>HG996559.1:2010001-12010001 GCA_905340355.1 Rhagonycha fulva
AACGAGCGAACCAATCAGAGATTAGTTACCTATAGAAGGACAAGAAAAGGCAAAGTTTTCAAAATAGGAATAATCATCATTATCATTTCCTTCGTGAGTTAAGTCAGGTCGCTGACCTGTTCCGGCCCATTTTTTCCGCGGTTCCTACATCCTGCGTGTCCTTGAGGTTGATATTTATAGATCTGTATAGGGATTCTGCAGTTTTATATTTCCTGGAGGTGTTCCTCCCATTTTGTTCGCTTTCTCACTATTTTATCATTTAAGTTAAAGATTTGTAGGTCATCTCTTAATATTATGATGATAGTAATAATATTCATCTTGAAATTTTTTCCATGGTGGGTTTAGCTCTTTAGCTGTGTTTATTACACACACATAACGTAGTATTAAAATGCTTTTCAGGAAAATGTTATACTAATAATGAATATTATATTGATTAATGTAAACGTTTAATTTTCAAAATAAATTTATAATTTTTGAGAATACTGCATACCTAAAAGACGGGAATTGTAATTTTCGTAGTATAATAATTAATTTTCATAATTTTACTGCATAATTTTACTTTTATTGCACTTTGGTTTTTCACTTTTGCGTCCAACATCAATAAAATTTTATGATTATAATAGTATATTACTGACAGTTATCGGCACGTACGCTATTTTTTCAACCGCCTGCGTAAAGTATTAGAAAATATCGAAAAAATTAATGAAATAAATGTCATAATGACATTGCTAAATATTTGTTTTGTTTTTCTGCTCTAATTGCGTTTATTATAGGTGTATGGTGATCGTTGCTACAAACGTAGCAACGTAGTATAATTTTACTTACGCGTACTAGGACAGTATGTAAAATTATACTACTGTTAAAACCTTGACAATAGTAAACAAGAGGTAAATTCTACTTACATAGTTACATTTTTATCAATGCAGTAGAAGCCCGATAACGTGAACGTTCGAATTTATGAACATCTCGGTCCTGTGAACGCCTAATTTTTTCTATAGCTACCCGGTAACGTGAACATTATTACACTCGATAACGTGAACAGAGAAAATTAACAGTTGTTAATGTTGTGTATTAAATATCTTGATGTCTACCAGCCACTTCTTATCACTTGTACGTGATTAAATATGAAATAAAAGTACCTACCCGTGTATAAATGAAAGAAATGCATATGTGCATAATAATAAGAAAGTCTCCTAATTATCGACAAAATACAAGGTGGTGATAACATTATATTATTTTTATTTCATAATGTTAAAAAATTTCACGATTGTGAAAAAACTATGTTTTTTTTCATGAATTTTGCAACATTACACATACACAACGTATAACGTTTTATAAGAAATAAATATGTCTTAAATATATGTAAAACACTAGTTTTTCTACACCTCCGTTAGTGTGAACACCTGCGTTAATTTGAACATGCCTTTGGATTTTTGTGTTCACAGAATCGCGCTTCTACTGTAATGATCGACTTACTATGCAGGCGGTTGAAAAATAGTTATTTAATTGATTTTTGTTAAGCAAAAAAGCAAACTTTTTATCTCATAATTTAAAAAATTAATTATGTACACTAATTTCTGTTTTATTTTGTTTCAGATAAAATATGTTCCAAGTAGAATATTCCTACTGGGGGAGAACGTAATGTAACAGTCCTAACATTACTTACAAATATAGAATTATTATTATCCAGCTGTCGTGCATCAAATTAATCTAATTCTTTCCATGTTTGGTGGGAATTCTATCTCTGAGCTCAACAGTAGAAGAAATCAGAGGAGATCTGATCTTCATAACGTTAGAACGCTTAGTAACCTTAAATAATCTTAGGTAAACAACAAATTTTGAATTTTTATATTATTCATATAATAATGAAAAATTTCTATTTACAGGATTTTTCAATACGCCTTCGTAATAATCATTTCGAAATTTCGCGGTCGGTAGTGAAGTCTCGAGTTCGTTTCGAAGTGAAAAGCTTGATGAAAGCTTTAAATTTCGCGGATCAATTTTATTTATAATTTTCAAAGTGAAAAAGTAATTATCATTAAAAAAAAATTTGAATTAGTAACCGGGAGGATAAAATGAAATGTGATATTTAACTTGGGCTGGTTGTATGGTTGTATGGAGGAGGAGCAGGATACGTGGAAGAGTTGGGTGAAAACATATCAGGATTAAAGGTAGGGTCGTAATGGTGGATGGATTTGTAGCAGAAAAGGTAGGTGAAAATTAATTTTTCTTCAGTGATGTATGTAAAGTGATTAATCACTACTGGCCGTTTTCACCGACAATTTCCTAACGTTAAGTATTTCCTAAAGTATGAAAGAATCATAATTTATAACCAAAATGCAATCCCTAAGGAACACCTAGTACTTTAGGAAATACTTAACATTAGGAAATTGTCGGTGAAAACAGCCATATGTCTCTTACCTATAGAATAAAATTTTAATTAAAAAGTATTCTAACACGCGGGGTAGAAAATTTTGTAACTTTTCTTATACGTTCGGATGTCCTCACCAATTTCACAACAGAAGATAACCTTTATAATTTTTTTAATTGTTTTCAGATGAGGTTACATTTCCTCAGGAGTTGTTCATGTTGTTTATATATATTTGATTACCTAAGAATTATTGTTAATTATAGACCCGCGTAATTGGAAGGTGTCCGGGATTGACTGTATCGGGGTGCGAACCGTGTCGTATGCAGTTCTATTTATTAGGATATACTGGTCCCCGGGCGTCGGTACAGTCATTTTCAGGCACTAAGACTTCATATTAATAAATATATTGAAAGAGTATATTGAGTACTCACTTCGAAGTAATCAATTATAGCAGTACTAGTTGAAAAGCCCGTCCAAGGACGGGTAGCTAGCCGGTGGATCTCTGTTTTAGCGGTATTAATTAAAAAAAAAGGTTTTCAAACACCAACACTAACATAAGCTCCACCGATAGATTTCTTGTTTTACAATCTTCATTAAAAAAAATAAATCCCTAATACTGACAATTTTAATTGTTCACGTTCAAACGTCCTCAACGTTGGAAACTCGTTTGGTGTGTAACTCGATCCCAGGGGAGTAGATTTTAAGTTGCTAAAAACCAACGACAACAACCATTCCGAATGCATTGTGTGTCTTAAAAATATGACACGCTTAAGAAGTTGTATGTGCTGCCCGCTTATTATTGTAAAATACATTTATTGAAAATGTAAAAGTCGAATATTAAATTTTCTTAATGGATAATCTTTGGATTAACCAAGATAAAATTTATATACAGGGTGGCCTTTTGAAAACGAAAAAGACCTGGCCAAGCGTTTTTCCTTCTTTTATTCTTAAATGTCTTGAAATATCTGATTTATTTCGCATTTTTGCACCTTCAATTTTTTTGTTGAATAATTGATAAAACTTTAAAAAAATTATAGAACTGAATTTAGGGAAGCAAGACCTTTCAAATGAAGTGTTACTTGCCATATCATCCCTATTATCATTTTAGGGGTTGTCATCGCAACTCAAAAGGATGAAACAATACGGAAGTAACATTAGTCGCAAAAGTTGTCCCCCTCAATGATAAAATTGACGTGTTTTTGTATTGTTCAAGAAAAAAATTCTGCTGGCCACAATCCCGTCTGTTTCGTTTTCAAAGGGCCACCCTGTATAAGTACCCTAGTTGAAACTTACTTTGTATGCAACTCGATGCCAGGAGAGGTGATTTTAAATTGGTAAAAAATTGGATCATTTAATTAATATAGCTGGTTTAACCGCGGCAGGCCCGTAGCTAGGATTTAATTTGGGGGGGGGCACTTAAAAAATTTAAATTTTTGGTGGTTCCCCTTCCGAGAATTTTTATTATTTAAACAAATTTTCCTTTACTTAAAAAAAAATTTTTCTGAACATTTCGGGAAGGGAGGGGGGCACGTGCCCCAAGGTGCTTTCCCCCTGGCTACGGGCCTGAACCGCCTGAAATCAAGGTTGAAAACTTGATTGGTGTGCTACTCGATTCCAGGGGAGGTGATTTTAAGTTTGTATAATTAACGACAACGACCAATTAAAGCGCGTTGTGTGTTTTTAAAAAATAACACGCTGCTACTGCTTCAACGTGTAATTTTTTTTAGAACACACAGCGCACTCTGATTGGTCGTTGTCGTCGGTCGTCGACGGACGGGCAGCTAGTCGGTGAATTTCTATTTTAGAAATAATAATTTAAAAAAAAATTGTTTTTAAACACCAATACTAACCTAAGCTCAACCGATAGATTTGTCTTTTAACATTCTTTATTAAAAAAAATAAATTCCTATTACTGACAATTTTAATTGTTCACGTTCAAACGTTCTTAAGTTCAAAAATAATGATTATATAGTTGATTCAATCGCGAACGGGCGTCTCACCAACTTTGGAAATTTGTTTGGTGTGGAACTCGATCCCAGGGGAGTTGATTTTAAGTTGCTAAAAGCCAACGACGACAACAACCAATCAGAGTGCGTTGTGTGTCTTAAAAAAATGACACGCTGAAGGAGGAGGAGGTAGAGGAGTAGCGTGTGTTGGCCGTTTAGTATTGTGAAATACATTTATTGAAAATGTAAAAGTTTGATATTAAATTTTCTGGATGGATAATCCTCGCATTTACCGAGACAAAATTTATATATAAGTATCCCAGTTGAAATTTACTTGGTGTGCAACTCGATTCCAGGGGAGGTGATTTTAAGCTGGCATGATAAACGACAACTACCAATCAGAGCGCGTTGTGTGTTTTAAAAAAATGACACGCTGCTACTGCTGCTACTCCTCAAGCGCGTCATTTTTTTTGGACACACAGCGCACTCTGATTGGTCGTTGTCGTCGGTCATACCAACTTAAAGTTACTTTACCACTCCATATACAAATATATATAACCTTTTCTGATTGGAGTACTAAGGTAATTTTAAGTCTGTACGACCAACGCCAACAACCAATCAGAGTGCTTTATGTGTCCTAAAAAAATGACACGCTGGAGGAGCAGCAGCAGCAGCGTGCTGGTCTTTTATATATGTGATTTAAAGCGCTCAAAGTAGGTTATTGCCTCCAAGAATTACACTGGTACAACGTTTAGTTTTTGAGCTGATTCATTTATTTACTGTACCATGTATTTACTTACCACGTGACGTCATGCGCAAAAATTACTAAAGTGGAACTCGCATCTGTCATACCTTATTTATTTTATTATATCAAAGGTTTAAAACTTGATTGGTGTACAACTCGATCCCAGGGTAGGTGATTTTAAGCTGGTACGACCAACGACCAATCAGAGTGCGTTGTGTTCTCTAAAAAATAACACGCTGGAGGAGCAACAGCAGTAGCAGCTTGTCATTTTTTTTAGAACACACAACGCACTCTGATTGGTCGTTGTCGTCGGTCATACCAACTTAAAGTTACTTTACTACTCCATATAGAAATATATATAACCTTTTCTGATTAGAGTACTAAGGTACTTAATACCTAAAGTACTTAGTACTAAGGTACTAAGGCCAACAACCAATCAGAGTGCTTTATGTGTCCTAAAAATATGACACGCTGGAGGAGCAGCAGCAGCAGCAGCAGCAGCAGCGTGCTGGTCTTTTATGTTTATGATAAGCCTCTTTTGACGTCAGGGCCGTTTCAAAAATAAAAATTTGTTAATCTGAATAATGACCATAAATTCCCTAAACCCCCATATAATATCCGACGTACCAATGAACCATTTGCACCCTCGTATCGTTTATAATTTTTATTATTTTATCGTATCGTTTATTTTTTAAATAAAATAAAAATTTGCTATTCAGAATGGTGACCAAAACATCCTTAAACCCCAATATAATATTCGACGTACATACATGTGTAATTTTTGTATAACGAACCATTTGAACCCTCGTATCGTTTATAATTTTTATTATTATATCGTATCGTTTATATTTTCAAAATAAAATAAAAATTTGTTATTCTGAATGGTGACCAAAAATTCCCTAAACCCCAATATAATATTCGACGTACGTGTGTAATTTTTGTAAAATGAACCGTTTGCGCCCTCGTATCGTTTATAATAAATTTTATAAATATTTTTTATTTGAGGTTGGATTTTCCGAGGAGTTGTTTTTTTTATATATTTGATTACTTAAAAATTATCGTTAATTATAGACCCGCGTAATTGGCAGGTGTCCGGGATTGACTGTATCGGGGTGCGAACCGTGTCGTATGCAGTTCTATTTATTAGGATATACTGGTCCCCGGGCGTCGGTGCAGTCATTTTCAGGCACTTCGACTTCATATTATTAAATATATTGGAAGAGTAAAGTGAGTACTCACTCCGAAGTAATCAATTATCGCAGTATAAGCCTCTCTTGACGTCAGGGCCGTTTCAAAAATAAACATTTGTGCACCCTCGTATCGTTTATAATTTTTATTATTTTTTTCAGTTGAGGTTAGATTTCCTCATTAGTTGTTCATGTTGTTTTTATATATTTGATTACCTAAGAATTATTGTTAATTATAGACCCGCGTAATTGGAAGGTGTCCGGGATTGACTGTATCGGGGTGCGAACCGTGTCGTATGCAGTTCTATTTATTAGGATATACTGGTCCCCGGGCGTCGGTGCAGTCATTTTCAGGCACCACGATTTCATATTATTAAATATATTGGAAGAGTATATTGAGTACTCACTCCGAAGTAATCAATTATAGCAGTATGAGCCTCTTTTGACGTCAGGGCCGTTTCAAAAATGAAAATTTGTTAATATGAATGGTGACCATAAATTCCTTAAACCCCAAGGTAATATCCGACGTACCAATGAACATTTTGCACCCTGCCTCGTATCGTTTATAATTTTTATTATTTTATCGTATCTTTTATATTTTAAATAAAATAAAAATTTGTTATTCTGAATGGTGACCAAAAATTCCTTAAACCCCAATGTAATATCCGACGTACCAATGAACATTTTGCACCCTGCCTCGTATCGTTTATAATTTTTATTATTTTATCGTATCGTTTATATTTTAAATAAAATAAAAATTTGTTATTCTGAATGGTGACCAAAAATTCCTTAAACCCCAATGTAATATCCGACGTACCAATGAACATTTTGCACCCTGCCTCGTATCGTTTATAATTTTTATTATTTTATCGTATCGTTTATATTTTAAATAAAATAAAAATTTGTTATTCTGAATGGTAACCAAAAATTCCTTAAACCCCAATGTAATATCCGACGTACCAATTAACATTTTGCACCTTGCCTCGTATCGTTTATAATTTTTATTATTTTATCGTATCGTTTATATTTTTAAATAAAATAAAAATTTGTTATTCTGAATGGTGACTAAAAATTTCTTATACCCCAATATTATATTCGACGTAACTACATGTGTAATTTTTGTATAATGAACCATTTGCACCCTCGTATCTTTTATAGTTTTTGTAATTTTTTTCAGGTGAGGTTAGATCGTTGATTGAAAAATTATTCAATCAACGTTTAGAATTCCTCAGGAGTTCTTCTTGTTGTTTTTATTTATATTTGATTATAATATCCGACGTACATATGTAATTTTTTTATATTGAACCATGTGCACTTTCGTATCGTTTATATTTTTAATAATTTTTTTCAGATGAGGTTAGATTTTTGAGCAGTTGCTCGTATTGTTTTTATATATTTGATTACATCGGAATTGTCGTTCATTATAGATTCGCCTAATTTTAAGGTGTCCGAGATTGACTGCATCGGGGTGCGAGCCGAATCGTATGCAGTTCTATTTTATTAGGTTTCGTTTAAGTTTTTCGTCATGCATATTCATATATCCATAAGTTGGCCTTTGGGTTTTTTGCAGCGGTCAAAGACGATTGCAACGTTTTTCTTTGTATTTACCCCAATTCAAAATAACATCCGAGACATATAAGAAAGTTAGATTCCTGTCCTGGGAGTTCATGCCAATAACTGAAATCATGAAGGATCAAAATGGAGAAACAATAACCAACATTAAAGAAATAACCGAAGTCTGGCAAAGTTACTGTTCGAAGCTCTATGGTGATGATGCAACGTCAGATTATGAAGAGGATGAGAAAAAACAAATCGAACTCAAACCAATAATATTAAGGAATGAAGTAAAAAGAGCCATCGATAAACTTAGAAATGAAAAAGCACCTGGCTCTGATGACATTACGGCAGATATAATAAAGGCAATGGGTGAAACGGGAGTAGATATCATGACGAAAATATGCAGATGTATATGGAGACATGAAAAGTGGCCGAAGCTATGGACCAACCTATCATAATTTCCATGTACAAGAAAGTATCAACTACCATATGCGATAACTATAAGACAATTGCACTAATCTCTCATGCCAGCAAAGTTATGCTGCATATACTAGCTAGCAGAATAAAAGCTTTCTTTTCTTCCACAGATAGCTGAAGAGCAGTACGGTTTTATGCCAGGATAAGGTACACGAGAACAGATACTGAATGTAAGACAAATAATTGAAAAGTCAACAGAATTTCAGGTGATCAAGGAACTATACGAGGAAATAAGCGTAGGCGAAAACCGATCAAAACCTTTTAAAATAATAACTGGAGTCAGGCAGGGGTGTATATTGTCCCCTATACTGTTTAACATCTACACGGAATATATAATGAGAAAGGTTCTGGATGACTGGGATGGAGGTGTCTGGTTAGGGGGAAAAAGAATTACCAACTTAAGATATACACAGATAATACAGTAATTTTTGCAACCGAAGAAGAGGAAATGCGGACAATCATGGCACGACTTATACACGCGAGAGTAGATTATTTGGTCTGGAAATAAACACAAATAAAACAAGGATAATGATTATAGATAGGGCAAACAACAACTTACCACAAGTTCAAATAGTGGCAAATTTCGAGGTAGTCAATAGCTTCCAATATCTAGAGGATCAAGGATAGACAATACGGGTGAATGTGAACATAAAATAAGAAGACGATTGGCCATGGCCAAAACATCTTTGACGAAACTTAATAAAATATGGAAAAATCGATTCATAACAGCAAACATCAAACTTAAATTAGTGAGATCCTTAATTTTTCCCATAGCAATATTTGCATCAGAAACATGGACAATTAAGGCTGCAGACGAAAGAATGATAGCCGCTTTTAAAATGTGGTGATTTAGAAGATTGCTTCGCATACCTTGGACAGCCCATCGAACAAATGAATCAATAATAGAAGAACTGAAGATAAAAACCAGATTATCCCAAACAATCAACCAGCAGTATTTGACATATCTAGGACACGTTGCGAGGAGAACCATCGATCTTATATTATCTAGTGAAATAATAGATCGTTGAGGAGAACCGACGCCATGGAAAAAATAATAGTCGAAGGCAAGATTAAAGACCCTAATAGGCTGCGGACTACATGAATGTATAACAATGGCGCAAAACAGAGAAACCTGGCGACAAATAGTCAAACAAACACGACATTGATGCCACCATACCCTACCGAAGGGTTATAGACTGAAGAGAGACCCCAATTCGCCATTTAGAGAGCCATTCTTCCACTTAGTTGGCTATGTCTTGGAGTTGCCGAGGGACAATGTGAGGGCAGCGAAAAGGAGTGGCGAGGCGAGAATGCTCGTGTCGTCCGCCTACAATGCTCGATTTATTTATTGCAGCATCGGCTGGGGCATGTTGGTCATTTAAATGTTGAAGAGCGGGGCTGATAATAGTGAACTTTAGAGAACGCTTTCATAAAATGTGGGTAAGAAAAAGTGCCATCGAACAGGATCCGAAAAGTGCGGCAAAACAAGTAAGCTTTGATTATTTTTACGACTGGAATGTTGATGCCGGCGATGATCATGTTGTATGAGAGGCCCGCGTGCCTCAGTCGGAAACTTTGGCGATGTCGAAGAAAAACGCTGCTAGTTAGTTTAGTTCTTATTGTACAAAAAGTTTTAAATTTAAAATTTTGATGAATTTCCTAAAACGAGTTTGTTGATCTTTTCCTGAAATTACAAAAATTTACAGTTGAGAATAGGTTTTAAATAATAATTTACAGGTAGATATTAAATTATTTTATATTTCTTTACAAAAATATTATTACAACAAATATTACGAGGGGTAAATCACGGGCATAAATTGTGTAGGGGAGACCGAGGAGAGTTGTAACAACGTCCATTTTGTGGAACCTATTACCGTTAGAGAACTGGCAACGCGCTAATTTATTGCTTTTTTGACGTGTCATTTAATGCAGTTTACATCGAAATTGTACTGTGGATGGTTTAGTAAATACGACGTGCACTTGAAAAAAATTGACAAATGTAAATTTTTGACCAATATTTCGATAGCCTATTATTCGATAAATATCAGGTAAATACTATTGCAACATAATTTTTAATATATGTACATTAAATATTTAAGTTTGATAGCATAATATGGTTTTTTTGGGTTCGGTACGTGTTTTGGAATTAACAGCCATTATTAATTATTATCTAAATAAAGCACGATTTTTGAAACCTAGCTGTTACAACTCTCCTAGTTCCCTATTAATACATGATGAATAAAAAAAAATTAAAACCAGCAATAATTATTTTGGCTTGTGCTTCCTCGAGCTTTATTTCAACAGCAAATTGAAAAAAGTGGGTTCAGTGCATCGAATGCAAAAAATGGTCATATAAAGCTTGCACTGGAGAAGAGCTCTAATATATTTATCACAATTTTCTTTAGGACTAGATTTCAAACAAAAACAAAGCAGTAATATTTGTTTTATTCACTTTTATTATTAAAGTTTATTTTATTCTCAAAAAGTAACGTTTAATAGTAATTTAAACACAAATACCCACCTGTTACAACTTACCTACCTCGACCTCTGTTACAACTCACCTCGGTACTAGGAGAGTTGTAACATTGAGAGTTATTTTAGTTTTCGTCGATTTTTTCATAGACCTTAATTATATTTACTTATTTTTATATTTGGTTCGTATAGTGTATAGAACTGGCTATATGGAATTCTATAATTCATAGAGGTAGAACCATTTTTGGCTAAGATGTACTAGAAACTAGATACTGTAAAAACTGTTACAACCCTCCTCGGTCTCCCCTACACCAGACTTCAAGCTTTCCCGGACTAACCAGAATTCCTCAAACTTCCTCGGACTTCTTAGGACTTTATAAAACCAATTCCAATTCATTTTTCCAATGAACTTCAAATCCTGAAGACGGTCCTCATTGTAGCTATTGTTGTGATAATATTTGTGTAAAGAAGTATAAAATAATTTAATATCTCCCTGTAGATTATTAAATATTTAAAACCTATAGGCATAAAGTATTACCGATGAGGGCGCTGCAAAAGATGGAAAATGGCTGCCGTAAACAGTATGGTATTAGCTGTCAGATCAGTTATGGTAATATTTTTCGCCTATTCTCAACAGTAAATTTTTGTAATTCTTATTGTATCCTTGAGTGATTAGTTCGACGAAGCGAAGAATTTGATGCACATTGCTCGAGTCTACGTAGAATGATTTTTTTACAAATTTTTTCTCAAATAATTATAGGTTAAATGTAAAATAAAAGGTTTGATGTGTAAAACGATGTTTATTGAACAAAATTTACTACAATATATAAAAAAAGGTTATATTAAAATATGTATGTTGTAATGTTAAAATAAAACGCTTAAATTGCGTGAACTGAATTAGCCAACCTACAAAAACATAATCAATATAGGCATACGTAATAAAATAATGTCGAGTAAATGGTGGAGTCGCACTGCTTCATTTATTCACCCGTGATGATGATGATTGCAGTTGGAGGAGGTTCTTTAGTTGCGCAGTTTCAGATGGCGTCCGTTCTTGGGGCGCTCTTGGATTTGACTTTTTGGATGATTTTCTTAACCTCGTTGAATGTGGTTGGCTTGATCGGGTTGTTCGGGCGTCTGGGTTGTTGAGTGCCTCTGGAATTCTTGGTCCAACTGGGAAATTGTAGTGATCATTGTCGTTCCCTGTTTGTTAGAAGATGATCATGGAAGACGGTCCAGGTGATTGAGGTTGTAGTGGAGTTGTGACGGATGTCACCGATGCACCTCAGAAGTACAGCTGGTCGGAGGTGAGTTAGCACGCTCTTGCAAGTCTGTGTTGCTAGTGAATGTCTTTTGTGATCGCAATGTCGATGAAGGTTCTCGGGGTTGAAGGGGTCCCGAGGTTGAAAAAGTGGGTTGGATCCACTGGCGCATCGATGCTAAAGTCCAGGGTGTGTGCGTGATCGAAAAGTGTTCGTCCGGTTTGATTGTTGCTAGGACAGTTTCAGGAGGCACGGTCCGCATTGAGGGCTCCCGCAACAATTGAGCCATTTTGACCTGAAAATAGAGTAAATAAGTCGTTTTTATTTAAAATTTATTTTGTCAGGAGAGGTAGGCAAGGTTCGATTTCCTCGGGAGTTGTTCGTGTTGTTTTTATATATTTGATTATTTCGGAATTATCGTTTATTACAGACCCATGCATCTATTCACTGAATTCTCTCGTAGGACTTTGACTCGCGAAGCAAACTCGTGTCGTCTAAACGCGCCCTTATACTGTAATAACTTTATATTTGTACTTCTATGGGCCAGTTCTACAAAGTAAATGAGTGGAAGTAAAAGCAGCCCGGCGCCAAAGAAAAGAAGTGAAAAATACGGCACAAGATTCTTTCAGGTCAATCTGAACCACGCCAGGGCGGCCCAAGACCTACTGCTTCACATAAGTGAACCATACCGAGAAATGGCTTAGGGATTGACCCAGATGATCCATGGGCGAGCCGCCATATAGACCAGCGACCGGGTGGCAACCCTCAATTGGGGGAATGGGCAGTGCTACGCTTGTGTGGAGACGACAGGCATAGTGGCATACTCCTGCTACTTCGCGGCAAACGACAGCTTGGCGAACTTCGAGGAGCAGTTGTGGAACCTTAACGATAGTGGAGTTGGATCTTCCTGTTTGCAACATAGGCGATACACCAACATTCGAGAAACAGAGATATTCCTCGGTCTTGGATATCGACAGAACTGACGAACGAGGTAGCAGATTGGTGTGTGTTGGAAGAAGAAACGGCCAGCGACCACCGATACATACATATCCTTCGAGATCGAAACGCCCTCCGGAGCGGAGGAGCCCCGGGTGACCGGCTGGACGTGGCGAAGATTGAACATGGACAAACTCCGGGAGCATCTGAGGAGCCCAGACTGAATGAGGGAAATTAGAGACATTGAAAGAATATCTCAGAAGTCTGTGTAAGAAAGTAATGCCAAGGAGAAGTTCTCGCTCGAGAAGGGGAGTTTACTGGTGGTCTAAAGACGTGGCCCTGGCCAGAAGATCCTGTGTCAGGGCCAGAAGAAAATTCAAGAAGTTGCACAGAACGACCCGGCACGAGCAGTGCGAAGAGGCCAGGAAGAACTAAGCAAAGCGATCAACGATAGCCAGGAGAAGCACTGGGAAAAACTAACGAATGAGATAAATAGAGACTTGGGGAAGAGTTCATCAAGTAGTGAGCAGAAAGATGGGAAGACCAGCGATACCAGGCCTGACTGAAACAAGGCTCAGGCCAATTATACAGACCCTCTTTCTCGTACACCCCCAGATGAAGCGTGACCGAGCTCCGACGGGAGGAGGGGTCTTGGGGTTCAGCAAGGCCGAACTGTTGGCTGCAGCTTAAAAAATGTCCTGCAACAAGGCTCCAAGACCAGACGGAGTGCCGGCGATAGTTGTGGGTGAGCTGGCGGAAACTCGACCCGAGACCTTCCTGGAAATCTATAACGGTTGCCTGAAGGAGGGTACTTACCCGGAAGACTGAGAGAAAGCCAGGCTGTTGCTAATCGGGAAGGGTAATAAGCTACTACACCTACCGGGCTTATATAGACCGATCTGCCTGCTGGACCATGTGGGCAAACTGTTCGAGCGCATGATCCTGCACAGACTACAGCGAGAAATAGACAGAACTGGGTGTCTGTCTATCTGACAGACAGGCAGTTAGGTTTCCGTAGAGGGAGGTCTACTGTGAATGCGGTGGACGGCATGGTGCGACAAATCGCAGCGGTGAGGAGGTGGGGCTCTCGGAGAACTAGGAAATATGTGGCCTTGGTCACACTCGATGTTAGAGAAGCATTCAACTCGTCTAGGTAGGAGCTGGAGAGATTACCTTCCTACCTCATCAACATTGTGTCGAACTATTTCCACAGAAGACAGATCAGCCAATACAAGCGGAGTTCTACACTGTACTAGGCCAATTCCTGAGGAACGTGATGTATGATGGATGGCGTCTTCAGGCTCCCCATCCCGCCTTGGGTAACTATAGAAGGTTCGCGGATGATATCACGGTAGTGGCCAAGGCCAGCACGGAAGCCGTACTTGAGGTGCTAGTCAATGATACCATAGACGCGGTCATTTGTCACTGGATGACTACAAAAAGCTTGGAGATCGTCCCTGAAAAAACGGAAGCGGTGTGGTGTCGGGGAGGAGAAGGATGCGACCAGTGCACTTTCTGGTGAACGGCCAGACCATTGAGGGGACCAAATGAGGGGAGGTAAAAGAGCTTTAAGGGGAAAAACGATATGAGGGGTGGTAAAAGAGCTTGAAGGGGAAAAACGAAATGAGGGGAGGTAAAAGAGCTTTAAGGGGAAAAACGATATGAGGGGAGGTAATAGAGCTTGAAGGGGAGGTAAACAAAAACGAAATGAGGGGAGGTAAAAGAGCTTTAAGGGGAAAAAACGAAATGAGGGGAGGTAATAGAGCTTTAAGGGGAAAAACGATATGAGGGGAGGTAAAAAAAACGAAATGAGGGGAGGTAAAAGAGCTTTAAGGGGAAAAACGAAATGAGGGGAGGTAAAAGAGCTTTAAGGGGAAAAACGAAATGAAGGGAGGTAATAGAGCTTTAAGGGGAAAAACGATGAGGGGAAGTAATAGAGCTTTAAGGGGAAAAACGATATGAGGGGAGGTTCAAAAAAAACGAAATAATAAGAGGTAAGAAAACCAATGCAGGGGATGTAAAAAAAATGGTTTGGTCTGTCTTGACACCTTTTTTTAACCATCCCTTATGGTTGTTTTGCCTACTTTTATAACCATAAACTTTATTTACAAGTTACATTCACAATTAATTATTACACATTAATCTACGTACACTAGCGGACGCGGAAAGTTACAATTTACCGCAGCTTACCTCTCCTGACAAAATTTATCATACAAACTTATTTACTCTATTTTCAGGTCAAAATGGCTAAATTCTTGCGGGAGCCCTCAATGCGGAGCGAGCCTCCTGAAACTGTCCTAGCAAAAATCAAACCGGACGAACACTTCTCGATCACGCACACACCTTGGACTTTAGCATCGATGCGCCAACGGATCCAACCCACTTTTTCAACCTCGGGGCCCGATGATGTTCAATCTTCGCCACGTCCAGCCGGTCACCCGGGGCTCCTCCGCTCCGGAGGGCGTTTCGATCTCGAAGGATATGTATGTATCGGTGGTCGCTGGCCGTTTCTTCTTCCAACACACACCAATCTGCTACCTCGTTCGTCAGTTCTGTCGATATCCAAGACCGAGGAATATCTCTGTTTCTCGAATGTTGGTGTATCGCCTATGTTGCAAACAGGAAGATCCAACTCCACTATCGTTAAGGTTCCACAACTGCTCCTCGAAGTTCGCCAAGCTGTCGTTTGCCGCGAAGTAGCAGGAGTATGCCACTATGCCTGTCGTCTCCACACAAGCGTAGCACTGCCCATTCCCCCAATTGAGGGTTGCCACCCGGTCGCTGGTCTATATGGCGGCTCGCCCATGGATCATCTGGGTCAATCCCTAAGCCATTTCTCGGTATGGTTCACTTATGTGAAGCAGTAGGTCTTGGGCCGCCCTGGCGTGGTTCAGATTGACCTGAAAGAATCTTGTGCCGTATTTTTCACTTCTTTTCTTTGGCGCCGGGCTGCTTTTACTTCCACTCATTTACTTTGTAGAACTGGCCCATAGAAGTACAAATATAAAGTTATTACAGTATAAGGGCGCGTTTAGACGACACGAGTTTGCTTCGCGAGTCAAAGTCCTACGAGAGAATTCAGTGAATAGATGCATGGGTCTGTAATAAACGATAATTCCGAAATAATCAAATATATAAAAACAACACGAACAACTCCCGAGGAAATCGAACCTTGCCTACCTCTCCTGACAAAATAAATTTTAAATAAAAACGACTTATTTACTCTATTTTCAGGTCAAAATGGCTCAATTGTTGCGGGAGCCCTCAATGCGGACCGTGCCTCCTGAAACTGTCCTAGCAACAATCAAACCGGACGAACACTTTTCGATCACGCACACACCCTGGACTTTAGCATCGATGCGCCAGTGGATCCAACCCACTTTTTCAACCTCGGGACCCCTTCAACCCCGAGAACCTTCATCGACATTGCGATCACAAAAGACATTCACTAGCAACACAGACTTGCAAGAGCGTGCTAACTCACCTCCGACCAGCTGTACTTCTGAGGTGCATCGGTGACATCCGTCACAACTCCACTACAACCTCAATCACCTGGACCGTCTTCCATGATCATCTTCTAACAAACAGGGAACGACAATGATCACTACAATTTCCCAGTTGGACCAAGAATTCCAGAGGCACTCAACAACCCAGACGCCCGAACAACCCGATCAAGCCAACCACATTCAACGAGGTTAAGAAAATCATCCAAAAAGTCAAATCCAAGAGCGCCCCAAGAACGGACGCCATCTGAAACTGCGCAACTAAAGAACCTCCTCCAACTGCAATCATCATCATCACGGGTGAATAAATGAAGCAGTGCGACTCCACCATTTACTCGACATTATTTTATTACGTATGCCTATATTGATTATGTTTTTGTAGGTTGGCTAATTCAGTTCACGCAATTTAAGCGTTTTATTTTAACATTACAACATACATATTTTAATATAACCTTTTTTTATATATTGTAGTAAATTTTGTTCAATAAACATCGTTTTACACATCAAACCTTTTATTTTACATTTAACCTATAATTATTTGAGAAAAAATTTGTAAAAAAATCATTCTACGTAGACTCGAGCAATGTGCATCAAATTCTTCGCTTCGTCGAACTAATCACTCAAGGATACAATAAGAATTACAAAAATTTACTGTTGAGAATAGGCGAAAAATATTACCATAACTGATCTGACAGCTAATACCATACTGTTTACGGCAGCCATTTTCCATCTTTTGCAGCGCCCTCATCGGTAATACTTTATGCCTATAGGTTTTAAATATTTAATAATCTACAGGGAGATATTAAATTATTTTATACTTCTTTACACAAATATTATCACAACAATAGCTACAATGAGGACCGTCTTCAGGATTTGAAGTTCATTGGAAAAATGAATTGGAATTGGTTTTATAAAGTCCTAAGAAGTCCGAGGAAGTTTGAGGAATTCTGGTTAGTCCGGGAAAGCTTGAAGTCTGGTGTAGGGGAGACCGAGGAGGGTTGTAACAGTTTTTACAGTATCTAGTTTCTAGTACATCTTAGCCAAAAATGGTTCTACCTCTATGAATTATAGAATTCCATATAGCCAGTTCTATACACTATACGAACCAAATATAAAAATAAGTAAATATAATTAAGGTCTATGAAAAAATCGACGAAAACTAAAATAACTCTCAATGTTACAACTCTCCTAGTACCGAGGTGAGTTGTAACAGAGGTCGAGGTAGGTAAGTTGTAACAGGTGGGTATTTGTGTTTAAATTACTATTAAACGTTACTTTTTGAGAATAAAATAAACTTTAATAATAAAAGTGAATAAAACAAATATTACTGCTTTGTTTTTGTTTGAAATCTAGTCCTAAAGAAAATTGTGATAAATATATTAGAGCTCTTCTCCAGTGCAAGCTTTATATGACCATTTTTTGCATTCGATGCACTGAACCCACTTTTTTCAATTTGCTGTTGAAATAAAGCTCGAGGAAGCACAAGCCAAAATAATTATTGCTGGTTTTAATTTTTTTTTATTCATCATGTATTAATAGGGAACTAGGAGAGTTGTAACAGCTAGGTTTCAAAAATCGTGCTTTATTTAGATAATAATTAATAATGGCTGTTAATTCCAAAACACGTACCGAACCCAAAAAAACCATATTATGCTATCAAACTTAAATATTTAATGTACATATATTAAAAATTATGTTGCAATAGTATTTACCTGATATTTATCGAATAATAGGCTATCGAAATATTGGTCAAAAATTTACATTTGTCAATTTTTTTCAAGTGCACGTCGTATTTACTAAACCATCCACAGTACAATTTCGATGTAAACTGCATTAAATGACACGTCAAAAAAGCAATAAATTAGCGCGTTGCCAGTTCTCTAACGGTAATAGGTTCCACAAAATGGACGTTGTTACAACTCTCCTCGGTCTCCCCTACACAATTTATGCCCGTGATTTACCCCTCGTAATATTTGTTGTAATAATATTTTTGTAAAGAAATATAAAATAATTTAATATCTACCTGTAAATTATTATTTAAAACCTATTCTCAACTGTAAATTTTTGTAATTTCAGGAAAAGATCAACAAACTCGTTTTAGGAAATTCATCAAAATTTTAAATTTAAAACTTTTTGTACAATAAGAACTAAACTAACTAGCAGCGTTTTTCTTCGACATCGCCAAAGTTTCCGACTGAGGCACGCGGGCCTCTCATACAACATGATCATCGCCGGCATCAACATTCCAGTCGTAAAAATAATCAAAGCTTACTTGTTTTGCCGCACTTTTCGGATCCTGTTCGATGGCACTTTTTCTTACCCACATTTTATGAAAGCGTTCTCTAAAGTTCACTATTATCAGCCCCGCTCTTCAACATTTAAATGACCAACATGCCCCAGCCGATGCTGCAATAAATAAATCGAGCATTGTAGGCGGACGACACGAGCATTCTCGCCTCGCCACTCCTTTTCGCTGCCCTCACATTGTCCCTCGGCAACTCCAAGACATAGCCAACTAAGTGGAAGAATGGCTCTCTAAATGGCGAATTGGGGTCTCTCTTCAGTCTATAACCCTTCGGTAGGGTATGGTGGCATCAATGTCGTGTTTGTTTGACTATTTGTCGCCAGGTTTCTCTGTTTTGCGCCATTGTTATACATTCATGTAGTCCGCAGCCTATTAGGGTCTTTAATCTTGCCTTCGACTATTATTTTTTCCATGGCGTCGGTTCTCCTCAACGATCTATTATTTCACTAGATAATATAAGATCGATGGTTCTCCTCGCAACGTGTCCTAGATATGTCAAATACTGCTGGTTGATTGTTTGGGATAATCTGGTTTTTATCTTCAGTTCTTCTATTATTGATTCATTTGTTCGATGGGCTGTCCAAGGTATGCGAAGCAATCTTCTAAATCACCACATTTTAAAAGCGGCTATCATTCTTTCGTCTGCAGCCTTAATTGTCCATGTTTCTGATGCAAATATTGCTATGGGAAAAATTAAGGATCTCACTAATTTAAGTTTGATGTTTGCTGTTATGAATCGATTTTTCCATATTTTATTAAGTTTCGTCAAAGATGTTTTGGCCATGGCCAATCGTCTTCTTATTTTATGTTCACATTCACCCGTATTGTCTATCCTTGATCCTCTAGATATTGGAAGCTATTGACTACCTCGAAATTTGCCACTATTTGAACTTGTGGTAAGTTGTTGTTTGCCCTATCTATAATCATTATCCTTGTTTTATTTGTGTTTATTTCCAGACCAAATAATCTACTCTCGCGTGTATAAGTCGTGCCATGATTGTCCGCATTTCCTCTTCTTCGGTTGCAAAAATTACTGTATTATCTGTGTATATCTTAAGTTGGTAATTCTTTTTCCCCCTAACCAGACACCTCCATCCCAGTCATCCAGAACCTTTCTCATTATATATTCCGTGTAGATGTTAAACAGTATAGGGGACAATATACACCCCTGCCTGACTCCAGTTATTATTTTAAAAGGTTTTGATCGGTTTTCGCCTACGCTTATTTCCTCGTATAGTTCCTTGATCACCTGAAATTCTGTTGACTTTTCAATTATTTGTCTTACATTCAGTATCTGTTCTCGTGTACCTTATCCTGGCATAAAACCGTACTGCTCTTCAGCTATCTGTGGAAGAAAAGAAAGCTTTTATTCTGCTAGCTAGTATATGCAGCATAACTTTGCTGGCATGAGAGATTAGTGCAATTGTCTTATAGTTATCGCATATGGTAGTTGATACTTTCTTGTACATGGAAATTATGATAGGTTGGTCCATAGCTTCGGCCACTTTTCATGTCTCCATATACATCTGCATATTTTCGTCATGATATCTACTCCCGTTTCACCCATTGCCTTTATTATATCTGCCGTAATGTCATCAGAGCCAGGTGCTTTTTCATTTCTAAGTTTATCGATGGCTCTTTTTACTTCATTCCTTAATATTATTGGTTTGAGTTCGATTTGTTTTTTCTCATCCTCTTCATAATCTGACGTTGCATCATCACCATAGAGCTTCGAACAGTAACTTTGCCAGACTTCGGTTATTTCTTTAATGTTGGTTATTGTTTCTCCATTTTGATCCTTCATGATTTCAGTTATTGGCATGAACTCCCAGGACAGGAATCTAACTTTCTTATATGTCTCGGATGTTATTTTGAATTGGGGTAAATACAAAGAAAAACGTTGCAATCGTCTTTGACCGCTGCAAAAAACCCAAAGGCCAACTTATGGATATATGAATATGCATGACGAAAAACTTAAACGAAACCTAATAAAATAGAACTGCATACGATTCGGCTCGCACCCCGATGCAGTCAATCTCGGACACCTTAAAATTAGGCGAATCTATAATGAACGACAATTCCGATGTAATCAAATATATAAAAACAATACGAGCAACTGCTCAAAAATCTAACCTCATCTGAAAAAAATTATTAAAAATATAAACGATACGAAAGTGCACATGGTTCAATATAAAAAAATTACATATGTACGTCGGATATTATAATCAAATATAAATAAAAACAACAAGAAGAACTCCTGAGGAATTCTAAACGTTGATTGAATAATTTTTCAATCAACGATCTAACCTCACCTGAAAAAAATTACAAAAACTATAAAAGATACGAGGGTGCAAATGGTTCATTATACAAAAATTACACATGTAGTTACGTCGAATATAATATTGGGGTATAAGAAATTTTTAGTCACCATTCAGAATAACAAATTTTTATTTTATTTAAAAATATAAACGATACGATAAAATAATAAAAATTATAAACGATACGAGGCAAGGTGCAAAATGTTAATTGGTACGTCGGATATTACATTGGGGTTTAAGGAATTTTTGGTTACCATTCAGAATAACAAATTTTTATTTTATTTAAAATATAAACGATACGATAAAATAATAAAAATTATAAACGATACGAGGCAGGGTGCAAAATGTTCATTGGTACGTCGGATATTACATTGGGGTTTAAGGAATTTTTGGTCACCATTCAGAATAACAAATTTTTATTTTATTTAAAATATAAACGATACGATAAAATAATAAAAATTATAAACGATACGAGGCAGGGTGCAAAATGTTCATTGGTACGTCGGATATTACATTGGGGTTTAAGGAATTTTTGGTCACCATTCAGAATAACAAATTTTTATTTTATTTAAAATATAAAAGATACGATAAAATAATAAAAATTATAAACGATACGAGGCAGGGTGCAAAATGTTCATTGGTACGTCGGATATTACCTTGGGGTTTAAGGAATTTATGGTCACCATTCATATTAACAAATTTTCATTTTTGAAACGGCCCTGACGTCAAAAGAGGCTCATACTGCTATAATTGATTACTTCGGAGTGAGTACTCAATATACTCTTCCAATATATTTAATAATATGAAATCGTGGTGCCTGAAAATGACTGCACCGACGCCCGGGGACCAGTATATCCTAATAAATAGAACTGCATACGACACGGTTCGCACCCCGATACAGTCAATCCCGGACACCTTCCAATTACGCGGGTCTATAATTAACAATAATTCTTAGGTAATCAAATATATAAAAACAACATGAACAACTAATGAGGAAATCTAACCTCAACTGAAAAAAATAATAAAAATTATAAACGATACGAGGGTGCACAAATGTTTATTTTTGAAACGGCCCTGACGTCAAGAGAGGCTTATACTGCGATAATTGATTACTTCGGAGTGAGTACTCACTTTACTCTTCCAATATATTTAATAATATGAAGTCGAAGTGCCTGAAAATGACTGCACCGACGCCCGGGGACCAGTATATCCTAATAAATAGAACTGCATACGACACGGTTCGCACCCCGATACAGTCAATCCCGGACACCTGCCAATTACGCGGGTCTATAATTAACGATAATTTTTAAGTAATCAAATATATAAAAAAAACAACTCCTCGGAAAATCCAACCTCAAATAAAAAATATTTATAAAATTTATTATAAACGATACGAGGGCGCAAACGGTTCATTTTACAAAAATTACACACGTACGTCGAATATTATATTGGGGTTTAGGGAATTTTTGGTCACCATTCAGAATAACAAATTTTTATTTTATTTTGAAAATATAAACGATACGATATAATAATAAAAATTATAAACGATACGAGGGTTCAAATGGTTCGTTATACAAAAATTACACATGTATGTACGTCGAATATTATATTGGGGTTTAAGGATGTTTTGGTCACCATTCTGAATAGCAAATTTTTATTTTATTTAAAAAATAAACGATACGATAAAATAATAAAAATTATAAACGATACGAGGGTGCAAATGGTTCATTGGTACGTCGGATATTATATGGGGGTTTAGGGAATTTATGGTCATTATTCAGATTAACAAATTTTTATTTTTGAAACGGCCCTGACGTCAAAAGAGGCTTATCATAAACATAAAAGACCAGCACGCTGCTGCTGCTGCTGCTGCTGCTGCTCCTCCAGCGTGTCATATTTTTAGGACACATAAAGCACTCTGATTGGTTGTTGGCCTTAGTACCTTAGTACTAAGTACTTTAGGTATTAAGTACCTTAGTACTCTAATCAGAAAAGGTTATATATATTTCTATATGGAGTAGTAAAGTAACTTTAAGTTGGTATGACCGACGACAACGACCAATCAGAGTGCGTTGTGTGTTCTAAAAAAAATGACAAGCTGCTACTGCTGTTGCTCCTCCAGCGTGTTATTTTTTAGAGAACACAACGCACTCTGATTGGTCGTTGGTCGTACCAGCTTAAAATCACCTACCCTGGGATCGAGTTGTACACCAATCAAGTTTTAAACCTTTGATATAATAAAATAAATAAGGTATGACAGATGCGAGTTCCACTTTAGTAATTTTTGCGCATGACGTCACGTGGTAAGTAAATACATGGTACAGTAAATAAATGAATCAGCTCAAAAACTAAACGTTGTACCAGTGTAATTCTTGGAGGCAATAACCTACTTTGAGCGCTTTAAATCACATATATAAAAGACCAGCACGCTGCTGCTGCTGCTCCTCCAGCGTGTCATTTTTTTAGGACACATAAAGCACTCTGATTGGTTGTTGGCGTTGGTCGTACAGACTTAAAATTACCTTAGTACTCCAATCAGAAAAGGTTATATATATTTGTATATGGAGTGGTAAAGTAACTTTAAGTTGGTATGACCGACGACAACGACCAATCAGAGTGCGCTGTGTGTCCAAAAAAAATGACGCGCTTGAGGAGTAGCAGCAGTAGCAGCGTGTCATTTTTTTAAAACACACAACGCGCTCTGATTGGTAGTTGTCGTTTATCATGCCAGCTTAAAATCACCTCCCCTGGAATCGAGTTGCACACCAAGTAAATTTCAACTGGGATACTTATATATAAATTTTGTCTCGGTAAATGCGAGGATTATCCATCCAGAAAATTTAATATCAAACTTTTACATTTTCAATAAATGTATTTCACAATACTAAACGGCCAACACACGCTACTCCTCTACCTCCTCCTCCTTCAGCGTGTCATTTTTTTAAGACACACAACGCACTCTGATTGGTTGTTGTCGTCGTTGGCTTTTAGCAACTTAAAATCAACTCCCCTGGGATCGAGTTCCACACCAAACAAATTTCCAAAGTTGGTGAGACGCCCGTTCGCGATTGAATCAACTATATAATCATTATTTTTGAACTTAAGAACGTTTGAACGTGAACAATTAAAATTGTCAGTAATAGGAATTTATTTTTTTTAATAAAGAATGTTAAAAGACAAATCTATCGGTTGAGCTTAGGTTAGTATTGGTGTTTAAAAACAATTTTTTTTTAAATTATTATTTCTAAAATAGAAATTCACCGACTAGCTGCCCGTCCGTCGACGACCGACGACAACGACCAATCAGAGTGCGCTGTGTGTTCTAAAAAAAATTACACGTTGAAGCAGTAGCAGCGTGTTATTTTTTAAAAACACACAACGCGCTTTAATTGGTCGTTGTCGTTAATTATACAAACTTAAAATCACCTCCCCTGGAATCGAGTAGCACACCAATCAAGTTTTCAACCTTGATTTCAGGCGGTTCAGGCCCGTAGCCAGGGGGAAAGCACCTTGGGGCACGTGCCCCCCTCCCTTCCCGAAATGTTCAGAAAAATTTTTTTTTAAGTAAAGGAAAATTTGTTTAAATAATAAAAATTCTCGGAAGGGGAACCACCAAAAATTTAAATTTTTTAAGTGCCCCCCCCCAAATTAAATCCTAGCTACGGGCCTGCCGCGGTTAAACCAGCTATATTAATTAAATGATCCAATTTTTTACCAATTTAAAATCACCTCTCCTGGCATCGAGTTGCATACAAAGTAAGTTTCAACTAGGGTACTTATACAGGGTGGCCCTTTGAAAACGAAACAGACGGGATTGTGGCCAGCAGAATTTTTTTCTTGAACAATACAAAAACACGTCAATTTTATCATTGAGGGGGACAACTTTTGCGACTAATGTTACTTCCGTATTGTTTCATCCTTTTGAGTTGCGATGACAACCCCTAAAATGATAATAGGGATGATATGGCAAGTAACACTTCATTTGAAAGGTCTTGCTTCCCTAAATTCAGTTCTATAATTTTTTTAAAGTTTTATCAATTATTCAACAAAAAAATTGAAGGTGCAAAAATGCGAAATAAATCAGATATTTCAAGACATTTAAGAATAAAAGAAGGAAAAACGCTTGGCCAGGTCTTTTTCGTTTTCAAAAGGCCACCCTGTATATAAATTTTATCTTGGTTAATCCAAAGATTATCCATTAAGAAAATTTAATATTCGACTTTTACATTTTCAATAAATGTATTTTACAATAATAAGCGGGCAGCACATACAACTTCTTAAGCGTGTCATATTTTTAAGACACACAATGCATTCGGAATGGTTGTTGTCGTTGGTTTTTAGCAACTTAAAATCTACTCCCCTGGGATCGAGTTACACACCAAACGAGTTTCCAACGTTGAGGACGTTTGAACGTGAACAATTAAAATTGTCAGTATTAGGGATTTATTTTTTTTAATGAAGATTGTAAAACAAGAAATCTATCGGTGGAGCTTATGTTAGTGTTGGTGTTTGAAAACCTTTTTTTTTAATTAATACCGCTAAAACAGAGATCCACCGGCTAGCTACCCGTCCTTGGACGGGCTTTTCAACTAGTACTGCTATAATTGATTACTTCGAAGTGAGTACTCAATATACTCTTTCAATATATTTATTAATATGAAGTCTTAGTGCCTGAAAATGACTGTACCGACGCCCGGGGACCAGTATATCCTAATAAATAGAACTGCATACGACACGGTTCGCACCCCGATACAGTCAATCCCGGACACCTTCCAATTACGCGGGTCTATAATTAACAATAATTCTTAGGTAATCAAATATATATAAACAACATGAACAACTCCTGAGGAAATGTAACCTCATCTGAAAACAATTAAAAAAATTATAAAGGTTATCTTCTGTTGTGAAATTGGTGAGGACATCCGAACGTATAAGAAAAGTTACAAAATTTTCTACCCCGCGTGTTAGAATACTTTTTAATTAAAATTTTATTCTATAGGTAAGAGACATATGGCTGTTTTCACCGACAATTTCCTAATGTTAAGTATTTCCTAAAGTACTAGGTGTTCCTTAGGGATTGCATTTTGGTTATAAATTATGATTCTTTCATACTTTAGGAAATACTTAACGTTAGGAAATTGTCGGTGAAAACGGCCAGTAGTGATTAATCACTTTACATACATCACTGAAGAAAAATTAATTTTCACCTACCTTTTCTGCTACAAATCCATCCACCATTACGACCCTACCTTTAATCCTGATATGTTTTCACCCAACTCTTCCACGTATCCTGCTCCTCCTCCATACAACCATACAACCAGCCCAAGTTAAATATCACATTTCATTTTATCCTCCCGGTTACTAATTCAAATTTTTTTTTAATGATAATTACTTTTTCACTTTGAAAATTATAAATAAAATTGATCCGCGAAATTTAAAGCTTTCATCAAGCTTTTCACTTCGAAACGAACTCGAGACTTCACTACCGACCGCGAAATTTCGAAATGATTATTACGAAGGCGTATTGAAAAATCCTGTAAATAGAAATTTTTCATTATTATATGAATAATATAAAAATTCAAAATTTGTTGTTTACCTAAGATTATTTAAGGTTACTAAGCGTTCTAACGTTATGAAGATCAGATCTCCTCTGATTTCTTCTACTGTTGAGCTCAGAGATAGAATTCCCACCAAACATGGAAAGAATTAGATTAATTTGATGCACGACAGCTGGATAATAATAATTCTATATTTGTAAGTAATGTTAGGACTGTTACATTACGTTCTCCCCCAGTAGGAATATTCTACTTGGAACATATTTTATCTGAAACAAAATAAAACAGAAATTAGTGTACATAATTAATTTTTTAAATTATGAGATAAAAAGTTTGCTTTTTTGCTTAACAAAAATCAATTAAATAACTATTTTTCAACCGCCTGCATAGTAAGTCGATCATTACAGTAGAAGCGCGATTCTGTGAACACAAAAATCCAAAGGCATGTTCAAATTAACGCAGGTGTTCACACTAACGGAGGTGTAGAAAAACTAGTGTTTTACATATATTTAAGACATATTTATTTCTTATAAAACGTTATACGTTGTGTATGTGTAATGTTGCAAAATTCATGAAAAAAAACATAGTTTTTTCACAATCGTGAAATTTTTTAACATTATGAAATAAAAATAATATAATGTTATCACCACCTTGTATTTTGTCGATAATTAGGAGACTTTCTTATTATTATGCACATATGCATTTCTTTCATTTATACACGGGTAGGTACTTTTATTTCATATTTAATCACGTACAAGTGATAAGAAGTGGCTGGTAGACATCAAGATATTTAATACACAACATTAACAACTGTTAATTTTCTCTGTTCACGTTATCGAGTGTAATAATGTTCACGTTACCGGGTAGCTATAGAAAAAATTAGGCGTTCACAGGACCGAGATGTTCATAAATTCGAACGTTCACGTTATCGGGCTTCTACTGCATTGATAAAAATGTAACTATGTAAGTAGAATTTACCTCTTGTTTACTATTGTCAAGGTTTTAACAGTAGTATAATTTTACATACTGTCCTAGTACGCGTAAGTAAAATTATACTACGTTGCTACGTTTGTAGCAACGATCACCATACACCTATAATAAACGCAATTAGAGCAGAAAAACAAAACAAATATTTAGCAATGTCATTATGACATTTATTTCATTAATTTTTTCGATATTTTCTAATACTTTACGCAGGCGGTTGAAAAAATAGCGTACGTGCCGATAACTGTCAGTAATATACTATTATAATCATAAAATTTTATTGATGTTGGACGCAAAAGTGAAAAACCAAAGTGCAATAAAAGTAAAATTATGCAGTAAAATTATGAAAATTAATTATTATACTACGAAAATTACAATTCCCGTCTTTTAGGTATGCAGTATTCTCAAAAATTATAAATTTATTTTGAAAATTAAACGTTTACATTAATCAATATAATATTCATTATTAGTATAACATTTTCCTGAAAAGCATTTTAATACTACGTTATGTGTGTGTAATAAACACAGCTAAAGAGCTAAACCCACCATGGAAAAAATTTCAAGATGAATATTATTACTATCATCATAATATTAAGAGATGACCTACAAATCTTTAACTTAAATGATAAAATAGTGAGAAAGCGAACAAAATGGGAGGAACACCTCCAGGAAATATAAAACTGCAGAATCCCTATACAGATCTATAAATATCAACCTCAAGGACACGCAGGATGTAGGAACCGCGGAAAAAATGGGCCGGAACAGGTCAGCGACCTGACTTAACTCACGAAGGAAATGATAATGATGATTATTCCTATTTTGAAAACTTTGCCTTTTCTTGTCCTTCTATAGGTAACTAATCTCTGATTGGTTCGCTCGTTTTATAATATAAAAGGTTATAAAATTAAAATTTTATAAAACTTTAACTTAATTTTCATGAAATATTTTAAATTTTAATTTAACAAAAACACAGAAAAGAGAAAAAATTATAAGAACAGAAAACATTGAGACAGTATACAAATAAAATGTTTAAAAATAAGCAGTGAAAAGTTGCAATCCGTAGGTGTATTGGAGAATCCGGAAATTACTGTAACCGGAGGTCACACGAAGACACCTCGCCTATATTGTTGTCAATGTAATTATGGGGTGACCAAGTATTTTTTGTACAAAACGAGTACGAATGCAATTTTATTGACACACCTAATGCCCTTTTGCCTTTTGTTTATCTCCTCGGCGTTGGTTAGGTTACCTTATAAAAGTACAAAGAATGCAAATAATAAGATCGTTGGATCGTTAGGTTTTAGA
Source organism: Rhagonycha fulva (assembly GCA_905340355.1). Lineage (NCBI taxonomy): Eukaryota > Metazoa > Arthropoda > Insecta > Coleoptera > Cantharidae > Rhagonycha > Rhagonycha fulva. The sequence goes on from HG996559.1 coordinate 2,038,925, forward strand.
AAGCATTCACGAAGAAGGAGTACAGTTGGGATAATTTTTTTTAGTTAGTGAAAATTTTTATAAACCACTAAATTAGAAAAAATCAAGAATTAAAAATGAACAATTTATCATACTATATAGGTACCTAAACATGGATTTCGTCTCAACTACTACATAATATTAAGTACAGTGGGGCCCGCTTAATGTGATCGCGGTTAATGTTATCATTCGGATATTGTTATCACTTTTGCTAAGAACGGAACGGACATACATTATTACACACAAAAAACATCGCTTATAGTTATCATAATTCGGTTAATGTTATCATATTATTCTTAAGATTATTTTCTCCCACGAGCAAAGGAGTTGATTTTCAGTTACAAGCATTTTTTTATATTGTGCATACCACCCACATGATATAAAGTCAGGTGTTAGCAAGAAAATCAACGTCACACATGTGATATCACATTACATATTTATGTTTATTATCAATTCCGTCGTTTAAATACATAAATGAACGATAGTTTGCTGTTAATGTGTGTTGTATGATTCAGTCCTACTTGAAAAATTCACAATGAGTGACTATTATTAATTAATTTTTGTAGATGTACTACATACTAATAAATAACCAATAAAAATTTTTTCCCTTTATTGTTATCAATCGGTTATTGTTATCAAAAACCTCAAGTCCCAATGTGATCACATTAAGCGGGCCCCACTGTATAACCACTCATACCGTGTGACTTTACATTAACCAATCATGAAAAATATGGATAATTTCGAGGACATTAGTGAAGACGACCGCAAAATTTTATATTATGGGAAACTGAAAAAGCTAAATAAAGATGCAAAAGATTGATGTAATTATTACGGGTAAGCGCTTCCAGTAGAGCTTGAAATCAACTCATTGATCAAAATTGGTTTCGATGAAGTAAAGAGTAGTGCAACAGGCTTTAATATCGAGATGTGTAAAGAATTAATTAGTTGCCAAAAGCAACAAATTAACGCATTAAAAGCATCTATCAACGATAAAAATACCATTATTTCATTAATCAATTGCAGTTCAGGTTAGTCAAAATTTCCTGTCTCACGACTGCCCATCTAGAGAGTTGTACGAGGTCGAATACCAAGCAGCATCGCAGAGCTAACCAGAGGAGCTAAAGTGGAACTTTGAAAGGTCTTTCAGAGTTAACCGGAAGGGTAGCCGTGAGGCCGGAAATAATAGTTAATCTGATTTACAATTGATACTTTTTGAATTTTGAAGTTTGAAATGGTGTAGTTAGTAGTTATCTACTAGTACATGGGTTCCCAACCGGTGGTACACGTACCACTGGTGGTACGCGAAAACGTTTCAGGTGGTACGCGTGAGTGATGTGTGCAAGCAAGAGTGAAGATAAGTTCCATTACTCCTAATGTTGATATTTTAAATTTTAATCGTTAAAAGCTTGCTATTCTAGCTCCAGTTTTTAAAAATTTTCCGGGGGAGGACCCCCCGAATCCCCCAATTTTTTTCGGGGGTTTTCCATACCCCCGTGAAAATCCCAAACTCTCGGTGGTGTCTTCTATCAGAAGAGTACATATTATACGTTTATTACAATATTTAAGTCTGGTGGTACGCCAAAATTTCTCAAACAGTCAAGTGGTACGCAGGTGCAAAAAGGTTGGGAACCCCTGTACTAGTACCTACTATTATTATTTATCCATGGTCTATTCTCTATTGGATTGATTGATGCTTGAGTAAACAACTTTGTATTCAAGTTTAAGACTTGCGCATTAGAGACTAACGGGAGCGCAATAGAGAACCGTCTGCCGGGACTCTAGACACGGCTGGCTATATTATTACTGCAGTTTATAGGTTAACGTTGTAAGTATTGAAAATGTTTAAATTAATTTGCGTACTACATTTTATATGTAATTATCGTGTAAACCAGAGGAAAATGGAAGGTGTACTAAATGAGTGTCGTGTTTTGCGGTAAAGAATTTAATTCTACTGGTGACCATTTCCGACAATATTCTATTATAATATACACCTTATCAAGAATTCAATAAATTGCAGTACAATTATTTAAAGCTATAAAATCGATAGGTGCTTTTGCAAAACTTTATAGAAAACATTGATGTAATTATTTATTTTAGGAATATCCGAGTACTGAAATACTTGTTCAAATTAGAGAACCAGAGACAACCCAAAGAGAATCTTCGTGATGTAATTCTAAGAGATAAGAAGAATATCATTAGTGTTTGGGATTAAAGCAGGAGTTTTCTCAAAACATAAATGTTATAGGTACTTAGGAGAATTTAATTCTTGTGGTTCATTACCAATCGATACACCGAAAATTAATTTTCATTAGCAAAGTTCGACCCACTGATTTGATTTTGTTTCACACTACATGTAGGCCATAGTAAATATTTAGAACTTTGATAGGTCCAAATCATTAGATGCGTTTTTCAGTCATTTCCAAAACAACGTATATTAAATTTTCCTATTTCTGTCTGTAATTGACTTAAAAGCGCATCTTATAATTTGGAGCTATTGAAATCATAACTGTGCCTTATAGCCTTGGTCGGCAAACCGCGGCTCTTTGGCCCTCTGCCACAAATGAACATGTGCGAGAGCTTCAAGTAATTCAGAAATGTTTACTTAAGAAAAAGCAATTTTTTATTGTTAATAATTTTATCGGGTGGCCCATCTAGATCCAAGCCGGTAGACTATAATTTTTTTGATAGGAAATTAATGACAGACAAATAACGAGAAATAAGTTTGGTGATTTATTTTGAATTCCTATTCAAGTTATTTCAAATTTAATTGTTTATTTTTATAGATAAAAAAAAAGACATTAAGGAAGAACAGATATCTAATGTAAATTTCTTGCACTGCAAGAATGCTGTTGGTGAAACGAAAGATATCATTATAATGAGTTTGTTCTTTCAGAAAATCACCGATAGTTTTATGATCGGTCGTTATATGTAGACACAATTTGAAACAGTTTGGAAATTGTTGCTGTCCGAACGCATTTCAATTATAGCCCAGTCAAATTAGACGAAAAACAAGCTCCAGTTCAGAAAAATTACCATCGAGCTGCATTTTGGTATACACCTTTATTACTTTGCCATAAAAAGCGAGATTATGTTTTCTTCAAAAGTTACTTGAGGTCAAAGGTCACCAAAATGACCTTTTTGTAAATATCTTGCTTTTTGTTTATCCTACGATAAAAAGTTTCAAACAAAAATTATAGAGGAGATAATTATCTACAAAAAAAGTCTTACGACATTTTCATGAAAAAGCTATTATTATTAGGTACCCTATAAAGCCTAAAATGTACAAACATTCGGGTGGTTGTGAGTTACTATGTTTTATTCAAAAACCAATTCTTTCTTTTTTTCATTATAGTTTTTTTTCCATTAAATATGTAGGGGAATGACGGGCAAAACGGGGTAGGAGCCTAAAACGGGGTACCCGTGTTTTCTAGCACCTGTGTAATGCCATTTATGCGCCGATGTAAAAAAATATTCATTACTGTGTTATAGACAAGTACATTATCGGCTGGACCTGCAGTCTCTGTTAAATCGTCAAAAAGAATGAATTTTAGTTTTTATGTGACAAATTTACAATATTAATATAGATTTAACTCGACATTTAACTCAATGCAATTGTTAGTAAATTATTTTATTCTACCGTATTATTGTTGCCCCCGCAAGTAGTATATTATAATGCATGTCTTTTATAAATTTTGTTGCAAAAACAATAATTGTTTAATAAAAAAATCAGAATTTACTTAAGAATTCTGTTATAGGGCAAAATGGGGTAGGGTATAACGGGTACAGTTATTGGTATTGATATTTGATCATATTAGGTATTTGATCATGTTTTTAGATAATAAATGTTCAAAGTGAACTAAAACAAACAAAAAATCAAATGCAAAAATAAAAAAGTAAAATCTGAGCGGGACTGATTGTTTATATTGTGGAATCTCTTGTTCAAATAGTCGTAAATGGGCACACAATTCGAGTGTAGATGTAAAAGATGACTACGACGAAGCAAAGTTTTTTGAAAGCAGTGTTAGAATAATTCTAAGGCCTAAACTCGACTGTACCCCATTTTGCCCTCCTCGGCGGGCAAAACGGGGTAGAGTGCACATTTGCAGATGTAGGTTATTTCGTAAGCCATGTGTGTTTTTTTATTAATCAAAATTGCATAAATAAAGAGTTAATACTACAATAAGTCTGAATTTTCATGTTCAACATTATAAGGGTCAGTTGTATAAAAGAGGATCATCCTTGACCATGGATCAAGCTTCAATTTAAACCAATAGAAAACTTAAAATAAAATTTTAACTGTACTGGTCAAGGATGATCCTCTTTTATACAACTGGCCCTAAGTAATCAGGTTTTTTTTTGTAGCCATTTTAAGCCTTAGGTACCCCATTTTGCCCGTCATTCCCCTACCTATATATTGTCGTATATTTTTTGGGACGTAAAAATATATTTATTTATTAGATCAATGCTAAAACAAATAATCAATTTAAAAATTAAACAACTACGTACAGAAAATTAACTAGGAAAAATTTATCATATCTTATAATAGGTGAAAATGACAATCTTTGAAAATAAGCAAAATGAAAATTTATAAGAGAGGTTGGTATCGTAGTCTAGCAATGAAACTTAATTGTGTAATGAAACATTTAATTTTATGAACGACTTTGTCACTGCAAAAATTTGAAAATTTAAAATTACAAAGTGACTACGAGAAAGAAATTTATTATTGATGGATTAGGAATAGCATTTATAAAATGTGTGAGCTACCGCTTAAATAAAAATGTAGCAAATATTAATAATTAAGAACGGTGAAGGATTTTATTAAATAAAACTCGATCGGAAGATTGAATGATAAAATAAGTTGCAAAGGTACGAATAAAATGAAAATTGTTAAAAGGTTCACTAAAAGAAAATTGAAAGATTAGAAATTTGAAAAATTGTTGATTATTTTTACAAGAGGGATGAAAAATTTTGTGCAAATTGATTAATTAATTACTTTGAAGGTGTTAAATAGCATTCATTATTGATGGTTTGAACTTTGTAAAATAGATAAGGGGTGTAAATTTGATTTGCCAGTTGGACTATTTTATTTTGAAATTAATTTGTTAAAATTTAGTTGATTGTTAAAAATGTTAAGAGTTGTTCTTTGTTCCAAAGACACGACGTCGAGTATCTATCTTTCTTCAAATCCCTTTTGGATTTAGCAAAAGATAGGAGGGAGATGTCGTATATTTTTTGGTACGAAGAAATTTATTTGTTTAGAGCAATTTTTATATTTTTGATTGAGAAAAATTTAAACTTGTGCGACGTTCTAGTTGTGATAGCAGAGGTCGAGAAATTTTTAATTTGGAAAAAGAGAAGTGCAACCTTTCAAGTCGCATGGTTGGGTTTTGATTTCCTCAAGTAGAAATTATTTTGAAAAAGTGAAAATAAATAGTTTTGAGTGTTATTTGTTTTGGAAAAATAATAAAGAAGAAATTGGCGATTTTGAAGTTTCTTTTATTGGAACAAACAAAATTTAATTGGAAAGCAAAAGTTGGATGTGTTTGCAAGGTGGCACTGCGAAGGTTCGATAAGTTTTTTCCGATTAGGCTAGCTGGAAAATGATAATAGATAATCAGGCCATTGAATTTATAATTTTTGGAAAAGTTAATTTTTGTTATGGTTTTGAGTTTTTTTAATTGGAGGTTTGATTAAGTATAATACTTCATCATGTACAAAGTAAGACCCCATAACCACTCGAATTTTTGTGCATACCACCCCACAACCACCCAAATCTTTGAACATTGTAGGCCTTATAACGCAAAAACTATATTATAGCTTTTTCATAAAAATGTCATAAGACTTCTTTGTAATTTGAAAATAGGATATATTTTTTAATGCTCATAAAAATGGTAAAATCATTAAAAAGTGAAAAAATTGTAGACCCAAAATCAAGGCTAACTCAATTATTTTATTGAGTTAGTTTTGAGGGTTGGATCCTTGCGTAACATCATTCATTTAACAAACACAAAACTAAAAGCAAAATAGCAACCTAAAGACTTTTTACATTCATAATATTTATCTATCAACAGCATAGGTAATACGATTTTTCTAAATTTTCCATTTTGATTATTTATTTATTAAGGTAAAAAAATTTTATTTCCGTCTAAAATAAGAACCAAGATTTTTCAATTAAGTTTACTTACTACTAATTACTAATTTTGATTATTTCTTTTCCAAATAAATACACCGTGCACAATAAGTTAACATCGTTTTCTTTTGGTGCATAAGGGGCTGCATTTTAAAAATGTAAGATAAGTAGGTCAGTGTGGCAATAAATTAATTAACCTCTTATCCATTACGTAGGTACAACGAAAATATTAAAATCGTAAAAATATTACGGAAGAAAAAATTGAAATTCAAGTTAGCTACATAATAATACTTGTAATAATTTGACCATCGATGTGATGATGACTCATCGATAATCATATTTCTGGGAATCACTAAATGTACAACGCAAGCGCATTTTTCATCAAAGTATGAATTTAAAATTTTGTCTGAAATTTAACGAAAATAACTTTGTTTAAACTTTCGATTCACTAGTTTTGAGGTATTAAATTGTATTTAGCATTTTCTTCCGAGTAACGCCAACGCGCTTAATTATTCAAGATGGTGGCCATAAAAAAATTACGATAAACGATTTTTTTTCTTTGAACATCGAACAAACGGCCACATATTTTTCAAAAATTTTAACGCAAAATGAATTATGAATAAGTAGTACTTGATAAAAGTACAGTAATTTGTTCTAAACTGCCTTTTAAACTTTTGAAAATAGAAAACGAAAAATTGGTACATACATAAATAAAATTTATTCCTCCACTTTCTTTCTGGGCTCAGCTTTCGTGATCCAACTACACTTCACTATAACTATACACACTAAATCGCACAATTACAATTTTCAAATTTTGTTATTTGAAACTTGAAAAAAACCACCTTAATAAAGCGCATCTGTAGATTTACGTCTCAAGTCCTTCGTTTAACGAACAAAACTAAGCGCCAACTCTCGGAATCCTCGAATGTATACGAACTCGTGAAATGGGCGGGCGGGAGATTCGATTAAAATTTTAATGTTGGTCGTTGCATTAAAAACTTGAACAAGCATTTTTTAAAACTTTTTTAACAAATTTAGGATTTTGAACGACGGTAAATAAATGAAGGGAGTTACGCCAGGGAGGTTTTCAGCTAAAAACAATCGCAATCAAGTTTGATTTACTTGGTTTTTGTAATATTTTGTAAGTTGCTAAGATTTTAAAACTTACTTTGAAATTCGAAAATTAAAATCACTACCGACCACACCGCAGACAACAAAAAGAATGATCACGTTCTCGTATCCACAATTACAATAGATTTTAAAATTGCAACAAAATATTAAGTAAAATCAAAATCTTTGAGAAATTACATACAACGTTCAAAGTATTCAAATCAATTGGCTAATAAATAATTTTTTAATTGATAAAAAATATACATTTCGATATTTAATGACATACAAGTGACTGCAGAATTATTTTATTTAATATTTGTTAACCAAATTGTAGTTGTGTCCAGATTACTCTTAGAGTTATTTTTAATTTGTAAAAGGTAGGAAAAGAGCCTCAAATTTATACTGAGCCTTCTCCTCCCGTTTCCTATTTACATTAACGTGTAAAAAATAATGCATACCTACTATGTAAATAAACATTTAAATAACATTTTTCAAAACTAATTTTTACTCGAAACTGACTGAATATTGTCACCTACAATTTGGTTTAAGGTTTGTTATTAGTTACTATGTAACAACGACTAATAGCCCGTCAAAATAGACATTGACCCTTGCATGAATTCCCAAGAAGCTGAAAATTTACATGAACGTTAGCGATACCATTATAACGAAATTGTGGAAAGTTCCCATCGATCCCATGTGTGCAAAAAATTTTATGCGAGGTCAAAGTTCGCAAACATGGGTTTTTTTTGAATTATTTAGCGAAACGGTTTGTTTTATGAGAAAAATAGTTTACACAAAAATTGTAAATCATTTAATTATCTACAAAAATTAACCTGACACTTTTTACTCTAAGATTTTCCATTTTTGAGAAAACGCGATTCTAAAATTTACTAAAGTTGTATTCTCAGTTTCCACCTATGAAGTAGTGTACTTGGTGTATTTCCCTGGTAGGCCTACTCCGTGGTCCACGAGGGGAGTTCAATAAGTTGGGTAAAAATGGCGCAAGAAAATTTTTTATTACTTTTCAACATAGTCTTCTTTCAACTGGATACATTTTTTCCAACAATGTTCAAGTCTTTTAATATCGTCTGTAAAGTAAGATTTATCAAAACCTTCAAAATATGAATTAATTTCTACGATTACTTCATCGATTGTTTGCAATCTTCTTCCAGCATATCATTTTTTCAGATTTGAAAACAGGAAATAATCGAAAGATGCCAAATGTGAAGAATACGGTGAACGAAGAAGAAATTCGTAGCGTAATTCTTCCAAGTTTTGTTGTTGCAATTTTAGACGAATGAGCTGGTGCATTATCGTGCTGATGAAAAATTACTCTTTTTTTCAAATATGGTTGTTTCTGCTTGATTTCATCATCAAGTCGATCCTTTAATGCTGTATAATATAGTTCTGTTATTGTTTTTCCTTTTTCCAAGTAATCCATAAATATTATGCCACATGCATCCCCACAACACTACAGTTGCCATAACCTACCCGGCTGATGGTACTCTTTTTGCCTTCTTTGGAGCACTTCCACCGGCTTCTACCCATTGCTTAGACTGTTCCTTGGTTTCTGGCATAAAATGATGAATCTATATGTTTCATCAACAGTAATAAATCGACACAAAAATTTGCTTGAATTACCTTGAAACAGTTTTAAGCAATTCGTTGAAGTTGTCACACGTTTGCCTTTTTGATGATCAATAACAAAGGCGGCAATCATTTTGCTGATAACTTTCTCATGTCCAAACGTTTGTGTAAAATTGAAACCGTTGCACCAGTTGGCATGTTCATAGGTTTAGCCATCTACCGTACTTTCAATCTGCGATCAGCCAAAACCATGTCACGGATTTTATCGATGTTTTCTTGAGTAGGACGTAGGACCTTCAATTTTTTTACCTGGTCGTTTAGCATCTTTTGTTCTGGTACGATTACAACGGAATTTCATAAACTACTTATGTATCATTTTAATCGATGGTGCGGAGTCCGGGTAATATTTATCCAATTTTATTTTTGTTTTTGTAATTTTTTTTCCACGAAAAACTTGGTGTTTTATTAATACGCAAAATTCACTTTTTTCCATTTTTGAGAACAAATCACAGGTACCTGCGTCAAGCCAGCACCCCCACTTTTTCCAAATTAAAAATAAAATAGTTACGAATTTTGTGTAAATTTTGTGTACAAAAAGAAAATTTTGTGCTTTCATAGTTTCAAAGTTATATCCATTTTAATGGTGGGGGTGCTGGCTTGACGTCAAGCTAGCACCCCCACTTTGCAACCAGTAACGCTACACAAAAAATAAACATACCAGAATTTTGTGTAAATTATGTGTAAATAAAGCAGAATTAAGTTTTTTTAATCGAATCAAAAATTTTAATCCGATAAAATAGAATTAAAATAGAAAATGTTTGTACCGTACTTGCCCGGAGTACTCGAAATTTGAAATGCTTGTAACTTTGCAGAAAATGAAATTAAAATGATAGGAATGGAAGGTCATTCAAGCTCAAACGAATCTCTATTGATTTCACAAAAACATTCAAAATAAGAACAAAAATAAAAAACCATGTCTACAGCCCCCCCCAAGAATTTCGCGAATAACTCCGCGACGGTTGAGGCTCAAACAAAAAATTTAGAAGCTCATTGATGCTCAAACGTTTGACACCATTTTTACCCCAAAATTTTACTTGGGGGAGGGGGCTAAGATGCCTGCAGCCTTATTAGGGAGATAGTATGTTAGTATGTATGTCTACAGCCCCCCCCCCAAAGATTTTGCGAATAACTCTGGTTGAGGCTAAAACGAAAATATTGGAAGCTCATTGATGCTCAAACAATGCTCAAACGTTTGAAGCAAATTTTATTCAAAAATTCGATTTGGGGGGGGGGGCAGCGCATTTACCTTTATCTAGCCTGACGTGCCACGATTTAAAGTAGTTATAGTTTTAAAACAGTGACAGCACAAAATTTTCTTTTTGTACATAAAATTTACACATAATTTACACCTAATTAGGGTATGTTTATTTTTGTGTTGCATTACTGGTTGCAAAGTGGGGGTGCTAGCTTGACGTTAACCCAGCATTAAAATGGATATAACTTTAAAACAATAAAAGCACAAAATTTTCTTTTTGTACACATAATTTACACAAAATTCATAACTATTTTATCTTTTATTTGGAAAAAGTGGGGATGCTGGCTTGACGCAGGTATCACAAGTTGCGTTATTTAAATGGTTGTGACGACCAAAATAATTGACATACCTGTTTGAAATTTTATAATATGTAGACCAGCAACACACTGAAGCTGTCAAATGTTTTTTTGTTTTTGAATTTGTGTCGTCACCTATTTGATTTTTACCGGACTTATTGAATTCCCCTCGTATTTTACTGAAGTTTAATGATATGTCAGGTCTTCTGATTTGATTCAACTTCTTCTGCTTCATTTTTCCGAGTCGACATAAATTTATTGTTGTAGCAGCGATACATCAGTTGTTTCGTCGTTGATGTAATAATAATCTTCTTCTGCTAGAGATTCAACATTTGAACACGATTGGCCTTGACAACTGGTGCATGCTGGTGAACAAAATAAGCCTACTTTTTTGCACGCGCATTTCAAATTACATCCCTTTTTGCAGTTGCAAGAAATAGTATTAAGGGTCAGTTGTATAAAAAAGGATCATCCTTGACCATGGATGGATGGATCATCCATCCCATTTTTACCCAACTTATTGAACTCCCCTCGTGGACCACGGAGTAGGCCTATGGATGGATGGATCATCCATGGTCAAGGATGATCCTCTTTTATACAACTGGCCCTAAGGAGCTTTTCTGGTGCAGGTGGAAGTAGAGTGGGGATTATTGGTTCCAAAACATTATTAATTAGCTACCAATCCCATTCTTCTGGTCCCAGTTGATTACCAAGCCACACTTGAACCTGGTAATATACTCGATAAAAGTGTTGGTGAACAGAAGCCGAGGTTGGATGAAGACAAGCTAATTGCCCACGTTTTTTATTACTTGTATGTTTTACAATATATAAGTAACGCAACTTATCTATGCAAGTAATTTTTTTTTGGAACTCCATATACAGAAAGAAGAAAGCGAATTTCATTGGTGATTAGAGTTTCTGGAGCAGAGTTCAGATCTTCAAAAACTTTTGCACATATGTAATTACATTTTGTTTTTCAAACAATTTAAAAACTGTTGTTTTACCCCTCCGGAACACATTGCTGATGTTGTATCACAGCCACAGTCCTAGCATATAAGCACCCCTCTTTTTGGGTCGAGTGTTAAAAATATAATATGATTTTTACGTTTAGGATAAACCGACAAACTCGTATTTGAAAATAATTCCGATGGCTGTTGAGCCTTGTCTGGTTTTAAAAATTAATGAATTTTGCAATTGGAGTTGAATGTACTACGTACATTTACTACGGAATGTACTATGGAGAATACAACTTTAGTAAAAATCCACAGTCGTGGAGTGATGTGACCGCTGGTTGAGTTACGGAACGGAAATTCTGGGTTCAAATCGCGAACCTCGCAGAATTTCTTAGCTCGGCCTTCCAGTGGACATCTGCATCAAGGCTGTGGTGGAGTGCTAATAACCCAGTAGTTGATGCACTTCGAGACCCCCCAGCCACATGGGTCTTAAAAATCAATCCCCGGCCACAGGGGTTAAAATTAAAAAAAAAAACTTTAGTAAAGTTAGAATTGCTTTTTCTCAAAAATGGTGAATTTTAGGGAAAAAACTAAGTAAGGACAATTTTTGTAGAAAATTAAATGATCTACAATTTTTGTCTCAATTATTTTTATCATAAAACTAACCGTTTCGCAAAAAAAAATTAAAATCCCATTTTTGCAAACTTTGATCTCGCATAAAATTTTTTACACACATGAAAATCGATGGGGACTTTTTACAATTTCATTATAATGGTATCCCTAACTTTCATGTAAATTTTCAGCTTCTTGGTAATTAATGCAAGGTACCTCTATTTTTATTTTTTTTACCTATCTTGACCGGACTATAAATGCACACAAGGTGATAGCACACGGAAAAAAGGTTTTTCCGTGCAGGCGGCGCGAAACCTTGCTAAGCTTCAAAAATGGCAATTTAAAAATAGGGTATTTTTTAATGCTCATAAAAATGGTAAAATCATTAAAAAGTGAAAAAATTGTAAGAGTAACAGATAGAGTTACTATCCGTACACCCAAGGCTAACTCAATTATTTTATTGAGTTTTAGTTTTGAGGGTTGGATCCTTATTGCGTAAAACACAAAACTAAAAGCAAAATAGCAACCTAAAGACTTTTTACATTTATAATATTTATCTATCAACAATTTAATAAGATTTTTTTAAAATTTTTCATTTTGATTATTTATTTATTAAGGTAAAAAAATTTTATTTCCGTCTAATAAGAACCAAGATTTTTCACTTAAGTTTATTAGATAATAAGTTTTTTTTACTAATTTTGATTATTTTCTTTTCCAAATAAATACACCGTGCACAATAAGTTAACATCGTTTTCTTTATTTGGTGCATAAAGGGCTGCATTTTAAAAATGTAAAATAAGTAGGTCAGTGTGGCAATAAATTAGTTAACCTCTTATTCATTAGGTAGGTACAACGAAAATATTAAAATCGTAAAAATATTACGGAAGAAAAAATTGAAATTCAAGTTAGCTACATAATAATACTTGTAATAATTTGACCATCGATGTGATGATGACTCATCGATCATCATATTTCTGGGAATCACTAAATGTACAACGCAAGCGCATTTTTCATCAAAGTATAAATTTAAAATTTTGTCTGAAATTTAACGAAAATAACTTTGTTTAAACTTTCGATTCACTAGTTTTGAGGTATTAAATTGTATTGAGCATTTTCTTCCGAGTAACGCCAACGCGCTTAATTATTCAAGATGGTGGCCATAAAAAAATTGCTATAAACGATTTTTTTACTTTGATCATCCAAAAAAACGGCCACATATTTTTCAAAAATTTTAACGCAAAATGAAATATGAATAAGTAGTACTTGATAAAAGTATAGTGGTTTGTTCTAAACTGCCTTTTAAACATTTGAAAACAGAAAACGAAAAATTGGTACATACATTAATAAAATTTATTTCTCCACTTTCTTTCTGGGCTCAGCTTTCGTGATCCAACTACACTTCACTATAAATATACACACTAAATCGCACAATTACAATTTTCAAAATTTGTTGTTTGAAACTTGAAAAAAACAACCTTAATAAAGCGCATCTGTAGATTTACGTCTGAAGTCTTTCGTTTAACGAACGAAACTAAGCGCCAACTCTCGAATCCTCGAATGTATACGAACTCGTGAAAATGGGCGGGCGGGAGATTCGATTAAAATTTGAATGTTGGCCGTTGCATTAAAAACTTGGAACACGCATTTTTTAAAACTTTTTAACAAATTTAGGAATTTGAACGACGATAAATAAATGAAGGGAGTTACGCCAGGGAGGTTTTCAGCTAAAAACAATCGCTATCAAGTTTGATTTACTTGGTTTTTGTAATTTTTTGTAAGTTGCAAAGATTTTAAAACTTACTTTGAAATTCGAAAATTTAAATCACTACCGACCACACCGCAGACTACAAAAAGATCGATCATGTACTCGTATCCAGAACTACAATAGATTTTAAAATTGCAACAAAATATTAAGTAAAATGAAAATCTTTGAGAAATTACATACAACGTTCAAAGTATTCAAATCAATTAGCTGATAAATAATTTTTTAATCGAAATAAACTCACGAGGGCCGAATTGCAAACAAGTGACTGCAGGATTACTTTGTTTAATATTGGTTAATCGTAACTCTGTTCACCTGGGGGTGCAGAAAAGTCATCGGAAAGTGGAAAGTAATTTCGCAAATAACTTGTTTCAATTTTTAAAATTGAGTACATACATTACATTATATTATTTATAATATCCTCCTTGATATGTCGCAGTACAAAGTTAATGTCCTACATCAAATATCAAAACACGAAAACTAAGTAGGAAAGGTAAGTACTGATGTGTACGCTCTCGGCATTGTCGCATCTACTCCATCTGTACGATTTATAAATTTTCATACACATAAGCAAGCAACCGACGTTTGATAAGCCACACGTCCCCCTAACAATAACGTATGAAATGCAGGGGTAGTCCAAACATTGGACCATAAACCTCAAACCTTACAATTAATTAAAAATTCCATTTGATTCACAAAATCGCAAGCGCAAAGCTTTTGAAAAACAAGCAGAGGTGATTGAGAAAATGCGTCAAGTCAATATGCTTCCACTTCTAGAAAATTATAGCCATATTCGAAATACAGACAAAATTTTCAGGAAGGCGCAATAGCGGGTAGCACCGTGCGCCCCTGAGTGAAAGCGTTGCTCAGTCATACGATTATATTGTTATCTTTAAGCATTGTACTATTTTAGAAAAACAAATTTCTTTAAGGCTTTACTACCATTAAATTTGGTAATCAAGTTTGACTTATATGCAAGAATAAATTTAATGACTCACCATTTTCGTCCAACTAATTTTTTGTGCTTTGCTCCTGGAAATGTTTATCCTACACTTTCCAAATCACGAACAACACTCAAAGAAGAACTAACATAAGTACGTCACTTTACATAAACACTATTAAAACTGGAAGTTTTACTTTACACGAAATGCCTTATTCTTGCGAGAACCAAGAGACGTTATAAGGCAAAACACGATTATTATGACTAAGTTTTGAAGCAAACGAAAAATTCAACATTCCACGATCTTATTTCGGCACTAGGAAAAACAATACACAAGGAAAACTGAATAAAACATCCATTAAACACATTTAGAACCGAAATTTGCAGGATAATCTGGAACAAGAGTACGTAACTTTCCAATAAGATGAGCGCTCGAGTGACTAATAACGGTCAACAATTGACTGTCAATTTTAAAATATACCCTCGAAATATACATTATGCACTATCCGTAATTTCTTCAACAAAAAACTGTTATTGGATTTTAATCAATTCAAATTCATTTTCGTCTTGTATTGTTATTCTTTGTCTACTAGGTTATGGTAATGTTTTTAAAACTGTTAAAGCCTTGTTCACCAAAAGTTTTTGTTCCATAAAATTTAACAGTATTTTTTCGAAGCACTTATTCCTGCAAGGTCTTCCGACCTTATGGTTTTTAGTTAGGTAATTAGTCCATAAACATGGACTGTGTTGTTATTTAATTTTCTAGATGGTACAAAGAATTTATTAGAGAGCTTTGGAGACGATATAGTAAATGGTATGGCACTGACCACATTCCGAATGAATGGAAGTTTGTTCTTTGTTAGCTCAGCTGGGGGGGGGGGCAAGAGCGGATTTAGATAATTGCCAATTTAGCATTTTAGAAGCAAAATAGAAATAAGAAAATTGAAAGAATTCTGGTCTCTTTAAGGCGGGGGAGATTCTGCTCCACTGGTTAAAAATAAATAATATGTAGCTTAGGTTATTTACATTAAGTTTTTTTGTATCTCCCAGTTTTGCACTTCTTCTCTTCTGACAATCAAGACTTAGCTACGCCAGTGGGGAAGTGTCTGTAATATAATATTCACCACCTACATTTTTAGCAGCTTCTTATACCTACATGGTTTGAAACTTGGATTCAATTTCAGAAAATATGTGTCTTATCAAGTTCTTAAAATAAGCTCTTCAATTTAATTTCACTGTATACTTTGTTTATTTGACTTTTCTCATAAAATTAATATTTTTAAAATAAAAATCGGTAAATGGCTAAAAATACCTACATTTATGATTTTTTCTCAAATTAGAATAAATGAAAAAAGAAGTTATTCAGCCAAACTGTAAAAATTAAACTGCAAAAATTTTTCTTCTTTTAGATTTTTACTGTTATTAACAGTAAAAGTAATAATCTGTATTGATGATGTAAAAGCGCTGAAATTTTATCATATTTGAAGACATTATTACCTCAAAATTAATTTTATTGTCAACAATGTAAGCTTGTACCAAAATAGATCCATGTTTTACCTAATTAATTCTTTTTGAATCATTTAAAAATATTTGTTATTAACAACACTATGTGAATTTATTCCAGGTCTTACATTTCAAGCAGGGAGAGAGGTGCTTTAAGTTATTCTATATATTCTAATTTTTTAGGATTCAAGAGCAAACTACGACAGAAAAATAGCCTCAAAGGACACGTCAGGGAAGAATTAGTGATAAAAGAAAATGAAAACAGAACAATTTATTTATAATAATTGGACTTTTTTATTTCAAATAAAGAACAATATAAATACAAAAAGATAAAATAAATAATTTAATTAAAAAAAATGTGTACATCTGATGAGAAGCTGAAGTAATAAAAAAAATAACGTCATTGTAGTCATACATACAATAATAATAATAATAGCGATTGTAATGGATAAAATTACAATTAGGAACATTAATTAAAACCCTGGAAAAAATTTGACTCACAATAATAAATTATGAGTATAAAGCAGTTTTCAATGAACAAGATTGTAATGCAATCAACAAAAAATTGTCATAAATAAAAATAATAAATTATCACCCTTGTTGGTTTAAGTAAAAAACGTTAAAAAAATTATTCGGAAAACAAATTACCTACTTGATAACTTCTTTTGGATCGCTTTTGCTTCTATTTCTAATAGGAAATTTATTTTGATTATACGTTAAATTTAACGAATCGAGTGTTTTTAAAGATGGCATTGCTTTTATAGAAATATCACTGTCGTTGGCGATCGTATTTCTCTTATATACAACACGTTCGCCTGTAAATATCTCGGTGTTGGGTAGATTTTCTTCTTGCACGCTAGAAAGCGGTGGACTTCTCGGTTCCACTCGACTCGGCGATATAGTTTCGTTATCGTTAACTTTGTTAATGTTAAAACCATACACCACCCTTTTATTATTCGACGGAACCACCACGCTCGTTTTGTTACAGTTCAACAATTCGGCCCTTCTTTGCTCGGCAATAAAGTTCAAATACTTTGCTTTGTTCAAATTTTCTTCCCGTTTCAATTTGTTTGTTGTTCCTTTCTTCGCTTTATTATCAGACAGAACCAAAGCAGATTCAGAATAAAAATGTTCGTAATTTACATCCATAAATAACTCCTGCAGCAGTCGTCTCGGTCCTAACCTAAACGTGTTTTCCGAAATCATACAGCAGACTTCCGAATACAAACAAATATCTTGGAACAGCGAGGGATTTTGTTGCCTCTGTTGTAACAAGGCCTGTCGCGCTTGTTTAATCCACACCGGGTTACTCAACCGCTCGATTTGTTTCAATATTTCACATTTTTTTTCTAAAATTTAAAAGAACTAGGATCAGTTTCAAATACACAATTTTATACGCTTAAGGGGGAAAACACTGTAAAATTTTTAAAAATTCGATTTTTTTTTTTTTTGAAAATATAAATATAAAATGCGTGTATCTGTTGCATTCGCGATTTATTTTATACTTTGCTTTATTTAAATTTATTTATTGTACTTAAAATAAGTAAAATCGAATTTTCATTTAAGGTGAGAGAACAACCTTAAGAATGTTCTCTCTAAATATTAGAAAGAAAATCGTAAAATTGGCTGAGTTGTAGCGTCGTCTTGTGGATGGGTTGCAAATCAGCTGTCCAAAGCAAAAACACAGTAACTACATCCAATTGGAATCTTAGAAAACATGGCTTATATAAAAGCCCCTTAAAATTAAAATGTTAACATTTTTAGATTTTGTGAATACATATATGTATCTAATTTCTTCAAGCTTCTAATCATAATTTTATCAAAGTAAAATTTGTACAAAAAGACCGTTTTGCAACATATAGGTACTTTGTTTTTGAAAAAAGAACAAAAAACATTTTATTTAAACTTTAAAATCGATTTTTAGCAAAAGTAATTGATATTTGAGATTTTTCCTTATCCCTCGCAAAAACTTAACAAAAACCCTGCAACTGTAATTTTTTTTTAAAGTTTAAAAAAAGTGGCCCAATCTGCCCCCTTCTCCCCTACTTTAGTCATATTGTACTTTGTCAACCAGACAATTCCTTTTCATTTTTAAGAAAGAAAAAATTGAATTGTATATAATATAATCAGTAAAAAATATGTAAAATTTAAAAAAGATTTGTTTTGCACTTTTTCTATAAAAAATTTCCTGATATACCTCTCTTTTTCGAGCTGATACAGTGTTTTTCCCCTTTTAAATTATAGTTAGAAATAAAAAATACAACTTACCATCAAAATCTTGAAATTTCAGCGGGGAGCCATTCTTTTCAACTTCATTAGGACTCGAATCTAAAAATGTAATTTTTTTTTAAATAAAACTTCGATTTGCAATGAAAAAAACTTACCTGACTCGTCGTTCTCTTTGAATCTAACTCGAGAGCATTTCAAACACACTCTTTTGTTATGCCGAGCAAATCTGTTTTTGTTTTCGTACAAATTTGTTTCACTTTCGTAAAACGAAAAGTGACTTTCGAGGTTTACACTTTTTTCTGCAAACGAGAGTCGTCTACACATAACCTGATTATCAGGAAACAATTCGGTTAAAACGCGCGGCAAACAAATCCCCATGTAGCACTGCCCCTTTTTGTGCGAATCATCTTTGATTGAAAACTTCTGAACACTGGACAACGAAGTCAGACTCATATTGTCCAAATAATTGGCCTTAAAATTTCTGCTTTTAAAATCGCCATACCTGGAACGATGGGCCATATAAAAATCGATTTCAGAAAAAGAAAAAGGGCTCACCCAAACTGGTACTGATTTTCCAAATTAAAAGTAGAATTTTTATACGTCGTGTAATTCATCAAAGTCTCCGGCGAAAATATTTGAGAAAATTCGTCTTCCAAATAAAGGGGACCACTCATCCTCGAAGTTCGTAGAGACCTGAGAATCGAATAACCCACCATATCTTGATGACTCAGTTTACCATGTTCGCTCCCTGCAGGCGAGATCGTCGAACGATCTGATGGGGTTGTGCCTACAGTAGAAATTAAATACAAATATAAAAAATTAGGGGAAACAAGGGAAACGTTTACTTTGAACCGATATTCTTCGAGAGGATTCCGAATGCCTTCGTGTTCTCATACCCGACACCCTCAGAGTACTAAGACTCGATGAGCTAGGAATTGGACTAAGTGTATTTATCTTTTCACTATTAGAAAAAAATGTTACAAAGAGGAATTGTTTCAGATTTCAATTTACTACCTTTGTCCTGTTCGGCCCAACGCCGACTCACAGGAACTTACTCCGGAAGTTGTCGACTCTGTGATCGAATTATCACGGTATCTGTGTAATGTATCGGTCCCTAATTTAAATTCAACCTTTTCGCCAGGTTTCCTACTCTGAGATTTAATTACATCAAATGTTTTCGACTCGGAGAGAGACCTTTTGTGTTGACCAGAAGACAAATTTTGGTTGCATGGCAGTGTGGAAGATTTTTGTTGTACGGTAAGACCGTCGGCTAAACAATTCGAGCTTTAATTAGATAATTAAAACAATTAGGTCAACATACAGCTTTCGAGACCAAAAAAGAGATCTTCATCGGTCGTGTTGCTATCGGCATCAGGGATATTTGGAAAGATGTCCGCGTTATATGCGGATTCACTAAACGTGCACTCAGAATCGGAGCTAAGAGGAACGCCATAAAATTGTTCGTCTATTACTTCTTCACTCCAATTTTCTTCCTCAATAACCGGCCAGCGATTGTGCCGGTCGTGTCGCGTACAAACCCAACCTAGTTTTAAAAATATTTTATTGTTTTTATTTGAAATAAAACCTACAAACTTACCTAATTTAAAAAGACAATCAGCCCCAATTTTGGTAGTGGCAATAAGGGATAAGGCAAAAAATGATGTTGCCCGAATGGAATAAACCACACAATGCTGTGCAAGTCGAACCATGCACATAAGAATTCCTTTGGTATTTAACAGCTCTGAACCTTTATTTGAGCCTCCTAAGTGACCCAGCGTCCACAAAGCAACTTTTAAATTTAATATGTCCTCGTCTGTTTCGCACAAACCATTTTCTATGCACTAAAATTTATTTGCATTTGTTGAAAAATCACATAATAAAATTTATAGTTTTTTAGGATTAATAGCTTAAAATAAATAGCCAAACATTGAAGAAATACTTAATTTAATTAATTAATGTCCATTAATCCTAAAAAAGTATCAACAAATAAAGCACTGTAGTAGATTAGACAAGTGCAGATTATGGCAGTCGCCATCGTAATTATTCTGATAGTTTCAATTTTTAAATGGGGTTACACCAAAGCAAAAATCCAGATATAATATGTAAAATTGTCACAAAAAATCGCACAGATTTTATAATCCAGTAGAAATCTTACCAATTCTTATTCCAATCAAAAAAAAAAGCTGAAGTTATTTTATTCTTCCCCAAATATCTTGATCCAAAATTCTTAAATAAAGACACCAATCTAATTCTCAAACATCCAAAAATGTGTGTGTAAACAATGTGATTCCAAAAATTATATTCATCTAGTCCAATACTCAAGTTAAATTAACAAAACAAATATCCAATAATTCGGAATGACATTAGTAATCCCATACATACAGGAATTAGGAAATATTCGCCAATGTCCAATATATCTAACATCAGTTCCATCTCCAAAATCCAATCAATCCAAAATTGATTACGTTTTTATTATCCAGAAAAATCAAAAATTGTTCTCATCTCCCAGGAATAAACACTACCCACACTTGGTTACTTTTTTGAGAAAATACATCAGCCAAAAAAGAAACGCAAAAAATTTGGACACTTAGGAAACACCAGAGGAACGCAAGAAGAAGATCTTCTACCGTTTTTCAAACTTTCCACCAACTTGAAATTTGATTTTCACTAGGCAACTTCCCGGTGCCAGCACAACTTTTATAATTTTCCAACCATTACAGTACTTAATTAATCAAAAATTTCCCTTCTATTTGGGCTGTTCAAATATATTGAAAAGCCAAATGCCTTATTTAATCAATGGAAGTATTACCTGGGTTCTTTTGCATACCAAAACCAAATTAAAAAATAAATGCACAAATTGTAAAAATTTAACCTTTTAAAATTCATTAAATTTTACAAAATAAAAAATATCATTCAGGTGTTTTCAATTTTAAGGAGCTAAACTGCAACATGACAATTTACAAAGTGGTAAAAACTATGTTTAAGTTTACAAAAAAAGTAAAATGCACGAATATGTTTGGTTTTTTGTAAATATCACGTTTTCAGTGCAATTTCAAAAAAAATGTGTTAATAAATATTTTGTACAGCTAAAATTTTATAAAAGACGTGGGTGTTTAAAGTTCTTTACCTCTATTAGGTATCAAACCTCTAATTAACCAAAATCAGGTATCAAATTGATACAGAGGTAGCTTAGAATTTCGATATTTAAGGCAGTATTTTGGTCTAGAATTAAAAAAAATCGATTTTTTTTCTTATATATTTTCAAAGTTTAGACCTTGAAAAATATGCCTGTAAAAGGATTTTTAGAAATTGAAATTATTTTCGGAATTACAGCTGTTTAAAAAATGTAAGTATAATACACCATTAAATGACTCCAAACTCATTTTTCTCAAAACTACGTTTTTTGAATCGGTTGACATGATTTCTCAAGTTCTAATGGACCGATTGCTTTGAAATTTTGTACAGAGCTTCTTAGTATATTCAAAATTCGTTTGACGAGGGCTTTTTTGAAAATATGTTTTTTTACTATTTTTAAAAAATTCCCAAAGATGAAAAAACCAGGAGAAAAACAAATTTTATTTTTACATAGACGCTATTTCAACAAAAAAAATTTTTTTTTAAATCGCTCTCGTCAAACGAAAATGACATTCTTACCCTGTAGGAATTCACTAAAAAAATTTATTTTACATCACCGACGGGGTCGAAATCATGTCAACCAAGGTGCAGCGTTTTTTTTTGAGTTCCTACTTTGCCGGCCTGTACTTTTTTTAATTATGATTTTTTCTTGTTTTTTAAACTTTTTTGTACTTTTCAAATGTTAATAAAAAACTGATAAAAAAACCGATCCTAAAAATGTTTAACATTTTTTATTTATTACGCCTAGAAAAACACCTAAAATTTGACTGTCTAGACCAGAATGCCCCCTTAATAGAGATCAAAACATAAAACTAGCTACATCACACATCGTTTGTGAAATTTTATGCTCTACAAAATTGTTAATAAATGTTTCTTGTAATTGCACTAAAAACGAGATAATCATGAAAAACCAAACTTAATCATACATTTTATTTAGTTTTACTAACTTGACGCATTTTTACAACTTGATATGTCGATATCTAATAGACAAAAAAAACCATCGACATCTTCAATGAAATTTGTGTTAATAGAACCTAGTCAATCATTTTACAAACTTATACGCATTTTTATCTAGGTACATAATATCTATTAGAAATGGAAAAAAATTGTAAATACAAAAGTGGTAGAAAATGTTATGCTCTACAAAATTTGTTTAATAAATTTTTCTCTAAATGAAATACTCACAAAAAATCAAACCTAATTTTTTAGCGTATTTGTATTTTTTTTTAAATCTCGGTTCCCAGGTTTCCATTAAAGATAGAAAAAAAATTGTAAACATTTATGTTGTAATAAATCTTATGCTTTATAAAATTTGTTAAGGCTACTTTAACTGAATTCATGGGAAAGAAGATACTTGAGAAAAACTAGAATTTATCATAATTTCAGCTGTTTTTTTCAAGATAGCGGTGCGCGCACCAGCGCTCCAAGGTTGAAAATTTGGATTTAACAACCAGTTTATAAAACATATTAAAAAAATTAAAACTATCAGAATAATTTTGATTAGAATCGCTAATTGCACTGGCCTAAATCGTCGCTACTGATTAAGCATCAACACAGAACAAGAAAAAACAAAAATATTCATAATTTTTTCACCAACCTGTATATATTTCTCGATAGATCCATGTTCAAGCAGCGCATTAAAACCTTCCGAATGTTTGGTCAACTGGCCATAGATGTGAGGTGGAAAAAATAAATCCTTGCGACTCGTAACTTTCAACGAACTCAGTCTTTTATCGTACCGACCATCTTCCCCTCGCTGGTGCAAAGTTAAGGTATCGGAAGCTTCACTTTCAACAATATGGACATACCTATACAAAAAATGTTCAATTAAGCCACATTTTTAAACGCCATTTTAACTTGACCTACCTACAATTAGTAAATTCGTCCCACCTTTTTATTTCGTTTATAACAAAATCGTTTTTCTTCAACAAATTGTACCCACTTGGAATCGAAAGAAACCGTATCAATAGAAGAATTCCTTTCTCACCCAAGTGTAACAAATTTGGATTTACTTTAACCAACTGTTCCAAACAGTTTGGAACTTCGCAAGCTTCGTGAAGTGCCGCCAAAGCAGTCAGATAAATCGTCTTTGATTTGTCTTCCAGCTGCCCCGTCAGCAACTTCATGCCCCAGTTGAAAAATTGCGGTAAACCAGCCCGCAATAAAACTTGCAAAAATTGAGTGGCGTACAGACGGGAGTTTTCATTTGAACACTTCAAAACAGATCCGAGTAAATCGCGTCCGGGTCCCGGTTCAGCATAATCGAGCGATGAAATGATCAGCTTGACATAGCAGTCGTGTTTCGTCGTCGTCGCCAACTCTTGCAATCTAAAAACCAACAACTCAAACTCATTTCTAAACAAACACAAAAAACTTACTGATTAAACAAATTAAACCCCTTCAAAATTTCGACCCCTCTTTTCGTGCTGCCCAATCGACCGATAAACAAGAAGTAACTTTGACACTGAGTGTTTGACATGTGTTGGGGACTGAATAAGCAATCATGCGCACTCTTTCCGTTCGTGATAGCTGCAATTTGGTTTGAAATGTCTGAAAACAAGTCCAACAGCAAGGCCGTACTATTAGAGTCTTTTAATCGAACTAAACAGTAAATTAGTTCAACCCCGACGGTCGTGTAGCCTTGAGTGTTTTTAAATGAAGTCAAATCCATGTGAGAGTAACGATTGTTTGACGGCATGTAAAACTCGATGAGTCTTTTTGCAAACGCCAGGTGGTTCGATTCGGACAAGTCGATTGTGAAGTCGCACTCTCCCTTAAGAATAATTTTTACAACATTCCAGTTCCAGGTGAAAGGGTCCTTGCTCAATAAGACACCTGTATCTTTGATTATATCGTCCCCGTCTCGTAAAACCAACTGAAAATAAAAAAATGTTATGATAAAAGTTAAAAAGTCCAAGAGAATTTACTTGTTGCAGACGCGATTTTGTGTGACTTAGTTTGAATTTTTTGTGTTCGATCGTTCGGGATCGCTTCATGAAATTTCCGTGCTGCAAGATGTAGTCCAGGTAAACGCTGGACGATGCAGGTCGTCTTTTTAGCAGCCTGAAAGTTGGAAAATTAGTATCGGTTTGATAAAACACAACCTCTTACTTGTGTAATTGTTGTAATGCCGTAACTGCGGCGAGAGCTTGTGGCTTTTTGGTTGCATATTCTAGTAAGTTTGGTAAAGCAGGTGTTATATTACAACACTCCGGTGGTAAGAGTATTTGAATCAACCTCAAAAGTTCACCTGAAAGAAGAAATGGTAAAGAAAGGTTTAACTGATCTCTCTTTTTTGAATTTAAAATATCTCTGTACCCTTCAGATCACCCCCCCCCCAGCCCCTTTTATACATAGCGTTCTACAATTAGAGACTGTAGCCTCCTAAAAAGATTTTCCTACCCCTACAGAATGTGCCAATTCCTCATTCTTCTTGTAGGGTGTTGAAGTATGTACAAACACAAAAGACAACATTTTAATGAAGAAAGTGCATACATTTCGATTATGTTGGAAGGAAAATCAGTTAGAAAAAACTTGATATAGATTTGTTTGGTATCACAGTCCTGGTGCAACCCAAACTATAAATAAATAATTATTTATTTAAAATAAATCACCAATATAAACGCTGAGAGTTGGTCATATTTGAAGACATTGTTGCTTTAAAATTAATTTTTAACCCCCGACCCAAAAAGAGGATGCGTGCCTTCTGGCGCAGAGAAGCGTGAAATTTTGTTATAAAAAAAATGTTTTTAGTTTATTAATGCATTATTTACCGTTTAAAAATGTATCTTTAAATTTATGAAATAAAGAGAGGGAAACCGCCAAGATTACATTTCTTTCAAGGTAGTAACATAAGGTACAAGTTGACAATTTTCAAGAAACAGTTTAAACTTTAAAATGCTTTATTTTGTTCATATTACTACTTACTGATAGATAAAATGTCTCTCTTTCATTAAAGAAATGGTTTTTCTTCAGTATAATAATGGCCAACTTTTTGATGATTTTTTATATAATTATTCCTAATTTTATCACAACACAACAGCCAAGGTTTTAATATGCTGTATTAGTGCAGAAGCAAATGTTGGATCAGATTTTCAAAAAAGCAATGCAATCGTTACATTTAATAAACTAATCTTGGGTCTTTGCCCCTGGAGTCTCAAACTTGAGAGGACTTGACTGTGGATGGTAACAGAGCCTTAAGAATGATCTGATTTTTATTAGCAATGATGCATAATTAAATTACTAAGTGGCTGCTAACTTCATAGACATTTACAAAACATTATTTACCTAGTAAAACGGTGGCACGAACGCTTATGAATGTATCACTGGTAGCTATGACTTCAGATAGAGCTCCAAGAAGACCAGTTTCCAGAAAACAGTACAATAACAGTGCCAAATGTATGTCGGTGATACTTGGAGTGTATCTGGCCAGATGAGGTAAAACAGAGCGACCTTCGGCTGCAACAAACCCTTCGCTCAACCTCCAGGCAGCTTGAGGTTCGGCGGGATCGATAGCACTGAGAGCAACCGATAACTCATCTGTCCACTCCGGTTGTGGTAGCCCCAGTAACTCATACAACAAATCCAGAACAGCTTTCTACAAAATTTTAGGTACAGAACTTACGGCAGCTTTAAAAAATAAAACAATTCTTACTCGAACTTCCAGTTGATTTAAATATAAAACCTCGACGATGGCTTTTAGTCCTAACACATTTAGAGGACTACAAAAGTAAAGAATTCCTGGCCAACTGCGCAAAACTGACAGGAGAGCCAGCCTACTGCAATTAAACCTCAGTTCTCGTTCGTCTCTATTTTTATCCATCCAACCGTGGCGATAATGGAAATCACAGTAAGGAGCAGCAATACAATGTAAATCAATAGCCGCATGATTTCGAGTTATTGGTCTATCAAGTAACAATAACAAAACCCCGCACAGAGACTCTGCAATGCGTGGAGTCTGACATTCCAATAAATTTCGGGTTATGGCTGCTACACCTCCCGATATAATAAATAAATCAGAGTTTAAAACGCCAACTTCGGATAAACAAGCCAAGCAAGCCCGCAGCATCCTGTCCTTCTCCTCGATTCCACAATTAGCTAAAGCAACCAAACTTCTCACCATTGACATTTCAAATGCGGCAGGCGAAATAAACAAAATTTTTCGTATTAAACTTAGAGCTTGTATCCTTTCCACATCGTTCTTAACAGCTAAATCCATTGACCTAAATTGGGATAAAGAGGTTAAGAAAGTTTTTAAACGTTCTTTTATCATACCTAGAAATTAAAAAGGGAAATCCAAGTTTGTTAAAGTGTGCAACATCATCTTCAAATTTTATAACTCGTCTTATTGCTTTTAAACCAGCACACCGCACCAAAGTGGAATCGTTTACTAGGGTACAACGCAAACATAATAAAATATCTTCGGTTATATAGGCAGTTTTAGTTATATCGTTTTCAATTTGTAAAAATAACTTCAACAGAAAGCTTAGGTAATTTGCACGTTTTCCTTCTGTGATTCCCGAAATTGTACATATTTGGCATAAAACTTCTTTAATGTTTTCGTGTGGATCTAAAATGAGAAAGTTGGAGGTGAAAAGTGACTGGGAAAGAAAAACTAGTAAACCTTTGGTGAGATCCAACTTAACTACATCTTCCTCGTGTTCCGTACGACCTAATAAAAGGGGAAAAGGTAAAACATTTTAAATGTGCGTAATTTGAAACACATACCGCGGGTATATCTGGTAGACCTTATATTGCGGTTTCTTAACATCCAGCTAGCAACGGCCATATTTACATTTTGTTAAACTCCATAACGCTACACACTAAAATATTATTAACTAATTTGTTACAAATTTATCCATTAAAATGCGACGAAATCAACACACATTCATCGTTTATAAATAAAACGTCAAACTTCACACATGCATGAGAGTTTAGGTAGTTAATGTCAAAATATTGTGTTGTTGCATGGGTACCAATTGGTTGCCGTTTTACGCGAAACTTTTATTCGCATTTTTTTACTTTTGCAGAAATAAAATTGCAAAAGTTTCATAGGCCCCATCGGTTTAGATATTTTTTTGCTCTGAAATCCTACTATTTTCTAAAACCTGGATCAATCCATTGAAATTTTTAAAAAATTCCCCGAATAATCAAAAATGTTCTTAAAGCTTTGATTTTCAAAATTTGGTAATTATAAATTGTCCCCTTAGTCGAATTTGTACTCCAGATTTGAGCCCTCTGAAATGCGAAAAAGTTTGTTTAAAACAACTCTTAAGAAGTCTCGCACCAAGTAGGGTAACCCGGGGTATTTATTGGATATCCAGCTATGGAAAACGCCGTCTAGCGGTAAATTGAGAACTTGAGCTGGAAACATAACTTTTAATTTTAATTTCGTATCAATTATTGTAGTTTTTATATGTAATATGTTACTTCATAATAGCAAAATATTAAAATTTAGTATTGTAACTTCTTTATTTATAGAATATGTAAATTCTATTTGAAAATCTTTCAATGTTTCTATAAGTTAAGTCTAGTTAAATTTCCACCACAATGGCGCTGCAATCTCAACATTAGATCCCAATAGAATCAAGGTTTTCCACCGTGGTAGATACATTATATTGTAATATAATTTAACTTGGTTTTCCACTTCTTGTCGTACTTTTCATTTAGGTTTAAGATGGGCTTTAATTCACTAGAATCAAAAGATGGCGCTGACGAGAACTTTTGTATTTAAAATATACCAAATAATAGTCACTGCATAAATGCCTTCATTTGGGGGTCCAATAAATACATAAGCGAGGAAACAACTTTTATTAAAAATTTAAGTTTAAACAATAAATTATGAATTATTTTTTATAAATCAATCAAATAAAATTAATAATTAAGTATATAGGTATGAATACTTAGAATGGCATAAATATTTTCCATCACTCACTGCCAGAAATTTCACTTGAAACTGGCGTACTGGAAGTTTTTTCAGACGCAGGTTTCGCTTTTGCTTTTTTACTGCTTTCTTTAACACTTGAACTTTTTGGAACCTCAGCATCTGATTTCTTTGTTTTGGTTTTCTTTTTTGTCTTCTCTGACGAATCCTCTCTCTTCCGCTTCACTTCCTGTGACGGTTTTTTACTATCTTCATCTGAACTTAAATCGTCACCGCTAATGTATTCCTTGCTTTTAAAATTTCCAGTGCCTTTGGAAGGAGAAGAAGACGACGACGGCTTATTAGCTTTCTCTAGATTATATTTTTTCATCGCCACCTCGTAGTCCTCCTTTGCTTTGGCTGCCTTTTTCTCCCACTCAGTTTTATCTTTCATTTCCTTCCACATCTCCCCACCTTTTTTAGCAATCTCGGTTACTTTGATTCCTGGGTTCTCACCTTTAATTTTTTCTCTCGTTTCATTCAGCCAGATCATAAATGCGGTGATTGGACGCTTTGGTCTATCACTGTCTTTGTCTTTTGCTTTCTTCTGTCGCTTCTTCGGCGGTCTTTCCGGTATGGTTTTCGCAGTTTTACTCTTCTTTGGCTTCTTTTTCACTTCGCCTTCTGCACCTGATTCGGCCCCCGATTCTTCCGACGTGGTCGAGGGATTGCTATCAAATTCTTCAGCAACGTCGCTTTCGACCTGATCCGGATTGAAATCTTCGTCCGTACTTTCGCTCTCTTCCGACAACGCTTCACGTTCTTGTGCTTCAGCCTTGACACGTTCCAAGTACGCGTCAGGCTCAGCTTCGTCATCAGAACCACCAAAATCGTCCTTATAACTTGCTTTATCGTTCTTTCCTCTATTTTTAACATGAATTTTTTTTGTAATAATAAAATCAAACAATTTTGCGTATTCTTCTTTTTCGATGCTACTAAAGGTATGAACGGTACTTGATTTTAATTCAATTTCGAAATCGAATGAACGAGTGTTTCCCCCACCTCGTGCAAAGTTAACTGATGAAATTTCTTCGAAACGAATATGGAGAGGTGGTTTGTGCACGTAAATAAAACCTCGTTCAAGAGGGTACAAGTATCCAGCGGTAGCTTTGAAGGAGCAACTCACTGCGGGAGTTTGAGAATGACTGGAAATTAAAAATGGAAAAATTACACATTTACCTTCATCTCCCCGTTACCTTACCTACCCTAAGAAACTTCCAGGTCCGGTAAGCTTTCTGCCGATGGTAACTTTCATAACTTTTCCCAAAACCTCAAAAGTGGGACCGTTCAACTCCTTTTCCAACTTATTCTGATATTTTTCTTTCAGTTCCTTCCTAAACACAAAAATTTCTAGGTCAATAAAATTCGATAAAAATTCAGAGAAAAAATTGAAGATTCAATAATAAATCAATATGGAAGCGATTTTGAAACTCAGGCAATATGGAAATTTTTCGGTCGGACCTTAAAACGATAAATATGAACATTGGCATAACTAACGAAGGGGGGGGGAGGGGTAAGCTACCCTATAAAATAGAAAAGCTACAAAATAAAAATGTGATAAAAGTAGAAAAGCAAAAGTTCAATTTTTTTGAAGTGCAAGGTAGTGGTGTACTTTATTGCATATTATTTAGGTCGGAATTTCGACTTTTATGTGAAGTACTCACTCTGTGAATGGAAGTTCAATAGACGTTTCTTCCTCTTGTCCAAAGAGAAGCACTAAGAAGTGATAACGAGTTTGACCTTGCTTTATTGGAGGGTCCAAACTGATGACAAAAAACATTTGTCGGTTGTCTTTGTGGGGTAAGAGAAACAAACGAAGCACTGTAGACATCGGAATTTTATAATCAAAAGTTTTGCCGTGAAGTTGAAAAAATGTTTGAAATATCTTGATGTCGTAGCGACCTCTAAAACATTCCTAATAAATTTTATGCTTATACTGAAATCGTTACAGATTTACCTAGGGGTGAGGCACTGAATTTCTCTAAATATGGCAATAGCATCGCCTGAGACACTTATTACACTTGCATTCTTCATTACTTGTTGTTGAAAAGCGTCAATTGGATCTACATCTCCAGCCAATTCACTTGCAGGGATGAAGAATCTCATCTCCATCAAACTGACAGGAGCGTCGTCGTTCTTAAAAGAAACTTATTTTACAAAAGGGAAGCGTTCGACGAACAATAATTGTACCTGATGAAATTCCATTGTAACTTCATTTTTTCCCGTGTTACACTGAGAAACATGGTTTAATGGAATTTCAAAAACCATCTTCTCTCCATGTTCGAAGCTCAAAACAGACCCAGTAAACTTTGCAGTGCCCCAATTCCAACCCTTCAAACTCAACTCCTTTTCTAACGCTTCTATTTTGTAGGTCGTGCTAAAAAATTTGGCGACCTTTTCCACGCGGTGGAAATTAGCTTTGGATTTGCATTTGAGATTCGTGTTTTTATAGTCACCCAAGAAAATAATTGATAAAAGTGTTATCGTACATAATTATCTTCAATTTAGGGGAGAATGATTAAAAATCATTAGATTCAAAAAAATCGCTGCAAAATCAAAAAATATGAACCAAATTGCACGCGGCGCTCAGCCGTCTTGTTACGCCACTGGCATGATTTTCAATGGAAAATAAATTGTCACGTCCATTGCCAAAACTACGTCCCATTTCTAACTAAATAAACATAATTTGATTGTGATTAGAGGGCTCATTCCCTACCATTCCCTCCCTTAATTAACAAATTTTTCTCAGTTCTTCTTCGCGGAAGGAAGCTAGTGAAGGCATTTGCCTCCCCTAAAATATTTTCAAAAAAAAAAAAATTGCTTGCTTTAGTCTGTCGGCCATTAATTTCTCGGTAGATTTTTCATAGCCCTATCCGCTCCTGCTTTTATTCAGTAATAAAGTTATTACAAAAAACGCGTAGAAATTTCTTCGACCTTGACTCGCTCTGTAAGCTGCCGGTCTTGTCGAATGAAATGACCCTTTTTTGAAGTAAAAATGCTTTTTATTTTTATTATTTATTTGGGTAACTCTAAAAACATGAATTTTGGGCTTCTACTAAATATTACCTTCTCTTTGTCATTCTCTTTAAACCCAGCAAAACGATGGAGATTACCATTTTGAAGAAAAATTCGCAAACCCCACGATCCAGCAAAATTTTGAAAATTTGCTAGATCTACTTCGGCTGCAACCAACTGTTCCACTTTCCCGGTCTTGCTGTTTTTAAAAATTATATTTTGCTCCGTCATTTTTAACCTGCCAGGTATCTGTAAAAATTTAGGGGGTGAACATTACGGGGGGTACAACCTGCTAAATTTCTTTTACCATGCAACCATTTATTTCAGCTGTAATATCAGAAAACTCTAAACACTCCATTTTTACAAAAAAGTAGGAGTTTGAGCGAACAAAACCGCAAGTCAATTTTTGATGTTACATATTATTATTATTTTATCGAACTTTTGCGTTCATGGCAAGAACTAAATAAATAGCGGCACGTTTAAACATATACAGCTTTCTGAAGGAATAATGCGGCCTTTACTCAAGTTTTCGACAAAAAATGTAATATTTTAGCATAAGTTTGTATTAGTAAACGTTGAAAATGTTTGTATTTCTTCAAATAAATTCAAAATAGCGCTTTTCGAAATCTCGAAGCGCAACCTGGTGGGTAAACCAAAACTCCCTAGATTTAAGCGGCAGTACAAGATAAATCTGTTGAACTGTCAATTTTAACCCGAAAAATTTTTATAATTGAATTAAATGTTTTAAAAAAACGTGAATTATTTTAATTAATGTTTTATCGGATGAACTGTACGTGACGAAAGTATTTTTAATTTACCTACATGTAAGTAACCGCAACTTGACAAGTCACATTTCCTCTCGTTCAAGGGATGATCAATAACAATTGGCTAATTTTTTTACAATAATTGTTATTGTCGATTTACCCGTACAATGTTAAATTTTAGAAAACCGCCATGGAACTTGGAGATTTCGTGCCGAATTGGACGCGGATTCAAACGTTGGGGGAAGGAGCGTTTGGAGAGTGAGTTTCTTGCATTTTTAAAACTATAACCTCACTTTTTTGACGGTTTCAGAGTTATCCTCCTCAAGAATCGGGGCTCTCGAGAGCTGATAGCAGCTAAAGTTATCGATATAAAAAAACACAAAGATGCGAAGGAATCCACATTAAAAGAAAGTCGCCTGCATAAGTGTCTTACCCATCCGAATATAATTCGATTTTTTGGCCAACGAAATTGGACACCAGAACATCCGTTTACCTATTTGTATTTGGAGTATGCGTCGAATGGAGAATTGTTCAACAAGATCCCACCGGATGTCGGAATGGGGTATGCAGATGCTCAGAAGTTCATGATACAATTACTCGATGGCTTGGAGTACATTCACAAAAGAGGGATTGCTCACCGTGATATCAAACCGGAAAATCTGTTGTTGGACAGCAACGATAATATTAAAATTAGCGACTTTGGTTTGGCCACAATTTTTCGAATGAAAGGAAAGGAGCGTTTATTGACAAGGAGGTATTTGATCTGTTTGTTTTGTTGCTTGATGTTATTTGTTGTTTTTTTTTGTTTAGTTGTGGTACATTGCCTTATGTTGCACCCGAAGTATTAACTAAGTCCTATAAAGCAGAACCTGCCGATATTTGGAGTTGTGGAGTTGTTTTAGTAACCTTGGTTGCAGGAGGTACTTTTTTCTAAATTTTTTGATTTCCATAGAATTTAGTGTGGTTTATGTAGTCTTTTAGTGGAACTTGTCAGTATTAGCCCTTCTTTATTTTTTAAAATATAAAATATAAGAAGAAATAATACCAACAACCTCTTCACATTCAGAAAATCCATATGGTACCTACATGAAAAAATTTATTGGAGAATTCTTTAGACATTTGTTGCAATTTTCAAAGCAAGTTGATTAGATTTCTATCATTTAGTGAATATTTATGACAAACTATAATGAGAGAAATCTAATTAAACTTTCTCAGATTGAAGTCTAATTTTATGAAACAATTCATAAAATAAAATGCGGTACATATAATTAATTTGATAGATTACAACGCAAATTCTTAACAAAATAACTTTTAAACAAAATTAATTACAAAAAACTGTAATAATTCTACATATTCGTTCCAACAGAAAAATATTCAAACGTTTTATTCATATTTTATGAAGACTTCCTGAGAAAGTAGTTCAGATATTAGTCAATCTGTGAATTTTAATAATAGCACAAAATTGATAAAACCTAAAACTTTCTTAGGTATTTGGGCTGATTCACTTTTTCATATCCTATAAAATTATTACAAAAAAAATTTAAGAATTTCTAAATTCCCAAAAATGTCTAAATTGCTGTCGCTTTGAATGCATCACACAAAATGGGACTCATACAGACGATAAGAAATGTAATAATATTCTAATCATCTATATAGGTCCCACTTGAGTAAACACTGTTCATGTAATATAGGGGTTAAAATATTCTTTCCGTTTTTGCTGGTAAATTATTTTATTTTGGTAGCTTGAAATGTCGATTTGCAAGTAAATTACTTAGCTTTTAATCTCTTGGGTAAACTTTAAAAACACCAAAGTGACCAAAAGCTAACAACTTCCTAGAAAGACGTGAAAATATTTCTGTAGTAGCCTAAAGTAACATTCACATACTTAGATTAGCTGTTGTGTTAGATTTTCTAACAAAGTTAAAAATTTTACTTACTTATGGGTAGATTTTCCAGTCGATCATTCAATCAGTTAGATAAATTTTTTTAACATCTGAAAGATGAAAATCTTCATTCAATTCACTTTAATTTTGTCCAAGAATATTCTCCAATCTTCTTGTTTTAAATTTACTAAATCGAATAAATTATCACTGTTGAGTAAACTTTTATAATAATTACTACAACAATAATAATCTATAGACTTGGTACAACTGAATATCCAATTGTTTCCAGGTAGATTTTCTAAATCAATTTTAAAGTATTATAACTATCTGGTGTGTTTAAAAAATACACCAGGCAGGTTTAATACTCAATAAATTAATTAGAAGTAGAAAACTGAAATTCTAGTATATGAAAACCTACATTTATAAACTTTCAACGTCTCTAAGCAGCAAATTTCCAAGTAAATTAATCAGGTTCGATCTCCTAGGTAAATTTTATCAACACATAAGAGAAAAAATCTGGTAACTTCCTGTGAAAATTTCCCCCAAACAACAGCTGAACATTGCTTGGAATTTCAAAGCAAATCCTTTAGGTTTTCATCATATGATAAACTTTCAAAACAGTACCACATTAATGAAAATCTAATGGATTTCCTCAGCTTTATAGAAGTCAAGAACTACCCCTATTTTTGTTGAAATAAGTTAAAATTCAATTTTAGAAAGACTTCCTAAGAAAATATTTAGATTTTAATTAACTTGTGAATTTTATTAACTCACCACAAGATTAACTAAAACCTAATACCTCCACAGGTATTTAGGCTGAACCATTTTTCTATACCCTATAAAATTATTAGCAAAAATGTTACTTCATAATATTATCTAATTAAAATTTATATTAACATTTAAATAGGAAAAATCAAGGTTTGAATCGGTTGTTACTTTAGTTGTTCCTTCTCCCAAAAAAATTGCAAATGTTATTTAACGACTGTTGTTTGAATAAAATACAGTAGTGAAATAACATCTGCAACCTTCCAGGGTTTCACCGACGATTTTAAAATCTGCAAATACAAAAAAATACAAATTTAAAGTTGACTTCAACCAAATCATTTCTTTAGATTTTGATAACTTAATAAAGTTTAATAATATTAAGTTGACGAAATCCTAAGAAATTCCTCGATTTTTATTTTCCCAGGTGGATTACATTTTTCAGAAAAATCAATTAGATTATCATTATTGAGTTTATTTTCAGAAGAATAAACTACGACAATGAAAATCTGTCGACTTCCTGAGATTCCAACTATTTTTGAAGCAGATTTCTAAATCATATTAGGGCATTAAAATGATTTGGTGTATTTAAAATTAACACCCAAACAGATTAATACTCTTAATATAAAGTAGATGTTGTAAATTTTAGTAGCACCAAAGCAATCAAGTTCCTAAAATAGTAATTAAATTTTTTGTTCTAAACAAAATTACAATACATTGGAAGAAAATTTTATAATTAAATGGATTAACAATAAAATAATTATTGAACACTTTGAAATATGCTACAAAAGAATTTTATGTTTGTTAAGGCGCCTACCTTTACCTAATGAATTTTGAACTGTAAATAAATGTGGAATAATATTTCAAGAACAGATGTCAATAAAATTCTTTAATTTTTTGAACATTGGTTGCTACTTTCTCAGGAGATCTATTAGATTTCCAGCAGTGAATAAACTTATAATAATTCACTGGAGGTAATCTAACCGACTTCCTAAGATTTGTAGTTAAAGGGTCACCTTCGATTTTGAATTTTCATGGTGTACCTCATCAGTCCATTGAGAAATTAAATAAAATTATAGAACACAGATTATTAATAGCAGAAATCAACCCAGTCAATTCTGTAGATTTTCGCCAATAATTATTAGGCTGACTTGTATAGATCTAGTTTAAAATTTTAAACTGTAGATTAACCAATCACAATAGTCAAAATCCGAGTTTAAACCATAGTTACCGGTTAAACTTGGACTATACAAGTCAACCTTAGAGGGACAAATATATCAGCAATTTCTAGATTTACATTTTTTGAGTATTAGTTGTAATTTTCTCAGGAAATTGTTACGATTTCTTCCATTGAGTAAACTTTCATAACAGTACCACAACAGAGTAAATCGTAACAACTTCCTGAAATTGGTGGGATTCTAAGCATATGTACGTAATTTTCCAAAGAAGTTTGTAGATTTCCCCCATTTGGTAATTTTGAATGAAAATACTAAAACGGAGGAAATCTATACACTACACTCAGATTGATATAAACCTAATATAAATTTTCTAAAAATGTTGAAGCAATAAACTAAAAAGTACAGTTTGGAACGTTTTAGTTGAAGTTCTACGTTGATTTTAAAACCTAACTTACCATAGGAAATAATTACCCCTAGTAAATTAGGTTCCAAAACTAGCATAGAACTTTTGTAATACAGTTTATGAAGAGTTTTTTAAGGAAGTACTACAAGTTTTATCCAATATGTGACTAATAAACACAAAATTGGCTAAAACTTGGGAATACTTCCTTAACCATTTAAGTTAAACCATTTTTCTAAAACCTGCAGATAAAAAATTAACAGAGTGAAATATCTGTAAGCCAAAATCTTGTCTTATACAAGTTTCACTGTAAAATAACAAGCACTACTACAAGTAGCATAGCAATGAACAAAAAATTTATTACGAAATATCCTAATTAAGGTTGAAATTTTTCCGACTAAATCCATTAGTTTCTCACCATTGAGTAAAACATAACGATACTGCAATAGGTGGAATCTAATGAGACTTCCTCGGATTGGTAGAATCCTAGTTCTTGAAGCGAAGTTTTTAGTTAGAAGTAACGCTTCAGGAATTGATACCGAAAACTTTTTTAACATTATTATGAACCTTTTAGTTGCATAAATGGTTAATCAGTAATAAACGAGACTGTCCCTGGTTTCTTTTTTAATGTCTAAAGATGCACCTGTCTACCGTAATTTTTAACCAATTTGAAGTGTATCAAACCATCTTTTGTATTTAAAAATTACACAAGACGAGTTAATACATTTAAAATTAATTATTAAATGTAGAAAATTGTAGTTTTGAATTACAAAAGTTGAAGTTTTCGATCCTTAAATATAAATTTTAGTAACCTTAAAAAGAACACATAACTTAACAAACTAAAAAAGTTACAACATTTTTTTAAAATTGCATTTATGAAACGTTTGATTTTCTAGGGAAGTACTTGAAGTATCAATCAATCTATGAATTTCAAAAGCATCATAAAAGTGACCAATACTTGAAACAACTTCCCTAGTTATTAGCAATTTATTGCAAATAAATTTTTTTACAAACAAAATTTCAACAAAAATTAATTAATTTGTATCTCATAACTTTAATAAGGCAAAAGTGCAAAATATAAAAAAAATTTCTTGATCATCAGTAGCAGTTGAACATTGGTTGATTTTTCCAAGGAAGGTGATTAGATTTCCATCATTTAGTAAACTTGAATAAAATACTACAACAATGGAATTCTAGACAACTTTCTCGGATTGATAGAACCGAAGAGTTGTTCTAAATATTTTTCAGATGGATTTCTGAATCAATTTTTAAGTATTATAACAGTCAGTAGTATTTAAAACTTACATCTGACTGATGCAATACTTTAAAAATTAATTAAGATGTGAAAAATAGAAAATTACAATTTGTTAATGTTTTTCCAAGTAAATTACCAAAGTTCATTCTCTAGGTTAGTTTAAGTAACACCTCAGAGAAGAAACTATGGGAACTTCCTCAAAAGATGTTAGATGTAAACAAATTTCACACTTGGAATAAATTCGTGCATTAAGCCGACTTGTATATTTTAATTTTTTGTTATCACAAACAAAAATGAAAATAATTTGAACACAAAAATTTTTGTTATGCTGTAACTTGAATTCGATTAGGCCTACCGAAGTCGCATAATTTCTGTTCAAAATTTTGTTCCCACCACAATTTTTGTTTTTATTAAAAAAAAAAATTTACTCTAGTTTCTAAAAACGACCTGACGCGATGTTGTTTTAGAATTACCATGGGATAAACCAACCATCAATAGTGCACAATACGAAAGTTGGATAACCGATGAGTACTTGCTTCATACACCGTGGAGTAAACTTGACAACGTGGTTCTTAATTTAACAAAAAAAATTTTAAACCCCAACCCGAAGGAAAGGCACACGATCGAACAAATAAGACGCCATTCGTGGATGATATCAAAATTCACCATGTTAGGTGAGTCACTACCACCTAGTTTTTCACACTTTTTAGCTGCACCACATTTCTTTTCAACATCCAATGTTTTTACTTTGGTAATTTAGCTGTGTGGTGTATTACGATATCATAAAGCTAGATTACCAAAGCACAAATGCTGGAACAATTTATAAGGAAAACAGAAAAGAAATATGAAGATGGACATAATTGAGGAATTTTCGTTTTTTCCTAATGTACACATTTCAGTTTTACCCATTTTTATTTCACGATAGGTTCACCCAGCGATGCATTGGAAGGCGATAATGACAAAAAGCTATGGAGATGTCCATCGATAATCTCTGGTGTAAATGTCCACGAACGACCCAGTGTTACCTTATCCCAGCCGGTTCAATTATACGCTTCTGCTATACCCCAAAATATTAAGGAACTACTGAAACAGCGCGAGAGTGTGTGTTTTTCGCAACCCACACAAAACGACAATCTTTTTACAAATTTGGAGACCATGACTTTTTCACAAATACAGTTAAC
Organism: Rhagonycha fulva; assembly: GCA_905340355.1. Lineage (NCBI taxonomy): Eukaryota > Metazoa > Arthropoda > Insecta > Coleoptera > Cantharidae > Rhagonycha > Rhagonycha fulva. Next base: position 2,077,875 of record HG996559.1, read on the forward strand.
AAAGGTGACATTCATCCCCTTGGAAGAATTTAAATTACAGTTTAATTTTTTTAGAACGATTTCAAACATTTGATACAACGAATGACGAGGTTCTTTGTGAAAACGAACTGCGACAAAACTATCGAAATTGTGGGATCGTTGCTAGATAGAATGCATTACACGTGGAACATAGATCCTTCCGGAGTGGTAAGTCCTGATAATTTTATTACAAGAAAAATCTATTCAAATATCGTGTGAAACAAGCAGAATTTTTATTTTATTCGTTTTTGCAAGTTATCCAATTATTTTATTAACAAATATCTTATCAACGCATTTCTTCCATGTTTGTTTAAAATAAAGACAGGATGTTTAGAACACAAAACGTGACAAAAGTCGCGCTATCGCGTATAAAGTATTCATTACGTGGGAGCAGCAATCCTGCAACTTGGCGAAACTCAAATTACAGATATTTTTGAACGTTAAAAATGCCTTGCTGGATTATGTGGCGACTTTTAATCTTCACGTCGCCGTCTTGTCGCCGCGTATAAAACTCCTTGTTTCACTTTTACAAGAAAAAAAAATTTGAAATTTATACAATTAAATTTGCAGTTTACAATTTCGACGGTGGATAGCAGAAAAATGCAACTCATTTTCAAAGCTAATATTATTTCTATGGATGGAAAATTACTTTTAGACTTCAGATTGAACAAAGGTTGTGGTTTGGAGTTCAAACGTCGATTTATCAAAATAAAAGAATGTCTACTGGATATCGTTTTAGAGGTTCCATAATTATTGTTGAAATTGATATTGTGTTACAATTAACGTTATACCAAATAATGTTCAGGGAAGTTACTTTATTAGAATTCACCCTTTTTATTACCATTTTTTATATGTACACTCAAAAATTTTAAATATTAATTTTATTTTAAATAGAATTTCTTAAGAAATAAAGCTTTTTTAAAAATATGAGACAATTTTAATGTTTACAAAATCTAACTGAAACAAAGCGAAAAAATAAAAGAAATCAAAAAAAGAAACTCGTGAAACAAAGCACGGATAAGGCAGTTTTCTCCAGAAATCACATCAATTGTTAAAATTCGGTAAAAAATTTTTAAAAAACGATGATAATTTTTAGGCAACAAAGAATGATTAGCAACGATGCACAAAAAATATTTTGGAGTTTCTATTCGTATTTTCAATTTGAATGTACCTACATAAAAAATTAACTTGAAACAAAAAGAGATGGTTCAAAAGAAATTATCAATAAGTTTTATATTTTGTTTTAATTTCCCTAATTTTTAAGCGACATTATTCACCAATTTCATTTAAATTATGACCTTTTTGTTTAGCTGATTCGACTACATTGAAAAAAAAAAAGAAAACCCATTTCCTGTTAAGTGACCAAAATGTTTTCAGAATAGCATAACAAATCTTTAAATACAAAATTTGAATTGCTCTTTTTGGGAAGATTAAATAATTTTCTACAAATTTGAAATAAAATATTGATCGTTTCTGCAAACGCGACTTGAAATGAAGCTAAAAATTACCGAAATATTTTATGAACTTGGAATCGAAAATAAGATTTATTCAAATTATCTCAAAACTGTTAGGATTCATAAAAGCTAAAAATCGAAAAATTAACTTGCTGGTAATTCTCAAAGCACGTTTTTTTTTAACTCTTTAAAAAAACAATTTAAAAAAACCAAAATAATTTAAATTGAATAGTTTCAAATTCTACTTATTGAAAAACTTCTTACCTGGCTGTGATGGGACCCCAGCGATTTCATTACCATTTACCAAAATTACCAACGTGTTTAAAATTTTATGAAAAACCCAAAAAAATGTCCCGGTTTTTAAAATTAATTCGATGTGTCTATATTCGCATTTATTAAGACCGGTAAATTCCCGTTCTAAGTGCCTTTTGAAAACGTGGAAATTTCTTTATTCGGACCGTCACGGCACTTTACACCTTCACAACACGAACTTCCAATAAAAAATGAACGTTGAAGTATGGTTGAAGCGCTAATTCCCCCGTGGTAGCTTGTAAAATCCTAATCAAGGGCAAAAATTAAGGTAGTTACAGTGGAGTAGATTAAGCTAGTGGCGCCATATTATTAACAGTGCGATTTTCTGTAATTATTATTGGTTTTCTTCTTTGCGAGTAAATTGGACTAATTAAAATGAAATAAAATGACCAATAATATATTTAAAATAAGGACGCTATTAACGAAATTATTTTCTGTAATATTTCAATTTAAAAGAACTTTAAATTTTTAAAAAATTGTATAATGGTGAAGCCTGTACAAGATGTTTTTCCTATATTTAACGTTGAGGTACCACAATTAATGCAAAAATTTAAAAATTTGTGGAGCGTGGTAAGGTATTATACCATACGGAACAACAACGGTGTGTTTTAAAATTTAGAACAATTTTTATCACATGTACTCCACCAAACCCAAATTAATTTGATTTTTACTTTTGAGGGTATTTGTAAAGTCTTGCGTTTCTCCATGAAACCATTCTTTTGGTTGGTTGGTTGAGGGGTGAGTGGGACTATACCCCGTATTTAGGTGAATTTACTTATTTCTGGCCAATGTTGTTAATAATATTAACCACTCGAATCAACATCACTTGTGGGTGGTCAACGCTAAACATTAATGCGACGTCACATAAATTACACCTCTAGAGTAAATAATAAAAGAATTTCGTTCACTTTATTATGTTAAAATAATATATTAACAATAAATTATTAAAAAGGTAGTTTTACAGTGAAATTAGTGGGCCAAAAGGGTTAAGCTAAAAACACACCACCTGTGAGAACAGTGTTATTTGGCTTTTGGTGTCTCGGTGAGACCACGTCTTAACAGTAATATGAGAACAATCGAAAAGGTTTTTCAAAAACTAATTATTGTATTTGAACCTTCTGATACGTTTCCCAGTCAATTACTCGGTGTTTTTAAGAATTTTTGAGTAGGTACTACTAAAGTCTGTTTCGTCTAGCAATGAACGCAATGCTTGGACTGCCAGTGGCAAACCACAGAAGTAATTTTTCTGAGGTTTGAAGCTCATGTTAAATAGTAGGTCCTTTGATGAACATCACATGCATAGAAGAGAAGGAAGACGGTCAAAACGAATATCTTCCTCAGCTCAGAGACACATACAATGTTCGGTAGGTATACAAATTTACTTGGGTGAAAATTGTTCAATTGAGTTAATTAACCACTTGGAAAAATCCGTCTTTGCTTTGGAAAGTTTTCAAAAATTTCCTTTTACAACTAACTCAACATTGTGTGAATATTGGGGACTTCACTAACTCCACATTAAATTTATTTTCCTTCTAGGTGAACTGATGAAGCATCATCAGCGAAACAAACATCTTGACGATCGTATTATGAGCATAGTAAATCGGGTGGTCAGTCTTACATCTGAAAAAGACCATGGTAAATTAGATTCCTATCTCCAGGGGTTCAGCGTAGAGGGGTTAAAACTTAAAAACAATGGGTGTTGTAGGTACATCAAACGAAATATTAATTCTGAGGTATATTTGTAACTTTCAGTAACTGAGTTTATTACTTTCTGCTCTATGTACTCTACTTCTACACAGCTAAAGCTATGGCTGTTAGTGCCGATGCTGTGGTATAACGACAACCTAAGCAGTGGCGTACTCAGACTTCATGCTGAGGTGAGAAAGCTACGCATATGTACCTTGAAATTCAGCGCCACAGGAAAATTGTGATTAATAAAAATAGTTAATAAAAAAAGTAGTACACACCTTGGGGGGGGGGGGGCTCTTAGATTCTCCCTGACCACGCTGCTGACCCTAAAGGGTTCTTTTCGCCTTCAAGTAGGTATGTAAGTGAATCACAACCTCATCTAATGGACCGCCACTCTTATGCCCGCTGTACACTCTCGCCGAGTGCTCTCGGGCGAATGTCTCGCCGAGAGGTCACGTGCTCTTGCGACCATCTAAACTACACACTACCAGGCACACCTAGACAGACGAGACATGGTGAGAGCACCCATCTATACTCTCGCTCTCTCCCTGACTCGTCCTGTCTCGTAGAGAGTGTACAGCGGGCATTACACAAATTGAGTTCGTACCAAAAGCGAAGACAATTTTCATTGCCGAACTGAAATGAAATTACTGAATTACATTCAGTAGTATAAACAAAATGAAGAGAATATTTTTATAATAAGGAAAAATAGGATACTAGGAAAATCCTTTATAGGATAGGAAAAGGATTTATTTTGTGTCTCAAATCTGTACGTCCGTGGCCTTCGCCACGGATGAAATACATTATTAATTTAATTCAAATTAATAATTCAGTTGAAAAAGGGTGACAAGCACTCGGGGGTGGACTGGAAGCAGCATTTTGTTCTGGCATATTCATGACCACCAATCCACGTTCACCAATTAAATAGATGTGGTGTAATAAAATATAATTTTATTATAAACAAAAGATTATCGAGCATTTGCCTGAACTCCCTTATTATGGCCAGTTCGCCCCTGAATGCACTACTGTAGTATTATGGTATTATCTTACAATTTTGAGAAGTAAAAATGAGATTTTCTTTGCTTACAATTAATAATTAATGACTATTCAATATCAAAGGATTTTCGTTGATTTACAAAATTACCTACGAGGTTGAAATTTTTTTTCAACAAAACTTTGTGATGTAACATAAAGGCAATATCGTTTCAAATATTTTATATTATCAGTAATTCTAGGTTTGATAAGTGAATATTTTCATAGTACGTGATAAAAATTTGCAAATCTCGTTCCCAGGATTGAATTTGAACGAAATATTTCATACGATTAGATTACGTTTTATATTGTACCTTATAATATAAACAATTATTTTCGATATCTGCTTAATTATTTTTAAAGAAAACAAATTGGTCATAACGTAAAAAAAAGACGAATGAGTCATGAGGATACAAAATCTGCAGGCATGCAATTTTTTATTAAAATATATTCCTTCTCGATTCCCAACTCGAGCGTAATCCATTTACCAAATTTAGAATGTGGTCTCCCCAAATCCATAGCTTTCGGAGTAGTCCATCTTTATATGTTTAATTCGTAAAACCGCAAACTACAGAATTTTTATTTTATCAGTTCTTAAATTTTCTTCTGTACCACTAAACATAAAAAGACGCGATTTAAGCACGTGCCAGATATTAATTTCACTATCTTGCAAATTTTAAAACTTATTAGTCGACTTATGGGTAGATTTCTTGGAACGTTGCAAATGTTTGTAATTGAATATGTACATAACGACTTCCAAACGTCGTAATAGGCGCCGAGAAAATTCTTTGCTGTCTTGTTTACGCTCACTTGCCATTTTGAAATATTTCGCGTTGATCATTTGTATATTTGCATTTGAACAAAAGAAAATAAAACACATATAATTTAGTAATAATATAGTTCATTCTCCTCGGTCCGCCTAAAATGGCCTATTTTTAGGCTCCAAAAACAAGGGTAAAAGATCTGCCCCTGGTTGATCGCAATTCATTTTTTTCAAACATGTACTAGTATAAAAACACTTTAATAAATAAAAAAATAAATAAATAATAAAATGTAATAACACAATAACAGTCCATATTTAATTAAAAGCACAATCCTGGTCGTGATCGATTGCAACGCAGTATTGTCCTTGTGCCCTAAAAAATATTGTATAATTTTTTTTAAAAAAAACCTCGTCAGTTGTGGGTTGCTTAAAAATTTTACTTACGCCATGGAAATCTTCGGTCCCATTAGTATGCTTTTTCCTCCTATTTTCACTCCATCCAAACCACTCTTTTTCGGACAGGATTCAGTGCAGGGACGACTAATAAACATTGTGTTATTGATAACCGCTTGAGAGTAGTAACACACGCTTTGGAAATGACTGCATCGTGAACGACCTAAAAAGCACGGTTCAACCAAAAATACTTTCCAATTGCCCGTCACTTACGTATCATATGTCCTCTACATCCCGGTTGCATTCTTCCTCCGTTAACACAAAAATCGACGTGTCCAATAAGTCCCTCCTCTCCTAACAGTCCAGCATTGGAATGGATAACCGTGACTTGATGGGCATCTTCCCTGCTCAACCGAAAATATGGATTTCCAAACTGTGCTATTAAAGGTCGGGCGGGATCCAATCCTAAAATAAAGCTATTGTCAATCACACTTTTATTTGATATGCAGTAGTATCAGATACTCCAACCTTATGAGAGTTATAAAAACGTTTCCAAAACATTCATAAGGTTGGTATAATATGTAATACTTTGTAATCAAAGATCGTACCAACAATTTTATACTGCTTTTCATTCAAGTGGTTGCTTATCATTCCACAAATGTGAGCTCCTAGAGAGTGCCCAACACAAGTGGTTTTTTTCGCTCTTCCACCCATATCCATTATGTAAGCGTAAAGTTGGGCAGTACATTGAGCAACAAGTTTGGTGTTGGATAGAGATGAAACATAACAAGGAAATCTTGCCAGTTGGTGCCATTCCACCATAAAAACGTTGCAGTTACGATGACTGAGATATGCTACAACAAGCAATTTCACACATTGGTTATCGAACTGTGAAGTTCTTACCGTTTCTTAACCGTTTAAGTGCAGTTCCTTGATGAGAGGAATTGAAACCGTGGATTATTATGACATTTTTGTGCTTGGGATTCCATCCGGCAGCGTCCAAAGCTAACTTACTCCGTACGTCGATGCGGTTCCTGCGTTGCCCGGTCTTACTAAAAATATTTTTAATAATTAAATCTAAACTTTATATTATTATTGTTATTTAGCTTGTAGTATGTACATAATTTTTATTATAAGAATTAATTAAATTATTAAAACCAGGCCTTTCACGGCTAACAGTGATTCGTTTCACTGGATAAACTAAGTATATCTGGGTCGATAGGAAACTCAAGACGAGATGTAAAGATTTGATTGTTTAAAATAAAAAAAAAAACTTACTCTGTATAAACATAAAATTTGATGTCATTATCTGGACATTTAAAGTTTCTCTTCAGAAAGCACTTCCAATACCGAACATCGAATACGTTTAAAATTCCTTCTGTTATTTCTATTTCTAAAATAAAAATTGAATTTCAAAACTTTTTGTTTCACTTATCGTAAGTGGAAAATTTTGAAAAACCAGGATTAAAATATTTAAAAAGCACTTACCATTAATACTCACGAAGTAAAAAATGCAAACAAATATTAAAAACTTGTACGAAAGTCCCATAATTTTGAATTCAAAAAACCACACTTAAATAAAATTAAAAACCAGAAGAAAAAAATGTATAAAACTAAATCACCATTTTAAAATTTAAAACTAAGAAATTATTGATATTGTTCGCTTTGTTTACCGAATTAAAGTTATAAACTGATGAATGTGTTCTATCATAATTATGACATAATTTAAACCGTTATAACTTGGAAATTTAGATATCTTGAGTAGGTACCTATTTCTTAATGGTTATTTGGTATAGAAGTTGCTGATCTGCTTTACTGCAAAAGTGTAACTAGCACTTTTTTTTCAAAAAAGAAGGGAAAAAGGTCTTGGAAAGTTTGGTTTTAGTTTTTGAATTTTTAAGTGGAACAAAGATTTTAAAATATCTTAAAGTAACGGCACGCTACAGAAAAGTGGTACACGAAGGTGAAGGTGAAATAATTATTTTGATTAACTGTTAAGGCGACTCGTGCACTAAAAAAGAATGAAAAATCTGAATATATTGGTGTGACGGAGATAGTATAATATTTAACGATTCTTAAGCTCACCTTGATTTTGAAGACCCCCTTTAAATTTAAAATAATTTTTTCGATCGTAAGAGCGGTTCCAGCGAAAGGGGGTTAAAAAGATGACGATCCTGGCTCGTAAAGGGCGCCTTTTTTGTCGTTTTTGTGGTGACGAAGTTGCTGGCATAACCATTTCTAGGGCAGAGGTTTTGGGTGTTGTATTGGCCAAACTTTTGGATTAGCAGATTACAGTTGAATACAGGCGTTGATGATGCTTGTGATAGGTCTGGTGGAGAAACCATGGTGGTCCAACTTCTTTGAGGGATTTGATAATGAGGGTTACTTCAATGGATCCGTAGGGCGGTGGTTTGATCGGGGTAGAGTTATAAATTTCCAATTAATCATTTACAAATAATGTGTTGATCAAATCAAAGTGGTCTTTATCAATTCGGTCGGAGATGGGGCCTTCAGATTTCTCCTTTATTTGGATGGCACGTGATACAGGCCTACTTTTTTATAGGTTCTATGTTACTATTTGATGTAGTACCTAACTTCATTTTCACAACCAAAAACTAACTTGTATTTTGAATTATCCCCAAGTGCATAATGAAGACTAATTTAAAAATTTTCTCTCATCAGTGATTCCAGATGGTTACTTTAAAACTAAGGCGCAAGTCCCCCCATATTTCGAATGTTAAATTCAATCGTTTTTTTTTGGTCCCCTGCTTCTACGCCCCTGTGTTACGTAGCCGTAATATAAAAATTACCGATGCGTTTTTTTAATTATTTTTTTCTACAATTTGCGCCATTGACTAAGTACGGCACTGCACAAAAGAAAAGGATCTGTGTGGTAGCCCTGAATCATAGAATAATAGATCGTTTAAAGGTTATGTTTATTATCTGACATCTAAATTCAGACGAAAATGTTTCCGATACGTTTAATTTACTCAACTTTACGGATTTCTACAAATAAATTCGTAAATATAAACCAAAGTGTTAAACAATTGTCACCTTTAAGTGCAATCAGTTGCAAGAATTACTCCACAACATTGTCAGGAAATGTGTACCAACGCCAAGACTCACCAAGCCTTTTAAACAATCCTACTTTAATTCAAATCAGTAACAACATCAATTCTCGCAATTTGATCAAATATTCAATGGGAAAAGGCAAAAGAAGAACAGTGAAGGCCGTGACCGACCGATTCTTTCGATTACGTTGGGGTGGATGGGTACGTACCATTGCTGGACGGTTTAGAAGAGTGTATAGGAAACGACCGGCAAGAAAAATAAGGGTACAACAACACGTATTATGTAATGCGACCCAATCTAGACTATTAGATAAAATGGTTACCAGTTTTTGGAGGAGACCGAAGTATTATGTCGACGATCCCTATGAACCTTACCATACCAGGGAAGAATTTCAGTTTACTTCAAGAAAACCGAAACCTTATTTTCCACCTGAAGATTGTAAATAATAATTTTTAGTAAAATATAAAAGTTTAACCTTATTTTAGTTTTGTTTTGATTTCTTTTTACAATTATTGATTTTAAAAAATGTAATGCCACGACCCTGTAGGCTGGAAAACTTTAATCATTTTATTTTTTTCAAGTACTATTCAAAAATTAGAACATTAAATTTTTGATTGCTAGATGTCGCTGCAGTAGTTCAATTTAAATGAACGTAGTTCAAATAACTCCGAGTCTAACCAAGAATCAAAAAAAGTATAAACAAATATTTTAGCTTTTTATTGTTTAAGTTTTAATGTAAAAATATATAACTAAAGATGAATAATATAATGAAACAGTTATCCATTTTGTACGAACAAGAATTATATTCGGATATAGCTCGAGTGGTGAGTAAAACTAAATTTATTTTTTGTTGGAAGTTACCAATGCTTTTTTTGGGACAGGCCGAACTCGCAATCACTTATTGTGACCAAAAGCAAGATATAATCACTCAGATTGCTAAATATCAACTGTACGTTTACAGCGGGGAAGCGTTTTATAACTTACAGCAATATTCGTTTGCTTTAAGCGCATACTCGAACGCGTTACAAATTCGAAAGTACATAATTAAAACAAAAAGTGTAACAGAACTGCAGGAAGGTGAAAAGTCGTTTTTCAACGATGTGGATATTAAGTACAAGATTTACTTGTGTTGTTTAAAGTTGAAACAACTGCAGAGGGCTATTGACGTCTTGCAGAGTATACCGGGGAGGGTTAGAACGCCTAAAATTAACATGGCCTTAGCTAATTTATACAGAGACACTGGGATGGAACGACCCGCAATCGCATGTTATAAGGAAGTGATCAAGGAGTGCCCTTTAGCGTTGGATGCTGCCGAAAATTTGCTGAAGCTGGCAATCAAGGTGATTTTTTTGAAAATTACTTTCCTCTTTTACAGTTTTTTTTTTTACAGGGAATCGACGTTAATTCGATGATTCTAGAAGCTACAATTGATTTAGGCTGGATTAACACTTGGGTGAGAGGACTGGCAGAGATGCAGTGTAGTGAGTTTAGCAACGCAGCGGCAACGTTTAAGAGCTTGGATACGAGTGGTTTACTTAAAGGCAACCCATCGGTTTTGGTGAACCTGGCACGATGCTATAACTACATGTGTGAGGATGTGAAAGCTTTAAATGTTTTTCAGAGGGTAATTCTTGCTTTTGTATCAAATACTTTTCTGATTTACTAATTTTAGGTTGTACGAAGTGATCCGATGTTTATAAACGGTCGTGACTTGTATGCATTGTTATTAGCTCATTCGTCTAACAAAGAACATCACCGGGATCTGGAACGTTTAATTCCCGACTTTGATACGTCACTGTGGACTTGTGAACATTGGAATGTTATGGGATTCCACTCAATTACCACCAACAAATTCGATAGAGCTATTTATTTTGGTCAGCAAGCGCTCAGTTTAAATAAGAAGAGCGTTGAAGGAATTTTACTGAAAGCGGAGGCGTTTTTGCAGCTCAAAAAGTTTAATGAAGCTTGCTGCCACTACCGAGAAGCCACACATTCCAATCCCCACAGGTAACTTGAAATCTTCACTATTTTTGGGCACTATCCTGTTCACATTGTCTTCATTGATTATTATCTTCATTACATTAAGTTTGTTTAAATATGGTTAACTCTTAAGTTACATTGTAGGTTTGACGGTCATCATGGTTTGGTCCAATGTTATATACTACTGGGTCGTTTACGCGAAGCTACAAATATTGCCAACACAGCTTGTAAACTCATGAACAATTCAGCTGCATCTCTGACGGTATATTTCACACCTTAGTTACATAGAAATAAAAAATAAAAGTTACTTTTATTTCAGTTATGCGCCTCCGTATTACTGAAAGACCCCATCAATAATTCCAGAGCTCGAAACCTGTTAGAAAAGGCAATTAAAGCCGATCCTAATTATATTCCAGCTGTACGTTTACTTGCCGAACATTACGATTCGGAAAATTTATACGAAGAAGCTGCAAAGGTTTTAAAACGATGTTTAGAAGTCAATCCGTCTTCCAGGATCCATCAGATGCTGGGGGATTGTTTTATGCGGCTCCAGAAAGACGATGAAGCTTTCGATCAGTACACTTCTGCATTAAGGTAACAAAATTTTGTTTGTAATAGAACTAATGTTTAATTATTTTGCATAATTAGGATGGACACTCAAAATCACAGAGCCATTGAAGGTGTAAATAATATTGGTAGAACCTCGACAAATCAATTGAATGCAAATTATTATATGTCACCCGAAGGTGAAACATCAACTTACTCAACCCAAGCTCCCACCGTTTCCGATCACGATGCCGACGTTGATAGCGATACAGAATGGTTAAACAATTCAAGAGATATAATAAATTACGATTAGGTCCCTTTTCAATTTTAATTTAATTTTATTTTATTAATTTCAAAAAAATTATTATTACATATATTATATTTTTAATCAGTCCAGCTTTTACAATGGAAAATTTATAATTGCTAAATAATTTAATTTATTAAGCATAAGGCTCGTTAAATAACATAAACAACAAAAAAATGTTGATTTTATTATGAATTAATTTTAAATTGCATTGAAGTTTGAAATGTTTAGGTCGGAGGTTGACCGATGCGTTCAATCCTTTCAATTTTAGGTAAGCACAAAGAAATAAAAAATATTTATTAGATTTTTAAGTTTTTTAATTACCTGGTTTTTTGTTTTCATTATGCAAGACTGATGTAATATTTTTACAAAATTTGAGAAGGGCATTTAAGTTTAAAGAAATTATTTGACAAAAGTTCTTTAAAATTGTCTGTAAGGTCAACAGTACCAAATTTTGGTGTCACACTAGAGATCCAAAATAAAATGTTTCATAATGTCTTGTTCAATATAGACAGTACCAAGTCTGGAAAGTCTGTTTTTACTGGATGATTAAATCACATACGATTCTAGTTTTTCATCCAATCAAAAATTAATAATTACTCTAAAACCGCCATTTTTATTGAGAGGGATGAAAAGCATTTCATTTTAGAATTTTGAAGCTTTTTAACTAGACCAATATTGTACCTACAAATCCGTCAAATATAGTGAAAAAATTCTAAAACTTTTGAAATTCTAATACAGTACCTGTAAATACATAAAAGATAATGCAAAATTCTAATTGTCCTGGGAGCAAAAAGTTAAATTTGTGTAAATTTCTCACATCAAATCAGCAAATAATTATTTATTTTTCCTAGAAAGTTTACAAAAAAATGATAGTGAATTTTCTTTTCTAATTTTCTATTCATAGGGCAATTCAAGGTTACAAAGAAAAATTAGTTTAAAACTAACTTTTTTTTTTACAAACATTTCACCATCCATCATTTTTGTTGAGTTTTTCTCCCCTAATTTTCAAAATCTCTTTGTTTCAAATATTTTATTTGAAGTAGCATAAGTTGGTACAAAAAATATTAAATACATTTATTTTTAAGTTTTCCAATAACTTCGATTTCGCTTTCCACTACATCTCCAACTTTTAAAAATTGTGGTGGATTTCTGTGAACTCCGACTCCCGATGGTGTTCCAGTTAGAAGTACATCTCCAGGATAAAGCGTGACAATACTAGAAATTTGTTTTCATAATTTATAATATTTTTAATAACGAACGATTTTACTTACTGAGATAAGTAAGACACCAAGTAATCTGCTTTAAAGATCATTTCCGACGTATTTCCATCTTGTTTCAATTTTCCATTCACCCAGGATTTAATTTTTAAATTGTTTGGATCACAAACCACCTCTTTGGTAACCACTGCTGGTCCGAGCGGACAAAACGTGTCCATTGATTTGCCCAGTAAGAATTGTCCCTTGTTTCTCTCTTTTTGCCAGTCCCTTGCCGATATGTCTTGCGCCACCGTGTAACCAAAGATGTAGTGGTTTGCCTGGTCGGTCCGGATACATTTGGCTTGTTTTCCAATCACTACTGCCAGTTCGACCTCCCAGTCAACTCTCTGAAAGAAGAACTGTGAGCGACGATCTTTTTTGGTCGGTCACTTACGTCACTAATTTTTGGCAATTGGATTGGGTCATTTGGTCCCGTAATGCAAGACGAAAATTTGCTGAACAGCACCGGTTCTGTGGGGTATGGAATGTTTTGTTCGTCACAGTGACCACTGTAATTTAGGGCGACGCAGGCGACTTTGTCTGGTTTGGTGAGCGGTGCTAAAAGGTTCACCTGGTTCAGAGGTACCAAAGATTTTCCAGACGCGACGATTCTAGAAACAAAAAAGTAACGTTGAAAAAGTTGTAGAGTCGGATCTGTTTTGATTACAGCTTCTAGTTTTTTTGAAAAAAATTCGTGTAAAGAATTTTGAATGGTAAGTAGTTTATTGATCGCGAAGGAAGCAATTAACAGCAATTTAAAATTTTTTGCTATTTATCGTGCTGTAATTACGTTAATTTATAAATTGAGGTCACGGTTAACGTACGACAAAAATTATATTTATATTTTTGTATACATATATTATCGCACTATAACGGTGTTATCAAAATATTTAACAAAGGTAGCAGATAAGGATATACATCGCGTACCAGTCAGCTATTAATTAATTACGATTATAAATTTTTTTTAAATGTTAATTATTAAATAATATTTATTGTTTAATTGAGCTAAAAAGTTATGTAATTTAGTAAAATCCAAACTGTTGAGTTATACTTAACCAACCTTTTGGCTTTATTAATCGCATCATCTCCTTCTTCCAAAAATTTTACTAAACAATTTGGAATAGTTGAATCAACTGCACTGATATCAAAAATATCTCCATCTTGTGATAATTGCACACCCAGTTGCTTAGGACCACCAGTTTTGAGTTGAAATTGCACGTATCTCATTTTGTTGCTTACTGATATACTGAAGTATCTGGCTGCTTTTATCAACTCACGTGGTTTACTATCACAACTATTCTGAAATAATAATTTTCTAGATGCACTGGCTATCAAAACTCCACATTTAAGAGACATTTCAAAAAAGCGACTGACGGTTTTGAAATCACAAAAATCACAGATTGTTTATCATTCACCTTGTGTATTTGCCAGACATCAGTAGATAAGTCTTGTACCTACTTATTCAATATTCTCTATCACACAGTAGACACTTAAAGTTTGAATTTTTGTTATATAACGTATATAAAACAATTTAAACACGATTAAAGTAAAAATTGTAGTAGGTATTGAAGGTTTCCAAGTGACGGGCGTGCTTTGCAAGGATAAATAAAATTTACGAAGGAATCCCGAAATGCTTTTGTTAAGCAATCGAATAAAACCGGTTGCGGAGTCGCATTTTAAAGATAATTTAAATATTTGGAAATCGAATTTGTTTTTTTAAATAATTTGTTGCATTAATAAAGGTTAAACTGAATGTACGTCAGTGTTTTTAAGTTTTCTGCTTTTTGTTACATAATTATAAATATTTATCAGTTAAAAGTTTCGTTTATCATAAATTAACGCTTTAGTTCTAATTTTTGAAAATATTTTTTTAAATCAGAAAAAATTAAATTGAATATACGTAGGTATATTTCATCAAAATCTCATATTATTTTATATTTTGGTACCTATATAAAACGTGGTATACAAAAACTGAACAAGATTTTGGGATTGCATTGTAAAATTTTTAAATTTCTACATTTTACTGAGAGCGCCTACCGCATAGGCAACTTACAATATCATAACTCGTTTTTTCGCACATAGATGGTACAACCGGCAGCATTTAATATTTTTTTTAATTCATCAAAGAATTTATTTTTGGTTTGCAAATTAAAATTTTAACTCAAAATTTTTGAAATTCTTTTGGAAGGAAAATCAAACACTTATCATTTCAATCTTGTAGGGTAACTTTTACAAAATCCCAAGGGTTAAAATCGTTGGGATTGGGATGTTAATTACTCGCGTTCATCAGAAATAAATGTTTTAGCTACTGTAAAGCTACACAAAATCCTGGCTGCAAGACGTAAAATTAAAATAAGAAATAAACTATCCAGAAAATAATCTATTTTTGAAATATTGAACAGGGACCCTACAATTATTGAAAAACTTAGTAACTCAAATTTTTAATGTTTTTAGATATGAAGGTCGAGGTGTTCATCCAAACACCTCAAGCACAGCATCGTTGTCGTCTACTTGGTTTACCGGACTCGTAGGAGCGTCTAGCATTAATTAAGAGATTGAGGGGCATCTTCTTTTATGAAACTATCAAGAACCAAAAGATCAGACTATTCTTTTGCTTTGGAGAGAGGATATAAAAATATTTTGACCAATGAGCGAAACAACGTCAACAGTTCAAATCTAACGCGGACGGAAGACCTAGTGTAAAGCAAGGTGTCCTTAGGTGCGACCTGCTATGTCATCTAGGTCAAAATTCTTTCTTCGTACAAGTGGAGTCTTTGAAATACAACTGTGGAGATAAAAACGTATTCGTTTTACTCATCGTTTTTAAGTGCTCCAATTTTGTGTAAATTTAGACCTCAATATTTTATACCTAACCAAAATACTAATTGATTTTGTATCAACTTGCAAAGCAAAACCAAAGACGTGATCCGTAAAATCTCGCAATAAATCCGGGATTGTCCCGATTTTGAGATAAAATAATAGCTCTGTGATGCAATCGTGAATAGTTCTTTTATTTAATTTAATTTAGAAATAGCTTTAGTGCGGCCTTCAAGCCGCACAAGGTGCAAGGCTGCACAAGGAAGATCATTCATTTTTTGAACTACTACCCCCTCTCCTCAACTTTCAATCTCATCGTTATCATCTAGTATCGATTTGGTTTGAGAGCCACAAGCATATTAAACATTTAAAATAAATGAAAATGATTGTTTCTGAACTAAAACGGAATGCTAATTACTAATTAATTACTAGCTATGCTAATTTTAGCATAATTTTAAAAAATAAAAATTGCGAAAAAAGAATTGAAATTCTTTCTTGAGGTATAGTAGGTACACTTTTACTTGGGACACTTGGGTCCATGGGTTAAAAATACGTTATTAAAATAACCAATGCCCCCAATGAAAGAAAGATAAATGACAATTTTGGTAATTTTTAGTTTTTTGTAAAATTTTGACCCGATCTAAAATGTCTTATATTTGAAATCTTATAAGTTATAACTATAGGTCAAAAATTATAAAATTAATTATTATCTGATTGTTTAAATTACATTTTTGCAGCTATTACTTATTTATAAAAAATATTGTGAAATTAATCTTGTTACGTTTAGTTATTTCTTACTATCAAAGTTTTCATTAGTCATTTTCGATTATTTCAAATCGAAATAATATATAACAAAATTATTCACAAATTTATCAGCATGACAATTTTTTAATTTCCTGTGCTAACTTACAAACCATTTTACATTTTAGTAATGCAAGTTCGTTCGAGTAGATTACAAGTGAGGGTTGGTGTTAAAAAAATCGTTTCCTTGAAATAGAATTTTCTTCGTTCGGATCTAACGAGTTAATAATGATCATAAGTTTTCGCTTTAGTAGTGAAGAAAATTGAGTTCGTGCATATAAAAAGGGTAATGAAGCTTCAATTTATGGTAAGTGTAAAATTGTGAATGTTTTGTGTTGATTCCATAACAAAAATTTAAAGTTCACACCCCTTTAGGTTCTGTATATACCCGTTTTATACCCATAAGGTATAAAAATATAGCACCTAATGCGTACAGGTGGGAAGTAGATAAAAAACCCTAAAATTTAATACAGGCGCGATCACATTCAAGGAGCAAACTGGCATTTAAATATTAATGCTGAAAACCATGTGGAGATAGCCGTTAGAGAATGGACCAATTTGATAATCATATAATAGTACTAACAAAACCAGGGGCGTTTCCAGCCAACTGGCTTAGGGGGTTATTATTAGAGCTTATTATTCAATAAAAATGTAAATTTCAAAATAGATTAATCTTTATTTGTTGAAAAATGAAAAATAGAAGGTTAAAAAATAATTCTTAGGAAGGGGGGGGGGAGTAATTACCCAATTACTTCCCCCTGAAACCGTCAGTGAACAAAACTCTTTCATTGTCTCTAAGCTTTGTTTTCAAGCTTTGTTGACAATTTTCTAACGTGGTATTAGTTGAACAGCAGCGTAACTAGGAAATTGGGGGCCCACTTGTCCCATAAATTCAGGGCTCCTTTACATTTTTTATGAATTAAAAATAACCAATTAATTATAAGACAAAATAAAAACACTTATTTTATTGACCAAAAATTCTGATTTGATGGATAGTATTTCCAATTTCTTTATATGGCGGATGAGAGACCCCCAAAGAAGAAGAAATTTCTTATTGGATTTTAAATTTATCTTCTGATGGTCTCAAAATTTTTGAGTAGTTGGAACAGAGTAGGAAAAGAGAAGATAAGAGATTGCCTCTGAAAAGCTCGATGCTTTTAGAAAAATTTGTAATTAATTTACAGTGAGAAATCAAAAAAAGACAATCTCGTAGCGATTATCTTATATAAATATAATAAAGCGAATAAAATAACATAAAAAATGATAACGAATC
Organism: Rhagonycha fulva; assembly: GCA_905340355.1. Taxonomy (NCBI): domain Eukaryota; kingdom Metazoa; phylum Arthropoda; class Insecta; order Coleoptera; family Cantharidae; genus Rhagonycha; species Rhagonycha fulva. Next base: position 2,095,588 of record HG996559.1, read on the forward strand.
AAAACTTAATACATTTTACTAGTACTAGTAAAATAATTGATTATAGCAAATGTAAAAATTCATGGATCATGAAATTTGATTAATGTTTTTGAAATGATCAAAAACTAAGTGACAGGGATCTAAAACAAAAACATTGATTAAAAATTAAATATAAATCATTAAATAAAAACAATTAAATATTTTAGAATTGGTCTTTGAAAATTGTAAATAATTATTTAAATGTTTTGCTGATGGAAAAGTCGTCACCTATAAATTAAAGTGAATAATTAATTAATGCAAATGTTTCTAAATTATCATTGCAAAGTGAAGGAGTAATCGAATGGAGTGAATTTTGGATAACGCAAAATTAAAAAATGGAAACCACGATAAAGAAAAATTTCAAATCATCAAAAAATCTTCTTTCTTTCTCATACTTTAAAAGTATTTGTTTAATTTAAAACAATTATGAGTGGTGCGCGGCAATTTAAATAATTGTTTCTAAAAATAAAATTGGAACGAAAAACTGAGGCCCCAGTTTCACCTCTAATTTCAAATAATGAAATGTAAAGATCTATACCGAACTCGCCCATTCTATTTTGAGAAACTTTTTGTGATAAAAGTAGTAAAATGAAAATAAGGAATAAAATCAAAACGCCACAATTTGATTGTGGTACTTATTATTGCAGCAAAAGTTGAAATTATTCATTCATATAATTTTTTTCAAAAAAATATTAAAAATGACTAGTAATATTTTTTACAATTTTTTTTTTTAATATTATATCTACTACAATTTTGTACATATTATTCAAAAACAAATTATAGTAATTTTTGCAATAGTTGTACTTAGTACAAATTGTTATAAATTCTTTCAGTGGTATAAAGTGTTAATACAAAAATTAATTTAACCACTTCAGATCCACATTAATTATTAATGGTGGCCAACGTTAAACAAGGATACGACGTACACTTTAATTACACCTACTGTATATTAATCAATTAAGCACAAAGTGGTTAAAAATAATGAATTGTTTGGATTGATTTGAGGGACTTATAAAAAATTAATCACAAAATAAGACATTTTTGGGGTTAACGAATTATTGGTTGGGGTCCTGATGATCGTTGGCTAGAATCTCAAGCATTCCCGAATTATTTCTGCTTTGGTTTGATTTGAATTCTATTTAATGCCGTAAACTTTATTATGTACATACATGTACCTGTATAAGTAAAATTGTGGGCTTGTAATTTGTCATTGTTGGTTTATCCCTTAATAAAATTGTTTACGATGCAATACACTTCAGATAATAGATTATAACACTATTATTGTGTCGGTAGTTACTAAAACATGTGCTTTCGTAATTTTTTAGATTATATATTTAGTTGTTTCATTGCTTTCCATTATTCAATTTTATTATTTTTGATTTTCCTCGATTTTATTGCAAAAAACATAAATATTGAGAAGTTAAAATAGTAATCAAATTAAGTTTACTTATGTAATAAAAACAATTAGTATTATTAATCAAAGATTTTAAAATAAGAAAACATATTATTACTGTGAAAAGTGAAAACGAAAGAAAAGTTAAAATAATCTAAATTGTCCTGATAACTATTAGCAGGACAAATTTATTTTTCTCATGGCGTTACAGCTTTAGCCCCACCGTAAATCCACCACTGGCTAAATGTAATTTTAGGTGGCAGTCTGCTCCTGGTTTTGAATTATTCGAAAATCATTTTTATTCTTATTAAGAGCAATATCCAGTGCTTGTGTTTTATGTCATTCATTTCCGCGACGTTCCAAAAATTTAAATAATTGCTAGCATGCCGAAATTTTTTAACACTTCTTCATGTAAAGGCGCTAAAGACAATTGATTTATTTATTGGAATGCCACGTTATTTGAAAACTAAAATCGGTGGGGGGGTCAAACTTTTTTGGAGACCACGTTAAGCCATGGTCCTCCTAAGTTGATGAATTGCCATCATTAATAAAAAACAGGGCTACAGGCACATCTGAAGATTAGTCTAGCAAGCTACTAGTTATGGCTAACACCCATCTCCGCTCTCCAGGGAAAGTCTAAAAAGAAGGCCTAACGTTCAGGAGTAGATGGATAACGGCTGAAGAAATAAACTGCCCATTAAAATTCGTAGTATTAAAAATCCCGGCTTTGAAGTTGCGTGCGGGTTGAGGGATAATATTTTTTGCATTTTGTCCAAACTTTCGATTGATTCATAAATTAATTTAAGTTTATATTTGTAATTAACAGCATATCAACTGTCATAATTTAAAGAGTAAATTTTTGAAATAATGAGCCCAATTATCGTACTCTCTTACTTGTTACTTGTTCTTGAATAAGCAAACATGGCATTCGAACTCACGACCACTTACGTTTCCCACCGTGTCACTCAGCTGCTCTGATTGAATAATACGTTTTGCTGATTAATTTGTGTTAACGGAGATCTTTCAATTTAAAATTTCAATTTAAATTTGATTATCGTTAGTTAACAGAGGCGGGGAGGGGGAGGAAGATAGAGACTGTCGTAATTAAAACCGTTTAATATTTTCTATTAAACAATCGTAAATTGGAAGCAGCGCTGTTTTATGGACTGGAAAATTTATTATCCCCAATGTTATAAAAATTAGCAATACATAAAAATTACAAATAATTTATTATGTGCTTCACAATTTAATTAAATTATAAATTTTTAAATATTTGAAATTAATACATCATCAGTAGTAAATTATAAAGTAGTCACATCAATATTAATATGTACAAAAACATAATTGAAAATAATAATGCGGTTTTCACGATTGCAAATTGGACGTAACATTCTTTGTGTTGCTTTTATTATCTAATCAGGTAACTAAATGGTCGAATAGTTTTTAAGAAATGCGGCGAATAATACACCCTAATTAAATTAAAATGCCGCAGTCAAGTTCAGAGATAATTGATTGTCGAAACAAAAGGCTTCTGATAGCATCTCAATGTCATGTACCCATGGTCATCAATAACACTAAAATGACACCCAATCAGGACAGTATTAAGCGTCTCGTCGTATCATTTCGCTACCAGGTTAAAATTTTATGCTCACCTCGCCGGGATGCCGAAAAGGTCAAACGTCTCGGAGGAACAAACGTCTGCAGAATCGTACAAAATTTTAAGGCAGAAAAATTAAAAATAAAAATAATTTTGAAAATTAAAAAGCTAAAAGTACGTCCCTGTTAATTATCAGTTTGAAATCTTTAAAAATATAAATGTGAAGCACATGTCAATTGTTACAACCGATCATCTTATGAAATGTTGTCATACAACTTGGTTATCAGATGTTAAAATGGTCATTTGTGTAACGAAGCTGTTTTTATTATTCAGTCTTGAGATATTGGATAGAGATCCTTAAATTTTTAGAATTTTATAAAGCGATTATTATATATATTCAATAATTATAACTTCTTGTGGTGGTAATACAATCCATTTAGAAACTGATGCCGTAAATATGAGACTTGTAACATTACAGAACAATAACACAGGTCCTTGGCATAACCCCTGCGGTACTCCACTTTTGTATGGTAATTTTGAAATTTACATTAAACTGCTCACTGTTGGAGTAATCACGTAAAATTGCCTTACTTTACCATTAATTTTATAAATTATAACCTTTTTATATTTTCCTAACAAAAACATGTATAAGTAAATAGTAAATGGTTTGTTATATTATTATGTATATAATTATCTCGCTTTAACAGATCGGAAGCGTTTTTAAATATAGTCCGCTTTCGTAAAACTGTGCATTGTATTAGGGATAATTGACAGAAAATTGCTATAATTTTATATGATTTTAAAATATATAATGGCCATTTAATTTGTAGGTACTCACAGTCTTCAGTTTTGTATTTAGTTTTTATGAAGAAAAACAAGTTTTCAGGCTACGTTACCTATTAAGCATTTTTTTAACTAACATTATTGCATAATTAATAATTATACATTTTGTGATAATAATGTACCATAATAAATTATTTATTAGAGAAACTACATACATAATATGATGCATTATTATTTAATGTCAATAAATATTTTATTATACATAAGTAACTGTAATTTAATTATATTAATCGTAGGTTAGGTACCCGCACAATTTTTTATTTTTTCCCAATGATTTTCGAAAATTCCCAGCACGTACATTTATCATTTTTTACACGTTTTAAGTAGCGCTAATTATATTTTACGCGGATTATTAGTTTTAATTTTACAAATTGCTCGACTATTCATCAACTTGTCAACAGTGTGGCCGGCGACGTCTTCTTCCATTAGCAGGTTTACGTAAAAATTAGAAAAATTCCTTTGGGAAAATTAATTTTAAGGTATCTACAGTGCGACTTGGGTAATCGGACCCCTTAAGAATTCTTCATCGAATCACGTAATAAATAAAGGAAAATAGTTAATAAATATTCAGATTAGTAAGGTAAAATATGAAATATAAATTTAATCGGAATAAAAGATCTAAACAATTTGAGTGTAAAAAAATAATGCGAAATTTATTAATGAGGCATGGATGGCGATGGAATTCAAATTGTGAACCGTATTATAATTACATAAATTAAGTAAAGTCGAGAAAACTACCTAACTAATATACCTTAATGCGATGTTTTGTTTAGAATGTAACAAAGTGCTTATTATTTATACATAAAAGTCACAGTCTGAAAGTTGGGTAATAAATTGGAGACTGGTTTCTGATATTTTGAAAATATAATTACACGTTTTCATTTTGTAATGGAATACTATGGACGGAGTTATATAGTTAAGGTTATCGGTAGAAATGGAATTTTTGAAAATTATTGCAGCCGTTAATAAAGGCGTTCCTTATTGATTGTAACTTTAAACAAGCAAGCGAACGGTTTTATAATTAATTTATTAATTTGTTTATTAAACAATCGTTGATTCGATTAATTTCTTTCGTTGCGGGTAAATTAAAATAATTTTTTTTTTCGTGCCAGGATAAAGTAAAAATTCATCAACACCATACCATGTTTTATCATACCATCCACGTCAACATATTCAAACATCACGAATCGAACCTTAACGCTAATGATAGGAATTAGCCGACCGTTCGATCCACCGCTAATACATAGTTTAGTTACAAATTCAGCCTTCGGGGGGATAATTTACAAAATTACCCGCCATAACACTTCAAAATAAACAAGAAAACAAGCCACAATCGCTGCCATGATCGTGTACTGTTTATTTAAATAACCGACTTTTTGGTTTCAGCAAGAAGTTACAGCGAGTACCAGACTCTCCTGCACGTCTTTTGCTGATTATTTATGATGGGACATATTAAAAGTTGCTAGGCAACGATCTGGTAGCACAGTTGTTAGCACCTTCGTGGTTTCGACTTTTCTTTCAAACGTGGAAAGAAATTTTTTTAATTTTTAATGCCACTTAAAATTTGCACGCTCGAATAATTAATAATTTCGAATAACTTTCGGTGTTCTCTGCGACCTATTTTCTATAAAAAAAATTATTCAATTAAATTACAATAAGTAGTAACTACTTGGTTTATAATTTTAATTGCCGTTCAACGAGCTACATTAAGTGCGAGTTATAAATTTAATTTCATTTTATAATAAATTGGGTTATTATGACACTTTGCGACGTTTGTGCTGCTTTGCAAACTAAACAGTCAACGATGATGACTTTCATACAAAATGCGTCGTCAGAATGGGGCTAATTTTTAGTAGGTATGTATATAACGATAATGAGATGATAATTGAGCGCTACACGACGATAATCTTAATTTGCATTATGTCCAATAGTTAACCGATTGTTCAATTTGACGAAAATGAAACAATAATTTAATCGTAATATATTGAGGACAATTCATTAAATTATAATCTATAACCTAATTTGACGACTAATTTGAGATTCAAATTGTTAAATTGCTCAATTTCGTATCAGCAACCGGATCATAATTTGATAACAATCTAACGATAATTTGATGGTTATCTACATTTTTTGTATGGTAATCGTAATTTTCAATAGTTACATGGTTTAATTTGATAAAAACTATAACACGATAATAATTTGACGATAAATTTGACCATTTACTCAATTATTTTGTATCAACTTAAAAATTCTTGTTCAGTTTTGACGATGACTATAATGTCACTAGTTAGATTCCTAATAGTTATTACCAAATTCTGACGGTTTTCCTTATACTCTCAGTTCATCCTGATTAGTTATCTAAATTTAATTTGAATTGTTTACCTATTAGATCTACAGACGTTTAAATTTTTCAAATTTGAAGTCCAAAAAGATCTCAACAGAAACTACAGACTGTCACTGAGAAAAATATATCAAATATTTGCAGACTATTCTGATGCGGGAAACAAATTTAATTACGCAGTTATTTCATACTAATCAAAATAAGATAGCGCAAAACGTCAGAAATGTAAAAAATTTGAATGAAACCATAGGCATAATGTTCAAATAGCAGGCTTGTAAGCCTTGAGGTGCTTGCAGACCCCCGAAGAAAAGCCTTCCCCCCCCTTTGAAGAAATAAATCTAAGTGATTGCAGAATTATTATTTTGCTTGATTATTGTTTAATACAATTTTTATTTTTTCTCGCCCTATTCGAAGAATGTCTAATTCAAAAAAAGTAAAAAAAAATTCTTGAATCAAACTGCATGCGCGCCCTCAGTTTCTTTTCTTCGCATCTTGTTTATGTACTATACGGCCGATAAAAAAACGAATAAATAGCTCTTTAAGACATTGTTTATTATCCACATTGAATTTTTTTTCACAATATTATTACAAATTACGCCAACGTATGAAATTACGATCCAAACCAATAATTTTGAATTAAATAGATAGAATATTTTAGAATATTCAGGGAGGGGAAACATCGTCACAATCTTCGTCGCAAGTGAAAATTTTAGAGTTTTTATGGTTAAACAGTTTTAATTAATGGTGCAAAATTTTTGTTAAAATTCGAAAAATAAGTTTTGTAAACAGAAATTTTTGGTTGTCTAATGTTTAATTTGTTTTTAAGTATAACGCAATAATTTAGTATAAAGCAAATATAAGCAAATAAGTGAAATAAAAGTCAAGTTCAAGCAGTGTTCACATACGAAATCTACATTTTCATGGGTAAGAGAGGTAATTTAAATTTAGGGTGTGTTACTAAAACAAACTAAAACCCCATACCTTTGTCTGTAGTTGGAAGGTATTCCATACCCCCAAACCCCCGGATGAAAACCATCAACTTAGTATATGTTTTATCATTAATTTTATTAAATTACAGCTGGAAGGTCCATCTCGATTGATGTGCAACTCGATCCTATCCGAAAAAATTTTCGTCGCGACTGATTCGGTGTGGAAACTTTTCGACCCAAGTTAATTAATTAACTTTAGGTTAGGTCAAGTTTACCATGTGTCCTATCGATCTAGGGCACTAATAGCAAACTTTTTTGAGAAGTGGATCAAATTTTGTTTATTTTATTATTAAAACTAACCCGTGGATCACTAAGTCACCAAGTGTGGTAAAAAGGATACTATTAATTTGGAAACACTAAAAATTTGTTAACAGGAAAATTGACAGTTGACTCTATTTTTGGGTTCTTACTTTTAAAATCCTTTAAAAAGGTTTACGTTTCCTTTTTGTTTTACAACCAGCCCTGGATCTACGATTATTCCAAACCGGGAAAAGGACATTGGCGCCCCTTTCTTTGACATTGGCGATTCTTTCCTCTATCATTTGAGTTTAAAGATCAAATAAGTTTAAGTTTAAGAGTTCAAATATTTGAATTTAGCGCCCCCCGAGGTGCCGCTCCCGAGACAGACACTCCGGCAGGTCCCCTAGATCAGGGGCCGTTTAAAACTTTTACTTTTGCAAGTGAAAAACAAAATATAAAAGGTGATGTTAAAAAATTGTTATCAATGGGGTGATTTTGTTAGACAATTTTGATTGCCTGTTCTCTCTTTTATGATATAAAAATTAGCACGTTATTTATTTAAAAAACCTTCGTGGGTCAGTGTTTCAGTATTATTAACTTAAAGAAGTTTAAATTGCAGCGTTTGCTCAAAATAATTAATTTGTATTTACTAATATATTTTTTTATTAGATTGATTGATTACATTAAAGAATAAAAAAATATTTGACAAATTGGTCGAAATAGCAAAAAAATATCTAGCAATACATGGGGGTGTCGTAAATTTTATTGAATGACTTTAGTGTGTCTCTAGACAAAAAAGGTTGAGATCCACTGTCTTAGATTATATTGCCATCTAAGGTTTCCAGTATTTAAAATCTTAAATAAAAATATTTTATAAACAATATAAATTCTAAAATTTTCGTCGCTATAATGACGTCGTGCCGTTGTCTTCTTACAGGGTAAGATCCTAATCCTAAGATTAAATTCTCCACTAAAAGAGTTGGTTTTTCGTAAGTGGGGGAGGAAGGGTCTAATTCAAGGTTTGGAGTATTTAATCCCCAATTTCTCCCTAGCCTTCTCTAGTCACCAAAATTTTGTCGTAAATTTTTCAAACCTTCTACTTACTATCTAAATCGAAGAAATGCTCTTCAAGGATGAAAAAATACTTCAAATAACATTATCTTTATTAGACTTTGTTCAATGGCGAATTCAGCATGGATTTTAGAATAAATTGTAATAATGAATAAGTAATGAGGTTAGCTTACTTTTTGTGTAAGAATATTAATTTTACAAATTTTTAATTTTAAATGAACCGAATGTGTATTTTTTTTATAAGGCACTTCTGATTTTCTGATACATCTACTCTATTTGAAATTTACAGATTACAAATCCAATTGAGAGGAATGTCCTACTTTGAATATACAGGTGAACATTTACCTTAACAAAATTTTTCTTTTACCCTGTAATGCACAAAGGAGATAAAATGCGCAATAATAACACCTTAAAAATTTATTTCCTTGTCACTTATGTCCTTCAATGCTTCCTGTAGGTACCATTAATCGGCTTCTTGTGAATTTAGTTATTTATTCACTATTGAATTGTAAAGTTTTTTATAATTAATTTTAAAATTTTAACTTGCAAAATTTTCAAGCACTCGCGGAATTTTATTACTTTAATTTCTATTTTTAATTTTGCAATGGTTTGCTTTATTTTTCGTCATCGGTTGACAAAATTGAATGTTATTGATTAAACGACCTCTTATTTTTTCGATGCATTAATTATTATCAATGGTGATTTTTGAAAAAAATTTTAACCACGTCTTAATTTTCTAAATTCTTTTTAACTTCCAGAAGAACGCTAACAACGGTAGGATCAGAATGTGTTTTTGCTCTCCAGTGACCCGGACATCCACGAAGAGATATATTTGAATTTATTGATGTTATTTTTCAAATGAGCAACTCAATTTATTTCAAATGTGCAGAAAATGCAATGCTTATCTGTAGATAGACGTGTTAAAACTCTCCACAATTTGAAACTAAAATGAATACAAAAGACAAATTTTAAGTAAAGTCGCCTGATTTTACCTAATGCTAAACTTTTCATTGAAACTATTTAATTTCAGAAAATGACAAACTTATTAATTGTTATACTAATTCACGTCAAAGATAGAAGATGACAATATATTGCCGTGTACAGGAAGCCAATTATGAGAGTGGAGGAATGCGAGCCTCCATATAAGGAGATATGGAGGCTATCATTTTTATAAAAATAATAGATACCTATATATTTTTCAATTTTGAGTATGAATTTTATTGGATTCTGCGAAGCTGTCAAAAATAATTCTGAAACCTTGAATATCATTGAGAATGATATTTTATGACGATTTTCATTCCAAATTAACCAGGGCATCAGAGGATAATGTTACGACAGGGAAAGTTATATTAGTGGGAGAGAATTTTTGAGCTTCAAAGAAGGATAAAAATTGATAAAGCACTAATTTTATTTATTTGTTTCCGTAATGGAGATAGCTGTAGATCCAGGGAAGCTCAGATAAGCGAAATGTCATTGAAAATTTTTCTATTCCAAGTTTCTGAGCCAATACAATAATTAACAATTTTTGAAATTGTCTGGTACATAAGCTAAACGTTAACAAAAAAAGCTTTTAGCTAAAAAAGATTTGCATTTGCTCAAAATAGAAATTTTGCAAATTCGACGCTCATGTTAACGTGTATCGAACTAAAACAGATTATTTTTTTTTAAATTAATTATTTTAATTCTCCTTGTAGGCACTATCATTTTTTCAGACCACGTTATATCGTCGAATTCAAATAACTTTTCTAAATCAATTCAATATTATCTTAATTAAACACTACAATTATCAATAAATCACTTTTATTAATTAACTTAAATTTACTATTTACATTATAGCAAAATCCAATTTGTACAAATAAAAAAAATTTAATTTTTCATGGTCACTCCACTGCCGTAGCTTGAGGTTTAGTCCACTCTAGAAAATTTTCTAGAAGTGATTCAGATTACTCCGTTCACATAAGAATAAGACAGAACCCAGGTTTTTCTTCCATTTCTCCACATGTTCTGTAATAAAAGGTTGTAGTTTCTCTACAATTTGAGACTTGCCAAACTGAAAGTTTACCACTTGCAACATGATTAAATTTACTAGAAGACGTAAATATTCTTCTTTCACACCACCCTGATCAAAAAGTTACGGTAAAAATTTATAGGTGATGCCTATGATGGATTGACAAAATTCCTATAAAAGATAATAATAAAAAAATATAAATAAATTGATTACCACAAATGAATAGATAGTTGAGGTATTGTTTACAAACTTGTTCAATTTCTGTGTTGTACTTTTCATTATATTTTATAATTAATAATTGTTGTATGTTTTTATTGTACCTACTCGTACAGATAGGCAAAACCTTTCTCATAATTAAATAAGCTATATTTTGTCTTTAATTAATATGAAGATGTACTGATGAGATATAGTCGTCAGATAGCATCGAAAATCAAAATTTTGAAACGTTTCCTTGTTTAGTCCTTCACTGACAGCAGTTGATATCCTGCTGTTCGGATTAACGAGGTTTTACCATAGCGATGTTAACAATTTACGTGTATAAAACAATTTGAACAATTACAAATATTATAACTGTTAAGCTTAAATACACAGTCAGGATAAAGCGTGACAAAAGTTTTAGCAAGAAGCGTCTTCAAAGCCATTGGACGTGAAAAAACGTGATTCCCATCATGAGAATCTAAAGTATTAAATCCAATATTACGATTACGCAGCATAATCTGCAATTAACTAAGAATAATAATGAAAAATATTAGAATGGACAGAAAAGGTTGTCTTGGGAATTAGACAATGGTATTGTTGTTGAAGATGACAAACAGAAGCATGAGGAATTGTTGATTGTCAGGTTCTCCACGGGTGGTAATTCACTTTACTAATTGAGTGACTTATATGGCAATTAATTTATGATTTTAAATGAAAACCAAATTGACTCCCTTTTGAAAAAATTGTGCTAATAATTTATACCAGTTACTTGTTAAGTTTTGATGTTTCTACCTGTACAAAATCATTTTTCAAGTTTTTACCTTTATTCTTCCTTTGTATTTCACCCTTAAGTGACTATCAGTTTCAAACAAAATATTTCTATTGTATTTTGAGATAGATAAGGTGGGTGTTTCTTTGAAAAATGTCACAGGTGTTATAGAAGAATGTCAAAATTACCTTTCTCATATTTAAATTAATTTTTAATGCTCTCAGGGGAAAAAGTCTTCATTAATTTATAATGATGCTTACAAAACAAGCATCAAGTTTAACACCACGAAACAATACGTAATATTGATTGACTGATACTTGATGGTGCTCGATTATCTTTGAAATCAAAAACTTCAGTGTCATATAGCATAAATAGGATTTACAATGACGTCTTCGTCGTATGCAATTTTTGCAAATATTATTATCAAGGTGCAGCTAAATTATAGAGATAAAAAATGCTGACATTTTATTAAGTTGCCATTAAACTATACTAAGCAGTGGTTTCTAACGATCTGCGGATGATGTTATTGAAGGAGATTCTTTTTTAGAAACGTTCAAGAAAATCCATGAATTCACTTTCCTTGGCGGACCCTGTATAAATAAATACTTTCGTGGATTTACCAGTTAAATTTCAAAAAACTGAAAATAAATTGAAAACGATCAATTTGCGTTGATAAACCGGGCCTAAGTTTTAATAAATTATCTATTGCATTATGTTTCCAATACAATGTTGCTCTATAAGAAGCCATAAAAATTTCCTACACGTAATTGCAAATTAATATCAAAATATTCTTGTGCATTCGTTTAATTATAATGCTTTTTTCTGCCCACAGATTTAAAAGGAGCCAAATTAACGTTTACATTATTAAAATAATAATACCCAGTTTAAAAGTAGTTAGTTGAGTAACCTAAGCAAAGCTATTAGAAAGGCAATAAGAAGTTCGTGCAAGTTACATTGGTTAGACAACGTTTAGCGTTAATTAAAGAGCAAAGAATAGCTTAACTTTGCTATCTGTTGTTTGACAACGTGTAATTTGGCCGCTAGTCTCGCTTTTTCTTCATCTTCGGATTGTGGAATCCACCGACGGCTGTTTGGCGTTTTAGCTTCGACATTAAATCCTCACACAGCATCATTATTAAAGAAAATCGTCTAAATGCAGTGCTAATTAGTTTGTACGTTCATTAAGTTTTTTTTGTCAACTTCAACGCGTAGTACAGCACTACAAGTAAAATTGGAGTCCCGCAGGGAAGATTTAGGTTCCTCTGCTGTTTTACGTTTCCGGTGGGGATATTTTCAAATTATTTATTAAAGCGGTTGATAGGTTTGTCGTTAATAATGTTGGTTTATTAATTTTAAATTTTTTTAATTTGTCATATAATGGACGCGATATGATATCTATGTATTTTGAATAGAATACATTATTTATATTATGAATGCCTATTAAAACTCCTTTAACACCTATTGTTGTGTAAAATGGAAACACTAAAATAAAGACATAATGTGATATAACGTACAATAATTTCAATTTTAATTACGCAACTAATTTCATTTTAAGTATTTATGATTTATTGTTTATACAATTTTAAGTATTCTATTCGTTCATGAGAACTTATTGTCTTATAAATTTTGATAAAATTTAAATCAACTACATGCATATAAAATTAAAATAATAATTACGATTCTTGAACAACTTGAGAGCTTTATTTATTGTCTTTTGTTATTTTTTTTATTAATTGATTTTACCTATTTTCTCACACTAGGATTTGATGTATGACGACAAATACATGTTAGTTATTCTATTAAAGCATATCTGATATCACCAAAAATAAGTAGGTAGTACCCACTATAAGATGGATTAATTTATTTAAATCAATTTATTGGAAAGTGATGATAATATTATTTCCCTTCAACTTTGTATAATAATATGTCTTACCGCCAGGGTAGTCAAGCGAATAGAATGTAGAGACATCCTGAGAGACGATTTTCTTTCATTAGAAAATATGAGTTATAGTAATTGAATCATAACCATAACCATAAAAGAACAAATTCTTACCGTTCAAGAAGCTATTCAAATTCAAGATCCATTATTGATAATAATTAAAATAAGAACTTAATTTGGCGCACTGATTTTTTCTACAGAAAAATCATGTCAATTTTTTAACAAATAATAATAATCATTATTAATATACTGAGAAAATTTTAAAATGCATACCAAGTTTTTGAATTATTATCTATCATTTATGCGAGTAAATTGTAACAATTAATAAATAAACATAAGATAAGTTTTATATTGCAGAATTCAATCTTACCCTGCTAGCCATATTGCTCCACTTTCCTCTAAATATATAAATATTATTTAATAATCTATAAATTAATTTTATTAATATTAAATATTTTTAAAGCAGTAATTCCCTAATTTGTTAAATTTCTTTGCATTAATCCAAAAAAAATGAAACCAAATTGATCTATTATAACAAGTATTACTATCTTCGTATAACCCAGGGGCAAACGGACAGCCTTATTATTTATTTCCATATAACTTTAAACATGCGCTTCAACTAATGGGCCTTCTTTCTTAAAAAACAAAGAAACATAAGTATTAATTTAAATTTATTTTAATAAAGTACGAAAAAGTTTCTATACCTACCTATTATTATACGTACCTATAACGTTTAAAGAAAACGGACATGGCCGTTTACCGCCCCTTGTAAAGGGGTAAATGGACATTTAATCGCTATCGTCATTCTGTCATATTAAACACTTCGAATAAGGGTTTTTATCGTTGAAATCATATCCCTTTCTTTTGATGTGATGTTAAGTTTTCTCTTACATTTTTCCAATTAGTTTTCCTTTTATTTCTGGGTGCTTTACAAAATTTCCAAAAAGACCTGTAGACTCCATGATATACATATTATTTAATATGGACTAATAATTGTCTTCGACTCAGACAAAACAAATTGTAATTAATTCAATATTGAAAGTGTACTGCACAGTAGATTTTGAGATACCAATGGTTAATTTAAATAAAACATCGTCGCTGCCAGTTAAAAGTTTTCACCACTGAAAAGCAGATTTCAACACCAAGACGAGGCCAAAGGTCAAGTGGGAAAATTGCACAATTTACAATTTTATATTTAGGAAATGTTTATTTGCTTCAGAATAGTAAAAATGTTTATTATAAAATATTACATAATTTGGTATTCTAAATGTCTTCTTGTGACTTATTTACAGCTAGGGGACATTCCATACTTTCCCAGATCTTCTGGTCCCTAGTAGAAAACTTCACTGCCTGAATTAATTCGTATAGGTTCATCCAGAGCCAGCTAACTACATTTGGTGGTCAGGGGCCCCAATAAGTCTTTAATTTTTTTAAAATTAAAATTATTTATTTGTAAATATCGTAGGTATATAATGAATGCAATAAATACTTACGAATATGATTGAAGCAATTCCCTACAACATCTCAAATTACCAGAAGTTAATTGGCGAATAATAAGGAGAAAAGCTTTTACGATCAGCTTTCTTTCAAGTTTTTATATTATAGTATTACCAATTAATTCAAATGATTTAGCAAATCACATTTCCTAAGCGTGAAATTTTAGTTTGCATTTTTTGTACGTATAACGTGGTGACTGCGGCTCTCAGTCTTAAAGGACTCGAACACGCAAAATAATCCTTTTGTAATTTTCTGCTTTCCTAATTTTTCTTACATAGAGCATAATAAAATTCTGCCTGTAAATCTATAAACAAAATTAATTTAATATTAAATAAATTTCTTAAATTGAATATAAAATAACTTTTTATTTTATAAAAATATTTGCTTTACTTGTGATTCGTACTAACAAAATTTCAGATCAGTTTGTCTGTTAGTAACACAAAAGTCAAATGTACCATACATTTTAATATGTAAATTCTGTTTTATAGAGCACTCAAAACTAATTTTTTTTATTGATTTATGATTAGGGGTGACGGCTAAGCAAACTTTTTAACTGAAAAACAGCACAGGCGCAAGCGTATCACCGAATTTTCTGTGTAAAGCCCTCTAAATTTCTTATGTTTGTAAAAATACTTGCAAATTAGGGCTCATGAATGTTTTTTGCACCAAGGCCAAATCAGTCGGCTACATAAGGAGACGTCCATTAATTTACATGAGCCCAAAATATCCGGAAAAATTTGACCAAATCTCATTTAAAGGGAGGGAAAGAAGGAAAAATCTCACGTCAACTTTTTAATTCAGAGAATATAAGTACATTATTATAACAGTAGGTAGGTATAACATAAATTTAGTTATTTAAAAATTATAGGATAAATCTCACGTGAGGGGAAGGAGGGATCCAAATTAAAAAACACCTCAAGTAATTGATGGACGTCCCCTAATAAATTTGAATGGGAAAAGAGGCTACAAAAAGGACATTTTTTTATTTGTATAATAATTTTCTTTTTTTGTCGCGAGCTGCATAAAACGACATAGTGGATAATTTCGTTTTACTTAGTAACCAAAATTTGATTTAGACGCTGACATTTATGCCCTTGCCCTATAAAAATTTACTATATTGGGAGGTTTTTTGCTTAAATTAATTAGAAAAGTAGGGAATTACGAATGTATTATTTTGAATGTTCTTTAATAGAGAGTTATGCGGTTTTCACCCTGTATAATTATGGAATAATATGTTTATTTATCATCAGTAGTGGATCTAGAAAAAGAAATATAGAGACTAAAGCCCTCCTAGTGAAAACGAAAATCTTCAATAATTAGTTTAGGATTATCTTTAATTTAGTTGCGTAAAAAATAAAAATTTACCTGCCGAAATTTGAAATTTAAAGAATTTTCTTCACCATTTCAAATTAGAAAATTTCAAAAAATCACCTGCGGCGCTATTTATAAATACATTTTAAGCATTTAAAGAAGGTTTAACATTCTTTATTGTACAATTTTTGCTTTAGTTTTAAATTTTTTAATTTGTTACTATTCAAGAAAATTATTCGTTCTAATCGACGAGGTAAAGTAGGCCGGAGGAAATCGGCACTAAAGTTCAACATTTTTATATTGATATGAGGTATGCAACCCAATTAGCCTTAAGTGATGTCATTTTGAATAAATTGGAACCAATGTATTTTAAACAACTGTAATTATTCAATTACTGAAAATATTGCTTTATTTACCTCCATTTAAAAAGAACGAAAAATATTATTAGATTTTTTCCAATTTTGTGAATATTCAAAAGTTCATTCAATTGATTTATTTTAAACTTTTAAAGCCAGGTGGATTGCGTGTTGAATTTTAATGTACCTAATCAGACGTTGTTGCTTTTCCCAATCATACACAAATTTTATTTTGAATCTTGTTTACCTTTTTGTTATTCAATTGTTGTTGGATTATTGCAAAGCGGTTGTCGAATAAGAATTTACAATATTTTACTTTCATTTACACACCTTCTTTCATCTTTAAGGAGTTTGGTAGCTCTTCGCCAAATAATATCCACATCGTGGTAAAACGTTAAACTTTAGTGCCTTGATACACAAACAACTATGTATTTATGTACTTATTTTTGTTGAAACTGTATTACATTTTGAAGTTTTCCAAAAATCGCTTGCAGTTTCCTCAGTTTTACTTTGTAATGCAAATTAGTGTCATTATTTTTTAAATCTCTCAGATTTCTTCGTCCTACGAAAAAACATAGTGGCATTTTTTAAATGTTCTTTAGGCAAATTACAACTCGGTGGTTTGCCGTTGCCTTCCGAGTGGAGACGATCAGAGTAAGAATATTCTTATACTTCTCCTGGAGTCGAACCGGGTTTTCTGTATTGCTCAGTCTGTGCGCTTAATCGCTATGCTAATGATAATGACCGTCTATTTTTGAAATAGTAATCTTAAAAGGCTACGCAGGAAAATTTATTGCCAATCGGACCATGCAAAATATTGGAAAAGAATACACATTTAAAGTTACGTACAGATTTAAAACTGATTTGAATTAAAAATTGTGATTTTTCATAATTTAAAAAACAACAAAGGCGAGATCTTACCTAGATCGAAAGAAAAGAAGGCTAGGAGGAAGAAGTTAGAAAGAATCGGAATAAATGGACGGCCATTATTGGGGAGGCTAAAGAGCCATCTGAAGTATATAAGTAAGTACCTGCAATAGCAATGGCTTTAATTGCAATTTGGAGGTCTTGCTGAAAAAATTCAACACAAAATGATATAAAACACTTAATGGATATGACTGTAACTGTAGGGTATAAATGGTTTGATACAGAAATAAATACAATTTATTTGATATCCTTCAATAAAGTAAAGCGCCAAAGGCGATTTTTGGAAGTTTTTAAAGTTGAAAAAGGTTAATATAAAAAGTTTGATATTAATATCAAAATTGAACCTAAGTATGTATTCAAAATTGACATTTTCTAGTGAACTAATTTTAATTTACTTAATTATTGCTTTTGTATTGCAAAATTTTGTACTATTACTTTTTCTTTAGGGGCCCCACGGGACAGAGTCTGTTGATGTCTCAAAAGTAAAGTATCTCCAAAAGTCTGAATTAGCATCTTCACTTGCGAAGGGAGAAATATAAACATTAGATTATCGTACTAAACTATGTTGCTTTTTGGGAGAGAGATATTGGAATATACTTAATATAACATAATATTTGACAACTACGGTCTTATCTATTACTGATTTAATATAATATCGTGTTGAATTTTTGCAGCAAAGCCTCCAAATCGCAATCTCAGCCGCTGCTCACCGTCTATGCTAAAACCCAAAGCAACATTTCAATATCGATAACCAAGTCGAAACTGAGTTTTAAAACATAATACACAAAGAATAATGGTCAAGTGAGTTGACTACGAACGCTCAATAGGTACCCGGTTCGAATCCGGATGAAGTAACAACTTTATTCTGCTTATCTCACCTGTCCTCTAAAATTATTGGTTCTACTTCGGGCTGGCTTCTCGTGGTAGGTAAAAAATGTAAAATGCTTCTAAATAATTGATTGGGAATCGGAAGACCTCGTAGAACGTCGCAAAAACCGCACAGTACATTTTGTTTGGAGGAATTTTTCAGCAATTATATTCCACTGTTGATTTGTTAACTAAGATCTAACCTAACTATTTGAAATATGTAGATTAATCTCAATAATAAATACAGTAAAGTAAAAAATTGATAAAACCAAAAAGTTGACGTGGAACCCGAACCACGACACATGTTCTTTTAAAACTCAAATCTATATCTTCACGTTCTACCCATTGTATACCTACATACCATGCCGGTATATTATCGGATGACTTTTAACAAAAAATATATTTTTGTTGCAGTTAAAGTGATTGTGCGTAAAAAAAATAATGTTCAAAATTTTGGTTCAATAATTCAAACGGTTCGTGAGATATGTAACCGAAATTCTGTAAGAATATTATAAGAAGTAATTTTAACGCTCCGCAGTATGCTAATTACATTTTTTCACGATTTCCAATATAATTTGCATATTTCGTATAAATATTAGTATAATCAGCAATCACTCTGCAAAATTTTTTACAAAGGTGAAAATTCTTTAAAAAAATATAATCGATATTCGTAAAGATTCCTTAAGCCGCAGGTACTTAATATTATGTAAGTTTATGCAAAGTTAAATTAAATTACAAAAATTATATAAAATTTTATTTTTAACCATTCATTAAGTATGGGCCGCATTCAAAAATTTTTTAACACTTTCGATATTCCGCATTTTTAAAATGTAAATAAGCGGAACCGTGGATTATAGAATAAATATGGACAGCTATTATAAACGTAATCAAATAAGTTAGAACTGATGGAACACTATACAATGTGTAAAGTAGTAACGTCAAAGAAGTACAGTACAGAATTAGGATTTTCATTTAAAAAATTAATGAGCAACTAATTTTATATAATGAATAGTAAAGAAAATATATCAATTGACACAAAAACGACAATAAAAGCAAAACGTTTGACACATTGATTAAATTCATTAGAAGAAAAGTAACCGCCTAACGTTGACGCGCGCATGTAAAGGCGTTACCAAGCTAAAAATCCATTAAAAAGTCAGTGTCAACTTGGTCACTTGTTAAAGTAAAAATGTTATTCCAGTTAATGATCTCCTTATTTGTTCCACAATAAACCCATCCGATGACTTAAACTATTCTTTTAAGTGTTTCCAACGCTGAAACGATTCTCTTTTAAAAATCCGAAAGGTGTGAACGGAGGGCTGGATTGAGCCAGTAGTTCCATTTCAATCCTCCGTAGTATCCAATAGACATGGTATGTTAAGTTACATGCTATGAGAACTGTTCACCAATGGCGTCCGCTAAAGCCCTCCTCAAAAATAAACCATTTAATCTGTGCCCCCTCTAACAAAAGTTGAGTGGTTCTTCAAGTTATTAGCTCAATAGTGTTCCAGACGGTAGCATGTATTGTGGCTTAGTTTAGTGCTAAATGGTGCTAATTTGACACCTACGACTACACACATGTCTAATTAACCGGACACAATCGGGATATTTTTGTGCATACTTAACCGGGAAGTTTCTTTAGTGCCGTTGTGGTTTCACTGCTGACGCTAGTTCCGCAAATTTCGAGAAGAGCAGAATTTTTTTTAGCTTTGCAGACCTTGGATGCAAATCATGCTAAACGCATTCAATTAAGCTTCGGTGTTCTTGTAGTGTTTTGTTATGCTAACGTGAACTTCCAATCGACTTTCCGTCGGATTAAATTTGAGTCATCCATTTCGCCGCAACTCGAATGAAACTTAATTTAGTGTTTGTGAAGCATTTCCATCAAGTGAATAATAATTAGGTTTAAATGGTTTACTACCAAACGAATTAATGACAATTTTTAATATACCCAGCTAAAACCCACTCGCTTTTACGACTGGCCGTGCCATAAATATCTGATTTACGTTAGTTTGACAACCACAAGCAGCGGTCGGTTATTGAATTTTTAATATATTTAGGTTTTTACGACATCTTTGTTTGGTGAGAAGTGAATTCGTTTAGAAACACCGCTTGTGAATGTTAAAGTGAATGGTGACAAATGTCAACGAGAACCTAATATTTATATATTGTGATAAAACCAATCATGATGCCACTTGCACCGACACCTATAGTTCAATTACCTTCCAAGCCCAAAATCGGCTTCTCGATCGATTCCATTGTCGGAGGCGCTAACCAAATTAGTCCTCAGCATTCGCCCATCCACTTATCCGAAGGCTCGGCACCTTTATCGCCGTCGAGCGATGTCGAAAATAGACTGAACATTTCGCCCAATAGGTTAAACGGTTCCCCAAACCGACCGAACGGTTCGCCCAAACAATACACTCCTCACGGTTCTCCAATTTCTTCGCCCAAACCACCCATAATGGTACCGGGCATACCCGCGCATACGCTTATCCGACCCAATCCTACGTACGATCCCAATATGGTACCAAAAAATGGTTTTCTTCAACCCGAAATGATGCACAATCATGGGGGACATCCGTTTGCTCTCGCTGCACACTTCCAAGGGGCCGCTTTGGCGGCCGCATTAAGTTCTGGTCAACCTGGTTTTCCACAACCGTCACCTTTAAGTACACATGGAACACCTAGGGACAGTTATCCGTTATATCCCTGGTTATTATCACGGCACGGTAGAATTTTCCCGCATAGGTTTCCAGGAGGTATGTAAAATTTTCAATTTTATCCTATAATATACATAATATTATTTATCTTACTCGCTTACATCACTTAATAATTTATCATTAATTAATTATAATTAATAGAGTTTTAATTGAAATTTTGAAAGCTATAATAACAGATAAATCGAAAAAACATTGATAATTTTGTTAGTAGTATAATGTAACTACAATAATTTTTGCCACGACTTCCATATTATAATATTAATATTAACAATGCCTGATGGTAAAAATAATGTGGAAATGTGATAATGTAGAAAGGTTAATAATTAATTTAATTAAAAATTATCGTTTTGGATAACTTCGGAACTACCGTGATAAATTAGCGTATACCCACACTTTTCACTTTAATATCTTTTAAGGTTTTTATAACAAGCTAGATTAACTTTTTTCCAGAAAATAAAATTTTTGGGGCGGTTGACCTAATTTCGAATTTTTTCATTCATTACTTTTATCGTATTAAAAAAATTTAAATTAATGATAACGGCAGCCTAACTGACCGAGTATAAAAGTCTACGGTTTATCGCACAATCAAAGCTAACCTAAATATTGATTTATATTGCAATAAGTATTTCCGAAACGACGGAAAGGCGCAGAAAGCATAAATGCGATAAGAAAATCAGAAATTGTGCGATTTATGACGAAAGAATTTTTACTTTATTTTTATTTAGTGAAGAGGTGGGGGTGCAGGAGAAGAGTTTTGAGACCTCTGATGAGGTGATCGAAGTCGGTCGGATTGGCATAATTAGTCCCTTTCTGTTTTGAAAAAACTTCTTTTTCGAGCGGATGTATTATGGTCCCCCAGGGGTACAGACAAAAATTTATACTACCTATAGCAAATCATTTGACTCAATTGAAAATTAATAGTATTTAATAGTATTTAATAGTAATTTTTTTTGCTTGTTTTGATGTTGTTTGGAAATTAAACCGCATTCGAAGGGTGGGTATAAATTAGTCGTCTTGCTATAGGCGTGAGGATGAACTAGTTTTAAATTTCACCTTCATGGAATCTTTTCTGGCAAACTTATAGCTATCATTTTCTTCGGTTTTTTTTTAGAACATTACCGGAAATGAAGGAGTAAATTTCTTTAAAATCAAGTGGAAGGAGTGTAGAATCCTGAACATCAGGGACTATAAGTTACCAAATATTAAATAGTTTTGATTTTCTATTTAATTACATTTATTGTACAATAATCGACTAATTGGAAGTAATAGGTATTGCGTGATTGTTATTTGCAGCGTTTTTGTGAATGCTTGATACTTTCGATTATTACAATGGCAAATAGTTGAATAAAAGGCAGGTTTATCTATAAGGAGCCTTTAAAAATTAAAATTAATAATAACGTCTGCATGCAATGAAGCAATCTAACATGTAAATGTTTCCTAAGAATTCAGATACACTAAATTAAACACGCAGTAAAAATTAGGAATACAAGAGAACCAAGCCCGAATTATGATAATTTGTGAACGTATTAAGAACATAAGATTATAGGGTATTTTTTTACGTTGATACCAATCGTGAAATACCTTGAACTGTAAGTAATTATTTACACATTAGCAGTGTTAGTAATTACAGTCAAGAACTTACCACTATTATTATTATCTTTTAAATTAATAGCTGCAATAACGGTGCAATTGTTTTCAAATATAAAAATAAACTACATTTGCTTAGTTCTACTAGTGTCACTTCTATTGTGTTATAAAATTAGCTTAAAAGGGAAACACGCTGTTTTAACTGTCAATAATTATTACATTAACTCGAAAAAAGTTTAATTTACGTGTAATTGTGTGTGCACGTAATGCACACCTGATTTTGCTTTCGTAACCATTTCTCTAAAATAAATTCGTATTCACAGGAAGTGTACTCGATATTGTCGTTTTTGCACGCTCAACCCACCCCTGATTTTTTAAATTTCAAACCGATCCGATTCGTTTGTGCACAATAGAACAGGGGACGGTGTAATCCACCCCTTCGTTTATCCCCTCGTAACATTCATTCATCATGGCCATTTAGTCCAAGTGATCACCGATTTTGCTGATGTTGTATGCTAATCGAGTTATGGTCAAAAAACAGTAATACAATGTCCAAATTAAATTTTTATATTACTGGTATTTTTTTTTTCAATTTGAAATCAATTTATTATAATAATATTGTCAGTTAGGTTGTGATTGATTGTTTATGCATGCCTGTCTACTTTCCAAGACCCGGAGTATGTATTTTTAAATACTGCCCGAGGCATTTTTAGTCATTTTTTAAAAGTAACAATTATCATTAATTGTTTATAAAGGTATTATTAAATATGAACTTAAAAATGAATTATGTTGTAATATCAGCATTTAAGAAAAATTTAAATTAACCACTGAAGGAATTAAAACTTTTCATGATATATCAATTATTACCGCATGCAGCAGACGTCGTTGCGTATACATCGGTCAAACTAAGCGATATTTTATTTAGAATTGTGTACGGTATTATTATATGTTGTGTGCAATAAAAAATGTCTATGGTCATTCCAACACATTTATTCTAAGAATTATAGTTTTTATGACATCGACTTTGAATCAAGTCATAGATTAAGCTTTTAATATTCTTTACCTATCCATTACTAAATAATATACAAGCGAGCTTTGATATCTTGTTACTAAAATATTAACAATTTTATTAAGCAATAAAATTTTTTTATTATATTCAAAAAAATTGTATCTAAAAAAATTATTAAAATGCTTTTCGCACTCTTTTTGAAAATTTATCTTCTTCGTGGATGTCCTTCAGGTTGAAAAGCACGTTGGCATTACTTAAACGTACGTTTGAACGTTTAATGATATTTTAATTTATGGCGAAGCTAATTTTTCTTAAATTATCCTACTATCATATCATTTTTTCCGGTATTAATAAAAGAATAGTTCCATCATTACCACTAATTATTTCTATACGAGCTTTAAGTAAGGTGTTTTTAAAAACCACTTATGAATGTCTTAATTGTTAAATAAATACCGCAAAAAGTGTTATTACGAACGCAATTTATGTTATTAATTTAATTTATATTACATAAATTATTGTAATTTTAAAAGAAAAAATTAAATTTTCTTTTTCTAACCATCAACAACGAGATTTTACTTACGATTGTGGTACCAACCAAATTTTAATTTACATAAATATAAATTTAAATGTATTTAGTGTTGTAATTAATTTTTAATTAATAATTACTTACTGTAATTATGGTAAGTGTAAGAAAAACTGTACTGTACGTACTACTGTATATGACAATAGGTACAATTTTTTTTCAAAAAAGCCAAGCCACGTGCTTATCCTAATGTGACGTTTTTTGAAGTGTATAACACAGTACATTACATGGGTACTTAGTCGAGCACGTGCTGGTAAATAAAGGTTCATTACGGATTTATTATTAGTTTGATTGTTGGCTGGTATTTAAATTAAACGATCTGAAAATAGTATGTTAAAATGTTCGAAAACATCGCAATTATTGTCGAGATTATCTCAATATACCATAATAAAGTGTGGTAAATAGTAAGTACCACAAGGGTACTAGGGGATGTCAATTTTATACCATCAATCAATCAAATGTAAAATAATGTAGATAGAAATCAATCAATTTTAGATTATAGAACATACAAAGTTCACACATAATACACCAAAGTGTACTATAAATTTATAATATGGTTAAACAAAAATTTTTGGTATAGGATATTTTTTATAATTATTATACAATTTGTATATTATATATATGATATTTTAACATACAATAGCAAAATGTTTACAATTTAATAATAAATATAAAAATTATTACTGAAATTCATCATACAAATTAATCGAATTCTTGCAAAATTTAAAAAACCACACATTCGTTTAGATGGCCATTTGATATTATGTACCTATGATAAACATAATGTTATACATAGTATACTATGTTTTATTGTATTATGTACATAGGTAAGTAGGTATTTATAATAATATTTTGTTTTTGTTCAGTCTAATTCTTCCTGTAAGTAACTGCCTGAAATGCAATATGGAAATTAAAAAAATTAAATTAAAATAAAACTTAAATTAAGATAGTGAAAATAATAAAATTAATGTTGTATGTTCATAAGTTAAGGATTAAATAAATAAATACCTACTTAAAACAAGAAACTAAGCTCCAAGTTGAACCCGGAATTCTAGATGGCAGCCAAATGTGCTAATCTCTTATCTAAAGCTTACTATACATAATTAAAATTTATTTTTACTTAATTATCTATAAATAAATAAATAATAATTTTTTAAGTGTATTTAGTTTTCAATTTAATTTATTTACCATTTAAATTGGAAAAAAACTCGCATTTTAAGTCGGCAATGATTAATTCTAAACAAGAACTTACAGTTTGACGTGGAATCTGAACCTTTGCATAAATAATTTACTTCTAATTCAGGGTTGCCTAACTTCCGGTTATTCACATTTTCAAAAAGAAAGATGGAAACCCAAAGTACTTTTAATATTAAAACAAACTACTTATAATATAAATTTCTTCAATTTGGATTAAAATTTCTGTATGTTTTCTTTGTAGCTACACAGAAAAAAAAGTGTACTTAAAAGTGGAACAATTTGTGCCTAGATTGTCTACAAGTACAAATTGTGTAAAAATTTAGCACAATTTGTGCTATAAAATAGTACAATTGCGCTAGAGATGACTAAAATTAACTAAAATCAAGTTACCAATTGTACCTAATTTTCACCCAATTTTTACTTGTAGACAATCTAGGCACAAATTGTTCTACTTTTAAGTACACCTTTTTTTCTGTGTATAATAATTTTCAATTATTAAAGAAACTTAAAAGTTTAAATTTTGAAAATAATAAACCTCTCCCCTCTCGGACGTTCTGCGATACGTTAAAAAAACATGTCCGGGAAAACTATAATATTTTCTAATTTTCTAATTTTTCAAGTTGGTTGTTATTGGTTATACCAGGAGTTCCCAATCTTTTTTATATTGCGACTTTCCTTTACATGTTGTAATCTTTGTGCGGCTCCCTTGTAATAGAAAATACCCGTGTGTTAGCTTTAGATTATTTTCTACAAAGAAAACTCCAAAGAATATGGAATCTTAATAATTTTTTTTATTAACTAAAAAATGCTTCTGGGACAGCGCCGCGACGCCCAGTTTGGAATCCCCTAGGTTATGAGATTTAGCTAAAATTTAATATATACCTACAAAATGAAAAACTTTTACATCGTGAAAATACGGTCTAAGCACCGACAGTCCTAATATTTGGTAATTTTTTGACTTTTTAATTTCTTTTTGTAAAACCAAGTCGATTTCTTCGAGCAAAAAATTTTTATTTAAATTTGTGATTCTTAAAAACAGAAGTCAGTTAATTATTGGTATGTAGTACATTATTTTGCTTATTTTACTGGAAAAACTAAGGTGATTCACAAAGTTGCCAATTATTTTTGTGTGTAATTTTACACAAAAATATTTGAGGATTCTTATACTTTCCGGTTTTCTTCAATTTCTTTTTCAACTTCAATTTCTGTAGTGAGAAAGAGAAAATCTTCAAAATGCACCACCCGAGTGATAATGTGGGATTTTTATCTACTAACATTCGTTCCTGGCACTAACCTAGCACAATTTGTTTTAGAAAATTAAATAAAATCTCTTGTGGATTTTTTTAAAAATAAATTATTGACGCTTTATAAATCGGCGCTACTGTAGGTGCTAGTGAAATTTTATTCTTATCTTTAAATAGCTGTAGAGGTTATCCAATTTCTTGACTAGTTATTGCCCTAACAAATTTAAAATAAGAAAGTTTGGAACATTTTCAAGATTTCAAAGTCAGTGAAAAATTAGCAAGATAAAATGATTTTTCAGAATTTTTAATTTCACAGACAGTTCGCATCGTTATTTCCAAGTTAGTATGTGGGAAGAAATTCCATCAGATATCGTTTGAATGCATTTGATAAATTGTTCTTTGTTATAAAATAGAAATAGATTTTGATTATTAACACTTTTCTTGTTAATCCAAAACATCGCCTCAGGAGATTTTTTGAAAATATTGTTTATTGAAGTGCAAAGTAAGTCAAGTTTCAAGGATTTCTTGAACGCCGTCGAATGTGGAATCTAAATCCAATTATTGTTAAAATATAAAAAATTGTGGTAACAATAAAATTTGGTTAAAAACGCAAAGAAAAAAAATAATTATCATTTAGTGTTTAATTTTGGGTTATTTGACAAAAAATGCTATACAATTTTCTGGTTAATTATCAAATAAAGCTTAGAACATTAAGCATTAATTAAATCGTAATTAAAAACGAAATGGGTGCACGTAAATCTGAAATTAATCATAAATTTTATATATAATTATTAATTATTAAAATTAGTATATTCTTATGATTACAAAACCAATTAAAATATTTGATTCGTCGTTGTCGTTTTATCATCAGGCAAATATTTTCAGAGTGATTAAGTTTTTTCAATTGGATCGTTAATTTTAACCGAAACAAAGCCAAGAAAAGTGC
Organism: Rhagonycha fulva; assembly: GCA_905340355.1. NCBI lineage: Eukaryota > Metazoa > Arthropoda > Insecta > Coleoptera > Cantharidae > Rhagonycha > Rhagonycha fulva. Next base: position 2,123,241 of record HG996559.1, read on the forward strand.
GGGTTACCATTTAAAAAAATCACGTTACTTGCTACCTATTTATAAATTATTTTAATTAACCATCAGAATGTAAATAAAATAAAAATAATGGGAATTTTAACTTTCTTAATTAAAACGTAAAATAAAATTTTAACATGTAAAGAATGTAGAATTCACATATTTTCGGGTCGCAGCAATTAACTAATGAGCAAGTTCGATAAAGCCTAAAGTGTTCGATGATATCGAAATGTATAATGAAATAATTTAAATTAAATTTGCGTTTTAATTGTCAAAATAGTTTTATTGGACACTCTTATATGGAGTTGCCTAAATGTTTGGTCACCGTTAACCGGCAATTTGCCATACCAATATCGACATTAATGTTGGTCGAATATAATAATTTAATATGCCAACCACGTGCAGATTTACCTGTAAGTTGGTAATAATTTTAATAAATTAAAATTCTAATAACGAAAGATCGTTAACAGAAGTTAATGGTTTGCTTTTGGCATAAACATTAAAACAATTGAATTAAAATTTAAAAACGCTATGCAAATTGCATATAAATCGACATAGATAGTGAAATTTAATTGTTTAATTTGTATAATTATGTAATTTATACAATTTCGCACAAAGATGCTTAGATTTGCCTACGAATTTAGTTCCTATAAATTAACTTGTTGGTAATACATTGTTGCCCGTTCCAATCATCTCTATGTTTATTTTGTCACGTTTTGGCCGAAGAGAAAGTAGGAGAAGCTAAGGGAATAATCGACACTTAAAACTGTAATAAAATTGGAAATTTTAATCGACATCTCATCTCATCTCGGCAATTTTGTTCGGGGGAAAACCCGGAAAGGGCTTTTCGTGATGGTAACCATAACCTCACTTTGCATATACCTACTTTTTCTTTAAGTTTAAATTTAATGCAACAAATAAAGATGTTAGCAAGTGAGAAACAATTTGTAACCATTTGTTTTGTTTAGCCTTTCGTGTTAAACTACTTTGCATATAAAGAATGCAGTTTGTTGCTATTACGCATGCATCGAATAAAGACCATACACCTAATGTTAACGTTCTTTTATGTTAATTTATTTTAAAATATTCTTGTAAGTATGTCTAATGAACCGTTTTTTTCTCCTACATAAATATAGAATATAACCAATTAATATATTAATTATAATTATTTAAAATTAGCAATTTAGAATATTTTAATGTTGAAGTAATATTGGATATTTACATTATTTAAATATAATAATCCACTAGTTTAATGCCAAGATTTATGACATTTGCGTTAATTAACGAAATAATTATGTTAATATTTTGTGAAAATTTTAAATTTATCATAATTTATTCTTTTAACATGGTCAGGTTTATTTTGCTTATTAATTTCAAATTGGGAATCATCTATAAGTTGAATGACTTTCACTGTAAATATTATAATTTTTTTTTTCGATTAATCGATTATTATTCGTTTTGCCCAGGGGCGGACTGGCGTTAACGTTTGGGATCCGGAAATTTTAAAACGGTTCTATTGCAACGGCCCCTAGAAAATTATCTATCTAATTGCGTTATTTATATTATTATAGGGTACCTAATGCCAAGCACAAGCGCTAATAACACAGCAAGATTTTAATTTTTGTAACATTTCAAATTGAATTAACGCAATATCCCATTTAAACACATAACTATCATTCATTTGATTTTAGGTAATATTTAAAATTTTTTCTGCAATATTTTTTTAATTGTAAAATTAAATTTAATTTTTTTAATGTAGTTATTAAAGTAGTTGAACCTCGGGTTTGATTTTCACCGTCTTCTATTATATTATTTGCGTCGTGGTTAATATTTCACGTTAAACTAATTTAGTCCCGAAGTTAAGTGTGATGGCAAACCTGGTTTTTCAAACGCTTTGAATGTTGGGGCAGTTAGCCTTTATAGGCAGCATCGGATGCATAGGCAATAAGATAAGAGAAGAAGACAAAACTCTATTACTTGCTTTTAAAATAGATATAATGATTGGGTGGGGTAACAGTAAAAACTTCTTCAAAATAGATAATAAAAATAACATGGATAATAAATGAAAAATAACATATAAAATCTTATTTTTTATACCTATGTGATTTTACCCTCTAAATATTATAGATGGAATTATTAATTTTTTTTCAAAAAGTAGACGGACTTATGAAATTTGGGTTTACTCCTAAATCAGTAATGCCATCTACAATTCAGGGAGAAAATTAGTAACGCCATTTATTTACCGGAAAAAAGCACATTATAAATTTGTGTAACTTTTTCTATATTTACAGTTTTATATCGTAAAGATCAACAAATAAAAATCTAAAAATAAATCATTTTGTATAAAAATAACTCTTTGAACAAAAGTATATAATATTTTCTGCATTTATTTTGAGTTTAGCATGAAATCCCAATTGCAATATAAAGGGTGTAAGAAAATTGTTAGCCGACCCTGATAAAATTAAATGTGTATAATGAAGGTTATTTTATTCAAAAAATAAATTGCCACTGGATTATTCCTACCTGGAGGGTACTCCGTACCCCCCAGATCCCCCGGTTTAACAACGTTGCTGATGTTCAAAACTGAGTTTATAAACTCATCGACTCTTTTGGATTCTGGATTTATTGTAGAGAGTAAGATAAACTCACACGCATTTAAATCTCTAAATCGGGCTCATTTTTCAGCTTTACCCCAATCCTGTCATTTTCCAAGCCACTCTAGCTGTAGAATAAACTAGGATTTTGGTAGGTAAAATTTTACTGATTCTGACCATGTCGGGCCAGAATCTTATTGAAGTTAACGTCGGACTGTAACAAAGTACATATTGAAAAATGACTTTCCGTCAGTTTTCAAGTTGGAAAACCGAACGATCAAAATAAATTACAATTTCAAACAAATGTTTACATTTAAACAGTGTTTTAACACCGTATAAAGTAGATATTAAAATTTTTTAATAATCCTAACTAACCTTTGCATTGTTATAAAATAATAGTTTAATGTTTAATGAAGCCAATATAGCTCTAATCCCACGCCAAGTGAGGCTCGAGTTCGTCATATTGCAAGAATCAATTAAAATATTTTAACAAAGGATAGCAATATCAATAAATCATAAAAAAGTTGAATAAAAAAAAACAAAAGAAAAATGGATCAACTTTATTATTTATTATACAGTGAAATCTCTTGTAATCGAAATTGACACCTCTATTAAACGGACACTTATATACAGTCCAAAATTCTCTAATGGCATTGAAAAGATTTCCGCTCAAAAGAAATTTCACCATATTACATTACCAGTGCTTATGGTAACCATATAGTAGCAACCAGCTAATACATTCAATTTTCCGCCGGAATTTTATATATTTAAGTAAGCATAAAAATTTCTGTTATCTGTAACCTACCTGCGAATAATTAATTTATTTATTATCTACCTTAAATTTAAAAGTTTTAGTGCCGCACAGTCTTGGCAATTTAATTTAGGTAGAAAAAAAACCTCTTCCACAATTAACACACAGCTACGCAAATCTCCAGGCCGACTTTGATAATAATTATGTCCTCATAAATGGAAAATTAATTTTTGTTGTATTTTAAAATCCTTGTTATTACTTGAAATTTTATGAATCCGGTACTGTGGCTTTGTTCGTCGCTGCAATTATTGTGAAGCGATAAATGTCAAAGAAAATTTAAATAATAAATTGAACAAATCTGTGATTTGATTGAAAAAGTTGTGAAAGTGAATGGAATTAATTAGGGAGTCTAAAGGATGGATAGAAATTATTAGCCAAGATGAAATTACATAAAATAATTACATTAAATTAAATGCGGAGTAGGTACAATTTTACACCTTGAAATATTCCAAAACTGTGCAAGAAAATTAATTTTATACTCACTTTTTCAGTAATTCAAAGTTTTACAAACTTTTCTCTAATATTTTTGACTAGTTTGCACTAGTTTTTGAAACGGAAACCAGACGTTTTAAGAAAACACTTTTGTAAAAATTATATATAGGCTTTCCTCAATATTGTGGTAAAATAATAATTACTAAAAGTTTACCTGACAATGATGAACCGTCGTGATAATTTATTTAGCGCATCTTTTCTGAAAGAAAGTGTGGTTGGAAGCTTTGCTAAACTGTAGGTCCCCTATGTTTGTAACACAAATTACAACTGACTTGATTACAAAAAGGAAATATTTTTTTCCGAAAAGCTCAGAGGTTAATTATAATAAATTATACAGGTACACTCAGTACATATAAGATTGACATTAATAAATACCAAAAAATTAAGGTAATCGCATTTGTCCTAACCCCTTAAAGTTATACTAACGAGCTCGAAAGTAATCAATAATTGGAAATCGTAAATAGAAATGTTTTTTCGGTTAATCCTCGCTATTTTTTTCACATATTTTGGATTATTATGTGCCCTGTCTATATTATTTTTTGATACATGTCAAGAACGATTAAATTTTTTTGTTAAAACGTACGATATCGAATTAAAAAATTACCTAACTCAATTATGATCCATATAAAATATCCCTTAAAGTTTACGGTCTGCCGAATAGCGAATTTATATAATAATGGGACCTTTTTTATTGGGGCGTGAAACTAGATTAAGTGCATTGTTAACCCCTATTATTAAATTAAAGCATTTGATAGTTATTCATAGCGCTGGTTTTTAGAGGGTTGACTTGTCAACTGTCTGCACCAAAAAATGGTGTCAGTTAACGTAAAAAAGGTAACATGGAAGACTTTGACGAGTGTCGTTAGAAAATACGTACGGTGAGCTTTCGTTGGAGCGAGCTAATTGGTTTGTGAAAACAAAGGCTAAAATAATAGCATTTTGCGCATCAATAAAGTTTAAGTGCTAAATCGTTTGGCGTGATAATATTTTTATGTATAAAATAAGTAGGCGAAATCAATAAGCTCATGGCAACTTATCATCCTGAAGCAAGAAAGTCAATAAACAAGAGTCCAACTAAGTAATAATAAAGCATATAGAAGTGGGTATAATATTTCCTGAACAGAACCAGAGGTTCTCAGGTAATGAATACATTGGCCGGTATCTGAGTTTAATCGCGAGCCCGCTCACCTAATGGCGCGTACACACGCAAACACCTCTAATTGACTTGTGAAATCGCCAACACCACAACACCGGACTAACACCCTCGTGAAATATGCTTATTGTTTCTTAAATTATATTTCTCGTAACCAAGTTGGATTTAGAACTTACACGTCGTCGTATTAGGCCTCGAGGGCTTTCCTCCACACGAAATGGTATTATAATGTTATTTCAATCATTAGCATAATTCTTACATCTTTTAACTATTATACCATATAGGAATTCTAACCATTTTATGTTTTAATTTTATAAAATAAGGAATAGTGTCGTGACTACATTGCTCAGGTATACACATCCAACATATAATTTGATATAATGGTTACATAACAACTTTATTTGATAGTTCGCACTTGGTTAACTTTGTCTATCCTATAATTTGAACTAACTCATGTTTTTGCCCGAAAGCAGACCGAGCTAATTTTGTGCTTTTTTTTAAAGGTCCCGACATTCCCGGATTCTTACTGCAGCCCTTTAGGAAACCAAAAAGGATAAGAACGGCGTTCAGTCCATCGCAATTATTAAAATTAGAACATGCCTTCGAAAAAAATCACTACGTGGTCGGTGCAGAACGTAAACAACTGGCGCAGTCGTTATCATTGACAGAAACACAGGTAAAAATAACAACGTCGTTTTCGTATTTGCGTTAAAACCGGAACACGCTTTATTACCTTATAGGGAATTGCAACGTCAAAAGTTGCGCCGGACATGATAGCAATGCATAAAATTTCCAAAAGTGAAGCCTAAAATGTTATTTTCCAATAATTCGTTGTAGACATACAAACATTGGATTAATTATGAACCGGTTTGCTTCTTGATGTGATTTAAACTGCTACCATTTTAATTTAAAACTTGATGAAGCATAATTTCAACCATGCCAAGCACAATTTAACCATTATAATTTTAAAAGGTACAACAAAAATCCACCTCAAATTGCAGATGTTAAATTAAACGAGGAGAAGTATTTTTTGCTCTCGGACATTTTTGTGTTTGCTTCGCTCGGTGTAATATAATTGGCTAAATGCAATTTTAAAGGGCTTTAAGGTTTAACGTTCGATATTAAATTATAAACTTGCGACACAAATTAAAAGATTAAATATAAGGGTTTTGGCAAAATCGTTTATTATTTTAGGAATTTAAATGATTTCGTCGTTCGTGTATTTGTACTTTTAATTGAAAACGTGTGGGTTACAATTTTATACGCCTATTTTAATGAAATGTAAACATTTCATATGTATCGTTTTCGGATTAAATTTGAATTTTTGATCCATTTTCCCCGACAATCAAATAATATTCTTCACGTAAATGCCATTCCAATTCTGTTTCAATTTTCCTTATTGCTTCCTTTCAAATATTTGCTCAATATAATATGTATTTTCATCCTCTAAAATTTTTTGCTTTATAACCTTTACCAAATTTTATTGCTCATTACTGGGTCAGCAACTCAGCAGCATAATATTAAATTAGGCTTTGTAATTGCTAGAAACGAGTTCGAATCCAAAACAAAATAATAAAAAAAAATTTTCTTTTTCTTTTCATCTTATGTATATTTTCTTAAAATTATATTTTTTTATTGGTTTTTGCAATCAAAACATCAAAATTTCGTCTTTTTGCATATTGCAAAACTTTATAATATGCGACGGGACTTGGAATGCTAGAAATGTATTGTATAAGCTTTTGAATTTGCTCAAAAATAATTTAAAAAAAATAAAATTTTGTAATTTATCAACAACTATTTTAATCTATAAAAATAATTATTATTATTCATTATTAATTATATTTTAAATATACCCTCTCTCCAGCCCCTGCTGAAATTTCCATTTTTAAAATGCTTGAATTTGATATTTGAGGTATTTAATTCAAAATTTTAGTATATACTTCATGCTCACTTTTATTCACAACCCCCAGTATATTTGCTAATTTTTTGTTCATTTTAATTGAAGATTTGCAATAACGATGAAATCAAATTTTTCAAAAATTTTACTGTATTCAAAGATACCCAATCTTCGTTTTCACTTTTTTCGTTTATTATCTTTCACAAGAAACATTTTTAGTTCTGTTCTGGTTACCTTTGTAATAAAATTAAGTGCCCAAAGATTGTGAAAAATATTTTATGATAGAAGAAAAGAACGGTTGGTCAAGTTGCGTTTTATCAAAATTATTTTATCATGAAGAATTTTACAGGATTCTCCAAATCCAGGAGAATTTATAAAGTAAAAATAATGCAATTTTTTACGATCACTTTAGAAAATAAGCTTTCTGCACTATTTTTAGTTCAGAAAGTATGCAATTTTTGAACAGGGTGCGTAAAGTTACCTTTAGGTACAATATTTTTTCAATGGATTATGTTATAAAAGTGTAATACCGTAAAATGAAACTTTAATTTTAAATAAATTTATCTTCATCATCTATTGTCAATAGTTTTCCATAAATGTAAGCTTAGTTTATTGAAGTCGTAGAGCTCGCCTTCGGCTCGTACTTATTGTTATCTATGGGTTCAGTAAAGTGCCACTTTCTAAAATTAGTTACATAATAACTATTTTTTACTATTTCTAAAGAACTAATCAAATTTCACTGGAATAAGTTTTAAAATACTATCCAACCTTAGTTGCTATAGCAACGTGAATTTATTTTACAAGAGCACGGAGTGCGTAAAAATTTTTTAAGTTATTTTGTATTGGTGCAACCATCAACAACGAAATAATCATATTTTTGTTTACATGTTTACGGAATAGTTACAATATTTTTTACTTATTTAAGTTAGTTTTATGCACTACGTTTTATGCATATCTTAGGTGGAAATAAAGTTAATATCCTAGGGGAGGAGGTTGGAGCCACTTATTGAAGAGCGCTGCGCTATCAATTGTAAAATGTTAAGAAATGGATGTAAAACCGGGGGGTCTGGGGGGTATGGAATACCCCCCAGCACCAAAAAGAAACCAAAGCTGAAGTTTCATTTTGAAGAAAATAAAAACGAAGAGATAAAAAAGGTAGATAGCCTATGGAATGAGCCGAAAGCAAACTTTAAAAAATCTAATGTGGCACAACACATGACTTTCCTATTTAAAAAAGTAAAAGTAATTTTCAAGCACTTTCATAGACAAAGAAATGAGCAATTACATTGAAAATTTGTATCCCTTTAGGTATATTTTAGGGTGCGTTCCACTTAAAGCCCACGACGACCGCAGCGTGGTCCCATGGTTCTTTGATTGGACTAAAGATCGAGAGCGGTTATTTGATTGGACTGACGAACGACCGTGGTCGTCGTGGGCCTTAAACTGGAACGCACCCTTAAATGACCGACCATGCAATAATCTGTCACTTTTTAAAACTATTTTTTTGAGGCGAAGGGAAGGAAATCTTGTTAATTCATGCATTCGAGTGATTAACAATCAAAGAAACACAAATAAAATGGATTTCAACCAAAATCTAATCAGTTCTTTACCCAAGAAGTTGTTTAAACTATTAGTAGGTACCTATGCAAAATTTCAAGTCAATTGGTACTCGCGTTTGTTCCGAATCGTAGCCGAAGAAATGTTTACATCCAGAGTGTTCCAAAAATTGTTCACGATCAAAATGATACTTGTAAATCGAAATCTTAATGTGTTTACGACAAATTGGTTTTTGGCTCTATTACAATACACTAGGTACGTAAAGGAAAATAAAACAAAAATTTAAAAATATGTTTAAATTAAAAATTAGTTAATGGGTCGAGACCGGAAATTACAATACATGTATTAGATACAAATTGTTTCTATCGTTTATGGTTGAAAGGGATGCCATGAGCAACAAAATCCGGATGCTGATTCACAGGTTCCAATAACCATATCTGTTAAGATGATATCCATTACATTGTCTTCTGACGGTGTATGTTAACTCAAGACCTGAGTTTTGATGTCCAGAAAATCTAAGCTGTTTTTCCGAGAACAAAAGCAATCGAAATCTGGTTTTGCATTTTACTATCGTATTTTGCAGACTAGCATTGATAATAATCTAAAAACTGTAAAGAGCCATCGTCATTATTGATCATATCAAAAATATAAGAGCTGTAAAGCTCTAAAGTTAAATAGATGGCGCTACTAATTTTCTATCCTATTTTCAGTTGGGGCTACCGATTTGGTTACTATTTTTTAAATATAGTGGCGTGAGTTTATTTGTTAGTTTTAAAAGTATAGTAGCCCTAAATCAGAGCGCTATCTGAAAAGAGAGTAGAAAATTAGTAACGCCATCTATTTACCTGGAAAAAAGCATATTTAAATATAAAGTATAGCGTTATCTATCTTACAGCTCTTATATCTTTTGAGCCTTTTAATGAGTTTTATTTTGGATTTGACTAAAATGTGCATAGTTAATTGATTAGTATTATTATTATATTAAATGGAAAATATCTTAATTAAATTATTACTTATGTATAGGTGCTTAATTTTTGTTTATCTGGAATAATGGAATATTTTTCAACGCTCACGTTTAGTTCTACAAAAATATTGCAGTTTTTCTGAGTTCATATCTTTCAAATACGTGCAAATTTTTTCTCAATTTTTTTCCACTTCTGAAATAATTAATAATTACAGATGATGTAATATATTCTGACGAATAAATTATTTGTGCCGTGGTTCTAGCTTCACGTATGCCAAAAAAATGGGTTTTCTGGTGAATTCGTTTAAAATTATAATTATTGAAAATGTCCAAACATAACCTAAAAATGATGACGAAAGTTAATAATAGTTTTGGAAAATAAATGGAAATTTTCTGAGCAAGTATTAAATACAATTACCAATTTAGTGCTTTAATTAGAAAATAATTATTGAGACACAATAAAGCACTCGATATTATGTTTCATTATTATTACTCAGTCATTTAGAGCCCAGGCAATTAAGTTTCGACTTGTATTGTTATTATGCATAATCGTTACTATAAAATCCTGAGCAGAGCAGATGTGTAGCAGAAAAAAATTTGAATTAAAAAAAAACGAGATAGGATACGTGGTTGAAACAAGATGGCGTCTAACGTGTTATTCGCGCAATCAGTTTGAAAAGCCAATGGCAATTCGAGTTTCCCCTTATATAATTGCAGTAACAATGCGTTTGATGGTCATTTGTATTACTTGGCATTTTTCATAATGTTAATCCGCTTTTCATGTGTGAAATTGATAGTTTTATTTGACTTGTGTGCAAGCTGTATAATTGAGCGAACAAAGTGAGTTCGGTCAAGTTAAGCTTAAACACAAATAAACGTATAATTGTTTTGTTGCTTGACAGTCAAAATTAATTTAGTATCCCTATAGGCAATGTTATTTTAATTGTAAGTAACGCTTTAATAAATTTCCATTTAAATTATTAATTGTACAATTAATCAGGTAAGTGGAACAGTCTCCAAAGTCTCGATCTGCTAATCGAAGTGGGATCGAGTTGATTAAAGTTGTCGTTATCTGATGATATTAACCGAGGCAACTTTTATATTACGTATGTATGTAGTAGTACCTATAGGTTGTTATAGGTAGTGCCATAGTACCTATACGCAGACGATGACTGCTATAGGTTGCGGAGGTTGAATTTATTAGTTTATAGCAAATATTAATTAGCATTTCTTAACGTATCGTAAAGGTTTAGCTCTATTAGTGATAATAAACAATCGATTTAAATTTTTGTAATGAATATTACAACTGATAACTTTACTGCTCATTGTTGTTGTTCATGTTATAATTGCAAAAAATTTTATCAATTAAAGAGCATTTAAAATCTCGTATGCGAAAGACAAGTGGATTTCAAAATTGATAATCGTATTTAATTAACTAATAAAAAAAAATGGCACGTAATCTTTATCGATTTAAAAAAGACATTTACCAAAACTGTTTTTATTTCTTTTCAAAAGCAATAGAAGAAGAATAAATTTACAAGCCATTAACTTTTTGATAAATGACAACCCATCTATACAACTATGTATTTTATTTTGCCCGGTACTACATTAAAATTACCAATGATAAAGTTGCCAATGATGCTTTTTATATCTTTCTCTTTCTCCTTCCTGAATGTTGCATCGGGCAAATAGTCCTTTTCCGGCGCTGCGACAGCCATTTGTCTCGAATTTAGGCTCCATTTGATACAAATGTTGCAGTAAAATAGTGCAATTGTTTGGATTTTATGAATATCTAACATTTTATTTATTGCACACTACAAGCAGCAACTTTTATCGTTCGTTCGTTATTTTCGACACCAAAATTAAATTAGCCACCTTTCCGTCATTTTTACCGACGCGATTAAGTTGGTATTTTACGCTCATATTTTTATTGGCGCAATGCAACCCACGACTAATTAGTATTTTGTTTAATTAATACACCTTTAGATAAAACTAACACAATTGATGCCAAATAATAAACAAATGTACCTACTCCAATAAATTGAGCATTGTAATTATTTTATACTAATGTAAATAAATAACGCAATGGGTGTTTTTAACGACCGCTTCCCATATATCGCCTCGAATTATTAGCAGCACTAATTGCTTTCTTTTTCTTTCAGGTAAAAGTTTGGTTTCAAAATCGACGGACAAAGCACAAAAGAATGCAACAAGAAGAAGAAGCCAAGACGAGTCAAGGTGGAAATAAATCTTCAAATTCCCAAAATAATCAACATCACGTAACGAAGTGGAAACAAGAAACGACGGGAGATGATAGTCAGTACGGTGAATACATCGACATGGAAATGGACGACGATTGTGTTAGTGATGTTGATAGTGAAACATAGACGCGAAGAAATACTTCGATAATTTACATTTTAGGTACTTAAAAATGGCGAAATGTGATCGAACAATAATTTTTTTATCGCCGTTTTAACAGTAGAAACATATAAGTGCCAACAAGACGTGCCAAAATTTTGTGTTATGTGCCAACGTAATAGTTTATCATTTTACTACTACTTCTAAAGTTTATGTTGTCCAATTGTAAATATATTTTTAAAAATTATTTATTTTATGAATAATAGGACCGACTATTATTTATTCCTGTATATGTGTATTATAAACGAAAGTATTATTAATTATTGTCACCTGAAAATTTTTTGTAGATATGTGAAGTTTGTGAAAAAAATAATAATAGTATGGAATATAGTAAAATATTGCCAAAAATATAACTTTTTATTTTTCATTTTTAAATCGCCTTTTTATTTATTTATTTAAATTTATTTCGAATAGCCATAACAAGGATTTAGTTAAAATGATCGTGTAAGTATTGTATACTTAAAAGGTGCGTGTTTGCCAACGATATACAATTTTATATTTATAACCGACACAATAAATTTATTATTTAGTTATTGTTTTTCATGTTTTAATTTATGTTTTATATTTAACTTTTACCACCAAGAATTCCATTTACAATTATGTACAATTTTTTCAAACAAAATTGTTTTTATTATTTTACAGCTTAGAAAACATAATAAAAAAAATTTAGAATTTTGAGATACCAAGAGACCCTGCTTAACAGGTAACTTTCTTTGACGGAATTTTGTTATTATGAAGTTTTGTATGAAATATTTGCTCCATTTAGGCAAGAGTTACTGAAAGAACATCTGGATGCTTTGAAGCAAGTCGGAAGCAATCCAGAAGAGAAGAAGTGACGGTGGAATTTTGCATTTATAACGAAGGTCACCATTTTGAATAAAATGTGTACCTAAGCAATAAACAATAAATTAATTTTTAGTGCCAATAATATGTAAAAGGGTATGAAGTGTTGAATAAACTAAATTCTTAAGCAGCTACAATTTTAACAGTATACCTACTTTATGCATATAATAAACATCTTCCATTACTTCTGATTAGCCTTCCGTTTTATGTTTTAAGATTACTCGAGTCTTAGAAGAGAACACATTTATGTATAATAGAGATATCTCTGGATTCTGGATTCTGGATTGGATGTGGAGGGCAAACCATGGTTCACGCGCACTCAGGCCACATAATCGGGCCCATTATGCTACCTCCGATGTTAGCAGCCCACCCGCCTCCTATTCCTCAAGCCACCCCAAACTCAGGGCGAACTCAAGTACTTTGGAGGGCGGTGTGCCACTAATACTGGCCATGCTAGGCCAGAAGCTCCCCAACATGGATCCTCTTTTCGATGCTAACACTGGGCAGTTGCAAAGCACATGCTCCACTGTTTCATCTTCTTCTTCACATCCACGACATAATGGGCTTTCAACCAGTCCCATAGTGTGCAGATGTTTGTTTAGCTTACAGTGTCCTGTAAGACATCCTACGATAACTCGTAATCTGTCCCGAGACAACTGCAGATAATATTTTGCATGTTTGTCAGATGGTATGTTAATTGCAGCCTTAGCCTGACGGCATCCAGCCACATTCTCCCATCTTTCAACATGCAGTCTACGGGTCTCCCCTTTTATGATGGCATCAAGGGCCTTAACAGCCAGCGAGATAAAAGGCTCCGGACCGCACGGCACGTTACCAGAACCTTGCCTCGCCAGCTCATCAGCCCTCTCATTGCCCTCATTTCCTTCATGCCCTTTAACCCAACTAAGAGTTAGAACATTATGAGTGGATATCACGTTCAGTGTCTCAATGCATTGTAGCACAAGACCGGAGATGATCTTGCAGCGGTTTAGCGCCACAAGGACCGCCCTACTGTCCGTGATTATTTGAATAGTTTTGCCCCGGACATTTCTGTCCTGGACTTCTTCTGCGCAGCGAAGCACCCCAATGAGTTCCGCCTGGAAAACAGAGGAGTACCTCCCCAACGATAGTTTTATATCTAGCTGCAGTTCCGGGGAGAATATTCCCGCACCCGAGCCAGTATTATTTTTGGATCCGTCCGTGTACAGACATATGTCAGCCCGGTCAGATCCTTTAGTGTCTAACAGAATTTTAAAATTCCTCTCAAACACGTATTTGGGGGGGATCCTGTCAGCATCAAGACCCAAAAGAGGCAGCTTTTTTGAGCAGTCCTCCAGAATCCGTGTATGCCCAACCGATCCCCACCTATAGGTCCAGAGACCCCAAGCCCGCATTCTCAGGGAGGCCCTCAGTGCCTGTTCCTTCACATAGAGATCCAGTGGAGGAAGGCATAAGAGAGCCTCCATGGCCGCAGTAGGTGTTGTTCGCATCACTCCCGTCACCGCCAAGCAGACCGATCTCTGCAGCCGCTCCAGAGAGGACACTACTGTAATCAATCTGGTTCTGGGCCACCAGACGAGTGCGCCATAGCAAAGCATAGGCCTGATTATGGCAGTGTACAGCCAGAGGGCAATCTTTGGGGAGAAACCCCATGACCTTCCCAATGCTCTGCGACACTGCCAGTAGGCCATACCTGCCTTCGTCACCTTAGTGCTAATGTGTTTGCCCCAGTTAAGCTTCGAGTCAAGTATTATACCCAGATACTTGACCTCTGAAGTTAGTTTAAGAGGGGTTCCTTTTAAGCAAGGCATTTTCATGCTCCTCAGCTTTCTCTTTTTGGTGAACAGAACAAGCTCAGTCTTGGTCGGGTTGACCGAAAGAGACTGTTCCGAACACCAATTCTCTAGGATTCTCAGGGCGCCCTGCATCAATTCGCACAGGACATCCTCAAAAATCCCTCTAAGCAGGATGGTAATATCATCTGCGTATCCGACAGTGTAGAAACCACAATAGAGATATCATCACTACTGAAGTTATAAATAAGAATTATTTTTCCATTTAATTTTGTATTTGTGCTTTTTTTTTATTCATCATTGGGTCAGATGCTCTACCCATCTTAAATTTTCTTGTATTCTTCACGAAAAAGTTTAACAATGCTGGTTATCTTTACGATAGTGTTTATGAATTGCGGGGGTCGGATGAACGGGTTTCACAACGTGGGCACTTCTCTGTTCGAACATTTTGATTTTGAATAAAATTGTTCTAGAAAATTCAAAAGTACCTACCTATCAGAGAGAATTAGGTTGAAAAATGTTTAAATTACTCATTTTCTGACTTTCTCTTTTACCTTGTTTTGAATTTTGATATTATAAAAGTAGAGGAAATTGGAGCTAACCGTCTACAGGTGTAAAATAAACAGTTAAACTATTTTTCCATTTTCAAGCAAAGTTTCCTGTTGCACAATACAGCAATCTAAATGTTACTTTATTTCATAAAATTTTTGACAAAATCTTTTTGATTTAAAAAATTTACTTTTACGGTAGATTATTTTTCAAATCATTGGATGGAACATTTATCTATAATAATAATATATTTAGCTGCTACAATATTTTTGGTTGAAACCAAGACAAAATTATAACCAACTCTAGAAGATTGCAGATTCCATACGATTACTTCTCTCGTTTTTTGTTCTATAGATGGTTGATACATAAATGGTTTTAATTTACAACTACTTCGTATGGATTTGAAAATATTACTCATTTGGAAAATGGTATCGGTGGTTCGACCCAGCGACGCAACGTAACTGAAAGATTTGAGACTATAGAGTCTATAAGTCTAGAACTATAGTTCGAGATTTAAAAGTGAGCCCACTCTCAGTCATAATTGCTGGAAGTCTGGGGTAAGAAAGTAACAATTTTTCAGAAAATTTTGTTGCTTAGATACTTTACGGACCTTTAGACCCCCGTTTTTTGAATAAAGTGCTCCAGATAATATCATTAATTTTACAGTATTTTTCAAATGTGTTTTCGATTTTCTGGGGTCGGCTAAGCTTTCCACTTGGCCACGATCCTGAGCAAATTTAAAAATATGCCCTAGTTTTAAAATTTGCATAAATAAAAATAATAATAAAATATTGGACATAATTAGAACCAGCCATACGCTCTTTTAGGAAGACACTAAAAAAATTTGAATTTGATTCGAGAAAACGATTAAAAAGAGCGTGTAAAAATATGAAACTATATATTTAATTATCAGGATTATCCCTAAATCTTCTAGACCTCGGTTCCACCGAAATCCGGTAGCTACTCCTCTCCTGGACCGACAAATCCAAAGTTTTTAAAGTTTTAGATTCGATACCATCTGCGTCGACAGGTTGCACTGTATTGGATATGGCATAATTTTAGTAATCACGATTTTGATTGATTTTGGTACCTGGTAATCAATAAGAAAATGAATTTTCTTAAATTCAAAATTATCGATTTGCATTATTAACGGTATATGAGCAACTTGCAACGTTTGGATCACATAGAGGAATAAATTCAAGTTATATGCTGTCTAAAAGAAGAGATGACAGAAACATCTAAAACGTGAAGATAATGATGATGCTGTATAAATTTTGCTAAGAATTTTAAGACTTGGGGGCTAGTTTTATAGAGGGTTGAATTACACATTTTGTATAACATTATTAAAATAGACTACCTCTGAAAATAAATAAAAAAAAATTACCGTAAATTTTCTTTCTCCAAGGTGAAGATTTCCAAAACAAATTAGCTTTATAACTTACCATAAACTTAAGATAAATTGGATTCAAATTATATAATTTATACATTTTTTTAAATATTATATTTTGACAATCATCATCAACTAACTACACGTTTGACAATATGTAAGCTTATTCTAATATTAAACTAAAAACATCAAAATAATATGAAAAGTTATGTTAGGGAGGGAATTTTCAGAGCTATAAACTATAAATTTTGTGTAAATTAACAAACCAATCAATAGATGATTATTTATTCTTCGCATAAACCTTAAAAATTAAAGGTAAATTTTTATTTTATTTATCATAGTTCAAGATTTTGGAAAAAGTGAAAGCTAAGAACTTTTACTTAATTTATAACACAACTCAAATAATAGAAAATACATTTTTATCTTGCTGAAAAAGGAAAATAATCGTCCTTTGTAAATTTTTAATGAAAAATACGTAATAATTTAAAAATAACCAAAATTTTATTTTTTACAGTAATTTTTACGTTATTTGCAAACTTTCTAGGAAAAATAACTAATAATAATCATTTGATGATTTGGTTGTTATGGGTAATTTACACGGATTAAGTAGATAAGTGATTAACTAAATTTTAAGCAAATTTTAGGTTAGAATTGAGTGTTTGTCCAACTTAATAAACAGTTCACACGTAAAATTAAGTTAAAATTAAGTGACAATTAAGTTAAATTAACTTAACCCGTGCGAATGAGCCTTTAATTTACACAAAATTTACTACTTTTCTTTTGTTATTTTTGGATTACTTACAAATTAATAAACTTTCAGGATTTTTAAATAAAATGGGGTTTTTATCCATTTCTGGAAGCAACCCTTATTCAGAGCGGTCAGGAATGTGTAGAATACTTTTACCTTTTTGGTAGTTTCTATTTGTCTTTCTATCGTTATTTCTGAAGCACTACACGACTATATAATTCTAGCTCGCTAATTTTTTTTCTCAGATTTGCCTGTGATCCTGTTTTCCACTTTTAATGGTGACAATGGACAAAAATTTAAGGGAACTAACCCCTTTACGTGCCTTTTCAAGCGCAGCTTTATCTTTTGTTTGTTTTGAATTAGAGCCATGTTCTGTTTTACCAGTACTATCAAGTTCCAGATGCACTTGACACTATTTGGTTCTAAGAGCATATGATTGTTTAACATCCGGCGGTAGATGGCTTGATGGGCTGGCCTTCACCCTTCAGCGACCATGGTTTTGTTGTATTAACAAAAAAACATATGTAGTGGTAATTCATCAATCCAGGGAGACCGACGGCTCAACATGGAGACCATCATAAGAAAGTTTGACTGTTCTAAGATTTAGGCTTTATTAGCCTGTTTCGTCTTCATACTTCTTTCCATCTTCGTCGCAGGCGGCCAACATTTCTTTTTCTATATGGTTTGTATTCCAGAATTTGTTTTGATATTCTTTCTTCATTCATTCTATTGACATGTTTTTTCCATTTATCCCTGAATTCCAGGATTTTTTCATTGATGTTATAGATGTTTAGATCTTTCCTTATGTCGGTATTTTTAATTTGATCTCGTAGTGTACATCCTTTTACTCTTCGTAAGAATTTCATTTCAGTGGTTTGTATTTTAGATTTATCTTTTTTCAGAGGAACCCAAGACTCGCATCCATATGTAAGAACCGGAGTTGCCATTGTCTTAAAAAACTTCAAAATCGTGTCCTTTCTGGTCTTGTTTCTCAGGGTTCTATTGATTGTTCCGCAGATATTGATGTAATTTTTCATTTATATCATTGTCATAATTATAGCTTGTATCACACCCGAGATATTTGAAATGTGACACTTGTTCTATTGGTTTCTCGTTCATTACAATTTTGGTTCTCACATGGTGCGCTCCTGAAAACGCCATAACTTTCGTCTTATTTGTTAAAATTTTCATTTTGTATTTTTTATACAGTATATGTAATTGGTGGAGTGATCTTTGTAAGTGGTCTTCACTTTCCTGGATAATGGCATTATTAGCTGTTGGTGCTAACTACAAGACAAACATCTCAAATACAAAATTTTATAAGTCTAACCTAACAAACTTTTCTTAAGTTAAAGCGTGGATTTTTTTGTCTAAAATTCACTGTTTTTTCTTTCATGGTTACTTCGGTGATATGGGCCATTCTTCATAAGCCGTTTTTCGTCCACTGCTGAACGCTAAGCCTCTCCTTTTAAACTCCCCCTATGTGGGGGGAGAGGGTGTTATACCCATAACTCACCACGCTGGGCAGGCGGGTTGGCGAGTAGTCCGCAGATCAAGTTTGGACTTTTTAGATCTCAGCACAAATCTGACGCAACCAGGATTAGAACCGCGGTTTCCCGCTCTCTAATCTATCCGTGTTTAATTTACGCCAGACTGCTGGCCATATGGGCCATTGCATCCAGTAAAATATTAGAAAAATATTGTCCAACACTAACTTTCTAAGTAAAAAAATTAGATTTTGAAAAAACTGCTTCCAAAAGTTATCAGATCTTGGAAGTGTCACATAATCTTAAATGTGCTCTCCTTATGACAGTTCTTTTCCTATGACGACATTAGATGAACTTTCTATATAAGACGGTCAATAAGCTTGGTTAAGAATGCTAACTGCTAACTCTAAATGTCCTGTTCGACTCAGGCCAAAGTAAAAACTTAATCGGAATTAAATCTTTTCAGTAAAATTGAGTAATTTATATAAATAGTTTTTAATTTCTTTACCTCTTATTTTAAATAATTTGCTAGTTGGTTGTTGTAAAAGCAGCATTTTCAAATGGATGGGGCTGGAAAACTTTTGCAATATGTTCAGTGAAGGCATTTCTTTTTTTTGGATTACTCTTTATTGAGATCCAAAGTCCTCCAAAAGAATCCACCTATCTTTTTTTATTTCTCTATTTTATTCTATTTTATATTCGATGCGACAACGAAGTCTACACAAGATGTAATTTTAAATTTTAGTTCTGTGATTTGAATCGTTTCCTAATGTAATCTTTATAATTAATTCGTATACATATTAACCATATCGTGGTACGGAATCCACGTTAAGCAATTGAGTTAAAAAGGTTAATTTTTAAATTGGCCTTTGGAAAAGAAATCAAACCAATTAAACGAGTTACTTATTTTTTTGCTGTAATTTTTTGTTAAATTATACAATTTTAGTCGCCTATTATTAGGTTCGTAATGGTAAAAAGTTGCATTTGAGAAGAACGTTCCGCATACTTTGTTAGCTAGCTCGAACTAAACACTCCGCGTTTAAATTCTCATAAATAACCCGCTAACAATCTACTAGTGACAGCTTGTTAAGTCCTAACCACAGGTTAAGTTATAATTAATGACTGACGTCACGCAGTAATTGTTGGCTCGTCGCTATTATAATCACCTATCTCTATATGTACAGGTATTAGTTAAAAGATATTGGGGTATTTTAAAAGCTTATGTTGGTATTTCTATTATATCTTGTATAAACTTGTTGGAAAACAATAAAACAATAATTTACATAATTACTTTTTAAACGATACAAAATTAATTTTCTATACTGGCAATAATAATTAAAAGTTTATTATCCGCCGTACCAGGCCAATTATTACATAATAATTTTTTTTTTTGAAAAATTTTCAATTCTTTCTAAACAAAAATGTTTTTGAGATTTTAATTGACAAGATTTATTACAACGTAAATGTTTATCAACATCTAGCAAAAATTAGTAATTAATTATCTCGAACATTGTAAACTATTAATTACTGCTTCTCTTTATTTTCATGACACACTTTAAAAAGTCAGGTATATTAGCGTAGGTACATGATATATTAATAAAAACGAAACAAATTTATGATCCCCTTTTATGTGCGCGTAATTGAAAATTGTGAAAAAATTATTAATTTTTAATTTTTTTTAACAAATTATGGATGCTTTACACTTAATTTACATAACAAAACGTTATTGCA
Source organism: Rhagonycha fulva (assembly GCA_905340355.1). Lineage (NCBI taxonomy): Eukaryota > Metazoa > Arthropoda > Insecta > Coleoptera > Cantharidae > Rhagonycha > Rhagonycha fulva. The sequence goes on from HG996559.1 coordinate 2,143,662, forward strand.
ACAGATAACAATGCTATTCGTTATTCAAATTATTTTTATTTGTCAGGTATATAATCAAGATTTTAAACTTGTATATTATAAACACTGCTAACTGGCGTTGATTATAATTTAAACATTTAAAGCCATATAGGCGTGCATTGAATAATTGTAGCAATAAATTTTCTTAAATTAACATTTATTCTCGACGAATGTTAAATAAAATTATGTTAATGCGATCCCTGATTTTTTAATAGTTTAAGCTCTAAATTCTTGTCACAATATTGCCTTTTTCAGTCCAGGGTAGCAAATCCTACCGACTGCGCCAGAATCAAATTTTTTGTCAAATTACTAAAATTAGTCATTCATTAATGCTTATGAATGTGTTAATATTCAATATGAATTATGAATATTATAAATTATTACACCTTTAATTAATTGTGACTTGAGATTAAAATTGACCTTACATGCCACTTCATATTTTAAATAAATTCCGCGTTTCTTAAACTCTTTCTTCAATTATGAACACGGGATTAGGAGAATAATTAATTGTACTGGTTTTCATATTTCGAATTAAACCCCCGAAATCGATTCATTGATTAATTTAATAATATGATAATCAAAGTTTAAGTCTTGTTTGGTGTGGTCAGCATCTGGGAAGCGATTTCTAAAAATATTATAGTACGAACCTACAGATAAGTGCAGTTCCGCTTGGTTGGCACCAGTGCAATAATATTAATCGAACGTTTCTTCTCAACATTGTAATTCAAACTAAACGCGGAAATTAATTTTTTTTCTTCACCTTACAATGGCAAAAGTACTACTTAGTGTTGTACCCTGTGGAACGCCCATTTTTTTGGAGAATTGCTAGACTACGTTTCCTTTCAAAAGGAAAAGTTGGGTTGACCTCTGTTTCATCTAAAGACAAAATCGTTAATAATAATTCTACCAAAGTAGAACTTAATAATCGCACACTTAAATTTTTTCCAGCGAAACGGGGATATTAGCATTTAGCACCGTGTAGTCAATTAAGAGATAAACATCACCCATATAAACGGTTTAATAGAGCTCTGGCATCACAATTAACTTCTTTAATTACATCTGATATATTGGCTAAGTGGTGAAAGCAAAGTTCTGCCTTTTTGTAATATTTTTTAATAATGATTTATATAATTACTTATTATTTTATAGGATTAATATTAACCTCGCGTATTTTTAAAATAAAATTTATTACTCTGATATTTTATTGTAACGGTGGGAAGTGGAAAATATTTTTATTAACGCAATTTAAATTTAATCTGCAAAGGTGACGACTTTATATTGTAAGGTTACTGGGAGAGTGCACACGGTGTTAATTAAAAACTTACAGACATTCTTTAATATCCTACCCTATTTACCGCATTTTTGTATGGTCAAACTTTTCACAATCACACCGTATTTTTTGTCCTGATTGTTAATATCTCTAGGAATATTAAACGAAGAATAATGTCAATTATTAAACTTGTAGGTATTAAAATTGTTTAAAATTTTGATCCCTTATCATTTTTTTTGCAAATTCAACTGTTTGCCAATAATCAAGCACTAGATACAATTGAATTCTTTTGTACATACACAAAACTGTTGCATAAATCGTACCAACATTTTTAAAACCCCTTTAACACTGAAGGAGAAGAAATCCTGAAGTAATTTTGATCCTGGGATTTCCTATTAATCATTTTATAATTTTCTGTAAATTGATTTTATTTAAAAATAATTCATATACCTAGCACATTTTTGATGCTAAATTGGAATAATAAATGTTTTTTTTTTCATTAGTCTTTTTGAAACTTTTTTTAAAATTTCAAATTAGACATCCAAAACCAAAAGTGAGGAGCCTTTGATTTATATTATGCTTCTATTATTAAAATTTAATTCAAAAAGTGAAGTTATTATTTTCAATTATCTGATATTGATTGACTGATGATTACTACAGATTACTAAAGCTATCCGGCCTAAAGGCCGCACTGTAACTATTTCTAAGTTAGTAATAAATAAACAAACCAATCAGAGGCGGATCTACAAGAGATATTTACATAATATGCTAAGCAAACCCAAACACCATAACCATATTATCTGTGTTTGAAGAGTATTTCATAATTCCACCCCCCCCTCCAGAAAAGACCACTATAATGTATGTTCTAGTATCGATTTTAGTAAATCAAAACTGTTCTAAATATAATCAAACTGTTAGTATTTTAGGAAAAGGTCAGGAGGATAAAAATTTTGCAATTTTTAAATGTACCTACGCAGTAAACTTTGTCAATTAAATCATTAAGATTTAATTATAATTTTTATTAAAAAGTTGTCTCAATAGAGGAAATTTTTTAGATATTATCGTTGAGCGGTTGTTCGGTCTTCGGCTTCACTCATAAGAAATGCATGAAGACCATGTCTAGCTTTTTTGCTAATTTTCCAATAAAGAAGCAAGAAAGTTTAACGTTAGCGCCTCTAGCGTTAAAAAAGTGAACTTCTATCATGAAGTTTTATAATTCTAGAAAACGCTAACGTCAGCTTTCTTGCTCCTTCTATAGGATTTAGTCGATTATTTTTCTGTACGAGTAAAGAATCCAAAAATGCTTTTCTTGGTTGCGCAATTGTATGTGGCCATTAAAATTGGGCATCTTTAAAAAAAATTATTGAAAGGGATGAAGTCCCTTGAATATAACTTAACATTCAACACATACATATTGTGTAATATATTGACATTAGCGAAATATTATGCGCTTAGGGTGGCCTTTAAAATTGTAGATTGTACATAGGTGATGCGCTTATCAAATGTCAAGGTGCAATAATATATTAATTATTATGTAGGTATTTATAGTATTAAAAGCACAAGTTTACTTACTATGAATTTTGTATTAAACAGAATAAAGCATTTCAAATTAAATTTATTGATGATTAATTTTTTTTTCTGCATGCGCCTTTGTTCCGGATCTTGGCAAACATTTTGGCTAACGCTAGATGATTTTGCTAGTTTGAGGTGGTTTCCTGTTAAATTTCCTATAGTTTTCAGACTGATCTTGAACTCTTTGATTTCAGCTGATAACTGCTGGTCTGTAATTTATGAAGTACCTAACGATTTTTAATAAAATCAAAATTTTCCAATATAAAATTTCCTTTGTTTTTCAGCAAAAGTTGGTTAGATAGATGGCAATCAGTTTTCCCTTCTTTTTTCTTGTTTTCCTTATTTCCAAAATTCTTCCCACTTTAAAGAACCAAAAAACGTTCACTTCTCTGTTCTCCCATATTTGCTGAACTGAGAATCTTCTTCTTATTGTACAATATCTTCGTTAAATTAATTTTTATTGTAAATTTAGTTTTCAATTCTTTTATTCAATAATTTTCTTGATTTTTCCTGAAATTAATCTTCCTTTTGCTCTGTAGTTTTTGCTATTTAATTTGAAGCATTTCATTTCTTGTTAAAATAAAAACCTTTAACAATATCGCCTTTTTGATATTATTTCATATTAATGACTTCTTTAGTCTGAAAGAAATTTTTCATTTCTTTCCTAAATTTTTTACTTTTGTTTTTCATTTCTTCCCTAAATTTTACGTTAAGTATCATTTTTCATTTATTTTAAAAAAATTATATAATGTCCACCACAGTAACTGCTTTATTTTCTTCCAATTTTGTCTTCATGATGATCACCAAAATTAACAAAATATTTCCAATTCAAAAATTATCTTAGGGCTAAAGGTGTAGGTTTTATGGTTAAAATTTTTCTTATTTATTCCATAAGTCCAACGTTGGGCCTCAAAAATACAATCGACAAATCCAACCTAACGATTTTAAATAAAATCAAAATTTTCCAATATAAAGTTTTTCTAAAGTACTCAAATCTTCGTCGTATATGTCGATTCATGAGCATCAACTTCGTTCAGTCGTTCTTATTGTGCGGTTTTCTATTTCCAAAACTTATGCACGACTTAACAAAATTATTGCCCAAAGTAATTCAAAATTTTTCCTTTCTCTTATATACAAACAAAATACTAAAAAGAAATACACGTTTTCTCTTAATAATGTTCACTTCTATTTTCTCCAAACTTTACACTTTTTCCAAAATAAAACATCAAAGAATAAACAAACGAAGAAATAATAGAGAAATTCACAAAATTTGAATTCTATCACTTCAAGTCGTAACCAATAGGACGCACATTAATGATAACATCTAGGGAGTAAAGTAAAGAGTAATTTACAATGTTCACTGGATACAATTTAAAAATTATATAATTTTTAGCCTCTTGACACGGAAGGGGAGGGATCGTACTCCATATTCCCAAACCTCTAATTCTAATACTGACGTGGTCAGTTTTGAAGCGGTTGTGATTTAATAAAATCAATGACAGAACATTTACTATGATAATTTTTGTGACTGGGGGGTACGAAATTTTTTCTAAGCATAGGCGGAGTTACGGGGTTTAGGTTTGCTAAGCACATCTAAAATATGAATTAACGCACCCTTCTTGACATCATAAAGTGGCATTCACATAGGGGATTGTAGAATCCGGAACTGAGATAGGTTTGAAAATGTAAGATTACCAAACCGTGCGGAATTCTACCATCCACAATCCACATACCATATAAATACAATCCCCTATGTAAATGCAGCCAGCTAAAGATAGCCGCTTTTATTGTTGAATTAGCACTCGATATAAGAGTAGCTCCAACTACAAATGTCACTGGGGCGCACAATTAAAATCATATGTAATAATTTGCTAGAAAGCTGCTCCTCTTTCGTGTTATGTAAAGATTATATTCGCATTCCTCTTGAGTGGTGCAGATGATGAATACTTATACAGATGAATACTTGCTTTATTCGACGAGATAGTCTTTTCATAAACTCTAATGCCCGCTGTACACTCTCGGCGAGGCAGGGCGAGACATGGCGAGAACGAGAGTGTAGATGGGTGCATTCGCCATGTCTCGTCTGTCTCGGTGTGCCTGGTAGTATGTAATTTAGATGGTCGCATGATCACGTGACCTCTCGGCGAAACATTCGCCCGAGAGCACTCGGCGAGAGTGTACAGCGGGCATAAGATGTCTCGTTTGGTTAAACAAGGTTCGATTCCCGATGAAATAGATTAGCGACTGAATACTTTTTTGCTTAGGCCTTTGATGTTTTAGCATACATTTCTTAGTACCTTTAGAAAAATCATAAGTTGATCAATACCTATACATTAAATTCTAGAAATGCTAATTTTATTATGCCAATAAATAAATTAATTCTCAGCTAAGCTGCAATTGTTACGATTGTTGATCCTTTCCCTATATCCATATACGAATCTTCCATAATGAGAGATACCTGCATTCCAAGATAAGAAAAAAAAGCATAACAATTTAATAAAATGCTTGTAAATTGCGTTTCGCAATAGGATTAGCACGAAACCAACGAAATAATTATTGAACCATAAATAGTGAAAGATTAAGTAGTATACAAATTAAAAAATTAATAATTAGAAATAAGTTAATTTAACACAATATAAATAATTTATATTTTCATCAGCTTTCAGCTAATTGCTTACAGCTGCCGTCAGATATTTAATTAAATTTAATGTATTTATATTTCTAATCCAATTAAATAAATGAACTAATTCAGAGGTGCGTTAAGGACACAATATTAGATTTTGTGATTGATATTTACATATATTTTTCGGAAATATTGGATTAAGATTTTATATTGTTGAGTTCCAAAGTTTAATTTATACTGTCGGTATAAAATCATTGCAGTTGATCTGATCGTAATTAATTCTTGTCATCGATAGTCTTAATATTCTTACATGATACAACATTTGTAGTATGGTGTTTAGTCAGGCATGACCGATTTGTTACACTATAAATTAAATTGAGAGTAAATGTATTATAACTAAAATTTGTTTTTCAGGGGTGGGTTTTTTTTGTTACATATGAGAAATCGTCCTGAATCCTTCCTCGCGCCGTTATATTTCGAACTGAAATTACTGATTGTAATTTAAGAGAAAGTGTAAGGTTTCCGTAATACAAAGCATAAAATTCAGTTTACTTCACTCTAAAAGAATAGATGATTTATTATGTGGTTGTATTTTTTATTATTACATGAACTAATACATAATAAGCGTGAGTTAAATGCATGGCATGGTAAGTCTCTTAAAGTAATCCTTTAGAGGTACACACAACTAAAGTGCGATAAACGTTATTGCATGACTAGGATTACGAATGCTTGACAGGGAATTGTGATATATTTACATAAAATCATAAAATTGCGTGATTTGTAAAACTTATGTCAGCTTAAAATTTCTACTTTTCTACTTGTTTATGAATATTACTTTATTAAATGTGTTATAAAAACATCTGATTAAATAATTTCCTTATTTTTTATTTTTATTTTTGATACTCATCAGATTTATTATTCCATATTTTTAATTGCCTAAAAATACAGCAATATTCAAATTCATATCCGTAAAAAATTGAGCCTATACAAAAGAAACTAAATATTTGAAATATTTAAGTAGTAGTACTATGGTCAAAGTTTAAATTATAATTGGTCTAGTCAAAAGTAGGTACCTATCTAATAATAATAATGTGATTAATTAAATTATGATTGACGATTTCGTAAGTCATAATAATACAATTTGAAAAGTCATATAATATAGTAACATCTATTATGTTAATTTTGAGTTGGGCAGGTATGTTAAATTTTTAATGAGTAAACAAAAAAGTAAATAAATTATGGTGGATTGTTGATAATTATATAACATTGGAGATTATTTCCTTTATTTTATCTGTAAATTATAATTAATACCATTTGATGTAAACCAGTTTGAAAAATAGGTCCCGGGCGTGGTTACTAATAGTACTAATTAGTTTTAATTTTTTTTTCGAAAATACATGCTTGAGATTTAATAAATAAAATTGTTTAACCAATAATAAATATTTCGTACTTTGTACATAATTTACAGAGACAAAGAGCATTAATTAGTTGGTTATATGGAAGAGTAATTCGTTGCTCGATCTGAAAGGTTTGCTTAACCCAAGATTAAAACCAACTGATAATTACATAATAACCACGTTCGAATGGCTAGCAACTGTTGTTGTATCATTAATAACAGCGAAAGAGACCGTTTAGTAATTTATTTGTTTAATTGTTGATCTATAACAATTAAATGCTGTGGGTACCAAATAAGAGGCGAGTTTTTGTTCTCGAGCGCCACTCAATTAAATTTGAACATTTAAAATACCTTTTTAATTAATTATTATATTAATTTAAATTATATTATTATTGCAATAAGTACAATAATAATTTTTGTAAATAATGAATATTATCATATTCACCTATGTCTAGACTATGTGGTGTCATTGAATGGAAACCAATTAATAAGTCAATTAACCTTAAATGAACAAAGGTAATTATCCATAACTTTACATTTTTAAAGCTATTAAACAATTTAATTGATTCTCTTAATTTAATTCCCACGTGTAGTGCTTTATCGACGATTTGTAATTCAGTTAATCTAATAAAGCTTCCAAAGCTGCACTAACATAAAATAACGAGATACATAAAGCTATTACTGAATAACTCATCGTTTCTGGAGTCATGTAAAGAATCAATATCGTCAATTAGCAGTAATCACCAAAAGCTGCCATCTTCGATCAGATAAAGCTCGCCAGCAAAGCAGTCGTTTGTTGCACACAATTGACACAAACTATGTGCAAATGTTTGATAACCTGTATTTCAACTTCCATTATTGTCCAGGTTCATTTATTTTTATATGCACTTGTAATAATAATATAGTAGGTACCCACTATACGTATGACTTTAGGTATATATGTACTACTTCTCATCCGAATGTACCTATATGGACTATTCTGTTAAAAACTAATTTTTTTTGTTCCCACAATTTTGCAAATTGGACCAATCATTATTAAGTATTGTTAAGTTAATCTAATACTATCTGGGGAGCAAGTAGCATGTTTATAATGTCTGAATAGCTCACCACGGGGAGCGACACTCACACTGAACTATTCCTAGCATAGCGTGGAGATATAATCTTACATTAGTACACCCGTAGAATTTTGACGTGCATTATTATGATAGAAACACGTTTATAAAGTATTCGTTGGGCAATAAACTTGGAGGAACCTTGTCTATTTAGTAAAATTTTCTTTGCATACCTAACGCAGGACAAGTCGGACCGAGCTTGAAAAATTTATTTAATTGGGAAGTAATTGAAATCAATAGGAAATAAAACGGCTTGGTTGTTCTGTGATACCACATCAATAAACCGGTTGTTTTATATTTTAATTAAGTAACCAGAAGAGCCAATTTTAAAAGAACAAAACACCCATAATAAAATGAAACTGCATATGCCAATGTAAATATTTAAATGAAGTGTCAAATTGCATTAAAGCCCATAACACACAATGCAAGTCCGTGTAAATCAGCCTCGTAACAACCATTCCAGGTGTGCCCGAGAGGTTTATTTCTCTTTTACATTACCACTTGAATGTTTTATCTCTTTTTAATTTATTTACCGAGCGGTTAAAATAGAAACGCGAGAAAAACGTAACAAAAGTAAAATTGGTCGTAGGTACCCGGTTATGACCAATAAAACCGTTCAAAATAGTGGCAAGTGTAAATTGTTGTATTTTCATGACTTTTACATAAATTATAAATGTTTATGTTCCACGGCTAAATTTTAATGTTGAACCAACAAATAAATTAAATACATAAAAGTACATTTAATGATATAAAATTATCTTCATAAAAGATGCATTAAGCAAATACAAAGTACCTGCATAACTTTTTCTAATAATTAATTGTACCTAATTGGTATGCATGAATTCAAAGTACGCAGTAAATCGTCATTAAATTCCAATTTCAATCGTAATTTTGCATAATTAATAATTTATTATGAAATAAATTACAAAATTTATTCCATCTTTGCTCACATTTTTTCTAGCATATAAATTAGACCAATATACATTTTGCACCGAGGTATCTATCATTCCATCACGACAAAAATGTAAAACGTGAAAACTATCGCATCATCATGGTTACGTTGATTCCTGACAGAACAGTGGCGAAACAAAATTAATTATATTTAGGATAAAACCTAACATTGTTTGCAGAACCTGCAAGGTTGCATTATTATTTCTTCACACCATGAGACTGAATCCGATCAATTATGGCCTTCTAATAGACAGATTTTTATTTATAATTTAGTGCGAGAAAAACTACCACCATATCACATTAAAAGAGTGCCACTTCAACTTTATATCAAAATAATTGCAGCTCGTCACCGTGGTGACGTTAATTATAAGCTATAATAAGTTTGGATAGGAGTGGACTAGCACTAAAATTTTTAGTCAATCCCGTGGTTGTTATTTTTTATAATAAATTAATTTTAAGACAATTTTATATTTAGATATAAGTTTTTAATAAAAGGCAAATTTTGAGCTGGCAAATACAATTTTGTTTTGCTACCTCCGATTTCACAAGAAAGCCGAGCTAGATATTTCGTAAAATCTAGAATTTTCCAAAAGAGCGATGAGCACTTTCTTCGTAAAAAAAAAATTATCTTTATTTTTAAATAACTTTTGGTTTTACCGTAAAATTTCTTTTCAATAGTTTATTTTTGATAGTAGTTTTTTTAGATGAAGTTTTGTTTTTGCGATGCTACGAATATTTTTACAAAAAATTGAGAAAAATTTATTTTTGCAAAAAATTTAAAAAGAAAGTTACGTCGTCAAGGAAACGTCGAAGTAAACAAAAATAATGTATTAACTTGTGCTCGTAAAAAATTTACTTTGAAAGTTATTGCAATTTTAAAATTAAAAGCGCCCATGAATTAATTAACGAGATTACTGTTGTTGGTTTAAAAAGTTGGCTTTTAATAAACAAATGCTATTATAAAATGATATTGTATTTATCAAAAAGGCAAATTATATGTTGTGCGCATGATCAGCATGTCAGATTTGCACGTCGTTCTTGTCTGACTAAGAGAAGTAGCCAAATCCAACGTCTGTTTAAAGTCCCATTTTTGGGATTTGTTTTATTATTTTGTAAAATATTTCATGATTAAAACAAATTTTTTCTTGTTTAATTCTCAGGCTGTTATTGTTATTAAACTTAAGACTCGATTTGCTGCAAGAACTTTTCAGAACTGCGATCATTTCGATTGTTATTAATTCTTTGATTAGGTTTTTGGAAATTCAATTTTGTCAGCAAAACATAGAATGGTTTTGAGAGATCTTCTTTTTCTTTCACCTCCTGGGGTCTCAGTTGGGACTGTCCCAAATATTTTAGTCTGCCCAGCTGCAGAGAATGTGTTTGGCCAATTCAATTTCCAATTCACAGTCTGCATCTGTCATCACCTTCCAGTTTCATTTTTTTGAGGTGATATCTGACTAAGCAATGTCCAATAGCAACCTCGTAATGAGTCATAAAATACGAAGCTTTTAAGCCTTTGCAGTCGAGTACTTTATGAATTACTTCTTTTTCCTATCTTTGTCCTGGTGCATTATTCTAGAAAGTTCTGAATTTTCAGCTCCCTTTGGTTTTTATTTCAATTTTAATATTAGTCATAAAATTTTAAATTCATCAACTTTGCATTTAGAGAAAAACGAGTGTCTTTTTTAATTTGTGGCTGTTGGACGTTCTTAAGGAGAGTAAACTTGTACACTGAAAAACGACCAAAAAACTTATCTAGTTTTTTGAGGCTGCTTTTTATCATCACCAAATTTAGCTCGACCTGCGGCCTTCGCACTTCCTATAAGTACGTGTAAAATAACTCGGCCTTTGGCCTCGCACTTTATAATTTACACAATAATCATAAATATATAGAAAATTCAATTGTAGATATAAAACAACAAAAAAACTTTTGTAAAAAACATAATCAGCATAAATTTCAAAAAAATTGAGTATTAATATTACAAAAGATCACGGTAAGGAAGTTAGTGATAAGACCAAAAGCCGAACTATGTTTTGTGACATAAAGAGTGCAAAGGCTGTGGATTACGCTATGTTACTTTGAGAGAAAAATATCAACGTTGACTAAATGGGAGAAAGGAGAGGTCAAAAATTGTAAACGTCTTTTGTAGAACACTCTTTAAATTCCACAGTTTGGTTTAAAAATTATTTTTGCCACTTTTTAAAATAAAAAAGGTCAAGACTTAAATGTTTTGAGATACCATTGGCCCTCTCCTCCTACACGCCCGTAAACGAATATTAAATAATGAATAAATCAATAGTGGGTAAAAAAACAACTTTTAAGATACCAAATGTCCACCATCCATTAAAAAGTATCGTCGGTTTTGAAGAAAGCAAATTTACTCACAAAGTTATTTCATAATAATCAAAGTAAAATAGAAAAAAATGTAAACAGTGTCATTTTTTGACAATGTTTTGATTTCAATTTAAAATGAAATTTTATTTATATAAATTTAAATATAGGTATATAAAATTTAAAATCAAATTAGGAAAAAACTTTTCTTGTTATTTTCATCGTTTTCTTGACGGCAGTGTTTTCCTTTTTTTAAAATAACCCAAAGATAATTTACTTTTTGACATTTTTATTTATATCCAATACTGAACTTACTTCTGGATTTCATTTCTAAATCCAAATTCTTTAAAACATGAGCCACATCACATAGCCGTCATTCAAATTAGTTTGGTTTATAATAATTGCTATCACCGAATCTTAACAACAGCGCAGCGCCGCGACGTTACACGAAACCAATAATTACAGATCATCACCAGGGTGACGTCAGTCAAGCGTTTGTTTAACATAATTTTGATGTTATCTGCGTGGATTTTCTTGCAATGTACAATACGAAAGTGACATGTCTAAGAATTTATGTAAGAACGATGCGTTGTAACACTTCCATCTATCCAAAAACGCCCACGTACGCATTCATAGGGAATCTTCTGAAAAAGGTAACAAGTAATATCTTTGCCTTATGCTCATCGTATTTATAATTCTCCTGCCATATTCTGATGAAGATGTCTACCGGGCAGGTTACCATAGCGACAGCTGTTTAAAACGCAGCGGGCGTTCGGTAGACCGAATAACCCGCTGTTCGCTCAACAACGGCGCTAAAAATTACCTGGCGAGAAAACTATTAGATTTTCATTTAGAGAAAATTTAATACAATTAAGAAATCATAATTACCCAAAAATTCGGATCTGATTTATGAGGAATATTTTTGTACCGATGCAGAATACACACACACACACAACACGGTCTCCGGTTCTTGGAGCCGAAACGAAAATAATATTAAAATATTTTCAATTTAAATGGTTATCGAAAAATATTTGAAATAATCAGACAGTTGAATATTAAAGTTGCATATATCAAAAATATTTATTGTGCTTTTATTGATGTAAAATTTCGATTAAATCAAAATTAATATTTAATTCTGATACAACGACTTGGCACACCTAGGCTGTTTCAAGTGCTGTAAAAACTATATTATCACTTCAAGGGGAACAGCAGGGGGCCGAACAAAATATTATATACCTCACAAACTTAGCTAACATGCCTACTTAATATGACCAGTGTCAAAAATGATAAGCTTAATGTGATAAACTAATATTTTATTTTATCCAACATTCAATATGCCATTTATTATTATTTTGGCTTTTATATTTATTTATTTTTTATTCCTAATTAATAATGATCAATTACTATTTTATGTAAATATTTTGCAAGTCATTTTTCGTTTCGTTCCTCCAGCATGTCTTTTTTAATTTATTATTCGAAAATTATTAACGTTTGAGCGTCCAGGTGAATTTTCATTATCTAGAGCAGCGTTTCTCAAAATTTATTATTTAAAAAAGTGTTTAAGTCACAAAGGTTAAAATATTTAAATACGAAAATGAATAGTAGGTACAAAAAAAAAATACAAAAGAAACTTGTATTTGGATTAAGTTATATTAAGTTTAAATATCCCACACCCTAAAACATTTATAAAAACCTGTCAGGTTTTTAAGAAATAGTGAGGCTAATCACGATATTTATCCGTTTTAAATAACTTTAAACATGAACGTGTGCACATTTAAATTACTAAAGGTTTTTTTTTTGTTGTATACTTGTATAATTGCATCTTTTAAAACCGAGTTAGTTTTTCTTTTACCTAAAAGTGAGGTTAGAAAATTCGCTGACAGATTTAAGCGTCGCTTAGAGCGCTCGCTCAGCGAAACTTAACGCAAAGTTCGCTTAAGGTGAATTGTTTCAAATAAATAACGAAATTAAAATAATAAAATTTATTATAATAATATGGTATGCGCATTCCAAAATTTATTACACGTAGTTTAACCACAAGTTAATCAATTGATAATATCAACAAAACGTTTAAGTAGATATAATCTTTTCGTGATCGTAAACGGTAAATACACTGACAAGTTAGAGTGATCATCGTTTATGGTTTGACTTTATTAAAAATTATGAAGATTTAACTGAACAAATGTGTGCAACTTTTATATAAATCTAGGCGAGAATTAAACGAATGAAGACGTCACTGAAATTGAAGACTATTTAATCAAGCTTAAAATATGATAATGTATGTAAATACGCTTCGGCTTAGCACTTAAAACGATATACCTGTTTGAATTAGTTTATACAACTAATTTATCTCAAAACATCTTGGAAATAAACGCCTAAACATTAATATGATGAGTAATTTTGGCAATTTATTGTATAATTTTTATTCAATCCCCCCATTTAACAGTTAATTTAAATAAAGTACCTACACAAATATTCACAGTTTAAATAAATTTTTATTGATTTACTATAATTAAGTTAATTAATTTTATCGTTTCTAATAAATGGCTTTACAGAATTTTAAGACTTTGTACATTTCAACCAGTCAAAACTAACAGTTTTTTAAAAAAGTTATCCAAAATTAATATCACTTACAGTTAATACCCATTAACTCATTATAATAGTAATTTGATTATACTAAACAGTGTCGGAGTGATATTGGAGAGAGGGAAAATAATTTTTATTAATTTAATAGAGGTTTAATTATCTTGTAACGTGGCAGGGGGGTAACGAAAGCTAAACTATTTCACAATACAGCAAAATTGGGGTGGGCCAAAAATTTCAATTTTGATTTTAGACTTTATAGTTTTGGATCTCACTTGGGAAATGTGAGATTACTATTTTCATCCCTTCCATGACTGAAATTACGAACATTGGTTGTATAAGTCTTCTTCATTTTCCGACGGGGAATTAAAAACTGATTTTTGTTCTATTTGTAATAAATAGTGCTTAGTTGTGCTGATTAAATCATATCCCGAGCGGTGGTTTGGTGTGACTGATGTAGATGGACTCTACAAAGTAATAAACTCATTTTATATTCGAATGTCTTGAGGTACATATAGTAAGAGACCTGGAACAGTGGTAATGATAAAATTTTTGTTAATAAAAATTTGAATTGAAAAAGAATTTTATGACTAATACAGAACTCACACGTAACGTGTAATTCAAACCACGGCACAAAAATTCGGCAGTGACGGGATTTCAACTCACGACGTTCAAGTTCGTAGTTTAACTTTCTTGCTCCTATGTAAACTAATTAAAATTTGTAACGTGAAATCGAAACTTCACATGCGTCTGATAGCTGAAAGAACAGAGCTTATGTTTTACTACAAAGTTATAGAATTCTATCTAAAAAATAAATTTTGCTTCTTAAGTCAAAATCTTTGAACAAGTGAATCTTATACTGATTTTATTTTCTCTTGTGAAAAATATTTCAAAAGTCTTTGCTATAACAATTTTTAAATTGGGAATGACAGAGGATGTTAATTAAAAACACTGTCGAAGCCACGATTGATTAAAATAATAGATTTTGGAAATTTCAGGTTTGCAATTGGCTACCGAATGAAAATTTTTCTAGTTAAGGTTGAGTTATGATGCCATACGTTCTAAAAAGCTTGAGAAAGTCTGTTAAATGGAAGTGAGTTTGTACCATTCAATTTGTTATTTATTTTAAATTGTTTTTACTGTGACGAACAGTGGGGCAAAATCTCTAAAAGCCGGTCAAAAATCAAAAAATGAAATGGCGCGTGCACTTTTGCCATTATTATTTTTGTATGTGCCTATACAACAATGCACCAAGACAGTGGGATTTAAACTCCACCGCGATCATCATAGGGAGCCAAACTAAAATACAATTATTTCGTCAGATTATAATTTATTATTATTTGAGTTATTATCCTTACATTTAAAGCTTTTTTGAGCAACCTCATATGGGCTACTATAATACTGTAATCTTTCCTCGACCTCGTACAAATAAATTTTTAGTTATAAATTCCTGAAAGCCTAATATTCAACTTTTAAACTTTATTTTTTCAGGGTTGGCTTAAGACAGCCCTAAATACAAAATTAATCTTTTTATTTAATTGTGAGATGATCTTTAATTAATGCGATTAAATAAGCATCTTGGTGTTTCTAATTTTTTTAAACAATTTTTTATAAACCTACACCTATTTGTTAATGGTTATTGATTTACCAAGTTTCAGAATTTTGCCAGAATTTCGGTGATCTTGTCCCACTGTGCGCCAGATTAAAAAAAATATGAGCAACATGAGATGAACTTCATTCTATACCACCATCACACCACAGCGTGTGGATGCGTCCTGGAAAGCCGAGCTAAGAATAAATGCTGTGTAGTCCGCCATTTGAACTTCGAATTTCCGCTCTTTAACTCAACCAGTGGTCACATCACTCCACGGCTGTAGCTTATTCTAAATCTGAGCAGTTGCTTCTTTTGAAAGAAAAAAAAGCATCATTGCTTGGAATGAACATTTTCAAAGCAACTACCTAAATATTTTTAATCAAAATTATTTTCGTTCTTTTTCAGCAAAAATTAAAATTTTTAAAGTTATTATATGATTTTGGGACAGATGTGTACTGTCTATGTAAACAATCTGCATGGATTATTTTTTTAAAGCCCTAAATTTTTATTTATTTTATCTTCATCTTTGTTTGAAAATTCAAATCGTATAGTCCTTTGAGTTACAATTGAACTGCCTGACGAACGATTTTCTTTCGAATCCTTATGTTTTTGCAGATATGATTTTTCTTCTTCTTATTTTTTATAAGTTTTTTTTTACGGATTTTCGTGTTTTATTTGCATTTCCTCTGATCTCTTAGGTGGTTTTCCAGGATTTTGCTTTACCATTGATTTCAGGATTCTTGCCACTTTAATCAGTCTCACCATTTCAATCATAAATTAGGACGTTAACTTGTTGTTTCATTATAAAGGGTGTTTAAAAGATAGACAGCACTAAATTGTACCACATGTGAAATCACAATAAAACTTTTGGAAAATTTAAATAAACTTTATTTCGAAGTAATTCATCGATTGGTTTTGAAGAAATCAAACTTCTAACATTTTAATATTGTCCGGTATTTTAAAATGCTTAAAAATGTAAATAAACCTTTATTGTTAGAGATTTTTAAATAGATTAGTTTTATCTTTCTAGTTTTGCCCTAGACAAAAAATAGGGAAGATAAATAAGAAATACAAATTGTATAAAATGAAGAAGTCGACCTGAAACTCCCTGTATAGTATCAGATTTTGGAAACACCTGATCTGCTTCAAAAAGCTGTCATCAGATGACTCTATTTTATTTAAATGTTTAGTATATCCAAATACTTTACGGGAAACTTATGCAAATTTCTTTGTTATTTTTGGTGACATTTTTAAGAGTGCCACCTATTAGCTTAAAGCGTATACTATCGAAATTTCGGAGGTGAAAACTGGCGAATTTAAATTAAAGATATTGCAGCAAGAGAAAGGAGGATTAATTTTTACTTATTGTTGGAAAACAAGAAAATTGAGTGAAGAATATGTAATGTCAAACGTCGACATAAACGTCAAGTAGCGTCGTTAATTCACATTTCTGGCCGGTAGTGGCGCTGCGATATTTATATTTTTACCATGTTTTAAAGCAATCTCAAATTCAAAATTGAAAAAATATGATTTTGACAGGGATATTAAAATCCAATGTTTTTCTTTAATGCGATATTTCCGAATTGTTTACGAAATCGCATTTGCATTCACATTTTAACTGAAATAAATTAAAATCGCTTATAATAGTAATTATAAACAATTTTAAATCAACCATAACTATTAGCTTAATAATTAAGCAATTTCGTTAGAATTTTTCAAGGTACGAAAATTAACATTGAAAAAGCTATACATATGATAGAGCACAATGATGTAGTGCCAATCATTACTGTGAACAATTTAATGAACTTGGATTATCCCGGTCGACCTACTCGACGGATGCAAATTTGTGATTATTGATTTATGATCAGTTTTTTACAAGTTTATTGTTAATTTTTCAAATAAAAAAAAACAATTAGATATACATTATCTATATTATCGCTGCATTCTATATGCCCATAATAAAGGGGACTGTAATGAGATAATGAGTTTCCTCCCCTCGAATAAGGGACTTCCCCCTGGTAACCACTTTGTCTTCCATTTTTATTCTAAAACAAAAATACTACAAAATCTCATCAAGTGGCACCCATTTACGATGACGATATGTTATGGTAGGATAATAACAACTTCTGTGGTTATAAAATAATAATAAAAGTAAAATTAAACGTGAAAATGATAGGCATAACAAATGTACACATGTGTAGGTATATGATATGGTAGAAAAGGTCGAGAGAATTAGTTTTTGTTAGAACCCATTAAATAATAATTATAAATTTATAGGTTTGGCGAAAGTGGAAAAAAGCTTTATTAATTTTCGAAACACACACAGCTAACGAAATGGTGATAATGAACTTCTCGAACAAAATAAATAATCCGCCTCAATTACCTGTCAATTTTTAATTCGTTTTTCATTTTAAGTATTATTTGTTTAATTTTTCATTATCACTTAGAATGTGATATGTTTATTCCATTATAAATAATGAGATACACATTCTCAGAATATATTTTGAATTATTATGGTAATGTAAAAGGCGTATACTGTTTGGAAATGTAAATTGACAGCAACGAAGAAGAAAGATTATGCTTTCATAACCAAGAGTGCAACGAAGTTTTAGTTTATTACCTGCTGGTCTAGCTAACCAATTATACGGTGTCTTCTTTGACAGCTTTAATGTTAATATACACCAGAATACCTTGTTAATATGTAATAGGCTTTGCTCCTCTCGTCTCGAAATCGCTGAATGGGGTATTTAGAAGCCTTTATTTACAGTAACGTTTTTCCACCTCATCTGAATTACAACCAAACCATTTATTTTAGTACTCTCATAAACTTGAAATCATATTGCAATTTTTCTATCTCTACCTACCTATTTTATTGGGTCTCCACTCATTTACATAACCTCGCTTTTTTTCTTCTTCATTTTTGGATCGGTGGTATCATTGGAGAGATAAATTTAATGTGGAATATTGGTAATTAAAAATTAAACGTGGTAAATTTCTTTATCTAAACGTAGATCTATGACAACTTTATTTTGATGTATCTCAAATTCATATCTTATTTCAAGCTGTAATATTTTATTTGGCCATAAGGTACCCCGTAGCTTATCTACCTATTTATCAGTACACCTACGAACCAAGCGGCACCTGAGTCTCTGAAATTAATTTTCAGAATCCGTTTGGATCATTCGTAAGTCATTGTTGTGAAGCATTCTTAGCTCGCTCATAATATTAATATGAATACGTTATTATGCACCCCCGCTATTATTCTCGATTATGATGTATATTCTGATGCAGTCGTTATCTCTTAAGATACTTAGGTGTGATTGGATGGACGCTCCTCGATCGGGTTTACTTATTATTACATCATTGTTAAATCGAATTAGCTTATACTAATTTTGTGTAGTATCACAATAATTAATTTCGAAAAAAATTAAAAATTGAGCATATTGACCTGTGGGTCGAAGTCCTCCGGTCCTAAAGCGACTCCCCGGGGCTCGTCGGCGATGAACTTGGTGCTTCTAAGAACCCTTGTTTACTGCAAATTGTGGGGTACCGCCACACCTACCCACCGCCTATACTTAACCTATCTTTAGTTTTAACCACCATTTAGCTCTAATACAGTGGCGTACGTTTTTTTGTAATAATTTTCAAAAATCGATTTTTCGAATCGAACAAAATTTCGAGGTACCTACCTACCTAATACGGTCCAATTTTCATCCCATAAATTTACGAGCGGGCGTTACGATAGTTGTATTTTAACATAATTTTAATAGTTAGAAAACCAAGTCTGTTGTTAAAGACCCTGTAATATATTAGCTTTTTAATGGTTTTATAATATATATCTATTTGGTCTGCTATTCACTAAAGCGGTTGTTAGACCATTTTATTAACGTTTAACTTTTACAGCTACTAATTTGATGTTTAATTTTTATTTTCTGGAATTTTTTAATTTCTCATTAAGAAAATTTACATTATGTATGTTCAAAATTTACAACCTAATATTTTATCCATCTATAATTAAGTCTTATTAAAACCGGATTTTTCTAGCCTTTCACATTCGCAACAAAAAGAAAGAAACTAAGAAACGATACACAAATAAACAGACAAAATATTTGGTAGGTAATGAAAAAATGAAACGGAACCCGTTACTTTTGGTTTAACAGTTTTTTTCAATATGAAGTAAAAAATAAATACCATCATAAATCATACCTTAATACCATATTAAAATATATTAACAAGAAAGGACGTTACCTTTTGTTGATACCACAAAGATGGTCAGCATTTAACAAGTAAAAATAATAACCAAGCTCAAAAAGTGACTTTTGCTCTAAGATAAGTTGGACTTTTTAACTACTGGCTTTTGTAATCTGGTAAAATTTTAATGTGACTCTAAGTTAATAAAGGGATTACAATAATCTGTTATTAACTATCCCGTGTATTAACTTTGTCGGTTTAAAAAGTCCTACTTAAGACATTTTAGAAAATCGTTGCTTGTTTGACATGGAGACGAAGCTACCGTAAGTGCAGTTAGGTATTTCTAAACTAAAATAACTTCTTTGTGTTTGTTAAAAAGGAACCGTTACAAGTAATTAACAAAGTAATGGTAAAAAAATGCTACATTACCATTAGTAAATGGTGGCGCCCTTCGCGGGTATATGCGTAATCACACTTAACAATCATATCATTAATAGTGTTAATGACTTCCAGTGTTGTTAATATATTATTTTAAATGGCTAAATATTTTTTCCGGTTTATCGAATTAATTGCAGCGTAAATGAGAATGTCTCAGTTGTTCTAATTTATGTTTCATTATAATTACCTTGTTCATTAAAAGAGAAAATAGTGTGGGTAAAATAGCCACTTGACCATTAGTACCAGTAAATAAATGGAAAAATGTTAACAAAAAAGTGGATGTAAATGGCTGCATTTGAATTTAAAAAGAGTGCAAGAAGTGTAACGTAGGTATATTTGTTCGTGTCCAAACAACATAACAAGATAAAAAAATATCTCAAACATCCGAACATCGCCTTTCGTCGTTCATGAATCATGGGCATTCCTACATATAGATATCTCCTTTCGTTTTTAACAATTGACCACTGTCTATCTTTTTTGGAAAAAAGTAATAAATTATCACTAACCAATACAGCTGGTTGAAATATTGTTTTTTTAGCTCATTAAATAAATTTTCAAACTCTATAGGTGTTTCGGAGCTGTGAAAATAGTAAAAAATAAATCGGCTATTTATTTTGTAACCACATACATTTTTTTAATATATCAAAACTTTATTATAATAAATAATATCTTCTTGTCTGGGCTCTTTTTAATTTGTTTTTTTTTTAAGTTTTAAATTGGCGTGTTAGTCGTTGAGGTTATTAACGAAAAACTATATTATTTGATTATCTGCCAATGCAACGAAAGGTTCGAATTTCGTTTCGCCCTATTATTTTTGATAGTATCATCAGAAGTAACCTTTTCCAAATTGACAATAAATACTATAATGGTATAACACAAAAATAATTAAAGAAAAATATTTATTTTCCAAACACAATTTCCACGCCAACGGTTACCAATTGTAGCCAAGTCTTTTAGCTCAATTTTATCCCCTGTTTCACGCGTCAAGTGACAATTGGCGTGTCCCATTGTCACCCGCAGCTTGTATCTCGGAGGGTAGTTGGCTATTGTGACTATATCAGGTAGAGTCTAATCTATCCGAATACCTTAATGTGTTTTAAAGATATATGGTCGGGTTTTAAACTATTTTCTAGTAATCTAAAATCAGTAGACTTGTTGTATAGGATATTTTATGGTGTGTAAACTTTATAAATTGATTTTATGGTGGTAGACTGCATGTTTCGCTTGTTTGTTTGCTTCGATTGCAGCTTTACCGGTTTATTTGCTGGAAGAAGGCGCTAAAATTATATACTTTTGTTACAAATATCCGTTCACAATGAAACTCAAAATTCATTGTGTTACCTCGAGATGTTTCTCTATTTAATATACAGGAGAGGACTCACGATCTCGAGAACATCGATCATTTGTATGGACTCTTCTTATCGAGAGCCATAAGATTTTAATATTGTAAAAAGAAGAGTTTTCTATTGGCGTTTTACATTAGTGAAACGCCACGTAGTGTCCTTAATGATAACTAACTTAAGTAGTATTTACCGTGTACTTATTGTTAAATATGAACAAATTAGAGGTTATATAATTAACTAATGCAAACCAGATTGGTTTAAAAACACGATTTTTAATGTGAACAACGTAAAATGCAATGTTTAACATAGGTTTAATGTACTACTTATGTCGTCCATGTTGTTGAATTACAACGCCATCTGTAGGTAATGTAAAACGCCAATTTCATTTAAAATTTTATAAAAGACGCTCTCACGTTCTTTCAAAACATATCTATCAATAATAAATGCGGAGACATTTGTTCGCCGCAGTAATATCTGTTTAACCACTAATAGCGCCACTGTCGCAAAATTTGCATACTATCGATTAGTGCCATCTATCGAATAATGTCTGCCAAAATTTAAGACAGATTCATCAGGTAGATTTGCTCTGACAGAGGTTCAAAAGAACAAAGACCAGAGTTATTGGAACGATTCGACTCTGAATTGTTGCAGAAATGGCCCCATTTGGCGAAGAAAAAAGTTATCTTTCACCATGATAGCGCGCCTGCGCATTTATACATTCACCTTATTTTCAGATTTGGCCCTATGCAATTTCTTTTTGTTTCCTAACATGAAAAAATGGCTTGGTGAAAAGCAGTTTACATGAAATGCTAAAAAGGAGTGAATTTTCATTCTCACTTTTTGATTAAGAACCTTCTACATAGTCTCTTATACTAACTATATAGTACTTATATGCAATAATTGGTATGCACACAGCATATTTTAATATGTAAACATAAGCAACTCGAATCAGTTCCAATAACAATTACTTTTACAATAGTATTATATTGTCGTATAACAAACTACCTTTAAAAAAGAAATTTAAGCGATATGAATGATAATTTTTATTTTATTTGATTTGAAAATTTTATTAAGTTTTGAAAAAGAAAATTTTTTTATTTTGTTGGCGCAGTTTTTTTTTATTTTCCAGACTTCTGTTGTAAAGAAGTCAACATAGCACTTTGGTTTTTTTTATAAGGCGCTTGTGCTTTTTTAAAGTTTGAATAGCCAACGATTCCAATTGGAGGAAATTGTTCAGTTTTCAATTCTCATTCAGTTTGTTAAATTTGTAAAAGTTAGGAATTTAAAAGTGTAAGTTGGTAAGAAATTAAATGGAAAGTCGAAATTTTTGATTTTAAAAGTTGGGCAGAAGAGCTGGAAATACGAGGACTTTTTGGTGAGACGTCAAGTAAGGTGGACGTCCATTTTGGTGTTCCTCTGGTTTAATTTTTTTGAGTTTATCTGGATGAAAATTTGGACTGAATTTTGTATTTCTGGACTGCATTGATTGTTCAAGAGCATCACAACGTGGTGCATATCCTGTGATTGAATTGGATATTCAAGATTTCTATATTTTAAAAGCCGATGTGCAGCAGTTTGAGTTTTGGAATGCCATCATTTGTTTATAAGAATTTTACTTACGTCGCAGTCGTTTCAAGTTTGGATCACTGAATAATTTTGCAGCTAATGAAAAACCGTTGGCTATTGTCAATAATTTCCATTTGGAGTTTATCAGTTTTTTTTACCCGAGTGATATGGATAATAGAAATACAGTTGGTTTGGTCGTGAAGATTATTTGAAGAATAAAAGGTACCCAACGTTTTTTTTTACATTTGTGAAATTTATTTCCACGACGTGTTTTTAACCAGTAGGATATTTGAAAATTTAAAAGTATCTGGTTACAGGCACGTTAAGTAGATCGTGGGCTTTGAATTGTATTTCTTTGGTTCAAACCAAATAACCAAAGTGTTATATGATTTATTTTTTATCTGCGAAAAATTTTTTCCTTTTATTATTATAAGATTAAAAATTTGTGTTATCAAAGCATTCATATCGTTTTTTTTTTATATTTCTTGGTTAAAGGCTGGCCGGAGCAATCGAGTTTGTGCTCTTCTATTTGCGTGTAGAGTTTTCCCCCATGATTTTTGAGTTGTTTTTTATAATTTTTGCAAAACAGCAGTAGGAGAGTACAATATATTTTTTATTAAAGATCAACCATTTTTTTTACAATAAATAAATGCAAATATGTACATTTTTTACAATACCTATTTTTTAATCATGACATAATCGGACATAACTTTGCTCAACCATGACGTAATCCACCTTTCCTAACCAACCGTTCCTAACCACTTATTAGCATGATTAAACATCAAACTATTTTTACAAGGTACAGTCAAAATTCTTCAAATTGTGAAAGATTCCGACTTTGAACTTGCAATAAACCCGCAAGAAAAGTGCAATATAACAACTTAACATTGCTATCAGACAGATAGTTTGACGTGGAATGCTAACCGCGCTCCAAATAATTTTGGAATTATTAGAAACCGAAAGTATAATATTTCTCATGTTAATCCCCAAACATTACCATCAGTTCACCTCTGGTAATACACCTACAATAAAAATTAGAAAAATATGGATTCTGTGAGGTCCATATCAGTATTCATAAACTAAAAATTGCTAACAATGACTCTAATAATAATAAATTATCCACCCTCGTTGGTTGTTTACGGCTCTGTCAGTTATGAAGTATTTTTCCTGCATATTCTTCTTAGTATGCAGCGACAGTTCATTTTGCCAACCTCATGTCTTATGCATGTCGATCCTCCAACTCACTGTAATTTGTAACGTTTTATAGTTAACGATGTGATTATTTTTATTATTTTGAATAATATAATGACCTTTCTAGGTGTGCTGCAATTTAAATAAGGGAAACATATTATACCACGAGTCTAGACAAGGATTCTTTAGAATAGACGATAGTCCATCACGTTCTGAATTAATAGCACGTGAATTTTATATATTTAGGAACAGGATTTAAGTGATAACAAATATCTTTATTTTAATTTTTGGGTGTTTTGTCTCGCATAGTGATTGCCTTATTTGGTAGTATTGTTGCGCGCGTGTGTTGTATAATTTATTTCAAATAAATTACCTTTTATGTTGAAATGTGATTATTAATTCATGCAATGCTTTCAATAGTTACTTTCAGCTGCTGTTCAGCAATTTAATTCGAACGAAACTTTTTGTTTGGTCTAAATACTGAAAGAGAAGCTGCTGTTCAGTCGCCAGGACATTTTGAAACCATAAACAATTTTTTTCTTGCTTTTGCAAGTCATTTTTACAGCCTTATTGGTCGATATTTTGTAATTTGGATTATTTATTAGTTAAAAAAAATTGGTTTCACCCGTTACTGGGTGATGCTACTTTCTGCCCATTACTAAAGACATTTTCACAAAAAACGCACATTTTATAAGAAGGTAATTGAGTTATTAAAAAAAAAACCTTGTGGTGTAATTCGGTAAGTATATAATAGCATATTGTTATTTTGAACAAGAAATAGTAATGAGCAATTCAAACAATATCCATATTATTATTGATTTGTATTCATGTGGAAGTGAAAATATAATGAAAAGTTCTCGGAAGTTAAATTCTAATCTATGAGAAAAGATAAAGTGACCATTAAGTATTATGAATGAACATACACATAATATAAAATTATTCAAAACGTTCATATTATTGTTTAAATTACCTTTCATGCATAACAAAACGTTTTAAGTGCCTACGTTTTATAGTTTCTTGTATTTAATATCCGGCTCTTCTCCGAGAATTCCGTTTCCATAAAAATAAAAATTAATTACAAATTTTGGTGAGGTATTTCGTGTGGGTGGTCTATAATGCGGATTATTTGGCATTTGTCAAAATGTACTCTACTTTTCGCACCTGGATAAATCCCCTTTATGCGGAACAGTCGTACCGAAAAATTAAGAAATAACGTTGAATATTGAAAAATAATATCTCAAAATTGATCTTTGGCTTAACCATCGTTTAAAAGTCAAGTGCTGTGTAAAAGTTTTGTAAATATTTATACTGAAAATACTTGAAATATTTTCTTATTTAAGCCGATTTATTATAAAGTGACCTATGGTATGAAATTCCAGAAGCTTTCGATTTCTTCCCATGAAATATATCACCTTTGTTTGCATGAAAACCAAAAATCAGGCGCCATTATGTCTCGTTAACAAATATAATGTAGCAAAACATTTTGTCTTCTGCAAACGACGTAACAGAAAAACATAAAATTAATTAGGTCAATTAAATACATAGTAATCAAATTGTCGTTAGTGGGATACGATGAAAGCACTAATATGAGGGGAGATAATCAAGATAAGAAGCACCCCAAAGCAATTTAAATTTCATGTGCATGCATTAACCCTATATAATACGCTTTTCGTGAACTTTTTTTTCCAATTTAGAAATTTTTATCGTGCATCCCACATTCTTCCATTTCATACCAATTAGGTGGAAGTAACCTCCATATATTGGGTGTCAATTTTCTTATTTATTTAAAATTTAACAAAGGTTAGGTGTTAAATGGTTCGTAATTTATGAGATTTTAAATAAATCGAAATATTAACATAGTTAAAACCACTATGTAAATACAGCACCTTAAGCGTTGTGAATTAATATTACAGGTCGAACTAAACCAACCTATGGATGCCGCTGAGCAAGAATATTAAAAAAATAAAATTTAAAGGGTGTGTTGAAAATAAATTTTTAATAATCGTTTGATTTATTTTTTCATAAATTGCCCATATATCATGATTTTCTAAAGTGTTGATGTAAATGGCCAATATAGTACCAAAAAAACCGTGTAGATTTAACATTTTTTAAAACAGATACTATTAATTTTTTCGAAAATTCAGTATTAATTTGGCGCCACGCGATTAAATTAATTAAATATCACGAAAACTATTTTAACTTGTGGCGGAGGTGAACATTTAATTTAAAGAATCGGCTAATTATAGGTTATGCTTTTAAAATAATTATTATACATATATATGTGGGCACAACCATTACGTAAAATGAAAAATGACCCAAAATGAGTAAAAGAGTTCTACGAAGAGTCTGATGCTATAAAGTATTTATTATAATGTTCAATAATCATATGCTGCCTATGGCTTGATATATTAAAGCTCTGCCTCTTCTTATCTAAGCACTTCGCCTAAAACTAACTCGTATTGTTTGGAAAAACAATTTTTAATTTTTTTATCGGCGGTTCCCGATACCGTCAATCATTTGAAAAATTAAAATGTCTCGCATTTCGAGTCAAGATTAATTATTACAAAAGTGTGAAAGTGAGCAGTCACACTTACGTTTGTATTAGGTATACCTATATACAAAAATCTATTATAAGGTAACAAAAAATTTAGTCAGCTGCCCAGTCACTTATTTCCCCATTTGCACTGTAACAGCCGCTTTACTTCTATTATTTGTTAACTACATACGTATTATTATCTTTCAATAGGAGGTTATTTGGTTGATTCTTTAACACTCGAAAATTTTTCTATTTTTCTCCGAAAAATAAACTCAAATGAAGTTATGTACTTGACGTTTAACACAATCGATTCTACTTTTCAACTAAAGCCGCAGGATGCCGAACATTTTGTTACAAATTATTTTACCTGCTCTTTAAGCTATTATTAATTTCTTTTCTGCATACCTGTATATAAAACCGTATACTATATTTTTGTTTAACTTTTTTTTATATTAGACACATACTTAATAAATAATTTATTTAATATGAAGTTGCTAATAGCCTCAAAGCTATATCAGAATTGATTTATTACGATGTTATTAAAACGTTCATCACATTAATTATTGATAGCGTTTTTTTCTTCAAATAATAAATTATTCACTTTATATGATTTTATTTCGACTGCACTAGAGATCATTTCCTGATGGAGAAGTTAAGCAATGTCGAGCGTGGTTGGTGTGAGGATTTGCTGCTTTCTCCAAAACTCGAAGAGAAAAATAAATAAAACTCTTCAATTAGGTATCGACAGTGATTCCTATTTGTGTTTAACCAAAACCTGTTGTTGTTGCTTGGCTATAACATTAAATCAGTTCGAAATTAAAGGTTTTTTAATAACATGTTTGGTTATTTATATGTTAAGATTTCTGAAGTGCTGGATATTAACAGCTGTCTAATTACTGAAGGTAATTTTTTTTAACTGTAATCGTTTCAAACTAATTTAGTATAATAAATTTATTTAGTGTTACAAAATAAATACCAAAACAAAAATTTATTTTAATTTTAAATTAATTTGAAGGTGGCATTAATTTGGTAACTATAGCTCAGGCGAAGAAAAGCTCCGGTTAAAATTTTCCACGAGGAAGGATCGGCTTTACTACCAGGCGCCACTTGAAAATGATTGCATATCAAAATTAAAAACATGAATTTATTACTTATAACTACATTTAATTAACTGTAATTTTATAGTTAGTTAGATGTCGTCTACAAAAGACGTCCATGCCTAGGAAGGAGAGGTCAAAAATCGTGATTAATTAAGTGTTTAGTCAAATGAGACGTCGGAATAAAAATTTGTTGTTCAAATTTACTGTTGTTCAAAGTTCTTTATGGACGAGCTTATACTGATTGTGAGTAAACGTAAACATGGAACAGATTAACGTGAAATCAGAACTACTACACAAATATCTATAAAGTATAAGTACCATACTGATTGTTGTACGGCCTACAGGCCGCACTGAACAAAGTTATTATAGAATACAGATTATAGAATTTATTATTTTAATAATATTTAATATTATAATTTCAAATTTGTTTTGTTCTCTGATTGATTTGTTCATCACACCATTTTCCTTTTGGTTAACTTTGAGAGGCCGTTTTGATAGTTCTGCGATGTTTCTCAATATTTGACCTCCCATTCTGTAGAGTGGGGGTATTCTATACCCCCAAAGCCCCACTCCTAATTTCACGACATATTGATATATTTGTTTAGTACAGTTGAGATTTAATAAAATCTCACACTATCTTATCTTTGGTCTTCCATGTTGTTATGCTCTTCAATATGGAGCCTTCCTCATCGCTCATAATGTGTCATATCCATCTGATTATCTGCGATTTTGCAAATTTTCTAACATCTCTTCTTCTTTTATTTCCTTTTCTATTTTGTGGTTCTTCTATGATCTGCGATTGCCACATTCATCTGTTCTCAGACCCATGGCAGTGCGGAAGACTTTTTTCTCGAATATTAATATGACAACCGGTCTTATAAGCGTCATGTAAATTTTAATTTTGGTGTTTCTTTTCAAACGATTATTTTTCAGTAGTGTTTTATTTGCATAGTATGCACCATTACCCATTTGTATACTTCTTTTCATTTCGTATTTATCACTATTGTTTCCATTTATTTACACACCCAATGTACCTCTTCGATGATATAATTATTATCTATTGTAACATCTTCAGTATCATGCGTTTTACTCTTACATTTCATGTAGTACTTTATCATTTTTTCATTTATCAGTTATCCCATCTTCTTCACAATTTTCTCTATCTTCTTGAAAAGTTCAACCATTTTTCTGTACGATGTCGTCATTATGAGTATTATCCTTGTATTGAGTTTTCAAAGTTTTCAGTTTCTCTTCTGCATGTGGTAATTTTCTGCAGTGTTAACTTTGTCATTCTAATCAGTTTCAGTAGTATATCCATTTCTAACATCGACTGGTACAATTCATTTTTATTTACTTTATCAAAAGCTTGCTGAAAATCTACAAACAAACTACTATTTTGAATTTATTTCGTTGAAACTTTGAAAAATCATGTAATTTTTATGAAAGGTTGTAAAAGGTTCGTTAAATCGAAGTTTTGCTATATTTTGGAAATCACATTAAAATTGTTGTTTTTTTATTACTTTGTAAAGATGAAATGAAATTTCGTGAAAATAAAATAAAAACTTTGCAGTTGGTAGACCGCAACAATGTAATGCGGAATATTATGGACCTTTTAGCAAAGTTAAAGACTACTTTTACATTAACTACCTAAAATTCTGCTGCTCAATTAGGCAAATTTAAAAAAAATCTTTCAAAATAAAAATTCGTCCTGGTAATAAATATAATGTTTGCATGGTGTTATTTCTCGATGGCTTTTTATTTTCTGGACAAGAAATCATTAAAATCTTCGAATTCATAAAAAAAATGTTTAAAGTCATTAAGAGCCAAATGAAAGTATATGTACCTATAAACAATGTAAAGTCATACAAGTAGTAAAATAAGGGCTGTTGGGGAAGTTGTTTTTTTTGTTTTTGAACCATGCAAAAAGAACGTATAAAAGATTATAATTCAATCAAAATCAAATTCAGTGCCTGGTGCAAGAAAATAAAAAGACTGCAAAATTGAAAAAAATTAGAATCAAAAGTTTTTTCAAATTTTGTTTAAAACTTCTCAAATTTTGGCTTTCAACAATAAATTCATATCCTAAAATTTTAGAATCAAAGTAAATTTTCAAATTATAAATTAACGGTTTTTTCAAATTGACGAAGGTAAGGCATTTTTAGAAATTGTTTAATTTTTTAGAATTTAAATTGCTATTTAAACCAACTTTTTCGATTAATTATTCCAATTCTTCTCTAGGTAGTTTAAGAATATGAGGTTCACTTTGCTGAATCATCCTGTATGCTGTTGTAATTTACACAAATTTAAATCAAAATACTGAGAACATTCCAAAACTGTAAAAAAGAAAAAATAAAAAGCGAAATTTATTACATTACTTCGGTTTTTGTTGTTCTTTCTTTCGGATCTTTCAAATTAATAATAAATTGTAGCTTTGTAGTAATATTATTTCAATCTTATCAGATATCATCAGAAAAACATAATTAAGATCACTTAAATAAAAGACAAAGTCAAAAATAAATTAAATAACTGGTAATATATAAAAAGCAAACAATAATTTATTAAAATATTGATAGAATTCAATAAAAAATTACGAACTTACAATAACAAAAAATTTTTACCTAAAAATAAAAACTGACAAATAGATATGTGGCGATATTAAATTCAAGTTTAATAAAGTTTTTTGGGGATTTCAGAAGTTATAGATTCTCATTTAGAGAATAAATCAATTGTCGATGTACTCGTATAATACCATATAGTTTAATGTGAAATCCGAACCACGAAATTAAATATATAAAATTTAGAAATTGTAAATCTAAAAAATTAATTAAATCACCAGGAGAAAATTCGTCAGTTTGTTGTGGTATTTCATGCTGGATACGATTTTCATGAGACGAGGTAAATTATTTAACATTTCTGAAATGTTACTTTTGTTGATCTTAAATCCATTTTTGATTCTATCCTGAAAAATTGGAGTTTGACGTATTAATGAGTCGCTTGGCGATTCTTTACATGAAAAAATGCGTCGAGTGCACTTTCATCTGAGTTTGTTGTGGCGTTTCTCGATGTATTCCATCAGTTTTTAAGAAATAAATTCAAGATTAACAGAGCCTATAGAATTTATTAACAATAATCAAACAATAAACATAAACAGAAGTTATATAACAACTTCATTTGGCACATGAAAAATTAAACAATTTAACCTACAGAAATACGCAAATTATTCCTCAGACCTTTTATCAAATATTTCAGAATAATAATCCACCCATTTCTCCATCCTCTTGTTAAAAAATATATTCTTTGAACTTTCGTCCAGCATCTCTTTTGTTACTTCCTTTCTATCCTGGTTATCATTACTAGAGAACATGGGTAGTACCCATAACGCAGATATAATTCCATATTCAGTGAATCGATCAACTTCATTTTTCAACCAATTGTAGTTTAATTTAGGATCAATAGTAACACCGTTATCTGCAATACTACTTTTGAGGTAATAGAGATAGTTTTTTAAAAAGCATTCCTTGAAATCTATATAATCATCAGGCATTAAGTTGATAAATAAGAGATATACCAGATCGCTGGCAACGGAACTGTAAAGAACTTTTTGAAAATCGATGAATTTTATATCTATATCTACAATCAGATCGTTTTTATTTTTTTTTTCCTTTAGCTTATATAAGATATTTGTTAGCAGCAAATCACCATGACAAAATACGTTATTATCTTGTTCTTCGGATAACAAATCTTTAATATCGTATTTAGCAACTTTAATCAAATTTTCCAAGGCTGCAATTTTGGTTACATTTTCTTCCGTGGGATACCTCCTTTTGTAAAGCGAGACAATACTTTTTAAGCTATCTTGTTGATGTTTTAAAAGTGGCGAGTTTGGATAGCTATATAGAAATTCCTTGGTAAGGTTTTTAATGTTTTTGAAAGCTTCGATATTTTGATGTTTGAACGCAAAGGTTGCTGCATGAAATTTTGCCAAAGCCTAAAATTGATTAAACAAGAAGGTAGTAAAATTTTTTGCTTGATTAAAAAGAAAACAGATATACCTGCAGAATGTACATACATTCATTTAGTACGATGTGGCCTTTCTTCTTATCAAACATTTTGTAGTTTTGGTCTACTCCACACAAATCTTGTACTATGATCTGCTCAGGTTTGGCGGAATAGCATACTGGAACTGGAAGGGCGGTTTCTCCAAAAATATTTAAATGCGGAAAAATTGTATTATATGCTATTTCTTCATTTTTGGCTGCAATGTGAGAATTATACAGGTCTTGATGAGCTCTTGAATGCAACGCTTTTACAATTACGTCCAATTGAAACTCTACAAAACGCAAATAGTATAAATTGTTACCGTTAGTGCTATATTATTTACTCCCATCCTCCTTGAAACCAAACAGTGTCCATTTATTTACTTCAGTCATAAATGATTGTTGAAGTGAAGACCTATTACCAGCTTTAACTTCATCGACTTTAACATTATCATTTTTGTAGAACATTTTTAAAATAAATTCAAAGTATTCCTTGCTGAACAATTGACTAGCCGTTGGCATATCTGAAAATTGGTTCGCTTGAATTAGTTGAACAAGTGGAACTTGCTTCTGAATTTTCGGGATGAGGGTCTTTGACAACTTCTTCATTATATGAATCATGTTCAATTTAATCAATGATGTCCTAAGAACTTTTAGTTCCAGATGTGGAAATATCAAGATTTACCAAATTGAGGTAAATTGGGGCTTGAATCTTGTTGTATATTATTCACTTCACGTTTAGGTTTATTTGGCTCTTTAGATAAAATAATCTTCTTCCGATCCAAGTAAACTGGATGATTTGAAAAAATTACCACTCACAATTTTAAATATTAAAGTTACACGCACAAAATAATAGTAACAACTAAAAATGTATTTGAAATATTGCAGTAAGTATTAGAAAATTTTATCTTTGCAAATGTTGAAAATCGAAATGAGGACATTTGTTAAATCGATAAGGTTAAATATTTCAAATTTAAAATAAATTGAATTACATTTTTAAAAATTTTATGGATAATTTAATCTAGTGAAATTTATTGTCTTTATTATTTTAGTAGTAGTAGTAAAATGATTTTTGAGGTATGACAAGAAGAAAATCGTTCCAGCAAGAAATGTTCATATGATTAATTTGCATTTTATATTTTTTGCATATTTTTTATAGCTATTAGGTACTTCTCTAATAGACACTAATATTTGGCAAATATTGGAATCTATTAGATTTATATAATTCTATTAGATTTTTATAAGATTATGAGAGGTGAGCTAAGTGAATGGGATAAGGACCGAACTCTAGGCTAGAAGCCCCAACCCGACAACAAAAATTTATCCAACTTCATTATGACCCTTTCCTCTTGGAAGGCAATGGCAAACCACCGAGAGTAATCTGCCTAGTGATCAATTTAATATTAAAATAATAATATTAAATTGGTAGCCAACGTCTAAAAGAAGATATGGCACTAAGAAGAAGATTTATATTGGCTCCAGAATTTCTTTGCCAGAATCCAGGTAAATGTTTATATTTTACGTCTTCGGAAAATGGGACAAATTTTGTTCAAGTTTCCATGGCTTTTACCATTAGTGGAAGATCGTTATTAGTTGCATTTTATTACTAATTTGTACTTCAAAAGATGCATAAAAGCCATGTAAAAATCTCTAAAATGTATAATTTTATTCAATTAGGTACATAAAAGAAAATATCAAAAATCACCCTAAAAAATACCTTTTATTGGTTTTTACCCCTTTAAGCTTGTACTGTGTACCATGATGGGTAATTTTATTATTAAAATTGTAGAAGTATGGTTTAGCATCTTCCAAACAACACTTTCATAGATTCGAACTTGATAATTATTCTAACAATTCCCATAGAAATCCGTATAATTTCAAAAAAATTTGAGTAATCCAAAAAAAAATCCCTGTAAGTCCATACAATTTTGATTAAGTTTCAAATATGGGTATCTACAATCAAAAATAAATTTAGCTGCTTCTCGCTGTAAAGTTCAATTAAAAACTTATTTCTTATAATATTTTGCGATTAGAATTGCTTCGTAAAACAAAAAAAAACAAATTACTTTTTTGCCCTTTCTTAAGAACGGTTTTACTTATTAAAAAAAAAAATTTGTTGAGCCTTGGTTGTACAAAAGTAGTAAAAACAATTCTTTTTTTGTAAACTTGTAGTTTTATGCTTCTCTTCTCTCAGTCTGCATGAAGTAGCTATACATTTGATTTCATTCTGGATACTCACCATCGGAACTTGAAGACTGAAATAAATCGTTCAAGCAATTACTTTTTGAAAAACGGTGCTACCCTGAATTTGCATTTGTGTATTATTTAGCCAACTCAAAAAAATTCAAGAAACAAAAGTAAAGTGATGCAAATGGTTGAAAAATGTATAAATTAGAAGATCTCCAGCTGATATTTAATGAGGCAAATGTAATTTTTGATTTACTTTTTAAAATAATTATTTAGACTGAGATGTCTAATGAAAAATATTAATCAAACGTGATAACTAAGTTATTAATTTTTTAAGAAGTCAAAATTATTTTTAATGCTTTAATACACTTACGGAGTAGCAATTTATTCTCCACGACATACCTAACTTACATTCTTAATAAGCTTTTAATGTTTCCCAGCTTGACGCTTAGTGGATGTGGAAATGAACTACCAAGCAGCTTACTTACCAGGTTGGTAGTATGCAAATTGATTAACTGTTCTTTTAGCTATTACAATATTATTTAAAAAATCATTTAAAGTAACACACCCATATATCACTAATTTTATCGCTTATTATATTTTAGTCGATGTGAAAGACGTTACTGAAACTGCGAGATGATTTACTTGGTTTGTTTATTGTATATTGTATTGTAGTATAATATGAGTGTACGATATTATGGTTGGTGTTTTGTAGGATTTTAATTGGTTTTAAATATTGAAATGATTATCAAGATGTCAAATTCCGAGAAAATTATGACCCCAGACAGCAAGCAACCCCAAAAAGAGATATAAAAAGATAATCTCGAAACGCGTTTTGAAGATGAGTCCATAGGTAACTACGGTGTTGCACTGCAGGAGGCAAACCATGAATAAATAAACGCGTGAATTTTACACAATTAACAAGTAAAATAAACAAAAAACTCGATTAATTTCCGAGTCAACAACCAATCAAGAAAAAATATGACAGGCGCTCTCAACTTTTTTTTCGAAAATGCTGCTTGATTGATGTGCTAACTGATTGTTGAGCTTATTAACTTGTTAAACAAGCGGGCGTCACAAAAAAATACTTCATGTCGATTCATCATTGTTGCCTAACAAATGAAGGTTCTTCCATTGTTGATTAAGAATTGCCTACTTAGCTGCAATTCAATAAAGCGTATTGTTGCTGATAGCTTTAATGAGTTGACCATTTAAGAGCAATCTTATGTGTTTATTTTATAGAACTTAAATCCTCTTAATTGGACAGAACGCTTTAGGTGCCACGAAATTTCATTATAGCACAAAAAATTAACTAGTCACGCCCAACTAGCATTAAATATTGAACTTAATTTGAACGCTATTATTCACGATTATAATTAACAACACAATGAATTTTTTAATTTAAATATTCATTATGGCTCGAAATTCCTTCCAATGTTCCGATTGTTAAGGCATTTTTTTTTTCGTCATCACTTCCTTTGTACTTTTTAGCCAAATCTTGGGATAACTAAATGAAACTCGTATCGTCACGAATAGCTTTGTATTGTATTTTGTAATGGTGCATAATTAACATGTTTGTGGTCACTGACATTAAATTTATCATTGTTAGTTGCATTAGGCAATATGCTCAACATGTAATTATAATCACACCTAAATTACCATAACAAAACATAATCATAATTGACATCCAATTTAATTAGAAATTTTATTGTTCTTGTAACAACTCTTATTGCAGTATACATACATAGGTATTGACAAAAAATTGCCAATTATTGCGAGAGTATTGAAATTCTTTCGGATTTTGTTCCTCTTGCAATTATACAAAATAATCACGAATAATTAAAATATACTACAGGAGATAATGAACAATTTAATTGCTACTTCAATGCATACAATTAACGGTGAAATTAATCATTGAAAATATTTGATAATTTCTCATCGAGCATTGTATGCTGGGGTGTCATAATATTCCACCCACTTGAATTATTTATCAAAATAGCGTTAGGTAAATTAATATCGTCGTGTTATCATTTCTATTGAAGCTAAAATGTTTATAATGTTTACAATTTTCTAGAACAGATTAAAACACTAAATAGAAATGTTGAATGTGTGGTGCAAATTACTATTATTAATTTTTCACTTAAATTGTTTACTAGTTTTAAAAGGTGAGAAATTCGAAGGAGCAATGAATTGACGATGCATTGTGAGCCAGGTCATATAAATTGATTGGTGTTTAGAGCAAGTAATTGCTAATTAGTTCACAGCAACTGCTTATGGCTGTTGCTAATTTACGATTGTATTTTATAGCACTTCATGAATTACCCTACTTAATGACCTTTGTTTAAACAAAAAACTTTTATTGTCCCCTAAAGTAAATGAAATTAACGTAACCGACATTTTTCAAATCACTATACCTTCCACCACTTTATACTACTTTTCCAATTATTAGTATACCTAAAAGTGAAATATCGCGCTAAAGCTTTATACGGAATAAATCGAAAACTCCGAGTCCCAACGTGGAAGAAAATTAAACTTACCTACTCTTTTTGCAGAAAATATTAAAACCTGTTCGATTGTTTATTCGACTGATAAAAGGTGATAAATCTTTTAGAACAATTAATTATTATTATCTGTCTGAAAACATCAGAAAATTTTTCCACAAGTTATTATAATTTTACTGTTTCAAATAAAAATCAAATTAAAAAGTAGGTATAACAAATTTATTATTCACTATAAAAAATTAAAAACTTGCGTTGCAAATTGGTTTGTTTTATTATTTATAATAGGCCAGTTTCGATTCATTGGCGATACGGTATTTTAGAGTGCAATTTCGTGGGTCATTGATGCTCCATAACCCGAAATTTTTCTAACTATACCACCAAAATTTTCTTTATTTTATATTTTACGTATAGGGTGTCTTATAATAACCGTAGCAACCGATTACGTCGTTTTAGTTGCTCTAAACCTTCGATTTTAGATTATATGACTCAAAATTCTAAAGAGTTAAAAAATCAATAGCTATTTTAATTAAAAATATTTGATAATATTCTGCATTTTCATACAAATTAATATATTTTTGTAAAATTTCAGAAAACCAGAAAGGTAACGTGGTTAGACGTGAATTTTGAGCAGTTCACCAAAATTTTTGTTCTATTACAATAAACAATTTGAGGGGGAAGTTCTAACACAATATTTAAGTAACAGAGTGCATTTTAACATTTCTTACAGCCTCTAACAACCGGGGGCAAAAATGAAAATAAGTTCAGTTACTAAAAGTTGATCTTATTGCATACAGTCGCTGTACTTAACGACTTCTGCATGTTTTTATTTTTAAAATTAATAATAATATTTCACATTACTATACCTAGCAGAAATAACTTTTAATTACTCGAGTTACTAGGTTTTTCTATTTGTATGGTATAGTAGTAGCTTTAGTTTAAATTAAAACCCTTTTATGGTATTACTATTACATTTCTTTTGTTTGTTTATAATATTTCTGTTTTCTCCATCTTTCTTTAGTTTTTTGATGCAAACCGTACAAAAACAATTATTTTTCCACATTTATAAGTCCCCCCTGCCCATTTTAACTTAAATCTTCGGTTTCTTACAAATTTAATCCTGGATTGGGTAAGAACATTAACCAACTAAACCATAATCAGCTTTTCTCTTTCGAGACTTCAACTGGGAAACTTCAATAATTATTATTACCTACTATTGGTTTCTCTGACGTAACGTGTCAAACATATTATGTTCTTGACTTGAGTGAAAATCTGAATTTATATCCTCCACTGTTTTAAAACCAAGAAACTTTGTTATTAATGCCATTTTTTATTCTCATATCACCCAAATTAAGAAATTGAAACCAGAAAACAAGGCAGATCATCTAAAGATATTGGATT
The DNA here is from genome assembly GCA_905340355.1 of Rhagonycha fulva. Lineage (NCBI taxonomy): Eukaryota > Metazoa > Arthropoda > Insecta > Coleoptera > Cantharidae > Rhagonycha > Rhagonycha fulva. The sequence continues at coordinate 2,181,601 of HG996559.1, forward strand.
TCTTACAGCTTTCTCTTTGAAAAACCTTTGGATATTATTCCAAGAACTTTTGACCAGACCCCCACATGAATTTTGGGCTCGGTTACTAAAAAAAAAGTGGGCCCCCCTACCCACATTTTTGCCCAGATATACACTATGTACCCATGAATGCCTGCAAAGGCATTCGTAACATTAATATCACATGGGTTTACTCACAATAAAATTCATTGTGACGAAGTACCTATTATGCAGAATTAAGACTCTAGCTCCGATTGATGCACATCGTAACAATTTTATAACTGGGCATAGCACCAATATTATGAAAAAATGCTCAGTAAATATTAAGTAAGATACGTTTAGATCTGAGATTTATCGCACAAATATTATCAAGGACAGTAAAAGACAATAAGTCTGTGGCCACACAAAGCTGTAAATGTCGCTTGAGAAACGCAAGAAAGCGCATTTTCAAGGTAAATGAAAGGTTATGTCGCAGCTTCAGCATTGCACTTGTATCAATCAGCATTACCTTGAAAATGCGCCTTCATGCGTTTCTCAAGCGACATTTACAGCTTCGTGTGACCACAGACTAAGAGTACTAGACACAGAAGAGAGACAGAATTTCTGACTTTCATAATATTCGTGCGATAAATCTCAGATCTAAACCTACCATTACGTATTCCAATGTTAACAATATATGATCTAGTCTGTGGTTTTGTTAAAATCAAAAATGCAGTATACCAATTTCTTATAGATAAAGATCTGGATCACAAGAAAAAAATGACAATATTGTAATCAGTTTGATTTTTGTATTTAATTTCAGTTGTGTTTAGTTTACGTTTTCCTGTTATTGGGTTTATCTGTCAAAAATAAAGTTATTATTATTAAAGTAATGTAACGAGAAAGCACGTCAATATATGTCTGACAACCAAGATTCAATAAAAGCACTCAAAGTTATCTACATGGGGATGCAGAAATCTCCCAAAAAATTGGCTAAAAACAACAAAATTGCTCTTCATTGAGTGCCAGGTCGACCAGCAGTCTAGGGTAATTCAAACAAGAATAGAGAGCAGAAAACCGCGGTTCTAATCCTAATTACGTCGGATATGTGATGTGATCTGAAACGTCCAAAATCGATCTGTGGTTCATGGAAAAGAGAAAGAAAAACTACTGCATTAATATTTTTCTAGTAAAATCTTTGTAGTTCATCCAAGAGGATCACCAACATCCAGAATTAGATAGGCACCTGAAAAAGGAAGGTGCCAGGTCATGTGGGAATTGAGGGTAATAAAATAATTGACAAACCAGCTAGATCAGGCTCAAAAACATCTCGGACTGGGACCCGAACCACTTCGTGGGCTATTCGAAACACACAGAGGGCTGGAAATCCAAAATTGGGAAGCGGAGAGTAAGAAAATTCTTTGAAATAATACATCGGGACAAAGACAGGCCAAGAAACTCATAGACTACTCGACTGCAGAAGTTAAAAAGCTTCTTCTTTTATCAAAGAACGAAATTAGACTCATTACGGGGTTGCTCATTAGACATTTCCTGCTGAGGAAAATAATGGAAAAATAACCTCAAAAAATAATGGGACTGGAAGACAATGACAGGTGCAGACTCTGTTAATCGGAGATTGAATCGGCCAAACACATTCTCTGCAGATGTAATGCTTTAGCTCGAGACTACAATATTTAGAGTAGGAACAACTGACACCCAAGTAGGTGAAAAGTTAACCTCTTACAGGGGCGTTTCCAGTCAACTGGCTAAGGGGGTTAATTTACCTATATCAATGTAAATTTCAACATAGATTGATCTTTATTTGTTAAAAAATGAAAAATAAAGGGTAAAATAATAATTCTTAGAGGTAAAACTGCCAGTGCCCTCTTAGAAGCATTCTATGTTTTGTTTATAAAATTGAGTTCCTGAATACCTAATTAGAATGGTTAAAACAAAAAAATCACTGGTCGCACTTCTGAAAGGCTCCCGCAGCCAATCGACCTCTAAGTACAATAACAATATGCTCACATCAGGGTTATAGTTGTGTTATATCTTCATAGATCACTAAGCAAAATTGAATTAAAACCGAGGGGTCTCCAATAATATTTATCATATATTTATTATCGCATTTTCAAATTAAAAAGTGAGGTACTGGACGGAAAAATTTAAGAATACGGTGAAGCTGCTTAATACCTTGAAAGCAATATCAAAACTAAAGTGAAAATACCGAAACCAAAAATAAGTGAAATGGGAGTAATGTAGGTCATGGAAATTTGGTTCACAGAGAAACAAAAGCAGAAACTAAGCTGTACCACATATAGCATTTAGAAGAAATGTGTAATATAATGTAAAAAGCCAGTGAAGTTAGCTCAAATAGGTTGAGCATGTCTAAAAAATGATGAAAAATAGTACTAGTATTGATAAACGTACAAAGTGAAAAAGAGGAGTAGTTTGCAGAAAGCTTTGAAAGAAAAAATCAGAGTAGGGGAAATTGGGGCAAATTGAGCCGTAGAGCACATTGAACCACTTTAAACTTTCCGCTCTGTAATTTACATAAGTCGGTGACACTGAGCCGCACTTGATGTCGGTTAAAAATATTTTAATGTATTCGGTGGTACTTTGTTACGTAGTAATATCCGTTTTTCAGTGTGATTAAATTTTTATTGGTATCTGTTGTATGCAATGGTAGTAAGTAAAGTTTAAACATTTTTATGATTTTCTTTTCTTGTCTGTAGTCTGGTAGAATTATTTTAAAGTAACCTTCAGTAATAAAGTTAACCAAAAAATGCGGCAATATTTTTTTACAAAAACTTATTCTTCACAGTGTATTGCGGGGCCCATTCAACCTACATCCTTGAGGCAAGAAAAAGTAGAAAAACACTCGCTAACCTAACTACAGCGGGTGGAACACAAAAGTCAGTTAGTCAAAAGTCTGATTTGAAATTGATTTTTCTCATTGTAATCTTAAATAAATGTTAATACAAACAATTTTGTGTTAAATTTGGTAGGTTGCAGAGCATAGAGTTGTTTTTTTTTACATACTACCTACTTTCACTATTAGTTTATATTTGATAATATCCTCTTGACTCAAACTACCCCAATCTCTGGTCTAAAGTGGCCCACCAGGGAGGCACTTCTAATAAGTGGACTCTGCTTAATTTTTCTACTGTTAAATTGGAGTAATTATAATATTAAGGTGCCTGGTAGGACACTGTGTGCAAAAGAGTGCATTTTTTATTTGAAATTAACCATGTTATCTAAAAGTTTAGAAAATTGGCTCAATGTGCCCCCCACACTCCCAGTGATAAATGAAAGAGGCACAGGACTCTGCAATAGTATAAAAGGTAGAGGAAAAGAAAATGCCAAAACAAGAAAGCCTGAACGCCAAAACCCAATTATGCTAAACATTATTTGCAATTTAATGTCTTTTAAAACTAATTTGCGAAAACCAAGCGAAACTATTTTAATTTAGACATTTATCGTAAATCATTGTATATTTTGGCTATACTAAATTAATTATTAATGAGATAATTGGTATATAATTTGCATTCAATTATTATTTAAATTTACAATTGAAATGAAACAACGCATGATAATAAAAATAAAATCAAAAATCAATTTAGCCCTTATTTCACGCGTTGAAATTGAAACGATTGGGAACTCGTCTTGGTGAGACTTAACGATTAATAATGTGATTTAAAGTAGGATTTATTATTTAATAGATTTTAAGCAAGAAGGAGAGAGAAAACAATTACACGGATTATATTAATAAAGAGCTTATATGTGCACACAAAAATGACGTATTTATTGACCGTATCGTTGCAGACGACCATTTTGCAAAATGGCCGCTCAAGTAATGTAGTTCACTACTTAATTAATAGATTATTACATATTATATTGAATAGGAAACGCCATTTTCCATCATACTGGTATGATATATGTGTTTATTAATTCCAAATTTTTTTTGCAAAAAAAAACACATCGGCCAAGACTTTTAAATAAACTAACTTTGCTTAATAATATTAATCGGTCGGATTAATTGCGCGATTAGACCGTCGACTACCTCGTCGGTCGGTCGTACGAGAACGAAATTTAAAAAATTTCCCAACGACAGAGAAGGTATGTAGGGTATAAAATTAGTGGTCAGATTTTAAGAAGCGATTAGCACGTTACTAAATGTGCTTGTTTAGTCGTTGTCTCTAATTAAGTAAAATCCCAATTGCCGTATTAATTATCTACAACCGTCATCCTTGTCACTATTTATCGTTGATACATCAATAAACTTGTATAATTGGGGCATTCAACAAGAATCAATGACTATAACTGATGTATTTTGTTAATTGGTTATAAGTCATTCATAATTATGGACTTTTTGATAAATTATTTGTTTTATTGCAACTTTATCTTGTTGTGATGCTTTTTTATCAATTAATTGCTGCTGTCAAGTGATACCAGAACGTTAAATTAAAATCAGTTTAGTGATTTTAATCTCCAAATTTTGTAAAATAGATAAATGAAAAATTGTTATCGATTTTTGTGATTGAACAACTTTCTGTTATCGAAAATCAATTTTTTCTAATTAAATCTTATGTGAAATTTAATCAAATTTTTTTTTGGAACTGTTCCATTTATTCTACTTCTTGTTTGGTTCCTTTCTGTTTCGTGTGAAAGAGGAATTTTCACTTCACCGCTTCCAGTGGTGCCCGAGGAGAACGAACGTGATTTTGCTCTCTTGAGTGCTTGACCTAAACAAAAATTTGTTATAATATTTAGGGAAGGTTTCTCAGATAATCTGCAAATTAGAGGTTGAAAAATACTACTTAATAGTAAATTAGTTATAACTTCAATTAATTAGTTTTTTATTCATTTTCACAAAACACCATTTCTACTAATGAGACTATTTTTGGCAGTTTTCTTGTTCAAAAATTTTTTTCTAATCTTCCCATCAAGAAATGTGCAGAACGATAAGGGATGTCGAGTGGCAGGTGTTCAGACAGCCATAAAATTTGATAATAAAAAATACCCTAAAAAGTTTTATTAGTTAGCCCTATTAGTTAAAGTTGAAGAGATTAAAGTAGTGAACATAATATTTCACAGAGTTGAGAATCTTCTTTTGTCGATGTAATTTTCTTAAAATGTAATTTACTACTAAAAGAAAAATTAAACCTTAAAGAAAAAAATGTCTTTTGGCACAGGATATAATGAACGAATTTTTGAAACGAATTCATCAAATTTTTATTAAGAAAATTAAGAACAAGCATTTGTTCTATTTTTATTGGAACAAAAATATAAAGAGGTGCTATAAAAACTTTAGGTTGTAAAGGGGGGTAAAGGATGTAAATTAAATTAAATAATAAAAATGGAATTTAGATCAAATAATAAAAATAGGATTATTATGTAATTTACGATAAGAAAGGTTAAGCATAATTTCTACGAAGGGGTAAATATTTAAAAGATGATGGGGGGTCAAAGCCAAAAAAAAATTAAAAATGGAATAATTTAATGAAAACTAAGGCAAATATTATAAAAGATAAATAACGACAAAAGCTGGGTAAAATAAAATGGATCGAAAAAAAAGGATCTCGAAATGAAGTAAATGGACAGTTTTTTTGGACGAAAAGAATTAACGAATTAATTAAATTTGATTACTATGTAAAATTATTTTGAGTCTTTTTATCAATTAGAATTTACTAAGCATACAACTTCCACACTTATAATTTGTTCTAATTTATAAAATAAATTTAATCAAATTGATTAAAATTTATTATTGATTTCAACCTAAAGATAAAATTCAATTCGAAATTCAAAATAAGTGTGTATATTTTTAGCACATAATTTCTTTAAATAGAACATAAAATATGAAAATGTACTACTAATAATATAATATTAGATTATTTAATATTTAAATTATTAAGTTTTTAACTACTGAAATTCAATAAGTAAAATAAATTGATATATAATATTTTAAATTGTATTATTTAGGTGTATCAACCCAGTATACCGTAATAAGTATATCAATATTTTTTAATATTCTAATAATAAATAAATATTGATAAATTTTAATATCTATATTATCATATCAATAATATATTTTGTAATATCGCCCCCACCCCTATTTACATTATAACGTAAAAAAATAATCCCACATACCATCACAATTACAAGACAACACATTGATTGTTTATGATTTGTTTATTTACGGAAATATCCTTTTAATGGCACAGGTAAATTTGAAAGCAACCGGGATTTGAACCTATGACTTTTAGATCTATAGCTCCACTTCCTAACCACTACATCAAACTACCTGTACTACTGTACAAATAGCTGATTAAATTTTGAACAAAAATAGTAATATAATTCATACAGTTGGATTAGAATAAAATTAGATATGACTCACTCCAGTCTCTCTCTAATAACTCGAAAACGGTGCATGATATAAGAAATGTTTAAACCAAAAGATCTGTTATTAGTTTGGTTTTATGTTCTTAATTTCAGCTATATAGAAAAAATAATTTATCTTATCGCAACAATTTCTTTTATTAATCTAAGAAGAATCGAACAAAGAAATCGGCTAAATAGGGTAAAAGAAAGATTCAAATATTCGATTACGATCGCAGTCAAGTGTAGAAACACGAGTTTCCACAAACCTGTACAGGTGTACACATGTAAAAGTCTCAGGATTGACTTGACAATAAAACCGTTGAACAAATCTCGACAGAATTGATCGGAAATTGTAACACCTCTTCGAGTATCGAATTGGACGATTGTATTATAAGTGTTTTATTTAAATTTTGCATTTTTGTTTATTTTGCCGTCATTTTGTCTTTCGGAATGTATCTACTTTGTTTAAGTTATAAACGCGAAACCATCACGGTCGTAAGACAAGATTTCTGTCAATCTAGAAAAAACATAAATTTGCGTCAGAGCTAAATCGGATAAAAATGCAATTTATTTGTTATACAGAGCAGGTTTGTTAGAAGAATGTTACCGTTGCGGCTCGTTTGCCTAGAGAGAGGGTTGCAGTCTAAGTTCAAAAATAAAATTAGCAAAGTTTTACACTTATTTAAATATCAAAACGATAGAAAAGGAATCAAAAGGTGTTGCTGACATTGTTTTTATGGGATCAAAGTGTTTTCGCCCGATTCCTCTTATTCTTTTGTCTCCTCCACCATCGCCAATAGCCTTACGCAGGTGTCCGATATTTATCTAATTTATGGTGCTTCTGTTTATAACCATATAACTTAGGTGTGTCATAATTGTTCCGAATATTCTTTTGTTTTTGATTTTTATCTCGAATTTTGAATGTTAAAGTACCCACTTAATGAGACCAACCTTAAAATAAAATGTAAAATATGAGATGACTTTAAATTATGCCATGGTATTTTTTGTAGAAAAAGTAGATTTACTTGTTTTTCTCAGGAGTGGACTAGCGATCCAGTTTCGAAACGGAAATTTTCGAAATTATGCACCCACCGGGTTGTCCCCAGATCTGCAATAAAATAAAAGATAGTAGCTAAACCGTAAATTCAAATCAACCTTAATGAATGATGGATTTCATGGTTTAAGAAATTATAAATCAACTCACCATTTCTCAATAATCTGAGAAACATTTGGGAAGAATCTTCTTTTTCAGGAACATCTACCGCACACTATACGTTATACAAATTTAAATTAAAAATTATAACATAAAGATTTAGTTCATGAACTTCAATCAGTTTAAATGTTGTAATATTTTTAATTTCGGGCTACAAAATTTTTTATAAATTAATAAGGAAAAAGTTTATTGGATTTCAGGGCTCAAAAATGCACAAGATAAAACAATGTCTGCCGATGTTGAATCTTTGACAATGACGAAGTATTCGGCTTGTTTTATACAATGTTTGATAAAGTGGATAAAAATTTGGGCTACGAATTCTACGAATTTGAATTCCAATAGCTGAAATAGGTGAAAAAAATTAGAACAAATTTAAGAAAGTTTTTTTATAATTTTGTTAATTTAAAAATAATAATTACAACAGTAAATATTGTTAGGTAAACAAAGCAAACGCTTTAAGTAATAATATTAATATTTTAGTTTAAAATTGTACTAATAATTTTGCACCGCTTTGTAAAAGCATCTAAGTGGAATCGATAGCAGTTCATGAAGTCAAAAGCACATTATACGAATATCTTCATTAAACTTTAAATTTGTATTTGTTTTCATTTTTTCAAAATTGAATTTGAAGACTCAATGTAAAAAAAATCTAGTAGAAGTAATTATTCAAATCTGCCACACCTACAAAATATTGGTTCTAGTTACAAAACCCTGATGACACCAAGGACGTGCTCATGAAAATCATTCAAAAGTTGATCAATTTTGCATTTTTTTATGTATAAATTTACAAAAAGTTGCAAAACTTACAAAAAGTTGGCAATTTTTAATTAATTCAGTTGACAAATTTGTAAATTTGGGATTTCTCCCCTCCGAAAAAAGTTGGTTGGGCACGTCCTTGCCTGACACAAAGATATTATATTTATGAAAGAAAATTCAACGGAATTTGATAAATTTCATTAAAATTAGGCGATTAAATACTGGAAAGATTATCAATATTGATAAGTTTAGCTGATGATCTATTTTAAAGTGTCCAATATCTGCACGAAAAGCGACTGTTTTGACCAAATTCTATTGCCCGTCAGTGTAGAATTATTTGGGCTTCAGGCTAAGCGTGTCTAACGATGCATGGTCGTTATTATGGCGTTTTCACCTAAATTATTTCAAAAAGAATTTTTTATTTATCAACGCTTTCATCTTGCCCGCCGTCTAGTTCTGAGCGTCTACAACGCTATCTTACCCTTTTTCAAACTTTAAAGCTGCGTTTTCTGTGAACTGCTTTCATCATTCCTCTCGTTCTTACGACTGCTATTTAATTACGTTCATTGAAACCAACCTCAACGTCGTGCGTGCGATTGACTAAATCCATTACTCTTTACTCAATGGCTTGTTTTTATACGGTGAAAAGGCTCCATAAAGATTTCTTCCAAGTATGCTTTGTAATACTAATGTAATGATGCTGTGTTATGGCAAGCAATACGAGAGCAACAGTAGTACTTGCACCATGGTAGCGTTAACGTCGACCTAAAGTCACTGTTTACAGGCATTTTTGGCTTAAATATGCCGAAAAAGAGAGATCCACGTGTCGAGCTTAGGTTAGTGTTAAGAACCGTTTTTTTAAACTAATACCGCCAAAAAAGAGATTAATCTAATAATTGAAATTCTACACATTTAGGTTATTTGTTCGCGCAGGGGAATATACTTTTAATGGGTGGATTGTAAGCAGAGTTCCCAGTTTTTCTAAATTTTTATTTAAGAGGGGCCTTTAATTCGAGAATTTTTAATTCAGTCAACAGATGGCGTTGACAGCGCTTAATTAACTGTTTTTGTACATAACTTGGAGGCTTTTGTTTTTAAAATACAGTAAATTCGTTGAGATAATTAAATTTTATAAGCAATATTCTTGGTATTAATCTTTTTGGGTTCATAATATTAATTTATTAAAACACAATTCAGAATTACAATTTGATAATTTTTTTATAAGTGATGAGTGTGTTTTGACTTATTCAATTCCTGGCCAAATACGGACCCAGAAAAGCTCAATACCAAGAATATTGTTCATAGAATAGTATATTATCTCAATGAATTTGCTATATTTTAAATACATAAGCCTCCAAGTTCTGTATAAAAATAGTTAAGTAAGCGCCATCTGTTAATTAAATTAAAAGTTCTTGAATTAAAGGCCCTTCTTAAGAAAATGACCAGGGCTAACTTTATTCTTGCAGCCAATTCAATGTCGTTAAATGCCATTTCATATGAATTTTTAGTTTTTGAGAAATATAAGTCTTATTTGCAACGATCCATAAAATTTTTTATTTATTATTGCTTTTTTAGACCGCTTTCTATCATTTTCTAATAGTAGAAATTTTTAAATTTGCAATCAGAGTTACGTAACCATCCCCTCAAGTCCATTGATTAATAGTGATGATAGTCATTTATATAAATTAAATGTAGGTGCATAACATATTATTTGAAATAATCGACATGTGGGATTGTAAATTTCCATAGAAAAATCTGAACAATAAAAACGAGTGGATGTGAGTCGGATGTGGTTGTTCGGCCTTCGGCCTCACTGGATGAGAGATGTGGCCATCACATGACTTTACCATACAAAAAACGTAGTTAACGATTTTGGCCGCTCCCTATGATTTGGTGCCCATGTGCGAAAATTTTATCGGCTGTCACTCTATACCAAGTCACCTTTCAAGGATCATTCCTTTTATAGATAACTCGATGTTATAAATTTTTCTTTCGGTAAGTGGATTTATCTAGACAGTTGCCCATAACATCACTTGCGACATTATTAGGTGTCGCCCTCTACCGACCACAGTACCAAACATACTCATCGCGTCACTAATTTATCCCAATCTCACGTTTCCGTGGACCGATTTTAACCAAAATCTAATCAAATCTAAGTTTCAATATAAAAGTACTAAATATAAAATTTGGTTGAGAAATTCCTATTAGTTTGGGCGCTAGAGCGCACACAAAATTAAGTGACATACAGACACACAGACACACTGACACACAGACACACAGACACACAGACATTTCTTGATGTTGGGTCTCTTTCAACTCGTTAGACCTCAAGGAATGTAAATCCGTGAAAATCTGAAAAAAAATTTTTTTTCGATTACATAACTTTCCCATTCGGTATGGTAAAGTAAAAAGAAATTGACTTTGGGCTTAAGTATATGAAGTTACTTCTCACCTCGTTCTTCAACCCCATCTATGTTTGCAAATTGTAATTTTTCAAAATCAAAAGGAACATGTAAAATGTTTGGAGGGAAACCTAACTAGCTGCCCAGAAAGATCAGGTAGACCATCGAAGCAGTACCGTTAACTTGTGGCAGTTTGTGTTACCATCCGATCTTCAGATCCCTAATTAATATTTTAAAATGTATGTTAAAAGGACCTAAGTCTTTCTAATATTTCAATTAAACAACTGGGAATTCTACGATTGTTTTTTATTACTATTCATCAGCTTCTTGTATTCTGTTCTGTTGTGACCGATCGTCCCCTGGGTATAGCATTCCCCAATCGATTACTATCCTTAAAATACCAACTTAAGTTAAGTAACTTAACTTCATTTAAATTTAAATAGTATTAATGGCCACTTAATTAAATGTCACATACAGGTCCGGCTTACGTATGGTTTCTATATTCCTTAATCAGTGTTTTCAGATACTGAGCAGGGTCGGCTTTTGTATGATTTTCATTGCTTCTAGCATGTATAATATTATGTTATATATTGCAATGTTATAAATGAGTTAAATTGATTTTTTCACGTTAACTCTGTAGCAACGGCATTGTTGAATTTGAAACTTAAAAGAAATTGCCAAGAATCTGGCGTTATGATACCCTAGCAAACAAAGTCGTTTAAAATGTTAAATGAAAGATGAAGGAAACTCTGGGTCTAAGTGTAATAAATTGAAACTAAAATTTTCCTCTTATTGTCCTGTGATGATCAGCGATTAAATGAACATCAGGATAAGTTTGGTAAATTTTTAGAAGCATTCGAAAAATTTGATTTCAATATTATATTATCGTTAGCAAAACGTTGTTACAAGATCACCCCATAATATTAAGCGAACAATTCGTATTTACCCTTCTTAACAAGACTGTTTCCTCGTTCTCCGTGTACGCTTCGAAGCGTTTATCTAAAATCTTGAGAATATCACAGTCTAAGATGTGATGTAATAGATCGTTACAAACCCCTTTGTTAAACTCTCCTAAGCGATATATCAGAATGTGAGTGGATAGAGTTAAACAATTCCGGTTTATACCGTCCCGGTCACATTCTAATATAACTAGGGTAGATGTTTACTGATGATTTTCCCCCGAGGAAATAAGATCCGGTAGCCATTTTCTAGCGGGTTGCTATTATTTAAGTAATTGTTCTACGCTATTAGCTCGACGGTAATCCGTTTAGTGGATCCAGTTTATAAAGCTTTATTAGGTTTAGTTTATTTTGGCAATTTATTCGTTTGACTGTACAAGATAAATTTAACCACTTTGCCGAATAATGACGGTATGCACTAATTGAACTGTAAAAATTGCGGACAAGCGAGCATCGGTCAAACGGGTCAAAGAATTATGCAAAATTTGGACAAACGAATTTTTAAGTTTGGTCACGTCGCGGCCGTATTTATGCTTTAATATAAAATAAAGGTATTAAATTAAATTTAAATTATATTATCAGATTGTAATCAAAATATTTCAAGAGTGGCCGCGAAAAAATGCGACATAACATTGGAATCCTAATACTTTGGCTTTTATAATTCCTAAAAACAAGTTGAGAATACAATAGTGAAAATAAAAAAGAGTGTATAATCAAGTTGGCAAAAAAGCAAAACTTTACATTCTTTCGGCATTCGTTTGTTATACGGGGACGATGCTCACGTTTTTACACTGTCGTCTGTTTTATATCAATCAAAATGGTTCCCGATCAAGTTTTATTTGTATATCTTTTGTTTTGTCAACACGACTCGTTTGTTTCGCAACAAAGAAATCATTTCAGCCGCTATTGTGACACTAATTAGCCGTCTAATGGGCATATGTTAAATTTTTGTAACTTTTTCATTTGGTCGTAATTCAAAGTTTACACAAATTCAATCATATAAATTCTGTCGGACGCAAGAGATTACATTCCGCACAGATATAATTATCAAAAAAGTCCTAATTTAGTTGTAGTATCGACCGGCGTTTGAGATCAAAGAGTTTCAATTTTGAGAATATCTATAGGTTAATTAGCGCGAAATTTAAATGAAGAATTTAATTTAAAACAAAAATTGTCGGGTTGTTGTGATACGCGATCCAATATCGAATAAACCAAAACATATCATCTCACCCTAAAAAATTTCCGCCAATATGTCGCCATAAACAAGGTCGATAAACTAAACAAAAATCATCTAGAATGCGATATTGTCATACGATAACCCCCAAGCTACTTCGAGCCGAACACACCACAATAAAAATACAGCACTTACCCTGAAAATTCACGAATCAAAAGGGCAAACTTTGCCAACATCTACAATAGAAAGAGGAAGTAAGGTTATTTCTTATTTTATTTCTCCCAAAACAATACTTGTACAAAATCGAAGAGCATAAATTGAATGCATAGAGAAGACGAGCAACTCGGGACCCATTGAAAATTTTGAAACAACACAAGTCGAAACAAAACGCGGCTGCGACAATTATTTTCAATCGACCATCTTCTTTTACAGAGACTTCGGGACCGACTTTCCATCAGTTCGAAATTGGACTCTGGAGTCGATTTTACACCTTTAAAATAAATTTCGGAATAGTTTAAAACGTTTTCAATTTATTTTTATGTTTTTTCTTTATTATTTGCGCTAAAACATTAGAGGTGTCTATGTATACCATGCATATAGGTGGTATTATTGGGCAGTAATCGTAATCGATAAAAAGTTTGGAGTGGGCAGTAGCAAAATTAATTTGGAAATAAAATTTTCTCGTTATTGCGCAGGAATGACGTCTTGTTACTAAAAGTAAAGGAAATTTAAACAAATGAAACGCAACAAGGACCATTAAACAAGTGAACATCTTGATAAAGTCGAACACTATGGCAAGATGAACGATGCAAGTGGAACATAAACATTAATTTTAACCTAACAGCACGACTAAACCACTGAGATATCAGATTACACGTGATTCTGAGAAAAAAACTAACCATTTAAGAGTTTTAAAACTAAACGTTTGTCGTGATTAAGTGGTCACTATGACGAGAATTTTGTTCATTTTGTTTGTTGGTAGTTAATTCGAGGTTTTATTAGTACTTTGAAATGCTTTGGTCGACTTAATAAAGTTATTTAGTCAAACTTTATTTTATTCATAAAAACATTTTTATTCATAATTAGTTAATTAGTTTAATGGCCCCCATACCATTCGCTATTTAAATTAAATAATTAAAATATTATATGGTTTCCACTAAAAAAAAATATCAAAATTACCATAATTACCAATTTGCTTGTTAACTTTTTTCACTAAAATACTTTGCATTTTATGTAATTAAAAAAAAATAAATATTATTTTTAATGGCCCCCTTATATAGAAGCACGGATTGTCACACAATCATCGGTTTATTACGAATGTGAAAATATTTAAGATTCAAATAAAAGTAGTAATAAACTAAAAGGTAATTAACACGTAAAAAGCTGATCGGTATTTTAATATAATCCAGGAATTTTGTTGAAAAGTATACCAACACATCTATGTAATTTTAAAAGCTGTCCATACTAGTTTTTCTTCAATATTTAACCAAACTAATCAAATTAATTAAATCTTTACAAATAGCCGACAGCCCAAACCAGTATCGGCTTATGCCGGCAATAAAAGACACTTTATACAGATTGGGGACATTTGAATGAAATTTGTATTTTTTAGATATTTTCGAGATGTCAAGGGCGGCCGCTGATGGAATCTTTCCGTTAAATATTTTTCAAAATTCTAGTCAACGTTTTCATTTACACCCTAACTTTATTATACTGCCTAAAGCATTTCTTCGCTAAATTACAATGGAAATGATTAAATTTTCATTTGTTTCTTTCTCAAAATCTTCCACTTTGGATGAGATATTGTAGTACTATATACTTCACGGTTCGTTGACATAATAATTTATTAACTACCGTGAAAATGACCAGGCGGCGTGCAATCGTATATTACCTTCCGATGCAAATGAGTTAAATACAAAAATATTCACACTATTTGGAAGACACTAGCGAATTCTACGCTGAAATTTAATGTAAATATTTTACATTGTTATTGTCGCGCACCGAGTAATCTTCATTAGACTAGTTTTCTTTAGGCGTCGAGGAAAGCGGCTCAATACGGAGCTATCACAGAATTTCTCTCCATAAAAAGTCTTATTTTCTAGATTTAAATATACATCGGCTACAATGTCACTAAAATGTAGAAAAAAAATTTTTGAATGTAATTCTTTTCTAAAAATAATTTAAATAAAATAAAAATGATTTATGCTCACAATTTTTCGAGTTTTTTGGTTTATAGTCGCTTACGTTAATCACCATACCACTTCACTCATTGTGAACTGAGAACGTTTTAATCTTATCTTGCAAGTTTATATGCCAATCTTCCTAGATTATTCAAAACTTCACAAAAACTGTTCTTAAAAACTATCTAAATGTTATTCAATAATTTGAGAATGAAAAAATAAAGTTTTGATCTGAAGTTGAAGTAAATGGCTTTAATTTTTAAAAAATTTGGTTTTTCTTTCCCAAAGTTGTAATCCTTGTTTTACGCTTCATTTGCAAAAAAAATCACTTGCATTAGCATTGCTATTATGAGAAACGATAAACGTCATCGCCTGTCGGCAGAATGGCGTAGAAACCTCTAGACTAGATAATTAAAATGTTTGGTACATCAATCCTTATAAAAGTGACGTCTTTGCTTAAATTTTGGATTCAAAACTTAGAACTCATTTGCAGCCCTAACTTATAAACCAAACCTCAAAAAGTTTAAAATTTCTGGTACTTTCCAGCTTTATTTTATTTAGCGGTTGACTACCAAAATTGTGAAGACACCGATGTTTTTCTCAACCTGTCGTTCCCATGACATTCTTTAAAATCAAGAAAATCAAAAAAAAAAATTATCAAAAATGAACAAAATTCAGCTTTTGGGAAATGGTCGACAAAACACTAAATTATTTAAGGCCATTTTAGACAATACTTTTAAAGTGCAAAAGTTTTTGAAAAGTATTTAGGCACAAAACGTGGATATTTTAAATTTACGTCCTTGGCAGCTTTTTACATAATCAATTTCCTAAAAATTTTTTGGATAAATGCAAAGCCCTGCATTCAATTTTCCAGTTCTTATCCATGCAATTTTCATGAAACGTTGATTTGTACTACAAGCTTCTAAATTTGTTGCAGAGGGTTAAGGTAAACCATATGAACGTATGCCTCTAAATCGGTCTTATTACAGGTACGTTTTCCGCTCCACTCAGATCCAGCTTTTCTGAATATTTTTATCCACTCTGAAAGCTCTGATCATTTCAGGTGATTTGGAATATCTGTCCTGCTTAATAAAAGCCCTCAAAAGTGGACGATTGTTTCCCTGACACCATATTTTCAACCAACTTTACCAGAAACTTGGTAAGCTTGCCAGTGGGGTTTGAGCACATTATCATAGCCGGAGATGCTTTGTTTCAGCCTTTCTGGTAAGCAACATTGTGTGCCAAGTTGAACAATTTTACTGATTGTCTTCTTGAGCGATTCACCCTCTTTTCTTAATTGCTCCAGTGTGAAAGTTGCAAATTCATTCTTTTTGTAGCCTCTCTCGACGTTAATTGAGTTTTACTACTGCTTTGAGCCGGTGGCGGAACAGTGCAGCCGATTAATCAGGATGGTCTAATCCAGATCTTTGTTCTTGTTCGATACGCCTGTGTCCGAGCATCGTGGTAGCATTCATGAAGAACAGTTCTTAACCGTATTTCTTTATAGCTCTTTGTTCATGGCGTTGGGGACACATTTGTGTACCGATGGGCTCATTAACTTCTCTATCTGGTCTCTCTAACGCCCCATACCCAAGCCTTGTGATGTGTCCGAAGTATTTTAGTATTGCCTTATTTATGGCTGTGCTCAATTTCTCTTAGATGTTAAACTCATTCAGGATAGAAATGTTTGTTTGCATTTTGATAGCTTGTATCCATCGTCGGTTATCGGACAAGTCTTGTTTTGGTAGACTTCGATATTCTTCCATCTTTCTATAGTCGTATCAGTTTGGCCACTTACCGGATCTTCCAATTAAAATAAAGTTTTGTCAGACATAGGAAAACTACAACTACTGCCCCCGCACTGACTCAGCCACCAAGATTCTTTTATCTTTCCACACGAGTCACGGAGCACGGAAAAATCACCTAGGTATTTGTATTCGTCAGATTTCTCCACAGCAGCTGTCACCCCAGTTTCTCGACCAGCTGAAATGGCCAAGAACAACTGAACTAAACCAACCAAAGCAGACCAAACAGGTGAGAGTTTTAATTCTCTTCCGCTTCCTCAAAATACGTAAACCCCCTCACCACGGCAAGGTTCGGCTACTTGACAGGAATACCGCAACATATTTTTATTAATTCATTAAGCTTTTACGTTCTAAGCAGAACATTGCTTTTCCCTTTTTTGGGAATTACAAATCCGATTAGCGGGGTGGATTAGTCCCCATATTACCTATTTCCGATAAATCAATATCTATTTCAACACACCGTGTGGATGTCCACTGAAAGGCCGAGCTAAGAAATTCTGTATAGTCCGCGATTTAAACCCAGAATTTCCGCTCTGTACTCAACCAGCGGTCACATCACTCCACGGCTTCGGCTATTTTTATTAATACTGACGATTTATTTAAAAAAAATTTTTTTTATTTTTTACGTTCTTTAAATATTAAACTTATATCGGCAAGTTTTTCTCGACTGTTAGGCGAAATGACAATTGGATTTCCCCTAAAATAATAAATTTTTCATGCTTAATTTTTTTAGATTTTTGTATCTATTAAAATAGTATAATATTAATTTTAACCGTTAGGAGAAAAAATATTTACCAGGCGAGAAAGAAACGAACTTCGCGTATCGTTCAAAAAAGTATTACTTTTACTACTAGTTCTCTATTATTCAAAAAAGTACATTTTATAGTTACGTCGAAAAACATCAGAGTTTACAACAGTTTTACAAGTTTATTATTTAAATTTTAGAACCAAATGAACGTCTCTCGATACAGATTGAATTCTCTACTGGGTTCCAGAATAAAAAGATGTAAATTTTAACTTTAGATTTGTAGGAAATTTTAAAAATTGAATGAGCAAATAAATTCTTCGAGTTCGTTTATCGGGGTAAATTATGAAAATATTAAAGTTGCACCAATAGCTTGATAGGGAGGTGGATTCGCAAATGGGGTGCATTTACGGTAATAATCCTCCATTTTCAGTCCCAAAGAGGCGCTATTGATCACCGGCGTCGCTAAGAGACGCTTGGTTGCTAGGTAACATCAGCCCCTGTATGCAGATGTAAAACTTGATTATGTATTTAATGCGGCATTTGGATGTTATCTCGTATCCATTATTATAACTAACATAATAGCGCCAATAAATTATATTGGTTAATTTAAAATTGCTCAATTATTTTATTGGGCTCCGAGAAAGTAATTTTCAATAATCGGATAACTTTTATTATTAATCACGTGTTTATTACTTTTTGACACACTCAGATTGATGAGGTAATAAAAATGGTAAATATTCTGAAAATTTAGTATTATAAAAGTGTCGTATTGTTAAAATATTATCGCTCTTCGACAGTGAAGAAACGGTTAAAGAAAGTAATGGTTGCAACAAAACGCACGCGCTCAAGGGAAATATCTTGCAGTATTTCCTATTTTTCTCTTGTTTACTATTTGTCACAAAATATTGACTTCAATATAAAATAAAACGATTGGATTTTGCATAAGATGAATATCAGATTTATATGCACGTCTGTGTAGTCGTGCACATAATTCACGGTGGCTGATCCAAAAGAACCCCATCGCAGCATCGGCATACATAGTACATTCACTTCATCATGATCATGATGCTTTTATGATTTCTTAAGCAATTAAACATTTTAGTTTCGGGCACTTGAAACTTTTAGCAAGACGAGTTCTCACACCAACAGGTTAAAATGTAAATTTAGGTGTAAAATAATGTAATTACGAGTAGTACCTATACAAACACCTGGTTACTTACCCGACTTCTTGTACCTACGGTGTGAGATAAATTTGCTGCAAAAATGCCGTTCGTTATTGTGAGTCATTTGTAAGGCATCCTAATTAAAACAATTCCATAATAAAATTTTAATTAAAAAATACAAGAGAATAAATTAGCAAATGTGGCAAAAATTAGGTGAACACCTTAAAAGCCGACCAATTAGACATCTTTATTTACTGCAGTAGAATTTCTTATAAACGTTAAGAATTTTGGAAACCAAATAACATGTTGAGTTTAAAATATTGCTTGTTAAAGAATCCCACTTAACACAATTTAATCGACAATACTTTACAATGAAAAACATCTGTAAAGTTGCAGCAAACCCAAAATAACTCGAAAATTATTCAAAAAATTTTATTTTTATTCCTATTGTGGTTAAACGACTTTCAACACTTTTTATTTCGCTTACCTAAATAATTTAAATATTTCGTGTTTTTTCCAAATTTTTACTCAAACAAAAAATATTATATTTCAAAATTATCGTTGATAACCATAATCGACAATTATGTAAATTACGATTGCGCAAACTTAATTTATTTATTATAATTTATTTAATCGGTAATGCTTAAATTATTTAAATTTTATTGAACGATGTGCTTTTAACGACATGCATGATAAGATGTGTCAATCTTTATTACTAATGAACCATTAAATAGTAAGTTTAATTTTCGAAAATTATCGGTTTGCGTGCGTCTAGGTGTCACGAGTTAAGAAAACGGAACCTTACGTGCGTCACTTGCAACTTTAAAAAAAATTTGATGTGTGGTCTCCCTGTGTAAATTAATCGGTAAGTGGGTATTTTACAACATGTTTTTGGTGTTTAGGAAGATTTGTTACGCAAGCTTGGGTCAAAATCAAAAAAAAATTATTGCTTTTCCATGTATGTATCTATGATATTTGTCACGTATCAGCGATGACCAGACCGAGTATTAAATTTCAGTTCGCACCCTAAAATAACTTAGCTTTAATATTCGTGTAAACTGAAACTTGAAGACTAATTGGAAAAATTTAAGTGTTTCGATCTGACAACTGTAATCTCTATTTGCTTTTAAACTCATAAGAAATATATAATTAATTTTCTTATCGAATTTTGTATAATTAAAATAAAATATTTAAGATACTTGATATGCGTCATTAGTCGAAAATTTATTGGTATTTTAATTTTTATTGTGCTATTTCTATTACAAGAAGAGGAACAAATAGACGCTCGGTGGACCGTGAAGCGTGATATTTAAATTTTTTGTATGATTTAAAACGGAAGTTAAAAGTATTAATCAAATATATTTTCCCTATCACACTCTGTACCTAT
The DNA here is from genome assembly GCA_905340355.1 of Rhagonycha fulva. Classification (NCBI taxonomy): domain Eukaryota; kingdom Metazoa; phylum Arthropoda; class Insecta; order Coleoptera; family Cantharidae; genus Rhagonycha; species Rhagonycha fulva. The sequence continues at coordinate 2,201,745 of HG996559.1, forward strand.
ATATGGCAAAGGATGCACATGCGATTTGAACCGAAGAGGGTCTTAACAATAAATCTCTTCCAGACAAACTTTATGATACTTATAATTTGAAAACGTATGGAAATTATTAACGAAACAATGATAAAAAATATAAAACTTTTGTTAGAAAAATAATAAATATTAGGTAAGCATACAATAAAATAAAAAAAAAAAAAAATTAATAGGAGCGTATAGGAAATTTTTTTATATAATAACTCTCGCGTTTCTTATGTATATAATCAGGATGTTATAAATATTACATTTTAGCATACTAATTGAGCAACATTAGAAAATTGTAATATATCAAAAAAATTTAGAAAAACTCATAGATTATTTGGCGATTGTTAGAATGAAAAAGATTTTTATTCTTTTGATTTTTGAAGATTTTGTTGAAAAAAAATTCTGATTGTTAAGGGGGTGGTTTTTCATATTCACGATTATTTATTTTTACCAAAATTTTAAAAGTAAGGGTGAAAAAATGTAAATCACCATACCCCAAAGAAAACGTAACAGAAATTAAGAAATTGTGTTAAAAATATTGAAAAAGTGGACTGCAGGAGCAAGTGAAATTGAACTCAATATTTTAAAATAAGATAAAAAAAAGGTAATTCGCTTTACGCCGAAACCATGATAGATAAGACCAAATTACAAGTCAGCAGCGTTTGCTGTTCTGACTAAACGTCAAAGTACGAAGATATTTAAGGTGTAATCTTAAGCATTTGGCGCAGGTAAATTTGGAAACGATTTGGAATTTGAATTTATGACCTTTAGATCATTTATAGCCCCACTCCATAACAACACTTGTTGTGCAACTTTGCTCTTCTTTTTAAAATAAATTTGTGATCAGTGAGTGAGCGGCTGGTAGCGGAAATGTCATTTTTATGTTTAGTATGGATTGTGAGAAGAGAAGTGCGAAGCCGGAGACCGAATTGTGTTTTGTGATAATAATAAGAAGAATGGCTACAGTTACAAATATTTGGTTAACTAAAACAGAGATTTGGAGCAGACGAAGGTGTTCTTCAAATTTCTGTTTTTGTAAAACAAAGTAAGCAGTGGTCATTTGAATGGTAAACATGCGTAGGTACTAAAAAACGACCACACTTTTTTAGTTTTTGATGCTGCTCTCTATCATCACAAGCATAGCTTAGCCTCCAGTTTTTGCGCTTCTGTTCCTCTCCTAACCTAGCTCAGTCAATTTACATAGTAACATTAATTTTAGTGTGTTTAAAAAAATTTTGATATGTTTACTATCAAGTTGCACTACATCGACCACACTATTATAGGATACGGCACCGCTTTTATTGCAGATTATTAACGGATTTGACTAACTGTTTGAAGGGTAAAAACCCCTATTTTGTCAATTATAAATTAAAATTCGTCAACTTTGTTATTAGAAAAATCACTCAAAAATTAAAAACTTTTTACTTCTTAGCAACTTAGCATTCCCTGGCCTAAAAACAATACACTAACCTTCTTACCTATTAGTAAAAATTTGCACTTGCTGACCACAAATTTATTTTAAAAGGAGCACAGTTTAACAAATAACGTAAGCCTTGATTGGCTTGGAGTAAGACCTTAGGTTTTTTTTTAATTAATTTGTGATTACTGAATGAGCGGTCGGTAGCGGAAATCTTGTTAATCCAAAACTTACATTTAAAGCTTTCAATGTATAAAAAGGCAAAAATTACTGAATAATACAAAAAGGAAATTACTGTGACTGCCACAGTATAATTGCCAACTCACAGCAAACTCAGAATATTTTTTAGATTTAATCAACGTGCAATATCATAGGAGTGAATTATTTGATAGAGCCTATCTAAAAATTCAAAGTGGAGAAAGAGCTGTAAACAGATTTAGAACGACTGAACTTTACCCTGTAAGACGAGATGTTTTTCAAAAAGAAGATTTCATAGTTTCTGATGACGACACTCAAATTTCTGATGAGGTGCAAACCGAAATGCAGCTTGACGAAATTATCCCAAATGACGTTCAACCTCTTCTCTCTGGAGAAGCCAACATCAACCATGAATCACAAGACGTTTTTCCTACAGACATTGTACCAATCTCAAATTTTTTCGTTTTTTTGAGCGGTCGACATCTCTTCTCCTCTTCGGGTTTTACGAGAGGATCTTCTTTGGAATTCTGTCGTTTCCCATTCTATCAACGTGTGAATTCCAGTTTTCTCTATATTTCAAAATCTTCTGATTAATAGAAAAGATACGTAATTCATCGCGTATGTCTTTGTTTCTCATTTGATCTATTCTTGTGCAGCCTTTAGTTCGTCTCATGAATTTCATGTCGGTTGCTTGTATTTTTGATTTCTCTCTCTAAGATGGTACCCATATTGAATAAACAGAATATCGAAATCAATCCACGAGCTGATTCTGAGTGCATTTCCTGTGATGGCAAATTTTTGCAAAATAAAAAAGAAGAAATTTTGGTCCAATGCTTCTATTGTGAGGATTGGTTTCTTTCGGGAAGAATGTGGAGTAAGAAACAACAATTATCATATTTGAAATTTTTTTCCATAATTTAAAGCAATAATTCTGTATTTCTTTTTCTTTGAATGTATATAATTTTCATACTTGGTAAATTTCCTTATTTTTCACCAACTCTTACTACACAATATCTCTCTCTGAAAGAACCCTTTAGAGCACCTAGGAGTGCATACATTTTTTTCTCTATGTTTGATGGATTATTATTGGTTAGTACAATATTCATACACAGTAAGAAATAATTGAACACTAAATAACACTAAATAACACTACTCAGACCTCCAGGAGGTCCACTAAAATAGTGTTAACATTTTAACACTACTTTTCGTGTTTTTTCTTTACTTTAGAAGTGTAATTTTTACTATTCATTAGTGTATTATCTGCACTGTAATAGTGTACTGCTTACACTTCTTAAATGTAACAGTGTTACACTAGAAGGCTATGATTCTTACACTACCAGAGTTAAATGAGTTATCTAATAGACGGCAAAAGTACTTTAATAGTGTCCTTCTATACTTACAAAAAGTCAAAAATATACACTACAAGTGTGTAAAATAACACTAATAAAGACTAATTAGTAATCTAGTAGTTGCTAAAAGCTACTATGTACAGTGTCAAAAATGTTCTTTAGTAGTGCTTTCTCATGTAACACTGTATTGGTAGATATGGTACAGATAATAAAAAAGCATAAAATTTTGTTTTAAAATTGAAAATTTATTAAAAGCATTATACATACATAGGTAAACAAAAAAACTTATTCTAATTAGGTAAATAAAAAATTAAAGGTAAAAAATGGAAATTTATACAAAACAAAATTTTGGTACAAAATACCAATCATCTGTACGTGATTGATGTAAGTTAAAAGGTTCCTTGTAAGTTAAAAATTGCAAATCGATTATGTTGTAAACGTTATTGTTGTCATTTAGTTCAATTTTATATGAATTTAGATTTGAAATATATTCTAATGTAGTTAAGAAGCGAGTAACTAAGAAATGGCGATTTTCAAAAAGAACGATTTGTTGTATTAGTTGGAATTGTGGTAATTTATTCTCAATACTTGTACAAACAACCATGTTTTTTTTATACAAAAATCCCATCTTTAGCCATGTCACTTCTGTAAGTGTTACAGAACCATCGAAAGTTTCAATTGTTTCAATAAACGTATTTTTAAATAAAAAATTTTCAAATAATATTGATTTAGATGGACCAGTTTGAATATTAAGATGAAGTTTATTAAGATTCATCAATTGCTGATGCCGTGTCGCCAAAGTTTTTGCTATATTTTTAAAGTTTTTAAATCGATTGACCATATTTTTAAAAACTGCGTGTTTACCTTCATATCTCATTGCCCATAGATCAATTAGTGGACCCATACGTCTAATAACTTCTGGATAATGGATCAAAAAATGAAATTTAGGTGTTAAGTGATGATTAAATTCACTTTGATGGTGTTCAAATATTAAATCTTCCAAATTATTAACCATTTCTAAAGAAATTCTAGGGGCAAAAGAAATGCACATGATTTGCAAGAGTAAAACAAATATTTTCCATTTATTTGAAGCTAAAGCTGATATTTTGTCAGATAAAATTAAAGGAAAATAAATAGCTAAACACCACGATTGACTGGCTCGTTGATTTAAATTTGCCTTTTCTAATAAAATAGTGCTAGGTTGATTACTACGATATTTGTTACCATAATTAAAAATACGAATCCTCTCATTTAGTTGTTCCAAACTGATAATTTTATTTTGTATTAAATTATTTATCAAAAATTTAACTTCTATATGAATTAAACCTTCCAGAATATCATGCATTACGTCGATACTTACTGAATCACATAATTTAAAATAATTTAAATCATTTAAAATACTGCGGTATTTAATACCAAAATGATGCGGACGTTCTTTAGCTTGCTTACAATGTTCTTCATATTGGCCACTGTTACGCCACAATTGTAAATTATCCAATGATTTAGTTTGCGATTCGTCTTTCGAAATTAAACAGATTCTGCAAAAGTAATTTGCTTGAAATGATAAAACCATTCCATGTAGATGATTTGCACCTAAATTGTCATGAGACAGAGATGTCAAAGTTCCAAAGATAGGTTCATCAAATCCATTAACAATAATTCCATCAGTTTCAAGTATTTTTAAGTCATCAACAATAGGTCTCAAAATAGAATTTAATGTTATTTCATCCGAAAAAGATTCGCACCTTAAATCGTTAGTATAAAATAAAGCTAGTAAATGAATATTTTCTAATGTTGAATTATAATATACAGGTAAATTTTTTATCGTAAAGTAAATTGCTCCCATTTTATGACAACTTGCCTTGCTTCCAATAGGATTAGCAGTTTCAAAATCATCGTAATAAATTTGCAATTGCAAGAAATATTTTTTTGTTTTATACAACACATTATTTTGTAGGTAAGTGCCAGTTTCTACTAAATTATTATTATTTAAATTTTTATCGAATATTGTGTATTTAAAGTTACCGTTTTCCAAAATGTGCTTTAGAGAAGATAACAGAGGTATATATTGAAATGTTCGTGGAACAGACTTTTCAATATATACACCATGACATCGATCTAAAACATTTTCAGTTCTCGTCCCTATAGTTATTTCTTTTGGCATCACAATGTTATTATTAATTAATTTATTTCTTTTATATGTACTTTTGAATTTTGAAAATTCGGCCAGAATATTAAACGATTGTTTTGCAATAAATTCAGTTGTATGCTGACTATTTGAGTTTTCTCTTAAAATATCAAGTATATTTTCAACAAAATCACAACAATATTCTACTAAATTTTGACATTGTGATTGTGGTAATGGCATAGATGACAGTTGTGAAAAAAAAACTTGGCAAATAGATTCTATATGAAAAATATCATTACCATCATTGCTTTCAGGCAAGTGATGTGTTTCATTATCATAATCGTCATTATCATAATCGTCATTACCATCATAATCTGATGGGATATTGGCGTTTGTGCAAATATTAAGATTACTTCCATCATTAGAATTATTAACCCGAGTATTTACTAAGTGTTTCTTCATGTGCTTTCTGAAACCACTAAATGTTGCATATATCGATTTACAATTTTTAAAACAACAATACAAACTTAATTTATTGTGATCAAATAGAGAATGAACAATCCTCAAGTGTCTTATAATGATTGAAACATTATTAAAAGTTTTTTTACAAATAAAACAAGAAAACATCTTTTCAAAAAATTTCAGGAAAAAAAATTTATACCTATACAAAAAAAAACTTTTAGGACTCCTTATTAGGAACTTGAGCAAGATTTGTGCGAAGTTCAATCATGTTTGATGTAAACTTTGTCTTTTCAACATCTATTTTAAAATAATGTACCTGTATGAACCTGTAAAAGGCAGTTAAGGATGGTTCGTATTCTGTATTAAGTACGTAATGGCACATAAACAAATATTTAAATGCCTCTTCAGAACTACACTGTGACGGCAACTCGATGAGTTTTCCATCCACCAAAATATTATATTTTGCTATGGCTTTTCTATGTGGTCCTTGCGCTAATAGTACAGGTTGCAGGGTATTTCGTGTATTTATGATTTCCTCAATGGGTATATTTGTCTAAAAAAAACATTTGAAATAGCAACATTCTCTACCATGTTATTATTATATACTTACATGTTTAAATATAATGATTTGATCTGGTAGGCAAATTTTTTTTTTATTTTTTAATACAGATGCCAAAGCCAAAATTGCCAGAGTAATTTTATTCCAATCTAAAATTTTTAATTAATATGAGCATATTAAATAAAAATGTGTAAAAGTTATACCTTGGTTGAAAGTGCTCGATTTATATTTTAAGCTGTAAAATTTTAAAATGGCATCAGAATCGTTTGAAAAAAGCTCTTCAAAATTAATTTTTGGTATCGAACATATTTGGTAAAATTCATTTTCAATCTAAAAAAAAAAAAATACTTGATTTATAAAATTCAGATGAGAGAAAATTTTATTACCAAAAGTGGCATATCAGTAAATCTTGGATAAACCTTTAGCAATTCTGTTCCCAAAGTTCTTCTGTGTTTAAACGTTATTTCCGTTTTTGCAATGATGTCTTCCCTATTATCTATAGGAGAAGCATGTTTCATGTACTCGATGCAAGCCTCTACTGCCTCAGTGTAAGTTTCTTCTATGTTTTCAATATTCTGGTTACGGTCGTTTTCCTCAACTGTATCATTTATTTTCCTTTTTCTATTTTTTATTAATATTTTGATATTTGGATCTTTGCTACTTCTGGCGACAGTTCGAAGTCGCCAAGCAATATAACCTTCGCCCCCATTTTTATTGGTGTAAAAAGCCTCCTGTGTTATTTCAATGCACATATTTAAAAGCATAATAAATATTATAATAAAAGTAGATAAACTTACATATCCTTCTTTTGAAAAGGGATCTCTTAATTTTGGAAATATTGTTACAATAGCTTTAGCCAAATCAATTTTGGCATATTCCGGTACTTTTATTGTGAATTTTTCAATTAGCACGGAACAACAAATATTTATTAGCTTTTTTCTTAATGTGCCATTTAACATTTTCTCTTCGTCATAAAAATTAAAAATTTCTGAACCTCCTCTTTCTAAAATATATTTTTTCCAATCCTATAAAATTTTATTATTATTATTACAGTCAATTCCCCGATAAGTCGAATCAATGTAAGCAGTTAAAAAAATTAAAACGAAGATTAACGGTTTGGTATAAGCTACAAATTTATTTCAACAATATTTCTAAAGAATAATGAAAGTAGTATTACCTGAACTTCAATATTCGGTAAAAAAATATTATCCACACTCTCCAGCGAAATAACTGATACAGTTGATGCTCCGCTGAGGCTGGCAGTATCATCATATTCGCTACCTACAAATACGATACTTTTTAAGTTACTGTTTTATTTTAATAAATTAGAAAAATTACCAAGATGCTCATCATGATGTTTTCTTATATATAATGTCAAATTATCATTTCTTTTTTGGAAGATATAATCCATTATAATATCTTCTTCTAATATACTTCCATCGCTTTCACAATAGTAAAAATCACCAGTTGTAACTTCAGGAAACTTTTCTTTTGCTAAGTTTGAAATCTCAGAATTACGTAACGTCGCCTCATAGGCACCTCATAGGTAATATATTGTGGGAGGTAGATAAGTTAAAAGCAACCGCATGCATTTTTATCAACCGCCACATCGCCATCGGTATGGTAAATTGAAGACTTCGTAACATTGAAAATTTAGTATGACGCAACATTTAAACGTCCAAAAATATTTTTAACACAATATTTCAATATGAAATTATGAATTCTCGAATAAAAAAGAAATGGTCGCTAATAACACAAACAACCAAACGCTGATGGCATTAGCGTAGTAGCTTTTTACCATACCTACATAAATAAAATAACAATATTGCATTTTATAATACTTACTTAAAGTGATTAAATCTTTAACACCAAATGTCTCATCCACTTTTATAATTTTGGCTAAATGTATATGTTTTAATTTAATAAATATCATTTTTAATGATTATTAGAGACAGCACATAAGAACTACACATGTAATACACAAATGAACACATACGAACGAAGAACGCAATGATTACCTGTTAATTATTCTCGATGTCACTCGGTTTGATCCGCCGGGGAAACCCACAACTATCTCTTGCAAGGTTGGCAAGATCATTTTACATGAACAATAGAATACGTGCGCATTTCTCTATAAGTGTAATGTATTACACTAACAAATTGTTAATAAAGTTATTCGGTTAAATTTAACTTTATTAGTGAAAGAAAGATTTCGCAAGAAAATTTGTTAAAATAGTGTTAATTAGTGTCAATATTACACTGCCTTAGACTATAAAATAGGTTTACCGGAGGTAACACTAGCGCTATTTTTTACTGTGTAGTTGTAACATTTCAGAATACTTAAATTTTCTTCTCTAAAATGATCTTTTTTTCACTATTTTTCAGTTTTTCAAGCAAACATTTGCAGCTAATAATAATCAGATTTAGGTATGCCACATAGAACTTCAATCTGTGTGCTATGGGCCATAGGCATATTTGATTGTGCAGATTACTTTTTCTATTTAATAATTGAAATTATTTTATTCTAGGTAATACCTAAATTTTTAAAATCTTAATAATACAATCTAATTATTTCGGATTCTTGAAGGTAATTAAATTTCTTAGTAAATTGTGCATTTTTATTTTTTTAAATTTTCATTGAGATGATTCTATGGAAAACCATAATGAAAATTCTCATTAATTTTTAAATATCTTTCGTTTTTCCATATTCCAAAATCAACGCAATTTAAAATATGTTAACATAATATCATTAATTTTTTCACAGTTGGTATAATAAAAAAAAAGAAAGAATAAAGTAAAATTTTAGTTGTAATTACGCATGTTATATAAATATCATAAATTTGATTTCTATTTATTTGTAAACTTTATTAATTTATTTAAATACAATTGAACATAATAAAAGTAAAATATGCAAAACAACATAATAAGCATATTATTAAAATTTAATAATATTTCTATGTGTTATAATGCTTATTATTATATATTAAATTAATTTTATAATTGATAAAACAGAAAAATAAGAATTAATTCCAAGATTGGCATTAATTTATCGTCAGTTTTATCATTATGTCACAGTAATTTATAATCTCACAGTTGGAACAAAATCTAAACATTGGTTTAGTGTAACTAGAAATCTTTTACGCCTCTACCCCCATATTTTTAATATGAATTAATAAATTTTGAGAAAAATTTCTCAGTCCAAAAAGTGCTTGTTGTTTTATTATATTGTTAATAAATTAGGTACCTACTAAAAAAATAGCATTGATATAACGAAGGGTAAAAAAGGATACTTTTCCCTTGAAGGATTGCATTTTTGTTTTGAAAAAAACACTGATTTTCTTGGCCTTCCGTTTAAAATGAAAAGGAAAACAAAACGCAAAAAGTGAAAACGAAAATTTACAAATCAAAAAACCCGAATAATATAAATTTAGAAAAGCAGATGTCACCCCAAATAAATTGGACCACACGTGCGCTAATTTCATTATCGTTAGATTTACAAGATGCAAAAATGTTCATCTTATCATTATGAGCACTCAACTTTTTCTTTGACAACTTGAAAACTGTTTTCAAGTTAAGATAACTTTTTTGGGCAGATGCTGCTTGAACGCAGATGTTCAAAAGTACTTTATTATCCAAAATGTGTAAAACGGCGTGCGTCAACCACAAAAAGCGTTAACGAGACCACTTCGACACTTATAATTTAAGTGACACGTTCCACATAATTGCTTTAATTATTATCTGCATTTATAACACTTAGGATAGCTTGAAAATCAAATAAATATAAGTTGGCTGCAATTTTTCTTCAAATTTTGGTTCTCCAAAGAATAGGGCTGCTCAATTTCTCGAAGTGGCAAAACGAGCAAGTACTAATCTGTACCAAAATAAATTTAAAAAAAAAATAGTGATTACAGTGCAGATTTTTGAACTTTAATTCATAGCCAGCAGACCTCGGCCACCACTGGCCCCGATAATTTTTTTGAATACCTTTATTAAAAAGCTTTACAACATTGTAGTATTAATTTACATTAAAACTACAGCAAATTACTTAATTATCCCTTATACAATGTTTAGCATACCATCAGCAAGGAAGTAAATGAATAAATTGTTGTACTTTACATTCTGTGCATGTTACAAATTACAATTTAATTACTACTTGTTTGTATCATTCAAATAATATCCATTAATACAGTTTTCGTTTAAAACAGACAAATTACCGGTAATTAAGCAAATTCAGGATGTAAATTAAATATTGAAACAATTATATGGCCCCCCCCTAGTCTTCGTCGAGTTCAAGTGTTCGATTCCCATGAGGAACGAATTTTTTACATCTACTAAATTGTGTTTATTTTAGAAATAAACTTCAAGCTGTGGTTAATTTTTTACTCGTGCCAAACTTCGATTATTTTATGCTGGTATAATCTAACTTCCTTCTGCACAACTTAAAAGCACTTAAAATAGACGACGACGGATACATAGTAGTACATGATAAACACTCTTAAAAGATTCTGACAAACTTCACGTTTATTTATTACATAAAATGATACGTAAATATACAAAAAAGCATTTTATTTCCAAAATGTATCCGAATTTTTTGCCATTTTTATTGCACGAAATTTTTTACTTCTTTATACGGTCATAAAGTAACACGAACAAACTGAGTCTCAAAAGCCCAGCACAATTTTGCAGATTTAGCGGTAGATCGAACGTCATTTGGGGCTAAGGGGCTCACTTTAAAAAGCTGAAAGCGTACTTTGTGCTTTTGAACTGGTCGCTATATAGTCCTCTTAGGACCACCAATAAAATCATTGCTTCACAGCGACAGTCTTTTCAGATACGTGCGATACATTTCTATGCGATGTTCGTGTAATTTCAGGGATTACAAAATTATGCTCCTTCAAGAATTTTTATTAGGTACTACAAAAAAAAGAATCGTAGTTTTCAACAACTTAAAAGGATCATTTTTTTTGGTAGGTATTCAATATATAGCATCAAATGAAGATGATACGAGTGCGAATCACGAGAGCGAATAAAATTGTGTAAGAGAAATTGATTAAAATTCATGGCATCTTTTATAAACAAAATTTAAATTAACTCTCCACAAAATTCGCTACTAAAGATAAATTTAGTGGGATTATTATAGGAAGCGTTTTCCACTTAACGTTAAGTGCATCAATTTCCGTTCATAAACACAAGTCTTATATCGCCATCCATCTTCTTTTATCCATACAGTAAAATTTGATTAACAAAGATGTTGATTTTTTAAATGTATTCACGTGTATCAAAATTGGATAGTTGAAGCGTCACCGACATGTTTTTTACAAGCTGTAAATTTGACCTACGGTTGATTATTTGTAAATATGACAAAATGCACTTTAAATCTCATAAGCTTCAAAAATATATAACCACGCTTAGTTTAATTTTACACCAAACACTATAATCACAATTTTCTAAATAGCAATCAACTTTAAATAGATTAATTGTTTGTTTATACATTTACTTCTAAATATTTTTATTTGTAATTTGATTTATTTGGTTACATTAAACGCTTGAGCTGCCGATGGTGTTAAAACAATGTTTTTTTTTTCTATCGGTTTCCTGACATTTGTTCTCAATTGCTGGTAGGTTTATAAATATTGTAGATAAAAATTGCGTTTTATCAAATTAACCTGCGATCGGTTACATTCTATTAACCTAAATTGAACAATTGAAATAAACAAATCTCACTTCATTGATTGTCTCAAATACCAGAGAGATTATGCTGAAACAAGCTCAACTCCAGTTGCGATAATAAAATTCTACGTTTCCTAAATAATAGGTACATTCCCATTCAATAATTTGATATTATGGCTATATTTAGCAGACTAAACCATTAAATTTGTTGGTTGCAACTGACGTTCAGGTAAAACTGGCATTTGAAATGTCACAACTTTTACCTTGAATTACATAGGTACTACTATTTATCACAATACATTCATTTAATACATCAAAATTGCGTGTTTTAATTAATTTACATTTGTTTTTGTACTTTGGGGTCGTTTATAAAAGCCGACCATACCTGGAACAGAGGGGGTTTATTGCAAAACCTGACTATGTGTCACCAGAGAGGCAGTGGTGGATTTCCCATTAGGCTCAAGAAGCGTGCGCTTCAGGCCTCCAAGAACTAAGAGACTTCAAAATTCAGCTCCCTCAAAATAAATGTCAAACAACTCGTTTACCACCAAAGGCCACATCAAGTATTAGAGTAGAGGGAGGTAAAGGTCCGCACTTAGTACGTTGTATTTTTTTACGCTTATATGTTTTACTCAATCAGCTCAATATTTGGATGAGAAGTTTGTACAGTACTTAGGCTTTGTTATAAATAACATTAATGCCATGATTTGAAAACGGTGTGTATAAAAAAACCATAATACACAAGTTGCGGAAAATGGGACTTTTACCCCATAGGTGGGGCAAAAGTCCGCCATTGGACTCTGCGCTATTTTAAGTCAAATTAAAATCAACAATTTCTTCCAAATGAAAAGTAATAAGCAAAAACAACAAAAGTATAAGATATAAAAAAGATAAAATGTAGAAAAATTTCAACAATGGTCACAAATAAATTGGCCAATTTCGTGCACTCTTCATGACACCATTGTTTGCAGCTATCGCATTGAATCCACTCTCTCATTGATAAATTCTCATATTATTCTTTGCAGCCTAAACAAAGCACTTTGCCATCGGTTAATTCTTGCCTTTTTTAATTCTTCAAACTTTTGCTTGACATGGGTTCAGCAACATAGGACTCTTGCCCCAAGTAGCCAAAAACATTTCCGAGTCATGACCTTTCCAGACCATCAAACCTAACATCGATTATATCCTATAAGTTTATAGCAAGAAACATGTATTTTCAATAAAATACATACTAGTTATGGTTACTACTCATTTTCAACATTTCAACGCAATTTCTGCAAGAGCTAATGATACATCAGGCATACGCAAAATCGTAATTACCTCATGGTTCTCCAGTAATCCAACTTTGCGTGATAAAATTTGGTATAGACACTGTAATTGATGACTACTAACTGCACCTTAGGCACAATGATAAAAATTTTTGAAATATAGTGAGATATTTGAATTTGGGACTTTTGCCCCATGCGGACTTTTACCCCCCTTTACTCTACATGCGAGCCGCGGATCGCATTATAGCTTAAAAAAAAAGGTCATTACAAACAAAATTGTTATGATATGGGGCCTCAGATTTGAATATCGTCTGGGGCCTCTCAAGTGCTAAATCCGCCACTGCAGAGAGGTGGAGTAAAGATTAGCCAAAGAAGACGTTCACATAAAAATCCCATTTTTGGAATTTTTAAGAAAATTGTGGTCGAATAATTCTTTTTTTTTTGTGATATTTTGTAAAATTTTTTATTCATTTATTTATCTTCGATGAAATTAATAGCGACACTTTTTGTGCAGAGTATACCTACTATAATAAGCTAAAAATCAAAATTTCTTGATAATTACAAAGACACATCTTCTACATCGGCCAACTATAGCTTGAGCAAATTGGCCGACATAGGAAACTATCAAGAAATTTTGATTTTGTTTCTTCATTATAGCAGTAGGTGTCAAAAGAGGTGCTGCAAGTACAAGTATCTACGTTGAAACGATTACAACAGCGCCCAAAAAAAAAGGTTATTTTCAGTTGAACAAGGTGGACAATTTTATTTTTTTCCCGAGTGAACGAAAAGGTTATAAGGACAAATAATTATTTATTTTTATAGAATTAAGATGATCAACTATTTTTGGCTCCAAAGAAGGGCAGTAGCTCAAATATTTAGCAAAGGACTTTTTAGCTCTTCCAACTTTTAGGTACAAATAAATTGATTATTTATCAAAGGATCATCCCAAAATTAATTTAAATGAGCAATTTTTTTTAGCTCTTTTAAGCTAAAAAAGTAATAAAACCAAAAATAGTATTCAGGAAGACGAATAAATATAAAAAAAGAATTCCGAAGCATAAAGGTCAAGTTAGTCGACTATGAACGTAAAAGATCTGGTTCAAATCCAGATGAAGTAAGAACTAAATTCTGTCCGTCTTTCTGGTCCTCTAGGTTAAGGGGTCTGGGCATTGGGCTAGCTCCCCATCACCTGTAAAAAAGACAAAAAAAGCTTGTTGAATTATAACCAAGCCTCCAATAGAGATACATGACAAATGGGGATACACAGATTTTAGCTGTAGCTTAATGTATTGTAATGTACTTACTTGTACTGGTAGTCCAGTCAAAATAGAAATAAAAATAGGGGTACCCTTGCATAAATTCCCAAGAAGCTGAAAATTTACATGAACGTTAGGGATACTATTATAATGAAATTGTGAAAAGTTTCCATCGATCCCATGTGTGCAAAAAATTTTATGAGAGGTCAAAGTTTACAAACATGGGTTTCTTGAATTTTTTAGCGAAACGGTTAGTTTTATGAGAAAATTAGTTTAGCCAAAAATTGTAGATCATTTAATTATCTACAAAAGTTATTCTTACACTTTTTTTTCTAAGATTCACCATTTCTGAGAAAAAGCGATTCTAAAATTTACTAAAGTTGTATTCCTCATAGTACATAGGTTGCGTGGAAACGTGTGCAAATAAAGAGAATTAATACAAATTTAGTGAATTTTAGTGACTGAACTAATTTTCTCGTAAAACTAACCGTTTCTCTAAAAAATTCAAAAAACTCTCATAAAATTTTTTGCACACATGGGATCGATGGGGACTTTTCACAATTTCATTATAATGGTAGGGGAGACCGAGGAGAGTTGAAACAGAGGTGAGTTGAAACAGCGTCGATTTTGTGGAACCTATTCCCGTTAGAGAACTGGCAACGCGAAAATTTATTGCTTTTTTGACGTGTTATTTAATGCAGTTTACATCGAAATTGTACTGCGGATGGTTTAGTAAATACGACGTGCACGTGAAAAAAATTGACAAATGTAAATTTTTGACCAATATTTCGATAGCCTATTATTCAATAAATATCAGGTAAATACTATTGCAACATAATTTTTAATATACATTAAATATTAAAGTTTGATGGCATAATATGGTTTTTTTGGGTTCGATACGTGTTTTGGAATTAACAGACATTATTCTAAATAAAGGAGACCGAGGAGAGTTGTAACAGCTTGTTTCAACTCTCCTAGTTCCCTATTAATACATAATGAATAAAAAAAAAAAATTAAAACCGGCAATAATTATTTTTGCTTGTGTTGCCTCGAGCTCTATTTCAACAGCAAATTTAAAAAAAAGTGGATTCAGTGTATGGAATGCAAAAAATGGTCATATAAAGCTTACACTGGAGAAGAGCTCTAATATATTTGTTACAATTTCCTTTAGGACTAAATTTCAAACAAAAACAAAGCAGTATAATATTTGTTGTATTCCCTTTTATTATTAAAGTTTATTTTATTTACAAAAAGTAACGTTTAAATTAAATTTAAACACAAATACCCACTTGTTACAACTCACCTCGCCGTCTGTTTCAACTCACCTCGGTACTAGGAGAGTTGTAACACTGGGAGTTATTTTAGTTTTCGTCGATTTTTTCATAAACCTTAATTATTTTAACTTATTTTTATATTTGATTCATATAGTGTATAGAACTGGCTATATGGAATTCTATAATTCATAGAGGTAGAACCATTTTTGGCTAAAATATACTAGATACTGTAAAAACTGTTTCAACTCTCCTCGGTCTCCCCTATGCCTAACGTTCATGTAAATTTTCAGCTTTTTGGGAATTTATGCAAGGGTCAATGTCTATTTTGACTGGGCTATGGAAACTGGAAGACTGTGACAAAAGACCAACTTGAGAGGGTCAAAAAGATCCCTTTCACTTTTTAAGTGAAAAACTTTTTTTCACTTTGTAAGATGGAGTGTGATTGGGTTGCTAAGACCTTTAGTTTTAGTCGTTTTATTAAAAACTTTGTTTGTGTCAGAGATAGTTATTAAATGATGAAATGTTATTTTGTTTATATAGTAAACAAACATTTCATCACGGTACCAACAGAAAGAATATACAAAGTTGTCAAAAAGTTGATCGTGGATATGTATCACTACATTACCCCCTTCCTAGTGAGATCCCGTGATCGAACGATGCTAACGTGGTTCATTTCTATATTCAATCTTCTTAACGAGGTCACAATATTTTGTCGGGAAACGTACTCTTCGTCCTGATCTTGTAGTTTGCTTCGTATTTTCAACTGGTTGAGTATTCGTTTGATTGATGGGAAGAGCAGGTTTAGAAAAAGGTTTCTGTTCGTTTGAAGGTGTTTGGGAGTTTTCGTTTGAAACCAGGTATGCTGGCTTTACTCGGTTTACGGAGACTACATGTTGTTTGTTGTTGATCATTATCGCAAATGTCTTCGAGTTTCTGTTCACAACTTCGTAGGGTCTATTATAAGGTGGTTGTAACGACTTCTTAACGGCATCAAATCTTAAGAATACATGAGTGCAGGATTCTAAATCTCGTGACATAAAAACTTTTTGTTTACCATGAAGAGGCGGTTCTGCTGGTCGTAGAGTATTGAAGTGTTGACGTAATCGAGATATAACTTCATCGTTGTTGTTAAGTTCCTTCGTTGCCGAGAAAAATTCTCCGGGTAAACGTATTCCTTCGCCATAAACCATCTCCGCTGCACTTGCCTTCAAATCTTCTTTAAATGACGCTCGTATTCCTAGTAGTACAATCGGTAATATTTCAGTCCATGAATCTTCTTCGTGACTCATTATTGCGGCCTTAAGTTGTCTGTGAAAGCGTTCGACCATACCATTCGCTTGTGGATGATACGAGGTGGTTCTTATATGAGTAATACCGAGCAGCAAGGACAGATTTTTAAATAAGTGAGATTCAAATTGTCGGCCTTGGTCTGTAGTTACTCTTAATGGTACGCCAAATCTGGAAATCCAGTTTGCTATGAACGCTTTCGCTACCGTTTCTGCAGTTATGTTTTCCAAAGGTATTGCTTCGGGCCATCTTGAGAATCAGTATTCTTCTTGAGTAGGCAGTATTTAAATCCGTTGGAGCTTGGTAGGGGTCCAACCAAATCGATGTGGACGTGTTCAAATCGTGTAGAAGGTAACATGTAATTACCTAATGGAGCCATCGTGTGACGTTGTATTTTCGAGCGTTGACAAGGTAAGCACTGTCGAGTCCATTCCTTACAATCCTTGTTCATACCGGGCCATATAAAGCGAGCTGTAATTATTTTAGTAGTAGCTTTCGCACCAGGGTGTGCCAATCCATGTAAGTTGTTAAAAATTTGTGCCCGAAATGGTTGGGTTATATAAGGGCGTACTGTATCTGTTGATGTGTCACAATAAATGGTTGTTTCGTATTCGGGGAAATGTATCTTTCTTAATTTGATTGCTGTCTTAGATTCATCTAGAAACATTTTAAGTTCAGAATCGATTTCTTGTGATTTCGCCAGTTCTTTGTAATTGATCGTTGTTGTTAACGTTTTGATGCTGTTGAGGTTATCTAATCGAGAAAGTGTATCTGCGGGTACATTTTGCGTGCCTTTAATATATTGTATATTCGTTGTGAATTGTCCAATGTAATCGAGGTGTCGAAATTGTCTAGGGGTACTTTTTTCAGGTTTCTGTTTGAATGCATACACTAACGGTTTGTGATCAGTAAAGAGAATAAATTGTCGACCTTCCAGTGAATGTTTGAAATATTTGATGCCTGAGTACGCAGCTAAAAGTTCTCTATCATACGCACTGTATTTCGTCTGTGCGGTGTTAAATTTCTTTGCAAAGAAACCTAGTGGTTGCCATTCGTCGTTCACTTTCTGTTGTAATACACCACCCATAGCCTCATTTGATGCATCGACCATTATCGATAAAGGAGCTTCAGCTAATGGATGAGCTAACAAAGTTGCTTTAGATAATGCATTCTTTACCTTGACGAAAGCGGCTTCGGAGTCTTCGGACCAATTCAATTTATCATTGTTTGATTTCTTTCCTATAAGAAACTTGTTGAGTGGGGTTTGAATCGATGCTGCTTTGGGTATAAAGCGACGGTAAAAATTGACCATTCCTAGGAATCTACGTAGTTGTTTTACGGTTGTCGGTTTTTCGTATGATACAATTGCTTCGACTCTATCTCGTAGCGGTTTCGTTCCTTCTTTGTTGATCGAATGTCCAAGAAACGTAACTTCGTCTTTGCCAAAAACGCATTTTGCCGGATTGATGGTAATTCCGTATTCCTGTAGTCGCTGAAATAATAGACGAAGGTGTTTAATGTGTTCTTCTTTTGACTCGGATGCGATTAGAAGGTCGTCAATGTATGCGTAGCAGAATTCCAAGTCTCTTGTTACTTCATGAATAAAACGTTGGAAAGTTTGTGCTGCATTTCTCAAACCAAAGGGCATATGAGTGAATTCGTATAAGCCAAATGGAGTCGTGACTGCGGTTTTATGGATATCATCAGGATGGACAGGAATCTGATTAAATGCTTTAATCAAATCAACCGTGGAGAAAATTCTTTTACCAGAAAGCGATTGAGCCAAATCCTGAATATGTGGTATAGGGTAGCAGTCGTGAATTGTTCTTGCGTTCAGCATACGATAATCTCCACATGGTCTAAATTCCTTATTCTTCTTTTCTACAAGATGTAGCGGAGAACACCAATTGCTTCTTGAGGGTCGTACGATACCCATTTGCATCATGACTTCAAATTCTTTTTTCGCCACTTGGAGACGATCGGTGGCTAATCTTCGTGGTCTGCAGGTAACAGGTTGGCCGGGTAACGTATCAATCCGGTGCATCGTATTATGTAGACATGATTTTCTTGCCATATTGGGATTCGTAATAGAATATTCGTCGATTAGCAAGTGATATTCGTTGTTTGCATCTATTGTACGTATCGTAGATTGTGATGTGTGATCGTGTTTTAACAAACCTGTTAATTCCATAAGCGTAACGTTATCCACCAGTTTTTTATTTCGAATATCGACCAACAAGTTGAAATGGTTGAGGAAGTCAGAACCAATGATTGCTTTGTTCACATCGGCAACTATAAAACGCCACGTGAGTGATCTTCGTAATCCAAAGTCGATACTTATTGTTGTAAATCCATACGTGTTGATGACGGAGTTGTTGGCCGCATACAGCTTGAATTCTTGTACAGTTCTTTGGTCTCTACAAGCGGTTTTCGGGAATACGCTAACGTCAGCTCCAGTGTCGATAAGGTATTGGATTTTCGTCTTTTTATCGGTGATGGTTAAACGGCTTAGTGGAACGTGAGAATCAGTTGCCGTATTTACTGATTCTCGTTTGGGTTTTCCGAATTATATGAGCAGGGCTGACGACATTTTCTAGCCTTGGATCCAAATCTGTTGTGGTAATAACATAATTTTGGATCATTACGATTTCGTGACTTACTTTTGAAGCGCTCATGAGTGTTGGATCTTTGTCGAATTAAACTTCGTATTTCTATACGCAAGTCGTCTATTTGTTTTTCTAAGGACTTGATGTGTTTTTCACTAGATGTACTAGCTACCGCCACGTATTGTCCAGATTGATGGGTTTCTAGGATTTTATCTGCTATAGCTGCCATATCATCTAAGCTTTTCTCACCTATTGTTGCAAGGATTCCTTGTGTGTTTGTGGGTAAACGACTAATCCACAAAGTTTTCAATAAAGATTCTGGAAGTTTATCGTTCGCCAGACTTCTTATATACCGTAAGAATTGAGATGCAGTCCTATCGCCTATTTCTTCGCGCTGTAGTAGTTGCTTCAGCTTTTGCTCTTCGGAAGATGACAGTCTTCGTATGAGTTCCGTTTTCAGTTTTTCGTATTTGTTGCTCTCAGGTGGGTTTAGAATAATATCTCTAACTTCGGTCGCTTGTTTTTGATTGAGAGTACTGGCAATATAATAGAATTTGGTTGTATCTTGACTAACACCGTTCATTATAAATTGTATTTCGATTTGCGCAAACCACATAGCTGGATCGTCTTCCCAAAACGGAGGTATTTTAATGCTTACCTTAGCGATATCCTGTGCGATAGTCTTCTCGTCGTTAATGATAGCCATCTTGTCGTTGGTCATTCTTGTGTTCGTTTTTCTATCGTCGGGGTCACCAATTTAGTTTTAGTCGTTTTATTAAAAACTTTGTTTGTGTCAGAGATAGTTATTAAATGATGAAATGTTATTTTGTTTATATAGTAAACAAACATTTCATCACGGTACCAACAGAAAGAATATACAAAGTTGTCAAAAAGTTGATCGTGGATATGTATCACTACAGACCAATCCGGTTGCTATTGAAACCATTCATTTAGTTCTCAACAATTAAATATGTAACTAACATTAACTAGGCCCTTCTTCAAAAACTATATTTATTGCTGCCAAAGCAGAGCACTAAGAGCTCAAGCACCCTTATTATTAGAAGGTTAAACAATTTAACTAATTTTTAATTTCAAATAAATTTTTAAATTTTGATGATGAATATGAAATAATGCGAATAAAATTGTTACTTTGAAAAACGTGCCATAAATTTGCCTTAAATTTTTTTTTAAAGATGTGGATTGTGACTGTCGCCAAAAGTAAAAGGCGCTTTTGAACCTGGTATCAGTGCTACAGATGACAAAACTGTCTGTTTTTTTCAAACCACCGAAGTACTAATCTACTAGATTCCAGAAAAGTCATTTAAATTGTAAAAGTAAACAAATTACCAACTTTTCTCACATTCCTCACACAATATTTGATCTACGATTATTACGCAACAGTTACTTTATTAAAGTTAAAATAATATCACAAATATTATACAATAAATCCGTAAAATTTGGAACTATAATAAATTGTTAATTAACTATTATTATTCTTCTTCTTTTTCTACACTTTTAATAGCAGGCCTTGGTTGTCTGTTACTACTCCTAGCTCTTCCTTGGACTTCCACATCTTTGTGGAAGTGCTACTTTCATTTCATTTTATTTTTTTCTTTTACATTTCTTCCACTGTTGACTTGCAGTTCTTCTCTAATACTGGTATTTTTATTTTATCGCTTACAGTCGAATTTTTTGATAGTTTTTCACATAATCTCATCTCTGTGGTCTGAACGATACTCTCTTGTTTCTTAGTTATCAGGTTATCAGTGTTATCACCCAAGATTTGCTACCATATAAGAGTTGGTATAGTGCAACAGTTTTACAGAATTTAAGAATGGTATATTTTAAAATATTATTAATACTACCTACATTAAAATTAAAACAACGATTTTTTGAAAAACTTCTTGATTTTATTTTACGAAAGTACAAATTTATCAAATTCAATTTTTCACGTTCACTTGCTTTGGAGAAATGACGTCATCGACCTTTTGTTTTAATATAAATCCTGATATTTTTCGGATTTGGATAAAACACATTTTTCTGAGTATGCAAATATTAAAACATAATTACTTGAAGAGGAAAAACATTTTTATTCAATATTTGATCAAAAATTTTAATTGTTGATTTGAATAAATTTTATCAATTTTCAAAAACAACAAAATTCTCAGCGCTTCCTTAATGCAATTAATGGTATATACTTCAAAGTCTAAAAATGTTAACATAATACATTTTTGAAACTTTGAAACTGATTAAATCGAAAAGTTTTTTGAAAACAAAATCCAGTCCTACTTAAATCCGTAAAAAAATAGGCGTTGTGACTTAAAAAATTTGCTGATGATGACGTCACAACTGAAAAAATCCGATAAACATTGTTTTTCTTAAAAACTCTTCAAATTATCATCGAATCTTTTCATTAATAAATTTTACAATTAGTTAATTTGAATAAATTAGAATACTAAGTTATTTATTTAACTATGCAGAAAAGTAGCAGTTTTACTGCTGCGACTGCTGATTCATAGCCAAGGCTATAAAACCAACCAAGGTAAACCTGCACTTTTGACGTGTTGAACTGATTTTTGTGAATATATAATTTTTTATTCAATTATTTAATATTACCATTGATTTTTTGTTTTTAAATACATTAGCAAGCTTTGTACCACATTGTAAGTGTTTAATCTTTATAGATCTGTTCTTTAAAAATATAAACATATTCTTAGTTTATTTTAAACTTGGAAAATTAATTGAAATTGATTAAGCAATAAAAAAATAATTATTTTCGATCAAATTTTAAAAACAAACGAATGACTTTTTAAAGCAAAAAGATGCAGTTTTGCTTTGTCTGCCGTTCACTGCGACTGACTGTGTTTTACTGCCAAGGCAGATAAAATACCACATTTCATCTGAATGAGACAAAAGCAATAAAATAAAACTTGAACGGTGTGTAGGTACAACACAGAAGTAATGAAATAATTTGACAAAGTTTTTCTGCCTTTGTAGTTCATTATTGTAATAACCAGGATACAATTTTGATTGTGGTAGCTTCTCAATGAGACATAAAAACATATCCAAATCTGTAACAATAATGCAGATGATCCAGTAGCTACTGGTACGTAGGCTATAATTTTGAATATTTCAATTTTGGAAATAAAGTAAGTAGACAAATGACGGTGTCGCCCATACCCCCGGTTAGCATTATAACGATGCATTACAGCGGTACTGTAAGTTCCAGCCGCTGTTGATAAACACCCAGAGGATCAAGCGTTTTGCTATTAACCCTGTAATTTTCAAAAGTTATCTCTATATATACGTTAACAAAAGTTGGAGTTTTCGCCACGCGCAAACCCTAGGGGTGTCACATACAAGCATAACAAAAGAGCGGAACAATACCCCAGACGATTGACAGCCCTAAACTCATTATTGTAACAAAAGACTGTCATTGCCTGCATAAAAACCTCATTAAATTTGGTTTCCCTCGTTATAACTTAATAACATGCGATGCGGTTTGTTCCCGTAGGAAATACAAAATTAAATACAATTCAGATTTTATTAAACGGCGATCCCAATGGCCCTTTGAATTTCGAAACGGATGTGAAAATTTATCGCTGTAATCACAGTGTATATGCAAAATGTAAATTGTAATTATTTTCATTCGCCATTTTCCTGGAAGGTGCATAATTTTGAACTTTGGTTTTTTCCGTCATTATAATAATAACCACAATAAAATTAAAGAAAAAAACGATTGATCATAAATTTGGATAGAACCACCCTTTCGTTTCAATCTCGATGTTAATATTAAAATTAGCAAATTTAGTTTTGTACTTGGGAAAAATATAAAGAATGACCATCAACTGTTTCGGAGATATTTTGAAAAAACCAAAGACTTTTGAGAAAAAAAAATAATGACGGAACATTTAACTTTGTAGCAACAAAGGAAAGTTCAGCGTGTGACTTTTGGACAATAATTGTGTTGTGCTGTAAAATTTTAAAATACCATTTAAAAGCGTTTAATTTTGTATGGGTAGCTATAACAAACCGAAACTTGAGAAGCAACAAAAGATCGATTTTAGCAGTGAAAAGGTACTCTTTCCGAAATTAGTCGGCCGAAATGCATAAAAGATAAGCGAAAACCAATAAAAATTCGCTTCATTTCTCCATAAAAATTCTTTAGCCAAATCTTGTTAGGAAGGTTTGCCTATTACAAATTTCATGTTGTGTTAACTTATATCGTGTAACGTTTCAGATAAAGTTTACCGTAGTGTCTTTAACGAAATATAATAGTGTGACGTATAAGGTTAACTGAATTTTCTGTTTGAAATAGGGAGGATCGAAACATGCAATGATGTTCATCGATCCGTGAAGAAGTCATCTGTTGTTAACAATTATAGGCAACTTAGTGACACAATGCAGCCCTTACCATATAATAGACTGGATAATGCACTGACATTATACGCTATATTGTATGCTTCAAAATTAATCGCTTGTGAAATATAAATTTATTTGATAGTTAATGGATGCTCTTAGCTAACAATGATTGCATTTGCTTCGTTACCTAACCAAACATCAAATGTTGATTTGTTTAATCAACTATTGTTGTGTTAATTTAAAAATGGCGCCAAAATATTTATACCGACATACAGTGGGCGCTAGAGTCGTGCTAAAACAAAACAAAGTCTTTTTTATGGTGAAACAAAAGCTTTCCTTCGAATATTTTGTTATTAGAGCTTCACGCCATTTAAAATATTAAATTATTAAAGTTTCTTAATCAAAAAGTTGTGACTGAGCTCAAGTTAATATAAAATCATATTACAATCAAGAAAATAAATAAAATTTAAACCTTTCCTGCTGGTTCGCAGAAATCTCATTAACGTAACTTGATTGGTATAAGTATGACCGTAATGCATTTATCAATACGATTAATTCATTGCCTGACACTGATTAAATTTAGCGTGAAATTATTTTTTGTTTCATCATAATTGCAAGTTCAGTTTTGTTTTAAGTCGAACTTCTCTTATTAGTTACAGATCGAACATTTTCGAAACCAAAACTCAAAATTTTTAAAAGAATCTTCTTGGAAATGATTTTTAAATTTTGAACGACATCTCCACATGAATGATTAAAATCGTTCAAAATTTTTGCCCACAATATCAAGAAACCTAAACTACGATAAACTTTAACTTTCAGGATCATTTGCTAGAGGTCACCACTGCCCAACCCGTCAGTTCTTCCTGGCTCATGATTTTGACGTTTCGAGGTTATGTTGCGAAAAATGGTAGATATCGATATAAAATTTGGTCTCAAAACCGTTTTATCACGAATTGAACAAGCTGGGCAACTACGTAGTGCTGTAAGGACAAATTTGTAACAAAAATGCGACTGAATTTGTATACCTAATCAAATTTCAGGAGTTACAATGCATAAAACCTAGATTAGTAGCTGTAAGTAAAACCAAACCTAACGATTTAATAATACAAGCATATGAAGCAGGCCAAAGAAATTTCGGAGAGAATTATGTACAAGAACTGATCGACAAAGCGAATAGTAGCGATATTGCAGAACAATGTAAAGACATCAAGTGGCATTTCATTGGTCACCTGCAAACCAACAAAATTAATTCGCTTTTAGCTATTCCCAATTTGTACCTTATAGAAACTGTAGATTCAAAAAAGTTAGCTGATAATTTAAACAAAAGGTGGCCTAATTTTGCAGCACCCGATACAAAGTTAAACATTATGTTGCAAGTCAACACGAGTGGCGAAGATGGTTGGTTCTTTTTTTTTTCTAAAGTATCTCTTAGGACTATTTTTTATCTTTCAGCAAAAAATGGAATCAATCCAAACGAAATAGTTGGTCTGGTGGAGCATGTCACAAAAAATTGTCCAAATTTGAAATTTGATGGAATTATGACTATAGGACGTTTTGGATACAATCCTGAAGATGGACCAAATCCTGATTTTGTATGTTTAAAGCATTGTCGAGACGAAATTTGCCAAAAACTAGGTTTTGATTGGAAGGAAATTAATTTGTCTATGGGAATGTCCGATGACTTTGAACATGCTGTAAGTTAGTTGACACAAAAAGGGGTAAAATGGCCAATGATTTTAATTTTAGGTTGTATTGGGAAGTACAAATTTACGAGTAGGCAGTTCCATATTTGGTGCCCGAGCTCCAAAGCAATAACTGATTTTATACTTTTTTTTATTATATTTTCACTCAAGTCAGTGTGAAGTTTTTAATAAATGTTAGTATAAAAGCAACTCACTATAATTTTCTTTCTAATTAATCCTGGATCACTAATCATATTTTTAAGTTACACTGTCACTACACATTCGTTTCAGAGACGAACAAAGTAAATTTTTTTTTTATTAATAATTTTTATTAGTTGAGAAGCATATTATATGAAAGAATATTTATTAAGGTTAATGAAACAAAATTTTGTATGTAAGGGGCCATCCATAAATTACGTCACACGAATTTTAGGACTTTTTAACCCCTACCCCCCGCCCTTGTCAAAGATTTTCACATTTTTAGAACTCTTCCCCCCTGATGTGACGTCACATATTTTTCAATTTTATGCATGTATTTAAAAATAATCAAAAGAAAACAGTTATTTTCATTTTTTTCTTATTTTTATTAAATAATCTTTTATAAAATCAACATAAAGTCAAATATTTTTGATAATAGAGAAAACAAACGACTGTAAAGGGTAGTTCACACTACATGATTTCTCATATGACTTAGTCATAAGAAAAGTCATGGCTAAAATCATACCATCACAACAGCCAATCATAAAAGCCATAACCTCTATAATATCAAAAATCATGTAGTGTAAACGTTAAAAAATCTCTCATATGAGAAGTCATGTGACAAGTCATATGATAAATCATGTAGTGTGAACTACCCTTTACATCACAAAGCTTTAGACCCCCCCCCCTGACCCTTGTCACACAATGTCACATTCTGGTGATACCCTCCCTCCCTAACGTGTGACGTAATTTATGGATGACCCCTAAATAGTTAAAAATGAAATCGAATCTAATACATGCAAATTTTCCATATAAAAAACCAGTATATTCTATAAAATTCCTTTTATTTTGTTATTCTTACTTTAATATGCTAAAAGAAATGTTGATAGGTGTTATTTTAATAAAGGATGATGGATCCTAATGGATTTTATAAGCCGTGGACTAATTGTAAGTCGATTTAAGCATTAAAAGATAAAAAATATTCGGGCGACTTAAGTCGATTCAAGCGTTCAAAGAGTTCATAAAAAATATCAAATGTAGTTGTCTGACCTCACTGGGAAGAGATGGGAGATGTTTGGATGTGGTCATCAGGTGTGTTGAATATTGAAGGGGCCAATAGCGAATTATCGTTTTTTGTGAAACCTAGAATATATTTTTAAGATATTTGTGATTCACTGGAGTTCTAAATAACATTTGCAGACTTAAAATAAAGCTTACAAGTTGCGATTATAATAAATTATAATTTTTCTTGTAAAACGAATATTTTGAAACTAACAAAAATAACCACAAGGTAGGCGGTGGGATCAGACGAATAACCTTTTTCTTACAGGTTAACCCTTAAAAGCCAATAAAATGGTATATTTATGCTTCGCGACCTCCCTCAGAAGGTATAATTCTCCTTCGCCCCCCCCTTCTGGAGTTTGGTGATTCATGTTCACAAAGCTAACTACAAGATTGAATTAAAATTAAAGAATTAAAATAATTGACGCTTTCTGAATTAAAACTAGAAAAATTATATGGATCTGTCCATAGCTGTCGATCAGTAACGCAATTGTGATAGGTTGCCAATTTATTATCAATCTAAAAATTATTCTGGTGCGGTCTTTAGACCTCGTAACCTTGTCAATCTATTTTAGTATTTTGTAGATTGATTTTCCCAAAAAGTTTTCTGCTGTCCTGGAGGGTACTCCGTACCCCCCAGACCCCTCGGTTTCACTACCGTTTGGCTGTAGATTATACCCAGCTAGTGATGACGCGATGTGCAGAAACGAAATTTGCACTGTTTCTTTGATGACGGCACTCAAACGTTCTCCTTCCACACCAACTACGCAATTGTTGTTAATTATCACTCGCTGGGTTTGGTCTAATCCTCCCTTTATTTTTTCTGGTGATTTACAGATATTCAGAACGCAATAAAAATTTAAATCTTCAAAAAATATTGTACACGACTGGTCAAGGTCGTGTTTGTGTCAGTGGCATAACTAACGTTTTATGAATATAATTATCAATAAGGAGTCATAATTTTGTTCGACATGTTTGTCAAACCCAAGGCTCGTGACTTTTCGAGCTAAAAAAAGCACTTGTGGCAACACCAAATAACGGAGAACTTCTATCGGTCGGGTCTGGATGTTTGCCATATCTTGAGTTTTCTCTCTGGTTCCATTAACCATTTTCAATACTAATAATTGAATATGTTATGTTTTTAACACATCAAGTCCCGAGCCTTGATCATAACTATTAATATAATCATTAATAAGACGAATCTGTACATCATTTGCATGATTTCGTTCATCATATTTATGTACACGTTCGTCGATCCGTACGCCGTAAGAATGCATCCACGGGAAAGGATATGGATGCTTAAGCCCCCCGAATCATTGGATCTGTTATACGACATTGTAACCGTGACCCCTGAATTACAAAAATAATATACCAATAGTAGGTATAATAATTTTTTGTAAATACATACATAAAAATAAGTTACCTTTATAATTTACCTTTGTCATTCATCAATGGAAGTAAGTTAAATTGGGTGCCCAGCTCCAAATTTAAACCACTGCACCACTTTTATCACAATTAACCCGCACAAAAGAAAATAAAATAAAAATCACACACAAATCAGTTTAGCCATAATTAAAGTCCTCCCCAATCGACCGATATTGCACTACTAAAATAAATTTGTTGCTCGAAACAGGAAATTTTAAAACTTTTTTGTTGTTACGAAATTGCAACGAATGTGTGCAATGAGTAACATTTGTGATAAAGAACGGTCTAGAAATTTGTGTTATTTTGATTCAATATCAGGTTTAAATGACTAATGATTGCTTCGTTTACGTGCAAAAAGTATAAATTAATATACTCCCTAATTGTTGCTGCAATTGGTTTATGTAAATTTGACACTACGGATGATGCCCATAAGTGGATTAACGAGAATCCACTGCTTTTTAAAACGATTTTGTAAAAATTCTTGTTTTACTCTATATCATGTAAAGGGGCAATGTATTCTTCCACACGCCGTTGATGCATTTTAGGTGTGAAAGAAACGGAGACAAAATGAAGACTAAATCACGAAAATCTGAATTCTCTTTCAATAAATCAAAGCATTATAATCATAAGTAAACTAATTATTATCTATTTCTATGACCTTTAAAAAATTATCCAATATAACAATTTGCTAGAAAAGTCCTCCTCCTTTTGAACACCAAAAATTGAATATTGGGATTCATTTATTTTCTCAATCGAATCTAATGCATTTCGACGAGAAAATTTTACTGGCGCAATCGGATAGATTAACTATAAATTAATCAATAGATTAATTAAGATTTGATGTACTTGGTGACGTTTGCGCTAGTCACAGATGTGATTTTTAAATATTGATATTATACCTACATATTAAATATTTTGAGAATTTTCGTGTTTGCTATGGTTATTTAATATTCCTTATATAAAATCGTACCATGCTATTACTTCCAGTTTTTATGTTATTTTCAACATTTTTTAAAAACCAAATTAACATTATTCCAAATGTTAGCTTGCTTTTCAAACCATTTCAGCCATTGGTTTGGTCTAAACTAAGCTATAACCCAGGAAGTAAAAGGTTCGCGTTTTTAGTATAGTATTTCATTAATTAAATGAACTTCATTTTGCCATTATTTTTTAAATATTTCCAATTTCCATTTCTGAAAATAAAACATCAAAGCATAAACCATGTGTTGTATAGGTTTCCATGAGCACTATTTGGACGTCGATTTTAGGTAGTAATTTTTTACGGAATATCAATTTGATGGTCCTTATTTAAAGTTAATTATATAGGAAATCGTATATGACTCTTACATCATTTCCGGCTTTTCTTTTTAAACAAATTGAAAACAATATTAAAATAACTTTTTTGTTTTGCTAATTTTCTTACCAAAATTTGTTATTAATATTTCATAATATTAATATTGCCGTATTTTTAGACATAATATGTTTACGAAAAATGAAACCCACACAAGGGCGTTGTTTTCCAAGCCTTCGACAAAATTGTCAATCACTAAAGGTGCGACAATTTTAATTGAATATTTAGAGCAAGTATACCTGTTATTTTAATATTTTTAACGATAATGTTTCATTAGTCCAGATCAGAAAAGAACAATTTCTATTTTAAGCGGACGCTTTATATGGTTAGTAGTAGGGTTAAACAAATGCTCGACGCCGAGGTTATATTTAAGACGCTTAGCGCCGTTTGTTCAGTCAGTCGCGGGCGTTACTTTCTTTAGATTATTATACGAGAACATAATGGTAAGTACACTTTTAAATTATTTAATTTTTTTTATAAGTACGTCGTACAATTGTTTATATTGTACTACTGAATACTTCTATTACAATTATTTTGTGGATACTTCGCGTTATAGATAATTATTTTCTTTCAATCTGAAAGCTAAATTTCAGTTAAACTTCATCTACAAAGTAAGTTTTAAATCTTCGTTTTTGTATCTATCTCAAAAGTGTTTCTAATATATTTTTGTTTAAATCTGCGTAAAATTTGAATTAATTTAATTGCTGAAAGTAAAGTGTTAAGTAATCGGCGTCGGCTGTTTATTTTTATCCTACTAGTCAGTGGCATACTTGAACAAGTGCCAAAGTTTTTTATATCTCGGTAGACCTAGTTTCCCATCAAAATATATAATTAGATTGAGTCATCAAGCTAATATAGATCGGTTTTGCTCAAAATTTTTAATTATATTACAGGCAGATAAGGAGAAGAAGGTTAAGAAGAAGAAGAAGGAAGAAGATGCACCAGCTGCCGCTCCTGCACCAGCTCCCGCTGCCGATACCAGAACATCTTCCAAAGGATCGTCCAAAAAAGCAAAACGATCCGGTTCCAATGTATTCTCTATGTTCTCACAACATCAAGTCGCAGAATTTAAAGAAGTAATTTGTCATTTTTTTGTCTCATTTTGGTGTTATTAACGAGAAACAAAAATGTAGGGTTTCCAACTTATGGATGCTGACAAGGATGGAATCATCAGCAAGAGCGACTTAAGGGCCAGTTTCGATGCTGTTGGCAAAATTGCAAATGAAAAAGAATTAGACGAGATGTTAAATGAAGCACCTGGACCAATCAACTTCACTCAATTATTGGGTCTTTTCGGTAATCGTATGCAAGATTCCGGTGGTACCGATGATGATGAAGTAGTCATTGCCGCATTCAGATCATTCGATAACAATGGTACAATCGACAGCGAAAAGTAAGTACTAAATATTTTGACCGTTGGAAATTTTGGTAACACCGATCTTTTAACAGATTCAGACACGCTTTGATGACGTGGGGTGATAAATTCAGCGCCAAAGAAGTCGACGATGCCTTCGATGCGATGGATATTGACGATAAAGGAGGAATTGATACCGAAGCATTAATTCAACTTCTCACTGCCGCTCCAACAGAAGACGAAGAAGGTGGAGCAGCATAAACAAATTACTCATATTCTAAAAAATTACCATTTATGTATCATTCATTATAAACTGTCTTCATTTAAAGAGTCATTTATCTGTGTCAGGTTGACAATAAAAGTTCATTTGCATTACCAATTGTAGTGACTATGATAATCTAACAAAATGAACGCACCGCGTACGTCAGTATTTTTGTATAAGTCCATCCTATAGTCATGAAGTTATATTCCATCTTATGTATCAAACATGATATCATGTAGTTGTTCATGTAACAACGACTAAAAAATAAAAATAATTATACATAATATTCAAATTGTTTCTTTGGGAGAAAGAATGAAAGTCTCAGTGTTTCTAGGTCTCTCCCCGACTTTTAATCCCCTTAAATTTAAAAATCTGCAAGAATTTTTGTGTATTTTTGAGGAGAAAACAATTTTCAGGCTGAATTTGGTCTGTAAGTGTGAGACCGGATGGGAATTTAATACTAAATTATTCGGTTTAATTACCAATATAAAATATCTTGATAAAAAAAGAAGACCTCATTTTTTTAAATAGATAATACAAGATTGTAAACAAAAATGTATCGTTATAACCCGACAGGATTCGACCAAAAATAGATGCGTCTCCAATATAATCTTTAAGACCACGAACGCCATCTGTCGTAAAATGAAGTGTACGACATCCACCAATGGTAATTGTAGTAATCTTAAAGTTGGTTCAAGGTAGCTAGCCTGGGCGCGAAAATACAAATTTTACGATTGAAATCTCGATGAATTCTGAAAGAGTATATTTTAAATAAGAGAATAAGCGGAGGCACAATGCCCTAAGTGCACCTGTTTTATCAAAAATCGAATTTAAAAACTTCGATTTTCACAGTAAATTTTAAAGCAAAGTCGCTCGGGATTGGTGAATCAATTCATTCAGTTCATTCTCCTGTCGGTACGTGCACCGAGAACTGGTCTTAGCTTTGCGCAGAGTGGGAGCGACACTTGCAATGCGATGCAGTAACAGTGCACTCCGAACAAAAATCATGGTTTTCAACCCTAAATGTGCGGGAAAATGGCTTAAAGCGCCCGAGCGCAGCGAGTCGAATTTTCTTCGCACAACTACCCTGCGTTAAAAATCCACTCTCACGAGTTTCACCTCTCAAAGATTCACCTTTTCCTTGACCCACGGGCCTAGGGATATTTTTAAATTAGTTGTCATTTTGATCAAAATGGCTCGAAGCGCCCGAGCGCAGCGAGGGGTGCTTCGAGTCAATTATAATCAAAACCACCCTCGCAAGAGTCGGCTCCAGGCGAAAAAGTAACTACCGTTCGTTAAATTTAAGTAACCCTTTCCTGAAGTAATTTTTAAATAATTTTAAAGTTTTAAATTAAAATTTTTCATTAATAAAAAAGGAGAACGCATTCCTACCGTAGCGTAAGAGTTACTGACAAACTTGTGAACAGCTACACTCTTATGTATAGGAGCGCACGTACCTCGAACGAACGAACTTGATTGACCAATCACGAGCGTTTAACCTTCGAAAATCAAGCTTTTTTAAATTCGAGTTTTGAAAAAACAGGTGCACTTAGGGCATTGTGCCTCCGCTTATTCTCTTATTTAAAATATACTCTTTCAGAAAAGTTCGAGGTTTCAATCGTAAAATTTGTATTTTCGGGCCCAGGCTGGCTACCTCTCCCCCTTAAAGTTATAGCCAAAAGTCTTTATTTTTGTTCCGTTTGCGTATAAAGAAGGAAATTTTAATTCAGACACCACCGGTCTCTGCTGGATGGTAGTGTAGAGTTTTACTCACTAACCCCTTCCCTTCCGGGATTCGCTAATAGGATTACCTACTTCTGAATGTCACACGCTTTTATATTGAACAGATCTTCTTCAGCCATGATTTAGACTAACTTTTTTTGCTTCCGTCCTAGGCGGACACACCCACCTAATAAGCACTGGCGTATTCAGGGGCGAGTAATTGGGTAATTCCCCCCCCCCCCCTAAGAATTATTATTTAACCTTTTGCTATCCATTTTTCAACAAATAAAGATCAATCCATGTTGAAATTTACATTGATATAGGTAAATTCTCCCCCCCCCCCCTAAGATAGTTAGCTGGAAACGCCCCTGCTAATAAGCTTCACCTTTTCAAGATTTTGCTGCTTTTGACTGCTGAACTCTTTCAGTTTCCGACTGAAAGTCTGTACCTCTTTTTTTAGAGCTTCGATCTTGGTTTCCAGGACCGTTATCTTATCCTCAGTCTAAAAACTTAAGCTTCTCCAATTCCTCTTCAAGAGACTTATTTTAAGATCTATAGTCTTCCATCCTCTGCATAACGCTACTTTGTATCCCGCTGGTCAACTTATCATAGTCGCACTCAAGGTCGTATATCACCCCTTAAAGGCCATTGAGCTGAGTAAGTTTGCAAAGCGCCTCTCTGATAGACCTCCCCTGGAGCCAAATTTAATCTAGGGTTGTATATTATCTACAAGTACTTAGAGGGGGATTAGCTAGAATTAACGGTTGGGCTATAAATAATATAAAAATATTATCAAGAATAACCGCATGCCTCGTTCTTCTTATAATTTAATATATCCTTCAAATACTCAAATTTTCACATATAAAAAAGACTTTAGGGTGAGCAATAATATTTCCTTCATTTCTAACAAAATCTGTTCAATTTTTGAAAAATTCTTTTAGGAAGCAGACCTCATAAAATCATTATGGTTACAACCCACCTTTCAATGGTATGCAACTTAGTACGCGTTAAGCACCGGTAATGCGTGCAAATTCCTTCTTCATTCAACAATAGGTAAGACATGTCCAGGTAAAAAATTGTTGGTTAACCGGTAGTGAAGGAAATAAGTTTAGCCTTCAACATATCCAACTTTCCATTCGCTTTCTAAGCATAGTTACTATCAAAAGTTACTGCGACTTTATTCAGTTAATTTTCTAAAGAACCATCTGGACAGTAGCAAAATATTGTTAAAGCGGTGAAAAGGCGCAAAATGTGATCTCAGTTTGTGTTAGTGCATTATAAACTAATATTTAATTATGAATTTTATTTATTTAATATTATTTATTATTTTAATAGGTAAGTCGTACACCAACATAAAAATTAAATTATTTAATTACGTCCTGAATTTAACGACCATGCAATATAAAATACAATTAGGAACGATTAACACGTTAATAATAATTAGATCAGTCGGTCAATAATTATACATTCAGAAAACAAATTATTTTAAACGGACAAAGGAAAGGGGTAAATTTTGAAAATGCTTCCCGACCGCGCCAATTTAAATAAAAAGAAAATTGTTTCAGATTGAATCACTATGAGAACAAATTTCTTTTATGCAATTATTTCCCATAAAGTTAACAATGCAATGAACACCTCAATAAATTCTCACATTATGACTAATTAGTATAATTTGCGTTGCAGAACTTAATTTATCTACCTCAGTGACACTAAAATCGTACATATCGCAAGAAGGTCTTCATGGTACGATAACCTTTACCAAAGTTGGATCGTCAATCCAAATTTCGACTAATCTAGAACCTACGTTAGAACATCCCAACCAAATATGGTCGTGGTGGGTTACGGAATTTCCCACCGACTACTCCCTAATAGAAAATCGCTGCACTTCGGAAAAATTGGGCCAAAAATTAATAAACCTCGATGACGTCTACGGCTACTTAGTTATTCCCGATAATTCCACTTCCCAGCTAACTACTCCAGATTTATCCCTAAGCGGAAAGAATGGTTTATACGGTAAATCCATCCTGTTGAGAAACGTCGACACCGGAAGATACATTTGCTCTTCCATCACAACTGTCGATAAAACTATCGAAAAGGCCGCCTTGGCAAAATTTAACTCGCCCATTTCTGGATCGGTTTATTTCAAGTGGTTTTCCACAAAAAACAACGATCACGATATGATGATAACGACCGACCTCTACCACGTTTCGAACACCGACAAATTTGAAAAATTCGGGGATTACACCCAGCACATTTGGAAAATCTACGTGACCGATATTTTAAACCACGAATCCGAAAGTACCGAATCGAGCTGTAATATCCTTCAGTTAGTTTTCGATCCCGAAGACAAAGGAGAAGGTAAAGCTTTGGGCGACGTTAACGTACGAGTAGGAAAAGTCAACGTTTCCACGAATTACGTTAAACATAAATATCGAACCACGTTTCGAGACGATGAGTTAATTTTGCTTCCAAGTGACTTATCAGGACCTCAAAGGCGGCTGTATTTGGTTATTTTTGACAACAAACACGAAGATACATTTTTAGCGTGTGCTAAAATTCGATACGAACACCCGATTACCACCAAGTAAGACTTTCCGAATTTTTTTTTCTTTCAAATATTTTATGCAAAAATTTTTAGGGTGATCATCCAATCTGGTGGAATAAGTGGAGATATAACCTTAACTCAGCATTCTCGTTTTGAACCAACCATGTTAAATTTTAATTTAACAACCGCTCGAGGTGATATCGAAACTAAATTAGTTTACAGTTCTTCCGTTGCTGGATACAAAATCCACGAGTTACCGATCACACCCGCAAAAACAATAGGTCAAATGGAAAATTCATGTTTGACCACTAAGTTTGTTTATAACCCACTTAAGAGCGATATTTCTGCAACTCCGCCTAACGGTAAGTAGCGAATTAAAGTGAGCTTCTCCGCAGAACCGAAGTTTCTATCAATTTAACTTTATAGGGCTTGGAACCCAAGACCAATACCTAATCGGTGATTTGTCTGGAAAATTACTACACAGAAATAACTTTACTGGTTTGGTTGAAGGCGGCCAAGAGTTAAGTGGTGAGTATTGGGACACTTTTTTGCCGTTACAAGGAATTCATTCAGTTGTGCACAGATCGCTGGTGATTTACAAGTAGTAAAATCTAAACCTGTTGTAGTCATACCCACTACATTATATAAATTTTTAGAAACACGCAGTATCAAACATCGGAAATTTTAAATGAACCCTGGATTTGCGGCGATATCGTCCATTACGATTATGGTCTTAAGCACCAAAAGCAGATCTTCACAGCCGAAGTGCTATTTCGCTATCCAATAGTTGCTCGAATTTTATTTAGACAACCTAAGGAAGAACCAACGGCTGATACGTCCATACTATTTGAATACCTAATTCATGCCGATGGTGCCCAAGTTAATAACAGCGGAGACCATAGATGGGCTATCCACAGTTTACCTCCCGGAAAAGATTTTTATAATTGGACTGCGAGATGTTTAAGCGCTGGAGATATTTACAATCCTTACCAAGTATGAATTAAAACATTTTTTTAAATAAAAAAACTTTCTAACAAAAAATTAAACCGACCTCAAAAAGGAAACTAAAAAGCATAAAATAAATATATTACATTTTGAGTCTTAATAAGTAATGTAAGTAACTAAGTTTGAGTCGGTGCAGAATGGGTGACTTTTGTTTTAATAATTTTTTTAAAGTAATTTAGTAATCGTTGATTTTTTGCACCGACTCAAAATTAGTTACTTACATTACTTATTAAGACTCAAAATGTAATATATTTATTTTATGCTTTTTAGTTTCCTTTTTGAGGTCGGTTTAATTTTTTGTTAGAAAGTTTTTTATTTTTTAATTTTTAGTGATTAAAATCTACTAATTACTACCTTAATTAATTAATTAATTAATTTGCTCGATATAAAGTTTTTCTCCACCCCAACTTTCAACAGAATAGGTTGACAAGTAAAAAATCAATAAATGAAAACTTTTTAACAAAAAATTAAACCGACCTCAAAAAGGAAACTAAAAAGCATAAAATAAATATATTACATTTTGAGTCTTAATAAGTAATGTAAGTAACTAAGTTTGAGTCGGTGCAGAATGAGTGACTTTTGTTTTAATAATTTTTTTAAAGTAATTTAGTAATCGTTGATTTTTTGCACCGACTCAAAATTAGTTACTTACATTCCTTATTAAGACTCAAAATGTAATATATTTATTTTATGCTTTTTAGTTTCCTTTTTGAGGTCGGTTTAATTTTTTGTTAAAAAGTTTTTTATTTTTTAATTTTTAGTGATTAAAATCTACTAATTACTACCTTAATTAATTAATTAATTTGCTCGATATAAAGTTTTTCTTCACCCCAACTTTCAACAGAATAGGTTGACAACTAAAAAATCAATAAATGAAAAACAATCATTCCCTATTTTCTACCCTTACGGGTGCAATTTTCCCTTATTTTTTACCCTTACGAATGGAATTTTTTTGTGAAAATTAAATGGGACCACCATGGAGGTATACTCTATCGAATAAAAAAAAATTCATCAAAATCGGATCACTCTGTAAAAAGTTATGCCCGAACATACAAAAAAAAAAAAAAAAAAGAAAAAAAAAAAAAAAAACATACAAATAGACGAATTGAGAAACTCCTCCTTTTTTTGAAGTCGGTTTAAAAAAAGGGTTACCATTTTAAAACTTTTAGGTGAGTTTCGATAACAAATCGTCCATAAATAATTGCAGTATGGAAACCATTGGAAACTGCAGGTTGGGTGACCTCTCGACCAGATTGGAAATGTTGGGAATAGCAGGGAAAAAAATCAACGGTGATAAAATATCAAGGAGGATGTTTACGGATCCACTTTTGTCTCTAACGGGACCTTCGTCAATTTTGGGAAAATCCTTGGTTTTGTATGATGATCATGGACCTAAAGCTAGAGGAGAACGATTGGGCTGTTCCAGGTAAAGTAGACAACCAAATGTAATTTGTTTATTGTTACCTATTCTTTCGTATCACACAGAATTACTGCCGTCTATAGACGAAAAGCGGTTGCTCGAGATTGGTTTCCAAATGACGATAAACTAGCGGTCAAAGGGAAAATTGAATTTTACCAACAAACCGAATATGATGTAACTAATGTGGAAGTCGCACTGGAGGGATTAAGCGAGACCAGTGGTTATCACGTTCATATGGTAGGTTTCGAACTCACCATCTCTACATACGAATTCTAGGAGAATATTTGTTTCAGACTTCCGTGGAAGAAAACTTAGAATTTCCATGCGAAGCCACTTCTTTATACGATCACTGGAATCCATTAAATGTTGATCCGGCCTCTTCACCTAGAACTTACCACGGTACTCCGGATCAATACGAAATGGGAGATCTTAGTGGAAAATTTGGAATTTTAGATAATTACACGAAATATGAAAGTTATTATAACGATACCATGTTGCCACTCTTTGGACCTCGCAGTATTATTGGGCGGTCCATTGTAATTCACAAAAAGGTAAACAAAAATTAAATAATACCAATCGGTTTTTTTGCATTTAAGTTTTACAGAAAGATAATCGTCGTTGGGCTTGTACAACAATCGAACGAGGTTACAGTCCTTCTGAAGCACGAGAAATTAGAGCGATCGCTTCCTTCCATCATCCTGATGGTTATGCTTATGGATACATGAAAATGGTAAGTTTCTCTTCGCAAATAAATGTAATTTAGAGTTACTTTGATAATTTACTTTAGAAACAACTTATCTACAATGATGGAAGCAAGAGCGACACCGTGATAGAGATCAATTTGAGATATCCAGGAAAGCATGATCGAAATATAGTAAGTAATAAATATATGATATCCTGTCGTCTTGCAAATTCAAGAATATGATTTGAAAAGCGAGGTGTTTAACCATTTTATCTTCAATTTTCAGACGAGGGATCACAATTGGGCGATTTACGTAAATCCTGTGGGAGTAGATGCGGCTGTCAAAACGCAACTTACGAGATGTGTAGCTGGAGGATACGTGTGGAATCCTTACTACACCCAACTGGCGGACCCCTTGAATGTACGTCTGTCTAAATAAATCCCCCAAACAAATTTTATCACATTTTTGTAGGGAGACTTGTACCGTGAGGAATGTGGTCCAGACAACCCTCTGAGATGTTACGTAGGAGACGTTTCAGCTCGCGTGGGGACTATTGATATTGGGCTAAGGAGATCGGTTGTAGTGGATTCAAATTTTCCCTTGGAAGGAGACTGGACAGCAGTAGGCCGTTCGATCGTAATTCTAAGTCCAAATCGTCAACCTGAAAGATACGCTTGCGCTAATATAGAGCCCGACCATGATATAATTAAATACGTAAATATTGAAAAACCACCACGATTCGTATTGTAAGTTATGTTCAAATTAAGCTTTTTAAATTTTTTGAAAATTAATTTTTAGGGCTCAATTTATCGAAGATATTCGTCAGGTTATGGGATTACCCGAATGGATGTTAACTGTGGATACTCGCCAAACGAAAGTATTGCATAATGGAGCTTGCATCCAAACTTTGATTCATTTTAAAGGTCCAATTGCTAGTAAAATCGAATTAGACTTTAGTAGACTCATCTCCACAGGAAGATTGGACAGTCCATCTTTATACGTTCCAGGTTTCATTGATACTAAAAGAAAGTCGAAATTGTCGTATAAACAGTGCGGAATGAAAGATCCCAATGAAAAAAGTAAGTAAATTTTAATACCAGGTATGGTCTTGTTGAAAGAGGGGTGGTTAAACGTTTTAAAAAAACTTACTTTTTAAAGTCTTTGATCTATTCTTTTCTTACCAAAAAAATGTTCATTAGAAAATATTCATTAAAACAGAAATAATAAAATAAGAACGAAAAAAACACGTTTTTTCTTATTATTTCGTAAATATTGGAAAGCTGAATTTTTCAGGAAAATTCTTTTTTTTCCTTGCAAAAGAGGTTAAATTGGTTGATTGGAAGTTTCAATATAAATTCTGCCTAAGTTAGAACTTTTGGCTGCAAGGGGTATATAATTTAATTATTATTTCTTATAACCAGGAACGTGCCCTTGGGGGGGGGAGCTTCCCCCCCAATGTTGCAGAAAGTTGGCAAAAAGTTGACAAAAACACCCAAAAGTTGGTCAATTTGACATTTTTTTATGTCTAAATTTACAAAAAACTGCAAAACTTACAAAAAGTTGGCAATTTTGAATTAATTCAGTTGGCATATTTGAAAATTTCAAATTTCTCCCCCCCCCGAAAAAAGTTAGTTGGGCACCAAGGTATATAGATTTACAAGGTATGATACTGCGCATCTTTAAACGTCAAAATATTCAATATGGCGGATTTTACGAGACTGAAATGACAGCTTTTATTTTGTTTACATTTAGAAGTTTGTGAAATCAAAGATAAATTTGTGGTGAAAGAGCACCGTTTTTGTTAATTTAACAATAATATTTAAGATGAAATCGCTACTGTAGATATTGCATCTAAATTTTGAATAAATTAAATGTAAAACTTCAACATTAGTAAAGAAGTGGAATCATTTTTATGTGAACAAAATGCGTACAAAAACCGTTCAGATGTGTGTAACTCAATTTGTTGAACAAAATTTGAGTATTTATAAATAAATACAAAAGTTTACTCAATTTAAGGTATATTTATTTAATAAAAATAACATTTTACAAAGTAGTTTTCTTAGCTTTTCTTTTTTGACCAGGAATGTACATGGCTAGCTCTTTATTAAGCTTTTTCATCCTGAAGTACATTCGTGATCTGAAAAATAGTTTTTTTACATTTTCATCGCATTCAATGTGTGCAGATGTATCTAAATGTAGCTTAAGAAAACCTTTAGTAATTTTGATACCATCGCCATTTATATCATTGAATATTTTTTCCATATGCTCCATTTGCTGCATCAATTCATCTGAGGGTTTTCTTAAACCCCCTTCAGAGAGATGGTTGGTCCAGGTATACGTACTTTCTGGGGCATTTGATTGAATATTCAAATCAGGCACGTTTTTCAAGCGATGACAAATGTACCCAGCTAAATGCTCTAGTGCATCATACTGAAGATCTTCTAATTCGTCGACTTCAGGTGTCAGTGGTACTGCCTCTGTTATGCTTTCAAAATAAAGCGAACTTAAGTTATCAACAGAATCCAGATCTGGTGTGTCATCAATGGCTGTATTGCCATGAAATGATACATTCCCTTCATTTCGACCTAATATATATGCTCGTAGCCTATACATAAACTGAAGTTGATCGGGATGATCGTGTAGGCCTCCTTTAGATCTGATAACTCCGAAAAAGTTCTCCAAGACATCTTGATTGAGACGATATGTCAACAGATAGTCAACATTATACCGTTCTTTAAGATCATTAAAAAGGAGTTTTAATGAATTGTTTGTAAATATAATTCCTAATTAAAAAATGGTATTAGTTTTTAGCTTTAATAAAATAATTGAAAAATTACCTCTCTGAAACGGCATCATTGAAACCTTACTTTTTACGATCATCTTTGACATGGTGTCGGACATCTTATTTATAATATTCATTTGTTCAGATATTGCCATACCAAACGCAGAGGTTCGATCACGACTATCTTTCCTTGGTAGTCGAACATTAAGACAATCAAACCAGTCGTTAACCTTTAATGAAATAAAATATTGTTATCTTCCTGCAATAATGAAGACAATAATGTTAACTTACCAATTTAAAAAATTCTGAACACGTCAATGCATTTGGTGCTTGTAAGTCACCGATAATAGCAGCACGTTTAATTGCTTCTGCTACAGTGTGTGAAAACAGTTTTGCTGCCAATTTAACTTTCTGCCTCCCTGCATTCTTGACAGTTAGATTTTCGGAAGAAATCTTATAAGTAATACTGAGATCAGACTTTTCATTTGTTAACAGAAGCAATTTTTCGATAATTGATTTATCAAGTAGTTTTTTGTCACCTACCACATCCTTATCAAGATAAAATCCGTGATCAAGAAAATTGTTACGGATTAATTTTAAGAGATGAGGAACATCTGCAAAAACATATATTTTTCGATTTGAATCTTCTGGATTTGCAAACCATGATTTTTCCGAACCAACATCAAGTTTTTTGAGCACTCCTTGATTAGCTCCCCCTAAATCACATACCATTGCAACGACTTTAAATCCAACCAGTTCTATGCATGCAATTATGTCTTCCAATTTCTCCTTCGTCATTTTACAATCATAATCGTAAAATACGAGTTGTTTCCAATTGCCAAAAAGGCCGCGAATCATTGCCACTTGAACGTAATTGGCTGGTTGAAGAGTTTCGTCCTGTACTTTATCATATAAGTATTGCTTTCTAATTTTCATTTCATCAAATGACAGAACGCACACTCTATTTAACTCTTTAAATTCCGATTTTTTCATGATTTCTAGAACTGGTTTTAATATCCCCGGACAAATCTTGATTTTACTACACCACTTCCTAAGAGTTGACACAGCTGGAAGTGGGTAGTTCTTCTTCAAAAGCAACCGATACGCACGTGCACCAGCACTATGTATTGCTATGCCATTTGCTATGTCATCATGGGACCAATGAAGGTTCTTGCCAGGTTGCTCTAACCTTTTCATCTGACCAGGTGTAAATATTTTACCAAGAGCCTTCAAAATAGATTTACTTTGGTTCACCTTTCCCTCGAGTAACTTAATTTTAGCTTCCAGTTCTGCTATACGTTTGTTTAGCACAGCATTTTCTAAAAGTAACTTACTATCATTATAATTCGTACTAGAAAATGACTCAATTCTAAAATATATTTATTAGTAACATGACAATAATGATTAAAAACAAAAACTTACTCATTTGAACTATAGACTTCATTATTGCCTTGATTATTATCAGCATAATTTTCAACAATGTTATCGGTAAATCGATCTATTCTGTAATAAATATATTATTAACAAAACAACAATGATTAAAAGCAACATTTACTTGTTTAAACTATCAGTTTTGGCTTCATTAAAACTATCGGTTTCATTATCGACTTGATTATTATCGGTAGAATTATAATCATCAACATTGTCAGTCAATCTCTCAATTCTATAATAAATATATTATTAACAAAACCATGATTTAAAACTAAAAACTTACTCGTTTGATGTTTTACTTTCATTTCTTTTTTGAAGTCGATCATGTCGCATTGAACTTTCTTGTACTAATTTTTGTCGAGGTAAATACTTTGTTGGTACTGCATCACCTTTTAATTTTTCAAATTGTTTATGGATACCATACCTTGCTAATAGAGAATCTACTTGGTAGTCTTCTTCAACAAAATGAATTGAACATACCCGAGCAGTTGCAACGTTAAATTTGTCACTTCTTCCACATAAATGCACCCACTTTTTCAGTGATGTTTGATTTTTAGGAAACATATGATACTTTACACCTGCAGTAGCGTTTATACCTTGATTGGTATTATTACAACCGAATATTGCACACCTCATTTTAACACAACACAGTTTTAGATTTTCATAAAATTTCATATTTGTTTTGATAATACAAGTATTATGCACACCATGGCTTGTTACCAACTTCTCCATTTTATTAAAGATTAATTATTATTTTAAAATTTAAAGAATTATTATTTAAAAACGGTGATTTATACTGACGTTCTAAATGTAAACAATTCAGAGCTGTCTCGATGGGTACGCCATATTTGAATGCGCAGTAAATGACGAGTTTTGGTTCGCATATAGATCATACCTTGTAAATCTATATACCTTGGTTGGGCACGTCCCTGCTTATAACATATTGCAAATATTATGAAGATGTTTAAAATATTCATTTACAGGTGCGAAAAAAAGTTGGTTCTTCATAGGAAGTAGCAAGGAAAGGAATTTAGCAAATGGAATCACCTTTGTAATTTTAGCTGCTCTTGTAAGATATTTTTAATAAAAACTAAAAAATTCCTTGTATTATAAATTTTTTTTATTTATTTTTAATAAATATTAAAAAGAAAAGTTCTGTTAGTTTTACTCAACATTTTATTTCAACCTCAGAGTGTGTTACATCCTAGAAACAGGATTTAACCCTAAAATTTCGAAACATTTTCCCATAACCATGGCGGTAGCTTCGGTTAACAAAATTCGTCCGTCGTTTATTTCGGTGATATTGCCGGATTTATCCGTCACAATACAGTAACAAGAGTCATAAAATTCCGAAAACGTGGTGGAAACATCGTAGACGTATTCACACAAATGGTGCAAACACAAATCTTTAGTTACCTTCACTAAAACGTCCGAAAACCTTAGCAAAGTTTTCCCTAACTTCCACTCCTTTTCATGATCCAAGGAAACGTTTGTAGTTCCAACCAAGCTTTTAATTTTGTCAGGAGTGTAATTCACGTTTCGTGCAATAGATCGAATCCTGGTGTACGCGTACAATAAATAAACGGCAGTATTTCCTTTATCTTCAAGCATATTATCAAATGAGAAGACATAATCATGAATACGATTGTGTGACAAATCGGCGTATTTAATGCAACCATACGCCACCGATTCTTGAGCTTTTTTAAGTTCTTCAGGCGTTAGAACTTGATCTCTACCCTTTTCTACCAACTTATCCAAGGAACGTTTCAATCCTTCGTCAAGTAAGTCGTTAAGTCGTACCGTATCACCCGAACGCGTTTTAAATTTCTTTTTATCATCGCCTAGAACAACTCCAAAACCCACATGATCAACACGATGCTTTTTTAAATCCAAGATTCCAACACGTTCGGCACATTTAAACAATAACTGAAAATGAGTTCCTTGTCCCGAGTCAGTAACGTAAATTAACCA
Source organism: Rhagonycha fulva (assembly GCA_905340355.1). Classification (NCBI taxonomy): domain Eukaryota; kingdom Metazoa; phylum Arthropoda; class Insecta; order Coleoptera; family Cantharidae; genus Rhagonycha; species Rhagonycha fulva. Next base: position 2,246,492 of record HG996559.1, read on the forward strand.
ATCACGCTTTTCTTCATACAAACGTTGCTTTATCGCAGCAATATCAGAGGTGTCGTAAGTAAACCCACCATCAGACTTCACGATTATCATAGGAATCTTGACATCCTTATCCTGCGCCCACAGAATTTTGCGACCATCGTCACTTTCTAATAGTCCCTTACTTTCAAGTTCGTCCACAATCTTTATCATGTGGTTCTGATAGAACGATTCTCCGCGTTCGATCACGTTGATGTCAAGGCGATTGTAAATTTTTTGGAACTCTTTTCGAGACACGTCGCAAATCAACTGCCAGGCTTGTATGTACTCCGGCTCAAAAGCTTGCAATTTAACGACGCAAGACTTAGCACGACGATTGAAATCTTCATCTTCATCGAACCGTTGCTTTGAAGCCTTGTAGAAAGCTTGCAAGTCGCTAATCGGAGGCGATCGTTCTAAATAGTCAGGAAACTTGTCTTGTAAATGTGCAATCAGCATTCCAAATTGCGTACCCCAGTCACCAACGTGATTTATACGCAAAACGTCGTGCCCTAAGTATTCAAGAAGACGACTAATGCTCTCGCCAATTATAGTAGACCTGTAAAGAATGAAAAAAATTGTTTTTAAGATTACAGGAAAAATTTCAAATATCTTTTACCTCAAATGACCAACATGCATTTCTTTCGCAATGTTCGGCGACGAAAAATCAACCAAAACGCGTTGTTTGTCACAGTGGGGAGGCACAATTCCATTTTTCAGGATGTAAGTCAACTTTTTGGCTACGTAGGTTTTGCTAAGATAAATGTTAATGAAACCTGGTCCAGCAACTTCCAATTTTTCAATGAGGTCATTTGGTGGCACTTCGGTGACGATTTGGTTTGCTATGCTTCTAGAGTCAACCTTTTTACCTAATTGTTTGTATGTGTTGGATATTGGCATAGCAGAATTGCATTGGTAGTCTCCAAATTTAGGATTTGCCCCAGATAATGCTATAACAATAGGTGGGTTTTCGATATCTCCAAATGATTTACTCACAGCAGTTAAAAACAAATCATAGAGTACATCTTGTATGCTCTCCATTTCGTCTGAAGTTCTATTTTGTTTTGACTTTGCAGTTTCAGCAGCTATTGCCTAAAAATAGCCAGTTGTAATGTGCATGAAGAAAATCAGAAAGTAACTGAAAAGAGCTAAACTCAATAGTAGAATTCCATAACAGTAAATTGCACTGGAAAATGTATAAATATCTCTTAATTCTCCATTAGTCATAAATCCTAATTTTGCACTGTTGATCATTAATTTTACGTTTTTGGTAGAAATTCAGCAAATACAACGAAGTAACAATTAATAGGGAATAACAATTAACATAGAATAACTAGGGGGTATTCCATAGCACCTGGTTTTTCAATTGTTTACTTATAATGATACCCACATAATATTTCAATCCAATCTTGGCATCGCAAAGATTGAAATGTTACTCGGGATAGTACCCTCCAGATCAAGGAAAAAATTTCAGAAACATAAACTACTTAATACTTAATTTTATCTAATTTTTAAGTGTTCTGATCTAATTTCTAGGCTGAATAAGCCCACTGAACACCCTAAAATGTGAAGAAATGAGCGTTGTACCGAGGGTCTGTGAGATATGGACAGTGCCGTAAATACTAGAGGGAACAGAGGGAGTCCTGAGTCCCTGCTTTGAACTCTCTTAAATTTGCATTATATTTGAGACTAAATTTTGCTTTTTTAATTTTAAAACCACACACCTCTCAATCAAGAGGCCCATTAAAACTCTTGCTTCCAAGCCCAAAATTTTTTTTTTCACTAGCCATTTTTATGGTAATTTAGCCACTCGGATCAGCTTAGGTTATATTGATTTGCAAACTTCTTACAACAGGAAACCACTCTACAAAGAGTACCCCCAATCAGAATCATTTAATGTGTCAACTGTGACTTCGAAATTCAAAAACTCACATAGAAAGTACTTTTTTACAAGAAATTTGGGGATATAATTTAGCAAAGTACTTACTCGGTTTAAAATTGCAAGTCGATGTTTCAATTTTGTATTTTCTAGCGTTAGAGCGGTCAATTCGGGTGTGCTGGGACAACTGGAAAAATCGCCACTTTGAAATGCCAAAATCCCCTTCCGGATTTCTTCAATTTCCCGTTCCTACAAGTAAAAATTAAGCAAACCAAATTACACATCTCATTAAATAACTTACCGCTAATTCAGCCTGCTGATTATAATAAGATAAATCGTTTTCCATAATAATTAAAATTCTGGCACAAAAAAACAATGTGGTTAAATTTAAAACTTAACCTAAAAAGAATGTTCCTTAACGTAGAAAATTCGTTTGAACTACGAATTCGTACTTTTGAACTCAAAATTCGTCATCGCTGTCAAGTTTGACAGTTCTTAAATTTGTGGTTATACACGTATTCAAAGTGGGTTTAATTAAACATGTTAAATGTAATAATTGCATGATTAATTAAAATTGGTTGTAAATAAATTATTTTCAAGATGAGGCGTTCTCACGCAGGAAACTATTACGAACCGTTGTCTCAAAATTCGAACGAAGTAGAAGACGAAAACGACCGTCTGGCAGACGAATTGAAAGACAAAATTCACGTATTGAAATCTCTATCGATAGACATTGGAAATGAAGTCAAATACCAAGACAAAATACTGCGTGAAGTGGACGACGATATGGATCGGACAGGTGGTTTCTTAGGAAATACCATGAATCGGGTGTTGCGACTTTCCAAAGGTTCACATAATTATTACATTATTTATTTATTTCTGTTTGCTATATTTGTATTTTTTATATTGTACATTGTTTTAAAGTTAAGTTAGTTAGGCTAACTAAATTTTTTATTTATAAGAAGCTTGTTTCGGAAATACCTTTGTCTAATTAAAGTTTTTAAGGGAAAATCTTGGTATGAATTGTTTTTTTTTAATACCAAATTTACACAATAGTTTTATTTTTAAATATAATATTTTTTGAATCCGTTTTTTGTTTTTAATTGTTCATAAAACCTTTGAAAGTTGGAAGGTTTCACATTTATTGATCTTCGAATGAGATAAGTTGATAGAATTTTCTTTAAAATTTCTTTTATCAGTTATGAATTTATTGTAGCTGTGGTGGTAAGATATAAGTGGGAGATAAAAGTTATAAAAATACCAGCACAACAAAATTGGGTGTAAGATTTTAATACTAATCCTTGATGAAATACTTACGGTTGCTCTTAACTTTATAATTACTTTAAAGTAGGTACACTGCAACTTTCAAGCGTATTCCAAAAAAAAATTTTGCAAAAATTGTAGACGTGGATTTTCAAAAGCGTAGGAAATATTGAGACAAGAATTCATACTTAATAAACTTTTCTGTAGTAAAAAGGATGAAAAGAATTTAAAATTTAATTTTGGTTTGGTTTATTACGAAATAATATTATTGTTTTTTAGTTTGTGGGTATATTGGACAATTCAAATTATTTAATTAATTTACGTTTAATAATTTCAAATTTTTAAATAATTTGAATTGTCCAATATACCCACAAACCAATAAACATAAAACAGAATCCAATTTACATAAACAGATAGAAATGTAAATATACGTAATTTAACTGGTATAATTAACGTTTATTATTAATGCAGAGTCAGGCGCAGGAATATACTCTGCAGAACTTGACTTAAGCATAAGTCTTGGGCTTGACTGCGTCCAGGCACAGTATAAGATATCTAGCCAAAATGCTCTGTTTCTCTGCTGGGTTAAAAAATATCAAGGTGACAAGAGCTGATAAACTCCCTGCGGCCTGGAGCCCAAAGGTCACACCATTCATCAAGACTTGATGCACTCCTAAAACTGCACACTTTAAAATGAGTACAAGGAATTGCATGCAACCAAGAAAGAGCTGCAATATTTGCACCTTCTTGGAAACAAGCGAGATACTATCTGAAACTTTCCAGAGTCAATCTGCGGACAATTGCAGGGATCATCCTAACTGGACATTGCAAATTAAATAAACACCTTCACATGGGGTATTAGATGATCCTATATGTCGCGGATGGCCAGAATCAGCAACACTTTGCCTGCCAAAATCCTAGAGTTCATTGTACGGAGTGACAGGAATGGGATGAAGCTGAAAACCGGAGGTAGTACAATGGGCCCGATTTAGAAGCCTACACAGAGAAAAATAGACAAATTTACTTCAACTTTGTAGTAAATATTTTGAAGTACTTTTTACAATAATTGAAGTAATAATTGTTTCACGCGTATAGTAAATATTACTATAAGTTTGATGTAATATCGTTGTGAGAAATTTTTCTTCGATTATAGTAAAATATTTCACAATTGTTTTTCTAAAAATTACTATAATTTTTGTGCTAAAATTTATTATACGACTTTTTGTTAAATACTTAAAAAAATTTATAATTTGTACCTACTTCAAGATTTTCAAATAAATTTTACTATAATATTCGCATTTATTTTCAATTTTACATCAATGTTTATTGTAAATTTTACTTCAAAATGTGTTGCAAAATTTGCTTCAACAGATTTTCTTCAAAATTTGTTGTAAATTTTACTTAAAAAATTTAATTCCAACATTTTCTGTAAATTTTCCTTCAAATTCTAGTAAAAATTCATATAAACATATGGGGCATTCCACACCAAATTGACCACTTTTGAACCCGACCCCTTTTGATTTTCCTGAAAATTATACATATTTTACTATCCCACCAAAAACAGTTTTGTGAATTTTTTCAAAATTTTTTACTCAGACCAAAAAAAGTTACGAATTTTCAGAAAAACTGATGTTTTTTTCTTCAAAAGCTCATAACTATTTTAAAAATTGACTAATCGGAACGTTTTTTTTGTCTTTAAACGTATTTTTCAGAAAAAAATATTCAAACTTGTATTCTACAAAATTTTTCATTTTTTCGGAAATAATCATTGATTTTTCAAATTTCAACACTTTTGAGTTTTTTATTTCAAAAAAAACTCTGATTTATTCCGCGTATAACAACGCAAACCCCATAATGGGCTGACATTTCTTTCTATTTATTTTGTTTAATTGAAAAATATTTTTTTTGTGTTTTTTCCTGAAAAGTACGTTTAAAGATTAAAAAAACAAAAAAAAACGTTCTGATTAGTCAATTTTTGAAATAGTTATGATCGTTTGAAAAAAAAACTATCAATTTTTCTAAAAAAATTTATAACTACAGTGGAGTCGCGAAATAGTGAATACCGTATATAGTGATGAACTACCGGAAATAGTGAACACAAAAATTTTAAAATTGAGTGCATATGGGACTCCTATATAACGAACAGCGGTAACCCCGATACAGCAAACTGCGTACTAAATCGTGCAGTTTGAATGACGTCATTTATAGGGACTTCCCTCAACATTGAGAATTAATTTACATTACGTATCATATTTTCACTTCATTTCACGCCTAAAGTTAGCATAGAATGGAATTTTTATATGTTGGTGTATCAGTTTACATAATTTAAGGCAAAAAGTATTAACTATTAAATTAAATAAAAAACAAATACAATAAAAAATAACATCATTTTTCCCACAGATATTGTAATTAATAATTATGTTTGTATCAATTATCTTTAAAATAAAGCTTTAATTTTCAAAACGTGGTTTTATTGTAAATACCGAAATAGTGAACAACACCGAAAAAGTAAAAGGTCTTTGCCATATTTAATTCACTATTTTGCGACTCGACTGTATTTCAAAAATTGACTAATCAGAACGTTTTTTTTTATCTGTAAACGTACTTTTCAGGAAAAAACACAAAAAAAATATTCAAACTTGTATTCTATAAAATTTTTCATTTTTTCAGAAATAATCATTGATTTTTCAAATTTTCCCACTTTTGATTTTTTTATTTTGCAAAAATATTTTTCAATTAAACAAAATAAATAGAAAGAAATATCGGCCCATTATGGGGTTTGCGTAGTTATACGCGGATTAAATCAGAATTTCTTTTGAAATAAAAAAATCAAAAATCAAAAGTGTCGAAATTTGAAAAATCAATGATTATTTCCGAAAAAATGAAAAATTTTGTAGAATACAAATTTGAATAATTTTTTTCTTAAAACTACGTTTAAAGACAAAAAAACAAAAGGAAACGTTCCGATTAGTCAATTTTTTAAATAGTTATGATTGAAGAAAAAAACACCAGTTTTTCTAAAAATTCGTAACTTTTTTTGGGTTGAGTAAAAAATTTTGAAATAATTCACAAAACTGTGTTTGGTGGGATAGTATAATATGTAAAAATTTCAGGAAAATCAAAAGGGGTCGGGTTCAAAAGTGGTCGATTTGGTGTGGAATGTCCCATATACTACTTAAAAAATTTTCTAAAAATTAGTTCAAATTGGTGTGAGATCAATTTGGGCTTCAATTTGAAGTAAAAATTACTTCAAAACACCAAAAGTTTTTCTCTGTATAAATCTAATAATCCACAATAAATCCAGAATCAACAAGATATTTTGGTTAAACTACCAATAAGCATTCTTTTTTTTTTATTAAGTCAATGACCTCACTATTTGGATTATGTTCTTTTCTTTGAATTTGTTCATATTAATTTTTAATAACTCAATTTTTTCTAAAAAAGGATTGCCAGGTCATCATAAATAATCACAATGCTTATCAACTGGAGGTACTTGAATATAATTTTTGTCTTACTGTAGGTCAAAAGTAATCAATTCTACAAGCAACAATAAAAAATCTTTGAATATTTACTAGACGACTCCTGTAGCAGAAAATCGTTTTTTTCTTTCTTCAAGTGCTTCGTACAGCACCCTTCGTTTTTCCACGCTTCTTTCTGTTCACAGTTGCAAAATTCTATAATGCGAACATCATTAATCAGAACAAGAGAGAGGAAGAACTACGTTTGGATAAGGCACTAAGGCTAGCACAAAGAGAGGAAAATTTTGAAGCAGCAGATTAGCTGGGGTGAGATTATACAAATCATTCAAGTTTACAGGAAAGTGTTGACCAAAAAAGAATTTCACTTCTGCTATCTTCTCACATTACAATACACAGTCCAGTAATCTGTGTATAGGATCATCAAGCTCAGAACTATTGTTTCGGCAGAACAAAGTCCACTAGAAGATTTTCCCAATTGCTTGAGAAAGTTTCCAAATTTGCCGTGACTTGTGAACAACTGTGCCAATTTAAAGCAGATGGGTTCAAGTTGTAGAAGGATATACCTCTGGAAAAAATTTGGTAAGTGATTTTACCACGTGGGGAATTATCCCATAATCAACGATTTATACTTTTGATTGGGAACAATTTCTTGCCCTAAAAATAATATATGTAATAGTTACCCTTTTAAGATTTTCCATTCATTAAACCTAGAAATTTCTAAGTCAGTGGAATGAAATCCTGCTAATACTCTTGAACTTAAAGAAAATAAAGAGGCATTTTATTTTGTCACTGATCTGCAGTACGAGATATCATCGCTTCCGTAAGCTACGATAGGATAAAATTGCCCCTTGTAGATCTTTTTTATATAATTAAAAGAATTATAAGTCCAATCAGCTTTTGCTTTCTTCCTAAGAGAGTTTTTTTGTTGTATATAATATGGTTCACGTGCTTATGCAAGGTAAATTTGTTATCGATGATAACACTGGTCAACACTAGTTTTAGTGCCGAGATGTTGTTTTTTTTTAAGTTAGGACCTTATACTGATTATATTATTATCAGCAAAAATTTTGAGATCCTACGTGTAGTTTTCTAGATTTTGTCTTGTACAGAAAAACACAAATTTACATCAAAAACAACATTTATTACATTATTATGTAGTATATAAAATCTTTCTTTTTCTCGACTTTTGTGAATGAGGTGTAGTGGGACTATCACGTTGCATCCCCCAGCAATAATCAGCCATCATAATGTTGATCCCATCGGCCTTGGTACCTTTCTTCCATAATTTTTAAGTCCTGGTGAAACCGCTCCCTTTGTTCTTTGCTGTAGGATCCAAGATAGTCTGGGAATTGGTCAAGTTTTGCTTTAGATCAACACAAATACTCCATTGGTGTTTACAAGGACGTGTCCTATAGGTGGGGAGGGATCCTTTGAAATCACTGGCGCTACTCACTTTCTTCAAATGATGGTTCACGAATAGAAAAAACTGTTGGAACAAATACTTCCTCTGAATGTGGTAAAAAGTCTTCTAGCCAAATCTAAGTCTGAATAAATCATTTTTTTAACGTTAACATCACGTTAATTAACACAGCAGAAGCAACAGTTATTGAAATGATTTTTTATTCTTTCCATTGCATGGGCACTCCAAACCTCATACGACTTCTTTAACCATTGATCCACTGTCTCAAGTGTTCACAGCACATTTTACAAACAATTTGGGGTATCCACGGCTTGAATTCATCCACAATTTCCGACTTAAAGTAAAAAAAGTAAATACTTTTTATAAAATCTATTATAGGTTTTCTGAACTTTTTAACTGTATATTCACCACAAATGTAACAAAACACATTTGGATCATTGAGACAACTTCTTCGCGATGAAGACATGATATAAAATAAATTTATTTTTAGAAATTCATCACTAAGAAAGCAAATTGTGCAAACGCAAGTACTGATTACAGTCAGTATTTAAAACTGAGGGTAGATCCAAAATGACACGTAGGAAAAAAAAATAAAAAATATTTTTAGTGTTGCCAATGCACCCCTAACACAAAACAACTAACAATATCTCGGCACCAAAATTTTTTTTTGATTTTGTTGACCTGTGTAATTAACTTAATGCAGGTACTTGAAATACATCATACCAGAAGTGACCTTTTTACTCCATAGGGTCTAGAGCAGTGCTTCTCCACCTTTTAGTGATCTTAAAAAGTGAAAAATCTAGACCACCATTAGGCAAACTTTATCCACTCTGTTGCTCTTGGCGGCTTTGGAAGTTGATGGGGTATTTAATCAGTCAGGGTTAAAACAAAATAAGTAAATTTTAATAAATTATATTTTTTATTAACAAGATTACACTTTCAACACAAAAAATAACTTCCGAACAACAAACATTATTCAATTTCAAAAACAGACTCAGTAAATGTAATCAAAAATTAGCAACATCCATCAAAATGGTCCCATTTTAGGGAATATGATTTGTTCTTGAAATAGAACCGTGTAACGAAAATAATGGTGCTGAATTCTTAGATTACCATTGCCTCTTCATTTTTACAATTTCTTAAATTAAGTAATTACACTTTCACTGAATTAAAATGATTGAATGAAAATACGAAACAAAAAAATGATGGAATGCGCAGAAATTACATGCATTCGTATAAATATTAATATTTACAATGTAAAATCACAGGGTAAAATTTTACAGTAGCCGCTTACATACAATTTCCTACATAAAAATTCGTCTCTCTACCAACAACATTCCACTATCATATAAGAATACTGTCGTTAACGTTAAATATTTCAAAAATAAATTTTTGGCCAATTAGTACTAAGTACCCTCGCCAAAAATAGCAAATATGCAATTTTTTTTAAAGATTATTACATGTCACAAGATTATTATTGAACAATTTGATCTCAAAAATAAAAAAGTCGGAATGACTTTTTCACAAAAAACTTTATATTATCTATCGTGTAATTCCCCCAGGTTCTACCGCCTGGGAAGACCTGAAAAAGTATTACAAATTCTATTTTACCTTTTGTTGTGAAGATAAAACTAAATTCTGCCATCAACAATAACACAAAATAATCACAGTAATGTTCAATCACTTTATTTGGTTTAATGTAATTTTATCCCATTTCGGACGAGCAACATACGCGTGATGTATTGTATGCACTGCAAAACCATTATTAGGTATTTCTATTCTCTACCTATTAAATGCAAAAAAAATTATTTACAATTATTTCATTTTTTGTGTTCCAACTCGAGACGCGTCGTTGGAAAGCAAAAACTGGATCTATGTTCACACTGGTTTACTTATTAATAAATGCATTGATGGTTCAAAAGGCACCCACACGTTTGGGCAAGTAAGTGGTTCTTTTTCGGACGAATAACGCAAACTTTCCCGCGTGCTCATCCTAAGTGAGTTAAAATAAAATAACCCAGACTGAACATAAGTAGTGAGGAAATAGCGTGGGGTTTCATTTATTGAACCAAATAAATGGTTAGCCGTCCTTTAAGTTGTCAATTAAAAGGGAAGCACCATTATTATTTTTAATATTGCTCTACAAATTATTTAAAAAAATTAACCATCAGATAGAATCTGAAGTAACAATCTTTTCAGACTGTCGATTCCAGTTAAAAAACCACCATCTGGACCGTGATGAATGGTGGAGGAACTCGACGAAGTGTTGGCAGCTTTCTCCGCGAAAGTCGTATGTGCAAAATCGATCATTCTGACGTCGACTTGCGTGGGTAAACTGGGTGCTCTTGGACGCGAACTACTGGAAGCTACCGATAAATGCGATTCCTTCACTCGTAGTCTTTTTGTCACAGTTTTATGAGATACATTTGGATGAAGTTCTTCGTCGTCTTCATCTTCTAATTCTAGGTCTGCATATTGAAGTAATTTACAGTTGCGTTGAGATTTGTTTTTTTTGGGTGAGGTGTGTTCAAAGTCGGAAGCTTCGTCGTTTGAGCTGCCACAAGGAAACTGGCTTGATAGGGAATATTCGTCGCTGCTACTGTTGGAATACATCATCCAACTGTCGACGGGACTCGAGGTTGTTATTCGCGGGATGTTTGTGGGTGGGTCCATGAAGACGGTCTCTTCAGAAATGGGATAAAAACTGCTTGATTTTGCGCCACGCGCGGCAGCTTCGCCGAAACCCCTATGGTGGGAGTCTTGACTCACTTCGTCGTGACTTAAATCCATGGAAGAGTTACTGGTATCTGCGTCGTAACAGCAGGGGACTTCTTGACTGTTATCTTCAGATTCTTGGGTGCATTCGTCGCAGTAAGCATCCGAAGTTGTATTTGGAACTGGCACTCTGGAAATTGTACTACTATCGCCTTCGTATACTATTAAGAGAGAACTGAAAAAAAAAGTTGTGCAGTAAACTGGATCTCAAAAAGGTCGGGGAAGTACATACCACGAGTAAAATCTGTAACTACTTTGTTGTTCAATCACTTGTCGTAATTGTTCTAATTTAGCAATAATTTTTCTAATTACACCGACTCGTAGGGCAAAACCATTGTGGAAGAACCTGTAGAGTGCGTTTTTGAAACCTTCCTCATTTAGTTCCCTTCCCCAATATTTATCTCTTTTGTCGTAACAACTACTTTCGGTCTGGTAAACTTGCATACCGCACAATCTAACCCCTAAAGAAGCAGACGTGCTGGCCGCACACTTGGCCATTTGTTTATTTTTTTTTTCTGTCGAGGCATCGTCGCCGTGCTGACGAGTGCCCATTTTTAAATCCAAAATGCAAGGATGTTCATATTTCGACGTAATATTTTCTAACATTAAAAAGTATTGCTTATTCGTATTATCGGATTGTGAAATGCTTTTTAGAACATCTTTTGGGTTTCCATTGTGATGGACTCTTATCCTAGAAAAACAAATCGGTTAAAAAAGATTCTCTACGTAATGCGGAGACACGTTTTACAAATTTTTAGTTCAAATCTCACCGAATAAAATTTTAAATTAACTTGGCCCGTTTGGGTCCTTTCAAGTCTTCGCTAAATGCCAGAGTACAAGGGTAAATTTCGAACTAAAAATATTAAATTTAGAAAAGAGTGGGAACAACTATTGTAAAAGTAACAAATTTACAGGTCTCTCCAATCAGTCATAATTATTAAAATTCCCGTAGGACGGTCACTTTGCCTGCAAGCAGAAGCGAATCGTTGCGTAAGTCAGATTCGCGTGTGCCTGCAAGAAATTTTTGGAAAAATCTGAGAAGTTTCTTCGATATTTCAAATATAATATTCGATTTTTTAATAATATATCAAATGCAGTGTGTGCGTACAGATTAGAATAAATGAGAAAAAAAAAGATTAGAAAAAAGAAACAAATCAAATCAAATATTTCTGTTAGTTCTATCGTTTTATATTTTTCCATATCGCTCAGACACCTATAATTATTTTTTTAAAACTACCAAAAAAAGAATATTTACTTTAAAACGTCTTCGCGTTTACGTTTGGATCCACTTTTCGATCGAGAAGATTCATCGCGAAAATTGGGACTGTATCGTTTCTCCAATTTTGAACCGCTGCATAAGGTGGCTTGCATAACTCCTGAAACAATTTTCCGTCTTGGTTATAATTTGTTGTGAAAAGGGAATTTGTTTAAAAGTTGTGAAAAATGTTATAAGGGGAGCTCTAACTATAAAATTTAAAGTAGTAAGTATTAATCAAGTGAGAGAAAAGTTATTGTGCGATTGATGCCAATTATTTTATTTAAAAAATGATTTAGTGAAGATTTAATTAGACGCAAAGCAAAAATTAACAGCATGAATTGAAAAAAAACAAACAAAAAGTCGATTAATTACACCAAAACATCACTAAGCATAATTATGTAACAACGAACACAAAAAAGTGACGTAATGGTAATTAATCATATGTTGATAAATGTTTATGATTTAATGCTTAAAAATTAAGTTTAATGTTCCTGTTGATGATTAAATTTTTGTAAAATTTTGGTAACTATAACAAGCTTAATAGAAAACAGACGACGATAAAAGAAAGTTGCGTCTGTTTTCTATTAAAGTTTCCTAATAGAAAAAAAGAGCCTTTCCAACCATTGGAAAATATGGAAGTCGTCCATACAAACCCCGAATGGACGCACGAAGGTAGCGATCAGGTGAAGGGCCATGCAGCAGGCAGTCGTCTGTCTGTCTGTCTGTGTCTCCCGATCCAGAGCTCGATGCCGAATTCCTCAATAAAACAAATGATTGTGGCATAACGATCTCTACTAATCCATTCATACTCTCGACAATCGCACCAACTAATTACAGAAATTTCAAAAAATTTCATACTTACCGTTTTTGAAATAATATTAAATATCACTAATTGCGTAAATTTTTATTAGTATTTCGCGGATAAAAAAAAAGAATTTGTTACATTCATACAGGACAATTACACCAATTAATAAAATAATAGAATCTTAAATAATGAATACCCAATAAATTGTATACTTCCCCTCAAGCTTTATTTAATAAAACAGGTTTTACAGAAAAGAAGCAGTTTGTATATAATAAACTCGAGTAGTAATACTTTCACTATTATACTTGGACGAATCAAAATTGGTAATTTTAAGGAAACAATTTTTTAAATTAAAATTGTTGTGCAAAAACTGCACAAACCAACCAGAATCGTGTGTATGTGTATGTGCAAGCTTTTGCATTCAAATTAATAACAAAAAAGCAAAAATCACACAAACACAAAACATAAAAAAATGTATGTATGTATTTTCCAAGTTAAATGATGTAAATAAAAATGGAAAAATAAATGAAAATGATTTTATGTTAGGTGAAAAATGTGTGGACGTTTCTTTTTTGAATGGTACCAAAAATTAAAATCAACATGCTGTTGCTAAAATTGAGAGAAACCAGATCTCTGATCCTTTATTTTGCTTCCTTTATTTTTACAACACAAAATAGCACTAAAACGTACTAACTACTACTAACCTAAGCTTGTACACTTAAATTTTTATCGAAATTTATTGAACAATTCAAAAAAGATCAATAAACATCACAGATTTAGCAAAAGAAAAACAAAAATGAGGTTCCTTTCGAGAATTGTTCAAATATTTACATAAAAAAATAGATTTACGAAAGTGGAAGTTGTTGATAATAATTATATTATTATTATTTATAAACAAATTAATTAACAATACAAAAATTGTTCACTGTTACTCGAAATTGTTCACTTTAAATTAGTCTTGTTCGGACACTGCCTTAACCTACTCGGCTTACCTTTGTATTTTGGTACAAACAGTTTGATGTCTTTATCTTGAATATTTTGATAAAATTCTAATTCTCTATAATTGAGGGGCTTGCAAATAGTGCTGGGATTTAACACCATAAGCCGTGTGTGTCCTCCAACCTAAAAAAAAAATTTAACAGTCTTAATAAGGAAAAATTGTTTAAAATATATTTTTAAATCAGGGTCTTGATTTTCCTCAGTGTAAACTATATTTAATATTTAATGGAATGTTATTCTGCAATCCTCAGTTTACGAGGATTTGTCAATATTCGCTATAACCAACGTCACAATTGCGTAAATATTTATTACAATCGCCATTATTGAGCTGCGATTCAAATAAATAAACTTTTAAAAAATGTGTAAATAAATTTAAACAAATAAATAAACTTAAAAAATGGTATTTGTTACAGTTATTATATCAAAACGTAATAAAATCTGATAATGAAAACCAACTGTTCTGTGTGTAAACACAACTAATTTAGCCCCAATAACACGTATCTAAAACATTCAATCAAGTTAAATTTTGGTCAACATTTTTGACTGGAATTATTAGAGAAAAACTGGGGTTAATTATACTCGAGCTCTCGTGGCTATAGTTGAGCTAAACCATCATTGAATTCTTATTAGATTAATTTATTTCCATTTTCCCATTGAATAACACTCAAGGCGAAAAAACTACGTGAGGCTGAACAACTATGGCTATTATACAACTATGTATAAGATAAAGCAAATTTTGAATCCAGTGACGTAAATATCAGGGTTGAAATAACTGTGGTGCTGATAAGCCCCGAAAAAAGAAAAAAAAACCTTATAAACAAACAACCAAATTTTTCACCTATTATTATTATTATTAGCCACAGCCGTGGAGTGATGTGATCGCTCGTTGAGTACAGAGCGGAAATTCTGGGTTCAAATCGCAGACTATACAGAATTTCTTAGCTCGGCCTTTCAGTGGACATCCACACGGTGTGGTGAAATAGATATTGATTTATCGGAAATAGGTAATATGGGGACTAATCCACCCCGCTAATCGGATTTGTAATTCCCAAAAAGGGAAAAGCAATGTTCTACTTAGAAAGTAAAAAGCTTTATGCAATGTGAAAGGGTCTCAGTTTCCTGGTTAAGCTTTTGAATGCAACAAACATCAAATTTTGAAAACAAAAAAAGAAAATGAATCATTTCCTGGCACCATGTCAAGGTTTGGAAGTAACTTTATTATTCCCAGTTGAAAAGGTTAATAGTTTAACTATGCAAATCCCAATCAAACTGCAAGGAGACCTGTAAAATCTAACAATCACGATTTCATAATCCAATTTTAAATTTGTTAAATAAAGTTAACATTTCGATTTGCATGAAACTCATGCGGGAGAATGATGACCACGATCAAATTTTAGAGCTTATAAATTTATATAAGCAGTTTTATTTATCGGATCAGATTATGGATTTGCATAGCGTTTTTAGTCTCAATAAATGCGACGTTTTTGTTTTTACAACTTTCATTTGAAGGTCTTTTCAAGTTTGCTTCAAAAAGAAAAAGGTCAACATAGAAAAAAATTGATGGTGCAATTTTGTATTACGTACCCCATTACATTGTAGGGTAAAAGTTATGTATTTCACCATATTGTGTATTTCACAGTATTGGCCATACGCAATTCTCAACCAGGTGTAAGCAGCCTTTGGGTATTTTGTCGTTCGGAACGACGGAATCTCAGTTGAGAAGAGTAGGAGAAAGTTGCTATGTCCAATAGTGGATGTTATAAAGGCAGAAGGTGATGAATCAACTGCTGCTGGTTTTTTTGATCTGACAAATTGGGAAAACCAAACAATTCAAAAAACCAGATCAAAAAAATGAGTAACTCAAAATTTCCTTTGAGAGGAATCTCAAAATTAGCGAGCAGGAAGAAACAAATTTCCATTTCAACTTAAAGTTGTAACGAAACGACCAAATTTAATTAAACAATTTGGACGTTCTCGTCCTCAATTACTTTAATCTCTCATAGTTAACACACGCATATGTAAAATGTTCAACTTTCTCTTGCAGTAAGCAGTTCACACTTATAGAAATCAACCGAAATATTTTGCAATAAAAGGAATTTAACTTTTCTTTTACTTATTCCAAGTGTAGCTATACAGTGCAAACTAAAATTTACCTGATTTCGTAGTGGATGTAAATCGATTTCATCATATTCGTCACGATGTTGATCCAAACGAAGCAAGTCGCGAGATTGTTCTGCATAATGTCTATTTCGGGTTTCAGAATCTCCCATGCCCCAATCCGCCAACAAGTAAACCATCCCCGTCGTTCGCCTTTTTAGTCTACACTTATAAAGTGTTTCGATGGATTTTCTTCTTTTATATTAAAAAATATCCTCCGCCGACGAAAGTTATCGGTCTGAAACAAAGGAAAAATCTCGTTAGGTTTACATAGTAGTACTTTCACTGGAATTTTAAAATGAAAAAAAATTTAAATTTTTGACGTGGCCTTTTGTTACTATGCTAATTTGACATGGCTCAACAGAACGTCAACTTGACATAGTATACCGTACCAGTTTAATTCACAAAACTTCGATTCGATTTGCAATGTGAACAACAACGCCAAATCTGACGCAATCAGTTTATAAGTGTGGATAACGTCGTCACGCTTAATATTTTTAATGCTCGTACACACCCACAGATATGACGTCTCAATGATAGTCGAATTTGTTTAGAAAAACAAGCAACGACTAACTAAAAAATGAATCCAAAGGCCGAACTGGTTTCAAAACATCGATAATGGCTCACAAAATGCAAGTCAACCTAGTTTGGTGTTATGACATCAAAGTTCAAACCAACACAGCTTATGAAACATCCAAAATGGTTCTATAAAGTTTGATTCAACTTATACCTATTTTCTTACTGTAGCGCATCAATTGGAAGTATTCCAACGCAAATAAATCATTATAAAGTAGGGTAAGCGGGGTAAGCGTCGAATTTGGGAAAAATTCCTCTCTGTCTCTCAAGAAAAAAACATTAAAAGTAATGACGCAATTTTCAAAATTGATCATACTGAAAGGCGAAAAGGAAACGCATTGTGAACTATTTTTAATATTTCCTCTGGCGGAAACAATTAAACCTTTCATTTATATAACTTTCAAAACCGTCAGAATTGTCGCTTCTGTGCGATAATCGTCCAGGAAGCGTACAAAGAGGATTGCATAAAATTTCCATTGTTTACTCTTTTTTTCTAGAATAAAAATGGCCGAATCGGTCGGAGGCCATTTTTCTTCACAAAAATAACATATCGGTGCATTGGTCTAGAATTTTAATTTTCGTGAAAGATAAACTGAAAGAATTATAAACACATTTTTATATTTCAGAAATAAAAATATACAGAAGAATTATTACCGGGGTTTAAATAAAAATAAACATTAAAATCCATTATATTGTTGAATCCTTAGCGGTTGACATAACCAGGTCAGTAGTTTTAAGGTCAAACGGAGCAGAATATAACAAATTCCAATATTTAACATTAAAATGAAGCCTTGTTTTAATAATTTCTGAACTTGAACGTACTTTTATTGTAAATTCATTGATTTTTAAGTTGCACCTTGGCTGAAAAGGGAGAATTTTAATAGATTTTATGGGGACAAAAGTTAATTTTAAATTTGTAAGTCACGTAAGTACTACATAAAATTGAAAGTTTACAGGAAATTACGTATGTAATTACTTATCGGTGAATACAATTCGATACTTGAAATTAAAAAATCTGATAATTCGATTTCAATCTATAGAAACAATGAAAAGAATTTAAAAATAGAAAATATTAAAATTAGTCACCTACGAGTAATGAAAAATAAAACTATAAATCGAAAGTGATATCGCACATATTGTACTATGTATATAGTAAAATTATTACATACAATTTGCATGATTATTATAAAGTCCTACACGTGCAGTACGACGCAAATGAAAAGAAAAAGAGAAAACAGAGGCTGAGTAATAAAATAAAACGCAGAAAATAAAACAAAATTTGTTATTATTTTAGAAATCGTATGAAAAATCAAGTTGGAGGCTTAATAAACAAATTACCTCATAGTGACGTTTCTAATCGATCAAGTATTTATCAAAACGATAAAACATTTTATAACAACCACTAGAAAAAAACATAACAATAAACACGCCACCTTTCGTATTAAAAAAACAACTTCACAATGAAAATCGCCCTTGAACGGTGCCTATTTATAACTTTACTATTCTATTATATTGAAAATTAGCGACAAAATGATTCAAGTAAAAGTGTTGAGGAATTTCCTACTAGAAAATAAACATTTCCATGCATAAGTAAGATGAAAAAGAATGCGAGATTGATGACTGCCAAAACTAAAAATAAAATGTATAAATAAATAATCCACAAATACTCCTAAGAGCGAGAAGCATTTTAAATGAAGAAATAGATGAAACTAATTTTATATTGAAATCAGCTGTTGGAAAAATTAAACGATCGAACCTTTTTAAGCCATTTCGTTCACAAAAGACGGTTTTACGTTTAAATTTCAGTGTTTTCGCGCGTGAAACAGTTGAGTACTTATTTTGGCACTGGGAGGGCGTTACGATCGACAGGTGTTATTTTTTATGAGAAAACACATGACTACCCGGTGGGGATTTAATCGTTAAATAATTAAAACCGAAGCATTAACAAAATATTACACATTTGTGTTTAAATAAGCGTATGTACGAAACTAAATCAATATTTGAATATTGACATACTTAACAATTACTTAGCGAGAAAATTTAAATAAAAGTAAACCTGTGCATTTGATAAGTCATGCACGTAGATGAACGTTAAAAATTAAAACTAAATATTTACACGGTCGATAAAAAAAATTGGAATATAATTTACCGTTAGTAAAATTCAATTTCTTGTAGATAAACCAACCGTATAGCTCAAGCGCTAATCTAATACTGCTATAGATAGAAATGTTTTAATCTAATCTAAAATGGTCATCCATTATTTATCAATTCCAAGAAAAACGTAGTATGCGATTAGAAGTATAAAAAATGAAAATTGTATATTTATTAGATAGAATCATATACTACAACGAAGCTGCAGTTTCTGAAGTTGCATAAGAAAACCTTGAGCGCTTATATTAAGTTAAGTATTTGAAAGTACAAAAAGATTACATGGCTGCTATTTAGAAATTTAGAGCAGATGGCTGTAAAATCAAAACGCCATATTTTTTGACAACGATGAGTACTCACTGCAAGTTCGAAAACAGAAACTATTGGCTGCCCTGTATATCGTATCGAGCACCGCTTAGTACCACATTTTTCCCCAAAGATGAAACGTTTGCACATTCTATCATTTAATCCTTGTTGAAGGATTTATGTAAAATAGCACTATAGAACGCACCAAGCAAATGCTAGTAGTTCGAATTAACATAGAAACGGATAATTTAATCTTATTGCAACCGCAATAGTTTGTCCTTACGCATTTCCTTGTCTAATGAATTATTGTACACGAAAAGCAATGTTAATTAAACCGCCCAAGTTCAAATAATAATTTCCTCGAAGGTTTCCAACCCAGACCTCTATGAATCCAGGGTGACCCGGCCAGGAAAGATGCGCATAATTTATTTAAACTAAAATCATTGTACTTATTACACAAATTGTTTTTCAACTAGTTTACGTAAATTGTCAAAAGTTAATAATTTATATGGGTATTGTAAATTGTTTAAGCGTCTAAAATAGATTTACAATTTCGAAAGCGGGGTAACGTCGTCATATATTTTTCGAAATACATACATAAATCACTGCGCAAGATTTCCTTCTTTCGAAATTTATAATCAATGGTTTCAAATGTGACGAATTTTGATTTATTCGATTTTTTTTTTATTTCAATTTCGACTTTTATGGGCTCCTTGGGGGAGGAAAATCTTTTTCAATTTTTTCGTTATGATGCATAGTTTTCTCCAAAATTTAAAACTTCGAATAAATTGTGATTCTTCCTCAACTTAAAATTATTTTTCCAATGTTTTAAAAAAAGGACGAAAAGTTAAAATATCTTCTGTACATTTTAAAGACCTGCAGGGTCGCAGGACGATTCGATCGATGTTGCCCAAACTGATGCAATAATGGAAATGCGACTTACTCTTTAAATAACTTCTACTGAAATTAACCCATTTTGATTTTTCTCAACGTTTTAGAAAGATAATTGTCAGCTTAAAATAATGGTTGTCTTCGTGTTTTGTTCAAATTGCATGTTGTCTTCTTTTAGTTACTTCAAAAAATTGTGAATTTCAAATTAATTATTTACAAACAAATCAATTTAATTACACAAACCAAGTTCAAATAACAACATTCTCAAAGGTTTCCATTAATTTCAGAGCCTAAAGGGTTAATTACTCCCGGATGTCGCAGTAAGTTGAACTGAACGGGTATCTTTCCGATATTCACCAATATTTTGTAATCAATGTACTGATTACAGTAAATTCTACTTTTTTATATATATATTTTTCTTTGCTATGCATTATTTGTACGTTTGGCAATAACAAACTTATAAAATGAAGATAAATAAGGTCAGTAATTGACTGAAACTGATGAAAAAACATCATCAAATGCAAGTTTTTCCAAATCTTCAACCTATTTATTTGACCTAAACACCCATTTATAATATTAAAATATCATCTCTGATGGACACGAATTTTACAAATCACCTATTGTCAGCCTCTGAGACAAACTTTTTTCCATTTTATTTAAAAAAAAGGATCAGTATGTAGTGTTATCTGTATAATCAATATTTTATCATTTTTATTCTATCTGATATATTAATATTTCGTAAGTATGCATTAGCATATCATTGTTTAGTGATATAGATATATTATTATTATTATTAAACAGGGGCGGATCCAGCCAAAATTCATGAGCAGATGTTATAATTTCATCAAAGCATTATGAAGAGAACTACCCCCTTTACCCTTCTTGTGTGTAGGTTACGGTGCTGAAGGATGCGGTGATCAAATTTTCTCTTTCACATTTCACAGTGTTTTAGAAATAATCTTATATTTAATTAATCAAATTATTAATTATTTACATAATGAAATGTAATGTAAATTAAACGACAAGGTCAAATAATATTATTCCACGTTTTCGATCAATTTGGTAATTTTGATAACCTTGAATCCCAACAAGATGATTCAGATGCAGTTTTTTCCAAATTTCTACAAATATTTGAATTCAGAACGGCAATTTTTTTTGGTTCAAAAATGCTTTTTCTTCAATTTTTGTGCTATCACTTCCCAAAATCGATGTGACAAAAAATGTTGGTTCTCATTTTTCGTCGTAAATTTCAAATTAATTATTAACACACAAATCAATGTTAATTACACAAAAACACGAAATATATACATTTTAATTTGGAAATTTTAACGCTCAATTAATCCAGGGTCACGGGGTAACTATAGCGTAGCTGAAATTTCCATTTTCTTCCGACTCATTCAACTTCTACAAAAAATTGCCCGATTTTAATATTCGTGGGATTTTTAGAAGCGCAATTGTTCATGCTAAAAAATTCGTTTCCTGAATTTTTTCGTTATGACTCAAAGTTTCTTTGCCATGTAAATCGTTGTGTATGCATCACTGTTATATAGAAGATTACCAGGTTTGCTGCAAACCTGTCAAAAAAACAAACCAATTTATCTCGCTTATTTAGACGAAATTAACCAGATTAAACGTGTATTTCAGAATTTTCTTCACGATATAATAATCCACCGGTACGTTATTTATAAATTTAGCAAAATGATTTTACGATGATACTATTAATAATATACAACACAAAGTATATTCGTCGTGTTATACAATCATAATTTTCTTGGGCCAAAATCATTATCTGATACTAAATTACTTTAAATTGGATGCGAAATGCAAGGATGGCAACGATAGCGTTTTAAAATTAATACTTTCGACCGGATCATATGTTACTATATTGCAAAATGATCTTGGTAGTTCACTTACGAGTCAGATAACATATTTTTAGTATAGTAAACAATGTAGCAAAAGCAATTTGGAAAGAAAAGCGATGGTTTTCGCTCGCTTAGACCTACACTTAATGAGAAACAATTTTTTTGGGTTACGTGGCAACGCGAATCAGTCCCCCAAGTCATTTGAATGCAAATCGTTTGCTTTTTCATCATTCTACGGTACATAAGCCTGCTTTTTATATTTCCAAAAGAAACCTTCCATTTCTCATAAATTGCAATAACAATTTATTTATTTATTTACTCTACCTATCTGGGTTTTATTGGCAACCTTGGTCACGGTTAACATTTCTCTTTATCGTGATAAATGCAGGAAAACAGTCTAGAGAATTAGTGATTTAACGTAATTTAAACAAATATGTAAATCATCAAAGGTTATATTTTTTGACGCAACATGATAAGAGGTTCTTACACGAGATGCTTGATTATTTAGCCTGATAATAGGTCTAGACGTCGACTCGGGTCTTTGCCTAAGATATCTAAGATTTAAAAAAAGAAGAAGAAAAAGATAACCTCAAAGTTCTAAGGCTTTTAGGTTATGTTAGGTTATCCACATCGAAACAAGTTGGTGTTAAAAGTTTCCAAACAATGAAACACAAACAAAGATGTTAAAATTATTTCCGAAGACCTAAACAAATTTACTTTTATATTCTTTGTTCTATTTATGTTTGTATTCCGCATAAAGAATCCAAATATATATTTCTTCGCTTGGAAGACTCACAAAAGTTCATAAATCTACGGATGTATTATATAATTCCCATTGTTCCGTTATTTCTAACATCATGTGAACAGCCCCTTGTATGTCAATATATTGCGTTTTACACCTTTGTGTTGGTAATTATTTCTTCTATTTTTGTCTGGGGTTTATTGACTTGCGGTTTTTAAGTTAGTCGGCTTGGTGTTCTTTGTTATAAATGCGTGTTCCTGTAGTACGCTGACCTGACTGCACTTGCTGTGCAACTTCCGCCATTCAATTTTTAATTCAGGTGAAATAGTCACATTTGAAACGCATTTCCATTTCGTTTAATCTGTTGTACGCTTCACCAGAGAGACTGCTCTTCGAAACTTGGCCGAGCAACAAAAATAAAAAGCTCTCGCCGTTTTTATACGCTTTTCCCTGAACACTTCAGGTTCAAGTGTAATGGCACAATGGCATTATACTAAATGTTCCCCTTGGGAACGAACCTTTTCAAGTTGACGTTCAATAAATAATATCAAATTTTCAAACTTCCATTATCGTCAACATAAAAATTTGTAATTTATCGTTTCTTTTGCATTATCAAATTCGTGTTTTATTGTAATAAAAATTCTATGCGTTTTTCTTATTCGTCAATAAATCGTGACGGTATAAATAATATAATATAATTTCAAGGTTTATTCATCATAATTATTGAGAGTACAATAATTTATTGTGACACGTCACACACCCCCCTCATTTCCAGTGAACTAGAACAAAACAATGTAATAATAAACAAGAGATAAAGAGAAATATGACAGTCGACGATCGACAAACGACAGCAGACAATTGATATTTGACAGTCGACCTTGAAAAAAAGAAAGGTGAAAACAAGATGGCATCGAATGTATGCATAACAAAACCAGATGCACTTTTAGCACACTTGAAATGTTACAAATAAGAAATAAATGACTTTATTAGTACCTACTCTCCTTTTACTACTTACTACTTCGACTGAATCGTACTAACCTAATTTAAATGTTAACATAATAATAAAGAGAAGATAATTGTTAAAATTAAAAAATGACATAACATAAAGTTCTTTCACTTACGATGTATGGTATATTGGCGGCAATGCTGTCAGATGTTGATGGTTAGGTTTGTAAAAAATGCGGCAACACCGCCCGTTCCACTATTGATTCCGTTGTGAGCGAACTGTCGACACAATGGATTACCGTACCAATCACACCCTGGAATATTTTTCTCAAGAGCGCACTAGCAATTTCAAAATAATAAACAAAAAAAATAAACACTAACATATAATTTGTTGTGTCACATAGCAACAAATTCACTTTTGTATTATCAATTAGAATACAAAATTTACGTCCATATAAATGTTTAAAAAAAACGCAACTTAATGAATAAATGTATATTCAAATTTTTCTAAACATGTACAAAAAAATAAGGTTATTTAGTTTTTTAACAAAAGGGAGATAAAACTATCGTCGTAACACTATCACTCACAACAGACGGAGAGAGAATGCAGCAAAATAGGTGTAATCGACGTAGACATTTCAAAACGATTCTAGCCGAATTTTTCCGATCCCCCCTCGAAATTTGCCACAGCTGATTGTCAAGTGACCTTCCTTTGTGAATGAGTGCCGAAAATCCATAAACGTACCATGTTTTAGTCATTTTTATGCACACAATTATACAAACAGCTGTGCAAAACAATCATGGCAAATTCCTACGTCGTAAATAATGCACTTTGTGTTGGAGCTGTAAATATAAAGCTTTATCCACGTTTTTGGGACGATGCTTTATTTGTTTCCAAGTTAGTCAAAATTGCTATTAGTAGGCTAAACAACTGGAGCAGCCCAAAATGTTTGTGATGAAAAATTGGAAAGTTGTTCAGCATTATTTTGGAGCACAAGTTCAAGGCAAAAATTAAAACCGCGCAGGGACGGACTGGCCACGTATTGATTATCTATGACGTAGTTCATTGTTTATTTGAATGAAAAGAATTTTAGCTTTAGAAATAGCCTTTTGTTTTTTCTTTTCTTCTCAATTTCAGAACTTGGTATTATATCAAAATGGGAGGAAACTGACCGAGGTGTCGACGGGATCTGCTGGATTGGATGAACTTGACCGTACTCTAATCGTAACCATGTCGTTCTTGTGGTTAAGATTGGGATACGGTCAAGTTCACTCTGCCAACGACTGTCAACTTCACCCTATTTTACGTATACAGTTAGTTTTTAACTGTGCCAAGTACGTCAGCTCTTGAGAAATTGATGTATTGTCCGTAGATGGAGTTAAAGTGTTATTCGAAAATGTAAGAGGTATCCAAATACAAAACTTACATTATCCACCTTACGAGTGGAGGTGCTGATCAAAACCTTTTCTTATTTACGGCTCCATTTAAAATTTATTGAGTCCCCTTGCATCTTTATGTTATTTTTGTTTCAAATGGTTACAGAAAATAATATAAATCAAGGATTGTTTCTCAGTTCACCAACAAATTTTTTGGGTTTATTGTTTTGGGTTTTCTAAAAGTTTAGTAAACATTTCGAAGTTCTTTGTACAATGGTGAGGTATTGATAGAGCCCTGCTGTGCTATGATGCACAGAAGTGGTCGAATTAGGCCGCACAGTAAGGGGGCAGCATAAGCAGCAATATCAAAATACAATTTAAACCATTCAATAATGAAAAATCTCTATGCTTTTCTATATTGGTCTACGTTATTCCGATATTGCTATATATGATTTACAATTTACCGAACGCTTCCATCTAAGCGCTTTTGGTTGTATTTTTTAATTTTGGTTTATATCATCATTTTATTCGCATTTTTAGTTGTTTTTTTAAATCATAATCGAAGATTATTTTAAAGGCATTTCGAAGACTTACATGATACTGAGAAAATTTATCATACGGTCCTGGGTATTGAGACCATCCTAGATGCGCAATATATTGCGGCGAAATCTTTGTTGTCAATATTTTTGAAAAAGATGGAGTCAAATTTTGATAAAATCAGGATGAAGACCTTGCAAAGTACTAATACTTAACTTTAACATTTAATATATTATGCAATATCGACAATATAATTGTACGTCTAGGGTGGCCTTTACCTTTTCTTGGTATTAGTATATGAGAGGAAATTAAATTCTGCTTGAAGTTTCATGAATAAAGCTAATACATATTATATTTATCGATCGCAAGATACTCAGTATTTCTAGTTCTTTGGGTAAGGTCTCTACAACAAACTCATACATTGATTAATATTTTTTATTACTCGAGAGCACGTTTGATGTTGTTTGAACACGATTTTTTATTTAGGGAATTCCCATATTATATAGAAAAAAAGGTATATTAAAAAATTAAATTTGAAAATGAATTCCAGGAATTTTACTGTTGTGGTTTTCTCTATTTTGAAGTATTGTAAATGTTAATATTAGTTGAACCCCTAGCTATCCGCAGTCGTCCAGTGACGTACGTATGGTCAAAAACCATTATAAAAAGTTGGATAAATCAAAATATAAAATAAAAAATGTATTCTTTTCCCATTTTGTTAATCTTAGACCATTCACTTTTGCACCTATTTTTTTCATCACATCAAAAAAACACTTTAGCTCCTCTTAGCACCTGAGACTAGCTACGCTCCTGTTTTTATTTGTCTCCTATAATATTTTTTGAATTTGCTATTATGTGCATTTCTACATTTTTTAGAGTTTTTAACTTGTATAATAACAGCTAATAATATCTGCAATATCCCTACTTAATTTATATGTTATTGTGGATATTTTGTTCAAACTTAATTTCTTGTAATATTATTTGATTAGTGAGCTATGCTAGCTGCTATAAGGGCGGTCAGCTCTGGTTATTAGCTAGAAAACAGTGCGCTATTTTAGCAATATTGCTGATCCAAAACTATAGCTTAAGCTTAAAAAAATTTGCTTCAGATTCATTCGTGTCTATTGATTTAAATCCAATTATATGCGGAATCGATAAAAAAACGTTTATTTATATTCTGATAGCGGTGGTCGGAACACAAAAAAATATATTACCATACAATTATCGTCATTAACCGATAACGCTAATTTTAGTATGTCAATTAGCTCTTCAACTGAAAGATAACGTGAAGCTAAAACTACAAGTTTGATAATAAAAAGATCTTTTGAAATCTATTAAAAATGTGAGTAAAAATATACCTTAGCATAAAAAAGTTATTTTGAAAATAAAAAATTAGGAGGACAAAGACCTATCATACACTTCCTACTTCCTCATTTAAATATTGACCAATAAATCGGCACTTAATTCTATAAAATGCTAAATATCGTAAACCGTTAATTTAATTTACTATGTAAATAAATATTTTCGCACATAGTGAAATTTTTTACTTGACTTATCGTGTTTATATAGGACTGCTATGCATTGGCAATAATTCACTTTTCAAATTTTTCATTCCAAAAAGTAATTTGCGAGACATTTGAATTTCCATCCAAGTTTGGTTCATTCTCCACGCGCTATTGCAGAAAAAGGAAAAAAGTGTATCAAATTAAAGCAATTTCTTGCAATTACATTTATCTAAATCTATTTTAGTATGCAAATATCAATTGCTGTTCAATTCTGCAGGTACATAGCCAATGCTTGTTAGCATCGTAACGTACCTTTTTTCATAAAAAGGTACTATTATTTTAATTTTTAAATTACTAACTATTATGTAAATAATCGTGTAATGAGCGATTGTTGGAAAACTACCGATTAGATGATGTAATGGTAAGGCAAGTCACACTTGGCAACATGAAACAAAAAATTTCATTGGGTATTCCTACTAATAATTATAACATTTCTGGAAAATTACAAGATTGATAATATGGACATTTCCATCATTCTATCTGTTAATGGTACGTAAACGATTGTTTAAAATGTCATGGTTAGGTAGGTGCGTTCATACTCCATAGGATTTTCCAGGGTGAAGTACTAAAATTTATACTACCTACTAAACTCAAACTAACAAAGTTAAATTAATTAAATCATCAGGATAATTTTAATGAAATTACTTTTTTTTGAAGATTTATTTTGTTACAGCTAAGGTAGGGGGAAGTTATCCCATCTCCCAACACAAATAGAATAAATTGTTTTGGTTTTTTGTACACATAATTTTCCGTAATTTTTACGTAAAGATCCGTAAATATTTTCATTTTCCTTATTATTCCAGTGTTATTTACCAACCCAATAATGAGCAAATTTATTTTGCGGTGAAAGGATACTTTCCCAGGTGTCATTAGCGTGCAGAAAGTGACCGTTTGCCGTTAAAAGTGCGGAAAGTTGTTACTTTCCGTACGAAAAGTAAAAGTAAGTGTGATTGATTAGAAAAGTTTATGTAAATTCTAGAACTTAGCATCTTCAATATGGATGTGCCGGAATACAATCAATATCACTGTCGTCATCGCAACTTATCACTTCCAATGATAATTTCATAATCGATTTATCCCTAATAACATTAAAAAGATGTTACTAACCCAAAAATATTTCAAGTACAACATAAATCGTTACTACCAACTTCAAAGTATTTAAACCAAACGATTAATTTGTTAAAGCATTAAGAACTCGCAACTACGCCTGCTCTATCTGGAGCAGCGCAGTTCATTTTAGTTTGACATAGAAATTCTACAAAGTTTTCTGAATAAAGTTTGCAAGACGCGAAATATACAGAATGATCGATTTGATCAGCTATATTAAATTAGAATTTGTAGTAGTAAAACTTAAACATTTTTTAGTCAGTTTTGAAGTGGTCGTAAAAAATAGTGTGTGTACCACGAGCAGAAAGCATCTTTGACGCTTTGGCATGGTTGATGAATGAATCTCATACCTACTAGTACGGAATTAAACTATTTTTCACCCTTGGCACACAATGTACCATTTTCTGTCTGTGCTGTAAGCCAAGAAAAAAAACTGGGTTTTTAAAAAGGATTGTAGCGGTCCTATGATATAATTAGCAATAAAAATAGCATATACCCATTTTTATTTTATTTTTCTATTCCTGGACCTGGACAATAATTGTATATCAATGAGTTTATGATCTATATGAAGTTTATATTTTGCATAATTAACAGTTTCACAGTAAATATTTAAAAGCAATAACCTGACGTTTTGTTTGATAATAATAACATATATATGTAGTTTTATATTATAAAGAGTGTATCTAGAGGTAAACAATACTTTATTATTAATAAAATAATCAAACATGGTTTAAACTATGTAAACAATATTTGTAAATTCGTAAATATTTACTTTTATTATGGTAAAGTAATATTAAAACTCTACATTTTTTAGTTTCCAATTTCTGAAATTTTTAATTTAAAATTCAATAATTTAATAGTTAGCAAATATATTTGCAAAAATAAATATCTCAATGGATAATTAAACTTCAGCTCAGAAACTAAATTAGCCAAAATAATAATTTATCGCGTTCACGTGAAAATTAGTAATCACATCCGCGATTTAAAATTGTTTATGTACTTTTCCACGTTCGTCAGTTTCACCAAAATGTTTTCCATTATTATTGTTTTGAACAAAAAATGCTAAAATTAAAAGCGAAATATTTTCGTCTCGAACGACGCTATCAGATTTCCCTTAACGATCGAAAGGAGGGTGAAAATCTGCTACCCACGTTTTCCCTTGAAATAATATTACGCAATTCAAGGTTGGTTTTCTATAGGTCAGTTTGAGCGTGTCAAAAGTGACGCACATGAAAGAGCTATTTAATAATTTACATAAAAAATAATTGACTTCATAAATGAAATCGTTTATATTTTGATGATATCAATTAACATTAAAAAGTTGCAAATGTGGGAACGTTCAAATTGTGTAATTAATAAATTTAACTTTGCATCAAATATCCAAAATTACGTTTATTAAATTTTTTACTTTTAGAAAAGCAAAAAGTGTTATAACCGGATTTGTTTTGAAACCAAATCGATTTTTTCAATTTGTTGTTTACTTTTGCGATTTTCTTTGAAATGTGAGAGTAAGATTTAAATCCAGGCGTGACTCATACTATGAAAGAGCAAGGACTCTCTCAATAGTGGAAGATTTTAAGGTTTCCACAGTCATAAACTTTTGATTTTCTGAACAAAATTGCTTTCATTTCATTAGAATCTAAAATTATAAATACAGAAGAAAGTCAAAATAAAAGGACATCCTTAGATACATATTTAAATTTAGTAATTCCAAAAATAGTTTCCAATTGATCCAAAAATCACCACAGTAATCCTACTGATGACTCATTCTAACTGATGATGCATCCTTTTATTGACGCACCCTCTTGATAACTTTCAAATGATTAAAAAGGAGGAGTTAAACAAAAATTTTTTTTAAATTCCATTATGGGTTATCAATAACACAAAGACTATGTTCTGAAAATTATATTCTTTATGACCTTGAGCATTTTCTTAGTTTTGGTTTTTCAGCTTTTAACCAGCATTAGAAAAAATCTTGGATGAAACACGTTAGAAAACGCGATTTTGTGATTTGTGAGCAATTTGTTTGGACGATTCGATTAATATGTAAGAAAATTATATTAATTGTATTACCGTGGAGCGAATTTTTGAAAATTGTATCTTATCGATGATTATTATTTATTTATATATACTGATAATTACCTAACTAAATAGACATATATATATACTACTTTAAAGATTATGATTGTTATTTGTCATAAGTTTAAAATTAATTATCTGTAAAAGATAAAAATGAAATGATTTTAGGTTTACCTATATTATGGTTTTTTGAATAAAATTTATGTTTATTTGCTTTTAAATACACTCGAATATTTGTTTAAATTTAAATATAAATAATATGATATTTTATTATTATTACCACATATTATGATATTATATACTTATTAAACAGTAATTAATGGATTTCAGTTGCCAAGGAAAATATTTAAATATACTAAGGTACAAACCTATTTTAGTACCTAATTAATTATTATAATCGAATATTTATTTTTAATTTTATTTAGTATATTTTTTAGGGTAGGTCAAGATTTTAAATATAAATATAAGCTAGAACCCTAACAAATTGCTTATAAATTTCATTTTAAACATCATGGTTTTTCCAAAAACCAGAATCGGAATCAAAAATTTGGATGCCAAAAACCTGACCTACCATAACATCGAGATACAGCACTATTATAATAATTAATAACGTTATAGTAGGCTAACAAATTTTTATAAAAATGTTTATTTTTTTAATTAAAGTTAAAATTCTTAAAGCGTTCGTAATTAATTAGGTACATAAATGGCCATGTCATTAAATATTGGCGTTCCTTCTTTTTATATCTTGGATAATTAAAAATTTGTTTTGATGCAAATTTTCCTAAGAATTTTTGGCTAGACACTTCGGCGATAGCACCAAATATTTTGATTAATTACCCAGATAAAACAGATTTGACGTAAAAAATATGCGCAATATTGTAATCTTTTAATATTTTTGGTAAATATTAAATTTGAGTTTTTGGCCTTTTTTCAACATTTGGAGACAGGAATCCACTTTTTACTTTTTAAAAGTATGAAAAACTACGTAATTTTCTACTTTTTGATAACAACTTCAAGAAACTCGAGATAGAGAAAAATAAAAATTGAATTTTCTTATCTAAAAGTAAACTTTCATAAACTGTGTAAAAGTAAGGATTTAATCAACGGAAACTTACTGAATTTTCTAAATGTCTGGGATTAAAATTCTAGACCTGCTAATTAGCAAATCAAAGGGGGGACCTTGGTTCCAAACCAACCTTGCAGTTGTATACTTGGTCTTCTCGAGTTGAAGGTTGACGAAAAGCGAAGACTGAATTTATGAAAATTTTCTTCATCAGTGTCTAAATAATTATAACTTTACATATTACACCTACATCCCGTGACGATAATTTTGCTCGTTAAAACAAAATTTCATCGAGAGATTAATAACACAAATTATTTACGAAATTCGGTGGAAGCCTCGTTATCTATTTGGGATGTTAACTTAATTAAATTTAGCTAATTTAAAAATTACATCAAGCTTAAAAATACTAAAATCGATGTTTTGTTATCAAACCAACCGTAAATTTTGTTTAACAAGTAAATAATTAATAATCACGAAGATATTAATTATTAAAGCTTTTGTTAAAATTTTAGCCCCTAACAATTTTTGGTTGAAAATTAACAGAAACAAAATACATACCTAATAATAAGTAATAACTAATTACTCTTACAAAATTATCAGGACTCTTATTACTACCGGCATAAACCAGCTCAAACAGCTACTAATTTGCTTTACTAAATTTGCAAAAGTGATTAATTTTTTGTTAAAATGTTTAACTAAATATTGTATTGTCACGCAGTAATACCACATGATAAAAAAACAGTGCAACAAAAAGTTTTAGCATTACATTCGTCTTTGATTCAATCTTTATTTTTTGTGAGTGTCCATATAGTTTTCGGAAGGGGGGGGGGGTAAATAAAAATATAATTATTATAATCAAAAGTTAGTTAGTTCCATCAATTTACTGTTTAATTGACATAATTTCCCAGATTTGATGAGGACAGTAATTTGAAGAAAAATATAATATTGTGTAATGCTTATATTCGTAACTTGAAGCTAACAAAAAGTTTCTGGAATGGAACTAGGTTGTATGTCAGAAAGTACTATCTAATCTTATCATTGCAGAAGTATTGTCCGATTTCAAGAAAGGCGATATTTTTTACATTCCAGAAATTGACTTGGCAACAAAGAATGTGAACTTGACAATTAGCACATCAAAAGGTTCAACATTTTGGCTTAATGCTGAACAACTATGGCCCTCACTAAAAGTTACCCAAAAAAATTAAAGAAATAAAACAATAAATGTTTTGTTCTTTCTGAAAAACGCAACTTTGTTTCTGTTCGATTTCTTGGTTTCATCAAACAATCATTTATAACTTTCTCTTTAAGTAAATTTATCTTTATTACTGTTATTATTTATTAATCAATTATTTAAATTATTCTCATATTGCAAACATTATCTACTCGATTTTTCACTTTAAGTAGCTCAAATTCAGGTTTAAAGAAACTTTCTATACTGTAAATGATTGTATGTAGTGTTTCTATGGTTACAGTTAACAGATTTGATAATCTATACTAATGACTATTAATGTAACCAGTTTTGAAAGGCTAAGTTTACACGAGATGCTTAAGCAGGCATTTCCTGCCAGGTATCATACAAGATTTTACTTAAATGTAATAAAAATTGTATTAAAACTCAAAAATATTACCTCTAACTTGGAGAGTACTTTATATATTCTCCCGCCCCCCCTCAGACCATCAGTTTCATACCCAATTATTTACATTTTTGCAAATTAATTTCATATCAGTACCTCACAAATCAGTTCATTTTTTTCAAGTTCAAATTTTCAGAATTTATTTAAAATTTTAGTTATCACTAGAATTAAATTTGTGATCCACTCATCTATCTATCACATTGTTCAAAAACTTTTATCAGATTTACAAATTATCATTTCAATTCATAAAATTTTCAATCATTCAAAATCTTTTTATTTTTTTCAGTTATCTATTTCCAGTCAAATCACATGACATTTAATTCAATTTGTCAAGTGAAGAGAAGCATTACAAATTTCCTCCTCGAGGACGCCCATATGCATTTAAAATAAAATCCATATTATATAATAAATATTTAAGTACTTTTTCATCGAAAGAAAATAAAAACAATAAATTTAAATAATAAACAAAGAACAAGATTTTCAAATATCAAAAGTAAAACAAGTTTTTTTTTTAATTTGAAATGATTATTTTGTTCATGTTTCTTTTAAAAATTTTAAAACAAATTTTTAAATAATAGTAATTTGTTACTTTTTAATAAATTGTGTGACTATTACTGGATTTGATTTTAAATATTTTAATGGAACGATATCGATATTTCATTTTCTTTTGGCAAGGTACATTTTATGACTAACCTGCGTTTCTAAAACACGTGTAGTTTTTTATAAATGTTTTTTTCGACGACAATAATATGATATAATTAATAGATTTATACATAATATCCCGTATTTATTCTAAAATATTATCTGTTTCCTTTTTTTGTGATGAAAATACGAATGTTTTTGAAAACGAAAAGAAATATTACAGACTGTGTTTTTTTGCGAAAATTTTCAACAATCTTAGCTTTCATTTTTATGTATTTTTAATAAAACGTAAATTAGCTGTTTTGACGTAAAAGATAAATAAAATTGTTATATTTTATTTTACAAATTTATTTCCTTCTTGTTTACAGCGTTCAAAGTCTTGACGTTTTTATTAAAAGCGTTTAAATTAAGTTTTATTATTTTTTTTTTTGAATTTCTAGGCGAGTGAAAATTTTATTGTGCTTTTTGAACATAAAATTCATTCAAGAATGTAAAATGTGTCTGATACTAAAAGCATTGTTAATATTTAAATAAAAATACATTCAAGGTTCTGCATTTTGTATTTGATGATATTATGGAAGAATCACCACAGAGTTATTGCGCATATTAATCGAATTTTTGAGTCGATTTTCCAAATCCTACCGTCAGAATGAGAATGAATAATTGGTTTACAAAATAACTTTAGATTTCTCATTTTTGCTTCATGAAGAAGTAGTATGTTGATGATTAAAAAGCCAAATGGGTTGGCGCCAGTAATACCTAATAATTTTTAGCGAAACGCTGCCACGTAGGCGATAGATGATTTTAATAACTCAAGATGAAAATCATTTATTTCATATTTGTGTATAACTACGCATGTTCCAAATTCTTTCAGGTTTATTCATTGCGGAGTTTCCCTTTTTAACTTTTCCTTTTTTATACAATAGATATAAAATTTAAACTAAAATAGCATAAAATTTATATCGAATTAGATAAGCAAAATTGATGACAAGTAATGTTCAGATAATACGAACACAATAAAATATTATAAACATTCAACACACGGGGATTTTTGTTATAATAATAACTTTGCGATAATCACATTTATTCTTTCCCAATGCAAGAAAAATTAGTCAGAAAAATTTTAATTTTAAATAATTTTTGTCAAGGTCTATTTTAGAAAAATTTCCATCTGCAGACACAGTTATATAATTTCAAAATTATTTATCAATTTAAATTATGTTAGTTTATACCACAAAAAATTTTAATTTTAAATTTGAATACAAATGTACTCAGATTTTATGCAGCCGACAAAATCCTGAAATAACCATGTTTTTAGAAACTGACGAATAAAACTTGACAAAAAATGTTTCTAATTTTGTGGTCAATTCGAACAAAACCCAGGTTAACTGCTTTGTAGTACCCACAAGGTTAGTGTTGTTCTTTTGTGGGAATTGATATATCTAAGTAAAAAATTAAGAAAAAAAACAAAGATTTTTTTAAATAACGCGCCAGACTAATTAGTCCAACAAAAAACAAGGTTAACTTTTCATAGAAACTCCAATTTGAAATTTATTTTTGTTTTGAATAAATTGAACACTCACTGGTCAATAATTCCTACGAAGTGCTGAAACCAATTTTAATCTTCCTGAATTCTTTTGAAAGAAGTTGGCAGAAATCTTTAAAAATATTTCGAGATATCAAGGCTCACTTTACCTACTCCTACTTTTCGGCTCTGCGACCTGAAAGCGGAATAAAGTAAATAAGAAGTAAGAAAATGTACATTTTGAAAAATTTACAAATGCTATAAAAATTTCAAGGTTTTTATTGCTCACTGTGCAATACAGACCGGAAAAAAGCATTAATAAACTTTTTCCATTTGTTTAAAAAGTGACACTTTGCTCCCATTATAATATAATACACTAATTTTTAAAAAAAAACATCAAAAAATAGTGGTTTGAAGATTTTGTACGTTAGGTTACAGTCAGAGATTTTCAAAGAAAATGCCAGACCGGAGCAATCGATAGTTTTGAAAACCTTAACCCTTTTTTAAATTAAAATGCATCTGAAAAAATTAGAAAATGTTAGCTTTTGAGAAATGAAGCCGCTTAAGGGTGATCTTTGAGCGTTATAGGTGAGGGGTGGCTATAGTTTTTTATTGTAGCCTTCCCCACCCCGGATTTGAGTGTCTGAAGAACTGCATGTGGGGATTCCTTAGGCAAGAAAAATATTTGTTCAGAAATTTAACTATATTTTTTACATTTTATTACATTTTGAATATGTTTTCTTAAATTTTCTATAAAGTGCTACCTCCAATCTCCTCCCCAGTTATTTTGATTTTCCACTGATTCTGTGCCATCAGACGATGTTTTTACGCAACTTTTTTATATTTAAATTTAATAACGTGTAAATGAGTATAAAAGAAATTTGACCATGTCAAAGTACATCCTACGATTTGAATTTTCGCAATTTTTTTTGTTAAGCAGGTACACATTGTACTTATGTAAATCAGTCCATCGAAATACCTAATTGTTTTAATATTAATTAAATCTATGGTCTTACGTATCGAAAACATAATAATTTACAAAGGGACTCGTCAAAATACGAAATATTTGAAAAAGAAGAGAGTAAAAAAACAGTGATAAAATAGCAGTACAGCAAATTACTGCGTTTTTTCCCCAGTCAAAACTGCAAGAAAGGAAAAAATTTAACAAACAACAAATTGAATAATGAAAATTACAATTAATGAATAAATCATTGAACTGATTCAATTTCTTTGCATTGCTAATATTTTTGTTCTTTTGTTAAATATTATTGCAAAACAATAATGTGGGGCAAATTGCAATATACAAAAGCACAACATTATTGTTTGGCCATATTAATTTAAAATGTAAATATTTTTTGTATTTAGTGTTAACAAACTTAAATTTCACTGAACTTTTATCAAGTCATTTAGTAGATACATACAAAAAAATTCCACAAACAATTCGATCTAATAAAAATTCTACTGTAAACATTGCAATTTTTCCATACGCACAATATTGTAATTTTTAAGTTGAATGTCCTGATAAATATTCCAATAATAATAATAATTAACGATGCGCATTATTATTTGATAACTTTAGAAAATTTTTTTTTCCAATTTTCTAATGTGGAAAATTTAGTAACCGTTATCGAAAAGGAAGCTTTAGGGACAAAATTAAATAAAATACATTATTAAAAATTTTTAAATGTTGCCACCAAGCACGAAAAGTGCGAGCCACGAATAGACATCCTCCAAAAGCAGCTTCCTTTGCCGTACTTCCGCAGTAATCCGATAGATGGCTCATGCGCAACTTTTTTGTAACGAATTTGAAGTTTATTTCTTGTACATTTAAAACCCAAGTTTGGCGCCTAGAACTTGAAAAGTGCGGCTGTCAGTTGCCTTCGAACAAACGAAACGCAAAGACTGCGAATTCAAAATGTATTATTTCTCACTGCCCACAAGACTGTGTTTTTCATAATTGTTTAATTTTTATTTTATTTTCGGCAGCTATTAGTTTAAGTTTTCGAATTTTTAATTATGTGCGCTTTTTAAATTTTTTCGGAAAAAAAATTAAATAGTCAAAATGTATAAATGCAAAGTGATGTGGTTATTTAGTGTTGTGATAATAATTTGTTTATTTTATTTAGTGGATAGTTCTAATATTGAGACTATTAATTATGCAAGACATAATGGATCTTATAAATCCATGTTTGGGTTTAGTATAGCAACGCATAGGGAACAAGGACAAAGTTGGTAAGCAAAATTTTATTATTAGTTTTGTCAACAATACATAATTTTTTATTATGCAAGTCGATTCCTAGCAAGGTAAATTGGTTAATATTTCAAATGCCATCGTTAATTTAAATAAACAAAATTTTTCCGTTTTTTTTTTTCAAAATTTTGCATTTCCCACAACGAACGGTTATTAAAAATTATTGTCAAGGATAACTAGATAAAAACCAAATTTAATGAATGAATAGCATTAATCCTCATTATGACCACTTTTTGAGCGATTTTAACAGTTTAAGCAAATTTTTTTGGGGCGTCTAAAAGTAGGAATCGTCCCTAATAGTAACTCGATGTTACAAATTAGTTTTAAAAAAATTTTCTTGCACACGTGCGAGTAGTAAATCAAGCTCACACTACCAAAACGCCGCTTATTTTACAAGGAAAGGAAGCTGTAAACAAAAATATCCAAGGAAATTTCAAACGCGTTCTAAATACATCTCGGCGTCTATTTATACTTTCTATTACAATTAGAACTACTAATAATTAATGTTATAATTATGCTTTCATACATTGACTTGTTGACTCGGAATAAAAATCAGTAATTGACATTTGACTCAAAAGTTGATCTAAAAATAATCCGTACTGCGCCTGCCTTCGTTTGTGCGAAATCTTACAAGGCTTGGCTAATAAGAGATCTACGGTTCGATCATCTTAAAAGCTACTATGATGTAACCTATATTTACACTACATTCTAATAATCTGTGATGTCAATTAATTAATGGATGAATTATTTATAGCTTTTTTTGTTTAATTGACAATAAAAGTGTATTATTAGTTTGTTGTTCGGGAAGCGATTGCATCATTGGAGGTTGTAGTAAAATATCGTGTGTATTTTGGATCCCACTTCTGATTCGTCCTTAATTTTCACAATTTTATTTTTGTTCAGGTACTTAACTCTTTCGTGTTACTTAAAGAGTTCCAATGTTTCAAGTTGCAACGCATTTACTGTTTTCCAAAATTTTTAAATGCTGTGAGATTAAATACCACGAGTTCATTATTTATTAGATTAGTTATGGAAACAGGAAGATGTATGATCAACCAGTCGCACTGGGATAACATTATCACACTAACGGTCATCTAATTGCATCTGTAAATTATTTAAAAATGAAGAAATCGGTTTGAACATTTTTTATAGACAAAGATAAATTGGAAAATTATCGTTCGAACGATACATCTTATCGTCTATACCAAACGAATACCACTGAAGCCTACTTATTTTTAAAATTGAAGTATTCAATATTAAATTTTTTTAAACAAATCTATTCGCATTCACACAATTAAATTAACAAATACATAAAAGGAAACGTACAAATTAAAGTGTCAGTGGGAGTACGATATTTCATTGACCAAAGTTTCTAATATTTAAAACTTGTTTTACACCATAAAAAATCACTTTGTTTTTGTTGTTAGCCAATATCAAACATATTTTATTAATTCGACCTGATCGGGGTCGTTAAAATGAAATTTTACTATAATAATTTTGTATCTGCGAATGTCTTCATTTAGGAAGTGAATCATCAATGTTGTTATTATATTTATGAATGATATTTTTTATTCAACCCAAAACATAATTAGCAAAACGTCTCCGCTCCATTTGGATAAAAAAAGCTCTATTATCTTCCTAATTAAACTTAAATGCAATGAAATTAAAAACATTTAGAAAATCTGAATTAAAAAAAAAAATTCAGGTTTTATTGCATGGAATCCTATCGAAGTTTTATTTATTTTTCGAGTCAAATACCAACCCATTTGAAATTAAAAACAGAAAATATGTTAGAGCATTAGAAACGAGAGATGCGGGATTTCAAAATGAAAACGGCATTCCAACTTTTTTTACAATTTTTTAGAACGAGATCGTTTAAGAAAACCGTTTGATTTTTAAAAATATCTAAATTACTAAGTTTTTGTTGCAAACCTCATTAACTTCCATTTTTAAATGTCGCAAAATACAAAGTTGTATAATACCGAATAATGTCAAGAAGGTGAACTTTCGAGTTATTTTTATTGTGTCTGTGTTTTAGCATGAAAAAATTGTGCTGATTTAGTTTATGGTTCTTAAAAATGTGTAATTTTTTTTGAGTAGGTATCGTTTATTTTAATTGTTTTGGTGAGAAGA
Source organism: Rhagonycha fulva (assembly GCA_905340355.1). Taxonomy (NCBI): domain Eukaryota; kingdom Metazoa; phylum Arthropoda; class Insecta; order Coleoptera; family Cantharidae; genus Rhagonycha; species Rhagonycha fulva. The sequence goes on from HG996559.1 coordinate 2,285,925, forward strand.
ATTTTGATAATGGATAAATCAAAAAACTATTACTTTTGAGAAAGAAGATTTTTTTATCCTTTAGTCCGGTTTACAGGATGAAAACGCTACATTTATACGCCCTAGGGCGGAAAAATAAAACTAACCTTAGCAATGAGTCGAAAATTAATTTAGAAATTTTAGAAATTCTTTTGATAAAAAACCACAGTTTGTTCCACAGGCAGAAATCACTCACGTTATTTCTGATGGAGCAAACCGATAGAATCTCGGCAAATTGGGCTCCAAATTATAACTTCCATGAGTGGAAAATCATACTTGGCAAATTCTATTTGCTTTATCGTTACGTGGTTTGTTTTTCCATTAATTTATTAATCTAAATTCTAAAATTATAAATTAAAATTTTGTAACTACGATTATTTGCTTTCCTGCAGTTGCGCAGGTCAGTTTTACTCTTTTGCCCTAGGAAATAGAAATCAGTATAAAATAAGACGTCAATATACCATAAAATTCATACATTTACAAATAACTTTTATAAAAAAATATTTACACATCTAAGCTTAATTTAATTTAATTTTATTAAAATAAAAAAAATAATCCATTATAGATTATAATTTAATTTATGCTAATTAAAAATTGACAAGTAAACTCGAACACAATAAAGCCAATTATAGTCATTTTCAATGAATCCATGAATCTTGGTGAAAAACCAACACACTATAACCGCTCCCCAGTCGCCCCAGCAAATGAGACCATCAGGACATAAACTCAAAGTTAATTGAAATCAAAATTTTGAATTCTTTTGAGCAAAAGTTATTTCAGTTTAATTTTATTAATTTGGTAAAAATATTGTATAATTTTTAGAGGTTCCTAAAAAATCGATTAATGCGGCTTCAGGCCGCACAGCCTGGGCAATCTAGATCTGATTTATTATTAATATTAGCAAATTTATACTGTCAAGAACAAATATTTTCTAAAATTACTATAAAATCTTATTTAAATAGGTGAGTTAATAAAATTAGATTTGTTTTATTGCTTTAATTGCAAGATGCAAGAAATTTAGTACCTAAAGTAAATATTAACGAATATTATGAGGGTTCAAAAAATTTTTCACGAGGTGATATTTAAATCAACATCACTTATCAAACTCATTTATTACTAAAGTTCTGAAAAAAAACAATTTTTACCTTGACGGTAAGAAAATTTTATTGGAATTTTTGCATGTGAATTCTCAATATGGGAGATATGTGCTAAGTATTAAGACCATGCGTATAGCCTGGATATTAATTGATTAAACTACAATGCATTCTGATTGCTTGTTTAGCCTTCGTGTCTGTTCTGTTCATTGTTTCAATTGTTTATTCAGCCACGTGACAGAAATTTGTATTTATTTTTATTCACTTTTTTCAGCGAACTAAATTTCCTTGCAACTTTGAGTATATTAAGAAATGTGGAAAATCCCAAGTTAAACAATTTTTGAGAAAGAAATACCAAAATTATAGATCCCCCTCCCCCAGTTAATATTTTTACTTAAAAATCTAGTGCCCAAAATACGTAGTTTACAGCTTCTTGTCCTGATTAAAATATCGTAAATTTAATTTTCACGCATTAAGAGTACACCAATTAATAACTTTTATGGTACGTAAAAGCCGGAAAAGTCGCCTTCGGCTCATTTTATAGTTCTCTAAACTCATCGGAGTGCTGACCTTATTTTTCCATCAACTATCCAGAAAATAGTAATTTTCACTCATGTCAGCTTATAATATTTGATTGACTTTCACAATTTGGAATAAAAATTGAGAGGGTTCCTTATACCCTCATCCCATTCTTAAAATCCATAATAATGAGTGGAATACCCCACACGAAAAGGGTGAAAATGGCAAAAAAACTTTACTTAATTTTTATTTAGCAAATATTTTGCTCCACCTTGGATTATAGTCGTTTACGACCAACCTGTGAACAGTAAACGATCAAATTATTCAAATTAATGCAAATGATTCGTAGTAAGTGTTCAATAACATCATCGAGTGAATGAGGAGCCTATTTTGCATTTTCAATGCAACAATATTTTCTTAGCCAAACAATAATATACAGAATGAGTCTAAAAAAATTAAATTATTAACAAATTAAATTTCAAGTATCGATGTAACAAATACACACTCGAGATTAAATTAAAATAAATTTACAACTCAAAAGATGATATTTTGAAATCGGTAACCACGCCTACACAATCTTTTTCAAAATCAACATTGATAGGAATACTTTGCTATACCTGAATATTTATTTAAACGATTTTTTGCTGTAGGATTTTGTAAAAATAACAGTTTAATGTAATGTGAAAAGAACTGCGTGTAGGTTGATTTTGTACGGATTTGGTTTCCGTTTTCACCTACGCGTTTTTATTAAATACCTTGATTGACTAATAAAAGTGTCACATGGGATGATTTTTGAGTTTTTCTTAATTTTCGCCACGTTCTTTGAATGACAGAGTCGTGTTGCACATCGTGGGTGATTCAGAGCAGTAGCAGAACACCCACAATGTTATCTGTGCTTCTTCATGACTACCGTCGATACTATTTATGTATTTGCATTGTTCAATAACGTACTAAACTATTGATTTTTACTTTTTGTGCGAGTGTTGACATAATATTTCCGATCATAAATTTCCTTTCAGTAGATTAACTTTCATGATCACCGTTTACCTAATTGAAAAACGAACCGATGTGGTTACTCAAATTTTATTTGTTCTAGTTTTTTAGTTGCTTGACCTCAGGTGTTATATAGGAAAATGTTTGAGTTGCCAAAAAATTTAATTTTTTGGAGGTGATCACTTGGCGCCCCTTATACATAACCGCCCCCGCGTGGGGTTCACCAACTTACTTCATAGAAATGATTTTAATTAAGTGACACGTTATTAGAATATTTACAAGTATCGACAGTAATTTTGTAACTTCAAATGTTACGACATAAAATAAGTCAGCATAAAATATTTAAATTAGTTTTCTGTTATAATTAAATAATTACCAAGAAGGAATTACATATTTACTTAAATGGGTATAATTAAATTTTTTTAAATTCCTCGACTTGTGAAGGTAAAATTATTAATTTTACATTTATTATGACAGCTTAGGAAGACATCAAACGTAAAGGTGTTGACTGCAATCAGATTACTGTCTGTTGAAGTTATCTTTGGATATCTTACCGAGTTAAGAAGGCTTAATAAGGCAATAGAAATTATGAAATTGGGGTTTTCCCGTGCTCTTTAGGTAAATATTGAGTACACAAAAAGATTACCTGTACAACATCTGCTTCTTCTTTACCCAAAAATGTAAATTAAATTCTCCGTTTTTAACTTTGAATCGTGTGCTTCTCTTCTTTGCCTATATCAGGTCAATGATAATCATAAACGATGGTAGTACTTGGTGATCCGGAAACAATTAATTTAATGCAATTAATGATCTATGAAATAAGTTTATTTATAAGTATCATTAATTTATAAGAATTAATGCATATTTTTTATTTATTTCCTGTCAATTAAGTTGATTGAATATCATCGGTTTTGTTGATTTTAAAATTTCAAACTCTTCAATTTTCTAATGGGATTTTCGTTTTAATTGTTCCGAATATTTTCATCACATGTCCCATATCACTTGTAAAATGCTTCGTCACAATTTTAAAAGAAATGTATAATGTCTTTATAATAATATATTGTGTGTAATGTTAACACTATAAGCCGACAGTCTCAACTAAAAGGTTTTTTATTTAACTTCTAAATGAGTGAGATAAAAATAATTACATTCATTTATAAAAAAAATTTAAATGTAATATCTTATGTTTAAAAGTGTCAAGTACAATTTTTTGAACGTATCATTACAGAATTAATTTTGATTTTATCGGTTTAAGAGCGATGTCGCACACAGGGAGCGGCGGAAGGACTTGAATTAATGGGTTGGATTTGGCCTCCCTACAAGAATCGAATCAAATATTTATTTACGGATCATTTTACATCGAATTGCACATAAATACAATGAGCCATAAGATTACCAAAGTTGTGCGACCCAAAGGCCGCAATTATAGTTTTTTTGGGTTTGAAATAAATAAATTAACGCCTTATTTTTGCCACTTTCTTCTGGCATGAACCGATCAGGTGTTGGTTACAGAAATCAGAGTTTTGTATGTAATTGTTATGATTATTAGTTCTTCTTCTCCATATTTTCAAGATTTTATCAGGTGGTATAAAATAAGTTAAAAAAGTTTAGAATTTCTGAACAGACCATTTCTTCTTGGAGACCCAAGGTTTTCCTGACCAGAATCGCTAAAATAATTAATTTATCAAAATTTGTATTCTAATTTTAATTAAATGCAAAACTCCAATTCCTCATTCACAAAGAAGCCAAGGACAAGTAATATAAATAAACTCAAAGCCAACTGCATCTGTTTTAAAAATTAGAAATCAAAAACATCAACTGCAATTTGTAAACAAAATTTGAAGTTAAAAATTACTTTAATTTGCATAAATTAAAATCAAGTTCAAATAAATTCCCAAACTGAAAAATTGCATTCTTTCGTTATTTTTCCTCATTCTCGCACCGACTCAGCCGTGAAAAATTAGAACAATTATTATTTTAATCGTTTCAACTAACAATTGAAAAAAAATCGATTTAATTGAATCAATTTCATTGTGAAGCACGTTTATATTTTTCTTAATTTTAAATCTTGATATTACTCAGAACTTTCTCTATTATGTAATTTGCTTATAACCGCGTTTGTATTTAGCACATTCGATTTTGTTACCCAAGTGAAACCTGGATGAGGACTGCAAAAGAATTCATCATGATGCAAAAAGTTTTGTTTAGATGCAAATTTTTGCATGGCCAACAATTTCCTCGAATGGTACTCTAATGTAATCTTGACATTCACTTCTATTTTCATACGTTTCTCAGTGTCATGCGGTTTTCTTTAAATGTATCCATAGCCAAATATGGTACGAAGGTGACGTAAGTCTAATAGTGGGTTCTTGTTTAGGCGTTTTGACCCGATTTATAACAAAACCACCATACGTTATTTTTTTCACCCTTTTTCGTTGCCTAATAAAGCCTTCGAAGAAAATCTTTCGAACAACTTGTAACATAAGTGCAGTAATTAATATTATAGTTATGTCCTTTTTGATTTTCTAATCCTTAAAAGGAGCTTTTGTTGCGGGTATCGTGTTAATTTTGTAAAAATTGTTAAAACTAGAAAATCCTCTTTTTGACTTCGACCTTGTGTTTAGAACTTGTAACACGTTTGGTAGAAATAGATTGCGGGATTTATGCGATAGATTCGTGAAAAATTATTTAACTGCTAAAATGTTAACTAAATCCCACTTTATTTTGTGTGGCATAAGCAAGGATTTGCATATTAAATATTTATTATGAATTTATTCACCTTTATTTATAAATTTCTATTTCTAATAGCAGATAAGTTGCTTGTAAAATGTAAGTTTTATGTAATTTGGCACACCAAATCAATATAAGCTAAACAAACTGTATTGTGTGGATTTTGGATTAAAATTATCTAAAAACATTGGATCTTTACAAAAACAACTTTCATGCAAACATATGGGAGGTTCGCAAATAAACGATTAATTTTTTAGACTTAAATGCTAATAATTTATTTATTACACTGTTTTTCGCATTTTCAATTGCAAAATTTTGCCTCCTTCTTTTATTTCCGTTGTTAGGGAAGCCTTCGTCTTTTGATACCTTAGTTAGCTGACTTTTCTACTTTTTCTATTGTTTTATACAGTAAGAGAAAAAGTGGCACTTTACTTTCTTCAAACCGACAGTAAAGTAGTTACTTTGCTGCTTGAGAGGCAAATGCAGCCCTGCGGGCCAAATGAGTTCCAAAGTTTCCCTTTGGAAGGCAATGGCAAACCACCGGGGTATAATCTGCCATAAAAGCCTTTGTTAAAAGGTCACGACGCTTCTATCTAGAGACATACCACTAAGAAGACGAAGTCGGTTGCCCAGCAACCAAATGTGGAATTTAATGCTAGTGTTTCTAGACGCCTGGTGGTTCAATAAAACGCACAAAAACAAAAAATGTCTTTTGGTGACTACGAGTCACCAAAGGAAAGTAAAAAAAATAAAATTCATACTCCCGAAATTCAAAATCAGGTCCACTACATAAATAAGCACAAAAGCACATTAGCAATTAAAAATTCAGATATGTCCTGATTGATATGATTATTATTAATTTATTATATAATCATTAAATAAAAGTTTACCTGCAGAACAACAGATGATCATCTCTAAAGACGTCGTATAATAGCATAAAATCGTCACTGAAGTATTTCGATTTGCGTAAAATTAAAATTACATAAATTACCACTTTGCTAAAAGACAATTATTAGAAAAGTGATGTACCTAAATTTGAAAATGTGCACAGAGTGTTGCAAAATAAGTGTTCAACTATAAATAAATTAGTCAAAGTGCAACTAAAAATTACTACTATAGACAAGAAATTTAACTATTGTTCTGAAGTAATTACTGTTTTAAAATTTTTAGCCGTTACAATTTTCAGACCTAAAAAATGTCAAAGGATTAAACAAAATTCTAGAAGATCAAAATGAGAACTGAAATAAAAAGTTGGCCTATCGGAATCTGGTTTGATTTTGAGCGAATTAAGATTCTTATTTTGATTTTACCTCACCGGAACTCAATAGAAAATTATCTTAAATATGTCACTTTTGTCGTGTTTTGGAGCCAACTATAAACTGTAGGTGCCCTATGTGTGTTAGGAGAGTAGGCCGTCATATAGAAAAATTAGTAGGTCATAAACGTCAAAGAAACTGGGCAAGCGAGACGAGACACTCAAAAGAAGGAGTCTGGAACGAGGCCAAAAAAAGAATCACAAAAAATTACACTGTCTTACCTGTGCATTTACAATTTTTGGGTTCATTAATCTAGAAAATAAAATTTAAATTACATATTAAACTTTTACAAAGTTTATAAACCATTATAATTTTACATTCGATAATTTTGTAAATATCAAAGTACGAAAATTTAAATTGTAATTATTTGCGACGAGACGCGGCGCCGGCGCCCCCTACGGCGATCATTATATTTTTCCTTGAGGATATAATGATATACGGTACCGTGATAACAAATTTAAAGTTTTCAAATTAGTTGTGGTGGGGCCACTTTACCAAACTTCTTGTTTGCCCGAAGCTTGGGGAGGTATATAAAATACCAAAATAAAACAAAAATAGCAAAATGGACGATTGTAAATTGCGCTAGATATCAAACTATTGTTGAAAAATTATTAAAAAAAAAATTATGTCGGTTTCCTTAATGAGTAATTCAATAAGTAGCATCGGTTAAAATTTCCGTTTTAATGCGGTCTCAGTTATCATCGAAGATTTTCGATTTATCAGTACCAATGTGCAAAAGCACGAGATAATTTTATAATAAAAAACAACGACCACTTTTCCGTTGTTCCCCTCGATAATCCAGCAGTCCTAACTTCGTTTCCTTTGCAATTGAGCAGATCAGTGATATTGAGTAAAATCTAAATTAAGATTGTTTGCGTATTCTATTCTGGTCTCAACTCTCAATTGATGTGACACATTTTGTAGTTGAATATAACAAAATAAAATAACGAAAATGTAACCTCTAATTTTGTTTCGAACTTGAAGCATTGCCAAAATTTATGATTCACTGAAATATATTTTAGGTATCATTCAGGTGCTTATACTCTTAAAAGTAACCTGATACACTTTCCATCTAATTACCACCAGTCTTCTTCTTGTCTGAGACATTTAATTTCCTTTTCAATTAGGAAAGGCTTCTTGTTTGAATGGAGCAATTATAATTTATTTTCTACCACTCCGCCTTGGTATCTCCCAATTTTTTTGTACTTACATTTTTTGTTTGTTTTGATAATTAGTTTTAGAATGCGTAAAACATAATCATAAAGGGACAATGGTTTGGATAACCTACTAAACTAATTTGATAAATTGAAACAGGAAGACGATGGCACACCTTTAATGGTGCAATATTATGATCGATTAATTTTATGTTTGACGCATCGTATCGGGATAAATTAAAGAACGACAAAGACAAAAACACTTTTTTGTACCGTAAAACATTTTTATGTTGATTTTTACCCCAGGTAATTAAACTTTTACGACTTGTTCTACAATACGGTTATTCTCATGGGACAGGACTTTCGGCCCTCGCATTAAAAATTTAACAAATTAAGTGTAATTAGTCACAAATATAAAAATGTAATAGGAAAATACCTATTAGATGACCTACTATTTGCTTCTAATTTTCTATTTGTTTCAGGATCTTAGTGGGTGCTCCAAAAGAACAGGACAATTACAGTGGGATAACGAATGGAGGAGTGGTCTACAAATGCAATATACACTACGACGACTCATGCGAACAAATTCGGTTTCATCAAAACACAAGTAAATATTTTTTGTTTATTTTTTCCACTAACCTAACAGGGTTAACGATATTTTAATTGTAAGCTAAGCTCCTAGTAACCAAAAGCACTGGATTTTTCTCACTTGTGGGTATTCTTAAGAGTATGAGCTACCTACCTAATTTTCCAAGAAAATTATATGACGGACGTCTCTGACCTGTTCATGAGTGCATTGTATGTAGATTTCCGCACGCTTTACTCTATATATAGAGATATATTTTATTACGCCGATTTTGTAATATCGTAAAACTGTTTTCCTTTTTCGAATCGTTGGTTTATTCGAATTTCAATTTTTATTTATGCAAATTTTAAGACTTGAAGATTTATATCGTCGAGCAAAACAAGGAACAACACGAATTATTTGTATTGTTTCCAAAGATGTTATCTGGTACACCATTTCCTATCTTTAAGATCTAATAACGTGGTTATGAATAATTTGATTTCATCAGATGCAGAGGGTGGTTGTGGTTTCGTCCGATTACTTTTTCGCTACTTTGGCTATTGCCCAAAAACCAATTCTATGCTTTATGGTGCTGAGTACCGTTTTCGTTTTATTCTGGGTTAGTCGAGCGTTCGGGATGAATTTCTTCAGCAAGGCAAAGTACAACTTAATTAAATCGATTAAAATTCAAAGTTTACCGATAAACAGATTTACCGACTCTGTTAATTAAGCTGTGCACGTGTGGTCTTTTCAATGAAAGTGAATGCTACTATTTTATTGTGTTTGCTTTAATGTCGTTTGCATAATCGAGTTATAAATAATCAAGTATTTTGTCCTTTATTTAGAAATCATGTAAATTGAGCTTTAATTCAGGGGCGGACTGGTTATATTCAGGGCGATCTTTATAAAGCCGTTTTATTTAATTAATTATTATTTGAAGCCTTTAAAATTTTATCATCAGATTCGTTTTAGTTCGAATTTCTTTTGTTTCATAAACAGAAGAAAATCTGTTAAACCAAAACCAGCTATAGTTTCCATGTACCGATTTCAAATTTGAGGCCGAACGCCGAGCAACTTTCGGTATTCTGGTAACCTGGTTTCACAGATTCCCTACCAAGTTGACCCTAAAAACAACGTTTTTGTTTTTACTTATTACTTCCGCTATTATTAATTAAATACATCTATGATAGGGATAACCACAAGATTTTAGCACCGCAGCAACCTAGTGATTTTTTACCAGGATCCAACAAAATAAATGTATGATATTCATTTTAATATAATATAAATCTTATATATTTATCTGTCTGTCTGTTAGTAACACAAAAAGTCACGTACTACCAAAATTTAGGAGCTTACTGTAACGAAACAATTGCTTAATTATGCGCATATAATGCAAAAAATTGGTTAAAATATTTTTATGCTAATCCGACCATGGGTTGCACAATCTAAAATGCATTGTTTAATAGCTCGTTATCCCGAGATAGGATTTTTAAACGGAGAAAATCATAAATGGGAAGCACAAAGTCGCCGATTTCGTTTAATTTATTTCTTTTTTGTTGGATTCCTAAACATCATTCTTTCGATATAGAGTCTCCATTGTTAAGGTTTCGACAAATTGAGACAGTTGTTACTGATTGTACTCACATCAATAGGTCAATAACGTTAACCACATGAGACCACTTGATACGTAATTTCAAAATTTCAAGTTTTGTTATGTTTTTCATGCATAAAATTTAAAGTTGTGATGATAATCCATCATCGAATCGATATGAAAAAATCCTGTTATATTAATTTATTTGTTTATTTACTTCTCTGCGGTGTAAGTAATAAATTGCTTCCTGTTGTTGTATAGAATGAGAATATTAAATTTTCTTCATATAGGGAAAATCATAATTATTATTAAAGTCGCATAATTTACCTCAAAAATGTTAATAGCGACAATATTATTAGTTTAAGTCGGCTTTAATTAAATTCCCATGTAAACACATCAATTTTGTATAAGATAAAAGTCCATAAGAAGCAAATAGTGGAATCATCTCGCTGCAAATCAACCGTGATTGTATAATTTTTTTGCCTTCCATTTCAATTTAATCTCGTTAGGATGATTACATATTAGATTCATCCAATTATTCATATAAATTGTCGATACATTACACGAACTAATCAAACATATTAAATAATTTCAATTTAAATTTTTTCGATTACTACATATTTCATTTTCCTAATTGAATAAATCAAATAGTTTTTTAATGGGTAAGAACATAAATCAACAATAAAATCAGTCCGACAACATCGCAAATAGAAGAATGGTAGGAGATCGACTCTTGTAGAGATTAATAACGAAATGGTGACCCCAAAACCTTCCAGCCTTCCTGATGAAAATTTATTTTATCTGGAAATGAAAAGCCTAACCATTATTTTTTTGATGGTTTACCTCAACGTAAAAACAATTGCTCTCTAATATCACGTTATTCCTCATAATCTGCGTGTTATGTCAATTAAATGAGTAAATAAAGAAGATTTTTGTTGGTTAAACGCGGAAGCCTCTGTTGAAAAGTTTAAAAACTAAAAATGTTTTCTCTAATTACACGAAGCGACGCATTAATTTATTATTATAACACTTTTAGCACGAATGTGTCGGACTAAACTTTACATATTAATTTTAATTAAAGTTTCCCCATTAAATTAGGTAGGCTGATAAAATATGCGGGCCCTACCTGTTAAACAAGGTTACACGTTTATCTGGTCTGCTGATAGGCGCCACTTTTGGGTCATCAATAAAATGGAACACAGGTTTTCATAAACACTTTTCATCAATCAACGACTGAAACGTGCCCAAAATGATATATTGACGGTAATTTGAAAAAAAAATAATGAAGATATTATTTTGTTGAATTTTTTTCAACACCAAAGGTAACAACTTTCGCTTAGTGGGCAGATTGGAGGTTTTGCTTTTAATGTGGGCACGCTTACGTAACGTACGCATTTTATTTTTATTAATTTAAAACGTTACGTTGGAATTCGTTCCGGAAGATTTTCGTTGTAATCAATAATGCAATTGGTGGGCGGTGATTAGAACAGGAAGCTGATTTAAGGAATTTTAGAGTAATCAGTTCCGTGATATTCGAAATAGTTTTGTCACTCTCGGAATGTCGTAATGATTAATTACATATAATTTTTTTAATTAAATAATTTATTGTGGAATGATGAGTCACTGATAAAAGATATAAAACGATTTTTCTCTGGGTACTTACGTCTTTCTGTTGGCAAAGACACCAACTTTGGAAAAATTAGACAGAGATTAGAGAGGATAAAAATAATCACCTCCAATGGTGTAATAAATCGAGAGAAGTAAAACCAATCTGGGCTGGTTAAATGCGGAAGCAAGGGTAGTTGGTCGATGGTAAATTGAAATCAATCAAAAAATTATTCAAACTTGTCAAAATTATGTAAAATTAATTAAATAATAATTCGTGTCATCTTTAACCTAGTATTAAATTGTACTCTTCTGAAAACCAATTGAATTATTTAGTAGCTGTCTCCAATCCATGATCCACTTTTCTGTCATTTGATTTAATATAATCAATTACATCAGTTATGATAGGTCATGAATTGGAGTGCTTAATTTCAATTTTCTTTTCGTTTTTCTCTAACAACATTTTATTTTTCAGGCGAGCAAGTACGAGCGCTAGACGATAAAGAAAATCAGTGGTTTGGTGCTACGATCAGCACTGCAGGGCCTGATGGACCAGTTGTGGTAAGTAACTTTTCTTTTCTACGATTAAAATCCACTTGAACTAAAATTTGAGTGCGTCAAACTTGAGATATCCAGTGTTTGACAACTTAAACTGTACAAACATGTAGTAATCGCTTGTAAACAAACATCAATGAGGCAATTACTGTTAGATATTAGCTTAACATTTGCTCCTTCATACTAAACACAGGATAAACTTTTAGAAAAGAAAATTTATTACAACGAAAATTTTTAGCACTAATTTGAGTGGGTTGGGCTACGAGGGGAGCTATAATTAGCAGAGCACGTGTTGAAAACTTTTGTAAGCTTTTAACAATTCCGGTAAATGATCAAAACAAGGGTAGAGGTGGACATTGAACCGGCAATGTCACCAAGAAACGCCTGGTGAATTGTAATCTATCAGTCTGCGGCAAAAACTGCGGTCACTTGCAACAAATACGGACATATCGGGTCTGTAATGCAGTATATCGAGTTTGGATTCGACTGGGATCTTATGTCAATGGTGTCATACATCACTCTCAATTCAAAAATCAGCATCGTCTTCTCAACACTACTGCGAATTACCGTTCGCTTTGAAAAGATTCCGTTTTTTTTTTTGAAAATTTACTTCTTCTATTAGTAGATACTTTGTGGTCTGGAAGAGATCTTTCGATATGGTTTGAGTGCCTTGTCGTAGACCCTTTTGTTTATAAAAAGTTCCACCAGAAACGTTTTTTGTTTCGAAATTATTTCTAAAAGCAGCAGATCCTTTTTTACGTGCATGTGAAACGTTCAAGTTAGAACCAGCAAAAAATTATGATAAATTGAACCAATGAACTCTATCAATGAGCAAACCAAAAATTATCGTCAGGAAAGTGCAAGCACTTTTTATTTTTGGATAATCCTGAATAAATTGTCAGTAGCTGCTCCTGGAAAGCCAACAGCTGAGTTATAAAATAATATAAATTTCAAACTTCTGAACGTTGGCGAAAGAATTTTATTCAAATTAAAAAAGTGGCTGCTAACTTCCCCTGCATCACGAAACGAAAATGTTTTGAAGTGGTGTATTTGTAATGGTTACATGCATTCTGGTTTCTTAACCATCTCGCATTATCAAATGTGACAACTTGGGTGTTGTAAAGAATTCGTTTCTTGATAAGGCTTCACGCACAACTTCTACCTCGTATCATCGCCGCTTTTGAAGTGTAGCGGTTTATATGAAGAAAAAGCGTATAACTGACCCTAATGACCTCTTCTCCACATCGTGGTTACCGTCAAAGAGTGTATTGTGATGTTACTAAAAAGCCTTGGTGTTCTTCGAACAATCGAAAAATTCTGAATTATTTTATCAAAGAAAGAAATTAATAACTGGGATTGGACATTGTTGAAAAAATTTAAATACCTACGAACGAGCGTTGTAGAAAGGCGAGAGAATTCATTACACGAAGTTAGATTTAATCTGGGGAGTTTCTGCACGTGCATTATTTTTACATGCTTTACCATATTATTCTTTCGGTGTCTTCATTCTGAAACATGTTTTTCGAGATTAGAAACATTTGATGCAGTTTACACCACAAAACCATAAATTAACATACCAGCCGCATTGAAAAAAAAATTATAATCTTCAGCACTTAAGGGTTTCTCCAGGAATCGCAAACGTGATTAATTAGTTAATTAATTTTTTTACAATAATTGCAGGTAGATATTAATAAAACTTATTCCCACGAAGAATGAAGTTACCAGACTAAAAAATTAGCTGCTAACTTGAATTCAATTACATTTTTAGTTAATTGGAAGATTAGTGGTAGTTAAGTCGTTTAAGTAAGATTTATCGAGGCTTTTTGTCGTATTCCATCCATAAGTCGACAATAATTACTAACCACTTAAATTATTAATTGTTTTGTGCACAGAACAGTCGTATTCAACGTTTCGTCTTAAATTGTCATTTTTGCTTACTCAACGTGAGTCAGTGGATGCAGTAATTGTAATTAATGATGCATACAAAATTTTTTATTTAATTAGAAACACACAACAAAAATTTTTCTTCTAGACTAAAAATCTACCGTGCAAAGAGTTTCGATGCGCATCATTGCTTTAATATTTATTTTAAAAATTCAGTATTGTATTTTACGAGGAAGGTGTAACAGGTAGATCGTAACTTTGCGATAATTAATATAAGAGGCCATAAAATCAACTCAATGCCTTCCAATTAAACGGGATATGCACCTACGAGTATTGCATGTTAAAAATTCTTTTCGGGGAGCAATTTGAAAATTTTGACGAATACGACTCGACTGGTGCAGTTGGTATTGGGAACAGTTGTCCCAATTAAGAGCAGCTGTTTACTTGAATTAAAAAAAAAAGTAACAGTCACACTAATCAAGCCTACAGTATAAAAAATTGGTTAAACGGTTAAAGTAACCAAGTTAAGATCGGAATTTAAATTTTAATTGCTACTGTAAAAATCAAAAATTGATTTTCAATTTACAATTATTTTTATGAGCAAAATGTTATATCGGCATTGTAAATTTACGATGATGTTACTGACGGTAGCTTTATTTATATTCTTTGCAAATTATCGATTAGCACTGTAAATTACATAATCACAACAATGAATTATCGCTTTTTAATTTATTATTCTTCACGTTTTCTTGGGATCATTTGGTTACAGATGGGGTCAATTTTTACAAATTAATAATTTTATTGAAGAAAATTCTTGTTCGCATCGTTCCATCATTAATATTTATGGCAAAATCGGAATTCTACAAGATTCTAACGATAATGGAGAATATCTTGTTAGTTGTCTTGTCAGCGTTTTCTCGACTTTACTTAGAATTCGATTTTCGTACACGTAATTGGATGTTGATGCGTCAAATGTGACTCAATCGATGATTTATGTTCAATTATCTTTATTATAAAATTTTTAACCTGGGGTGATTTTTCCAGAAAAACTTGTTGGTTATAGCAAAATTGCCATTCTTGCAAAAATGGAAATAACCCATAATTGTAAAATTATTTAGTAATTTAATTTATCAATTGCGGTTTCTTAATTGCTAGCTTGAACCCGACTTTCCCAACAATTTATCAATCTAACTTTCCGATTTTAACTTCTTCTTTAATTTTTAAAGGGAATGTATCCAATGCAACGCTAAATAAGTTAAATTGCAGAAGGACTAATACACATAAAATATCATAAAAAGGAACGCCGAAGCTAAAATATAGTAAACCTGAACGTGTAAACGGAAATAAGAATATTTGGCATAGTAAATTGTGTATATATTAACTCAGCTACGTTCCAGGAAAGTTTTAACGCATATTGAAAACAACGCAAATCGAATCTCACGTCTGTATAAGATTCCATAGTAATTTGCATTTTTAAATTCCTTTACATTATTTTTAAAATTTTGCCACTTTTTGACCAACGACTAAAATTTCTTCTTCTTTGCTCCATGGATTAGGCTATGTTGCCTGTTCCAGCATTCATCTTTTTCTTGGTCGGTCTATGCTTCTTCTTCCTGAATTTACACCATCAGCCTATTAAATTTGTAAAACCTTGAACTTTTTTAAAAAGTTATCTGCAATACACAGTGGGATAAATTCAAGTTCTGTAATGCCGAAATTTTAATAATTTTGTATACCTACCAGCTCGAAAAGTAAAAAATAGTAGCAAAATTTTAAACACCAACGGAATTTGATTTTGAGAAAGAGAAAAGTTCTAAAATTGAACCTGTAAATTCACAAAAACTAGTGAAAAATTTTAAGCATTTGAGATTGTCCTGAAGTGGGGATTGCGTAATTTATGATGTGGTAAAGTCAAAATATTCAATTTTTGGACATTTTTATAAGCGTTTTTGAGAGATTTCGTGCCTTTCTGTTACTCTTGTCAGCATTTTTTGCACTCTACGTTCCAAAATTAGTCATGAAAATCCTAAAGGATTATTTTCAGAGAGAGATCCAAAGTAGGTACATTTTATTTAAAAAATTCGAGATTTTGGGCAGATACTAATACTAAATCTATAAATATATAACTTATAATTTAGAAAATCTAGGCATTAGGGTTGTTATTAAAAGGGATGAAATATGATGTCATATTATTTTTATGTGTATTTTTATAATTATAATTTTTATATTTTTATTTTGTAAATTTAAATTGTTACGCCTCTGGTGTAAGAGCTGAGGTGGGGAAATTTTTGATTTTTGGAGTGCATGAGGAGACTCGCGAGCGATCCACGGAGCTGTGAGGTCGCGGTTTTGAGCATTGCGAGATTTGATGTATAATTTTGAATAGTAAAATAAAATTTGAGTGCAGCGATAAGTTTTCGTGTATATTTTATTCTATTTTTAGAAAAGAAAAATTAATTTTAAAATTTCAAGTTATATTTATTTGCAAGGACGCGCACTGCAGGTGTGCGATTGATAATTTGAAAGAAGATTATTTTATGTCATCTGTCGCATGTAAGGGAACGTACCCATACTACGTGACCTATTTTTTACAATTTTTTACCCCCTCCCCCCCCTCGGTGACCATCCGTAGTATATGCCAAGACCCCCCCCCTCCCCCTATTTTGTCACGTAGTAGTTCATAAATATGGTTTTAAACCATTTTTTGCGAACACAAAGTTAAAAAAAAATTAAATTGGCTCATATTTGCCTTTATTTAAAAACAAAAGTTTTCTTTTCATTTATTTTTGAATATAGCTCAAAAAAGCGCGAGATTTCCCTAAAAGATATTGACTACGTGACAAAAACTTAAGCCCCCTCCCCCGCCCCGGTGACCAAGCGTGGTATTTTGAAGACCCCCCTCCCCCCCCTAAACAGGTCACGTAGTATGGGTACGTTCCCTAACGTGGGGCATCTGGTGAACATTTTTGAGAAGTGGAATTTTTAATAAGGAAATGTTCACAAAGAACCTACCTTTAACCCTGAGATTTTTAGAGGATTTTCAATAATGAGTGATCACGAAAGAGAATTAATAGAAGAGGGAAGTCCGGTATTTAATCCGGAACACCATCTGCAAAGTACTCGAAGGGGTACAGGGCAAATGGAAGGAAGGGATTCGGAAGTTATGAATTTTTTAAAAATGCAGGATGAAAAGAGAGAGAAAGAAAAAAAAATCGAGAAGGAAGAGAGAGAGAGAGAAAGAAAAGAGATGGAGCATAATATAGAGTGTATGATAGACAATAAGATAGAAGGATTACAAGAGAAGATCAATAGTAGTTTTAATGAAAATTTTGGAAAAAGAATAATAAAATTAGAACAAAACATGAATGACTCACAAATTGAATTTCAGGGAAAGTTAGATAATTTAGATATAGCTATGAGGGACTTGAAAGAGCAAAATGAGGTCTTGAACTTAGGAATCTCTTTATTAGAAAACGCGGAATTTAATAATAAATTAGATATTAAAATAGTTAAGGTAGTAGATCAAAATGTTACTAATAGATGTAGTGAAGATATGGAAATCACTTTGTTAAAAAGCCCTGAAACAAATAAAATAGTTCAGGAAATTAAAGGTAAAGACACAATTAGAGAAAAGGAAGAAATCATTACAACCCAGGAAGTGGTTACAGAGGAAAAACTTGAAAAATGCGACATAGTTATTGGAAAGGTTCTTATTTTAACAAGGAAGAAAATGCGTGGAATTAGATGGAAAAAAGTTCAGAGTAAAAAAAAAATTAATTTTGGAAAGAACTTTAAAAATTATAGAATAAAAGAACATAAAGAAAACAAAAGCAAAGGTACAGTTATCAGTTTACGAAGATATTTGGACAGGGAGGAAGTAGACGGATTAAGAAATTGGGAGGAAAAAGAAGAAAAAATAAGTTGGTTTTTTAAAATTAAATTTAAAAATTCTAAAAAGAATGGAACTGGAAGGAATTCAGAAAAGAGGAAAAGAAATTATCTTATTTTGGAACGATTTTGGAAAGGAAAAGAAAATGCGACAAAAGCATGGGCGCATATTTTGTTGAGGTGGACCTATCGTCGAGCGCGATTGAAAAATGATGGAAGTTACTAATATCCAACAAAATAGAGAAGTAGATGAATAAGCAAATGTACAGCAAATGAAAATGGAAATGGATAAAAATTAAATTTGTAAATTTGATAATTAAGATTGAAAACGAATGCAACTATCATGAAAAATCAATTTAAATTAAAATAACAATAATTAATAATGATCAATTATTTTAAAATAAAACTATGCACTTAAAAAGAAAAGTATAAAATTCAACGATGCACAATTTTGATAAGTGATAACAATAATCTTCAGGCAATAAGCAGATGGAAATTTTAAAAGTAATTTTAAGTAAAGTAAAGAATTTTTCTACAATTATCATAAAAGTAAAATTTATTTGGTATCGTATTTAAGCAATGGAATTGAAGTATTTAATGGAAAATTGGCAGTTACTAGAGATTTGTCACTATGAAATTGAAATTTAGGAATTATGAAAAGGATTTATTATTATTTATGAATTAAAATTGAATATTTATGAAGCTACCGCTTAGAAAATGTAGCGAATTTATTGAAATTAATTGATAGTGTGAAATTATAATTAAAAATTTTAAAAAAAGTAATAGTGAAGGATTTAATTGGGTAAAGATCAATCGGAAGATTGAAGAAATAAAAGAAATTGCAAGAGTACGTAAAATTAAAATCATTGAAGATTCACAGAAGAAAAGTAAAGTTTTAAAAAATTTTATGAAATATTTTTGAAGAATTGAAGTTTTGCTGAATTGGAGAGAGTTGTAGTCAATAAGAAGAATAAAAACTGGTGTTGGAAGATGATGGTAATTTTTGTGTAAAGGAATTTATTGAATTGATTGAAGGTGATAATAACGTTCATTGTAAAGATAGTGGGAAAGTGTAAATAAAATTAAGTTTGGTTGTAAATATGATTGCCAAACTAATTAAGTAGACAAAGTTTTTTTTTATTATGTTATGATTAGAAGACCATTTTGTGATATTTTCTCAATCCAAATAAGGGTTGGATCTTAAAAATATCAGGGAGGAGATGTCATATTATTTTTATGTGTATTTTTATAATTATAATTTTTATATTTTTATTTTGTAAATTTAAATTGTTACGCCTCTGGTGTAAGAGCTGAGGTGGGGAAATTTTTGATTTTTGGAGTGCATGAGGAGACTCGCGAGCGATCCACGGAGCTGTGAGGTCGCGGTTTTGAGCATTGCGAGATTTGATGTATAATTTTGAATAGTAAAATAAAATTTGAGTGCAGCGATAAGTTTTCGTGTATATTTTATTCTATTTTAGAAAAGAAGAGTAAATTTAAAAGAGAAGAAAATTGGAAAATTTTCAATAACGGAGTTTTGTTGAAGTGGGAATTTTTAATTTTGGAAAAGTGCAAGGTCGCAAGATAAAGGGTTTGAAAGATAACTTGGGCGATTGTTTGTTCATGTTCGATTGAGCGAGCTGGGATATGCATAAATAAGTTCGGCAATTTTTTCATATGGTCGGATATTTTATGTCAATATATTATGTTTAAAAATTATTAAACTTTCAAACTATAATACGAATACTGCACCTAGGAATTGATAAAAAATAGTGAAAAAATTGTATGCTCTTCAAGAAGGGATGTATAAACAAATAAAGCATTTTCACAAATAAATATTTAATTTTCTTACAAAGTCTGTAATAGATGAAGAATTTTTTTAGTTTATTAATTATTATTAAATAATCAATTCAAAGTTTAAAAAAACATAAAAAACAAAAACAAAAATTCAACAAATGAAATAATTTCTTAACAAAAATTTTTTAAAAGAGTATAAAAATAAATTTTATGTTAATAAATTAACAAACCAAGTAGCAAATGATTAATTATTTTTCATGCAGACTTTGCAAAAGTTAGTGAAATTTTACAATTCATTATTCAAGAAACAATTTATGGTTTGGCAGAAAATAAATTTTTAGAATTTGTTTTATTATTGTTTAGCCAATATTTGGAGCAGACGTTAGTAAATTCTAATCTTTCAAAAAGTCCTTTTAAGAAAAGGGTGGTTGTTACTATTTTTTTCCTCAAATTTAAGTCAAAAATACCCTTAAAAGTGAAATTTGTAAATTGGCAGTAATACTATCAATATACAAAAGGCAAAAGATTAAAATAATTCAACCTTTTCTGGCTCAATTTACATGGAACTCTTATAATCTTTTGGACCAATTTACAAGCAGGCTTGAAGAAACCCTGACCGTGTGACCCAATTTACAAACGCCGTTTGGAGATGATAGTACACTGATTTGCAGAATTTTGCCCTAACAAAGCTGTAATTTATCCTTTTATTTCCTTGATGTTATTGCTTGTTCCAATCTTGCAATTTTTAGAATTCATATTCAAAAATTTTGATTTAATGGCAACTTTAACCATTGGGATAAATTTCTATTTCATTCTATTTCTCCTGTTTGATTGAGAAATTCACAAAACTGAATTA
This sequence comes from Rhagonycha fulva, assembly GCA_905340355.1. Classification (NCBI taxonomy): domain Eukaryota; kingdom Metazoa; phylum Arthropoda; class Insecta; order Coleoptera; family Cantharidae; genus Rhagonycha; species Rhagonycha fulva. The sequence continues at coordinate 2,306,490 of HG996559.1, forward strand.
ACAATGCATATTTAAGTATTACACGTGACAGGATATGGAAAAGTTATCATTTCGGTATCATACCATGTGATTAATGATTCTTAGAGCAAATAATGTAATCTGGATTAAACCGTCCTAATTTTTGTGTTTTTCCCATTTCAAATCAACACGCCTAATCTTGGTTTCTGTTCTTGTTCAATGAGCTTAATACCCATTAATAAAATTTAATTTACAATCCCGGTCAACTGGGGTCCGTTATAGATACATACATAAAACAAAGATGACATGTTGAAAAGTGACTTATTAATCAATTGGAATAGCCTGATTACTTTATTGGTTTGACCATAAAGCGTAATGCAAATCAGTGTTTAAGTGTCTCATATTTTTTTAATTTATTTGATAGCTTTTTAATTCTGCATAGCATTCTTTGTATTAAGTCATTATTGTTTATCTTATTTAATAAGATTTTAAAAATAGAAATGTGACCATTGAAGTTTCCTCGGAACTGTGTCTATTTACTCTAATAAACCTTGAGCAATTAAGAAACTTAATTGAAATTTTGAAATAGTAAAAATTTGTATTAATTTATAAAATTAATATTCGTGCACGAACACTGCACTTCTTTTATACTGCTTGTAATATTTTTAATGTGATCGATAAAAATGTGGGTAATTGCGAAAACATATTGCGGAAGCAACTGTTTTCAAAATAGATGCCCTCATTTTAAAATACTCACTGTTGATCGAACTAACTAAACGTAAAAGAATTAGAAAACTGAATAGGTTTTTTGTCTGATGGAAAATATTTTTGTTTTCAGGCTTGCGCTCCAAGATATGTTTGGTTTACCACCAGCAGGGAAGAAAGAAGAGATCCCGTTGGGACGTGTTACATAGCCAAGGATAATTTTAATACTTTTTCCGAATATTCACCGTGCAGAACATGTAAGTATTTTAAATTACATCAATGAAACTTTTCAGCAACTTTGAGTTCTAAAATTGGAACAGTTTTATGTAGGTAGTACAAAAATATTGCAACAGTAGTTAATCTAAACATAATAATACTGTCAATGACACAAATACCTTTCGTAATTTTTTTTAAGAATTTAATGGACAATATAACCGAAATTGATATGCAGTTCCATAAATAGTACCTACAAGTAGCACACGAGATGATCTCTTTTCAGTTTTCAGCAAAGCTCTTATTACTCTCCACTTCAATATTTTGGATTTCTTTGGCTTCGTCATGTTTTTTCCATTTGAATTACAAGCAAAGTTTGACTGTAAATAATTCCGAAAGGTTTTCAATTAATCAGATGGAATTGATTAAAAAATTTCCTAAAACGTAACTTTTTATAATTTTTTTTTTACAAAAGTCTGTTCCAAACTGAAGTTCTGGAGATTGGAGGCACTGGCTTGTCAGTTGCCCGAGGTTCAGCTTTCAAAATGTAATTTTTTTATGGTGTGTGACAGAACCTTTGAAAGAACACAGATGACGAATTTTCAAGTTCAAAGGTCTGGAAATACAGAACCCACTTGCGTTTCTCCCGTGAGAGCAAACTAAATGCACTTTTTTGCTGTATTCTTCCAACGTAAAATTTTGGACGACTGCCTATTTTTACTTTTTTTAAACCTTTAGGCAAATATAAAAGTGATTCAGACTTCGGAACCAATCCGCCCTTGTGGTAATAAAATGTTTTCAGTACGTTTAACCCATCATGGATAAAGACAATTAACATAATTGGTTTCTCGATACATCTACCAGTTTGACCATAATAGAGCAACAAAAGCACCCAATTTAGATTTTGTTTTTGTAGCAACAAAAAACGCTAGAAAATTGAAATTAAATTTTTTCTTTTACACTTTACATGATTAACAAATCTATTTTAATGTATTACCCGATCTCCATGCAATATTTACTTAGCGTAGGTTTTATGATTCAAATATTTTAATTTTTCAACATTTAACCAAAACCGAAATGAGTCAGACAAATAAATTTGTAGGTATATTTTAAAATTTTAGAGCCGTTAAGACGAAAACAGTCAAACTTAAATTTAATCAGGAAATTTACATTTTTATGTCATCATGTAAACAAGCCTTTATCGGTTTTACATTTAGGTGCTTTCTAGTCGAAATTGAATACGTAAGGTATCCTTCCACTTCAGTTTTACCAAACTACCGTTCGATGTTTATTACATAAACTTTCAACCAGATGCACCCCATATTTATTTTTTCTTTAGTCTAAATATGGACTTCTGGTTATTAACTTTAAATGTTTGCCTTTAAAAAAAAGAGGAACTTGAAGAGTGCTGAAAGATTGATAGGATAGGGTTATAAAGGTAAAGCAGGGAAAAAGTTAAAAATTTCATAAAACCCATAAAAGTGTTGAAAAATGACCTAGCAATATGACACCCTCGGTCTATGTTTTATAAGTACCTACGGTAAGGGATGCATACTGATTGTGTCCCAAAAAGGTTGGTCACAAAACAGATGATGTATTTTCAGATAGTACCGGATATTGTATTATGGCACCGAAGTTTAAAATTTAAATTTTGTCAAGTGACCTGTAAATCATACGGAAGAGGATGATGAAGTTAATAAGGCAACTGAACTTTTATATTTACAACGTAGGGCTTCTAAGAAAAGTTCTTTGTCGGTGGATTTGACAAGCTTCGGGTGGCCTACCACAATTATTTATTTGTCTTTAATTGTCGGAAGGAATTAACGATTCTTTAATATCCGAAAAATCTGTAATCGTTTAGACCGTGACGGTTCCCGGGAGTGCCCCAGGGGGTAAAGGATGGAGAAGTTTTCAACAAACAGCTGATAGTCGTTACAGTATAAATTTGACAGTTTTATTATGAACAAATCGACTTTTCACCACTGACTTCGTATTTTTTGTGCATCTAAACACGAAGACAGATCCGGCAATGTCTGGTTCCTGTTGCACGTGTATCCGTTTGCACGTAACACACGTCCGGATTTTAATCACGTTTCATGTAATCATCATACTCCATCATCTATAAATATTTTTTCTTTTTGAGTAGATACAAAATTTTAATTGTTCTGCACTAACCAAGATAAGAAAAGAAAGAAAAATTTAATCCAAAAGTGGATTTTACAAAAAAATAATGAAAATAAATTTACCCTAAATTTGAAACGAAAAACAGCCACATATGTCTTTAATTAACGTCCTGTAGTAAACGAGGGTTGGGTGAGGCAATTTGATGACATACAATAAAATAGGAAGCTTTTGCAAGCTTGAAATTGATCGGAAATTGCTTTCGATTCAGTTCTAGTTGATTTACGATTTTCGTTCTATTTTTGCAAACTTATGTTTTTTTTTGCAGCACTTTTTGGTTACCACAGACAAGGTTCGTGCCAAGCAGGCTTTAGTGCTGGAATTTCAAAGGTGAGTAAGTCAATAGTTTAACTTTTTTCTATTAGATATCAAACGTGTTTAGATTTTTATATGAATTGTAAATTTTTTGATGAACATGAAATATGTGAGGTGCTTACATATGGATATGGCGCCTCCACTCTTGGTATTACCATTGTATTTATTTCTTGTAAATTTTTGTTTGCTGTTGCATACTGATTCGATTGTGTGTTTGAAGAAATAAATCGTAAGCCTTCTATTTCTCTCTTTGTTGGTGTTCTTGTAGATGAAGGGTTTGAAAAGGATGGCGAATGGGTGTAAAGCTTTTGAATTTTTGTCGAATTTTGTAGTTCCTATTTTGGCAATCGTAAAATGTTTTTGTCTGAGTGAATTCAATGGCCAAACGCATTTGTAACGACGGGTGTTTTATTATTGTTTTTCATTCCGCTAGAGTTGTAAAAATAATTCAAGTGTTGAACAATTACAAAGGAAAAAGTCTTGGAGGTTTTCAATAGCATAAATTCGTCAGGGAACGTGTTTCTTTCAATTCAATGAATATTTAATAATCGATTCCACAGGAAACGACAAATTGCCAAAAAAGAAAAAAGTTTTGTTACAAGCATATTGATAATTTAGATTCTGGGTGGGTTTTCGTGGGGGATATTAAAAGAAATATTTTATGTTTAGTGAATTGGCTCCAATATTTTTATATATCCAAATCATTTGGACTTTTCTGGAACTTACTTTCAGAGCTTTTGGAATCAGAGCATGCGTTAACATAGCATCGAAGAGTGCAAACGGTGTTCTTGGAGCGGTCACCCATCCATGTGTAAGACGAATATTACATGTTCTTAGTCTTCTTCTTTGGAGATCAAAATACACCAACAGTATAGTTTTACAGGTGTTTTAAGGTCACTTACAAGTTCTTCTAAATTTTACACCAAAATTTACAAGAAACACGTAAAAGCACGACAAGAGAGGCACACCTAATATAAATAAATGAAGATGTAACAGGTCGGTTTGAACTAAAACCTTCATCTACCTCTAATGGATTCATACATAACAGAATATAAAAAGCCACTTTACACAGAATCACTTAAAGTTGTAATTAGAAGCATTTTATCAGAAAAGTGAGATAAATACGGCTTTTAACAAAACACCCTCTCTTGGGTGCTGAAATGTTAACTATGCGAGAATACTTGAACCGATATCAGAAATCTTGATACTTGAGTGTGTTCCATTTAGAGAAAAAAGTAATAAAACGTAATATCCGTGTGAGCTTTCGTTACTTGAACTTGCTTTATTTTTTTGAACGTTGTTCTATTAAATGCATCGACATTAACGTTTCACGAGCCCGGTGAGTCAGTCGTCCTGTAAAAACCCTTGTACACATTCACGATATGCTCCGCAATAACATTATGCTGCTTAGCATTAAATTCCTTGTCATTGGATAAGTTCGGCACTCTCGTTTGAAGTAGACTGTGAGAGACAGCTTCATGCATAATCCATTTGCTGCATCTAAATCGTTTCAAGTTTGGATATTACGGTGCGGAAGAATAATTCATATTTGCAGAAACATCTTTGATGACCCCGACGTGCGCCCAAAATAATCTTAAATTTAGAAAAATGTGTTACAACGAAGCGCGGGTTCAATGAATTTCAGAGCGGCTTACAAGAGAACCTCACAAAAGAATTAATTGTTTATCTAACTATCAAAATTATTAACATTCTACATAACAGACGTACACGAATCACAATTAGTAATGAATTCTGATAGAATGCCGTAGTTGTCATCGAAACAATGCAAGCCACCAATGCCTAGCACTGTTTTGCAAATTTAACGCCGCTCCAAGAATTTACATGCATTTCAATAAAATACAAACCTAAAGCGACCTAAACACGAGATTTACATTTACAAGAGTCCTTTTATAAAATTTATTCCATGTTTATGTGAGTACTTAAAAATCGTTACGCCGCACCGATCTTTAGAATCGGAAAACTTTGATAAAATCTTTCTTCTGATTTATTTGTCTTGCAACTCAAATCAAAATAATCCAATAGGATGTAATCTTGATAGCAATATTTATTTGTATTATGATTTATGTGATATGTAATTGTATGTTACATTTTTCAAATGACCCAATCAGATAGGAAAATGTCGCATTTTTCTTTCTGTTTTTTCTTCTTTTATCCGTCTATCACATCTCGTTTTTTTTATTGGGATTGCTAAATAATTGAGCCGACATTATCATTCATTATTTTTTAAAATACAGTGGCGGGTTATCATGATTTGGAGGACTTAAGATCCTTGAAAAATTGTACTCAAACTTCCGCTCAAGGATGAAGAGGTTCCTCTTGCTTTCTTCATCAAGCCAAGGAAATACTTTAATTTTCAAAAATATTTTTCTTTTAGGATAGCCGTCGCCTTTTCATCGGGGCCCCTGGAAGCTGGTATTGGCAAGGTGAGCTATTTTTCGTTTTATTTTTTTTTTATACCATTTTTCCGTTACACAGGACCTGATGTTAGTTTATAGAAAATGTTTTAATTGATTTGAGCATTAGAAAATATGTAAAATGTGTTTCAGGACAAAGTTATTCCATCGATCCAAGTATCAAATATCCATATACTCCTGGAATATTTGGAGAAGCGTTTGGCTTCGGTACAAAAGGTACAAAACAGCTCTGCGAATTACCTACATAACCCATATTGACAAAGCCTTACTTTTTTAACAATTTCATTAAAAAAATTACAAAGGTGTAGGTTTTTGAACAAACGCAAGTCATTGTCGACGTTTTAAAAAGTTTTTTTTTATTAATTCCACTCGATTAATGAAGTTATCAAAAAATTTGACCAAAGCTAATTCATTTTCAACACTTAACTTGATATCTTATTAAGACCATCTGTTTAAAATTCATTTCTGAAGTGTACATCGTTTTATTGTCTGTAGCAGATCCACTTAATTTAAAAAAAAATTAAACATTACATGAAAACACTACAGGCATGAATGTTTTGATCTGCATAATTAAGCAGGCATGATTTAGGCAAAAATGTGCTTTTGATGTCCATAAATTAAATTCAATAATTCGATCAAATTTGAATAATTCATTATGATAAAACAAACTTTTTTTAATTATTACACGACGACGAAACATAACATTTTTTTTCAGGATAACATTTCAGTGCTTTCAGTGATGGATGCTTTACGTAACACAATTAATTTATTTTTATGTTTTAATTTTTCGATGTAAATCATTTAATATTATGTGCTTTAACACAGCAGTGGCTTGGTGCGATCGCTGGTTGAGTTACAGAGCGGAAATTCCGGACTTTTCACTCAAAATTTAGATCTCATCTTATTATTAAATGATTTACGTTGTTGTTAATAATTGCGTATCCATTATAACAGGACACTATGGACCCTGTAACAATTCACGGCTGTCTAACAACTGACATCGTTTTTTTGATGCGTTTTTAACAACGTTTCATGTTGATTTTTTTTTATTGAAGAATTAATTTAAGATTAAGTGATTAAACGGTTTTTTTAAAGGTGGTGGTTATAGCGTCGCTGGTGAACGAGGGAAATTGTGCGTTATACATAACGCGTGTGTCTTAATAAGGCCAAATAGTTTATTCAACCCCCGGTATATAACTTACAAAACAAAAGAATTATAATTCTTTATCACATCCTATATGATGGGCGTCCATGGGATTTTTAGTGGAGAAAGATCTCAAAATTTAAAAATATGATTTCAAAATTTGCTTGTTGTCCATTAATTTGTTCATTAAAGACGAGTTTCCATTACAAGCGAGTTCATTACAGGCGGAACTGTATAAAAAAATTAAATTTTGTTAAATCTTAATTTTAAAAACTTTTTTACGCATTCCATTCAATCCGTTTACAAATTTCTTACAGAATGTTCTTCACACGTACATACATTATTAGTTTTTCTCCTTAAATATTGCAATAATTAACTAAGCCAGGAATATAATCTAAAACCTTTAGCACCGCTTAACTGTCAAAAAATCAAAATACAATTTAAAAATATTAAATACATACTTAAACCAAAAAACCACATAAACAAGAAGAGATTCTTCATTAGCTTTGAGGGTTGCGGTGCCAAAGTTTTGTGATTTGATCTTCGCTAGGTACAAAGTTTTAAATATTAGAGGAAAACACCAACAAAAATTACGTCTGAAGGAACAGTGAAAGACTTTTAACATCATCTTACCAGAATTTGTGTGTAACGAACCAACTGCCCGTTCTCCCCCCTTATGGACGTCCAAGCCCCCAGTGTAAAGCTTTCAAATAAGATTCCTACATTAAAGTGTAAAAAAATTAAGAACTGAATTCAAAAACCTAAATTAGTTTTTTCTTAACTCTGCCTTTTTCTTCTCATTAATCCTATGTTCAGAGTTGGGTGAGCTACTTTTTAGCTTGAGCTACATGTAGCTTTTTATTGTAAATAATAGATAACTTTGAAGTTACTTTTGGAATATCTTGACTGTTATTTAACAAATTATGGACAACATAAATGTTGAATTGCATTATTTTAGTTTCATTCTATTGTCAACATTGAGCGTAATTTTATTTTGTTTTTTATGAAATAACTTCGTGATTAAATGTGATTTCTATGTTAGAATAGTCAAAAAAAAGAAAAAAAAAAGTTTGCCCAACTCTGTTGATAGATATCAAACTGTAAATTTTTTTAATCGGATCAAAATTGATCGAATCTGTCATTCTTGGGCTTATAGATTAGAAGCTTTTGTCATATTTGGCCTTGTTTGCACTACTTAGTTACTTAGCAGCTTATAGTAATAGTTCCGCACAAACGGCGTGACCGTTAGAGAGTTTGTAAATCTGCACGGTCAATATTTTTCAGGGCAGATTATTCAACAAAATTTGGATGATAGACCTGCAGTTGTCTCAACACCAGAAAGTCCAGCTACATATGATAACTCTTACATGGGATATTCCATGGTGGTTGGAGATTTTAACGGAGCAGGAATTCAAGGCGCAGCAGTTGGAATGCCCAAAGGTGGAAAGAACTTGGAAGGAAAGGTTCTTTTATACACGTGGGATTTAACAAATTATTTGAATATTACCGGAAAACAACTGGGTGAATATTTTGGTTATTCAGTAGCTACATCAGATATTGATGGAGATAATCGAGACGATTTAATTATTGGAGCTCCGCTACATGCCGAAAAGAACAGCGAAATGAAATACGAAGTGGGAAGGGTTTACATTGCTTACCAAGGACAAAATGTAAAAACAATTTTTCCCTCATTGAATTCATATTACTTTATATATCTATTTTAGGGTAGCTTTGCAGGTATGATCTTCCTCGACGGTTTCAATTCAAAATCGAGATTTGGGCTTTCAGTTTGTGGTTTAGGAGATCTCAATTTAGATACTTACGGAGGTAACGCCCACAAAGTTTCTTCTCAAACTTTTTTTTTAATTTAAATTCTTTTTGTTCAGATTTTGCAGTAGGTGCTCCATATGACGGTCCAAACGAGCAAGGCGCCGTCTACATTTTTCAAGGTTCAGCAAACGGAGTAATCAAACAATACTCGCAAGTAATTTACGCAGAAGACATTCAAAAAAGTTTTTCGACGTTCCATTACGTCGAAACATTTGGTTTTTCAATATCTGGTGGTCTCGATTTAGACGGAAACGATTATCCGGATATGGCTGTTGGCGCTTATCTCTCCGACACTTCGTACTTCTTCAGGTAAACGATTCGGATTTTAGGAAACTACGAATTTTAATATTTTAATTTTAGAGCACGACCAGTGGTTAAAGTCGAAGCACATTTAAACTTTTTAGCTAATCCAAAGCAAATATTTTTGGAACAAAAAAATTGTCTTAAACCAGGAGATTCCTTCACGATGGTTCCGTGCATTGAAATGGAACTTTGCATGAGATATACGGGAATAGGAACAGATCCTACGATGGGTATGCATTGAACATATTTGAAGCATATGGTTGAATGTAACTTAACTCTTTTTATTAGAATTTCTTTTGTCGTACACTTTGGATACACAAATACCTGGATACTCCCGGATGTATTTCAAAGACAATGGAAATAAAGTTGTAAATACATCGATAGTTTTGCGAAAGGATGATTCATTGAATTGCCAAACAAGAAGAACGGTTTATTTAGAGGTGCGCAAATATTTTTTGTACTTCTAAAACTAAAATTGCGTTTTCCCACAGGATCCACTTTCCGATAAACTAACGGAATTGGAAATTAGAGTCGAATACTTCTTAAATCAGAAGAAATATTACCAAACTTCGCGTGATCCAAATTCAAAACTCCAATCCGTCCTCGATTCCACTTATGCCACTGTTATTAACGATTCCATAAGCATTTACAAAAACTGTGGTGAAGATAATATATGCACACCAAGTCTATATCTATCGGTTAAGAAGTAAAAATTTAGCATTTTGATGGTTAGCCGGTTTTCTTAATACATTTTTTTTTGCAGGAAATTCGAAAAATACGTGTACCAAGTAGGAAAGCAGTTACAATTTGAAGTGAAGGTGATTAATTCGGAAGAAAATTCGTATGGTACCAAATTTTTCATAGGCCTTCCAGAAGGTGTAACGTTAACCGTCGTTTATAGAGTTACCGACGAAAAAAATCCAATTTCTTGTAAGTCGGTTAACGAAACGCTGTATTCGTGTGGAATTGGTGATCCTCTCACAAAAGACACTCCCGTAAGTAACGAAAACCTTCAGTGGCTCTCTGTTTAACGAATTATTTTAGATGCATTTTATCGTGGAAGTGGAACCATTGGGTCATCAAAAGATATTAAAACCAACGTACGATTTCTACATGAACGTTACATCTGCCAATCCAGGTCGTCGGGAAGACTTGGTGAATCAAACCCGCCACGTTTCCGTGGATGTTTGGGTTAACGCAATTTTGAATATCCATAAGTAATTTTTTATTTAAATGAACAATTTCTCCAAATGTAATTATTGTGCTTTAGGAAATCGATACCAAAAACTATTTATTATAATATTTCGCACGAAAAATCTCACGAAAGTATGAATAATGAGACGCAACAAGTCGTGATTCATTCCTACACTGTTACCAACGACGGTCCTTCTGATGTGGAAGAAGTGGAAATCTTTATAGTTTGGCCAGAAGAAACTCTTTCTGGTAAATAGTACCCACAACTGCTTAAAATTTCATTTTAATCGGTTTTTTTCAGGTCAGGATCTTCTGTATTTGCTTGAACAGCCTCATACGTTAGGGGGGGTTACTTGTGAACAAGTTGATGTGAACTCTTACAATTTACCGGTAAGTTTTTGGAACCTTGAATTTAAAAAACTGGCTTAGATGTTTTATTGCATTTTTGTTTATACTTTTTGAACTCGACTGAAAAAGAAAAGAGAAAAGAATTAGATTTTAATTTTGTAATATCTTCTTCAGCTAAATGGTCTATTTTTGCGCCGACCTATTGTATAATCCATTGTAATTAATATTTGAGAAAACTAAAACGCAGAAAAACTCCTTAAATATTCAGAATTTTTATTTTCTACTTCATGTTGATTAAATTTTTTAGGTACATTATTTAAGAGATATATGGGATATTCCGGAGATAAAGAAGCACATCTTTTTGATGAACAATACTCAAGTCTTTGTTGAGAACGGTACAGGTCGTCCAGGAGAAATAGGCGATACCAAAACGAAAACCATAACGAAAGTTACATTCTATGACAGCAACAAAAACGTAGTCTATAACCAAGAGTTAATTGGTGAGCCCGAATGGAACGAATATTGGGGGAATATTTCTGCAATTTCTACTGATTTTAACGAACCGTTAACGATACGAACAAACCAAACAACTCTTGTGGAAAAATACGTCAATGAGATAAAAGTAAGCGAAAAACTCGTCGTTAGGCCTGACGATCCCATTAACAATTATACAATCATGTCGAATTCGACCACTGTAGTTCAATATTACGGCCCTGCCAAAAATTTAATATTTGAAGAAATTGTGACGGCTCAACCAGGATCGCTAGACTTTAAAAACCTCGTTCAAAACACAAAAGATACCCATCAAGGCATCACGTCTGTGGTTACAACGACCACAAAACATATTAGAATAGAAAACATGGAAGGTAAAGTAATACACGAAGAAATTTTAACGCAAACTGGAACGGAGTCAAGGACCGATCCTGAAATTTCCCGAACAAGTATAATCACATATGTGACATATTACGATCAAAGACATAAATTGTTATACAAAGAAGCGTTTACCATTAAACCAACCACAAAAACTTATTGGGACGAAGTAAACAAATATGTCAGTCGGTTTAAAGAACCCGTTACGATTCATACTTCAACCGTTAAAGTTGTTACGTATTTCAAAAATGGCGTAGAAGTTCGACGAGAAGAGTTTCCTTATTCTGAAGTTGTTGAAGCACCAGTTTCCTCGCACACCGAAGTAAACACGGTAATTACAATTACAAGTATTGGCGGGATAATTTTAGACAAGAAGGTAATTCTTGGTGAAGATTACAGCCACCACGTAAACAACATGATAGAAATATATAAAGAACCTGTAAACGTTAACGTGAAAACGACGTATACGATCACGTATAAAAGAGCAGACGGGAAGATAGTCAGAATTGGAACTTTTATTAAAGACCAGACAGAACTCGTTGTCCCAACGCAAGTCGAAACCAAAACCACAAGTACCATAACCACTGTTACGATATTCGACGTTCATAACAAAATTTTGCACCAAGAAAACATAACGGAATCTGTAGACTCCAAAGAATATTGGGAAAAACTGAACAAACTTATCGCCGAATATAATCAACCTGTCACCGTAACCAAAAAGGAACAAATTATAATTACCTACTACATAAACGGAAAAGAGGTTCGTAAAGTACCAGACGTAAGCGTTCACGTACCGGACACCTCTCTATCTACACATACAGACGTTAAAGCCTCGATTCAAATCTTTAATTCTACCGGGAACGTCATCTACGTAGAGAATTTAAATAAACCCGTAAATGAAGACCACATTAAAACTCTCATCAGTCGTTACAGAGAATTTATAACTCTCAAAATTAAAACGATTTCCACGATTCATTACTACGATGCTAACGGTCGAGTGGTTCAAACTGGAATTTTAACTGCAGAACGCACTGTAACTCACGTACCACGACAGGAAGAAAATAAAGTTATCACCACCGTAACTACCGTGACGGTTTCGGACGTACACCATAATATTCTATACAGAGAAAACATAACAGATGCGCCGGATTCGGTAGGCTATTGGGAGAAAATCAATAAAATAATTAGTTCTTATAAAGAACCGGTGGTGATACAAAAAGTCACTCAAACAATTATCACGTACTATATAGAAGGAGTTCCAGTTCGTACCGAACCTCAAGGGCCCGCTACTTCTGGCCCAGTATTGTCAACAAACATTGATGTTGCATCGGTAGTTACGGTCTACAATTCCAGAGGAAACGTTATATTTGAACAGCCGATATCTGGTGAAGTAAGCTCCAATCAAATTAACGAAATAGTAAATCGATTTAGAGAATCGATCTCCGTTAACATCAAAACCACGTATGTCATAAATTACCGCAGTCCTGATGGAAGAGTTATGAAGACAGGTACGTACGTTCTCCAAAGAACCGAAAAACATGACGTTAAACAAAATGAAACTCAAACGACGTCGACAATTACAACCATAACTTTCAAAGACCTGTCGGGAAATATTTTGTTGCACGAAAACGTCACCGAATCTCCCGGGTCGAAGGAATACTGGGAGAAACTAACACAATTGGTTAGTTCGTTCAAGAAACACGTTACAATTGAAGTGAGGACTCAAACTGTTATTACGTATTACGTTGACGGTCACGTAATTGGAACCAAATTAGTCGATGGATCGGGCGTAAAAGAAACTGACTTCACGACTCAATCAGAAGTCACCAGCGTGGTCACAGTAACAAATGCACATGGCGCCACGTTACACACAGAAACATTAGCCAGGCTCGTTACAAACGACGACATTCAAGACCTTCTTCGTCGTTTCACCGAGACAGTAACCGTGAACATACAGACAACTCACCACATCACTTACTTCAACGCTGAAGGTAGAATAGTTCAAATTGGAACATACGTTCAGAAACGAACCGAAACGCATACACGGCCCACCACCCAGGAAACAAGTTCGGTAACTACAAAAACGACCATCATTTTCTATGACGTTCACAGAAATATCTTGCATCAAGAGGTTATAGATGATGAACCAGAATCCCCAGCATATTGGAGAAAAGTAAACGAAATTATAACCCGATTCCGTAAGACCGTCACGGTGCGAGTGTCGGTAGAAAAAACCATAACATATTTTATTAACGGTCGAGCTATACGGGTCGAACCAATGCCAGTAGACACACATCCAATTACGTACACGTCTCGAACAGACGTAACTACTCACATAGAAATTTATGGTGCGGATGGTAGAAAATTATACGAACAAGTCATTACTTTTGAAAAAGGAACTCCTAACTATAACAGTGCAATTACCGATCTCGTCAGGCGTTTTAGAGAACCCATCACTGTAAAAACAAAATCAACCTACATCATAACGTACCGAGGTTTGGATGGAAGAGTATCTCACACCGAAACAGTAACTAAAGAAGAGACCGAAACACACAACTACCAACAGCAAGAAACGGAACACGTTAGCACCATCACCGTTATAACATTTTACGATTCCTACAACACAGTAATCCATCAAGAAACCGTACGAGAAGAACCCGGCACCCGAATCTACTGGGATCAAATTAAACTTTTCATTGAAAAGTTCAACATTCCTGCTAGCATTCAAACCAATACTACCAAAATAATCACCTACACTGTGAACGGAAGGGAAGTTCGCCAAGAGCATAGAAGTGAAAATAAGGGCGCTTTTGCGACACCGATCGTATGCGAAACCGAAACTCTAATTTCCTACTACGATTCCGCAAATAAATTCTTGCATACAGAACATGCACCAGGTAATCTCAACAACCAAGAACTCCAGGTTCGCGTCTCAGCCTTCGGTAAAAACTACAACATCGCCTCCGTTCAAGTACACAAAACCGTAACATTCCGTGGCAGTTCCGGTCAAATTATACACACCTTTACCCTTCCTTTTAACCACCAAGTTACAATTCCTGGAAACCACCAAACTATAATTCCGGGAAACCATCATCAAACAAGTCGTACTGTAACCGAGACCACTTTTATCGTTTACGGATCTGATAGACAAAGAGTGCTATACACCGAAACGATAACAGGAGAACCCGGTTCTGAGAGTTACAACAACGTGGTATCTAAAATTCTTCGCGCGTACCCTGCCCCATTCACGATTTACACGAATTCCACTAAAACCACCACGTTTTACACCCAAGAAGGAGTGCAGCTGAATAAACAGTTCGAAAACGAAGCACGATCGACGATTCAGCAAGAGGGAGGGTCACCTTCCAATGCGAAAACGACAATCACATTTTACGGTCCAAACGGAGAAACATTGCATTCGGATACGATAAAGGGTGCACCTGGAGCAGATCTGCAAGATCGGTTACGTGAAATAGCTACCGAATTCGGTGGTGGTGTGAGAAGTTACGGTGGTTTTGTAAATGGAGGAAGTATTGGAGGTAATGTAAATTTCATCGATTCTCCACAAACCGGAAGTAAACCCACGCTTAGTCCGAACCAGTTTAACGATTTCAATGCGCGCAATTTTGGGCCGAATCATAATAATTCGCAGTACGAGTATTACGATGAAGACGACAGTGGCGAAGGACACAATTTAAATAACGAAGGTTTGGGGGCGTTTGCACAAGGAAATGGGTTTAGAACGGGTGGTCTCGATTTTGGTACCGGAAACGGTGGAAGCGCCGATCATTATGTAGATCAACAGGCCAGAAATAATTTTGAAAATTATCGAGCGTATGACCAAGATCATAATTACCTTTCTAGTCGGTCAAACAGTCGTTCCACGAGAGAAGTAAATCCGAAAAGAAGTAAGAGAGAAGATAAAACTGATCAGGATATCAAAACGCTTAGCAATTGCGCGACAAGTAAATGTTTGTTGATCAGATGTACGAGCGGTCCCTTATCAGTTGGAGACGAGGTCCACATTGCCGTTCGGGCACTAGTTTTCATTCAGACACTAAAAAATGTAAGTTGAGAATTTTTAACGACTAACCAAGATCTGAATTTTGATTTAAAATTTTTTTAGATAAGCATGACGCAGCCTGTAACGATTCAATCGTCTCTATTGGCCAGAGTAAGCAAATTTCAAGAACTTTCAGCACCGCCTGTGGATAGGAAGTTGTACAGTGATAAAATCAGTACCATGATTATGGCACCACAGCCCGATATTAAACCCGATGTTGTGCCCCTTTGGGTTGTGGTTTTGTCAGCTGTCGCCGGAACCCTCATTTTACTCCTCTTAATATTTTTGTTGTACATGGTAAAACAATTGATTTCTTTTATGGTGCAAATTCTAATTATTTTAAAAATTTTAGTGTGGATTCTTCAATAGGAATAGGCCGTCGAACGCGCCGGAAAGACAACCGCTCAACCGAAACGGTCATTTTAATCACGGAGACGAAGCCCTATAAATCGTTGTAGTAAAAATAACTTATTTGCGTGTGTGTAAATATGCCTATCGTATTGGTGCTGTCTGAAAATTATTTTTTAGTTGCAATAACATAATTCTATAGTGATAAGTGTAACGATTAAATGAAAATGTGATTAACAGACTAATTTATTAATGAAGAACTAACTAAAAAGTTTATTTAGTGCCTTAACAGCAGTGCCACTCTTGTTATACTTAATTAAATTATTTTAATTATAAGAGAATATTTAATTGTTAATTTGTGTAAATTTGATTCGACTTTAAACACTGTTAGCTATCATACATAATGTCTTATTTGTATATTTAACTGTTAAAATCATAATTTGTAAATAAAACTCATATTTAAACATTTTTTTATAAATGCCCAAGTGAAAATTCAAAAAAAAAATCTGTATCAAAAAATGTCTTCTGTAAATAAAATATTCCAACCATGTTTATTTATTTTAAAAATTTTTCGAGTTATGTTGATATCCTTCGTCAGTTTCAGATCGTTTGACCTCGTCAGATTAATTTGCAATTTCAATTTCATAGCAATTTCACATTACCAAAAGTGGCAAAAGTTAAAGCGCTCCCTAGCTGGTGCAGCTTCAATCTTTTTCTAATCATCATTAATATCGTATTTTTCGTAGTCGCCTACTAAAAAATTAAGTAAATTACTTAATTTCATGACATATTAATATCTTTAACACGTTGAATGCCATGGGGGTCACCGGTGACTGGCAAAGCCAAGATTATTAGAAACACGTAAAAAACTATGTATATTGAAGTGATCTCGGCGAGATACCTCCAAAATGTGCGTCGGCAGCTCGTAAAATGGGAACACTCGAAAATCTTCTCGAGGGTACGTGGATTTCAAGACGAAAAAATGCAATTAATCAAGTCGAAAATTGATAATAATAAAAATTTTATTTATTCAAAATTAGTAGAAAAAATTTTATCAAAAAAACTTTTTTGTTACTCACAACTTGAGTTTTCGAAAGCGTGGTGTATGGTGTTAGTAAATACTAATGCGTTGCTATTCGCGTTTTACATTACCGTTGGTGGCGCCACCGTCAATAACAACATTACGTCTTTCAGCAGTTCCAGTTATTCCGTGTGGTGGCGTTTTGTTAATGTAAAACGCGAATAAATGATAATCAAATATTCAAAAACAGCAAAACAACGCATTCGCATCTACTATGGTGTAATCGTGTAAATAACTAAAACAAATTCACAATAAATACAAAAATTTTTTGTGAAATCAAAAAAATTATTTAAACATTAATCAAAAATAAAGTTTATCGGCGCCACAAATTTTTAATTTCACAAACGCATAATTTAAAAAGTTTAACAATTTGTATTGAGCTTAAATACCTTGTAATTGTGAAGAAACTCCTCATCTGACACGCAGGAACGTCGAACCATCGACCAAACGTTAATAAATTTTCCAAAAAATCGTTGATCCTCGCAGACAATTGCAAGTCCTGCAAAACCAAAAAAACTCTCCTCTCCAATTCTGGACAATTCCAAATTGCAGACCAACAACTTTGGTCAAACGCCAATCCAAGCTTCAAAAATTCTGGTCCACACAAGACCAAGATGATCTCACTTATTCACTCAAAATTAACGCATTTTTCGGCGGCCAAACTAACTCAACAAAATGGCTCAATTTTGACTCTCTCACGACACTGAGTCGATTGATTTTTTGCAAAATTTTCTTTTCCTTTCGTTAACTTTTGATAACGTTTGAACTTGCGTTGTGCGAACAATTTTTATCACGCGCTCACTTTTAAACTTTTAATAGTTTGTAATACAAAATAAATTTAATTTCAAAAATTTTCAAATAAAAATAAGTTTGTTGGTGTGTTTGTGTTACAATGAACTTTCATTCGAGCGTCTCTTTGATAAATCGAAAATAACATAAAAAAAATGAAGGGAAAAACAAAATTATCAATTTCGACTCAATTTTATAAAAAATTGATTTTTTTTTAAAGTCGTTTCACGACAATATAGAATAAATAAAATAACAGTGCCTTTCAGCACCGTGAAGGTGGCCGGTGACCTCAGTGGATTAAATGCGTCACGAATGATTACAAAAATTAACTGTTACATATTGTAAATAATATTTCATCAAAATATGCAGCACATACTGAGAAATTCATTGTGGTCTGACGGACAAACCATATCAAATTACCGTGGCATTCAACGTGTTAATATCATTATTGTTGAGCCTTCCAATCGCTCATCTTACGTTGTTTATTGCCCATTTTTTGATGTTATGAAGATTCTGTTGAACTGATGTTACCAGCAGATAATGGTAGGAGTCTGCGTTCACTCCTCTATAGGATCTAAATTATCTATACAGATTCAGGGACGTGCCCAACCAACTTTTTTTGGGAGGGGGGGGGGATTTTAAATTTGCAAATTTGCCAACTGAATTAATTCAAAATTGCCAACTTTTTGTAAGTTTTGCAGGTTTTAGTAAATTTAAACATAAAAAATGCTAAATTGACCAACTTTTGGGTGTTTTTGTCAACTTTCTGCAACATTGGGGGGAGCTCCCCCCATAGGCACGTCCCTGTACAAATTACTTTATATTTTTTTGATATCAAAACTTCCGAAGCACTACATTTATTATTTAAAAACATTAACATTTTTAAATTTCTTACATCGGAACCAAATTTATTTTAGGGTTTAGTTTAGCCTTCATTTTAAGTTTCTTGTCGCCGGTTTGGCTGCCCATGTGCGGTGGTCACACACTCGCAGCTCTAGAAAAATCGAAAAACCTATGTAAAACATTCAAAAAATGTTTTTTTTTAATTAATATATTGTTGATTTATTTTATTTACATTAAATTTTGAAAATTTAATTTAAAAAAGAATGTTGAAAATTACAGAAACTACCAATGTTCTGTCTTTTAATATAATAACAATGGCTTCCCATTCAAAAATAAATAATCAGGAGTTGCGAGAACTAGCGTAATTTCCAGGAACCAATTCGGCCTTGTGTAGACTGCTCTGTTACTATTTCATTGAAGAAACCTACAAACAATCATGGCCGACAATGCCCTAACCCTTTGTTTTGAATTTTACTTTTGACGTTTAACATAACCAAACAATTTATTTATTATTTTTTTTAGCAAAGTACCTTAAATTTTGAATTTATAAATATCAATTTATTTTCTTAGCCAAGCCAAGGGCCTGTAGAGCTGTCTATATATATATACGTGAATAACCACTATGTGGCACCAATAACTAAAAAGACGTTTACGCACCCGGAACTTTTTAGAAGCAATATCAGCAAGTGGCACCCATATATGTTTCGCCTATATATATTCGTTTGGGCGCCTTATATATTGTAGGTATATATGACTAATGGTTTATCAAAGCATTCACAGAATAAAACATCAAGTCATTATTAAGAAGTAACTTAAACCAACGACTGCGCGACGCCGAAGATTGCCTGGAAATTGCGAAAGATACGGTTTTGAATCTGAAGATTACTAATTTGTGATTTTCAGTTTTTTTCCCCTTTAGCACAGAATTTAAGTTAATACAAAATTAGATTAATACAGAATTAATTGGAAAACTAAGATGTATTGAAATTATGCCCACGTTTTTCAAATTATTTTATGATTCTAGCCCAGCTCATCCTAATAATATAGTAAAATACCGGCAATAGATATTAATTCAAACTCCAAGCAACAACCGTACGAGTATGTTGCTGTTACTAATATTTTTATTACTTTCTATTTTTACATGTATGATTCGTATATTGTTCGGAGGATATCATGTTTTAGAAATTGATCCAGCAAGAAGTCATTTTAATAACAGAAATGCTAAAAATACCTAGGAAATGTAATTACATTGCTAAAACTAACTTCTCCGCATAGCTGACAGTATCAAAACGTTTCGAACCGCTATAGTAGCTGAAGAAACCAATAAAGCTATTTCCATAATGTAACAAAAATTTAAATAAGTGCTGGCTTCCTACAATTGTGAAATTTTTTTTATTCAAACATGTAGGTAATAAACATACGGCTACTGCTTTTATTAATGCAAAGAGACCGCAATCGCCTGTCAAACTTTATGATATTAAGATTTCCCGAATCTTAGTTTTTACATTACCCGAATTCGAACGAGTAAATCAATTAACTTTTTGGTTGTACATGTATTTATTTTAAATAATGTGCGTGAGAACCCTATCTTCTTACCGGTTGCAAGATGGACACATTTGCACGATCAGTTTGGTGTCGGGTTATTTTACAGATGCCGATTAGCAGTGATTATACTACTTATAATTTATAGATTCTAAGGTTTGTGCTTTGTATGTGCCAAATCAGTAATTTTTATATGATATGTTAAGCGGGAATCCGCAAATCGAAAATCACTTTCCCGCCGACAACACGCGGGATAAATTTTGCTGCCGACCGCAGCGGGATAAAATTTAAATTTTACTGACAACAAAATTTATGCCGCGTGTTGTCGACGGGAAAACGATTTTCGATTTAGCGGTTTCCCGCTTAATATGTAATTAGGCTTATATTTTTAGAGAAGGTCATAAGGCTGATACAAAAAGTCATTCAAATTTTGCTTACCTGAAGTACAAATAATATTTTTTCTAAAACCGCTAAATGAAATAGTTTATCTATTTTAGAAGTAAAAACAAAATTTTACACAATAAAAAATATTCTTTCAATGTACTTATTTGTTTATATTAATATGGGATAAGAATGATTATCCCATTTGATGATGATTTATAAAGTAAAAATAAGATATTTTTTATAATGAAAACGAATCTGCTAAATTCAAAATTGTTTGATTTGAAATTAAAAATAAAAACGTCACAAAATGCATATAAAAATAAAGCAATTGTGTAAATTGCATTCTTATTTCTTTAATTTTGTCTATATCGAAGTCATAACTAGGGCTCGGAAGAAATTCAAAATTAAGTGTACAGAAATGCCGCTTAAAAAATATTTGAAGCATAGTTTAATTTGCCTAAATGCCTATTTTTAATGTTACTGATCCAAAATAGATTTTTAATGCTTAAAAATTTTTCCTTGTGAAAATAAGTGCTATCAACATTTTGGATTTCATGAGTTTTGAAAAATTAGTGGCTTAAATGTAGATACCCCTTAAATACAAAACCGTAAATGGCAGAACATTTCCCTGTCAGATAAGGGGATGGCAAAGGTGAATTTTTCAACAATTCAAGACTTCAGTAAAGAACTTACAAGGGGACAAATTTTTTTTTGGTGATTCTAGGAGCTAAAAAAATTATCACTTTCTCAGTGTTACTCGCTTCTTAGTTTTTGAGTTATGAATTTTTGAAAATATACATAATGGTTTTATTATGAGTTAAACTGCCATTGGAATGCCAATGTGTAGGTCCGAAGATACTCACTGTAGTGTCCCCTTGTTAGTTAAAATTTAAAAGTTAAAATCGTATAATCATAAAACTCATGATTTTAATCAGTAATATTAAAATTAATCGCCGATGTGAAAACAGCTTACCCAGATAGCGCCATGAAAAATAGAAAATAGCGTATAATAAATTTAGTCAAGTTTAGGCTAATTCCAAATTTGAAGTTGTAGGATTGTTTAAATTCTTAATTTTTTTTCTATTTCAAAGATTTTTATAGCCTAAAATTGTGTTTTTGAACATTTTTTACTTCCTAAAATCCATGCTGTAATCATAACAATGATGAGCTAGACATTTAGTCTTAACTAATAAGTCATAACAATAAGATGAGCTTATATAATGCACATAAATGGCCATATCTTTGCCTTCCCCAAAAAAATTACGCTCTACTTTTGCGAGCTGCAGTAAAAAATGGTCATACTTATAATAAATTCTAAAAGTACAAAAAGATTCGTAATAATCTGAAGCAATTATGACTGAAACCGTAACAGAAAATATTTAATTATTTACTCACAGAAGGTGCCAGTTCGCTATAATATGAAATCCAATGACGTCACTTACAAGGAGACAATACAACTTATTCGTCACCGATTTTTATTAAAATTATGGTTTACCCATATTTTATTCTAACTCGTGAAAGCCGTAAAGTGTGTTGCAATTTTCAAGAAAAACAGTTACGAAATTATCACATTTAAAAAAAAATGACAGAAAACATGAATTACTTAAATAAAGCAGTTTTTAGATTCGTATGACGTATTAAAGTTTAAATATTGAGTCCAATCTGGTTGCGCTAAAAGTAAACATAAAAAAAATAAACATTTCAAAAATTTTGAAATTTCAGTAATAAATTATTATCAATTAATAACTGCCTATATGACCGGTACTTACTCGGAGCTTGATGTGATTTTTTACAATTTGCATTGTTCTATTTAGTTGATAAAATGCCATGACCTCGAGCTAAGCCTAAAAGTACGAATTGCTTTAAAAATTTTCATATTTGGAAAATATAAAAATTCGTAATCCGAAGCTGCAGGTAAAATACGTTCAAAGAGTTATTATTAGACAGAAATAATTGTCAACTGCAAGTGTTGTCCTTGAATGATATCAGCAGATTATTCTTTAATATTTGAGGTGCCAATTCGTTGTTATATTTCATGTTTAAAAAGGTGCTAGTTCGTTAAGCGTAAAATCTCGTGGTGTCTCTTGGTCGCCTTAAAGATTTTTGCTCGGAGCGCCCCCTAACCATTATATGGTTCAATTAAAACTCCTTTTTTATGCAAATATCGTCCAAATGGCACCTTCGTAATACTTGGTAGTTATGATGTTCCAACGCTCTAGCACCTAAATATGAAGTAAAACGTTCTGACACCTTGATTTGGTGCCACAACGTAAATATGGGTGCCACTTCGTCCATATAGATACGAATTTGGTGCCTAAACGTTGCATTGTATATATATCTATATATATTTATTTTCTTTTTCTAAGGATTTTTTCAGCAAGCTTTGATAGTAATTTACAGCTTACTTTAGATACCTCCAACTGTTCTCACATGTCCTGTACCCGGTTTATTAGTTGAGGAAGGTAAAAATGCAAAAATTTTCACTGCGTTGCTTCTACTTTCCCGAACAATAAGAAAATATCTGATATCAATATTTAAAAATAGCAATTCAAAGAATTTCTGTTTGAATCCGTTTATACTATACATAACTTCTCCCGATGAATTCTTCATTTTGCAATCCAATTTTAAAAATATTCAAGAAAATCAAAAATGTATAAATATAAAATTTAATTAAATAATGCTGGACAAATTAAAAATTAATTTTTCTTTTACACTTTACAGTTTCTTTAAAGAATTAATAGTTTTGCTTATCTTTCGATAAATAATGAAATAATTTAAGAATATGCACAAAAAAAAAATAAAAGGAAGCATTTAAAACTGTAGTCACAAATATGTACAATAAAAATTAAGGAAAATTAACATTTACAATATGCACAGTTTAAAAAGCAGCAAGACAAATTGTGGGACAAAAATTTTAGAAATTTTTACTTCTTATTGCCCCCATTCCTTAAAATACTTGGGGTTTTTCCATCTTTTCGAGTTCGTGGTAAACTTGAAAATAAAATTTTGGTCACAATACCATAAAATTATGACGCTCTTCGTTTGATGGAAACTTTTCCTCTCGCCAAATTAGCAACATATATTCTTACTTTTGATCCATCTGACTTCTTCACCCACAACTGAAATTATAGAATAACATTATTAATAAATCAAGGATTTGTGAGTTGTATGTAAAAAATACAGCCTCAAGATCAGATCGAACACTTACCACTTCTGTTCCAATTGCAGAAATACTGGCTGGAAATTTGGGCATATCCCTCCCTTCAATGTACACAGACTGCCCCCTGTGGAACCACCTCCTTTCGTACAACAATTTTCCATCTTCTATTTTAGTCTCAACTAAAGGTAAATCATTTGATGCCGACACCATCGACAATGCCTGATTTGGAATAATAGGAGAAGGCGTCAAACATTCACTGAGTTTTCTAACCGGCGTCACCACTTTACCACGACTTATCACCTTCAAATCGTGCTCGATATCCTTCTCGTCTAGTAAATAAGTAATCTGTGCCGCAGGAGGTTTCCTTCTCTTCTCAGGCACTGGAACCGGATCGTTTGGCCTCCTTCGTAACTTCCTAGTCATCACAGGTTTCACCTCCATCGAATCTCCCGTCAGCTCCAATGTAAATCTTTCCGCTTCAATCGTCCGCCTCTTATCTTCAAAATCCGACAACAAATTTTCTTTCAAATCCACTTTCTTCTCTTCGAACTCTTTCGCCGAGGCTTTCTTTTCCTTCACGTAGTCACGTTCGATGCAATCAATCACATAGTCACGAAAAATTAAGTTTAATCGTATTCGTTCTTTGTAATTGTACTCCAATTTGCGCACAATTCGACTGTACTCGACGTGTGAACCATCTTGAAGTTGTTGCAGCTTTTTTTTCAAACTCGCCAGTTTATCTTGGTACATCTGCTCTTTTAGATTGGGCGATTTGTGGTGACGTCCCATTTCGTTTTCACTCGCGTCTTCGGTGTCTGCGTGAAAAACTGATTAAATTTAATTTAGGATTACGAAATTGGGGCTTACCTTCGTCACTTTCGTCTTGCGGATCGTCGTTTTCCCTGTCTTCTTCGTCATACCCGTCGTCTTCGTACTCGTAGTCTTCATGATACATGGTGGAATCGTACATTGTGTAATGATTGTCTTGCCTAAAGCAAAAATCTTCCTGCAGCATATTAAAAGAACAAATTTAGGTTATGGCGTTGTTTAGTAAACTCAATCTGTCAAGTGTCATCTGCTGTCAAGTAACAAAACCTGCGGTCTCACCAACTCGGCACCTGAAATATTTTTTAGTTCCATTAAATCAGCTGTTGCTGAAAGTTCCGTGGGTTATTTCTTGTTATTAATTTTTTTATGGGTTCAAAAAATGAAACTTTAATTTTTACCCACCTTTTACCTTTCTGCTATTTTAAAAACAATAATTTGACGTTTTGTGCTGGTGTGACCGCAACTTTAGTGCAGAAATTCTAACCTAAAAATTTGAAATGTAACGCAACCCGTTATGCATGATCTACATACACAAAATGTTTTTAAAGTGGTTTGCCACGTTAACGAACCTGTTATTTATTTTTATATTAATTTGTGTATTAACAACAAGTAATGGAACCTCTCCTATCGTACCATGGTACGAAGATTTGCCCGCGGTTGCCATGGATTACAAAGTGCACATAGATCCAGGGAAGGAAGACTGCTACTTCCAATATGTTAATCCTGGAGCAACGTTGTATGCCAGCTTTCAGGTAAATTTGTTGATTTTTGAATTAAATTGATCGTCCTTGTCCTTGTAATACCCCATTTGTTGCTTAAACTTGTTGATTTACCAATTCCATTTTATTTTTTGTTCACTTTTTGAAAGAAAGGGTAAAATTTTGGTGGTACTTATTTACAGTATTTTTATCCCAAATCTGTGTAATATTGACGTGTGGGAGGGGGGAAAATTTAAAAGATTTTTTGTAGAAGGGCCTCCACGTCCCGGAAAACTCAACAATTTTTAAAATAAATTGTTTGTTTAAAGTAAATATGTAAAATATTACACCTTAAAATTTTGTTTGAAGTGCTTAGTGTGAAATAATTGTTTTGAGGAGATAAGCAACAATTGCTGAACACAGGGACGTGCCCAACTTTTTGTAAAAGGCATAAAAAAATGCCAAATTGACAAACTTTTAAGTGTTTTTGCCAAATTTTTTAAATATTTGAGGGGGGGGCACGTCGCTGGCTGAAAAATTAGGGTCTCAAAACCTGACTTACCATAACTGGGACAGTATTAATGGCAGCACTAGGGCACTAACATTATTATTGTTACATACATTTATAGGCAAGTGTAATCATTCTGGTAGTTTTTCTAGGTCTTCTTATGTTAAATCCAAGTTTTGACTTTGACTCGCCTGTGCACGCGTAGCCATTTTGAAAATCCAGTTGAAGTCACTGCAAAATCTTGTTTTTCTCATATATCTTCTTTGGAATGCAAATTTCGGTTAAAGTACCTTTAACAAATTTTATAGAGCTTTAAATTTTCTACAACTTTTGTATTTACAGTTTTCTTTTATCTCTAATAACTACCGAGATAAAATGTGTATATGTTTGTCAAATGCTTGACTAGATTTGGTTTTTCGTGAATATCTCGTTTCCAGTACAATTTCAAGAAAATTTCTATTTGTGCCTCTCCACATAGGGGTATTAGACTTAAGCAAAAGACTTAAGTTTTTGGCTAAAAGCCAGATGTAATTTCTCCTTAAATAATGATGGGTGGGACAGTACAAATTACGAACTGAACAAATTCAATATATTCAACTCACAATCAGTATTTTGCGTTCAATTTGATCAAACACCTCTTCAACAAGTAATAAAATTAATAGAATATGTTTTGATTTGTATATTTTATTAATTCGAATTAAGGAGGTAAATCCTACAGGTGGGCGGTACCCCCATATGGATTTTGCACTTTTAACAATTATGTGTAAACGATTTAACGATATATTGTGTTTTAGTTTATTTATGAGTACGTCATCAGTTGATCATCATTTAAATCAATCAAAATTAACTAATTTAAGTAATAATACTTTTGACCGCCTCGATTTAATTGACCCTAAATGTGGGTCATGTGTAACGTGACCATTTATTTTTTGGTTCAAAACGGGACCCCCCCCCCTCAGTTCCCACTCATCAGTAAATTGACAAAAAAAAACACTTTAAATTATTTATTTAGAAAAAGTTAGCTATTATTACAAATTAAAAAATAGGTGCAAGGTAAGAAACGTAGACACTTAAATGCAAATTTTACGATTGAAACACCTCGATGAATTCTGAAAGAGCATATTTTAAATAAGAGAATTAGGTGAGCAAAATGGCCTTAAAACCACCAGTTTTTTTTTTTAAATCGATTGGAAAAATGCTCGATTTTTATAGCAAATTTCAAGCAAAGTCGCTCAAGATTGGTGAATTCAGGCATTCTGTCGGTCCGTGTGGATTTTCCGTGTGGAAAATCATGGTTTTCAATAATAAATGTGCCGGAAAAATGGCTGAAAGCGCTCGAGCGCAGGGAGAAGTGCTTTCAGTCAATTTTTCCTTGCACAACCACCGTTCTTGTAGAATCCACGCAAAACGAGTTTCACCCCTCAAAGATCCATCTTTTTCCTTAACCCACGGGCCTAGGGATATTTTTATAATGAGTGTAGTTTTCATCAAAAATGGCACGAGGAGGATCGACGCGAAAAAGTAATAAACCCATTGTTAAAGTGCAACACTCTTATTCATTATGGCCTAAACAGAATGAACGCGAAACCAACGCGACGTAACGTAAGGTAAAGTTAAATGTATGTAGTTGCAATACGTTCGAACAGAATGAACGCTCGCAACGCGATCCCAACGTCGAACGTTGGCAAACTTAACGCGAAACGACCACTACCAACTACAATTTGGTGATTTAATTACGTTACGTCACGTTACGTCGCGTTGGTTTCGCGTTCATTCTGTTTAGGCCTTTACTCCACACGGACTGACGACAGAATGCCTGAATCAACCAATCACGGGCGACTGCAACGGGCGACTGCATGTAAAATTTGCTATAAAAATCGAACTTTTTTAAATTCGATTTTTGAACAAACTAGTGGTTTTAAGGCATTTTTCCTCACCTAATTCTCTTATTTAAAATGTGCTCTCTCAGAATAAATCGAGGTTTCAATCGTAAAATTTTTATTTTGGTGTCTACGTTTCTTACCTTTTCCCAAAAAATATATTAGAAATGTTTAGTTATTTATTTATATTTATCCTAACATTGCATTGTTATGGTAGCAACATAGCACGCGGTTTCCGAAAACGGGACAATTTTGCGTCCCGAAGTTCATTGTCGGAACACCGGGACAGGTAATCAAAAAAAGGGACGGTCCCGTTCAAAACGAGACGTCTGGTCACGTTAGTCATGTGGGATAAGAGCCACCAAAAACCGACTAGTGAACTTACAATCGCCATATAAAATACTTTTATATGCTCTGGTCGGGTATTGTTCTCGGAGTAATCCCATAGCTGAGATAATCGTTTTTTTTTTACTTTTCGTTCGCTGTTTCAATTTATTCTAGACCTGATTTTGGTGGATTGGAACCTCGATACCAAATAATAGAGGTAAAACATTAAATGTTTCTCGAAATTGGACTGGAAACGAGATAGTCATAAAACCCAAACCCATAGCAGTGCATTTTACAAACTTATAAAAGCATTTTTATCTCTGTACCTGTTAGAGGTGGAAGAAAATTATAAATATAATACAAAAGTTATAGGAAATTTTATACCATATAAAATTTGTTAAGGCTACTTTAACCAAAATTTGCATAGGAAACGAGAAAAATTAGATTTTAGCCGAGGTTTTCAAGATGGCAGTGCATGCGTAGGCGTGCTTAAGACGACTGACCTAATTGATTTGAAATTTGAGGATAATAATTCAATTTTAGTAACATGACTTTTTAATATTTTGCTTACAATTTCTAAAGATAATTTATAAAATAAATTGATTTCTGATGAGATAAAATTACACATTTTTCCCCATCCTAAAAAATAATTTCTGCTCTCCTAGCAGCTCCCTCCTTCATTTACTTATCTATTTTAAAGAATGTATAAATATTTAGGTATTAAGGGGTGGTGATGGAATGGCTGGTTTTGCTGTGAGACATCCATCAGGGCAAATTGTGCACCCATACCAATGGAAGGCAAATGCCGAATATCAGGATCAAAGTTCCGTAGGTGGTTACTACTCAATCTGTATAGACAATCAATTCTCACGCTTTGCTGATAAATTGGTCAATCTGTACATAACAGTGGTGAGATACGACATGTGGGATAAATATACGAAGGAAGTAGAAGCAATTAGCAGTAATATGGACAACTTTACAGTAAAAATTTTAATTATTATTGTACTTTTACCTACCTACTAATAAATTTTATTTCAGTCCGGTCTTCGAATTGTGGAACAAAATATAAACGAAATGTTGCAATTCCAACATCATTCCAGAGGAAAAGAAGCCAGAGACTTTAATTTACTTTTAGATAACAATTCCTACGTTTTTCGTTGGTCTTTCATACAAATCATCGTTATTATGGGAACTACGGCAGTCCAAGTTTACTTTGTTAGAAAACTATTTGAAACAAAAGGTGGCAGCAGCAGATCAAGAATTTGAAAGTTACCACTACTTCAAAGAATTTATGAAATCGTACGTAAAACATGAGGCGAAATTGTGCAATCATTTCTTCCTGAACAATTCCATGTTCCGTAAAATTTAATTTTGTATTAATTTTATAAATTGAAAATTCTATTTAAAAAAAAATAAAACCATAAAAAAACTAATTTTTTAGCATATTAATATTTTAGTATATTAATTAAAAAAAAAAATTATTCATAATTTAAAGGTTATTCGCCTGTGAAATCGAGTTAAATGGATTTTCTCCTAAACAATCAATCAATCAATCACAAAAGATAATTAAAAAAATTTTTATTATTCAATCTAACAAGTAATAATAACATTTAAATACAATAAATTCATGTACAATAAATATACAACATAATACAGAAAAAAAAACGAAGAATTGAGTTAAAAATTTATTTTGATTTTAAATAGTTTTCTGAAAAGGCCAATAATCGATATCTCTGCCGTAAATTTCTTGCTCTAACGTGAGGATTGGCTACTTCCATGGTGTAGTTTGCAGGAAACCACCCGGTTTGACCGTCTCGAATTCTTTCTCCATGGTACCACCCTTCAAATAAAAAATAATTAGTTTAGATGAGCAAAAAGTAAAGTCTGACTGACTTACCATCTGCAACTTTTCGCGTCACATTTACTATATCGCCCCTCGAAAGCGGCAGTTCATCTGGTTGACTAGCAGTGTAACTGTGTATCGCCGTAACTTGAGGGCAATCCCAACATTCATACAATGTTTCATTTGGATCGTCAGATTTTGGGGTGGAAAGGGCCTCAAACCATCGTTCTTTATCACTTTCACTATTGCAAGACAGCAACTAAACCAAATTGTAATTAGAATTATTCAGATAAACGATTTAATTCTTACCATTTCAACTGTCTTTCCTTCGTGATTTTCTAAAATAGTTAAAAATAATAAATTACGACCTTGAGTGTCCTTAGTGGGTAAAGAACCAATTGTATCATGAACAGACACCTCGATAAAGCTTCGGTAACAATAATGAATCACAACGAAGGAATCATCACTAAAAAAAGTTTCAGTTACAACTACGGAAAAAAATTTTGGAAATACAAACTTTCTAGGTTTGGTGATAATAAGTAAATCGTTGAACAAGTACAAGTGAAGGTTAATTTTGTTGAATCGCTTTCCAAAGGTTAATTTGATGTCGTCGGCTCTTGACTGCATTTGAATGAGAGGACCCGATCGAACTAACCAACGAGACCCTGATGCTGCCAGTTTGATGAACTGCATGGTTCTTGGAAACTCGATTTGTGCTGAAATTCTCTTCATCTCAGTCTCTCGTTCCATGTTCCTTGCAGCTTCGTTGCATTGGATGACAATCTAAATTTTTTCAGTTAAAACCTTCTTATCGTAATTTTTCAGTTTGCTTACCTTGTTAATTGTCGCCAGAGTGTACTGACATGATAAGTATTCCTCATCTTGAGGCGAAAGCCGTTTAAGGACAGCGTCAACTAAAAGGGGCCACCTGGTAATTCTCTGCATTGGAAGCATCAAAAACGAGTACAAAGTTAACGACTGGCAAGCAGAACTGCATTCTAATTGCTTTAATAATTCGGCACAATTGTTGCGTTCCCTGAAAAAATTGTTAGTACAAATTTCTTCAGAATACCAAAAAAAGTTCGAGTTTACCTAATTTTTTTTAGTGTGCAATCCAGCAAGATTTGATTTTCACAGTAAGAAATGTAAACGTGAAAATTTTCCTCTGCATGGCCCTTAATAATATCACAAATGCCGTGCAATAAAATGTTATCCTGCCAACACCTTTCCAAATCGTACAATAATTTTTCTGAACACTCTTTCACTAAAAAACAATTTTGTTAAATTAAATTTTAATTTTGAGAGTTCTTTATTGGCTATTTTACTCAACTTCTTGACTTGGACTTTTTTAAAAATTTTGTTTTCTATTTAGGTAAAAAAAAATGTCGGTTAATTTATAGTCATTTTTAACAGTGTTTATTTAAATTTTAGATGTTTTATGATCATGAGAGCCATAAAGTGCCTTTAAATGGCCATTTTGCTAATTTTTATACCATCTTTTATATTCAGCATTTGTAATTTTAAATTACATAATTAGGAAATTACAATTATCAAATATCTAATTTAAAAAAGAAATTCCTTTTACAATTTTTCAGATATTATAGAGGCAGCTAAATTTACACGTAAAATATATAAATAATGATTAGCTTGCGAAAATTAAGATAAAATGACATAACGGTTTCATTCATTGCTAAAGTAAACAATTTAAACGTTCTCACAATTTTAAAAATGGTTGAGAAAACTTGCATCCAATAATCCTTAAGATGCCAAGAATTTTACCCTTAGAGGGCCGCCGGTACCGCACACAGTTTTGGAGACAGTCAAAAAAGGACAACCACATCGACGACGCGCAAGATTTGATTACCGAAATTTACAACAAAACTAAAAACCTACTATAATCTTTACTTGTTACCAAGAATCTCGTTAATCCAGTCATGCGCGTCAATGGCGTTGATGTTTTTCTTGAAGATTTCAAAAACTATTTCGGATTCAAAATTTGAAATGGGGAAGGCTAGTTAGTATGTTTCCAACCCCCCACAAATTTATTGAATTGAAAAAAAAACCAGTGAGAATCTCGTTAATCCATTCGGGCGTTACACTTTCCACTATCCATTATACATGAACATTAAATAATAATAATTTATTTTTCAAATTATTACTCTGTTTATTTACTCTTTTTCTAAATTTTAAAATTTCCAAGGTTCAAACGCCTCAAACTAAAATGAAAGTCTAATTGTAACAAATTTGTAATTAAAAAAATAATAATTAGTATTAAATTGAATTTGAAATGATATCATAAATTTATAATTTACGCATTCACCTATGATAATTGCATCCCACACAATGATGTCGAGCATAGTAATTTGCACATAATGCAATGTTTCAAAATAAATATTTAAAAAAAATTAACTACGTTGCTGGCGGCACTGGCAAGGTTTTTGAACAAAATAACCGGCTGCTTAAGGGTTAAAAAGATTATACTATAACGTGTAAAACCTGTAGTTATACAAAATTCCATCAAGATGAATTAAGAAATGCGACCTATGCATCTGATCAAAAAGTGTAAGTCTACATAAATGCGCGATATTGCTGACCTCAATGACATAAAATCGTAATCAAACTTGACTTACCTAATGGAATTTTGGAAAAAAGGACTTCCTTCTCTTGGCTCGTTAAAATTTCCGAATTTTTTATGTTAGAGATAAAGTGATCTGTTAAAACGTTGAGCGAATTTAAATACGACGCCTCTGAAGTGATCATTTCGAATTTAGCTTCTTGGATTTTCTTCTGTTGCAAACTTAAAGTACCTAAATGATCCAGAAGATAAAATAGGAACGCGTTCTCAAAATATCTACTTACTTAAAACAGCCGACTGCAACACCTCCGGAATTTCACACCACAACGTTCTGGGAACTGTAACTCCATTTCTAGTCGGCGCAATCAGTTGCATCGCGGTAGGTCTGCAAGATAAGCGATGCTCCGAATACTCAGAACTTAATCTCTTATCACCCACTTCCTCATATCCGTCATACTCGGAACTGTCATCCTGGCAAGCTGACTAAAATCAACTCAAATGTTTAACCACCCTTCTGACGTCCCAAAAATACTTACATCCAAAACTGCGGCGTCATAAAACTGATACAGCGGTTCGTCTTGCAACCTCAGCTGAATATCTGCAGAAGTGGTTGAAAACTTATCACCTGTGACATCTGAATTCAAACTTGTGATACTGTGATTGTAGTAATCATTCTCATTCTTCAAGTTGTAATAATCCTCGGTGTTCAAATCACTCCCAGGCCTTTTAATATCCACATGAGCTGTACTACCACTGTTTTCGGCAGAACTCGTGCTAGGAGTGCTATTGGAAGTTTGATACAAACCAATTTCCGCATACCAACTCGTATTGGGTCGCCTTTGAGTAGGCGAATTTTCACTAACTCGGAATAATCCACACTCAGCATACCAAGAAGTGGACCGTTTGAAATTTTTATTTGTTGCCGAAGAATCTGAAAACTTCGATTAGTTTTTGCCCAAAAACTGTTCCATTAACTCACCGATGGTTTGACTAGCATCAACTGGAATGGGTGGTGGTGGACTTTGGGGTCTTTGACACACACTTCGGGAATGACGTCGACTAGAAGCTTTCGTTACCGCGCTACTCTCATTTTTGACCTGTTCGTCGTTATTGCTATCAGGATCTATAATTTCCGTGATATAAAAAGTACTCTTTGGTTTGTTTTCTAAATTGTGAGACAAATCCAGTTCGTTATTGTTAACTGAAATGCTTCTACGGAATTTATTTAAAAATTTACTTTTCCCTAAACTGTTCGCGCGCGTTCTCTCCAGATGTTCTTCATCTGGATAAATTTGTAGTTGAGAACCATCGGGCCGTTTTGGAGCAATGTCGTCCAATATGACGGGGGCCGACGTTGGACTTGCGTAGTGGTTGGTTGAAATTGGTACCGCAGTTTTTTCAACCTTGTGGGTACCTAAAAATTGAGAAGTGAAACCAAAACGAACGGTTTAGTTTAAAAAGTTACCGATCGTATCCAATTCGGCTTTTGACTTCCGTTTTGCCATTCGACTCAAAGATTTGGTGATATCGTTTTTTGTTAAGGACCAATTTCTTCTCAATCTTCGCATATGTTTTCCGGCAGATTCCGCAAGTTTTGTTAATCCGTAAGATTGGTTACTGGGAGGTTCTGGTAGTTGTGAGTTGCTCATATCAACTCCACTATCATTCTATAATAATTTTCATAGAAATAAAACAAATGGACAAAGGGAAAAAAAATCTCATTGTACCTGATTTGTTTTAGTGAATGAATATTCGGAATCGGTATCACTGTCAAACGAATCGTAATCATCGTACTCTGGAATTTCTTGTTGATTGTACAAGCTTTCGTAATGATGATCTGGATCGTCTACAATAAAAAAATTTCGTTAACTTTTTTTTTACATAAAAACGTATAATTCTAACAATGAATCACGTTATGTAATCAACACATTTTTAAGTCATCACAATTAGAAACTTAACTACCTATGCGACCACTTCGCAATAATTTATTAAAACGGCACAGTTTTTCAATTTTAAAATTTTTTACTTCTTGGTTTGAACTCGAAACTAATTCAATTAAAAAGTATTTCGCAAGGTAGGCAATTTGTTATTGTAAATGATGACTAGGTACAAATTTTAGTCACGAAAAGTTTAATAATATTTATGAAGTGCAAAGGTGCGTGAGTAAGTCAAAGAATAAACCAACGATAATTATTGTTCATTGTGGAATATAACAATTTGTATTGTCTTGTAGTACAACTCGAGAATGGTATAGGTACCATTATTTCCCAGACAGATAATTAATTAGTCTGAATAAAAAAACAGGCTTTAGATATTAGAGAAATAAATTCAAACTTTTCTAGCCCAATTTGAACTAATCAGGTGAGAAGATTTAATAGATTGTATGTACGTGGCATTTTATTACTATATTTTAGAATGGTTGGAAAAGGGAAATAAAAATAAGCAAATAAATTAACACTGAAAGTGCAAAAAAAGGTTATGACAATTTTTCGACTTTTTACTAAAAGTCACCGCGTCTGGACCGTTCAAGTCCTACCGATTTTTGAGTCAAAAAAATTCTCTATGGATTTTCTTGTTTTTACTTTAAAAAGTCCAAACATTTCTTGGGGAAAATTTTAGTGCATTTTTAAAGAGCCCGAAATTTGTCAATCAATCACTCAATCAAAACCAAATAGATTTCAATTCCTAATTTCTCTACAATCAATGGTTTTCCAAACGATTAACTTTTTAAAGGATTTTTTTCAAATATTTTATTATGGGGAAATGCTGTAATATGGTGGATATATGTATGTAACTGTAATATAAGAATTTATCATAACTAAAGACCCATAATCCATTAATCATTGCCAATTAAAATTGCTTAATTAATATCTTTAAACCGGTAATTTGAGATATAAAAAAGGCTAAGATGCAATTTAAGACTGTAAAATTATATTTGCTGAAGACTATGACGTAGAACTTAAAATAGCCTTATCTCCTCTTTTCCAAATCGATTGATATGTTTTTCGACATCTCTTTTAGTAGTTCAAGAAGCTTTTAGTGTAGATGATCATTTTGAATTAATGCACGGTCCAGTCAAAGAACACAGGGAAAAAATAATAGTTGATTCGTATTTAATGTAGTGTTACTTCATAGTAAACACGTCAGCATTTTAGACTGAAAAAACTTTGTCTCCTGTTCCCTTACAAATTACTAGCTGGATTACTGGTCATTGTTCCCTAAATAAAAATAACTGGGTCTAAAATAAATTACATAAGATTGATTCGTGTTATTTCTAATGTGTTTTCCTAATGAAGATTATAACTAGAGACATAAACGCGAAAACTGCATATGAAAGAACGTCTGCAAAGGACAGATTGCACAGGCCATTTCTGGTCCTCTCAAATCCTAAACGAGTGACATCTGATGAGATCGAATAAGATCGAAACATGACTTTCAGTTCAACAAAAATTAAGATTCAAATTATTTGCGTTTCAAGGCCACAAACAAGAAGTAAATTACTGATTAATTGAAAATCTGTTTCTTAAAAACGCGATGAAGGACTACATTACCTGGTGAGTAATTCAACGGATGAGAATGGCCAAAGAAAAATATTTTAGAAATTTTTCTTACATCAAGAATAACTTAAGGTAATCTTTAGTTTATCAAAAATTGTTTCACTAAATCTGACCTAATTAGATATTTCAATAAGATTAACTTTTACAAATATTTTTCACCTGAAACTGAAAATTAAATTTTCAATGTGTTCAGAATATTATACTACTTTGCAGACATATATACGTCTTAATTTCAGTTGATGCTGGTAGGTGGTTAATAATGACTTACAATTAGTGAAACTCGGACAGCCTAACTTGGAATTTCTTAAGTGCGAATCATGGACATCCGGCGTTTCATGACATTTGGTCGTAAAGTCGAAATTTTCGTAGAACCCTTTTAGAAAAAATTCTAAAATTTTTTTTTAGAAAACATTTTTGGAAATCCTTCATAGGGATTCTTTCTTGGACAATCTTAGGCAGTTGAATGCTCAAACGAATCACTGATTTTATAGAGCTGTCGGTTTTCAAGTTGAAAAGAATTTTTGTTAACTAACATACGTAATTAAAATTTTGATAGTGCAGGTTGTAGAGGAGTTTTGGGAGATTTGCATAAGATTATAATTCTTATTTTGAATATCTCCATTATTTATCATGCAATGTTTATTTCGTTCTCAATATTATTCACTTTACTGTGCGAGATTTTTCCATACCACATTTTTTTAGATAACCACATAAAAAAAGTAGTGATGACAGTTATTATTGGAACCAGTAATGATCGTTCCATAAATTTTGAAAAATTCAATCATGTCGGTACCGTTGTGATTGGTTTAAAAAAAACATCAATAATTCTAGAGTTGGAATTGATCACCAAACGGTAACCTTTAGTGTGTGGAGTTATCATTTGTAATTTTTAAGTGAGTTTTGTGTAGACCAATAACAGTAATTTTTATCAAAGCTGTCCAAATGAAAATGTGCTTCATCACTCATTAAAACTCGATTCACGATATCTGGTTGTTCGGTAATCAGGTTTCGCCTTTTCGACTATAGAATAATTGCAGTTGAATAGCTATTGAACAATGTTTATAAATCATTCAAAAATCATAGCTGTCGAATGTTGCATAATTATTGTATTATCATCATTGACCCCTGCCTCGCAGATGGAACTTCCAATACGTAAGTTAACAAATATTTTTTTCTGCTGCTTGAAAAGCGAGGGCACTCTTGTGAAAGACCCTGTACATTATATATTTAATTTGTAATTTTTCGAAAAAATCTAATCTTGCAAGTATTATAGATAAATTCAGGGCCGAATAAGAAATTATTTACTTGAATCGTTAATTTGAAAGTTGTCCTTTAGGCTGGAGGATTGCTAACCCAGCCAGCAGCAAGGACATGCGGTTTTCTGCAAAATTGATTTGAATTCCCGGTGAAATTTGATCTCCCGAAAAGTTCGGTGGGTTAGCAAATTACCATGTTTTCATCTTAAAAAAAAACAAAATTTGAAATTTAATCCATTTCGAAGCGCCCAACTTCGTTGGTAAACTTCTAAAGCTTCTGGAAAATCCGATATTATTTTCACCCCAAACCGTTCAATTAAAAAGTTTATACCTAATTGTTGTGGTTATGCAAAAATACAAAAAGTTGATGGTAATTATTTTTTTGAATAATTGAGGAAGTACTTGAACTAAATAATTTTAATTTTTAAATTGTGACCATCACGTGAACCATTGTCAAGCGGTTATTTAGAACAAAAATTATGTCATAAAATTATGGTACCAATAATAATAATTGTGGATTTTTGCTTCCTACCTATGAATAAATTAATCTCCTGAAATTCTTCCGATTCACCGACACTACTTGTACATTTTAATTTAACAAGATTTGATGGAATTTTTGAATTATTACTATCATTATTATCACAACTTTCCTTATTAGCACGCTTACTTTTACCATCATTACTAAAACGATTTCTACTGCATTTGCACTTCTTTTCACTACAATCACACAATTTTTTTTCACATTTTTGGAATTCTTGTACAATTTTAGAATTATCGTCCACGTAATCCAGAAGAACCACACTTGGCGATGTTATAAAAACCCGATCGCCCACATCTCTTCGACGTTTTCGAAAAGTTGACGGAGCCGATCGTGGGGGCGGTAAGGGTGGAATGCATTCCTTTACATTTTGCAAACTGGAAGCCCCTGAAGAACATCTTCTGTGGTGAGAATTAGAGCTCATTTTACATTTTCAAAATTCCCCACGAAGGGTGAATATTTTCGCATCACCGACGTATCGAAGACCCACAACCAAGTTTTCACTTTAAAGTTCAAAAAGAATTTTATGAATAACAATAACTAACATTTAATGGCGAATCCTTTGTTTGCAAGTGCTTCTTTACTCGCCAGTGCACTTTCACTTAATATGTCGTCACTAATTTATTTAACAATTAAAAAATTTCTATTATTAGCTGCAGCACCGAATAATTTACAAATTTTCATTACAGAAATGAAAAGCATAGTAACAGTTTGAATCGCGCAAAACTACTGGCACAAATTAGAAAATTTTCTTAAAAGTTGTCTGCTTGTATCTCTTACTAACTTGTCCACGATGGTATTTAGTCAAGGTATGTTCGTCTAACTTTTCCTTGAACCACAACCATATCAGGCTTGAATGCTTCTCCAACTCACAACCAGACTCATTTTTTATTGTTATACAACAACACAATTTAGCACTAATTACATATTTTAAACTTAACATAGAAGTTGTTTTAGCTCTGTTCCAACGTATGGTGAGCGCAGAACTACTAATCCAATACGAATAACATTAATTTCAAGGCGAGGCCATTTTCATTTATAACAGGTTCACGTATTTTATTTACCTACCTACACCACATAATAACAAATTTAGGAATTCGGTTTAAAAGTCTGCCAGAAATTGGAAGCAACAGCCAGTGCGGTTTTTAATTAGAGAAAGCTTGCTATTGTTGTAATAGAGAAGTACCTGGCTAGAGAAATAGAAGACAAATTATTGACAAATTTGTAACATTTACATAATCAGTCATCGATTAACCTTTTACTTTTCCGACGATTACGTAATAAGGCAGTAATCGAAAATTTATCGCATCCACTTTTTAAAAATATTCTGAAAAAAAAAGTTGAATAAAAATGCTGTTAGCTCCTGGTACGTATTACTTTAACTATAAATAAACAACAAATTCAAGGTTGATAAGTTGCACAAAGAATGTCTGTGTAATTGCTTATGAAAAAAATTATCTACTAGTTCATAGTTAACTCACAATAATATGGAAACTAAGAAAAGTTTGTCCCAACTTTTGGAAACTTCTGCAGAGGTGCTGAATCAATAATTCCAAAACAAAACGATATTGAGCAAAATAACTTTTGCAGCTTTTCGTGGACTCATCCGAAGATCTTGAGACTTCCAAAGAAGCTTAAAGAAAATCGGAAAACCACTGGAGCGATATCTACCCTGATCTAAATGAAAAGTATTGTACGCTTCCAACAACAGATTTACGAGACGTACGTACCAGATTTAAAAACTTTTGTGTTGATTCCTTTTAAGGAAATATTTGAATTCATCAATTTCTGTCTTAATTAAGTGGAAGGTAAGAAATTTTAACAAATTTCTTCACCGATGATTAATTTAAATTGCCTGATAGAAATCGAGGTGAGCTCTTAATTATAAATTTCATCGATTATTTCGTAAAGGTAAAAATCGTATAATATCATTTTCTTATTTAATTACAGATTGGTAATTTATTAAGAGGAACGTTTAAAATTTTTCTTGTTAGTAAATTTTTGCTGGCCAATAATAATAATAATTAAAGGAGCCTTCGTAATTTGTAAGTTAAACATCGAAACAAACACAATTGCGAATTATTAATAAACAAATTCAACAAGTAATTATAATTTTAAATTAGGTGTATGCCTTTCTTGCCTTGACCTATAACTTTTAATTTTTCGTTTAATGAATTAACAATTGCACTTCTCAAGATTTCTAGTAATGAGAAATTGTGAAAAGAGGAAATAATGAGTACCTACTTTGGATGAAAATTAGCATGCCAATTGTCTCTAATTTAAACACTAATTAATTATTTAATAATGCGCTCGAGTTAATAATTATATATACACTTGCAAAAATATAATTATTAATTACCTTCATCTTGTGAATGAGACTTGTTCCATTGATCTCGAATTTTTTGGGACCACCCCGAGGTTTTTCTCGTTTTCTGCTTTTCTCGCACTCTGAAAAATTAAAATTCCAATCAATGTTATGTTATTGTAAAAGGTATAATTTTCTGAACCACTTTTATGCTAGGTACATTTTTGTTTCTCATAATAAAATATTTCAGGATGACAATTTTTCTTTTTTTTCATAAAAGAGTTTGAATTTTGAAATGAAAAATTAATAAAATTTATGAAGCGTCCGTTAATTACCTAAGGACGATTCTTAAAATTTTCGACTCCCTCCCACTCTTACAGTAAGATTTTTCACTTCACGCAAGGATAACTTTGAAAACTCGATGGTAACCTTCAAAAACGTAAGAATTCGTAAAAAATATTTTTTTCAATTTTTCGAAAAATATTAAAAATCGATAAAGCCTCGAAATTGCTTTATTGCATTTTTTTTACCATCTCTTAAATTGATTCAAATATTTATAAGTAAAGCATAATAAATGAGGCACGAGGGAAGGAAGATGTAAATGTTAAATTTGCCAGAAAAGTTTCACCATAATTCGTTTATGTTAAAAGGTCAGTTTCAGTCTCAATAACTGGGAATATTGATAAGGTGCAAGAAAGATAGTAAAATTTAATCAAAAGTTTTCCACCCTTCCCAGCTTCACTTCTTCTTCAGCTTGAATACAAATAACTGTTAATTGTTTATAAAAACTGTACGGTTGGTAAATGATAGAATAAATGAATAAATTTGTTCAAACTTGGTTTATAAATAAAACCGTAGCAGTCAATCTTTGGTAAAGCAATGTTGAAAGTGTTGCCTATAAACGACACAAATAAATTGAAGAGTTGAAAGAAGAAGTTATAAACTTTTACCAATATAAACAATAATTATTAAGCAAAATTTATTAAAATTATTTA
Source organism: Rhagonycha fulva (assembly GCA_905340355.1). Classification (NCBI taxonomy): domain Eukaryota; kingdom Metazoa; phylum Arthropoda; class Insecta; order Coleoptera; family Cantharidae; genus Rhagonycha; species Rhagonycha fulva. Next base: position 2,347,506 of record HG996559.1, read on the forward strand.
CTTTTTAGCACCGAACTTTGAGCCTCTATAGGAACATAATGTCCAGGTGGTCATTTAGGGATCACCCCCATTGTCAGTAACCCTTCAGAATTCAACAAACCATGACATTTGATATTGGGCGTTCAGGACGATTTCAATTACAAAAATACACCAATTAAATTAGAAATTCGAAATTCTAAGTCAATGTTTTTTGATTCCAAAGAAACCAAGGGCAACGAGAAATGCGGTAATATTGCAACAAAATATGTGTACTACTAGTAATGCAATTTGTGGTCAAATCTGACTAATTAACCAATATCATGAATGATTATAAAATTAAGTGTAATTTTATTAATCACTAATTGACGCAAAACATTATAATAATCACTTAAAAAATCAAACGACTTACATAACAAATCCAGCAGCTCCTTTAAAGTTATCGTCATTGTCGGAAATATCAACCCATTCGTCACTTTTATCACTTCCACTCAAATCACTAGTCGCTTTACCAATATAAATATTTGCTTCCTCATTTGTCCAACCTGATAAGGAACGTCCATATAAACTATTACTTTGTTGCCCAGAACTCAACGAATCCCTATTAGATGTGGATTCCCAATTCTCAGTTTTGTTATTATGACTACCATAAATACTTTCGTAATTATTACTAACCGTTTCCGTTACAATTTTATCTTCCGTATTGTAAATCGATTCGTAACAATTGGAAACGTTGCAACTGTTTTGAACCGTACAGTAAGATTCCCTGGAAGACGGTCGAGGAGGTAAAGGTTCCTCTTTCCTTCTTCCTACCACAGGTTGTGGAAGGGTTTCGTAAATCACTTCCGCTTCATCTTCCTTTGAAGAGTTCTCAAAACATTCGTAATCTTGCTCACTCTTCGTCTCCAAATCTTCATACTTCGCCGAAGAATGGCAATATTCGTAGTTGTGGTTGCTCGTCGAGTTTTCAAGCTCTTCGTAAATTTTCTCTTCCATTTCGTCTGGAAGCGGCATCTTCTTTTTAAAAATTGTTTTAGGGCTCGGAATTTTTAGAGAAGTTGGACGGGGCGGTATGGCAGGTGGGTCGAGATTTTGATTTCTTGGAGGTGTGTTGGGAGCTTCTACCATGTCATACAAACTTTCCCAATCTGCTGGAGTATTTTCTAAGTTTGTTATTGCTTCGTGAGATTTCTGTCTCCATAAGAAAGACGAATTTGGTTTTGCCTTGGAATCCGGAACGTCTTGGGGATTCGAACTGTCCAGTTTCTTTTCGGTTTTCATTCTGAGATAGCGTCGAGGTGGTGGGGGTGAAGAAAATTTCCTAAAATTTGTTGTTTCGTAGTTAGAATCACATTTTTTTGGCAGGACGAGTGGAATGTTTAGTATTTGTACTACTTCATCTTCAACTTCAGTCTTTGGCTCAGACTCTAAACTTGACTCTTCGTTAGATTCGTTGTTAGATAATTGAACTATAACACTTGAATTAAATAATCGAGGTAAACTAATGTCTTGGTTTTCTTGGTGGATTTTAATTTTTTTAACTTTAATGTTTGGGTTTTTTTCAGGCACTTTCGGTTTTTTTGGTACTTTTTCGATAGTCAAAATAGTCTTGTTTTCGGCTTCTGGACTCGATTGCGACGTACGCCTTTCAAAAATTTCTATCGTTGCACGCACACTTCCCATATTCCGATGAATGACGGGACAATAAATAACATCAGTCTTCTCAATAGTTTGTGGTTCGCAGTCCTCTGCAATTTTAGTTCGCTCGCAGTTTTCACCTTTTGGTTTAATTTTCACACTCGGTTTTCTTGTTACTTTTTTGTTAATTACGAATTCTTCTTGGATGGATTTTTGACTGCTAACTCGTTTCAGCAAACGTGCGAATTTTGGTTGTTCTAAAATCGAATTTCTTTCTGCCACGATTTTATTGAACTTTGAAGTTAACTCGGAAACTGTGGTCGAGTTCAAAGTCGCAATTTTCGCGTTGATTGTTGTCGCACGCCGAAAATTCGAGTTTTTCTTGCACTTGAAACTTATTTTTCTCGGTGGCGCTTTTTTTTGTTCCCCATTTTCCGCATCTTCGTTAACACCAAGGAAAACCTTTCTAGCCTCTTCTAAATTGCGCTTTAAGCTATCTGAACTATTTAACGATGACTGGCTCTCAGGTGTCTCTATATTAATAATTGTTTTATTTGGTCTTATCTTGTTTATTTCGATGGAAGAAGGGGAAAACCTAGCCGATTTACCGTTGTTCAATGACGCTTCGTCTAAAATTTCGACGTATTTTTGCGAGGTGAAGTGTCGGTCTAGGGAGAGACTTTTTGACCAATTGATGAGGTTGACTTGGTGCGTAGTCATAATTTCCTGAAAAAAAGGAAAAGGTCTTATCAAAAATGTTTTATTTATGTCTAGTACTATAAATCAGAAGTAATTTTATCAATTATTATCAGTTTAATGTACTACTTAAAAGGTGAATGAATTACTGTGTTATGGAATACAAGTTTTCGTAATAACTAATAAACTTTTTTTTTATTTACTTATTATAAAAAATTTGATAATTTTATTATGAATTTGACACCTTCCAATAATTGGTTCAAATTAATTAGATATCGCTAGGATATAAAAAAAATTGTTTTGTAATTACTGAAAGCCTCAATTTATTATCTCTTCATCTTTCATGTGAGCCGACACTGCGTTTTATTATAGTGAAAGTCCATCATCCATTTAAGGTTGATTGCATTTTTTTGACTGAATGGAGGCAACTGTTAACAAGATAAATAATTGGTTTTATTTACTTAAACTTTCAAAAATTTGTAGTTCTATGTTTTTATGGTAATTTTACTTGATTTGGATGTGCAGCTTTCAGGGGAAGAATTCCAATGACTCCTTATAAAATTTATCACAGTCTAACATCGTAGATATTGAAAGAATTCAAAAACAAAAACGGATGAATCATTCCCAATAATGTCAAGCTGTTATTGAAAACTACTCAATCTTGAACCAGGGTTGGGCTTTCTATTTCTTCAGTATGGAATAGAAATAACGACGATCTTTGAATTTTAAATGAAACAGTTCAAGCACCCTGTACAATAAGGAATGAAATAAACAGGTTCAACGTATTTACGAGACAAGTGCATCATTCATTCATCAGGAAATTGATATTTACGCAAAATTTATAATTTAAAGTGAATTATTAATTAAATAAAATAAACGCATCAAATTTACCTACTTCTTATGTACAAGAGAAAGGAAAAAGAAATGGGTCATTTGGTACATAAATTGCATTGCACGTTTTAATAAAAATTATAACATGGCTAAGTTCTTTTATATTTACAAGCGAAGTAATCTATTTCTTCAATGCAAGAGAAATTTAACCCTGAAACAGTTAATTTAGTGACAATAAGTATTGGTTATTGGTTGTTATTTTAAGACAGATGATGATTTCATTAATATGAAATAAGGTGCAGTTAACAGAGGTACAGGCTGTGAGGAAAATTTTTAATTTTGATATCAAGTTTTGGGGTGAGATTGACCAGGTTATATTGAAAGCGTTTACAATTCAATAATAAAAATCTACTATAATCATAGCCTTAAGATGTGAACTAAGGTTTAACCCTGATCTATTCATTATCGACAAAAAATAATAATAAATTGCATTTCTATTGTGATTTGTAGATTTCGTTTGCTAGCATCTTCTGAACTACATCGGGTGCTTCCAAAACTACCAGCTTATGCTTCACGTTGAAACTTGAATTATTTAATAAAAAATCGTCTTTTTTGTATTCAAAAAAATTGTGATTGGTCCATTTTAAGCGAAATGGATCATTTCGCATTTCTGCCATATTTTTGCAGCACCACTTAAATTTCGCTTTTGTTCATTATTTTGCTAAATGTTAGTAAGTACAGTGACTCGATGCAAAATTGCAACGATATAAATAACCAACTATGCTATCAATTTTAAGATTCTAGACCGATGTTTGTCGTTCAGGTCTCGAGAATATTTTTTTCGAAATTGAACCATAAATCAAATAAATTAATATAATAAACACAATTTATCGTTGTTTATTATCACTTCGATAAAAAAAAAGTTATTGGCCTATTTTCTTGTAAGTAAAGAAATAATTTAAATTAATCTTATTAATAATTATTGAAAATTAAAAAAATTTAACGATTTTTCAATTGAATTTCTAGCAAATATAGGGGGCATTGATTCATTCAATTCAGACAGAGGTCCAATTGAACGTTTCCAAGATCAAACGGATGTACGAAACTATTTATAGTTCAAACATTTCGCATTCATAAAAGCGATTATTGTGGTCAAAATAATAATAGAATAAACAAGAAAAAAGGCAATCTTTGTTTCTAGGCTGATTTGTAAAGTGCAAGAAGTACACGAAGGAAAACCACCTAAAAAAAAGCTGTAACCGGAAAGATTCCTTTCAAATTGACAAATTGCTTTGACAAAAATGAAGTTGTAATAAAATTTATTGCATTTCAAAACCGTTAAACACGTCGAGCCCGTTTACCTACTTACTTCTGGTATATATTGAGTTTCGTGTCGAGTGAATGGCAATGCAATTAATTGAAGTCAAACATCGAGCAATAGATTCCCTTGTTTATCTGACAAGCAATTTAAAAAGAATTAATCGTTGTTACGTGTTCAATAATTTGGTCACATCTTAAGTATGTATATATTTATTATTGTCACTTTCACTCAAAATTTCACTCGTATGTGCCAAGATATGATGATTAGAATTTTAATAAATTGAAAAATAATTCACGTGATACAACTCCCATTCGAAGAGTTTCCAATTTTTATTAATGGTTACACAAAATTATGGTAATAATTAGGAAGTTGTAAAAAATTTTGTTACATAAAAAATAGAGGTCAAAAGTTTGTTCAAGGCAGGGGGGCGGACTGCCACTAAACTTTTATGCTATTTTTACTAGCTGCATATTATTTTTATTATAGTTATAAATTTTATCTCTTCTCACAAAGTTTTCCCTATAAATCGCAAGTATTCCACCCCTTACCCCTCGAAGATAAAAATTTCACAATCGAATAAATAATAATAATAAAATCTAATAAAGAATAAGCGCCTTTGGCGATTTTCGTAACAAATTTCAGGTGCATACTTAAGTTTTACAGTTTAACTGAACAATAATTCAATTGTAGTTGATTTGAAAAGATAAATAGCAGCACATACTACTTATTTCCATTGATGAATGAATACATATTTGTACTAATAACTGTTAAATTAAATATTAATAACATATTTAACTCGTGGGAATAAATTGATGATAATTATAATGTAGTTTTTTAAGATTCTCGATTAATTCAAGAATTCAAGAGTTCGAGTAAAATATTTTACGATTATAAAGGATTGGCCACTACTAATATCAACGGTTGCTTTTGCTACATAATCGGAATCACTACGAGGCGAAGGCGAGTAAAAAAAATTATGAGAGTGAAAATTAATATTCTTTTGTTAATGCAGGTCTAGTAAATGTGGTGTAGTAAATTTTCCGCATTATCTACAAGGCCAACCCGCCCCTGGCTTGAAGTGTAGAACAAAAGAGTGTAATAAATCTGTTGGTCAACAGTAAAGACATCAACATGACCATGATCATAAATTGGAAAATCTTTTAAAACGTCCAAATGACTCTCAAATCATAATTAAATTAAAACTTCAACTGCTAAACGCCTATAAATTATCCAGCCAATATCATTTTTGAAAATTATTCCAATCAGCGTCGATAAAACAATAAACATGGCCCACATTGTAAAAATGTCATTTCCAGTTTAGCATAAACAATTAAGCAACAAAGGATACAGAGATAGCATAATCAAGCGAGCAGAAATAATAATCAAGGTTCTTTATTGTATGTACACGACATGTACGTACTCACAATGAAATATTCGTTCAACGATGACATTTTCAAATTGTAGACCTTCTCTCAAATACTTATCAAAAATCCCACAATTAAAGTAAAAGGTAATAATAATAATACGAAAAAAATTGTTTCATGTTTAGTTCGGAAAAGTAGGTGCTAATCATCCTCAATTAAAATATAAAGTTTATACCTAACGTTTTAATTTTTGACTTCTAACGCTTTCAGAAAGTTAAATTTGATGAGAGAGGTAAGCCTTGGTAATTACAAGGTGTTTAAGTCTATCCCAAGCTTTGTAGGTATACAAGCAATTGTAGGTTGATAGATAATAATCTAACCGAATCAAACGCAAAAAAAAATTGTTTATTAGTGCAGAACAATGGTAAAAATTTGACAAACTAAAAGTGGGTCTCAATTAATTTTAAAAACAATCAAATCGGTATTACTTTTACCTATCGATGATGATAACGATTTAATGAAAGTAATTTGAGAAAGCATGCTTTTATTAATTCCAACCATTCTTATTTTGAAATTCTTCGTGTACAGGTGGAAGACGACTTCATGACAACCATCGGATGAATCACTTCTGTTGCTCGAGTTCGATCAATTATTTTTATGCAAAAAGATGCCGTGAGGCTGCGACCGTTATCTTCACAATGTTCCTTTTATGCCTCTCCAACAGGTAGAATTAAAGATGAGTCAACAACTAAATACGCAACTGAAATGCTACAAATAAACAGGCCAAGCCTATAACAAACTAACTGTTCGTGTAATCAAACAAAATCAAAACATGTTTACATTTTAAATTGTGTATGACTTGGAAATCGTTCGAAAATCACGTGTAAGTTAATTTCTCCAAAAGAGATCGATTTTTACTACCACACAAAGTTAAATTCACATGATTTTAAAATAATCAATTTAATTGTTTTGCGAATTTATTAACGAATAAGCATAATATATCACTCACACCTCCAATATTTTGTTAAATTAACGCAAGCAATTCCTTATCATGGTCGTGATTGCTTTGTTCTCATTATTCAAGAATTTAACTATAAGACTAAACAACGAGCCTACCTACAGAAATATATTTTACAATCGTCTAGCATCTAAAAAATTCAGTTGCACAAAATTTGGCATTTCATAACTGGTGACATAAAGAGCTATTGAAATCCATAAAACCCATAATGTAATTTGTAACACAACCAAAGATAAAATTTGTTTTCTTCTTCAAATTTTTCATATTTTTATTTATCCTTTCCGTATACCAGGATGCTCTAATAATAATTTATTTAAAAACATAAACCAGAAACTGTATTTTTGAACGTCAATGCTAAACAACTGGTCGTACAACCTTTGACTTGTGTTCGCATAAAAAAATGCGTGACGATATTTTTGTTACTAACATTAAAATTAATACTACAAAAATTCTACTTTTTAAACAACTGTAAAGCACCACTTAAGATAATTTGTAACAGTTTTTTTTAATTATCGCAAGATGGTCAACAGAAATAGTATAAAATTTCCAACGGTTAATTGAATTCCAATCAAAATAATAATTTTGTATGCATTTATTCGACTTCTTGCAAGAAGGAGAAGGATAATCTTTGCATTCGAGTAATGATGTGTGCAGAATACATAATGTTAATGGATTTTGCAATAATCACGCTTTAAAAAATCAAGGTAACTTGACAACATGTAAAATATTACATGCAACAAAAGGAACGTAACCATGTCAATTTGTTATTAGAAAAATAAAATTTGTTTACAGTAATCTCTTGGATGTTTCAGTAAACCGAATCGAATTGTGTTCATAACGTTTATTAGATCAAAGAAATTATAGATTAAAGTGTGAAAAATCAATTTTATCTTGTGGATTTTGCTAAACGTGGGTTGTGGGTAATTTTAATTTGGAAATTAGGTTGGTATTTTCCATACCGCAAAGTTACGTGAAAGGATTAAGCTGTAGGCTAAATTTTGCAACTTCATTTCCATTCGGAATCAAAAACTCAAAGAATTAGTTCAAGTTCACGTCACCGTATGATCAAATTTTGTTTCGAGCAGAAATTAAAAATTTTGGAATGATATGAAGTGGAGGAAAAACGCAGTTTTTGTAACTTTAGCCCCCCCCCCAAATCCAAACCCGGAGCCAGAATCCATAAGATCCAAACTTTTGGCGCTAGCCGCTCTTTCAGATCATTGTTTACAACTGTTTCACTTCTGCTTTATTTTGATTGTTATGAAATAACTTCGTGATTTATTTTAAACGCATTTTTAAATAAATTATGACACAAACTTACGTTGCGTATTTTCTTGAAATTTGTAATCAATGCTTGAAGCGAGAAAAAGTTTTTCGTGGTGTGTTTAAATTACATTAGGTATTTCTGTGATGCGATAAAATTATGTAGGTGCATACGAGAAAGCTGAAACGTGAGGTTGACTAACAAGGAATGTAAACCGCAAAAATATTTGCAAAGTGGTGATCCATCTCTGCACTTGTTGAAGAATAATAAAGATAATTAATTTAAAATGTATTGTATGAATAATTATTTCACTTTAAATTAGAAGTTCTTTTGTATGTTAAAAAAGCATTGCGATAATAATGTGACCTAGCACTGATCTCAAAGTTGTACGAGGAGTGCCACATAAACATTTTTTATTGCGAATACAAATTAATATGCAAAAATGTCATTTGCGAAATTGTTGTACGATTTGTGAGGGAGGACGAGGTTTTTCACGCAATTGTTAAAGTAACAATGGTGCATGTTTGATAATGTAATCGGTGGTTATTTAATCAAAAATTGTTGTTGTACACCAATTTTCTTAATTGGTAGTTTGTCTAGTTTGCATGTCTGTGGGCTATGACACAATTTTTTGCTTTTTTTGGAAGTTCTTGTTTTGGTTAATAGACCGAAATGCTATATTTAATGATGCATTTTGACATACACCAAATATCTTCGTAATGAATGCACATTATTTTATTAAAAATAATTTTTCATTTTTTTTTGTTCTTCAATACTGTCTTCCATATTGTTAATTTATGCTAGAAATCTAATCGGGAACTTGCATAAATTCCGCAATAGTTATAATCAAAGATGTAATTGAAACCCACACTCCTACTTAATTTTTTCTACTACTAATTACAATGTACTTACATTTAGTTATCGTATTTCCTGAAGAAAAAATTGCAATAGTAAACTAATATTTCCCCTATGTGTAATGATTAGGTCACAATTTATTTTAATTACTTTATAATTATTAGTATTATTTTGCATAATTTTCAAGTTTTTTTTTTAACAAAATCGAATGCAAAATTAAGCAATCGTGCAAAACGTGGTTAAAATAAACATCACTGATAATGGAACAATAAATTGTTCTATCCCCAACAGATAACAATAACTTCTATTTATAAAGTAATTAAATCATATTGACGAACAAATTTTAATTTATCCAAGGATAAATTTTTTCCAAATTATTATTTGTATTTGCTAATTTCAGCAATTAACGCTAACAACGATGAAATTGAATATTTCATTTTTTCTTAAATTATTGTACAAAATTTAAAGGTTAATTCACATGGTTTGATCAGGAAAATAGACCAAAACTTTGATAACATTGCTCTCGGCAGCATTGAAATTCTAAATAAAATTTATCAATTTTTAAATATTAGAACAAACGGATATGAGTCGCTGGATTACAGTTGACATTCTGTGGTATTTTGATCACCACAAGTATTTCTCGTATTAATTTTTTAATTTATTGCAAATTGTTATTCAAAACCGTTTTAAATTTTTATTTATTGTCCATTAAGAATAACTTAGTACTATTAGTTTAAAATATCGATATTAGCTTCCAGCTGGAGGAGGAGCAGTAAACACATTCACGGTTTATCAACGTGTTTTTCACGTGTTTAGTACGTTATGGTAAAAGTAAATAATTATAAAATGTACACATTTACCAGTAAATGTATACAGGTTCCACTGAAATCGGTAAAAGTGCGTCGAATCCTTAAAAAGAAGACGTTATCCTTTAATTACTAATGGTAAATGTACTGTAATGTAATGGTAATGGTAAATGTCTTGGTGCGGCCCGCAAGACTCCCCAGAAATGACGGTTTTTTTTAAAAAAAAAGCTGTTTTTGGTGAATTTGCATAAAAAAAGCTCATTTTTAGTGGATTTTCCAAGAAGTGCACCCCGCACTAATAGTCACGTAAAATATTTGGCTCTCTTACACCAAAAGGTTGCCGACCCCTGCTTTAGAATATAAAGTTTGGTAAGAGTAGATAATGCTTTTCAATTTTGTAAACATTACGTCTAAATGGTCATAATTTAAACAAAAATATTCAATTTATTGGCGTGTAAATATTAATGTTAAATATTAAAACATTTAAAAACAAATTAAATAAAAATATTCACTTTTTTGTAGTGAATTTTTTTACACTTGCATTTCTAAAATTTTCTAAATCAAAAAAAGGTATCGATTAAAAATACAATGTATTTGCTGTATAATATCTCAATTTACCTACCTACTTTTACCGAACTAACTTGGTTAAAATGCATTGGAAACTGAAATTTTAAAAGTATATGACCTTATTGGAAAGTTTTGATGCAGTCATTTATAGGAGCGGTACGTAAACTGGAAGGTCGTAATTTTAGAAAAAATGAAGGTCGGGAATGAAAATAGTTTGTGGACCACTACTGCTCTACAGCTCAAATAAAACTAAGAACTAGCATGAAAAATTACTGCCAGCAAACGACAAACTGATAGATGCAAGAAAGTTCTGAGCTCAGAAGAAGAACATGGCCTCCAGAAGTCATAGAAGAATGCGTTATGGATCTAAATAGCAATGCCTGGGGAAGAGAGGTAACAGCAACAAAAGAGATTGGAAGAGGCAGTCCTGGTCAGCTTACGGAAAAAAGTCATTTCACTATTTTTCGACAATCACTTCAGTAAAATACTTGAACGTCATTTTAGAAGAGCCAATCTTGGTGACCTTTTGTACTTAATTAGACCTATCAAGAACCAGGTCGAAAACAGAACTTTGAAATTAAAATGCCTTCATCAGCGTCTGGAGGTCTTTTATAGTTTCATTAAAACTTACATCTGCACCGGTTAATATATTTTAGTAAAGCACTAAATTACAAAAGTGCGCTAATTGTAGGATATTAAGAGGTTGTAACGATCCGCTCAATCTTTAATTGCTATCTTACATTTTCATATATTTATAATTCGTTAACGTCGTGGATTGCACCGCCTTGAAACTTTACAATTGTGTACTTATTTAAAATGTTATAAGTTAAATGTTTCCTCAATTATTAAAACAGTAAACGTACAAGGAATTAAGTACGGTAGCTCAGTGTAACTGCAGCCTTAGGAAAAATTAGGAAGTTGAATCTAGCTTTTTTGGGACCCGAAGTTAAATATGTGAGGTACTTTTTCTGAGGTTCCATTCTACTTATATATGGTATAAATAAGCAGCATCGACATGATAATATAAAAAATGGGCCCCTTACAGGAGGCCTGAAACTTATCAACAATATGATAAACAAATATCAGCAAAAACTTATTTAAAAAACAGCAAATAGTACCTAACCCTCGAACCAGTTATACCACTCGCTATAGTTTTAATTAACTACTCGTGGGTTAATTTCACTCGTTAAGGTAACCGTGGTAAAAACACTACTAATCAATGGTAACAGCCAGGCCCAGTTACAGTTAACCAGGTATTAAAAGCTAGAATTTCATAGTTAAATCTTGGATTAATTTCGGAACTTTAACTCAACGTTGGAAAAACAACCCTTTAATGTTCTAATATGAGATACATACGTTATAATTATAAACCCCCCCTCCCATCCTCCAAACACACACAAAAACTTTTAATATTAAAATAATTGATGGTATCTAATAATAAAAATAAGCGATTAATTCCAAAACTGTGCGCCGAAAATGACTCAAATTTAAACTTCTTTCATCATGTTTTTGAAATTTTAGGAAAGATATCTTTAGCAATATTTGTTTGTTTAAGTATTTTTCTGCCTAGGAAGCTCTGAAAAAATCAAAATACTTAAACTTTTGTTGCAGTTATCGATAATCGTGCGGCAGACAATTCTTTGAAAAATTAAATTCATCGGCCTATAAAGCCGAACGAACTCTTCCCAATTTTCTTAAACTTATTATCCAAGAAGGTATCCAATAATACCCAAATTTTTTATCTTGGTCATATTTTTAACCTGAAGGCCAAACAGAAGTACGATGAGGAAAAGGATGGAAAGAACGACAATGTATCCAAAAAATTTTAGATAATCCAAGCAAACGCACCTCCTGGATTGATTTCACAATCGAATAGAAAATTACATCTTTCCATGAATTACCATTTTATAAACTTAACAAAACATCTCAGAACAAATAAAATGCAAATTAACACATCCAACACTAAAGAGTTGACACTTTAACCGTTGATTAGCAGCAAAAACCTAACGTTAAAATTATATGAATTATGCAGAAATTAATAACCTGTTCCATTTCTTAGAAACTCGCGGCAAGAAAATTAGTTTGTTGACCCAAACGGTCACATCGCCGCAATTTTATTTAATTTACTCAAATTGTCTTGTTTAATTATTGCAGAAGTGCATTCCCATCCAGTCGGGAGCGCTTTTGCTTCTTCGGCAGCTTTTTTTCCTTAATGCTGATATTACATTTCGCACGTGTATTTTCTAACGAAACCTTCCAATTTGTTCGATTTCAGCACTAAAGTTTGACCTCGACCTCGCTAATACTATCCACAACAATAAAAAATACGGGTGGCCTCGTTAATTAGTGTGCAACAAGATCGAAGTCGGATTAGTTTGTTTGAGAAGAAAGTAATAATTGGTAGTTACACCGGTGACTGGAGTGTCCGGCCTACTCAAATATTTAGTTTTTAGTTTGTTTATCACAATAAAGGTTATTGAATGTCGTCAACCCAAAGTTTTTCCAATTCTTTATGGGTGCACGTGATTGATTTACAAAAAAACTGCAACTTCTAGCACTAATTTATTCGCATTTTTGTCCAAAAATGTCGATCGCTGCTGAATTTTAAAACAAATTTTGCACGCTCATAAAAATGTAAAACTCGGTGTTTTCATGGAAGATGGAACGATCGGACCCCCATCTTTGCATTCTTTGTTAAGAGATGCTAATTGCTAGAATTAGTTGGCTAGTAAAAATTTGATTGTACTATCCGAAAATAGAATCGACTAAGTTTCTCTATTTGGTTCTGGAAATTCCAAGAATGAAATAATAAATCAATATTGAATTGCTGAATAATGAAGACTTAATCAATATTTCCTGTTGCATCGCAATTTATGGAGTTGAGGATTTGTTTCTTCTCGTTCCAATTTTCTTCTATCCTTGATGGTTCATCCTTCCAGAAACTCGTTTTATCTGATGGAATTTGTGTTCTTACTGAATAATGAAACCTGGAATCGGTCATTACTCATCGAACATCTCGAACAATTTATGATGTTGATGATTTGTTTCTTCTCGTCCAAACTTTCTTCTAACTTAGAGCTTAGGCAACTCATTTGTTCACTTCATTCTTCAAGAAATTCGTTTCATCTGATGAGATTTGGGCTCATGAGCCCCTGTTTCCTATATCCCTGAAGGCAACGTTAAATTGTAGATCCTCTATATGGAATAATGTTGATTTGATAACATGTCACATGAACCCCACAGACAGGAAAGCAGGATGCAAATGTCTAGGAGACCCGATGCGATGGTGCAGACGACAGTTGAATAAAAATTTCTTCCTTTCTCTAAATTGATCTCTTTTTATTTCATTCTTCCAGAAATTATTTTGCATTAAAAATTATTAAGAATTACCGAATAATCAAGATTTCCGGTTGCACCTCAAAGAATTTCAGAGGTCGACGATTCGTACCTTTTCGACCAAACTTCTTTTTATCCTTGAATCTCCTCTTCATACACAAAAGAGTCAACTTTTCGTCCTTTTAAAAGTGTAACTTCCGAACCGTTGCCTTCTCCATATCCTTTTCCACATTACGTATCTCATATTTCATCAGATACATACTCGATATAATTTCTATTAATTACATCTTGAAAAGTAGATCACCTTGTTAATTAAACTTTTATGCCTTACGTAATTATTATTCATTCCCAGTGAGATAAAACATTGTAATCATGGATTACCAGTACTTGGTATGTGAAAATCAGAAAAACACAATTGGTTATCTTCATTTGTTTGTTTTGATTATGAAACACCTGGTCTGGTTCGGAAACCTTTTCTTTCTGATAAGCGTACTATTAAATTGTAAAGAAATTACAATATTACTTCTTAATTTAATTTAGTAACGGAATTAATTACATAATAATGAATTTATTAATTATACTTCCTCGTAATGAAGAAAGTTCAAAAAATCAAAAATAAAGAAAGTCGTGACAATGTCGCAGATGTATCATACCATACAATAAATTTAAGAAAAGGAAAGCTATCCTTGAAATGAATTTGTTATCAATGTAAGCAAACAATAATTTTCCAAATCGAATTCAATCTCAAACGTATGCATTTTAAATGAAACGTTAAACAGCTCTTAAATTAATTAAACCAAAAATTGCCTTATTGTTTCAATTGAGCAAATTATAACAATATGTGACGCAATGTGTAAATTTAAACGGATAACGTGCAGTGGTAAAATCAAAATTGGGGACTCACCTTTTGAAAAATTATTCCCTTTCACATTTCGAACGGCCGATCAAAATTTTCGAAAATTCCACGTTTATCCCGAATTGCGCACTATTACAAATGTAAGTATATATTTCCAAACGGCAGTGATCACAATCAGATTAAACCAAATCCAAAAAACACTTAACAAATCACCGTGCTTCGCTTCATTCACATAATTTCGCACACCATCCGAAAGAATTTCTGTGAATAACATTCTACTTGCCAGTAAATGGAAGTAATAATATCCTGTTAGCAAAGTAAAGTAACCTACTACTCGTTTTCTTTCCGACAAAACACGAACTTGATTGGTCCTTCTATGTTAAAATTATTCGCATTCCTCAGGTGCCATTTAAATCAATTAAGATCCAAATTATTAAATTTCATTGGATCACACCTATGTATCATTGCTTCCCAAACCAACGGTTTTGATGGGCCACATTTTCGTACTACGCATCACAAATTTGTGCAACAACATTGAATCATATTTGTTTATTATGGTCAGATATCAATAATTATTTATTGTTGATACTTCAAATAAAACGAACCAAATTAATTTTTAGTTATCGACCAAAGATTATGTAAATAACAATCGAAATTTGATGAGTGTGGCGTGGCCTTCCTTGTTAGTTGGTGTTGTGATAAAATATGACAAATTTTGTCAAATTTTAAATTTACGTTTGTTCAGGTGGTCCATTATGGTTTTTACCTGACAAAATACCCACATAGCTGTTCATTTACCTAACCGACCCTTGCTTACGAGAATCGTCCTAATTTTGATTAAAAATTCAGGAGTGGAGTGGCAAGAAAATTCTGCAGGATGTGCTAGTTCTCTTTTTAGTTTTTCTTAAATTTTATTTTATAGTATCAAAAATTGAGAATTTAACGGATCAAATAATCTTTTATTTGTAATGGAAAGTTACGTCAGACCCATAAAAATTTGTATAGATAGTAAAGTACAGTAATTTATAAGAAAATATTTAAAACATGGCTTTGTATTAAAAATTTTTTCTTCATTCACCACAAGCTAATGAAATTTGCTCGACTGTATGATATAAAACGACCGTTTTTCGGTACTGTTAACTCTTATAAATGTTACTAACAGACAGACATGGATATGCAAAAATACAAACGGTATGGGATTTTATTAGTGTGGATAGGGTAGAAATGATCATCTGTTCCTATTTACAAAGTTTTTTTTTTGAACTCGTCATGAAAGACACAACTGCATACAATATATAAGATATTTTCTTTTGCAACACTTTGTATGTTGTATCAATCGTCTGCAGAACCTTGTTAGTTTCTTTTTAATTTAATATTTAATAAAAATTTAATAAAATTTAATAAAAAATGTTGCACCGTGCCATTTCTTTGATTTGAGATTAAAATTCTTTCTGTGACGGAACCTAAGATGGCTCCAAAACTTACAGGACATGGCTACTTTGGAAAATTCCTCAAGAGATTGTGGAAGGACTTTAACGGTTTTTGCCTCTCATGTGTTTGGTCGGATAAGGCTTTCGAGTTTGATGATCTAATCCTAATGCATCCATATGCTTCTGGAATGTGTCCTGTATAAGGATTAAAGATAACAAAACAAAGGTAAGTGAAATCTTTCCCTGTTAACCTGAATAAATTCTACAAGCTCATTTCAGTTGATCTTTTGTATCTTTTTATTGAAAATCTACATTTTCTTTGGAATATCCTGATATTTTCTCATTTTCTCTTTCTTCACCTCTTGGTAATTTGAATCTTTCTTCTTGTAGGTACACAATTTCTTCTCTTTATTATGTTATGAATGGCATCTATTGCACCAATTTAAGCTTGCGTTCCAAAAGTTTTACTTTACCCTGAGTTTTACCAAACCTTACTTTTCCAAAAAGAAAAACGTAAGTAGTTCGTCTTAACTCGAGAAAAAAACATATGTGGAAATCTAATAACTTCGTTAATTTTGTAACTCGGGAACAATTTGCCGGTCAACTGTTAAAGTAGCGGTTACGAGAGCCGTAAATGGCTCAAACGCATAAGAAATAAACGAAAGTAAAATAATTTTGCCCAAAATTACGATTTAATTGGTAACCAATTTTAAGCTTGGGCGTTCAAATAATATACTTCCGCCCTTACAAAAATTACATTTCACACAATGTTTGAGTTTTCATCAAAGTATAATTTCTAATTAACAAAATGTTATCAAACAATTAATTTTAATTAAATATAATTAATTTACAATCAAACTTTCTTCTGTGAACTTTTCTGCAACCATAAAAATGTTTTTCTGATGCGAAATTTTTTATTACCTAAGGTACGTTGCGTGTGAAACTGTAATTTTTTGTAAATTTGAATTTGTTCCAAAAACAACCTTAATTTATTTATTAACCAGTTATTTTAACAGTATGTCCCATCACATTTGTCCTAAATTTAAATTTTGTTGTACAGTGGCAATGGAATGCTTCACGTGTGACATAACATTATTTTGCATTAACATTAAATAAATCACGAAAAAATTTGTAAATTCTAAAAATAATCTTAATTTTTTTAATTATTTAACGAACCAGGAAAAGATTTATACATTGCAATTCCATAATACGAAATATAAGTCTGCACGAAGCCTTGAAAAAGAGTTAATTAAAACAAGCATATGTCGTTGATTGATTTACCGAAATGTAAACCTTTTAAATTTGAATAAACGGTTTCTAAATTTGTTCAAACAAATATTTTTATTTTAAAATAAATATTGGTTGAGATAAGATTTTAATCTATTACGTCACAAAAACGTAATAGTAATTTTTATTTAAGGTAAAAATGTAAAAGGAATGAATCACTGAGCCAAAGCCGTGGTGTGATGTGAGCGCTGGTTGAGTTACAGAGCGAAAATTCTGGGTTCAAATAGCAGACTTTACAAAATATTTTAGCTTGGCATTCTAGTGGATATCCACACGCTGTGGTGAAATCGGAGGTAGTATAAAAGGCCTGATGATTGCATAATTTTGAACCTAAAGTTCTGTTTATGTACACGGTCATAGAAAAATCCATTGTTGGGATCTTCAGTGCTAGGCCACACTTTTTGATTTTTGTGTTAGACACGGCTGCAAAACCAAATATTTTGGGATGATCAATCGTTAGCAATACAGAGAGAATTTTGGTTTGGTTTTCATTGCAATAAGAAATTTTAACCTACAAATTTCAACTTACAAAAACTAGATAAGTCAATATGCGAAACAGAAGCTAGTGCCTCCTTAACTCTCCGGTTTACACACCAATCCGTTTATAATTTCACGTACTATTTTAATCACAAATTTTAATGTAATATTTCGGCATAAAGAAATTACGTTTAGAAATTCCCATCGATTTAAATTTTAACGGGCTTATTGATTTTTGTTTCTATGGCAACAGCACTGCAATTCAAACAATATCGTACATACCAAAACATCAAGTTTTTATATTACGGAAAAGTTTAATTCGACTTCAGCATGAGTAAAACGTTAGCAATAATAACTATCATTTTTTAAAAGAAAACTCAATTTTATGTTGTTCCAGAGAGTTAAATCCATCGAGGTGGTTGGAAGCCCACTGTGACCAAAGCACGGATTTAACAACTTTACCCAACAATTTGGTCCTCGCTGGAACAAACGGGGATGGAGAGCACAGGCTAGTTTTATCTGATTTAAATTTAAAAGGAGAATTTTCCGCACGGCTGAAGGTTTACAAAGGGACGGTGTTGAGTTCCGATCAAGCGTTACCGGATATACCGAGCGGTATTATAAGCTTTTATGTCGATAATTTGCAACCAAAATTACCCGGTGAGTATTAGGTAAAAAATTGTTTATCTTTCAAATTAACATTTAATGACTATACTCTACAGCTGTTGGTGTTGCTTGCGGATCCGACTTTCTCATTTACAAAAATAACAAACCTTTCTACAAATTTACAACTCCATCTTTGCCGATTTCGGCTTTAGAACAAGATGTATGGCAAAAATTATCATTATCGTCCGAAAACAATCAGACCAAACTAATAAACGATCTTAAAACTATTAATTATGGTCTATTATCGTCAAGGTAAACGATAATTGAATTTTATGACCAACAAAAAGACTTAATAGTAATTTGACACACCTAATTACAGGTCTCAGACTTTAATTAATTTGCCCGAGGAAGACATACAAGAATTTGTCGATAAATACAGAAAAATTGAATTGGTTAAGAATTCGACCATAACATGTCTGACCACAATAAAACGAAATTCAGAAGATCCTCTCGCCATTGCTTGTCCTATTTTGGCAACGGAGTTTGGACAAATTTTTGTTTTGGATCCGCAGACGTTCACAATACTTCACGAGGTAAAAGTGTGACTTGATAATAAATTAGGTCAAAAAGTTATTAAACAAAAGTTTTATTTTTAGGCCCGTTCAAGTAACGTCAAGGCTACTCCAACCATAATCAAAGCTTCAGGAACTTACGACGTGGATTTCCGTCTAATAATAGCTTGCAGGGAGCAGAATGTGACAATCTTACGAAGAGGATGGTTAGAGGGTAAAACAATTCTGCAGTCAGTCTCATACATCGTTGACATGATTATAATTCCTGGTGATAATTACATTTGTTTGGCCACCTCTAACAAACTCCTCAATTGCTATAGCAAACGGGTTTGAATTTTTAAATAAATTTTGCATAATAAAAATAAACAACGAATTATTTTTAGGGAAACAAATTATGGTCAGCAAAAACTGTTCAGCCAATTACCTGCCTTTGCTTGATTGTTTTAAAACATTTGAGCATCCATTTGATAGCTGTTGGGATGCAGGGTGGTGCAATACATTTGTATCACAACAGACATCCGGTAGATTATATATCTGCACCCGATACTCCATCCGCGATTACATTTGGACAATTGGGACAGGAAGAACATGTCATGGTGATAGTAACATTAGGTAAGATTTGACTACTGGATGAGTGGAAGAAAGTAGCATGGTTTTTTCTAGGTGGTACAATGAATTTTAAAATTCTTAAACGTACAGCAGATTTTAATTTTAACAGCGACAGCAGTATGTCCCCAGCTGCTCAAAATAAGCCTTTGCCTTTGCCCAAAAGAAGTAAACTGTTTTTGGAACAAAGTGTCAGAGAACGTCAAAATGCTGTAGGTGTGTAGATTAATCTGAAGTTGATTTACATGGTGCGAAGCGATATAGTAATTTTTGTGTAGATATGCATCAAACGTTTCAACAAGATTTGGTAAGATTGCGTTTAAGTGCTGCTCGAACCATGGTACACATAAATTCAGATCAATCTGGAATTGGAAGCGAGAAGGAACAGTTAAAACTCTCAGCTCAGGTGAGTCAGTGCCATAAAATACTTGGATCTAAATTAAATTTTGTTTTTCAGGTACTGGGTCTAGGTCCAAAATTCACCTTAATTTTATCACTAGAAAACATGAATTCTGAAAAAGCTCTAATTGACTTATCAGGAGTTTTTCATTGTAAGCCAACAATTTACGAGCTATCATGTTACCATTTTCAGGTAAGGATTCAAAGATAATAATGATTCTCAAGTTACAATTTTTTTTATCGTACTTTAGATTCCTTTAATTCCACCCGGACTAACTTATAAAATAGAAGCCAAAGTAACCGAACATTTGGATAATAACTATGATAATTCAAATAAAGAGAATGTAAATCTTTCAGCAAATCAAACTATTCGAGTTTTTCTGATTCGAAAAGAGCAAATACAACCAATTTTAGCTGCAAGTATTAGCATGCCACCTACAGATCCATTGGCTTATACTGTGTAAATTGGCGTGATGGTTGGCGACAGTCAAGTCCAAGTATTTCTAAACTCAGGTCAGCGTTAAGAAGACATTCTGGAAATAAATTAGATTTTAATGGTAGAGTCTACAATGACTGTTGAAGTTGTTACAGATAAGTAGGCGAAATAGTGGATCAAGATGGAGTCGTTGGTAAGACGAAGAACCGTTGTTATTTGCTACCACCATTTGGGATAATTTAGCATATTAATACTTTTATGGCACTAAAGATGAACAGGCTATAAATATAGTAAATATAATATAATAAATATTTAACAGGCTTTATACATCTAGTGACTCCATCTTACACCACCTTTTCTCTACATATAATACGTAAGCAGTATCATGTACATAACTTGTTAAAGTTTTTGAAAGATTTTTGGTTATTAAAGCCCGTATGACACGATGCACAATTTTACATAAAATTTGCATGGAAATGGTAACTAACCAATAAAAAACGTCCGATGGCTTGTAAATTTTATGCAAAATTATGAATCGTGTCATAATAGTTAAGATATAAATAAAGTTTTTTTAACTTGATCACGATTATAAATGTTTTTAAACCGACTTCAAAAAAGGAGGAGTTTCTCAATTCGTCTGTTTGTATGTTTTTTTTTGTTTTTTTTTAATGTATGTTCGGGCATAACTTTTTACAGAGTGATCCGATTTTGATGAATTTGTTTTTATTCGATAGAGTATATCTCCATGGTGGTCCCATTTAAATTTCATAAAAAAATTCCATTCGTAAGGGTAAAAAATAAGGGAAAATTGCACCCGTAAGGATAGAAAATAAGGAATGATTGTTTTTCATTTATTGATTTTTCACTTGTCAACCTATTCTGTTGAAACTTGGCGTGGAGAAAAACTTTATGACGAGCAAATTAATTAATTAAGGTAGTAATTAGTAGATTTTAATCACTAAAAATTAAAAATTAAAAAACTTTTTAACAAAAAATTAAACCTACCTCAAAAAGGAAACTAAGAAGCATAAAATAAATATATTACATTTTGAGTCTTAATAAGTAATGTAAGTAACTAATTTTGAGTCGGTGCAAAAAATCAACGATTACTAAATTACTTTAAAAAAATTATCAAAACAAAAGTCACCCACTCTGCACCGACTCAAACTTAGTTACTTACATTACTTATTAAGACTCAAAATGTAATATATTTATTTTTATGCTTTTTAGTTTCCTTTTTGAGGTCGCTTTAATTTTTTGTTAAAAAGATTTTTAATTTAGAATTCCATATACTGAAAAAGGAAGATCACAATACTAAACGTACACGCACCAACAGAAGAGAAGCCAATAGAGTTGAAAGAACAGTTTTACGAAGAAATCGAAGAACATTATGGAAAAATACCAAGATACGACATAAAAATAATAATGGGAGATTTCAATGCGAAAGTAGGCCAAGAACAAGAGTACCAACCGACAATTGGGAGATACAGCCTACACATAGAAACAAATGAAAACGGTAAGCTACTTATAGACCTGGCAGCGGGAAGAAACATGTTAATAAAGAGCACCCAATATGAACACAAAGCGATACATCGTGGCACATGGACGACCCCAAACGGTAATGTGACAAATCAAATAGACCACATAATTATAGAAAACAGATGTAACGAGTGCATACAAGACGTAAGAAGTTATAGGGGAGCTGACATGAACACGGACCACTACCTAGTGAGAGCTAAATTAAAGCAAATAATACCAATAGATTTGAGAAAAAAAAATTGACACTCTCAGGGATAGACCAAAATTACAAATAAGAGATGAAGATACAAGAGTAGAATAGAAAACAGCCATGACGGAAAATCTAAGAACTATACAACAAAACTAAGATCAAGAACAAAAAGCAAAAATTCTAAAGGAAACAATTCTACAAACGGTAAAAAAATTTACAGAACCAAGACAAAGAAAAAAGAAAGAGTGGTACGATGAAGAGTGCAAGACAGAAACATATAAAAGAGAAGAATATAGAAAGGAATCTATACAGAAACAAACGGTAGAACATAGAAAAACGTACGAAGAACAAAGAAGAAAGTGTAAAAAGCTGTTCAGAGAAAAAAAGAGAAAATACATGACCGAAAGGCTCAAGGAAATAGAAGACAAGTTTAAAAACAAAGAGATTAGGAACTTCTACCAGAGAGTGAAAAAAGTTAAGAGAGGATACCAGACGAGTACAATGATTTGCAAGGATAGAGATGGAAATTTAATAGGAGGAGAAAAAGAGATCATGGAACGATGGACACAGTACTTCGAAGAATTACTTAATAAAAGCCAAGAGAAGACAAATGACATTAACATTGAATACGATCCAGAAAGTATAAAAGTAGAAATGCCTAAAAGACAAGAAATAATTGATATTATCAAAAAACTAAAGAACAATAAAAGTGCGGGAGAAGATGGTATAACAGCAGAGATGATCAAATTTGGAGGTGAAGAACTACTCGAACGGATATATGAGTTGATAGTACAAATATTTAATGAGGAAAAAATGCCTGAAACCTGGAGTGAAGCGCTAATATGCCCAATACATAAGAAAGGCGACAAGAAAGATTGCGCAAACTATCGAGGAATAGTTATACAAAATCCTCGCAACATGGATAAAACAAAAAGTGGAAGAACAAGCAGAAAAAATAATAGGCGAATACCAGAGCGGGTTTAGAAGCGGAAGATCAGTAGTGGACCAAGTGTTTACAATTAAACAGATTTAGGAAAAAAGTCATAGTTTACGGCTACACACACACTTGGCATTCATAGACTTTAAGCAGGCGTACGACAGCATAAAAAGAAATAAACTATATCAGATACTAGAAGAATTCAAGATACACCCCAAATTGATCAAACTGATAAAGATGACATTAGAAAAAATAGAAAATAGAGTAATAGTGAAAAGAAGGACGACAAGAAAGTTCAAAGTAGAGAGTGGCCTGAGACAGGGAGGTCCATTGTCGGCGTTGATGTTCAACCTTGTACTAGAGAAGATTATCCGTGAGAGTATGATAAACAGAAATGGAACAATATTCAGCAATTACCACCAGTGTCTGGCGTTTGCAGACGATGTAACATTGATAGCTAGATCAAAAAAAGAACTACAACAATGCATCATCAGAATGACAGAAGCGGTGAGAAGAATGGGGTTAGAGATCAACGAGCAGAAAACTAAATTTATGACATGGCAAGACGAACCGTATGAAGAGAACAGAATGCTGCAGGTAAAAACGGAAAACAATAAAACTTTAAAGATAGAGAAAGTCCTGTCATTTGTATACTTAGGCACAGTGATAACAAGGAAGCCTGGTAGTAGCGAAGAAATCAGAGCTAGGATAAATGCAAGAAATAAAAACATAGCGGCACTACATGGAATCTTGTCAAAGAAGATGATGTCTAGAGCGGTGAAAATCAGAATCTACCGAACAATAATAAGACCGGTGGTGACCTACGCATGTGAAGTATGAACGCTAAAAAAGCAAGACCAGACAATGTTGGGAGTATGGGAGAGGAAGATGCTGAGAAAGATTTTTGGCGGTGTAAAGGTAGGAGAGACGTGGAGGAGACGAACAAACGAAGAGTTAAGAGAACTATACGGAGAACCGGAAATAGTGGATGTGATAAGAGCGCAGATATTGAGATGGCTTGGACATGTGACGAGAATGGGTAAGAATAGAGTAACAGTCAAAGTGTGGAAGAGTCAAATAGATGGTAGAAGACGAAGAGGACGACCAACACTTGAATGGAAAAACGATGTGAATGAGGACATACAACGACTAAAAGTGACAAATTGGAAAGATAAAGCAAGAAACAGGAAGGAGTGGAAGAAGATAGTAAACGAAGCTATGGGTCTTCAAGGCCTTTAATGCTAATGTATATGTTACAGTTAAAACCCGAAATCAGTTAAAACCCGATCTAACTAGTAAATTCTAGTTTTAACTAACCGCCTTAGTAAATTCTAGTTTTAACTGAAATTATACCAGTTAAAACTAGAATTAACTGATTTCTAACAAACTTCTTTAGTAAATTCTAGTTTTAACTAAACTTATACCAGTTAAAACTAGAATTAAAGTAAAAATTGTCTTATTAAGCAATTATTTTACACATTATTATTATATTCTACTTATTGCCACATGGCAGGCTGTTGTGACATTTTGAATTGCAAATAATTTCTCTTTTTAAACAAAGGCAATATTTTGGGGTGCAATTTTTTTTACAAGAACAGCGGACAAACCCTTGTCCAGATTCAACGGCAGCTTTTTGCGCTGCAGTCTTGAGGAAAATTTCTTCATCTGGCACTTGTTTTTGAGTCAAAAAACTTTAGAATTTTTTAAAATTTTTTTGTCATTGTCACTTTTAAAGTAACTGGACCAATGAGAGCGCTCCTGTATGATCGGATAAACGTACAAACGGATACATGGAAATTGAGCTTAACCCTCTCTCCCCGCCCCTATTTGGTAACTTTTCGAGATTGTTTGTTATCGAATCGTTAAAAACCGTACAGTTTGGTTTCCAGTACTATCTAATGCAATTCTGAACAAAAGTTAAATTTACCTATTTGAAAGTGACGATGACAAAAAAAATTAAAGAAAAATCTAAAGTTCTTTTGACTCAAGAATAAGTGCCAGATGCACTTTACAATTCAAAATGTCACAACAGCATGCCATGTGGCAATAAGTAGAATATAATAATAATAATGTATAAAATAATTGCTTAATAAAACAATTTTTATCTAATATTAAGTCTACTTTTACTTAATTCTAGTTTTAACTGAACTTATACCAGTTAAAACTAGAATTTACTAAAGAAGTTTGTTAGTATTCAGTTAATTCTAGTTTTAACTGGTATAATTTTAGTTAAAACTAGAATTTACTGAAGAAATTTGTTAGAAATCAGTTAATTCTAGTTTTAACTGGTATAATTTCAGTTAAAACTAGAATTTACTAAGGCGGTTAGTTAAAACTAGAATTTACTAGTTAGATCGGGTTTTAACTGATTTCGGGTTTTAACTGTAACATATATATTAATTTTTTGTTAAAAAGTTTTTTTTAATTTAGAATTCAAATCTTAAAAAGTTGATGAATTTATCTTTTCTTTTTAAAGATAAATTTTGATAAAGTTGGCAATTTTAAGAAAACCACCAGAATTTAGCTTTCCTATAATAACTCAAAAATGATGAAAGATAGAAGAATATGAAAAAGCCTAAAAATGATCAGTATAAAAAGACAAATTTTATTTTATATTAAACATTTTTGACAACTTTTAACTTTTATAGTTTTTGAGTTATTGAAGAAAAACTGAAGTGAGTCATACTCGAGTTGTCGCCGTTGTTACTACTCTTTTATGTGGATTTTAGTGCATTAGCAAATCTGAATATAACCAAATGTTAAAATATGTTACATTATATTGTACTAGTACTATACATTTTACACGAAAAAATAAAATTATTTTTCGATTTAATCTGATTTTATTTCAACACTTTGTATAAATAAGATTATTACAGTTGGTACTGAGTTGATAACGTAACAGAAATTGAGGTTAAAAGTGTTGGCTGCTGTCAAACACAAATAAATAAATAAAAATAAAGCATATTTTGTAAATTTATAAAATAATGGATGTGAGTAGTAACAATTACTTATCATCATCATCAGATCCGCGTTTAATCGACCACATTGTGTACGAATTAAAATCTCAAGGTATTTTTGACAAGTTTCGAAAGGAGTGCATAGCCGATGTCGACACAAAACCTGCCTACCAAAATCTAAGGCAGCGAGTGGAGGGTAGTGTTACAGGGTTTCTTAAAACTCAGAGATGGCGACCGGATATGAACAAGAATCAAGTGCGAGAGTCGTTGAGGAGAACCATATCGGAGTAAGTTACAGTTTAGTTTCGTTTAGTTTACTCATTCATTTAGGTCGGGATTTTTAGAGATTGGTGTTGAACGAATAGTGGATCAGGTTGTTAATCCTAAAATAAACTCGATTTTTTTGCCTCAAGTTGAGAGTGTGGTGTATAAATATATGGGGGTGCAAAAACCGTCTGCAATAAAATCAGAGAACGACAGCAAGAGCAATGACATAAATAATTTATTACCTAATGACCTGGAAGCCGTTTCTCCTGAACCAGCCGAGTGTGTTAACGATGATAGTATCAAGGTTGAAGATCCTGTTGAGGAATTGAAGAAGGTGGAAGAGAAAATCGATGAAGATGAGTCGCCACCGTTTGAACCTCTTGGAGAACCTTCGTTTTTAATACAAGAAGATACAGTGGATTCGCATATGTCTGGTTTTTCAGGTGAGATTTTTTGTTCTTCTTAACTGTAAAATTTACTGGTGGCTAACTGGGAGGATAAGACTTTACACTTTGATTATATAACAGGAGAAGCTACACAAATCTTCTACATTTTAGTTGTGCACATCTAGTCAAATAGTGATAAATACTGAACTGCTGTATTTTTGATACACTGGTGTATATTGAATTATTATATAGGAGAGCCTTAAGACTCAGGATATAAAAAAAATGCATGTAAAATAAAAGTAGTAGGTAAACCAGATAAAGGAGGCGGGCAGGGATGTACATAATTAAATCCTTGTCAGGAGGTTAAAAGAGTCATTTTTTGTTGTTGGCGGCCAAGGGGAAAGAATTATTTTTTTTACTGTTGGTTTCATGTAAAAAAAATTAATATTTAATTTTCAATATCTTCGCGTTGATCGAGTTAAAAAACCAAAAGGTCACAGACCACTTCTTATACAATAGAATATTTCTATATTTTTAAATTGTATAAATTTAAACATTTAAAAAATTTTAGCGCAAATTAAATCAGCTTTTATTTTTAACTGGTGCTTTTTTCTCCCAGTTTTCCTAAAGAATACAATAAAAATTTTCTGCTTTACTTAAATTTTTCTAGAATTTAAAGTTGAAAATTATTTTTTTAATTTAAAAGGTTTAGCAAGTCACGATTCGAATCACAGCACCGACGTAACCAAATTGACTACGATTTTGGAAACGTCGAATTCTGAATCACAACCACAGTTATCACAACAAACTTCTGAAGACAATTCTGTAAGTGTTTCAAATGAAAATTCAAATTCAAAAAGCGATTTGGTTCCAACCAAAGTGGAATCGAACAAAAAAACCGACGATAAATCTAAAGATGACAAGAAAGGAAGCGATAAACATCGCAGCTCCTCAAAACACAAATCTCGTCACGATTCGAAAGATAAAAAATCGAGTTACGACAAAAGTAAAGATAGGAGTCGACGCCATTCTTCCAGAGACGATGATAAAAAGTATAAGAAAGATGACAGAGATAAAAAAGATGATAAGGATAAGAAAGATGATCGAGATAAAAAGGACGATAAGGATAAGAAAGACGATAGAGACAAAGAACGTAGTAGAACAAGCAGTTCAAATAGCAAATACTCTTCTTCTAGAAAGTCGAGTTCGAAAAGCGAATCGAAAAGCGATTCAAAATCAAAACATGACGACAAAGACAAATACAAAAGCAAAAGTAGAAAAGATGACAAACACCACAAGTCTTCTTCTTCCTCCTCTAATAAAGATGCTAAAAAGGACGATCATTATAGCTTAAAAGATAAGAAAACGAACAGGAGGTCGACGGATCGCGATTCTAGTGATGGACACTCGGGTACGCAAAGCTCTTCTGGTTCGTTTACAGAATCCGTAAATTCACAAAAATCAAACAAAAATGTAACTTGCGTTAATTCGACGGGGGAATCCAGTAATTCGGAACAGGTGGATGGCGAAAATAATACTAATCAGACGAAAACTGTCGGTAAAATGGAAAAGCTTTTTCTAAAGTACAAAGGAAAACCAAAATTCGCGTCAAACATTTACGAAGCAAAAAAGTTAATGAAAATTAGAAAGATGTGGGGAGAAATTGAGAAAGAAAGAGAAGCGCAAAGTAAAAAAAGTTCGCCAAAAGAACAGGCAGTTTTGAATGATACGAAAAGTGTCGTAGAAGATTCGAAATTATCTGTTGTTATAGGAACGGGTCCTGTGATAAGTAAAGAAACCTGGGATGCCATGGAGGCTAAAGTGAACGCTGAAAATGCAACAGACATGACAACGTACTATTATTCTTCGAGTGATATATCAGATGATAAAATACAAGTTATTGATTGTTTCAAGGAGGACGATTTTAAAGGTTTTACACCGAATCCTAGAAAGGAACGGTTTCAAGAAGCAATTGGTCCTATAATGGATGAACTAGAAACAAGTATTACCAAGCAATCACACTTACTACAAGGTACAAAAAATCATGCAAACGACGCGTTACCGAAAGTTTCGTTTGTCAAGTTGCAAGAAAGCGAAATTGTTATAACTCCTAGTATGAAACACGAGGCTAGTCCAGATTTTAGGAACAATAACAACAAAACTAAACTATTTGATAAAGGTGAAGATAATTTAAGTTTTATAAATGTTGTGAGTTTAACCCTTTTTTTTATTGTTAGTTGATTCAGATGACGATTCTAAATCGTCGCTTCCCAAAGCCAAGCGAGCTCGACTTGAAAAATCAGGTAAAAATTGTACTGTGCTGTTCGAATTGTATGTACCTACTCAGTACAATTTGTTCTAGCAAACCAAACCAACAATCTTGATGTTTCTGTTGGGGATGATGGTGGTGAAAAACTGAAACAAGGCGTCGGCACGACCAAAGGTAAGTTATTTAAGTTATTTACTAAAATCGTTGTCAAGTGGGCCACCTCAACCTCTATTATTTTTATTATCTTTTTGTTTAGCTGGTCACAATTTACGTAATCAACAAAGATATTCCAGCGACGATTTATATAAACCACGTTTGCAATTTACTTCCAGAAGAAGAACTGCCAAAAGTAATAATTGATTGTTAGTAGAAGATGCTAATAGATTTTCTAAGAAATTTTTTTTATTGTAATTTTCAATATTTTTATACTCATGCCTAATTGTTATAATTTATTAACATACAGTTTTTATAAAATAAATACTAAAAAGATTATTTATTTTAAATCTACATGACACAATCATACGAAAGTTATCGTTGTTTTCTTACTTCATTAATACTTATTACTATAAATATTATTATCCACATTAATTCTATTAAAATGCCATCAAATACTTCCAAATTTGATATTTCCCATCCTTTTTTAATTACATTTCGAAGCGATATTATGGGTATGGTACATGGCAGACATAGAGAGATCCATCTAAGTACAGCAGGCATTCCTTCAATTGGCCACACCAAACCTAAAAATGCGCTAAGTTTAGCTCTCACAGAGTATATTGATAATATATTTGCGCAATTTATTTTTAGGGCCTTGCTCTAAATCAGGGGTCGGCAACCTTTTCGTGTAAGAGGGCCAAATATTTTACGTGCGGATTAGTGCGGGCCGCACTTCTTGGGAAATCTACTAAAAATGAGCTTTTTTTATGCAAATTCACCAAAAAATGCTTTTTTTCTTAAAAAAAAAACGTCATTTTTGGAAAGTCTTGCGGGCCGCACCAAGACGCTTCGCGGGCCGCAGGTTGCCGACCCCTGCTCTAAATGATTCAAAAGGAGACGCAAAATTTTGTTGTTGAAAGAAAAGATTTTATTTTATTAATTTATTGTATCATGTTTTTTTTACCATTTAAAAATTGTATATTATTTTATGAAATAAAGGAGGGAGGCACGAAAATTAGATTTTTTTTCAAGGGGGCGTAGAAACAAAGTTTGAAAATACTGTGCTAAGTTGTGATTTTTTAGGGAGTAACAGCAAAAATTTTGATTAGATTTTTTTAAACTTGCTAAATATATTAGCGGTACATTTGTGAAAACTGCAAAAATTCTGAAAAAAATTTAAACGGAATGCGGGGGGGGGGGGAGGTTATTGTTAAACAATAACAATGTTGTTTAAGAGGGGCATTTTTTTCAGGGCCCTTTTAATTTAATTAACAGATGGCGCCTACTTAAATATTATTTTATATATTTAAAATATAGCAAATTTCTCTTATTTTATAAAAATATTTAAGTAGGCTATATTTTAAATATAGCAAATTCCTCTTATTTTATAAAAATATTTAAGTAGGCGCCATCTGTTGATTAAATTAAAAAAGCCCTGAAAAAAATGCCCCTTTTAAAATTTTGAAAATGAATATTGTTAAACTTGTAAACACTGGAAAATAGTGTAATAATAATTCTAAACGCCTAGTGGGTGCCTTTAAAAGGGGTAGGCGATAAAAATTTAATAAAGTAATATAATAATATTACTGTTAAACTTGTGAATACTACAAAAATAGTGAAGAACTTTTAATCGGAAAGTAGGTAGTTTTTGAATAGGTTAAATTATAATATTTTATCTAACATTTTTGAAACTAAATTTATTAATGTTAAATCTGTGAGTACCTACCCCAAAAATTGTAATAACAAAAAGGTGATTTTTAAGGGAGGCTCAGCAATAAAAATTTTGTTTAAAATATTTGAAACTAATAAATAAAATATTAAATATAAGGGTCACTCCACCAAATAAAATTTTTTTTGAAGTGACCCCCACGGATTTTTTCAAATTTTGTGGAGTTATTCTCTGTATAAAAATAATGACTCACTGAAAAATTTACCTCTTAATATTAAGTACTTTCGTAATAATGATTTTTTGAATTTTGACAATTTTGAAATTTTTAACTTTTTCGTTAATTTTTTTGAAGTAGAAAGATTATTCATAAAAATACGAGAAGTAACTACAATTTCTTTTGTAAAAAATCCTCAGCTTTTCAATGAAGATATTAATTTTTTATTATAAGTAGCAAAAGACCTCCAAAATTTTAATTAAAGTAAAAAAATTTACTTTTTTGACAGTGCGGCAAATTTTTTTTCAAATTTGATATTCTTTTCTGAAAGCTGAGATTTTTTTACACAAAATATCTAATTTTTACGATGTGCATATTTTTTGTTTAAGTACAAATAAATAAAATGTACGATTTTTATGATTAAAAAACTTTTATTTTTGAATATTACTCATATTGAAATTTTTTTTAAGATTTATTATGTTAATTATTTACTTTTTGTTCATAAAAAATTGTTTAATCACACTTTTTCGTATTTAATTTTAGATAATTTTTTTTTTAAATTATGCAGTAAAAAAACTTGACAAAAGTTGTATCGCTCTTAACGATAAATTTCTATCACGATTTGGAATATTACTTAAATCTACTTACTGGAAAATCACTCAAGATCATACAATCCACCCTAAATATATTCAAGTAATATTCCAAATTGTGATAGTTTATTGTTAAGAGCACCATAAATTTCGTTAAGTTTTATTTACTGCATAATTTTTTTTTAAATATTTGAAATTAAATACGAAAAAGTATGATTAAACAATTTTTTATGAACCAAAAGTAAATAATTAACATAATAAACCTTACAGAGAATTTTCAATATGAGTAATATTCAAAAATAAAAGTTTTTTATTCGTAAAAATCGTACATTTTATTTATTTGTATTTAAACAAAAAATATGCACATCGTAAAAATTAGATATTTTGCGTAAAAAAATCTCAGCTTTCAGAAAAAAATATCAAATTTGAAAAAAAACTTGCCGCACTGTCAAAAAAATAAATTTTTTTAATTTAATTAAAATTTTGGGGGTCTTTTGCTACTTATAATAAAAAATTAATATCTTCATTGAAAAGCTGAGGTTTTTTTACAAAAGAAACTGTACTTCTCGAATTTTTATAAATAATCTTTCTACTTCAAAAAAGTTAACGAAAAAGTTGATAATTTCAAAATTGTCAAAATTCAAAAAATCATTACTACAAAAGTTTACACTAAATTTTTTAGTGAGTTATTTTTTTTATACAGAGAATAACTCCACAAAATTTGAAAAAAATCCGCGGGGGTCACACTTCAAAAAAAATTTTATTTGGTGGAATGACCCATAAATTTTCAATGTTATTTTCCTGTCTCACGTTTTTAATAATTAAATAAAATAATTTTTCTTATGATGTTGAGAGTTTTAAGATTGCTTATGTTGAGAGAGGCCCCAGGCGCGCGCGATAATGTTTAATTTTAAAAATATTGGCATATCAAAGATAAATTAATAATAAAATTTTATGTGATATTCATTTGTCAAGTTTTAAAGACGGATTAAAGTTTTTTCTTACCGCAAGTAAATAACATGGGATAAAATGTTCCTGTTGCCATGATATTGGCCATGGAATGACTATTACTGACGACTGATATTAAGAATCCTAAAAACGACAACATTTCAGTTACTTACAATAACAAAATTTAAATTTTCTTACCATACACCATTCCACATGTTCCTTGTAATAACATAATCACCATAATAATGCCAAAGTTTCCAAAAACCTCAATTTTGTAAAAAGCAAACGCAATTAATGCTATGAGACTTGTTTGAACCACAATAATTGTAAATTGTGTCACAAAATGGGTTATCACAATTTCGATAGTGGAAACGCCCGCAACGACGGATCGATCCCATACTCCTTCCAAACGATCAGATATGATAACGCTGGATGCGTTGGATGAGCCCATGAAAAAGAGTATCCTGGAAAATTGTTACGTAGAAGTAGGACAATTGATAAGTTAGTCCCCTACTCACGTGATTAACGCGCCAGGAAGCATGAAAATGGTGTACGGATCTTTAAAATTTGCGTAAACAGCTTCTTCAAATTTCATTGGTATTTGACCCGCTTTGGGGAAAAAATTGCAATCTTTAAATAATAATTTCATCATGTCTTGCATTTTTTCAAACAACTTCTTTTTAATGGCCGCACCAATCTGACGATCTGGAAAACAAATTGGAATTTGAAGAGCAGTGAAAGCGAGGGCGCCAGAAACTCACTTGACATATCCAAATAAGCAGAGATTTGACTGGTGGTAAGAAGGTCTGGTCTACTAGTTATGTATCGTATGCGCTCCTGCAAGAACACCGAATAATTGTATGGTATATGAAGCGCACCGGCTACATCTCCATGCGTAATATCAAGTCGTGCCTTTTTTATATCGTCGTACGGAATCTAAAAAATATAAGGTTGGGAACTACCGTTTTATACGCTAAAGTTTCACTTACTAAATCAAACATTGGATCGTCGAGTTCATCCATAAATCTGCAACTTACGCCGGTCAAATCACACGAATTTTCGGTTGGGATAGCCGACTCATTGTACATAAAATTTCCGCACCCATTTGGATATTCTTCGTTTACTACCGCAATCTTTACGTTTCGTATGTCTGTACCAATGGCAAGAAAAAATGCCAAAATTTCAAGAACGGGGAACATCACCATAAACGCTATTCCGCTAAAAATAATAGTACATCAAAATTTGAAAATTATTTTAGGGGAAGCACCCAGTACCTCGGATTCCTGATAATTTGGAAAAAGTTTTTATTAAACAAGGCTTTTATTCTGTGGCCGTTTACATCAAACGTTTTGGATCTACTGCTCTTCGATTTTTTCTTTGGTGTTTCAATTGTTAATGGCTGAAAATGTTAAATATGCGAGTTTTATACATTTATATGTTGCAGTCACTGAACTGTATTTATTAAATTTTATTTAACATATAAGGTTCAGTGGTGGAGCTACCCACCTCTATCGAGCCATTTAGGCCGTACGAGTTAACCGTCGATGTTGATGCAGTCATTTCCATGTTTGATTGATCAATACTAATTTGGTCCATTTGAGATTCTAACAGCCTATTCTCCGTTTGTTTTCTACTTAAAAGTAAAAATACATTTTCCAGCGAATCGGTCGAGAATTTTTGTAATAATTTATCAGGAGTTTCTTCCGCTAATAACTTTCCCTGCCTCATTAAACCAATCTGAAAATGAATCAAATTTAGATTTGTTTGCTTTTGAGTGTATTCGCCTATTTCCTGTGCGTGTAATATTTGAAAAAAAAATAATTTAAAATTTTACAACTTCGTGTTATTGTTTTGCAGAGTTCAAGTGTGAGAACCTTCCGATTTACACTTTCTTTGAGCGGTGGATTGGAGGTGACCATCCTTGGTTACTGCCTTATTCAACAGAACTGTGGTGAACTTTTATAGTGCAGTGGATATGGGTCTATAGTCGCTTTTTAAGGTAGAAAAATTTTTTGGAATAGAAAGATAATGAGATCCTGGCTTACAGACATACAATTTTTTTTAACTTTTTTTTGAGCGGTAACAGAAAGAGTTACAGATATTTTATTTTGCAAAATTTGAAGACGTATTTGCTTATCAAAATGTTTCTTTTACTCATAGCACTTAGGGGTTTACACTAAACCAAAAGCAGTTTTGATAAAAAATAGTCAAATTATAGTTAGCAAACCAGATATTACTTTCTTTTTATCTGATTATATTATTATTATATTTTTTGGTTCAGATGAGCGAGAAATATTTCTCAATTAATTTTGATGAAATTTTGCATAAGTAGTTTTGCGAACCATGAACTTCACTGGTTTGTTAATTGCTGGAAATCGGTTTAATAGTTTTTTAGTCTTTTCGTTACATGTTTAATGGGTTATAAGTTATATTATATTACATTAAGCTTGACATTATGGCACAGAATGCTCTTATCAAAGGTTAACATGCATTATATGCATGAGTAAATTGTATTATAATAGCATAAGTTTACATGCATTTATATTGATTATGCAATTATTTATACATATTTTATAATTCGTTAATGCATGTTTGTGTTATGCAAGTGGAACAATTCAAATTCAATTTATAACTTCTTAATAAACGAAAATTTTAAAGTCATCGAAGAATACTATTTTTAAACCGGAAGGTACCCGCTAGACTAGGGGAAAATTTTTTGATAAAATAAATGCATTTTATATTATCACATTTTTTAAATATTTTTTCCATTTTCTAGGGTGGTCTAAACTTTTCTAGAGTTGGCTAAGTAAATTAAATCAATTACAATTCCAAGAAAAATTATTGGTACCTCTGCTTAGTAGTTTATTGCATGATGCTAATGTACAGTAGAGCAAATCTTGGATAGCACCTAGGAATTAGGAGGAACTAAATACTGAATCCTTGAGGGGAGTATGTGGTAACGAAGGATGCGTTTCCAAAGCTTATTGTTAGTGTGTAAAAGTCCTGTAAAAAGGATGATCTAGGTCTCGTATTTTTTTACTCTAAAATAATAAAAAAATTTACTATAATCGACTCGATAATAATTGAAGAAGGGGGGCAGGTTGTTAATCCAAGAAAAACATAAACAAGAATATCGAGTGCAATTAAACATTTATAAAAAATTGTTTGTTACCTACTTTGTATTATATTTTATTGTAATCATCGTAAACAAAATAAACTTTGTCATTAACCGATGTTCTTTTCAAATATTACACGAAATAGGTGAATAAACTTATTATTTTATTGGAATTTAGTTCACCGTGACCGCATTTACTACTTATTTATATTATATTAATAAGAATAAGAAATTCAAGGCGAGCTTCATGTAACACAATCAGGCATACCTATCCAGTATTTTTGTAATTATAAGGAATGAAAATAATTTAAATTTTATACTTCAAGGTAATAAAATTCTATAAAATGTTATGGAAGGACCAATTCTTCACGAGTGGAAAAATTACCTTATGTGCTTGGCGTGTTTCTTCTATATAATGCGTTGTAATTATCACAGCTATTTTTTGCGTTTCTGTTAACTCTACTAAATAATCCCATATTTTTTCTCTGAGTATTGGATCTAAACCGACAGTAGGTTCGTCCAGAATTAGCAATTTTGGACTATTCACTAATGCTGCCGCAAAGGACACTCTCCTTTGTTGACCACCACTGCAATTTTTTATATATCTAAAAATAACACAAACAATTTAATGAAATAAGTCGGCTCCACATTTTTTTGTAATAAAAACCTATCTCTTGGTGGTAATTCCAACAATTGTGATAACATAACGTACTTTTCTTCTATTTGGCTATCAGTCATTTTATAAATTCTTCCAAAATAATAAATAGCCCCTTCGACGGTAAATTCAGCCACCAGTGCTACATCCTAAAAATGCTCGTAATGAAACAAAATTATCGGTAACATAGGAAATGTTCTTAACCTGGGGCATGTAACCAACAAGGGGGCCAGGAATTCCACAATCTTTTGAGCCCGGTTCTCCACCTAGCACCCATACTTGTCCCGAATCCAATTTTTTTATTCCGACAATACAACTCAATAAAGTAGTTTTTCCGCAACCACTGGCACCTAGTAAACCGTATCTAAAATAAACAAAAAGTTCCATTTGAACATATTGCGAAAAAATTCACGCGCAAGATGGATTAACGAGTACTTTTTGTTTATCAATCTTATTCGATTTGTCAATTAAAAGTGTGCCTAACCATCTATATAATATATATCAGTCTCTGTCATATTAAAATTTATTTTCTGAAATCGTTTGAAATGAAATTAAATGGAAAAGCGGTAATATTCCGTAAATAATATCAATGTTGTTGAGCCTTGAATCATTGTACGCTTTAAAATAATTATTTTAATTATCTTGCAATAACTGACGTATTTACAATGCAATATTTAGGAATTAAGGTAATAATAATCTTGTGTGACGCATGGATATCTTGCACTTTCGATGTGAACATATACCACATCAACGTAATTGATGTATGATGTAAAATATTCTGGTCAGTCGGGAAATTTATTGGACTTTTTTAATATCAAGGTTGTAGTCCTTGAAACTTGGAACTTGTTTTTCGAAATCATTGTGTAAACTGGCCTTTTTTTTGGAAGTTACTGGATTTTATTCAAAAAATTATGAATAAATGGGTTAATGCTTAAAAAATTAATACATATTTTTTTACATGAAACACTGGAGCTAATGCAAGCAGAGGACAAGCAAGACATGCAAATTAACTTCAGAAACAATAAAAGTCCTAATAAGGATATAAATTTATTGCATGCAATTGTATAGTAAATACTATAAAATGTTGTTATTTAACAGTAACTTTGTCATCTGTTGGTATAAAATTGGTTAAGGCTACGAATATGAAGGTTGCGTTACAACTAAAGGACAACGAGCTTTGTATGTTCTCCCTGGTTTATTTCCCTTGCTAAGCTGTTTTATTCCTCGCTTTCAGGTTACGAATGCTACTCGAAGTAGAACTGTGACGAAAAGTGACACTTTTTTTGGTAGCACAAAGTAACTGAATTTTTTTTTAGTTTTTTGAAAAGATATCTGGCATAAATAAAGCCAGATTAATTAAAAAACAGCTGGTTTTAAAATATAAAAAAGATTTTTTTGTGTTAAATTCAAGTTCCTTTTGTACATATTTTATAAATTGATTATAATTTAAACGAAAAAGAACAAGATTTGTAATTTATTCGATACGAAATTTCCAATAAATTCTAAATTTTCCTCTAAATTGAAAACTGCGCAATTAAATTTTTTTCTTAATTAAATAAACAAATTCTCAAATAATAAAATTATATTTAATTAGTTGTAATATAATATGTAAATATCTTTGCCATAAAAACACTTCAGGTATGCAAAATATTGAGTTGTTTTTCTGTGTGAGGAAAGTGCGTTAGGTATTCGTAATTTAATTTGAAAATGTGAGGGGTTTAAATTTAAATTTTTTTTATCTGAAATGAAGCACTTTTGAATGTTAATTTTTTAAATTTTGTTGAATATTTTCTATTTTTAGTATTTTGGGCTGAATATTTTGTTCTTTTATTGGTTCAACAGGCGACTGAGGAATTCGAATCGCTTACGTTTACTCCGCGCTGCTGGGTTATAATTTAAATTTGAAAAACAAATGCCTCGAGCATTTTGATTTAAAATGGATAAGAATAATGGATACACGATCCAGGGACGTGCCCAACCAACTTTTTTGGGGGGGGGGGGGATTTCAAATTTGCAAATTTGCTCACCGAATTAATTCAAAATTGCCAACTTTTTGTAAGTTTTGCAATTTTCTGTAAATTTAGACATAAAAAAATGCCAAATTGACCAACTTTTGGGTATTTTTGTAAACTTTTTGCCAACTTTCTAACACATTGGGGGGGAGGAAGCTCCACCCATGCCCCCCATGAGCACGTACCTGACAGGATCAATCAAAGCAGATTTTTTTTGTGCCTAAAGATACTTAACATTTCATTATATGCCCTTTAATTATTGTTAAATTATCTAAAGTAAAAGTAGTGCCTTTACCTTGAAATTCACCTGCCTGCAAACTACAAATTAAATTTAGTTGTATTAATCTGTTAAAATCCAAAAAAAAAAAATAGATTTGCCTTGAAAAAATAATCGTCCACAAATTGAAATCAACAAATTAAACTGTTTAGATTTCAGATATTCATATTCAGACATATAAATAATATAATTCCATAGGTATTCAGAATTTTCATCCATAAAATTGACATAATATTTAAAAAAAAAGATGAAATCTTAAACAATAATGACAAAGTTATGATGTTACCTTAAGAGAATTTTTATTATAATTATTATTTTTTGTTATAAGGACACACAAATACAGGAATCGACAAAAATATTTTGTAAATTATACCCAAATTAAGAAAAGTTGTTCACCTTCAATCGATACGTATTATTAATGAATATAATTAAATATTTTTCAGTTTTAATATCAAAGTCAATGCGATCTGGGTAGGAAGTAGGTAATTAAATAGAGAATATTCAGATGATTAAATAGTGTTTATTTTTGTTTCAATTATTGTTTTTTGGAAAAATTTGTTAAATAGTAATTTCGCTAAATACTTGCAAATAATTTAGATAGTAAATAAGATGTGCAGGAAATATGAATTTTTCACAATCTTGTTTTGATTATTATAAAATAACTTCGTGATTAAATCGTTTTCTGTAAGAAAATAGTCAAAAATCTGGGAAGATTATTTTATCGAGTTTATTTTATTAAAAGGGTTAAGGGGAACGTTTAATATCTGTCTCTCTATGAGTAGAGCTTTGTTTTGCCCTTTTTGGGCTAAAAAAAGTTTACCGATCACAAGTATAATTTAGGTGTAGATTGTCTACAGGTCCAAATTATGTCAGAAAAGAGTACAGTTGTGCTAGAAATGAGTAAAATTGTGCTAGAAAAGGGTAAAATTGTACACAATTTTGTATTTGTAGATGTATTGTATTTGTATTGTAGTCTTTTTTCTGTGAAATGTGTGCTATTATATTTTTTATTCATAATCGTTAACAATGTTAATATAATTTATTTATAAGTGGAGTCTACTTTTTATTATTATATTAAAAAACTTGGTAATTGTTTGTCGCACGCGTAACAGGTACATGTGATCTGCCGTTTCCTTGCTTAGCTTTAGATATAGAGCAAATGAAGCTTTGCTTGAACTTTTTGTGAACGTAATCCTTTTAAGTATAACATTTCTTTTTCCTACATTTTTGAATCTCAAAAATACAATTACTTCTGTGTAGATATTTCCAAAAAAAACGCCGCAGGCGATTCACAACAGTGATTTAGATCAAATTTTAAGTCAAAGAAGTAACGTTGTGGTGACGCAGTAATGGAAGGGAATCATACGTGACACTTTAATTCGGACACACTTTTTTGCTGTGATGGGACCACTTGACAAAAAATTTAAAAATTACTTACATTGTTCCTTTTTCGACATTCATGTGCAACTGGTCCAAAACTTGTTTGTTTCCGTAATATTTGGTAGCGTTTGTAACACAAACTGCGGTTTCTTTAGTTATCGACATTTTTTTTATTGAAACCTAGAACATAATTGCACATAAAATAAGTAAAGTGAAATGAAATTGCTTGGATGCGCACTTTTACAAATTACTTAACAATATGACACGCTATATAAGCCAATTAAGCAATTACGAATAACATTTATCGTAATAATTTCTGACAAAGTACTTTTCAAATTGATCGCTCGTAAGACTATCAGTTTTTAATATCAATTATGTAACGTGCCGTTTCTTAGAGCAGTATTAAATTTGATCGATTTAGAAATCAAAATTAGCAAAGTAAGAGTTTACACGGCGTAAACTTAAAGGTAGACTGATGAGAACACAAAAGATATAAAATTTATCTGCCGGCTTTTTGAATTAACATATTTTATATATGATTATAAAATTTGCATTTTCAAGGCTCTCTTAAATTATTATTAATTCCGTTAATTTGCGTTTAATCGAATTTTCTTTAGAAAAATATAAAATATCCTTAAGTCAAAGGTAGAACCAGTAACGCATCATTAAAGTAAAAAAAAAGAATTTAATTAAAAGGCAATTATGACAGGTTATAAAAAGAAAATTTATTGTGTAATTTTGAATAATCGACGATTGTTAATAATAACAATTTGTTAATTGTTTTTAGCCGAAGTCGCAAATTAACGACTGAATTTTAATTTTATTGTTCGCGAAAACTATTATTGAAAAACGATGACTGCCTGGTTAATAAAAAATGGATATTTGGAGGATTTTGTTTATGTTTTTAAGGATAATAATTATAATAACAACGAATGAGCTTTATTATCGAGATAGGATAAATACCAGAGGAGGGGGAGATTTTCCTGAGGGTAGAAGTTTTATATTAATATACAAATGTTATACTACTGATATATTTAAAAATTTTATTTTAGAGAAAAAGGATGGAATTTTTGTAATTAAAAGCAAAACAATTGAAATAATTCATTTAAACAAATTCATTAGATTTAAATTGCAATAAATCGAATAATCGTAAATCACAATAAAACAAATTTAAAAATGTCTCTTGAAGGAAAACTATGATAATTAAGTTAAAGTTATGAAGTGTTAAATACAAACTTGCAAAACAATTAAAAATAAATCACGTTTTATTTAATGCTGTCTAGAGACTCAACTAGAGAAGTAATTATTGAATGAGATACGATAATCGATAATGCTTAAAATCATACAACGAATATAATGATCAAGTCCTTTTTTGATCATCGAACCCTGTCCTTGCTTTCTCCCAAAGACCTTAAAAAAAATGATAATATGGTAGATCAGGTTCGCTGATGCATCAGATTTTTTGTGTTTCAATCACATAATTCTTTATTCTTATTAATGTGTATTAACAGTGTAAATGGATTTAAAGGATAATTGTGTAATTTGTCAAATTTCTATGACAAGAACAAAAAAAATACGATTACTACTATACAGACATCTTTTTCAGAGAAGATGCGCTCAAATTATAAATGATGGACCACCACCAAAAGATAGTAAATTTGGAAAACGAGATTGAATAGTAAAATTAAATATTAAAGTAAACTAAACGTAGAAATATTAGAATTTTTTATAAGTGTAAGTAAAGTATACTTTTCAAATATTTATACGTAACTGCATTCTGTCAAAAAAATGTTTATTTTACTGAAATTTCTGTGATATCGTCCCCCTTATGCCATAACCACGAATGTGATATTAGTAGTTTTAAGAAGAGCGCAATTAAACTTTTAATTATATACATTCATAATGTTAAAATTAATAAAATTAACTTGTTGAAATCTTTTCTTTACACTGTGTTTCGTATTATCTACTCATTAATTTGATTAATTTTAAATTATATACGTACGTTTAAAGCTTTAATTGCGCTCTTCTAAAAAATTATTAATTTGCACATTCGTGGTTATGGCATAAGGGGGACGATATATTCTTCACTTATAGTTAAAATTCTAATATTTTAACGCTCAGTTAAGTTTTGCCAAATTTAAATAGAGGAAATTTAAATATAATTCACGTTTTCAGAATAATTAAAATTGGTAAAACTAAATTACATATTATGACGCTTTCTAAATGCAACTGACTAATTTAAAGTGTAATTAATGTTTTCCGAAATAAAAGTTGAAAAAATGGAGTTGTTAAATTTTTAATCTGTAATTCTCATTGGTTAAATTGTTAACCAAGCCTAAATAGCCTATATTGATTGCTAATAGCTGCTTTTATCATATTGGTAATAACTAGCGAATAGCAAGCTGAAATTTCTTGCAAATAGCTTAATATAATATTATTTAATATTATATAATATAATATTAATATAATAATATAATATAATAGGTAATGGGGGAAGGTAAGTAGGCTTGACGCTAAAATGCAAAATTTTCCAATGAAACCCCGATGAATTCTGAATAAGCATATTCTAAATAAGAGAATTAAATAAGGAAAATACCCTTAAAGTCACTAGTTTTTTCAAAAATCGAATTTAAAAAAGCACGATTTTCATAGCAAATTTTAAGCAAAGTCGCTCGTGATTGGTGAATCAATGCATTCTGTGCTCCGTCCGTGCACTGTAATGCATAAGAGCCCCGCTGATGATTACTTTTTCGCGCGGATCCTACTCGTGCCATGGTGGTTTACATCAAAATTGACCCTACGCACCCTTCGGGCGCTTCGGGCCATTTTGATGAAAACGACACTAATTTAAAAAATACCCCTAGGCCCGTGGATTAAGGAAAATGGTGGATCTCTGAGGGGTAAAACTCGTTTGAGTGGATTCTAAACGCAGGGTGGTTGTGCAAAGAAAAATCGCCTTAAAGCAACCCTCGCTACGCTCGGGCGCTTCAAGCTATTTTTCCTGCACATTTACTATTCGGAAAGGTGGTTGTGCAAGGAAAAATCGACTTAAAGCACTCCTCGCTGCGCCCCGTAAAGTAAAGTAAAGTAAAAAAAAACGCCCCGACTGTGATCTTGGTAATCGTCGCTCTGCGCAAAGCTGAAACCAGTTCAAACTACACGGACTGTCAATAGAATGCATTGTTCACCAATCCCGAGCGACTTTTGCTATGAAAATCGTGCTTTTTTAAATTCAATTTTTGAAAAAACTAGTGACTTTATGGCCATTTTCCTTATTCAATTCTCTTATTTAAAATATGCTTATTCAGAATTCATTGAGGTTTCAATCGTAAAATTTGCATTTTAGCGTCAAGCCTAATTACCCAGAACCATACATAATATATAAATTAGAATTTATAATTACCCATTTTTACAATGATTTGTTAACGCTAAAGTTAAAATTTAGTTAAAATTTAGTTACATAATTCTATATAATTCACTACCAAAAGAATTTATATTATATAAAAATAATATACTATAAATAGTATATTATATAAAAAATAATGAATTAATAAATATATTATAATAAATTAAATTATTTTATAACTTGGAACTATAAGTTTCTTAGACTGAATGTCCAAGGTTCGAATAAATGTAATAATTTTGAAAATATTGGTTTAGTGTCTGGCCACACGTGCAGGAAAATCCTGCTGGTAAAAGCAGTAAAAGCCAAGTAGGCGCATTTTCAAGGTAATGCTAATACAAGTGCATTGCTAAAGCTGCGACATTACCTTTCATTTACCTTGAGGATGGGCGTTCCTGCAGTTTTAATGCTGCTGAGAGCGGCATTTTACTGCACGTGTGGCCAGACACTTAATGTTAAAGATATAACACATTCTTGATGAAGAAACTTCCTGATAGGTACCTATGATGGTACAAAATGTTTTGAGGTTTATGAATATATTAATAAGAAAATAAAATGATAATAAAATAAAATGTATGTCCTTATGACTACAATAATAATAAAAAAAAGAAAATACTTTATTAAATTAGTACTAATTTTTTATTCGTACAACATGCAAATAAAATAATTAATTTTGCTGCTGGAGGGGAGCTACTAAAAATATCAAAAAAATATACATCCTAGGAGGAAGAAATTGCATTCAAAAAGTGTATTATTTAGAAGATTATTTTTTGCGTAATTTGGTGCTATTAAACAGGGACTTTCAAAGCTATTAATTTAGTTTCGGATGCATTTTCTTTTTTTTCAGTTCTAATTGCGTTAGTATAAAAAAGTTTAGCATTTATTAATTTCTTGAAAATATGTTCATGGATGTAACTGACGATGTTTAAAAAAAACCGTCAGTAATGACTATGTAAGCTAATTAAATTAATTGATTTTGAATAACCTACAAAAGACTAACAATTATTATTAATCATTATCGATCAAACAATTATTAATATGAAATAGAAATTAGCAATACTTGTGCGTAGACAGGTGGAATCCTAACGTTGAAATGCAGAGTAAATACGTAAAGACAAATAGAGCCTTCATTAACTTCTTTTTTAGTTTTAAAAAGAAGTCAGTAAAGGTTAACAAGAAATAAAATTTCAATAATATTAAAAAAATTTGAATAAATTAAACTTTAACCAAAAATTGGATTCATAATAATTGTAATATATCCTTGGCACTTAAAATATGTTAAGAACGAATTCTTTTATCAAAAATGCTTTTATCAAAAAATTTACATTGTAAATTAAAAAAAAATTAATTACAAC
This sequence comes from Rhagonycha fulva, assembly GCA_905340355.1. Taxonomy (NCBI): domain Eukaryota; kingdom Metazoa; phylum Arthropoda; class Insecta; order Coleoptera; family Cantharidae; genus Rhagonycha; species Rhagonycha fulva. The sequence goes on from HG996559.1 coordinate 2,392,166, forward strand.
TCACAGTGCCAAATTAACATTGTTAACTTTTATTGCAATATTAATTTTCAATTCAAAACTTTGTTCAAAAATTTTGATCTAACTTTCTTTTTCTGTTTTGCTTTTTTGTTTCTCTTTCTTTTCACATGAATTAAATTTTACATTCTGATCAAACATAATCAAACGTGTTAAATTTTTAAATTATGTTACATAAATAGTTACAAAAATTAAACGACCGGAAGAAAAACCTCAGGAAATACTAATATCACTGCAAGTAATGTTATGTAATAAAGTGACTTAGAAACAAACTTACAATTTACTTCTTTTATACACTAATTCACCAAACATAAATCAAACTATTAAATATTATTTAAAAAATCCTAAAGACAACAACTTGTGAATAATAATTATCGTTTACTACTAAAAGAATACTACAAGCATCTAACCCACGTCCTTGCTTCAAATCAACTTATCCTACCAACATATTAAATTGATTGTCGTAGAAATAAAACCGGATTTTAATTAACTCGAGTAAATAATTAATTTAGGCGAATCGAACCACTACAACTTGATAACAGATCTGACCTACCCTTAAGTTTTAACTGTTGAACTTGTTCTCACTTCTGTTTTTGGTTTCTTCTATTTTAAAAATTGCAATTCAACTTATCATCAAACCCAACAAAATAGTAATCAAGTTTATTGCGTTATTTTCTTACTAAACTTTTTGTCACGCACAATAATGACGGTTTTTTTCAGAGCAGTATGTACTAAAATCTAAACTTGTGATAATTTCGAAGACGAATCTTTTAATATGCTTATTCTCTATTGTTTGCTTTTAGTAGCTTAATACTTATTAAATTAAAATAAATACATAAACATATTTTGGGCTATTAACTTGTGAAAATTGCAATGAATATATTTTAATAGTACTTATTAAGCTTTTTAATTACATAAACTTCTGTAAGTTATCCTTGCTGAGAGAAACAAAAGACTTTGTAATTACCTTAATTACTAATAGACATAATTGCTGTTACGATAACCAAGTCAATGTGTTTTTATGTGATATATTAATTTTTACTGTTAAAGGGTCTTCCAATAGCGACCCCCAATTTAGTGTTGTAAAGAAAACACATTATTTATTTGAAAATTATGCAAATATTTATTTCATTATAAAGTATAATGTATGTTAGAATAAGCGAGAATTACTGAAACATACACCCTGAAGCCGGACCTGTATGTGACACTTGTAAATGAACTTAATACCAACTTAAGTTACTAACTTGAGTTGGTATTATAAGGATGGTATTTAATCAACTGACCCCAATAAGGACAGTCTGTCATATAACAACAGAAGAAGAAGAATAAGAATAGAAGAAGAAAAAAAGAACAAGTTGATGAATAGTAATAAAGAAAGTAATAAAGAATAATCGCAGAATTCCCAGTTATTTAAATGAAATATTAGAAATATATAAATTATTATTAACTCGTTGATATTAGATAATATAAAACTTCAAAATATCGAGTTATTATTAAATTAAAAATTGTTAAAAGATTTATTTAGCTTTCAAACGATATATCGTTCGTCATCAGAATAATATACAATTAACAATTTTTAATTTAATAATAACTCGATATTTTGAAGTTTTATATTATGAAATATTAGAAAGACTTAGGTCATTTTTACATGTATAATAGTTATTTGTTATACCTAATTTATTTTTCGACCTTTAATGGATTTTAATACTTTCAAATTATTTGTGATAATCCTCTTATTCTACCAATTTAATTACTGTTAAATAATTTTAAGATGCTGTTTAGATTGTAATGGTTAAAAGCAGAAAGTTCTTTAAAATTTTAATTATATAAACTAATTTCCTGAATTTTAATTTTGTATTTCGTGTATGTAGTATATAATATTCAAAGGACAATAGCCGAATTATTTGCGATTGTAGTATTTACTACAATGGCAAAAAGAATATTTTAAAATAAAGAGTCACATGGACATTTGGTTTTTGACCTAGAAAGATGGGCTGTTAATCAGAAAATGCTATTAGAAGGCCTTCTCATTTTTTTGCTAGCTGCAAGGTCCCTAGAGACAGGAATATGACTGATCTTTTTTTAAGAAAACTAACTAACCGATTTTAATTTTCTTTTCACCAAATAATATGTGAAATTTAAAGTTTTTATTTGATATATGGGAAATGGTAGGGGCCATTTCAGGTTTCAAAGTATAGAGAGATGAGAGGAAATCTCTCCAGAAAAAGTGTAGTATTGCAAAGCAGGAGCAAATATTTTGATACCAGAGCATAGCATTCAAAAATTGGTACATCTTCCTGTAAGTGCCATAGCTAGATTTTATTTGAAGAGGAGGCACTCGTGGTTTAATATGAAGGTAATATTACGTGAAGGTAAGCTGATATCGGCGATTTAAAAATTTTTTTTTAGAATTTAAGGACATTGCATTTCTGTACTAGGTAGGGAGACCGGGGCTAATGTGGACACGGAGTTACAGTAAACAGTGAAGTTTTTCCATGAAGAACCGATTGCATTACTTGCTATTATGTAAAACAAATATTGATTTTTTGGTAGTCAGGGGAAAGGCATGTGATGATTTTATTATATTACTTACCGGCACAAGCGGTCGCATTTAGTGTTCGGCCTCAATCACCAAATTTCTATATCGGTAATATTTTTAAACACAACCAATCAGAGTTGCGCTACGAACAAATTCATAAAACTGGTGTTTTCTAATAAAGTACATTTTATGCAAGAATCAGTCTTGAAAGTTTTGGGGTTTTGGCCAAAATTATCTTAACGCGTCCCTATTCATTGATTCAAATATTTCGCACGATAGGCAACCAACATCACACATCGCTCGTGCGCTTGTTCAGTCAAACTTGACGTTTCTACTTTTGACGTTTTATTTACTTATTTATTTAATCAATTCAAATTATTCGAAAACTGCTACAATTATAAATGGCCGGTGTTGTACCCACAAAAAGATCAACGTCTGGCAGAAAGCAATGGACTTTACATGGTAAGTAATACTTAAACATTTCAATTTTGCATTTTCTCCTTGACTTCCTGTTGTTTTATCCTTATTTTGTGCTTATTTTTAAAGATGGACCAAGAAGTTCATTGAAACGTTTAAGAAATCAATTGGCTAACGATGGTTGTGCGGAATCGCAAGTTGTACTTGCTAAACAGCTGTTGGAGGAGCAATGCGGTGAGTTTATTTGAACTTAAACTTTGCAGGTTATAATTTTAAATAATTTTGGTTTTAGAGCTCGATATAGAACAGCGTGAAAATGATAGGCTGGGTGTGTACTGGTTGATCAAATCGTCGGAACAAGGTAATGCCGAAGCAACAGACTTACTTAAAAAATGCTTTTCCAACGGCAGAGGAATAACGGAGCACAATTACATGGACGTTAAATCGTGTATCAACATGACACAGGACGAAAAGTTGGCTAGAAAGGCTGCTCGAGAGATGTTTGCTAGGTAGTCTTTCATTTTGAATTCTTTTTTAAATTGTGTGGGTGAAAAACTTCCAAAGAGAGAGAAAGGTTTAATAATTTTACCTTGGCATAAATTTGGTTGGTGAAGGTTAATCATATTGTAACACAAAATCGATTAAAATTTAATAATTGCAGTAGTACTCATGAAATTCTAAATTTAAACAGGATTTTTAAAAAATTTATAAATAATAAACTAGAAATTTTAATTTTTGAATTTTTAGAATAACTTAAAATTTTAGAAGACTAAGAATACATCCAAGTTGGGCATTGATTTACTTTTTTATAGTTTTTCATCGGATTATTGCAAAAATTTAAATTAAAAAATTAAATATTCCTTTCATTGTGGAGAACACTAGCAGATGGCGCTGTTCTAAAAATTAAAAAAATAGTGGGGTACTCACACAAAATTTATTATTATTATGTAATTTACGAAAATTCAAATTTTACAAGGTCATTTGCTTATTAAATGACTTATTAAATTTAAATTATATCTTTGAAATTGAAGTCAATTTAACTTAAATCATTTACCTTTGTAAAGCATTTAAAATTTTTTAACAATTTTTGGTTTATTAATAAGATCATTTCGACGCCCCCAACGAAACTATAGTAACTCAGGAATTACAGTTTTAATAAAAGCGCAATTAAATATTTGAATAGTCACTATAAATCGCAGAATTTCATAATTTATACATTTCAGGGTCTACTATTGGTTGTCTCGAGTTTTTACGAAGTTACAATATTTTGCTAGGGAAATCTTATACATTTATAACAGATTTTTTACTATGATAAATGAAAAAATTCATTTTACTCTGGTTTTCGTTGGGAGCGTTGATTTATTAATCTTCGTTGTTTGATGAAATGCTACACAAAATTATACTTACAATGCATTTTATAGAAGGTATCCCAAAACTCAACGTCATCCCTTGGAGGGCTGATAGTCCAGCTTACCCTAACACAGTTTTACACTTACGAATTGGCACCCTCTATTTAGCAGCGAATTGCCGTTTTTTTTCCTTACTTTACTTTTTTACATATTATGCTAATTATTTAATTTATTGAATTTATTTTATTTCGACCTTTTATCTTGGATTTATCTGACAACCAATTATAATTGTATTTTTGTTTTTCTATATCATCAAAATATTTTCAATGATAATCCAGCTCATGACTGGCCAGAGTATCAAAATATGACCTTGGTAAAAAGTCGTTAGTTTTCGAGATATTTGGCACTTTTATGAATTTTTTGAAAATTGCCACCTTAAATCAGTTATATCAAGTGCCACTGGTACGAAATTCTATTCTTTTTCTTGGTTATGTAACTCTGAATAGCTCTGATATTGATCATAGACTAAAATAAAACTAATAGTGCTCAGCTTTTGGAAAAAATATTTTTTGTTCAGTCATAAGAATTAATTTTTATTTATTAGCAACTTCGACTCTCCATACTGTAACATTAACATAGCAAGTTATTTTAAAAAATTGCTCATTTAGTGTAGTTTTCAAAATTAGTATAGCATTTGCTTTTTTACTTTAGAAAAAAAGACATAGCTATTTTACTGCAAAAAGAGATTATTGTGAAATTATTTCAGTTATCAGGAATTCTCTATTAGAGAAACTCTAATAAAATTGTTCTATTTGGCAACGAAATTTATTGGCTTATACAGCCTGGGTAACCTATGTAAATTATAATTAGTTAACTTCTAAAGTATTAATTCTTGACGACACTGATAGGCTTTCTTTGTCTATATCAAATTTTTAATCCCATCAATAAAAAAGGTTAATTATCTTTTGCAGCGAAAAACCAGATAAGAGGTTATTCGAAGACGTACGCACTATTTGTTCATTCAAATGTGAAAAATATTCTGATGTACTCATAGAATATGTAGGGTTTTGCAAATCCCTAAATGAAATATTTTCTCAAATTTATTTTTTACGCAATGGTTAAGTAAGTCAGTTTTTTTTTTCATTTGCATAAACAGTACATTACAGAATAACACTGAAAAGATGTTATTTAATTTTTTTTGATATTTTGATTTCAGAAAACATAAGTAGCTAGTCATTACTTACATTCAAAAGGATAAGAGAATAATTATTACAACTACCTTGTAATTAAAAATAACTAATTCTACAGAAATCTAAAAATACTTTCAAATAAGAACTTACTTAAATAATAAAATAAAATTGGAAAATAAATAAATTGAAATTGTATTTTTTCTTGGAAACTAAAAAGCAATAAATGATCAAAAATACCAAATTATTAGAAATCTTTTAAATTTTTCAAGTACCTAATTTTAGTTGATTAATATTCGAATAACACTAAGAAAACCTGGTGGTTTGAATTTAATATTTTTATTTGACTATTAAAACAATTTTAACCACAAACCACATCTGTATTTTAAAATTGCTAAACGCTGAGCTAACGTTAACCACTGATCGCCATGAACTGAAATTATCAACAAATCAAATAATTCTGTCCACTGTTGACCACTCACCACCATTAAATTGGTTGACAATTTTAGTTAACTTTTTGTCTGAATATTAAATAAAATTTTTAAGCTTTTTAAATTATTTAAATTTGAACTTAAGTCACTTTTAAATTGAAGTTTGTCTATTATAGACAAACGTAATTTTGTACTAAAACCGTTTTTTTTTAATTTAGTTTATCCAATGGTGAAGATTACATAACTTCACAACAGCTTCAAAAACGTATGCTAGAAATTGATAAAGAACAAAAATCCCAAACTCCGTTAGGCAACATTGATTACGAGAACGAACCGTCTTGTAATGGAGAACTTAGTAAAAATTTCGACGAACAAAGTAGCGAGTCAGAAGAAGATGTCGATTGGTCACAAAGATCCGATGAAAACAACGAAAAATTAACCGAAGAAAATATCGTCACAGCTGCGGTTAATTATTCGCATGGGCATTTACCACTGGTAAACAAAACTTTGTGTCTAACCGAACCAAACTTACACGCTTTGGATCACGTACCATACGTTCAAAGATCCATTCTTTATCCAGTATTAGCTCTTAAAATTTTGTATTACAAGTTGATAAAATGGTTAGGGTCGAAGTCGTTTTTTAATTTCTTTCCTTCTGTTCATAGCGACGTGCAGTTAGTATTTATTATGCTTCTTTATTCTTTTGTTAGTTCTAGTAATTATTTGTATTTTATACCAATGGGTATTTATTACTTAACGTTTTTTGTGATGGTAGCTACGACTTTTCAGATGTTGCAAATGAAACGCAACTTTTCGGATTTCCGCGTTTGGTCGACTTTGTTTATCACGTATTCAGGTGGGAGCTTGAATTCTCATGAAGCAGAAAACCAGTATATTCGTAACAATTTGAAACCGTACGGCCAGTTTTTCATAACTTTGCTGGTAAATTTGTTAATTTATCCTGTTATTTCGAATCAGTGGATCCCGCAATCGGAATTGACTATTGTTGCGTTTTGTTTGACTTTTATGACGTTGCACGGTTTCATGAGTAAAGAAAATCAACGGAACGTTCCTGATTTGTTACTGCTGTTCAGTTTTGCTATTAACGTATTGGCAAAGTATCCATATGATACGGATCCAGTTGTTACTCAAGGTTGGCGGTTTTTGGACTTGAAAATTCCGACTTTTGCGAGTTACATCATCGGAAATGGAATCGAATTTTGTTTAAATTTTAATTTCGTGTTTTACATGTTTATTCCGTTTTTGTTTGTTCGCATCGCGTCGAGGGAGAACTGGAGAGGCACGTACAAATATTTGATTCCTCACTGCGTCACTCTGAGCTGGTTACAAATCGTCATAATAAGTTCTCAAGGTGCAACAATGTTTGGGCTCTTGAGAGGAACTCTCGCGCTAGTCGGAGTTGTTATGTTTTTACCCTTGGTCGGCTTAACCACCGTCCTCCTACCCGCAATCGCAATGACAAAGTGGATTGCAACTTCTATCTCGCTGTACAGTCTCTTAGTATTTTTAGTTTTTGCCTCAATTGGATTCGCCATAAGTTGGTTATTTGCGCACACTCGTTTTAGTCATCACGTCGCCAGCTTACAGGTAATTGTTGGATTAGTCACTTTTTACTTCTTGATTAACTCGCTAACCCACAGTGGTTCTAAAGCCTTGCACTATTTTGATCAAGAAGAGCGATCTTTGAGCTGGGATCAGTTTCAAAACTTTTGCCACGAACCGGCTTGGGAATCCAGTACCATAGCTGTTACACAAATGCGTTGTTCCAAACTGAATGATCTAAAAATCGAGTGGGAAGGTTACGTGAACGAAGTCAAAATCAAATCCATCAGGAACACTTTCAAAACTGCCATTTCTTATCTCCCAAAATCTCTAAGTCAGCACATTTCTTGTTTTTTTGGCGAACCAATCGAAAGCGATTGCAACAATTTTGCCGATAATAACAAGGACGATTGTTTACTGTTTTATGACGTCATAAAGTCGACACAAAAATGCACGTTAGATACATTCGACACCTACAATTTTGAAATTTCCGTTCGTATGCACACAAGTTTGTGGGGCAAGTCGCTCCAAATTGCTTTGGACGCAAATGATCACTTCAAAAATTTTAGTTTGTTGTTAAAACCAAACGATAAGATTAAGTTTGTCGGATTGTTGGTTAATTCTGATGACCCGAATTATGACGTGCTGGGTGGACCAAATTTACATGTAATTTTACAAGAAATTACTTGCGTTACGTGCAGCGATACCAAATTATCAGTGTTTAAGTTGACGAGACAAGGGGCTGTCAATCACGAAAAGATATTAAAAAATATTTATTTAGGTTTTAAGTTTGTGTTAAATTTTTTGTTTTACCCAATTGTTGTGTTTAAGTAGATCATGTGATTATTAATTTATGAATATATTTTTTAAGTTTTAGTTTGTTTTAATATATTTTGTGGTTTTGTACTATTTAGTTTTTCCTGCTTAAAGCGGACTTGCAGTTTAAACTGGATTCAAAACTGCGAGAATTGGTGATTTTTAGACTGTCCATTCTTAGACCAAGGAAGTATTTAAACTGTAAGCAAAGTTTCTTCATATGAGTGCATTAATTAATTACACATCAGAATGATTTTTTAAAAATTTGAAAAAATATTTTTTTATTTGTATTAGGTCTAGGACGCACAGCGAAATCAATTCAGGTTTTAACTGGTATAAATTCTATGAATTAGTATCACACGATTTGCCTATGTCAATCCACTGCTGGATGAAGGCCTCCCTTTTTAAACTCCCCCCACGTGGGGGGAGAGGAGGTTTTTACCCATAACTCACCACGCTGGGCAGGCGGGTTGGCGAGTAGTCCGCAGATCAAGTTTGGACTTTTTACAGCCTAAATGGCTGCCTAAATGGACAGCCCTAAATATTTCTTAGATAAGCAGAAAAATAATGAAGTAACTCTAAGCCTTAAGGGGGTTACTTTTTTTGAAAGGGTGAAATTTTGAACATTTTGTTTAAAAATTCTGAAACCTTTTAATTACAGCAAAATTACACCTACGAATACGCTAAAAATAGTAGAAAAGAAATAATCTGCGCCCTTCTGCCCACTCAGAAGGGTTGTTTCCAAGGAGGGATTAAAATACATCACAAGTAACTAACAAAAATTTAATTGGAATGCAGGTGATTTTCCAGGGGAATTGAAAGTAAACTTTTTGTAAATTATTATACAAATCAGCAAATGATTATTTATTTTGCCCAGAAAGTTTGTGAATTTTGCTTTTATTATATTCAAAAGGCAAAGCAAGAATACGAAAAGCAAATTAAAGCTCTAACTTGCTCTAAAATTACAAGTAAATATGAAATTATTTTCTTATGAATGATTTTAAATAAATTATGTAAACAATTTCAGAAATTATTAATTTAGTTATGATCTTGTTATTATTTTTGTCTAATTAGATTTATTTAATTAGAGTAAACATTTTTTGATTAAAACCTAAATAAAAACAAGTATTATATCGAGACGTAGAAAATTATTTAGTTTTAACAAAGTTATTTATTGAATAAAAAGTTTTTTTCAGAAAGAATTGAGGAATAGCAATCAAAAGTTGTTGTAGGTTTAATATTATTGTGCGCAATTAATAGAGAATTTAGTTTATTTTTCAGCATTGTAAAATAAGCAAAATAAATTTAAAATCTTTTGTTATTTACAGTTTTTGCAACGTTTCAAGTGTAAGCTTGAAAAATATTGTAATTCAGTCAATAATTGCTTGATTTAATTTAAACAAGGCAGTAAATTAACTATTGAATTAATTATTCTTTTTTTTTATATAATATGAATTAATTCATAGCTGGCAGTCTTGACAACTCGAAATTTTTAATGGCCTAACTTTTGATTAAAAATTAAAATATGTATCATCATAAAAAATGAAATTAAATAGCCCAATAGAAAATTTGAAGTAAGCAAGCAAAACCGGAACGACTTGGGATGAACTAATTTTTTCAAAAGAATAATATTTATTAAAATGAGAATAAATACCTACGGCGTTAATTAACGTTGCCATACAGTTCGGTCCTGAATGCAACAGGTGGTTGGTTACTGTAAAATAAAAGTAAACTTCGTTGTTTAACGGAAAATCACAGAAGCTGAATTTAAGGTACTTACAGTATCTTTATCTACTTTTTGAAACTGACACAGTACTTCAATTCAAATTTTAATTTCTAATTGTGGTGCCTTTATAAATAACAAATAAGGGTGACTAATGTGACGTGTTTAGAAAGAAAAAAACAATAATTTTGACTTATCTGATGCTTGCAGGCGGTTAGCTGGTCATCTATCTCCCCCCTTTCCGTACTAGAGTTGGATTGCTCTAAATCTTAACAAAGCAGAAAAATATTTTGCTTCTAATTTATTAATTTTTTACTTTCTCCATTGTTAATAACAGTAAGTAATAACATAAAATTGCTTTATTTTGAAAAATTGGTGAGGAAAATTATTCTACTTATTATTAAATTAATCAACTATCGGTTTTGTTTACATTTTCAATGTTGTATCCAATTACTCTCGTTATTCTTTTAAATACCTGTAAAAGTTTTTTGATTTTCATTCTTTTATTTTTTCATTATTAAATACAACGAAAACGGCGCTCGTATAAGCGCAAATATTTCGAATTGGAAAAAACTTCTTTTGAAAGTTATTTCAAAGGTAGACGAATAAAAATTAAAAAGGATTTTACATTGGTAAAAAATACTAACGTTTAAAATTTAAAACTTTCCAGACTGTGAAAGGCTTTCCATTTAACACAATACCTTATATTGAATTTTGAATGTTGAAGAATGAGTAAATAACATATTTTTTATTTCGAACCCACAATATTTTACAAATAACATTTTTTACCACTACCGAATCCAGATGAAATGTGACTTTCATTTATCCTACTCTTGGAAAAATTGCGATAGAAATGAAAACCGTCTTGTGTATTCAATAAAATTGCTACAATTTGTTTATCCTCGTAAATATAAAAATTAATCAACTTTGAAAACCAGATCAAAATAATTAAGTAAAATAGAGTAAATAAAGAATAGGACGAGGTTAAGTGCTTAGGAGTTGGATTTTCCAGCTTAGTTTAGATTTTGGAGACTTACCACCTTGGAGAGTTATGAAGAAAATCTAATTAGAGCAAAGTTTCAGAAAAACAAGGATCTACTCTTTTCAGTTAATAAAAAGACGAATCTTTTTTTTTAATAATGGCAGAAACATACCAACACAAAATTTATTTCAAGTTAGTAAAGCCATGCAATTTCAAATAAAATATAAATTTTTTCGCTTTAATAATTTTATATGTACCTACTACAGAAAACGTGAATATTCGTAATTAGACAGCTTTATCAATTATTTTCTGTTTCGCGTAAATTTCTAATTAATGAATTTAATTGTTGTAATTTCAATCCGTTTATTGCTAATTAGTCGCAATTTCGCTTGAACTTTGGAAAATCGTTTTAGTAACATCCTTGATAACCTTTACAGAAATAATTGTTACGTTTTCCATTAGGATGCGAGAAAATGTCAAAGTCAACTTTAATAAAATTAAATAAAAAGGTGGGATGTGAATAAAATTGATTAAAAGATGAGATTTTCATCATCTTGTTGTTTAAAAATAAATTTCTTTATTAAAGATCAAAATATAATTATATAAACAAAAGTAATTTAATTTTATAAAAAACGTAATTTTTTGTCAAAAATATTATTAAGTATTGAAAAGTTTTAATGATAAAAAGTAAAAAGTACCAGTAGGTACCAGAGCCGAGTCGCATTTAAAACGCGGTGACTCAGGCGATTGTCCGGCAAGTAAATAAACATTTATACTATCGCCTGGAATTAAATACCAGCTCATCAAATAAAAGTGCACCGCAGGTGGTATCAAATGGTGACAAAGGGCAGCACAAGCGGAATTGAAAACGACATCCAGGTGCAAAGCGTTCATCTAATCAGTAAGAATGGCGATGGATCATAATATCTCATCATAAGTTCAACCATCGGCTATAATAAAACACAATAAGTTATCTTATTTATTGTAACAAAGTAATATAATAAATTTTCGTGTGCTATTAATTGTCTAATTTAAATTTTTGAACAAAATATGTAGGTAAGTAATTGTGGGTTGAAATTATTAAATTTGCATATTGTCTTTAACATGAACAGTGTTTTTGATTTGATGTGGCATTTAGAAAAAATAATTACACTCTACGTAACAATATATTTAAAATCATAATGAGATAGCCATTTTTTCCGAAAAGTTAGGCGGAATTGTTTTCGCAAGTTTTCTAATTGTGTAAAATTTGAGAGAAAATCGTATTAAAGTTTTTAACAAGATAAAAAAACCACTTACTTATATGAAAATTTCTCCGAAAATAAAGTTGAAAAAATTTATAATTTAATTGTGAGGGTAATTTATAAATAATTTGATTAATTTTCCGACGTTTTACTGCAGAAAATATTTACTCCTGCTCGCATGCTTAATGTTTTATATTAACTGCTAAGCACACGAATAATTTATGGGAGGACGAAAAGGTTTCATAACAGGACAAAAACCACAGGCACAAAATGACGAATTAGCCTTGGCTGTCTCACTTATCATTTTCACTGACAAGTCTCTTTAAAGTAACGTCGGCTACAAAAAAATTTTAATAAATGAAATTTTGCACCAGTCTTTCATCGTAACAGTAAAGAATTTATAAAATACACGAAGCCTTTCATTGGAAAAACCCGGAGAGATAAGCGTGAAATTCAGGTAGGTACATGTTCTTACCTTATTTGAAAAAAAATTCCTCCTCATAATTCAAAAAATTAATAAATACGAAATAGATTTTCTCGAATGTTTAGCCCTGAAACAGAAAAATGTTTGCACGTTTTATGTAAAGTATTAACCTACTACGTGTTCAGAAATCCACAACGGTTAAATGTTTTCCAAAAGAAAGTAAATTATTAAAAAAAATTTATGTTTTAGTAAAATTTAACTTGAGGTAATCCGATTTTTTTAACTTGTCACTTTTACACTTTGTAAATCCGAATTTTTTGTTAACTTTAGGCTGTCGTGGTGAGAAGGGTGCTGTTACATTTTGATCCTAGCCGATTTAAATGGCGGCAATTTGAAATTTTTTCATCATCTTCAATTTCCCTATTTTAAAATTTGATGACATCTTTCAATTTATTTTTTGTTATTTTCTGCACGCTGAGTGTTTCTAATTTTACCTCACTACGTGAGCTTGCCCTTTTATCAAATGCTTTTTTCCAATTATTTTCATCAAGTTTTACATGCGATAAATTACAAAATGTGTTGCATGCGAGTATATGGCTTTTAATTTATTACGTTTGCATATAGCATGCATTAATTTTCCTTATTTCACATCATAAATTTGCATTTAAATAGGAGAAGTTTAAATTTATTAGTTGTAACTTAAGACGATGTGAAAATGTAACCTGCGAAAATTAAGAAAACATTCTTTAGTGAATTAATTTTCTAAAATTCTCGGGTTGTCGTGGTACTTACTTTTTACGACTTAACATAAGTTTTCTTGATAACACGAGAGAGAAGCAAAAGATGATCGACTTACTTTAATCTTGTAGATATGACGAGTTAAGATTCCATCAACTACGGGAAGCTTCATAGATAAACATTTATGCATGTACGTTGATGAAATTGTATCAAAAAAAAAAATTTAGATGCTTTTATTTTGATGAGGAACGAGTTTTACAGAGACATTGACTGACAAGGGGACACAACAGTGAGTATGTCGCCAATCAAAATCCCAATTTTTTTGGTGATTCTAGGAGCTAAAATAATTATCACTTTCTTGATTTTTAGTCCATTGGGCTTTAGTTACTGAGTTATGAATTTTTGAAAATCTACATTTTACCATAAGATTACATGGTTTGGATTGTTTTAACATGGTTTGGATTGCTTTAACAATCTAATTTAACATTTTAAATTCTATTTTAATTTATTAATTCTATTTAAAAAAAAACAAAAATCTATTTAAAATAAATTTAATTTAAAATTTTAAATAAAATCTAAATTAACAATGTAATCTTATGGTAAAACGTAGATTTTCAAAAATTCATAACTCTGTAACTAAAGCCCAATGGACTAAAAATCGAGAAAGTGATAATTATTTTAGCTCCTAGAATCACCAAAAAAATTGAGATTTTGATTGGCGACATACTCACTGTTGTGTCCCCTTGTGAGTGGAGATGTTTGAGGTACGGAATGTTTTGAAAACTTATACCATTTTTTCCAAATCCATACTTTTTTTGTTACTGCTTGTCAAACTTTTGTTAAGGTTGTTGAGACGAAGATCACTTTCTTTTGACCGGCTGGAAGTATTTAATTGTATGTTTTTGTGTTTCAGATTTTGGAAAATAAAATATGGTGCTTATTTACTGATGTGATTACCTGGCCAAAGCACTTTGAGCCAAAGCATCCATGACAACCCTTGCCTAGCCGAATATAAAAGTTAGGCGCTAACTCATCAACGGTCTTAGGGTTTAGGGGCATGGAATTCCTTGCAAGGAGCAAGAAAGTTTGATTCAGGAGCGTCACGTGCGAAGTTAAAAAGGAATTTGAGAGCCACCTATTAGTTTGTAAGTTTTTGGAATTAAGGAAAGTATTTCGGTCGTTTGCATATAAGAACATTTTAGATTTTAAGATTGTGGCTGGAAAGTACACGTAATTAATTCATACATAATACATTGTAGTCTCGAGTTTAACAGACTAAAATGTTAAGTAGTAAATCGAGAAGTTGGCTCGTAAAAATGGAATTACTAAATTTAATAGTAACTTACTTGAGAAAATAATTTTCAGAGTACGAAGGACTTTCAAAGTCATTAGTGAAAGTTGAGTCGTTTCTGCATGCTTTTGGACGAGAAATAGATAAACATTTGGGAAAATTTACGGTTTAACCCAGGTAGCACACTATGTTGGCGCAATATTGGTGCAATATTGAAATCAATATTGCCCCAACATATAGTGTGCTACCTGGAACTAAAAGTTTAGAAAAATCTAAATCTGCAAAATGTGTTTTTTGGCTTAGAACTTGAAATATAAAGACGCTCATGAGTCGATGGTACAATATTTCACCAAGATATAGTCAATATAAATATCATATATTGCCCCAATATTGGAAAACAATATTGCACCAATATTGGCTGAATATTGACAGACAATATTGGTCAGCAATATTGGTGCAATATTGCACCAAGATTTAGCCAACATTGGTGCAATATTGATATCATATATTGCCCCAATATTGGAAAACAATATTGCTCCAATATTGGCTGAATATTGCAATATTGCGCCAACATTCTATATTGGCGCTATATTGGGGCAATATTGCCCCAATATTATGTGCTACCTGGGAACTTTTATAGGTAATGTCATACAACTGAATTAAATTGAATTTTCCTTGATAAATCTTTTCAAAAGGGTTAATGTACAGATTTCTATTTAAATTGCACATCATGTTCTAAATTTATAACTGGTTTTTGCGACGAACCATAAATTTTTTATAACTAATGCGGCAAATCATGTCAAGTTTTGATAGTAAAAGAAGATATACCAAATTTTAAAGCTTACGTGTAGGACTTAAAATATCGTATAAAGATAATCTTTCTGCACGAATAAAAATAAAAGAAATTGTATCCTAATCAAGTTTTGATATTGCACAGAGGTTCTTCAAAGCAGAGATGAAGCACATGCCTGAATAAAGCAGTGAAGTATTAAAATAGAAGCCACGTTTCAAATCATGTGAAAAATACACATATTTACGAAATAAACCCACTTGAAATTTGATTTTTTTTTATTTTATACAACTATTTTCTGCAATATTACGCCTTGTATATAGCAAAGTAGCTTTTCGAATGTTTAAATTTCTTAAGTAAGGGGATCACGAAAAAAATTAAAACAGCAAATATTTGATTGCAAAATTAAATACGTACAGAAAAGATAAATTGCTTCATTAATCTATATCAATTAAAACATGTCAAGCTTAAAACTAATTTGAATATTCATTATTATGCAAAACTTGAACAAACATTCTTAGGTGAAAATTTGTAATTTTTTCCAATAAAAGTGAAGGTTTTGAATTAATTATTTGATATTTTACTTAAGGAATCTGTTAGAATGTGAGCTCACTGAGTGCTCACGAAGCCGCTCAAAATTTATATACATTTAATTGGTCGCCTTCGCCACATGGACAGTTATTTCAGTAAGCTGTCGTGAGCTCGCGAAATGAAAGCTTTGCATAAAAAATAAATTTTTTGGAATACTTCCTGAAACTTAAAAGGAAACTGATGTTATAACAATTTTTAGAAATGTTTTGGATGTGCTTATATTTTCCGTAAAGGTAATAAATTTTTCCGTTCTATGGAATGAAATAAAATTGACGAATTACTTACGGATTATTTCTTAACTTTTAACATAACTCTACCTGTTTGTTTTTGACTAAGAATTCTGAAACTCATGAGAGGCTGACAAATAGTAAACCTAATGAAATTTAAATCTCTTGTCTTGACAGGTAGTGGAAACGGAATTAATTACTGAATAAGTGGTTTGTTAAAGTACTTAGAAATATCTAAAAGCTATAACACCTCTGAGGGTGGAAAGAGGTCACATAACATTACACAGATGTTGCCACATAGTTTCATCGCTTTTACGTGAATAATAAACTGCAATACCACCAGGTACTATAACTAGTAATCCTGCACTTTTCTTTTATGATTCTGGCGGAAATTTAGTTTAGCTAAGTAGAAAGCGGTAGTGGAAAATGTGATAGTTTTGACAACCATAATTTAGAGCAATTGGTCGTGGGAGTTGTATTGAGACTATACCCAACTCAAATAAGAACATCACACACTGAGGCTGAAAAAGACTGAAAAAGACGCAAGTAATTGGAAAAAATATGTATAAAAGCCTGAAAACGAACAGAAAAAATTCCAGTTTATTTTCTGTACAAAACTAACTCAAGTAAAATCATGTATTGGATTGGATATGATTTAAATTTTATGTTTTATCCATTTCATAGATAAATTGTTATTACTGTAGAAATAGTTTTAATGATATGTTTATTAGACGCAACGACTCCTAGAAAACTTTAGGAGAAAACATAAATTGAATTACGTTATTCAAATTTTTCTCTTTGTAAACATTCTGTGTAATAAAAATATAAGTATACCTATAACATTAGAAAAATAAAGAAAACATAACTTAACATTTTATTGTTCTCTGTATGGTAAAATAATATGATTATATTTTAAAAATCAAATTACAGTTATACAAAGTATAATATTACCTATGCCATAATGCAACTTTGATGAAAATTTTTAAATGTTTAATTCTTTTCCAAAATCGCTCTTTTCAACATTTACGATGATCAAAAATATATTGAAATGCTTTATAGGTAAAAGAACGCCTAATGAAACGAGCAAATTATAATATAATGAAAGATGAAATATATGTATATTATATATTCCAAAATAATTTGTGACAATTTGAATTTCAGTAAGAAGCATATCCTGAAATTAATATTTTAAGCATTTGGGAGACCGGGGTTGGGTGGCGCACTTTCTAAATTAATTGTTGTTTCTGAGCTTTTCAATATTTTACGGTTGAGATTTATATGCTTTGTAACAATTTCCGCAACAAATATTCTTTTAAATTTTTTCTTTATTACAATGAAAAGTATTTTTTATTTCCTTTGGGGCACCTCCGCATTCCATATCGGGATTAGTTCACGTACAATGTTTTAAGTTTATTTATTCTTATATAATTGAAGTGGGTATTTCAAAAAAATATAATATGTCTATTACTTAAAGATAGTATTCGAGTAGGTCTCTGGATTTAGATATTGTTGAATTTAATACTTAAGAATTAGCTACTGATTGTTCCCAGAAGAATTCAAAATTGATTCTTAGCTTTTGTAAATAATCGGGTTTAAATGCAGTAACATTAAAACCTACCCTTTGCAGAGTAATCCATCCCCAGTATTTTTGTATTTTTATACTTACAGTACTTAAGTTTTAATGTTTATCTAGAGTGGCAACCAACCCCAGTCTCCCCTATTTATTATGCATGTAACCAAGTTTTCCTAAAGCTTACCTAAATAAGTATAATGAACTCGTAAACGTAAGTTTCAGTCAGAATTTAAAATAAAGCAGACGAATAGCTGAAAATGAAATACACAAAGTACGATTCATAACGTTCATTTAAATGCTAAAATATCGTTTACTTCACAACAAAAAATTGTATCTTTCATTTAACACTAAAAATCTGCTAATGGAAATTGGTAAATGGTAGGAACTGGAGACTGATGGTAGATAGGAAACAAATGAGCGCAGTTACTGAAAGCAGATATCAAAATAAAAAAAATAATATTTTTCGCGCTTCCATGCTCACACGTCGGTATCGACGGTATTTCGTTATGCCTCTATGTTTCCTAATAAGTTTTTATTTTATTAGCATGCAAATGGCCAATAAAAATGTTTTTCTTCACAGTAACAACGTAAAACTTCGATAAATTTCTTTTATTTTTCAGTTACGTTTCCTTAACCAACCACTGGATTCGATTATAACATCACTTTAGTAAACCATATTTCGAATTTTACACGCAGTCATTACAACAACGACGAGGATGTCTACTAAAATTTTATTTTAGTATGTCGCAAGGGTATGAAACGAAGCCTTTCTTTAAATTAATGAAGTGTAAAAGGTGGAAGATGTTTCTGTAGTTTTGCACTGAAAAAGTACTACCAATAACGTGAAATCGTTTTGCCTTTATTCTCAAACATCCAATTTATTCAAAATTCAGATTTTTATTTTTCAATATAAAATAAATACTTACAGAAAAGTGTTCTTAAAATTTTTTACAATATCAACTTTCAGGATTGCTCAATTCGTTTTCAATTTGTATCGATTTAATGTCGATTTCGTCAGTTTTTAATTAATTTTGTATTCAATTTTTGAATTTGATTTACTTTTTTTAGATTTTTTTTTTATAAATTCTTAAAGTAAACTGTGAAATATTACTGAATGACGTGGAATATTTATACAAAATATTCATATTCGGCACAATGCCAGGAGAAACAAGGAAAACTTTTGATTTACTTTTTATTTGCAATAATTTGTGGTAACATTTTCAAATATTTATGATGCTAACGACTTCTTTTGTAATATTTAAATTTTTAGTACAAATAATTTTATTTATCGCTAGACACATTTTCCAATTGCGAAGCGGTAAAATTTCTATCTAATAGTGGAGGATCACTACCATTAAGTGCCCAATAAATAAACTACGAAAAATGTCAATTTTTTACATAGCTTACCAATAACGTTATTATTTATGGGAAGCTTTTTAATACAAAAGATACAAAATTTTCAATTCCTTCTCATTATGGTAATGGAATCTAATATTTATGGTAATAGAAAATTTATAGTATTGAATGATTATTGCTACACTAAGCATATTTACTCTTTCAAAACTATTTACATAAAATATTGGGTAAGCAATAAAACAATTGCTAATCAAAATTTAATGAATATAGAAGTAAGCAGAAACCTACAAATTCGAGCAATTCAAATGTTTTTTTAAGCTTTGTTTTATCGTCATTAGTAGCCTTTACTCGTTTAGCGTTTCGCACACAATTTTTTTCTAGAAAATACCACAAGAATGGAATTTAGAAAAAATCATTAAGAGAAACTGTAGGACAGTTGGTATGGCACACTGTGGAACAACCACCCCTTGCCCCATAACCCTGAAAGTTTGAAGAATTTAGAACCAATTTAAATTTTGTAACATAGAAAGTTTGTCGTTTTTTTGAGAGTGCAAGTTTAAAAGTATTATTTAATTTTTGGTTTCAGCCACTTCTCTCGAAGTTTTGATTCTCAAAGATAATAATAAAATTCAGGAAGTGGAAAAACTGGAAATTAATGAAACTGACGAAGCTCTACCTGGACTATTAATCCTTCCTGTTGAATGTGTAATAGTTTATGATTTTTTTCACTACTTATCTTACCTTTGAATGGAAAAAGAATATTTTAAACAATGCAATAATCCACTATAAATGCCCCGTTTATCTCTACCAGCTGCGCTACCGAATTAGAGAGATTTTTTTAATACTTTGAGACGAATTAAATGCGGATTCAGTTTGCCATTGGTGAAAATCAATAGTATGGTAATTGCATGATGAATATTCCTACAGAACTTAACAGTAAAAAATATAATTTTATATAATTACTATGTTTATATCTTTTATGGATTTATTAGGATGAAGAGTTTCATCCTGACCGTTTTTTCTCAAAAATCAGTAGTAATTCACCTATGGATAATCCTCCAAAAAGCTCTCAATAAGGGTCACGAAGTTCGATTTCTAACAGCGATGAAGAAAAAGTACAAATGTCTACCTGGCGACTATAAAGAAATAAGCAGTTCACTGTCGCAACTAAAAAAGTCAGCAAGAGCACTATAAAAAACTTCAAAAAAATTGTCATTTATTAGTCAAATTTTAATAACTAAGTCTAAAAGAAGATTTTATTGCGATATTTTTATTTGACCTAAGAATCAAATTTTTTAGGGTATGTATAAAAGTTTTTAAACTTTAGATTTCTGTACAATTAGCTTTTTAGACGTTTAATCAATTATATTTGTAACAAAAAAATTTTAATATTTTTTATTCCAAATTTAATTCCAAGGTGGCTTTCATTCAAGATTGAATATTTTTTAATTTACTTACAAAATCCTATTGATTTAAATTCAATTAAAAATTTAAAATTACTTAGGAAACCAAAGAAATGTATTCAAATAATTCGATAGAAATTCAAAGTCTGTTAAATTACGTTAAACCCTATGGATTTTCTCAAATTACTTTGTAATTAACATTCACCCACCTACTTACATCGTTGAAGGAAAACCCAGTTTTATTTCATCTTGTAAACTGCCTTTATAACTCAGCGAAAATTTGTCTGGGTAATTTCAAATAATCACATTCAAATCGTTAATTTTCTAGAAGTTCATGGGGTTTAAAAATAAAATAAAACAGCAAATAAACTTAAAACATTTATTTTGTTCAATTTCTTTTATCGTCACTTTATGGCCATCCTATGTATTGAAACGACATTTTTTACAGATCGAAAAAATAATTTCCCATTTACAGAATTGATAGTTTAAATAAAATGTAAAGCTTTCTGCTCACCAAGAGAACCGATAAAACAAATAAGGGTAAAATCCTTGATTAAGGGATAAAAACACAAAAGGTTTTGTAAATGGCTCCTAGCAATTGTAATTAAGCTTATTAGGATTTTTAGTGGTAATAACTAATTCGAAATTCTATTGAGTGTGCAGATAATTGTACGTGATTCTCTGTAGATACTGTAGGGGTAAATTGACATAGTTAATTTATTTTAAATAGCCACTAACACAAAACGCAAAAATATTTTATCTCCAATCGTCCAATCGCAAAATACCCAGTTTTCAAAAAGGTAACAGCTGACATATTTGATATGTTTTAATGGTTTTTGAGTAATCATTAATTTCTTAATGTTTTCACTCTACAGAACTCGCTTTTGGTTCATTATTTTATTTATGAAACAGGTAATTGGATTTATGAAGTTGTTCATTGCATTTAGCAAAATTAAATTTTTTATGATAAAGTTTTATTAAGTTAGCTTCCACTACCTAAATTAGTAAGTTGAACATGACGAATTACATAGCGAATTTTCATTTCGTCGTTAAAATCTAAAAAAGTTTCTTTTAAAAGAAAGACTTGCTTTCATTTGGGATTTTGAGCCTGCTTATCCAACAAACACTTTGTAGTTTTCTGGATGTGTAAGTACTTTTTGTAGATAGGCATCTTTTCGGATATCAGTCTGTCACCATTGTTTGGTTTGAAACGAGTCTTAACGTGGAAGAAAAACCTGATAATTTATCTTCTTGGTCTTGCGGGATACATTAAAATTCGGTATGTTTTTCTTATTAATTCAAGTAATTTATTTTTATATTACCCAATATTATCATTAATTAAGTTCTTCTCGAGTGTAAAACTTTTTAAGTTGGTAATTTTGCCCATAAAATTTATTTTATTACTATGACTTTACGTTTTTTTTTATTTCACATTACCATTTTAATAGATTTTCTTAATTGTTGTGTATTTGTCATTAGGTTTGCCTGCCATTCATCAATCATAATTAATCTGAAATATTTGCAAACAACGGAACAGCATTACTCGTCAACGCATTGTACTTGGACGAGAAAACTCATTTTTAACAATGTTTTACAATTAATTTTTGCTCATTTTTTTTTAAATATACGAAACGAGATTGGTTCTGCGTTGTACTGCTTTTTATTACTAATATTTTTTTTTAATTAAAACCACGAAATCTTGTTTATAAACCATGTGGACCCATTAAATGTGAAAGTTGGATCATTACGCTTTATTTAACTTGGCTTCTAAAAGCGAACATTCATTTCAACAAGAACTTCGTATAAAACGATGCGGGAAAGCCAGTAAATAATATGAAATACAATAATTTTGGTAGGTAAATAACTAGAATTATTTATAAGTGTACTTATTGGAAGCCTAGTTTAATTCAATTACACGTTATTACTTCAACACTTTCATTGAGGATTTCAATTCAATTGCTATTTTCCGGACAGCTTTACATTCTGAAAGCTGTGGGATAATCGGGTACGTTTGTAACATGTAATCCATCTGCAACATTAAATCTAATGCACCAATTTTTTTATACATTTTATACAAGCATACAGGCAGCTAAAATTTTTAATTTTAAAATTAAAATTAATATTTTAAGTTTAATTTTGCACCATTTTGTATGCTCTAACTCGAAGTAACTATGCTTGACTAATTATTTTCTAATAAATTGTTGGGTGTTTGTTAATTTTTACTTATGTATAAAAAGTTTTCAAGCAAAAAATCGATGCCTCTATGAGAAGATTAAACTGTAATTTGCTTTCAACCGAGTCATTATGTTTTTGTTTCCAATTAAATTTTTAGCTCTTTTCTTTTTCCATTGTTATTTAATTTTGATTTAGTCAGTCGAATGCCAGGCTTGAATAAAACAGGAAAATTGCAGTACAGTACAAAGGCTAACAAATGAATTACTAACGAATAAAACATTGATTGCACTCTCTTTTAATTAATAATTCTAGAACATGCAAGGTACTTTTTAATTACAAAGTTTTGATTTTCGACAAATCGATTTTGCCACAGCTATCGTTAAGCTGTTTCATATTTCTGATTTCAAAAAGTACACAATAAGAAAAATAAAATTATTTTTGTAAGTTTTCGGTTACGTTTATATACAATTTTGTATTAAAAAAATGGGTGGTTCAGAAGCTATGGTAACCAGAGGCGTATAGTTCTTTGCGAAATTCGAGAAAAATCCGAATTTTCCTCATCATATTTTTATTTTTACGTTACATAATAAATAAAATATTTATGTTATGTCTAAAATATAATAATTCTTGAGGTATAAGTTTTAAACTACTCGGCGTAAGAAATATTGGTAGAAAAGTTTTATAAAAAATTTAATGAACTTTAATACTGATAATAAATCTTTTTGCTATTATAAAACTAATGGAAAACGAAATATTAACAGCTAAATTTTTGTTTCATATTTTTATTGCTTACAAAATATGTAGACCTGACTAGGTAAAACACTCGTCCACGGATGGGTAGCTAGCCGGTAGATCTGTATTTTAACGGTGTCGATTAAAAAAATAATCTAACCTAAGCTCAACCGGTGATTCTGTCTTTTAATGGGCATCATTAAAACAAATCTTTGAGCTAGCACCTGCTTGCTTTCAACCAGGTATGTCGTCACAGGACTAGCTCTGGTAAATTCATGCGTTATTTTACCCAGATTGCACCTTTAGCAGGCTTTAGGAGTTTTCACTGTCAAGTAATTATACAAAAATTATAAAAATAATTTATTGTAAAAATACATATAAATACAAAGGATATTGCTAAAAAACCAAAATATAACGAATAATAGTCAAGAAAATTTGAAATGCAAACTCTTAGTATTTTTTATTCACTTTCAAAATTCATTGTTACGATTAAATTAATTACCTACTCTATATAATATAATTTGAGCGCCAATGGCGTCACAAAATCATAAAACTTTAGAGATCGTACACAAAGTAAGGATACAATTTCCATTAAAAACATCTTGCTTGAATCGCTTCAAGGTGCATTGGACTGCTATCGTAAAACACTTGGTGAAAATTTTACGTTTGATCATTTTTTATTTGATTATTTTGCAAAATAATTGGCAATATAACTTAAAACCGTACCATCTTCTGGTGAGATTGTTTCTCGGATTGGTTCCAGGTGAACACTTAAATATAATTATTACTACATCTGCGTAAATTAAACATTTTGAACTCGGTAATTTCCTTAACTGGTGAAGTATAAAAATTACTTCGATTCATCTTTTCATTTGATCTGTTTGAAAGTTCATAAAATATAATTGCTATTTATTGTGTTAAATTAACTGTATAGGTATGTTAAAAGTTTATAATTAAATACACAACATCACAGTTTTACTTGCGATGAGGTATTTATTTACCTACAGTTTTTTCAATTCAATTACTTTAAAATCCAAATTTTTATAAAATATTTAAAATATGTTCTAAATTAAATTTTTTAAATGAAACTTCCAAAAAAATTGTATTATTTCTCAATTTACAATATTGTTTGTTCAGCTTGAAAGCATTTTGTTTCCCTGGCACGACATTTTTTAATAAAAGTTGGGAAATGTCCTTTATACGTTTACAGAATATTTGTTTATAAAAAATAAATAAAAATACTGGCGTTCAAGTGTCATTTACTTTAGTAGAATATTATTAAAACTACCAAACTGTTACAGGAAAAAATTTTAAAAATAAAATTTTTAACGATTTCAACTTCGTGTTAGTAACACATTTTGAATGTAGAAGGGAGATAGCATTATTTTTGTATATCAGGAGGGCGATTTAAATAGGTGTAATATTTTATTTTTTTTTTATCAAAAACGTCAACGTTAAATATAAGTTTTTATTGCTTGGAAGGTTACATTTTATTTCTGTCGTGGGTTGATTTGATCGAATATAAAGATTACGATTTCGTTTACAAAATAAATGTTATGATGTACTGAAATTTTGTAATATTTTTCAAAGTGTATGTATATTTAATCCGTTTGGAAGCTTTTGTCAAATATCAACAAAACAGAAGAGCTTTAAAGCACATACAATGTACACAACATTCTTATTCAAAAAAACAGGAATCCATTTAAAATAGTTTTTCAAGCATGACTACAATCACCAGGAAAGAAATCGAAAAACAAATAAAAAATAAAATAAAAGTAACTAAATGCAAATGGAAACTTTTACATTTCCGAACAAAGCACAAACATCAAAGTTTTGCACCTTATTAATCTAAATGAACGTTAAAACAATAACATTGTGAGCGTTGATTGTAAGTTATGTGTTTTTAATTTAATTATTTAAATATTTCGCTCATGATTAAGCCAGGTTAATTAACCACCGACTTAATTTTAAGAGAATTACATTTTTCATTCAAAAGCAACTTTTCTTTACAGTAGCCGCCAGCTAAAAAATTGAAAAGGAAAAGCTAAGAAATAATTCATCCATGGTAACAAGTTGAAGGTTAATTATTGTTTAAATTCAATTAATGTGTACTTTTGAGTTTAAATAGCCAACTTTGAAATAAGTTGAAAAATTTTACTTATTAATGAAGACTCGGACCTAGCCGAATGAAAAAAGTTTGTTTGAAACTTCACGCGAAACTTGAAGAAAACTCAATTACTTTACATCAGCGATTATTCTTTGATGTTTACACAAACATCCTGCAGTTCTTAAAGCGTCCAAAAAACGGCAAGATTATTAATTATTTTTGTTACGTCCCTACCTAGTAAATATTTAAAAAAATTTCATCTTACACAAACAACTAGCACGAGTTTTCTGGAGCTTTAAGAAATTATGAAGGGGAATAAATCTGGATTTTTGATGCTTAAAACTTTGCTATTTCTTTTGTTCTAATCTGTTTCTTCGTACATTTACACAAATTGTGGTTTTAAAATCGTTTAAGAAATGGGGTGATGAAAGATACAAAGATTTTGAATAATTTTTCGTTAAAATTGTTGGCAGCTGAAATTGTTTTTATAAAGAATTTTAATCTGATATCAATTAGATGTTATAAAGAGAGTCATCAAGTAATCATGATGAGATGACATTTTCTTGTGCAAAATACGTTTTTCGAAACGAACAGTTTCCGATTTTTATATTAGAAAATAGCAATTTTGGATTTTACTTCAGAGAGGAATTCGTCTCGGCAATCTTATAATAACCACTCAAAATTATTATTAGTTTGCTTTGATGATATTGTCAACATCAAAACTCCGCTTTCTGTTAGATTTGACGATTCGATGAAGGAACTGTTCATTTCGGGACATATTTAAACATAAGAATTTAAGAATAACTAACAATTTTATGGTTGAGACTACCCCAAAGTAACGGTTCAATAAAAACCAAAAAAGTAACCATAGTAAACATTCCAAAATTCAATAAAATAAATAAAATTGTAAATGTGACGA
Source organism: Rhagonycha fulva (assembly GCA_905340355.1). Taxonomy (NCBI): domain Eukaryota; kingdom Metazoa; phylum Arthropoda; class Insecta; order Coleoptera; family Cantharidae; genus Rhagonycha; species Rhagonycha fulva. The sequence goes on from HG996559.1 coordinate 2,418,758, forward strand.
CTAACTTTGCAGAGCTAAGAAACAAGAAGAGTTGAAGCTGCAAGAGCTTTCAGTAATGATTATTGCATGTTTAAATGAAATTTAATTTTATTTAATTATGTTTTAATCCAAAATGTACTGTTATATTGAACTTAATTGCAGAATTAAATTTTAATAAGAATTTTGCTCTGCTTTCAATAAAGCAGAACGAAAAGTAAAAAAAATGTGCATATTTAATTATTAATAGTTCACTACCCAAAAATGTTTAAAATTAAATTTTAATTTAATTAAAACATTTCATGGTAGAAATAAACCATTTAGAAAAAATAAATTTGATTCTTTATGTTTAATTACATTATTAATTATACGATAATATTCATTATACTTTCAAATATTAATTAATTACAAGAGCTACAAAAATATATTTTTTATAGTAACCGTTTATCAAAATGTAAACAAAATATTTCAAATATCTGCATTGTAAACACGAATTTTTTGCTTAAGGATTTAGAAACTGGAAACATCCAGGAATGTATTGCTTAATGTCGAAATTGGGAGAATACAACTTTCAAAAAAACATTAAAAACCGCAATGATGACCAGATTGCACTTTTAAAAGGTACAAAATTAGCAAAAAAGTGGATGATTTACAATTTGCATGAAGTTTTGATTGTAGATTTCCCATTGTACTACACGTTACTGCAATGAAACACATCGCACATTATGAAGAAATCCGTCGCGTCGGTTGATAAAATATCTATAATAAGTTGTTTGGCAATAATTATTTGGGTTTATAGACATCAAATCATCTAAAATTACGTATTTTTTTACGTTTAGCTAATTTATTATAGCTTTGTCAAGAAGAATAACATAAATATTTTTTTTGATTTAATTTTCTCCCTTTAGCTGTACCAGCTGCAAGTTTTTTGAAACGTTTAGCAGACTTCTACAAAATAAAGCTCTGCAGATCGTGCATATGGGGGTAGTAATTTTGGGTTTAGAATTAACATTAGTAAAACTTAAAATATGACTTTAGAAGGTCTTATTCAAGCCAAATCTTCGGAAATTGGCACATAACCTTAGGGGATTAAGTCACCTTAAGGTAGTCTTAGACGCTAAGTTCACGTGCGATAAACATGTATAAAGATCCGTGAAGAAGGTCATTACAAACAATTTAAAATGAAGAAAATCACTTGAAAAAATTGTGGGTAAGTTTTGGAATTAAGCTTATAGAAAGTTTTTAGGAAGACAGAGTATGCTGAACTGACCTACAAGATATTATATTTATTAATAAAATTTCAACGGAATTTGATAGATAACATTAAAATGAGTTCAAGTTTTACAAGACAATGGCGGTGCCGGTGCTGATGTACGGAAGTGAATTCTGGGTAATAAATATACGGCAAGAAAGTCAAATTCAAGCAGCAGAACTGAGATTTTTGAATGCGGTGAAGGAATGCACGAGACAAGACAGAATTGTTATAAACATTGAGATTAGAGAAAATCTAGGAATTTTCAGTATTGGAGAAAAACTAAAAGAAAATAAAAGAAAATAGTTGCATCATCTGGACAAAATGAAGGAATAAAGAGTACCAGCACAAATAAAACTATATAATCCAAAAGGGAGAAGAAATGTCGGAAGACCGAAGAAGAAATGAGCACCGTCACTTGCCTTAAACCCTAATAAGAAAAACATTAAAATAAAGCATTTTTAGGTGAAGATGAATATAAAGAAAATGTAAATTAATTAATTTAGTTAAAAATTAATTTCAAAGTTTATATTTTTTATGCAAATTTATTCAACTTAGAATTCTTGTAAAAATGTGCTTTTTTTATTAAGTAAATAACATAAACCAATTCCAACCTAAGCTCAAGATCGGGATACTTGAAAAAAAGTGGTAAAATTAATTAAAAATAACATCTTTATTCTATGTTGTCGCTATAACTACTGTACTTCGACTAATGTAACGCTTCCACTTTATATATCACTTGGTGATAGATTAGTTAGATTCACATACATAACAGCAGCAGGAAAGCAAAGACGCAGGCGTCGCGTCGTCCCAAGCACGTAGGATCGACAAAAAATGTAAAGGCGACGCAGGTACAAAGATACTAAAAAATAGGACAGTCTTCCGCAAATCCGCGCTGGTCTTAGCAAGCATATAGTGCAAATAAATCTACTCTTGACAAGTACACGTGCAGGCGCAAGCGGAGACACTGGATAAGAGGCAGCGCGGGTGGCAGGAAGCGGAAATCGGCCGATGGACAAAAAGACTCATACCTGACATTTCTAAATGAGTCTCAAGATGGTACGGCAAAATAAATTTTCACCTCACGCAGGTGCTCACAAGCCACAGTTGCTTTAAGGCATACTTTCATCGGTTCGGAAAAAGACCTGCCACGAAATGCAACTACTGCGACGGCGAGGACACCGCAGAACACACCGCCTTTGAATCCATAAAGTGGGAGTATACGCGGTTGGAAACCGAGCTGGGATTGGGCACGCAACTCAAACTCAAGACAATAGTAGATCTCATGCTGCACAGCTGGAAAAACTGGGTATTAGTCTACACCTAAAAAGCCTAAGCTATGAAAAACAAAATTAAAGGCAAAAGACACAAAGATGAGGCTAAGGCAGATATTGTACTGCAGAAATAGCTAAGAGTAGTCTAAATTACACTGTATACTCTACCAACAACAGAATGGTGCCAATAAAGACTAAAATTTCATCCTCACCTTAAACGCTGCATTTTAATGATATTTATCAAATTTCGTCGAGTTTTCTTTAATAACTATAACGTTTTCTGAGCCTTTGCCTTTTTCAGTTTTTAATCTTTATTGTGATAGTTGCTATAACAAAGCTAAGCAAACAACGGTGAATGAATTCCCAAAGAATGGCATATTTATGTGTCATCTGGAGTCGTCCACAAAGAACATCCATGTCTAAAGAGGGCTCATAAAACGTGATTAAATGTAACTTGTCGGGGAGGATTTAACCAATTGAAACGTTTACATAAAAATCTACACAAAGATACTTTGTCAATTTTTTTACTTATTTTAAATAAAAACTTTAAATTAACTAGTAATTTTTGAAACGTTTCATTTTGGAGAAATTCCAATTTGGAGAAATTTTGGAGAAAAAATTAAAGAAATTTTTCGTTCCTAAAGGAACGAAAAATTGTGGCCAACTGTGGCAAAAGAGGGCTTAAAAAGTCGGTTCTTTAAAGACGTCTCCTATGGGAAATGCTCTCGGCGATGATTGTAAAATTGGAAGTTCTCTTGGATATTTTAAATTATTTTTGTTGTTAGCATTCTTTATCTGTTTTTAATATGGGCATCTTTTCATTGGAGATAAAATGGTGTACAGTACATCTCACTTCTAGAATTGATTTAGGTTTGCTACACCTTACTACTTTTCAGTAAATTTAATTTCCAACTTGAAATATAATACACTATCGTTTCTGTTAGTTCGAAAACCATGTATTTCAGGGCTTTAAATCCAAGATTACAGACCCTTAAATAATTTTGTACTAGTCTAGGTTTTAGTGGGTATTATTGCGATATTAACTTTTTCGTTTGATCTGGCCCTTGATCAAAGTGTTTAAGTACTAAGCTTTTGCTTATTTGAACATGTAAGAGCGGGAGCTTGAAAACATATCCTTTTAGCTGAAATTTTTAAAAAATTGTTTTTTATAAATAAATAATGAGAATTTAAAGAATATTATGTTATATAAATAACATTTTACTTTATATCCATGAAAACATAAAAATTATTTGAAGTTTTCACAAAATCTCTTGAGATTCTTTTCGTTTTGCATTTTACTGCAAATTAATAATATATTTTCAAATAAAAAATGTTTGCCAAAAAAACACACTTAATTCATAAATTTATTTTATTAATTAAGTTACCTATGCGGGGCTCTTGCATAGGAACGCAGAAAATATAACAAATTCTATGACTAATTTTACATTATTCTTAAGGTTAATAAAATTTACATAGTACTTATATCTTATTTAAAAATTTAGGAAACTTGGAAATAACTTCTAGTATACGAGTAATAAATAAGTAATTAATATGCCATGGATTATGCTATATTAATTAATCAATCACGTACATAAAATTACATATCACAACAAATTAATTTCAACTTGAAGAACAATATCACAACAATTTTAAATGTTAGTTTTTTCATTTTGAAACTTCAACAACTGTTTATTAGTTCTCATTAAGTGAAGTTTGCAATTTGTTTTATGTTTCTTGCTTTTAACCTTTAGCTAAACTTGCGTCACACACGTTTCTGCTCCATTCATTTCGGGTGATTGTTGGGTGACAGGCAACCAATGGTTTAACAATTTTGGTCGAAAAGCTTCTTGAAATGCTGATCGAAACTGTCGCGACATAGTGCAGTAGAGAATGAAATTGATGGCTGAGTTGGTAAGTGCCAGGATATCCATTAAGTCTCCTGAAATCACATGGTAATTAGTAACTTTACTGACATTTCGTTAAATTTATTCGTCCGCAATTCAATTCATCAACAATAAAACAAATATACCCATTGTGGCTTTTCTGGGAGAAGATCAAATTAGAGTTTTGGTGAAAGTGAAAACGCATTCATTGGATTGAGGCTTGTAATATAGTGGATATTGGGACCAATAGTGTAAATAGAACAAGAAGAGCTGCTGATAATGTCGATAAGCAATTATCAACCAACCAAAAACTGAAATTTTGACGTTGAAAGATTTGTTATGATACCCTGATACCATTTTAAAATAAAAAATGGGTTAAAAATTATTTAAATAACAGTAAAACACTCTAAATTTAGTTACACACTTTAAGTGTTCAAATTGTTGTCTCTTTTAGGTACAATAGAATAATGGAAGTTAAATATGCGTAAGTTGATTATAAATTCAGAAATTTTAATAATTATTGTAATATAATTATTCAGAATTAAAATAATTCAAACTTTCAACGCTTTTAGAAATTCATGCATTTGACGTACGTACTTAAATTGATTTGTTAAGAATAATTGTCACTGTATTTAATTAGATAATTATAATCAATTACTTAATTTGCATATTTGCAAAATTTAAATATTATGTAATAAATTAAGATGAAAAATGCTAGTCATATGAATGACTGTCATTATAATATTTTACAAATTCAATAAAAGAGGTGAATCATTAACAAAAAATTCAGATAATTATCACGCAAATTAGATGTTCTAAATTGGTTATCAAATCGAATTTCATTAGTTTTAAGTTTTAAAAATAGATTAAAATAGAGTAAAACAAAGATCCATAGCTAGAATCCTACATAATCAATCAGGATTAGACAGGACTTAGCATAGCTGAGTAAAAGTATTTTTTAAATAAGGAAGTTTAATTTCTATTTGAGTGGAAAATTATAACATTTTTTTTTCGAAAAATATTTTTAAGTTAAATTTACATCGTACAGAAATTTTGTAGGTATTTTTTTGTTTAAAAAAAAGGTAACTTTGTTGCATGATGAAGTAATCGTGTGAAATGGCCACTAAATCAAATCCCTAATTTTTAAAAATTTTTCTTCAATATCAAGTTCCGATTTTACGGTTTTGTGACGGAAATATGAAGGAAAGCTATAATATAACTTTTATAGAGCGTCTTTACGTGCTTCCTTTGTCGTTGGAAAATTAATAAAGAGTTGGTAAATAAGGGCGCTACCACTTCGAGAAAGAACATATCAGAAAACTAATTATGGTTTTTGATGTTGAAACAATTCGATTTAAATTTTCTGTCTACGACGCACTATCTTGGATTACAAATTGAAAGGTCTTTGGTAAGTTCCGCAGTAACATAATTTTCGACAAGTTCAAATTCTTGACAGTTATTTATTGCGGTAAATAGTTTTGCAAATGGTTTAAAATGTTGTTTGGAAGTGAAAATTGTGTCGTCAACACAAATCGTTTTCAGTAAATAACGTATACTCCCAAAGTGAAATTAAGCGATACAAAAAGTTCGAAAAGGTAAAAAGTGTTAATATTGGTTAAAACGACAATACAAATGAATAAAGTTTCTGTTACGGCGGACACATAATAACGAAATAATAAAATAATTTAGCCGTACAATAGAAACTCTGGATTATTGTTCTAACGCAGCCGAGGATAATAGTTTTAAGTATGGTTTTCCCGACATCTGGTAATATAATTCAGCTTCAATTGACAACAATGTTCTGCTAAGAGCTTAGGGAAAATTAGTTTTTGGATAATTCCCCGGTTTTCCCCTAAACAATCAATTTAATATCAGAATTATGTTCAATACCGTTAGAATAGCCATGACTTAATCGTTCAAATTATAAAAAATTATTACGTTTATCTTAGGATACTTAACGATTTTTTTGCTTTTCATAAATTAAGGATGTATATTTATAATAAATTAACGTTAACTGTTTAATTCGTGAGGCATTTATAGATGTTTCGATTGCTACTGTAAATAGTGGTGCGAATGAACACAAAACGGGAGTCTTGTAATATGTGGACAAAAAATTTTAATAAAATTTATTTGGTACTCCATAATTTTGTTCATCTATCGATGTTTCAAGTTTATTGTGTCATGAATATGTCTCTAAAGTTATGCTAATATAATCGAGTTACTAAAATATGAACAATTTATACAACACCCTTAAACGTAATCTTACAAGAACCCTTAAGTATTTCATGCATAATAATTAGAAACAGTTACACACTACTTAATGATTAATTATGGTAAAACACTACTAATTAATTAGAACGCGCTCCCTACCTAAATTACGTTTGGGAATAATTACTAAAGTAAATTAAATTACATGCATTTTTGTGGTGAGGTGAGAAAACCTAGAAATCAAAGTTTTTGTGTTTTATTTCGTGGTCGAGTAAATGAAAAGTGGAAAAGTTAAAAGAAAGGAAAAAATAGGAATAAGTGGGATCATGGATAACTAAATCAAAAGCAAATAACTAATTATACTTTCAAATTAGGGGGTGTTTACTGCTTTTTGAAATGAATCAGTAATTAAATTGGCAATCCAAATTAGATTTTTTACTTTATATGCCAATAAAAAAATTCATTCACGACTTCTCTTTATTGTAGAAATGTAGAATAAATTTTGGTCGTACGTGACATTTTGCAGTACCAACAGAGATGTAGGTACCCCTAATAATTAAAAAGATAGAAAAATATTTATCTCTGATATATTATTATTATTAGTACCTAAAATGAATTGCTATTGTAATTTATTATTTTTGAAAAGGGTTGATAGCCGAGCAGTTACGTATTGGATATAAAGCACTCCTAATTAATTAAAACTCATATCTCGTACCGACATTTGGTTTAGAAATAACTATCCATTGCAAAAAATTTACATGCATTTCAGAGTATGTAATCAGAAAAACCGTAAATCAAAATTCATGTTTTTCATTTGATTGTCGGGAAAATGTAATGTAACAAAAACTAACCATTTCAAACTTGAATTTTATTCATTGGTCATATTATGCAAATTAGACTACAAAACTGTACATAATTTATTTTAACTTTATGTTTACCGTTCTAATAAAAGTGACATTTTATTTGTTTCGATTTTGAAATATCAGAAATGTGAGTATAAAATTTATTTTCTGAAAATTTTAACTATTTTAAAGTTGAGATTCTTATTATAATTTTGTTATACTTTATTTGAATAAACAAACATTGTAATTAACGTCTGTTTGGTTTATTTTCCTCGTTGTACACGATACATTATCCAGTAGAAAAAGAAAATAAAATATTGGCAGCGTTCGAAATCAAAAGCAATTGGAATTACCGAGTCGGCCAATCCGAAAGTCGGAAAGTTATAAAACATTATATCCTGCTAATCCGGTGGATGATCTCCTATGTAAGTTCTGGCACAATATCGTATAAGAAACTCACCCTAATAATTTCCACTTACATAAAACTGTATTAGCCATCTTTATGTTTCATATCAAAAAAAATTTGAAAATATTTTGTGATCTTGTATATGAAATACTAAAAAGCTTGTACGTTTCAATTTTAACCACATCTTGCTTATTATCATAACGCAATATAAAGCAAATGAATGTATAATTGCGTGTTTCTAACTCTAATTAGTAAACAGTGGTAATTTTCGTTACTACGTTAATTGAAACTGGATTTTCGAGAATATTTTTGAGTTAATTATGTGTGCCTCATAATCTGTTATTAAATAATATATCATACGATGAGCAATTTTATTAATTATATAATATTCATATTGGATGGGCACACGAGCGGAAATTATTCAATATACAGGGTGATTAAAGTACCATTTTCGATTTGGATGAGACCAAGGCGTATAAACTTCTACTTAACTCTTGCAGCTCAACTTGATAAAAGAAATTATTTGAAAGCCTGTATAATATTTACCTCGAGGTGACCATCGACCCAAACCTGAAATAACACGTAGAAAGTGGAATAATAAACCTTTGTCGATATCTCAGCTCTTAAGGTTACATAAACAGATCCCTAATGATTTTAATGTGGGAACCCAAACATCTCCGCTTGTCGAGGTAATGCTTAAGGAATTAAAATGTATAGCCCTCTATGGCTACATCAGACCTGCATATAATTAGATGTAAACAGAATAACAGAATTTCTTTAATGCAAATCTGACAGTAGCGAATGTTAGCTCTTAGAGGGCCAGTGAGAAAGTAATGTGTCAATTAATGAATGACACAGCCAAAATGATAAGATCAGAAGATGTTAGGATGAGCTCTACAGTTTAACAATACTGAATAATGGTTATATTTTGATTGCTTATTGAAGTCAGAACTCCATTCTGATCGTCTCCCTTTGGAAGGCGATGGAAAACCACCAAGGATAATCTACCAAAACAGCAACTGAATATGGAAGAAAAATATCGTTGATTCAAATTTATTGAATCTTACGATATTCTTGATAGTGATTTTGAGCGCTGATTATATTTGTGAAAATGTAATTATCTATTTCACAGATTAGTGAACTTATTCATCTCAATTATTATTTTTTAATTAGGTATTTAAATTTTAAAATAAATAAACAATGTTTAAATTGTATGTTAACTAAGTAGCACAACATATTTCGAAAGCATAGGTAAGTTAGTTATAGTATTATTCTACAGCAAACATCAGATCCTTTTAGTTTCAATTAGTCTAAATTTATTTATTTAACACTTAGAACATTGTAATTTTCTTATGTAAAATAACAATTTACTGTATCTAAGACGACTCTCTACCTAATTTAAATATTTAGGTGTACACATAAATGTCTAATTTTACATAATTTTGCTACATATTAACAATTAAGCTATTTAAGTTATCAAATTCTTAAAAAATCTCCAACCAACTTGAAAGTTAGTCTTTTCTCAAATTAATCGAAATTGTTGAAATCTATTAAAAGTATAGAATAATGAAATATTTATTTTATTTCAAACTTTGTAAATTTGAACCTTATATCATCGCAGGCAATCTCGTGTATGTTTAATAATAATTTTGTAACTCTCACGTTTAATTAATCAGTTGAATCTATTTGTAGTAACATTTTGATTAAAAGTATAACATATCTTTAGGTTAATTAGTGAAATATAATTTGATTTCTTCACGAAATCGTTTGATTAGCTTAAGATTGGTATTAAATTTTATTAACAAACTGATTTTGAGAAGACAAAAATAGATGACACAGGAAACATCAGTTTAATATATAAGAAAAATCTTTTTCAAATTTCCTTATTTAATATTATTCTATTTATTGGAAAATTTTTAAATTTGATTTTTGGTACGGTACGCTTATAATCGAGTTTCGTGTTATGTTAAGCTTACAGATTAACGTGGAATTAGAAATACGATACAAATAACTTATTTAATTTCAATTTTAATATTATTTAATTAACCATAATTCCCCGGTTTTATTCCTAGTCGCGCCATACACACTGCTGCAAAATAAGACTAATCAATTTCCCCATAAATCAACTAGCAAGAAAATTTACATTCTGATTTTGTTGAATTTGCATAGTAGCAAAGTGAAAATTTAATTTCCACGTGTACCATCGTATAAATTAGAATAAAAGTCTCGAATTTTTAAAGTTACTATTGAATTTTCTGCTTTCAATAAAAATAAAAAATAAAGTATTAGAAATGCGTGACTATCGTAAACCAAAATTGCATGAAGAAAGGCTTGGAAGACGTTCATTAAATTGCTTTTAAGTTTTACAGTACATCGAGATACTACAAAATTAGTTTTCAATCCTTTTAAACGAAGCTTTCAGAATTTCATTCGTGTATTTACTGTTTGAAAATTTTTAGTTTTGTAAAGAAATTAAAATAGTTGAAGTGTGAACTTCCTTGCTGACAGTTTAATTTTGAAAATATTCGTAAAGTTTAGACAGGCTTGCTTTGGTAGCTTGACGTACTAATAGAAAGGGTTTTGAATAATAAAGAGATGACATTAACAATATACTGGATAAATTGAAGAAAACATGATGTAAAATTTCATAACAAAACATTTTAATTTTGAACCTTAATAACAACCTCATGATAATGATGTTAAATTAATTAAACATTAATACACCTACAAGAAAACTCAGCTTTCCCACGTTGTATTTCAGGAAGTGTTTACATTTTATTGTATAAGCCAAAAATATTTTTGTGAAATTTATTATTTGTGTAAGTTATTTGAAAACATACAAAATTATTTTTATTCTTTGTTTATTACTTCAAAATTCAAGCTTTGTTTTGATACATAAAAGAATGCTGTAGCATTAAAACAACAAAAACTTAATAAATTGAAATATCTTCGATAATCCAATAAAATCTTTCTAATAAAAATGTTATTTTATTATAAAGTAAAGAAAATTCAAGTTTTTACATTATGAAATTATACTTTGTTGTATTAGTGATAGCCATTTTTGTTATTTTTATTATACAAAATTATGATATTATTAAGATTATTATTGTGTTTACTCGAAGTCGAATTGCCAAATAAAATTTAACTTTTACGAATTATAAAAAGTTTACTAAAATTATTATTAAAAAAAGATAAATTTCTAATATTACTTTTTTTATGTCAACGAGTTTTGTGGTTTGTTAAAATTTAGTGTAATGGAAAAATCCTTTTTTTATAGCTGAGGATTAACAAGTCCTTATCATTTGATGCAAGCTCATTTTTAAAATATTTTCAGGTTTATTATCAGCTATTAAATACTATGAATATTTTTAAAGTATGATTTATGTTTTTAATAAAGTGGCATTTGGAAAGACTCATAGTTTTGCTAATCGCTACTGAATTCAAAAATAGAAACACCTGTGTGCACATAAACAATCGGAGGTTATTTAATAAATTGCTTAGTACACGTCGCACTTTCTATTTGTATAAGTAGGAATGCGAATGTCGTACATTGTATGTTAGAACAACTACAACGTTTTGTGTGTGGAATGAATGACAAAGATTAGAGATTAGAGAGATTGAATGGAACAAAAATTGAAGCAACGGAGAAGACGTTATTATGAAAATTGGATACGGGTGATTCAGAAAAAGGAGATGCTGGTTAAAAAATTATACCTCCTGATTATGCAATTATTTACAATTACTATTACGTGAATTGTTCCTGTAATTTTGAAATGGTGATCAATTACTGTAAAAATACTTACTATTTGGGGAAGAACGTGGATATAACAAAAATTTGGATTTTTTGAGTTTTTTAAATTCTTTTTTTTTAAGTTTTTCAAAATTTTAAATTCTGTCAAGGTTTTTACTGTTCTCCGTAGACTAAATTTTGTATTTTATTCATTTTTTCATGTAGTATTAACAAGTAAAAAAATATTCAAATAATAAAAAATATCAATCATTGATAGAAGGGAAAAATAATTTTTGTTATTTTATGTTAGCATATAAATAAGTTTGAGACATTTCATTAACGATAATTGGGAGGTACTTTTTCACATTTAATTAAGTTTTAAAACATTAAAAGTTTAAATTGAAACCTCTTTGTGTTTCTCTTACACGTTTAAATAGTTAATCTAATTTAGGATATCAACCCTAACTTTCAAGTCACTTATTGTGCAAGTTAATATTGGTAACCAGAAGTCGTAGAATGATGAAACGATGAAATGGATCCTAGTATTTAAGTGATGATATTGTCACTACGATTACAAAGTTTTACTTAATGAGATTTTATTGGAGTGTTTTGTTCAAGATGTTTTAATATTTACAAAAGCAATGAAAAACCGCTGTACACCTGGGTCACGAGGTAGGAATAATTTTTTACTATCTACCGATGTTTTTCACTTATATTTTTGTTGTAGTCCTGATGATGATTTAGTTATAAATCGAAACCGGTAGACGTTTCCCGTTTTGTGTTTTTTTATGCGCCCCCCCTGTGCCCAAGATCCTGTTTTCATTTCATTTTAATATTTATATAATTCTAACAGGACAATCTAAATAAAATATATTGTAATTAATTTTTATTAGATTACATCCAAAGTTGCAAGCCAATAATAACTTAACAAAACCGTTTGAAAATAAACACATTATAATATATGATTAACAATTATTCAATATAATATGTGTATGGTCAGCATAAAGGATTAATGACGCCACACTAATTTAGTCAACAATAATTACCAATAATAAATAATTACAAATTGCTTCTTGATAAGTAAAAGAAGTTTATTTACATACGTGGGTTGCTGGAAAAGTTTCCGGAATCTAGTAGTTTCAGTGGGGCGTCACCTTTTTTTAACTGGCATATTCGTAAAATTTGACCTTTTTAACTTATATTTCAGTTGACGATTCGTACTTAACTAAAAATTGTAAGAGAAAATGGAATTTTTGAGTAAAAATTTTCGTGCCATGATTTGTTACTACTGTAGATGTGGTCTAAAGATGTGGTCTAATCGAACGGCTTGTTTTGGCTTTTGGATATGAAACACCATCCAAGACTACTGTTTATACCTGGTTTTCCGAATTCCAACTTAGACGCACCACTCTCAGTGATGAATTTCGTGCAGGTCATCCAGCAACTTCTGTTGTTGCCACTAATGTTGATGCTGTACGTGAAATAATTGAGCGAGATCGAAATGTGACATATCGAGAGATTCAATCATGCTTGGGCATTGACATGAAAACAATACACACGATTTTTCATGATCATTTACAAGTATGGAAGCTCTGCAGTCGTTAGATCCCACACAATTTGAGAGCAGCTCAAAAGCAATGTCGTGTCAAATGGCGTCGAGAAAAGCTCAAGAAATTCAACCGAGGTCTTTCAAATTTGGTTTACAATATCGTTACTGGTGATAAAACTTGAATTTATTTATATGAACCCTAAAATAAGCAACAGTCCAGTGTTTGGGTATTTTAAACTGAGCCTAAACTAACAAAAGTTGTCCGTTCACGTAGTCCTGCAAAGCAAATGATCGCTTGTTTCTTTAGTATTACTGGACATGTGGCAACCATAGGTTTAGAAGATCGAAAAACCGTGAACGCTAATTGGTATATTACAATTTGTTTGCCGAAAAAATAAGAAAAAACAATAAAAATCGGCGAATTATTCTGCATCATGACAATGCAAGCTCTCACACAGCGCGTCAACGGTTGACTTCTTATCCAATAAAAATGTTGATTTAATGACCCTTTGCTCGAATTGACCTGATTTGTCACCTAATGATTTCTTTTTGTTCCCAAATATCAAAAATAAAATGAGTGGTGAGCATTTTTTGTCATCAGAAGCAGCTGTTAAAACATTTAAAACGCTGGGTTTTGAGGTATCAGCTTAAGAGTGGAAAAAATGCTTTGCAGATTGGTTTCGACGTATGCAAAAGTGAATTAATCTCAAAGGCGAATACTTTTAAAAGCAATAAAATTATTTACTAAATTTTATATGTGTTTTATCATATAGTTTTTGGAAACTTTTCCAGCAACCTACGTACATAATTTTCTATTAAATAATAATTATTAATATAGGTAGTAATAATCACTCCCACTTTTTCATCAAATTAACTTATTTTTGCACATCATTCTTCATTGAAAAAAACTTTTGAATATCTCTGAAGTTACAACTGGCCACATGGAGATCCTTTGGGAACATTTATATTATAATTAAATTTATAAATTTTTAAATACCTAGTATTTTAAAATTATTTGAAAATTTGTAATTTATTTTTTCAATTATACACGTAAAATTCAATGACTAATAGGGCACTGTGCGTCATTCGATGGAAATAAAAACTAAGCAAGTTCCAACGTTCAATTTGGCATTTGTTTTGGAGGCCTCTCCTAGTCTTAACATTTACAGAGTTTTAGTCAGTTTTTTGTTATAATTTGGATATCTGCAATTTTTATTTTAAACAAAAGTTATTTTGTTATAAAAAATAACGTCGAGCTTTTATTTTAATAATGTTGTTGTGAAAAATTGGTTTGGTGGTAATTGAGACATAGGTATTATAATTTAAGGTTTTAGTGATGGTGATTTAAAAAAACAATTTGGTTCGGTCTGAGATTAAAAAAAAGGGTTTGAATAAACAAGTTTTAACAGTTTTATAGGAAAAAGAAGGTAGGAAAATTTCATTTTTATTTTCCAATTTCTCAGCCTACAATTTTTTATAAATTATTTGTTTTGCACTAATAATTACCTCGCCTTCAATATTGAAAATCTGAAAAATTAATATATTTTTTGTTGTGATCGATAACTCATGGAAAAAGTTCAAGTTTTTATAAACTTTTGCTTTACACTTCAAATTTACAATTTTTCTGAAACCGCCAGAAATTTATTAACAAATTATCTAAACGTCTAAACAATAATTTTCGTTCTTATGCATTACAAGAGAAAAGAGAAACAGAAAATGTGAAAGAAACTACTTTATCATAATATTCTCTTTCGTGCAGTACAAAGATATTTAAAAATATATATTAAAAATTTTTTCTCAATTTTTTTGCCTTTTTTAATATGTTTTGAAAAGCTGACTAAACTAAAGAAATAAAAAAACCTTCAGTGCCCTCCAGATGATTAAATGAAAATCTTTTTCTTATACGTAATCAGTACTAAACAAAGAAAAGTGAATTCATTGGGTAATATTTTTATTTTAATAAGAACAAATATAATTTATGTAAACAGCTAAGCCAGGTAAAAATGTGCACAGGTTCTGATTGAAATTTTCTTGCAATAATTTTGGTTTACGCCCTTATTTGATGTTATTTTTATTTAAATTACGTTTTACTTTTTATCAAAAGGTCATGGACGGGAGGTGGGGAAGAACCGTATAAAGTTATAATAAAAAATTTTTTTGTATATAAAATTCAATATACAAAAATAATATTATAACAAAATTTTATTTGGCACCGAAAGAAAATATTTATAAAGTACTTAAAATTTCAATTAATTTGTTTGTAGGTAGTTTAATAACAACTAATTGGAAAAAAAAGTTATGTTTACAAAGGTAGTTGTTGCTATAACGAAAGACTGGTATAACTTTGTTATGTTAAAAGTATGAACCCAATTAAAGTAAAGTTTTTGATTGAATCGTTTACTAGACGGAACCTCTAAAATTTGTTACAGTAGCAGTAAATAGTTGAAGCAGCATAACAAATAAGTAACTTATAAAATTAAATTAGTTCTCTTCAGTCCCTTGATAGCCCATATTATGGCCGTGGTCTAGTTTCATGGTTTTATCACAGTATTTCAAGTAAACTCCAAACCACGAGATTTGATGTACGATTCATTTTTGGAAGGTTTTACTAATAATAGGATTACACCACAGTGGTTTACAATAATTGTCTTCCAAGAAGATATAGTAAAAAGTTCTTACGTTATCAAAAGTGGAACCTAGTAATTTTCGATCGACCACATCTTATATTATCTTTTTCAAAATCTGTTAGGAAATAAAAATATAACAGAACAGATTATTAATGTCATTGAGTTATATGTCACATTTTAGACAAGGGTAAAAAAATTGTTAGAAAAGTATATTTTAAAAACGCGTCTATCACAAAATTATTAATGTATTATTAAATAATTAATGGTTTAAAGAACACTTTAGAATTTTTAAGTCGTCAGCAGCATTGTAAGAAAATTAATACTGCTAGGTAAGCAGCAAAATCAATCAAAGATTTTGATAAATTCATTGAAGTGGGATTCATCAATCATAACAAAAATTTTACAAAAGTTTTCTAAAGATTAAGTTAGTTAAAAAAATTAAATCCTAATAAATGTGAGTTTTCGTTAGGAAATAGTTTTTGTATTATTTTTACCAGATTCCAACAAAATTCATTGCTTTTTTGTTTGATTTGAAAATTACGATACTGTAAAAAACACACGCATGTAAAAAATTATAGTAAATATTATAAAATACAGTCTTATGAATTATGTATGTATGACCTTAACATACAGCAACAATTTTAAATAATTTAATTTTTCATCGAAAAGTGACCTTTATTTAAAAATTGATGCTTTTGGATTTATTGCTTTAGGGCCTATGCAAATAAAAGGTGAAAGGTAAAACTTAGGCGGTGAGAAACCACGGACCTTCATACAACAAAAAATTTAACGTTTTTTATTAAATTTATTTTTTGAGAATATAAAATCCTTCTAGTAGTTTTACCAAATTTTAATACAGTAAAGATTTCAAAATCAGAATTAACCTTTTGCAGCTGAGAAGTTTGTGACATATAAAATGTCAGTTTTCTGCTTAGTGTCAGTTGTTTAATAATTCTAACTGTTCAAAAGGAATCCACCAAGGCTTCCGAGTCGCCTATGCGTATGAAAAACAAATAGGACATCGAGGTAGTGGCAAAGAAAAAACCAATTTGTGTTAGTATCGCTTTAGAGCGTGATCGCAGAAGAATGTAACGTATTAAAGAATTTTTGTATTTGAAAACGTGACAAAAAACCTTTTCGATGAAATGAGTTTAAAATTTAAAATATGAACAAAATTTTATTCTGGAATATGTGTAGACGAGATTATTACTAATAGTTTCAAGGTTCAAATGAAATTAAACTATTATGAAAAAGTAATTTTTTTAAACGACTCTAGTGTTGTGTTATGTGAAACTTTTAAAATCACTGTATTTGTAGGATATGTCAGAGAATTTAATTTAAAAGGATTTCAAATCTTATCACGTTGCAGGCAATGCGATCGCACTAAATCGTGAAAAACATCTGTTGGAAATTTTCAGTGTACATTCTACATTTAGAAATTTTAACAGGAAGTTAAACTAAACGTCAAAAAAATATTTGAATTTTTGCTATGGTTAATAGAACTAAAATATTTCAGTATTTAGTTAAGTTTGTTGTTAAAATTTATAATTACTAATAATGGAACGATTCTAATTAAATGTGGGAATGTTAAAGTAATTTATTGGCAACTGCGAAGCTGAAATAATATAGTGCTATATAGTATGAATAATTGCCTATATCTGCATAATTATTAATTATGCGGTTTTAGTTTACAAAAGCTTACTTAGCTCCTAAAACAACCCCCCTCCGAGAGAAAAATAATAATGCGAAGAAATCGAATAGCTAGAAAATTTCTTTAATAAAACTTGAAAAATATTGTGAAATTATTATTTAAAAATCAAACTCAAATATAAATTGACAAACGCATGTACACGTCAAACTCATATCATCTATTTCTTCGGTAGGGTGAAAATGTTAATAGAAACAGATCTACAAATTTTATTAGGATTTTCCGTTAGCTTTCCATAAATTTCGTGAGCGAATGTGAGGATCTGGTATGATCCTAGGGACAAAAATTGTATTTTGCTTTATAATTATAATCAAATTTTGTCTTCGACACAAAATTTAACACTATAATTCAGTTTTTTAGGTTATTAATTCGAAACGAATAGGGAAACCGAAAGTAATAGTGAATAAAATTGAAACAATTCTGTTAATGTTTAACCGGCTCTTCGCCAACAAATTGCATTTTTGGATTCATAATAAAAAAAATTTGGTTTAATTTTATTACTCAAGGAACTAATTATTTCAAACAAGACAAAATTAAATTTACATTTCATGTATTGTTTCCCATAGGAAAGTGCTTATTACCACAAAAACTAAATTGGTTTTGGCAACAGACACCGCTGATATCTAATAGCAGCAATAAATCCTCGGTACTAATTTCAAATCCATAGATAATCATTTACAAAGATAATTCTTAATTATCTAAATAAAAAACGCTTGAACCTTATATTTCCAGGAAAACGTGAATTTCCTACTACAAAATTATTAAAGCAGGAACTCTAACGAAATTGCAAAACTTTATATGCAATGGCACGTTAAAACGATAACGATTACCAATCCTTGCATTAGACACGGTTTATCTTTTCCTAAACCACAGCAGAGTTACATTAAGAAATACGGATAGATGTTGATCCGGTCACAAATTCTTGTATTAAATTTTTTTTGGATCATTGAGCTACAAACCTTGACTTTTGTGTTCCATAATTAAATTTCTAACTTTTTCGCTTTTTTGTATATAAGTAGGGCGTAATGCGAATAAAAGTGAAACAGATCAGAAACGGTTGCCAAAAATTCCATTCTATGGATTAGCAGCAAAACATTGATTATTGTCTGTTTATTGTAATATAAAAGCTTACAGTTTTTCATAACGTTTTGACTTCGTCGATCGTTTTGGAGTTTTTAACTTTTTAAGCTAGGCAGACACCGGCTTTAATGCTACATTTTGTCTACTAAGCTGATAAGCTTATTTTCCAGGTTATTTGACATATTGGATCTAACGTAACCATCCCACTTTGTTGCTAAATTAAAATTTTGATTAATATGATTATTAACGATTTTCGTAATTCAATTTTGATGGAGACAACTTGTCGTCGACGTGTAAATAATTCTAGAACTAAATTTTACTCGCAATTAAATGAATGTAATGCTCGTCGCTGGAATTTGTAGTATTAATTATTTTCAACTAATTCCTTAATATAATATTTCTTACATTTTCAAATGACTTTTCGTAATGTTGCATTTAAAATTAAAATTTGCCCCATAATGTAAAATTTATTATAGTTTAGCTTGACGAATTGTCATCACCAAGATCAATTGCAAGTTGGTAGAAAAAAAATAATTCTAGGGATAAGTACAAACTTTTTATTGTAAATAGCGACCTAGCAAGGCTGTGGTTAGACTGATAACTTATTTAATTTGAATTTGTTCATAACATTTTACTAATTTTAAAATAACTTTTAGTAAAAAGTGTGAAATACATAGTGACAAATTAATGTCAGTTTTACAGCTTGGAAAAAGCTATAAAATGCTTTTATGCTATCGCTTACAATATTCCAATAGCATTTTCTGCTTTTTCGCATTAAAATTTTAATAGATCTAATCCAAAATCGTTAGCTTTCATGTAAACGCATTGTAAAAGTTAAATCTTAGCTTAGGTTAGCTACCGGTGATCTTTAATCTTAACAGTTTATCAGAGTCTAGCAGTTGAAATTTAATCTTTTCTCTCAAAAACTTTTTTTGTGATACATAACAATATAATATTATAAAAAAGTGCAGTAAAAGTTTTACTACCTACTGTCGAGTCGGTTATTTTATCGAGAACGATAAAAAGTTTAAATTTTCAAGTTTGACTGTTGTCGGAAAGATTGAAGTTTCATTTGCTGTAAGGAAATCTTACCATTTCAGGTGGTGATTGCTTTTCAGGTCAGCAGATACAAGCTGATGCAAATCCCTCGATACGCATTTGAAAAGTTTTTGTGTAAACTACAAAGAGGTAGGTACTATATTTTTGACAAAGTTCGCTTTTTCGGGATTTCCATACGTTTAAATATAAAAACGCAATCATAGAATTCAATCTAGCACTAAAAAATGGATTCATACAGCAACTTCACAAATGTACTTCGTGTTTTTGAAATAATAAACTCGTATTTCATTAACAACATTGTTGAATTGTTAGTAAAATTTAACAAAAAAATTTGGTTTCCGTTAATTAAATTATGTTTCAAAACAAAAATGTTTAGCACAAGGGATTTATATTATAACGGTGGATTAGTTACAGGCGATGGAAACATATTATTTCCCCAGATATTGTGGGCGAGAGTGTAGAAATTGTTAATTTAATGTAGCGTTATTTTATCACTAGTTGTTTAATTAAATTGTAAGTTAAAAATACTTTAAGTAATTACAATTTCGAGTAGAGTAGGTCAAAGAACACTTAAAACTAATATAGTTTGAGTTACACCGACCGGTGTTTGAAAATCAATTAAAAGTATGTGGAATGGCCTGTTAAAACTTTTATTTCAGCTGAAGAGCTTTCCCATACTAAAGAGTAAAGAGTAATTTAAAATTGGTTCTTTTTTTATTACTTACAAAAGTTATAATCTCTTGTTTGCTATTTAAAATTGCAGAAGTTTTCCAAAAATAGTGTACGTAGGTTGCTGGAAAAGTTTCCGGAAACTATATGATAAAACACATATAAAATTTGGTAAATAATTTTATTGCTTTTAAAAGTATTCGCCATTGAGATTAATTCACTTTTGCATACGTCGAAACCAATCTGCAAAGCATTTTTTCCACTCTTAAGCTGATACCTCAAAAACCAGCGTTTTAAATGTTTTAACAGCTGCTTCTGATGACAAAAAATGCTCACCACTCATTATTTTTGATATTTGGAAACAAAAAGAAATCATTAGGTGACAAATCAGGTCAATTCGAGCAAAGGATCATTAAATCAACATTTTTATTGGATAAGAAGTCAACCGTTGACGCGCTGTGTGAGAGCTTGCATTGTCATGATGCAGAATAATTCGCCGATTTTCATTGTTTTTTCTTATTTTTTCGGCAAACAAATTGTAATATACCAATTAGCGTTCACGGTTCTTTGATCTTCTAAAAGTATGGTTGCCACATGTCCAGTAATACTAAAGAAACAAGCGATCATTTGCTTTGCAGGACTACGTGAACGGACAACTTATGTTAGTTTAGGCTCAGTTTAAAATACCCAAACACTGGACTGTTGCTTATTTTAGGGTTCATATAAATAAATCCAAGTTTTATCACCAGTAACGATATTGTAGACCAAATTTGAAAGACCTCGCTTGAATTTCTTGAGCATTTCTCGACGCCATTTGACACGACATTGCTTTTGAGCTGCTCTCAAATTGTGTGGGATCCAACGACTGCAGAGCTTCCATACTTGTAAATGATCATGAAAAATCGTGTGTATTGTTTTCATGTCAATGCCCAAGCATGCTTGAATCTCTCGATATGTCACATTCCAATATCGCTCAATTATTTCACGTACAGCATCAACATTAGTGGCAACAACAGAAGTTGCTGGATGACCTGCACGAAATTCATCACTGAGAGTGGTGCGTCTAAGTTGGAATTCGGAAAACCAGGTATAAACAGTAGTCTTGAATGGTGTTTCATATCCAAAAGCCAAAACAAGCCGTTCGATGGATTGTTTTGGCTTTAGACCACATCTACAGTAGTAACAAATCATGGCACGAAAATTTTTACACAAAAGTTCCATTTTTTCTTACAATTTTTTTCTTTAAAATGCTGTGTAAACTAAACTGGTTTAGTTAAAAAGGTCAAATTTTACGAATATGCCAGTTAAAAAGAGGTGACACCACTGAAACTACTAGATTCCGGAAACTTTTCCAGCAACCCACGTATAACTAATTAATGAATTTGTTAACCGTAATTGTGCCTACTACATAAAAAATTAAGATATTTAATTTTTAATGGGTAGATAAATGTAATTATTTATGATTTGTCTAATTAATTAATAATAGTTAACCATTCCTTATGTAAGGATAATTATAATTGACAAATTATGATGTAATGTGTTATATGGAAAATATCAATTACAAAGTCCATAAAAGAAAATTTTATCGCCAATTAACACTGAAAAGAGTAGATAAAATTTTATATTTTATAACTTCGAGAGCAAATACTTTTTAATAGGAATTTACATTATTCATAAATTAGATAAAAGAAAATTTTTAGTAGGTATTAGTTCAGTAAAAAAGAAAAAAGAGGTAAATCTCTATCTCACGAATGGCTGATTGTATAAAATATTACTTAAGACCTTTGTAGAGAATTTTATGCTCTGCCATTTAAAGCAAACAAGATATCTGCAAAAAACCGATGTTTGTGACTTTTGATCTTGAATATCTTCAGACGCGGATAACGAGATTCTATGAGACTTTATTAAATCAACAAAAAATTTGCTTGCCTTTACATATTCTTTTAGATCGTTGACAACCTGTTTAAATTATGAAAACGAATTGTAATTTAGTAATATACAAGATTATTTATTATAGGTTAACCAATATTTTTAACATTGACATAATATACAGGGTGTCCCTGCAACCAATCTACATTTTAAAAAAAGACACTCTTTTAAGACAATAAGATTTAAACCTTCGGGAGGGAATCTTTCTTTCTACTTTAAAATGGCACAGCATTAAAGCTATTGATTTTTGGTATTTATTAATTAATTAAGACTTGTTTAAAGAGTCTGATTTTCAACAAAGTAGATTAGTCCTCTTTTATCCTTAGAATCAACGATTTTCGAGTTAAACAATAAATTAAACAAAGACTTTTTCTGAAGCAATTAAATTTAAACGTTAATGAGTTAAAAGAAAAACTTAGCTTATTTTTTTCTATTGTTTAATTATGCTTTAATAATAGAAAACAATGATAAAGTGACGTAAGGTTATGGTGATTATACCTATAAATGTGTAAACTAAGAGCACAAAACAAGCAGACGTTTAGTGGTTAGACTGAACATATAATTAAATTGCAAATCTTTGTTTATATATGTGTTCATTTTATGTATAATATAAATAACAGAAATTGTGTAGATAAACTACATATTATTCAAATAATTGTTATAATTTTGTATTGTAAAAGCAGCTTGACATTTTTTTCTCCAAGCAATTAGGAAATTCACTTTTCTCTCAGAATTTTGTGTATGTTAATTTTATAGTAATTTTGAAATCAAAAGTGAGCAAGATTTCAAATAAATAATAACAATTCAAATCTATAATTATAAACTACATTTACTGATTAATTGATATTGATTTTTAACTTGCATGTAAGCTTTTATACGCAAAAAGTCAAAAGTAATATTTATGTTTTGCTGATGATGATGGAGTTAAAATTGAAGAAAGACATTAAAATCATAAAAAAAATATTAGTGATTCTAAAAAAATGTGTACATAAGTTTTACCGTTTATTATTGTTTTCAATACTAGTTTTCTTTCATTGTATTGATAAAAATAACTCACTTACATATTTCAATACTTTTATGTAGGAATTAGGAAATTTAACTTTTACTGCTCGTATGTCATAAAATATATTTTAATTAATTAAATTACTTGGGTGTGAATACATTTGAAATACTATACACTATGAATTTATTCCAATGTCGAAGAAGACATAAAAAATGTGAAATTTTGATAATTGATTTATTATTGAAAAGCTTATTCCGTAAGCTACCTACCCCGTCTAGTAAAATAACCCTTTCTAAGTTTATTATGTAATATTACGTATAAACTTTAAAGTTATAAATAAATTACACCAAATAGTGCGTTCTTGTAAGTATAAAAGTAAGGGTAGATTACCCATATGGAATCAAGATCTTTTTACGTAAGCTGACCTCTCCTGAGGCCTCCTTTATCGATCAGGTATATATTTTGTTGTATGATGTGATTATTAGTTTAATATACTCAAAGTTTAACCCGATCAGATTTACTGATAAGAAAATTCTAATGTCAGCAATATCTTTTTAAAGATATGAATAATATCTATGAATAAATAATACTAATTTTATATGAATTTTTGAAAACTAAAAAATAACCTCTATAAATCTTAGAGGAATTGTTTTACAGTTTTAAGTAATCACAAGCTGCTCTTCAATTATACAAGAACATTTATAATACACCGTATAACCTCCTCCATTTAGGAGTGCTGTTTTACATCGAATCTTTCCAGAAAAGCAATCACATCAGACTTTTTAACTGAATTATTTGCCAGCCGCATCGGTACCATCATGAATATGCAATGTTATCTGGAGGCGTTTCTGACTTTGTTTGGAACACAAGAAATGAAGTAAAAGGTTGGGAATAGTAAAGAGTATCAGATAACTTTTACCTTTGGGGCCTAAAGAGCAAAGAGTGCTACCGACTGTTCCTCGGTATAAATTAGGATTTCAAACAAAAACTTTCAACATTATTTTCAAACCTAAAAGTAATTACAGAAACATCAATAAAACGAAAGCATTTGTTTAATCCACCAGGGATCAAATTTAACATTATTTAATGTTTTGCATTTTTGGTTTATAATTCCGTTCATAAATTTGAAAATTTCCTTTTAGAAAATCAAATCAACATTTTTTCGTAATTTTGAAACAATCGCAGAGAGAAAAATTCAAAGTTCGAATAACTGAAACGTTATGTACCAATATAACAAAATTAACTAAATAATTTCAAATTTTCCCTACGGTATTTTGTGATAAATATCATAATTTAAAAATATCGGTTTAAAAAACACTTCAAAAGAAATTTGTCAATGTTTCGTTGAAATTCGCTGATGTATGCGTATTCAGCAACAAATTTGATAAGAAAAAATGTATGATTAATGTAATAAAAATTTAAATAGTCGCGTGGATTAAAGGAAAAGCTCGAACTAAAAGCGGATTTTGAAAATTTGAATTTTTATGACCTTTTATTGCAGAAATAGGATCTTCTACCCTAACATAAAATATTGAGATTCTCATGTACGCAACAGACTGACTACATTTTATCGGCAATAAACAAAATCCATTCGAGCGTTTAGTATAATTTTGTCGGTAATAAAATATTTCAAAGACATTTACCTAAAGGGATGTAGCACTGCTTTTCGAACTGCGGTCCGATCGAAATGCTAAGTAATCCAAGAATGGCTTGCGGAAATTCTGTGATTAGAAACAGAAATAAAACTGCTAACAGCATTCTAGTGGTGCGATCTGTTTGCTGCTCTTTGCTGTGCCGAAAGCTTTTAGCGTTATGATTTTCTCCGTCGATTTTCTTCGGCAAAGGATTACTTCCCAATAGATTTCTTCTTCTTCTTTTTGTTTCTAGCAGTGCAGAAATAATTCGTTGTGAGAGAATTGTTAACAAAATACAAGGAACGAGTTTTATCACGACACCGTAAATCCAGAAACTTATATCCTTGAAGTTTCCGTAATCTGTAAAATAAATTGTTTCGTTGTGCTTAGTTCCGTTATACGTGGATATTTGATTTTGTTGTATCATTTTTCCATTATCGTCCACGGGTTTGACGAGCTCGATTATTTGCAGAGAAACGAAGAGCGGTAAACATATAAGTGGGCACAGCAAATAGGTGAGAATTATTGTGAGTTTTGTTCTACTAGCGTTGCACCAGAGTCTATTTTTATGGGACTGTGTGATAATTATGTATCTCCAAACTGCTAATATTACGGTCAAACAAATTGAAATAAAGTGGCACACTTGCGTAAATAAAGCGTGAAATATCATGAAAGCAGCCCAGCAGTAGGAAAAATAACTCGCTTTAAACCTTGCATCTGGATCGAAGTAAACGTAACAGGAGAACGGGATGTATTCTAGCATCACGAGTAAATCTGCAACTGCAAGTCCTGTTAAAATCGCATTTGTGGGCGAACGCATTTCTCTTCTACTCAACACGCATATGTTCAAAATATTCGCGATGGATCCAAAAATACACACCAAAATACTTAAATATCCGTGAACACGTCGGTAATTGTTTGAAAATGCTTGTAATTCACAATACGTTTCGGTGACTTTCTGAAAAGTTGAAACTTCGGTTGCGTTATCATAATAGAAAGAAGTCGAATTACTCCAGGTTACATTCATTTTTACTTAAGAAATCTGAGGGTGGTATACATAATACAGCGTTATTTATATACCTCAATGGGGTTGTTATTTTTTATTAAAATTTATATTGTTTGCTTAACAATGCCCACAAAGCCCTCATTTTCTTTTCTTTATTCATCGTATTCATATCTTCTTCAAATAAATTGAAAAATTTCGTATAGGTACTACGTGTTAATTATTAATGGAAGCACATTAACTTTTTCTAACTTTTTATTTCGTAGACTATTGACGAGTATTAATGATTTTTGAATATAAAAGCACCAAGTCTTAAGAGCATCTTTGTTGTAATATATTTTTGCACTCTCACTAATGGCCCTTTGCAAAGCCAAATCTATGAAAAATAACTTTCACTCTGTTTTTCAAATCCGATTTCATTCATTAAATCCGGAAACAAACTTTTAAAGTTGCAGCACCTAGATTTCAAAGTTCTTTCTTTAAATTTTTTAAACAAATAATAGAAATAAACACTTTTAGACGTCAAAAATTGTGTTAGAAAATTTTTTTCTTGGCGCAAATTAATTATTTTGTGCGATGTTTTTAGCTGCTTGTGAGAACGTGTTATTCGCGTTGCGGTTGATACACGGCTGAGCGTCGAGACGCTCGCTTTCGAGAAAATGTATATGCAATTTTTGAGTTGTGCACTTGCGCGTGCGATAGCGCCTACATTATTTTTGCGGTTTTCAATATTGAAGAATACGAATTCAAAAATCGAACTAGCGTGATACATTTTTTAAGTGTTCTACATTTTTTCGCCCACTTAATTGCTATTTTAACAAATTCTATTTTAATTAGTAATATTGCGTGGTTTTAGTGTAATATGGTTTTAATGGAATTTCGATTAAATTTTACCCATAAATTCTATTGATTGAAGAAACATTGGAAACTGAATATTTTGATTATTATTTTAATTTATTTGATGGTGTCATCGTTAATTGGAAAAGCTAGGGAGTTCTTTTGGTGTATCTGAATATTTTTAATTTATTTATAATTTTGTATTATACTTCAAATTTAAAAAATTATTCTAGACTTAAATTGAACAAAAGAAAGTTTTTAATATTAATGAGGCAGTAAAACACCCTTAAGACGTTCAGCAAATTATATGATATTGGAATTTGTGATCTGTAAGATATTGCCCATTGAAACAGTCTCTTCAGTTTAATTAATTAATCTAATTTATTAATTAAGTAGGTACTGAGGTTTGAGGTTTGAGTTTATAGCAAAGCTGCGGGGATGGATGCTAAAACCTATTTTGATGATTTTGACTACATCTTGTAATTTTCCCTTAAATTTTGAGATCTTAAATTATCTGGGCCAATATTGCCCAGCAAATATTGCAAAAGTAAAATATTTCTAGTATGCTGAACTGACAAAATACATTGTACTGAAAAAAATCTTGATCTTATATAAATCTTTCAAATGTCAGTTTGGTTAATCGGGTTTTGTTGGGCAAAAGATTTCCACAAGAAGAAGCTGGAAAAGCTGCGAGAAATTAAATTACTTTTAATTTGGAATCCGAAAAGTTTATATTATATTATGCTTTTCAAATGCTTAAATTGCATTTTTATTTGCTACATTAATATCTTTGATACACTGAAAATTAACGTTTATTAACTTATTTACAAATGGAATATTCCGGAATAATTTAACTTTTGAAAATTATGGAGGATTTACCTTTTACATAATTAGTTAAATATTTTTCTTTATGAAAAAAAAAAGATATATGAGAGTGGTAGATAAAAATAAAATTATTTTAGAAGAAAATGCACTAAAGATGAATCCTAAGTTTGCCCCATGAATAACTCAAAATTTAATCAAAGGATTTAATTAATTTTGGGTTTATTCCATCCGTCGTTAAATTATCTATCGAATAACTAAAGATTTTAAGGATTCATTGAAAATTTATAGTTGTTTAGCTTAATAAAGTAAAGATGGGACATTATAAATCGAATTGTTTTTTCAAATTACGATGAAAATTTTCTTGATGAATCGCCATTTTATTTCATCTGGGTTTATTTTTAAGTACAAATTTTTTTATTATGAACATTATCGTAAAAAACTTGCGAGACACCAAAAACTGTAATTAATTTAATTCAACGTGGATAACGATGTAAATTAGTTTTTTTTTATAATAAAAATTTGTTTAAATGTTAATGAAAAGCAAACACAACAATTCGCTTAATAATTTTGTCTTGCTAAATAAAAATACAAAAAATATATTAATTTGTTGTCCCTTTTATGGTCAACAGTTAATTAATTTCATGTAAATTATAATTTATTCCTTAAAATTGCATAAATGCTTTCAACTCAGCCAAAATTGTACTTATATCAAGGGAAGAATAAAAGGTAAAAAGAGTTAACCCCCTCATAATATAAAAAAATAAGGCAGTTGATTTAAAAAGAGTTAATCTCATGTCAGTTAGAACAGAAGAGCAAAAATATGTTTAAATATTAAATATTTATACAAAATTATTTTAAAATTTTTCCATCAGATTTTTATACATTCTTTCTTTTAGATGCTGTGAACGAACTAGGTTTTTAACATCTATTTCTGATATAATTTGATTTTTAAAATCTTCGTCCTTGTCATCTTGACATCCCATTCCTGAGGGATTCTTTAAGTTTTTCTCCTGCAAGTATATTAAAATATTCAAGTTCAGATTCATAAACTTTTAATAAATATATTAAAGGTTCAATTTATGATGATAGCCCTCTCCATTTTGCACAAAATAATAGTTATTTAAACTAATAAGGATATTACTTTGATGTAACATTCAGAAAAAGTTCTTTGAATAAAAATAAAAGTTCAGTTTTTTACTTGTTGTTTACCCTACTATAATGACACAGTTACTCTCGTTATCTTCTTAGGAAATAATTGTGCCTTCTTTACAAGGTACTGTGAAATCACTTTTGTACTAAATAAATGTTTTTCTATTTTATAGGGCGAGGTAAAGCTTTTCTAAGGTAACTTCTCTAGTTTCCTTTTAATCACGTCCCTGAACCAATTTAAAAATATGCTCATATTTTTAAAATTGACACAAATATATCCAACATAGAGTAACAATGTTAGGAGGTTGCTAAAACTTATATCTAAACGAGTAAACAAAATTTTGTTAAATGACCTATGAAAAGTTTCTAAATTTCCTGGGCTTTGGTTCTACCGAACTATTGGAACCCCGGTTGTTACGATTTTGCATTTTTAACTGTAGATATTTGACATACTTACATAACAATAAATTTTAATTTCCTGCGGTTTATCTTAACTTCACTTTTTTATTGTTAAAAAGCTGACCAAAAAGACAGTTTGTTTATTATTTCAACGTAGTAATTCGTACTCCCTAACCGTATCCTATTGTAAGTTTCAAGACAAAAGGACAAGCAGTACATTTTAATTAAAATTGAAAGTTTCCTTTAATTAGTATTAAAATTGAAAGGAAACTTTCAATAACTGGGACAGCTTATTGTGAGGAAAACTAATTAAAATAAGAAAAAAATTAGAAAGGTTTGAACTTTGTACTTAATAATTTGAACTGTAAGCTGAAATGTATACATGCAATTTTAACTCAAATAATGATATATTATAAATTATTATTAAAAAATAATGATAAATATAGGTCGAAGAAAAAAATATTTTAAGTTTAATTTTTATTTGCTGTTAATTTGCTTAAAGGGAGATATGCGTTTAAAAAATATACTGCAACAATCAAGTTGCTAGTTTTATTTGTAACACCCGGTACGTTTAAAAATCAAAATTTGTTTCTGGCACATTGCCCTTCTTTTTAAGTTTTCCACCTCAAATTAATAAAAAATAACTATTTAATTGTAATTCTTTGCTTACTCCACTGATTTGTGCTTCAGTTCCTGAAAAAACCACTTATTCAGCTTTTTAAAAACTTTTTTTGTAATTTTCACATATTGTAACGTAATTTTGTGAAATCTGATTTATAGAAAATTTATGTATATTAAGCGCAGAACGAAAACTCAACAAAAAAATTAGGTGTTAATAAATTCACTTTTCTGAAGTTTCATAAAATTATGTTTTAATAATTAAAACTTTGTGAACGTGAGTGGTTATTCTCAAGTCACTGGCAGGTGGCTTAACTTGATCAAATTAACATATTAGTTTTCCTACCACCATAAGATTTCAGTTTTGCAATTAAATCAATATTTCATAATATCAAATTGTTGTAGACTGTAATGACAAGAAATTGTGTGAAAAGCACAGGAGGTAGAGTAAAGCTTAATTTCAATTATTATAACAAGAGCAAAATGAACAACTTAAAAAATATTGGATCCAGTGTAGACCATCATCATTCAATTGATATCGAGGACGAAATAAAATTGAAAGAAAACAAATTCAATTTAAACAAATTGCACTATTCGATCGATATTACAGATGAACATATTGAAGAAGAGGAAATGAAACGCAAACTTTTATATTATGTAAAGTTTGTGACATATCATTTCCGCATACCACCATTGTGTACACACTTGAAAATTCATACCATTTGTATATTTTTGTAATAATGAATTTGCATGCAAGTCAACGTTTCAAATGTACATTTACGATTTTCGGGAAAGCCGAAGAAAAGCTGAAGTGCTACTTAATCACAAATCCATTTAATTTAGCGTTCTATCAAATATTTAAATGACGTTAATGCATGCCCAATAAAGAATCCTTTGAAGTATGGAGTAGGTACAGAATTTGAAAAATGTTTCCCCACTTAATTATGTAACACTTTTACCTCAAGGTAAATCTAATTTGTCAAAGGTAAAGATTATATTACCGACGAGTGTTTTTTAATTATTTTTTAATCCATGACGGAATCGATGATGATTATTATTTTAACAGAAATATCGTCTAAAGGATGCTTGCAAAAATTTAAGATTTATAATGTAAACATTTAGTTCTCGCTTGCTGGAGGCATTAAAATCTCCTGATTTTATAAAAAAAAAATTATGCCATAAATAATGGCATATGGTCTTAATATAGGTTTTAATTCCTGTCACTTCTAAATTATTTGTTCTGTTTTTGGGTCTTTGTGGGTTTATCAGGAGTTTCACCACAAAGGTGAATCATCGTTCTGAGGCAAAGAGAAATTGCGTATTTATTCAAGTTGTTTAATTTTCAAGTTAAAAAATTACTTGTCGATAAATAATTTGAGTTAAACTAATTATTTTAAATATTTGATGTATTGGATAATATTCAGGAGCGATCAAGTAGTCCTCCCTACAAAACCCCTTAGGTTGACTTGTATAGTCCAAGTTTAACCGGTAACTATGGTTTAAACTCGGATTTTGACTATTGTGATTGGTTAATCTACAGTTTAAAATTTTAAACTAGATCTATACAAGTCAGCCTTAATGAATGACACTGCCGCAAAAAACAAATTTACAATCATTTGATTAAACCCTTCAAAATTTTCTTTATGTTTTAGCTAGGATCAATTTATTGAACATTTAGGAAATAGGGAGGAGAAATTCAAAAATTAGCTGGCTGCGTTACTACAAAATTACGATGGAATGATTTTCAAATACAATAGAAATAAACACAAATATTCGTTTCTGGAAAGCTCACCGCGTAGAAGAATTAATTTTCCTTAAACTGTAATTGGTAAATAAACAGTACTTAGCTGTGAAGTGATTCCCCACTAGATAACCTTTTAATGTGTTTGATAGACACGTTGGAGAATTGGAGCTACCGAATCCCACTTCGTTATAAAGTGTTAAGCGAAAAATAAAATTCAGTAACACAATTTTGATTAAAAAAATTTGCTTTTTAAGAACTTGTCTGTCACATTTTAGGTGTGATAATGGAATTATATTTTAAATAATTTAATGTTTCGCGTATGCTGAGTTTTATGGCCGAACATCAAAGCATAATTGAGTTACTTTATTTTGGTAATGCTCAGCTATTAAGTGGCGGCAACGTCAAATTCATTATCAAAGAAATCCAGGATTAACTTTTTGTATAGGAATGTCCGTCATTGTGATCTACTATGTCAATATGTCAGTAGAATTTATTTGATTGGGGGGGGGGGATGTTATTTGTACTGCTTGTGGGGAAAGTATACTTCAAATTATTTTGATGTCCTAGTAATTTGGTTTATTACAAGTTAATCGAATTTGTAAAACAACACTTAATAAGGACGGCCTTGATAAGATAAAGCAAATTAAACATTATAGAAAATCAATAACCGATATCTTCTTCATATTAAATGCGTAACAAAGTGTAATTTTTTTTTGGGGACATGATATTTTGAAAGCAAAAAAGGTTACGTCCGATTTCATCATCAACATCCGAAAAATGTTATGGTTTATCATGCTTCTCTTAGATTTTAAGATTCTTTTCCTGTCTTAGGATTTTATTTCGAAACGAGAAAAAGAGTTTTATGACTGAAACGGAAGTTGAAACGCAAAAAGCTTTAATTTCAGAATTACGAACATTAACTTGGAAATGTTACTAATTTGCAACTCATTTTCTAAAATCTCAGGCTTCGTTAAATTTTGTTGTGGTAAATAAAATAAACCCAAACTTTTATTAACAGGAATGATACTGCATAATAAACATATTCATGAAAACTTCAATACTTTGAAAAAGCTAATTTAAATAAACTTTCATCATTTCATTAGCAAAATTTATTTAAATGTAATGTTTGTTTTTGACCCTCCATTCAATCTATTTTTGTTACTGAAATATTTCATCTACGAATGTTTTGTTGTAAGTTAATTTAACACATTATAAACGAAATGTAAAACGAAATTTGAAATTAATTGTAGGAAATTTTAATAAAAGCTATTACACAATATTTTAAGTGTGCTCTGAAAAGTAATTATAAATTAGTGTTTAGGATTAAAAATACGCAGATTGGTCGATTGTCAAGGAACTTATTAAAGTCCAGATTACTTCACCTTTTTATTATCTTGTAGTTCAGTAATTTGCATGTTTTTGTTATAACGTAATTATTTATTTATCCAAGGGAATTTTTGTAAATCGTTAAAAAGTACCACTTTTTTCACTTCTCTTGGGAGGGTTTTTGATTGGTCGAGGAAATCATTTGGGACTACGTACGTACGGTAAGGTGAAAGAATTGAAACGAAATTTCCATCGTTAAAACATGAATTTGATCTCCAGGGATTTACAATCCATTTTGTACTTCTATCATAAAATATTGTCGTGTTCTAACGAACAACTCTTTAAAAGCCGTAGCCGTTATTGTCGGTAATTTGCATATCGAGACAATCTCAGAAGTAGGTTCCAGGGTATGCTTAAATTATCCACAACAAATGAAACAAAATTTTTACCGGGCATCAATAAAATTTTACTCAGATAAATTTGGTTATCAATAAATTCTATAATAAGCAGAAAACAGAATTTTAGCTAAATCGAAATTCAACAATGAATAAATCAGATATAGACAAAATTTATCTACAAGTTCCCACATTTACTGTTTCAAACTTATTACTGTAACTTGTAAACAAATTAGGCATTGTAAATTGTACAAATTGAAATAAAAATAATAGCACAAGTTTATTGTCTTATTTAAAATCTCGCGCCGACCTGTGATAAACCACACATAAAACCAAACTGTTATTTTTTTACGCCTATTCGCAAATGAAGTTCGATGTAACGCGTATCACAACAGTAGATCGTAATCGTCGTATTAAAAATAATAAAGTTAATCTCGATGGTAATCTAATTGTGTTAAACTACGAATTTGTTGCATCGAAGTAATTAAAGTTGATGTAATACTCTAATCCATCTGGTGTCCACTAAATTTCCAGGTTCGTATAAAATGTGACTAACATAACCTTTCATTGTAACTTTTATAAACTCCGTTTTCAGAAAAATAATATCGAAATAACGCAAAATAAAAGAATTTAAATTCTAATTACCATTCGATGGCTTCCTTACTTGCTGTTAAATGGAAATAAAACTCGATGAAAAACATCAAAATTGCAGCCATTTTACGACCCATGTCTCAAATTTCATCTCCAATCCCGGAAATCAATCTTGCAGAAAAAACCATCATATTCATCATACTAACACTGTACTCATCATAATTGCCACTATAATTTACAATTCAGGCCGAAATTCCAACACTTCACAACTTTTCGAGAAAATTTGCTTCCTCGACAAACACAACTTAACACTCCGGCCTCTCGGTCAGTAATCCTTATCATCCTACAAAATTTTCCTTTCCTTTCCGTTTTAGGCTTTTGGAAATCGTGGCCCACGCCGATTCGTCGATTTTTCCAGCGAAATTTGAATATTTTCAAAAAAAAAACTTCATATCACAAATTTTTAAAATTACTTTTCAATACTAACCGCACCATCTAGAGTTATTTACGATCATACCGACGTTATAGTTTTCTATGCACGCATTCACTAATTTATTAAAAAGAAGGTAAACAAATTAACAATAAAAATAATTAATAAAAATAAAATGCAGTCATATCTGATTAATTTAACTTATTAGGCTTCTGGAACAAATTATCCACCATAAAATCCTGTTTTCTTGGTAACAAACAAAATAATGACCATTAAAAGAAAAACCATTCAACTTGTCAGAGTAAAATTCAAAATCATACAAAACTCAATGAAAGGACAAATCAAAATCAATTGCGGATAATTTAAACTTTTGGTAACTACCCCTGTACATGTCATCATCCCCTTATTTTACGAATTCAATTCTTTATTTATAAAAAATTGTGAGTAAAATATCAACAAAAAAAATTTCCCTAAACGTTAAATTTTCAAACTTCCCATTATTAAACTTATTTACAAATTATTTACAAAATCAAATGAAAATCCCAACTAACAAATTCAATCGGCATTAAACTTATAATTTTCACCCTTATTCTTATCTTACTTTAATTTTTCTCCTCAAATTTACAATTTTATTTTTTTTTTATTTACAAATCAAATGACTAATTCATCAAAACAATCCCCTACATTATGCATCTTTAAATTAGTTATCAAAAACTGATAGAATTCAAATTTCCTCCAAATACCTCATAACTTTTCAAAAATTTAATTTTTCCCTTGTGGATATTTAATAATTATTAAATTTTCACTCGTACCTCGTAATTTTACTAAATCTTAATTTTCAAATTGACTTTCATTTACTTAAATCCTTTACTGTGGCTTTCAAATTACTTAATCATTTTATTTTATTTCCCAATTAACTATTCTTAAATTTCATATCAATTCATCATAATCTTATTTCATAATTTCATTAATTTTCATACAATTTTCCCCATTTTAATTAAACCCCTTAAAATTCTTAAATTTCAAAATCTCACAGCAACAAATTCTTTAGATAATTATCAACTCTATTATTAATTTTCAATCATCTTGCCAAATACGACTTTAATTTTTATTATTAAATTTTGTTGTAAATTTTCCACCTTATTTTCAGAAAAATCTTCATTAATTAAAATTGCTTAGTATCTCATTTAAACTTTTATTCTACCCATGTTCTAATTCTTAATCTTTTATCACAATATTTGGTCAGGAATGTTTGATGCTCATATTCATAATTTTATTTTTAATTTTTATCTTATGATCAAATTTACAGTTTTTAATTTTAATCGAATTAATCTAATTTACAATTATCCCCTAATTTTAACTTATCTTACAAAACTACTAAATTTACTTAATTAATTAATACTATTTACAAATTTTTAATTTTATTCAAATTTTACTAATATTTTAAATTTTCAAAATCCATGTTAATTGCAATTGTCTTTTAAATTTAAATTTCCTGTCTTTTATCATTTTAAGTTTTTATTTACAAAATTTGTTTTCCATCGCACTCTGCGATAAGCCCATTTTAACATGGCACACAGCCATTCCTTTCCTGTAACTTTCTTCGTGCAAGAAATTCTTTTACAAAAAATTATCAATTTAATTAATTTTGAATTTTTGTCATTCTTATTATTATCAAAAACTTCAAAATTTTGTTTAATAAAATAACCTAAATTATCTAGTTGACCTTCTTTATCGTTCACTTGACAAATTTTAAATTCGGCTAATACCTCCTCATCTGAATAAATTTTTAAACTTTTTACTTTAAATTTAAATTCCTTTCTCTTAGCTTTACTTATACCTGGGTGTTTTGTAAATTTTAATTTCCTTTTAGCTTTTAACTTTCTAAATTTCATACCCCTAATTTGTTTTCTAGTATAAATTTTAATTTTATTAACAACTATATCCAAAATTTTTACGTCCTCAAGTTCTTCACAAACATCATTAAAGGTCAAAAACTCATTTGAAACTACCGGTTCCAAATTTTCCTCTACAACAGGACAATCTACAATAATTAAATTTTTCTCTACCTGAATAATTTGATCTATTTCAGTATTTTGGTTTGAAACTTTTACTATCCCCTCGTCTTTAATTTTTAAATTGTCCATTGTGTCTAGATTCTTCCCATATTTATCTAAAATTTTTAATTTGTTTTTAACTTCATTAATGTCATTCTTTAGCCTGTTTTCCATTTCAGATAATTGAACATTATTTTTGATTATCTCTCCTTGTAATGAAGTAAAATTCCCAGAAAATTTATTATCCATCCCAGCAAATTGATTATTCATCCCAATAAACTGATTATTCATTTCTGCTAATTTTCTAAACAGCATCTCAAACTGGTTAATTTCCTCAACCTTTTGTTGAAGTTCTCGTGGTGTACTAGTCATCCCCGGTGAACCTGTTACATCCCCCTGTTCTAATTCCCTATTTGTCTCATCACTTATTTCCTGTACTGTTTCTTCCGGTTCACTTTGCACTACTCTATCCTCTTGCACATTTTGTGTTTCTATATCAAAAATGTCTTCCGATGGATTATCCCCTGTTATATTATCCATTTTTGATTTTATTTTAAATAATCCCCTTACTTTTAAAAATCCTACAACTAACTCTATCAAGTGAAAATCTACTTTCGTTTTTCGGAGCCCCACGTTCGTGCGCCAAATAAAAGATGTCGTGTTCTAACGAACAACTCTTTAAAAGCCGTAGCCGTTATTGTCGGTAGTTTGCATATCGAGACAATCTCAGAAGTAGGTTCCAGGGTATGCTTAAATTATCCACAACAAATGAAACAAAATTTTTACCGGGCATCAATAAAATTTTACTCAGATAAATTTGGTTATCAATAAATTCTATAATAAGCAGAAAACAGAATTTTAGCTAAATCGAAATTCAACAATGAATAAATCAGATATAGACAAAATTTATCTACAAGTTCCCACATTTACTGTTTCAAACTTATTACTGTAACTTGTAAACAAATTAGGCATTGTAAATTGTACAAATTGAAATAAAAATAATAGCACAAGTTTATTGTCTTATTTAAAATCTCGCGCCGACCTGTGATAAACCACACATAAAACCAAACTGTTATTTTTTTACGCCTATTCGCAAATGAAGTTCGATGTAACGCGTATCACAACAGTAGATCGTAATCGTCGTATTAAAAATAATAAAGTTAATCTCGATGGTAATCTAATTGTGTTAAACTACGAATTTGTTGCATCGAAGTAATTAAAGTTGATGTAATACTCTAATCCATCTGGTGTCCACTAAATTTCCAGGTTCGTATAAAATGTGACTAACATAACCTTTCATTGTAACTTTTATAAACTCCGTTTTCAGAAAAATAATATCGAAATAACGCAAAATAAAAGAATTTAAATTCTAATTACCATTCGATGGCTTCCTTACTTGCTGTTAAATGGAAATAAAACTCGATGAAAAACATCAAAATTGCAGCCATTTTACGACCCATGTCTCAAATTTCATCTCCAATCCCGGAAATCAATCTTGCAGAAAAAACCATCATATTCATCATACTAACACTGTACTCATCATAATTGCCACTATAATTTACAATTCAGGCCGAAATTCCAACACTTCACAACTTTTCGAGAAAATTTGCTTCCTCGACAAACACAACTTAACACTCCGGCCTCTCGGTCAGTAATCCTTATCATCCTACAAAATTTTCCTTTCCTTTCCGTTTTAGGCTTTTGGAAATCGTGGCCCACGCCGATTCGTCGATTTTTCCAGCGAAATTTGAATATTTTCAAAAAAAAAACTTCATATCACAAATTTTTAAAATTACTTTTCAATACTAACCGCACCATCTAGAGTTATTTACGATCATACCGACGTTATAGTTTTCTATGCACGCATTCACTAATTTATTAAAAAGAAGGTAAACAAATTAACAATAAAAATAATTAATAAAAATAAAATGCAGTCATATCTGATTAATTTAACTTATTAGGCTTCTGGAACAAATTATCCACCATAAAATCCTGTTTTCTTGGTAACAAACAAAATAATGACCATTAAAAGAAAAACCATTCAACTTGTCAGAGTAAAATTCAAAATCATACAAAACTCAATGAAAGGACAAATCAAAATCAATTGCGGATAATTTAAACTTTTGGTAACTACCCCTGTACATGTCAATATATTAGATCTGGTTAACGTACCATAGAGAGTGGTGGGGTAAAGAAAGTGAACATTAAACATGTTATTGGTGCCCCACGTTGGACGCCAGTAATAGTAATAATTTAAATAAAAAATTTAGTTAGAAAATTTGAGATTAATTCAAAACTAAGATCAAAATTAATTTTGTTGTTCTTGGATTAAATATTCTGTATTTATTTATTAAGTAACAAGTAACAAGTAACTCTTTTTACAAAGTTTAATTAAACGAAATAAATTTACATTGCATGTTTTAATCGTGACATAATCCGGCTCATCTGTAACATAATCCACAGATTATAACGAATTGTTAACA
The DNA here is from genome assembly GCA_905340355.1 of Rhagonycha fulva. NCBI lineage: Eukaryota > Metazoa > Arthropoda > Insecta > Coleoptera > Cantharidae > Rhagonycha > Rhagonycha fulva. The sequence goes on from HG996559.1 coordinate 2,457,444, forward strand.
TCGTTAAACATCTTACTAAGGTACATAGAGAATTTAGAATATGGTGAGATTTTCTAACCTCGGAACAAATAATTTGGAATTTACTAAGAATCAAAATCATAGGGCCTCTTTTGTAAAGTTCAGTTTTTTTTACTGCATCTAATAGTGCAAAAGATAACCAGACATTTTGTCATCGTCAAAAGTATTTATCTTATTCATAATTAAACATTGCATTTTTTTCTTAAATTAAAAATTTTGTTCGTATAAATCAGAAACTCGAATCTCTGGCATGAATAAGCAAACCGACGATTTTTAAAAAACCAGCAGTTTGCATATTATTTCTAGGGAAATTTTTAGTATGAAAATCTGGAATTAAAAATAATACAATATTTATATATGCGGAAATTTTTGAAGTATAAATTTTACCAAAAACTTAACTAAACATTAAAATATTTACATTTTAAATGTATATGTTGAAATTTTATTCGAAAGACACTTTTAAATATTACATTTATTTGCAACTTTTGTGACAGTGCAGGACTTGAACAGGGTGGGATTTCCATTATTTAAGTTTATTGGTTGAAAACGTAGAAAGCAAAAAAAAATTTAACTGTTAAAAGGTAATTGAGTCATAATTTTTAACTTTATTTTCAAAATCATGATAAATTTGTAGTTATTTTGTTTATATAATAATTTTAATATTTTTTTAATTTTTAATCATTTTCAATTTTAGGTGTATTTCTCAATTATTTTGATAAGAAGTCCTTGTCGGGAACGAGATCTGTCAGTATTCAAAAACCTGAATAATTTGGTGAATTATTCCTTGCTATCTCGTGCGATATAATTTTATTTTTGTAGAAAGCTTCATAGGTCTTCTTTTGTAGTGCACTTGCCAATGGCAAGAATATGTCGTTTAGTAAATTCAATTAGCAATGAACGTGATAACGTGGATATACATATACATTTCCGAGTAACTTTGTTATTGATGATACATTTTAGTTTTTTAATAATGGTTATTATTGTTCCCTTTGTATTGTTTACGTAGTATATAAAAGCAAATTTATTGAAAAATTTTACGATGCAATCCCGTTTAATGCTTGCGTTTATAAAATCTTTTAAGAAATTTTGGCTTTAGAAATTTGTGTCAGCATTTGTTCGACGGAAAGTCATTCAATAACTTTTATACGACTGAAAATTTTTATTGCATCAGATTGACAATTCTATTGTCGACTTTGAAAACACATGATCTACTTCAAAAGACTGTCAACAGATGAGGTAATTTAAATATGATACCGCCATCTGTTAACCATCTTTTGATGCACATCAAGTGTTTTCAAAACCAACAATGAGATTGATTCTGTTACATTACATTATCTTAATATTTAAAAATATATAAACTGCAGAATTATTCAGCTTATAAGCTCAAATAATCAAAACATTTACACAAACGCTGTGATGGTGTTTGCACAATTATTACTATATCAATTATTTGATCGTGATGTCGGTTGTAGCACTTAGAATCACGAGAAAATCAATACAAACTTTTATAAACAAAAATAATCCATTTATAGAATTATACGACGTAGAGAGTTTTCTTGCATCATCCAGAAAACATTGTTGAGATGAAAGATAAACTTAAGATGTAAGCTTATTGGTTTCAATTTTCACTTACCTTAGAAAATGAGAGTCAAGGTTTACTCATGATCAATATTGCTTTGGCCTCATTGATCTCTATTCCTGAGGTAAATTACCTCATATTTTAATTAATTTTATATTAGTGTAGGTTTGTATCTTTTAAATATTAAATTTTTCTTATATTGGATTGCTTACTTTTTTGTCACCATCAGCATCGTAAAAATTTCATTTAAGTGGACGTTTGACAATTTTTTACAAGACACTTTCTGTCACGCTATTTTGGACATGGTTCAACGTAATTAAAAATTGTTAAAGTGGTATTTACAATTGTTCCTATCTTTTCTGAGTCTTTATGTCTAATAAAAAAAATAAACAATTTTTGTTTGCCAATATACTTCACCGTTGAATAAAACTTGAAGGTCTTCAAACATTTATATTGTTTAAGCTACGTCTGACTTGGATAAATGTGTCATTATTTTATTTGTTAGTTAGTTATTACTAGTCACTGATTTATATTTGTAGGTTTCTTTGCCTTTTTGGTTTTCTTTGTTATGAACTTTTCAAGTTAGGTATTCAGTCCCAATACAACAGCTCTCATCTAATTGTTTTCTTCGGCAGGGTGAACACAAGATGCAATTAGAAGACAAAAATGGCTTCCAAACTATAAAAAAAAAGTTAAAAAAAAATTGATTTTACGATTCAGTATTCAGAGTCAACAAAAAGTTTTAATGTAATTTTCAAGTTGAAGTTCTAGAATACTTAAAAATGTATGCGTTTCGTTTCAACACTTAAAAAATTAAGTGGGTTATCATTTTTAGTTGAAAGGGACTTGAAAATGTAGGTTACATATTTGCATAAGCCTGGTTAGTTGACAATACATCGTGATAAAAAAAGTTGTAAAAAAGCAACTACGAAGCATTTACCGTACCAGATATTTTAAGGACTTTATTCTGTACGAAGGTGGTCTGATAAGTACTCGAGTTTAACGACTAATAGTGCAACCGTCATCTATCGAACGATGTTTATTAAAATTTCAGGCAGATTTTTTGAGTAGTTTTGCTTTTACGGCCGTTGAAAGGATTAAGTTCGCATTCGTATTTGGAGAAGGGAAAGATAACGACGGAGTAGTACCATCCTGATTTATTGGGACGATTTACCCCATTGTCGCCTTATCAAAACTGTTCGAATTACGCCACTAATTTCTGGAATATCCACTTTATCCATATATCCACTTTAATTCATGCAATTTATTTTTGTTTCCAAACAAAGAAAAATAACACGAATACTTATCAGCCCACCCTCGTACGTTAACTTTCGGTTCAAAGGCAGTTTTTATTTTATTTACTGCAAAGTACCCATATAAATATTTAAACAGTTCAAACAGAATCCTTTATCAATAAAACTTGTTACTTAAACATTGTTAAATAATAAATCTGTGGTTTACAATAAGACTTCATATCAGTGAAACCCAGAGGTTAATTTATTTACAAATAAATTAATTAAATTGTGACGTTCGCATTGGTTAGCCCTAATTTACATCTTCATATTACCAATAATACATTCTTGCACTTAAAGTTAAATTTGAATGAATTGTTTCCTATATAATAGTACGTCGCAAATCATAATTATCGATTCTTAATTAGCACAAAAATATTAGTTTCATGTTACACGTAAAACTTAAAAAAAATTTATTCATACCTTAAAATTAAATACGCCGTTCTTGTTAAATCAGCTCACGCAATTTTTGTTCTAGGCAATTCATGTAATTTTTTTGTCAATTTGATAAGATTGCATGTTTTTTGTATAACAAATTACAATATTCCAGTTAGCAGTAAATTTACCTTTTAAACAATTCAATTTTGTTCGTGGTAAAATTCAAAAAGTTAGATTTTGATTGTTATATACTTCGATATTTTATGCAATCAAAAATATCAATCAAAAATTGTATTAATTAATTTTGAGCTGGAATATTAAATTTCTGCACGCTAAAAATTAAATCAAGTTTTAATTATGATTTATTAAAGAATATAAATTAAAACTAAAATTAATATTCATTTGTCTGCTGCTAAATTGTGCAATTAATATGCGGAATACTTTCAAGCTGCAATAACTTACTTTAAATTACTATTTGTTTTAATCAAACTAACTACCCACCATTTGAAAATTATTCCAATATTTTTTCTATGCTCACCCTGTAAAACAAACGTTTTGTTATTATTACGACTGAATACTGTCATGTCGATTTGAATTCCGATCTAAATGAAATATTTTTAGCTTCATACAATCCATAACCTGAGCTATGAATCCTGAAGAACTTTGGCCGTATCCCTTCTTAAGGATTTAGTTTATCCCAGGATAACTTGGTGTCGAGTTAATATTTTTTTTAGTTTTTCAAAAATAATTTTTACACAATTTTCCTGTAATAATATAAAGTTGAAACGAACGAAGAAAATGTGATGCGCAAATAACATAATTTTGATGTATTTGTTGTTAATTAATTACACGTTGAGCGGCTCAATGGTCCACAACTTTGATGATAAATCACAGTTTTATTGATTATTCACAAGTGCTTTCTCTGTGATGGTTTACGGATAAACGGTTTAGTTTGTAATGGAATTACAAGTATCTATTTACACTTACTAGGAACCAAATTATATTAATTTGAATTACTATTCAACAGCTACCAGTTGCATACTGGAGAGTGGTTAAATTCTAGAATTTTTCTAGAAAAAACATCTAAAATTTTTGTTGGGGTTTCCAAAATCTTGCAAAACTCGTGCAAGGCGAATGGAAATGGAAAATTTTAAAAATCGTCCTTGCGTCACTAATGGACACTCCCTAATCAATCTAAACATACAAACTTTATTTTACTGAAAATTAAGATATTCTTTTGGAATATTTGGATTTTGAACACTAAATTTTTACTGTGTGATTTTAAAAATTCAACTATAACTTATTTCTGATTTTTTTTACTATGCTTTGGTTGTATTCTGCCCCTACAATAATAAAAATATTATTTTTGTGTGATAGAATATTATAAAAGGGTTTCTTCTAGTTGTACAATTTTAAGTTAGTGTTTATAATTCAAGTTTTTATTGCAATCGTTTTGGTTATTTGCATACATTAACCCAACGTTTTATGAAGGTCGAAGGAAATCTTTTCTAATATGAAAATTCTGTACACGAAAGTTTGGTTTAATTGTTATAACTGATAAATTTTACATGTTTACAGTAATTTCATGAACATAAAAACTGGTCAAAAAATGTTTTTTTTTTAAATATAAAATTTAAAGTAGGTATTTTAAATTTGATTGGAAAACTATTAATTAATTAAGTAATAAGTTTTTGGAAATTAGTCAAGCGTCTAAATGTACATAAAATATAAACGTAGTTTATTATTAATATCAAACATAATAATTAAAATTATACAAAAGTGAACCTTAAACTTCAATGAAAAGCATATACATTATACCAAATTAAAACAAGCGGTGGTTACCAGGTAACTTCAATAAAATTTTCTCATGAACCATCTTTATTTATTGTAATGGAAATACCTGGTGTGCATTTTTTCCTTTTTTAATTTAATTTAAATTAAACTTCAGTTAATAAAAATTCATTCGATATTATAATATAAAATTAAATTTTAATTTTTTTTAATGTGTTACAAGAATTTATTATTTCATATATAAAATTTGATATTGCTATTTAACAGAAAAATATTTTTTGTTTTTATAACATTTCAAACATTTTTTGGAAGGCGCAAATTTAAACATACAAAAATCGACGAAGCCTCGCAGCTACTGTTTTTATGGAAACTAAAAGCATTTAAAAAAATGTTTTCATCTTTTACAGGACTCTACCAGTAATGCTAAAATACAAATTAACTTAAAATCAAGATATTGGTAAAATGAGATCTCTCTGAAGGTAAATGATATTTCATGCTGAGAAAAATTTTTAAGGTTCAAAATTAAGGTGTTATGGCTAATATCTTTACACACAAAATAATTGGTGAAATAAAGATTACTATAGTGAAAAAGCTAAGGCGTTGAATGTAAACAGGCAAAAATGACCAAAATAAACTTTTCATGTCTTAATAATGATACCTTATAACATAAAAGTGAAACTTACAAAATAATAAAAAAAAAAGTAGGTTTTCCCACTCACAGCTTCAATTTTACCATTCAAGATTTTATTTTCATTTTATATTATTATAATAGTAAACGTTTAATGTGTGTAAGTACACAATATTACTTACTTGCTTGCTTATGACTCTGATGTTGTTTTCGTGTTCAGTTTACCTGCATAGAATTTTTATTTATTTAGGTTTTCATTGGTCGTAAAGATTAATGCTTCAAACCGAAATAAAACTATGTAGTATGTCGGTCGTTACGTTTCACTATAACAAATCTGGGTTAAAGCCGAGTTTAACGTAACGTGACACGACGCCACGATCCTCGTTGATAATTGGTCTAACACGAAACGTAAACTGTAACTAGCCAATCAGCATCTAATCTGAAGGAGCGTGGACGACCAGTGAGTCTAAAAATGTATCGATACACCGGTCTTTATTTTTAAAGTTAACATAAAACAATAATTTTGACTAACGTTTTTATTTATTCCCGCGTTAATTCTCAGAAAATGTAAATTTTGAATCAAAAAAGATGATTTATTAACTCGTAAACACGAACTACTGCAGCAGTTACGTTTTTTCTTGACACAAAAGTTGGATTCGTTGCAGCAGTAATTTTTAAACGCCGTATATATCATCTTATCGTCATCCCGACGGTTTAAGAAAATCCTTTAAACGTATAATCTTCTCAGAAATAAAGAAAGAGGATACGAAATAGTATTGTGAGAAAGATGAATTATGACCATCATTAGCTCGTAACTTTCAGATTTAGTAAGAGATTTATAATTTTCCTTTTCACTATGATTAACAGGGTAAGAAAAAGTCGCCTCAATTTTTTTGTTGCGGCCATTTTCATAATTGTTATTTTAGGTTGTTTACAGACTTAGAATCAGAAATAATGTTATTGTGTGGCGATCTATTATTCACTGTATAAAAGGGAAAAAAGAGTAAGTGATGATTAACTTTGTAATATAAGTAGCTAAATAAAAAGGATTTTCTATAAAAAAAGTATCATCTAAAAGCTCGTCTCGAATTCCATTTGTGCCACGTATAGGGTAGACGAAATATTTCTAACAGTTTTAATTAAAATGTAACTTACAATAATGGAAATCATAAAGCGTAACAATGCATTTTAATTATTGCTGTAGCTATGGTTACAATTTAAAATGTTTTTAATTGTTTGAATTTATTGTTAGGTGGTATAATTAAGTTTTTTTAAATAAATGTTTTCAGATGAAGCAAATAAGCCAATAATCTATCAATTTTAGAAAGCTTGCTGTAAAAACAAGGAGTTATTGATAATAAAAACAAATGTGGAAATATTTACCCTGATTACAGCAGCAATTTTATTTACATATATAATTTTCATGCCGCTTAAGCTTTTTTTTGTAAATATTTATTATGTGTATAGTCTAATCAGCAAAACTATTTGGTATATAATAATTATTATTATTTGTATAGCAATAATACACTAAAATTAATCTTTTTATCGCACGTGTAATAAAAAGAATTTTAGAACCAAGGTAAACTTTTTGCAATTGTATGGAAAATTAAACATCGGTAATATTAAAGATCTAAGTAAAATTTCGAAGTTGAGCTATTGGGTAAAACAAATGCCATTAAAAAGAAAAGATTAATACATTGAGCATACAATGTTTTGCTACCGAATCATTTTGATTATTTGAATTATTACTTGGCTTCAATTTATTTAGTGTAAAATTAGATAGTGCAAGTTGGATTGTACAACTCAAAGTCGTATAAGAATATTAAACTTGAGAAATAAATGATAATCCTTAGAAAGTCGCCTTTCTGTTTAATTTATTTATTATTGTGTGATTAAACAGATGAAATAAAAATTTGGTGTTTTAGTTTTATTTTTCTTTGAAGAGCAGCTACATAATTTTCTCAATGCTAAATATTAAGTAATTTTAAAAATGATATTTTTAGCTCTTCAAAAGGTTTTACTGTGTTAATTTTCTTTGATGCATTGTTATAAAAAAATAAAAAAAAATAATGAAATTGTAGTTAAACTCAGACTGTAGAGTCAAAAAAATAACAAAAATCCGTTTATGAGAAAAATGGTTACTTCTTGAATTTTCTATTTTTATGAATAGTAACGTCCAATTTAACAAGATTTCACTTATAGGTCCTTGGGAAATTCTTTGAAGTAGAAAATATATCTATCCTTTAACCCATCTGCTATTTGAAATATCGTTGAAATTTGTTTAAAATGATAGATCTTATCCTTTCTGCATTGAAATGTTGTAGGCTATAGAAGAGAAGTCCTGATTAACCATCTTGTGGATAAATAGATCAACTTTTGTGAATGTTATTTAAAGCGTCTCATTTCTATTCAATTTAAACAAAGTTTACTTATTTGTTGCAAGGTCATTTAGATGCGCAAAACTTTTTTATTACACTTATCCTTTTAAAATAACACAAATGTTTAATTTTATTTGTATTGCGGTGGTTCTACAGAGTATTTTTAATTTAACTCACAACATTGCACTGTTTGATTAGCGGCCTTTAGAATTTTGGCCTTTAAAAGACAAAAGCAAAACCTTTGATAACATAAAAACGATGTAACACTTATTAAATGGCTTTTAAAGATGAAGTTGATATTTTTGGGAAAAATTACAAGAAAACTATTGGTGGTTGATTAGATTGTTGTGTTAAATGATTTAATTATTATTAAACTGATAAAGACCATTTCAAGCCCAAAATAACCTTCCAAAGAAAATCCGCTAAAGACATGTGTATAGAAAAATAATTGAAGTGGAAATTGTATTTAAGTGTATACATTGAAAGGTTTTATAAGCTCGTAAAGAAAATTTAAATTTTCAAATAGAAATGCAACGTAAACTTCGATAAACCGTTTTAAAAACCTTGATTCAACCTGAGGATGAATCGATCCATTCCAACAAGAAGTGGATTAGTAAAATCTATTGATGGTTTCACGCTATGTTAGAAGAGATTACAGCGCTATTAGGGAAAGTAATTTCAAGTGCCTACTTTAAAAAAAATTGGAAGCTTGTGAAAATAGAAATGTCGATTGTGTAAGATATTGTGTCAAGAATGTGATAACCACCACAAAAAATAAATAGCGGGGGTGGCAAAAATTCCTTTTTATATTAAAAATATATTCACATAAAACGACAAATGTGACTAGAATATTAATAAAAAATTTAATAAGATACCGTAATAAAACGAAAGTTAATTTAATTTTTTTTGAATACATGGTATACTACGCGTGTGTTACATGAAAATTTAATTAACAAATCGTAAATACGCTAACTGTATAAATATTGTAATAAATACCAAACGCAGAGCGATTTTAAATTGCAATTTAAAATGTTGAATAGCACTTTAAGTATTTTTAACTTTATTTTACAATTTTATTACATTAACGCTTTCGACGCGCTCTTAATGTAAAGGAGGAATTCTATACGGCCGAGATAAATAAAATTTAAAAAACTTTTTGTGTGAACACTCCATTGATTTATTGGACTTGTAATTATTATTTTGACTTGGGTTATTTTTAGGAGGAAAAAAAGTTACATGCGAAAATTTATACATGAAAACTGAGAGTCTTTACTCGTTAATCAAAATATCAGAATTTGAGAACCAGCAATAATGCAAATACTCTCTAACCGACAAACGATATAATTCTAACAACTTAAGCATAGTATAATGAATGATATTGAGTATAAATGGAGACCATGTTAAATATCCTACAACTCTTGAATAAATTAATGATGTGAAAGGTCGTTAGAATGGCTAAATGAAAGGCAATCTAATAAATCGATTTAATATGGACACTTGCTTAGATTTATCATCTATTACAAGTAATTATAACTTTGTGAGCTGGAATCATTTCAAAATAAAAGCCACCAATTCAAGACAAAATCAGCAGATCAAAAAATTAGATGCAATTTTGCAAATTCCTGGTTTTGTTTGGAAGTTGTTTTGAAAGCCATCCTAAATACCCAAAAGTATCTAAAAACCTAACGTTTGGATTGGAAATTAACTTCATGAGGTAAATAGAATAATGTGTATTATAGGACGACCACAATGAGATGAGCCAAAAACATAAAACAATCAATGGAATGACAATGGAAACAATTTATTTGAAGCAGAAACATTCAGTAAAAGAACAGAAACGGTCAAAACCGAATAGGAAAAAGAGAAAAAGTAATTCGAAAGTTCCAAAGAATTAAACATGATTTAGAAAATTCAGTTATTTTAAATAAATTGAAATGAAAACCAAATTGAATAGAAAAAATAGTCCACAACTATTTCAGAAAGATGATTGAAAAAGTAATTTCTACCTGACTTACCTGCATTTAGAAATTTTTGATGAACAGATAAGAAGTTATGTTACGAAAGAATAATATAGAATTAAAATATAATACAAAAAATTAATTTTATGATAGAGATGAAGGAAGGATTATTATAGGTAAAGACTAAAGGTTCATTTTCTTGTTCGAACAAGTTAAATTTAGTTTAACCAAAGTTTTGACTTATTATTTTGTCAATTTATCACACAGAAATATAAATGAGGTGCATGTCCCCAGCCCCCCCCATGTCGAATTTTGATTCCAAAATATTTCAAATCGTTTGTGCTTCGTTTGTACCTGTTTGTGCAAACATTATTTTCGTTTGTACCCAAATAGTTTTTGAGAAATTTCAAAATTTCGTTGGGGGGGGCTGGAGACATGCTAGCCCCCCCCATGTCGAATTTTGACTCCAAAATAATTTAAATCGTTTGTGCTTCGTTTGTGCCTGTTTGTGCAAACATTATTTTCGTTTGTACCTAAATAGTTTTCGAGAAATTTCAAAATTTAGCTGGGGGGGGCTGGAGACATGCTTTTTTAAATTTCGAATTTTGGATTCAAAATAGTCTAGAACGTTTGTAATTTGTTTGTCATTGTTTGTGCAAGTTTTATTTTCGTTTGTACCCAAATAGTTTTTGAGATTTTCAAGATTCTAGGTAACACGTGGTAACACAAAATTTCTTTAAAATTTCCAATTCTTGATACAAAATAGCGTAGAACGTCTGTGTTTGATTTGTACTTGTTTGTGCAAGTTTTATTTACGTTTGTACGCAAATAGTTTTCGAGATTTTCAAGAAAAACATCCTGGATGTTGACGCGCATGAATGGATTAACGAGATTCTGGGAAACACTTACAGGATTACGTTTAAAATACTTTTTAACGTTTGTACTTTGTATGTGCCTGTCTGTGCAAGTGTCATTTTCGTTTGTACCCAAATAGTTTTCGAGAAATTTCAAAATTTCGCTAGCATGTCTCCAGGCCCCCCCCATGTCGAAGTTTGATTCCAAAATAATTTAAATCGTTTGTGCTTTGTTTGTGCCTGTTTGTGCAAACATTATTTTTGTTTGTACCCAAATAGTTTTTGAGATTTTCAAGAAATACAACAAAAAAAGTGACGCGCATGAATGGATTAACGAGATTCTAGTTAACACTTACAGGATCACGTTCAAAATACTCTCTAGCGTTTGTACTTCGTTTGTGCCTGTTTGTCCAAGTGCCATTTTCGTTTGTACCCAAACAGTTTTCGAGTAATTTCAAAATTTCGCTAGCATGTTTCCAGCCCCCCCCATGTCGAATTTTTATTCCAAAATAGTCTAAATCGTTTGTGCTTTGTTTGTGCCTGTTTGTGCAAACATTATTTTTGTTTGTACCCAAATAGTTTTTGAGATATTCAAGAAATACAACAAAAAAAGTGACGCGCATGAATGGATTAACGAGATTCTGGGAAACACTTACAGGATCACGTTCAAAATACTCTCTAGCGTTTGTACTTCGTTTGTGCCTGTTTGTCCAAGTGCCATTTTCGTTTGTACCCAAACAGTTTTCGAGAAATTTCAAAATTTCGCTATCATGTCTCCAGCCCCCCCCATGTCGAAGTTTGATTCCAAAATAGTCTAAATCGTTTGTGCTTTGTTTGTGCCTGTTTGTGCAAACATTATTTTCGTTTGTACCCAAATAGTTTTCGAGAAATTTCAAAATTTTGCTAGCATGTCTCCAGCCCCCCCCATGTCGAATTTTTATTCCAAAATAGTCTAAATTGTTTGTGCTTCGTTTGTGCCTGTTTGTGCAAACATTATTTTTGTTTGTACCCAAATAGTTTTTGAGATATTTAAGAAATACATCAAAAAAAGTGACGTGCACGAATGGATTAACGAGATTCTGGTTAACACTTACAGGATCACGTTCAAAATACTCTCTATCGTTTGTACTTCGTTTGTGCCTGTTTGTGCAAGTGTCATTTTCGTTTGTACCCAAATAGTTCTCAAGAAATTTCAAAATTTTGCTAGCATGTCTCGAGCCCCCCCCTCATGTCGAATTTTGATTCCAAAATAGTCTAAATCGTTTGTGCTTTGTTTATGCTTGTTTGTGCAAACATTATTTTTGTTTGTACCCAAATATTTTTTGAGATTTTCAAGAAATACATCAAGAAAAGTGACCCATGATTGGATTAACGAGATTCTGGACAACACCTACAGGATCAAGTTCAAAATAGTCACAATCGTCTTTACTTGGTTTGTAACCAAACAGTTTTTGAGATTTAGGTTAAATTTGTATTTACCATATTAGGTTTTTTTCTCAAATACAAAATGTTAATCTTATAAAATAGAATTAAATTCAGAGATTTTGAACTATTATATTAAAATTACCTAGATACATAAATCTGTATATTTTGCGTATTAAAAACTGAAGCTTGGCGGCCATTTGTATTTTGGTATGTTACCAACACGACGGTTTAAAACAAACACGAATTACCTGCCGAATTACAAGTCGATTGCACCTGAAGTGAATTGAAATTGGTTATCTTTACCAAGTTAAAATGGCGACCGACCACGTGACTAAGCTTCACTTTTAAATTGCGAGTTAGTCATCTAGGTAATTATAATATAATAATTTAAAATCTCTGATTAAACTTGAGCGTTATTGTACGAAACTTGCTCGGAGTAGTACTCTAAAATTTAAATACTCATAACTTGGCCGAAAATAAAATAAAAATGATGGGAATAGAAGCTCATGGAGGCTCAAACGGTGTTTCAACGTTTGACATCAATTTTATCCCAAAATTTCAATTGGAATTATGTAGGAAGCATATCTACATGCCCCTCCCCCCAAAGTTTTTTTGAATCACTCCGCCATAATTTGGTATCACAGTCCTAGTGCAACCGGAACACACTTTGCTCTAATTGTTTGGTGTAAAATCATAAATCCCCTTTTTACACCAATCAAATTGCACCATTTTTTATACTAACTTGCTCAGAGTAGTTTGGAGTAACATGACAAATAGACCTACTATCAAGCTTATACTAATTGAAACTTGGAAACAAAAACAAGCATACACGAATTACAAACGTTCTGGACTATTTTGAATTCAAAATTTGTTTAAAAAAATTCTATGTGTTTCCCTGTGCTAAGAGAATCTTGTTAATTCACTCAAGCGCGTCAGTATTCATGATATTTTTCTTAAAAAACTCAAAAACTATTTGGGTACAAACGAAAATAATGTTTGCACAAACAGGCACAAACAAATCACAAACGATTTAGGATATTTTGGAATCAAAACTCGACATGGGGGGGCTGGAGACATGTTAGCGAAATTTTGAAATTACTCAAAAACTGTTTGGGTACAAACGAAAATGACACTTGCACAGACAGGCACATACAAAGTACAAACGTTAGAGAGTATTTTGAACGTGATCCTGTAAGTGTTAACCAGAATCTCGTTATCCATTCATGCGCGTCACTTTTTTTGATGTATTTCTTGAAAATCTCAAAAACTATTTGGGTACAAACAAAAATAATGTTTGCACAAACGAAGCACAAACGATTTAGACTATTTTGGAATAAAAATTCGACATGGGGGGCTGGAGACATGCTAGCGAAATTTTGTAATTACTCGAAAGCTGTTTGGGTACAAACGAAAATGGCACTTGGACAAACAGGCACAAACAAAGTACAAACGTTAGAGAGTATTTTGAACGTGATCCTGTAAGTGTTAACCAGAATCTCGTTAATCTATTCATGCGCGTCAGTTTTTTTGAGGTATTTCTTGAAAATCTCAAAAACTATTCGGGTACAAACAAAAATAATGTTTGCACAAACAGGCACAAACGAAGCACAAACGATTTAGACTATTTTGGAATAAAAATTCGACATGGGGGGGGCTGGAAACATGCTAGCGAAATTTTGAAATTACTCGAAAACTGTTTGGGTACAAACGAAAATGGCACTTGGACAAACAGGCACAAACGAAGTACAAACGCTAGAGAGTATTTTGAACGTGATCCTGTAAGTGTTAACTAGAATCTCGTTAATCCATTCATGCGCGTCACTTTTTTTGTTGTATTTCTTGAAAATCTCAAAAACTATTTGGGTACAAACAAAAATAATGTTTGCACAAACAGGCACAAACAAAGCACAAACGATTTAAATTATTTTGGAATCAAACTTCGACATGGGGGGGGCCTGGAGACATGCTAGCGAAATTTTGAAATTTCTCGAAAACTATTTGGGTACAAACGAAAATGACACTTGCACAGACAGGCACATACAAAGTACAAACGTTAAAAAGTATTTTAAACGTAATCCTGTAAGTGTTTCCCAGAATCTCGTTAATCCATTCATGCGCGTCAACATCCAGGATGTTTTTCTTGAAAATCTCGAAAACTATTTGCGTACAAACGTAAATAAAACTTGCACAAACAAGTACAAATCAAACACAGACGTTCTACGCTATTTTGTATCAAGAATTGGAAATTTTAAAGAAATTTTGTGTTACCACGTGTTACCTAGAATCTTGAAAATCTCAAAAACTATTTGGGTACAAACGAAAATAAAACTTGCACAAACAATGACAAACAAATTACAAACGTTCTAGACTATTTTGAATCCAAAATTCGAAATTTAAAAAAGCATGTCTCCAGCCCCCCCCAGCTAAATTTTGAAATTTCTCGAAAACTATTTAGGTACAAACGAAAATAATGTTTGCACAAACAGGCACAAACGAAGCACAAACGATTTAAATTATTTTGGAGTCAAAATTCGACATGGGGGGGGCTAGCATGTCTCCAGCCCCCCCCAACGAAATTTTGAAATTTCTCAAAAACTATTTGGGTACAAACGAAAATAATGTTTGCACAAACAGGTACAAACGAAGCACAAACGATTTGAAATATTTTGGATTCAAAATTCGACATGGGGGGGGCTGGGGACATGCACCTATATAAATGGTAGTACGACGGTAGGTCAGTAGATTTACTGATTTAAACTTGCGAAATAATA
The DNA here is from genome assembly GCA_905340355.1 of Rhagonycha fulva. NCBI lineage: Eukaryota > Metazoa > Arthropoda > Insecta > Coleoptera > Cantharidae > Rhagonycha > Rhagonycha fulva. Next base: position 2,472,516 of record HG996559.1, read on the forward strand.
AATCATAACAACCATTAAACAGATAGTAAATATTAACAGAATTTCTAAAAAAAAGTGCGAGTATGTCTTTATTTTCAAAGGTTTGGTATTTCAATCTTTAGAGATCAATTTACTGTTGAAATAGCACTTTCTATTTGAAATAATGAACCCTAAAGTTTGCTTTCGAGGTATTGACAAAATGTCACTTTAGCAAACAATTTTAAATCATAATTTTAAGTTTAAACATAAACGAACATTTAAAATTTTAATATACTTTTGCACAGCATATTTCACGACGTGCAAAATTTCAAAGTAATGTAACTTGGGTTATAGTTTAAAATAATCGCACTCAAGTGAGTTCCATTTCCAAGATTTATACGAATTTTTGCATTAAAGTAGTTAGCGCAAAAACACTTACGTACGTATCTAAAGTTTTTTACCCACTACTAACTTATTTTTCTCTCAGCATGAGCTGAAACGATTTAAATTACGAGTGCTAAATGTGTTGTTAGGTGCTGGCTTTCCAAGTAGAAATTTCCACCAAGAGCAAATACGACAAAAGATTTATTTGAAAGATATCTCAAAATTATAAATCAACAATCTATAAACTAAAATAATTCCAAGTTTTAACGATAAACTTATTTTAATTTAGTCTACAAAGATTTCAGGTTGTGGAAATTAACCAACCAACAAATTTTGAAACTTTTAAAAAGTTAATGAAAATGTTCGGTATTTTGTTTTCCTAAAGTTAGTCCATTAATTTTAAATTATGAAACTAAGCCCTTGTGGTTTTAAAAATTTAAATCGATACAAAAGTGATTACAATTTGTACAGTTTATTATTTATGATTTTTGAAGGATATAAATTTTAGAAAGGGATTTCAGAGGTAAAAATATTTTTAATTTAGGATCGTGTTTGGCAGGATTAAACTTTTCAAAATTTCATTTTGATATCTACAAGTAATTTCAATAAAAGTATAAAACAAATATTTAAATTTTTAAATTTTCCTTCTTAACGTAAGGCGTGTTTAAACATAATCTACGTCATAATTTTTCGAGCTTTTGAACTTGAAATGAAAGAAAAAAATTTATCCTTCAAAAACCATTTTATGAAATTATATGTTTTTCTGCAATAAATTAAAAGTTGGAACAAATTATATGAGTGGAAATGTATTTTCAGGATTATTTCATGTAACACTGAAAATTATTGTATTTTAGCTAGATTTGATTCGCGAAGCGTTAAAATGAATATTTTACAATGGGCTCGGTTCTTCCAGTTTTGTAAAATTGTGTTAATTTAATTGGACAGATATAAGGTTTTCAATTCGTAATAATGAAGGATTTATTATTTTAACAGCATCAGTTACTTTTAATTACCGATATAGCGATAAATTTAGCTGAAGTTGAATGAATATTGCAGAATAATATATCAAAATCATTCAAAAGTTATGTGAATCACCAAGAGGTTTTCTACTAGTAAAATCTATTGCTATGCAGGGAAAACAAAGTTTTATACCTTTCCTTACAAAAATAAAATAAAAGTGCAGCCAGGTTGTTTAAATAACATCACCAAACTGCACAGTTACAAACAAAAAATTTTTTAAATCTATCTAAAAAATTATTAATAATTATATTGTAACATTCCAAACGTAAATTTAGCTTCTTTTTTTTAACAAACTTTCTCCTACATTTTAAATATTTATTTGAAGTTTTGCATTATTTATTTTACACAGCTCGCATCTTCGAATTCGAAATTAAAGTTGGCACTGCTAAGTGAGCAAAATGTTTAATAGTTGTTACTTCCTTCGTGACTTTTAATGGAGGTAAGTAGATCTTGGTTTATTTGTTATTTATAAGGAACATCAAATGTATTTCCTTTTTGTTTTTCCAACCACATTTTTGTTTGCTGCAACGTAAAAATTTGACTCATTAGATTTATCTCAAACTTCCACCATATAATTTTAGGTTTATAGTATGACGTCTGATTCCATATGGTTTAGTGTATTAGATATACAAACCTTATAGACGCTTTGGAAGCATCTGATGTAGTTCAAAAGAGAATCATCGATTGGCACTACTAATAAAAAGCAAAAATTATGATAACAGCGCAATTTATTGCGCTTCGATTGCTATTTTAGTTTAAGATCGAAACTTCAATTGTATGGTTTAATTTGACATTTTGCTTGCACATAAAAATATATCGGAGCTGTTTTGATGGCTCAAAGCGTGGTGAATTATCCGCATTTATGCTTTATTACAATTTTAAAGGATATTTGTGTTCGAATTTCTCACATTGAGTGGTATTTTAGTGAGGGTTGTGATATAAGGAGCCATCTGTTTTGAGTGTAACACCTGCCTTTTTTTTTATTAGATCTACCACCCGTATATGCTCTTTATTTGTTGATGGAGATCGATAACTCCAATAGTTTTTCCCCGATGAAAGTTATGACAACTATGATGGCATTTAAATTGTGGTTTATTATATCCCACATTTATATTGGCAATAATCGATCAGGTTATTTTAGGAAGTAGCTAATCTTTGTTAAATTTGTGCTTTCAAATCATAATTTTTTAACTGAAATTTGTTGCATCAAGGAAGTACGAGGAGGATTATTCCGTCAGTCTCTGGCCTATTAGCCGCCACAAGTTTAAAAAGTTAGCAAAAAAACCGAAAAAAAATCTTCACAAAGTCATAAATTGCTAAATTTTTGGTCGAGTTTCCATTTTCTTCCTGATTTGTTTTTAATAGCTTTTCTATTTTATTATTTTTAATAAGGAGTTTGATGACCATTTAATCCGTTTTGTAATTATTAGTTTTAAAAAAAGCGGGAATTTAGTTAGACAGGAAATAGATAAAAAATTTGAAAGTTAGTTGCAATATTACAAACCGACAGTAAATTTAATGGAAAAAAACTTTTTTAAGCCACACAACCATATAACTAATTAATTTTTTTTGCATAAAGCAAGATTAGCAATTTAATTATTTTAAGATTATCTTTTGTTAATTTAGAGTAACGTGGATTTTAAAAGATTAAATTCCATGTAATATTAATTTTAAAAAAATGCAAAAATAATTTTTACAGCTTAAATTTTAATCTCGGCGTCGAAATTGTATCAAGAAAAGTATAATTTTACTATAAATTGTCACTAATGATTTACAAATTTATTTCTTCATTTTGTAGCTTGTAAATTTATTTAGACACGTTGCACTTTTAATTATCCTCAAACGCGAACATCTTTTATGAATCATCAAAATTAAAATATTCAGTTAAAGAATAATTAAACAAGCAAGTTTACTTTTATTATGTATCAAATGCAATAAATTTTCGTATATTAAAGCAATAACCATCACCATTACGTGAAAAAAAGATTTACGTCCTTTTTATTGAATTTTCTTATTGCTTTCTTGCAAAAATCAATTTTTAAAAGCCTGCTGGATAAAATCAGAAAAAAAATTAATAAAATGTTGCTAAAATAACTTTAATTCGAGAAAATTAAATTATTACAACCCATCAAGATGCTATGCTCTAGAGAAATTTACAGCATTTTGAAGAAATTAGATTTTCCTTACTTTACAATGATAAATTGCATCAGACGTACAAAAAACTATTTTTTATTTAAACTTTCTTTGTTAGATGAGATTGCTTGACAAAAACAAGACTTTAATTTATTTTTAAATCGCCGAAAATTCTAATTGATTTAATTTTCTTGGTGTCCCATCTCTCATGTTCTGCTAGTGGAACCGAAAATTTGATAAATATTTCCTAGCTCATTTAATTCTGAATAGCTTTAAAACAATACTAATTAATGTATATTTGTTAAGTTTGTAGTAGGGAATTGAGTTTTCAAAAGTAACAGACAATACAAGCAAAATCTTTACTTATGAATATGAAACTAATTAGGAAACTTTCAACATATTATTCCATAAAATTAAATTTTCAAACCTTATCAATTTATTAGTACGTACTAGTAAATCTTTAATGTTTCTTAGGTAACAACTATTTGGTGTAAATGAACCAAGATGCTGCAACTTTGATGCTAAATTTTCATTTAGAGAATATATCGTGAGGAAAAGTTTGTGAACTACCCTTAATAGGTAGGTGCCTAATTTTTATTAATTTAACAGTTTAGTTAAACCCCTGGGCCTTACTACATTAAATATTTAGGGGAAATGCGATATACTGATGCACAAATGAATTATTTCTGCTGGTGATGGTAATAATATGTATCAAGGGGAAAACTGGTATAAATTATGCTACTGAAAAGTCGTAAGAGGCGCTATATAATATGTCAAAGGAAACCGGAAAATAGAATTGATGAATGGAAATGACGATTCCATGCTCACATTATTTCTTATACGCTCAGTGTATGATACAGATTGAAGTAATTCCAAAGACTTTAAAACGTCGAAGTAAAATTTGAGCAAACTGTTGTCATTTTTCTAGTGTGATGTATCGTAACTTCGTGTAGTATTATTAGATTACTTCCTCTTGCTAGAAATTATCACTTCAGATTAAAAAGTTTTCCTACTTTAAAAAATAAACACGACTTTCTAAGTGCAACTAAGAATATCAATTTGTAGTAGATAAGAAACTTTTTATTAAATGTAAAATATTATGGGAACAAAATTTATACTAAAGAAAAAACTTGGAGAAACTTACAGCATAAATGTTTTAACGATCTTTATAATAATTTTTAACTTTGAAATAAAACTTTTAGCTAGTATTTTGTTATAAATTATTAAGTTGGCGCATAAATTTATGTATTATCAATAAATCATGAAAAAACAAAAAAAAATTACCTTGGATTGTTTACAGGAAGGGCCCGCTCCCGATCGTCCTCAAAGACAAACAAAAAGGACGAAATCGAACTATTATTTATTTCTATGTATGTATGTCATCAATTTGATATTTGCGTGTTTTAGATTAATCATTTTGAAAAGCCAATCCAATTGCCTGTTGTCCAAATCAAAACGTTATCGTCATGTCATTATCTATACAAATTTACAAATAACTTTTCAAATTAGAAATTTAAAATTTTGTTTCGTTGTGGTCCTTGAAAATTTTTGAGACTAAACAAGGTTATGGTTTACCCACTTTTTTGTTAAATTTGAAATAGTTTTAGTTCACACAAACTTCTAATAAGCACGTTTAGAATTTCTTGGACGATTTCCAAAGTGTAGTTGTAGTAATTTCTAATTTGTTTTAACAGTTTCTTACATCGTTTGGTAAGAGATTAGCAACATCAAAGGGTTCAAGTTTCTGAAGTTGTTTCAAGTTTTATTTTTTAATTTGTCTTTTTCTTCTTCTTCTTGAAGAAATTAATTCAATATGTACAGACAATTTGCAAGATCTGTTGGCATTGTACAGTTCAAAGTTAATCGAAAACCTTTGAAATAAATAAGCAAAATATGTCACAGTGTACTGGTTAAATATATTGACTCTTTAAAAATTCAATATATTTTTCAATATATTGAAAAAAATCAATATATTTGGGCATATTCCATTTTAAAATATACAAAAATATTTTGTAATAATTTATATCAATAAATAATAATTAGTAAGATAAGTAGAAAATGCAGATTTTTGATATAATTCTTTTCAATAAATCAGGTGATACAAAAATTTGAAATTTGCAGAACAAGTTCACCTTTTCTAATTCCAACTTAATATAAAATTTGAATATATTGGAGGACTGCATAACATTGTTTGTTATCTTTGTTGTTTTATTACTCTGCTGGCGCCGCACATAATATAATTTTTGATTCTGCGTACATTTTGAAAAATTGAATTTTACATTGCTTTATTGAACATGCACAAAATGCTCTCTATAGATCATAACAGTATAAAAATCTAAACTGCAAGCCTCTTATTTAAAAATAAACCAGGGAGTGTAATATATGAATAAATAGACAATTAAAACATTATAAAAACATCTGATCTATTAATATAATTCAGATGATAATAATAATACCTACAATAAATTTTGTATTGATCTTTAAAAATTGAAGTGTACAATTGCATATTGACAGTGAAGGCGCGCGCCTGGTCGTCTTCAAAGTCACACTTCACCTGATACTACAGTAAAACATAAAATTTTGAATTTGTATTTTTTATTAGAAATTAGCTATTGTAGCTAATCACTATCGATAGTTTCGAGTGACATTACCACGACAAAAATTAATATTTTTGAAGCATTTCCATTTTACATTTAAAAATAAATTATTGCACTGAGACTACCTACTGTTAAATTAATATCAAAGCAGAGTTAAAATTTTAAACTATTTCATAAGGTTAAACAAATTTTGATTTTAAGCTTTAGGTAGCAATATTTTAATTTGGAGACACAGATTTGACGTTCGTACGTATTGACTTTTTGATACAACCATCATAAATTAGCTGAAAGCCGCTCAATGCCAGTCATTGTTCTTAATTTTGTTAAAATTTTTATTAATAATGTTATAACCGTAATTTTGGTTTTAAATACACGTATTTTGACAGCTCTAGATAGCATCGTTCGTGTGATTATTCAATGCCGATAAACTTTTATTTTATGTTGCAATTCTGGCACATATCTCAGTGCTGATATCTGAGCACAGTACCCAGGTATGAGAATCTTGGTACTTCTTCCACCCCAATATGAGCCTAATTGTCCAAAGTTACCTTTAGATAACAGTTTTAGCAATTATTGTTTATCACCCCATGCCATGTATTTCGACTTCTTCATGTTTATCTCCAGTTCCATACTACGATACTTGATAATTTTGAGATACAGTCCCTCAGTTTTTTTTGCCGTTAGTGTGCAGTTCTAGGATGTAGCGTTTAAAGAAAGCATTTATAGTTTTGACAAAAGGAGTGACCATTGGAACCACTTTTCGTTGCCTTCGTCACTTTGATGTCCTTTTGCCCAGCAAAGAAAAAGAATATTTTGGCTAGATATCTTATTCAGTGTCTAGATGCAGTCAAGCAACAGACCAGAAGTGATCTTATGGCCCCAAATTGTCATAAAAATCGTCCCAATGTCTGATAAAATTCGGATTTTTTGTTATTTTGACAGGTAGTACTACCATATCCATGCCATGTATGATATACTACGTATAGTCATGGTAAAGTAAAAATATTCTCGTATATTCCAGTAAGCAATATGATGATGTTATCTGCATAACCAAGGTTGTATCTTGTAGTAAATCTTATCATTTAAGAATTTGAGATTGATAATGATGAATCAGGTCATTAAGGCTATAATTGGATATTTTACAAATTCTTAACTCTGCGGGATTAACTTGAAGTGTTTAAAAAAATTTGCTGTTGTGTGTTTGAATGGCCACATTTATTATAACGTAATGAGCTCAACATTAAACTGCTTTAATGGTAATGCTCAGGGTGAATACTCAGATTTCAACTAGCTTAACTTAATTTTCTGTGTATTCTGTGTATATTAGCTGCCAGAAACTTTAACAGAAATTTTAATCTTAACTAAAGGACGATAACCAGAAAAATATTGTGAGGTGTTAGTGTTTGGTTATGTATATATTTCTTTATATTTGGTAAAAACTAACAGGGAAGTCTCATATTAAGTAATTAAAAAAATATATTGGTTTCTTGAAAAAAAAATCGATCCTCTCTTTAGTGTAATTCCAAAACACAAAATTAGTCATTTACTAGTCCTTGCGTTCCTTCAGAACGTAGTAAATATGTTATTGGAGCTATAAAAAGGTTCATTTAATAAGTATTTCGAGCAAATAAAAGTTTTATCCTATGGTATTTGCTCCACTATTTTATTTTTCATACTAAATATTTTTTCAATCAGTCATATTTTGTCTGTAAATGACAACAAAAAATTGATTTTTAAAATAAACAAAAATCCATATAAAACCGTTCATACGATAACAAAATTTGTAATTTATAAACAACGATAAACTCGTTTGTTTTCATAATTAAAAGATGTGGAAAATTTCCGTTTTTAAACTAAATTTCCGTAATTTCCTTTAAATATTGAATATCGTTGTAAATTTTTAATGCTGAAAATTAATTACGTTTAATCTTGATATGATAATAAAACGAGGCCATTGTAGGAACTGGACATAAACTTTATTTGAAATAATAGCATAGTTGAATCGAGGAAAAATATTGAACCCTATTAAATTAAATACCGTTTTACATTTATATTACGTAAATTTTGTTGACTTAACCCCAAATGACGTTTCTTTGTTTTCGTAACGAAAGAACCCTTCGGTAAATTAAATTTGAAAAGATGAAATTGTGTTTAAAGTTTTAATTCCCTCCAGAGACGTTTTATTAAAACTTAAAAAAAATTAGGACATTATGAATAATTTATTGCAAATAATGTAATTAAAAAGCAGTTTTTAGTTAGTTAAATTTTACTAAATTGTTATTTATATTCCCTCGTGAAAATACCTCCCCTTACAAATAGGTAAAGAGGATTATCTAAACAAGCTAAATTAATTAACTGGTTGATGTTATTTTCCATAAACACAGGGCGAAACTATTTATAAAAATCTCAAAAATTATTGCCTTTTTAACAAACATTTCTGAAATACCTAAGGAATTCATTCAAAATTCAAGCAATCAACTAATAATTAAATGCAAATTTTCAGGACCTCTCTGCTATAGTCACCACGATTAAATTGTTCATTAAATACTAATCAATATGCTAATGAAACGGAAACTTTCAGTCGACACTCCAAAATGTTAAAAATGTTGTCTATGAAATTAGTTCAGCAATATTTACTTTCAACGTTTATTTTCGTTTAGATCTCGATAAAAAATTTAAATATTAAAATTAGTCCTTGTTATTTCAAATAGAAAAACACAAAATTATACACAAGAGATGCCTCACAATTTTAACCATACCATTCACGACATCAATTTATTGTCAACTTGAAGTTAACAAATTCAAACTTGTATATTTACTAGATAAAATGAAGTTGCAGAAATTCCATTGGTCTGATGGAAACTTCAAGATATAAAATTTTCCACTGGTACACAATGGATGTGTTTGTCGGCCGCTCTGACCTTATGGTTTGAATTCGAGAATGTTACAAACAGAGAGACAAACGAAGTTTCATAAGACATTCTTATATCTATAAAAGGGGGTTGAAGAATTTAAGGAAAAAAATTCATACGGGGAAGTAGAGAATTGATTATGCAAATCAAAAAGGTTGAATATAAATTTGTGTCCCTATAATTTTCTAATGAATCAAATTTACCACGTCTCGAACATGAATTGATTGGTTACCAGGGCGGATTTGTAATTACATTGAATTGAAACTCATTACCACCTTAAAAAGTTGCACTTTTAACAACGAAGGTTAATAAGGAAACAAAGCAAATCTAATCTTAGAATAATAATCAACCCTTCAGATTTCCGGGTGCAATGAACTTGAAGTTAAAATAACATTAAATCTGATAGGTTTTATAAGTAAAATTGACAATTTGATTTTTCAATTAATTGTTTGGTGCGGTTTTTAGATGTCAGTGAACTTTTAACACTCAGGTAAGTAAAGAATCTTTAATTATTGTAGAAAGTTTAAATATTATACTGTATTACTTCACACCACATTTGGTAAGAAAAATAATTCAAAAACTTTTTTGCTAACTAAAAAGTTTCCAAAATAGAAACTTATTTCATTCAGATTTCCTTCTTTGCGTTTTATTTTCGTAAATTTGGTACTGTCATTTGTGGCTCTCACCAAAGTACAAGACTTTTCCACAATATTATCTCTTATCCACGCTACTGTTCCAGCTGCCGACAAACTAACAACCCAATTTCATTAAACCTCTGAGGTTTGCTGCATCTGTAGGCCTATTTAGGAAAGATTGCAAGTGCCGCTACAATATTTCTTTTTTCATATTTAGAGCAAATTTAAAACAGTTTTTTGAAAGAATGGAATTCACAAAAACTAATAATTTAAAGATTTTTTTATACCGCGCCCTATATTTTCTTGAATAAATCGATTAAATAATTCTTGTGTGGTTAATTACCCGTGAGGTTAGCCCGAAATGTATTTTTGGAAAATCATAAATCATTGGGTATTATAATAAGCTTCTTTATTCATATTTTATTCTTTACTTCCCTCAAAATTGAACAAGATTGTTGAACATTTAAAGTATCATTAACGGAACCGTGTAAAAAGAAATTTATTGGAAAACGTCCAAATATTACTACTATACAAATTTTCTTTAGTACCAAAACAGCAGTTTTAAAAAGTTGTATACTTTATACTGACAGATTTAGTTTATTCCGACAGCTGTTAAACTCAATACATTATTAAACTAACACATTTTCACTCATCAATCATTCCACGTTCCATAATTAACTTTTATTTCTCACCTTTTACACGTAATTTTTCCAATTCATTAAGTTTTTGTTTTTGCTACATCATTAATTATTTGCTTAATAGGATTATAAGTTTAATTACTCGCCAATTTCATATTTTCTAATTAAATACTTGCAGTTAATAAAATTTGACGCCGGAAAACTCACCCCTATTGCATGCATAATTTATCGATAAGTTGAGTGAACCTATTTTAAAGTACACTGTGTTGTTTTAAAGACGTTGGAATAACTTGAGAAAATTGTAAATTTTAATTCAACGTGGCATGAAAGTACTAGGTGAATTTCAAATATTGATGGGCAATACGTCACAATTAGTCTAAGATTACTACTTAATGTAACTACATTAGTTTAAATTATTGTGGGCAGCTATAAATTAAACTGAAAAACTTTACTCCTTAAAGCGAAATAGCATTTCAGGATTAATATCAAAATTATTGCAAAAAAAATAGAATCAATGATCATAATGGTATTCCATCGAGTTAAATAACTAAGCCAGGAGAATAAATTTCATAAAAGTTTTCAAGAAACTTTTGTTTACTAATCGATCGAGTTTAGGAACTTCTGTTTTGTTTCAGAAAAAGACTTAAATTTGGAAATTAAACAAGTTGTTTTGGAAGGTTTAAAAAAGAACTTCCTAATTTGAAATAACGACATGACAAACATAAGTGCAGCACAAACATCCGGCAATTACAAGCATACATTCAAAATATTCAACATACACCCTAAAGCTCACTTTGCTTTTAGTTTCTAACTTTATAACCGCAATAACATCCTCGTATAAAGTCATCGTCATTTTAGTGCTTACTAGAATAAGCAATAATAAGTACCACAAGATTACATCAGAGAATTCGTTGAGTTGAAAATGTTGCGTTGTTAGATAAATAAGAAACATCATAATTATTACGACTTTATTTAACTAATAACTGGAGCACCCATACAAGATCTCTTCTTGTTAGTTACTGATTACAATATTACAATTTGCATGGTAGTTCCCCACTACTGTAACTTATGCTAAGTATGAATACCCAACATCCCCCTTATTTACTTATTAAATTTTTAATTAAAATTAACAAAAACATCTTATAAACTAACATTGGTAATCTTCAAGATACTTTGGTTTGTGTCTTACTCTAGCAGTTCTAGTGCTGACACTTATCTCAGGCTGTTCTAAGTTTGGAGTTACATTTGTAACATTTTCATTATTTTCTACATCATTAAACAAGATATCTTCATCTGCTTCTTCTTGAATAACAGTTTTATTTGGAGTCGACCTTAAATGGTGACTATTTCGCCTCAATGTATTTCCCTCTTTATTTAATACAACATAAGAACGCGGTGTATCGTGTTTACTTACTACTAACCCAGGTGACCACGTCTTTTTTGGCAAATCTTGAATTAACACATTATCCCCCTTTTTAAAACCTGTTCTTTCTTTTGCAGTTTTATCGTAATGTTCTTCAAACTTAGTACGCCTATGGATAAATTGACTTTTAGCATCTTTAATTATTACCTTGGGTTTTAAATTTTCAGTGGTACAAGGCAAATTAGTTCTTAAATTTCTTGCCATTAACATTTGAGCAGGACTATAATCCGTACCGCACACTGGTGTATTTCTGTAAATTAACAAACCCATGGCAATATCCGTATTGTCACTTTTGCATTTTTTCAGAATATTTTTGGATATTCCAACGGCTTTTTCAGCTAACCCATTAGATTTAGGATATCTAGGGCTTGACGTCACAACATCAAAATCATAACTTTTCGCGAATTCATGCATTTTAAAGCTATTAAACGGAACATTATCTGAAATCACGGTTCTTGGTATTCCATGAACACTAAATATATTTTTTAATGCAAAAATGACCTCATCGGTTCCTTTACTAGGCAACTTAGTAAAATCAATCCACTTAGAAAAATAATCAATTAATACTAAATAATCTTTTCCTTCAAAATGGAACAAATCTAAACCTACTTTAAAAAAAGGTAAATTTGGAACTTCATGTGATATTATTTTTTCTTTTACATTACTGGGCCTAAATTTTTCACAAATTTTACATGCCTTTACTAGTTTTTCTATGTCGTTTGTAATTCCATGCCAATATAAGAGAGAGCGTGCTCTTTTTTTACACTTTGTTATACCTAAATGTGAAGAATGTATAATTTTTAACATTTCCTTTCTCAAACTTACAGGCACTACAATTTTTTCATTGTAAAATAAAAGATCGTTTTTAAACTCTAGATTATCTTTTATTTTACAATAGTTTACTAACTCAGCATTACACAAAGTTTTACAATTTCGCTGGCTTGGCCAACCATTTTTATACCATTTAATTACTTCTTGTAAATTTTTATCGTTAGCGGTTTCAACCTTGAGTTGTTCAAGTCTATTTTTTGAAACTGGCAATTCTTTTTTTAGAAAATGAACCGTTTCGCTAAGCGTTACCTCATCTTTCGCGTTATGTTTTATTAGATTACGCGACAAGAAGTCGGCTAAAAACATTTTTGTACCCGGCAAATATTCAACTATTAGATCATATTTTAATAGTTTTAATACCATTCTTTGTAGCCTAGCACTTATTTTATTTATGTCCTTTTTAACTATTGAAATTAATGGTTTGTGATCAGTTTTTATCACCACTTTCCGGCCATAAATAAATTGATGAAACTTTTCAACGGACGCACAAATTGCAAATAACTCTTTTTCTATAGGTGCCCATCGTACCTGATTATCAGTGTATGATCTGGAATAAAATGAAACTGGTTGCCCTTCTTGTAAGAGACACGCACCCATACCAAAATTTGAGCTATCTGTTTGAATTTCTATTTGCAAATTTGAGTCTATAATTTTTAACGTAGGTGCGCATGTTAAGCTTAACTTTAAATTGTTGAACGATTCGGTTTGCGCTTGGCCCCAAATCCACTCGACACCATTTTTGATAAGACCCCTCAATGGTGCTGTAATTTCAGAATATTTTGGAATAAACTTACTCAAATAATTTGTCATGCCTAAAAACTTTTGTAAACCTTTTACATTTTTAGGCGGTTCAATTACTAATACTGCTTCAACATGCTTTGGATCTGGTTTTATACCTTCTTTTGATATTATTCGTCCTACGTATTTTACCTCTTTTACTTTGTACTGAACTTTTTGTTTATTAAATTTGACACCGTACTTTTTAGCCCTATCTATGACTTTTTTAAGTATTTCGTCATGATTACTTTCATTTTCCCCTGCTATTATAACATCATCAAAATAAATTTCAACCCCTTGTATATCCCCAAATAACCTGGTATTTAATTCCTGAAAAACTTCGGGGGCGGAACTGATTCCAAATGGTAAACGTTTAAACCTGTATCTACCAAAAGGCGTTCCAAAGGTACAAATGTAGCTACTTTTTAAATCTAATTCGATTTGGAAAAACCCGTCTTTAAAATCAAGCACTGTGAATATTGCTTTCCCTGCTAAAGCATTGCAAATCTCTTCTTGAGATGGTATTGGATACCTTTCACGTATGATATATTCATTTAACCTTTTTGGGTCCAAACATAGACGTAACGATTTATTCGGTTTTTCGACTATTAATAAATTTTGGCACCACTCTGTCGGTTCAGTTACTCGAGCTACGATTCCCTTTTCTTCTAATGAATCTAGCGTATTTTTTAACGGTACTTTTAATTTTTCAGCTATTCTACGTATTGGATTGACTATAGGAACCGCGTTTTCCTTTAACTTAATTTTATATTTTCCAATTTTCCCCAATCCCGTGAATATTTCATTATTTTGAGATATGAACATTTCTTTTGAGTTTCCCATAGATACTTTATCTATTCTTTTTATTAACCCAAACCTAATGCAATCTTGCAACCCTAATAAAGGCGTCGCGTTAGTATTTATTACCATAAATTTGCACGTTAATTCTTTATTTTGTATTTTACAAACACACGTAATTTCTCCTTCCGGTTTCATTTTATCGCCACTGTACGAGGTAAGTACTATGTTTTTTGGCTTCAACTCAAGATTGTTACCCCTAACCTTAAGATTTTTATAAACACTTAAAGGTATTACATTAGTTTCGGCTCCTGAATCTAATTTGAATTGTACCTGTGAATTACAAATTTCTATGGTTTGTAACCATTTTCTCTCATTTTCGCTACTGAAAGAGCTAACTTGAACATTTTTTATGTTTTCAATATTTATTATCCCTACTGATTCTAAGTAAAACTCACTTTCATCTTGTTCGTTTTCTAACAGGTGCACTTTTCTATTATTTTCTCGCACAAAAACTTTGCCCTTAGCCTTTTGCTCACACATTTTTGCAAAGTGATTTTTGGAGTGACAAAATAAACAGGACTTACCAAATGCAGGACACATACCATATCCATGTTCACCACCACATTTACGACATTTTATTTTCTGTTTTTCTTTAGATGTCCCTGCTTGTTGTTTTGGTCTTCGTTTTTCATAACTCGATTTTAGTCCATGTACACTTGCTTCCATTTTTTCTTGTAGTGTTTTTACTTGTTCTTTTCCAGCTTCCGCTGCACGACACTGATTTATCGCCGTATTAAGGGATAAGTCCGGTACTCGAAGTAGCCTTTCCTGTAGTCCCGAATCATTAATACCCATTACAATTCTATCGCGAATCATACGTTCTTCTTGTTCACCAAAATCACATTTTTGTGCTTGAATTCTCAATTCTGTGACAAAATGGTCGAACTTTTCTCCGTCTTTTTGAACTCTTCCAAAAAATTTAAAACTTTCAAATATTACATTCTTTCTAGGAATGCAATAAGTTTCAAATGCTTCTAGTACATCATTGTATGATTCCCTTTGTGAATCAGTTAACTTTAATGTTTGAAATACATCCAAAGCTTCTTCCCCAGCTACGTTGAGAAAAATTGCAATTTTTACATCTTCCTGCTTTTCACTGTAACCACTTGCTTTCATGTATATTTCAAATTGTTTTTTAAATTTAACCCAGTTGGTTTCGTTTTCTAAAACCAACTTTTTCGGAGGTTTTAAATTAACATCCATTTTTATTTTTTACAACAAAGTTTTTGAAAATTATTTTCACTCACTTTTTGTAAGTCTTTTATTATTATAATAAAAATTTTCACTTTATGTCCTTAGTTTTTATAACTTTTTATTACTTTGTGAAATTTTTTCACTTTATTTCTCACACTTTTTGTAAGCTGTGGATTTATGAAATTTTTTCACTTTATTTCCTCAGTTTTTATAACTTTCCACACTTGACACCATGTTGCGTTGTTAGATAAATAAGAAACATCATAATTATTACGACTTTATTTAACTAATAACTGGAGCACCCATACAAGATCTCTTCTTGTTAGTTACTGATTACAATATTACAATTTGCATGGTAGTTCCCCACTACTGTAACTTATGCTAAGTATGAATACCCAACAGAAAACTTCTTGAATGTACAGCTGAAATCTCAAAACTTGAACTTTCTTACAACCTGTGGTTGTAGTAATTTTTATCAGTGTTTACTAGGACTTAATCAGTTTTCCACAAGATAGGACAACGAAGAGTAACCATTTGTTGTCAAAGCTGCAGTGAAAGATTCAAACCTCAAGAATTATAATTAAATTTAGTTTTAAAACGACAAAAAATTTTATTTCTATTGTAAAGGTTTTACAGCTGTTCACCATTTAAGATCATAGTAAACGATTTATTTTAATAACTTAAGGACAAATTTGTTCTTTTTATCAACGTCCATGTAAGTTTCTTACAGCTGCAATAATTTTCACCTGCATTTACCATAATTAAATCAATTTTCAGCAAGTCAAGACTACGAAAAACTAAAATTACATATAAGTTAATTCGATAATTATTATCATATTATGTAAAATACTTGTCAAGACGTCTGTTAGTTCTGAAAGCTGAAATTAACGCTTATTTCCGCAACTTATGCACTGATTTAGCTGATCATTATCTATTAACCTACTTTGCTACAATGTAAATTAATTAGCATTATGAGCTGCATATTAGCATTGTAATTATTAAATCTACAAAACCAAAATAAACAAATTAAAGCATTAACATTACTTGAATAATTAATTTTCCTCATTATGCTCATGCTGGGTGTGTTATAATCGCTTATTGAAAATTTCAATCAATTTTCATCTTTGCATTATTAAATTCTAGGCCTCTTTCTATAAAATCTAAAACATGTTCAAAGCACTAAAAACCATTCGCATTTTTATAAATAAATGCCTAAATGATCAATAAATTTCATTGTATATTTCCAATTTTATTTCAAGTTCTGAAATGAGAAAAGCTCAGAACTTAATTAATTGGTGGTTGTAACGACAATAAATATCAGCATTTTAAATATTTTAAATTACAAAAAGAGAGATTGAAAGTTTAAAAATGAATTATTTCAAAGCCAAAAAACTCATGATAAAACTTCAAACAGCAAAAACAATTCTTTTCAATATCTAACAATTTTTGAAGTTGCTCGTACTGAAAATCTTTTGTTATACAATAACAACGTAATTTAATAAATAAGGATTGTTTTTTTGTAAATAACTAAACAAATCTAACAAGTAGGTCCTCAAAATTCATTCTTTTGTTATGTTGGCTTGAAACAACTGTAGGTAGTAACATTGGACTTGTTTAATGTCTTAAATGTGCGTGGGTTTCCACATAAAAAGAAAAAATTCAGAATTAACAAGATTTATTTTTGTCTAGAAAATAAAATAACGTATAATTTCTTCAGGACTCAAGAATTTCAGAAGGATAATTAGATAAATTACAGAAACTACGAGTTTAATTGATAATAATCTTCAAAAGATACCGAGGCTGCTTGGTATAATCTTGGTAGCTTTTCATTTTTACAATATTTCGGAAAATACATTTGCAAAATCTGATCTAAATTTAATTTTTAAATCTACAGTTGAAAAATTACTTTTTTATTAGTTTAAAAAATGCAAAAAGCAGATAATGTGATATTTCAATTATTACTTTTTTAATTAATTTTTCAGTTTTTAACAGTGAGACATTCACTATGATGTCTTAAAATGCACAACTTTAAAGATAGAAAAGTATTATTTATTTGAAAAAAATCATTTTTTTATTGGAAATATTTTGATAAAATTTAGTTCTATAAACAAATTTTAATTTTCATAAAGCACCTGCGACGTAAACGTCTACTAAACTAACTTATTTTCTCATTAAAACTCTTACAGTTTTTGTTAAAGTAATTTGTATAGAAATTGATATAAATTATACATTTCTTTACTTAGCATTGGTTATTAATTTTTTACTTTAATTTAAAAAATCATCAGCGTTATTTACGCTATTCAAAGTTAACCTCACAATAATAATACAAATATATAAAGAGACCATGTAGAACTAAAAATTTAAATCAATATTCTGCAAAGTTTTAATTCGATACTGCGCCTCCTGTTGGTCAGGATTACAATTTAACTCTGTAACGCACCTCTTATTGGTTAATTTATTTGTTGCCAACCTAAACATAGAGGCACAAAAACAAAGGCATTTTTAAAATCAATTTTCCATTACATTGCCAATTCTGGGTGATGTTCTATAAACTTTTAACCGCCAGGGTCGTGATTGTTGTGTAATAATTTTAATATAAATGATCAAGCCTTTGTTCATGACCGAATGCCTTAATTAAATTTCTAACTGTTATATGTGCCTGAAATTTAATTAAATATCTATTAAAATTAGAACTGTTTACTTAACTCATTTAATATTCAACGAAATAAACGGAAATGATTTTACAAGTTCCTAAAGGTAATTTAGTCTACTGTCTGATTAGGGTTGTACCTTGGTACAGTATAATTTACTAATTGCATTTCGAAGATTATAAATAATGAAGGGAATATGAGGTTTGAAGATATTTGTGAGTTTTGGGACGGAAATTTAATTTTATTGTGAAAGAATTTTATTTTACTGGAATGCAACGTTTTCCATATAAAATGAAAATGTGCCTTATAGTTGTCATCAAAGATGGATCGAGGTTCGAATGTATGTACTTTGAGTGTGAAATAAGTTTTTCGCCAGCATTTTATAAATCTTGGTATATTTTATTTTCTAATAATTTTTTCTTTGGATTTTCGATGAACCATGTTTAGACTTTGCAGTATTTACCCACGTACTAACACAAATTTAAAATGAATACTTTAATGTTGACTTTATCATCCTATTATATTAACTACTAAAATTTATCTTAGTAATACTATAAACTTTTTATTATACTTCTAAAAATTATTACAATGTAACGAAAATTACATCTACCTATACGAAGTTTTACATATACCCGGTTACATTCAATTACAATTGCTTAGTATCTAGTGACATTTGATCCACCCTGTTTATACTGTATCATTCCTAATAAAAATATGACAATTCAAAATTTAAGTTTTAAGGTACAAACAGTGGTAAAATTAAAATAAAATAAATGACCAACATCAAGTTAGAAAGGAATGCATCCTGGAATGCATAAAAGGATGATCGATGAGTCACTTAGGCCAGAACGAAACGTTATAGTGAAAGTTAAGCACTTAATAAATGAAAATGTAAATAGAAAAGCAGAACAAAAGAAAATGATAACAAGGCAATAAGAGCAGCTTAATTACAAACTTGATTTTCTTTACTTTCAACTAAAACACCTTTAAAGATCCTTTATTTCAGTAGAAACTGTGGGAAATAAATGCTTTCATTTATTATTTGGTGATTACTTCTCACGAGCAAACTTAAACAATCGTGCGGAAAGTAGTAAAGATATTTAACATTTTCAATTTCCTATTGAGAAATTAATGCTTTATTTGTGTTTTTTTTATACAGTCGCTTTGCTTTAAAGAGGTGCTTGCTTCACTTAATAATTTTAATAACGCAATTATTTATTTTCTTTACTAATTTTTTAAGATTACAAGAATAAAAAAATTACGGTTTCATCTGAAATTGTCTGTATAAAAATAGATAAAAATTTAATGTAAAATACTAAATAATCTGCTTGAGTCACGATTTTAATTTCCTGATTTTAATTATATAAAAAAAATGTTTGCATAACAAATTGGAATGACTTACTAATTTCTAAGTAAATTTTCATATTATTTTCTTTTACTTTTTACTTCTACTTCTCATCAATTTGTAAGAAGTGGTCCTTAAAATGATCCAATTCATTCAAATTGTTCAAACCGTTTATTAATTCGTTCTATAATATTCAAATAATTGGAGACGTTTGATTAAAACATCCATTTCGTAGTAAGTACCTACTTGGTTCCATGCCATCGTTGAAGCCAAGTACAAGGTAAACTTTATTATTTAACTTGGTACCTACTATATCTAGAAAGTTTATTCGACTGACATTAATAGCAGTTAAAATCTAAAACTCAATTATTAAACATTGCTCTATTCTCTACTGTATTAATTTGAATTAGGTGAACCTGAACACGAAACTTTAATTTGATGTTTGCTTATTTTATTTTCTATCAACATTATTTGTTCAACCCTATTCGTTATCGGGTAATTGCTTGTGCAAGTGGTGGCTAACTTTCACAGTTCCAAAGGAAACGTAGGCACTAAATTAAGTTTTCCATTCGAAATTATCAAAAAGAAGTGTTTTTAATTTTGGGCTGATGAAGAAATCGTTTTATAACAAAATATCTGAAGGAATATCAACTCATTTTTGAAGAACCCCGATAAAACCTACGTTCAAGTTCTTGGTGCTTTTATAACACTGAATGCAGGGAACTGTTAATAAAATTTTTCTCTTGCTATCGCATAAATTAATAACATTTAAAATATTTGCATACGATTTAACTAAATTTAAATTGTAATCTTAAACAACAAAATAACAAATTATTTTTAACTTCATTAATATGTCATTTTAGCTTCTCAAAGTTACCCTAATTATTATGTTTTACACAAAAATAATAAATTTGAAATTCAAATTTTAGGTTTATAATTTTTAATTTGTATTCGTTCGCTTACACAATAAAATTTATTTTAATTTTGTTAGTAAGAACATTACATTATCTATAAATCCGGCATTGTTTATTAAATGTAACATAATAAATTATGAGAGAAACTGGAGTAGATTTTAACATAAAATGTATAACACTTTTATTCCTAAAAGCGTCGTCGCGTCGTTTTGAAAATTAAATTTACTTTAATGTATTAATCATTTACAGAACAAAGAATTATTATTTTATTTGAGCTTATTTGAAAATCTGAAAACGTACCGGGTGTTTCCGTGCCTATATTTACTTAATTCTCCTTTGTTTACTGTTTTTCATTCCTTGTCTTGAAATTCTAGCACCGCTATAAATAATTTTCATAACCTGCTATTACAGTCACATTCATATTCGATAATAATTGCTTTGATTGTATGTTCAGGTCATAGATTACATACAGACGCTTCGAATGTGTCACTAACGCTAAAATTTATAGCCATAAATAAAGTGGAAATGTAAAACACTATATCGATTTTTCAGCTTGCAAAACTATTTTCTTTTTACTGTATAGTTTTTAACTAATTGAAATTGCATTTTATTGAGTTTTCATGCGAAAATTTTTACGCTGCTTGTAAAAGTTTAGAAACTTTATAATAATGAAAATTGGAAATGTGTATAAAAATATATTAGTATTTTTATTGAAACATATCGTGAAGGCTATTTGTGAAGGCGTTTTGGTCACGTTTTCGTTTTCCGTTGTACCTACCAATAAAATTTCATATAACATTTTCTTAACTATACTGAAAATAATAGCGGAACTTACTTAACCACTTTATAAAATTAAGTCTTTTTTGTAAATTCAGTGATCGGTTTACAATATAAATGAGCTTCAATTGCTATTTCTGCTATCAAATATTCAAAAAAGATCTTTAATTAATAAATTGGGGTAAATGTAAAGCACTAAAACAAATTAATGTATCAAAACAATTATATTTTTTAGTTTATTATTGTTTTTAGCATATTTTTATTATTTAGAAAATTTATTTCAGTTTTGCTGTGGTGTTTTCTTTTCAGTTTAGTTTCCTACGTTAGAATAATTTTTGCGAAAGAAAGTCGCTGTCGATTTTTGTCTAAGAGCTATTAAAATTAATATTTATTTCATAATAAATATTAGATTTTTATTTAAGTTGGTTTCTGATTAACTTACTTAATCTGCAACTTTCGTTAACAAATTTGTTATTATTATTATTTATTATTATTAAATAGCATAACGTTCCCTGAGGAATTGAGCTGTCTCAATAGACTTACAAAATCCTTTTTCTGAGGGGGATTAGTCCTCTGTTTCCATCATTTACAAAACATCTACAATATTTACAAACTTGGATGCGTTTTTGCTTCCTTCACCAATGACTTCCATCTCTTCCTATCACTATACACTTGTTGTCAATTTTTAACGTTCATCTCTATCAGGTCCTCCGTCACACATCCCATCCAACTCACCCTTGGCCTTCCCCTCATTCTTGTCATATCCGGCTTCCATAGCGTTAGTCTTCTTGTCACATCTTCGTTAGTACTCCGCATTACGTGTCCCAACCATTTCAAGCGCTGAGCCTTCATGAACTTCACCACGTCCTCTCCATCCATCTCCTCTCGTAGCTCAAAATTCATTTTCGATCTGAACCCTCCATTCACTCTTTTCGGACCCAAAATTATTCTCAGTAACTTCCTTTCGAAGACTCTCAGCTGTTCTTCCTCTCTCTTTGTAATGCACATGATTTCGGACGCATATGTCACAACTGGTCTTATCAGTGCCTTATAAATTCTGATCTTGGTTTTTTTCTCTATTTGCTTGTCTTTTAAGATATCTCGATTTGCAAAATATGCCCTATATCCAGCCTGTATCCTTGCTTTGACTTCTTCTCTTCCATCATTGTTACTAGTCAATTGTACTCCCAAGTAGTTAAAGCTCTCGACTTTCTGGAAAGTATAGCCATCTATCCTAACCTCGCTTCTGCTATCTGTATTTGTTCTCTGGTACTTCATGTATTTGGTTTTACTTTCGTTCACCTTTAAGCCCATTTCTTCTGCTGCTTCTTTTATTTCTCTGAGTACGTTCCTCATTCCTTTTTCAGATCTTAAAATGATTACGACATCATCAGCGTAAGCTATGACTTGACTCTCCTTGTTTATATTTGTTCCCAAACACTTTACTTTTCTCATAATATATTCCAGCACTATATTAAATAATG
Organism: Rhagonycha fulva; assembly: GCA_905340355.1. Lineage (NCBI taxonomy): Eukaryota > Metazoa > Arthropoda > Insecta > Coleoptera > Cantharidae > Rhagonycha > Rhagonycha fulva. The sequence goes on from HG996559.1 coordinate 2,495,050, forward strand.
TCGCCGATATCGCATCACCCTGTTTCACTCCGGTGTTCACGTCTATGCTTTCTGTTTCCCCTACAGTTGTTCTTATTTTAGCTGTCGTTTTATCAAGTGTCATCATTACCAGTCTTATCAATTTATTTGGTATTTTCAGTTCCTTCATAGCCTTCGCCAGTTTTGCTCTACTCACTGTATCAAATGCCTGTTGAAAATCTACAAAGAGCATGTGCATAATCATGTCGCAATCGTAGCTTTTCTCTCCTATTTGTTTCAGGCAGTGTATGGCGCCGATCGTCGATCTGCCTCTTCTGAATCCGAACTGACCGTTGATAGCACTTTGTAAGCGACATTCAGTAGAGTTATACCTCTGTAGTTCTCACATTTTTCGGCATCTCCTTTCTTTCTTATTGTAACTATATTCCTTCGTACCATTTTTTCGGCATCTCTTCTTGTCTCCATATTCTCTTTATTAGTTCGTAGATATTAGTATGCAGTGCCTCTCCTCCACACTTCACCATTTCCGCCATTATTTCATCGCTACCTGCAGCCTTTCCGTTTTTTAGCCTATTAATTACTTCTAGAATCTCATCCATTTCGGGTTCTGCCACATCGTCTTCTTTATCCATATCTTCTATCTCAGTTTGATGTGTTTCTTCTTCTCGATGTACGTTTAGCAGCCCTTCGAAGTGTTTCATCCAAATTTTCTTAATTTCTTGTGGTTCACTTTCCAGTCCACCATTTTTGTTCTTCATACCTCTTATTTTGATTGCATGTGTTTTTCTTTTGTTATTAATTTCATCGTAAAATGCTTTCATGTTATATTTAGAACTACTCTCCTCTATTTCTTTCATTTTCTCGTCCAGCCATTTATTCTTTTTCATTTTATATAATTTGTCGGCTTCCTTTCTTTTTTTTCTGTAATTATTGAGGTCTGTTTCTGCGTTCGTCTCCAGCCACCTGAATCTTGCTAATTTTTTTTCTCCATTTTTTTTATACATTCGTTGTCAAACCATGCCTTCCGTTTTGACCTATCTTTATACCCCACCACTTGCCTTGCAGTTGTTGTGACGCTCTCCAATATTACATTCCATTCCTCGTCTAAATCAATCATTCCACCCTTCTTTCTCTTTTTGATTTCCTCCTTTAGTCTATCTTTATAGTTCTTTAGTACCGTTTCATGTTTTAGTTTTTCTATTGCAATTCGTTTCTTCATTTCGTGTTTAGTCTTTGCTATCGAGGTCTTCTGTTTAACTTCTGCTATTACGAGGTAATGGTCGGAGTCGGCGTTTGCTCCTCTAAATGATCTCACATCTTTTATCGACGTGGCTCTTCTTCTTGTCACTAATATGTGGTCTATTTGGTTACCTACCATATTACTTCCTCCGGGCCATATCCATGTGATCTTATGAGCGTTTTTATGCTTGAATTTGGTACTCGATACTATCATGTCCAGTGCCGCTGCTAGATTACATATAGTCTTGCACCGTTGTCGTTTGTGCGCGTATGTATTGTTTGCTTGCCAGCCACAGCTCTTATGTGGTCTTCCTTTCCAATTTTTGCATTGAAATCTCCCATTATTACTTTTGTATCATGTTTGGGGATTGTTTCGTAAAGTGTCTCTAATTCTAATTAAAAATAATAAATTAATATTTATTTCATAATAAATATTAGATTTTTATTTAAGTTGGTTTCTGATTGACTTACTTAATCTGCAACTTTCGTTAACAAATTTGTTAATGGTTGAAATTGTACAATTTTCCATACCCTATTCTAGTTTTCATTTTGGTTTTAGCTTTTTTTTACCATATTTTGCATTCTACGCTCTCAAATTAGTCTTATACGTAGAAAAATAAAAAAATGCACCTATATACTGATCAAATTTCAAAAACAACATAAAGTTAACTATTTACAATTTTGTATGTATAGTCGGTTTTAAACGTCTTGCGACATTGTCCGATACCAAACTACCAACCTTGCGAATTGGCGCTTGGTTTTTTTAGCATTTTACATTTTTTACCTACAACGAGGAGCCAGCCCGTCGGTAGAACCCCCAACCTGGAAGACCAAACGAGACGGCCAGAATAAGTTGTTACTTACCCGGATTCGAACCGGGTATTGAGCGTTCGTAGTCAACTCGCTTGACCATTGCTCTCCGACCGTCTCTCTATAATTACAATTTTTTGACACCAAAAAATGAAATATTATAAACAATAATTGTTCAATGACGTTGAAAACGCAGTCGGTTTTTCAGTAGGTATTAAAATTAAACTTGAATCCTAATAATCAATTTTTAATTTTTCAGTTTTGTAAGTGATATTGAGTGACTTCCCACACAGAAAAAAATGTGTACTTAAAAGTAGAACAATTTGTGCCTAGATTGTCTACAAGTACAAATTGTGTAAAAATTTAGCACAATTTGTGCTATAAAATAGTACAATTGCGCTAGAGATGGCTGAATTTAACTAAAATTAAGTACAATTGTACCTAATTTTCACCCAATTTGTATTTGTAGACAATCTAGGCACAAATTGTTCTACTTTTAAGTACACTTTTTTCTTCAGTGCAGCGTTTCCATTAACCCAAAATGAGTTTATATCACTTTATACGCACCAAAATACATCATACAAATACAAAAAGAATGACAAAAAGAACATCAAAATTTCACAAAAGTTACCAAAAAAATGTTCAACATTTTTATATAAAAAATAACCTTTTTAAAATTATTGTAAAGTAAATTTTCTGATACGATTGTTAAATACCATTTACATTCAATTTTACCTACATTTAGATCTACAATTATTTATCTAATTTTAAAAATGTTTGATTCGAGCATCTTTAATTATTTTTTTCGTTTAAACCCTGCTTCAGTGTAAAATCTAATCTAAAAAAAAACGAATTAAATGTTTTCTGCTGTTTAATTATTTCCCGAACATTTCCATAAATTGTTGTGTTGTATAATTTTCTCTTTTCATTTGGCTTTTTCTCTTTCATCTTGATGAACTAAATGTTTATATTGTTTATATAATTAAAAGGGGTGGTCTTAGTTAGAATAAAAATAGCTTTCTAATTTTCAGACTCGGTTCTAGGATATTTTTGATGACTGCAAAACAAACAGAAAAAGAAATTATGTTAAAATTGCAATTGAGTCAAATTATTCTGATCCCTTCCATGTCCTGTACTAAAAATTAGAGCCAGCTTATTTTTAGAATCACTCATCTAATTTGAACCCTTTGGTAGTTAATAGTTGAAAATAATTTACGAGATTTTGGGTTGTACAGTGTCGTGCTTTTGCATTTATTATTCAGATAGAGAGCTTATGTTGTGGGACCTTAGATTGTGTGAATATTTGTGTTAATGAATTTGAACCATTTACTACCTCTCGAATTTTCTAACCATTAACTAAGAAACACGGTTTGTTCCAGAATTTTTTTTTTTTTTTAATTTTTACACGCTATACTGTAAATGATGTCTCTCGAGAGTAAAATAAGGAACACGTGTTGTGGTGTTGGTAAATTGTATGTAACATACTACATAAGTACTGTAAAGTTGACATTGAGAATTCTATTATCTCAAAACAAGCAAAGTCGAGAAAATTGCTTTTCTAACTATGAGATATTTTTAGATATACCCACAGATAAATATTTATCTGAATAAATCAATAAAAAGTGTTATTATAGCTTCAATTTGAAAATGCAACAACAAAATGTGAGTGGTATTGGAAAATAAATAAAAATTACAATTTTTTTCAGTAAAATTAAAAGAAATTCACGTATACGCTATTTCGTTACATTGTAAGAATAAGAAATCATGCAGCGTAATAAAAATTTTAAATTTTGAGCAATTTGCAGTACTTAATCCCATAATATTATTATGCAAATCTACTACTATCTACTTTTATTATAAAATGCATTTCGAAATATAAATGTAATGGAGCAATTTTACTCTGAAGCATACAAATGGATTTCATTGTTATGTGGATTCTCGATTTATCAAAACCATATTTTTGAAGGATACTGCGCAAAACTTATGAAGATTGACTTATGGTTTAACATTTAAATGACTGGAAATTTATTACTTTATATTTAAAAAATCTTGATCGATAGTTATTAATGACAGCCTTAAAACATTGTTAGTTTGGGCGAATTTAAATCGGAACTTTTCCTGTCGAAAAGTTACATTTTGTATCAAGAAATTAGTAATAAAATTGTGCAGCAGCTGAAAATAACAAGCAAATTTTTTGCAGAACGTCTGAATTACCCATTTTTGGACAATTGAAGTTTCCCAGATTAATCAAATATTTTTTAATCCGACATGTAAGTTCTACCAGTCGGTTTTGAGTCGCTATTATCTCACATGTAAGTTCTACTGATGGTAAATTAAGTCGAAGCAAAGTATTATTAATCTTTTAAGTATTTTTAATTCCTGAGCTTTCACTGTGTTGTGGGAGTTGATTTTCATTCAAGTTATGCAAAAATATTGTAATTTATAAATTATGAATGAAGCAATTTTGACTCAGCTATTGATAAGTTATTTCTCCAAAAAGATTTTATTAAACATTTTAAATTAAGTGCAATGTATTTAATTCGCAATTTTATACTGCCCACCTATCATTATAAACGTCTTTGGAGAAATAAAATCGTCTTTTGATAGCAAGTTATTACTTATTAGAAATGCTATTGCAAACTTTCACGTCATAAAATTAAACATTACTAAGCAAGACATTGTAGCTGATTTGAAGTGGTTACAAAGTAAGAAAAACGATGAATATAATATGGTCAACATCCTTCTTTATGATGACTGCTCTTCCTATGCCATTCTTAAAAATTGGATTATTTTTGCTTCAAACGAGGAAAATTTTCCATTTAAAATAACATTTAAACCTAAAAAACCATTTCAGTGTCAGCCTCAGAATATATAAATGCCGTTCATGATTATATTATCAAATACCTGAACATTAAAGAGAATTAAAGCAAGTACAAGTACATCGCGATGAAATCCGAAACCCGACTTGTCATTATCGATGAAACTTGGGTGCATTTCCTCGACCCAGAAACAAAGCAGCAGTCAATGGAACGGAAGTACTCTATGTTTCCAAGACCAAAGTAATTTCGCTGAAAAAGTTTTGAGATAGCCATGGTATCATTCTCATTAATTATTTGAAAAAAGTGAAAAACATAACTAGAGATGAGTATTTTATTCATCATTATTAAGAAAAGCGAGTGAAAAAATGGTGGAAAAAGACGAAAGCGATTTTTAAAGCACACCAATTCCATATTGTCATGAATAAACTTTGTAATTTAGGGTTTAAATTGGTGGAATAATCTCCTTCCTTATTCACCTGACTTTACTCCCTCGAATTATTCTTCCTTTCCTAAACTGAAAAAAAGTTTGAAAGGACGCAAGCTGGATTTCAGGCCATAGAAAAAAACATTTTTGAACGGCTTAGAGGCTCTACACGGTGGCTGTAAAAAAGTAAAATAATAAAATATTTTCAATGCCATTGAAAAAACTAAAAGAAAACAAAGCAGTTTTAAAACTACGTGAAAAATACATTTTTATTCATTTAAGAATTAAATAATTTACATAATATATTTTTAAAATTTCAATTAAAAGAATCGCATATTTTGATAATTTCACTTAAAAATTACAGATACTACGAATATTCATTCATTTAGGTTGACTTGTATAGTCCAAGTTTAAGCGGTAACTATGGTTTAAACTCGGATTTTGACTATTGTGATTGGTTAATCTACAGTTTAAAATTTTAAACTAGATCTATACAAGTCACCCTTAATGTAATAAAGATGGCTTCCCATTCAAAGAAAATAAAAAATAGTAGCGTACGCTAGCGTATTTTCTTAGAATTACTTCGTCCTTGTCTAGGCTACTGAAATACTACGTTCATTAAAGAAACCTGCACACAATCATGGCCGACAATACGTCCCGCCCCTTTGTTTTGAATTCGATTCGTTTGACGTTTATTTTTGAACTGCACTGAACATAACCAAATAATTTATTTATTACCTTCTGCTATTTTAAATTTGATTGAAAAAATGAAAACCTCTCAATGAAACAACATGATTAAATTTTAATATTTAATGTGGCAAAATTTGTGGAAAATTAAACATCGCATACAATTTTATGTCTAACCTATACTTGGACTTTCACGATAATCATCTAAAATTTAAAAACTTCTTCTAGAAGTATTCAAACCTTAGATAACCTCGATGAAACACTTAATGTAACCCTACACACTTAACTATTTATTATTATTTAAGTGGAAAAGTGAAACTACTTACAGGCTATTTACAAAAATAAATTACTGAACGGATTTAAGCTAAGTAAAAGTAATTAGGTACAGTTTTTTTAAATTAACGGATTTGTATGAGCAAGAATTATCACTATAATATTATGGTAGGTAAAGCTTAACATTTCATACTAACAACATAAGTTATGTAACCTAAATAACAAGATGAGCTTAGCTAAAGGAAAAATACAAAATTTTGGACTAAATCAAATATTTTGATAAATTAGGAATAATTAGCTGACTCTGATCGTTTATCAGGAAGTGATAAATAAAGCTGGCCTTTCCCCTATTTGCTTGTGGCCTCGAATTACGTATAGGATCTCTTAACAAAATATCACCAAAAACTGTAGCTATGGTTTTTGCATCTGTTCCATTTTCGTTTGAATATTTCAGCAACTCTTGTAAGAACATGCAAAGGTATAAAAATACGTTTCGGTTTAACTCGGGTAACTTTTGCATAACAATCTGAAAAGCAACAAGGTTTAAATTGAAAAAAAAATAAATTTGACATGTTTTACCTGTTTGCAGTTTTGGTAGTTAGATGCTGCTGCAATGCAGGCATCGTGTAAGTGATAAGGAATTATGGGATCCTTTGTGTACGAACAGAACAGAAGCAACGATTCTGCAACTGCATGAATACTTCCAGCTAAGAGAAGTTCAGGAAAAAATGTAAATTTAATAAATAATTACTTTTAAGGTTTAAAAAGGATACGAATTGGATCTAAAGAACCTAAATCGAGCCAATCACGAATTCTGATGATTTCTTCGTGCAGTGCAGTGGATTCAAACAATTCCTTAGTTTTTAATCCATTTCTGTACAAGTAATCAATGAGGAGCCAAAGCTCTCTTGGTACCGAATACAGCAAGGAACTTTGTTGGTTTTCCTATAAACGAAATGAAACAGGTTGAAAAAATCAAGTTAAGGAAAAGCTTACAGCATTCTTAAATTGTTCTGGAGTTAACTGCAATAAAGGAACCGGTGCTCGACATAATGTAGCAATTGAGGTGCTAAAGCATGACCTCTGGCATTTACCCGACACCGTGATAAACATATCCTTGCCTCCGACCAAATGCAAAACCAGAATATCGTCAACTTCTTCCAAAGATTGCTCCAAATTAACCTTCAGCCGAATGTCACATTTTTCACCTAAAATTAGTTAAAAACAGTTAAAAAGTTTTAATGTTACGTTATTACTTACCTGGTTTAATACAACCAGAAAATGGGGTGATACTGAGCCACTCCTTGCAATAACTAGAATCATCAAACTTTTTAATAAATTCAAACTCGGCTAAAACTTGCCCAGTATTTGCAATGATAATTTCTCTATACTGTGGCTCTCGAAATTTGACCATATCAAAAATTATCTCAGTTTGATCGACAGTAACTTGCGGTAAAAATTCGTTCTCCAATTTATCCATCTTTTTCAACAACTCTTCGTGCACTTTCCTATATTTAGTTGGATCAACCACGGATATTTCTGATTTAAACAACGCACTGACGGGTTTATGATCGCTGATTTTCAAGCTCATGTGACTTCGGTAGCCAACTTGGTTGATCCCTTCACCACGCCATAAAATACGATCCGTCCAGGCTGGAGCTCTAGCCTTTTCACTAGTGTCAAACACGTCGCTGTTTAAATCATATTTGTATGTCGGTTGAAATGTGATGTCACCTTCCACGTAGTCCTTAAAAAATGTAAAATTAGTCAAGCAATTTATTAAAACAGTTGAACTTAAAATGTAAAAATATTTAAGATTGCTACTAGGCAAGCTTAAAATGTGGGGAGTTATCAGTTTTATTATCAATAACAAAATTGGAACAACAAAACAGTGTTGGAATTTTAAAATAAACGTAGAAATTCATGCAGGATGCTATGATAAGCATAAATGTAATAAGTAGTAACAAAAATTGTATATTCAGGTAAGCCTTAAAAAAAGTAGCTCAATAATAGTAGAAATGCTGGGGTTAGTTAAAAATTGTTTGCAGAGAGAAAATAAATATTGTGTTTATTAATTCTCCTGCTAAATATTAACAAATAAAAAATTGCAAATCAATATTTTGCAGCTGTAACTGACAACTTTTCAGGGTCAATTTTACTTGTGGATTCGCCCTCATGAATCATTTAATTATTTTACAAATTAATTATAAATAACGCTATGAGTCCTCACTGACTCGTCAAAAAATTAGGATTGGTTGATAGTGAACCAAGCAATTGACTGACTTTTTGATAATATTGTAGTAAAACCAAGTTTCCATTTTTGAAAATTGATCACCTACAAATTTGAACATTATGAGAAACGTTGAATTTTTTAACGTTTTCTTAGCTCATTTGAAAGCTATAAATATTTAATAATAATCAAAAGTTTCTTGAAAAAGATCAATAATGAGCTACTAATTATTTTATTAATTAACCAAAATGTGCTTTTAATCCTCCTGACAATTAAAATTTTCTAGTTATTTTTTGGTGTTATTTATAGTTACTAGTTTTTGGATATAACATTAGAACATTGCTTCTGAATCGGGGAGTCGTCAACAAGTTACTTAAAATATTTTACTTAAAAATATTTTTAACTATGAAGCCTCCCACTTTTAAATTTTGGCAAACACATAACATAAGTATAAGTATAAACAATACCCAGGATTTTTTTGAACTTTTATGGTGATTTACTATTTCAGAAAATCAAACTCAAAATTTTAAAAAGTATTTTTATAACAGAGCATGTATTTCTGTATATCAATGGAAAGACAGTAAAAATTTAAGTAAAGTGACACCATTTTTACCTCTTTAGCTTAATTAGAATAGCTGCTATGATAATTAGAAAATACGCCAACAGAAATTGTTGGCAGAAATTGGGAAAAATGCTTGGACAGGTTGACTTTAATTTTAAGGGGGCTATTTTTACTGCTATAATGCTATTCGTAAACATTGACAGCTCAACCCTTGAAGTGAAGGGTGAACCACCCTTACAGTCTTGAATGCAATGGGGAATTGAAACAATTCTTCTATCATTTCATAAATTTTTATAAGTATCAACGCTAAAGTTGCAAAAACGCATTTCACTTTTCTGATAAAAAATAGACCCACTTCTCATTCAAAATTCCAAGGGTGGTTTGCCCTTTAACTTAAGGGTTAAGCTGTCAATATTTATGAATAGCAGTAAAAGTAGCCTCCTTGAAATTAAAATCAACCTGTTCAAGCGTTTTTACTTTTTTGTTTTTAAATGTCTTGAAATATCGGATTTATTTCGCATTTTTGCAGCTTCAATTTTTTTATTGAATAATTGATAAAACTTTAAAAAAAGTATAGCATTAAATTCAGGGAAGCAAGTCCTTTTAAATCAGGTGTTACTTGCCATATCATCCCTATTAACATTTTAGGGGTTGTCATGACAACGCGAAGGGATGAAACAATACGAGAGTGATATTGGTCGCAAAAGTTGTCCCCCTCAATGATAAAATTGACGTGTTTTTGCATTTCTTAAAAAAAAAATTCTGCTGGCCACAATTCCGTCTGTTTCGTTTTCAAAGGGCCACCCTGTATACCAAATTTTATCAAAACCTGAGCATAGTCATTAAAATTAATGTGTTGAATTTACAAGGAATTACCTTTATTAAAAGATGAGGAGTAAAAGCCCCTAAAGGGGTTGTGATATAAAGAAGGTCGAAAAACAATGCATTATAAAATTATAATATTTAAAAAATTGCAAACATTTAACCAATCTAAAAACAACTGGAAAGTAGCCAGGAGTGTACTCTTTTTAAAAGTTGTGGTGTGGTGTGAAAGTTTCTGAATTTCATTCCTCTATAAAAATAATCCCCAAGTATTTGGAATCTTTTCGCAATTTTTGTTTTACTAGTAGGTAAATATTTCAAGCTAGTATAAATCCCAAAATATACCCAGTGTTGGTTTAACACAGTAATAGAAGTTGCAAATGCTACAACCCCCAACCGCCTCTGGGGGCCTGCACAGCAAAAAAGTGTTTTTATTTGAAAGGAAGGGTAGCAAAAAAGAATCATTCCTATTCCTGCCTCAGAAAATAAGCATTTTTAGTTAGGAAAGCCCTAAATTGCCTAAAATATTAGGTAATTTGATTTCAGTGCAATTTTTTGATAAAAACTATACTTTATTCAAATATTATGAAACTTCTTGAATATACTAAAACTAGTACATGTAGAAAAAACAGGAAAAATAACTAAAAACATCTAAGCCATAATTGCCTTAAATATTTGAGTAATTTGGCACTGAATACACCCCGTTTAAAAATAAAAATATTTAAAAAAAGGTAAAAGTTTTAATTTTTGAAAACTCACTTGCAGAACTTTACTGAGATCCTTTTGTTGATTTAACTGATCAGATAACAAAACGGATTCCAAATCATTGGCAGCCAGAGATTTCTTGACTTGCAGTGCTGTTTGTTCTGTTATTCTATAGTTTAAGTCTCCAAGCCAATAAACTTGACTACACAAATTTCAAAATCAGTTTTCTTTAATAAAATATACCAAATAATCACTTACTCATGCTCTCTAATTGTAAACGGATGCCTCCTGAAGTTGACCCTTTGGTTGATGTCATTATAGTCTTGATTTCGTCTCTCCACTTCCTCCACACCAGCAGCCAAGTGGGCATTAACAAAACACAGCAAAGTGTTGTGTAATTCTAATCGCACTGCAACCCCTCCTTTATTTCCCTACAAAATCGAAATAAAAGCAAATAATTTAATTACGCCAAATTGTTACCATTTTCCCTAAAATTCCAGTACCGACGGTATCGATGGCTACATTTTTGATGTGTTTATAGTGACAGTTATTAACTAAAACTTCTAATTGCATTCCAACAAGCCGAACAAAAGCTACCGATCTATATTTAGCCCCAGGATGTATTGCATCGGCGATTGCTTTCCTCCACTCTGCCTCTCTTGGTGTATCAAACAGCAAAAAGGCTTCCTTGCTTAAATCCAACTCTTGAAAACCAATTGCAAACACGTCAGGAGGATCGTCATCACAACTCAACCAAGTTTTTAGGGAAACCGTTGGAGGTTGCCCATTAACGTTCCAAGTTCCTACAAAAACGCTGAAAGAGAGTTTTAACAACCTAGACCTTTAAAACTATAAAACTCACGTAAACTCCTGCTTGTGTGTGTATTCCTGTTCCCTAACCGAAAGTTGTGAACGTAAATAAGACTCCCTGTTGGCAGAAATCCCCTGCCCTTGCGCAATTTTCTGTCTCGCCACAACAATATCTGGACACTAAAATAATAATTAAAAACCCTCAACTTTTCGTTGCTTTGAAACTCACATTGTCCTCCATTTCTTCCACACTGTATTTTTCTAACCAATCAAAATTTAAAGTGTTGTTCGACGAAACTAAAATGGTTATTTTAATAATGCGGCTACCAAATTTAAATTACTCACTTTCTTTACACCTGATTACTTCCGAAGCAAAATTAGAGCTCTCAAATCCAATTTCAATGTCGAATTCGAGTTTGGTATTTTTATAAATTATATTAAAAAGTATGTTGGTGTAGTTATTTTCAATGGGTTCGGTATCTGTAATCAAAAATTCAATTGTGATACAAATCCGCCCACTTTTGTACCAATACAGTTACTCTTTGTAATTTGATGCAAATAAAAGTTTGAGGTGTTCTAATAATTGTATTTTATGTGGTTTTGAATAATAGTGGCCAAAAAGGCACCCAAAATAAAAAATCATATTAAATAAAATCACAGTTCTGTGTCTGTCTGTTAGTAATATATTAAAATTCCATAAAACTAAAATGCAGTTTTTTAAATTTTGACAAAATTTACTTTTTAAAATAAAATATATAATAATTTAAATGGTAGAAATTCATTGTTTATTGGAGGTATAATCTCACAACTTAAGTTTACCCCCAAAATCTGTGCCTCCGCACTGAACTTTCAAAAATAAGAATTCCCGGTAGGAATTGGTGCTCTGAAACCTCAACCTAATAACGAAAACTATAAAAATGAAGTACTCTCACCACATAAAAAAAACTGATCGATAGGAACAACCCTTTCGATAGTCAAGTCCAAAAACGATTCAGGCTCTTCCTTATCGCTTATGATAACAAATAAAGCATACGATGAATCGCACTGCACTATAGCCAAGATCTTCTTTTCATCACTCCATCCCTTTTGCACTAAAGCAGCATTTAGATGTAACTAACGCTAATTGTCAAGAAAATACAATCAAAAAAAAAAAAATCAAAACCCAAGTGTCAATGAAAAGGATACAGTTTTAACGACTTCCTTGCTACAAAATTTCGCCTGTACGATATTTAAAACGTCTTTATGAGTTGCTAACAACATAATTTCGTTTTTATGGTTAAAAACTACGTAAACAATTACGTAGCCGATGATTCATTTTTAATTTTATATTCATTTTCCTGTAAAATCAAAATATCAATAGCAAGATAACCTCACTTTTTGAGTTTCAGATGCACCACTACCGAACACTGAAAATTACCAAACAAATTAAACGTGGAAAATTTGAAAAATTGCTTTTCAAAAAATTCTTATTTGTAGCTATTAAAAAAAATGAAATTTGTATGCATTTTTAAGTAGGCGTAGAAAAAAATAAATAAAAGCGTAGCCCGATTTGACAATTTTAATTGTTTGATGTAAAATATTGCAACAGGTGTGTGAATCTTAAACGATTTTAATTTTTTTCTTGTAAAACTAAAATATTTTGTAAAACCATGAGCGACTGGTTACATTGCAACTTATGTTATACAAGATATGAGTCTTCCATCAAGTTTAACTTCACAAATTGCGGACACATCTTGTGCGAAAAATGTTTACTAGCAATGGGTAAATTCTACGAAGGTAATTTTTATCAAAATGTTATCTAAATCCTATCAACTATTTTAGGTAAACACTCGTGCGCAATTTGCAACGCAAACTGTGAGTGTATCCCCATTTCGAATTTAGACTAGCAACTGCAGTGTTTCTTTCAGCCGCTTCCAGATCACCTCGAGAGATCAAAAGAGGTACAGTTGCTTTCATGAAAAATGAAGCTGACGTCACAACCATCTGAGTGAAGTATCAACAACTTTTTTTTTAATTAATAAATTAGTAATATAGGTGAAAACAAAGACACACTAAAATGAATGATTCCTAAAGTGTCTCATTTTAGAAATCTTGTACTAAATTTAAAATTTTTAAAAAAAAAATTGTAATAAAATCCATAAAGATTTGGTAAAAGTTAAAAATTCTTTTGTCCTGTTTACATTATCCCACATTAGTGGTAAACAACTCAAAGCAGTTTCAGTATATTTTGTAGTTCAAGTCTTTGATGAGGTCTATACCAAACAAAAATTCAGAATTTACAGTTTTATTGCATCAAAACAAAAAAAAATAAATAAAAGTGTGTTTTATAGTTATTGATTTATTGTTTGAGCACCAATTATCTCAGGTTTTTAACATGAATCAGAACAAGGTTGAAAGCCATACCTGCAAATTATTCTAAGTTGAGTGAGTTAAGACCCAAGTAAAGGTAAATTTTCTTAAGAGGGGCACTTTCTTCAAGGCCCTTTTAATTTAATCAACAGATGGCGCCTACTTAAATATTTTTATAAAATACTAGGAGGCTTTTGTATTTAAAATATAGCAAATTCGTTGAGATAATACTATTCTATAAACAATATTCTTGATCTTAAGCTATTTTGGATTCGTAAAATTTATTTATAATAACACAATTCATAATTAAAGTTTAATTACCTTTTTTTGTAAGTGAGTGTGTTTTGACATACACAATACGAACTCAAAATAGCTTAAGATCAAGAATATTATTTATAGAATAGTATTATCTCAACGAATTTGCTATAATTTAAATACAAAGGAATCCTCTTATTTTATAAAAATATTTAAGTAGGCGCCATCTGTTGATTAAATTAAAAGGGCCCTGAAAAAAATGCCCCTCTTAACTCTAATTTAAATTTCAAAACAAAGTTAGGTTGTTACATTAGTAGATTCTGCTACTATAAAATTTTTACATTAAAAAACATTTCCACAATATGAGGATGATAAAAAACCAACTAAAATATCAACAGATTTACTCCATTTTAAGTTTTTAAATTAAACAACAGTCTTATTTTAGTCTTTCAAGTTTTCTTTATTAAAAACATAACATATTGGTCATCAATTTTGTAGTACTAAGAGCTTACCTTGCATTTAACATACAAATAATAACTAATTATTTAAAAATTACTACCATTTTCAGGTGGAAACAATCTCATCTTTTGAGTCCCACGATGGTTCAGTAGGTTATCCACCTCATGGATCCAGATCATCCAGCTTACACCTTCCATCTATCAAAAGAGTGGGTCCCTCCCCAAGATTGCCCATGTCTTCTTTCCATTGACGTTCAGGCAATCCAGCACAAAAATACAAGCGTTGAAATAATTACTGTAAAAGGAAGCAAAAATAAATTGTTAGAACTTAATTAGTGCTAAGAACTAAAATTGTCAACCAATCAATTAGAGCCGTTCTCACTAATGATGAGATTGGTTAATAATTTTAGTCGTAGCCCTCAGTGGTTATCAATGATTTGTTACTGTAAATGTTTGTATTTTGTAAATTATACTCAGTATTAAAAAAGAATTTGTAAATAGTAGTTTTCGTCACAAGGACGTAAAACGAGATTTTACACCCGAGGAGCGGGGTTTCGAAGGCGAGGCGAAGCGAAGCGGAGCCGAGACGCACGAACCGTTCCGAGGAGTGTAAAATCAGTTTACGTCCGAGTGGCATAAACTGCTTTTCGTTTTACCGGAACTACCTCATTTTTATTCGCAACATCGTGGTGAGAGGCTATGTATTGAAAATTTAAATCTGGCTCTTCTGATTGGTTTGGTAATTAATCAAGGTTGGTAATCTTACATTTTTAAAACCATATACATACCCCTATGTGAATGCAGCTTAAGTCATTTATATTTGTAACGTTGTGGTGAAAGGTTGTGTTAGTAAGATGGAAAGTAAAAGTATCGAAGAAGCCGCCAGAGAAGCAAAGGAAGAGTTGCTGCCTACGAAGTCGAAGACGATATATAAAAAGGAATACGATAAGTTCTTAAAATTTTTAAATGAACACAATGTGTTCCACGGTTGCTGAGGGTTACGTTGTAGACTCCGTCTACAGCAAAGGCAAGATTTCAGATCAAATTTTGGGATCTGCATCCACATCTTCCCTCAAGAAGATTGTTAATGCGCCGCAGGCGCATTCTTCAAACAGCACAGGGGAGAACACAGACGAATTTAGAGGTCCGTTGTTTTCCAATTGCGTCGTAAAAATTAAACATTTTCACTCAAATAAATAATTTTTGGCGTAAATATATTGTGTTTTATTTTATAACCCTCCCCTTTTTAACGTCCTAGGACGTTAAAATTACGGCCCCCCTTTTTAACGGCCTAGGACGTAAAAAGGCATTTTAAGCACCTGAAATCAGGACTTAAACACCTACTTTAAGGGTCGGTATAACGAAAAATTATTTACGATGAGTTTCAGTATCTGGTTAAAATTTCAGTTGTAATACAAATGTATACAATACCAAATAAAGGCTGAATTTAATCCTACTTCCGATCTTTATACTGCAAAAGCACAGCTTCTGAGGCAAACCAAATAAGTGTAGGTAGGCAATGAAGTGGTAGCTCAACAGATATTCAAGTATTTACAAGACGGCTCATAAACGTGAGAAGATTGTTATACTGTGCAGCTTTCTTACCACAAATAATTCTGATCAACACGAACAACCCTTTTGATGGTGAATCCTTATCGCTTATTTTAAAACCGACACAGCATAAGGGAAAATGGCACTGTACTGTCGCTAGTATCTTCTTTTTTCCTTCTTCAGTCCATCCCTTTTACACCAAAGCAGCATTTAGACGCAGCTAAGGTCAATGTCAAGGAGAATACCACATAAATCAAAAGGAGGGTCAACAGAAAGGATACAGTTGTCAAGATTTCCTTGGAAGAAAATTTCGCCTGAAGGATGTTAATATAATATCTTTGTAAGTAGCTAACAACATCATTTCGATTAAAAATACGTAGCCCACAATTCATTTTTAATGTAAAACTTAGTTTCCTGTAAAAAATAACAATACAATAATAAACGTAACCTCACTTCGCAGGTTTCAAACTAAACCACCAACCAAAACCAAACTAAAAGTTACCAACAAATTCAAACATGAAAATTTTGAAAAAATACAAATAAAAACTTATATTAATTCCGTAATTTTTTTATAATTGTTTTTAATAATAATGTTTACTATATTTTCGTTACGTTGACTTACATTTTACAAGAATTTTTTAAGTTGGCTTAGGAAATAAAAGCGCAACTTATTTTGACATTTTTAATTATTGTTTGATGTTTTTCAAGAATCAGTGCATCGTTTCTATCGAAACAATTAGAATCATTTTTGAACATAATTCTGAAACCATGGCCGACTGGGTACACTGTAATTCATGTTACACCAGATACAAGTCTTCGATCAAGTTTAATTTTACAAGTTGCGGTCACATTTTATGTGAGAAATGTGTGCTAGGGATGGGTAAATCCTATCAACAACTTTTATTGTTAGCAATAAATCGTGTTAATAATTATTTTAGGTAATAGCTCGTGTGCAATTTGTAAAGAACCCTTCGAATGTATCCCCATTTCTAATAACTTAGATCCACATTTGGAATGTTATTTTCGACCATATCCTACTTTTGCCGAGAAATCAAAGCAGGTAAGTAGTAATAATTAGTTTTTATCAAGAATCTAATTTTTCCCATTGATTATGTGTTTGAGAAAGATATGCAACCAATTTATAACAAATTTTGTGTCAAAATTAAAACATATGACCATGGCTGATGGTCCTATGCCAGACGTCGAAATTATAAACTTAGAATGAATAGTGAAGATGTATGATGTTTACGAGTATACGTAGACATCAAGGAACACCTAGTTTTAAAACCTTCTGGTGGACAGGGTGAACATATCTTTTTCATCCGAAGCGATGTGCAGCGGAGCTGCAAAGGACTTAATGTTTTTTTATTTTGCGGAGTACGAGGTACATGGCTAAGGACGATTTCCAGAATATCGTAGATGAGCTCTTCACGTTAGCCACGCAAGTTTTACAATGTTGCTACGAAAATATGCAAAAACCCCGTCTCTGTTTTTCGAAATAAATTAAATTCAAAATTTCCCATAAAATTTCATACCTATCTTGCAAAAATTTATAGCCACTGATCCAATTTTAGATTTCAAATTTTCAATATAACAACATGCTTGGCTTGATAAAGCACATCACCCGAAAGTATAACTATGCAAAGACTGAAATTTTACGGGCCTACAAAGCTAATAAAGACTTGAAGAAAGAAAATGATGCTCTGAAACTTCAAGTAGGCTACCGTTGATGTAGTAGGTGGTTCTATAATTTTTTAGTTGATTTCTTTTTAGATGTCTAGACCCAGCTTTATGTCTAATCGGAGTGGTGACTCAAATTCTAGAAAAGCTCCTTCAAACTTTTCTATGAACGGTTCTGAAGCAACACTGATTTTCAATAAAAATCATCGTCATCCTATTCAACCAACACATTCATTATGGAATCAACATGGAGAAGGAAGGCAGATGGGGATGTTAGGGGTGAGTTATCTGTTTTTTTAAATTGTTTTTCTGTTGTTCTGTATTTTTTTTTTATTTTCTTTTACTTTTTTATGTACATTCTTCAGTTTAGGCTTAAGACTGTGCTTTTTATTTTTATATTGTACCTACCAGTCAGTCAAGTCATTGATTTCTGTTAATTTTTTTTACTACTTAATAATCTCCATCTGAATTTTATCTTGTTCTATAAAATCTCGTTACTTCCTTGTGCTGGGGGGTATTCCATACCCCCCAGACCCCCCGGTTTTACGACAGTTTCTTCACATTTTTAGAGAATCTAGTGGCCTTAGCCACCCTAGAAAATGGAAGAAACACTGGAATACTCTCCACTAGTAAACAATCAACGAGAAGATATTTCAAAAATCAAATTTACGTCGTTTTAATTATGAAAAGTGGTCTTGATGCTTCCTTACAGCTGAAAAGTACCTTGTACCAGCGCGATAATGGATCATAATATTTATTTTGGTTCTCTAGCTCTAGTTTTCCTTTTTTCTCTCCAAAATTTCTCGGATTTCTTTTTTTTTAAATATTTCCTAGAGAAATTTTCAACTTCTACCTCAAATATTTTCTTTTGTTAAAGTAAGCATTTAATTGATTTTACAATACTTGCACCATTCGTTTGTTAATATACCTACCTAAAATTGAAAAATAATATTTTTGTTTAAATATTTCGGAAAATACTCGAACATCAATCTTGTTAACGAATTTATTAACGAAACGGAAAACATTCAGCTGACCCAAAATTAACTTTCTGTTTTTTACATTTGTATTCACGCATCTACATAAACTTATCAATGCGAAAATCGAAAAATGTTAGGTTATTTAAAATTCAAGATGAGTTTAGTATGAAATATATATTTCAAATTTTCGATAAGCAACTTTGAACGAATACAATTTTTCTTAGATTAAATTGATGAAATTTGCTTAAACAGTTTTACATATATTTAAAATCTTCCCGAATATTTCCATCTTTTCCAATGAACGATACATTATAATTATCGGGATACTTTATTATCAGAAAGGTATACTATATCTATATTTTATTAATTTTGAGAAACGTGTGGATCAATTTTTCTGGCCGGAATATTTTCCAATCAAATTCAGGATTAAATTTTTCATGAATCACATCAAAAAATCATAAAATGACGAACCTTTTTATAAAAAATGCAAGTTACTACGAGGGGAGTTTATTTTATTTCTCACTTGAAAATCTTCACTTGAAACTTGAATTACCCAGTCATGGTTTACCATATAATATAGTCGGTTCGGTTTGGTTCTAATTAAAACCAGACATCTAATTAATGTAAACAAGCTAAGATAAGAAGCTCAAATGGACCAATAATTGTAAATAATTAATCAAAGGGTAAATTGAGTGGGGAAATTATTTATTTTCAATTTTAATGCAAATTATGTCATTATTGTGATAACTGCCTTGAACAAGGAATTGTATTCTGTAAAATATAATTGGAGAAAACAATTTTCCTTAGTAATTTCATTTTTAACCTTGGCAAAATTAATTTAATATTTTTCTGTTTTTCGCCGCATTGTGCGTTGCGTTGCCTCTGTCTGGATCCGAACAAAATTTTCAGATGGACCTCGTATTTGAACACTTTTTTTGCTTAGGTTATTCAGTTCACGTAATATAAATCTTTGTTTCACAAGTCTCGTATGCAAATTAAGATCCCTTCTTCTTGCATTAAACATTTGTTCATAAAACATAGGTATCTACGTGATAATTGAAAGGAGTAACCATACACGTTTACATGTTGCGTGTCATTACGTACCAGTTATTTACCTTATACATTATTTCACGATTGCGGTGCGTTATGTAACTGTGACGACAATTAATGTATAAAATATGTAGGTATATGGGCACAATTAAACTTAAAATAAAATCTACCCTTATTTGAATTTTTTGCGTGCTCTTGGGGTGCGTTCTATATAAATTTCAGTCAATTAGTTAAAACACGTTTGTGTTTATTTAAAGCGTCCGCAAAATACGTCGTCAACCATCATTGTCCACACAACACCACGATAACAATCTAATTAATAGTGGTAAATAATAATGAACAAACAAGTAATATTATTATGTCTACTTTTATTTCGCAACCTACGTAAACCAACACCATTTTACAATTTGATATTGTTTAGCAATTTTATTGATCTTCTTCCATGCATTAAAATTGATAAAATATTTAATTTTGCAGGTACCTATTAGTGGACGTTTAATTTATTATCCATCCTAATTACTAGTTAATTTAAGTTGCATTACAGATACACGAAGCAGCTAATTATAATCATAATTATTATTACGTATGACACTGTATGTATCTAATGATGAAATACAAATAACCTACGTTTGGTGTTTTTGTCATATTATTCAAGGATAAAATTATTATTTTATAATAACAATGCATGTACCATGTACCTACCTGTGAACTGCTATAAGTGGATGGTATGGTCATGCTTAAATTTCGTGTTGAAATTTTTATATTACAAGGATGATGAGAATGGATTCTATTCTATAATATAATGAACAAACCTATTATCCATTTAGAAACCCAAATTTTTTAACAACATTTTCGAATATTCTCATTATTTACAGCAGGGTGAACTTGATAAAGATTTTAGAGTAAATTTTGAAAACTGAAGCAAAAATGCAGCCAAAACTTATCGACTTATTTGAGGATTTCAAAGTCCCGAC
The DNA here is from genome assembly GCA_905340355.1 of Rhagonycha fulva. Classification (NCBI taxonomy): domain Eukaryota; kingdom Metazoa; phylum Arthropoda; class Insecta; order Coleoptera; family Cantharidae; genus Rhagonycha; species Rhagonycha fulva. The sequence goes on from HG996559.1 coordinate 2,515,704, forward strand.
GACCTAGATCAAATTAAATTTTGTATGATTTCATCAAAAATTTCTTCTTTTTCGCTGCTTATTTCAAATTTTTTTGTTTAAGCTGTTGGATTTTCTGTCCCATATTGTGCGTTTTAGCGTTTTTAGTAAAATTGTATTAAATTTTTGTATTTTCAAGACCAATTAATGAGAAGCTATCCGTTTGGCCGAATGGCATGGAACAGAGTCGCTTTGGAATGTGCAATTTGGACACCTGGGTTTTCATCGTTTTTTGAAAACATTCGCTTTTGTAATATTGTTCATCAGTCTTCAATTTTTGTGATTCCACTTGTCTGAAAAATTCAGGAAATTTGAAAATTTACAAATTTCTTCAAGGAAAGTCAGAAAATTTTTGATTTATAAACAAAATGAGGAAAATTAAAATTTGCTTCCAAAGAAAACTTTTTGAAACTTAAAAAATATAATGAAAAATATTGCGTATCCTGGTTTGCTTAAGTATTTATAATTTAGTCGATCCACATTTGATTTTTTGAACTTACAAAGTTTCAAAAAGTTAACAGGAAAATTTTCAATTCATCTCATGAAAAACTTGACAGTAAAGAAATTTGTTATGGAAAATTCAGCAAAAGACCTGAAACAATTCATATTAGATAAAAAGTAAATCTGGAAAATCGTAGTCAGATTTGAAACAAAATTTACAAAAAAAATTGATAAATATGAAATTGAATTAATAATTATTGTTCTTTGATACAAAATATTAAGCAAACTTAAGAGAGGCATTTTTTTCAGGGCCCTTTTAATTTAATCAACAGATGGCGTCTACTTAAATATTTTTATAAAATAAAAGGAATTTGCTATAGTTAAAATATAGCAAATTCGTAGAGATAATACTATTCTATAAACAATATTCTTGATCTTAAGCTATTTTGAGTTCGTAATATTTATTTATAAAAACACAATTCATAATTAAAGTTTAATTATCTTTTTTTGTAAGTGAGTGTGTTTTGACATACTCAATACGAACTCAAAATAGCTTAAGATCAAGAATATTGTTTATAGAATAGTATTATCTCAACGAAATTGCTATATTTTAAATATAGCAAATTCCTCTTATTTTATAAAAATATTTAAGTAGGCGCCATCTGTTGATTAAATTAAAAGGGCCCTGAAAAAATGCCCCTCTTAAAGAAAAAAGTAAATGTTTACGAGATTCTTCAATTATTATTAATGTACATTATGTAAGTATTACAAGGTTCTAATTTTTTAAATCTCAAAGTGGTTTTATTTTACAACTGTGCTAGAAAAAGCACAGACAAGACAAAATCGTAAAATAGTTACATAAAAAATAATTAAAAATGTGGGTATTATCATCAGATGATCACCCCCCCCCCACCCCCCGAGACGCCTGTAGCTCCATCCAAATTAATGTAAAAGATTGAAAATGTAGAAAACCAAACTTTTCCTAAAAAGCAAAATAACTCATGAAGCTCCTCCGAGTTCAAATAATGTACTTTTTTTATTTTTGAACCATTGATCAACTACTTTTTCAAAATTAGCCTCTCCAAGTCATCCATGACGAGGTTTTATAAAAATATTTGGATCCTCTAACCTGACCTACTGTTCGGTAGGGTTAAAATAACCTCCCTGCTTAGGAGATAATTAATTTAGAATTTACTCTTTCGGAGGTGGGGTACTTAGTTTCGATCTACGCCGTTGAATACAAATTTAAATGGGTAGTATACGAAACATCAAAATTTAAAGCATGTAAAATATTAATAACTTCTGACGTTGTAGTTGAAATAAATTTCGAATATTTTACGCTGTGTCGGCAAAAGGGGGAAAGAGGGAAATTTTACTAGTCCCAATATGTTTTTAGGAGATTCGAAAGTCAATTTTACAATAATTAAATCATTTTTTCAAATAAAATTATAACACTACTACCATTCAGAAATAAATTAAAAAACAGCGCCGCAGGTGACTTTTTAAATTTAAGTGTTTTATTAAAAAATCAAAATTTAAAAACTTGAACCGAGCAATTGGGGTACTGTAAGATGTTGAGGACTCGTGAATTGTGGATCAGCAGAAATTATTCATGCGGTCAGGTAAACCGCTTCCAAAATCTCGAGTAATGAATCTAAGTAAGACAAAATTATTCAGTAAAATTACTACCATAAATATTAATGGATCGGTTTTGTCCTGCAAATCTACTTTTGAAATCTGGAATTTTAGATTTTGAAGGACATTTTCAAAGCAGTTGTTTACAAAAATAAAAACTTACCATATCCCACACTTATTTTTGACTTATTTCTGCTTTAATGAAAATTGTTTTTGTTTCGATGTTGTCTTAACTCCGTGCTCGTTACTTCTTCCATACCATAAAACTAAAAACCACTTTTTACTGTATCTGTTTACTTACTAATAAACGCCTGATGTGGGTGACTAAGGCGGCGCTAACCAAATGAAGGGTATTTTAGAATAAAAAACCTTAATTAAATATTTAAAAAATTTCAATTTAAGGAATTTTAATAAATTTAACTTTGAAATTATATTTTTATTGTCTCAAAAAAGTTATGCTAAAAACCTTTGAACACATTACAATTGCAAAAGAGTTGAATTAAATTGTTTGAAAAATGAAATTCAAATTAAAAATATGCCAACAATGCCGAACAATAGATTCGTTATCATTTCGACTAGCTTATCGAAACGAAGACTTTGTAATGTTGAAAATATTTGTATTATAAGTAGGGTCAATATGTTACGTGGTTCTACATTGTAGTAATTATGTTAATGTGTACACACTACATTATTATGTACTATGTAAACTAAATCGTATGACGATAACTCAAGTCAAAAGCGATAATTTTAAATGCAACGAAATCGCAATTTCCTGGTTATCTTGGGCATAACCGCCTCGTTCTCAATACACACAATACCATGGTGGCATTAATTTGAAATTGTAAATACTTTCCTTCCTTCCTGCAGCCACGATATTTTTTTCCAATAAAATCCATTTGTCAATTACGATTGACATTTGGGCCATAAAGGTAAAGGTATCTTTACATAATGAACGAAAGGGACCCTTAAGCTATGCATTTCTTGCAAATTATTCTCGAACCAAAATATCTAAACCTGCTTTACTTATTATGGCTATAAATGTAGTAGTTCAAAAGTTACCTCAACTTGCGATAATAATACGATGAGAATCGTATTATTATAGTATCAAGTTAATTATTTAATTCTGTAGCGGTTATCGCCACTTTAGTCACAACATAAAGCTGATACGTTTTTAAATAAATTTTATCGTGACGTAAGAAAAATAAATAAATGCACTTGAAAAACTTGATTAGTACGTGTTTCTTGGAAATTCTACTCCTCAAGTTTTACGCTTACAAAGCAAGTCTACTCCGCCAGCCATAGCAACTTTATTCAAACGTTATCCTGTTAACTTGTAAATTCAATACAGGTTAAGTTGATTGATTAGAAAGGAATTATTGGGAGAGTAGAAAAAATACGATTAATTAGTCGAAAAATGTTGCTTCATTTCAAAAGTAAATTCGGAAGCTTTTAACAACAACAAACGATTATTTTAGTATCTACACATTTTTCATTTTATGAAACTTAAAACGTAGGAAGTCGATTAGATGTTTCAATTTCATTGCAAAAGAATCTAAAGTCTAATTGAAATAAAACTAACGCCCTTACATTACGTCTGAGTTTGTTTTATTAAATAAAAAGTATCAGTCTTGTAGAAAGTACATAGTACAAAGTTTTACCCTGCACTTACCGAAAAAAAAAATAATTAATTACTAAATTACTATAATTTTCAGGTAGAGGTAGCTTCATCATTCGAGTCTCACGACGTTTCGGCCGTCTCTCCAAGTCACGGATCTGGACCATCGAGCGTACATCGTCATCGTCCTTCTTTCAAAAGAGTGGGTCCTTCCCCGATCTTGCCGATGTCTCGTCTCCTTTTGCGTTCAGGAAATTCTGAACAAAAAAAATACAAGCGTTGAAATAATTATGGAAGAAAGCACGAGCGCGCTGTAGCATAATTTCTCACGTTTCATGTTTTAAATGCTCATACACGACGTGCTGATATTTTGTTTTGTTAGGTAAAATAGTTCAATAACCTAGGTGTAAGATATGTAATAATTATGTAAGGTGGTTTTAAGTGTTCTACACAAAATAGTGTAAGTTAAATACACAAGTGAACATGTAACAGGTTACAATATACAAACATAGTTAAAAAACAAGTAATAGATAAATTAGTCACGATATATTATAATTAGCGTTCTTATCGTCAACTAATTTGAGAATTAATAACTTAATGATGTTGATCGACTATTTACACCACACGTAACTATATAATTTACTTTAAAAAAATCAATTTCTGACTGTTAATCGTTGTATTTTGTGTGACTCTATAATAAAAAAAATTTGAAACTGAAAGTGTAATGATAATAATAATTTAGTCTGTGTATGGCTGCATTCAGCATAAAGTGAGTTGAGTTAGCAGTGTTAGAACAAGGAGCAACTTACTGGTAGATGAAGACACATGTATGTACATTAGTAGACACAAGACAGAAGCCAACACACGAAGGGCACTGCTGCTGTTACCGCGCTAAAAAATGGCACTACAACTTTTAAAAAAATAAAAAATAAAATACCCTGCAATGCAAAATCATTCCAGCAAATACTATGTGTTTTGGTGTAACTTTGGTTTAATTATTAATTGTAGAAAATAAGGTACAATCAAATCAATAACATCATGCGTCTAAATTAAGTAACTCATCATCATCATTATATAATTATAGATTCAAACTAAACATAATCACTCAACAAATACATATGGCCTGTCTTGACCTAAAGACATTAAACTAAACAACAGAGGATGTTTGCGCTTTACGCCACGTAACATATAAATTTTACCAAACCTACCGAACCAAACAAAACAATTCCAAACATAACATTTTCGAACATCCTCCTCATTCGTTATTATTTTACAAACGGCACGGGCCGTTGTTAACTATTAAAAATATCTCACAGTTCGTATAAATAGCTGCTAGTTAGAGTTATCCTGAGATGACGCCGCGAGGAGCGCATAACAAATCGATGCACTGACACGCGGATCTTGTCTTTTCTCTTTGGTTAATATGGCTTGGATGCATCTTTGGCGCGTTTCAGTTGCACTTTAAGCCTCTTCGTACCGACTTGAAAGCCGTTCATCGCCGATATCGCAGCTTGCGCCGAAGATGCATTATCGAACGACACAAAGCCGAAACACTTTGATAAATTTGTAGATTTGTCTATGAACACCTTCGCAGAAATCACGGGCCCAAAAGGCAGGAATGTGGAGGCTAAGTCGGTATCGTTGAACTCTTGTGGTAGATGATATATAAATAAATTACATCCCTCTGGACCTTTAATGAAAAAAAAAACCCGTCACATACACTACATAATTTTTTTAAACAGTGATAATCTGATCAATGCAACATCTTCCAAGTTGGTTTGGTAAAAACCTTTAATTCTTGGGCAAATTTTTGCCCGTCAAGCAAAATACTTCCCGTGTCTTCGATTTGACTTCAATAACCCCCCCCCCAGAAAATGAATTTAAGAGCATTATTTTGAAAAATTATTCCTTTAGCGACGCCGATGTCTGTTAGTATTTCGGTAAGTACAATAGTTTTTAAATCGCAACTTAGCGATTGAAAATGAAATGGCGTTATATGTTATACCAAGATTAATTAATTAAATTATTTAATATTAATGGAACATGCACGAGAAATAGGTTCTAAATAATTTATTAATATCATTGTCAATTTATTGGGTGTGAAGAATTACGATTATTATTTGTTATGTGTTCCCGAAACTGTACAAATTTAATTGATTGTTTTTATAAAAAAAAATGAGGGTTCAATAATATTAACTATGTACAGTGGAAATTTTATATAGCGAAATATTATAAAAATTTGCCATTTCTATTGTTATATTTGATTATTATGAAATAACTTCATAACTAAATTAAATCAAATGCATAACATTTTTTGACTTAAGCGCCTTCCGAAATTTTATATCCAAGTCTTCTCATATCTGCATCGTAAAATAAACTTTTACTATAAATGAATATTAGTATATAATCAAACCACACATAAGTACATAGATACATAAAAGGTATAGGTAAAGCACACAATTTTAATAAAAATATTGACTAATAATAAAATAATACATTTAAGAAATATTAGAAATCATAAATCATCAGATTTACCTACTTTATGGTACATGGACGCCATTGATATTGTTTTATCCCAAAGTGAAACATCGCAACAGGTGGTGCGACAATACAAAAATACACTAACATTAAGATAGAATTTGGTTAAATATTTATAAAGGTAAGATAGTTAACTATTACAACAACATCTAGATAATCAGAACAGAAAATTGCCAAACCCCGTTCAGATTACAAAGCCCAAATATCATTTTATGCAATTGGGATGTTCGGATTATAGAGAGTATCGATTATTTCGCTTTTGTTAAAGCTCGCATCATGTGAATTTAATTTAAAAATTAATCCGTTTAAAGCAGATTTCATAACTTTGGGACTACAAAAAGTTTCTGTAATAGATCATATTCCGGTTGTTCCAGTGTCAGGCTTACACAAGTTTCATGAATGAAGCTCAGAATAAGATGAGCCGGTTACTTACAGAATAAGCCGACGCGAATTTATAAGAATAATAAAGTTTTGTTAAAATCTTAAACAACGATTACGTAAGTTAATTTTCTATGGTTTTTATAAATTCTATCTTGGTATAAAGATTTTTACCCACAAAAATTAGTAGTATATTGTCTGTTGTGGCGCCACCTGTCGAGACATTTTGCAGTGATTCTCATATCTTAAGCCCGTATGACACGATGCATAATTTTGTATAGAATTTACATGTAAATGGTAATTATAACCAATGAAAAACGTCCGATGGCTACTAATACGTTCTTTCTATTGGTTAGTTATTATTTACATGTAAATTTTATGTAAAATTATGCATCGTGTCATACGGGCTTTAAATTGAAAAGATTTAAAAATTCGATATAATTTATGACCGAAATCAAAGGAAATTTGAAGATTTGCTTTATTTGTACCCTTAGATTTTTGACACCCTCATCACTAGAGGTGAGATTTTTAAGTCGGATAAAATCAAAAAAAGGTACCTGAAAAGGTTCTAAAAAAAGCGATTTTAGGTCCTATAAACACAAAAAAAGGTCCTAGAAAAGTACTAAAACAAAGATTTTATACCTAAGCATTCTTAGATACCTACTGAAAATTTGTAATTTTTCTTAGGTTGGCACATTTAGTGAACTGCCATCACCGAGCAACAAATTCAAATTAAAAAAAAAATAATAAAAAAATTTTAATTTAGGTTAGCGGCGTCGTAAGGATGAGATTTTTTTCTATTTAAATTGAAAATAAAAAAAAGTTTCCAAAATGCTAAATATGTCGTAAAAATGAAAAAAAGGTTGCCAAAATGCTAAAATAGGTCGTAAAAATTAAAAAATGACAAAAAAGGTAAAAATAAATAGGGCTTAAATAACGTAGTTTTTCATGAAACGAATTTTGGTACCAATAAAATAAAAATAGGACGTAAAAAAAGGTAAAAACCTAAACATCTCATCTCTAGTCATCAAGCACTTAATTTCTGCAAAATTCGTTATTAGAGATTTTGTTTCGATTTCTCATATTATATTTGATATTTGAGTAGTTGTTGCATTTTAAAATTTTACTTTGTATTAACGAGGTTCCCTAAAACCAAATAAGTTGAGCATTTTTGTCACAATATTGTATAGCTTTTTCATTTACACACAATTCGGGAGCATTTGTATAGGGGTTCAATCCACCATATAAAATAGAGAAAGCATATGGTAAAATTAAGTACATGAACGATTATTATTTCTACATAATTTTTCCCAAGAGCCAGAGAGCACCAAGGCTTTTCAAGAATCAAAATTTCGTCGTTATCAATTTTACGGCCGCTTTGTTGCTTACTTAGAGCTGGGAGTGGGGTGGAGATATTCCATATTGAAGACCTATCGATTTCACATCCATTTCTTCATATTTTATATATGGTAGCCAAAAATAAAAGCCTTTACAAACTAACTACGTTCCTGGATAACATTTTTTGATCTACCCCTTCCCCAAGCATTAAAAATCGCTTTTAGAGCTTTTTTTAAACTGTATGACTGTTAGCAGGTATCACTCGATTACTCAAGTGGAAAAATCGGGAACCCATAGAAATATCTCTAATCTGTGTACTACATATTCAAAATTTTAATGGTTGAATGAGTTTTTCAAAGATTGATTTAGTACGCTCTGTGATCGATTTAGAATGAGGAAATTCTTGTTGCTCCTGATAAGATTTAAAACTGCAATTACAACCCCATTTATTCTACTTGAATTTAACAGGATGCCGTTTGGTCACTGGAAAAGGCTACAAAAATAAGAATCCTGGTGAAAGAAATAATGCTGGAACTGTGTAATGGTAAATAACTTTACAGTCGGTGGCGTAACGAGGTTGCAGATGTTGGACTATTAGGAAAAATCATTGATTGATTGGTTATTACATCAATTAGCTCCTGATGTTAAATAACAAACAAAGTTTACTACTATAAAAAAACACATCAGTTTAAGGTCAATATTTCTGCACAAAATATCTGAGAAAAGCCCCTGAAAATTAGGTTCTTCATTTTTGAAAAATTGAAAAATTATTAAAATAAAATGCAGACATGAAAATGTTTTGATCTGAAACCTTAATACTTATTCAAGTTTACTGATATGTGTTAAGAAAATAAGCTATATTTTTCAAATTATGTGCCAAATATTAAATCAAGCGCAATGCTATAATAATGCATTGGCATTTGGGCAATAGCCAAAAACGAAATACTCAACAGGTACCAGAGACGCCTAACTTTTATTAAATTCGCCATAAATTTTAAATACTATCCCCCGACATGAAAATATAAATGAAAACTTTTATCAGGCGATAATTAAAAAAATTAAATAGTTGAAAGACATTGAAAATCCTATTTGCTCACGTGAAATTACACTTAATATAACATAAGCAATTTTGCAACAACAATTAGCGTTACCCATTACATAAAATTGATATTGACAAATATCCTTGTACAATTACGATTTTTTTATGCACGGTGATGAAACAGCGTGGCCATATTTTAAAACACTTTTAGGTGGAAATTGATTCTAATTGCCTGGCAAATTTGAGCATATTTCGTGTTTCAATTCTATGTTGAATTTTTACCTTTACACTTGAGTGTAAAAATGGAAGCAATTTTAATAATTACAAAATATTAGCATAATTTGTAATTCAAAAACGGAATATAACACAAGTAACTCGTCATACTTGAAAGTTTAAATGCATACATACAGTCCGGGCTGTAATCAAGTTATAATGAAGCACGAATTTTGCAAGTTGTACTACATGACAATATTCATGTTCCGTCCTATTGATAATTTAATTTAAACGCCAAAACTGCCACTGATGATTTACAAACCAACTTTGACCATTTATTAATTTTCAATTGAACACACTAAATTATTAATTGTCGCAAGCTTCTACGATGCAAGCCCCATAAATTTGAACTTAAAATTAAGTGCGTGACTGTTGGTTTCCGAATTTCTATTGTTCACCATCAAATTGAGATTTTTGTTTGAAAATCTGAGGATGGCTTAACAAAGATGCCGAAACTAAGGCAAAACTTTCGAGTTACGAAGTGTGCGTAAACCCAGCTTTATCTAATTAGATATTAAAATTGAAAATATTTATAATATCCTAAAGTAGATTATCTTAATCTAGAGAAAAGTAGCTAAACAACCTAGTTAGCTGCTTTGTAGCTAAGTTACTGCTCAACTCTGCAAAAAATAAATTTAAATTCGGATGTAACGTGAAGGAGACACAATAGCAAGAATATACCTATACGCATGAGAAAATTTCGCCCAAGAATTTGATTTAAAATTTCAATTTGTGTCCGGATAAGAAATCAAATGGTGAAATATAAAATTATATTTTATATTCCCTCCAGAATTTTTGGACGTCGAAAATAGAATTTACTTCTTAATTATCCGGAAGTGTTGTGATTAAGTTTTAAGTGGTTAAAATTAAATTTAGACGTAGCGTAAGATGAAAAAAGGCAACTTAAATGGTATTTAATGATTCGACATGATGTTTACGATACTTTGCCAATAAATCTCGCTTTAAATGCAAATAGTTTAGTAATTTACATAAAACAGTGGTTAACAAAATAACCCACCCCCAACTTGGAAAATGTTACAGGGTATAAATAATAGATTTTCGGTTACTTACCCTCTACCTGTTTACCAGCTGCCGCCACTGCGGCTGCAGCAAGTGTTGCATTATTTAAAAAAGATCCATAATTGGTCAAGTCCGAAGTTGTAGTTAAACTAGGTTGAAGGCTACTCGTAAGTCCTCTTTCGGCCCCGACGCCCTTATTAAGAATGCTAGGCATGCACAGCGGCGTTGCTCCCGCTTGCGACATAGCAGCTAACGTAACTAAATTTTGTACACCTATGGGTGCTAGAAGATTTTCGGTGCCCGTTAACAAATGTTGTTGTAACAAAGCCGAACCGCCGACTGCTTGCAGCAATTGCAGAGACGTCGCATCACTCGGTAGCATCGTACTGTATTGCTGTTGAATTTGAGGCTGCAGTTGAGGCGCACCTTGCAACGCGTTCCACACATTCGCTTGCATTTGCTGCTGCCGCTTCAGTTCCTTTTCCTTTTGTGTATCCGCAAATTTTACAACCAAAGGCGCCGAACATCCTTCCATTGTTTGCGAATGATGAAGTCCTTTTATTGCGTTTAGCGCAGATTGTTTACTGGCGAACGTAACAAATGCACAACCACGAGATTGACCATTAGCATCACGAAGCACCGTACACTCTTCGATGATTCCATGGCCACTAAACATTGCACGCACGTCATTTTCGCCTAACTTCTTACTAAGCATACCAACAAACAATTTCCGTTCTGAAATAATAAAAAAAAAACTATTAGAAGGCTTTAGTACACATTAAATAAAATTGCAATAATTAAAAGTAGCCCTTACATTTGAGGACCCGTAACTACGTTTATGGTAAATTTCGCTTCAATTATTTTGGAATGCTTCCAATATTTTCCTAGATGCTACGTGGAAAACTTGTAAATGTGGAAACTAACGACACGAAAATTGTACCTATGCATTTTGTTGAAAATCGTAATTCGGAACAAACGGGAGAAAGTGATGGAGAAAGCTTGCTATCAGAAAAAATTGAAATATAAATTTTCCAGGTTGAGAAATAAATTTGCCAGACAAGAATGTAACTTTAACAAAATATCATTTACTTGTTACAAAATACGTTAATCCCGGTATACAATTTCTTGCTAAATATAAATCCAAGGTCCCCAATAATGGTTTCTTTCCCGTATTTTACAGCGGTAAAAAAATAATAAGTCCAAATTCCATTCGCATAAATTCGTTTTCGACCCAAAACCTTGCAAAAATGAATTCCGTCAAGTGCAAATTACTAAAATGTTTGGGTACATAATTACTATACAAAAACACGTTTAGTTATTAAGGAAGAACGTTGAAATATGGTAATTTTAGATTGAGACTGCAGCTTAAATAGAACAAGATCGTACTAGTGAGTTTCGCCAAACGATAGTTATCTTTCGAAATATTTATAAAATTTCCTAGCTTAATTTTGCCACTCGTTAATGAATAAAACGATTCAATTTGCTGAGAAATCGCATACTGAGTATGTAACAGGACAAGTAGTCACTCAAACCAATTTAAAATTTTGGGTTTCGCCCAAAGAAAACTTTCCGACAGTTCATTTTGCATGAACTTGTACGATGGACGTTTATTATTATACGCAGACAAAAAGTTTTGTTTCTCTCGTAACAGAATATAAACAACAATGCGACATTTTCGGACATTGAGAAATGTTCAAATTGGCAGATTGTCGATAATCCTTCATTATTATGCGGGACCGTTGCATCGAATTGAATTAATGAAATTTAATTTTTTAAGGTAAATTAATAATATAGAGCAAAATGTCTCGTGCTGTGCATTCTAAACTAAATTAATATTGCACAAGGGACATTGTTTAGTGTAAATCCCACCCCTGCCTCTATACAAATTCAGAAATCGCTTATTGTAAAGCTTTTGTGCTGGAAATTACGGCTGTTCATTCAAGAAAGTATAAACTGCACCCCCAGTAATTATATTAAAACTGGAATTCAAAACTAGGGCAGTTTAATTATTTGCAATTTTAAAATTGTTACTTGCTTATTTTATGTAATAAATAATTTATTGTTAAGTTCTCACGATTTTTTTTTAATATAACAAAAGGTTATAAGATAACAATGGCTAAATGGGAGTGTGTACGTTTCAATTACATAAGCATTATATTCACTGTTGGTTAGGTACAATTTCAACGTTATGTACATATAGCGGTGCTCATTTGCAGAAACGTTTGCAAAAATAACATCAGAAATGCATACTAAAATTATGCAAATTAGAACCAATTACGTAATCGAAAAGCGCGAAATTGTGTAAATATTTTCAAAACGCCCTGCTGTAGCCCTAATCAAAATTTATAGTATACCTATGTATTTTATTATTCCTGTATGCGATACCTTTCTATCAATGCTATTGACACCGATGACAATGAACTTTGTATTACCGTAAACGTCGTCAGTATTTTGATAACTTTAAAAGTATAAAAATGTAATGGAAAATCAATGAATACTTATTGGGTACTAGACTATGGCGACGGATGTGTTATGGACTTATTCTTCGGGATTAAAAACTATAAATTAGAATAGGAAAGTTATTGAAATACAAATTTACATTATATGCTAATTACCAGGTTACTTCCTTCGGACTGGTCAAACATCCCTATAAGTTTAAAATTACTGCCAACCTCAATGCTTATTAATTTCAACACCGAGATCCCTGAATTTTAAGTCCAATAACAGTAAATTTTCTAAAGGCAAGCAAAACAAGTAAAAAAGCCTCTGTGCTTTACATCGTTTTAAAAACAAATGGGCCCCTTTACCATGAAAAATTTTAAAAATAAATATTTGGCTGCTTATTGTATTGTAATTAGAAGGTAAGAAATGACGGAAATTCAGTAATACTGAAAAAAACTTTTTTAGCAAGGTTTGGAAACGAATCAATAATTAAAGATAGGATAATTCAAATTAATAGAATAAAATTTTAGTCCATGTTATGCACAAGTCTTTTAAAATATGCGATAAAATTAAGTGCATGAAGGTGCACCCTTAACTAATTTTTCCAGGATCCAAAGGTCTGGAAAATTTTGCCCCCTGTAAGAATCAAAAGACGACTTTTCAAAAGTCAAATTTACGTCGTTATTAATTTTTAAAAATTGTTTTGTTGCTTCCTCACAACTGAAGGTTATTTATTCCATACCATCAGATTTTACGTCCATTTCATGATATTATTGCGTACACGCCACCCAAAAAGGCTGTAGTCTCTTGGAGGATAACTAAATCAATAGATCTACTTCGTACAAAGAATATTTACTGTGAGGACAAGAAGCAACAATAACAACGTCTTTCATTGTACAGGCACGACCCCAACAAAACAAATCCTATGATTTGACCGTTACAAACAAACTACAGGGTGGCCATTTATTGGAATATTTCTTCTAGCAACTAAGGTAAATATTCTTTACTTCCTATTTTAATCCAATACGGATGTATAATAGGTGTAGGTACCCTTTGAACTGAACCTGGTACTGTTGCATCTGAGTAATCGGGTTAACCGCATACTCTAGCATAATAAGATCTATCGGTGACGGAATCGGAATTTTACCAACCGGACGCTGTTCTCTACAATTATTTAAAAAAATATTCTTCTAATTTCACTGAGTCGAAAGTAATCTACTCGTTTATATTCAAAGTTCGCTAGTTACTATTATGTAAACCTGCAGAAGAAGTTAAGTTAAGCTTGCAGGAGACAATGCTATTTGAAAAATCATTCACCTACTCAAAAACTAACCTCAAATTTATTAAGTTTGCATAAATACAATTAACGACCTAGATAATATGTAACTAAAATCCATCTTCTGATTGGGACGAAAATAGGATTCTATTTTAAGCGTTGTCGAAAATTTTTAAAATCAATTACTCAAAGTAGATTTGACAGCCGATTTGTTGTTTTCACAAACCTGAAAATCTGCATCGTTTTCTTTAATTTATTGTAAAACTTCATAGAAATAAGATCATCTAAAAATCTGACAGCTTACGGACAAAAAATTAGTGGATGAAGTAAATTGTGAGGGCGACTTTGAATTTCTCTGAGCAATGAATTTGGTTTTTAATTATACAGCAACCAAATAAGATAGTAAAAAACAAAATTATGAAGCGCGAAGGGAGGAGGGGAGAAAAAAGACTCCAACTGTTGAGTAAATTATCTTTGGTTGAGAAATTGTAAAAAAAAATTCAAATGTTTTTGGGAAAAAAAGAAAGTGAGAAAATTTAAAAATTTTTCTTCTGTTAAATTTTAATTAGAATTCCCACCCCTTTCTTCTAGTATTAGTAGATTTAAACAAATCTTGTCAACATCTTTCAGTTTGTTGAACATGTTTAACTTATGAAAACTTCGTGCATTTTAGTTCTGAAATGTGTTGACTACAATTTTCGGTTATTCTCAAATGCTAATATGGTTAGTCTAAATTTAATTATAAAACCGTGAAAATAGTGAATTTTCGTGTAACAAAAGAATAATGAAAACGAAGGAATTTTGAAGCAAAAGTGAATACACAGCAACCTTGTAAAGCCTTTCTGAAATAAGGATGTCAAATTCTTAATTTATTAATTCCAATTCCTAATTTCGTTTCGAACTTCAAGTTCATCTTTAAGGTTACAGGACAATAAATTATGATTAAATGGGTTATACATCCAATAGTTAATTTTAACCCTTACAGTTTCCTGTTCACTATCACAATAAATTTATTGTAAATTAATAATACTTTGCAGGATCGAAGATGAACTAATCAAATTCGAAACGTCGGGCACAGTGAAATCTGCTCTTTTAACCATTAATTCCAGTCTTTCTTTTAGTATTTCATTATTACTAAGTGACAATTTTCAATGGTAATAACACTCGTGCCCTGTTGGCATTGTACAATCAGACAATGCTAATTATGAATAAATTTTAATATAATCAGCATACGTTAAATTACTGTGATTACAAGTTCTAAATTTACAGTGAAGGATAAGGATAATCACTTCGGGGCTTATGGTATCCACCAAATTTTTTTAATGCATTTGTGTATTTAGCGATGTCAGTCTTGACAAGACCCGACTATTTTAAGGCGTTTAAAATTAGACCAATTAAGCTACCTGCTAGCCTTTATAGAATACATTTTTACTGTACAATTTTTTGTGAAAAAAGTCATCTGTTTACAAAACAAAATATATTAAAGAAAAATTAACGATTTCAATAATTTGATGACTCATTTTTTCAGTTGTAAAACGTTAAAACAATAATCGAACGTTCCACTTCAATCCATTAAAAATAAAATATATTTATAAAAAAAGTACATCAGGCAAAAAATAAAAGTAATCTCGTTCGATGTTTATTAGACATTAAAATTGTTTATGCCTCAATTTTGCGGATAAAATTGTAAAAATTTAATGGATCTGACTAACCAAACAAATACCACAAGTTCAAAGTTTTGGAATTCGAAACTTGGAAATATTTGATACCTAAGTGCACAGTTATCATTCATCAGTTATTTGTTTACAAAAATTTGTTATGTTTTAAAATTTTCTAATCTAATCGTCATGTTATCGTAAAGCTCAAATGAGACACTGAAAATTCTTCAACAATGATAAGTAAAAAGAAAACAATTAGTAATACCTATGCAAAAGTCTGCTTGCAGGTAGGGTAATTAATTATTAATTTAGCAAAACGTTTTTGCATAGTACTTAGGAGTGTTTACTTACACATTTCTCGGTGGGTTTGTTAGCGAAACTCGTTAACGAAATGTAATAAACAATTTTTCGGTTTTCGTTACGCAACGAATGTTTAATTTGTTATTAACACCTCTAAAAATGATTTTTGACCTTAGTTAAAAACAATTTATACTGAACACGAAATTCTCCTTTAGGGTTCCTCCCGCAAAATAACTTTCCAACATTAGATAAAAAAAAAAAAAATTAAACAACGTTTTTACCGATGGATTTTGTTGATGGGTAAACATCAATTTAACCGATCATTTAATAGCAAATTCATTCAATTACTCGTTAATGGTTTCTAAAATTACTCAAGATTAATTAAAAAAGCTAAATTAGTGGTGAAATTTATGCGAAAAACCTTTTTTAAGGGCAGCGTTCCGTTTGAAAATTTGGTCGCGTCCTCCGCGCCGGTTTTCCGGGCGCGTTTTCGTAGTATGTCGATTGAATTGATAATAATAATTATTAGTTGCGCAATTTTTATCCATACCTGGAACAAGGTAAGGATTCGAAATGGATGTAGGTTGCCAGTAGGCCGAGCTGATGGCCGGATATGTATTCTTGCTGGGAGATCGACTCTTCATGGCACTTGTTGCACTTCCGGAGGCGCGACCGAAGAGTAGGTCGATGCATCACATAACTTAGTAATACCTGGAGCTCAGGTGGGTAAACGCGTATGTGTACTAACTGACCGCGCTCCGACGCGAAACTAAACGACTCATTTAACTTCTGTTCGCAGTCAGTCACGACACTCTGGGTATGTGACGAATACAAATATATCTTTGTACCTCGAGCGTCACTCTGCATACCTAACGAGACTTAGCAGTGAACAATGGCCAACTACTGATAATGTCCGCCGTTCGTTTCTATTGCTATCATCATGAATCACACGAATTTCTAAGCAAATATCCGAAGGTTTCGACAATATAAACGATATCTATCTTACAACATCATTATCCTCAAGCATCATGAATAGCAGCAGCACATTCTCTCCCTGTTTGGAAACCTTCAACTATGTTTACAACTTTGAATAAGATACATCCTTCAAGGATTACAATTGATTCCTAAAATTATACACTTCGCATTTTGAACTCGAAGGTACACCTAGGCGTAGCCAACCAAACCCACAAAATAATATTAATAAATATATTAAAGATGATTCATTGGTTGACTAATTAACTATTCGACAGTCCGTGATTGATTAGTTAAACATCTTATGACTCGAAAATACGCACAAGGAAGTTTTTCCAGTTTATATACAAAGTATGTATTTCAAGTTTGCCCAGTTGATTTGTTTACGTTCCAGTTCCATTCGACTAATTATTAATTATGAACCACGTGAAATTGTACGGTTAACTCGCTTATGTAACAAATCCCACCATGATTTTATTTATTTATTTATAAAAATTACTTAACTAAAATAAACGTTCAAATAAATAATTTTAACGATCGTAATAAACATTTTATACGTATGAATTAATAAGGCGTGAGGGGGGGGGTCAAAATAAAATCAAAATATTAGAAAACCACAGCTTACTACAAACATTTCGGTGTTATTACATCTCATCAGGGCAATTTAAGAAATGAAAAAAGAAAAAAAATTAATTATTGTTGAAAATAACGCCTTATTTTTTCATTCTTTTTCCATGAGGTAAATCACATGTGGGATTTATTGTACAGGAAGTAGGAAACGTGAAAGTGTGTGGGAAAACGCCAGGATAAATATTTAAGCGTTCTATGGCTTCAATCATCAGATCACAAAAAAATTACAATTGTTCCATAGGAAAAACAAATTTTTCCAGATTTGTTTTAGAATTGTAGTTGACGAATTAAAAATTTTCTGTTGTTTTCTTGCTTTTTAATGTTTTTCGATTGAAATTTGTATGATTTCAACTTTCACTTAAATTAATTCGTTTTAGTAATTAAAAGCAATCGCTTTTGAATTTTCATTTAATTTCACTTTCATTCATATTTTCCATTGTTTTAATTTTCCTTTCATTATTGCTAAATTTTAAACTGTTTTTCTTCTTTTAATAACGTAAAAAATTGTTTTCTAATTTTCGTTGCCTACATTTGAGCCCGTCTTTGTCTTTCATAATATTCCCCAGGGCATCATAATTTTGAAGATCTTTAAAACATAATTTTCTATTTTTCATTGCTTTCATCGCACCCTCCCTCTAGTATCATTCACATTTCTATTATTTTAGTTTCAATTTTCAAATGTTTTGGATATAATTATCCAATTTCATAATGAAATTAATGCATTATTATTAATTATATCTCTCCCAATTATATGTTAATTAATTTGTTTAAATTAAATTAAATTTTTTTACATCTTTTACTCATTCACCCCCCCCCCTCCTCCATCGATTGTCAATCTATTTTTTGTTGTTTTTATTTAATTGGTCATATTATGATTATCTTTATTCGTCCAGCTAATATTTTTTCATTCATGTCCTTTATTATTTTAACTGTAATTTCCAGATTTTTTAGAAGTTTGTACGTATTTTAATTATAATTTAAAAAGTGAAAATTTAACTAACTTCCGTTAGTTTAATTCCAATTTTTATATTTTTTAAAGTCTTAAATTATGTCTTTGCAGTTGGTTGGCATTTTAACTTACAGTTAAAATTAAATTTGGTTTAATAATAATTTATAAAATTTTTTTTGAATTTTTATTAACTTTGACTCTCTTCCCTCTCCCATCTATCCCGATTCTGTTCATATTTTCCATTGTTTTAAGTGTTCAAGTTTGGAGTGAAAATTAATTTAATAAATTATTTCAAATTTTCATTAATATTGAAGCCCTTCCTTCATTTTCCTTCATATTTTTATTGTTTTAATTTAGGTTTCGGTAATTTGAAATATATTACTGATTTGAATTTCAATTTACAGTTAAATAAAATTGTTCAATTTTTATTAATGTTGAATCCTGTCCCCCATTTTACTTCAAACCTTTTGTTTTTTTTTCCATATCAATTTCAAATTATAATCATTTTTTTGATTAATTTAGAACTTGTTTCCAATTTTGATTAATATTGACCTCTCTACCCTATTGATTTAATGTAAGTTTTATATTTTTTGAACATTTTTGTTTTGTACTTCAATATAATTTAACAAAATGCTCTTCATCTTTCAGATGCAAAATACCCACCTTTTCCTTTATTTATACTTTCATCTCTATTAAAAATAAATTTTATATTTTCAAATAGATACTAAGTACCACCCTGTTCAAAAAATTCTTTCGAATTTATAAAATTCGAAGTTATTTGCGATTAAATGAAAACAATTTTATCGATCCTGTCGCAGTTGAAATTGAATTATCGTAATGCAAGATTTATAAACATGTAGCTAGGGGTTGTTCTCTATGAGGATATTATTGCTCACGCAATAACCAAGGAAGCAATAACTTTCTCTCGAAATGGTCATCCGAACGGTCCGAGAGGATTGAAAACGACATCCATTAGGAAAATCCAAAGGTAGAAAAGGAAACTCTCTAGAGATTTCGAAAATAATTTTTTTTTAAATTGTTAACTAAATTTTTGGTGATCTTTGAGGAGCGGCAATGCAGAAATTACAAGACAAAATTTTGTTTTTCCATTTTGTAACCGGAATGTAATTTTAGTTGCACTTACCATTTCTATTTTCACTGTCTGCAGGTTTCATTTGTATGGGATGGTGCATCTGAAAATAAATAATAAAAAAGCTTTAGTACGAGGCTACAATAAGCTGTCAGTCATGGATATAAATAGAAAGTCGATGGGCGTCCTGATTGATTTAGAGTGACCTGAACGAACGCAAATGGCAGCAAGTTATTTTGGCCGACAGGGGTGAAGTAATCCAGGCCGCTATAAGTACCACACATTAGCAACAAAAAAACAGTACTATACTACCGTGGCATTAGCCAATTTAAATGTTCACTTTTGCCAAAGACCTAACCACTGTAAAATATGACATTAAAATCATTTCCGGTGCCAATTGCAAAACGCAAGTGTCAAAAATCGATTTATAAAATCCGGTGAGTGTACATAACAAAATCGCCCCTAATTAAAATTATTGAGAAAAATAAAATGAAACTATCTGGAATTTTATTACCGCAGTTATAATATAAAGTTGAAGACTGAAATAACAAAAGAAAGGACACGAGAAATAGCAATGGAATAGCAACCGAAGGAAGAGAGAAGCACTGATCCCGTGGAAATTTTTTTATTATTCAATAAAATAATTTTAAAGCAAGATTACGCAACTTAGAAAATTTATTGCTAATTGTAAAAAAAAAATTAAGAATTTCGCTCGCACGCTTCTAAATGTTGAATCGTTAATATTTATGCGCATATTAAAAGAGAAAATTTTAATGTTCACGATGAAATAATTATAAAGTGAACCTTATTTTACAATAGTTTCAAAAAATTATGATATAAAAATAAAAAAGCAACAAAATTTTAAACGTTTTCCCTCGAGATTATTTAAATTAAATCGACTCAAAAGAAAATTGAAGCGACGTTATAATTTAAAAATAAAGTAAAATTTATGAAATAACAAAGCAAGAAAAAACGAATGCAATTATTATTAACATGACAAGACGTTTTTAGCGTGAATGATAAGGCGAGATTTTACAAAATAAAATTAGAATTACAAATCTGTTGTTTGTTGGTTTCATTTTAAGTCTACTAAATTTTTCTACTGCCGAGAAGCAAAGGTCTCCTTCAAATGTTAAAATACCAAGGCTAAATCAAATTTGACTATAGATTTCATCCATAAAGATGACTATAACTATCCGAAAGGAGTAGAAATTTGATGTTGGGCAAGACCTTATGCAATTTCCATTTTGAAAAGTGTCTATCACTAAAATTGACTATAGATCTGTAGTATTACCAATGAAGAGTTGTATTGAGGCAGAAAGATAAATTTTGAATACCAACGATTAATTTGTACTATAATATGCTCAGTATCTTGATTTTTGAAAGCCTTGAAGGATAACCATATCAGGAAGAAACAAGAAAAAAATGATAATCCAATTTGGCATCATTTGCTTCATAGATGGAGTATTACGTTTTTGGTTCCACATTTAACAGTAAGGACCCTAGTAAACACCAAATAGAAACTTGAAAGTAGCAAAACGGAAGAAGAAATTCAAAACGTGAGAGGAAAAAAAGAAGAAAAGATATGGTTAATAGTAGAAAATCAGGACAGGAATAGCATGTAACTATTTTGACACAGAAAACAAATTTAATCACAAAATTATTTCATGATATTCAAAATAAGATAACGAGGAAAGTAAATAATTCAAAGCAAACAGTAGGCTATTCTTCCAGATTTAATTTGCGGGTTTTCAATTTTATTTTCAGTTTTGTGGTGTTTGATTTGAAGATGTAACTGTTAAATTTAAACACCCCTCAATTTGTTGTGATTGTGTTCTACTACCATTCAGATTCAATACTAGTAACTGTCAGAATTATATTTAAATATCTTGGGTTCCTTTTCCTTCCATAACATTATCAAATGCTTTTTCAGAGTCAAAATGAGAATTTACTCCACCTTTTTTCAATCATCCTAAATCCAATTTGCTCTTCAGCTTCTCCTATAGATCTGATATCTTAAAATTATTCCTGGATAATTGATTGTATTTGTACGACTACCCTTTTTGTGAGTAGACATAACTTTTGCCATTCTAACGGTATTTAACCTGCTTTCCAACGTGTACTTGCAGGGTTTGATAATCTCAAATAAAACAGATAACCTTTATATTTTATTAGTTCTAAATTAAGTCGTGGAGTCTGATCTTTAGCCCTTAAGAGCTTTGTTACTTCTTCGATTGTTATATCGTCAATATATTTTTATTCTTCTTCCTTGTGGGCGTACCATAGATTCCTTTAATGCTCTATCCAGTTTTATGTTTTCTACAGCTTTTATTGGTATCCTGACCTTTTCCAATTTATTCAGTGCTTCATCACTTTACATGCAACAATTTGACGACCATGCACATCGGGTTCGATAATAAATTATTCCCATGAGTCTTGACGTATTTTCCTACATCTTTTCTTGGCTTCATTTTTTATTCCATTATATTGATCTCGATTTTCTATGGTAAGGCTAAACAAATTATGTTTAAATTTGGCACATGCATTGCATTTAGACTGCATTCTGCTATCAGACTGTTACGAGATGCAACTGTGAGTTTTAAAATTGTTTTTTAATAACTGGACCAAAAATTACTTTAGACAGTAAATAAAATTCTCGATTTCATTTTGTACTTCAATCCACAAACATTAGGTGATAATCGTTTACAAAAAGGAATTAAATACTACGTATTCGTATTGCTGACTTTGTATTCATTAGGGAGTACAATTTTGATTGGCTCTTTGATTTACTGAAGTTTAACCATACGTGTTTGAACGCTTTTCAAGGAAGCTTAGATAGGTTAATTTGGATAAAAATTCCGATTTCATAATTAATTTTGGTTGCATTTCCAAAATAAACAATACACTGCGAAAGGCAAACGTTGATGTTCTCTTCATGTGCTCTGCTTGTTTTAAGTTTGGCACTAATTATTAAACCATTACGAATACTCGTACCTTCATTATTTCACTTCAATATTAAATGATGATATTTAACACCTCCAACGTTTATATTACTAAACAAACAAGTTGATTTAGGATCCTAAATTTAATTTATTTTTCATATCAAAACAAAAGTTTGATTTCAATAAATCACAAGTTCGAAAATTAAGTGGGGTCGACATCAGGGTTGTAAAAAAACATGTTTTTTTTAAATAAAACAAAACAAACGTTTTTTTTATGTTTAAAACAGTTTTTTATGTTTAAAACGGTTTTTTATTACCTTAGAAAAAAAACATGTTTTAAACAGAAAAACATGTTTAAAACAATGTTTAAAACTAAAAAAAAAATTTGTTCTCTTATCTATCTTTAGCTCTATACACCTTCCGAGTAAGCATGCAAAAACTGCCCCTGAAGATTTTTAAAAATCTATATGGCCGTTTGATTTTTAATCGGAAAAAAACATTTTTCTGAAAATTTCAGCTTTCCTACTCAAAGATTTAATAATAAGAAAAAAAGTGTTTTTTTGTTTTTATTTTATTGTAGGTAATTGTTTTAAAGAATATTTTTTAATGAAACTTTTTGGTAAAGAAAAGTTTTTTTTTACCTTTTTCTCTTATTTTAAAAAAATAAAAAAGTTTTGGTCGCTTTGTTTAAATACATATAGTATGTTCCTTAAATATGTTCATCACGAATTTTTTACAGGAAACTTTCTGTTTATTCTTCTGTACATGGTAAAATTTTGAACATTATTTGTTCGGTGGAACATAATCATAAAAATAAAATGTATTAGTATGAGGGTATCCATAAATTACGTGAGGCGTTTAGGGGAGGGGTCGAGCCGAATCTCATCCAATCTCACGTAGGGCGATAGATTTTTTCTCACAAGAAACTGTAAAATTGCGAGTAACTTTGGTAATTGTAATTGCGATTGTCTTAACTAGCCAAATAATGGTTTTTAAGCAAGTTATGTTTTTTTTTAATAAATCCAATGAATTTACACTAAAAATTTCCATTTAAAAAAATCTCAAATAAGATTAAGGGGACGTGGGAGGGGGTCCAGCCAAATCTCACAAAATCTTACTGCGGGGGGGGGGCGCCAAACACGCTTTACATAGTTTATGGACCCCCCTATGTAGTTGTATCAGTGACTACTTAGAATGGTAAACCGTGTAGGACTTAAAGGGACGGTGGTTCGAACCTCTAGCTAAATTTTTTTATTTTTTTATAAATTTTGAATAAATTATTATTAATAATCTTTAAAAAAAAATTAAAAATGTAAAAAAAACATGTTTTAAACTTACACAAAATTAAACACCTGTTTTAAACGCATTTAAAACATGTTTAAAACAAATTGATGTTTTAAATGAATTTTGTTTTAAACATGTTTAAAACACCTTGTTTAAAACAAAATGTTTTAAACATTACAACCCTGCTCGACATGGTTGTTCGGAAAATTAAAATATAAAATATAAATCGATTTAAAAATTCTATAACCAAATAACCAACGGACGGAAATTTTATTATTATCGTAAGTTGGCCCAATCGATTCAATCAGGTCGTTATTGAATAAAACGCACAGGTGCTTTATTGTATTTCATTGTGGTTTACGAAGCTTAAATGGAAAACGACATCAATTATGCCATTAAGGAGTAATAAGTTCATGGACATAGTTAAGACAAACTAAAAATAATGAAAAAAATCACTAAATTCTGAGAGAAGTACCCACTATAAGCGATTATGAACATAATTATTTAACCAAATAATAATGTTTTATCGAACACAAACCAAAATATCGTTTTGTGCAAACAAAATTTACAAAATATTGGGGCAAGTAAATATTAATGTTTAACTAATTCGACAGTACAAAAGCATATTTATCTGTAACGATATGTGTTACATTGATAAACAATGAAGAGTCCAATAATGGTAGATAAAAATTACTGATAATAAAAATATAATAATAACAATTCAATATGTGTTTTATTTACAACTTTATGCCATAATCACAAAACGAAACGTTTTAAACCATAAAAGAAAGTTTGTTGGGCAAACACAATTAATGAGACTCTTTAAAGTAAACTAGAAATATAAATACATGAAAAGAGGGCATGAAAAGATAAAGCGCTACACGAAGAAGTTTAATTGGTAAATAGAATAAACCACACATTACGGTGCTTGTATAGGAAATTAAAATCATGGCGTGCCACTTTGTCTTTTCCGAAGGATAAAAAGCTTAACGATGTATTTAATGAAATTATTATTTAAAAAAATACCACAAATAAAAACAGTTCCTATAAATGCAAGGATCGCGTGTTATTTAAATTTTCTTCGATTCTGTCCCTACGTTTGAATTCACACATCTAATCGATACTTTCATTCATAATTCAGCAATAAATATTTCGAATTTATCAATTTTTGGGTGAAAAAACCTATAAATAAATAAAACCTACTTGAAATAACCTGATTTGACTAAAAACTATCCTAAAACTAACTAAACATGGATTTTTAGTGTAGGAAAACTCCGTAACTGTGTACCGTATTGAAAAATATCCAATAAATTTGTATTCAAATTATATCAGGTAGTTTTCAAATATATCTCTTTGACAAGCGATATCTCAAAATTGTGCATTTTGAAAACACAATTTTCAATCAAAAAATTCAGAAACATTAAAATTGGTTTAGTTTTGTAGAAGTTATTTGCAGATAAGTGATTTAAAATGTAGTTACTTCAGGAAACAAATTTTCAGTGCAAATAGACCGGAGGTGCAGAGCCGCATTTAGGGGTGGAACGTGGATATAACGAAAAAAGGTGCCTTCTAAGTCTATGTATTTATATTTTCTTTTGGGCTCGTTTAAATTAGAGGCAATTCTTCATGAAGTTTGCTCCAAAAGTCAAAATATCACCATCTGGTACTGGGATGGTGACAGTAATAATGATAATTTAAATAAAAAATGTAGTAAAATGAGGCGGTAAGGATATCACTGTGTAGAGTACCAAGGAAGGTCTAAAAAGAAATCAAAGAAATCTTAGAAACTCGGTTAAGAAAGATAGGATCAAGAGAAGAGAATGGACAACTTACTACGTGGTTCTATTTTGGAAAGCAGCGTTTAGATGCGCTTGTTTACTATAAAGCAATTGATAGAAAAAATAATTAAATGCAATGCTAAAATATATAACCTATCCTATATACTTTCTTTCAGTCACAGCCGTGAAGTGATGTGACCGCTGGTTGAGTATAGAGCGGAAATTCTGGGTTCAAATCGCGGACTAGACAGAATTTCTTAGCTTGGCCTTCCAGTGGGCATCCACGCTATGGCGTGATTCATCTCGGTAAATGAATCGTAAAGACTTCCAAGAAAGCAGGCATATTCCAAATGGAATGGATAGCTCATATCTTACAGAAAACTCCCTTTTGCTCCATAACTCTCTATGGTTCGCGAAATTGTTAAGTTTATTTGGTAGAAAAATTTAAAAATTGTCAATAGACAAACATTATTCACATCTTTACTTGGTAAACGCAATTTGGTTCCTGAACCACCGATAGTGGTGTTCCTTCTTCAACCTTACTTCGACTAAAACTGCTGAACAACTTCTTTTTGTGTTACATATTATTCTCATCACTGCTAAAGTAAACATAGAGATAACGTTTTCGCATTAAAATACCAAGTCTTTTTACACTGCATTGGAGAATTGCGTGCATTGGTTCCTCTAGCATTAATTTTTAAATTTTTTACCTGATCTTACTCAGTTGACAGCTTCAATACTGTAGTTACGGATGATATAATCAGTGTCGTTCTAAGACATTTGAGAACCACGAGTTAACAGCGGATCCTTTAATTGCCGATCTTCTGAGTACAACGATAAAACTTATGGATAACATTGTGGCATTTAAAATGCTTTTATCATCAACGACTCTTTTGTTACCTATCGGTTTCAATTTTTTATAAAAAATGAAAATGAATCTAAATAAATTACATTGTACAGGTTGTGCGGCCTGAAGGCCGCACTATAGCTATTTTTAATTTAGTAACATTGTAATTGTGCAAAAGGTGCGTTATGAACCGAGTTTCATGAACAGATCTGGAGGTTTCCCATTATGGTTGCAAAGTTTAAACCAAAAACAATTGTATTTGTGAAATGGCGACATTTTAAGGCTGCATTAACTCAATGGTTAGTTTGGTGGATCTGAATATAACTAAAGAATTACTGAAAGAGCAACGAAGACGAGTCGTAAAGTTCATTAGTATTTTGTTTTTCATCCGTGAGAGTAATAACCATCACTCACGAGTAGATAGTAAAATACTTTATTTTTTCCATGATTTATAGAACCGTAAATTATGGCACACTACGTTGAGAGGAATTCCAAGTTCTTACCTTGAGATTCTACGCTAAACCATTTTAATAAATATGAAAAAAGGGAAGGAATCTCACTGCATTTAGGCTAATCTGTGATTCAGGTCTTTGCCCCCAAAAGAGTAACAAATAGAAATATCAAAGTGAGCATTTGAGAAAGATATGCTGATACATTCTAATTAAGAAATATCAGCAAATGAATATCTAGAAACTAAACAAGTAAAAATAAATATTATGATATAATATTAAAACGAAAAAGGTGACGATGAAAGACTAAAAGAAATAATTGGGTTCAATAAATAAACGACATAATACCCAAATGCATGAACTTCTGAATGAGGCAGAAAGTCATAAACAGAGTAACTTCGATAGCTACGTATCGAATTCGATTCTCTCCAAGTTTTCAAGTTGACTCAGCCTTGTAGTGAGTACTGTGCTTCAAATGCATTATAGTAAAAATAAACAAATATAGATGAGACATTCGTCACAAATTCAGTGCAAAAATAGAAAAGGCGGACTGCAAAGAAGAAATATCTAAGAAAGTTGGAAGTAGTCAAAAAATTAGATAGAGTTTATCAGAAGATAAACTGAATATGGTACTTACATATTTAGAAAAAAAGTTAAGAAAATATGTACAAAATTGGCTAGTGGAAGAAGACCAGAAGAAAACTCGGTGACAGACATAACTTCGTTCAGGTTTGAAATTAAATATTTAATGATATCCGTTATGTATTCCGTAACAATACCGTATAAATAAGCAATTTCTCTGTGCTTTATGAAAATTCCAATATATTGGGAGCCCAAAGCTTCAGCTTCATTAGCTTCTATAATAGATTCACCGCTGAGAGAACTACAGAAAGTCACACAGAATGGAATTATTTTAAAAACTCTGCAAAACAGAGAAAAACCTTACAGTAGGGGAAGAGGGTTTAATAAAGTGGATTAGAGAAATCATTCGTTATAAAATATTAACTTTAAGATATATCATCCTTAACTTCCTATTTCCAAACTGAATCGAAATTATATGATTATTTGTGAAGAGGGGGGAGGGGGAACAATTTTAAAAACCATTTGTTTCAAAATTAAACTTTTATTAAATATCACCCTTAATTCCCTACTTTCAATAACTATTAAGTACATTATCAACCGACATGCGACTTGGTTACCAGTGGGAGGGTGATGTAGCGGCCTTAAGATAAACATATGGGGCATTCCACACCAAACCGACCCCTTTTGATTTTCTTGAAATTTTTACATATTATACTATCTCACCAAAAACAGTTCTGTGAATTTTTTCAAAATTTTTTACTCAACCGAGTAAAATTTCGAAAAAATTCACAGAACTGTTTTTGGTGAGATAGTATAATATGTAAAAATTTCAGAAAAATCAAAAAAGGTCGGGTTCAAAAGTGATCTATTTGGTGTGGAATGCCCCATATACATATTTTACAATACCTAATGGATAAGGACCGATCAAGGTTTACAAAGAACAGATGCAAGCTTAAGAAATAAAAGAGAAATCAAAATTTTTTGAACTTTTTTTGATAAGCTGTATCTCAAAACCACGAGTCACATGAAAAAAATGAAATTTTGTAAAGTAAGTAATTATAAATTTAAATAATTCAGAAAAGTTAAAATCCGTTAACTTTTGTAGAAGTTATTGAACGTGAAGTAATTGTCAAGTGCACTTAAATCAGTGAACAAATTTGGGACACCCTGTATATAGCAGTCAGGTTAATTGCGCGAATATACAATAATTTAGCGACATTGCGTTACATCACAATAACCTCGTTTTATTATATTTTATTATAATAATGCACTTTATAATAAATTAGGTAACCGAAATTAGATATGCCTAAACAATTTACCATAATGGAAATGCTTATATCCCGGAACACAATAACGGAATAGAAATGTAATAAATTATGAAAAAAATGGCTTAGGTAGAAAAACTGTCAATCGATAACTCTTTCAATTTGTAGTGCTTACCAAGATGGCGGCGATTAACAATAACGTAGGGGGCGAATTTTGATGAGCGTTTATCATTGCAACCTTAACCCGATTTTATTTTTATTTTTTTGCATATTTTTCAGAAAAATTTTCACACTTTCGTTGTATTTTTAAAAATCAAATTTAAAATTTTACAGCGGCATTAATTTATGGTGCCCGTCCGAAAATAATCCATACATTTTATCATAATAATTATTAATTATTAATCCGTGATGCAAATTATTAACAGAGCGATTGTTTTAAATATTGGGTTTTCAACACAAAATATGTTTAAAAGGTTTCAAATCAACAATGACATCAAAATTAATGGAGTTTACGCAAATTTCGAACCGAGTCGCCAATGCAGCACTTTTTTCATTCCGTCAGCAGCACGAAACCGATGGAAGGTAGAGAACGTGCAAGAAATTCAAATACGCGCCCGTCCAGCAAATCTGAATAACGTGTCTCATAGGACTCACCCCTCGAAGTGTTTTGACGTTGTGTAGTGCGTCTTGTGCCAGCAGAGCCGCTTTTCGTGTGTAGAACGTAACAAAACAACAACCTGAAACAATGATATACATAAACATCAAGTAGTAAACATAAAAACATAACATATAAAAATTACATTTAAGTTTCTTTCATTTAGCACGCAACACATTTTTGAATCAAAAAGTTATTTTTATCAGGTCGAGATAGTAAATTCGTCCTGAATCCTGAAGAAGATGGGTCAATTATAGTGCGTAGTGCACAACTGTCAGTTTCGTTTTGCTCAAATAAAAGCGTAATTAAATAAATTCTTAAAGCAATTTGTTTAAATTCCAAAGGTGAGAAAACAACAAATAAAAAAAAACACAAAACTTTCATAAAAAGAAATGCTAAATTGCGACGAGTCTTGAAAATGAAATAATGTTGTCTTTGGGGAGTGTTCGTTATCCGCAAAAATCTACTTAGCTAAAGATAAAATAAACACCAAAAAAGTAGAATTTTAATTTTAAACATTGCATTTTCAAGTGTTACTGTTTCACTTTTTCTCTTTTTAACCCTCGTCTTTGACTTTTAAAAATTCCTTAAGATGTAATCAATTACGCTTTCCAAACCGAAAGTTAAGAAATTATTGCGAGTGGAACAATTAGAAATCCAAAAATTGGACGAAAATTTTTCGTCATTTATAAATCCATCAATCATTTTAATAAAATGACACCATAGCAACATGCCACTTAAATATAATCGAGCCCTGTTTCTATCTAAGAATACGGAATACAGGATTTTAAGCAAGCTTTACTTAATTTCCATTGGGAATTGCGACGAGAAAGCTTGAAATTCGAACGTCTTAATGAAAATAAAAAAAATGGATAAGATTCGTACGACATTACATACTGCAGTTTTCGAATTATAATTTGTTTACAACTAAAAATGACAGTTACAATTAAGGATTTATTGGTTGAATTGCAGAGGTTTTGCAGTCAAGCGGTGTAATAACACTTTATGATGACTCTAGTGGGTCAGAAACTGTTGAAATTATTAAATGATTAAAAAATATGGCCCAAGCTTTATTAGACCATTTTATAGACTGCACTTTGTCATGTAAATCACGTAATAGAAACGTTTCTAAAATATTAATAAAATAAAAGATGATATTTCTAATCACTGATTTAAATTTTAATCACGCTCCCCGACCCAAAGGTGCGGTAAGGGTTCAAAAGCTGATTTTTCACCCCTCATCTGTTCCAAACATGTAAATGTTTGAATAATAAAAACGGTCATTTAAAAACAATGAAAAGGAAGAATTCTTTTATAAACAAATTTTTTGGTTCAAAATTTTATTTTCGTTACTTGAAAATATCTAAATGATGATATAAAAATTTTCTAAAATGGTGCAGTCAGAGGAGTTGAATTCGTAAGTTTGTCATACCAAAGTAGTAAATCAAGGACTTGGTTCAAAATGAGGTAATTTTCAAGTACAAGTACTCGAGAAATAGGGAAGGGGAGGGTAAATAGGATTAACAACATTAAATTTTACAAATATTGGGCCTATTAACAAACGAAATTAAAAGTAGGAAAGGCAATTTCAAAAATTTAAAACTTACGAATTTATTAAATACAGTGCGGTTATAAATAAAATTTAAAACTTTTTCAGTTAATTTAACGCAATAAAAAGCAAATTTACTATCAAATAATCCCACGATAGCTATAAATATATGGGTTGATAGTAGCTCATAAATATAATTGATTTTTATTGTGTCGAATTGATTCAAAAATTTTATATTGCCTATTATACGGTTATTATGTTAATTATTATTAATGAAGTGGTCAAATCAGAAATATATTAAGCTCAACGTTTCTAATAGTTACGTTATTTTACCCATTTTTAAAGCTATTGGTAGAATTGTCTCTGAAATTCAGTAAGGCAGTTCCTGAAGTATTTCAGTTTATTTTCATTTTAATATTTTATTGATTTTTCAACAGTAGATCAAAATCTTTAATAAATTTACCGATACTAATATTCCCTACCAAGAAAAAGCGATCAGAATCCCCAAGTGAAGCCAAATGCCGAGCAATAATATGTGATAGTTCTCGTATAAGCAATTTAATAATTTTGAAAATGTTTTCCTGCTTCCTATCTTACCTGACTTAAACTGTTATTGTAAAGAAAAACCGTCAGTCCTCATAAACTTGTAAAACAAAATTAAATAATTACATTACAAAAAAAAAGCTTCAAATTAAATTAACTTTGTAGAAATTTATTATTCAGATACAAGCAAATTAAACTTAATTTTCAAAAAAAAGTAGAACACTTTAGAAGGGCATACATTACCAAAGTTGAGATTATACGTTCATGATTCTGATTGGTGTAGCAGGAAAAATAAACGTTACGGCGTATCATAAACTAATAACCAAAAACATATAAAACGGATAGATATACCGACGTAGGTCGGTAGTCGCCCTTAGAGTTCGATCCAAATATTTATGCCTGTTCCAAGATATACAAATGAAATATTCAAATATGAAAACAGACGATAAAATATTTGACCGATTAAACTCGATCGGCCTCATTTTTTTCTTTCAATTTCAACATTTATTTGGGGGTATCCACCCCCAACCTTTAAATATTTAATGGTGCGATTAATTAAAACGTGCTTTAATATTTTTAAAATAGCAAACTAAAATGGTCGATATCGATGCTCGTCTATCAAAAATAAAATCGAAAAGAAAATATAAAAAAATTTGCCCATCACCGTTCGTGATGAGCACATTCTTGACAATATCGACTAACGCTTCGTAAGAATGAAATATTTTTGAATTTAAAGAATTTTTTCTTGCTTAAGGTGATAGGAGATATTTTAATCGAATTGTTCATCTCACCATTTGTCACCACGTACTTAGTTGCGGATAAAATTTAATTTTCCGATCAGTTTTTCGGAAACATTTGAATAATACATTTGTTATTTTTTATTAAGTCTTCACGTTTTCCCGAACAGAGCAGAAAAGTATTTACTTTCCTTTAGTGACAATATTAAAAAGCTTTCAATTTATAAATCTGAAAGCAATCAACAGTTATCAAAGACCTGCATAACTACGATAAAAGATGATTCCTACTTCTGATTATTGAATTAGGGATCGCAGAAAAAGTCTCGAATAAACGAAAATATTTCGTTTTAGCAAATTTGTCCTTTAAACTTAAATTTCCACGGTGGCATCTGTAGGCATTTTAACAAATTTTCACGTTTACTTCATTTAACCGGGAAAAGTGGCGATTCATTTTACCTTTTCTCTTCTCCCTTCGCACGAATACGTCGTCGTCGACAAAAATAAATTTCGATTTTCGCCCATGACTGATTGTCAAATCAATGCAACGGCGTTAAATCAATTCGGTCTAAATTATTTCAAAATAACTAACATTTTCTAAGTGGAAGCCGTAAATAAGCGTCGTCTTTTGTTGAGTGATAACAAAATTAACAGTTGGCATGACATTTAAGCCTTAATGAGAGCAAATTTGTTAGCGCCAATTCTACCGTATTTCGCAAAACACTTGCGGTTTAATTTAGCGATCATATTCGGAATAACACCAAACACATTCACGAAAATCTAATTAATTAGTTGTTTCATCATCAAATAATAAACAAATAATTAAAAATGTTTAATCCTCTGTACATACGTTAAGCACGCACGCACGAGCTTCGATTTGGATTGAATCTTTACATCGAAAGTGCGTCAGGGCTGGCAGATTTTCAAAACAAGATTATGGGGGAGGTTTTTACAATCTGACAGAAGAACAAAAACCGTGTAATTAAAGTTTCCTTACAATGAATTTTATTGAACAAAAACCTTAATTCAACCTTTGATGATAATAGTATCAGATACGCCAACCTTTTGGGAGTTTTACAAACGCTTGGCGCAATTTGAAAGTGTATTAAAAGATTTACCTAATAATCTATTAATAATAAAGTAATTTATGGCCCCTTTCAATTTAGCACTGCCATCTGTTGTAATTTTAGAATTGCACCAGGCGTTTCTAATACTCACATAAAGTTTACGTATTTGTTATTACTATATCATCAAATATTTTATGCAGTTTTAACAGGTCAATTTCCCATTATAATAAATAAAATCATATTTTAAAATTATCACTCCAATTAAACGTAATAAAAATATTCTTACGAGTTTTCCGTATAATATTGATATTTACAGCTTTCATCGAATGTTTAATTAATAAACAACTATAAACTGCGTTTAATTGCCTACATAATTTTGTTATGATAACCTACTAATAAACACAAAAATATTCAATGGAATAATTTAACCACAAAAAAGAATTGAAAAATGAAAAAGTAATTTTTTTATAATAGTCCTAACAGTACAATAGACTCTGGAATTTGACCTCTTTATAGATAATAGAAATAACCAATCACAGAAGCGTCACACATAGAATGATACAATTATTTGTTAAAATTGTTATTGTTATGAAAATAAATCCAATTTTTGTTTTAATTGTACTTATTGAAAGTTATCCAATCGGGACGAAGACAAATTATAAAGGTTACGCTGTAAGTTACAAAAGGCCCCATTGGATATTAAAATTTTACGAGTTTTCTGAATATACTAGCAAAAATTACTAAAAAATCTCGTGTAAAAAGTAAAAAATTTGTCGCTGGTTGCTTAATTTTGATTTAACAAAGACTTGGTAGGTTTGTATAACTACAGGATCTTATGATTTTATTTATACAAAGTGTTAATGTTAATTACAGGTACGGTCCATCCTTCAAACTTTAACCCATTGTTTGATTTTAAAGTCAAAAGCCTAAACACAAAATCGAAAATCAAAAAGTTCTGATATCTCGTAAACGGCTTGAGGTTCTTGTCTTGCCTTGCTTTAGAAGATGGCAAAAACAAATCGATTTTCTTTCTGAGGATAAAAAATACTTGAATCTGATAAGTTCTTTTCAACTCACTTCCTCTGGGCAGCGAGTGACCCCAGAAAGGAGTCAAAAGTAGGGAACTGGTAGGAAAGCCGGTGCTTTTACCTGGAGGTCAGATGAACCACTATTTGATGCCGGTTCTTTGGGCAAACGAATTTCAGAAGAAACAATCGAGATTAATACATTAATATCAAATTTTCCTAAGTCATGATAATTATTTTTCGTTTTAGGTAGGCAAACACGATGAATCTGTACATCAGTGGTAAATGTACAAGTATTTTACAATTTCATTATTTAAAAAATACACTTTACTATTTTCAATCGTGCCAAATGATGGACGAAGACGATTAAACAAATCCTTATTGAATTTCAGACATCGTTTGAAGTTAAAATGAGCTTTAAAAATAAATTTGTTTATTTTAAACGCAAAAATATGAATCCTTCATTTCTTTAATTGACTACCGAACGCTTGTTTATCTAAAGAAAATTAAAACAAACATTTTAAATGGAATTTCGCTCAGAAATAATATTTGTATTATTACAAATTTTCTCCTATAAGTTTTCTTCAGTCGGAAAAGTTACGTTGGAAATATTTTTATTTTGAGGAAAACTAGAAATATCATTTATTATTTAGCGCTTTTCACTAAAATTGTATTAAAGTGTTTCGTTTCTTTAATTTTATTGGGTTAGTCAAGAAACGAAAAACGATGCTTTGTTGTTCGATTTTTCAACGAGGAAAACTGAAAAACAAAAATCGCCGGGTGGTGGCTACCCGACATTACTCTTCGTCCAATCAATTGAGTAAACCCTTTGATTTATTTGACTTATTTATTTATTTATTTTTCCTCAAGAAAAAAAACTCTATTTTCCAAGTCGAGTTGCACTTAAATATAATTGTTTGCGCTTTAGTTTGGAACGTAAGACGCTCGTTTCATCTAAATAAAGTTGCGCTAACAAATTGAAGGTGAGATATAAAAAAAATAAAATTTATTTTGTGAAAACCCTGGCGATAAGTTATTGTTACTTATATAATTATTATAACTTTGCTGGTGTACCTAAATAGTGGTAAATTATGAGTTAGTTCAAGGAAACAAATAAATCAAATTATATGTAAATAGTCAGGATGACGGGCACTTTACGTAAGGACCTATGCGGTTATTATGTCGACAAGAAAATCAATTTTCTAATTAAGTTGTGACGCAAACATTTTTGAAATAGTTACAGAGGCAAACAAAAAAATTCCACACGAGAAAATTTTGTTAGCGCCATTAAGTTTGATTCAATTTCCTTAACACGTTTTGCATGGCATTAAACATAGATTAAGCAGCATACAGAATACTGTTCGGTTATCCTAGAGTTTATTCCAGTACAAAATTTTGAAAATAAAGTAGCTCGTAAACGATGATGGCTTTCTCTCCGTTTAAAAATAGTCAATCTGGCCTGATTAATTAAAAACAATGTCGGTGTAAATGAATACGCGTGGAAGTTAGTCGCAATAATGTCGTTTTATTATCATTTCTCAATGAAGCATTAAAAATTTTAATTACACCATTACGTGATTACTTAATTGCACCTACAACTCGACGCACCAGCTTTAAATCTGTAAAGTAAATAATGTACTCGAGGTTATACATAGCTGCGTATTTGTAAGCTAATTTAATGCCACCGTTTTGGAACATATATTATGGGGTGCGACAGCTCTTTCTCACCCCAAGTTAAACCAAGAAGGCGCTTGGGAATGAATGAAGTACTCGCTGAAGTCGCAGGCGGAGCCGAGCTAATGTTCGCGAGCAATATACAAAGTTTGGCCATCAAATAGATTTTTATGTCGTCTCGAAACATAAACCCGGCAAGCTCGTTGCTGGTGTTTAACAGGAAAACGGCAAAGTCCTGCTCATAATTACAGGAAACCGCCTTGACTAACGAGAGCTTTCTGCAACGTTTCAAAAACTCTTGCAAATCTCTCAACTACATAATTATAAAAGCGCAACTAATGGTCACAAATTGTTTTTGTGCTTAAAAAATTTTAATAGTTAAGTGGTAAGCAGTTCGAGAATTATCTCGAAAATGCTATATCGTATCCTATAGTTTGCAAACTTTACAAGAGCTGCATTAAGTTTTTCAGATATCTCAAGCTTTAGGATTCTGAAAGCCACTTGTGTACGACGACGATAGTTAAAATGAATGGTGCCATAATCTTCCTCTTATATAAGTTAGTACTGATGTTCGCTACTCTTTTTATTATGTAATATATTGACCAATCCAAATTTAATTTTACGGCCAAAAAGTATCCTTTGGTTGGTGGTTCGACTTTTCCAACAATAACGATCACGACAATTTATTTTATTCACAACTTCTAAAAATTTTACTATTTTAAACATGACGGAGCACAAGTTTACTTTGATCGAAATTGCTTTAACTAAATTTTTCCAACGTGATGAATCGAGCACACGAGACCGTTCAAATGGTCACAAAATTCCTGAACCTCGTTCCTGTTATGCGATTGAAATGTATGCGCTAGTATATCATCCATTCATGTTTTTGTTTCTTCCACTGTATTTCAACACGTCACAACTTATATCCGGTAACAAAAACAACGTTGCGAGCTTTCAATCGATTGTACGTTATAATAATGCAGTACGGTGCCCCCTTCATTTTGATGCATCAACAAATTAGTTTCTTCTACCTAAACTATTTTTGAACTTCCATGCCAAAGGTTAAGAGTCACTGTTTTAGTACAGCAGATAAACTACTAAAATGTGGTTTCGTTTTGGTGTGGGAAAGCAAGGTACTGGAAAATTATGCTCGCTAGGCTATAAATTACCGACGACGTACCGTTAAAGATGCTAAGGGGAATTTGCGGGCCAAAATCACATCCATTTCTTATTTTGTGCACTATTTTTACGATCCTTATATTATTTAAACTCGGCGAGAAAACAACTTTAGAAGTTAAGTTTTCAGATCAATGTTGGTTGACAAAAAATAAATCATTTTTGTTTAAACTATTTTATAAATTTTGACAGACACTGTTCTAATTGATAGATAAAGCACCGAAGAGTAGTTTAATTTGGACTTGCAAGAGCAAAAGATAGTCGAAAATCATGTCCGTTAAACAATAAATTACTCTCGACGTATCGTTAAGAATGTTAAAGGGGATTTTTAGGGATTTAAATTTTCAAGATCGTGCACATGCACTGAACTCAATATAAAATTCCTTTGTTGATTTAAAGTTCCAAGTTTTTAGTTTTTTTCGTACTCGACTATTGCTGGGTTTTAGTACTACTGTTTGAGAGCCACAGCTTTACTACAGGTAAAACACTAAAGTGGTTCAATTTTTGCGAAGGACAGCAAAACACTAAAAAATTATGCCTTGTGAAAAACCATTGCTTGTGCATCGCTGAAAACTTTTATGGGGATTTTAAGGGAGAAAATAACAGATTTATTTCTTATTTTCTTTTATTTATGTAAATCCAGCGAAAACCAACGTTACGAGCTTTGAATAGACTATAAACTTATAGCACGCCCTATATGTGGTCTATTTTTATGCATTTTTAGATTTACTTTCAGAAGTCGTGTTTAGTTACGGTGCCATCTTAACTGTGATATGTTTCATAATGGCAAATTTTTAGTTCTTTCTTCAAGGATATCAAAACAGTAAAACCAAAATTTTTCAAGATTTTCTGAAAACAGAACCCAATTTTGATCTGTCTAAGTTTTTCCAAACTAGATTCGCATTTTTTTAAATTATGGTTTAACCTACGCACCACTCCACCAAAACCAATTAATATTATAGCCTAAAATTTGTGATCTATTAATACTTTTTTAATTTTTTTACTGGAGTGAATCGAGGCTAACATTTTAAGGTGGTTCACTATAATAAAGGCTATCAGCAAATTAAACAATTCGATAAGAAAAGCAACTTAGAAGGAAGAATTTAAAATTAAAACGTCCAATGCAATTTTATTTAATTTAAGTGTTATTAAAATGGACGTATGCATAGAGGGACCGCCTAGCACTAAAAATTAAAATACATTTTCTGGAAAAGGTGGCCCTTTGGACTGGATTATCACCATATTACAATTTATCTCTGCCATGCAGTTCTGATTCGTTCTCAAACCTTTTCGAATTGGTAATAAATAAATTAAGCAATCAAAGATGCATTTTAGAGTTAAACTGTATTTGTAATAATTAATAACACTATCCACCAGGAGCAGCAGAAAAGTTTGCAGAATTATTTCAATTTTTACATTTTAAGTATTATGGTATTACATAAGTTTATATCTTTAGTTTTATGAATTTTTATTACCTACTCATAATTTTAAACTGTCGACTTACTTAGATATTCAAGGAATAATGTATAAGTTCCAATGATTGATGATATTGAATGATAAAACTATGCGACAATTCCAAAACTGATAACAAAACCTTGAGTAAACTTAATATAATTTTTCTCATAAAGCAGGTTTTCACAATTTTTATAAAACTTTTTGAGCTAGTAATAGCACAGAAACTAAATTTTTTTATAAAAAAATTAATTTAAAGTATTTTTTAGCCTTATTAGTTTTCTGTATCAGAGATAGAAAATTCATCAATTCAATTATTACAGTTGGTAAATTAAGCTTTTCCGCACTCTCCAAAAAAGTTGTTTGGACCCGTTCCTGTATAGGAATATGAATAAAGTTCGATTGTTTGTATAATTTTGGTAATAAAAGTCTTGCTAAAAAAATTAGCTCTATTAATGGCTTAAGATAAATAAAATAAACTATTGATGTTCACAGGGACGTGTCCAACCAACTTTTTTCGGGGGGAAAAATTGCAAATTTGCCAACTTTTTGTAAGTTTTGCAACTTTTTGTAAATTTAGACTTAAAAAAATTCCAAATTGACCAACTTTTGGTTGTTTTTGTCAATTTTTTGCCAACTTTCTACAACATTGGGGGGAAAGCTCCCCCCCATCTCTTCCCATGGGCACGTCCCTGGGTGTTCAGGTGCTTGTAGCTTATGGCTGCAAAAAAAAATATTATTTTTGCTTTCTATTACGTACTTTTAAATATTTTATATTAGGTTTTACTGGGGGTCTTGGAAAAGAATAAAGTCCTTACTCCTACATAAGCGCCATTGAAATAATTGTCTGATATGAAATCTACTTTATGTCATTGTTTACTTATGTCATTTTTGGGATATTTAATAAAGCCATGAATAATTTTTTATTATATAATAAAATATATAATATAAATAAAATATTATATAATAAAGCCACAGTAGTGGAGTGATGTGATCGCTGGTTGAGTATAGAGCGGAAATTCTGGGTTCAAATCGCGGATTGCACAGAATTTCTTGGCTCGGCCTTCCGGTAGACATCCACACTCTGCGGTGATCCTTGATATTTGTGTCGACGTCAATACCGTAAATACGGCTGCGTCACACACGCAAAGTTTACAAGGCAAGATAAGTAAGCAGGGAAAAGCCATGAGCCTTCTAGGCCTGTAGAGCTGTTATGTATGTATAAATAATTTAAAACAATTGAAATCAGTGAACAGCTTTTGTCTAATTTAATTTTTAAAAAATAAGGAAAAACTTTGAATTGTAACCATAAGACGTTCCTGGGAGACGGAAGTCAAAGTGACAGACGCGTTTAAAATTACCTGACCGATAGTCAAAAATTATTTTTTAATTTATAATCAAAAACGTTTAAATGTCCCCAGTGAGTTATGGAATAAATAGGAATTAATTCATTCATTTATAAACTACTTAAAAATAACTTCAGTGCTGCCTTCAGGGCATAGAGTAATATAAAATATTTTCAATACGGGATGAAAGCAGAGCTTTTTTTGGAAATTTGAGATCAACTGTTGCAGATTTTACGAATACGCATCAACTTCATTTAAAAGTTCAGTAGTCCAATCGTAAGCCTCCACAATAACATTTTTTTGAACTTCGAGTTTTTTTTTGAGGACTACTGTTTTACACAACGAGCAATGTAAAAAATGTCTATAATCTGTTTTAATTGAATGCAACAACACGAAAAACGTTCTTGTTTCGAATTTTATTGTCGAATCGTTTGTAAGTGAGCAACTTGGCACGTCAAACTTTTGTAGTAATAAAAGTTCGACTTGTAAACAAAAAGGTAAAGAAACGCATGCAAAGTTCGATAAGTCTATTTAACGATGCTTTAAAAAAAAACTTACATCGAGTATGTAGTTTGGTATTTTGTACCATGGCTCATCATCAAACGATATAAGGCTCACTTTCGTCTCGCCATATGAGAATTTGCAATGTTGTACCATTTAATGCCATTTCAATAAAAGCTTTCTCATGCTTGGCTGAATTTTTCTCCATTGACCCACATTTTTTGTCGTTAGTTAAATTTTTGTACATTTTATATAATTCGATAACAAAATAAAGCCGAATTAGCCACTTTCTAGCGAAATTATGAAGTTAATTGTTCTGATTTTTCCTGTCACGTGCAGGTTAACGGTAACTTTCACCCTTGTCAGTATTAGGCACCACGCTTTCCACTTTTCTTTTTTTCCTCGTTTGCTTTTCGTAATTACTTAATTGTCATCTTAAATTCATGTGTATCTTTTGTTTTACGCCCAACTGCTATGAGGTATTCAAAATAGCGCTTTATAATGCGACAGATAAAAAAGCACTTTCAAGTTGAAGAAAATTAACGAAAACCGGAGTCGAAAAATTTACTTCAAAAATGCTCAAAATAATATTATAAAGACCGCATTTTTATTTAAATAGCTAAAATTATCAATTATTAAGCAGTGGAGATAAAAAATTCAATGAAATGTTAAAATATTAATGCCATTGTAATAAAATTTTCTACTGAATTTTTCAAACACAAAAATGTTAATCGTTACGATACTTAATATCCATTTTTATCAATTTTATAAATAATTAATAAGATGATCGATTTTTGAAAACGCCTCTTCACGAAGTATTAAATTATTCATTGATACTGCTATACCCAAGAAATTCTTTGAAACATGCAAACGCGATATTTCGTAGGTTCATTTTTAAATTATTGAAATGCCATTCAAAATATCTAACAAAGGGCGCTGATGCACCGATGATAATCAATCAGCTTCGACATGAAAAGGTTAAAAAAATATATAATGTACACATTTATACATTTTAGTTTGCATCCCCCTTTAATCACGAACACGAAATTTCAAATTAATTTATTTATTATGGCGACAGAGAAAAAATTCTTCCTGCCATATGTTTCCATTTTTCCTTTAGTTTCACTTGATAAATTCTTATAAAGAATCCTTATTTTCTCCGCATCAACTTTTTAAGGACGCAGGCCAATTTGTATGCATTACGGTGTCATTTTTCAGTACTAGAACGTGTAATAAATATATGAAATATTCAAGAAAAAAAAACTTTTTAAAGTTAATTAAGTGACCTCCAAATTGTTCATAATACGAAGAAGAAGAAGAAGAAAAAATTGAAGCTGCAGGACTTAACCGGATATTGGGCCCTTCTAAACATAAAAAAGATTAATTAAAAGTTAGGATGGCTATAAGCTACCTACACAGCTACAGCAACTCTTTAATTAATAATTGATAAATTATTTAAAACGGTAATTTACAGGTAGGTAGCTATACGTACTCGAACCATTTTAATAACTTTTGTACATCGTGTAATTAATCAGTTGCATATTATAATGGCTATATGATGTTTGGTCCGCCACTTTTTAATCCCAATTATCCCAGTTTAATGACATTTGATTAATGCATTTATACGTGAATGTTATAATGTCGATAATTCTTTGATTAACACATGGCGTTATTACGCAAACTGCATAATCAATTTAACAATTTTCAACAAAATTTATTAGAGATCCGTTCGATGTTATTCAAATTTTTATAATCGAAATGCTGTGTTTGGACGCTAGATAAAATTAATTAATACAATTTTTTTACTGGTGGCACAGACAATGGATTATATCCAGGAATCGCCGATGTGCCATTCGAGTAAGTAACAGCTAGCAGTCAAAAAGTTCAAAAATTATGTGTATATTATACCTACGGATTAATATCTAATATTAAATTAAATTAATTATAATTTGTTTTTACTTATGGATCAATTATATTAATTACAGGTGGGACGAGCATTATTATTATTAATTTTGTTGTATAATTTAGTACCTACGAATTGCTTGGAATAGTGAGGCTTTCTTTGTGCAATAGATAAAAGAAAGTACCTATTCACAAAATAACTATTTTAATAATTAATTGGTTTAATTAACATTGATTTATTCAGGAACTGAATTATTTTCTATTTTTACTTTTCTATCGATCGAGATTGAACATTTCCAAGTAGGTAAAATCAATGCCCCAAACTATGGATCTTGGATGAGTTACAGAAAAATCGGTACGAAAGTTCTAATTTTCATATTTATATTTTTTGGATATGCAACCCAACTTACACTGACTGATGTTTCATTGAAAAATTAGGGTTAAAGAATACTTTAAAAAATCGAAAGCGGAGTTAAAACCAATTAACAAGAAATATTCCCTATTACACTGTGCATTGCAAGATGAGATGTACATCTGTCATTATAAAGAAAAGAAAATGAAAGTAAATATAATAAGGATAAAAGCGTTCCAACTATCCCTAACAATTTTGTGGCCAAACAATATTGGTGTTATAACTTTAATAAATCAGTAAAAAAATCCGTTTTCTTTCTAGGATTGAAATTGAAAAGTAAATTTGATTACACTACGTAAAAAAGTAGCACTTTTCAAATTAATTTGAAAAAACTGTGCTTAGCAATAATTGTCTTTTTTTTTAGTTTTAATAAATATTAATCAAAATTTTAAATGTTAATATTTTATTGTGGAAACGCTAGATCTATGCTCTAGAGCGGAAAAGTAAAACTTTCATTGAAAAAAAAGTTTTTCACAGGAAGAGTGAAAACATAACAAGTTTTTTCTGTCTTATAATGAAAATAAACGTCAAACTGAAAATTTTGCAGCTATCTAACATCTTAACTACGATAAATGTGATTTTTTTTTCACTTTTTATGTTTCACTTGGACCTATACTAAGTAACTCTTGGAAGTGCACAAAATAGCGTACATAAGACAGGACTAAAAGTTTTACATTCTTTAAATTAACGTAGAGGAATTTTATTTGTAAAATTTTGTGCATTCGTTTTGAAGGCTTTTGTGCATTTTGTCATGATTTCAAAATACACATTAAATGTAAATATTAATTTACTAAAAGCTTTTATAAATTTGCATCATATGAATTTAAATAAATATTAAATCGAGGAATTATTTTAGATATACGTAAAAATGGAATTTCAAGTGGTAATAGTAATAAAAATAGTTCAGCGAACAAAAACAAAAATAAAAATTTCAAGGATAACAATAATTCTTTTTAGCTTCTTTTTTGGTTAGTTTTGATGTTTTACGGAAGGTCCACAATCCGAGTGATCCGAACCTAGAATTTCAGCTCTGTAACTCAACCAGCGATCACATAAAATCACTGCTAGGCAACACAAAAGCCATTTTATTTACTGCAATAATAGTGAAAATAAGTTGAGTTACATAACTCAAAATGATACAAAACATTGAACTTTTTTGCTGATTTCTACCATCAAATTTATTTCAATATTATTAAAAGAACAATTTTTACTGTAATTTTAATTATTTATGAAGTGTACACGTCCCTCGAGAGAAAGAAAAAAATGACGTTGCAAAAAAACTAAATTTAGTATTTTCCTGGACGCTACAGAGCAATTGAGGATTTCAAGATTATTTTACAGGTTAATTAAGCGATTAAATAAATCAAGCTCTTAACCTAATTAGAAATATTGTCAAATAATGTTATTAAATTTATGTAAATAGTGCACACTAATAACTTGAGTTGGTGAGTAATTATTTAATTAAGCACAAACAACAACAAACAGGGGTTAGTTTTATGCCGAATTAAAATTAAAGGATAAGAATCACGAAGCAATGTAAAAATTCGTTAGGGATCTTTGCTAATTAATTATTGTAAAACAATCCGTCCGAATAAAGCGTAAAATGGAGACGCTCCACATTTTTTTGTAA
Source organism: Rhagonycha fulva (assembly GCA_905340355.1). Classification (NCBI taxonomy): domain Eukaryota; kingdom Metazoa; phylum Arthropoda; class Insecta; order Coleoptera; family Cantharidae; genus Rhagonycha; species Rhagonycha fulva. The sequence goes on from HG996559.1 coordinate 2,560,129, forward strand.
GTTTTTATTCGAAAATAATTTTTTTTTTTTTAGAAAAATTTTGATAGATAATACATCACGCAAACTTTTAAGTAGAACTGAAACCAACTTCTAAGTTGCTATAGATTGATAACCCACCAAACAAAGTTTTAAAAATAACCGACCAGAGTGTGGGATTCTGCAGTTAATTAATCCTCTAGAGAATTTCCAAAGGTATCTTGTGTGTATGGGTACACACTGAAAATGTACCTATATTAAAAATTTCATTTGCTGCTGAAGCGAAGCAATTAAAAATATTTCGATGAACTAAGAGTGGATGTAAATATGCTGAAAATTTGAATAAAAATCCATGTCCTTTATTAGCAAATAATAAAGTAATTACTTTCGTTTTTGCTTTTTCAGCTACAATCGAGATGATTTTCGAACAGTTTCACTAATTTTCTATACTTTTAAAATTTCGTCAAAAGAAGAAAGGTCGTCAAAGTCAAAAAGTTTTCACTTGTTCTCGAGTTTAAGTTTTCCAAGTTCTTTGACAATACAAATGCTTAAATTACATACTTCGATTCTGTGTTGCGTCATTTTGACAAAGTACAGGAATTACGAATTAAAATAATTTGAAAATGTGTCCAAAAAATAGTAGGTACGATCGACTGCGTTCCAATAATAAATTTTTTTTTATAATTCGTTCGTAGGAATGGGTAGGTCGAACCCAACCGGTATGACATTGCTAAACGCGCTTGTTTAATGTGCTGCCTACGGCACGACAAGAGAGCAAACACAGAAATTGAAACCTTCAAGTTAAATATTTAATTTAACCTTACCTTTGCTGATGCCTGAGGTTTTATCACGCAAAACATTGATCGAATGTACGCGTCCATATTCTTCAAATAACTGTTTCAAGTCATTTTCGTCCATTGAACGCGGTACTTGTCCAACAAACATTTTGATATTGTCAGGATCGGGCTGATCTTGCTCTCCATTTGGACTATTACTCGTCGGTTTCAAAAGGTTATTGTTATGATTGCTGCTTATACTATTGTTGTTCATCGGTGAACTGAAAAATAAAGAAAACAGAGTTAGTAGTGTCTTCATCTAAATTGCAGCGCCGTAGGCGAAAGATGAAAATGGTACACCCTATCCGTATCTTATGCTCAAAAATGGAAATAAACTATGCCTCGCTGCGATTTATGCAAGGAAATCTTTACAAAATAAGATTACGTAGCTAAGAAAATGATAAATCGAGCAAAAAAAAGATTATAATTGTTTTTCGTAACATTGTAACATTTTCAATGTTAGTTTTCTCACTTAAGGGTAATTACTAGTAACTCTTTGTAATTCAATTTAATGCGTTAAAATTTAAAGTTGGGTTATTCCGTTTAGATTTTAATACAACTTGAATTAAGTTCTTCGTTAGCTGAAACAGCAAAGATAAAGAATTGAGATAGTACCAACATTTTTGTAATCGTGTGTATGGATAACCATTTACCTTAGTTTTTATCTCAATTGATGCAAAGGATTCAAAGCTCAGCAGGTAATTTAATTTTTGTTAATTTATATACAACTATGGGGATTACTAAAGAGTTCAAAGAGGCAATTTCAGACAAAAGCAGAACTACAATGTTATATTTGGAAGAACAGAATCGAATCATGTAAACTCGTATAGCTTTATTAGGTTGATTATCCATATTTAACACGTTCTATGATCTAAACATCTACTCTATCATAAAAGTAAGATTATTTTCTTAATAGATAAACAGAATTATTAAAAACAAATTCCAAATTTACATTTCATCGTGACGGTGACCTTGTCACTGAGCCTTTGCTACGCTACTGATAAATTGAGTATTTGATGAAATTGCGAAGAGTAAACGGTTAATTAGTTTTTCGGTTGGGTCACGGATGCAAAATAATGTTTGAGTGAAAATCTTCCGTAATTAAGAAATATCCATCTCGTTGCATTATTGTCGCTTGCTTTACACTTATAATTAGGTGAAAAAGGATAAAGCCCGACAAAAAGCGTAAAAATATTTGAATTATAGAAGTTTCAGTGTCCTTTTATTACTTTATTGCTCTTAAAACAGGCAATTTTAAACAAAGTTTTAAGATGGGCGTCATAAAAAAGCAGAAAATTATGAGTTAGGGGCATGCAACATTAACCCTTCTTCATTTCCAAGCGCGTTGGTGCGCTCTGACTTTTAAGTGAGTAATATAAACTGTTATTTATTTTCTATATTAAAAAGCTCATGGAAAATTATACCGACATGCAATAGAATTTAAATTAAAATCGAAAAAGAAACCTTAAAACACCTTAATTTTTTTTTTAATTTTCTCGTTCGTAAAGATAATTATACGGTTAACCTTAACACTTCGTCTTGCTGCTAGGATTCAAATCTTTTTTTGTCAAAAAAAAATCTGGCTAATTTTAAAAGAATTTATAAACGCTCGGATTTTTTCAAATTAATTTTATTGTTTTCTTCTCCTACGTTATGCAAGCAAATTTGGATGCCATCCAAATATATTTTAAGATTGGCCATTGCATTCTAAAAAAAAAGAAATAAAATTTTTGTGGTTAATTCAAAAATGTAACCTCACGAAAATATAAAATAGAAATTTAAATGAAAAGAAATCAAAAGCTAAAGAATTTTTCAAAAATGTATTTTTGTTGTCGGTTTTTGTACGCTTTTTAAAGGGTACATAGACTTTTAAAGTAAGGTAGATGATGTACCTCAATAAAAAAATATAAAAAACCTTTTAACTATTTTTTTTTACTACCGTAGTGCCAAGAACCTCTTTTATATTTTTCCAATTTTATAAAAACTTTTTCTATGTGCCTTAGGCACATACAAAAAAGTCGAGAATATATCGTGTTTTATTAAAGGAGATATAATATGCCGAATGTCAAATTGTTTCTACCTATATATAGTAATAAAAAAATATTTCAACTTCAATATTACAGCCTGAACGAATTTTCAATTAAAGTGAACGCAATTTAGGAAATTTAAAGCAGAAATTTTTAAAAGAATACAAAAGTGGCAGTTTCACTGATGTTGACTTATTTTCACGCTTTCAGGATAAAATAAAAGTGAAATGCGAATTACTGAATTTTGGGAATGTTTTTTTTACTGGAACTATGTTCATGAATATTAGGCAAGTCATATATAATGTAAAGTTAGTACAACCTACTACTGTACGAAAAGCAAATACCTTCCAGTGAGTATATAAACTTTACCTCGACAAAACTAATGTTTAACAGACAAATCCTACATAAATAGCATTAATTGAAATATGCCAAGAAAAGGGTATAAGTTATTAGGTAAATTAGAAGGGTTTTTACACAGCAGTGACTTGGTGCGTTAAGGTACTAAGCAGAATTTTCAGGTTTTAATCGCAGACTTTACCTAGTTACGCCTTCAGGTGAACATCGACATGCTGTGAATTTAAGAATTGATTCTATATTAATATAAGTTTGGTAAATTCACACAATGCCAAAATCACAAAAAGGGAAGAAATTTTCGTTAATTCTGATCAATTTATAATCGACTTTAATATTAAGGATGAAGGAAGTAGACAAATCACTGCTTTTTTTAAGTCTACAAGAAAATTAGTCGACAGTAAACAAAAGCCATGAATAAAGCTTATTAAAATTTTGAAAATTTTTGTGACTTGAGTACTTGATCCCCAAAACTTATTTGAATGTCCTGAAATGCAAAAAGTACCTACTTAAATTTTGAAAAGAAGATAGGTAAAATAGTTTATATTTAACTAGTCTATAGAAAATAACCGTTAGCACTACCAGACCAATGAAAATCATTCGTTAGCTTTATAACGGTTCGTTCGTGACGTGGGATTCTGATTAATTGACCCGCTTTTATATAGAATTCTGAATGGTAGAGCTGCATTAGATTACGGAGGTTTATACACCAAGTTTAAGATGACACCATCTTTGTTGACATGGTTGTGCAATTGACTTGAGAAACTGCATTTCTGATTAGTTGACATAACAAGAGTATGAATTTGAATCTGATGGTGATCACTCACTCACTTACAGAGTGTCTCCAGATAGACTTACATTATGTAATGCCTGTAGTATTAACATACTGAAATTGTTCCTGGTTTAGTGGTTGCCAACTTTCAGGCTCTGCCAGTAACTAAAATTATCAACAAATAATAAGAACAAGTAATTCTTTTTAGATAGGAGATAATGTCCCCTCTCAAAATTGTAATCCGTTTTAGATGAAATCGCCAGAATATTATCTACCGTATCAATGCCAAAAAAGTTAATCTCTAATAATTCTTATCAAATATTACAAAAACCCCACAGTATTTTTGAACCAAAATAGTATTATGTACCTAACTGGTTGAAATTACTTAAAGGACGAAATTTTTTTCAACAAAGTGTGAAAGAGTACATTTAGCTATTTAAATAAAATGTATTGTCCTTTTTTTATTATTAAAGCTTAAATTGGTAATTTATTATAGCTACGTTGAGTGTGAAAATACATTTTAAAAATTTCGACCCACTTCCGTGCAGAGTAGGCATGATTTGTGAGCGTTTTATGTCGTGAATATAAATTTAATTCGTTTTTGTATTTAACGCACGTTAAAAATCAAATTTGAACTGAGCAAGAGTTGTACATAGGTAGGTAAATAACGTCATGTCGTCACATACATAATAATACAAAAAAGTTCAATAACGGCAAGCCAGCAGCGCGCTGCGCGGTCGAAACACTTTTATGTTTTTTTATCGTCCTGACATTTTCTACCAACTTACAAATCATCGAAGCAGGCTTTCAAAAAAACATTGAAAGACGAAGAAAATTTAGTGAATTGGCGAGGCACATCAATTTTTCATTAGAGCAAAATACAAGGTTGATATTTCGATATAATAAAGCAGACACTTTGTTTTCGCAAAATTTCATCTGTTTCCTCTTCCTTAAAGAATAGGAAACGAAACCCAAGTGAATTTCTAATCCTAAATGCATAAACTGTAAAATTAAAGACTAAAGTTTTGCTAATTCCAACCAGTTTAGTTTAGTTCTGCTAACTTCCTCAAGTTAGACCACCATGCCTACAAGTTTGTTAACAAATGTTTTAATGGTTCGATCAATCAATAACTAATTTATGTCTGCTGTGTGTAGCATAAAATCGCTTTGCATCACCACGTCCGTCGATGATAAATTAATTTTGAAAAAAAAAATTTCAATTAAATCGATTCATCATATTTTACAAATTCCGGGGGCATTGTTTTCTGCTGCTTGCGTGGCAGAAGCGAATAAATCATCATAATTGTGCTTAGAAATTTCGATACCACCGTAGCGAAAACACCATCAAAAAAATAATTTATTTTTATGAAGTGCAAAATATAAAATAATATTGTCGCATAAAAAGAAAATTGTCCTTCCGGTAGGTGTCGCAATACAATAGAAGGATGTGGATTTGCCAGGAAGCTCTAACTTCACACTTAGTTCTCTTTGCTACTTGTGAAACCGGAATGATGGCAACAAAGTGGTCGTATACTCCTTGCTCAATGTAAATTTTATCCAAGGTGCGCTTTAATAGAAAAGTCACCTTTGTTCCCTCAAACACTACCTAACGTTAGTAAAAATGATAAAAGCTCGGAAAAGAAATTAAAAGCGCAAACTAAATATTTATCGTTAATATGTTAAAACGATATCGATGAGTTAATAACGTATTAAGGAGATAAGCGTTCAACAACTGAACAAACGACCTACATTAGTAAAATTAAAATGTGGTTTCGAAAATCGCGTCCGAAAGCTCTCTAATCTCAAAATCAATTCGTTCACAATACAACATCACACAAAACTTTTAGCGTCACTAAAATGTTGAACTGAAAAGGATTCGCAAATCTAAAGTAATTAACTTAATTTTCAAATTGCAATTTGCATGAACCAATGTATGTTGTATTAATTAAGTATAAAACAAGTACAAGTTTCGCACCACCAAAATTTGTCTAATGGATACAAACGACCCTGTTGCGTGTTTTTTTGCATAAAAAGCGGGCCAGATATAATCTGTAATGCGAAGATACGCGTATAATAAATAAGAAAGTGCCGCCACCAAAGACGCAATTGTAGTAACTTTCGCTAAACTAAGTTACTTGAACAAATAAGGTTGTTAAAAATTTAAATTTGCTTGCGCAATATTTCAGCAAAACTTTTAATTTAAAAATCACAATAATTTTTGCTTTTTTAAAACTGAGGAAAAATTTCCCTTTTTCTCCCCAACTTCAAAGCACGAGAAAAATTATTATTGAGTTATTCATTGCACGTTGAAAATGCAATCGAATGGCTTTATTTCCGTTTTGATTTGCTTGTCAATGTAATTCCTTCTAATCCAGCGATCTTCGGCTTTTACACCGAAAAAAATATCCGGGGTAACTTTTGAAACGTTACTTTTGAAATTTTTTCAATTGTACACATTCAATTTACAGTTTTTTTACAATGTTTCCTGATCAGAAATTTCTTTTTAAAACTTACAACTATTAAAAATTACGTGAAAAATTACTACTGATTCAGAATTCACGAAAAATTCGTAGACCGGGCTATGTTTTGTGATTGGTGTTTGGAGAGGATATCATAAAAATATTGCAAAATTTAGAAAATTGGATCATTTGGATCCAATTGGATCTTGATGACGTACCTGACCAAATATTATGGTCATTATTACCTGTATTATTTCTAACTTTAGTTCAAAAAGCGTCAATTGCAGTTCAGATTGGTCAATACCTTCAGCCTTACGGCTACCCATCCAGAGCAGCGTTCCAAATCCAAATCAGTTAGAATGTATTAACATTTCACTTTATCTTTATGTTTAGTGTTTTATGTTTTTAATGATTGCTCTTCTCAAGAATGATCAAAGTATTTAAAAACCAAATTATTAAGGCTTGTATTATAGAGCTCAACTGGCGTACAATTTCATTAAGGAATTTTGTTACCTTGAGTTAACTGATGCAATTTGGTACTTCCATCTTTTCAGCCACCTTAATACCACTAAGCAAATTACAGTACACAACCATTTTAAATTTTGGGACCAATACCAAGATATTATAGGACTAATAAGTGAAAAGTCACCCCCCCCTATTTGATTTATTATTACTAGTCATTTGACTGTATCATTTTCACTATCTTTAAAGTGCTAATTTGGGCCTACACGCACAGTGATTATGAGTCAAATCGGCAGTGGAGAAGGGGGAGTGACGGACTTTCTTTTTGGAAAAGCTTAATGTGAAATGCAAACCACGTCACAAATAATTCAGGAGTATTGAAGAAGCGAATAGATGACGATTACACTCTCGATAAGGGGACACGACCCCCGTTTCACCGTGATAATTAAAAAAATAACGAGATTAAACTGATATAAAGTAGGTCAAAATTTATCCAAAAGATACAAAAGTGACTGACATAAGGGGTTATAATATTTAGTGTAGTATATCCGGTTCGTAAACCACTTCTTCCTGTAATACTAGTATTTTACTAACGCTTTCTAGAGAAATGCTCTTATTCCTTCTTACCGGTTCTATTTTTGTTGAGAGTATTAAAAATTTGTATATATTTCGTAAATAAAATTTGAAGCTTTCAAAAGCCACCTCATCGTAAAATTTGTAATTCTTTACGATGTTTATGTTTTCACAACCGTTATCTAAACAACCAACAAACTCTTTTTTTCAATAAATTTTAAAATTAAACATTAAGAAAAAATTGTTTGTATAACCCTTAAGTGGTAAAAAATCGCCTTCGGCGCCACCTTTACTTAAAAAATAAGATTTTTTTCAAATCCTTCCCTTTAAAAATTTTGATGTTACTCCGACCCTGATCTGTATAAACTAAGTGTTGATAATTTTCCACCTCATCCTTGTCCAATTTCGTGTTTATTTTAATTAATATACCAAACGGTTAAAATGAGAAATTTAAATTTACTTTAATTGAAAGAGTTGAATTTGAAATCCAAATTAATTTCAAGTATTAGAAAGAAAATATGCCTTAGTTATCAAAAAAATTACCGTTCATAAATTGAAAATATAAAAGTATGCTCAATTACTACAATTTGCCAAAAATGATTTGATGACAATTGAGGAGTGCACAATTTTACCACGGCGCGCCGTTATCGTTCTGAACCGATGATAAGTAGAATTAAAATTTAAAATAAAATGAAAACTCTTTCATCATGCCGTTATCTGAATGAAAACCAATAATTTCTATTATTTAGTATTAATCAGATAAATAATACCTGAAATATATTATAAAACTTATTTGTATTAACTTTTCGTGCCAATAAAGTAATTCGCGTATCTTTGTTTAGATTAGGATAGAAAGAGCACACATGCGGATTTCGGCTAAACCACATGAAAATGAAAGAATACCACGCCGTTAGAAAATAAAGTTTAAATCATCAAAAAGCCACTTACTGAAATTCATAATCCTTCCTAAAGTTGTTCTTATAGTACAAATAATGATCCATTTTTATAAAAGAAAACGATAACACACACACACGCACAACACGAGCAAAAACTACGTTTCCAACACACGCTGAGCAAAATTATTGCAAATGTGTGCCGTTATTAACTCGATTTGTTTTAATCAAATTTAGAGGCCGGGAGGGGAGACCATTTTGCAAAATGCCCATTAAAGCGCGCTAACTTTGAACGCTTAAAATCATAATTAATTAATTTATCTTGTTAAACAGCGACGAAGAATTTTAAAAATGTTTAATTCCTAAAATGTTATTATTTGTTAAACGTAAAATTAAGGTACAGAGTAACTGACATAAATATTTAATACATAATAAAAATAAAATGCTAAAATTTTTGCTCTGTTGTGTTCAAAGTTAAAATTTAATTTTAATTGTGAAGTAGATAAAGGAAAACAGAACGAAGGTAATTTTCTTCCAAAACAAAAAAATGTGTACAAGAAAGTTGCTTTCAAATGCTTTGTAAATTTCAATTAGCAGCTTCATGCATCAGCAGATTCAATGTTTTTTTCAACTTTTATGGTTAATCATTTTTTAAAACCAAAAATCACGGCACCTCAAAGCTTGGAGGAAATTTTTAAAACAATCAAAGAAGTAACAGGGCAAAAAACTGTAATTTATAACAAAAAAATTATCTAAAATTAAAATAGGGGAAGCACAGCATCGTTATCGCACGTCTCAAAAGTACTAAATTCAATTGGTTCATATTTAATGCTTAACGTTTCAACAGTTTCCAAAGAAATTCAAGAGCTGAAAGCCTTTTTAGGTGCTATCATCAATCTCTAATCTGTGATGGTACTTCTTGCTTCCTACTTCAAAGTATTCTTTTGGCTTACTGCCATGCTTGTTTTAGTCTTCTGCTTCAAAACAAAAGCATAGCTTTGTTTTTGAGAAACTCACAGCAATCAGTAGGAAATTACCGAAAGAAAAATTGGATTTTCCAAGTTACGATTTAAATCTCCTTTCTAACCTAATAATTTCATTGGTGATAAAAAATCACTTATGGAAATATCAAAAAGTCGATGAAGTAAATGTCTGGTTATACCGGAGGAATACCCTCGAGAAGAGAAGATTTTTCAAGCTATACGAAATTCCATTTCTAAATCCTGCAAGATTTATAATGTTATCAAGTTACCTAATTTAATTATTAGTTTCACTCTTTGTAATTCATTTTAAAAGTTAAAATTAACGTTAGGGGTAATTAATTTAGCTAAATGAATTTGTATTATTACATTCAAAGAATTTAACCGTTTGATACAAGGTTGGCGTATAAAACCATAAATTATAGAGCGTCGTTCCAGATTTTCATCATGGAGGGCTAAGCTAAGTCTTTCTTTTGACTCTCCGTTGAGTGGGGTTATTTTTAGTTGATAATATTAATTTTTGATGGTATTTTGTTGGAAGTTCAGGGGTCATTGCTTCACTTGTACGATAACTTCCAACAGAAGGATGAACGACGACCAGTAACAGAACTAATAGCCCAGGTTAGCAGGTCTAATTTTCCTTTTTCTTTTACCACAAGTTCTCTCACTGCCAACATCCGAATCAACCAATAATCTTTAGAACGAAAAGATGGTGGTAGTTTTTCTTTTTTTTCTGCTCCCATCGAATCAGAACAACCAGAGAAAGAAAATTGTTGACACTTTTCAATAAGATAAAAGCACAAAAATATTATTTTGAAAGTCAATACTTAGTAATAAAAAAAATTGAAAATTTTGTTGCATTAAGACTTTGTGCCCTTCTATTGAGAAAAGTTCCTAACCGCTACTGTTTTGTAGCTTCCGAAAATTAAATAGTTTTCCTTTTTTGAAGGTTTTGTGTTCATTTTCTTTAAATTTACAAGATTTAAAACTGTTGAATAATTTTTGTCAGGTTCGTTTATTGTAAGTAAGTGAAGATTATGTTTTTGCTTACATAATAATATTTGTGTTATTTAGAAACACAACAGAATTCCAAATTTCAATTTTAAATCAAAATTTAACTAGTACAAGCAGCAACCAACCACTATATCGGTAAACAACTAAATCTGTTTTCTTTTGATAAGCGTCGTTCCTTACTGTTGGTATAATACCAAAGTGTCAGTTTTCAAGCGATAAGTTTGGAAAGGAATAAATTAATTTAAAATAAATTTAAATACATCGGAAATTTAGCGACTTACGTGCTCTGATTTTATGTAGATCGAATATGTAATGCGTTGTAAATAAGGTAATTTAGCCTGTAATTGCATTCTTTTACACATAAAGCTTTCACGACGTACCTACGTAAGCAAAATTTTCCACCACCATGTGATTTATAATAAAAACAAATAAATGACCTCAGCAGTTCGGTTCTCTATTATGAAGAACCATTCCGTATATCCGGAGATAAAATTTTTAAATTGAATCAAAATAATAAAATCGTTTAGTACTTGGAAGTGAAATTGTGAAATAGTGCAGCGGGGTGATGATATTTAAAAAATAAATACCATATTTGCATAATATCGATTTAGAAGACGTTTAAGTCGAAACGGTATCAAGGTTTGCATTTGATTTAGGCAGAATGTGTAGCATGCATACGAAATGAAGTACTTAATATATGAATTCAAAATTGGAAGCGAAATGGCCCTTTGGTGCTTCGGCTGATGCGCGATTAAAACTCAACAGGTTCTCATATAGATCGCAGAGACATCGGTGTTCAAATAGTCCAATACACGTGCATTTTTAAAGCGACACGTCGGTCGTTACAACTTGGAATTATTTTCACAATTTTAAAACATCAAAGACATTTTTCTCTCCAAAGAGGACAAAAAAAACCAAAAGATGTTCTAAGTTATATAATCAAGTTGTTACCATGATTTATATCTCAATTACGCTTTATTGAAGCAGAAGATTTGAAATTCCGAAATGCACTTATTGCATCGTATAAAACAAATTCAAATATTTTAAGCGCTCATGATATCGCACGGAAATATAATTAAAGTGAAAGAATGAAAGATATCTTGTTTGCTCGTACTATCTTATCATTATTTGCACTGTATACAGTCGGATGGATGCGTAATATAGTTTCATTCCATGATATTATATACACGTGTACCAATTTGGTATTCAAATTAACTCTAGGTGAAAAATATCAGTTTTAACAAAATTTGAACGTCAGGCTTTCCCCCCAAAAATTACCATAAACCTTAATTCTGCACAAGTGCGGCCGTAAAATAAATAATCTTTCCAAATTTGACACAAAATTAAGTTTCAAATCCCCCGAAAGTTTTTCCAAATCAAAAATCCACATCCACCCTATCAATTATGCAAATTTTTAGACAACAACAGATTCGTGATAGTTAAATTTTTAAAATTACTTTTCAAAATAAAAACGATAATTTAATTAAAACAACAATGAAATTGCCACTTCACGTCTACAATGCTGCCGTCAAATGTTTTGATAAAGTTAATTAACAAAACAGTCATTCGTTGCAAAGTTAAATGCAATTTTCAGGTGTATGAGGTAAATTGATTAATTTTAGTTTTTGTCGAATACGTCGGTTGTAAATGAATAAAACTTGACTTTTGTCGTGACATTTGAAGAAGGACCGAATGTCAAGATTATTTTGCTTTTACGAATGATACATTTATTGTCCCTCGGATGATGGTGGCCATTAACAGAAAATAATCAAATATCACTCCTTTATGCAACAAAATTAATGGACTCGATGTTAGGTAGCTATTTGTTCAATTTGGCGACAGTTTCGAGCTACAAACGCAAAGTTTTCTCTTTTTACCTTAATTAACTGGAAAATAATTTTAATAACGTGCTGCAATTAAAACGACTCTTTGTTAATTTAATTTTATTTTTAATTTAAAAATTTTGTAATCAAATGTCACGTTCTTCCTGTTGTCGTTTCGAGAATGGAAGAGAGTGCACGTTCAAAAAAACTTAAAAGCTTGAGTTTCCTTGTTCTGCTCGAGTATTGTTTATTTCCACTTAAAATACAAGAATTTCATATCAAAACTATTGTATGCAATTTTTCATGCTAAGATAAAATCTTAAATAAGTTATAGTCGTAACCGAGAATTATTCATTTAAATAACAAACAGAAACTATAGAATACTTGAAGTTTAAAACAATTAATTATAAGAACACTGTCGTACGCCGCATTCACAACCTCAAAAACAGAACGGAGCGAAATATAAATTATTATTAACTTTTCTCTAATTAAAAATATAATAGTTGATGAAAAAAAAAAGAATGAATGGTAATTTTCGTAGTTATCACGTGTATTCAAATGATGAAATTCTGTCCGAAAGGATCTTTTTCGAACATTAACTTGGCAGTGTGACAAAGGTGCTATAACATAGCATACTAAACGCTTGAAATGATAAATACGATAAACTGAATAAATGTCAGATCGCATTGGGCTTAAGAAACGTTTTGACTTTCTTATAAGGAGCAAGGAGGTTCAACTGAGCATCCCGAGACTTAAAATTGGTTTAGATAATGTGTGTAGAACAATTTAAATTGTTTTCTGCAGACGCTGTTGGGGTTTGGGCTACGAGGCATCGAAATATAATGACCAATATAGATTATTAAAGTGATGGAAGTGTTACAAAGTGGCTCACCATGCAAACGCCTGCTATTATAGTGTTCCATTCTGTAAAATGTGTGATTTAGAAAGGCACAGACTTAGAACTAGAAGTTGTCGCCATGAGCCCATTAAGTCTAACAAAAGCAAATCCTGCAAAGGTGATCAATCTCAATATCGAAGTAACATTTTAAGAGCAGAAGGTAAGACAGCAGATGTCACGAAAATAGCTAAAGAAGCAGCTAAGGAAAAAATTGATATCAGATTGGTCGGTCTTTGGAGCAACTTAATTTTGTCGACTCTAAAGTTGCTCAAACACCCCCGGTTTCCTTGCGATTAAGATAAGATATGGGGGAGGCTTCAGTTAGTGATGTTTTACACTACTGCCACAGTGGTGGTGTTGTGGACGAGATTTCTTCCCCTCCTGCAGGATGCAAAAAAAGAAGATGTTTGATTATAATTTACAATATTCAGTCTAAATAACCACCTAAATTTGTGTTTGTTGTGTATCCCCCAAACTGTACTAAGAGCAAATATTGCGTGCTGAATATCTGCAGACGTAGAAGAAAATCTCATTGGATTACTACAGTTCTCAATCTTATGCATTGCAAAATAAATCAGAAATTAAAAATACTAATTTAATATAACTTAAAATAAAAAAGAGTAATATGAATATTAACTTGTTAAATTATATAATATGAGTTACTAAATAGTAACATATCTTTTATATATCAAGTTATTTATAATGAAAATATATAATCTATTACAATAATTATTGTTTCGCTGTTATTTCAGCTCATCGGATAGATATAATATAAAAACATATAAAATATAAAAAAAAAAAATCTAAATCTGAAAATAAATTATTAAGTAAAATTTTTCAAAAAATTTAAAAAACTTACATATGAAATAAATCCCTATTTGGAGTCTATCAGAAAATAAAATACAAATAAAAACCATAAAACAATCCAAATCTAATTTTGTGGTCAAAGTAGGTACTTATTTTTTATTTTTACCTGTCAGTTTGACTTGAAAATTTTTTTCAAATTGTATTCTTTTCCATGGTTTAGGCTTAGATTTGGATTGTTTTATGGTTTTTATTTGTATTTTATTTTCTGATAGACTCCAAATAGGGATTTATTTCATATGTAAGTTTTTTAAATTTTTTGAAAAATTTTACTTAATAATTTATTTTCAGATTTAGATTTTTTTTTTTATATTTTATATGTTTTTATATTATATCTATCCGATGAGCTGAAATAACAGCGAAACAATAATTATTGTAATAGATTATATATTTTCATTATAAATAACTTGATATATAAAAGATATGTTACTATTTAGTAACTCATATTATAAAATAAAAAACTTACAAAATAAAAAAACCTTTAAAAATTTCAATTTCTAAAACTATAATATTTTTGAATTTTTGAAACTGCTATAGTTTGCTGATTAATTTTCAAACATATGTAAAGCAAAATTCAATTTTAGTTACTTTGCATTGCGAGTGCAAGAGTAAAGTGGAAACGGATAAGTTTTCCACACTTTGGTTGCTTTTAAATTTCCCCAACTTTGAAATGTGTTTTAGTCCATCTTTTTTATAGCAAATTTAATTTGTAAGACTTACGGTTTCTTAAGATACCTGAAGCCAACAATAAATTGAGTGCGTTCTAAAACTTTAGTCAGCTCAGTAGAACTATGTAAACAATTAACATACAGTACTAACATATAAAAAAAAGTATTAGTTTGCTAGAATTACAATTTTTATTATTTATTTACATTTTACAACGTCCTTTCTATTTTGCCATGCTAGGGTACCACTGGGAGATAAATAATAATAAATTAGTAAATCCAAACAGTAGCAATAAAGTGGTTAAAAGCTTATTTACACCTTTAAATACTACAACATATTTCCCTAATGTCCAAAAATGAAATTATTTGAATAGAAAAATAGGAGTAAACACTGATATTAAAAACTTGCAAAATCGAGGGTCTAAAGGTATGGAATACCCCCAGCACACGAGATTAATATTGTGAATAAAAACGTTCTAATCTTAGACCCCCCCCTCGCGTCGATCATCGAGATTTTAATACCGATTTTTCTGAAATCCTTACCTCATCGATTTTTGTCATTAAACGTTTTGAAATCTATCCAAAATGGGGTTGCAGGTAATTAGAAAGGCCGCTAAAATACAAATTTTACGATTGAAATCTCGATGAATTCTGAAAGAGTATATATTAAATAAGAGAATTAGCTATGACAGAATGCCTTAAATGCACCTGTTTTTTCAAAAATCGAATTTAAAAACTTCGATTTTTGCAGTAAATTTTAAAGCAAAGTCGCTCGGGATTGGTTAATTCTGTCGGTACGTGCACCCAGATATAGTCTTAGCTTTGCGCAGAGTGGGAGCGACACTTGCATTGCGATGCAGTAACAGTGCACTTCGAACGAAAATCATGATTTTCAACCCTAAATGTGCCGGAAAAATGGCTTTAAGCCCTCGAGCGTAGCGAGAGGTGCTTAAAGTCGATTTTTCCTTGCACAACCACCTTTCCGAATAGTACATGTGCTGGAAAAATGGCTTAAAGCGCCCGAGCGTAGTGAGCGCAGCGAGCGTAGCGAGAGCTGCTTTAAGTCGATTTTTCTTCGCACAAGTACTGTGCGTTAAAAATCCACTGTCACGAGTTTCACATCTCAAAGATCCACCTTTTCATTGATCTGTCGCGCCTAGGGATATTTTTAAATTAGTTGTCATTTTGATGAAAATGGCTCGAAGCGCCCGAAGGGTGCTGAGAGTCAATTTTCATCAAAATCACCCTGGCAAGAGCCGGACCTACCGGCAAAAGTAACTACCGTTCGTTAAATTTAAGTAACCCTTTTCTGAAGTAATTTTTTAATTATTTTAAATTTTTAAATTAAATAAAAAAGGAGAACGCATTCCTACCATAGTGCAAGAGTTACTGACTAATTTGTCAAGTGCAACACTACTATGCATTACTCCACGCGTACCGACAACAGAATGCCTCGCTCGCAGAATGCCACCGTGATTAACCAATCACAAGCGATTTATTCTTCGAAAATCAAGCTTTTTTAAATTCGATTTTTGAAAAAACAGGTGCATTTAAGGCATTCTGTCATAGCTAATTCTCTTATTTAATATATACTCTTTCAGAAAAGTTCGAGGTTTCAATCGTAAAATTTGTATTTTCACGGCCTTTCTAACTACCTTTCCCCGAATTATGATAAGTGTTTTTTTGTAATTTTGACTTTAATTCAACAAGAAATGACTTTTCTGATAAATTAATTTAATTACATCTTAAGGTAAGAAAAGATCCAATTCTATTTCTCTTAATATTTTGAATCGGGATTTTTTCATTTTGAATTAGATTTGGAAATTAATAATAATGGTTTTGCAAATTGTGTTTCTAAATTATACTTTCATATTTAATAATTTTTTATCTCTGAAAGGCAATCATTCTAGATTTTTCAAAACATCGAACTGAAACATGCGGAAAATGACTGCGATGTAAATTTTTATCCTAATGGTAAATTGAAAGCTTTTTTGCATTGTGAATCCTTTGAATGAAAAAAACGGAATAAAAATTATAAAATAATTTATTTAAAAAAACCTATAAAAAGAAAAGTTTACTAAGCCCTACAGCTTTACGTGAAATCCAAACCATGGCACAAGTAAATTTGAGCTCGGATTCGAACGATTTCGTACAAAAAATTTTTTGACACCTATAATAAGAAAAACCCTTAACTTTTCATTCGGGATTTAAATATTAATAGAAAATTTTGTAAAAATGTGTGAAAACATTAATTTAATAAATTAGACTTTTGGTTCTCCCAATTGGTTATCCAGGTGTAAAAAAATGGTTTTAGTCTAAATATTTGGAAATGTGCTATATTAATTAAGTAATTAATGAAAACAGTTACACCGTAAACACTTTTTAAAAATAATTTTGAAAGAAGTATTAGAAGTAAAAATAATTACACAAGAATTTTGAAAGACATTTCAATCAACAACACAAGATGATCATTATAAAGTCTTGGAATATGTTTAGTATTTCGTATTTCAGATAGTCTAGGATTTGTAAAGCTTTCGTTCTACTCGTGAGTCCTTTGAGACTTCTTCAGCGTTACAAATTTGCAGAGCTTTTTTTGTAATTTCTCATGATACGTAACAAAAATACTCATTTTTCTAGTGTTGCACCAACTAAGCGCAGAGTTCAAGCAGGCTATTAAAAGTGCATTTACACACTAACAAGTTCCATCAAAGCCATAATTATGCAAAACAAATACGTCACTAACGTTTACAATTTTGCAAGCCAAATAATTAATTACAATAAATCACATAACTTCCGAATCAATTTGTTACTACCAAAAATCTCCAAAAACCAATTCAAACATTTTTTTGTTTGTTTTTGTGATTCGTTTGAAACTTGAACGCTCAACGATACTTGACGGATTTGAAACAAAGTCATAATGGCCAAAACTTGTTCGAATAAATACAAAAAGTCGTTCCAACTTTTCACATTTATTGGAAAATATTTTTTTTAAATATTTCCTCGTGTGCTCCATGATGACCCACTGATACATTATAATTTTTTTTCCAAAAATTTCGAACCCGAACAGGTTGTCCAGGAAACGTTTGTCTACGAGGCAGGTACGAAAAGTTTTTAGCAGACAAAATTATTTCGTAGTTATTCCGGGCCACTATTTTTTGTTAAAATAGAACTTGTAAAAAAAACTAGTAAATTTATGTTACGACTAATTTTATCTCTCACGATATCATCGTGGCTTGCAAGTGTACATAGTATTTTTAACGATATAATAAAAACTCTAAAAATAGTTTTCTTCGCCATTTGTTTTCACATTTGTAATCAAGTATTTAGTAGAATATTGGTTTTGTATTGAAGTACTAATTCGGTTATTTCCAATTACAAAAACTGCAATGAACTGAACTGATCCCTAGAGAGGACGGTTGACACGGTTGCGTTAATTTGATGCGGGGGTTGATGACTTTTTGTCCGTATCTCTGTGCACTGTTTACCACCGCCAGATAGAAAAAAGTCTGCCGCTGAACGACACAAAACCCACTCTGTTGGATGCTAAATTACCCTCTTTTTTACGTTTTACATAGACGTACATGTATTTCTAAAATTAGTGTCCTCAGTGACCCACAGTACCGCATTTTGTTTGTTTAATTGCCCCACTTTGTCTTTCTCTTCGGGGCGCATAATTTTATTTACCAAGGATATGCCTACGTCTAGTCGAAAACGTTATCAGAATTAATCACTCGATAAAATTTAATTCACATAGTAGGTACAAAAAAGTTTAAAGTGCTTTAAAAGCATTTCGCAGTTGCTTTTTTTTTCATTCACTGATATGATAACCTTATCGTGCAGATAAATAGTAATATTAAAAATTTCAATTAATTTTGCTCGATTTGTGAGATTACAAATTTTATAATAAAGTCTGTGCCCCCGTTAGAACCCCACCGGAGAGTTTTATAGTTGATGAATAACAGATAACAATAAAAAAGTTTTTGTTTTGAAATTTTCTTTTATTAGATGATGTTATGTCCGATAATTATTATTCGTAAAAGTAGAAAGAATACTTGAAGCATTTTAAGAAAATTGTAACGTTCTTCTACATCGCAGCTAAAAGCCTTTATAGCATGGATTTGTAAGAAGTTTCATGAGTTTTAAAATTACGGCTTGACTTTAGTGCATGTCTTGGGCGTTCAAACAGTTATACGGATTTTCTAAACATCCCACGTGATATTATTTTATTTATAAACCAAAATAATTTAATCTTTTTACGACGGCCGGCGTGGTGCTCGCACGAACCCTTTCGAGTTAAAAATTAATTGAGTAAAAAATTTGATAATTGCAGTGCACTTTATTAATTTTTAATGGCAATTATATTTTTAAAACCCCTTTTAAAGATTCTTAAAAAATTTAATTGGAAGTGGAAGAAATTTTTTAATGCTAAAACAGTATAAAGTTGCTGAAAGATTAAAACTTTATTTAATGCTTTAGATCAGATATCACAGTGGAGAAAGTTTTTAATGGACATTTTGCACAATTCCTCGCTTGTAAAATTCGATGGTCCACTTTATTTAAAAAAAATTACAAAGGACTTCGTTAAAATTTGATATTTCATATTAATTTGCCGTCTGTACGGTAAACTAATTGTCTTGTGGCTCTTCTCATTTAAAACAAACTGTACTTTACAACGTCCGAAAGACTTTTAAATAGATCTTGGTTTCTTTGTGTTTGAAAAAAATTGGAACAAATAATTTGGGAGTGACGGCGATTCTGAGGCGTAAAATCACTTTCGCCAGTTACAAAGTGGCCAAATGCTCTCTTCTTTTTTTCGTATGACACCTTAATTTTATTCAATTAGGTGTGCAATTTTCTCATCTTTACCTCCCCCCCCCCCCGGTGAATCTGAACTTGTAAATACAAAGTCAATAAATGGGACTTTAAGCTGACTGCAAATTTCAGCAAGTCATTTTCAGAAAATGACTTTAGCTTAAATAATTGGCATATTTTGACTAATCGATTCTACTATTACAGGTACAATTTTATTATTCTCTATTTATTTATTTTATATATAGAATATAAAAAGGAAATAATAAAAACATAAGATGCTGTTCATAGTAAACAACAACTACAAACAAAAAAAGAAAATTAAGAGATAAAGTAAATAAACGAAAATTAAAAATAGATAAATAGTAAATCTAAAAATATAATAATACTCTAATTACTATGTTATGGAGCCCGGATTATGTTGTAAGTTGATGTATGTTCTCTCAGTCAGTGGCATCGCTTTGCACCATTATTAACCCAAAATTATTTTGAAAAGTATGTGCAAAATTATCAACATTTAGAAATTTAAGGACATTTAGGTGACTGCGAGTTTTTTGTAATTTTTGGTTTATCAAAATCGATTAGCATATTATCTCAAAAATTTTATTAATTTCTATCGCATTTAGACAAAAAAATTGATGAAAATAATACGGGAAAACTATTCAATATAGAAAAAAATTAACGTAATTAATTATTATATAAAAATCACGTGACTGAAGGTTCTTCTCTTGTGAAACGTGCTATAGTTTATTTTGTGAATATTCTGATGTCGATTTTGACTGAAATATTCAAATCCTTAAATATAAATACGTAAGTATTATAATACAGAGATTAACGAATAAAATTTTTTGTTGAAAATGAATGAAATTTGAACATGAACAAATTGAACAAAGCTTAGTAAATTAAACTACAGTTTATTTTTACAACAATCCTGATAACATTTGTTGATTAGAAAAATTGTAAATCCGAACTTTGTAAGGCCAATTTAATTAAATAAATGTTTCATTGTAGAAGAACGAATTTTGAAAGTAAAAACAAAATTAAATAAAGCACCCCAACGTGTACCAGTCCATATTTCAAGACTTGTTATTCCATTACAACAACAGCCGTGAGTCAACATTTGTTCCGAGATTAGATATGAGATAGTATTTCCAATTTTCAATAATTTCAAGTAATATGGAACAGGTAAATGCCATATACAAAATTTTAACTTAGTCGATACTAAATTCTCGATAATATTCCAGTTATTAGATAAAAATGAAGTTATTTTTTCGAATTTTAACTTTAATACTTTTTTCGATTAACTTTTCGACATGTTTGAAATGGATTGGCGTAAATCATTTCAACGTAAAATTTTCAATTATAAAATTGTATTATGATGATTTTTAAAATAATCGAATTTGATTTTCCGGTCTTGCGAAACAAAGGAATCTAATCATCGTAGAGTTTCCGAACGAACACCTTTGCTGGAGATACAAATAGACCCGAAATGCTATGCTGAATCGTCAGCACATTTGTACGCAAGAAGGCACGCTAAGCTAGCAGCAGGAATTTTTACGTAACCAATTAGAGCTCGAGTTGTGAATTTTGTATGCGCATCGGAGCTATTATTTTTACTGTAAAGCTCAAGAGAAGGATTTACATAGGGTTGACGTGGGCATTTGTCCTCGAGGGAACGTTTGGTCGTCACTCATCAAGCGGTGCTAATCCAAGCAGCCCCTAAGGGTCTAACAGTTGGTGCTCTTCATATCACTTCAATTTGTTTCAACTAACATCAAACATTCAACTACGTAGCAACAACATTTTGCTTAATTTGCCAACTACGGCTAATTAATATTTTGTCAGGCCCATCCTCCAAACGCTTTCTCAAAACACATTTCGGCGTTTTGTATTCACATTTGAATAACCACATTAAAATAATGTATCGCAAAAAATTTATTTCTGTATCGCTAAAATCGTCCAATTTATCTGATGGAACTTTCATCCACGGAAAATTTCAGGATCTTTGTTTATCTTGCAGCGGCAAAATTAAACAAATACAAGCTTCAAAGCCCAAAGTATTATTATTTGCAGAAAAAATAAACACTTTAACAAAATTTTTCCAGCTTTTCAAATAAAATTTTTTCCGTGTTTGAACAAAAAGAAATTTTTTGATACAAGGTAACAAATGAATAAAATCGGATTAATTTTACCTACGAGATATTTTTCGAAAGAACGTACAATTTTTTTATTTGTGTTAAATAATGAGACAAATCAATCATAACCTCGTTGAAAAATATCGCCTGTTTGGGTTAGAATTCGATAAGAAATTTGATTGCGAGGGAAACCCTAAGAGTAAAAAATATGAAAGAGAAAACTTCTGTAGGTGTGAAAATTTAATCCTTTGTTTTTGATTAATTACTTAATCGTTACTGTCGTAAGTCGTCGTCCCTGTAATGGTTTTCTTAAGCCGTTCTTTGTGGAAAGAAGTTGAAGGAGCACGAAGTAAAAAAAGGGGACTTTCATCACTTATGCAACCTTGCCGAGTCCATAAACTTCGTTATTAAAAACTCGTTAGCAACACGTTGCTTTAATTGAGGTGACATGGCTTCCGTATGCCATGACTCATTTTGGGGGTTGGTTTGTTTACCCACACGCCGAGAAATTGTTAATCTTAAGTTTCACATTTGTATGATGTACGTCGTCGAGATACAGCTACTCTATCGCGCGTTAGATTAAAACGAGCTAGACTTATTAAACAACCCTTGTAATTGGCGTGGAAAGTAATTACTTAAGTTATTAACTTGCAAAAGCAAAATCAACAAACGTACGATAAAGGCACAATTACGTATTTATAGCAAACCGTATTAGTTTGTTAGCTTTGAGTTTATAACTTGATAAATGACATTTGTACATGTCTCCCATCCCTCGATAGTTTTATGTACGACAGTATTTTTCGATTATAACCCAAAAGCTCAATTAATATTTTTGATGGAACTGTTACATGTTAGGGGCCTTTTAATGAAAGAAAAGTTCAACGAAACGTAAGATCAAATGGGGTTACTTTGTGTCTTTCTTTACTCATTATTTTATCGCAGAGTGGCATAAAATCACCCCGTTTAATAGCAGCTTATCATCTTTTGCATTCCAATTTTATTGTTACATTTTGTCTTAAAATGGTGTTGATGCAATCACTCCTGAAATGTCAAAACGATTTGAAAAATTAACAGTTTTCAATCGATTAAAGTTAGCTTGAAAATATGCGCAAATTTTGGTTGACTTGCACCGAGGTCCTCCCTTGAGGACTGTTTTAATATTTTTTTTTAAATCTTTGATCTATGGTTTCAATATGAAATAGAAAAACTAAGATTTCAATCCGATTCCGTCTTTATAGAGGAAAGTTTTAGTTTGAACTTGTTATATTAGGGTAAAAAATTCAATTTTCGGCGGCCTTTTCGAATGGTGTGCAGTAAATTTCAGATAAAAAAAAAGTGATATTTATAAAAAGAATTCAAACGTGTTTTTGCTGAACTATAGAGACAACTTTACGTCAAAATGATACTTTAGATGTCTTTGTGTTGGTTTAATAAACCAATCACTTTTTCGGACAAAGGCGAATTGACGATGTGAAGAATGCACTTTAACAGTTTTTGCAATTTTCTGTTACCGGAGATTTATATTATCAGCTGCCATTAAATTGTTGACTATTATGAGCTGTCAACCGACACAGTTTCAATTTTATAATGGTTGATGAATTAGATCTAGGTGAGTAATGGCAGAACGTTTAGCATAGCTTCTCGTGCCAAAATTTCGTTCGATTCAATTCTTAAGATCTACCTGCCGATTACACGCAACATTATAAATGGCTTGTTTAAATACTTCCGTAGCCGGAAGTGATAGTATAAAAATCTTCCATTTTCGTGGTTTTGAATCCACGTTAAGTGGTAAGTCGTCAAAAATTAGATTCCATTTATCACTTTTTTCAACGATGCTAATAAGGAAGGTTTTACTTCTGTCTCCTTCGGTGGAAAAGTAGATCTGATCTCACTCCTCGACTATTAGTATAATGGCACCTATACAAAAATAGGCCTGCAATACGGGCGCCCCTCCCCATGAAAAACCTCCCCTGAGGAAATAAATTAAACACTTTATGATAGAATCACTTTAGTGCAAATCAAATTTTTATTTTTTCTTGTTATGATTGCAATTACTTTCAATTCAAAGTAAGATATGGAAGGGCTTCGATTTTTACTGCAGGCAGGCAATTTAGTAAGATTTTAAGGTAGATAAACTAAGTTTCCAGCTTTAATCACATCTATACACGTAACCTAAGATCACGGTGAGTAATGCTGTAAAAGACCTTACAATTTAATGGAGATCATGCTCTTTAGATCCCCAGAGGGTCACCCATCCAAGACTTAACTAGCCACATATTGCTTGACTGCGGTGTTTTAATGGGAACTATAAAATATAATAGCATGAAATAAAGCTTAACAGCGCAGGCTGAAAAACAATGCCTAACGCATTACTATTTTTGTAAATTTTAAAGTATTAGTAGAAATAATTACGTGTTATTTGTTGATGTCGTTAGTTTTGCAAGAATTTTAAAAAATTTTGCTTTTAAAACGGTTCTATTTTTGAAAGAAAAGTGTCGACATTTTCACTACTAATTTCTGGACAGGATTGGAGAGTTGTATACGAGTTCATTGGTGAGTGGCATTTATTCACTTTTGCTACGTGGTTATACAAGAAATCGAACTTGACACCTTCACCTCGGCAGTCGAACCACTGGACAAACTAAACATTACAGATTACTTATCTTAATACGTTTTTTATTTGATTAAATTTTTTTAGTGACAATCTTACTTTACATTTGTACTGATAAGTATGATTATGACTGTTTGATACAACAATGTTTGATTTTATACATTGGTAACAAAATTATATCGGAATTAAAAGTCTGCAATACTTCAGTAAATGAAAGAAAATTTTTTTGCCATAATTTTGATTTGAAAAATTTGCCTTATTTTTTGTTTGGCAATATTTTGACAAAACAACGTGCCACAAATTTACTTACGAAAATAAAATTTTCCTTTCAGCTTGAATTAGATGCTTTTTTCCTTATTTAATGTTAAACTTCTTTTTGAGGTGTAGATCATTTTAAAGATTTATGTTGTTCGACTTTTATTGCTGTGTATTGCTTAATTCTGCTTATGGAATGACACAAAGTCATCCCATTTTATAGTAACTTGTCAAAAAAGTGAGAATGAGTGAAATATGAATGATTGATCAAGTCTCATTTTTTTAAAAATTGTTCTGTAACTACACATATCTTTATATTGAATAAAATAGTAGTCCTTTGGCTTCCACTGATTTCATGACAAGAAGACACTGCCGGATTTATTTATTTCAGTAACGTAGCAAGTTTTCCAAGTACTAGAACTTGATAACGGCATAATTTTGCTTCTCCTTAGAGGTCCAAAATCTTAAATTTTTTATTTGAACAGAATCACAAAACAAACAATAAGTCCTTTGAATTATTATTTATTGAGACTTTTTCAATTCGACTTAGTATGGTACAAATTCACCCCATACAAAAATCTTATTTTTAACTGAATGCTTTCAAAACTCTCAAAAATTTAGATCAATAAAACAACTATAATAATATAATGTCCATGTTTCGGGATGTAAATGAAATTAAATCAGGGTTTTCGTATTAGCAGTTGATGAAAATATACATTTTTTGGGGTCTCTTGGTACTGTCTGTTATTAGGTCAGCAAATCACTGTCGGATTCATTTAGTCTACTTTTAATTTTGTCAAGCGAAAGAAAGAAAAATACAGAGGCTTAATTCTGGTTTAATTTTGCAATGTAATCCTCTACGTTCTTTAGAGCAAAAGTTGGTATAGTGAAAGGGAATTTTACACAAAGACGATGGAAAAAATAACTTGCAATATTAGTGGTTGTACTGTGACAGCGAGTAACCAAATGAATTGGAAGTTTACAAATGTATTGGAGAATTTGATTCTACTAACATTTCCCTAATCCTCGCATCACAAAAATGTGAGGTAAACCCGTTACTGATGCCATCCAAATGACGCGTGGCTACGCCGACCTTCATCCCCCATGACAGCGCGTAAGGTGCATATTACATTTTTCTTTTCATCGCACCTTTTAAAACTTTTACACGTTATAAAATTTGATAACTTGTTTACCAATCGAACAGACAGGCGGGCAGACAAACTGCCAAGTCCTCACCTCTTAAAGAGTTAATCTCATTTTTCAGTTCCAATTTTCGAAATAATTTAATCAGTCAGGAAGAAACTTGTAGGAACTTTTTTAGAAAATTTTCAACTTGAAAAGAAAATTTAGTTGAATATTCGTAATTTAAAGCTTAAATTGGAAACGCTTCAACCAAGAAATAGACGATTTTATCAAAATCTGTTTAGAACCACAAACCTATGCTAGCTAAATTACGAAAACTTATTTCGAGTTGTAATTTCAAAGTACATCAGTTGAAATTTGTTAAAACTTGGTCTTGTTACTTAAATGTTCGTTATAATAATAATAACTTCGGAGAACATGAATTCGCAACATTGCCGAGAGTTGATTTTATAATAAAACGGATGAGCATTAATACAAAATTTATCTTTTTGTTATCTCGAGTCTAGAAAAAGTAGAATTCCTTCTTCAAACTTAATTCCTGGTTGTTTGATGAGCACTTTAAAATGATCCTATTTTTATTAAATGTTTTAGTGGTGTGTGATATGCACGGTTATTTTTATTATTTCGGAATATAAATTTTTGCTGTTCTGTTTTGTTAAAATTTAGTAATATTAACGGCCCTGAGGGTAGCGATTGCGAAGGTCGGTGGTTAAAAATTGTATAAAATTAATCTCACATTAAAATTTATTTTGGGTTAACGTCATCGATTAACAATTAAATTTATTAGTTGGACGGAGTCGGTAATGGGGTAAAATTTCCTTTTTCAATTAGGTTCTGCTTAATTATGTATTTATTTAGTAAAATAAACATGGCAAAAAAGTTTTTTGATTAAAAATATGCAAAACTGTGGAATTTTCATAAAATTTGGAGTTTAACGCTTGGATATCAAGTAACTAAGAGAAAGAGCGGATTAAGTAAATTTTATGAGTGTGTAAACTTGAAAGTTAAGGTGCGAGATATCAGAATAGTAAATAAAATACTTATTTTTGTTGGAGTAACAAGTTAGTTACACGATATTAGACGACGAAGAACAAATATCACGAGTTTTAGTTGAAATCCCTTATCGCGGTCTAATTGCGGAGATAACTAAATTTAACGACTATGTTGTTGGCTTATTTAATTGATGTTGGTGGAAATGAAATTTACTCTTGGCGGCTAGATTTCGGCGCAAAATTTGACACTAACACGTTTTGCGGCTGAATTTTGATACGAGAACATGGCATTCCTAAAGGATTGTTCGAATGTCACGCACGTCCGTTCAATCTAAATATACGAGCATCTGGCAACAGAGACAAATACCTCATCGAGACGAGTATTAAGCGTCGTGGCGTAGAGCCAACAATCAAACAAGCATTTGTCTTGAAAATGACACAAGGACGCGGTGGTTCGAAAGAAAATGTTCCGGTTTCCGGATTACCTAAGCTTTAGTCTGCCGTAAATTTGTGATATATGCGAGGACAATGTTATTTATGATCGACTTACTTGGATACTGATCCGTGTTTATGGTAGGGATGCACTCGATTTGCGTTTCCGTCCAACTGCGATGCCTGAGGGCTGCTCTGACCCGTCTTACTGCCCGGGGAGAGTTTTCCGGCAAGAGCGTCTAACGAGTGCAGCATGTCGCTCTAGCACCACTGTGTTAACGTAACTGAGTTCACCTGCACGGTCTGATGATAAGATAACGTATCCGAAAACAGATAACACCTGTTATCGGTACCACCTCATCGCACTGGGTGATAACAGCCTGAGCGGACGTCGTCCTCCGAGGCGCCGAATAGTCCTTTATATTGACCGCTTTATAACGTCATCAACAAACATTCACCTCGTCAACGATCAAAATCCTTCTCATTATCATCATCATCGTCTTCGTCGATTGTTGTTATATTTCTTATCAAATTTCGGCATCGGTGGTAGCTAAGATGAGACACAGAATTACTGCGTTAGCGAGGACAATACAGAACAGAACAGCAGTAGCAGCGGCAGCAGAAAATAGGACTGACACTAAACTACGTTAGGATGGCCTGTAAAGCATAGAAATTAGTTGCATCGCATTGCAATGACAACAGACACGTGCGACGGAATTATCTAACTAAAGTAATTCCGAAGCACAAGCAGGACCAAACAGAACGAAACGGGACAACAGGACAGCACACTGGACACAATTTTGCGAAAAAATATAAGCAACACACAGCTTAATGGTTGATACCTGGTCCGGTGGCCGAGTCCCGCGCCCGTCGCGGACTGCTTGATCGTACGACGCGAACATACCGACGAACGAACGTCTCGACGCCTTGCACTGCACTGACAGGATACAAGTGGAATCGAGCCGATGGCGCACGCGCTATTCCTTCTAACGATGTGCGATATGTAATGCATCGACAAGAGCGTCTGGAGCGTCCAACACGCGTCCCCTGGGCCATCGTAACCGATACGGGGCGTATCGTGTAATTAGCCTGTGCTCGGGTATAAATTATAAAGATTGCCGCTTCTGTCACTAATTAGCGCTACAGTTGTCCGATGTTTATGTTGTTATGAAAATTATACTTTTAAAAACTTTTTCACTTCTTTTATCCGCATCCAATTTTCAATAATAATAATAATAATAATTTAAGCGCCTTTAAACGATCGCGTACTTCTTAATTAAATTTGATTGATTGAAAAGAGGGAGGAATTAACATGAAACCTAAATATGATAGATCAGTCGGTAGCCTGTTGCAGGGTTACCGCCAGGTGAGCTTGATGGATGATCTCCCTCGCCTTCAAACGTCAAGCAGAGATTTATTCTAACGTTCGATTAGTTCTGTGGATGTGGTTCGGAAAACTTTTGTAATTGGAGCGGGCTCACAAGTAAACAGCAGTCGTAGGTTAC
Source organism: Rhagonycha fulva (assembly GCA_905340355.1). Taxonomy (NCBI): domain Eukaryota; kingdom Metazoa; phylum Arthropoda; class Insecta; order Coleoptera; family Cantharidae; genus Rhagonycha; species Rhagonycha fulva. The sequence goes on from HG996559.1 coordinate 2,588,604, forward strand.
ATATCTGTGATGGATCTACACTTGTTGTATGGCCAATTCCCTAGGGAAGTTGGTTGCCCTTTTTTATTGCAGACCTACATAACTCCGGTGACACGGTCGGCCGACTTGTGCTGCCGGAAAATAAGAAATCATTTATCGACCGCAAGAATCGAAAATAAATTTTATGCACGACGAAGAGTAACCAAAAAGTGTGACAATTCGATCGTTATGACCTCATGAAATAATGTCGCGTTATTATCCAGGGTGATGTATGCGGCTGAATACGACGTTCGGCGTCTAATGGCCGTGTTTGCAGCCCCCCCTTGGCGCTTATTCTAGCACCGGAAACGCAGTCGGAAACTCCAAGAGCAATAACGCTAGACAAATAGTCGTGCTGCTCAAGAACGCTTCGATGCTCAGTACCCATTATCAGAAAACTTTTCGAATATTTCCTAACCGAAATTTTAAATTGTAATTTTATCACAGCGACTTATTAAATTTTGCAGAATAATTTGGACAATGAATCAGAAACTCTTAAAATTAACAATTATCACTTGAGGAGAGAAATTATAAATGCAAAGGAGAGACCAGAATGAATAAACAGATCTTTCGATAGCAATCACGTAGCAGTGCAAGCTTTTCAATTGAAATATTTCCCAAGAGGGGCTTTTGAAACTTGAAAAACTAACATTTTCGAATTAAATAAATTAGGTTTTCGTTCATTATTGAACGCACGCAAAACTTGTCGTCGTCATTATCGTCTTTTAAAAAGTTGAAAAGCTTTCAAAAGAAAATTCCATTTTGAACTTGACCATAAAACTAAAATTTTCTAAGAGGATCACTTTGAAAGCTTCTTAGTGTAAATGAATTAATAATCTTTACCAGCGAACCACATTTTCAGTCGTGTTTCACGCATAAAAGACGTACACGTCGCTAATTTTACAGGCTTCCCTGAAAGTCGATATCGAAGCGCAGGTAACCACCAAAGCTTCAAGTGGGGATGCGTCACGCAAGCTGACAAGCTTTATTCGGTTGCTTATAAAGAAAAGCATAAGAAAAAATTAATTTGATAGCTAAATTTGGTTTTGTCTTAGTTTTAAAATAAAATAGTTTGCAAATTAAATTTCCTTCTGTCCTAGTCAGTTCTCTGATATGACCGTCAAAGGACGGTTATCGCATAAAAGCACAAGACAATCCGGCCAAGTATAGATAATAAATAAGGATTTTAGGACGGATCGGGTTAGTGCTAGGCGATCGCGATTTATTTTGAAAATGTAGAGAATGCGAACATACGAATTGGAAATGTGGGGTAGTTTACATAAATTATATGAAAATACACAAATGTCACAAGAAATCTTGTCGCGAAGAGAAATAAAGATCAACTCTAACGATTTCCGTTTATTCTTTATACCAGTTAAATTGATAATTTGAATAAAAATTTGGCCTTACATTTTTCTTCTTGCAGCTCTCGGCTGAAATATTGAAACTTAAAGTTGTGGCTTTCTAAGATCAATAAGCTCTGGTCTGGTCCTATCGGTTTCCATTTGATATATACTGGTTTTATTGGCCATTAAGAAAAGTCCAATTCATGTTTTTTCTTGGTGGTATTTTGTACTCCGAACGTTACGATGCCCCTTTTTGGATATTACGACAACCACAAACAAAAAATAATTAAAAAGTTTACCGAATGGCTTAATCAGAACATATCGCGATGTTATTAAATTTGAAGAAAATATAAAACGCTTTTACTGCGCTAATAAATTTTTACCGCATTATTCTCATCATAGACTGAAAAAAACCATGGACAGCCTACGGACAAGTATCCGTAAAAATTATTTTCTTCCGTCACATAGGGTCCATTTTGGCCTGAATTTTTAAAAGTTCAATCTTAGGCCCCTTTCAACCATAGATCGCATTATGTGTAGCAGCTTAAATTTGCGTGCAATTTGGTGTGGCAAAAATTTCAAACTAACTCGCTACACAAAGAGTATATCTACATTTTAATATACCTAGCAAAATAAAAGATACAACATCTGCAATAGGGAGAAAATTGCAATGAATTTTTTAAATTTGAAATAGCAAGAAATACAGCAAATTATAATACAAATAAAAGACAAACAAGAGGTTATTTTTCTTTAAAACAGACTTGTTCAAAGAAAACTCGATAAGAGGATTTAAGTATTTATTTTTACGAAACGTTTTTGTGTTAGGTATTCTTTAAAAAAACCTACAGAAAGCCGAGATTTCATTGTTCGCCATCTTGAGAACGTTCTTTATATGAACGAGTAACCTGTAAAATAGTCGACGCAAGTTGGAACTGAACTGTTATCGGGCCCATGTGCAGAATCGCAAAATGCCATTTACAACTGGAATATTGTAATCACTAAGGGTGGATGACATTTACAACCTCTATCAAGTTGAAAATTTATATTACGTAAAATCTTTTTTTCTCAACGACGAGGTTGTTAGGTTTAAGAAAAACGCAAGGCGTGCGAAATTTAATGAATTATAAATTCGATTTTGAGTTGCAATTCTTATCGAAAAAAATAAATTGAAATGAGGTTGAACCATAAAGTGCATTCATACAACAGTTTCACTTTTACATGTCAAATTGGTGACATTTTATTTGACTAACTTTTGTTTCATCAACTTCATCTTTATTTGGATTATAAAAATTTTCCTGAAAGACAAAGATCGCCCATTTCGTGAATTCATCAAGCACTCCACATCCACATACTACCACAATTCTTGCATGAGTAGTTTTTAGATTAAAAAAAATCATTCACAAATTCAATTTTGATAAAAAAAACACGAAATTATAAAGAAAATGTTCAAATTAAACCCCTTAATTTTTGGATTAGTTCATGGGACCTTAATAAATGGAACTTTTTCTAAATGGTTTTAATAGCCTCCTCACCAATTGACAAATGAAACTTTTTTACTTCTCAATCTTTCTCGTTGTTAATGGCTTGCAAACTATGCTTGATGATTTTGAGATTGGTTCTCTATTTAGCCTACCCTACGGGGGGGTACATTCAAGCAACGGAATAAAAATTTGTTTAAATTTATAAACCCCAACAAAGACAAATTCCGACCACCAACTTGAAAATATTTGATATAAAAATCATTCATCTCCAAAAATTTGGAAGTCATTCCAAACTGAGGGCTGCGGTAGAACTCAAATGTAATAAGAGCAAAAAATAGAAAGAATGGGATGCAATGACCGTTTTTTAATCCCGTACTAAATCTCAATAATTTTCTTTTATTTCAAAATTGAATATTAAGAAACTCCGTCCCAAATGCCCAAAAACAAAGAGTATTGAAGGAACAAATATTCCAGAAATATACGATGCTATTTAGAGAAATTTCAAACTGGAATAAGAAAGAGTTGACATTATTCTTGAATTGTATAATATTAATTTCAAAAAAGTTTGAAGGATAAAACCACAGGGGAGATTATTGGTGTACAGGAAGTAGAAAATGTAGGGAGTTGAATGCATAAACTTTTAAGGGTTTTGTGAAAAAAAGTTGTCAAAATTATTTAAAGTTTACCTATTGATTAGTAGTTACAAAACATAGACAGCTGGCATATGGAATAATATTTATCAATCATCGTAACTAATACTAGATTATTTTTCAGCATTTGAGGGGCCACGTTGTCGGGTTAAAAGGGGATGTGGTGTACGAATATTTGTATTGGTGATGGTGATTCACCCCTGAAAAACCTTAAACACACTGAATACTTCAAAAAAAGTAATTCATTAAAATTTAAAATTTTAATATAAATTATGTAGAAATTGTCAGCTAAAAGAATGGGAAGTCGTACAAGAGGAAGAAAATTAAATCTGTATGTTCCAGTAAGTGAGTTGGTAGAACAAAAGTTGGTGAGTCAGGACATTCAGTTTCACCTAAATTGAACTAAATTGACCAATTTGATTTAAACATTGTCTGTGTACTTGTCTCAGTCAATGCAGTTTAATTCCATCGGATACTCGAGCAAACAGTTCATCAATAGTTTATTTAAAGCTGCGAACGAAAGCTGAGATGTGAGTGATCGGTGTTATTTTTTATAGTTCTGAGTCGGAATCCTTCTATTGATTGTATCTATGTACCACTTGGTAAAAGTTGCAGAGTTAAAATGTTACAAATTAACTGCATAGAACTAAAAAAAAAGTTGTGACATAAAATTGATATCGAATAATTTCAATGTATAAACGTATTTGATTACTTTCAGGAAAAAAGTTCTGTTAAATAACTAAAATGCGTAAGTGCTGCTGTTTTGGATTAAGTTAAAGTTAGGGGTGTCATCAACAAAGGTATCATTGTTTGCAAAGCCGTGTCTAGTTAATTTATAGCCTAGGGCTCATAGCTCATGTAACGCCTGCACCGCTATTAAAATTTTACATTTAAATTTATTTAATTTTTGCGCCCCTTTGAAACAATACATTTGGAGGGTGACTCAATCTCTTATCTTGCGGGAACAGCTTATAAAAAAATTGAAAAATGTCGTTTTTGATCGATCACTCCATTTTAAAAACTCCCCCCTTACCTTGAAAATTCTTTTCCTGTTCTGTTTAGGTTACGATAAAATTAAGTCCACTTTTTCGCTCGCGTTCCTGATCTCACCCCTGCATTCCTTTAATACCGCTAGAGTAGGTACTACACACTCGAGTTGGGTTAATAAAGGTAATAATTTTGAAATTTTAATTAACGTCCTTTATTTTAATTTATTAAATTTAAATACCCAACGAGAGTATTAATTCGATGTGGAAAATTATAAAGACTTAAAGAGACGTACACGATGAATGATATAAGGCTTAAGTTTGAATAATGGTTTTTGGTTGGTAGCAATAACAATAAACCGGAAAGGTGTTGCTAATAATGTAACGGAAGTATGTTAAAACATTAATTTTGCACGAAATTCAAATTCCGGAGCTGATTACCCTCAACATAAAATTTATGGTATATGATAAAATCGGCACAGAAATGTCTGAATTAAGTGGATGTTTAGTAATGGAACAGATGGCGCGTGTGAACAAAGCCTAAGCTGTAAATCGTTAAATAAGCTACACAATGAAAAATGATTTTTTTTCTATTAATACACTAAAGAGCACGGACGGCGAATGTTGGTCCAGGAATCTGAACGAATGTGGAGGTATATAAAAAATATGGCAGCTCAGTGTCCTTTAATTCCCAACACAGTTTAAGCGCTTTGTTTGCTACCATGCATGTGGTTTAGTATACCTTATTTATACTGTTTACCCTGATGCGGTATAAAACAAGCTGGGGTTAGGTGAAGCTTTTGTGTATTTTAAAATTGAAACGAAAAAGTAATCTCTGATAACATACGAGCTTGTCCGTACGCCGCAATGCACTGCTCTGTCTGTTACAAAAGACCACATAAATACAAAAGTTGGATGATACTTTCAAATTAAAATTCTTTTCATCACAAATTATGTCCAAATTGTAATTTTAATTAATAAGTATTAACACGACAACTTTTTTACAATAATTAAGCGTTGTACTTTGTAATCTTTAATGAGTACCTGCCCGAATACTTGATAAATGCTCGCTTGGCATGCGAACAAAAATTTTCACTTGATGCACGTGAGAAAAAAAATTCGATAGAGGTAATATTAGAGCGTGGACTGGCAATCTCGAAAGCTCACTTTGAGCACACACGCTTAAGCGTAAGCGAAAAATTCATACCAGCAAGTCAATTAATTAGCCGTTGCTGGAAAATAATTTTAAAAAGTTTAACTCGAGCAAAATTGCTTTCCGTTCTGTAAATTTATTTAGTTCCTTAAACTAAGTCCCGCTTCATAAAGTAATCACACAAATAAACAACCCTTCGTATCTTTTTAATCTCTTCTCAATACCAGAAGACAAACAAAAAACAGATTCCTGATTAAACAAAATGCTCGACTTGAGTCGACTTTTATTGCTCTTGTTCATTTCTCAATAGCTTCTATTGGTATCTTACCGTTTATTCATAACTTTTAAGTCTCGGTAATTTATTTTATAAGTTTGTATTGCTCGTAAATTTGAAATCCTTGTTTATATATTGAATCGGCGCCACCCATCCCTATTTGCAATTTCGATAATCTCATTAGCGGAGGTCGACTTCATTATTTTACCTTTTCTGCTAAATAATTTACGCACTTTGTTGCTTCACCTGTTCAGCTGTGGTCAAAGCTTTCGACAAAAGCGGTCCAACTTGCGGTATCCAAACAAGCTTAAAGGCTTATGATCGCTTATTGGAACACCAAAGTTTCTTTGTAGCACACAAATCATCACATACAAACTTACCGCCGATAAATATACTAGGTAGGTATATAAAATTCGTGTTAAAAACCACTCACAGCTCGTCGTCTAATTTTAACCAACTTAATTCATTATTAAAAGCCTACGTTTCAGTCTTTTTAAAGTAGAATTCAATATTTCACATCAAATTCCGAAAAGAGCTTTATCGTTCTGACAACTTTTGGTCTTACATTTATCGCACCATTTTTACAAAACGAAGGTTTTTAAATCCGGTTTATCAAAGTGACAAAAATTTTATATACATATCACGCTTTGCTGCCTATTACGTTAAATGTCGATACGTTTCAAAAATGAAATACTTTTAATGTTAATAAAATCCTTCAAATTTATTTTTATTTTCAAACATTTCCTTCCTGAAACAAACGCTTCAATATTATTGACGACAACAGGGGCGAACTGGCGATCAAGCCCCACATTTGAGAATCTTAATACAAAATTTGTCGGAGTTCCTCTAGTATTTAACAATATCCATTATTTACATTGCAGATGGTCAACAAAACTTTTTTTATTATTATGGGGAAAATGGGTACCGTTCAAAGTCAAAAAATATTTCTATAGAAAAGCAGGTTATGTCCAGCGAGTCAGCAGTCTGAAAATTGAAGATAAGGAGATGAATGTGATGAACATATTGTAGGTTTATTTCGCAAATCAAATCAACCAATAACATTTTTCATAACATTAAGTTTTGTTTGCTACATTTGGAGCATTACTTATTCGTGATCTTTTATTGAGAATCCTAGGAAAATTAAAGTTTAACGGTCGAACAAAATGTCATCGTCCCCCCGAATATCGCATAATATAAATAACTTTTAATTGCTCTGCTTTGTAATTTTGCAAAGACTACAAAGCTAGCAGTTTAGTTTTACATAATAGACAAAAAGAATTGAGGGTTTGGTGCAAAACCAAGTTATTTTATAATTGTTATTTAAATGCATTTTTAAGACTTCGTTGCTTAAACTTACAGTAGTTTTTGCAAAAAAATTCGAGATCAAATGACTTTAGTGTGTGCCCAGATGAAGCGGGTACGGACTTGACTAATTTTTCATCAAAATGAAGGCTTGATGATAACAACTTGCTCTTGTATGGTGTTTTTTTTTCTGAACTTGATTGTAAAAGTATATTGACTTTATTTCTATTTGGTATTCTCTAGATGATTTAATAAAATCATTTAGCTTTTCTTTTCTTGTGTATTATTTCATTAAATTACTAGGCGCTCAACAACATCAGAATTTTATTTTTAAAGTTAATTTTTTGACAACTACCTGAGTGAAAAAAACCCAGGCTGTCAGGACATAAAAATTTGAGGATGCTAATTCAGCAATGCACATGGAGGGCTAATTCAAATTCAGATCAGTTTTCTCAAACCGCGTAATTACGCGTGTGCTTGGAGGGTATTCCATACCCCGCAAACCCCCGGTTTCAAAAGTCAACATTGTATATTATATCGAAATATTGAAGGCATATATTTGAATAAAATTAAATTGTGTCAAAAATTAAAAAAACACTCCGAAATCAAAATATCTAAATATTAAAGATAATCAATGATGTAGAATTTTTTAGTTATTTTTTTTTGTTTCTACTACAATTAAATCAACAATTTTAGAATATTTCAGAATATTTAAATTAAATTTTATTTTGTCAAAAATATTAAATAAAAGAGCGCACCGAACTCAAAATATCTAAATAATGAAGGCAATATATGGTGTAGAATTTTTTTGATATTTTTACTGTCTTTTTTTACAATTAAATCAACAATTTCACAAAATTTCAGAATATTTGAACAAAATTTAATTTTGTCAAAAATATTAAATAAATAAAGAGCACACCGAACTCAAAATACTTCAATATTGAAGGCAATATATGGTGCAGAATTTTTTTGATATTATTCATGTTTTTATTACAATTAAATCAACAATTTTACAGAATTTCAGAATATTAGAACAAAATTTAATTTTTTCAAAAATATTAAATAAAAGAGCGCATTGAACTCAAAATATCTAAATATTGAAGGCACTATATGGAGTAGAATTTTTTTGATATTTTTTCTGTTTTTACTAAAATTAAGTCAACAATTTCACAAATTTTCAAATATTTGAATAAAATTTAATTTTATCAAAAATATTAAATAAAAGAACGCACCGCATTGGAAATACGAGTATCTAAATATTGAAAACAATCTATGGGGTAGAATTTTTTTGATATTTTTTATGTCTTTACTACAATTAAAGCAACAATTTCAGAAAATTTCAGAATATTTGAACAAAATTTAATTTTGTCAAAAATATTAAATATATAAAAGAGCGCACCGAACTCAAAATATCTAAATATTGAAGGCAATATATCGCTTAGAATTTTTTTGATATTTTTTCTGTTTTTACTACAATTAAGTCAACAATTTGACAAAATTTCAGAATATTAGAATAAAATTTAATTTTATCAAAAATATTTAATAAAAGAGCGCACCGAACTGGAAATATCTAAATATTGAAAACAATCTATGGGGTAGAATTTTTTGATACTTTTTATGTCTTTACTACAATTAAAGCAACAATTTCAGAATTTATGAACTAAATTTAATTTTGTCAAAAATATTAAATAAAAGAGCGCACCGAATTCAAAATATCTAAATATTGAAGTCAATATTATGGTGTAGAATTTTTTTGATATTTTTTTTGTTTTTCCTACAATTAAATCAACAATTTTACAAAATTTCAGAATATTTGAACAAAATTTAATATTTTCAAAAATATTAAATAAATAAAGAGCGCACCGAACTCAAAATATCTCAATATTGAAAGCAATATAAAGTGTAGAATTCTTTGATAGTTTTCTTGTTTTTACTATAATTAAATTAACAATTTCACAAAATTCCAGATTATTTGAACAAAATTTAATTTTGTAAAAATATTACATAAAAGAGCGCACCGAACTCAAAATATCTAAATATTGAAGGCAATATTATGGTGTAGAATTTTTTTGATGTTTTTCCTACAATTAAATCAACAATTTAAAAAAATTTCAAAATACTTGAACTAAATTTAATTTTCTCAAAAATGTTAATAAAAGAGCGAACCGAACTCAAAATATCTCAATATAGAAGGCAATATAAGGTGTAAAATTTTTTCAATATTTTTTCTGTCTTTACTACAATTTAATCAACAATTTTACAAAATTTCAGAATATTTGAACAAAATTTAATTTTGTCAAAAATATTGTAAAAGAGCGCATCGAACTCAAAATATCTAAATATTGAAGGCAATATAAGGTGTAGAATTTTTTTGATATTTTTTTTTGTTTTTTATAATTAAATTAACAATTTCACAAAATTCCAGATAATTTAAACAAAATTTAATTTTGTCAAAAATATTAAATAAAAAATAAAATATTAAAAGCGCACCGAATTCAAAATATTTCAATATTGAAGGCAATATAAGGTGTAGAATTTTTTTGATATTTTTCCTGTTTTTCTTACAATTAAATCAACAATTTCAGAAAATTTCAGAATATTTGAACAAAATTTAATTTTGTTAAAAATATTAAGTAAAAGAGCGCATTGAACTCAAAATATTTAAATATTGAAGACAATAATATATGGTGTAGAATTTTTTCAATATTTTTTCTGTCTTTACTATAATTAAAATAACAATTTCACAAAATTTCAGATTATTTGAACAAAATTTTATTTTGTCAAAAATATGAAATAAAAGAGCGCACCGAAATCATCTAAATATTGAAGACAACATATTATGGTGTAGAATTTGTTTGATATTTTTTCTGTCTTTACTATAATTAAGTCAACAATTTCGCAAAATTTCAGAATATTTAAACGAAATTGATTTTTGTGAAAAATATTAAATAAAAGAGCGCACCGTAATTTTTAATATCCTATCCTTGATTTTTTAAACTTCAACCATTCTAAATAAATATATCAGTAATATATCGTGAATTAAGATAATGGATGTATAGAATATTACCACTCTCCCGGGTGTCATGTTGTCACCATAACATCTTAGTATTTCAAGCCACACGTGGATGACCTCTTCGAGTGCAGTTTATGTGCAACACTTGTTTATGTTTTTAATGTTAATTCTGCAAATAGTTTATAAGCATTTGTCATGTTGTCACCATAACATCCTAGTATTTCAAGCCACACGTGGATAACCTCTTCGAGTGCAGTTTATGTGCAACACCTGTTTATGTTTTTAATGTTAATTCTGCAAATAGTTTATAAGCATTTTTATAATATAAATATGAGAGCATTGTCATCCACAAGTAGTAAGATTGTAATTATCGTAGAGTACGGTCACTCATATGTAATAACGTAGTTGTAACTATTGATTGTATAACTTCTAAAATCGATGTTAGCAAATCAATAAATGATTTTAAAGTAAATCTACTTTTTTTAAATTCTTCTTGGACACTAAACGTAACTGGCGCAGTCGGAGCGGATTGTAGTTAGGGCCTTAAGATAAAATTTCTGACGGCTTTTCGTTTCAACGATTCACTAACTCAACGAACAAAAAAGTGAAAAACTAAGTGCAACGAAAATTTAAAATAAAATTTAAATAAGACCGTACCGAAATCGAAATAATAATTAAACAATTTAAACAAAGTGATCCAAAGAAGAACCACAACACCTAGCAGTACGCATCAAGATATGAAGAGATTTGCAACGCTCTTGGCGATCTTGGCGTAAGTTTTGCTCATTTTATCCTTTTATTATTTTTTTTCTCTGAATGTCTGAATCCGAAATTGCCAACCTATTCGGCAACCTAAACATTAGAATTGATCCTAACAACCCCACAACCCCTACTGTTTCAAATCCAAATACCGAAATTACTATCAACAATCCAAAAATGGCACAATTGGATAAATTCACCGTTAGTTTAATACCAAAATATGATGGAAACCCATCGACGTTATCAATATTTACCAAATCTTGTGAACGGTTTTTGACAAAATTTAATAGTAACGACGCTGCAAGTAATGAACAACTAATCCAAGTAATTATTAGCAAACTTGAAGGAAGAGCTTTAACCCTAATAGCGAGTAGAGAAAATGCTACAAATTGGGGAAACATAAAGGCGCTATTAATCCAACATTTTGGCGACCAACGTGACGAAAATTGTTTATTACGCGACCTAATGAGTTTAAAACCTCATAAGGCAGAATCTCCATATCAGTTTGGAATGCGATGCCAGGATGTGCGTAGTTTATTGCTGACACATCTTCAATTACAAGAAAGCGATCCAAACGTTCGAGTAGTAAAAACCAAAATTTACGACGACTTATCATTACAAACTTATTTGCAAGGTTTGAATGGTCAATTAGGACTAGTGGTTAGATTAAAAAATCCCAAAAATTTGGAAGAAGCAATGAAATTTGTCACCGAGGAAGAAAATTTCATGTATTCACAAAACAAAACGAGCACTTTAAATTTCCAACGAAATTATGTTCCGATCGAAAAGAAAACACCAGCTCAACCACTACGATCAATAAACCCAGTTTCGAAGTTTCAAAATTTCAATCAACCAAATTTTTCAAATCAATCAAATTTTCATAAACAACCAAATTTTCAAAAACAACCGATTATTCGACCGTCAAATTTCAACCCGACAAAACCATCTTTCAACCGTTTTCAACAACCTATAAATTCTAGTTTCAACATGTCAAGACCAACAAATTTCAATTTTAATCAACAACAACTAGGTCAAAGATTCCAACCAGGTCAACAATCTCAGCGATCTAATGCTAGTGGAAACAGATATGAAAACAAACAAACACGACCTTTCCAACCAGAGCCCATGGATACGTCATCTAGTAACACTCGCAGATCAAATTATCCATCAGCTCCAAAGTGGACAGCACAAGAATTATTTTGTCAAGATGTAGAAGAAAATCACGAGGAGACATACCTTGATTACGACCAAAATTATGACCAATTTCAAGAGGACTACGAAAACGAACAATTCTATCAAGAAGTAGAAGAAGAAGTTCCTACAAATCCTGACTTTAAAGTAAATTTTCGAGAGGACCTGATCAACAAAAATCCGACGTAACCGAAACAATAAATGTCAACTCAACATCTCTCACAAAATTACCTTACATTAAAATTTCGGAAATAAATTCAAAATTTATGTTAGACACCGGAAGTACGAAATCATTAATTAATCAAGAATTGGCTTATAAGTATTTTCCTAATCAAATTGAACAGGAACCATTTAAAATTCAAACAGCACACCAAGTTAGTCTTCATAATGAGGTAGCACATATAAATTTGCCTAATTTAATTGATCCAAAAATTAAACATAAATTTTACATTTTTAATTTTAATAATAAATACGACGGATTGATAGGGTTAGATTTATTAAATATATTGGAAGCAAAAATCGATTTTAAAAATAAATTATTGAAAACAAAAAATAAAACAATACCAATTTATTTGGAAGACAAAGACGAGGACCAACATCAAAATTACCAAATTACTATTGAACCGAGAGTTCAAAAGGTAGTTCAAGTACCCGTAGATAAGGAAGGTCATGAAGGAATAATCAGATACAGAAAACTGATACGCGGTGTAGAAATACCCGAGTGTTTAGTTAAATGTAAAAATAATTTTGCTACTACGACAATAATTAATTCGAATGAACGACCTGTAACAATTAAATTTGAGACACCCATAAATGTAGAACTGATTGATGAAAATATTTTGGTTAATAATGTCGAACCAATGGATATCGACGACGTAAGAGACTTTGAAGAATTGCAAATGGCCAACTTACAAAACATCGTAATGGACCACATGAATTCTGAAGAACAACACGCAATACGAAAATTATGTACAGAATATAAAGATATTTTTCATCACGATGATATACCACTAACTTTTACCAACCAGGTTAAACATCAAATACACCTGAATGACGAAGTACCAATTTACACCAAAGCTTATCGACAACCACCCGCACAATCAGAGGAAATTCGACGACAAATAGAAGAAATGCTTCAACAGGATATTATTCAAGAGTCGTTTTCTCCCTACAGTTCTCCGGTACATTTGGTACCTAAAAAGCCAGATTCTTCGGGGAAGAAAAGATGGCGAATGGTGATCGATTATCGTAAATTGAACGATAAGACGATTGGTGATAGATACCCACTTCCCAATATACATGAGATATTGGATAAGTTGGGCAGATGCCAATACTTTACAACATTAGATTTAGCATCAGGCTACCATCAAGTAGAAATGCATCCTGATGACATTCCCAAAACCGCGTTTAGTACACCTAGGGGACACTACGAGTTTAAACGTATGGCGTTTGGTCTCAAAAATGCTCCAAGTACTTTTCAGCGTGTAATGGACAACATCATGAGAGGAATCCAAAATGAAAAATGTTTGGTGTATCTCGATGATATAATTGTATTTTCAACATCCTTACAAGAACACATCGAAAAATTAAAAGCTGTTTTCGACCGACTTAGAAATTCAAATTTTAAAGTAAAATTAGAGAAATGCCAATTTTTACAAAAAGAAGTAACATATTTAGGACACGTCATTACTTCAGAAGGCGTAAAACCGAATCCAGATAAAGTGAAAGCGATTAAAAATTTTCCGATACCAAAAACACAAAAAGAAATTAAAAGTTATTTAGGTCTTTTGGGTTATTATCGAAAATTTATCAAAGACTTTGCGAAATTAACTAAACCATTAACTAAATGTTTGAAAAAAGGTGCGAAGGTCGAGCACAATCAAGACTTTATCGATGCTTTCGAAAATAGTAAGCAAATTCTTACGAATGACCCAGTTTTGCAATATCCTGACTTTGGCAAAGAGTTCATTCTTACAACGGACGCGTCAAATTTCGCCCTTGGAGCGGTCCTTTCTCAAGGTAACGTAGGCAATGACCGACCAGTTGCTTATGCATCAAGAACTCTAAGCGAAACCGAACAAAAGTATTCCACCATAGAAAAAGAATTGTTAGCTATTGTTTGGGGAACCAAATATTTTCGACCTTACATTTTAGGAAGATCTTTTACGATTTACACTGATCACAGACCTTTAGCATATTTGTTTAATTTGAAAGAACCAAATTCAAAATTAATGAGATGGAAATTAAAATTAGAGGAATACGACTACAAAATTATTTATAAAAAGGGAAAATGCAACACCAACGCAGATGCTTTATCTCGTATTCAGATAAATGCAATTGAGGACAGCGACGACGCTTCAATAATGGTTAATGTTGATGATTCTGACAGCACCGACAGAATGTACGATTTACAATGTGAATTGGAATTGGCCAGGGCACTGTCCCCAACAGCAGAAGACATCAGAAAAATGTTAGCCCAACCTCCAGATAAACCGCCGAATGAAAATCTCCAAAATCAACTGGAAGAAACCATTCATTCTAATATCGACGACGAACCAATTACAGCGATACCAATCGTAAATGAAGCTATCGATGACAAACAACAGCAATTAATTATCAAGACCATTCTTCATGGCGAAATTAAGGTAAAAACAAGAAAAGAAGGAACAAAAACCATAAAAGAAGTAATCATCCCTTCAACGGACAATGAGAAATTAATTATGGAATTCTTGAAAGAAAATACAGCGGCAAAGAAAACCTATCATTTATGGTTTGACAAGGAAAGTATGTATAAACAATTTTCCAACGTTTATACAAAATATTTCAACAATAATGGTCCGAAATTAATAAGATGTACGGAGAGATTAAAGGTAATTGTAAACAAGGACGAACAATTGGAAATAATAAAATTGCACCACGAGGGAAAAACCAACCACAGAGGAATTCTGGAAACAACAAAAGCTATCCGCAGAAAATATTATTGGACCACCTTAAAATCAGATATTCAAAATTTTATTAATGAATGTGAAATTTGTAAACGAACCAAATACGAACGGAATCCGACACACCTACCCATAATGATTACGGAAACACCTCAAAAACCATTTCAAAAAATTCACATCGACACATTTTCGATCGAAGGAGAAAATTTCCTAACACTCATCGATGCATTTTCAAAGGTAGGACAAGCGATTCAAATTAGTAGCAAAAACGCAACGGAAATCGCTAATGCACTAATAACATATTTTGGATTTTACGGAGTTCCAGAAAGTATCACCACTGACAACGGAACCGAAATTAAAAACGGAACGGTTCAAGAACTTTTGGAAGCCCACAAAATTAAAGTACATTTTATTACCCCCAGAAATCCACCCTCTAACGGATTAATCGAAAGACTCCATAGTACCCTTATTGAACACCTGAGAATAATGAGAACGCAAGATAAAAGGACACCGATTAAAAATTTAATGCAATACGTAATTATTGCTTACAATAGTTCAATTCATTCCTCCACAGCGTATACTCCACTTGAGTTAATATTGGGACATACAAATTCCAGAGACCCTTATGATCTTTATTTAAACGACAGATTTTACAAAGATTACGTAACCAACCACATAAACAAATTAAAATTGACATACGAGGGAGTTCAAGAAAAAATGCACTCAAATAAAGAAGACGTGGCAAGACAACGTAATTCGGAAGATTCACACCCATTCAAAATTAATCAAACAGTTTACACTAAAAAGACAAGTAACATAAGAGGTAAAACTAGAGACAAATTTGAAGGTCCTTTTGTCATACGTAAAATTTTTGAGGACAATACTTGTGAAATTGAAAAAGACCACAAAATTCAACGCGTTCATTTAAGACTACTAAGAAAACCTAACGTTACAGATGGGGAAACACCCAGTCAATCAACATCCACAAGTTAGAAGAAAACCCAGGAATGCTACCCGTTCAACTAGGAACAGCTAGTAATGTAGATAGTTATTGGACATTGATTAGAATTATAGATGTAGTACCACTCAGGTTAGAATTTAATAATTTAGTAAATAATTTTAAGAATATTACAAGTGCTTACTATAAACATTCCAACGGTCCAGGATATTTAAGGGAAGTAGAAAACTTTCACAAACTTTTGGAAAACACCATTAAAACAATTGAACAAAAATTTAATGCAATAGACCCACTAAATGTGAAAAGACAGCGTAGAGCATTTTTCAATGGATTAGGAAGTTTTATCAAAATTATTACGGGAAACCTCGACAATGATGATGCTGAAAGATACAACAAGGCAATTCAAGATTTAACGAATGCCCAAAATAATCAAAAACTACTCATGAAAGAACAAATTAAACTTACTACGTTTGCGATTGAAAAATTTAATAGTACCATAATTAAATTGGCTAGTAATCAATTAATGTTTCAAGAAAAAATTGCATACATGGAATTATTTATTAATACTACAAATGTATGGAAATCCAAGTCCGAGCATACACGGAAAAAAAAAATTACTTGGTTAAAATAAAAACTATTTAAATCAAGAAAATCTCTTACTTGAATAGCCGCACGAAAATATTTTCTTTATTTAAGAAAAAAATATTCTTAATTTAGTTTTCTTAAATCATGTAAGAATATAGTTAAATTAAACATGGTTTTCTTAAATGAAGTAATAAAAAATTTACTTGATTCACATAGCTACCATTTTTAAATCAAGAGGTTCTGTTTTTAATAGCCGCAAATGAATATTTTCTTGATTTAAGAAAAATAATTTTTTTAAACCACGTAAGTTTATTGTTGAATTAAAATATGGTTTTCTTCAATGAAGTAACAAAAAATTTATTTGGTTCAAATAGATACCATTTGAATTAAAAAATTCTTTTTTAAATAGCTGCAAATAAATCAAACAAATATTATAACATGTTTTATTATTATAATTATAATATATAATGTAACTATACTAGTACTATTATAGTACAAGGTTTGTATACAAACAGACTTACAAGTACCTACTATAACTAATATAACATTATTTAATGAAAACAGAATACTTATAAAATTTCTGGAATTACAGTTAAAGATTCTGATGAGGTGGAGTATGGATCGGTTGATAATGAATCCGCTTGGCTATCCTAAAAGAAATAATAATTATAGTTATTAAAGGATGTAAACATAAGGGAGCAGAAAAGCTGACGTTATAGCGTCCTCTAAAGTTAAAAAATTTCATGATAGAAGTTCAATTTTTTAACGCTAGAGCCTCCAACGTAGAGCTTTGAAAAAGCTTAAGGTAGCATCTCGAGCGTTAAAAAAGTGAACTTCTGTCATGAACTTTTTTCATGGGAGAGGGGAGATTTCTCGCTACCTATGGCGTTAACTTTTGTCTGTTTATATTAGCAATACTCTGTATACACTTACCACCGATTTCATAAAAGCTTTAACTGGCCGTTAAAAATAACGGTGAATTTCTATTGGCTTCTTATAGTTAAAGTTAGTTAAATTTAGCGCTTTTTTTAAACTTTTATGAAACCGGGTCCAAGAGTAGTTGCAACACACGGAGTAGTTCAGTTGAACGTCAGCCAAGTAACTGAAAGTTAGTAAGTTTTTTAAGTAATAAATTAATTTATAATCGTTGCAAATATTTCTATAAATGCTAATTATTATTTTTAAAATAAGTAGGCAAAAACCGGGGCTGGGACAACTCGCCGCAGCCAACTTGCCGCGGTCCAACTCGCCACCGTCAACTGAAAAGAATTTGAATTTTATGATTAAATTTTTGAACGCTTAAATTTGGTCAAGTCCCCGGATATTTTCTACTTTTTGACGATTAAATCGATTTACTCCATGTTTTTTTTTTTGCAAAAATTTGCATGTTTCAGATCAGATTTTATGTTTTGTATCGAGAGTTCAAAGAATTAATAATTGAGTAACTGGTTGAAAAATCACTTATTAACAAAGACATTTAATAAATAAATTGCATTTTATGGCTGCATGACACTTGTACTGATTTGTTAACAAATTTGGTAACAACTCATTGGTTGGTAAAACAAACCAATGTTAGTACCGATGCTGGTTGTTTAACCAATCAATGGGTCGTTACCAACTTTCTTAACATAGTACAAGGGTCACAAGATCTTTATGATCATTGATGATATGATGATAAGATCAATGGGTTGTTACCAACTTTCTTAACATAGTACAAGGGTCACAAGATCTTTATAGTAATCGTTAACCATTTAACGACAACTTAACGATGATTTTCCGACCAGTTACTCAACTATTAATTCTTTGAACGCTCGATACAAAACATAAAATCGGATCTGAAACATGCAAATTATTGCATCCATGGTTTTTATACGAGAACTTCACCAAATTTAAGCGTTCAAAAAGTTAATCATAAAATTTAAACTATTTTTAGTTGACGGCGGCAATTGGTCCGCGGCGAGTTGTCCTAAATCCAAAACCTTACTCACACACTCAAAGATTCAAGAATTGCTTTGAAAAATTTAGTAGTTCTACTTACTTGAAGTTGGAGATAAACTTTGGATCTTGCTGAAAATTTTTTTCGTACACCTTAAATTGGAATCAATTCCTTAATATCCTTTTCCTCCAATTGATTATAAACAATCCCATCAATTTGACTTTCTTAAACAAACCAAACTTAGTTAATATTCGTACATTAATTACCAGTATTAATTCAATCAAAATAATAAACAAATAAAATTAAATAAATAATTTTCTGTGACTACTACGTTAATTGAAACATTAATTTATAAAACATTACAATCGTGTTATTACTTTACATGATGCACTGTTAAAAATGCACAATTGCAAGATCTTATGTTCGAACTGCGTCATCTTGTCGCACGGGGGGTTCACAAAGAGGAGGTTCATAAAGATGTTCACACGGTCTATAAATAATAGAAATAAAATATACCCAAATAATATTAAAATCATTTTGAATATTAAACAGTAACAAAAAATAAATTAACGTAACGTTTACTTACTTTCAAAAACCTTCTGTAAATTTTCCAAATCCCATTTTAACAGTTTATCACTTACAAATTTATCCATAATAGTATGACACTAAACCATTTATAACTAAACTTATAGTCACAAGCAGAAAGATTACCCAATTTTTCAATAAATTAAAAAGTTGTACAATGACAATACGATACATATAATATGTACTTATGCAAATACGCAACAAGCTGGAATGGGATAATTGGATCGGGTACATCTAACCTGCATGAATATAATAACATGCGCATGGTTCATCTAAGTTTTTCTTCTTTGCTGAGAACTACAAAATGATTTTACAACAATAAGTTACTCCTTTTAAGAATACGTTAACATTTATATCATTAGAATAATAGTTTTCTTTGTTCAAGCTAAACATTCTTGGATCAAAATTATATTTCTAGTAAATTATATTCTTTCTTGAAGAAATCAGACATTTTTATTACCAGCATATTTTATCGTGTTAAGAAAACATATTTTTAAACGAAATAAATAATTTCAAGAAAATATTTATTCTTCATTTAAGAAAACCTTTTTTTCCGTGTAGGTTAACATTCGTATCAGTTTATTTGCAGTTAATAACCTCGTTAGATACAATAAAAGATATTTTAGAAACATTAGAAGAAACCTTGACGTTTGCTAAATTAAACGTAATGCATCCATCAATTTTATCACCAGATGATCTCATGGAGGAACTATTGGAAATTGAACCATCATTAAACGAAGCAACATTTCCGTTACCTTTAAGGCGAGAAAATTATCCCGAGTTCCAAAAATTAATCCAAATCAAAGCTTTCACCCAACTTAGCAAAATTCATCTTATCCTAGAAATCCCAATTATCAAAACAATCAAATATAATTATTTTCATCTATATTCATGTCCTATTCGTAAAAATTCCATTTATACCGTAATTATTCCTCAAACCAAGTATCTCCTAATAAATGAGCATAACTACGTTTTGAGTAACCAAAAATGTATCGAATTACAACCTACTAATTTTATTTGTGATTATGAGATTAATCAAATTAACGAAAATTCTCCATGTGAAATCCAGCTTATACAATTTACCAAAAATTACGATAATTGTCAACAACACCATTTAGACATCAAGGCTACAAAAATCCAATATTTATCAAGTAATCAATGGTTATTGGTAACCAAGGATGAAGAAATTGTGAAACAAGAATGTAATTCGAGAAATGTATCAACCGCACTCAATGGAACGTACATTATTTCAATGGATGGAAACTGCAAAATGGAAGTTCATTCAAAATTAGTCAGAAGTCAAAAAGGAAGAGTCAAAATCAATACAATCAAAATTCCCAATTTATCGTTTGAAATTCACCCAACCGAATCGCAAGTTAAATTTAAACCAATGGAAATGGAACCAATTAATCTGGACGAATTAAAAGCAACCGATCTTCGATTACATCAAATAAAAATGGAAATTGAAGAAACCCCGAAAAGTATCTACTTTAATCGCAGCAGCGCATGGACCATCTTGATATATATGTTAATTATCATTGCTACAATTTGTTATGTTTCAGTAAAAATATTCCAGAGAAAAAAGTCAGCATCGCCAATCGAACAAAACATCGATCAAATTGGTCTACAAAATCTACGTCAACCGTAATTTTGCAACTCAGAGGGGAGGTGTCATGTTGTCACCATAACATCTTAGTATTTCAAGCCACACGTGGATGACCTCTTCGAGTGCAGTTTATGTGCAACACTTGTTTATGTTTTTAATGTTAATTCTGCAAATAGTTTATAAGCATTTGTCATGTTGTCACCATAACATCCTAGTATTTCAAGCCACACGTGGATAACCTCTTCGAGTGCAGTTTATGTGCAACACCTGTTTATGTTTTTAATGTTAATTCTGCAAATAGTTTATAAGCATTTTTATAATATAAATATGAGAGCATTGTCATCCACAAGTAGTAAGATTGTAATTATCGTAGAGTACGGTCACTCATATGTAATAACGTAGTTGTAACTATTGATTGTATAACTTCTAAAATCGATGTTAGCAAATCAATAAATGATTTTAAAGTAAATCTACTTTTTTTAAATTCTTCTTGGACACTAAACGTAACTCGGGCCAGAAGGATAAAAGTTATACAATTATTAAATTCACCCACGTCAGTCAACTTTGTCAATAAAAATTAGGAAAAATTTATCAAATATTAATCATCGATGAGATTAGTTAGGTTTTGACCGCACTCGTAGGAAATTCGATCAGAAATAAAAGTTGTGCGGCCTGCGGCCTCACCTGAAGAAGAACGTGACTAATCAAAGGTGTGCCTATTTTATATGGCGTAAAATTTTATTAAAATGATAAATATTTCGGTACTAGGTAATAAATAAACAAACCAATCAGATTTGAGCTTATAAATTATTCGAAAGAAGAGGAAATTACTAGCATTTTATAGACGACAATTATTTTTTCCTACTTTCTAGTTTTGTCATGCATTGTTTGGAAGTTTTTGGGTAACGCAAAAGTACCGAAATAGAATTTTAGAACTGAATATCCCGCATGATAATGTATTTAAAATTGAATTTTATTATTTTCAACTTTAGACAAATAATTTTTTTTGTGCTAAAAATCAAATTATAACTTGAAGTTACTTTGTAACCCAGCAGTGAAACCTAAATAATCTGCGACTGAAGAAGTTTGAAGGAATTGACTACAGGATGAGAAGAATGAAATATGCAATTGGCATTTGGGCGTCAGAGTGACATCAGTCCTTTATTAAAAAATTATTTTGCTTTTTGGACTCACTTGACTGGACGTATCTATTTTTTGCATCATATGAGTTGCTTGGTTTCGTATGGAAAAGAGGCTATTTTAGTTTTTGATAACCAACTATTGCCTCATTGCCTAATGAACACTATATCTTAATTTAATATGATTAAATTTTAAAAACTGTAGGTCCCCAATAACGCTTTGCATGCATACTAAATTCGGTCTTGGAAAAGACTGCTCAAAGCACTTGAACGAATGTGAAATAATAAGTAGTATTGTGCTTTGAAGTGGGTAATAATAATAATAAAGTTAACACGTGGCCAGTCTGTCTCTGAATACATAGATACACAGATGAAAGCGGAACGTAGGATGGGGCGCACACGGAAATAACCTGCCTGACCCAGTTCCGTCACTTCCATTGTTTACAAACACCGAGTTAAGTTCGAGGTGTGTTTAAACAACTATAAGACCGTCTTAACTAATCTAAATGAAAAGAAAGCCTCGGGAGATGGTTTAGTATGCGATCGAGTAGATCCAAGTTTAGGGCAAGGAACTAGGAGAATCTGATAAAGTAAAACAACAACTTTAGGCAAAATCTCGAAATAGTTTTAAGCATTAACTACATACATTAATTAAATAATGTAAGGAAAATTATTTGAAAAGATGCTCATTTAGCAGTGCATTTCTCAGTGCATAGTTGGGAAGTTTGGAGTGGCGCTTCGCGATACGTAGTTACCCTTATTAAGTAGGAGATCAAGTCGGCACCCTGCTAACTAGAAACTTGCACCAAGTATTTAGTTTTCTCTGGAGCTTAACACATGGCAGATGCTAGATTAGCGGTTTAAGACAATTAACGCTCGCACAAGTACCTGTCTCAGCTGCGTTGTGGCCGCGAGACACCGTCTGCAGAATTACTTAATCTTCATAAGAGGTTATTCCTAGTTATTCACATTAAGCAGAGAACTTCGACAAACTTCAACAATACGCCTCTTGATATGGCTGAGAATATCTTGTAAGAAACTTGAAACGGCCCTGAAAGTTTTCTGATTATCTGTTTAACAATAGTTTATAACCGTTCGGGCCCTTCACACACTCCTCTCTTCCTATAAAATTACTTTAACTATTCGATAAACTTCCCGTACACTAAAATATCTGACGAAGATATTTGGGTATTATAAAGTTAAAATTTGAGATCGATAAAGATAATGAAGCCCGTTCAACCCTTAAGAAATGCTCGCTTAAAAGTGTAAAGTTATATTAAATAATTAAAAGTTTAATTTTTAAGATTGTTAGAATGAGTTTATAGAAATGAAGTTAATAAATTTTTAATGCCTTAAATGGGGTAAGCAAAGAGTCGGGCGAGCCGACTGTTTCGCGCAAACCGCGTGCTCTTGGGACGTATCAGGGTGTCCTAACCAAAGATTTACTCAAGGAGGTAAGATTTATAATGCGGCACATGAGCCGATTTAATTAAACAGTGACGGCTACATTACATAGGGCCGTGATCAAAAAGCTCATAACACCCGGAGCGTTAAGACGCGCGCGCCACTGATTTAATAACGCTGATAAATGAGACGCCTTAGTCACATGCTCTGGATAGCATTTATCCAACAAACTTAAAACGAGCACAGATTATGATTATGGCTCACTAAAAAACTTTTCTTTTCAACAAAAATAAAGAGAGAATAAAAATATTATTCCCGTTGGGAAATTTTTTACGAGTCTCGAGTTCTCTCCGAAATGTTTGTTATAAGAAAGACATGTTAGTTGTAAGTTTCCCTAACAATTTTTTGCTAAAGTTGAGCCGTTAGTCGTATATTATTTTGCCTTCGGCGTGTGCACTAAAACGTTCACTCCCTCACTTACTCACTCACTCACCTTGTTGACTGGTCGTTGAGGTTTATTTCGGTGACGTCGGAACTGAAACAAAAGACACACAATGAGGACAATAGTGGTTAATTGAGTACTAAACGGGACCTCATTTTAGGTCCCGGATATTAAGCAATAATGATGATCAGGTTTGATATTGGCAAATTCGTTTCCAACGCAGCCAATGAGGCAATCTAACTAAATTTGCAGTGTTAATTAACCCAAGTCGAATCAAGCAAAATATTTTAATTAAGTCGAAGCTGACATTTCACTTTTATGTCGTGCCTTACGAGGTTCATCTACTGGCGAGCAAATGTAGTAAATCTTAGTAAAGGAAAAAGTGGAAAGAACAAGATTGTTAGGATTTAGGGGTAGCAATATAAGATCTCGCTCACAATCGCGTCAAGTGACATCTCACTCTGCTATTTTTTGCAAAATCTCAGCTTCGGCGTGATCTGCTTATACTACACTGAAAATCCAATTAACCTCAAGACAGGCGGCTGCAACAGGAATACAGTGGGCTTCGTATTTGTTATAGGCACCACAAAACCATCACAGTTAACGTAACTTTCTTCCCACATTTTGTGATATTAACAGACAAGAAAGGTTACGAACACAACAAATTTTGGACACAAAAGGTTACAATACACTAAAATTTTGACACTTAAATATAACTTTCAAATTATCTTACATCATATGTTATTTTTTGATATCTATCAAATAATCATAGCTAGTAAGATGTAACAATAATTTCCACTCCAAAAATAAAATTTTTTTTCAATTTTAATCAAATTTTCGAAATGGTATTCCGAAAGAGGAATATATTCTACATAGGAGGTTTCATCAAAACTTCAAAAAATTAACTAGCCTTTAGAGGAAGATTGGCTATGTCATCAAAAATTTAAAAAAATTTGTATAGGCTATTTTCCCAAAGCACAAAACACAAGAACGACCAAAAATTCTACAAAAAATATCAGAAAAATATTTAAAAAAAAAAAATAGAAAGTAAAAAGAAAGCCCTTTTTCCCTATCGATTTTGAGTCGTAAGACCCTAAGAAAAAGCAGACTGTTTGGCTACGTTACCGAAGACTTGGACTCTTTGATGGTAGATTTTGATCTAGTTTTGAAAATTTTAAGTTAAGTTTCGAATTTTTGCAGGAACTTACAAATGTTTTCCATAAAATCTTGTAAAAACTAAATTATGTACCCACAAAGTTGCTTTATATTTGATTCGTTTGTATATTTTATAGAAAAACTTAAAGGTAAACTTTGTATCAAATTATTTTTAGAACTAAAAAAATTTTAAAATTAATTTGAAAGAAACAAGCAAGCAAAAAATTTATAATAAAATGTTTTTATTCTTGAATAAAATATTTTTGGATGGTGATTTTTTTAAGTTGAAATGATTTCATTTGATGTAAAAACAATTCTATTCTAAATTTCAAATAATTTGATATTTTATATTATTTTGTAAAACAAGAATTTTTATTGCAGTTTTTCTTGTACAAAGTAAAGGTTGTGTGGGTATCTTATATTTCCAAATAAAATTTTATTTGCTTTTTAAATTAATATCAAATTTAAATTTAGAATGCTGTTTAATTTGATCGATAAACTTAGTTCTAGAGTAATATAGTAAACAAATTCTTGATAATATAAACCTGAGGATCTTTTATCATAAAATTATGTATTTTATTATAATAATAAAACGTAACACAAAAAACGACGTTGCCAAGAGACAATTCTGATTAAATTGATTAAAATTGAGACTAATACAGTAGAAATCTTGGAACTTGGATGTTAATTCATCGTACGTTTACCCCGGCATTGGTTACCTAACTGGAACATCCTCCCTGATTGGTTAGCGTAGGATGACGAAACACCCAAGTTTGAGAGAATTATACTATAACTGCAATTTCAAGAAATTTAATTAAGCTAAGAAAATGTTTTATTGATTTCCTACATTGTATAGTTTATTATTTTGTTTTTTAATTTATTATGAATTTGAGCTGCATAATCTAAAATTAACCTTCTTTGTTATTTTTTGAGATAATTTTATTATTTTTACGAATACAAATTCCACTCTTAGAAAGAATGGAAATGAGAAGTAGGTAACGTAAATTTCAATTATTCGTTTATTTCTTAATTTGCAGACAATAAACAGACTACTGTTTTAGTCACATTTTAATTAACTATTTACAAAATATTTACCTAATTTCTTTCATAATAAAATATAATAAAAATTCTTTAGTTGAAAAAAAAAGGTTAGAAATGTTTTCTGGATCTCTACCAAACAGTTTTAAGTTTTTTAGAGCAATATAAAAGTACTTTAAGAACTAAAATGTTCAAAATTTCATAAGTATTTTTGTAAGAAAAAATTTGAAGTTTGAAATCTAAAAACATAAGTAAACAAGATAAGCCCAAAATAGCTTTCCTTGACCACCTGAAGCTGGAAACATTGCAACCTTTTCAAAAAATTGAAATCTTTGATCTTAAGTAGCAAGGTTTTGAAAAGAACCCCGATGGACAAAATCAATTTGCTTCCTTGAACCTCAATCTGTGGTTTTAAAAAGCATTTCGGAGAAATTGAAAAAAAGAATAGTCTCGAATATCTGCCTAAAAAAATGTAGAAAATTTGTACGCTTTCGTTGACACAGCACAAATAAACAGTAAGCAAAAGAGTCCTTTTAACTGTCAAACTTGATTTTTGATGTTTTAATTCCAATTTTCGTTACTCAAGCCCTTCCCAATCAATCCTATACTTTTTAAATTCATTCCATTTAGTTCATTTCATCCATTTAACTTAAAGCTCTTTTGGGTTAATTAATTTTCTTATTCGATTCACAACTTTTTGTGCGTACCTTAGAAATCTTGTAATTATATTTTCTTTGAATTTAATTTGTTAACTTATATTAAATTCTTTCAATATTAAATTTTTAAATAGAAATATTCCTTTATTAAATCTCCCGACAAGAAAAAGGCAAATTAAGAATTTACTTTAAACATTCAATTAATTTTCTTTTAATTTTCAGAAAAAATTTTAATTGATCAATTTTTGCTGTAATTTACTTGGCGTTTAAAAATTAAAAAAGCAATACACTTTGTCAATTAGTTTAAATTTTATAAGATCATTTAAGATTCAGTTTTACCATGTTAAAAGTATTTTATAAAATTTATTTGGATTGCCCATGTCGCGTCAGGGGGTGGCTATTAGAACAGCTTTTACTTTTAATTTAATAATTTTTATATTTTGTTACATTTTTTTTACCATAAATCATAATTATTCATCTCATCTTGAGAAGGTTTACTGGGTGATTTACACCTTGATGGTTTGCTATTTATTACCTTCAAAGCAATATGAAATCGCATAGCAATTTCTGGATGCTACACTGAGAGGTATTGAGAAATTAATCTTATTATTCCCCAAATAATTTTTTCATGTTTGGGTATGTATTTTGTGGCTATTGAATTGTAAATTAAAGGACAATGGTTACAATACCTACAAAGGTTGACAAGAAACAACCACATTGACCGCACGTCTATGATGAACTTCGGTAACTAGAACGTTCGTTATGAACTTCCTTTGAGTTGTAACTTGTGCGTGAAGCCACTAGTCAACCATCAAGAGTCCATTACCATTAACCTGTTGCCTACAAATCGCTGATGAGGTTCGTTAATGCAAATATTAAAAACAATCATTTTACAGTAACAAAGGCAATCGACCGCACGGTACGGTGCAATCATATTTCATTATAAGAGCCCATTGGTTGTTAATAATTTGTAGTATCGTGGCAGTTGTCATGGTAACGCATTTACCTTTGCCGGTAACTGAATATTATAATAGACAGCACCCGTCCATCCGTGTGTCACTTAACGAATCCTCGGAAAAATATCGATTAGAAAAGCACGTTAGGTTATTGATCAAAGAGGCGTCCCCTTGTTGGCCGAACCATTTCCATTCGTCGGACATGAAAGCTCTTCGGTAATCGATGCAAGGGTCGCTTATTTGAGACGAAACTGGTATGTGAATCAAGACTCTTATGTCTGTTGTAACGAACAAAATTAAATAGTTTGTCATACATTTTGGAAGCAAGATAAGATTATCTCGGATAAAGTGAACATTAGCGGTGTTAGGTAGCCGTGCAGGTATAAATCCTCGTTAATGGCCTCTGGCGATGGCAAATGCATCCCAAGTAAACCGAGTTTGGGATTAGCAAGTTCTGAAGTAACCACGTAACCCGTAACCACTTAATCTGTGAGGGTCAGGTCATAAACCGGAGCTCCGGAGTCCGGTAAAGTTCAGCGGATCGACTTTACGGCTGCCTGGTGCTCCGATGCCATTTCCCGGACCTACCGGGCTCAAAGCATTTCCGTCGAGAACAAAAGCTTGCAAAGATTCCTCACCAGTTGTTAGTCCCACTTACTTGTTCGCGACGACTAACCAAGAATATGTACAACATTTCTTATTATTATTTTACAGCATCGCTGCTTCTCCTTATACTTTGTAATAATAGCAAGTCGCAACGAAATGACATTCGCATAAAACTAAACCACCGACACTCATTTTGACCCTCAACCTACAAGAAACGACTGCGATCATAAAATCGCAAAACCGACGTCGTTGTTTGACTTTACGCCCGTCATCTCTCAAAAGCTAACTGAATTATTGATAATTTAATTCGAGAAAATGCCTAACCATGGAACTTATACAGAACATATTTACCTAACTAAAAACAAATTCATAACTTTAATAATTAGAAAAGGATTTTATCCTGCCGCTTTTAAAAAACTTTATTAAATGTGAATTATAAACTTTTGACGTTTTGTAAAAATTTCTCTTCAAATTTCTATTTCTCATACTTAATTGATAAAGCTTTTCCATTCAGCCACATAAACGCGCAGATAATGATTATTATAGAGTTCGCTTATCTACATGACCCCGGAGAAAGGGACCAAATAATAGAATTATCAATCAATTCCTCCTAAAGCACCTGATCCCTTTATGTGAGAAAATTAGTATGGAAAATCCATAAATTGATAAGTTTCCCTCTCAAGAATTGTTCGACGAGATTTAAAACATTGCAACAGAAGCTTTTCTAAACCCCGAGATGTATTTTATTTTCTTCGTCGTACAACTGAAATAAGTCGATAACAGTAAAACACTTTACAGGCATCTTATGAATGCTTACACGAAGAAGCCTTAGGATATTTTGCTAGAACTTCTACATCCCACTCTAGACAAAGCAAAACTGACAATTGAAACTCTCATAATATCAACTATCATTAGGTAATGGGGGGTATTTAATTACTTTCACCATCTCTAATACCCTATTATAACGGAATGAAATATTTTATTCCAATTGTACTCATGATAACCATTATTTTAGTAGAAAAATATACTTGAAGCCATTAAATTTTCTATTTATATTGCGGATTTTATTGATATCATTACAGATTTAATCCAAAGATCATGATTCAGAATGGAGAAATGAAACTCGCACAGAAAACCTACATACATATTACATTTTCTAAATTTGTAGTAGTAAATAGCGTACTTACTTACATCGGACGTTACAGATATTGCATTTCCGGTTTTATTTCTTCAAATCATAAAATTCTTTTAAAAGATTTAAAAACAAGTGAGTTAATAATGATGAAGAAATTGAAGTAGCTAAAATAATAACGATTCTCGTGTGAGATTCGATTTTGAGTTGATCGTTCAAAAATCTCTCGAGTCCCAGATTTACAAAAGATTAATGTAGTATAGTGGATTATATTAAATTAGAAACTCTAATTGGAAACTGTTTCAGCTTTTATGAGTACTTTGTAGCAATTTGAATGCTAGCTTATTTTGCACTATCCGGTATGTCCCAGTTTGAAACATTAGGGTTTTATGGCTGTTGTTAAATGTATGGATTTGGATTGATTAACATGGACCTTGTGAAATCTTTTCAACTGCTCTGTAATGATTGAATCCAATCAACCTGTCATCCCTGTTGATTTTAACGGTTGTGGTGTGTAATCAATTTGTTTTGTAGCTTTGTCTTGCAGCTTTACCGTGCATTTCTGCTTGAAGTGCGCAGTAATGATTCGAAGAATTTTGATTGCATTTTTTACTTTTAGAGTAATTTCTGACAGCTTACTGCTACGAACCTTCCGTTAGTGGCACTGCATCTGACAGATTATGAGTGTAAACCGCCTTGAATTGGCGTTTTAATTGAAGCTCTTGCGTTTTATGTAATGTTTATATAAATATTTACCGACGTTTGCAAAGTTAACCCTTTCAGTGCATCGTCTACAGCGGTAAAAGTTATCGTTATTCTTTTTTATACTCCTCTGCACTTTCGACGCACTTTGTCTAAAGCGTCGACCACTCTCAGTTACAGTATCCATAGATAGACTAGAGAAAGCTAGATATAAAATGGGTTATTGACTTTACATAACAAATTTAATTTACAAATTTAACATTGTTATCCACCTATAGAAATTAACGAACTGAAGTAACCAACAGTCAATCGGTTGTAATTTTAATTGATAATTCCCTGTAAGTAACATGCAGAACCGGTTAAATAAAAAAAAGCATTTTCTCATTGAGTATCATTTTATATAGCATTTGCTAAAAATATTTGGGATCTTCTTTATTGGCTAATTTCAAGCAAATGGACTAAAAATTCAAAGCTAAACAGTTGAATTTTAAAAAATTTTTTCAAATTTCTCAAACAGCTCGAAAGGAAAGTTTTTCTGCATGCTGATTTTTTTTCCATTATGTAATTACTAGTAGGCTACAATATTTTCTTGAAAACCTAAGAATGAACAAAAGTGATTTTAATTGTAACATGTGGTCTTTATGTTACTGTTCATAATTTCCTTAGTAAATTCAACAAAGTAAACATAAACAACATTGGTGCTGTTACACAACAAACACAAATTATAATCTAAATCTGTTTGCAGAGCCTAGAACCATCTAAAAAATTGGTGGAAAACGTGTTCTTGATCCTGTTTCTTATTACATTAATAACCGACCTGTCCTGAAGAAACAACAAAATTTGCACGCTCTAACTGAAAACCTTGAAAGAAAATTTTAAAACTTTTTTCAACTTCTTTAAGTTTCAATTTTAATCACTTACAGTATTATTTCATACGACAGCTTCTGGAAATTCCCCACAGAAATTCTTCAAAACCACATAAATTAAAATTGAACATTTTAAATATTACAAAAACATTAGTAGGTACATGAAACTTGTCTACCTACCCGGATTACGTGTTACTTGTTTAATTTAAAATTTTGACATTTTAATGTCGGGAATGTTTAATGTTTTATAAAAATCATGCAACTTGAGGATGTCAACGTCGCCGCCGTGAAGACTTGACTGGATGTTTGTAAAAATTTGTTCCATTTTTATTTTACGTTTTAATTATGAAAATTTATACGAGTGACTCAATTAAGGCAAAGTGTGAAGTATTTAATTTTTCATAAACATTTTAGATTGCTAAAGTAAGGTTTTAATTTTAATTAGAGTACATTTTATTTTAATTTTTTTCAGAGGTCGCAGAAACGGTAAAATAATTAAAATTTAGCGCAAAATAATTTAATAATTTGTTAAAAAAATTTGTTATAAATCTCGTTGTTCTTGAGACACTCTGAGCGATCGACCTAGTTTCAAATTTACCGTGGGAAATTCAAGTATGCATTTCTACGTTAAGTGGCCATATTAGGTAAATATTTTCAGCTTTTTTCAATTCGATAAATTTTCATTTATAGATTGTGACCTTTAAGTTCGTTCAAGTCATTTTAATACCAAAAAATAAAAATTTGTTGTGTACTTTTTGTGGTAAACGCAAAGTAGAATTAAAAGTACAATAATAATAAATAATTAGTTAAATTAAAGTAGTAACTAAATAATTAAGCAGCACACAAAATGTACTTGTTTATTTTGTGATTATAATGAAATAACTTTGTAACTAAATTGGTTTTCTGTGTCAAAATAATCAAACAATTTGTTATAAAATCGCAAAATTTGTTATAAGTTCCGTTTTTATCTTTTTTTTGAAAAAAAAGCCAGTATTACTCAGTTTTAATAAAATTTAAATAAGAAAATTTGTTTTATCACTTTGATACCTATATATATTATTTAATATATAAACCCATATCATTTTATAACTTTTCAAAAATTTTAATAATAAACATCTATTTAGTTTATTTTATTTCCAACTTTTGCATTGAATATTAAAACTAAAACTTAATCTTTTTTACCGTTGCTTATCAAATAAAATATTTCATTGACATATTAAACTTTATTCTTAACAATAACTTTATAAATAAAATTCAATGGCGTTATCTAAATTTCGTTCAAATTATTATTTAATTCAAGTTAATTTTAAATAATAAAACCCGACAATGCTTTCTAACAAACAATAATACATTTTTCACTTTTAGGCACCTAAAAATTTAAATAATTTACTAAAATAGTAGGTATATTTTAGCCATTTTATGACTTACAGTGAATAATTCACGTTTATTTTATTTCGCATTGTTAATCTGAACTTGTCAAGTCCAGGATTACATTATGGTGAACTTTTCACAATAAATTTAAGTTTAATTAATCGATTGACATAATTTTTGCAATTTCTCTGGAGAAAACTTTTTATTGCTGTAAAGTATCCGTGGTGGACACCTAAATTACCACCATTTTGTCTACCTCCATAGTGAAGTATTTTTTGCAGATCATTTAAATGTCACTTGCGATATTCTTTTACCTTTATCTTTTCATGCCAGAAAACTTGTCTCTTGTTTAACAACTGTCGTTGAAGCAACCCAAGAGAAATTTTTCAGAAACGCTTTGGTCTTTTGAGAATTGTTTATTTTTTTGATTAAATATTTATTTTTAATCTTGAATGTTATTCTTACATCCATTAACTTTTTAACTCATTTTCTATTTATAAATTGAAACCCAAATTTAAAATATTTATGTGTGGATATAACCTTTCGGATGTCGATAGTTATCCACCGGAAGCTATGCATTTTTGTAGGAAACGGAAATACAAAATAATATTATCATCATCTGTAAAAGTTCGTCCTGAAGGAGGCGAAATGAAATTTATTTCGTAATTTAACTGGAGGATCATTTTATAATTTTGTGGTAGGTATACTTAAAATATTTTTCAGGAAGATTAATGTTTAACTTAATCAGACTTTTTAAGGGCGATTTGGGTTTATGACGATTACGCATGAAATATAATTAAGTAGAAGTGTTAGTGAAGACCTGTGCGGTAAGTGAATAGGAAGAAAGGTAAACCTCAACCCCTGTTGCAAATTGAAATTTCTCAAGCGCAAGCACAAGTCTAACGACCGTCAACTAAACAAACACGGGTTATGACGAGAACGTCTTGTCTCAGCTGACAGGTGAGGTTCCCTAGCAACCCCCTGCTATGCAAACATCAACACCTGAACAGAAAACTAAATAGAAAGTTCTGGATTCATCCATCTGACCTTCCTTTTTTTGTTTGGTGGTCTCGTGTGGTCTCTTTATAGCCGAACGAACGTGACCCGTAAATGCGGAAAGCTCGAGGTACTATTCGATTTGCTAGCATTGATTTTACATCCAGTGACACACATAAAGACGACCCTTGTGGAAGAATTGAACACGGAGACTTGCACACACAAAGCACTTGGTCCCTTTCTGATAAATATACGCAGTTTAAAATTATGGGAGCTGAAACGCTATAGATTTCTTTATCTACACCTTATCGGTTTTGTCTAGGGCCGATTTTATTTCTTCGAAACGAATTTATGACTGCATTGAGATTAAACTTAAAAACAGAAAATTTCTTTTAAATATTTAAGAGTGTGTCGTCATCATCTTATATCACTTTAAAACTTTTATGGAGCTCATAAATTGAGCATAATCTATATGATTTAAAATTCACAACCTACACATTACCATATCGTAAAAACGTAAGATATTTCATAAACTACAGGGGTGGACTGTTGCTAACATTTTAGTACGCTTCTCGAAAACTTTATTGGTCTTCAAAATTAAACAATTTCATAAAAAAACTAATTTGAAATAAAAATCATAAACTTTTTACCTAAAAATTCGTTAACAAAAGGCAACAGTTTTTAATAATTTTTTTGCGTTTATAATATTAGTGATGTAAGTTGTTTATATTATGACCTAAATTTTTATTTAAGATAAGTTTTTTTACAATTTACCAAACTGAAATTTGAAAGAAAATTTAAAATATTAAAATTTTAATTGCTTATGAAAGGGCCTGAAATAACTGAAAAATCGGGACTCTATGATAAAGTTATCGATAGCGGAAAATGACTTTATTTCGACAATGTTCATATCATTCAATCAAATAAAAATAATTAAAATGACATTTTAATGTACAATTACATCGAAATTGCATTAAAAATTCAAAAAATATTTTAGCGGTTTGTTAAAATTTCTAATTTTGCAAACGTACTAAAATTACTACTTAATTACTTCAAAATTGCTTTTTAAATAGATTTACATTATACTAAAACTGTAGGTCGAAAATGAATTTAAATTTCAAATTTTGAGTTCAGCATTTTACAACAACTGTGGTGACTATCTAATCGCAGAGCAGCCAAACGTTTTCAGCAGGTAAAAATGATCGTTTAAAAATAATTTTAGTTCAAGCCAGCCCTGTGCAACCTGAAAGGTATTCTTATGTAAACCGATAGATAGCCATCTTAAAGTTGAAAAATGCTTTATGATAATAACAAACTGAAGATCGACGAGCCATGATAGTTAAAAAAAAGTAGGTAAATAAAATATTTTGTCCAGAATTTTGAAAAATTCATCTACTCAGAACGAATAAATTTCTTTTAACGCGTACGATTTCCGCACGTTTCGCTCAGTTTCAAAGCACTACTGCCCGTTTATTTCACATAACTTTTATTACATTGAACATCTATTTCAAATATTAATAATATAGTTAGGACGATCATCAAAATCGAACTATCCAATTTGCTATTAATGATTCACATCTGCAGGTTTTCAGAATTATTTAAATATATTCAAAACATTTCCGAACAGAATGTTAATTAGTACTATTTTGAAATAGTTAAATTTTTTACTCAAAACGCAATTAAGTTGGAGTTACACGGTCAAACATAACCTAATATGTTAGACCTTTTTGGATCAGAATGACTTCAACCATATGTATATTTGCTGTCGCCCTTAAGTTACGGAACGCCCCATATCGAGTCCCATATGTTTGAAATCATGACGTGTAGGGTAGTATTTTGAATTATTATTACCTTTAACACGACCCCTTTGACGCTATTTCATGTTACTAACCAGGCGCGTAAAAGCAAGCCCGGGGCCAGGTGGCCATTGATTTTGTCCCAAAATCTTTAGGACAATAAAATTTTTTTTTTGATATTTTAACTACCTTTTGTTAGATTTTCTTGTTGTAGAGTATATATCATTTGAGAAAAATGGACAGAACTAATGTGAAGAAATAACAATTAGTTCTATTCGTTTACACGACAGTACTTGCAAGGTCTCCCTCCACATATATTGTTCAGAAAATTGGCACTGTCCATTTTTCTTTGATATAAACTGTACAACAATTGAAAAATATTAATAGCTACAGAGAGTTTCAAGAGGGAGGGTGTGGAAGGGCCACTAAAGGATATGCGAGCCATCCAGGTCAGGAATATTGATGTTTTGGGGGACAAAAATTAAGTTATGGTTGGAAGCAGAAAACAGACGTTTTTTAGATTTATGTCAACCACACCGCAAGGTACACAGGTAGCAAGAAACTCGACAAAGTCCTCTTAAACAATATTGGAATGGCAGGACGGTGCACAGCAACCAGAGTTGTTATTTGCAAAAGGTGTTGGGCCTACGGACATGACGCGTTTTAATGCACAAGGTAAGATACATCTACAAAATTCTGAATGTGTTGTAGGGTGGTCACTACATGAGCAACTGTAGGAAGGATTAGTACTGTTAAATGTGCGATCTGAATGGTCACAGGGTAGGAAAAAGAAAAAAATAAAAGTCCAGAAAAGATGAAGGTTCAAGTGTAGTAATAGAAAATTGGAATAGCAGCTCTATTAAGAGAAAGCTTACAGCAAGGTTGCAGAACATCTGGTCTTAAGAAAATGAGCGGCATCGGAATTAATGCTATTAGCAAATTATAAGTCTCTGTTACTTCAGGGCTTTTTCTAGGGTTCTCCTAGGTTTTTTTTTGGTAAAAAAGTAAGTATTTCTTTAATTTTCTTTGGCAAAATCAATTACAGCAGTCATTGCAATAAGCTAAATTGGCCACCACAAACAAATTTTGGTTTTAATTATTATAACTACTGTGGAATTCAAATTTCACTGTCGGTAATTCCTCGAGTGATTTCGCATATTCCAATCTGGACGTAAACATTTTACGATTACTCTTCCACGCTTTTATGAAAATTCTGGTTGTAATAAAATACGAAACGAAACCAAAGGTTTTGAGTTTTTAATTACAAAATTTTTTCTCTACTTGTAAGATCTCGCTTTTCAATTTAGATTAGCCAAAAATATAATAAATGTTAGGTCTATCCAAAATATTTCTGATTTTAATTTTGGAGTTTACAAAAAATTATTGTAAATGTTTTGGAAACATAAAGAAAAGTTTTGAACAAACGACTTTCGTGTTAATTTTCGTATTTCCAGTGTTCATTTTATGGTTTAATTTTTCAAATATGAATTTATCATTTGATTCCAAATGAGAATTTTTGCTTTTTAAAGCTGTTCTGTTGTAACATTATCTTGACTCTATCGACTTATTATGGATTACTTAGAATTTTAGTTTGAATTTTCCTCAAGTGTCAATTGTTAGACGCTATATATGGTTACATTTTCGTACAATTTGGATAGATTTGAGATAATTTGTATAAAATATAAAATTTACAGATCATACGAATACCATGAACTAAAAATTTGGAAGAACGATGCTTGCGAATCTATAAAACCAAAATAAAAATTTATAATTTACAAGCTAAATATTTGATATAAAACTAGGCAAGAACTTCAAAACTGTGCATCTAAACAAACGCCAATTTTCATTTTATTTTTTGATTCAATCAGATTTCTACAGCTTTGATAAATTTGGACTAAAAAAAAATTTCATTGATAATCTGAGAATAAAATGCCTAAAAAGCTCGCTTTTTTTACAATTGTCAGAAACGATAAAATAAAATGGTTTTCTTTAAAAAACAAAAGTGAATCATATTTTTACATAACAAATTATTCACTATTTGTATTAATCTAATATAAACAAATCGACAGGCATATACAAAATTGTCAGTCCACCTCTGATAAAATCTATAAAATTGCGTTTGACCTCCTGGCGTTTTAATCCCGAAAAAGCCAGAAAGAAATAATTTGCAGTTGCCTGTTAATTAAAATTTTTGTCGTTCGTTTTGAAGTTTCGAAGGGTATACGTTTTAATTTAAGACTTTCGTTTGAGACAAGCTGGAGAATATAAAAGGAAAATTGTCGTCTCAGGTGTGGACCAAACTTGGTTGGTTGTAACTTCATCACTCTGTTCAATAACTGCAAAAGCTGACAAACCTCAAAGCATTTTCCAAAGAACCGGCGTTTATTTACGTCAGCAGCAACTGGCAACTACTAGTGATTTGTTATTTTGTTCCGTTAGGGTGGCTCATAGCATGATTTTTCCTCATGTCCTTGGGGTTGACTTTTAGTAATTGAGTGTTGTAGATTTTAGTAACTTTTGTAATATTTTATAAAAAAACTACCGTGACTTGATAATCTAAAACTGTTTAAAAATATTTGTTCGGTTACGTCGCAAGTGCTTAACTGAATGTATTCGTTACTAATGGAATAAAACATATCGCTTTTCCAGTCGAAAGCTTTCCGATGAGTTAGCCGAGGGCGTATTTTCCACCGAAAATCGTCCTCGGTCACGCTAATGCACTGTCGACAGTCCGCCTCTCATTTGCATAGACAAGGCAATTAGTTCGAAATCATTGTGATCCGATAGTTTTCAACTTCATTTGGCATGTAGATTAGTTTTACGATCATCACATTTGCAGATTTACTGTAATCAATCACACCTATGTACCTACTACCTCTATTTTTTGCTAATTCAAATTTTTTGTTATTAGAGCTAACACATAAATTTCGAAAGATCAACAAACATCTCAAATTTTCACGATAAATTTTTAGCGTCTGGAAAAGTTGAAAAATTAGTTTTCGAGCGAAAAGTTTCTGAAAGATTGCATAAATCTAATACAGATTATTGGCGTTCCTAATTTATAAGGTAAAATTAAACGAATTAATTAAACGCATCAATCATGTTTTGTTTTAACTTATTATTTAACTTTTTTTCGGATAAATAAAAACTTTCATAAAATATCAATAAATTTTGTTGATTTATTTCAACCTTCGGGGTCTTACTGGAAGTAATTATGTTCAAATTATAAAATTAAAATTGACAGCAATTTACAATTCTGTAGACGTGGTGGCTAAAGATCAACGATAAGTTTAAATAAAATATAAAGAAAAGTTTATAAGTAGAAGGAAACCTATCATAAAGTTACACGAGCAAACATTTATGACGATCGATCACTTTTCGTATTGATTTTCTGTTCGGTCTTTATAGAAGGAGTAATTACTTTAATTGCATAGTTTCCCCTAAACGAAGTCTCCGGCATGAAGTACCTTCTCAAGTGACGCACATGTAAATTAATAAGGACTAAAAACGAAGGTGCTTCCTTTCTCACATACATAACGAATAATTACCGTTCACTCAACTGTAATATTTTCTGTTATTAATTCACAATTGAACAATTTACCGATCATTCTTTTATTTTCACATTTACTTTTTAATAAACTCGAACGGCGGCGATTCGTCATTCTCCATTTTCTACCAAAATATTTACGTAATATTTTTGGAGACAACAAATGTTTTGAAAACAAACTGCAGACGCTCGATTTCATTAGGGTTGTCAGGAAAATGAGTAAATATTTTATCGGTGTCACTTATTTTCTTAATATAACTCGTAAATTATATTTACACTCACTTAAAATCCTTTTACGATTAATTAGTTTCATGAATGACCCAAACGGATTAAAATTTAAGCATAATAATTTATACTAGGTGGTAGAACTATATAGTGGAGGAATAAACACCCATGCTGAGTTCATTTTTCACCGTAGACAGAAAATTCGCATATTAGGTCGGACCACCTCTTGATCCATCGTTTTAAATTGATTACAAAAACACGGAATTGGATCCAGCTCTTCTTGGTTTAATTTATTATATTGTTTTTCTGTGTGTCGCAAGATTGATACCAATTCGTACATCAATTTATATTTAAAATTGGGAAACCACAACAAAGATCAATTAATAAATAAGATATGATCTTTGCACAACAATGAAGATCTCCACTTTATTAGCAAAGTTTTTAATTTTTAGGATTAATTTTGTTGGGTGTTAGGTCCCATGCAACAAAATGTACTTGTATTTGAATTTTACTGATATGAGGGGGTCACACTTTTAAGGAGCATTTATGGCTGGGCCAAAAGATTGAACAATAAAAATGAAAAATTTCTACCTTCTTTTCCATTTGAAACTCCTACTCCTTAAACTATTGCTCAAAGTCTTTTTCCACTTTTTTCACAGACGATTTTCACAAAATACCAACACTAAAACTGTATTTTTCACAGTAATAACTTTACAATTAATAATTTTTGAAGGAGCACAGATTAAAACTTCAAGACGCTACGAAAACCAAATACCAAATGGACATGTTAGAACTAAGTTGTTTTTAGTTTCTGCTTAATGACGTGTAATGCCCTATTAGTCATTAAGCATTTTGCGTCTACAATTTTATAAATAATTACATCAGAAATGCTTGGAATAAAAAAAGTATCTAATGTAAGATAACAAAAAAATGTGCAATTTTTATTATAATAAAAATTAAAGAGGTAAATTTTGTTGGAATATCAAAAGACCCCAGGTGTCCATTTTTTCCTCAATTTCCAGTGAATTTAGCTTAAAGGTATTACCATGTTTATGTACATTTTGGAAATAGGCAAAAGAAATGTTCCAAATGCTCAGGGTAAAATCTTCAATCAAAAATGATATGCAAAAATATTTTGTGCTAATTGGGACTCCGATGATTGAGTTTAGTTAATTTAGTCATTTGGATTTAGACAGAATGTTTGGTTGAAATTTTTGAAAAAAAGGAATGAGTCGATGCCTCATTCAAATCCATTGCCTTGGTGGTGGTGGTTTTTAAAACCTTCTTTACCATGGTGAATTTTAATTGACACTTTGTATTTGAGTGGGGTCATCAGTTCCGTTTGTGCTCGCCTTAATGTTTTTACGTCACATTTTCGTAATAGCTGCATTACACTTTTATTCAATACACGAAATATTAAATTTGAAGTGACAGTTTCTCCCATGGATAAGCAAAGAAGAGAAGATTACTTAAGTTTAAATTTGTGACTCATTTTTTTTAGCTTAATTTGTTACTTTTCTAGAATAACATGATGGATTTAAATCTCATCTTCTTCAACGCTGTCATATAATTTAAAGCTTCTAGTAAATAAAATGCAATAATTTTAAAATAAAAAAAAATTGGTTTTTCTTCCTGCTAAGCATGGTAATATAAAATCTACCCCTAATTTATTCCTAAGTAGATTTCAAATCAAATTTGTTGTTTTTGTTTCTCTTATCATTTCTATTAATTTCTTTAAATATTGCACATTTAATACCTCAGAATTACTTTCTGAGGTTGCTTTTACATCTTCAATTGTATATCATCACCATCATCATTTCTGTCCTTTTCCAATAATCCACAACCCCACTAAACTTTTTTGTTTTTCTCATAGTTTTTTTTCCTCATACTTTAATGTCTATATCATGTTCATGTTTATCGTCGATTTCTTCTGTTTGCTTGGGCATATATTGTTGCAAAATCTGGTAAAGACTGCCAGATTTATTACTACTCCTTGCTCCTCTCATTTCTTTACCTTTTTTGTTCCCAGAGTTCCCAATCGTTTTTGAGCTTAATTTTGTTTTTCTTTTTTGTCTTCTCCCATCTCTTTCTCTGAAATATTTATAATCTTGGGATTTTCCAATTATTCTCCAAATCACCTAAAGTATCTGATACAATGACTTTCCTTAAATTTTTCTTTAAATTTCAATCCATTTTGATTACTGAGCCTATTCCTTCTTATTATACGACCTTTATTTCATTTGATGATCATATCCTACTTTCTGGTAATTATTACTGTAAAGTAAACTTTAATATTTACAAAAATTTTCTTCAGAAAATTTTTTAAATCGTAGTACAGCACTTCTTTTTGGACTTCCACTACAATTTCTTCATCGATGATCTTCATTTGTCAATTTTTCCTTTTACATTGTTTTTATGTTTTATGTTTTTGTTGTAGAAATTTTTCTTACTTAAAAATCCTTTACTTTTTTTCTTATTTTTTGAATAATTCATGTTGATTCTTTTAAAATTTAATTTTTAAATGTTTTGTAGCTACGTTTCTCTAGATTTTTATTATTTTCATGGATATCTTCCATGTCGTAAGTTTGCCAAATTTTTGTGCTGAATCCTATAATCCAAATATATTGTTGAAAATTACATTACCTAAAGTTAGGATCAGGGTGAACAATCCCCCTCCTCACAGCATTATAAATAGATAAAACAATTAAATTAAATTATTAAAATTCCAATAGTGATAGCAATACTTTATTTTTTTAATTGTCTTTTTAAATCGCAATTCTCTACTGAAGATAGAAAAACAAGAATCATTTGTTTGTCATCAATGATCTGAAGAAGAACAATAACATGTAGTGATGTGGACACACTTTCAAATCTCATTATGACGCAAATTGGTTAAAAGACACTGAGATAAATAATCGAGTAGTAAACATAATAATTACGGATAACAATTCGATATTTTTTACAGAAAAAGATGATCAAGTTTCATCTAAACATTACTTAATTTAAGAAACACAATTTAAAAAAATAAATAAACCACAGAGAAGTGAACTGATTAAAATCCGCAAATAATTATATTGTTAAAGATAAAATTAAAAAATTAATTTTAAACTAAATCTGCTAAATACATCAGATAATATCTGATTTTTCTTAAAACTGATCTAATAAATTTATGATGTAACGTGCCTAAAACCCATTTACAAAATCAAATTAATTATCTGGAAGCGCCCAACGTTAAAAGTTAGACCGAATATGTTCGCTACAGGCTACTACTAGTAGATTAATCTTTGTTATCCTGTTGGAAAACTTGTACAACAGTATCGACGTAAAAATTTATATTTACAAAATTCGCAAATACAAAATTTATGAAAAAAGAAACCTGGAATCAAATCAAAGCTCCGATCTCTTCGCCATTTGTTTTTTCATTGCTTCAATCAATTTTTTTTTCAGAACCAAAATAATAAAAGTCAATTTCAGTCATGTCATTCCTGTTAAGACCTCTTAAATTAGATGTCCTAATTATTATTTCCATCAACTTTACAATTAATGAATCTGCAAGATTGCATTATAAATGGTTTCGAGTTTCAAGTGGGATTTGTATTGTCAAGTGAGTCTCATCGTTTTTGTCTAAAAACTTGTCCGCTTGATCAATCACGATGACACCATTTCAGAAAATCCAAATAGTAGTAGCATTAGATTTGATAGCCGTAATGACTTGTAATTTGTTAAATGAAGAAAATACACAGTTTCAGTTAATTTTGCCTTTGTCTTAAGTACTTGCACTTTGTGTTTACATGAAAACCTCATAATAGAGGTCGCACAATTTCTTACTACTTAAGTTTAATGAAAATTTGCCGTGCTTAACTGCATTGCTTGTGCTAGCACTCTCATTGCCAATTATTATGTTTCAATATAGACGTCAGCTTCTTTTTATTGCTTATTGAAATAGGTGGAGGTCGTAAATAACCGTTACGAGTAAACTCAAAAAATTTATTGGTTTGGTGAATAATATTTTGCAATTTTTTTCTATTAGTTTTATTCTCTTTTGGTTTCAGTGCCAAGTCGTTCCTGAATATTATTCGTTTCCTACGTACCTATTTTTAAATTACTTTCTAAAATTTATTTTCCTATAAAATTTAAAATACCTACCAGGTTGAATTTTTTCAAACCGAAATATACCTTCAGTGCTGCTGTTCTATTGGTTATCACTTTGTTTGTGCCACAAGATTCACCGGTCGGATCTTCTCATCTAAAACAAAAATTTGTTATTACGAAGTAAAAATTAAATTTCTTTGATCTTTATTGGAAATCTCGCATTTTGTGGGTCTTTTTATGTTCAATAAAAAAGTGAAATAAAGAGATTGATATCTGTTTTGGTTTTTTTAAAAATAGACCACCCGCATATTAAGTAAAATTGCTAAATAGACGAAGTAATGGAATTTTGTTTGCTTTCTGGGGTTGTCAAACTGCAATAACATCGTAAAACCATATTTATATTTCCACAAATACTCCTGGGAAAATTTTTAACACTAAAGAAATTGTTGAAAATATTACCAGCATATATTTGACCATTGATTTTTGAACAAATTCCATTTATATGCATTTGAATTTAAAAGCTATTAATAATTCAGTTTTGCAAATACTGTGCATTATTAACTATAGTGGCACAAACAAGACATATGTATATAACAACATCAACAACTTCTAGAACAAGCAATGTATTTTCTTGTCGAGGTTATTTT
The DNA here is from genome assembly GCA_905340355.1 of Rhagonycha fulva. Classification (NCBI taxonomy): domain Eukaryota; kingdom Metazoa; phylum Arthropoda; class Insecta; order Coleoptera; family Cantharidae; genus Rhagonycha; species Rhagonycha fulva. Next base: position 2,632,159 of record HG996559.1, read on the forward strand.
AAAATTTACATATTAAAAATTAACTGAGTTCTAACCCCTCGGGGAAGCATTTACGAATACCTATTTGCAGGAAGTCATTTTGATCTTACAAAGAGTTCAACTAGATCTCATATTTTGATTAACTATTTCAGAATTACCATGTATATTGAGTATACAGCATGATCTCTAACTTCGAAGTAACTCACAAAAAAGTGCAACTCAAATAAGTACATACTAAAGTTGATGGACATAAAAAATGAGAGGTTTGGGTGAAGGACAAAATGGGCTCCTTTTTAGTCAAATTTGGGGTAATTTTGCTTTCAACTAGTAGATCGTCAAATTATAGTAGGTACTTCATCATTAATTTAGTTTAATTCGCTGTTTTGTCAGTTTGATAAATGAATAGATAATACAAAGATTAATAAATGTATAGAAATAATTCGCAATATTCATCAACAGTTCAAGGGAAGAAGTTGAAAAATAAGTAAACTACTCGGAATTTCTATTTCAGTACTATACAGTTTACTATTTAGTATTTCACTTTATGAAAATTTTTAGTACTACTTGCATATATAGAGCTTGCATTTCTTAAAGTCTGCTGTTTTCAATCTAAATTTAATCTAAATTCTGTTTTAAAAGAGATGAATTCTTTGTTTCTGAATTTGTAACTTTTAGCTAAAAGTATTGAAAACTTATTTACATGTACTTCTATTTCAATAATAAAAAAATCTTTTATTTAATAATTTGCTGATTTGCAGATCTATATAATTTGAAGAATCATATTAAGTTTAGAGTATCCTGCTGACTGTTACCTAATATCTCTTTTATAAATAAGATTGTAAAGTTGGAAGTTTCTAAAGATTCATTTTAGTGACCTATTTGTCAGCTACTTTGTTTTCGATTTCACAGGTCAAGGAATGTTAAATTGAATTAGTGTGAAGCATTTTGCAATTGCAGCATTTCCTTTACGACATATTTTTCTTTTTTCTGTCAGTTTAACAACAACCTTTACAGACCTACACAATCGGACCAATCAAGAAGCGTATCATTGGGTCAAAATTAGTTCTGGTTTAAGCACTTAACATTTTTATTGGTAATGCAGGTTTTTAAAAAATGTTTGATTTAAAATAAATTTTAAAAAAACGGTTTAACTTTTTATGCAACAAATTTAATACATTTAAAAATATTTACAATGTACTACTGCAATTATTTTGTTAATGGAGATAACAAGTTTTCCATGCATACAATTTACATCCATTAGTAGCCCGGTTTAATAAGCAGAACCTTTCATTGTATACAGCAAAACATAGCTCTTGTTAATATAAAAAATATTAATTACATTGTTAATTGTATCACTAGCAACTTATTTTCATGGCATGTACAATTAAAGCGTTAAATCAAATGATACAATTTATCAATCCAAAAAAATGTATTAATTTTATCTATAAAACGTACGCAAAAGATGAAATGCTACAAAAATAGCTGCTAATAAAATTCGACCAATAGCTTATTTCTATTTTTTCTGTTCGTGTAGGACTTTAAATGTTGTTTATATGCTTATCATTTCTACACAACCAGGCCAAAAAGAAGCTTATTATTGGCTGAAAATCAGCTCTGCGCAGGAGCTACATATTTTCTTGGGACGCCTTGTTTGGTTATCATCTAAGACAGGACATAGTTGAAATTAAAATAAATTATAAAAAAATATGCTTGATTAACTTTGTATGTAGTTTTATTTATTTAGGGTTTGTGTCTTATAATCAAACAATAACAGGTAGCAACAACAAAGAGAATAAATAAATATATACCTATAACACAAACATAAATAGTAAATATAATCGAAACGTCAATATAATATGTAAATACTACATAAATACTAAAAATATCTAATGCCACTATAAACACAATGAGAGTAGACATAGAAACAATCATAATATACTGACATGGATTGTATAAATTACAAACATTAAAATTATCCACAATTAAATTTTCATTTTGTTAAAGTTTTCATTTTATGAAGTTTTCCTTTGATTTAATTGGATGAATGAGTATTAACCTGTTTTTTCAATTTTGTACAAATGGGTACATGCAGAGACAAAATTTTTAAGGTTGGAAATTGTCCAAAAACCTGAAAGTTAAACATTTCAAAAATGGAAAAACGTTATAATTTAGTTAATTTATTTTTGTTGTTCATAAATTGTTTACTTACTTTTGAAGTGAATTGGTGCGAAGGTGGCATACGATCATTGATGCGGTTTTTAAACTAAAAGTGTTGTTCGCAATAAATTTAAATTTAGTGACTTATAGATGTTGAATTTGGCATAAGAAAATTCAAATTTGGCTGGAAAATCAACCAACCAGAGTGCGACACGATTTTTCCGAAGAAAAGATTGACAGGAAACGAGATAGAGAGTGAGTTGCTCTAGAGAGGTGTAAGCTGGAAGTCTGGAACTCAACGGCTTGAAAGTGTAATCTTTGAATGTCTAAAAATTACAAATTGGTAATTAATTTAGCGATGATTATGAGCAACTGGAAATTTGTTTGATTGTGAGTGCTATGAAAGAAGAGTGATATGGAATCTCTTGTGAAATTTTGAAGATTTGGAAAATTTACTTACTAGTTAGGACATGAGGTCGCCATTTTGTCAATTGGTGGATGCAAGAAATTTGAGAGTCAAACTTCAATTATTCAAGCCATCGCATCGTCTTGGTAATTAACTTTTAAATTGTTTATTTACGCTATATCAACGATTGTCTTCGATATTTGTCACGATGCTTCGGAAAATTTTGAGGTTAACTACACTTGGCATTGTTAAATTTGCATTTTAAGTCGCACTTATGAACGGATTTTCACGCTTAATTAATTAAACCCACCAGTGGAACAATTATAATAATTAATTTGTGTTATTTAATTGCGAAATTTAAATTAATGTGTTTAACTTTACCGTGTAGTTTTTGCGCATTCAGTGGTAACTACCATATCACCACCGGGTATTTTTATGCTACCAACCATTTGAACAGTTAAACGCGTCGCCAATATTTGAAATTTAAACAATTTTTTTTTGTTTTTGTACAATTTTATTACAGATGTTTGTTTTGATTATGATGATGATGATTTTTGAAATTTTTGAATGTTTCAAAAAAGTTTAACAAAAAGGTTTCGTCTCATGATTATAAATTTAATATTAAATACTACTTTCGTCAGATTAAATTATAATTTTATCCCTGAGAATTTTGTTTTATTAATTGTGGATAGTTTGAGAATAATTTTTGGAACCTACTCCTTGGGAGAGTCTCAAAAATGCAAAACACCGATTAATACAGCTACGGGACTTAAAGAGTTGTTCGTCAGAACACGACAATACATTAGAATAAGCAGACATTCTAAAAATCAGGATTGTCATAATTTCTTTCTAGCCCAAGTGTCTCACGATAGTATTTCGGAACTTTTACTTGTTCCAAATTTGTAAATTTTAATAATACGTTATAATGCCCCGCTAATCAAATATCTGAAATTTCAGACATAGGATAATAAAACAATAGAGAAAATAATAAATAAATTAAACCATATATTACAATTCAACATATAAAACAACAGATCTGTGTAGGTATCTGTGTCTCAGTATTAAAAGCATTGCTATCATATAAATATAGACGGTGAGGCCGAAGGCCGAGCAGTCACACGAATTATGTGTTACATGGTTAAAGTCGGCTATCGGTCGCTTGTACCATATGATATGATAAACATAAAAAGATTGTAGAAATCTCTATATCTGATGTCCCTCTATCCTCAACGCTATTTAGAACTTCCGTTTATTACATACATGATAGCTCTACAGGCCTAGAAGGCCCTTGGCTTTATTCCCTGCCTACCTAACCTGTCTTGTCAACTCTCGTGTGTGACACAGCCGTATCAACGATAATGACGTTGACACAAATATCAGGGATCACCACAGAGTGTAGATGCCCACCGGAAGGCCGAGCCAAGAAATTCTGTGCAATCCGCGATTTGAACCCAGAATTTCCGCTCTATACTCACCCAGCGATCACATCACTCTACTGCTGTGACTTACTTCTGTTTATTACCAACTCAAAAAAAATTACGGTGTTCTTGATTGGTTCTTAATTTATTAAAAATTTAATAACAGATTACGCGTATCTGATGAGTAGCACACCAATGGAATTTCAATTAATTGCTGAGTTATACATGAGCATGACATAAGGTCATGGCAAATTTAGCCTTACTCTAACCATACTTGCAAATATTAATTACTCGGCCTTTGGCCTCACTCTAAAAAGAGATTACAGTCGTAAAAAATTTATTTTGACTTTCTTTGCCTGCACTTAACAGATCGTGATTAATAAAAAATAGCATCAACCTTTCTATTAAGTTGATATACTTATTTAGTTGGCAGTTCATAAACAAAGCAATCTCGGGAGCGCTCATAAGTCATAAGTGACAAAGAGTAGGAGAAGCTTTCTAGCAAATTATTATATTGGATATTCAAATTTTGTAGTCCGTATTATTATTTTTTGCTGAAAATGCTAATTCAGATTTTACTTGTGCTCAGCAAATTCAAATCCCGTAACTCCATACGCGAGCGGATGGACGTACAGATGAGCGAACACGGAATCAGATTATAAGGATTGTTGCTGTACTGCATATTTAATTCAAAAACGGGTATTAATCATCATCTTGTCCCCGTTTGGTGTGATAATTACTTAAGAGCCTCATCAACAACACCTGGGGTTGCAGCTTTCTTACTTGCTCTAGCGTGCAAAAACCCAATTTCAGAATAATTATAGATTCCAAAGTGGCGTTGTGGTTTAGCTCTTCTGAAGAACCAGAGTTTTCAGCCTGAAGAAACAAAATTTCCAGGTCAACTTGTCAAAGTGCGTATCTAACTTCTCGGAATTAAACAAAATATTACTGTTATAATGAAGTGATCTTCGAAAAGAACCAAGCAAAAAATTAACAATAATATTTATTTAATGTGGTAGTCTTCCAAAATTTAATAAAAATAAAATAACATTGTAATAAAAAAACTTTAAATTCAAAACAAAATTTTTCTTTTAAATGTTTGCAAATTTTGTTTAAATTTCTCGGATGCATTGCAGGTTAGCACTTTAAATCCATAAATTTAAGAGTTTGCTAATTACTCGCGAGTAATAACCAAAATAGTGAAGATAATAAATTTAATACCTAGACGGTATCTTTTTAGCAATTCATTAAAAAGTTTCAACAGGTTCACTCAATAAAACGTATTCGCCCGTTGTTATTTTGCTGTTAGCATCTCTAACAGTCACAAGAATTTAAAAGTTTTATTATTATAAATAATGGTTCTCCGTACCTACAAATTACTAAAAGACTTTATTCAAATTTTGTATTTTTAATTATTCACGAGTTAAGTTAACGGTAGTTGTAATACCGGGTTTATAAATAGAAATATAATTAAACACTTAGGATATTGAAAAGGAAAAATTTTTGTAAAATAATAATAAGGCAGCCCCGTAAAGCGCATAATCGAATATCAATATTTTGAAAGTGAAGACCTGATGCGTGTTCTGGCGTCATTTATCACGAATTGACTCTTGGGACAAATCATTTTTCAATAAGAGAAGAATATGGGATTGATTGAACGCAACCCCTAGACAAGCTAAGCATTTGAAATGCTCTTTTATTGGCAAAGTTGTAGTTGCCCATTTCGTACAAATTTTTTAAAAAGCAATTTAATTTATTTTTAAAGGAAAGAAATATTCCTCGTATTTTCCGACTTAACACTTTTGTTTTCAATGGGGGTATAAATTCCGACCATTTTCCTTCCCCTGTGCTTTGCAAATCTATTACCGTTCTATTACTATACGGTAAAGTTTCCGTATTGAACTGTACAACACCTAAATGATATGTTGAGTCAGGAAAAGTCGAAAAACTTTTATAGCTGTTGTAATCAGGAAAGTTAGATGATTTAACTTCTTAAATTAGAAGTTTTTTCTTTTTATTGATTAGTGGGATCAAATATAAATTAATGGTCTTGAATTCTAATTAAGAGAAAATTGCGTTTCCTTTTTAATAATTGATGCGATAAAAACATTTCCTTTATGATATTGACCTGCAAGTAAACTGTGTTTTTCAGAGTTTTTCTTCAAATAGACAAAAACAGACCCCGATCCGGCGTTGGTATATATGAAGATAAATGTGGAAAAACACCTTCCATATAAGAGAGTAACAGCTTGTCTGGATCGAATTGAGGCTACGACCTGGGATTCATATACGACCGACAGCGTAACGCAAAGAGATAGAAAATTCCAAAGTAAAGGAAAACAAATAAATAATTTACTTCAGTCGGCAGAAAAAGGACAGATTAGATTTTATCGAAAAAGGATACTAAATTAAACCTCGCAACTTTTTTACATATTTTTTGATGAGCCGTTTCGCATCGGGTAGCAAGTTGAATCGGAAATTCGAGATAAATCTTCTTATGCGTGTTCTTTGAAACAACAAAGTGGACTTGCCAGACAAGGCAAAACAAAACTTTTCGAGTGTGAATACGTTAGAGCTCAAATAGGGCGGAATTTATCTTTCTTGTATCAACTTCAACTTTTACAAGAAATCAAAATGCGCTTACAGAAAAACCTGAAGGTACAACTTTTTGAATAACTTGCAGGTTTCGGCAAGTTTCAAGTGGGAGATGATTGAATTTAGTGATTAGATGAGTTCAAGGTTAAGTAATTATTTTATACTTACAAATCAGGTAAAGTTTCAAAAGCAATTGAGAAAGGCAAAAGGGTTGAAGGATCCGTTACACTATACTATACAATACATACGATGCGATGTTCTGCTGATATTTTCGCCACACTTTAGATAATTAGAACATTCGGGACCGAGTTTCAAGTTTAATAATGAACGTAATTTCGATTAAATGTACAGTGGTTTAGCCATAAGCCTTCTGGTGTACAATTTCAAACCATTTTACTGTATACCTTTGTTTATTACTATTTAATTATACTTGTTGCTCATAAAATAATATCATTTTATACAAATTAGCAATATTTTTCTTAATTAATTGTTATTAAATGTGATGGAGCACTCGAAACTTAAAAACTTCGTAATTAAGCATAACACGGCATGTCAAAAGTTAACGGCTCGTTAATTTCAAAAACCTTCTATGGAACGCGATGATGATTAAAACCGACTTTAAATATTTTATAACAGTCAAAATTTTTCTAATTAAAAATTTATTACTAACAATAAACTCAAGATTTATCGCAAATGACATTAAGTTTGAGAGTTAATTTCGTATCTTGCAGAATATCCGCTGCACTACCAATATTTGGCCTTCCGCCAACAGATAAACGGTTTGTATCATTGACAATTTATGTTAAGTCAAACACGTTAATTTACTTATAATCCAACGTACCTAATGCACTGCAGAAAGATGAAATTCATTCATAAGTGAAAATTTAATAAAATTATGTTTAGGTTGTAAAAATAAACATTTTAGCTCTGCGCTATTACAAAAATTACAACAAATTTTAGGATGATTTTTGCCAATTGAATAATTTAAATACGATTAGTTCATTTGTGCTAACAGCAAAAGATTTTTTCCAATTGTGTAAAAAGTTATACTTTTCAGAGTGGAAAACGCTACTTTACGCCCTAGGATGGAAAAGTACAACTGTCCTTAATAATGAGCGGAAATACATTTTTTATTTGTTTTATTAAAAGAATTGGAATTGGGAATTATTAATTTAAAATTGAAAAACATCGATTAATTGAAGTAATGTATTGACCGTAAGAAAATGTACTAATTAGGAGTTTTTAACGTAAGTTTGTAGTCCTGGTATAGTCCTGAAAGTTTAAAATCACCACATTGATTTTTTTAAAACAAAAAATAATTTAAGTGCACCAAGATAAAACTAAAATTTAAAAATTACATTTGAAGATTGAAAATTGCTAGCCAAAATTGATATGTGTGAAAATAGAACGCACTGGAAAATTTTCATGTTATCGAGATCTAACCAAAATTAGATGTTTTTTGTTTACAATAAAATCTTATACCGATTTATAATTAGAATAAGGCAAAAAAACCGGAGCTCTTAAAAACAAAGCAATTTATATTTTTTAACTGTGTTTGTATAATTCCAATTTCGGATACTTAGTGGAAAATATCGCACAGAAGTTTTTTTGTAGAGAATTTAATTTTCCTTATTTTTGGTAACAGCAATTTTTACAGTGGGATTGGCGGTTAAAGAGATATTTAAAAAAAAATATTTAATGAAATTTCTTTCCAAGTTTCAGCATTTTTTCGTCTAAAATGCTTAACGAACGGTTTTTCAGAAACAAGAAAATGTAAATTTGTATTTTATTTTTACAAAAGAAATATTTTTATTTATACTTAAACGAATTAACCGAACGTTAATAAAGGTAAATATTTACGTAGAAATTAAAACGTTTGAGGATTTTATCTAAACTACGGAACCGAATCAAAAAAAATAATTCAAAATGGTTTATTATTATTGGTTTAAAGCAATTTACTGGCAAACAAATTGCTGGGGCTCTTGCATGAAACGTATTAAGTTTTAAGATTAAGTTAGTGTTCTAGTTAGAATTTTACAGCTAAATATAAACCTGCTTTACTGGCGTCGCTAATTTCTTTAGTGTCGTAAATAACAATTTAGTTAAATGAAAACCAAACTGTTTGTTTTGTTGGTCTTAATATTATCAGTTAAGTTTATAATTTCTTTCCCCTGGTACCGTTTAATACGTTACGCACACGCAAATAAAATATAAAGTCCTGTGTACATCATTAAAATTTTTTAATTAAAATCAAAGCTTTGGAGCTTTACGTCCGGCAAAACTCCTACACTACGTTGTTACATTTTTAACTAACATTGAATTTTATTTAGGCTTCTTAAAAAGAAAGAGTTTTTACAACCTCCCTCGCAAAAAAAGTATCCCTCTCGGATGGATGTACTGGATCTTTAACAGATAAAGTAACGAAAGAATTTAATTATTCATAAATTAAAACCTGTTTATCGTTTCTTCCTGTATATACAGACAGGTGTAATATCAATAGACAAAGGTATGAAAATGTAAACAGACTAAATAATTTCTAGGTTTCCAACTTGTGTGACTTACATACAAAATTTAAGTTCCAGTTGGAACAGCGCCAAAATGCATAGATTTAATAAGCGGGTTATTTAATATCCACTTAGAAGGGATTCAATTTGTCAGTACGCAAATTTTTGTAAAAAAATATAGCTTGGCAAGTTCTTATCGGTTGCCACGGTAACGCTGCTATTAATTATTATTTAACATGATTATGTTACACGTGGGATAAATGCATCTTTGTTGAATTGTTTATAATTCATTACCCCACGTGTTGCGTAGAATATTTTATTTGCGACCGTTCAAAACTTATTAATTCGAAAATGTTTTTATTTTGCGTAAATATTTTTTTGATGAACCCTGTAACATTCATTAATCAGTTTTTATGTCTTTGCTGAAACCATCGCTGATAGAAATAGGGGCCAGCATAACTTCTTTGACTTGACGAGAAAGCATAGAAACCTAATTGTTCCGTATTTCTTAATCACATATTAAAATATATCATTTCTTAAATGAAAAATAGTTTTAAGAGTGAGATAAGGAGTTTAAACGTACGAAAGTTGAAAACTACAACTCGAGCAGACGTATTCATGTTGAGCTTTGTATTCAGTTCGTTAAACGTCTTTAGAATTGCGTTCTGTAATTTTTATTTTTTATGCTATCTTTTGTCAGCCGCAAATGGAAGTGGTAAAAAATTAACAATCTTTGAAGATAGGAATTTGTTGCTTTCATAAAACAAAATTTAAAATCAATACCTGGTTTCTGGTGGTGAATCTATTTAGATAAGGACAAATCACTGATTTTTTAAGAGCACTGCACTAAAAAATACAACACGTTTTTTTTAATTTCATTATCTTAAAATATTCTTGTGGATTTTTCTAATTTGTTATGATTTTCGCAGCGTTTTGAGTGACAGTTGACTAAATTTTATTTTTGTATCGTAGAATATAATTTCACGATTGCTAAACAATTTTGATACCTTTAGTCAAGTTTTAAAAACAGTTAATTAAAAGTTCTTATAAAATTTAAATCGACTTAATTAAGAAGTTACTTAATTTTGACAACCCATTAATAATGAATTTATACTCGTCAAGTTTAATTTGCTGCACACTTCAAATTTAAATTTAAAATGTGCAAAATTTAATCTTAATGGACTTGTTTTACACTTATTAGGGGAGATGTTAATTTGGCACACTATCCTCAAATCGTCTTGATTACCAAAATCATCGTTCCAAGTTATGGGGCACATGTTTTCAGCCCCATTAGTTTCTATTAGTTTCGTTAAAGAGAAACTACGTGATTTATAATAAATGTGTAATATTTTGTTTAACAAATCCACATGAATGTAATGTAATGTAATGTAATATAAAAGGTAGCTTTTCCGGTGCACGATTATTCCAGATTATGCAATACGCAAAATGCAAGCTATCAACAAATCTCTTTAAGCAGCTTATTTATTAAAACTATTTTTAAAATGATTCGGCAGCACAATAAAGTTGCAAAATCCCCTAGCAAATTTAAACTAATCCCTTCTGCTTTTTATAAACCTCTGCTAAAATAATTCTCTTGCAGTCATCAAGAGTCCATTAATAAAATGCAGGGTTAAAACATCCAAACATCCATTCGATTAGTTTAACTTATCCAAACAAATTTTGAATTATTTTCGGGATCTGCGAACATCACCACTAATATGTCCGTCCATTCAGTCTCATATATCAGTTACTAAAATTTCAAAAATATATTTTTCTGTTTTTGATAGATTACGGAGTGCGTTTAACAAAGCGAGAATTTATTAACCTGAATGCCCATTGTGAGCGTTCTTAAAACATAACAAATAATTTTTATACAATTTTCAGGGCACAATAATATAGTGACACAAGCAATAATTTGTTTCTGTTGATAAATTATGTAAAAATCGCGTCAGATAAATGTAATGTAAAATAGAGCCATAATAATACCGGTGCATGCTCGGTCATGACTATCAATCTTCTAAAATAATATATTCACACAAAAACATGAGCTTTTGCCATAACATCAGCAGCAGCACATGTCCTCCATTATAAAGACGTATGTTTCTTATTAATTTTGACAAGCAAATATAAGTTTTTTATTAGCTGTGCTATAAGTTTATCATATTTGCACAACCCGTCTACAAATTTTTAATCAAATTTCCTCTTTTTGTTTTGCAACCAAAAGCGATATTTAAATACAGCGCGAAAGTAATAAAACATAATCATCCCCTTTTTAAATACCTTCCCCATATATATTCAAAGTTTGCTTCAATTTTCAAAGCCGTGTCATAAAAATTTTGGTTAATCTGTAATAAACAAGATAAACTTCGGTAATAAATTTATTTTTAAAAAAAGAAAATCTACGATTCATTATTAACGCTTAACTCCGTTATTTATTGGATTTCTTTAGTTCCAACTTTTTCAACTTAAAAAATAACTTAATTGTGAATTATTTTATCCAGAAAACTTAATTGTTTGTTTACAAATGTAAGTTGGTGACAGGGGCGGACTAGTGCCAATATTCTGGAGTGGATGTGTTATAGTCGACCCTCGAAAAGTTTTAGGGGAATAGAGGAATTGATTAAATTGGCTAAATGTTGAAGAAAACAAGAAAAAATTAAAAACGATAACAAAATGTATGGACTAAATGTAATATTTTATAAAAAAAATAAATGAGTTGGTAAAGAAGGAAACTAAATTAAAAAAATTCAAGAGGAAATGTTTAATCTTTAGAATAAAGCAAAAGGTAAAAATCTAAAATTGCAGTCTTATATATTAATATTACAATTTCCTTTTCAGTTAATTGTTCATTTTTTACAATATTTCTTGTTTGTCATTGTACATGAAAGCAATTATTTCAGTTTAGCTACTGCAATTTTATAAAAAATTTAATAATGATAATAAAGACAAAAGTAAATGAAATAATTTGCGATATGATTTGAAATACTGTTTTTTATGGAATTTGCCTTTGGCTCTTTCTGGAAACTACCTGTTTCGTCTAATACACTGTCCTTTACCATACTCAGTATGTACATATATTTTTTCCTAATTTTAGGATTTGATTACATTTTAGTTACATTTAATTGTTATTTGATTCATATAATTAATTGATGTTCTTTATAATACTATGCACATCGATGGCTACATAGTTATGTATAACAAAACATATTAAATAATTTATATGCAAGAAGAGTGCCATTTATTTACATACTTCATTAATATTTACCTTGTCATTTGTTTCTAATTTATTATTACAAAAGCAAATAGCGCATTACATTCAAAATGAGAAATTATTAAATTGCATAATATACGTACGTGCACTAATGGTGGATTTCACAAATTATTTAATAATTTCAATTGTAGGTTAGCAAATTATATAGTAGTCATTTATGGAAAAAAAGGATATATTATGTTATAAGTGAAAAAAAACTTGATTTAGTTGCATTGATTTTACTTCAAAGAGTTTAATTTTGCTTATGAAATATAGTAGAAGATTTTTACTGAAGTGGAAAATTTTGTGTCAAGGATCAACCTGACTGAGATCACAGTACTCAGTTCTGAAGTGACTCTTGCATCAGTAAGTTATAGTTAACTGCCTCCTGTAAGAAATATCTCAGAACCCAAAATTGGCTTTTGGAAAGTATTCGAAAATTTTACAAGCTACCCACAAATCTCTGAAAATTACAATCAAACAGACCACTTTCACTAAATTTCAAGAACAAATGCAAAAGGAAACTAGAAGTTTCACTAGCGACAACTGTCAGATAATAACAGTAGCTTTAATTGAACCATGTAAATACAGAGGTCTCTTTTCTCTTTATTTACCCTGTTGGTATCTACCAAAACTTTTTATCATTTAAGCCTTTTTGTTATGCCCATCTTGACACCTTAAAAATCTTCTCCAATAGGGTAATTTCTAAGGCTGGGAATTTTTAACATTTTTGTATTCGAATATTCGTTCAACAAATTACAAGAATATTCAAATTATTCGATTATTCAAATTATTCGAATATTTAGATTATTCAAATATTTAGATTATTCGAATACTCTGATTATTTGAATATTCAAATTATTCGAATATTCTGATTATTCGAATACTTAGATTATTTAAATACTCAGATTACTCGAATACTCAGATTATTCGAATACTCAGATTATTCGAATATTCGATTAATCGCTAAAGATGCGATTAAAATACAATTTTTCGTTGTTTTCAGACCGTTTATGACTCGTAAAATAGTTGCATTTGGTGTCAAAAACTTGCCCTAGCATTACCAATTTACAAAATCAAAGATTTAGAGAAAGCCACTAATTAGACTGATTAATTAAAAGTTAATTTAGATATTTGAATAAATATCCAAATTACTCGAATACTTCCATTATTTGAATATTCAAATTATTCGAATATTCGCATTAATCGAATATCCAGATTAATCAAATATCCAGATTAATCGAATATTCAGATTAATCGAATATTCAGATTAATCGAATATTCAGATTATTCGAATATTCAGATTAAGAGCAATATCCAGTGCTTATAAGTACAATTTTTGTGTTTTATGCCATTTATTTCCAGGACGTTACAAAAATTTAAATAATTGCTAGTTAGCCGAAATCTTTTAACACTTTTGCATGTAAAAGCGCTAACGGCAATTGATTTATTTATTGGAATACCACGTTATTTGAAAACTAGAATGTGGAATTCTCCCCCTCCCCCACCAATTCTAGTTTTCAAATAATGTGGCATTTTGGTAACGTGGTATTGGTGGGGGAGAATCCCACATTCTAGTTTTCAAATAACGTGGTATTCCAATAAATAAATCAATTGCCTTTAGTGCCTTTACATGCAGAAGTGTTAAAAGATTTCGGCTAACTAGCAATTATTTAAATTTTGGTAACGTCCTGGAAATAAATGGCATAAAACACAAAAATTGTACTTAAGCACTGGATATTGCTCTTATATTCAAATTATTCGAATATTCAGATTAATCGAATATTCAAATTATTCGAATAATCAAATAACTCGAATAATTTGAATAGTGCCGTTGAGAAAATATTCGTATTCGAATACTCGATTAGTTGATTATATTCGATTTTGATTCCCAGCCTTAGTAATTTCTCTTCATAAAATCGCCGAGTATTCTAACCGTAAACTTGCAGACTTATGGCCGATTTCAGCAACGTTATAATATAGCTAATTACACATTATTTGATCCAGATCAACTATGAACCAATGGAAAACGACTATTAGCGCTGACAAACGTTTTCTATTGGCTTATAGTTGATCTAGGTTAACTAATGTCAGATCAACTATATTATAACGTTGCTGAAATCGGCCATTAGTGTTCAAAAGGAAAATATCCTAAAGTATAATCTTGAATTAATAAATGACCGTTTTAATTAAAAACTTTCCACAGTTTTGAGAAGAATTTATTCATTTAGTGCTTTTCATTCGTTTATTTGAGTAAATCCTTCTGATTCCAGCTGACCAAAATAATTTTTTTGAACTATTGGGAAAATAGTCAACTATTTTTGTTTTTAATTTGCTTTGATTCAATTAAAACTCACAAAACTTCTTTCAGCTTCTTGGTGTATTCCAATTATTTGATGAAGTTTATTACTACTTTCTGGTTTTATCAATCACTAGTTTTGTTTTATCTTAAAGTATTAGAAACGTTGCAATGTCCTTAATTGAATATTTATTTTGTTAGTTTATTGGGTTTAGTCTACAAACTTTAGTAGTAATGTGGTGGCTATTTGTAAGTCAAAAATTTATGCAGGTTCGTCTGTTGATTTGCAATTAGTTCCGATTGATTATTTTTAAATATTTATCATCATCATACAGCTACAACATCCATCGTCGGATATAAGCGTCCCCTAATGGGGGTTGTTACCCATAATTATTAAATATTAATCCCTTCGACTCAATGGTACTTTTTATAAAATAAGACAAAATAGAATATTGTTTTTCAAAACAAGAAATTTCCTGAAGACAGAAGCAGCAAATTTGGGTTTAGTTTAAAAAATAATAACATAGGTTATCCACCAATTTCTTCCGCTTTTTGTTTGGATTTCAAATTGTTTTAAATTGAATTTGCCCATAATAGGTAACAATAAATGCTATTGATTTGTAAATCAGTTGTTCTAAAGAAAAAAGAAATTCGTTTTTTTGTTAACTATCTAAAGTTTGACTAGTTAAAGAGGCAACTCTCAACTTTCTCTCGAGGGAGAGAGTCATATGGGCCAGTCCGCCCTATCCCGAAGTGAATAAAGTTTAGATTGCCATATTGACGACGGTAACTTTAGTTAACACCGTCAATTAAATTTAAGTATTGAAAATTAACCTATTAGAACTATAATTTAGTTGGTACCAGCCTTGAAATGTTAAATATTACCTCACATTGTTTTCAACAAAAAACCAATAAAGCTAACGATTATGATAGCAGCAACATAGAGATAAGAAGTGAATTATTGACAGACTAAGTGATAGGTAGAAAAAGAACACGCACAAAGTCAAACTAACCAACGAGTAAAAGAAAGACGATGACAAAATAATATTAGGTTCTGATTGATGGAATATGAAGACATATCACGAAGCGTCTCAAAAGATTCGGATAATAAATAAAAAAACAAGGAGAAATTCAATTATTAACGGTTAGGATGGAACATTTTTTCTATTTAAATAAAAGTCGATAATTCTACTTCACAAAATTATTGTGACTCAATTTCAATCCATGTTGACATTTAATACACCAGGAATTGGGGAGAATTTTTGTTTGTTCACGCATTACACATTCTCCCCTGACACCACTTTCTAATTACACAACGATAACGGACAGATAATCACTCCGTTATTCTATTTTTATTCGAATGCAGTTTTTTTTCTATAAAAGTCTAAAAAGCGTCATAAGATTTTATTAAATATTTTTTGTTACACCATTCTTTTTTTATTTATTTTGTTGGGCTTTATTATATTATAAAAAGGGACCCGAATTATGGCTTTCTAAAATTATTCGTGGAAGCCTGGATATATTGAATTTTTATGGCAAAGAACAAAAAGATCTTAAATCACCTTTAAATCTACATATTAGAATGGCTGAAAGATCGGGATATGAAAACCACAAGAGAACAGTCAAGAAGATGTCAATATAGTTGAACAAAAAGGCCGGACAAGTCACTTCCAGAAGTTGGCGTTGTTTTTTCTATTTCCTGTTCCGCATTTATGGCTCGTGTTTGATGCACACATAGATTGAATCCAACTCGTAGTACGCTTTTATCACAAATAAATATCGGAGCTTTTCCGCAGACGTATAAAAGAAGATTGCTTAGTTTTTTCAAGTTCACAAGTTTTTATTCGTACCACATTGCGTAAATACTAAATTTCAACTTTTTGAAATTTAATTTGAAAAATTAATTTAGTCGAGTGACTAAGTTTTAAGGGAATTTTATTTTAAATTGTGATATATGGGTATTATAAAGCTTCGAGAAGTTCATGGAAAAACTACTTTTGCAAATAACTTTCTTATCTAAAGTAAGATTAGTGTACGTATATTTTGAAAACATTTTTGCAACTGCAGGTTTTAAAAATTGATTCTAATTTTTTTTAATATTAGTTATGTTTTTATTTTTAATTAAAAGTTTATACGTCTAATAGAAAAATTTTATTTTCTGATTAGTCGCAAAGTTATTTAAAAAACTACGCTTTTCAAAAGATTTTTTCGCCTGCAGCTTTCAGGATGATGTTTATACTCTTTATTAAAAATGGACGAATCATAGAAATGGAATCAGAATTACCTATCAAGCAAAGCAAGTTTGAGAACACATTAAGTAATATTTTTAACAGATTCATCTGGATCACAAGAATTTTCCTTAACTGGGGTTCTCCATTGGGTGCCCGGGCTACTTATTCTTTTTGTCCTCGAAAAGAATTTTCGGATATTTAATACCTAATTATATTTTATAAAAAATATGTATTAATCCTGAAACTTTATTTCGTTTTTTGTTGGAATTATCACTAGGATACTAATCGATTTATTTCTATTAAAAGCAGCGTCTCTATTTTGCCCTGAATTGAAATGAATCATTCCAACTAAATTTATTAAAATTTTACAAAATGGGAAAGAAAAACGACAAATTTTCTGCTTTCCCTAACCATACCTTACAAATACCTGGAACATGCACCTGAGGATATTACCTTTTAATTTATTACATCATCGGCGTATATCGATTTTTTAAAATTTGTTATGCAAACTTTAAATATTTGCTTTATTAAAAATTTCTAGCATTATTTTCATTAAGGTTTAATTAAAACGCTTAACTTTAATTTATATCAAAACAAAGGAAATGAATATAAAACAAAACATTCCCGTTTAATGCAACCACGCATGGTATTTTTAATATACATAATACGTGAGCAAACAAAATTAAAAAATGTTGTAAGCACAGATATTACTTTTATTAAAAATGTTATTTAGTCTGGTATTGATTTTTAATATTAGGTAGGAAAATTGGAAAAATGTATTTTGGTTCGTAATACATAAATAAGAACGCGAGCAACGTACAAATGATTTAATCTGTTATGAAGTATCGATGAGGTAATTGTGACGTCCCCGTAACGTTACCATTTCTTGGAAGGTCTTCCAAAGACTTACAATAACTAAAATATTTAATCAAAACAAAAAAATAGCTTAAAGTAGAGGACTTAATTATTAGATAATTTACTTTTTAAGCAAGAGAGTTGAAAGGTAAATTGATGTGTTAATTATGTTTGTTGGTAATTTTCACAAAAGAAACAATGTTGTGTTGTTTGTGAGTGGAAATGTATTGCAATATTTACAGTATGACCTGCTGAAACAAAGTACGCCTATTAATTATTGTGAACTACAAGCTCCTGTCAACAATTTATACATATTTTTGTTGAATACAAAAGGGTAAAATGTGTCACACGGATGACAAACACTTCAAATTTTCAATTCATTTGGAAATCAGTTCCTCTTTTATAAAACCATTCTAAATGTCAAATTTGAATAAAATGATTACAGATTAACACAAAAGGAAACACCCGGTATATCGACGGTATTGCGTAATTAAACCATGAACGGTTTATCGTTGCAGTTTTCGTAACTCAATTAACAACTTTTTGTATGAAACGTGTGGAACAATGCTAAAGCTTTTCATTTCAAATCCATATAACTACTGCGCCACAGAAATGCAACATTGTTGAATTTCACAAACTAGGAACAATATCAAGTAGCACATACTATTTTAGGGTGGATGGTCATCTAGCAAATGAGAATGCATGTAGGTAATCTTTATTAACCGTATGGATCTCATATACTAAAACAGTTCGTGTAGTTATGAGTACTGAGTCTCCTGCTATCAACATAATAAGAGAAATTGTAGATTAAACCAACTTCGAACGGTAGAAGTAATGAATAGTGCTTATACAGGGTGGCCGTTTTTAAATTTCATATTACCATTTTCAGCTACTTTAACATTATAGAAACGAAATAAGAAAACATTCGATGGTTTATCATGTTTTTCTAAAAAAATATTCAGCGAATAAACAAAATTTCACCTGAATCCGTCCCTGAATTAAGTAGTTTTATTACAAATTCTTTTTAAATTTTTCCAAAATTGAAGTAAAGCGAGTGAAACTAATTAAAGCAATTTGAAACATTCAATTTATTTAATTTGCGAAATATTTGTGCGATTTGCTACCCTAGAAAATAAAGAATTATTGGAATGCCTACTTAGAAGTTTCAATAATTAAAAGGTTCCTGCAAGTGTTTCAATTGATTTAAAATTAAATTAAGCTTTAGTACGCTTTCAACGATTTAAATCGTTTGACAAAATTCTTGCTTTCGATATCGATTTTCCTAAAACTGAAATTAACAAAATAGTTCTGGATGAAAAAAGTTTAAGCATTTAATTAAAAGCGAATTTTTGATTTGCGATTTTAATAGCCACGGATAATTGAATTAAAATTTGAAGTAATTGTTAATTCTCTGAAAATATAATGATGTAGTAATTACGATCGATGTGAAAGAAGATAATTGGTTGGCGAAATTAATTGGCGTAGTAATTTCTTTTATCAGTTGAAAACGTAATTAAAAGTTTTTTTTTATGTTTGATTCTGAACT
Source organism: Rhagonycha fulva (assembly GCA_905340355.1). NCBI lineage: Eukaryota > Metazoa > Arthropoda > Insecta > Coleoptera > Cantharidae > Rhagonycha > Rhagonycha fulva. The sequence goes on from HG996559.1 coordinate 2,651,399, forward strand.
GGATTTCTTATTTTTTAAAGTGCAGAGGTTTTACCTCTTCGTCTTATATTGTCTAGTCAGCAACAATAGGAATATTTGCTCTCGCTTATTTCATTTCAGGTTGGCAGGAGAGAACCTAATTTGCAAATTTTGCAGTTTGATATTTATATCCAACCTCACGAAACATAGAAAATGCAGCCAACTAGAAACTTGTTTAGTGCACCCACAGCATAATTCGCATTTCAAAAATAAGTTTTGATGTATTTTTTAAAAATATTTTCTACTAAAAAATTTGGAATTTGGATTCCAATTTAATGGCTCTTCAGGTGCTGCATTTCCCCGTACATATGGGGAGGATGCTGTACGTCAAGTACCTTCTGTCTATCAAATCTGAAGTGATCTTGAAACGCGACTGCTTTTGACATTGCCTTACAAAGTCTGAGCACCTTGGGGCTCTTTCATGTAACTCTGTTACTTGTTATTACATCCAAAATACATCTAAACCACTTAGTTCTTTGTTAAATTATTTCAAACTGAATTTTAAATCCTACTTTATTTCATTAAGCAAAAACAAAAGTAACGATCCGGAGAACGGAAAGTAAAATTCCCATACCTACACATTCGTAACAAACTAAAAGAAATTAAAAGAAAAACAAAGTTATAGGCTTGCCAAGACCCACTAACTTTAACTCGCCAAACCGAAATGCAATTAAGGAAAATTAAATCACTGTTTGTATTTATTGGCCTTTTTCTACATGTTTAGTGCATCGCTTTGCCTTTAGGATTGCTATTTAAAAGCCCTCACGTACCAGAGATAAATTCAGGATAACAGAACTTTGTAAAATAGATCAGCATTTCCTTAACACAGATACGTACCTGCAGGCACGAAAAGATACAATTTCAGATCAAGGTATGTTACGTGGTATTGGTAAATGGTAGCATGTACGAATTTAGAATTTTTACATCCTTAACCTACACTGAAAAAACTTGTATTGTATTTAACATAATAGTGGGAGCTGAATACATTATCAAATAATTATTACCTGCAGCGTAGATAAACATAGTAAGGTAGGTACATATTGTAGTTCGATATTATAATAAAAAGTAGGTACTACACAATGAAGAGAATTTAGATGTTTCTCTTTAACATTGTTTACTTTTAAATTTTACTTATTTGAAATAATCTTTTTTTCTTATTTTAATTTGCTTCTCTAACATAATTTTTTTTTAAATTTTGTTCCTTTGTAAATTTCAATTTTATTACTGACTGATTCAACAATTTTTTTCAATTTAAAAAAAATTGTTGTACATTTAGGTCTAATACTATCTACAGGATTATGCTCAAGGACCCTAAAAATTGTTAGTGATGAACAAAAATATATGAAAGGAAATTATTAATTTATTGAAAAAAAGACATTTTTAAAAACTTAGTTTACCAGATATATTGATGCTGTGCGAATTAACTAATCAAAAAGTAACTATTAGAAAAGATTTACCTATTTTTCAGCAGTAACAGTCAAAATTATTATATAAAATACAGACAGTTTCTCATTGTGAAACAGTAAAATATACAAAATCACAAAATATGGTGGTTCACATTTCCCCACATTTGTTATAATTTCATAAAAATACGGTTGAAGTGATTTTAAAATTGATTGATTGATGTGAAACAACTCAAAACTTTTAATTAAAAATAAAAACATTTTACATCAGCTTGTTTCGACCAACAACGTATCCTGCTTATCAAGATTAAATTTTTTTATAACAATAAAATTTCAACTCTGTTAAACATCGATTACCGTGTTAAAAATAAAAAAAATTTGTTATAACAGTGAAAGTTACTTCTAACTGCTTCAGTGCCATAATTATCCTTTCAGAAGCTCTAGACGGAATTAACAATTTTTTTAAGAATGGTAAGATGATTGGTAAGGGGGAGGTGCCTCACGACCCTTCCTAATTTTTATTTTTAATATATTAAATAGTTAATTAGTTTTATCTTCTTTAAATTGCAGTTTATTACAAGGTTTTTGTCGATTAAACTTTTGGCAAATTTGGTGTTGGCCTCGTTCAAAATTTACTATTGCTTCATGTTATACCCAACTTTTTTAGTAAAGTAAAATATTTTTCTAAGTTACTAAGGACTTTTTATTATCAGGAAATGTTTCAACCTCACATATTCCATTTCCATCCTTCAATATGTTAAAATTTAAACATCATTAGTAATACTTGTTATTTTAAATAGAGCACCCTGTATATTTCTTCGGTATATTATTCATTCTATATAAAATACCTTTTTCAACGACTTCCGCTTGATAAAACCTGAAATATTTGACATTTAATGCAAAATATTACTACAAATTTAACCAAACATGAGACGTTAGAAAAACTTTTAAAAACATTTTCTTCCAACCAGTATTTGTTTATTTTAAACAAATTGTCTACCTTATTTTTGAAGCAAATTAAAATCAACATTTTAAAGCAAGGGGACATAAATAAACATAAATTTTAATTATTTATTACAAAGCATTTTGTGTAAAAATGATTTCCAATGATATCTTTCATAAATTCTTGATAAACAATTGATGATAGTTTAATCATTTTTAAAGCGTTCTCTATTGCAGTTTAGTAATGGGATATCCTTGAAAGAAGCATCTTAAGGATAACATTAAATCGAAAATACATTTATACATGCAGTTTCATTGAAAATATCAATAATATTTTATATTGAAACTTGACTAAATTGAAAATTTGCGTTGCCTTTTGATACTTTTAACAGTTTCCAAGTTACAACTTCGTTATGAGATAGGGAAGCCAAAATTTGCAACCATGAGATAATTGAAATAATTTGTAGTATAGAAAATGTCCTTAAATTCATGATTATTATTCTAGTACTCCACAAATGTTTGGTTTCATAAACATGAAGTTGGCTAACGCTTTAGAGTCGAGCACCTCTGCCCATTATGAAAATCTTGACTTCTGAACTTATACTAACATCGCATCGCTAGTTGCATTGAATGTGGACTTTACTGCATACTTATTTCTGTCTGTTGCTGTAACAGAGCCAAGATTAACTTCAAAACCAGAAACCTTATGATAAAAGATATTACAAAGTATCTAATACGGAGTCAACCCCAGGAAATTCGTTTATTATATAATACAGGATGTAGAATTAGTTTATGCACCATTAGTGTTATATAAAAAAGTACGAACGTTTTTACAGCAAAAATCTTTCCTTTTTCAGAGAAAGTTTTCCTTAAAGATGAAAATTAAAACAAAAATTTCACTTTTTAATGGCCTGTAGGTAAAAATAACTAATGAAAAATTTTATACATTTCTTTTACGACAGTTTTTTTAGCCCCATGTTGATGAGATAATAGGGACTGTCATTTTTCAGTTTTCAAAAATTCTGCAAAAATAAAATATTTTTGAATGGTCAATAAAAATTTAGGCAAATGTAGGATAAATTACGAAAATTGAATCAATATTTGACCATTGCAAAAACAATTTATAAGATATTATGTGTAAAAGTAGTTAAAAGGCTTTTAAATACGTAAAAAGCTATAAGTACACTTTAAGTATCGCACTTGAAAATTAAAAGTATTATCCATAATATCAGCGTTTTAGAAACACTAAAATTTATTTTGAAACTACCATTTTACTGCATATTGAAGATTTGGTATAATCTTTTTATGTTCTGGTTTTTCTTTAGTTAAAAGATAACGGATTTTATATGTGGACTACGACCGGTATACTTTCACTCGAAAACAAAGTTAAATTGATAATTCCAGAAACTTAAAAGTAAAGCTTCTAATATAACATAACAATGAGAACTTATACGAGAAGTGTTCATTATAAGTTTTTAAGTTTTTCGAATTATCATTTGTTTTCTAATTTGTTTATTCCACTCTCTCAACTTACTATGACTGAATCTTTCTTTAGAAGTTTTCGTTTTATAAAGTAGATCTTCGAAATGTTTGAAATCTTTATGTGAGAAAGAAAAAGTGGTAGAGAGCTCATGGCAATGGTTGAGACCGGAGAGGTCGAAAAATTGCTAATAAATGGTAAAATTTTGTAGCTTCAATATTTTGGAAAATAACATTTATTGTGTAGATGAGTATTTCATTTTTAAACCTGAAATAAATTTCATTAATTGCATATTTATGAAATAATGCATTATTTAATTAAAATTTCCATAAAAATGGAAAATTCCATTTCAATATCTTAAATAAAAAGAGAAGAATAATTACTGTCTCTTGCAAGCCATCTGGAAAAAATAAAAACAGACCCCTGAAAAGCCACTATTATCTTAGCAATAATTAAAATTGTTTCATGTTTTTGTTATATTTACAAAAAAACACAGTATTTACTTGCACAAAGAAAGTTTGAGAATTGTTAAACAAAATTCATTTTTATAATGAATTTGTAAAAATTATATTTGTACACTTCGCGCTATAAAAAGAAAAGCTTCAGAATTTTCCTCCTGTTCCACTGCTTTTCTAGCACTTGAAAATTGATTTGTGCATATTACCATTTTTGTAATCGCCTGTGCATTATAATGAATGGTTTTGGTATTAATCAATTTGATCCGATTATTTCAGAACGTTAAAGCGCCGCAGGTGATTAATCTTTATTAATTATTTTATATCCAATTTCTGCTTTTACTATGGTACCTCGGTTGTTTATATTATGTTCATTGAAAGACTGCTGTGAAAATTTGGTGTTCTTTTATTACTCCATTTTTAAGTAGTACCATCGTCTACTGATTTGCAGGTATTCGATACCAAAATTATCTTATTTCTTTCACGTAGAGTTTGGGAGCTACGCAAAGATAAAATTTAGTTTTTGAGAAAATCCATCGCACTGCCTGAGTGGCAATGACTTTTAAATTAAGAATCGATAAAGACATCGAGAAAGCTTTAAAATTACTTTTTAATTCTTGTACATCAGGATATAATCGATAATTAAGCGGCTGTTTTTTTAATTTGTTAACAGAATCCCGGAAAACGTGAAAGCAATTATCCACAATGACTAAAATCAAGATTTAATTTCCTTTCCATTTAATCGTACCAATTTCTTGAAGTATATCATATCCGGTTTAAAAAGACATATTCTTGACAGTGCAAAGCCAGCAAAAGTGTCAGCTCTTCACAATTTGTGATCCAGCTCATCGCTACTATTTCGCTGATGCAGTGTACTGAAATAAAACCTCAAATTTCGTGTTAGTGACAGCTGAAACATTAGATGACCCTTCAACATTAATGGCAAACCACACCAGTTTCGCAATTACGAACTTGAAATTTTTAGCAAAAACAACAGACGATTTGCAAGTGTAAAGAATAATATTTATGTCACTTGTAAAGAAGTGTTTCTATTCAAAGAACAAGAATATTTATTTAACACGAGAGTACTCGTTATATAAGATGAACCTTTGTGCTTTTGTAGTATTTGTCTGCTGTGCTTGTGTAAAGAAAAGACACTGACACTGTTTCTCCGAGTTTCAACTTCAAAATCAACAACCAACTGTTAGTATAGAAAAGTTTTATTGGATTTCAGTTTTGATACAAAAAAGTAATGATAACGTCTGACGCTTTTATATACTACGGCTCTCGTGTTTGTTAAATATTAAAAAAAAAACAATCGAAATGAAATTTTAACAAATAAAAATCGATCCGATACTATAAATTCGACCAGTACAGGTTTGAAAGATGCGAAGGTTTGCTTTCTTGATGGTCCGTTACGATGATTGACACAATATCGTCAACCGTGCGTAAATAAACAATGTATATTCCATATTTAATCAGAACCGACTTTAACCTTTAGATAACACCAACGGTTCTTCTATAATTGAAGAGTGATAAGTTTTGAAAAATTAAACAAATCAAAACCCTTTTTTGCATTAAAAATGCAACGAACTCCTCTAGCGGGTATTTAAATAAGAATGACACCAAGTCAGATGTCTTAATTTTGATGCAAAATTATTACAAACCGATAAGAAATGAGGAAATAATTTATTCTTATCGATAATTTTTTATACTTAACAGAATTTTATTAAACTATTAATTCATAGCTTGCTCGAAAAATTAATGGGGTACAAACATATAATCATGCTGATAAGAAAATCAAACAAACGCACATACAATAAAAAATATTCTTAAATCTTTTCTATATTACGTGGTACTCGTATAAAATATAAAGTAAGCAACAACAGGTTTCATGCATTTTTAGGTTGTTGCTTGGTAACTCAGAGCGTCGAGACGCTAAAAATAACCACGTGCTTTTTAAAAAAGAAATGATATGATGATAATTAGAATATTTTTATAACAAAGCTTATCTTACCGAAGAGTATTAAAAAAATTTGAGTTTTAAAAAATGTTCGTTTAGACAACACAAACACAAAACAAATAAGACGAACACAAGACACAAAAAGCACGAACACAATTCCACGCTGCAACAATTCACGTATGTTCAGATTTGAGAGAAAATCTTAATCTCATAACTCAAAACTGAGCAAGATCGGATTTGTTCGGATATTGTTAAAGTTTTTATTTTTATTGATAACTTGCGTATTTTCTTATCGCAATTTAAATTTCATTAAATTTTGTAAAACATGACGTCGGTTTTATTAATTGGGTAGGGGTCATAATAAAGTAGGGCAATTGGAATTTCCTTATTTTCGAGTAAATAACATTTTTAATTATTTTTATTGATTAACAATAATGGGAGTAATGCAAACCACAAGTATTAATTTTTATTGTTTTAACTTTTTTATGCTTTGTTTATCGGTTAATAGTTTGTTGAATTCATAAAGTACCAATTAAAATTTTTAATTGTTGATGTAAAATGATTATTAAGGAGCCTATGTATTTTGTGGTGAGTTGTTTTTATCTTTTAGTTAAAAGTTCAATATATTTTAAACATTTTAAACCGATCATAATTAGACAATACTCATGCAACGAGACTAAATTATAGTAAAATGAGTAGGCAATTGCCAGGGAACTACATTTGATCATCATCTATTGCTTCCAGGTGAACAGATTGCAAATTAAAGTCATCTAAGCCATTTATCTCTGTTTTTAAGAATTGTTAAAATTAATTTAATATTTCTGGCTCATAGAGGTAGTCAGAGCCATATTGACCAACGGCATGAAATCCACGTGGTTTGATGGAATGAATCTGGATTGACCTGAGATTGAGACCTGAGAAGATGCTGAGAACTAGACAGTAAATGCAGCAGACAAAAAGAGAACTAAGATCTCTAAAATGTGGTTTTATAGTTTAGAGAGCAGTTTTATACCTACCATCCATTGCCTGTTGAATATATCTACAATATTTAAACTACGTTTCCAGGAAAAACGAAACCTTGGAAAAGCTCACTATGAATGGAAAATCAAGAGGAAATGAAATGATTAAAGAAAAGATCACATAAACTGTCGGTTAGCTGTAGACCGAGATATTTGGAAAAATTTCTTAAATGACATCTTCACCTCCCTATATCATATATGGCACTAAAAACTCTTTAAGATGTAAAGATTGAATAGAAGGAGGGAATATTTTAAACTTAAATAAGATACACGGAAAACAAAATATCGACACTTTAGAGAGGCTGAATTAGTTTAAGGAATCTTGAAGTTAATGAAGCAGTTTTTCCATTCCCCAGTTAAAGAAATGTATGATTACGTATGTATTCAATAGAAAATTTAGTTTAAAATGTAAAAAAAAAATTCAATAAGATACATCGTTACTTCCAAAAACAGAATCAAAGTAACTGAAACGGTGAGTTGTATTGAAATGTATTTATTTTACTTAAAAAAAACGTCTTTCAGTATTTTGGAATAAAATTTGTTGTTTTTATTCCATACGTTTCGTTTTCACTGCAGGTCAACGAAATTCAAATCAAATAAAAATCAAATATTTTAATATATAAGGTAAACGGGATGTTACAATGGCTGGGTTGGAAAATTTAATAAAATTTCCTTAATATCCTCATTCATCAAACTTTTTAAATATCATAAATTGGGATTTGAATGATGGCGCCGATAAGTAATCACTAACACGATAAAATAGCATCGCCAACTGCGTTTATTTGTGTAGTATAATAATAACATGCCGTATAAAATCAATAGATTCGTTCGGTTATCAAACTAATAGCTTTATCATTTCCAAACATAGAGGCATACAAAATAATCATTAGGGCCGTCAAATCTTTTGTTTCCGTGAGCTCGGGTTAAAAAGGTATTGGATTTTAAATTTGCATTTAGTAGGACTTGGTTCTATTACCAATTCAATGCAAGTAATGGAGTAATTTAGCTAAACTTCATTCGGAAGGGCAATGCATTGTTAATGGCTATCATAAGTCACAACACTTTGGTTGTTTCATATTATTTTGTTCTTAACAAAACAACGCTTTGCTCAATTTTTGTTGTTTTGCAAACTTATAATAAATGCTCACCCATAAATCAAAAGTTAAGATGCAAGTATGTAACAAAGTTAATTTCATAAATGGGCTCTGAAATCGGTGCAGTTTGTATTTTCGTTAAGTTAGGCCCACCGTGCGTTGTACAACCTGGACATAATGAAAATCGTGCCCTAATTAAATTTTCTCGGTATTAATTTGTTTTATTTAAAAGCGGAAAATGTTTGTTTTACAGAAAATGCAAATAAAGGAGCATCGGCCACAAAAAATGTTTGTTTTGTTTTTGTGAAGCGATGGAGATTTTTGGGAGGACGGGGAAGAAGGTCCGAAGTACTTAGTAGCGAAATCCCTTTTTGTTTATCTCCCCAAGGGAGTAAACCATAATATGCTAATTTTGTTAGTAAGTTCTTTGTTGGTCTGGCTTAATTTATCCCTTCAAAAATCAATAACAGAATCAAAAGTCAAACTAAGAATTTGTTCCAGCTTTCTACTTTAATTATGTCATAATTATAAATTAAATTGAAGCTTAACGAGGATGGATGGAAAAGCCCATTGTATAAAATAGAAGAAAACAGGAAGGTATATCGGCCGTTTATTACGTCACACCTTTCCTTGATATTGCCTACTTTCCATATAAACGATTATAGAGGTTTAAATGATATTGGATTCATGCAAAAGAAAATTATATCGATTTATCAGAAGGAAATGCCTCTTTCGGAGTTACGTTGAAAATATAAAACATTTTTAATTACCTACTACAAAAAAATGTAATAAAGGAAAATAAATCAGGAAAAACATGCGTATTTCGATTACAAAAAAATTTTATTATAATTTTTTTTTATTTCTCGTTTAAAATTTACTTCCTTAATTCAAAATTTAAATTGACAAAATATTTTCTCACAGCAACAAGTACAGCGGCGCTGTCGGTTGTTACGAAAAAAGTTAAAAAAAACTGGAAGTTTTAAAAGCATACAAATTAAATTTAAAAAGTATTTAAATATTTTGGCAATTAATTACTTTAAGAAGCCTGGCTGAATTCCAAGTACAAATTTTTAAACCAGTAAGAATGCAAAACTACGTTTCTTTTGTTAAAATTCTTAGCACACTTAAATTTGATTTTCTTTGCATTGTTTCCCAAATAACATTTAAATTACTCGCCTTGTAAATGAAATTAGTCTAATTTTTTGTAATTTGTCTGGAAAATAGTGAACATTGTATAGACCTAATGGAAGGACTTTTTCAATTAAAATTGAAGGTTAGTAAAGTCAATATTAAATTATTTAAGTCGCAATTATGGTATTAGGTATTATCAATACAAGAAATTAGAACTTTTACAGTTTGAGGCCGCAGGCCGAACTTTTAATAAAATAACAATCAAATGTTTTCAACATTACTTCCAACTTACTTTCTATCCTTTTGTTTGAGGTTTTCAACATTTCAAACTAGAGAATAAATGTCAATTCTCTCAACACTTTAAGGAAGATCACATACAATATTTTTGTTGAAAGAAGTAAAAGTTTCCGAAAGCTTATGAAGTGAATTGCGTTTGCTTGGCTATAGTTAATTTTTAAACTTTAATTTGATTATAATAAATTGATGTTTGCAATAAAAAATACTTGGGAAGAAAATTTAAGCAAATAACGTAGAACCAAATAAGGGACGGATCAAGTCCGCGAAAGCAGCCCTTGGGACTTTTACTATATTTTGCTGTAATTACTGTAAATGTGTTTAATTTAAAAGTGATTTGTCTATGTTTTAGTCAAAATTATATATTCTGTTGCGCTACCCTTGCTGCACCTTTGTTTTCATTATCATTAACTTATTGCACTCTAAATTGGAACTCTTGCAGAAATGGAAACCCAAAGAGGAAATTAAAACAAGAATAACATTATCTGATAGCAAAAACGTAACAATTTAATTTGCCAATGAGCCTTTTAACAAATACGTAACATTTTTCCAAATATATAGCTTTTAAGTTGAACCAATTCGGTACGAAATGGCCCATTACAGTCGGACTTGATAAATAGCAAACTTGAAACCGGTGTTAAAATTGTATTCTTATTTGTAATTCTTCCACCGTTTACTACTCAAGATATTCATTAATCAAAAACTTGGCACTTATTTTGATTTATTATTTAATGGTCAGAATAATATTTGGTTTGTTTATTTGTTCAAATTTGCAGCTTCATAAGTTTAATTTTGTTGTTTGAACCTGAAACTTAGTGAAAACAGCAGAAATAGCTGTTCATCCAGAGTTGTGTTCATATAATCAAGTAAAATGTTAATATAAAAGATTGTTTACTAACATAATACATATTGCGTCGTATATTTCCTTTATATTATTACGAGAGGTAAATATTTTTTTTATAAAAGGCAGACGCGAGTTTTTGTACAATTTTAAAATTGCTTGCTCTATTTCCATGTACTTTTATTGATGAACTCAAAAATATTCAGTAAATTAAAGTTGCCACATTCCGAACATTTTAATTAGTTAGAAATTTTTCATTTTCAGTCTTCTTTGCATTTCAACAACAAATTTTATTTATTAAATGCTGTATTAGCTATAGGACTGAAGGCTACATGGCGAAATTGAATGAATCTTCATATAAGATGTCCTTCCAGATTGTTCCACCAGAGCATTATTGGTTTTACATAGTCCTAGATTCGTACTGACGTTGAACTGAAATTTTAAAATAGTTAGATAGCTCTGGCTGATGAAATTTTAACTTCTCATATTTACCAAGCAGACTCAAACAGAGTCTGACAACTAGCTAAAACTACAGACTGAAGCAGATTATTGGGAAGCAACAAATCCACATAAAAAAACCGTACCTACACGACTTGAGTATTTTTTTTTATCTTACCCTGATAAAAAAAACTTATCGATATCCAAATTATTATTAAAAGATTACAGCAATAAATCTAAATTTTTGTCGTTACGAATTATTTGATTAACATCGGTGTATGAGCAAACATTTTAATTATTTATTTAACCAAAATGTCGCAAAATTGGAGTATGGCGAGTGTTAAATATTTTCTCATGGTCTTCAATTTAAAATTTATTGCAAGTATCATCTAATTTTTATTAAATATTAAAAATTGCACAATTTTGCATAATTATATATTAATTTACTTTTATTCATTTTTTTTTTCAGATAACTGGAATAATGTTATTGTGGTTTGGTGTACCAATCCAAGCGTTTTACGCCCAATATGACTTCTTTTTGGACTATCATTACATTTCTTTAGCAAACCTTTTAATTTGGACTGGTGCATTTATTTTAGTCATCGCTGTTTTTGCTGCCTACGGAGTGGTTAAAGAAAATTTTGCTATGATTTTTATGGTATACCACCTCTTTTATTATTTCAGCTAAACCATTCGTGTTTTCAGATTCCAACTTTATTAATTGTAATATTTATACTAGAGTTTGCTGCCGGATCAATTGGGTACATTTTGAAGAACAACTCAAGGGATTATTTAAACATTCGGTTAGCAGAAACTATGAAGTTATATAATACAAATGAAACTACTGCCACTTTAATGTGGGATAAAATGCAACAAAATGTAACCGATGTTATAAATTAATAACCCATGAGAATAATGGAATTTAATTTTTAGTTCTATTGTTGTGGAGTTTATACCTACGACGACTGGATTATAGAGAAGAGTTCAATACCCATGTCTTGCTGTGCTTTCCAAAATGGAAATATGGAGAGCAGCGCCTGTAATGAAAATATGCCTACAGTTTACAAAAACAGTTGCTTAGAAATCCTCGATTATTTTGTGAAAGAAAAAGCAAGAACAATACAATCCGTCGGTTTAAGCTTGGCATTCATTCACGTAAGATTTTAAACTTGTAAGGCTTTCAGCTTGATTTCCTTGTTTATTTTCAGTTTTTAGCTACAATGCTGATTTTGAAAATACGTGTATGGGAAAAATTTTAAATATGTTACTTTTTGAGTGTCAACTCTGCGTATGGTACTATGGTCCTAGATCCTCATCACGAGCTGATCCAATGCTTTTTTCGTCCACCTGCCACCTTTACACTTTTAAAATTTTTTCTTGTGTTTATTTTCATATTGTTTTCTTTGCTTCACTTTTTGCTTAGGTTGCTAATCATATTTTGTAACTCAAATACTCTGCTGTAAATCCAACTTTTATTTTCTGCTATTATACTAACTTATATCACTGTATTTCAGCATACCAAGTTTTGAAAAGAACTTTTTATATTATAACAAAATTTTAAACAACAGCAAAGTGCCAATAATTTATTTAAATTTTTATAAAAGCATCTGTATACAAAGTCATTTCTTGGTTATAAAAACGCAGATGTAAGTTTCCTTTTAATTAATTTTCCCTAATTTTCAAGTCTTTCGAAATTATTTGGATCAAATTTAAACGCATTGTTGTTGCAGAAAGCTGTTCAATGTTTTAAATTTTAATGGGTGCTTGACTAAGATATTTTAATGGCAAGTGAAAGTTTAAGAGTTGAATTACATTGATTTAGAAAGAGGGGTTGCTATTATTAATTTAATTAAAAGTTTTGAAATGTAAAATAAATTATATAGGTATTTAATTATGTTAATTTATTGTGTTTTTATTTTTAAACCTAAAATAGAAAAACTTTGTAAATTCTCTTTCTCTAATTTTTTCTCTGTAATTTTGGCTATTTATTTGCGCTTTTGCAGCTTCTTGATCTCTTTAAAATTCAACTGTGGTATAACAACAATTTACTTTCAGTAAAATTCAAAATTCAATTTTCAGAAAAGGATAAAATAAGACTATTTCAACTATTCTTGCCGAGTGTTGTTACGAAGCAATCAAATCCATCTCACATACTCTTAGCCATATCCAACGCTTCTTCTTCCAAGATTGAAGAAATTCGATCTCCGATATAATGTGGCTAGGCTTCTAGCAGTAACGTTTCAAATATCCAAATTACGACACAAACCAAAATCATCTGTTGCTCTAATATAAATAATTCCATGTCCAACACAAGTCCAAATAAACCAAGAACGAATAGGGGAGAATCACAGCTTTAATTAAAATTTAAAACTTTCACGAGCATAATGTACTCCACTTCACTGCTTTTTGTATAGTAGCGGCTTCATTTCTGTCTACTTATCAACCACATTTTTACAGAAAAATTACAATCAAATATTCGCGCTAAATAAAGTAAATTAAAATTCAATGTAACTAATTGAATTTGTGGAAAAATGTGCTCAGCGCAATTCAATCCAGTAACAAGCGGTTCAAACAATGGGAATGAAACCTCATAAAAGTTAAGCTCAAGATTAAAAAGTAATTTTGATAAAATGATTTTTATCTCTTTCTAATTTTTTTAAAATATCTTTGTAGCGGTTTAAGATCAGAATAAAAGTGTGGAAATTTATTTATCATCTGAAAATAAACCGCGATGCTTTTAGTTCAAATAAATAAATTCAAAATAGTACAAGGCGGGGGGGGGGGCAGGGCAAAAGTATGTTTTCTTTTTTAATAATAAACATATTATTACCGATAATTATCAGGCAATTTAAGATATTTGGTTGTAAGTTTACCACAAGTTACCACAACTTCAATTTTACCCTAATTTGCAATTAATCAAATTGTGTTCACAGCGTACGGTTTTCCTAGTTCAAATTATTTTATAATTCCAGTTTTTTATCACCTTTACATGAAAAACTGGGGAAAAGTAAGGCAATTTAATGTTTTTTCCATTTTATTATATTAAGTTGTATTTAACGATTTGATTGCTCTTTTATTCTGTTTTATTGTCATTTGACGTGTTTTAGTGTTTTATTACAACTTCGTTAAGATCATAAAACACGTAAAACATGTTAGTTTGTTGTTCCCAGTTAATCAATAAATCAATTAATTAATTGGAATAAAGCATTTAGCATTACAAGGGCAAATCGATTTAAACTTAGGATTACTAAATTATTCCTGTTATGGTGAGAACTACAACACTCTGTAGATATTAAATAATTTAGAATTAAAGAATACAAATGTATATTAATTTTACACAAGTTAACAATTCTACCTTTCTATTTTAGTAGGTTTCCAATATCGATTGGAAAAACTGCCGGTCATCTAATATTTACGTGAAAATAACCGGTAAGTAGGAGAAAACTTTAAAATGTAAAGAAACCGATGTAGACATCGAGAAAAACAGAAAGAAGATCTTTAGTTGGTGCTTATTTGTCCCTTGATACAAATTCTGTAACGACGAGTATGGCACCATCAACTGTGCTTGTAATCTCATAAAAACTGCAGTTTCGAGTTAGAAAGTTAGTGGCTATAGTACACTTGGTCAAACATTATTTGAAAGTCAATCCGAGTTAAGGGTAAATCGATGTTGGCTTAAGAGTATTACCGTCACTGAAAACTTTGTATTTATAAAAAAGTTACATGAAAAGAAAAACTTGTTACGACCCTGTATTCCCCGATATGTTTTCATCGGATATGGAAATCGGATTAAGGTTTTAAATTGAATTAATATTAAACGAAATCAATATGAATAAATAGACATGAAAATCTGACCCGCACAATATTCGAAATATACGTTATTAACTAATTTAACTTAAAAATAAAAAAAAACGTAAAATTGAGGTTGTATCGCGGTGATAATACAAATTACTTGTATGGGGTGAGTTTGTTTATATTTTCTTAGGTTTATAGGATTATAAAAATAATCTCAAAACCTTCCAATTGAATCAAATGTTTCGAACTGTTTGTCTATCTATCTGTTAGAAACAAATTAGATAGGCTACTAAGACACACATGATAACAGATAGAGAGACTTTTTTTTAAGTCTCACATGTAAAACTACGGATCAATTCGGGTGAATGGGGGTTAAAAGAGATTTGACATTAAAACCTTGACCTTTCAGCTTATCATGTTTAAAATTTCTGTTTTTTTCTGTATTTATGTGTTATTTATTAAAACACAATAATAAAATATACAATCGACTAATGTAAAATATGAAATAGTTACAGTCGTGGAGTGATGTGACCGCTGGTTGAGTTACAGAGCGGAAATTCTGGTTTAAATCACGGACCTCACAGAATTTCTTAGCTCAACCATCCAGTGGACATCTACAGGCTGTGGTGAAGTGCTAATAACCTAGTAGTTGGTGCACGTTAAAACCCCCAAAATTTTTAACAATAAAGAGGGCATTATAAAAGCTTATACTGTGAAATTCAGGGATGCATAAACTTATGTAAATGAGAATTTACCATAAGATGAGAAAAGGCAATCGACAGTCGGCTGTAGGCCAACAGGGGTTGGGGACGGGGTACTTCCATGTACCGTTTTATTTTCAAATTTGGTATTTGATCTTTTGAGTTTTTGATCTCAACTTTAAAAACACAGAACTCTCGTAACCGAAAGATATTTTTTCTTTTGATCACCTGTCTATCATTAAATCAGTTGGACCATCGAGACAGTAGTGCATACCAAGTGCAGAACTGTAGCAATTCTTTGCCTCAACGTGAGGCAAAAACAAAGTATACCAAAATTTAAAAAAATTTATACTATTGCCTCGATGGCCCAACAGATGTAATTAGGGATAGGTTAGCCAAGGAAAACATATGGGGCTTCCACACCAAATCGACCACTTTTGAACCCGACTCCTTTTGATTTTTCTGAAATTTTTACATATTATACTATCTCATCGAAAACAGTTCTGTGAATTTTTTTTCAAAATTTTTTATTCAACCCAAAAAGAGTTACGAATTTTTAGAAAAACTGATGTTTTTCTTCAAACAATCGTAACTATGTCAAAAATTGACTAATCGGAACGTTTTTTTTTTGTTTTTGTTTGTCTTTAAACGTACATTTCAAGAAAACATACAAAAAAAATATTCAAACTTAGATTCTACAAAATTTTTCATTTTTTCGGAGAAAATCATTGATTTTTCAAATTTCAACACTTTTGATTTTTGATTTTTTTATTTAAAAAAAAAATCTGATTTATTCCGCGTATAACAACGCAAACCCCATAATGGCCCGACATTTCTTTCTATTTCTTTTGTTTAATTAAAAAATATTATTTGCGTAAAAATAAAACAAAATATTTTTTAATTAAACAAACAAAATAGAAAAAAATGTTGGCCCATTATGGGGTTTGCGTTGATATACAAGAAATAAATAAGAGTTTCTTTTGAAATAAAAAAATCAAAAATCAAAAGTGGACAAATTTGAAAAATCAATGATTTTCTCCGAAAAAATAAAAAAATTTGTAGAATCCAAGTTTGAATATTTTTTTTGTATTTTTTCCTGAAAAGTACGTTTAAAAACGAACAAAAACAAAAAAAAGAACTTTTTGATTAGTCAATTTTTTGAATAGTTACGATTGTTTGAAGAAAAAAAACATCAGTTTTTCTGAAAAATTTTAACTTTGTAAAAACTTTTGAAAAAAATTACACAACTGATTTTACGTATTATACTATCCCATCAAAAACAGTTTTGTAAATTTTTTCAAAATTGTTTACAAAGTTTACAAAAATAAAACAAAAAAATATTTTGTTTTATTTTTACGCAAATAATATTTTTTAATTAAACAAATGAAATAGAAAGAAATGTCGGCCCATTATGGGGTTTGCGTTGTTATACGCGGAATAAATCAAAGTTTTTTTTGAAATAAAAAAATCAAAAATCAAAAGTGTCGAAATTTGAAAAATCAATGATTTTCTCCGAAGAAATGAAAAATTTTGTAGAATCTAAGTTTGAATATTTTTTTTGTATTTTTTCCTGAAAAGTACGTTTAAAGATAAACAAAACCAAAAAAAAAACGTTCCGATTAGTCAATTTTTGAAATAGTTACGATCGTTTGAAAAAAAAACAGCAGTTTTTCTAAAAATTCGTAACTTTTTTTGGGTTGAGTAAAAAATTTTGAAAAAATTCACAGAACTGTTGTTGATGAGATAGTATAATATGTAAAAATTTCAGGAAAATCAAAAGGGGTCGGGTTCAAAAGTGGTCGATTTGGTGTGGAATGCCCCATATGTATCTTTCAGTCACGAGAGCTCGAGTCGACAGAGAAGACAGTCCATGTTTAAGAAAGACAAAGAAAAACAGAAGAAAAGAAAACTTCAAACAGAGACTCTAGATTTGGAATCCAAGAAAATGCAATTTTAAAAGAATGGGGAAATCTGTAGATATTAGGAGATATTGCAGCTAATTTGGGTTATACGAAAGAAAAAACAAGAGTTTCAGTTGTGCGGTAAAACAAATCTTTCAAATTTACAGATGGGTGTTTACCAAAAAATGATTTCTTCGTTGTTCTCTCATCATTGTAGAGTACACACTCGAAGAGTTAATGAGCTGGTTCATCAAGAGGAAGTCTACCAAATTCTGAGGTGACGCCTCAATTCAGAGATTTCCATGACGCTTAAAGAATTTTCCGAATTTGCCAAATCCTGTAAGCGGTTGAACTATTTTAAAATTTTGTCTTAAATTTGATAGTAAAATCTTCGGAAAAAACTGGTGAATAGTTCTACTTTTATCCCATCTTTTCTCCCAAATGAGATTGATTCTGTCAATAAGAAAAATTTTTTTTAATCATTTAGACTACGTACTTTCGGGCAAAAATCTAAAGTGCTCTTTCATTTCAGTTCTGTAGCTTGTACTCCGCAGATTTCTGTAAGCTAAAAAAATGTTTAAAGTTCTGGTTTATAAAGGAACTGAATAAAAATTAACAAAATTAGCAGACATTTTCAAAAAAATACTGTTTGTAAAAACGAACAAAACAAAATCAATATTTGGAAGTACTTTCACTAAATTTCAGTAACTTAAACTCTGGAATAAACATTTTTTTGATTAGGTAATTTTTTGGTCGTGTAACTTCTCGTTTACATTACCCTGTGTTATAAAATTTTGTAATAACAACAAATTCAAATTTTTAATTTGGTAAATGTTAGGGCGTCGTAGTCGATTTAAAAATAGGGAATAATTTTGTTATAAACGGGTTTTATTTTAATAAGAAACGGAAAACAATGTAATGCGAAAACTTTACATAATTTAACTTTATAATTTAATAAGCGAACGTATGAAGTTGCATTAAATAAGAAATTATGTCCTAGCAAATACAGGAACATTAAATTTCTCACTTTATTCGTTCGTAAAGGCACAGAAGAAAATAAGAAACCGTCAACCTTACTTTTACTTTATTGCTTCTTATTATTACGCATTTGCTTTATCCAAGTATTACATTTCAATTAATTTTATGTTAATTAAAAGTTTACGGGCTTAATTTGATAGAAATTGTTTAATGATGTTCGAAAGTTGTAAGTTAATTAAATTGAAACGCGAGTGTTTATTTTTGCCAATTTTCCAGCTGAAATTTTAAGTGTGTATAGGGTAGGTGGGTAGTTTATTTGATCGAAGTTTTGCTTTAGCTCTCCTAAACAAATCTAAAAGTCCATGGAGCCGGTCAATGGCAACACTATTTCAATGCTTAAATAAATTTTCCTTACTTTTGTTTAGCGCTTTAAAGCTTACACTTTTCTTTATTTAAAGTTATAGCTTCCATTATAATTCGCTTCGTGTAAACGATAACGAATTGAGCTTTCCCAAATATATGCAATTAAAGTTACGTATGTATGTATGGGTCGCACAAAAAAATGTTGTCTAAATGTCCTTATAAATAAAAGATAAGAAAAATCGTTTTATAAATATGATATGACTTAAGCAAATGTACTGGAAAGGCAACATAGGAACGACGTATTAGGAATCAGATTCTGTTATTTCCACCAGACTTATTTTAGACGCTTCGTGTTGTACAGAGACTTATAAAACTTTAACTTTTCGATGTAATCTTAAGCTTTTCAAAATTTTGCAATAGCATTTAAAGCTGTAATAAACTTGTAATATTGTTTTCGGAGGTATTTTATCATCTTATTATCCGCTTTTGTAATTTAATATAAGGTACTTCATTTTGCTGTATACAGTTGAAATTTCACGTAAAACCTACTAAAATTCGACTTGATTTTTTAACCAACCAACCAACCAACCCTTATAGGTACTTATGTATTCATTATGTATCGATTTTATATGGAATATAACTTCGAGACATGCTGACAAAGGCTAAATTTATTAGTGAGAAAGAAACTCTCGCTATACACTAAGTTCAGGTTATGTGCTTCAGACATGCGAGCTTTTTAATCATCGTCCTTCCACTGTATGTAATTTCAATTTACAAAACACTTATCCGTTTAAATAATTTTCCACTTGCATTATTTTGCATATACCTTCCGATTATTTAAATTTTTTTAAACACTTCACGAAACTATTACTAATTGAAACGTTAATTATCAAAATTCCACTGAGAACGTTGAAGAAGCACTCGAGCGTTAGAATCGATTTACATAAGACTCTCCCAGCGCAATGTTAAGGCCGAAAGAAAATTCTAGGATCAATTCTGTGTTAAGGAAATTGGCTCTAATTTATAATGATTATTAACGAGATAAACTAACCCTAAATACCTTTGGTTTCTGTGCTAGCCCGAAAGTCCCTACCCAACTTTTTTGTGAACATCAAAGAAGATTAACTTATTCGTATATGCTGATTACATCTTTGAAAACCGGTGGACCCCGTTTACACGAACCTTTTACCGGAAGACCATCTTCCGATTTTTTAACACATTTTCTACCGTCCCAAGTGATAAGAATTATGAGCTTTAACTGCAAAGTTTTCTACTAATGACGTGGATTTTAAACAGAGTGGTTCTATAATGCAAAATATTAGTGGTTCATTCAAACTGCAAATTTCAGCGATAACATTTCTAAAGATTTGAAGGTTTAAAGTCTAACGATGTGATCATTATATTCTAACTTTCTTTTAAAAACTTTTAGTTTCTTAACTTTTAGTTTTACGACAACATAACCTCTCAACAGATACTTGTCGTTAGACAGCTTTCCTGTTTACTCACAAATGATGTTTTTACATAGAGAATTATTTTTAAACTAACCTTTTTGATTATAAATTATAAATTTGTAAAAGTTTCCATTCTAAATGTTAGACTGCGCCTATCGCTTGTTGACTAATTTTGAGTTACAATTTTATTTACATTTAGCCATATAATTCATGCAGAACGATAAATGATAAAATATTTGTTTTACTTTAAACTTTAAGTTTTAACTTTACAATTTTGTTGAAATAATGAAATGTTTTAATAGTTATTTACTTTTCCTGTAAATTTGTTGATTAGTTAGTATTTATTTTGTAAATATTTAATAAAAATACTATATAAAATATTTTGAGGTAAAACTCATGAAATTATGTTATAAATTATTTTAAATAAATTGTAACTTAAAGTAAATACTTTGTATACGAGAATTAATTTATTAGTACGTTATTTTGTAATTTATTTATAATAATTCATAACATATTTTGTAAATGTTTATTATGTAAATTATGATGAAATTAAAATAAAGATAATTTAAGACAAGATTATTAAGAAAAATTTGAAAAAGTATTACATCTACAGCGTCTTTATTTTTTTCGGAAAGCCCAGCTAAGAAATGAAGTTTGTGAAGTCGTCAATTTTACTGGAAAAATTACCAAAAACCTTGTTGATCACAATTTCTGTAGAATACTTTTAACCAAGGCGCTGATAATGTCTTAAAACATATGCGATCTAACAAACAAACATCGTTCATCATCGTTCGCTCCTTCTTGGGAAAGAAAACATAACTCAGCAATCTTTTTGAGCGTGAAACCAAGAATATTTCAAATGGCAATCCAGATTCTAAAATTAATTTCTTATTTCACTCTTATGCTATACGATTAGCTTCGTAATGTTGTACTACATGCAAAAACCTTAATCATAATTTTTTAATATTAATTTCTAAACAGCCAAAGAAACATTAATCTATTTTCGATCAAAAATGTACTGGAAGTCTAAATAAATCCCACCCTCGCAATATATTTTTGCACCCTCGGGGAATGTGGTCCCCCGGTTAAGAACCCCTGCACTAGCTTAATCCTTTATCCTTATTAAAGCTTCAAATCAAGCTAATATTATAGAATCAAAGAATATTTAATTTACCTTTCACCAATTCATCAAATAAATGTTGTAGATATTAATTAGGCAACTTCTATTTAATTAAGAGAAACTTGCAATAAATTAATTGTTCATTAAGTATTGCATTAAATTTAATCATTTAACATAGCCTATTAAATTACGTATAACCACGTTTTGCTTCTGTGATTGATCTCCAACATCAAAGGATTATGTACATATTAGAGAATTCCATATTGGATATTGTCTCAAGTGATTTCCTGTACATATATTTGTCCTATTATTGGGAAATGTGAAATATTTATCTACACAATATAGCTAGAATATTAACTATTGCGGTTTTATGTTATCAATTTAGAGGGGAAATGAAGCTTGCTAACCACAACCTACTAAATTGTTAGATTTTTCATCAGCCGTTTGTTCTGATGAGTTCCATAAATATTGGAACACGTCGTATTTTATTGTTGCTCAGTTATGTTTTCATTCAATGAAAACAATAAAAGTTTTGTTGATATATTCTCTGCCTCTGTCAATGAATTCGAATCGAAATGGGATTATGGCGTGGTGAAGTTTATTAGTTCAACGCGATCATTATTAACTTGTCTAATAAGTAATACGATAGATCACGCTTCAATTTCTCTCGTAAATCCTATTATAGCACGAACCATTTTTCTATTTTATTAAACTTTATTATTTAACCTTAAATTTATTACTATATCGAAGCGCTTTCATACCAATCATGCAAAACTTAAGTGGCTCCTCCATTTTTAGAGAAAAATATTTTCTAAACCTTTTTTACAGCACCACATAATATCCAGACTGTTTTACCTGCATGCATCTGTAACAAAATAAAAATTATTTTTTACAAAATCTTTTTACAAAAATCTTTTTACAAAAAAAAAATATTTCATAATATTGTCACAATATGAAAATTAATAAAATAAATTTAGAACTTAAAATTCATATTTGGCAACTCAAAATTAAAGTAAATCAAATTAAAGATATTTAGGAAGAATTTAGATTAAATCATTTAAAGATTAAATAATCGATAAGGCCATAATAATCGAAAAGTATTATAATTTCAATATGGCGATTACCGTCATGGCCGACAATGATTATGCAAAATTCATAATTTATTATATTTTAAATTAAAATAAATATGCAGATGGTTGTCATAATACGTCATATCAAGACATCATCTGACCATCGAGGTCCAATCTAAATTACGGTTGAATGAGTAGGGAAAATGTTATATATAGGTCACCGGTGCAATTGTTATCAGTAGAAGTAGTAGTAGTAGAAGAAGAGTTAGTTAGTCATATCAGTGGTGGCAATCGAGAAGCCGTCTAGAGGTCGTCCGTCAGCTGGACAGCGGCTGGGCCATGGGTGCCGAACCCTGGCCAAGAACTTCACCGAGATGTTCTACCCTCCAAGTGAAGAAATCCATTTATAACAATGCATGGTTGACCTATTAATTTTGGTAAATATATTTTAAATTATAATAATCCAAACTGTATTGAATTTTACCAACCCATCATTAGGGAATTATTTTAGTTTATAAGTTGTATAAATCTTTGTAAATATTATTCATTATAATTATTTGTAATATAAAGTGGTTTCCTTTATTCAAAAAGCTACAAACCCCAATTAAGTAACTATGGCCAAGACAGGGAAATAAGATCCAATAATTTCGGTACAAAGACCACAGACCAAAACCTGTGGCAATATTAAAAGTGTTAGGTTTCTGGGTGCAATTTATAGGCTGATGAAAGCAGAAATATTTTCATCGACCTTAAAACTTAAGATTTAAGAAGTTTGTTGTTCAGGTTTGCTATAGTAACATTGTAAATATTAACTTTTACTTGGTGTCAGTTAGTGATTAGCATGAATTTGTTAATCAACGATAGTTGAAATTTAAATGGTATTTACATACGTATTTATGTGAAGTGTAGTCGATTCGTCATTTGATGTAGCCTTTAAAAAGCAGATCACAGTTACTGTTAAGTTCATGATATTAAACGATTTCTACACAAAAAAGTTTTCATTGTAACTCTGAAAATCTTGAGAAAATTGACTTTTTTTCTTTAATTTGAACTTCCTTAAAATTATTTATAAAATTCACACGTCGTAATAGATTTCGTTGGCTGTAACGTCATCAAATACAAGTGAAAGAAGAATTAAGAAACAAAAACTGAGCACAGTGGTTTTGTTATAATAGGAGGGCACTGTGGTACAATAATTCTAAAATAAACATACTATATGTGGTTACACACAAAACTTGAGTAAAACAGAATTAAAACATCTCCTGGGAAACATCCTCGCTTTTCGCCATGTAATTATTTCGGTTACAATAATAATTCACTTAACTAATAACATCCCAAAGTGTTGAAGTTTCTACATAATTTCAAGAAAATGTTGCTTCTGCTTAAAGTTAGGAAATTTAGTTAGTCAATCAAACGTAATCGATTGAACTCTACTTCGGTCTACTTTAAAACAATTAAAACGAGTGGCCATCCGAGAACTCGAACAAACACCTTTGCTGCCAGAACGTTACGAATGCTAATGTGGTAATTGAAGGATAATTAATTAAATCAAAGCGTTGGTTGGCATGTCCGAGCCATTTCTAATTGAATTATATTCGGTGGCAAGAGGAATTTCTCTCTTTTGCGACGAGTCTAATGGTTTAATTAAATAGCATTCACTACTTGGTTAAATTTACTTGCAACCCTCAACTCGATAAAATCTGATACAAATTTTTCGAATTTAATTATTTCCACTTCTATGGATCCCCGAGCATCGCTAACGAAGCTATGGCTTCGTATGGAACACCCTGTAAATGCACATTTTCTAATTCTGAATTTATAACAGAGATTGAAATGAAACTAAAGTGGATTAAAAAAAGAACTCGTAATTCTGTTTTCGAAAGGAATGAAATGGCTTATTTTAAAGTAACAAATTTAATTAGATTTTTGACGACAGATTACAAGCCCAAAGTCCTTAAAATTTACTGCAATCAAGTTAGCACCGAATGAGAAGATTTCCTTTATCTTAACAACAAAGCCAAAGCAAAACAAAAATAAGTTATAAATGGATTCTTAAATAAAATAAATTCTTTTGATGTTGAGATATTCTAGAAAATTTTTAAAGAAAATCGACTGAAATATTTATAAAATGTTTTCATTAAAATATAAAAGAACCGTAATGTGTATTATATGTTATGTAGGTCATAGTTTTGATATTGACGTGCTAAGGACGAAGGATGTGACCGCTTATACTCTGTAGTTTACTTACCCCGACTTCCCGTTAAATAAATTAAAAAGCTATTAACATAATTAATCTAGCAGTGTTACTATGTGTTTGGATAGCAAATACATTTGATGAATAAAGTAGACTGTGACATTTGAAAACAACTTTGGCAAGAAGTCAAGCTATTACAATAATATACCAGCCTAATATTGTAACTCGTTAAATTTAAATTAAATTGTTAATACCATTAAAAATTTATAGAGGTAGAGCTGCTCGAGTGAATTGAATAATCAAATTATTGAATAGGGAAATTTTATTTCGAACTGACAAATAAATGAAATATTCAAATGTATTGTATAGCATTTCATTATACATCAGAAAGCTTTTAAGATTGTTGTCCACTCTGCAACAATATGTTATTAAATGAAAATAATCAAACAATGGGCGAAAGGTATTCGGTAACAAATGGATTTTCAAATAGATACTCCGAAATTTTAAAAACATGAAATTTCCAACAGGAAGTTCATAATGAAACAATAACATTAACAACAATAATATTTTTAATCAACATTTTAAAATTTTCGGCGAACTTAATTAAAAGTTGATATTTTATGTTCATCACGTAATGGATTTTATTTAAAATAATAACAAAATGAAAACATGGTGATTAAAGCCCAACACGTTTAGATTTTGCAATTTTCATTAAAAATAAATTGAAAAGAGTTTTTCGGTGATATGGTGGGTGAATTTAAATATTTAAATTGTAATGCGGAAATTAAGCCATTTGGTATTAAAGCTTTCCTTAATAAAATTAGGTCGTAAAGTTATTTTTTTTTTTTTAATGAATTTTTAATAATAAATTAAATTTTATATTTAAATAACGATAACAAAGTTGTTGTTATTTTACCTTCAAAATAGTATTTATAATTTAGTGAATATTAATTTGAATAAAAGTTAATGTGAAAAATTGGTATGCTTTAATTTTTATTAACTTTGAAAGAGAAAATTTGAATTTTTACGATAAAACTGTTTCATGTTTTTAATAAAAACCAAGCAAACACCGACTGCAGTGATGGTTATGAAAGCCACTGTGCTTTTACTGCACTATTAAGTTATTGGCTTTTTTAAAAGCCAATTGGAACATTGGATTTTTAAATAACGAGGCTGCTAAAATTCCTAAAAGTATTAAGACTTAAAACTATTTTAATTAAAATTATAAATCTCAAGATTTTAGCAGTTTTTGTACTACGAGTACTTAGTAATTTATTTTGACTTTCGGACGAGACTGCAGACTGAGCTATAAGATGATAATCGGGTGGTATAAGCTAAGAATTCTTTTGAAACGTCTGGAATATGTTATTCTTTTATTTTTGACAAAACCACAATAACATTTTGAGTTGTTTCTTCTTTTCCCTTCCAGAAGGAAAGGCATCATTGAGTCCCCCTTCTCGTTAATCCACAATAACAAAAATGTTCTAAATCTTTTAGTTCCCATATCAAGGCAAATAAACCTAAGAAATCCACTATTACATCTGCTGTAAATTTTGTTATCTGTATTTAAACGTAAATTTTCATTAAACCACCGCCCAACGTACCGATTACCCTCCCACATCCTTTAATTTGAGAATTCAACTTTATTAAAATGTATTATCACAAACTCAATTTATTTGGAAAAAGTTTCTATTAAAATTCTGTATGGCTGACTATATGAAATTATTTCTGAATTTGTTTCCACATTTCATTTAGTATTTATTATGTTCACGTTGGAAGTTTCCTCGGATACAGGATTTATTTCAAAAAGTATAGGAAAAGATTATTAAAAGAATGCATCCACGTAAACCTAAAGGACTTCTTCATAAATTTTTAAAGAGTTATCGATGGTCTAAACGTGGTTTACCGAGGACTCCAGAGGATGCTCAAAGAGGGGCAAGGAAAACTAAGAAAAACAAAAACTATACGAACTTTTGTTGCTTTTACTTCCCTTATATTTCTTTTTTGAAGGTTCATTAACATTAAAATGTTCTTTTATAGTTGTAAATTACTTGAGATAATTTTTAGAAAAAAAAAATTCGTACTTCAAAGGAAGTGCATTTATCTTTTTTTCTTTTGTATTAATTTTAATTTAATTTGCCCTTTTACTCATTATGCTCAGAAAATAAATGTTACGCTTTTAAGAATCACGTTGTGATGTATTAGTTTTATTTAGGCTTGGAAACTACTAACATGTCCCACAATATCACCGTTGGAACCTTAATCGAAAAACTGGTAAACCGTAACGTGACTTGCAACGCATCAGTTCAGGACCTATACATAACTAACAAGATTTTTGCTAAGATAAATTTCACCATGTTAAAAAGTTATTTTGCCAATGTCGAGTATCATTTTCTTACATTTCCTCGTAAAATATTTTATTAGCAAAATAAAAATTTAAATTGCGAGATTTAATCATAAGACACTAAAGAGACTTTTATATTTTGATTAATTTGGTAGTTAAAATTTATTGTTGGGCAATTAACGACTACGATAAATTAAAGATGTACTAACAAGAAATAAAGGAAATTAGAAAAACTAACAGATTTATTTTAACAAAAGCTATCGAGCGACTGCGAGCTTTAGGGCCGCTTCACATTTTCTGAAATATGAAAATAATTAAAGCAACTTAAAACTTGTGGTAAAATAATATCGAAACCGCTCACTCGTTAAGGTCAATATAAATTTATGTTTTAGCTGCCACTTTTCATTTAATTTCGGGATAAGAAGGCACCCCCGGTGGGTATGTTTTTTGTGTTAAGTCCGCCCCTAAAAGCTACGTATCGTTGGTAAATTTCATTATTTTGGAGTATTTAGGGTAAAGTAATTAAACGCTTAACATTTTAATGGTTGCAATATTTTAAAAATTTATTGCTATTACATGAAAATTGCAATGCGAAAACTGGATTTAATATTTTCGAATAGAAGTGAGATTAACTCACAAAATTTATGTTCTAGCATTGGCAGAATAAATTCGAGTTAGTAATAAAATATCAAGTGTAGATAGATAAATACGTTTAAATTTAACTTTAATGTGTTTTACTCATATTACACTGGCTATTTGCCACTGTCATTATAAAACTAATTAGTGTTCTCTTATTACTAAGCACGTTGCTAATAGATCAATTAATTTTATTGTTATAAATTGCATTCCCATTTTAATTTACTTTTTTCAAGTTGTGTTGTTACAAAAGCTCTTTCGAGATAACAAGCACGAGATTTTCACATACTTTCTTCGCATGTTTGTAAAACTTTGAAGCGCTCTCCAACGAGAAACTTTAAAATCTTATTAAAAAATCACAGAAGAAGTAAGTGCTGGACTAAATAAGTAAAGTATATGTAAATGTATTCCATCTGAATGCTTGAGTGTTATGTTTCAAGCGATTATTCCATGATTTGACTAATGGCATAATCTCGTAAAGCAAATGACATCTACGAAAAGGGTTACAGACACATGGGAAAGCTTTGAGCTTTAATTCTCCAATACACACGTAACACACAGATATAACCAAACGCTAGGTTTTACATCCTTATCAAATATACGTAAATTGAAATTCTAACCTGTCTTTATGTAACCAGATTATATGGCTTTTGCTTTTTGCTCTAGCTTTACTCCGCTTTGCTATTTTATGAAACTTTGTCGTTCAAAATGTGGTGTTCTATCGCCACAAGATATACCAAACCTAAAGCTTTGTCTACTCTTGTATTTGCTTAAATAAAATTAACATCAAAGTTATTTTTTCATTAATTCAGTTACCGAGCTCTAAGTAAGTAAGCTGTGCTTTGCTGAACATCCTAGAGATTTTGTTTCAAGTTCTCCAAAATAGAATATTTTAATTTTCTGCAACCTGATTTTCACGAATTTCAACAACCGCTGACCTTTCACTCATAACCTTAATATTAACATTGTGAATGTTGAAATTTTTGTGACTTGTGGAGGGGGGGAAGCTAACGTTAATTTCAGGAAACTGTAAATGTTGGTAGCTGGTCGGTGCTAGGTCAATAGATACGAGTGCTAGCTGATTACTCGATCAATTGTTTTAGAGGTTGGGATTGAAGGTGATACAGCCGTAATTAAATTCCTTTCTATGTGTGAGTTGGTCCTTAATAGATATTGGCTATTAAATTGTAAATTGTTGCCTTGCGGTTACTGTTTTGATCCTGAAAGTATACGGTTTCAAATGTCACGTTACGAGCTTTGTAGTATTTCTAATAAATTGTGTATATGCTATGTTGTGATAAGGATTGTAATTTGTGTTAATAGCAAAGTGTAATTATGTTTGTTATTGTACATATATTGCATTATGTACTTGAAAAGCAATCATTTGTTGTACAGCTGAGTTTTGTATTTAAGGGTAAGCATATTAAATTAAATTAAATCTTTTTAGTTGAATTGAAATTCTACTCAAATGTTCTCTGTGCTAGTTGTAAGATTCAATACCACTACTTCTACGTTATTCAATAATTTCCAAAAGATTTTCTGAAGTAATGCTAAAATACAAATTAACTTAAAATCAAAAACTTCCAAATTCCTTCGTGAACTAAGTTTTAGTAAAAATAACAGTAATATTATTGAGATCTTAATTATTAAAATTAAAAATGAAAGAGTGACATCCACACAAACAAAAAGCACTCGCTACAAAAGTACTACGTGATAAATTTTTGTCAAACAACAAAATTAAACTAAACTTTAAATTGAAATTGTAATCTTACATTGCTTTATTTTAGCAAAACAAAAGATATAAATTAGTGGCACTACAAAAATACAGCTAAATAAATTGTCGTCTGGGATAAAATCTAATCGAAGCACTAAGAGTCAACTCTCTTACGTCCTGCGTCAACAATTCAAAATATCCACTGAAATCCCGTCGGGAATGTTGAAAATAAATAAAAAAACATTTCATCAAGGAATAAACGTGCTTTCATAAAACTACAATAATACCTGTAAAGTGCAAATCAACAGCTTTTAAGTAATTAAAGTTTACCGTAATCCACTTGTTGGAATTGTACTTTCTTAAAGCGACGCCATTTTTGCATCTTCTAGAAGTATCTCGTAGGTAGGACTACAGTTAAAGCATAACTATGGTTTAAATAACCAGGTACGATGTCTTCATTTTTACTTGCAATTGGAATTAAACTGCAAACAAATTTTAAAATATCCGAAAGCCGGTCCTGCTACTTTAGTCGTAATTCGATTTGTTTCTGACAGGTGTTGCTAGTGAGACTTTTAACTTTATTTGACAATTAGGTTATGTTCACAAACGGTTACCTGAATAATTAGTAATTTGTTAATTATGTGAATTTAAAATATTCTCAGTTGAATTTTAAACTTTACACTGACAAATTGTGGTAAGCAATTTTAAATAACTTTTGGTCGTGGAGCTTTACTTGCTTTCTATTGCAAGCAAAAGCAAAGATAACTGATACAAAAACCTAATCTTGTGATTATGGTGATCATTGTGATTATTGTGATTAAGACTGGAAAATCTAAAGAGAACAATAAATAATAATTCGTTTGCTGACCGAACTATTATTTATCAGTCGATGCAACTAAATACATGTATGCTATTAGGGTTGCCTATAATAATTATCTTTTAACTAGTATTCATTAGTAAACGACTTCTTTTTTTTTTTCATGATAATTTTATTGAATTTTTTGGCGCCGTTAACATGCTTTACATAATTAGTTTTCAGATAAGCATCTTAGAGGGGAATCTATTGTATTTAATTTCTAAAGATGGATTTATAGGTTAGCTGCCCTTAGTCGAGGCTTTTGAATGCTTGGATGTTTCCTCAAAATCTGAATTAACCTCCAACTCACAAGGTGGGAAATGTATATTTTGCATTTGTATAACTCGATGGTAGGGTTGAGCTTCTGGTTATCACTTCACCACTTTGTACTTTATAAGTGCAAGAGTTTATGACTTACGCAAAAAAAATGTTAAAAATAAGATAGAAATTAATTTCATCAATTAAGGTTGTATCAAAATTACAAACTGTTCTATTTAACAATTGAAGTTATATTATGCTGCTCAGATATATCTACTAATAGTTCAAATAATTTTAGTTTATGCATATTAAACAGATAATAAATTATTAGTGGCGTCATTTGAGAGTTGCAACGTAATATAATTTTCCCCTTTAGTTGCGAGATTTATTAAATTTAGACAATATTGAAAATGAAACCAAAGCGATATTCATTACTATATAATTAACTATCCTTTGGTATATTCTTACCCCTCTTAAACTTTCCAATTATTGCTAGACCAAACCCTGAAATGAGAGAAATGACAATAAGAAAGCTAGAGGTATCAAAGAAAACTGCAGAATTAAAATGTAGAGCGTAAAAAGATAAACAAAAATTAAAAATATTTCAAGGAGGTAATGACCTATTGCTGAAGGTTATAATAAGATAATTTGAATTTAATGGCTCTGGAATTTGGCACAAATGTATATTTCCGGTGACAATACAATAATCAATCACTCGAATAGAAAAAAATAAAATTTGTAACACTAATTTAAACAAAGTTAAAAAATCCTGTAAAGTGTAGTTTTATAGTATTACGGTCGCCTACGCAGCACATCAGTACTTTATTTAATTAATCATGTTGTGTTAAATTGGAATAAAATTTTTGAAAAGTTTACAAATTTTTAAAAGGGTTTAAAATACAGGTTTTAATAAGTGTATTACAGTAACAAAAAGTCATTGAATATTTAACATTGACAAAAACCGTGAGACTCTTAATTTTATATTAAATCAGCAAACTTTTTCTCAATTTTTAATAATAAAGCACAATATTATAAGTAAAATATTTGTTAAATTAAAAATTAAAAAAAAAACAAATTAATGTTACTTAATTAGTTAATGGAGCCACAGCCGTAGAGTGATGTGACCGCTGGTCGAGTACAGAGCGGAAATTCTGGGTTCAAATCGCGGACTATACAGAATTTCTTAGCTCGGTCTTTCAGTGGACATCCACACGGTGTGGTGAAATAGATATTGATTTATCGGAAATAGGTAATATGGGGACTAATCCACTCCGCTAATCGGATTTGTAATTCCCAAAAAGGGAAAAGCAATGTTCTACTTAGAACGTAAAAAGCTTAACGAAAAATTAGTTAATGGACACTTTTACCTCGAATTTAAAACACTGCTTTATAAAAAGCAATGGTAATAAACAAATTAAATTTTTTTGTGAAACTGTTGTAAAAGTTATCATAAAAATGAAAAACCAATATTTACCTTTGTCTTGCTAAAAACACGAAAGTTAATTAAAATACTTTCAATTGCACTCATTTCACTATAACCAGTAATTTTTGTGATAGAATCGATTGATTAAGCGTTTCCAAGATTCGAAACGAAAAAACGCTGACATTTTAAATCACTTTCTGTATTGCAGTTCTAATTACGAGAAGGCCAAATTCGTTATAATCAAGATATATCACCCATCGAATTTTAACTCGTCGAGCTATTCGCATCAAAATTAGTTTTGATGTAAAGAAAAATTACCACTCATACAAAATTAAGAGATTTTTTGCTTAAAGCGAGCGGTAAGATATTGCTTAATTAAATAAGCGTTTATTTTAATACAAGAATGGGACGAACTTAATTTAAAAAAAGTGTGACACATTAACATTTAGTGAACTGCTATGCATAAATTTGAAGATAATGTTGTCGGCTGGTATGCGACACATAATAGAACTTGACAGATAAATGCTTTGTAGACGAAAATCGTGCCAAATCTATTTATCAAATGCATTACCTATTTTAAAGCACTGAAACAATTACTTTTCGAACCGTTGAAAAAGTTAATTAAACTAATTTGCTTTACTAATCTATTGCATCGAAATATTTATGAAATATCTGGGCTGCATCATTCGAAGGAAAAAATAGATTTCCACGAGTTTGATGAAGTAATTTAATATGAATTTCCCCTTATACATTTTTAATAACATTTTATCTCTTCGGTTTATATAAAAATAAAATAAAAATAAAACGTAAAAATTTTTACATTAGCTTGAAAGCTTTATATTCTAATGTAACCTCCACCCAGAAAGTTTTCAGGCATAAAAATATAAAACAAAAATATTCTATATACAAAATTAATAACATTAATGTTGAAAATTTAACTTTCAAAAGATTTAGTTACCTAAAGAGACGTGATAAGATAAGTACAAGCACATTAAATCTAAAATGTCATGAATTATTAATAATCTTATGTAACTATCTTCATGCAGTTGTAGATCTTAAAACACTTTCTTTTGAGAGCTTAATGCTGAAAAACCTCGAGTGTTACTCTGAAAGATTGTGAGATTTGTTTGCTAAAGCCAGCTAACAGAGTTTACCTTTTACTTCTTTATAATAAAAGAGATTTGTTTATACCATGCAAATATTAAAAATGTACGTCTTTATATTATATTTTTCGAATAAATGTAGATGGGGAAATATAAAAAGCTTATTTTATATAAACTCTTCATAAAGGGAATATAATATAAAAGTTTTTAAGCTTGATATGGCTCGGTCGTGGGAGGTCAAATGTATTGCCGACATTGAGACACAAACAAACAAAAAATAAAATTTTAAAAGCTTGTAAAATCCTGGAAAAGTACCAAAAGACAATGAAGAACAATTAGAAGAAATGAAGGATGACGCAAACGTGGAAGGAATTTGGAAAACTATCATGGAAAAAACATCTGCATATCGCAAAGTTTGTTAATCTACAAGAATCTTCTCTAATCCCTTTAAATTATTCAATTATTTCAAAAAAATTTACTAATCGCGTTGAAAATTTTGATCTTTTAAACGCAAATTTTTGCGTTGAAATAGTCGATAAAATTTATTAATATTATTTTATACTACTTTTATCAAATTTGTGCATGTTGAGCAGTTATCTGTAACCTTGAAGTTGCAGACCACACTTTTAAAAATTTTGTGTTCATTTTTAATGTGAACGTTGTGCAATAACAACGAAAATTTTTAGTGTGTGAAAATTATTTTAAGTGAAAGATGTATTATTTGGGGCACCTTGAAATAAACAATCCGAACCCCATTATAAACGACAAAATAGGGAAGTTTTATGGAACCGATGCGAGCATGGCTAATTTGCAAACACCAAATTACGGTTACAGCAGAACCTGGGGCTCAGCTTCTCCGTTAAATAAACTTGAGTCGATCGTTTCATGCGATGCGAGTGCCTTCGTGGTGAACATAGATGTAACATATTTTCATCCAAAAAATATATTCGTCGGTGTAAAGGAAAATGAGATAAAAGTGGAATATAAACATGAAGAAAAGGAAGACGAGCAGGGAGGTACTGTCTCTCGTCACTTTATTCGTAAATATCAGCTAACTTCTGGGGCCTACAAAATGGACTGTCTGAACTGTGTTTTATCGAGTGATGGTGTTTTAACTATTACGGTGCCAAGTAATAAGGAAGAAGATAAAGGTTTTCGCGTCATCCCTATTGATCAAACTGGGGTTCCATCAGCACCTAACATACACAACAATAAAAATAAAGAAGACATTGATCGTAAATTTGAAGATCCAAAAACCGAAGAACTACAAGTACCAGAGGTACCACCACAAGCAGAAGTAAGTGAACTTGAAAATCCAGAAAACGGAGAAACTAAAAGTACCAAGGATAACATCACAAATGGAAAAAGTAACCTTAAAGATCCAAAACCAGAAGACATTGATCGTAAACTTGAAGATCCAAAACCCGAAGAACCAAAAGTACCAGAGGTACCACCAGAAGAAGAAGTAAGTAAACTTGAAGACCCAAAAAACCGAAGAACTAAAAGTGCAGATGAAACAAGTAAACTTGCAAATCTAAAACCAGAAGACACTAATCGTCAACTTGAAGATCCAAAAGCTCGAAGAACTAAAAGTGCCTTGGATACCCCAACAAGTGGAAAAGCAAAATGGAAGAACCAAAAGTCGAAAAAGTAAAAGTGCCAAAAGTACAAACACATGGAGAAGAATAATTTAATATAAAAATATAAAGAGTGTTAAAAGTTAAAATTTGATTTGTTCTTTTTTTAAATTTTGTCTATTTTCGTTTAATGATTTGTTAAAATTTTCAAGTAATAATAAATTTCATTAGTAGATACAAAATTTAGTTTAAATTTTTTAATGATTTTGATAAGTTTTTAAATTTTAAATCACACTTTATTAAAATGTCGTTTTAAATTTTTCCAATTTTATTTCTTTTCGAAAATAAATGTTGGAAAAGTTTAATTTAAGATTTTAAAGTTTAGCATAGTCAAATTGACGACACTTGAATAGAATAAGTGGATATTTCTGTTTAAATGAGCAAGGGAAGTGTGTTTACCATGGTCTGCCAGAAAATAATTTCACTGTTACTGTAACTGTACTGATAACAGAGAATTCGAGCGTATTGAAGCGCCTCAAAGCGAATTTATAGATAGAACCCGCTCACCTGTCATCTCTTTAGCTATTTATGCTTAATATTAATGCAAAATTAGTTCTGTGATCCTGTAAGTTTCCCTGTGAAACCTATTAGCGTGAAAGACTATCATGGAATTATATGTAAATACTTAAATTTTAGAAGATTTTCTCCAACAAATAATTTTAGTATACTAAAATCAATGAATAGATTAAAAACGTGTAATAATTCTAAGAATTCAAGTTTGAATATGATTGCACAAAGAGCTCATTTATTTTTCATTCTTTGAAAGATGTATAACGGGGTCGAGTACTCCATTAATTTAACTTAAAGATCCTACAAATTAAACTGACTCTCGACTTTTTATATTCAACATTTAGACGCGATAATAGCTCTCCTCGCCAAGTTGATCAACGCCTGAATTATTTGCATCGCTGACTTCAGCAAACAATCTTGAGACGTAATTATGTAACTCAAATGCTTCCTTTCTAATGTCACTATTTTATAAAGGACAATGTACGTACTACTTGTATATTTAGTTGGCGGATTTTTTTTATTTTATTGTGTTCACTTTACAAGTTGGAATAATTTGTATTAACTTTTTTCTTTTCTCTTCGAAACCCTCGACTTATAAGCGCTTTTCCCTTACACTTGTGCAAACACTCGTTGCTAACACCTAACATAGTCCTTACCACTTTATAGAGAGAAGGACCCGCAATGTGGCAATTTTTTTTAAATTACTTTTCTTGCATTAAAAGCTCCGTTTATATTCTATAAGCCTAAAATTTTAGTTTCAATTTATGATACTTGAATTAAAATGCATGTGGTATTATGGAATATAGAAAATTATAGATCAATTGGCGATACAAAGTGAGACATTTGCAAAAATTAAGAAATACTTAAAATTTTATTAAAAATCATGGAACAGATTCTTTGCCAATTTGCACCCAGAACGTGGTGGGTTTGATAGCTGGGGAACCAAAGTGAAATAGTCAGAAGGTGTAAAAAAAAAAAGTAAGGACAATCAAGGAGTTTTGACGTAAATAATAACGCAAAAAACACAGAAAGCAAATTGGAGATGTCTTTATTCAGAAAATGAAATTGCGAAAATTTTAACTTCTTATTTTGATGAAGCTGGGTTTGTTACAAGAGACGAATCGTGGTACAAATTTTTGTACAACAGATTTTTACTTTCTTAGAATTTTCCTTTTGTCTAGTCTAATTTTTTGACCATACAATTAAATGAAAATTTAGCAATTTATATACAGCATTTTTGTAATTTATTTTATGCAGTTGTTGGTACTCTGCTAAAGGAATTGAATCTGTAATTCAAGTAGTTGAAACAAACGCCAATAAATTTTAATTTTTGTAACCGCTAATTTAGTATCGAGATAAAACTTTGACACGGTCATTAAATTCTCGGAATTGGTTAGGTTTCCAGCATATCCTCAAATTTCCAGAGATTTCCAGAGAGAGAAAGAACAAAAAATTAAAGATGGAAATAATATGAAAGAGAAAAGTGATAAACAAAAGAAAAGGTGGAATTGTTAAAAAAATGAACCAACGAGAAAATTCAAAGTATTAGGAGTTTAATAGAAAAAACCAAAGCAGTGATCAAGTAGAAAAATCTGTTCCAAGGACAAGAAAGACTTACAAAGTGATGAAAATTAAAGAAACTTTTCGAGAAGCCAAAATTGAAAACAATAGAATATAAATAATGAAAAATTAATATTGAAAAATATTGCATTATAGAAGTTTTGAGTCAATAAAAAAGCTAAAATTTGGTTTCAAATGAAAAATATTATGTTATGGTTTGGTTCCACTGGAGGGTAAGAAGATTTGGAGGAGGAACATTCTATCACTTGTAAACAGAAACTAAAGATAAAAGGAAGAATAGTAATTAAATAAACAAGTATCAGATTGTTTGAAGAAAGAATGAATTGTGAAAATCTGATCGCGGAGGATATAAGAAAGCAAAATTTGATTATATTTTTACACGATATTTGAGTGAATTTTCTTTGGTGTAAATTTTTATATCATAAAGCTTAATAAAATTCATTATGAGATTATGACTATAGTGATCCTTTTTCCAGGATGTACAAATCCATTTTAAGGGGAGAATTAAATCCCATATACACCTTGTTATTTGTTTCCTTGTTTGTTCAATTTCCCCACAGCGTGTAAAGGCCGAGCTAAGAAATTCTGTAGGGTCTGCGATTTAAACCTAGAATTTTCGAAATTTTTATGTATATTCTTTTAAATAATTAAATTTAAATTTATTTTATCATTTGGTAAGGAAAAAATGCTATGATATCTTCTACCCAACCTTTCTGTGTTTTTTCGAAAATGTTGAATTTTATTGCAAGACCCTCATAGGAAGGCCGAAGATAATTAAAACAGTAAAAGTTTTAACTGTCCTTATTCTTACCTTTTGGGAAATTTTGCTGAAGAAGACGCATTTTCTAATCAATGTAAACAACTAAAATAACAATAATTAATGTAGGACATTTATTAAATATGTTAATTAGATCTCATTCATCGGTAAGTAATTACGTACATCCAATTTCGGTAATTAACAATTAATTTGGAATAAATTATTTTTCAAGTTTCTTTCCAATTCACTTGTGCCTAAATGCACCTAAAAAAACTATTGGTTGGATATGCGGTAAAATTAGGCCTCATAGTTTCTTAAGATTGTTGCAACGGATATGAATAATTTTTGTAATATCTGATGGAAATTTTTGTATAAAAAGAACCTTCGAGTACTTTTTGGAAATTAAATACCTCCGAGTACACTTAAGTGCTTTTAATATTTATCGGAAAACTTGAGCAAGCGAAAAATTTAAAAAAAAATTAAAAAAGCATTAAGTAACCAACCCTTCAATGGAGTTGAAAGCCACAAAAAATTAATTAACCGTTAATTTCGAGTTAAATTGCCCATTTCGTCGAGATGAGGCCGCAAATCGCACACTTACCGAGGTTCAGCGATGCGATGCCGTCATCAAATAAGGATAATACATCTTAGGTAAAGAGGGACATCATCAGGCATCAAGAGACTTCCGCAAGACTGCTATAAGAGAGTAAGACTCCCAAGGGTACCTTTCTCTTTTGCGTTAACAGTATCTCCTGCATCCACTACACTCCACCATAACGTATCAACTTACTTTAAAAGGGCACTTGCAATAGCAATAAGTAACACTTTAACAAATTTTCTGCATTATAGAAAAACATTTAAAATTTTATTATTAGTACAAGAAAAACGCAGTTCCGTTCCGGAAAAATTTCCTTCTTGAATAATAAATTCTTTTATGCTTTTAAAAGTTTCCGTAATGTATTCAAACAATTTAGTTCTTCTTTTGTTATATTGTAATTTTTAAATATATACTTAAGGATTGCTTTTAATATTTCACGTATCGTTTAAATTTTATAAAATAAAATTATCCCGTTTAAAATGTATGAAAACGTTCCACGGGATGAAATAAGTCGTTTGTTACAATAAAATCGTAAATATAAAGCCGCTTTCAATTTTATTCCTACAATAACCCACTTTCTCACATCTATTTTTGTCGAACATGTTTTATTATTCAAATAACTATATGGCGTTTATGTTCACATCAGTAAAATTTATATAATTTTAAACCAATAAAATTATTAACAATCGGATAACTTAGCTCAAAAGAGCGGCTGAGTGACCGAGAAAGTAAATATAATTTTAATTATTGCGATTTATTTTCTAAGATTAAATTTTAAATTATGAAAAGTCTCGTGCATCGCCAAGAATTCTTTCAAATGTCACGGTTCAGGGTTTTTATTGTGCACAAGTTTCATTTCATGACTTTAAAACTAATTTTACTTCATGTCAATTTGAATCTGTCAAGTATTGTTTGCATGTTAATCCTTAAATAGAAAATGTTAAGAACTACTAGCAAATTCTTTATAAATTTTTAATAAAAGTTAGCTTTACATGAAAACTAAAATAACCCTCTTTATCTAATGATATTATGTTTTCTATATTGCAAAAGATTTATAGAGCTACATAAAGGAGGAAGGAAGCAAAAAGACATATTTTAAGTATGTCATTAAAAGAAGCAGACTCTGAAAGCTTTTTGGTTTAGCATTAGTAAATGGTGTTTTTGGAATAGTTCAGAAATCTTTAATTTGGTCCTACCCAAAGTGCCTTGGCAAAAAAATGTTAACACAGTCAACCTGAAAGTATATCTGAATATTTGTTTGACAAGATAGGAAGAGATTTGATTTTTCTTTGCAGAACTTTTTAATTTTTCACCTCAGGGGTAAAGTGAGTTTATTTTTTAAGGTTATTTAATATTAAAAATTAAGAAGTTTAAAGACTTCAAAAGAAAAAAATATTTCTTTAGATGACTAAAACTTTTGTGCTCTTGTTGGATTATATCTTTTTGACGCCTTTCCATCTTTCAAATAAACTTGTTTATGTTTTGTTATGCATTTAATTAGGAAAATGTAGGAAAACTTTGTAAGAGCACAATAAACAATCGGGCTATACTTTCACATCAACAAATAATAACAACAGATTATCAAAGAAGTCGGTGATATCAACACTTCGATTTGTTGATACTAAATAACTAACTTTTCAGTCGTAATCCACCGCACGCCGATAAGCACATAGACGTTGAAAATGCCTATAAAATTTACCAAAGTTGAATCAACATCGAAATCTTGCTAGAAGCTACAAATTTTCAATGTGTTACATAATCGACGTGTTTAAATTGCAGGTTACAGTGTACACCTGTATATTTTAACAAATACACGTTATTTCAACGTGTAAAGTGAAAACACGTCGATAAACCGTGTACTATGTGGTTACTGGGACACTTGGGAAAGCCACCAACTTAATTTAATTCGTTCTAAACTTCCTCTTTAATCTGAGCATCGTTTTTCAAAATCTTACAGTTATAAACCAATTAATTTTTCTTTTATGAAATGTAAAGCATACGGAAAAATTTATAAAACTATTTATACTGGCAAATGAAATTTTCTCAATAAAATTATGTTTCTTTAGAAGCCAAATTTAATCCGTTCGTTGTCCCCAGACGTAAAATTGGTTGTAAAATTTTGTTACAATAAATGTAACAAAAAAAGCAATCTGCAGGAAAATGTAAATTCCAATAAGGTGAAAATTGGAATTGAAACAATTATTGTAATGCCATTTTTTTCTCATAATTTACGATTATTTACATATCAATTGTGATATTTTTTAGATAACTTGAGTGCTTTTGTTACCGTTTTTCACCTTATGCCTATCTTCAGAAGAAGACGGTTAAAAAAATGGAAAAAAACCGTCCGAGAAATTGCAATAAAAAACGACATCAAGTAAAAAAAAAAATTTTTAATTGTCAATTGTGACTTCAATGTTGTAATTGCCACTTGCAATTGGCAATTGAGATTTCCAAGACGCGCTTCTAAATTGCAATGGTCAAATTCACTCGATTTGACAAAATTCATAGTAAATTTTAGTAAAGGATTAATCTAATAATTAAAAAAATTATTTTAAATTTTTAATTAAATTTATTCAGTCTGAGGATGATCTTTTCAAAATTTTCCAAAACTTTCCAATATTTTACTTTCTCTACTTTTTATTTCCCCATTTATGTAGTAAAGTATTGCAATCAAATCAAAAACCAGCAACATACAATAATTTTTAACTTATTTAATACTTCCTAAAATATCAAAAAAATTGTAAAATAAATTCTCTGACTTCTTGCATGCTTTTAAGGACCATTAAACGGCTAAATTTTCCTGAAAATTAGTTTATCTATTAATCAAGATAAAATAAATGCCTGTAAAAACTGTTGAATATTATAGAAATTGTTCAATTAATAGGTTAAATCAATTTCGGAATTGAAAATCAGTAGATTATTATTATTATTGCTGACATTTTTAGCAGTGGTTACAAATAGTGAAAGGTTAATTATGATGAGGGGGTAAATTAATGCTAAACTCATCCAGTTAATATTACTCAAAAACTTAGCTCCATTATCTAATTATGTATAAATTTATCGCCAGCTAATGCTCTCAATTATCAATCAATTAATGATGGTTATGATTTGATTAATCACTACCTTCCTCTACGTTCTAACCTAACCACACAGCTAAAGAAACAGTTTTGAAAATCTGTGCAAAAAGGTTTATCTATGCTTACAAAAATATGTTGTGACACAACACATGACTTTCCCATTTAAAACAGTAAATAATGTAAATAGTAACAAATCACGTTTTATAATTTTCCCCTGTCTTGTTGTCAGTCGTCATTGCTTGTTATCATTGGTCCACATGTACACGTAAATTTTTTAATCATTTGACCATACGATAAATCTAATTTTTTTATAGAGGAATTTTTTTAGACGAATAGAAAATCTAATGTGCCTATGCGAAGCTCGTAATACTTTTCTTGACTACAGAAATATGAAAGTAAAAAGTAAAGAAAGTAAAATATTGGAACGTTCTGGAAAATTTTGGGAACAGCATCTTCAAACAAAATAAAGTTGATAAAAAATATTTAAGATAATTCTTTAAATTATTAGATCAATTTCAAATTTTTCAAACTTAATTATTTGCTATGATCAGTTTTCTGTGCAAAAACAAAATTTATGATAAAGAAAATTATTGCTGAATTCACATTTCTTTGATGAATTTTATTTTATTAATTAATGCTTTTCCATCAAAAAAAAAAAACAAGAAAATAGCGTGTGTAATGCGTATGAAAGTGAGTTTTCTTTCTATCTCGTGAAAATTCCTTAAACCCTTTACGAGAGTGTCATGAATTAAAATGTTCTAACACAGCGTTTTTTTGTGAATTTTTTTAGAAGAAAAAGAAAGATGTAAGTTATTAAATGTTGAGGTATCGTTTCATATATATTAACAAATAAAAAAACAAATT
Source organism: Rhagonycha fulva (assembly GCA_905340355.1). Lineage (NCBI taxonomy): Eukaryota > Metazoa > Arthropoda > Insecta > Coleoptera > Cantharidae > Rhagonycha > Rhagonycha fulva. The sequence goes on from HG996559.1 coordinate 2,693,411, forward strand.
TTTTAAGTAAAAGAAAAAATTATAATAGATTTTTAAGCCTATTTCATGGGCATCTTGTCGCTTTAAGTCTTCAATGTGGGAGAAAGATCCACCTCGTAATTTTTAACTGAAACAAAAAACTAAAAAAGGAATAAATTATTATATATTTTTCTTCTAAGTGTGACTTGTATAGTCCAAGTTTAACTGGTAACTATGGTTTAAACTCTGATTTTGACTATTGTGATTGGTTAATCTACAGTTTAAAATTTTAAACTAGATCTATACAAGTCACCCTTAGTGAACTAAAAAAGTTTGTTAAAAAGTTTATTTAAATAATTGTTATAGCACCTTGAAGTTTATTTTTTTTTAACACATTTTTTTTATAAACCCGCCAAAATTTTAAACATTATTACATTTTTTGTCTTTTTTTGGTTCACCCAAAAAAAAATTTATTATAATTTCATCTTTTTTTGGTTTTTGTTTCAGTAAAAAATTACGAGGTGGAGCTTTCCCGCAGATTGAAGATTTGCAGCGACAAGTCATTAAATAGGCTTAAAAATCTGTTATAATTTTTTCTTTTACTTTAAAAAAAATTATTTTTTATTTGTTAAATTTACTAATATAAAACGATATCTCAAAATTCAATAACGACTTTATTTCTTTTTTTCTGTCTGCCCAGCGTGGTGAGTTATGGGCAAACCCCCCTTCTCCTTCCACTTGAGGGGAATCTAAAAGGGGAGGCCTAACGTTCAGGAGTGGACGTATAACGGCTGATAAAGACGGATTAAGAATAAAAATTTATTTGAATATTTTTTAATAATTGATTGAAGAATTACTTTTTTACTTTTTCTTCTTCTTTTGGGTGTATTAGGTAAGTATACCCGTTATGCCACCATCAATCACTGGTCCTTCCATATTTTTTTTTTTTTGGTCTTCCAACATTTTGACGTCCTGTAGGTTTATACAGGTATCTCCTTTGGAAGTCGGGTATTGTTCATTCTCATCAATTGCTTTTCCAGGTTTTGCAGCAGTCTTCTATTTAATCGTTTGGATTGAAGATGCCCAAAGCGTTTCGAATATCAGTTTACTCTTTTACCAAAATTTTTTATGAATTTCGTCATAACGAGTGGTTTTGACCATTGTAATTTAGAAGTGCGTCTTCGAAATCTCAATTGCCAATTGCGAGTTTGAAGTGGCAATTGCGAGTTAAGAGTCGGAATTGACAATTAAAAAGTTTTTTTTTTACTTGATATTCTGTAAAATTAGATTACGATACTTTAAGATCTTGGAAGTCAAGCAAAATTATATTTTAAGTAACTGTCAGAGATTTATTTCGAGAAGTCGTAGAAAACGCTATCAAATTGAGTCTGAACCATACCATTTATGGTGCACTGCTTTTGAAATTAAGAGGAAATCTCAAATCAGAGAAAGGAAATCAGGTATTATTCAAAATATCATGATAAACTGGAAGTATACCTCAATAAACTAGTAAGGCAACTATCAAACAATATCGAAGAACAAAGGCGGTTTAAGCATTTCAAACCAGCTGACAGACAGTCTACCTACCAAATTTGTTTAATATTAAATAATAACCCTCATTGAGAAATTATCAACATTCACAAAGAGAATTTCAATTGGGTTAACTGCTTAAATTTTTCATTATTGTTTTCTATAAACAAATTATATAAGGTCAAGCTAGTCCAGCAGTTAGGATGCAGACTTATGGAAGGGTCAATTTGGTTTCAAATTTCTTAGAACCAACTTTTTAATTAAAAATAATAATTACTCTGTAATTATTTTAATTTAAAATTGATTAAAAGAGGCACAACTTGCACGATATGGAGATTTTTATAGTAAAAGCAAAAAAAGTTGTGCAAAATAATGTGATGATGATATAAAAATATTTATAGCATAAAATTTTTGACTAGAACAATAATTTGTTTGTTCTGGAGCGGGATATCATAGAAACACACAGACATATAAACATAAAACACACGCACAAACAGTATAAACGTATTTGGGAAATCTCGAACGTCTACTTTAACTGACAAATTTATTTTTTATTATAAAAGAGGAAAACAAAAGAAAATTAAAAATGGCGTTTATTGTAATTCTTTATGTGCATGATGTGTAATAAAACATCGTCTCGTCTTTTGAAGATATTTTAGAAAATAGACGAATTGTTTTCTCATCCGACGCGGAAGCTCTTTAAAGCAGTAGAAAATTCCTGAAAGTCATCCAAGTGATCTTCAAGTTATTGATACAGTAAAATTTGATGTTAATAAAAATAGCGTACGCTGTAAAAGGGAAGCACTCAGTATTTGATTTATGTTGTACACTTTGTTCACTAACTCAACAAATTTGAGCTTAATAGAAAACTTGCTTCGAGCACAGCATCTGGCCGTGCGTTATGAAACGAATCAAACCGCGATCTCATGCAACTTTTAATTAAATATTTTACTTGAGGTTTATTTAAACTTTTATCGAATGCCTAGCATATATCGATATTATTAACAAAATCCTTTTGATGTAAGAAATTGTTGGAATCGCTCCTAAAGATACAACCCAACTTTATTAATTAATTACGTTTAATTTTCATGTTAACCATTTCAATTTGCATTGCTATAATCGAGAAGCAAATTTGATGCAACGATGATTAGCGTGTGCGGTTTTATTTCAATCTGCATAACTTGGAACAAAAAGTTATGAACTAAATTCAAAGTATTTATACATTGTGACAAATTAATTGCTAGGATATTTGATTTCCTTTCGTAATTAAAAATTAAATTATTAAGTAGACAATTATTGTCACTCCTCCGCTATGTATTAAATTTTAAAATTTGTTTCAAATTTTGAATTTTCAATTGGACGTGAATGGTAGGTAAATTGCACGCATTTAGACCAAATTATCTGACCAAAAACTGCTGCTTTTCAGCATTTTCAACAGCAAATAACGTACAGGGTAAATTGAAAGTTGTTGTCTATAAGATTTTATATGCAACTTTGTAAGTTAATATACAATTTGTTAACTAATTAAAAATATATCAACATACAACAGGCGCAAACTCATATTTATAATGTCACATAGTGGCTGAAGCAACTGCAACATCATATTATACTTTTCATGTCCTGCAAATCTGACGATCTTGTTATAATCTTATCGTTCGATTGAATCTCCTTTATCTTAGGAAAATCTAATAAAGTACACTTTCAGCGGTTTAACACTCCAAGGCGCTCCACACTTCACTCGGTAACATATTTCTATAAGGGTAACCATTTTCCGTACCCATCACTGGAACATATCAAGTTATTTTCAACTTTAGAGGTTTTAGTATACCTAACATCAGTTTTTGTGATCAGATAAATGTAAATATATAGTGGACACTTCCCAAACATCGATCATTATTATCTATATGTATTTTTGAAAAACTTTTGTAACTCGAAAAGGGTCAAAATTTGTAACAAACAATCCAAATGTTTCCATTAACACTAAAAACTGCTGGTTTTGTTTAATAGCAGTGCATAAACCTTAAAAATGTTCGCAAGATTTTGAAGTAAGTTACTCAGACTTTACTGAAGAAGGGCCGGAAGCCCTCATCGAGTTCCGACGATTTAAACGGGCTGAAAGCCGTTGTAATCAGATCTGTTATCTTTTCTGCAATTTCCCAATCCGCCTGAACCGTGCATTGTGACAAATTAATTGGTACTGTATTGTACTTTATTTCTTTACGTAATTAAAAGTTAAATTATTAAATAGACAATTATCGTTGTTCGTCGGCAGAGCATAAAATTAGAAAATTTATTCATAATTTTTTTAATGGCGATGAAACCTAAATTTAATTAAAAAGATGCGACCATAAAGAGTACTTGGCAATTTTAAGTTGGTTAACTAAAAACTAAGAAGACACTTGAAAAGTTTCTTAATTTTTCTTTGACACTTTTGTTTTAGTTAATCTTGGAGACGTAAACCACACGTTTTTATGCAAAATTTTTGAGTTGATGAAGATGGGTCAAAAATGGAACGCTCGAAGGTAAAGTATCGACTTTTCAGAAAATTAAATTCAGCTTGCAAGAAAGCAAATTAAAATAATATAAGCGATGAAATCTTCTATTAAGTTAATGAAAGAATCGCTTGTTTTTGTAAGCAAGCACAAGCACTAAGGAAAATTTGCTTTTAATTTTGTGAAAATTAATTAGTTGAATGAATTTAAATTAAGCTTCTCTAAAATATTTAGTATCCTTATCACATTTAGTGAATATGTGGTATCTTTAGCGCGTACTGTGTACCAAAGAGGACTACAAAACGTCTTGAGTCTGAAATCAATTTACTCTAAAACGCGCTTCCTTTCATCTTACTAATTATGCGAGCGTTGTGTAAAATACTATTATGAAAGCGCTCCGGGCTTGTAACTTACTAGAGAGAAAATTAAATAAGGTACTACGTACCTTTGCAAAGATTTACCATTCACCTTTGATTATTTGGTTATAAATCATTTTTTGGTTTTGTTAAAATTACTTGCGTACAATGTGGTAAAAGGAAAATTATTATTTTAACACGAATAACGCTTAAGGAAATTTATGCGACCTCAAAATGCATGTATATTTAAATTTTTCCAGCTTTATTCAATTTCAACAGATTTTTGCTCAATTTTATTTATGGTAACGCGTTTTTCTAATACAGCGGTGTTCAACATTTTTCAATGAGCTTCATCAGTAACTGGTGAATTCAAAACTTTTCTTTACTCGTTACAATAGTTTTGTAATAATCACCACCAAATTGCACTGATTGAAATATCATACAGACTAACAAATAAATATTATTTTAAATTCTCTCGTTCCTTTAGAATAGTACTGTGTTTAAAGCCAATTAATTAAAGAGAAATTTAAAAACTTTTTTTTACTTTTCTTGCAACCCGAAAATTCCGAGTCGTCCAAAAATGAAATATTCTCACATCCATAAGATTCACCAGGTATAAAAATTTGGTCGGATATCTAACAATTATACTGTTTAAGTCTTCTAGTTATAGAACCGACAGTAATAAATAATTTAGTTTAAATTATTATTTATTAAATCACAAAATGTTGATCCACTTCCAAGTCACCCAGTAAATTGAATATTTCGCAGAGGTACCCACTTAGGTTTCTTTGAACAAATTTTAAAAAAATTCTGAAAATATAAAATACTCAAAAGTCAAATGGCTAAATAAAAAATAGACAAAATGTAACAATTGAAACTTTGAATTTCTGCTTTGCAAAACCAATCTTTTATATTATTTAAAAATGTGCGAAGATGATAAAATCTTTAAGTATCAAAACATTAAAGTTTAAATTAAAATAAAAGGATGTCACTACCGTCAGTTTTACTTTTTCAAGTTTTAGTAAATTTTCTTTTAACAGTCGAAGTTATTTTCTTGTACTTGTCGGATGTTTCACCAGAGCAATATCTAACTGTTAACGTCCGTCCACCGTCCATTTCGATGCCAGTGACTGTGGAACATGTACCAGTGATTAACCCAGTTATTAGTCATTTAGGTAGACAAATTTTTTGAAATAACCTGATAATATGGGCGTTATAAAATAAAAATAACAAATTGTTTTAATGATGGGGCACGAGCATTCTTAAAACCACCTCGATTAAATAATCAGATTTTTTGAACAAACTGTTGATAAAGACTCTTTCGAGAAAAGTTAATCAAAATAATGTAAAATAACATTGCAAGGCAGAGAAGTATTATATAATTTGAAACATTAAGCAAATATTGGTTTATAATCAAAATTTTATTGGATAATATCAAAAATTGAATCAGGTTATTACCAAAATATTTACCTGCCGTTTACCCAACTTTTCTTTAATTATTGTAAGCCAATATTTTAAAAGTTTTAGAGTTACGTAGGTTGCTGGAAAAGTTTCCGGAAACTATATGATAAAACACTTATAAAATTTGGTAAATAATTTTATTGCTTTTAAAAGTATTTGCCTTTGAGATTAATTCACTTTTGCATACGTCGAAACCAATCTGCAAAGCATTTTTTCCACTCTTAAGCTGATACTTCAAAAACCAGCGTTTTAAATGTTTTAACAGCTGCTTCTGATGACAAAAAATGCTCACCACTCATTTTATTTTTGATATTTGGGAACAAAAAAAATCATTAGGTGACAAATCAGGTCAATTCAAGCAAAGGGTCATTAAATCAACATTTTTATTGGATAAGAAGTCAACCGTTGACGCGCTGTGCGAGAGCTTGCATTGTCATGATGCAGAATAATTCGCCGATTTTTATTGTTTTTTCTTATTTTTTCGGCAAACAAATTATAATATACCAATTAGCGTTCACGGTTCTTCGATCTTCTAAAACTATGGTTGCCACATGTCCAGTAATACTAAAGAAACAAGCGATCATTTGCTTTGCAGGACTACGTGAACAAACAACTTTTGTCAGTTTAGGCTCAGTTTAAAATACCCAAACACTGGACTGTTGCTTATTTTAGTGTTTATATAAATAAATCCAAGTTTTATCACCAGTAACGATATTGTAGACCAAATTTGAAAGAGCTCGGTTGAATTTTTTGAGCATTTCTCGACGCCATTTGACACGACATTGCTTTTGAGCTGGTGTCAAATTGTGTGGGATCCAACGACTGCAGAGCTTCCATACTTGTAAATGATCATGAAAAATCGTGTGTATTGTTTTCATGTCAATGCCCAAGCATGCTTGAATCTCTCGATATGTCACATTCCGATCTCGCTCAATTATTTCACGTACAGCATCAGCATCAGTGGCAACAACAGAAGTTGCTGGATGACCTGCACGAAATTCATCACCGAAAGTGGTGCGTCTAAGTTGGAATTTGGAAAACCAGGTATAAACAGTAGTCTTGGATGGTGTTTCATATCCAAAAGCCAAAACAAGCCGTTCGATGGATTGTTTTGGCCGTAGACCACATCTACAGTAGTAACAAATCATGGCACGAAAATTTTTACACAAAAATTCCATTTTCTCTAACAATTTTTTTCTTTAAAATGCTGTGTAAACTAAACTGGTTTACTTAAGTAAGAATCGTCAACTGAAATATATGTTAAAAAGGTCAAATTTTACGAATATGCCAGTTAAAAAAAGGTGACGCCACTGAAACTACTAGATTCCGGAAACTTTTCCAGCAACCCACGTATTTATCAAAATATTAAATTTTATGAATGAAGCTCTTGAATTCATTATCGATGGAAGAAAGAAACTTACTAGTTGCTTTCTTGGACAAAAAAGTCAAATGAAGCAATACCAATTTCCAAGTACAGCAAAAGTTGCTAAACCAGATCAACCAATTTTCGTAATAAAGTAGGGACACTTTGAATGTAAGATCAAAAAACAACTCAAATTATTGGGTTTTTACTTCTCCTTTCTACATTTTGTTTTTTTGTAAACTAGGAAATAATATCAAATTAATATTTTTTGACGGCCCAAATTTTAGGGTCGCTATAAGAGTAAAAATAAAGTTCCAAAATTTGTCTTAAATCGTTCATTATAAAAGTTTTAAAAAAAGTATTTGAAGTACAACCTTAAATTCATTATAAACGTCTAAATTTTTCTACACTTTTTAAAGTTTTTCAATTTTAATATTTATCCGCAAAATTTGGTTGATAACGAAAATGTTCACTTGCAATATTTTTCATGGTAAAAATGGTTAGACACAAAAAATTAAATTAGTCACTTTTGTGAGAAAAGTAGAAAGTTGGTAAAGGAATGGAATCCAAGAGGAAGAATAACAATATTATATAATAATAATAATAATAAGCATTTATTTCAAAACATTACTAAACAACATACATTGTATAGCGTTTGAACTCGTCACACAAATAAACTTATTATAAAATATTGTGAATCAGTGAAAGTAAAAAAATTTTTATACAAAAAATTCTTGTGTAGAATAAGGTTCTAAGTTTATTAAGTATTTTAGTAGTTTTGTTTTAAACACTTTACTATCATTCACCACTTTATGCAAATCACCAGGTAGAGCGTTGTAAAATTTGATACTTTTGTAGTACGTTCCTCTTTCAAATGCAGTTAACCGATGAGCCGGTATAGGCACCTTAGTTGTAGGTCTTGTATTATAAGTTTTTGTTATGTTTGCATGTTGAAGGTGTTTTTATTTATTATCAAATACATTATGCACTTATAAATATGTAGTGAATGTACTGTAAGTATGTCTTCCCTTCTGAAGATTCCCCGGCAAGACGCTAAGCCCGGTATTCCACACATCAGTCGCATCGCTCGCTTTTGAGTAATAAAAATATCATCGACTGCTGAACTGCTACCCCAAAGAGTGATTCCATACTGCCATCTCGAGTAGAAGTTTTGCATAATACACTGTCTTCATTGTTTGCTTTGAAGTTATTTTGGACAACACTCTCATACCAAAACATACAGAACATTGCTTGGCGTTCAGGTGAAGAATGTGGTCTCTCCACGAGAGAGACTCATCCATATATACTCCCAGAAATTTTGTTATTGATGTGGATGGAATATTATCTATCATTACAGGTGTAATATCTTTATTTGTGGCTCGGAATGTTATTATTTCAGATTTAGCCTCATTCAGCACTAGTCGGTTGCAATTCAGCCACTCATTTATACATTCTAAGATTTTGTAAACTATTAGATGTAGCTCATCAATGCTTTTACAGTGCACGAGCACACTGGTATCGTCCGCATACATTAGAACTTCGCAAAGTTCTCCTTTAAGAAACTGAGGAAGATCATTTATGTAGCACAGAAAAAGCAAAGGACCCAGTATACTACCCTGAGGCACTCCAAGTGTTGTTACTTTCTCTGACGATTCTTTGCTGTGTTTACCATTATGTATCGATACTTTTTGTGTACGATTGGTTAGATATGATCATATAAGATCGTAAGCTATCCCTCTGATTCCGTATCTGTATAATTTTTCTAACAGGATTTTATGATCTATGCAGTCGAAAGCCTCTATTAGATCAAGAAAGATGCCACAGGGAATATCCTTCCTCTCTAACATTTCAAGAATTCTTTTTGTAAAAGTGGGCAGAGCAGTATCCGTGCCTCTCCCCTTCATGAAACCGTGTTGTTGAGTGCTCCATAGTTTGTTATCTACAAAGAACTTAAAAATTCTGTTATAAATTACTTTTTCCATAATTTTTGAGGTAGAGTTGAGTAAACTGATCGGTCTATAGTTGCATATATTTTTTGGGTCTCCTTTTTTAAAGATTGGTATAACTTTAGCCATCTTCAGTGCATCTGGAAATATTCCTGTTCTAATAGATTCATTTATAAGATGAGTCATCGGTTTTATTATGCTCATTTTGATGTGTTTTAATGCCATTGTCGAGATTCCATCTGTTCCACAGCTTCTTTTATTTTTTAGTTTATCTATTATTTTTTCAATTTCATCCTCTGTTGCGGGTGCCATTTCGATTTCCTCCTTTTGTCTCAACGGAAATTTATTATTCACCATTTTACTTTTGAGTTTATTTTCAACTGCTTCAGCAGCGCTTGATGTAAAAAATTTACTAAAGTCCTCCGACGAGTGTTCTATGTTTGGATCACTTTTAGTTTTGCCAAAATTTATATTGTTTTTCACAATCTTTCATGCTGTCGATGATTTGTTGTCAGATTTATTTATTAGTTTGTCATTATATTCTCTGAAATCTTTATTTAACAACTCAATATATAACTTCTTTTGTAAATTGTATTTTCGTTGTCCATCTGCTGAGTATTGTCTCATTACGTATAAAATATCCAGAATTCTCTTACATTCCCGTGTTTCGGCACTTATTTTTCTCCTATTTGTGGATTTTGTAGTTACAACTTTATGTTGTACGGTTATAATCGGAATGTGTAGTTTGAAATAATACTGCAAAGTTTTAATAAATTTGTCCCACTTTGAGTTGGTGTTAGTTGTTTTGTAAACATCAGACCAATTTTCCTCCATTAGATGATTTTTAAGGTTATTAAGATTTTCTTCAGTAAGAAGTTGTTTATTAATGTTGTTGTTGTAATTTTCCACTTTTGGGTTCTTTTTTATGTAGATCAGTTGGCTTAGATGATCAGACAGATTTTTGTTTTTAACTTTCACGGAAACTTCCTCAACATTTGTGATAACATTATCAATGCAGGATTTGCTTCCATTTTGGTTTGAGTATGCAACTCTTGTATATTCTGTTACTTTTAGTCCCAGATTAAATGATAATAAAAGGTTTTGTAACCTACATGAATTGTTTGAATTTGTGTCAACAGTATTTATGTTAAAATCACCTGTAATCACATACTCATGACCATCATCTTCTAGTAGTTGCAATAGTTTTTCAAATATTAAAAAAATGCAAGAATTTCAGCATCCGGTGATCTGTAAAGACAAACAATGTTGATCGTCCTTCCGTAACATGTAGTTTTACATCCTGCTAATTCGATACATCTTGGAATGGTTAGATTATTTACTTCATCATAAGGTACTGATTTATGCTTCCGAGAGGTGTAAATGACCACTCCTCCGTGTTGTTTTGATGGTCTACAAAAATAAGATGTTAATTTAAAGTTCATTAGTTTAATTACTTCTAATTGATCGTTTGATTGCCAGTGTTCACTTAGACATAAAATATCACATTGTTCATCCGATATAACCTCCTCAAGTTGTTTTATTGATGTTGTAAGACATTGAATGTTTTGATGCATGATTGTAAGTGCGTCAATTTTTGTATTAGTTGTATTAGTTTTAGTATAATTATTTGGAGTTGAGTTGTTTGGATTTTGTATTATTAGTGGTGTTGTTTGTTAATTGTGAGAGTTGTCTAGAAAATTCCTTCCTAGACCAAAATTAAAACGAGTCCACGCCACACCATTTGGCCAGAAATCAGGTTGTAAGCTTTCTCTTTGAGTGTAAAGTCCATCCCGACCATAAAAGATTTGTTATCTTTCCTTTTTGACGGAATTTTAGGTGTTAAAGTCTTCACGTATACATCCAACTCCGGAGCTCCACTCTTGTCTTTGATGCACTTTGCTATCATTTCTTCTGTTACGTGATCTTTTGTTCTGGATATATACATCCATATCTTGCTTTCACTTTTTTCTCTTCCAGAGAAACCCATCATTTGTTCTTCATTTGATAATGTACCGCATCCTAGTTGCATTTTTGACTTGTTTGCCAATGCCCTTTCTTTGTATTTACTTTCCAATGGATTTCTTGCTCTGGTAGGTGTCATTTCTTTCTGTATATTTTCATTCAATGTAGTATGGGACTCCAAATTAGTTCCCTGTCTCGTCTCTTTCAGTGCCCCCGCATAATCTCTTTTATTGGAAATTTCCCATTGTTTCACCTAACCGTTCCTGATTTTTTGTAAATTTATTCATTCCACCTGACGGTTTCACAGATTCATCTTTCAGTACCTGTAGTTGTTTATCGCTGTCTTGTTTTTTTCCAATTTTAGTTACTCGCTGTTTAATTATTGTATCCAATTGTGTTTTGCATTGATCCTTTCCATTTTCAGTTGCATATTGCTCAATTTTTGTGTCATTTGGGTTGTCTATTTTGCCTAATTGTTCCGACTCAGAATGGTTTATTAATATTTGTTTTTCTAGAAATGAAATGTTTTCCCTCAAAAGAGCATTATTTTCCTTCATTATTATATTTTTGTCTTCTAACTCACGAATAATTTTGTGTAGCAACCCTATTTCAGTGTCTTTACATTTATTGTAAATATTTCCGTTGGCTATTGATTGTTCCGTCTTTGTAGTTACGGCTATCGTATTTTCCTTATCAGTTTTTGAGGTTATGTTACATCCCTCACATACCCATTTCCTGTTCAGGTATTCTTCAGATTTTTTAAGCACTTCTTTATCACCCACGCACGTCATGTGAAATAAACTACCACATCCCGCACACTGAGTTTTTTCGTCACTGTTTCTATCAATATTCTTATTGCAAGCCGAACACATCAGACCACGTCCGCCCGCCATGCTTGCCAATTCACACAGCACAAAAGCATAAATATTTGCAATTGCAATGGATGATGGAATAAAAATCCAAGAATATGGAGAATAATGTCACGAAATTAAGTGAAATGAAGGAATGCTGCAACAAAGTGAAATCACATAAAAAATTGTAAAGGGGAACCATCTTTGTGAAATGAATTGTGAAGACCTTAGAATTGATTCATTGTGGTGATGATGATTTCATTATTATTCCAATATTAAGACATAGCTTTGCTGCATTTCAAAGCATGCTTACAAAAATTATTTCAATTTTAGTCTAGAATCCCTACTTAGAAAAACACTAATAACTATAATTGAATTAATTTCCAAAAATTTAAGAAGTTTACTTTTAATTTCATCACAACCCGAAAATTCGGGCTGTCCAAAAATGTAGTTTTAAAATACGAACTTATTTAAATTATTAACGTTAAAAAATTTTGTCGGATAACCTATAAACCGACATTTTCTCAAACAAACGAAATGAATAATAATATAAATTTTGTTAAACCTTGAATAACTGCGAGTAACAGCAGCGACATCGATTTGCTGAAATTTTAATTATAAAATTAATATCTAATAGCTAACACAATTTATTATTTCCTAATAAAAAGAATAGTAGATATAATGATAGTAAATGATAAAAAAAAATTAGTATTTTTCTATTCTGTTTATTAGATGATATAGAGGAAGAATCTTCATAATATCAAGAAATTTTGATTTTTATTACTTTTGTTTGCTTAATACTTTAGTTATCACCCAAAGAAAGTTGAGGTAGGTTGCGAAGCCGTAGACTAAGGTCTAAAAATTAGTAACTAACAGATCAGACGAACAGATCTCTTGTAAACCTGCAACAAAATATTGGTGCATTTTGCGCCTCCCCCCCCCCCCCCTCCATCGAATTATGAGCTGAAATTAGTGTCAAAACGCTGAACAACTTCAACGATCACGGAGTTTTTCACAAGTCTTTTGGGGGAAGCTACATACTTATTTGTCTTTCCATTTTCTTTCCTACTTCAAATTTTTGTGTAAATCGTTAGAGATTCGTTGTGAGTATTTTAAATTTTCGGACACTTCGCGAAAATTGAGCTTGGTAAATTTCAATTTTCATTCTATTTTATCACATTAAAATTTAGTTCAGGTCACCAGAATCAGAATTTAATCCTACTTAAGTTAGTAAATAATCTCCATCATTTTAATGGCATAAACTAGAAAAGGTGAAAGCTGATACAGGGTGTCCAAAGATTCTTCAGCAGTGATGCACAACCTGTGGCTTTCATACGACCCCTTGAGGCAAAAGTATAAGTTTTTTGGAAAACAATTATTTTGGTGATATAATCAGTAATCAATCATTTACGGATCGTTTACTTTATTTCTTTTTAGAACCATTTTGAACCTTTTTGAAGTTTTATCTCGTGCAATTATGCAATTCCTTGTCAAAAATAGTACCTACAGAGCAACATTAAGAAATTGAAGGATATCTTTTTTGAAGTGACTATTTCCTGCTAAACGTGTACAGTAAATTTACTGATGTTTCAGCAAAATTTAATATTGTTGAGCATAATAATTATTCTCGATTTTCGTAAATTACCTTTATAAACAGTGTAGTAGAAGATAACACAACATTACGTTAATTTAGAGATGTGGGTAGCGCTGGTGGATGGTTAATTAATATAATATTATATACATTTGCGGTCATAATCAATAGCTATTTTGGAGCGAAGCATAATGTTCATCAAAGTACTCGTATATTCTATAGATTTCAGCTGACGCTAGTTTGATAAGGGGCTGGAAAGGGAAATAATGGAAAGCAAATGGGGGAATTTCGGATGTGTCAGCGACTGTCACATACGCAGATACCATCTTGTTATGTGTGCCTGCGGCCCTCCAAAACCTGTCAACGTGATAATCAAGCATATCACTTTTGTTTAATGAAAGGCTACTAAATTTATAGAAATTAATGATCTTAACTGCTCTCCACTTGAACAAAAAACGCTCATTAAAATGACGTGTGTGTGTGTGTAATTGACACCGACTTTCGAATTGCCAATATTTTACGCTTCGCGATACGAGCGATTAAACTGGAATTGTTTAGCCGATTTGTAATACAACCGTTTCATTATGAGACTTCACGCTCAAATTCGCACAGGCCAATATGCAAGTTCTGATAACTAGAAACAACGGAATATGCTGATAACAACAATAGCTTAGAGCCCAATCAGGTGCTATAAACGCAATGAATGCACCAAACCGTTACGTTTATTGGCCATTACGCCGAAACTTACTTACTAAGTTTAGATCCTCCATAGAGTGAACATTGTTAGCGCTGTACGGTTAAATTATGACGTTCTATTAGTTGCACATAGTTTCGATTAGCCCTTCCTTACATCAAAGTGGAGAAACCTTTGCGGCCATTAAACTTGCAAATGGACGAAACATTTTCCAATTACCGACTAATCGGATCGAATAATAAATTTTTGATTCGTTCAACTCCAGCCATCGCATCGGTTGAACCACCCTGTAAACCTACACCACTACTTCTTGTACTCTGTTGTTTTAAAAAATTGTGTTTGCGACACATAATTAATATGTATAACGTTGAACGCCATTTATGAAAGGCATTAGGATTTAAACAAAGCTTTTAGTGAAAGTTTAGTTTTTGTATGCGTCTCTTGTAGTTTCCAAAACGGTCGGATTTAAGATAAGGTGAGGTTGTTTAAAATTAAAGTTTGTGGTACGACGTCATGGTAATACTAAAATAAAGCGTATTTATCTTATTAAATTTAAATTTGAAGCCACTTCCTTTTCTATATTCATTAGAATTAAACCCTATGATTGAGTGAAAACAATACCAAACGAAAAACAAGTAAAACGCATTAACGTTTAAATTCTAGTCGAGGATGCTTCATTCAAATTTAATTAGAAATGTTCGGCTTTTACTGGATGCATTTAGATTTATATTAATTTGTACTAGGTATCTTTTATTGATCGGTTGAATTTTTTCGACGAAAATATTTGTTGTGGTGGGTAGTGCTAAGCTACTAAGTAATTTTTTGTACTACCTACTTTTTTTAGTGACAATGAAATTGAGTTCTCGACGAGGTAGAGAGCATATTTTAGAGTTCATGATGCCGAAAGATATTTCAATTTCCTCTATGTTGAGGTACATTGTTCTCGTGATACGAAAAAAGTTAATTCATTCGTGAAACGCGATACTCGACTATCGTATTACATTTCCCAGTTGTCAGTTTGCTTCCTTTAATAATATTGGATAAAATAACAATGCCTATTGATTGGTTGCCCTGCGGTGTGCCGCTGAAGTGAAGTTGCCAAGACAAAAAGTATCACATAGTTTTCAAATACCAATTTATATTTGAAAACAATGAACTTACTGACAATAATAAATTCTATTGTTTTTACAACGCTTTTTCCTATTGTTCCTATATCTTCAAATTATTCAAGCTCATTTGAAACGAAGCGTTTATTCGTGATAAGAAGTTATCTTGTTTTAAATTAGATTGTTAGTTACAATTGAAAGGTTCTAATTAACACTCAAATTTAAGCTTCGTAATCTTTCAAGCTTTGTCTTACGTAAAACTTTTCTATATTATTACATTATTTTTTTTGAGATTGACCACTGGTAAATACCGGCTTATAACCCAATTCCCCTAGGGAACCAACCAACTAAGAGAAAATACCTTTCCAATTAAATGGAGAAATAAGTTCCATGTCAATTTGGGGCTTAGGGAGACAAAATACAATAACGCTACATCATCATTAGGATATTAGAAAACGAAAAGAAAGAAAATTGATATTCTATTAGATTATAGTGCATTCTTTTATCGATTAGTAATTAAAAATTGATATATACAGGGTAAATTAATACTAACGTGCACATTTTTGATAACTTACCACTTAAAAGTAGAAAACAAATTTAATTAAAAGTAATGTTCTTTCTCAAGTTGAAATACTTTTTATCCTTACACATACAGGGCGTTCGGGTTTTCTGACAAGCTCAATTTTGTTGGCTAAGGGAAATGCGGCTAAGTAAAATGGTGAATTTTAAAGCATTCCAGTTCAGGGCTTCCAACGTTGTTTTGACCGGTTCAAGGATATAAGGGATATGGGAACTGAACGTTGGTGTTCTTTGTATTCTGTCTGTTTTTTTTTCAATGCTTGTCTTAAATCGAATAGCTGTTGTCTATCATTCACTATTAATCTCTTCTTCTTTGTATTGCTTCTTAACAGAAGCGTCGTGACCAATTTAATATGTCATTATTAAATGGCTTTCTTGGCAGATTACTCTCGGTGGTTTGCCACTGCTTTCCGAGAGGAGAGGGTCATATTGTAGTTGGATAAATTCTGTACCCGGTTTAGTGATCAAACCCAAGGCTTCTAGCCTAGAGTCCGGTCCCCAGCCCGTTGACTTAGCTCACCTCTCTTAATAGTTTGATTGTCACCAATAGTTTGACCAAATTTCAGCATATTTAAATTTTTTAGGCTCACCTGAGCATTCGTTGTCTTCGGTATTGAAGCCATTACTTTTGAAGTTTACAAACCATTCCCGGCTACCTTTCAGATAGAGCATGCCCCATAAGCTTTTGCAGCAAGTGATGATTTTCAGCATCAAATTTGTTCAAATGTCAGTAGTAAATTAGTGCTTTCCACAAATTCCGTTTTGTTCGAACACAATTCGCCATTTTGATGCTCAAAAAAGTTATGTTGATGACACTTAAATTCAAATCTATTAATGCTACTTTACAATGAGATATCATGAAAAATGCAAGAAGTCTATTTAAAGGTCTGAAAGCCGCACTAGATCAATCTTTAGGGTGGTAATAACTGAAGGTAGGTTGAGTGAATGGTCGCAAACTCTCTCGTGGGGTACCAAATTTAATCTACCTAATATGTACCTTTTAGCCTCATGTAACATTATTTTTGAAAGTTAAGTTTTTTAACAAAAAACTTAGTAAGTAAGTGCCTTATCATTAAGAATTAGGTAGTAGATAGCACTTAATAACTCAGAATCTGGACTCTTTTTGTCTCATTTCAGACATTACGCCTGGTACTATTTTGAGATATAATAAAGATATAGTTTAAACCACCGTTTCTCAACCTGGAAATCGCGAAGAAGTATATAAAGAGCGTCACCAAACCCGAGTCAGCAAACTTCATGAGGATCAAGTATAAAAGTGAAACGACCATTTGATTGGCTTTTTAAGGGTTAAAAGGTTCTGTTTCTGGCGGGGGTTGGAGAGTAAAGATGATCCTTTTTCCTATTTTTTAGAACCCATTTCCACGAGGACATTTTAACCTTTTTTGCCATGGTCTTTTTTAATGGATGTTCCACATCTGGTCCCGCTTTTAACAAACCTTGCTTGTACCAACATCATCCCCCTTTCAGCTGTGATTTTGTTTCGTTTGAGGTTGGAAAATTTTTGAAACCCTTTTGGTTTTTTTTGGAGTTTATCTAATCTTTTCCAGCATTGGGCATTTAGAAACATTTAGGAAATTAACTTGCCTCAATAATTTACCTCGTTTCTGAAATGTTACCGTTCTCAGGTGATTTGATTTTTATTTAATTGTATACAATTTTTTGCTATTTTTAGCTTTACACCTGAAACCCAGTGTGAACAATGAACCATTAATATTCCAGAGCTTTCAAATGAATAACGGATTGAGGTGAAAGGATAAATTATAGAAGGCAATTACTAAATCTAATTTTACTTGATTATAATTTACCCACATTTTATGTCTGTGTTGGGCAGTTTTCTGAATGCCCGATTTATTTTTGAGTTGTCTTTAAATTGCAACTCATTTGTATTTTTTAATTTTTTTTTATTTTGATTTGATTGTCCAAGGGTATTCCTTCAGGATATTGTGGATTTTACTTACTTGTTTATGTTTGTGTGTCTCCTATATGGAGTTTTAGAAACAAACTTTTTTTTAATAAAACAAACTCTTTTACTCTTGTTTTTTGTTTAAAGGACTGGCCTTCAAGTTTATTTTTATTCTTAGTTATTCTTCAAACGATGGCATGATTTACAACGTGAAGAATTCACGAACCGTATACGTACGACCAAAACTCTGGTACTTGACAGGGGTGAAATCCCTTAGCTGGCCTGTTTACCATTCCATCGTAGATTTGCAGGGCAAGTGGCCCAAACTAGAGCAATTTGTGTTACAAAAACATTAGAAAATCTAAGTTCTAAGTTCATCGTTTAATTTACGTAATATCGACAGTTAATAAATTTTATTTCAAAATTAACAAACTGTTAGTAAGTAAGACCGCTACAGACGCCAAAAAAATTTTCAAAATTTATGCCCAAGTCCATTCATACTGCAGAAACCATAAAAATATTTTTTAATATTATAACGGTGTAATGTATAATTTATTGTATTACCTATAATTTCATTTATTTCAAAGTGTGTATGAAACGTCAAATAAAACCCTAATTTAACTAAAACCGAACGCAATAAAAATTCCAATCGAAACGAAAAATTTAAATATCAAGTGCAAATAAAGAAAATCCACAAAATTGTATAAAAAGGTTTCTATTTTTATTCCATTTGACTTTATTTATAATTTACAATCTGTTTCAATAAAATATTCAGTAAATATTGTGACTGGGTAAATTAACCTGTGAGGGTAAATCCAATGATAATAAATCCTCGTGAAATTTTAATAATATGTTAGTAGTAACAAACTAATAATACAACAAATGTGGTTAATAAACGTAATAAGGGAACATAACATTAGTGGTTTTGAATAATTTATTCAAGTGCCACAGAAGGAATTTACTAGAAATAACAGAGCTGAACCTCTTCAATGAATTTGTAAATATTATTATACTCCTAGGTCCTTATTGGTTCTCAAAGCGACTAGCTTTTATTTGCAGCTCCATTCACAAGTTGTGGCTTGACAACTACTGAGTGCCAGGTAATTTAATAAAACACACAAAAAATAAAAAGCTGCCTTTTAAAATCAAATTGATTAATTACAAATTTAAAGTGTTGTGGTAGTTTGGTAAGTCAACAAATTTTTTCCAATTTTTTTTCCACATTAAAATTGTATGTTTTTGCTTTGCAGGCTAATTTTAAAATTTCCACTTAATAGTAGTAATTAAAGGATTACGTTTTGCTCTGAAATTTCCTAATCAATTTTGTGTAAAAAGTGCAATATTCTTGAACGTACGTGCAGTTTTTGTTAACAATTTCCGCTTCATTAAAAACTAATCACGTTTTCGAAGTCTAACGTCAACCTCATTATGAAGCGCAAATCAGCGTTTTCTTGCAAAAGACCCATATTGCTAAAGATTGCAAGTTAATTAGTGGTTTAGCATGCATATGCATGTTATCGAGTGAAACGCTTTATGTAACTTTCTCAATAATAAAAACTTAGCACGTAACATGTATTTTCTATAGACCTATTCTCAGGTGGAAGATAATATATGCTTCCCTTGAGTCCACTCAAGAATAAGGTCCACGTCTAAACTCCATATCTCATTACGGTATAGATCTGAGCAAAAACTCTCGATGTGGGGTCTCTAAAAGACGTCATTTCAAACTGACTCCCAAAGGAAATCGAATATCTTGCGAACGCGAATGAAAATATAATCAAATAAACGTATTCTCCATATCGAATCAATGAAACTTAATAAGCGAGTGCATAGGGAAATAAATGGCATCTAACTTACTCGATCTTTGATTTCGTTTGTATGCTGCGCTTCCTTTGTATTATAGGTTTTACGTTCTGTCTAAAGGTAATAAATTGATTTTAAAATTTAATTTCCATAAATTTAATATATCAACCGATTTATTGGTCATTTAGTAAGCATAACAACTGATGGTTTGAGATTATAGCAAAGTTTCATTAAATTGTTTGTAATATTGCGATAATTGATAACCTGATTAAATTTACCACTTGATACGTGAAACCTATGTAATTAATCTAAAGCTTTCTAAATTAGTGGTAACACCAAATTAAATTTTCTATTATTATAATTGAATTCGTGAGATTAGTTAAGCAGAAGTAGTGAAACTGAAACTATACAAAGCCAAGATACAAAATCTAGTACAGTTTGAAAGATTTGCATAGTAGTGTCAAGGACGCTTTTCAGAATAGAACCACGGTTTTCGGTTCGACAAATCCTTACACCGCACAAATAGTTTTTTGTTCAAATTTATAAATTAAAGAAGAAGTCAAGAGCTATTATGATCAAAAGAGATTAAAAAGTTTAATTTGTGTCAAAAATCGGGAAAATACAAATTTCCAAAAGATTGGGAATTTCCAGATGTTTATAACATTCGAAAATTTTTATAGATAGAATAGATGAGGAATAACTCAAATTAAAGAAATATATTTTAAATTTTATAGATTATTTGAACCCACAATTAAAATATTAAAATTAGTTTCTTTTTGGTAGTTTTCCTGCTGGAAAAATTAAAGTATCGAAAGAGATATAAAAGCTATCAATTACTCTAAGTAAGTTACATTTTAAAGCTTTTAGCATTTTTTTACTCAAAACTAAGACGTTTTAATTTGATGGTATTCCTGCTTAAAAAATTAAGCAAAATAAAAGAAGAGAGATTTGCTATTAGTCGAAGTTCCTTATTGAACTTTAAATCTTTTTCTCCTCCTTCCACCAAACGACGTCACCATTAAATCATGTAATCTTTTAAAGCTTCCATGTATTTTTGTTTCTAAAACTGAATTTTAAATTCAAAAAGTTGAAACTTTTCAAAATTTATTGAACAATAATTTTTCTTAAACTGGGCAAACGTTTATTTGTAACAAAATATTTAAACCTCGAATAGAAAATTACCCTTTATTTAGCGAAGCAATCTTACGAAATATCTCCACGGGTCTACTTGTTCGCTTTGACGCAATTACTTTTAGTTAACAGGACACCTGAGGCTATTTTATGCCCATATTTAGAAATTTCAAGTTGCTCCAAAACAACCGGAGATAATTCTCTACTAATTTTACCGAATGATATTTTCTGCAATTCGTAGGTACAAATTTTGAATTTTAAGGCTAATCGAAAGCGTCCTCGTTAAAATAATAATAAATTGATTAATGATAATAGTTTTTGAAATGGGGAAAAAAGTGGAAAGACGTTTATATGATAATTTTTTTAATTGTTTTAATACAAACAAATGATAAAATCCGGGGACGTTAATAGTAAAAGCTAAAGTCACGAATTCAGCAATTTAGGAATTTGCAAGAGAGCGTTAATGAAACAGGCGTATTTTCATCTATTCAAAGAAAACGAATTTTAATCAAGCAATAAGCACGAAAAAGCTGTTTAGCATGTTGATTACGTTGATATTCTAAGTGTATTCGGTCCAGTAGGAAGTAAATAGAATTTCTGCGTCCACCCGCATTTAAAAGTTTGTAAAACGAGTTAACGAGCTTGACTTGACGATTTGCTTTAAGCAAGTAAATCGAAAAAGGCTTTGTAACTAAAAACTAGATTTGCCACCACAAAATAACAACGAAAGCGTGTGTTAATCATGTAGTCTAATTTGTATGCAAAACGAATCGACTTTAAAGTCCTGGGTTGTGTATATTAGAGACTTTAACTTTTGAGGGTTGCTAATTCGCTCGTAACCAATAGCAGTCACTTACTTCTCTACGTGCTAAGCTTTTATGTTTGTCTACGAAAATCATCCATTTAAATGTAATATTATTTTATACGATCACTTTTATCACCTACCAGTTCATTACGATCCCAACTTAAGATTTTACAACTCTCTTGATGATTATCTGCCTCTATTAAAAGGAAATTAAAGTCGATAAAAGAAACCAACCACCCAATATTTTTTATCTTTTAATCATGAAAATTGTATATCCAGCAACAAAAAATTTAAGCTTCAAAGTACTACTGAAAGCTTAAGGTTTTGCAGTCGTAATCTAGAAATGGTTTTATGCATTTTCCTTGTAAAAAGAACAACTATATTTTTATTTCGGCGACGCTTCTCTTTTAAATATCACTAAACCAAGTATACATAGCACTTTAAGGCAAGACAGGCTCAAAATGCAAACTCCACAAGCAACGTGACGCTTCTATTGTGTTTACCTACACAGCTTTGCACTTTGCATGGACAATATTCATACCTAGACCGGTTAACAAAGACAATATTTATATGAGGATGTGCTTTGTTATCAAAAATATTAAATTTCAACATACAGGGTGATTTATGAACATCTTCCAAATTATTTATTTCCTTCTTACGTAGATAAGCTTCTCCCATTTCCCTTTTCGAATTCTTTTTTCTCTCTGCTCGTTGTAAAACATTGAAATTACAATGCAACTCACTACACTCAAGCTTGGTTTATTTATGTATCCTCGATCCGTACTTCAAACAAAATGCAGCTGTAACGCAAGAACTAAATGCACACCTATAATGATTAATTACTTGCAATGGTTCAATATCCTCACGTAACCTGATGGAATTCATTAATCGTCAAGTTACACTTTTTGAAATCTTTTTAAAAAAGAGATACTAGTAATTTATTTAAATTAAATCGTATTAAAAAAAAAAGATAAAATACAAGCTGATAAAGTTTCATTCAAACATAAATAAGGAGAACGTGAAGGTATTGAAGAATTTTCTTAACTTTTCACTTTGGGATTTCTCTTGTGTTAAATTTGATATTCGTACTACATTGCTTACCAGATAGAATTCCTATGTGCTTATTAAGTTCTATCAAAATCTTCCCACTACCCCCTACTACAATTTTTCCCTGTTGCTTGAATCTACAGTCAAAATTCTAGCTAAACTTCTCACCCAGAGAAAAACTTGTAATTAATATAAGACGTTTTGCAGACAGATGACTACAGGTTACATAAACAAACTTAAATCCGAATCCAATTTGCTTAGTGCAAAGTATTCGCCTGCAATATTAAATGCTATTTCAAATTATATACCCGTCTTTCAAAACTTGCCATAAACTTGGAATAAACTGATGCTATCTGAATAATTAAAAGCGTACTTCATTTTCAGTGAAAGAACTTCTAGCTTTTCAGAGATTATTGCAATCTTACAAAATGAACGAATTTTTAGCTCAAAAAAAAACATATTTTTGCAAATTATTGTGACGACAAACAAATGTTAGTCTCTTTTAAATTAAAACTTAAGATTCATAATAGATAATTTAAATTGAGTCTTAGTAAAATTAATCAAAACATAATAATACTTTTAGTGCTTCGGTGTAATTAATTTCAAACTTTTCATGATATAATTTACTAACTTTCCAAGTATTGAAAGTGTTACGAACTTTTTTAATTATATAAGTTAAATTTTGCATACTTTAAACAAAAAATTAAATAATTCAGATTTGAAAGGAAACTTAAATCTACATAAATAATTTTATTATACTTTAAAAAATTATAAAGCCAGGATATTCGTGCGGAAGTAATAATTAATCCCATAAAATTTTTAAAGCGGTTAAGCGCTTTTTAAAATAGTCAAAGAAACTCTTCTGTTTGTTAAAACTTGCAGAGAACTAAAATCGGGGAAGAACCGGTGTTCTAATTCTTTAAGCAATCTAAGAATAAAGGGTTTAAATAGAAAATTATGTACTAAGCTAAGTAAACAAGAGAGTCAATGACCAAATTGTGCAGCGCCGTACTTCTGTAATAAATGTGTACACTTAACAAATTGCTTTTGAGTATTTGCCAAGGTTTATGTAAAGTGTAATTGCTGCATGTAAATCATTATTATGAGTTTATACTTGTTCTAACTATCTACAATAACTTTATAACAACATGTGTTACCATATTTTGAAACACAACGACATCATTAATTTTTTGGTTTTAAAAGCAGAAATGGTTTTCTAAAATTTATTCTTCTAATAATTCTAAATTTACGATTCCTTATGAAAACATTTTTGAATATCTTAAAAGCTTAATTTGTTGTTGTTGGCAGTTTCGAGCTAAAATTTTCAGATTTTGGTGGTTATAAAAATGCGATAAAGAATTGATTGGGAACTAAAGAATATTTTATTGAGTTGACTCAATGTCAGCAATCACTTTTTTGTAGAAAATGGAATTTAAGAATTTACCAACAATATAAAGCTGATGTAGAAGATCCTCGTATTTTAAATCGTTCTCTTGCATATATAGCATCATTTTACGAGTTAATTTAAATAATTAAATACATAATAGGCGATTAAAGACTAAATATTGGATTTTTATAAAAGCTTTATAAAATCATAAAATGGACATCAAAATTTTCATGAGATTTCGAAAAAGAAGAAAAACAAAAAGTATTTCTTCAATAACAACTACTTTTTCAACGAATTCTTACGTTATCTAACTTTATTACGATTATTACAAGAATTTCTATTTACTAGTTCCGGAATAAGCATTGCATTTACTGTTATCCTATCATATATTTTCTGCTTCAAGTAACCCTTTTAAATATAGCATTTTGTGTTGAAGTGCATAATGTGCAACCATTCGTGATACAAAATAGGAAACACAAAATAAGAAGTCAACCAATTCAGTACTAACCACCCCAACTTTATTTTCTTCATTATAACCTAAAGTTGTATAATATTAATATTTACACCTGTATAATATAAGCACAACTTTGTTTAGCCCCCATTTTTAAATAGATTTTATTCAAAAGCTTTATTTACCTTTATCATCCATCGATGGAAGCAAGTAGAATTGGGTGGCCAGCTCCAAATTCAAACCACTGCACTACTTTTATCACAATTAACCCGCACAAAAGACAATAAAATGAAAATAATACACAAATCAGTTCATTAAACACTAAAGTTCTTCATCGATATTGCACTACTAAAATAAACTTGTAACTATCAACAGGAAATTTAAAAACTTGTTTGTTGTTACGAAGCTGTGACGAATTTATGAATAATCTATTTGATAAAGAACGGCCCCAAAAGTTGTACTATTTTGATTCAATTGCAGGTATAAATGACTAATGATTGTTTTGTCGATGTGCGAGTTAAAACTTGCAAAAAAATAAAAGTATAATCTCTATATAAATTAAAATTGAAATTCTATTCAATAATAATGATTTGGTAACTAAGCGATTCGTCAAAAAAATCCAAAAATTAGGTGCCAAAAAGGAGGTAAGATTAATATGTGACCTATGTATCCTAAATTGTGTAAAAAGAAAATGCAACTATTATTATTTAAATTCTACCAAAAACGTTTTGAAATGGAGTAAAAAGCCATTGAAAACTTTAATATTGTTAGTGGTTAAAGTTGGTCCCAATTAATCCAAAGAAATTTGCCCAAAGTGCATTTATTTCTTCTTATATTTCTAAATATAAAAAGTATTAGTATGTAATTTATTATGGATAAAACTCAAAAATTAGAAAAGACTCTACTAACACAAAAAAAATTACGCAACCATTCTTGAGGCTTAAATTTTGATCACTTTACCTTCCGTGCACCTGACACCTAAAGGATCATATTCAAATTTATATCAAAGTTTTTGTTTTGTCTAATTAGAACAAAATTGGTTAAATTAGATTTACACTTACAATAATTTATTAATCTTTTAATAATTCGCTCTGTAACTCGACCACCGTAACCACCAAGCCACACACATCTTTTCTTGATGTTACATTCTATTGTTTTGCCTTCACCTAAAACAAGTGCAATTGAGCTCCATAATTTAATTCATTAAAAATAAATCGCGATTATCTACCATCAAAGTTGATTATTTTATACTTTAATACTAGAAAAACAGTAAAACCTGAACTTACTGATAGTAAAATGAAAGTTTATAAAATTTGCAATGAAAAAATATTTTTCCATGGTTTAGCTTCCACGTATACATTTAGGCAGTAAACAATAACCATTATCTTGTAATACAGTCAAACCACAAGAGTGGTCGTATGGTTAAATTTTATGGTCTATACAATTTAATTATTAATTTATTTTGTTCTTTTGTTGTATGTACTACAATAAAACTAGGGTTTTTATAACTTCAATATATTTAATTATTTAGCAGAATCTGCGTGACCATTATAGGCTTGCAGCGATGCACTGCATCAAAACAATTGTATTATTTCAAGTTTCATTATATTGATGCTTCATCAAAGGTTAAAAAAGTAAATATTATTTTAATCAATGTAAATAAAACTAATAAATATTTAATAAAATCGATTATTAAGCTTGTCGCATTAGCTTACGGTTAGGCAGTCGACTTTGGAAAAAATTGACAATAATTTACCGTAACCAGGTAACTAATTACTAATTTTTTTTATTATGCTAGTAAATGTATCTACTGTACTTTTCCTATTTCATTTTGTTAAATCCCTGAAGGCTATTTTTGTAATGATCGAATTTGATTCTTTTGGGATACATCAGCAATTTAATATTTTGCTGAATATATTTTAGTTACCTATTTCCTTTCCAGGAAATATAATCCATTTTGGGATCACTATAATCTATAATTTAATCTTTCACTTATTTCTCCCACCAGCATAGGGGTTTTCATTATCCTGGTACTGTTATTGATTTAAATGTTGTGTTATAAAATAAATTCTGTCATTCTGCAAAATTTTTTCCCATTTTTACAAATTGAAATACAAATAAATAAGTTTGTGTTTCGGTGTGTCAGGACAAAAGTAATCTTCATATTGCATATTTAATAAAGGATGTAGAATGCGCTGAGAATGCTTTATTTGTGTTATACCTACTGTCGAGATGTGACAATTCCATTTCCTTCAGCACAATAGAAATCTATATATAATCGAACCATATTCAGAACGCTATGGGGTGTATATGATCAAATATATGTAAGATTCATGATACTTCGAGGATTGAAAAATAGAAAATGTGGTTTTAGAAAAACGCACACTGTTTCAATTATTTTTCACGACGATTTCTTTCGGGGTGAATTTAAACTAATAAAGTTTTTCACTTTGAATTTTTTGTTTAATTTTAAAAATGATGTTAAAAAAGTTACCCTATCTCAAATTTTATTATCATTAAATCTACAGCACGTTAAATTTGATTCAAACTAAATTTTTTACTTATGCGGGCCGTATTTTCTGCTATTACGAATCTAAAGCTCTTGGTTTTCTGAAGCTTTAAAATATTAAATGCGTAAGATCATCGCTTATATCGAAAAATTGTAAAACGTGTTTTAATACTTTTTTAAATACGAAATCTATTTGTTCAGTTTATAATTTTTTTGTCTGACACAGATATGGATTAACCACGTGGGGAGCCTGAAAAATCTGAGTAACTTGGTATTTGGTATAATTATTTTGTTGATTACTTTTGGATCAATTTTGACCACAACTGCACTTGAGTCTAATTAATGTAGGTAACATAGATAGCAGAAGCAGCAACGACTAAGATCTGCCAGAACATCACTTTTATTGTGCATATTTCATATATATGCATCATAAGGAACTCGGAGACACTGAAATGCCAACTTCGGTAGATTATTACTATAGGGGACTGATTATTGCCTAATTTCTCTACAATCCCATCTAACATCTAAGCATGAAATGGAGTACAGTAGACCTAAAGTCTCAGTACTAATGAATAAAAAAAAACCACACTCGTTCAACGATAATAATAATGCCCATTAGCTCATTTTTAACTATTACTTCTTAAATAATGAGAAGGCATGCGATCTGCTATTTAATTTCAAAAAATTATTTTATTATAAAATTAGTTTGGTGCTTGAAAATCACCTGCGATACACTAAACAAATTAGGTCTAAATGTACACTAATAACAAAAACAATTTCGGGTAACTATTTTATAAAAAAAAAAAATATTATTTTAGGTAAAAGTTTGTAGGTACTAATTTTTGTAATCAATTTTGTAACAGCATCCACAAATCGTTCTTATCAAAAACATTGAAAATTTTATATCTGTACTTATTGAAAATATGCTAAATTCGTAGATAACTTAGGATTGTTTACATCGATTATGAGACCTTTTTTTTATTTTTTAACCCTTCTCTATTTTTCCAAAATTAAGTACCTACATTCTAAATTTAGCTGCATAGCATTACCTACATACTTCAACGTCAAAGTATCAAAATTCAAAAAAAAATGGTTTGGATTGCAAGGATGGTACGACAAAAATTTTGTATAAATTATGAAACTAATAAGCAATTTTTTTTTTTTTTTAATTTTAAATGACGGTAGATATTTATTTTTAGCCTCTAAAAGACCTTACCTTTTAATATCAACTTTTCCAGAACTTGATATTAAGAAATTTTTAAATTTATTGCATAGTTTCTAAGGAAATTAAATACTCATTTGCTGATTAGTTCGTTAATTCGTATAAAATTGATATTTTACACCCCTAAAAGTTTTTCCATGACAGTTGGAATTCTTTTAATACTTAATTTTAGATAATTTCAAATAAATGAATTGTTTTGTTTTAAATTTTATAAAAAAATTAATACTAAATTATTGAACTTATATTAATTTTAGGGTAAGTAGGATAAATTACTATAAATTTCTTCAGAACTTGATTTTGTATTTGGAATTTAAAAAAATTGAAATTTTTGTTTGTTAATTTACACAAAATTTACGATTTATCCTCTTGAAAAATGACAATTTTTCCTTTGACAATTAATTAGAATTTTTCTTATATTTTTACGGTTTTTTCAGGATAAATGTATTAAGTTTATGTGCATGATTTAAGAGCATTTCAAATACATCTATTGTGTTCTTTTTAATTTACACATAATTTGCGTTTTACTCCCCTAACAATGCGCCCATTGACAATTAATTAAAATTTTCGTGCTATTATTACTGTTTTTGCGGGTATAACATTAATGTGTGTGCATAATTTTAGAACATTTCAAACAAGTTTATTTTTTTATTGTTAAATTACAAAATAAATTACGTTTCACCCTGCTGAAAATTTGCCCATTGACAATTGTTAGAATATTTTTATTATTTTTACTGCTTTTACAGGTACAAGCAAAATTTATTACTACTAAATTTACTAGGTACAAAATTTTACTTTTTATTTATTGTTAAATTACGGAAAAGTTCACGTTTTACCCCGCTGAAAATTTGCTCGTTTTTAATTAGAATATTTTTATTATTTTTACTAATTTTACAGTTGTAATATTAATGTGTATGCATAATTTCAGATTATTTCAAATAATTTTCTTTTATATTGTTAAATTATTACTGAAAAATTTTCGTTTTATCTCGCTGAAAATTTGCCCATTTACAATTAAAATATTTTTATTATTTTTACTGCTTTTACATTGACCATATTAAGGTGTGTGCATAATTTCAGATTATTACAAATAATTTAATTTTTCATTTTTAAATAACGGAAAAGTTTACGTTTTACCCCGCTGAAAGTTTGCTCACTGTCAATTAGAATATTTTTATTATTTTAACTGCTTTTACAGTTACAATATTAATGTGTATGCATAATTTCAGATTATTTTAAATAATTTTGTTTTTTATTGTTAAATTACTACTGAAAACTTTACATTTTACCCCGCTGAAAATTCCCCATTGTCAATTTGATCTTTTTGATATTATTAGTTTTTTCAAGTTTTTTAGTAGTTTTTGTGCCCAATTTTAGCTCATTTTAAATAAATTTATTTTGTATTGGTAATTTACACAAAATATGGGTTTTACCCCCTGAAAAATCGCCTTTAGATAAATACAATTATTTTTACTGGCTTTACAAGTATAATATTAGTCTGTTTGCATAGCTTTAGATCATTTCAAATTAATTAATTTATTTATTGTTTATTTACACAAAATTTGCATTTTTTAATATTCATTTTTTATGTTGTTATTGTTATGCATGTACTCATAATTTGGGTATTACTATCCTGAAAATGCAGCTATTGACAATCAGAGTTTTTTTTAATATTTTTACTGATTTTACAACATGTACAATGTTATTCATTTTGCATAATTTCAGAACATTATAATAGTAAATTAATTTTTGCATCTCAATTTACACAAAATTTTTATTTCAACCTCCTGAAAATTCACTTATTAACATTTATAGGTCTGAAATGTTGGTTTATTTGTAAAATTTAAAAAAACATTAAAATGAATTTAGATTTTATTTTTAAAGTTATTAAATTCCTGTATTAAATTAGAATTATTTTGATTTTAAGGTTTTGATTTTAGAACATTTATACTAAATTAACTTTTGCTTTTTAATTTACACAAAATTTTTGTTTTAACCTCTTGAAAATCTGCCTATTAACATTTATGGGTCTAATGTAGGTTTATTTGTAAAATTTCAGATAATATCAAATAAATTTAGTTTTTATTTTTAAATTTATTAAATTCCTGTATTAAATTAGAATTATTTTAACTTTAGGGTAATTCGCAGTTTTATGATAAACTTTTATTTTATTTTAGGTTTTTATTTTCATCCTGAATAAAACTGAAAAGAAATTTACTATAATTTTCAAATTTCTGAACAAAATTCCTACTCGTTTGCTAATTATTATTTTTGGTTAATTAACATAAAATTTCCGTTTTAACCTCATAGAAACCAATCCGTTCACAACTAAAATTTTTTGGGTATTTTTGCTGTCCGTACAGCCATACAATATTTTGGCTGTCGAAAAATATTATAAAATCTTAAGCGTTAGACAAATATTCCTTTCTGATGGATTTATCCAATGGCAAACATTCTGAATTTTAGTTTGAATTGGATAATTTGGTTGGAGATAAAATTTATAAGGCATTATTCAAAAATTTTATTTTTCACGAGGTAATAATTTAACATGTTAAGGAATCTGTAACTTTTAGGTAGCTTCCAATGTTTTTCCTGTAGTTTAAAACCTAATTAAATTACCTCAATGTAGGTATTTCAATTTCAAGAGATTTCCTGTGGTGCTTCAGTGAGAAAATATTGCAATTTCTTAATTTGTAATAATATTTTGTGTTTGTAGTCTAAAAGAAACTAATTTAAATCAATAATTTTATATTAAAGCAGGTTATGGGCCCATTTGTTCTAAAGCTATTTTGTCGTTGAATATTTTATAAAAAAAAGAGCCTTTCTACCATTTCCAATAAATTAAGCTGCCGTTTTATTTTATTGAATTGTGGTGCCAGTCCGCCCTCGCTGCAAAATGACAATTTAATAAACGATTGACGGTCGTAAAAAATGTGAGGTTAGGTCGGCAAAATCGCTTTTGTTTTTACTACGATTTGCACTTACAGGATTCGATTTGAAGGTAATCATTCATGCACCGGGACCTTAATATTGACCTAAACGTGATAAATGGCGTTGATTGTTCGACAAAACCCAACCAACCCTTGTTTGCTACGGACACATCTATCAGTACAACAAAAAATATGTGCAAAATTTCAAAATCGACCATTTTGTCAAATTGCATTAATTATACAAACTTTCTATTTAATGGCAATTTAATTAAAAAAAAAAGGCGTAAATGAATATTTGAATAAAGTAGGCAGAAATAAATTTGGTAAACTTTCAGGATTCAACCGTATCATCCCCGAGTACTTTACGTGCAATCCCTAATGCACTTACATCTCATACAATCTTTATGCATTAACAAGCAAGGGATCAAAAACAACTAAATAAATTATCATATCATTTGCACTTCCAATGCTTGATTAGAACCAGCGTATATGTTAATTTTTAAATTCAATTTTAAAATATTTCAAAATTAATTCGCCTTTTAGAAATAAAATACAAGAAACAGTAAATAAACATAGCATGGAAATAATTTCCTTTAAAATTATAAAATAAAATATTAAGTAAACAATTTCGGAAAACTCGGATACGAATTTGAATTATTGATTTAAATTAGTTTAACAATAAAGAATGAAAATAATACAAAATAAACAATAAGATGGTCAAAAAGGTCTTAAATCGAAAAGGGCATCTATTTTTTATGCCAAGAAAAAACATAAATAATTTACCAGATGTTTCAATTTTGCAACAGGAACGGACTGGCCCCAATATTATAAACTAGAATAATTTATCGAATAGATTTATCTTGAAGTTTTCCAGTAATGAAGATGGAGTGTGTTTTATTCGGATGATGAAATGCACTGAATGATTCGGACGTGCATCGTCAGCACAAAAAGGGCGCAGTTTTTCTTTTTCTTTAATCCTTTCCTGTTATGTATTGTTCTCCCTCAACAGATCCTTTTCACGAGTTTGTTTGCATTTTTATAATGATAAGCTTTTAGAAAATATTATATTATCTTATCTACTTATTTGCGAATGTTGAAAGAGCATCAACATGAGCATTCCAAACAACTTTTAATGATGCTTTGTAATCCTGTTATTGTTTTCCACTACGAAAGGCAGACCACGCGAATGTGAAGGCAACAGCCACCAGCTGCCAGGATTAAAACTTTTATCATTTACATGTATAATTGGTTTTAAAATCAACTGCTAACGGATTATGAAGTTATTAAATTTTAACCTAGCAACATTTAGGTATATGTTAAGTTATTAAAGATATTATATTACAATTTTAAAACCACAATTGTTTTGAAAATTTTAGTAAAGTCAACATCTGAGCAGGTTATTTTCGCATATTATTTTACATTATTTAGTTACTACCTCCAGGGTGTTTATTTCCATTTAAAATGTTTAAAAAGTAGGTAATACAAATTAATCTAAACGTGAAAATTAAAAGTTATAAATTTTCCAATATACTAATATTCAAAATGACGATGTATTATTTATGAGATGCCATGTTCTGCTTGCTCAGTTTTACATTTTAAATGACACTTGTTGCAAAGTTAGAAAATCTGTAAATATTTATTAGTATTTTTGTTTATTATACGTTAAAAATGTGACAAGTAAATGTTTGCATGACAGCACGCAAAGGCAATTCCGGGCATATGGCCATCATAGGTTTGACTCCCAATCTCTCTCAAATTATCTCAGGTAAAATTATAGGTCTTACGTTAACGTGTAGTTACATGGTACATAGTCATAATCATATTATAACAAGCAGGTTATTTTCAAGCCTAGATGTAGGGTGGGTGAGGTCTGGAATTCCTTTTTTTTAAGTGCCTTTTTTTAGTAGATCTACAGCTTCTCTAATATACAAAAGCTTTATGATGGCTTTCATGCTTAATCTCAGCAAATTGCTAATATTTTCTAAAAGCAAATAACCGATTATTTTGCACATAACAATGGAATCAGATTATTTCCCAGTAGTGCGACTAGGACTGGAACCGCTGCTGGTTAGTATCCAAAAAAGTTAATTAGTAGCTCTCCGCATCTTTCAGAAGGTAACTTTCTAAAAATTATCGATCAACCTGTCTATACTTTTATTCTAAAAAAATGAAAAACCGCTAAAGTGGGTAGACGTTTCTAAAAAAAGAGCATTATTTTTGCTATCACGAAAAATACATTCAGTATAAAGGGGAGCGTTATTGGGCTCTTTCACATCCAGGAACGCATTGACTAGAAGTTAAAGTGAAACTTCACGTAGTCAAGTATTTGAAGTTATAGAGGCTTTCACATTAAATGATATGAAATTGACGGTACTTCAATAAATGTAGACTCAATTCACACTACCAGAAACGCGTTTTAAAGTTAGTTATGCATTTTTACCGCGCATTACTTTACATAAAATTTTTTTTTGTTTAAAATTTTCGTGCGAAAACAAAAATTTTTTTTGTTTAATGGGATTCTGATGTTCAATTAGCGATTTGCATCTTAAGATGAGTTTTAGAAGCAGATTAAATTTTCTAATCATGAGGGATACGTTACCCTAAATTCTCTGCTCAACCGTATTTTCGTGACTTTCTCACTAAGTCTTCAAGTTCGAAGTGTTTTCACGTACCTACAGTTTGACGTGGGCTCCAAACCGCGGAAAAGTACCACACTTCATTTGGAGAAGGGTTCACTGCGGTGATAGCAACAGTTTCTTCTGTTTTTTGATGAAACAGAAATTTTTCTCGTTTCGTAAGATCCTAATGTTCAATTAGCGATTTGCAGCTTAAGTAGATGGATTTTAAGACGAGATTAAATTTTCTAGTCGCAAGGGAGACGTTACCCTAAATTAGGTAAGCTTGTAAAAGAAAAAATTGTGGTTTCAATTGTCATAATTACGAGCGATAATTTATTTGGAGATTTATGTGGCTGATAAAAGTTAGAAATAAAAAAAATTGTTGTAGGAGTAATTAAGATTTGATCTTGCGGTAATTTGGCTGCCTAATAATTTTGGTTTATTAACGTGCTAAGTTATGACGTAGTAACGTTATCAACACCCACACAATTTACCTTATTAAAGTCGAATTTAATGACATCAATCAGAATTAATAAATTAGTTTACGGAATGCTAAGTAAATCGTTTATTTTTGAAGAAATGTAAATGTAATTCACTTTGCATGTCGAAGTTAAGCAAACACAAAGGTAAGGGTTGTTTTTTGCAATGGAAATAGTGTATAATGAAACATAGAAACACACAGCACGTAGGGCATATTTAGTGAACAACGTTATCTGTTTTTATTGCGTTTCCTTTGCACGCACGTTTTCAATGGAAATTGAAACAGACGCAAGTACTCATAAAATAAAGGGTCGGTCTTTTATCAGACAATCGTTTGCATAAAAGTTGGTTGAGGTACACGAATATCACGATTTCGTGTAATATATTAAGCTTCTTTATAGTTTAAATTGTAGTAGTGAACGTATGTGAGGCTTCTATTTGACGATATACCCGATGTTTTCTTATCTAAATATTAATTTTGTGCTTTTATTGCGACAATGTAAAATTTTACTCTTCGGGTAACAGTGCAGGATTACTGTTATGTTCAATAGCACTACAAGTTACCAAGCCTTCCAATTTGAATTTATACAATTAGTTATTTCTATACAACATGTCGGTTTATTAATTAGCAACAACTTCTAATTAAACAAATGATCAAACCGATTCCATGCTATACTTTTCATCCCAACGTTTCAAATATTGCACTTGTTGCAAAAATTTTAAAAAACTCTAAATATTTAATATTTTATTCCTGTGATATGTCAAAAATAAAATTCAAGTTAAAGTAGACTTTTATATTACATTTTCAAAACTTCCAAAATGCTTTATTTAAAGTTTTATGAAGTATTAAATTAGAATGATTTCCATAAATATCATTTTGAAATGTCTAACAATTTGAAAACAAAATAAAACGAATGAGAGTATTTTGTTATAGCTAATTTAAATAAAATATAAGCGGAAAATTTGACAAACGATGAAAATTCTGAACTCTTACTTTTTTTGAATTAAAAATTCATTGCACTAAAGGGGGGAGGGGGTTCATACGCAGGTATAAAGCCAAATCGGCTAAAGCACGAAAACTTTTTGTGAAAACCATAAAACGATTACTTACTCAATTTTGAGTTTTAAATCCACATTTTGTAATAAAATTCTCAATGGGGTATTATTACTCTCTTTGTATTAATTGACAACAGAAAATGAAAAGTTCAAGTAAAAGTCAAACAATAAATTCTAAAATTAATATTATAGATGATAATATTATAGCTGAATATAAATAAAACATTTAAAGTTTATAAAATTGTCATTTGTTGTGTATGTTATTTCTGCAGCTACAGTAAAACTCGAAGTAATGTAATAATCGTATAATACGGTAAATAATAAAACGATATATAAGTTTTATTTAATTTTGTAAAAAAAATTTCTTTATCATCTTTGTAAAGCCATAGCTCGAAATTACATCGTTTTGTAGTTAAAGTTTCAAAGGTTGTTTATTTAGGTAATTCGTATTCAACTATGCTAACTCGATTAATGTAGCTTGAATTTCAGAATTTTTGGGGATTTGATTTATTGATTAAGGGTGACTTGTATAGATCTAGTTTAAAATTTTAAACTGTAGATTAACCAATCACAATAGTCAAAATCCGAGTTTAAACCATAGTTACCGGTTAAACTTGGACTATACAAGTCAACCTAAGTGTTGAGATTTAACCCGACTTTGCTGATATTGTAAAATACCAAAGCTACTTCCTTTGTATGGTACAAATCAAGCAAGTCCAACAGCGTCTTACTCTTAGTTAAGGTTGTATTTCTCTAAGGTAAAGTTTTATTGCGTTTTTTTTTTTTTCATTTATAACCTGGTCTTAAGATTCCTGAACTACAAATAAAATTATTTCTAGATTAGATAAAAATTAAAGGAAATATTACAATTTAATGTTACCACGGTGGTAACCGTGAATTTTATACTTCTACTTGAGCCACCAGAGAGCAGCAGGAAGAATGCACACAGCCAAAGCTTTTTCCGCTTGTGGTATACGCACTATTTTTTCTACGATTGATGTAATTACTTGATATTTAATGATAATTAATAAATTGATGAATTTAATACTTTAATACTGAATTAGTGTTGTAGCCTAAAATAACGCTAATCTTACATCAGAATAAAATAATTCTCAAAATATTTAATTTTTATAAAGGACTGAACTGTGCAACATTTCAAAAATTGCTAGCTGATTTCAAAATCGGGATTTCCTGTCATTTCAGTTTTAAAAATATATTCAAAATGTATTAATGCAGCTTAAAATAGCGCTAAGTCCTACATAAAATTTTGCTCAAATAATTTCTTTTCTATCAAAAAATTAATTGTGTAACTTTTAAAAAAATCTCAAAATTTAATGGTATAATTTCCACGTGGCATGCACCTTAAAAACATAATAATCTGGGACATCCTTAGAAGAAAAGATTATCAAAATTTGGTGTTTTTGAAGAATGATAGTAAAAGTGAGTGAGGGCACTTGTGGGATAAGAAAGAAGAGGAAGGTGAAAATGTTAAAAAATGTATGTTGGTTCTTAAAAGAATAATCCAAGTAAGATTTTCCGCTTTTGGTATAATAAAAGTTTAGTTGCAAAATTGTGTCACCTGTAAGTTTCATCTTGAAAATATATTGAAGTAACTTTTCTTAGTAAGGATAATCAAACTTTTCACGAACTTGTTCCACAATAGAAGTTCCAGAATGAGGCGTGCGTTTATACTTCGAATTCGATGTTAAGTCCTGATCCTCACAGAATGTAAAACTCTGGGATTTATGTGGCCCGACCGTCGTCAAGAATATTGATTTAAGAGAAACACGTTACTCTAGACTTATGCAAAATTGTATTTTGCATATTTTCTTTGAAGTTCCGTTCTAAGGAAACAATTTTTTGAACGTCAATAATGCGGCGATTTGCATTTCTTTGCCTTGTTAATGCCTTTATGTGAAAACAATACAGTAAAAAAATTATTTTAACAAAAGTTTTTAATTTTACTTTTTAATAACGTTTTTTGATTGAAATATTTGAAACAAAAGGTTCATTTTAATAATTTTCTTCGAGTCCTCGGCTGATAAGATTACACTGTAATGTTAATTCTTCAGCTAATTAAACGTTCATGTCTCTAACTTAAATGGATTCGCTAATAAGATTATGAAGAATTTCATATTTTAAAAGCTTTTTATTTCACAAAACTCATTATCCAACGTGACAACTTAGATTTTTCTTCCTTTATCCAGATTGTATTCATTTTCTTCAGTGCGAGTGTTTCAACCGATAAAAAATTTCTTTTGTCATGAGTATGAATAAAGGATGAAGATTTTTTTAAATAAAAACAATATAAAATAATTAAATAATTTTGAAAAAAGGAAATTTCGCCTGCAGCAGCAGTGCTAAATCCGAAAGGATTGAAAGGAAAACGTTAGATTTTGAAACAATTTATTCGTTCAATTATTCAACCTTTTTATTAATTTTTTGTGTAAGAAATGAAAAATGAAGTTAGAATTTTCTCAATTCGCCGAGATATTTCACAATTCAATGGTACAATGGCAATGGAAAAGCCGCATTGGAAAGAATATCATAAAAATTGAGCACCACCCCAACCTTCCCGCAATCATATATTATTCAATTCGACACACAGGAGGAAAATAGTCACGCCGAACTCGCTAGGAATCTCAAAAACATTTAAAAGCCGGGAATGAAGTAGCGACGTTCCCCTTTCCTGATCCTATTAATAATACGGTCGCGTACGCGAATTTCCCCGTTGCTTTTTGTCACTTCCTTTTAAAAAGTTCTCTTTCCTGATGTTTTATATTTTATTTTGTTAGTTTATAAGTTTTGTTGGTGTTCTTTCGTAATTTTATCAAGATTTTTCAATTCTTTATAAACTAAATTTCCCAACTCCTCGATATGAAAGCAAAGTAACAGGACACTTTTTGAATTTAATATTCCGGGCAAAATCACAGTTTTTAAATCACATAAATTCAGAAATAAAAATCGTTATCTTTATCAAAGGAAAATTTTGTTGTCGAAAAGTTTTCCGAAAACTTTTAAACAATTTTTATTATTTATGTGTCTTCCTAAAAATTAAGAGAGTCGAGTTTTGAAAGTGTAATTTCGTAGCTAAAAAAACCTTTCAAAATACATTAATGATTTCTTCCTATATACGACCGTATTATTAAAGATTTCCTTTATAGTTATCATCAGCTGGAAAAATCTCGACGAAGCAATCGTATTTTATTTTTTAAAAGACGTTGTAATAGGGAAAGCCATTAACCGTAAACGACTATAACAAATAATAACAACATAACGACAGATCGTTTATCGATCTATTGCTAATAAATTGCACCGGCAGCGTCCTATACGAACTACTTAGCAATAAATGAGACACTAATAAATCATAAGTGAAATTATTAGGATACCAAAATGTGTTGCGGATTCTGGTTCTTCCCCTATCCCGCATTTAAATTCGAGCTAAATTTGTCTCAAATTTAGATATAAATAAATCAAAGCTGTGTGAAATTTTTTAAAATGTGGTATGCTAGGTCAACTTTTTCGTATATTAACCCACAGATGAAAATCTGATACAATATAAAATCGTTGCTTTGTTCGGGAACGAGATTATTAAAAGAAAAAACGGATTTCATCTTGTAACGTTTTAGGGGAAGGTTTTATTGTCAAAATCGTTGAATTTGATAAGTTCATGAAAATTTATTTTTAAAAAGGCACCTGGTATCTCTTCTACACTATAAATTTTAAATACGGGATCGTAGCAGCAATAAATAAGATAGCAAAATATTCAAATTTGTGAGAGCAATTAATTAAAAAAATTATTTACAAAGTGTGAGACTGCAGGCCGAGTGATAGTCCAGTTTGCACTCATTTGCATATGAAAATACGCAAATTTAAGGATTAATAAAATGTATGTCTGCAGTTACCATATTGAAATTGTAAATCAAAGGATTAATGATAATTTATTGATTGCAAGATTAATATTAATTGTTATACTTAATTGAAAATTAACATAATGTTGTGATTTGGATTTGATTTGACTTTTTTGATATGCCCTAAAAGCATTTTTATATACTGTTAATAAAAAAAAAGTTTAATTGTTAGCAAGAAACTGACAAGTCAAAGATCATCTGTGTTATTATTAGAATTCACCCCATGTCCTTAAAATTCTTGTAATATAGAATTTGCAGTGTGCTAATGACCGGGATTTAGTTTAGGGTGAAGAGAAATTACTTCCAACTCACTGTGGTAGATGAAAGAAACTAAAATATTAAAAATTGAATAAAATTAGTTTTTAAAAGTTTTGGTTTTCAAGACGAATTTTCAAACGTTTTTGGCATTGTATTGTAAAGATTTCTAAATAAATAAATATTAATATTGGTAAAACAAGTCAATTAATTTAAAAATCCAAATATAGTTCCAAAATTATAATCTTTGGATTTTCAGAAAATTGTATAAAATAATTAGACCAAACACGAAAAATTTGTCAAGTTGTAAAAATGATAAGAAATCATCCGTGCAATCAACTGAGTTTGACTATTAAAATTTATAGTATTAAAAATATTATTTTGAATAAAATTATGGAAATTTCAGATTGGAATAAAATTGTAATTTTGAGTTGAATAAAATTTTGATTTATTGTGATCAAAATGGTTTTGATTTCTAAAGATTAATACTTTAAAAAACGAATATTTTGAATTTGGAAAAATTAATTATTGTAAAATTTATGATCTGCTGTTCAGATTACATATCTTTTCTATAACAAATCTCTAGGAAATATTAATTTTAAACACTTTGGCAGCTTTTTCAGGAATTTCTATTAAAAAAAATAAAGGTCGATATCAAAAGCTTAGCGAAAATATTTGAAAAAAAGTTGATTTATGTCCTTTCTATAAAATGTATTGTTTATTATACCTCCTTTTGTCAACCTTTCTTATTATAGTCAAAAGCTGAAAAGAACAAAAACACCTAAAACAAACCGTTATTGACAAATGCCATCGATGAATGTCCTTGTCGTGCCCAAATATTTGCGAATAATTAATGTTGATTCACATTTTTAATCGCAGCTTGTTAATGAGGGCTTTCGAATGGTCTATAATTTAGAAATATAGTCGAGTAGATGGCAGTGCTGGAATTATACCGTTATTAGATTTCAAATTACACAGTAGCACTTACAAACAAAGACTTTAATTAAGTAACAAATATAAATTTATTTTAATCCGCTTCTGCACGTAACTTGATAATTAAGTTAAGATTTACAAGATAAAATTAAATTAGTATTGACCATAAACGTCGATAGCGTAGAAACTACCAAGTTTTGTATAACTAAAAAAAATAAAAATTAGATTTGTGTTTTGCGTTTTACGATTCGTTTAATAAATAAAATTGTGGAGTATTCCAGAAAACTATAATGCTGAAGAAAGTCAACCCTATACTTAGACTGCTATTCAACTTTTGTTGAATAAATACAAAAATGGTTCGTCGAATACTCGCTTCAAATCCTTTCGACTTTTTTCCAAAAAAATATTTATTTTTAGTCCTTTTGCTTAAAAACGTTACCCTTATAATTGGTGCAATTTTATTGCATGTCTTATACTTTTTTAATACGCTTCTAAATTATCCAAGTTCATTTCGACCAATCAAACGATCGGATATTAAATTTTAATGTCGAGCTCAGCAATTTTATCCTTAAATTAATAAATAGCCTTTCCTAAGTCCTGCATTAAAGTATAGGAACGGCGATAATAATAGATCCAAGTTCGTGTTTCATGTCAACGTAATGAACACGTTTTTCTCTTTAGTTTTGTTACTCGCGTAATTGGCACTTGGGTGAAAATTTAAATTAATTTTCATCATTACTTTAAGTCGAGAATTTTATAATGGAATACGTGTAAAAATTATTTATGTTTGGCTGCTCTAGGGCCGGTTTCTCTTTGAAGCCTCGAGTAGCGCGCCTTCCCTGCGAGGAGCTAAAAGGAAAAATTTATGTTAATTACCAAATAAAAATATAAATTACTGGGTTTCTATTGTAAACTTGTAATTATTGTAAGTATTTATTTATACTTTCATGCACAAATACCAATTAAGTTTTTGTGTTAAATACGCAAATTTCGTTCTTGTTATCCACCACATCAGGATTAAACGGTTTGATTTGCATTGAACACCTATTTTCTGAAGACTTATTGTGTTGTTGCTAAGCAAAGCCTTGAACAGTTAATGAGTTTATAAAAACTGTTATAAATAAAAACGTTTTTATTAAATATTATCAAGAATTTTGTAGTTGCCGTGTTTGCTGTGATCAAGATTTACATGATTGATTACTCAATACGTCATCTTTTTACTGCTTCGGATTTTTCTTTAACCTATCAAATTAGGCAGCACAAATGTATCTCTGAAGTTCCGCAAGTGATTTAATATTGGTTAATTTTTGTGCAGTTCTTGAATTTTAATTGCATTCTACGTGCAATTAGAACGAAATGTTACGGGAAATGATGGTTAACTAATTTTAGTAGACGGGGTGAGTTGATTTAAATAATTTTTGAGGATTATGATTATGTTTTTTTTACAGTTTTTATGGAAGGTTATTAGGTCTACCTTCATATAAAAGCACAAATCTTGGTTTTTTTTATGTTGCTTCATTTTCAATCTATTTCAAGTTATTGCAGGTGGATGGATCGTCTAATCTAATATGACACCCTGTACAATAAAGTTTATAAAAGTTTATTTAAAAGCTTACAGATCCAAATCAATCAAAATTTGTTTGAAAATTATAGAACAATTTTGATTTATTCGAAAATTATTATTGTTAATTATTATAACATCAATCTCATCTGAGGAATTGAATTGAAATGACAGAAATATAAGCTGTTCTGTAGAACAGGATGCTCACCGATCTATTTTCAAACTATCATTTTTACAAAAAAGTTCTGAACTCATTTTCCTTATGCTTCCTTTTCCAAGTATTCCTTACCTCCTAGACCTCCTGGTTCCTTTACATTTTAGATTGACTAGCTAACATAGACTACAAAATAGAAAGGTCTCTTAAATATGAGGTAAAATTAACTATTATGTAGTTTATACCCGAAAAAACCTACCTTAAAACTTTAAAAGTAAGCAATAAGAAAATTGGAGGACTGAGGGGGTATGAAATACCCTAGCTGCAATTAAAAAAAATATAATTTTTCGAGAATTAAATTTGTGATCCCATACTCCCCTCCCTCAGACTTTACCAGTATCTAACCCGTTTTTTCACATTTTAAGGTGTACAGCTGGCTTAGCCATCCTGAAAAATAGAAAAAAATCACATGAAAATGAGGATAAACTTAAGTAGGTAGGTATTGTGTAGTTTGTGTTCTTAAAGAACTTTCCTTGACCTGGAGGGTACTTTTAAAACAAAACAATCAAAAAACCGGAGAGGACTGGGGGTATGAAAACTTATTAAAAATTAATATTTAATTTTCAATATCCCCACGTCTATGGAGGTAAAAAACAAAAGGTCAAATGTCACTTATTATAACAGAATATTTCTGCTTCGTTATTTGCTCGTTGCTAAATAAACAATGTAAAATTTGTTGTGGTTTACAATGGTTTTAATTGTATAAATAAATATTTAAAATTTTCAAAAATCTTTAGTTTGAACGGAAGGCGGGGAGAATCAGGTGCTTTCTACCCTTGTTACATCAGTTCTAATGATTGATTCATAAAGTAGACAATTCTAAAGAAAAAATTATATAACGCCGCCACTGGGTGCTTCATCAGTTCTTTGTATTGTAACTTAAAGGTTGGATTATTTATTTGTTAAGTTGGCGTTATTAACCTTAATTAAATAGAATTCATTGTTGATAAACTCGTTAGCAAGTTATACATTGATAAAACAGCGGTCGATGTAAAAGAGAAAAGGTCTGGTTTATCGTGAGTAACAATGCCTGGTCGAGATAAGTCCATTAATTCGGATTCTATTAGCACAGCGACGAGTAAGCGCAAGATAAGCGCTAATCTCGTAGATCGCGGGGGTTACAACCCAATTCACACTTCCGAAAACTTAACAGTTACTTCACTTTTCTTCAAACTATTCCTTTCTTATCACAAACGTCAAAACTGAGAGCTTTGATTTGCGTTGTAGACTTTTGTATTAAAATCTAATTTACATTTTTTAAATTGCAACTTGCAAAGTTAATGAGATTCGAAAATATAAGTTAAGCTCACGTTTAACTTATACACGCTCGAGAAGCTCTCATAAAAGCACATAAATCAAATTCCGGGATGTTTACAATTTCAGCAAATAGAGATAATAAAAAAGATTGTAAAATTGTATTATCTTAATTTAAATTTTACATTTCGAGTAAATAAAAATTAGTAGATTACAACGTTACATGTTTCAAAGCTATCATCATCAAATTATACAGGTTACTTATTGAAATAAATTACAAAAACATGTTTTCATATTCAACGATAAGAAAATGTCATGAAATGTTATTTTATAATTTACAGATTCATTTTTATGAATAAAACATGGCACAATTAAAATTTAAATTAAAATCTAAATTATCCCTCGCAATTCTACTCAAAATAATAAAAAATTAACTCCCAATAACGGTTTTTAAATTTAATTTCAACGTACTAAAATTGATGAACCGCTGATAATTCATTAGTTTAACACAAAATTGTCATAGACCCAGGTTTCAAATTACTTTTGTTCGATTTCTCTCGCCAAATCATTCGGATCATTTACCATCCGTAAAAAATTATCCTTCTTCCAATGTTGTGTGTTAGCGTGATTCGTAAATACTTGTTCGTTTTATCCTTTTTAAGACCCCTTACTGTTGTAAAAGTTAATTTGTTTCTACTTCTGGTTAATGCAATATACAGTGTGTCCAGCATAATAATGCACCGTAAATGGTAACAGGGGAAAATTTTGGTCAAATCAAAATCTACAAAACCCTTGAAAGGTTTCTTAGCTTTCAGTAGAGACGAAAAAAATTTATTGAACATAATTTTTCTTACTAATAATTGAAAAACCGAAAATAAAGGGAATAGTAAAACATTTACTTAAATTTTGTTATTATTTAAGTTTGCACGATTTAACTTTTTACTTGATTTACCTGGATCGGTTATCCTTCCGGCTTACTACGTAATGGTTTATACTTCCTTTCATTGATGGTATTATTTATTGTAATCTTAAGTTTTAAGGAAATTTCCAGCCACCTGCATGGTTGAAAATCGATGGTCTAGCCTTAAGTGAATAGTATTCCTAGAAAATTGATTAATAAAGGTAATAAATAATATAATTTTATAGCGCAACCTATTAATCATTTCACAATGGAACGACAACATTTAAAATTCACATTTACCGAACAAAGAGAAAATAAAGATAATATTTCGTTTTATGGATTCAAACCTTTCTATATTGCAAGTACCTACTATATTTTTATATTACATGT
The DNA here is from genome assembly GCA_905340355.1 of Rhagonycha fulva. Taxonomy (NCBI): domain Eukaryota; kingdom Metazoa; phylum Arthropoda; class Insecta; order Coleoptera; family Cantharidae; genus Rhagonycha; species Rhagonycha fulva. The sequence goes on from HG996559.1 coordinate 2,738,079, forward strand.
TATTGTTTATTTGGAAAAAAATTTGAGTTGTGGAAAGCTATTTTTAGAAAATGTAAACATTTTTGTTTAATTTCGGTACATTTATATTTAATAAATGTCAATACTTGACGTTTTATTAAACGTAAATAGGTAAGTCACGCAAACTGAAAATTACAGTTCTCCCTTGATAGTTAACTTTTCGATGAGTGTTGCTACTCAACCTTAATTTTATTAAAATAAATCAAGGTTGATTTCAGATCCACTGTTAAAAATCCTGCTTTTTTTCTCTTTCGCACTCTTCCTAGGTCTCAGGTTTAGTTTGGGTTCACTAACAGTAAGTTAGTATTATGCATTATTATCATTTTCCCACTTTTCCAATCAACATTTTGTTTATATTTCAGAGTTTTTCTCAAAATTACTCATCATATACCCTAATAAATACTCAAAGTCTTAAATCGTTCAATCAAATTATGGACAAAAAAGTATCTCACAAATATTTTAAGCCCCAGTTAGCGATTAAAGCCGAACCTTATATTGAAGATGATATAAAAGCTCTAAAAATAGGAACCGTGGAATTTGGTAACGTCATTCCCTATACTCACAGTCCTTTAAGTTTAGAACAAGATGTTTACGACGTGTTGAAGAGGTAAGAAACAGATAATTTTTCCTCCATCTTTTATTTTTGTACTTACTTAAATTTTACATTTTTGACTAGAATTCGTCCTTTAAATGGTCTACGTCCTAACTTATCCATTTCAAATTTGCCTGCGTTTGGAATCAATTTTGAAGTGTTAAATGGAACAGATGGAGTGATTCAATTGAATAGTCCAGTTTATGCAAAGTTTTAAAATTTTGTCGTAATTTATAATGATTTATTCTGACTTAAACTTTTTTAATACAAAATAAAAGTAAAAAATTCAACGATTTGACGATCAAGATTTATCAGTAAGATGCTTTAATTTCCTAGAATCTGTGACTTCAGGAAAAACCAAAAGTGTCCTGAAAGTGAGCGTTTTTAAGGAGAGGTAGAGCACCTGTATCCTCGGTGTTGGTTTTCATAATTAATACTTATGAATTTATTTAAAAATAATTTCAGTAAAAAAGTTTTTAATTTTTGAATTTCATACCAATCACGCCACAGGTGTTTTTTTGAAAAATGGACTTATTGTGTTCACATACACAAGTGGCACTAGAGACCACCAAATGGAAGCATGGCCGAAGGTTTTAGAAAATTTTAAAAACTTACGCTGGTGAAATATTAAATGTCTAAAAATAAATTGAAGCAACCAAGAGCCAGGGGGGCAGCTGCTCTCTTTGCTCTCCAATAGACTCCCATGAATGAAAGTAAAATAGAGGGTACTAACTTATTTTATTTTCAATGTTTAGATTATTTTATTAGCAGTGCCTCCTAAATATTCCAAAACAAATTCAATGACCGAAAATTTCAAGAAATGGTTCATATTTATAATTTTTCTTAACAACTATTTTATGAAAAGTGTTAAAATTCTATACAATTGGTTACCTTACACTGATAATCGTAGAAAATTATGATCAAAAATAGCAGCAATCAGAGATTTTCAGCGTGCAGTGAAAAACCACAAAGAAGAAATCTTAAGATTTAAAAACCACCACAACAAAGATTGATGTTATTCACAATTCTATCCAAAGTATCCAATGGGAGATTCTAAACTGGTAAAATATGGATCTTGCAAATAAAACGTTGTATTAGCCGACCATTTAGTTTTTGTATTTACTGATTCATATAAATTTTGACATTTTGGGATTAAACTAACATTTAAGGGAGGGTTCAAAATACGATCGTGATGTTAATATAATTTCATCAAGTTGCATAAAAATAGCCAGATTTCCTCTAACGATTTACATTCAGGTATAGTACCAACACTGAACTATACACGAGAGTAGCTAGGACTCTAGGCTAGAACCCCATAGGTTCGATCCCCAATCTGGTTACAAAATTTATCCAACTTTATTATGACCCTCTCCTCTCGGAAGGCAATGGCAAACCACCGAGAGTAATCTGGCAAGAGAACCATTTAATATTAAATTAATGCTCACGATCCTTCTGCCAAGAAGCAAAACGAGGAGAAAGACGTGAGATTGTAGCTCACCTAATTATCTTTATTTAATCCCACAATTATGATTATTACTTCCCAACTTTTCTCTTATCTTGAGTTCCTACCCTTCTTATACCTACCGACTTTGCAATACCAACGTAACTAGTCAAATCCTCTAGGTCTAAGTTAGCGGTGGCGAACCTATAGCACGCGTGCCAGAGGTGGCACGTACGAAAATTTTAATGGCACGTTAACGATTTACAAATGACATCATTTTATACGCGCTACAAATTAAGTAACTTGAAATAATACCTATCAATAGTCGAATACATTCAGTTGTGTAAAAACGGCTAAGCAAAAGTAATAGGAAGCGAGAAAGTTCCCCTCCCCCCCACAATAAAAGTTCATGACAAATGATCACTTAAAAATCGCTAATTCTCCAATAAGAAAGCGAGAAAGTTTGATGTTAGCGGCTTGAACGTTAAAAAAGTAAACTTCTTTTATTAAATTTTTTAATTCTAAAGGACGCTAATGTCAGTTTTCTTGCTTCTTTTGTTGGAAAGTAAGGCGATATCCAGTATTCTGATTTTAAAAATTTTTACTGGCTAGAATGATACAAAACGGTACAAAGATCAATTAGAAAAATGGAATATCCCCCCAGCCGCAAGTAAAAAAATGTTTTCTCAAGAATTATCATCATTTTTATCGTATTTGACAATTTACAAAATTCATCTCATTAATTCTATGGGGGGAATACCTCCCTAAACCCCCCGGTTACACGCCCGTTTCTTTACATTCTAGAAGATCTAGCAAAGACCTCCTATAATTTAAAACGATTGGCGCGAAACCGGGGAATCTGGGGGGTATGGAATACCCCCAGCTATAAATAAGAAAGAGATATTTACTACAGAATTAAATTGGCTTTTTTATCAATTTTGAAAAGTTACCTTGTTAGTTCCTTGTGCTGGGGGGTATTCCATACCCCCCAGACCCCCCGGTTTTACACCAACTTATTCACATTTTAGAATAGATTTGTTTTGGTTTAACCACACTTTTAATATTGTATAAATAAATAGTATTTAAAAAATTTTTTGAACGGAGAGGGGGAGTAATGATATTCAAATTACACCGCTTACCATAAGCACTTGTTACGGCCCTGGAAGGAAGAGTAAATAGTAAATACAGTTTTTTTAAAAATCGTATTGTACATTTTTAAACGATCAAAGTAGATTTTTTAAATTCGTATTTTTCAGTTTTTTTTTGAAAATTTTTCAAAAATACAATTCTAAAATAAAATTTTTTTTTACTTTTTTTCCTATTAAAAAGTGTTCGGCACGGGAGCAACTCGATTAATACTGTTTGAAAATTTTTGGTACTCGTACATAAAAAGGTTCGCCACCGCTGGTCTAGGTGATACTGTTGACCATAAATCTTGTATTACATTAGAAAAAATACAGAATCTTTTGTTGTGGAGCAAACAATAAAGCAACAAAGTTTACTTTTCTTTCAAGATGCAAAAAGAATCTTCAAACGCAGTGATTGGGCTAACCAAAAATAAAACAAAAGCTTATGCCTGTCTACTTGAAAAGATTGAAATCCAAAGTCCATCAGAGGTTTTTGTAGAAGAAAACCCATAATAACGTAAGAACTTGGGATTTTCACACGACAGCCTCATCAAAGGTAGCAAAACATAAGACATAAGATCTATTAAACACTTTTAAGCAATTGAAGTCCAGCTAATGTTAATATTCGCTCAAGAAATTAATTAACAACTGTGTTAATATTTCATGAACATAACAACGAACGCTAGGCGCGAACTAACACACCACTTCAATCTTTCAGGTTCCGTATAAGTTTTTACATAATTAAAGATCAATAGCAGGCAATAAACTAAAGTTTAACGGAAACGTAGTAGGATAGTCCACTCTATGTGTAGAGTTAGTTAAAAATGAAACCCTAAAAAACCACGAAGACTAAGTTCGAAAGTGAAACCGTCCAAAAGTACACCCAAAAATTGGATAGTTGAAATGCGGAGAATTTATTTGCTCAATGCACACGTCGAATTTTAAAAATTTTTAGCACGCTGGCTGGTGCTACTAAAAATTCAGTAACCTATCGAAAAAGTCCATCAACCACCGAACCGAATTTTGAACGATCGCCCTAAAATTCCTAACATTTTTAAGTTAATGAAACATTTTTCAATAATAAATAATTAAAGCGGTGATAATACTAAATATAACAGGCGTGCATTATTATTATTATTCTGCATTTAGTTTAATGAGCCTTCGAGGTTGGGTTCAGACAGTTCAAATAAAATCAATTTTTTTTTAGGAATTGTAAAAGATTCATAACACTAGCAGACTAGCGCTATTTATTGTCTAGGGCCGGTATCGACTATTAAATTGTGATCAATAGAAAGTAAATAATTGATTCGTTTATTATTTTTAGCTAAACCACATTTGAAATCCATGAAAGCTCTCGTGCACAACATTGTCTACCAAAATTATTATTACCCCGTAAACAATGAAACAAAAGAGGTAATTTTCTCTAAATATTTATTAATAATTTTTAATTAACAAAGCGTACAATGTAAAACAGTCATTTGTCCTTAGCTTCCTGCAGAATCTTTTGTTTTGTGCCATTTCAATGTCGCTTTGTTTAGATATTGCGACCCCTTTTGTGCCACGCGATGTGCAAATCTAAAGAAGGTTGTAATTCCCCTGTTTGTCGCATTGCTGGTGCAGTTTTACTTGAGAGCAAAATAAATTGTTAAACCTGCGTGTAACTTTATAAAAGAGAGTGATTGCATTTTCTGGGATCGATGGACACTGGCCATCCATTCTAACGACTGCGATCAGTCAGTTCGTCAGTTCTTTAGTTACTAACGACGTTATTTGTGAAGAAGTCGAACATTTTCGATCGAATAGCTCGTTAAATTATTGCTAAATTATCTTGTGTTGTTCGTTGGTGAATGTGCAGAGTTGGTTGTGTGTATTTCTAAATAAATACCAAAATTTAATCTCGAACTATGTTAAATGATGATAATGGATTACGATTTAATACGGTGGTCGTATTTACAATCGAGCAATTGTAGAGGCACTGTAAATAGACTTACCCATAGGTATACATACATATATTGAAGATTATTAATATAAATAGAGTACCAATTAAATTAGGTATACCTAAGATTAAAGTAAACTTCTTATTGCTAAGTAAACACGAACGTTCTGTCGTGATGTTTATTATACGTTAATTAATGTAATATAACGAAATTTAGATCACCCGCGCAAGCGCGTCAAAGGAAAAACTAAAACGAAAATTTAAATAGTTATCCCAGATTCTAAACCCTAACGAAGATTCATTGCCTAACTATCCAACTTGTTAGGAATTATGGGCTTATGTTGCTTGTTAGATCGTAACACGATATACGCAAATTGAATGCTACTGTTATGTGTATTTTGCACACCAATGCATCAATTTGTTGTCACATTAAAAACAGATGCGAACACTACATTTTGGTCACGTCTGTTTTATACGTTAACATTCAAAACACAATTTTGTAAATGGAATAAGTACTTTATTCACTTCATTTGTCAACTTTCAAATCAAACACAACGTAAAATGCAAATCACGGAAATTGAAGTCAAATTAAAATTACGTAAAAATAACCCTAATAATCATTGGGGTTGAGTGAATCCTCTTTTACACACGGAAGGTTTCTATTCATTTTCTTATGCATTAATTTCAAACTTTTAGATTTAAAACACATCAGTCTCGCTTTTATTGCTTAAAAGTTTCCTAAACAAATTCACCTCTTATTTTATCGGTGTTTTATTTAGTAAGCTGGCGCCCAAGTATATCCCCAAGTAGGAACCCGAATCCAATTTCTTTCTCTACATCTTTGGTTAGACAAAATTTAACTACTTGTAACTTGCTATATGTTACATGCTCAAGCAATTTGTTGATGCTTATAGAATCAAAGCAATCAAAATTTGTTTGAAACTTATGCAACAATTTAAATTAGTTCGAAAATTGCTATTGGTAATTATTGTAATTAACAACTTCAACTGCAGAAAGTTGAAGCCCTTAACAGTATAGAAATTAATCAAATGCAAAATAAGAAATTTTGAAATAATATTTCCGGCTCTCCTGTCTTAGGATTACGCGCCGCCACTGCTATCAGCGTGGTTTTCGTACTAAAGATTATACTAGAGAGGAGATCAACTGTCCGTCACGATGTGGAAATGCAAAGAGGTTTATTATAACTAAGCAAAATGAAGTTTCCTGGATACGTTTTAGATATGTCGTCTCGTTAAAATTTTGAATTTCCGCATTTCAAGAACATGACTTGTATTTGACATAAATGAAGCAAATGCGAGAAGGAAAAACGATTTCGCGCTTTTACAAATCTGTCGGCGTAACAGGTGCTAAGTATATCCTTAAAATTTCCCGATTGCCATATCGAAAGAGTAGTTTGTGCGCGTTGAAACCTAAAAGGAAAATCGAGTTAAAGGCGAAGAGACTGGCAGAATGTCACTTGGGACCATTGATTGCATTGAGTTGGTAATGAACACAACTTAGCCGCTTTAATCTGGCGTTGACGGTGGAATACTATTTATTCTCCTCCGCAAACTATGAATTATTAATACAATACCGCATTTCCCTATTCAGGCGAATTCTTGTCTTTGTTAATTGATTTATTTATTTACCGCATTGTTTGTGGCTTTATATTTATCTACTCCCTGTAAATTTTTAATTAAAGTGCTACGTACACTAAATATCACTTTACGTACCGTAATATACTAAGCAACGAATAAAACTGATTATACAAATTTGGGTTTCAATTTGCCTTTATCTCTACATATTTGAACTCATTTCAGCGAAAAAAACTCTTCGACACGAACAAGTTTGAATCAGTTCAACTTTTTACATTATACAAACTAAAATAGTGATTGTGTCACGTTTTCATATTAACTTTCGTCAATTCTCGAAATAAAGTCGAAAAATAAATTTTACTACTAACTTTTTACATTCCCTCTTGTGTGATTGAGAAAAAATGGCAAACATTAAACTTCCTTCTTTATAAAACTTTTCCCGTATTTAGAATTGACATTATTACACTTCAGTTTACTTACTTTTTACTTTTTATTGCAAACATTTAAATAAGTACAATCCAAAAAAAGTAAAATATAGTACTGCAATTTGTTTGTTTATTTACTTCAAATCTTGCATTTAATATTCTTCACATTTTATACTTTCATTGTTTTTTGAAAATTTGATTCTTCGAGCTACACTTAATTGTGATTAACTTTGCTCCTTTGAAATAGTAATCTGCCAACTTGCAGTAATAGTAATTTCAATTACACAAAGAGTAACTACTTGTAAATATGATAACAAAACAAGATGAAACGATTTTCATTATGAAAAGTGTTCACAGTTAAATTCGTGTTACGGCCCTAAAACAGCAAAGTTAATGTAGAAATCTTAAATTAATAATATTATAATGAAAAATTGAAAAGGGTTATAATTATAAAGAAGTCCTTGATCGAAATTGCCAACTGCTCAAAGCGCTCTATTTCGTATCTTACAATTGAGCAAAAACAGCAGATCAAAAAGATAGAAAAGAAAAATTTTTGAGCAAGAAGCAAAGTTGTACACAATGTACAATATCAACAAATTATTACCTTAGGTCCTATAGGATATGACAGTAGCAGAATTAAAATTTCCGCTCTGCAACTCAACATCTCACCACTACTGTGGCTGAGTAGAATAAGAAACTCAAGAATGAAGCTGAATTGACGTTGAAAATGGACAAAAAAATTAGGAAATATTCTCACTCTATCATAAAGTCGCAATCATTTACTAACACTTATCGCTTGAGATTCGACATTTTTAATCAAAAGTGAAAAAAATAGCACAAAAGTCGCTCGTCTACCAATCCAAGACATCAGACATGATCTAACACAAACAAACTTTAAAATTAGCTTAAGGTTTTGGATGTAGACATGAAATTTGGAAAACGGTCTAAGTTAGATGGACGAGTAGTATACCAAGAAAAAATTAACTAACACCAAATGCTTCCTTGCTTAGCGTAAAATTAATGTTTTAAGTTCAAAGAATTAAAGTTGAATTAATTTTTCTCTTCACTTCAAACCAGAAAAATTATATTTTTTTTAGTTTAAATATATTTATTGTACTCTCCTACTGCTGTTTTGGAAAATTATTAAAAAAAAAAAAATCAAAAATTATGGGGGGAAAATTCACATGCAAATAGAAGAGCACAAACTTTGTTGCTCCGGCCAGCCTTTTATTCGTTAAAAAAAAATTTATAAAGTAAAAAAAAACTGATATGAATATTCTAACACAAGTTTTAATTTTATAATTGGAAAAGGAAAAAATTTTTCGCAGATAAAAAAATAAATCATATAACACTTTGGTTATTTGGTTTGAACCAAAGAAATGCAATTCAAAGCAAACGATTCACTTAACGTGTCTCTAAGCAGATACTTTTAAATTTAAAATAACCTACTGATTACAAACACATTGTGGAAATAAATTTTACAACTATAAAAAAAACGGGGGGCTATACGGGAACGCAAAAAAAACAATTCTTCAGCTTTCCAGAAATTACGAAACTCCTCACACACTTGATAAGTGTGGATCACCACTGGATAAAATTATACCAAATAATAATATGTTAAAATTGGTCCAAACTGGACATTTCAAAAACGCTCTGGAAAAACTCAAAAATCGACGTCCATCATACTTGACGTCCCACACCCGGTCTAGGACGTTTCGGCGCAGCCGATTCGGCGCGACCGTTTCGGCGCGAGCCGGTTCGGCGCGAGGACGGTTCGGCGCAAGGCGGTTCGGCGCGAAGACGGTTCGGCGCGAGAATGGTTCGGCGCAAAGACGGTTTGGCGCGAGCCGGTTCGGCGCGAGAACGGTTTGGCGCAAGGCGGTTCGGCGCGAGGCCGATTCGGCGCGAGCCAATTCGGCGCAAGCAGATTCGGCGCGAAAATTTAATATCATAGGCATAAAATACTTTTTATAAACATAAATCATTATTTATGCGGATGTAGAAAATTATTTATTATTTGACTTTTATCTGATCGGTCGGTTTAATTAATGGTTTATTCAATTAATCATATATGCATTTTAACTTACAGAAAACTATGGATGTCATATTGACACAGGACCGTAGCTAGACATAAGTCATGTGGGGGGAGTACCTAAAACAATTTTTTTTTTATGCTATGAAAAGGGTTTTACCAAAAAAAAGCTTTTAAAACTTTTTTTACTTCATAGCTATGTCATGCAAGGGGTTTAAACCCCCAAACTCCCCCCCTTATATAATGCTCTGTATTGACATTCTTATACAAAAACCCCAATTCTAGATTAAAAACTGCCGGCTTTCTAGTATTTCCTCACCCCCCCCCTTGAGCACGTCTCTGTTGCAATTTGTTTTTGTACTAAAAATAAACTTCAATCAATTTATTATATATTTTCCATTTTGTCTGATGACCTTTTGCCATCTTTCTGGTAACGATTCCACGCTCATAGAATTTCTAGTCTTTATCAGAAAAAAACTTAACCAAGTGCGATTAAAGTCAAACTCAAATGATTATTTTGTAACTATTAGATGATTAGTTGTATCTTTTTGTATCTAATGTCTGCCTGATTAAAATTCAAAGAAAAAAATTCAAAGATTAAAATTCAAAGAAAATTAAATGTTTGTAATTATTTGCGCCAAAAAGTCTTTGCGCCGAACTGGTTTGCGTCAAAATGGGCTTGCGCCGAAAAACCTTTGCGCCCAACCGGCTCGCGCCGAAAAGTCTTCGCGCCGAACTGGCTCGCGCCGAAATGGGCTTGCGCCAAAACGGTTTCGCGCCGAAACGGTCTCGCGCCGAACCGGCTTGCGCCGAAATGGGCTTGCGCCGAACCGGCTCGCGCCGAACCGGCCGCGCCGAAACGGTCGCGCCGAACCGGCTACGCCGAAACGTCCCATCCCGTCCCACACCAGATAATCCTCCAATCATTTATTTCCGGCCTTCTGCCAAACTTTCAAAATCAAAAATTTCCACTTTTCATTTAATTTCCATCAGGTAACCGCTGTTGCCAACTTATATTTTTAAATTCCTAACTTTACAAATCTAACAAATTAATATTCAAATTTCTTCTAATTAGAAACGTTGGCTGTTCAAATCCCAAAAACAGGCACAAGCGCCTCATAAAAAAAACCAAAGTGTCATGCTGACTTCTTTACAACAGAAGTCTGTAAAACAATAAAAAAAAACTGCGCCAATAAAATAAAATAATTTCCTTTTCAAAGCTTAAAAATTTTCAAATTAAACAAAATAAAAATTATTATTCATATCGCTGTATCTTCTTTTTTTTAAAAGGTAGTTTGTTATACGACATTATATTAGGCCAGTGGCCAGATATGTGATAACAAGAGCGGCAGGTGCCCCCCCCCCTTCTCTTATAAGTCTGAAACCTGGATATTACAGCAATTTTTTGATGAAAAATACAAAATCCTGAATATCAGAAAAATTTGAAATATCGAAAGAATAACTAAAAAATTTCCTCTGTCTGGAAACTCCCCGTTAATTTTATTAAATTTGGAAACTGTAGAACTCCAAAAATGTATAAAATTATAAGATTTTCAAACATTTTTTTATGGAAATCACAAATTAAAGTAAAGAATAAATATTTTTTTTGAAACTTCCTTTATAAATGAATTTATGAATCTGGATATTAAATTTAGAAGTCATAAGACCCCAAAATGTATAAAATTTTAAAGATTTCTTTGATGGAAAACACAAAACCTTTAAGGGTATTAGGCAATGGTTATTGGCGAAATCGGCGCTTTAGTTTTTCTTAATTTTAACATAGAAAGAAAGCAAATACACACGTGTAATTTTAACTAATACTTATTGATATATAAATGATGAAAAAAATTGTACCATGGAGCCCATAAAAGCTTACAAAATGGCGGTACAATCTGTGGCGTATCTACCCGTTTATTTTCCATTTTTCCCTACTATCGTACTAAAAAAATAATTTTTTTTGGGTCTGCAGATAGTCTTTCTTTTCGTAAGATATGTAGTTTTGGACTAAACCTAAAATCACAACGATTGAAATGGAATTCTTAAACTTGTAGACAAAAAACCGCGATTTTTACGATAAAAATGTGAGTTTTTTGTAACTGGACAGAAAAATCGCGACTTTTTAATTTTTTTAAAGAAATCTCGAATTTTTATGGGTTATTTTGGAGGTTTAGTCTGAAATTATACATGTTTTACTTATTCTCTATTTTTTTCAAGTCACCAGAGACCTCCGTTCTCTGGGAATCAAGGCAAAACCGAACGAAAATGAAAAGTCGAGAAAAACGAGTTTAAAGTTTCTTTATCAATTAAAGTAATTTTACTTATATTTATCTCCCTTAGAAATCTTCAGAAGCATAGAATGATGTTTCTAGTAGTGCTTCGGCATCAGTCCGTTTTTGAAAATTATATTTTTATTAGTGGACTACAGGTAAAATAAAATGAAATTGCAATATCATGATAATGTTGATCTCAATGTGAACAAGTTCAAACTGACTTTTTTAAATATTTTTCTTTGTAATAAAGTAAAAACCAACCCGCAATTCTAACGATGGGTGGACATCTCTATGTACCACGATATTTTGGTTTTAAACCCTCTGAAAATGCAATGATGCAGATGTCTACGATTTGTTCCATATTTGTCAAAGTATTGAATTTTACAAAAATCTTTATTATGATAAATTATTAAATTTTATATATTTTAAAATGTTCTATTTAATTATAACAAATTATTATGATAAGGAACTCAGATCGTAACATTTCGAGCCCCCAGGTAATGTTCTCTGCTCGACTACCAGCGGCAGACGGAAATCAAGTCCACGCACTGCCACAATTTCATTTGCCTAATCAACAATTTTACGAATTTCGATATGAACAAAACGGTATCAAGAAGGATAGTACTTTCAGAAAATGTAATAAAAAAAATATTGATTTTTCCATTGCCTAATACCCTTAATGTTACGAAAAGTCTAGATATCGAAAAAGTAATTCTGCCTTTAGAAATTCACCGTCGATTTTATAGTTCAGAATCTAACAATTTGGAAACTGCGAAAACCCAAAAATATATAAAATTGTGCAATTTTTTGAATATTTTTTATTATGAGAAAATCATGAAAGTAAAAACATCTCTTTGAGAAAGTTTCTATGGAATTTATAATTCTGATACCCGAAAATTAAATTGGAAAACTTTAAGACGAATACCCCATAAATTTATACAATTTTACGATTTCTTGAACATTGTTTTGATGGAAAAACACAAAATCTTGTAGATACGATGCAAACGACTTGAGATATAGAAAAACTATCTACTTTAGAGAGTTCCTCTAAAATATTTAAATCCCAAGCCAGGATTTAAAATGTTGATAAAATTTCGTTTCAAAAACATATAAAATTGCATGACTATTTAAACATTTTTAAAAACAAAATGTTAGATATCTGGAAACGACTTAAAAATAAGATCCTAGAAAAAGAAGAAAATTCTTGAATTTTCTGTTATTTAAAAATCGTATTGATAGATCAAAATTTTTCAAAAATGTATTAATTTATAATACAATCAGGTTTTCTTTCGAGGTGAGGCACCCACGTTCTTTAAAGATATTGGAAATGTTTTTGTTAAGCCATCCATAAAAAAAATAAAAAAACGCCGCAAGAAATTTCTTTTAATTTTTTATGGTTAGATGGTTTAAAATGAATAGAATTACAATAAAAAAATATTTTATCGAAAAAAATGCTTCTTAAAAAGTACTTTTAAAAAATTTGTCTATTTAAACTACTGAAAGTTTCATTTCTAGAGAGTCTAATTTAAGTGCTAATTTTCTTACTATTTTTGATTAAAAATGTTAAACCTTTGGTATCTTCTTATTCGCCTTTTCACCTCGGTATAGCAACCAATAATAACGTCTAAATTTCTATTGATAGAACGGTCAATAATGAACCTGAGAAATTAATCAATCTAAATTGTAAACACTACATTTATGCAACCAAACTTAGACATTTTCTTAATTAGTTCAACTTGGTACGTTAACTTTGTATGTACCTTTCTCTCAATACTATATCAGTGACGTACATCTTTTCACCGAAAGGGTTATTATCATTTTATTTTTATTTATAAATCAATTTCGTGGGCTGGAGGTAACCTTAAAGAAGCATAAATTAAGTCAAAATTGTTATCTACCCAACTGTAGCAAAGTTTTCTTTGTTACTATAAATAGTCCTAATAATTTTTACCCTCACCTCGTATTTCTATAATTTACAATAATTATAGCAAACTAATTTTCCAAACTTTAGTTTTCTTTTGTTACTCAGAATCTGTGAATCCTCTAGTTTCTTTCGTAGTCTTACGATGTGGCATTCATCATATCTTTTGTTATACTTTCGAGTAATTATTTATGTTGTAAAAATAAATTTGGTATCGATTTTTGTGTGTTTGAATTTTATTTTACATCGACTCACGCCCTGGCAAACCGCTACTTAATAGCCATCCCACAAATTGTTCTTTGTGTTACGAGATAAACAAATTTGGTGGATTTTCCGATTTGTTACTTTCTTTAGTACTGTGAACTACTTTTGAGAAAGCACTGGCAATTTTAGTGATGCTTTTCAGGTAGGTTAGTTAACTAAGCATTTCGCATTCATTTAGAAACACGTGTCACAATTTCCTTTGTCCCGATATTAAATTTTGAACATGAAGCTTTACAAATTTAATTACCTTTATTCATAGCTAATATGTTATGTAATACACTTTGATATGAAGCACTCGCTATCTATCAAACAAAGACGTTCATTTAGTGATGCGGTGTATAGATTTAGGAACTACAAAGAAATTTCATACTCGAATGCTGCAGTCAATTTGAATAGTTGTAAGTAAGATTCCATCGATAGTGGTTTCAATGAATTCAATATCAACATAAACGAAGCGTTCCTTTGTGCTTTTCATTTATACCACATGAATCAATAATATGGACTTTTTTGATATCTCCTTTTAATTGTCTAAAAACATGTAAACTAAATGCACTATAAATTATTATTTTAAATAAAATATTACTTTTTTTCTCTTTGGGTTTTATTAGATTTCCTGGCGTTCACTGTTGTCTGAATTCATACTGAAACAGCTGTTACTTTTAAAATTAGCTACCTGTAGTTAACACGTTGAAATTTCCTTGTCTCACGTACGAATTTACGTCTGGCATAATCATCATCACAGAAAGATGACAGATATTCAAGAAGTTGACGATATTGATTTAGCCGGTGTATAAAATTTTAATATAACATAAATTGTGGTATTTCTATTATGACGAAAATTTCAACACTCCAATTCTTATGCATTAAAGTGTAAAATATCAAATTTAAATCACCATTGAACATTTATATGCTTGTTCGAAGTAAAACATAGATATATTCGTTCAAACTCAAGGCAGATGTTAGCTATTCCTGCTAGAAAACGGTGGCACTCTACATTTGAAAATGACATTTATAGCCTCTCAAATATACGAGCTTTGGCCGAGAGGAACCAATAGCGAGGGTCCCAGGATTTTCCTATCTTTAGCTACATTATTTGTATCTATTCCGGATTATTGTACGACGTGAACACAAAATCGCTTAGATACATTAAACCGGATTAAATCTTTTCCATGCTTAATTGAAAAAAATGAATTTGAATTTCTGCTCTTGAACTTATGAATGATGAAGGGTTCGAGGTATAATATGCACGTCGTTATAACAAAAAAAGTAAGAATAAAATGAAACAATGATTCTGTAAAAGACAGATTAAATATTTTTAACGAGTGGTTTCAAAAACGTGATGTTGATTTTATTCAGTTTTGTATTCGAACAAGGTTCTCATTCCCGCATAAATGAATAATAACATTTACGTTATTAATTCTGAAAACCGCAGCTAAGCTAACGTTACAAATTACATTTTATTCCTTGCTGAGGTTTTCACTAATATAAGAAACCATCAACTTTAACTATACACATTATTTTCAAGCACCTTTTAATATTACAAGTGTAGACGTGTCTTCAGTTGCTAACTTCCGAGCTACCTACTATTTAAATTTAACACAATAAAGACTCGAGTTATACTAATTCTTAATTTGTTAATTAATTTTGATAATTTATCATCAAATTTTGCGTTTGTTTGTGATGAGAAAGTTGTGCAAAGTAACTTCCGTAATATAAACAAGAACAATATTGGATTCCGGCATTATTACTTAAACTTAGTAAATATGCTAATTTTTGCGAAAATATTATTTGATAGCGGAAGGTTTACACAAAATTCTTGAATTTTAATTATTGCGCTTAAAATTATTTTATTATGTACTTTTTATGATACCTTCCAGTTTTGAGTCGAATGCGATTTCAAAATCGTTCGGTCCAGAAAAACAAAATACATTATTTGATTTCTTTTATTTGTTTGCTTCAATTTTTAAATTTATTTGTCGTAAATAATCAAAACTGAACCCTTTGTCGATGTTATTCGAATAAGGAGATAAATAATAGTTTTTGTGGGTATTGTTTAAACATAATCAAAATTCTTGGTCTGGTTCGCCAAAATCCGCGCGCAGGAAGTTGAGATATTCCGGAACACTGTAAATCCCACGAGGTAATGGGCTTTCCGGAGAGTAAGACGATTTCCGTTTATTCTGTACCTAAGCGTTAATTAAATTCAAGAATCACGAAGAAATTCGATTGTTACATTTAAGCTACGTGAAAGCAGTGAAACATTGAACAAATATGGGATAATTATTCGACTGCGACATATTGAATTCATAAAAAAATATTTACATTTCAAATTGGATATGTTCAAACATGACCACGTTTTTAGTTGACTAATCAATTGTCGGAATTTTTTGGAAATTTTAAAATGATTCTGTTATTCCTTTACAAATTTATTGACTAAAAAAAATGTATTATGTATAAAATAAAGTTAAAAGTTTTAATAGAATTTTGAGTCAGTTTTTGAATAAATGGCTCAAAGTTTAAAATTATGCTACAATTTATTTCAATATGATGGTTGGGTACTTTGAAGAAATAAATTTATATCTTACACGCAAAAAAGTTTTTCCAGCAAAATTACAAATTTATACATGAAAAATAAAACTAGTTATATTTTCAAATTTCAAATTGTGTGGTTTGTCCAAATGTTGTTTATATAACTTGTAACTTTCATGGAGAACATGTTTATTCAATCTCCTGTAACGTGTCTAGTTTGCAACTTTATTGCAACCCACAAAATGAACACTTTAAGCTTTATGACTCCAGTTTTAGGAGACCCCTATGTATCGTATCGTCCTAATGTGTGCAAAAATTTAGTAAATAGGTTCCTTAATATTAAAATTTATTTATTAAACTAAATTAAAAAGAGTCAAAAAATAAAATAACGAGTTCATCGCCTATAAAGCTATGGGGGCACCTGCCGATGTTTGTCTTTTTCTACAATAAGTGGTTATGCTAATTCGAGCTAAGGAATGATTTTTGAAATATTATAAATCAAAATCTAATATTACTTAATAAGCTCAAATTAATTATTTTAAGGAATGGCTGGATAAGTTCAGCAACTTCAGGTCACGATTCACCATGCATTTTTGGAAGTTGTGTTCTCCTAATTTTTTTTCAATTATCAAATTACTTCATTAATTTCACTTAAAAATATCCAAGGTTCAGTTTACAAATTGTAGCTGAGTTAACTTTAAATCCATGTTTCTAATATACGATGTAGATGTATTGAGATTCGTTCCTGTTGATAAAACAAAGATTGCCTTCGAATATAAAATATTGAAAATTAAATTTTCAAAATGTGACATCATACACGCCTTATATGGTAATGTGTTCGGTGAAACAGAGCAACTTCCAATTCCATTTTCAATGCAGTCAACCTGAAAATGGCGAGTTTATCCGATATGCGATAATGCAATTGAAAAGATTTCAAATGATTACAGATAAATCTCGAAGAGCTGAACTGGTAGTTTCACTTACATTCCCATTTATTATCGATACATAGACATTATATTTTTACGACATCATCATTTCTGTATGAAACTACACGTCCTTATTTATTAATTAAATAGGACTCGTTACAACCGGTGTTGCCATATCATTGAACCAACTGTACTAGGTTTCCAATAACGGATAATTATTAAATATTTGCTTGTTTTAATTTATACCATATTTCCAATTACACGTTAATTATCGATGTTTACCTCCATATACGCATTATATTTATCGTAATTATTTTGTGTTGAAAATCATTAAAGAATGAAATCGACAAAATTGTTAAAATTCTTTTGAAATATTGGAAACCGACGCAATATATAAATAGAAATTTTTATTTAAGAACAAAAAAAGGAGCTGAAACGAAGAGGCAATTAAATTTGTATATATTTTCAAAAGTCCTGTAATTAGCATCGTACATGAAGTATAAAACATGGAATAAACGTTTATATTAATAAAGTAAAAATATATTATGTCTTTTGGTTCATAAAGAAAATTTTTATTAATAAATATATAAAAAAAAAAGTTGTTATGAAACGAGTATTTCTATTGTGGTCTCCTTTAAAAGCGATCCTAAAAAGTTTGTTTACAAAGATTTTATGGCATTCAAGGCATTGTATGAACACAAACTGCCAAATAAAAATTATATGTATTGAATATAAAAAATTGATTACATGCTACAAATCCTCTAAGCCATCGGAAGACCGAAACAATTACACGTAAGCATAAAATAAATAATAATAAAAAAAAGTGTACCGACATAATATGAAAACACTTTAAACAATGGAATAAATAAATCGGTGAAAAGGATAATGAAACAGGAAAAAGATGAATCGATTCGTGGATTACGTAGTAAAAATTAATAGTAATTATGATAACTAAATCGTAAAGCCTTTCAGAGTGAATACAAAAGAAAAGGAAAACCAGGACACGACACAGTAGATGAATTGATTGGAAATGAAAAAGTAGTCAAAAGCATTAAATCGTATACATTTCCGTACATTCTAAATCTAAATGACCCAAAAACAACAAAGCATTTTGCTTTCAGAATTAAAAGGTAGGTATAATTTTCGTTGTTTAAATTTTTTTCACAAGGATGCACAGATATTTCTCAAAACAGAAAGAAATTTTACTGCTATCAACAAAAATAACTTCATTAATGAAGGAATTTCTACTTGAAGTGCTTTGCTGATTCAATTTGGTAAAAATAAACAAGTAA
This sequence comes from Rhagonycha fulva, assembly GCA_905340355.1. Taxonomy (NCBI): domain Eukaryota; kingdom Metazoa; phylum Arthropoda; class Insecta; order Coleoptera; family Cantharidae; genus Rhagonycha; species Rhagonycha fulva. Next base: position 2,756,447 of record HG996559.1, read on the forward strand.
TAAATTTAAATAAAAAATCTTAAAATGAATAACGAAAGATAAAAGCAGAAAACAATTATTTCTTATTAAATTACGAGGGTAATCAGAAGCAATATAAAATGAGATAAAGAGATTGTTAAAAAATATTTCTTAAAAAGTTAAAAAGTTCTTAAAAAATTTGAAACGGAATTCAGATTTTTAGTTAATTTTATTTATTTAGAATTTAAGATAATTTTCTAATGCTTCATAGTTAAGGAACTGTGTTAGATTTCTGCACGAGTGTGGTCACTTGCGTTTTTATTATAAATGGAGAAAGGCGACTTAAATAAACATTAATGTGGGGTACGGGGGAGTAAGGACGAAGAAAATGTTTTGACTGAAAATTCGCTAAAAAAATTAAAAATTACGTTTGTAAAATTGGACTGTTTTATATTTTAGCGTAAATGTTTCCATTTAAAATTAGGCAAATCGATAACCGATTGAATTAAAAACATGAATCAACAATACATTCACGTGGGCTTGTATTTTTAAAAAGGTGTAAAACCTGTGCATTGCATACAGATTAAATTAAATTTTAATTTAATTGATGAAAGGTTTGCTTTTTAAATCGAAATAAACGCATTCGAAAATTATTCGAAAAGCGTTTTTCAAACAACAAAATTTAAATGTCATTTTTAACAGAGCACAGTTGATATATTTTTTTGAGTTTAAGCGATTTAAAGAGCTGTTATAATTTTAGCAAATTTGCAAAGTACATTTTCTTCAGAAAATCATTTTGATTTTTAACTAAATCTGTGTACGTAACAATTTTATGTAACAATTTACTTTCAAATTTTCGTGGTAAATTTTATGATGAAAAACTAAATTTTTTAGACTATATTGATTATACTCGTTCTTTATTTTAAGTTGCACAAACAAATAAATATCTATACAATTTTCAGATTGTTTCTGAAATTTGAGTAGCAGTAAAAATGCAATTTAGCACTGAAATCCGTTATCGATATTTTTTCAAATTTTGTACCACAAATTGCTCTTAATTTGTGTCGCTTGCCCCGCTGATCTGCGATGGAATAGCAGACAGGCCAGCTAAGGGATTTCACCCCCGTCCAGTACCAGAGCATGGGTCGCGCATGCGCGTTTTGTGGATTCTTTCACGTTGAGACTCAGACAATCTTTAGCAGCTAACTAAGGAAAAAATATAATCGGGCGCCAGTTTTCCAAATAAAACACGAAAGTAGAAGAAAGAGTGGTTTTATTTATAAAACAAAAGTCAAGATAAAAGGTGGGGTTGACAATGCTTGATTCCAAAACTCCATATAGGAGACACAAACACGTAACAATTCAAGTTAAATCCAGGATACCCTGAAGGGATACCCTGGGACAATAAATGCAAAATAAAAGAACTAAAAAATACAAATGAGTTGCCATATGAAGACAACCCACCAAAAATAATATCGCGCATCTAGGAAACTGCCCAACGCATACATAGCACGTCGGTAACATTGACTACAAATACTCATTCGCAAGAGATATCATCAAGTAGAATTAAATACAGTAATTGCCTTTTCAACTTACCCTTCCACTACAATCATTCCGATTCAACATCGCTATTCTTTTGGAACCTCTGGAATATTAATGGTTCATCGTGCAAACTGAGTTTCAGATGTAAAGCTAAAAATAATAAAACTGCAATAATTAAACAAGAATCAATTCACCTGCGAACGGTAACATCCCAATGTCGATGTAAATTATTGAAGTAAGCTAATTTCCTAAATGCGCTTTTAACAAAATAAAAATCCATAGTTTTCCGGTCATCCCACGTCGTCGAAATTATCAAAATCAAAGCCAATAGGGCGGCGACGTCAAACGGACAAGGTCAGCTCAAGTGGACTGATAAGAATGAAAACCAGGTGCGAAAACTCCATTAAAAACATCCGTGGAAATAAAAAAAGGAAAACACCCTCATGGAAATGGTTCCATCACGCTGATTGAACAACAGAAATATATCAGCTCCACTTTAAGTTTGCTTCCAGAAAACCATAAACAAAAGTTGAAAACCAAAATGGACGAACACAGAAATGGACAGGTGGTAATAAAAAGCTAAAATTTATCAAAGTCAAACTTCGCTCAAAATGGAAAATATCAATATAATGCTTACCCACAAACATAAAACTGAAGGTTATTAAAAAGATCACTTCATTAAAATAAAGTTTGTGGCTTTTAAAACTCAAACATTACACAGAACAAAAATGAAACCTCCATTTTAGATGGTGACAAACGGAAGAATGCCAATTTGACAAATTTTCGAAATATTAACGCTTGCGCGTGATGGACATACACAGGATGATGCGTAGATTTCAAACCAATTTAAATAATAGCATTTGGAATGCTACAATTTACAACTTAAATTTTTCGATAGAAAAATAAACATTTTTTATTATTAAAATTTTCCTCATTGGGATTTGGACCAATGATAGTAGTCATTTGGTTGAGCAGCTATCTAATGAACCGAATTCAGAAAGTGAGCATCAACAATTTTCACTCAAAGGATATTTCAGTAACATCTGGTGTTCCACAAGGATCTAATTGTAATCCAATACTATTTTTATTATTCAGAAATAGAAGTTCAATAACTTTTTCTGCATTTACAACAATCAGGCCGCTTATTCTGGTTGTTCTTATAATGCAGCTATAGCTTTTAATATTTACAGTATAGAATCTGAATGCTTACATCACTTTCTGTACAAATTATAGAGTACCTTAACCGGAAGAATTGGTTTATACGCCAAGGAAATAAATAAGTCTGAAGAAAATATGAAGGCAGCCTTAAGGAATATTAAGGTTAACATAATTTACAGTTAAACGCAGATAATTAATAACACAGTTGTAACAGATAGTATAAGTAATATTAGACTCGAAGTCTCAAACAATAAGTATGACTGATATGTCTACTATAAATAACTGTCAGTGAAGGTAGGTAACCATCACTAAAATTGACTAACGTTAACTTAAATAAATATAAAAATTTAAGCTGAATTTGATTATTGTGAACAAAACTCTTGCTGAGATTTTTCTGCTCAAAAAAGCGCTTAATAATTATTAGGTTTGATTAGAGTAGGGGAGTTCAGATAGACAGGAATTTAAAATGAAAATTTTTAAATGGGAAAGCCATGCGGGTGTAACGTAACCGTGTCTCGTTCGTATCGAATCTCGTCAGGTGAACATATCATTTTATTTATTGAATTTGCGTGACTGGAAACCACCATTTCCTGCAGATAGTACGTACGTACATATATCTTTTAAAAATTCAATTTGTTTGTTGATTTTAAATCATCACTGAAGGAACAAACTTATTTGAATTGCTAAAGAGGAAACTTTCTATTCTTGAAATAAATTACACGAGAATGCTTGTGTATAATAGATATGTACATGCAGCAGTTCAGTTCATTACGCATTCAATACGTTTACTTGCAGCAAAAGCTTTACAAATGCATTTATGCAAAAACTGATCCTCGGTGTAACATTTTCCTAGACTGCAACCGTAAAACCATAGAAGTTTACTTGTTTTTTCTGCCACTTTAAAATTTAAGTGCATTAATAAATTGTGTGATTTGTTGTTTACCTCTGCTTCAATTTAAGGTGATAAGGCAAAGCGTAAAGAGTAGAATGAATAATTAAAACGAATCATCTCTTTAACCAATTTTAATAACTTTTTCACCATATTTAAATGATTCAATAAAAATGACAAATTGCTCCCCCAATTTAATTTTATTGCCTTGAATTGCTTTTTTTCAAATACTAACCCGTATTATTTTTATTCGATTTTAGGGTGCATATTCTTCTGAAATAGAAGTTTTAAGTTTTCAAAGAGATAAATTTATCAGGTTACGATAATAATAAGAAATAGGGAATATTTCGTTGAACATGGGTCGACTGCGCCAAGCGCCATAACGACGATAATAACGGTAATGTCGATAATTTTAAAATTTTTGCCGGTTTGAGAAAAACATTTATGATGAAAACTGTAATAAAATTAATACCTACTACATACCATACATTACCTACGACGTAATAGTGGGCAACATTTCATGCTTGGAACAGCGCGACATTATTGTCAACATTGTGTATTATGGAGTTGAAGTTTATTTTAAGAAAATGGATTACTGGTTATTTACTTGTTTTATTACCTACATTATGATTGTCTTTTTGATTAAATAAGTGATAAATTTTTATTTTCCGGAGATGACAAATTGTGACAATTTTTCTGTCCCACCCCTCGTATTACATCAAGTGAAATGGAACGGAATGTTAATTAAGTTGCAAACTACGCTGATTGCTAACTGTATTAACATATTTCAAGTTCCCTTCTTCATACATTGCCTCCTCAATTAATTTTTGGTGCAAAAATTTAATTCCACATTTTTCAGCAAAAATTGATGATGAATTGCTGAAATTGATTTAGTGCAGAAATTAAACGAAAATGTTCGATTTAATGGCCACCATTACTTTGTATTAATCATTCGCGATTAAATAATCTCTCTCTAATTTCGGTAACTTTCTTTTTAAATTAGAAAAAAAGAAGTAACACTTTGTTCCTTTTATTCTGCTAGGAAGTGACAAGAAAATTTCAAGTGGAGATTATCCAATTTGTTTGATTACTTCTTTCGACTCAATTCTTCGTTTTTTTCTATTGTTAACTTATTTTCAAGATTCACAAAGAGTGATCAACGCGCTAAGAGATTGGTTCCTATTATGACAATTTTTCACCAAGTCAAAAAACGGTTTTTGTTTGAAAAAATCTTTAAATTTGTCAAAAATATATAATTAACCGTTGTAACAAAATTTACCCCGATACCGTACACCCTTGCGCCTGAAGCGTTAAATTAATTATTAAAATAATTATCGTTTCAAGTTACTATAGCAGTTTTAAGGATCAAATTTAAATAAAAGCAAAAATTAGTAGGTAAATGAAAATAACTGTAATCTTGCACAGGCAGGATAAAATTTCATGTTAAAATGAAAATTAACGTAAATCCGGAACAATTAAAGCACCTGCTTTATTTCAAAATTAAATTCTTACAACTGCCTCTGATGGCAAATTGAAATTTTATAATATCGCTTAATTAACAACTTTTAAATGGAAAATTACAAACTTGTTCATTGTATCTCTGGTTTTAATCCATAAATTACATGAAATTTTAAAGCAAATTTCATTTTTGTCAAAATTCTAATTATTTAAAACTTCCTATTTAAATTAAAGTAAATTTTGGATAATATCTTTAATATTTTGTACTTGTTACTTCACAAAACTGTTTTGCTTAATAAAATGTATTCAAATTAATAATTAAATTGAAATTCGTTACTGAAATCAGAAATTTGAAAATGGAAGGATATCGATTATGACAGATGATTTTATCTAATCATGAGAAGTGAGAGATGACCTAAATGAAAAGTTAAAATGTAGCTAACATAATTAAAACCAGATGATCGAATGTTATAATCGATAAGCGTGGTTGGATACCAAAATGACAAAAGGTTCGTTAAAATTGGTAATCTAATTACCCCAAAAACCTAAATGGCACTTCAACGATGACGAAACAAAATCAGCCCAAAATCATCGAAATAAAGAAATTTAAAAGGAATTTCCAATCATTTTTACATTTGTACCTTTATTTCAACGCATCCTATTCAATAAATTATAAGTTAAATATCCTTATCATTCCTTTCTGCACATTGAAAATTTTCTGATGTTATCATAAAATTTTAGCAATTTGTATACGATTTTTAGTACAATGGACAATTTGACAAATCGAAACACCGACGAAGCTACAAACTGGCAATTAATTGGATATTTAAAACGGATTATTATTTATCTCATCGATGGAGGGCGAGGATATGAAGTACAACACAAAGCTGCATTGTGTACAAGAAATGGACTCCAAGCTTATGTTAACGGAATTAGATTGGACGACAGGTAAAACACATAAGAAGTCCTGGGATAAAAACATTTAACGCAAGAAGTAATTTTCAGAATTTTTACGGTGTATAAGCCATCTCCAGAATCAGTCATAACGTTTCATTCAAACTTGGAAAAATTAAATTATAAAAAGATATATAAGGAAATGAAGAAAGAAATCTTAAAAAACGGTTTAAATTGGAATCAGGAAACGGTGTAAGCTAAAAATAGATAATTGTAATTCGTTTATCCAATTATTTTTTTAGTAATTATTTAGGTGATCAAATAAAATTATATGACCTGGGAGATGATGTAGTGGTTAAAAGTAAGCTTCCATCCTATCAACTATTTGGAGCATATTATTTGAAAGTTGGTGTTTTTCTACCACCAGACAGAAAAACATTCGTGGAAAAAACTCGACATACCCATCAAAACAAGGCTAACGTAGTGGTTGACGTAAGTTAGTATTATGCATTATTATCATTTTCCCACTTTTCCAATCAACATTTTGTTTATATTTCAGGGTTTCTCTCAAAATTACTCATCATATACCCTAATAAATACTCAAAGTCTTAAATCGTTCAATCAAATTATGGACAAAAAAGTATCTCACAAATATTTTAAGCCCCAGTTAGTGATTAAAGCCGAACCTTATATTGAAGATGATATAAAAGCTCTAAAAATAGGAACCGTGGAATTTGGTAACGTCATTCCCTGTACTCACAGTCCTTTAAGTTTAGAACAAGATGTTTACAACGTGTTGAAGAGGTAATAAGAAATGGATAATTTTTCCTCCATCTTTTATTTTTGTACTTACTTAAATTTTACATTTTTGACTAGAATTCGTCCTTTAAATGGTCTACGTCCTAACTTATCCAATTCAAATTTGCCTGCGTTTGGAATCAATTTTGAAGTGTTAAATGGAACAGATGGAGTGATTCAATTGAATAGTCCAGTTTATGCAAAGTTTTAAAATTTTGTCGTAGTTTTTAATGATTTATTCTGACTTAAACTTTTTTTAATACAAAATAAAAGTAAAAAATTCAACGATTTGACGATCAAGATTTATTAGTAAGATGCTTTAATTTTCAGGAAAAATCAAAAATGTTCTGAAAGTGAGCGTTTTTAAGGAGAGGTAGAGTAATTGCATCCTTGGTGTTAGTTTTCATAATTAAGACTTATTTAAAAATAAATTCAGTTAAAATGTTTTTAGTTTTTGAATTTCATACCAATCACGCCACAGGTGGTTTTTTTAAAAAATGGACAAATAGAAGCGTGGCCGAAGGTTTCAGAAAATTTTAAAAACTTACGCTGGTGAAATATTAAATGTCTAAAAATAAATTGAAGCAGCCAAGAGCTAGGGGCAGCTGCCCCCTTTGCCCTCTAATAAACTTCCATGAATGAAAATAAAATAGAGGGTACTAACTTATTTTATTTTCAATGTTTAGATTATTTTATTAGCAGTGGCTCCTAAATATTCCAAAACAAATTCAATGACCGAAAATTTCAAGGAATGGTTCATATTTATAATTTTTCTTAACTATTTTGTGAAAAGTATTTTATGAAAATTCTATACAATTGGTTACCTTACACTGATAATCGTAAAAAATTATGATCAAAAATAGCAGCAATCATCAGAGATTTCCAGCGTGCAGTGAAAAACCACCAAGAAGAAATCTTAAGATTTAAAAACCACCACAACAAAGGTTGATGTTATTCACAATTCTATCTAAAGTATCCAGTGGCAGATTCTAAACTGGTAAAATATGGATCTTGCAGATAAAACGTTGAATAGCCGACCATCTCAACGTTCTAGATTTAGTTTTTGTATTTACTGATTCATATAAATTTTGACAATTCGGGATTAAACTAACATTTAAGGGAGGGTTCAAAATACGATCGTGAGTTAATATAATTTCATCAAGTTGCATAAAAATAGCCAGATTTTCTTTAACGATTTACATTCAGGTATAGTACCAACAATGAACTATACACGAGAGTAGCTAGGACTCTAGGCTAGAACCCCATAGGTTCGATCCCCAATCTGGCTACAAAATTTATCCAACTTTATTATGACCCTCTCCTCTCGGAAGGCAATGGCAAACCACCGAGAGTAATCTGGCAAGAGAACCATTTAATATTAAATTAATGCTCACGATCCTTCTGCCAAAAAGCAAAACGAGGAGAAAGACGTGAGATTGTAGCTCACCTAATTATCTTTATTTAACCACAATTATGATTATTACTTCCCAACTTTTCTCTTATCTTGAATTCCCACCCTTCTTATACCTACCGACTTTGCAATACCAACGTAACTAGTCAAATCCTCTAAGTCTAGGTTAGCGGTGGCGAACCTATAGCACGCGTGCCAGAGGTGGAACGTACGAAAATTTTAATGGCACGTTAACGATTTACAAATGATATCATTTTATACGCGCTACAAATTAAGTAACTTGAAATAATACCTATCAATAGTCGAATACATTCAGTTGTGTAAAAACGGCTAAGCAAAAGTAATAGGAAGCGAGAAAGTTCCCCTCCCCCCCACGATAAAAGTTCATGACAAATAATCACTTAAAAATCGCTAATTCTCCAATAAGAGAGCGAGAAAGTTTGATGTTAGCGGCTTGAACGTTAAAAAAGTAAACTTCTTTTATTAAATTTTTTAATTCTAAAGGACGCTAATGTCAGCTTTTTTGCTTTCTTTGTTGGAAAGTAAGGCGATATCCAGTATTCTGATTATAAAAATTTTTACTGGCTAGAACAATACAAAACGGTACAAAGATCAATTAGAAAAATGGAATATCCCCCCAGCCGCAAGTAAAAAAATGTTTTCTCAAGAATTATCATCATTTTTATCGAATTTGACAATTTAAAAAATTCATCTCATTAATTCTATGGGGGGAATACCTCCCTAAACCCCCCGGTTACACGCCCGTTTCTTTACATTCTAGAAGATCTAGCAAAGACCTCCTATAATTTAAAAAGATTGGCGTGAAACCGGGGGATCTGGGGGGTATGGAATACCCCCAGCTATAAATAAGGAAGAGATATTTATCTACTACAGAATTAAATTGGCTTTTTTATCAATTTTGAAAAGTTACCTTGTTAGTTCCTTGTGCTGGGGGGTATTCCATACCCCCCAGACCCCTCGATTTTACACCAAATTATTCACATTTTAGAATAGATTTGTTTTGGTTTAACCATACTTTTAATATTGTATAAATAAATAGTATTTAAAAATTTTTTGGAACGTGAGGGGGAGTAATGATATTCAAATTACACCGCTTACCATAAGCACTTGTTACGGCCCTGGAAGGAAGAGTAAATAGTAAATACAGTTTTTTTAAAAATCGTATTGTACATTTTTAAACGATCAAAGTAGATTTTTTAAATTCGTAGTTTTCAGTTTTTTTTTTAAATTTTTCAAAAATACAATTCTAAAATAAAAATTTTTTTAAATTTTTTTCCTATTAAAAAGTGTTCGGCACGGGAGCAACTCGATTAATACTGTTTGTAAATTTTTGGCACTCGTACATAAAAAGGTTCGCCACCGCTGGTCTAGGTGATACTGTTGACCATAAATCTTGTATTACATTAGAAAAAATACAGAATCTTTTGTTGTGGAGCAAACAATAAAGCAACAAAGTTTACTTTTCTTTCAAGATGCAAAAGAATCTAGAAGACATTTCAAACGCAGTGATTGGGCTAACCAAAAATAAAACAAATCTTACTTTACGCCATTCTTCTAACATGCATTTTAAATTATATTTAATTAAATTTTTAAAACAAATACTTCTACAAGAGTAGGAGTTCAGCTTGGTCCCCCCCCTCTCCCACTGCGGTATTTCCTAGATCCAGGGACGGTGCTAAGCAGTAAACCAGGTAAGTGACGCATAAAGGCGCAAATTATCAGGGAACGCTTCAGAATATATTAATCTACATTTGCATCATTCCCAAAACATATTTTTTTCATTGCAGCTTTGTCATTTGGGGCGACATATTTGAAATATGCAGGGAAATGTAAGAGCAGATGGCACCGGATCTCTCTGGAACGTTCTCATCGTCACAGAGAATTTATGATAATAAGACTAGATAAATAGTATAAGATAATGTAAGACAATTAGGCAAAACTAGCAGAAAATTAAATGAAATTGAAATATAAGTAAAATGGCAGATGACAGAAGTATTGGATGATAGAGTATAATAAAGATAGCAAGAGATAAATCTCTGGTAGACCGAAGAAGTGTTGAGAGGTCACATAAGATATGAAGTGATAACCTTAACAGATAATAAAAGGCGATCCACAGAAAGAACAGGCAAAAGCTTAATTAGAAGAAATAATATCAATGAGAAATGAAATTACAAAAAAATAATAATCTTTATTTTTTATATCACAGAAAGAATTTTAAAACGCCTGAAAATAGGCAACTTATACTGCATTTTGTAATTTTTATAATATTCGGAGATTCGGACATGTGATTTCTTTGTAATTCAAGAATCTATGGAAATATAAGTAAAAAAGTTAATATAATTGTAGATATGGTAATTCCATACGTTGACATAATTATTAATAATATTTTCGTGGTATAACTAGAAAGTTTGGGGCCCTAATTCAATATTTGAAAGAGCGCTCTTTCCCATTCAAAATTAATCTTATTCCTTAAATAAAATAAACATGCAGTAGCTAAATTAAGTACCCCCCTCCCAGATAACTTCTTTTCAGGAATTAAATTTGAGTATTCATCAATTTTCAAGTCATATTTTTGCTAAGAGAAATTCCAGATTCTATGGTATCATACCCATTTCTTTACACTCTCTCTTTCTTTCACATTAGGTCCCCCTAGCACTCAAGGCTCGCTAAGGCCCTTGTGGCACAACCAAGCCTCATTAAGGGGCTGTTAAAGTTTTGCAAAAAGTTATAATCCTCTGATAAATGAGCGCTCATAATAGTTTCTATTCTTCTGGAAAACGTAGAAGTAAGCGAATTTGATAATTTATTAATTTGGTCATAGAAAACCAGAGATATTTTTATTTCAAGGAAATTAAAACTTCCGAGACGTGGTGAAGAAAAATGTGCATACAAAAAATTTGATGTGCTGGCATATCTGAGGGAGTCCCACCTTAAAAACTAAAAAAAAAATTAAAAATGTGATAAATGAAGCGACATTTTCCTGAAAAAAAGTTACCCTTTGACCTGGAGGGTTTTAGACCCTTTAGACCATTTGTTTTGACACTCATATCTTCACATTTTGCACTAAAACTCAAGGCTAGCTAAGCCAGTAATAATATTCAAAAATTATCAAGATATCTGCAAGACGTTCAAGGTGAAAATTTGAAAATATGGACCAGTATAAATGTTAATAAATCGGAGTGAATTGGATATTAGCATTTTATTTTACCTTGAACTGCTAATGGCACTAAATCTAGTGATTTTAAGAAAGACAAAACAATTAAATGTACCTAATACGGCTCTGTGCAACCTAAAACTTAAAAGAACGCATACTATACAAATTGCAAAATGTAAACAATAATTTATTACTATTTCTAAAAATGACTTCATATTTGAATTAACTCAAAAAGGTATAGAAAAGATATGAAAAAAAAAGATTATCATTGCATAAGTTAATTAAATATTAAAAAAGATAGTAATTAGAAGTAATACATAATTAAATGATTGCGTACTTTTATAGATTAATAATGATGACTTTCAGAATATTTTGAACTTCTTCTTTGATTCATCAGCAATACGTCCTTATTAGTGAACCTAAAATAGTTCAAATAGTTATTCCTTTGCAAAATAAGTTTGGCCATGAAAAAATTCTTTAAAATTCTGCATCTAAAAAACAGTTCAGGTAGAATTCTTCCCTATTATTTCATAATCCCAGTTTACCAAAATTTACAAGAAACACCTGGTTAGTTCAAGATATTGTTGATTTTGAACCACACTTAAAGGACACTTTTATGAAAAAAATTGTGTAGTCACAATGACTAAAACAGAAAATAACAGATAATACTTAAGTTTATTACTATAATACACTTTTTAATATATTATTATTATTATTTATATAATACAAAGGCAAATTAAGTACATGTGCCATAACAAGTCAGCTTTGTGCTTATAACAAACAAAAAAATTGTTCATTAACAATTAGAGTAGCGGTTTGTTGTAACATTTACAAAATTTTCTATAATATATTTTTTTTCTACTACATCATAGTCATTATTACTGATACACTGCAGAAATATAATTTTAAATTGGTTTGCTCGAATAGTACTGGAGGAATTAACATGTAAGAAACATCTCATAACAATAAGAATTTTTTAATAAAAGAAAAAAAATGTTATTTTTTTCAGTTTTTACTAGTTACACAAAGTTTTCCTTCCTAATACAGTGTAGTAAAAATAAATGGACGGAAATTAGAACAAAGCTTCACAAGTTCTGATCACATTCGTCAGTATGTTCCAATCAAAGTTAAGTTTTATTTGTAAAGCTAGAATTAAACTGAAAAAAAAAATAAAAGTAATAATATGGAAACGAATCACCAGCTGTGAACACTAAAACATGTCAAAATGACAATAAAATATTGCATAGAAAGTAATCAATTTCACTATAATAAATGATTCGAATGCCAGCTTAGTGAACGTCATAACTTGATTATATTTTAGGTAACAAATGATGCTTATCACACCTGCTACCACAATCATCTCAGCCATCACTTTGTATTATAATTATTATCATTATTAATAGTTAAGCACTTAGATGCACAGAGGAGTTCAAATTGTGTAAGAAATGCTATAAAAAAAAAGTTAAAAGCCAATTGAACACAATTCCAACGTCCCCTGATATCCTAAAATGTTTACTTATTATCCATACGTTCCAGATACTTCTAAAGCAAACTATATTTTACATTAATCACTGTTTAGCGCTATACTACGAAACTATATGTACAAATTGCACTGACAGTCCTGGCAGTGCATCTGGACTACATCCAAATGCTTACCATTTTTTATCAAAAAAAAGTAATTGGCTGAACAAAGCTTTTAATTCCTTTAATCATTTCCACTAATTGTGCTCGTTACCAACATTAAAACTGATAACCATTAATGGGGTCTTTGCTCAAAAATGTGGGCAATGTGCAACTTCTACCTGAAAATTTTAAGGGTACCCATTTCAAGAAAACCGTTATATTTATTCAGTTCATTTTTAAGTTTTGTACCAGCGTGACGTATCGACTTTTACCGAGTTACCTGCAACATGAGCGATTTTGACAGTGATGACGAAGAAGCGCAACCAAATTCAGCGTACCAAACAAAATTTAACAAGAAGTTTATCAACTCTCAAACTCTAAAAGACAAGAATAAACGTCACAACCACAATTTAGCAGAACAACAACGTCGAAATCAACTCAAAATCAGTTTCAAAAAACTCCACTTAGCCTTACCAGAAATCGTAAATGGAAAATCAAGTCGGCAAGCCGTCCTAAAGGCAGCTGTAAAATACATTCAAGGCAAACAACTCAGTTTGAAAAGCGAAAAGGAAGAGATTGACGCGCTGAAGCGACAAAATAGCATTATAGAAAAACAAATTAAAATTTTAGAAAGTGAAATTGCGAAAAACACTAGGGGCATGATTTTTAAAACTGTAAAATATGAGAGTGAGAGTGATTGAGTTTGTAAATTTTTAAATATATTGTTCATTAAAATCGGTGTTTTTCAAAATTTATTTGGATTGGTAATGTTAAAGGGGTCCTTTTCCTGCAATTTTTATCAAGTGGCCAGAGCAGGTAATCAACCAGGGTACACAAAGTGAAAACAATAGTAGAAACTGTTCAATTATAAAATTAAGTTTTTGCATTATAATAACAGGAATTGTAACCTCCCCCCCTCAACAAGAACTTCGTACTGAATTTTCACAAATTTTTCATTCAGTTCATTGCTTTAATTGAGAAACTAGATTTCTTTTCAATTAATTAGCAGTGTAAAGTGTACATACATTTTACAGAAATATCAATTTGATTTTGGAATGGTCAGATGCGGCTCTAAAAGTGCTAAAACTTCATTGAACAGTTTCTTGGTTCCACTAAATGCATTGATTGAGTTAGATATTAAATTTTGCAATTCAATGAAAATCAAATACCTTTCCTCAAACACTGCATAAATTTGAATTCTGCTATATTTTTGGTCTCAAACTTTCAATATAAAAATTTTAATCAATTAATTTTGACCCCCCCCCCCCCCATCATCAAACAAAAAATGAGCCTGCTGATTTAATTTTGAAATATGAAATCAATTAAAGAGTTAAAAATTGCGAAGAAATTTAACTTTTATATTTCATTGGAAGTCATGTAAAGATTCAACTAATTTTACCTTAGCCTTCTCCGCTTACCCAACAAAAATGTTTCATCCTAAAAATAAGTTACACCATCAATTTTTGGTCATTTAACTTTGAATTTCCTATAATTTTTATCCCAAATGGTTATCAATTTTACTGTGAAAAATGCCTTCCATACAAAGCTTCCTATGCAGAACATAACGTTTAAATAACTTTTATCCAACTAATGGTAAGTAATAAAAATTTCTGTAACATCTTAACAATTTTAAAACAAAATCGAATCTATTTACAACAAAAAATTAATAACAAAATTCTAATTTATGGTTCCAACTACACAACTCTTCATTTTTGCATCATTCAACTCAAAATAAACGTTTCTTCCTTGTGCAAATAAATAAATAAATTACGAATGATTTTATAATACACGTTTCGTTTCATTTGCAAAATTTTTCCATCTATTACATTCTGCACAACGCATTCACTTCTATTTTACTATAATAATTTGACATTTATTAATACTTGGTGCTTTTGATCAAATAAAAGGTAAAAAAGCAAAATATTACAGACGAACTTGGAATGCCTGAGGAGCTGTATTATTTGACAAAAATGGATTAGTACCATTGGTATTTTGTCGAGCTGCTAAAGCCGCCCATTCCGCGTCGAATGGATCAGGTTTAGAATGATGTGCTGAAGAGTCTAAAGACATGGCTCGGGAATGAGATCCAATTGTAGGAGGGCGACGATGGGGAACCCCGTCCATACCAGGAGAAGGTGTCGCCAAGTTTACGATCTGGCCTAACCATTGATCAGGCTTTGGTAAACTTGAATTGTTTGAAGTTACGCTCGTATTTGGGGAGTGACTTTTGATAGGAGAGTAGGATTGGTTCATACTATTTGGACTAAAATTGAGATTTACGGGAGTTATCGTTTTTCCTGAAGTGATAGCAGGTGTTGAGCTTAACGAGTGCATGTAGCTGTTGCTTGTATTTGTCGATGATAAGGTTGGAGACGATGTTAAGGGTTTGTTGACGTTGATGGTCGTATTAGTTACGGTGACATGTAGATTATTCTGATTCTGGTTCTGATTTATTGATAATTGGTTGTTGAAGTTAAAATCGTCGGAACTACTGTGAGTTAATTGACTTAATCCTTGAGATAACTGCTGACATAACGCGGTGACGGAATCGCCTGGCGAAATTTCTGGAATAGGAGAAACGCTTTTGATATCAACAGGCGACGTTGTTCCATTTGAGCGATATGCATTTAACCTTTCGGCATTACTGGGAAGTTCGTTGACGCGTAGTGACATTTGTCTTTTAAATGGTGAACTTTGTCCAATAACGTTGAATCCCCGACAACTGCCCTGCCTTGCCAACATGCCTGGAGTTGCGTGTGGCCTTTCAATTGCAAAAGGATTCACGGCCGAATTTTTATTGCCTCCCACATCGACAGCTCTTTCCAGTCTTTCCGTTAATCCGTGTTGCCTAAACGAACCAGTCCTTGTAAACGTATTATTTTTTGTATCAAAAGTCATAGTGACTGCACATTCCTTATCTCTCCTTTGCTTCCTCTCCAAGCATACTGCAAAAGCGCATCCAACAGCGTGAGATAGCCTTTCGCCAGTTTCGCGAAGGGCGAGAAAACCATGGCACATCCAACGTCTAGTCGTTCCATCTCGACAAATGTAACTAAAACCTCGATCGTGATTACGATCAGGAGCACAAAACGAAACTTTTTCTATTGTTTGGTCGACTATTAGACCTTTCGTATCTTCCTCCACTACACGCAAACCATCGCCGCTTACGTGTAATATTGCTCGGACAGGTCTCCTTCGTGATCCCTAAAATTTATAAAATAAGATTAGAAATTACATAAAATCCGAATACAAACTATAAATCGGCTCACAAGCGTGACATGTCTGGATAATTTAGAAGTTTTGTTCGCCTCAGGGTCGGACTGGATATGGGTAGAATGCGAATCTAGATCCGTCTTATTTCAGAGTTGTTTATACAGCTTTTTTATTAAGTTTAATGTTAAGAGTTAATATTGATTTTAAAAATCTAAATTTAGCCCGAAAAAATTGTATGATATTAATCGCACAGCGTGGATTTGTCCCCAATATTCAAGAAAATACCCTAAAAGATTTGAAACATTGGAATCAAAATTTATTATGTTTGAATTATTGTTTGTTGTGTCTACATAATATATCGTCTATCCATAATGAGTCCTCAGTCACTCATTCATTAAGAAAATAAATGATTAGTTTACAAATAAAAAAATCTTTATAGCTGTTTAGTTAGGGTTCAAAAGAATTAACAAATATTACTCAAAATAATATGTAGTTGTAATATATAAGAATTAGAAAGAAGTTACAGCTTTAACACATTTCCAGAATAGTGCGTCACTCGTTAAGGTTAATTTGAATATTTTTTGCTGTTATCTTCTATTTAATTCAATAATTTGTATGTAACCTATCCTTACAATTTGACAAATTGTATTTCTCTTTTCTTTCGTTTCTAATAGCCTGTATTTGTCCACATTCACACAAAATCTTATACAAATCTAAATTTTAACCATAAACTGATACTTATAACTTTTTGAAAAGTAGAGCAAAATTGCAACGTTTCGAAATTCCAAAAAGTTTTTTTTAATCGTTCAATTTAGGGTTGTGAAAGCTTCCAAATAATGACTGTCAACCAAATTTAATTGATTTTTAAATTATCTCTCTTGTTTTGACTTGCAATTTATATAATTATTGATAAGTCAATTTACCTGCATACTTAGCTACTTAAATTATCTGATTACCGGTCAAGTTATTTTTATACATCCTGTATGATAAATTTTATAAAATTAATTTTTTAAATATCTTATTGTAATCTTGCAAAGATAATTTACAAATATTTATTGCGATTGTAAAATGAATTTCACAACTAACAATAAATTAAAGAAAGAAAAACACCTATTACTATTTAAATTAAATAAATTTCCCCCTTATTTGAGGGTTGATTTAATTATAAAAATATTTACCTAAAATTCCCCAAATTTCTAATTACTTATTGATGTAACTTAGTAGGACTTCGACCAACTAAATTTAATTGTCTGGTTATTCAATAATGTTTATTGTTTATAATTTTGCTAATTATGATTTTCTAATTTAATCACGTAATTTATTTCGTTTTATAATTTATTGTTCGAATAAAATTTTGTTTAAAATTTCAAGCACTGGTAAATTTTATCCACACCTTCTAAAAGTTATGCACAGGATTTTATGTTACTTTTTGAGTTTTATTAAAATGCATTGATTCATCCCCGAACCCTTTCCTTATTTTACTACTTTTGTCTTCTTCTCATCAGCACTGATACTTTTTCATTTCCTTTTTTTCGTATTGTATTTACTTCCCACCCTCCAATTCCTTATTCAAATTTTTCTGCCCAACTCGAGGATGATTAAATCCTGGTTGCTGATTACTCGCATGCATAAACTACAAAAATGTTTTGCATATAAAACCTTACATCTACATTTTTATTTTATTAAAAACTCAGTTTATTCTAAGAGTGACTGAGGTCGTATCTCTTATATAATGTCGAATTTTCTAAACTATTTTAAAAAAACCACTTGCAATACTTTCCATTTTTACTTTTTCTTGTATAGTTAATTTTTGTCACATACCCAAACGTTAGTGCCAGTCCGCTCCTGGTTCGTCCTGCAGCAACATTATTTGTAAATCAGATTTCATTCAAATATGATTATTGCTTTGCATGACTGAAAGCGGCGCGAAAGTGTTTTAGTTCCACATGCCAAGAAATCTGGCCAAAAATAACGATTACCGCTTTAAAAACTCCAATAATATTGCGTTTCAAACGCACTGACATTCTTTCCGCACTGTTACGCACTTTCACGGTTACTTTATCAGCTGACTTTATTTCACAGTTTTAAACTTTGAAATTGTTAAAAAGTACTCCAATTGAAAAATTTGCATCACAAGTTGAATGGTTCACAAATTTTCGTTAAATTCAAACAGGAAACGCTTATGAGCCCAAAATTTCAACGTATAATACTCACCCTTAAAACTTTAATTGCTTCCTCACATACTTGCATTCCCCTCGATTCAAATACTTCCACGCATCCTAAATATTTTACACTAAATGTACATGTTCCCGATCTAACAGCCGATTCGTCTGCTTGCCATTGATGAGGCTTTGAGCTTTCCGGCATTCTTTCCTTTCGTCTGCGGAAAGAATCGCGGAACGATCTTCTCAGTCGATCCATTTTACGAGGTGATCGAAGACTCCTCCTCTGTAAGTAATAAAAAAAAAATTAATATGGTTAAATTATAAGGATTTCAAGTTTAAAATTTAAATTATCAGTTGACATTTGAGAATAGTACTCAGCCTAAAGTATTTTTATAAATTTAACAACAAAGATTGTTGTAAGCGATAAAAGGCACCAAACCGAACGACAAATAGAATACTCTCAGCACAACATCAAACCGAACGCGACCCAAGTATATTTCCGTTTTACAAATATTGAGAAGATAAATTAAACAATCAAAAATTATACAGCAACATAAATAGACCGTAAAATTATAATAAACCACTTCTGTTCAATATCGTAAGTTCTAAGAAAAACTTTTATAAAAATAAGCAAAATCAGTGATTGATCGCATTTAACATCATACACTTCTTAATTGAGAAAACGAAAAAAACTGCTGATAAGAAATATTCCAACATTAGAAATAATTTTCTGTCGGATTGAGTCGAAAAGCTAAAACCCACCCTTCCAATGATTAAAATTACAAGCAGCATCTTCATCTAACAGTTGGATGGCAATCAAGCGGAACTTTAATTGGTTTGCCGAGTCAGCTCAAGTGGGCAAACCATGTGAAAAAGCTTTTCGATTAAATTTTCTGATGAACGAAAATAAAAAATTGAATTTAGAAAACCACATATTATTCAAAATTTTCGAGTTCGGTAGACAGAAGAACGATAAATGATACACCCACACTAAAAATAAATAAACTCCAGCACGTTCCACATACAATAAAACTATTGAAGCAGCAAACCGATTAAGCTAATCGAAAACGATGTCGGATTCGATGAAGTAATTCTTTGTTATTTCAACACTGGGTGTTTGCAGTTCTTCATGTCGACTGACAATCCTACACCATCGAGACGACTATTTCTGGCATCGCGATAACCAAATTATTTTATTAAAATATAAAAATAAGTAAATTTTTTATTTAGGTAAATATGACGTAAATTATCCAGTGTGGTTAACAATCTGATAGGATTTTGAAACCACAGGTTTTTTCTCTAAATTATCACTATTTGCTACCGTTGTCGTTTGAATAAACAAGACGCGGTAATCATGTTTATAAAAATATTAAAAGCCTAATAAAACTTTAACATAAACTCCCATAAAAGTTGTATAATTAATCTTGATAATGCTTTTGGGTGACGTAGGCAGGCGAAACAAAACAAACAGAGGAGTTAAGAACTTTTTTGCCGCACCCTGTATTTCAAAAGTCGTTAATATTCAATAATTCATTCTAAAACTTATAAACATGTAATTTGCGTAATTATTCATCCATAGGAAAAAATGTACACAAGGACAAAATTTAAATTTTTAAATAACTCGAATATTCTTCAACTTTGGGTAAATTACATGTCTTTCTGCAAAAATTAATTATTAAAGCAATCAAGCGGTTATTTATTTAGATAGGCAACAAAATTATTAATTACTACTGTTGGGATTTACCCACAAAAAATCTGACAGTAATTTTTAAAAATAGGTTTCGAATTTTCCTCGATGATGATTAATAGGGTCGGTGGTATACAAAAACTATAAAAGCAGAATTTTAAATTCCCATGGATTCCATTCCGATACCCGACGACAATTTAGGGTGAGAACACGAACATCATCAGTATCCCCTAATTTTGATCCAAAACTACACAATTACAACAATGTGACCATTTCCCAGAGTTCCGAACAGAATATTTAATAATTTCTAATGAATCGATCACCTCATTTTACTCTCTGACTGACTCATTTCAAATTAAGATCTCGAAAAACGTGTCGTGTCTAATGAATCACCAAAAGTGAAAATCCAAATTCCGATGTATCACATTAAAACAATGCACCACCCCCGATGATTCACTCTGTATAATGTTAGATAATTTCGAGGCAACCAAGCATTAATTCCTGTTGCAACGAGTCTATAAATTTAGCAGGAATTAACCTTCGTTTTTTAATTAAGTAACTGTAAATCGGCGCGCATGAAGTTAACAAGAGTTTCATGGACGTCAACATGTGATTTTCTCGTATACTCTTGACATAAAAAAAATCAAAATTGGTGCAAAGTCTGCAATTTTGATAATTTTTCACATGTAATTTGCTCGTAATCACGTAATTTGAAAATTAAAAAGTTGTTTTTAATCCTGGAGGTCGTAGTTTGCAAATTAACCACTTTAAAATCGATGCAAATTGGATGAAAAAAGGGAAAAACTTGGTAAAATAAAACCCGTGTGTAAGTCAACGAAAATTACGACAAAATTGAAAACGGAAGCCTTCATTTTTGAAATCAGATTACATCAAAAGTAATTTGACTAAAAGAATCCATTACAGCACGAAGTAAAAATTTTTGTAATAAAAAAAAAGTTAAATTTGTAAGTGGGGCCCAAAGTTAGTCTCGCTATGTTAGAATAAAAGAATTTAATTTCTCAAAATTGATTTTTTAAAGAACCCTTGGTTTGTTAAAAGCACTTTATCGTCGTTTCAATTATTTTAAAAGCTTCATTCGGAAGCTTGAAAGGTTCATAGAAAACCAATAATGCTTCTACCGAACCACCGTATCAGCAATTATTTTAAGCGACCGACAAAATTCCTAACAATTTTGAAAGTTTGATCTGTGATATATAGATAACATTTTAAATTTTTTGTTTATTTTTGTAAACACCGGTAGAATTTCGGACGTCAGACTATTATAATCGCGAGAAGTTCTTTACCTGAAAGATCAAAGAGCATTAATTGTGCTGCCGAAAGAAAAATTTATCCAGAAGAAGTACAGGATGAGCACGACTCAAGTGATGTCAATAAACTGTCAAAGAATGGTTGCTTGACACGATTACGAGAAAAGTTTCTCTTCTGATAAACTTGACAATGGGGGAGGAAATCCAATCCCACAAACGTTTAAATCTTGAAAATTGCAGAATTTAAAGGAAATCGAACGCGAAAATCCAGGTTCGTGAAGGCTTAGATTTAATTTTAATCGCTTTTTTAATTTGAATGTATTGCTGCTACAAAAAGGAAGAAAAAATTGTTACCGATATGCAAGGATTATCTCTTGGAAAACTCAGTTGTCACGCCTTCAAATACTATTAGATAAAGAAAGGCGTCAAAATCTTTAATTATTATTGTTCAATGAGGTAAGAGTAATGATTTTCTGGTTCCGGTTACATGCAGAATTTTACTCGAGGACATCCACCAAATGATGAATTGAATGATACAGTGGCCCTGTACCGAAAAGCCATGTATGTACTTGCGAGAGGGTTAGTAATGATGGAATTTTTAGGTGAAATTATGGTAAAGCCATAATAGTTCTTCAAAATTTAAAAGGATCTAGATCTAGATGATTTTATCAATTACCAAATTTCGAAAGAGTTGCACCATGCAAAATCTAGTTACTTTGTATTCTGAATGTCCTGCAATCAAATTCATGCGTTACGAACAGATTATTTTGCATCAAAAATTCTCAAATAGTTTACTTCTCTTGTTAAATTTTATTTATATCAATTCTAAAGACAAATTTACTGAAAATTGTTCACGCTATTCAAGTAATTATTCTATTTATGCAAATAATTACTCACCATGACGTGACTAATCACTTGCCGATATAGGAGTTCTAATTTTTGTAATTATCAGTTGAGTTTGTCTAAATAAATAAATATTCACCTTAGCGTGAGCTATAACTACTTCTCGATATAAATCTAATTTTCGCAATTCTATTCATTCTTTAATGTGAATCTAATCAATTTCTGATTAGAGGATTGTTTTAATTACTTGGGTGAATTATAAAATTAATTTATCTGACAAATTATGTTCTCATGTTATATAAATAATCAAATTATATAAATTATTCAGTCGGTACAAATAAATCGTCTGAATTTTTATTGTGGAAAACGCAGGGCTTTTACGTCCTAAGCATAAAAATAAAATCGTCCTTAGAAAAGGGCAGAAAATTAATTTGTTCATTTCTACTAGAAAATCTAAATTATAAAATACTAACTTGTAACTTTAGAATTTAGATTGATTCTAAAGCAAAGGTGGTAAGGGTGAAGAATGTTACACTTACGCCCCTAGACAGAACGGAAGTAAAGTAAGACCATCCTTAGTAACAAGTAGAACAATTGCTCTAATTTTACAATAATAAATCCAAATTATCAAATATTAATGTATAGTTTGAACTGAATAAAAAGTGAAGACTACGTTCCATGGGGTGAAATACCTTGACAGCTTTACTGACCTCAGCTCCCTCGGTCAACAATCTCGACAAATCGAGCTGCAGAGTGTGACTTTTCGCCTTTGGAATGTAAACTACAACAATAATTAACATAGTTTCTTAATTGTAGCATACAAGCTAAACGTTTTAATGAAAAATAATATAGTATTTACATTGATAAAATGTAGTATTTTTAACTTTATCTATCTAAAGTTTAAGGGGTCCGAAAACATTGGAAATTTTTGTTTCAAGATTTGACCAAGTCAATTTCAGACTAAAAATTCAAAATAAAATTTTATCTCAAAAAATGTAACTTTGTTTTCCTAATTAATTTTGATACCAAAAACAACGGCGTTCAAAATGATCAGCAAATGCAAAATTGTCCACTTTCTCCACATGCCATATTTCCTCTCTGCAAGTTAGTAGAATTATACGACTCAGAAGCAGTAGCCAGAACCAAGTGTCATAAAATTGAAAGAATTGGAAGGTGTGCCGAAAAATTTAGCAAGTGAAAACGGAAACTACTGTTTACTGCATGGTGACATGAGTCAAGCAGACAAAGCGAGATATTAACCGGTGAGAGCGTTGAAAACAATGATAACACCATCGTTTGCAGCAAACAAGAAACCTGGAAGAGTAAACCCAGCGATGGAAGAACCGAACCTCAAAATATAAGTAATAAACGAGGTTCTTCTGAAGAAAATGAGGTCATTTACTTAATGAAGATGCATAATTATTTATGTAAGGAAGCGTGTTCGTATGTTTTCACTTTCTTTCCTAAGCTTTTCCTATTGAGAACCCATACAAAACCGATAAATTTTAGTTGAATTTGTGTTGAATATTTATATCTGAATTATACAATGACGTCTTTAGTATAAATTTCATGTGCACCATGTCGTAAGGTGAGAAGCGTGATTATTAATCATTTTCACGAGGTTCGAAAACAAAAACTTTAGTACTTATTAGAAACTTCCAGGTGAACAAAAGTTGTGAACTCGAGAAGAAACTCGACCTTGTGATTTCTGGATCGACAGAAGAAATAATTAACGACTTCGTCTGAAACACCGTCACAAAGAAAATTAGCATTTTTATATCCGACTCCATGTGAATTCTTCTTAAAATATTCACGTTCTGCCATAAATTAACAAAAACGAGTTGCCAGAAAGTAAAGTCTGAAGAGTAACCTCGGCCCACGCAGATAATTCCATCCAATGCAGAAACTCTTCTGTTCGGTTCACCAGTTGCACATTTTATTAGTCAGAAGGGAAACAATGATAATTAAATGGTTATTGTTTAATCATGAAATATGTGAACGTGGCGTGAAATACGTCACAATGATGAGGGTCAACAAACTGTCCACCTAAACGTGTCTTGGTCGATCGTTCATCTCTCTGATGATGGTCATTGTTAACTAATGGAAAGCGATCCAGTTGGTTAGTAATTTTCACAAAGTTATCTTAAAATCTCTCAAACTCAAAGACCTACCGTAGTGGTATCACCAAATTTTCCCACATTTGCACGTTCTAAAGGTTGATGATTCGAAGGATGATTTCCCATTTTGAACACAAAATTTGTTAAAGTTGCTAAGAAAATCCACTAAAACAATAACATTAACACTAATCAAAATTTATCACGTCACAATAACATTTTTGGTAAGTTTTAAGCAGATGCGATGCCGAAGGCAGATGCATTGGGGTGCAGTGTTAAGTCAGCGGAGTTTCCACCATGGTACGTTCGCGTTACACTCAGAACCTCGTTGGTCTTCTGTAAAGGTGAAGAATGCAGTTGCACCTATCCGCACAAATGTAGAAGGACTAGAATCGTTTCTCGAAAAAAACTTGAGAAGTAAAGATTCTTGGATACTTATTAGTTGACACCAAACGACCTTGATGAGCAAAACGTGAAAAAATTACAACGGAAAACCAAAACGGCACAAAAACGCGCAAAAAGTTAATTCAACTGAAATTATTTTCTAAATCCTAAAATCACAGCAAGAACGTGGGGGATGTTTGCAAATTTTTGAACCCGGACGCGCCCCAGAAGCTCGACGACGGTTATACCACGGCGTACAAAGCGGAGGATCGACTGTTGGAATAAGTTGATGGTGACGGTTAGGCAAAGTTTCCCCACACAAAAACTACTACCTTAGCTAAAAACATTTATGCAGGTAAACAAGGTACAATAGAAGCTACAGGTAGAGAACTTGAATAATTTTTAAGTCGAAGATGTTCGAAGTAGCATGCATGACTTCCGATTACGAACAGCATCACTCGAATTCTCTGAAAAAAATCGATAATTATTTATTATTATTATTATGGCCGTGTTATTTTTAAAAATGCGCGCTGTCTCTCTCCCACTTCTAAACAGAAAACGGGCACCGCAATTTGCGCAATTGTATAAGTTGTAATTTTTATAGTAGTCGCGACAGGTAAAGGTTAAACGAAGGATTATTGGCCCCTACCTGTAATTAACATAATTAGTTTGATCACACGAGAAGGAAAAAGATGTGCCCTGTGGGAACCAAAAATAGTTTACATTTTCAAAAAAATTCGAGTCGATTATTATATCTAGTTTTTTATAATTTTTGCAGAAATTATGTATTTTTTTAATTTCTTATTAAACAATAATTATGCGACTGCAAAGCGACACATTCCGATATTATTTTTATTTGTCATTTATAACGGAGGTCATATTTCATAAAGTAATTGTAATTTAATTAAGATATTGTGATTACAGCAATTTAAAAGTTGAATTACGGTTTTCCGTTTAGAATAGAATTTAAGTGTAATTGCTTAAATGTGAGAACTTATTGTACGATTGTGGCAACGGAAATTCAAAAATTTTCATTTTTTTTTTTTCAAAAATCAAAATTGGTCGCTGACCTGAAGAAGAATCAAGATTTGCGTGGTAAGAAACATTAAATGGGCGTTTTCAATCCATGCAAGTTATGTGTATATGCTTCAACCCCCATTAGTCCAACTTTCACCCGTGACTGATTCAATAAATTATTTTCAAATTAAAATTATCGTTAATAATTATTATTCATGATTTTAATGAACCAGTAATAAAAATTTTTAATGCCACTTTGATAATATTGTTGCACCCATGCAAATTGTTAATTGAATACTATTAAATGTTAAATTTCTTGTCAACTTTTCGAAAATTAAAAAGGCTTAATTTCACTTTTTGTTTTACCATTCTTCCTGTTCGGTTAGATTCACAGCTCGTGAACGAATACATAATATGCATGTAGATGATGGGAAATGCCCGTGAAGCAAAGACTTAATAAAATATCCCACGGTCTACCCCGTTTAACGGACAATACGAAACTATAGGGGGGCAATAAGTGACACCAGTTCAATATTTACCTTTTGTCGAAAATAAAAAGAAGTGAATTTTAAAGAAAATGTAGGAAACAAAATAATAAATTTAAAAACTAAATTTAAATAAAATTGCGTCAACATTAAATTAAACTTTAGTCATACTTCCTATAGGTTTTAATTTTTTAAACAAATAGAAAGAGATGGGCTACATTATTTTAAAATTCTTAATGAGCAAGATTCCGCGCAATTGAATTAATGTGCTTTCAATTAAAAAGTACTTCGCACTTTCATGTTATAATTAAATTCACTTTAAGTAAAAGAAATGTTAAAAATTTTATCTTCACCTGAAGAAATTACATTGATTATTTTGTTTACGTAAATAAACCGGAATGTAATCCATCCGAAATCTCCCTTCCCCTAACCATTTTTGTTTATCAAATTTGAATTTTGATTAAACCGTTTATTTAGTTACGTCTAACAAAAATCCACTTGAACTCAAAAATAAGGTGGAAACCATTTAAAGTCAAAATGTACCCCGTGCCCCCTTCGCTCTTCAAACCAATTATTTTCCTGAGTTAATTTGAGTAAACTATAAAATTATGCAACAATTCCATTTAAGTAGGTACAAAATTATTATTTTGCCTTTTACAACGACAAACATATGGTTTGTGCAAAATAATAGAAATTACATGTGTTTCCGTGCGAAATTTTAATTAAAAGAATTGTAGGATAATTGTGTGAATTTATTCTAATACAGAGCAACAAGTATTTTATAACAACAAAAGAGGTCAAGAGCAAAGTAACCTGGTACCACTGTAGTTTTTTATTTTACTTAAATTAAAATTTTATCATTTCCATGGAGTAATTTTGTCACAATGCTATTTAAATTATTTCGTTTGCCTATCGTTTATCATTTTTATGTAAATAAATGTGATAAACTATGAAATAACGACACGAGCATGTGTAATTTGTTTGAAAAAGTTTAAAATATTTTTTGAAAATTTTTCAAGCCGAATAGGACAAAAACTTTTATCCTGTTTTTTAAGATATTGAACCATAGGTTCTAAAGAAGAGCCATTTCTGCCCATCCATTATCCATTAAATATCACAAAATTATCTTATGCTTCCGGATTTCTTAGATCAAAGGTTCTAATGGTAGCATAAGACCCCCTGCTGGTCCGAAAGAGCAAGATAGTGGTAAAAAGTAAAATTCAGGATGAAACAGTTCAAAATTCAAATTTACAACTGCACACAGATTTAAATCTAAAAATCCTGA
The DNA here is from genome assembly GCA_905340355.1 of Rhagonycha fulva. Taxonomy (NCBI): domain Eukaryota; kingdom Metazoa; phylum Arthropoda; class Insecta; order Coleoptera; family Cantharidae; genus Rhagonycha; species Rhagonycha fulva. The sequence continues at coordinate 2,783,814 of HG996559.1, forward strand.
TGGATCGCTATAAAAAAAAATGACTAAAAAATCATCTAGTAGGTGAAGTAGGTGAGCTAGAGGAACGGACCTAAAGATCCAGGGGCCGTAGGTTGGATCCCCAACCCGGCTATAAAATTTATCCAATTTCATTATGACCCTCTCCTCTTGGAAGGAAATAGCAAACCACCGAGAATAATCCGCCAAGAGAACCATAAGAATTTAATATTAAAATTAAAGGTAACGATGCTTCTGTCAAAAAGCAAAACGAGGAGGAAGGAAGGTGAGTTAGCCAATCGACATGGAAGCGGCCAAATGACCAGCATTTTCGCATGTTTAGAATATTTATTTTAATTTTTGGTATTACCCTGAACACAATTTAGATGGCCTGAAAAAATTGAAATAATCGGAATCGGATAGAATAAAGAAGAGGGGTTATTTTCGCATCCATCAGTAGCGTGCTGAAAAGCATTTACGGCCAGGGAAATTCAAACTTTTTCTTGTATATTTTTCATTAAATTTAGTGTTTCTTCTTTTTTTGATCCTGAAAACCGGGTCCATTTCATTATTTTATGGGGAGCCCACCGGAAAACTCCTGGTATAATTAGTATATGTACCTAATTTTGAAATAAAACTGGTAATTTTACTTTCTTTTGTGAATTAAATAAAGTCAACTTTTTAATTTTAAATGAAGACTCTCGCGAAGGAAAAGCTATCTCTATCCAATGTGTCGACTTGCTTAGCTGTCGATTACCTTATATCGATTAAAAAGATGGCAGAAGGGAGCTGGGTGTGCACTTTCCTTGAAATTAGATATTAGAACAGAAGATGCTTGATGTTTTACCGGGGGTCACCAATTTAATGTGAATATATGCAGAAAAATACGTTCCAATAAACGAACTGCTTTAACGAGAACATTTTATCTTACGTGGAACTTATTTATTCATTACTAATTCCAGGATCACCTCATAAACAGACGCTGTAGGTGATATTTTAATAAATTTTAAGAATAAACGAGTATGCAGCAGTTTTATGACCAACCATAAAATACGAAATGTTATTTCAAAAACATCTCCGTTTCAATCATTTTTAAATAATAAATATTAAGGTCTACGGGGTTAAATATAATTATAGTGTGACTGTCTTGCCTTTTGAAAGCTCCCGTTCACACTAAACATCAAATTTTAATTTAAAATTATTCTATATCAAGTGGTCTATTTTTGAATTAACGACAATTCTATAATTTTAAATTTTACTCCCTTTATTCGAAGACTTAAGTGTTACTGGAACCCTCGAGACATTTAAAATTAAATAAAAAAAGCTGTTGCCATGGCAACGTGCAACTATTTAAATCCATTGTTAAATTCGATTTGCTCCTTTATATATTAATTAGTACCTCGAAATCATTAAACTTATTACAATGGTAGTTGACGTTCCAAAGGTGAAAATTTATACCACATACTTTCTGCGCGATTGGACGAAAAACTGTTTAATTCTCCAAGTATTGATTTTAAAATTCGTATCTTCCTTCTTGTTAAGAATTTAATGATAATGTTAATCGAACTACGTTAAGATAACTAAATTTTTTGTATAGAACACCCTGTATTTTTATACGCGAATTTCACATTTTCTTCCACTTTTATTTCAGGTCGTAACATAACTAAACCTTAAGTTTTCCTATTCATTTTACTTTTTTTAAAATATATGCATTCTTGTGTAGAATGGCTAATATTAACAACAATTAAAAGTTTTTAAAATTTAATCAAACAAAAGCTTAACGTACCGACAGCGTGGTTACGTAGAAACATAAAACACCAACTAAATTTAAACTCATTAATTATAAATGTTTTATCTTTGGATATTATTTTATTGTAATAATAATCTGTGGTTTTATACTATTTACTTTAGAAATAGTGCCTTTTGTGTACATAGTACTTATTTTAAATGGATTTTCAAGACTTAGGGTACGTACATGCTGAAGATGTCGATGTACTGCTTTGTTCTAACTGTAAGTGATATAAATTAAAATGTTTGTTAATTGAAACAATTTTATTCTAACAATATTCTGATATAATTCATTGAAGTAGTGTAAAATTAGAAAATGTACAAAATGTTTTATTGACTTACAACATTCCTATTTACCATCTGCTACAAACATTCTAAAAAATTCTTAAGAATTTAAGAGAGATATCAAAGAAGTTCTATTATTGATTCATCCATAACTACAATGCAAGCTTAATAATGAAACAATTGTTCAAATTTTAATCTCAATGGCTGGAAGCAAAAAAAAATATTCAAGATTAAATAATTTTGTATGCACCAAAAGTATGGCAAAATTTAAAATAAAATCAGGAGAGGTTCCGTTTATAAAATCTCGAAAACGTGAGCAACATTTTAAGACCCCATTCAGCAATCAGAATATGTTAAAATTGATTTTACAGTTCCGTTTGAACTGAAATTCGTCACTAGATGAAAGCAGACTTTTCAATACAAAAATTAATTAAGCAAGAACATATAACACAATAAAACACACCCACCTATGTATGTACTATGTAGAAGGTAATTTCTCGACCATGCGCTAAATCTTTCACTTTTATCCACCTAAGATTGAAGAGTCCACTTTTAGCTATGTGAAAACAACAATTTATCATTGCGTGTTTTCTCAAGTTTCTAAACGATTTGTTCATTAGTAGATTTCAGTGTAAGTATGTTTACATTTCCACTTCGATCAATAACGGCAGTATAAATTATTAAGCTTCACGAAAATTTAAGTTCGACTTGAAACAAACGAAATTAATTTGCTGACGCGAATTGAAAAATTAATGAGAGCAATATTTCAACGGATAAATTATGACAAAGATAAGACAAATTCAACCAAACAATCCATGTTCAGTTCAACATTTCTGTCGAAACACAAAAGGTTTTTAAACAAATTTACTCCCCCCCTCCATTCTACTTCGCGGTTTTTAACCTTATTCAAATAAAAAATATGGTGGGTATTAAGTAGAAATTCCTTTAAATTTAAAAAATGTTAAAAATTAAGGAAAAACAATGTGATAATTATTGTAACCTCAATAATTATTATGCAATGAGCACAAAATCACTTTCTGTATAATTATTATTTAAATTTCCCTCAGTTATTCGGTTTTTAATCATGCGTTACGTAGGAGACGTTCAAGGATAATTTAGTCGAAATCCATAAGCATCGTATGATAATAATATTTTTGCAATGTTAACCAATCGATATTGAATATAACTTTTGTAAGATTTTTTATTTATTATTAACATTGTATGTAAGTGATTGATTTTTTTTTTAGTTACCAAACTGGGATAGGCTGCTAGGCCGAGTTATAATATTCTAGGTATATCTGCGCGCTGATTTCCAACTATTTTCTTGATCCGTTGAAGACTTTCAAGCACAATTTAGTATCCTCGTAAAAATTTGATTGACACTGATATCTGGTATAAAGGAAGTATTGAGAATCCAATTCATTCTGACACAAATAAGCAATTAATATTGTCTGATTCCATCTGAGTCCTTCACATAAAAAGATTACCCTGAACAAAAATCGGGTCAGTAGTTACTCCACTATTTTAATTTTTAACTAACCTATTTAAAAAGAAAAAGATTTCTATTAGTATTGATTAAAATAAATAATAGAAAACAACCAAAATTAATCACTTTTCCGAACAAAATAAATCATGCAGTGTTCTTATCGAATAAAAAAGTAGGTAATAGATAAAAATTAATTTCAGTTTCCTATCTATCGATGACGCTAATTAAATTTATTTTAAAAATATGAATAGAATATTATGGGTTATCATTTTATCAATGACGAGACAATAATTGTATTGTGCAAAAAGTTGTGAATGGAATCTACCTGTATTTTACAAAAAGTTGGAATTCGGAAAGAGGGTCAGAGGAAAATTTGTTCTCAACTTTTAATGCTAAAAAAATAAAATCTTAGAAGGATTTGGAATATCTGAATCCGTAATTAAGGGGGGAGGGCAGATCAATAGAAAAAGAAAAAACCAACAAAAGTAACTTTTGTGGATGAAAATCTACATATCGTCCCCTTAGTACTATAACTGGGTAACTTGATTTTACTGTTATTGAGAAAATTGAAAAAATTAAAAGGATCTGGGACTTATCTCTATTTTGAAAGTTGATAATTTATATTTAAAAATATAATAGAACATATTTATCCACTTGAAAAATGTAGAAAAGTCCCAGATTCTTTCAAGTTTTTCAATTTTCTCAATAACAGTAAAATTAAGTTACCCAGTTTTAGTGCTAAGGGGACGATATTTACCAAGAGATAATTAATATAAAGAAGCCATAGGTAATTTTCGAAATGAGGTTGTTTGAGCTCTCAATTTCAAATATTTTCAAAAACAGCAGATTTCTGTACTTTATTAGTAAATACAAAATTCAAGTTTAGAATTTCAGGATTGTATCAAAAATTTTTTTGTTTATTGTATTCGAAACTTTTTTATGATTTTTTTCATGATGTTGATGTAAAGGTTGCAATAATGTCCAATTTATTTATTTTCTGTAAGTAATTCAGTTTATAAAATTTCTGTCGCGCACCAATAATATTTTTCCGCGAGCACTAAAAATTTCCTGTAGTACCGATGTTATAACGTAGAGTGAATATAGTAAAACCAGTCAAGTGAAAGAAGGAAATGCAAAGTCAACAAAAAACCTAATTAAAAATTACACCTCTAGCCAAGATGCATATCGTAATAATATGTAAAATCCTAAGTGCATTCAACATTGTCGACAATTCTTTTAAACTCGTGAATATTTTTATTGCGGTGGAAATTAGCCCGAGTCGATGACAAGGACTAATTGCTACAGAGTAATAAAAGCAGGAGTGAAAAGCGAAAAATTGTTCGTCGATATTGGCTGCAATTAGTTGAACATGATTAATAATTAAAACTGCGATGTATATAAAGACATTCATTTTCTATCTAGATACTTCAAACAAAGTTCACAAATTATTTTTGTTTTAATTTTCTGAAACTGAATTTCCAATATATTACGACCTACCTACGTAGTTTTAGTCCATATAATTTGAGCCCTACAGAAACCTCGCTTAAAAAGGTTCGTTGGTACTAAACTTCGTAGTTAAAAAAATCGCCTGTGGCGCTTTTCAATTGTGAAAAGACGTACTAAGTAGTCTGTAACGAAATTTCTTGCAGATTTTATTGTGAACTTTCGTGTAAAATATTATTATTGAAGATCGTTTAAAAAATTTTAGAAGGAATATTTTGCTACAAGTCCGCTCCTGCACAAAACTAAAATTTAATAATTCAAAACTTGAAAGCATCTCGTCCCTAATCACTTATTACATTAAATTTTAACATGAAGTAGCTTAATTCAATTTTTGTGAACAATAAGTTTTCTATCTTTTTGTCTGAAACGAGCACAATTTTATCAACAAAAAGACTATTTATTTTCATAATGACTGATGATTCACTAATTTTTTTTGGAAATTGTACAATCATCTATGGTGCGCTAATGAGGAAAACATAAAATCTGTTCGTTGTTGATTAATCAAAATATAAACTGAGTTAATTTATCGACACCTATAAAATTAATATTTCGTATTCAATTGTCACTTTCAGGATGTAACCTGTTGGTTCTGTCTGTTCCCTCCTTATTACCGGGAACACTTAAATAGCAATTTGACTGTAATTACGAGATACTTAACGAAAATGTCTTAATTTGAAAAATTTTCAAATTTCCCTCATATTTTTATAGTATTCGAGTATGATGTAATCGAAATAAATTATTATTTATGTATGTGAATATGAAATGTAATTTAACATTTAAATGAAGTAATCTGTATCAATAGGTTAAATATTAAAGGAAGTTTGTCACGTAATTATATGCCTGATTAAAATGCATCGGAATGCTCAATTAGTTAAAATAAATCATTAATTAATAAAATTTTCGTCAATTAAATTGTGAATGAGGAAAATCCGCACACAGTAGGTATAACATTTTTCTGTTTCTCTCCTTAGAGGAAATTCATAATTTTGTTTTATCCTGGCAGATACTTTGTCTTTATTCTAATTCCTGGGAGAAAGACATTTTTTAGTGCAAGTATTTTATTTATGTTCTTTTAGTTATTTTGGGTCGAAAGTGGTAATTTTTGGTCTAGAATGTATATATTGCAAAATAAAGTTTAAAATTTCTAATTAATTATTTTAAAGTATATTAGATAATCGAGTGGATTTTTTTGTAATTTTTATTCCTGCTTCTAATTAAATATTCCACGAAAAACCGGTAGTTTCGCCACTGATAAAATGCGTAGATTGAAGAAGTTTTCTGAATATAATAGGTAATATCTTGAGAATTTTGTGTTTTGTCATGCCAAAATAAAGTGATTAGGAAATCGAAGAGGTTCGTAAATGAAGCCATGTAGACATCCTAAGATTGAATAAGTAACGCATTTTAAAATATGCAATGTAATAATTAATAATGTTGTAAAAAGATTTATCCCGTAATAAATAAATAAATGTAATATTAAAATTTCACCCTCACAGGATTTACCAGTCACAATATTATTTGACGATTGAAACAGGTGAACTGGTTTTAAATTATAAATAAGGGCAAGAACGGAAATAGAGCAATCCAGAAAAATGCCCTTTCAAAAATCAGTCGCAGAAAATGCACTTACCCCAAATATGCAGGATATAACTGTTCCAAAAATGAGATCCACTGGTAGTTCTGAATATACAAATATTACTCCGAATAAGTAGCGTAGAATAAAATAACAGAATATAAACATCAAAAATTTTAGTTCAACTTTATCGACTGTTGAAGTTTTTGTGGTAGGCAATAAGCAATTAGAACACCACAATAAATTAAAATTGAAACCAGTAAATAATTAAAAATTCAATTACGTAACGTGAAAGTTTATATATTTCACGAATTGTTTTAATTTGCTAGGTAATTTATAATTAATTCCTCGAGTCGTAAATCACAGAAACTCGATTGAATAATAATACAGTTTAAATAAGTTTAAGTTTCGAGGTATAATTTGGTATCTGTATTAAAACAGAATGAAAATTAATATAACAAGGGAAATAACTCAAATTGCCTTCTGCACAATTAAAAAAAAAAAAAATGGAAAAACCTCGAAAGACCAATAAACTGGTAGATTTAAAAAGAAAAAATGAAATCATAACATTTTTAGTCATGAAGATTTTTTAATCTTGCATATAGAAGCATTTCATTCAAAAAAAGAAAATTAGCTTTAAAAGAGAAGAATATCTTCAAACGAGTTCTTTTCATTATATAAAGTACAAACAATACTGAATCTTCGTTACTATGGGATACGATAGTAGAAAGTAGATCAATTTTATTCTTCTTTAATAAGCATGAACCCGCCCCCCACCGCCGTAGTAGCACTTTTATAAGAAATTTTTTTGTCTAAATTCAAGCCCATGTATGGTAGATCATTTTAAAAGCAAATTTTTTAAACTTCTACCTTGAAATGGCCATAGCACCAAAACTATTGATTTTTTGTCTCTTGTCTAATTTGGAAGACTTTCAAGTTATGAATTAAATAAAGTAAAAAATGCTGAACAATTTGAAGTTTTATTTGTTATTAAACCCTGTATCTTGTAAACCAAACATTTTACAAAAATTTGACGTCTCTTTCTAGATAGCAAATTTAACGGGCTACAATTTCAGTATAGTAAACTTTTATGAAAAACCAATTCATTTAATAAAAAACCTGAAATTATATTTGTTACGATGTCATTACAATTTATTACCTAATAATTCCGACCTAATTTATAGGTTCTCATTCGACAAAATTGGCAGTACCGACTCCTTTAGTTAATGTGCTAAAATAATAATTTTACAATAATTTATTATAAAAATGTAGTGAATTTGTATTAACATTATAAATGCATTTTATATTTTTTTGTGGCCCTTTGTTTTTTTTTTGGGTTGGTAGTAATAAACACAGAAAAAAAAGTCCGTCGTTATATTTACGAAATGCGGTTATTAAACGGAAATTCGTTGTATTAACGAAAATTTCGTTACTATTACTAATTTTTCGTAAAATCGTAATCTTGTAGTTCGTTAATATTACTACACGCTATTGTGTAGTAATATTAACGAAAAATGTCGTAACTATTATGATATATTCGTAAATATTACTATTACTACCATAATTAACGAAATGCTTGTCGTAATATTAACCATTTGTTTCATAGGATCAAAAGTCGTATTAACGACGAATTTTGTTAAATACACACCACTTTTTTTTTCTGTGAATAAGTAAACCAAATTAAAGAAGTGCCTATAAATGACACGGAGGTGGAGGTTTCTAGCAAATCACATTTTGCTATCTGCCACACTCAAATTTTGGGGGTGTTAATCAAATGTGAAAAAAGAGGTTGTAAAAAAAGTTCCCATTTAAAGACTTATTTATAATCTTAGTTTAGATTTCATTCATCCATAAGAAAATTTTTATGAAAATTAAAAGAACAAAAAACAAACAAGGCGTAAATTGTTCTACAAAATTATTTTCAATTCTCTTTTGTGTCCAGACTAACAACTGTTCTACTTCAAAAAAAAAACAGCCGATTTAATGAAAAAATAGCTGTGAAAACTTGATGAAAATTGACAGATTTATGGAGGAAGGCATATAAATTAAAGCTTAATTTTGTTCGAAATTGTTGAACCTGGAATAAACGAATTTCATTTCGTGTCGAAAAAAGTGTATACAAAATGCTTTTAGCTAGTTTTTGCCAAAATTTTTGTGAAATTGAAAAACCCAAGTGGATTGGTATTTTGATACCTACGTGAAAAAAGCACTAATGCTGAAAATCAAATTTGTTCCATTTTTTTTCCGCTTTTCACACCTTTTTATGTTCTTATCAAATATTGAATGAGAATGACAAATTTTTATTTCACGTACTCACAGCTTCCTCCGTACATAAAAGATGAATGAATCGTTTGCTCAAATAAAATGAGATCTCTTCAGAGTTTTTCCAACTTTTTAATGTTTGTGTGTGCTGTGTGTTGGGTGTGGTTTCTTAATTTGGTTAGATAGTCCAAATTTTAGGAATTAAACTTGTGTACTTCTTTGGTATCTCCAAATTGGTTTAAACTTCTCAGAAATATATTGGATAACTTTAAAACCAATTTAAATTTTGCAAATATTTGTTTAAGAAAATCAGAATGTACAATTATTTTGAGACAGCTAAAGAATTAAAAAAAAATTGCGTGACTGAATCAAATTAATATTTTTTGCTAACAAAGCGAATGAGGGAACAGGTGCTCATTCATGATGGTTATTATTTCCACTTTTGTTTTTTATACGATTCCCGTTGGAACAGGAGTGGAAGACACTTGAATGAGATTGAAACTGCATAATCAAGAGGTGCTTTTTATCTTGGTTGAACTGAAAACAGAAGGTCAAGAAGCCGAAAACTCCATAATTTAGATGTTAAGACAGTTAAAAAGCAATTTTCGGTAGCGACATCCGGTGTTGAAAAAAAGGGCACCACAAAAGTGCTATAATAATAAACGTAATAAGCAAACCACGTGGGTTGTGCTGAAGAGAGAGCCCCGATATTCTCCTCGCGCTGAAAGGAAATAGGGATAGATCAATAACCGAGTTCCAGTAAGATATTGGATCAAATTTCCGACCTCCCCAAAATCTATTATTTCACTCACACTTGGTCTGCATTACAACATATTAATTTATCTTGTAAAATGAAAAAAAGTGGAATATAAATAATCGAGACGTCAATACATTTGTGCCCCCTATCCAATTACTTTAAATTCGCATCTTCACCGCATATCAATTTAAATGGTAAATTAAATTTGATTCAATTTACATTAATAAATTGTTTGCATATTACAACAACTTCATGATACATTTCGTTTACATACCGTTACAATATTATGATACAATTTTGTGTAGAAAATTAAAAGGATATATTATTAAAAAAATACGTCTCCGCCTTAAAGAAAAGTGATATCTATCCAAAATTTACCTTATAAAAATCAGGTGAAAAATCTCGGCACCTGTACGTGTTTTAGCTCACCTCGATTTCGAAATCCAATAGTGCTTACATATTGGTCACAATTTGCAGCCATGCACTTTCATAAATCATATTTTTAAAATTCCCACTTTATCGTGCTCATTGTTAAATTAACCAATTAAACAATTTTGATTTTTACCGCAAAGAAGTTATTTTATTGCACGCCCGCACCAAAAAACAGTTCATTTTCGCGATCCCGTCCGTACTAGATACAGGGAGATAAATTTTATATCCTTATCAAATAAATGTACCATACAAGATATGGAAAAGGATAACTAGAGGCGTGGAATTGGTAACAAAGTGAAAGGGAGTTATAACCATGACATACTATTTGTGTATTGTCGGTGTTGACTCATCTCGTTTGAAACGGTAACATTTACTAGTTTGCGTTCTCTCTTCCTTTCGTATTTTATCGTACACGTAGAAACGTAACAGACGATCGTGATAAGAGGAATTTCCAAGTTTATAAAAAGCGATCCAATGATTAGTGCTAGAGCCATCTCTCAAGTAACTTTTACAGCGCTTAAAGTAACCTGTATTTTCTGGAATTCTAAACAATTGATCAGGGGCGGACTTGAATAGTACGCAAATATAAATAAATAATTCCCATTTCTAAGTAAGTTAAAACTAGATTAACTTTACCCCAAAATTGGGCCTTTTTTAATCTGGCTCCAGGTAATCTCATTTTATTGGATTGTTTCTTGTTCAACCGACCCTTCTTTGGAGTCTGGATGAAGTCCATCCGGTGTATTTCTCTGGAGGTAGTTGTTAGGATGCTTCAGAACTATCATCAACTCTGAAAAATTGAGTGACTTAATTCCTCCAGAGGTCAATAACTCTGGTATACTTTTAAGATTCTTACAGTATCCTTGAACTATCTATAAAAATCTTCCCAGATTAGACCAATAAATTTCATTTTATTTTTGAACTTCAGTGGTATTTTGTAGCGAAGACTGAGAAACTTAGACATTTGTGAAGCTTCATATTTCTTACCTTCCTAGTGCTCACCTATAGTCGGTCTAAACCTTTTTTTTAATTAAAAATAATTATTTTAATTATATATGGGGCATTCCACACCAAATCGACCACTTTTGAACCCGACCCCTTTTGATTTTTCTGAAATTTTTACATATTATACTATCTCACCAAAAACAGTTCTGTGAATTTTTTCAAAATTTTTTATTCAACCCAAAAAAAGTTATGAATTTTTAGAAAAACTGATGTTGTTTTTCTTCAAACGATCGTAACTATTTCAAAAATTGACTAATCGGAACGTTTTTTTTTGTTTTAGTTTGTCTTTAAACGTACTTTTCAGGAAAAAATACAAAAAAAATATTCAAACTTGGATTCTACAAAATTTTTCATTTTTTCGGAGAAAATCATTGATTTTTCAAATTTCGACACTTTTGATTTTTGATTTTTTTATTTAAAAAAAAACTCTGATTTATTCCGCGTATAACAACGCAAACCCCATAATGGGCCAACATTTCTTTCTATTTTTTTGTTTAATTAAAAAATATTTTGTTTTATTTTTACGCAAATAATATTTTTCAATTAAACAAAAGGAATAGAAAGAAATGTCGGCCCATTATGGGGTTTGCGTTGTTATACGCGGAATAAATCAGAGTTTTTTTTTTTAAATAAAAAAATCAAAAATCAAAAGTGTCAAAATTTGAAAAATCAATGATTTTCTCCGAAAAACTAAAAAATTTTGTAGAATCCAAGTTTGAATATTTTTTTTGTATTTTTTCCTAAAAAGTACGTTTAAAGACAAACTAAAACAAAAAAAAAACGTTCCGATTAGTCAATTTTTGAAATAGTTACGATCGTTTGAAGAAAAACAACATCAGTTTTTCTAAAAATTCGTAACTTTTTTTGGGTTGAGTAAAAAATTTTGAAAAAATTCACAGAACTGTTTTTGGTGAGATAGTATAATATGTAGCCACAGCAGTGTAGTGATGTGATCGCTGGTTGAGTATAGAGCTGAAATTCGGGGTTCAAATCGCGGATTGCACAGAATTTCTTGGCTTGGCCTTCCGGTGAGCATCTATGCTATGAAATGTAAAAATTTCAGGAAAATCAAAAAGGGTCGGGTTCAAAAGTGGTCGATTTGGTGTGGAATGCCCCATATATAATAGCCTCAAGTTTAGGGCAATTTTAAAAATTTTATTTAAAAAATATGCCCCTAAAAATTACAGAAACTACGAATATTCATTCATGTAATATAATAAAGATGTCTTCCCATTCAAAAATATATAATGAAAAGTTGCGAGAACTAGCGTAGTTTCCACGAAATAATTCGTCCTTGTGTAGGCTATTTGAGTACTACTTCATTGTCAACCCTACATACAATCATGGCCAAATAATAAGCCCCACCCCTTTGTTTTGGCTGTACATCTTTGACGTTTAACATCGAACATAACCACACAATTTTCTTATTAATTTCTATGATTTTAACTTTTCTGAAGACCTGAGTTATAATAAATTTCAAATTGTAAAATGAATTTTTCATTTCGTTTTAATTTATAAATACATATTAATAAAAATGAAAAAATTTGTATACATGCACGTGTTAGCTCAAGCTTATCGTTAGATCGATCTAAACAAGCTCATTTTTTAATTTATGATATGGCGTATACATATATTTGTTAGTTTGAAGTGAAAGCGGTATTTCCAACCCTCATTAGTCGAACCAAAGTGAAACTGTGCTTAGTTCGAGCTAAGCTTTCAATTTTAAGATTGCCCTAAGCTCTTAGCCCAAGTTTTTAGCTCGCTCTAAGTCAAGTCGGGTTACCTGTGCGTACACATGTAATGGACTAACAACCTCAAGCTGAGTCAGCTTAGTCCGGAAAAACTTTATTTTTCTTATTTTTAACGGAAAAAGGTGATAATTTTAAATAATTAACAAAAAAATTGCTCCAAGCAACAACCGTATCTTTCCTTAAAAAGCGAAAATAAAAAAATAAATAAAAAAATATGAACCTCAGAAGATAAATTTTGGAATAATAATGTCACTAATACTAAACCCGGTTCCTCGTTAAGGTTAATTTAAGTTTATGTTTTATCCTCCAATTAATTTTGGATATGAGGAGATAAATTCTCCGAAACCATTAGAAAAATCATAGGATAAAGTGGTACCTAAGTAAAGAATAAAAGGAAACAATGATATTTTATACACACCTCGTAACATTACAACAACTCAAATTTTGAATAAAAACCATCAATTTCCAAAATCTTCAAAAAATATTGTTCATGTTTTTCAAAAAAAAAAATTACAATAGCAGAAGGCGCTGATTCTTCCTGTCCATTTATTACAGTTTATTTAAAATAAACTTTCATTTTTATAAAGATTTTACAAAAAATTTAATCTTAGATTGCTTCATTAATTCGACCTAAAATATGTCAGAATTTTGAATAAATTTGTGTCGTGAAGAATGGAAGCGTGCCGATCAGCGGTGCTAACCAAAGATGAACAAGAAAAACGGGATGTTTGGAAAAACCGACCGGTGTATTCGATGCCTGTGAAGATTGGAAATTGGAATGAAGATCTCTTCCTTCAGGAGGAAAAATTTCGGGTGGCGAACTATAAACGGGATCACTGCCAATTGTTGGTGCAAAAGACGAGGAAAATGTTTAAAAATTTGTTGAGAAGTGTGACTTTGTCTAGGGCGACGCCGTTTGTGACGTACGGGGCTGTGTATCAGTTGAAAGCTTGCGATTTACCGAATAAGTTGGTCCCTGAAACTGGAATTAAAGCGACTTTTGGATTGTACTTGTCGGGAATTATAAATGAACGGGATATTGAAGTGTCTTCCCATTTTATTCACGGGTGTGGAATAACAGCGTCTCCAGATAAGGCACCATGTGTTCGCAACACGTTTATGTTTTATGGGTGTGACGGGCAGAGCGATGGCCAGACCGTTTATTATGGAGATGATGTTTATATTAAAATATACGAATCGGCTACGGATGGACCTCTTTTTGTTCAGTGCGAAAATTCTACGTATGATGACTTCGGTGGTCATTTGAGATTAAATTTGACGCAAAGTCCGGATCTTTATTGTAGATTTAAAATTTTTCATTGGGATCCTATGTGGAGGTACGAAACTACGGGTGCTGGATTTGCACCCAACACGAGAATCATCATTCAGCATACAGCGTCAGGTAAAAATTTGGCTTGTGAATATGGACAGTGGATTCCTTCATTTTTTGGTGCCGAATGCATAGTTTCTTGTCACAACTTCAAGGATTCACATAAAATGGAAACTGCTGAAAATATGTGGAAGGTTGTGAGTGAAGTTTTGCCTGACATGAATTTGTACGTAAGAGCTGCAAAAGGAGAAGAAATTCCCATAGATTTACTTATTTAAATTTTTATAAAAATGTTTAAATTGAGATTTTCTATCTTTTTAATAAAGTATTATCAAAAGTTTACTTTTATTGTAAACTAAAATTTTCAGTTGCCAAAGCATTCAAGTCACTATCTTTATTTTGCAGCAACTTATATAAACACAGATTGACCTCGAAATTACATTGTGGCTTAGTCCGCCTCTGTATCGACAATTTTTTTTATTTAAATTTGGTTTTATTGATAAAACTCGGTTTTATTTAATTTTAATTTGCAAAGAAAATACTTATTAAGCAATTTTTTGAAATTATTTTATTAACAAAATATTTTCAAAATTTGTTTTTTTTTTGGTTTTCAAATATTATAAAATTTATTTATTTATACGTTGCTGAAATATTAAATAAGTACTAAACCTGCAGATTAACAGTAATTTAAGCAAATTAGTAAATACCAATTTGAAATTTAATTTAAAAAGTCAAATTCAAAATTTGTAACACAAAAGAACCAACTAAAAATGGTACCAACCGCTACCAACTAAATTTTGACGTTTAACATGACGTGATCAAAGTTATCAGCTGATTTACAAGTTTTATTTTATAATTAAGTGTAAGCATAATTTTTATGTGAAAAATGTACAAAGTTAGGTAGTATTTATAATTTCTAATGTCTAACATGACGCCTGCGGCAGAGAAGTGGTCGGTATTTTCAGCTGCTCAAAATTTACCGGCCGTTTTAAACGATCCAAATCGTGGTAAACAAACCAACTTCTTTACACGAACCTGGGGCGAAAGCTTTACAGAAGGTACAAATACGGGAAAGAGTCCTTTTCTACCCGAAGTTACCTATTCTCATTTCGAAGCTTACTTGCGTAAATATTCTCGGAGGCATCGACGACACGTTCGATTGTCCCATGTACAAATTGACGAAAATCGCACACGCACCAAAAGTGGCGATACGGACAACAACATAAATAGCATTCCCGGTATATTTTTAAGATCTTCTTTACCTTTTAACGATCCAACTGTGTTCAACGAAATATTTACGAGTGTCGGGACTTCAAACGATGCCAAAAGCTTGCAGCGTGGTCGGTTGCTTCAGGAGCAACTCAGCCAATACTTGGATTGCGTCGAGGAGCAAATTGCCAAGCAGGTTTCTTTAAAATCGGGTGCGTTTTTTCACGCTATGACTTCACACGATACCATCATGGAGCAAATGGGATCGGCTTGCAAGGAGGTTCGTGCCCTACGTACTAAGATTCAAAGGGTGGATAAGTTGTTGGCTAAGGACTCGTTGAGACTTGTCGGTTTAACGACATCACAGAAAAACCACGTAGTGTTACTGGATAAACTGAAATTAATCGAGACGGTGCTACAAACGCAACCGACTTTGCAGCTACAACTCAGTTCCAGTGATTATGTCGCCGCGTTGGAACTGATCAACAGTACACAAGAGGTTCTGGCTAAGGAACTTGCCGGAGTGACCTGCCTTCGGCACTTACCTTCACAGCTCAAAGAAATGTCTCACTTGATTGATAAAATGTTAACGTCGGAATTTGAAAGGTACGCAGCTGCGGACTTACACAGACCTTTGGAGGCCGGAACGGACGTGTTAGAACCGGATCGTTTGATCAGCTTAGTTGCAGGTTTGCTTCGACAGAATCATCTCCACTTTCTGGAATTTTACAAACAAGAGGCGGTTACAGCTGCACAAGCCGTGTTAAAGCAGCTCGTGATAGAGCAACTTGTCGACGTGGAAGACGACATGGAGCACTGTTTGACCGGTTCCGGTGAGGCTCCACCCACGCTCAACTCATCTCAGTGGATCAAAGTTATTTCTCTCGCGAGTACCGCGTTAGGCAAGTTACTGAAACGCGTTCAGTCCGTTCACGACGTGATTAAAAATACGGTTGACGTGAGCGCGGGTGTATCCAGAGAGAAGGAATTCGAAGAAGACAAATTTCTGACTCTTGAAGACCACAAGCGGATCACCACTAAGCTGCAAGATCTTCTCGTGTTTATTTGCGATTATTTTAATGAACGATTAGCCTCTCTCGTGAGTACGCAGTCGGAAAAGCAACCTGTAACTGCGTCACAGATCACCGATCTCTCCGAGATTGTTGACAGCTACACTGAACTGTGCGAGAGCATTTGCGGCCATCAGAGTCCTGCACTGCGTGCTGCGTTCAAAATTCAAGCTGGAAATTACGTCTACAAGTTTCACGTGCAACGGAAAAGTAAACTGACGCTTTTGCTCGATGCGGAAGGTTGGAAGGTCGCCGAAGTGCCACCCGAGTTTCAAGTTCTCATCGAGAAGATTTCATGCGACAAACCGATGAAATCGTTACCCAATTCGCCAACACAAGAAAATTCGATTGTGCTTTCTAATGGACTGCAGCATAAAGCGGCGGCGGGTTTAAAAATCGGGTCTCAGGAGTACGTGACGGTTGGGACCGTCTTGATGCTGATACGTCTGGTTAGTGAGTATTGCGTGTGTGCCTACGATCTCACGATCTTAGCCCCTGTGATCGGGAAGAACTTGGTGGAATTGTTACGTACTTTTAACTCGCGGTCATGCCAGTTGGTGCTCGGTGCTGGAGCGTTACGAACGGCGGGGCTGAAGACGATAACGACGACGAATTTGACGTTAACTTCGCGTGCGTTACAGTTAGTGCTGTGGTTAATCCCTCACATACGAGGTCACTTCAATCTGCTTTCCAACGATCCACTCGTTAGCATGGATTCGGTGGAGAGAGACATAGGGCATCATATCCAGCAATTAGAGACCAAAGTTTTATCCATAATGAACACTTTGTTGAGTGATCAGCTGAAGGAGTGGGATGCGAAGCCACCAGTTCCGTCGAAAGCGTTTAGGAACGTTTCGAGACACTTAACAAAGTTACATGAAGCCGTTAGTCCGGTTTTACCTCAAGAACAGGTTCGAATTTGATAGATTTTAAAAGGAAGGGTAAAGTTGCTAAAAGGTTTGTTTTAGGTGACGGATTTGTATGAGGTGGTTCATAGAAATTTTAAGAGTCGGTTAAGAGAGGAAATAATGAAAATGAATATTCAGAATAATGGGGGGCCACAACATGGTGTGGTAACATCGGAAATTTTGTTTTATCTGGAAACGATGAAGAATTTGAAGGTTCTGCCTGAAAAGTATATTTCTAACAAAGCTATGGACGATATTTGGAACAGATAATGTTAAATATGGTAGGATTTTGGGGATAAGTGATAAAACGCAAACTAAATACTGTGAAATTAATTTATTAAGTTTATTATTTTTATGTTGATTCTTGATTTTATTATTAACTTAATTACGAATTGCATTTTTAAAGGTTTTATTAATATAAATGAAATTGTTTTTATTATGTCAGTTTCAATTCTTTACACTCTCAAATTGTCCCTACGTTTATAGGAAATTATCGAGAATTGTGTATTTAAAAGCTTTTTGGAGTCGGAAAAAGGAGCTAAAAACGCCTGAAACATGGGCCACGTGCAGGGTTGGCCATAATTTTAACCTCATGTGTTTAAAATACTCAACACTACCTCTACACTTTACAGTAGTGGTTTTAAACCTCCGACACATGGTAGGAGGAGGCCTCGTGCATTAGCACCACAGGCGATTTTATTTTTGAAAATACCTAGTTTATATCAAAGTAAAAGATTCTATTTATTTTGTTTATATAGGAATATTGCACTTGAGACCTTATTTTAATACCCAATCTATGGGTCATTCCACTAAATAAATTTTTTTTTGAAGTGTGACCCCCGCGGATTTTTTTCAAATTTTGTGGAGTTATTCTCTGTATAAAAATAATGACTCACTGAAAAATTTACCTCTTAATATTAAGTACTTTCGTAGTAATGATTTTTTGAATTTTGACCATTTTGTAATTTTTAACTTTTTTGTTAATTTTTTTGAGGTAGAAAGATTATTTATAAAAATACAAAAAGTAAAGTTTTTTTTGAAAAAAATTCTTAGCTTTTCAATGAAGATATTAATTTTTTATTATTTGTAGCAGAAGACCCTCAAAATTTTAATTAAAGTAAAAAAATTAATTTTTTTGACAGTGCGGCAAGTTTTTTTTCAAATTTGATATTTTTTTCTGAAAGCTGAGATTTTTTTACGCAAAATATCTAATTTTTACGATGTGCATATTTTTTTTTTAAATACAAATAAATAAAATGTACGATTTTTACGAATAAAAAACTTTTATTTTTTATTACTCATATTGAAAATTTTCTGTAAGGTTTATTATGTTAATTATTTACTTTTTGTTCATAAAAAATTGTTTAATCACACTTTTTCTTAATTAATTTTAGATAATATTTTGAAAAAAATTATGCAGTAAATAAAACCTAACGAAATTTATGGCGCTCTTAACAATAAACTATCACAATTTGAAATATTCCTTGAATATATTTAGGGTGGATTGTATGATCTTGAGTGATTTTCCAGTAAGTAGATTTAAGTAATATTCCAAATCGTGATAGAAATTTATCGTTAAGAGCGATACAACTTTTGTCAAGTTTTTTTACTGCATAATTTAAAAAAAAAATTATCTAAAATTAAATACGAAAAAGTGTGATTAAACAATTTTTTATGAACAAAAAGTAAATAATTAACATAATAAATCTTTAAAAAAATTTCAATATGAGTAATATTCAAAAATAAAAAATTTTTAATCGTAAATATCGTACATTTTATTTATTTGTACTTAAACAAAAAATATGCACATTGTAAAAATTAGACATTTTGTGTGAAAAAATCTCAGCTTTCAGGAAAAAAATATCAAATTTGAAAAAAAAACTTGCTGCACTGTCAAAAAAAATCAATTTTTTTACTTTAATTAAAATTTTGGGGGTCTTTTGCTACTTATAATAAAAAATTAATATCTTCATTGAAAAGCTGAGAATTTTTTACAAAAGAAACTGTACTTCTCGTATTTTTATAAATAATCTTTCTACTTCAAAAAATTTAACGAAAAAGTTAAAAATTTCAAAATTGTCAAAATTCAAAAAATCATTACTACGAAAGTACTTAATATTAAGAGGTAAATTTTTCAGTGAGTCATTATTTTTATACAGAGAATAACTCCACAAAATTTGAAAAAAGTCCGCAGGGGTCACACTTCAAAAAAAATTTTATTTGGTGGAATGACCTATACAATTTCATAAAATTATAGGTCTATTAAATGTTATTTAACTGGAAATTCCTCATGGACTTTTGAAGGTCAGTTTTTCTTGTTTCTAAACGAGAAAAGGAAATATAGAGAATATTCGAGAGAAAGTTGTTAAAAGCGAAACCACAGACTGGAGATAGAGCGAGACAAAGGCTAGAGTAAGAACAAGAAATAGGTGACTGGACGAGATGAGAAACGACCTTTAAAGCTATGGAAGTAACGAATTGGAGAAAGAAATGCAAAGACAATTTGGTATAGAGACTAATAGTGAACGAAACAAAAACACGTACGAGACTTTAGAACAACAAAGAAGAGAATATGAGGAGTAATTTACCTCAAAGATGAATTATAAAGACTTCTATGAATTAGGAATATTCCAAAGGAGTGTACCTGATTAATAATAAGTATAATCTATCATAATCGGAATAACAGGATTAATGTAAGATTTAACCAACTTTAAATAAATTAATGTTTGATATTTATTGCAATCTCGGTTTCCCTGTCTTAACCGACACTTTCTTGTATAAAACAGGAAATGGGTTCCGTTTCTGTTCGTTAAGAAGGGATCCACTGTACTTAAAATTTAAACAATTTTAATGCAGAATATTGAAGATTGCTATTTTAGCTGTGACATATCCACTTTTGGTGTTCTGTACAAAAATTACACATCTCCGGCCGAAAGCAGATTTATAGTGGTCATGTGATAGATCTATTTATTTGCGTAATCACACATACATATCTTCGATGTTTACACAAAAACTTTGATTATCTCAAAACTACTTATGAAGTTATGTGGTTTCTCTAATAAACAATTCAATTTCACAAGCAGACAAACGAAATACACACTATTAGACTATTTTGAATTTAAAACTCCTTAAATACAACTCCGCTCTTAAAGCGGGAACAACAATTATTATGGAAAGTAATGTATTTTAAATACAAATAAAAATATATTTTTCCATCCCTGGCCACAAGCAACACAGTAAAAGAATTTTTATTTCAAAAAATTTTAATAAAATGTATAGTAAAGTTAAGTAAACAGATCAATTTAATAAACAATAAATATGTACATGAAAAAACTCAAGTATATAAGTGCTAAACACGATAAACAAGACAGATAGGTTAAACTGTTTCATAATTCTTTTTGATCTGCCTGGATAAATGGCAGGAGAAAATTATACCCAACAGCTGAAAATAAATAAAAGAATTAAACCAGAAAACTTACAAAAATAAAATTTTACCTGAATGAAAGCTAAAGTTAATCCTACATATCCAATTGTTACCGCGTTATCTTCCACAAAATTACCAAAACTTTCTAAACAACTTTGCTTGCGAAGTGTAGGTGACTTTACAGTACAAGAACTGTTCCCCATATCTCCATACTGAAGACCACAGCAAGACATGGGTAAGACCTTATCCATTTTAATCCAGTCGTCATAGCCGTAAACCCCACAACAGTTGAACTAAAAATTAAATTAAATTTTCTAGTTTGGTTATTCAAAAATTTATACAATTAGTTACATTTCTTTGTATATTATCCCACATCATCGAGGCCGTAGTGTCATTTTTATAATCGTGCATAGTTTCTTCTAACCGTTGGGTTAAATAATCTTCTGATTTGTTCCTCAAAACGTATCCACTGATACCGGCAGCAAATTCAAGTATAAATATAATAATCAAGAAAGTTGAGAACTGAAAACAAAAGGGATTTAGCTGAAATAATGCAAGTGGAGGTGCTGTACCGTAACAATCATACAAAAATTTTCCTTGACCGCCCCACAACAACCAAAAAAGGCAATGAAAAAAATAATTGTACCAATCGAAATTAGAAGGTTCGGGGTGGAAATGTAATTATGGTCCAAAAAGTATTCATATTCTCTGTAATAAGCCTTGATTGATACACCAAACGACAATAATATTATTCCAGTTATCTAAAAAATGAATAACAATAAATCAACATAATTATACAAAATTGCGCAATTCCTCAATTTTTAATTAGAATTTGGATACTTACAACAAAAATTAAATTGAAAACGAACAGGAGATATTTGATACACGACGCACTCCAATTTAGCGGCATTTTTCTAAAAAAAATTTATTAAAACGATCGCACTTGCACCGAAATTATTGTCAAAAAAATAATTATTAGTAACGAAAAATTGAAAGTTGTCGGCAAAAAAACTGGATTAAAATGGTTAAACGACTAAAATATCACTGTATCGAGAAATGGTCGCAATTAAAACTAATAAGCTGATAAAAAATAAGGAACCGAGTAGTTGTAATCTTTTAACGCGATATCGATAAGTTATAAAATTGCATATTTTGTCCTGTTATTTGATTTTCAATATCACGTGGCAATGAGACGACTCAGTGTATTATGTGTCCTATTTTGCTGTAATCAGTTTTAATATTTGAATAGGCAACTTTTCAAACCGATATTTGTGATAATATACTATTGCAAAAATATTTAAATTTATATTTCAGGTTTGATAAAACCTAAAAATCAGGTCTAGAAAATGTATCTACAAAAAATTAAAACTGCAGGACATTTGCCGATTTAGAAAATTACTGTAACTGCTTTGAGTTCCTGTTACCAGCAAGTTCTTTTAAAACAAAATTTTGTCAATATCCTGTGATGATATTTTGAATTTTCAGAAGTGCTCGATGAAACAGACCTCTGTTTCCAATGTTTCAATTGCTTTTCCAGCTGAAACTTTTAATTTCCTTTTTTTGGTTTTCTGCATCTGAATCTCGCACCATCATCATCATTCGTCACTTGACTTTGATTTATTTCTCCTGGCCCTTCTTTTGGTGCTTTTCTCAGGCTTTTTAGAAATGCTCACTTGATACTCGATGTTAAATGCTTCTACCTCGAATTTTTCAAGTCCTTTAATTTCTTTTTCAGTCAGAGCATTTAATTTTCTTTTTTTCGGTTTTATCATAAGTTCAGTCTCTTGTTTTACTTTCCTGAAGATATGTTTCAATTCATTGAATCTAATAATTATTGCTAGAATCAAGATGTACCAATTGATTTTTTTACGACCATCAGGAAGCCACTTCAATGTTGCTGGCATAGAAGCTCAATCCCTGTTGCTCTGAAACCACTCTTCAAATAATTGTTCTTAATGTTTTCTTCTCCTAAGTCGTCAAAACAATCTTTGCAGGAGTTCAACTGGTAGCATTTGCTAATTTCTCAAGGTTTGGGAGTGTAAGATGATAAGCCCAATCGTAAACAACCATTGGTTGGAATTTGTTAGTTGAGATCGGAATTTTGATTTTATAATATTCACAGTGGAAAATAAAGATTTAGACAAATATGTGGAACCATAACTGAATTTGATTATGAAGGCTTTTCTTTTCAAAAAATATACTTTTTGGGATCAACTAAATTCTCAAATTTTTCATCGGAATCGTGAGATTTTAATATTATGTAATTTTGAAAATCACTTCTTTAAATTTTGATGTTTCTTCTAGAAGAAATTCTGCTATAGGTTGAGCAGTTTCAGTAAGGTCTATTTGTGTAATAAAAGGATTTACTAATTGTAAGTATGTAACGACGAGGTCGATAATGGAAAATTGCTGGATTTAAGCAACTTTTGATCTGCTTTATTATTAAGATTTATTTTTTTCCATTATTTGAACACCCTGCCGCGGTACTAACGTTGCGTTGGAAACTCCTGATTTAGACCATATAAGCTTCTGCTGAGTAAAATGTATGGTGGGATGCCTTAAGTAAGGCATTCTCAGAGTTAATATTTTTATGAAAATATTATTGCTAGAACATGATAAGCCACACAATTTTCAAAATTGAGTTCAGTATCAAATCATATCAAGCAATAGTATAAAAGGATACTTAAAGGGTTATATTTTTTATTTAATTTATTAATTATATGGGTCATTCCACCAAATAAAATTTTTTTTGAAGTGTGACCCCCACGGATTTTTTTCAAATTTTGTGGAGTTATTCTCTGTATAAAAATAATGACCCACTGAAAAATTTAGCTCTTAATATTAAGTACTTTCGTAGTAATGATTTTTTGAATTTTGACAATTTTTAACTTTTTCGTTAATTTTTTTGAAGTAGAAAGATTATTCAAAAAAATACGAGAAGTACAATTTCTTTTGTAAAACATCCTCAGCTTTTCAATAAAGATATTAATTTTTTATTATAAGTAGCAAAAGACCCCCAAAATTTTAATTAAAGTAAAAAAATTGACTTTTTTGACAATGCGGCAAGTTTTTTTTCAAATTTGATATTTTTTTCTGAAAGCTGAGATTTTTTTACACAATATATTTAATTTTTACGATGTGCATATTTTTTGTTTAAGTATAAATAAATAAAATGTACGATTTTTACGATTAAAAAACTTTTATTTTTAAATATTACTCATATTGAAATATTTTTAAGATTTATTATGTTAATTATTTACTTTTTGTTCTTAAAAAATTGTTTAATCACACTTTTTCGTATTTAATTTTAGATAATTTTTTTTTAATTAATGCAGTAAAAAAACTTGACAAAAGTTGTATCGCTCTTAACGATAAATTTCTATCACGATTTGGAATATTACTTAAATCTACTTACTGGAAAATCACTCAAGATCATACAATCTACCCTAAATATATTCAAGTAATATTCCAAATTGTGATAGTTTATTGAGAGCGCCATAAATTTTGTTAAGTTTTATTTACTGCATAATTTTTTTCAAAATATTATCTGAAATTAAATACGAAAAAGTGTGATTAAACAATTTTTTTTGAACAAAAAGTAAATAATTAACATAATAAACCTTACGGAGAATTTTTAATATGAGTAATATTCAAAAATAAAAGTTTTTTATTCGTAAAAATCGTACATTTTATTTATTTGTATTTAAACAAAAAATATGCACATCGTGAAAATTAGATATTTTGTGTAAAAAAATTTCAACTTTCAGAAACAAATATGAAATTTGAAAAAAACTTGCCGAATTTTCAAAAAAATTAATTTTTTTACTTTAATTAAAATTTTGGGGGTCTTTTGTTACTTATAATAAAAATTAATATCTTCATTGAAAAGCTGAGGATTTTTTACAAAAGAAACTGTACTTCTCGTATTTTTATAAATAATCTTTCTACTTCAAAAAATTAACGAAAAAGTTAATAGTAATTTCAAAATTGTCAAAATTTAAAAAATCATTACTACGAAAGTACTTAATATTAAGAGCTAAATTTTTGAGTGAGTCATTATTTTTATATAGAGAATAACTCCACAAAATTTGAAAAAAATCCGCGGGGGTCACACTTCAAAAAAAAATTTATTTGGTGGTATGACCCATATATTTTTTATCGTTTAAAAATGTGTGTATTATTTTATAAAATAAAAGAGAAGCACTTAGATTAGATTTTTCTCTAAGGAGGGCGTAGTAACATAAAGTTTGGATACCACAACGTTAAGTGGAGAATTTTGAAGAAGTTAAAACAGCAAAACCTTTGTTTAAAATTTTTGAATCTTGCTAAATATTGTCAACAATAACAAATTTGTTCATAAAATTTTTATCAACAATGTAAAAATACTGAAAAAATTCTAAGCAAAAAGGGGGTAGTTTTTGAGGAGGTTCAATTGTAACATTTTGCCTAAAACTTGTAAAACTATGTAAATTTTTTAATGTTAAATTTGTGAATACTGCAAAAATATACAAAAGATCTAATCGCAACAGGTGATTTTGGAAGGGGGGACTAAGCAATAAAAATTTTGTTTCAAAATTTTAAAAGTTGGTAAATTTGGTATTACTATTATTATTTGGTATTAAATGGTATTGCTGTTATAATTATGAATATTGTAAAAAAGCAAAAAAATTCCAGGGGAAAAAGGGGTAGCTTTTGAGAAGACTAAATTGTAACATCAAAAATTTTTTTGCAACTATATACATCTATTAATGTTAAATCTGTGAATACAAAAAAAAAAAACATTTTAATAGCAAGAAGTGATTTGGGGGGGGGGGGCAGTCAGCAATAAAAGTTTTGTTTCAAAATTTTAAAACTTGGTAAAATTTTCCAATTTAGAAATTGGAATACACAGACGACTTTTTTACAAATTATTTGAAAAATTGTAAATTATAATGCAATTATAATATGAGAGTAACAAAAAAGTTATGATGACGAAAGCCTATAATCTGTGTTATTAATAAAACCATGATTTTTCTTGATTTAATTTTGTTTATTAAAACTGAGAAATCAACACAGATTAACAATATTATAAAAATATATTATATTTATTTACAAAAAACCAAGGAAAAGCATACAAAAACAATACTACCTGCAGGTAAATACAAAATTTTGTGGTTTAAAAAGCTAGGTAACTTCTCTTTATTTGTTTAGATAAATGGCACGAAAATATGATACCTAAAAGCTGGAAAAACAAAGAAATTCAAAGTCGGTAAAAGAAAAGTGGTCAAAAACTTGCCTGAATGAAAGCCAGTGCTAATCCAACAGATCCTATTGTTACGACATGTTCTCTCACAAAATCACCGAAACCGGCTAAACAATTATTCTCGTAAAGATCAGGAGATTCAGCAGTGCAATTAAATGTAGTGGCATTATAACGATCTTGTGAAGGACAGCAAGACCAAGGTATATATTTTATCTCGTTTATCCAGTCGGTGTAATTTTTAACTCCGCAACAATGGAACTAAGCAAAAAAAAATGAATAATTTCTAATTTACAAACAATAAAAATTGTTACATTTTGTTGTACGATGTCCCACATTTTCTTAGATGCTGTATCATTTTGATACTCCTTCATTGCTTCGTCCATCCGAAGTGTTAAAAAGTCCTCTGTATGGTTCTTCATCAGGTACCCGCTAATACCGGCAGAAAATTCAAGTACGAAAACCAAAATTAACAAACTTGAAAACTACAATCAGAGACAAGTTTAGCTGAAATAATTAAAAGTAGAAGTGATATTATACCGCTACGATCATACAAAAGTTTTCTTTCATCGCACCGCAGCAGCCGAAGAATGCAATGAAAAAAATAATCGAACCAATCGCAATGAGAAAGTTTGGTGCGGAAAAGTAATTTTTGTCCAAAAAAAATTCATATTCTCTGTAGTACGCTTTGACCGATGCTCCAAGCGCTATTAAAATTATACCAGTAATCTAAACAATTAATTATAGATAAAAGATTGCGCAATATTGAATTGTTCAAAATTTGATAGTACTCACAACAAACAGTAAATTGAAACCAAAGAGAAGATATTTAACTAATTTTGAAGTCCAGTTCAACGACATTATTGGAAAAATAAAATCCACCTGTTACACAGAAATTATTTTCTATTAATTCTTCGAGGTTAAAAACTGAAAGTTGATGCTGCCAAAACTCGTTTTAACATACGACGAACGTCTTGGAATTACCTATCAAACGTGGGATCTACCTACGTACGTGCTACGTACCATGTGTATACAGTGACTCACGAAATTATTTGGACCCATACGTGAAATATGTTTAAATGGTTAAAAAAACTCTTATTACAAAGTTAAAAATAATTTTACAAGTTTAGAGTATGTAATTTGCAGTCGAAAATGTCTAAATTTTTCGTACTAAATGGTTCCTCGTAGGGTAGAGCTGGACATTTCTACAGGAAGTAAACTAGGTTGGCCTTGCAGATTAACGTGGAATCCAAACCACGCCTTTGTTGTTTAGTTTTGCCGAACCATAAAATCTTTTACCACTAAGAAACTCAGACCACCCTCAAATAATAATTGTAAGGCTAATTTGGAGAGATAAAAGTACACTACTATAGACAAGAAGGAGAACTGATATTTATGATAAGCACTTTAACGATGTAGATAATTAATTAATTATTCAGTGGGATAGTCGATAGACAAAAGCACAACAAGCTGGAGGACTTTAATATGAATTTTCTTAACAACTCATTACATCAGGATAGGGGGCATCCATTAATTACGTGAGCTCAGAATGGGGGGGAGGGGTCCTGTAAAATCTTACCAAATCTCATTTAAACCGGAGGGGGGATAATCAAAAATCTCACGTCAACTTTAAAAAATATAAAATACTACAGATATTAAAAAAAATATATTTTAAGTATTCATTTTGCCTGTTAAAAAAATGTCATGGCTATTAAAATCATTCAGTTCGAGAGTACTGAATGGTTCATTATTTTCCCAAATAATAAAAATTAATTTTGTTGAAAATATTTTCAGCTTTAATCTCACGTAAGGGGGGGGGGTCCAAGCAAATCTCACCTAAGGGGGGGAGGAGTCTAAACTGATCGAAAAATAGCTCACGTAATTAATTAATGGCCCCATACGAAATCAATCCAGATTTAAATGAGAAATAACAACAAAGATTCTAAAATCGTTAGCTTCCAGTGTAGTATTTACTTTGGCAATCATTTTTAATAAGTGTATAGTCGAGGGTCACTTCTCTGATAAACTTTAAAAAAGCAAAAATTGTACAAATTTACAAAAAAAGAAATCACAATCTATGTGGAAACTATCGCCCAATTTTGGGCCTATGTTTTCAAAGGTCTTCAGAGGTTCTAATTAAGGATAGATGCGTAAGATACTTTGAACAAAAGTGGCTATTGAAAAAACAAGTCAACAATTAGACCTATGTAATGATTAAATTCAACTTATAAAGGCTCATGAGTCATGACCATGCAGAAAAAACTTTTATTATATGTTGCAATCTCTAGCCACAAACTTCTGCTTCATAAGTATTGAACTATACTAGAGAATTAGAAGCTAAGTGAACAAACTTAAGACCGTGTGACACTTGTACTAATTTGGTAACAAATTTTGTATTTTTTTTGATAAATAAGAAACAAAATTTGGTCAATTTGGCCAAGAAAGTGTCCTTGTGGAGAATTTTGATATTTTACCAGACAAAAAGCATTTTTTATAGATCTACATCAGCATAATATTTTGAAAAAAGAAAATAATTTGGAAAGGTGATTAAAATTTCAATTCTTTTTACAAAATTTATTCGTTACTCGTCAGATAGAAAAACTGCTTCAATGAAGGTCACCAGTACAAGAAAATTAAACATCTATTACATTAAAATAAAAAACATGAATTTTAACCACTACCAATGCAAAATTAACGTCTTTTAAAACCATACTTTTTCCTTTCGTAAAACAAGTCCGTCTTTGAACTACCCAAATTAACAATTTTTGGGCACCCATCCCTGTCCTTTTCTTGAATTGTACACTCTTTGCAGTAATAAGCATCGGATATTCCAGGCCCTCCACATATTACACATCGGCCTTGATAAGAACCATAATTGCATTCATCGCATATTCTGACCAGAGTGGACGGTCGAACATAAGAGTCACAAATGACACACTTTCCATCACACTTCTCGCATAATCTTCCAATAGCTACTCCAGGCTGCTTGCGACAAAAAATTAAATCTGGATGATGTTTTGCCATTTAGGTACTGTAAAAAGTGAGATTGTCATAATAAAATTGTTGTTTATTCTACAAAAACTACTTACAGTGTAAATTTAGAAACGATACACTTATTTAGAAAAATGAAATTATTTAATTAAGTACTTTTAATTTAATTTCAATCCAAGAGTTTGTTTGCAAGCTTCAAGAATTTTCATAACCTAACTTTTTATTTGTATGCCAAAATTGAAAATTGGTGTACGAAAAGTTGCCTAGCTTGGACTTGGAAAGCATTTCTTTATTGTTCATGGACGTTTTTTTTTGGGATGCAGCGGGGGACTAGTCCAACTCCTCGTTGACGAATTTCTTTAAAAGAAAAAATAATTCTGCAACTTTGATGATACGAACTAATTAAAATGTAGCACTATTTCAGTTTCAAAGCGGTAAATGTACTCTACCTGTACTCTAAAATTTTAGAAAAATAGAAAATAATTTTTAGTTTACAGTACGTATGCTTCGGTTGTGACTTTTGAAACGGGGGGGGGGGGATTGCACCCATTACCTCTTTGCATCCACGTCTGGCTATTCTTAAAAAAATAATATTTTGAAATTTTGCTACCCCTTCTCGGGATAATCTTAATTAAATTAAGAAAATTTTTATTTTTTGTTTAACGTGTCTTGTCAAAACCTGGGTCTATACTCAAACCATCCAAGACTACTTTAACCTGAGGAATTTATGTTTTCATAGAAGATTCCAAGAATTGATCTTCATCCTTGCAGTCCATGTGAAAATACCTAAAAAAAGGTCTTCAAAGCATTCTCAAAATCCTCCTGTAAGTAAGGCCGGTGAGACCTCCACTCCAGCTCTCTACGTAATCTGTAAAAGTTGTTATACATAAACCATTTTTGCAAATGACAAAATTACACTATCAAAACAACAAAACCCCGCTGTCAATAGTTTGGACTCATGTCCAAAGTATATTTGATGTACTATCCAGCTTTGACCACAGCGTAAGTCGTCCTTATGGGTAATTCGCCCATGAAGGCTTTTTGACTTTCTATTTAGTTTCTATATTATTTGGTAATTTGTTATACTTAGGAGAAAACCAGGAAATAGATTTTTTATATAAAATTTAAGACTTGTATACAATTTTAATGAAAAACTGGTTTTTTGTTTTTTTTTTGGTTTTACAAAAAATTGTAAAAATTTCTTAAACTTTGCAACATTTTTTTTAGAAAAACATTGAAGGTCTTGGGGATTCTTTTTGCTTCAAAATGTTGATTTTAATATTAGTAGTAGCTAGGTCTTCTCTCCCCCCCCCCTTCTAAAATTCAACCAAAAAAGACATATTTTCTGTTTAGGCAACTTTCCGTTCAACAATATCTAGTCTATATTATACGTACAACGGTTATTATTTAACTATTATTTTTTTACTGTAACCACAAATTACAAATACATAATACTTTATGTAATCATTTAACATATATTAACAAAATACACACATTTTGTATCTATTTGTTTCAATCTAATGCATTTTATTAGTTGAATAATTACGATTTTTATAATTTTTAAACTTTCAGTTTATTTACTTAACACAGTTTTGTAATTAATTAATCATTCGAGTATGCATTAGATAATTTCTTCACAATTTTTGTTATTACACTTTTTTGTATGTGATCAATTTATTGTTCCATGAATAATTATGATTTTCATAATTTCGGCACAACTTTTTCTATATTACATTTGCAAGTTTTTATTAAAATTTTTGTAGCACATATTTTCGTAATGAATTTGTAATCAGGGGTATATAAAGGTTCGATTTTATTTTAACCATATCACAGTATCGATTCTACTACTTCTCTAGAAATACATCAACTAAAACCAAAATGACTACCATTAAGATGGTAAGGAAATAAAATACATTATTGGGATGGAAAAATTAAGGGTAGTGTTTTTTTTAGATCATTTTTGCATTATCTGCTCTGGCTGTTGTTTCTGTTCTTGGATATGGACATCAGGAAGAACATCACGTAAGTATAGAATAAAAAATTCTTTGATAGATAATAATTTTTAATTGTTAATTTTAGGGTCCTGCCCACTATAAATTCGAGTATGGAGTTCAAGATCCTCACACAGGTGATAAAAAACAACAATATGAAATCCGTGATGGTGATGTAGTCAAAGGTGCATACAGTCTTGCCGACGCCGATGGCACTATAAGAGTTGTAGAATATACAGCTGGTCCTCATTCAGGATTTAACGCAGTTGTTAAAAAGATTGGCCATGCTCATCATCCACAACATTATCATCATAATGGAGGTGCTAGCTATGGTCACGGTGGAGTTGGTCATGGAGGTGCTCACAGTCACGTAGGAGTTACTCATTTTGGTTACCAACATTAATATTGTTAAACTTACATTGATTAAATAGGCAAAATATTATATTAATAAAGAATTTATTGAATGCTTAGTTGATTTTAATTTTAGACTTGAAAATAGAAAACAATATGTTTAAAATGACAGAGCAGGATAAAATAACACACCAAGGTTTTAAAACTTTTTGGTTGTAGCCTATTCTTTATTTTACATTATTATTAGGTGAACGCGGCCATAGAAATAAGTATCTTTAATCTGTGAACGCGGCCATAGAGACATGCGCAGTGACTGCAGTGACGAGAGTAAAAGTAAATTGACGCGGTAAAACAGTGTACAATAATTTATTTCTAAATTAATAATTATTAATTACGAACTTATAATTATAATGTGAATAATTCCAACTGCTATAATTGGTAAGCTACAATTACTTCTTATTTTTATTACCGTCGCATAATTCGATACATTACAAATTGGTGACGAGGTTAATAAGATAGGTTAGGATGCTTACAAATACAACTTCAAGGGACTGAAATGTTTTTCATATATTTTCAAAAGATTATCAAATTCAATCCAGAAAATATTTTTTTTGAAACTGTCGTGGTCAAATTTGAAAATTATTTAACCTATAAGAAGGGCGGTATTACCAAAAGCGTTACAGGTATTAATCTCTGTATGTCGACCAAGAACTCCCTCAGGTTTTACGTACAAGGAATTAATAGAAAAATTATCTGCTTATTACTAAAAGGTTACCCTTAAAAGTACAGAAAGGTTCTTTTTTTTTTACTAAAACACAATCCGCTAATGAATCCATTCAAGAATTTAGCAATAGATTACTGGATTTGAGTAGCACTTGCGATTTGGGTTCGAAGTTCCATACTTCAATACTTGCATGCTACTCATCAGGTATTATGATGAAGTCAGAAGCCAGAAATTATTTTCGTTGGCTTAAGAAAATAGCAAAATTAGTCCAGTCATATAAGGGGTTCACCTACGAAAATTGAGATACCCAGCTGTAAACTCGTGAAAACTTGTATTTTGACATCCTAAAACTTTTCTTAAAATTCACACATGATCCGATGTAAGCAACTGTAAAAATAGGAGGTCAAAGGTCCCAAAAATTGGTTTTTTAAATTTTTTTGCGAAACGGTTAGTTTTATGCGAAAAATAATTTAGACAAAAATTGTAGATCATTTAATTATCTACAAAAATTGTCCTTGCACTTTTTTCCTGAGATTCACCATTTCTGAGAAAAAGCGATTCTAAAATTTACTAAAGTTGTATTCTCCATAGTACATAGGTTGCGTGGAAACGTGTGCATTAATACAACTATACAATTCTTCTTCTTCACTTCACGGGTTAGGCTTTATTAGCCTGTTTGGTCTTCATACTTCTTTCCATCTTCGTCGCGGGCGGCCAACATTTCTTTTTCCATATGGTTTGTATTCCAGAATTTGTTTTGGTATTCTTTCTTCATTCATTCTATTGACATGTTCTTTCCATTTACCTCTGTATTCCTGGATTTTTTCATTGATTTTATAGATGTTTAGATCTCTCCTTATGTCGGTATTCTTAATTTGATCTCGTAGTGTACAACTATACAATTAATAATGGTATTTTAACCGCGCGCTCTCTGCCCTCTATCTCGAAAACGATTCAACGTATGAAAAAATGTTTGAAACAAAAGTTGTAGAGAATTTAATTTTCTACAATATTGATAATAAATACAAATAGCG
This sequence comes from Rhagonycha fulva, assembly GCA_905340355.1. Lineage (NCBI taxonomy): Eukaryota > Metazoa > Arthropoda > Insecta > Coleoptera > Cantharidae > Rhagonycha > Rhagonycha fulva. The sequence goes on from HG996559.1 coordinate 2,816,903, forward strand.
TAAAACACGTAGGAAACGAGATATTGGCAAAAAAATCGATTTTTGTTACCTTTGACCTCCGACTTTTACAGTTGCTTACATCGGATCATGTGTGAATTTTAAGAAAAGTTTTAGGATGCCAAAACACAAGTTTTTACGAGTTTACAGCTGGGTATCTCAATTTCCGAGATTTTTACCTAATTTTGACTTAAAGGACTGGATTAAATAGCAAAAACTCGTGAAAATGCACTGAATTTTCACGAGATCCAGGGAAGGTTTTTTTAGGGTCTTGGCCTACACCAGAGGAACCATGGAGAAAAATGTTTCTTCTAATAATTTGAAATGACCTGAAATTACAGAAGTACAAAAAATTACATTTTTTACTACCATTCAAGTTTTCAAACAACTGTTTGTACAATTTGGGTTATGCAAAAAGATAGTAACTTCGATTCGAAGATTTTGGAATCGCAGGTATTGTCTTGTGAGACCAAGAAAAACAAAAGTGCCAACACTAGGAAAAACATTTGTAAATAACACAAAATTAATAAATTATTTTTATTAAATCTCTTCGTAGTAGTAGTGCGTACCATATTTACACAGAAATACAGAAAAGTTTATTGCTGGACCGAGTAGACAGAAACAATTCCCCATAGCATTGTTATAAGAAATTAATTTTACAATTAAACCAACTGAAAAATATATTATCCATAGATAAGGCAAAAACATATTAAATGTGAATCCTAAAATAAAATCGTGATAAAAGGCCGATACGAAAAATACCATGGCTCTTGCGATAAATTTATTGTTAGGCCACACTATTTCATAAAAATCTTTGTATACGTAAAGGTACAGCCAATCGTGAACGACTTTATTCCACGTCCTGAAATAGCGTTCGAACGATGTGGATGTCCAAAAATCCTGTAAAATCGTCAACGGTAACTTTTCTTGATATCAAAATAAAATTACCTTATAAAACGACCGATCTGAAAATCGTAGCATCTCCGCAAAAGCGTTTAACCAGCAGTGGAAGAACAAGTAAAAAATAGCGAATATTAACATTACTGAAACTGGAACAAACTCGATAACAATGATCACGAAATTTTTCCAACTGCTGAAGTTTCGACTGTAAATTTCAAATTGGGGCAGCGAGTGTTCCAGTATTATGTCTATAAGAAGGAGGGTTCCGAGAAAGTTGGCTAAATGTTCTGCCACCTTCTTCCATCGAATCGACTTTGCCCTAAAAAATTATTATGACTACTTGAAGAGTTTTGGAACTTTAACAACCATACCTTGGATATTCATCTTGGTAGATCAAGGTAGGAGCAAACAGAAAGTAAATATATTTTGAAACATTTGGATACAAAATTTTATTTTTGTCGTGGTATGTGAATTTTACAGCTCGTGGCACGTTGCTTCTGACGAAAGCATAAACTTTCATTTTGAATCTAACCTAGAAAACCGAAAAACATTAAAAATGAAGTTTTTCCCACTATTCGAATGAAACTTACAAGTTCTAATATAAGAGCTACTGAGGATGCCGGTTTGAAATCATTCTGATTTATTAGGACAATGAAGCAGTACGTATACGATGCAATGAATAAAATAAATGTAATTAATGATATTCGGTCAAAAACTGGAAGAGAGAGATTGGAGATTTTGTGTCGAATTGTTGCCCAAAGAAAAAATCCAAGGTAGGGAAGAAAACTTGCCAAAAACATGCAAACCCAGATATACAAAAGAGGGAGTGGTTTCGAAAAAGATATTTGAAAATGATCCAAATTTAAACTGTACCTAAAAATTAAAAAGAAAGAGACCATATTCCAAAACTGAAATTATATTCACACCTGCCGGAAGTAATATAATTATAAAGGAAACAGCGAAGCTTCCAGGTAACCACAACAATCCATGCGATGTTATAAATTGTCCGAATGTGAACATTTTCCAATAGATCTTCTAATAATGAATTTCTTGCTTTAAACTTCTTTGGTTGTAGCTCATTTTGTGCTCTGAAATAAAAATTATATTTATTTCTTGCTTAAAAACCTACTGTAAACAAGGATTCTGATGGTTCTGGAGAAGGATGTAACTTTTTTGAGCTGAGAAACTCAAAGTTAGAATAAAAATTGGACGGAAGGCAAAAAAATTGTATTTAAATATTTTCAAGGTTAAATCGCCTTAAATTAATGGTTTGCTATCTTTCCATGTTACCAAGTAGTATCAAAAAAACCGGATTTGTTTTCTCATAGTTTTTTGTTCTTGCATGAGAAATTAAAAATTATGTAAGCAGGCAATTTTAAATACAAATTCCGTAAGATGAGGTAAAATTTTAAAGGAAAAAAATAACTAAGTACTTACGTATTATTTCTATGATGTAAGTTTTTGCTGTTCATAATATTTTATAAATATTTGGAAATTTTAAAACACGAACACAAAAAGTAGTACTTCTCTTTACTAGCATGGAACGTATAGTGGGAATCAATCTTTGTATTGTATTATATTTTGTATTTTTGATGTATTTAAACTTTCATTGAAATACCGAGATACATATATTTAATTTGTTTTTTTTGGTACCCTGTATTTATAAATATATTATGTTTTAATGCAATAATTTAAAAAAGAAATTAAAATCATTTTATGTGAAAATATGTAGACTGGTCTTTAAAAAATATTGAGTCTGTGATCTTTTGACATAAAAATTCATTTATGAGTTTAACAAAAGTGGTAGATCGAAAAATATTGGGGGCACTTCGAAGTTAACAGTCATTTGAAGTTTGAAAAATTATTCAATAATAACGGAACATTTTCGTGCTGTAATTTTTTACAATTTAAAGCTGCCCGCACACTTAGGCGACGCGACACCACACCACAGACAGAAGCCCATAACACACCACACACCAGGTGACGGTAGGATCCGCACATTTTTGTGTGTGCTGTGTGCTTCTGTGTGTAGTGTGGTGTCGCGTCGCCTAAGTGTGCGGGCAGCTTTAGCCGTCAAAAATGTTTTGATGAACTGAACAAGATGTTTGGTAGTTAGTCATATTCATGGCTGATGGAAAACGCTGGAACAAATAATTTCGTTTTGACTGTAAATTTTTGAAGGATAAGCTCCGTATAGGACATCCAAGAACTGTATTTTCCAAAGAGAATATTTTGACTGAATAATGGAGGGAAACTGTCATGTTATTGTTGGTTCGATTCAAGGGATACTGGACATTGGAGTGAAAAATATTATCATGATTTTGCAACATGGTTTGGATGATCCAACTTTGGATGATTGAATTGATCCTGGCTTGAAATCCTCAACGAAATCCATGGTAATCGGTCAAGAGGAAGTCATACCGCACCTTAATAACGCTCGTCCACGTAACAGCTCTCGAAAAATTGCATTATTTAAACGAGAAAAACTTTTTTATTTACAAGGTCGACCCATAAGGCGAGGTCTATATAATCGCAGGAATGCATAATTTACTTGTTCTTACGTATTTATGAGCACAAGAAACCAACACTAAAATGGAAATGAATGTCTTAACTAAGTTCATACAACCGAAGGTTACAATCTCATAAAGTAATAATAGATAAAGTGGGAAAAATTGCTTAATAATTAGGAAAAGGAATCATTAAAGAAATTACATAAGATATAGTTACAAAAGTATAATTATTAAGCACTTATATAAGTGTAAATTCTCCTACAAAGCAAAGTCTAAATGTTACAACAAAAATTTTCAAAATTTTTTTTTTTTTTTTGGAAAATTTTTGTTGTAAATCGATGACTTCGTCTTCTGAAGAAGAACATTTTTTGTTTGAATAACTTTTTTTTTCATTTTTAAAGCGTTTAAATAAAAATAATTTAATTTTCTTAAAATTTAATAGTAGTACCTAATCAAAGTGCAGGTCATATTTGGTCTGTTCGAGTTGATCGGAACCTGTAAAGACCATAATACAGTCGAGTCGCGAAATAGTGAATTAAATATGGCAAAGACTTTTCACTTTTCCGGGGTTGTTCACTATTTCGGTACTTAGAAAATTTACAATAAAGCCACGTTTTGAAAATTAAAGCGTTATTTTAAAGAAAATTGATACAAATATAATTATTATTTAATTAGGAAAAATGATGTTATTTTTGATTGTATTTGTTTTTTATTTAATTTAATAGTTAATACTTTTTCCCTTAAATTGATACACCAACATATAAAAATTCCATTCTATGCTAACGTTGCGCGTGAAATGAAGTGTAAATATAATATGTAATGTAAATTTTCAATGTTGGGGGAAGTCCCTATAAATGATGTCATTCAAACTACACGATTTATAGTATAGAGGTAAATTACCCGGTCCCCCCAAATCGAATTTTTGGATAAAATTTGCGTCAAACGTTTGAGCATCAGAGGGCTTCCAATATTTTCGTTTGAGCCTCAACCGTCGCGGAGTTATTCGCGAAAACTTTGGGGGGGGGGGCTGTAGACATGCTCACCCCTTCCCCCCGTAAGTAGAATTTTGGGGTAAAAATGGTGTCAAACGTTTGAGCATCAATGAGCTTCCAAATTTTTCGTTTGAGCCTCAACGGTCGCAAAGTTATTCGCGAAATTCTTGGGGGGGGGGGCTGCAGACATGCTTTTTCTATTTTCGTTCTTATTTTGAATTTTTTTGTGAAATTGATGTCTATCGATAGAGATTCGTTTGAGCTTGAATGAGCTTCCATTCCCATCTTTTTAATTTCATTTTCTGCAAAGTTACGAGCATTTAAAATTTCGAGTACTCCGGGTAAGTACCGTACAAACATTTTCTATTTTAATGCTATTTTACCAGATTACAATTTTTGATCCGATTAAAAAAACTTAATCCTGCTTAATTACCATCATCATTTTGATGGAATAATACGGAAGGTGTAATTTTAGAAAAAAAAAAAGTAGAATAGAATAGTCGTGAACTAATAAAATCGAATACTGTTATAAGTGTATGTCCACCAACTATACCGAGTTTCCTAAATTCAAAATTTTTCCCAATTTCAATTCAACAACATAATTGATACATTTTAATTTTATTAAAAGATTTTAAAAGAATTTTAAAAAGGTCAAACTGACATTTTACTCTAAAAAACTTTTAAGGTCTCTGGAATCAAGCGCAACTTTCAATATTCTGAAAGTTTACGAATGTACAAATCGAATTTTTTAGAAAAATGTTTGTTATACGTTTGAACATCAATGAGTTTCCAATATTTTTGTTTGAGCTTCAACCTTCAGGGAGTAATTTGGAAAAACTTTGGAGGGGGGTAGGTTGTTAACAAGTTTATATTTTATCCCATCTTAAAGTAGAATTAATTTTGTGAAATTGGTGTCAAAGCGGCGCTTGAAGCTCAAACAAAAAATTTGAAAGCCCATTGAGGCTTAAACTATACCAAACGTTTTATTATATATAAATAGTAATTTTTATTTAAGTACGGAAAATATCCCCCCCCCCCAATCAAAATTTTTGTGAATTTCTCCGTGACGGTTAAAGCTTAAGCAAAAATATTAGAAACTCATTAATTCTCAAGCGTATGACTCAAATTATTCTAAAAAGTTCGATTTTTACATATTCATTCAATAACTTTTAGAATATGGAAAGTTGCGCTAGATTTCGACCATTTTAGTTTATTTTCCTTTTAATATATTTTTTAAATCTTGCAATAAAATTGGTGTCAAAAGTATGAACATCATAAAATTTGTAAATTCGTTGAGGCACAAACGATACTCGATCATTTAACACCAAATTTACCCCAAAATTCCACTTGAAGGCGTTAGTATGCCCCCCCCCCAATATTTCGGAAATAAGTCTGTTAAGGCTCAACCTAAAAAATTTGGAACACTTGGGTCTCCCACCAACTATACTCAAACGTTTGACACCAATTTCACAAAATTAATTCTACTTTAAGATGGGATAAAGATAAACTTGTTCACAACCTCTCCCCCCCTCCCCCCGCTGCAAAGTTTTTGCAACTTACTCCCTGAAGGTTGAGGCTCAAACGAAAATATTGGAAACGTTTAACAAAAATTTTTCTAGAAAATTCGATTTGTCTAGCCCATTCATAAACTTTCAGAATATTGAAAGTTGCGCTTGATTGCGGTCCTTAAAATTTTTTTAAAGTAAAATGTTAGTTTGACTTTTTTAGGTTATATCCTTTTTAAAATTTATTTTAAATCTTTCAATAAAATTAAAATGTATCAATTCTATTCAACATATTCTTTTCTAAAATTACACCTTCCGTATTATTCCATCAAAATGATGATGGTAATTAAGCAGGATTAAGTTTTTTTAATCGAATCAAAAATTGTAATCTGGTAAAATAGAATTAAAATAGAAAATATTTGTACGGTACTTACCCGGAGTACTCAAAATTTGAAATGCTCGTAACTTTGCAGAAAATGAAATTAAAATGATGGGAATGGGAGCTCATTCAAGCTCAAACGAATCTCTATCGATAGACATCAATTTCACAAAAAATTCAAAATAAGAACGAAAATAAAAAAAGCATGTCTGCAGCCCCCCCCCCTCAAGAATTTCGCGAATAACTTTGCGGCCGTTGAGGCTCAAACGAAAAATTTGGAAGCTCATTGATGCTCAAACGTTTGACACCATTTTTACCTCAAAATTCCACTTGGGGGGGGGGGGCGAGATGTCTACAGCCCCCCCCCCCCAAAAGTTTTTGCGAATAACTCCGCGACGGTTGAGGCTCAAACGTTTGACGCAAATTTTATCCAAAAATTCGATTTGAGGGGGAGTCAGCGACATTTACTTCGATTTATAGTACGCAGTTCGCTGTATCGGAGTTACCGCTGTTCGTTATATAGGAGTCCCACATACACTCAATGTTAAAATTTTTGTGTTCACTATTTCCGGTAGTTCACTATATACGGTATTTACTATTTCGCGACTCGACTGTGTTGTAAATTTGGACTATTTTCGAACCTATTTTAAGACGACGACTTTAGCCAAGTTTTTAATGAGGTTAGCTAGGATCACCACCAGTCACTATTTATCACAAGGGGGCGACTATATACAATTTAAAACTCGAATATATTTGAGCTATTAATTATAGGCGTTCCAAGAGAAGCGATACGCAATCTGGTGGCAAATTTTGTACTAGAGATAATACGCTGGAATGTTGTTTACCATCAATTTTAATCGGCATAAGTGCACAGTTATGTGCAAGCATTATCTTTCTCTCTTACAATACAATAGAAGGGGTCGGCAACCTTTTAGCTATGGTGTGCCAAGCCACTCTACCAATATGATTCAGGGTGCCGCCTTAATTCTATTTCCCTATTATTATATATTAATATATATCCCTGATTATTTGTAGAGTGCCATTCAGAACCCCATCGCGTGCCAAGCCTGGCACGCGTGCCATAGGTTGCCGACGCCTGCAATAGACTATTGTATTTGCATATTTTCTCTGGCGATATTTTAGTTATTTGCAGTAGGTACGAAATATAATAAATTTTCTATAAGATACTATAGTTTTTTGATAAAGAAAATATAATTTGATTATTTAAAATGTTAAGAACAATATCAAGGGCAACTAAATACTATCACTAAAAAAGAAAAATGTTATTTTGTCGTTTATGTCAACGACAAAATACCAATTTTCGTAGAAGAAATTTACAGAAATGAATTGCCCAAATTACAACAATTTTACACTGAATGTATAGCTCCTGAATTAATTCGCAATAATTTAAAAAAGAACAAAAAGTATGTAGATCCACCATACATTCAAGATGCTATTGCTGAAAATAATAAAACGAAATTACTAAAAAGTGTTAAAACAAGTACAGAAAATAATGCAAAGTAATACAACTACTGTAAAAAATCTGATGTGGCCAGCACATAATCTCCCGCCTAAAAAATGTTTTAGAAATCGAATATTATATTATAAAACTAGCTGACCCGGCAAACGTTGTTTTGCCCCCCTCGTTAAATCCCGGTCAATAACTGATCAATTATCAGTTATCCCCCATCTACCGGTGTCAAAAATTATTAAATTACTAATATCGCTATTAAAAAATAGGGGTTGATGGTAGAAAGGTAAAAATTTAGGGTTATATCTATTTTGTAATGCCATATCATATAAAAATAAAAAAAAATTTTGGGGTAAACCACCCTTATCATTTAAAGGTATGAAAAATGGATAACGACCTATTCTCAGACCTCCCAAATAAAATTTCATCAAAATCGGTCAAGCCGTTTCGGAGGAGTATTTTAACTAGCACAGTGACACGAAAATTTTATATATTAGAATTAGATAATTCACAAAAATTTTGTCGGAAAAACCATTTCACTCTACAAGTAAACTACAACTTCCGGTTTGTGAATTTATACCAAAATTTAATGGGGTCTTACAAAATGGGTACAGATGCTAAATACCAAATACTATAGATTATAATAGATAAACTATTATAATCTATAGTATTTGTAAATACCAAGTATTTAGCGGCGACCGGCAACCTACGGCATTTCATTACGTACCTATGTAGTATGTACATACAATGCTATATACTACATCATCGTAAAAATATGAAAAATGAGTTGTAACTTGTAAAATGACCCTAATTCGTGTTTATTCATCAAAAACTCACCACTCGATTACATTTATAGGTACGTGCGGGAGGTAAAAAATTAAAAATCGCCTTGTTTTATTTCGTACACAAAGGTTGTTATTGTTTTGAAAATTGCTGATAGTTTCTTAATCTGACTCACAGATTATTTGATAAATGAGGACTGTGACCTCCGAAGGGTTGACTTGGACACTGCTTCTCATCCGCAAACATACGATTATTAATAAAGAATTTACGTTTTAAATTGTGTTTATTTATTTTATATTTTGAAAAAGTGGCCCTTTGTTTTTCTTTATATTCAATATTGTAAAAAAATACCTACCTATCTTTTATATTGATGTAAAATTACCGAAATCTTACATATTAATTTAACTAACATAAGTAAAAATTGTTCGAGTTTCCAATGCAAAAGTAAGTAAAATTTAGAAAAAGAAAGGTGTTCGAATTACCACAAAGTTAGTGTCCCATTTCTTTTCTTACGAAGTACAGATTTCTGTATTATTACCCTATGAAGTAATAGACGAACTAGAAAAATTAGATGTGCTACTCAAGGTTAAAATCTAAATTTGAAATATTTTAATTTTCGCAAAAACATGCAGAAAAACTTTATTACTGAACTTTTAACGTTTATATTTTTAAATTAGCACATTTATAATAGTAGCTTGGGTACGAAATAAAAAAAAGTTACTTTATTAACAAAAAAATTTCTAAATTTTCAAATTTCAATTGACAATAAACAATACACCGCGATCGAATTTTGTAATGAAATTTCTTCATGACCTAAATAGATCTGTTGTTTTTATATATTTGCAATCAAAAGCAAAAAATTTTAAAGTGTTGAACATTTGTGCTTTCGCAAAAATTTGTCTTATTATGTACATGTGGCGTTCGTAGCGATTAAATGCGCAGCGGTCGTGGTCTTAAGTTAAATAATTTTGTCAATTGTAAGATTGACCATCCTCATCTTCATGTGGAGATATAAAAACCACAATATTTGACAATAATTTTTATTTAATTATTTTTTAAATAATAATGGGTACCATAGAAACAAATCAATGACGAACCACCAAATGTTGCACTTAGTAAAAATAATAAATTTCCATTCGCATTATTAAAAGTTATTACTTTTACGAGTAAAATATTAGCGATCAATATTACAAATACATAAGGCGAAAACATATTAAATGCGAATCCCAAAATAATTTCGTGATAAAACGCCGATACGAAAAAGACCATCACTCTTGCGATAAACTTGTTGTTAGGCCAAACTGTTTCATAAAAATCTTTGTATACGTAAACGTATAACCAATCGTAAACGATTCTATTCCATGTTCTAAAGTAATTTTCCACTGAAGTAGATGTCCAAAAATCCTGCAGCAACGTTAACTCTATTTGAACCTTGTTATCAGAAAATTTAAAATTACCTTATAAAATGATCGATCCGAAAATCGTAGCATTTCACCAAATGCGTTTGACCAGCAGTGGAAAAATAGGTAAAACATGAGAAAACATATACTCAATGAAACGGGAGCAAATTTCAAAACAAGGACTAGGAAGTGGAGCCAAGTAAAAGGATTTTGACTGAACATTTCAAATTCAGTTACACAGTGTTCCATTATTGTATTCATTAGGAGAAGAGTTCCGGTGAAATTAATTAAATGTTGGGTTACTTTCTTCCACCGAATCGTCTTTGATCTAAAAAATTATTAACATTATTTTCAAAATTGGGGTAATTTAAGCTTACTTACCTTGGATAATCATCTTGATATATCAAAGTAGGAGCAAACAAGAAATATACATATTTTGATATACTTGGGTACATAATTCCATCCTTATCGTGATATTTAAATTTTATTGCACGTGGCACATTACTTCTGACGAAAGCATAATATTTCATTTTCAAACGAACCTACAAAAATAGTTAATGAAACATTAACGATAAAGTGTTTTTCACAAGAAAAACTTACAAGTTCTATAATTAAAGCTCCTTTGGACACTGTTTGAAAATCATTTCTATGTATTAATAACATGAAGCAGTAAGTAAACGTTGCAAAGTATAAAATAGATATACATAATGTTAATCGGTCAAAAAGTGGAACCGAAGATTTGGAAATTTTGTGTCGAATTATTGCCCAAAGAGCAAATCCAGCGTATGGAAGGAAGCTAGCCAAAAACATGCAAACCCAGATATACAACAGGGGGAATGGTTTAGAAAATGATATTTGAACAAGTTCCAAATTTAAACTCCATCTAAAAATTACCGAAATTATTTTTTGACTTGTTTCGGGCAGATACATCAATTGTGTGCTCAAAGTCAACTTTTAATGGTTACATCTAAACTAAAGAGCAACAAAATAATGCGCTCAATTGTCCTAAATTGGAAAATGCTAGCGCTGGCAATTTTGTATTGTTTTTCCTTGATCTCAAAATAAGTTCAAAGCCAGACCACGAAAAGATTAGGACGACATGAAGATTTTAATTTTTATACAAGAAGACTAAATGGTCTTGTGAGACCATGAAAAACAAAAGTGCCAACACTAGGAAAAAGATTTTGGGAAATTGAAATATTTTCAGACCTGTTGTAAGTGATGTAATTGTGAAGAAGGTAATGAAGTTGTAATGTAATTAGAATAACCCACGCCATGTTATGAATTGTTCGAATATGAACATTATCTTTCAGTAGATCAGTGAGCATCGAATTTTGTGCTTTAAATTTTTTTGATGGTAGGCCATGGCCATTTGGAACTCTAAAATAATAATTAAAAAATAAATAATAATTATTATTAGTGCATCTATAGGTAGTTCCAGAAGTACTTATTTTTTGCATTCAAAATAAGTTTACTTTTTGTACAAAATAAACTTTTCTTTGTACCCTGCAAATACTTATAGATGGGCTCATAATGCAGTCTTTAATTAGATGAGAGCATAATTTGCTTGTTCTTACATATTCTTTTTGTTTTCTGAATTTTCGGTATTCATTACTGTTGATATATTTTTTAAAAAATGAACACAAGAAAGCAACACTTCACTTTAACAATAAAGTAAAAAATTCAAACTGAGTTACTTTTAAAATTTTTGAAAAATATTATCAGGGAGTAACTTGGTTATTCGACACATTGCACTGATTTAACTGAATTTGTAAGTTGAAATATTTGTTTTAAATAAATTAAGAAAACCGAAGATTGCAATCTTATAAGGTATAATAGATACCATGGGAAAAATTTGGGCAATGAAGACGAATAAAAGACAATAAATTTGGTGTCTAATTGAACACTTAATTGCAATGGATAATTGGATAAATTTAGAAATAAACAAAGTAAAGTCCAAATGTTGCAACAAAAACTTTCCAAAGCTTTGTTTGTGCAGTTTTTTCTAGATAAAATTGAAGAGTAACTATTCAAAACCCTCCCATGTAACCCAATTATAATTAATAGAGATGAGATTTTTAGGTTTTTACGTTTTTTTTATTTTACGTCCTATTTTTATTTTATTGGTACCAAAATTAGTTTTATGAAAAACTACGTTATTTAAGCCCTATTTATTTTTGCTTTTTTTGTATTTTTTTTTAGTTTTTACGACCTATTTTAGCATTTTGGCAAAGTTTTTTTTCATTTTTACGACCTATTTTAGCATTATGGAAACATTTTTTTTAATTTTCAGTTTAAGAGGGGCATTTTTTTCAGGACCCTTTTAATTTAATCAACAGATGGCGCCTACTTAAATATTTTTATAAAATAAGCGGAATTTAAAATATAGCAAATACGGTGAGATAATACTATTCTATAAACAATATTCTTGATCTTAAGCTATTTTGAGTTCGTATTGAGTATGTTAAAACACACTCACTTACAAAAAAAGATAATTAAACTTTAATTATGAATTGTGTTTTTATAAATAAATATTACGAACTCAAAATAGCTTAAGATCAAGAATATTGTTTATAGAATAGTATTATCTCAACGAAATAGTTATATTTTAAATATAGCAAATTTCTCTTATTTTATAAAAATATTTAAGTAGGCGCCATCTGTTGATTAAATTAAAAGGGCCCTGAAAAAAATGCACCTCTTAAATAAAAAAATCTCACTCTTACGACGCCCCTAACCTAAATTAAAATTTTTTTATTGTTTTTTTAAATATGAATTTGTTGCTTGGTGGTGGCAGCTTACCATATGTGCCAACCTAAGAAAAATTACAAATTTTCAGTGGGTATCTAAGAATGCTTAGGTATAAAATTTTTTTTTATAGGACTTTTATAGGACCTTTTTTTGTGTTTATAGGACCTAAAATCGCTTTTTTAAAAGCTTTTATTTAACTTGGGAAGACCGTTGTCCGTCGTCCATCGTCCGTCGTCCGTGTGGGTCGACCGCTTTGAGGCCATTTTTAAGCAACTTCCCGACGTCCTAGAGATCTGAAATTTGGTACACAGCTTTCACCTGCAGAGCATTTTCATATTTTAATTTTGTTTTTCTAAAATTTTGAAAAATAAGCGAAAAATCGGAAAAAAACCGAAAACTATTAAGCGCATGCGTCGATGCGCAATGGACAATTTTATCATACAGGGTGGAAAGTAACTTAGAATTCTAAATCTCATTTTTAAGGACCGCATTCAGGGTAAAGTTTTTCGTCGTAATGATTTATACAGGGTGAAGTATCAAACATCTAAAACACATAAATAAAGAAATCTGATAGGATGAACCTATATTAGTTAAAATACATAAGCTGTATTTGAAAAGATATGACTAAAAAATTAGAAAATAAAAAATTAAATAAAAAATTAAAAATTTTTAAAAAAAACCTTTTATTTAAAATTACAAAAGTGCACTAAAAAGTAGAAAATAATTTTAATAAAAGCAAACAAAGCTTCGTGAAAACATCAATATAAAAGCGTGGGGTTATGAATTTTGTACACCAATAGTTAGCCTGCTTATCCACCTATAAGCAGCCCCACGCTTTTATATTGATGTTTTCACGAAGCTTTGTTTGCTTTTATTAAAATTATTTTCTACTTTTTAGTGCACTTTTGTAATTTTAAATAAAAGGTTTTTTTTAAAAATTTTTAATTTTTTATTTAATTTTTTAGAACCTTTTTAGGTACCTTTTTTTGATTTTATACGACCTAAAAATCTCACCTCTAATAATTAAGCATAGGTATCATAAAATATGATAGGTAATAAAGGCAAATTAAGTAAAAAAGATAAAGTTTAAAATATAGGCTACAAATTTAAAATAATAATACTATTCGTTTTTTATTATGTTTTTTTTACATCAAAAGTGATTAAAGTTTAATTTTTTTTATTATAAATAAATAGATAAATAGAATTTTTGTAAAATTGTAATGCATCTCCTTTTTGCTTTTGGTTAATTTGTTGGTCTATGGGCACAATGGTTAATTTATTTTTGTATTTAATTACATATTTTTGTAATTGTACAACCAAACAACATCATTACAGTTTTTTAACGTTTTAGTAATTAAAATATAAAGAAAATCAAGAACATGACTTTTTATAATACAAATTTGTAGTTTTATTGTTGCATTTTAATATAAAAAGTACTCATACCTACGTCAAACTTTTAACATAGAAATTCATATAATAAAGTTATTAGGAGCATATTATTGTAATTATTAATTAACACATCTCAGAAAATTTCAATGAAAAGATTTTAAAACAAAATATAAATTTGAAATTTTTAAATTATTGTTTTTATCAGTTATAATAAATTATTTACTATGCAATAATTTAAATTTGGGCAACGAAGAAGCATAAAAAAAACAACAAATATGCTAGTACAACTGCACAATGATACACAATTGGAGCAATATGTGGCTGCTCTTCTGAAAATTGCGAATTCTGTAATATTGTTAATAACACAGACGATCTAAAAATCAACGTCTCCCGATTTGCAAACTAATATGGGGAATAGGAAATGGTTGTGTGAAAAGGTAATTTTAGCACCGATGAATGAAACTGTGGGATCGATCAGTGAAAAAATTATTTCACATGTGGAAGGTGACGTTGTGGAGTATTCCTCGGTAGACAATATCATGGACACAGAAAAGGTAACATCGTATCCTGTAGAGTTGCTCAACTTTTTAGAATTATCAGGAGTGCCTTCCCATAAGCTTTTGGTCCTGTTAATGCATAATCTTGGTACACCAAGACTATGTAATGGCACACTGTAACACATTTCACATCTGGGGCAAAATATTACAAGAGCAATTATTATGACTGGAATAGCTAAAGAAGAAAATGTTTTGATCCCTCGTACTCCGATTATTCCGACGGATTTATCATTCCAGTTGAAAAGAGTGCAGTTTCCTTTGAAAGCAGCATTCGTGATGACTATTAACAAATCGCGATTATCCAGCGAGAAACTTCACTAATCTGAACACAATTTTGGAGTAATCAGTTCGAATATCTATATATATAAAAATCAATGCAACTTTTCTTTGTAATTTTATAACTCAAGAACGGGCTCACTAATCCAAACCAAATTTTTAGTGTTTGTTCAGACTATTTAGTAGATGGTTTCTGTGAAGTTTGCAAAAAAATCGGTCAAGCGGTTCTTTATTTATCACATTTTTTGTGATGAATTTCAATGAATTTAACTAATTTCACAGATGGCGTTCGCAAGCAACCTACCGTAAATCCTATATGACATGCATACCTCCATACTGTGTTCGGTAGAGGGCGATACCTACATATGTTGTCAGTTATGTTATGTTCAACTGCCTGCATAAATCCACTCACCAACAAGAAAAAATCATCGAATGAAACCTTCGATCACTTTTTGAATTGTTGGCATCGAGAATATGTCCCCGGAGTGTGTTAAGCAGGGCCAACACATGGGTCGCTTTGGAGATAGCATACTTCGGCACAACTTTTTTGGTGCAAATGCAGTTTGACGCAGACCCAATTCGGTGCGAGTACGGTTCGGCATATGCCCATTTCGGTACAATAGTAAATCGGCGCAGAAAACTTTAGCGTACATATTACTATGGTACTCTTTGGAACTCAGTTCAATAAAAGCCCCCCCCCCCCCCCAAAAAAAATCAAAATAGTAATAATAATTAAAAAGCGCATTTTCATATCACGCGTGCGTGCACGCGCGGACAATTCGCCGTTAGCCTCCGGCCCCTCAGTGCTTACCTTATAGCGCAATAATAAACAAGACACCGGCTCGACGCCGCTCCTCGGGTTTGAAATCCCAGTATAAAATTCTCAACGTCAGGTCTCAAAACCAGATGAAGGAGATAAGCGGGCTATCGCCCGCATCTGCTCCGCAGATGCCAAGTGTCAGCTACAGCTACAACAAAAAATCATCGAATGAAACCTTCGATCACCTTTTTGAATTGTTGGCATCGAGAATATGTCCCCGGAGTGTGTTAAGCAGGGCCAACACATGGGTCGCTTTGGCATACTTCGGCAAAACTTTTTTTGGTGCAAATACAGTTAGACGCAGACCCAATTCGGTGCGAGTACGGTTCTGTACTGCTTAACAGCGGTTCCAGGCAATTCAACGGAGTGGGGTTTTAGTCAGTAGGAATCTGACACTCCCCCCCTCTCACTGGGGGGCGCCTATGCAAGGTTTCCCCACTCAAACACAAAAAAAAAAAAAAAATTATTTTTTAATCTTTTCTTTACTTTAATTAATTCACTATTTCATCCTTCCCATTGGTAATTTTAAAACTTCTATATAAACGAAATATAAAAAAAGATTAAAGTAAAAATGTCATCATCACAATTCAAAAAGGTTGTAGAAGAGGCGCGAACTAAAATATTATCGTTAGCTACAAATGAAACTTGGGAAGTTAGACACGAATATGCTCAAGCTATCGAAAAATCTTTACAAGAAGAACTACGGGAATTTTGCGGAAACCCTATGCGCACTACTGAATTAGTCATTGCAAAGAATAGAGTTGCAGCAAAACAAATTAGAAAAAGAAAAAAAGAAGAAGAAATAGCCGCTGCCTATTTAAAAAAGAAAAAAGAAGAAGAAGACGAAATTTCAAATATGGTATCTGATTTTGAAAGATCCTTAGTAGAAGAGAATCGAGAGAGTGGAGAAGAGGGAGAGGAAGAAAAGGAGAAAAAGGAAGAGGAGGATGAACAAGAACAAAAAGATTGACAGAAGGGAAAAGAAGGATATACTAAATTTTACCATTAAAATAAAATAACATAGAAGTACTACTTCGATATAATTATTAATTTTATTAAAATTCATTTCGTTATGATTTTTGCACCTTTATTGAAATTCGAATTCACCTAAAAAGTTAACTCAATATTTATTGACTCTGAGCTGATGAAACTGAAACCATTTATACATGTACTACCTGACCCGCATGTTGCTCGGAGCAAATTTATGTGTACTGTGCGCAAAAATATATATACTTCATAATATATATGCACACATACGTAGCTTTCGTTACAAATGGGTAGACAACTTTTTTTTTTGTTTGAGTGGGGAAACCTTGCATAGGCGCCCCCCACTAAGAGGGGGGGGAGTGCCACATTCTTGCTGACCTATCCTATCCTACTAACTAATGAAAAACGTCTGATTGCTACTAATACGCTCCTTTCATTGGTTACTAAAAATTTTGATCTAAATTTGGGTGTTTTTCATTCGGCTAGAAAGTTAACACATTTATCGATTCCCAGGCGAAACGAAGTTTGCCGGGTCAGCTAGTTAGGTATAATAATATAAAAAATACAAACGACAATAATTTTTATTTAATTTTTTCATAGTAGTACTGAGTACCATATCCACATAAAAATATGGAAGTACATATTGTTGAACCTAGTAAGAAGATAAAATTTCCATTCGCATTATTAAAATATATTACTTTTACGCTTAAACTATTAGCGATCAACATTACAAATAAATAAGGCGAAAACATATTAAATGTGAATACTAAAATAATTTCGTGATAAAACGCCGACACTAAAAATACCATCACTCTTGCGATAAACTTGTTGTTAGGCCAAACTGTTTCATAAAAATCTTTGTATATGTAAACGTATAACCAATCGTAAACTATTCCATTCCACGTTCTCAAGTAATATTCCAACGAAGTAGAAGTCCAAAAATCCTGCAACAACGTAAACTCTATTTGAGCCTTGTTATCAAAAAATTTAAAATTACCTTATAAAATGATCGATCCGAAAATCGCAGCATCTCAGCAAAAGCGTTTGACCAGCAATGGAGAAACAAGTAAAAGGTCGCCAATATTAACATCCCTGACGTGGGAGCAAACTCCAAAACAATGAGTAGGAAGTTGGTCCAAGTGAATGGGTTTCGACTAAACATATCAAATCGAGACACACAGTGTTTCAATGTTATATTTATTAGGAGAAGAGTACCAACAAAATTGATTAAATGTTCGGTTACTTTCTTCCATCGAATTGAATTTGATCTAAAAAAAAGTTTTAATATTATTTTTCGAGTTTTAGAAATTGAAGTTTACCTTGGATACTCATCTTGATAGATCAAGGTAGGAGCGAACATAAAGTACACATATTTTGTTATACTTGGATACACAATTCCATCCTTATCGTGGTTCCTGAATTTTATGGTACGTGGAACATTGCTTCTGACAAAAGCATAAAATTTCATTTTGAATCTAACCTAAAGAAGCCGGAAATAATAACCAAGAATAAAACCAAGAATAAAACCAATAATTGTTTTTCATAAGAATTGAACTTACAAGTTCTAACAAAAGAGCTACTCCTGATGCTGGTTTGAAATCATTTTTTTGTATTAGAGAAACGAAATATAAAGTATACGTTACAATGTATGAAATAAATGTGATTAATGATAATCGATCAAAAAATGGAGCAGCATGTTTGGAAATCTTGTGTCGAATTGTTGCCCATAGAACAAATCCAAAGTAGGGAAGGTAACTCGCCAAAAACATGCAAAACCAGATATAAAGAAGTGGGAAAGGTTTGTAAAATGATATTTTAAAATTTTCCACATTGAAGTTGAACCTAAAAATGATAAAAACTATGTTTTTGGATCCTTGTTTAGTGGGTGGCAATGGGCGCAGATCCAACTGAGTGAGTACCAGTACAAAAGATTAAAACAGTTGAATTTTTTTAAATTTAATATTCAAAATTCAATTTGTGTGGTATCCGCATTCAATCAATCGCACCCAATTGGTCTGGACTCGTAAAGACCACCTTGTAAAATTATAATGTTTTTAAACCTGTGGTATGTTACATAATTGTGAATAACGTGGCGAAGTTGTGAAGTAACCACTATAATCCAAGCGATGTTATGGATTGTTCGAATATGAACATTTTCCAACATATCTGTGAGTATAGAATTTCTTGCTTTAAAAATTTTTGGTTGAAGCCCATTTTGAATTCTAAAATTACAATAAAACTATAATTAATAATAAATATTTGTATACCTACTACATACTTATTTTGTGCAAGGAATTATAAAAAATAAATTGTGCAAGTACGTCGAACAAATTAAATTTGGTTTTGCTTACGAGTTGCATACACTACTTTTTCGAAAATCGTTCAGAAACTACGAAAATAGTATATAAGAAAAGTGATAAAATATGTTGTATAACGTTACTTTTCTTGTAAAGTAGAACAAAATTAAGACTGAAAATTGACAGATCATTGCTGATGCTATAGGATATTATGTAAAAAGTGTAACAAAAATAACATTAATTTCCGTGTCTTTGTAAATAGTACATAACTCTTTATGGTTTATTATTGAAATGTCCACTTTTAACTTGTAGCTTGTAATGTTAAAACAAGGTCCGTTTTATTATTATTTTTTATTTTCCAATAATTACAGACAACAAAGTAGACAAAAGTTTACCTTGTACTTGAAGATTTCACAAAAAATTGGGTATGCAACACGTGCAAAATTAGCGTTTTGCTATTTATTGAACAAAATACTATTTTGCAAACGGATTTAGAGATGAAGTTTAGGAATCTTTTAATTTCCACGATTGCTAGTAGTACTTGCGTTATCAATATTGCAAAAATTAATTATTATTGCTAGAGCACGAATCTCTTCTTTTTAAATTGAAACAAAGTTTTCTCCAAAATGTGTGGTTTATCATGTTTTAGCAATAAACCCTTCAATTGAACTTAAAATAGTTAAAAAATTTACCCGAACTAAAATGTCTTACATATTTTTTTTGTGATTTATAGTTTCACTATCCATAATTTTTTAAAAAAACTCCACAGGACTGGTTACACTTTACACTTAAAAATCTTGAAATCAAAAGTGAGTAGTGTTTAAAATATAGGTAGTTGATTGACTTCTGAGAAGTAGCAGCAAATGGCCTTGTCAAATTGGTAAAAAACTTGAATACATTATAAGCGAAACCTAATAATGTACCAAAAGTTATTAGTTGAAAGTTTTAATCAAACCGCTTAATTATTATAACATAATTTATGTAAATATATTATGTTATAAAAGGGGAAATCGTTAAAGGTGTTTAGATAATAATTGCTTTGGAAAATTGGGTTTGATGTAAAATTTAATTAATAAAGGAAAGATTTGGAAAAAAATAATTCCTAATACGATTAGACACGGAAATGGATTTAAAAATTTTTTTAGTAAAATTTATACAAGAAAGTAAAGCACGGAATGAAAGAATGAGCAGGAAGATAGATGAGAATAAAGAACAGAATGAAAGCATGAAGGATAAATTAGATAGATGAAAATAAAAACGTGTGCGGTCGAGGGACCCCCGTCAGAAACGAAGTTTCTTACGCATTTTCTTAAACTCTGAATGTAATTCGATTTAATACCGATACTTAAATATTTATACTGATCATTTATTGAAAAAAAAAAAATACCGACCATTTAATGATAAAAATACTGACCAAAAAATTAGTTGTCTATTTTTTTTATTTCCGATTATTAAAAAATATGGAAAAAAATTATCAAACTTTTAATAATGTATAAATTTTTGTCTAGGATTTGAAAATTGGCTGAGGAATCTAACAGTATAAGAGAGCTGAAACTGTCAAACTATTAGGTTTGGTGACCATTCTATGCATTGATCCATCAACTTATCCAACATTACTTCAAATTAACAGATGATGAGTAGGTATAATTTTTAATTTTTTTAATTTGATTAAACGTAAAACATTTTTGATGAAAGCCTTCAGATGTGGGAATATTATTGATTGATTTTTAATGATTTTGTTATTGGGAATAGGAGACCTTAATTTACTATAAAAAATTTGTTTCTAAAATTACCTTCAATTTCTTTGGCCAAAAATATCAGATGTTGTATCATATCCACTAGACGCAGGGATGAAAAGAATGTGGGTGGATGTGGATTGGTCGAATTTGGAAGATGGTGTTAAATGTCATAGATAGCTTCTTATGCCAATTGTCGGACATCGGGAGATTGCTACTTTGGAGAGGTTTACATGACCGAATTTATAAATTTTGGTACTTGGTGAATACAAAATTTGATGCTTTACAACTTTTATTTGATGTTTTCAAAAGACATTATTAACCCGTAACCTGTGACAAGCGGTTTCTCAGACCTCAGCAAAAATGAATTTAATTATAAAACGAATCTTATTAGCAAAAATTTCAAAAAATCTCTTTATTTACCTTCAAGTGGCATCGAAATGTACACATTATGACTTGATAAAAATTTTAGTAAGAGTTTACTTTATAAATAAATAACAGCAAAGTTTACTTGTGGTCTGAGAGATCGCATGTCAGTAACTAACTACGTTCTTGTAATTGCCATATTTATACTAAAAAAAATAGGTACATTTCTTAAATTTTATTATTAGTCGAAAAATATTACTAAGGAGAGTATTTTTTACATTACGTTTACTAAGATTTGAACTGGCAGCATGATAATCCCCCTGAGTTTGGTTTTGCAGTCAAAATCGAGTCAACTTTTTCTTCTCTGGTGCATGCAAGACGAGTTGGATCAGAATGAATGAGAATGAATCTGGACTAATGTGTATTTTTTTCTACTTTGCAGATTCGAAACATCCAAAACCCATTCAAGGAGGATCTACGATCTTGGAAGCTGGACAGAGTTAGTTTAAAAAGAAACTTGCAGACAAATGAAATGTTTTGATTAGAAAATTTGGTCCAACGAGATGAAAATGAAAAAACATAAATTAAGGCGGAGTTCTGCAAGAGAGCTGTTAAAAAAAGCTGAGGTACATTTTCTTCCTTATAAATAAACAATTATTTGCCGTTGAAATTAAAAAGCATGAATCGATCCTATACTTTTGTTTCGAATTTTGTGTTGGATTTGTTTTGACAAGTTGGTTACAGCGACACCTTGTAAAACTGCGAATAACTACGATCTTACCGACAGCTGCAGATTACTACACATCTATTGACAAAATTACAGATATCTACTAACCTTTTGATACCAACATTGAACTGCCGACATCTACGGTGATTTCCTTGAACTAGAGACTCGTGCGTACTTACCGACAATTACAGATTTCTATTATTTATCTAGTGTCAAAATTTTCCGGCGTTTTTATCATAATATACAATGCAAATTATTATCAAGTTTTTTCGGCAATTATCAGGTTGAAAATGAAAAGTAGTAAGTCATTATTGTAAAAAAAGTGCTTTGGATGAGTGGCAGTAATCATGTAATGCTAACAGAAAATGCCAATAAGTTTTAGGGCCGGTTTTACAATTGGATAATCAACTACTAGTTAACTTGACTATTAGTTGACGTCGACTAGTAGTCGACGGGATCGCCCGGTTTTACCAACCTCTTGTCAAGTTACAACCAGTTCATATTAACTACTTAAAAAAAGGTTTAAAAAGTAGGTTGTTTACCACATTTTGTCGAATGTTTTCAGGTTGCTTAATATTTACCATAAGTATTATAACCTTACTTTGTCAACGGCGTTGATAAATCAACTAAATTTACTCAATCAAACAAACACGTTTAACTGTGAAAAATAAATAAATGAATAAAAATTGATCAAAATAAGAAAAAGCTAGCGTATTACTCGCGAATTAACGAAAACATAAATTGGAAATTATGTCATCATTCGGAAAGATTCGGAAAGAACGAGAAGTTACGATTCTCGTCAACTAATAGTTAACAGAATCGACTAGCAAAAAATCTGCTAGTCGACTTAACTACTAGTCGACAACGTCACTTTTCTTCGACTACAGTTTGTAAAACGGCAAAATGGTTGTCGACTATTAGTTAAGCGTTAACAACCACTTAACAAGAGGTGGTAAAACCGGGTCTTAGTAGGTAATCAAACGGTTTAAATTATTTAATTATTAAATAACCCCCACAATAAACAACTTACTAATTTTTAAATTTGTTATAGATTTTCATAGCGGACAAGATGCATGGTGGAGTGCAAAGTTTTACTGCAACAATTGGAAAGTTGAGGAAATCATAACCAAAAGGTCAGTTTATAATCATTTTCAATCCAGTTTCCACCATCCTTTGTAGTTAGCAGTGGCGGATTTCCCATTAGGCGCAGGAAGCGCGCGCTTCGGGCCTCCGAAATCCAAAGGGCCTCAAAAATTAGTTCTCAAAATAAAATTATTTTATTTAATTACTTTTTTGTATGAAAAGCTGTTAATAAGTACATACATTGTAGTGATCCTACAGTACTATGATACCTACAGCATTATTGAAAGTTAGTGGTAGAATTCAAAAATTATTTTAATTTCCTGTCAGTGGCGGATTTCTAAATAGGCGCTTCAGGCCTTATAAATCAAGGGGGCCTCAAAATTCAGCTCTAAAAATAAAAAAAAATTTTATTTAATTATTAAAAAAGTGAGGCATCAGGAAATAACATTGAAAATTAATCAATATAAAATATAACAACTGCTTGGATATATGTACGTACGTCGTATTTTAAGGTTTGCTGATGTTTAGGTTGTATTAATTATGAAAATTGAAACTTATTGGTACAAGAATTATCAATGTTAATTTGATAAAATACTTACAAAAACAACTTTCAAAAGTTCATCAGAAATTTTTAGTTAAATAAGTGAAAATTTGATGAACCTAATTTTATGAAAAGTTCCATAATGTAGTTTGGGTATTAAAACAAGATCTCAGGTGAAATATTCCCATATAAATTAGGTAATATTTTCAAAAAAAGTTGCCTGCGGCGCTAACGGATCCCTTCTGTGTTGGGAAGCCGAAAGTTGAAAACCATTACTGTAAATGTAATGTAATGTAAATGAGTAATGCAAATATTGAAAAAGGGGGCCTCAAAATTGAATTGCGCCTGGGGCCTCATAAGTGCTAAATCCGCCACTGGTAGTTAGTTACGTTAGTGTAATTAAGATTTTCTTTCTTAAACCATATTTTTCTGTAACAAGTGTTTGTCAGAGACGCAAAAAATCATGGGCTTGGCTGGAATTTGTTACCCCACAGCCTTATTCCCCAGACTTTGCTACTTCTGATTATCATTTGTTTTCATCGATGGGACACGCACTTCGAGCACAGAATTGCAAAACAGCCGAGAAAGGTGAAAATTGGGTATCCATGGTTTTCTTCTAAATAACGAACAATTTTTTGGAAGGGGGTTCTCAAATTACCAGATTGATGGGGGAAATGTGGAGCTAGCGGTGGAAAATACTTTGAACGAAAATTTTTTAGTTTTTATTCGAAAATAAGCAGTTTTTCTTTTTTTCATTAAATAGACTCGGAAATTAATGTATATGGGTCATTCCACCAAATAAATTTTTTTTGAAGTGTGACCCCCCGCGGATTTTTTTCAAATTTTGTGGAGTTATTCTCTGTATAAAAATAATGACTCACTGAAAAATTTAGCTCTTAATATTAAGTACTTTAGTAGTAATGATTTTTTAAATTTTGAAATTTTTAACTTTTTTGTTAATTTTTTTCAAGTAGAAAGATTATTTATAAAAATACGAGTACAGTTTCTTTTGTAAAAAATCCTCAGCTTTTCAATGAAGATATTAATTTTTTATTAATGCATATTTTTTGTTTAAGTACAAATAAATAAAATGTACGATTTTTACGAATAATAGTATATTATTGCATGAGCGGTAATGTATGGTATTATTTTATTATCAACGAGAAGAAACGAGTTACGCCACGACGCGAAGCGAAGAACTCGTTTCTTCGAGTTATTTATTTCCTTAATAATAATTAATATCAGACTGAGCCACAGCAACGCGTGGCCGGGTTCAGCTATAAATTTATAATAATTAAAAACTATCCATTCATTGACAATATACACGCAGAATGTTTCTAGATACTTTTTATTCCTATTCTATTATTTATTCTAGCCATTCGGCTAGAAAGTTAACACATTTATCGATTCTCAGGTGAAACGAAGTTCGCCGGGTCAGCTAGTATTTTTATAAAATAAGAGGAATTTGCTATATTTAAAATATAGCAAATTCGTTGAGATAATACTATTCTATAAACAATATTCTTGATCTTAAGCTATTTTGAGTTCGTATTGAGTATGTCAAAACACACTCACTTACAAAAAAAGATAATTAAACTTTAATTATGAATTGTGTTTTTATAAATAAATATTACAAACTCAAAATAGCTTAAGATCAAGAATTTATTCATCAAGATCAAGAATATTATATTTATATATTGTTTATAGAATAGTATTATCTCAACGAATTTGCTATATTTTAAATATAGCAAATTTCTCTTATTTTATAAAAATATTTAAGTAGGCGCCATCTGTTGATTAAATCAAAGGGCCCTGAAAAAATGCCCTTCTTAATGCTCTACAACTTTGTAATGCACTATGGTACACAAAATATGCTTAGTTTACGTGATATAAGCGAGAAACTGAAAATAGTCCAAAAAGTGGAGGTTTTTGCATCTCCCTCAAGTTAGCACAGGGTCCTCGAGGTCGAAAACGTGTAATAGACATCTTAGAATACCCCCAAACAACCTGTCAAATTTCCATTAACT
This sequence comes from Rhagonycha fulva, assembly GCA_905340355.1. NCBI lineage: Eukaryota > Metazoa > Arthropoda > Insecta > Coleoptera > Cantharidae > Rhagonycha > Rhagonycha fulva. The sequence goes on from HG996559.1 coordinate 2,842,397, forward strand.
TTGGAATATTTTCCAGTTAAAAGGTGGATATCAACTAGACTAAAAAGTAAGATTGCGAAAACTGTCGTATATTTTCAGGTGATTAAATGAGTAAGAGTTTCCCTTAAGGGGTGTTATGACTTTGTGTTCAGTAAAAGTAGGGTTATTTATCTGAATTTATTATAAAAAAATTAAAAGATTAACCGATATTTGGGTTTATGCATATAAACAAATTTTGGATTGTTTAAAAACCAAGTAACATGGCAGCTCTCGCAAAACTATTCCTTTTTTTGTTGATCTTTTTGGGCGAAGCGTTACAGGTCACAATTTTTGCACTTACTTAGAACAAAAAGCGAAAAACTTTCTGAAAATATGGCTCAAAATTTAGTGAGCATCGTAGTATTTTTTTGAAAAATTGTTTTTAAAAAGATGACATTGATTTTAAATTTTTTCTTCGTTTGTTTTGAAAAAAAAAACGCTTGAAACTTTCCGTCAATTTTCCTCAAATTTTAATTTTTTTAAAAAATCCCACAATCCTCACTAGAAAATCTTTCTGTTCGCCTGTCTAAAAAAAACAGGTTTAAAGTTTCCAGTAATAGTAGAATTTATAGTCGGAAAATAGACTTTTTGGAGCATTTAAAATTTTTCCCCCTGTCTAATCAACTTATTAAATCATTCTTGGATAGTTTAGGGAGTATTTAAACCAATAAAAAAAGGGCACAAGGTAATATCCTAACTTGTAACTTGTAGTTTTTTTTAATTCCTATTTATTTTAATTATTGTACAATTTCAAATTTGCGCTCGGAAATTTTATAATTTCATTGGTCCATATTGAAACAAACGATAAGCGGAAGATGCCATTGCCGAGCAGCGCTTTTCAAGTGATTTCACGGTAGTGCGCGTTACTTTAACATCGTGCTGATTATTGTTTGAAAATTGTAATTTTATGTTGAATTATATATTCAAGAATGTTTATAAACAATCAAATTACAATTTTCTTATTTTAAAGTAAATCTTTGTCATTGTTTTTCATGGTATAAATTAAGTGATTTTGTGGCGTCACGGTAAGAATTGACAGCGAAGCATTTATCTGTAATCCGGGTTGTTTTTATGAACCAAACGTAAGTTATTCTTAATATTTGTTTTTAAAATCAAATTGGGTTTCAAATTTTATGATAATCTAGCAACAAAATTTTCGCGGTTTCCATGGTCACGTGTACATGAGTAATTTTTGAAACAACTGCTCGGCTAACCATTCGGCCATCGTCGTTAAGCGACGCGATATTTGCCGGTTACTTTTTTGTTTTTGCAGTTTTACATCGAAATTGGAAACCTGCATAAAATACAATAGAGTAATCAATCATTATTATTAGTTTACTGTATTTTCCAGCATTAATTTAAATGTTTATAACAATACAAATTAATTTTATCAATGTTTGTGCGTTTTTGAACCTCATCAGCACCAAAGTAATTTGATTGATTTTGATATAAAAATTTTAATAACCTAAAATTTTATAATTTATTTACAGAAAGTGAGAAATGTTGGAGAAATCTTTCCAATTTGTTATTTGGTCCAGTATTCATAACAATTCGTTGTATAACATTTGGTATCGACAATCAAAAACTTAGTCGAGGGGAAAAATAGGAATGGACTTGAGTTGCATTTTTAAAGTTATTAAAGGTTAGTTGACTGTTTTTTATTTATTTATGTGGCCAAACTCGTAGAATCAAGGGTTTGTTGGCTATAAATTAGGTTAAACAATAAAATCTTCTTGTTTGATAGATTCAATAACCTCTAATAACTACATTGAACATTTTTGTCCAGTTTTTTTGTCACTCCTTGTTAAAAGTTACTATTTTTTTCTTGTCTGCCATTAATTTGATTATCGCAAACATATAGATATTTCAATTTGCCTAAGAGTTATGTGGTGGCACGCGAAGATTGTAAGTTTATTTTCCATCCCTCGTGTAGGTATGCAAGTTTTGCAATTGGCAACTGCGATTTCGAAGACGCACTTCTAAATTGCAATTGCCAAAATCACTCACTATCACAAAATTCATGGTAAATTTTAGTAAAAATGTAATTCTGCAGTCAATTGTTGAAAAAAACAATTTAAATTTTCATTCTTAACTCGAAACAATGGAAGGCATATGAAATTTGGAGGTTTATTTTTTCTATGTGGATTCAGCGCTAATTTTTTTTATCATAAATTTTGTTGTTACGCAGAAAACTGATCAACGCAAATAAGAAGGGTTTGAAAAATTTGAAAACGACCTAATTATTTAAAAAATCATGTCAAATTTTGTTTATCAATTTCATTTAGGTTGACGATGCTGTTCACAAAATTTTCTAAAACGTTCCAATTTTTTACTTTCTTTACTTTTTACTTTCGAAAAAGTTACTTTCAAAGTTTTTTGAAAAATTGTTCATGATCAAGATGTTAGAATAAAAAGTTTAATATGCCTATGCAAAGCTGGATTTTGATTCGATTACATACTTTACTACATAATGGGAAAGTAAATAGTAGAGAAAGTAAAATATTGAAACGGTTTGGAAAATTTTAGGAACGGCATCCTCAGACTAAATAAATTTGATAAAAAAATTTAAAACGGTTTTTAAAGTTATTTTTCAAATTTTTCAAACCCATTTGACTTTTGATGATTAGTTTTCTGTGTAACAACAAAATTTATGATAAAGAAAATTAGCGCTGAATCAACATTTATAGCCATATTATTTCAGATGGACTGCTTAAACTCGAATTTATAGAAAAATCTCTATTGTTTTATATTAGGTCTGTTTGGTACCACAGTCCTAGTGCTACACTAACTACACTACTACAAATTGATTGGTGGTACAATTACCAACCCACTTTTTACACCAATCAATTTGTAGTATCGTAGTTAGTGTAGCACTAGGACTGTGGTACCAAACAGACCTATTATAATTATATTACTTTCTATTGTTACAAGTTAAGAATGAAAATTTACATTGTTTTTTTAACAATTGATTGCAGCATTACTCTTACTAAAATTTACTATGAATTTTGTTGTCGTTTTGACCATTGCAATTGCGATGTGTGTCTTGCAATTGCGAGTTCGAAGTGTCATTTGTAAGTTAAAAGACGCCATTGCCAATTGCAAGTGGCAGTTGATAATTAGAAAAAAATTTTACTTAATGTCCTCATGACCCCTTTGTAATATTTTGTACTTTGCAGATTTGAAACATGCAAGAGCTATTCAATATGGATTTACAATTGCAGAGGCTGGAAAAAGACAGTTTAAAAAGATGATTGCTGACTGAAATGTTTTGATAGAAAACTTGGTGCAACGGAAATGAAGAAAAACGTAAATCGAGGCTGAGTTTGTTCTTCAGGAGCGTTGTTTCATTATTGTTAAAGGAAAGGTAAGTGTTATATTTTCTTACGTATAAATAATCAATTTTGTGTTGAAATTAAAAAACATGATCTCAATCATGGGCGTCCATTGGTTGCTTAAGAGCGATATCCATCACGTGACTTTTTGAGAGGTAAACAAACAGTCCCCTTACGTCTTCACCTAACCCGCAAAGAGCATCGAGGAACTAATCTATCTCATTTTACTACTAAACTTGTCCTTTTGTGACTTGTCCTAAAGACCTAAACTAATCCCATATAACTTTTCCACCCAGGTAGAGTGGTCAAACTTTTAACAAGAGGACATTTGGATATATATTATATCCAATAGTGGTAGTCAATTGGTAAGAGTATCAGACGGTTAATTTTATAATTTACTAAAAAATAAAAAAATGGAATAAGAAAAGATATAATACAAGGGTAGATCAATAAGTACACGTGTTAGGAATGAGTTTTATTATAACATTATAATACATTATAACAAGTTTTATTACAACATTTTTTCTAGCTTCTTATAAATTAGTCACTTCTTCGTTGTGGGTTTCTAATCTTTAACCCTCTCGTAAATCTCGGATCAATTATTTCGGGCAATAAGCATTTATCATAAAATAATCGTAATTTTTCTTCCATTTCATTTTGCCAAAATTGTATGTTTCTCTCTATCTGCAAATGATAATATTTATTTAAATATTACAATATTTTTTGTTTACATACCTTTTCCACCAACATTCCCAAAGGAGACCAAATCACAAAATAGCAATATTTCCTATTCGTAATGTGTAATTGTCCCTGAACTTGATAATAATAATTATGGTTTCTTTTTATCGAGACACTATTATTTTCGGATAGCGTAGCAAATTTAATTTTTTTCTGCTGGATAGCATCAATAGGAGATATTTTGGAAGCTACCGAAGGGCATTTTATTTCTAAAATTGTATCGTTTCCCACCAATCCATCTGGACTTGCTCCAAACATTGGATATTTTGCGTCAACAAACAATCCGCAAGTACTTACTTTTAATTTAAATTCGGTTTCAAATTGTCGCATAGCATGAATTTCGTGTTCAGAACCATATTTAGTGTGAACATTTCCCATAAATTTTGTATAAAGTAAATTTTTCACTTTATTTTCACACGAAGTGTTTGAACGCATCTTACATATATCTCCAAAATTTGATGCAGTTAAACGTAACGAGCGTTCCTGCATCCACTTTGGATTTCCTCCTTGACCTCGAGTTTCTACTTCTAAACTTTGTATTTCTACAAAACTTTTTTCTAGGTTTTTGAGAAAAACTTTTTTTTTGCTATCAAATTCGTCTTGAGAAAGATCAGGCTTTATTTCAGCAGCCTCTGGACCATAATGCTCGTCGACTGTAGCTATTGCCTTTGTTTTTGTTTTAAAAATATTTTTTCTGGCAATTTTTGATTTTTGATAATTTATTCTTCGTCGCGCTATTTTTTCATCAAATTTTTTCATTATAGCTTGAGGACTTTTTTGTGTAAAGCCTTTTTGGATAGAACGATAGTAACTGCCTCCACTGTTAAAAGATATAGATGCCGCTTCGCATCTAGTTTGATAGGAACCTTTTTTTGAAAAATTAACCCGTTTTCCTCCTACAAATTTACAGACAATCGAATTATACTGCTCAGCTATATTATTATCCATGTTCGTTATCAAACTTGGAGCATTTCTAATAAGCCTATTTAAGCACAATTCGAGATCTTCATATAATCCACAAGTAATCATTGCTGGCACAAAATTTTGTTCATTATCTTTTCTATCACATTTAAAGTATCCAATCTTTTCACAATCTTTGTGCTCTCCAAAAACATGCGAAGGGACGTTTTTTATATCTTCTGATAATAACTGAATTTTTTCAGCAAAGGATGTACTCTCTCCAATTCGATAAATGATAGCTTGTTGAACACCTACTCTAAGTCTCTTTGAGTGAACAGACAGATTGTTTCTTAAAGACGGTAAAACTGCCAAGTTTTTCGAATTGCTTCGCTTACGACCTAAAAATACAAAATAAGTATTATAATAATTTGTAATTTAGTATTGTTACATACGGCAAATTTCTCGAAGTTTGGTAGAAAAATTTCGCAAGAGATGGTTACATCACTCAATTTTTTCCACCAAGATATTTCCGTAAGGACGAATTTCCATTAGTTTTTTAAAAACACTACTATCGCCATCTCCTACAAGTCTCAAATATTTTAGACCGTGCATTTCTAAGCTGCATTTAAATCCTTCCGCAATTATATCTGTCTCCATAGCAGTAGAGGGACCCTTCCAATTCTTATAACACTTGTGCTCAGGAATATCAATTTGTTTTGATTCTGATCTAGCACAAATGCAGCAGTATTTGTTCCTAACTCCCAAAAATAACAATTTCTCCGTTCTTTTACCAATAATACATGCCTGTAAGATAGAAATGTTCAATGTTTACTTATACGACCTAGCTTTTAATTTACTCACAACGCCTGAAGCTGCATCATAATTAACATTATATGACCTTTTAGACCAAGCACCATCGGCAACAACTGTAATAGTTGGAATTTGGAATTCATCTACTTCTCCCAATTCACAGGCTAATTTTGCCTCCTGTATTCCATTTTCTTCCATAAGTTTCCATGCCGTTTTACGAATTACTTCGGCAACAATTGTATGATGGTGCTGATATGTTGTGGGAGACATAAAAGGTACATTCAAAGCAGCCGTTAATTCTTCGACAGTCGTGTATCCTATACCAGTTGATAATGTTGCTAAAGTAACAGCTGAGTTTATGTCAATTTTTTCTTCCACATTGTCGTCTTCAGTGTATATCTTTTTCTCAATATTGCAAAATCTACATTTTAAAGTAAATGTGCTTTTCATACCGTTTCGCAATTCTTTTGTAACATACATATCTGATATATTGCAATCAAAAGGCTCGTGACGCTTCATGTTAAAAATTTGACCAAACAAGTTATCTATATCAACCAAACGTCTACCTTCTGGATGTATTTCAGGTGAATGTGGTTCAATTAATGATTTCCTGACTATATTTGAAGTGCCTGCTGACCTAAAATGATATATTATAATAGTAACAATATTTTGAAGGGTTATCTACGGAATTACATTACGTCACCCGCAGCTTCTTCACTGAATGAATTTTCTATAACATTTGAAGTATCCATGGACCTAAAATGATATCTTTAGTGACTATGTATAGAAACAAAAAATCTTATAAATTACATTATGTCACTTAGAGTTTCTTCACTAATTGAAGTCTCCATCGAGATATTTGAAGTACCCGCTGACCTAAAATAATATATTTTTAATAGTAACAATATTTTAAAAAGTTATCTGAGGAATTACATTATGTCACCTAGAGTTTCTTCACTAATTGAAGTCTCCATCGAGATATTTGAAATCTCCATCGAGATCTTTGAAGTACCCGCTGACCTAAAATAATATATTTTTAATAGTAACAATATTTTAAAAAGTTATCTGCGGAATTACATTATGTCACCTAGAGTTTCTTTATCATTTGGACAGTTGACTTTTTGCAACTTTGAAACTCTTTTACCAATATTCCTTCGGTTTCTTCTTCTGGAAGACAGTTAAAGTATTTTCTTACCACTTACCTCCCTGCTCTTTTTTGTATTTCCCATTGCTATATTTACACGATAACACAATAACACACAAAGAACTTCACGTTATCAAGTTTATACAACAGCGTTGGAACGATAAATACATATGAGCGAATTTGCGTAACGTGTGATTATTACGTTAATTTAGGCACCCACCCCCATTTCAAGTCATTTCACTGACTTGACCAATTGGGTAGATTTACCGTATTGGGAACCAATGAGAAAGTTAGCTATTTACAGTAATTGAGTAACAAAAAATGCATCTTATGTCTCAATAACCCTTTAACAATATCACAGCAGGAAGGAACTACGTAACTGTATCAAGAAAATAGATCACTTCCTACAGTTGTAAACTAATAAACAAGATAATACGCATTCTTAAAAATTACGGAACTTATGTCTGCTTCAGCTAGGATTTTATTACTTTATTGTAAAGCCAAGTGATAAGTGGAAGTGTCATAAAAAAGGATTGTCCGGGCTTCATAATAATAAATTTACAGATTTACAATTTGAAAAAAAATATTTGAAAAGCTATCCAACATAATACCTACTATTATAAATTACAAATATTATACAGTTGTTACGAGGGAGTTCAATAATAAGTAGGGTAAAAATTGCACAAGAAATTTTTTTTATTATTTTTCAACATAGTCTTCTTTTAACTGGATGCATTTATTCCAACAAAGTTCAAGTTTTTTAATATCGTCTGTAAAGTAAGATTTATCAAAATCTTCAAAATATGAATTAGTTTTTACGGTTACTTCATTATTTGTTTGAAATCTTCTTCCACCAAGCCATTTTTTAAAAGCTTTTATTTAACTTGGGAAGACCGTTGTCCGTCGTCCGTGTGGGTCGACCGCTTTGAGGCCATTTTTAAGCAACTTCCCGACGTCCTAGAGATCTGAAATTTGGTACACAGCTTTCACATGCAGAGCATTTTTATATTTTAATTTTGTTTTTCTAAAATTTAGAAAAAATAGGAAAAAATCGGGAAAATTCTGAAATCATAAAGCGCATGCGTCGATGCGCATTGGACAATTTTATCATACAGGGTGTAAAGTAACTTAGAATTCTAAATCTCATTTTTAAGGACCGCATTCAGGGTAAAATTTTTCGTCGTAATGATTTATACAGGGTGAAGTATCAAACATCTAAAACACATAAATAAAGAAATCTGATAGAATGAACCTATATTAGTTAAAATACATAAGCTGTATTTGAAAAGATTTGACTAAAAAATTAGAAAATAAAAAATTAAATAAAAAATTAAAAATTTAAAAAAAAAAACCTTTTATTTAAAATTACAAAAGTGCACTAAAAAGTAGAAAATAATTTTAATAAAAGCAAACAAAGCTTCGTGAAAACATCAATATAAAAGCGTGGGGCTGTTTATAGGTGGATAAGCAGGCTAACTATTGGTGTACAAAATTCATAACCCCACGCTTTTATATTGATGTTTTCACGAAGCTTTGTTTGCTTTTATTAAAATTATTTTCTACTTTTTAGTGCACTTTTGTAATTTTAAATAAAAGGTTTTTTTTTAAAATTTTTAATTTTTTATTTAATTTTTTCAGATTTGAAAACAGGAAATAATCGCAAAATGCCAAATCTGAAGAATATGGTGGATAAAGAAGAAATTCGTAACGTAATTCTTTAAGTTTTATTGTTACAATTTTGGACGAATGAGTTGGTCTATTATCGTGATCAATAACAAATGCGGCAACCATTTTGCTGATAGCTTTCTCATGTCCAAACGTTTGTGCAAAATTGAAACCATTGCACCAGCTGGCATGTTCATAGGTTTAGCCATCTCCCATACTTTCAATTGCGATCAGCCAAAACCATGTCACGGATTTTATCGATGTTTTCTTGAGTAGTAACTTCAATTTTTTTACCTGGACGTTTAGCATCTTTTGTTCTGGTACGACCACTACGGAATTTCATAAACTACTTATGTATCATTTTAATCGATGGTGCGGAGTCCGGGTAATATTTAAATTGTTGTGACGACCAAAATAATTGACATATCTGTTTGAAATTTTATATGTAGATCAGCAACAGACTGAAGCTGTCAAATGTTTTTTTTGTTTTTGAATTTGTGACGTCATGTATTTGATTTTTACCGGACTTATTGAACTCCCCTCGTACATTACATAATCCACGCGTGCAAGAAAAAATGGCAATAAAAAAGATAGTAAACAAACAATAAAAAAGAACCACGGTAAAATTGAAAAAAATTAAAAATTTTTAAAAAAAACCTTTTATTTAAAATTACAAAAGTGCACTAAAAAGTAGAAAATAATTTTAATAAAAGCAAAAACAAAGCTTCGTGAAAACATCAATATAAAAGCGTGGGGCTGCTTATAGGTGGATAAGCAGGCTAACTATTGGTGTACAAAATTCATAACCCCACGCTTTTATATTGATGTTTTCACGAAGCTTTGTTTGCTTTTATTAAAATTATTTTCTACTTTTTAGTGCACTTTTGTAATTTTAAATAAAAGGTTTTTTTTAAAAATTTTTAATTTTTTATTTAATTTTTTATTTTCTAATTTTTTAGTCATATCTTTTCAAATACAGCTTATGTATTTTAACTAATATAGGTTCATCCTATCAGATTTCTTTATTTATGTGTTTTAGATGTTTGATACTTCACCCTGTATAAATCATTACGACGAAAAACTTTACCCTGAATGCGGTCCTTAAAAATGAGATTTAGAATTCTAAGTTACTTTCCACCCTGTATGATAAAATTGTCCATTGCGCATCGACGCATGCGCTTAATAGTTTTCGGTTTTTTTCCGATTTTTCGCTTATTTTTCAAAATTTTAGAAAAACAAAATTAAAATATGAAAATGCTCTGCAGGTGAAAGCTGTGTACCAAATTTCAGATCTCTAGGACGTCGGGAAGTTGCTTAAAAATGGCCTCAAAGCGGTCGACCCACACGGACGACGGACAACGGTCTTCCCAAGTTAAATAAAAGCTTTTAAAAAGAATTGAAAACATGAAGGATTATTACGTTAATTTAGCCACCCACCCCCATTTCAAGTCATTTCACTGACTTGACCAATTGGGTAGATTTACCGTATTGGGAACCAATTAGAAAGTTAGCTATTTACAGTAATTGAGTAACAAATGCATCTTATGTCTCAATAACCCTTTAACATTATCACAGCAGGTAGGACCTACGTAACTGTATCAGGAAAATAGATCACTTCCTACAGTTGTAAACTAATAAAAAAGATAATACACATTCTTAAATATTACGGAACTTATGTCTGCTTCAGCTAGGATTTTATTGCTTTATTGTAAAGCAAGTGATAAGTGGAAGTGTCATAAAAAAGGATTGTCCGGGCTTCATAATAATAAATTTACAGATTTACAATTTGAAAAAAAATATTTGAAAAGCTATCCAATATAATACCTACTATTATAAATTACAAATATTACACAGTTGTTACAATACATAATCCACGCGTGCAGGAAGAAATGGCAACAAAAAGGATAGTAAACAAACAATAAAAAAGAAATTCGGTAAAATTTAAAAAAAAATGGATAACATGAGGGATTCGAACTACGGACTTTCAAATTAACCGTCTGCCACTTTTCCACTAGACCACCATAATACCTATCCGAAAGTCCTCTTGTTCGTAATGTATACTATAATATGGTAGTACTCATTATCACCGCAAGGCAGCACACGATGAAATCGTCTTTAGTGTTAAGTTGGTTTTGCAAATAACTTAATAATTATAAATAATAAAATATTCATTTTTCTTTTATTGTGTCTAATATGCAATTAAAATTATGGCACGGCCTAAAAATTTAAATTTACGTATTGTTTTTCAAGTAAAAATTAACAATTATTAATTTTAATTAATAAATAATAGTTGAAATTGGGTCTGCCAAAAAGACAATTTTATTTTGAACACATTGGCGAAAACCGATTTGAAATAACTTTTAAAATAATAAATATATTTGCAAACTAGTAATTCACTTTGGTAGACATCGCTCTTAAATTTTTTTTAAGACATTTAATATTGGTGAAATACACACTGGTGAAGTGTAAGTTTTTAAAATTTACTAAAACTTTCGGTTTTTAATTGGATTACAATTCCGTTAAAATAAATTTTTTTTTTTTTTTTTTTTTTTTTTTTAATTTTTTGCTTCCCTTTGAAAGTGATTCTTTGGACGCCCATAATCTCAATCCTGTAATTCCGCGACGCTCAACGTCGGTTTTTGTGTTGGTTTGGTTTTGACAAATTACTTGCAGCGACACCATTTATAACTACGGATAACTACGATCTTACCGACAACTGCAGATTACTATACATCTATTGACAATTACAGGTATCTACTAACCGTGATACCAACATTGAACCGCAGACACCTACCGTGACTTCCATCAACTATAGACTCGTTCGTACTTACCGACAATTACAGATTTCTATTATTTTCAGTTTCATTTAATTTATAACCTTAAAATTAATTATATAAATAAACAACTTGCCAATTTTTAAATGATATGGGTACAAATTATTTTGTGATTAAAATACGTAATATCATGTGTTTGTTACAGATTTTCATAGCGAAAAAGTTGGATGGCGAAGTTCAAAATTTTACAACGACAATTGGAAAATTTCGGAAACTTAACCTGGCGCAGCGCACCATTTAAAAACAAAAGGTTAGTTTAGTCTTTTTTGTTCAATCCATTGTCCAACATCTTTTTTAGTCCCATTAGTATAATTTAGTTTTTTTCTTATAAAACCAAATGTGACCTCTGTCACGAGGAAAGGTACTTAAACATGAAAAAATCAAATTTTTGTTTTTTTGTAGTCTTCGAAACTGCATGTTCTGCTTGTTGTAACGGTGTAACCAAAAAATTTGTCTGTCGTTTATTTGTTTACTACAAATAGTCGTAAAATTTCCTTCTCACTATCTACATTATAACAATAGCTACGGTTGTTTTTGGTTTCCCTGTAAAATTCATCAAATAATCTTGGTTTTGTAGAGAAGGTAGTAATATCTAACGTTGAACCTCTTGATTACAAAGGGCCTAAGGGGCTCGTCTAATAAGTTTTAGTTTACTCGCAGTTTCTTTGTTTTGTGAGTGTGTAATAAGTTGTGATGGTATTATAAAAATTTAAACATGAAGAGAGAGTTAAATGGAAGTGTAAAAGATGGTTTTAGACTATTGTCAAGGTAAGCTTGGTTGATTTTAAATAATTTTGATGTAAATTTGAAAAAAAATAAAAGATGAACTTGTTTTTATTATGAAACCCATTCCTGATTTTATTATATATTATTGTTATATTGTTGAGAAGTGAAGAGATGCGGCAGTTTTTATTTTACTCTGGAGGAACTATGTGATATTTCAGAATTATTTAGGAAAGCTTATCTGAAGTGTCAAAGTGGTGCTTGTAGCCGTCAATGGTTTTAGAGTCACAGTCATCTACCCATCAAGCAGAAGCTGATTTTAGAGCGACCGCACTAGGAAGTAATCCACAGAATCAAATCTCTTATCACACCTCAACCTGGACCTTTGAATGCACTCGTTTTTCCTGCAGATATTATTATATTAAATATATTTTATCATTATGATTATAAAAGAATACAGAACAGCATGGAGGGAACGTCTCGATAGAATGGAGGATGCTCGAATGCCAAAGAAGCTGTTCCTATATAATCTCAAAGGAAGAAGATCCATAGACCGTCCCGGGATGAGCTGGCGAGATCAGTTTTGAGTGATCCAACGGACTGCTGGTCTTAACCGTGTAGTTGATGATGGTGATATTTTATGTTTATGTCTGTAATTAAAGGTATAATAGTACCTCGTTAATATTTATATTTTAATTTAAACTAACGTTAATCGAACGAAAACAAAAAGGGGTTCCATATTACTACCTTCTTCTCTATCTTTCCTCTTGACAGGTCACATTTTATGCCATAAATAAGTTTTTGTTATTAATCGAAAGAAATCGCCATGTAAGAATGCAAATGAAAATTTTGCGTTTTTGCTCTTCATAATTGTCAAATTGGAACTGCGTTTAGGTAGACCCATCATTACTCGAAAAATTCCTCATCGCTACCTACAAAATTAGATTAGGGACTTATCATTTTCTTTCAACTTTTCCACAAAAAAAACGTGTGTTAATTTTTTTTTTATTCTATTACTGTGATAATTTTATAATTGTGTTATGTGTTTCTGTTCTCTACTCTACTATTCGAACTCTAGTGGCTAGGGCAGTATCAACGGCGTAGGATGACCGGAAAACCATAGCTTTCTTTAATTTTGTTAGATGTCCATTTAGGAATGGAAAATTATTGAGGTTGCCTTAATAATTTACGTCGACATTGAGATGTTGCCGATTGCAGGTGAATCGATGATTCTTTTTTAATTATTGCAGCTTTTGTTATTTTTAGCTTTACACATGAAGCCCACTTTCAACGATGAGTCATTAATATTTCAGAAGTTCCAAAAGACTAGAAATATTAAATCGAAAAGATTGTGGTGGTAGGGTAAGTTTAAAGGCAATTACTGTATTTTTAAATTTTACTCGATGATATCTCTTGCGTATGTGTATTTGCAATCAATTTTATCCAAGATTTTTGTCTGCGTTGGGCTGTTTCCTAGATGCGCGATTTATTGTTTTAGTAAGTTGTTTTCCGATAGCAACTCATTTATATTTTTTAATTTTTTTGATTTAATTGTCCCAGGATATCCTAGATTTTACTTGCTTTGTTATCTGTTTGTGTGTCTCCTGAATGGACTTTTGAAGTCAAACATTGTCGTCAACCCCACCTTTTATTGGGTTTAGATTTTGTCATCGGGACAACTCGTCAAAAAAATAAATTGCGCATCTAGAAAACTGCCCAGCACGTCGGTAAAATTGACTGCAAATACACATTTACATAATTGTTATCATATGAGTTATCATAAAGTAAAATTAAATGCAGTAGCTGCCTCTCAAGTTACCCTTCCACCTCAATAGATTCGATTCAACATCTCTATTCTTTTGGAATCTCTGTATTATTAATGGTTAATCGTTCAAACAGAGTTTCAGGTATAAAGCTAAAAATAACAAAAACTGCAATAATAAAATAAGAATTAATTCAGCAGCGAACGGTAACATCTCAATGTCGATGTAAATTATCGAGGCATTTCTTAAATGAGATTCTAACAAAAATAAAGAAATTTGTGGTTTTCCGGCCATCCTACGCCGTTGAGATGCTATCCTAGGCACTAGAGGTTGAATAGTGCTGTAGGTTCAAGCTAGGAATCCCTCGATGTCGGAATGATAACACGTCTTCCCATAGATAGACATCCCATTAATGCAAAACCGAAAATGGCAGACATTTTACTGCTCGGTTAAAAAAGTAATTCGCTTTTGAAAATTGCAAGAATTTGTAGGGCAGCGCGGTGGCCAAGGGATGGTAAAAAGGTAACCGTTACGGGTACACTAGCTATATTTCAGGTTCATGTTATCAGCTTTGTTTGGTACCACAGTCCTAGTGCTCCATTACTACAAATTGATGTAAAAAGAGGGTTGGTAATTGTACACCAATCAATTTGTAGTAGTGCAGTTAGTGTAGCACTAGGACTGTAGTAACAAACAAAGCTATTGTCTGACGCGGGCGGCAATTTTTCATGCGCCCGTTTGATTTTTTGAAATCAGACAACCGTGAGGGGGGGGCATGAAAACTTGCATGTTTTCATGGGGGGGCATGGCATGTACATGTGGTGTATAATCTTTAAATATAGCGAGCGTACCCGTAATGGATACCTTTTTACCATCCCTTGGCTTCCGCGCTGCCCAACAACTTCTTACAATTTGAAAACGCGAATTACTTTTTTATCCGACCGAGTAATATGTCTGCTATTTTCGGTTTTGCATTTATCGGTTGTCCATCCATACTGTAGCCATAAAATTTTCACGTTTCTTAAAATATGTGATAGAAAGGTTCTCTGGTTTAATAATTCTAAAAATCGCGAGCGTCCGCCTCTCTATTAACGGGTCGAATTGTATAATTGCACTTTGTAGTTTTGATGTAATGTCCTTTGTCTTCATTCCATAATTATAAAATTTGCGAGTGACCGTCTCTGTATTTACGAGCCCATAGTAGATTAAACTTTCGTCTTGTACTTTTAGTTTTGTAATCATAAAAAACCCGAAGCCGGCCCTGTGATGCGCGTCTAATTTTAGATTAAACTTTCGTCTTGTACTTTTAGTTTTGTAATCGCAATAAACTCCGAAGCCGTCCCTGTATTTCGCGTCCAATTTTAGATTGAACTTTCGTCTTGTACTTTTAGTTATGTAATCGTAAGAAACCCCGCAGCCGGCCGTGTATTGCGCGTCAAATTTTAGATTAAACTTTGGTCTAGTAATTTTAATTTTGTAATCGTAAAACACCCCGACGCCGGTCCTGTATTACGCGTAAAAGAGTAAGTTAAATTTTGATCTTGTAATTTTAGTTTTGTAATCGTAAAAAACACCGACGCCGTCTCTGACTTGCGCGTAAAATAGTAGGTTAAATTTTGGTCTTGTACTTTTAGTTTTGTAATCGTGAAAAGCCGACGCCGTCCCTGAATTGCGCGTAAAATAGTCGGTTAAACTTTGGTCTGGTAATTTTAGTTTTGTAATCGTAAAAAACACCGACGCCGGCCCTGAATTGCGCGTAAAATAGTAGGTTAAACTTTGGTCTTGTAATTTTAGTTTTGTAATCGTAAAAAACACCTACGCCGTCCCTGAATTGCGCATAAAATAGTAGGTTAAACTTTGGTCTTGTAATTTTAGTTTTGTAATCGTAAAAAACACCGACGCCGGCCCTGAATTGCGCGTAAAATAGTAGCTTAAACTTTGGTCTTGTAATTTTAGTTTTGTAATCGTAAAAAACCGACGCCGTCCCCGAATTGCGCGAAAAATAGTAGGTTAAATTTTGGTCTTGTAATTTTAGTTTTGTAATCGTAAAAACACCGACGCCGGCCCTGACTTGCGCGTAAAATAGTAGGTTAAATTTTGGTCTTGTAATTTTAGTTTTGTAATCGTAAAAAACCGACGCCGTCCCTGACTTGCGCGTAAAATAGTAGGGTAAATTTTGGTCTTGTAATTTTAGTTTTGTAATCGTAAAAAACACCGACGCCGGCCCTGAATTGCGCGTAAAATAATAGGTTAAATTTTAGTTTTGTAATCGTAAAATACACCGACGCCGTCCCTGAATTGCGCGTAAAATAGTAGGTTAAACTTTGGTCTTGTAATTTTAGTTTTGTAATCGTAAAAAACACCTACGCCGTCCCTGAATTGCGCATAAAATAGTAGGTTAAACTTTGGTCTTGTAATTTTAGTTTTGTAATCGTAAAAAACACCGACGCCGGCCCTGAATTGCGCGTAAAATAGTAGGTTAAACTTTGGTCTTGTAATTTTAGTTTTGTAATCGTAAAAAACACCTACGCCGTCCCTGAATTGCGCATAAAATAGTAGGTTAAACTTTGGTCTTGTAATTTTAGTTTTGTAATCGTAAAAAACACCGACGCCGGCCCTGAATTGCGCGTAAAATAGTAGGTTAAACTTTGGTCTTGTAATTTAAGTTTTGTAATCGCAAAAAACCGACGCCGTCCCTGAATTGCGCGTAAAATAGTAGGTTAAATTTTAGTTTTGTAATCGTAAAAACACCGACGCCGTCCCTGACTTGCGCGTAAAATAGTAGGTTAAATTTTGGTCTTGTAATTTTAGTTTTGTAATCGCAAAAAACCGACGCCATCCCTGAATTGCGCGTAAAATAGTAGGTTAAATTTTAGTTTTGTAATCGTAAAATACACCGATGCCGGCCCTGACTTGCGCGTAAAATAGTAGGTTAAACTTTGGTCTTGTAATTTTAGTTTTGTAATCGTAAAAAACCGACGCCGTCCCTGAATTGCGCGTAAAATAGTAGGTTAAATTTTAGTTTTGTAAACGTAAAATACACCGACGCCGGCCCTGACTTGCGAGTAAAATAGTAGGTTAAATTTTGGTCTTGTAATTTTAGTTTTGTAATCGTAAAACACCCCGACGCCGGTCCTGTATTGCGCGTAGAATAGCAGATTAAATTTTTGGTCTTGTAATTTTAATTTTGTAATCGTAAAAAACCCCGAAGCCGGTCCTGTGTTTTGGCTTAGAAAAAATTATATTTGTCCCACGCAATTTTTTTGTCATGACTACTATTATTCCGGAAGTGTCGGAGGTTACAACACTTGTTAGAGCGGTGGAGAAATTGTTGGAGCGCGTCATGTGTAAAATATAAATCCCCCTCCTCTTCTTTAATTTTTGTGGTAAGCCGTTGGGGTGATAACTTGAACATCGAAAACGCGATTACGGTGCGCAACTTAATTAAAAATTTGGCATTGTTAATGCCATCGCCGTAGTTCACCACCTACCTTGCGGTGTTCTATTTTGAAAATGCCCGAAATGGCTAATGGCGTTGGGTCACGGGTGTTTATTTGTAGTCGAAGATGTCGACGAATTTTGATAAAGTGTTGATGAGTTTATAATTTGTATTTTGTACTTTGCAGATTGGAAATGATGGGCCCACTACAACGAGGAGTCCATGGCGAATGGCAGAGGTGCGTGGTCGGATCCAGTCGGTCCAAGTGTCGTGGTGTTTGTTGATATTATATGTTTACTTGTTATAAATTATACTTTGTAATATTTAATATTATGCTGATGTGAATAAATGAAAAGTAAAGTACAACAGAATTTTATTTACAAGTGTCATACCACCAATAATTTAATACTAAATATTCAAAAATGAAATGGACAGCCTTTCGGTTTAAGCCTCTGAACCTGGGCTCCTCCAGTCCACCGTCGCTCGCTTCGCTCGCGTAGTCCCAACCGCCCGCCCTAATGAGATACATTACTTATATACCCAAAAATCCCCACTCTAGAATCAAGAATAGTGGGGTCGGTTTCCGAATGCATACCGAACTCGAATCGCATTTTTCCACTTCTACTTCATCGTCACACGAGTGTCAAAATATTTTTTGACAATTGGACTTAGAATATTTTTCAAATTTATTTCTTACAACTCATGCACTCCTGATAAGTAACGATTTTTAAAAATTTACTGTTTTGCTACCAGGATCACAGAAGTTAAAGAGGTATATTTTTATATTTGTGCTCCTAATACCTAGTAAGTTTTTATTTGTAAAAATTTCCAAGTTTTTAAGTTTTCGACCAGGATCACAGAAGTTGAAGAAGGTATATTTTTATTTTTCTGCTCCTAATAAATTTAATTTTTATTTCTAAAAATTTCAAAGTTTTTAAGATTTCTGACCAGGAGCGCAGAAGTTAAAGGAGGTAAATTTTTATATTTGTGCTCCTAATAAATTTACTTTTTATTTGTAAAAATTTGCAAGTTTTTAAGTTTTCTTACCAGGATCGCAGAAGTTGAAAGAAGTATATTTTTATTTACTTGTGATACTTACATCGAGATGTTCTCCTAATACATGGGACGTTTTATTTATATAATTTTGCCACTACTTTTTTAAGTTACTTATCAGGAAAGCATAAATTGAAAGAGGTAAAAATTCAAATACTAACGGAATCATCTCATATTTATTTTCACTTGAAGACTAAGAAAAAGAACTCGACCACAAAATGGCGCTATAGCAGCCGTTAACACAGCTTTTGTTGATCAATGATACTAACTAATAAACGATATTTTAAATTTTATTGTAAAAATAAGTACAAGGCAACGCAATATTTTCCATTTCATTTTTCCAACCCATTGTCTAGCGAAAACTTCCTATGTTCCTAATCCTGCGGTCCAAATCAATAGGTGACGGATGGCCGGGCTTGGCATTTATCTGAAATAAGAAATAATCAAAATCACTCTTTTACTCCTTATTCACAATCATTTACACATTTATTTTATAAATGATACAATAATCATTTTAACTTGATGGGAAAAACCGTAGGGGCGGAAGGAACTTACAACTGTCACGTAAAGCTACCCCATTAAAGGGAATTACCGGATCTAGTTCTCCAATTCGGTATTCGAATCGCCTACTCGAGGGCTATCCGACCCCATTTTCAGAAAAATTGGAGGACTTTGTTTCGGGATTCTGTCATCCGTAAAGATGAGGATGGACGACATCCAGACGACAGTTTTCGGGTAACGAGTCCTACATTTTCCGAAATGATCTAATGTCCTTGGTTTTGGGATACAAACAACGCCCTCCTATAACCGGTCTAGGACGTTTCGACGCGAAGACGTTTTAGAGCAGGGATGTTTAGGGGAAAGAATTTAATATTATTAGATATTATTATTAACTCAATGCAAGCTCACAAATTAGAGTGAATTTTTTTGACGCGGAATTACAGGATTGGGACGACAGTTTTGATCATGGGCCAATGAGCCAAACTTTTATTTCTTAAGGAAGCTAAAAATTGTTATTGTACATTGTTATGAATTTTGTTTATTGACAATAACGCAGGTGACGTTTCTAAAACTGTTATAATATTTAACTGCCCATTTTACTCTCTAGTAAAGATTTCGAATCAAAGATTTTGAGATCGAATCATTTCTTTGATCTGAACGATTTCTACGTCTGTTAAACATTATAAATGGTTTAGAAACCTCAAGTGTTGTATAATATAAAAAGGTCCTCCAGGTTGGGTGGTTGTACGTCGGGCTGGCTCCTCGTCGTAGGTAAAAAATGTAAAATGCTTACAAAACCAAACGCCGCCTGGCGATGTTTGAGAATCGGAAGACGTCGTAGAGCGTTAATAAAAGCGATAAATAGATAAAAAACTAACCTAGATATTTAAATTCTCTTTATCCCATTTTGTTGCCCTTAAAAAAGTGTCTGAAGAAAGTGTTAACACTTTTTTGGTAACTTCAAAAACAACTAAGATACACTAGTTATCCAAGACCCAGTGCTAACTTAGGGGTAGGGGCAAAAATCTCAAAACTTTTGGACTTTTTGTTAGTTTTTTACTTATGTCTCGTAGGGGTAATTTTGGGTACCATAGTTCATTACAAAGTTGTAGAGCACTGAATTTACTAAAATTTGGTTGGTAAAGCAAATTTTTAAACCCATAGTCCGGTCAAAATAAACATAAAAATAGGGATACCCTTGCATAAATTCCCAAGAAGCTGAAAATTTACATAAACGTTAGGGATACCTATAATGAAATTGTGAAAAGTCCCCATCGATCCCATGTGTGCAAAAAATTTTATTCGAGATCAAAGTTTGCAGTAATAGGTTTTTTGGATTATTTAGCGAAACGGTTAGTTGTATACGAAAAATAATTTAGACTAAAATTGTATGTACATCATTTAATTATCTAAAAAAATTGTTCTTACACTTTTTTTCCTAACATTTACCATTTTTGAGAAAAAGTGATTCCAAATTTTACTTAAGTTGTATTCTCCATAGCCAAGTACACTACCTCGCAGCTGACCCGGAAACGTGTGCATACTAAGGACAATACAACTTTAGTAAATAATTTTAGAATCGCTTTTTCTCAGAAATGGTGAATCTTAAAGAAAAAAGTCCAAGGACAATTTTTGTAGATAATTAAATGATGTACATACAATTTTAGTCTCAACTATTTTTCTTATAAAACTAACCGTTTTCCTAAAAAAATCCAAAAAACTCATTTTTGCAAACTTTGACTTGGCATAAATTTTTTTGCACACATGGCACCGATGGGGACTTTTTACAATTTTATTATAATGGTATCCCTAACGTTTATGCAAATTTTCAGCTTCTTGGGAATTCATGCAAGAGTCGATGTCTATTTTGACCGGACTACTAATATTAACAGAGATACAACTCGATCAAAGTTAGACAGACTTTTTCAAAATGCAAACAAATGGCCGAAAACCAAGATTTTGCCTCTATAACTATTTATTCCCATCATTTCCATGTTAATCGCTCATTAATATCGACATCTTCAAACATCCATGACCACCCTCCGCCTCCTCTCATTCCGCCAAACGTGAAGATGCCTAATTTTAATGTAATAAATGCTAATTAATGTGAGGCATCTTCCTGTTTGTGGGAGGGTGGTCATAAATGCTCATATTGATGAGCGATTAATATGGAAATCATGATCATGAAAAATAGTTATAGGGGCAAAACCTTGGTATTTTGTCTATTTTTTTACATTTTGAGAAACTTTGTCTAACTTTGATTGGCCGTATCTCGGTTAATACTAAGTTTAAAAACCTTCGCCAACCAAATTTTAGCAAATTTGCTGCTCTATAACTTTGGAATAAACTATGGTACCTAAAATATACTCACTTTACTACATATAAGCAAAAAAACTGAAAATAGTTCAAAAATCTTGAGGTTTCTGCCTCCCCCCTAAGTTAGCACTCGGTCCTTGAGATCAAAAACTTAGAATTGACATTCTAGAGTACCCCCACACAACCGGTCCAAACTCCATTAGCTTTGGAATATTTTCCAGTTAAAAAGGGGATTACAACCCTTAAAAACAACATTAGCGGAAAGTTTCAAAAGGTAAACTTTAGTAAAGGTTTACTTTTTAGTACTATAAGAAATTCAAAAAATACGGAAACATCCAATTTCATATTAACCTAATTGCACTGGACTATTAAAGGAAATTACAAGAAGCAAGCTTAACTTCTCAACGCGAAACGGGTCAAGTTTATACTACAGGAAAAAACTAAAACCTTTTTAAAATAGTCGTGCAACTAACCTGTAATAAATTTACTAACGATGCTGTGGTCCTCAATGCATGGCATTTTTTCGTTTCATCTTTCCTTGCTGCAGTTGGAATAATTTTCAATTGCTGCTTTCCAATTTTGTACAGTGATGTTCCATCCGATAATTCATTAAGGAGGAAGGCTGGAACAAATTATTATAGGTAATGAATGATTTTCTAAAACATTTGCTCTTTATATAATTTTGAAACAGAATTATTTTAACACAATAATTTGTTAATCTTGGGCAGAAGCCACACATAGGGCGAGTTGTACCAACGTCGGTTAAACCTCGTTCCACTATGAACTCAGTTCAGCCAATCAACATGATTAAAAACCCGGTATTTAACCAAAAGTCAAACCAACATTGATACAACTCACCCATAAGATTATAAGGAGTATTACATTAATTTCCGGGTTTCATTCATTCATTTCATTCGCGTTAGTCCGCGATTTGAACCCAGAATTTCCGCTCTGTACTCAACCAGCGGTAACATCACTCCACGGCTGTGGCTTATTTAATCCGAGTTTATTTAATGAAAAAAACCTTCCAATTCATTATCATGATTATAAGAAAAAAACTAAATTATACTAATGAGACTAAAGAAGGTGTTGATTGAAAATAGATTGAACAAAAAAGACTAAACTAACCTTTCGTTTGCAAATGGTTAAGTTTCCGTAATTTTCCAATTGTCGTTGTAAAATTTTGCACTTCGCCATCCAACTTTTTCGCTACGAAAATCTATTACAAACACATAATATTACGTATTTTAAACACAAAATAATTTGCATCTTATTTAAAAATTGGTAAGTTGTTTGTTTATATAATTGTGAGGTTATAAATTATTAAATGAAACTATTGGACAGACATTGAACTAAAAAATTGTAATCTGTAGATGTTGGTAAGTAATAGAAATCTGTAATTGTCGATACAAGTACAGTAATCTTCAGCTATCGGTAAAATTGTAGTTATCCGTTGTTATAAATGGTGTCGCTGTAAGGAACTTGTCAAAACCAAACCGCAAATTTTATGAACGCAAGAAACTAAAATATAACACTTACCTTTTCTTTAAAAATAATGCGACGGCGCCCTTGGAAAACTTCGCCTCAATTTATGATTTTCTTCATTTCGTTGAACCAAGTATTCTAACAAAATATTTCAGTCAACGTCAACAAACATCTTCTTCAACTTTGTCGAGCCTCTTGAGATTGTACATCCTCCTTCAATTAGGTGCTTCAAATCTGCAAAGTAGAAAAACACACATTTAATTATTATTATAACAAATATTTATTTGAAGAATGTGGCGAAATTATTAAACAATAATTTGATTATTATGCTAGAAAGAGTCAT
This sequence comes from Rhagonycha fulva, assembly GCA_905340355.1. NCBI lineage: Eukaryota > Metazoa > Arthropoda > Insecta > Coleoptera > Cantharidae > Rhagonycha > Rhagonycha fulva. The sequence continues at coordinate 2,865,461 of HG996559.1, forward strand.
TTAAAACTTCAAACTATTGAAAATAAATACATAATAATAACCACCACAATTCTACGTTAAATTTATACGAAAGGGACTACAAATACTGATTTAATAATAATTAAAAGAAAGGGCAAAGCCGGGTTTATAGGGGAAATCTGCCTCGCGGCATTTTTCGATTCAAACTTGGGAAATCAATTTGACATCAGATAAAAAAAATTAAACTAAATGTTTAGCTGTTTATCTCAAACGGTTTTCGAGATTTCCAAAAAACCCTCTTTTTTGACAATTGACAAAAAGCAAATTTAATTTTACCTGGCCAAAGTACAGGGGGGAATTCGAGATTTTTACAATTACTAAACCAAATGACCCTAAATTGCAATTCCAAGAAGAAATTTAAATGTTATCCCCGATAAAATACAGGAGAGCATTCGCGATTTTTACTATTGTAAAATCATCTGAAGGAGTTGGCTCAAGACTACATTGCAAGGAGGAACTTAAACATTTAAAATAGAAGTGTCACTAACCTCTAATAAAGCTGCTCCGGTCCTCAAAGTGTGGCATTCTTTTGTTGCTTCTTCACAGTGGTGCGGTTGGAATAATTTTCAATTGCTGCTTTCCAATTTGATGCAATGATGTACCATACGATAATTTATGATGGGTGAAGACTGAAACGAATTATTACTAGTAATTATGTTCTAAAATTTTTGAAATTTACATAATTTTAAAACAGAACTATTTTAACAGAATAATTTGTTAATCTTGGGCATAAGGGACACATAGGATACAAAGCGTATACATTAATTTCTGAGAATATTTAATGAAAAAAAAACTGCTTATTTTCAAATAAAAACTAAAAATGTTTTGTTACAAGTATTTTCCATTGCTAGCTACACATTTTTCCTATAAACCTGGCAATTTTGTAAAGCCCCCTCTTGCAAAATAAACTGCTGGTTTTTTAAAAGAAAACAAGGGAGATACCCAACTTTCCCCATTTCTCGCATGTCTGCGCTTGAAATGCCCCTAACTGAACATCACACGGTGCAAATTTAACCTTAGCAGATTCGATAGCGGAGAGCATTCGCCAATTTTAAAAATACTAAACCAACAGCCCCTAACTGAACATCACACGGTGCAAATTTAAGCCTTTGCAGCTTCGATACAGGACATCATTCGCGATTTTTACAATTTCTAAACCAACAGCCCCTACCTGAACATCACACGGTGCAAATTTAAGCCTTTGCAGATTCGATACAGGACATCATTCGCGATTTTTACAATTTCTAAACCAACAGCCCCTAACTGAACATCACACGGTGCAAATTTAAGCCTTTGCAGATTCGATACAGGACATCATTCGCGATTTGTACAATTTCTAAACCAACATCCCTTAACTGAACATCACACGGTGCAAATTTAACCTTTGCAGATTCGATAGAGGAGAGCATTCGCCAATTTTACAAATACTAAACCAACAGCCCCTAACTGAACATCACACGGTGCAAATTTAAGCCTTTGCAGATTCGATACAGGACATCATTCCCGATTTTTACAATTACTAAACCAGCAGCCCCTAACTGAACATCACACGGTGCACATTTAAGCCTTTGCAGATTCGATACAGGACATCATTCGCGATATTTACAATTTCTCAACCAACAGACCCTAACTGAACATCACACGGTGCAAATTTAAGCCTTTGCAGATTCGATACAGGACATCATTCGCGATTTTTACAATTTCTAAACCAACAGACCCTAACTGAACATCACACGGTGCAAATTTAAGCCTTTGCAGATTCGATACAGGACATCATTCCCGATTTTTACAATTACTAAACCAGCAGCCCCTAACTGAACATCACACGGTGCACATTTAAGCCTTTGCAGATTCGATACAGGACATCATTCGCGATTTGTACAATTTCTAAACCAACATCCCTTAACTGAAAATCACACGGTGCAAATTTAAGCCTTTGCAGATTCGATACAGAACATCATCCGCGATTTTTACAATTACTAAACCAGCAGCCCCTAACTGAACATCACACGGTGCAAATTTAAGCCTTTGCAGCTTCGATACAGGACATCATTCGCGATTTGTACAATTTCTAAACCAACATCCCTTAACTGAACATCACACGGTGCAAATTTAACCTTTGCAGATTCGATACAGAACATCATCCGCGATTTTTACAATTACTAAACCAGCAGCCCCTAACTGAACATCACACGGTGCAAATTTAAGCCTTTGCAGCTTCGATACAGGACATCATTCGCGATTTGTACAATTTCTAAACCAACATCCCTTAACTGAACATCACACGGTGCAAATTTAACCTTTGCAGATTCGATACAGAACATCATCCGCGATTTTTACAATTACTAAACCAGCAGCCCCTAACTGAACATCACACGGTGCAAATTTAAGCCTATGCAGCTTCGATACAGGACATCATTCGCGATTTGTACAATTTCTAAACCAACAGCCCCTAACTGAACATCACACGGTGCAAATTTAACCTTAGCAGATTCGATAGAGGAGAGCATTCGCCAATTTTACAAATACTAAACCAACAGCCCCTAACTGAACATCACACGGTGCAAATTTAAGCCTTTGCAGCTTCGATACAGGACATCATTCGCGATTTTTACAATTTCTAAACCAACAGCCCCTAACTGAACATCACACGGCGCAAATTTAAGCCTTTGCAGTTTCGATACAGGACATCATTCGCGATTTTTACAATTTCTAAACCAACAGACCCTAACTGAACATCACACGGTGCAAATTTAAGCCTTTGCAGATTCGATACAGGACATCATTCCCGATTTTTACAATTACTAAACCAGCAGCCCCTAACTGAACATCACACGGTGCACATTTAAGCCTTTGCAGATTCGATACAGGACATCATTCGCGATTTTTACAATTTCTAAACCAACAGACCCTAACTGAACATCACACGGTGCAAATTTAAGCCTTTGCAGATTCGATACAGAACATCATCCGCGATTTTTACAATTACTAAACCAGCAGCCCCTAACTGAACATCACACGGTGCAAATTTAAGCCTTTGCAGCTTCGATACAGGACATCATTCGCGATTTTTACAATTTCTAAACCAACAGCCCCTACCTGAACATCACACGGTGCAAATTTAAGCCTTTGCAGATTCGATACAGGACATCATTCGCGATTTTTACAATTTCTAAACCAACAGCCCCTACCTGAACATCACACGGTGCAAATTTAAGCCTTTGCAGATTCGATACAGGACATCATTCGCGATTTTTACAATTTCTAAACCAACAGCCCCTAACTGAACATCACACGGTGCAAATTTAAGCCTTTGCAGATTCGATACAGGACATCATTCGCGATTTGTACAATTTCTAAACCAACATCCCTTAACTGAACATCACACGGTGCAAATTTAAGCCTTTGCAGCTTCGATACAGGACATCATTCGCGATTTGTACAATTTCTAAACCAACAGCCCTTAACTGAACATCACACGGTGCAAATTTAACCTTTGCAGATTCGATAGAGGAGAGCATTCGCCAATTTTACAAATACTAAACCAACAACCCCTAACTGAATATCACACGGTGCAAATTTAAGCCTTTGCAGATTCGATACAGAACATCATCCGCGATTTTCACAATTACTAAACCAGCAGCACCTAACTGATAATCACACGGTGCAAATTTAAGCCTATGCAGCTGCGATACAGGACCTCATTCGCGATTTGTACAATTTCTAAACCAACAGCCCCTAACTGAACATCACACGGTGCAAATTTAACCTTTGCAGATTCGATAGAGGAGAGCATTCGCCAATTTTACAAATACTAAACCAACAGCCCCTAACTGAACATCACACGGTGCAAATTTAAGCCTTTGCAGATTCGATACAGGACATCATTCCCGATTTTTACAATTACTAAACCAGCAGCCCCTAACTGAACATCACACGGTGCACATTTAAGCCTTTGCAGATTCGATACAGGACATCATTCGCGATATTTACAATTTCTCAACCAACAGACCCTAACTGAACATCACACGGTGCAAATTTAAGCCTTTGCAGATTCGATACAGGACATCATTCGCGATTTTTACAATTTCTAAACCAACAGACCCTAACTGAACATCACACGGTGCAAATTTAAGCCTTTGCAGATTCGATACAGGACATCATTCCCGATTTTTACAATTACTAAACCAGCAGCCCCTAACTGAACATCACACGGTGCACATTTAAGCCTTTGCAGATTCGATACAGGACATCATTCGCGATTTGTACAATTTCTAAACCAACATCCCTTAACTGAAAATCACACGGTGCAAATTTAAGCTTTTGCAGATTCGATACAGAACATCATCCGCGATTTTTACAATTACTAAACCAGCAGCCCCTAACTGAACATCACACGGTGCAAATTTAAGCCTTTGCAGCTTCGATACAGGACATCATTCGCGATTTGTACAATTTCTAAACCAACATCCCTTAACTGAACATCACACGGTGCAAATTTAACCTTTGCAGATTCGATACAGAACATCATCCGCGATTTTTACAATTACTAAACCAGCAGCCCCTAACTGAACATCACACGGTGCAAATTTAAGCCTTTGCAGCTTCGATACAGGACATCATTCGCGATTTGTACAATTTCTAAACCAACATCCCTTAACTGAACATCACACGGTGCAAATTTAACCTTTGCAGATTCGATACAGAACATCATCCGCGATTTTTACAATTACTAAACCAGCAGCCCCTAACTGAACATCACACGGTGCAAATTTAAGCCTATGCAGCTTCGATACAGGACATCATTCGCGATTTGTACAATTTCTAAACCAACAGCCCCTAACTGAACATCACACGGTGCAAATTTAACCTTAGCAGATTCGATAGAGGAGAGCATTCGCCAATTTTACAAATACTAAACCAACAGCCCCTAACTGAACATCACACGGTGCAAATTTAAGCCTTTGCAGCTTCGATACAGGACATCATTCGCGATTTTTACAATTTCTAAACCAACAGCCCCTAACTGAACATCACACGGCGCAAATTTAAGCCTTTGCAGTTTCGATACAGGACATCATTCGCGATTTTTACAATTTCTAAACCAACAGACCCTAACTGAACATCACACGGTGCAAATTTAAGCCTTTGCAGATTCGATACAGGACATCATTCCCGATTTTTACAATTACTAAACCAGCAGCCCCTAACTGAACATCACACGGTGCACATTTAAGCCTTTGCAGATTCGATACAGGCCATCATTCGCGATTTTTACAATTTCTAAACCAACAGACCCTAACTGAAAATCACACGGTGCAAATTTAAGCCTTTGCAGATTCGATACAGAACATCATCCGCGATTTTTACAATTACTAAACCAGCAGCCCCTAACTGAACATCACACGGTGCAAATTTAAGCCTTTGCAGCTTCGATACAGGACATCATTCGCGATTTTTACAATTTCTAAACCAACAGCCCCTACCTGAACATCACACGGTGCAAATTTAAGCCTTTGCAGATTCGATACAGGACATCATTCGCGATTTTTACAATTTCTAAACCAACAGCCCCTACCTGAACATCACACGGTGCAAATTTAAGCCTTTGCAGATTCGATACAGGACATCATTCGCGATTTTTACAATTTCTAAACCAACAGCCCCTAACTGAACATCACACGGTGCAAATTTAAGCCTTTGCAGATTCGATACAGGACATCATTCGCGATTTGTACAATTTCTAAACCAACATCCCTTAACTGAACATCACACGGTGCAAATTTAAGCCTTTGCAGCTTCGATACAGGACATCATTCGCGATTTGTACAATTTCTAAACCAACAGCCCTTAACTGAACATCACACGGTGCAAATTTAACCTTTGCAGATTCGATAGAGGAGAGCATTCGCCAATTTTACAAATACTAAACCAACAACCCCTAACTGAATATCACACGGTGCAAATTTAAGCCTTTGCAGATTCGATACAGAACATCATCCGCGATTTTCACAATTACTAAACCAGCAGCACCTAACTGATAATCACACGGTGCAAATTTAAGCCTATGCAGCTGCGATACAGGACCTCATTCGCGATTTGTACAATTTCTAAACCAACAGCCCCTAACTGAACATCACACGGTGCAAATTTAAGCCTTTGCAGATTCGATACAGGACATCATTCCCGATTTTTACAATTACTAAACCAGCAGCCCCTAACTGAACATCACACGGTGCACATTTAAGCCTTTGCAGATTCGATACAGGCCATCATTCGCGATTTTTACAATTTCTAAACCAACAGACCCTAACTGAAAATCACACGGTGCAAATTTAAGCCTTTGCAGATTCGATACAGAACATCATCCGCGATTTTTACAATTACTAAACCAGCAGCCCCTAACTGAACATCACACGGTGCAAATTTAAGCCTTTGCAGCTTCGATACAGGACATCATTCGCGATTTTTACAATTTCTAAACCAACAGCCCCTACCTGAACATCACACGGTGCAAATTTAAGCCTTTGCAGATTCGATACAGGACATCATTCGCGATTTTTACAATTTCTAAACCAACAGCCCCTACCTGAACATCACACGGTGCAAATTTAAGCCTTTGCAGATTCGATACAGGACATCATTCGCGATTTTTACAATTTCTAAACCAACAGCCCCTAACTGAACATCACACGGTGCAAATTTAAGCCTTTGCAGATTCGATACAGGACATCATTCGCGATTTGTACAATTTCTAAACCAACATCCCTTAACTGAACATCACACGGTGCAAATTTAAGCCTTTGCAGCTTCGATACAGGACATCATTCGCGATTTGTACAATTTCTAAACCAACAGCCCTTAACTGAACATCACACGGTGCAAATTTAACCTTTGCAGATTCGATAGAGGAGAGCATTCGCCAATTTTACAAATACTAAACCAACAACCCCTAACTGAATATCACACGGTGCAAATTTAAGCCTTTGCAGATTCGATACAGAACATCATCCGCGATTTTCACAATTACTAAACCAGCAGCACCTAACTGATAATCACACGGTGCAAATTTAAGCCTATGCAGCTGCGATACAGGACCTCATTCGCGATTTGTACAATTTCTAAACCAACAGCCCCTAACTGAACATCACACGGTGCAAATTTAACCTTTGCAGATTCGATAGAGGAGAGCATTCGCCAATTTTACAAATACTAAACCAACAGCCACTAACTGAACATCACACGGTGCAAATTTAAGCCTTTGCAGCTTCGATACAGGACATCATTCGCGATTTTTACAATTTCTAAACCGACAGCCCCTAACTGAACATCACACGGTGCAAATTTAACCTTTGCAGATTCGATAGAGGAGAGCATTCGCCAATTTTACAAATACTAAACCAACAGCCACTAACTGAACATCACACGGTGCAAATTTAAGCTATTGCAGCTTCGATACAGGACATCATTCGCGATTTTTACAATTTCTAAACCGACAGCCCCTAACTGAACATCACACGGTGCAAATTTAAGCCTTTGCAGATTCGATACAGGACATTATTCCCGATTTTTACAATTACTAAACCAGCAGCCCCTAACTGAACATCACACGGTGCACATTTAAGCCTTTGCAGATTCGATACAGGACATCATTCGCGATATTTACAATTTCTAAACCAACAGACCCTAACTGAACATCACACGGTGCAAATTTAAGCCTTTACAGCTTCGATACAGGACATCATTCGCGATTTTTACAATTTCTAAACCAACAGCCCCTAACTGAACATCACACGGTGCAAATTTAAGCCTTTGCAGCTTCGATACAGAACATCATCCGCGATTTTTACAATTACTAAACCAGCAGCCCCTAACTGAACATCACACGGTGCAAATTTAAGCCTTTGCAGCTTCGATACAGGACATCATTCGCGATTTGTACAATTTCTAAACCAACAGCCCCTAACTGAACATCACACGGTGCAAATTTAACCTTTGCAGATTCGATAGAAGAGAGCATTCGCCAATTTTACAAATACTAAACCAACAGCCCCCAACTGAACATCACACGGTGCAAATTTAAGCCTTTGCAGCTTCGATACAGGACATCATTCGCGATTTGTACAATTTCTAAACCAACATCCCTTAACTGAACATCACACGGTGCAAATTTAACCTTTGCAGATTCGATAGAGGAGAGCATTCGCCAATTTTACAAATACTAAACCAACAGCCCCCAGCTGAACATCACACGGTGCAAATTTAAGCCTTTGCAGCTTCGATACAGGACATCATTCGCGATTTGTACAATTTCTAAACCAACAGCCCCTAACTGAACATCACACGGTGCAAATTTAAGCCTTCGCAGCTTCGATACAGGACATCATTCGCGATTTGTACAATTTCTAAACCAACAGCCCCTAACTGAACATCACACGGTGCAAATTTAACCTTTGCAGATTCGATAGAGGAGAGCATTCGCCAATTTTACAAATACTAAACCAACAGCCCCTAACTGAACATCGCACGGTGCAAATTTAAGCCTTTGCAGCTTCGATACAGAACATCATCCGCGATTTTTACAATTACTAAACCAGCAGACCCTAACTGAACATCACACGGTGCAAATTTAAGCCTTTGCAGCTTCGATACAGGACATCATTCGCGATTTGTACAATTTCTAAACCAACAGCCCCTAACTGAACATCACACGGTGCAAATTTAAGCCTTTGCAGCTTCGATACAGGACATCATTCGCGATTTGTACAATTTCTAAACCAACATCCCTTAACTGATCATCACAAGGTGCAAATTTAACCTTTGCAGATTCGATAGAGGAGAGCATTCGCCAATTTTACAAATACTAAACCAACAGCCCCTAACTGAACATCACACGGTGCAAATTTAAGCCTTTGCAGCTTCGATACAGAACATCATCCGCGATTTTTACAATTACTAAACCAGCAGACCCTAACTGAACATCACACGGTGCAAATTTAAGCCTTTGCAGCTTCGATACAGGACATCATTCGCGATTTGTACAATTTCTAAACCAACATCCCCTAACTGAACATCACACGGTGCAAATTTAAGCCTTCGCAGCTTCGATACAGGACATCATTCGCGATTTTTACAATTTCTAAACCGACAGCCCCTAACTGAACATCACACGGCGCAAATTTAAGCCTTAGCAGTTTCGATACAGGACATCATTCGCGATTTTTACAATTTCTAAACCAACAGACCCTAACTGAACATCACACGGTGCAAATTTAAGCCTTTGCAGATTCGATACAGGACATCATTCCCGATTTTTACAATTACTAAACCAGCAGCCCCTAACTGAACATCACACGGTGCACATTTAAGCCTTTGCAGATTCTATACAGGACATCATTCGCGATATTTACAATTTCTAAACCAACAGACCCTAACTGAACATCACACGGTGCAAATTTAAGCCTTTACAGCTTCGATACAGGACATCATTCGCGATTTTTACAATTTCTAAACCAACAGCCCCTAACTGAACATCACACGGTGCAAATTTAAGCCTTTGCAGCTTCGATACAGAACATCATCCGCGATTTTTACAATTACTAAACCAGCAGCCCCTAACTGAACATCACACGGTGCAAATTTAAGCCTTTGCAGCTTCGATACAGGACATCATTCGCGATTTGTACAATTTCTAAACCAACAGCCCCTAACTGAACATCACACGGTGCAAATTTAACCTTTGCAGATTCGATAGAAGAGAGCATTCGCCAATTTTACAAATACTAAACCAACAGCCCCCAACTGAACATCACACGGTGCAAATTTAAGCCTTTGCAGCTTCGATACAGGACATCATTCGCGATTTGTACAATTTCTAAACCAACAGACCCTAACTGAACATCACACGGTGCAAATTTAACCTTTGCAGATTCGATAGAGGAGAGCATTCGCCAATTTTACAAATACTAAACCAACAGCCCCCAGCTGAACATCACACGGTGCAAATTTAAGCCTTTGCAGCTTCGATACAGGACATCATTCGCGATTTGTACAATTTCTAAATCAACAGACCCTAACTGAACATCACACGGTGCAAATTTAAGCCTTCGCAGCTTCGATACAGGACATCATTCGCGATTTGTACAATTTCTAAACCAACAGCCCCTAACTGAACATCACACGGTGCAAATTTAACCTTTGCAGATTCGATAGAGGAGAGCATTCGCCAATTTTACAAATACTAAACCAACAGCCCCTAACTGAACATCGCACGGTGCAAATTTAAGCCTTTGCAGCTTCGATACAGAACATCATCCGCGATTTTTACAATTACTAAACCAGCAGACCCTAACTGAACATCACACGGTGCAAATTTAAGCCTTTGCAGCTTCGATACAGGACATCATTCGCGATTTGTACAATTTCTAAACCAACAGCCCCTAACTGAACATCACACGGTGCAAATTTAAGCCTTTGCAGCTTCGATACAGGACATCATTCGCGATTTGTACAATTTCTAAACCAACATCCCTTAACTGAACATCACAAGGTGCAAATTTAACCTTTGCAGATTCGATAGAGGAGAGCATTCGCCAATTTTACAAATACTAAACCAACAGCCCCCAACTGAACATCACAGGGTGCAAATTTAAGCCTTTGCAGCTTCGATACAGAACATCATCCGCGATTTTTACAATTACTAAACCAGCAGACCCTAACTGAACATCACACGGTGCAAATTTAAGCCTTTGCAGCTTCGATACAGGACATCATTCGCGATTTGTACAATTTCTAAACCAACAGCCCCTAACTGAACATCACACGGTGCAAATTTAAGCCTTCGCAGCTTCGATACAGGACATCATTCGCGATTTGTACAATTTCTAAACCAACAGCCCCTAACTGAACATCACACGGTGCAAATTTAACCTTTGCAGATTCGATAGAGGAGAGCATTCGCCAATTTTACAAATACTAAACCAACAGCCCCTAACTGAACATCGCACGGTGCAAATTTAAGCCTTTGCAGCTTCGATACAGAACATCATCCGCGATTTTTACAATTACTAAACCAGCAGACCCTAACTGAACATCACACGGTGCAAATTTAAGCCTTTGCAGCTTCGATACAGGACATCATTCGCGATTTGTACAATTTCTAAACCAACATCCGTTAACTGAACATCACACGGTGCAAATTTAACCTTTGCAGATTCGATAGAGGAGAGCATTCGCCAATTTTACAAATACTAAACCAACAGCCCCCAACTGAACATCACACGGTGCAAATTTAAGCCTTTGCAGCTTCCATACAGAACATCATCCGCGATTTTTACAATTGCTAAACCAACAGCAACTAACTGAACATCACACGGCGCAAATTTAAGCCTTTGCAGTTTCGATACAGGACATCATTCGCGATTTTTACAATTTCTAAACCAGCAGCCCCTAACTGAACATCACACGGTGCACATTTAAGCCTTTGCAGCTTCGATACAGAACATCATCCGCGATTTTTACAATTTCTAAACCAACAGCCCCTAACTGAACATCACACGGTGCAAATTTAAGCCTTTGCAGATTCGATACAGGACATCATTCCCGATTTTTACAATTACTAAACCAGCAGGCCCCAAACTGAACATCACACGGTGCACATTTAAGCCTCTGCAGATTCGATACAGGACATCATTCGCGATTTTTACAATTTCTAAACCAACAGACCCTAACTGAACATCACACGGTGCAAATTTAAGCCTTTGCAGCTTCGATACAGGACATCATTCGCGATTTGTACAATTTCTAAACCAACATCCCTTAACTGAACATCACACGGTGCAAATTTAACCTTTGCAGATTCGATAGAGGAGAGCATTCGCCAATTTTACAAATACTAAACCAACAGCCCCCAGCTGAACATCACACGGTGCAAATTTAAGCCTTTGCAGCTTCGATACAGGACATCATTCGCGATTTGTACAATTTCTAAACCAACAGCCCCTAACTGAACATCACACGGTGCAAATTTAAGCCTTCGCAGCTTCGATACAGGACATCATTCGCGATTTGTACAATTTCTAAACCAACAGCCCCTAACTGAACATCACACGGTGCAAATTTAACCTTTGCAGATTCGATAGAGGAGAGCATTCGCCAATTTTACAAATACTAAACCAACAGCCCCTAACTGAACATCGCACGGTGCAAATTTAAGCCTTTGCAGCTTCGATACAGAACATCATCCGCGATTTTTACAATTACTAAACCAGCAGACCCTAACTGAACATCACACGGTGCAAATTTAAGCCTTTGCAGCTTCGATACAGGACATCATTCGCGATTTGTACAATTTCTAAACCAACAGCCCCTAACTGAACATCACACGGTGCAAATTTAAGCCTTTGCAGCTTCGATACAGGACATCATTCGCGATTTGTACAATTTCTAAACCAACATCCCTTAACTGATCATCACAAGGTGCAAATTTAACCTTTGCAGATTCGATAGAGGAGAGCATTCGCCAATTTTACAAATACTAAACCAACAGCCCCCAACTGAACATCACACGGTGCAAATTTAAGCCTTTGCAGCTTCGATACAGAACATCATCCGCGATTTTTACAATTACTAAACCAGCAGACCCTAACTGAACATCACACGGTGCAAATTTAAGCCTTCGCAGCTTCGATACAGGACATCATTCGCGATTTGTACAATTTCTAAACCAACATCCCTTAACTGAACATCACACGGTGCAAATTTAACCTTTGCAGATTCGATAGAGGAGAGCATTCGCCAATTTTACAAATACTAAACCAACAGCCCCCAGCTGAACATCACACGGTGCAAATTTAAGCCTTTGCAGCTTCGATACAGGACATCATTCGCGATTTGTACAATTTCTAAACCAACAGCCCCTAACTGAACATCACACGGTGCAAATTTAAGCCTTCGCAGCTTCGATACAGGACATCATTCGCGATTTGTACAATTTCTAAACCAACAGCCCCTAACTGAACATCACACGGTGCAAATTTAACCTTTGCAGATTCGATAGAGGAGAGCATTCGCCAATTTTACAAATACTAAACCAACAGCCCCTAACTGAACATCGCACGGTGCAAATTTAAGCCTTTGCAGCTTCGATACAGAACATCATCCGCGATTTTTACAATTACTAAACCAGCAGACCCTAACTGAACATCACACGGTGCAAATTTAAGCCTTTGCAGCTTCGATACAGGACATCATTCGCGATTTGTACAATTTCTAAACCAACAGCCCCTAACTGAACATCACACGGTGCAAATTTAAGCCTTTGCAGCTTCGATACAGGACATCATTCGCGATTTGTACAATTTCTAAACCAACATCCCTTAACTGATCATCACAAGGTGCAAATTTAACCTTTGCAGATTCGATAGAGGAGAGCATTCGCCAATTTTACAAATACTAAACCAACAGCCCCCAACTGAACATCACACGGTGCAAATTTAAGCCTTTGCAGCTTCGATACAGAACATCATCCGCGATTTTTACAATTACTAAACCAGCAGACCCTAACTGAACATCACACGGTGCAAATTTAAGCCTTTGCAGCTTCGATACAGGACATCATTCGCGATTTGTACAATTTCTAAACCAACAGCCCCTAACTGAACATCACACGGTGCAAATTTAAGCCTTCGCAGCTTCGATACAGGACATCATTCGCGATTTTTACAATTTCTAAACCGACAGCCCCTAACTGAACATCACACGGCGCAAATTTAAGCCTTAGCAGTTTCGATACAGGACATCATTCGCGATTTTTACAATTTCTAAACCAACAGACCCTAACTGAACATCACACGGTGCAAATTTAAGCCTTTGCAGATTCGATACAGGACATTATTCCCGATTTTTACAATTACTAAACCAGCAGCCCCTAACTGAACATCACACGGTGCACATTTAAGCCTTTGCAGATTCTATACAGGACATCATTCGCGATATTTACAATTTCTAAACCAACAGACCCTAACTGAACATCACACGGTGCAAATTTAAGCCTTTACAGCTTCGATACAGGACATCATTCGCGATTTTTACAATTTCTAAACCAACAGCCCCTAACTGAACATCACACGGTGCAAATTTAAGCCTTTGCAGCTTCGATACAGAACATCATCCGCGATTTTTACAATTACTAAACCAGCAGCCCCTAACTGAACATCACACGGTGCAAATTTAAGCCTTTGCAGCTTCGATACAGGACATCATTCGCGATTTGTACAATTTCTAAACCAACAGCCCCTAACTGAACATCACACGGTGCAAATTTAACCTTTGCAGATTCGATAGAAGAGAGCATTCGCCAATTTTACAAATACTAAACCAACAGCCCCCAACTGAACATCACACGGTGCAAATTTAAGCCTTTGCAGCTTCGATACAGGACATCATTCGCGATTTGTACAATTTCTAAACCAACATCCCTTAACTGAACATCACACGGTGCAAATTTAACCTTTGCAGATTCGATAGAGGAGAGCATTCGCCAATTTTACAAATACTAAACCAACAGCCCCCAGCTGAACATCACACGGTGCAAATTTAAGCCTTTGCAGCTTCGATACAGGACATCATTCGCGATTTGTACAATTTCTAAATCAACAGACCCTAACTGAACATCACACGGTGCAAATTTAAGCCTTCGCAGCTTCGATACAGGACATCATTCGCGATTTGTACAATTTCTAAACCAACAGCCCCTAACTGAACATCACACGGTGCAAATTTAACCTTTGCAGATTCGATAGAGGAGAGCATTCGCCAATTTTACAAATACTAAACCAACAGCCCCTAACTGAACATCGCACGGTGCAAATTTAAGCCTTTGCAGCTTCGATACAGAACATCATCCGCGATTTTTACAATTACTAAACCAGCAGACCCTAACTGAACATCACACGGTGCAAATTTAAGCCTTTGCAGCTTCGATACAGGACATCATTCGCGATTTGTACAATTTCTAAACCAACATCCGTTAACTGAACATCACACGGTGCAAATTTAACCTTTGCAGATTCGATAGAGGAGAGCATTCGCCAATTTTACAAATACTAAACCAACAGCCCCCAACTGAACATCACACGGTGCAAATTTAAGCCTTTGCAGCTTCCATACAGAACATCATCCGCGATTTTTACAATTGCTAAACCAACAGCAACTAACTGAACATCACACGGCGCAAATTTAAGCCTTTGCAGTTTCGATACAGGACATCATTCGCGATTTTTACAATTTCTAAACCAGCAGCCCCTAACTGAACATCACACGGTGCACATTTAAGCCTTTGCAGCTTCGATACAGAACATCATCCGCGATTTTTACAATTTCTAAACCAACAGCCCCTAACTGAACATCACACGGTGCAAATTTAAGCCTTTGCAGATTCGATACAGGACATCATTCCCGATTTTTACAATTACTAAACCAGCAGGCCCCAAACTGAACATCACACGGTGCACATTTAAGCCTCTGCAGATTCGATACAGGACATCATTCGCGATTTTTACAATTTCTAAACCAACAGACCCTAACTGAACATCACACGGTGCAAATTTAAGCCTTTGCAGATTCGATACAGGACATCATTCGCGAATTTTACAATTTCTAAACCAACAGCCCCTAACTGAACATCACACGGCGCAAATTTAAGCCTTTGCAGTTTCGATACAGGACATCATGCGCGATTTTTACAATTTCTAAACCAACAGACCCTAACTGAACAACACACGGTGCACATTTAAGCCTTTGCAGATTCGATACAGGACATCATTCGCGATTTTTACAATTTCTAAACCAACAGACCCTAACTGAACATCACACGGTGCAAATTTAAGCCTTTGCAGATTCGATACAGGACATCATTCCCGATTTTTACAATTACTAAACCAGCAGCCCCTAACTGGACATCACACGGTGCACATTTAAGCCTTTGTAGATTCGATACAGGACATCATTCGCGATTTTTACAATTTCTAAACCAACAGACCGTAACTGAACATCACACGGTGCAAATTTAAGCCTTTGCAGATTCGATACAGGACATCATTCCCGATTTTTACAATTACTAAACCAACATCCCTTAACTGATCATCACAAGGTGCAAATTTAACCTTTGCAGATTCGATAGAGGAGAGCATTCGCCAATTTTACAAATACTAAACCAACAGCCCCCAACTGAACATCACACGGTGCAAATTTAAGCCTTTGCAGCTTCGATACAGAACATCATCCGCGATTTTTACAATTACTAAACCAGCAGACCCTAACTGAACATCACACGGTGCAAATTTAAGCCTTTGCAGCTTCGATACAGGACATCATTCGCGATTTGTACAATTTCTAAACCAACATCCCCTAACTGAACATCACACGGTGCAAATTTAAGCCTTCGCAGCTTCGATACAGGACATCATTCGCGATTTTTACAATTTCTAAACCGACAGCCCCTAACTGAACATCACACGGCGCAAATTTAAGCCTTAGCAGTTTCGATACAGGACATCATTCGCGATTTTTACAATTTCTAAACCAACAGACCCTAACTGAACATCACACGGTGCAAATTTAAGCCTTTGCAGATTCGATACAGGACATTATTCCCGATTTTTACAATTACTAAACCAACATCCCTTAACTGATCATCACAAGGTGCAAATTTAACCTTTGCAGATTCGATAGAGGAGAGCATTCGCCAATTTTACAAATACTAAACCAACAGCCCCCAACTGAACATCACACGGTGCAAATTTAAGCCTTTGCAGCTTCGATACAGAACATCATCCGCGATTTTTACAATTACTAAACCAGCAGACCCTAACTGAACATCACACGGTGCAAATTTAAGCCTTTGCAGCTTCGATACAGGACATCATTCGCGATTTGTACAATTTCTAAACCAACATCCCCTAACTGAACATCACACGGTGCAAATTTAAGCCTTTGCAGCTTCGATACAGAACATCATCCGCGATTTTTACAATTACTAAACCAACATCCCCTAACTGAACATCACACGGTGCAAATTTAAGCCTTCGCAGCTTCGATACAGGACATCATTCGCGATTTTTACAATTACTAAACCAGCAGACCCTAACTGAACATCACACGGTGCAAATTTAAGCCTTTGCAGCTTCGATACAGGACATCATTCGCGATTTGTACAATTTCTAAACCAACATCCCCTAACTGAACATCACACGGTGCAAATTTAAGCCTTCGCAGCTTCGATACAGGACATCATTCGCGATTTTTACAATTTCTAAACCGACAGCCCCTAACTGAACATCACACGGCGCAAATTTAAGCCTTAGCAGTTTCGATACAGGACATCATTCGCGATTTTTACAATTTCTAAACCAACAGACCCTAACTGAACATCACACGGTGCAAATTTAAGCCTTTGCAGATTCGATACAGGACATTATTCCCGATTTTTACAATTACTAAACCAGCAGCCCCTAACTGAACATCACACGGTGCACATTTAAGCCTTTGCAGATTCTATACAGGACATCATTCGCGATTTTTACAATTTCTAAACCAACAGACCCTAACTGAACATCACACGGTGCAAATTTAAGCCTTTACAGCTTCGATACAGGACATCATTCGCGATTTTTACAATTTCTAAACCAACAGCCCCTAACTGAACATCACACGGTGCAAATTTAAGCCTTTGCAGCTTCGATACAGAACATCATCCGCGATTTTTACAATTACTAAACCAGCAGCCCCTAACTGAACATCACACGGTGCAAATTTAAGCCTTTGCAGCTTCGATACAGGACATCATTCGCGATTTGTACAATTTCTAAACCAACAGCCCCTAACTGAACATCACACGGTGCAAATTTAACCTTTGCAGATTCGATAGAAGAGAGCATTCGCCAATTTTACAAATACTAAACCAACAGCCCCCAACTGAACATCACACGGTGCAAATTTAAGCCTTTGCAGCTTCGATACAGGACATCATTCGCGATTTGTACAATTTCTAAACCAACATCCCTTAACTGAACATCACACGGTGCAAATTTAACCTTTGCAGATTCGATAGAGGAGAGCATTCGCCAATTTTACAAATACTAAACCAACAGCCCCCAGCTGAACATCACACGGTGCAAATTTAAGCCTTTGCAGCTTCGATACAGGACATCATTCGCGATTTGTACAATTTCTAAATCAACAGACCCTAACTGAACATCACACGGTGCAAATTTAAGCCTTTGCAGATTCGATACAGGACATCATTCCCGATTTTTACAATTACTAAACCAGCAGCCCCTAACTGAACATCACACGGTGCACATTTAAGCCTTTGCAGTTTCGATACAGGACAACATTCGCGATTTTTACAATTTCTCAACCAACAGACCCTAACTGAACATCACACGGTGCAAATTTAAGCCTTTGCAGATTCGATACAGGACATCATTCCCGATTTTTACAATTACTAAACCAGCAGCCCCTAACTGAACATCACACGGTGCACATTTAAGCCTCTGCAGATTCGATACAGGACATCATTCGCGATTTTTACAATTTCTAAACCAACAGACCCTAACTGAACATCACACGGTGCAAATTTAAGCCTTTGCAGATTCGATACAGGACATCATTCGCGAATTTTACAATTTCTAAACCAACAGCCCCTAACTGAACATCACACGGCGCAAATTTAAGCCTTTGCAGTTTCGATACAGGACATCATTCGCGATTTTTACAATTTCTAAACCAACAGACCCTAACTGAACATCACACGGTGCAAATTTAAGCCTTTGCAGATTCGATACAGGACATCATTCCCGATTTTTACAATTACTAAACCAACAGCCCCTAACTGAACATCACACGGTGCACATTTAAGCCTCTGCAGATTCGATACAGGACATCATTCGCGATTTTTACAATTTCTAAACCAACAGACCCTAACTGAACATCACACGGTGCAAATTTAAGCCTTTGCAGATTCGATACAGGACATCATTCGCGAATTTTACAATTTCTAAACCAACAGCCCCTAACTGAACATCACACGGCGCAAATTTAAGCCTTTGCAGTTTCGATACAGGACATCATTCGCGATTTTTACAATTTCTAAACCAACAGACCCTAACTGAACATCACACGGTGCAAATTTAAGCCTTTGCAGATTCGATACAGGACATCATTCCCGATTTTTACAATTACTAAACCAACAGCCCCTAACTGAACATCACACGGTGCAAATTTAAGCCTTTGCAGCTTCGATACAGGATATCATTCGCGATTTGTACAATTTCTAAACCAACATCCCTTAACTGAACATCACACGGTGCAAATTTAACCTTTGCAGATTCCATAGAGGAGAGCATTCGCCAATTTTACAAATACTAAACCAACAACCCCTAACTGAATATCACACGGTGCAAATTTAAGCCTTTGCAGCTTCGATACAGAACATCATCCGCGATTTTTACAATTACTAAACCAGCAGCCCCTAACTGAACATCACACGGTGCAAATTTAAGCCTATGCAGCTTCGATACAGGACATCATTCGCGATTTGTACAATTTCTAAACCAACAGCCCCTAACTGAACATCACACGGTGCAAATTTAACCTTTGCAGATTCGATAGAGGAGAGCATTCGCCAATTTTACAAATACTAAACCAACAGCCCCTAACTGAACATCACACGGTGCAAATTTAAGCCTTTGCAGCTTCGATACAGGACATCATTCGCGATTTGTACAATTTCTAAACCAACAGCCCCTAACTGAACATCACACGGTGCAAATTTAAGCCTTTGCAGCTTCGATACAGGACATCATTCGCGATTTGTACAATTTCTAAACCAACATCCCTTAACTGAACATCACACGGTGCAAATTTAACCTTTGCAGATTCGATAGAAGAGAGCATTCGCCAATTTTACAAATACTAAACCAACAGCCCCTAACTGAACATCACACGGTGCAAATTTAAGCCTTTGCAGCTTCGATACAGAACATCATCTGCGATTTTTACAATTACTAAACCAGCAGCCCCGAACTGAACATCACACGGTGCAAATTTAAGCCTTTGCAGCTTCGAAACAGGACATCATTCGCGATTTGTACAATTTCTAAACCAACAGCCCCTAACTGAACATCACACGGTGCAAATTTAAGCCTTTGCAGCTTCGATACAGGGCATCATTCGCGATTTGTACAATTTCTAAACCAACATCCCTTAACTGAACATCACACGGTGCAAATTTAACCTTTGCAGATTCGATAGAAGAGAGCATTCGCCAATTTTACAAATACTAAACCAACAGCCCCCAACTGAACATCACACGGTGCAAATTTAAGCCTTTGCAGCTTCGATACAGAACATCATCCGCGATTTTTACAATTACTAAACCAGCAGACCCTAACTGAACATCACACGGTGCAAATTTAAGCCTTTGCATCTTCGATACAGGACATCATTCGCGATTTTTACAATTTCTAAACCAACAGCCCCTACCTGAACATCACACGGTGCAAATTTAAGCCTTTGCAGATTCGATACAGGACATCATTCCCGATTTTTACAATTACTAAACCAGCAGCCCCTAACTGAACATCACACGATGCACATTTAAGCCTTTGCAGCTTCGATACAGGACATCATTCGCGATTTTTACAATTTCTAAACCAACATCCCCTAACTGAACATCACACGGTGCAAATTTAAGCCTTTGCAGCTTCGATACAGAACATCATCCGCGATTTTTACAATTACTAAACCAGCAGCCCCTAACTGAACATCACACGGTGCAAATTTAAGCTTTTGCAGCTTCGATACAGAACATCATCCGCGATTTTAACAATTAGTAAACCAGCAGCCCCTAACTGAACATCAGACGCTGCAAATTTAAGCCTTTGCAGCTTCGATAAAGGACATCATTCGCGATTTTTGCAATGTCTAAACCAAATGACCCTTAATTGCAATTCCAAGAAGAAATTTAAATGTTATCTCCGATAAAATACAGGAGAGCATACGCGATTTTTACTATTGTAAAATCATCTGAAGGTCTTGGCTCAAGACTACATTGCAAGGAGGAACTTAAACATTTAAAATAGAAATGTCACTAACCTCTAATAAAGCTGCTCCGGTCCTCAAAGTGTGGCATTCTTTTGTTGTATATTCACAGTGGTGCGGTTTGAATAATTTTCAATTGCTGCTTTCCAATTTGATGCAATGATGTACCATACGATAATTTATGATGGGTGAAGACTGAAACGAATTATTACTAGTAATTATGTTCTAAAATTTTTGAAATTTACATAATTTTAAAACAGAACTATTTTAACAGAATAATTTGTTAATCTTGGGCATAAGGGACACATAGGATACAAAGCGTATACATTAATTTCTGAGAATATTTAATGAAAAAAAAACTGCTTATTTTCAAATAAAAACTAAAAATGTTTTGTTCCAAGTATTTTCCATTGCTAGCTACACATTTTTCCTATAAACCTGGCAATTTTGCAAAGCCCCCTCTTGCAAAATACACTGCTGGTTTTTTAAAACAAAACAAGGGAGATACCCAACTTTCCCCATTTCTAGCATGTCTGCGCTTGAAATGCCCCTAACTGAACATCACACGGTGCAAATTTAAGCATTTGCAGCTTCGATACAGGACAGGATTCGCGACTTTTACAATTACTAAACCAACGGACCATAAATGAGCATCACAAGGTGCAAATTTAAGCCTTTGCAGCTTCGATACAGGACATCATTCGCGATTTTTACAACTACTAAACCAACAGACCCTAAATGAACATCACAAGGTGCAAATTTAAGCATTTGCAGCTTCGATACAGGACAGGATTCGCGATTTTTACAATTACTAAACCAACAGACCCTAAATGAACATCACAAGGTGCAAATTTAAGCAT
The DNA here is from genome assembly GCA_905340355.1 of Rhagonycha fulva. Lineage (NCBI taxonomy): Eukaryota > Metazoa > Arthropoda > Insecta > Coleoptera > Cantharidae > Rhagonycha > Rhagonycha fulva. The sequence goes on from HG996559.1 coordinate 2,887,441, forward strand.
TTGCAGCTTCGATACAGGACAGGATTCGCGATTTTTACAATAATTAAACCAACAGACCCTAAATTAAAATCACAAGGTGCAAATTTAAGCATTTGCAGCTTCGATACAGGACAGGATTCGCGATTTTTACAATTACTAAACCAACAGACCCTAAATGAACATCACAAGGTGCAAATTTAAGCATTTGCAGCTTCGAAACATGACAGAATTGGCGATTTTTACAATTACTAAACCAACAGACCCTAAATGAACATCACAAGGTGCAAATTTAAGCATTTGCAGTTTCGATACAGGCCATCATTCGCGATTTTTACAATTTCTAAACCAACAGACCCTAACTGAACATCACACGGTGCAAATTTAAGCCTTTGCAGATTCGATACAGGACATCATTCCCGATTTTTACAATTACTAAACCAGCAGCCCCTAACTGAACATCACACGGTGCACATTTAAGCCTTTGCAGATTCGATACAGGACATCATTCCCGATTTTTACAATTTAAAACCAGCAGCCCCTAACTGAACATCACACGGTGCACATTTAAGCCTTTGCAGATTCGATACAGGACATCATTCGCGATTTTTACAATTTCTAAACCAACAGACCCTAACTGAACATCACACGGTGCAAATTTAAGCCTTTGCAGATTCGATACAGGACATCATTCCAGATTTTTACAATTACTAAACCAGCAGCCCCTAACTGAACATCACACGGTGCACATTTAAGCCTTTGCAGATTCGATACAGGACATCATTCGCGATTTTTACAATTTCTAAACCAACACACCCTAACTGAACATCACACGGTGCAAATTTAAGCCTTTGCAGATTCGATACAGGACATCATTCCCGATTTTTACAATTACTAAACCAGCAGCCCCTAACTGAACATCACACGGTGCACATTTAAGCTTCTGCAGATTCGATACAGGACATCATTCGCGATTTTTACAATTTCTAAACCAACAGACCCTAACTGAACATCACACGGTGCAAATTTAAGCCTTTGCAGATTCGATACAGGACATCATTCCCGATTTTTACAATTACTAAACCAGCAGCCCCTAACTGAACATCACACGGTGCACATTTAAGCCTTTGCAGATTCGATACAGGACATCATTCGCGATTTTTACAATTTCTAAACCAACAGACCCTAACTGAACATCACACGGTGCAAATTTAAGCCTTTGCAGCTTCGATACAGGACATCATTCCCGATTTTTACAATTACTAAACCAGCAGCCCCTAACTGAACATCACACGGTGCACATTTAAGCCTCTGCAGATTCGATACAGGACATCATTCGCGATTTTTACAATTTCTAAACCAACAGCCCCTAACTGAACATCACACGGTGCAAATTTAAGCCTTTGCAGATTCGATACAGGACATCATTCCCGATTTTTACAATTACTAAACCAGCAGCCCCTAACTGAACATCACACGGTGCACATTTAAGCCTTTGCAGATTCGATACAGGACATCATTCGCGATTTTTACAATTTCTAAACCAACAGACCCTAACTGAACATCACACGGTGCAAATTTAAGCCTTTGCAGATTCGATACAGGACATCATTCGCGATTTTTACAATTTCTAAACCAACAGACCCTAACTGAACATCACACGGTGCAAATTTAAGCCTTTGCAGATTCGATACAGGACATCATTCCCGATTTTTACAATTACTAAACCAACAGCCCCTAACTGAACATCACACGGTGCACATTTAAGCCTTTGCAGATTCGATACAGGACATCATTCGCGATTTTTACAATTTCTAAACCAACAGACCCTAACTGAACATCACACGGTGCAAATTTAAGCCTTTGCAGATTCGATACAGGACATCATTCCCGATTTTTACAATTACTAAACCAGCAGCCCCTAACTGAACATCACACGGTGCACATTTAAGCCTTTGCAGATTCGATACAGGACATCATTCGCGATTTTTACAATTTCTAAACCAACAGACCCTAACTGAACATCACACGGTGCAAATTTAAGCCTTTGCAGATTCGATACAGGACATCATTCCCGATTTTTACAATTACTAAACCAGCAGCCCCTAACTGAACATCACACGGTGCACATTTAAGCCTTTGCAGATTCGATACAGGACATCATTCGCGATTTTTACAATTTCTAAACCAACAGACCCTAACTGAACATCACACGGTGCAAATTTAAGCCTTTGCAGATTCGATACAGGACATCATTCCCGATTTTTACAATTACTAAACCAGCAGCCCCTAACTGAACATCACACGGTGCACATTTAAGCCTTTGCAGATTCGATACAGGACATCATTCGCGATTTTTACAATTTCTAAACCAACAGACCCTAACTGAACATCACACGGTGCAAATTTAAGCCTTTGCAGATTCGATACAGGACATCATTCCCGATTTTTACAATTACTAAACCAGCAGCCCCTAACTGAACATCACACGGTGCACATTTAAGCCTTTGCAGATTCGATACAGGACATCATTCGCGATTTTTACAATTTCTAAACCAACACACCCTAACTGAACATCACACGGTGCAAATTTAAGCCTTTGCAGATTCGATACAGGACATCATTCCCGATTTTTACAATTACTAAACCAGCAGCCCCTAACTGAACATCACACGGTGCACATTTAAGCTTCTGCAGATTCGATACAGGACATCATTCGCGATTTTTACAATTTCTAAACCAACAGACCCTAACTGAACATCACACGGTGCAAATTTAAGCCTTTGCAGATTCGATACAGGACATCATTCCCGATTTTTACAATTACTAAACCAGCAGCCCCTAACTGAACATCACACGGTGCACATTTAAGCCTTTGCAGATTCGATACAGGACATCATTCGCGATTTTTACAATTTCTAAACCAACAGACCCTAACTGAACATCACACGGTGCAAATTTAAGCCTTTGCAGATTCGATACAGGACATCATTCCCGATTTTTACAATTACTAAACCAGCAGCCCCTAACTGAACATCACACGGTGCACATTTAAGCTTCTGCAGATTCGATACAGGACATCATACGCGAATTTTACAATTTCTAAACCAACAGACCCTAACTGAACATCACACGGTGCAAATTTAAGCCTTTGCAGATTCGATACAGGACATCATTCCCGATTTTTACAATTACTAAACCAGCAGCCCCTAACTGAACATCACACGGTGCACATTTAAGCCTTTGCAGATTCGATACAGGACATCATTCGCGATTTTTACAATTTCTAAACCAACAGACCCTAACTGAACATCACACGGTGCAAATTTAAGCCTTTGCAGATTCGATACAGGACATCATTCCCGATTTTTACAATTACTAAACCAGCAGCCCCTAACTGAACATCACACGGTGCACATTTAAGCCTTTGCAGATTCGATACACGACATCATTCGCGATATTTACAATTACTAAACCAGCAGCCCCTAACTGAACATCACACGGTGCACATTTAAGCCTTTGCAGCTTCGATACAGGACATCATTCGCGAATTTTACAATTTCTAAACCAACAGCCCCTAACTGAACATCACACGGCGCAAATTTAAGCCTTTGCAGTTTCGATACAGGACATCATTCACGATTTTTACAATTTCTAAACCAACAGACCCTAACTGAACATCACAAGGTGCAAATTTAAGCCTTTGCAGATCCGATACAGGACATCATTCGCGATTTTTACAATTTCTAAACCAACAGACCCTAACTGAACATCACACGGTGCAAATTTAAGCCTTTGCAGATTTGATACAGGACATCATTCCCGATTTTTACAATTACTAAACCAGCAGCCCCTAACTGAACATCACACGGTGCACATTTAAGCCTTTGCAGATTCGATACAGGACATCATTCGCGATTTTTACAATTTCTAAACCAACAGACCCTAACTGAACATCACACGGTGCAAATTTAAGCCTTTGCAGATTCGATACAGGACATCATTCCCGATTTTTACAATTACTAAACCAGCAGCCCCTAACTGAACATCACACGGTGCACATTTAAGCCTTTGCAGATTCGATACACGACATCATTCGCGATATTTACAATTTCTAAACCAACAGACCCTAACTGAACATCACACGGTGCAAATTTAAGCCTTTGCAGATTCGATACAGGACATCATTCGCGATTTTTACAATTTCTAAACCAACAGACCCTAACTGAACATCACACGGTGCAAATTTAAGCCTTTGCAGATTCGATACAGGACATCATTCCCGATTTTTACAATTACTAAACCAGCAGCCCCTAACTGAACATCACACGGTGCACATTTAAGCCTTTGCAGATTCGATACAGGACATCATTCGCGATTTTTACAATTTCTAAACCAACAGACCCTAACTGAACATCACACGGTGCAAATTTAAGCCTTTGCAGATTCGATACAGGACATCATTCCCGATTTTTACAATTACTAAACCAGCAGCCCCTAACTGAACATCACACGGTGCACATTTAAGCCTTTGCAGATTCGATACAGGACATCATTCGCGATTTTTACAATTTCTAAACCAACAGACCCTAACTGAACATCACACGGTGCAAATTTAAGCCTTTGCAGATTCGATACAGGACATCATTCCCGATTTTTACAATTACTAAACCAGCAGCCCCTAACTGAACATCACACGGTGCACATTTAAGCCTTTGCAGATTCGATACACGACATCATTCGCGATATTTACAATTACTAAACCAGCAGCCCCTAACTGAACATCACACGGTGCAAATTTAACCTTTGCAGATTCGATAGAGGAGAGCATTCGCCAATTTTACAAATACTAAACCAACAGCCCCTAACTGAACATCACACGGTGCAAATTTAAGCCTTTGCAGCTTCGATACAGGACATCATTCGCGATTTGTACAATTTCTAAACCAACAGCCCCTAACTGAACATCACACGGTGCAAATTTAAGCCTTTGCAGCTTCGATACAGGACATCATTCGCGATTTGTACAATTTCTAAACCAACATCCCTTAACTGAACATCACACGGTGCAAATTTAACCTTTGCAGATTCGATAGAAGAGAGCATTCGCCAATTTTACAAATACTAAACCAACAGCCCCTAACTGAACATCACACGGTGCACATTTAAGCCTTTGCAGATTCGATACAGGACATCATTCGCGATTTGTACAATTTCTAAACCAACAGCCCCTAACTGAACATCACACGGTGCAAATTTAACCTTTGCAGATTCGATAGAGGAGAGCATTCGCCAATTTTACAAATACTAAACCAACAGCCCCCAACTGAACATCACACGGTGCAAATTTAAGCCTTTGCAGCTTCGATACAGAACATCATCCGCGATTTTTACAATTACTAAACCAGCAGACCCTAACTGAACATCACACGGTGCAAATTTAAGCCTTTGCATCTTCGATACAGGACATCATTCGCGATTTTTACAATTTCTAAACCAACAGCCCCTACCTGAACATCACACGGTGCAAATTTAAGCCTTTGCAGATTCGATACAGGACATCATTCGCGAATTTTACAATTTCTAAACCAACAGCCCCTAACTGAACATCACACGGCGCAAATTTAAGCCTTTGCAGTTTCGATACAGGACATCAATCGCGATTTTTACAATTTCTAAACCAACAGACCCTAACTGAACATCACACGGTGCAAATTTAAGCCTTTGCAGATTCGATACAGGACATCATTCCCGATTTTTACAATTTCTAAACCAACAGCCCCTAACTGAACATCACACGGCGCAAATTTAAGCCTTTGCAGTTTCGATACAGGACATCATTCGCGATATTTACAATTTCTAAACCAACAGACCCTAACTGAACATCACACGGTGCAAATTTAAGCCTTTGCAGATTCGATACAGGACATCATTCCCGATTTTTACAATTACTAAACCAGCAGCCCCTAACTGAACATCACACGGTGCACATTTAAGCCTTTGCAGATTCGATACAGGACATCATTCGCGATTTTTACAATTTCTAAACCAACAGACCCTAACTGAACATCACACGGTGCAAATTTAAGCCTTTGCAGATTCGATACAGGACATCATTCGCGATTTTTACAATTTCTAAACCAACAGACCCTAACTGAACATCACACGGTGCAAATTTAAGCCTTTGCAGATTCGATACAGGACATCATTCCCGATTTTTACAATTACTAAACCAGCAGCCCCTAACTGAACATCACACGGTGCACATTTAAGCCTTTGCAGATTCGATACAGGACATCATTCGCGATTTTTACAATTTCTAAACCAACAGACCCTAACTGAACATCACACGGTGCAAATTTAAGCCTTTGCAGATTCGATACAGGACATCATTCGCGATTTTTACAATTTCTAAACCAACAGACCCTAACTGAACATCACACGGTGCAAATTTAAGCCTTTGCAGATTCGATACAGGACATCATTCCCGATTTTTACAATTACTAAACCAGCAGCCCCTAACTGAACATCACACGGTGCACATTTAAGCCTTTGCAGATTCGATACAGGACATCATTCCCGATTTTTACAATTTAAAACCAGCAGCCCCTAACTGAACATCACACGGTGCACATTTAAGCCTTTGCAGATTCGATACAGGACATCATTCGCGATTTTTACAATTTCTAAACCAACAGACCCTAACTGAACATCACACGGTGCAAATTTAAGCCTTTGCAGATTCGATACAGGACATCATTCCAGATTTTTACAATTACTAAACCAGCAGCCCCTAACTGAACATCACACGGTGCACATTTAAGCCTTTGCAGATTCGATACAGGACATCATTCGCGATTTTTACAATTTCTAAACCAACACACCCTAACTGAACATCACACGGTGCAAATTTAAGCCTTTGCAGATTCGATACAGGACATCATTCCCGATTTTTACAATTACTAAACCAGCAGCCCCTAACTGAACATCACACGGTGCACATTTAAGCCTTTGCAGCTTCGATACAGGACATCATTCGCGATTTTTACAATTTCTAAACCAACAGACCCTAACTGAACATCACACGGTGCAAATTTAAGCCTTTGCAGCTTCGATACAGAACATCATCCGCGATTTTTACAATTACTAAACCAGCAGCCCCTAACTGAACATCACACGGTGCAAATTTAAGCTTTTGCAGCTTCGATACAGAACATCATCCGCGATTTTAACAATTAGTAAACCAGCAGCCCCTAACTGAACATCAGACGCTGCAAATTTAAGCCTTTGCAGCTTCGATAAAGGACATCATTCGCGATTTTTGCAATGTCTAAACCAAATGACCCTTAATTGCAATTCCAAGAAGAAATTTAAATGTTATCTCCGATAAAATACAGGAGAGCATACGCGATTTTTACTATTGTAAAATCATCTGAAGGATTTGGCTCAAGACTACATTGCAAGGAGGAACTTAAACATTTAAAATAGAAATGTCACTAACCTCTAATAAAGCTGCTCCGGTCCTCAAAGTGTGGCATTCTTTTGTTGTATATTCACAGTGGTGCGGTTTGAATAATTTTCAATTGCTGCTTTCCAATTTGATGCAATGATGTACCATACGATAATTTATGATGGGTGAAGACTGAAACGAATTATTACTAGTAATTATGTTCTTAAATTTTTGAAATTTACATAATTTTAAAACAGAACTATTTTAACAGAATAATTTGTTAATCTTGGGCATAAGGGACACATAGGATACAAAGCGTATACATTAATTTCTGAGAATATTTAATGAAAAAAAAACTGCTTATTTTCAAATAAAAACTAAAAATGTTTTGTTCCAAGTATTTTCCATTGCTAGCTACACATTTTTCCTATAAACCTGGCAATTTTGCAAAGCCCCCTCTTGCAAAATAAACTGCTGGTTTTTTAAAACAAAACAAGGGAGATACCCAACTTTCCCCATTTCTAGCATGTCTGCGCTTGAAATGCCCCTAACTGAACATCACACGGTGCAAATTTAAGCATTTGCAGCTTCGATACAGGACAGGATTCGCGACTTTTACAATTACTAAACCAACGGACCATAAATGAGCATCACAAGGTGCAAATTTAAGCATTTGCAGCTTCGATACAAGACAGGATTCGCGATTTTTACAATTACTAAACCAACAGACCCTAAATGAACATCACACGGTGCAAATTTAAGCATTTGCAGCTTCGATACAGGACAGGATTCGCGATTTTTACAATTACTAAACCAACAGACCCTAAATGAACATCACAAGGTGCAAATTTAAGCATTTGCAGCTTCGATATAGGACAGGATTCGCGATTTTTACAATAATTAAACCAACAGACCCTAAATGAAAATCACAAGGTGCAAATTTAAGCATTTGCAGCTTCGATACAGGACAGGATTCGCGATTTTTACTATTACTAAACCAACAGACCCTAAATGAACATCACAAGGTGCAAATTTAAGCATTTGCAGCTTCGATACAGGACAGGATTCGCGATTTTTACAATAATTAAACCAACAGACCCTAAATGAAAATCACAAGGTGCAAATTTAAGCATTTGCAGCTTCGATACAAGACAGGATTCGCGATTTTTACAATTACTAAACCAACAGACCCTAAATGAACATCACAAGGTGCAAATTTAAGCATTTGCAGCTTCGAAACATGACAGAATTGGCGATTTTTACAATTACTAAACCAACAGACCCTAAATGAACATCACAAGGTGCAAATTTAAGCATTTGCAGCTTCGATACAGGACAGGATTCGCGATTTTTACAATTACTAAACCAACAGACCCTAAATGAACATCACAAGGTGCAAATTTAAGGTTTCGCAAATTCGGTACAGGTCAAGATTCGCGATTTTAAAATTACTACACCGATCGCTCTTAACCGAATATCACACGGTGCAAATTTAAGCGTTTGCAGCTTCGATATATGACAAGATTCGAGATTTTTATAAATATTAAACCAACAGCCCCTAACTGAACATCACACATTGCAAATTTAAGCCTTTGCAGCTTCAATACAGGACATGATTCGCGATTTTTGCAATTACTAAAGCGAACGTCCCTAACTAAACATCACTAAATGAAGGGTCATCACAAATTGAAGGTTTCGCAGACTCGATACAGGACAAAATTCGCGATGTTTACAATTACTAAACCGATCGACTCTAACTGAACATTACAAGGTGCAAATTGAAGGTTTCGCAGACTCGATACAGGACAGGATGCGCGATTTTTACAATTACTAAGCCGATCGCTGTTATCGATAGTACTGAACGGGGGTGCAATCCCTTAGCTGGTCTGTCTGCCATTCCATCGCAGACCAGCGGGGCAAGCGGCGCTAATTGGAGTAATTTGTGGTTCAAGATAAACGCAACCAATTGCTTCAAACATCACGTTTCAAAGTCGAAAGACTTGCTACTTGAAGGCTAATAATGACATTACTGCAGCGTTTCTCACTCAACCTTATATGAATTGCACCCCTCTCCTTTATTACAATAACAATGTACATATATGTTACGTGAAAAGTACGTATACCGGTAAAAATGCACATTTTCCGATAAATGTGCACCGAATGTGATCAGAACTGAACCTTTGCGTACTTGGGCATTTCTGTGTCTTATCGTACAATACTCTAATGGGAAGCCATTTAAATAACTCGCAAAATATGCCAAAGTTTTGCTATGTTATAATTTATGATTACGAACAATCAAAGTTATAAATGATTTTCGCATTTGGTGAAAATGGTAAATTAAAAATATAGTGCATTCGTAAGATATTCAAAAAAATTGAGTTCCTCTGTTTTAAACTTAAATAGTCAAGCAGAACGTCCACTCTGGCTAAGCGATGCGTACTTGGAAATTTCACTGCTTATTGAAGCAATTCACAGAGAACGCATCTTTAAGTGTCTGGCCACACGTGCAGTAAAATGCCGCTGGCAGCAGCAGTAAAACTGCAAGAACGCCCATTCTCAAGGTAAAGGTAATGTCGCAGCTTTGCAATGCACTTGTATCAGCATTACCTTGAAAATGCGCCTACTTGGCTTTTACTGCTGCTGCCAGCAGCATTTTACTGCACGTGTGGCCAGAGCTCAAGGCCACACGAGCAGTAAAATGTCGCTAGCAGCAGCGGTAAAATAAAGGCAGTAAAAAACCATGGCCACACGAGTAGTGCACCACGACAGCAATTGAAGCGGTGAATAGTACTGATATCGCGGTTGAAGAAAAGCTGATACAAGTGCATTGCTGAAGCTGCGACATTACCTTGAAAATGCGCCTTCTTGCGTTTCTCAAGTGACATTTGCAGCTCCGTGTAGCCAAGCACTGCAGTTCCCATAAGGTGCATTTGTCAACTTTACTGCAGCTTCATTTTACCGCTACTGCTAGTGACATTTTACTGCTCGTGTGGCCTTAGTTTGTGGGCACACGGAGCTGCAAATGTCGCTTGAGAAACGCAAGAAGGCGCATTTTCAAGGTAATGCTGAAGCTGCAACATTACCTTGAAAATGCACCTTATTCTTGCATTTCTCAAGCGACATTTACAGCTCCTGTCTGTGTGGCAACAGACTTGGACTGAAACCAAGGTAGATCTGCTACAGTTTATATAAAATTTAGTCACTTACTACTTGTTGATAGAAGTAAACCATGGCACTGCTACACCGGAACGTAAACCTCTCTAAAAATAAGAAAAAAAATATTTGATTCATTTTAAGAAACAATTTTCAAATTTTACATTAATTTTCTTGTTAGAAATTTTTCAGTAGATAAAGGGCACGTTTAAATTTTAAAATTGTACTTAGTCGATTAAAAATTAATTTTATAAGTAATTGGTTTGGTATTTTTCGCAGTTGTTTCGTAAATATTTCTGTTTCCTTGATGCTAAGAAAGCCTCGGCTTTCCAACATTTATTTCCTTTCTCATAAAGTTATTTACGATATTGAAGGAAAATATAACTTTCTATTAGCCTCGCAAACTATGTAGTAAATCAAATTCAAATTACTATTTATATCGTTTAATTGAAAACATAATTTAAACTTATTAGGTTATTCATCATCCCTTAACAATCGACTCCACGTGGAGTATATTCTAGATTCTAGAACATTCTAGAATAAGTTATTTTTTATATAAAATATTAATAATCGAGCTAATTTGAAAGTAATTAATAACAAAATTTAAAAATAATCAATAACACAACAATATTTAATAATTAAGATATCAATAAATTGGAAATTGTAAATAATTATTCAACCTCCTTACTTACATTATTTTACTTTTTCGATCAACCATTGTCACCCACAAATGTTTAAAAGTTTTTAAGTTAGATAAAACTGAATTTGCTTTTAAAGAAGAAAATATAAAACTTCAAAATATCGAGTTATTATTAAATTAAATCAGGCAACTTAAAAACTTTCGGGCCTGGCGGCCCTCGATTTTTTAATCTGGTTGCCCTCTACATAAACATCTCCATAATGCCCTTGATACATAAATAACTATTAGTTTTCAATTGCAGTAAATAACGGTTTGAAACCCACCCCCGTATCATCATGAAAATAGAGATAGAATGAAACTGTATCGCACACTGTAAGGGTGAACCAACCTTTGAAGGTGGTGAAGAATTTTCATAAGCATTTCGTATACTTGTTACTTTCAAATGCTTTTAATTCAATAATCGCCGCCTTGCGTAATTATTACATTTACAAATTCAAAAATCAGGTGACATTTAAAAATGACATCCGCGCCATCTACCGGATGTTGACGATTTTTATAAAACTTATTTAATTATGATAATTTTATTTGGATTCCAAACAAAATATTATTAACTTTGCTTTTAACCCAAATTTCAATCTACAAAAGAATAAAAGACATATTTTGCACTTACAAGTGTATCAGCTTCTTGCAGAATCGAGCGGCAACTGCTTCGTCTTGATAAATTTTTCCACCGTAACACTATAAGTTTTCGTGCACTAGAAAAAGTTGGCAAGTTCAACATTAAAACCAAGTTCACTAAAACTTAATGTTGTGTCATTTCGTTTAGAAATTCAAATATCAAGTGACAGTTGACGGAAAAGTAGTAGCAATTAACCCCAAAAATAAAAAGAAAACAAAAATTACCTGCAAAAACTGCATCGCTGAACGACAAGTGACTGCCGATTACGCCGAGAAATTTTCCTCAGAATTTCTTGTGTACACGTAACCATGAAAACGGCGAAAATGTTGTTGCTAGGTTATTGGAATAAAATTTTGCAATCTAAAAAAGACCTGTATCCAAAAAAAATGCATTGCTGTCAATTCCTACTACGATGCCGCCACAAAATCACTTAATTTACTACACTATGGAAAACAATGACCAAGATTGGTTTTATAACCACAGAATCGCGCAATTTGAAACTTGATTGTTTATAAACATAACATTTAAATATAAAATTTCTATTTTGAAGAAATAATCACCACTTCGGCGTTAAAGTACCGCACACCGCCGTGAATCACACGAAAGAAACTACACGGCGATAGCATCATCTGTTTGTCGTTTATTTCAATATTGGCCAATGAAACAGCAGATTTCTTTTGTTTTTTACAATGTTTGTTTACCGCGCGTTAATTTTAAATTTGAAAATTAAATTTATTTAAAATGAATTTTAAAACGATTAGAAGTAAAAGAATTTAAATCAAATAAGTTTTTTAAATTATTTTCTAATGGTATGATTTTAGCCATGACTTTTCATATGACTTAAGCCCGTATGTATGCCCCAATAAAATTTGATTGATTGCATATGTATAATATGTATTTTATGAAGACAACGGGTGTTAAATAATTATATTTAAAATTAAAAAAACCCTTACTAATTGTAAAATATAAAATTGTATTGTATAAGAGTTATCGTTTTGCAAATTTGGCAATTTAAGGGTCTTGACCTAATTACATAACATACATAAGCAAATCACCTAACTTATACTTTTAGTGTCAATGACTTTAATATACACAACATTAAACAACACACGAGATGATTGTTAATATAAAATACCATCAGATAAAAACTTCCTTGACATAGCAAATTAAAGTGAAATTAAAATTAGAAAAATAAATTGAAACGGAAGCATAATACTAAATATTTTATCATATTTACAGTACAAGATCGTTTAAGTTTTCAAATTGCTTTTATCATGTTTCAAGTGTAAAATGATATCGCCTCTTGAAAATTTAACTATCATCTTTATTATCAGCAGAGAACTTTAAATTTAATAAATTAAATAGGAAATTGTAGGACATGTATCTATTTATATTACATTTTCCTGAATATAAAACTGAAAATGGCTGACATTTTTTTGGTCTGTAATTTTTGATTTTGGATTTAAGGGTGTCTATCTAAAAGTCATCAAATTTTCAGGACTCCGAAAATTTGGAATGAAATCCGTCAGTGGCTCTCGTACTATTAATTCTCGGTTGGACAACAATTACCTTTTGGCACAACCCAAAACCACGCTCTTTTTTTACTGCAAGGAGTAATTACAGATTGAAGTGTTAGTGTGATTGTTCCAAAAAGCAGGTAGTACTAAAAGTTCCTCCATTTTTTAAAACAAAGCTTTAGGAACTTTTAAGATAAGATGAGTATTTACCTATACAATAAAAATGTATGGAAACTGAGATCAGAAGATGATAATGTAATAATGGAATTTTGTATAACACACTCTGATATCTGAGTGAGCTCACACCTAATCAACATCTGATTGATTCATCGCATCAATCGGTTGAGAGAACAGTGGTGAATATTAATTAAGGATAGTGGTAGAACAGCATTTCCTTAAAGCATACATGTAAAATTAGTTGCAGAACCAACCAAATATGTCCTCTGTTTGATAACTTTATATTATTTGTTTTTTAAAATACGGGGAAATCGGAGCTACTTGGAATACTTTTCAACTTTTATATAAATATTTCCAACTTTGTGATTTCCTTTTCGCTAAAAAATTTCTGCTAAAGTAAAAAGCATGAGACCGAAATCCAAACAGCGTTTTTGTAATACTTGGCGATATCCCACAGGTGTGAGGTGTAACATTAGAAGAGCAAGATCCAAATATTTATGGTACCACACCAGTGCACTGGTTCCGTACAGACAGGGAGAAGCAAAATTATCTTTGTTCAAATATAGCAAATTACTGACATTTCGTAAAAACAATATCATAAAAATATTAACAAGTCAACGACTTAATTCATGACGAAAATAATAGGCGTAACCCCTTAACTCAGTATTAGTCTTTCAAAATAGCAGTCGCAATCAAACTACGGAATTTGAAAAGTATAAATATTTATAAATTGTTCAATATAAAACAAGGAATATTTTGTATAGATTAATCTACTTACAACAGAAAGCCGGTAAGCAATAAAAAAAATTTTTATTTTGTAAGTTTAGTGTTGTTTAAATTTTCATTTCCCAAAACCCAAAATAGTCGTGTTTTTTCATAATAATAACAGATTAGCTTTATATGTCACAAAGGCCCTTGGATTTAAAGAAAATTTTGATAAAAAATGTTTATGAGTGTATTGTAAGGTCATTTAGATACACGAGAATCTAAGATATAGAAAAAAACTCTTTAGCTTTAACTTCTGTTTAATTGCTCGTCAGCAAACGACTAACAGCACGGTTACTATAACATCTACTTATATTTTCTAAATTTAATGCACCAATTCTAAAATGTACTAAAATTATTTACGAATCTGTAATGAAGTTAATCACCAATCAAATTAATGGGACGAGATCCTTAAAACAAATTTTAATGTTAACACGACACTATAATGTTTAAGCAACTTTGCCCTTGCTTTAATTTATTTATTAGCAAAATTAAATTGTTGCAATTGCATTACAGGGGTGTAATTTTTATAAACCTGTGGAGGTCCTTCTGCAACGGTCAAGAACAGATTGATTTAAAAACTGGGTCAAATACGCCTGCATTATGAACCATGACCTTGTCAAGATTTAATAAACTACAATTTTAAATTAAATTAGTCAATCTTCTAGAAATCTACATTTTTTCTAAATAAAATTTTCGTGTATTTTTACCAAAAAGGTAAATAAAAATGAAATCATCAAAAATCGAAACCTTGATGATTTACATGTTACAATTTAAATTATAATCTGAGGTTGAAAAAGTTCCAAGTAATGTAAAATTGAGTCATAAATAAAATTAATTTGGTAAATTGATTGTAATTTAAATTGTCCAAACTCAAATTGTTTAACAGCAAAACAATAAATTATCTACCTTCATAAAGTTTATTAGCAGTGTCAACAAATTTAACCCCGTTCTTGATCTACAGTTCTGATTAAAACTTGAGTATAAATTAGACGTTCAAGATTTGATTTCAAATTTTTGAAAATCTCGGAAATTGATGGTACTAAGTGCGATTGTTTACTCTTTTTTTTTTGATTGATAAAATCAGGTATTTAAAATTAAATTATGTATTTATGCAATAACGATTGAAAAAATTTAATATCTAATTTATATATACGATTAATTATTATTAGTCTTTGTAATTCACGTTATCTTTTAATTTGACCCCTCCCTACTTCAATTTTGATAAAAGAGATGTTTTTTATTTTGACTGAAAGACATCGCGTGGTAAAACCAAAAACTTTTAATTATTAAACATTTTTTTGTAATACCAAAGAATACATATAGATTTACTTTACTTTGTAGTACCTATTTGAAAGGCTAAACTAATTACAGTTTTATGCAATAGTAATTATAATAAAAGTCGACGCAAATATGAGGTAATATCTATTATTCGTTTGGCATCTTTTTTGCCCTTACAGGGGCGACAGTAGTGTAACATTTAGGTTTGTGGTAGATATCGTACCATTTGTTGAAATCCTGAGATGCGCAGTGCCAAACGCATTAGCTTTAAATTTTTTTTGTCATCCAATAACCGTTACGAAATGAACAGGATTTTAACAAATCGACTATGTCTACAGGCCATTCGATGTATGATTAGTACGCCACTGCTTATCATCCATACATACATAATATTATTTAAAAATATGTATATTATAATCGTCAACATATTAACCGATGATCTAGCAGTTTTAGAAGCTTTCATCGAATTTAGTAACACAAGCATCAAATTATTTCAAAATACTGATAACTCGTAATAAATAAAAATAAAAATTTTTGTAAAAAAAAATTAAATTATCAAGTGTTTTATCGGTTTCACTTGACGCAAGTTTTTCGTATTTGTACCTAGTTTACTTTATCAATCGTAATTAATGTATGTACTTAAAAAAATTTAAATTAATTTTTATAAATGATGTGCATGATTTGAAGTTTGTTGTTTGGTACCTAACTTATTTAGTGCATCGTTTTATTATATTTTTGTAAGTTTCTTTTAATTTATTTCAACTTAGCAATCACCATCTTTAGTTGTTTTGCAACATCAAAAAAAAAAAAACTGTAATTACTTCATTTACACTGTACGTATCCAAATTATCGAGAACTAGAAGAAGCCGGGTTACCGCATCAGTTTAAAAAAAATTTTTTGGTAATTTTTGAAAATTGAACTAATATAATAAACTCAAATTAACGTTACATGAAGTGCGTTTAAAAGTGCGTGCAATTTTACATAAAATTAATAGATGCCTGGTTAGTAAACTCACAATTTTATAATTGTCTTAAGTGGGGTTACTTGAGGACGTCTGCAATTTAACACCAAGAGACGATTACTAAATAAAAAAAAATCGATAATTTGATCGTATTAATTTATAAGAACAGAAACATCATTTAAAAAAATTAGGTCTCGCTTTTTGGCAAGTTATGACTTAATCAGGACCGTATTTGCCCGAAACGTTCTGGCGGTAATTGATAAAATTTAATTAACAATTAATGCAACATGTTAATTAGTAGTATAATAAATTTCTTGATGTCACGAAAATTAGAGTGAAAGCTCTGGTTTCCTGTTCTAAACAAGTCTCTCTCTCTCTGTAGAAGTAGTGGTCTAATAAACGCAAATAGCCTTTGGTTTTAAAATTTTTTCTACAAATGGTGTGTCCTACAAAGAGTAATTTATAAAATTGTTAATAAAAGTGTAATTTAAGATATAAAGTATGGGGGTCGAGTAGAGGACTTAACATTGTGTCGATAGTTGGACAAAGTTGAATACTCCCTTGAGACAAATCAGTATTGAAAGACAACTTGCGCAATGCATGTGGCGGTAAAAATTGGTTCTTCTGATAACCAGAGGTAACTTTGAAATTTTTTTGCTTTGCTTTGGAAATCTTTATATTATTTGTTTTAGTTCCGAAAATGACGGAGAAAATAATGAACGCGTTACCGATACTCATCCACTAAAATATCCAAAACAAATTGAAACTCAAGTTGGAAAGTGCAGTTCGAGTTCCAGTCGTGGATTATTCGCACAAGTATGTAAAATTTTAGTTCTGATTTTGAAAAAAGGTGACTTAAATTTTTGAATACCAGGTGAATGATTTTTTTCATCTTTTCAGTGTTTGGTTAGCGCGGTGATAGCAACTGCAACGATAGGGGCTGGAATGCCGATAGGATACTCAGCAGTTTTACTTCCTCAACTGAAATCTCCAAACGAAAGTCTTCAAATTGACGATGAAATGGGTTCCTGGATTGGTAAGTAATATAAAATTAAAAATACCCTTACTAAGATGAGTGACAGTTTAGTTATACATAATTCCTATAATCACCGTTTGGCAAATTTGGCAATTTAGGAGTCTTGACCTAATTGCATAACATAAATAAACACATCACCTAACTTAGTGTCAATGACCTTAATATACACTAAAACAACAAACGAGATGATTGGTGATATAAAATACCATTGGTTGAAAACACCCTTGACATAGCAAATTTAAGTGAAGCTAAAATTTGAGCAAACCAATTAACGGATTATTTATTTAAATTTTCTCTCTAATTTGCATGCGATTTTAAAATCTAACAAATTAAATAGTGAAAAAGCGAACGAAAGTTGTTTCTGCCCACATATGCGCTCATCGAAAGTTTCCAAAAAGTTTGGTCTATTTTGCAATCAACTTTTCGTAGTTTTTAGCATCCTGTATGATGTATCCTTAATTTGTTCTTCTATTTTTTAACTGTAAATTGGTGTACTTATGACGTTCCAAGACGCAAAACTTCTCTTTTTTTTTTATTAAAAATGAGTTAAAATAATGCATCTAATTAAAACGAAACTCATTCATCCATTGCTCTTAATCAATCAAGCTAGTAAAAACCAAATAGATTAAATTGCATCAACCGATTTCATAGCTAAATTGGATAATAATGGATTATTACATCATAAAACGAATTATCAATTCAAAACGCTGGCACTTGATCAATTTTATTATATTAACAGGAAAAAAATTAATACAAGTGATTTTTGTGTACCTGAGTACCTGGGGAAAAATTGAAGAAGTTTCAAACTTCATCAGTTCTTCCCAAGGTTAATTTTGAGAAGTAACCGTTAATTTTTTGAAGGGAATTCAAAAATTTAAATTTTAAATGTTAATATTACATCACCAAACTTAAATTTCAAAACAAATATATTTGCTCTATTTGGAGAAAATTGAAAAAATAGAACTTTCGATTTCACAAAATATCGTGTGGGATTTTTCATTTGCCATTATTTTGTAACGCTAGATTTGTGAAACCAAATTTCAAATGACGTCAAATTTTTAGCACCTACATAATTGTGCAGGCAGTTCTACGATAAAATGTTTACAAGGATTAACAGTTACGCGTCTGTTTGTCTCAATCAGTAGCTATCATAAGCTTTGTCGGGCTCTAACGCAAAAAAATTGTTTGAACTTTCACAGGATCGGGCTAGCTATGTCTATGCGCCAAAACCTACATAGTCAAAAAAAAATGAAGAGCTACTTTTTTCCAAAATATCTCCAATAGGTAATCTCCATTGTAGAACTTTCATTTTAAATTTCATAAGTAACTTTTGGAATATGTCACTTGTGAGCTGAACATGCACCTAAAGTTACTATCCATGAAAGTATTTTTTGAATTTGTTTTTGGAACTCGTGTTATAACAGATTTTTCACAATTTCAAGAGTAAAGTGGTCACTTTACTCCCACTTTTGGGAGAGTAAAGTACCAATTTGTTTCAAAGTGGGAGTAAAGTAAACATAAAGGAATAAAGGAACGATATCCATAGAAACAAAACTTCAAAAAAAGGAAACGTCACATTTTACTAAATAATTTTGCAAATTCAAAATCTCAAATTTAGTTATTGACTGATGTAATTGACAAATTGTGAAAAATAGTATATGGGGCATTCCACACCAAATCGACCATTTTTGAACCCGACCCCTTTTGATTTTCCTGAAATTTTTACATATTATACTATCTCACCAAAAACAGTTCTGTGAATTTTTTCAAAATTTTTTATTCAACCCAAAAAGAGTTACGAATTTTTAGAAATACTGATGTTGTTTTTCTTCAAACGATCGTAACTATGTCAAAAATTGACTAATCGGAACGTTTTTTTTTGTTTTTGTTTGTCTTTAAACGTACTTTTCAGGAAAAAATACAAAAAAAATATTCAAACTTGGATTCTACAGAATTTTTCATTTTTTCGGAGAAAATCATTGATTTTTCAAATTTCGACACTTTTGATTTTTGATTTTTTTATTTAAAAAAAAAATCTGATTTATTCCGCGTATAACAACGCAAACCCCATAATGGGCCGACATTTCTTTCTATTTCTTTTGTTTAATTGAAAAATATTATTTGCATAAAAATACAACAAAATATTTTTTAATTAAACAAAAAACATAGAAAGAAATGTGGGCTCATTATGGGGTTTGCGTTGTTATACGAGAAATAAATAAGAGTTTCTTTTGAAATAAAAAAATCAAAAATCAAAAGTGGAAAAATTTGAAAAATTAATGATTTTCTCCGAAAAAATAAAAAATTTTGTAGAATCCAAGTTTGAATATTTTTTTTGTATTTTTTCCTGAAAAGTGCGTTTAAAGACGAACAAAAACAAAAAAAAGAACGTTTTGATTAGTCAATTTTTGAAATAGTTACGATTGTTTGAAGAAAAAAAACATCAGTTTTTCTGAAAAATTTTAACTTTGTAAAAAATCTGAAAAAAATTACACAACTGATTTTACGTATTATACTATCCCATCAAAAACAGTTCTGTAAATTTTTTCAAAATTGTTTATAAAGTTAAGAATTTTTAGAAAAACTGATGTTTTTTTTTTCAAACGATCGTAACTTTTTCAAATATTGACTAATCAAAACGTTCTTTTTTTTGTTTTTATTTGTCTTTAAACGTACTTTTTAGGAAAAAATACAAAAAAAATATTCAAACTTGGATTCTACAAAATTTTTTATTTTTTCGGAGAAAATCATTAATTTTTCAAATTTTTCCACTTTTTATTTTTGATTTTTTTATTTCAAAAACAATTTGATTTATTCCGCGTATAATAACGCAAACCCCATAATGGGCCAAAATTTTTTCTATTTTTTTTGTTTAATTAAAAAATATTTTGTTTTATTTTTACGCAAATAATATTTTTCAATTAAACAAAAGAAATAGAAAGAAATGTCGGCCCATTATGGGGTTTGCGTTGTTATACGCGGAATAAATCATATTTTTTTTTGAAATAAAAAAATCAAAAACCAAAGTGTCGAAATTTGAAAAATCAATGATTTTCTCCGAAAAAATGAAAAATTTTGTAGAATCTAAGTTTGAATATTTTTTTTGTATTTTTTCCTGAAAAGTACGTTTAAAGACAAACAAAACCAAAAAAAAACGTTCCGATTAGTCAATTTTTGAAATAGTTACGATCGTTTGAAAAAAAACAGCAGTTTTTCTAAAAATTCGTAACTTTTTTGGGGTTGAGTAAAAAATTTTGAAAAAATTCACAGAACTGTTATTGATGAGATAGTATAATATGTAAAAATTTCAGGAAAATCAAAAGAGGTCGGGTTCAAAAGTGGTCGATTTGATGTGGAATGCCCCATATATATCTTGGGACTAAGGTGACTTTTCATCCCGTGTACGATTTTTGACCTCGGTAAACCTCGTGCAAAAACCTTCACACGCGGGATGAAAAGTGGCACCTTAGTCCCATGATGTATAATATACTATTTCTAAATATTGGTTTGTTCTATATTATGTGAATTGAAATTCAGTTTTGGTGTGGTTTGGATTCCCAAGAAAAACAGGGCATAACTTACTACAATTTGGTCAACTAAATCACTGATTATATTAAACATCTTCCCTTTTGTTCTGAACTGAGGCTCAATTTGGCAATCTCCTGTGTTTTGAAAAATTTTATAATTGAACGATTTACAGAGTTACTGAATTATTTGGAATCATCGTTTCATCTGTCATCTGTTCATCTTCTCTTAAATTTGGTTTTCTGGTGTCATTTTTGAACTAGCACAGGCAAAGGCCAAAATAAGTTTAAATTCAATTTTAAATTAAGGTTTTGCGGTGGCATTGGTAAGTACTAGGATATTTGCAAATATTTTATCTTGTAAATATTATTTCAACCTAATTTTTTCGTAAACATCAGATTGTGTAAATTTGTTTTGGCTTATTGTTAGTTGTTTTATTTTTTTGTATAACAACTATTATTTTATGCCGTCCAGTGCTAAATTTAGATATTTTGGGCCTTTATACCTGGAGACCGAACCTTTAGCTTCGTTAGCCTCCATGTAAATCCACAGCTGATGCCATCCAAATTAGCTTATATTTTATGTTTTCTTGGACTGCAAATCTATCACCCCTTTTCCCTGAAGCCTTGGTAAAATACGTAGCACTAAACGAACACCTTAGACTCAGTTCATCTCTTACTGTAGCTACTTTTGGCTCATCTCCTTTGGATTATTATTTTTTGGAGCATCAATTTAACCACTTTGCTAAAATGAAATAGTAGGTGAAGGATAAATGAATTCTGGGACATATTCTCTAAGCTAGGTTTGAATTTTGAGTGCTTTATATACATGAGCAAAGTTATAACACTTGGTTTTTAAAAGTACACGTACCGACGATCTCAAATGTTTATCCAATACCAATATTGGTGATAGGTGGTTATTAGTTTTCCGTATACAATACTTCCATGTACCTATTGGTTATTCGAGCCAAATGCTACTACTTGAAATTAGGGAAATAAATTGATAATAAACTTAATCCCAAATATGTAATCAAATTACAATGCATACTTAAAAAGATAAATATAAGTTTTCCTTTTGTTTGCTTTTATCTCATTCGAGCCGGTTTATACGTTTTTATCACAATTATTATTTCAAGTGCAAAATATTGATGATTTTGCAAATTCCTAACCACTTAAAAATTTAATGGTCAAGATCAAACTGGAAATTTAAATTTATTGAATATGAAAATAGGTCAAACATGCTTTATTTTGGTATATTGTTTCAAATATTCTCTGATCCAGCTCTGGCATTAACTCCTATATAAGTAGTTTATTGCAGATGAATCTCAGCAAAAAAAGTCAAATTTGGTCTTTGATTCCGTGGTTGGTTTGTGGATTGTTTATATACCTTATAATTTAGCCCAAAGAAAATAATTCAACGATCTTGTTGGATCCACATTTTTTGATTTAATTATTTCAATACGTTCTTGCACTACTCCTTGACTAAAATTTTAACAGCTTACGGATGACAGATATTTGAGATTTGGCAGAATTAACTTAAACAGCAAACTTTTTTATTTATGAGTTTTATATCTATTTCTGTATTATTTGGATGTCTTATCATTTTGGGTAAATTTTAGTCTGAGCCATTATATTGTACCTATTTGTGATATAAATAGATCCCAGTGTTCTTGTTTTTTTAACATTGACCTGATTATTAACATATTTTACTTTTTAGCAAGTATTCACTCGGCTGCGACTCCTATTGGTTCGTTGCTAAGTGGAACAATGATGGACTACTTTGGACGAAAAGTTTCTTTGCAACTTGCCGGTCTTCCATTAATCCTCGGTTGGATAATAATTAGCTTTTGCCAAAACCACGCTCTTCTTTTAGTAGGCAGAGTATTTGCAGGTTTAAGCGTTGGTGTGGTAGCCCCAGTAGGACAGGTAAAAACTTTGCTTTCTTTTTGCAACAAGAACCTGAAGTATTTTTTAGGTCTACTTAGCAGAAATTTCCGATCCAAAAATGAGAGGTGTCTTCAGCAGCGTTCCATTCAGCAGCTACTCGTTTGGAATATTACTAGTCTACATGCTCGGATCCACGGTGCATTGGAGGTTAGTTTCAGGATTAAGCATCATTTTGCCGGCGGTAGCTGTGATTATGTACTTCTTCCTACCAGAAAGTCCAGCGTGGTTGGTACGAAAAGACAAAATAGAACAAGCAAATAAAGCTTGTTTATGGCTCAGAGGAGGAAATGTTGTTCAGGTAACCAAATATTCTAATAACAAAAATAACGCTAAACCTCATGTTTCCATTTTTAGTCTAAATTAGAAATTCAACAACTAATCAATAGGACGGAAAACGAAAAAATACAGAAAGAAAATTCCGAGTCGATCTGGAAACATATCTTTAAACCACAAGTGCTGAAGCCGTTCTTCATCATTAATACTTTCAGTGTATTGCAAACGCTTGCAGGAGTTTACTTGATAGTTTTCTATGCGGTTGAAATCATTTCCAACATGGGTGAAGGTGACAATAAAATTGATAAATTTTTTGCTGCAATTTTAACAGCAGGAGTTCGATTTATATTTGCTGTTATTTCAAGTGTTTTGCTAGCTTTCTGCGGAAGACGAGTTGTGGGGATAGGTTCCGCAGTGGCGACCGGTTTGGCTGCACTTATTTTGGCAATGCTTTTGTATTCCGACTGTCCACAAAATACATACTTTATTGCAATTTGGTTGTTGGCTTACGTGGGTGCAAACACGGCAGGCTTAATGGTTCTTCCGGGTGTTATGGTTGGGGAGTTGTATCCCATAAAAGTGAGAGGATTGGCTGGAAGTCTAACATTTACGATATTTAATTTATTAATATTTGCTATAACAAAATTGTTTCCTTACTTAAAGACATTGTTAAGTATTTATGGATTCTTTTTATTGTTTGGAGTTTCATCTTTTGTAACGGCGGCGTTTTTTTATTGTTTTTTACCCGAAACGAAAGGAAAAACTTTGAACGAAATCGAAGATTACTTTTTAGAAGATAATTGGTTGTGGATTACACGTAAAGAAAAACGACAAGAGGAATTGTGCACAAATAACAACATTAAAGCGTGAATAATTTTTTTCTTTTTGTTACAATCGGGCTGTTATTTATTTATATGTAAATTTAAATGTATCAAATCGTTAATTTTATAATAAAATTTAATACTAATTTTCTTCTACTTTATTTTTTCTTTAGTTTTTAGGTGAATATTTAATATTCTAACAGTCTTCTGTGATCAGTTGGTGGATTAATTTACCAATGCACAATCCCGAATAGTTCAGGGTAGAAAACAATCAATTTAGTAACATCCCTCAAAATATGCCTTTTAAAATAAATTTTTTGTCTTTCCGGGAGTAAAGCGGTCACTTTACTCCCACTTTTGCGGGAGCAAAGTGCCAGTTTACTTAGGAGCGGGACGAAAAGTAAAAAAATCAAATTTATTACTACATCTAAGATTCCATAAATGCATACGGTACTTTGACAATGATATTATGTTACGCAAACTACCACATCTGGGGTAGGCATAATAAAGTTTATGGTTATTTTCAAGAAAGGTTAGGACTACCTAAACCGCTTTGTATTTTTGAAAACTTAAATTTTATTTAACAAATTCTTCTAGAAATTCGAGTAGTTGACGAAATTAAACTTCGAGAAATAGAAATAATCGATTTATAGCGAAAAGACAAAAAATAGTATATTCGCGCTCGGGAGTAACGTGACTTCTCGTCTTTCGGGTAAATTTTCCCCTCGATTGCGTCTCGGGTAAAAACCTTTACCCTCATGACGAAAAGTGGCACTTTACTACCTCGGTGTATAATATACTATTTCACAATTTTAGGAGTAAAGTGGTCACTTTACTCCCACTTTTGCGGGAGTAAAGTACCAATTTTTTTCAAAGCGGGAGTAAAGTAAACATAAAGGATTAAAGGAACGATATCCATAGAAACAAAACTTCAAATGAAAGAAACGTCACATTTTCTATATAAATAAAAATGAATGTGTAATCTTTGTCACGACATCACGCAAAAACGGCCGGACCGATTTTCTTCATTTTCTTTTTAAATGTTTTGTAATTACCCAAGGAATGTTCTTACGCGAAGAAAAATTTAAAAAGTTGCCCAAAAAGATACAAAAATTTCTAAAACAACTTTTTGCTTTCAATAGATGGCGTTCATCACAGACCTATCGTAAATCCTATATGAGACGATGCATAATCTATATATGGGGCATTCCACACCAAATCTACCACTTTTGAACCCGACTCCTTTTGATTTCCCTGAAATTTTTATATATTATACTATCTCACAAAAAACAGTTCAGTGAATTTTTTCAACATTTTTTATTCAACCCAAAAAGAGTTAGGAATTTTTAGAAAAACTGATGTTGTTTTTCTTCAAACGATCGTAACTATGTCAAAAATTGACTAATCGGAACGTTTTTTTTGTTTGTTTTTAAACGTACTTTTCAGGAAAAAATACAAAAAAATATTCAAACTTGGATTTTACAAAATTTTTCAATTTTTCGGAGAAAATCATTGATTTTTCAAATTTCGACACTTTTGATTTTTTTATTTAAAAAAAAATCTGATTTATTCCGCGTATAACAACGCAAACCTCATAATGGGCCGACATTTCTTTCTATTTCTTTTGTTTAATTCAAAAATATTATTTGCGTAAAAATAAAACAAAATATTTTTTAATTAAACAAAAAAAAAATAGAAAGAAATGTGGGCCCATTATGGAGTTTGCGTTGTTATACGAGAAATAAATAAGAGTTTCTTTTGAAATAAAAAAATCAAAAATCAAAAGTGGACAAATTTGAAAAATCAATGATTTTCTCCAAAAAAATAAAAATTTTTGTAGAATCCAAGTTTGAATATTTTTTTTGTATTTTTTCCTGAAAAGTACGATTAAAGACGAACAAAAACAAAAAAAAAGAACGTTTTGATTAGTCAATTTTTAAAATAGTTACTATTTGAAGAAAAAAAACATCACTTTTTCTGAAAAATTTTAACTTTGTAAAACATTTTGAAAAAAATTACACAACTGATTTTACGTATTATACTATCCCATCAAAAACAGTTCTGTTAATTTTTTCAAAATTGTTTACAAAGTTAAGAATTTTTAGAAAAACTGATGTTTTTTTTCTTCAAACGATCGTAACTTTTTCAAATATTGACTAATCAAAACGTTCTTTTTTTTGTTTTTATTTGTCTTTAAACGTACTTTTTAGGAAAAAATAAAAAAAAATATTCAAACTTGCATTCTACAAAATTTTTTATTTGTTCGGAGAAAATCATTAATTTTTCAAATTTTTCCACTTTTGATTTTTGATTTTTTTATTTCAAAAACAACTCTGATTTATTTTGTGTATAACAACGCAAACCCCATAATGAGCCAAAATCTTTTTCTATTTTTTTTGTTTAATTAAAAAATATTTTGTTTTATTTTTACGCAAATAATATTTTTCAATTAAACAAAAGAAATAGAAAGAAATGTCGGCCTATTATGGGGTTTGCGTTGTTATGCGAGGAGTAAATCAGAGTTTTTTTTTAAATAAAAAAATCAAAAATCAAAAGTGTCGAAATTTGAAAAATCAATGATTTTCTCCGAAAAAATGAAAAGTTTTGTAAAATCTAAGTTTGAATATTTTTTTTGTATTTTTTCCTGAAAAGTACGTTTAAAGACAAACAAAACCAAAAAAAAACGTTTCAATTAGTCAATTTTTGAAATAGTTACAATCGTTTGAAAAAAAACAGCAGTTTTTCTAAAAATTCGTAACTTTTTGTGGGTTGAGTAAAAAATTTTAAAAAAATTCACAGAACTGTTGTTGATGAGATAGTATAATATGTAAAAATTTCAGGAAAATCAAAAAGGGTCGGGTTCAAAAGTGGTTGATTTGGTGTGGAATGCCCCATATCTATCTATATAAATAAAAATAAATGTGTAATCTTTGTCACGACATCAAGTGAATACGGCCGGACTGATTTTCTTCATCTTTTTTTTTTAAATGTTTGTAATTACCCAAGGAATGTTCTTACGCAAAGAAAAATTTAAAAAGTTGTCCAAAAAGATACAAACATTGCAAAAAAAAACTTTTTGCTTTCAATAGATGGCGTTCACCACAGACCTATCGTAAATCCTATATGAGACGATGCATAATTTTGCATAAATTTAACATGTAAATGGTAACTAACCATTGAAAAACGTCTGATGGCTACTAATGCGCTGTTTCCATTGGTTAGTTAACATTTACATGTTCATTTATTCAAAACATTTCATTGGCACAAAAATTATTACTTTTTACTTTCAATAGATGGCGTTAGTGACGGACCTATCGTAAATCCTATATGACACGATAATTCGTTTTGAGTATTCTTAATAAAAAACTGAATTTCATTCAGCTAAAAAGTTAACACATTTATCGATTCTCAGGCGAAACGAAGTTCGCCGGGTCAGCTAGTACTAAATATTTTTGCAAATTCAAAATCTCAAATTTAGTTATTGACCGATGTAATTGAAAAATTGTGAAAAATAGTATATATGTTAGAAACAATGAAAATCATACAAAAGCCGACCCTGATCAGTATCTGAAAAACACTGATCAAGGAAGATAGAAACCATAAATAAGCGAGGATTACTGAAACATACACCCTGAAGCCGAACCTGTATCAATTAATGAAGAGACCATGATTACTATTTAAATTTAAATGAAGTTAATACCAACTTAAGTTACTTAACTTGAGTTGGTATTATAAGGATGGTAATCGACTGGACATGCCATACCCCAAGGACAATCAGTTGGAATAGGGGGGAAGAATAGAACAAGTTGATATATGGTAGTAAAGATAGTAATAAAGAATAATCATAGAAATATTAGTTGTTGTTTAATTAAAATATTAGAAACACTTCGGTCATTCTAACATCAGAAGTGGGATCGATAAAACCCACGTTGAACCAAAATCAATACTTGAAGGATAAGTACCAAGAAAATTTATTTTTGTTGTTGTTTTTTTTATTCTTTTTTTTTCGTTATTGTTTAGCATCTATCCTTTAAAATGGAGGGTGGATTGAGCTCTAGCGAACTGTATGTGTCATTAACCAATGTAAATTATTTGTAACGCTTCAAGAAGTACTAACACTCGAGTTTGATTTCTTAATCGTTCCCGATCATTCGATACCTGGAGTCGATGCCTTAATGGGGTGGGAAACCATTTCTCTTCCCGAATTAGAAGTTGTAAAAAAAAAAGAAGTATGGTCTTGATTTACGACTCCCCTCAACCTCACCAATCGCATGCCGAACTGTGGAAGTACGAAATGAGATGTCAGGATTGGACGAGCGAATGAAGAATATGGTGATTGAACTCCGGAATAATCAAAGAAAGCTCATCTCCATACGCTAGCCCAATAGTATTGGTGAAAAAGAAGATCTGGTCCGTTTGACTATGTGTTGATTACCAAGAAATCAACAAACAAAAAAAAAAAAAAAAAACCATTCGCGACCGATATCCCTTACTCAATCTACGTGACCAATTAGATGCTTTGAGTAATGCAACCTATTTCACCACTCTGGATATAAAGGCAGGATTTCATCAAGTTGAAGTTGAAGAAGAGTCTAAACAATATACCGCATTTGTAACACCTGATGGCCATTACGAATATAATCGCATGCCTTTTGGATTGACGAATGCGCCACCATGCTACCAGAAATCTATCAATAAGGCTTTGGGACCACTGAAAGACACTATAGCTCAAGTCTATTTGGATGACGTTATGATCGCTTCTGAAACAATTTTTCAAGGCTTTGAAAATTTGAAACTAGTTCTAACCGCATTATCAAAATCCAGATTCTCCTTAAACTGAGAGAAATGCAAATTCTTTGAACAAGAAACTGAATATCTTAGAACAGTTGTCAGCCGAGGTACGATAAAACCAAGCCCAGGTTAAGATTCAAGCACTAGTCAACACTCAACCACCAAAAGACGTGAAGGGAATTCGACAGTTCATGGGGCTCGCTGGATATTTCCGACGATTTATTCAAGGATTCTCAACTATGGGCGTCTCTATAACCCGATTGTTACAAAAAAATATTTAATTTAAATGGACAGAAGAACACGAGGAGATAAGACAGAAGATCATCGAGATGTTAGTAAATCAACCAGTATTGCGTATTTTTGATTTGAAATTGGAAACCGAATTACATACTGACGCAAGTGCCGTAAGAATTGGAGCAGCTCTTATGCAAAAAAAAAAAAGATGGAATTTCAAAACCTGTTGCTTACTTTAGTCGAAAAACCACCGACTACGAATCTAGATACTATTCTTACGATCTAGAAACCTTTGCGATAGTAGAAGCCACTGAACATTTCCGAACTTACTTATATGGACTACACTTTACCATCTATACAGACTGTAACTCTGTACGAGCAACGGCGTTGAAAAAGAATTTACACCCACGTGTAGCGAGATGATGGATCAAACTACAAGATTTTTATTTCAAAATAGAATATCGACCTGGGTGCAAAAAGGGTCATGTAGATTACTTAAGTAGAAATCCGATAATCTGTAGAATACGAACAACGAAAGCTGACACGATTAGCGAACACCAAGCATATGATCAATTTTGCCAGTCGTTACATGTAACTCCTAATGCGGATTTTGTAATAAAAAACAAAATTATATACCATGTTGAACAAATCAAAGGAAAAGAAATTCTTTGTACCAATGAATGCTTTGTACCAATTTCAGCCCGATTGAAAGCAATGGAGATATACCACGATGAAGCTGCGCATATTGGATGGAATAAAGCTATTAAACGAATGAGGAAAGACCTATACTGGCCAAAGATGGGACAAACTTTTAAGAAGTACATAAGAAACTGTAGGTCATGTACAATAGGGAAATCACACACGGGACGAAAGACTGGAAAATATCAAGATGGTGATAAAGCAACCGAGCCTATGCAAGTATGGCATATTGACCATGCAGGACCATTAGTGAAATCCAATAACTGCACCGAGATCTTGGTAATAATTGACGCATTTTCAAAATACTGCATGTTTGCCCCAATTGGAAACAAAACCAATGAACAATCAATCATAGCACTAAAGTCGTTATTTGAACAAATTGGAAGAACAGATTGAACTGCACTTCATAGCCACAGGTGTACCAAGAGGAAATGGCCAGGTAGAACGAGTGATAAGGACATTGTTCAACCTATTGAAAAGCTGTTTAAATAATAAAGAAGAGGTTAAGTGGATTACAATGCTGCCCCGAATTGAAATGGTGATAAACGAAATGAAGGAGTCGAAACTCAGAAATTAGAAAATATTGATATAAAAGCCAACGAAAATCTTGTACAAAGTAAACGTTTACAACAGGAAGCATTCAACATAAAAAGACTTAAGGCGATAAGTTTCTAGGACCATATGACGTTATACGATTGTTACTTAATGAACAATATGTACTGCGTAGAACAAATAAGAAAACAAAAGTGACTGAAGTAACTGCAAATGAACAACTGAGGCCGTGGCCTGAGGAAAGACGAGAATAATACGCAAGTAATTTGAGTTTTGTAATTAAAATTTTGTTTTTATAATAAAATAATGACGGCCGGGGGAGTACCCCGCGCCAATAAAATGATCAGGGCCGGGGGAGTACCCCGTGCCACTTTAAATGATCATGGCCGGGGGAGTACCCCGCGCCAATAAAATGAACAGGGCCGGGGGAGTACCCCGTGCCACTTAAAATGATCATGGCCGGGGGAGTACCCCGCGCCAATAAAATAATCATGGCCGGGGGAGTACCCCGCGCCAATAAAATAATCATGGCCGGGGGAGTACCCCGCGCCAATAAAATGATCAGGGCCGGGGGAGTACCCCGTGCCACTTAAAATGATCATGGCCGGGGGAGTACCCCGAGCCAATAAAATAATCATGGCCGGGAAAGTACCCCGCGCCAATAAAATAATTATGACCGGGGAAGTACTCCGCGTCAATAAAATAATCACGGCCGGGGGAGTACCCCACGCCGGCTAATTAGTTTTGTTTTGCAGTTCTCTTAACGGATTTCAATCAAATGAATACAGAGTTTTCCACGAATAAGAATGATATTTGAAGAACTATGTTGTTGGACGAAAAACCAATGGATGCCATAAAATTTACCAAAGTTACATAAAAAGTTACGAGGACGTAACAATCGCAGGATGGCCGTGTTAGAAACAATGAAAATCATACAAAAGCCGACCCTGATCAGTATCTGAAAAACACTGATCAAGGAAGATAGAAACCATAAATAAGCGAGGATTACTGAAACATACACCCTGAAGCCGAACCTGTATCAATTAATGAAGAGACCATGATTACTATTTAAATTTAAATGAAGTTAATACCAACTTAAGTTACTTAACTTGAGTTGGTATTATAAGGATGGTAATCGACTGGACATGCCATACCCCAAGGACAATCAGTTGGAATAGGGGGGAAGAATAGAACAAGTTGATATATGGTAGTAAAGATAGTAATAAAGAATAATCATAGAAATATTAGTTGTTGTTTAATTAAAATATTAGAAACACTTCGGTCATTCTAACATATATATTGTCATGTTTTGAACCTCCTCGTATGAGATTGCGACAGGGATGTGAATTTTTTTTTAAATCTAACTCTACCCTGAGAAGTATGTCCCAACAGATGGATCTTTGTTATTTGTTTTTAATTTTAATTTCTGCTTTTGGTTTGCCGGACAATAAAGATGCAATAAATCAGTCATCGGAATTCCATAATGTTTATCATTATTTTCCCTTGTGAAAATCATTTGAAGGAATGAGAATTAGATCTTCTCAGATGAACAACTTGGTTCACGGAGGCAATTCCTATAGGCGTGCGGAATAATTTTAGTTGAATTTAGTTGTTAATTTGTACAGTTTTATTTTTGAAAATTTTATTTATGTGAGGCGTATTTGTGTTATTTGTAAATTGAGTGTAAATAGTTGAAATTTTGGAAGTGGACAAGAGACATGCGCACCGCGCAAGAGTGAAAATTTATAGAGAATTGCAACGTTAGGAGGGAGTGCAATTTTGGAAAAGGAGGCGAGCAAACACAAAACGGCTCAAGAGTGGCTTTTGAGTGTTAGCGCCCGTAGGTGTAACACGTATCCGATTTGAAGGTGCTATAAATGCAAAGCCAAGTTAGTGTTTAGTTATTGAAGATAAGTTGATAATTGTGATAATTCTACCTGAATGAAAATTGAGACTGTGGATGTGGAATTTAGAAAAGCCAAGCAGTATTTTTAAAACGAAGCTGTTAGAAAATTTTGTGCGTGCCTTGAAGCGGTTCAACGTTGGAACGCCATGATGCCTTGCTATGGAGGGTAAAATTTTTAAAGTTTGTTGTCTATTATTTCTTATATTGCATCGAGTATTTCTCTACGTTATGAATAACCAATTTGCATTTTTGTAATTCGTGGTTTGAGAATTACAGAACCTTTACTTTATGCGCGCATCTGCACATGGTTGAATTTGTTGACCATACGACGAAAACATTTGTTGCGTAGTGGACAATCTCATTTTATAACAACAAATGTGCGATTATTTTATGTTTGATTTTGAATTGAATTTTGTATGATTTTGTAAATAATTTTATGTCTTGTCCGATAACTGTGAAAGTGCAGGACAGTTTTGATTTGATTAAATGTCACTTTCACGGTTATTTGATCTGTAGGAATTTGACTGTAGTCATAATAGGCTTCAGAGAAGGTCTAATATTTTGTTTAATTGTTTATGGGATGACTGATTTATTCGTCGAATTACATTTTGTTTGCTATTATTTTATGAATTTTATTTTTCCACCAAATGATAAGTGTCCATCATTGGGACGTATGACTCCATCACTGAGCTAGCGGGTAAATTTTCATTTTTTTGCAGAGGTATAAAAGAAACCTTGGCGGGAAATCTTCGGTTTCCCGCAAAAGCTTTTTTATCATTGCATCTAAATTTGGCACACGAACGTGGGGCTTCAGTTTAGCAATCCACATCACCCTGAGAGAGTCTAATTTTTGCAAATTTGATAAAAATAAATTTTACACACAAACTTAGCCCGTTTTTAGCAACTCACATTCACCCTGAGATAGACTTTAAAATTTTAAAATTAGTAATTTTAGAAATTGTTGTCACCCTGATTTCATTAAACTCATGCAAAACATGAGTGACCATGAGGGAGAAACTGTTGAGAATAGGGGGGAGGAACCAGAAGGTTTGCAACAGGCGTTAGGATTTGAAGATAGTCCGATTTTCAATATACCCCAAGACAGAGAAAGTACGCGAAGGGGAACAGAACAAATGGGAACAGAAAATTGGTCTAGAATCATAGAAATGTTGACAGAAAATAATAGAAATTTTGAAATTATAAATAAACAATTTGAGGGATTAAAAAGAGATAGTGACGATAAATTTATGAAAAATAAACAGAATTTTGAGGTATTAAAAAAAGATAGTGACGATAAATTTATAAAAAACAACCAAAATTTTAAGGGACTAGACGATAAATTTGAAACTATGGATGATAGATTAATCATTGTTAACCAAAATTTTGAAGGATTAAATAAAAAAATTGAAGAAGGAAATAAAAACATTGAAAATAAAATAGAAGTCCTCAGTAACAATTTAAAAGGTTTCGATGAAAATGTGCGTGAAAAATTTGATGTTGTAAACAAAACAGTAACTGACAAACCAATAGAAGTTGTCGAAATTATTACAGAAGTAGCCTGCCAAAGCACTCAAATTAGGGAGGAAAAGTTGATTTCCTCAAGTTTTCCTGTTAAAGAGGAAATCGTGGAATCTGTTAATATTGCAAAGATAGCACCTTTTGAGACTATCAACATTTTATTTAAAATAAAAATTTTCTCACGTAGGGAAATTAGGAGGATAAGATGGAGGAAATTAAGAACCAAAAGGAAACTTAGATTTATAAAATTTTTTAGAATAAACAAAAATAAAAGAAGTAGGGATGAATTTAAAAGTAAGGTGTTTAAAAATAATTCAGACAACGAAGCAATAGCCAAATTAGAATTTCATAAAGTAGACGATAAGGTGAGAATACAAAAAGAAAATTTTGAATATTTTATAAAATTAAATCTAGAAAATTTTAACGAAATTAAAAATAAAAAAGTTTCAAAATTAGGAAAAGTAAAATTTCTTTATAACTTAGGAAAATCTAGGAAAAATAAAAACAAAATTAGGAAGGGCTCGAAATTAAAGAAACTAAAAATTGTTTATAAATCAGATATTCCTCGGAGGAGGAAAATAGTAAGTAAGACATGGTTGACCGCCATGTTAAAATGGTCATATCGCCGAGCAAGGTGGAAAAAAGAGGGTTAATTGATAAACCCCCAATTTAATAAAGACCAGGGAAATTAAAGATTTAACTAAAGATAACCGCAATAATTTAGGAAATTGAGATAAAATTAAAATTTGTAAATATGACGATTTAATCAATTATAATTAAAATTTGTAAATTTGATAATTAAACAGAAGCTACCAGAATTTAATAATAAATTTGTAAATTAGATAATGATTTTGGAAACGAATACAATGTTTTAGGTAATTTAAAATTTAATAATTTAAACAATTTAGTACACCATAGTAAATTTGAAATTCAGACATTAGGCAGAATGAAGTTTTGGAATGGTATTAAGTAGTTTTAATGAATTGAGAGTTTTTCTGGAAAATTGATAAAATTTAAGGTGGATAAATTACAACAAAATTTAATGATGAAATTGGATATCGTATTTAAGCAATGAAGTTGAATGATTTGATTGAAAAATTGATGATTATGGAAAGAATTTGTCACTATGAAATTTTGAGGTTTAAAAATTATGGAATTTTATTAAGAAAGAATTTTGAGGAAGTTGTAATGAGGTTTTAAGGATTAATTAATTGATTATAAGAAAGTTTAGTAGGGAAAATTTGTATTTAAAATTGAATATTATTGATGATAAGGGTGGTGAATTTAGAAGAATTAATTGATATTATGTAAGTAAGTTTTTAAAAATAAATTAAGTAATAGTGAAGGATTTAATTAAGTAAAAGTCAGTCAAAAGATTGGAAAAGTTAATGCCATTGCAAGGATACGAGAAAGGATGGAATTGTTGAATATCCACAGGGAAAAGCTTAAGATTTTGAAAATTTGTGAAATAATTGTGATAAAATTAAGTCTGCCAAGTTTGAAAATTTTGAAGTCAATTATTAAATAAAATTTGAAATTGTATTCGTAAGAGAAAAATTTTGAAATTTGTAAATAAATTCTGTAGTTTAATTTAGGTTAGGTAGTAATTAATAGGAATTAAGAGGGACAAAATCATAAAATAAAAATAAAAAGTTTCAGAAAGTTTAATATTAATTTAGTTATTTTAATTTGAATTTATAAGAGGGATGTAAACAATTAGTTCATAAGTGAGGATTTACGCAAATAGTTTTTGTTAACAAAACATGAGTTGGGGTGTT
This sequence comes from Rhagonycha fulva, assembly GCA_905340355.1. Lineage (NCBI taxonomy): Eukaryota > Metazoa > Arthropoda > Insecta > Coleoptera > Cantharidae > Rhagonycha > Rhagonycha fulva. The sequence goes on from HG996559.1 coordinate 2,923,120, forward strand.
TTTCTCCAGTTCACTTTGGTGAACTGTCAAAAATCAAAGAGGGAGATGTCATGTTTTGAACCTCCTCGTATGAGATTGCGACAGGGATGTGAATTTTTTTTTAAATCTAACTCTACCCTGAGAAGTATGTCCCAACAGATGGATCTTTGTTATTTGTTTTTAATTTTAATTTCTGCTTTTGGTTTGCCGGACAATAAAGATGCAATAAATCAGTCATCGGAATTCCATAATGTTTATCATTATTTTCCCTTGTGAAAATCATTTGAAGGAATGAGAATTAGATCTTCTCAGATGAACAACTTGGTTCACGGAGGCAATTCCTATAGGCGTGCGGAATAATTTTAGTTGAATTTAGTTGTTAATTTGTACAGTTTTATTTTTGAAAATTTTATTTATGTGAGGCGTATTTGTGTTATTTGTAAATTGAGTGTAAATAGTTGAAATTTTGGAAGTGGACAAGAGACATGCGCACCGCGCAAGAGTGAAAATTTATAGAGAATTGCAACGTTAGGAGGGAGTGCAATTTTGGAAAAGGAGGCGAGCAAACACAAAACGGCTCAAGAGTGGCTTTTGAGTGTTAGCGCCCGTAGGTGTAACACGTATCCGATTTGAAGGTGCTATAAATGCAAAGCCAAGTTAGTGTTTAGTTATTGAAGATAAGTTGATAATTGTGATAATTCTACCTGAATGAAAATTGAGACTGTGGATGTGGAATTTAGAAAAGCCAAGCAGTATTTTTAAAACGAAGCTGTTAGAAAATTTTGTGCGTGCCTTGAAGCGGTTCAACGTTGGAACGCCATGATGCCTTGCTATGGAGGGTAAAATTTTTAAAGTTTGTTGTCTATTATTTCTTATATTGCATCGAGTATTTCTCTACGTTATGAATAACCAATTTGCATTTTTGTAATTCGTGGTTTGAGAATTACAGAACCTTTACTTTATGCGCGCATCTGCACATGGTTGAATTTGTTGACCATACGACGAAAACATTTGTTGCGTAGTGGACAATCTCATTTTATAACAACAAATGTGCGATTATTTTATGTTTGATTTTGAATTGAATTTTGTATGATTTTGTAAATAATTTTATGTCTTGTCCGATAACTGTGAAAGTGCAGGACAGTTTTGATTTGATTAAATGTCACTTTCACGGTTATTTGATCTGTAGGAATTTGACTGTAGTCATAATAGGCTTCAGAGAAGGTCTAATATTTTGTTTAATTGTTTATGGGATGACTGATTTATTCGTCGAATTACATTTTGTTTGCTATTATTTTATGAATTTTATTTTTCCACCAAATGATAAGTGTCCATCATTGACTAAGATGACTTTTCATCCCTTGTGCGATTTTTGCACTCGGCTAAAAACCTTCACACGCGGGATGAACAGTGGCACCTTAGTCCCATGATGTATAATATACTATTGTTGATTCGTTTTTATTAAAACTAAATAAAAAAAAATCAATAAAACGAGCAAAATGAGGTCGTATGTTATCTGATTTTACAAAATATTTACAAAAATTTTATTTTTTTTTATATGCGCAATTATATCGGTCTAGTCAAAACAATTTGGTCCCAAGTTTAATGCAAAAATGTTGCACGTGACAAATTGTTTCACCCAGTTGCATGTGGATTACGGAAAGCTTTTCCAGCAAACTTGGCAGTATATCCCAATTCTTCTTCTATTCGAAGAATTTGGTTATACTTTGCCAACCTTTCTGATCTGCAAGGTGCTCCAGTCTTGATCTGGCCTGTAGATAAACCTACTACAAGATCTGCTATAAAAGTATCTTCAGTTTCGCCTGATCTGCCAGATATCATAGTACCCCAGTTGTTGGCTTTAGCTAACAGATGAGCATCTATAGCTTCAGACACTGTTCCAATTTGATTCACTTTCAAAAGCAAACAATTGCAAGCCTTTTGTTCAACTGCTGTTGCAATTCTATCAGGATTGGTCACTGTAAGGCTATCACCCACAATTTGAATGGGTAGAGTTGCGGTTATCTTGGTCCAGGCAGCCCAATCCTCTTTGTGGAAGGGATCCTCAATTGAAACAATAGGGCAAGTCTTGAGAAATGTTTTGTAAGTATCCAAAAGTTTTGCAGATGTTAACCACTTCTTTTTGTCCGATTTTTTATTTTTGAAATCCATATCGTATTTATCTAATTATAAGATGTTGGAATTAACTTACTCAAACTAAAATAAAAGTATTCTTCTTACTGGCTTTGTAGAAATCTGAAGCAGCCACATCTATTGCAATGTCTATGCGACCGGTGTATCCAGCTTTGGCAATAGCAGTCGTGATATATTTAAGTGCATCTTTGTTGTTCTTAATTTTGGGTGCAAATCCACCTTCATCACAAACAGCTGTAGCATCCAAACCAAATTTTGCTTTGATGGCATTCTTCAAGTGATGATAAACTTCGGATCCCATTTTCATTGCTTCCGCAAAGCTATTTGCACCAGTTGGCAGAATCATAAATTCCTAAACGGACGTATTATAAGTATAAAAAATACTAAAGTAACCAACCTGTAAGGGCAATTTATTAGTGGCAAGAGCACCACCATTAAGTACATTAAATGCTGGAACTGGAAGAATTATCTCCTTATTGCCGGCAAGATCTGCGATATACTTAAATAACGGAATTCCTCGTTTAGCAGCCCCCGCTTTAGCAACAGCTAAAGACACAGCTAAAATCGCATTGACCCCAACTTTGGATTTATTTTCAGTTCCATCCAACTGAAGCATAAAATCATCAATTTCTCTCTGTTGTGTAACTTCATAAGAATTTTTCACCAATTCAGGACCCAACAATTCGTTGACATGAGCCACCGCTTGCAACACTCCTTGACCATGATAATTTTGAGCTTCACCATCACGCAATTCCAAAGCTTCGTTGGCGCCTAAAATAATTTTCTTTAAAAAAAGTCTTGTTGTTAGATAAAAGTACATACCTTGACTTACACCAGATGGGACAGCAGACCTAAAGAGACCTAAATCGCTAATCAAGTCTACCTCGACGGTTGGAATACCACAAGAATCGTAAATTTGGCGAGCATAAATACTTTTGATGGGCATGTTAATTTAATGGAGAAAGTTTTTTCTTGTGTTTTTTTCCTTATGTTGTGGTTGCAACTACTACACTAAAAATGGAAAGTTTGCCAAAGTTAAAAAAATATGCAACTGAATATTGGAAGAATTTTGGTGAATTCATCATCAAATTGCCAAATTTGAAATACGACTTATTTATGATTTTCAATAAATTTGATATCAAGGTTACATTGTACTAATCATTGATTTATTACAATATAATTAATTACCACTACTTTATAAATCAAAATTTGAAACTTACATTACTGCATAATTTTGTTCTTGTCAAAAAATGACCGTACTGAAATTTACATGGCAACATGTAGTAAATGTAAAAAAAAATAATAATCGCAGTGGTTTTATCTACAGTATCCAGCAAAGGTCAAAAAACAGCTCTAAAATAATGAGAAATTTTCTCACCTATTTCTATCTTTTCGAAAATTTTTGTAAGCTTTTCGTGTTGGATTTTGCCAAATACCTTGGTGTCTCTTTACACAAAACAGAGCCTGATGTCTTGTTCCAAGCGCATTTCTGAATTTTCCTAAATCCTTTTTGTTGGTGAATAATTTCCAGGACCACCTTCAGCAAGTGATTCATAAGGCTGATGGTTTGATAATCCAAACAATGTTTTGCACCAGTTTTCTTGGAGAAGGTCACAAAAATCGATTTTATATCAAAGATTTTTATGATCCAATCAATGTCATCTTCATCATTAAGTTTGAGAAACACAAAAATGATAAGAACAATTTTATCCTTTCAGGTTTATACAACCAAATTTTATTTTTGAAAAGATTGTTGGTAGTTTTATTTTCGAAGAGTTTTTGCTTGGTGTTTTTAGAAATTAATTCAAGAAGAAAATTTTGGTGTCCAAAAGTAAATTAATTAAAATTTTATTTTAGAAAAACTGGCGGGTCGAATTATTCAAGATATAATAGCGTTGGTCTTTATAAATAGTTTAAGGGGGAAGTCTACTGTGACAAGAGAAAAAACAGGCCGATTTTCCGGATTTTTTTTTCTAACAAAATATGACTCGTATATTAAATTAAATTAAACCGTCATCTTTACTATATATTCAAGTATTTGTAAAAAAAAATTTCAAGTCGAAATATTCAAAATTGCCGTTGTGGAACTCCTTCAACGCAGGTCCGTTTTTTTTTTGTGCCCAAACGGTGTACATGAAATCTCACACTGGGTAATCTAAAAAAAAAATAAAAAATATGGTGATCATCTACATAGTATTAACTCTCGTTTGTCGGGGGCTTTTCTTGATATATAATTTTAACGTGGAAAAAAAAATTTTTGAAATTTTTTTCTACTTTTTTTGCCCAAATTTGATGTTATTATTGCTTATAACAATTTAAAAAAAACGATATTATAAAAATACCTCGACAAACGAGAGTCAATACTATGTAGATAACAAATTTTTTTTTCTTTTTAAGATCATCCAGACGTGAGATTTCATGTACACCGTTAAAAAAAGACGAACCTGCGTTGAAGGAGTGCCACGACGGCAATTTTGAATATTTCAACTTGAAAATTTTTTTACAAATACTTGAATATATAATAAAAATAACGGTTTAATTTAATTTAATGTACGAGTCATAATTTTGTTAGAAAAAAAATCTGGAAAATCGGCTTGTTTTTTCTCTTGTCACAGTAGACTTCCCCCTTAAATTAACTTTGTTACTGTAAATTTCACGATCCTAATTAACCCATTAACGCTCACCGTACTCAGTAAAATTGATAGCTGCTACTCCTGAATAATGTTGTGATAATTTTAATCATCTAAAAAGTTTCAAACTCAATCACATTTGAGGAAAAATACAGATAGGAAAGCAATAAAACCAACAAAAACATCGCACATATTTAATTGATTTTACATTTAGAAGAACTTCCAAGTTACATCTATAAATCTAAACTTTGCCTGCAACTTTTGTATAAAATTTTCACCGCCTTTCCTTTTTATATAACATAAAATTAAAATCTATAAATTAAAAAGCTAATTTTAATAAATTTTAGACTAGTCAAAACAATTTGGTTCCAGATTTTATACAAAGTTGCCTGTCCCAAATTATATTCACTGGGCTGCATGTGGATTACGGAAAGCCTTTCCGGCAAATTTGGCATTGGGGCCCAATTCCTCTTCAATGCGAAGAATTTGGTTATATTTTGCCAATCTTTCAGACCTGCATGGTGCTCCAGTCTTGATCTGGCCTGTAGATAAACCTACTACAAGATCTGCAATAAATGTATCCTCAGTTTCTCCTGATCTGTGAGACACCATGGTACCCCAGTTGTTGGCTTTAGCTAACAAATGAGCGTCAATAGATTCGGACACCGTTCCAATTTGATTGACTTTCAGAAGCAAACAATTGCAAGCTTTCTTCTCAACTGCAGTTTTAATTCTCTTAGGATTAGTAACAGTAAGGTCATCACCCACAATTTGGATGGTGGTACTGGCGGTCATCTTGGACCAAGCTGCCCAATCGTCTTGGTCGAAGGGATCTTCAATAGAAACTATGGGGGCAGATTTCATGAAGTCTTTGTAAGTGTCCAAAAGTTGATCAGATGTCAACCAAGTAGCAGGGTCGGATTTTGGATTTTTAAAGTCCAAATCGTATTTATCTGTTCATAAAACATTTTTGAATAATTTATCCTAAACAAAATGGAAATATTTTTCTTACTGTCTTTAAAGAATTCTGAAGCAGCCACATCCATTCCAATGTCGATACGACCAGTGTAACCGGCTTTTTCGATAGCATCGGTGATAAGTTGGATTGCATCTTTGTTGCTCAAAATGTTAGGTGCAAATCCACCTTCATCACCAACAGCCGTGGCATCCAAACCAAACTTGGCTTTGATGACATTTTTCAAGTGATGGTAGACTTCTGAACCCATTTTCATTGCTTCAGTGAAAGTATTTGCACCGGTTGGCAAAATCATGAATTCCTAAACAAATTTAAAATATAATAAGTAATTTAGGGTGAACAAAGTGAAAGTACCAACCTGCATGGCCAATTTATTACCGGCGTGAGAACCACCGTTAATCACATTGAAGGCTGGAGTTGGAAGAATTATCTCCTTATTTCCAGCAAGTTCAGCAATATATTTGAACAACGGGACTCCCCGTTTGGCAGCTCCAGCTTTTGCGATAGCTAGAGACACACCTAAAATTGCGTTGGCCCCAAATTTCGACTTATTTTCAGTTCCGTCCAATTTAAGCATAAAGTCATCAATCTCTCTCTGTTGTGTAACTTCGAAGGTCTCTTTCACCAATGCAGGACCCAACGAATTGTTGACGTGGCCCACGGCTTGCAACACACCCTTACCGTGGTAGTTAGCTTTATCACCATCGCGCAATTCCAAAGCTTCGTGTACGCCTAGGAAAAAAACAGAAAAAGGTAATATAAAAAAAAACCTAAAGTTACATCATAAATTACATACCGGTACTAGCCCCAGATGGAACGGCTGACCTGAAGAGGCCTAAATCGGTAATCAAATCTACCTCGACGGTTGGGTTACCACGAGAATCGTAGATTTGACGAGCGAAGATACTTTTAATCGGCATATTTAAATTATGAATAAACTTTTTTGTTGCAATTGCTACACTAAAAAAAAATAAAAAATATTTATTCACCAACCTTCACCATTGATTTTATAAAACTTACAAAGACCTGAATACTGTAAGAGTTGTTCGTGTAATTTTTATAAACGTAAAACCGGCGATTGAGAACTCAAAAGTATTCAATTGACCTCACTTTGCTTTGAAAGGTCAGATGAAGGTGATGCTGGTGCCAAGTGCTGTCACCAAAGTGAACAAACAGAGGGCATCTTTTTCTTATAGCTGTTTTTTCTTATCAAAAATTTTATTTTATCTTTTAGGGAATAGCGTGATTGGGTAGGTTTGTATGTAAAAGAATATTTTTTTTAAATTTTTTAAACATTACAATCGAATTACGAAATTCAAATATTTAAATCAAAATGTTGCTGTATGATGGGTTGCCTAGCGTCTCATGGGCTTGCACTGAAATTTTGACCAATTGAAAAATCTTTTTTGTAGTTTTAGATTTATTGTAAATCTAATCATTGTAAAATTTTTAAATATGATGATATTAATAATTAATCGAATTAATAAATAAACTATTTGGTTATGTGAAACGTCAAAAACAGAGATATTTAAAACAAAGGGGCGGAGCATGTTGTCGGCCATGATTGTAAAAGAGAGAGATAGAGATAACCTTGCAGGTTTCTTTAATGAAATGTAGTATCCTTGATAGTATTCGAGCAGTCTAGACGGCATAGAAGAATTTCGTAGAAATTACGCTAGTTCTAGTTCAATAATAGAATGAGAAGCCATCTGTATTATAGTATTATATTACTTTTTGAATGAATTTTTGTTATTTTCATAATTTTAGATGTTTTTATATTTTTTAAAGGTAAATAATTATGAAAATCCTCACAATATTCAGAAATATGAAGGGTATAGGGAAAAATCCAGCTTCAAAAATGTTAATTTTTAGATTTTGCTTGTAATATCTTATACTTATAATAATTATTAATTGCTAATTAATATAACTGTTTTGGAGATTTAAATTGCAATGTTCTATACATTCAATATAAGCTACACCTTTGAAATTTTCTTTACATAATCCGAAATTAGCTAAATTTACGTGCCCATTACCGTTTAATATCCCGGAAACTTATAGTAAAATTGAAGCCTTATTATTTTTGCACAAAAATTGGGGCTGGTTCATTTCGCAAAAAGGAAAGTGATGCAGTTTTATGTCATACATAGAACCTTCTGCCTATTTTGACCTGGTGCACTCATTAATGTTGGAAATTTCTGTGTAACAAAATTATAAACCAATTCAGAGCAGGGCTGGCAGGAAATATTTAAATTTCAACTGTTTCTGTAGATCAGAGCTGGACTTTGGGCAACAGAATAAATATGGGGCATTCCACACCAAATCGACCACTTTTGAACCCGACCCTTTTTGATTTTCCTGAAATTTTTACATATTATACTATTTCACCAAAAACAGTTCTGTGAATTTTTTCAAAATTTTTTATTCAACCCAAAAAGAGTTACGAATTTTTAGAAAAACTGATGTTGTTTTTCTTCAAACGATCGTAACTATGTCAAAAATTGACTAATCGAAAAGTTTTTTTTGTTTTTGTTTGTCTTTAAACGTACTTTTTAGGAAAAAATACAAAAAAAATATTCAAACTTGGATTCTACAAAATTTTTCATTTTTTCGGAGAAAATTATTGATTTTTCAAATTTCGACACTTTTGATTTTTGATTTTTTTATTTAAAAAAAAACTCTGATTTATTCCGCGTATAACAACGCAAACCCCATAATGGGCCGACATTTCTTTCTATTTCTTTTGTTTAATTAAAAAATATTATTTGCGTAAAAATAAAACCAAATAATTTTTAATTAAACAAAAAAAATAGAAAGAGATGTGAGCCCATTATGGAGTTTGCGTTGTTATACGAGAAATATATAAGAGTTTTTTTTGAAATAAAAAAATCAAAAATCAAAAGTGTCGAAATTTGAAAAATCAATGATTTTCTCCGAAAAAATGAAAAATTTTGTAGAATCTAAGTTTGAATATTTTTTTTGTATTTTTTCCTGAAAAGTACGTTTAAAGACAAACAAAACCAAAAAAAAAACGTTCCGATTAGTCAATTTTTGAAATAGTTACGATCGTTTGAAAAAAAAAACAGCAGTTTTTCTAAAAATTCGTAACTTTTTTTGGGTTGAGTAAAAAATTTTGAAAAAATTCACAGAACTGTTATTGATGAGATAGTATAATATGTAAAAATTTCAGGAAAATCAAAAGGGGTCGGGTTCAAAAGTGGTCGATTTGGTGTGGAATGCTCCATATGCACTTTGGCCACATAATGTGCAACAAAAAATATAGATTAAAAATACTGCAATTTATCCTTCAAGAAAAAATTCAGGGACGCATCAGGAGAACGGAATACTTCGTGGTTCAAGAACCTGCATCGTTCGAAATTATCAGTCAAAACCAAGAAAAGTCAGGACGGCATTTCTTGGTTTAACCAGTGCATTATTATAAACATAAACTACATCGTGTTAGTGGATTTGTCAGTCACGTCAACGAGAATTAAGTGGTTAAAAAAGTTTTTCATCTAATTTAATCTACTATGACCCGGAAAATGCTGATGTAGGTACTCATAGTAAGATCACTGCTCCTCTGCATCAGCAGTTGTAATTATCATTCATGTTAATTAATAATAATAAAAAATTCATTCATTTAAATTTATCAATTCAGTTGCACTTTAATACTTTTAAGTATAAAAAAGGTTACAATTTATTATCATAATAATAAATAATAATCACTCGATGTAGTATGGAAGGGAGACATCATTGATATTTCTGTTATCAATCAGTTGTAAAATAACATTTTTTAACAATAACATAATATTTTTTTTAATAAATTAAGTTCACGTTTTTTTTGCATGAAAGTCGTAATAAATTATAGATTTTATTTTATTGTGCAAATATAAAAGAATTTATTTCACCATGTTGTAACATCTGTCTGTCCTTGAACTGTCACAGCTTGCTTATCTTTTTTTCCTAAAATTTTTTAGCTAATTATCTGGTTATCAAATTATTTTCTTTGTTTATGAGGTTTTTTTAAAATGATTAGCGTTTCCTTGATCCTTATGGCAGAGCTTACTTAGTTAGTACTACAAACATAAAGTTTTATCGACACAGATTTTGCAATAGTATTCGGATTTTGATTGATGTACTGTCATTAATAAATAATTAATGATACCAATATTTTGTATCTCGTAATACGCGTTGTTTATTTTCTGATTTTTTACATCAGTTGAATTACTTCAGAATTACAAAATAACCATAAGACAAAGCAAGCCATACTTTTGTTCTTTTCATAATTTTGTATCAGGTCCTATCAATTTTTTAATGACTCTTTGTGCTGAGCACTGAGTAGCTCTTGAGCTTAGACTTCCAAACATGGTTAATGTTTTGGTATCAAAATGAGAAAGATTTCTGTTTTTTAAAATAACATTTTTGAAAATTTTGAATAGCTTATTTTACAGAAATTCGAAGAAATACTGTGGGCGGAATGAAGGTGTCGTTACAATTGAGATGTGGTTTGCGGTGAGTTTAGAGGTATCAAAGAGAACCTATTTTCAAGAATTAAAAATTCAGAAATACACCTGTGACTCACCAACAATATTGAAAAGGTGTTATAGTAGGTATAATTAAATTATGCTTTCTTAGAGTAAAATTGTAATCGTTTTTTAGAATAATTATCATTTAAGGTTTTGCTTTGATGAAGCTAGCAATCTTTACTAAGAATAATTATTTAGGATAAAACTTCGCAGAAGATCCAAAGTTTTTTGTAACCTCTTACTGAGTATTTTAATAATTGCAATGTTAATAATTGATAATCTTTGATATTATCTATTAAGGATTAGATATCAATATTAGGAACTTATTTATTAATGTTTTAGTCTACCAATAATTACTATAAAGAATGATAATAATGAATTACATTTAATCCAATATGGTTAATTTGTTGCTAATCTCCTGCATTATTACGCCATCAGAAAAAAAATGTTGCTGATTATTATTTCTATATTTGAAATGGCTTATATCCTAGTGTTATTTATTTATTTACAACTACCGTTGAAAAATTATATTTTGTAACAGTGATTTGCATTAGCAAATAAAACAGAACAAATTGGGGCAAAATGAGTAATAAAGCAATTTTTTGAAAATTTTCCAAACTTTTTAAAAATTTAAAATTTGATTAACCTATTGGTGATTTAATTTAAAAATCATACACAAATTTTTATAGTTTTTTTTAACTATAACCCCTATTTTTTTTAATGTTTCTGATTCTGCCCTTATTACACAACGGTAAATAAACATTTATATGTTTTTTAATGCAATTTTTTCCTGATGCAGTTAAAATAAAAATATTTTAGTGGCCAGTTAAGTTTTAGTAAAGTTACCGTTTTAATTTTACTCAAATTGGTGATATTATTTATTTAACAATTTCATTTAAGAATTTTTTATTTATTTTACCATAACACACGTAATTTTTTTACTATCTACCTACAATTTTTGAATTTTACATAAAATTTTAAGTAAACCAATCGAGTTTGATTTGATTTAAAGTTTTGCGCCTGACTGAATTGGACAGCTTGATATTTATCATTTTTCATTTAATTTTTTTGACATTAAATTATAACAGTGTTGCTCATTAATTTCGAGGCCATCCCGAATTTGACCTTTTCAAGGCGACACATACGACACACCCCTCCCGATACGGCTGGCAATAACTTATTTGTACGTGGGGTAGGATATGGTATGTGTATTTCGTGTCCTTCTACTATTCAACAACTGTCAAAGCCCCGATGACGCAAACCGCCATTTTCAAAAATGGCGGCCTTTTCTAATAAAATAATACTTTTTGTGCAGCTTAAGATGTTGTAAAATTAATGAAATTTTAAGTACTTCCCATAATTTAAAAAACTTGACTTTGTTTTCTCGTAAAAGTTTTGAAAAATATATTTCCAAATTTAAAAGACTTGCTGATATAAACAAACAAAGTTTATCACCGAAATGATTTAGACCTTTTAAATGAACTTGAGATATATCAAAATTTTAGCTGTTTCACCTTCAAAATTAAAAAAAATTTGAGCATGTTTACGATTATATCATCCATTCTATACAAAAAATTAAATGACCATTAAATTGAAAAAATTAAATAATGTAGGTTATATCACTATTGGGTTTCTAAAAGACTTGTTCTCATAAGGAATTACCATTACTCATCGTCATTATCGATTTCATAATATCATTCATTATTTTTTGTGGTAAATTAGCATTCCAGATAATTTAAAAAAATAAACAGGTGTTCAACATCTTGGTAATATAAAAAAAATTTTAACCAAATTTGCCAAGTCTAAAAAACCCATACATCATCGAAAGTTGCTTGTAAATTCTACGAATTTAAATTTTAATTTGGCCTGATATAATTTTTTGATTCAAAGAATTTCATTCTTACTCAATTAATTTTTTAAGTATTTTTTTTTAAATTTAATTTAGTCTAAAAAATGTATGTTGATCAATAACGTATTTGTTTTTTTCTTGTTGAATTTATAATGGGTAAGCATTCATGTTTAAAATATTCCATTACGCTTTATATTAGTTAGCGATGGTCTTCATAGCAACTAAAAAGTCGCGGACAGTACAGAGGAATTATTTATAATTACAAAATTATGGTAAAAATGTAAACTACTTGCAACTTTGTAAACTACTGCAACTTTGCAAGCTAAACTCGAGGCTAAACAATATATTATAGGCTGTATTATAATGTATACATTACACTCCGGGACAGAATTTTCTGAACTTCACATTTTTGTTAATTGCTTGGAAATTTGACTTTTCTCTTGAATCTTTAATCTGCCCTTAAGTAACACTGACCAATTTCCATAAAAAAATATAGATAGATAGCACGCCGATAAAATTTTCTACAAAAAAGTTCATGATGTCATATCTTTTATTTTTAATAACTTGAAAGTCTCAAATATTAAATTTAACTACTAAAGGAATAATTATAAAAATTCACGGAAGTGAACATTTCCAATACTCATATTTAATAGAAATATATAATATTATTATTCTAAAATATTTTATTTTAATCGGGTGTGTTCCTAAGGCTTTACTACGGAGCAGTAACATTTGGTATTAAATTTCAAAAAATCTCATATTTTGAAAGTATGATGAATGACATAGTTAATATTGAATAAACTTTATATGCATTTTTATTCTAATAATTGGAAAAAGTGGCTAAGATTTTTTTTGGAAAAAGTGAACTAATGATGTCTTAAAGCAAAAACGAATATGTTTAGTATAGTATTGCATGTAGTTTACATATACATTATGAACACGTAAATCATAAAAGTAGTTTAAAATTATGGTGTCAGTGTGACCACATTTAACCTACACCTATAATTTAAAAGACGTTATTATGAAAACAAAAAAATTATAACGAGCTTTAAACTGTAATTTGTCTTAAATTTGTAACTTTTTTAGTTAAAGGAAATGTTTCTGCAAATTAAGGAATATGCTTTTACGAGGATGGTTCAAATGAAAACCTTGATCGAGTAATCCAGCAGAAAGAAAATTTGACGTTGGGGGTAAAAAATTTATCATTTGGTAAATATTTGTTTTCCAAAATTTGGACGATGGTGTGATTGCTCAAAGAGCATTTTTTGCTACCAATTTTCAGTTTCTCCAATATACTTGCTAATAGCGCCTAAAAATTGCTAGAAAATAGCAAGCTGAAATAACATGTCAATTACTGGCAAATAGCGCAATTCTTTTATTTTAATTTTCAGGTTTTATGTTTTTTTCTTAAAAATAATTTAAAATTAATAGTTAGCATATTATATTGTAGCTTTTAAATTTAAATCTACCAAAATATACCGGTTATAATCTCTGAATGATCGAAATCACTGGGAAAATGTCCAGCATTTCAACTCTCAGTCTCATATAAAAAGGTGAGAAATCAAGAGACGTTAAGTACCTCACATATGGAAATTAAATTAAATTTCTTGTTTTAACTTATTAGTTAAACCTTGTAAACGTAGAATCAACACCCACCATACTCACAAAATCAAGCCCAAATATCAAATAAAACATTCTCAACTTTGACTCTATATGTATCCTGGGAGTATTTGTAAAACAATAATTATATTCTTATGAGCTTTCGATATTTAATTGATAACCAAATATATCCAATTTATTTTATTATTAATTTCACAAGTTAAAATTTTTATATTTTTAGGCATGTCATTAGTTTCTAAACGACAGCGTCATAGAAAATTTTACAATCTACTTATAAATGTACGGTACACATTTTTTCATCGAATTTGTTAACATAATCACAACATAAATAATAAATTTATTGACAAGAACTTTAATTGTAATTGATTATTTTTATCAAGAATTTATGATACGATTAATAATCCATTACTTTTATTGTAGTAAATTTGATGTAGGTAATTTAAATATTACAAAAGTGGTTTAAATGGTCACTATTTGTAACGTAAGTACTACAATTTAAAAAAAAATTTTATTCTACTACCATTTTTTCATTTAAAATTGAACGTTAACCCATAAATTAGAAATTACAGCTACTTATCACAATGTCTATTAATCTATGATAATTAGACATCATTTTAATTTTTTTATTATCATTTTGTAAACGAGTAGCATCATAATAATAACAAATATTCCTATTCTTCATTGTAACATTTCATCAGCCACATTTCATTTGGAATTTGAAAAATTCATGTGATAATTTTGTATATGCGTGGTCGAATTACTACTCCAATAAAAATTGTCGTTTAAATTACCATAACCTTTTTAAAAAACTTATAGAAACTTGTAAGAAGTAATTTTTAAGTTAAATTATGGTAATACCGGCACTTATCCCCTTCACCCACCATGCTTACAGACATAAGTGCAAGAATTTATTAAAACCCCATTATCACTTTATAAATATGATGTGTTATAGTAGCAAATTTTTTAATCAATCATTATTTATTCCGATCTACCACTATTAGAGTAGTAAATGAGACCGACACACCAAAAAGCGTTTTGAACTACCTAATTATAATGGTTATAAATTCTACCATAAGTTAAAAAGATTTACGACTCTGTTCTGCGGTCCATATTCAAATTAAATCAATTTTTGGTTTGCCCACCCGTACACGGTCATAAAATTGCTAATTGTTAACTTAAAGATGTATTATAACGGTCACTGCTATACAGAGTGAATCAACGGTGTGAATTTATTCGACAGATGGCTTTGCCGTTTAAAACTAAAAAAAAAAAAATTAATTGCAAGTGATGTATCAGCTTAATCTACAATTATTTTTAACTATATAGTGCTCCGTTTTGCGAGTACTATGCAATTTTACTTCGGCACGCACGAATAATTATTTTCGAGTTTTTTCACAAAATTTACTTCATAATCACTTAATAAATCACGATGATTTTCTTCTACTAGATTATTTATAGTCTCAGATAAATAATTTTTAGACATTTTAGAACTATTTTAATTTAAAGCCGAATAATTGGTGCATGGTAAACTAGCGGCAAGAATTCAGTCGCATTTTAAACTTCTAAACATTTACAATGTAAATTTCAATATTAAAAACTAATTTAATAAATCATTTTAACTATTTAAGAATATTCGGAACAGTCACGGTTGCTTACTGAATAAAACGCCGACACCCTGTATATTTTTTTGTTTCAAAGCAAAACTAAATCTCTCGTGTGCAAATTAAGAGGAAGTGTACAGAACTAACATAAATTATAAAGATTTAAACAGCAACGTCAAAAGATTTCGATTCTCTAAGAAATATAATCACTTTTACAACCAAAGTTTTAACTGCATGTCAAATAAAAACGAAATATTTATTCTAGTAAATTTGGGGTACGGATGCGTGCCCATGCAACTAGGAGTTATACGCCTCTAAAAACTTTTTTTTTGATGTTTCTAATTTTTGTTTTAAATTAAAATATTTCGCCCTTTTACATCTTCAATATTTGTCACTTGATAAAAATAATAAACGAAGTCTTCGACTCATAGAGCGCGAAATATTTTAATTGTCCACACTAGCCCCCCTAACCCCTAATTAATTTTTAAAATATGTAAAATGAATATTTGTAAATTTAATAAATTTATAAAAAAAATTATTCTAATTTGTAAACATATCAAAGAAGTAAGCGATAACCACGACTTAAGAAACGGTAGCCAAGATAGAACGATTTCATTCATAAAATGCTACAAACTACAATTTGAATTTTCATTGTTTATGATGCATAAAATTGTAGGTGAGCGAGTAGTAGTAAAAATAACCTTGATATTCAAGGAGGGGCCTCCATTGGGACTTTTGATTATCTGTGATTGGGGAACCACGCATCATTTAATTTTGTTTTTGTTATTATCGGTTAACTTTGCCATAACCCGTATTGATGATTGTTAGAATTTTTTTGGATTGACGTACATAGATCGTCGTAAATAAATGTGCTAACGTTTATTGACATTTGTTTAAAAATTAACCATCAAGGTTCATTGTTATGTCGTATATTTTTTATGGTTCATCATAGTTTCGATCATAATTTGATTATTTAATTAAAATTTTCGATTTTTTATTAATCATTTGTTAATGCCAAACATTTCGCTGTACCTATTTGTATTTATTTTATTTATTATTGTATACGATATTAATCATCTTGGAATAATTAATCTGCAAAATCTTCAAATATTTCCCATCAACTTTCAACTCATCCATCTTTTTCTTTTCCATTTCACGCCAGATCATAGTTTAATTTTCAATAGCCATTCTAAATCAGCAATTTTACCATAAATGAGGTTGTTTTTGAACCACGCCATTGTTTTCTCTAAAATTTTTACATATAGTCATAAGCAGACTAATTTTTCCAAATTATTCCAACGTCCTCCTTTCGTTGGGAATCCTTAATTATCTCTCCAACCACCAGTGTGGAAGCGAAAAACCTCTGGGAAATCGGAGAATCACAACACTTTGAATGCTTTTAAGAGTTTGTCATCTTTTTCTATCCTTACTTCAAAAATTTTGTTTTTGTAAAATCCACTTTTATAATCCCTTCGGTATCGCAATCCATTTCATCTATATCTTCTTCATCATAAAATTTCTGTGCGAGGAATTTATCAATCAAAACCCACCAAAAACAGTTAAATAGCGATTATATTGAGCAGCTTTGTTATCTTAAAATTTAACAATTGATTCCATAAATTATTGGATTGATTGCAAGTGTGATTAGAATTTTGACAGTTTCATAATGTTTTTATGGGCTGATTGTAAACATGAACACCTGAAACGACGCAACAAGTGAATTTGAATAGTTTAGATGATTTTTTTACAATGTCAGTGTTACTCACGTTTCTTTAAAATATTTTGGAATTTAGGCTTTTCTATGGATTTCTTTTTAAAATTTTATTGGAATTTTAATGTACATCATATTTTACAACAACTGATATAACCCTTCTCAGGTCGGTCCTGCAACACAGAAGATGAAGAAGAATATAAAAAGAAATTTAGAAAAAATCGAATGATTAAATAATAAAAAATTAATTATATTAAATCGAACTTCTGATGTTCTGTTGTAACTGTTAACTGTGACAATGTCAATTAATAAATTATAACTATAGGTGGTACATAACTGACAATAAATTAAAAATTTCAAAATATATTTTAGCAATAAATAACGACAATTTTTACATATTATTCAAATGAGGAGGCGGCCCCTAATAATGTGTTCAAAGTTTTTTTTTATATTATTAATAAGCACTGATTTGATTTATTAGTTTTTGAAAAAGTGTGACCTTTCCATTCATACATCAATTGCGCACTACCAGTGCAATACAGAAACGTGTAACAAAAAATTAACCAAAAACCTTTAGTTACAAGTCAATTTTCGGTTCAATGAATTCAAAAACTAGAAAAAATCGAGAACAAAAATCTCAAAAAACCACAGCCTTACTCGATTGGAGAAACTGATGAAGAAAATCAAAAAATGAAAATATGTAAACAAATTTTTGAGGTGAATAAGACCGTTCAATTTTACAATAATTTTCTTTTATTTTTACATCTTGTTTGTTATTTTTCGTATTTTTTTTGCACGTGTAAATCTTATTCAATTACAAAAAATCCACTTCCTTTTACAACCTCGCAGTTTTAATTGCTAAAACTGCTACAATTACGTGCATGTAAGTGACTGTTCATTCTTATGCATGGAATGTAGATAAGTTTATGAATGAAATTCTACGATTGCGTCAGCATAAGTTGGACGATTTTTTTTTCGGAAGAGTTTTTGTAACACTTTTATGCTGAAAGCATTGTATTGATGCGCACGCAAGTTTCTCTTCACATTTATATAGCCCACAATCGACGTGATTTTCATTATAAACACGTGGTTCGTTGAAGTGCTTCAAATAGTAATAAACATTTTTTGGAAATTTTGATTTTCCACAACGACTTCACCATGACAGTGTCGAGATGTTTTGCCCTTGTTACGTTCTCGTTAATTGTGTTGCACTGTTTAGGAGCGTCAGTTTTTGTTAAGGTAGGTAAAGATTGTTTATTTTTATTTCGTAAATAAAACGTAATTATAGCAAAAAAGAGGAAATTTCCTACGCGTATTTAAATAATTTGTTGTTGTTATTTTATTTGTTCTTACATGAACTCGAATTACTGGGAAAATTTGTTATGTTACTGCGCGTTTTAAATGTTCTTGAAGGTAATCTAAAAGTTAATAACATTTTTAATCTATTTAGTATTTTCGTTCGATGACATTAATTTTTTAAGTATCAAAACTTTTGATCGAATAAAACCGCAAATTACTTGAGAAAGTTCCAATTTCGCAGACTTTATTATTTTTATTTTTGCGTACCACGGTGTAAATTTGTAATTTTTTTAATTTTTGTGAAAGGGTCGAGATAGAAAACCGTCCGAGTAATCAAATCAAATAGAAAATTTGCAGGGTTTCCCTCGATCAGCGGATTACTGATAGAATTTTCAGTTGGATATTTGCATTTTAATCATAGCATTTACTTTTAATTATACGATTTGCATAAAATCACGACCAACATGAATCCCTCGAGCACACTTAGTTGCACTTTATTGATCTGGAATTTTAATTTGAATGATGCAACTTTTCGAAACGGTTAATTCGTTTTTACCTTCTACCAGACTCTCTAAAATATTTGACCATTAGGTTACCCTAAAATTTAAGTTGGTGATGAATCGACTTCCAAGAATCTGAGAACATGATGAAGAATTTTTGATTCAAGTATGCCGATGGTATCATTTCCAAAAAGATAAAAAGATTTCTCGATTGTGTTTGACACATTTTGAATTTAAAAATTGCCTCTTTGTGAAACAAAATTAGTTACCTCCACCATATTAAACATTTACTGCTGAGAATTTATTACTTCCTATAACTTCTACTTTCGGTGGACGATTTCCATCATTAGCGGTTGCTTTGTTCCTACTTAATATTCTATTTTTGTTCGGGATTGTTGAAAGCTTAAAGAACAAATAAAAATTACTATATTTTTTTAATTATATCATTTTTGCCAATGCAGATCAGACAACGATTAAAATCGCTAATAATGTTGATACAACGTTGTAATCTATTTGCGATTTTATTTTTTGAATTTATTTTCATATAAATGTTATTTCAAAATCTGATATGTATATTGTCATATAATTATTTAAATTGAGCCATTTCATAGATAACACAGTTTCAAATTAAATACTGAGCAGAAGTTAAATGACATTCAGGAAGAGTATGCAAAAAACCTAAAAACTAAAAAAAGTCGATATTTGTGAAATAGATTTTTATTAGTAAAAAAGAGGGATGTGAACATGAGAGCACATTGAAAAGGGTTCATATTCTGATATGAGATAAATTCTACAATTTTTGGAAATTATGAAAAAAATGTTATGCTTTGTGTCCCACAACAAATCACTGCCGATTTTTGTTTACAAAAACGAAAAATATTCTATTTAAGTTATTGGAAAAAGGAAAACTGATAAATTATCCAATTGCTACAATGAAAACAATTCAATATGAAATTTCCTGAAAAACTGTGATAAATATTTCGTGATGCTTATTTAGACAATGTACTCCAAAAATTAGAATTTCATTGTAAAATGTATAAATGTTACAGAATATATCTACAATTTGTACATTAAACAGACATTTCTAGTGTCAAGCGTCAGGGTGGATGAGAAATTCACGCCGGTGCCGGTGGCTAAAGGTAAATTGAAAATTCCATGTTATAATAACCAGAACAGTCCTAAGGATTCCTGAACAAAGGGACGACACAGACATACGAAAGAAACGCAAATTTTCAAAACATTTTTATAGAACTCAGATATTTTTAAACTTTTATTTAGTTTTTTATACACAGAAAAAAAAACTATTGAAAAATTGGAAAATTGTGCATTATTTCAGTATAATTAGAATCTGGATTGTTTACCAATCCAATGTTGTGTTGAAAGCAACACAGAAAAAAATTGTAAAATTGTATTGTAAAATAGAACAATTTGTGTCTAGATTGTCTACAAGTGCAAATTGTGTAAAAATTCTGCACAATTTATATTAAAAAATAGTACAATTGCTATAGATATGACTAAAATTGTGCAAAAAACAAGTAGGTACAATTGTACTAAATTTTCACACAATTTGTACTTGTAGACAATCTAGACACAAATTGTTCTATTTTTAAGTACAACTTTTTTTCTGTGAACTAAACGTTCGGGTTTATTTTGTGCAGTAAATAACCCAAATTGTGCCTTTGTATGGTACAACTTTTGTCTCAAAAAGAAGCACAACTTTTGTGCACACTTTAAGAACAAAGATTGTCAATAATCTAAGTCAAATTCTAAAAAAAAATGTTACACAAAAAATTACCAGAAGATTCTGGTTTTTACGGTTTTAAAGGTTAAAAATTTTGAGTAATTTTTATCAAATAAAAATAACAACCTAAAAGTTTAAAAAATAACAAATAATTATATTTATTAATTTCTAAAAACAAACAATACAAAAACATGCGTATCAGCTTTATAATTATTAATGCTAAATTAAGATTAGGGAATTAACAATATAATATGTATACAACAACAATAATAAATTATATTAATATGTAATGATAACAGCGATAACAATAAATATTATTAAGTATCAGGCCTCCGAACGCTTTTAGCCATCTAGGTCGTGATTGATGTACATAGTTGCTCGGCCTTCGGCCTCACCCACAGGCCTCTTTAAAGTTGGTAAACTTTTTTGGTTGATGATAAATAAACGAACCAGTTGAAGGAGGAACTTTTTATCAAATTGTGATATTGAATTTAAGCGGAGTTATTCTCAACTTCTTATCTGTTAAGAAGCATAAAGACTACAACAAGAAGTGTGTTATCGGAAATAAATTAATAAAGTTATTTCTAATATGAAAAGTGTGTTTGGTATCTATAGCTAATCTTAAGTATTTATAGCTTTAGCCGGCGTTTCGTGCATTTTTTAGTTTATTTTCTCTAGATTGGATATTAACCCTGGAACTTCACACTTATTTTTCGTAACGTGTTCTGCACACTGGGTTTTTGAGACCCCGTCATTCTTTTGAACTTTCACTTAGGTTAATTTTTGCTCATTATTAAGGAAATGCCCTATTTAAAATTTAATTTAATTTTATTTTTAAATATTATGTAGGTACATAAACTAGCGATCTAATTAACGATTTGTATAAAAAAAAAAGTATAAACTCCATCTTGAGAGAGGATTTTATGTTGATGATTGGATGTAGTTGGTTTAGTCTAGCTTAACTTTTTTTAATATGTGAGGCTTCCATGTTAAACGATAATCCAAATTCACACCCAGGTATTTAACTGTATCATCTTTATTGTTATATGCACTTACCTTAAAAGTGTTCAGAGTTCCATAACTCGGTAAGTGCCACTTATTCCATTGCAATATTACGCGGTATTTACCTGATTAAGTACCACTTAACAATTTAAGTATAAGTGGTGCAACCGGGTGTAAGAACTGTAAATGTTGGTCTACACCTAAAATTAAAATGCAAGTGGTAACCAAATTTGACCGTTGCGCTTGTCCAATTTCCTTCCCAGCCAGGGTTTAATTTGCAAGATAGATCTAATATGGATGCTTGATCATGATTCAAAAAAAAAAATACATAACATACTTTTGTATTGAGCTCTCATGGTTATGACTACTAAAAGTATGTGTGTAATTATGTGATAAATGTAAATGTAATGTATTTTATGATAACATAATTTCATGTGATACTTAAAAATATGTGTATTACTCGACATTTCGTGATTATGACTATAACTATTAAAGAGAAATTAAAAAAAAAATAAGCTCACCTTACTCTCAACGTGAGAGTATCGCTTACGTAGCAGTGTTTTGCACTTGCATTTCAATTTACAATACAATTATTTTAATATAACGAAATTTTTCTTCAAAGTAAATTGTGAAAATTTTCAGTTTTGGTTGGAGAAAAAAAATATTATATAGGTATAGGTATAATTGAACACAGTAAACTAAAAATATTTTTAAAATGACAATAAAAAGTGATAAAAAAAATCTATTTAATATATAATATTTTTTTTTTTAATAAAAATCCATAAAATATTTAATGGGATTAGGTTAGACATTAAATTGTGATCAACTCTATTTTTTAAGGCAAAATTTTTCTTAGATACAAAAAATCATAATCTGATGGGTATAAGGCAAAAGGTACTACTACTATAAATTCCATAAATGACAGTGAAATATACTAAATTCATAGTAGGGTACAGTATAGAACAGCAAAATTGAGAAAGAATGCCAAACTATTATTTAGTATCCAGTTGGGCAATATGTTATCTTCGCAATACTATAAATCTTTTTTTTTTTGCTCGATAAATTTTACCAATTTTGTTTTCAGTAATTTGGGAACCACGCACCATTTACTTTATTTATCAATTAACATTGTCGTAACCCGTATTGATTAAACTTTTATCATTTGAGATTGACGTTTCAGACTTTATTTACGCATTTATTATACATAAACATTATTCTTTGTTAGCATTATTTTACTTAGAATTAAAGATTATCGATAAATATGGTCTACTATTACATTAATAAATTTTTTATCATCAATGAACACAGATGGTCAGTTATTTTTTGTAAACATTTCTATCTATATTTTTTTTCATCAATTGATTAAAGATTAAAGGTGACTTTTATTTCATAATTTGATAGATTACTTTCTAAACCATAACGAAAGCAAAATTTGCTTCTAATGTTTTGCAAAAACTTGATTTTATTTTTATATTGCAGAGAGCTATAGACGATTCAAGTTTCAATTCAAAACCCAATAACTCGGAAGAAAATGAGATTTGTTATGGTTCGACTCCATGTGGATGGGCTGTCTACAACAAATTTAATCGTAAAATAATGTACTTCATGAAAAATCCGTAAGTATTCTCGAAATCCGCTACAGTACCCCCTTATTTTGCTATCCTTTAATAGGTGCACTTGTCCAGATCAAAAGCAATGCATTTTAATGGACGATGACTTACAAACAACCGCCTACGTATACAGATGTGTAGTCCACACGAATCAAAACTCCACAACCTCAACTGTTTCCTGAAATTTAGCTACTTCCTGAAAGGGAAGTAAGTTAACTTTAAGTATCCTAACATAATGCTGCATCAAGGCTGTATAAAATCTTATTAACCATAAAACTCGAATCATTGTTGTACAAATTTCTTTCTTTTGGGTAGCCTTATCTAGTTTAGTTGACTTAATTTAAGTTATTCAATACTAAAGATTATTTATTTAATTTAATTAGGTAATTTCGGAGATTTAATCAAAATTAAGTTAAGTTTCCCCCTTAACTACGACGGAAAGGACACATAGTATTTTAACTACATTTGCGATGATTACTTATTACTTCAAAACTATGTTACGAAAAAACTTTACGATAACTTATCGTTTCCTTACGACCGTGACCTTGCTCTTTACATCCGGATGTAGAAAAACATACTATGAAGGTTAATTAACAATTTTTTGTGCGGATGTAGAAAGCAAGATCATGATCATAAGAAAATGGGAAGATGGACAAAAAAGTCTTAACTTTCTTTCGAATTCCATTGCATCGTAGTTAACAATTGAAAAATTCTCTTCCTGTAAAAAAAATTACTTTTCATAGAAATACGGTCATGATAGTGACGTATGTCAATGTTATATTAATGTCAAACTCAATAAGCATATTTTATAGCATTTAGGGTCCGGGAAATGTTACCCTCTTTTTTTCATAAAGTTTCTATAGGGATCCAATGTTAAGATTGCAGCCCCACTGTGGCGGAAGTTTAACTACACCTGGAGACATTGGAGGATTTTCAAATATAATTTAAACATTGTATAAAACGATTACAGTACTAAATTTTAATATTTTGTAATTTGTAAATATTACATATAATTACTATAAATGGTGTACTATAACTCCAGCTGTAGTTCTAAATTCACCGCTAGACGGCGTCTGCCTTAGCTGGATATCCCAATTGTTTTTTCCCGGTGGACCAGCACGCCCCTGGTCACGTTACATTTTCCTCCTGGTAATTTAGAAGACCGAAGACTCAGCAATGCATTTTTGTTTACAACCATAAACTACCAATTTAAAAATGAGGCCTTGTTATATTACTTGTTAAATACTGAAGAATTTACTATATGTTTGATTAAATCTCCTGTTAGCAGTAAGAATGTGGTGTTCCTAAATAAAATTTAACAAATAATTCCGTTCAAAGAATCAATAGTTTTTCAGTATTTGTTAAAAGAAAGACTGAAAATGGCGACTTACTTAAAATTTGGTTGTAAAACTTAACAGAAACTTATTTATATTTTTATACTATAAAAATAAACGGGTGAAAACCAAAACCATCGATTTATGTTATATACAAAAAGCCCCAAACTACATCAAATCTACATCTACATCAAAATATTTCTAATTTTCAGCACCGTACAGTATTATTTTTACCTCAATAGTAACAGAAAACCTCCAATTCTGTAAAATTTAACATGAATCCTATTATATATATGTACAGGGGTTGTCCAAAAAGTAATTTTCAAAAATTGAAAAACTACTTTTTGTACATCTTTCTATTGTATTCAGTATTTAATATTTGAGTACTTAGAATACTAAATATTTTAGTAGGTACTATAGAATTAAGTTAAAAAAAAACAGGGTTTATTTAGTAAAATAAACGAAAAATTACTTTTTACTCCTTTAGCCATTTTGTGTAAGAAATTAATTAATACTCGTTAGCCATTTCAACCAAATATCTAATTTTCATTAATTTATTTTTTGTGTTCCATTCAGTATTTTATTGTCTTAACGTTACTTTGATTGTACACCGAAATGAAAAATTTTTACCTGAATTTTTCAAAAAAATTTTTTTTTTCAGTGTATATTTCAAAATTTATGTTATAATTAAACACTAATTTAAATTATTTACTAGGAAATATCTTCAGATGGTTTAAATTAGTGTGAAATTTTATGAATACCTAAACTTAATTTACTTTTACATTTTATAAATTACATGTGCAATCATAAAAGTTATCATCGGTAATTTTGTAAATAAAACTTAATTTTTTAACATAAGCTTGAATTTTTATTTTATAACTGTAAGAAGTAGCCCTTATGTACCACCATCCTATTAACCTGGTACAAAACTTGATTGAGAGGAAGCAAACATTTTGTACATTATCGTATTAATTTCTAGAGGGTTTCAATTCGATGCAGGTATGTAATTAATTATTCATTCAATTAAGAGTACGAAAGTTTTCAGCTTCTGATAACTTTGAAACTGTGAATATTGTAAACCCAAATTTAAATTAACCCTTAATTCCATGATTTTTAATTTCACTCATTTATCCACTTATTTCAATATGAAAAAATTTTATTGACCAGAATTAAATAAACTCTTTAAAACTTAAAATCATTTTTCTTTATTTTTATTCAAACCTACATTACACCTTCAAGTAATTTAAGACACTTATCAAAAAATCTTACCAAAAAAATTTGTATTCAAATATACAATAAAATAAAAACGTTTTAGCTATTTCGTAAATTTTTGGATTGGAAAGCTGAAAAAAGAATTTTTCCTATTAGAAATTAATCAGACAATTGGATTTTTAATAAAAATTCCTGGAGGCAGCTTTTGCATTATACCCTCACTTTAATTACCAACAAAGAAATTCAAAAAAACGAACCCTCTTTTAAAGTCTCTTTAATAAAAGTCATGTGGTATGATCAATATAATTGTTTATTGAGTAAAATAAGGTAACAATAAAATAAATAAAAAATTTAATATACTAAGATTGAATAGCAAATGTTTAATTAATTGGAAAACTTTCAATTTATCGATTATATAAAAGTAGAAATACTTATTCAACAATTTAAAATGCATACAATTTGTTATATTCGAGAAGAATAGTTCTTTCTATACTTGTATTATATAAGCTGATAAAATATCGATAAAAGCATTTTGTTAAATAGAAAAAAACTAACAGAATTTCTATTAAACTTTTAAAATATCTCAATATAATACACACTAAAAATTATTTGTTTGAATCAAAAGAAATTTGCTTGAAAAATTTTATGTTTCAAAAAAAGAAGTAAAATATTAAAATACATTTTTGTTTCAGAAAAATGTATTAAAAGTAAAAAAAGTTGAGTTACTCGTATAAAAAAGTAAAAATTAAAAATTTTCTAGAGATCCCCTGTGATATTATCCAGTTCTTTCATAACACCCAGTATATGCCGACATTTTCTGTTTGAGTGAACAAAATTTAATTGAATAAACAAATTTTTTAGCGTGTTAATATATTGATTTGTCTGTTTTAACGTTTTACAATACTTAAAACTACATAAACAACAAACTTTTTTATAATCAATAAATATAAAAACGAGATTTCTGAAAATTACGAATCTTGCAGATTTCTTGTTAATCTATCTGATTTACTATCTGCAAGCTGAGAAAAATCCCTCACAACATCGTTGAACATTTCGTCATTTGTTACTCCAACATCTGAGTCTTTCATTTCTTCATTTAATCTACCTAATCTCAACCTAAGAGGAAAACATGTAAAACTTTAAAAGTTTGAGTTGAAAAAAAGAAACTTACAGGGTTACAATATCAGCATGTTCCATATTTTCTGCAATAGACAGTGGCACTTTCCCTTCATCATCTTCCAAGTGTTGATTAGCACGGTGTTTTAAAAGTAAACAAACCTGAGCTGTGTGACCCTCTTGAGTAGCTAAATGGAGCGGCGTTTTACCGGTCCTGTCTTGAGCATTAATTTTAGCACCATTTAATAAAAGATAGGCACAAGCCATTATAGAACCCTGTAAAATAAAATTGGATTTAATTTAAGAGGAGACAACACAGTAACAGCTCGAAAACCAGAGGTATTTTAAGAATTTTTTACAGAAAAAGTAGGAAACGAATCATTTTCAAATTTTACATACATATAATTCATTATATTATATATAATTAAAAATTTTTTTCGGCTTGTTTGTAGTCCATATACCGAGTGTACAGGACGTAAAAGTTTGCTCTTAAAAAAAAACGTAGGTGGCAGCAAATCGGCCATATGGTTACTTTGAAATCAAAATTTCAAAAAATATTTTAAAGTACATACTCATGGCTTCAGTTCGACGGGAGGAAATTTTGATATCTAAAAAAATAACAAAATTTCAAAACTTTGAAAAAAATTTTCAAATAAAGCATTTTTTATGAGTCTTTATTGTACCTAGAAACTAAACGAAGTGATAAATTAAAAAAAGCTCCCGTCGAACTGAAGCGACGAATATTGTGAACAAAATGTTTTTTAAATCATATTAATCGGATGTATAGTTTTGTTGTTTTGCTGTCAACCAGGTAAAAATTTGTAGTTTTGAGATATTCGCTTCAAAAGTTTTGGTTGCGGATTACTCATTAATAAAAAATAAAAATACCTAACTAACCCCTAATCAGCTATACCTGGACCATATAATAACTCCTCACATGCAAAGGAATTGTAGTTTTTGCTGTCATACCCTCGTATAGTCTTCAAACTACCCTCAGGTGTGCGCGCATTCAACTACGTCTATATGTTGCATATCAATTTTAGTGCAATATTTGTGTAATTAAAGAGTTAAATGTTTATGGGGCATTCCACACCAAATCGACCACTTTTGAACCCGACCCCTTTTGATTTTCCTGAAATTTTTACATATTATACTATCTCACCAAAAACAGTTCTGTGAATTTTTTCAAAATTTTTTATTCAACCCAAAAAGAGTTACGAATTTTTAGAAAAACTGATGTTGTTTTTCTTCAAACGATCGTAACTATGTCAAAAATTGACTAATCGGAACGTTTTTTTTTTGTTTTTGTTTGTCTTTAAACGTACTTTTCAGGAAAAAATACAAAAAAAATATTCAAACTTGGATTCTACAAAATTTTTCATTTTTTCGGAGAAAATCATTGATTTTTCAATTTTCGACAATTTTGTTTTTTGATTTTTTTATTTAAAAAAAAAAATCTGATTTATTCCACGTATAACAACGCAAACCCCATAATGGGCCGACATTTCTTTCTATTTCTTTTGTTTAATTAAAAAATATTATTTGCGTAAAAATAAAACAAAATATTTTTTAATTAAACAAGAAAAATAGAAAGAAATGTGGGCCCATTATGGGGTTTGCGTTGTTATACGAGAAATAAATAAGAGTTTCTTTTGAAATAAAAAAATCAAAAATCAAAAGTGGACAAATTTGAAAAATCAATGATTTTCTCCGAAAAAACGAAAAATTTTGTAGAATCTAAGTTTGAATATTTTTTTTGTATTTTTTCCTGAAAAGTACGTTTAAAGACAAACAAAACCAAAAAAAAAACGTTCCGATTAGTCAATTTTTGAAATAGTTACGATCGTTTGAAAAAAAAACAGCAGTTTTTCTAAAAATTCGTAACATTGTTTGGGTTGAGTAAAAAATTTTGAAAAAATTCACAGAACTGTTGTTGATGAGATAGTATAATATGTAAAAATTTCAGGTAAATCAAAAAGGGTCGGGTTCAAAAGTGGTCGATTTGGTGTGGAATGCCCCTTATACTTTTTAATATTTAGTATCCCAAAACTCAAAGAAGGTTTTAGTTTTGTTTTCTATGACACTTATTGGGAACCATAAAATTAATATTTCATGGGTAATAAATTTAACTAATCCATGAATTTTATTGCTTTACATTTGTCAATTTCTTAGTAAAATACAGTCAAAATTTAAATGTTATTGTTTTTTTAGAAAAATTGTTTTGTATCATGTTACAATATAGTACAATTTAAAAGAAATCGAGCTGCTAAAAATGTGCAGATGTTTAATTATCAATACCTATCTATGTTTGCAGTTGCAACCCAGGCGCAAAACTACCATACAACTTTGCCAATTTTACGATTTTCTTTCTGATATTTTGAAAGAACATTCTTTAAACATGTATCTTTCGATGTGAGATATAAAAAAAATCAAATTTTTAAAAACCTTACTGTGTTTTCACCCCTTAAAATAAACTAAAGTTAGACATCACAATGTCCATTCAGAAGAGATAAACGGTAAATTTGAAAATTAATAGCAATATTACAATCTTACACTAATAACAGCCTGATGAATTGGACTTCTTCCTTTATCCTCTACATTTGTCCATAACTTATCTGCTCCCAATGCAAGTGCTTCGCCCATAACCGGTAAGTTATGAGCAGCAGCAGCTTTGTATAGTAAAAGATTTGGATCCAATTTTGAAATATCTTCTTCTAACACGTCATCCTCTTCTCCTCCTGTCGAATCTTGATCGCTACTTAAATTGAGTGGTTCATCCAACACTACTTGCTTGTCTAAATCACCACCAAAAAGCAAAACGTTTGCATTGCCCTTCTTTATAACATTATTACTGGTTCGCTCGTCATTCGACATACTGGCATCATTATCAGGCACTAAAGGAGCAGCTTTCAATTTCTGATGCTTTCCTTTATCAGAACTTTTAGGCCTCCTACGTAATTTTCTTACGCTCCACTTATGTACATTTGATAAACTTAACCTAGAGCTTCGTTGTAAAGAACTAGACAATTCGGGTAAATTTTTAATAAAACGCCTATCTACATATTTCGCTTTAATCCAGCCTTCCCTGATAGAACTAAAAGAAAAAATAATTAAATCATGTAAATTTTAGTGTATGAGTTTCTTACCCGGCACAGTTAGGAGAAGCACGAACAAAATCAATTGGCACATTGGCTAAGTAAATTTTATTTATGATACTGTTGCCTAATTCCGCCATAACTTTTATACTTTCAGGTTCCCAAGCATCCAAAGTTAGAGAGCGAACTTTGCTGTAATGGACACCCAAACTTCTATGCACTCCCGAACATTCTAATATAACAAAGCTATGGTGATCGGCCTCCTCGATTAAATTTGAACTTACCTATGCATAGAGTAACGCCTAGATTGATGCTGGCCCAACCAGGGTTTTGAGCTCCACAATCACAGCAAAAATTATTTCCAGGTATCCTCAACAACTGCACCCACAACCTTAAAACCAAAACATAAGCATGCAAGTTTTTTCTTCCTGTAAAAAACCTCACCTGCTGTTTTTATTATCGACAGATGTGAGAGCAGAATTGTAACTGTCATTTCCACTCGAACCAGAAGTCGTACTTGTGCTCGAATCCCGCCTAACGTTATCTTGAATATTGTCATGAATCCTGTGTATAGCGGCTCCTATACTCTTTTGGAGTGCCGATATCCAAATATCAAACATTTCTTTTGAATCGGCTTGCAACATGTGACTTCTAGAAGTCTCAGGAGTCATGATTTGTTTATAAAAAATAAAAATAATAACTTACTTGGACGGTGAAACAATTTCAAAACAAAACCTTCTTTCACCTTCTAGAATTGGTTTGACGGTACAAATACGGAGGTCGTCTTCCATTACTGTCACTTGGTCTTCACCAGTTCGTTTCCTATAATACATCAGGTATTATACTTACAACAAGTAATCACAAAGCAACAATAAAGTTTTAATTCTACGTTTAAAAGTCGCAAATTGCATTTATTTTATTTTTGTTATGATATTTAAACAATATTCGACTTACCATGCGAATTTTATTGCTTTTATAATGTGTCCTGCAACGCACTCACGAATTATCATGGTAAACTAAGTCCATAATTCCATAAAGGGTACCTCTGTGGAGAAACAAACCTCCAGACATAAAAGGAGAGTGACCCCAAACAAAAATGAGCTGCATCCCCCCTTCCCACATAGTAAACAATTTATCAATACGAGAACTTCAAAATCAATCTATAGTCTCAAAAATCTAATGTCAGATGAAAAAAATATCACTGTCTCCTTCAGAATCTGAAGTATGTGTACGAAATGTCATGCTGTACATTTGAGGCGAAGGTATGAATGCAGTGGAGATTCCACTTCCTTCAAAAACTAAGATTGGTTTACCATGAACCAACCAAATAACTAATTCAATCATTTAAGTCGTTTTTGTTAAATTAAATTAACGGAATTAAAACACAAGATCTAAAAAAAAAGAAAACAAATTACACTGACAACTTTTTTTAATGTCTTTTTTTAAATTTCTGCTCAGAATTGGTAAAAAATTCAACAATAAGATCATTTGCTAATTTGAAAATTCTAATAGGTGAACAGTTTTTACGGTATGAAGTTCTGTGGTACTTGATCATAAACAGAGGTGAAGCTCACATTGCAATATCTGACTAAAAAGCTGATACTCCCCAAAATGGGTGGACTGCCGATAGGTATAATTTATTATTCAATACTTGTAGAAAAAGTTCAATTCTAAATAAGATGAAGATAAGATATTATCACAGTTTGCACTATAATATGAAACTTTCAATTAGTATAGAAAAGTATTGTAATTAAGTAAAAAAAAAAATTGCAGAGGCACATTGGAATTTTAAAATCCATCTGCTGAAACCTCTTTTATTTTCGTTTCGTTATTTTTAATGATGTACATGAATGGATTAACGACAAATTCGTCTCAAAAATACTTTTTTAAAATATGACAGATTATTTCAACATTGACCATATTGTCAATCAAAATCCAAGTGAATAATAAATGTCTCAATGTAATTGCTCATCTCAAAATGCTTGAAAATCGTTTCGAGTTGTTTAGCAGTAAACTAATGAAAACGAAGTAGGCCCATAGCTACTGACTGACAATAGAGAAAGGAGTTACTCTTGCAAATGGGAAATTCATGTGTTGTGTTAAGTCAAAGTTTTTTCTATACTATTCACACATTTTATTATAGAATGGGTTCCACATAAGAGTAAAATATTTCAATATAGATTCAACAAAATCTAAATCCCTTAAATTAATTCATATTTTGAATTTATAAAGGCAGTTCTCACTTTTTTGTCTAATTTATCTCATATATTTTATACTGACGATTTAAATTGGGAAACTGATGGAAGATGTTATATTTTAGAACATCTTTACAAAAGGTGTAAATAAGAATTGTTGTTTTTGGATCGTTATCCTGAACAATTTGAAATTGCTTCTAATACCCATCTAATCAGCACTTCATAACAAATTTTTTTGTTCTAAAAATTCAATTCAATTCAAAATCATAAATCCTCATGTTACCCGAAGGTGTTGAGGTACTAAAAAATAATATCATAAAATAATAAATATTTGTAGCTTATAAGAATGAATTATAGTAAATACGTTTGAATTATTTCATTGCGTTAAAATGCGTCTCAAATAAAAAACTCTCAATAACTAACCGTTTTTGAAAAAAAAAACCTGACAAGTACTTCTAGTATACCAAACATTCTTAAAATCAGACACAAGTGACCCTTAAAAAGAGACAATTTTGTTTAAAAATTTACATTATTAGTCTGTTTTATTTTTAGAAATAGGATATCAAAAATATTATTGAGAGTTGAGAAAGCTTGGTTGCAATTTACATAAAATTAGCCACACCAAAAATAAACATAAGCTTTGTTAGGTATCACACTCCTAGTGTAACCTAAACTACATAACTACAAATTGATTGGTGTAAAATCACCAACCCATACTTTACACAAACTTACTCGAAGTAGTTCGGAGTAACATACCAAATAAACCTAGTAAATCTCACCTGTAAACCAATCTGTTGTCGTACAAATAAAACCAACGCCTGTTCCACGACTTAAAAGTGCTGGAAGTCCTTTTAAAAAGATAACCTTCGTATATGAGGCCACCTTTTGATGGAGACGCCTTAGTTTCCTGATGGTTGACAATTGAGTGCCGATTTTCCAAGTTTTTTTCAATTTTGTATGTGTCTTCTTGCAACTGTGCAATCTGTTGATATTTTGACAATTTAAAAACGTCAAAACATTAAAAAATTCTCACCTCATCACCCAATTTATTAAAAAAAGGGTCCAAATCTTCGCACAAATCAGATCCCTGATGGTAGTAGGTCGAACAGGCACGCATGTAAGACAGCAACTGAAATAAGAAAATTGGTTTTTCAAGTGACAATTCATACAAATGGAGAAAACTTACTGTATCCATGACTTCGTGTCGCTTTTTCGCTTGTAGGAGCCAAATACTGGAAACATAATCCAATCCTTGGTGTTTGAAACAAGACTGTGTTGCAACCAACAAATTTTGTACCTCCTCCACTTCGTTTAATTTACTGCGAGGTGTTTGAGAGTTTCGTGTTAAAATATTGTCATTTTCAATGGAAATTTTATCAAAATGTGCTTTGCTATCCTTGACGTGTTTAATATCACTAAAAATGGAGAATTAGATACTTCACTGTTATTTTGACAAATTCAATTTCTTACTTTTTAATAAAAGAAGTTAAATTTTTCAGAATTGTCCTAGAAGCTTGATCGAGCAAAATTGTGTGAAACTTGTTCATTTCCTGTAGACTATGTATCAGCTTGTTCAAAGCAGCTAAAACTTGCGAATCCTCGCGAAAATGCGTGCTCAAATCCCACAAGCTGTTCGCAAATAAACTAAAAACAAAGAATCGTCACAAAGACTGGAAAGCTACAAAAAAAAATGACCTACCTCTGATGTGCCACATAAGTTTTGCCTGTGTCAATCATCGAACCGCACATTTTCAATATTCTATCCAATTTCTGTTCCAACTGATCGATACTAGTCTCCTCCTCTTCCAAAAGTTGTCTAGCAATTAAAAACAAAAGTGTAAGGCAAGAAACAAAAGTGGAACAAAAGAAAACTCACCGAAATTTAGGAGAATCGTGCAGGCATTGCTCGAGTTCGATTTTTTGCTTCATTTTGATAAGATTTACTGATA
The DNA here is from genome assembly GCA_905340355.1 of Rhagonycha fulva. Taxonomy (NCBI): domain Eukaryota; kingdom Metazoa; phylum Arthropoda; class Insecta; order Coleoptera; family Cantharidae; genus Rhagonycha; species Rhagonycha fulva. The sequence goes on from HG996559.1 coordinate 2,957,216, forward strand.
CTCTTTTTATTCTTCTCGATGAAATTTGTTAGAAACTATGCGGAAACATACAAGAATTATTGTAAATGATTCATTCTGTCAATTAAACGATTAAACACTGACCTAACCATACGTCAACAGCAGCACGTCATTTGTCAAAAATGTTTATAAACCGTCGATGTTCGATGGTGAATAATTGCTTGAAAATGTAAATAAAAACAATCAGAAATGTCTTTTCTGTCCGACAAGCTCTCATAAAGAAATCAAAAGCAGGTATTTAATGTAACTAAACAACTAAACTAAACAAAAACTAAAATTGTTGTATCACCCTGTATATTTTTCAAAATTTTAGTTTTAGCACTCCATTTTTGCAATAATTAAATTTCGAATTTAATAATAACGATGTTAATAATAAAAATTGTAAAATTTATCCAAGTCGTTCGATGATTCATCAGTGGCGTACCTTCAAATGGGGTGACTTGAGGCCTTCGGATCTTGGGAATTAAGTTTTGAGTACAGGTTTGGGTCTTCAAATGTAAGATGATGATCATATATTTTAATGGTTTGGATGAAGTAGCGATTTGAAGTAAAAATAATTATTATACATTCATGAAATTTATCTATTGCAATTCCTCAAGTATGAGGTGGTGCATTATCCTCACGAAACAGCACTTTCTACTTGTTCAAAAAAGTGGAGATAGTTGATCAACATAATTCTGTGAATATAGTATAAAACGGTCACCAATAAAACAGTAACTTTAGACCAGGGCCGTAGCTAAACATAAGTCATTAGGAGGATTTAACCGAAGCAAAAAGTTTTTAGAACATTATTTTACTCCTTTGCTATGCCATGGAGGGGAGGTTAAACTCCCAAAACAACTCCCTTATATACGGCCTTGCTTTAGACTGTTTTTTTGTTTCTGGAGTGCAATGATAAATCCATCAGTCGTTTGTATATCTCCAAAATGCTCTAAAATGTTGGAATTTTCAGAAGTAATAAAATCTAAGCAAAAAATTGCTGATGAATAGAAACGTGAAATATAATAAACTATTAATAAATTTATAAGGTTATTTTTTATATTATAAAAATAAAATTTTTGCAATAATTATATTACGTATGTTTTATTATGATTTACTTTAAAAGGCAATCTAAGATGGTATACAAGACCAAAACTCGGGAATTTAGTTTAATTATTTAGGAAACGAGAGCGCGAAATATAAAAGTTGCAATATTAGAAGGGAAAAATCACCCAGTGTTACGGCACTGGTACGTTTTAGGTTAGAAATTGCCGACTTACACAAACGTCGCGAAACCAAACATAACCTATAAAACTTGAAATTTCATAATACAAACGAAATAGTGTAATTTGTTCGATTTGAGTGAATTTGTAATTGTTGAATTACCAATTTAATACCGTAGATGTGTTAATTATTATTATAAGGTGAAACTTGAATTTTGACCGGCAGCCGCAACATAACCTCAGCAACTGTTAAAAATGGCTAATGGACCGATTGCTGAAAGGAATCGAGGTAAATATTTTTAATTTCTTGATTAAATTTGGCTAACTTTTGAACTTTTAGATGCCACAATTTACGTCGGTGGTTTGGACGATAAGGTGACCGAATCGTTGCTGTGGGAACTTTTCGTTCAATCTGGACCTCTCGTAAACGTTCACATGCCGAAAGATAGGGTGACGATGATGCACCAAGGATACGGTTTTGTTGAATTCATGGGCGAAGAAGATGCAGATTATGCAATAAAAATTATGAACATGATAAAATTGTATGGAAAGCCAATAAGGGTTAATAAAGCATCAGCACATCAGAAAAATTTGGATGTTGGAGCAAATATATTTATTGGAAATTTAGATCCTGAGGTAGATGAAAAGTTGCTGTACGACACCTTTTCAGCATTTGGTGTTATTTTACAAACTCCAAAGATCATGAGAGATCCGGAGACTGGTAACTCCAAAGGATTTGCTTTTATAAATTTTGCGAGCTTTGAAGCGTCTGACGCTTCTATCGAAGCCATGAATGGTCAATATTTATGCAATCGTCCCATTTCGGTTTCTTATGCTTTTAAAAAGGATGCAAAAGGAGAACGCCACGGTTCAGCTGCAGAGCGTTTGCTTGCCGCTCAAAATCCCTTGTCACAAGCTGATCGACCTCATCAATTGTTTGCTGATGCACCTCCTATGAGTATGATGCCACCAGGAATTTCAATGGCGCCTCCACCTCCCCCAGTAATTTTGGCTGGCATGATGCCTCCACCACCACCCACTCCTACAAACATGCCCCCACCACCTCCTCCTCCGGTGCCTCCACCAGCAACATTTCCTTCAGGAATACCGCCACCTCCTCTTCCGCCTTCCCAACCACCATTACCACCTGGCGCTCCTCCTGCTGGTTCAGTTGCTCCTTGTCCTCCATTACCACCTGCCCCACCAAATCCACAAGCACCTGGCGCACCACCACCACCGAGAATGATGCCTCCGCCACCTCCAAACTGGCAAGGTCCTAATCCATCGTTCCAAGGGAGCTTTCCACCTCCTCCACCACCATCTGCAAGGCCTCCACCGAACTGGAGACCTCCACCACCAGGTTTTAACGGTCCTAGACCACCATTTCCAAGAGGACCACCTCCACCACCACCAACTCAGTTTGATGGTAATACATTTGAAGGAAATTGGTAGAAACATAATGAAACTAATTTTGTATTATATTTTGTAATGTACGCATTAACTTGAATAAACTTCCATTGCAAATGGACTGTCACTATTTGTATTAACAAAAAAAACGCCTCTAATACTTTTATCCACCTTCTCCCCCATCAGTGTTCTTGGTTTTCCAGGTGAACACAACCCTATAATGTGGAATATGTAAGATGAACAAGGCCAACCCAAGAATCCCGTTTCTGAATTGATAGATTCTGCAAAATACTTCGGTGCTCTATGATGATTACAAGCAAAGATATCTACAATTTTCAAATTTTCTAAAATAATCAAAACAAAGTTTGTCCAACTTACCCATTCCACAACCTGGTTGTAAGGTGCCCCCATTAACATAAAAATCTACATGCCCACATTTTTGCACCATTCCTTGTATTAACGCATTTGTGTGAATTATGTCAACGAATTCGGCGTCGTTTGGATCCAATTTCTTGTTACCAGCAAAAATAAAACCAGGCCAAGCCGGATCCAATCCCGTTATTCTGGAAATTTTTCCTGACTTTACATTATCAGCTGTAAATCCCGCAACATGCGCTCCAAGACTGAAACCAATCAGATGAACTTCTGAATTTCCAACTTGACGAATAGCGTCAACTAATTCTGCTGTGCATTTTCCGGCAAATCTGGTGTTCCAAACTGCCGATGAATAGCATGGACCTTTGGATAACTCGCTCCAGTCCACAAAAATTACGTTGACCATCAAATTAGTACCGTTTAAGTATTCTAAAAGTTTTACCTTCACATATATAAGGTAACTCAAAAGATTTCGTGTTTCATCCACTCCACAGTTTCCCATCCCCTAGTTATACATGCACAAAAAGCTAGAACTGAAAATTCCTAGTCGAAATTTCAATGAAAACTTAAGAAAATGTAGTTTCAATAGATTGATGCTTATATATCAGATTTGCTTACCGTTTTTTATGTCGACTAAATCATCCAATAACATGTCCGAATTAAATCCATGAATAATGATTTTTGTAGGCCAGGAAGCGTTGAAATTTTTTTCCAATAGATTCGATTTTTTTAATGCTTCTTGAATTTGTATAGTCTCTCCATGAGATGCATTTTGGTGAGTGTAGAGGACGAATTTTATGCTTGAGTTGAAGCAATTTCTAAAATTTTCTGACTTCAATTTACTTTTGAAATAGGGTATAATAATTTTTGATAATCACCTGTACGTGACACTATGACATGTTCCCAATCTTACAATTCCTCTTCGTGTTCTCAAAAGCGACCTTCTGTAATTATCATCGTTAAATCTCGATTTAAATTTAATCGCCCTTGAATCTGAAACTATTTCAACAATGCATCATTTTCATCTGTAACTTTATATTACATTTTAGTCGATACCAAAAATAAGCAAACACAAAAATTTAACTAAAAAATTCATTTCAACTGTAAAAGTAACTGTAAGCAAATATTCTAACATTAGGTACATTTTAATGAAAGATAACTGACAAATCATGACAAGTTACATTAATCACGAGTTATTTTACATAATTGGCCTTTATAAATTGGTAGACCACAACGACCACTAACTTATCGCAGAAAAGTTTATAAACATTTTTTGGTATTGTATACTACCTACCCATACTTTCTACAATACATAAAAACTTTTATAAGATTTAGGTAAATAAAGCAACATTTTTAAAATACATTATATGGGGGACGATCAATAAGTTAAATGTGTGGGGTTTAATTTTATTATTATCCCACTTCTGAAATTATACGTAGAGCCGCACTAATCTGGGATGTTAATGGTTCAGAACGATGAGATGAAAAATTCATTGGAACTACAACTTTTTATTTCAATAATTAAATAAAGGTAGACAATATGGAAGTGGATTCTAAACTATAGAAGAAAATAAGTTGGAGCTCGATCGGTATGCTATCAATCAGAGATCAGCAAAGTTTTTTTGGGTCAGTAATAACGAACGATCAATTAGAAGTGCGAGAGCGTTACGAACAGAGAGACAGATATATTTTACTGTAACATTCTTAGGTTTATTTTAGAGAAAGTGTTACAGCTTCGTGCGTTGTTTTATAGTAAGGTTGATAAAATATAGTTAATTTTTACTACAGTAATAGCTTTGACACACTAGAATTAATGATCATTACCTTTTTTTTAAATTAAAAAGTCGCGAGAAATAACACAATTAATAGCAATTTGATTATTTTTATTTGAATAGTGAAATTCCGTCTGAAGTTAATGATCATTAAGGATTCATTCAGACTAAATTAGAGAAACGGAGCTAAATCGTTTTGAGGATGCTTATTCAGCAATAAAAGCGGATATTCGAACACAATATCTAGTATATTTTTGATCTTGCAAGTGGGGGTGTTAATTCAGGAGGGTATTATTCCATTAATTTTATTAAATTTAAACCGTTCCAAAAATATATATGAACAACATATCATAGTACTCGCATTATGACCGGGGGGTCCATACCCCCTAGGAACAGAGAATTCAAAACTAAAACGCCATACTAAAAAGACTACGTGAGTACTTTTAGGTGCAAAAAATAACTGGTTTTTTATTGAAAATAATGGAACAACTAGGCTTTTTCTCCCGAATTTATATAATTCACTTTTTTTTTAAGTCACAACAAAGTGGTAAACTTTTTCTCTTACATTTTACAGCTACATAAACGTCTAGATCTAGATCGCCTATTTATTACCAATTAATAACACAATGTCCAAATTATGAAAACGAACAAAGATCTGCGTTGCATTTCAGGCGTGAAAAATAAATGGTGTTTAATAAAATGTTTACATAACCACCCGTTCATAAAAATCTTGTTAATTTATTCATGCGCGTCACTAATTAGATGATAGGGAAAAATTCCTTTTGTATAGAATTTCCATAAAACCCGTTTTTAGTACTAACCTTCGTTATATAAGGAACTCATGTGCAAAATTTCACGATTCTAGATCCACCGGTTCAAGCTGTGCGTTGTCTGTCAGGCAGTCAGAGTCAGTCAGTGGTTGAATTTTATCAAGTAGATAAATATTTATATTTAAAAGTTGTCTGCTTTCCTAAAATAAAACTACTCTCTTGTAGAAAAAGCACATACGTTTCGATCATACGTGACTTTTGGTGTTACTAACAGATAGACAGATTGAAATTTTCATAATGCCGATTATTATTTAATTATTTAATATTGTATGGAAGATAGTGATGATGTTACTGATTTTTTTTCAAGGTGGGCATCGCTAATGATTTGTATCAAATTTTTACCGAATGCGAAAAAAGGTGAGCTAGGTGAACGGGCCAAGGATTGGACTCTAGGCCAAGAGGCCCTAAATTTGATTACCAGCTCGACTACAAAATTTATCCGACTTTATTATGACTCTCTCGTTTTGGAAGGCAATAACAAACCACCGAGAGTAATCTGTTAAGAAGCAAAATGAGGAAGATGAAGTTAGCGAATGCAATTAAAAAAGTGGCCCAGTAATACATATTTACTACCTTCGGACCACAGAGATCACGAAAGTTATTGAATTAGTTAAATTTCCAGTTTAATAAATAGAAGCTAGATCAAAAGTTATAATTGAAAAGTTATATTATATTAAAACTTCAAAATATCGAGTTATTAATAAATTAAAAATTAATTAAAAGATTTATTGAGCATTGAGCTTTCAAACGATTATTTCTGTTTCCATGACTTGTTTACATAATATCTGTATATTAATCTGATGACGGACGAAATAATCGTTTGAAAGCTCAATAAATCTTTTAATTAATTTTTAATTTATTAATAACTCGATATTTTGAAGTTTTAATATAATTTAATATCAAGGAGTTAATAATTTATATATTTGAAAAGTTATAATATAAAAATTGAGTAGAATAATAAAAAAAATTCCAAAAAAAATATTTTGCACTTAATCAGACTTCTGGTTATAACGTAGTATAAGATACTGAAATTTAATTAAAAAAAATAATAAAAATTTTATGTGTTTATTTTTTTCTTATAAGAGCATTTGAATCAAAAAAATCTACAAAATATTTTCCAATTGCATAGGGTTCGGCGCGATTAGTCACAAACATGTAAGTTCCACGATCTGTTTGATCAACATCTTCACCCATAAGCGTTTGTGGTTTACGAGTGGTACAAAGTCCCAATAAATATTCCCAATAAGAAGAACAAGGCCAACCCCAAAACCCAACTTTTGAATTTATCGATTCCATAAAATATTCGATCGATCTGTGATGACTGCAATACAACGGATCTAAAAGCAAAATTACGTTTTCGTTATAGTTTTTTTTGTACAAAAATTGGATCTTACTGCTTTCAGACCAGCATCCAGGCTGAGAACTACCTCCATTTGCATAGAAATCAATATGGCCTGACTCTTGCACGATACCTTGTATGAAAGCATTGGTATGAATCACATCGACAAATTCTGCATCTTGGGGATCAAGTTTTTTGTCCAACTCACGAATGGCAAATCCAGGCAGTGCAGGGTCAAGTCCTGTGATACGAGGAACTTTATTTTCTCCCAAATAACCACCAGTAAATCCTGCGACATGAGCTCCTAAAATCTGGATTTTAATTTTCCAAAAAATAAGTAGCCAGCGGTTTTACCTAAACTAAACCCAATCAAATGAATTTCTCTTTGGTATTTTTGTAGTTTCTTTATCAATTCGGCCACGCATTTTCCTGCAGGTTCGGAATTGTAAACAGCTGCTGGGTAACAAGGACCTTTGGCCAATTCGCGCCAGTCCACCAAAAAAACGTTATAATCACCACGTAAAAAGTATTCTAAAATTTAAAATTAGAAAAATATTTAAAAATTTTCAATAAGTTACCATCCTTAATTTGATTTGTCCTCATCATATCGGAATTGTATCCGTGGATTATAATTTTAGAGGGAAATGATGGGTTATAGGTTGTTTCGAGTAAATTGGAATTTTCCAAATTTTTTCCAATCCAAACTTGTTCGCCATTATGCTGGTCCTGGCGAGTGTAAATAAAAAATGTGACATTTCGGTTCGGACAAGTCCTAAAAATTATTCAGTTTGGAAGAGTTTAAAAAAAAAATTGTTTTACCAATTTTTGACTATGTCGCATAGTGCGCGTTCTTGTTGTGGGAACTCAAGGAAAACTTGTGTTTTCACGAAACCTAATAAGGTAAAATTGATTAACCACCAAATTTGAAACTATATAAACTTTAATATTACTTACCCACAAGCAGACAAATTAAAATCAGTTTCATTGATTAAGAATTTTTCTAAGTACTTGCTGAAACACAACAACAAAGCATTAGAATCACATGCTTTCCGTTTCAATAAATTGCACTAATAAAAAAGTTGTACTACAAATTATTTATTATTTTAATTGATATTTGAATAAATTATCGTTAACGAAAAATGTTCAGTCGGTCAGTGTCCGTAAGAAGAACGTGACTGAAATTTATAAAATTAAAAACTGTTACAAGACAATTTCCAGTAATTTATACTACGATTAAATTGAAAACGGGAGATTTTTAGAAGTTAATATATTTTAATTTTTTCAATTTAAATACCAATTTGAGGTGATTAAGCCGAAGCAAAAGTGGTTTAAAATCTGAAAAATTCAACATTGTTTATTAAAAACTTGCCGAACTTGAAAATTAATTATACAGGACATGCTACAGTACCATACATGGGCCAACAACAAATTTGATTCCTTTTAAAGGAAGCTTCCATTTTTATAAAAATTTTTCAAAAGTTTTCAAATTCTAAAGGCTAAGCAATTTAAATTTGGTTTAAATTACAAAAATGCTCCACAAAAAATGATTTTTGAAAATTTAAAGTGTAATTACCAAAAAAATTAAATCACTTTGACACTAGCTAAAGAATTTAAGTAATAAGATATCAGATTTTCAAAATACGTTTAATAACAAAAGTATGTGAACGATTAAATATATTATTAAGATAACTTTTATCTTCATCGGTGATTGGTTTAAGATAAATATTGGGATAAAAATAGTTATTATTGTAAATAAAGTAAAAAATATTTTTATTAAAAGGCGATTTTAACAATAGCAATTAAATAACAAAACTATTGAAAATAATCAATTTGCGATTATAATGAAATATTATCATATGTAATAAGTACATGATGAAACTTTATCTAATTAACACTGTAAAATTGTATAAGAGGGTAAGTGCTGGGAGGCCAAAAGGGCCATACAGCCACTCAAAAAAATTTTTTTTTAAATCTGCCGAAAAAATGCTGAGAAATATTAATTTTTGATTTTCTTCTCATTATTGGACAAAATCATATCATAATATAACATTACTGAAACTAGAAATGAATGGATTTATCTTCATTAAGGGTATTAGGCAATGGTTATTGGCGAAATCGGCGCTTTGGTTATTCTTAATTTTAACATAGAAAGAAAGCAGATACAGATGTGTAATTTTAACTAATACTTATTGATATATAAATGATGAAAAAAATTGTACCATGGTGTTGGGTATTCATACTTAGCATAAGTTACAGTAGTGGGGAACTACCATGCAAATTGTAATATTGTAATCAGTAACTAACAAGAAGAGATCTTGTATGGGTGCTCCAGTTATTAGTTAAATAAAGTCGTAATAATTATGATGTTTCTTATTTATCTAACAACGCAACATGGTGTCAGGTGTGGAAAGTTATAAAAACTGAGGAAATAAAGTGAAAAAATTTCATAAATCCACAGCTTACAAAAAGTGTGAGAAATAAAGTGAAAAAATTTCACAAAGTAATAAAAAGTTATAAAAACTAAGGACATAAAGTGAAAATTTTTATTATAATAATAAAAGACTTACAAAAAGTGAGTGAAAATAATTTTCAAAAACTTTGTTGTAAAAAATAAAAATGGATGTTAATTTAAAACCTCCGAAAAAGTTGGTTTTAGAAAACGAAACCAACTGGGTTAAATTTAAAAAACAATTTGAAATATACATGAAAGCAAGTGGTTACAGTGAAAAGCAGGAAGATGTAAAAATTGCAATTTTTCTCAACGTAGCTGGGGAAGAAGCTTTGGATGTATTTCAAACATTAAAGTTAACTGATTCACAAAGGGAATCATACAATGATGTACTAGAAGCATTTGAAACTTATTGCATTCCTAGAAAGAATGTAATATTTGAAAGTTTTAAATTTTTTGGAAGAGTTCAAAAAGACGGAGAAAAGTTCGACCATTTTGTCACAGAATTGAGAATTCAAGCACAAAAATGTGATTTTGGTGAACAAGAAGAACGTATGATTCGCGATAGAATTGTAATGGGTATTAATGATTCGGGACTACAGGAAAGGCTACTTCGAGTACCGGACTTATCCCTTAATACGGCGATAAATCAGTGTCGTGCAGCGGAAGCTGGAAAAGAACAAGTAAAAACACTACAAGAAAAAATGGAAGCAAGTGTACATGGACTAAAATCGAGTTATGAAAAACGAAGACCAAAACAACAAGCAGGGACATCTAAAGAAAAACAGAAAATAAAATGTCGTAAATGTGGTGGTGAACATGGATATGGTATGTGTCCTGCATTTGGTAAGTCCTGTTTATTTTGTCACTCCAAAAATCACTTTGCAAAAATGTGTGAGCAAAAGGCTAAGGGCAAAGTTTTTGTGCGAGAAAATAATAGAAAAGTGCACCTGTTAGAAAACGAACAAGATGAAAGTGAGTTTTACTTAGAATCAGTAGGGATAATAAATATTGAAAACATAAAAAATGTTCAAGTTAGCTCTTTCAGTAGCGAAAATGAGAGAAAATGGTTACAAACCATAGAAATTTGTAATTCACAGGTACAATTCAAATTAGATTCAGGAGCCGAAACTAATGTAATACCTTTAAGTGTTTATAAAAATCTTAAGGTTAGGGGTAACAATCTTGAGTTGAAGCCAAAAAACATAGTACTTACCTCGTACAGTGGCGATAAAATGAAACCGGAAGGAGAAATTACGTGTGTTTGTAAAATACAAAATAAAGAATTAACGTGCAAATTTATGGTAATAAATACTAACGCGACGCCTTTATTAGGGTTGCAAGATTGCATTAGGTTTGGGTTAATAAAAAGAATAGATAAAGTATCTATGGGAAACTCAAAAGAAATGTTCATATCTCAAAATAATGAAATATTCACGGGATTGGGGAAAATTGGAAAATATAAAATTAAGTTAAAGGAAAACGCGGTTCCTATAGTCAATCCAATACGTAGAATAGCTGAAAAATTAAAAGTACCGTTAAAAAATACGCTAGATTCATTAGAAGAAAAGGGAATCGTAGCTCGAGTAACTGAACCGACAGAGTGGTGCCAAAATTTATTAATAGTCGAAAAACCGAATAAATCGTTACGTCTATGTTTGGACCCAAAAAGGTTAAATGAATATATCATACGTGAAAGGTATCCAATACCATCTCAAGAAGAGATTTGCAATGCTTTAGCAGGGAAAGCAATATTCACAGTGCTTGATTTTAAAGACGGGTTTTTCCAAATCGAATTAGATTTAAAAAGTAGCTACATTTGTACCTTTGGAACGCCTTTTGGTAGATACAGGTTTAAACGTTTACCATTTGGAATCAGTTCCGCCCCCGAAGTTTTTCAGGAATTAAATACCAGGTTATTTGGGGATATACAAGGGGTTGAAATTTATTTTGATGATGTTATAATAGCAGGGGAAAATGAAAGTAATCATGACGAAATACTTAAAAAAGTCATAGATAGGGCTAAAAAGTACGGTGTCAAATTTAATAAACAAAAAGTTCAGTACAAAGTAAAAGAGGTAAAATACGTAGGACGAATAATATCAAAAGAAGGTATAAAACCAGATCCAAAGCATGTTGAAGCAGTATTAGTAATTGAACCGCCTAAAAATGTAAAAGGTTTACAAAAGTTTTTAGGCATGACAAATTATTTGAGTAAGTTTATTCCAAAATATTCTGAAATTACAGCACCATTGAGGGGTCTTATCAAAAATGGTGTCGAGTGGATTTGGGGCCAAGCGCAAACCGAATCGTTCAACAATTTAAAGTTAAGCTTAACATGCGCACCTACGTTAAAAATTATAGACTCAAATTTGCAAATAGAAATTCAAACAGATAGCTCAAATTTTGGTATGGGTGCGTGTCTCTTACAAGAAGGGCAACCAGTTTCATTTTATTCCAGATCATACACTGATAATCAGGTACGATGGGCAACTATAGAAAAAGAGTTATTTGCAATTTGTGCGTCCGTTGAAAAGTTTCATCAATTTATTTATGGCCGGAAAGTGGTGATAAAAACTGATCACAAACCATTAATTTCAATAGTTAAAAAGGACATAAATAAAATAAGTGCTAGGCTACAAAGAATGGTATTAAAACTATTAAAATATGATCTAATAGTTGAATATTTGCCGGGTACAAAAATGTTTTTAGCCGACTTCTTGTCGCGTAATCTAATAAAACATAACGCGAAAGATGAGGTAACGCTTAGCGAAACGGTTCATTTTCTAAAAAAAGAATTGCCAGTTTCAAAAAATAGACTTGAACAACTCAAGGTTGAAACCGCTAACGATAAAAATTTACAAGAAGTAATTAAATGGTATAAAAATGGTTGGCCAAGCCAGCGAAATTGTAAAACTTTGTGTAATGCTGAGTTAGTAAACTATTGTAAAATAAAAGATAATCTAGAGTTTAAAAACGATCTTTTATTTTACAATGAAAAAATTGTAGTGCCTGTAAGTTTGAGAAAGGAAATGTTAAAAATTATACATTCTTCACATTTAGGTATAACAAAGTGTAAAAAAAGAGCACGCTCTCTCTTATATTGGCATGGAATTACAAACGACATAGAAAAACTAGTAAAGGCATGTAAAATTTGTGAAAAATTTAGGCCCAGTAATGTAAAAGAAAAAATAATATCACATGAAGTTCCAAATTTACCTTTTTTTAAAGTAGGTTTAGATTTGTTCCATTTTGAAGGAAAAGATTATTTAGTATTAATTGATTATTTTTCTAAGTGGATTGATTTTACTAAGTTGCCTAGTAAAGGAACCGATGAGGTCATTTTTGCATTAAAAAATATATTTAGTGTTCATGGAATACCAAGAACCGTGATTTCAGATAATGTTCCGTTTAATAGCTTTAAAATGCATGAATTCGCGAAAAGTTATGATTTTGATGTTGTGACGTCAAGCCCTAGATATCCTAAATCTAATGGGTTAGCTGAAAAAGCCGTTGGAATATCCAAAAATATTCTGAAAAAATGCAAAAGTGACAATACGGATATTGCCATGGGTTTGTTAATTTACAGAAATACACCAGTGTGCGGTACGGATTATAGTCCTGCTCAAATGTTAATGGCAAGAAATTTAAGAACTAATTTGCCTTGTACCACTGAAAATTTAAAACCCAAGGTAATAATTAAAGATGCTAAAAGTCAATTTATCCATAGGCGTACTAAGTTTGAAGAACATTACGATAAAACTGCAAAAGAAAGAACAGGTTTTAAAAAGGGGGATAATGTGTTAATTCAAGATTTGCCAAAAAAGACGTGGTCACCTGGGTTAGTAGTAAGTAAACACGATACACCGCGTTCTTATGTTGTATTAAATAAAGAGGGAAATACATTGAGGCGAAATAGTCACCATTTAAGGTCGACTCCAAATAAAACTGTTATTCAAGAAGAAGCAGATGAAGATATCTTGTTTAATGATGTAGAAAATAATGAAAATGTTACAAATGTAACTCCAAACTTAGAACAGCCTGAGATAAGTGTCAGCACTAGAACTGCTAGAGTAAGACACAAACCAAAGTATCTTGAAGATTACCAATGTTAGTTTATAAGATGTTTTTGTTAATTTTAATTAAAAATTTAATAAGTAAATAAGGGGGATGTTGGGTATTCATACTTAGCATAAGTTACAGTAGTGGGGAACTACCATGCAAATTGTAATATTGTAATCAGTAACTAACAAGAAGAGATCTTGTATGGGTGCTCCAGTTATTAGTTAAATAAAGTCGTAATAATTATGATGTTTCTTATTTATCTAACAACGCAACACATGGAGCCCATAAAAGTTTACAAAATGGCGGTACAATCTGTGGCGTATTTACACGTTAATTTTCCATTTTTCCCTACTATCGTACTAAAACGATAATTTTTTTTGGGTCTGCAAATAGTTTTTCTTTTCGTAAGATATGTAGTTTCGGACTAAACCTAAAATCACAACGATTGAAATGGAATTATTAAACTTATAGACAAAAAACCGCGATTTTTACGATAAAAATGTGAGTTTTTTGTAAGTGAACAGAAAAATCGTGACTTTTTAATTTTTTTTGAGAAATCTCGAATTTTTATAGATTATTTTTGAGGTTTAGTTCGAAATTATACATGTTTTACGTATCTTTCATTTTTTTCAAGTCACCAGAGACCTCCGTTTTTTGGAATCAAGGCAAAACCAAACGAAAATGAAAAGTCCAGAAAAACGAGTTTAAAGTTTCTTTATCAATTAAAGTGATTTTACTTAAATTTATCTCCCTTAAAATATCCAATAGCATAGAATGATGTTTCTAGTAGAGCTTCGGCATCAGTCCGTTTTGGAAAATTATATTTTTATTAGTGGACTACAGGTAAAATAAAATGAAATTGCAATATCATGATAATGTTGATCTCAATGTGAACAACTCCAAACTGACTTTTTTAAATATTTTTCTTTGTAATAAAGTAAAAATTAATCCGCAATTCTATAACGATAGCTGGACCACGATATTTTGGTTTTAAACCTTCTGAAAATGCAATGATGCAGATGTCTACGATTTGTTCCATATTTGTCAAAGTATTTGAATTTTAGAAAAATCTTTATTATGATAAATTATCAAATTTTATATATTTTAAAATGTCCTATTTAATTATATCAAATTTTTAGATAAGGAACTCAGATCGTAACATTTAGAGCCCTCCCAGGTAATGTTCTCTGCTCGACTACCAGCGGCAGACGGAAATCAAGTCCACGCACTGCCACCTTTTCACTTGCCTAATCAACAATTTTACGAATTTCGATATGAACCAAACGGTATCCTGTTCTGGAAGGATAGTACTTTCAGAAAATGTAATCAAAAAAATATTGATTTTTCTATTGCCTAATACCCTTAACAAATGCAAACAAGAAAACATAATTTTTTATCAATTTGCATTCCAAACGTCTCCAAGGGTAATTTTCTCTTTAATGTCAACATTTAGTACCTTAGGTAAGCTTAGGAATGGCTATCTTTTATAATTTCTAATATCTTTTGTAGTTTAATAACTTTTTTAATTTTTTAAATAAAATTTCGGAGTTTTTAGTTCCTGTTTTCTATTGTTACTATTGAATGAAAATTTACATTGTTATTTTTTTTTCAATAATTGATTGCAGAATTACTCTTTTGCTAAAAAGTACTATGAATTTCACCACATCGAGTGGTTTTGAGTTTTGACCATTGCAATTTATAATTGCTACTTTGAAGTCACAACTGACAGTCACAACATTGCAACAGGGCTATTGCGACTTCAAAGTGTCAATTGACAATTCAAATTTTTTATTAGGTAATTAATGTCATCAGGACGCCTTCGTAGATTCACATGTTTATTTTTCCCATCGCATCGATCGGTTAAAAAATTAAAAATATAAAGCCAGACCTGCATTAGGATTATATACCTGAAGTTTATTGCTTCAAAATTTCTCATAAGTGTCATATTTATTATAAAGAAGAGAGATCATAAATTGGGATTAAAATAATTTATGGTTCTACCGTAACCCATTGGATGGACCATATTTTCGTCCCAACCTTATATATTTTATTGTTACAATAAACTCTTTGTTCGATTACAAAATATTCACCAATCTTAATTTTTATTATTTTCTATTACCACATAAAAACCGCCAAAAAGTGTTTTTTCATTCATTTTATATGGTAAGACGTAATTTTTTGGTGTGAATTATTTTGAAAAACGAACTGGCAACACTGGTCGTACACACCAGCGTAAAGATGTCGACCGTGTTAAGTGGTTGGAAAGTTTTTGTTTATACTTTGAAATTTGTGCGTATAAATATACGCAACATGTAAATGATCATTTATTTAATTGATTATGGATATTATGTTTGATTAAAGTGTGCTTGAAACTTATCCTGTTAACTTAAATAATTTGCATAATAACAACAACAATGGAGTTGGGCGATCGGGTTTATGCAGCTGAACGGATTATGAAAAAGAGGATTAGACGAGTAAGTTTTACATTTTTTTCCTTTTTAAACCCTATTTTTCCAAATTTAACCTTGCAAAACTTAATTATTTGCTCGATTTATATGTATGTGGGTCATAACCAAATTTGGTTGGAAAATTTACACAAAGTGGTTATTGCACTCTGAAATATTTTCAACTATTTTATTTCGTGTTATAACAGGGTGGTGTGGAGTACCTCGTCAAGTGGAAGGGTTGGAGTCAGAAGCACAATACGTGGGAACCTGAAGAAAATATTTTAGACAGTCGTTTGATCGATTTGTACGAACGTTCACAAAAGTCTGATGCAACGCCGAATAAGAGGGGGCCAAAGAAAAAGGAGCGACCGGCAGAACAGACGCAACTCCCTGAGACTGAAGATGAAGGCCATGTTAGTGGCGAAGAGAGTCAGGAGGAAGGAACTTCAAAAAATAAGGCTTCGAGTAAACCCGAAGCCATCTCAAGGTTAGTAGACGAAAATGCACGGTCGGCAGCCAACGAGGAAGTTGTGGAAGAGGTCACCTTACCTACGGTTGTCAGCAGTAATGTGGAAGCTGAAAATAGCAGCAGTTCCAGCAGTGAGGACAATACGCCGATATTAAATAGGAAGGATGCGGTGGGAACGAAACGTAAGGCGGAGGTTTTGTCGAAAGAATCAGGTAAGATTGGTGTGACGATAACCACCAGCAGTCCTGGTAGTAGTAGCAGTCCGCCTCCCACCAAAATAGCTAAATTATCTCCTCCCAAATTGGCGTCGCCAAAACCGACAGCAACGGCGGCGCCAAAACCGACAGCAACGGCGGCGCCGGTGGCGTCACAACCTAGGGTTAACGGTAGAAGAAATTCGTGTAAAAGTGAAGAAGAACCTGTGGCCCCCGCGAGTGTAAAAGTAATCCCAGAACCTAAAACTGAAAAACCTATTAAGAGTGAAGAGCCTCCCGTGGAAGTGAAAGTAGATTTGATCAAATCAGAAGTTAAATTAGAAGATAAAAGGACAGAACAACAAAGTGCTTTGGATGGTAAGGAGGAGTGTCCACAAAAAAGTGTAGAAAAAACCAATAACGTTGTAAGTAATGGTAGGCATGTTTTAGTTAATGGACATAACAATAATAACGGTGTGATTAGTGAAGTGACGCCCATATTAACTAGTCCCAGTTCGGAATATTGGCTAGCTAGGAACCCAGTGGTAGACCAAGTGTTTATTACAGACGTCACGGTTAATTTAAAAACCGTCACTATAAGAGAGTGTAAGACAGAAAAAGGGTTTTTTAAAGAACGAGATTCTAATGAAAACCATTCAAAGCCAAGTGATATAGCGTAATAATTTGTCGAGTAAGCTATAAATTAATTTTTAGGTAAAATGGTGATTCAATAATTTGATTTTTTATTTAAAAAAATTGCTTTCTACTGCACAATCTAATTCTAGTCGAGTAAATAATACAAATGAATTCTTAACATTACTTTTGTCTGTTGTAATTATTGATAGTTTCAAGAACAATTAATTGATGAGCTTTTTTTGTCATTTTAAAAACATCAAAATAGAAGATACTATCACAACTAACTCTTTACTTAAAATCCATAATCAAAAAGTTTTCAATCTTGCATTCAAAAACAACTTTTTGTTGTAAATAATAATTTAATTTCACAATATTACAGTAGGTAGAATTAAATTATTATTTACTGATATTGTTGGATAATTTCTTCAATATCGTCATAGAATTCACATAAAAAGTGAAAAAGAACAGTGGCGGATTTAGCACTTGAAGGACCCCAGAGGCAATTAAATTTTGACCCCCCCCTCATCTAAATATTTTTGTGTTCTTTCTACAAGATTTTACTCGGGTAGAAACTATACTGGTGGTTCAAAAAAAAGTGAGGCAGAGAAATAACATTAAAAATCAACTAATATAAAATTACAATTGTCTATTTAAAAGGTTGCTGATGTTCAGATTGTATGAATTAAGGCGCCTCTCTCTTAACTTAAATCAAAGATACTATGAGCTTTAAAGATAGATAACGCTATACAAATTTATATGTACGCTTTTTTATACCCATTTTCAGATGGCGCTACTGATTTGGGTTACTATTTCTTAAAATTAACAAATAAACTCACGATATTTAAAAAATAGTAACCCCAAATCGGTAGCGCCATCTGAAAATGAGTAGCAAAAGCATACATATAAATTTTTATAGCGTTATCCATCTTTAAAGCTCTTAGCATCTTTGCTTAAATACAGGACTTGAACATGTCAAGATTGTCCTGTTAATAAAATTATTAAAAAAGATTGATCATTATTGCTTCGAAATTAATTTTAATTTCAAGATTTCATCTGTATCAAAATAATTTTTTGTTACACCTAATTAATTTTTTTCAAAAAAATTTATGATTAGTACCTACCACAATCTTAATTTGAAATTTTAGCATTTTAAACCAAGAGAGGCGACTTAAATTGTTATTAAGTCTTGAATATTATTATTAATTTTTGTTAAAAATGAAATTATTTAAGTATATTTGCACCCTTTCAGTATCCCTTATCAGTATTAAAAGTAAATTATTTTTTATAGTAATTTTATATTGGATAATTTTTAATGTTATTTCCTAATGTCGTACTTTTTTAATAATTAAATAAAATAAATTTAAGCTTGCAAGAACCAATCAAATTGAAGTGTTTTCTTCTACACTTCAGTTTGATTAAGCATCAACCTAATAATCATAATATTATTACGCTATATTAGTCAATACAGGGGTATTACAGCCACCTAATACTGCGAGTCCTGTTTGTTGTGACCACAATATTTTGCTCGGCCTGCGGTCTCGCATTTAGATTTATATACATAGTAACTTTACAGAATGAGTGGTTTTTACCTCAAAATGGGACGGTTGAGGATCTATTGTCACCTTGAATAAAATTGAATAATTTGTATTTATGTCATTTATTTCCAGGACGTTACAAAAACTTAAATAATTCTAGCATTACACTTTTATGTAAACACGCTAACTAAAATAGATTTACTTTGTTGAACATCACATAATTCAAAAACTAAGATTGGTGGGGGGAGATTCCCACATTTTAATTTTCTAATAACGTCATATTCCAATTAATAAATCAATTTTCTTTAGCATGTTGACAAAAAAGTGTTGAAAGATTGTGAAATGCTAGCAATTATTTAAATTTTTGTAACGTCCTGGAAATAAATGACAGAAAACACAAATTAATTGGTAAACAGTGACTCTTGTATAAAGAAATGAACCAATAAGAATGACATCATCTGCTTAAAGTTCATTACCGGCCACCGCTCTGGTGTGTCAACCACTTAATAGATAGCCAGTAGTATAGAGCCAGTATATATAGCCTGCTTGACGACAACCAGGAAGCCTCCATATTTGACTCTACTTTCTGTCTTGCATCTAACCCCAATAGATAACCCCAGAACCTAACAGAACTGATATTTTATATGTTGAGAACATTATGCGCCTATCTGTAGACCATTTCTGTCTTTAGGAAAATTTTATTTTGAGCAATTCTAAATCGGTTTCATAGCCTGATCAGCACAATTTTCAATTCTTACAGAATTGATGGTAATTTCTTTTTATCTGCCTATCGTTTCCGTGACGATCATGACCTTGATTTTATCTGTACGTCGTAGTCGACAATACAAAATAGGTGCCATAACTTTTTGCTCTAAAATTTAGAGCATAATCGATAAAATGAATCTTGACACTTTAGTTTCATTTTCTACCAGTCCTATACTATACATTTTATTATTTAATATTTATTTTAAATTTTTTTTAAAATTTGTAATCTTACAAATGTATTTTTTACATAACAACATAACTGTGCCAAATTTCAGAGAAATTGCTCATCTGGAAGTGCTTAAAAGTATAATCAATTTCTTCCCAATATTGTAAGAAATAATTTATTTCTCCATGGGCACTGTAAGGGTCAGACTGAAAGAAGCATTTTTATTAGATTAATTTGACTATGCAATGGCGCTTGAAAGTTTCAATGTGAAGCACCATCTTTTAACTTATTCATGGTTTTGTGAATAAACGTATGCTTCTCATTGAAACTTTCAGTTTAAAATAATTTATTAATGCATTCCACAAACTTTTCAATGTTTCACTTCACATGAAAATTTCAACGTGAAACATTAAAAATTTTGAGGAATCAGAAGTGAATTCGTATATTTTTTTATAGAAGCAACATTTTTAGATCTTGCTGAAACTTTAATTTATTTGTTCGTATATTATATAAATAATTTATTCGTTCGTATATTATATAAATGTTTAATGTTTCAAACCGGTATCAAGCACACAGAAACTGACATGGGCTTCCATAGATTATTTCCAGACGGGGGACAAACTCAAAATTTAGCTATTTTTCTTTTCCAATATTGAAAAAAATTCTGCATTTGTTGCCTCCCCCGAAGGACTCCCATGAGCATTGCTGAAATTATTATTCTTCCAATATTTTCCTAGTTTTAGAACCGCAAAATTATTGAAATTGCGAACTGGCTACACTTTTTAGACGGCTTAGTACTGATGAGTTGCTTAAATTACAGTTTTTGTTGTAAGTTGGTAGCAGTTATGCAAAAATAAACCAACATGTAAATGCACACAATCACATCCTCTCTTTTTCAATGTGCAAATTTTTTAATCCATGGATTACAATTTTATGTTTTAATTTCATCAATTTTGAAAGTAATATTTATGGAAAATTTTTGGTCAAGTAACCAAAAATATGCGTTGAAGGTCGTGTTGTAAAAAAATCGTTTATAATTTATGAAATAGACTCACAAGCGATTTTTTGTATAACTTTTATGTAGGTCTGCTGTTCTGGTTTACTTACCCAAATTATCCATTCTATATCATGGGGATCAAATACTTTACAGGGCGGGCATATTTCGTTGTTTTTGAATTCTGGACCGGTTGCTGTTGAACTGAAAAATTAAAAACGTATCCTGAGCTGACAAAAACACTTTACATTATTTATTTTATAAAAGTAGCAAGATTACAAATATCATTTAGAGCCCTAGCAAAAAACAAATACTATCATGATGACCAATCAATAATGCACCCAACTTGTAGGACATGGTTTTTTTTTTTAATGGCAACCGGTCCAGCCCTCACAAGCAACGAAGTTAGTCCACTCAATAATTTTCGTAAAATACCCCTAATTTTCTATCTTTTTCATTACTCCTGTTGTTCATACGAGATTAGAACGATTTTATGGTACAAAAATGCTCTTATTCGTTGCTTATTTTTGCAACTATCAAATAATTGTTTTAAAAGATAATTAATTGGAAGCAAATTTTAATGAGAGTAAAATTTTATTTGATCACTATTTTTATTTTATTTTTTTAATTCAAAGTCAATCTAGGATTAAAGTGATAATTTTTGTTAACACAAATTAATTATTTATTTGTAAATATTTTATTGTATATTTGTGTTAACAATCAGCGGCGTCTACAAAATAAGATAGTTAAATTTAAGTGACATTAGTGATAGTTTTTGTTTGATTTTAACATTAATTTGATAATTTTAATGTTTTGATTGTTTAACTTAGTTTTCAAGCAGGGTAGCTCACATTGAGTCTAGATAAGTTGTTTGTTCTAAAGGGTTGTAATTAAAATTTTATATTTCCTATCTTGAGGACGAAAATAAAGTTTTTATTGCATAATGACCATTGAAACCAATGCGAGCGTTGTCTGTGGGTGCTACATTTTTTACATATTGGTAAACTATTCTGTATTTATTATGAAATTTTTTACAATTGTGATTAAGAAAATGAATTGATTAGTATTTGCCATTCCACATTATCAGATTATGTCGCTCTGTTTTAATTATTGTAAATATTGTTATAACTTATCATTTTAATAATGAATAATTGCGCATTACCTGTAATTGTATCGACACTTTAAAAAGTGCCTATAATTTGTGTGCTTAGAAGTATTTATTAATATTGTATAATATATATTTTTTGAATTAAAATTGTACAGCTAAAATTTGAAAGTCTTCATGTATCAATAACCAGTGTTGATCAAGTCATATTTATTAGAAAAACTGTAATTTTTTATTTTCCCGTTAATTTTTTAGTCATTCTGAAGAGCTTACACTGCAAGTGTATGTAGTACTTATGTAATTAAAATTAGTTTTAATATTTTAATTTTATAAGTTTTTAAATGTACATAAGTAAATATAAAACATCTCATACATTTTGTTCGTTTTTTTTAGAACTTGGCTTACACTCAGCAAAGGGTGGAACCAAAAACTTAAAATATGAAGGAACAATAGGTGGTACACAAAAATCCCAGTAATAGGTCCCCAAAATTTTCATTCGTTTTCTCACTAGAAATTTGATCTGACATACCCTGGGTCGGATCAGGATCAAGCACAGAGTGCCCTTTTAGGATATCTGGGGGATAGGACGGTAATCCTGGGTGTGAATTAGAAAATTTCAGCCATAAGAAATTTCTGGTCGGGTTTCATGTGTTTGATTATTTCTTTTTGCAAATACATTAGTTGTAAATATAGGTATCCCTCGAGTTACACGGTTTTTGAACAATTTCTATTTAAAAAGAAAAGATGATTTGAGATTAAATAATTGCACGGTTTCCTGTTACATGGAACACAATATTATTAGGTTGCACTAATTATGAGTCTCAATTTACACTGAACCGTGCAACTCGAGGGTTACCTGTAAATTATGACGTTATCAAACAGTCATTAGTAAAAAGTTAATAACCAGCACCTGCCTAACAGATGATTTGAGCTTAGGTTATTTGCGATATCAATTTTGTTCCAGCTTTTAGTTAAGACAAGAACTTTGCGAATTTAAATGCAGATATAACATCAAGTGGCAGAATTTTCAACATCACTTTGGTAGGTAAACGAAATTTGTGATGGCACATTTTCAATTCAAATTTGAATGTTTTATTTTCACCATTGTATGGTCATTTTGATGAATTCGTTCAGTTAAATGGAATCTATCACGGTAGCTCAATTGTTTGTACTAAAAATGTACTAGTAATACTGCAAAATTATGATATGGTTACTATCAAGTTACACTACATCGACCACAATATCATTGATTAATAATTCTTAATTGTTTTCATTATCATTAGTTGAGTACTTTTATTTTGCAGTTTTAATCCTGATTTGACTTTACATAATTCAACTTCTCTATTTTCTCTTGGAAATTAACCAAACCTGATTTGAAACTGTACAAAGAATCCTCAACGTTACTTATGATTATTTTGACTTGAGATATCAGCTTTCAGTTGATTTTCCAGTTTAACTTGCTAATATTGTTACCTGTTATTTTGTCATGGAATTAAACCATCTTACAAGTTCAAATTGTATCTGTTATTTAAAAGGGTTTCTTCCTATATTTTATTTTAATTCCCTGGCGTTTCCGGTATTATCATCAGTATATTAAAGTTATCTGGGTATTAGGTATTTTGTGGATATCATAGAGCACGTCTACACCAAATATGAATAAGACTGGCGTACTGACCGTAAACTAAAACTTACCCCTTTATTTGCTATTACGTAAAAAGATTTTAACTCCTACTATAACATTAAAAAAAATAAGAGCGCAACTGGTTGAAAAGTATTATATTTTTACCAAGTGGTACAAAATTTAAAAATTTGGGAAACCCTGATTTATTACATAATATAATAAGATAAACATTTCTTGTTTACCTTCTGGTTTACTTACTTCTTGTTCTTGTTAATCTTCACAGATAAGAAACAAAATTTTTCCATTGTTCCTTTTGCTGTAGTCATCTTCACTTTTGCAAAGTTCCATACGTCACAAATTTAATGCATGCACACTAAAAATCGCCTAGAAGTTGTTTTTAACCAACAGCTGACCGAATGACAACCATAGGTTTTTTTCGACAGATGTCAACCAACTTTTTGGGTTATTTTTATCAAATTTTAACATTTACGTTCTAAGTTGTGATTGTTTTGATGTGATAACTAATCTGAAAGTTTTGATGGAAATTGAAAAAATAATTACTTCGTTCTTTTTTGTGTGCTGTTCATTTTTGTTGTGACGCAGACTTATCAGATAAAAATGATTGATTGATTTTAGTGGTATCGTACAAAGACGTTAGTTTAAAATGTGGGTGAAGCCTCAGGAAGTTTTACTTAAAAACGCGCTATGGTAAGTTGAGCTTTTGTAAATATGACAGTCGCGAATTAGCGATTTTGGGGTGCAAATTGGGTGAATTTTTCCATATGTCGGTTTTAAAAGTTTGGTTTCTGCAGGGTTACGGAAGATTCGACAAAGTATTTTGTTTTGCAACATCGCCGAGGACATGGAACGTCCAAAAGTCTGTCTTCGATTCTGGTTGGCACGATGGATAGCATTTTTGATACGAAACCACCTCCTTATAGGATTTTGCATCAGACTCAGTCATCAGAGGTTTATTGGTGTATGTTAAATCTCTAAATTAAATGTTTTCTATTCTGAATGATTTCAAATTATAGTGATTGCTTGTTCAATGACCAGACAGGATATATTAAAGGACTGGGAATGGTTGAAGGAAAATATTGCCGAAACCTTAAACACCTTTGATAAAGAGGACGACATCACAGATTTTGTTTCCTGTAAAATCGAGTCGGTTATTGCAACAAAGAATGACCTACAAATTTCTGACGGTGAGTACACCACTGGATGTGTCTTGTTTGATTATTTTTAATTTAGCATATAATTAACACATAAATATGTACATATAAAAAAAAGTTATTCTCATTTATTAATATTTTAATGATAACGATTTGGTTCACAAAGATAACAGTATTAGTATATTTTAAATATTTTTATATTTAAATTTTAAATTGAAAATTTTGTACTTTTTTTTGCTACATATTCTACCAGCCACTATTTGTGACGCGCGTGAATGGATTAACGAGATTTTCATTCGGTGACATGAGGGACTGTGTTCTTTTAAGAGCAGGTTTTTTTATTATATTTGGTTTTCAGTTTCATTTATTGATTTACCAAACCGGAAATTTTTGTTTGAATTTTCTAAGAGCAACGGTAATTTTCTTTTCATAGTAATCTTCTATACAGTGTGTTCACGAAAAGTGGTAACAGTGAATAATTCTTAAATATTACTAGATACAAAAAAAAGTTTAAATAGTTTTTTATTCAACTCCAAATTTTCTATTGGAAACTGACAAAGTATATTTTTTTATACTTCAAATTCAACCGGAAGTAAACATAAAATTTTTTTTTCAAATGGCAACATGTTTTTTTTAACATTTTTGTAATCTGCAATTTTTTCTTTATAAATACATATAAAATTTTCATAAGGTTACATAAGAAAAAATTCGAGAAAACACAAAATTTAAACAAACAATAATAATTTACTGATTATTTACACATAGGTATGTAGAGTGCCATGAAAAACAAAATATCACGACACCGAAAACACAACATTTCATTTATCTGATAAATTTTTCAAAATTGCCACCGTTTTGTTCAAGAAATGATTCGAATTTTTGCAGAAGTTCTGGCGATTTGATGATAATTGATAGATGCTAAATTAATTTTGGTTTTTAAATTTTTTAAATTTAAAGTTAGATTTGCCTAAACTACTATTTTTAAATGACTCCGTAGAAAGAGTCGAATGGTGTCATATCATAATAATGGTGTTTTGTTTTTCATAGCACTCTACATACCTAGTTAATAAATTATTATCGTTTGTTTAAATCTTGTGTTTTCTCGAATGTTTTCTTATATAACCTTATGAAAATTTTGTATGTATCTATAGAGAAAAAATCACAGATTACAAAAATGTTAGAAAAAAGACATGTTGCCATTTGAAAAAAAAAATTTGTGTTTACTTCCGGTTGGATTTTGATTTTTGGATTTGGATTTTATTGTGGAGGGCAAGACAAGCTTGCACGCACTTAGGCCTCTAAAACCGGGCCCATTGTACTACCTCCGATTTCCCAGCAGTGCATGTGGCGCGACTAGGAATAGAACTGCGGTTTTCCGCTTCCTAGCCTGCCAGTATATGCTTAACACCACACTGCTGGTTTACTTCCGGTTGAATTTGAAGTATAAAAAAATATACTTTGACAGTTTCCAATAGAAAATTTGGAGTTGAATAAAAAATGGAGTTAAACAAAAAATATGCACATCGTGAAAATTAGATATTTTGTGTAAAAAAATCTCAGCTTTCAGAAAAAAATATCTAATTTGAAAAAAAAACTTGCCGCACTGTCAAAAAAAATCAATTTTTTTACTTCAATTAAAATTTTGGGGGTCTTTTGCTAATTATAATAAAAAATTAATATCTTCTTGGAAAGCTGAGGATTTTTTACAGAGATACAGAGAATAACTCCACAAAATTTGAAAAAAGTCCGCGGGGGTCACACTTCAAAAAAATTTTATTTGGTGGAATGACCCATATAAACCATAAAGAAAGATCGAAATCTGAGAGATACATTTTTAAAAGTTTTGTGGCTTCCTAATACATTTTAAAGATTTACATTCAAATAAAAATAAGCTAAAAAGAAATAGCCAAAGAATTTTTGAGTTAAAATTTTCTTACAATGTTTAGCCACAGAATAATAGCATAAAAATATGAGAATTTATTTGTGATAATATAATATCATCCTTGCCAATAAAATATCCAATTCCAATATTTGTTCTAGGTATATAAACTTTGAATATTTAGAGTAGGTACATTAAATAATATTAACCTTGATAAGATTAATATTGTTATCAATAATTAATATAGAAGATTTTTCTGATTTTGTGGAGAGAAATTAACAAACAAACCTCAATAATTGCAATAATTTTTATTTTATTTTCTATCGTATTAATTTTAACAAAAATCTTAAAAATTTTCTGACTGTTATGGATCTGAAATGTTAAAATGATACAAAAATAACCACTGTAACCTGACACTTTGAGATAGTAGTACATTAATGTATGTTAATGCGACACAATTTTATTTGTAGATGAAGCAACAAAATCATTTAAGAGGACAATGGATAAATTTCATCGTTTATTTGGTATGCCTCCTGAAGAAAAACTTGTAAATTATTATTCATGCAGGTAAATTTACAAAATAATTTACTTTAAAAGTCTTCATGATTTTTTTTTAAGTTACTGGAAACGACGTATTCCACGACAAGGATGGCTATACTTATCTGTTAATTACTTAGCTTTTCATGCTTACATATTAGGCTTGGATACAAAATTTATTATTCCCTGGTCAGATGTTATCAAGTTGAAAAAAAATACCAGTTTATTGTTTCCTGATTCGATTCTGGTCTCGACGACAAAGGAAGAATTTAATTTTAGTATGTTTTTAAATAAAAATGAAACTTTTAGTCTTATGGAACAATTGGCGGATATAACTGCAAAAAGGTATATCACTTTTTTGTTTTTTTTGCATTTTCTGGAATTTGTTTTTCGATTTGTTGTCTAGCAACGACTAGAATATACCATAATCATGCATATTATTAAAAATCAATTCAAAACAAAGGGTGACAATCCTTTATATTCACTTCTGAAGGTCAGGAGTTCTTAACTTAGGTGATAGTGTTGTAGTTAAAAAAACAAAGGAAGGGGAAGACATCTGCTTTATTAAGTTTCCAAAAAGTAGTTAACAGAAGGGGGGCCGACGAGCTTTTTAATTTAAAATTTTTCTTTTCAACATTTGCATCGGTTCCTTGGCAGTGCTAGATTAGCTACCCGTCCGTGGACGGGCTTTCCACCTAGTATTATTATATTATATAACTCGAAATACTTAAAATTAACATCATCATTTATAAATTGTTTAACAAAATCACTGGACTATTAATGCTTTTGAATTGGTATAGTTAAAATAAATTTATTTTGTAGATTAATTGATGAAAAGCGATGTTTTTATGAAGACACTGAATTATTGAATAAATTAAGGTAAGAAACTGGACGATAAGTCAATATAGACTAAATAGAATATTTTTTCAGCAAAAACGTTCCGAAGAAACCATCATTTCTTAAACGCGACCTTGACGCTCGTTCCCATTCAGAGGCCTATCGTTTAATGTTCCGGTTACCTGCATCCGAAAAGCTGGACGGTTCAATCGACTGCACCCTACTAACCCCATACAACAAAAAACACGTAGCTGGGCGCATTTTCCTCTCCCAAAATTACATTTGTTTTGATAGCAGGGTAAGTAAATCGTACCAATTTTCTTCTTTCCTCTCTAATTTTTTTTACTAGGTAAAATCCCAAGTCAGTTTAATTATTCCCTTAAGGGACGTAAATGTAGTCGAAAAAATAGAAAATAATGCGTCCAATACGTTGCTCGATAACGCAATAATCGTCTCAACAAAAAATGAAGTGGATAAAACGAATTTTTTGTTTGCTCAAGTTTTAGACAGAGATTTTTTAGTAGCAAAAATATGCGAACTTCTCGCGAGAACAAAGGAAACAACGTAAGTTTTATGATTTCAAAAGGAAAACGCTGAAAAACGTGGTTTGCTTGTTATAGAAATGAATTTGATGAAAAGGAGTTTAATATTGGTGACAACGATTCGTGGAAATGCAAACCACCTCTACGTATTTTATTTCCTCTCAGTCCGGTACCCGAAGTTGATAAGAAACAAAAAATTAAAGAACGTGAATGGGAGTTGCACTTCAACGAGTACGGTCGTGGGCTTTCGATGTACCGAACAACCGATATAGCCAAACTTGTGTTGACCGGAATTCCAGACAGTTTAAAACTGGAAATTTGGATGTCATTTTCAGGTAGTTATCTAATTTTTATTTATTATTCTAAAACTGTAGTTTTGGGTGTACTAACTAATTTTCTTTTATACTCCAAATAACTGTGATATAAGAGAAAATTAGTATTCTCAAATTGTAGTATATAGACTAAACAGTTGCACTTTTAGGTGCTGCTAACGAAAAGGCAACTCATCCTGGTTTGTACCGCATCCTGGTCGATCGTGCACTTTTAGCAAAGTCAACTGCTAATGATGAAATCGAAAGAGATTTGCATAGATCGTTACCGGAACACAAAGCATTTCAAGATGTGGTCGGAATTGATGCTTTACGAAGAGTTTTATGTGCCTACGCTCTTCGTAACCCAAACATTGGTTATTGTCAAGCGATGAACATTGTAGCATCAGTTTTACTGATTTACTGTTCCGAAGAAGATGCGTTTTGGTTATTAGTAACGCTGTGTGAAAATTTACTACCAGATTATTATAACACCAGAGTAGTGGGCGCAGTGGTCGATCAAGGTGTTCTTGACGATTTAACATGCGAACATTTGCCCTCACTCTATGATAAACTTACCCAACTCCATATGATTAAGATTATTTCATTGTCTTGGTTTTTGACCATCTTCTTAAGTGTGATGCCTTACGAGAGCGCAGTGAATATTATGGATTGCTTTTTCTACGACGGAGCTAAAGTGATATTTCAAGTTGCCCTAATGATTTTAAATTTAAATCAAAAAGAATTGTTACGCTGCAATGACGAAGGGGAAGCTATGCAACTTCTCTCTGAATATTTGAGCGGAATTTATAATGACGAAGGGCGTGGTGCCATCAGAAGTAAGGATTATTATTCACAAAATCGAGTAAGAGGACAACATTAATTTATTAAAAACTAAAATTTACTAACTGCTTTTTTTTTATCTAGACAATTTCTGTACAAGATTTAATTTATGATGCTTACACTAAGTACGGATTTTTAACAACCGGTCAGATTGAAAGGCTTCGATTGAAATCGCGTTTAAAAGTGGTACAAGATTTGGAGAGCAATTCGGCAAGGAATGTTATTCGAACAGTTATAAATGATAATTTCTTTACACATCAAGAAATACAGGTTATTTTTTTATATTTTTTTAATTATACAAGGTGAATCAGTAGTGTTGACTTCTTCCATAACTCCTTTATAGTTTCAAACTGTGGTTGGTAATCAGAGAAAACGTTAATTTGGTATAAAAACACGTTTTGAAAATTTCGGGGGTTCTGACAACTAAAATGGTTAAGAACAATAGATTTAAGATATCAAAACATTTTTAATTTTCCTTTGCTAGCTAAATACCCTAATGAGTAGGGATGAGATTTTTAGGTCATTTAATTCAAAAATAGGTAACTTCTCCAATTTCGAATTTGATTTCTATTTTATTATAGGGGCATTCCACACCAAATCGACCACTTTTGAACCCGACCCCTTTCGATTTTCCTGAAATTTTTACATATTATACTATCTCACCAAAAACAGTTCTGTGAATTTTTTCAAAATTTTTTACTCAACCCAAGAAAAGTTACGGATTTTTAGAAAAACTGATGTTTTTTTTCTTCAAACAATCGTAACTATTTCAAAAATTGACTAATCGGAACGTTTTTTTGTTTTTGTTTGTCTTTAAACGTACTTTTCAGGAAAAAATACAAAAAAAATATTCAAACTTGGATTCTACAAAATTTTTCATTTTTTTGGAGAAAATCATTGATTTTTCAAATTTCGACACTTTTGATTTTTGATTTTTTTATTTAAAAAAACTCTGATTTATTCCGCGTTTAACAACGCAAACCCCATAATGGGCCGACATTTCTTTTGTTTAATTGAAAAATATTATTTGCGTAAAAATAAAACAAAATATTTTTTAATTAAACAAAAAAAATAGAAAGAAATCGATCGTTACGATCGTTTGAAGAAAAACAACATCAGTTTTTCTAAAAATTCGTAACTATTTTTGGGTTGAATAAAAAATTTTGAAAAAATTCACAGAACTGTTTTTGGTGAGATAGTATAATATGTAAAAATTTCAGGAAAATCAAAAGTGGTCGGGTTCAAAAGTGGTCGATTTGGTGTGGAATGCCCCTATAGTATATCCTTAAAGAACAAAATTCTGTTTGGTTCATATCGAAAGTCATGAAATTGTTGATTTGAGAAGCGAAAAGGCGGAGAGGAGTAAATATTGGTAAGCACACTTTGATCGATAAGAAAAAATTTAAGCGCGCTTTTCTCGACTTTTTTCTTTTTGTTTGGATTTTTCCTAATTCCATGAAAACGGAGGTTTCTGGTGACTAAAAAAATGGAGGAGACATAAAACATGTACAGTTTATGACTGAACCTCCAAAATAATCTAAAAATTTGGAGATTTCTCAAGAGAAATTGAAGTTACGATTTTTTTGTCCAGTAAAAAAAATCCCATTTTTTAATTCAAGTCAAAAAGGGTAAAAAAGGTAAAACAAATAAAGTTTAAATTCTTGTCCATTCAATTCATGAGTTAGACTAAAGGAACGAAATATAACGCAAACATAAATTAAACACACCAATATTCAGAAACGGAACACCAATATTCAGAAACGGAACACTGTATTGAGTTAAAAATTATTTTAGTTTGTGAACATTAAATAGATATATAATTTGGAAATGAAATTTCTTTTGATAACTTACATGGAAGGAGCTATAGAAGAACTCAACACTAGGTATTTTTATTAAATAAAGAACATTTCAGGATTTACTATCCGTGGTCAGAGAAGAACTGTTGAGTCAAAAAAGGTACATACCTGATAGGTACGACATGTCTTTGCAACCTTATGAAGCTTATAGGGTTGATTTTGAGTACTTCAAACTGCTTTTCACTGCGTTATCTCCTTGGGGCAAAGGTCAAAATTTTGAATCACTTGCTGCTAGAATTTTCAGGGTACTGTTCAATATTTTCCAAAAGATTTTGCTCGAGTAATTTTAATTCATTTTCAGCTGTTTGACGAAAATGGAGATGGCTTCTTAAATTTTCGCGAGCTTCTGATGGCTTTAGGTTACACTTGCTCCGTAGAAGCGCCACAACGTTTGAAATTACTATACATATTAAATTTACCACCTTTGTTGCCTTTAGCCGACATTATTTCGCCGGATAGGAACGAATATGGAGACGAAATTGCGAACGAAGCCGTCGAATTTTTTGACACTGTAGAACTACAGAGTGTTGCGTGCGAAAGTGCCAGTGTTGGGTCCAATGATTCAACACCAACGAATTCCATCAATAAGTAAGTGATTTTGAATTATTCTAAATTTGGTGCTTATGACTGTCTGGCAAATTTTTTAAGTTTCTTCGTTCCTTGTTCTTAATTCTACTCTGGTTTAGGAAAATTAATATTTTTGTTTACATGGTAGTAAAGTAAAAATACAAATTATTGCAATCAGTGTCTCAATGAACCAAGCCAAGAAAGTTTTATTATTTTTTTATTTACCATTTGCTAAGCATTTCTTACTTAAAGATGCAAATGTTTACAATTTTTTTCTTAATTTAAATTGCTGAAGAATATTATTTATTAAAATTTCGTCGGTCATAGTAGTTCCAGTTTCCTTTTGGACAGTTTGGCAGTTTTTCTACGGGACGTTCGTTTGTAGTATACTGAAAAATTTATACTTGATTGTAACTTTTGTAAACACCACATCTGTACACAGTGCCAAATTATACCTTATCATTTGGCACTATTGGTCAATGTGGTGGCGCCACTTTGGTGACCTCATGAAAAGAACCGCGAAGACAGCAAGAGGTTTTTACATCTTGGAGATCCAGTGGCTTGGTAAATCTGTTTTTTGTAGCAAAATCATTCTGAATTACCCTACGTCAAGGTACACAGATTTACTGACTAGAATTAGAGAGCCCCTGGTCTCCAAATAACACAGCAACTGACGGATACATACCAAAATTTTTCCTGTGGTTATTGTACACTTATGTGGAGGAGAGGGTTTATCACATGGATGCCGCATCCTTGACTTACATCTTATAAGTTTTTTTTTAAGCTCAGATTCTTCGCTTGGAAATGGATCACACTTTGATGTAGTGTATTTACCAGCTATAAAAACGCGGAATAAAAACTAATAGGTGCAAGATAATCAAAATTATTACGTTTTTTAACCATTGCTGTGTTGATATGGTCTCCCATGTTTTTCCTACTGTATGTGGCATCTCCAAATTCACCTATTGGTTTAGTTCTCTCTTCACCACATTTTTTACTATCTATGCATTCTTGTGACATGGGTAACCTTGGTTTTTTAACTTTTCTGCATGTTTTTGGGCACTCTTCTTCTTTTTTAGGTTTACAATTTTTGCCAATTGTGTAACGTTTGCTAATGTTTCTTCTCGCTTCCATATTGATGAAATTTTGAGTTGCCATTTTTTGTGTATTTAAATTTATTATTGGGCTGAGTTTCACAAACAATTTTGATATTAATGACATTTTTTGGGTTTTAGTGTTAATAAAATTTCTAATGCAGCATGAAAAAATGATTTACGAAAAATCTGTCATTTTGACTGTTCCCAGTTTACTAAGTTTTTTCTCAATTTTTAACAGTTCACTTGATAGATCAAAATCTGTTGAAGAAGCAGGATCTTGCAGTCAGCAAGCTGAAGGAGCCGAGGTTAGATGGGAAAAAAGAAGTTTGACAAATTTGCGTTCGGTAGTTCAATACACAGACACAAAAATTAATTTGAAAAGTGTTCCAAAAATGACCCGACCACATTTTATTATGCTATGGAGAACGATTTACGACATCGCGAACGTTCAACCAGATGAAAATGTAAGTTTGTTTTGCTAAATTTAATAACGAAAAGTGTTCAATAAAATTTTTCAAAACCGAAATTATTTTCGTCTTTCGTTTTCATTATTTTTGTGTGTGTTTAACATTTTTCAGAGATTCAAGATTTTTTATTTAATTTTTTGTTAATATTTAGCTCTGGTTTATCGTTTTATTTCGATTTAAATTTTGTTAGATGTAAAAGATGTAATTAATATTTGTTTTTATTATGCAATTTTAGGAACTTTATAATGCAATAACCGACGCTGGTACTTTATTATTAAGCTTAGGTGATGTAAGTAAACAATTTTTTGTCAATCGCGAGGACTCCGAAGATAGCTTGGTTACTGCTGCAGCATCAACTTTAATCAGCAGCGAAAATTTGGTTGCCAATGTAAGTGACTTGTTATAAGTTTTTCAATTTTTTATGTTTGCCTCTTTAGTCTCCAGATAGGAATGGAAATCCAAACGTGAAGCAAGAAATTGAGTGGTACATAACAGTGGAGCAATTTCTTGCATCAATTTTAAATAACAAAATTTTATCTGACTTTTTCTCAAAACGCGTTTCACTTTCAGAAAACATTGGACAATTTAAAAATCATAAGCTTTATAGATTACAAAGTTATCAAGATGCACAAGCCTCAAAAGCTTAATTTTGAAACTATTTTATTTAACTTTTGTGAAGTGATAAGTTTACCAATTATTTTATTAATTTTACATTCCATTAGTTGCGCAGCGTAGCTTCCCAATTTTATGTAATTTTTACTGTATATTGTACATATATAGCGGTTCAGTGTGAATATTTACAAAGCGTTTTTTTAAATTTGAAGAAAAAATACTTTGTTGATAGTCGAACGCTTTTTTATTGACTTTGTATTATATAAAATATAGTAGATAATTCTGTATATTTGTAAGAAAATAAAGACTTATTTTAAATCAGTGCAAATAATAAAAAAAATTTAAAAATATTTTTGGAATTTTTTTACGGCAGACACGAAATTTTTAGTTCTGCGGTTCTATATTGAAAAGGAAACTCCCATTATTTGTTACTTTTTGGTATTATTTTTCGGCAGGATCCAGTCTAAAGTTTGCTTTCGCCGTAAGAGGTGGCGCGATGATCTTCATTTGGATTAATTAATTTTTGAAAAACATTTTTAAAAAATAATTTTTATTTTTAAAATTCTGTTTAGAAAGACTCGTTTAAAAGCGTTAAAAAATTACGAATCAATTAAAAATTATTTGAAAGTGAAAAGAATTCTTACAAAAAATCAAACTTGGAATTTTTTAATAAATAGAAAAATTAATTTTGAAATATGTGAAAAATTCACTCGCCATTAAAATTAAAAATGTGGGACGTTATTAAAATAAATTATTACCACTTGAAATTAATTAATGTGAATAAACTATTAATTAATCGTGAATAAATTTTATAAACTCGTTTGGATATCAAGAAAAAATCTATAAAATTCGTGACAAAACCACACATTTAAATAAACACAAAACACCACCAAAATTCTAAGTCATTCAATCACGTGTCGTTTAGTGCTACCTCTCAATTTCTCTGCGGTTAAATTCCAGGATTAATTAAACTTTTTTATGTCCAAAATCTAAATCGTCGAGTCAGCCGCAAATAAAACTTAATCTTGTATTTTTTTATTCAACTTTCTTTCCAAAAAAGTGCTATTTTAATAATTTTTTTTCCAACTTTTAATGCAGTGGCAATTAATAAAAGCATTTAAATGATTACACGTCGGATGTTGGTTGGCGTGATGAGGGTGAATATATCATTGAAGATGTGCATAAATCAGTTACAAATGTACTATTAGCGACTATAAAAACGATTTGTGTTACATTTCCTGCTTGACCAAACCTAATTGTGAAAAACGATTTCAATACTTAATGCAGTTTTTTGATTCAAAATGCTCATTTATATTTAAACGGTTTTTGTAATCAAAATTATAAACTCGACAAATTAGATTGGTAAGCGATAAACGTAATTAGGTGAAATTTTTATTCCGTAAATTCGAAAAAATATGCCAGTGCCAACAGGAAGAGCTAAAAGAAGCCCAAATCGTCGCCATATATGAAGAATTTGGCAATATCAAAACAGTGATTGTGGATATTGAATACTTAAAAACAATACAAATTTTAATTTTACTCACTTTACATAACTGCAAGCCGTTCCGAATCATCACTTCGATTTTTCAGATTTCTTCTGGCATTTAAGTCCAGCGTAAAAGCAAAAACTGGTTAGTAAAGTTGAATTAGGTACCTGATTTCGTATCCGCAAAGGGATAAATTTGATTAACCCCGAAGTCATTCAAATACACAATTACAAATTTTTTCTAAAATCTTTGTGCCTGCTGTTTCAATCAATGGTGATCGTAGTTTGACTGGATTTGAGCGTTATATCTTTGTCTCAACATTTCAGACTTAGAAGGGTTGAGGTTAAACCTTAAATCCTCCTCCTTAAAGGAGGATTTTATATCCATTCAATAGCATTTTATTGTCCACCAAGACCCAGCGACTAAATCACTGTTACTGTAAATATTGATTATCTCGCATAGTCAATCAAATTGATTTACTTGCTTAAAACCAAAGTTTCCTAACCAGAGATTTTAACCCAGAATTTCCGCTTTCTAACTCAACCAGCGATCACATCACTCCGATGCTGTGGCTACACGAAGTTAATGAAGTCCTTTAATCCACCACTTTTGAATGGTACTTTTAGAAAAAATACTGGTCTAGCTTGACACAAAGATTGAATTACTCCAACCTTTAAAACCATTATAGCAGCCCTAGCATAACATTTGGATTTTAATAAAGCACAACGTTTTACCAGAATATCAAATCTTTTATTCATAAATAATACTTATAACAGATAAGGAACAAAAATACTTCCTACCGTTAAAACAACTTTCAGTTCCAATTATTGGAAATGGTCATTGAGTAAAGTTTCTCTATCTGAATGGAAAGGAATCAAAATCCCCGACTCTTCGACATCATAATTTCCTCCAAAATTCCACAACTCGGACGAATTACCGACCTTGCTTGAAACCAACATCGGAAACAACTCCTCATGGATTTTCGTATGTTCCGAAGGATCTGGATTCGTAATAGACGTAAACAAAATTGTCGACTCGATGGCACTACTTGACGAATTCAATTTGGGAGTCAGTTCCTGAATTTGTGATAAAATGTGGTCTTGATGTTCCATACTTTTCGATGTGCTGAAAAGTAATTCTAGTTTAACCCATCAGGTCCCAATTTTTGGACAATACGTACCATTCTTTATCGAGCGAATCCATCGACGTTTCGTTATTTTCGTTTTGATATATTTGTGTGACGTATTTGGAAGCATCTTTTACGGTCAGAAAAACTTCGGAATGCTTGCTCATGAGATGCAGTTTAAACTCTTTGGCGAAATTTGATCCAAAAACATCTTCCTTGCAAAATTTGCACTCGTAGATACATTTTCCTGGATGCTTATTGGTTTGTAAGACGTGCTTGCGTAAATTTTCCTGTTGGATAAAAAGAGAATTGGTTTTCGACATTTTAGCAAGTTGGTAGGTTTCTTACTAAATTATTGCACGAGTAGTCACAATGGGGACAACTGAAAGGTTTAGCACCCGTATGCAATCTTTGATGTCGTTTAAGATGTGACGATAATCTGGTGGTAAACGAACACTGCGAACATTGATAGCTTTTTTCCCTTTTGTGAATAGTCATGTGCCTGGAAGAAGAAAAAAATTAAACAATTGAACGAGTGGAATTTTAACTAATAAAAAATCGTTAATAAGCGTAACTCAGGCTGGGTGTTACTTTTGTATATGCCTACTTGGGTATTATATTTTAGCGGTTAACCAGGTAAATTAAACAAACACCATAGCGTACCCATGCGACTAATTGACAGGTGCAGTAAAATGGACTCCGACCCATGTAATTAATGGTAATCTATCCAGAAATCGTAATAAATGGCGAGCCGTTTAGGGTGCAACAAGCTAACATTACCGGTTTTGTGCGTTTACGGTTGTTCGGTATAATATCGATAATGGTGAATTAACACAAGATTTAAGCCATATTTGGACATTACAGCTAAATAAAAGCTAAATTATACTTTATCAAAAATATTTTAGGTTTGCCTTCTCGTCGGACGTTGAAGTTTCCCCATAAATTATAACAACCGATTCTTTGAAATTTAAAATAAACTAAATGATTGATAAGATCTGGGTTTTTTTCCTAAGATATCTTCATTTTTTAATTGAATGTCCGGTCAAAACATTCCAATTTAGTTGAATTTACTTTTAATTTTTTTTAAAACCTCATCTTTACGGTAATATGGTAAGAAATTTTTGGAATGAAAAGTATTTTTTTATTTCTAAAACAGAAGCTAAGATGGTCAAATTCACTGAAGTTATTGGTGGGTTTCAATTGAAGAGATCTGATTTCTCTGTTTAGAAAAACGTTCTTTCGCAGGAAGATGTAGAGCAAAATATGGATATCTCGGTAAAACTGATGAGAATAGAAAATAAATGTAGGATCCGAATGGATGTTAAATTATCTGTGCTTATATCTTATATTAATTAGATATTAGTGAGTTGACTCTAACGACCAGATATTTTAAGCTTGAAGTTTGGGCGGAGTAAGAACTTTATTATTACTAGCTCTCCTTGATAGATAATGGAAAACCACCAAAAACGGGCGCGGATGTATCACCGGGAAAGGAAGAATAGAGAAAAAAAGATTGAAATTTCTACTCGAAATAGAAAGGGGTTGAATGTTTTTCTTTTCATCGAAGCCCACTCAGTGCTAGATCCGCTACCAAACCAAAGTAATTTTCCAAAAGAATTCTTCTCAAAATAAAGTGTATAGATGGACTTTGAATTTTGGTCCTGAGCACGACCTAAAACTGCATCCCTTCTTCTTCTCAAAAAAAAGTAAAGCCATTCTTAATCGTCACCGAGAAACTAAATATTTATATCAGAATGTGATACCGTGGTTCAACGATCACGGCAGGATCCACCGCATCCAATTAAATTTTAATTTGAAAGTTCTCATTAATGTACTGCGTGAACTAGTATGATCTAGTCCTACCCTATTCGAGGAGGAAAACTCCCAAATCCACTGTCAGTCAAATCACATACCAGATGAAGAAAATATGATGTTTATTAATCCAAGTCGTGCCAATACCTGCACGTCATTCGTGAAAAATCAAAAGCTGAGGCTTGCCAACAACCAGAAGATTGGACCCATAAGGAGAAATTTTTGAGAGGTTTTTGGCATTTCTTACCTGATGGAATCTTAGAAAAATGGGAATGCTAAATCTGTGTCTATGCAATTACCAAAATATACAATAACTCAGGGGTGAAATTACATGGGCTCTAATAGTTCGGTAAAACAAAGGCCAGGAAATTTAGTAGAGAATCCCATGGGCTTCACTTCACGTTACGCTGATGCTTTATATGTATGCATTTTCATGGCTCATTAAAGAAAAAATTCAGCAGACCCCAAAGTTGTGTTATTAAAAAATTCACATTTTTTCCCGATCTATGACTATTGTTATTTTTCTTTCTGTAAATTTTGAAAATATGGGCATATATTTTAAATTCGTTAGAAAAGTTTTAACTCGCCCTAGAAAATAAAATCAGCATTTAAAAATTGTGATTTAATTAAATTAATATTAAAAAATTCTGCGCTTGCCAGCTTTCTACCAAAGCAAAGCACTTCATTGTGAACGCCGCTTTACACTTGAACGTGGAATCTAAACCGCGGTGCAAATATTTGCTAATAGAATAACTGATTGTGAAAGTTTAATTACATGTAGGTACAAAGTATAATAATAATTTTCTATTGGTTAAGCAAAAATATTTCAAATTTTCCGATTACAAATTTTTTTTTAGTTTATAGTACCTACCATTTGGATTAAAACTTTAGAAAAAAAAAAAATTATTGAAACGCTCCTCAAGAATACCTACCATGCGAATATTTTTGGGTTCCAATTCTCCTCATAAATTATCCTGAATTATATTATGTAAATATTGTCTTTTAAGTTGCTTTTTGTGCGGTGGGGGGGGGGTGAGTTCATTAGTAAATCTGCTATAGTTACCTTTTTAAATGCTGCTTCGATTTTCCTTGATATTCGCAAAGTTGGCAATTAAAAGGTGTACCACTGGAATGAGTGATCATGTGAGCTTTTAATTCTGCACGAGAACGTGCGGAAAATAAGCAATCACTTTCCACGCAGTTGTAGAGCTTTCCGGTATGCCTTGTCATATGTTGTTGTAAAATGGACCTAAAAAATTAAAAAACATAAATTATTAAAATGAAAAAATTTATATCGTTATAAAGGAAATTCTACCAGAGGTTTAAATTGCATCGTATTCTCGACATATTTATATTTTTATCTTGTTTATTAATTTTAATTATCATAAATCAAAAAGCTTATGACATAAAGATTCACCATAAACATATCTAAATGTTCCCCAAATCCAATCCAATCTGGAAATCTGACAGGACGAGTTAATAAATACTGGTCGGTCTTACTGAAGCTTGCATGAAACGACATAAATGAAAGACAGTGTATAGGGAATGAACGAAATGTTTCATATTTCACAAATTAAAACTTAAACTTGTACCTATACTTGCCAAGACATTCCACTCATTATTTCATTTCATTAATTTATTTAAAATACATATACCTGTAGTACTACATACATTCCCATAAATTATGAATTATTAATAATTTATTTTACGGTGAAAAAAACTCGGATTTGCGAAAACAAGTAATTTATAATAATTATATCTCATATTAATTACGTTTTCGTATGCGTATAAAAACCATAATTTTAATTGAAAATAAAATTAAAAGTAAATTGTATTAACGTTTAAGTTTTATTATACACGCAAGGCGCGATATAAAGATGTTTTATTATCTCATTTCCTGTGACAGTTTTTTAAAAAATTGTCGTTTGATCACCCAGCAGGCGAGCTTGGGTTTCGAACCCTAATACATCTGTAGACGTTTACTTTTTAAAACAAACATTTTAAGATTCCCAAATTTTTGGCTTCAAAAATTCTAAAGTTATGCGAGCTATCATGAAATTTCTCTTACGGTTTTCTGTTTGCTTTATAGGATTTTGCTGTGAGTATG
This sequence comes from Rhagonycha fulva, assembly GCA_905340355.1. Taxonomy (NCBI): domain Eukaryota; kingdom Metazoa; phylum Arthropoda; class Insecta; order Coleoptera; family Cantharidae; genus Rhagonycha; species Rhagonycha fulva. The sequence continues at coordinate 2,997,854 of HG996559.1, forward strand.
GAGACATTTGAATTATTAGCACTTAATTTAAAAATCTATTTATTCGGTTTAACCTTAATCCAACTTGCGCGTCAGATTTTACAACATTAAATGAAAATAAAAGAGGTTTGAAATGAAAAACAGAGCCCTCTGATAACATTACAGTTCAAATTCTAAAACTATAGCAATCCGATATTCGATTGCTAGTTTATTTTTCACTTCCAAGTATAACCTAGTTTAACACTAACAGTTAGATAGCTGACATCACTTTACTTTTGACTTTTATGTTCTTCCATCGAAAGTTTTGTAAAATAAAATTAAATCTCAAATTGCATGGATTTTATATTTAACAGGTAGTGTCCTGACGGGACTTTTAAGATCCACTGACTTTTACTTTAATTATATCTTCAAGCATTAAACCTAGACACCTCGAGTATTCCTTTCCAAGAGTTTAAAGTACAGTTTTTTGAATAGTAGCTGTCGCTTTTCCATTGATTGCTTCAAAGGAAATGATAAAATTGTACCTATACTAACGCATTACATTATGTTAATTTATCTGCAGCGCTTATTTATTATTTATGATATTTCCATGTAATGCTAATTGATTAATATTTACTAGAAAACCTTAAAAATTACTTTAAATGTACCACGACATGGTTTTTGAAAACCACCTAATAATTGTATTTATTCGGTTCTGACCTAATTTTTAAATCTCCTACCCTTCATTCTTAATTAGGTTGTGGAAAAAAATTTAAAAAACTAATTAACGACCTAAAAATCACCCGTGCATTATCTAAAGCCAAGAAATTCGATAATCATTTCAAGGGTTTTGACTGACAGGTTAGTACAGGATTTCCATCTATAGAAAGATTTTTCACTCACCAAATGGCTACTTGCAGACCAATGTAACATTTGTGGCGTTGATCGCAGTAGATCGCACTTGGAATTTAAAATTTGAAATGGAATTTTCTTCAAGTTTCTAATTTTTTTGTGCCTAATGAACAGAATACTCTTGATTTTAATTTGATATAATATGTTTTGAGTTTTATATCCAACTTTGGATTTTTAACAAGTTCACCATTTCTCTATTGAGTTACCTGGCGCCCGTTATTTTTTCAGTTAATTGGCAGACTTGCACCTGACGAGTAAAGAATATTCGAGTTCCCACTTTTCGAAGTACTAATTAACAGTAAATAAACTAAAAAAACAGACGCATTTATATTTCTTATCGATTAAAACACCTTTAATTTTCATTGACTAATAACTCGAAAGCGGTGCATCTTTAGCTGTATGTTTATTGGGACTTTTTGAACCAGAAAGTCGACAAGAACACAAAAAAAATTGTTAGTTATCTTTATCGATTTACAAAGCAACCTATATTATAATATTAATACTTTATTTTGAAATCCTGTATATTATGTAAAATATTCATATCGAATTCGATAGTTGGATCTTGATAGTCGTTCTAACTACTATATTTTAAAATAAATAATAATTGGAATAAAAATTGTACAGTGTAATAAAAGTTATAGGAAATATACAGGCAAGTGTATATAGGAAATTTGTAGTAGATAATAAAAAAATATTTGCTAAAGTATTTTTAAAACTTTTCTTCTTTTATAATTCAAGTGGTCTGCAAACAACCGTAAAAATGGAATCATTTTCAACTGTTTAATCAGAAGTCAAGACAATAATATTTGGTCAATTGAAAAATTTAATTATTTTCAGGTAGCACCTCGTATCGAAGCTTTTATAATAAGTGATGGATAATAAGGCGTTATTATAAAATCTAAGGTATTGGGCGGCTTCTCTATAACTAATAAATCTGTCACAAAGATATTGTGTAGCTGTTATTTATATAGAAATCAACATTTAAACGTAACTCCCATCCATCCTTTTCAAGTAAGCTCATGGACCGCACAGTTTTATGATTGTGTTCGTGATTAACTGATTATAAGAAAGGTTAACTACGTTTAATGGCCTTGTATAGGTTTAATAAAAATTTTTGTAAAACAATTTCCACCCTAAAAATGCGCTAATGCGTTTCTCGATACGGCCCTGCCTAATACACAATTTTTTATTAAGGAATAATACTTTATGATCTTAATCGGTAATAAGTTGACAGAAAAATTAGTTAAAAGAGTTTGATTGAAATGAAAAATGTGAAGGTTTGGGTTGCTTTTGTTAGACAAATAGAAGAGTCGCATAATAAACGAATAATTGTCTCCGAAGATTAAAACACAGATAAAAATTTTAACTATTCATTATAAATACGATTATCATATATTTCGTCAGTTTGACACACGAAACGGTTAAATCATGTAAAGTAGATGTCATTCGGTTAAACTTCTTTGTAAATCACCAAGTGGAATATTTTTTTAATTTTATATGCACATCAGCTAGTGATTTGTGGCGGATACAGCAGGAAAAAAACAAGCAGATAATTTTGGATCTTTTGCTACTTGTCAGTAGCATCAAAAACACAAATCAAAGTGGATTATTAATGAAAGGGTGCGATTTTGATTTATCGGGAATAATTGTGGCTTTATAGAAAATTATCAACATTTTTCGTGTTTTTCTCTCATAACTTGCCAAGACGAAAGTCGCAATCAAAACATCGGAAACTTTGAAAGCCCGTGCCTTTGTTTTTGGTTCTTAAGGTTCACTCAGCTAATTAACCTTCCTTTGTAAAGTTTCCCCCTTTAAACTAATGCGAGTAGAAAATTATACATCGAATCTGTTTTCTATCAAATCGAATCAACAAGGAAAGCGTTAGGGTAGCATAATTACGAGAAAAGAAATGTGGAGCTATATCGAATCATGCCAATCTCTAGCTGGCGGATTTTTTAAGCCCGAGAGGGATTTATTGCATACTTTTAAGCCCCTGGCGGTCGTAAATTTGAAGAGTCTCTACTGTAATGTATCTGCAAAGAGTCACTCCATGATGCATAGTCCTCGAAATGGGTGCCGTTAATGTGCTATCGGAGGAGTGGCGCCGTTATCTAAATCTAAGCGATTGATATGCCCGTGCTGGTTTATTTTATATTTTAGAATTCTTTCCTTAACGCCCTTACAAATTATTACCCCAACAACAAAGTCTGCAAGACGACTGCGAGTAGCACTATCCACTACCAGCATTAGAATTCAATTTAGTTCCCTAGTTTCGATAAAAATTAATCCGTTTCAACTCGACACCTGAAAGTTTTTCTGTGCCCATAAGATAATCGATATGTAACAATAAATTTTCCGGAACGACAACGTTATTCCATTTTGTTTTTCACTCGTACAAGCAGATCGAGTTAATTAATCGGTTAAAAAGAAGCGGCGTGTAAATTTTAAAATAAAAGGTGTATTGGAATTCGAAAAGAAATCCTTGGGGGGAGGTCATAAAACATACATCCACGTCATTACAGGCAGTTATTAACGCCAAGATATTGATAAGTTTGTGAAGTTTTTCCCGTCCCTATAAATTACGTTTATTTCTTTAGTTTGACATACAGTTAATCATTCTGTTTATGCGAGTGATTCTGACTCCGGGATTCTGTAAATCATTCCGTGATGCGATCTGAGCCGGAACTTGCCTCATAATTAATCGGTAGAGTTTAATTGAGATTTTTCTTCGATCGTTTATTAGATACTGTTATTTATTGCGGGCTTTTTATAAATTTTGTTATAATGCACATTTGTTGGCTTTCTTAACATGATGCATTAATTATAAACTCCGCGTTTTTAACATTAATCACATTTTTTGGTCCTTCCAAAAACTCAAATTAATAATTTACCTATCGCTTTTTATGTTGATTAGTTGATCATTTTTCGAAAAAGGTTATCGAACCTCCAACCACATATCTTTATATTATACAAATTAAGGTGAACTTTTTATTTTTATCACGCGATACAAAATGCAGATAAATTTGTTCATTTTATTAAGTATATTCCGTATGGAAGAATCTTGAATAAAGTAAAACACGTTTTGCATCTTTCCATAAAATTTATGAAAATCAAACAAAGTATTTAACAAATTCAAGGCAGGCAGTTTAAGGAAATCGGGGGTAGTAGGTTGATCGTACTGTTACGTCGTTCTATTAGATGCGCTTCGATGACCGCATGCAATCATACAAATTAAGACAGAAAATCAATAGGTATTTCATTAGCTTACTGTTATTTTTTAAAACGAATTATTACGAATATAGCAACCCCCCCCCCCCACATTCCAAAAAATCCTTCAAGAAACCAAAATAATAATTTTATTTGAATGTTAAATCGAATTATGAAGATGTCACCCTTTTTTTATTTAAGTGTTTTTAAAGTATTTGGTCAATTACACCCAAGGATTTGTAAGGGTACGCCCGTAAGTCTTGCTGGGGTAACGTGTGTTGTTTACGAAAGGAATAAATTGCGTTTACAATGTGAATGCACGTTTGTATCTTTGTGGGGAATTCCATCATTTCCAGAATTCGTGAAAAAATAAACTGGTTTCATTTTTCTGATAAATTTTACTAAGGTCAGGGTCCAAACATCTTCCAATTGGCAGTTCTCAAATAAGAGCAAACAGAAATATTATTTTTTATGCTAATTTATTTTGATATTTTAAAAATTCGGTGTTTTACTTATGTACAGTAATTTATTTCACAATACTTAGTACAAAAATACCTTCCTATTTTTACAAATAAAAATATATTGAGTTAACAAACAAATAAATTGAAATATTAATTATTTACTTTATTATTAATACATTTCTGTTGAAGAGTGTAATCCAATCCCTAAGCTCGGAGAGGTGAGCTAAGTTAACGGGCTAAGGACCGGACTCTAGGCTAGAAGCCCTAGGTTTGATCCCCAAGGTATACGAAATTTATCCGACTTTATTATGACCCTCTCCTCTCAGAAAGCAATGGCAAACCACCGAGAGTAATCTGCCAAGAAAGCCATTTAATAATAACATATTAAATTGGATCGCTAACCTCCGATGGGAGACGGCACCTTAAGAAGAAGCTCTGATTAAAATATAAACTGTTTTATTTTTTTAATTGCCGCCTAGTTAATTTTCTACAGTTAACTGCAGCTACATATCGATGGTTATATGCTAACCTGTAACGGTTACAGGTTACAGGTTAAAGCATATAATAAGTTACAGTGTAACCCATATTTACATTGTGATTCGTATTCGCCTGACATGGCCCCGTGTGACATTTTCATGTTTACACAACTTAATTTACCACTTCATGGAAAGCTTTTGAAGCGATAAAAGAAAATTCGCAAAGGGAGCCGAAGGCGATTCCAAAATCGGTCTATGAATAGTGTTTTGAAGATTGGAAAAAGCGTTGGAATGTGTGTATTACATCCAATGCGGATCACTTTAAAGGACACAAAATAAATATCGAAGAATAATTGAACCGTTTTTGTTTTATTGAGAAATTCCGGGTACTTTTTGATCACAATGTATAAAAATTTGGGTTTATTTTAAAACCAAAAGAGAGAGAGGCACACCCGAAATGAAAACTTCGGTTAAAAAAAAACAATTTCCTCTTAATTTCATTCTCAAAAATATTAAAACTAAAAAGTTTTAAATATATAAATTATTAACTCGTTGATATTAAATTATATTAAAACTTCAAAATATCGAGTTATTGTTAAAATTAAAAATGAATTAAAAGATTTATTGAGCTTTCAAACGATTATATCGTCCGTCATCAGAATATTATACAGATAATATGTTTAAACAAGTCATGACTTGTTATAGATAATATATATAATAAAAAATAATAGATAATATAATAGATAAATATCTGGGCGACCGATCTCCGATCGTAACTATTCTTATTTTTATTAACACGAGAATGATGTAGGTTCTCTTACATCATTGATTACTGATAAATGATAATAAGTAAGAATTATTATTGTAGCTCAGGTATTGGTTCTAGATCTAAAAAGTACCTACAGGTGGCCGTACTTAAATTCCCATTCAATATTTTTCGTCGATGAGCTCTACTATATTCATTTTATGATAAATTTGTCTCCAAGCAATAAAACTGTGCGATTAGGGACTCTTCCTCTGAAAATTGTAAAGTCTTGCAATAGCCAATAAATACACAAAACTTCAAGAGGTCTCGAGCTTGAATATGGCTAACGCAACCATACGCCTCATTTTGAACGGGACTGTCTCTTTTTTTGATACTCCATCCCGATGTTTCTGAGGAAAGCTTTGGGACGCCGAAATTTCCCGTTTTCAGATTTGGACGTGGAAGAAAGAGTGCAACAGTAAGGAATTAAAAAAAGCATTTTTATGGCCTTTTTTTAAGTAAAGGTTAGTCCTGATTACATGGTAGTTTAATTTGTATAGCGGTGGGTTGAGATTAATAGAACACTTCTTACTTTATTAGCGCAACACTATCAGAATGATTCTCTCTCGGATCATCAGGTTCTTTGCATAAATTCGGCAAGTTATAATTCCTTAACTTCCGTGGACTTCTTCTAGGCATAATGACATTAACAATTTAATTAAACTGCACTGAATTTTTTATATAAATCATATAACTGTCAAAACTTGATTTAAGTTCTTTTTTAATTTGACAAATAGTTTTCAAACAAAAACAATTGCAGTTATTTAATTTACACATAAACTGTCAAAACTTGATTTAATTAAATTTATAAGCATAATCAAGTAGTTTTCAAAGAAAAACAATGGCAGTGAATTTCAAACAATGCATCTAATTATGACTTCTTTGAGGTCGTTTTTTTGCGTGAAAATGAATTTTCCCAAAGATGAGACCCGACCAAATCGATTTGTAGGCCCAAAATACCCCCAGTCCGTGATTTTCATCAAAATCCCTTAGGCCGTTTTCTAGAACCCAATTACATATATTTATATATATATACAAGAATTGCTCGTTTAATAGTATAGGATATGTAAACAAGTCATGACTTGTTGTAATAAATCTGTATAATATTCTGATGACGGACGATATAATCGTTTGAAAGCTCAATAAATCTTTTAATTCATTTTTAATTTTAATAATAACTCGATATTTTGAAGTTTTAATATAATCTAAAAAGTTTTATTGTAAAAAGAGATCTGGTAACCTTTAATTTTTTTTTTCAAAAGGAAGGATTTTTTCAGGAACATAAACTACATAAAACTTAATTTTATCTCATTTTTAAGTGCTTTTACTATTTTGTAGTCTAAATTAATATAAAGAAACAGCTGTAAAACCGGGGGGTCTGGGGGGTATGGAATACCCCCCAGTACAAGGAAGTAACGAGGCGACTTTTCAAAATTTATAAAGATGCAAATTTTATTTTTGAGAAAACACCTTTTGCTTACCTACTGCTGGGGGGTATGGAATACCCCCCAGACCCCCCGGTTTGTCAATTATTTACTTTTAAAAGTACCCTCTTAGTCAAAGAAAAAAAATTTCAAGAACATAAACTACATAATATTTATTTATATCTCATTTTAAATGATTTTCCTATTTTCTAGAGTAGCTAAACCCCCTAGAATATTTTACGCATTAAATCTGAGCGTTCTTCGCCAGGCCTTAGTTACGGTCCCTTGACAATTTTGATTATAATCAACTATTTATTTTTACAACTAATTTCTACTCCCCCTCGCAAGCGGGGATTGCTGGCCTTATTGTGTTTTTAAGTAAATTTAAAAAACCGGTGAAGAGGATAACTTTCCGCACTAAAAGTGTCCATGATTTTCGAATATTTGAAATATTACTACTTATTTCATTATTTGAAAAGAGAAATACGTTTTGACTTTTTTGCTTATATTAAAAAGCCTTGTTGGTGTAATTATTATAGGTATTTAAAAATTTGCCAAACATTTTTTAAATTTGAGACTTAAAATGCATAATAACTAATAGGGCATTGTGCGTCATTATATAAAAACAAACAATTATAGAGTTGCAACATATTTTCCATTAATTTGTCACGTCCGGTTACGTTTATTGGCTTTAAAATTTGCTCCTTCAAAATTATTTACAAAATTTTAGTATGGTGTTCATTTTAAAAACGTGAGTGATTTTCTCATTATAATTAGTGATAATTACGGAAAATGTTATTTTCGCATTGTAATAAAAATCAATTTTTCGGTTCGGTATCAATTTATGAATTAAAGTTTTAGTGCTAGTGTTTTGGAGAAAACGATCCAGCGTGGTAGTAAATGGAAAAAAGGTTTTTCAGCGATCATTCGAGTGTCAAGAGTTTCATGGGTAAAAAGGTAGGAATTTTTCATTTTATTTTTCAATTTCTTATCTCAGAAAGTTTCGTTAAAAATAAAAATTGTTACACAAAATTGCTACTCCAGAGTAATAGCGCCGTAGGCGATTTTTTGAAACATTTCAAAATTAAATGCGTTAAAATACAAATTTAAATTTTTAAAATTTTGTGTTGTGTATTCAAAAATAGTTAAAGAAATATAATTGACTCGAAGTCGAATCTGCAATTTTTATCTACTACTAACAATTACTTTTATGTAAAAAAAATTCCAGGATAATTCATATTTTGAAATATAAAGCTTTCAAGTTTTTATCTTGTAGTACGAAAATTAAAAAGGTTGAAAACTACTGCCCTACTGGCATAACGACTTTTGAACGATACTAAACTTTATAAACAGTCGAGATTTCTAAGAAAATTTTGGTCTTGTTTTGCGAGGGTTAAAAATTAAAGTGGAATAAACAAATATTGAAACTTTCAGCTGCGACAGTTAATTCGTCCAGGTTAGTAATGCTAAAAATTAATCCTCCAGGAGTACTCAAAAAAAAGTTCCTGTTTATTATTTTTCGATAGCAACGAAAGAAAAGCAGAGGCGGGGGTAGTCATTATAATGTATTGTGTAAGTTTAAATTTTATTGATACCACTGAGTAGGTACTTGGAGCATAATTTAGAATCGATCCAAACTGTTTGCTATGTCAGCTTAGCTGAGAAGCTTCGATTTGGAAATGTTCAATGGCTTCAACCCCTTCGAACTTTTGGCTTTTTGAAAGTTGACTGTTCCTATCATCAAGGGCGCAATTTAACTATTTTCATATTATACAGAGTGATCAAGTTTAAAAGCGCTCTATTTAATAAAAGTCAATTGAAAAGTTGTAGAAATGGAAGCAACATCTGCATTATTTAAAATAAGGGCGCAATTTCTCAAATTGCATATCATAAAATAAAGAGGTATTGTTGTAATTAAAAGACATAATCATTTCGTATAAGTTTTCTCCGTTTAAATCAAGTAGCAATGCCGCTTCTTTATCTCACTCATTGTCATGTAAATTGCTTCAACTTATCCCGTTTCAAAATGATGTTAATGTAACGTGTGCATTCGTTAGCTGAAACGAGTTTCATAAAACATAATGTTTCATAAGCATATTCTGAGACAAACTACAGCATAAACGAGTTCATGTGAAACATCTAATATGAGTAGATGATGCGATGGTCTTCACCAGTATAGTGTATGTTAATAATGTCAAGTTCTCATTACCGCATGGATGGCGAGCGAGCTGCACACCCGGAAAAGTAATTTTTATCACTCGAAACGAATTAAAGTCCTGTAAAACCTCAAAGCGTTAACGTTCCAATGATGCAAAAAAATAAACGAAAGTTGACCCTATACCTGCAACATTGCAGTAAATCTGACCTAAGCAATTTTAACAGAAATTTATGCCTCATATTTCGCGTTAAATGTGTAGTAATTAGAGAATTGTGGTCTCAGTGAAATATAGACAAAAGGATGGGAATGTTTATTGCAATTGTGAGGACCTTGCCGTGCGCGAAAGGGTTACTTTTATCACAAAAAATTATCATTTCAATCGATCTCAAAAATTGTTCCTACCTTTTTTTAAAGCTTGCTCCACAGGTGGAACACAAGTGCAGACGCTCTCCTTCCTCTTTGGACGAAGCGGTTGGAATGTGAGAAATGCTCTTCTTGTCGTGATTTTTCATATGCAAAATTAAATTATTCTTCCGGACAAATCCAGAATTGCAAATCGTGCACACAAATGGTCGTTCGTTAGTGTGCATTCTTAGGTGACAACGTAACGAAAGTTTTGGATAAAATTTTTGACAAATTGGACACTTGTAATGAGCAACTGAATATTTTTTGCTTTCCTCGCTTTTATCTTCCGGGTAAACCATTAAGGGCTCGGTATGCAAAACTTTGTGAAATAATAATTCCGACGTGGAGTCTGTATTGAACTGACATTGATCGCAAGCATTGGATTTCGAATCGGTCACATTTTCGAAACTGCACGCCTTTTTTCTAATGTGAACCGCCAAATCTTGAGGAATGACGAACTGCTTACCACATTTAGAACAACTGAAAAAAATTATTAGTTCCCATCAAAATTACAACTTATTCTACCTACCTATGAATTTCCTCCGGGTGATTTTCTTTCAGGTGTTCCCTCAATTCGATGATGTTTTTCAAAACGACTTTACAGTGTTGACAAATTTTGCTGGCATCTTTTTGATTTTTTTCTTCCACTGCGCAACGATGTTCCGGTGTATTTCTGTGATTCCTTGCTTCTAATTTCGAATTGAAATTTAAGGAACAGACCGAGCATATGTACGTTTCAGCGTTATGGTTGAACATTTGATGCCGCTGTAAAGCTCTTCTAGATTTGAGAATTGCGTCGCATTGATTGCACTCGCATTTATTTTGATAACTGTCGGAACTCGTCAAACTGTGAGAATGATTTTCCCTTTCGCTGTGTTTCCTTAATTCGATGTTCAATTTGAATTCTAAGCAGCACGTAGGACATTTGATGGGGGTTAATTTTTTAATAACTACAGGAACGGACCTATTGATAGCCAAATTGATATCGTTGTGTTCGTTCGACGACAAGTGGTCGTACATTGTTTTTGAATTTTTGGCACGAAACTTACAAACGCAACACCAGAAGAAACTTTCAGGAGTTAAAATTATTGCATTGTGACTTTCCGAAAGCCAATGCTGTAGAAACCATTCGTGAGTGTTGCAATAAAATTTGCATGGACTACACTGATATGGTGATTGTAAAATTATACTGTATATATTTTGCAAGACCATAAGTTGCGATTTATACAAATTCATGTCGGTTTTACGACAATGATAATGAGAAATTAAATGTTTACCTATTTGTTGAGAATTAACCTTCGAGTCGCACCCTTTGCACGTTATAAACATTTTTTTACGGGATCTACCTTGGGTTTTAGTGCTAGAAACGGTTTTTGTAGTTTTTATGTCGGTACGTGCGCTATATTCTGGCGATTTGCTTAACTTTTTCTTATTGGCGACAAAGTTTGTATTTAAATAAGGTGAGTCGTCGAACTCGCTGTCGTTTAAAGTGCGTTTAAAATGTAATTCTGATTTTAAGTGCCGTTCGTACACAATTTTTGATGCCAAACGTCGATCGCAAGGTCTGCACCAATATTGAACGGTTCCGCTTGATTTCCGTAGAGGAGATATTTCTGGTTTAATATTATTTACTGAAATTTGTGACTTTTCGGGTTTCCATTTACCCTGCGTGTACGATAAAGGTGGCGCTTCTTCGTTTAGTTTCCATTTTACTTGTGGAGGTGATTCTTTGGCTTCGTCTTCGTGAGGCGAAAAAAACGATTGCGCCGGTTTCCATTTACCTTTAGTATGTTCAGGTGGAGGAACGCTGTCCCACTTTTCATGACTAAAAATTGAAATCTTTGGTTTAATTTTATTATCTGCGGTTAAAACTCTCGACGGTGTCCACTTGCTTCCAGTGAAACTTGGTGGCGGTACGTCGTATGTTTCTTCAGTTTTGGAAAACGCATGGGGTTTCCATTTTCCACCCGTGTGGTGTGGTTGTGGCTCGATCCAATAGTTATCATCGTGAGGACGTTGCCACTGGATGGGTGAAGACGTTGGCTTCCATTTTCCACCCGTAAACGATCGAGGAGGAACGTCTTCTTCTTCCTCGTCGTCCTCAAAATAGTCGCCATCTTCGTACTCGTAATCGTCGGAATCTTCTTCGATTTCTTCGTAACTTTGATGAAGAGCTACCTCCTTTCTGGTGGGCGTTTTATTGGGTTCCGTTTCGGTAATCCATTCGCCACTGTTGTTTTTGGAAGTATTCAAATCTAAGGTATCTTTGGTTTGATTGCTCGCTTGAAGCACCGCGTTTGCTTTACTTCTGGTCAAAATTCCACTGAAGGATTTGCCTCCGGGGGAGTGACTGATGCTCTTCTTGGCGCTGCTCTGTAATTCAAGTGAGGAAAAAAAATCATCGGCTTCTAGGTTGAGCGGTTTCTCGAGCAGTTCAGAGGATACGTCCGATTTCTTGGATTCATCAAGTTCTTTTCCACATTTGGATTTACGATGGTTAACGTAATTTTCCAATCCGACAATGGTTAGGTGACATTTTATGCAGTAATGTGTATCGTCTTCGAAATTGTCGATCATTTTCTCTTCTGAAATAAATGAATGTTGATTTATTTAAAGATTTTTAATCGTGGAGGAATAACAACTATTAAGTACAGGACAAGAAAGCAGAAGCACAGTATTTAAAGGGGGATTAAAATTACTTTAAAATAAATCATGTTGTGCAAATTTTTTTTGCAAAAAAAGAACTGTAAGATACGTCTTGATCTGAGGATATTGCATGTAAGTACGTATATCAGATTGGCGCCCAACGAAGGGACATTGCAAAATATCAATAAAAATGAATAAACAACCATGTTTCAAACGAATAATTCAGATACACGTTCAAATATGGCCCGAAAAAAAAAAGAAATTCTTAGATATAGACCAAAATACTTAGGCCAACAGCATGAAACCAAATCATGAGGGCCAAGCCGATTACGTCAATGTTCAAGCACACACTTTTAATAAAAAGTAATAATCAAAATTGTGGCTTATTTTTGGTTTTGAAATAAAGGAAAACTGATTAACTTAATGATTTTTAATTAGGAAGTAACAAGTACCAGGTACAGGAAAGTATGCATGCATTTATATATCTGTAAATAAAATTTAAGGTCACATGTTAAGCTTATAGAAAATGTAGGAAAGACCGCATAGTTGCATACACATTTTACCTACACCACGGTGATGTCAGATGTCAAGTTGCGTCTGTAGGGGATGTTAACATGTCACTGTACCCCTACATTGAGCTACTGCATTTATACACGCAACACTCTTAACTAACTTTTGACGTGCAAGTACAATTAACAATAATTTATTTTTCGCCGCATAATTTGCCGGCTGTAGGTATTATAAATTCAAGTGTTAGTACTGAGAGAAGTACAACAAATTTCGTACATAAATTAAAAGTGGAAATTTTAGTGGATGTGCACTTTTCGAATCATAACAAGTTGAGACTGAATCCATTATTTGGACGCCGTCAACTTTCGGTTATTGCAGAAATGTTCACAGATACGAAGCGATTGACATTTTATGTTAATGTCTTTCAACTTCTTTTAAAACAAACATAAAGTAAAATTTGTCTTTTTAGAAATGGATCCGGCAAAAATTCGCCATTAATCTATAAATAAGTTTTGTTGGTAGTACTAACAAATTTGGAATTGTTTTTCTCTTAATTTTTCTTGTCCAAGTAGGAAAATAAATGGAAGATAAATATCATTCGATGACTGATGACAAATAAGAGCTAATCTTCCCAATATGAGCGAAACCAGCTTATGTTTTTGCTGTTGAGATGTAGGATTCGCATTGTTGTGTCCACTGGGATGATGGATCCATTACTTAAAGTCGTCACTATATGACTGGCCCGTAATTATAGTAAAGTTAGCCTTCCTAATTGAAAATCATTGAGAACGAACGTGTTGTGTTTTTAGTTAATTGTGCTGCGTTTTTCTGTTTAAGTTTGTGAGAAAGTTAAGTGTTAAATTATTAGGAAAAGTTGGTGGCAGGAAGTTTAGGTGGTTAAATCATGAGATTTCGGTTGATGGATGTTGTATACATATGTGATGACCACCTCATCCCCCATCACAAAAGTGGTTAAAGGGGGTGTGAGGTGATAGTAACGGGTCGGAAACAGTCTAGCGACGTTATGTCTAATCGATGCAGTGCTGCGCGTTTGGTCTTACCCAACCAACCATTACGCACCTTAATGGGTTTTCTGTAGCTGTCTGTATCGCGGTTCTCGCTAACGCTCGATTTGTTTCACACTTTTCTAGGTATAACGTTTTGTTTTCTTAATTCACATATTCAAAACTCATTTCCTTATTTCTCCTTGCAAAACTTCATCTTCTCGGCTCGCATAAGTTTCGATATTTATAAAAATGCTGCCCATAATAGCTATTCTTTTGGGCTGTGGAGGCCATGTTTAAATTTCCCATAAACGTAATTAATTAGAATGAATGTCAGTCTTAACAAAAACCAATAAATTTCTCAAATAGCAATTTTTAAGCGCTAGGTGGTTACATTATATGAAAAACGAGGAAGATATGGGTACATAACTCGATGTCGTGCGGCTTTGTAAGTTTGTTAATTTACCAGATTGATTTACGTCAACGACTACATTCCACGCTGCCATAAAATCTATATACCTACATATATGGCGGTGAAAAACTGACAAAGTTCAAAATTTAAACATAAATTTATATTTTTTATTATTTCAAGTAACCAAATTCAACATCCAACAGTGCCGTATCCGTATACTTATCTATTTAGAGGCCCCAAACGATTCTAAGAATGAAAGGATCAATAAGTATAACTCCGTGATTTTTACAATTTTTAAAACTTTTTTTTTAATTAAAAGCAATAAGTAAACTTAGCGCTAAACAAGACCGCGCTAAACTGAGCCATATTAACCTTACTTACTTATAAAAAATAGCTGCAGTAATTATTAATATTTTTGTAATTTAAAACTGTGTAATGTAAAATGTTCAACAGAATTTTCTAATTTCTGGACATTAGTAAAGAAAAAGTGGAGTCTTTTTGTTGCGTCCTTTTTTAAAAGGACCTTTCCACCCACTTCTTGAAAAAAAACTGCCATTTTTCGGCGCGTGTTCTCCGAGTAACATCCGCAACATAAAAGCAAAAAAAAATATTGCAAAATGTCTTTTGTAGGTGCAAGGTGCAAATGTTGCACACTTCTTCTTCTTTCTGTCTTCTTCCTTTGGTGAAACGTAAACCGCATTTTCCTTTTAGAGAAGATAGAAAATACGTTACAGTGGGAGCTAAGTAGAGTGTAAATTTTCCATCCTCTGCAAGAGATCTAATATGCAATCTAAAGAAACGAGTCAAGATGTATTTGGGGGAGGAAAGTGAAATATTTTAGCACTACTATAATTTTCTGTTTGGTTGTTTTCATATGTTAAATATGTGATTTACCATCAAGAAAAGAGTTGCATTTTCTTACGTGCGACGTCCATAAAAAAAAACAAAAATTCTCCCACATCTTAGATGGTTAGCTGTTATGGCAAATACTATGGCATCATTTCAAGTGCAGATTCTGGGGGGAGGGGGCAATGAGATTAATCGCTTCTACTATAGGGATTACCTCAGTCAGAGGCATCTACGTTAGGATTTGTATTATATGGTAGCTAAGTAATAAATGAAGATAACAAATCTCTCAGGGCTGAGGTCTGAACTCACTCATCCATTTCCCTATGGATTGCTTCTAAAATGAAACCTTAATAATATTTTGGTTCAAAATAACTAATAGTTTTATCACTTTTCTATTTAAAAATAAAGGTCCTTACTCACAGAACATTTCAATTGATCTTAATGTGTTCTAGTTAACTCACCAATATTTTAAAAATTTTATTTATTATATTCTTGCTACTATAGGGAGCGAGAAAGCTGACGTTAGCGTCCTCCAAAGTTAAAAAATTTCATAATAAAAGTTCACTTTTTTAACGCTAGAGGCGCTAACGTCGAGCTTTCTCGCTTCCTTGTTGAAGAATTAGCAAGGATTAGCTCCCTCATTGGCGAATTAGCAAGAAATCTCGACGGTAGCGCTTCTTGCGTTAAAAAAGTGAATTTATATCATAATGTTTTTTTATAGAGGGGAGCTTTCTCGCTCCCTATTCGCTGTGTGCGTTGCTCTTGCTGCCCTCTAGTGGCTCAAATAGACAAAATAATTGGGACTCTTGACATATAAAAAGCTGGCAAATTTAAAGCTTTCAGGTAGGGAGTTGCGGGTCATAATCCTTCTAAGTCTATGGTAATCACATAAAGCAAGTCCCAATTCAGTTCTATTAGCGGCCACTCCGAACGCTTCGATCGATTTTCGTATCCCCTCTACACCTACGCACACAGCGAATATAAGTAATACTATATAAGCAATTAAAGCTTGTTGATTGGCCCAAAGTTAACCTATTCCAATTTTTTATGAACCAGTCAGTGAGGACTCTTAAAAATTAATAATCATTAACTTTTTTTAAATCAAAAATTTGCGAATACTTTAATTTATTAAATAGATTAGTCGAGTAAATAACAGGATGACAAGGATCCTCAATGATCATTAATTTGGCAGTGTCTCAAAGGTATCATAGTGATTTTTTAGGTTATTAACTTATGAAAATGCTATAATATTTATTTCAAATGTGTTTTAACGATTAACTATTAATTACAGGCATAGATTTTCGAAAATCTTTTGATCTTTCGAAAAATTTTATAAATTGTTAGCCCAAATAGGTACCTACCTACATAAAAATGTAAGCACAGTTTTGTACTACAAACCGAAATTTTTCCTGAAATAATTGTTTTTATCCATAGTAATATTGAATCAATTTTCAATCCACAAAAAAGAGTTTAAAGACCTTTTGTCCCCTCCTTAATTTTTTTGTTAAAAATTTTGTAAAAATTAGATTCCAATATTACAAACTCTAAAAGGGCTTGATTTCCAGCATTTTTAAAATTTTTTATTCGGTTTGGTGAAGGCCCCGTTCTACGGGGGTTCTAGCTCACATTTATTACGGTCCTGTACACCAATAAATTTCAAAAATTATACTTTTATTTTTCAATGCCATTATCACTATCTGTGTTTGAAATACGAGCAGAAATTTGATTTAGTTTGACTTTCGAGATTAAGTGTTTAAAAAAATTTGAATAATTACTACGAGTTGATTGAATTTTTTCAACGTCCCACACGGCCAACTGTGAAGAATTAACAAACAACAAAAAAATTTGAGTCAACATGCAAAACCTTAATTTATAAATCTAACAATCAGAAATATCAACTAAATTAGATATTAGCATAAAAATCACATAAATGTTAGATTCAAGTCCGTCCAGTTCAAAAGAAGTTGACTGGCACAATGGGTTTAGACGTTGTAAATCACGAGATCTGGTAAGCAAGCTCGACACGAAAAGACTTCTTTGACCTTTCCAAGTTGCTGAGATAAAATTTTACCTTGTAATGCAGGACTTGAAACGGTTTTCAAAATTGATATTTTATTTTGTCGCGAAATTGATTCGGTAACCTCGCGATCTTTGGAAAAATAATTTTTTTAAAGGAAATCTATCGAGGCGCGTTTATAAAATTCTAAATTTATGACTGCGGACCGATAATTTAAATTTTCCGCGCCTGGCAAGTAGCATTTCGTGGGGTATCACTAAATTATGCTTTGTGTTTGGTTCTTGTCCATAAGTCATATTAAGACTACACAAAACGTGTAATAAATCTGTCAAACACTGCGGAGGGTTGATGCGCAAGCATCAACTAAAGATAGAAAGGAACCGAGGGGTCTCCAGCGTTTTTTTGAAATGAAAACCACACGTAACCGAATTTTTAGGAATGTTAATTTTTGGTTTGGATTATCGGATAAAAAATCACTTGTAAATAAAGTCTAAGTGACTTCCCAATTTTTATAATTCGGCATACAATTGAAAATGGTGTAAGATAAATGTAATTATAGATTCAGCTGCGTGTTGCAGATGTCGACGACATATTGACAATAACAACGCATTTGTCCATATAAATCATCCCATTCAAGGGAACGTGGGCTTATGTTCTCTGTAAAGCTTATTATTAACCATTATAGTACTGTGGGTATATTTTATTTTGCTAACATTTTTCTAACAAAAACTGTCCAAATAAAATTATTGCTCATGAAAAGGGCGCGACTTTTTTTTTTCCAAAATCTCGACTTTCCTCAACTGTTTTATAAAATTCTCCCCGTATCTACATTCAGACTACGTTATAACGATTATATAAGGATGGGGAGTGATCATTAATTTAGACAGATAATAGACATTTACTGCTACAACATTACTTTAAGAACACCTGATGCAACTGCTTTAGATAAACATGGAAGCCATGCACAAAATTATATTTATTTACTTATTTTTCTGTATTTATAACTTTATCATGGCCAAAGTTGAAAAACATAACTGTAGAGGTAAAAATTTCGTTTCCATCCAATTTTTCCAAACAATCCAAGACATTTTATTGGATAGCATCATCCTCATATTAGGTAGAAGTAAAAATTTGTACAATTTTTTACTCGAAGAAATGGAGTAAATTTAAAAGAATTTTTGAACTAAGAATGTAAAGCTGCGTTTAGATAGCGCGAGTTTGCCTCGCGAATCTGATTCGCGCATCAATCCTCGCGTCGTGTAGACGGTTTTATGGCGCGAATCACAACTCGCGAGGCATATGCACTGCGAGCGGTCGGTAGGTCGGTCTCGACCGCGCGTCAAAGATGCCTCGCACTTTGATACTCGCGCGGTGTAAACTTCGTGTTGGTGTTTCCATGTTATTCAGATACTGGCGGCTCGCCCTGCATCATGACTCACCATGCATCTATTTGTGGGATGCCTCGCGGGAGTGATGCGCAAATCTTCCTCGCGAATCTGACGCGCGAGGCATACTCGCGCTGTCTAATCAGAGCTTAAGATCAGAAAATTAAGTTCAGGACCTACATAATTTGATGATGGTTTCATAGGAATCGTGGCTTTATCTCATGGAGACTTCACATCCTCCGAGGGTATTAGATATCAACTAGCATTAAAAATTGATACAATTGTCTAATCTATGAAGCAAATCTAAGAATCATAAAAAATTCCGGTATCCGCATTATAAAGGTCCTATAATATTTTGAGTTCTTATAATTATTTTTTAAATATTACAGGACATGGTCCTCATGGAGTTTATGGAAAAAAGATCATCTTTTGTTTTTTATTGTACTCCTTAGTAACAGTATACTTACACGTCAGTACTATTTAAACGAGTGGTTCCTAACCTTTTCAATATTGTTACTCCTGTAATCTATTAGGAAAACTGAATTTACGCCGATCTTAAAATGTTATTAATACAAACAATACAAGCAAAAACTTTATCTTTACTTCAGAGAAAATAACTTTATTGGGTTAGGTTCGGACCAAACCTGACCTAACCGTTAGGTTTTATTACCTCCACAGAATAGCTGATTTATCTCCAGGTTCGGAAGCGCGGATTTAAACCAATAACCATTGGTTATTTAAGGAAACCAGCCCAGAATGATTCTTTTTTTATGGAACGAGAATAATTTTTCAAGAAAAATATTATAAATTGGATTTAAATAAATTGTTTAAAAAAAATTTAAATAAAATATTTAAAAAAAATAAAAATAAATTTTTAAATAAAAAAAAATATAAATGGATTTAAACCAATAACCATTGGTTATTTAAGGAAACCAGCCCAGAATGATTCTTTTTTTATGGAACGAGAATAATTTTTCAAGAAAAATATTATAAATTGTTAAATTATAATCTCGTGAAATTGAATAAATATGATTTATGATGAGCTTTCGAAAGCTCAATAATAATATAAATCACTTTGATTATTATAAATAATTCTAAACAATTTAAAAAAATCATATTTTTTACAAAATGCTGAAATTTTTAGCAAAGAACCTTTTCTTTCGCTCCTTAACATCTTTTGGGTACAAGAACGCCTGCAATTTTTAGTATGGAGGATCTTTTTTTTAGCTCTTTAAAGTTATAAAATGATAGGTATAATCTGAGATTTTTAGAATTAAAGATTATAAAAAATTGGAAAAAAGAACAAAAAGGCGGACAGTTTTCAAATGAGGACGATTTACGAAAAAAGAAGACAATCCTCCCTAAAGGTGGACGGTTGGTCACCTTGTTTAAACACATTTTTAGTGTACCTCACCTCAACAAATTTACGTTTGACTGCAAACCTTTTGTATTTTCTTACCGAAAATTTCACTACTCTTTACTCCATCATGCTATTTTTTATCACTATTTTCTTTTAACTTTAGCTTATTAGATTTTTTAGTAAGCTATAGATACTACTTTTCCAGCGGTTCCTAAACCGTGCTCCGCGGATCCCTTTGGAGGTCCACGAAGCTTGGCAATCTAAAATTAAGATTGTGGAAATTATTCTTATAACATTTTAAGAATTTTAATCAAAAGAGTAAATTCACTTTAAAAATTGTTTTGTTCTTCCAATAGAAACGCCTAAATAAATAAATATTACCTATTTGGTTTAATACCGAAGTAGTAACTTGAACAATTTTTTTTGTACTTAATTAGTAGGTACAAGTTTTGTTGTAGTACCAAAACACATTGTTAAAATTTTATTAGTAACTAAAATATTTGTTGCAATAGCAAAATCTTTGTGAAGGCCCTTTGAGGGGAAATATTCCATTCGGGGATTCCCAAATCGCAATTTGTCTAATTACATGATGTTATAGTACTTAGTACTAATAAGTAAGTCAGAATTCCTTCCACATTTACATAAAAGCAAAGGTTTATAGGTTATATTCCCAGTGTAAAACTTACAAAACGGATAAATTGAATATTTAGGGATAAACCCATAGTAAAGAATTAAAAGTTTTGACTTGCAGACTAATAATATGACCTTAGATGAACAAATAAGACCTAGAGTTAAACGTGGAATTCGATCCACGGCACAAATAATTTGAGAATGAAGTTACTCCCAAAGTAAAAGATTTAAATCCCAAAGTAGATTTAAAGTGGGATTTAACACTTTTTTTCAAAAATCTCGATTTTGAGCTTAGGTTAGAGTTAGTTTATGAGATTTATTTACCATGAAAGATAAACTCGTGGACTGCTCCAAAAACCAAAACTGTGTCCCTCTAACCTCCTTCATCTATATCATCAGGTAGAAGCATTAAGCATGATATCATGTTAAAGAGCTGATAAGCCTCTAAAACTTGGTGAACCAATTGACGAATCAACCTTTTTGCCTCGCTCGCAAGAATTTGGTCAAGGAATTTTATACTTGTCAGTGCCCTTATTGAACTCTAGAATTCTGCATATCTTGTAAGTTCCTTAAAGTGCAAATTTGTTACAAATAATACTTTTGATTCAATTGATGCTCTCTCATTTTTAATAATTGTAAATTTTCTCATTAGTAACATTTATTGTACTACACGGAGAAATGTCATCATATGATAATAAAACTTCATTTAAACAAATTTAAAGTCGTTTCAAATTTTATTTATTAGTATCTATAACTTCGGTGAGGATAATTGGTATTAATTCCAATTTTTGATTCCCCCCCTCCCACAAGCCACAAAAAAATATTCAAAAGTCAGCGCCCAAACAAAAAGTATTTAATTTCATATTTTCCTACTTCTTACAACCTCAACAAAACATCCGAAGAACACAAAATCCTATCTAAAATGCGCGTGGACTTCGTCCTCGTAACGGTTTTTAATGGTAATTTCATGTTTATTAAACACTCTCGATGATTCAAAAAATCTTTTTGTTTCCTCCGAGCATGTACCGTCAGCACCAACCAACCACCTATAACCGTAAAGCTCGCTCTTGCATTATTCAGAAAATTTTAAAAAAGAAACAGATTGGTTTATTCTTCAATTTTTACTTTACGAACCATAAACGTACGTTATTGTAAACAGGAGTCGTGTAATGACTTGTAAACACGATCATAAAGAGACGATTTGTTGGTATTCTTGCATGTTCCGATTACAATTGAGATTTCATTGTGTATTTATTTCATATGATGTACTGTAATAATTTGAAGCATTAAATGTACTACTTGTAGACACAGCTCCGCCCCTTTAGTTAAGGGGTTGGACAACACTCGACAGCTACTGCCGTCTGTCGTCGTTTCTAGCATTGTGTATTCTAACCTCCAACTAGGTTGGCACAAATAAGTAATTATGTTGACGTTTCGGCACTCCAGTCAACATCAACGGAAGCATTTTCATCCCGTATGAGTCACAAACTAGTAACATCGTAGCAAAAGATGCAAACGAAAGCGGAAAATGATTGATTTGTGGTCGGTAAAAGTTAGGTTATGTGGGTTTATTTTCCATGTCAAACTTAATTTGATGCACTGGGCAAAAATATCGAGCAAAAAACTCACCTTATACGATGTACATCGTAGAACGGCACAAACGAAGTCGATGTACGATAACAAACCTCATAAATTAGCGTTTATCGACGAGAGACTTGGCTTCAGGTTACCGTAGAGAGGCTAGTTGATGTACCACGTGAAGTAGGACCGTAACCTGCCGATCGTCAGTGGGCGTGCGTTAGGAGGGATCCTCCCACCTGTCAAACTGACCATGAGGCTGCGTTGCGCTCTTCCAGAATTTGAGAGAGGTGGCTGGGAAATGTCTTCGAAACTGTGACGAGAGATGACATCGTGAGAGTATCGGAGCGCCAGGAAAATTGAGAGAGTGAGAGAGAACAGTGTAGTGCGTCGAGACGGCAAACGCCGGCGCTAACCTGACGAAAGCGTTGCGCTGTCCGATTGTCGTCCACGATCGCGGAGTGGGGAAACACTGCCGCGTTTCTGTCAGTCACTCAGTCAACAGAGTTCGTGTCGGTATAGAGGATGTTAGTAGTGATGCTGTCGTTTTGTAAATCGTCGCCGAAGGATAACAATTCTTCGAACGATTCCTACGAATGTGTCTGTGATGTGATGAAATTAATACAATTAACAGTGTAATTAATAATTTTTGATAAAACTAACCAATAATAAAGAAAATTTAAAAATATGTTTTGAACGAACGAAAAGCAGGAAGGAAAAACCTGTGTCTTGTTGAAAATGAAAATTGAAAATAAGAGTAATGTTTTGGTGACACATTTTAAGTTGTGAGGATTTTTCTCTTCTGATGAATATTAAGTGACTGATCCAACATTTCCAACCTGCAGTCGTTTTCAAAAGATCCGCTCATCTCGAGAACTGCAGCAGTCAACATCACCATGCCTCGCAGGAAACAGGATTGTCCAAAACGGATGAAATGTATGTAGTACCTACTTACCTTTACATGTAAATATTTAACTTATTGGGAACTTTGTGAAAATGTCACTTCGAACCGCAACTTCTGTTAGCTTTAATTTATTTACAAAAAGTCGAACGCAATATTTTGGCCGATGTTAGAGCATGTTTTTGGACCGCGTGGTGCGGGTCGATACGCTCTGTGGTGTGAGTGCGTGAGTACAACCGAGGAACGCATGCACCATTCATTCTACACACCATTCATCGTCCCGTTTCGGCAACTAAAGCTTAGATCACTGTTAGTTACGCCAAAGTGTTGTCGAAAATCTGCTGAAAACCTCTCGGAAACGTGGGCTAAATTAAAATCGTCCGTTAATTCAAAAATTGGTTTCTCATTTTCCAAAGAATTGACGCACATCTGATTACTTATGTGTTTATTTGGTCGAAAATTGTGAATTTCCTCAATCGTTTTATTTTTAAATTTTTTTTGGCAACCTCATTGTAGGTGTTCATAAATTTTTTTCTCATAAAGCTGTCTGCATTTTGTATCATTAAGACAGAAACTGGGCTATTATTTAAATGACAAATTTGCTCGTGTTTATCAAAATATTAAATTAATGATGGTGAAAGGTTACATTCTAATTTTGTTTTTCCACATTTTCTCTGTCGTTTCGAAAAGTAGGTTAAAATAAGTTGAGGTATAATTTTATCGCGATAAGCGTTATCATTTATAACTTCCGGCAAGTTAGTGTATTATGTTGCTTTTATTATTGTATGGTTTGGTGTGGATGGACGAAGGTGGCATGCCGAAAGTCTTCCTCCGCAAGGAAGCGGTTTTTTTTATTACGATTTATTTATTTCTAAACAATTTCTACTCTCGAACTATAAAACGCAATAAAATTTTGATGAAGATTTGGTCGATAAAATAAACCACTTGTTTGCTTGATGAGATCGTTAATTTAAATATTTTTACGATTAAGTGTGGCTTTTTTGTCATACTCGCTTAAATTGTTATCTCTTTTTGACATTTTATGTTATATTTCGTTATTAGTGACAGGATTTTGCGAGCTAACGTTAATGCCGAAACTTGCAGAGAGAATCGTCTATCGTGCGGTTATAGCACCCGTGAGTGACATGAGTTTGAGCGATGTCGTTTTACCGGCGTCGTTTCCCCTCATCCCTTGCCACGTCGACCCAACTTCTGAGCTGTCCGTCTCCCGTCAGCGTCAGAGCCGCCGATCGATCAGTCTGTGGCTCAAAGCAATGCACGCCAGGTCAAAAGACGTCTGCCCGGGCAACGACAACACCCTTTCCCCCACTAGCTCTCATTCCCCTGCGTCCACTCTGATGGACGGCACGTCAAGGCAAATTTCAATCTCACTCTTGGTGACATCCTCGATGTTTTAATTAGTTTCCTATGTTTCGTCACGAAACTGAAAACATTCACTCGTTAAAAAAGTTAACAAGACTGACTCCAAGTCGTCACATCTTTATCCAGCCTCCGAGATAATCTCATCCGACAATTTTTATATAATAGTATTGTTTTCGTGGAACACAAAACGAACAAATGTTTTGAAGCTGAATTTTTCAGTATATGGTATGTAAAATACCTGTTTATCTGAATCTACGATAAATCAAGATCAGCGACTATGGATAGGACACGATAGATGCAAATGCCTTAGCAAATTTTATTTATTTTTATCGGAGGTTTATCGAAGACTTGTTCGTAAGTCGTGTCTCGGTGACCGTCAATCAAGAGACTGGTTTTATCAGGCGGGCCATGCAACATCGGTATCGGTCTCTCCGTGTATTGCGATTTATGGTCGCTTTATATTCCAGTGCTTTATGCGCTATTCAATACATTTCGCCTTTTTTTTCTTTTTATAACGAACCCAGATAACTTACATTTTACTACTTACACGTCCATCTCTCGAATGCATAATTCTGAAAGTGTTCACATATCGATGATGATGCTAATGCATTTAGAGAGGGTAGGTACCTACCTACCATAAGTGGAATCGAAAAACGTTAAAGATGTTCTTTTGGGATGTTGAAGTATTGGACAGCTGTTCGTCGACATGTCACCCAGGTATTATACGCAATATATCTGCAGAAGAATTATTGCGGTCAGCCTGCTCTGTGTTCGTCTATCTTGCCACTATATATCTCACCAGAGACGTTTTCGATGGCGCACCGTTGATTTACGCCTTCTTTGTTAGTACATTACGGCCGCTGAAACAGACCAGACAGGTCTTATCTTCGGTCTAGACCAAACATTCTTTAATTAAACCTAACTCCCTATTAAATCGCGCTCTACGTGTTTATGTTACCCCCAATGTAATTGTGCAACTTGGGATATTCATGAGATGCAGGAGTTACTTTCTATTTAATATGTAAACCCAATGATGGTTTCTTTATTATCGACTTAATGAAACCCGACAGATTAGATAATCACAGACCAAAAACCACGTTGATGGGTGGTCGTCTTTTTTAACCAGCTTCGAGTTGGGGTTTCGCACCAGACATCAAAAATACGGAAAGGACGGATCTAAATATGTTGGGTAATTTGCATTTAAATCAAATTTGATTCGTTCTTGTATAAATTAAATCTTAAACTTGATGAGGTTCCAAACTGCAGACTAACTGCTTATTATTTTCAAGTTTTCCAGTTGCGTTCAAAACATAACCCAACTCTTTTATCTGGCTGCACTAAAACACTTTTCGCAAAAGCAAACGAAAGCTAAAAATTGCCTGGAACACGATCGAAGTAGATTATCTAAAAATTTAAATTTTATTTGTTCATTATTTAAGTTTTTGCGGTTTGAAAAGAAAAACCTTGAAATAACAAAATAATTTAATTTATTAGGCACGCATACTTTTTCACATGTTATGATTCAAAAATTATGAATTTATTAAACAGCAAAAAGTTTGAAATAGTTTTATCCGGTTTTATCCAAAAAGGTAAAGCAAATTTTGGTAGTAGTAATAAAAGAGGAGTTTTTCGGTCTACTCCGAAAATAGTGTTCGCACAGCTATAAAAACATTTTATTACTCAATAATGGTAGATCATCTATCGCTATGATACACTAAATGACAGGGTTTGGCTACAATTTACTGGGCTAAATCAACGTTCTCAAGTATACATAATTTGCTCGATTTTAATTTTTAGCTGGCTGCGTCCGCATAACGTATGATTTATAAAATTGGATGTGCAGAGATACGAAAGTCATTATGATTCCAATTTTATGTCGTTCGTTAATTTCATATTAACTCGTTTTATGATACTTAAAAATCTACAGGCGAAGCAGCTATCGTTTGGGTCGGTTTGATGATTACTACGATTAAGTGTGCCATGCCCAGACAGGCGTAATTGTTTTTATGGATAATTTCATAAAGATCAGTTTTATCTAATGGCATCAATTTTTAATGTCTACTTAAAGGCGACCATAATGAACGAACTTTTTTTAATTGAATGACCACCGGTTTGTAGGTACTACAATTATCGAGTGATCCAATTAAAGGCAAAAACGACAATTTTCGGAAAAAGTTGCTAAATAATTATGGTCATTACTTTCAAGTCGCCTTTAATTTTTTTCCAAAAACACCATAGAAAGTTAAACTCTTGAATGTTACTGCCATAAAATTAAATGAGGGTTCGTCAAAGAGCACCGTCTAGATATTTCAGATATTCCCACAGGTAATAAACAAACATGGCTATAACCTGATCTAAATAAACAAGCAACTCGTAAACCAAAATGAGACGATTACAAAAAAATACCACGAGCTCTAATTAGAACAATTTTGATCTGGTTTAACTGTGCAAAATTCGTGAGCGTAAAGTAAAAGTTGCCGAAAGTGACTGACACCTTTTTATGCAATATTATGTCATAATTAGTGCACTAAAAATTATGCGCTCAACTGGATTTAAGCATCAAGCGTGCGTGGCCGTAACACGTGCAACATTTTCCTGTCGGTTTGACGATATTCTATGCTTCACCACGTAAAATTGTTTTAGTGGGTGCGGTAGGGAAGCGAACTCTGTTGTGACCAGCGTCGCGTGTCCCGAGTCTTTAACATTTCGCTGACGATTTACATAGATTTTACCTTAGGGAAATTTCATTTAATCAGCTACATGCATTACGGCGTCATTCGGGGCTTGTCAAAAAACGAACGAATAAAATAATATAAACAGCTTTTAGGGGAGCTATAAATTGCCACTCCACCCTCCGTCCTGCATTATCTACGTCCGTCCCGTAGGTGCATTCTGCAAGATAGCCAATTACACCTCCAAGGTAACCGGCGTAAACAAATTATTCTTAAAAACGATTGATCCGATTTCCTCCTTAAGCCGATACTGGTAGATTATATTAATTACACAGAAGCTTAAAAATATACAATGGCGTTGCTACTTAATAGTTGTTATGAATGAAAATATGGTCGTGTGCTGAAAAGCGGTTTTTTGTGCCAAGAAAAAGAAAAAACATTCCGGCAAATTGTCTACTTTGTTCTATTGATATGGAGATGCTATTTTAGAGCTTATAGTTCATAATGCCGTTGAACAATTCTTACACCCGGACTTCGGCACGGGTATTATAAGACCCTTAAATGCCACTTTGTAGCTTCTCTTTTCAACAATTGCTAGCAAATTGAAACTGATCAACCTCAGAATATAATAATGGTTCTTTCCTTCTTTCTCTTCCACATCCTGTTCTATTTCCAATTTTTTCCATTCTGTGGTTTCTTTTATTATTAATCGAGAATTTTTGGTAAACCAGTTAATCTTTTAAATTATTAAATTACATAAATCATTTTTTTTTTATTGTAATTTGCAAAACGTCAAGGTTATCGTCTTTCTAGATTGAGTTGTTTATTAACCTTAAATCAAAAATTTATGGATTATTAACAGCGTATCGACAACTGGTAAAAAGTTCGGAATCGATCCAAATCGTAAATTTGCATTCAAAGTAAGTTACCAAAAACATGCGGTTGACATTGCCCAAAGCGACACGTTAGGAGAGCACCGTTAATTGGCAGTTTGGTCTTGCATCAAGTTTATCACTCTATTCTTATCGATATACCAACTTTTAAGTTCGGAAGCGTCGATTTTTTAAATCGTTCTTTTTATATTATAACTAATTTATACAGTAATAATTATTATTTTGTATCTAATTTCTCTTTGGTGCATGCGTTAAGTTAGGGGACCTACAGTTTACCTATCTAATAAGAGATAACCATTGTACTTTACAATTAAGAAAAACAGAAACGAAGCGCACACTTGACTTGTAGTTAGTTCGATCAATTTATTGCTACTAATTGTGGGTTATATCTGCGTAATTAATTAATTAAGCAGTCCCATGTTGATTTCTTTTGACGTTTTAAGGACGGTGCAATATTGTAATAATTTATTGCAATGTCGTAAAATTGCATTTTTTCAACAAAAATAATTTGCAATCCTTGAAAGTGATATAGGCACGTCGTTCATTATTATAATTGATCAATTAACGATTTAAATACAATTAATTAGTTAATTCGTGGTCTTATAATATAAATTCTTGTAATAGTATAATTGAACACAAAAAACACTTATCAGAATGCTTTACGTACTTGATTAATTAATAAAATATACAGTACATAGGTAGATTATTGATTATATAATTCGATATTAATCTAATTAATTTAAATTACTTTCGCACACCAATTTATATCTATAGCAGTCGACAAGTTGTATGGCTTTGGACTCGAAATTTTTTTAGAATCGTACCAATTATCACAACCGTCATTTGGCCTCCCATGCTATTGTCATAATACAGATTCGATTCAACCCTTGGGGGCTTGGATGTAAAAAGTAGACGTAATGAGGTGATTGACCCCTCAATGGTATTTATTTATCGTTTGGTTATCTTATACTTAGCAACCGATACGCATTAAGAGATCAATTCCGTATAATGAACATCAATCCACTGTCCTATTTCACCTTACAACTTTAAAACTAACTCCAAGTTTCGGAACATTTAGATAAACGAGGCGCCAACGCTCGCTCACCTATTTTTATTTCAAATTTATGATAATCAGTTCGTCACGCTAATGAATATTTTGTTGACGATGATGATCTTTTCGAAAAATGAACTAAACGATGAGTAGGAAGGTGGTTGGTTATATTTACGGGCGTTGTCCGTTAAGCGTCTCCGCAACTGTCACATTAGTTGGAGACCCTCTGACATCGTGGGCTCGTCTTAAGACTGGTTTATGGATATATCCACGTCTTGAAGTCATAATTCAGTGTAGTACGGGCATTACAGTATTTAAATTATTGGTCCCGCTGTCTAGGATCGAGGCTTGATACATCACCAACCCAGCGGGAAAATAATGTATGCAACCATAACTTCTTAAAATGTTACAAGTGGAAGATAATATTTGATTGTATCCAAAACACACCAATAATAAATATTTAACGTAACGCATTAATCCCGAAGTACTAATATTCGAACGAGTTTTATATTATGGAAATTAGCAATTATGCACACACATGTCTCTATTATCAGGACAGCTGTGTCCTTGTACTGTCTGAGGTGTGACTGATTTACGACTAGACATCATGTGAACTATTATTGCATGACATGCAATTAACAACATAAATTAACGGACTTTGTTTCAGTTAACTGTTGTTAAAGTGATTACTCGCTAGCTCTATTTATTTTCTTTGCCAAGAGATAAAGTAACGAGGGAGTTGTAGAAAATTTACTTTTGCGCGTCTGATGGGATTAAGGAGCTCGGTATTTTGTGTAAAATTGTACATGTGACGAATCGATTTTAGGCAAGTTCGTGTTTATAGCATAAATCTCGAAACAGCATTCATTTTGATTCCAGTTTATGTAGTCGGTAGATTTAATGCTATATATCCGAATAAAATTGATCCAACTCTGACGACTGATTGACGACAATGATACACGCAAAGTGTGATTCATACATTTCCAATGTAATAAAAGTGCACTAAATTTATTACCCAATAAACTGCCGGGTCATTATTCCCACCGAAACGTTAATTTACTAAATTTGATCAATTTAATATTTTTGTTATTAACCTTTAGGAGTAAAGGTGGTGAGGCTAAAGAGAAATTTATTTTTTTTGTATCAAAATCGTGCAATACGCATTAGTCATGATCCTGAAATGTGGAAAACACACACACACCTATTATCTTGAAGTAATGCATATTTACTTTTGATCTTTCGTTATTTTTATTGAAGTATGCGTAATCGGGTGATTGGACTGTTTATGTTTGAGAAATTTGCACAATAAACGCGCAAAACACGGAAAGGTTGGATGTTGAGAAAAATGCAGAACATGACAGAGCATTCGATGTTTGGGTATCGACACCCACTCTTTATGTCACCCACCTTTGTTGCTACGATAATGATACCGTAGTACATTTTATTCTACATTGTAAAGTGTGAAATAATAACATACTTTGACACATTCATAGATAGTACGTGCTTTTCAGGCTTTAACTGACAATAAAGTGGTCCATCGATACGTTATTGACCGTAAATATCAACACTAGGAAACTTTTTAGTTTTTCTAATTTCCAACAAGGAGAATATATCAACAATTGACATTCGATTTAGTTTTGTCATCATTACAGCTCGCCGAAAGCATCAGAAATGGACATTTGGGGTTGGAGTAATCCAATACATGGTACGCTCCCCTGCGTCTAATGAACCGACCGGTATCATCCTACGGCAAATATACTGCATATTGAGGTATTAACATTTATCGCATCGATATACCATCAACTTTTCAGGACTTTCTTCACGTCCGCGTCCTAGCGTTTCGGGCATCCCTTATTAATTATGACACTGCTAAAATATTTGGTAGGTGTAGTATCACACACTTCCATCTAAATCACGTTACCTACTCGTCAATTATTAATTCGAAATCGGACGCAATAAGATATTCAGCAGGTGCAATAACTTGCCTGTAACCACCTCGTAACTTCAGGTTACGACTTTGGATTGCACATGCCCACAGCTCACAAGAACCCTATCTCCTGAGTGATTTAAAGCAAATTGCAGAAATGGTGAAAGCCACCAAAATTCTAAAATATATACAAAGTCGATTCCGTTCCCTTTGATCGAATTGCTTCATAAATTTTGAATGACACAACAATTAATTTGGGTATTTTTGGTATTTATCATGTAAATACCGTGTCATGCCTAAATTCAGACGTATGACACAAAGTAGTTACATAAAATTATTGTGACACCGTAAAGATAAAACAATAAATTAGTAATTCTAAATTAAGTTTGTTGTAGAGGTAGGTAAATCTTGAAAGGCCGTGGGTGTATTTTCAACTTTCACAATAACGCGCTGTTGTTTTCCTTTTATTTACCATTCGATAATAATAAATTTTTCGAGTCAATTTTGAAACGGTGACTTATTTTTGGGTTTACGTGCAGACAAAATATTTTTAAAAAACATGATCGTTCAAAAACGTCTGAGAATCCAAGTCGATACTACAAGTTGAGCTATAAAATGTTTTATGCTGTGTTTTCATGCACTATTTTATTTACTTTTCCTTTTTATAGCACTTTCACTATGGACATAAATGTTATATTTTTTGAATCGCCTCAACCGATTCATTTTTATAAAGCTCGTAAACTGTACCTACTTCGTACATAAAATTCAATCGACCAAAGCAATGAATATTCAATTTTTCGATGTTTCTTTTAAACTCGATAAATGTTTTGTGTTTTATGGTCACTTTTTAATTTGTATCCATTCCGCTAACTGATTTGTTTGACATTTTTGGAAACTTTAAGTTTGATCCTTTTTATTAATTCATTGCTCGATTCAGGTCTTCTAAAATATTGTATAACGTCAGGAAATTTTAATTTTCTTAGTTAACGTCATCAATACTAGTAATTTATTACTAAACTAAATCCATCTACCAAGGAATGGCTAGCGTACTCAGGACGGCGCGAAGGGAGTGGGTCACACAATTCAATGCAGGACTTCCACAATTCAATTTGTCAACAATAATGGTTTAGTGACATTACACTATACATACAAAAATACAGGGCTATGGAATTCACAGCAAATCTGCAAACGACCACGGTTTGAAGTCGATTACAATATTAGGTAGTAGCACAAGAACCAAGCCCGGAAGATTTTAAATTTAGTAATGAAAACTCTGTGGGATTTGATAGATAAAATTAAAATGAAGTGTTTAAGGTGAGGATTAATGCTAAATATCGATTAGTTTGGACAAAAATCGATTTTAAAGTCCACAATTTTACTCAGAAATCATCTGTAATGACCGCATTCTATTGCCCGTTTGCGTGCATTTAGTTAGGCTCGAGAGTGGTGAATGACTGCATTCATCAAAGGTTGATTATCGCTTTTCAGGTGTCAACACCCGACTTTGTCGCTACGATGAGACTCTACGCTTGCTTAAGTATATTCATATTTACAAACTATCCTAGCGATGTTGTAAGAAGTTGAAAAAGAATGGAGGCTCCGCATCCACAAAACTCTGTAAACGAAGAGATGTTATGCTATTCTATACATCATGGTATCGTTAACATCGAGCTAATAGGGGTATTTTTACCCTTAAAATATAGATCTGCCGGTCGAGCTTAGGTTAGTGTAAGGAAACGATATTTTTTTATGTTAATTGCGAGCTGTCAAGCGCTAATATATATAAACTTTTACGAGAGTGGATTAAACTGCAGGGTGTGCGGAGCTTATCTAATCTCATTAGCCAATACACGATATTTGCATGAATTTTTTGAAAAAATTAGAGCCTACTTTTAAAATTTTTTTTTAAATTTGTACCTACTAAAAGTAGAACAATTTGTGTCTGCATTGTCTACAAGTACAAGTTGTGTGAAAATTTAGTACAATTTATTGTACTTAAGTTTAGTCATATCTAGCGCAATTGTACTATTTTATATCACAAATTGTACTAAATTTTTACACAATTTGTACTTGTAGACTATCTAGGCACAAATTGTTCTACTTTTAAGTACAATTTTTTTTCTGTGTACCATAGCTTAGATCAAAAGACTTGATAATAATAAATTTTCATGAAAATGAAAAGCACCAGGGGTACAAATAGCTCACACTTAAAAAAACTTATGAACTGAGAACAAAATTTTACTAAGTAATTCAAAAGGATAAATTTTGTCCATAAATTAATTAATAAAATTCAACACCTCGGTTGTGAAATTTGAACTATGAATTGTCGATATTATGATGATAGTACGCCCAAAAATTTTGCGCTTTTTTTCAAATTCAAAAAAATGCGATGACTACCACCCTCATTCGTAAAATAATCGAATAAGTAACACGCTCCAAATAATCGCAAAACTGGTCCAAACTTAAACACTTGAAGAGAACACCAGGGAAAACGCAAGATGAACGTCGATCTAATTCGACGCCAAAATTGCACAATTATTGTAAAAATTTATTCTTTCCAAAAATAATAAAATTTCAAAAAATAATTTATGAAATTAAAAATCAAAGAAAATCACCTGTAGTGCTTTTTTGAGGGTGGTTTTAAAATATGACAATATACACAGCAATTATAAATTAACTCATCTCGGTTGCAAGTAGCTATCGAGGTCCCGAAAATACAAATTTTACGATTAAAACCTCGATGAATTCTGAAAGAGTATATTTTAAATAATAGAATTAAGGGAGACGGAATGTCCTAAGTGCACCTGTTTTTTCAAAAATCGAATTTAAAAAAGCACGATTTTCATAGCAATTTTCAACTTTAGCGCTCGGGATTGGTGAATCAATGCATTCTATTGACAGTCCGTGTAGTTTCAACTGGTCTTAGCTTTGTGGAGAGCGGGGATAACCGGAGCGACACTTGCATTGGGATGCTTTACCAGTGCACCTCGAACGAAATTTATGGTTTTCAATACTAAATGTGCAGGTAAAATGGCTTAAAGCGCCCGAGCGCAGCGAGGGGTGCTTTAAGTTGATTTTTCCTTGCACAACCACCTTTCCGAATAGTAAATGTGCAGGAAAAATGGCTTAAAGCGCCCGAGCGCAGCGAGGGGTGCTTTAAGTCGATTTTTCATTGCACAACCACCCTGTGTTTAGAATCCACGCTAACGAGTTTCACCCCTCAAAGATCCACCATTTTCCTTAATCCACGGGCCTAGGGATATTTTTAAAATGAGTGTCGTTTTGTCGAGTGTCAAAACCACCTTGGCGCGAGTAGGATCCACGCGAAAATTAATCATCAGCGGGGCTCTTATGCATAACAGTGCACGGACGGAGCACAGAATGCATTGATTCACCAATCAGGAACGACGTAACTTGAAAATTGCTGTGAAAATCGAACTTTTTTAAATTCGATTTTTGAAAAAACAGGTGCATTTAAGGCATTGCGTCTCCCTTAATTCTCTTATTTAAAATATACTCTTTCAGAAAACATCGAGGTTCCAATCGTAAAATTTGTATTTTCGGAACCCTAGTAGCTACGTTGACCCCTCATATCATATACCATTATACGCTCTGAGTCGGCACTTCCATCATTCAGCTCCTTCCAATTTATTCATGTTTTTTTGTTCGAATTTTGAGCGAAATACAACTTTGCTGATACTAATCGTTTTAATTTTTTGAACGAGCACATTATTATATCGGGTGGTTCACAATACACAACAGTTTTGGAATCTTTGGCGACCTCATCTCAAGTCTTCTTCAAAAGACCCAATAGTCGATGTTCAGTTTGTGTTTCACATCAGTTTATTACATTGCTATAATAGTTCCTTCTTGATCAAGATATGCTGTTATATCGTGGTTGGCTTAAAGTTACAGCCTTAAAGGATTAAGGACTAATGCCATTTCGGTGCATCACTTTCACTTCCATTAGATATATAATACACAGTTTTCTAAATCTGGAACTTTCTTAATTCTCGAAATAACGAACTAATCGTTAAGTCCACAATCCAAATTATCCTTCCGATACCATTTCACCATCAGTCGTGTTACACTTGAGCACCATTTTAGTATCTACCTACCCCTAAAATGAGATAAATTTTTCAAACATAAAAGTTTTATTCTGTTTTAGAAATTCTACCGTACATATTTAGTCACATTAATATTGAAGCGCTATTATTAAGTTAAACCGCCAGTGGTTGGCCTAATCGATAACTTCAATAATTAAATTTCTAATTAACCAAACTACTTAGGTACGTCGAATATTGTTAAAGACTATACTAATGCATTTCATCGATATATATTTTATTAATAATAATTTTCCACACAATCAATTATTCATTTTGTTAAGAAACACTTGGTTATTCCAGAAGTGTCGACCTCGTTTGTCACTAGTTCTTCATCTTTCCGTTGCGAAGTGATTTTTTTGTGCAAAAGAAAATTATTAGCAACATTTAATTGGGTGTAACGAAAAATCGAGCGATGATACAAAGCTAGCAAGTAAATAGCATGCGAAACCGAATCTGATTAAAACAAGAACCTGTTAGCCACCGACAGGAATCGACCAACGTAAAGATTAATTAAACGCAACATTTTCTGTTTCGTTTTATCGTTCGAGTTTTGGTTTTTCTAGAAGAAACTTGAAACTTCGTGACGTGTGTTGCTAACTCTTGGTGCATCGCATTGAGGAATGCGAAACGCATGGACATCACGGTCTTGTGTAGTTGTTTTTATTTAAAAGTGCGGAATCCAGCCACTGATCATGGTGCCATTGGCTATTGGATTGATATAATGATTGGTTTCAAGATTGAATGTTGTTGTATTGGGAGGAGCGTTTCAATGGTAATGCAATAAATGCAATTGCTTTTATCTCCACTTGGAGACTCCGACTTGCAAAAAATTGAAATAATGAACTTCTGTTTATTGGAGCTCCAGTTTTTCCCATTAGGCACGCCGATTCATTACTGCTCGGATAGGACATATTACGAATAAACCGGTCTTGCAAAAATATAGCTTTGGGCGATTGCGCTGGCTGCTATTTGAAATTATCAATGATTGTGCTAGTTTTTTTGGCATAGTACTAATGAGGAATTTCAAGTTTAAGTGGATAATGAATACGATAACTAACCTAACCTAACGCGACATTGACTCGACAACTAAATTAGGTGAAACTACGTTTGATTATTTTGTACTGAATCGATTCTTCGCGTGTTATATCTTGAAATTAAATTTCAATTAGGATCTAAAAAATTGGGTACTCTACCAAATTAAATTAAGTCCAAATTTTAAATCATTATTATTACTATATCAAATATGTGCAAGTTTGAAATGACCAAATTCCATGTTGTGTATGCTTTAATGCTTTTAACCGTATCGGCTTATACACTGCTCTTTAAATAAGTAAATAGTTTTGAAATTATTTATTCGGTCAGTAGCTCTGTTGAATGGTTTGTCGCTTTTACGCCTAATGTGAATTTCCTTTTGGTTTAATTATATTTACCAAAATTTGTAATTTAAAACTTAGATTATCTTTTAATTCCTCCCTTAAATTTAAATTTTTGGACTCCTTCTCATTAATTTTCTCTTTCACCCGTTGCGCTGTTTACAAGAGTGAAAAACCATTTCAATTATCTAACTACCTGCTGGTTCACTTCTTACTTCACGAGGTGGTCAGTTATTCACGAGTTTCATCACTTTTCAGTTTTTCCTGCTTAGAACTATCGTTTGTTACAATTTAGCTTTCAGTAAGAAGAAAATTATTTCTTATGAATGAAATATCGATTGGTTTTGCTTTCTCCATTAAAATTAAACTGGTCGTGCTATTTACCCTCTGCTGAGTGCGGTATCCGATTTATTTGGTGCATGTTTTGCCATAAAATGGATGTATCGTTTTCAGAAAATCAAAGTTCAAGGCAGAAGTCCACCAGACCGCTTATAAATTAAGGAACTTCCTTTTTAATCTTTTTGCCGAAATCTTTTTGCATCATCGATTCTATTAATAGTATTAGTAATTTATTCTCATCAAACAAAAAAACAGGAAAAAAATGTGTTATGGTTTTTAAAAACAAGCCAAAATGTTTTTGTACTTACGGTGGTCTGACTAAAGCTATCTCTCATCTTGACTATCTAGAAATCATTTGCTCATCAGATGTCAGATTTTCATCTCAGCACATTTGATCTGTGCTTTATTTGAGCACTTACTGACCTTGATAACTTGTAAATATTGTCATTTCATTTACAAAGTGACGCTGAAAGCTATTGGAACGATATTTTGATGAAGTTATTATTATAACTTTTAATTGTCAATCATATTATAGTAGCAAAATCAATGTTTTGGGCTCAAGGTGGACGTCAGCACCCAAACAGAATACGGCGCTAATTGACATAATATTATGAGTTCTTATCTTTTAATTATTCAGGTTACTGAATTACAAAATACTTTATTTAAATTGCTTTAGCGGCCTGAACGGTGGGTACTTTTCAAGCACCCTATATGTGGTACCGTAAAAGTTACCCCATTGCTCATAAGCTATGAAGAGGACTAGCCGTTCAGATGGTCGCGGTTGGGTGAGTCGAATGTTACTTTGGTTTGGTCGTCGGAAAATTGATTTACATTTAAGAAAGTAAAACCAATCTGGGTTACCTATATAACCTGAAAATTCTGTAATCCTTTACTGTTGTAGGTACTGTTTAATTATGGATAAGAGCGCTAAGTCACCTGCGCTACCGAGGCCATTGGTTATATACTTACGTTTCATGGAACTTTTATATCTGTGATTAATTCTAAGATTGCTACACCGGATTAGAAATTTTAATATTATTGAAATTTTATAAACATTTATTAAAACGCAATGAATTTAGTAGGTACTACCATTACCAAGATATTTTTTATACTTTAAGGGCAAATTTTGCAATTTAGGTGTTGAAATCAACGTAGGATATCTACAATACTGTTTTTCTTTGCCTTTTGTTCAAAATCAAAACGGTATTTTTGGCCGGTGGTCAGGCACCAGGATTTCAAATCTTAAATATCAAACCCGAGTTCTGGATCCAAGGCAAAACCAAACAAATCTTTCTGAACCGGGGAACTTTGTATTTAAATACTTTTTAGGAGATCCTGATATCATTTCTAACCAAGACCTTTTGGAATTCTGTGTATTAGTTACTTTAATCCTTCTGCAAGCTGACTATGAAAATAATAAAATATGGAATAAATGCTTTAATGTGAAGTAAAAATTACGAAAAATTCCACATGCCATGTAACGTGCCAAAAACAATTTGTTTTATTGGAAATGTGAACACTTTCGAATTCATTTGTAGAATATCAAAACCAATGATTAATTATAAACCCAGATGCATAAGAAATAATAGGTCGACTGATCAACGCACGTTTGAATTGAATGAACCGTGACCTCAAGTAGAGACGACTCATGACGAAAAGCTCTGCCGCTAACTTCAAATTCAATCAATGGCATGCTTCTGTTTTGCTCTGGTAGTGTAGGTCCGTAAAAAATGTTTATATATAAACGGGGTTAGGAAGGGAAGGATAGAAACTGTGTAAACTGGACAAAAACAGAATCCATAATCAGCTAATTAAAATTATCTTTTTATCTCTAAACTTACTGCTACCCATATGGGCCGAAATCTCGGTTTTTCCCATAACGCAATTTGTTAAGATTAAATAATCAGCTGCCATTGTTGTTATTATCTATATCGTTAAAGTGCTCACCAGACCACTACTCCTTATTCTTCCCTCAAGAAAAATTTGGTAAATCACTATAACACAGTCGATCACAATCTCGTTTTCCCTAGCACCGTTTGGTGTTGGTTTTTTGCACCAAAACATGTATAATTTACATGACAGTTCCTCGACTTTTTTTGAAATTATAATGGTGACCGGAATGAAAATTCCGTATACCTATCATATTTCAATTAAAAACCACAAAACTAATCAAGTTTTCGTAACTTATTAGGAAAAATCCAATATTTCTCTGATACTAATAAAATAAATTTATTGTAATTTATTTATGCTACCTTTTTTGGTAGTAGCGCTACCGTTACATTTTTGTAGTAAAAGGTAGGTGGTCCGTGCTGTCGTCCAATATGGTCCTTGTAATACGGTAAAAAATCAATTTTTGTTTTCAAAATTACGGATAGCACCTGGACTTATTTAATTATTTTCAGCCACGTTAAATTTTTCAGTTTTGTTCTATATTTTTAAATGTTTGCGGTCGAATAAATGAAGTTTACGTGAGTGTGAAAGATTCAAAATTTAGATGACGTGGAAAAAATTCTTCTCAGAAAGTAGGAAAAGACTCACCACCACGATTATAAATCACTCAAGGTGCTTAATTTTCTATACCTTTTGCTGACTTCACATGATTTGCGACTAGGAAATGTCAAACCTAACAAAAATTGCAGTTCAGTTCTTTTGTTCGGCGGTATTCGAATTTGGATATTTTTTGAAAAGGAAATAATTTATTAATTAGGATTTACCTTTTATTTTTTACGCAAGAGATTACATAAATCAATGATTGTGAAGGCCGGTAAGCTTTTATGTGTTGTACCTGAGAAAATATAATATTTTTTAGTAATTCTCTTAACCGTGTGGGGTAGCACGCTTCATACACAAAAAGTCCAATCACTCAATAGCTTCAATCTCACATTGTGTCGACTCTAGAAATTAGAGACCAAAGATTTAGAATAACGTAGATTTGTGACTGCTATGTTTTTAACGTTTTTTCTTTTGTTTCAGGTGAGTACAATTTTTGATTTGGATTGCGAGGGTTGGTGAGTTAATTTTTGACTAATGTTGCGAGAAAATTTTCATTTTTATCGAGTGTCATTTAAAAAGCACGTCGGTCTGTATAGTTTGCAATATCTATGGTGAGCCCCTTTTCACGCCACATCACAATGACTGACAAGAATCGAGATTTATTGCTCGTTTACTTTACTAATAATTCATTTTTCTGAAAGAACTTTGATACAAATAGAACAAAGGCCTTAGTTTCGGCAGGCTTTAAAACTTTGTTCATATTTTATGTGGTACAAACCTGAACTAATACACTAGAAGGTCGTCGTTTCTGCCAAAACGGTTGCGCTTCCATGTTTTGAATATAAGAAAAATTGCGAATTGGATGCGATTGATTGTTGCAGCAATAAATTTTTCGCAAAACTAATAATAAACTTGCATCTGCTTCCTTGTGCCAGCAAATTAACATTGACATTTTTACAATCCCTAGTTATTTTTTGCAACATGGAATGTTTGATCGCGTGGCATATTTATGCCCGACAACTGGCATCGTTATAAAGTGCAGAGTACACTGGCGCATGATGAATGTTTAGCTATTGTAGCCCAAGCTACCCTTTCTGCAAAGAGACGGCACAATATCAATCCATAAATCAAAAGGCGATAGATAAATCTACTATACCCATTTGTGAAACTTTAGCATGTGTCCCTTTCCAAAATGCAACCAGTTTTAAACACATCACACCGTGATTGACGGGCTGTACTACAGTACTATACTACATATAACTATCGATTCAATTTGACTAATGTCGCAATGCTCTTTCAATTGATTAGTTACCCTATACTGTAATAATAGTAGTACAAAAAAAATTATAAAATGAGGGTAGGTAATTTATTTATTACTACCTACATAGTACGTACTGCGTGACTCATTTTTCAAATTCAAAACGTTATGGTGGTAATAAAGTACTGCAAGTTGTAGTCCTCCTTCTTCGTGAGGGTATCAAAAAAGTTTTAATAATTTTTTTTATCTTACGCAAGTTGACATTCGAAAAAGCTATCCACAGGTTTGCACGTTGTCAGTGCCCTAGTCGGTAGTTAACGACCCCCTTTCCCTCTTCATTCTAACCTTGTTCGCGTAATCTCACTCTCCCCTGGAGGTGAACTGTTGTAAACGGAGTTTTGTAAAGACTTATCTTGTCCGGCTGATCTTGTCTTGTGTATAATATCTACCATTATTATGTTATTTAAAATAGTATTTTGAGATTCGCTGATAGAGGATGTACGACGTGGTGTGTGGGAATGAATGGACCCTGCTAATCTTTTGTGTTTCACATTATTTAAAAGTTATACATTTTACCCTGCATTAGATTAAATGGAAACTTTTCCTGAGAGGAAAAGCTTCTCGAGCACATAGCACTTTTCGACTCGCTCTCGTAGCTTTTACGTATTTTGCTCTTTTATTGATTGCCTGCTATGATATTTGTCATAATTTATAGTTATTTAATTTAGTAAAAATTATTCCACAACAAATTAATATTGAAACAATAATTTATATTGTGATTGATGCTTATTTATAATTGACACGATTATTAATAGAATTGACAATAGGTTCATTGTTCAGATAAAATTGTGATACATGAAAAACATTTTATTTATGATAGTTGAATTGGAAAATGCTTTTTATTACTAGTACTCATTTATTGTATAGGCTTATTATATATTTTTTTGGTTAACCTCGTAACAATTTTTTCCTTATCTGCGATTAGACGTTTAGTTTGGTCGTCGTCTCCTCTTCTGAACGTAATCAAAAAATTAATTCGTCTTATTGGAATTAGGTCGGGAAAAATAACAAGCTTAACTAACAAGAGCAAAACCTACATAAATTATCCATTTGACTGGTCTACACTGGACAGCTGTCAACTGAAAAGTTTTTGACGATGATGGACGAACGTGGCTGTGAAGTGCAGATTATTCTGTATCAGACAGTTTTGAGCGAATTCGTGAAACAAAATTATGGATTTAAAATTATTTTAAATATTTAATAACCTTTTTGGATTTGATGAGTTAAATTGCACCTTGAACATTTTAATGGAAA
The DNA here is from genome assembly GCA_905340355.1 of Rhagonycha fulva. Classification (NCBI taxonomy): domain Eukaryota; kingdom Metazoa; phylum Arthropoda; class Insecta; order Coleoptera; family Cantharidae; genus Rhagonycha; species Rhagonycha fulva. The sequence goes on from HG996559.1 coordinate 3,039,761, forward strand.
TCTACAGGGTGTGCTTTGGATTCCGCCTTTAGAACAAGAAAAATTTTGACGCAAGTCCCATTAGTTACTGTCTAAATTTCTAAGTGATATTCAATCTTCTAGCACGTCTCTTGTGCACGTCAATGTCAACTTTTGCAGTAAATCTATTTCTCAGATTGAGTCAAAAATGTCCTAGTTTTGCAAGACGGAAGAACTTTATGCACGTCCTCTGTAGCTGAGACGATTAGAAACTGAACTTTTAAATTTTAATAAATATTAGTCGTCATATTTGAACTTGGTTCGATGTGACATTTAACAATAAGAGAATGAGTGAGTGGCATTTTGACATTTATATGTTGCTAAATTTTAGGTTTTAACCTAGATTTAGCATTCGATATGCAAATAAAGTGTTGGTTAAGCGACCATAACGCGAAATTGGGATTAATTATTTCGAGTCTCTCCGAAATGACTAATTTAAATTTAAACTCCGATACACGACAGTGACAAATTTATTTTGTCCAAAATAATTTTGAAAATTGGCAAAGTTGAGTGTAAGTTTATAATCGTCGGAAAGTGAATGTAACAAGAAACTAGACTTGGTGAGGAGTTCTCCCTGCATTAGTCGTGTAATAAATCTCCTGGTAAAAAACGACGGGTATGTTGCTGTATGCAAATAAGTAAACCCTCCCTCCTCTCTGGAGAGACTGGCCGGTGATATATGGGGCACCAAGTGTCAACTGAGTGATGCATGGAGACCAGAGAGAACGGTTTTGAATAGCGAAGAAATGGAATATTTCCTCTCATGCCGTCTGTTAATCACTTACAGTAATCCCCCTTTTTTTAAGTCGGATTTATGTAAATTATTGCTTCTTAGCTAATGTTGCTGCTACTTTTTGCGTTGCTTCATTCTCAGAAGACGCAAGCAACAACAATTAAAAAATTGGATACAATTTAAAAACAAAATTGAAAAATCAGATCTGAAATTTTTATCTTGTATTCAATTATAATTTTCTTTGAACATTCGGTGCTCTTTGTGCTTTATTTCCTCGGGCTTATGATATGTAAAGACACATAAAATAAAGAATTCAAATGTTTAATTTCAAAATTAATTGAATAACGAGATACCGGCTTTGTTTTAGTTATTGTTGGAATTGTAGGTAATCGTTTCTGACATTTCTGTTTGCTTTTGTTGTTAAAGCAAAAGCATTTTCTTAATACATAATTAAGTTTTATAACATCTGCACAAATTTCCTTTCTGGGCTAGAGAAGGAGGAGAATTTTGCGAATATCAATAATTTCTGCTAATCTCATGGGGTACGTAAGTTTGAAGGATGGGCAGTTAGGACGGACGCTTCGGTCTTGACAATGATGGCTTACGTATTAGTGATATCGGGTCTCTTGAGTGTTTCTGAAGGGCCACGGAGAACGGTGAGCAAATGGAGTGATATGTCTTCCAACGTAACAGTTAAGTTATGTCAACATTAATCAATCAAGCGAGAGATCCTTTTAGTTTTTATTCAAATTTTTTCAAAATATAACGTTTCACAAAAATTTCAATTATAATTTGACGACAAGTGTACACATTATACAAATTTGTATAACTATACGCAGACGATCCATCGTAAACAAGCAAAAAGCCTCGGGCTTATATCATATCAGTCTCTTCTGAATGTTAATCCACCCCAATTTATTAGTGGCAGTTCAAAAATAACAGCCAGTTTTCCTCGAGGCTGAGTCTTTGTGTTCCGTTTCTGCTGACTGATACATCATCAGGATTCAATATGATCTTTGAACATTTTACGTGTCAGAAACATGCACTCACATCAAACGTCCATTTTTCAATTGATTACCACTTTTGCTCATCACAAAGTAAACAAACGCTAAAATTTGTTGTTTGAACTCATCAAAATGTTTATCGATTCAAGTTTACTGGAAATTTTGTTTTTCGATGCACGAATTTTAACTTGGACCAAATAACACTCATAATTCACCTGCTAGAAAGCTTGCTAAAAAGGTAAATCACTTGACAGATGGTGTAAGGTACGTGTGTTCTTGAACGCTTAAAGCAGATGTGTGGGTGAAAACAGCCCTAGAAGTAGGTGGAAGGGAGCTTGTCGGTCTTAAAACTGTCACTGCTAATGGCAGATATCCATCAAGTCATTCAATCACCATCATATGACTCACCAAGCAAGGTTCAACGATCAAGCGCTACCGTTCGTTGCTACCACCCGTGTTTCTAACTTACTTTATCACATTTGCGGGTTCACACTTCTCAAACTCCATCGATATACCTACTCCAAATTAAATTATATTTTTGATACCATTCAACACGAGAACGTTAAAAATACTTTTTCTTATTGATTTACATCAAAGGACCAACAATTCGGCTTCGTATGAAAGAGCATACCCAAAGCTAGCTCGATTTAGTTGGCAGCGTTAGTAAGAAGGTTATTAATTAGGCAGATTCGGTTTCAGGAATTACTAACCGGGCAATTCGGCACGGTTTTAAATTTATAATCAAACATATGAGTTGCGTTGCGTACTTCAACGACTTCACAACTCTGATCTTATCTGACTGGTCTCAGAAAATTTTGGAAAAAAGTAGTTGAAAATACATATTTTTGATTAAAAAATTTCTTATGAAGTCTCCTTATCTGGAAGGTACTCCGTAACCCCTATACCGCCCGGTTGCTTATAATATATCAATATTCATAGGTGAAAAAGTTACTTCCTGAATTATTTTTGATTGTCAGGTTAGCACAAAATTACAATTATTTAATTTTTATGGGTATTAGCAAAAGCGTGTTACAGAAAAACAGCGTTGACTTGGGTAACGCTAAGTGGGGACTTACTGTTAGGGAGTCGAATGAGGGAGAGGGTGAAGCCTAATAATCAGGAAATATTGTCGATCTCATTTTTATAGGGAAAGTATTTTATATTATACTACTTGTTCAAGCTGGTGATTAGAAAGTAAAGACTATAATTAAAACAGTATTTTCAGTAGGTACTAATCATTATAAAAAAAGGCCCAGGTTTAACCATAATCAAACAATCCGATTTGCTTGAGTTACAGACGAAAAGTGACTTTTAATAACAGATTTAGTTTCAGAAATAATAAAACTGTATACAAAATCTTTCAAAATTTGAATTTAAAATTATAAAATTCTTAAAAATATTTAAACACCGAACTGTCACAGTTTCTTCAACAGACCCTTTATTACAAAAATTCATAGCAGACACCTTGCAAGTTGTCTCAGCTTCCCAATATCGACTTATTTATTATTTGTATGTACAATATGTACTGGCATGCAAGCAAAAAATGACCTAAACATTTGATCACATTCTATTTGATATTTCTGAATTCTAAAAAACATTATGCAAAAAATTTTGTTTTTTTCTTCAATACTACCCTAAATTTCCGCAATTATTGACCGACATTTGTGTCGATAAATTGTTTTCTCGGAACAGTTGATTATTAAACAAGATCAATAATGAAAGAGGAGTCTCGTTAATTCATTATGCGCACCATATTACTTTATTTGTTTGAAATCACTTGGCCCGCTAATTTGAAAGTCATACCGTGATTTAAAATCCTCGTAAGGGAATAAGTCAAATCAAACTCATTATAAGGAATGGAACCTAGAATTATAAGTTCGTTCCGTGGATATGACATAAAGAAGGAAAGCGATCAACAGAAAGGATTTAACGTTTCTTTCTTGTTATTGCGTTCAACGGTGACCATTTAATAATAAAGACTTAGACAGTTATCCGTTTCAATCTCAATTTTTTCATTTGTAACGTACGCACCAGACCACAAACAAGTAAAAAAATTACAAAAGGAATTTTCCCCGTGAAAGTGGAATTAATTAGCAATAAATAATCGGCAGTGGAAATTTCGTATCGGAGTAAGTAAAGCAATGCAATATTAATTAAGTTATAAAAACAAAATTAACTGCTGTGTAATTAAGTTAAATACAAACTTGGGTATTTCATTATAAGATGATTAAATTAATAAATAATTAAATTAATTATCAAAACGACTTAATTTTGAAAATAATCACGAAATTAAGGTGCTTTGATAACAATTTGGGTCAAAAATAATTTCGTCGAGAAACAATAAATGAAGTAATGTTTCGATGTAATCGATAATTTGTTTAATTAATTTTTATTTTTTAACGTGTGCCTGTAATCACGTTCTAATTGGATTATATTGGCTTCTTTTTGTTGCGGACGAGGCTTTGAAAATTCGCTCAATTAAAAGTTGGCTGCACAATAATTTATCGAAACTATTTTTTGAATATCGATTAAATTAATATTATTTTATGACACAGTCTCCTGCACATATAATTTACGTTTTAATTAACCACAATCTAACAGGCTTGATCGTTCATACAGAAAATTGTATAGGCAAATCTGTTTATACTGATACACGTTACAAACATATAATTTGGATTCGTTTTATGCGTGTATTCAACTATAACAACTCGTCAAGTGCAGCCGTAATTAACTCAAGTATCAAAGAAATTATTTTAGCTATCGGAATTGTTTAATTTTGTTAATTAGTTTTGCACTATGTTGGCTCTGCGAACGGATCCGCCAACTAATACGGCGTACGTAGTACATAGTATAATATCTCTGCCTGTGATGTTAGTATTGGTCGATGCATCTCCTTTTATTGGTCATTAAGTACTTTTTTTATATTATTAAGTTAGTAATTATCAAAGTGGGCTAATAAATTAAGAAGCAATATGGCACTGAGTGTCTGGAAAATAATGAGACCATCTGTCTGTAATTGATGAAATTATTCGCCCATGACATTTTAGCTCATGGTCGTTATTTATCGTTACGTTTCACGCTCTTATCAGTCGTCCAACATTTTAAGGTATTTTACTTACCTACTACTCACTTGTTCTTGCTTTAATTGGATCTCTTTTTTTCTTTGTTTTTCTTACACACAAAAATGAAAAATGAAGGCAGTTAATAAATTTGGACGAATGGGTTTTGTGTTGGAAAACGAAACGAAAACACAGTGTGTGGTAGAAAATAAACCGTCAGATACTCATTGTCTGCAACAAGACACGATTGCTATAGTGGATGTTATACGCGAGCTCTAAAACAAAACTTTTCTCTATTATAGAGTTGGGACGAATGACAACTGTCAGCGAACATTATTACACGAACGCCATTTCATGTCATTTTCGGTGACAGCCTCAGATGGTGAAAAACTGATGGGTCCGATAAAGACAACGACGTGCGGAAGAAGACCAAACAACTACGCTTGAATCGTTTATGACGTAATGTCAATTTTATAATTGAAACGTTCCAGTTTTGATGAAAAAGGTCCAAGTCGCCTCACAATTATTAATATACTACAAAACTTTTACGTATAGTACTAAATACGCAGTGAACATCAAAATGTAGGAAAAATGCGGACGTAACGCCATTAATTTAATCGTTTTGCACTACAACTTGGTACCTATACCTTGGAAATAAATATACGACCTCACAAGATTTATTGGTAATATTCCAATAAGAACCGGTAGATTAATTGAAAAAAGTTTTATTATAGTTCGATATTTTGATTTACGCACCTAGTGCATTGTTTGTTGGTTATCTGAAATTTTCTAATAAAACTACATTTTTTTTCAAAATTTGAAACCCTTTGTCAACGAAACAATAGTAGAAAATCTGCAATGTAATAATAATTTTGTTTGTAACAATCGTAAATAAATGGTCGTTTAATCAGAGTGCGTTATATCCACAGTCAGGTTACGATTTCATGGTGGAAGAACAATGAGTGATTAGCTACAGTACAGGTGTTACGCGTGTTAAATCATACATCAACACACAATGGTATATAAAATAAATCAGCAAAACCATGTCACTGTACCTACACTGATAAGTGACACCATTTTAGATTGAAAATTTTAAGGATCTACTTCTACTCACTTTGTTATTTCAACAGGTAACTTTTGACCTTTGTCACTCTAAATTTCAGGAATATTTTAATTTCGTCTCAAACACCAGCAAGTCGAGTTGGAAATATGATGAGGGTGAAAGTGCCCAATAATAACTCAATTACTTTCAAATATTCCTTATGTTCCTTTGTAAGGCTAATATTTAGACGTCATGCGCACTGATCACGGTCGACGTGAGGAATGCGTATCTGAGAAATATCGTTAAAAACTACAAGTTCGAGAGAACAGAGAACCCTTACGATAGACGAAGACCTACGCGACGAGATTCAGATTACTAGCGATTATAAAATATACGACGTCTTCAGGTTAACGAGCGTGCGACTGATTGGGTTCACCCACGATCTATGATGGTGGCATTTCTTGCGAAAAGTAAATGAGCCAGATATGACAGAGGATTGGAACTTAATCCCCATGCAGTTCTACTAATTGCTAGAGGTATAGTAAAGCATTTGTGCCAAAAGAAAAGAAGAGAGAGATGTAAGGCTGTAAAACAGCCAAAAGAAGGATGCTATCCTGTGAAGGAGAATGTCGCGGCGATTGTGCTCACTGGACTCCTAGTAATAAATTTTATGGCAGTCCAGAGAAGTAACTAGACCAAGAGCTGGAAGGAAAAACAAGCGCCTCATAAGATACCAAAGGTTTGAAGTTGCAGGTAAGTAATTGTATCCGCGTTAAAAGAAAATCCGCTCGTCTGCCGGCCGTAAGTGGTCGCACACTGGCGTAGTAATTTTCGAAATTTTGAAAAAAATGACCTACAACAGCCTCATTAATACCAAGTTGAAGTAAAGGCAAAAGTGAACAGAAATATAAATTGAATCGAAAATATGAGCGTCTGCCGCTTCCAGCGGTCGCTTTTTTGAATCAGACGGCTTTAAAAAATTTAAAAAAACGCCGTCATCATCCTCATAAAATACCATCTTAATTTTTTTGCAAAAAGTTACTTGCTCATGTAAACTATCGAGCTGTAAAAAAATTAGGACGGCAGACGGTCGCGTTAAAAGGGCAGACGAGCTCAAAGTTTTACAAAAATCCCTTCGAAGAGCACTTAAATTGTGGCTCCATTCGACCGCCTTATAAATACCACGCTAATTTTTGGAAAGAATAGATGAATGCACAATATATTTTTAGATTTGCAGCGTCTGCCACTTGTAGGTGGTCGCATTATCAAAACAGACGACTTTAAGGAAAAAAATATATATATACAGGGTGTCTCCGTGACCGTGTAGAACCTTTAAAGTGGCGATAAAGAGCAGTTTTTTAAGACAAATTTTCAAATAAAATTTTTGTCCAAGTCCAAACCCTGTGGGGGGGAAGGGGGTACCTCTCTTTAAAGCAATTTTTTAAATTTTTGATTTCAAACGGCCATAGCTCCGATATTATTAATTTTTTAGGCTTAATGAATAAGACTTTCTTAAAGATCATTTGCTTATCTACAAATTATATTATAATTCTTTATCGTCTAGAATCAACGGATTTTGAATTATAAATTAAATTAAAGAAAAAACTGTTAAAAAAATGCAGGTTTTATTTTTTTTACTTCTCTTGCAAACCCCGTATTTTTTAAACAAATCGTCTTAGTAAAAAACGATTGCTTAAACCGTATAGAGAATATATAGCCGTATAGGCTACAACTTTCGTCAAAATAATTTTTTTGGGAAACCAACTATTTTTACAGATATTTAGAAAATAATGAACAAGGTGTAGGTTGCACGGTATTATTTATAATGGCGCTTTTTTTGTTAAGTTCTGTCACACCTATCTGTATTCTTTCCATTAATTTGTTTCTAGTTTCTGTATTTCTTCTATCGCTGTAAACTATAGCTTTAAGAGCACCACATAAAAAATAATCGAGAGGTGTTAAATCGGCTTATCGTGCCGGTCAATTGATAAATCCTCTTCTTTCTATCCATTTTTCTGGATATTCATTATTTTAAAAATTTTGTACTTGTCGTCCAAAATGTACCGTGGCACCATCATGCTGAAACCACATTTCTTGCTTTGATGCCAGTGGAATGTCATCTAGCAATAATGGAAGATTTTCTTCTAAAAAGTTTAGGTATTCGCATCAGCTGTAAGCCTTATGTTGTTGGAAAAAAATAAGGACTTATAATTTGGTTTCCCTGTATTCCACACCGACAATTCACACAGAAACGTCACTGATGTCCTCTCTCAAGTTTTTCTCTATAATTTTTCCACTGCCCATTAATGTTCATCTCTACAATTGTTTACACCATCTCTTTGCAACAAATCTTTGTGCATTTGCTTGCCCTCGTAAATATTTAGAAAAAATTAATCTTGATCCATAATCTCCATTCTCCAATACATTCACCGGATATGAATGATATGGATATAGTACCTACTGGTATTTATATAAAATTTTCCATATCTAATTGTAAAAGGTCAAATTAATCTTACATAATTTTTTTTAAAATTCTTTAAAAACAATAGGTAGGTACTATTTAATTTGACTTATTTGTAGTTCAGCTGCCAATTTTCTGATGCTAGTTGCCGGATTGTTTTCTACTATATCCAAAACGTCTTAGCTGTTTGGTAAGTCATCTTCATCGACAGCATGCCGATTTCTTTCTTTATACGTATTTGGAATCTTCCAAATTCTGTTAAATTTCTAGAGAAATTTATTTTTACATAATTTATTGTTCAATGCATCTTCATGAATTTAATAATAATAATTTTTATACAAACCCGTGTATCCTAGAAAAGACTTGCATCTAGAAGCTTTTTTTGTAATATCCGGGGATATCTTTTTTGGTATTCTTTTTTAGCTGCCAATGCATTTCTATTGCAATATCCGTATAAAAATGTATTTTTAGCATACTTGAAGTTTGAATATAACATACTCGTAATATTATTAACAATAATAGAGGTATTCACATTGACGTGTATATACCCTTGTATTTTTACACCGTTGTATTTATTCTAGTAACGCCAAATAAAGTTGTGTATTACTAGACGTTGCTAATATATTACAACAGTGTATAAATTCAACATCAATACACGAGCCAGTGTGAATACTCCTAATAAATAAGCAATATAAACTAACAAAGTAATTAATTATAAACTAATGCGCTTTATAACAATGTCGCTCAAACGTCACGCTACAATATGTTTTAACATTAAAACAAATTGCTATAAATCAAATTAGGGGTATTCACACTGGCTCGTGTATTGGTGTTGTATTATACACCGTTGCAATATCCCAACAACGTCTAGTAATACACAACTTTACTTGGCGTTGCTAGGATAAATACAACGGTGTAAAAATACAAGGCTGTATACACGTTAGTGTGAATACTCTTATTGAGATTTTTAGCAAAATTATTTTTTTTTTTTTTACTTACACCTTGTTCATTATTTTCTAAATATCTGTAAAAATAGTTGGTTTCCCAAAAAAATTATTTTGACGAAAGTTGTAGCCTATACGGCTATTCTCTATATGGTTTAGGCAATCGTTTTTTACTAAGACGTTTTGTTTAAAAAATACGGGGTTTGCAAGAGAAGTAAAAAAAAATAAAACCTGAATTTTTTTAACAGTTTTTCCTTTAATTTAATTTATAACTCAAAATCCGTTGATTCTAGACGATAAAGGATTATATGAATCTTTAAAAAAGTTCGTATTCATTAAGCCTAAAAAATGAATCAATTTTTATAATAATATCGGAGCTATGGCCGTTTGAAATCAAATATTTAAAAAATTGCTTTAAAGAGAGGTACCCCCTCCCCCCCAGGGTTTGGACTTGGACAAAAGTTGTATTTGAAAATTTGTCTTAAAAAAGTGTTCTTTATCGCCACTTCAAAGATTCTACACGGTCACGGAGACACCCTGTATATATATATTTTTTTCCTTTAGTCGTCTGTTTTGATAATGCGACCACCTACAAGTGGCAGACGCTGCAAATCTAAAAATATATTGTGCATTCATCTATTCTTTCCAAAAATTAGCGTGGTATTTATAAGGCGGTCGAATGGATCCACAATTTAAGTGCTCTTCGAAGGGATTTTTGTAAAACTTTGAGCTCGTCTGCCCTTTTAACGCGACCGTCTGCCGTCCTAATTTTTTTACAGCTCGATAGTTTACATGAGCAAGTAACTTTTTGCAAAAAAATTAAGATGGTATTTTATGAGGATGTTGACGGCGTGTTTTTAAATTTTTTAAAGCCGTCTGATTCAAAAAAGCGACCGCTGGAAGCGGCAGACGCTCATATTTTCGATTCAATTTATATTTCTGTTCACTTTTGCCTTTACTTCAACTTGGTATTAATGAGGCTGTTGTAGGTCATTTTTTTCAAAATTTCGAAAATTACTACGCCAGTGTGCGACCACTTACGGCCGGCAGACGAGCGGATTTTCTTTTAACGCGGATACAATTACTTACCTGCAACTTCAAACCTTTGGTATCTTATGAGGCGCTTGTTTTTCCTTCCAGCTCTTGGTCCAAACCAACAATGCAGGTGGCAGCAAAAAAGGCAGGATTAAGTACAGACAAAATCTGGAAAAAGGATTGAGCAGATAGGTGGACCACATCCATAATTGGGGGCATGAACGAGATTAAGGGTCTCTTGGAATAAAATTAATCATAGTTTTATTGATATATACATCCGTGACAATGCTGACTTGACTTTTACTCTTGGGAGACTAGTAGAAATAAATAATAAACTTTTGGAAGACAACATTGCAAGCTCCAGATTGTGCCAACTGAAATAGTAGAAAATTCTTTGTTTTTGTAGTTTTCTATAGATTATTTTCTTCTTCAAAATGAAAGATAGAAAGTTTCCCGCTTTCCATAACTCCATAATGTACCTAATTAAAATTCAATTTACAACTCGCCCATGGTCAAGTCGAATTTCGATTCCAATTGCACTTCTTGCAACGTTGCGTGTTGCTCGATGCAGATTGCTGTCTTCGGCTGAGCTACAAAAAGAAAATCAACCACACATTAGCCAAATCAATTTTAGCTGTACCAAGCTCAAGCTTGCAAATTTCTCAAGGAAACTGCCAATCAATAACGTCCATAAAACTTCGCCTCAACAATCATAAAAAATTGCGCTTCATGAAGTTCTTTTTCTCTCAGGTTACAAAATGACATAGAGACATTTTTTTAAATGTTTTCTAGGTAAATTACATCTCTATGGTTTGCTGTTGCCTTCCGAGTAGAGACGGTCAAAATAAGATTCTTACTTCGCCCGGAGTCAAACCGAGTTCCCAGTATTAGCCATTGATGATGAAATTAGCATACCATTATTTCGGATTGAACGGCTGATTAAATATTTTTCAACGCGAGGAAACACGAATTCCATGGTTTAAATTCATGAGTTGTTTGCTGAAATTATTGGGGAGGGGGTAAGAATTTAGCCTTATGAATTTATTTTTTAATTTGATGAAGTTTTATTTCATGAAAATGTTAAAGTAATCAGTTCATCAAGATTGTAGTGACCTTTCGAGTACCTTTATTATCAAAATCGATTAAGAATAATTAATTGTCACGTTTCAGTTTTTATCAAATTTGAGTGGTACCACTGACCCATTTTTTAAATATTTTTTTTAATTTTGACTTTTGACCGAGTCTAATTAAGTAATTTGTTATTTTTTCTACTAAGGCATAGATAAAAAAATATCTACTTCCAATAAATTTTCTTTTGTATTTAGAAATGGACGTATGACGGTCAAGTAAATTTTACAGGAAAAACTTTACGGTTGTGAAAGCAGTAAGACGAAATAATTTGAATGAAAAAGTATAATTCTTCAATCGAGCGAAATAAGATAAACTCGATTTAGTATTTTGTGTCGGTCACTCAAATGTTAATAAGAGAATACCATCAAACTATCGTTGATTTCTGATTACGAAGTGATTTGGATTGCTTGTCATGAGTTCATTTTAGTAAGCCATGACTTGCACGAATTTTCCATCTGTACTTGATTGTTCGAAATGCCAACTTCTCCACTTGTCGATCTAGAAAATCTTCTACTGCTGAGATTGTTGTCAGCATGTTGATCGATTTGTCCGGTATCATGATTAGATTAAGTTTTTGTAATAATTATTGTTGTCATTGTTCTCTTTTATTTTCGATTAATTTTTAGGTCATCCGAAAAAGCGTTGATTAACATACCATTAGTATTAGATCCATTTTTGTTGATGGGTAAATGTCTTTGACGTTGGAAACTCTTTAAAATGATATACTCAATTTGCGGTATCTCTGGCTATTATATGGCATCCTTCTGCTATTTAGATCGCCTGGAGCGGCCATTATCAATATCTGTGATTCTGTAGATGTCAACTGTATCAGTGCTGAAGATGACTGAATGCAGCCGCTCGCGGATTCTTTACAAGTTTCCCCTGCAACTGACAGTCTTATTGAGGTCGTGTCCAGTTACTCCTAAAGTCCTATAATTATATCAAACTGACATGCGAATGTTTTATATAACTAATGATGCCATAAAAATTTGACTGGAATTTTCAAGTTTATTTTAAATTAGAAATTGTTTCGTTTTTCTATTGCATCAATCAACCGAACCGAAAAGTTACACCGGAGAAAAAACGTGTAATTTAGAAGTGTCATCGCGAATAATCTCATAAAATTGACTTCCTTTATTATAACTCCCCAGATTTTTTTAAGTTTTTGTTCTCTATATTAACTTCATTTATAATTAACTTGCAACGTCATTGTGTGAAACCAATACAAAAGGACACGGCACATCAAATTTGGATGGTTCGGCGGCATATGTTGAATGCTGGATTGAATAAAATCTGAGGCGTTTGAGCAAATTGTAACTTAATATATTATGGATTATTATGTGTAACGTAAGTTTGGTTTCGAAATAAACACACTGGTTTTCGCTGTCGAGAATCGTGACTAGCGGGTACATGATTGATAGATTGTCCATCATAATGGCTGCTCTAGACTATCCATCTACGAACTGACAGAGCCCTTGTCACAGAATGACAACCCAACCAGGTAGATTACTTTAGCCTGCAAAAATATAAATTAAAACATGTATAAATATAACGTTTAATGAACTTTGAGATTGATGAAATTTCAACGCATTCATTCTTTCCGATTACCCTGGCTGCTCGAATGGAAGCTTTCCAGTGAAGACGCTGAACATAATAACAAATTAAGAAGCGATTTAAAAATTCTAAGTAAACTACAAAATTAATTTTCACCGGCTTATTACGTTCATTCAAATTGGAAATATGAATCTTAAAAACTCTTAACGATTTCTTGTGAAAATTAGCGTGACGAATGGTAATAACAACGAATACGTACAACAAATCCGCCTATATAACACCTTCACCTTTCAACCATGAGTTATTGATACGCCAGACCATATAGGTATTTTCTTAATGGATTATTTAGTTTAATTCTGTGATTTCGAATAGTCTCGCCTGATACGAATAAGGGTTAATTGGACCAACACGTTAAGAATTTTAATTATCATTTTTAATCTCCTCCTACGATCTAAAATGGCTCTTGGTTGTGTGTTTCTAAAAACTTTTATTTTAACTCGATTTAGAATAAATTCAAGGGATTAAGATTTTAATCTGTTTCAAACCAAAGGCATATGAACGGATCGATTCAATTCTACAAAGGAACCGACTTTTTAAGTTTTTGTGGAAACGAAATTAATTTTTCGGAAACTAAAATCATTTGGAGATCCTGGAGGATATCTGAAAAATGATAGCTGAATGGTGGTGTGGTGAACGGTGGAAGAAATAATTTAGAAAAACAACCAGAATGGATCGAATTGATTCAGAATGTTACATTATCGAAGGCATCGTTGCTTAGCAACGCACGAAATATAGCTTAAATGCAACGATGCCTGATTAATCTTTGCTGCGATAATTTCATGGATTTACACCTAATTTAAATATGTAAAATTTGACTTTTAACACATCAAAAGAGTAAACAAATGGGCGTGTCAATTAATCGATAGAAGAACTCTTTTTGGTGTAATTATTTGTTTACCTTTTGTGAGTGCAATTACATCTATCACTCACTCACTCATACCACGAATTTATGCTTGAAATTACACACTGAAGATAATTTGAACTAAATAATAATTATCTGTTAGGTATCCATATCAATTAATTTTTAAAAACAATAACGTATTTATAATTTTCTTATTTTAAAATTAAATCCTTCAAAAAGTTATCGATAGTGTTTTTGCTGTGAGTCACTTGATTTAAGATTAATGAAAATTAGGGTATTTACAGAAACGTAATATTTCAAAAGAGGGACTGAATTCCTTTCATCCATGTATTGTAGATATAGCTACGTTCATGACTTCCATCTATTCTAGATCTACTTCAAAATGTATCTATCTACTTGGTTCTCTTTGTTTCCCATTCTTATTCACGATATCTTCACTACCCTTTGCAGGACGATATCTGAAATACTCTCCAGATTTTTCAAACCGTCTCTCTTGATAATTTTGGCTACACATAAATCTATAAAATAGAATCTTCTAAAATCCAATTTCTTAAAGTAATCCACATGGTAACGTGAAGTCACAAAACACAACAGGATTATTATATTATAAAATAGTTTCAGTGCGGCCTTCAGGCCGCACAGCTTTCTTCACATGTTCTTCTGACAATTCCGGATATAGGTAACTTCATTTTGAGCAGATTTTACTAGGCAATTTACACCAAGTCAGAAAAGCCTTCCAAAAAACAATTCTTACCTATTCCTTGTACGCTAAGAAGAACAACTATAAGAAGACGAAAATTTTCTTTCAGATTTTCCTCTAAAATTGGTCGGATTAAATTTCTTGTTTTATTTGATATGCTTTACGACTTAATTTTTTTTTTTGGCTTTTTGTCAAATTCGTTCAAGTTTCAAGTTTAGTTTTTGAGGCTAGAATTAAAACCACAAATTTGGCTTGTTTGAGGTTTGTTTGACTGAGCTTTCGATAAACTTGATAAATTCTTCGTTACAATTCGTTCGTAAGAACAATACTCGATTTTGCAAAGGCACCAAAATAACGTTACGAATGTTATTATGTTTGGCAAAATACTCTAAGACGCCATCGATTTTTCTAGTAGTATATTTTTCGCTCAAATGTGGAGCACACTGCGTCTATTCTGACAGAGGTTGGTAATCAGCGAGAAAATTTGTACTTTTGACGTACGACGACGGCGTTGACTTTTTGAAGTCACGACGACGTTGGTTATAAATAAAAAATGGAGACGTTTCCGGAAAATCTCTTCAAAGCTTAAAAGTGAGGCACTTTAGTTAACACCGAATTATAATTAAGCCAATAAATAACTGTGGTTTAAAAATACGTATTCGAGATTTTATTATAAATGATTTTTTTTATGCGAGGAATAATTAACTAAAGATCTTTAATATTTGTATGAAACTAAAATAACTTGAAAATGGTTTAGAAAATTTATTATCTACATTTACATTCCTAAGAATATTTATTTGATTTGACTTGTATTTAAGTGTCAAGCTATAAGTTTTAATTAAAGTTTCTGCTTGGAATTTAAGTTGCACCTTCGAAAGGTGAAGGTTAAATGGAAGAATTATGGTTTTAGTGCAAATAAAGTTTAATCGGTACCATTTTAGTTTAGATTACTGCAAT
Source organism: Rhagonycha fulva (assembly GCA_905340355.1). Lineage (NCBI taxonomy): Eukaryota > Metazoa > Arthropoda > Insecta > Coleoptera > Cantharidae > Rhagonycha > Rhagonycha fulva. The sequence continues at coordinate 3,055,321 of HG996559.1, forward strand.
CACATTCGTTTGATGTAATTTCGTGTAAAGTAAACCTCGAAAGAGCAAGCAATAAGAAGTGGTCTACCATCCATGTTGAGTTGAATGCGATGAACTCAATAAGACAGAGTGCTAACTCTAATACCATAATATACCAAGCAACCCTTGTGTTACGTTTTGTTTCGTCTTTATTTGTGTAGTCTAAACCCTTTGCAGTTAATAAAGACAAAAAGCAGAAATAGTCGTATAGTTCCACTAAACGAGCAAGGCCATTGCATGTAATTGAACGGCCGTTAACTCTGTACTACTACGTTGTTTGGAATTGCCTATCACTCCAAATGGTCATTGTTTAGTTCTGTGATATATACTACTGTCCAATTTATTTCAATTGTCAATATTTATCGAACAACACGATTCGCTTTGTTGTCTTTTTTCTTAATTGCAACTTTCTCGATACTACTAATACTTACTTGGCAGTATAATAAAGGAGTTGGATGAAAGAAATCGATAAGGTGGTTAATTTATGTTTACTTACGTGAAATGTGTAACAATAAACGGTAACGTTCATCCCATTGGCATAAACTCACACTAATCGTAAATAGTAACACCTACAATAAAGAGGTTCGCAACGGATCTGTTCCATAACAATAGCATCAAGAGTGAGCCGCATCAGCAGTAAAGGAGAATGCGAGGTTAGGGTACGTTCAATAAAGGTCCGGCCATTTGCTTGGTAATTGCATCATTTGGATGCTGATGCTCTGCAATACATATATTGGAACACGCCCAAAGTGCACACACGACACTTCGAGTGGGCTTATATTTGTTTAGGATTACCGATCCCAGTATTTTTTCCTTCCTGTACAATTTTATTTTGTTGTTTTATTTTTTGATCATATTGGACACGAGATGTCAGCTTTTTGCTAATATCGAAACTCATATATATTCCGATTTCTTTATTTTTATTATTGTCTACCAACCATATTGCGCGCCCATTTCTTTTCCCCAAAATTTATTTTGCGCCAGCACAACGCGCGCGCTCCATCCAAACATCTTGTTTCATCTAATGATGATAATTACTTGTTACCCAATTTGTAAGTTTATAATTAATTGAGTTTGTTGGAAACTTAATCTTGTTGTGACTGCGTACGTAATTGAATATTGTTAGAAAAGTGTGATTTACATAATAAAACGAAACGTTAAACTTTGCGATGATCTAAAAGAAAAGTGCTTTGATTCGGGAGATCTTTTTGAGAGTGTCTGATTGATTCATGGCGAACATGTGGAAGGACGAGAATAGAGCGGCCGGGGGTCGGTGACAGTTGGCTCGTTGCGACAGGCCGATTCCTTAATATTGGCCTATTAATCTTACCTAATCACTTAGCGCTTGATGAGAAAGACAAACCCAACTTATATATTATTTCGAGTATTTATAACCGACGAAAAATTACTTGTCAATTAGTAACGAAAACTTTACTCATTTTAAATTACCACTCGTCTTATTGTAACGAGAAATTTAGTTAACCACATAAATTATTGTTATGTATTTGTTTGAAATTCAATAATCTTTATTTTAAGACGCGCATAATTTAACTCAATTAATCAGTTAGACGTGCAAGCATAATTTTACATGAAATTTAATAGACGTGCTGTACCATCTTAACAGCACTGGCTCTCCATATTTTTCCTAATAACCTACTACAAACCAAACCAATCCTGCAAACCTCGTGCTGAATTTTATTAGTTTAATACTTGAGTCATCACGAAAATGAGAAATTTTTTTATAATATAAGCTCATTTTCTATCAACGACCCACCATATTATTTATATTTCAAGTTCGATGAATTATGATTATCCATATTATAAAATACCATAAATAATTATCTATAAATATGAAAAGATGTAATAAATTAATCTGTTAAAAAAGTTGATTATTGCTAATATATAAGCCAAATCAAACTAATTATATTCAAGTTTCTATTTTATTTTAGATACCAAAATCGATAATAACTGTAATAAGCATTTAATTTGAAAATTAAACAGTTTGTCTATTATACACATCCTAGGCGTGTTATCACTTTTTTTTATTAATTACTTACACCAATTTTTTGCTCCTCTAATGTATGCTACTTCAAGTTCCTCTCAATCATTTTCGTGATGCAAGCTACAATTAGTAATCAATGTAAGCACTTGTTTGAAGATTCTGAGATTCAAGAGTACAGTTAATGATTGAGAGACCATTCTTGCTGTACTTGTATAAATAATGAATTTCAGCAAGTCAAAAATATTTTTAACATTTTTTTATATTTTCTTAACCAAGTAAAAAACCTTTCCGTTTTTGTCCACGAAGACAATCATTTCCAAAATTATTACTAGTAGAACTACAATTTTTTAATAAATGTTATCAAAAGGAATTTTTTTAGAGCGACCACCCAGACTATAGTACAACATGATCTACCTTTGTTTTAATTTAAATTTTTGTAGTTCTGGAATGTCAATAATAATTAAATTTTGATTAAAATTTGTGTGGGTTTCAACTTGGTATACCTAAAATTAATTTATTTTAACAATAATTTAATTTAGTTATTTCTGTAAATTTAATTTTTGCTTTTCAATCATTTTATTTCAAATAAAGACAGTTTTTATTCATACTTTAATTTTTCATGTTGTTAAAATAAAGGCGAGGTATTTATCAACAAGGCAGCTTAAAAGTCATAATATTTACTAAGAGTTTATTAGGCGCAGCGTAGGCTACCAGTAATAATTAAGTCTGAGTTTCTAATAGACAGATTTATACTAATTAAATTAAATTCTATCAAAGAAAGACGAAATTTGTAAGTAGGTACTACTTTTTCTCGCGGAGCATTTAGTATAGCAGACTACAAAATTCACAATAACTTTGAATTATTTATTTAAAATTCAAAATATATCATACCCAGCTTCATACATTGTTTCTCATCTCACATTTAAAAACGTATTTTGAAATCTGTGCTTGAAATACATTTTTCCCACGGCTAAGAGTTATGGTGCACTTCAAAAATTTTCTTCTGCTTTATCTTCTTTGAGATTTGTTAGGGAAGTCCGATTACTTTAGTGCCCTGTTGATTACATCTCCGTGGTTTCTTTATTTGTTTGAATCATTTTAAGGATGTAATAACAGCGTCGTGAGTAAAATTTTGAATAAGGTTGAAACAACGTTATAATCTAAGCATTTCCTATAACTTTTTGTTAATTTTTAAATCGATAACATTTCTGGTTACGGTCCTGACCACCAATTTGTTTTTGTAAAGTTGACAATTTAGATAAATAATTATACATAATCGCATTCTCAACGATCTGTTTCTTAAAATATTTTGATTAAATTAAATCCGTTAAGTTTAAAAAACCGGGGATGATCTTAGAGTGCTATTTTTATAACATTTTTTTCATGGTAAAAATTCGCCTGTGGCGCTTTTATGACTGAATAGTACATTTTTGTAAAATCAAAAATACCAATTGGATGTAATTTCTGCGTCCGCTGTATTATCAACCCTACAAATCTACCCCTAAATCAATGTTTCGTGATGAGTGATGAACTGTCAGCGACTTATTATTACTGATATATTTTATATTTCGATCCGATTTCAGTAATATTTTTAACGTCATTCTTTAATCATCCTATATTTTTGGGGGAAAATCTATAGAAGTAAACTTTTTTGCTGAATACGAAAACGGCCACTCCGGCAGATTTTGACTTTTATTTTATCTTTTTTTATCTATACAGCTGTGTCCTTTAAACTCATCCTGGATTGATTGTTATCGAAACAATTGCCACTTATCTATCATGAAATTTTCACAAGTATGTTTTGATAATAATAATAACAATAACTGATACCGGATGGAAAGTTTAATTTCGAAAGAAGGGAGACCGGGGGTAATTAGCCCTTTTTAATTTTAATAATTTTTTTGGAAAAGTTTTTAGTATAAAATTGTTCAAAATCAATACCTACAAGAAGTTTCGGGTTTTGAATACTTTATAACTTTCACATCAAAGGGAAAATAATAAAAAATTTAAAATTTTTAATAAAATAATTCAGCATGACGAAATGAATTGGATATACACGTCAACTACCTAAGACATAAATTGATTGCAATGTACAAGTTGACCTCCAAATGAATCGCCTATTTATCTCTAAATTCTCACATATTGGTAAATGCATATCAATTAATTGACTTTTTCTTATCTATAATCGAGTTGGAGTCGTTTTAAATTATTTCGTATCATTACTAAACTGTTATTAATGCAGACAGAAATATTTTATCGTTAAATTAAAGAGGAATCATATAAATTGTACACATTAAATAGATAAGAATAAATTAAGTTAGGTGTATAATAAAGTTTTACTTTATTGAATAATTTTGAAATAATTGTAAAGGGAGATGGCAGTTTTATGGTGTGGCGAATAGGTAAATCGTTATTCCACCATAATCGAATTTTGAATTTGGATCGTGCAATGTGATTAGGGTAAATGTTGATATCTTTGTGGAACGGGGGAATGGATTTCAATCAAGAACGTGTACAGTGAGAAAGTGACGTACAGACGATATTTATGGGCAATTCAATGTCGTTCCACGGGGTACCCAATATTGGTTTGATAACCGCACATGCCATACATCAAACTAATGTCCCATTATTGCACTGTCGGCGAAATGGCTCTCCTCAAAAAGTTATGTTTTAGTGCACACGTTAATGACACCATCTTAAAATTTTTACGTTCGGTAGGTAATAATCGAACCGGTAGACGGTTTTCGCAGCACGTAAACTACGGGGTTGATTTGTCGCTGTCGTGCGAGTTAAAAAAATTAATTTGTTATCAAGTACTTTGCATGTTTTTCATGATGTATGGTGAATGTGATTCATGCATTTACACGTACTAAGAGTTATGTTGACCGGGAGACCACGGGAATGCATGAACTGCAGCCAGTTCACACACAATTTACTGTGGCCGGCATAAATCACTCAACTCGGAACGATTCATCAGCCTCATTGTACAGATCGAGCGAAGCTTTCAAAATCGAGCTGCTAATATTTTACAAGTTTTTGACAACCGAGATGGCTTTTCCATCTTTCCTAACTCTGAAGCTGGACACCTGTGCTATTCAAAGAGGGAACGAACGTCACAAATAAATGTTAGGGATGCGAGATATTAAAATCATAAATATATTTTAGTGCATATTTGAGATTATTGATTATAATGGGGCTCAAGTTAACGTTTCGAATTTACGTACATACTACATATAATCAACAATCTTGGAACATCGTCGTCGGAATCAAAACGGGTGAAATTTCCCCACGTTCGACCCCCAGTGTCCTGATTTATGTGATTCCGGAATCATGGCTCTCCTCCTAGCGCATACAGCGCGGATATTTATTTTATACATCTGTTCCCCTTGACATAATGTCCCTCTATATATCGTGTGCATGCTTTTAGAGTGAAGGCTGTTAAAGAGCGAGACGAGACGGCGAAAAGAAGGGCACGCAAGAGAGACGAGGCGAAACTTCGGATGGATGGATCGCGCTCAGGGTGGTAGGAGTAGCCATTGAGAAAAGATATACGAGTATGAGTTTGTTGTACTGACTACTGACTGCATGAGTGTGCTTTATCGGCCGCCTCGGGCGTTGCTCTCTCTCGTGTGATTTCAAATCTTACCATTTAGCATTTTGCTACAACCAAAAACAATATCCTCTCTATGTTTTACCAACGAGGACCCACTTTGTTTACTTAACAAATTACTTTATTAAAACAAGAAAATAACAAATTACGACGCCAAGTTTCACTATGTTTGGGGTTAGTTATAGTTGCACGTAATCAAACAACCCCGCTTCTTTCATACGCTCCAGAAAAACGGTCCGTTAATTATTCTAGCTTTAATTAATTGTGATTTATGAAAACATCTGCATTAAACTAGCGTTTTAAGATTAGATGAATAAATGAATAATGAAGAAGTCGACGACGGATGCTTATATTATAACCCATGCCGACTTAATGATTATTAGATTGACACGTTTAGTATATTGGTGATGAAGGAGGTCAAGAAAGTTGAACTTTTATTATTTGAGAATGTCTCAATTTCACTGCTGCTATTTTTGCTCGATGCCTAGTTTTTATTACCGCGAAATTAACCGAAATCAACAGGTAACTCTCTAAATGGGCTGAAAATAGTTTGGTCTCGCACTCGCTCGCGACATACGTTTTGTCTTCCAAAAATACCCCAGTGTAAACAGTAAAGATGTTACATTTTTATGCGCCATTAAAGAAAGAATTACAAATCTGACACTTTTCTCTTTCTTCGGTTGTTTGTTTCTTGGGTTAAAAAGGGAACGAGATAAAATCCTGCAACACTTTGGTACGTGGATACAGCTGAGCGACGTGTAAGTGCCACTTGAGTTGCTTGTAAAAGCGGTAAAGGGCTGTTAGGGTTAGGTCGGAACGATAGGGGTGAATTTTCTATACTCGTCGTAAATACGCGCGATTCCTATATAAGAGATTAATAATTGCAATAAAATTTAAATTGGATGTTAATGAAACTGTAAATACATGCGTACAAGGTTAACAAGAGCTTCGGATTATGAGGGCAAGGGTTTCTTCCATTCGAAAGGGTCGATGTTTACATCAGGAAGTGGAATCAAATTATTCGGATAATTGAAGTCGATAAACGTTAGCTTATGAAAATTTTGTTGACGAGCGGCACCTCGTCTCGACCTCTTTACGGTTTTCTCCCTGGGTCGTGGATAATAGCGGAAAGCTTAATTGAGTGAAGAATTTGTTTACTGTGGTATAAAATATGTATGCATTTAATGGCGATCTGAATATCCGAAGTAAATTAAAATTCCGGTCTGTTCGGAACAATGCTGTCACTCCAGATGTCACTTAAAATGGAGGATGGTAGACGAGACTGTGACGGATCTGATAGCGCGCGTCGCTTTGCAGACTTCATAAACTGCTTGTCAGCTTTCACCATAAGTCATTATCGTGGAAAGGTAATCGGATCAACATATCGAAATGCAATTTTCACATCAAAAATGCAAAACAAATTTCTTTCTCGTCCATCCAAATCATTTGCATTATGCTAATTTTTTTTTTCTTTTTTCAGGTAAGTTCACTCACTAATAACCAATTTGGCTTTTCGATCGATAAATGGACCACTTACTTGTTTGGGTAAGAAATTTTTAAGCTTGCGTAAGAGAATCTTTTAGTGCTATTCTAAAATGGACAATCGTTCATCTATGAGTTATGGAAACTGGAGTTATGTTCAGGCAGCAGCCATCAAGAAAGTTAAAATACGACCAATGTGTTTGAAGCCACATACAAGTTTTCTGTGGAATTTATTATTTATAGATTTGTTTATCCTCGACAACTTTCATATTCTTTATCATAATGTCATTAATATGTCATGGATACTGCTGATTTCTCAAAAAGACAAGACGAATGTTGATGTTTTCCCGTTTCTGGTGGCTATATATCAATACCCACGCACTTTGTTATGTTGGATACTTTTAAGGCATCATTCACCACCACCTTCTCCAATGTGAAAAACAGAGACAGACACACCTGTCAGTATTATCGGACACAGTCTGTCCGACAACAATGACCATCATGTTGATGGCAAAATTGATCGACGTACAAACTTTCATCACCCTGCTTACTCTTTATTATTCATGCACTTTACACAAAAATGTTTATGTAGGCGTACGTTTCATTATTTTATTATCATCTTTAATTGCTTTTACTCATTGATATGCATTCCATTTACGATCGTTAAATTAATTAAACACAATCAAACATTCAGGTCATTACCATACAACACATCTTTGTTGCTTCAGGAAATTGAAAACGCACTTACCTGAAAACTTTTCAACTTTGGAATTGTAATGACATTTACTTATGTTGATTTTCAACATTTTTTCCTAACATCTCTGTTCTTTTTGCCTCGTTGTAACGAGTGTTAGCTTATCAGATCGTCGCGGTTGCGTATGTTAGTTGGATGCCACAAAATCTTAGTGAAGTTCTAGAAAAAAAAAAAGATAAAGGTATCTGCAAAAAGGTATAGTGACAATATTTAGGAAATTTAAACTGACCTCAGAACAGATGTAAAGAAGTTAGGAGGATGCCAGGTCCATTTGATGTGTTTTGCAATAGGAATATCAATTATTAGAAACTTTGCAGTAATTTACGTTTTCTAACCAGGCCGGGTGGAAATTACTTCGCACATACGAATTATTGTGATAATATCAGTGAAGTTAAAAAAATTTGATTATCTCTACTGGACTACTCGGCCTTTGGCTTCACAGAGCTAACCAGACGAGCGACCATGAGGTTACAATCACTGGTTACTTCTAGATTACAGAAAAATTATAACGATCAAACTTTTTGTTACTGCAGAACCGCAATTATTAGAAATTAATATGAATATTGTCAGATAATGCTTCAATAAAGTAAAAATTTGCATAATCGGTAGCAAAGTCCATTGGATGCAAGAGTTTGTAGTCAATTAAAATATTATGATAAACTTGTTAAAAAGCACGTGGATAGAATAATAGATTAACCATACACCTACTCTGTTGTAAACCAAGAATCGTCGATTTGTAATTAAGATTTACCAGTATTTGCGTCCTCACGGCCGCCCTTCTGACTGCTTAAGTTTTTATGGGACCCAGTGATGCCTACAGTGGGTAATATTTTTCAAAATAAATAAAGGAGGATTAGGAACTAAAATTTATTGCTTTTATAATATTTTGGATTCTTAAATTTTCAATAAATTGTTAAATGCAACTATAGTTGCTCGGCCTTCGGCCTCGTCTACTCAACCTGTTACGTTAGCATTGCTATGAATTGGATGTAAAGAACAGGTCGGCGCAGGAAAGGAGGAGGAAAACTCACCAAATTTCTCCAAATGAACAGAAGCTTTTGGAATTAAATGTAGCAGTAAATGCTACCGTGTTTCTTTAACGAAAAAATGTATTGATACGACATCCGTCTATAAAAACGTAAACGTATTCAAACTTTTGGAATATTTTCGGTAAAAACTAACACATAGCAAGTTTTTTTAACCAGATACCTACCGCTTGATTATTCAAAAATCAACATTGTCGATTAAAATAGAAGATTATAAAATTCTGTGTTGAATTTTAAAATAAACTGCTACCTACATAATTTAAATGGAGCCGTTATTTTTAAACTCGCTAAAGAGGACAAAAATATTTTTGAAACTTATCGATTAAAAAAAAAATATTTTGATTGTGGAGGTTGGAACGTTTACTGTCACCTGTCCATCTAAATTTGAGTTATTTTTTTTGGCTTGTCTTGATTTTTATGGTCGGTGTTCGGTAAAGTTGTCGCTGTCATGTCTCGCGGTCGTCAGATTATTGACATGACAAGCGCACGGTCGTACGCGACCTCTTCATCATATTACCTGTATTTTCAAGGACGTCGTTCTAAATTATATTTCGGTTTCTATTTTTCCGTTACTTCATAATAAATTCTCATTTTTCGAAATTTAAACTGGCAATTTTGCGGCAATAAAATTTGACAACCAAGGTTTTTGTACTTTGCTGGCATTGAAATCTCCAATAACAAATCATTAACATTAACACAATATTTCTTCCAGTTGTCCGTCCCAATTTTTTAAAATTAATTGTTTCTTACGTAAGATAATTATTTAGAAATTAAAAAAAAGATTTTAATGTATAATTCATAAATTAACTTTCTATCGATTTATGGTCGATTTAGGAAAATAAGAAAGCAAAATGTTAATTTAAATTCGACCCATCGGTCAATAATCATAAAGCATGTCAAGTCTTGTGGTTTTTATGGGACTTTACGTCGTACACTGTTTCGTTAATTACATTCGGTTATATTAAATCAATCTTAAAAAACATGGACAACTTGTTAGACAACTTAGGTGACGATTTATGTGAATGCTTTTGACAATGACCCGTCGTTAAAAAAGTATAAAAAATTTGACGACATTCGAAAAATTTAATTGTTTATTTAAATTAAATTTTCGTTTTGCTGCTGCTACCGAATACGAAAGAACAAGAAGGAAAACTTTTTTGGAACCGCTGCCTTTTGATTCTTATCTGCTCAACTTTCCCAGTTTCGAAGTTCGGAAAGAAAATTTTCAAGTGTGAACTAAAGTTTAAACGTTTCATCGATTTTTCTTCTCGTTTTTCGTATTCGTTACATTTTATGGTTTTTTTTTGTGGCGGTGAAATATAATTAAAATCCCCTTATGTAGTATAAATTAGGAGATTTTTTTGTGATACTTACCCGACTATAAGCAGGAACATCTTGTAACCTACCTATTCTATTGTGTTATTCTTTCAAGTTTAAACCCATTGTATGTTTTTTATTGGAATCGCTGGGGCGTATTACAGAATCTCCCTAAGTTGTTAACACCGTAAAAAAAACTTGTAGTGCGTTTTTGGAGAAATTAATCAGAGTATTCCATAGGCGGAGCTGGAGTCTCAGATCTGAGGGTGCTAATTTCGATCGGGTCCTTAAATTCAATCGCGAAAACGTTGCTCCCATTTTATTGCACATTTATATTTTTATAATCCTTCGATTAAGGACTGCTGAAGTTGAAGGTCTATAGTCGTAATTTTAAACGGTGACATAAATGCTAATGGTCAATTTTCATAGTAATATTATTTTTATTTAAAGCGATGCAATGTGGGCATGATGGACATTCTTTTAGAACGACATTTATAATTTTATTTCAGTTTATTATCTTTATCCTCCATAAAGTATTCATTTAAATGCTACTCATTTCTCCATTACAGAAAAAATATGTATAAACATTAAATTGATATGTGTTTGTTTCATGTAAATTTTAATAACTTACTTTATTAAGCATTGGCTTCGACTAGCACTTCTAATTATGTCCGCATGTATCGCCAATTGATTTATGAATATGTATTTTAATGAACATTATACAAATGAGTTATGGGAATCTATAATTAAAAAAAATTTTATTATCTCAACTTGGTTATGATAAAATGGTATTTCTATTTTTTTAACCTACTAATTTATTAATTACGAAATGTTTGGTTCGGTCGATAAAATTTCCTTCGTTATAAATTATGCAATATAGTGTACAATAAATTAGTTTCTCTTTTTTTACGTCTTGGGGAACAAAAAGTTTCGAGCCGGTTCTGTACCCTAGCACTCAATATTCATATTCACAAGTGCAATCATAGCATAAATTTTGCAAAATTATCGATTAGAAAAAGCTTGGTTGTATTTTAGAATTTATTATCCAATTCGTTGTTTAGTTTTATTAGCTGCATCTTATATGAAACGATATTACCGAAAATGCAACGGATTCTCGAATATTTCTGCAATGGGCAATTTGCCAAGTGGATGTGAAATGAAACTTGGGACTGTTTCGTATTTTTATTATTATTAGTAGACAATTTCCCGCTTCTTTATTAGTAAAAAGTTTTCCCGCTCTTATCTGCAGTAATTGGGGTTATTTAACTTCATGTTGGTACACATTGTCACCAAATTAACAGACACCTGTCTGGAAATCCGTCGCGCACTCTGATTATCCCAGTTTTACGATGCGCCCAACTCTCGCTTGACGTGTAATTAGACATAGGTTTGTCGTGATTTCGTCTACCATTCTCTTCAATTTATGCCACGTCGTATCTCAGAGGGTCTTATTTCTCTAAAACCGTTAAATTCTATTAATTTAAATTCAATTTTTTTTGGCCTGGCGCAATCGATGCCAAGAATATTATTTCTAAATTGGGCCTACGGATTATTATGTAATATTATTAAATTATTAAATCTACGCAGCGGAGCTGATAGTTTCAGAACAATAAAACTGATAAAATACTTGGGGACATTAGTGTCATCCTAGAGGATGAAATAGCGCGATGCTCTGCAGCAGAGGTCTTTATTATTAGTCGGCGAGGCAGAGTTATGATGACGCTTTCCGCTTTCCTTTAGATGTATGTGCTTCGGCCCATCCGTAATAACCAGAGACCCCAGACGTGATTGTTTCGGGTCGCAAGAAGGCCATCAATAACAACTTTAACAGTAAAAATGTCACAGTATGGGCAAAATAAATTTTCGTATAAAACTATCAGGCACGAGTCAATCTGCTTGCGATGTGTTTATGGGTCGCTGGAGACGCTTTCAAGATAAGTTGAAGTAATATGCTTTTAGTTAGCAGTAAGTAATCCAAGTCGGTGGCGACGCGGCCAAGGAGAAGGACGATACTAAGCGTCCTGGCGCTGACAGTTTGTCACATTAGATGTGGAGCATATATAACAAACAATCTGCGAAAGACAGTACACTGCCAAGAATTATAATGGGATAAGTTGGAGAGACATATGGAGTGAGTTTGATATCAAGTAAGCCATCGTGCCCTTGGAGAAGGCAACCAATGAATGCCGTGTTGGCCGTCTGCAACCTGTCCACATAAATCTGTCATTCTCAGACGCGCGGGGTGCTAAAAGCAAACTCGTGTGATGGCTGAACTTAAAGGTTTTAGATCTATCTCGCTATTTATACCACTTCTCTCTCACGCTTCGCATTGACAACTGTCTTTGTTTTTCCGTCAATCTTGCTACTCTTTCTTTCGATCGATTTCATTAAAACAAAAGTCCAAACGAATTTTATAAAATTCACACCGACTACGCCACATCTCCACTGTATAATTGTTTATCCACATTAGGGACACTATCGTGCTCGATCACATTTTCTTGCATTAATTAAGCAACGTTTTGCAAAACACAATTAAGCGAAACGTTGACAGCTTTTATATTACCATAAGTCAATTTTATGGGTGCACGAGAGAGATTGGAAGCGCAGTTAGCAGTTGGGAAAAAATTAGGCGAGTACACAATTTATTCATGTTAATAAACATGTTTTACTGGTTACGTGACACTTTCTGACTGAATGTTTCAGAAGAACCGCAAAGGATCGCTCACATATAAATTTAATTTCCATAATTATTTCCTTCTTCGCATACGTTATCATTTTTCTAAGGAAAACGTCGATTAATCTATAGATTTTTGAATAAGTTGTTAGTTAAACCTGACGATGGAGAGGACGAAACAACAACGGAACGAAGTTTTTATGTTTATGGGATTGTGGGGAAGGCGACGAGAAACCACTCCAAAGTTCTCCTAACCTTAAAATAACGTAAAGTTTTTAATGAAAGGAAACAAGCAGGATAATTCCCGAAATGAAAAAGATTATTTTGTATGCAGGAGCTAAAGTGATGGGTTGCCATTTGCAAAAACGCTCATTTACTATACATTAAACGGATATATTGTTTTTCGCCAATGTATTTCTCCTTCTTCGGCCGCGATTGTATCTCAGGAGCGCAGATTCGTTCGGCATACATATCGCCTTTTCTACTCCCGAAGTTTTTTACGACTTCAGGTAATGCCGGCACGTGGGAATTACTTGGGAATATTTAGAAAACTATCAAGCTACTCGAAACAAAGCACATATACGTGGATCAATAAAGCCAAAACATCTCAACATTTTTTGTGAAAATTTCTTTCTTATTGTGAAAATTTTTATGACGTTATTGTGATTTTAATTTAATATTTTAATTAAGATAGGGAAATATTTGAATTATCTCAGTTCATCTTTGTCAATCTTTCCCCTTTTATATTTCTTCATGTGCCTAATTTAGACACAAAGAGTTATAGGACGATTTGCACAATTTTAATTTTCACCCTTCCAATTATTTTACATTTACAAGCCCCGAGAAAAGTAATGAAGGTGTTTAATCGTCAAGTTTGTTGTCGTTATTTTGGCTCGAGACGTTCGCCTTATCTTCATTTTAAAGAATCGTTTGGAATTTTTTGACGAAATGGTGGTAATAAATTGATTATTAAACTGTTATTTTTTCAACAGACTTTTATCATTTTTTTTTAGAAAGTAGTTTTACGAGATTTGTATGATGCGGAGGAGACCGATCATTTGCTCGTCGATGCTATTTATCAACTGCTTCTAGTTTTTATATAAATTGCCATTAAAATGTCTTTTACATTATAATTTATGACATTCCTCACTTGTCTAATAAAAGTCACCGATTACATTCAGCTAACTCGAAAACGATTTTAATCAAACTTCTTCGTTCTCCAAATTGTTGGAGTAACCGATCCGAAATCAACGAAACTAAAGAGAAAAAAAAACCTTGACGCTTTTTAAATTCATTTTAAATAATTGGTATTCTAACTTACCGGGACTTAATTAAATTAATTGGTTTTAACTAATCGTTTCAAATTTGTTTCGTAGATGAAGCTGCGCGAGCATTCATAATTATCACCAACTTGAATTTGCATAAATTATCAACCAGACTGGCGCTAAACTTTTCAAGCAACCTTTCTTAATGACGACCCCTCTAGAAAACGCAATAATTTAATAAGAAATATGTGTGTAGGTATTACATTATAATAATGACAAAAAAATTTAGTGAAAAATGCCGTGGGAGATTCCATGGAGGTGCATCAACGACAACTTCAGCTTAAATCTATAATATACGTATTTGATGAGGTGGCTGATTTTTCAGTTTCTTTTACTAAAATAAATTATCTAGACTGGTAAAAGTGGCCATTAACCAATTACCTATAAGTATACGTAAATTGAATCTGACTTTTAACCATGAATTTTCGATATCTGATTCGCAATTTTCAAGTTTGAACTTCACTTTCGAAATTAGTGACTTTTAAAACCTCTCTAGCGGTATTATGGAGATGCATTTAGTGAAGAAAAATAGACAGAGTATACCCAAAAAAAATGACCTCACAACGCAAAAATAATCGTTGTATAAAACCAAAAAATAACCAATTCTCAAACCTTAACAGAAAGTAAACAAAAAGCATCCACGAATAAAGTTGTTTATCGAAAGATTTAAAATTTAACACTTCGAGTTCTTGTGACGTCTAAGATGTCATGGACTTTGCTGGTAAGAAACCATGATGTCATGACGTAATTTATATTACACTTAAGGCCAATATGTGCTTACCATATTTATTTATCAATGATTAAAAATAAGGTGAAATAACCGCAGTTCTCAGACTTCTATACGCTTTAATATGATCAACGAATCATGTGATCATTAAATCAACAATTCAGATGCTCTAAAAGCAAAAAAGTGTTAATTGATTAGTTAAGAGTTTGAATTAAACGGGACAGACAAACGAATATGAACAAAGATCACAAGGTTTCTTCTTACCCAGGCTCTAACTTCTAGCAGTTAAATTCGAGCAGTCCTAACCAAATAATAAACGTCGTCCAGCTGATGAACTTGCCACACGAAAATTTTACAAGGTTAGCTAGGTGAGTCAGAAATAAGTAAAAAATCAGCTGCTATGATCCAAATTTTCTTCTTCTTTTTCGTATGGTTCTGGACCGAAGCTTTGCGACCAATTTAATATTAAATGGCTTTTTTGGTAGATTACTCTCGGTGGTTTGTAATTGCCTTCCGAGAGGAGAGGGTCATAATGAAATCGGATAAATTTTGTAACCGGGTTGGGGATCTAACCTAGGGCTTCTAAGAGTCCGGTCTTGAGCTCGTTTACTTAGTTCACCTCTCAATCCACATTTTAAACATCTGTAAACGACTTTCAAACTTTTCAGACGAGCAATTATTTACTTTGAGTTATCTACATCTATTTTGAATTTACAATAATTTGTCATTTGAAAGGAATCTCGTTAATCTATTCGTGCGCGTCATTAACAATCCTCGCAACAAAAGTAAGGGAGATTTCAGTGGAGGAATTTTAACCAAAATCTAATCAGTTCTTTAGACGGTTTCTTCAAAATAGTATGTAAAATTGAGCCACCGATAATCACTCACCGTCATCTATTACAGTTAAACCATGGTCATAGAACACCAATTAAAAGTGACAGTCACCGTTTGACGGCGGTGGGTGGCTAAAGGTGATTTAGTGAGATTGCCATTTCTGTAATTATTAGAATGATTTAAGTATGACCCAGTTAGTGGTTAACATCAGTAGTTTGGTGTGAAGTATACATCGGTAAACTAAGGAGCCCAAAGGCACAGTTCTATTTACTCAGTCGAGCCAGATACAATGCTGTGATCTAAAAGTCCAACGTCAATTCGTGGGCTATTTAAAAGCATATATCGTAAGAGAAACGTGTAATAGATCTGTCCGTAATGAGATAAGGATTAGTTAGTGGATTTACTACTTAGTGCGGCCTGCAGGCCGCACAATCTGGGTAATCAAGTTCAAATATACATAGTAGTATTCAAGAGCACTCTTGGTAACAAAAATTCTAGTTGTTTCATGTTATATTTTTTATTTGAAAGATTTCTCGAATTTTGAAAATTGTAGCAAAATCGGTCACAACAAAACTATGACTAGAAAGCCAATGAAATCTGTCCATTTCTAGTAATGTGCAAAACCAATTAAAAGAACATTAAACTGGTAATGGCCGATGAGCAATTATCATGATTGATTGTTCTGGGAAATTCCACATTTACTTAAGTTTGTAATAGTCAGTTGTCAATAGAAAAATGTTATTAAATAAACGTAGTAATTTTATTGTAAACAAATGACAAATAGAATCAAAAATATTAATCGTTCAATAGAAACTGCTAATATTACAAAGCAGGTCGTATCGAATTTTAGTAAAATAATTTAGTTATAATTTCAAGTTTTTTAACATTTGAGAATTGATAAACAATCATAAGTTTACCACAACTTGTGGTTAACAATTGGTTAAAAGCTTAGAAACGAAGCATTTGAAGGAAAAATCTGCTTATATCCACATTATTTGTTTCTGGAAAAACACGTTAAAAAAATTCTGACTTTTAAATGAAAGATGAAACAAAATTCTACCCCTCTTGAGTATAACAAATTCAAACAAAAATTTTCGGTTATTGGTTTTTTTAGATTACCTACTTGGATAACATTAAATGTTATCAATTACATTATCTTCTGTTACAATTAAGCGATGATTAATTGAACTAATAAAAAAAGTAATTTTTATAGTTAGTAGGAAGTACGGTTTGGTGCGTAATCCGGCGAGATAGGGATCCAAAAGTGCAAATTTGAATAGCGCATTCCAGCGTCTTAACCGTCACGCTAGCGTTGACAAAGCTGATTTTCAAATATTACTTGCTTGACAAACCACAACTGCAATGCACCTTATAAATGGAAAATCTATACGAGGCAATTGGAAAACGCTTTTCAGTTTCGCAAAATTGACCGATTACTGCAAGACTTGTTTTCAAAATTGTCAATTTTATGACTTTTTTATGATTCAAGTTCAATATACACGTATGAGTTATCGAATTGTGTTTCAAATATGCAAAATTCATTGAGTAAACGATGCTAAATCAGCCCTGCAATGAGGCATTGTTTGATGGCAATAACTGTATAAATTATGGGATCATTTCAGTGGAATGCGGCGATATCAGTCCGCTTTTACACAGGTGGATGTCGTACATCACATTTACAGCTATTGGTTTTATATATTTTTTGCCAATAACTGGATTTTAATTACTGCAGTCAGTTAATGTATCCATATTTAGCTACTTTATTTATAATCACTCCGGCTGCGTTTATTTGCAAGGCTTAATTAAGCATTTTCCTCTTGTTTTCCTTTTTTTGCCTTATATTTTTGTCTATTTTTTGATGTGTAAGGGTGTGGGCAATATGACAAGTCCAAAGCTGTCAACGACAGTTGAATCTACTGTGTCATCAAAAACTGCCATGTAATATGTCTTTCGACTTACTGGTCAACTTTTCAAACTTTAAATAGTTGAAAAAAACCTTTCAGGATAGGTTAATGTTGACTCAAAAATTGCTAAGTGGGGTAAATATGGGGAGACTGTTAAGTAGGGTAGTAGTGTCGTAGAGATATTCAGTGGCTTGGCGGTTGTCGATAGGGGTGGAATTTAACAAAAACTCAAATGTGTCTCGTAACCGATCCTAAAGTTTTGTTTTTGGACATTACTTGGTGAGTTCTTTTTATTATTAAAAAGAGTTAAATTCTTGAAACATTTAAAAAAAAACGAAAATTTGTTTTCAATAACTGTCCGGTTAAGCTAAGGATATGTTGGTGGACTAATATACATCCTGTTCGGGATACGACAACAAAACGATCCTGAAATGGCATCCCATCCTCGTCGCGTAACGTTTAGGGTTTAAAATAATATGGAAATTTCTACTAAGCGAGCGATTTAGGAAACATTGCGTATGCAATGAACTGCTTGTCTGTTTGAATAGACGGTTTGGCTGGACATCCAAACAAATAACCCAAGACATTGAGAACTCGACGAATTTACACAAATTGAAAACAAATTTAAATCAAACTTTCCTAAAATTTATAACGGATTTCATAAGTCGAGGGCAATAAAGATAAAAATTATTATTAGTATAAACAAACACGAATTAAAATTAAAAATCATAAATCCAGTTGTTGGCATACGCATTTCCACTTTATTTATCTTCCACGTTATTTTTTTGATATGAACGATAATCCTTTATTCCTTTCAATTACCGCTTCTATGTTTGCATATTTTTTTTATCAAACCGTTTCCTTATCTCTTAAGTACCGCTAAGCAAATTATTAATTAACACTTAGGTCGGTCGGGACCCGTCAAACGGTCGTCATAATCAAACACGGAAGGCATAAAATCGAATTACGCACAAGGACATATTTTCACTTAATCATTCATCATCGGATATTATTAAAAAATTCCATGATGTTAAATAAATGTCCAAAAAACGGGGACTAAAAAGATATTGGATGTGTGTATGTTTAAAACGCCAAATCTTAATCTACCCTCTGTCACTCACTGCAGTAGAAAATTAACTACTTTGACTTCGAAAATCTCCAACATGCCAAGCTTGTTCATTATCGAATCCGGGGGTCTATTTATTTTGTTCGCAAACAAAGACAAAATGATAGTAAACGTCCAATTTATTTTATCAAAACGAAAGTTTTATTATTTTGGATTTTCTTTTAATTTTTTGTTTTGTTTCAGGTAAGTGGGAAAATTTTATTATTTGCCCGTTTCGGTAAGTTGAAATTTGCTTCATGCTTTTAGGTTTTGGTTTTGCTTTTCTATTTGAGTGACTAGCAGGTGACACGTTCCTGCGACGTTGTCTCGAAGTTCTGCATCGATCTGCTCGTCACTGTGTGGCGGTGGGCAGGGGCAAGGGGGTGAACGTCACTCGGACATTGCTGTCACTCCGAGACGACGTCTCATCAACACGCGCGTTCTGCCCAGAGACGCCCTGCTTGCCAATCAATACTCGCTTGTATTTTCTATTTTACTTTGCTCCTCGAGAATTTCGCTTCTTTAAAATTTAAGCGTATATTATGCACACGCACTCTTCTGGTTCGTCAAACGTCAAGTGGGTTTCAACAAAAGGGCTTAAGTTGGAGTTAATGCACTGTCAATGCTATTCTGGTGTGTGATTGGCAAACGAAGGCTTTCCTACTATTAAATTTGTCGGTGTCAGTTTCACAACTGTTAAGTTGAAGGAGCCGACGACGTGAATCTGTCGTTTTCAATTTTACAATGGAAAAGGGGGTGTAAATTAGGAATTGGGTCGTTTCCCCTAAAGTAAAGGAGTTTATTTTGGCCAGTGCAGAGTGTGAATAAGAATCCAGAAGCTGATTTAAAAGAAGAGCGCGATCGCCCAACGCGTGCCGACCCTTGACATTCGGTCATTTATTTAACGTCGGAGTCTTCAATACGAAAACCGACATGATCATTAATAGCACCTCAATCAGAATAAAGCAAATAAGTAATCGTTTAAATTTGTTATCCTTTTGTTGGGCTTACGTTAATAAATTTTCGGTAGCTTATTTAAGATAAATAGTTGTATATTGTTGTAAATAACTGACATAAGTGGCCTTGTTGGTCTTCAATTTATTGGTCGAGCGTTGAAGAGTGAACGACAGGAGGTAGATCACGATGCTATCTATCACAACAGTAGGAGGTTATGTGAATGTGCATCTCAGCGCCACCTGGACCTCCTGCAGATTGATAGAAGACCACTTATTGTCCGAGGAAAAAAATATTCGCCAATCAACCAACTCTATTAGGTACATACGTGTGTGTCGTCGTTGCGACGCGACGTTTCGATAAACCGGCCCTTATTAATTATCATTTTTTTTTGGTGGGTTATTAAAGCGAAAAATTAGGATTAATTATAGTAATCAGAAGAAAAATTTATAATGAATAACACATAAATCAGGTGATTTAATAGGAGAAAAAAGTATTTGGGCAAGTTTGATATACGAACCAAAAGTTTATGACATGATTGATGCCTGGAACAATAAAAATTTCCATATTACATTATACATACAGATTTACTACTACAGGTTTGATATAAACAACTTTGTATTATGTTTTGGTTAAACTGGTTTATACTAAAAATATAAATATTAATACGTCTTTAAATTTTATTTAAAATTGAGAACGTTGTAGAAGCGAGTGTATTTTACTAACGCCATATCAAAACCACTGAAACTGTGGGGATAAAGAAAAGAAAAGGAGAATAATGCATAATTCGGTCATAAAATATGTCAGGGTCTCTAGAATTGAACGCTATCCTTCAAAGAGGGCAGAGACGAAAGGGACTGTTAGATTTATTGGGCAATAAAGTATTATAATTAAACGCGTTCAGGCCCCGCGATGTCACTCGGCCTACATCTATAAATCTCTAGGGGCGCAGTACGGACACTCTCATGCAGAGCAAAGGTGAAGCCTGTGAGTGAGCACCTCCACCAAACCACCCCCCAAGCCACATCGCACCGATGTTATATTAAACGAGATTTGGAAGTAAATCATTCAGCTTCACTCCTACTCGCCAAAATTTTGAATCGGTCACTTGCTCGAGGATGTACCTGCTGAATTCTCAGCCAACATGGATTTTTAAAATTATTATTATTAATTAAAATTAATATCGATATGTTTCGTAATTAGATGCTGACATAACATAAAATGGGGTAAAGACGTAAATCAAATCGACTAGGCAGCGATCTCAGCGTCAGCTGCTGACCACAGCTCGCGCTATTTGCAGACACAATGAAGGACCTCGACTCTAATTTACGTTGTTCGTTAACGTGATTCGAATTAATTTAAGCTATGCTCACTGATTATGTATTTGCTACATGTCTTAGTAATTTATTGCTACAAAAGTTTGGACACTGAAGACGGATTTGTAAAACGTCATCGTCTATTTCGACGAGGATGGAACTCTAACAACACCAATTGTAGAATAATCCAATTTAGTTGCGTCCCAAAAGTAAATTGCATAAATTAACACTCGGTCGAGAAAAGTTTCGACTAACGAGTTTGTTATTTATTAGGTACTTTTAACTTTGTTAGTTGGCCAAATTTATTATCTGAAACTAAACGTTTGATCGAAACGTTGTTTGTATTACGAGTAATTATAGGTTTCGCTGTGACAATAGTGTTGGAATGACAAACTAGTGGCAGGTGCATTAGGTGTCTATTTTCCTGACGAATGTGTCTCCAAACAGACGAGCCCGTGTTCATCCGTGAGTATCGGCAATCCGGTTGTTGGCAAATGGAACGACTGTTGGACGTATTACAGTTTGTATAAATACACGTAATACAGTTTTCACTGTTAATTATCCAATGTGTTGTTTCCCACGCACTCCATCTCCCTCGATGTTTGCTTGCATTTACTCGACACAAATCATACCAATACCGGTTTCGTTACCACGTTCATTTGGCAAAAATCTCCCTCGATTATTGCATCTTAAGTTTCGGCGGCAGCCGCAACAAATTATTCCCACTTTCTAAATTTTCTGATAAATCACGATTGTGTCCAAATTAGAAATTTCTTGTGCAATAATATTGAATATTTAATTGTGAATTTCCATATATCACTAAAAGCTAATTTTGTCAACATCTTGTCGTACCTATTACATCATAAATCTGTCAATGGATACGCATAATAATCATAAGGATACTTTCTCATGGCTCACATCCGTTATGTGACACTTGACGAACGGTATCATCTATTCGTCCTCTCCTCTTTCTCCGCAGCCAACTTTTGGAACCAAATGCCCTCATTATTCGATACTATTATTTTTTCCTTTTGCAAATTTACAAACCTGTGTAAGATAGGCTAGGCTTTGTTGTTTTGTAAATGTTTTTGAATTCAGTGTCGCATGCCAAAGACAGCTGAATATTTAGCACCTGCCCTTCATTTCATCAAGTTTGTGTCAGCTACCGCAATCCTTTCGTGCCGAATTACATTTACCGAATTGAAATTAGCAGGCTTTAATTAATTTGTCCATTAGTGAACTTTTTTAAACGAAAATAAAGGGTAATGCACTTATTTTCGAAACGCACTCGAAATTTACAAATCCCAATATTCGATTGTTTTAGCTGGAATTAGCTTGGAGATTAACTAAAAGCTTTTTGGTTACTTTTAATTTGGTAATGTTGGTGAGCCTTCAAAATCGTTAGAAAACAAAAATTTGACACTTTCGTCTAATGTAAGTCGTAGATTCGTGTCAAAAGTGCATTACATCAATGACAAATTTTGTTGGAGACACATTAGTCAAATCAAAGTTGGAACATGATGTGCTATATTTGGCTGTCTGTGTAGGTATTTTGATGTTCATCTGTGACATTCACAAGTCATAAACAGCAGTGTGACACAATTTATTTGATTCCATGAAATTCCTCATATATCAAACAGGTTTAAAAGGATCGGACCATTGGACTAAAATAATTTTGAAAGTTTATCATGCGCTTGCCAAAGACGCTATATTTTTTATATTTCAATCTGACACATATTATTATTTTACTCGAAATAAAACGCAATTTTTTTTGATAGGGGCTATTTTTACTTTTTGGGTTAATTTGTCAAAATGAAAGATGCCTCATTTTTACACTTCACTGTTTTAATATTTAACTTGCTTTGATGATCGCAGCAGAAATTAATGTTTGCAAAAATATGTTACACCAGCGTGGACGCAAATTAGCAGTGGCGTACCACAAGGTCCAAACTACTCACTACAAGTGATCCAAATGTCACTTTTCTTCATCACTTCGTCATCGAAGGAAGCATAAAATCTCTTATTATTTATTATACCCGATTTAAAAATTCTCGCATTTATCTCCAACATACTAAAGAATTGGTCAATAATGAAGAGAGGATGGTGATAAATGATAATAAATTGCAAAAATATTTTCCAATAATTTAGTTGTCAATTACAGTTGTTTAAAGCGAGTTCGCGAAATGAGTTAAGTTACAATTACAGTTGTAAGTTGAAATTTACAGCACAATGGTGCATTACATTGTCATTAACATACCACCCTTTCTTCATTCTTGATATCGTCGAGAATGCAAATTTAGTTAACAAACTTGAGCCGCAAAAATGTAAGTGTTAAGTAGTACTTGAAAAAAATTGAAAAGTATGTGTTGAGCATTGTATAATCGACGAAGCTATTGTTTCGAGTTAAATTATTGTAGACGAGAAAGTGCGGGAATGTTAATATTATGTTAGTCGAATACCTCCACTTTACCCTCCATTACCAAATTAAAAATGCAAATTATGCAATAATATGTTAATTTTATCGCCATCCTCCCCGTATTTACGCAAAATAAATTTTCTCATGTATCCAGAATTTCTAAGTTCAATTTTCATAATCGTGACTCTTTAGATTAATTACCAATTAATTTACTCATTCATTTTTTGCTTTAACAAAAAGTTAAACATGTTCATTAAGTGGACGTTGCCCGTGTAAATTAACCAATAAACAAAATTAATTTTAACTGGATTGTCAATCTGTCGTAAAGCAATCAATACATCATAAGATTAAGTCCGACAAGTTTTAATTCGAAATTAAAAGAATTCAACTCGTTTAACAGCTCAACTAACAATAAATTACTTAATATGCGAAGAGAAACTTTTAAAAAATTCGACGAATAATTATTTTACTTGTACAAACTGAAACCACCGTTTACTTTATTGTTAATTAAAATGATTGTACGGGACGATTCCGATAAGTATCTGCACACTAATTGAGTCTAATTTATTGATGACGTGCTCCATCGTTCAGAAAAGGTTCTCCCAATTATTTTTTAATTTCTATTGTCGTTTAGTAATCTCGTATGAGATCACCAGTGTCGTTATGTGCAATATTTTGGACGTTTTAGCCTAAAATACGCAGATTGATCCTCGATTTGTCTTTGAATTATGGACAAAATTGGTGGAAATTGGTCGTAAACCTTTCCTCCCTGTAGTGTAATAAAGTTAATTTGGTAATTTTTGCTGTTATGTAAAGGTCGGAATCGCATAAAGTATACGAGATCTTCAGCTATACTACTAAATGCATCCGGAACGAAATAGAAAAGATGGAATCTCCGATTTGTTTAATTTGAAATAAATGGGTAGCGTTCAAGAAGGTCCAAACTGCTACTTTCTTAGTTAAGAATTGATTTTTAGGGTGATTCTGGATTAAAAATTTCAAATAACGTTTGTTGATGTTTAATGATCTTTAGCACTAGAGAAAAGAAAGTGAAGTTGTTGTGATTTTAATCTGGACGATGCCTGAAGCAATTGGTTTTTTATTGCTGGATTCTGCTGCATTTCTTGATTATTGAAGGTCTCATCGTTGCCTTTCAATAACTATCACGATAGGGTTTTAAATTAACGTTGATATTGTAAATTTCAATTGGGCAATTTGATAGCGACTTTCACGAAGAATTTTGACCCCCCTTTTATAACCCAAAAGAAATTTACGCGCCTATGTCTGGTAGCACATCAATAGGGTTCAAACGAATCACACATTTTTGTGGTCCAAATTCAACATTGATTCTCGAGCTATGAGGAAACCTACTGAAAACTGCCTAAAAACTACCCAATTAATTACATTTTACCTGTAAGGTCACCTAAGTTTTAGCTGAATTGATCATCCATTAATATCAAGACGTATATTTAAACGACTTTACAACGCGCAGCAACTCGCTCAATAGAGAAACAAATCTAAATTTGACTTGATTTGAATTTTTTTGTTTTGGAGTTTTGAAAAAACTGGTTCAAAGCCGTTGCTGACTGTGTATACTATTAAACAAGAGCAACCACTTTTCATCTACAACTTCATTTTCACAAAAAATAAAAGTAACTGCAAAATTATAAAAATTGATATTCACAAGAACCAGAAGTTTGGTAAAAACAAAAACAACATTTACAACTTGAAGTAAATATTTCAAGGGTAGAAAAAGATGTTAATAATTTAAAAACGACGACGATTACATTTTGCCAGCTATATTATTATTCTAGCAACCAAGTCACGATAGGTAATCGATCATTTGAAAGGAAATAATGAATTGCTCTGTTAAATCGGAAAAGTGCTCCTTAGAAAACACAGGTGTATCATGTTCTAGCAGGGTCACCAATTTAGTGAGATGAGATGATGTCGATCTTCGTAATTTACATGCCGTTGTTTTCACAGTCAAAGCGTGAAAAGAAAATTGACAGTTTTATGTGGAGGAACTACCCCTCTTTTCCAAACTTATTGATGCTAGTAAACTACAATATTTGAGTAAATATTGGAAGGCAAGTTATTATTAACTTTTAAAAAGTTGGGTAGGAAGTTATTACCGGTTTCTTGGGAAGTGAAAAACTTGTCAATATTCGTTACTAATACTAGGTGAAAATATTTTACTGAAAACGCAAGAAATTATTAGTTGTGCATAAAATAGTATGTGTACCTCGGTGAAAAATTTTATTTCAATTTAGCGATGTAGCTAATCTCAGCATTTTCCACCTCTTTACGTTACATATTATTATTTCGTGTACTACATAAAATAAAAAATTTTATTTCGACTTTTTCGACAAACTTTCGACCTTTGATTTGCTCGTGATCATAATGTTTATTATTTTTTATAGTCGTCACATTGGATCTTTATGTTAAGAGAACTGTGTTTCTATTTTGTTCTTTTCTTTTTACGACGTATAATTTTCCTAAATTTGAAGTTAATTTAAAAACAACATAATTAATATAAATCTTGTGAACTCAGATTTTTATTGTGACAAGTGTAATAAATTGTTGAAAAACAATAACAAATTAATGACGAAAATAACAAAATACATCGCACAAATTCTTGATGGTTTTAAAATAATAAGATGAAACATAAACATCCAATATGGTGATCATATTAATAAAAATACAAACTTAATGCTATTAGATTTTCATGTATTTCCGTAACGTAGTATTTTATTATTTTTTGCATAAATTTATTATGTATTTTACATGTTAAATTTGTTGATTTTGCTCAAAATGTTGTTCCGAATATAATAAAATTATACATAGCTGAAACCTTTAAAATAAAGTGAATTATTCTTGAGAAAACGAAAGATGATAGATGGATATATAAAGTTTTAATTTTCGCACCCTGCTTAAATAGTTCCTGAACCAGACACAACTTTTTTAATTTTTTTTCTTCAGTGTTTAAGACTTTTTATTATTGCTAAACGTTTGTTCCATTAAACAATGATGGAAATTTTCACTCAAAAGTAGGTAATACTAACTACCCTTTTGGATATGGCTCCGAGCAGTCAGCGTGTTAGAATTAGCCTCATTTTTTGGGTAACGTCTGTCAAATTATTCTACAGAACGACTGGTAAATTGCAACTGATTTAGATAGAGGTGCATTGTAGATCTGGAGTTTGAGTTGTTTCCTGCTGATTCCGAGATCCATTATTTCTAACGTTAGTTTAATTTATTTTATAACTACAATTGTCGGCTATAAATTATGCAAGACTAAAAACTTAGCAGTTTGAAATGATGATTTAAATGCATTACTGCAGTTTAAGCATCGCTGTTGAAATTTGTAGACCACTAATCCAGTATGTATTTCCGACTGTTTTTGTTACGTTCACTACACAAACGTAATATTGCATAAACATTTACGAGCAATAAATTTGAACGTTTGTGTGTTCTTTATTATTTAGGTTGATTTATATACTTCGGTACTTCAGAAAGACTATGAATATCAGCAGCGAATAACAACTTGGTTACAGTGTAAATAATACGCAATAAGTGAGCTCTTACGGTGCGACACTAAACAGCGGTGTGTCTGTACTTTATGGACTGTAAATAAGAGTACGAAATAGTTAAATAACCTTATTAACAACCAACTTATTTCTATATACTTTATTT
This sequence comes from Rhagonycha fulva, assembly GCA_905340355.1. NCBI lineage: Eukaryota > Metazoa > Arthropoda > Insecta > Coleoptera > Cantharidae > Rhagonycha > Rhagonycha fulva. Next base: position 3,082,501 of record HG996559.1, read on the forward strand.
TAATATTCTTCACCAGTCGATTAATTTGTTTACGCCGCACATCAAGTCGTTTTCCTCGCTCTCCTCCAGTTCAGAAAATATTATGTTGGTAAGACTTTTTTTTTATTACCTACGTTTCTCTCCGTACGGAGTACGGTCCTGTTGTAGTCGGAGGCGGAGAAATTTGAATTACTTTAAATTGGTTTGTTAAGGTAATCGCAGTTTGTACTAATAAAAATTTAGGGGAAGAGAAAACTTAGTCATTGTTTATCTATAAAAGCCAAATGTCCTAAATCAATAAGGTCAGGTCAGGTGCGTCCTACACAAACACAGTTAAAAGCAGTCTGTTGTCCACCGTGAGAGATGTACCTGTCCAACTGCCCACTTTCCTATTGATTTATTGTAATTATGTATTATCACAGTGTAAGCGCATCCATCTTGACTCAATACGTCACTGTCACATTTTCAGCTGCTTCGTTAAAACTATGGACATCCTCATGAGCATAATACATAAATATAGTTCCTTCAATTAATCTTCCTTTAGGATTCCATATTTTATTAGAATCATCAAAACTTACTGTAATTAATACCGGAAATTGGTATAATTTCAAGTTGAATACCCACACGTAAATTATTGACGAGTCGTGACATTGTTGTGTATCGTGTACAGGATATTGACGTATTTCAATCAAACTTAGTCCATTTTAGTAAGCTATTTGGTACACGAATAAATTTGCACTCGTGTGGTATAAATTAAAATAATAATAATTGATGGATATTTTTTAGGTGCTCAAGACTTTTCGGAAAATTAAGGTTAAGTTGTTCATTTTTTCCCAAGTACCACTCTGTTTCCCATTACCTCACCTGCTCGCTAAAACAAGCGATTCAACCGTCACTCATCCACAATGAGAGCTGTCACTCATCATCTACAATTTTCTTCCCCTCGCCCACACACAGACCTTTTCAATCAGTCTCAGTCAACTTTTGTTCATCATGTCTCCTTATTACTGCACCCTTTGTCAGCTGCAGACTTTCAGAAAATTATATTTTTTTTTGCAAGACGTCAATCTTTGAATTATTAATTTTTAATTGCTCGCGTTCATTGTTGTGTTTTGTTAATTGCAGCGGAACGAACAACATCTCGACAAGTTTTTTTTTCGTTAATTGTGTTACGAGGTTCAAAAAACTGAGACCAAAAAAATAAATCGAGAAGAAATTTATGTATTATACGTAGCGGGCTGGATTGGTTTAAAAAGTAAATTTTTCTCTTTATTTTATGTTTTATTATGACAGCGTAAAGGTAAATTTAATATAACCAACATCCTTGTCCGAATCTAACCAAACAAACGGTCAAGTCGAAGGTTGATGAACACTAGCAAGCGCAAACTTCATTAAACGTGTCTGGCTTCGATTACTGAATCTTCGCTGAAATAAGATTTCTCACCTCTGCCTCGGGAAGTGGAGTTTCCGCAGCACCATCAGCCAAACGGTCCGACAGTTCGCTCCCCCAAGACCTGCTTCAGCGCTCGCAATAATCAACTGCTGTGGCTTGCATACTAAAACCACATCCACTAAATATCAACTTCCCTTTGCGAATGTTGAAAGCTTTACAATGTATATCATTGCCGTGCCAAAAAATCTAAATTACTTTATTTTTTTTTGTTGCCGCATATCTTTTTTTTTTCAACAAATTTAGGACAAATTATTTCAATTTGTACCTACCTATCCGACAGGCCTAATGTTTGTACTGTTATGTAAACAAGATATTTGCGTGTGTGCTAGCTATCTCAGTTATCTGTCAAATTTGGATAGCAAGTGGACCAATTTGGATGTGCAGTTAAACATTGTGGTATTTATCATTCCACCATTGAAATTTACATCCCACACTTGAGCATCAGGTTTGAACAAACCGTTATTAAGTGTTCAATACTTATACGAAGCAAAAGAAAAATATTTAATTGCATACGGCAAGGTAAATTCATTAAAACTATCCACTGTTAATTACACTACTTGGAAGAACGTCAATTTCTTTGAAGAAACTTGATTATTAAAATGAACTATAAAGCTGATTTATGTTGTTAATTAATGGAAGTGTTGGTTTATTTTTGTACCTATTGGATATCTATCGATTTTCCTGGTTTAGGTTTAAACAATTTGTATGCTACTTGGGAAGCGTTCTGTTTCGAAATCGGGCAGTTAAAAGAAGGATTAATTTTGAACCCTCGTGGTTTTTATGTAAACACGTAGAAGAAGTACCATTAAGAGGAAAATGTTTAGTATTTTCGTTGGATACAATTGATATAATTTACAAATTTTAGTTGGTTTGGTTAGAAAATATTCCCTGATACCGCATTACTTGGATGAACCAGTGAGAAGCAATTTGGTTAATTGGCTCCGGGTCATAATGGCACTAATAAGTTTGTATTTAGAGCGGAAACTGCAAGTACGCCAAGCCATCTTGCGTTTAATTCCTTTATTATGACTCCTTGTAGATTTATGGACCATTGTCTTTCATTTGAACATATATTTCTTGTCGTGCTTGCCCCGTATAAGGCTGGCATCTGCATGCTATGCCCGTATCTCACGGAGACAGTAAGAACGGCACAATTTATGCCCGCTTCTCGTTTTAATGCAGCCTTATCAGCGAGTCCTGTCCGTCACACACACCTGCAAAGTCCCGGACTCGAACGCTCGCAATTAATTCCGGGAATCTGTAAAAAGCATAAGCACGAGTAAGTTCTTCCACTGCAGCAGCGGACCTCGATATCTGATTGCTGCTAATGAATGTACGACTCAAAACTCGTGCGTCTGATCAGATCGCACCAATTTATGTAAAACGTTTTGTTCGATACCCACAACTCAAAGTTGGTAATTTTAGTTGGTTGTTCCAACGTAACTGCAAGTTAACATGAACAATTTGTTGATAACATCTTGAGCAAGTAGGTCCATGTTTTGTTAGATATTCGTGCTGAAGATTGTTTGTTGATGTTTGTACGCGGGGCGGGTCTGTAACCGGTCTCGATGTCTTCAGCAGACCAATATAAACATCTTGGTGTCAACTCCCGTGCGGCTCTCGCACTCTCCGGGAGGTCTGCAAAGGTCGTACGCGGAGGGACAAGCGACCAGAGGCGTGCACGTATGTCTTCAACCTGTCCAAACACGGACCAACAATGAACAATAGCTACATAAATCAATGTAATTAGTTTCAGAAAAGCTGCTGTATCTACATGTTTCGCTCTCAGCAGCAAAATCATTGGTCAGCAACATACTTTTTCACCATATTACTCCGCCTTTACGTGAAATACAACCGAATAGTGTCGTTTAACATTTTCTTTTTTTACATTCTCACAACACAACTAAATTAATAATAAAAGTTTACCCAAACTAATTCACAATTTCAGTATTATTTCCTTTTGACCAGTTAACGAACCTAATAATATCAACGATCGATCTCTTTTAATTTAAAGTGTAATAACAAATGAGAAATATAATGCACGGGCACAACTTCTGAAAATATCTCGAAATGAAATCGCTTGGTATCATCACGAGTTTCAAACAATGTTGTAATCAAATGTCGGGTAGATATTTGCTCGCTTTATTTCATTTTATCGCATTTCTCAATCGCATTTGCTGACAATAAAGCATGTTGTTTCCTGCCTCTTTCGTATTTTGTTAATGAAGTTGAATTTTGATTGACAACTTTAAAGAATTAGATAATAATCGCAAATGTCATTGTTTTCAAGTCTCTATTGAAGAAGCAAAATTTCGAGAGAAGTATTTATATTTTCACCAATTTAATAAACTTTATACGCTTTACAACTTACGTAACATTCGTCGATAATGAATCATTCACAAACTTTCTATAAAATTAATTCTTTTCTTTCTTCCAGGGGAAGGTGAAGGTTCTCCAGATGATAACGAAAAACTCGACGGTGACGACGAATCCGGTTCCATGACGCCCACTTCTGCTGCATCGCCCGCACCGGGTGGAGATGAAGCTTCGTCTCCACCGCCAGGTGCTTTACTATCTCCGAAAAGTGTTCATTCCGTAGGAGAAGATCCCGTACTCTGTAATCAACCGGGAGAAAAGTAAGCATTTATAATCGTCACATCGAATCCCACATTACCGTACCGTTTTTTTTCCAGAAACCTGACAAGTCCTCGTTGCCACTCTCGAGAATCGGTCGAATCTTCCATCCCACCGAGATGCTTATCGGGCGAATCGGCATTTTCCGACCGTGGAGATCTCTTTCGCGGAGTTCCCATACCCGGAACCGCGTTAAGCCCGATAGGAGTAGCACTTCCTCCGACCTTGCCACCGGCAGCTGCTGCGGCACTTCTTCCACCACAATCGGCAGCAATGGCAGCGTACTTAAACGCCGCAGCAGCTGCAGCGCAACACTCGCACAGACTGATGATGACTTCACCCTTACCATCATACAACCGCGTTTCGGCCTCACCTCTAATTTCTTCGTCTTCGCCTCCCGGAGTATCGCTTAATTTTCCTAGCACTTCACCGCTACCTGAATCATTACATTCATCCACCGGCATCCTCGACTTCAGTAAACGTTCCCACGTAAAAAACGAATCCGACGAATCCGAACTCAACATTATGAATTTAACCAAATCCGAATCACCTTCCGAATCTCAACCAACAAATAGTCCATTAGATCTATCAGTCACAAACAGAAAGCGTGGGTCAGAAGACACCGAATCTCAACCGACCATACGTAAACCTAGAACCGACTACAAATCACCTCTCCTATCCCAATGGACTTCTTCGATCGCCGCACCACACTTACCATACTTCGCTGCCGCCGTTGCTGCAGCAAACCTTTCACCAAAATCAACCAACCCTTCCGAAGTGTGGAACGGAAAACTTAACAAATACGGCACAAGTACTCCAAACGATGCAACGAAAGCTTTAGAAAAAATGAGCGAACTGAGCAAACTTGGAGGTGAAGACTTATTCCGTTCGATGGCCGGTTCGGGCACTTCGGTGAACGCTTCCAACAGTCGACACAGCGCTTGGCAGTCCCACTGGTTAAACAAAGGTGCCGATCAAGCAAAAGACGTTTTGAAATGTGTCTGGTGCAAGCAAAGCTTTCCAAGTTTAGCCGCCATGACCACACACATGAAAGAAGCCAAACACTGCGGAGTCAACGTTCCGGTATCTGGAATGCAGTCTCAAAATTTACCACCCCAACCTCCGATCTCGTCACCTTCTTCGAACGCTAGTTCGGGAGTTTCGTCCACTTCCAGTTCGAACAAACCGACCCAAGCCGATTTAAATTTGCTCATTAAAGAAACGATGCCTCTACCTCGAAAGCTTGTCCGCGGTCAAGACGTTTGGCTAGGCAAAGGTGCGGAACAAACGAGACAAATTTTAAAGTGTATGTGGTGCGGGCAAAGCTTCCGGTCTTTAGCGGAAATGACTAGTCACATGCAACAAACGCAACATTACACAAATATAATTTCGCAAGAACAAATAATTTCTTGGAAGTCTTCGGAAGATGGTAAAGGTGGTGGTGGAGGAGGTGGTGGACACGCTTCTGGTGGTAGTGCGGGTAGTGCAAATAGTCACGTGAGTGCTGTTTTAACATGTAAAGTTTGCGATCAAGCGTTTAGTTCGCTCAAAGAACTTAGCAATCACATGGTAAAGAACTCACATTACAAAGAACACATAATGCGTTCGATTACCGACGGTGGTCGAAGGCGGCAAACCCGGGAAAAACGGAAAAAGTCGTTGCCGGTGCGAAAGTTATTGGAACTTGAACGTGCTCAACACGAATTTAAAAACGGTGACGTTTCGAGTATTATAGGTAAATCGAGTGCCGGTCGAATAACGTGCGAAAAGTGCGGCGATAAGATCGATACCACACTTTTCGTGGATCACATTAGACAATGCGTTGGAGGCGGGAGCGTGGGAAGCAATCAAAGAAACTTTTTGAAAAGTGCATTAATGTCAAATAGTATTATTCCACCCGATACTTTATTAGATTCGGGCCAAACAAATCGTGAAAACGGGAAAAATAACGATTCACCTTCTATTCCTTTACATCAATCACCTACCGATTCCGGCGCAGGCAAAACGTCTTCGAGTGCCGAAAGCACAACGGGTTCGTCTCCATCCGTACTGAACGCCATCGAGAAACTAATCGAAAAGAGTTTCGACTCGCGAACGAGACAAAATTCAAATTTTACCTGTCACGGTCCTACCGCAGCACCGATGGGTTCTAGTATACTAAAGCGTTTAGGCATCGACGAAAGTGTAGATTATACGAAACCGTTGGTGGACGCACAAACCATGAATTTGTTGCGAAGTTACCATCAACAACAGAGTCATCATTATTCCAAAAGAGAGCGAAGCGGAAGCGAGTCGAGTTCTGTGTCGGAGCGAGGGAGCCGGGTGGAATCTTTAACTCCTGAACGTAAAATCGATACTTCCATGCACCAACCGATAACATCAACTCCGCGATCCACACCAGATAAAAGGGACAAATCGCCGGTTTTGGATAAAAGTAGTTTCGAAAACAAGTGTGATGGAGATGTGTCGGTGAAACGAGAAGCGGACGAGAGCGACTTGCACGACGAGTCGACCGAAGGTCTTTGTTTAAAAAAGGAAGTTCTCGACGAAAGTGCCGAATTTGATAGAAGTAGTTTTAACAGTAGGCACGGTAAAAGCTTTCCCGAGGTTAAAGAAGAGATAGATGAAGAGTTAAAGAAAAGTCGTGCAAGTACTCCCGTTAATAGTCCGCATCGCCAAACGCCCTCGATAGAACCTGGAAGTGTAAATAGTCCTTGTCGAAATAGCACTTGTAGTCCGGCGAGTAGTGATAGATCCACGACACCGAGAAGCACGAATGGAGAGAAAAAGGCTAACAACAGTTTGGGCGCGTTAAGTTCTATGTTCGATAATTTGTCCGGAGCTGGTGGGTCTTCGGAAGGTGGAAATACCTCAGGTAAGCGAAGTAGTAGTCATCCACTTGCTGCTTTACAAAAACTTTGTGATAAGACTGAAACACATCACACGAACAGAACAAACGCTGCGTCGACATCGACGTCCTCGAGTGTGAGCGCTTCTACCTCTCATACCGTGACGCAAAGCGGGGGTCCTACACCTGGAGCGATTTTGGCGTTTAGTTGGGCTTGTAATGACGCTGTTATGACTTCCGATTCTATAATGAAATGTGCTTTCTGTGATACGCCTTTCATATCGAAAGGAGCTTATCGTCATCATTTATCAAAAATGCATTTTGTCAAAGATGGAGTGATTCCAGATCCTGTAGCCTTAAAAAGTCCGCAACCTTCGAGTTCTAGTGGAGCTTTAAATTTGAAAAGTAGCGGGGGTGGATCGTCTGCCAGTGCGTCGACGACGCCGACCGGCAGTAAAAGTCCACCCGCGGCGGGCGGCTTTGAAGAAAGTCCTCATTCAAAATTTCTTAAATATACAGAACTTGCCAAGCAATTATCTAGTAAATACGTGTAAATATTGTTTATTATTTTTAACAGAAATGAAAAGTTTCTGCCTAAATGTACAGATTAAAATATTTGTAAATTAAACAAAAGAGGACCGCTAGTTGGTCCTTGTAAGTTGTGATGATATCATATCTTGCTGCTGCAGACTGTAGAAATTAGTCGTAGACTTTAGTGATATAATTCAATATAATTGTGGTATTGCAAAGTTTTTGAGTGATTATTATTGTTATACGAACTTGTCACCATTATTGTGTATATAAAAGAAGTTAAAGTAATACTTACTATAAGTCAGTATTTAAGAACGTCTTTAAAGGACGTTCACGTTGTATTGTAATATAATTTCCCTGTGACGTCTTGTTAACGAAAAAGTCCATGGTGTAAGAGATTGAAAATTTTAGTTACACACAAATTGAATAGTTGTACGATAAATATTCGAAATATTTAAATGAAAAAATGTAAATGTAGGCAAAATGAATTCTCAGTTATTTCATCTCTATTTATTAAGAATGTAAATTTTAATTATTAAGATTCAAACATTCGTATACGTATGTCGCAATCTAATTCTTCCAAGAAGATTTTTAAATAAATATTTATCAATATTATAATAATAATACAAAAATGTATACGCGTAGCTGATTAACAAAATAATTAAAAAAGCTCTTCACTTACGTTATCAGATCAATCTCTTATTTCAAGATTTGTTGTATTTAATTATTGCAATGAAAAGCTCAAATAAATATATGTTACAAATTAAACTTGGTTTTATTTTTTTAACGTCGATCTAAGGGCGCCCTCACACTACGCGCGACCTGCATGCAGTCCTTCACATCTTTTGGTAAAGGTAAGTTGAATAGACCGTAAAAGCGTTAAACTCGTTTGAATTTTTAATAGGAAACACGTCACATTTTCTAAATTTACCCCTCCCCATCTTGCGTTTTGTATAGTCACGTACTACGTCTGTCGAATCGCTTGCGTTGAGTGGAATACTTCAGTCTCTACCAAGCTTTGAACGAGTTTGTACGTACTTCTGTACCTTTTTGAAAATTTCATTAGTGAGAATAGAATCGACCATCAGGTAATAAAAGTTAGTAGTTTAATAATAATTGTTTGCTGTTTTCTTCCTAATTGATTTTAACTAACCTTTAAATACCCTCTTTGTTTGTTAGTTTAGTTGTTTAATAAATGTAAAATCTAATTATATACCTAATAATTAAAATTAGAAACTTGGGTAAAAACATTATGAATTATCACAATTAATGGTAATAATCAGTAATCGATTACTATCAATTTTTTATTTATGTTAACGCATAATTTTTTACAAAAAACATTAGTACCTATTGACTAATTTATTTATCCACTTGAAATATGCCAATTATTATCAGTTTAAAATATTTTTAAAAAACTTATGAAATTAATTGTGACACGTATTATGCGGAGCATTGTGTAACCTCTAATAACAAAGTATTATGAATAAGTTTAAATTCAGTTAATTGTAGTAAATAACTCATTGAAAAAATTTAAATACTGATGATGTTTTATCGGATACGTCAACTGATGATTCCCAATTAGTATGAAATACGCATTCAAAATGTATAAATAATTCGAAACATATACCACCCAAGACATTTTATAAATTTGAGTAATACTGATGATATTTTGACGACAATGCCAAAGAAATAACGGATTTACTTATTGGAAATTAATGAAAATTCATAACAGTCATAAAATTGATCGATTATGATTATTTCACATTTGCATTGTGATAGAGAGAGAACATAATATTTAAGTCGATAGTTTAATATTATATGTTTATTAAACATGAAGTTAAAAGTAAAATTTCGCAGGTGATATTTGAAACAGGGTCGACCACACAGGAAGTTTGCAGTGTGAGAAGCCTGACCGCTAATTAACAATTTGTACAAGAACAAATTTTGAAATTTTTGTTACTATTCATCAGAAAGTGATTATTTTCTCTTAAAATTATTATTTTATTAATTTATTATCTATTGCATTAAGTTTTATTTGCATAATTTATTATAATACTACTTTAATATTTTTTATCATTAATATTAATTGATTTATTTATAGCTTAGGTAGCTGGTGAAATTGGTGATTCCCAATTGCAACCAAATTATTGATAGCGCGTTTTGGATTCCACGTTAAGTTGTAGGTCTTTGTTTTTGTTTAGTCACTATCTAGTAATATCTACTGTCATGTAATTCCGAACTCCTGTAATATTATATAGTTTTATTACTTACGTGTTAACATAAAGTAAACAATAATTTTTGGATTTTCCAACAATAAAATTCAAATACAGTCAAACTTCGATAACTCGAATTTTTGATAAAGGAACGAAATGCAATGGTGGTAATAACTTCCAGTTATCGTTTTTTATCATTTTTTTAGGGACTTCAGTGGAATTACATTTTTTTAAAGATTTATGTTACTACTGGCGCGGTCCCCATCCCCCCCTATAGATCACAAAATTTGTTGAAAATTTTTTTCGATGAAAAAAAAGCAAAAGAAGTAGAAAATAATTAAATAACTCCAAGGTAATTTATAATCAACACTAATTCGAAAAGAACCAACAACATAATATCACTAGATATTATCCGAATTTGAAGATTTCATAGCAAAATATTTCGATTTCTCCAAAATTATCATAATATTAAGTTGGTACAATATAATAGTATTTAGCTTTTTCACTCTGTCAGTTTTGAATTTCTTTTGTTGCACTGTGCGACTTAAGGATAAATGGAAAACTTTACAGGTTTACAAAATGAGGTACCAAAATCAAAAAAATGTGGTTTTTGAGGTAATAAAAGGAATCAAGTTGGTCCTGTAGGTAGGTTTTTCTTTCATTCTCTTGTTCCATTATTTGTATATTAAGTGGATCTTGGAATTTCGGAAAGCTAATATGAGATTTTTCTCTTTTAATCACTCCACAATTGTCGAATTAAGGAGCAGCGCCATCGAGACGACTCGAAAAGAAGACAAAAACATAAAACCGGAAATTTAGCCTAAATCGGTATGATTCAATTTGCGTCCTTTTACATATACTAAATCTGTAAAATTAACAAAAATGATAAAATCAATATTGGTGTTACAAATTTATATAATTTGGCGAATGGACGAAAAATTTTAGAAACTGCATAAAAAATTGGAATTACCAGGAGGATAAGTTAAGTATAATATAAAGGATTTTTGGAAGCTTCTTTGGATTTTGAATTTAAATAAAAATTGAGCTCATATGACAGTTATCCGATGAGTATGAGAAAAAGATCCTGTCTTTTAGTATAGCGTAATTTTTCGTGGAAGGCAGTGATGACGCGATGCGCACATATATCCACTGCACATAAATGGCCACACCTCTGCCTTCCACAAAAAATTGCGCTCTATAAGTTTGCTGACAATAAAAATGTACCTAGTCAGTGGTGGGTAAAGTCACCGTCGGAATGGGGTAGTGGTCTCAATATGCTTACAAATTAGGACCCATAAATGTTTTTTGCAACAGTAGGTCCCCTATATATTAGGACTATACTTTGAATACGTATTCCACACACAACACCGTTAAGCAAATATTTATGATGAGAAGAGAAGAATTTACATAAGTAAGACAATTACCGAAGATCAGTTTAACCGATTGTGTTCTGACGGGACCTGGAAGTTCCAATGACATTAAATTTTTTATATTTATAAGTAGTTATAATATTTATAAGCATTCCAGTCTTGACGAAACTTTGAAGTGCAGTTTCTAAAGTTTTATGGTCTGCCATTGCTTCTGCAATAGTAATTTATTGTGTAATATCTGCATAGTACTAATTGATTAATACTAATTTGGGACTCAAAGGGTTAAGTAATAAAAAGTAGACGGGCTACACTTTGCGGTTTTAGACGTCAGGTTGGAATAAGTCACGAAGAACGATCAAATCAAAATATTTAAAAACAAAGGGTTTTGCTGTAAAAAGTAAATAAAAACCTACAAAGCCCTTAAAAATGTTCGGGGTATCAAAATACGAGTCCCTCTGTTATAATATTTGAAGCACAGTACTTTTTCATTTATACACATCTGCTTCTTTATCTGTCTAATCTGTATATGTTTAACGTTATCTTCTTGTACTTCTTTCTTGAGATTTGCGTTCATTTATTTTTTCTTCCTGATGGTTTACAATTTTAAGTGTTTGTAATTCTTTTTTACTGCTGTTCATTCACGTTTTCCAAACAGAACTACAGAAGATAATAATTTGCTTTATTCCAAAATTTCAATTTCGAATCTAAAGTAAAGATGATGAGGGTGCGCAAGCAGGAAACAAACGCAGAAGTGCGTTGTCCATAGGAATTACATGTAAATTTAAAAGTTTGTTAAGTGGCTTTCGTGAGAACCACATAGAGAAACAGTTCGTGTTCCGAATTTTAACCCTTAAAATTTCTTGATTGCGAGATTTAAATTTTCTAATCTTTGATGTAGACAAAATAATTTTTTGAATTTATCAAAAAACACGCTACCGTGCAAAAGTAATACGCTACAATAAATTTGATTTCTTATCACGAGTATTAAGGAAGGTACTTAAAAACATAATTTTTTAAATGTTTTGATTTCATCATTTTATTAAATCCTTAAATTGCAGTTTCTAAAGAGCCGCCTCTGTTTGAGAAGCGGCGTCTGCAAATACTCTGACGCCCATTTAGATAATAAGAGTAGATTTAGTGCCTTTTCGGCTTACATCACATGGCGGCTCCATTCCTGTTAATTTATGGATATGGGCTCTGACAAAACTGAGACCCTCTTCGCAGTTTTAGCCATTAAAGTTATACATAGTGGTGTTCACTTATCGTAATATGAAACTACAACTTAACACGAACATTTTTATTTCAAAACTGTTTTTCTCCTATTTTCTAATTTTTTTTCAATTTTTTATCCTACTTCTTGTCGATTTTTATTTTATTTTGTTTTTATTTTGTTGATAATGCCCTTAAGCAGCAGCTTCCAATGGTAGTTATACTATCCTAGTATAGCGCAACGATAAATTTTATTTTTTTAGTTTTTTTTTGTTTATTTGTTTTAATTTGAATTCATTAGAATTTTAAATTTAATGTTATGCTAATTATGACTAATTGTTGTGAGTTTTTACATTTTTGTGATTTTTCGAGTAATTTTTTTATAACTTGTTTATTATACATTAGCAAGGGCGGGCGGATGTTAGTTCGGCAAGATATGTGAATAATTTATGATTGTTTAACTTTTTTGATTTTTATGATTCATAAACCAGGAAGTTGCAATAAAATACCACACAAAGGTGTTTTAGTGTTAAGAAAATCGCGTTCGTCGTTGGTTGTTCTCAGGTGATGTAGGTACTTGCACGAAATAAAATTGGGGTGAGAAAAATACAATTTTGAGGATTAATTAAATTTTTTTGAATAAATACATATCTTGCGTTTCTGGACATAGCATATGATAAGTCCGCAGTGTTATTCGCTAGAATATTGACTTTCTGTCTTAAACTTATAATTTACACCCTTAAAATTCGGAGTGTAAAAACGGGTCCCAGTCTCAAACGCATATGAATCATTATGATGAATTAACGACAAACGTTTAGAAAACACCCCTCACTGTATACAACGCCAATCCGGAGCTACTATTCTACTAACTTGACACAAGGGCGTGCAGACAATCGTTTTAAATTTAAATAAGTACACCATTTTCAATACAAATTTGTCATTTAAACATTTAAGTTACTTAATCCACTGGCATTTTTTGTTTTGCCAAATTAAGATAGGAAGGCATTGCTGATGCCGCAACTCCTCAATCAGGAGAAGGAACCCAACAAAATTCAAAACGAATTTAAAATATTCGAGTTAGTATTGCTGCAGCAGTAGTGATGGTATACTTTTTAAATATTTAAGCCCTTATTATTTATCTTTGGGTACGCCAATGAGAAGGAAGCTGGGACTGCTTCAACAAACGAATGACATTTTACTGCAAAGATCTAAACGATTTATGTCACCGTATCCTTTTGTGTTTTACCTAGCACACTATGCATAACAGCTATAAATCTACTTTATAGTTTTCTAAATCAAATTTATGCAATGGACTCGCGTCTTTCAGTTATGAATTGTATATTCGTTGATAATCTTGAGAAAGTTAAAAACCGTTAAACTTACACGATTTATTTAGAAAAAGTTAAAAGGTGGATATCCATAATCTGCAAATTTTTTAGAAATTGAAACACGATAACTTTCACGAACTCTATATCATTTTCTAGTCAAATTTTCAAGTTTCCAACAATTTTCACAAAAACTTGCGATTTTCTTTTCCTACTTTATTTTCAAAATTTTATTCGATACAAAAAATTATACATTTTATAATAATATAGTAATTGTATAGGATTTTGGACTTATTTATGCTGTGATTAGAATTTCACGTTAAGCTGTATGTCCTTTCTTGAAACATTGCATGCGTTTAGATTACTTTAAAAAAAAAGAATTTTAATTTTGCAAAATTAACTTCAAAAAATGACTAAATTTGAATAAATTTCTTATTGCATATCAAAAATTTTAAAATATTTAAATTTTAAGGTTAAATAAGTAAAATAAAATTTCCTTCAGTTTTCACAAATGCATAATATTACGATAGTGGTTATATATCATTGGGGGGGGGGGGGGGGGAGAGAGGAAGAGGTAGTTATTTTTAACTCTTTGTTAAAAGTTTTCTACCAATAATTTTCTATAAGCCAAAAAATTACTATGAATATGACCAAAAGTGCAATGATCTATATTTTCACCTTAAAAAAAATGTAAATTTCCTACGATGCAATGTAAACAATCGACAATTTGTCCGGTTATTAATCTTATAATTTCTTCCTATAAACAACAAGTCTTTATCACTTATCAATTATTTCATTTATTTCTTGCACACTTTTGTACCTTCCAATTAATCCGATATGCTCTTGTTTCACATGCAACTCAAATTTTTACGGTTTTAATTAATTTATTTTAAGTAATATCTAGGCCAATAAAATATTTATCACGTAATTTACTTCGCTTGATGCCCAATAAATTTTCCACTTTTAAAATATTTATAACAATTTTTAAATTTTTGGCACACCGAAAAAACATGACACTGGTATTCTATTCTATTCAATATGTTATATTATAGAACAGCAAGTTAATTAATTTATAATACCAGCTTTTCTTCCTAGTACTACATTGTTCTGACCTGTTTAAAGCAAAAAAGTTAAACATTTTTGGAATCTTTTAATCTTTTTTGGTCCTCAGTTGTTGAAGAACTGCTTCATAGTCCATAGACTACTGTTGATGAACGCCTTTTAGGAGTCCTAAATGTGAGGAATTAAGTGGGTGGTATTTGTTTCTCCATTTATATTAAATAAAAGCTCTTCCAAAATTCATTCAGCTTTACTGATTAATGATAGTTCATATTATTTATGAGTCAATTGAAAATGATTTGCAAACATAAGGTTTGACATATTATACAATGGGCAATAACTTAAAGTAAAAATTTGTATTTTGGAAGAACAATTAATTCCAATCTGTTCAAAATACTCAGACTCCCAAACTAATTGCTTTTTCCATCAAGCAACACCTAAAGTAGGCAAAATCGTTCTTTTCTCAAGGCTTTCATGGTCCGGTCTGTATTATTGTTTCAAAATCTTTTTAATTATCTTTTTCGTTCTTGTTTTAGGGTACCTATAGATTTACATTTAGATTTCATACTTAGACATCCATAGAAATAAACATGTGGATACAGTAGTAATAGACTGAACTAGCGATTTTAAACATAAGCGATATAAGAAGGAACCAGTGGATTAAGGGTATTAGGCAATGGTTATTGGCGAAATCCGCGCTCTGGTTTTTCTTAATTTTAACATAGAAAGAAAGCAGATACACATGTGTAATTTTAACTAAAACTTATTGATATACAAATGATGAAAAAAATTGTACTATGGAGCCCACAAAAGCTTACAAAATGGCGGTACATTCTGTGGCGTATTTACACGTTTATTTTCCATTTTTCCCTACTATCGTACTAAAACAATAATTTATTTTGGGTCTGCAAGTAGTTTTTCTTTTTGTAAGATATGTTGTTTCGGACTAAACCTAAAATTACAACGATTGAAATGGAATTATTAAACTTATAGACAAAAAACCGCGATTTTTACGATAAAAATGTGAGTTTTTTGTAAGTGAACAGAAAAATCGTGACTTTTTAATTTTTTTTGGAAAATCTCGAATTTTTATGGATTATTTTGGAGGTTTAGTCAGAAATTATACATGTTTTACGTATCCTCAATTTTTTTCAAGTCACCAGAGACCTCCGTTCTTTTGGAATCAAGGCAAAACCAAACGAAAATGAAAAGTCGAGAAAAACGAGTTTAAAGTTTCTTTATCAATTAAAGTGATTTTACTTCAATTTATCTCCCTTAAAAATATCCAACAGTAGTAGTAGTAGTTTCTAGTAGTGCTTCGGCATCAGTCCGTTTTTGAAAATTATATTTCTATTAGTGGACTACAGGTAAAATAAAATGAAATTGCAATATCATGATAATGTTGATCTCAATGTGACCAACTCCAAACTGACTTTTTTAAATATTTTTCTATGCAATAAAGTAATAACCAACCCGCAATTCTAACGATAGCTGGATATTTTTATGTACCACGATATTTTGGTTTTAAACCTTCTGAAAATGCAATGATGCAGATGTCTACGATTTGTTCCATAATTGTCAAAGTATTTGAATTTTACAAAAATCTTTATTATGATAAATTATCAAATTTTATATATTTTAAAATGTCCTATTTAATTATATCATATTACGATAAGAAACTCAGATCGTAACATTTAGAGCCCCCCAGGTAATGTTCTCTGCTGGACTAGCAGCGGTAGACGGAAATTAAGTCCACGCACTGCCACCTTTTCACTTGCCTAATCAACAATTTTACGAATTTCGATATGAACTAAACGGTATCCTGTTCAGGAAGGATAGTACTTTCAAAAAATGTAATAAAAAAAATATTGATTTTTCCATTGCCTAATACCGTTAAAGATAAAACAAAGGTAATAAATAATTGATGAGAAACGACAAATTGGTAAGATACTGTAATGTTTCAGGAAGAAATGATGCAGTAGTGCTGACGAAAAGAAACTTAGGCTTGGAAAAAAGAGGCTAAGGAGGCTGAAACTTTGGGCCCACTCAGTCCCCACATGGGGAAGTTTACTACAAACTGAGTAGAAGGGCTCTCGGCTTGCAGAAAATTTGGGAAAGAATGTGGGTAGGGGAGAGCGGAATTTTTGTTTTAATGATAAAATTGAACATAAATTTTTAAATATTAATTTAAAACTGATCTCGAAAATGTTTAAATTTTTGTACTTTTATTTGTGGGGGCCCTTTTTAAAGTTTTATAGCCTTAGACTTCGTAACAGCTTCATGCGTTCATGAAAAAGATACAGATGACTTAAAGAAAGTAGGACCAAACTCAGAATATTATGGCAGTGATGACGAACAATAATTGCGTAGTTGATGTGAAGGGGAAAACGTGCAAATGTTGTTGTTTAAGGAACGGTGCAAATTTTGTTTCTACACATTGCGTCATCACTGCCATTATATCCTGGGTTTGGTCTAGACATTAGGAAGACTGTCTAGAAATATTTTGGACAAAATTGGAATCAATAGAAGGATATATGTATTCGACGTATTTCTAAGGATGGACGATTAAGGCTGAAGAAAAGAAGTTAATATTAAAATTATATAAACACAATCAATCAGAGCTAGATTACAAAATCTAAAGATAGAATGTCAAAGAAAATCATATTTCAGGGTTTTATTAATAATTCTTATTATTAATTATATTATCACTTTAATACCCCAAAACAATTATTCATAATTTATTATGTTGTTTATTTATTTTTTAGTCGAACTGCAAAGTGTAACTTTCTAATGAAAAGCTGTAATACGTGCGCCTTCTTGGAAATAGGCGAGATCCATCCAGAGTCAATCTGCACACAATTGCAGAGAAATCAACTGAACACTGCAGATTATGTAGAGTATGCAGATGACCATATATGTCGTGGATGCAACAAAGAGAAGGAAACAGTTGAACATTTACTTTGTTACTGTCTGGCGTAAACTTCAATAAAAGGATAACACCCCGCCTGTCAAAATCCTTGAGGTCGTTCTACAGCTGGAGTGGCTTGGAAAATGACAGGATTGGAGTGAAGGTGAAAACCGGAGGCAGTACAATGGGCCCGATTTAGGGACCTAAGTGCATGTGAGTTTATCTTACTCTCTATAATAAATTCAAAATCCAGAATCTAAATTTTAAACAATAATTAAAGAAAAAAATATCAAGTGCTGGGTATCTTTAGACGCGGAAAATTAAACTCTTTAAATTGATAACTTTTTTAATCTTTTCCGTTTAATGGAAAGCAGGAATTTAAGATAAATCAATTTCTCGTGTTATTTTCTTATGCCATCCGGTATGTCCTTGTATAGTTCTTTGACATTAAAAGTAATTGAGGGGAGGGATATTTATAAAGAGCAAAACACGTCAAAAATATTGAGAATATTAAAATAATCATTAAATTTGCTTAGTCTTGATTCTTAAGATGTTCAAATTTACTTTTTTTTTGATTTTGCTGCTTTAAATACCAATTAAAATTCATTTATTTAAACTAATTTTTAAGTTTTCTTTTGAAATTTATACCAACTGTAATTTAAAAACCAAAATTGATTATAAAATTTTTTTGTACTTGAACTCACATTGATATAATATTATAATATTCACGTAACATAATTTTCGAGAAAATTCTATCTCCATTCAAACAAAAAAGTTAAAGAAAATAATAATCAGGAACCCTCATTTTTGAAAAACATTTCCAATATTTTTTTTTTAGAAAAAACTAGAAATTTTGATCAAAATAAATTACAGGACGCTTGGATTGCAATAGAGGAATTAATTTCTTCAATGGGGCTAATGGTACGTTTTTTTCAAGTTTCCAAATATGAAAACAAAATGAAACGATAGCAATTATTCAATTACCACCAAGTTTAAACATCACTTTTTGGCTAATTTATTCACTTTAATTTTAAGGAAGTGTACCAGCCTACCTTCTCGATAAATTTGGTGAAGCAATTATTTCGTTTTTGATGTCAACCAACATTGCTACACATGGCTGCTTACAAAACAGATTTTGATTTTGTTGTCGATCGTGTAATATTTTAGTATGTTTATGTTGTTAAATTATCCTGACAAGGCTGACATTTTATCATGACAATTGAAAAAAATATGTGTATAAAGTGTAAGACGCTTAATAGTTTAAGACAACGTCTTGTACGTTAAACACTTATAACCATAATTGGATTACAAATTAATTCCAAATCTTGTCTTAGAATAGTAAAACTATGTTTCACCATTATTTTTAAGCAATTAAATTATTTTTTAACTAATTTATGCAATAACAGAATTTGGGATTGCAATTTTGGAAGCAGTAGTGCGTAAAAATTGTTTACTGGAGATGTTGACTTGTTTAATTAATTTGATTTTGGTGAATGGTCAACCAATAAACAAGTAATCAACTTTACTCCATGTAAATGTCAAAAATGGGTGTATAGGTAAAGTTCCTTCGGGGTGCTTATTTCATGCTACAACGAATTGAATTATATTTTATGCCACTCATTTGAAACATCACACGCTACATTTTGCAGTATATCTAACAGCACTAAATATGGTTCACTTATTTGCTATTTTATATGCTTTTCGCTCTCCTAAGCAATTAATAATTAACAATATTTTTTAAATTTAATCTTCAAGTTACCTTTATACATTTTTTAATTGTTTTCATTGTACTGTCGATGTTCTACAAAAATTATATTATAGTTTGTATTTAGAGCGCACAGTTTTTGAGTTATTCCACGTTAAATTGACCACCGCAGTTAAAATTATTTATAAAAGAATTTAGATGCAAGAAGTAAAATATTTATTAAAACGAATAAAAGAGACAAAAAAGAAGTAGGGGAGAAAGGGGCAGATTGGGCCACTTTTTTAAATTTTAGATAACATGGTTAATTTCAAATAAAAAAATGGCCGTTTTTGCACACAGTGACCTACAAGATACGTTAATACAATAATCCCTATTAAATATTAAAAAAATTAAGCACAGTCCACTTATTAGAAAAAATTGTCAAGTGTGTTTTAATTTCTATTTTCTTTCAATTTTTTAAAATTAAAATTTTCTCACTTACAAGAACCAATTTATGAAAAAACACTGCATTTTGTGAAAATTTATCCGTTTAAAAAAACAAAATTTATTGAACTGATTTTAAAACTTAAAAAAGTATCACTCAGGATGTTTTCCTTATCATAAAATTCGCAAAGTGACAATATTAACATGATTGGCAGTTTCCGGGTTTCTTATCATTTCGGCTATGTTTGTATTACAAAATTATTAAGACAGTAAACTTTCGTATCGAAAAAGAATTAGAAAAATTCTGTAAATAAAAAAATAATGTGACCTGAGGACGATTTTTAATTTAACACTTAGGTTATTCTGATTAGTTCGGCCAACCCTACAATAAAATGGACGTAATTTTAGATAGAAAATTCTTATCTCTATAGCAAAATAAGTTTCAGAGCAGATTTATAATGACGTTATCACTTTACCTAATTGTGAAGTATGGAATATTGAACGATTACAAAAAGAGTTAGTTCATGATTTATTTATGGAATTATTTTTTTACCGCACAGATAAATTTGACAGATTCAAACCTATTCACTTTATATCTATTTATCTTCCTTCAAAATTCAAAAAATGGGAAAAAGGTTATTGAATAATTTTTTTTGAATTTTTGAGTGTAACGAAAGTTGCGTTTGTCTGTGGTAATGGTTTGGAAAAAAAGTCGATTATGGTTATCTCGAATTGTTGATGTAGCAAGGTGAATAAACAAAGACCATTAAAGTTAACTTGGTACAATATACATGAAGGAAAAAATATTTTATATAAAGAAGGAAAATATATGAACGTTGGACTTTACTTAATACCGTGTGACAAGATTACTGACATCTATTGTATTCAAATTATCGTAGAGCACAAATCGTGACCAGTTTTCATAGGCTGTTATGGATTGGTTTATTATGAACTGACCTCCATAAGTGACTGTTTGTTGACAAACCAATGTTTTAAGTTAAAAAGCACACAATGCTAATCTAAACTAAGAATCTTAAAAATGGACTTTCTCTTATTGCAGTTTCAGCTGGCATTAAAACGATAATGGCTTCTCGAACTTTTATACTTTATGAAAATTTGTAGGGTTGTTAAAAGATTATAGTTTTAAGTGGTTCGCAATATACAAACCCTTATTAGGTTTTATCGTTATTTGTCGTAGTGGAAAGGGGTTGCGAAATATCTACATACAAGACTCTTATATAACAAAAATTACTCAAAAGGCACGCAGTCTCATAATTTAAGAGCTATCAAGCAACATCATCAAGCAGGTCGTGCTAATTCAGCTGGTAAGTGGTGGTGCACTTATCACATGCCTACAGGTTTAATATTTAACAGGGTTTAGGCTATAAACTCACCGTATTCCTGACACTTCGTGTCTTTTTAATACCTAACTTTCATTAACGCCACCATATAAATCTCTATTGTAATACCAACTTCATCTAAATACCAGATAATATCGTGATGAATAAGAATTATGTAAGTGTAAAGTTTTTTAGCGGTTATTTTAAGTGTTCTTAACGTTTTGGGGAAATTTGTTCTCACTACGCCTACAAGAATTATTACCTTTATAACTTTACCCCAATTTATACTTAAAATTTTCTCGTTAAAACCAAAAATTATATTATATTTGTTTCCAATACGTTCTACTCTTTCAGTAAATAATAACAACTACCCTTAACCCATTTGCATTGTAAATTTACATGAAATGTAAAACAGATCTAGAAGCCAGACACAAAAAAAAAGAAGATGGAGAATCAAAAACGCATTTGGTTTCAGATAAACACCCAAAAAACTTTTGGACGTGTATTGGTCACAAAATCAAAAATTGAAGAAAACATTCACTTCAGAGGTAGGAAAAACAAATTTATCAATCAAAAACAATGTTCCAAAAACTTCAGTTTTTGCACCACCGAAAGAGTTACAATGAGCCGAAATGCAAAATTAACTTTGGTCAATCACCTGTGACTTTTGTAACCGACAAAATGTCATCATCTCCTTTCTTAAATTTTAATATCATTGTTATACACTTTGAATAACTAATTATTTGAAGTTGTTAATTTATTCGCAGTATTTTGTACGACTGTGAGTTTAAATTAAAGCTGGAAATGTTTTGGATTGTAATCAAAACCTTGGTATTTACGAGCGTCAATTTTTATAATTTGGTTTTTTATTTCTTGATGAAAGAAAATTGTATGTATAATATATACATAATAATGAATAATTCTTAATTGCGTTTTGTCTTTTTAATTGATCAGAAAAAAAATTTTTTTGTTTTATACTTTTTTTTTCGCTTAACCTTCAACTGGAAATTTGCAAGTATTTTTGAAGTAATATATTTATGATTTAGCTTTATAAAATAATCCTTTTAGTTTTGATTAAATATCATCGGTTTTATATGTCGTAAATTTATGTGGTTTACCATTCGTTTTATGTATTGTGTTCTAAAAATTTGATGGATACTTTGTTAGCTCCTTGACCTACATTAAGGCTTTAGTTTTAAGCACCTACAAATTGTTTTTAAGAATTTAGAAGACCATTTTTTTCTTCCCAAAAAACCAAGGAAGTGAAAAATTATTTAGCTAAGTTAGGTCGTACCGTTTTGATGTGTTTTTGGAGAATTTTGCAAGGCAGGACGATTATTAGTTTGTAACTCATGTGGTTGATCTTCCTTTAGGAAGCTCAATTGAAGAAGCACGCAACTCATCAGTAACGTTGCAAAGAGAGCAAAATTGATTTTGGACTTGTTTGTTAGCTTTAGGTGAGTTGTGAATTGAAAATTGATTATACTTTTGACTTGTCTTTTCTCTTTTTTGAATTTTTAATTAAATTTTGAGCTAAACGACTTCTAATTACGGAATAACAAAAGTATTTGATGTTTTCCTAAGATCAACGAAGATGTAGCAGCGAGGTGATATCAACTGCGATTAAAGAAGAATTTTCTGTATTGAAAACCGGAAGGTTCTAAAAATTTGGGAATGGTTTTTAAGTAGCCAGTCAGATTGAGGGCTTCAGATTTTTTGCGAGAATTTACTTAAATTAGGTTCGTTTCTTCAGACTGACTAATGATTTTGTATCAGGATGCTTTATCTGGTTAATCCACGATGATTTTATCATAATAAAATCTAGACAAGTACCTGAGTTATGCGAATCGACAAGATCCCAAGCTTCCAATGCTGGAGATAAAGGTTAGTCGCCCTTAACATCACAGGACTTATAAAACACATTTGAGCTCTGTTTTTTGCTATATTTTTCGTTATCCTGGTAATGGTCTATATTTTTAGGTTGACGTTACAACAGCCACTTAATAAAATTGATATAATTGCAATAAATTATAAAATCGATTTTCTTAGAATTTTTCCTAGAAAAGTTATCTCAGTTTTTCAGGTATAATCCTGAAGAGTTAATATCCAAATGTATCCATCTAAATATTTAGTAAACAAACAAAAAAACAAATCATCAAATTATAAGATAACGGTTATATTATATACGTGAGTTTTTGTCTTTTGTGTAAATTCAGATGACTGTGACGTAATGTTCATCTTTCCTGTAAAGAACTAGAGTTTCCTACTTACTTCAATCAAATTAAAATTTATTCAGTACAGGGCCACTATTGATTATAAATTGAAAAAAATGTAAAATCTTACAATAAATTTTAATCCATAGTTAATCTTGAAAAATGTAGTGATATTTTAAATCTGTGATTACGCTTTTTGAAAATAAAATTTCTGATAAGTATCGTATCGTTTTAAAAATTATAATCAATAAGACCAATTAGAAATTTAATTGTAATCACGAAGAGAAAACAAAATTGCTTGATTTAAAAAAGTTGGCAAGGCAACTTTTTCAATGAAGTTTATTTAATAAACGACCAATTACGAGACTTCTTTTTTATCTAAGTTTTTGGCAATTTCGTGCAGAACGTTTGCGATAAATAAGACCAATATCCAAACTTCAATATGACACACTTTGGACATCTTTCAAGTTTAAGTGACAGAGACATCAAAAACCACATCTGCTACCATTGCGGTCCAGCACTTGTAGAATTTCTTCTCTTTCTCTCAACATTTTATTTTCTACTTTGGTCTCATATATCTTTAGATACTTCTTTATTGTTTCTTTAGTGCAAATGATTGAGAAGCGTGCTGGAGACTTTCAGAAGTACCACTGAACGGTATATCCACGGAAGCTATTAAATTAAGTGTTTTTAAATATTTGGACAACGCAATTGCGCTATTCTAGCGGCAAATATTTGAATAACGCTTTTTACTACCTCAAAAAATTTTAAATTTAATAAATAAGGTAAATAATTTGTTAAAGTTTGTGCAACGTTCGCTAAATTGAAAGAAAACTTTCGTCATTCACAATGACACGAGTGGTTTTTATAGCTTCACTGTATTGACAAAAGTGTGGCAGATTTCTCGTTTTCCTCGATATAACTAAACACTAAAGCTGATTGAATGACATGATTGTTTGAAATGAACAAAATGACCATCAAAAGTTGTGCAAACTTCCCAAATTTATTATAAATGTCGAAAAGGAGTAAGTCAAATTGAAGTTTAATTTTTTAGCTAGTGTTTGTTTTGTCAAGTAATTAGGAAACTTTTATTTTTGTACTAATAATTTTGTCATCTAAAGATGGTGGTCTGACAATTTGAACAACTTCCATTCTTCAAAACTCAAGATTGAAAGTGTAAGCACGAGCACATGCAGTGCCGTGTAATGACTCTTTCATTTGCTGCTTGACAATCCATTATACTTTATGTATTTTACGTTTCAGCTGTGGGTGTTGATGTATTTTTCATTTTAAATTTTATTCTTATATTTGCCGATGATGCCAAGGATTGCTTCAATTTAATGCTCAATTAAGTTCATAATTTAGAGAACATCCGTTTTTGATCGAGGCCAAACGAGCTTTTTGAATCAGACGAATATGATTCAAGATTTACTGTAATTTTATGAAAACAAATCACATTTATCTATCTTACGTTGCAGATGGTTGGTTAAATATTGCATGTATTGTGATGTAAAGATGAGATCTCACACTCCCATCTTGGCAGGACGACATTCCGGGGACACGCTGAGATGTCCCATTCATAAGTGTCCATGTTCTAAAATACTGCTTTTCTCGACAAACCTGAGTTTACAAGATATGATGGAGGCTGGAGGTCAACACGCACTACACAAATTGCATCCACGGTACTTATTTATCACGACTTGGGACGTAAATAAACTTAATGGTACTTTTTACAAAAATTAGCAAATAGGGTGTTCGTTAACAATGAAATTTACATGTGTATGAGTAAAGAACCATAAAAATTCTGCAATTAATCACCGTGATGGATAGCAGTCAAGAGACTTAGTAATTAATGCTGCTTTGTACCATAAGCTCATTTATATGGAACTTCGAAATTACCATTGAATTTATTTATTATACGAACTTTACGCTGGGTGTATTTTCTAACCACTTATTAACGTGATTGATTTATAGATTTCCAACTGTTATTATAATCATACTTTACACCTGGTTAACTTTTCCTGGTTCCTACGTTACTGATGTACGATATATTTTTAACTTTGTTTTACCGAATGAGAAACTTTTAGAATGGAAGTTTCGACTTGAGAAACTTGTGCGTGCAAATTTTACAATTTTTTCAATGTATTCAAAATTTGTCTACTTGGAAATTTTTTATACCCACTGCGTTAGGCAACGCAATAAATTAAAGGTTTTTATAAAAACAAACGATAATTGTCGAACGATATTCAAATAGTGCAATTTAAATGTTGACGTTCTTATGCCGTCTACAACCAAGATTAAAATTACTGCATGACAGTTGCGTGTCCAGCTAGAAGCCCATAAATCAGTCAAGTCGTTTCCTTCATGGTCAAGAATAATTATCCTTCTCAAGAATTACAATTAGATAGTTAGTCGATTTCACACTTAATTAAGTGAAAATTTAAAAAATGGAAAAATGATTACGAATTGGAATTTTTTTAGATTCAGATATGCAAGATGAGTTTATAGCAACGCTGGGTTGGAAGACTTCATAACTAATATTTATCGATCAGCCTTTCGTTTGGACATCCATTGATAGATTGCTTAATTACTGGCCGCAACTTGTACCAAACTGCAATATTTTATATACACCTAGGGAAAATAATCAAAGATAATTGGATGACGTTTTTCAGGCACGTTCGATATAGTCTTCATTTTTTGTTTCATTTATTTTCACGTAAACACATAAATATATTTACTTGTATTATTTATTGTATCGATTTTCTCATGCTACAAATACACATTAAATAATGATTAGTATTAACTTATTTTAAATATCTTGACGTCAAATTTATACGTATAAATCGTGATAATCCTAATTAACTATTGATAAAGCTGTTACGTGTGTTTTTGTAACTGTCGTAAATGATTAAACTGTCTAAAATAACTCTAAATGGCTTTACATAATCTTACAATTAATTTTTTTTAAATAGGAAATAATGAATGAGAAAAATAATTTTTGGAAAAGCGAAAAACGCGAAAGGCTCGGCTCGAAAATAGAGAATTGTTGAATTTAATGTGTCTGTGCTACAACTTTACCTTCCTTTCTCACCTATGTAATCAATTCGGCAAGCAATTGTAAAACCTAGTAATAATTGTAGTAACTCGACTTAGAACCCTAGACATAACTAACATACATTTATTAATGCTGTTCCACTACTGTCCTGTCATTCCTATCAATTTTACATCCACATCTCTCACGGTTGTTCGAAGCTCGTAGATAAAAGAAAGAAGAAAGTAAGAGTATGTTGTATTAGTTGAAGAATTCTCGGCAGAGTTTCTTTCCTACACGCAAGATCACGATCAAGGGAACGGAATGGCGTGATTAGTTATGAATGAATGCACATATTTTGTAATATGTACCTACGTATGCTCAAATATTTAACTTACTAATAAGTATTCACAATAAAGTATTAAAATTAATTAACATAAATTTAAAAGTTAATTAAGAAGAAAACACATTTTCTAAAAATAGTACGTTTTCGTCTTCTTCGGATGTTTTAATTAATAATAATATTAATTTACAAAGTAAAACATCAGAAAAAGGTAATACATAATTTATTGTTGAAGGATTATGAAATCTCAAAATCTTTTGTTTTAAATAAAGTAAATTACAAACATTTTAAATATTTTTAGTTGATCAAAAAATATTTAAAATAACCAGTAAAGATCAAAAACTTATGTTAACAAATATCATTTATCGTAACTTAAAAACGTCCTTTCTTTTAGAGCCAGGAGTTAGGGAATTGTTTTGCTTAGGAATTTGTTTCTTGAAAAAAATAGAAACTCCTGCTGGATGCCCAGTAATTTGATGAAGCAAAAATTTAAAGGACAGTCGTACAAGGTCTGCGTGTTTGTCACAAATCTTGAATTTGGGTTGGTACTTGGATCGATGGTTCATATCAACCTGTCAGTCGGAGAAAAGAAAAAAGTGAACTGGTATGGTACGGATCGTCTGTATACTAATAATATGGGACGTGCTAGGTGCTGGGAATGACTATTTCCACGGAAAAGAATAGAAGCTGCTAATTTTCTCTAAAATTCTAATCACAAGGTTAGTAACAATGTCCATCTGGCTTGCTCGGCTGGCAGAGACTAAAATTGGTTGCCGAGCTGCTTCCAGTTGGAAATTAATTAAAGGCAGTTTATGCAATTTTTTATTTTATTATCTTCAGAGCCGTTAATAAGCATAGCAAAAGAGTAAAAAAAAGGGTCAAAAATTTTTTCTTTAAGTAAAACCCTCGACTTATGTCTACAGCCCTGATTTTTATGTATTTTAATGAGAAAATTGGACTGAAGTAGTTAATTTTCCGCTAAGTATAAAATTTAATAATATAAGCCACAGCAGTGGAGTGATGTGATTGCTGGTTGAGTATTAGAGCGGAAATTCTGGCTTCAAATCGCGGATTGCACAGAATTTCTTGGCTCGGTCTTCCGATCCGGCCATCCACACTCTGTGGTGATTCCTGATGTTTGTGTCGACGTCATTACCGTTGATACGGCTGCGTCACACACGAGAGTTTACAAGACAGGTTAGGTAGGCAGGGAATGAAGCAAAGGGCCTTCTAATCCTGTAGAGCTATATGATGAAGTGATCTCGGCGAAACACCTCCAAAAAGTGCCGGTGCAGCTCGTGATTATGGGAACACTTGAAACTCTCCCTAATACGAAATAATCAAGTCGAAATCAATAATAATCAAAAATTTAATTTATTCAAAATTTTTAAAATTAAATCTACCAAAGAGACCCTTTTGTACTCACAACTTGACTTTCGAAAGCGTGGTGTATTTGGTGTTAGTAAATACGAATGCGCTATTGTAATTAAAAAATCAAACAATCGAAAATAGCAAAATAACGCATTCGCACCCACTATGATGTATTCGTGTTTGCAAAAACAAAACAACAAATTAATTTGAAATCAAAAAATCCAATTCAAAGATTCAATTCAAAAAAATAAAGTTTTATCGGCGCCACAAATTTTTAATATCACAAACGCGTATTTATGAAAAATGTTAAAGAATTTTTATTTGAGCTCTTTTACCTTGTAAAAATCCATATAACTGGAACTCCTCACTCGACACGCATTGAACGCCGATCCATCCACCAAACGTTAGTAAATTTTCCAACAATAGTTGATCCTCGCAGACAATTGCAAGTTCTGCAAACCAAAAAAGTTCTCCTCTCCAATTTTGGACAATTCCAAATTGCCGACCAATAACTTTGGTCAAACGCCAATCCAAGCTTCAAAAAGAATTCTGGTCCTCACAAGACCAAGACGATCTCACTAATTTATCACTCAAAGTTAACGCTTTTTTCGGCGGCCAAAACTAACTCAACAAAATGACTCAATGTTGACTCTCACTACCCTCGGTCGATTGACTTTTCCAAAAATTTTCTTTTTTCCGTCAATTTTTGATATCGCACCGAACTTGCGTTGTGCGAACAATTTTATCGCGAGCTCACTTTTAAATTTTAAATAGTTTGTAATACAAAATAAATTCAAAATTTCAAAATTTTCAAATAAAAATAAAGTTTGTGTTTTTTGTGACTTTCATTTTTTCGGTGTTTCTTTGATAAATCGTACCAAATAATAAGAAATAAAAAAAAAAAAAATTATTAATTTCGACTTAATTTTGCCAAAATTGAAAATGGGGAAAGTGATTTTTTAAGGTCGTTTCACGACAATATATATTAAATTTATTATTTAAACTTTCATAATTAATTCATAGACCTAATAATTAATTTTTATTTTTTCAGCATTTTAAGTGATTCTGGGGAATTTACCATCGTTTGCGTCAGTTGAAAATGCAATTTTTATACTCTACGCACCTAAATCCGTCACATACAATCACAATATCCACTTGGAAATTTTTGTCGGATTTTACGAAAATCTTAAAAAAGGGGTGAAAATTTTTTCACCCCTAAAATGCAATATTTGAAATCAATCGCTTTTTTTACGGATTCTTATGTATTTTAATGAGAAAATTCGACTGAAGTGGTTAATTTTCCGCTAAATATTAAATTTAAACGTTTATAATCAATGAAAACTAATCTTGCATTATCTATCAATGCATATTGAATAGTAAAAAATTACTATGCACAAACTTTAAGATGAAAAATAAAAATTATACAATCAAGGAAGAACGGTATGACACAGCCTTACCAATGTTTGCAACCCAAAACCACAACGAAAAAAACACTGTGTTTCGAGCTTGTTAGCTCTCATCAGTACCGTACACCTCTTAAAACACTTGACTGTATAATAATAAAATAAAACCGGCTAACCGGCTACCGTTCTTCCTTGATTGTATAATTTTTATTTTTCATCTTAAAGTTTGTGTAAAGTAGGTTATAATCAATTCAAAGTCCCAATAATCAATTTTTAATTTTACAGATTTCTAAGTGCTTCTGAGGCATTTATCATCGTTTGCGCCAGCTGAAAATGCGATGTTTGTACTCTACGCACCCAAATTCGTCACATACAATCACAGTATCCACTTGGAAATTTTTGTCAGATTTTACAAACACGGTAGATTAACCTCTTTAAAATTTTTTCACCCCTAAAATGCAATATTCGAAAACAATCGCCTTTTCTACGGATTCTTATACCTTGTAGTTATTTCGTACTTGTATGCAAGTTATACAGTTTACACAGTTTACTATGTAAAGTAATTTCGATAGTCTATTATCTCTGGATAGCAGAAATTTTGAATTTATACCAATTTGTCAGTAATTTTTAAGGGTTTTACTGTTGTCTTGGCGGTAGTACTATCTTTTCATTAGCATTTCTTGCTCTTGCGTTCATCAGCCCAAAGAACATTTCAAGACACATAAACTGTGCCATAGGTACCTAGATATAAAAATGAAGCAAAAAATGTCTGAAGAAGTACGGTATCTGTGGATCCATAAAAAGTATTGATCAATATCGGAAATTATATAATTATGAACATCCTGGTGTTAAATATGTTCTATAAAGAAATTTATTAACTTTGCCATTAAAATTAAGCCATCATTAAATTAAAAATTTACATTAATTTAAGATAAATTAATAGTAATAAAATTCAATTTGTTATAAATAAAATTTAATAACTATAACGGTAAAATCTATCAAAATTTCGTATTATTCAATTAATTGTGAGATTTACTGTTGTTAAATTAATTTGTTGGATAAATTGTTAAAAATATTTATTTATGTTTTACAAGCTCAACTCGGTTCTGTTTGTGTGTGCTTGCGTGCTCGCAGGGTAAAGAAAAGTAGAATATTTAAAAAGGAAAATTAAAAATAAATATGTTAGGTATAAAAATTTCGAGTTGACATTTAGAATGTTATCAATAAAATTAATAGCGGGTTGTTTTTCCTCTCGTCATCGTTTGGGTTTTCACGGGGGACTCTTTATCGTTGTCACCTTGTGATACATGGCAGGCAAAATGAAAAAAATCAAGAAGTTATCTGAAAGTTCGTAAATAACAAATATAGAAATTACGAAGCGCTTGTGCTGTATCTCTTTCAGCAGCACCTTGCAGGATAACTTATAACTTATGGTTTTTGCTAGCTGGAACAGACGCGTACGTCTAACAGGGCGAGTCGAGATAGGCATTAGTGAGTTGTATTTCGTTCTATTCTCAAATTCGCGATGATTTGTGCGACTGGTTTGGGGGGCCATCCACCCACTCGTATCTATCCTATATTCGACGCTTGGAAAGTGCAATTTACAGATAAACTCGGGAGGGGCAATGATTTACGTCTGAAAGCTTGATAAACTCATATTCCCTGCTTGAGTGAGTAATATCTGCATAAAACCTTGAATAGGATTACAAATGTTCATAAATTGTGTGTGCCATAATTCAGTCAAGTCAGCCAGGCGGTCGCTCGAGAGGAGTTCGACCGGGACAAGATCTTCTCAGTACATGTAACAAACTTGACGTAGCTTCACTAAACTACCAACTTGCTACTTGGATGACACTTTCTAAACTTGGATAAATAATTAACGCAATCGTTTTTCTTTCAAAATATTATCGAGCCAACAGAAAGGAGTAATGCATCATATCGTTCGTTGCATACTTCCTGTATACATATTTGACTTTGTGTTTATTTACGGTCGAAATTCGCATTTTCCAGTTACAAGATATGCTGTTAGTTATAGTTTAGTTATGATTTAAACGGGCCTTAATGGGGCAATAAATACAACCGTTTCAATACACGACAACGATCATAGACGCCGTAATACATTAGAAGTAAATGGAAGAGCCTAGCGTCATCTATAGGCACCGAGATTCCGAAGAGATATATGGACGATGCCGCTCGAATCATTTCATAAATTTTGGCTACTCTCTCCCTCCATCTGATATTCCTTGCGGGTGGGTATAAGTGCATTGTTTGCTTGGGCATACATTTGTAATATTGTAAATTATGTTCCTTACTCGTGTCCACACACAAACCTCTTCCTTAATCCCCTTCTGCTTAAATTATATCGCCATTAATTGGCCGCTAATTTTGTACAAAATTTAAAAATCGATTTTCATTCACGTGAATAATTTCTAACATTTGCGGCGAACGGTCGTTTTCTTCACATTGTTGACTATCACTTTGTGGTTACGGTGGCAGTTGCAAAGCTTCACGAGTTAGTGAAATGTAGTTTCTCTCTAAAAGCGATCGTAGATCATGGCGTAATGGCGCTATGAATCTCGATGTCCACACTGATCAAATTTAATCCTTAGAACTCCACAACCATTTGTTACGTAGTCGCAGTTTGACCGGCTTTCTGTGTTCTCTGCATTGAATTTGCTATTTACGACTTGGCATAACGTTTCTTCTGACGGATTGAATTTTAATTAAAATGACTCGCCCGCCTTCTGGCTAGCTGACCTAAAACGAATTGTCACTAACTTGTCGGTCAATCAAGTTTTCTTGGCAGTTTTGTTGTCACTCGCGCGCGACTGACGCAGCTCGATCGAAATGTAACGGAAGAGAATACAGACGGCCGAATTATGAAAATGACGGTGTGTCGCTGCCACCCTAGAGACGCTCTCGGAATTGTATACATCGTTTCAGCGAAAACTAAAACCGAAAAAGTATACTAAAATAGAGTTTTGAGAAGATTGCGGATTTCCAGCACAATGAAGTTTTTCTTCTGCTTGCTTTACTAAAGTCCAGAGAGGAGGAGTTTTCGTGATGGATGCTCGGACAGCGACAGATAAACGCAAAACACATTGATTTAATGCTTTGAATTGTAGTTTGTTCCGAGAAACGAGTTCCCTTTTGTAATTAGAGTTTTTGTTTATTTTGCAGAATCTGGGAGCTTACTCGTGCGAAATTTATGCGTTTTCACAAAATGTTTCAACTTTATACTATAAAAATGTTTTATATATTCGATATTTTTAAGACGAGAAAAGAATAACTTTTTAACTCATTTTCTATTTTTTTACGATAAATCACGACCACAAAAGTTTGTTTCATTAATTAGTCGGTTGGACAGGAGGAAAAACTTTCTTTATTAGTTTTATTTATTCAGAGGTGGTTTTCGCAACCCCGAAAAAAATGCTAGTGCAGCAATAGTGGGCTACGTCACAGATTTTCTTTTTCTTTTCAAAACACACTTTTGGTTATTATAAGATAATCTATTGCTTTTCACGTCGATTGCTTTTCAATTATTCATCTATAAGTTAAAGAAATGATTTTAAAATGCGCTTAAAGATTATTATTCATAATCTTACTAATTTATTTTCGATGCAAATAGACAGAAACGTTTAAAATTCATTGAATTTTTCACTTGCTGCTGTTTTTTGGTGCAAGCAACAGGTGAAACTAGAAGAGCGAACTTAGCAAGCAACCCTCGATCGAGTCTCCCCTAAAACTTTTTATTCTCGGTAACAGAATTGTGGGTGGTTATACGAGAAAAGAAAATCATGACTAAGGAAAAGAAAAATTTGCAAGACATGTCGTGTAACACTGACACAGATTGTAAATTGTATAATTTTTTTAGATGTCGATTTTTAAATTTTTGGGGTAATTAACAATTTTTTATTGTGCATTAGTGTAATTTTTTGCCTTACAAGTAATGCTTTCGATCAATGTCGAGATACTGTCAAGTAATCCATCGTTTTTTGAAGTTCGATCTTCAATTTGATCTATTTTGCTGACTACCTGTCACTTTTGATTGATTGAACTGAATTATGGGTGTACATATTTCAATGCATTTGATGAAATTATAATTGAGGCGACACAGTTTTTTGTTTCAAAATCACCTTATTCTAGTTATCTTAAAAATATTTTAATTAACCCTTCCAATTTCAATATAATATGAGAAAAGCTTTGGCTTTCCAATCTTTCAAAATTATTAGGCACTTAAAATATTGAAAAAGAATTTCTGCTGGTGATTTTAGCAGTGGAGGTTTTTTACATATTTTCATGAAAAATCGAAACGTAAAAATAATATAATATTTAATTACCAAATAAAAATTTTAATTCCATCTGAGTATTTTTTAATCAGCAACTTTTGATATTCAAGAGAATATTAAAATTGTCATTGAACTAGGAACGGAAACTTGCAAGTCGGTGCTGGGTCAAATCAAATTTATAGAAAAATAATAATAAAATGTTCATGATTAATTCAACAATAATTGTAATTCCAACTTCAGTCTAGCAAAAACAGCGCGACTAAAAAACAAAATCCGGGTAGGTACAGAGTTAACAAAGTATAATCACCTGCGGCGCTGTAATATTCTCATTCAACAACATTTAACCTGAAGTGATTTAGGTAAGCGAATACAAAAATAATAAGTATGTAAGTTGTAAAAATGTCGTGCTTGCTGTTTTAATCAATTAAAAAAACAAAAAAATCGAATTAGTAAATTAATTAAGAGTCGTACTCTTACTTTCCTTTACTGTCTGACATAAAATTCGTAGGATAAGTATTAGATCTAAATGTACCTTTAGGTTAACTGGTCGAAAATAAAATATAATGTAACTCGAAATAAAAACATAGCAATCCCGGTCCTGCAATTCGTCAAATAATTTTGTATTTGCGATTGGTAATATTTGCAATAAATAATATTTAAAAAATTATATTTACTTCTTCGTGAAAAAATCCTGTGGACGCCTATGTCTGAAATCATACTCGTCAATTTTCGTGTGAATTTTTTGAACTTCGTGTGTTCGCGCAGACCGTCGATCAGGTGTCAAAACACCTGACAGTTCTATGCCTGACAGCAGCCTGACAGGTAATACACAACAATGCAGAACAGGAAATTTTTACCATGTTCTTTAGCGATTATCAATTTAAAAATGAAAATTAATAAAAAATAATTGTTGTACAAATGTGCTCCGAATGAGCGGGTGTAACCATGTAATGCTTTCACAAAATTTCAATAAGTTTTTGTAAGTGGTGAAATAGTTGCAAGTATTTAATTTATAACCTAACAATAAACAACTTAATAATTTTTAAATAAAATTAGAACTAATCTGTGAAATTTGCATTAAAATACATAATTTTTATTATTTGTTTATAGGCTTTCATAACGAACAGGATCAATGATGTTTTCCTTCTGATCCCAAAGTTACTAACTTTTCGAGTGATTTTGTTGTCGACAAAAAAGGTGACAAATTTGAATTAACTCACCATGTTTGTGCAGACCGTCGATCAGGTGTCAAAACAGTTGACAGTTCTATGCCTGACAGCCTGGAAATATTTTCCCCCTTCTTCAAGACGGTGTGAAAATTTGAAGATAATGGGCCGTTCGTTGGATTGAATGTTTGAATACCAAAAACGCGATTTCGATGCGGACCTTAATAAAAAAGTTAAATCTAGTAGCGTTAGCACCGTAATTTTTACCCCCCCCCCGCCCGTTCAAGATCGGTGTGAAAATTTGATGATGGCAGGCCGTGAATATTTAAGCGCCAAAAACGTAATTTCGATGAGGAGCTTAATGAAAAAGTTAAATTAGTAGAGCCAGCACCATAATCTCGCCCCCCCCCCTGTTCAAGATCGATGTGTAAATTTGATAATGACGGGCAGTGAATGTTTTCGAAAACGCGATTTTGATGTAAAACTTTGAAAAAGTTAGATTAGTAGCGCCAGCACCATAATCCCCCCCCCCGTCCTGTTCAAGATCGGTGTGAAAATTTGTTGATGGTGAGCCGTTTCATTGAGAATGAATGTTTAAACACCGAAAATGCGGTATTGATGTAGAACTTAATAAAATAGTAAAATCTAATAGCGGTCTCCCCTATCTTTAAACCTGTGTTGTAATTTTGATGATGATGGTGAGCCGTTCCAGCCCAGTGCTGTGATCCACCCACTTTAGCTTCTAGTCGACGAATTTTTATAAGTGTTAATAATATTTTTAATGTGTATTTTGTACTTTGCAGATTTGAAAT
The DNA here is from genome assembly GCA_905340355.1 of Rhagonycha fulva. NCBI lineage: Eukaryota > Metazoa > Arthropoda > Insecta > Coleoptera > Cantharidae > Rhagonycha > Rhagonycha fulva. The sequence goes on from HG996559.1 coordinate 3,118,126, forward strand.
GATGGGCCCACAATGAAGAGTCCATTACAATGATGGCTAAGGTACGCCGCCGGATTCAGTTGTTTGCAAAAGTCGCAGTGTGTGTTAAATTTATATGTTCAAATAATTTGTAATAATTTTATATGTTCAAATCCTTTGTAATAATTTCATATGTTCCAATACTTTGTCATGTTATATTGATGTGAATAAAAATACAAACTAAAGTACAACAGAATTTTATTTAAAAGTCTCATACAATTCAAACTTAGAAAATATTTTAATACAAAATATTCAAAAATCAAATGGACAGCCTTTCGTTTTAAGCCTCTGAACCTGGACTCCTCCAGTCCACAACCGCTCGCTTCGCTCGCGGCAGCCCGACCACCCGCCCCTAAGAGATACATTACTTATATACTCGAAATTCCCCACTCTACTATCACGAATGAGTGGGGTCGGTTTCCGAATGCATACGGAACTCGAATCGGATTTTTCCACTACCACAAGTACATACGTAGATGTCGAAACATTTTTTGACAATTGGACTTAGTATATTTTTTAAAATTTGTTACCATTATACACCGACTTTTCCTTTTATAGTTACCGCTTTTCATTGAAAATGTAAGTACAAGTCGATATCTTCCGCTCCATTTTTTAAAGAAAATTTTGGTGTTTTGTGGCTCAAATCGCAGTTGATGAACGAATATCTAAAATTAAAAATAACATTTAAAACTTTAATTAACGCGAGTTACTATAAATGAATAAATTTAAATAAATTATTTATTAAGCTTTTGGAAAAATTAATAGTTACGAGTTAATAATATAACATTTTAGAAATTAAAAATAAACTTCAAAATTACCGTTTTACTTTCCAACTAAAGGACAGACATTTTATTAGGAATCTGCTACGATTACCAAAACACAGCAAATAGTTATGATAACTAATTTGCCGCGTGGAATGCATACGCAATTATTTATCTGACCTGCGCAGTTTTTTCGACTCGATATACCACAATAGAATTAATAAACTACTACTTGCCATGTGTCCGTCATCGTAGTAAGGTGCAAATTTTATTAAAGTTGTGTAATGTAACAACTATTGACTCATTGCTTAATGTCCATTATCACCAAGTCTTAACACAAGTCTGAGTCATTAATGCAATGACGTCAAGTATCAGACACAGAATAACATTGCGCAATGCCAGCTTACAGTTTAATTAATTAATTTTAATTGACCATAAACTGTAAGCTATCATTTTGCAATGTTAATCGGTGTCTGATGCTTTTGTTATTTTACACAACTTTAATAAAATTTGCACCTTACTACGATGACGGACACATTGCAAATAATAGTTTATTAATTCTATTGTGGTATACCGTGTTGAAAAAACTGCGCAAGTCAGACAAATAATTGCGTATGCAATCTAAGCGGCAAATTAGTAATCATAACTATTTGCTTTGTTCTGGTTATCGTAGCAGTGTTTCTAATAAAATGATTGATTGATGGAAACGGTGATTTTGAAATTTCTATACAATTATGTCTTCTAATTTGATGTCTCATATTATAATTACGATCGATCTTCACAGGTAAGTTCAGTTGATTTAGTAATTAATACATATCTTCAATTAATACACATTTGCACAAATATCTCATTTTTTTCATAAAGTTATTGCAAATTTACATTCATTTTTCAATAATTTAACAATGTTCCGGGGAGTGAAAAAATCGGATTTATTATATTTTGTTGAAGAGTGATTTTGAAGTTTATTTTTAATTTCAGATATTCGTCCATCAACTGCGATTTGGGCAGGAATTGGGATTTGGGAACACCAAAGTTTTCTTTAGAAAATGAAGCGGAAGGTATCGACTTGTACTTATATTTGCAATGAATCTTAAAATTGCATGTATTTGTATTATGGACCAATGAGAGCTGTACAACGGCGGTAACTATAAAAGGAAAAGTCGGTGTATAGTGGTAACAAATTTTAAAAAATTTACTAAGTCCAATTGTCAAAATATGTTTCGACATCTACGTATGTGCTTGTGGTAGTGGAAAAATGCGATTCGAGTTCCGTATGCATTCGGAAACCGACCCCACTCATTCGTGATAGTAGAGTGGGGAATTTCGAGTATATAAGTAATGTATCTCTTAGGGGCGGGTGGTCGGGCTGCCGCGAGCGAAGCGAGCGGTTGTGGACTGGAGGAGTCCAGGTTCAGAGGCTTAAAACGAAAGGCTGTCCATTTGATTTTTGAATATTTTGTATTAAAATATTTTCTAAGTTTGAATTGTATGAGACGTTTAAATAAAATTCTGTTGTACTTTAGTTTGTATTTTTATTCACATCAATATAACATGACAAAGTATTGGAACATATAGTAAAATTATTACAAAGTATTGGTACATATGAAATTATTACAAAGGATTTGAACATATAAAATAAATACAAAGTATTTGAACATATAAATTTAACACACACTGCGACACTTGCAAACGACTGGATCCGGCGGCGCACCTCAGCCATCATTGTGGTGGACTCTTCATTGTGGGCCCATCATTTCGAATCTGCAAAGTACAAAATACAGATTAAAAATATTATTAATACTTATAAAAATTCGTCGACTAGAAGCTAAAGTGGGTGGATCACAGCACTGGGCTGGAACGGCTCACCATCATCATCAAAATTACAACACAGGTTTAAAGATAAGGGGGGAGCGCTATTAGATCTTACTTTTCTATTAAGTTTCACATCGATACCACATTGTTGGTGTTCAAACATTCATCCTCAATGGAATGGCTCACCATCATCAAATTTTCACACCGATTTTGAACAGGGAGAGGGGGCGAGATTATGGTGCTGGCACTAATGTAACTTTTTCATTAAGTTCCGCATCGAAATAGCGTTTTCGGTGTTCAAACATTCACTTCAATGAAACGACTCACCATCATCACATTTATACACCGAATTGAAAAGAAAGAAGAGATTTTTTTATATTTTCGTATCCCAATCGCGTTCAAACATTCACTCCAACGGGAATGGCTCACCATCATCAAATGTACTCACAACCTAAAGAGAGAGGAAAAATTATAGTACTAACGCTACTAGATCTAACGTTTTTATTAAGGCGCCTCTTTCGTAGCGTAAAATAAAGGTCTTGAACAAGTCAAAATTTTGCTGTCAATAATAAATATTTATAAATGATTTCAACAAAATTTCGAAAATGAAACATAAAACTATTATTGGTACAGGCTTAAAATTTTTAAAATTTTGATTAATTTCAAAGCAATAATTTGACCAGCACTACAAGCGCTGTGATTGATTGGTCATATTTGAAGACATTATTGCTTCAAAATTAATTTTAATTGCAAAATTTTAAGCCTGTACCGAAATAGTTTTACGTTTTACCTAATTAATATTTTTTGAATCGTGTAGAAATACTTTTTATTAACATCACAGTTTCGACTAGTACTTTTAGGATTTTAAGCCAAAAGAGACACCTTAAGTTCCGCATGGCAATCGCGTTGTCGGTATTCAAACATTCACCTGCAAATGACAACCCAAATCAAATTTACCCATTGAATAGAGGAAGGGGGAGATTATACTTCTCGCGTGACGCACGCTAATAGTTTGTAATAATGCCGAATCTGATTCATGGTTCCGTTGTTAACGTAATCACCAAAATTGCGGTCATGTAAAAATACAAAGAATAAAAACTACAAAAAGAGGGGGATCTCTCTTTTATTTTATTTTTATTTCTGAAATCAGAAGTTTGGAGTAAATGGTGATTATTTCAAATTTCTGGTTTTGTTAGCAAAGAAAACATAGCAAGCGGTGACCATTTTAATGGTAAACGTTAGGTGCTTACAAAATGATATAACTGATATAAACAGGTATCGATTCCATTTGAAACATGCCTACTTTCTGGGAAGTCTTCACGATTCATTTTCCGAGGCGAATCACTCCTCGTCTTCTCTTCGTCGATACTCTGGATCGATTTTACCATTCTGAAGAAATTCTGTATAGTTTGCGATTTGAACCCAGAATTTTTGTTCTGTACCCAACCAGCGGTCACATCACTCCACGGTTGTCGTATTGAAAATGACCACTTTTTCTATCTAGTTTTCTGATACCACTCTACATCAACACAAACTATAGCTCGTCGTACTTCTTATATCGAGCAACAATTTACATAATAAACATTCAATTAATCCATTTGTACGCGTTACTGGTAGGCACCTAAGTGAAAAGATTTTTTTTTTGTTACGCAGCATCGTTTTTATCGCAGAGTAGAGAAGGATTTGACAAACTGTTTGGGGGGGGGGGGGGGGGGGGGGAAGAAACCCTCAATTTATCAACTGCGTTAATTAAAGTTTGTCATCGCTTTTTGTCGACAAAATCACACCAAAGGTTACCAATTTTGGGAGCAAGAGAAAAACTAACTTACATTTATGATAACAACAAATGAGAATGGAAACCGGATTTTAACAAAATGGCTAAACTAACCTTTCGTTTTCAAATGCTGCAGCAGCTTAAGGTTTCTTCAATTTCCCAATTGTCGTTCACAATTTTGCACTCCACCATTGTTCTTGTTCGTTATGAAAGCCTATAAAAAATAATAAAAATTATGTACCTACTTTAATGCAAATTTCACAGATTAGTTCTAATTTTGTTTAAAAATTATTAAGTTGTTTATTGTTAGGTTATAAATTAAATACTTGCCACTATTTCACTACTTGCCAAAACTTATTGAAATTTTTTGATAGATTACATGGTTACACCCGCTCATTTGATGCACATTTGTACAACAATTATTTATTAATTTTTATTTTTAAATTGATAATCGCTAAAGAACTTTGTAAAAATTTCCTGCCTGCATTGTTGTGTACTACTACCTGTCAGGCTGTCAGGCATAGAACTGTCAGGTGTTTTGACACCTGATCGACGGTTTGCACGAACACACGAAGTTCAAAAAATTCACACGAAAATTGACGAGTATGATTTCAGACATAGGCGATCAAAATAATTTTTTAAATATTATTTATTGCAAATATTACCAATCGCAAATATAAAATTATTAAAATTAATATTTTTCTTAGTAATACTGTGACGACACATTTATTTTTGGTTTTTCAACACTTCTTCAACCAATTAGAGGTTGGATTACAAAGATCATCAAACATTCAGACTTTTGCACTTAATTCCTAGGTTCAATTTTAGTTCAATTTTGACTAATTCCTGTAAAAATAAAATTATCATATTTTTGTGGGTTTGATAGCCCCTACTCGGAATTTGAGGCGTACGCTTGTGCTCTAGTTTGAATTATGTAACAATAGTTTCTAGGCAAGCCATTTAAAATCTGTTTGTTTACTAATTTTGGTATTATGTATTAAAATTACCCTATATACCTAATCTACCTATAATATAGCAGTTCGCTTATATTCAGACGTCGTCTCAACCACCCGACTTCACCCCCATTGCTAGCGTTTAAACTGCAGTTAGTAACAATTAATCGTTATTAATTTCACTACCAATGGAAACACTTTCAGTTTTTAAATCTATGAATCTTAGCCCAAGTACATTTCATTTTTAAAATTTCTTCTGAAGAAACCCTGAAACTACTCACGATAATTATAGGCCTGCGTAATAATTCCAGTCACATTCAGAAATATTTCTTTGAGAATTTAACATCTAAGTTCCAGGTTTCTAATTTTCACGAAGTGCCTTGACGTATTTAAATTTTATAAATTAAAATGATTACCATGCTTAAATGTTAATTTTCTGTTTCGTGCACAATTTTTAGTGTGCTTGGAAAACCTGCGAAAATCTAAAATTTGATTTTCTTAAGTTATATCGATACGAGTATTACATACTAAAATATTTAATATTTTAGTTTTGAATTAACAGTGGGATGCTTTGAATTGGCGTCTTTGACTGTTTTAGTGATTAAGTAAGATTAAAGTTTGTTATATACAATAACGAAATTCAAAGTTTAGTTGTATGAAATGGTAGAATTCGGTAATAAATTATAAGTTGAATTGCAATAAACAGTTAATGTGGCTTAACCTTATGATCTCTCGTCTTATCATACGAACTTAAGATAACACCACTTCAACTTAAGGTGTGCCCTAGTAAATTTGGTAAATTCGTAAAATATGAGCAATCCATTATATACGACCCAAGTTTAGCGTAATGACTACACTATCGTCTGTAATTTAGAGCTGAAGAAAGGGTGCGGGTAAAGGTGGGTGAAATGGTAAGGGTTTGAGTTGAGTTGGTGCGATGCGCGACCGTTTCTCGTGTAAACTGCACTAAATTATAAAGTTATTACGACAGCGGAGATCCTTGTGTTGATAATGTGATGTTGCTTTAATTAATCTAAAATATATATCGCGCATGTAGCAACCCACTGTCTTATCAATAATATCCGTTCGCCCTATAAACGTTCGGTTACCCTAAAATTTTGATGCCCACCAAATATACATACAAAACCTTTTATTTTAACCTTTTTCCTTCAATTTACATTTTGACATCTTTTTAAACTAAATTTTGTTCTTTTCTCAAATTTACATCAAAACATTTATTTTATTCAAAAAATTTCAACTTACAGCTTTTTTAAATTATTTTTTTTACCGTAACAAAACAAAAATCAATTTGGTTAACGCATTACTATCCTTCTCATCAGTTGGTTCTCCGAATTTCTTCCCTAACCGCAATCCTCTCAACACTATCGACCTAAATACCCACCTCCGAATTTGCTCTGGTATTTTCCGACAAGTGACTGTCTTAGATCTAATTTTCCCTAAAAACTACGGAACTACATGCAAGTTGTTTCAGTTAGCCACTGTTTTTGATCTTGAGAAAAACTGGGTCCTCACGAAAATCTTTGGTGATTTTATAAACATAGTTATATTATATTTACCTAATGAAGAATAATTATTTACTATACTAAAATGTTTTACCAATAGAACATTCAAAATTGAGATAAAATCGTTAGTGGTACCATGAAAGGAATACTTTGATTTCTGTTTTCCACTTCTTAAAACCAGGAGTTATACTACTTATTTAACTAAACCAAGAGATCCACGCTTTATCAGCAACCACTGCTGAAAATAAAAATTGAACTGTATTAACAAGAGATTAACAATTTATTGTTTTAATGTTTTTTAGGTAACTACCATAATAATGTACCATCAGAAGTTACACTTATACAATTAGTTTGGTAGTTTAATGGTTTGGTGTAGACATGAGACATTTAGAATCTCAGCTGCTTTCAAATTATTGATGTAATTATAATTTTACAGCAATGTAATGCAAATCTTTTTTATTAAAAACCCTAATTATTTTTTTTTGTTTTCTTGCCTACTTAGGTAATTATGCTATACAAAACGAAATAGAACTTATTTTTATTAAAATTTTCGCTCAAAACGATATCGTCATGTAAGTATTAAAAAATAAAATTTATTGGTTGTGGTGTTATTTAAGATTTTACAGTTGAAAGTGTGATATGGGATGAGATATAAAAATTGGAAAAATACCAGGTTAGTTACCAATTTTTCGTTCTTGTTTAAAAAATATCTTGGGTTGAAACTTTGATAATTTAAATGTCGTGTTTCCACTTGGCGTCAGCTGTTTAACAACAATTTTAGTAATATAATTTACAAGGTGACACTAGACGCTAATTGTAAGTAAATTTAATAGATTTAGGTTTGTAATTAACTGGTACTCTGTACTCCTGTGTGCATAATGCAAACGCTGTCATACTTAAATTGTTAAAGTGTCACTTTTGCTTTCCACAATGGCGACGATAAGTCAATTAATATGTCTGCTGTTTGTTTCATTTTTGAATTGGAAGCTATACAAACTCTGAAATAGGGTGATTTTGTTTTATTTAATCTCCGATGCTTACGTTTGTGGAAAGTGAAAATTTTATTCTATCTGGAACAAACTTTGAATTTTGAGTAAACTTATAAGCTATAACTGCCTAGATGACAATCATAATTAGGGTAACGTGTTTTACTTTTTTAATTTAATTTTGTCTATTTATTTATTGCATTTTTAGCCTTATCGTGGAAACAACTTAATCAAAGAATTAGAATTTTTCAAAAGGGACCATTTGGAAAAATTGTTATTGAGAGTGAGTTAAACTGCAATTACTGTACTTGCTTCGACTAGATGATATATTTTTCAAAAGTTTGCGTTACACTATCTTCTGGATGCGTGAGTCAACGTTTCAATCCATTCGAATTTAATTTAAAATTATTTATAAAAACAAAATTTATAGATCTTTTATCCTTTATCGCGACCTGGGCAGTGCTGTGGCTACATAGGTAAATGTCGATTTTCAAAAAATCGGTCATTAATGGCTGAGAAATTTTCAGAAAACATTTTTACAAAAATGAACACCAAGGAAGCTTCGCTGCGCATCAATAATAAAAAAAATTTCCGTTATAAAAATAGTGAACGTTTAAATAACTGAATTAAACAAATGAAGTTGAAAAGTAAAAAATTGTATACATAAAGTAAAATAAAGATAAAGCTCAATTAAAAAAATTACAAGAACAGACGAACTCATGAATATAATCACAACATGCAGAATTATAAATAAAATTGTACAGGACAAAAATTAACCGTGGTTAAATGTATTTAGTAATGAGACTAAACTGAAAGTCTGTTCCACAATAACGTTCTGGACACTGCCCCATTACATGACTTCCAATTTCAGAATCCGCCTGTATAATTAGAGTGCAAAATCATATTAACTTTGTTCTTTTCCTTTCTCATTTTCTCTTTTCTATGTGCATATTCTGGTGAACATTAAAAAAAGAAAGCCTATCCTACAGTTACTTAAATTTAAACGAAAACGCTGCATGTAAAACCCGACGTAAGTTCTTATGACGTCGTATTTATCCTAAATGTACTTAATGAAAGAGATAATTTTAGATCAGTGATGTTCTTTACAAAAATATTAACGATAATAATTAGATTTTGTAAACGGTTTTGATATTAACTAAAGCTGTTGGTTTTATTATAATAATTATTACCTATTTTAATTGCTTTAAGTTTAATATTAAACATGAAATCGGTTATTGGAAATTGTTTCACCAGCACGAAACCAAAATGGATTGCAATTTATGAATCTCTATTATTTCTTCTTTATATAATTTGAGTTTCTATTTGCACTAATTAAATTTGTTAAATCACAAGATCCTTAAAATGCAAGTGCTTTTGCAATAACTTATAGGTTATAACATACCTATTTTGGTGTGAGCAACTTACTCGCCTGAACGAATAGCTTAAATTAACTAAAATGTCACAATTAATTGTTAAATATCGTTTATCCGTATTGAAGTAACACGGTCTGACAGATATAATTAATCTGTGTTATTTCGTTGCCTAAGAAGGAGTTTCCCCCCGGAGTCATCGGTGTTGGATGGACTGTGGTCGGATCTTCGTCCTTTGGGACTTACCTAGTACTATTTCCTTTGCTCACAAATAGCATTTGCTAGTAATAAAATAGTTTCGTCTATAATCGAAAATTTTAATTCAACTCGACGAAAAGTCACTTTTGTAATTCCCGTAAAATTAAATCTTCGCATCGATAATTTCAATAATTTTTTTTGTCTTGTAGGTTGCAATAATTAAGCGATTTATATAAATTTGTAACTTAATTTCCGTTTAATTAATCGTGACGTGTTAAATATGTCTATGTTAGGGCGTTCAATTCCTCCTTGTATGAAGTAAAGCTAAAACGTAAGCACCGATGAAGGCTGCAATCCCTCGCCCATCAACATAGTGGTCCCTCTACACTTCCATCTTAATTTGCTACGGACTGGTCTAGTATGATGCTTTTCAAGCTTCCCGAACCCGTCGTAATCCAAGGATCGCCAGGAATAAGTCTTCATCTGCCTCTACTTACCTCGTGATTTGTTTCTGTTGATGTGTTTGAAGTTTTAGGGTGGCAGGATTTGCCGCATGGATTTAGAAGGGTTAGTGATGAGAATGTTCTGCTATACCTACGCAGTTCCGTAATGTAGTTTTACTACTTCCTTTCCAAAGTAGATAACTTTTGGTATCATAAAAAATTTGATTTAAAGAATTTAGAAATTTATTAAAAATGTGTAATTTATCTTTTTTCGTTTCGATAAAAATGAAAATAACGGCAACTATTAGCTTGCATTATCGATCGATATCAATTAATTAAGCACGTAACATTAGTAGGTGGAAATAAAAAGTGTGCCATAAATAATTGTAATTTTTCATGTTTATCGCGACATACATCACAATAAACAATACATTTTATGAAAAATGTTCTATTTTACCTTTCAAGATTTTTAACCTTTAACTTTATTTAAATTTTCCAATAATTTTGGACTTGGTAATTTTAAAATATCAATTGGATCTTCCGCCCCCGCTCCATAGTAATGCAATAAAAGCAATCATTTATAAGGTATTTTTATAATTGTATTTGAACAAATATTTTTCATTTTTATACTTTAATTTTTAACAGAAATTACTTTTATCGTATGATCGAGTCCTGTCACCGTACAATTAATTATCTACAATGTCCTTGATTTCATCGACATGAATTTAAAATTTTTAACCTTTTTTTCTGGTTTGTATTTTTTACTAATAATTTTTTCTTTAAATTAATAAATTGTGACTTTTTACTTACTCCAATTTTCTTCACCTCTTCCAATTAACTTTTTTCACCTCAAATTTTCAACTGCCTTTAATTTTATAACTTTTATTTTTAAATATAACAACGTTCTCTCTTTTTTTTAACCCAAACGAATTTTGTAACCTATAATTACAAACATTTTACACATTCATTATTTTTTTTAACAAAGTTAAGATATAAGTGAATTCAAAATCATTCTAAAAGTACATATGTAATTTTAAATAATAGTTTTTAAATAATAATTTTCTTAAACAAAGTTTTGGTTACGCCTTTGATGAATTGTAGTAAAAAAATATTACATTGTTACATATTTTTTCTGGATTATGCAACTCAACTTGCACCAGCTCATGTTAAATTGAATAAATTGGAACAAATTAATATTTAGTTATAACCAAAATTCTTCATCTGTTACGTATTAAATTTTTTTTAAATACTCACTGACCTATAGCTAGGGTCTTAAAAAATGTTTAACCTACCCTGGAAAGTGAAAAAAACATTTTAAATTTTAAAAAATTGTGTACGAATTTAAAAAATCCAATAGCTTTTTGAAATCTCCTACGGTTTATGAGATATCTAAAGATTTTCGATTTTTCGATTAAAAATAGCCAAAAATAGGTAAAAACTTAAATTTGTATTAAATTAGAGGTTCCAACTGTTGCATTTGTGTTTAAAAAAAGTTTAAAAACCCATTATATTTTAGATATTTCTTACGGTTTACAAGATATCTCAAGATTTTCTAATTTTTATGGGTTTCGGACTTAGAATAGCCAAAATCGAGTAAAACTTAAATTTTTATTGAATTAGGGACTCCAGATTTAGTATTTGTGTTCTGTAGCATAAATTAAAAAAGGTATTGAGTCTAGGGGCTTAAAAAATTAATTATTTTTTTTAATAATTTTTACAGTTTACGAAATAATTAAAGATTTACTGGTTTTTGATTTAATATAGGGGGTTTAAAAAATCTAATAGTTTTTCGAAATCTTTTACGATTTACGAGATATCTAAAGATTTAATGAATTTTATATTTTTAGACTTAAAAGTACCTAGCCAAAATTTGGTAAACTTTTAATTTTTATTGAATTTGTTTAGCTTTTGTATTTGCCTTCTATTGCATAATTAAGAAGGCTCTGAATCAAGGATTTTAATTTCCGCGCAAAGAGCCAAGTGTGAGCCAAAATCTACTTCAGCGTTTAGCTGTTGTCTTGCCAGCGCCTCCAGTGCATCAAGGTTTTGCTTCACGACTGTGGATCGTATTTCTACTTCTTCTAAAGCCCCGAGTGCTGCTTGATTGTTGGACAGATTTGCCTATTTATAAAAGACCTCCCCGTTATCTCTTCTGCACAAACCATTATTGCAATGATTTCCGCCATCAGACAGAATGATAGTGGAGAATCAGCTCATGCTGATGCTAAAAGCAACTCCTGGTCTACTTCCACCAAATTTTCGAAATTATTCGAACATTTCTTTTGCCATTTTAACGGTTTTTCTTTTCGTTTTTATGATTATTTTGCATAGCCATCTAAAAGGAGATCGTCGTCAAGGGAGTAAATGAACGAACAACAAAGATAATAGTCATCTACTTTGCAAGTTTTTGCGATTTAAAATTAATTCGCGCATGAATAGCTTAACGAGATTTTTGTTATCCATTTAAAATATTTGATATTTATTAAAAAAATCAATTATAAAATGATGCTGAAATTTTGTGGAGTGATTTATCCCTAAAAATTAAAAACATTTAAATATACATTTTTTCGAAAATATTTGATGGAATTACAGATTTTACTCCTGTTGTTTGTCCCTATAAAATATTAAGTATTAGTGACTAAGGAAATCCATACTTCTTAATTATGTTAGTTAAAAAGGAAGTATTTTGACGTTGGTTTCATTCGAATATATGAAGTTCTACAAAAATTAAAAAAACATTTTTTGTTTTAATTTCAGAGGACGATTACAACTCATATAACCATATTTAAGCCGTTAAAAAAATACGTGTTCTTTATTTCTTAATACTACACATTCAAAAATTATCAAAATCAGTGTCTGCACTAATAATCCTGTCCTTGTCAGAAAACTTCAGATTCAAAGATTAAAAATAAATCAAAATTCAAGGACATTACTCTGATATTAAGGAGGTCCACTTTAGATAGTTCTAAAATTTGTAACTGTATGTTTTGTCATATTGTACAATTGTGGTCCATATATGAGGAGAGAAAAACTTCAGCTCAAACTCAGAAATAAATAATAAAATCTTTAATCCTTTTTGTACTGTAAAATTGTAATAAAGTTGAACAGATGACAATTTCCAAGTAAAGGTCGTAATTTATTGCTTTCACAATTAAAATTTTTTTTCAGGCGAAGGATCAAAGGAGTTCCATTAATTAATTTTGACTCAAAAACCGTTAACGCCACCATTTTCAAAATTTTTCATTTTTTCTGCAAAAAGGGGCACCACCTTTAGGGTAGGAAAAAGGAGCACAGCTTCTGAAAATGTTCTAAAATTACCTACGTAGTAAATAATCCTGCATGCAAAAAAAATATGAATTACAAACAAAAGCAAAAAAAATATTAAAAGAAACTAACCCCGAAAATTCGAACTCTTCAGCATAAAACCCGAAAGAAAAATGTAATAAGATAAAAATTTTCCTCGAGCAATAACCATAGTTGTTCAAAATGGCATTCGTGTTATTCAAAGTTGAATTCATACAACTCCTTTTTATAGAGCAGCAGTAACTCAAATTTTTCTAACCTATAAACTGTAAATAAATTCAAATCAAAAGTTAAAAATTTAAATTTTGTTTGTGTAACGTGGGCCAAAATTGATGGAAATTTTATGCGAGTGACAAAAATGTAAAGTGATCTGTTGCACTAAAATTTTGCGAGTTTTGTCTTCAACATTACAAATAGCTATGAGAGTTAATGTGAAGTAATGAATACATTCTACAGCATTACGGTTTGGATTATACACCAACTATCAAGTTCAGCTTCAACCAACATCAATCTTGCTCCCTTACACTGCCAACTTCTAGTTAGAGATCTAAACTAAAGGGTGACCTAAAATTTACTTAATATTGTGGTTCTTAATCGGTGATGACGTGTACTAGATGTTCGAAATATGATGGTTAAATTCTTCCACGCGTCAAATATGCAAATTTACACATTTTTTTTTGGTTTTCTGAAAATTAGCAAAATATTTAGTGGAATCATAAATATACAAGAAAAGATAGGGAGTTAAGTAAGATTGAGCCAATTAAAGTAATCAGCGTTACTACTTGCCATTAAAAGGATTAAGCTCATTCTAGATGTCGACTCACTTGCGTCTAGCTCGTGTATCTGAAGCTTTTGGAATCATTCCGACTTGGTTTGGCTTAGCTTAGATCTGCAGTCAAACATTTTGTTACATTTTAGGACTAACCTTTGAATATATTACATCTGTCTAATATAAATTAAGCAAATTCCTACTAAATTCACTTTTACTGTCTGCTTTAAATTTCACCCGTGTACCAGAGTAACCGCGACAAAGTCTTTCCTTAATCCCTTAATTTTTTAAGATAATCGTGAGGTGGTCGACGAGCAAATTTTTATTTCCAATAAAAATTTTGCAATGAAAAATTGGTGCCAGTAAATTTATCATAAATTAAAAAGTGGGGTGTATTAAATTTGACTTTATAAAGAGTTAAAACAAGCTAATCTCTAAAACCTACGTTAAATCTGATAAATGAGACATTGTTACGAGTCAGTGATTCAACAATATAAACACTCAAATACGTAGTAAATTCGCATCCGTTTCTCTTCCACAACCAGCCAGAACTGGGAACATTGATGGATGATTGCGCAAACATTGCATCCGCTACGACCTGTTGCCTACTCGCTGCATACGCTCTTGACATAGTCCTGCAGCTTTTTAAAAAGCGTCGATAACCTTTTTAGAAAAATTTTCACGATTTAAAGAGATCATATAAAATGTCGACGCGCGTTAATTAATTATTTATCAATTTTTTTACATTTTTGACCGCTGTCACTGGTAAACCCTATTACGTCATCACTTTAACATTAAATTGCTAAATGGTGGTTTTTATGTTTGTGGTAATGCTAATCATGGAGTGTCGTAATTATATTAAAATTTCATTAATTTTGAACAAATGTTTTTGTTTCCCTTCACTAATAGTGTAAATAATCATAAAATAAATTTTCAAGTTCGATGAGATTTACAGAAGATTGAGTGAACTTTTCATGCCATGTTCTAAACAACATTCAGTATTTAAAACAATTATTTGACAATTTTGGATTTTTACTACTTTGTTATAACCGTAGTAAGTTTTGTTGCGATATTTTCTGCAATAGTGGATATAAAGCCAATCAACGCAGTCTGTACCATAAATTGTTTAACAGTGGCGTTACTGGTCATGCCACAAAAATATTCATAAGGGTTTTTGAACAAATTTGCGTTTTGTTGGTACATTATTTTATATTTTTTTACAATTAGGTACTCCGAGCGTTTTGTTGAGAGGCTGACCATTCCAGGATGTCGAATTTTAGATGTTTGAATTTTAAGATAAAAAATACATCATGAAGAACTACTGAAAAGTAAACTATTAGGAGACAGAAAAACAGTTAAAATTGGAAATGGTTGAAAGTTAAACTCCAACATATTCGGACCTGGTTGGCGACAATGAAAAATTTATCCTAGAAAGAAACAAAATATTCATTTCAAGTACATTTAAAGAAAATATCTGAATGAAAATTTTCAGAAAATAGAAAAACAGATTGTTGAAGATTGAAGAAGAAAAGGTGAAAGAAGTTAATCAAAAAAAATTTGATTTTAGAATTACTAGTAGTATGTAGATAAAGCAACGTGTGAAAATGTTGAACAGTTTTATATTATAATTATCGTTATTTTTGAATTTTGAAAGAAAAATTTTGAAATTTTATTTTAACAAAAGTAAAGAGGTAAAAGGTTAAATTTGGTTAATTAATATCGGAAGTGAGAAGCTAAGGGTTTCTTCATCCTTGATTGTAATTTCGGATTGTGTGAATTTCAAAAATAAATTTTGATTTAAAATTCAGCCAAAAATATTTTCGTATTTTAAAAAAGTTCAGAACAACATAAATTTTCTCGAATCCATAACAAGAATTTTCATCTTTTTGTTTCCCTAAAAATTAGAAATATTTTTTAAATTAATTTTGTGTGGAGGATTTAATAATTATTTAATAATAATATTCATATAAGATGGAAATTACCTACGTTGATAGTGTTTTTTCAGTTCAATTTAATTTTTCCTGAACGAGAAAAGCAACACTTTAAAAATCTTTTGAAAAGCAAATGTGTTTAAATTGCGTTGGAAGTTTAAACATCGAAAGAACGAGGTTTATTAATTAAAATAATTATTTTGCTTATTATATAAGCTCAGGTGTGCTTCATAATTTTTAAAAGTGATTTTTGTTGCCATAAATCCAGCAGAAAGGAGTGAACTTATGATGTTTTGAATATTTTATGTAAAAAATGACACGTTTTTTAATTGCCCAACTGACTTTTCAACGATAATAATTTTAAACATACATTACTGTTAAATTTGAGTTTAATAAAGTTTATTCTTAGTGTCGGATTAACACAGTAGCAGAAGTAGCAAATATAGTGAATACCCCAGATTCACTCCACCTACAGAATTTTGCACTGATTTTTTCCAAATTTTATCTATATTTTGAGGAAAACTCATTTATTCTAAATAAAAGTATTAGGTTTGTGTTTTCTGAAGACCAATAGATAAAAATTTGAATGTCCAGACCCCCTGGATTGTTCTTTAAGAACAGTAGGTGAGAAAGGAATCTGAATTATGACCTAGGATAATTGTGAAAATTCTGGGGAGGTTTATAATCATTAAATTTTATGTATTACATTTCATCTATATTTTTGAGAAAGACTCATTTGTACCATATTCCATACCCGGATTAACACAGTATTCCATACCCCCGCAGACCCCCCGGACTGTTAGTGGAGAATACCCCGGTTTTACCCTGCCTACGGAGGTATATACAAATTTTGCACTTATATGTACCAAAATTAAAGTAACTATATTTGTTTTTTTTTAAAGAACTAATGAGAAATGAGAAGCGAAACGGAATTATAATTTAAGATAATTGTGGAAATTAAGAAGGGGTCATAATAATTAAATTTTATGGATTACATTTTATCTATATTATTGATGCGATATTCATTTGTACCAAATAAAAAGTATTGTGATTGCATTTTTTTAAGACCAATAGATGAAAATTTGAAATCTTAAAAGGCCCACAAACAATCAACATGGTGTTCAACTTAGTCTGTCAGCTTTTTCGATTTTACAAAGTGGTTGCAAGTTTTGGTTGCATACTAAGTTGATCGTCTGTAGGCCCCATTACAGCTGGAAAGTATTAATTTCCGGATTAACACAGTAGCAAATGCTACAAGCCCTCCCTTTCTGGTAGCAAATAAGTCTTCTTTTAAAGAGAGGTTAGTACAAAAAAAGCTCATTATAAAAAATTAGGAGGACCCCTAGACAGCATTTGCTACGGGCCTTACGCTGGCTGAATCAGGCATTTTACTCCTAAGTATCATGTAAAAGATGCTCAACAGAAGAAGCTGATAGAATTATATTAATGTTGAGAAAGACTCACCAGTTGTTGTTAAAACGATAATAATCAACGATGGATTTGGATTTAAAATATTTTAATTAAATTACGTCATGAAAACAAATTTTTTTTAAGGTTATGCAGGTATTACATTCGATCTAGTAAAATTTGATTTTTCCTATTTTGAATGTTTTTTTACTTTGTTTCAATTTCAAACCAATCACATTATTAAAACAAAATTAAAGAGTTCAAATTTGCTTACCCCTGAGTTATTCTTCTTTTATCAACTAAAACGAGCTAGATTTTCGGCAATAAAAACATCCCCGACCCAAAATTCAAGTTTTTAGCTTAACCTTTAAAAAAGATATTTTTGAATTTATTTGTGGTGAATTTGTAGCGAACAATATATGGTTTTCCACATCAACATATTGAATGCACACAATATAAAATTGGAAAGTTGCACAAAAGATTTTTAATAATTCATAGTGAAGTTAATCCGATCTGATGCCACATAAACTTATATTCGACTGTGGCATAGCGTTTAAATCAAAATCATGCCATTAATATTAACCTTTTGTCTTTGGAACCAGCGTTATGCTAGCAAATGCAAAGCAATCTAGCAATCGTATTGCTACAAAAAATTCAAATTTACCATAACGGAATATTTGTTCTGAGCAGTAATATAAAATGATCAGTTGTTTAAAAATTTGTTACTTCAGATTGTTATGGTTAATGCAAGCGTAAGCTACAAGTTTTAAGAAAAATTTTTAAAATATTTTGCAATGTTGCAGATTGCCATTATATTTACCTCCAACCATCTGTACCTACTATAGAAAGATCCTTTAGTACTACAGCTTTGATGATACCGCATCTACTATTCAGATACTATACAATAATCAAAGATATTGAAAAATCGATTGAATGGTCTTTGCATGATGAGTAGTATTCATAGAAAATTTATTAATGACGGTAATAAAGATTATTTTATAGAGCAAGTTATTAATTATCCTTCGATAGGACTAAGAAATTTTAAATTTGCGTTTTACGAACAAAGAGAAAATTAGAGAATTTATTGCTTTATTATTTATTGTACGGTAGGTAGTGATGAATAACTAGTTTATTTAAATTAGTAAACCCACACTTATACATTGCAGTTCCTCAGTTTTTACTTACAAAAAAACGTACAAGTACAAAACAAAGTCTACAACTTAACGTGGAATCCAAACCGCGTCACAAATAATTTGAGAGTAACAAAGACAAAGCAAAAAGGAAAAGAGAAAATTGAAATATGTCTAATAGAAATTCCTTTTAAAGTAAATTTCCATATATATTTTGAAGTCACTTACAAGTCAATAACTTTAAAAATTAATTTATGTTAGACTTAAATTGTCTATTAAGGAAGATGATGGTTAAGCCGGTAATAAAATAAAGAAGTAGGTAACATTATTTTAATGTTGCTTACTTAGAGCGACTTGACTGTTGTGTAATTAATGAGAAATTTGGTAGGCGCTTTTTGGCAATCATAGCTCATGTTTGTAGTCAACAAAGTTGATGGCGTTAATGGGATCTAAACATTCAGCACCTGCGATCACCTATCAGAGTGTTAAGTATGTCCAAGCTTACACGTTGAAAGCTTGCTATAAAGTAAAGCACATCAACTTACATAAACGTCAAGCAACAATAAAAGCTCCGTACCGGAGAACGATAAAGCCCACATAAACTAGCGGCATTAAGCACTCAAAGCTGCGTCCGTACTAAAGCTCGTTACAGCCCTTGCAAATGTCTAATGCCTGTCTTATTTACTTATTAATGTAGCAGATGATTGCTACCACTGTTGGTGCGTGTGTGAATTTAAATATCTTAAATTACGAAGACACGAAAATGACAAAAGCTTTGTAAATTCAAAATTGTTAACGTAACAAACAAAATTTAATTAAAAGCCACTAATTTTTATTTCCTTTTCCACAATTTATTTTTATAATGGGGTAGTTATTATAAAGTTGGTGCATGAAATTGCTGAATGTAATTTCAACAACTAGCAGCTTTAAATGAGGTACAATAAGAGATCTCTTAACTACAACCCGTCCTCTCTAAGATGAAGTGAAGTGGTAGAAACGGCGGATTCAATCTTTAGAAGAGGTCCGGACAAGTGATGTGCCCCGGTCCGGAACAAACCTCGACTCTACTCTGGTCCATCCCCCGTTTCCTCTTTGCGCGCCTCGTAGAATAACCAACCAATTTTCCTCGTCACCGCTTTAACCTACGATAACAGGTCAATTTCTAACCATCAGACCACAACTTTTGACACTCCACTTCTCAATACGTTTGAAAATTGAAATCATAGAAATTTGTTTTGCTTTATTATTTTCAGCATTTTATCAATTTTCACCAAAATTACTGGTCGATATAGTAATTGCAGTTTGAGGACATTCTTCTTAGTTTTGTTGCAATTACAAATATTTATTTGTATTTATTAGTAGGTACCTACTGAGGTAAAATATTCAAAAAATTGCATTGATTGATTGAATTTTGTTGCATTCATAGTATAAAATGTCCATACTTTTTTTTTCTCTCTGTCGTTCTCAAGGACCAACTCAAGCCGTATCAAGAGTGGATTATAGCTAGAAATAGCTGGCGTGGTCCACGATTGAATGGGTGACCGTTTTAATATGTACATCCTGTGACAAAGTAATCCAGCAAAGGACCTGCAGCAAATGTTATCGAAAAGCCCTCTTTACTCTTAAAATAAAAACTTTGTTTTTTTCCCGGTGTGATGCCCATAGGGAGGCGGAGTTCTTACCGTGTTAATCCAGAACTATAGACACCGCACGTAGTCTTATAGATAGATGTAAAAACATCTAGAACGATTAGGACTTTAATAGAATGCATTGCACAAACACTACAGGCCACGGTTCCAATTGAAGATGTACTTGGCAAAGTTACAAATATGCGATAGAGTCCTAATTTAAGTGGATTAAAATTTAGCTTTTTAAAACAATCTTTTTGGTCTCTTTTTCATGCGGTGGATTCGAGTCTTATTGAGAAGGTTCAGAATAAGTTTTTGGACATGGTTGGATATACAGTTGATGTAGGGAGTGATGTGAGAGTCAAAGAGATGGACAAGTTCTCAAAAAATATATTTTTTATTGGGTTTGCTAGAAACCAAATAATTTTAAAACATTTATTATGTGATCTGATGGACTTGGTTGAACGACCTATAGACAGAACTTATTTTATACTCCTCCGAATGGAAAAATCAGTTCAGATTCCGAAAATTGCATTACTCTAAAGTCTAAAAAAGTTCTCGGTTCTTATAATTCGTTTCCACAAGATCCAATTTTGGAAATGGAAAGTCTGTAATAATCGCCTATTGACCAGTACGGCACTAGGATTATGTAAAATCAAACAACAAGGTTATAGAAGAACGATAAAAAAAAACAATTTTAAAGCAAGTCGAAATGAACACAGAACACCTGTCCCCAAAATTTAATCAAAATTAAATCAGCAAAAAAGATTTTAAAATTTATCGACATCCCTGATAGATGGTTGGTTATCAGGATAAGGTTTAATTTATTTTGTATTCAGTAATTAACGGTCAAAGTATTAATAGTCGAGGAGGATCTGTGGGCAGGTCTTCAATATTAAGAGTTCTGTCATCTGTAAGACATTGACTTATTCATTTTCGATTCAGTTCAAGTTTTATTTTAAGTTGATTCATATTCCTTTATCTGACAAGATTATTTATTAGACTCTAATTATAGTTTTCAGAGACATAAAATACTTACTTCTGCACGCCCTTCAGCCAATGTTGAAAATGCATTCTTTACTGTATGATATGTATAATAAATTTTCTTCCCAGCTGAGGGAGAAGATTTTTTGAGTTTTGCGAAAAAAGCGAGCTTAGGATATAACCGTCTGCTTTCGCGAAGTTTGATTTTGAGAAAACAATTCCCCATGTATAAATTGTATGAGTTTGAGCTGAGATTTATAAATAGCAGTATAAGTAATTTATGTTTGTTGCGATTGGGCGTTTTTCTTTTGACATTCCCGAGATTTATGTTAACAGAGTGATGGGAGGTGCGCATTGTTCAACATTCGTATCAGCTCGATTCTTACTAACATAGAAATATTATTTATGCCTCAGATATCGATAAATTATTATTACGAAATATTCTAGTAGGTACTCTCTATTTTGTTTTATTTCCAAACACAAATCAAACTTATACTACGTGTAATTGTTTTTTTTTCCTATTAAATTTTAATACTCAAAGTGATCGAGTGAAAACCGACGAAAATCGCATTGGAAAGCAGAGAAAATGATGAGAAACGTCGTAAAGTGCTATATCGTGTACATTTTACATGCTGTATTTTAAATGAAAAATTGGACGATAACATGAATGACATGACGGTAAACCTTCAATCGATAAATTTTTGTGAAATGTTCCGATTAGTGTATGTATAGATGTATGTATTATGTACTACTAAATTTTCATTGTATATGGTTTTGACGTGTTGGTTCTTGTATAATGTTACATATTATTATATCTTTATGCTACTGTTACATAACATAGCAAAGCAGGACGAGACTTTACTAACATAACTTGACATTTACCTTTGAAATTCCCGTCTCCTGAAACTGATACGCCGTCTGAGACACGTCACATCTCGGCATCAATGTAGGTAACTCTTAAGACTTGTCTTTGTCAATGTCGTTACTCGCAGTATTAGCACTCTACTTGTTCGTGATGCATTCAAAATTCATCTAATAAGAACAGAATTCTAAATAATCTTGTTCACTTCTAATACAAAGTCATCTTATTAACTTAATATGAAGCATTGTGAATGTCACTGGGGGTGAACACACTCAATTTTTTTACGGTTTTAACATTTAATGGATTATTATTAAAATTTTTGGGATGAATATTACAATCACTTTTTAATCTTGTTGTTGACTGTGCCTGCTTATGAAGCAACCTAATGACATTTTTGTTATTGAGTAACATATAGTTGCTCGGCCTATCGGCCTCACCTAGCTCGAATTGTAGGAGCTTCAGATTTTTTTAACAATTTTGAGAGCATTTTAGCACTCCATCCCTTAAATTTTAATTAAATAAATTTTTGTTTATTTTTAAAATTTTCATTTCGATCAGCGATGAGAAATTGAAAATTGTTAGTTGCTGTAACCAAACCATACATGGCATCTGATGTTAGAGGTTACTTACATAAACTTTGTTCCGGTTATATGCATTGAACCAATTTTCACATTGAAGCAAAGAAAAATATTGTTGGACAACTAGAAAACCTGAAAAAAATTAATAAACAAATATCTACCTGTTAGTTTACAATTGATGCTCTTTAAGGGGGAAAGCCACTGTGACGATCGAAAAAGTAACCTAGTTTTTAAGATTTATTTTCACAAAAGTAACTAATTATTTAAGGAATTAATTATTGTTATTTTATTAAGTGTACATTGAACTTGTTTTATATAAATTTTTATCTCATTATCTTAAATATTAACAAAAATATGAGCCGTTATGTAAAGACTGATAAAGAAATACCCTTTCCATGGTGGCATCGATATCTCGGTGAAGAGTTATCCGAAAATAAAAATTAAAAAATTATCAGAATTTAAATGAATGTAGCTATCGTTGTACGTAGCCGATTTTTATTTTTTTGATTATTTACAAAATGGCAACAGATCAAAATGTATTTTAATTTTAAAACTCTTTATTTTTTCATTCAAGTTATTAAAATAGTAATTATTAAAATTTTTAAAATCGGCTACGTACAACGATAGATACTTTCATTTAGATTTTAATAACTTTTTAATTTTTATTTTTGGATAACTCTTCACCGAGATATCGATGCCACCATGGAGAGGGAATTTCGTTTATCAGTCTTTACAAAATGGCTCATATTTTAGTTAATATTTAAAATAATGAGATAAAAATTTATATAAAACAAGTTCAATGTACACTTAATAAAATAACAATAATTAATTCCTTAAATAATTACCTCTGTGAAAATAATTCTTAAAAACTAGGTTATTTTTTCGATCGTCACAGTGGCTTTCCCCCTTAAAAGTAACAAATAAAAAAATTTGATCATTTTATTATAAAGCACTCGTTTTGGTTATTATGGAGAGCGTCTCTAACAGTGCGTTCCACTTAAGCCCATGATTCTTTGATTGAACTAAAGATCCAGCACGGTTATTTGATTGGAATGATTAACAACCGTGGTTGTTGTGGCCTTTAAGTGGAACGCACCCTAAGTAAATGCGAGTCATAATTTTGTTAGAAAAAAAATCGGGAAAATCGGCCTGTTTTTTCTCTTGTCACAGTAGACTTCCCCCTTAAATATGATATGACCATTGCGTGAAATCGGATTTTTTTAATTCTATTTTAATTTTGTAATTAAAGTTGACTTTGCACCGATTTTTTCTTTACATTTTTAAGTTAGTTCCACTACTTTGTAATTTTGATGAGATTGATTAAATAGAACGTAGATGTTATACGGTGCTTTGTGGTCATTTCAGTTCTATTAATTTTAGATTTACGAATTTACTTTCGGTTGATTTAAACTGAATTAAAAGCATAAAGTTGTTCTCATGTTGTGATTGTAGTTTCATTTCATTAATGGTGTACTTACTCACCGGTCTGTAATATGTCACATCAAATATTACATTGGTCTGTAATAAAAACTTTAATCTTTTATTCAGTCGATAATTTTAATTTTGAAACACACATTTTTAACCTATCACAGAGCAGAGAAAATTACTTTAATTTATTAAATCATTAATAAAATTATAATATTTACTTAACTTTTAAATAGTTAATAAATCGCCCCTCTCCGTCACTCCACAATTTTGTAGAATTAAAAGACTCCCTATCTTCTGTAATATATGGTATTAAGATGCGGTTTGCGGTGAGTTTCAAAAAATCAATAGAAATATATTTTTTCAACTGCCTTTGGTTAAGTATTTCATTAAGTAAATCTAGGGAGAATACTGAGATCTTATATAGTTTTTAATGAATTTAGTTGCTGCGATATATTAAGAGTAGAATATTTAAAACTAAACACGTTGTAATTTAGCAACGTAGACTGAAATTTTAATTTCCTTTACTTCGAGAGATAGAATTTTCTAACAACTTCAATTTGAAGTGTCTCAACAGGTAGGGCGTTATTTGAAATTATAAAGTTTGACTAGCTAGGTGCTATGAGGTAAAATATAAAACCTTCATAATTACGTAGTCTTACCTCCCCCTCCCTAAATCGATCGACCTGTTGTTTTCACAGTAAAACTTCTTTTGGTTCGGGAAGTAATTACAATCTGTTTATAATCTCATTATAAACGAAAATATTCTTAAAATATATGGAATTTATAATAATAAATTACTAGTAGGTAGCTTGGTTACATACATGGTTCGACAAGTAATAAAATAAGCAGTGAATAGATTAATTTTTACTCTTCAATTCAATAAATAAAATCACTAAATAATTATATCATCTCACCTCAGTTATAAATCTTAATAATTGCACTATTAATCCCACTCAAATTGTTGACATCATCCCAAAATCAGCTGTATAAAAATATAATATGAATGATGCATCAAGTGCAGGGGCGGACTATCTAATACAATAGAAATACAAAATTTTCGTATTTTTGGATCAGTTTGGTGGATTTTTTTTATTAGCTGAGTTTCTGACTGACAGGTCCAT
This sequence comes from Rhagonycha fulva, assembly GCA_905340355.1. Classification (NCBI taxonomy): domain Eukaryota; kingdom Metazoa; phylum Arthropoda; class Insecta; order Coleoptera; family Cantharidae; genus Rhagonycha; species Rhagonycha fulva. Next base: position 3,143,105 of record HG996559.1, read on the forward strand.
TTATTCGTTACCGTTACCAGCCATCACAGTTATATGCTACAGAACCAAAAAATCTTCCTGTTACTTTTGTTGGAATGTCCTGTCCAAACTTTCGACGATTAACTTTACTTCTATTAACAAACGTAAATCGATAACTGGAAATCTCAAAAGTTCATAAGAAGTTCCCATTTGCAAAGAAAAAATTAATTTTTTTTATTTTGAAAATTCCCCTTTAATTATCCATTTTTTAGTAAAGGTCAAAAGTATATTTTATTCGAATTTCGTATTTTAGTTCTACATTTTGCACATTATAATTAAATATTCCAAATGGTTTGATGTAATTTCATTGAGTAAATCACTGAATATTGATCGGTTAAACAAGATTGAAATAAAAAGCGAGTTAAAACGAGAAAAACGTAAGGTCAAAGTGCATTACTTCAAAATCGATTCTTAATTAGTTTTAGTCTAAATTATAATCATCATCGTATTTTACTTTGTAGTGTCATTCAAAAAATCGGTCGTGCATAAAGCTAGGAAGTTAGAGAACAGATTAACCGTCACGTGACACGTCAAAATCTTTTTATTTCTTTATTATCTAAAGTTATTATTTATTGTTCTCGCAAATAATAGGATCTCGATCGAAATCGTATATTGATGTCTCATAAAACATTTACACTGACTTGCAATAGTTATTATCATCATCCAATGTTTATTTACAATTAGTTCAACTAATCAATCCTGATCGTCGATTTTTTTCAGTTAAAAAATAAGTTGGGTAGGTTTTTTGTAAGTTTAGTTCGTTAAATGGTGTCGGCGTGTCCCAACAGGTACCGCAGATTTAAAGCCCTGTCTCTTTAACTGACAGATAGAAATTTTTCAAAAACGACCCAACTTCTTTTACAACTAATGGAGACATCTAGCGCCGACTTCCACCCACGATTTTCCTTCTTCGATGCGTATCAGATATATTTATTGGGTTATTAATAATTTTCAAGTAGGTAAAGGTGCAATATATTTGTTTAACAATAAATGTAAATTATCGACGTCAAATTTAATAATAATTTAGGTTTTAAATTTCAAGTCAAGTCGGACATAAAATTTAAAGTTTTACAAAAACCTGGGAAGTATGATTTAGTGTTTGTAATTTTTCTTTCGAGTTGTTAATTATTTACAATACATGCTGTACATTAAGACGTAAAATATGTGATGGCTTCTGTTATCCATATACGTGGTTTTGTTATTCAAGCTTCTTGTTAATTTATACTATTCACGAGGTGCTTCATTTCATTTTAATCCTTGTCAAGCAGCTCCAAATAAGTTTCGATCATCGTCCACATAAAATGATGTAACCATTATTTTGGTTTAACAACTTTTAACACACAGGTCAGGTGTTTCATAACAACCCCAAGAATCTACATTTCGACCACTGCCCTACTTATCCTTTTTAAGGATAACATAATTTATTTTTATATTTACCTATACTACGACTTAATTTAGAGCGTAGGTATCGTGATTTCTTTTCAGAAAGTAAACTGTCGAAAATTAAATTAAAACAATTAAATGTTAAAAGTAATTAATCTTGATCATAGATTAAACGAAAATTACAAACACTTTAGAAAAATCTTAATATGAAATTTTTCCATTCGAAAAGTTCAATTCTTACTTGCGCTCTTTTAACCACAAAACTCGATTAAATGTAGAACAATGTAAACTCGTGGGTAACTTAAAAGCTCAATTTTGTTGAAATTGTTAAGAAAATCTACCTCTAGAGGTGAAAAACAATGCTTTTTATTTAAATTTTTTTAACAATACGAGCTTGAATACTTCCATTTTTTGTAGATAACTAAAATTTGTTACTTAATTGGTCACGTTAAAATTTTTCCAGATCGTCTAATCTGAAAATCCTTGAAGTGCCCATAATTTTTCAACAATTTCAATAATCGGTTCAATACGGCTTGGTTTATATATCAATATTTACGTACAACTATCGGATAAACATAAACCAAATGGTTACAAGAAAAATTTAAACAACGTTAAGCTTATTTGTAAAACTTCAACTTGTCCATCAAATCCCGCTTGTCGATTGATTAATAGTGTCAATATTTATAACATTCATTAGAACACAAAATGCGTGTGACATATAATCAACTAAAACAAAGAGCAAATGTGGTACGTCATTTCTAAAAATAATACAATTTATTACTAATTTTTTTCACGTTGCGATAGTACAATATTTGCATAATATTTACAGCGTAGCGTAAGATTTTACTATGATCGATAAACAGGACTGTACTTGTGAAATTTGAAGACCTTGCCAAGAAGGGACCTCTTCAAACCAAATAAATTATGGAAATGTGAATATTTTATGGTTCCTGATTTATTCGTCATTAATTCGTAAGTTTCCGGTAGTTATTGTTTAGTAGTGTAACTTGATAGTAAACATGATATCATAATTTTATACTAATTTGAAATGCACTAAAACATTTTTAGAACTAAAAATTTTGCAGACTGTAAATCATCAGCTGTTGAGATTTGCGGTGCTGAAGGTTATAAGAGTTTATCCTGAATTACTTTCTAAACTACAATATATTTGATACTACTGTTTTTAAATCTAATGCTTAGAATAAACAATATCATATTATTCTATACAGAAATACAGTTCGACAGTCGAATCAAAAGTCAATTGAAAAGTTTTTCGCTGTCATAGAAATCAGTTAGTTCAATATTTATACTAGTAAAATAAATATAAAATCAATTTGCGATAAAGTTCATCCAAGTTTTACTTTTTTCAAAATAATCATAACGTTTCAAAAAGATTGAAGTAAAAATTTTCGCAAAAGGTATCGTCTTGCCTTTATATCCACGAAATACTATGTACTTCACCTACATACGTCAAAGCAACTATGAGATATTACACATATTATACATTTTGGCGTTGAAGGTTTTCTTTTACAGGTACGTAACTTGCACTTACTTAAACGAATTATAATTCTTGGAATATACATTGACCAATAATAAACATAAAATTGCGCTAGAAAACTCTGTCTGTTCGTAACGCTATTTAGAACTTTTGATTGGTTTCTTTAATATTACCAGTCCAAAAAAAGTTTACTTGCTTCTGATTGGTAGCACACCAAACAAGTTCTAACCAAGAGACTAGAAAAACATGTAGATAAATAAGGAAAATTTCAAAAATGGTTAAATTGCATTGCAAATTGGATTAAGTTAGGCCACTAATTATAAAATTGAATAGGGTACAAAACAGTGTATGTACTAATCATATTGTTTAATATAACTGATAAGCTGCACCGCGTACTGGCTAACTTTAAGAGAGCTCTTTTGTTAAATTAAAAGTTGTTTGATAGAAAACTTGTCACAGAAAATCACCTGCGGCGCTATTTTTAAAACAAAGTACTTGTCAATTTCATTTTATGTCAATTTAAAGAGAATCTAAAGTCATGTTTTGATCTAAGAAATGAAAATTGACTTTGAAATCCTAGTATACATACTTGAAATTTGCCTTCGGCATTTGTTTTTTGCATTTATGCTACAGAATTCGTTTCTGTTTGTCTATATGCTACTTTACTCTTTCTACTTTTTATTAATTCTGCTGAAAGATCGGTTAAATGTAAAAGAATTTTAACCAATAAGCTTGTTAAATTTTTCCAGTTGTAAATTTTTTTTCCGAATAGTAGATATAATTTTTTATTTTTTTTCACTCTTTTCCAACTGATGCAAAGTTAATCTTTTCCATATCTTTTCCATATCTTTTCCATATCTTTATGAAAAGTTGCTCCGAGCAACATCAGAATAGTGTCACTTGTTGCTTGGTCTCCGTACTTGATCCACAAATGCGCCACACTAACGTCAACTTCTGATAGTCACCTGGAATATTTGTTGCATTAACAAGCTCATCCATTTGGGGAATTCCACACCAAACCGACCACTTTTAAACCCGGCCCCTTTTGATTTTCCTGAAATTTTTACATATTATACTATCTCACCAAAAATAGTTCTGTGAATTTTTTCAAAATTTTTTATTCAACCCAAAAAGAGTTTTTTTTCTAAAAAAACGAATTTTTAGAAAAACTGATGTTTTTTTTCTTCAAACGATCGTAACTATGTCAAAAATTGACTAATCGGAACGTTTTTTTTTGTTTTTGTTTGTCTTTAAACGTACTTTTCAGAAAAAAATAAAAAAAATATTCAAACTTGGATTCTCCAAAATTTTTCATTTTTTCGGAGAAAATCATTGATTTTTCAAATTTCGACACTATTGATTTTTTTATTTAAAAAAAATCTGATTTATTCCGCGTATAACAACGCAAACCCCATAATGGGCCGACATTTCTTTCTATTTCTTTTGTTTAATTAAAAAATATTATTTGCGTAAAAATAAAACAAAATATTTTTAATTGAACAAAAAAAATAGAAAGAAATGTGGGCCCAATATGGGGTTTGCGTTGTTATACGAGAAATAAATAAGAGTTTCTTTTGAAATAAAAAAATCAAAAATCAAAAGTGGACAAATTTAAAAAATCAATGATTTTCTCCGAAAAAATAAAAAATTTTGTAGAATCTAAGTTTGAATATTTTTTTTGTATTTTTTCCTGAAAAGTACATTTAAAGACGAACAAAAACAAAAAAAAAAGAACGTTTTGATTAGTCAATTTTTGAAATAGTTACGATTGTTTGAAAAAAAAAAACATCAGTTTTTCTGAAAAATTTTAACTATGTAAAAAATTTTGAAAAAAATTACACAACTGATTTTACGTATTATACTATCCCATCAAAAACAGTTCTGTAAATTTTTTCAAAATTGTTTTCAAAGTTAAGAGTTTTTAGAAAAACTGATGTTTTTTTTCTTCAAACGATCGTAACTATGTCAAAAATTGACTAATCAAAACGTTCTTTTTTTTGTTTTTATTTATCTTTAAACGTACTTTTCAGGAAAAAATACAAAAAAAATATTCAAACTTGGATTCCACAAAAATTTTTATTTTTTCGGAGAAAATCATTAATTTTTCAAATTTTTCCACTTTTGATTTTTGATTTTTTATTTTAAAAACAACTCTGATTTATTCCGCGTGTAACAACGCAAACCCTTTAATGGGCCGAAATTTTATTCTTTTTTTTTGTTTAATTAAAAAATATTTTGTTTTATTTTTACGCAAATAATATTTTTCAATTAAATAAAAGAAATAGAAAGAAATGTCGGCCCATTATGGGGTTTGCGTTGTTATACTCGGAATAAATCAGTTTTTTTTTGAAATAAAAAAATCAAAAATCAAAAGTGTCGAAATTTGAAAAATCAATGATTTTCTCCGAAAAAATGAAAAATTTTGTAAAATCTAAGTTTGAATATTTTTTTTGTATTTTTTTCTGAAAAGTACGTTTAAAGACAAACAAAACCAAAAAAAAAACGTTCCGATTAGTCAATTTTTGAAATAGTTACGATCGTTTGAAAAAAAAAACAGCAGTTTTTCTAAGAATTCGTAACTTTTTTTGGGTTGAGTAAAAAATTTTGAAAAAATTCACAGAACTGTTGTTGATGAGATAGATTGAGAGAATATGTAAAAATTTCAGGAAAATCAAAAAGGGTCGGGTTCAAAAGTGGTCGATTTGGTGTGGAATGCCCCATATGTTATAAGAGCTTCAGGATAAGGTGGTTATCAAGAGGAAACCCAGAATTAGAATCATGAAACACTCAAAAACTCAAAAAAAACTAAGCAAAGAATATAAAAAATTGATTTATGATGATGGAAGAAGAAAGCAGAAGGATAGAAATGGAAGATAGGGTGCATAGTAAATGATTTAAAAAAATATAAATACTTGAGGTTTTTAAGTGTTCAATAAAGGGGGAAGTCAAAAATATGCTTATGGGGAAAGAGCAAAGCAGTAATTAAACATTTTCACTCAGCAAATTTGAGTAAAACTGCAAAAGATACAGTAAATTAAAGAATGTACAAAATTAGAGAGTATTGCTATATATGGATTAGAGGTATGGAAGATATGTGAAAAAAACAAAACAAAATTTAAAGCGATGGAAATGGATTTATGGCTGTAGTTGTGTTAACTTCACGCTAATGGATATAGTGGAAGGGAGAAAACTACATTGATATGGTCTCACATGAGATAAATAGAGCAGGAGAGGTGGTTACATAAGGAGCGGTATTAAAAGCCGATATATGGAGGAAAGAAGAAACTGAGGATTACAGGAAGAAGATTGAGAGAAGACACAAAATGTATTTTCGGCCAACTGTAGCATACAATTATGGAAATTTTCGAACTTATTTTTAAGATTTTGCTAATTTTTCTTGGGAAGAAAAAGGAATCTCTACTAATTTTCTCTCCAAATGGAATGCAGTAGTTAAATTTTGTTGCTCTGTAAAACAATTGTTAAAATTAATGCACTCAATTATATCATAAAACATTATTTACTTCTTTAAACCATGTTTTGTCCCATTCAGCCTCGAACACTGCCGTTTTCATAAAAATCTCTTGATTGCCTCCGGTCATAATGCAAATCTAAATTGCAACATTGTAAGAGATAGTTTAAATCATGGTTAATTCAGTATATACACATAACATAAATTCCGAAAAATAACATTAAGCACGTCTTACCTTCCTCTGAAATTTATACAATCTTGAAATATTTCTTGAAGAAAAAGTTTTGTTTTACTCCGCATTTGCTTATTCGCAGTTTTCCTTTCATATAGTGCAATGACAACTGATGACAACTGATGAAAGAGAAACACGTGCCTGTCACAGTACAGTACAAATTGCGCTACCGTGTATCTTGTCCACACATTAGGGGCTTCTAATATTAAATTATTTAGATAATTGTAAGACGATCCGTCTTACTGATTGAGATACGATTGAAGGTAAATATCAAAGAACAAACTTGATTATCCTTTTGCGGGAATGTCCATTCCAACTTGTATTACCAAATGCAATATCATCGATTTTATTTTATATCGTGCGGAATAAATTGTGCTCGATTAGATTTTTAATTCGTTATTTCTATTAATGGTTAAGTTTAATTTGCAAATCTCTTTTTAAGATAGAAAAATACTGTGATAGTAAGCGATCCATGCACAAATGCAGACCGAATAACTCAGAGTCGTTTAGATTAGATCGGCGTAGTTATTTAGAAGCGCTTCGTTCGCTACTTGTTTCACCAAATTACCGGGAAGACGTTCAAAGCTGATATTGGCTACCGAACGTGACGTCGAAGCGATGTTACACCAGAACATTCGTGTTGTGTTTACAACCACTTTACAAGCGACATTATATTCTCATAAGCCGATATTTGAAAAAATATGAGAAATAATAGGAAGAGGACGCGACGATTGAAGAGATGTTGGGTTTAATTTTGGTGCAGCGCCGGAGGAGAAGGTCAATCACATGACATTCTTATTCTGTCGAGTGTATCGAGTACACATAAAGCTTTTAACTTGAACCGATATGTATCCACGGTGCACTACTGCATTGCATTGTATTCTATTGGAGTTGTGGTAAATCAGTACAGAACAATGGAAGTCTAGAGATGGATGGTGACACCGGGATATATGAGTGTCAGCTTTTTGTGTGTTTATTTATAAGAATGTCTTCCCAAAGGGTTCCGATTTATTACTAGTCCTCCCCATATAAAGAGCATCTGCCTGCGAAAAAGCAGATAGACCTCGGAATTATATTGCATATTGTAATGATTTATAAGTGGGATAAGCACACATCGAGCGGCCATTCTTGGACCCGGGGCGTGCTAATGACCAGAGCCGCTTGGATCGCGGTTATCGCGCTCTCTGGACACTCTCACCCCCAACCCTCTCCTAACACGAGTAAATCGCCATTCGCTTCTGATATTAACAATAACACTTAGTATTTAAATTATGACTTTGCATTGCTTCATATATTTCAGGATAATGAAAGATTTGCACTCATTTGCTAAGAGCTAAAACCTAATCATTCTTTCAAACATAGATTATTGCCATTAATAAATCCTTTTTTTATTGTTATTGCTGCAAACATTCGCAGCAAAATATTAATTCAAATTTTTTCAAAAAACAAAAAAAAAAGAGAAAAATTAACGCTTGTTTTATTTATAAGGACGATAAAGAAAACTGTTAGTGACAATTTATAAGATCTTTAAAAAAATGGTCGTAAAAATAATTCTTCACTTCATGTACTTTAGTTTCTTTACGAGCAATAAAATAATGAAGTTTGTAGTCGGCCGTTCGTCTTCGTATGTCCAGCGTCGCATTTTAGTCTTATCAGAAACGTCCGGCGAACTATTCGGCCGTCTCCTCCTCCCTTAATTACAAGAAGAGGCCATGATGTGACAAAACCTTCTCACTCTTTCGCTTGCTTTAACGTGTTTGTTTCTGTTCTTTTTCCTACATGTGGAGATCGGTTGCAGATTAGCATCATGAGATTATGCCGCCTCTCGTGATATTTACGAGCGTCACTAGGTCATCGCCATAAGTTGCGATGCTACTGTTCGTTCACCAAGCGAAATCAGCACTTCTACGAAAACGCCTTTTAAGAATTATAACAATTGCCGCTTTTTTAATTATCCGATACTTTCGGACGAGCTTTATTGCTCTCCAAGTGTTGTAAAACGAACTTAATATACTTTTACTGCAGAACAAGTTTAACTACTGTATTGGTCATTCTCTTCCTTTTCTTTTATTCTCCAATCAATTCAAGATAATCTTGCATTATTGCAGATGAATCTTTTATACTTAGATTTTATTGAAAATTGGTTCAAGTAATCCTTTAGTTTATAAAACAAAATTATTATAAAATGAATAGCTCAGTAATGGACTCAGGAGACAGGAACAAATCGAATCAGAAAAATTACTTTACCATTATTTTCATGACATCTCCAATGCAACTTTATCTATCACTCAAATCTCACATTTCCCTGTCATACATTATTAAACATCGGACGCTCGTCGAAAGGACGACTATCAGTTCTTTTTAGTTTGTACTAAAAGCCAGGATTTCGTAAGTTTCTGGTGGGTGCCAGGTAATGCAGTTTAACAAAAATATATTTATTTTTTAACCAGAACAAAATATGCACATTAGCTCCTCGAAAAGACATCCTGCAAGTCATCGTTCACCCATAAATATCCTTGATCACACGAATCGAAAATATTGACAATGCAATCGTAATTTTTATTTTTAATATTTTATTTTATTTTTTTATTAATTATTACCAGAGCGAAACTGGGATTGGTGAACGCTCTTGTTTTCTTGTTGAGACCTGGACATTAAAAAAGGCGGATCAAAACAGAATTGAAGCATTTGAAATGTGGGTCTACCAAAGATCTCCTCAGAATATCTTAGACAGAACACCGCACTAATGACTCCGTTTTAGACCAGCTCAGTGTCAAATAACACCTGCTTCGAGATGTTAACTAAACGTATCTTCGATATCTTGGACATAGATCCAGAAGGGATGTTTAGAGAGAAACCGTGAATGACATCAGCACATGACTAAATCATACGTTACCACACCTTCATTAAGGTAAAAGAACTGAAGAGGAGGAGGAGGTTAGTCACATTAAACATATCGTTGTAAAGATCCCCACTTTGTAAGACCAAAAGTCGAACAATCACAACCCTCGCCTAATCTTTAAGTTGTACGATAATCTGTGGTATATAAAAAAAATTAATAGAAAAAGCTACGTTACTGATTCACCCAGTAAAATAACAAAAACGCTTGATTGTCGGAAACGTGGAATAGAATTAGTAGAATTGGAGAAAATAAGTAACATCTTTTACCACTGACCATTTTTAAAACCTAAACAAATATTTAAAAAATTAAATGCTCGTATTAAAGTCATTTTTAGCGTTTGAACGTTAATTAAGTACAAAACTTACTTGAGCGTATTTAATAAAAGTGAAGAGAATGAGTTTGTAGTTTTATTTAATGGACCAAAATGTTTTGTAAATGAAAATTAATTAATAATCTTTTGCAATTTAATTTTTCATAAAATATGGCTGAAATCATTTGCTTTATTTAATTTGAATGCACAACTAGGTAAAGTTAGTTAATTGCGGTATGCGGTGGTGTGAGGTGAAATGAACAAAATCTCTTGTTTTTTTAACATTTATAAGCAAAAACTTACGAGGTATTTGATGTTAAGAACTACGCTTACCCAAAAGGCGGATGTGGATGCGAACTAACGAGCACTCGAATTGCTTCCGCTCACGTTACCCATACTATACCACTCTACTGGGTTCTCTAAATAGGTCTTTTTAAATAAACGTAAAAGTTAAAACTCAGTGTTGTGCTTCAAGGTGTTACAGCATAATCATAAAACGTCGAGTTGTACTTTAAAGGTAAGGGGACATTGGTCTTTTAGGATCCTGTTGAGTAAGCAATGTTGAAAGAATGAGGCACGACATTTGCTTAGATGTTGTGTTATGGTGTTCTCGAGATAAAGTAATTTAGCTTAGCTTAACCAAAGAAAATAAGTAACTCATTTTAAAAATGACCAGGAGACTTAAAGTGACTTTTTAAGAATCAAGGAACTGTAGGTGACTCCAGCACTTTAGGCCTAGCTGAGCATCTGATAGTGAAGTTGCGACGCTGAAACGCCTGGTTAATTAATATTCACATCGTTTCAAAAAGTTAAACTTTACCTACTGTCTTGAAACATAAATACCAACTGTTATTGATATATTATTTTTTTATGTTTAAAAGTCGACCGGATATTCAATAACTACCCCTCAAACAAAATGGACATAAAAGTATTACATTTTTATGATAAATTCTTGACATTAACAACTACAAATTGTAACATTTCTTTCCAAGGGAAGAGCTAACAATTGGATAAAAATTTATTTACATAAAATGATCCATAACAACAATTTATTCAATACGGATAATTTGCCACTGTTTAGGGAATTTTAGTTTTATATATGAGAGGTACGAATAAGATGTTACCAAAATAGAAAATATTTGTTTTTGTTGGTAATTTCATATCATTAATAATAATTTTTACATTCGTGCAACAAATATCTATTTATCTTTATTGTTGTTTGACCTACCTACAACTTTCCAATTCCATTCCTATTTGAGTAATGTTGGGCAATTCTTCAGTAAAAGTTCTATATAATTAAGAAAAATTAATAATTTATTTGGTTTACAGTGGATCCTTAAAACGATGTGTTTCAAGTATCCTATCTATCGAGTTATTTTTGTAAGTTGGTAAGACAACGCAGTTCTAAGTAAAAATTGTACATCATCCAACAAAAGCATGACCTTGATTTTTCAATAAAGCTTTTTCAAAACCAGAAGTCACAGAAATTGTTACTGCGTGATTATGAGTGAAATTGAATTTTAGCTTTAGCAGAAGTCGAAAGAATTTTGGTTATTTTAGATATTAGCCTGTCAACTTGATCTTTGTATTTGGGTATTGCCTTAAGGAAATATTTTTTTTACCTTTCTCAACCTCTGTATTAATTAACATCCATCACCATGTTAGTCAAATCCAGATTGGCAGGAAAACAAGGACAATCACAAGCTGCGATATTCTTAAAATTTTAAAAGTGTCATCCATCCAAGTGTAAGCTAGCATTCTAACATAAAAGTTACCTTTTCATAAAATTGATTTGTCTGAACTCATATTTCAAAACAAATAACCACATCAAAATTTTGATCAATTTGAAGAACGATTGAAGCCTGATAAAATGGAGAAAACTTAAGTGCAACCGATATACCTACTATAAGTGGAAACTATGGTAGTAAAAAATATTAAAAAATATTAAATGCAATTTCGTTTTGAACATTTGCTACTTTTTGGGTTAAACAAGTTGTCAATTCCTTCGACAATAGTTCAAAGAAAAGACAGAACACTAGGGAAATATGTTTACGAAAGCGTTGATAGAATAAAACCGCATTAACATGATGTTATTGTGACTCGACTGGAAATTGAAATGTTAATACGTTCGGTTTATACACCTGAAATATAAAAGGTTGACTTGAATTGTCACCGAAGTCTTCGCATCTCATCAAAATTTTGTAAATTTTAAAAGAGGAACATCGACATTTAAATTCGTCAGAAGAAAACAATAAAAATTGGTGTAATATTTTAGTTTAGATATATTGAAATATTATAAGTTAAATTCGCATAGAAATGTAATTTTTAGCACGTCAAACGCAAAATATGATTTTGATCTCTTGTTCGTCTCTTGAGAGTTGTCTTCAATAAAAACAGTCACTTTATTATGGCAACAGCGGGGCGATTGATGAAATCCAATAACAGCTGTACTTCTTATACGACGTCTATGATTTCTTACTTATTTTACATAACAATATACAGAATTTCTTTGTGTTTTCTTATACACGTACAGGTATGTTCGATTCGAATTTTATCGATCCATTTAAAAAATGGGAGAAATAAACTTAGATTACCCATGCTATTTGCAAAATTTCGCTTATCCTTCAAATATTGTAAATATTTTGATTGCTGCTGTGATTTAAACGATCTAGGAGATGAATGACGCATGTTCAAACAAACAATTTACGTACCAAAAATAAACTTATCTAATAAATTTTGATTTTGTTAAAATTAAAACTAGCGCGAAAATAAATTATAAAGCTTTGTTTAGATTGCCAACAAATGATGTCGAGTAATGGGAAGCATTTTTTTATCGAATTTCTTACTCATAAGTAAATTTTTTTGTTATTTATTTTTAAAATGATGTGTTCAAATGGGAAATAGCGATGCCACATTATAAAGTTTATTGTTTAATTATTTATAATCAAAATATAAATTTTTGACTTCCAAATCTAGAAGAATCATAAAGCTCACTAATATTATCATCACTTCTGACAGCTTCCTGACCTTAACTCTCTTAGGGTTTCTCTCCATTGATCTAATTCAACCAATGCGTTCTATACCTCGGAGTTCCTCTAACTCCGCGGATGACTTCTACGCTTTTACCAAACTTATTCCGGGTTTCATCCAATGGAAGCGTCCGAACACTCCATTTTAGTGTTTCAACAACAAAGTTATCCTTTTCATCTCCTGAAGGACTTGATGTAGTTATAGTCCGAAGGCCCCCATCTTAAAATTTTGCTTTTTCTCAACTATGGTTTAACATTGCACCAAGAAAATCCTAGAAAAGAATCTTTGAGAAAAAGTGATGAAGACAGCAGATATGCAATTTAACGTGGGCTCTGAATAGTGGTGATGGCGTATTACATTTACTTAATTTTGAGGTCCAATAAACCTCAAACACATCGGTGGTTTGACATTGGTTTCCGAAGGGAGACAGTCAGAATAAAGTTCTTCTTTCGCCCGGAGTTAAACCAAGTACATTACTAACACTAGCATTACTAGCATAAAAAAGTCAAGAGTAATTTTACGTTATTCTTTTTAAAAACGATTTTTTTAAATATTTATTCACCTTATAATACGAAAGCAATAATTTTATATTAAAAATGTATAAAATCGAAAAATATAAAAAAAGAAATAAAAAAAGGAATCATCACCTGCATTCTTTAAAATAAAAATCTTAATAAAGTTGAGATAAAGTTGAGCAGCTTAAAATTAGTTGTCCGTGAATACAGGTAAATATTTTGTAGCCTGTCATACAATCATTTACATAAAACATAACACAAACAAATTGATTATTAAAAAATTTAAAAAAGCGACTGGGGAAAACAAACTGTCACAATAATTGTAAGTTTATGGCACAAAACAAAATTTTCAATCGTGCAAAAAGTGCTTTAATTTGCATTTTCTTATAAATTCTAATGTCCCCCTGGTTGTGCATAATTTGAAGCAATATTTCAGAAAATAAAACAAACTTGAGATAGTACCGGATAATCAAGTCATAACACAACTCAAATTAAAATCGATGTTTTTAGTTAGAATTTGCATCCGAGAATTGGAGATGTAATTCCATAAAACGATTTACTTATGATGTATTGAAGCGCCGGCTCCTCGTATAGACTTGTGGCGTCCGGACGCACAAAACAAAATTAATCATAAAGTATTGCCTCCATTTTATAGTAATTATAAGTTTGGTTTTATGCTTTAAAAACTTAATATTTTTCTTTTGCACTTCTTAGTTTTCAAATTTGACTATAGCGCACCACCATAAATTTATAAGTTACGCTCCATTGTTAAATGGAGTGTTTTAGACTAGTCAAGCCGAAAAAAATTGATACTTTATTGTTTAACTTAATAATAATTAAAAATGATTGATGGTGTCGTGCTTATATTTCATTCAAATAAATACAAATTTATTATAACTTTCGTTCTTTTCGTCCATTTTTTACCACTTTATCCGGCGTACACCCAGAAAAACGTTGTTTCCGTAGCAAAAAAATCTTCATGTGTCAAGTAACCTAAATATCACAGAATTTCAATTAAAATGTTAAGGAGTTTTGTTTGCTTGCTCGGCCTGTCGGTCTCGCTCAAGAGAAGCCTTCCGTTGCTCCACCCATTAATATCTTAATTGATATAAATAGTAGTTTAAAAAATGGGTCACAAATGAATACCATCAGTGATTTCTCATAGCATTGCAAAAATCTATACAATTCTCTTTGATTTTTATCGCCAAATAAATCCAAAATATCCTTCTCAGATTTTGCAATTTTAGGTTTTACTTCTAATGTCGAGTTACAAACACGACAATCACTTGGATTTCCTAAATATCAATTTTTGGAAGCACCACAAAGCTAAGAAGAAAAAAATAGCGATGATTCAATTGGGTATTTAAATGTAAAATGTGGTAATTTCTTAACAATTTAAAAAATACTTAATTTTAAAATAAAGTTTATCTTATTTTTGATGTCACCATTGAAGTGTTTGATGAAAATTTATCTGAGTTGTTAAGATAAAAATAGTAAAATAATTTTCATATGTCAGTTTGTAATAAATTTCAACCTTTGCAGTAATCTTGCTGGTTTATAAATGGTCGATTTATTTCGCTTTGCAACTTTATAAGATAATAATCAAGTTTATTTTGTTATTTTGTGGTAAATGCATTTTTAAAAATTAGTAGTAAGAAATTTTTCCAAGTTGAACAAAGCATTCGTAAAATCAACAGAAAAACAAGAAAAAGATTAAAAGGATACGCTTACGTATTGTATTTTTAATTTTACTTTAGAGAAAATAGAAAGAACTTTCGTCAGGACGGCGTTAAATATTTTAAGGTTTTGGCTTGTGTTGGTCGCGGGACAAAGAGATGAAGCAGCTTCGTGGTTTCCCTCTGAGATTAACCTACTACTTTAATCTATGTTGAATTAAACATTAACCCCTTAACACGTACAAACAACTTCTTGTATCACCACTTTACTTTTTTTAATAGCAAGGGGCGGTTTTTAGATTCGGTTTTTGTGTGTGCCCTAAGATTCCAACTTATTTTCTGCTAACTTGCAAAAGGAAAGGAAAAAATTAGGAGCTACTCGAACGAAACTGGGTTGGTGTAAGAGGATCGATATTCAAAAAGGTAAAATAAGACAAGTTGAAAGGTGTAATAAACTGTTGATTCTTATTTTTTAATCCAAATGTACAGTTTATTTGTAAGGTGGAGGTTTCGTCAATTGCACTTGTCTGGGCGTATGGTGGATATCAACGTTCAACACACCACGCACCCATTATACATGCAGTTTTATAAATTGCATCTCAATAAATAAGTAACTTTATATTCCGACTACAATCAACTTTCCTACTTTACAGGCAGGCGAAACAATAAAATCACTAAAATATGATTGAGAAATTACTTTTTATTTTGCACGGAACACGACCTGTTGGTAATAAATATTAAACAAGTACATGTTGGTTGGTATTCGTTTACTTAAAAATGATACGATGTCATGCTTAAGTTATGTTAAGTACAATCATAAAGATGTATCGCGCAATAATTGAAGACAAAAATTTGCATTATTAAGAAAAAGATTTTGTATCGACTGCGCCAGAACCGATGTCTAATTTACATTTACTTTAATTCTTTCTTATGGCTCTCTGCTGTACGGTACTTTATATTGCGTTCCAGTTACAATTTTTTATTTTCCTGCTTTGCTTGGGTAGGTACTTTGTAATTTGCCATTACCATGTATGGGTTAGCTTAGGGTAAGGCCCGATTGGAGAACTACGATTGAAAATCGCTCAGAAAATAGCACTATTTGTTTGTATTTTAATTTCTAAAGTCGCGTCCTCACTGGGGTGACTTTCGTGCGGCATCGCCGTGAGCAAATTGGTACATCATGCCAACGTTTAGTAATTTTTAAATTACCAACAAAATAGGGGTTAAAGAAAACACTGCTTGCTTCCACACAAAAACAATAAACCAAAATGTGGTATTCTTGTCAGAAATACGACGTGACACGACAAAATTTGTGCATACATACTAATCAAATATCATTTGAGATGAAATCAAAAGAGATTATGCTAATAATGCTATCATTTGAAAACTGCAGAATGTTTTACCAAATCCAAATTTTCACGCAGGTGTTATTAAAGTGGGTTGAAGATAATCTCGCCCAGGTTTTCATAATAACTGTTGATAATTAAAACAGATGTTAATGCTTTTCATTCAAAAACGTAATAGTCAAATTTCAAACCCATGATGTGTTTGCAAATAAAATTCCGTTCTGATCCCCTTAAATTTTTTAATTGTCACGTGAATTACCATAATCTTTCAATATGTTTTATGAATTTTTATTTCTTACCGCTTCCAGTTTTATCATTTACATTATTAAATATTAGTTTCTTTAAGGCCCCTCAGACTCGTGGAACACATGGAACACCGGTGATTACTCCATTGTAATGATTTTATTTTCTGCAAAAACATTCACTGTATTTCTTGCTTTTTTCTCTGCTATGCTACTACAAAAGAGAAGATACTATAAATATAAGATAAAGATGTGAACACAACAAAATGTAATAAAAAATTTCAAAAATAAAGTCCTAAAATCAGATAAGAATACAAGAAGAAAAACTTGAACGACGACAGAAATTCCACATAGCCAGATATAGGAAGATGCACAAAAGTAAGAAAGCCCAAAAAACAAGAGGCAAAAGAGAAATGTGGATAGCTTCAGCTTAAGCATGACATCAATGAACAAAATTATTGATGACGAAGGAAGGACAGATATAAACGACTAGAAAAATGCTAAGAAGAAATACATAGGGTGACTTTTTGATGATGACAGACCAGATAAACCCACAATAAAAGAAGAATTAGAATCAACCAAGTTGATAGAAGAAGTGGAAGCCTACAATCAAACAAATTAAGGATGGAAGGTTTTTAAGACCAGATAAAGTTCAAGCAGAGCTTTTTAAATTTATCTAAATATTAGCTTTTTTATTGATATTCATCAAAGTGACTGCACTTGTGACAAAAAAAAAAGTGACAATAGAAACAGAATAAAAAATAATGAGATGCTAAGATGCTTTGTGTTTTCTGTGTTTCTTTATGAGGTGGAAGAATACACGATAACCAAAGAAGTTCTAAAGGTTGAGATTTAGTTGCGTAGATCACTCTGAGTTCTGTGGTTAAAGTATTTGAAAATCCGTAAAATACTCAGAAAATGGTAATTAGAAATGATCAATATTTAAGTGTAGATACCTTTAAGATATTTTTTTTTTTACTTTTAACGTTCATCAACTACTAGGTTATTAGCACCGGCCCAATAGGTGACTAGAGATTCGAACCCGCAACTACTTATTAGTAGTCGCCGAGGTAGTCGCTTAAGTTTTACTCCATGCCATTCTACTAGGGTTATTCAAGATATTTAAAATACTAACTGTTCCAATGAATCCTACAGGGCAAGATTGCCGGAACAAAAAGCTCGTTGGCAGAAGAAGAAATTTGTGGCTAAAAAATCTTAGCAACGTAGTATTCCTTAGCAACCACAATATTTTTTCAAGTAGCAGTAAATAAGATTACAATAGTCAGAATGATAGTCGCATCCAGAACAAATATGTAGCTGAATATCTTGCTGTTAAGGATAGTTAGTCTTTATTTAGACCGTTAAAAGCGTGAATTCCTTAATTCGAATGTTTGTCGTTCAGATAACCGAGAAAAAATATTATGGTGTTGCTGGGTTAGCACAACTGCCTCTATATCCCACTCTCACTTCGTAGAAGGCTCACATCAATTCTTAAACTGGATCACACTGACGTATTTCACATGACTTTTTGAAACTCAGACGATTCAATTCAAACGAACTGCAGAAGAGAATTGAAGAGATGTCATTTTACAAACGTCTATTTTGTAGGTCAAACATTTTTTTAAGTAGGTAAGTAACTATTTTTGCTTGTTAATAATCAAACAATTAATCAAATTACCAACTTAAGAACAAGAAGCGACATTGCTTTTTACAACAGCACACCCCAAACGTTGACCATTCTGTTGGTACACATGCGGACTGAAAAATCCTGTCTAGTGATTGTTCTTATTCCTAGAGTTAATATTCTTTGCTTAAATCCTGTAACTCTATCTGTGATCACAAGACACAAGGTCATAAAGGCCAACGTAGTATTATGCTGTTTCATTGATTTTAGTCCGTTTCAAATAGATACTCAATTTGTTATAATATTATAACAGATGAGAAGGTCTGGAGAGAGGGAGGTATGAAAAACTCCCACGGCTGGGAGGTTAAAAGTTGCAATTAAATCTTATTAACATTATTAAAATCAAAAGGATCTACTAGAAGATATTCTGATTAGTGCGGTTTCTAGGTTTTCGGCCGCACTCATGATAGATGCGACAATACATGAAGGCCATAATTGTTCGGCGCTTTGCCTGCAAAGAAGGAGATTTCTAGTAAATTATTATGTTGGATTAATAGTTAAATTTAAAATTTCCGGAAGTACTAATAACACTTGCACAACTTTCTGAAGACTTAAGAACTAAGAATGACAAATTTTGTGTATTAAAGTGATACCAACGGTTCTTCTTCTTCTTCAACTGAATAAATTCAGCCTAAGCCTAGGGCTTGTTATTTCCAGCCACTGCGTCGTTTCTTTGGTAGTGCTAGATCTGTGAGCATATAAATTGTTTAACGTCCGATAGGTAGTTTGCTAGACTTGCCTCCAGACGAGCCTGTAACCCTGGTTTTTATGTTAATGATGGCCGTTCATTAACCCAGGAGGACCACCGGCTTAACGTGCCTTCGGAAGCACGGAGACTTAGTCATAAAAAGGTTGATGACTTCAAGAATGATAGCACATTGATAATGGATTCAAATTTTATCAAAACCTTGCCTCGAAAACAATAATGGACAAAAACTATTGCACGTATTATAATAAAAAGCTGCGTAACCATAGCAACGTATTATACTACAAACAGCAGTTTAGATAAACTTGGTTAAATTTCACTAGATGGAATGAACCGTTTTAAGTTTTTTGATCGCTCAGCTAATCGCTACAAGGTGCGTAAAACTAATAAGTCTCTCATCAGGTAAAATCTTGTAAAAGTTTGTAATTTTACATTCGGAGGATAATAAACATAAGAAATATTAAACAAAATAATAATTCTTAATGGAAATGAATACATACGTACATAATACAAAACTGAAAAAAAAAAGAAGAAACAATTAAATCTATGTGCGTATATTGTTAAGTATCAAGTAGATCTACTACAATGTGCTTTACGCTTTATGTATATTACGGCTTTTGATGATAAACGGGGAAACTCGCAAAGCTGGTTTATAGTTGCACAAGAGCTTTAACATATACGCAACCAACTTTATGAAATCATGGCTTTAACGCTTTAAATGTTTAATAATAGTTTACCTCTAGAGAATTTCAAATGGTGGACAATCGTGTCTGCATGGGTATTACCTGAAAAATTATTGTATGCGATGAATGTGCACAATGCATTGTTTTATTTCTACATTTTATCCATCGATTAAATAAAACCTTTATAGTACCTACTACCTATTTTTTATCTGTAGTTTAGGAAAAACTTTTGGAAAATAAGGAACCTTAGGCATCGTGAATAATATAAAAATCGTCAAGATGCGAAAAACAAAAATTTTCCTTTTGAATTATTTTACAGTTGTTAGACGTGGTAAGTAGCTTAAGTTTTTTTTATCTGTGTATATGAACAGGTGACAAAGATATGAGCTACGACAGTCTAGGAATAGTAGTCGTAATGCAGGATTTAAATGACATGAAGCGACCAATATATGTGCCACATTTTGTGATTTATATTCGTATTTATTTTTACAGTTGACTGATTTACTTTACTTGGTTTGGCTGATGTACTATATAAAAATGTTGAGTCAAATTTAGATCCAATTATATATAGGTAAAGTAAGCAATGTGGTACATCAAAAGATTTAATTGCCACCCAAAAATTGTTTCGGAAAAGCGAAGCCTAAACTTTTTGTTTAATTTTCGGTAACAGTAATTTGATGTTAGAAAGTCAATACACTTTATCTTTTCCTATTGAAATGAAGTGTCCTTCATCATTACCAGTTTTTGTTCATTATAAGAACTTCAATTCTCAGATGGTGCATGATGAAAAATCTTGGAAAATTGACAGCTTCTTTATCTAGAGATTTTGTTCATTCATATCTCATTTTCTTACGCTCTTAAACAATGAGTTGTTCGAGGCGGTATTGACAGTTTTATAATTCACCACAGCCATCATTTCCACTCGCCATCTTACGCTCTCATCTTCATCTGTCATTTTCTTAATAAGATCTAAGTGTCGAAAACTAATCTCGATTTTTCGCAAATAAATTTTAATTTTGCAATTAAAAATAATTACCCTTGTGTTTGCTTTATTGATGTTACAAGAAAGGTAAACGACAAATGAATAAGCTGCTCACCTCAAAGCTGCATCAATCGTCGAGTAGACAGCATTTTAATTAAAGCATCTTATCGGTAGGCGCGGCAGCAATAATTTACCACAATAGACAGCCTCCCTCGGACAAACCTGCTGATCTAGGAACAACTTTCATCTCCACTGATGCATGGTTACTTTGCCTTTATTTTAACATGAAATATTGGATTGAAAAATAAAAGAATAGTTCTTATTGGCCAAAACAATTAATTTTTGAAGGAAAACTAATTTTATCCTTACCTCAAGCTTCCTACTCTAAATTTATTTATATAAGCATGTAATTAATTATATTGTAAACATGCAAAAGAATATATTTAAATAAAAGTTCACACAATCTAAATTGGTGACCCCGACAACGACATTCGTATTATTAACTTCAACAATTTCAACAACAAGTCAGACTCACAGAAGACATCAAAAAGAATTAGAGATAGCCAATAATGTAGTTTTGGATATTTACTCTACTTATGAAGATGCACCGTAGTAACTACATCCGCGAATTGCGTTCTGCAATTAGAAAGTTACAAAATCGATGAAACGATTGAGTATTATTTACTCACTGATGAGATTAAAAAGAAAAAAACCACAATAATGCCTTAAAATAAACAAGGTAATCGCAAGTTTAATGATACTTAATCTCACTCCATCGTCAACAACACTCCGTCATCTCGGTCTGTAATGTGAAACTTGGTGGAAAAACCGCACTATTGTTGAACTTCTGGGAAATCACTGTCGATAATAATTAATGCCCAACTTTATTTGCAAAATAATAGAGTAAGTCAAAAACTATTGTTCAATATTCTCCAAATTTTCGTTTTTCAATGACTTCAAAGATAAAATTATTTAATGACTACTAACTGGAACAGTTGGATTTCTGCCACTTTAGCTGTTTAGTACCTACTTGAATAAAATAATTGGTTAATTGGTATTTGGGCTAACCCAAGAAATTGTGGCCATACCTGAAAATTTATAAGTTACTTAATTTTTGCCTTACTCAAATAGGTTTTATCATGCCCGAATGCTATCCAGAATTCTTAGGAAGAGAAAAACCAAAACTTAGTGTAAATTTAAATTACCCTCCAAAATCCTAAATTATTATTGGTTATAATAACAGTTGAACCACAAATAGCGGCCTCCTAGGTGGACACACTTATTTTACCTTGAATAGCAGTCCATTTATTTTAAGAGATCCGTGCACACAAAGATATTTTGCATAGTAAATGGTTAACTATATGGGGGTTAAGAAATAGTAGTTTAAAAATGCTTGATTTTAACTATTTATTAGTTAAAAGTTAAGAACGTAATAGTTGAAATAATAAATAAGTAAAGATAATGTTCAAATTTAAGTATGTAAATACTTGAAATGCAATTTAAGCATCTAAATACTTAAATTTGAGTTAGGAAATTCTTAAAAGATACTATTTAACCTTGCAGATATTAAATACGAGTAAGCAAATTCTTACAAAATACTATTTAAGCTTGCAAATACTTAAATTTGAGTATGAAAGTTCTTAAAAGATACCATTTAACCTTGCAGATATTAAATACGAGTAAGCAAAATTCTTACAAGATACTATTTAAGCTTGGACATAGTTAAAGTTTGAGTATGAATACTTAAATTCTACTATTGGATAGTTATTTTATGCGATAAACGAACAATTCTACCTTTGTCTGAAACACCCAGCAAAGTTTAATCTATTAGTAAACCTCAAGCTGTGATGTATAGTCTGATTTAGAAATTTTTGTTATTTGTCGTTAATTATAAATTAATAATATTGTAAAGTGTTTGTGTGATTTACAAACCAAGTGAACAATTGATCAACTCTATCTTGACGATTATTGACTCTGATAATGCCCCTACTGAAGAAAATAATTTTGAAAAAGTTAGAAATCTTCTCATAATGTGGAGATTTGAATATCAAATTATTCAAAAATTTTCAGGTAGGACACGACATAATCTCATGTAAAGTATTAGTATATTTAAATAATTTTTTTCAGGTAAACCAAAACTTTTCGTTGATGTTCAAAACGGGACATCAGCATATATGTTAAAAAAATGACAAAAATTTAAAGAGAAATCCTTAAGTATCTTTTTTAATAAAATTAAAGATGAACGTTCTTGCAACTATTGGATTCAAGATGATACAATAACGGAAGGTAAGGCATACAACACCTTCTAAAAAAGTAAAATATATTTTATTATTTCAATATTTTCAGATACTACAAAGGACTACATAACACTAATCAATCTCCATGCCATTTTAAAACCAACTGTAAATAAGAAGAAAAAGTTTACTGTTAAGGATTCTCAAAAATCTCAGGTGCGTTTTTTGATAATGTGATCTAGAAAAATCACGAAAAAACTTATTCTCAAAAAATTTACAGATAAAGCACATATTCAACCACTTTATAAGGTTTAAGTTAATTTTTTATTTTCAGTTTTAATTTTATTATAGCCTTATAGGTTTATAAAGTTTAAGTTTATATTGAATATTTTATGTATAACTTTGATTATAAATAAATTTTTATTAATCAAAACTTAATAGTTTTTTTTTATTTTAAGAACCAATAAGTATGTTTTTTTACAGGAAATGGGAATTGGGAAAATGGGAATTATTTTTGCTAAGTTTAAAACTCAAGTATTTATGTATAACTTCTTGAATTAAAACGCATAGGTTTGCAAATATAATGTTTTTGGCTATTTTATCAACAACATTTTTAAAATTTGAAAACTGTGAAATACCTCCCTCCAAAATTCAACCACGTTAATTGCTAGTATTTAAGTATTTAAAATCAACCCAGTTGTGTGTCAAATTCAACCACGTTAATTACTTGTATTTAAGTATATAAAAGCTTAAAAGACAACTCAGTTGTATGTCAAATTCAAGCACGTTAGTTGGTAAAATTCAAGTATGACAATTCTTAAAAATTAACACACTGATGCGTTAAATCTATCTTTAACTATTAATTAAGCAGCCAATACTTAATTTTAAGCATGCAACGTACTAGGCTCAAACTGAAACACGCAAATACTTGATTTTAACACACATATTCTTGATTATTTCTTTGTGTGTGGTTGTAACTCCTAGTATCCTTCCAGATAGCAAGGATTGTTTGCAACAAGCTGGAATAAAAGTTGCCATGACAACGGTGACAGTTTACTTCTAGCTTGCCACGGAAAGCTGTCAAGCTTACATCCAACTGAAATCAAGGAAGAAGAAAGATAAAACATGAATTAAAGATTCAAAAAAAGAATGGACTAGCGAGATTACTACTGAAATACTGAACCAATTTTCAGGAAAATTTAAAAAAAACATATGAAAAGAAAAAGCTACCCAAATACAAAGTTTTAGGTGCCAGACTATGACATTTTCAATGTTAGTGATTTGTATTCCTGTAAAGAATTGGCTATTTTATTTGGGTGTTTTTACGTAATCAGGTTTTTTTATTTATGTTTTATTAACCTAAAATATTAAAGTCTGAACTTCTTCAGCCACGAATTTCTTCTTCTGCCTAGTCCTTTTTTTCCTTTGATCTTGCCTTGTATTATCAGCTGTAGTAGGTGGTATTTACTGTTTTTCCTTATGTTCTTCATTATCTTTTGTACTCGGGAAAAATTATATTTCGAATCGACTATTTTATAATATCAAAAATACTAAAACTCTGAACATTTTCAAAATAATGCAAATATTAAATAATCATCTGACGATAGTTATAAACTTAGTTGAATCCTCATAAAAATAGAATTAACTTTATTACTTTAAATTAACTTAAAATTGTTTTCATTTTATATTGTTGATCGTACTATAAATTATATCGAAATAAATGAATCCGATAGATGATCTATCTAAAATCCAATAAAACTAAAAGTTTTGCACCCCTGATATATTGTTTATTTGTACTGCATTGTTATAGAGTAGCCCAAAACCAAATTTAGTTTCAGAACCCCCAAAAGCTCGATCCCTCGCTGTTGAAACAACACAAAATATTTAAATAACGGTTGATAATACACCTAACATAATCCCAAATTCTAAAGTGTAATCTGAATTTAAAAAGTGAGGGGAAAAGTAAGATAATTTTTCAGTGGTAGTACAAATCGATACAAGTAAAACCTGACGAGGGAGGATGATGATTGACTGACTGACAGGTGCAGTGCTTTCCTTTAATCTAAGACGCAGTTGTAGTATCGATTTGTTGTCTCAACGTTATTTTCTTAACCAAACTTGGCTACTTTTCGTTTAATACCACTTTTCCTCCTAAGATTATGTAAGAACGAATACTTACAATACCTGTCACGTGTCATGTCAAAGATTAGTTCCCATGCCAACCGCTTGATGAACGGTCACTCAAATGTATGTTGCCCAGGCAACCACACCATTCTTTGGTTTCTCTGCAATCTTCGAGTACTCTCAGCGTTTTCAAAAAAAAACTCGAAAACAAAACACGGACTTGCCAAAAAACAAAACAATAAAAAATGTTTTATTAGCATTGCACTCTAAATCAACTCAAAAAATTGAATTAAAGCGTTGGCAAAAATGTACAAGACTGATGAATGAGTCCAACGAGCTACATATCACTGTGAACCTAATGACATGAGAATAGAAGTTGCATTCTTTATTCGAAAGAATTTTGTATTGTAAATTTATTACACTTTTAAAATAAAACGTTTATAGAGCGGCCAAAAGTAGATGTTTATCAAGGTATATTGTTGAAAAACAAGACGAGTGTAAAATTTTTAACTTGACGGTTCAATAAAAAAAATTTTGTATAGCTCGATGATAAAATGCAGGTTTAGAAGTTGATTGATATAATGATGTGTTTGACGAATAGATGGAGAAGTTTGTTGATGGATCTATGACCGATAGCATACATCTTCGTTCAAACTTCTCGCGTTTATTTGGAACGATGTTGATGGACATACAACTTCCACGAGCGAGCCAATTTTAGTAAAAATAAAACAAAATAAAATAAACTTCTTATTTTTTCGATTTTTTATAAATATCAGTTTGGATTAACTAATTGGAAATTTTTTTTTGGAAAAAATGAAATTTGCATATTATGCTTATATCAACTTGTGTTACATATACTTCGTGCCGCCGCCACTGTTTGAGATGGGCACGATTTACAGCCAAGTGATGTCAAATAGGCGACGTGAATTAGGTGCTATTTTGTAGAATCCGTTCGTGTAGTTTATTTTTAGTCAGTTGATGCCATGAATCTGCCCAATAGTGTTGTCTCTCACTGAATATTTATGTTTCCTTCGTTGGCGGATTGATTCCTTTTTATTCTTGCAGTTGGCAAAACTGGTTCTTAAGAAGCAAAATTTTCTTTATTATTCGATAAATTTCTGCATAATATAATCGTTTCAATTTATATCTAACCTACATCCTTGTAATATGTGATGTTGTTGAGTATATGAATTACTGAAATTAATTAGGCAATCATAAAGAGGATCATATCTGTCAAATATCCTTTGGTTCGTTTGCCAAATTTAGCTGTTCATTTAGATATATCAAATTTAAATTTAATCAAAATGTCCATTTTGTATGTCAGGGGCGAACTGGCACAAAAGTTTGGAAATGAAATTAGTTGAATATTTTCGATTAAGGATCATTCAAGGATGTTAAGGAGCTGCACAGGAATTAAACTATGTTGCATTCAGTTCTTGCTTTTCAGCCTCTCTTTTCTGGCAATACAAACCGATTAAACATTGATAAGCCTGAAAAAACCTGAAGGATTGTGTGTAATTAAGTAAGGTGAGTTGGAATTACAATTATTGTTGATGTGATGATATCATTTACCAATGCTCATATTCATGATTTTTGGTGCTTTATTTTGGACACGCTTTTGATGTAAGGAATCGACGGGTTTTCTGCACTCCAAAGATGGCAATAAAAGCTTGTCACACGAATGTATAGAAGATACTGAAAACCTTTTGACAAGTACAAAAGTTTTAGAAAATTTGCTCTACCTGTAAGTATTCTGAAATAATTAGCATGAGCAATTTTGTAAAATATATTGCTAGCCATTAGTCACATTAATGAAAAATAATTAATATATGGTTAGCATTTTGTTAAGTTACGCTAATTACTTACGTCTTGCTAAATTTAGGTTAATTACTTACTTTTATTTTTCAATAAAATACCTTAAATAAGGAAATAAAGGCATTTTTAATCTATATGTGTCTGAAGAGCTTCTTGGAGTGAAATAAAATACAAATGTTTAGATAAAGTATCCGTGTAAGCCGGAATCTTTTTAAAAAAGTTTCGGCTTATACAGGTTTCACTATTCAAGCATAAAAAACTAGTCGCCCAAAAGAAATGCCTCCCTTTCTCCAATCCAAAGTTGGTCAAAATGCACCTTCGTAAACCTGATCAAATTATTAGTTTTAAGCTTTTATATGCAGTGCAGCAGAAAGCCCAATGATCTGGCTCAGTGTCCGTCCATCTGTTCGAATAATTCAGAACTAATCAGAATGCTTTAAATTTTAATTTTTATAGTTATTAAAGTTGATCATATTAAAACGTATGAAAGCCTAAGATAAATGTAAAACCTTGTTTATAATTAATTTTATTGGATTGATGACCAGAAGGCCCATTGACTTCCAATGAATAGCTGACATTGTCCAATTTCCAGTCCGCCCCTGACACGTTTGTGTATGAACACATTTCAATGAATTGCAGTATGTTAATATTAAGGTGATATTTCTTTTCACTTTTATGTGGTAAGCACCCTCATCATTTTTTGATTACATTTCAAGTTGGAAAAAGAAATAAAATTGGATGGAAGCGAAATCGTGGATTACTAAACTATGTTATTAGTATTAAGCAATATAACTGCAAGCCATAGTCGTCAATCAGTTTAAAATGCAGATTGGTAAACACACATTCTGACACTGATGTGAATGGCGATTTGCGAGCTGCGGTTTTTGCGGTATAAACATGTAGTTTACGAGTGTAACATGGTCGGACAGAACATGAGCGGTAGGATTGCCACTGTATATGATCACATTCAATAGGGTTAAAATAGCATCAACCCTGTGTGTATATTGTCAACTGACATCCCGATGATCCCTGATGCGATCACTATCCTTGATCCTCCAAAATACCTACTCATCATATCCGATATAACCCGGCTCCATTTTTTGGGTTATACAAACCATAACTTTTTTTTTAAATTACTGTTTACATTAAGACGCTGATGTAGATTATCAAAATTGCCTTGTACATGAATTTCTCGAGAAATTGTTACGAGACGCTTACGACGGAGACGTCTTTATAACAGATGATCTGTCCACTGGCGGTCGCTTAAACAATCCATATTGTTAGAATTATTATTAACGTCGGATGTGATGAATCTGTCATCTTCATGAATGCTGGGCTATTGTGGATGGATAACTGGTGTCAGATCCTCGTTATGTGGTTTCTACTGTTACTGATCTAAACTAGAACAACGTTAATTATTTGCTGAATAATAGTTGAATTGTACGAAATGAATTGCTTTGTCCTTCTTGTCATTTGCACTCTTAAAATTTGACAATTTTTTATAACCCTAAATTTTCATTTGTGGTCACCAATAATTTGTATTCGATCGACTTCTTTTGGGTCGCTATTAGGAATGTTCAACTGAGGAAATTTCCAATTTAATAACGTCTCTAATAGCGGCCGAAAGAATTTGGTCAATCAATTATTTCATTGCATCAAATAGCATCAAAAGAAGGAATCAGGTTGTGACGTCACTGCGGACAGCTGCATGAAGTATCGATTAGATGCCTGTCACTCCGTTTCGTCTCGTCTTGTGTCGTATCGTCCCGACAGACAGCTCCTGGATCCTTAAAATTTTCTGATAGCTTAAGGATAATGTCGATGTTCTTAAACGATTTCAAATCTAACGCTTCAATTTTGTTTCAGACAATTCACTCCAAACGCAACGCGACGACGACGTCTTCTCGACTAATCCTTACTTGTCGGTCAGGATGAAAAAATTACTAAAAAATTTTGATGCCGTAAACGCGTTCCGAGTCGTCCTAAAAATGGAAATTGCAATAAGATGGACATATGACCACGCTCAAAAGTTACGAAGTTCATGTATTATTCAACACCCTCGAGTGCATTTCTCACGGTAACTTGAGAGTGCGGAATCACAGCATTCCTACAAAATACTCTTCCACTTTATGGTTCAAGCTGCAATAAGCTAGAAAATTGAGATAATCCTTGGTAAATAACAAACGATTTTTCTGTTACTAAAAGAGTGGGCCTGTAAATAAAATAATGAGTTTCGTTAAATATTTAAAAAAAATTTCCTTTATCAAAGGTAGAAAATTTAAAATATTAATTATTAATTTAAACAAAAAAAGAAATATTTAATACGATTTTCATTTAACTTTATAACATTCACGAACATATGCTAAAGTTTCACGTTGATATTTAAAAAATTATGCTGTTTTGTTTGATAAACTCCTAACTTCTCCTGACATTTGATGAAGCAATTCAAATTTATTTTTCAAGTTGGGCAACATTTTAACTTTGATGCAGTTAATATCAAACAAGAGCTTGGCTTTGTTTTTAATTAAAAATAATTGTTTTTTTTTTAATATTAAATATTATGTTATTAAATTAGGAAACTCAAAAACCTTTAATTCCTGCCAGCATTTTCAATGGATTTTTGCAATGAGGTGAAAATCGTTGGAATTTTTATACCACTATTGTTAAATTATTCTTAAAAAGATGAATATGAAAATTGTACCTACCTGAACTCATTCATTGTAAAGCGCCCTTAGCAAGAGGAAATTACAGATACCACGCTCGTCTGATACCGACAATTCTGGAAATTACACTAGAGAAAATACACAAGGGAATTTCAGCAAACAGGTAATTAACAAGTTTGATGGTTTTACTCGTCTGCCGCGAGTTTAAATTAAAATTGAAATGTTGACCTAAATGAAATTTGGAATAACAAATGCATCTTTGTTTAATACTTACTCCATTATTTAGAAAAAGTCCTAACGCGACAATCAATTTCCACCCAAAAAAATTGGAAAACCTGACGATTCCTCGTCTTCTTTCATTAGTTCCGTCTCCCTTTACTTTATTAGTAAATATATCACGTTTCCATTCATCTAATTTTCAATTTTAGTATTTACCACTTGAAACGTTGCAAAATTTAGTGTCAGATTTTGGGGAGAAAATTCAAGAATCATTCGTAAGTGTTGCGTAATTGTGTAACTTTTGTAAATTTTAGGATTTGTGGTAAACAAGTAAAATAAACGGACTTGGTTACCGTGTCTTCTAGAATCCCCGTCAGAATTAAGGGATATGAACGACTAACTACTCAAGCTTTACCCTTACGAATGAGAATTACTTCTTGAAACATGAAGCTCGGCTTATGTTCTTCACCAAAGTTTAAGTTAATGCTCGATCTTGTTTTGCATTATGCATAACTAATATTTTTCTTCAGGTAGATACAACAATGACAATGTTCTTGCCAAGGCAAACTTTGTTTTAATTTCAACATCGAATTTCCATCACTTAAAAAATTTTCACTTTGATTGCAAACGAGAAGTTGCGATAGTGTTAATCTGTAAGTTTTGAAAATCCTACTTAGAGGTGTACAGTTTGATGTACACGAACTATTAACTTAGTTAAAACCACCGAGTTAAGTTAATTTTCTTACAAACTAAAGTGTATTTTCTATTACCAACATCGAACATCTTTTTTACTATTTCTTGTAGCTGATGCAGGAAAGTTTATAAAGGTTTTTACAAAATCAACAATTCCACAAAATAATTGTGAAAATAAAGTAATTTAGTTTTGATCTCAAACATTTTCTATTTTCGCCAGAGTTAACTTCAACTTTTTAATAATTTCCCATATAAATAACTGACCTTAAAATTTTCTTTATTTGAGATAATAAACAAACAGAGCATAATAAAGTGGAAAATAAATTTTGAAATGAAATGGAAAAACTTAATTAGATTGATTTAATAATGGCTTGTTATGTTCATTTTATGAACCATACTAAATTCAAACTAAGTTCTCTGAAATGAAATTTGAAACCAAGTCGACCGCTCCGGAAGTTTAAAGCGTAATTACACGATTATCCTGATTTGTTTGTGCATATTAAACCTTCGAAATGAAGCATCTCCTGAAAAACATCTTGGAATCTTTTCGGCAGATGAACTCCATTTTTCGATCTCGCAACCCACGCAATCTTGCATTTGAACTGACCTTTGGCTAACTTGGTATTTTTAAAAAAGTTTTTGTTAGTTATAAAATACTTCAAAGTTCCGGTTACTTTTCTCCCATGTTTTTTTAAGCAATTACCCAATTTGTAGCAAGTTACCCACCTAGATATCCGCAGAATTTTTTCAGGGAGGGAGGAAAAATCGAAATAATATAAAATTCAATTCGAACATTATGATGTAGGTATTAAAACTATTTACTATGGTATGAATAATATAAAAAAAAAGATTTAATTCGAAAAGCAATAAATTTTCTCTCTATTGAAATCACTTTTACTATCGTTATTAATAAATTCTTTATGAAAATTCATCATCAAAAGCATAAAAAAATTCATGTTTTAAACATATTTTACACGTCCACTAAGGGAGAATTGCGCCAACGTTATTTAATAATTTAGCGAACATTAGTTTTACCTTAAATGTGTAATGCTCCAATTGAATAAAAATTTGCAAAAATTTTATACGGTTATTAACTAACCTCAAATTGATTTCAAATGATCAATAAGATCTGGTTGTTTGAGGATTCTGGTGATTAGCCATTTTGTGATGCAGGTAAAGCATCTTCAGTTTTAGTACTGTTATGGGACATACAGTTTAAACTGGAAACCAAACCACGGTATCGTATCCTGGTATAATCGCTTATATTTTTGTTGTGGTGGTAAAGCAGCAGTAGAAGACTGGTTTTGTTCTTTTCATGAAGATCAGTTAAGATGCAGTTTTAGGTCTTACCCAGGACCACAACGTTTGTGGAAAAGTTTTTTCCCGTTTTCTATGCTTTACTCAGTAGAAGTTTCCCTGATCACTTTTCTTTCACAAATCACAACCTCGCTTTTCCCAAAAAATTGAGAGCTAGTTTACAACATTGTAGCTACAAAAACTAGAGAGATTCTCTCTCGATTGCAACAAAATCTGAATTTTTAGTCACAGAGGGCAGTTTATCTTACACTGCAAAGAGGTGAAACTCATGCATCGCTCTGTTCATTCGTTTGTATCGTCATTTCCACACTTTCAATATGTTAAACCAATATGTTTATGTCAAATTATAATTTTAAATGGTACTAAAATCAGGAATCGTTGAAAACTGAGTCATTCGATAGAAAACAAATTTTTAAATAAAATCAGCCAAAGTTACATGAAACAGCGAAAAAGTTGGAAAAAATAGAAAAAGAAAACCAAACTTCCCTATTTAGTAAAAGAACAAACTGATTTTTGTTAGAAAGCATCGCTTTAAACACTGATTTAATGGATCGTTTAGCATCTGAATATAATAAAAAAAGTAAGACAGCCTCAAAAGATACAGAGCTACTCCCAAGACACTGCTTAATTTTTTGCCAATTTCAAATTGGGAGTGGTACCACTGCAGCATTGAAAAAATGAAGAATGTTATGTTCTGGAAATTTGCCAATTGAAATAATTCTGCCTCCTCTGGTCATCTCAAAGAATTGATCTTAATGGTTTTAAAAAATAAACATCTCCTGACAGACTCTGATCTTAGAAGTGAAGACAAGATGAATTTTATATTCACAGAAAAAATGTGCAGTTTGAATGTACCTAACTACGTCGAATCGTCGTTCTTAAATTCCAGCACCGAGTTGCGTACTACATCACATCTGGTGCATTGCACTTTTTACTAGAATCTGGAGCGTCTGGATTAAAGGAAACGAAATATAAAACATCAGACCACTATTTGAGCAATAATTGTTACCTTTGCATCGAGATCAACCCCCACGCTTTGATTGAGTTCAAACCAGAGATGTTCAGCATCGGTATTTTTGGTAGCCAAGTATGTGAATCCTTTTTCGGGCTGACAGGTACATGAACTTCAATAGTAATAAATTTATATGCTGAACCGAACTGAGAGAATTAAGACACCAATTGATACCATAAACGATCCGAGGGAGATTTTTATATTTCTAAAAGAAGACAAAAGATTAAAAACAGACTAAAAAAAGAAAACTTATCACGTGAATATTGTAAGCCGTTTCAACTACTGAGTGAAAACTTTTATACAGGGTGACCCAAAAAAAAATGATAACAAAAGTTTTTATCATAAAAACCTTATTAAACGGAGGAAACTCTTTTTCACAACAAATAATAATAACTAGCATTATTGTTGACAAAAATAATTAACTAGTTTTAAAATGACCGCTTTCTACTGCTATACAAAACGTCAAACGCTTCCAAAAATTTAAGGCTAGGCGCCGAAGCTCTGCCATAGATATCCGATTCCATTTACGGCACAAGGACTGCCTAGCGTTTCCAAACTTTTGTGGGGTGTTCCACAGGCTCTGGGCTCCAAAATTGACCACACGATGTAATCTATCGGATTGAGATCTGGCGTGTAGGGGGGCCATTCCGCGGATGTGATGAAATTCGGAAAATGAGCTTTGCATCAATTTTGAGTGGGTTTTGCTCTATGCGCTGCAGAATCTTGTCGAAACGTCCAATTCGCATCGCCGGAATGTTTATGAGCCCATGGAAAGACGACGGCTTTGAGAATGTTGCGTCGGTAAACCTCTTGATTAATTTTCACACCCTGATCCACAAAAACCAGGGGTTTTTCCAGTTGAGCAAATTTCGGCCCAAACCATCACAGACTGTGGATATTGACGGTGCTCTACGACAGCAGAAGTACCTGGAGCAATAACAGATCAAATCCGGTCACTTTGACGGTTGTCCGCTTGCTCGACGGTGAAAAACTTCTCATCAGTAAACACAATTCGATTCTACGACAGAGAAGCAGCGCGAAGAAGAAGCTGACAACATCTTTAAAGTCGCACGAGCTTATTACCATCGGTCAACAGTTGAACTTTTTGAAGCTTGTAAGGCTTGACCTTAAGGTGCTCCTTGGATATTCGGCAGGCCGATTCACGTGAAACACCGATCTCGCAGGCAATTTTTCTCAAGGAGACCCTGAAATTTCGCAGGAGTCGTTTCTTAATGATCTGACGGACCTTAGGCGTGTTGACTCTTTGTTTTTTTTTGTTTCCTGAATGACGTCCGGTATATGGCCTCGCTTCTCAATTTGTTTGATTGTTCGGCTGACATTTGGTGTCGCTATGCCGAGCCTTTGCGCGATGTCACAATTGCGCATTCCCTGTTAATGTAACTCTATAATTTTCTCTCTTTGATTATACATCTATAAAACAAGTAATAAAACACATAACAAAATTTGGTATTTTTTGGGTCACCTTGTATTGTGCACTTTTATTATGATTTCAATGGTATTTTGAGACAATTTATTCAAAACAATTTGTATTTTTGGAATTTGTTAAGACTATTACAATCTCTTTGGTTTGTTTGGCAGCATCTGCCGTGTTGTGATATTTCAATTTTTAGTTTTCAGTTAAATTTTTGTACCGTCACACTATCAAAAAATTGCATTCTTAAAGATATTATTTTTATGCAATTTCTTTTCTACATTATCCTGGCAGTAACGATCCAGGATTTAGATCGATCCATCAGTCTTGTTTAGCACAGCACGAAAAATACAAGTGATACAAATTACACCAATTAATAACTTTTTTAAATGTCCTTGTTTAATGTACTGTAGGTGTAATCGCATTCTTGTTTAACTTTGGCCATCCGCAATTCACATGTGCATGAAGTGGTTAAACACTTACAAATTGGCTACTTAGTTGATTGCTTGATAAACAAGTAAAAAACTTAAATTTCTTGTGCGAGATTCGAAACTAAAAGAACCGTAACGATCTTCAGAAATCAGAGGGTGATCCTTACCCTATTATTTTACTACGTTGGCTCTGTTGACCACACGATGCACTTGGTCAATAATTAACAGCTGTCCGTATAGCTTAGAAGCGATAACTTGAAATAAAGTATATAAAGTTAAAATTTGAAAAAGTATTTTAATCATTTTTCCGAGCGATAGAACGAAGTGTTGCCTTGTGAGCGCTTTTTAATTTTCAGAAAAATTCAAATCTGCAAAAAAAATCTGCAAGTTTAGTGGTGAATAATTTGGGATTTTCTCCAGTACGTACTATATTCATTGGTCGTCTCGACACATTATAATTTTAAATGATTTAAATTTAATCATTTTTGGCACTAAATTTCAAATTATAGCATAAACTAAAATTATGAGTGTAATTATGCTGTGAGTTATACCATTCATTACCGCAACAATAAATAATAAACACATTACACGTGACTACTGCATTCTTCATTAGCAAAAACTATACATTTCTATTATTTCATACTCATATTGCTATGTTAATATTGAATGCTTTCACAATAGAGATGTATTGTTATAGTTATCACTTTTAGAGCAAAAATGAAACTAAACGATAATTAACACAATAACATAATTAATACTTGATGAATTCAAAAAGTGGATTTGGAGCGATAAAAAATGTTGATGATGTGATTACATATACTGCGGAACCTGAAAATATTGCCAACCATATATTTTTTTTAATATATTACTAGGTATACAACGAGGTGGTGAGTAGCTTTTCTTGTAATCTTATGTAGATGGATATGTCACGTGACCTATAATAGTAGCACATTTTCAAAAAATGCAGGCGAAAAATGACTTATTTGCTTCAAGTCGAAACTTTTTAATCTCGTTATATTATCCGATATAATCTAAAATACATAATAATTCATCCCTAATGTCGTCTTTAATATCTATTATATTTGTAAGCAAAGTTCAAATTTACGACTACTTTATTCTGAACGTTCATTTTATAATTGGTAACTGACATTGATATAAATTTAGAGACCGTGACTGGAATTGCTGCGTATCTTAAATCTGCACGTATATCATAGTTTTAATGTGAGCCTCGAACGCAGATTTGCTCTCTTCAGTCGCTTGTGTTTGTCTATAAATCCTTCCAACAAACGCACCCCCGTCTATAACAAAACGCACCCCTTCCTTTATTGCCTTCGTTCGACTAAAACCCAATCAAATTTTCTTCCTTTTTTGGAAACGTAATAATAATTGCAGCGGCACGTTCTGCATTACCGACAATTGGTGATAATTTTGGATGGGTTTTCTCATCATCAGGTGAAAAAAGTTACCAACGAACATATCGTACTTACATATCTTTCTCGGAGAGAAAAGTTATGATTCGTTGTTAGGTTCGACGTCGACGTCGTTTATATTTTGTATTCCTCGATTCCTTTAATTTTCAGCTACCCGCTCTTAACCTCCGCTATCGCCGTTGCCCCACGTCATAACCGCCCCAGCAGCGTCCGATAAGCCGTTATTCCGTCGCCCGACCCCGCACACAAAGGCCTAATTAGCCATAAACTCTCTGATTTATAACGGCACAGAAAATGCAAATATGAAATATGAAAATGAAGATGGGTGTAATAAAAGTGATATACGAGGCTCCGCAGAGCCATTTGTGAAGGCGCCATGACTCACTCGTCAGTTTTATGTGCGGACGTCCATCATTGCCATGACAGCCTTCATTGCCGGGAGCCGCGGTCTCTCTGCAGGGGCGGGCTAAGGTGACTTATCGTAGAACACAGCTTTTGTTCCAATGATTTATACTTTTAATAAAAATGTGTGACCATTTGAGTGAATGTATTAAAAGTTGAAAAAGATAACGTCGTATTTCTAATATGTAAGAAGTGGAGAATCGTGACTGAACTTTTATAAACCATTACGTAAGGCGTTATTAATCATCCAACTCGCCTATTTATTTTACATCAATCATAAATAAATAATTGTCGATGACATCAATTTTCCGGATCGTTACCTACACGATTTTCTACCAATGCCAATGGACCAAAACTTAATTAATTTTAGCAATACCTACTTAAAATATTCCAAAATTCATACACCTTGTTTATGGTGGATCGTCTTGTCAGCCACGTGCTAAGTGTATTATAATGTTAATGGGCGAAGTTTTGCAGGCTCTGTATCTACTACGATTCGGGATGAAGCCCCGCTTCATATGCCTGCAAACGACGCCGTTAATTCTTGTTTCCATGAGATTAACTGAAAATTAGATGGCGTAAGTTTGTCTGGAAATGAAAAGAATACATCGTTTTGCGAAGCTGCGGTATTATTCGAAAACTATGCTCGTTTCACTTTACATTTTGCCAGTGTTGTGTGATGCTATGGCTTTATTAAGCTTATATGCGATATCAAATAATAAACGACTCAACTAATAAAAACAACTAAAGAGAAAATGAGGTTCTAACTTCATTTGCTTTCTCAAATTGACAGTTTGCACATTTTTTCAAATTAAAATAATATGCAAATATACGTTAACTTGTTATTTGTTACTCTAACTACGTATATAATCATCAACCCGAGCAATAAGACATAACAATAATTTTCAAATACGTTTATTTTCCAAGGGGCCGTTAAGCTTCTTTAATATTCCTTTGTTAAAAATTTTACTTAGGTATCTCAGAGTTCGTTCCTGTTTTATATCATTTTCAAATTATTTTTCAATAATAGATTCCAAAAGTTTTTTTTTCAAAATTAAAAAAGTTTTTTTTAATAGATATTGAAGAAATTTTTTTTTGTGTACAACTGCAACTATCAATAATCTATTATTATTTTTGATTTCACCATCTATAGGCAGTATTTTTATGATCCTGAAGCAGCTTTAACATCACTTCAGGTTTTCTTCTTCTTTTAAGTCTGGTGAATATGGTTGATGAATTAGGGAATCCCAACGAAGCTTCATTGATTTTAATTGGAAGCTCAATTTTTGCAGATATTGAGAGCCTTACTCCAAACAAATCTTTTGGTTGTTTGGCCAAAATTTAATATGCTTATCTTTTTCCAGAACTACCAAATACAGGGCGAATTTTTTCTCTTAAATGCAAAATTTGAAGCGGTTCATTTCACTTGCATCAGAATTTGATTTGGTACTTGATGGTATTGGTAACAACTATGAGAAAAATTTGACCTTGATATGGTTCACTAAATAAAATAAAAAGTAGCTTTATTTAGCAAATATAAGTAAGCTAGGAAAATGTCAAAATAAGTATAGTAATAAGTAATAACAAATCCACTCACCCCATCTGTTACAATCCTTTAGAATCGCCATCTCAATATTTAAGAAATATTCATATTTCGTCCATGAGATCACTCATGGGATGTAGGTATCTAAAAATGGAAGATTACCAATTAATCATCATCATCATTCATCATAAACCTATACATTCATTATGAATGTAGCTATCCTTGTTCCGGAATTTACAAATCCATTTTAAGAAAAAGATTAAACCTCATATACCTACACTACCTTGCTATTTGTTTCCTTGCTTGTTTGATTTCACCATAGCGTGTAGATGCCCACTAGAAGACTGAGCTCAGAAATTCTGTAAATTCCTCAATTTGAACCCAGAACTTCAGCTTTGTAACTCAACCAATGGTCACATCACTCCAGGGTTGCGGCTTTACCAATTAATAAACAATTAAAATTAAATAATCTGTAGAAGTTCCAAATTTATCGTAGATATTAATGAAAATAAATAATTATTGCAAACAGTCAACCAAACACACGATTACAAAAAGTATGGCATTCTGGCCATTCTTAGTAGTTGCTGTTCATAAGCATAACATTAGCTGAACTCAAACCCAGCTGAGTTAAAAAGTCCGGTGAGCCGATGGACGTAAAGTGATATTATCTTCTAACCCAAATTAAGATGAGACTGCCACCAAAAACAAATAATGTCGTTATTGAATCCGATCAATTAATTATCGACTACAAGAACAACTGATAAATAAGATTAAATAATTCAAATCACGCCAATAATTCAAATGTACAGCAAAGGCTGTTAAAAATTGCGAAGGTATCCAAATTTAATTGACAAAATGCGACTTTTCCGGTGTTATTTGACCATTGGAATAATTAAATATTCAGGACCGTGAATTAACAACCTCAAAGCAATGCGATTACATCAGATCCTTTGAACTCTCCTCTCAACAGAATACCATAATAAAAAGTTAACTAAATTTAACAGAATCAATTTTTAACATTAACATAGTTTCGATACCTTAACACTAGTCACTAGACATAGTGGCTAAAGAAATAACTACAAACCAAATAATGGTGGCTTTGAGTCTCCGATTAAACTATTTTTATCAGTGTAAAAATATCACACAGAAATGAAAAATTCAATTTTTTGTAGTATATCTTTTGTTTAGATATTAGTAATCATTGATTATCTGTGATTTTGAAGTACAAAATTACAATGTTGCTTAAACAACGCGTAAATATGATCAATGAGTTACACAAACAGCAATGGAAAGACAAATGTTAAACATAATTCTAAGATATCATTAAAAAAATGAATAGATCAGATTGCAGAGAAGGCTAAAGAATGTGGTAGAAAAAGCATCCCAGCTAAAGTGGAATGAGACAGGACACACAGCCAGAGTAAGGAATGATAGGTGAACAAAAAGAATACTAAATAGAAAACCGAGATCTGGAAGAAGAAGCACTGGACGCCGAAAAAACACGATGGAAGGACAAACTAAAAAAGACAGCAGGTATTGGATGGTTGAACATGAGATAAAATAGAGGAAGATGGAGAATGATGAAGAAAGCCTTTATCCAGCAGTGGAAAAAAAACTGGCCAATAGTGATAGAGAAAAAAATTTGTTTTTATTTAATTCCAATGTTCTTCTTTTCAACTTTTTTTCTATCCACTGTTGGATGTAGGCTTCCCTTTTAGACTCCCTCCCCCCAAGTGAGAGGAAAGGGGGTTTTGCCAGTAACTCACCACGCTGGGTAGACGAGTTGGCGAGTAATTCCAATGTAGATACTGAGAATCTCGGTAACCCACCATACGCGTCATTAAAATTTATTTTTTTCTCATGATTTGCTCCTAAATTGCAAGAAGTTTAAAATTTTTTAGCAAAAAATTGCCAACTTAAGAGAGCTAATTTACGTTCTGTACTCCGCCAACGGCTGTAATAAAAAGTTACTGCTGCAGTCGCTGGTCCACGAATATCTCACTTTAGTCTTCTATTTATGGTATACCTACAGTTTGGATCTAACGTTTTTGCAAACTGTTGTTATTAATTTCTTAACTAAAAATAATTCTTATATGTAATTAGTTTTCTTTCTGGCACTCCCGTCCCAGTTCCACGAAAAATTACGTTAAAAGTGTTTAAAAGTGTACATGCAATTTACAATTTTAGTTGATGCTTAATTTTGTTAAAATTGAAGTTGATTGAATATTATTTAAATTTTGTTTAATGATAGTCATTAACAACTAACATTGTTCATAAT
Organism: Rhagonycha fulva; assembly: GCA_905340355.1. Classification (NCBI taxonomy): domain Eukaryota; kingdom Metazoa; phylum Arthropoda; class Insecta; order Coleoptera; family Cantharidae; genus Rhagonycha; species Rhagonycha fulva. The sequence continues at coordinate 3,183,374 of HG996559.1, forward strand.
GTAATAGATTAGGTATGTTCTTCATAACCATTAATAAGAAAATTAGAAAATATGGGCGTATAAGAAAGTAAGTACATTTTAGATGAATGGCCTCCACGGCTTTGCTGGCACATACGCACTCTTTTGTTGAATTTTTCATTACCGTTTTGCATAAATGTGGCTGAATTTTGTTGAAACAGCGCCCAATTTCCTTCTTCGAAGCGTGGGTTTGTTGGAATAAACATTAGACTTTAAAAACCCGCAAAGAAAAAATCCAACGGCGTTGAATCGCATGATCTGGACGGCCAAATCTGATCACCAAAAGGAAAAATTACAAGACCAGGAAATGATTCATACAGTAATTAAATTGTTTTTCGGGTTATATGGAATGGGGCATTTTAAAAATAACCACCTAGTTGTAATTTTATGATGGTTAATTTTTTACTACCAAGTTTTGGACCACACCCGTATCGTGCATACCATAGTAAATGACGTGAGGGTAGAATATACACAGTTGGGTGTAGGGTTACCGAAAATATTAAGAAGGGGCCCCAAATTAATTTGCGACTGGGGCCACTCAAGTGCTATTGGTTTAGCTACTAAAATTTAAATTTAAAATGGTGAGGAAAAGCCTTCCTAATTGGAGGATGAACTTAAGAGATCTTGTTAAACAAAAAATCACTAATTTTGGACGTATTGGAGAATACAAATTCTCTCATTGACTCTCAACAATCCCAACAGTGTTTAGCTGTTTATGTAGTCTACAATAAGCAGTTATGATACATGCAATTCTATGTAGATTTCCTCTGGATAGATTTCGATAATATTTTTCCCTTTTCTATGATAGTTCCCAAAAATATTGGTACGCAAAAATTTGTTTTGTAAAAAGATTTTACTTTATTGCAGGATCCACACCAACCATAAACCGATTATTATCCGTTCCAATAACAGGACTAACCAACTCTTGGTCTTATTCTTCTGATATGTAAGCCAATTTTTACCATTTTCTTCTGATTTTCCACCTGAAATCTCGATTTTCTGTTTTCCAAAAGCGAGCACTTTCATATGCGAATAGTTTAATTTTTGTTTGACCTTTTTTTTAATTTTTTGTACAAATTTTTTTCATTGTGGTTTCAGATAATGCAAATAAAATGTCCTGAACGAGATCGACCTTTATTATTTGATGCAGTTTGTTTATTTAAACTAAGAGAAAAAATTAAAAATATTTTAGAAAGCAAAAAAATGAGAACGCAAATTGATTCTGTTTATATTTTGCCTTTGACCTTCTCATTTCGGTGGACTTTATTGTTATATATCTTGGCTGTCGGAAATAAAATCTTAACATTTGAATATCAATAGAAGAACGCCAATTTTGATCAAAATTTAGACAAATTGTAAGCAATTTATAAAGTTAAATGAAAATCATGGAAATGGAAAAATTTTAACGATTGGAGGAAATAATTTTTGCAACTACTAAGTAACGTATTTTTACTAGTTTTATAACTATTCAAACAAAACTAATAAAAGCCCATTAAAAGTATCTCAACTCGACGTTTGGAAAGAGTTATTGTTAAAAAGTTAGTAATTTATGACATTTGTAGATACTGAAATATAAAGCCCTGATGATCAGTATCACATTTCCATTTGACTATAAGTTATCGGAGTTTTTGTTCGAGCATTTCAATAGTGAGTCCCCAGAATCAATGAACCATTATGAAGACTATAAATAATAACATGGCAGACAGGCGTGGATTTTATGAACATTCAGGAAACAATATGACAACATGTAAATTACTAAATTAGATAAAAGCAAGTTGAGATTTTAAATTTTGATGCACAATGAAAAACAATTTGTCCAAACATTTTTTTCCGATCATAAATTTCCCCATTCTTTATTTTCCAGCAATTTTAGTTTCCAAGATTAACTGCTAAATAACGTGATTAGCAATAAGACGTTGGAAACGTGCTCAGATTAACAGGAATCGGATGTAATTCTTAAGATTAAATTGGCCAACAATTTGCATTACAACATCCACGATGGAGACTTACATTACTTCAAGATAAGCAGGTTAGATTTACAAAATTTTCTGGTTAACTAAACAACGTTTTCTTCGTTGCGGATCATTTTTTGGCTCTCCATTTTTCTTCATCCACTTTGGAATCTTTGTTGAAGTAAATTGTAGTAATAATAAAATGAAGCCATTTGGAAAGATGTCATTTAGAAGCAAAATAATGATAATAATTAAAATTCAAGTCTTAGCTTTCAGGACAATAAAGCAATTACAAAGTCATTTTAGCTGGACATAGGGCAGCTAAGCTCAGTCATGACTCATAAACGAACAATAAAACTTTCGGCGTGAGCAAACACTCTTACAGCAAATTTTCATATAAACGAATTCAAGTTTAAAATGTTGGCAAAAATAAGAAGTAAATAAAAGAATTGTTTGGTTTTATAGACGCCACATTATGATCTGGGCTGTCACACTGAAATAGTCGTTAAAACAGAAAAGAAGTAACAAACTATTTCGTGAAATGCTAAGCGGAAGGAAGAAGTCGCAGTAAATATATCGACGACATCAAACTGACGGAATTTTCTCTAGTAGTAAGTTGTCTAAAATTTACTGTCTTTTTTTACACGTTACTTGAAACTGTAATGTATATTATTTCCTTACCCAAAATTGATTATCCAAAATTTGCTTTGTTGAAATTGAATTAATTAAAATTTCTTAAATTTACAAACACGAAACGAAATAATTTAAATGAGTGATGTAAAAGTTGAGAGTAAAATTTTATAATTAAAATGTTTTTGAGTAAAACCAGTGTGAAATTAACAAGATCTCGCAACGGAAGAGGCTCAGCTATAGATGTAATGCATAACAATAAATCAGAATATGAATATGCATCAAGAAATAAAGCTATTGAGAATACCTGATTACGAAAACGGCCGCACTTGACAAAATAATCTGAATTGTAATTAATAGGAATGGGCGAAAATTGTCATATAAATTAATTTTTTAAATCGTACAATAAAAATTATTATTTCTTTTCAGTTTATTATGTAACTGAAGAACAACGAAACCGGAAAATTTCGACACTTTTATTTACAATATTATTTAAAATGTTTTTAGAGAACTGATCATGTCGAAACATCCACTTGAGAGATTCTACCAAAAATTATACCTTAAAAGTATTATTGGACGTAGTTATGCAAAAGAGAACCAACAATATAACTACAGATAATGTACTGTTTTTCTTTTCATTCTTTTTGTTCGCTTCATCGCTTCCTTGATAGCTGTGACCTTCTTTTCGATGTTCGTGAAAACATTATTGATACTGGCAATTACTGATACATCTCAAAAATAAGATTTATATTAGTATTAACAAAAAGTGGGATAAAAATAGAAAGTTTTCAAGCAAAATTTAATTGGATTTTTTTAAGGTTGTTTCACACTATTTCAGCGCTTTTCAAACTTTGGGGGCGTGCCATCCTGGGGGCGCTTCGTTCTAGACATTTTTCTATATTTCCAATCGAATTTGGATGATATTGGAGAGTGGACCTACGGGAATGACATAAGGCTGAATAAGGATAAATGCAACTTTATGGTGATTAATACCAGAAACAATCACAATCACCGATACCTAAAAGTGAATGGCGAACCAATAAAATAAACAAATAGCAGTAAATATTTGGGCCTCACGATAGATAAGCAGTTATAATTTAAGGACAAAATTGATTTTATAGTCAAAAAAATCAATAACGGCTGCTTTCAGATGCGATAAAGACTTTTATGTTCGACCAAGACACCAAGTTTTCTATATATTATCCATACATTTAACCTCACCTGACGTATTTATCACTATTGTGAGATCAAGCTATAAAGAAGAGCCTAAACCGCCGACATGTGGAAATAATAGAGTGTTGAAGATCCTGTTTGGAAAGTCCTTCCTGATGAAAACTGCAGAACTTTACCACGACGTGGGACTGTTATAAGTCAGTGAAATCATAAAACTTACATTCCTACAACACTAGAACCAACTAACATTACCATAGTATATTAAGAATGCGGGTAAAAAACGGATCACATACCAAGCTCTCCAATGGTACAATGAGCTTCCACAAGATATGAGGAGCTCTGAAACAAAAAAATTGTTATTCGTCGGCGCTTATGATGTTATGTGATGAGGTATAATAAAATAATATTTACTCCTGATGTGGATTGTACAATCTTTTAAGAAAATAAAATTAAATTTAAAAAAGAAAGTTTGCAATTTTTTCCCACTTTTTGAACTCACTCCCTCCTTTGTCGCAGCTGGTCATAATCTTCGTTCCACTCTCTTATTTTTCTAAAGTCAAACTTGATGAAAACTGTTCATTAATTTTAAATTTTTTTGGCTATAATTAAAATTGGAACTGAACAATCAGGAATTTAGAGTTTTGATACACTTTATTATATAGGGTCATTCCACCAAATAAAATTTTTTTTGAAGTGTGACCCCCACGGATTTTTTCAAATTTTGTGGAGTTATTCTCTGTATAAAAATAATGACTCACTGAAAAATTTAGCTCTTAATATTAAGTACTTTCGTAGTAATGATTTTTTGAATTTTGACAATTTTTAAATTTTTAACTTTTTCGATTAACCTTTTTGAAGTAGAAAAATTATTCGTAAAAATACGAGAAGTACAGTTTCTTTTGTAAAAAATCCTCAGCTTTTCAATGAAAATATTTATTTTTTCTTATAAGTAGCAAAAGACCCCCAAAATTTTAATTAAAGTAAAAAAATTGATTTTTTTGACAGTGTGTCAAGTTTTTTTTCAAATTTGATATTTTTTTCTGAAAGGTGAGATTTTTTTAGACAAAATATCTAATTTTTACGATGTGCATATTTTTTGTTTAAGTACAAATAAATAAAATGTACGATCTTTACGATTAAAAAACTTTTGTTGTTTGTAATTTGTTATTTTTGAATATTACTCAGATTGAAATTTTTTTTTTAAATTTATTATGTTAATTATTTACTTTTTGTTCATAAAAAATTGTTTAATCACACTTTTTCGTATTTAATTTTAGATAATTTTTTTTTTAATTTTGCAATAAAAAAACTTGACAAAAGTTGTATCGCTCTTAACAGTAAATTTCTATTACGATTTGGAATATTACTTAAATCTACTTACTGGAAAATCACTCGAGATTATACAATCCACCCTAAATATATTCAAGTAATATTCCAAATTGTGATAGTTTATTGTTAAGAGAGGCATAAATATCGTTAAGTTTTATTTACTGAATAAATTTTTTCAAAATATTATCTGAAATTAAATACGAAAAAGTGTGATTAAACAATTTTTTATGAACAAAAAGTAAATAATTAACATAATAAACCTTGGAGAAAATTTTCAATATGAGTAATATTCAAAAATAAAAGTTTTTTATTCGTAAAAATCGTACATTTTATTTATTTGTATTTAAACAAAAAATATGCACATCGTGAAAATTAAATATTTTGTGTAAAAAAATCTCAGCTTTCAGAAAAAAATATCAAATTTGAAAAAATACTTGCCGCACTGTCAAAAAAATCAATTTTTTTACTTTAATTAAAATTGTGGGGGTCTTTTGCTACTTATAATAAAAAATTAATATGTTCATTGAAAAGCTGAAGATTTTTTACAAAAGAAACTGTACTTCCCGTATTTTTATAAATAATCTTTCTACTTCAAAAAAATAAACGAAATAGTTAAAAATTTCAAAATTGTCAAAATTCAAAAAATTATTATTACAAAAGTACTTAAATTAAGAGCTAAATTTTTCAGTAAGTCATTATTTTTATACAGAGAATAACTCCACAAAATTTGAAAAAAATCCGCGGAGGTCACACTTCAAAAAAAATTTATTTGGTGGAATGACCCTATACTATTTTGTGCAAAAATTCCAGAACTATAAGAAACAAATATTCAATCACAATTTTCTCACAAATACCAAAAATGGGATTTTTATGCGAACATTTCATTTATTTAAAAATTTATTCATATTTGTGAGTTGTGTATTTGTATTTTAAAAAGGATCGTTCCGGGGAAGAGGGGAGGGGGCACAAAATTATTCAAAGTAGGAAAAAGAAGCGGAAAATACGATAATTAAATGGTGAACGTATTTGTCCAAAATCATTTCGAAAAAATTTCCTTATACACATCAAAATCAAGACATCATTCAGAAAACTATCAAAAATGATTCGTAACTGCTCATAGATCAAGGGAAAAACTTGAATTAAATTTTTCAAGTGTAGAGCAAGTTTTGGTAACAAATTAGGTAGTTACAAAAGTTTTTCAGTAAACTGTGGATTTACATACCTATATTAGAACTTTGCCCAAAAATTTAATCATTTTTAACAGAAATAATTTCAATTATATAATTTTTGCTAATTTCAAACGTTGAATTTCATACATTCCAATAAAGAATCAAAAAAGATATACTACATGAATTACAGAAACATTAATTTAGTTTTAAGCACACACAAACAAACGCATCAAGTGATAATTAATTATTTAAATACAAAAAATAATAAATATAGACATAAAATTAATTAAGTAGGTATAGCGCAAGCTAACCGAAGAAATTAAGTCGTAATTAGCTACTTTAGGTATCGTATTCGAAATCTTTCAGAAACCTTTGAAATTTTAATTTTAATTTAATTCAATTAAAAAACGAGTGTTTTAAAATATTGAACCTTTCAACATTTTTACATCAGAACCTCCAAGCAAACCTTGATAATGTAACATATTTAAAACTTACCATAAAGAACCAATTAACAACAGAACAGTTTAACAGCAAATTACACTGTTTTTGTCGAGAAGTTTCTCTTGCAGCTAAAACAACAAATATTAAATTAACAATTATAATTAGTGCTTCTAATAAATTTAATCTGACATGTTTCACTTGCATGGTATAAAATGCACAATTGTGTATTTGTTTTTAAGTTCTAATTAATTAATATACTCCACCTTGACCTTTGCTAAGCTTAAAGAATGCAGCAGTTTTGTGTTTCTTTTAAATCTAAAAGAAAAATCAGGGTTAAAAATGAGTTTGTCGATTGCAGTACGAGCCGAAGGCGAGTTGGGTAAGTTTTCGAGTCCTGTAAAACAATTGTATTGAAAATTGACTACAAAATAAAATAATAATTATAATCAAAAACTGAAGATTTATTTAAAAAATTTTATGATTATATTCTACAGCTGTCATCTTAAAATCCATTAAATTTTAGTCATAAAGTCATAAACAAAAACAATTGCAAGATAATGGGTTAAAATGGTTTTTCTAATGACTGCTTACAAATAATAAAAGTCTTCGTTTCGCTAAAAATGAATTGAAATTTTGATCGTATAGTAACGACGTTTTTGCTTAAGAAATGCTAGACCATTTGTATTAAACTCTTCATCGAATAAATCTACCGCGGGATTTTAAATCCCAACGGCAGATTCTCTAACAGAATGAAACATTACAATATAATAAAACATTTTATTATTTAAATTACGTATGGGTAAATATTTATAATGTTAATGTAATTCCATATTTTTAATATCGATGGCCAAATGCTAACACGTCGTAACCCACAACTTTAAGATTTTGGTTTTATATCATTTTTGGACTATTTGTACATCTCCCGACCTATTCTAAAAAGTAAGTCGTAAACCTCAAACCAATAGAAAAGCTTCAAATTTGAATTTTAAAACGTCTTATAATCATTTCGTAATAGAGTAAGCTATAGTATAAAAGCAAAATCTCAAAAGTTGTGGGTTACGACGTGTTAGCATTTGGCCATCGATATTCTCTCTAAAAAAAAGGTAACGCATCTTTGTTGGACCTACAGTTTAACGTGGAATCCGAACCACCGCACATATAATTTCGGCTCACTACACTAAATTACTCGTACTGTTGTCGATTAAATCAAATCGGAATTGTATAATAATTCAAAATAAGAGCACTTGAAGGTGCAAGTTTACTGAACGAAATTACTTTTTAAAAATCTCACTTTTATTTTTGCACGTGGCAAAATAGGGAAGTGGAAGGTCTTAATGATTTGACAATAATCGCATTTGTTCATCTATTAGTCATCGGCATGCATATTAACGAGTTGGTTTTTGTGAAGACGATTTAATTTATTACACACGTACTTATGTGTAAAATATGCAATATAAATTAGCGTCCCACGTTTGTTCTGATAACTGCCAACAATCTACAACTAAATGTAAATGTCTAATTAAACCAATGCTAAACACTTCGAGTTCTATACGTATTTCCATTTTCCTAAATTTACGGTTACGCCTGCCCTACCATACATCGTGACTAAAATATTCAGACAAATGTGAAAATTATTTATAAAGATGTACATAAATTTTTCCTCCAGTTTGATTATATTCGACAATTTATTCAAACAAATTGTATTTTTTCTTGTATCTTATGTATTATTTCTTCTTTTATTTTAATCAAACATTCTTAGGTTAACTTTTCGCCTTTGGGTAGGATAAAGAATATTCAGTTATTGTACCAAACAACCAAGCAAAATATAAACTACGTTCTCTTGCATCCTACAGTCGTGACATTATTTTGTAAAAACACTAACAAATTATTTTTGCTCTCAAATTCTCCATTAGAATGTTTTAAATTTGACTGAAAAACAACATTGCAGAATCAAATACCTAAAAGAAAATTTTCAATTGGCGAGAACGTACGGAAAAGCGACTTCAATGGTTTGTTAATTACGGAAGTTTTTCATATCGGTGTTTTCCGAACAAAATGAAAATTGTGTACATTGGAACAATCGCTCAGATTAAAATAAAAGTGCAGTTGTTCATACAGGAATACGACAAGCGGAAACTCTTTCTCGTTCTGAATTCCTAATGTTGGAAGCTGGTAAACGCCGACCACGCTGTCGCGGAATGTTCCCACATACATTCCATTCGTGCTTTTCACTACAATTCTCCATACTCTCAGCGCCATCTCTTCACAATGTTTCTCTATTATATTCAAAATGATAAAATAATTTTTAAATAATTAAAAATTTATTGAAAATTTATATCAAAAGAAATTCAAACTGATGAAATATGTTAATGTAAATGTAATTAGACGATTAAATTGATAATTTTAAAACCGCGCGCTCCTGTGATGTAAAGAAAGTAAATAACTCACTCGTTAATCTTTAAAACGTGTTTTTCAGTGAAAAATTGTAAAATTGCTAAGAAATAAAATAAAAATTAATATTTTATCACGTAGCCCTCCTTCCATCTCAAATATGTTTAAAATTCGATTTTTTTAAGATGTTTCCAAAATCGGAAAAATTGGGAAACTTATTTTTATCAACTTTTTTCAAAAAGTATACTTCAAACTGTTACTGATTCTATCCTGAAAAATTTGAGTCATATAGAGATTCTTTTCATTCGAAATCACTTTGAGCTGAGTTTGTTGTGGCGTTTCTCTATGTATTACAGTTTTTAATAATTAAATGCAAGTTTAACAGATCATGTAAAATTTATTAGAAGCAATCAAACAATAAACATAAATATAAGCTGTAACAACTTCATTTGGCACTTCCATCACGAAAACGTAATTGAAAAAATTCTAAGGCAACATACAACAATTTAATCTATGAAAACACACAAATTATTCCTCAGACCTTTTTTCAAATATTTTAGTATAATAATCCACCCATCTCTCCATCCTCTGGTTAAAAACTATATACTTCAAATTTTCGTCCACGATCTCTTTTGTTACTTCCTTTCTATCCTGGATACCAATGCCAGAAAACCTCGGTAATACCCATAACGCATTTATAATCCCATATTCAGTGAATCGATCAACTTCATTTTGCAACCACTTGAAGTTTAATTCGGGATCAACAGGAACACCGCAATCTTCAATATTGTCCTTAAGGTAACTGAAATATTTATACAAAATGTATCTTTTGGAAGTAATATAATCTTCGGGCATTAAGTTGATAAATAAGAGATATACCAAATCGCTGGCAATAGAACCGTAAAGAACTCTTTGAAAATCGATGAATTTTACGTCTATATCTACAACCATTTCATCCCAAGTTTCTCTTTCGTTCGGCCTATATAAGAAATTTGTTAGCAGCAAATTACCATGACAAAATACGTTGTTATCTTGTTCTGTGGATAACAAATCTTCAATATCATTTTTAGCAACTTTAATTAAATTTTCCAAGGCTGCAATTTTTATTACATTTTCTTCCGTGGGATACCTCCTCTTGTAAACTGTGACAATATTTTTTAAGTTCTCTTGTTGATGTTTTAAAAGCAGCCAGTCTGCATAGTCTGGATATAGAAGTTCCTTGGTAAGGTTTTTAATTTTTTTAAAAGCGTCTTTATTTTTATGTTTCAACACGATGGATGCTGCATGAAATTTTGCCAAAGCCTAAAATCGATAAAACAAGAAGATAGTAACATTTTTTGCTTGATTGGAAAGAAAATTGATACCTTCAGAACGTAATTACATTCGATTGGTTCGATATACCCTTTCTTCTCATCAAACATCTTGTATTCCTGGTGGATTCCACACAAATCCTGTAGAATTATCAGTCCATCTTTGGCGGAATAACATACTGGAACTGGAAGAGTGATAGCTTTATGAACATTTAAATTCGGCAAAATTGTGTTATACACTATTTCTTCATTTTGGACTGCAATATTTGCTTTATACAATTCTTGATGAGCTTTTGAATGCAACTCTTTTACAATTACGTCAAATCGAAACCCTAGAATTAAGCAAATGGTACAAATCATTAGATACCGTTAGTAATATGTTACTTACTCCTATCTTTATCGTAACCAGACAGTGTACACTTTTTTACCTCACTCATAAATGAATGTTGAAGTGAAGAGCTATCGCCACTTTTGACTGTATCGACGTTAAGATCATCATTATTGAAGAAGTTTTTTATAACAGATCTAAAGTATTCTGTGTTGGGCAAACGATTTTCTTCAGGTAATTCCATTTTATCTCTCTTATGTTTAGATAAATACGTTTTATCGATTGGCATATCAGAAAATTGGTTCGCTTGAATTAGTTGAACAAGTGGAACTTGCTTCTGAATTCTCGGAATTAGGATCCCTGGCAGCTTCTTCATTATTTGATTCATGTTCAGTTCTAGATAAAAGTTTACAATTAATTGAAATTAATATTTAAAATGATATTAGCGTTACTGTGTTGAGAACTTTTTGTTGCAGATGTGGAAAAATTTGGTGGTTTTCACGTTCAGGTGTATTTGGCTTTGGCTCTACAGATACTATGCAAGTAAACCGGATGGTTTGGAAAAGTTACACGCACACAATTTAAAATATTTAAGTTACACGCACAAAATAATTTTAACAACTAAAAATGTACTCGAAATATTGCATTGTTAGAAAATTTTATCGCTGCAAATGTTGAAAATCGCAACGTGGACATTTGTTAAGCCGATAAGGTTCAATATTTGAAAAATAAAATAAATTGAATTACATTTTTAAAAATTTTATAGATAATTTATTGTAGGAAAATTTATTGTCTTTTATTACTATAAAATTAAAATGATTTTTTTGGGTCAGCAGGTTGATATTTTCTCCATTATGTATGTATGAAAAACTGAACATTTTATTCATCTTTATCATCGACCATCTCTCGTATTGTACCTATAGTTTTGGAATATTTGCATGATATCGATATTGAAGTATCCAGAAATCAAGTAAATGCCAAAATATTTTACGTCTGCAGCCTGTGGAAGTCATTGGTCCTTTAATTTAACCAGTGGATGGGTAAATTGCAGTAAATTGGTTTGTTCTAGTGAAAGTAATTTTTTGGCTACTTTTAGACTTTTTGATGCTTTTCTTGAGTTTGAGCGAAACGCCATCAGGATCTCCTTCAAATGCAGCTACCATTACTCAGACTGGATTGACAGGTCAGAATGGGGAATTAACTTGAGTGCTGGGTCAGAAGAGAGTACCTAACCTATGATTGAAATAATAAAACTTATAATGGAAAATAGAATTTCTAGAATGAAAAAGAACAGAAAATTCTAATTTGAGGCATTCAGGAAAGAACAATAGTTTACATTCCACTGGAGGAAAGTCCATAATTCACAGTCCGATTCGTTGAGATTGAGAAGCTCTAGAACTACGATGTGAGTGATCACAAGATTAAAAAAAATTTGTGGAGCTAATTCCAATTCCAGTTTAGTTCCAAAAAATTTCAATAGTCTATTAAAATACACCAATTTGAAAATAATCAAGATAATTGTCCAAGAGAAGAATTAAATTCCATAAGAAGCTCAAATAATTTTGGTAATAACAAATTCATTTTATGGTAATTTCTGATTCTATTAGATGATTCAAAGATAAAAATGCTTACCCAAATTGTAGGTATTCATTTGTAAAAGAAAAATAGATATTTTTCCACTGAGACTGAATGGATTTGCTAAACTGATTGGTGTATAAATACCAAAAAGCAGAATCCGTGGAAAGCTGGTTAATTTGAGCACCCCCCCCCCTTCCGCTTTTCGTTCAAACCAAAGTTGGTCTCACCGACGACTGAGTACCGAAATTCTTGTTTAACGTTGACAACCCACAGTTAATGTGGACTTAAAGTGGTTAAACAACTTTTTCTGACCTTTGATCTAAAAAAAGATATTATTGACTATAAAATCTGAAAATATCATTGGATAAAAAACATATTATTAAAATCATTTACGTACCTGCAAATTTTAAAATTATGATTCTTAATAAGATCAAATAAAACAGAATTCATCAAAATCTTCATTCGCAGTTTTTCACAACACTGAAATTAAGAAAAATACCACTTTGACATAAGTAAATATTTGTAAAAAACAAAAACTTTTGCTTTCAAATCAGAGTATATCAAGTGGTGCAAAATTAAATAACAATTTGCCCAAATTTAGTATATAAATGTGGCATTTTCAAATCATAATTCATTTAATGGTAAAAATTAAATTTTATATTTTATTAAAAATAAATGGGATTACCCCATTATTTCCTTTTTTTATTATTTTAATTTAAAAATATCAACTCAATGATTATCACCCGATCTTCAAAGTTAAGTTACCTTTGAACAAAACACCACTTTAATTAATTTTTAGAGAAAATTACATTTTTGTGTGAAAATTCGGTGAAAATTATTGAAATTTAATTATAGAAGTTAGTTGTTGGTAAAATCTAGACCGGACCTATTATCTATAATCACATTTTATTGGTCAATTTTCTAGCCTTATTAATCTTGGCTATTTGCTAACCTACAGGTATTTCATAAACGAAAATTTATTAACTTTAGTTTCAAACTTAAACAGCAAATTTAATAGCATTTTGAATAATGGCCAAAATATTAATACATATATGCTTACACATCCTATAATTCTGTTCTCCTCGGGGATGTTTACATCAGTGGGTAGGTAAAGTCTCAGCTTACGTGTATACCCTTAGGTAAAAGAGCTCTGTTGTGGTACTGTCCACTACCATAAATAAAACGAATTGAGAAGCATAGATACGGAGACAAACTGCAATGTGGAAAATTTGTCGACCCCTCACTTTTGGAACTACTAGGAAATATTAAAGTGTTGAAACAATAAGAAGAAAACTCCTTGACAGACTTTTCAAACGGCAATAACATTTTAGAATTTGAACAATGAATTTAATTATCTTCGTTGCATGTACTATGTATGTGATGTAATTACCATAAATTTAATCTTATGTTGATGATAATGGTTCTATTATACTAGCGAGCTAATTTTTATTACGTACCAATTTTAAATAAGCAAAACGCAAATTGCTCGTCATAAACGTTTTAATAAAATTTTCTTGAAAGTTAAAGTTGATGATGAAGTGATAGCCGAAAATGTTAATTTGAAAATTAAAAATACTTTTGAATATTTATTAAAGATTTTATTTACTATTTTCGAAAGGACTTTTCAATTTTAGTCTTAAGCTAATGAGTTTTAAAAATGGCTTATCTGTAATTAGCAGCTACATATTTTAACATAGAAATTAAAAATGTGAGTTGGAGTAAAGAAAAGAGTAGGAGTGAAAGAGTTGGAAAGTTGTTAATTTGAACCGATTATTTTCATTATTAGTATCCTATCTTAGGTTTGCAGAAGGTTTTCATAAAGTAAATTGTTTAGCCGGACGGTTCTGCAAACAAAAATATCGCGAGTTGTGTGCAGTTTATGCAAATAATCTAGATGAGATTTTTCCCTTTCTTGTGGCAATAAAGTGCGGTGTTATCCTTTGGTATAGCAGATTTAGTTAGAAACATTTCCTTATTAAATACCACCAACTAATAAGATCTGTACGCTAGGAACTGGCCGTAATTCAGGCCGTAATGGGGCGTCTCTGAGATGAGGTATGATTCGCATCCCTTCACTACCTCCCCAAAGGGGTCCGCGATATGAACAGCGTCACGAAATAGCCTCATTACACAAGGTGATCCCACACAGCATTTAGTTCTGACATTCTCAGTATTTATTCGCATAATAATACTTTGCTACGTCGTTAAGAATTATGCCCGTCTACCGCGAAATAAATTAGTTATAAAGATTTATGTAATGGAAAACATATATCATTACAAAATTACGGCAATTGTGGAAGAAATGTTCGTTAAGACAGTGACAAATGCTAGACAGGGGTTAAATGTTCTACCATTTGATCTAAAAAGAGCGATCAATGAAACAATTAGAGGTGCCTCTGAGCTTTTCCCTTCATGGTTCTTATTACTGCTTCGTAGACCCTCATTTTTAACACTTTATATTCCTGACAAATGATTGTGGATTCTTTCTACAACCAACAAAAACTTTTTTACTCATCATCATCATTATTATCTTGTTTTTTCCAAACATCGATATTTAATTCACACTCCCTCTTATTTTATACACTTCAACTAAAATTATTTACTTACTTATAGAACAAATTATTTATCAATGAAAAAAATTGTATGCCATTTAAAATAATAGCTTTACATATTTTTATTAATATCTTCTATCATTTTATTACTTTTCTCGATAAAGAATAATATTATTCTTACGGTTTAATCTATACCAACAATTCAAAAAAACATACAATTTGTGTTTTATCTTGTAAATGATAAAAACCTGTCCATAGCAAGAACCCAGTGACTCTCGGGGGTGGACTGCTAATGTGGGAATGCAGACAACTATGTTCCAAAATTTATGCTTTCAAGAATAAATGGCATGGCTAAAAATATTTTAAGAAATTTTGATTATCTGAGATTTATTCCGTCAGCTGCCATAGGCGGTCAACCTAGTTCTAATTTTATACAACACAATAATAGTTAATAAATTATATTTTGCCATCAAACGACTTTTCTTGGGCCCACCAGTATTATTTATTAATATTTTGCAAAAATAGCTTTACGCTCCTCGACTATCTTTACGGTTCTATTTTAATCCAAAATATTTGAATTTTGCGATTTAAAGCTATCACTGTATTGTGTAGGTAGGATTTGAATCTGGATTTTATTATATTGTACTCTCTCCGGTGATCATCAGAGGACCGAGTGAGCAGTCCTCGATTTTAAACCAGAATTCCGCTCCGTAACTAAACCAGCGATCACATCATGCAACTGCTGCAACTTGTATTACTAGGTAATGAAAATATAACAATTTTTGATTTTAAATTATAATTATTTAATCATATCTTCTTCTTAAATCGCTTTATTCACTTAGCAGACGTTGGCCAAAACTATGATTAGATTTGATCAGCTATTACAGTAAATGTAATTAATGGGGTGGTTTTGCGTTGCTTTTCCCACACCATATTATATACCTACTGCTGTTATGTTTCAAATTCAGGAGATTAAAGGCAAATACCTAAGTTGAGGAAAATTTATATAATCTAACAAAACAGACAGAATAATATAAGAAATACTTTGGTGAAACAAAGCAAAAGAAACAATCTAAGAAAATTTTTTAAACCAAAAATTGCATAGTACCTATATAATTATTAGACTGATTTTTTTATTGGGAAGAGGATTATTTTTGAAATAATAACATTTTTCACTTTATTTTGACAAAAATAAAGTTTAACTGAAAAATTGTTCAAATAAGGTTCACTAACGCTAAACATAAAAGTAATATTTTTTCGGGAGGGGGGCGGTTATGCCCCGTTCTATAAAAAGGTGTATAAAATATTTTAAGATATGTATAATAGTACTTAAAAGTTATAGAAGAAAAAGCACACTTTACGTCCGCTGAAAAGTGTCATTTTATGTCAGCTCATACAAAATATCTATAGGGGAGAGGTTTGCAAGTTGCCAGTGCTTGCAGGTTGCCAGGGTCTCTGAATTTCGGCATCTAAGCGGGCCACACAAAAAATTTCGACTGAAATCGTCAACAAAGGAGGTGTGGTCAATTTTAAACTACTTTTGGTCCAAAAATATCCAATATTACAGTGTCTACCAAAGAAAGTATGAAAAAGCGTAAATTTAAAAGTGAATAATTAAAATTGTGTTTTTGTTTTGTGATTATAAATTGAACATTTTTATATAAAATTCAAGATAAAAATTTTTTCTGTGTTGTATTATATTCAATTTAATTCATTCTAAAAGAATTTCAAAAATAAAACAAATTGGCAATTTTTTGTACGAATTATTGTAAAATAGCTTCAAAATGTAAGTTGCCATGCTTTAAGACTTGTAAGTTGCCACCCCTTTCTGTTTCGCTTATTTCAACTTGTATGCCAGCCTTCATGATTTTTTTATGATTACAATTGTTAGTAAGTCAAAAGTAAACTGTATTTTTTACAATTTTGAAATATTTGTAGTATGGCAGCGCGTAGACCTAGAAAAAGCGACCGCGGTATTAAGAATTACGATGCATTGCTCGTCGGGCAATTTCATGCCAATTTACACAAATTTTTTTATAATTATGTTTTTAAATATGACTAAGAACAAATAAAATGCAATATATTTTTACAATCAGATGTTTTTTTTTCCGTTTTTCTACATTTTCAGCAATTTTACAGGGGGTGGCAACTTGCAAACCTAAATTTCAAGGTGTCGATTTTAGGTACTTTAGAAAATTGCCTATATAACTTTTATTTTTTGAAATTTCAAATGATTTCTACTTCAGGATTGTGGCATTATAGTTCCTCTTTCTAAAGTATTTTTTAAATTTACAATATATTAATTTTAAGGTGAGTTATGATAAAAAAAGCTAAGGGGTGGCAACCTGCAAGTCATTCCCCTAATTAATTATGCGTAGCTGGTACAATTGGTACAATTCACGTTGGGTAAATTATATCAAATTATATCTACGTGTGCCCATACTTGAGGGTAATAATCCTTTGATTTTATTGAATCTAAAATTTTCTACTAAATGGCACTCCTGTCCTTTTAACTTAAAACTCATCGTAATTTATTTCTTTATGTTTTGCCATTGAGGTAAGTTATATTTAATACTGCTCGGCCACTGCTCTGTCGCCTGTCAATTTGACATTAAACCGTGTTTCACTATTTTAAAACAATTCGTTGATTTTAGTAAAAATTGTAACCGAAAAAGAATTTGTATGTAAGTAATATTTTAATTAATTAAACAAATTTATTTAAAAAATTTTTGCTTTAAAAACTTATATTGGAGATGACTGCCGATAGTTGGAAGACTTTCTAGTTTAAAAATTTTATAATTCCTTTGGATTTTTCAAGAACACCAAAAAAGTCAAGCGCATCTGAATTTTAGCAAGAGGACGAAATCCTTCAAGGCAAAAATAAGAGTGTTGTAAATGGACTGTTGAATGGCAAATGTATTTCTTAGACGATACCCAAGATTAGAAAAAAAAAAGAAAAACAATTAAAAATTAGGTTTTCAAAAACTGAACTTTAACTTAATTATTCAGTTGATACAAAAAGAAATGAATGAAAAGTTTTCAAATAAGGAATGCAAAATGTAAGTAATTACAGAATCACTTTTTTAAATTATTCACTGTTCGATTTTTTTCATCCATTCAATACATCCAATTCAAAAATGGTAAAAAATAGTCGTGAATTTAAATTCTAATAAAAATTACCAATAAACTTTCCCTTGGTTCCATTGTGGGAAATCTTGATTCGTTAACATAATATTTCTTAATTTTTAAACAAATTTTTAAGTTAAAAAGAATTATTTTTTGTCATCCTTAATTTTTCTAAAAGTTTTTCCGTTGGTCTCATTGTAGAATCGTGATACGTTGTAGATATCATTTGTTTTGTACATCTTTACTTTATCGCAAAAAGAAATAACATTTTTAAAATCACTAAGTTTTTAAAAAAAATTGCAGAAGACGAAATAAATTATTTTCAATTTTAAGAGTAAAAGAAAATTTTGTTTAAAAATTAAAAAATATGTAAGTATAACCACACAAGATCTCATAATGGGACTGTTTAAAATTTGTAGAATGGTTCACAGCTTTGTAAAAAAATTATTCTAAAAAATTAAAAAAAAAAAATTTTTGAACTTAAAAATTGAAGGTATTTTGTTTTTTATTTATAAAATATATTAAGAAGATTAAGATCTTACGATAGGGCTATAAGAAAATTTGTACACTTTTATTTAATTACTCATAATCATAAGTCATAATCATTAAATTACTTTTGTAAATTTTCAAAAAAAGATCAGGAATACATAAAAATAAAATTTGTAAGTTCTTCTGGATACCACAATTTAATCAAAAAATCAGCTAAATTGAAAATGGTTGAGTCTAGAACTTTTTCAATTTCACATTTGAAGTTTTTTCTCCATTTTATATGGTACGTTAAAACCATTAAGACAACAGAAATTAACAAATGAATGTAACAAAATAATTCAAGCCACAGCGTGGAGTAATGTAATCATTTGTTGCGTTACACAGCGGAATTTCATGGTTCAAATCACAAACATTGCAAAATTTCTTAGCTCGGTCCATTGGACATTCACACGCTGTGGTGAAACAAAAAGAAATAAAAAAAAGTACCACTCGAACTTTTTTGCTTATTTAGGGAGGGGGTTATTTATACCCCCAGATTTCTCGGATTTCCAATAGTTTACTTTTAAAAGTATACGCTAAAGATCAGAGAAAAACTTTTTCAAGAACATAAACTACATATTATAATAGTTAATTTGATCTCAGTTTTTAAGCGTTTTTTTATATTTTCTAGGGTAGCTAACTCGGTCATTACCACATCAGCAATGAATTGCACAAACTGCTAATACAGAGGACCTGGTTCGAATTCATTCTGACAGTCTTTTCTCGGAAGGCAACGGCAAACCACCAAGATGTAAATAATTTGCCTAGACAACATTTAAAAAATGTCACGATGTCCTTTCGTAGGACAAAGGAATCTGTGCCTAAAATTCTTGAGCCATCTTTGCCACGCCCTAGTTCTGTCTATTTATTTATATTTTGTAATTTAATTTTAATTTTTTTAAATTATTTATATATTTAATATTTAGTTATTACGTGAACTTTTCGAAAACGTGAAGATGCTTGCCTTTAATTAGTTCACGTTATCGCGACTTCACTGTAATTTGCATGAAGCTTTTAACAAATTATAATATTTATAATATCGTGGGTATTCTGCGAAAAAGCACTAAGTCAATATTTTGCTGTTTTGACTTAATCATGAGGTTGTATTGATTGGTGAACGCTAAACAAACTGCGAAAACGACCAAGTCATATTTCCAAAAATAACAAAGATAATTTCTGTTTTAAGTCAAAATCACTTACTTAAATTTGTTCAGGGAAAATTAAAAAATATTTAATTTTTTTTTTATTTTAATGTTATTTTTTACCTTATGTACCATTTCTGGACAAAATATTTAAGAAATAAATGTGATAAATGGGAAAAAACTGATGCTGAATCTTAATTTTACCGTTATTATTTAAGAAAAATGCACCAAGTCATACACTTTATATCACTTTTTTTTTAAATTGACCAATAGGCAAATATTTTTAAATAACAAATGAGGGAATATTGAAGTTGATAAAGCAATGTATCGTTCGCAACCATTAATTTTCTGACATCTTAATAAATATAATTCTTATTTCAATACAAACTTTCAAATGCAATTATCTCAAAACTATGATTATTGACTTACAAAAGGACACAACAGTGAGTATGTCGCCAATCAAAAGCCCAATTTTTTTGGTGATTCTAGGAGCTAAAATAATTATCACTTTCTCGATTTTTAGTCCAATGGGCTTTAGTTACTGAGTTAAGAATTTTTGAAAATCTACGTTTTACCATAAGATTTACATTGTTAATTTAGATTTTATTTAAAATTTTAAATTAGATTTATTTTAAATAGATTTTTATTTTTTTTAAATTGAATTAATAGATTTAAATAGAATTTAAAATGTTAAATTAGATTGTTAAAGCAATCCAAACCATGTTAAAACAATCCAAACCATGTAATCTTATGGTAAAGCGTAGATTTTCAAAAATTCATAACTCAGTAACTAAAGCCCATTGGACTAAAAATCAAGAAAGTGATAATTATTTTAGCTCCTAGAATCACCAAAAAAATTGGGATTTTGATTGGCGACATACTCACTGTTGTGTCCCCTTGTTAGTGCTTTTTCGCAGAATACCCACGATATATAAAATAAAAATATTGTGCGATTTTCTTGGTATAATTTTGATTATTTTTTAAAAATATTTATTTGAGTTTAATGGGGTATTCTCTATTGAAGAGAAAAAGCAGTTCAACTTTTGAATTTTTTTCAGTGAACAAAAATTATTAACAAAATTGTTATTTTTACTTTACATTTTTTATTAACATTCGAATATAAAGCTATAAAATTATAAAAAAAAGTTGGTAAATATGCACTTGAATCTGCACTTACGCTTAAAATTCAAATATTTAGTTAAAATTCAACAAGAGTTACCTGTGCTAGAAGTTTGCTTTAAATTTTATTGCTATTAAATTTTAATTTTTAAGATAAAGTTTACGTAGTTTATGTAATTTTCGAATTTTTCCAAAAGAAATTAGTGCTCAACATTTTTAATGATGCGGTTTATTTTATTTCTAATAATAAAATTTTGATTTTCTCTAATGGTAAAAGCTTCTATTGTGTAGGAATCGATCAATAAAGTCAGTGCTCTCAATGATTTTACAGATGTCCGATAGAATCCAAGACTAATTAATTTCCTTTCATCACTCAGACAATCCCTTTGTAGGTCTTATTTTCCTTTGACTGACAAGGCTGTAAGAAGTGCGATATCCCGGCCTTTCTTATCCTAATTAGCTCTTAGTTAGAGCGGACATGAAGCCAAGAACACTGAATAGCTGGCAGGCACAGATAGGGAGCTTTTGACGAGTCGTTTACGAGGAAATTTGCTTGCTGTCAGCTGCAGTTGACCAAAGACCGTTAAAACCCACAGTGACCTCATACATTTACTTTAAGTTAATTAAATAATTAAATAATTCGTTTACGTTTAATTTTCAAAATTAAAGTTGAATTAAAGTAAATGTGACGTTTGTGTAGGTACTAGGAAGGTACAAAGTATTATAGGCGACGCTCATCTCTGGTGTAAGGATGTTGTCAACCCTTGATGGGTGTTTTCATTTTATGAACTTTCACAGAGGCAATTCTATGCTACATTCTTGACATCCTTGTTATGTGTGTCTGGTTTACTTCATAAAATAATGTACGTATTTACTTGAAAGCACAAAGGCTACTTAGGATTCCTTTCATGTCTTGACCACTACTAGGTACATACTACTCACCACCCAATCCTCCCTTCTTCCTACTCAACGGTTAACCAGAATACATTTTTGTTCTCGTACGTTAATTTTAAAAATAAAAAGGATTTATTGGATTTCGCTTATCCCCTTCATGGCGTTTTAGATATCAGTAAGATAAGTAAGGGGAGGTATTAAGCTTTGGTCGGTTATTAAATCGGACTGTGTTCAGATCTGAGACATTTCGGTGGCATTAGCGAGTCCGAACGCCACACACCGCGCAGTAAAAGTGATTTGTGACGCTCACAATCCTCTGCATTGCAAATCCTCCATTCTTCTCCGCCTGAGCGCCGTTTGGAGGGATTACGAGAGCTGACCGATTCCAATTATTATTCTGTATACTGATAATATTAAAACAACGGTTCAACTAAGGTGGACGCTGTACTAAAAACTAAGCCACATGAAACGCAATTTAAGCTTGGGACGTTTGGACAATGAATACAAAAACCTTACTATAGACTAAAGGTTGCTAAACGTATGTCCTAAACGTGAGCTATAAGCTTAAATTTTAAATTATTACGGAGGTGAAACAGATTTTAATTAATACATTTTACTATTACACAATATAATATTCAAATCTTTCGGATTCAATTTCACCGTTCACCATTTCATTTAAAACTAAATAAAAAAATCATTGCTCTTTGAAAAATTATTCATATAAAACGACGGCGAGGTTTATTTAGTTCTCAGTTGAGTTCAGTAAGCAGCACAAGCCAGAGTCGGCAAGGTAGAAGAGCTAGAGCGTTCGTATCCTAGCGAAAGATATAAGGAATCCAGGAACACGAGGAGGACATCGTCTTCTCTCCGATGTCAGGCAACTTGTGGCAAAATTCGAGATTACAAGCTTTGTTGCAAAACATGACATTTTATATTAAAACATGACAATACAAATTTTCAAAATTTTATAAAAGTTTCATTTTCTCAACTTGAATTTTCAACAGTTTCCAGTTAATATTACAATTTTGTCACCTTTAATTTTTCCAATTCGTATAGGTAAACGTGAACTTTTATCCTTAATTTTTTAAAGTACGAAACTCAATTTTACAACTTTTAATTTAATTATCCTACTTTGATCAAAATGGAAAATACCTTTTGAAATTTGTTCCTTCTATCAGTGCAGTAGGAATTTTAAAGGGTGTAGCAGAAACTTGGAAGCTACGTTTTGATTTATTGCATAACCAAGTTTTTATTTTCCAATATTCAAAAGAAATTCTCAAAAGTTATGTTAATTTTTTCTTTTTGAAAATGTAGTTAACAAGAAAATTACCAACGATTAGTAATTGTATAATTTTTACATAAAGAGTAAATAAAACCAGCTGATAAAATAAAAAATTTTCAATATCCTCGTAAAAAGCGGAAACGAACCAGTAAACTGTTCCAGGATAAAAATTTTAAATAAAGTGCATATCGTTTACATTTACATTTAAAATATTTATAATAAAAGCTGACAATTTTGTATTTTTCCTTTTGCTATAAAAGTTTTTTGGAAACAAAGTTTGTTCGCGTGTTTCGATTCTGTGGAAAGTGAGTGCCGTAAAACGAAAAGTTCTTGCGCTTGGCTGAAAAGCTGCGTCTTCATTACTCGTTTGTGCATGACGTGACTTCCTGAAAATGACTTTTCTTTATACGCTTTTTAGCTTTTATAGAGCTTAAATACCATTTATCTCTTTGCTTTTTCTACCTTATGCTTTAATTTTTATAATTGCATCAAAATTATAATTTTCTTTGGATATTTTCACCAAGTCGTGCGGATGCTATAACAACGCTATTAAATGCGCAGCCTCCTATACGTTTATGTATTCCTGATAGGTGGTTTCTTCATTGTATAAGTGTGAGAGTTTCGAAGATGAGGAATGGCGTTAATTAAACGTAGATAAATTTGTGTTAAGCGGCGTTTAACCTTCTTCAGGTGTTTTCAAAATTTTAAAAATCTTTTTAATTTCTTTTCACAACTTACCTACCAAAAAAATTTTTACGTGAGCGTTCGTTCGGCTATGAAAATTCGTAAAAGTGTAAGTAATTATTCTCAAGTTAACAAAGAGTATCATACAGGTTGGTGCAGAAGTTACGAACCAGTGTGAAAATTCATAATTTTCTTTAAATAAAACAAATTGATTTTGTAAGTACAAAATGGATGAAGGGTTCATCCAAAGTAAGATGACTGGGCAGGAGCTAATTTCTTGTGCAGTAGATGTGGAGGGAGAACGTGCCGGTGCTGTCGTGCATTTAATTTTTGTTTCTGCACATTAACCGCTTAGTCATCTCAATTTGGATGAATTTTAAATAAACCAGTTCTAATCTAAAATATGCAGTGGTGATTTTTACAATTCCATCGAAATTATCAAATTCCATTAACAGTGGCTTCATCAGTCCAAGCAATTGACGCATAAGATCAGAGTGAACAAATAAGAACTCAAAACACTACACAAAATTTACCAAAAATATTTGAAACATAGCAATGAAAAATCGAAAACCATTGTAATTTTCCAAGAAAGCGAGCAGAAGACCTCAACGCCAGAATATATCAAGATTTAAGCTGCCCGCACACTTAGGCGACGCGACACCACACCACACGACACCACAGACAGAAGCCCACAACAAACCACACACCAGGCGACGCGACAGCTTGGTAGGGTCCGCACATTTTTGTGTGTGCTGTGTGCTTCTGTGTGTAATGTGGTGTGGTGTAGTGTCGCGTCGCCTAAGTGTGCGGGCAGCTTTAAACTCTTAGCCACCTCAAAAAGTGACTTTTTGGGTTGAAACAGTTACGGTTAAAACACTGAAGATGACGGCTGCGACGATAAAATCTTTGCGTTTTGCGCATTCAACGATGTAAGCCCTCCTGCTTTGACTCCTAAACCTACGTTTTCTTTTGCACTTCTTGGCTTTGATTTATTGCCCTTAACTTTTGCATTCTCGGGAGGACCAATGGGGGATAGGTAGCTACTGTGGTCCCGAAAATACAAATTTTACGATTGAAACCTCGAACTTTTCTGAAAGAGTACATTTTAAATAAGAGATTTAATGGAGATGCAATGCCTTAAATGCACCTGTTTTTTCAAAAATCGAATTGAAAAAAGCTTGATTTTCGAAGATTAAACGCTCGTGATTGGTTAAACAAGTTCGTTCGTGGGAGGTGCGTGTGTTGCTATACATAAGTGGGTCGCACTTCTACAATTAGACAGTAACTCTTTCGCTATGGTAGGAATGCGTTCTCCTTTTTTATTTAATTTAAAACTTTAAAATTATTTAAAAATTACTTAAGAAAAGGGTTACTTAAATTTAACGAACGGTAGTTACTTTTGCCCGTAGGTCCGGCTCTTGCCATGGTGATTTTGATGAAAATTGACTCTCAGCACCCTTCGGGCGCTTCGAGCCATTTTCATCAAAATGATAACTAATTTAAAAATATCCCGAGGCCCGTAGGTCAAGGAAAAGGTGAATCTTTGAGAGGTGAAACTCGTGAGGGTGGATTTTTAACGCACTGTAGTTGTGCGAAGAAAAATCGACTTAAAGCACCTCTCGCTGCGCTCGGGAGCTTTAAGCCATTTTTCTAGCACATGTACTATTCGGAAAGGTGGTTGTGCAAGGAAAAATCGACTTAAAGCACCTCTCGCTACGCTCGGGCGCTTTAAGCCATTTTACCAGCACTTTTAGGGTTGAAAACCATGATTTTCGTTCGAAGTGCTCTGTTACTGCATCGCAATGCGAGTGTCGCTCCCACTCTGCGCAAAGCTAAGACTATATCTGGGTGCACGTACCGACAGAATTAACCAATCCCGAGCGACTTTGCTTTAAAATTTACTGCAAAAATCGAAGTTTTTAAATTCGATTTTTGAAAAAACAGGGGCACTTAGGGCATTGAATCTCCCTTTATTCTCTTATTTAAAACATACTCTTTCAGAATTCATCGAGATTTCAATCGTAAAATTTGTATTTTCGAGACCACAGTAGCTACCTGCAACCGGACCAATGCCCGCGTCAGTCTTTCTGTTTAATTTTTTGACAGTGTTGATTGAATGACTCATCCAAAACTCGAACCTTACGTGTAATGACCGACTCATTTGCTAGTTTTATGCAATTAAAGAGGTCGTAAAAAGAGGCCAATGAAAGATGGTAAAACCACCACAACCAGCCATTACTATACGACCAACGATCGATACACCAAAAGAGAATAAAAGTCCCTTGTCTATTTTTGATTAAAAAAACTTTATCTTTATTTCAACCTCAATCTTTTTTATACAGCAAATCGCCACGATGCGGCTTTTTCTCAAGGTAATTGCCCGTTTTGTACACACAATTAAAAGAGGTTGAATGAGCTGCGTTGTGTTCTTGTTTTCCACGAAGTGTTACCTGCATACTCTACTCAGGGACGTGCCCAAACAACTTTTTTCGGGGGGGGGGGAATTTCAAATTTGCCAACTGAATTAATTTAAAATTGCCAACTTTTTGTAGGTTTTGCAACTTTTTGTAAATTTAGACATAAAAAATGCCAAATTGACCAACTTTTGGGTGTTTTTACCAAATTTTTGCCAACTTTCTACAACATTGGCAACATGGACACGTCCCTAACTCTATTATTTCGTTAGCTATTCTCACCAATAAATACTTTTTAAATTTTTCCCGTACTTGACTAGTTATTTTTTATTCAGAAAAATGTGTGCAAGAGTCCCAAAGTTATGTTGCAAGCGCCCTAATTTGCTACCAACCTAGAAGGCTTTTAATTTGGAGCAGATATAGCTATTATATAACCGTTATAGTTTTATATTATTAAATTATTATTATTATTAACATAAAAAAAGACAGAGTTGAAGTTCTACTGTATAGTAGATTTATATTTTTATTTTTCCTTTTTTCAATTGTGCCCTTTTATTTAAAGAGGCACTTACGAACCACTGCTGCTCCAAGAAAAACCCCCTACATCTTACTCAAAATCTTCTACTATTATTTCACATAATAACAGATACTACTTATTTTAGTAAAAGTATTACCTCTAGATAGAAATATAGAATTGATAAGTACTCACCCTAAATATTATATTTTCCATCCCCATCAAAGAAAATGCATATTATTATTCCATTCTTTGACAACACACACACACCCTCACTGCACTAGTTATAAATTTAAACTGACGATAATGTACAAGAAATAAAATTTGTACATACAATTACTCATGCACAATGACACAATCAAGTTTACGTAAAATGAAAATTTACGTACATACCTACAAAATTTTCTTTATAAATCAAACTGGTAAAATTTTTAATTTTTATACGTTCATTAAGTTCTATAGAGTGAACAAGACCAAGCTCGATTAAATGAACAGTAGAAATCAACTACAGTTTACTTATTAGTAGATAATTTTGTTATTCCCCCGAATACATATAGGTGAGACCGGGGCTACTGTGGACATGGGGCTAGAGTACTCAATACTTCTGTTGCCTTCAAATAGCATTTAAATTACACGCCACTGCATGAATATATCCCTCCCGCTTACCATGAAAGATGCCTTGACTTTTTCAAGTTATAGTAATTCTAAAATTAAAGATGAATGAATGAATGGATTAACGAGATTTCCGTTGTTCATTTAAAAATTGGTTTTTATTAAACAAATGCAATGATGAAAGGTCAGAAGAGAAGGGTAAATATCTGGGACATCAATTTTACTGTGAAAATTTCTTTGGGGTAAGATAACATATGATATAAATTCTAGCTATTAAAAATCACCTTCTATGCAAAATTATTTCTGCTGGGGGGGGCAGAAGCAAAAATTGGGAAATAAATTGCGGAAAACGAACAAAAATATGTCAATTACTTTGCAATTAATGGAATACTAAACAAATTAAAATCGAAAGTCACTTTCTAAACTACATTAGTGTAATGTAATGCATTTATTTTGTCTGCAGGACCTAAAGATTATTGGGAGTCAATAGACAACCCCCCCCCCTCCCCGGCTCCAAAGCACCTATTTATAATTAAGAAGGGCATTTTTTCAGGGCCTTTTTAATTTAACCAACAGATGGCGCCTACTTAAATATTTTTTATAAAATAAGAAGAATTTGCTATATCTAAAATATAGCAAATTCGTTGAGATAATACTATTCTATAAACAATATTCTTGATCTTAAGCTATTTTGAGTTCGTAATATTTATTTATAAAAACACAATTCGTAATTAAAGTTTAATTATCTTTTTTTGTAAGTGAGTGTGTTTTGACATACTCAATACGAACTCAAAATAGCTTAAGATCAAGAATATTGTTTATAGAATAGTATCATCTCAACGAATTTGCTATATTTTAAATATAGCAAATTCTTCTTATTTTATAAAAATATTTAAGTAGGCGCCATCTGTTGATTAAATTAAAAGGGCTCTGAAAAAAGTGCCCCTCTTAATACAACAATTATTATTAAGTATTATTATTATTCAGTAGGCCACGTAATGAATATTTCAAGTCCTGATCCTATCTGTAAGTCGACTTAATTAAATTACTGTGTAGCCTAGCGTAAAGATGCTTGCCTGTGGATTTTAAGACGGCCAGTTCGAATCCTACTCTTGGCCGATTTTTTAAAAATTGAGAATGCTGTGGTTTTTTAAAAAATGCAATTGTCTTTAAAAATTATGTCTTATTGATCAATAAATAACAAGAGAAAAGACTTATTATAGTACGAAGCGGATATGAAAAGCATCGAACTAGAAAAGCAGGATATCATTCACTTCGTAAACAATGACCGTGTGGCCTAATGGATAAGGCGTCGGACTTCGGATCCGAAGATTGCAGGTTCGAGTCCTGTCACGGTCGTTACTTTTTAATCCAAGAGTGCGATGGTCCTTCGAAAAACAATTGTTTTTTTTCAATTCTAGTAATATAGAGTTTCAGGAAAACTAAGAAAAGGACAGCTATAGTAGAGCAAGACAAAATTTGAACCATGCATTATAATTAATTTAGAAGAACGAGTGGACGTTCCGGCCGTACTTGTGTATTTAGCATGGGTGTTGTTTATTTATAGCTATTTAGTCCACCTGCTACAGCACCGTCTATCATTCCGGGGTTTTAGGCGACTCCGGAGATATTGGAGATACAGATATAATTGCTGGCAACACATTGTCCTTATAGAAGGATTGTTTGTGTTGTAAAAATTTTTAATTGCTTATTTAAAATCATTAAACGACCAATAATTCAAATTTATTTTTGGTTTTGATTAATTTTATCCAATAATATTCGAAAATCAAATCGAACGAAATATACGAACTGTTTAATAAGTTAGAAATTATTATTTAGGATCATTTTGTAGGTCTGTACTCGCGTATGAATATATTGAACCTAAAGCTCATAATATACCTAATTACATTGTAAAATAAACTGATCAACAGATAAACCAACTATCCAATCATTTCATATCTAAAACACTAAAGTATCATATGATTATCGAATTGTCATCAATAAACTACTTAAAACACAACGCTTGGGTTTTGTTATCTAATTCTCTATAATAAATGTTAACATTGCAGTTGCTCGACAATCGAAAAAGTCCAACATGATTTATTTTCTTTTGACAGAGGGGCATTTTGAAATTTTACCACTGGAACACGAGATAAATTGAGAATTAATACGAATTTGCTCAAACACTCAGAATAAACTTATTATGCAAACGTGATCGAGGTAAAGACAGATTAATTGAATCAGGACTGTCAGGAAGGTCTCAAATGCACTCAAAGTGCATTAAATTTAACCTTCAATTATAATTATTAATTACTATACTAACTATACAGCATAAATGCATCGCTGTTATTAATATTATTTTCTTAACCCTTTCATTCTACCTAAAACAACGATATCTTTTAATTTTATTGTCAATCGATTTAGGGGCAATTACATCAAAGCCAATTAAACATTTTACAAGATTTACAATTAAATACAGATTAAATTTCCATTTCAATTGTAGCATTGGATCCTTCGTTCGATGGAATGAGTACATTTTACTAAATTTATTGTCCGAACCACCATTACCTATCAAAATTTTGTGTGCTTCTTTGCCACCTCCCCAATTATCAGATCATCTAAAAACTAATATAATTTTCGCAAATCTTCACATTTTTTGGCACATGACGTATTTTTTAGACTGAATTGATTGTGGGATTAGCCTCTGTATTAAGTTACATATTTTGCTAAGGCAGTTCATTAATTATTCGGCCCAATTATGATTTAAACTAAAGAAATGCCTTAATTTAGGGCCAGAATCATGATAGCACTTTCGCACATTGCATCTCAACATTGCCCACCAACAGATCGAAAGGTGCCAATCAAAGTACATCAACAAGTAACCAAAATTTACCACAAGTATTGTTCATAATTTTCCATGGTGAAAAACTGGATACCGCGTTTAAACTTTAAACATGACAGGGAGTCCTAGGAGTTTCCCTAAGTCCTGACAAATCTGCAAACGTCATAAATCATGAAAAGTTAGTAACCTTTAACTTCATTATAAGACTTTATAATGAAAGACCGATGAATAAAATTCAGAAAAATTGCAGAATCATTCAAAATGTCAAGTTTTGCTTTTGTGTGGATCCCATATTTGCTTTTTGTTAAGTAGATCGTGTTAATTGTCGTTACTTCAGAGGCCAAGAATACAGATAGGTTATTAAGAGTTGTGGTTTTGGAAATTTGACAGTTCATTTTTGTTTTATATAAATGTCTGAAAATCGGAGACGAAACTAGCAAGTTCAAGGTCCTGGTTGGAGATTTAACAGTTGATGGCCTTTTCTTAATCAAAATTACTGGAATGGAAAAAGGTTCTCTGCCCAATATGTGCTAGAGGTAACAAAATTTTTATGTAAGGGATCTTTTAAAAAATGTTAGAAAACCAGGAGGTCTCGGGAGTATGGAATACCTTACATTAGTTACAATTTTTGAAAAGTTGTTTAGATGGCTTTTGAATTAATTAATTCAACACAAAGATGCAGGAACATTGAAGCGCCGCAGGTGATTTCATTTTTGTTAAGCTGTACTTTTGCTTAGCATTTTACCTACACTTTGTTTAGAAGGATTGTATTACTTGCGGTGATATTATTAACTCAGTGTTAATATTAGTGGATGTTTATATTTTATTCAATCCAACAACTTTTCGAAGCTGTATAAAGTCATTTGGATTCGCAAAAGTTTTATTTAGATAAATATATTTGTCTTTCTAAAGCCTGCATGTTTATTTTTTAACCTGCATGCAGCAAAAACTTTGCTTTAATTATTCAAACTATTTTTCATATTTTCAGGCTTTCCATAACTATTTCAGGTTGCTGAAATAAAAAAACAGATTCTTGATTGTAAATATTCAAGAAAATTAGGTTTTATTAATCAATAAGAGGTATAAATTTTCATGAAGGTTTTAAGTAATAAAAGTGCGTTCTACATTTTTTTATGTTTTTTATACCACCTCTTTAATTTTTTTCATGATCGTTAAAATTTCGTCTTCATCTACTTAAAGAAGAATGGGAACGTTAATAAAATTTAATGGTACTTACATTTTAAGCCAAGAAAAATGTAAATTAAGGAAAATACGTCGTAAATAATCAGCTACTTTCCTGTTTCCTGTATACGGTGTGTAATGTAATTCATTTCGTAAATGTGTAAAGCTGTAAACAAGGCTCATTTTGTTGTATTGTAAGGTACGTGTAGTTGTTATTTGTCTAACGAAAACCAAATCTTTCCTGAATTTCCCTCGATGTGCATTAAGCAATATGCAAGTTTATTTTTTTACAAATACAATTTTTCTTTACGTTTCCTCAAAACGGCACCGTAGTACTTAAAGGAAAGGATGTTAACTTTTACAGTTTCCTTACACTCACGTATCTATTAGGTTTTTGAAATAGAATTTGAAATTTAACATGTCATACAATTCTTATCTTATTTTTCTATATGGCTTGAGCATTCCTTTCACGTCAATTATAGCTCCCATTTCGCCAGTGTCTGCATAGCAGAGTCCCTCAGGGTGAGTGTAAATAAAAAATAATAAAAAGCAGTTTATAATTCCGACAGGCTGTCTAAAAGCACACAGGAGAAATCATTTGTATCTTTTGGTTAAATTGGAATATAATTTATGTTTCATCACGTGAACACATTTCATTTATACCTTCCCTTGCTTACTTCATATTAAACTTAATTTTTCTATAATTTTCTGATAAGTATTATAAACAATTAAAATATTCGAGCGGAATCGCACATCTCCGAATGGATGATGGATAAAGTTAAAATATTTGTTATGATAATGATGATGTGTAGGTAACGTCACTGCCATAATTCAAGACGAAAACACATTCATAAGTTAAACTTTTAAGCTATGTTTGAAGTTTCCGCATATCTCGATAAATCAATGATTAATAATGAAGTTGGGAAATGTTTACCGCGAAATATTACACATCAAGTCTGAAATGTTCAAAGTTTGGAGGTGGTCATCACTTTTCTAACTTATTTTGAGAACATCCATATTTTTTGACGATATATTGTAAGCTAAGTAGACGATGAGAAATGGACTCTCGTTTTACGAATTATGGACTTCATTTCGTCCGATGTTCGTTTTCATTCAGCGTCACCGTCGTCGTCGTCATCAACTCGACCAAGACCTACTAACTTTTTTGCCCCTCTGCAGTTCATGTTTGTTTTAATTAGTAAACAACAAATTTAAACAGCTTTTGAAGCGTAAAGTGCATGGAAGACAAAGATTTATGTATTCTAATAAAACTTAAACAAGCAGAATTCAACACAACATAATACAGTAGCAAATACTATAAATAACATTAGTCCCGCTTGGCGACATATATCAGGATGTTAAACTGTGTCTCTAATTGCGCAAGGACTCGCCATTGCATGTGTTATAGTGAGACACACGGTCTAAGTCAACTCTCTGGTCTGCCGTTTGTCTTTGATTTATACGACATAACGAGTACTTTTGGGGAGGCCATGATTCAACAAGGAACTTCCTGTTCAAACTATCCTTATAACCCTTCAGGCCAAAATCCTTATTACTAATATATCTTCACTATTACAAAATTACGGTTGCAACTATTCATACACTTAATTTATCATTTTCTAAATATTTTGCCAAATGTAAACAATAACTGCTAGGTAAACATAAACTTTAAGTTACTTGTCTCTTTTCCAGTGTAATTTTAATTAAATTTTTTTGAACGCTTTAAAATTTATTTCAATTTTGAAAAGCATTTAAGAATGATAATTAATTATTGCTATACCTAGACAAAAAACCCAAAATTGTTTTGAAATACAAGAGTTTTTAAAACTGAAACTTCAAATCAGAATCAGTCAATCCATTTAAATCCTGATTAGAGCACGAAGAGAGCTGAAAGGCACTCATTTCCCAATTAAAGAAATTTGGAAACTTCTGGTATAAATTAAAAAGCCACCTCAATTAACCAATAAAAAGTTACATTTTCGAAAGAGTTCGTGTCGGGTTTCTAGACAAGGCGAAGTCGTCAAAATAATTTTCCAAAATGAAATTTCTTATTGTGTTATTCTTGGGCAGTGCTGGCAAAAGTGGCCCAAACTTAAACGTCCAGAATACCCTACGTCAAAAAACAGTCTCGATTACCATATGCTTATCAGAGCTTATGTTACTTGTTAAATTTTGCTATACATTTAAAAAAATTTGTGATTAGTGAGCAAACAGTCGGTTGTGAAAATTTCGTTAAATCATTAATGCCACCTCAGTGGTGGACTCATAGCCGATAAAAACAGTTAAAGTTTGTGAGACTAGATTTCACCGCAGGGTTTGTTTTAGCTGCGCCTGACTTAAAATGCTGTGTGAAAACATTTTGATTATTACTTTTAATGTTTTATTGTTGCAATGTACAATTATGTACCATGTTTACTTTACAGATTTACTTGCAAGTTTTATGCATTTTCAGATTCACCATGATTTTTTTGGAAGTTTACAGAAGTTGCATTAGGTGTTCATCAGTCCCAGTGTTTAATCCACCCGAATAATTTTCTTTGAGGTAAACTGCATATTGTTGAAAAATTTAGATGTATTTTTCCTGATAAAAATAAGTGAAACGCAATCAGCCAAATAAACCTTAAAATATTTATCTACACGTCACTGATGAGATCTAATTAAATCGAAATAAGTACGCATCCTTTGATGGAACCACCGACCAGACTTTCGTAAATATGCAATCAATTATCTTATATTTTAAGTTATAAATTTTCATATCCTTTTTATATTTGAGTAATTAAGACTTTAAAATTGATGACAAAATCGATATTTGAAAATGAAGCTATTTTATAAATACTCTCGCAAAATACGTGAAAGTGAAACGATTGTTTTCCATTTCGTTTTCTTCCAGAAAAACAATGTCTAGTGAATTTTTTAAAACTTCATTCTGTACATTGGAGTAAATTTATTTGCTAGAATATTTTTTCAAGAAATTATTTACGTTTCCTAATTTCATAATCTAAAAAATATGTGTAGTCGGTTACAAAGAAATAATTTTTGCTGTTTTATGAGTGGGGGGTCCTAAACCAGGAAACAATACATGAATCACTTGCCACAACCCAGTCCCGCAATGTAATAGATGAGTACTTTTAAGGATTAAAACACAACGTATTGAAATATTTTTATTTCACCCTCAGAGCGAGTTGTATGAATATTATACAAAGCCTCGTAGTTTTAATACAATAGCAAGGGTTTTCTTACCATGAAATATAACCTGTAATAATTTTAAAAGGCAAACTAATATAAAAACCATTTTTTTAAATAAACCCAACTTTTTAAATTGACCAACAAAAATAATCGATTTATTATCCTGCTACAAATTTGTCCATAAACATCGATAAGGACAATAAATATATAATACAAATAGTTCTTATTGGAACCGTGTGTACCGGTCAACACAAAGTGACAGTGCATTCCCAGCGGTCTTGTATCTTTCTCTTTACTCTCATACAGGACAATAATCGAACTGCCCTTTTTCCCTGGACGGTATTAGGATATCGGTCATGGGACGTATTTCACCTTAGCCGCGATATTGGACGAGGTACTCCCCAAATAACTTGTCTATTCTATCGAATACATGAACTCACGTTGTACAGGGTGTTTCTGCAATCCATTTAATCATTTCTTGTCCAACACGTAACAGCATCAGCAGAATTTATAGTACACGAAAACTCTGCTGACGCTGATCGTTTCATAAAAACTTGTCGTTCAATACATGACCGAATTTGCATATTTTACAAAAAACCATCCAATTTATTGTTACTTTCGAACAATAATTTCGTTTTAAATTTTGTTTATCGTTAAATCGTAAAAGCTTATTGGGTGTGTTTAAACGTACACCCTGTGTAGCGCATTTCCATTTAGCTGGCAAGACCCTCAATAAGTTGTAAGTTCCATCGGGATCTGAAGATAGCATTGTATATGAGCACAGTTAGACTGGACATAGTTTAAGCCGTCTCATAAACAAACGGGTATCTGGACATCAGTCGGGAACAGTTCGTTCGTACTCCTTCTGATCCCAGAGGTAAACATCGTAACTTCCCGTATCAGAGTAACTATAGATAATACGGAAATGGAAGACGCACTGTTACTATAAACATCTTTTCATTTACTTTACTAAAACTTTAACCAAACTTTCATAAATATTTTCCAATATGTAATAATATACGTTGAGCAATTTAAAAATACGTTTCTAAAATATTTAGAACGCTGATATGGAAAAACTTTTCAGGAAAAATCGATACGGTCCTGCTGAATAGTGGTATGGGTAAGAGTGATGCTATAGCATATACGTCCAACTTACATGAGGAATGGCTGACAACCGCCAGTTCTTAATGACACTGTCAAAGGTTTGCTTGATTTGTGACGCCAGATTTCGATTAAAGACATCACTTTCAGCCTTGCGAGAAAATATGGCTGCCTCAGCTCAAACTAATGGCGCCTCCTAAAGCGATGAAATATGTGATATGTTGCTACTGCTTTTGTGTCCCCTTTACTCATATAAGTAGTAACTACAACCAAAAATATATGACTACAAAAACAAACTTTAAAATGGTTTACCTACATTTACGATAAAAAAGAATTGTTTCATCCATCACTTGGATTAGTAGAGACTCCTTCGCTGATAGGTAATTTGGGTCCGATGTATCTCCTAATTAAAAATTTTGGATGATGAGAGTTGCTCAAATTTTTTGACCTACTTCCCCGCCAAGTTGGAAATTCAGCGTAAGTTGCAGTTAATAATATTTATGTGTCCAACTTTACGTACTTACTTAGATGGTAATCTTTAGTGTTCGGTTGTGAACATATTTTAGAATTTGCTCTTTGTTTGCATCCTATGTAACGTCATATTTATTTCGCAATTATAACATCGGCGCCCGTGTAATGTTCGAATACAAACAATGGTGCGAAATAATTCTAGAGCAATTCTACTTTGTGTAGTGGCTGCGAATGTTCTGGTTGGACCATTCGTAA
Source organism: Rhagonycha fulva (assembly GCA_905340355.1). Taxonomy (NCBI): domain Eukaryota; kingdom Metazoa; phylum Arthropoda; class Insecta; order Coleoptera; family Cantharidae; genus Rhagonycha; species Rhagonycha fulva. The sequence continues at coordinate 3,219,597 of HG996559.1, forward strand.
CAATTTACTCCAGCTGGCACATGATATTACAGGACATCACATATTTATGGGCGGGTTGGGGCTACACTAACTCCTCTATATCTCAGAGTCCTGGTCAAGTAAGTAATTACAACGGTGGACACCCGCCAGGCGTTGTTGCTAATGCTACGTCCGTAAGCTATTAGATTGTTAGGAATGTGCCACATAGGATTAAAGATTTTTATGTTTTTCCCCTTTTTTATAACCTTGTTCGTAATTATACAAACTACGTACAAGACGCAGTTGTAAATAAATTTATATTAATCGTCGTTTCGATCGATAAAATTGGAGAGGACGTGGTTTTTCCATAACTCATCTTAATTATATACAGAACTGAAAACTTTCAGTAGTTTATCAACTGACCGCCTAAAGTGATGCATATATGAATAAGATGAACACCAACACCGTTAACATAAATTCCTTCATTAATATCATCAAAGACAATACCAAATCCAACGTAATTTACAATTCAGAGAGTAATGAAACTTGACAATGCTAATTCCCTGCAAGTCACTTGCAATAATTCTGTTTGTAAGACTGTGGTCGCATACACAGAACGACCGCAGCTGTCCAGCTCTCATCCCAGCACCCACTTCAAAGATCTCTTCGAAATGTGTTGTAGCATAGATTATGGAACATTACAATACCTGAAACAGCTACTGGCTAAGCCTCAACAATGTTGGCTTCAAAGGTTAACGTATAAGCTCAAACCGTTGATGTTGCTAAACTTTTAATGCATCACGTTTACTCTTTGGAAAATTTCGTCTGCTACACCAAAATAAGCAAACGAAAAAGAACTTGAGTTTACTTTTAGTGTTGTCAAAAAATGAGAAAAATATTTTTGAATAAATTTCTCGAGTGTATATCGAGAATGAGGTTGTAGTAAGTTAAGGCACGTCACGAGTGAAAAGTCATAAAAGTAATAATTTTTGCGTATGATAGTCTTGTGATTTTATGCTCAGGTTGCTGACATGTTTTGAAAAGTGCCAATAAACCTAAGACGTAACAATCGTTATGACATTACTTTACACGTACGCGGAGAGATTTTATACGATGTTGCTTAAAATAGTGAAGCGCGAAGAATGGGGCGCCAAAATCATATTTTATTGTTCATACATACAAAAATTGCGAAATAAACTATAAACTTTCGTAATGGAGTTAAATTAATTCATATAGGTGAAATTAGTGATAAATAAAGCCTTGTATCGCAATATTCTGTAATTCAGAACCAAAGAAGTAATTTTAACAATGTAATATATCCTCGCTCTTTCATAAGATAAATTAGATTCACGGGGAGTCTAAATAAGCATGATATACAGCTTGCAATATCGTGGAATATAAGAAACAAGAAATCATGTTTAATATTGACGCCACTTATCTGAGAGGTTGAAGTTTTTGGCTGGATTTCAGTCGTCCATCACTGCTGGAAATCATCCACCAGTCTAGAAAATGTTATATACGACTTTTGAGGGTTGACTTAATATTGCAGGCCCGGATTGCTAATACTTAACTGTAACTCTTAAAATTGTTCAAATTTTTTATAAAAATACATTTTTCGCTTTCACAAAAAAGCATTTTTCAAAAAAATTTCTCTTCTGATAATGTCAAGGGTTATGATGCACCGTCATACAAAATAAATCGTCCTTGGCAACGTATAGGACATGCCTTTATGTGCTGTGGTTTGGATTCCACGTTAAGCTGTAGGAATAATCTAAATACTTTGGTGCTGTTTCGTTCATAAAGATATTTAAAAAATGTTTTTTTTAGGAATGGGAAACGAAAAATAGTTAATAAATAAACATAAGTAAGCTTAGATGATATGATAAAATAATTTTAAATTAAAATAAATTTAATAAAAATTAATTAGGCGCTGAAATATTAGAAATTTAATACACAGAAATTTTATTCAAAAAACAATTTTAAGAAATTTTATTATTTTTTTTGTGGCGGGTAGAACCAGAAATATTTGAAAAATATAAACGATATGAAAACACGGAGTCAGAAACAACGGGAAATTTTTGAGAAAAAGTTGAAAAATATAAAGGATGTCCCAATAAGAACTATAGAATTTTCAATTTAAAAAAAATATATATTTATAAAGTTTAAATTATTGTTGACATAATTACACGAAATAAAATGTCACCCAAATGTCGGTAGGCGTGTATCTTTTTGACCAAATTTTGGAAGACTTTTTGAAGTAAAAACAGCTGAATTTCACGAAGAGACGGTTATTTGCCTTGCAGGTAACGCTATCAACTGTGAATGCGAAGTACCGGGTTCAAATCCGGAGAAGGGTAACTTTCTTATGACTAAAATTCAGTTGAAGAAGAAAAAGAGAAGAATTTCATGAAGGTGGCATTCGATTTCTTCTTTGCTGAATCATGTCAGAGAGGTTGACATAAACCTTACTCTAAGAAGAAACCTAAAGGAAGAAATCCAAGCATCTTCTCGGCGGCCACTTTTGCATTCCAAAATTAGAAATAATATGACCTGGGAACTTGGTTTGCAATTACAATATTATTGAAACCACATATCATTCCATCCAATTTCGGTCCAAAAAGATTTGTTAACATACCACGGTAGCGATCGTCATTGACAGTTACTTTCATTATTTGTACAACAGTACTGTCTGATGATCTATCTTGCCCACATGGCACACTAAACTGTTACATTTTTAGGATAAATCGAAAGTACTTGTATGACACATGAATTTTCTGCTTCCCAGGTAAGAGAATTCTGCTTATCGACGTAGGCGTTGCGGTGGAAGTGCGTAAAAATATAATTTTTAATTGAAGGGGTCAGAAGCAAAACCACCTAAGTAACTTATTACACATTCAAATATATAGGCGTTCAAAGTTGAAGCTTCGCTGAAAAATCAGTGCTAAGAATTTAGTATTGTCCTTCAAGCCAATGATGTTTAACTTCATTATGTAATTCTTTCAATACTAAATTCTTAGCACTGATTTTTCAGCCAAGCTTCAACTTTGAACGCCTATATCTTTGAATGTGTAATAAGTTACTTAGGTGGTTTTGCTCTGACCCCTTCAATTGGTTTCGATAACGGGGTAATATTTTGATTATGTTAATTAGTGATGTTATATCAAAAATGCACAATTGATTAAAATTCATGGTATGTCATGACAGTTAAAATAGCAATTAATGTAAATGACCTTTAATTAAGACCATCATTTAAATGATGTCAAAAAACGCTCCACATTTCTAGCCTAGGTACCGAAAAACGTCATTTATAATTAAATTATAAATCTAGGTAACTATTGAGTACACATTTAAAAAGTTTTTTTTCTTAATGATAGATGACGATCTTAAAGTCCGAAACTTTAAAGTTTTGTGAAAATCGGTTTAGTATTTCAGTAGTAATCTCGTTGGTCCATTTATGTGCGTCACAGTCTCGTAATGTTATTTATCCAATGTTACTTACGGATAAAAGCCTATCAATCAGTAAAAATTTTGTCAAAATCAATTTAGTATTTTAGGCTCTAGAGAAGCACAAATATACAAAATTACAAACGTACTACATAATGTCAAACGCAATAACTTCTTTCTTTTTGGTAGTAGGGCAAAAAGATTTAATGACTTGATTTTATGCTAATTTTCCACAATTCTGTGCCACTGTTTTGATGTTTTATTCTGTTGTTTATATGTGATCAGCTGAGGATCAACCTCCTCTTCTAGTACTAGAGCTGGATACATCTAAATCATTTGTGGGTGATTGTGAATAAGGCGATTGTCCAGTAGCTTCCTATGCAAAAATTACATGGGTGCCAGATTCTTAACATAACACACGAAAATACACAAAAGTTGGCTTTACTTCTTGCCAAACAATCATAAATAAGATAAACAGGGTTTTAAAAGCTTAACTCAATAATTAGATACACAGCATACACACACAAGATTTAACACACCTAAAATAAAGGTCCAAGGTAGCTAACAAGGTCCCGAAAATACAAATTTTACGATTGAAATCTCGATGAATTCTGAATAAGCAAATATTAAATAAGAGAATTAACTATGACGGAATGCCTTAAATGCACCTGTTTTTTCAAAAATCGAATTTAAAAACTTCGATTTTCACAGTAAATTTTAAGCAGTCGCTCGGGATTGGTGAATCAATGCATTCTATTGACAGTCCGTGTAATTTCAACTGGTCTTAGCTTTGCGCAGAACGGGGATAACCGGAGCGACACTTGCATTGGGATGCTTTACCAGTGCACGCCAAGCGAAAATTATGGTTTTCAACCCTAAATGTGCAGGAAAAATGGCTTAAAGCGCCCGAGCGCAGCGAGGTGTGCTTTAAGTCGATTTTTCCTTGCACAACCACCCTGCGTTTAGAATCCACTCTCACGAGTTTCACCCCTCAAAGATCCACCATATTCCTTAATCCACGGGCCTAGGGGTATTTTTAAATTGAGTGTTGTTTTCATCAAAATGGCCCGGAGCGCCCGAAGGGTGCGTAGGGTCAATTTCGATGAAAACCACCATGGCAAGAGTAGGATCCACGCGAAAAAGTAACTACCGTTCGTTAAATTTAAGTAACCCTTTTCTGAAGTAATTTTGGTCCTGAAAAGAACGTATTCTTACCTTAGCGTACGAGTTACTGACAAATTTGTCACTACACTCTTATGTATAGGAACACGCGTACCGACAACAGAATGCATTGATTCACCAATCACAAGCGATTTACCTTCAAATTTGCAGTGAAAATCGAGCTTTTTTAAATTCGATTTTTGAAAAAACAGGTGCATTTAAGGCATTCTGTCATACCTAATTCTCTTATTTAATATATACTCTTTCAGAAAAGTTCGAGGTTTCAATCGTAAAATTTGTATTTTCGGGACCTTGTTAGCTACCTTTCCCCAAAATAAAACTTAACATGCCCTGAAGGAACATCCTGATATAGTGTAAATAAAATTTTTTAAATATAAATAAGCTACTCGTCATAAACTACGAATTTGTAGGTGTTCATCAAATTAAAATAAGTACAGCAGTTGCAATCTCACTTACCCCTTTGTTATAATCTGTTCATTAGAATACTTCAATTCTTTTAAGCTTTTTGGCAAATTCATGTTTTGTCATCAGCATAAACCTAAAAACAGAAAAGCTAAAATTAAAATTCCAATCACCTATGGCTTCTTATACTTTATTTGTTTTAATAAAGTTGACAATGGCGACATATACATTGTCGTGAAACGACCTTAAAGAGTCACTTTCCCCATTTTCAATTCTTGCAAAATAAGTCGAAATTGATAATTTTGTTTTTTTCTTTCATTTTTGCGTTATTTTCGTTTTATCAAAAAAACCAATGAAAGTTTATTGTAACTCATAACACAAAGATAAAACACAGACTTTATTTTTATTTGAAAATTTTGAAATTTTGAAGTTATTTTGTATTGTGAATTATTTTAAAAATTTAAAAGTGTGCACGCGATAAAATTGTTCGTAGAACGCAAGTTCGGGCGTTATCAGAAATGGACAAGAAGAAAAATTTTGGCTAGAAAAGTTAATCGACCAACGGTCGTGAGAAAGAGAGTTGACATTTGGTCAATTTTTGAGTTTTTTTTTGGCCGCCGAAAAAGGCGTTAAATAGTGAGCAATTTCTTTGTGAGATTGTTTTTGGTCTTGGTAGACCGAAATTTGATAAAGATTGGATTGGCGTTCGACCAGAATTTGTTGGTTTATAATTTGGAATTTTGGAAAAGTGTTGTTCCGAGTTTTGAGCGGCGATTTGTTTTGATTTGCCATTTTTCTGTATGATTTGAAATTCTGGTTCCAAGAGTGCATTGGAGGAAAATATATTAACGTTTGGTCAATGGTTCGACGTTCCTGCGTGTCGAATGAGGAGTTTTCTTCACCAACGAATTTTTACAAGGTAAAAGAGCTCAGTACAGATTATTTAACATTCTCGATAAATTGCGTTTTTTTTGTGAAATTAAAATTTTTGTGGCGCCGATAAACTTTATTGTTGATTATTGTTTGAATAATTTTATTTCACATAATTTTGAAATTTATTGCAAATTTGTTTAACTTGCGAACACGATTACACCATAGTAGATGCAAATGCGTTGTTTTTTTTTTGCTATTTTTTGAGTACTTGATTTTTCATTTATAGCAACGCGTTTGTATTTACTAACATAGTACACCACGCTTTCAAAACTCAAATTTGTGAGTTACAAAGAAGTCTCTTTGATAAAAAATTTTATAATTAATTTGAATAAAAATTAGAATTTGTAATTATTGATTTCGACTTGGTAGTTTCATTTTCATCTTGGAAGCCACATATCCTGGGAAAGATTTTTGAGTGTTTCCATTTAGCGAGCTGCCGGCGCACTTTTGAGAGGTATCTCGCTGAGATCACTTCAATATATGTAAGTGCCATTTGTTCTGCATCGGTTGTTTATCCCCCCTCCCACCTTTTCACCGGCTGGGTATGCTAAAGAGAAACAAATTTAAGCTTTATCTGTATTGAATAGAATCCAAAGCAAAATATGGGGTTCAAAGTAACCACGGCATAGGCATGGGGGTCCATAGAATCATTTTCAAGGAAGGGCAAAATCAAGAAAAAATTTATTATAAAAGAATTCGTATCATTTAAAACCAAATAGTTTAGAAAATTTTAAAAACTTGCACTGTTGAAATATTAAATGTTTAAAAAAATTTAAGTAGCTAAGAGCCAAGGGGCAGCTGCACCATTTGCCTCCTATAATGGACGCCTATGGGCGTAGGCAATGAAACCTTGAAACTCACCGCAAACCACATCTCGATGTCGATTGCGGTGATGGTGATATCAAATGGTAACAATTTAAAGAGCCAGATTTGCCATTCCACCACATCTTTTAGCTGCATCTCAACTGCTAATTTTTGGAATATTAGGGGAGTAATGCAGCGTCCTTCTGTTAAACATTTGAAAGGTGTCGACAATTTTCTTTTGTACTACGAATGTTCATCAAATTTTTAGTTCAGCTTCCAAAATTTATTTACAAATTTTAAAATCTAATTTGTTTTTTTATAAATTCATAAATTGAAATAAAAATTTTGAAAGCTGTATAATAAAATTGAATTTTAAGCGCGAGTTTGCATTTTGTGAGAAGTTATGACCTAAACAATATAGGTGTAAGGGCAACCGTTGGTGTTAATAGTGTTTATAGCCTGTAGATAATAAAGTAAAACAATTACTATATCGTTTAGGCTGTTGGTGTATTCCCACCATATTGCCAATTATAGTTCCACAAATAGTTTCAACAATCTTAAGCAATTTGAAACAGCTAGTTCTGAGGTATTCGTAAACTTAAACCCTACAACTCTATTATTGCCTATAAATATGAAAACTTATGTGTGGATGCAAAATTTTCATTAAGCTCCCTAGCATAAATCACTTTTACTTTTGCACAATTTTATCTGTTTAATTCAAATTGTCTGAAAAAGTTTGGTTATCAGAAAAGTTGGAGAAATGTCGTGAGTGATCCATACATCTCTTATAGCTGGACTAATTAGATGAGACGAGAGATAGAGAGGACGGGCTTTTAATTAACATTCCTCGTTCACCTCCTCGGAAGGAGTTGCAAATTAAAGGCAATAACTGCCAAGATGAGCATTGGCAAAACGTAACGTCGATGTGAACCGACGTTTTTGTTTGCTAATTGTTGAATTAATTCTATGTCCTTTCATCAATTCACTTCAGTGGGCCTCAGGCCAATAAATTACCAATTTTATAGCGCTTTCGCTATGTGAATGCTTTCTTTAGCTTTTCCATTCAACGACATACAGAATTCTCTTGAAGGCACTATTTAGTAATTAAGCTTAAGCACGTTGTTTTGTTACGTTCTTTTATATTCCAAACAAAAGTTTAATTTGTAAAAGCAATTTTAAATACCCGCACCTATAATAGTACCTAGGTATACTTCGTCGAGTTATGGATTTAGCTTAATTTGATTAAAATTTATTATTAATTTTGTTCAATTTGGAGGATACGTTCAAAGTTAGCAAAGTAGTTTGCGGGTATTGCAGATGAATAAAGTTGAGTTTAACCTACAAAGATGGCCACGTAATGGTGAGTGACGACGACGACAAGAGACCTCGTTGGACCGTTGCGTGTCCGTAGCAATATTGGAAATGAGGATGGGTAGTTGATTCCGAACCGACAGATGCTAGCTCCTGATGTGCGACGATGAGGAGTTATAAGATGGCCGAGACACTGTGGAGAATTCCTATCGCTTCTATATACGCGCTCCCTTGGGAAGAGGCTTCAAAATGGGACGTGACACTAAAGGGATGCTAAATCGAGGTCATTTCTAAGCTCTGCATGTTCTCGCTCAAACTAGTGTTTGAAGACTCCAATACAGACACTCGAAACCGATTCTTGTAAATTTAACACATTTATCCAAAGTGTTTACGAAAAAATACTTAAACGAATTTTTCACATCTTTTCAAAATAAATTGATAAAAGTTAAATAAAATAGACCGACCAGACTCTTAAAGTTGAATAACAATTCCGATTCGCAATGCAGCCTAAAGCTGAACAGAACTAAGTTAACAATCGCTCAGATAAGCCTTTGTTCAGCTGAAATGGCCATTCGTCATCAGTGAATTGTTTCAGAGCCCGCTGCAAATGAGCTAGAACAAATCATGTTTAATTGCATCAAAAGTCTTGAAGCAGCCGAGTTTTACTCAGTTTACTGTTAAATCAAATTTATGGATAAACTTAATATCGTTCTCTTATACTACAGACCGTGTTTATTTCTTATCCATTATTTGCTTTATTGCTCCTCATTTAAATTAGCACAACATTTTTCCCTTTCATTATTTCCATCCAAAACTTAACTCACCCTAAATCAAATTAGGTATTGCAAAATTATTTTGAATAAAGCAAATTAGTCATAAAAATTATTACTGTCATTTCAAATTGCCCAAAGTAAAACGAGACACTAAACTTTCGGGAAAAGTTAAACAACAAGAATATAAGAGTTGAAAATAATTGCAAAGTAAAATTGGGATTCATTTCAATAATATTTGAATAAATATAAGGTGAATCTTCTTCTTGTTCTAATGAGTTTCAGTTAGCGTCACCGCCTTGAGTCACGACGCTATTTAAACAATTTGTGACTCGAAATAACATTAAAATCTGTCGCAGGAAAAACGTAAATCAGGCTTTGCATTCAGTTGTTCCTGACTGCCATTTTCCAGGAAGCGTCTTTTCAGAATATATTCAACGTAAGTCTCAAAGTATATAATTAAGTTCTCTAAATCCGCATTTTTGTAACGATAAAAATAAATAAAACAATTCGTGTAAATTGTCAATCGATCCGAACGATAAAAGTAAACATAAAAATGTTAATTACTTTGCAGAAATTAAAGGAATTTTTTAGCAATTCTATTACGCAACTGACGACTTTTCTCTTGTCCTTTATTGCTGTGGTGGCTGAGGGGGTTGAAATGGTGATGCGAAGTTATAGAGTATCATAGTCGACTATGTAATTGCCCCTGGATTTCAATTAACTGCGCTAACAAATCAAACCGCTTTAACTCGGACTGAAATGCTAGAGGTGAGGAGCGCTCCCTTTATGTTCTTCAATCCCATGAAATATTGTTTCAGAATTGCTGAATACGAGAAAGGGTAATTGGATGGATAAAAATTATATGCGAATAAATTGTTTGATATCGTCAAACAATTTCAAGAATTATAAAGTGTAAAATTATTTGCACAATTCTTACATTCCCTGAAACTGTTGATTAATAATTTATCATTAATTATTTTTTCTTTTTTCCAAACACAAACTTTTACGTTACAACCATGATAAATGTCTATTGCATACTGAAAATCTAATCGTCTCTAAATAATGCAATTATTTATGTACCATTTACTTCAAGGTGAAACAAAAACTATTTAAGAAAACATAGTGCAAATCAAAAAAAAATATTTTCTACATTTAAATGCACTTTTTCACGTCACAGATATAATAAAGAGTAACTCATTATTCCCTAGGGAGCGTAATATGAACATGCGTAGCTCCCTAAAAAATTTTTATTGTCCACATAATAAAATTTCAATAATTCTTGAAAGCAACAAGATTAGTTTATGATATGCTCCACATAAAACGTGCCACAATTAATTTAGATAAGATATTTATCTATTTCTTGCTTATCATTCTTATTAAAGTCGTGGAAAAAATGGTAGTTATACTATATTTGCGTCCTTTCGGTGTTAAAAATAAAATTTCACAGAAAGCTTTCAGATTGATTTTTTCTAGTGCGGTCCTGTGCATTAAAATATGTTTGTATTTTGTTCTTAAATTATAAAATTTTAGCCCGTTTCCATTGCAACAATGAAATTTCGCACAACAGACAACAATGCTGAAAAAAATTTTGCCTCAGTTTCTTTTGTAAAAAACAGGAAAACAAAATTTATTTAAAGTAATTGTTGATGACAATAATTTACTTTTAACTGTTAAAGGGACAGATATATCTATCATTCCTTCAGGTAGGAAACATTAAGTACATGAAATGAGATTAATTTGCGGCTACATGAACATGTCGGTGGTTAGTTCTTGACGGAATAAGAGAGTATCAAGGGTTGTCGGTAAAAGGCTGGCTTATATTAAGGGTTGCTTTTCTTCTAAAACAAATTCTAGTGAAAACTTGAAATTCACTTTTTCAGTCTTTTAAATGTAGCGTTTTTGAGGTACAATTTTTTTAGTACGAACGACTTTTTCTCTTTTCAGGATTATTTTTCAAGGAAGCTTTCATCATGTGACACTTTTCACTTTTTTCTAATTTTTCATAATTTCCTTAGACGTTTGAAAGTTTTAGAGGATGCAATTTACCTTTTGCCTTATCATCTTGATCAACGTTGAAGCGTCGGTCTTCGTCACGTTTCTCCGCTTATTACTTCAGTCACAGAACTTAGCAAGGGTTGAGAATTAAATAATTGGTCTTTTAGAGCTATATCAATAGATTTAGTTACTGCACACACTAAATAGATGTTCACTTTAAATGAAACATAGAAATAATGCAAATAGATAAAATGTGATCAGGAAAATTATTTTAACAATTTAATAACATACCAATAAAGTAAACATCAATTTATAATAATAATATTCTGATATCAGGAAGTAATTTGTCAAAATTCATGAGGGTGATCCACAACTCACAAAGTCTGTTCATTTCCTCAGTTCTAGTTTTCAATGACAGTTCCAATAACAGTTACTTTCAAATTATATTTACCGTGGTTTGGATTCCACGCTAAGGTATAACGTGAAAAATTTGAAAATGTTGCCTTACACTTAATTCTTAAGTAAAAAACAATACATCCTTCAAAGTTTAAATAAAACTTTTGGTGAAGGTAAAATTGTCTCATTATAGTAATCGACAAATTAAAGACAGAATTTCAACTTGATAATACGCAAATTGTAAAATATACTACTATTAATAATTTTCAAACTTAAATTGTTTTTAAAATAAAGTTTTAGAAAATTTAGAATATAATTTCTGGTTTGAGAAAGCTTGAATGAGGAAAAGCGCTTCCTTTAAATAAGTTTATGAAATTTTTTTGATTATTTTATGTTTTATTGTGATTGTAAATTTATTTTTTACATAAAGATAAACTCAAAAGGCGTATACATAGCTAGCGCTTATAATAACGTTCACCGTATATCAAAATACGTCATAACGTTACCGTGAAACTTACTTCGGAAGTTCCGGTGTGGATACGAAAACTAAAATTATTGCTTAACAAAAATACACAGTCAATTAATCATTTCCTATAAAATTCTAGAAGAAATAATGGATTTTAAATGCACTCATTAATTTAGATAATTTTTAATTTTAATTTTTTACCTATCAATTTTGCAATGATGGGAAAGTTTCAAATACATTTTTTTTTAATATTTTAAAGTTATAAGGACATAAAATTAAAAGTGTGTTCTCTATATCAAAATTTTTATAAGAAATTAAATAAAAAACGTAAATTCAATTAATTATTTTGGTCATTACATTCACCCAATACATTATGTGATTTTGGGTTTCAAATGCATTACGTTTTTTATAATTTTTTTAAAAAAATTTGGAATCTTTCCTCAGTAATTTAGAAAATTGTTAAGTTAGGTTTTTAGATTTACCGTTTTGCACTTTGTTTTTCAAGTTACAAATAAATTTGTAAATTTTCATTGATTATTCTTCAAAAGCCAATCCAAGCTTTTAGTGAAATTTTAAATTTCAAAGTTATAACCCCTTAAATTTTTTAAAATTTTATGATAACTTTTTAATAAAAATATAAAATTTCTTCAAATATTTTACATATTTGTAAGCATATTTACTAGAGTGGGTATAATTTTCCACAGTTTCCATGGTTAATCTAGTGCATTAGCAACCCAAAGAGCTCTCCGTTCTCTACTTTTCGGAAATACTTTCATCAAAAAAACATTATTTTTACAGCTTTATTATACAACATTTCTATAACAATCACCCATTTTTTTGAAAAATTTATTTTACTCGTGTTATATAATGTATAAATGTCTTTTTGACGTCTATCGCAAGGATTTCTGCAAATATTTTAAAATTTGCAAGCTTAATGTGAAAAACATGGTCCGACCAATCATAAATATGGCCAATGCTGTCCACATTTTCTTACATAACACTCTAATATTTACTATAAATACGTAGCCAGAGCCTTAACTATGACAAAGGCGGTGCAGGCAACTGGTGCACAGATTTGAGACACAAAATAAGCTAGAAAGTTTAGGTACTCTAGAGAATGGAAAAGGCACTTAAAAATTAAGATCGAATTAAGTATTATACAGGGTGGCCTTCTAAAAATAAAACACACGAGATTTTGGCAACCAGAATTATAAGAGATAAAATATCCTCTCACTAGACATCATTACAATGAAGGTGTTGATTTCTGAAATCTTAAAAAATTAGTAAGCTTATAACGAAATTCAAGATTGTTTGAGGGCCAAAATGTAATTGAAAAATCATAATTATTCAACTTGGAAACACTGGATCATAAGTTTAGAAACGAAGATTAGTCTTCATCTTTAAAATGCAGTTTTAGTGGATCAAGCATCTTCATGGAAAGATGAAGAAAAATTTTATACAGTAATTATGCTCGTCGCAAAATTCATTAAAGTTTATTTTTTGGTTTTTGAAAATTTGGAGATGTAAGTCTGAAAACTAGCTCAAATAACTTTTTTGCTGGGTCTCATGTTGGTTACTTCTGCTTTTCAAAATTAACAACAAACTCTTTGATGTTGGGGGCACGAAAACGTCTCTTGGTGGGATAATTTTATAATTAATTGTTTTGTGAATATTAACAATGTTCTCAAAACTTCTGTAGAATATCCGTCAGTTATATTTTAAACTATATATGGGGCATTCCACACCAAATCGACCATTTTTGAACCCGACCCCTTTTGATTTTCCTGAAATTTTTACATATTATACTATCCCACCAAAAACAGTTTTGTGAATTTTTTCAAAATTTTTTACTCAACCGAAAAAAAGTTACGAATTTTTAGAAAAACTGATGTTTTTTTCTTCAAACGATCATAACTATTTCAAAAATTGACTAATCAAAACGTTCTTTTTTTGTTTTTGTTCGTCTTTAAACGTACTTTTCAGGAAAAAATACAAAAAAAATATTCAAACTTGGATTCTACAAAATTTTTCATTTTTTCGGAGAAAATCATTGATTTTTCAAATTTCGACACTTTTGATTTTTGATTTTTTTATTTCAAAAAAAACTCTGACTTATTTTGCGTATAACAACGCAAACGCCATAATGGGCTTACATTTCTTTCTATTTCTTTTGTTTAATTAAAAAATATTATTAGCGTAAAAGTAAAACAAAATATTTTTTAATTAAAAAAAAAAAATAGAAAAAAATTTCGGCCCACTATGGGGTTTGCTTTGTTATACGCGGAATAAATCAGAGTTGTTTTTGAAATAAAAAAATCAAAAATCAAAAGTGGAAAAATTTGAAAAATTAATGATTTTCTACGAAAAAATAAAAAACGTTGTAGAATCCAAGTTTGAATATTTTTTTTGTATTTTTTCCTGAAAAGTACGTTTAAAGACAAACAAAAACAAAAAAAGAACGTTTTGATTAGTCAATTTTTGAAAAAGTTACGATCGTTTGAAGAAAAAAAACATCAGTTTTTCTAAAAATTCTTAACTTTGTAAACAATTTTGAAAATATTTACAGAACTGTTTTTGATGGGATAGTATAATACGTAAAATCAGTTGTGTAATTTTTTTCAAAATTTTTTACAAAGTTAATATTTCAGAAAAACTGATGTTTTTTTTCTTCAAACAATCGTAACTATTTCAAAAATTGACTAATCAAAACGTTCTTTTTTTGTTTTTGTTCGTCTTTAAACGTACTTTTTAGGAAAAGATACAAAAAAAATATTCAAACTTGGATTCTACAAAATCCTTTTTTTTTTCAGAGAAAATCATTGATATTTCAAATTTGTCCACTTTTGATTTTTGATTTTTTTAATTCAAAAACAACTCTGATTTATTCCGCGTATAACAACGCAAACCCCATAGTGGGCCCACATTTCTTTCTATTTTTTTTGTTTAATTAAAAAATATTTTGTTTTATTTTTACGCAAATAATATTTTTTAATTAAACAAAAGAAATAGAAAGAAATGTCGGCCCATTATGGGGTTTGCGTTGTTATACGCGGAATAAATCAGATTTTTTTTTTTTAAATAAAAAAATTAAAAATCAGAAGTGTCGAAATTTGAAAAATCAATGATTTTCTCCGAAAAAATGAAAAATTTTGTAGAATCCAAGTTTGAATATTTTTTTTTGTATTTTTTCCTGAAAAGTACGTTTAAAGACAAACAAAAACAAAAAAAAAGTTCCGATTAGTCAATTTTTGACATAGTTACGATCGTTTGAAGAAAAACAACATCAGTTTTTCTAAAAATTCGTAACTCTTTTTGAGTTGAATAAAAAATTTTGAAAAAATTCACAGAACTGTTTTTGGTGAGATAGTATAATATGTAAAAATTTCAGGAAAATCAAAAGGGGTCGGGTTCAAAAGTGGTCGATTTGGTGTGGAATGCCCCATATATAGTTTTGCATATAAATTTGTTCTGCTGGCAGGCTCACTGGATGTTCTATCATTAAGAAATGCAAAAACACGTCAATGTTATCATAGACAAGAACAAATTTTGCGACCAATGTCACTTCCGAATTGTTTCATCTCTTCGCGCTGTGATGACAACCCCTGCATTGTTAATAGGGATGATATGGCAAGTGACACCTCATTTGAAAGGTTTTGCTTCCCTAAATTCAGTGCTATAATTTTTTTAAAGTTTTCTCAATTATTCAATAAAAAAATTGAAGCTTCAAAAATGCGAAATAAATCCGATATTTCAAGGCATTTAAGAATAAAAAAGTGAAAAACGCTTGGACAGGTTGTTTTTAATTTTAAGGGGGCTACTTTTACTGCTATTCATAAACATTGACAGTCCAACCCTTAAGATAAAGAGTTTAAAATTAGTTTAATCAAATTAGATGTTCAAATTATTCACCACCAGCTTCCATGCAATAATACAAATTTTGTTCAAAACGACATTTTGAAGCATTTTTGGAGTTATCTAAAGACTCCGGTTCTGTAACGTAGATTTTACTACTTTGTAAAGTTTAAGCTGACTAATAAAATTCAATTTCTTTCAGATGTTTGACCAATTTCTTGCTATTGTTCTTCTTCACTTTTTTACTTCCAGTGTTATGAACTGTCAATGTTTATGAATGGCAGTAAAAGTAGAATCTTTGAAATTAAAGTCAATCTGTTCAAGCTGTTTTTACTTTTTTATTTTTAGAGATTTAGAAATATCGGATTTATTTCGCATTTTTGCAACTTCAATTTTGTTGTTGAATAATTATTGATAAAACTTTAAAAAAATTATAGCACTGAATTCGGGAAAGTAAGACCTTTTAAATGAGGTGTCACTTGCCATATCATCCCTCACAGAAAAAAAAGGTGTACTTAAAAGTAGAACAATTTGTGCCTAGATTGTCTACAGGTACAAATTGGGTGAAAATTAGGTACAATTGTACTTAATTTTAGTCAAATTCAGTCATCTCTAGCGCAATTGTACTATTTTATAGCACAAATTGTGCTAAATTTTTACACAATTTGTACCTGTAGACAATCTAGGCACAAAATGTTCTACTTTTAGGTACACATTTTTTTCTGTGCTATTAACATTTTAGGGGTTGTCATCACTGCGCGAAGAGATGAAACAATACGAAAGTGACATTAGTTGCAAAAGTTGTCTCTCTCGATGATAAAATTGACGTGTTTTTTTATGCATTTCTTAAAAAAAGTTTTGCTGAACAACATCTCGCGTGTTTAGTTTTCAGAGGACCACCCTGTATAGTTTTTGCTCCCGAAGAAAATCTTTTCAAGCTTAGAGCAAAATAGCAAAAATATTTAAAAATTAGATAAAATGAAGTGTTTTGTAGTTTATATGTTCCTGAAAAAATTTTCCTTGACCTGGAGGATAATTTAGGTATGAATAACATCCCCTTAGCTGTAAATAAACACAATGTTTTTTCAAGACTTAGATTTGCATCTTTATCAATTTTGATATTTAAATATAAAATTTCACAGCTATAACTTCCTTAATTTTTTGATAAATTGAATTAAATGCTAATTTTTATATAAACTTTTTCATGAAAATATACAAGCGATCGATTGCAAACGTGAGGTACCGGGTTCAAATCCGGAAAAGGGTGAAACTTTCTTATGGTTAGACTCAGTGCTTTGGAAAGCACGTTAAGCCGGTGGTCCTCCTGGGTTAGTGAATTGTTACCATTAACATAAAAAATAAAAGTACAGCTACATCAAAAACCAAGCCTATCAAGCTACCTATCTAACTAACTTAAACTTAACACAATTTGACAAACAGGAAAAATCTTTGGTCCGAAGTAGAAGTAAAAAAAGAAGATCAACTTTGAAAAGTCACCTCGTTACTTCCTTATGCTGTCCCCCCGGTTTTATGCTTGGTTTTTCACATTTAAATTGGCCTAGCAGACTTAGCCACCCTACAAAAGAGAAAACCACGAAGTGAGATTATAGTACATTATGCACCAAGGAGGTAAATTGACATTTTTTTGACTTGAGAGTAAAGCATTATTTACACTCGGCTGGGCCTCTGTAAAAATTACCCAAAAGGTTATAAAGACACTTTACTCCCGTCTTGCATATACTATTTTTTGTAATTCCGGGAGGTAAAATAAGAACGTCAATAAAACATTCACAACCATTTGTGTTTTGTTATTAAAAAATAGTTCAATTTCTTGTGCAGCAATCAAGAAAATCATTGGTAGATAATATTACTAGTGTAGTACCAAAAAGCACTAAAAAGTAGAAGTTGGCACTCTTGATTCTACCAAAGGTTAATTTCTTTCTGTGAGTCTTTGAGTGAACAAGACGTCATGAGCGACACTGCAAAATTGCCGAAATGGCAAAGAAAGTTTTGGTAGAGCTTTTACCTAAGAAATTGAAAAAGATTTACTAAAAGGAATATAATGATTTTGTGCGAGACGAAAGAATTGCAGGATTTTTTTACTAAAGAAGTGCTCTTGATCTTTTTTTTACGAAAAGGCCAAAACGTTGAAGGCGTCGACCACGTGGTTGCATTACTTCATGATAAAGGCGGTCACCAAGTTAGAAAATAACCGACCTAGGCCATTTCCTCCATAAGTTGACCTCCTTCATGAAGAGGAAAAATTAAGGTTATATGGCCAAAAAGTAGCGCGTCCTAACTTTGGACTACGTTGCAAATTTTTTAGAAAATGCATTTTGTGTACAGTTTTTAATAGCCAAATATTTATTAATTCAACAATTTATTTCATTGTACATTGCACTAATATTTGACCTAAAATCACCTGCTAACTTTTTAAACCTGGGTAAAGCAACCAAATGTGGTGATTTCCCTTGAGCAAAAAAACCTTAAATTTTTTTTTACCTAAAATTTAAAAGGATTGGTTCAACTTAAAAAGGCATTTAAGGCGATGGTTCTTCTGAGTTAATGAATTGCCATCATTAACAAAGAAAACAAAGTTTGGGCGCCTTTAAAGGCCAGCCCAGCAAGCTACCTAATGAAATAATAAAAATATTTATATGCTCAGAGATCTAACACTGCCAAGGATATGACGCAGATGTTAAAAATAACAAACTTTAAGGCTTAAACTAAGTTGAAAAAGAAAAAGATTTTAAGCACAAGCATAAGAAATACACGAGAAATTAAAACTAATTCTACCCTTTAAAATAATTATAAAATAAAATGGGATTTAAAAATGACTTTTATAGCGTACTGATGTATACCAAAGTCTCTAGCTACAGAATTCTACGAAGTTCCAGATTTAAACTCAGAATTTTTGCTCTGTGACTCAACCACCGAGCACATCAAGCCACTGCTGTGGTTATTTTAAAAAAATACGGAATTAGTACTCTTTTATGTTGAAATTTTTATTTCAAAACTACTTTATATATTTTTTTAATTTGGTTCTCGCTTGTTTTGAAAAATATTTGGAGAAATATTTGGTTATTCAGTAAAAAGCAAAAGATTAAACAAACAATGAAAATCTTGTTAATTTATCTTGCGCGTCAGGATCAGCAATAGCAATATAACCAATTAAGTACAAATAAAACTAAAGAATATAGAAACAAGTTAGGTAGTACAAACAAGGGAAAAACAATTTGGACTGTTTTGGATTTAAATTCAAAATGAAGAAAAGGTTTACGAAATGCACTTTTCACTCAGAATCTTGCGACGCGACGGTAATTATAATAATGCAGGAGAAAATTCTAAAAAATATTTAGACTGTGATAAAAAAAACTTTTTTGAAATCTGCCATTCAATAAAATTTACCATCTTTGAACGGTGTTTTAGGTACTTAAAAAAAAACCAGATTTTTCTTATTGAATCAATAATTGCTAAAATTAATTCGTAATCTTAATAGCAAATAAAATTCAGACAAACAGGTAAACAACCTTTAAAATTTTCAGATAAATTGTCAAGAAGAATTGTCAAGATTTTTAATTTTCTATTTTCCCATTTTATGAACCCAAATCAGTCAATGCTAACCTGATGAATTTTGTATTGAGACATTTTGAGTAAATCAGATTTGAAAGAATAGCTACTTGATTCAAATTTGAATTAAATAAGACAATAAAATGATTATAATACGAAAAAATATTTAATTCTTGAAATATTCACTATTGTCGATACTACATTTAAAAAAATAATAAAATTAGAATGCAAAAGTGAGAGTGAATAAAAAACAAGGATAGATAAAGAGCGTTATCACATATTAAGCACCCGGTGGAAATGATTATCACTAGTAACAAAATTCATATGTGATTTAGGACACATTCCTGTAATTAGGGGATATCATAAAATTCACGGTAATAGTCGGCGGCTGTTGCATCGATATATCGCCTGTCTTGCCTAAACTGAAACACTGCTGAAACACGCACACTATTATAACACGGAGTGCTTATTTGCAAGTGTTATTCAATTTATCTGGCCGCACCCGCGCTTTGTTTATTGGCTCAGTGTGATTTCTACATGTGTCTCATACACGTGCTCTACTTGCTTGTGTTATCGCACCTAAATTTGACTCGAAAATTGTTACCAATTCGTGAAGCAAACGGATTATTCTATCAGACAAGAATAGGAAATGAGCTTTTGCAAAAGCTCATTCACAACAAACTTTTCATTTCAATATTAAAGTTTGTGCGACAAGGTCATCGCTTCAAATTTTTTTATCAACTTAAATTAAATTAAATGTATAAAACTGCAGAGGAATCTCACAATTTACAAACTCGTAAAATCGTTAGAATCTCAGTCAAATGTCGCAAGGAAAGACTTGTCAGCCGAATAAATGGTTTGACGCATTCCTTTGCAAAATTGATTTTGCTATTCAATATTTTCCGAAAGGGTTGCAAAGTGTCTTGTAATCATTCTAGATCAAACAATTTCACAAAATATTTATTTTATTCCACAATAAATAAAAAACTTATTAATTTATTTTCGCAACGGTGCGGTGGTGCTGTGATCTCATTTTTTCGACTTTAATAAACTTTTTGAAAGCGATTTCCTTTTTCTACAACTGTAGATAGAAGGGTGCTCTGTTTCGTATTTACGTGCACTTTGAGAATTCTGTATGTAGGAAATGCAGTGAAAAGTAATGGCAGGGAAGTAAGGGATTCGCTATCAGAACTGCTAAACGACTTGAACAACTCAGACAGTAATGATTATTGTTTATTTGATCGCGGAACTTGTGAAATTTATTCGTTACTCAAAACGGCATATTGCCTGCAGACGGCTTACGAATAAATCAACACATTTCATGGTTATGGCCATCTATTACGACAGCATCAGAAAATTTCCCTAAAAGAAAAATTTATTACAAATATTAAAAACACTTTCCTTTATCTTTCACATTTAAAAATGCGAAAAACGCTAACAATAAGAATTGTAACTTTTTCCTACTGAAAATTGAAAAAGGTCATGCAAATCGTTCAAATTTATGGCTTGTGAAAATGAAAGTAATATACATTTTAATCGATAAAAGATAGCAAATTATTAGTGGGGCAAAGGACAAGAAAACTTAATAATCAAAACACAATGAGATAATTTAAAATTATTCAAAAAGCCGGGCAGTATTCATGTAGCCCTTATTTGTATAGGTATAAAATTAAAAAAAAATAATTTAACTGAATTGTTATTAAAATTTGCGAAACTCAAAGGAAAAGACAGCACACATTTTATGTCTCCCGTTAAGTGGTGTAAATGCAAGAGAAATTAAAGACCAGCTTAAAGTAAGTCAATCGGTAATGAAATAAAAACTAAGTTGCAAGTATTAAATACTAAATAAGTCACAGTAAATGAAGTTCAGGCGCAGCTGGAAGAAAGGTACACTTGGTGCTTTTACATATTGATATTCCTTAATAGGAAAGTTAATTTTTTTTTCTCCTGCGACCTGTTTAAATATGGTAGATTTTAGGATCGTGATGACCAACTGTCCTTCCATGGTGTAAGAGGCCTTTCCGGTGGCCTGGTACCTGGTCTGATGATTTTGGCAGTCGATTCTTGTTCATACGTGATAATGTGCTCATTTCAGGCTCATCTTCTTATTTTGGTTCAACTTGTGATATCGTTTAACTAAATTTCTAATTCTATCGGCAAGTTAAGTTAAGATCTTTTGATATAGAGTTTTTTTTAGACGATACGATAGCTTGTCCAAACTAGAACATTTTAGAAATAACAAAATCTGGCATTATGATGGAAGCAGAGGGCTCAATAATTGACACAATTAAAGCTAAACGATTGAGTAGTTTGGCCAAAGAAAATACTGGATTGGACTCCAAACTACACAGGAAACGAGAAAGACCAGGCAAAACTTTGGCACGGGAGATTGTGGAGATAATAAAGGCTAAAAACTTAGAAGATGAATATTCGATGGAATTTATTTAGTCTAAAAGCTTTAAAATTAGTTTTAAAAGTGAAGTATTGTAAAGTGAAGTAAAGTGCATTGGATAGGTGATCCAATGTTAAAATTGTCCAATTCCCAAGTAACATTTACCTGCTAAGCCTGAACAAGGCCTACGAAGCCTGAGTCAGACTTGGCTGAGATATTGCTAGGGATTCTGAGAACTGATAAAATCTTTTAAATATCAACATATATAACCGGCTCTTCTACATACTCAATAGATTTTTCTTTTCTATTCCAAACCGTAGAGAATTCAAGAAGTCCCGGCTTTCATCGCTGAGAATAAAAGTTAGTCATCCTTAAGATCTTCATCTTAGATTTTCTACTACTTTTGCAGCGTTTTAAATGCAAATTGGGTTGGGCTATCAGTGAATCGAAAAATATCATTTTAACATAATTTTCACAGATTTGTAAAATTGTAACTAAAATCCAGTAACTATTCGAAACCGAAATTACATACTGCTCTTAACTCAACGAACAAAAACAGCTCATCATTGCTATTGCAGTGAAATAATTAATCCTGTGCAATAAATAATTATTGCATCATAAAAATAAAATTATATTTACCTATTTCTAGATTTATATTTGCAATTTAAAATTTATTACCTAATTGCACAATCAGTTTTTGCAATAAGTTTATTTAATTTTCGAATTACTTTGAAAAACTAAAATGAAATGTTTATTAATAATGATTAATTATTAAAATTATTTTCAACTCATCATTATATTTTGCATTTTCTTTAGTAGTACTATCGCAATAACAAAATTTAATTAAATAATATTTTTACTAATATAATCTTGTCGGTGGTTCACAGGACTTATACCCTGCCATACAAAAAACAATTATTTTGAAACCTCAAAACAAAAATATTTTCTAAAAAAATATCAAGAATGAAACAATTAAAGTAAATTGTAAAGACAAATAAAAATTGAATTGTAAATGGTAAGAAAATATAAGACAAACAGAATCGACTTTCAGGACTCGAGTAGCATGGCGTTTACCGCAATGTCCCGTCACATTGCTTACATCCTGATTAAACGAGAAGCTCTTAATATGTTGTACCCTAACATGCCACAGCTATTTAATGAGAAACGATGAGTTATATAACGAGGAAAATTATTCAAGATAGCTATAAACATCAAATTTTCTTTTTTAAAACGATCTTAAATTTTAAAATTTAATTTAAAATTATAATATTCCACCACATATTTTTAATCCGTGCTTAATTTATTGTTTGGTGTTCGTAATTAAGGGACATTAAGGGTTTTTATAAAATAAAAAAATATGCAAGGGTATTAGATAATATTTTGAAGTATAAGTGGCGTCGATGGATTAAAGGTTTGTTCAGCATACAAAGGCTTTTAAGGACACATTATGTTTTTATAGAGTTCTTGGCTGTGTGCTAATGGACAGTGGTTGCTAATAATATTACAGATTTACTTGACTTTCCATGTCACTACTGACAACAACTCACTTAACGTAAATTTTCCTTTGCTAAATGCGTTTCGGTTAGTGAACGATATTGATGGTCCAAATTGCTCTTGCACTTATCAATATTAAGGCAAAATTATTTCTTCCTACTTATTTGAAATTGCATTAAAATTCTTCACCGAGTTTTTGACTTGGGAGTGGGAAAAAATAAATATTATTTTGGAGCAGTTAATATTTTTAAATGCAATTAAGTACATAGTAACAAGTAGACGACATTAAAAGTAAGCATAATAGAACAATTATTTTTTATTGAAATTGCATTTTCATCTAACGATTGTCTCTAATTAAACTATATTGGATTATGGAGTACTAAAGCTACCAAATAAAATATCTTTAGTACTTGCATCAAGTTAATGCCTTTATCCTACGCAACAATTGCAAATTATCGCGGTTATAACAACCTATAATCTTTTGTTATGATTGTAACACATGGTAGTTTTAATGATGGGCTTCGTTCAACCCCTCATGTTTAATTTTTGGATTATTAAGTTGGAACAATTATTATTTCAGAAAAGGTTAACTAAATATTTTGCCAACAAATAAAAGTATTGATTTAATAAAATTTAGTTGATGATTCAAGCTATTTAGTTGATAATGAAGTGAGTATAATGTAGGGCGAGGATTTATAGAAGTTTTTAGGCTGACCGTTGCAATGATATGTAGTGAAATGTTTGCATCAGCGTAACTCGAATTTTATGCTATAAAAGCCATAAACTAATCAAAGTGTATGATGAATCACACAACATAAATAAAGTAAATAGCTTTTGGAATTGGCGTGAATTATTATTCCATCTCTCAGCGCAAGTATATCAAAATGTATTACCGTCCACATTAACAATGTTTTTTGTTTTTAAGCTTTTCAAATCTTTATTGAAATTTCATTACTATTCACTATTAATGTGCATTTATTTACTCTGCACCTATACACTTGTCATAAAATGGAATCTCTAAATAAATTGTTATGCAAGTCACAAAAAGAATTTAACAATGCTTTATTCCATAGCGTTTCCATATTTCTCAAATTTTTATAAACTCATAATTTATTCATTTTATTTATAACACCTATTATAATGGAACCCAAGAGACAATATTTTCAAAAACTTGCCGGAGATTTTCAAGAGGTAGCATTAGATGATAAACAAGTAATCTAAGTTAAAAGTTTAAGTAAAGTTGATGTGAAACGTTTGAACTAACCTTCTATCACCTCAAGTAATGAAGTCCTTTTTGGAAATTTGAAATTTTTTACAAACAAATTTTGTTTATAAGGCTAAATAGTGCATATTATGTTAAAAATAATGGCGGTGATGATAATTATATTAAAAATATTGAAATTATACAAAAATTGGTCTTGATATTTATCAAGACCGCACCTATCAACAGTAAGAAATCAGACGGTAGAACGACCCCAATATCAGGAGTTTTTGATTTCGTAATCTTTAGTTGAGTAGGAACTGCAACGTCTGTAATGAATTATGAGATCAATGGCAAGTTAATGAATGGGTAAGATTTTCTTAACTAACTTTAATTCACTACGAAGTACTAGAGCACAGTCTAACAGTCTGTCAACCTAATGAATGATTTCTATTGATCTGTTAGTGTTAACAAAAATATTCTATTGGTTAGTTAAATTTAACAGTTAATGGACACTGCCCAATGAGATATCACCTCAAAAAAATGAGATTAAAAGGCAAAATGACATGAATCGGAGATTGAATCAGTCAAACACATTTTCTGCAGCTGTAACGCCTTAGCTCGACTTAGGCAAAAATATTTGGGGCGAAAACAACTGACACTTAATTAGGTGAAAAGAAAACCTCCCAAAAGAATTCTATGTTTTGCTAACAAAATTGGTTTCCTGAAAACCAATAATTAAAAGAGTTAGGAATAAAAGGTCAACACTGGTTGCAGTTCTGAAAGGCTTTTGAAGTCAATCGACCTCTAAGTACAATATCAATAAATTAGTCATGTTTAGTAAACATTTATAATAATTGATTTCATGCACCAGTGAGACATCACAGCGTCTAGAATTATCAGCTAAAATTGGCCAATTTTAACTCAGTGCTTAGTGCCAATACAGCATTTCAAATACTAATGTTTTTGCTTGGCGTTTTTCTTGATAAATTTTAATATTTATTAACAACCCATTGGAATTTTTTTTAAATTTTATTTTGTTTTTATTTGTCTCAGGATATGCACTCAAGTTACCCTGGATTTTATTTGCATTTTTTCTAAACTTTATCTTTTGAATAAAACCAATTATTTTACTTTGGTGTTATATTTAGAAAACTGGTCCCCAAACATTTTTTCTTTGGTAGTTCTCAAATGATTGCCTTAGTCATTTCATGAAAAACCTACAAACCGCGTAAGCACTACCCAAGCTCTAGTAATTGACGGAGATTAATCTCTTATAGCTGACCTGTCTAACCGAACATTGTAGATCAACAAGACAAAAAGTGGCCCAAATTGGAGCATTTTGTCTTACATCCATTTAATGAAATTTGAATTAAATAAGGTGGGCTTGAGGTGAGCTAAGTGAACGGGCTAAGGACCGGACTCTAGGCTAGAAGCCCTAGGTTCGATCCCCAACCCGGCTACAAAATTTATCCAACTTCATTATGACCTTCTCCTTTCGGAAGGCAATGGCAAACCACCGAGAGTAATCTGCCAAGAGTATTATGATCATGTTGTCTAGTAATCGACGCCGACAGCTCGATTACACGATTGAACTCGTGAAAATAATCACTACGCGTCTGTTAAGACGGATAGACTGGAGGAGAGAATCAAATAAACACACAATAAGCACTGAGTCAATATTAGCCAATGGCGTGTACGCTGCCTTAACAAGTTAGTCTCCTGATAGCTACAACCAAAAGCGGACCTAATTATTTTTATTCAAAACGATTTTTACGAATGCCAATATTTAGTGCGTCAAAGTTTGTTTATGGTCTCGACACCATTGTTTTTGTGCCAAGTTCTTGATTGACATGACGTCAATTACAATTGGAAGAAGTTGGTGTCATCTTATATTTAATAAGCTTATGAGAACTCTAATGAATTTTATTTTTTTATTAGTTTGTGTATTTATTTGGGCTCATTTACTTGGGCTTTTTCTTTCAATTTGTGGTTATCGTTCACTTGTTCAATATTGTTTGAACATTTCTTGTTATACTTACTTTGAAATTATTTGAATTATGAACTGACTCCATTATTTTTTTCTGTTATTAAACCTGCGTTTTATTATACCAGTGTTTTATTTGGAGTTGCCTTAGACTAACTGTTTTTTAGGAATCACGACCTTTGATCTCTCAATATATCATTGAGGGCTTACTTACTCCATCGTGGCAATATAAACTAGAGAGCTTATCACTCCGGATTGTGACGTAATTCGGATCTCTTTGTTTTGGTCATCCCTTCCATTAGGCCCTAATCCCTAATGATTAGGGATTGCGTTATTTAAAGAGCAGTTTTCTAAAAAGTTTTTACTTCTAATTAGTTTATTCATTTATTATCAACTAAAAACTGTTACCAACCTAACAGCAAGTTTAAGACCTACAAAATAGAGGCACGTATCTGATTTACCAAATCTTTCTCTCGCGGATCCTTCGCGGGTGAAGCCAGCCAGGACCTAGCTTTGCGCTAATTTTCAGAGGTACGCTTTAATAAAAATCATCCTACGTAACCCGCAACCTTACTCTTCAAGTCTGCGAAGATGTGGGGCAACAGCCCTGGTGCTTCGCACCAGACCAGAATAACTGATGGGATTTGTCACAATCCTCTATAGTGGTACCGTAGGATATATAACTATGACTTTCATGTAGGGTTGCATTTTTCATGAGAGAAGCCGAGTGCCAAATAAACATTTTATTTCTAGATTAATTACATATATTTATAATTAATATTATATTAATAATAATATAAAATTAATTAATTAATTTAATTAATTCTACGTAGGTTGCTGGAAAAGTTTCCGGAAACTATATGATAAAACACATATAAAATTTGGTAAATAATTTTATTGCTTTTAAAAGTATTCGCCTTTGAGATTAATTCACTTTTGCATACGTCGAAACCAATCTGCAAAGCATTTTTTCCACTCTTAAGCTGATACCTCAAAAACCGGCGTTTTAAATGTTTTAACAGCTGCTTCTGATGACAAAAAATGCTCACCACTCATTTTATTTTTGATATTTGGGAACAAAAAGAAATCATTAGGTGACAAATCAGGTCAATTCGAACAAAGGGTCATTAAATCAACATTTTTATTGGATAAGAAGTCAACCGTTGACGCGCTGTGTGAGAGCTTGCATTGTCATGATGCAAAATAATTCGCCGATTTTTATTGTTTTTTCTTATTTTTTCGGCAAACAAATTGTAATATACCAATTAGCGTTCACGGTTTTTCGATCTTCTGAAACTATGGTTGCCACATGTCCAGTAATACTAAAAAAACAAGCGATCATTTGCTTCGCAGGACTACGTGAACGGACAACTTTTGTTAGTTTAGGCTCAGTTTAAAATACCCAAACACTGGACTGTTGCTTATTTTAGGGTTCATATAAATAAATTCAAGTTTTATCACCAGTAACGATATTGTAGACCAAATTTGAAAGACCTCGGTTGAATTTCTTGAGCATTTCTCGACGCCATTTGACACGACATTGCTTTTGAGCTGCTCTCAAATTGTGTGGGATCCAACGACTGCAGAGCTTCTATACTTGCAAATGATCATGAAAAATCTTGTGTATTGTTTTCATGTCAATGCCCAAGCATGCTTGAATCTCTCGATATGTCACATTCCGATCTCGCTCAATTATTTCACGTACAGCATCAACATTAGTGGCAACAATAGAAGTTGCTGAATGACCTGCACGAAATTCATCACTGAGAGTGGTGCGTCTAAGTAGGAATTCGGAAAACCAGGTATAAACAGTAGTCTTGGATGGTGTTTCATATCCAAAAGCCAAAACAAGCCGTTCGATGGATTGTTTTGGCTTTAGACCACATCTACAGTAGTAACAAATCATGGCACGAAAATATTTACACAAAAATTCCATTTTCTTTTACAATTTTTTTCTTTAAAATGCAGTGTAAACTAAACTGGTTTACTTAACTACGAATCGTCAACTGAAATATAAGTTAAAAAGGTGAAATTTTACGAATATGCCAGTTAAAAAAAGGTGCCGCTACTGAAACTACTAGATTCCGGAAACTTTTCCAGCAACCCACGTATTAATTTCTAAATAAACGATGGACTAAACAAATGCTGCAGACAAAGAAATACAAAGGAAACCTCCTGTTAGATGGATGGATGGTCTCAAGAGAGGTTCTCAAAATTGGAAACAAGGTTTACAAAAGTACCAGAAGTGCACATGATTGACTGGATCAAATGCATGTATGATGATCATTTTGCAGTTTCAATTCATTTCAGACCATATTTTTCGTTTATATTTTCCTTTCTTTCAATAAAAATTTTCTAAAATGTCCCTAATTTACAATATTTGGTCTATAACATAATAGGTAAAGTTACAGTAGTTAATTCTTTTCAAATAATTTTAAATTTCAATTTCCCTTGAATTCGTTCTATTGTTAAAATTTAAAGTTAGAAATATTAAATACCCTCATTTATAACATAAAAGCTTTTAAATGTAGTAATACAATATAAATTATAATTTAATAAATTATTGATAATACAAACTTCAATCAATTAACCCTCAACAACAGTTAAGCAATTATTTTAATCCTGATACGTAAATAAATTTGATTTATTTATATTCTTCCTACATAAGCACCAGTAGTAATAATCTCAAAAACCGTTTTATATTGCAATTTAAATGTCGTTAATAAAAAATGTTATCTCATTTCTTTATTATGGCAATAAAAAAAAACATCCGTATTAGGGATATATCAAAAAAATACATTAAAATGTATTGTTTAAATTGAAGAGTATACAGAGAATGACATTTTAGGTAATTTTGATGTTTTACGTTTTGCCATTTTTTATAATAAAAGTTTTATTTATTAATGCAGATTTGTGAAAAGCGAATATAAATTTTTAATGGCATACCGGTTTTAATATTTTTGTTTTTGCTCGAAAAATATACTTTAATGAAATAAAATAGCATTTTTTTTAAATACATCGAAGGATCTTGGTGATGTAACAAATTAAAAGTCAAAAGTATCTTAATCCAGACCTGATCAAAACTATCTCATACAACAGAAAAAGTTCCATTAAGTGTTTTTGTATGTAGCATATTGAAAATTTAATTAGTTATAAGAAAAACTTAATATCTTTTTGTGGATGTAATGTAAAAACGTAATGTGTATTATTGAGTGCGCATTTAAAATTTTGAAGTTCAAAAATAAGTTTGAAAAGTGTACAATAATTCGATATTTTTGTTGAGATTGTTATAATTTATTGAAGTCACTTGTAAAGTAAATTTATTATTTAAACTACCTCGTGACCTAAGTTATAAACTGACCAAAATCAATCTAGGACTTGAAGCATTTCCTCCACAAGTTAGTTAACTATAACTGACTCGACAAAATACACTTCTGCTCTGGTGAATTGCACAGCAGCAGCTGCTTTTGTACACAAAAATCTAAACGACGGTTGTTCCCACAACTTTAAAACAAAATCCTAAATTTGAAAAAAAAAAAGAAAACTAAATTGTATTTACAGACTTTTAATATAAAAACTACCGCTTCATAAAATTTTCTGCCTTATCATTTGCATCCCGAACTGGCTTTGCCCAGCTAATCATCAAAAAGTGGCTAATATGCACCCCGTCCGTTAAATAAAATGACGGAACAAATTCCTGTTATTTTTAATGAAATGTACAAGATTTAAGGAGAAATTACAATCGCCCAAATTTTTATGGAAGAAAAATTTTGCGGTAATTACCCTTGATAAAAGTTAATGAAAAAATGGTTTATTTAACGTTTATGTGTATCATAATATTTTATAATTTACATGCATAGCTAATTTACTCTTTCCATTTCGGTATATACCTAAGTGGTAGCATAGATCGAGTTTATTGGAACCTGGGGTGAAATAAAGAACTGAGAAAAGGCGTACATCTACTTTCATATCCCTCATCTTTCTCGGCTTGTTTAATAAATATGAAAAAAGCGTTTTTCTTTAAATAT
The DNA here is from genome assembly GCA_905340355.1 of Rhagonycha fulva. NCBI lineage: Eukaryota > Metazoa > Arthropoda > Insecta > Coleoptera > Cantharidae > Rhagonycha > Rhagonycha fulva. The sequence continues at coordinate 3,249,785 of HG996559.1, forward strand.
TAAGACGTACTTAAATCTCGCGAGATTTATAAAAAATTTAAAATCTGTTGTATGCATCTTAAAAGATAAAAATGGTTGGGCAATTAAGAAATTAGTTTTGTGAAGTTGGTACGGTAGTGAGGTTTTGGAAAGATAAGTTTTGCAGATGAGAGTGTCGGTAATTGGTGTAACAATTTCGTTAACAAATTTTACGAGGACATTATACAAAGTTGTACGTGTTTATGTTTGCTTCCGTATTCCGTAATCAAATCAACTAGGCGTACATAATGGGATCCTTTGGTAGATCTGTATGTACAAATTACAGGACGATAGGGATCTATAGGGTTCATTGAAGTGGTTCGCGGTTAGAGCGGCCTGGTCACGTCATTCATATCTGGGTAATGTCGTGTCCGTGGGATATTGGATGTGTTAATATGGGTGTCGGACAGCCCATAAACACAAGACGGTCTCTGCAGATGTCGCCGGACAGTCGTTACATCCTGATTACACCGAGCTCAAATCGTAAACCCGGACCGGTTCCGGTCACTATGTACGTTGTTAATGGAAGTCGTCGTTGAACAAAAATAATATTAGCTCACTTAGTCCAGATTTTCCAATTATGTATCAACAATTTAATTATAAAGTATTTCGTCATAAAATTTCAACGTCAAATTATTTTTCATTATTGCCAAATTAATAATCTCAAACTGAATTCGCCTAAAAGCTATTTTAGCTTTTTTAATAATAATTTATTTGTACCTGCCTACTTAAATTTTATATATAACACTTTGAATGCAAATTTAGATATTGTAATAACACGAAGATTGCCGTTATTAAATTGAGTTCAGATATGGATCTCATAAACCATAGCAATAACTGCATAGCTAATCCTAAGAGCAATTACTAAGGCGCGGGTCTCCCATCAATTAGTACTAATGAGACTGTGAAACTGATTGATAGAACAGCCCCGATTAGTTCGATTGTATCATACATGTAATATTGCAGATGATCCCTTAAATGCATTCAGCCATAAGCATTACTGCCTTTTTCCTTCCACCTCGAATTTACTGCTTAATTTCAAATTCCGCCATCCAATGAGTTTTTCTAAATCCAAACAACTTTTATTACTTAACGATTTTTTTAAACTTATTATTTTATATCTCAACTAACTGTAAAATTGGACAATATTTAAAAATATTTTAGCATTTTTTCCCGTTCATTATTGGGCAGCTGTTACACTGAAAAAATAATAAGGTTGTAGAATCAAAGCACATCTTTCGTTAAATCAATATCACGTTAGCGTTGTAGCAATCTGATTGTTAGTTTGTTTTGCACCATCCGATATAAGCTAGTTCGAAAAACAAAAATGATTCGTACCTATTGTCAATATAGGGTGTAGTACCATTTGTCAAAAGTAACACTAATTTAAAAACGAAATTTTCAGAATTAATATTTACAAAGTTTTATTTTTAATACAAAAACCCAAAAGGGCCTTTTATTTTTCATTTGCACATTAACCAAGCCTCGACTTCGTGACTATACTAACTGGCACTTCATGGTTTGGCCATCGAATAACCTATTATGGTAAGTTTCAATTGCTCTTTTAGCATTTGCCAAAGTTGGGTAAATCACTTCGCCAGTACCAGGACACAACAGATTCACGTCCACCAATTGGCCGATCCTTCTAAATAACTCAAACAAATCGTTTTGAGTTACCCCCGTGTGTAAATTGGAAACTATAATTCTGTAACTAGGTGGAGCTGGAACCGTATCTAAGCGGTTGAAGACTTCACATGACAACAAACTACGTCTTCTTTGATTTTCACGTTGACCACCCAACTGGGATTTCATATTAAACGAATTTGTGAGATTGCTACTTTCACTTATTGGAACAGCTTTCTTGTGATTCTGAAGAACCTGTTCTGATTTTGAACGTTTTTTCTGTTTATTGTTGGTAGTCATCAGAGAGATTTTTCCATTTCTATCGGTTTTTTTGAAGATGTTTGATGCGACATGAGAAATATTTTCTTCAATTTTGAATCCATTTCTTTCCCGAAAACTACGACGTTTTGTAATTCTTTCTCGGGCATCAGAAATTCTAGCTTTTCTGACGTCCCCACTAAGAGTGGTCGTTTGTCGCCTTTTATTCCTAAATTTTTCTTTAAAATTATACGCCATTACAATTTTTTTTAATTTGCTACGAAGCTAACCGAAAGTGAAGGTGAACATTTATATAGAAAAAACTTTGTACCAACTTAAAAAAATTTTTGGGATAAAGATTTGTCCAAATGAAGGAATATGTAAAAGTAGTTGGATTCTTAAATTATAATGCGTAGCGAAATTACATTTAAATAAGAGGAACTCTCCTCTTCCTATTTATCCAGATGTCGTCGATCGCTGGGACTGCTTGACTTACACCTACAAAATCGGATTATCCAGTTGTTGGTATGCCTTTGCTCTGGGCCGTTTTTTTACGGTGGCCTGACACTTTTATAATCTTTGTTTCGTGACTTTGAATTGTCACTTTATCTTTTCTTAGAGTTTAAGGTTATGGGCCGATTTCATAACACTTTTAAATTAACAAGTCGTTAAAAATAAAAGTGGATTTCTATTGGCTTGTTAGAGTTAACGGATGCTTTCTATTGGTTAACCAGGATTTTTTAGTTAAGTTTATTATGAAATCGATTAAACGATTGAACATATCAGGATTAGTTTGCATTAAACCAATCAACAAACTGAATTTTGAAAATAATGTTGAACAATGCTGCATTACTAAATAATATAAAACTTTTATATTGAGAAAAAAATTAATATTATCTACACCATTTCAAGCTTCAATTCAGAAAGCATCAATAGTAAATCAGATTAACTAGTACTTCCAACCTCACGGCTACTCTTGTGCCCTTGGCATTCAATCTTGTACAACTCTCTGGGCAGTAATGAGGCAGGAAATATTGACCAATCTGAACTGCAATTGATACTTTCTGAATTAAAGGTTAAAATGGTGTAAAAGCATCTACAGAAGTGGATCTGAAAGTCAAATGCTGGTCACAGAGATTATTTTAACATTTGTATTTACTGAGAGAGACATATCAAAACATAGAAAATAAGTGATTAACTCCAATTAAAAATTAAAATGAATCAGATGATAGTGGATACAAAATTTGATCAACGTCACATGAATTCTGGTTCATCTGAAGATGAGCTCGCATGCACTTAGATTTAATTTTAATTTTTTAATTATTAGATTTAAAAACATTACAAATTTTGTTATGCGATAGGTAAATTATAAATAACGAAATTTTACTCCATGTCGATCTACAAATATTATTAAATTGTTCTCGATGGTGTAGTAAAAAGAAAACTCTGAGTGAGAATCAATCCCATGACTAAAAATTCTTATTTATACCCCGGAATATATTTTTCAGTCAAGCAAAAACCATAACAGTTACTAAGGTTTTCGCACACACCGTTAGTAATTTTTATTACAATCGTATCTTACATTTACCCTTGTCTACCGGGGCTCATTCTTAGTCAAGCAATTATAAGAGGACATTTTTAAGTTAGCCAATATCGATAAATTAATTTGAGATTGGAAGCAGTTAGTTGGACGGAGAGCGAGCGAGGGAGCATCAGGTATCGATGAATTTAAGTGGCGATTGCATAAACGTCTTAAGAGTGCAGCCTAACCCCAAATCATCTAAAAGCAAATAGCTATAAATGGCTAAACCAATAAGTTATTATAACCCTATCCTATCTCTCAACTTGTAAAACCTTCCTAAATCAAGCTGAGCAAATCTGCAAGTAGAGAACACATGAGCACGTTTATAGTTAAGATCGCAGATCCTGAAACCATCCAAGCATGCAATAAACTTCCAGCTTAAGTGAACCGCATGACTGCAAGGTAAATGTTTGGGGGAAAGGGTTGCCACATTTTCATTATTTATGACGTCATAGTGAACAGAGGTCGTCGCTATTCTAACCAAGTTTTAGTTAGTGCTAATAATTGCTCTCTGTGTTAAAGCTAAGTCATGTTGTAACTCATCCAATTCGGATACTCTAGCGATTGTATTAGGGAGATATCTTTAGTAAACTCGGCTAAGAATCTACTAATGTCACCCTGATTTATGTTTCTTGATTCTACAGTATTTGCATTTCGTATATCTACTATTGATTTGCTGCGTAATTCAAATGTACTCGATATATTTCACAATTATTAAACTTCGCTATGTCTCCTTTATCTCAAAATGATTTGTTCCCGTAAACTTTCCGAGCAGCAAATTATTCCAAGTAAATGCTGGAAGACGATTTAAACTAACAGTTGCTCCTCCGCTTCCAATATTTGTTCGGATGAGAAAAAAAATTAAGATATCGATCGATTTTCTTAATCCTTGTCCAAAATATTTTTCAAAACTAAAGAAGCCAAAATGTATTTGAAAGAAGTCCTAGTTCCGTTTGTTACAAGTATAGCCATGTGTCACAGAAAAAATATCCATAAAAGTCATCGGGCGGAATGAACGGCAATAAACTATACAAATAAATCACAGGAGGCCATTTTGTGCTGATTTCTAGAACGATTATCATGAGCTGAGTTCAGTTAGTGTTGGCTACAAACCTTGATGAATGGATAGTAGTAACTTATATACTTTCTGTTAAAAAAGATAAAAGGATAATTACTAATGGTTTTTTTCAATTTACCAAAATTATTATTGAAGAGGTCGTCAAAATAGCTTTTCTATCATAAAAACGTAACTTAATTCTAAAATACAATGTAATTAACAAAGCTCTTCGATATTTATAATATCGGAAAATATCCTGCAAAAGAGAATCATTTTGTTAGAAAGATCCCTAAGGTATCTGGATGCGGGAGACGGTGCACTCATAAATTCACTCTTTAATTACCCCCCGGCTGTCAAATCAGACGATCTGACGGTTTTATGACAATTTATTGTCCTGTTCGATGGAGGGTTCTTGCGGTAATGTCGTCCTGACTGACGGACAACTATGCATTCAAATAGCTTGCTTTACTCGCTTCGGGTCGATCACTCAAACAGAAGCGTCGCGATGCTCCTATACTTTCATTCCACCACAACTGTATATTCATTCCAATGTGTTCGTTCATGTGTAAGTCAAATATATAAAATATAAATTTCTACTTCTTCAGAATATAAAACTATCGAATTATATAAATCACAAATTTTACAGTTTTAAATAATTTTACGTATCTTTCTTTTTTCAAATTAACATCTCTACATTGCGCTCTAAAAACAAAATTAGTAAAACATGTTCAAAATTTGAAATCGAAAAATCGATATTCGTGACTGCTATTCCTGCAATTTTGCTGATGATAATCAAGTAATCGATAGATGTCTTTCTTTTGGAGAAAAAGAATTCGCATATTTAAAGTTTTATTAAAAGTTTCACAAGTAGTTTTAAATTTTTAGCAATATGATTGATGATTTTTTTTGAACTACCCTGTAGAATTAAAAATTTGGTTTGTTAATGGTTAGTTTGAATTTTGATAACTCTAATTATAATTAAATAAATAATAACCATTGCTGTCGTCTCAAGTTTCAACTTTTATATAAAGAAGTTTAAAATACACATATTTTCACATTTACCTATTGAAAATTATATATTATTATAAAAAGAAATTTGCAGCGTTCTAAATGCACATTTGTCATTAAAACAAGAATTAAAAAATACTTATTATTTATTTAAAAAACGTTTGATTGAATTATTTTCATTTAACTTTTAGTCTGCCAGTTGTGATTTTCAATGTAACCTGTTACATTTTTAGAAAAAAAATAATATCAAAATGTAATATTTTCTGGGTGTTAATACGTAGGTTGCTGGAAAAGTTTACGGAAACTGTATGATAAAACACAAATAAAATTTAGTAAATAATTTTATTGCTTTTAAAAGTATTCGCCTTTGAGATTAATTCACTTTTGCATACGTCGAAACCAATCTGCAAAGCATTTTTTCCACTCTTAAGCTGATGCCTCAAAAACCAGCGTTTTAAATGTTTTAACAGCTGCTTCTGATGACAAAAAATGCTCACCACTCATTTTATTTTTGATATTTGGGAACAAAAAAAAATCATTAGGTGACAAATCAGGTCAATTCGAGCAAAGGGTCAATAAATCAACATTTTTATTGGATAAGAAGTCAACCGTTGACGCGCTGTGTGAGAGCTTGCATTGTCATGATGCAGAATAATTCGCCGATTTTTATTGTTTTTTCTTATTTTTTCGGCAAACAAATTGTAATATACCAATTAGCGTTCACGGTTCTTCGATCTTCTAAAACTATGGTTGCCACATGTCCAGTAATACTAAAGAAACAAGCGATCATTTGCTTTGCAGGACTACGTGAACGGACAACTTTTGTTAGTGTAGGCTCAGTTTAAAATACCCAAACACTGGACTGTTGCTTATTTTAGGGTTCATATAAATAAATCCAAGTTTTATCACCAGTAACGATATTGTAGACCAAATTTGAAAGACCTCGGTTGAATTTCTTGAGCATTTCTCGACGCCATTTGACACGACATTGCTTTTGAGCTGCTCTCAAATTGTGTGGGATCCAACGACTGCAGAGCTTCCATACTTGTAAATGATCATGAAAAATTGTGTGTATTGTTTTCATCAGAGGCGTTTCCAGCCAACTACCTTAGGGGGGGTAATTTACCTATATCAATGTAAATTTCAGCATAGATTGATCTTCATTTTTTTAAGAAATGAATAGCAAAAGGTTAAATAATAATTCTTAGGGGGGGTAATTACCCAATTACTCCCCCCCTGAAAACGCCAGTGGTTTTCATGTCAATGCCCAAGCATGTTTGAATCTCTCGATATGTCACATTCCGATCTCGCTCAATTATTTCACGTACAGCATCAACATTAGTGGCAACAACAGAAGTTGCTGGATGACCTGCACGAAATTCATCACCGAAAGTGGTGCGTCTAAGTTGGAATTCGGAAAACCAGGTATATAAACAGTAGTCTTGGATGGTGTTTCATATCCGAAAGCCAAAACAAGCCGTTCGATGAATTGTTTTGGCTTTAGACCACATCTACAGTAGTAACAAATCATGACACGAAAATTTTTACCCAAAAATTCCATTTTCTCTTACAATTTTTTTCTTTAAAATGCTGTGTAAACTAAACTGGTTTACTTAAGTAAGAATTGTTAACTGAAATATAAGTTAAAAAGGTCAAATTTTACGAATATGCCAGTTAAGAAAAGGTGACGCCACTGAAACTACTAGATTCCGGAAACTTTTCCAGCAACCCACGTAAAAGTAATAAAAATTTTTTTTAGTATACTTAGTACCTTTCTGGTAGCTTAAATTGCGGTGTTTCAAAAAAGTCAAGACTTGGCGTTTAATAATAAACATTTTTAAAAATTTGAAATTAAAATTAGTTTTGAAGCAATAATGTCTTCAAAGATTACCTACTCTCAGAGCTTATTTTGATGGTGATATTTGAAAACATTATTGCTTCAAAATTAATTTCAAAATTTTAAGCTTATGCAAAAATAGTTTTACCTAATTAATTCTTTTTGAATCATTTAAAAATATTTATCCACAATTCGCATATTATGAGCCCATAATGATACTGTTTCTAATTGAATTATGACCCCTATAAAACACTAGTGTTTTATTAATTTAAATCGTAAATAAAAATTGGAACCAGAACTTTATTTGTTAATATTTAAATTTACATTGATATTGATGGATATTGTCTTCTTTGCCTCGTCGCTATTGTAAAGATTAATTGTGCTTGTAGATGGATGTACGTCAGTACCATCAACAGTGGGTTTCACAGCTAAAATTTCGGAAACGGATTCAGAAACAGCGCCTTGAATTTTTTTCGCTATATCAATTTTATTCGACACTGAGTCTTCAATGTAGCCCTCCGCAACACTAGAAGATTTCCATCCTCCGTGACGTTTGATGGTGGTGAGATCGCCACCGGCGTTCGCTAGTAGAGTTGCGGATGAGCGTCTCATGCTATGCCCAGTATATGACTCTGCGTCCGGAAGATTTAGGAAGGCAGCAACCTTTGAAGGAATTTTGGACATCGTGTTGATTCCAACCGATTGCACTGTGCATTTCTCGTTTTTATATTGCAAAAAGAATCTGACGTTGGAAACGTTTTCTTGACGTAAATGTATGTACTTTCTACAGATTTCAAGGGCGTTGATAGAAAATCCTTCCTCCATGATTGTAAAACTGCGTGGAACGTTCGTCTTAGTATTCGGCAATGAAATAAACAAGTACGACCCTTTATCCTGAACATTTTCGAATTTCAAATTCGTCAACTCATTGCATCGACAAGCTCCAGCAATGCCAAATAACAATGCAACCTATCAAAAATCAAAATAAATATGAAACATATTAAGGAAATTAAGTTTTAGGTACCTTCATCATCAAATATTTGTCATTAGGGGCCTTATCGAAAAATTCCTCAATATGTTCTCTTTCAAGAACCTTTGATTTTTTCGGTTTGTATGTTCTAGATTCGCTCTTCAGATATGAGGTTAGCTTAGCATATTTAGAAATATCTATGTTTTCATGCACTTTTAAAGTGGTCTTCAACATTGAATACTTCGTCCACATCGAAGACGCGGCAAACTTTTTCTTAACGTTCAAAAAATAAGCTAGCAGAACCTCTTCGTTTATCACGTGCACAGATCTTCTTATTTTCCATTCGGAAAAATTTGTTAATTCTTTTTCGTAAGCTGCTCTAGACTTCGTTGGCAACAAATGCAAAGTCGCTTCTTGGGCTTCTTTGAGAATATCTTCAGGAATAATCTGGTTTTCGTTCATTTTTAGACCGCGAAATTATTTTTTCACAAATTTGACGCGATTCGAAAAATAATGAGGGAATTAACAACTGTCATAGAAACCATTACATGGCCCACCTTACCTGCTTTTATCGATGAATTCGTTTTGGCCCAAATCTAAATTTATAACGCCTTCATAATATGCGAATTGTGGATAAAACGTTGTATTACACACGTGTCTTATTGGCCTCCAAAACACTCAAGAAATTAAACACTCGACCTGCGGTCTCGTGTTTAAACTTTTCTTTCGTGTTTTAGGGGCCTAATAAGACACTTGTATAATAAATAACTATTATTTTAGTGGATTTCAACAATTACATTTTTAAAGTTTTATGCTTGATTTAGTATAAGGGAAGAAAATACAAAAGTTCAAATATGGGTGTTTTCCTTTTTAAATGGGCATGGACAGACACAACAATGAAATAGACAGTTGTGAGGCTGCAAGACCTTAGAAATTACTTTGGTAATCTTAAAGACGATAGTGATGGTATTTATCCTTCCAATTTGTAAAGCAACTTTTGACAAAACTAATCAAGTTCCTGGTTGACGATCTCGATGTTAAAGAGGCACCAAATATCACGAAATGCAATCAAGGCATGCACAAGGCTTAGGTGATGTGGAAATGCTGAGAGCACTACGGGCCAAGTGTTTGTACAAGGGGGAACTGTTTACAAAAAGCGATAAAGAGGTGAACCACCCAAAACTAGTTATAAAATCCTTGGAAAAAAAGTGGTGACCAGGATAAATTAAGTTCCCATTTGAGCTATTAGGTTATCTGTAAATGTAAGGTCAACAACATCAAATTTGTATGTCTCCCTCTCAACTTAAGCCACTTTAACAACCGTTAGATGTGGTTGTGTATTGGTCGATGAAAGGGTCATAAAGAGAAATCTTTGACTTGCTGGAAAAAACAGAAAATGAAAGGAGATCTCTAACAGTGCCAAAGAAGTCTCCCCAAAATTAAACATCCCGTTAATCGAAAATATGAGCAGCTCTAATTACCATTGAAACAAATTTGAAATCGGAATTTAGGGCTTGTAGAATTTACCCTTTTGATCCAATCAAAGTTTTATGAAAATTAATTGTTTTGTGATAATTATGTTTTTATATAATATGACCGAGTTGGAGGAAGTTATTACATCACACCCTTTTTATTTCCTACTTTATAGTGCAATTATTTTATGGGTCTAATTCAATTTTTACAGACAGGCATTGCAAATTTTCGTTACTGCTAATGGTAGTTTTACTCAAAAGTTTTAAAATAGATTGTGAAATAGAACATTGGAGTGTAAAAATGAAAAATTCCTACCTTTTCGTCAAGGAAGTCCATAAATCTTGAGTGGTTGCTCAATACCTTCTTCCATTTTCCTCTGAGACCACAGTGGATGATTTTCTCAAAACACTATCACTAAAAATTTAATTTATAAAATGTCTCTATTGCCACTGAATTAAATTGCACAAATAACTTTTGCGTTTGAGAGTTTGTAGTAAAAAATTTTCTTGATTACTGAAAAATTATAAGAAGAAAATCACTCGCGTTTTTTAAAAGGAAAACCACTAAATTACTGTAATTATTACAAACACTTTTGAGGAGCAGATTTTATAACCAACAAAGGTGACCGGAAATAACAACACTAATGCCAAAAAATGTACACGTTAAAACTTGATAAATTTGTTTTTAAAGGATGACGCACAATGCCATATTAGTCATTAAGCATTGTAATTTAAAAAATTTATTAAAATTTTTTAAAATATCTGAATAATTGCACCAACGAGGTTTTTGATGTAGTCTAACCAAAACGTATTTCAATTTTCAAATACCAAAACAATGTTTCAAATATTCAAAAACCAAGACACTTTTTGTGGATAGTTGTCGTCTCTACTAACTTTGAAAATTATATTAAAAACATTGGCAGCGATAAGACCCCGCCGTGGGGGGGGGGGGGGGAGAGAAGGAAAACTATTTGGGAGATATAAAATTTGCTTTAAAAAGAAAAAGTTGGTTATGTTCTTGTAAAATGTTTGACTTATCAAATGTTGCCTTTCGCACGATAGTACTACCGGCCAAACATTTGGGGATCCAGGGTGCAAAACTTTTCTGGATATCACAGATAGCTAAATTTTTAATTTGAAATGAAAGAAAAGAACCCAACGAGTTCTCGAACTCAAAACTCGAAGCAAAATAAGCAATTCGTTCACCTCCAATCACCACAACTCACTTCATCAACTACAATTTGTCTGTGCATAAGTTGAATATTTTCTGTCCCTTAAATGTGTCACATTCATCGTTGTTCATCCTGATTGAGAGTAAGTTACAGATAAAATACAAATTTGCGCATAAATTGACAAAGGTTTAAATAATCTACGAATTTTTAAATTTATTTATGTATTTACGGGTTAAGTTCAATTTTTATGAATCCGTTTTTTCTTTTGTCCGTCATCCAAAATCGCTTTCATCGGTCCAGGTCCTTTGTCACTGTCATTGGACCAATGAGAGTGCTTCCAGATGAAAATCGGACGAACGTATAACAAACACATGAAAATTGAGCTCAAGAAACGAAAAAAAAACAATAGAACATCATCAAGACAACAATTCATTTAAGGCATTCTAAAGCATCAAAATTCCTCATTTTCCAATATTATTCCTAATATTCTCCTTACAGAAAATACCAACACCAACTGCACTATAAGTTGAAACTATCAATATGACGTTTTCAATATTCGTTTTTAAGTTTTCTATTGATTGTGGATCATTAGCATATATTTTTAATTTAACATGATCCCAAAGAATGAAATCCAATGGTGATACTAGTAAATCGCAAGACCTCTTGGTGACAAGTGGATATAGCCAAGCCCAGAAATCAAGCAATCTTCAAATTTTTCATTTAATACGGCCACCGTTTTATTGAATGTATGGCATGTAGCCTCGTCCTGTAAAAATTACATGTCATTTAATCCTATATTGTTCAATTTTGGCAACAAAGATCTTCGATCACTGCCCTACAGAACAGGACGAGTTCTTTTACCTTGTGCCTTTCCATGATTAACATTTTCCACTCTCTACATTAGATTTTGACATATATGTCATCATTTTAAATTTGAGACGCCTGAAATGGAACAAAATTTAAAATTGCACCTCGTTATGGATCATGAGCTTTGGATCATAAACGGCAACTTGAAACTTCATTCGATCTTGTAAAATGTCGTAATTAATCTTTCCATTCAGCAACTGGTGCCGATGGATAAAGCATAAGTCACTAAAAATTCTTCTATATTGCAAAACTTTGGTCCTCATGGCAAATAAGAATATCCTATTGAGAAAACTCTTCCAGCATTACATCACGCATGCTCTAGTTGAAATTAAACTAAGGAAAAGCAAAAGAAATTTAATAGTTTTAGCCAAAAATATGTAGGTACTTTGTCGTTGAATGAATTCCAACGTGAGCATCATTAATTTCTTCTATTATTATTATGTTAAAAGTTCTGTTATCTCGTTCAAAAGACATGGCAGATAGTCACAAAAAGGCCAAAAGAAAGCTTTTCAAAGTACATAAGAGAAGATATTTCTTCTGAAAATTTAAATAAAAACATAAAATATGAAAAAATCAACCAGATCGCTGTCAAAATTCTGGATTCAATTCGTGGACTTTATCGAATTCCTTAGCTCAATCATTATTTGATGATAGTATAAATCAGATTTTTAAATAAACTTTTGCTTTTTCTTGAAGAAGAGGAAGAGGAAGCACTGGCGTATCCAGGGGGGAGTAATTGGGTAATTACCCCCCTAAAAATTATTATTTAACATTTTGCTATCCATTTTTCAACAAATAAAGATCAATCTATGTCGAAATTTACATTGATATTGGTAAATTACCTCCCCTAAGGTAGTTGACTGGAAACGTCCCTGAGAGGAAGTCAAATAAACTAATATTGTTCACCTAACCATAAAATATTTTAGATCAGGGGTTCTTAACCTTTTTGTAGTCATGGACCCCTTTCAAAATTTCAAAAGGCCCTCGGACCCCTTCTGAAGAAATAAAAAAAACAAGATTTTACTTTTACTAGGTTTTATTGTTTGCGAACTTTACATAATTATAGTCATATAGTTAGTGTGACGATTGCTGCTGCTTACGCCGGATTATAACGTCAAATTGAGGAGCCGTTTTAGATGGGCTGCAAAAATTTCTTTTTAATTAAAAAAAAATAATTTAAGAGCCTTTAGGCAGGCTCGCCATGGACCCCTGGCGATCACTACACGGACCCCTTGGGGGTCCATGGACCCCCGGTTAAGAACCCCTGTTTCAGATAGCAAAATTAATTGCAAAATTGTAACATTATAGGAATGGTTCCTTCTGCTTTAGTAAATTTCTGGACACTCTGTATTTTGTTGCTAGATAGCTATTCAAATTTTTTTTTAATTTAACATTTAAAATATGAAATTTTTAAATAGCCAACTCAAATTTTAATTTGAAAGCTAGAATTAAAAAAGTGGCTTATAATTTGGTGGAATTTGTAATTTCGAAAACAAAACGTTAGATAGAAGGTGATATGACGGTTTTTAGGGTAAATATCGTACACGTCCAACGCCTATGGACTTTATATCCTGTATTAAATGAAACTTTACGGTGCTATCGCTATTATTGTGGGATGTGGGTTTTCCTACGATTCGTATATTGTGATGGACAGGATTATTTCGTGATTGGAATTACAACTGTTTAAACGTAACTTATAATCAATTTTTTTTAATTAAAACTTTTCGTCGTTATTTTGAAAGGAATAATTTTTGTAAAAGCTTTTATTCGAATGAGAAAAAATACGATAATCATAAACAAAATGTTTTTTTGTTTATCTAAATGTTCTTATACGAATCGTGGGCAATGTTGCGTCTATTTAAAACGACTTATCCCTAGTGAAAACTTGGCTATTGTTCCTGATTCACGATCACCTTGTGACATGATTCCATCAGCCCCTTACAATTTCTATGCAAATTCTCGCTCTTTTCGATGTGCCGTTTATTCAAACTTATATTGCAACTACATACTATGTATATCGCTAAATTAATACAAAAATAATTTTACATCAACATGCATAAAAGACATAAAATAATAATATTGTTTCGTATTGTAGTAAACCTAAATGTTAATTAGCACGTTTGAGATTAAGGCATAATTGCAGTTGGAACATCGTCATTTACTAACCACCATCATATTGATGTCCAGATAGCAAATGGTCTTTTCGTCCGTTCAATAGTAGTAGAAACCCTCCACTGATGAGCAGCCATGTCCAGCTATTTCCCGTATAATGTTCACGAACGTCGTTCCAACTTGACCAATCTTTTAAAGGTTACATTACTCCGATCCAATTGGGCTTTAAATTGACTCTATCTTGACACCTTCCTAGCAATTCCAAAGCGACAAGAGAGACATTTCCTGTTCCATTTCAACCAAATAGAATGTTCAAACTTGTAAATAAATTTTAAATTTCTTATTAATCTCCAAAACAAATTCTTTCAATAATTATGTAGTAGTTGAGTACTTTTTTAAAATTTGCTTTATTCTTAATTAACCTCTTTTTTTATATCAACTTTTCTTTCTTCTTTCCTTTATGTAAATTAACTTAAAAAGCTTAAAATATGCAAATATTTACAATCGAAACAGTTTATTCTAAGTACCTGTTGAACCAAGTAGTAACCCACTTTGTAACAAATAATTTGATATAAATAATAATGAAGTTTAAAAATGTGCGAAATCGCGAACGAGAAGGAGATGAATAAAAGTAAGTCATTCAAGTGCATAGCGATATCACACTTTATACTTGCTTTTCTTGTTACAGTTTTTCACTAAAGCTTTCGTCAAGTGAGGGGTTGAAATCGTTAGTTTGGTGGAGGGCAAAAGAGTTTGAGCAAGAGCACATGCAACAGGTGGCTCATAAAGTAGATATTCGCATATCAGCAAACTGGCAGTGCGATTGATATACACGCCATTCCCATCCAACAACACCTACCTTCAACCAATTTGCAATTTGCATTATTAAACACAATTTGTTCAACAATTTGTTTATAAGCCCAATTTAATTTGCTCACATCCGAATTTAAAAATTTAAATTCGATGTCTGCAATTACGGTAAGAGTTTGTTTCCAGTAAATTATAGAAAAAGTCGCCAGGAGTGTAATTTTAGAAAAACTTTTTAGATTAATTGCAAATTCTTGGTGGTAATTTGGTTAGAAATTGGTGACGTATGGGGCGTTGCAAATAAGAGCATTAAAAGTTACAGGTATAACAAGTTATCGTTTCCCATGATAATAACATTTTCTAATTACCCTCATATTAACCACAATTAAATTATACTATGAATCACATTAATTACTTTTATGGCTTTAATCATTCTTGAATTACATCTTTTACAATAATTAAATTTTCCTTGGGGAATATTCACCAATAGTTTTTTTGATAAAAAATTTAAAGTTATGCAGATTTTAAAAATCGTTTGTTTGGGCCTTAATTAAGGCAAAACCTTGTTTGGTCGTAACTTTTACTTATCTGAATTGTTTTATGTCTATGAATGCAAAGCGGAAGATAGACGCAGCATGCTAATAGATGGATTCCGAAATGGCCAATTAATTCTAACTACGGAAGAAAGTGCCTATAACTCGTCTTAGAAAAAGAATTCTTAATCCTCGTTTTCGTTTGTCCGTGCAAAAGAAATAAAGAAGCTCCATTTACTTATACGACACACTTTTCCACCAAAAGTTTATAATTAGGTCGAGAAGCGATATTTTTTTAAAACCCTCATCGATCCGCACATATTTCTTCGGCTACACGAAATAAAGTACATTTTAAGATTGTATACCTTTTTAGAAGCCAAAATCCTTTTATAAGCAAGTTGGCCAATTAAAGTATCTTATCTGCATAAAGCGCGGAAGCTGCGCATCTAGCCAACGAATGGTTTCATAAATATCCGGGTCTGACAGAGTCTCACTTCAAGTAGGCTATTCGTATGCAAGAAGAGGGCCTTCCATCTGAACATGCCAGGATCTGTCAGTCACAATGGCTCCTCACTCCTACACTATTCCTCCCAAGAGACCTGCAGATACCCTAGCACTGATATTGTTGCCTACTTTCTACTTACCCCCTTTATCTTATTTGCCCTAATTTTTTTCTACGATTTCGGTAATTGTTTTTTCGTTTTTAATTGCTCATAAATTTAACAAGTGCACGTACTTATCATTATTCTGACGATACAGAACTCGACAAAGCATCAATGCGCGCTTCCGCTGGGGAGATTAAAACTTTCATTATTTATTCTATTTCTAACCCCAATGAGATCTTACCTAAGAAACTTTCGTACTTCTTAATTTTTATATCAATTTTTGAATCTAGTATTTGGATTACCTAGTAGATAATCTTTCAATTTTACGTTAGGCGAGGTGTAAGACAATTTCAACTTCCAGAAGCTCATGAAGGACACACAGGAAGACATAAAAATTAATGGAAGAACCCTAAACAAACTCAGAAATGCTGATGATGCAGTAGTGCTAGCAGATAGTCACTTCAAGGATTAATACATAACAAGCCAAGGAGTGTAACAGGCGCAATGTCATCATCTGAATTTCCAAAATTATTAATATTCTTGTCTGCATTTCAAATATTTATTTAAAGTTGTATACTTTTATTTTGCACTTCTATGTGTACTCAACTTTAAAATTATGACGATATGTTTTTGTTTGCAACTGAAACGTTTGATATTTTTTAACCCAAAAATTTAAAGTTGAAATTCATTCACCTTTTTCTAATGTATTTCGATGAGAAAATTCCATCGGTGTAGGTAATTGGATTTAGAGTAAATATTATATTCTTTTAATCGGGGGTTTAAAATAGAGAAGTTACTTGATGACGTTTAGCTAGTTCCAAGTGTGCTTTTGAACTCAGTTCATCTAGTGAATAATAAGCAAAATTTTTGTAGAATTTTGAAAACAGTGAAATCTTAACTCATTTGCTATGTTATAACTCCACCAAAAACACAATACGGAAAACACAGTAATTTTTATAAAAAAAATTTGATGAAATCCATATGGGGCATTCCACACCAAATCGACCACTTTTAAACCCGACCCCTTTTGATTTTCCTGAAATTTTTATATATTATACTATCTCACCAAAAATAGTTCTGTAAATTTTTTCAAAATTTTTTATTCAACCCAAAAAGAGTTACGAATTTTTAAAAAAACTGATGTTGTTTTTCTTCAAACGATCGTAACTATGTCAAAAATTGACTAATGGGAACGTTTTTTTTGTTTTTGTTTGTCTTTAAACGTACTTTTCAGAAAAAAATACAAAAAAAATATTCAAACTTGGATTCTACAAAATTTTTCATTTTTTCGGAGAAAATCATTGATTTTTCAAATTTCGACACTTTTGATTTTTGATTTTTTTATTTAAAAAGAAATCTGATTTATTCCGCGTATAACAACGCAAACCCCATAATGGGCCGACATTTCTTTCTATTTCTTTTGTTTAATTAAAAAATATTATTTGCGTAAAAATAAAACAAATTTTTTTTTAATTAAACAAAAAAAATAGAAAGAAATGTGGGCCCATTATGGGGTTTGCGTTGTTATACGAGAAATAAATAAGAGTTTCTTTTGAAATAAAAAAATCAAAAATCAAAAGTGGACAAATTTGAAAAATCAATGATTTTCTGGGAAAAAATAAAAAATTTTGTAGAATCCAAGTTTGAATATCTTTTTTTGTATTTTTTCCTGAAAAGTACGTTTAAAGGCGAACAAAAACAAAAAAAAGAACTTTTGATTAGTCAATTTTTGAAATAGTTACGATTGTTTGAAGAAAAAAACATCAGTTTTTCTGAAATTTTAAATTTGTAAAAAATTTTGAAAAAAATTACACAACTGATTTTACGTATTATACTATCCCATCAAAAACAGTTCTGTAAATTTTTTCAAAATTGTTTACAAAGTTAAGAATTTTTAGAAAAACTGATGTTTTTTTTCTTCAAACGTTCGTAACTTTTTCAAATATTGACTAACCATAACGTTCTTTTTTTTGTTTTTATTTGTCTTTAAACGTACTTTTCAGGAAAAAATACAAAAAAAATATTCAAACTTGGATTCTTCAAAATTTTTTATTTTTTCGGAGAAAATCATTAATTTTTCAAATTTTTCCACTTTTGATTTTTGATTTTTTTATTTCAAAAACAACTCTGATTTATTCCGCGTATAACAACGCAAACCCCATAATGGGCCGAAATTTTTTTCTATTTTTTTTTGTTTAATTAAAAAATATTTTGTTTTATTTTTACGCAAATAATATTTTTCAATTAAACAAAAGAAATAGAAAGAAATGTCGGCCCATTATGGGGTTTGCGTTGTTATACGCGGAATAAATCAGAGTTTTTTTTTAAATAAAAAAATCAAAAATCAAAAGTGTCGAAATTTGAAAAATCAATGATTTTCTCCGAAAAAATGAAAAATTTTGTAGAATCTAAGTTTGAATATTTTTTTTGTATTTTTTCCTGAAAAGTACGTTTAAAGACAAACAAAACAAAAAAAAAATGTTCTAATTAGTCAATTTTTGAAATAGTTACGATCGTTTAAAAAAAAACAGCAGTTTTTCTAAAAATTCGTACCTTCTTTTGGGTTGAGTATAAAATTTTGAAAAAATTCACAGAACTGTTGTTGATGAGATAGTATAATATGTAAAAATTTCAGGAAAATCAAAAAGGGTCGGGTTCAAAAGTGGTCGATTTGGTGTGGAATGCCCCATATACATTATATTTTGTCAAAAAGGTATCTTATACCCATCCAAGTAAAAAGACTCTTAAATCTAAAGAAAAGTCTCATGAATTGTTACCAACATTCATTCTCCTCCATCTTTTGAACGAATCCAGATAAAGGGTAAAAGTTGTGATGGAGTTTTTAGAAATATAAAAGCTTTTTTTGTGATCATTTCTCCCACTTTTTGTCTCAATGGGATAAAACGATAAGGGTGCTTTAAAAATATTAAACGGTAGGAGAGGTCTTTCAAAGTATTTTTAGTATCCATTGAAAAAGTTTTAATTTCCAATCGAAAATTGAAGTCACAAATATATAAAAAGCAGCTTAAAAGTTATTAGAAGAGAAAGAAACCCAAAGTGAAACAACTAGCTGTACTATCTTTAACTTTGTTTTGACATTCACTTCGAGCAAGTTCCGTACAAGTTTCCACGTGGTGGCGACCTTGGATGGATAGTTTACTGTCCTATTAATCTCTACGGAGCAAAGAAAGGGGTGGTGAGAAGGCTTACAAGAACCTTCTTTTACTGGAAGCTTGAATGAGCTGTGTGAAACTTGGTACAAAATCAATGGCCATCAGTGCATCTTGATCCTCCTGGTACGAGTAGCAATCGCTCTGAACTACCGTACTAAGGGTCCTGGTGCACTTTAGATCTGCTAGGAAGATCAAGGAAATACGCGAAGGTGAAAGGCTACTAGAGAGAACATGAAAATCTGAAGCGGGTAGCAAACTTTTGACCTTCCTTAATCGGAATTCTATTACTCCTCAACTCTGCGACCAATGCTGGAAGGCACAGCAGACAAAAGACTTTGGTAACCTAAACAAAAATCGCACCTACTTCGAAATAAAATGAATGCAAAAACTATGTGAAAGATTACCACAACCTGGGTTTCAGGACGGGATTCAATTAGGAGGATAGAACATACTACCTCCATAAGTTAGCCCCGGTATTTGAAATTTTATATAAAGTAAAAAATAGCTTGGTTAAGCCTTAGTATTTCATAGATTATTTTCAAAAATGGGATAAATCTATAAAAAATTTCTATAAGATAAATACGATGAAACTTAGGAAAAATTAAAATTTATTTTAATTTAATGTGTTTAAAGCAAAAAATTTCATTTTTTATGCTTATGAGTCAAATGTACATAGAGCTTGAGTCTCCTATGTTCCAAAACCCTCCAGTTTTCAATTCGAAAAAATATTTGTAATGACGCGCATGATTGACTTGACTACTATCCACTTGTAACTCACAACTCAACTTTGAAAATTTGGACTAGGTTAAGCCAAAATTTCAGAAGGTTGCAATGGTAATTGCACCAAGAATTCAAAATTAGAATGGAAGAATTCAAAAATCGCTTTTAATACCATATGTATCCTATAACGCTCGTCTAACAGATGTAGGTGTGGAATTCGAACCAACAGCTGCTTATTTACATCCAAAATGATTGTTCAATTTCTTGCAGATGCCGATTTCGTTTACGTAAAATCATGAAAATGACTAAATAAACTACATATTTACTGTCCCATTTCCATATGACCATACTTCATGGTCAGTAATGGGCAACGAACCCATTGCTTTCTATTTAGTCAATAGAAATGCACCAAAACATTTTTTAGAACTAAACTGCACTTGGAGACAAAGGGACCCTAACGTCTGACAGCCTCTTCACTAATCTGCTTCCTATTTCGGTAAAAGCGACTTTAATAGCTTGATAATGTAATATCCTAATATTATTCATAAACCATCCATTTAATACAAACTAGCGGCGTGGATTAATGCAGAGTACAGGCGTCACAGAAATAAAATTCATAATTATCTTATGTAGTTAAGATGTAACTGACGGATATTCTACAGAAGTTTTGAGAACATTGTTAATATTCACAAAACAATTAATTATATTTTGGTTGGAGTTGATTATTAATTTTGAAAAGCAAAAGTAACCAACATGAGACTTAGCAATAAAAGTTATTGAGCTAGTTTTCAGACTTATCAAATTTTCAAAAAGCAAAAAATAAACTTCAATAAATTTTGCGATGAGCATAATTATTGTATAAATTTTTTCTTCATCTTTCCATGAAGATGCTTGATCCACTAAAACTGATTTTTAAAAATAAAGACTAATCTACGTTTCTAAACATATGATCCAGTGTTTCCAAGTTGAATAATTATGGTTTTTCAATTCCATTTTGGCCCTCAAACAATTTTGAATTTTGTTATAAGCTTACTAATTTTTTAAGATTTTAGATATCAACACCTTCATTAAGTAATGATTTCCAGATCCATGTCAAAAAACTCAGGTACTTACTTAAAAATAATTTATTTTACAAAATTAAAAAAGCATTTCAACAATATAATATACATAATCAATCAATTTCCTATAACTTCATTGGAAATTTACGAACAAGATGGACTAGCAGTAATCACTGAAAACTAGAGCTATGAATTCTGAAAATAAAAAATTATAAGATTACTATGGTTTAAAAAAAATTCAAACTTAAGAAGGGCATTTTTTTCAGGGCTCCTTTAATTTAATCAACAGATGGCGCCTACTTAAATATTTTTATAAAATAAGAGGAATTTGCTATATTTAAAATATAGCAAATTTGTTGAGATAATACTATTCTATAAACAATATTCTTGATCTTAAGCTATTTTGAGTTCGTAATATTTATTTATAAAAACACAATTCGTAATTAAAGTTTAATTATCTTTTTTTGTAAGTGAGTGTGTTTTGACATACTCAATACAAACTCAAAATAGCTTAAGATCAAGAATATTGTTTTTAGAATAGTATTATCTCAACGAATTTGCTATATTTTAAATATAGCAAATTCCTCTTATTTTATAAAAATATTTAAGTCGGCGCCATCTGTTGATTAAATTAAAAGGGCCCTGAAAAAAATGCCCCTCTTAATTTAATTCAAATACATGCACATTCTTCACCCAAAAACAAAAATTAGAAACATTTCACCATCCTTAAGCAATCATAGTACAGAAAATAATAAACTCACCTTTTCATATGCGTTATTAAATTTTTCTTGAGACTAAATCTATTGTCACAGAGAGAGCAAGCAAAGGGCCGATCTACATTGTGAATTTTCAAGTGTTCCTGTAATTCTTCAGTCTGTGTAAAGTTAATGTTACACTTTGAACAATGCAACTTATTGTGTATTCTCTTATGTTTCGTAAGCACAGATTTAGTGGTGTACTTTTTATGGCAAATATCACACTCAAAATTCCGTTCAAGAGATACATTTTTCGTAACATAAGTGCTTTCACTGCTTTTATCCGGCTCGGCAGCTTTGAATGATTCCTGAATGTCTCGAATCGACTTGACGTTAGTTATTTCTCCAAAGTTATTAATATCAACCTGAATAAAAGGTGGAATTCTTTCGTTTCCATCTTCTAGCAAAACACAACTTTCTTGTAACTGCTGCAAAATTAAGGAATCCACTTGAACTGTTTGATTGGGGAAGAGAACCTCAGAGTCATGTAGAGTGAGTTCCTTATTTTCTTGTAACGGTTGGGAATTGTTTAATAACAAAACCTCTTCAAACATTTCTTCATTGTTTTGAGTTTCTGTGATAACAGATTGCAGCATGGAGGTTACTTTAGCCGATTTCGACTGCTTGCTTGCTTTGTTGTTATTTAAGTGGGTCCTCATGTGAGATCTCCTGTGCCCGGTGGTTCTAAAACTTTCAAGGCAAACGGAGCACTGGTAAGGTTTTACACCTGTGTGCATCATCATGTGAACTCGTAAACTCGCCTTAGAGCTGACATTCGTACCACAAACTCCACAATCAAATTTTCGATGTGATTCTGGATTGTGAGTTCTCTGATGGGTCTCTAACGTCGATTTGAGTGTAAAAGTCTTTTGGCACTTATCACAACTGAAGGGTTTCTCTCCGGTATGAGTTCTAACATGTCTTAGCTTAAAAAAGCGAATTAATCAAATAGAAAATTACAAAAGTTGAAATCTTACCAAATCTGAACGCTTCTTAAAATCCTTCTGACAATAGGAACAAATATTTGAGGCTGCAGTTTTTTTGTCTTTGTGATTTGCAGTTTGTACACCAAGTTTGTTGGGGATGGTTTTATTGCCCTTCTTATTTTTACGACCACCTTTAATCTTTTTCTTTGCCTATAATGTAAAATATTCGTAATTTAAATCAAATAAAAAAATATGGAACACAGGAAGAAGAATTCCAGACCATTTTTCAAGATGTCTAAGACGATAGAAAAAAAGCACTTACTTGAATAGAATCTTCATAGCTTGGTAAACCACCATTTTCACTTCCTTCTGCAGAAATTTTTTTAGAGCACCTATGATGCACTAACTCATCTACATTATCCAAATATTCCTTGCAGGAAGAGCAGGTGAAATCGACGTTTCCAAAAATCGATTCTTCCGTGTTTGGAATTATGGACTCACTGCTGGACGAAGTTTCAAGAAGGTTGGATAAAAGTGGATTTTCCTGCTCTGTCTCCATCATTTTTTCTGATTCTTCTTCCTCGGAACCTTTTTTACCGTCATAAGGTAGATTAGGTAGTGGAGCTTGGTTAAGATCAGATCCATCTTCATCAGCATTTGAAAGAATGACGTTTGGGAAGGGATTTGAGCTGGATAGAGTAACGTTATTTAAGGATAAGTTGGTGTTAAAAGCAAAGGGCATTAATCCATCAAAATTTGAAGAATCCAATTGAGAATCGGTTAGTTGACTAAGAGTAGCATCAGAAGTCAACAAAATGTTGTTGTCTGGAATTTCACTTATTTCTCCCAACAGTTGGTCAAAATTCTACAAAAATTTTGTATTACATTTAAAAATCAAAAAAATTGCTACCACTTACTTTCAAATTTTGGTATGAGCTATACAGATTAGAAGTAGATAATTGCAGATCGTCAAAATTTAGAAAAACCGTCGAATTTTCTTGTGGTAAATTAGTAATGGAATCATCCACATTTTCTAAATTATCTGCAATAATATTTTTTGTTGAGTCATCATAACTGGGTAAAGCAGTAGACGTTAAAAACAACTGTTGATCCAGCTTACTCTTCCCATCCTATAATTATTTTTAGTATTTTCAACTTCTTTATTATATTTATTTCAATGTTGAAAAAAAGATAACTTACTTGATGTGCCTGAGAAATATCTAAGGGTGCGGAAACTACCACTCCACTGCTTTTATCTGTGTACAAAATTTGTGTTCTAGAATCGCCTTCATTCTGTTCTGCAGAAACTTCAGATAAAAGATTGGAACCACCAGGTATAGCAGTGGAGTCGGTTAAATTATCAAAATTTAAACCTAAATTGTAGGTACCATCAGGTAACGAATTAGCAAACAAATTTTCAGGAAGTGTTGCCTCCGTCACAAAACTAGCAGTAAATTTGTTAGCATCGGATCCTGCCAATGTGTTTAACTAAAAGCAAATGGAATAAAATTTTAAGGTTTCAAACAACATTATCAGAACTTACCAAGACATCTTTTTTGTGAAGTTTGATGTGTTGACGACAATGTAGGACAGTTCTAAAACGCTTTTTGCAGTAAGGGCAGATGTAAGGTTTGATATGACTGTGTGTGTCTAGATGTCTTTTTAAAATGGAGTTTGAAACAAAACGTTTGTCACATATTCTGCACAAAAACTTTCTTTCAGCATTATGAGCCAAATTTAAATGTTCCTTTAATCGGCTTGAACTGTGGAAACATCTAAAAAAAATGTTATAAGTAACCAGGAATAATAAAGAGTTAAATATTTAGGTGCATGCAAAACTTAAGTCTACCCAATTTTCAGTTAACCCTAGTACACCACTGTTATCTAGGGGGTCCCTAATTGCAATGGAACAAAGAATTCAGAATACTCACTTAGGGCAAACAGAGCATTTAAATTTCTTTTCACTTGTATGAATCAACATGTGTTGCTGTAAATTCTTCAGGCGGAAAAATTCAGATCCACAATGACACTTGTGCAACTTAGGCTTATTGCAGTTGGCACTGTCTGAATAAATCTTCGATTTGGGTGAAATAATGGGTACCAAACCTAAAACATGCGATGTTCATGTGTAACAAGTTCAAGCATCAAATGATGTTACTGTACCTTCAGGAGTTTCCACAATTGGTTGTTTTAATTCAATCTCGATATTTAAATTATTTAGAATCTTTTGGGTATCTAATTTTTCAATATTAATGTTTTTGGTTTTCAATTCAGAAACAACTGACATGCAAGAACCACATGCAAGTTTCGGCGCCGCGTTTTTCTCATTAGCCCTAACAAAAAATTATTATTAAACTTTGTTGCTTACAAGGGGAACCGGTGCCTAACCATCCCTAAATTTACTTTTAGAAAAAATAGCCACCGGTTACCATTGTAGATCTAAAATGTAAGCAAAATACAAACCTGGCGATATTTTTCAAACCACTCTTAGAACTGAACGTCTTCTTGCACATAGTACATTCATAACTGCGTAAATTGGCATGATCATTTACGTGTTTCTTAAGAGTCGATTGCAATGAGAACCGACGATTACAATGTTTACACTAAAATTTAATAAGTATTATAAAAAAAATTTTGAATAAAACATTAGGTACTCACTTTGAAAGGCTTTTGCATGGTGTGGATCCTAATATGGCGAATTAAATCCGAAGGTTTTTTAAACTCCTTCTCACAATAGGAGCAGGCATACCACAGTCCATCCAGAGTTTTTTTCTGTTTCACCCTTAAATATTGTATAGAACCTTCAACACTTGAATCGGCCAGTCTTACAAATTTTTCTGAATCGTTTTGAATTGTATTTCTTCTTGAGAGTTCGCTCAGTGAAAGATTGCTTTTATTGTTCATTTGGTTTTCTAGTTGGTCTATTTGCTGCATAAGGTCCATAATATCGTGGGATTCCTTATCACCTCTGTGGTACCGAGTGGTATGAGCATTTAAAGATGCAATTCTAGTGAAAACGCACGCGCAAAGCTGGCAACTGTAGGTTTTTTCCGAGATATTTGCGTGCAAATGAGTTCTTCGAACGTGAGCCCTTAGATTACACCTTTGATTAAATTTGGCCTGACAAATTGTGCACTGGTATGCCTTCAATCCGGTGTGAATTTTTATGTGAACGTCTAAGGTTCCCTTCTGTGCAAAGGCGCGATCGCAATACTGGCACTAAAATGGGAAAATTAAGAAAATGAATGCGGGATTTAGGTTATTATTTTTAGTTATCAAGTTATGTGTCCTTATAAATATTTTATACAGATAGAAAGTTTTTCAGTCACAAAATTTCGTGCAACTTGCCAGCGTTTCCCCCCTCCATCCTTCAGCGTTTTTCACATTTAAGAACTCTAAATTAGTCTTGTAAAACAAAAAAAATTGAGCATGGAAATGTTAGCAGATAAAACAAACCTTAAATTTAATTAAAGCTAACAAATTTTTCATATTGCAAATGAATTACTTTTTTGATCAATAATTCTTATAGCCCAGTCAATAGAGCGAAAAAAATGGCTCCACCTTGCAAAAGGTATAGGAAAGTTTATATTTGGCATGATTGTTCAGTTAGGTGAGTTATATAAAATTCTAAGTTTTCAACCTTGAGGGGGTGCCGCTCGCGCCGCCATCTTGGTTTGAAGGGGTGGAAAATCGCTTTTTTGCTATTATCTCGTTACTGGTCCTAAATACGTCAACTAAGGTTATTATAAAAATTGTAGAGCGTGCAATTCTGCATATTTTTTGTCGTATACATTTTTTTCTAAAATTAATAGTTACAGAGTTATAACGCGTAGAAAATGAGCATTTTCGTCAATTTCAAAGT
The DNA here is from genome assembly GCA_905340355.1 of Rhagonycha fulva. Classification (NCBI taxonomy): domain Eukaryota; kingdom Metazoa; phylum Arthropoda; class Insecta; order Coleoptera; family Cantharidae; genus Rhagonycha; species Rhagonycha fulva. Next base: position 3,276,200 of record HG996559.1, read on the forward strand.
ATTGATGGTCATATTGAAAAACAAGCGGGGTTCATTAAAAAAATAATTAATTAAATGTACCGCTTTATCTCATTTACTCATATCAGTTGTAAGACCTTGTTCATTAATCTCTCCTTTGCAACTAAGTGTTGTAGTTTTTCTATATAAAAAATTGCATCATAAGATCTATTAGAAATCTTATCATCCCTTATACAGTGTGTCGCAAAACTCAACGTTATCCCTTGGAGGGCTCATAGACCAGCTTATGGCTGACCAGAAAATCAAAATATGACCTTAGTAAAAAATCGTTAGTTTTTGAGATATTCGTACTTTTATGAATTTTGTAAATGAGTTATTGTGTGCCACAGGTACGAAATTTTTATTATAAGGTTCTAATTTTGGTTATATAATTCTGAGTAGCCCTACTATTGATCACAAATAAAAATAAAACTAATAATGCCATAGTTTTTGAAAAAAAAAAATGGTTTTGCCATACTCGGGAATTAATTTTTTATTTGCTAACTTCGACTCTTCATTTTGTAAAAAAAATGTATCACACTCACCTAGTAAGTTATTTTAAAAAATTACTTGTTTAGTGCAGTTTTCGAAATTTTATAACCATTTGCTATATTTTAATTTAGAAAAAAGATATAGCTATTTTACTATAAAATGAGCTCATTGTAAAATTATTACAATAATCAGAAATTCAAATGAAAAGACTATTGTTAAATTAAAGTGACAAGTATTTATTTTAAACTAAAAAAAAACACTATCAAAACTTAATAAATCAAAAAAATTCAAAATGGCCATTAATACTTTGAAATTGACGGAAACGCTCATTTTCAAAGCGTTATAACTCTAAAACTATTAATTTTAGAAAAAAATTATTACGACAAAAAATATGCAGAATTGCACGCTCTACAATTTTTATAATAACCTTAATCAACGTATCTAGTAGCGGTAACGAGATAATAGCAAAAAAGCGATTTTCCACCCCTTCAAACCAAGATGGCGGCGCGAGCGGCACCCCCTCAAGGTCGAAAACTTGGAATTTTATATAATTTACCTAACTAAACAATCATACCACATATAAACTTTCCTATATCTTTTGCAAGGTAAAAGTACCTATTGACTGGGCTATTATGCAGTTCAATAATAGAAATCGACTGGCACAGTCGGTTTACCCCTAAGTAGCAAATTTAAAATGTTATGCAAAATTAATGCTTGTACAGTCACCTAAATTCAAGATCTGGTTTCGACAAAAGCACCGATATTTTTCCCCCCAATACAAATTAACAATTAGGTACTTACAGAATAAGGCTTTTCACCAGTGTGGGTTCTCTTGTGTCTTAGAAGCAAGCAATACTTGGAAAATGTCTTTTTACACACATCACATACATGTGATTTTGATGGAACTTTTTTCACCACTTGGCGTTTTTTACGTGTTTTCTTAATCTTCATTAATTTTTTCACCTCGGTGTGAAATGATAAATGTTCCTTATATTTGGCACGATTTTCAAACTGTTGGTCACAAACCGAACAAGTTAACGATTTCTGTAGTGACCTTAATTGGGCCTCACTTTTGTGATTTTGGATGTGTTTGTTGTATTCTTCCTACAAGTTTTTCAAAATATCAGCATAAAATCCTTAATCTAAAATTTATGAATTATTTCAAGTATAATCTACAAGTCAAGAATAACAAAAAATCTGGTACCTAATACAATAATTTTACTGACTAATCAAAATATTCACCTAGAAAGTTAAAATTTAACATGAAAATAGGTTCGCTATTTCATGCATCAAGAAAATTTTTTACATTTAAAAAAAAAAAGAAAAAACATCTAATTATAAAAAATTATAAGTCTCCTACCTCAGAATCAAATTCAGCCAAGCATTCGGAACACGTATAAGTCTCTTCGATTTCGTGAAAAGTAACATGATTTTTCAAACTGGCCTTTCTGTTAAATGATTTCTCACACACGGGACATTGGGTCACGTTATTTTCATGTACAATTTTGTGCAACTTCAAATTAATCTCATAGTTGTAACTTGCCGAGCACTCGTAACACTTGTAGGGCTTCTCCTTGTGTATTTTTAAATGCTTATGGTAACTCAAACGCGTTTTAAACACTTTACTGCAACTCTTACACTTGTAATCAGATGCGTCATCTTCATTTGAATTTGTTTGCAAGATCACCGACTTCCTCGTGTTATTGATTTGTTCTATAACTGTAGGTCTCAAACCTTCCTGACTTTCAATTACTCCTGTAATGTGCTCCTAAAAATAATAATTTTGGTTATTTCGAGATAAACTTCCACACAATGTGGGTGGTAATCTTTACCCGATTGTTCTCTCTCAAAGTTTCGATGAACTGATCTGTTAAGGTGTACGTCTGAATTTTTTCGTTGGCAACGTCGTGTGGTAAAACGTTGTAAAGCACATTCGATGCAATTTCCATAGGTTCCACAGATTGAATAATATCATTGCCCTGCTTAAGACTATTAATCGGTATCGCTATGTAAGTGTAAATTTCACATCCTTCAGCGTTTGTTGGAATCTCGTCGTCAATGGTTTTCATTTTTAAATAATATTAATTTATCGTTGATTCTGAAAAGTAAAAAACTTTTGTATATTTTGAGATGAATTTTGAGGTTACGTACCTAATAACTTTGGATTCTAGTTTTACTGTCGATTAAGCTCTGCTGTTTTATCATAATTAGTTACGTCTTATCAATCAAACAATTCTTTGTACTTAAATCATCTAATTAAACAAGAAATACTACATTGTTCAGCTGTATCCAGCGCAAGCAATCATCAGTGACGTGCGCGAATGGATACAGCAGTGGCGTGCAGTTTTCATGCCCAAATCTTTTATTAATTATTATCTCTGTTCAACTACTCCTGATTATTTCCATTATTGTAAGCAAAATGGTTTATTGTTATATGCGTGTCCCACTGTGCCCCAATACCAATAAAATGGCCGCCGTTTACATGGTGTGCTTTGTTTTTACCATAAAAATAGAAGGAATAAAGGATGGAAAAAGCTTACTTTATGACATTAGGTAATTTTTACAAAATTCACTATTTATAAATATTTTTATTAACTATTCTTTAGGGGCAACATACAATCTAATATCCAACTTCACAAATTTCTTAAAAACCCGCTGAAGTACATCTTGTGTGAGTAAAGTTATATGCTTTAATCTTCTATTTTCTTTACCAGAAATTAAGCTTTCGATCCGTTTGGTGGGACATTCTACCACTACCGATATATTAATAGTACCTTCAAACATAATCATGATTAGAACACCTTGTATTGATTAAAATTATTAACCACTGACGCTTATGAATAGATTAACGAGAGTAAATTTAAAAAAATTCAATTACCTTGTTTTGTAACTTCGTAAAGTTCGAGAGTAGGCACTGTTTTATAAGGAATTTCCTGAGGTAAATTATTTAATAATTCTGCTTTAACACATTTTATTATAATTTCTGGAATAGTTTGATCGGAAAAAACTTCTGCTGGATATTCCCATTCGCATGGTTTTGCACTGTTTAACAAATATGTTCTCACACTATCCATTCCATCTCCTACAGATAAACATAGTAAGTAATGAATTTCCACAGAATTATTTGTGAATTACCTGTTAGTGAAGATACCATAAAAACTTCTTTAAAGTGGGGCCATCCACAGTTCTCAGTTATTAGCATGGCGCGCTTATTTTTCTTGGCATACATGGGCTTACCATCGATACAATTCATTGTGATAAGCCGTGCACATTCCAATAATACTCGTTTATGCGACAGGTCGTCAATCTGCAATAAAGTCAGTGATATTATATATTTAAATTATTAATCATTACAGATGTATGCGCCGTCTCAACTTTGAATAAATTAATACAACGTTCTGGGTGCAGCTACCACCAGATTTACATAAGTGCTTGTCCGCCCTTCCCCATTTTAATCAAAAATAGTCAACTAAATCGTTTGTGTCTGTTTGTACAATTATTAATAGATATTTTAAACATGTGTACCAAAATTTATAAGAGGATCTTAAAAGATGCGGCTGGTACACGCAATTTACTTCCGATTTTTTTCTAAAGGTAGGATTTTCAAACCCTTAGCCTCTAATTCGGCTAATGAAATTTGACATGGCGGTTGGTAATGATATTTTAAACATGTGTACCAAAATTTATGAGGGAATCTTATAAGATGCGGCTGGTACACGCAATTTACTTCCGATTTTTATCTAAAGGTAGGATTTTCAAACCCTTAGCCTCTAATGCAGCTAACGAAATTTGACATGGTTGTTGGTAATGATATTTGAAACATGTGCACCAAAATTTATAAGATGATCTTAAAAGATGCGGCTGGTACACGCAATTTACTTCCGATTTTTATCTAAAGGTAGGATTTTCAAACCCTTAGCCTCTAATGCGGCTAATGAAATTTGACAAGGTTGTTGGTAATGATATTTTAAAGATGTGTACCAAAATTTATAAGAGGATCTTAAAAGATGCGGCTGGTACACGCAATTTACTTCCGATTTTTTTCTAAAGGTAGGATTTTCAAACCTTTAGCCTCTAATTCGGCTAATGAAATTTGACATGGCGGTTGGTAATGATATTTTAAACATGTGTACCAAAATTTATGAGGGAATCTTATAAGATGCGGCTGGTACACGCAATTTACTTCCGATTTTTATCTAAAGGTAGGATTTTCAAACCTTTAGCCTCTAATGCAGCTAACGAAATTTGACATGGTTGTTGGTAATGATATTTGAAACATGTGCACCAAAATTTATAAGATGATCTTAAAAGATGCGGCTGGTACACGCAATTTACTTCTGATTTTTATCTAAAGGTAGGATTTTCAAACCCTTAGCCTCTAATGCGGCTAATGAAATTTGACAAGGTTGTTGGTAATGATATTTTAAACATGTGTACCAAAATTTATAAAAGGATCTTAAAAGATGCGGCTGGTACACGCAATTTACTTCCGATTTTTTTCTAAAGGTAGGATTTTCAAACCCTTAGCCTCTAATTCGGCTAATGAAATTTGACATGGCGGTTGGTAATGATATTTTAAACATGTGTACTAAAATTTATGAGGGAATCTTATAAGATGCGGCTGGTACACGCAATTTACTTCCGATTTTTATCTAAAGGTAGGATTTTCAAACCCTTAGCCTCTAATGCAGCTAACGAAATTTGACATGGTTGTTGGTAATGATATTTGAAACATGTGCACCAAAATTTATAAGATGATCTTAAAAGATGCGGCTGGTACACGCAATTTACTTCTGATTTTTATCTAAAGGTAGGATTTTCAAACCCTTAGCCTCTAATGCGGCTAATGAAATTTGACAAGGTTGTTGGTAATGATATTTTAAACATGTGTACCAAAATTTATAAGAGGATCTTAAAAGATGCGGCTGGTACACGCAATTTACTTCCGATTTTTTTCTAAAGGTAGGATTTTCAAACCCTTAGCCTCTAATTCGGCTAATGAAATTTGACATGGCGGTTGGTAATGATATTTTAAACATGTGTACCAAAATTTATGAGGGAATCTTATAAGATGCGGCTGGTACACGCAATTTACTTCCGATTTTTATCTAAAGGTAGGATTTTCAAACCCTTAGCCTCTAAGTCGGCTAATGAAATTTGACATGGCGGTTGGTATTTTAAACATATTTTAAACATGTGCACCAAAATTTATGAGGGGATTTTAAAAGATGCGGCTGGTACATAAAATTTACTTTTGTTATCTAAGGGTAAGTTTTTCAGACACTTAGTTTTGAGTTTGAGTTCGTGTACAACTTCAGCCACGTACCCGGACAGGTATCAAAATATTTCAGAAATGAACTGCAGAGAAAGGCTATACAAATGCACATGAGGGTCCATTACGCAGGGGGGGTCAAAAGGGTCAGCTGCCCTCCTGGCTCTCGGCTGATTAATTTTTTTAGACATTTAATATTTCACTAGTCAAAGCTTTTAAAATTTTCTAAACTTTCGGTTTTAAGTCATTAAAATTCTTTGATAATAAAATTTGTAATAAAATAAATTTTTTTTTATTTTGCCCCCCCCCCCCGGAAAATGATCTTGTGGACGCTCATGCAAATGAACATGTGTTGCAGTGTCTTCCAGCCAAGTTTTGAAATTTCTTGAAAACTATTTGGGTACAAACGATTTTGAACTTCACCATGTATGTAATAAGAATCTCGTTAATCCAATCATGCAAGGCAGTGTTGTTCATGGTTTTCTTGATAATTTCAAAAACTATCTAGGTACAAACAAAATAATTTTTGTACAATCAGACACAAACAAGACACTCATAAACGATTTAAACTATGTTGGATACAAAATTCGAATTGGGGGTTAAAGGCCAGCACCTGATTTACACCCCAGCTCTTATTTATAGTGTTTGCAGTTTGTACTGACTACTTAAAAAAGTTTCCTTAAATTGGCCTATAAATTAAAAAAAAACTCACCTTATTAAAAACAAAAAAGCTTGGTTTGTTGATATGGATTTGCAACAAATTAATAATTTTAATGTCTAATTTTGCACGGATGGGTTCATTACTGACGTCGTGAATAACTCCAATGATGTCGGCATGTTCTAAACACTTACTACTTCCAGTTACAAAACTACTTGCTAGTTTGTACCTATCAAAAATTACACACTTTAATAAACATTTCAGTAAACATATTCTCATGCTAACCTTTTCACTGCACGATCTGTCACCAGACCCGGCGTGTCTATAAAAATCACTTGCGAATTTCCTTCTGTAAATATTCCCTTTGCATTCGACCGAGTGGTATGTACTTTCGAGGATGTGGCGCAAACCTACAAAATAAATACAGTTCAACATTGACTCGCATAAACTTGAATAAGCTATTACACTTCGACCAACTAAGTGGTTAATAAATGTACTTTTCCCAGCATTAGGCATTCCAATAATAGCAACTTTTAACAGTTTTTGTTGTGATTTGTTTATTCCGTATATATCCAGGTCGGATGTCTTCGTTTCATCTTGTGTTAGTGTACCGATACTGCATTGCCAGGCTCTTTCTAAGTAAAACTTTTGTTTACTATTAAACAGACTTTGTAGACTTCTAGAAATTAAGTGCCTCATTTTGTAATTTACTTCAAATTTCGATTGGTTTCACTCTGAACATCAAAAAGTGTGACCAACTTAATATTAGGTTATGTTTTTGTTGTGGTGGTCAATTAGTGCCATCTGTAACTTCTCGTGCACAATGCATGCACATCATAGCTAAATTTGACGTTTGTCAGTGATTGAAATATTTTTGTGAAAATGTCTGGTGCGATACAAAAAGGGGCGAAACAAGTAAGACCTTTGTTGTCTTTGAATGCTGGCGAAGCAAGAAGAAGGGCTATAAATTTATATAGGGCTTGGTACAGACAATTGCCATACATAGGTAACATAACCTCAATTTTATATAACAATTTTTAAGATATTTTCAATTTTAGTGCGGCAATACGACATTCCCAAGTCATTCGATCAATGTAAAGAACGGTTACGTGATGAATTCTATAAACACGAAAATATAAAAGACGTTCGCGTTATCGATATGCTTGTTATAAAGGTATTTTGTTGTCTACGTTGTAGTATCGAGTTTGTTTTAAATTGTTGAGTATATTTTAGGGTCAAATGGAACTTCAGGAATCGGTAGAAATCTGGAAACAGAAAGGTCACATCATGGATTATTTTAGACCAACCCAAGAACCAAAACCCAAAGATTTTCTTGGCAAATTTCTGCAAGGAATTAATTAACGTTAATTTCTTAGAAGCAGATTTTCGGTAGTTGTATTCAAATTGTATGATAATAAAAGTAAATCTAAATTAGTACCACTTTTATTGAATGACGATATTCAAAATAGTTCAGAGTTACCTTAAAAAAAAAAGTTAAAGCATTGATTTATTTTTTAATAAAATTTTTAGCAACTCGTATTACTTAAAGTTTTGTAGATTATTTAATATCGACGAGTTAATAATATAACATTTTATATAAATAGAACAGGGTAGTTTAGAAACACAAAAGATTAGATAGTTCTAATTTGAACCGTAACAGAGATTCTGAGTTTTGTATCAGTTTTTACAATGTTTCTTTACCTGTTGATCCTAGGATAAAAACAGTTCCTATAATTCTTATAGAGGACATAATAATTTCATATAACTTTTGTCAAAAAATTTAAATTTGATAGTTACCGAGCTACGGCACAAGAATGTGGAACGTATTATTGATAAGAATAAAGAATGCCCATGGAGCACAATCAATTTTTTTGAGTAAATATTTTGCAATCCTTTTGGATGATGCCAAAATTTATAACTTTGAATCTTAAAATTTACTATCGTGACCCCTGAGAGGAGACTGAAATTTTGTACACTAACTTACATTTTTTAGTTAATCTAAAATGATGATATGTTTACTATCAGGGCTGGGCAAAGTAAATTTTTATTTATATTTGAAATACAAAATACTTGAAAGTTGAGGATATAACTTTTAAATTCAAATATCTTTTTCTTCTTTAACTTTTTTCAGATCTGTTTATTCATCAAACTGCGTCAAGTTTTCTTGGCACAAGGCAATGACCATCTAAAAAATACAAATATCAGGGGACATTCCAGCAACAAGAAAAGTAGGACTTAAGATTAGGGGACGTTCCCCGGAAATCCGGAACGTATCCTATCATTTGTCCATGTTTGTGCAAAAATTATTTTCGTTTGTATATTTTTCGTAATCGAAAAATTTCAATTAGCTGGGGGGGGGAGACATGATTTTCTGAAATTTTGGATTTAAAATAGTCTAAAACCAATTATCAAAAATGAGTTGGGGGGGGGGGCATTTTTTCATGAAATCTTGAATTCAAACTTATCTAGATCATTTGTGTTTCATTTGAGTTTGTTTGTGCTAGTTTGATTTTCACTTGCACCCAAATAGTTTTTCAGAGGTTTTTTGAAAGAAAAGCATCATTTGTCCATGTTTGTGCAAAAATTATTTTCGTTTGTATATTTTTCGTAATCGAAAAATTTCAATTAGCTGGGGGGGGGAGACATGATTTTCTGAAATTTTGGATTTAAAATAGTCTAAAACCAATTATCAAAAATGAGTTGGGGGGGGGGCATATTTTCATGAAATTTTGAATTCAAACTTGTCTAGATCATTTGTATTTCATTTGAGTTTGTTTGTGCTAGTTTGATTTTCACTTGCACCCAAATAGTTTTTTAGAGGTTTTTTGAAAGAAAAGCATCAACGACACTGACGCGCATGATTGGATTAACGAGCTCAAACAGACACAAACAAAGTACAAACGATTTACTATTTAGAACTTCATCTTGTATGCGTTAGTGTTTATGTTAATTTTTTTTTTGAAAATTTTAAATAGTGTTTGGGTACAAATGGAAATAATTTTGGCACATACGAAGCTAAAACTATTTAAACTTTTCGAATTCAGAATAGTGAGGGGGGGGATGTGAAATACACATGCACCTCTTTTAAGGACTTTTTCAAAACTTTATTAAGAGCTCAAAATTGTTTCTAGATACGTTTTTCTAAATTTCTTTTTAATGGAAAAAGGAGAATTTTCCGAAGGTGATGATATAATTTTTAACAGGTCAACATTTTGATTGTGTTTCTAACAAAAATCACAAACTTAACTGGATTAATCTGGCTGGGCAAATCTGTAATCCAAATACATTTTATTTTTGCTGGTTTTTCAGAGCGGGGACCATAATGATAACTGGTATTTCTTAGTGCCATTAAAAATCGACTGACGCAATATGACAACCGGTTCCATTTTTTTTACCACACTGCGTAGTACCTACCTATTTAATCCTTCTTGAAATCAAAATCGCCAAAATTTGTTCTAACTTTATTATTATTAAACGTAAAAAATTACAATATTTTAGCCCAAAAAAGTAATTATTAATAATAGGGTTTATTTTTGGTAAAACGTGTAATTAAATCAAGCGCCCATAGTGGCTGATCGGTGGGTACCATGTGACCAGCGTTTCGTACCAAAACTTCCGTTAAATTTCCTGCTTGTTTAACGTATCCAGCCAACAAGTGATTAACATACCATTGATGCCTTTCAGCAACTTTGTAGGCATCAGCACCACTAAATTGGAGATGTTTGAGATAGTTAATGGTCATAGGATAAGCCACGATGATGTCTAACTGTCCGTTGTAAATTAGCACTCTGTAGTGGCTCAGCAATTCGGCAACCCACGGAGCAACGGATTTCGTCACATCACCTTCCAAATTCATTTCCACGACCTTGCTTTCCCCGTTAAATGTCACATTTCCAACATGAATTGCTGCTCTTGTTTTAGTACTTTGAATATATTTACCCATTCTTTCAATATCCTTGTTGGCGTCAGTCGCAACCAAGTAATTAAAATAGTTAGTAAATCCTGTTACATTTGTGAAATACGATGGATATTTGTTTAAATCCCCGTTTAACAGCAAGTCAAAAACTTTAAACGCTGCAACGTAGTTTCCACTTTTGATGAACTTTTCTGCCCTTTCTTCATAATCCTCAAAAACTTGTTTTTCGTGTAAATCAACCAAACCTATTTGGTACAAGTAATCGCCGTATTTAAATTGATGCTCCGGATCAGTTAATCCATTTCCCATGCTTAAACCTTTCAGATTAATTTTTTGTTTAGCGGTCGGGTTATTTTGGTGGATAGTGTATGAAACTGCAGGCACATATTTCCCAGCATAAGATTCACCAGTAACAAAAAATTCGTTGGTTTGCAAGTGAGGAAACAGTTGGAAGAATTGTAAAAGTGCTTCGTACAGATCCTTTCCAACAGCCGTTTCATTTTGGGCATAACCACCTTCATTTGTAAAACTGTACCCGGTTCCAACTGGGTTATCAATGTAAATAACCGAATGACCTTTAGTCCAAGTGTATCGTCTCGATTTTAAATTTCCCTTTTTATTGAGGAAAATTGGTCCGTTTTCCGTAAAGAGACCAATCATGGATGTTGCACCTGGTCCACCTTGCAACCACAACACAACGGGGTCGTTTGCAAAATCAGTTTGAGATGGGAAAAACCAGAAAAATAAATTAGAATTGTAATGTTCGTTCACTGTTAAATATCCGGCATAACTCGTTAAATTTTCAGCTTCGTCCAAATGAACTTGAGATAGATGTTGAGCCAAACTAATTTTGTTTTGCTTTATTAACGGAGTTAATATTAACGGTTCACCTGGATCACCATCCACTTGTTCTTGTTTTATCTCTCCATATTGATTCATAAAACTCGCACAACTTTCAATATATAAAATCGTTAAAAATAACCATAGAAACTTCATCTTGTTCAAATGCTCGATTCACCACTCGAAAGAACCACGATGATTGAGCGAAATAACAGTTACTGTTGCAAACGACGTCTTTATTGAATAATTAAATAATGATTGTCTAATCAGCTCAAGTTTATTTTCCGAAGCCATGCATTATGATTAGGGTCGACTTATTTATTATTATCTATTTTGGTATGTACGTAAATATACCCTTTGACTTGTTACTTGATAATTTTACTGATAAGGCAAAGGATGGTTTTTGTTAACAAATTAAATAATTGCATGTAATGGCGGTCACGTTATTTAAAAAATGTTAATTTTGGTCGATTATTATTTTCAGTGGCAGACTCAAATATTTTGGTGGGCTCAGAAATGAAATAATGTTAAACCAATCAAAATTTCACTACTAGCAAAATTTTATATTCTCATCAATTAAAATTATTTGAAAATAAACCGTTGGCGCCAGCATTTGTGCTGAAAAAATCTTTTTATCTATTCATAGAATGGCTAAAGATTTCTTAAGCTAGGTAATCTCGTTCCCCCCTGGATACGCAATCATAAATATTTAAGGTTGTGCAAATCATGCGTAAATGATAAAAAGCGTTCCTTTTTATTTATTGTGCACGGACATGACCGTACATTGTACGGTTTCTTGGCTGGTTGGAACAAATCTGTAATATTTGAAAGCTCAAGTCTTTTTACATGAACAAAATTGTAATGATACCACTCCCATTCCAAAAATTTGTCTGTGATGATATTTTTGCTGCATTATTTGTTTTATAAATAATATTTCAGAGGCTTCCCCATAATAAGGTTTTAATTACGCCACTGAACATTACATGAGCGACTTGGGAGAGAACAATATTTATATTTTATATTTAACAAAAAATTTAAACACGATACATTTTATTGAATATTATTAATACGTATAATATTTAAAAATGCATAATTCGCAGTTTTCAGCAATTTTGTAGAAATTTGCTATGCTATACTGAAGATTGTGGAGATAGTTTATAGTTAAAGGGTAATCCACGGTTATATCTAAATGTCCATTATACATACTAGGTCAAAACTCGATAGTAATCCAATAGTTTTGATAATCAAGAAGCAACGGATTTCATGATATCAGTTGCCAAATTTTTTACCACAATATCGTCAGAATGAAATTTTACATTCTTAAAGTGAATTTTTGATCTAATCTTAGAATCTCATTTTGAATCAATGAAGAGAATCGATTGACCTTTGGTCCAATTACACAGGGTGGCCCATTTTTGATATATTTTAATGGGGAATTTGATAACTATAGGCAGAGCCATAACATGGGTAGAAAATGCCTGCAAACGATTTAATTTGCCTAAACTTCCCGATATTTCGATTGATTACTTTTAAAGCTCTTTTTCAAGCCAGGGAAAAATTATTTTCAGGAACATAAAGTACGCACAATATTTAATTTTTTGTTCTTCTGACAATGTGAAAAAACGAATGTAAAACCGGGGGGTCTGGGGGGTATGGAATACCCCCCCAGTATAAGGAAGTAACGATATGACTTTTTAAAATTGAACCATTAAAATGAAACCAATAATTTTTTTAAGTTAAAATAATAAAACCAATCAATCATTGATTAGTTTTATTGTTGTAAATTATTATGATTTTTTTATAATTACGTAATTTTAATTTTGTAATTACCCAATTATTCCCCCCTGAAACCGCCACTGTCGACTTAGGGTGAAGTAAAAACTTTATTTTGGCCTTCTTTCTGGTTCTCCAGGCTAGGGGTTCTTTGTCGGACTTGCTCTACGTTGTAGGTAAAAAATTGCAATGCCTTGAAAGTCATTTAAAATTAGAAATTTAATATTATAATGGTCAGCCAAGACCCACACCTCAGGGTTATAGCGCTGGACGCTTATTTTTGGTTAAAATGTTAATTATGGAGGCTGCATTTGGCTCTCTTTGTAACCACAATAGAATATGGTTGTAGTTATGACTCTTTTGAGACTGGAAAGTTTAAAGAAACAAATTGGAGTTTATTTTTTTGTTCACTATGTAGAACAAATTGCTCTAATTTGGGCTATTTGACTCGCTGGTCTATGACGAAATGGTAGACAGGCCAGCTAAGGGGTTACAACCCCGTTTAGTACCAAAGCGTGGTCCGCGGTTTGTGGGACCTTCACGTTGTAATTCAGGCGATCGTTTGGCAACTAAGAAAAAAAAAAGAATTTGGTCACCAGTCTTCCAAATAAAACGCAAAAGCAAAGAATTGCTTTTATTCAAAAAAACAAAGTTTAGTAAAAAATGGGATTGACAATGTTTGATTCCAAAATTCTATATAGAAGACACATAAGCACAACAAAGCAAGTAAAATCCAGGATATCCTGAAGGGATAGCCTAAGACAATCAAATCAAAATAAAAAAAAAAACTAAAAATACAAATGAGTTACCATCTGAAGACAACTCGCAAAAAAATAAATTGCTCATCCAGGAAACTGCCCAATGCAGACTACTGCGAAGTTTACGTAAATCTAAAAAAAATTTTTGCAAAAATTTTAACATCGTAATAGTTATTAGTTATTTATTATACCTGCAATAATTGAATCAAAATAATCTAATTTTTAAAGACGTTTTTTATCAAAAATATTACTCATACGTTCGTCACAACTTCATCACAACAAAAAAGTTTTTAAATTTCCCGTTTTAAACTGCATATTTATTTTAGTATTTAATAGTGCAATATTGGTCGACTGGGAAGGACTTGAGTGTTTAGTGTACTGATGTGTGTGATTTTCATTCTGTTCTCTTCTGTGCCGGTCAATTGTGATTAAAGTGTTTTGAATTTGTAGCATTTTACCCAATTCACCTTGCTTCCAATGATGGATGACAAAGGTAAATAAAAAATGTTTTTCTGCCCAAATAATTATTATTTATATTTTTAATATTTTATTACGTAAAAGATTTTTTTTTATTTAAATGTATTTTATTTTATTCGTGCAACGCATAACCTTTTACTGTAAAATGGAAGTAAGTAAGGTAAAAGTGTGTAAAGACCCTCAGAGTTCATTACTCTTGATCTCTTTTTTTTCCCTAAAATTATATTAAAAATATAAATTGAATATTCTACAGGCCTAGAAGGCCCATGGTTTTTCCCTGCTTACCTAACTTATTTTGCAAACTTTGCGTGTGTGACGCAGCCGTATTTACGGTAATGACGTCGACACAAATATCAGGGATCGCCACAGAATGTGGATGTCCACTGGAAGGCTGAGCCAAGAAATTCTGTGCAATCTGCGATTTGAACCCAGAATTTTCGCTCTATACTCAACCAGCGATCACATCACTCCACTGCTGTGGCTATGCAAATTTAAACGAAGTCAAATTGTAGCAAGTTATTGTTGTGTGTGTGAGAAAAATAGTTATAGCTACTATAAAAGTTTCGACTACTCATACTTATAGCGATATTCCAAATAGAATGCGTTTTTATTGCTTTTATATAAACCGATATAGCCATAAAATAATAATATATTAGATAAAAATAGTGACGATAATTTGTTTTATCGTTATAAATAAGAAATAAATGTTTCACTATTTTCGCTTAGTTGTAAATTATGTTTCCGTTGATTAAATGTGTTTTAAGGTGAAAATTTTAAAACTAGCGGAATTTGTCATTGTAAGTACAAATTATAAATTTTCTACAGGGTGTTCACTATTAGGTTGTTTATACAAACTTCTAATTTCATACAAAATTTAAAACAAGTTTAGAAGCAAAATCGACCGATTTTCTCACCGTTACAAATCCATTCGAAAATCGTTCGACAGATAGATTTGAAAACTGTCAGTATTATAAGAAAATCTCGTCAGATGGCAGGAGAATGAGTTTCCATTTTGTTCCCATCTTTCAAGAAATTAAAGGAAAACTTTTAATTGAGAATTGTTTTGTAATTAAAATTGAAACTTTAATTGAGCTTTTAATTGCCATTACCATATTCTTACGTTTTGTAAGGATTTAGCTGTGGAATAAATCTTTTTGAATTTTAGTTTTACTTTAATGAAAATTTAAAAGCAAATAAAAATGAAACAAATTAAGAAATGCAACGAAAACAAATCAAAATTAAATTAACTGTTTGTTTCACTCCCACGCGATCTCGAACCGCATTTTTGGTTTACCCACGTATTTTTAAGAATTTTTCTAAGAATCTCAAAAACCGAATGAACGCGTTTGCGTAAAATTTTGTTTATCCTAAGTTTTGAATAGAAGTGAGTAAGTGAGACCTATTGTGCAGGCGCAGGGTTGAAAATCGAGCTCAGTGTTTGTTGTGAAAGGTTACGCAGCGGTTACTTTTCACGACTTCTGAAAAACGATCGCAAAATTTGAAACATCACTGAAATTTTTGATATAATATGAACTTTTTTTCGAAACAACTTTGAAAACAATTCTTTAGTGAATGAAACAAGCTTAAAAAATTTAAATGAAATTTTAGAAAATTTCAAGAATCAACAGGTAATTTATGATTCATTTCGTTTTAATGTTGTAACTTTGTAAATTTTTGATTTTTGTTTCAAAAGTGAAAAAGAGTAGTTAATTAGAAAGTTTTCAGCAGTTCTTTTCGATTTAATAAAGTCGATATTTTGTTCTTATTTTTTAAGATGTGACATTTATTGCAAATACCTACATCAAAATTGCACGTTTAAATAGGACATTTAAATTCTTCACTGTTTTATTGGAATCAAACAAATTTGTTAGCTTTAAGATTAGCCAAAGCTGAAGTCACGGGACGTATAATTAAAGAAATGCGATTTGTATTTTCTAAATTTAAATGAAAAATAAATAAATGGCATATGTTGTAACAAATGTAAATAATTATGAAGTGCATAAAAATTCAAGGCTCATTTATTGTAAACACGGTGAAGCAAAGTATCGATCATGTCTTGTAAGTATTCACCTTTGCAATTACTTATTTCGAATACGGTCAGAAGTGTGTGATCCAATAAAAAGTCTAATAATGTTGTAACGCCTAACCTTCCTCAAGAGCAGCTCAAGTTGATGGCTGAATTTTAAATTTTATTGCAAAATATCCATTAATAGAAATAAAATTCGTTTCCTTCATGTAAGCAAAACTAAATTATTAAGAATGTCTAAAAGAATGTGAAAGGAAATTATTTTTATGAAGTGCAACTTATTTTTAAATTCAATGAAGTTTCTCCGGGTTTTCTATTTCATTGAGAATTTCAATCATATTCGATGGATTGAGATTTAATAAAAGTTTGGAAGCGATTACTAAATAAACTTTTTAATGGGCAATGTGGCTTAAGGTTTTAAATTTTTAAATTATTTTTGGATGAAATTTAATTTATATCGAACTGGATTATTTTAATAATTCATCGAAATCCTTGTTAATATACGAATCGGGAATAAATCTCTTTGATAAATTAATCCATTTGTCCTGATAAGTACGTGTTTTTTGTATTAAATAGCCACGGGAATGATCTATCAACTTTGTAAAAATACAAAGTTCATACTTTATTTTTTAAGTGATAACCGCATCAGAATTGAAATTTATTGCAATAGAGCACGATTTCATTCTAATGAGACAATTTGTAAAAAAATTGTAAATTGGAATAGAGTGTTTGCCGGGAATGATGAATTTTACGTCACAACCATCTGAATTTAGTACCTACCAATAACAAAATGTTATAACGAAACCGAAACAACACATGTCCTAATTTTTTTTCTACCGGATAAAATTGAAGGAATTATAATTTTGCGGCGTAGTTTATCATAAAAGATATAGTTCGGATAATATAGAAGTCAGAAATGGAATGTGAATTCTAACACACAATTCGTTTCCTGTGCTTTGTTTTCAGAGAAGAAAGTTTTCTATAAGAAAAAAGTTATTTCCTAATAATTATTTTTTTATTAACCATTTATTTTTAACATACAAATGCTATTTTTGGTTTCTATACCCAAATTATATCTTTTAAGGCAATTTAAATCACATAGTTTCTGTTAAAAATTTTGTTCAAGTCAATTTCATTCGGCTGATGCAATGTTTACGAAATAATTGTAAAAAAGAACTCAGGTTACCCATTATGGATATGCTTTTATAATTTTAAGGGATCTAACCTACCCGGAGAGGGAAAACTCAACGGATATTTGATAAAAATTTCAAAATTATATAATGATTTATAAAGGCTAATAAAGACTAAATTATGTTGGCTACTTTATTCTGAAAGTTTTGTATTTGCCAATAAGTGGTGACCAGTTTCATAAATTTTTTTAACAAATTAACAAGGAATAAAAGTGAATATTTGCATTTCAAATGGTTTGTCAACTTAGTCGGATGTTCAATTTTAACACACTAAATTTCTGTGATCAAGATTTACAATATACATATTTCTAACGTACAAATTAAAGTACAGGTATCCCTCGAGTTATACGGTTATTTAATAGGTGTAAGTAAAGAGTCTAGATTATTGTAAACTGCACATTGTATCAGTGTAAAAAGAAACCGTTCAAATTGTAAGAAACTCGTACAAAAGAGAAGGTTTTTTCCTTGTAACTCAAATTCCGTGTAACGAAAGTACCGTGTTACTCGAGGGATCCCTATATTGACAAACTACTTGTATTTGAATAACTTGCTTTAAACAACAAAACTTGAAGTGTTTTAATTTACCTACAATAATTTCTTCTGATATATCAATAAGGGTTAATATACAAAACGAATGAAATAGCAAATCAAAGCAAATATAAATGAAGTTAGCGCTAATTTAAAAGTTACTGTTAACAACAGGAGAAAGCTTTATTACGAAATTCATCAGCATTATTTGATGATCAGAGAAGTTTCTATTAAACCGGTTATAACTTGTGATACATAATTTCTGATAAAATAAATTGTGCCACGCTTTATGCGGACTATTAACTAAATTACAAAAATTTACACTTCATATTTCGGCAAGTAATTAATTACATTATTGTAACCATAATCATTAGTAAATATTGATCCGCAATGAGAATTCAACAATTTAATTTTAAATTAAGTAAAATTCCAAATATACAAAAAAAAAATTAATTACATTAACATTTCAACACATTTTAATTAAATCACTGTGTTTGGATGATGTAACAAACTATTTTTAGGATTTAAAGAAATAAATATTTTTCCTAGCTACAATTTCTGTTTTTATTTAAATAACATACAAATAAGTTAAAACAATTAAGGATAATGCAGGTTTATGGTAATAGCAGCAATATCCTACATTTACATGAACCAAATTTAAAAATTATTTGCATTTTCCTGCATAACGTAATAAAACCACGATTTTCTACTTTTGCACCAATCTTGTAAGATTTTAAAATCTGTAATTTGGAAATAAAATTTATTTGCTGAACGATTTTCAAGGGTCAAATCAGATATTTCAGTAATATTGCAGTGTACGGTGGTGTAAATCAAATTTTCCGTTTTCATATCTGTTTTCATTAGTTTCGATGAAATTTATTGCATATTAAGGATGAAATTATGCAAAATTTTGAAGATTTATTGAAATTAATTCAAAAAGATATCTATTTTTCTTAACATATGAGAGGGCGAAGTTAGTGATTAAGTGCTATTTTTGTTTTGTGCTACTGAAGATGATGAATCTTTCTTTAAGAAACACTCAGGTGCTGCTCAATGCGTGAAATTGAATATTTAAATTCTTAAAAAGTTAAATTGACAACTTCTTGAGGTTTTCACTTTTTCTTGGTTCTTCTAGGTGGGGCGAATAAATGAGTTAAGACAAAATATCTCAAAATTTACTCTCTTGTCTGATTTACTATATCTGCTTTATCTTACCAAAACCAGGAACTACGCTTCAAAAACAGCGGCGGCTTATCGGAAAATTTTTGTCCCATATACAAAATTTATCAAAAAACTTTCGGTTGATATTTTGAAAAAGACTGCGAATTCATAAAAAATAAATTTTTAAATGACAAATTTTTAATCGTGATTTTTCCTTAAAATTAATTTCCTTTGCTCCATGCTGTGATCCACCCTACATTTTGACTCTGATGCATCAGAGTAGTTACGCCACTGTTCACATGCAAAAGTTAGGGAAACTTTCCAAACTTTAGTGTACGGCACCGCTAAGTAAATAATATTTCCTTACATTTGTAAAGGAAACATTCTTGATTGAAAACAGGGACGGTCCGGCCATGTGGGAAAAGTGAAATTATCCATTTGAGTTGCCTCCCTTCATAACTGTTGAACCTTGAATGTAATTTATTATTAGTCAGAAAATATTTATCCTGTCGGGAAAATGACAGGTGCAGACAGTGGCGGATAAATATTAAGTAAAGTTGGGCGTGGAACCGACATATAATTTTTTAATATCTTAAATTTAAATAAATTGAAACTTTGTAATAAAAATTTTAATCTTTGAAGTGTTTCAAAGAAGTTCATCCACATTTTAATTACTTAACATTTTAGCACTTAGCATTTTATTAAAACATAGACTTTTAACATTTTGTTAGTATTTGAAAGCAATTTGAAAACTGCTATAATTATGAGTACTTTATTATTTTATAATTAGTGCTTGTGCACAAAAGACGTACTAAGCAAAATATAAAAAATAGGTGTTGTGAATAAGTACGTTTACATTTTAATTAAATTAGGATCGTTTTTTACGTTAACCTCGGGTTTTTAATGTAAAATTTTTTTATTTCTTTGAAACTGCTCGTTTTGCATCCATCTGTTTTGCAGAAAAACTTTATGCGTTTTAGTTTAAAAAAGAGTAGTTTAATTTACATTAGTTAATTATACAACACCAAATGCAATTAAAATTTTGTTTGCAAACAACTGCATGCGTTACGAACAGATCTAGATTTTCATTGGTGTGATTAACAGTGTAGGCCAAACACCACATCAATCACACAATCGATGGCTAAAGGTGGCCGGATACCGCCTGTGTCAGCTAGTAAAATATATCGATATGATTAAAATTTTGTATTGCAATTATTTTTATTTAATTGTATTTGGCTGGGTTTGATTTTGATAAATCGTGCGCTTGAAACGTATCGATAATAATAACTGCAGTGTAGATAATGCAACGTGGATTGGTGACATTTTTATTTATGAAACAAAAAGGTAGACAATAGTGAATTGTTTAGAAAAGAAAAAAAATTTTTTTCAATTATTTGAAGTACTGGTAGTGGAAGTTTTAGCCTGTGGAACGAAAAGAAGTCACTCGGTGCTTTGTCAGTCAGGCAAAATAGTAGTAAACTCCACAGTACACGCACAAAAAATTAAATAGATCAAGGTTGAGATAAAAATCCAAATAAATTTTGACGTAAAATTGCATTCGAAATTATTGCAAGCTCGCAACATCACAACACTAAAATCGACCGAGGCGCCGATCTTGATGTTTCTTGCTAATTTACATTAGACTTTTTCTCATGCAGAATCAAATAAAATTAATACTTCATTGTAAGATTTCATCATGTGGGAAAATCAGTCCACTAAAAAACAGGACAAAATTATACAATGGTAGATGATAAATATATAATATACCT
Organism: Rhagonycha fulva; assembly: GCA_905340355.1. Classification (NCBI taxonomy): domain Eukaryota; kingdom Metazoa; phylum Arthropoda; class Insecta; order Coleoptera; family Cantharidae; genus Rhagonycha; species Rhagonycha fulva. The sequence continues at coordinate 3,297,057 of HG996559.1, forward strand.
GCCAATATAAAATTGATGTTTTTTAAAAAAATTGAGTAAACAAAACGTCACAATTTTGGCAATTTTCCAATACACAAACGGAAAAATAAAATATAAATGCGACCTTCACAGCAAAATAGTGCGATAAAAGTTCCATTTCAACATCAAACCTCCAATATCCCCTAACTTTAATTTTTCTATCAAAAAAAGTAGCGTAGTTCAGTGTAGAGTAAGTTTTTTGCTTTTGAACTTATGAAAACAAAATCATTTGATCGATTTTTTTTTTAAATCAAAAACTAAACTTGAGCGCGAAATGTCCGGAAAACTTCCGTCAATTTTATCAAGATCGACCACTACAAAGTTGTATTTTGTCTCCTGTGGAGTCAGTTTAACCGTCGATGCACGAAAGCAAATTTAGTAACAATTCACTTTATAGGATAATATATTTTACTTCCGGTTTCGCGGAAATTAAGTTAACTGGATTGTTTAGAATGGCACCCGATCCGTTTTTTAATGATCAATAAAAAAATAGTAATTGCAAAAAAATTTAAATTTTGTGCAGCATTTCATTAAAAAATGCTCTTGACTAAATTTAACCTCTAAAATTTTAAATAATTTGTTGCAAAATACGGAACATTTATCAAAGTTTATGCGATGTGTAATGCATTTAAAATTTGAATTTTCAAAATTCCTTTCGAGATACTTAACTGTAACTTCTTTAGATGATTATCCTTATGGAGCTTTCCAACAATTTTAAAGACCATTACTTATAATAACGATAATCTTAAGAATGCTTTATTAAAGTTCTCCGTTGCTTTGTACAGGATAAAATTAAATTAAGTTTGAAGAAAAAACAAACATTAATCTCCCCAGTTGTTTACAAATTTGTACATAATTTAAGTTGGCGTAAAAATTTGACGCAATATTAATATTCGGTGAGTTAAACTGATTGTTAATTACGAAAATGTATCATACCTTCTTATCGGTTCACATTTCGTGTCAATTTAACCCCGGAAAATTTATGAGCAGATAAAAGTAGCCACGTCCGTTAATTTTCATTAAATCCAAATATCATGGGCGGGATTCAACTTACCTGTAATAAATTGGTGTGAGAGTTTGAAGAAAATTGATTTAAAAACGAAACTTAATTATTTTGCTAGTAATTTGATGCTAATGTAATAACGTCGAGTAATTTCTCCATATTGTACGACGTTAATCTGAAAATTGATGAAAGCGAAAGCAATTTACCTAAGCATCGCGTTTTGATATCGTGTTTTCATTAGTTATTAATTAAACTGTTTGCTGAAATTAACACAATGAACACTTTCAGAGATTCGTTTCAAGTGAACGTGTTTGGTAGGCACTTCTACAATTTTCTTTAAAAATCTACTGTAAAACATTTTAAATCTTTCCAAAGACTGTCTTATTAAAAAACGTCTCATTATTTAAGAACAAAGCCTTTCAAAGGTAAATTATGAAAAAAAAACTTATAGCACGTTATTCAGCGCAGCATTTTTTGTATTTTAATTTTTTTCAAATAATAAAATCGCTGAAAATGAGTTTTTTATGACGATTTTTAAAAAAATGCAGGCGGTTTAATAAAGCACGCTAAAAGAAAAGCTTTCAAGACAGCAGTCAGTTTTTGTGAACCTTCATTCTAACGAATAAGTTTAACAATACCTTTACTTCCCTTTATGTTTTTCTTTTCATTTTTTTTATTTTCATCACGAGCAGTTGTTTAATCCGCCACAATTTCGAAAAGTCATTCTACAATATTATCTGCTACTAAGTGGTTATCATTTTAGTTGCTTTATTTTATGACCCCTTTTAGCAGTTAATACTAGTAATTTATTATTCCTAATTCCTTTAATTCTATCTTATCTTTTTAATCTTTTTCTGTTTGTCACTTTTAATTTTATAACCCCAAACAGAGGCGGACTGGTCTCTCGGAAAATGTAAAAAATTTCTCATTAAATTTAGTTTCATAGAGCGAGAAATTTTAGTTTGAATTTTAATTATTTTACTTTGCTCATTAGCTGTTGTTCTACTGTTGTATCAAAAACTCAAAATAGATAAATTTATTTTTCGCTGCTTCTACCTGATGCACTAAATTTGATCGTAAAAACTCGAACAAACTAAAAAAACAAAAACATAAAATTTTAATTGTCCCATGAAAATAAATTTTTACAGTGATTTCTAATTTATTTTTAAATTATTATTTCCACCTCCAAGAAGTTAAATTGGTCTATATAAAAACCAAAACTTTATTAAACTCTGCTCTCTAATGTGTTTTGAGGTTTAACTAAACAATGTACCGGTTTTTGTTATTTATAAAAAAAAATACTTTTACCTTAAACAAACTTTTCCCGTTTGTAAAACGTAGTATATTATGGGGTACGTGGAGAATGTTTCCATTTTGCTTAGCCCTAACAATTGATTACTTTTAGTTACAACATTTTAAAAATCATCTCCAGCACTGTTAGATAAATAATAATTGATGCGTTATTCTGAATTTGAGTAAAATTATTTACGCTGTTAAAATATACGTATTCTGAGAAATTTGTCGGAGCGAAGCGCAGACTTTCTTGGGAATAGAGTGCACTATAACATTTTGTTTCTATTACAAATTGCAAACCAATTATTATTGGTTGAAATAAGTTTAGAGCATAATTAATTAATAATAATTAATAAAAATTGGTCAGTCCACCACTGCCTAAAAATCAAAAATTTTATATTGCTAAAACTTCTCTTTTCAACGTTTTTATCGGTGTTAGCTTTCTAACTTAACCCGGAATTAAAATGGACAATTGTACAAGTAGTCAAGTTAAATAGAAGTTTTTCAATTTCCTTCAGTGTAATTTGATATTGATAGCCAGCCACTTCACTGAAAAGTTTGTTATTGTGTCAATAAAAACAAACATCACGCTAAATTTTTAAAGCTTACACAAGTCGGCAGGATAATTCCATTTTGAGAGTGAAAAGCTTGAATAAAGAAAAGAATTACAATCTCTAATTGGCTCAGATTAAAAATTAATATTCCATTTATAAAGTTCATCAAGTTTTCTAATTAGAATTGCATACACCGTGGAACATCAAATGAAAGCGCGTTTCCTTTTTAACTTACGATGTAATTTTAAGATTAAACTTTTCTTCATGTTAATATGAGAAAAAAGTAACCACTTCCGATTCTGAAAGTGGATTTTCTCGATTCTAGCTTTTTTTGGTGTAAATATTTGTCAAACCCCTGTAAATTTATAAATACGCATTTTTGTTTAATCGATAAAATGATACAAAAACTGCAAATATGTATTGTGAAAAAAATTTAGTCAAAGGAAATTGAATTAGATTAAAAATATGCTGGTAGAAATACAAACGTGTTTTTGTTCAATTTTAACCAAGAAAGTCTTTTTACGTCACGATCAATCACGGGCTTTTTTCAAACCGACACATGTGTTTATCTTATTTGGATCAAACCGCTATATTAGATTTTTTTGTTGAAATTTTGGATTACCAAAGTGATAAAATGGCGTTCTTAACAATTTGATTTTATGGATGACCTTAACTTTAGAAACTTGAAATTGTCACGTAAGTGATTTTTGAAAGCTTTTTTAAGGTTTCAGACACGATCTTCTAGGCTTAAATTTTTTAAGCAACCCAAAAGTTTTAATTGGGTTTTTAACAAGTAATATTGCAATGAAAAGTTTATTGAACGGAACTGATTGCTTCTATTTGCCGTTCATTATCCCAACTTGCGCTGCAAGGATCAAAATATCCTTTCTTGATGCTTCAAATTATAGCGTTCTTGAGCAACTTTCTTTTTACCAAAAATACAAAGAAATAGAACACAAAATTCGTTTTTAAACTTTTGAGACTTTAATTATAAAATGTTATTTGGTTATTTCTAGAAATAATTGCGTTTTGATTAAAAGCATTGATTTGATAAATTTTCCTACGTTTTGTTTCTTAATTTGTTTTCTCCAAGAGAAATCGTTCACCACTTAATTTTCTATTAAATTTGTTTATTGGTTCCATCAGTAGAATTATAATAATGTCAATAAAAGTTTCTTTAATATAAACTGTTTTAATGTTTTTGACTTTTAATTATTTTCAGTAAACTACTAAAACTAGATCTAGTAATTAAAATTAATTGCAAATTTCTTGTCGCTCTTAAATTTTACTTTTTATTACAACGTTTTAAGGGTGACTAACCTTGATATCCAATTCTGAGAGCCCGGATCTAAATTATTTTACTTAGGTGATTTTCTATTAACTAAGTGTGATAAAAACGTAAAGCAAATTATTATTTATGTAGTTAAATTATTTATTAATAATAATGACTGCATTGCATGTACATTTATTATTTATTTTTCCAATTTTTTCTGATTGGTGCCATTTGCGACACCCACGGTGTGCCGTTGGTAGTGTAGGATACAAATCTAACCATAATCAAAAATTTAATCAATTTTTGCAACCTGACGTTTTGTAAATGATTTATTTAAATAAAAAATCTTTTAGAGCAGGTCACAAAAGGGTAAAAATAAAATAAATAGTTATACATAGGGTGCAATCACAATCAACATATTTAATCTAAGTGGAAATCTATTGTACTCAGTCGAGAGCTATTCTTTTCAACTGATTCTAAAAATTACTTTTATGTTAAAATATTCTTCCCTAGTCTAACTTTTTTCTTTGAAAATTAGCACTACTTGTGCTTTGCACCAAGAAAAGTTATTTTTGAACAATGTAGAAGAATTGGCATAAAAGTTCGTGATTTTCACTATAACTAGGGGAACTAGACAGTACAAATTAATATGGTTCTTTAGTCACGCACTGGTAAAGTTACTTTTCCATAATTCTTCAAATAAATAAGAAAGTTGAGCTATTTAAAGTCATAAATTCGAATCCCAGTAATTCCCAAAATTATTTGTGCCGTGGTGTAATTCCACGTTAAGGTATAGATCCTTGCTTACGTTTAGTCTGTAATTAATGATTACTAATTCAGTCCGGTGAATTTTCTTAAACGAGAAAAACCGTTACCTACAGATTTTCATCTATTTTTTTTCATAACTCAGTTAATATTCAATAAACATTGAATTTTATGGAAAAATTAGGAGTTACAGTGTGTAAATTACTTCAGCTTTTCTTCTTTTTGAAATCCGATTGCATCAAAACTCTAATTATGTGTTTTTTTGATTTCTTATGATTTTCATCAAAATTTATTCCAAATTTTTCTGTTGGTTGTGCCTCATTTTCTTGTCCTCCAGATGTACTAAAAAATGTTAAAAGTGAAAAGTAAATAGGAAAATACTACATTAAATTTTGTATTTGCGTCGAATCAAAAATTTGGTTCAATATAATTATAACAAAAATTTAAACCGCTGTAATACGTGATAGGGTCGCTAAATTCCATAAAGCAGCTTTAAGCTCGGCAGCTTTAGTATAAGTAGAGGATTTCGATATCTGTCGACTATTCATTAGCAAGTGATCAGTGGTGGAACAATGTCTGTAACTACAAAATAGTTTTACCATTTATATTAGGGTTTCCCACAAAAGAAGTGGAAAACACATTCCACGGATGTTGTTCGGAGAATTTAACATTTATTTCTAAACAAAGAATAACACCAACTCAATAGTAGCTTAGGGACCGAGTGGATAAATATATTCCTCTAGAAAGCTTACCTCTTATTTTCTAACCCCAAAGACTCTTCGAATACCAACACCGTGATTTACACGCAAATTTCTCTAAACGAGGTATTTCTATAGAAGTGAAGTTTTATCTGCATTGCTGACTTTGAATTTAAGAGGCTTGGTTCCAAAAGGTCTGCAGCAATCACTTTGCTTGATTTCCCAGTAAACACCACTCAAGTTATTGACATTTTAGCCATTTTCGACTTGCTATGTTATTAAGATTTATAATTTGGCAACTCGACTTCATACATTTTAAAGTTTTTCAAGCTACATCAAATTTAAAAGTTTTGTTAAGAGAACTCTTAAAAAATTGAACAGTGCCGTGGGAGATTTTAGATAAATTTGTTTGTTAAAATCCAGGAGTTTACAAAATATAAAAAAAAGAAAGAAAAATTAATTTTTTAATTTTCTGAATAAAAAATATTTAGTACTATGAAATTAACCGATACTCGAGCATTTTGTGTTATATTTGAATTCTTTAGGTAGTACAATTAACATTTTTTACATTGTGAAAAGTAATATTTGAACATTTCTAACTTAATTTTGTAAAAGTTAATTCAGGAACGTAGGCATAAATTAAATTAATCGTAAATTTCTTTCTATTGTTCCACGACATATGTAAATGCTAAAAGGAATAATAGAAAATCAGATAATAATATATTACACAATGGGAAATCTTATCAAGTGTGAAATACATGCATTGAAAGGTGGTGTGCCCGAGTGTGAAATAATAATGCCTATAGGTTATTATGTCGATATAAATTTTAACAGAAAAGTTCCAATGTAATAGAAATTCTTTAAACATTTTTGAAATTACGCGATAGCGAACTAAATTCAAAGTAACTTTTTAATTTTACAACAATAAGGTTTAAACACAGGTTTCTATTATATCATTGAAATCTTGACTAAATTCATGTGCTGAAAGTTTTTGAAAGAGCCATTATTTAATATAATAGAAGTTATTGAAATTGGTCCTGTTATGACCAACTTGAATAGATCTAATGAAAAGCAAACAAAAAGGATCAATCGATTGCTTTAACTATTATAACATAATATTTTTTATTCAGCTAAACAAGTACACAGAGTCGGCTTTAGGGTGCAAAATTTAATTTTTAAGCTTTACACCTCTTAAAAAGAAAATAAAGTTTTGAAAAAAATGGTTAAGCCAGCCCTGTCGGCACGCACTTACGCTGAAATGAAGAAAATGCAAGGAAATGGGAAAAAATTTTATTTCACACTGTTAAATTATTCTGTAACTCCCCTACTTTTACATAATTTGTAAGGACCAAACACATTTACAAATCAAAAGCTTCACTCCTGGCAGGTACCAAAAAACCTACGACTTTTTTTATTTTAAGCTTAATTGCGTAACATTTTTAAAATTTAGGCTTACGTCGCTTCATTTTAATATTTAAACTTGAAAATGTACGCGTAAGCAAATGTACAAGATGTATTTTATTTAGAATTGTCTGCTTTTGCCTACCCACTTATTTTACTTGGCATTTTATAAGCCATTATTTCTTATTAATCACACCAAAATTTACATAAAAGTGTAAAAGGGTTAAAAATATGTTCTGTGGGTAAAATACGCGTAATTACTCATTTCGTTTTTTATAATTTTAATTAAGTGTACTTTTTTCATTTTTTATATTAATGTGTAGCCATTTAGAAAATAACAACACGATTACTTGAAATTAGAATAAAAAAAAAAAAATATTATTTCCACTTTTAGAAAAATTAAGTGCGTAAAATAATAACGTAAAGGCAATTTTCTTCGTATTTGATACTTAGGTTCTTACTAGAATCCTGGATCAGGATAATTATTGCAGAAAATGCCAAGCTACAGTTGATGTGTGATGACGGTTGGAAATTTCCGTGTTTTCATTACATCATGATAAGTTTGAGTGAGTTAGCCGGAATAACTTGTTACAGTAGAGGAACTATGAGCTTTCTAACCCACTTTTGAAAAAATTCTAACTTTACGTTCGATTACTTGATTGATAATAATAATTTAATGAGTCCTTTCAATGGAATTACTTTCTCGTGAAAATTTAATTACGGTCTCAATAAAATTGTTGAAGTTGGAAACTGTCAACATATTTTTTTAATTGAAGCAATCAAAGCTGAGGATGGTGAGGTTTTAAGTAGCACTGTCTTATGTAAACAGTTATATTGTAATTTTTGTAATAAATAATTTAATATTAGGTATTAAATTAGAAACAGTATAAATGCTTTTGTAGCCATTTATTTAATTTGTAATGTAATTGTATTGTAATTTAATTGCCTGAAGGTAAATTTGTTTAGCGAAAGCGAATATCTGCAAATGACTCCCGTACAACTAAAATCAACTATAACACAATATTGTGTAGAATATTTGCATTAGATTCTCACCATTTCATACTTTTCAAGTTTTATCTTCCACTTTATGAGTGTATATTGAATTTTTTGTTTCTTAGGGTAAAATATTAGTTTTTATAAAATGGATTTACAAATTCCATTAGTTTAGGGAACGTACAGAAGATAAATTTTGGGGAAAGCAAATATCGAGTCGCTTTTTCTTTATTGCATTATTTATATTGTAATGAAAATACCCTCTACATGTAAAAACGTTTTCCGTTAGAAATATTTTCTTCAGCATAAATTGCAAGCTTGATTAAACCTAAAAATGTAAAACTCAAAGTGTCAAACAATCAAGGCTTTATGTTACAACTTGAAAAGACTTGTACGTAAACATTTTCTTTGTAAACATTGTTACATCAGGCATCAGGTTTACGTTAGGATAAAACAATAAAAAGTTTTGAAAAGAATTTTACTTACAACTTTGTAACAACTCACTTCCACTTGTAGTTTCCGACAGGAAAATGATTTATCCGTTATTAAGGTACAAGATTACCACCAACAGTTGCTTTGCTTTGCAATATTAATTATTAACGTAAAAAATGCATGTTTATAGACAAATGGATGGACAATTTAATCAAAAATTCTTCTGCGTGCTGTTTGAATAATATATTTTAACTTATTAATTATGTTAAACTAACAAATACGCGAGTTGCATCGTATCGTTTCATATTATTCGAATTGAATGAAAAGTGAATAATGGAAATTATTTTAGTATGCAATTCAAGCTTTACTCATATTGTCGTATTTTCTGTCAAATTTAAACTCGTTCCACATTTGCGTGTAAAGTATTTGCAGCACTTCAGTATGCCATAATTTTATTAAAATTTTGCGATTCCTACCCATAACATAGAAGAGACTGTCGTTCCAATTTTTAGGGGGTTTAGCTAAATAACAATTTCGTGATAAAAATTATTGAAGAAACAATGGCAGATGCCAATTCAATACTATACCTAATAGAAGGCTTATGTTGTTAAGGGTAGCTAGCCTTTATATTCAGCGTCAAGAGTGCGGAGATTTGTGGATTCTTTTACTCATCGGGTGTTTGCATAGAGGTTAAATGTGGAAAAATAACATTAGACCATTTTATCACATTTTTTAAATTTTTTCTATTTTCTAGAGTGAACTAGAAGAAAAAGAAAATAGTTATTTGTTACTCAAAGTTGAAGAGCTAACCTAAGTTTAAATTAGCAAATTTTGTACGGTAGCCAAATTACAATTTATTAATTAAACTGAAAAATCAGCAGTCTGGCGTAAATCACACACGGATAGATTAGAGAGCGGGAAACCGCGGTTCTAATCCTGGTTGCGTCAGATATGTTGCGTGAGCTAAAAAATCCAAAACCGATCTGTAAACAGAGCAGAAGAAACGAATAAAACTAAAATAGTTAGCAAAAGCCTACCTTACCTAGCTACTCAGATCCAGAAGTTCTAGAAACTTTAAGATGATTAGTGCAACAGGTGAATATATCGAGCATAACTTGCCAGTGATGGTACATCGAAGGGCATATTGGAATTAGCTTGGAGCTGAAAATGTTTGAATGTTGGAGGTAGGCAAATTAATCATATCAAATCTTGATAACCTATTTAATAAGCCCAGGGCCTAATTATTTATATTTAAATTTCACGAGTTATCTGTCTCTCCCTTGCAAATCCTTGAAAGCTTGAAGACTTTCAGAACGTATTGTCGTATATTTTTTGGGATGTAGAAATTTATTTACTTATTTTTATTTTATATTTTTACTTTAAGAATTTAAATTGTAACGCCTCTGGTTATGATAGCAGAGGTGGGGGAATTTTTGATTTTGAAATGTATAGGGAGATGGGCGGACGACGAGTTCGACCGGATGGTCGAAATTTTCTGAGAGATTTTTTGATTTTGTATAGAAGTGAGAAAATAAAATTTTAGTGAAGAAAATTGAGAGTGTTATTTCTTTTTAGCAGTTTTTGGAAAAGAAGTATAAAATTATTTAAAATTTTAAGTTTCATTTATTGAAGGTTGCTTGTTGCGATTAGAAGAATTATTTTAGTACATTTGGCGTGCCCATTACGTGGGGCATCTGGTGAACATTTTTGATAAGAAGATTTTTATAAAGTAAATGTTCAACAAAGAACCTACCTTTGACCCTGAGGTTTTGAAAAGTTTTGCAAAATGAGTCATTCAGAAATTATAAATTTTTTAAGGATGCTGGATGAAAAATGAAAAAAAGAGGATGAAAAAAGAAAAATGGATATGAAGAAAATGGAAGAACTTATCGGGAGATGCTTTAAATGAATAACCGAAGCAATAAACATGATAGAAGAATCAAAAGAAGAAATAGTGGTGAAAGAGCAAATTGGTGTAAAAGATGTGGGAAAAGAAGTTATCGTGAAAGAGTGTCATGCAGGCGACACTGGCAAAAAGATCCTGATATTTAATAGAAAAACGATACGACAAATTAGGTGGAAAAAAATGTAAAAGAACAGAAAACTTAATTATATGAGACAACAAGAAGAAAAGAATTTCATGGAAGATGAAATAAAAATAAAAGTTAAGCATCTGATGTTGTCCGGCAGGAATCAGATGTTCTGTTTGATAGAATAGAGGAAAAAAATGGAAATGAAAAAGAAATATGGAATGAAAAAAATAAATGGATTAATCACTTATGGGTATGGTTAGATTTTGAAAAGTGGATGTTCGTCATTAGAAAATTTATGTGGATTCTAATAAGCTTGCAGAAGAAAATTGAAACAAAGAAGAGAAGTGGTTCAGTAGATAGTAGGTGGATTTGTACAAACGAGAAATGGGCATATCGTCGTGCAAGATGGAAGAGAGATTTAAAAAGTTACTATTAACCCATTATTAGTTAGAATGAAAAATTTATAGAAAATCAAAAGACAACCGCATGAAACTGGAAAAGATTAGATACTTAAAACAAAATTTTATCAACTCTGGCACCTGCATAAATATTCAAATAAATGCATAAAATTTTAATTTCGATAATTATCACACGACGGGAGTTTTTAGATTGATAAGAAAACAACAAATAAATAATTTTCATCATATTTGAAAAATGAACATCATGGAGATAACAAATTAAATTTTCTTTTATAAAATAAATTCGTATTTAAGCAGTTATTATTGAATTCCAATGTGAAAAATAATTTGAAGATATTTCTATCGACTCATAGACGACTCAACTATATTTAAGAAGATTGATGGAAAATTTGTGCAAATTTATTAATTATTGATGATTTTGAAGGTGCTAAGAAAACATTCATTTTTAGATGGTTTGAATTTTGTAAAAATAGATGAGGGCTGTAAATTTGATTTGCCTGTTAGATTATTTTATTTTGAATTTAACATGTTATAATTTAGTTATTTCTGAAAATGTTAAAACTTGTTCTTCATTCCAAAGATACGACGTCGAATGTCTTTCCCTAAATCCCATTTGAATTTAGCAAAAGATAGGAGGGAGATGTCGTATATTTTTTGGGATGAAGAAATTTATTTACTTATTTTTATTTTATATTTTTACTATAAGAATTTAAATTGTAACGCCTCTGGCTATGATAGCAGAGGTGGGGGAATTTTGATTTTGAAATGAATGAGGAGATTGGCGAACGACGAGTTCGACCGGATGGTCGAAGTTTTGAGAGAGCAATTTTTTTTGATTTTGTAAAAAAGTGAAAATTAGTGAAAAAATAAAATTTTAGTGAAGATAATCTAATATTATTAATTTTGATTTGAATTGGGTTAAGTAAAATTTTATTAACGTGGCAAGGTCGCACGTTATCGAGGAAGAAAAGTCCGATTGAGCAGGCTGGGCAAAGTTACTGAATAATCCTGTTTTATTTTAGAAAGTTTGGAAAATTATAAAATCGAAATTTTATTTAATTTAATGAAAAATTTAAACATAAGGTTATTTTAGTACAGTATACTATATTACATTTCGGTCATGTCATGTCGTTCTGTTGACCACACTAAAGTCTGCATTCGCACGGTACTGAATCAAGTTACATTTTTGGATATAACACCTTTTTTCGTTAGCTTTATAATAAATTGAAACTTGACTAATATTAAACTATCGTATCTACATCGTAAAATACTCCAAAATAATGAGGTTTTAATTGCCATAATTATTATCTTATTATTTACATCGACGTGTAATATTTAATTATTGTTACACATGCATTCCTAAAAATGCACGAAATTTGTTAGTGATATTTCCAGTTATCAAATTCGAGTGATAAATTTATTAAGCGTGCAGGAATTTATTGCTTCCTGAACGATTTATATTGCAAAAAATTTACGTCATACTTGGTTATTACTTACTCAACGTTTGGTGAAAATCTTTGATGTAACGACTACGGATGCTAACCTTATATTAATTTGTAGTGATCGAATTCCACCACCAGTTTTTAATGCTTATATTGTAACAATAAATCTGAATCAGCTTGATAAAAAGTTATAAAAAAGTTTAAGTCGAAAATCATTTTTTATTTTAGTAGGTACCAAAATTTTCTGTTTTATTAAATATGTAAACTTTTTATGTACGTAATTGAAGCCTACGAGCCACGCCGGTGTCAAAACAAATTTAGAACTCGACCAAATTATTTTCTAATTAAAAAATGAACATGCAGTGTATGACTGTAATTTTAAAAGTCCCTGGTTTTTGATTTAAAAAAATTATCTCGGGTAGAATTACCCCTAATAATTTCGAAAGATTGCCACATTAACCCTCGTCATTTATAAGATGGAAACTTTAATGCTTTTATATGTAGGAAAATAAGTTTTAAAATTTGACGTCGGATTATATAAAAGCAAAATTAATTAAAATGCTTCAACATGTCCTAAAATATAATAAAGTGAGAGCTTTCATGAGTACCAGGGTGAATTTTTCGAATGGGAATGAAAATTGATTATTATTATAATATTTTTTTTATTACTATTAAATAAAGCATTCAATAAAAAAGTAACAATAAAAGTCATTAATCAACAGTGTTTAATTAGTACTTCAAATTGAAATACCGTCAGGCTACTACTCCCTCAGATGCACCCATTCTTGGGAGTAATAACTACACACAGTTCATAGAAATTGAAGTTAATCCAAGCTACCTAAGCTAAACCAGCAGTTAAATTGTTAGTCACGTTCAATACAAACACAACCAAATTAAATTTCAGTTTGGTTATCAAATAATAAACATCAAGTGAATAAAAAAAAATCAGCAGAAACTTTGATAAAACACAAAAACTTTGTTTATTGAAGACACTGCTGGAATAATAAAATAATAAAGTACCAAAAAACTGTTAACTTGAATCCCCTTATTTTAAAATGACGCACTTCAAAATTTTGTTTGTTATCGTAGCATAAAAAATTTGATTAACAAAAATATAAATCAATTGTAAATGTTTGTTTATTTGTTATCCAACAAATAGTACCTACGTAAGTTTTGTGCTTGAAAATGAATATCTCACCTAATCGAAAAAATTTTTCTGGTAAAAAGAGTAGGTATACATTTTCTCGTAATTATTTAGCTCATAATTTTCTTCCAGTTCTAATATTAACTTTGTATATTTTAGTTTTTACAACACAAAAACGAATACATAATAAATCTTGTTTCATCATTCGATAATTTTCCATGTTTTATAAAAATTATAAAAAAGGTCAAATTGTTTATTGTTTTACTGCGAAATAATAAATAGTCGAAAAGGTTTCAGTTTATGTATGTGCAATGCAAAATGACGGATTGTTTTCACAAAATTTGATGACGTACAATAATTTAGCAAAAATTGTGCTAACAATGTCCATACTTTTTGGGTAAATATTTACGAATAACATTATTCTGCTAGTTTACTAGTAATGTCTACCCATTTTTAAAAACAAATGTCTGGTTTATAATATTATTGTTAGTGTAGGTACTAAATCGCATTATATGCAACAGCCCTGTTTAAAAATAAAAAATAAATAAATCTGTACTAAAATTTTATTAAAGAAATAACAAAATTTTGTGTTTTAACTTTGTCAAAAAAACATCAATAGTCAACAACAATAAAAAATAAAATATTTGCAGGAAAAGTAAATTCATTTTTCTTAGGGTGAAATTATGGAAACTTTTAATATTTTAATGCTTTATATAATTGCCTTATAAAATTTAAAAGACGTAAAAGTTTTGAGAAGTTGGGTAGGAAAAGCTAATGCGGTTGAAAATTGTATGTGTGACACTAAAATCTTTTCAGAAGAACGTTAAAGATGTAAGTTATTAATGAGTTCCTCGTGTTTTACTATTTTCTCAAAATTTAAACAAGAGTGTCCTAATGAAGGATTATTCGTCGCCTATAAATTAAGAAAAAATTTTATTTTGCTTGCTTTTAAGCTAATGATGTTCCATTTAAAGTTATTTTCAACATTATTAATTAACGACAATGCCTTGTTAATGTGATCTCTGGATTAGCATGGGAATTAAGTGATTTTTAAGCAGTGACCCTCAAGTTAGGGTCTTAGAGAACATAAGTTCGATGATATTCACACTTTAGTTTACCAACTTGGAGATAAGATTAGTTTGAGTAAGTTTCTCGTACAAGAAATATCACATATTTTTCTTTGTTGTAGGAAATCGAGGCATCTTAGCATTTTCTAATAAAAACTTGTCCGATCAAGTTTTTCTTTAGAAAATTCTTATCGATTTGCCTTATACGACTGAGTTTTTGGAAAATTAGTCCAAGGTTGATCGTATAGTTTATTGGATTGAATATATTACTTTTACTAGATATATGTAACTATATCAAACTAATTACCATTATTTAGATTTATTATTATAATCCTAATTATTGAGATACGCTGTAATGTAGAAGATAAATAATTTGGTGCAATGCTCAAACGATGTTAACATAAAACACATGTAAACATTGATAAAATAATGTTTGAATAATTAAAAGCTTGTTTATTACCAAATTTTGTTTAAAATCAGTGTTTTGTATGAATTTTAATTTTGTACGCAGTAAGTCCAACATAATTTTATTTTCACAATAAATCAATACACAAGATGGATTTTTGTGGTAAGGTTCAATTTTAAAGAAAACAGGCTGAATATATTTTAAATATTAAATAGTTAACAATTAAAATTTATTTAAAAATTCTAGTAATTTTTTTGCTCCAAATTATAGTACTTACGTACATACATACATACAATTCCACTAAACTATATATTTTAGAATCATTTTTTAATTTTTGTTTAAATAACTTATGTCTGCTGGCTTATAATTTGATTTACTAACAATGTAACCTTTGTTTAGTTATAAAAAAATATCTGTATCCTGAAATTAAACAAGATATTTAAATCTTCTCCCGCATTACCAGTTAATATGACTTTTATCATAGTTTACGCTCCCTCCAACTTAATTAAATAATTTTTAAAATTTAATGTATGATTTTGAAATTTTAAATTTGGTTATTCAAACAATTGTAAAAAATTACTAAAATATACATGATGTTTGATAAATATCTCTAAATTTTAATTTAAAAAATGATGAAAACGCTGAATTCGAATCACATTTGGATGTCATGCGAGGAAATGTTTACTTTTTGCATTATTTTTATTTATGGCGTAAAATGAGAATATGTAAAAATTCAGCTTGCTGAAATTTATTACCACCAGGTTTTATCCTTAATTTGTTATCCACTGACTGGGCTGTGACGTTGGTTTACCTAAACAGGAGTAACTTGAATATCCAAGTTTTTTATAATTGAATACGAAGCGAGTGTCTAATTTTATTATCTAAATAAAAAATCAAAATTCAACTTGGCACTAATAATTTTCGCAAATACATTTTAAATAATAAAAGTGAAAATTGAAGATGACATTTAATCAAAATTTGTAATTATGTGATTTTACAAGTCTCATGTTATTTCATTAAAATTCTGATTAAAACTTCTCTTAACAACCTATTACAAGTAAGCTGTCGGATAATTTCAATTACAAATTACTATTTTATATAAATTGGCAACGACAAAATTTATGTAATCATCAAACAAATGCATAATTAATAACGGTGTGTTTGCACGTTTAACGAAAGTTTAAAAGTTTGCGATTATGGAAGGACTTCTCGATAAAGTGGCGTATTGATTGGAATATCGTGCTTCATTAAAATTTTAAAACCGACGATTTAAAAGTGGTAATAAAAAGTTTCATTTGTCTACATTTGGATTTAAAAATGATAGTCTTTCATTTAATTAATGTCGCTGCAACTATGTAAGTTCAACGACTTTCTGATGCTATATGCTTAAAATTGATTTTTTAAGCTGAATATTTATGAGCACACTATCAATTCAATACATTCTTAAATGGTCAACTTACATATTTACATCGAAAAACCGACCCTTAGTTTTCTTAAGAAATTTTGTTATTCTAGGTTGCTTGTTAGAATTCCATTATGGTGAGTACAAAATTTACATAATCATATAATTTGTGTCACAATTCACTCACAAAGGGAGCTTTTTAAGTCTCATTTAATAATAGTAAGTGATCTTTAGTCAAGCAAGTCGAAACTATTTTCATATATTAGGTACATTTAAGTCTTAGTTGTGGTTGTGAAGCATTATAATGTAAACGTTTGGAGACGTAGTGAAAGTGCGTACTCGAGTGACTAAAATGTATTGTTCATTAAAGCATTAACTCTTCAGCTAAGTTAAGTTAGCTTTTATATTTAAATTTAACACTAAACGACTAAAATAATTGGAATGACCTTTAAGACAATTTTATCTGGAAAAACTTTTTAAATTTTATATTTCAGTTCAGTTTTGGAGATAAATTGAATGTGATTTTTCAAGTTGTATCTTGATATATTAAGCTTGTCATAACATGGCAAGTATCCGTTATTACTGATGTTGAAATTTGATTTATAATCTACCAATACAATACTTTTAAATGAAATGACAGAGATTTGGGTAGTTCTAATACAGTTATCAAAAGTATTATAGGTATTATTAGTTTTCATTTAGCTCTCCACATCTTTGTAATTTTATTTAAGAATTTTATATTATAGATATTTGTTCATTCATGTAGCCTTTACTTTTTAAAATTTTTGTTGACGTATGACACGACAGAACGGATGCAATAGATGACCTTTTTGTCCGTCTTATCGGTTCCTTAACAACAGTGGCTTTGATTTCTACGTCCGTACAAAGCAAACATATTTTTAAGAATTAATTAAACCTTTTTTGTCTTGTAGCGATTACATTTGGATAAATCTAGAAATCAAAGATACGGTCGTCAAGGAAACGATTAGTAAAGTATTCTGCACTATAGTTCTGAAAGTTCCTTTTTTCTGTACGTATCACGTTTTGTTTAATAAAAATTTAAATAAAATTTATAATTGCACGCCGCTGGATTAGTCTTAGTGTTCAAAGTACAATGTCAAAATTTTGAAGTATTGTAATGAATAAATTAAATTTAACGTTTCATGTAAAAACTTCATTAGTAAATTGTGAAAAATTTGATTAATTTTATAAATAAATTGTTAATTACGTAATTCAAATGAGGTATTTAACTGTCGGCAAAATATAAGTTATGTTGAAAAACTTAAAAGAAAAGTTACAAGATAATATTATAAATAAACTAATTTGCATGAAGCAATTACCCAGCAAAGACTTTAACCACAGTGGACACAGCGTTTCTTCAATAAAAAAAGCTTATTTTTAATGGAAAAATTATGTAAAATTTAATAGATAATAAATTAAAATAGAGGTCATTAATTTGGTGCACTTAATCAAATCAATCAAATTCGTTTATAAT
The DNA here is from genome assembly GCA_905340355.1 of Rhagonycha fulva. Lineage (NCBI taxonomy): Eukaryota > Metazoa > Arthropoda > Insecta > Coleoptera > Cantharidae > Rhagonycha > Rhagonycha fulva. The sequence goes on from HG996559.1 coordinate 3,314,895, forward strand.
GGACAAATTCTTGAACTGTTATCGATGCTTAAAAATATGGTTAAAAACTAACTCACGTTTATTATGCAGTTATTTTTTAATACCCCGAAGTTCATTATAAGCGAATTACAGTTGTTCAGGATAATAAAATGGCAAGTTGGAAAACAAAATTCAAAAATGCAAACTAAAATCTGTAACACAAGCTTCAGAGCTTATTAATTGCATTGGCTATTGTTATTCATTGTTTTTGTATATAAAATATAATAAGTTAATATTAAACTTTCAAAATCCGTAATGCAGGTATACTATTCGTAACTCAATTTGTAATGCTGCAATTTTCAATTGGTAATTAATGAAGATAAAATTAAATTATGAGGTGAAGTGCATGCACTACATACTACGCTACAGTTTATGTATGCCTTGACTTAATATTGTGTAAAATATACAAGTAAAATTAAATTAATACATTTTTTTTCTAGTGGCATTGCTTCGTTACACATTTACACGTTCATCATGTGGATGAGTTTTCTGATAATTTTTTAGTATATTATAATAGTTTATACAATTCTACTCAGAAAGCACCGGGAAATTACCCTATTATTTTAGTAGATAGCTATTTATTTCTCTGGTGGGAAGATTTCCAACCTCTGCTTTAGCATACCCTAATCATATAAAATAATGTTATATATTATATAAATTTACAGCCGAGTTGTTTCATAAGTTTTTATGGAAAATTCAATAAATAACACAACCCTGAAATTCTTTTATTGTTCAAAAAAGTTTATGTAATTCTTTCTAATTTTTTTTCTGTTGAATTCGTAATAAAATCAATTTGTTTTTGCGGAAAAGAGACATACGTAGCAGATTTAACATTTCCTTCCGTTTATTTTGTCATGCAATTACAAGACAACAATTTAAAATTTGTGGTTTAAATCTTCTGCATTTATAAACAAATAACTATATAGAAAAAATTCTCAGTCGATAATGCATAGATATCACCAAACGTCTCGCACACTATTAAAATGTCCGCTTCAATGATATGGCATTGCGATAAAAATGTTGTGATACGAATGTGATTTGCTAGCGATACAAATGTGATTTCTTATAGCTATATTCTCAAAGAATTTTTATTGAAAATTAACGAACTAACGTTTTCATTAAATTTCATACATTGGAATTTTAAATTAAATCAGTTATTAATTAGCTTGTTTTCCAAAGTTCACAATTAGATTGTCTAAAAATTTCATTTATTTTAATTACACTTGTACTGTATCGTTGAATGCTGCTAAGTTCAATTTGTTTAATTTAATTTTCATCAAGTATAGTTTTAGCAAGGCACAAATTAAATTCATTCTAAACGTTTTAAGATCAAACTCAATTCGTACAAGAAATTATGATAATATCACAAAATAACATCGGAGCGATATCGCAAAAGAACATCACTGTAATATCGCAGCGATATAATACTGATTTACACGCTGATATTAAGCAAATGTGTTGTAATAATATCTTTGAGTCGCATTTCAAAAAACAGTTTTTGATAAAAGTGATAACTTATCCTGCAGCTAGGGGGTGCAATTTTCCTGCCCATGTACCTTGAAATTCTGGTTAGAAAGAATGTTAAAATTTTGATAACGTAAACATTTTCAACTATTTTTTAATTTTGGCGATATAATACCTGCTTATATCAAAATTTGTAAACGTTACTTTTTTAATTTAATTTTAAAATATTTATTATAAATACTTACAACTTTTGTTTGAAACATTTTTTACCAAGTTTTATAGAGTTATAGCGCACGACTACTGTACACTGTACCACTCTGCTTTGTATATTTTCTTGATGCTTGCTTAGAAATTTAGAAAAAAAGTTTCAATTGGTACCTTAAAACTCATCGCAAACCGCATCTAAGTATCTTATCTTCTATTACTTACTACTGGAGATGTTAAGAGAAGACGCTTAAAACAAATCTGCTTTTGACTGTGCTCTTCTCAAGTTTCTCAGATTCTCTCTGAGAAGAGAAAATCTCAGAGTCTCAAGATTATTGAAAGGACATTGTGATACTTTTAAACAAGATGAAGTTATGTATAATTTCATCTGTTCTACAAAATAATATGACAAACTATAAAAATCTACCGACGAAAATAAAACTGTTCTAGAATTAAATTTATTACAAGCCGATATTATCAATCCAAAATAGATTCGATTTTTGTTTGTTTTTCCAAAACTTTTACTATTCTCCGCGTTTAAAAATTTAATTGGTTGTAATATTTTTATTATTAATTTAATGTTTGTTAAATGTTACAAAATTTTATTAATAATAAATTCTATTATGGCCATTGCAATAATTATTAGTATCATGTATGTAGTAATGTAGAAGTATCATTTTGGCGCCGTATTATTCATTAAATTATATGGGATCGAAGTTTATTACTAACCCATTAAAAACTTAATTATTTTTATGATTTGTTTTCCTGTTGAGATAATTGTTTATATTATTAAATTTAATATATTGAATAGACGAATCTGTTCTGTAAAATCTGTAAAATTAATATAACAACCGACACCTATAAAATTTTGTATGCGACACGGGTGAAAACGCAGTATTATCGTAATTGTTTCATACATTACTTTTTTACTACCACATTTCTTTTTTATACATCAAGGTATGTCAAATAAATAAGCAACATAAGATTAAACAATGAAAGGTATCACCAGGAAGTCATCCTAGTTTCAAATGCATTAATATTAAGGGCGTATGTTGATAAGCAGCTCCCAAGTGAGTTACCACCATCTACCAATGTCACGCTTAATCTTGTTCATACATTTTCATAAATTATGGACTTTCACTGAAAATTATTTTGTAATTTAAGTTTCATTACGCTTACATCTAACAATAAACAAGATAAAATCATTTGGAAACAAATTTATTTGCCTGCGTTTATCAGATTTTTTGCTTTAATTTAAGGCCTGTCTGATCAATTTTCTCAATACGCTTAAAAAGTACAAGAAGCGTTTTACAAGCTCTACATTTAAAGTTTATGGTTTATTCGAAAAAGTCATTTTAATCTCAAATAGTCTTTCAGGATTTTATCTCTCTTCCACCAGATTATCTTCTTAATAGGAAACCAATACTCATAAATGTATTTCTTAATCGTGTGTATTCTAGAATAAAAAAAGAAATTTCTCTCGTTATACTTTAAGGGTCGGTTTATCGGTTATCTTAAAGAAGTAAATTTAAAATTTTATATGATATATTTGTTTCAGATTTGATTTTGAAAAATTAGAATTTTAGATTTGATGTTGATATTACGGTCTCAAATAAATTGAAGAAAATTTAATATTTTATTCTCATACGATTTATTACAATGCATAGCGGGTAACTTTTATATAGTAGTATTATAGCATACATCAGGACACGAAGTTTTCAATTTTATTAATCCGTTTGATGTTCAGAATATTTTTAAAATGACAGTCAGGTCTTTGTGAAGGAGACGGATATGTATTTCGATAGCTGTCATTCATTTAGAGATACTTGAGTAATTTGATTGAATTGTATTCGCAACAAATATTGAAATAAAATTTGTTGCTCTGCTCTATAAGGAATTCTTTCAGGCGTATCTGTAATCAAATTTGTGAAATGGATTTAAATATTTTTTAAGGTTCCTATTTGCCTGAGTTCTTGCAGTATTTTACAGACTAAAACTGCTACTCTTAACGAATTTGGTATTATTTAAAAATATAAGGAGAATATAAAATGCAACTTATTTATTCTACCAAAATTTCGACTGACGTTAAAATTGTCAATTTTTAATTTCTAACCAAAGCATGCCGGATGGTGCATAAAAATGTGGCAACTGAGCTAGAGAGGCGTTGATAAAATTGCGTAATTATTGAATATTGCATTCCATTACCTCCACAACAACTTAAAAAACAGCAACGGAGTAAGCACAGTAATAAAGAATTTTTATTGTCAAAATGATAACCCTCGCAATTAAATTTTCGGTAAATATAAAGATGAGGTTTGTAGTGAGCTTCAAAAGATTGCCAAAAACTCATTTAAAATATGAAGAAGATTGATAGGTTTCAATCACTGCCCAATTTTACTTGTACATTCACATATTATTTAAAATAATTTGGAATGAACTAAAATACCATATAATTTTATTTGTTATTAATATTTTATTTTTGCTGAAGCTATGTATTTTACAAAATATTCTATATGCTATAATTCCGCTAAAATTATATAAAAAATATAATTTTTTGTTTAATTAAAAATTATTTTGTTTTATTTTTACGCAAATAATATTTTTCAATTAAACAAAAGAAATAGAAAGAAATGTCGGCCCATTATGGGGTTTGCGTAGTTATACGCGGAATAAATCAGAGTTTGTTTTGAAATAAAAAAATCAAAAAACAAAAGTATCGAAATTTGAAAAATCAATGATTATCTCCGAAAAAATAAAAAATTTTGTAGAATCTAAGTTTGAATATTTTATTTTGTATTTTTTCCTGAAAAGTACGTTTAAAGACAAACAAAACCAAAAAAAAACGTTCCGATTAGTCAATTTTTGAAATAGTTACGATCGTTTGAAAAAAAACAGCAGTTTTTCTAAAAATTCGTAACTTTTTTTGGGTTGAGTAAAAAATTTTGAAAAAATTCACAGAACTGTTGTTGATGAGACAGTATAATATGTAAAAATTTCAGGAAAATCAAAAGGGGTCGGGTTCAAAAGTGGTCGATTTGGTGTGGAATGCCCCATATGTATTTCATTCCGTCTGACAGAATATTAATTTAATAATCATTAATTATTATATAGATAATTGATAATTGTTACTATGTATTGCTGTCGAGCTGTTAATAAAACAATTTCCTGTTTGTCTAAATTTTTTCTAAAATAGTAATAAAATTAATAAATTGATACTTAAATTCTCAGGATTGCAGTATTTACATATATCGAATTAAGCTGCATTCACAATATTAAAATTAAGTTTTACACGAGTGTGTGGTACAATGTAATGAGTTGTTTATATTAAATTGTTTAATTATCGCAATTATTTAATTGTTCTGATGATCATTTACCTATGTTTTTAGATCATATGTAATTATATAAAGTCTTTTTTACATTTTGTCTATGTAAATGTGTATACAAGTTAATTCCAAATAATTTATTTATAAACAATTTTCGTCTTTGATGAAATCTTGCACTGACACGAATATTATTCGTGAAATCGATACCTATGATAATAATCAAAAAGAAAGTATTGTACCTACCAAATTATATAATTAGTTAAATTATATATTTACTTATTATTTATGATAGCTCTACAGGCCTAGAAGGCCCTTGACTTTATTCCCTGCCTACCTAACTTGTCTTGTAAACTTTCGTGTGTGACGCAGCCGTATCAACGGTAATGACGTCGACACAAATATCAGGGATCACCACAGAGTGTAGATACCCACCGGAAGGCCGAGCCAAGAAATTCTGTGCAATCCGTGATTTGAACCCAGAATTTCCGCTCTATACTCAACCAGCGATCACATCATTCCACTGCTGTGGCTATTATTTATTAATATCTAAATCATATAAATCGCGCAAGTTTCAATAATATTATTTGGTTTTGTTTGTAGACATGGGCCCAGGATGATGATATTATGCATTTCACAATTTACATATTATTAAATAAATTGCATAAATGAATATAAAATAACTTTTTATTTTATGAAAATTGTAATTTTCGACATTTCATAAATAATTTTAAATTAAAATTATTTTTTAAATTTTACTTTAAAATTATATTTTAATATCAGTTTTTGTTTGAATTAAATTTGTTGCAGTATCTAAATTCAATTTATATGTTTCAAAATGTGCAATGCAGTTTAACAATTTATTGGTTTACGCTCGGCCAAGTTAAAGTGCAGTTTAAATCGAAATATTCTTCTTATATTGAATTTAAGTACTGAATACTTTATTAATTTTGTTTTAAACTGCGTCTTGAATTTTTTTTTTTTTTGATTTTTAACACATTTAATGTTTCATAATCAATGAAAATTCATAAAAATAGTGAATTTCTAATAGTGTACGTCAAACTTAACCAGCAGTCCCCAAATAAATTATTTATTAAAAAAATAAAAAAAAATAGATGCAGGGTTGATTCATTATCACTTTACGAGTGATTTTTTTACAGACTGTTTTGACTATCTAAGCATAGATACAAATGCAAAATTGATGACACGATTACACTAAGTTACCACCAAAAATATAACAATGATATTTTGTTCCTCCACTGTTTACTTCCTTCTTATTCATATACACAATTAACTTTAATATTGTTCTATTACCTACATAAAAATTATTTTTTATTATAATACGAAATTTATTAAACTTATCATAAGTTGACCATTGCAGACCAGTTTGACAGATTGAAAAGATTGCTTTCCAATCTATTATATGTTCATACTCTTCAAAATTCTAAATTTATTATGCATTATATAATAGCTAATGCAACATGTGGTTTCCTTTTGTTTCAGGAAGGGTGTCAGCTTCTATTTACACACAACTCTAATTACGTAGTTGCTTTCAAGACCAAATTGTAGTGGTGGCTGCTAAGTGTGCTTTGTCTATTCAGCCCTTTCGTTATTAACTATAATAATCGCGTAGTGATTTTAATTTGAATATGGCAGACGAAGGTACAATCGAATTGACTCTCGAGGAAAGAAAACTCAGGGCTCTATTAATTGAAAAGGAGGCGGAATGCAACGCAACTTTCAATTCAAGTAGCGAAAACGATGGTAAGCAAAATTCTTTTAATTTACACATCATTTGTCCCTCTTGAATTAATCTGACAAATTCGTTAGTTAAGAAACTGAAATAAATTTAATTTACAATTAAAATTCACACCAAGCAGAGATTTCGAGTTTCATTTATTTTATTAATTAAAATTAAGTCGTGTTCCGTGCTTGAACCTAGGTTACCATCATTCGTTACCACTTTTACTCTCTGTGCAATGAAATACTTTTATTACAAAAAAGTTGCTCCTGAGATTTTAATTGTTATTGCAAAAGTTGTAACTTCAAATTAACTGAAACTCACTGTTGAGCACAATAAAATTTGGGTTAAATTTTATTATAATTTTATAATGATAAATTATATAAAAAGCTTTTTTATGAAAGCTTTAAGCTTCAAGTTATTTTTAGCACAAAGACATTTTATTTAATTAAAAATAGTTTAATTAGACCTATTAATTGGCTTGAGGAAGAAAAACATTTTTGTTTTACAAAACACTTTATTATACCAAAATGAGCCAACGCTTCTTTTATTCTTTTTCTGAATCCGACAAATTGTCGGTTTTCTTTTCATACTTGACTCCTTAAAATTTACACAACCATCACGACGTTCATCCACAATGATCCCTTATTTCGTTTACAATTTTGTTGACTCTTATACGATAAATATGTTTACAATGAAATACAAAGCACCTGGTTTATTTACTTTACTTTAAATACATTTTAAATGACTTTACAAGTGAGAATTAACGAGTTTTTAAAAGAGATTATTAGTTCAAGTAATTATTTTTTCACTTTCGAGATCTTACAAATTTTCCCACAAATACATGAAAATTGCAAAAACCGACATACCTTCATTGGTTAGACGTTATAAGAGTTTCATATCCTTTATAGTGGCACTTGTATGAAAAAGCTTTTTTGAAGTATAAACTTTAATTTATTTTTCTATAATCTGAAAGCTACGTCTGTAGTGGAAGACTAGCTTTGCCGGTCTTCTAATTTATTGCCTTTTTTTTCTAAATGCTCGTTGACTCACATAGAGAGTTCGTGGAGATTTTAATGCTGAGCATATTTAACTGAGCTTAAGATAAAATCACAACAATCATATGCACCCCATATAGAAATAGTTCCTGGCTATTAATGCAGATGGGGGGGGGGAGTTCTAGAAGCAACGTCAACTCAACAGTCAAACTTGGAGTTGGAAAAAAAGTGTACTATAAAAGCTCTTCTTCGGTAAACTTGCGATTTGGAGAACAATCGATCAAATTAATGTGCGATTAATGAATAACGACGAATTTTACATAAAACAAATTTATTGAAATATTTTTTTGTTTATAAATTTATAAATCATTGAACATAAACTTTGTTATGACTGGCAAAGTCACAACTTCACAGATTCAGTTCGTACCTAATTAAAATACTAATTAATTTAATCAGCAACTGGTAAATTACTTAATTAAAAAATATTTAACGATGGTATTGACGCGAAAAATGTTTTCAAAAATGAAATGTGTTTAACCTGGATTTTTAATTACATTTTATTACTGAACAAATTTTATTATATTTACACTAAAAGTTAGTTAATTATAAAAATTATATTTTACAAAGTATTAATTTTCATATCGGGTTACATCCGTATTCACTCCATTGAGTGGATCTTGAAAAAAGAAAAATAAAATTTTATTCGAAAGTACCTACATTTTTTTTCAGAAAAAGTAACTTTTATAATTTTATAGTGATTAATGGTGTATTGTTTGCTGGGATCGCATTACTAATAGTCTTCATGTCAAAACCGATCTATAAACCATAAATAAAATTACGTGCTAAGAGAAAATTTGCTAGCCGCCTTCTTTGACTAGGTAGTGCTTATGTTTTACTTTTTGAATTTCTTTTTTGATTTTAAATATTTTCAATTTTGGTATTTAACTTGGATGTTTTAAATTGCGAAAAAATTCTTTTTCGCCAAGTAGCAAAAAAATTTTTTAATTTCCAAACAAAAAATGTGTAAAATAATTGAAAAATTCAATTTTGGGAATTTTTTTCTAGTTTGAAAACTTGATTTTAAAAAATTAATTGTTATCTGCATTTGTTTTATCACTTATCAGTTATATTTTTATTAAACGCATATGGTGGTGCAACGCCTTTATGTGACAAGTTAATATAGTCAAGTATCCAATTTAGGAAACTTTTAGGACCCCATTTCAGAACTTTTTACTTCGCCTAGGCATAGGGTGTCTTTTATATTTTCTGTAATGGGGGCTTGCAACTATCAACCCTTAAGTTGACTTTATTGGAAAGAGGAAAGCAAAAAATGTACGAATATGCCTATTTGATTTAAAAAATCCATGTTAGTTTAGTTTCACAGCGATAAAAATTAATGACGTTATAAATGTCACTAAACCGTGCGAAATACAATGGAAATATTAGTAATCGACGTACTCTATAATTTTGACAATACTACAATAACCAAAATTATTTTTTACATTCGGGCATTTAATTATTTCTGCCGTATTACAGCCTAATTTTTAATAGGAAAAGGTAAATTTTGTTGTAAGAGCATCAGTTATTAGTAGATTTTCCATTTGCGAGCCGGCTTTGAAAGAGCTAAAAATGAATCCAAAATCCTTCATCACAATAAGTGAAATAGATTATGCGATAAATAATTTACAATAAACATAAGAATTACCTTTGACTAAATAATCAAGGGAACTACGTACAAAATTATCTCTGTTCTCTATTTCTTTGAACGTTGAGCCCATTTGTGATTAGTTCATTAATTTATTATCTATCTATAGATTAAGTTTAAGTGCGGCCTTTAGGCCGCACAACCATAATCAAAAGAATTAGGCACAAAATTTTTTCTGCTCTTTCCTAAAAATCTAATAATAATTTTTTTTAATATTGTCGGGTTAACTTGATCGCAATAAAACTAATTGGAATGTTATTTGAGCTTTCAGTTGTAGTTTTTATAACTTAATAACACACTATTAGTAATTATTAATAATAATAATAACATAAATTTCGTAAGTTAAAAACAATTACTTAAATTCCTAATTGAAATAATATGGATTGGACTATTTTGAGTAACCGATTGAATGTATTGGATTGTCTTATATAACCGCTTGAATTGATAGAACTTATCTAGTAAAAGCCACCGGAAGTTTAGTGGTTATTGAGTTTAATTTTGCTACTGTGTGATGAGGAAGAAATGTGGAGACCTTTAATTACAATTAGATTTGGTATTAAAAATACTATCCATTAAAGCTTTTTCTTGTTGCACTAATCGCTGCATCAATTTTATAATATAAGAACATAACTTTCGTGTGTTTTCTACAACAAAAGAGATTATTAAAACAAAGTTTAATACAAAGTTAGTAACTTATCAACTTTGCAGCAAAGTTACTTCAAATACTTACTTATTTTTATACAACGCGTGATTACACCTCATCTTTGGAAAACCAAAAAAAAAATGTCGCTCAAACGCAACTTAAAAGCTTAATAGACAATCTAACTTTTAATATTTGTACTAGACCTTAAAACACAACGCGGTAGTTGACATTATACTTTTGCAGATCGCTGTAGAAGAAAGAGAATATTTTATGAATTTGAATTTAAATACAGACAGTATCTTTATTTGAATTCTAAAATCCTGTAACGATTTTTCGTATCTCTGATTGGTCACAATTTTTGTTATCGGAGTGTTGCACAATGAAAGATGATGAGATTTGTTGAAGTTCACCGATTGCAAGGCGCCTTGGAGACTATCAAATAGAACCCTTCAACAAATGAAAGTAAAAGTTAAACGTTAAAAATCAAATATTCCAAATCCATAATTCATTACTATCCACAGTCGTGGAGTGATGTGACCGCTGGTTGAGTTACGGAGCGGTAATTCTGGATTCAAATCGCGGATCTCGCAGAATTTCTTAGCTCGGCCTTCCAGTGGACATCTGTATCAAGGCTGTGGTGAATTGCTAATAACCCAGTAGTTGATGCACTTTGAGACCCCAGCCACAGGGGTCTCAAAAATCAACCCCCAGCCACAGGGGTTAAAATAAAAATTAAAAAAAAAAATTCATTACAATTTTAAAGTTATCTAAAGCTAACTCTTAAATTCACAGATATTTACTTGACAGCGAAGCTATAAAATTCTATGAGTTCGTGATTTAAACTCAAGGTTTTCTTTCTGCAATTGAAACAAAGATCAAATCAAACCACTACCGTGGTTTTCTAAGCGATCCTAATCGTTCAGGTATTTTATCATCATCAACGTCACGGATGAAGTACATTTTCATATTTATAAATTTGTTCTCGCTTTTTTGATTACGATCATTAAAGCTTTGGAAATTTTATATTATGTAATTAACATAAAATGTTATCAGAACTTACAGTTGTTTGAGCTAAGATGAAGTTGGTGGATGGCTTCAAAAACCAGGGAGAAGAAAAAGATATTATCTTACAATTCTATTTAAATTATAACTTAAAATAAATTTAAATATTTATGATTAAATTTTATTATAATAATAATATACGAAAGTATGAAACAAATATTTTGGAATAATTTTGAACATGGAAAATAGGTAAAATGAAGGTTTTATGGTTTATACAGGGTAAGGAAGAGTACGTCTGGACAGGAGATGCATGTGGGCAGACCAAATTTTTACAATTATGATGTTTGAAAATTTAAAAAATTTCTCAGAATTAGCAATAATGCTACAAATGCAAAAAGTCTAATTTGGCATAGTCTGCGTTCGTTTACATAATTCAAAAACCGTTGATGTGTTGAAGTTTTTTCTTTCAAATTTCACTTATTAAAATTGCAGTGAAAATCATCCAGGAGAGTAGTGTTAAACGTATACTGGCAGGCTCAGAAACGGAAAACCGCAGTTCTATTGCTAGTTGCACTATCTACACTGCTGAGAAATCGGAGGTATTACAATTATCTTGCTCTCTACAATTCTATAGATGCTGAGTTTTTCCCATCGAAGGTCTGAATGTTACTAATAGAAAAACAAAAACGCTTGTTGAAACCCAGTGATTAACTTAAGCTGTTCGATGTAAATCGACCCTAGTTTTATTGGTTTCGTGACTTACTAAAATCTCCGAATAATTAGATTTTCTTACTCAGATTCGCTTACTCAAACAGATTCAGAAAACTAAGAAAGAGTTAATCCTGTATGATTTGGAATCATAGCAGCAGCTCATATTTACTGTAAAAGTAACAAAATAAAATTTGCACCCGGGCGTCAATTAAAAATAAGCATTCCATTAATTGTACCAATATTAAACTTTAGAATTTGTTACCGTGGTAAAACCTATACAATTTTTATAGCTATTAACATTAGAAATAAATTGCGTCAATTGTTACTGTTACTGCAACAAAAAAATATCTATATTCAAAACACGTATTCATTTAAAATTGCGGTGCTTGTATTGTACATGAGCGTAAGATATAATAGTGAAGCTAGAAAACTTTTAATTTTCCGGTACAGAAAAAGTAGAGCAACCTATGCGGGGCTTCTTCAATAAACTGTGTACAATAAATGAAGTGGGCATCGTATAATGGGTACGTTCTGTGAAATATAAAAACAAAATGGTGATAGGTACATTAAATTTTCCATTTCAACATTTATCGATAAATAAAATTTGCATCACAAGAAGTTATAAAATTCCAATCTAGTTTTGTCAGCATTTTAAGACATAAATTTTGAATGTTTTTCGTGAATACTTCACGTATGCACGGTTTAATGTCAATAACAATAAGGAATTCCGTTTCAACAATAAAAGTGTCTAGCGATTCTGGAATAAAAAAGGAATTTTTTTTGGATACTTATAAAAAAAAGTCAAGCAAATCGAAACCTGCGGAAAAAATGATCTTCTATAAATGTGGTCAAAATTTCTAAGTAGCACGATGAATGTTATTTATACTTATAAAGAAATTGGATCAGGAAAGTTTAGATCTGACAATGAATTTTGCATTATTGTATATAGTATACGCATTTAGAACGAAGTGGACGAGTTTTCTCTCATGCGAATAGATGAAACAGTTAAATGCTTTTAAACACTTTCGGAGTGAATTATATAAATATCCTTGTGGTAATCCAAAATTTCATTGAAATACAAATTTATCTGTTTTCCTTCTCAGCTTTAAATAATAACTTTCAATTTAAGCTCTAATTGATAAGTATTATTATACTCTGTATTAAGTATTAAAGTACATAAAGTTTATAAATTAAATTTGTTTGACCACAAAAATCTAATCCAAATTAATAGGCTTGTTTCATCGTACATTAGCATTATGTCGTTTCGGTTACGTAAATTTCCGTTCGATTTTAAAAATGTGATCTTCGAGATTTATGCGTTTCATTCCAGATAAATGTAAATATTGACGTATGCAAATTTTATCAATAATGAATTGCTTCGGTCTGTCCGATAAATCGACGCTTTTGTCAAAATTCAGCATAATATTTTAAAAGGACTTTTCGGTTAAGGGTTTATTCTAGGAGAATTGAATATAATATTATAATAATTGTAGTTATAAAACGCAAACATAGAACACAGAAATGTAAGCTCAATGCTTAAATCAATTTAAGAACTCCCATCAGAACTTTGTTTTTCTATTTCGAAACCAATTTAAAACAATACGTAATATTATGTGGTTTGTATTGATTTCACCAAAATATTATTATATTGTTTCAAATCGCAACAACATAATTTTCCTTCGGGCCGATCAGCCCATCGGGAAATTTTCTGTAGTTCGTTGTTTTCAAAAGAGAGTTTTTGTGTATAACATCAACTGGTAAATGTATTCAGGTTTTACTGAAGTTGGCAAAGGTTTATTAAATATTTTAAAAGTTGTGAATGCTACGCAGTGCATTCCGTTGGTATTCTAAAATGGCCAAACGTTTAAGCACATTACAATGTAATGAATTCTAATGCAAACGCATAAGAAAACACATTTGAAGCAAATTTTAAGTATAACAAAGGCACTTGCTGATAAAATACACGCCATTAACCTTCGGGAGCATCTCGTTTCAAATAGCTACCTTTATCGATGCAAAAGAACATAAAACACTCAATTTTGAAATAATCCATAAAAGCGCACATAAGACATGAAAATCTATAAAATAGTGCACCTAAGAACACTCTAGGGAGTCCACGATAAAATATAACGATTAAGATTCCATAAAAGGACTCTCCACCATCTTGGTGTAGCCTTTGGACATTCAAATAAAAACTCAGAACATCAAAACCAGTTAGTACATTTCAGAAAAATAATATAAAAAACAGGCCTTGTTAAGTTTATAACGAACGAATATTTGTGTTTATTGTACCCAGTAGCAGCAAAATGAAAACATTGCACATCTAATACTTTAACACAACTCCTTGCAAGAGCATCGTATCAAGTTTTTAATATTAACAAAATTTCAAAAAAGTAAAAAAAGTTAAACAAAAATCACATAAGAATTAATTGCTTGGTCAATTTGTTGGTCAAAAAAAAAAACATTGCACATCTAATACTTTAACACAACTCCTTGCAAGAGCATCGTATCAAGTTTTTAATATTAACAAAATTTCAAAAAAGTAAAAAAAGTTAAACAAAAATCACATAAGAATTAATTGCTTGGTCAATTTGTTGGGAGAAATTTATTTTCCGCTATATAAATTTTACTTGAATCGATTTTGGCCAATGTAGTTGTAAGCGTACAATTTAAGAGAAATTAAGCGTCATCAAAATACGTGCTCAAATGGCGTAAAATGTTGACAATAAAATGTAAAAGTGTCATCGCCACAAGTCATATTACAAGGATGCTAAAATGTTAAACGAATATTTATGACTTCACCGAGGTTTAGATTTCGGTTAATTTAGAAAGAAAAGTTTATGAAACGGGTAGAAAATTAATGAATACCGCCTTAAGCTTAATTAGTCGATATAACCTTAATTAGTTCTCAAGTTTCAATATTAACCTGGTGGTGTAAATTGCTTCGCCAAAGGTTAAATACCTACCTGCTTTTCCGGATAATTTTGATAAGTGGTCATCAAATCCAAAGCGTTGATAAAATGCAGTGCACACCCAATATGCCATTAATAAATATAAAAATTTAATACATTTTTTATTTCTGTTGTTACAGGATTATACTGTCCAGGATTATTTGACGGCTGGGTTTGTTGGCCTGACACTCCTGCAGGTGAAAGCGCTCATCATTCGTGTCCTGATTTCATAGTGGGGTTTGATCCTGAACGTAAGTTAAAAAATTAAAAAACCGGTACAAAGGAAGTTACAATTAAGTTAACCGTGTTACGTTAAACACCCTTGCAAAATATAATTTGCGTTTTATAAAATCCAATAGTTAATCAGCCTGTCGGTGGAAATCGTGCACAATAAGTTAATTACCAAATACTGTTACAATTTTATTGGCCACTGAATTGATATTAAAAATTCAAACGGAAGTTAATTTAAATTATTTTCCGAAACCACCCAAAATAAAATTGCGTTAAAATTTAGCTATAAAAAGAGGTAGGTAGGTAGGTATGCACCAGGATGTTGTAAAATTAAAATAATTTTAATTATTAATTTCACTTATCGAATTAAAAATGTTTCTCTCTCTAATTTTGTGAATATGAAATAGCGAGTTTCCTTCTTGTACTTCTTGCGCCCTCGGGGCGCTCAAGTTTTTAAAGCATCTTGTTTGAATTCCGATTAATTTGTAACTTTTAAGTCTAAAAATTCAATTTACATGATTAATTTACGGTAAATATTTAAACAATTTAAAGTTATTTTGTTGGTCTTTTGTTTTTTGTTTGTCTTATAATAAAAATTTAGAACCCGAAAAAGTTAAGAATTCCATCTAAATTATTGTACGATGCACACCTGAAGTGGTATAAATGCCACTCCAATATTGAAATGTAACGCAAAAGAGGTCAGGAAGAAAATAATTCCGTTCCCAAATTATTATTACTTTTCGAGTTTCCAAACAATAACACTTGATTGAGCTTTCAAGCACCCTCATAGGATTGATACCGTAGTAATTTATTGGCTGAACAATTCAATATTAAAAAGTACCTTCCCAAAAAAATTTTTAAATTGAGTTCATGAAATATTAAAATCTATAATATTTAGACAATGTAAGCAAGCATATGGCCCAACCGCACAACTGCTTTCTGTAAATAAAACACCTGAAAAATATCTGGCTGATATTCAAACTTATTCAGCCGCAAATAAATAAAACGCAAATTCAATTTCTTAGTGCTTACCGGTCTTGCTTTAATTGATATTAAATTATTTCAAGCAAATTTTTTATTCACCCTCGCTTGCTGTTTTTAATGTTATTACGCCGTTATTGATTTAAACCTAAATTATTCTTGCTACCTACAATATGTAATTCATTTTTTTATTATAAAGCAGTCAAAAAAACGCCTGACGTTTTATGATAAATGCGTTTCTTAAAAAACCTCTTTCAGATAATTAAAAATTTGCAAATCATCTATTTTTTTCACCCGCACAACAATGTTATTATTATTAAAATGTGGTAAATTGATCGTAATCCTACAGCATGCTTTAGTCAGTCCATTTTTGAATTCGGTTGTGGTGAAAACGATTAATCAAATTTTGTTATCGATAAACTTTAATGCATGACATGTTTATATAAAATTTAATAATAAATTCACAAATATTTATTTTAAGTAAGATTATTAAAATGCCAAAGTGTGTTTTGATTAAGAATATTTTAAACACGTTAAATTTGAATAAATTTATTTTTCCAATTTTCCTACGCCATATTTGCTCTCATAGCTCACTCCAAAATTATAACTGCAGTTTTCCGCTTACTAGGCTAGGGTAACTTAAGGCACCGTTTTTCATCCCTTTTTGTGTCGCGACGCCCTAAGAACGAAAGAAAGAAAAAAATGCTAGTGACCTCTTCAAGACCTGGGGTGACTTTTTTTGTTATTCCTTAATTCTTAATAACAAAAAGTTAATAAATGGTATATTTATTCTTTGCAACTCCCATGGAGTCCTTTACAACCCCCCCCCCCCCCCGATGGAGTTATCAAAAAAAATCTTATGAAATTATAGCATCTGTACATCTCACCAAAACTTCTGTAGTTATTTTTATACTTTGTAATTTAGTTGAGCTGTATAAAGATGTAGTTGTATTTACTGGTCAATTAATTACCAATAAATGAAAAAATAAAATATAAATAACACCTGTTACGACCGAAACCAAAATAACAAATAAAATCATCCAAAATAAAAATTTTTTTATCAAAAAAATATGAATGTTGAATACATTTGAAACTTAAATTTAGTATCTCTTGACATAATTCTGCCTACTTCATTAATTAATCAAATACATGGTAACGGATAGAACTCACATTAAAATAACAGCTTCCAATAAACAAGAAGAAATAGCATTTGCTAATATTACAGTTTCAAAAACTTCACGTTACAATTCCAACATGAAAGGACCATAAAGATTAAGCTCGGTGTTAGAGAATGCAGCGAATGCAACGTAAACGATATATGGGGTGCTTAAATTGTAACTGTCGTTCGAACCATTAAAATTATTAAAAGATAAAATAAGTCCTATTAAAAAATATGAATTGTATTGAAAAGTCATAGAAACCAGTAGATTTTTTTTTAAATTCATTCATACGTTGTGCTAGTAAACACCAAAAAACGACTGCTCTTGCGAATAGACATAATCCATGACGTTTTTTCAAAAATCGATTAATAGTAAGGTCTAACTTTTCACACTGTAATTTAAGCAACAATCACACCAAGTCATATACATGTGCTCAAGTTAGAAATTGTTTAATTGAAATAAAGTTTGAGGCAGAGGTGTTAAAAGAAAATTTGAAAATTTACGACAGACTGTTAAATAAAAAGTTAAGTAGAAGTTATGGTTTATAAGTTAAATCACGTCGACACTAAGCGGAAATGCAAAGTAATAATAGTAGAACTTCATAAGTGCAAATATTTTCCAATAAGAATAAAAATTTATAAAATAAAAAATCGAAGATTTATATTATAATAAAAATTAAACTTAAAATCAGATCATTAATTTAAAAGCCATTTTCACAGCATTTAATGGTGCTGTAAAATTTATTAAGCAGAAATTTAGTAAAATGGAGAAAAGAATTGTTGTAAAGTGAATTATATCTTTTTATCTATAAATAATTCCTAATTTTTGATGAAAGGTTTTAGAATATAACTTAAGAAAAAATCACCTTCGGCTTTATTTATATTTTTTTCTGTAACCATCTTTCTCACTCAATTTTCAATTTTTTAATGGTCACTACAAAGTTTTCCGCAGTCCGCCACTAAATTGATGATAAAATTTAGCTTCTGCTTATTTCTGACTTCTGAAGGTTGGTAAAGATTATAGTCAAATGAAAGATAGTACATTGCACGATGACAGCCCATCAGCTTTTTTGAAACAAATTTTGATTGAAAATAATTTTGAAAAGATTAAATTGTTAGATTTCATAGCCGTATAAATAAGGATATAATACTGACCTAGTCTTGTAAAGTGTAACCATTAATCATTACGTCCGGACGAAACATTATTAGCATACATAGTTTAACAGAGCCAGACAACCATACAAACATAAAATTATTTATTGTTCGAAGTTAAAATCCTTGACATTTTCAGATTTATTCAATTTGTCAATTAATAATATTAATGAACCTTGGTTGAATTATAATCATAATATTCAATGTATAAATGGAATTACAAAAAAAGTTGCGCACTGTACGTAAAAGGATCGTGGGATACTTGATCATTAAGGGAGACTTGACTACCTGTGCGAAAAGGAGCAATTTGCTATTTTCTACACGTTTTTATATACTGCCTTTAATATATTTTATTATTTCTTTTGTCTCTTTGTAAGAAAAATTCCCTTCGAAAAGAGAATTCTCCGCACACCCAGTAAAACTGGTAAAATTCGACGTGCGAAGACCCTGATGTAAAAAACTAGCTCAATGATAATTCGGCGGCTGGGTGATGGGTTGTATTAATTGCTTCTCGAAGTAGTAAAACAAAATAAACATTATAAAACTTTAATATGACTAACAGTAAGCACAAGAGAACACTTGGGTTAATAAAAGTGAAACATCCAAAATTTCTGTCTGCTGGCACCACAGGTGTCTGGAACAACACACACCAAGTATCGTGGTGTCAAAAGCTAAATTAAAAACAACTACAATAAGCAAAATCACTCACCTAAAAGATCTTAAACGTGATTACAAAAGATAATATTACATAAAATACTCATTATAGTTGTTCTTCTCTCTTCAAGATGTTGATACAACCATTCCAAACAAATGTGTTGACCATAGACAGAACAGGAACCAAAACTCATCTCCAGATATAGTAGTGCTATCAACAGGTGGTGCAGGTGTTACCAGGAATAATAAAAATGGTCGTCTAGATAAAACATTATCTTCCCACTCAAAAACCAAGAGGTAAGAGGACGTTGATAAGCCATAAATTCATAAAGTTGTAAAGTTATAAAACCAATAAAGTTTTAAAGCATAAAGTTTTTAAGTTTTAAATTTTAAAGCCGCTGTATGCTCAACCATGACAAAATAATCTAAAAGATCGAAAACGGCGATCAGAAAAAAAAAATATCTCAACAAGTGGCAACTTACATGGAAAATAACTCCGCAAAAGCGATTTCCAAACTAAAGGCATTCAAGTATCGAACAAAACGTCTTACGAAAATATCCTCAATCGAACCACAAACACTGGAAATTTTGGAAAACATAAAATCCGCAAAAGCGATTTTCCAGAATAACTGAAGCATCCATAAACACGAATAAAAACATAAACGAAAACGATCTGCATCGATCCATGCAAGATCTAAAATATCATGCTGAGCTAAAATTGCATCAAACTTGACAGATAACTTCTTCTGACAGGAAAATTTTACCGGAAGTCATGTCAAGGCCAATCATACGCGCTGCGCATGAACCTTAGGTGACCAGCGGCGTGCGAACTCACAACGAAAATGAAAAATTTTCGTTACATCTTTTTATAAATTCATACACTTTGTCCAGTATGTTCATCCTTTCCACTTTGCTTTCATCACCCCAATATTTTTTTAATAATTTCGTGTGAGCGACTAGTTAAATTTACTTGATTTCATATACAAACTGTGATTTTAGATGCAATCAAATCTCCCACGACAAATTTATATATTTTTGTAATATTCACCTCTTCATAAAAATAAAGCTTGAGAACGTCTAGTGTAACTCAAGTACTTGCTCGTTGGTAATATTTGAAATTTTGAAATTGATATTCGGAAGTTTTTATGATTCACAAATAATTGTGAAAAGATAATTCAAACGTAATATGTATTTGCAGAAATTTTTTCAAATTGTAGGTAATACAAATATTTTAAACATGATGAAAGCACCGAACTGTTTATGCCCTTGGCATTTTAAAGTTTTTAAATTATTTACAACGCCAAGTAAATACGTGGGATAAAATTTTTTATTAGCATTTCTAGCGGAGCGTTTGGACTTCACATGTTAGTTGGTAAATTCATTATGATGTTATAAAGGTTTAAATCATTTTATGTAATTTTGCAGCAAATTAATAATTAACAACTTAACTAAGGTAATAAAATAATTTTGTTTGTTGCTTTTACAAAGTTGAATCTGTTCATTTTCTTTTCTTTAAATCCGCCCTATAGATTGATGTCTTTTTTATTATGAAAATAAATAATTTTGGTGTTCATAGTGGAAAAACGCATTGAAACTGACGCAAACGTTGGCAAGTCGCTTAAAAACGTTTAGAAAACTTAAAAACTAAAATCGAATATTGCGACTTGAATCCTCCTTAAAATGTTAAATATCATACTTACGCAATAACCGACTGTGTTAGTTAAATTTTTTATTTGAAATGTTATATTGAATGTTAAAAAATATTTAGAAAATCTTCCTCTTTTGATAAGTAAAACTTCTTAGTTCTTGGTCAAAATTTAAAGTACAATTCTTGTCTAAATTCAAATAATCGGGGGTACTCTTTTTTAAAATAACTTTTAATTTTTTCTGCTTTAAAGTTAAAATCTGTAAATATTATTTTAAAGTGATCAAAGTTTTACACAAATTAGAATTAGATTATTCTTTTTTTTTTCTTAAAATCAATAGATTTTAAATTATACAATAAATTTAGCTATAATGTAAAATATTTTATTATGAAAACCTTTTAAATGCTATAAGTTACAACAATAATTGAATCGGAATAAAAAATTTACAAAAAATTAAACATGAATTTTAAATTTAAATTATTGTTTTAGTTTTACGAGCGAAAAACTTTTACATTATAACAAAATTCATGTAGGTGCCTATTTAAGTAAAATACTTTGATGAAAGGTCATTTTATAATAAATCTTGTTATAATATAACAACAAAAAGCTTTTAATCATTAAACAACAACATAATAAATTTAGCTTTTGAATTAAAATATAAAAATTTATCTTTTAGCAAAAATAATAGGATGGTATTCAAAATTTAAATAATAAACGACAAATTAAATTTTCAATAAGGTTTTCACTGTCAACATTAGTGAAAAGTTTTGCATTGACCGGTCACCCAAACTTAAAATTAGATTACTCTAGTTGAAAATTTATTTTTGCCTAATAAGGGTAATTAAAAGCAGAAATTCTCGAAATTATTTCAACAAAAATCAATTTTCAATCGCTTAGACTATGGAAAGTTTTATTTAAATAATTAAGCATGTTAAGGAAAATTTAAATCTGTATTTAGGAAGTTAACTCCTGAAACCTTTCAGTGTTGTTTCTTCTTTGTAAAAACTTTGTCAGTTTTAAATATTTACAGTTTGTAAAAGAAACTTGTAACTTTCTTTGACAGGTAGAGGATCGTGTATAGTTTTCACCCAAGTTTTTCATGCTAGGGTGTTTCAGCAATCATGTTAAAGTAAATAGATTTTTCCTTCTGTAAACATAATATCAGTTAAGTTGATACAAACGTATTGAATAAATATTTCCCCTCACAAAGAATATTTTACGGAAAATTAAATGTCAGTGGGCAATTTTCCTATAAGGTAGCTTATTCAAAGATTTTTAAAAAAAAACCTATTTTCTAAAATTAGAATATTTGAAACAAAAACAAAAAATAAATGAAAAAAATAGAAAAAACTAATTTTTCAATAAGTTTCGCTTGTGGTTATGTGGTCACAAATAGACCAAATTTTAAAGCTACTACTCAATTGGAAGTGATAAAAAAAATATGTTATAAAACAAACATTCAAATTCAGTTGAATGAAATCATTTAAAAAGTTATTAAATGAAATTGGTACTAAAATTTAGCGATGTTGTATTAAAAACAATACAAACGAAGCTGCACTCCTGGTGGTACAATCAACTGCACACAAATGAATTACAATATAACTCAAAATCCAATTGATTAAGTATTAAATTTTCCCTTTAAATGGAAATTCTATGTGCTGTGTTCAGGTGGAGTAGTTCATATGGAAACTCCCTTGTGGAAATCTCTCGGCAAGTTTGTTACAAAATTAAATTTACATGAATTTACAAGACGATCGAATTATTTAATATTTTTCAAGTTAATAAAAAAACACTCAAAAATTTAAACTTTTGAAATTTACAACAAAGCTTGGAGTATTTTTTAGAAAAATTTAATTAAAGTGCAAAAACAAGAAAACAATCAAACATAAAATTTAACTCAAGCATAAAATGCTTTGTGTACGTTAAAATCGATCACTTGTATCTCCCAATATATTTTATTCAAAGCAATCCAATTAAATATAAATTTTTAATTATCAAGTGTTAGCTTTGATAATTTTTGAACAAAAATATTAATTTACTTTATTTTAGTTAAAACTATTATTGTAATTTATGTCCAGGGACGGACCAGGGCGGATAGGTGAAAGTGGTCAGATAATTAAAAGCTTTGTTTTAGCTTATGTGAGACCGGGGATTTATACATATAAATAAATTACTTTTACGAGCAAAAACTTTTTTTGTTCAAGTGTGCTTTTATTACGACGATCAAGTTCACAAAAGCTTAGGCTAGATAACCAATACGCGAAAAGCGGATTAGGTACATACCTTAATTTTAACCTTCGCAATAAACAAAATTTTTTTGGTTTATTATTTTTTGAAAGTAACTTACTGGAAAGGACTGTAATAACAATAATTAATGAAGTGTGGTATTGGGAGCCATTAAAAGCTGACACGTATTTTCATAAGTTTATTTCAGGCGCTCTTAAAAATTTTCGAGCAGTTGCATTTTAAATTTAATTTTACAATTCCACTTCATTTATACACCAAAATTTTAACAAAGCCTCGCATTTTATTAAAGGACTGAAGGAAAATTTTTATTCTTTTGTGTATACTCATTAAGTCTCTTGAAAGGGATTTTCAGATGTGAAACCGACAATGACAATAAATTTTTGAACAAATATTATTAAGGAGGAAATAATGAGCGGTTTTTCGAAAGAATTTGGGTTATTAATTGTACAGCTCTACATAGTTAAGGTTGCTTGTATAAATTTCGGACGGTGCATGTTTCGGTCTAATAAATAAAAAGAGTTGTACTTAACCCTACTTAATTTTTTATCGTTAGGGTTTATTTTAGGATGAAAAAAAACTAGCACGCACTTTATTGCACATTTTCGAATTTTATCCATAGCATTAAATATCTTTGTATTGAACGAACAAAAAGATATTTTTGTTTGTGTGGAATTGAGTGAATCTGACGATGATATCTTTCGTTTTATATTTAAAACGTCGACCGACAATGAGCTTTATTGATTCTAAATTGGTTTCCGAGTAAAGCTTTTAAGTTTACCAATTTTATTCATTATTATTTTAAAATTTGAAGATCTCCCATTTCACCAACAAAATTCGGATTCAAATGTAAAAGCATAGATTTGGATATCCTAATGTTTTTTTCAGTTCTTTTAAACACTACAAAATTTGAACTGAAAATATTTAAGAAATGTTTACATAAAATTGTTAGTTTAAATAATTTAAAAATTTGTAAGCTAAGAGTGATTGCACATTTTTAAATTAAGATTGATGCAAGAACACTATAAACTTTATATCAAATCAGCTTTTATGGATACGAGAAACCAGAGAGTAATTTTCTTTTTTAAATCATTAAATTGAAGTAAAAATTGATAAATGTTGCTATGTTTGAGTGGTTTTTCAACATAACGCTAGTAGTAATTTCAAATTAAAAAAAAATGCAATTTTGTGCCAATACCAGAACTGCATATAATTGATATTCTTTAAAACTATGCCTTTCAAGTATAATTTTCCATGGCTTATTATCGGAATGCAGCCAAGAATAAGTAAGAACTTTATAATGAACGTCTGTTTCCGTGATTTTATGTGCTTTGGAGCCCATTATAAAATAAAGCACACGGGCACTAGGTCTGAGAAGAATATTGCCATACAGCATATGATCTGATTAGATAGTAGAATCACGTCATTTTCCACACAATACAAAATGTCCTTACTGAATAATAATTTGTTTAAATTAATTCAATTTAAAATATTGTGTCAGAAATTTTCAAGATATCGTTTGATATCTTTATTCCATATTGAATTTATTTCACCCATGCTAGCGTAAAAAAACCTACATTTGGATTTCTATAAATTTACCTGTTTTGAATTCCAACTTAATGGGCGTAATTAATGGACTCTGGAAGAGTTAGTTATAGTAAACTTACTAGTGCAAAATGTTAAATTTCGTGAATTGGCTTTGCTTAATTCTTAGATCATCTTACAGCTCATATAAAACGATAATTAAATCAGATTACTCCTAACCAGGAAAAGTTAAAATTTAATTTTCCAAAAGTTTGTTATGAAAATATCGCATTAATTATGACGATTTATGCTTACTTATTGCAAAAAGATCATCCCATGGTTTTATCCTAGGTTGTATATCACAAAAATTAACTTCCGAGTTTAATTTACCTTAACGTATCAAACACAAAAGGCAAAAGTGCAGCTTGGTATAATGAAAAAGTTGTTCAACCATATTTTACTACAAATGTACAATGCTAATTGTACAAGTTATATTAGCCAGACTAATTAATCGATTTTGCAATGTACTACTGATAACTTCTAATAGGAAGCAATAATAATTACAATATCGTCTTTCCTATATTTCTTAATTAGAAACTTTAATCAGGCTCTGTTTTAGCTTCTATAATAATAATTTAAAGTAGGTACTTTTTGTAAAATGTTCAAAACCTTTTTAGTTTATTTATTTAACAGCGCAGCTTGAACACGTATGTTAATATTATATTGGCTTGCAGAATATTTCTCATTAACTAGCAAGTGCATGGTGTGCATGCAAAAACATAACTTTCAATTAGATTTCCATTATGTGATTAAAACTGATAATTTACTAACTGGCGCTTATTTTAACTAAACTTTTGTTTTAATTTTCTTTCTATTAGAATAGAGTACACTGATTTTATACGACGTTCAACAACAGAACCCAGGGACGGACTTGTACCAACAATTTTATATGGAAATTTTTTTAAATAGTTTTCAAAAACCTTACTTTTTCTTGTCACTGTAACCATAAATCATCTGATGTTCATGAAAGAATAGTTAAAGTTTAATGCCCCCCCTCCGCTCTTTTACCAGCTTACTAAGAGCTGTTCGAAAAAGATTGAAAATTTGATGGTATTTAATTCATCATAGTTCATCGTTAACTTCAAACAATATTTGGTTTAGGTACTTCATTTAGTAGAGAAGAAGGTCCAAATTTCGACTACCACTTTATTTTTCACTTGTAACTATTGAACTATAAGCATACAGTGGTTGCAAAAATTTATATGTATAGCTGGAAGTGTTATACATCGAACCTATGTACTTACATATTATAAAAATAAAACATTAGTTTTGCAAAATTAATTTTGTAAAAGTTGTCACAATTCATGATTTTCAAATTATGGTCCAAATTTTGACTACCCGTTTTATGATGTCTGGAAATAAAAGAAAAGAAGAAAATAATGGTATTACTTTAATTTTTAATAAAAAAGACAATAATTTATTGCTCATTACAATAATCACATATTATTATAACCAGCAGTGTGGTGTTAAGCATATACTGGCCGGCTAGGAAGCGGAAAACCGCAGTTCTATTCCTAGTCGCGCCACATACACTGCTAGGAAATTGGAGGTAGTACAATGGGCCCAATTTAGAGGCTTAAGTGCGTGCGAGCTTGTCTTGCCCTCCACAATAAGATCCAGAATCCAGAGTCACTGATTATGTACTTATTTTTTTTTGTCAGCGTCAGCACAAGCGTTATGTGCCTAAAAGATCGCGCAATGTACCACGAGGTACGTTAAAAGTTTTAAATGTTTAACAGTGCCCATCTTTTTTCTCTAACATTACGGATAGCTTTTACCATGTCTTCTTCATTCCATTGACGTCTTAATAAAAAAAAATAAAAATGGTTATTAGTCTCTTTGGTTAACTAGTAGTCGAACTTTAGACCACTGGCGTAGTCGGAATTTAGACCACCGAATGGTTAAAACTGTAAGGATACGTATGTCCTAGAACGAGAGGCAATCGATAAAACTAAAATAGAATTTAAAAGCCTAAAATGTACCCAATACGATGCTTTAACGGCCTTACTGGTAATACTTAAACATTACGAGTAAAAAAATCAAGAATACCTATATAAAAAAGTTTTGAAATTGTCAAATATTAAGTTTTAATTAGTACATCCACACAGTTGAAGTAATCGAACTGTAGTTTACACTAAACAATAACAACATAATGGACCACTGTTTCCAAATTTTTGTTCAAGGCTGCAGCTTTTCGAAGTACGTCTACCACTGCTAGTCGGATTTTAGACCCTAGTCGATATTTGGACCTTCTCCTCTACTTAAAAGAAACTTAAAAAGACAATTTTTTTTGTTTCGTGTAAATTTCTATTTTTATCAAAACAAAATAGGTATTTATTTAATATAAATGGAATATAGGAATTATAAAAAAGTTTTTTTGAAAAGTAAACGTAATTGTTAATCAAAAAACTAAATTGTTTATTAATTGACATTTTTATTGAAAAAAAACCTAAAAGCTAGAAAGCTTTATTGAATTTAATTTTTTACTATTATCAGATTATTTATTTGTATTAATTGATTCTAAACCAAAGATTGGCTTTTCTTTTGCTTTCCAATTGTACGCTTCAATTCAATTTTTACATTTTACTTTATTGGTAAATAACCTTAATTTATTCCTGTCCGTTGTTGTTTAAAACAAAGTTTATCGATATGAAACTGACTATTTTTTGTAGTCTTAAACCAGAACAAATTCTTGTCCAATTTTCAACAACTTACCTTAACGAATCTGAGCTTTTGGCAGTGGTTGTAATAATAACAACCAAATGTTGTTAAAAAATTAGAGCAGATCAGAAAAAGAGAATAGAGCACCGAATAGCTATTTATGTAACCAATTAGAAAACGCCTCATTTTATATAACTGATGCAATTAGTGTAAGCCTAACAAAGCAAGTTTTTTTAAAATCACACAAATTAAACAAAATCGCAGTTCCTAACTTAATTTTCTTAAGATTTTTTCTAATTTGGATAAAAAAAGTTTAAGCAGTGTGCAAAAATTGAGCAAAAGTGATAATTCAATCAATTTTCAAAAATGACTTTCTACATGCAGAATTAATCAAATGCATTATTTCTGAGAAATAATGTAAAATAGAAATTGCTTTTTAAATAATTGTTCATCATCGGAATATTTTTAACTGAAATAAAAGCGGTAAATTTCAATGACTGACATGAAATTTGTCTTTATTAATTTATCGGTTTGTAAAGTAATTCTAAAATTTATACTATTTTATACTGTTACCGTTCTAATGTTGTGCTCTTGAGAGCCTATAATCTCTAGTAAAATTATTGAAAATCGTAGCAGAACGTACAGCAAATTGAATTTTTTTTGTAATTTTTTATAATACTCGCGTATTTCAAAATCTGTAATAAAACTTCAAAATCAGAGCAATTGCATTTGACAGCTTTTGATATAATTAATGAAAGAGACCTTTTTAAGAAAAGCTCAATTTCAATATTTTCATTGGTAGTTTAATCCATTATTTAATACATAATGTTAGTAATTATTCCCATAACAATAAAAAAACCAATTTAAGATGTAAAAAATTTTTTTTTTTTAAATAATCATTATAAAGTTCAATCTTTATTGGTGGAGAAAATAGAACAAAGAAATTAAGTATCTACAATTTTTATCGATAAAAGCAAAAAGTAAGCCGGTATTCAGCTGTCAGTCGGTTTTTTAAAAACTTTTTATGTAAAAGAACTGCCATTTTTAAAATTTTCACTACTTTATGTCTAAATTATGCATTCCTTTTTTTTCATTCAAATAATTGAAATTTGCAAGTCGAGTTCAATGCTGGTATCGTCGAATATAACCTTACCACTTATGATATTAGAGCTCAAGATATGTAATTCTTATTATATTTAGGCCATTTGTTAACTTTCATCAGTCCATATTCTCTCAATTTCGCCCTTCCGAAAAAAATTTCTAAATGTGGTCCTGCTTTGTACATAATTTTCTCCCTCAATAAATATAAAAGTTATAAACTTTGTATTGCAGTGAGAGCTTTTATCAGTGGATGAGTAAAGAAATAATTATTTATAATGCAAAATAATTGAATGTTTTGATATAAAATTCTGATGTAACTTGAGTAACTTCAATTTTATACGTCGTTCATAACCAGGTGCAATGGAGTTTTCCTGAACTTGTAGGCTTCTTCTATTTAGTGACGTAAAATCCGGCGTTATTCCACGAGACAAAAAACTTTGTTGAAAACTAATATTAGAAACGTGCGCCTTTTGGAAAAACAAAAGTTACAAGAATTTGTGTAATTTTAACTTTTTCGCTAAAAAAAACTTTTGTATTTTCTTTTATTATTTTTTTAAGCTTTAATTGGTTTGTATCTTTTAATTTATTAATTCTGTTATTTGGTTTCAGGATCGGCTTATAGAAAGTGTGAAGAAAACGGCGATTGGTTTTTTCACACAGTTTTCAACAAAACATGGTCAAATTACACTACGTGTGTCAATATGGGCGACCTCACGGTAAGTTTTCGGAAAATTTTAAAAATATTTTGCGATTTTCATTCTCTTCCGTTTCAGTTTCGACAATCGATTATCAACGTTTACTCGGTAGGCTACAGCATTTCCTTGGTGGCTCTAATAATCTCTTTAGTAATTCTTACATATTTTAAGTAAGTAACTCAAATTGTATTAAATTGCAATTTTATTAAAGGTAGCAAATCGGGACCTGCTGAACTTTAAAGTAGATTTTTGCTTTTCTTACTGTAATCGTACAGCGAGAAGATTTATTACAAGTTTTATTACTACAGAACTCCGACCAAGTATGACCTTTGTACAAGCCACTTTCAACTATAATTGAGTTCCCTATACTCTATTTCCACTCTTATTAAAGAAAATATTAAATTTAAAAGTAATTCTCAAAACAAATTAAATTAAAGTTGTGACACATCGCAATTACAAGCACAGAGTTTGATAGAATTTCCTAAATCAACCATGATCCCTTCGTATATATTTGTCATGTATGATATTTCGTGCTTATTTAGAGAAGATCAACATTAATCAGACGTCGGCGTCGCATAAAAGCGATGCTGTAGCATTTGAAACTTAATAATTAATTTTGAACATCACTTTATTGCTATATGCGATAAACGTCGTTAAAAATTTTATAACCCAGTTTCACTAAATTTTTTTTTATTTTCAGAAATACTATATATAATTCGATGCAAATTAAAAACAAACCAAGAAACAATAAACCGTCCCTTATTAAATTGAAT
The DNA here is from genome assembly GCA_905340355.1 of Rhagonycha fulva. Taxonomy (NCBI): domain Eukaryota; kingdom Metazoa; phylum Arthropoda; class Insecta; order Coleoptera; family Cantharidae; genus Rhagonycha; species Rhagonycha fulva. The sequence continues at coordinate 3,344,533 of HG996559.1, forward strand.
AATTCTCAGCCGTTTGCATAATAATGCAAAACCAATTTTACGTTATTTTGTGAAGTTTATGTAAAAGAACCTCTGCTTAATATCTACAGGAAAAAATTTAAATTTGTTTTTTTTTTATTTGAATTAAATTTATTTTAAATTTATTGATGGTAATGCAAATTATCTAGGTCCGTATGTAAATTTCTTTGCCTTGGTTACATCGTCACAGTTCCGAATAGATGAGATAGATTTAGAAGAAGTTAGATCCAAAATGTTGTACATACAAATACGTAATTTTAGCAAGACATTGTAAATTCAATCAATTAACTTGAATTAATTTATTGTTCCTTACCCATTTTAAATTCAGCAGCTCGGAAAGTCAATTATCATTGTAATTGTTTTCTTCCTTTACGTTGGAAGAATTCTGGTCTGTTCGGATTGGGTCTGATCCAGGTCTGATGTAGCCACTGCCTTAGCCAAACTAAGTTTCTTCAAATATTTAAACATTTTTAACCGTAACATTTGGGTAATTTTTTATTTAAACCAGACACATTCTAAACTTCTCCTGAACCTGGCACTGCTTACGTATTATTTTATGGAGTTGCTGCAACATTGGATAAATACCGAGGGGTTCAAGGTTTCACCTCCAAAAACCCTTCTTCTTCCTGTTGGACCATTTGGAATTTTTTTCTTCCAGTTTGGGTCTTTCCATCCCCTTCTATTTTTTTCCAATCATTGTGAGTGAGTTCATCTAGAAAAGTAAGACGCTGCTGTTTTTAGTTGTAGCAAATGCTAAAAGTAATTAGTAGTTATTTTCGTAATATTTAGAAAGCGTTAATTATGTTATTTTCAAAGTTTATGTAAACATAAAATTTAATACTTAAAATATAATACGGTTTTCCTGAATGAGAGTATATAAAATAATATTTTAATATATCGCATAGGTATTATGACTATACTTTATTTATCTTTACATTTTTATGATGGTCATAAAGTGTCTAATACGTTCCATGCAATAAATCTTATAAATGTTTATATAAAGCCTTATAATATTAATTCGCATTGCTTTCAATTTATTTTTCAGTTTTGTGAAAACTCTGATAATAAAATTTTAATTGCGTGGTTTCTTATTTCGCATCTTTAGCGCAATTTGTTGAAATTTTTATTTCTTCTTCCTAAAGAAAGCAATTTCGTTAACAATATGAAAGAATTTTGTTAAACAATTTAACAACCTATAGTAAAAATCTTCGAACTAAGATGATACGTCATCGCATGTAAAGTACTCCCATTGGTGCTTTAGGTTAGGTCATGATTTCTATCAAATAATTTTTAATTAACAGGTCCCAATTTGCTCTTCTTAATTAAATCAATGGAATTTAGATACTTGGCTAATTAAAAATTGCATAATTTACTTATAGTAAATTCAGATTTTTTTTAGTACGATAATCGTAAAATTTGTCTTGTAAAATACTTCTCTAATTTAAGTTTTCACGTGCAACCAATTAATCGAGTAGTTTAAACTTCCATTGTTGTGAGTGATTAGGTAAATTTAACAATGTCGAATACTTGAAGTTTTCTAATTAAAATATTTTGCTTTTAGAACTTTAAGATGTGCGAGGATTACCGTACACATGAATTTATTTGCATCTTTTGCAGTAAACAACCTGATGTGGTTGTTGTGGTATAATTTAGTAGTTTCAAACGTGGACGTCTTAGGAGCTAACAAAGTAAGTTTTAGTGTTTTTATTAATATTTTTACAAAAGCGCAGATCTCCAAATTAATATTTTAGGATATTTAATTTAACATTTAAGAGAATTAACCAATTATTAGATACATAACGGTTAGAATTCTATTCTTAAAGGTTAAATGATAAATGAAATTAGTGTAACTCAGGCTTTATATTTAAATAAACAATTTCCACGTTAAGAAATTTTCCCAAAACATCTGTAATTTACATTTCTTTCTAATTTTAAAATTCAACCAATATAATTTTATAACAAATTTTATGTATAACTCATTTCCATCTGAATAACTTAATTTTTTTATAATATAAAACTTAACTAAATTTTATGACTATTTTTCTCAGAATTTATGGAAAAAATTACTAATATTGATAATTTTACTTGTGAACCTACCTTAGATTAAGTTTAATTAACTGGAATCAAATAAGGTGCGATTCCCAGCTACTTGAACTTTATAAAGATAAGCTCTTGAGCTTACAAATCGATTTTACGCCTAAGATATAATCCCCACAAACCACAATTTACTAAACACCGACAAAATGATACCACAAACACTAATATGCATATTTTATGTGCGAAATTTGCGTCAAATATGGAACTATTTAAAGATTTTGGTTTACTAGAGAGGAAAATTTTTATTAAATAATTAATTAAAAATTCAGAAGTAATTATCATAAAAGTGCTTTTAAATTTAAAATTCTTTTTCGTTAATTACTCAAAATTAAATGTAGCTTAATTTTTAATAAAAGTTGGAAAAGAAACTGTGAAATATAAAAATGCAAATTATTTTTAATTAACTTGAAATTAATTAATGTTGAACTGTTCGATGGGTGTAAATGCATAAATTGTTTTCTAAAAAAGGATGTGTTATTTTTGAATTGTGTTTAATTATGTATTATGATTTGAATTTTTAAGGTCGGAATAAAAAAAGATGAGGGTAACATTTTAACATGTAAGATGTTACAGGTTACATAGCTTGTAAAATTTTAAGAAGCCTGACATACTACTAAAAAAATTTATTTTTGTAAGAGTTAAAGGTGCCAATTGCTATTTCACAAAGTATTGCATTAAAATTGATCTTGTGTTAGCAGAATTTAATTATTAATTTGATGAGTAGAATTTACAGTTGCACCCTGTATAAGATAATGGTCTCTTTGTGCATAATAAACGTAAAGACAAATTTCTGATTTTATCTAAATAATGTATGCCACTTAATCCAAATTCGTATAAATAATGTATTTAAGCAGTAATTTTAGCTCCAAGTAACACTAAAGCATGACAGACACCCTTAACTCACTGTTAGACAGACACTTAACGCTCATCAGAAAACTGACAATTACATTAGGTTATTTTAAAATTTTTCTGAGTTAAATCTAAAACATTTACTAGTAATGTTAGATCTAAAATTATGCTCACTAAAAGAAGTTTGTTATAAAAATGTAACCGGAATATGTAAAAGAGTAATTCAAAGTGAGGATAAATACTGTCTGGAGACCAATGAAAAATTGTTTTTCTTCAATACACAGAAAACTTCTGTAACGTCTCGTTTATTCACAACCGATTTACGCTTTTTAATGATGCTCTATCACTTTGCTCAAGGATGATCCACATCGGTAGCTTTTCATAGGAAGAAAGTTCAGCATTTCAGACGGTCGCGGTTGTGTGGGACGAGATAGAGTCTTGAACTCGGTTCAGATGCACAAAAATAATTATTAAACTTAAAAGAGTACATTAGCTTCAAATAACGGTACATCACATAAGCTTTTATTTGTCTACTTTTAATTAGCCAATATATATCATTCGTATTCCTGTTTTTATCTTGAAAACTAATTTTAGCTTCTTAACTTTCTCAATTATTTTGGACGACTACGCTAATACCTGGCTAGAAAAAGCAATATTTCCAACTTTGTTTTGTATTTGAAAGTAAAATGTAATAAATTATTATTTATGAAAGTAAAAGATGTCTGGAAAAGAAATAAGGAATAAAGTAAAAAAAATTCTAATCTGTATCCATTCGACAATGGACCATCTATATGAACAATCATTAATTAGGGTGACAAATTTCTGAATGTGTCTAATACATTCCGGTTTAATGTGAATAATGTAAATCCAATAGTTTTAGTGTCCATGCAAGTTTAATTCACGTCAGACAACTTGACACGTTTTCTTTCTATCAGCAAGAAGAGATTTAAGGGGACAATGCGGAAAAATCCTCAAATAATCATTAAATTGTAGTTTTTATAGGTTCGTCTTTGTTTGTCAACAAACTGACAAGCTTTTATTATTCCAGGTTTCTTCTAAATTAATCTAAAAATTTATTATTGCCAGTTTACCACTTAGTAATTGTGTCAAAGTAAACAGTTTAGACTTTAGAGTAATCCAAATTTATATTTATCTTGAAATCCATGTTTTGTAACATTATTATAAAATTAATCAAAGTTTGACTGACGCTTTCTTAAAATAGTTAGCTATTAAACCTTTAATTTATTGAAGCAATAAAAGCAAATTGGAAACTGTCTAACAACTTTAAATATCCTAATAAAACAGACTTTGAGTACACATTATCCTGAATATTCCATTTTCTTGCTCGTTATTGCAATTTTCTCAACAGTAAATGTCCACGTAATACAAATACCTGACTTTGCGTTCAGGAAGTAAATATTTATGAACATTATTTAAGATGAATTGAATTACCGTCAGTAAAAAAGGACCCATTAAGGAATTGAAATATACTCAGAACTCGTTATTGGTTGCTCCAGTTTCTTTAATCTGAATAAAAATTAAGTTAGTAAAACGTCACCTAAAATGTTACCGTATTCAAATGTTTCCAAAAATTCTTTGAGTTATTTTCTGTCAAGAATTTGTAGACAAAAGCAAAAATAACTGTTTTTCTATTGAGGATCGGTATTATTTTCATTTTTATCCAATATAATGGAAAGCAGGAATCTTAAAATTCTCATTTTCCACGTTCATTCCATATTTTCAGGTGCAAGGCGTATCACCTGGTAGAGGTATAATATAAGATAATTACAAAAATATATTTTGCAATTTTATTAGACGTATGCATGCGGGTGGCATATTTTAATAAAAACTAAGAAAAATATGAAATATTTATATTTACTTGCTTGTTAAAACTAAAAAAAAACTACAAAGCGAGAAATTTACAAAAAACTTGAACAAAATATTTACCGAGTTAATTGACCTTTTTATTGTACTACTTACTTACTTTGAATTTGAACTATAAATAATTAGTGCGATGCTGCGCCGAAAATAGCATTCTATAATTTCAAAAATTTACTTTGTCAAAATTATATGAGACTTTCAAAATTACATTCTAGGGAGAAGAGCACGAAAAAAAATTAACTTTTTTATTGTCGGATAGATAAAATTATTACAATCTTACGAGTTGAACTACTTCAGGTGTCTCCAAAACTTTTATAAGAGTTGCGTGTCTGACCTCATCTAATCAACGATTAGATTTTGTACTAATGCAAAAATTGTGTACTTTTTAAACTAAAGTAACAAGAAAAGCAAACAACAAAATCGAACGCAATTAGTAATTGGATGGTTAGGTGAGCAATTGGAAACGCCATGTTACGTTGTTGAACTTCCTGTCTTCTTGCAAATTACAAAAAGTGTTGATTAAGTAGACATTGTACGTAGAACATGGGTTGTTATTCACTTTATAAGATAAAATAAAATTAAAACAAAAACTTTTAAAAAATAATATGGAATTTAACAGATCAAAGTAGATTTTTGTTTTAACCAATTTGCTTTTATTCGTTTTTTCGTTAAACGACACGAAACGTATTATGTAAAACTAAACTAAATTGGAGTTTGCCTATAGGAAGCATACTGAAAATAATTACAGCAGATAAAGATTTTTTTAATCTTTACAAGTAGTATGTAGGTTTGAGTAAATTTCTAAATTTTTTGATACGTTTGGATCCTTGAAAAGCACATCAAAAGCTGATCATTTTAGAAACGTTTGCTGGAACTCCCCACGGTTACTACTCTTCAGTAAAACGTAATTTCATAACATATTGCACTCTAGTTGATGCAAGAGGTGCTATTTCAATTTATTTATGCTCGAAAAATGTATATCATCCGTAAATAGATATATCAAACGAATGCATAACATTTTTCAGAATAAATTTGAAAATGCATCTTTTTGTACTTTTGGAATTTTTATTTTCTTAAGCCCCCCCTAAACGTGCCATCAAGTTTGTTAGATTTGTATGCACATTCAAATCGAAGTAAAAAATTATATCGAAACTAGACGTTCATACAAGTATATCTAATATGTTTGGTCCAAATTGTGTGCCCAAACATGAATGTGCGCTACATTTAAGATTATGCTTGTATGTTATGTTTGCACAATCATGTTTGAAGATTGAAAAGTAAACTGCAACATGTTTGAATTGACAAATTTGTTGTCACAAACATAATGTCCCACTAGACGTAACAACATTTAATATGTTTTGTATGAACGGGGAGGTTTGCACATTCCAGAAACTGCATGTAGTTGTGATACTTGATTGTACAATCTAAACACACAAGCATTTTTAAATAAACTGCAGGTTTTGATATTTTGTTTGAACGCATTTCAATTAATTGAAGTTTGAACGTGTAGCGTGCAGTCATGAGTGATTTAAGAAATTTTTCAAATCAATTTATAGAAGAATTTATAGAAATGTATCGAGATTTGCCTTGCTTATAGCAAATTAAAAGCAAGGATTATAGCAATGGACTATTTCAAGCCTATGTTATTTTTCAGGATTTATGTAGCACATAATGTTGACGAAATATTGATCCAATATTGGGTCAATATCAAGATGTGAACATTTTTCAATATTGCTTTCCAATATTAGCGGAATATTATAACGATATTGGCCTAGTATTAGAAGACAATATTAGTTATCATCTTATCAATATTGGTGTAATATTGCGCAAAGCTCCAGTTAACGTTGCCGCAATATTAGAAAACAATATTGAACCATTATTGGCTAAATCTTGCAATATTGCACCAACATTGTGTGCTACATGGGGAAAAATTATTCTCAATGACTGGGGTGATATAACACATTTAAATTTCGATTCTTTGAAAGATCTTCCAGTAGCAAGGAAGCTTAAGGTTACTGTTAATCTTTCTTCTGCAGTAATCCTGCAAAATTTTATCAAGTAATATTTTGAATTGATCTTCCTCCATACGTATGTAATTTTTAAGATCTGCCGTTGAAGAAATTCTTAATTCATTCAATAAGTTCATATGTGAAAATTGATGTCTTTTCATTAACCATTCTTTACACCACAACCTTTTCAGTTTATTTTTCTTTTCACTAAATGTTGTAATAGTTATTATCGCAGCTGCAATTTTTCTTTTGCTCGACATGTTGAAAGAACGATTAAACTAAAATGTTACGTGTAGCTGAGATACTTGCTGTCGACCAGGTTTGTTTTAAATTATGTGTGCGCACTTTTTCAGTATGATATGTTGATCAACTACACTGTCAAACATATTTGAGCAAACATCCTATAAAATTTAGTGGTACAGATTTGTTGCTGCGTCTAGGCAAACATTTTGTATGTCACACATGGAAGTAAAAGTATTTATCAAATCATAGACCTACACGTGAATGTAAGTTTGCACAAACTTGTATTTTTTGACAAGTTTGTTCTAAAGATGTACAGTGTAGGTTTAAATCTTGAATCTGCAGTTTGTATGCACAAACAAGTCCGACAAACTTAAACGTACGTTTAGGGGGGGCTTTAGAAAACGAAAATGAAACTATAGCTATAATAATCACATAACGTACCACCTCAAATCACAAAAGAAATGTGTGATGAAGTTTTAAATTTTTTCAAATTCATTTTTTGAATATTATAAATATTTTTTATTTCTTTAAAAACTAAAACGCTTATCATTTTTCTATTGCCTTAATGGATGCTTATGACCCTATACTAATAATACTTAAGACAATGCTGAAAAGAACAATAACTAAAAGGATTTTTTAAATTTACATAGTAAACCATTTTATTATGTGTGATTTATATAGAATATCTGAGTTTTTTGTCAACAATTTTACTTTTTATATTATAAAGATCAAGTTTGTCAATAAAGATCAGGAACGCGGTTTTTTGTTTACGAAAGGTAGTATTTAGGGGAGACCGGGGTTGGTTGTTACAAGTTAATTTTCTGGTTACATAATAATTATCGTGTGGTTGCAATTGTATAAAGACTTGGCCGCACTAAAAACTTGGTCGCCATCGGAATTACTTCATTATTCAATGTCCACCACTCTTTATTTCTGCACGAGAGTCAAGTGACTCACACCATGCCTTAAGCTTTAATTTTGCACAAATTTCTCTTGGTGTCATTGTCATTGTTTTTTGTTATTTTCTTGCTTTCATTCCCGTCTCTGTTTTTGATTTGATTTTGAAACTCTGAGGAGACAACAGGAGCTGCGAGTTTATCCATTGGAACTTTTAGAATCTGATGTCATCTATAACTCACAAATCACAACCTTTATAACAACCAACTCCGGTCTTTCCTAAACTTTTTAGAAGGAAATTGCTATTTAATATTATAAAGAAAACGATTACCAGTAGTATATCGACTTTTCATTTGAATGCAACTGTTCTATATTCCAAATTCTGTTCAAAGTTGTCTTTTTTATGCTATTATGTGCCTGAATATTAATAATAATAATTTATTATAAAATACAACCCAAAATCGAAATATTTTTCCACATCACGAAACGCATTAATTATTTTCAAACACCACAAAGCAAATATTTTCTTTATCAGTTTCTGACTGTTGTTTGAATGTACCATAACCATGAAGACCAAAAGTAAACGAAATCATAAAGCTTTTAATATTAATCCGTATGTTAATTATGTCATTAATGGCAAAATCGCCTAATCACACCTAGTAATAATTTAATTACATAATAATGAAGTATTACAATTTGAACTAAATTCACATTCAAATTTAACTATCAATGATTATTAATATCAATATCAAATTATTAAAAGTCCTTCGGGAGTTTCTCGGAGTTTGCAATTTATTAATTATCTGATATGAAGCATTCAGAATAATATTGAATCAATTCTTTTTAAAATTTATATAAAATTTTACCTTTTTTAAGGATTTGGAGAACTTCTTGTTGTTTTTGGTCTCCAATTAAACGATTATAAAAAATAATCTAATTGAAATTGAAATAAAATAACCAAAAATGTTTGCAATGTTAAAATTTTAACCAACATTTGTGCAATCAACGTTTTTAAAGTTATGGTTCACCTAATTAATTAATGGAAAATTCTTGTAGATGTGAAACATCTACCAAATACTTAACTTATTCCTAGCTTGCAGCAACTTAAATTTGCCAAGTTTTGTGCTAAAGGTTCCAGCGCTAATTGGTGCCTAATTAATTACGCTAGCCCACAGACTTTCAAGTGCGTTTATGCACTATGATAGCTGGTTATTAAATAATTACATGCCACATACTTGAAATGTTGATCTTAAATTTTAGTATCATAAAATTTTGATATTTCTAGACTAATAAATAATTCGCAAGATAAAACTGAAACGATGCCGGTGGTTGGAAACTATGTCAGTTGTTCAATTTTTCAGTTTAAAAGTTTGTTTGATCTTCTTCACTATCTACTGCAAATTTAATTGAAATATTTTTTTTGCTTACTCTTTTTTCTGGCTTTTATAAATAAAATACAGTTTTCAAACTTGAAAGATTCCTTTAAATTACAAAACATTATTTTTGTTATCATGAAAAATGTGATCATTCCACTTGTCATCCATTCTCTTTTGAGCTTTCAATTAACCATCAGATTAATATTGACAAAGTTTCAACAACAGACTTTCCTGGTTTTTGTAAAAATTACATCATGGTAATGCTATCTAAAGGTAGCCATTCACGTGCAATCGTGATTTACATTCTTCAGAGGCTTTTCACACAAGGTTCTAATCTCATCATTTGACACTGTGTATCGATGCAGTGACACCATCTTTTTAAACAGACGTTAAAGGGCTTTAAAGGTTAAAATCTAGGTCAGCGTTTCTCAACCTATCAAAAAAGTTCCTCTGGGGGTACCATAGGGGGTACCGGTTGAGAAACAATTTTATCTCAATTTTAGAGTATTAGTATGTCATATTTAACAAAAAATTCGAATTATCAATGGATTAGTGAAATTATACGATTAATCTCCATCAAAAAATTTATATAAGCATTTTAATCGGTATTATAAAAGCATAAAACCGTTAGAAAACGAAATTCGCAATGGGAAAGAACAGAAAGTACGATGAAAGTTATATCAAACATGGATTTACGCACACTGGAGAAGTAATCGCACCCAAGCCGCAATTTTGAAGTTGGTAATAAATTTTTATTATATATACACAACTACCTCACATTTTCTAGGGGTACATGAAACCTCATAGAGGGTACCAAAATTGAAAAGGTTGAGAACCGCTGATCTAGGTGAATTTATGTATAAACAAAATTTGCAGGTTTGTATCCCCCTTAATCTTCACGTCAAAATTGACACGTTATAATAAATTTAAACGACAAAAATGAAAACGTTGTAGTGACAAATAAAATTTGATAGGATTGATGAGATTTTTTACATAATTTTATTTTATGTAAAAGAAAATAACAAACAACTTGAGGTTTTTCTACGGATATTGTTTGAAACCTATAAGAAAATTTCATAAATAATTCATAAGTTTGGCGCTTCTATAGTCTAATATTTGCAACAATCTGATTTTATTTTTGTTTTTGTAAGTGGTAACTAACTTTAAAATTTTTTATTTACGATAAATTCTTAGCTGTGGTAATATTTACCTAAATCATCTACATAATTAATAAAAAAAAAGTAATAATTTAACATTTTCATCCAACAAGATTGATTTTTTAATTGTTCCCTTTCTAAATCAAGTATTTGGAAAGAATTGAATTGAACACAAACCGCCAAAATTTTTAACCGCATCAAATTTTGGAACAGCAAAAAAATTTTTACTTAAAAAATCTAAAAATGAAAATAGATGCGCAATAAGAAATTTTAATTTATAACATACAGGGTTTTCAAAAATTTACTCCCAAAAGCGTAGAATTAATTTTCAACCACCCTGTACCACAAAAATTAAATTGTAATATTTTTAGATATTATTTCAGTTGGGTAAATATTACGTCTCCAATATAATATTCTATAAAATTGTATATGAATAATGGAACAGAAAGAATTTGAAACGTAATTTTTCAAACGTAACAAGAACCTAACAAAAATTAAAGTTGACATAAAAATAAAATGATTATTGGATGGTAGATTTAGATACAGTACAAAAATTAATTTGTAATACGATAACTTAATATAATAATAAATTATTATTATCGATATTCAAAAATAATTTAATAATATTTACTACATAAATTACCCCCAGTTGTAAGCCAATATTAGTTGTTTAACCAATCAATGAGTGCACACTAATGTTTGCACCCATTGATGACGTCGCCAGTTTGGAAGGCCAGTCTATAATCAAAGTAAAATGATGTGGCTCACCTACGTCATATGAAGAGCTCACGTACTAAATTTCACACTTCCGAACCCACCGGTTTAGGCTCTCAGTTGTCTGTCAGTCAGTAAGTCAGTCTCATTTTTGATTTTTAATATTTTTGTGTTGGCAATATTCTCATATCTATATAACAAAACTGCATACTTATTTTTAAAATTATTTGCAAAACTAGTAAAACATAGAAACAGTTCATAATGACTCGTCCATACATTAAAGGTGGTATTTGGACGAATACTCAAGATGAAATTTTAAAAGTGGCTATTAATAAATATGGAAAAAACGAATGGTCGCGTGTTGCATCTTTATTACATAGAAAGTCGGCTAAGCAGTGTAAGGCGCGTTGGTACGAATGGTTAGATCCATCGATCAAAAAAACAGAATGGTCAAGAGAAGAAGATGAAAAGTTACTGCATTTGGCAAAATTAATGCCGACTCAATGGCGTACTATTGCTCCAGTTGTTGGAAGAACGGCGTCTCAGTGTCTAGAAAGGTACGAAAATTTACTTGATAAAGTGGAAGGAAAAGACGATGTTGATGACGACCCAAGGAAATTAAAACCTGGTGAAGTGGATCCTAATCCCGAATCAAAACCTGCACGTCCTGACCCTCAAGATATGGATGAAGATGAGCTGGAAATGCTATCCGAAGCTAGAGCTCGTTTAGCGAATACACAAGGAAAAAAAGCGAAACGTAAAGCTCGAGAAAAGCAGATGGAAGAAGCTCGTCGAATAGTAGCCTTACAACGACGTCGAGAGTTGACTGCAGCAGGTATTGAATTACATTCAAGGCGAAAAAGAAAACGAGGTTTAGATTACAACGCAGAAATTCCTTTCGCAAAACGGCCTGCACCAGGATTTTATGACACGTCTAATGAAGTTGTCGACCACTTGGCCCCCGATTTTAATGTGCTGAAAATACAAGATTTAGAACAGGAATCAAGAAATGAAAAAGAAAAACAAGATCGTAGAAATGATAAAGAAAAACGTAAACACACTAATATTCCACTAGATTTATTGCAAAATGAAGAACCGGCAAGAAAACGTTCTAAATTAATTTTACCAAGCCCGCAAGTCTCGGATCAAGAAATCCAACAAGTGGTTAAATTAGGGAGAGCAAATGAAATTGCTCGAGCATTAGTTGTCGATGAAGGTGAAGAAGCTCCCGACGCATTGCTAACAGACTATCGCACCGTGACACCGACACTACAAGGTTCATTATCCTCACATACTCCTGGATTGGCAAACGACCGCATTATGCAAGAAGCACAAAATATTTTAGCTTTGAGAAATGTGGATACACCTTTATTGGGAGGAGAAAATACAGTTATCGATAATGTTAACTTTAGCGGAATGATTCCACAAGTTGAAGTTATTTCTACACCAAATGCAGTTTTGGCAACACCGAGTAAAACGGTCAGAAATAATTTAAACATCCGCTGTGAAGAAGCAAATGTTTTGGATACGATCGGTCATCAAAATATCATTCGCAATCAAATGAATCAACTACCACTTCCTAAAAATGATTTTGAAATTGTCGTTCCGGAAGAAAAAGAAGAAGATTTGTATGTGGATGATTTACCGGTAGTGGAAGATCAAGCCGATATAGATGCAAGACTGGTGGAAATGGAACAAGTTAAAGCTGCCCAACAGTTTCGTTTAAGGTCTCAAGTTATCCAACGGAGACTTCCTAGACCCCAAGAGGTTAACCTATCTGTTTTTAGAGAAAGCTACTCGTCTTTAACGGATTTGGAACGCGCAGACGAACAAATAAAACGAGAAATGGTCACTATGTTGCAGTATGACGATCTTGTCCAAAATGGTACTTCTGTTGGAAAGAAAAGCAGTTTGAAGAATGCTAAACAGCATGCTTATTTACAGGAGCATCCATATCTTGATTTTAGCGAGGAAGAATTGAAAAGTGCTGAAGAACTTTTAAGCAGGGAAATGGAAGTTGTGGAACGTGGAATGAATCATCCTGACTTTTCTATCGTTGGTTACAATCAACTATGGGAAGAATGTTACGGTGAAGTTCTGTATCTTCCATGTAAAAATCGTTACACGCGAGCTGGGTTGGCAAGTATGAAAGAAAAATTAGAAGCGGCAGAGCAAAAGTTGGAACAAAATCGTAACCATATGTCTCGGGAAGCTAAAAAAGCTGGAAAATTAGAGAAAAAAATTAATATTGTAAACGGTGGCTACGTAAAACGTGCAGAAACTTTCATCAAGCAGATCCAAGAAACTTATGAGCAAATAGACCGAGAAAACATAGAATTAAACTCTTTTCGTTTTCTGAAAAATCAGGAGGAAATCGCATTACCTCAAAGAATTCAGTCGTTAACTGAAGATGTTAATAAACAACTGGAGCGGGAAAAATTGTTGCAATCAAAATATGCCGAATTGCACGAAAAATCGGCATTGCTCTACAAACAGTTTCATCAAAATCAGCAAGAGGAATCCGATGAATGATTTCCCAAACGTTGCTAGAGCCTCATTTATTTTTGTAAAAATTTTTAGTTAGAATAAAAGTAAGAAAAACTTTAGACAGTCAGATTATTATTTTTAGAGGTGTGGAAAATCTGAAAGCAAATCCTCTTTAACGGTCGTGTCGCATGGGGATCATACTATGTAGACAGATATAAAGAGATGAGTAAAATCAAAGTTCAGGAAGCTGAATAAACTAATTGAATTTTATATTCGCTTTCAGTAAAATGTCAGAATAAAAATGTAACGAGAATATTGTTCTTTGAATCTTGTACATTTTAAAACAAACTTTTTACAGAAGCAAGAGCATTTTCCACAATTAGCATTGCATAGATATGTGGTTAACTTTGCACATGGCACCTGGAACATTTAATTAAAATCATTGTTATCACGTTATTCTTTCATTAACATTTGTACGTTGCGGTTTAACTGAAAAGCATTCAAGTTTCAATTTATTAAAGGATAAAAATTGGAATAGCTGTCGAAACGTAAATAAGTTAGTATTTCTGTAATTTTACAAGAGATTCTATAAATTTGGATTAACTGAATCAGCATCGCAGTTTTTATCAGTTCTGGACTGCCGCCAAAAAGTTTTTCGTACAGATTTTAAACAACCCGCTCGAGTTTTCCTTTTAAGAATAAAAATGTAAAGCAAAAAAAGAAACTAGAAAAAAAATATGGTGACAATAAACAAAATATTTAATTAATTACATTTGGATTATTAGCACTAACTTATTTCCAAAATTAAAAATTCATACTTTCAAAAAATTAACTGCGAAAAAAAATGTTTGATCAAATAAATCACGATCAAGGAAGGATATTTTTACTTGGCCTTGTGCAAATAACATCCCCTACAAAAGAATTTTGTTACGTGATACATTATCTTAAAATTCTGAGTGCTCTGATTATCTTCAGAAGGTTAACGGTGCTTTGAGTCTTTTTAAAAGGTTTTAATAAAACGTCCAATTTAGAAAGATGGAAGGTTAGATCACTTTCACACTTGAGTAACAAAGTTATAATTACGAAGTTTACGATAAAATTATTCATTTTTCTGTTAAAAATTAATTTTAATTTTCCATTATTTTTAATTACCAAAATTTGCAGTAAATTTTGATATAGCCGATGAGAAATACTGCAAGATGCGTAAAATTTAATTACAGTTTAGAATTACAATTTGCGAGGTTTATGCTTATTAACTTTTCTGTATAAATCTTTACTGTAATGAAAATAAGTAGTATACTAAAATTATTTTTCTAGCTCGGAGGGTTAAAAGCAATTGGTCGATCGGGACCCGTTAAAACCTTTTAAATTTTTTACTGCTTATTGGGCAACTCTTCCAATTTTTTACTTTAAGTAAAAATATTTTGTAATATATTTAATTATGCAGGTAACATCCTGATTTTGCATACCTTTAGTCTGTTACACTCTGTAATTAAGTTAAACATTTGATTTCTTGATGGTAGAATTCGAAACTATGTGTGCGTTTGCGACAACATACGAACTAAATATTCAAGTGAGGAAATGCAAACAATTCCATACATTTGAAAGTCAAAGCAAGATTGAACTAATTAATCGACCATGAACTACAAAATTAAACTATCAGTTTAGTACCAAATTACTTCTTTACATCAAAAGTGATACCAAGATCTGTGTCCTTTAAATATTTTTTGACAGTTTTGGCGCAAACTAAATATTTTGTTTTGAAAATAATATACTTGGTTTAAAATTTTCATCAAAAAACTAATTTTCCAGAACACTGAAAATTTGTAAAACTTACTTCTGCTTGAAAAAATCGCCAAGTCTTCATTCGGTCATAAAAGCATCATGAAATTTGATTCGCGTTAAACGTGGGTTTTTCTTAGATTAAGAGCTAGCGAAACGTTTTTCGTTTTGACAGTTGGTATTAATTGTCTTTCATGTTTTACTTATCAAGCTTACATTTGCTTTTCATAAACCTGTCTATCCATTTAAATTCTATATATAACCTTGTCTGTTTTCTCGGTTTGGATAAAATAATAGCGGATTTTGCTAACCCTTGCCGGTTCCCTTGTGTGAAACTGCCCCACTTTTAACATGTACAGGATTTAGGGTAGCATTAGGTCGGTATCTGATATCCTTTCAAATATATAAATCTTGCCTTTGATTAATGAACTGCCTGCGTCTCATTATGCAAGATCTAGAATTCCGGCTTCGTCTTTATCAACTCCTTACAAATTTACATTCGATGTATGAAACTAACCTTTTCAATTTTGAACGTGAACGTGCTGTAATTAATTACACTTCATTTATGATTTAGTATCATTAAAAATCTCTTTTCGACAAATTTTGATTTCTGACTTCTAAATTTGAAAATTCAGATGGAAGCTTGCTTATATTTTTGCTGTTTTTTGGTGATAAAGGTTAAAAAAATTGGACAAATTTTAAATTATAAGGAATTTTTTCACTTGCATTAATAGATCCATTGGATTTGTTTTTCAAATGGAACTGATTCGTAAGCTCGATCAAAACTGACCCTTCGATCTAAATAGTAAATTAAATGTAGGTACATTTATCTTATTAGATAAAAAGAATTTAATCACAAAGATATTTTATCATAATCAAAACAAAACTTGTTGTTGTTCAAAAGTAATTCGTTTACAATTTATTCTGTTTTTTATTTTTATTTTCCAGTTCTTCTATCACTTTTTAAATTTTCTGAATTTAATTTTCAAGTAACTTTTACTTAAAAAGAAATTCGATTGTAGCTGAGTTTTATCAAATCTGGAATTAATTAAATTTCAATGATAAAATCAGTCTAATTTCAAAGGAAAACATCACAAATTTTGAAGTTTCAGTTTATAAGCGACATTATCTTTAATTAAGGATGCATATCATTTAACCAAAGACGGTGATGTTTTTACGACAATTTATACTGCACGCAGGAGGTAATTTAGTGATTAAATTAAATAGTACGTAGCGGTCTTTCAATGTTCTAATCTTGATAAGTTAAATCTTAGGTTTATTGATTGGGAATTAATTAACAAAATTAGCTATACTTAATGGAGTTCATCATGGTTTAATTGTGTGGTAATATGAAATCTTTCCTTATTAGCTAAAATTGAGAATTAAGTTATTTGATTCCAGGTGTAGTGAATTCCAATTGATTTAAATTTTCCTAAGGAAATTGCCGTTACTTCTTTTATTTTTATGTTGGTATTAAAACCGAAAACTATTCCAATCTTACTCAAAATCACGTAAGTGTATATCCACCCTTAGAATTTAAAATGCTAAATATTGAAGTTCTATTTATCTTATTAACATATTTCAAAAAATATATAATAACTGAAACTTTTACCGACATCTCAAAAATAAGTTAAAATCACCTGTTGCTCCACGTGATAAAATTGGATAATGTAATTTAAGTATCAGAAATTTTTTCCAGACTTGCTGTATTTGTAAAATAAAATTTCATCGTTTACGTAAGCTGGGATCATATCATTGTGATGATTGAAATTTTGCAATAAATTTGCAAAATTTATTACATTTCGTTCAAATTTCGTTTGCTATAAATAAATTATGTTTGGTTTATCTACTTCACTGTCTGATAATTCATAATTTTTACACAATTATTTATATAATTTATAAACACATTTAATTTTTACCTCAATAACATTAAATATTAGTGAATTATGGCATGAAAATTATACAAAAATAATATTTTAAGCAGGGTGGTATTTGAACCATGTAACATAAAATATCGAGAATTTATGTTCTGTAAAAAAAAATTTTACTTGGAATTGCAATATTACTAATTATTGTAATTAATTTTACTGTGATATGCCTAAACATTTAGTGTACTATGCTGTCATTAAGTTCCTTTTTGGCTGGAAAAATTTATTAAGCTGATATTAAATCGATGAAAATTAGAAAGCAATTAACTGTCTCGATCAAGTTGAAACTCATCACACAAGAATTAATCAAAGGACATGATAAATAAAAGACGATTTGAAAAATAGAAATTCAAGAAAACTGCAAAAATAACGTTGAGAAAATAGTGATAAAAATTCAATAAAGTGGAAAAAGATCACAAAATTTATTACGGTTTTAATCGGAATTTTCACATTTTTGGATTGTCTTTAATTGTATTTTGATTAAAATTCATATGCATGTCAACGAACTGTTTATAATTAACGTGTAAACATTTCACTTTTAGTTATTTTCGTAACTTTACATTATTATTTGCCTTAGAAAATCAAATCGTGTTGTTTATTAGCTTCTCATTATCAATGGTTAGCTATTATTATAATGTACACCTACGTGAAAATATGTTCTAATTAAAGCAGAATAAATAACAAAATTACGTGTATTATTAACTAAAAAACAACATAAAAACTTAATTATTACAAATTTACGTATTTCACCTCCAGGTTATGAAACTTTTACAACATAATTTAACCCTCCTAAAAAATAATTCAAATTTGGATTTATTTTTCGTCGTAACTAAAAACAAATTTGCGGGGGGAAGGGATGGTTAAAGACCACCCCAAAAAGAAATAATTCTTTTGTAAACCAACCTTTATTCAAAAATCGCCTGTGGAGCTAATTATTTAGAACAAACTCCTGACTGATTTGATATAAATTCGTTGCTTTAATTTCCATTAATTTGTCAAGGTAAAAAGTACGTTTTTTAATTAATTTTGTGTAACTAAAACTAGATGGACTTGTTGAATTAATTTCCTGGAGAGAACAAATTTAATCTGAAGCCTTAAATAAATTATGTGCACTTAAATATGTAGCTACTGTTTCGGTGTAATTGCGCTACGTAATGCGAGTTTATTAAAAATATTTTTTGTATATAGTGTAATTAAAAACTAAAAAAATTATTTTTGCAGATATGGTGTCGCATTCTTCACGTCGTCCTCTATTATTTCCTATTGTCAAATTATTCATGGATGCTTTGCGAAGGGTTATATCTACACACAGTTTTGGTATCTGCGTTTATATCGGAGGTTCGATTGTTGCGATGTATGCTTTTATTGGGATGGGGAATACCAACATTAACCATCATTATTTATACACCCTTACGATATTTTTCGGACGATAATTTGGAAACTTCAGAGTAAGTTAACCAACTAATCAATTTTGCATAACTAAGTAGAGAATTTTTTTAATTTAATTTAACTTTTCTGTTTTTCTTCGACTAAAAATTAAAAACTTGGAAAGCTTGTTTAACCAACAAATATTAGCACAAACTAGAAAGAGAGAGTCTAAAGTTGTAAAAAACATTGTAAATAGCTTTTGTAAATGATTCTGCTTAGAATTCCAAAGAGACAAAATCGAATTGACACACAACAAATTGAAGATGCATGTTTTACAAGTATAAATGTGTTTACATTTCTTTAAGACGAAGAAGCATTATATAAACGCCCAATATATCACACTTTATGTGTCACAAATTCAGCTATAAAAGTTTAAAATTTAATCGAACCAATTGACTACTTTTCAATATCTATGAACATTAATAACAGAGTGTCATATAAAATGACAAAATTTCGGTTACCCCATATTATTTTAAAGAAAAAACTAACCCTTGTGGTACCATAAACATATCAAATTTATGTTGATTCAACCCAAAGTCGACGTAATTAGGACGATTTCGTCCTCACGCAAAGATATTTTCGAATGATAAAGAATTCAAGACAACCTATATAATTTCTAAGTGAGGCTGAAAATCACACAAAATTATCTTGTAAGATTTTCTCGTCTAATCTAAAATTTCCACCAGTCAATTTTCTTGAAACATATATGAAGCTGTTCCTAAGACTCCATTTCAACGATCACAGGGGATTTACTGAATGATAGCGTAAGCGTATTCGTTCGTTTCGTCTATTATGAACAAAAATAAATGAGAAACAAAACTTTAGCAGTTTTCTTCTTTTTAAACTGCACTTTCAAATTGCAAATATTTTTTAGTAAATTCAGATAATATTGCATTTTTTATGTAATTTTTAAAAACATTTATATTAATTTAACTGATATAATTGCTTGTGATAACTGATAACTGATAAAATTATTGATAAAATTTAGAATAAAATTTTGGATGAAAATAATTACAAATTAAAAAATTGTTATCGTCCATTTTTTGAATTGTTAATTACTTACATTTGTCAATAAAATAACCAAATTTGTACAAAGATCAGGTGGTAGATACATCGAGACAGTGGTGCAAACTGCATCAACTTCTAGACAAATTTCTCAGCCTTCGGCCTCACTCACATAGTCCTCTAAAGCTATTTGATTTCATTGTAAACTAATCACTGATGACCATCTGATGATTAAACGAATGATAACTTTTAATCCATTTTCTCTGCGCATTAAATAAAAGTTTGCTAGTTTCAGATTTTTCTAGTGGTATATTTGAGAAGTAAATTTTTAAAACAACGTCAAATATTCTTCTGGGTCCTTTCCCTTTATTATTTCATTAACATTTAAAAAATTTATATTTTTGTGACCTAACAGCTTTACGTGTCAAATAACATTTGTGGAAAAAGAGATCCGCAAAAAAACTATTTCAACTCAATTTGGAATAATAAAAAAGGACACCACCGCTGTCAATTATTGTGAATTACAATCCGGGTATTTACCGACACGTCTTATCTCAATCCCCATTTGTTCGCACGACGACGACCGACGTAGGAAAGTGGATACTTCATACGAAACAACATAATATTAATTTTAAAAAATTTTGTAAAGAAAAATTGGAAAATAAATCACAGACTTGGAGAAACATGCGTAATCCTGAATTTTTCTAAACTCGACAATACATCAAATGACTTTTGATGTATCATTCAGGGCTTGACACTTTTAGTCTTGTCGAACAATACGGTGGAAATTGTTAAGTTTGTTTCTCGACGTTACAAAGTAAACCTTTTCGTTTTGTTACATTTTCTAACTTTAACCGCTTGAGATTAGTTTCAATTTTGACGTTTGCTTTAATGTTTTCTATGATAGATTATAGTTCTTAAAAATAGATGAAAAATATTATTTTTTAGTACGAAAAATATGTGGCTATTATCAAGAAAATCATAAAATAACAAACAACGAAGTAAAACAAATTTTTATTATGATGAAACCAAAAATGTTTTGGTATCGTTCTTTTTCTATCAACCCATCATCCCTGCTCATTACTTTTTAGATTAAATGTAACGATGAATTATTTTATTTAGAATTCTTTTAAAGTTGAGCTTTTATGATGCAGAAAAGTTGGGTTACGCGGTGTAACGATGCCATTGACCATTCGGGAATCCCAGCAAATAAAATGTTTGGAAAAGTTATTTCCTCAGGTAATTCGGACTGAAGCATTAGGCGTAGGTTTATTCTTATGGTGCTCTATCAAAATGTATGTCAGACAGATAAACTTTTATAATGTACAATATTTCTGGTTTATTAGCTCACAAATAAGGTAACATAAAAATAAAGTTTTTTGGTATCGGTAATTTTTAAAGAATATTTGGGAAGTACGAAGGGTTTTTATTTCATATTACAACGCATATTCACAAGGGAGTTACTTCATGTAATCTAGATGGAAAGGCTAAATCATAACAATGATATTTGGAAAATTTCTTATTCTCGGTCCCTTGGTTCTTAAAAATCAAATGGTTCGTCTGAAGGATTTGCACTCGCCAGAAAGAGGATTTTCTTTTTTCAGTTCAAATCTAAATGATTTGTGAATTAAATTTGTATATTATGGAATATTACATTTCCTATTTATAAATTTTATAAATCCTACTTTAAAACTAACATTTAGGTTAATTTATTATAGCAAAATCAAATTATGCCATCAAAATATTCATCCATAATTAAGTTTATTGGCATAATATTTTCATTGGAATGTAATATTTCTAATTTGCATTTCAATAATAAACAAATTAATTGATTTGTAAAGAGTAAGCTAATAGGAACAGTACAATTTATATTTACGATGAAGCTTAAAGCAATAAAATGTAATTTTTCAAATGAATGGAAACTAAAAAATTTTACACTGCCTATAATAAAATTATAAGATTAGGTTATTTGTTCATAATGTACAGAACATTTTAAAAACAACCAAATTAAATATTTTTATTCACTCAAGTAGATAAGAGTAGATCCTTACACCTTAAATCTATTATACTCGTTTGTTAGGGAATATCACCTAAAAAGTTTATTGTAGGTATTATAATAAAAAGTAATAAAAATTAAATACGTCCTTTTTCGAAATAGTAAATGTTCTCTCGTCTTCATTTTTTCCAGTTTTCTTGAAATAAATAATAAAGTTTGAAATTCAACTGCATTTCTTACAAGTCTGGATGCTGCTATATGAATTCATTTCCGTCGCATTTCCTTTTGCACTTACATTAAATACCCGGCATAACTTTAACAAACTTTTTACTCCAAAAGAAACAAAACCTCAAATTAATCCCGATAAAACTAATCAGCTTTTCCAATATTTAAAGTAGAATTATTTTAGATGCGAATCGCTTTCTATCCTATTTGGTGAATGTTAAGCTCGAAAAATTTGCGATAATCGATAGAGGAAGGAAAGCAATGATTGTTTTTGTTGTTTAATCCATTTAAATTCGTTAATTACGGACTATTCAAAATGAAAAACTTACAGATCATTTTATTTTGACGTCATTTTCAATTACAAATTGATGCTTTGATTTATAATTAAATTGTTGATGATATGTCGAGCTCTATGCTAATTTAAGTAATCGTATTATTTACCCTTATCATCAATGTACGCATACATTATAATGCCATTAGTTTTCTGAATGCTTTCAAGAATATCTACAACGTCATCAATAAGTTGATTCTCGATAATAATTGAGGAATGCAGCTGTAGAATTACATTTTTAAATTAAACTCGGGTCACGTCAAGAATTTTCCGATAAAATTTTGAGTTTATAAAAGAAAAGTTTAAAAGTTTTATGTCTTTTCCGGATGGGGGTTTGTTTTTATTTACTTACACTTAAACATCCCATTAGGAAATCCGACAAGAGAAACCGCTTCTTTAGGTAAATTTTGATCGTTACAACGTCTGTTTAAAACTTACCCAACTTCTGTTTACAATTGTTAATTATAAATTAGTTTCTTGCAGCAAGAAGATTGTCATCCTTTTCTATTTTGCTAAATCCATGTTAACATTAAAAGGATTTGGATGAGGAAGCTTTGGGTCTTAAATAAAACTCACACGCAATTAAACGTAAAAAATTACTGACTTTCTTGGGTGGTTCATAAATTTAGTTGAGATCTTCCAGACTAAAATCAATGCCTTTAGTTCGGTTAGCCTTCCTACAATGATTTATACAAACTGTTTTAATCCTAAGATTAAAGCAATTATAGTGCTTTTCAGTTTGATTATTGGAAAATAGCTAGAACCCACCTGGATGGATATTATTCATGTGTATAATCAGATAAAGCAAATACGCACACTTAAGCTGAGCGGTCACCGCTCCGATTGATAAGCCAAATTAAGATTTATATGTTAAAATTAAACTTTTTGTGTAAAATTTAAATGGAAAGTTAACAAAGATGTCACAGCTACACTAAAATACACTGAAAAAAACGACATAGTTTGTGAAGTTCTGTAGTTTGGGGTGCTAAAATTTAATTTTACTATATTATAGTAAATAACCATAAGGAACAAATAAGAAGAGTCATCATATCTTTCATATACGTTCAATGATTTTTAATTAACAATTACATAATGATAGCTGATTTTACTTCTAGCTTAGTTCATAAATTGTTACTTATTTAGTTTAACTGTATGTAAAGTGTCCGCCTCTCTTTACCTAAGAACTAATCGTATAAATTATGACGTTAAACGTTATATTGTGAATGTAGGTCAGCATTTGCTTTTCTTAGAGATATTATCGTTTATTATGTAACCACCCTCACCATCTTAAGTAATTAATAAGAAGATTTCCACTGTCGGAAACCTTACAAAAAACTGTTAATCAGACCACGTACTACTTCATTTCGCTCTATTGCAATTAAGAATTTCCTGCAACACTTGAAAAGAAAATTCCCTGTTTTGTACTCAACAGAAAATTAATTATTAAAAATGTTATCCTGTCCTTGTTAGTGTTGATTCCTTATTGCCAACAGAATAACATTTACGTGTTTATTAAAATTTTATTCGGAGAAACTTAATTTCAATTTTATGTCAGTTTTTATGACACACAACATGTTTTGCTTTTTAGGCTTTGTATAAATGTTATGTTATTTTTTATGTTGGTAGATTCTTCTGAAATTAATTACGTAATTTTGTATTAAATGGTTGCATTTGTACTTACACTATAAATCATAATTTGTATTAATAACTGGGGATTATTACCCTTAAATAAAGCTCTTCTTAGCAAAATTTGACCGGATGTTACAAAGCTTACAAATTAAATTTTCATATGTACAAAAGTTTATAGAGCATAAAATGCAGGATTATCCTTAGTTTGCATATTATATGGAGATGAACATCTGGGAACTTCATTGATTGAGTCAAAATAAAACTGTCAGTCTTAACAATTAAATTTAAATAGTTTTTTTAACAAAAAGTATTATAAGAAAATCTTAAAATATAAACAAAATTAATTAATAATTATAGAAGTTAGTTTTCTTAAATTCTCAAATATTTACATAGCTTGAGTAATTTTACTTTGCTTCATGTCAACTTGTAAATTAGCAAAGTTGTTGATTATTGTAATTATTAAACAGCTGACGCCAAGCTCAAAGCTGACATGTAAAATGTCACATCTATCCCTTGAGAAATAATGAACAAATCGATACTTTAATCTCAAAAACTATTTACTAATATTAAGCAAATTTTCATAATTTTCTTCTACAAAACATTTTGATGATTTGTGAAACAATTTCCAAATAGTGCTCTTCTGATTTTACGAACATGAGACATATAACATCCTTTCACATTAATGTTAGTAATTTTGACTTCCACATATTATGAAAACATCAACGTTATAGCTGTATCGAGAGTTCTAACAAGCAAGGCAAAGTAATAACACGAAAGTTTGCTCAGTTAGAGTAAACAAAAGCGCCACAAAAGCTCAAAACGGTGTATTTATTATAACAGTTACTATTGTGCTATCATAGCTTCAAAGAAGAGCACAAAATTATTGCGTTACGAAACAAATTAAGCTTTCGCTCGTAACGTAAAATTTGATAGATATAATCATAGTTTGCAATTTAAATTAATTATGTTACAAATTTTCTTCCATATACTCCCAAGAGACAATCCCACACCTACGTGTTTCACATCCACTGTAATTGTGATAGTATTAATTTTTTTGAAATCTTGTTTTTCAGAAAATTGTATTTTTCTAAAAGCTGGACGAACCCCCAGGGTACTTCATAATTTGTTGTTTTTCGTAGGTGTACTATTTTTATATAGGATGAAATTATTGAAAAACTTTAACCATAACAAGCAGCTCGCGGCTTAAATTCCGATATTAAGTTAAAATTATTACAGCCGGGGTTAATCCTGAAATTTTAATTTCTAAAAGCTTCTACGTATCATTCAGCTTTCTTATATTAATTTTAATAAATAATTTTGAACTTTTTGTTACAGATGTTGGATGAACGAAGGCAAATACAATATTATTCTTCAAGTACCAGTTTGTGCTACAGTATTTTTAAATGTAATTTTTCTTTTTAATATACTAAGAGTCTTGCTGATTAAATTAAGACGAGGGCCGCAAGGAAATTCGGGAACATCAAGAACGTCACTGCAAGCCTTAAGGTGATTAAACTATTCTTCCTTTAAAAATCAAAATTTTATTATGATTGTAATTGTAGAGCAACGTTGTTGTTGGTTCCTTTGCTCGGTTTAAATTTTCTTTTGACACCTTTCCGACCTGAGCAAAACCACCCTTGGGAGCACGCATACGAGGTTGTATCCGCAGTTACTGCTTCCTTACAGGTTTGTGTTAATTAATCTTTGTTTAGTCATTTATTAACGGCTCTATGGTAATAAAATAAGTAATTTAATTATAATTAAGGTGTAATTAATTCAAAAATAACGAGTTGTACATTACAAATTTACGATAATGGAAAATACAGGGTGTACAATTAAAGAACCAATTAAATAACTTAAATTTTACACAGTACGTACCTACATTTCGTTTAATTATTTTAATTTAACTTTTATTGTAGGGTTTTTGTGTGGCAGTTCTCTTCTGTTTCTGTAATGGAGAGGTATGTACAACCAGTTTACTTCATTTGCACAAAAGGAAGGTAAAATGGAAACCAAACAAAATTATTCTTTAATCAAGCCAATTAAAATAATTTAATTGTATCTTTGATGTAAATATAATCTGGCTCGACTTATAATGCAGACATTAGACAAATTATTTGAATTCATAAAGTGGAAAGCTTACTAAGTTGAGTTAGTACGTAAATTTTTATTATGTGGACAAATTTTACGTTTAAATTTCTTTAATTGTGCTACGTCAAAGCTTCAACTAACCCACTAAAAATAAAAGCAAAACCAGAATGGAGTAAGCAAACAAAACGTTCTGTATTTGTGCAATTTATTACTTGTTCTTTACTTAACAACACTTTTTAAGAGGGATGCTTAATAAATTGAGCAAAGAACGCACTAATCTTACGCTTAATTTTCACACGTCTCATTTTTAAGGGGATGTTCACTTAACAATTTTTCTCAACTTTTAATTACAAATCAAACAACTTAAGAATGTTAGAATGATTTAGACTTAAAAATAAAAAAAAATGAAAAAGATTTTACTTGCCATTAAAATCACTTAAGATGAACCTGATGTCACGGCTATCTAAATCTTCATTATAAACTTCTATAAGCATAATTTTACTTAAAGTCAAAGATTTATCTACTAAATGCAGGTAGATCGGAATTTCCCTAGTAAGTTTTCCTTGCTCCTACGCATTGTAGTTTGGTATGCGAAAAAGAAGAAAATTAGTAACCTCTAATTTAATCGTATTAAATGTTTATGAGAACTTTTTATGCGAATGTTCCAACTATAAACAAACACCTCTTTCAGTTTTACATACTTTTTTTCATAGCTAAGGTAAAAATACCACCCAAACTTGAGAATAATTTGCTGCGCCATTTCTGAACGTTTGCATTAATTGGGAAAGAATAAGAAGAAATTCATGAAATGAATTCCGTTGACCAAAAACAACAAAAATCACTTAAATTGAGCTGTAACAATGGAAATACATTAAACATATTAATTTTGAAACTTTTATGGGACTTTATCTCATTCTTTTTACGAAGAACAAGGGGTGCAATTTTAAGTGACTTCAATTGTAGGTACTTGGAGTATGTTTGTCTTTCGGAAAGTTTCCTTAGAGACCTTCCATGTTATAGTTAAATTAATCTCTGAAAATGCATAAAACCTTTGGTATTATATATAAATATTTAAATAATATTATCATAATTAAAACAAGATTAAATTTTCCGGATGAAAGTTGGAGTTATAATAGCGCAACTTAAAAGTTTTTTAATTTTGTAGTTTTCATCAGTTTCAAAAATTTTAGATGGAAACTTTAAAAATAAATTTAATTCACGATCCCATCTCATTAATGCTATCCTAGTTGCGTGTTTCTAATTTACTTTGTTTATTAGGTTTTGGCACAAATGAGACGCAAATGGCAAGTAGCTCAATTCCGTCCTAGAGCAAACTCTGTAACTGTAACCACAGTTTCGGTAAGAATTATTGTATATTTTTAATTATTTTTAACTCAATCATTGTTGAAAAGTTAATCGGTTTTTGTTTCCTCAAAATTTCATTATTTTCTAGGAGGATTACGGCGCTTGATATTTATTTAACTTACATTTGTTTTACTCGTAGTTTGTTAGATCCACTCCTTATCCAGGATCGGGAGAAGAAAAAGTATGACTGGGGTCTATAGGGAGGAGAGCTTCTCAATGGATAGCTGCTAGACGAACTTCCAATGCTTGTCCTAGAGCTAACGTTCCTAATCCGCCGGCGCAGTGCGTCTAGATACATACATCCAAAATATTTTTGTAAAAACTTTCAAGCATTTAAGAAGTTCGAATGTCTACCAAAAAATAACGAACAATGTATTAATTAATAACGAAACTTTTGTAAATATGTAAAATTATATTCGTACTTAGTGGTCAAATATTTTTAAATAAATAGGAAATATTTCAACTACCAACATTGTTAATTGATGTAAAGTTATTTTTGTCTTAAAGAGCCAATGTAGGTTTATAAGCCACCAAACGTTTCAAAAAAATTAATTGAATTTGATGCTGTTGTAATGTACTCATCGTATTCAGTTTATCAGTTTTACTTTGAGGTTCAAAATATAGAAACCACTAAATCAATCCAGTCTGTCATTTACACTCCAATGTCAGTACCAGTCAATTATACTTGATCGAAGCTTTTGAATGTGAGATATTCGTTTCCAAAATTTTTCAGATATGATCCATCTACACAAATGTAATTGCTAAAAACTTTGACAAAAGAATTAATTAACGACCACACATTAAACTAAACAAATTAGTGAGGCGCACGATTGGATTTAAAAATGCTGAAAGTAACTTTAAATTTGATATAAATGCACCTCGTACTAGAAAACATAAAGTTAAATTGCTCGACTATTTAAAACCTAAAAAGCATCTGTTACAAAATCCAATTAAAACCGAATAGAGAAGCAACGAAAAACTTAATTTTTCTTTTAACCCCTAAACGATAATTTACTAATATTTCATTTAGTTGGGTAAATAGACAACACAATTCAATTTTTGTTGTGCCAAATTGTTACTAATACAATTTGTTTTAATTTTGAACCCCAAACGAATCTCCCTAAGGATATTTTATTATATCGGGAACGTGATTTGCAAATTTTACTTAGCTAACTAAACGCAAATTATTTTTTAAAATTTAATTTAAATCTTTTAAGTTTTAACTTAAAAGGCACATTTGAATTAAATAAACTTGAAACTTAAAATTTAACGGTTGATGCTAAGCTGGTGCACGTAATCTAAATATACGTTCGGCTTATGCTGTATTTAAACGTAATACGGAAATAATTGTTTATTGTATCTCACAAGTTCACTACCTTACTTATTTGAAAACCTGTTGTACCTTTTAAAGCTCTTTGATGTGAAAATTTTTATTTATTTAGATAAGAGATTCACATAACTTGAAAGTGCTTGAAACGTGAACAATCGTAATCACATATAGCTTAAAGGAGGGATTTTGTTGGAAAAGTTTGTCTCTCTTCCTAATCTTAAAATTTACTTTCGAAAATTGCAAAGCATAAAAGCAGCACGTGATGTTTGGAAGCAAATTTTACATTTACCAACAATTTTGGAGGGTTTTTTTTATTAAAATTTATTTATTGATATATAAAAATTTTATTTTGGGAATATTATTCAGAATAAGTTCATTGACGTGCTCATCGTGTGGGTAGACAAAGTCTTGTAAATAGTTACCGTGGGTTTCAAAAAACTTTTAACAAGGCGTTAAAAATACCTCACCAATTGAAAACGTTAATAAGTAAAAGCAAGCCAATAGAAATCTTTTTAGTTAGTAAAGCATTTTATGAATCAGAGCATAACTTACAAACTTCGGGACCGATTTGATATGAAAAAATAAAGCTAATGAGTTTTCACGAGTTTCCATGATAAACTGGTATACTCCCTCTATCGCGTACCTCGTCGACTTTTGTCCATTACTGAAAAGTACTCTGTATCAGTTCATCATAAAGTAGGTAACTCAGTTGCCTTAGAACATGCCTAAAAAGAGAAAAATTGAATACTTTTTTCAAAATGTATCGATAGAATCATCGAAGTGAATTTTACGATGATCTTTTTTTAGATAAAAAATATGGATAATTTTACATTGATTAGACTTCCTAAAGTCTTTCATCCACTTTTTAATTTTTTATGCTGGTAATCTGAGTGACAGTTCTTGTGTTGGTTAATCCTAAGCGGAAAACTAAGCTGAAATGCTTAAAATGCTAAGAAGAAGTTTACTAAAAATGTGGTCTATCTACTTGAATAATATGTAAATTTTAAATATTTAATTTGCACCTAAAACTGGATTAACCTTTTTTGAAGCTTCTCGTAAATTTCAAGTATTAGTTGATAATCTGAAGTAACTCACTACCTTCCTGTTAAGCTGCTAATACCAATCTCTCCTAAGTGATAAACCTACATATTTTAATTATGCTAATAGGAAAAACAAATCCATTTAGATTGATTACTTTCGATTTTGTTGTTATTTGTATGTCGATTTTGATCATTTCTTTAACAATTGACAATCTTAAGTAATTTAAATTCGAAATACTAAAACGTCAAAGGTTCGGTTCAGATTACGTTAGGTTTAGGTTAGGTTAAGATTCTAACCTAGGTTAGGTTACGTGTTTAACTCAGGTTAAAAAATTTTAATCTTCTTCTCATAATTATTTTTTTTTTAATTCTTGAAAAGCTTAACAATTTTTTACTTTTATTTTTTCTAATCGTTTCTTTCTTTTTAACAATGTAGCCAAAAAAGTTAAAACTTGTGATTATTAATTTCTTTAGGTACAAAAGAATATTTTCTAAACCAGACCATTAAAATCTCGATCATTAAATAAAATATAGTGGTGATATTTTTTAATGCCTTTCTGCATGACAGCAAAGAAAATTTGATGACGAATGGCAAGCACAAAAAAATCTGTATATAAAGTACAATACCAATTTAACATTATAAACTTATTCAGCTCACGTATTTTTGTTAAAGATGCAAAATTAATTGAAAATTTAATTAGTTTTGAAGTTATATAATAGATATATGTAAGAAAAACTTACTGAAGTGCAAGATGGATTAACGAGATGGCTAGTTTATACTGAAGTAAATAAATGGATAATGAATAAATTACTTTCCAGAATTATATTAAGCCTAATATTTTTAGTTTACTAAATAAATGTTAAAAAATAATTATTCAATAAATAACCAAAACACCACCTCAATATTTGCAACTGGCGTAGTCTTCATATTATGATAATTTAATTCATTCTGCTAAAGTTACAAACTTGTCTTGGTAACTTTACACTTAAGGATTTATAATAAATTAAATTTAAATATTTAGCAAGTTAAATTAAATAATAAAATCTAAGTATGTTTTCGTAGATTTTGTTTAATAAACATCTGACAAAAGCTGTAAACCTAGCTGAAAGCTTATGAAAGTATAATTTGATTTTTATTGTTTAAATTAAGTTGTAATTATAGCTAATAAGAAACGGTCCAATCAAATGCATTAGCGTTGACGTCAAAGCGCCTACAGATAGGCCACCCATGCTACTCAAAGTGAATCAATTATTATAATTTGTATTGTCTACGTTCCGATGTTTCATCATGATTTAAAAATATATAAAATCATCTTCGAGCAGGAGTACTAAGCGCCAGGAAAAACAAGCACCAAGTAAGCCACGAAGCAGACCAAAGACAACATAACAAAGTCTTCTATGGAACCTCAACAAACAGCTTATTGATGTCTTGAAAAGGTGGAAAATTCAAATCCACGAACAAAGATTTGGAGAGCATGGTCCACATAGGAAAATTGGAAAAGAGACCAAAGTGAATAGTAGTAAAAGTCATAGATCAAAAGCATCGAACAACTGACAGTGATATAGAAGAGATAAGACAGCAAATCAACCGGAAAGCTCAATAAGTCGAGCAGTAGAAGATGTGGATGAGGCAGGTGCATTTCGAAAAGTAGCGACCCAAACATAGAAAAATGGAGAGAAATGTCAAAATTCGAGCATGGAATTTTTGTACGGCAACTCAACCACAAATCACACCAATCCATTTCACCACAGCGTGTGGATGCTCACTGAAAGGCTGAGCCAAGAAATTCTGAATAGTTCGCGATTTGAACCCAGAATTTCTGCTCTGTACTCAACCAGCGGTCACATCACTCCACGGCTGTGGCTTTTTTTATTTTATAAATTTGTTATTTAGATGCAATTTGTAATTTTTATTATTGGGTAAAATTAAAGTTGTAAACAAAATGAATTTAAAATCAATGTATTGTGATGATCTTTGTTCTTTGTGCTGTTCGAATAAAAATACAGAAATTTATGTAAAAGTGTAGATGCAACAATACAAGAAAGTCGTCAACTTGAAATAAAAATGTAAAAGAAAACTTAGAACTTGTGTCAAAAAGGTAAACAAGATTACAAAACTATAAAAGTCGAGCATTCAAGTTGAAAATCAATTCTATGCAAAAGGAATGGAAATTTAAGAAAAATCTTTTAGGAGATTTTTTACTAAACTTTTACAAATCCTGTCTTTTACCTAAGTGGCAATTTTCTTTTATTTTATTCAACTTTTGCTAAATCACCGGAGCTTTTTTATCTGTAATGAAGTATAAATTTTTGTACTAAATTAAATTTATTAACACAATTATTTTTAACAAAACACTTTTATACATTTTACACGTAATTAGTACAATTTGGACGATTTGTCATTTCAACAGTTTAAAGAAAAACAATTTATGATAAAATTAATAAAATTGCACATTTTTTTCAAAATTAATTTTGCGTAAGACATTGCACATTTTCTTTAAATTTGAAATTAACAGTCTTATAATTATATCACTTAATTAAAATGTCAACAATTAACAAAAAAATGTAAAAATAAAGTTTGGAATAATTTTTGGGCTGATGATGAAGAGAAACGCCCTAAATAGTTTAGTGAATTTTCTACAGGCGTATTTATGTATTTTTGTGATTTAAATTTTTCTTTGATTATTATCGCATTTAGAAAATTAGTCTACTGTACTAAATTTTTTAAACTATTTGATTTAGAATGTTGAAAAAATTCTTTCCTATTCGCTAAATTTGTTTACATAAACGACAATTTAATTATTATCAAATACCTGCTAATCCTTATGTACAAGAAGTAAAAAGGTGTAACGCTTCATTCACAACATCGAAGTTAACAGCTTCACTTAACACGTTAAATTAACGTGAGAATATAAAGCAAATTTTATTTTAAAAAGATTTGTTAATAATCCCATTGAAAACAGTTTTTTTTTACACGCTAGTTATCCCCCCAAAAATTAATGTTTTGCTATGGAAAAAGTAACATACAAAACTTTGCTAATTCCGAGGTCGCAAATGAAGCTTAAAAAATTGAAAATTACATTCGATGACCCAATTGGAATAAGTTTCGACAATTAAAGCGGTTAATACACCCAACAGAGGGTGAAATTTTGGATCATTCAAATCGCATGTTTCTTTAATGTGTGAGCTGCACCAGTCTCATGGAAGATGAACCCGACCTACGTAATCAACTTTTCAAATTGGCACCACAAGCTGCAAACTTTTATTTACAAATAAAATATATAAAAAATGTATTGGTGACGGTGATAGGCGTATTAAAAAAAATTAAACCATTTCTTTAATTAGCTACTTGACCCGTCTTTATATCCAATTACATAAATTTTTAAAGAATAAGCCCAAAAAGACTCAACTCTTTGTACCACCGACTCGAGGGAAAATTAACTTAATCAAATATTTCAAGTATAATCCAATAGACGGAGTTGGTTTTCCTATATTTAATCACTAACCTTTTTGCTTACATCTAATTTATTGGAAATACGAAGGTGGCTCAAACGAAGTGGAAAACTTTTTGGATTAAATTTTTTCCATTGTATTAATTTCATCTGAATCAGCCTCGTAAGCGACAAATAAAATTTTGTAGTATTGGTTTACAAGTACACTTTTTGGTTAAACACTAAAATGCTTTTATTGTTTTGTCTTCCATTTTGGTTTTTGGTCAAAAATGCAAAACTAAACTTTTGAACTCGAAATGTATTTTCCCTATTTTAAATTCAGAATTAAGTGTACAATTTTATTGCCCAAAACAACTCAAACTTTGATTTGTACAATTCCTCGTTTGAGGAAGAATTATTTAAGTCTATCATAAATTTTTACGCAGCTATTTTTTTCGACAAAATAAACAGTTTGTATAGAAATATTTTTTTTACATTTTCAAATTCTGAAACTATAAGAGAGCTACCACCTAACATTGTAAAATTTTGGCACCTTATTAGTATTTCCTAATTTTCAGACGGAATTGTTTTAAAATAATTTCAACTTCCAAATTGAAAGAGGTCTCTTAAATACCGTAACCTGTCCATGTTCCTTTCCACCCACAACGTAAATGTACAATGGAATGTAGTCATCCACAGGCGGGCTCGTATCAACTTGTAATTCGGTTTGAACGTTTGATCTGCAATTTTTTTCCACTCTGCTAGCACTTCTTGCCCTACACTTCGGACGATTGCAACCTCTCGCTAGAGGAAGTGACTTGGGTGGTGCGTTCCGTGAATTATTCCTAAACAAAACCTTTGTGTTTTTATCGATAGTGCCATTATAGTTTTGAAGTTCTAACGTATCTTCCTTGGGCCGATTACATGTATCAGAAGAGTCCTCCAATACACTATCAGGCGTATTCAGTAATTTTGAAATGCTCTTTTTCATCATTGTCTCTTCTTTATCCGCGTTTTTTATATCCGGACCAAAATAATTAGGATTGCAAAAACCAAACGGTCCTTCGTCCTCAGAATCTTTAGTTTGAACATCATCTTGAGGTGTAATCTTGACACTGTAATTACTAGCAGAAGATAATCTATTCACAGTTTCAATACTAGCGTAATCCGAAGTGGACGAAATTGTTTCGTTCGAAACCTCAGCAACTTGGGGTTGCTGCAACTTTTTGGCATTGATGATATGTTGATATAACGGGTTATCAGCGTACGCTAAATGGGAACTATAACTTTCACCCCTCTTAACTACTTTAAAGTTTTCATAGATTGTAAAATCCTTCGCCGAGTTTGACGGCTTCACCTGAGCTACGTTATTAATAATAGGTGGTATGAAAACTTCATCAGAATCGGCTTCATCCTCGGAATCTAGAAACACAAGACGAGCAGCTTCAACAGGTGTTAGAACTGGGGTAGGTAAAGTTATAAGGCTGAAATTTGGCACCGAAAGTGGCTCCCTGGAGATTTTCTTTGTTCCACTTGCAAACTCGACATGCTTTTGAGGTTTCTGAACTGTTTTATCAGTTTCTGGTGATATTGGAGAATTGTCTTTGATCTCTTTTTTCTTGATAACGTATGCCGATTTTGATTTTACAATTCCACGTGATGGGCTTGTAATGTCGCTTTCTTCTACTTCCACCTCAGCTCCTGGTGGAGAAGAATATTGCCGCAGCAAACTTTCCGTACTATCGGTAGTGCATCCTGTCAAAAAGGTGTAGCTGCATTTATTGTTCAAACGAGATATATTTAAGTTTGATAGTTTGGAAATTTCTTGCAAAAAGCTTCCTTTATTATTTTGGGAATGTTCTTCCGAGTATTGCAAGGCTAATTCACTACCGTCTATATAATTTATATGTGAAGGTTTGAACACATAAGTTTTTTCACATGGTTTGACTCGATTATTGGGAAGATATGATGAATGACGGTTACCCCGATCAGCTGAATTACAGGTTCGAGCTCGCGTCCTTGCGGCACCCGCTTCTAATGAGTTAACCATATTTTCTTTCAAAATAAGTTGAGATACACTTAACGCTACAGTTTCTGCTCGAGGTTGCGGTTTAAGTCCACTGATTATTATTTTTTCCCACAATTCCATTGCTGTAAAAGTGTGGGTTTAGTTTATTGTTACTAAAAATCACAAAAAAGCAACTTACTGAAACTAAATTTCCATAAATCGTTCGTTTGATGGCCATCTCGTTCTCCTCCAAAAATAATCATAGACGATGGAAGGCGGCACGCCGCGTGACTGTGAAGAGGTCCGGGATTTAGTTTGGTTTTAACGGTATTCCACGTTCTCGAAACCATATCCCACTTCCATAAATCAGCACGTTCCTGCAAGTCGGTCATTCCCCCGTAAATCCACATAGCATCGTTGTGCAAAATTGCGGAATGTTTATGTCGAGCTGGGGGACAAACGTCGGTATTCGCTTTATGAGCGTTTGAAATCAAATGCCATGATGAAGTCTCTGCAATTTTATATACAAATAGAAAGTTATTTAAGTTTCTCTTTGTTGAAACTAACACTAACCGAAATGAAACGCCCAAAGTTCGCTGCAAGAACCTCGTAAATCTTGGTAGCCTCCATAAACATACATCGTACCTTTGTAAACTAAAGATGTATGACCTCTTCTACCTTTCGGATTTGCTGTCCCTAAAAACAGTAAATTAGGTCAAAATAAGAGACAGAAGAGAAAAAAAGTGGAATCGATAACTTCCAAAGCATTTTGTTGTACAAAGCCGAATAATCTCTTAACATCACATACCTACGTGACTTTCAATAAAATCAAAAGAGCAGTTTCAACTATATAAACTTTTATAAAAGGATACTTCACAGTAAAAGAGAAATAAAACGTCGATATGTGAATGCTTGTATATGGAAAAAGTGGTTTAGACGATTGATTTTTTTAACTTGGAAATTTAAATCCGTAAACACCGCATCATAAATTATTCATTTTGCACGTTTTATATATTATTTTATTTTAAATTTAACGATTTAAATTGGTTTGGAATACGAAATTGAAACAAAATGAAAAAACGTTAATTTGGCCTACCTTTTTGAGGTCGTATTTTCTTCAAGCTATCATTTTTAATATCGTAGACCCATAACGGCGTTTCGGTTCCAGCTGAAAAGCCCACTTCGCCCCCAAAAATATAAATGCATTCTTTATGTACGACGGCTGAGTGTTCTTGCAGAGCGGGCAATGTATCACCACTTGGTTTGAGTTGCTGCCATTTTCCATTAACTGAAAATATGCTATTAATTTTTTAGCAATTAAGCGGTTATTAAAGGATCCAATTTAGTGTAGGGGTTGTTCGGCTTCAGGTTGGATGAAAAACCAATCTATTTCTGTGGTAATCGGTAAGCGATACAATAGATCATTTGTACAACAAGAGGGTGTCAAGTTATTCCCCGTACAACTTAGGGGTAGCCTAGGGGTAGGTAAAGTTCGACAAATACAATATGCTTCCTACAAAAAGTACGCGATGTATCTGTCAACACTTCGTAATAAATGAGAAAGTATGCAATGCCAAATTCTATTGATTTTTATATCAAAAGGAGACGTCGTAGCACAGCACAATTTTTAAAATAGAAAAAGTTTGCGTAAACAATAAATTTTGGTCGTAAAATTTAAACTTCCTGAAGATGGGTATTGTGGTCGTAACGTTAACCACAACTGAAAGCTATTAAATGGTTTTGGTGAGAAACGTAACGAGAAAACTTTCAATCCCCCATTCTAAAGGTAACTTTAATAAATCTTCAAGGAGCATTAAATTATTAATACTTCAAGTTAAAGACGATCAAAGCGAAGTGGCTTTGGTCAATGCTGATTTATTACGCTTTTAGAATTAAAACGTAACCAATTTATCTTGTTAATCAAAAAACCGAAAAGTAGTAAATAATTTAAAAGCTTATAAATCAAGGAAATTGATAAAATATTTTTTGTTCGGCTTTGAGCATTATTTTTCTTTCAGTTGAAAAAATATTTCTGTATACAATTTGTCAAACTTTGTTTTAATAAAAGTTTTATACAAGTGCACAATAAAGATGACAATTTGAGAATACTTTATCCAAAAAATCTGACAGTCAAAATTTTTTTCAATTTTATTACATTTCTTGGATATATGGCATGACAGTGACGGAATCACCGACTTACAAAAATTATTATTCTTTTTATTTGATATTTCATTGCTTTGAAAAATATCATCGTTTTTCCAAGAGGACTTAGAATAAATTTTAAATTATTCGATCCATTCAATTTTCAAATAAAAATTACCAAATCAAGGGCAAATATTTCTCATCTATTTCTTCTCTTCATTCTTTGCCCTCATAATCCGTTTGAATGGGGAGATTACTTTCTCTTCATAATTCCTCATTTTTCAGTTCTTTTACGACTACAAGTTGGATGATTTGACCTTATTTGCTATTCCCCCACAATGTTTCTCTCTGCGGTTTTCGTTTTTCAATCGAATAAACTCATAACTCTCATATTTTTCATCACATGCTCACATTTTTGGTAGTCTCTAGGTGCGCTTTAATTTTTAATAACTTATCACCCCTACAATTGAAAAATATAGCAACTTCGCAGGTGCCCGGTGATTTCATTACTTATGCTTTTACTATATTTTGTAACTCACTAAGCAAAATGTCATTTCTACAATTGAAATGTTTATTAGAAGTTTGAAAATCATAAAAGCTGTGTTTAAGGTTGGTAACTTCACTTATCCCCCTATTCTGTAACTTTTCGTTATCGTTCGTTATCGTTATGAACCGTAAAGTTTGGTTTCCACATACCATTACATTACTATTTAAAGCAATTCTAAGTGTAAACTAAACTTTACAGATCTTAACGAATTCATAACGATAACGAACGATAACGAAAAGTTACAGAATAGGGGGGTTAGTCGGCGATTAAGCTTTCTAATGTGGTATTGTTGTTTTAATTTGTTAATATGTAACTAATATATGGACTTTAGTGAAAATCTAGTGTACCGTTAGTATTCCATCTTTTTAAAAATCGTCATCTGCTGATCTGCACTGGAAAAAGTCTGGGGAAAGTTAAATATTGCAAATGACTTCAATTTGTCGTTGTTTAAATGTCAGTATAGCGGTCTGAGACGATTTAGGTAAATTTGTATCTCAAATTTGTGTGTGTGTGGTTATTACACACCATTCTTTGCATTCTTGACAAAATATAATTAAAACTTAAACATGACTTTAGTGAAGGCAAGTGAGAGAAAAGGAAAATTTGATTATAAATACCTAAATACCTATGGATTTTACGCCTACAACACTGGTGCTTACGGTAAATACTGCCTACGTTGACTACCAATATAAACTGATACAGACAAACAATTTCACCGATACGCCAACGTTTAATTTAAAATATCTATTAATATAATTTAAAATTATAATCAAATTATAATAGTACGATATAAATTCATTAACTTTAAATCTTTCAGGACGATTTGGTAAAATAAATTGCAAGCAGCTTTGTATTTTTTAACTTAATATACTATGGATCGAAAGCATAACTACTTTAAGGTTAGAGCAAGGTTAGAGTCTGTTTCTCAGAAAAATGCGACTTTCCAAGCTTAATACGTAATATACTATTTTTTTTCAGTGTTTTCAGAGTTGAAAACACTGTACCTTTGTGTCCCAAATTCATCTTTTACTGGCTAGCTTTTAATTTCAAATTAATTATTTATAGGTAAATAGCATTAATATAAATGGATTTATTTATAAACTACTTAATATTTTAATTTAGTTAAAATTATTTGATTATTATTTCTGATCAAATAATTCCGTTAGTAAATATTAAAACACTAACATTTTTCTATATTAATAAAACTGAAATTTCTTTTAATTTTACGTGGGTAAAGTTGTAATTTCATTTAGACATTTAAGTCCTGTAGAGACAGTGCCGTAGGCGATTTTGACATGTAAGAATATTATATAAAATGCTTACAAAAATTGGATGTTTTATTTTTAGTTTATAAATTTTAATGTTAAATGATAGCAAATAAAAGTAAAGTCAGATTAGCCTTTTTTACAAAGAAATTATCGGCGTTTCTACGCGTTTATGTGTGATTTTAAATGTTAGATGTTTCTGGATCTCCTGATAAGCTAAAATTTCAAAATACCAAATATCAAAATCTAAAGTATAGAAGCTATTAATAGCTAATCAAATATTAATTATAAATAATTATTCAAAAAATTGTAACTTGTTTTAAGTTAGTAACATTTGGATCGATGATGGTTAATTGTAACCGAAACGTGTCATAAAAAATATATTATTTATTAATTCTTCATTGTTATATAACAATGAAGCAGGAACATTTAGAGGTCAAGAACCTAGTAAGTCGACAACTCAAATAATATAAAAGCAAGGTATCTAAACTCTGTGTCTCAATAAACCGCACCGTATGCACCTATTAGCTTTTTGTAAACCTCAAAAAATGTTTTAATATTATGAAGCTAATAAGAAAAAAGAAATTGAAACCAAAATACAGAAACCCTTGAGAATTACAACTTACCGTGCATTACTGGGATTAAAAAGTGTAATCTACCAGGAAGGGTTAATTCATGCAACACGATGATGGATTACACCACAGAAATAAAATAATCATAGGTTTTTCCTTTTACGAATCCGAAAGTGCAATAGGAAACATCGAATACGCACCTAAATTGTATTTCCAAAAATCTTTCAAAGGCAAATTGCCGTTTCGTCCACCCAAAAGATAAACGTGGTGTCCTAGTAAAGTGGCACTGTGTTTCGATCTAGCAGAAGGCGCCGGACAATCAACATCATGAGGCGCCACGGTACTCCACATTTTTTTTTGGAAAAATGTTTTATTTGTTGCTTTCTGGATGCATCAGTTTGATACTAAAAACGAAAAGTTTTTTTAAATTTGGGTGTCTTAAACATAACAGGAAGCAGGAAATGTGTGTGACTCGAATATAAAAATAAAGTTTTTTATATTATGTTAATGGCCTGTTAATGAATTAATTATTCAACTTAATTATTCCACAAACAGGTGTTTGCGTGCTGTGCTTCATAATATTTTTTCTTCAAATTAAAATATTGAACTCAGCATTAGCAAATTTTAATTAGCGATGATGAAAATTAATATTCGTGAGTATTTCGGATGAGCCTTTGTTTTTGGTAAACAAAGCCGAATTTTTAAATATTTAAACTGTTTTCATGTCCACTTACGTTTTGAGTCCGAAGTTAGTAATCCAAGGTAACGCACTCACGCAAAATTAAAAGATTTACACTAATATGGACCAAACAACGTGAAAGCGTAAAAATATGTTCGGATGAAAATGCTAGAGCATGACTTCAGTTCTGATTCTTCTAAAACTAAAAATATTGCGTAACGCTTGCGCACGTCCGCATGCAATTTATTCCACGTTTTCATATTGATTTAGTACAAACCCCTGCGCTATGTACAATCTAACCCCCTTTACAATAAAATAGGCTAAGCTCAAACCGTAGCAACGACGACGCTCTTAAAAATTAAATTTTTAAAACTTAATTATTTCCACGAATGCTGTAGTAATCAAGTCGAAATTGGTTTTTGGCAAGTAATTTCAAAATGAAAATTAAGTGGGAAAAAACAAAAATTATGTTTGAATAAAATTTTAAAATCCACATTTGAATGTTTACCTGAAATTTCAAATTATTTTCCAAACTGTTCAAGCAAGTTACCAAGTGCAAATTAGGCAATAAAAAGAGGAAAATCTTGAAAAATTCGTATAGTTTTCACTTCTACTTCCGGTTTTCCCTGCTTGTATCCATTGCATTTTGAAAATGTGTAACGGATACTTGAAGTTTAACGTGGATTCCATACCACGGTTTTTATACCATCTATTCCAGATCAAAGAAGAATTTCGGACTAGTCAGCAGGTTCTACTTTAGATAGGTAGTAAAATTTTTAAGGTATAACCTGAACCTTCCCAAAATGAAAAGGAAACTAAAGTTTAGAGATCGAGAATTTAGAATAAAAAAAATCTGCTCCATCATCGATACCAATCATCAATTTCAAGGTTGCTAACTTTTGATGGTGGATTATTAAATGCATTCGTCAAAGTAACTAAATTGTCTAAACCCCGTATCTAACCCTCGCGTTGTTTCGTGGTTATGAGTTACGTTGGGGTGGAATTTGTTACGAAAACTTTTCGAAACAAAATTTTCATAAAATTGTAATAAATTTTTGATTTTTTTAGGATTTTAGTTTTTAAGTTAACCCAGTGAAATTTCCCAAGTGAGAAATTTCATGAGAATTTCATATGTTGAATGAACAAACTAACACGCCATTAGTTTCTACTGTTTTATTGTGATAGTAATTGAGGGAGACAGGATTTTTTTTGCAATTTCGGACCCTTCGAAAGAATTTATTATTCCAAATTTTATTACCGTTTACCATCACTAGGGAACTTAATATCTAGGGTAGTGAAATGTACAAGTAGGGGTTTGCACAATTTACTATAGTACAATGAAATTTTGAAAAATCGCCTACGGCGTTATAAAAAAATAAATAATTAACACTTGAAATTTTAACGTTTTATAATTATGTATTCTAACAGATTGATGAAACCAATAAGAAAAAATAAATTAAAAATTTTTAACAAGACAAACAAACAAAGTATCACAGCTTTCTTTAGGGTTATTAAATTTGGAAGATTCGGGCTTTCATATGCCCGTCTCCTTGTGGTTCAAAGATAATGTAAAGCCGTTGGTCCCCCTGGGTTGATAAATTGCCATCATTAACAAAACAAAAACATATGGGTTCCATATTTGACTCAGAAGTCATTGTACAAAATTTGACCAAGTTTCTCATGAGGGTGAGCTCTGATGTTCCACAAGGATCTCACTGTGGTTCAAACCTGTCTTCCCGTTTTTTATTAACTTTGATAGGAATTTCAAATACTCTTACGTATTATTTGCAGATGACTTAAAGCTGTTCCAATCTATCGGGTCGGATAACGATTATTTATCGTTACAATCAGATCTTATAATTATGTATATGGAAGTAATGTATAATAAATAATATGGAGTTGAACTTGAGTAAGTACTCGGTGCTCAATGAATGAGTTATCAGCTAATTAAGGGTAATTGTTACAATTAATTATGGTTATTATTGTTTTAAACGGTACCTAGAGAATTAAAGCGAGTCACTGAAGTTCATTGTGTGGGAGTTACGGGGCCCCAATGATCTTAATACTACGGCAATCACATAACGCAAATAAAAAAATACAATTTTTCAAAAATAACTTAACCTAGCGTACCTACTACGTGTAATTCGAATTTTAACTAAAGATTACTTAATGCTGCTTCCTCAGTTTGATGGTCAATGAAAATAAAAAACATGAACATCTCTCACTTTTGTTACGACATATCTGACACGCGGCTTACATAAACAAAAAAATTAGCAACATTTTTTTATGTGCACCCATGCGACCGTTACACACCCACCTACGTTTACATATTTTACCATAAAATTACCTATAAAAAACCACACTGATTTTTTTATTCAAAATTCGCATCTTTCTCAACAACACATCTCTGAAACCTGAAGTTAGTTTAAAAATGTTCTGTTGAAGCGGTCTGGATTCCCTGTGGTTAACTTTTCATCCAAAAAAATCATAAATTTTTATGTCATTGATATCCCTTACAGGAGATTGCAAAACTCAATAGCGAACAAGCAATTTGGAAATAATGGACAATTTAGTTCACCCAGCAAACATGGTCACGTTTTAAACACGTCTTATTTTGGTCGATTTTAAAACGTAAAAACGTGAGATATGACGTGAATATCACGTTGGAATGTCACGGTTTAAAGACGTCTATTTTTTACGTTTTTTAACCGCGAATTAAACATTTGCAAGAAGGAATTCGGAGTTGTTAATTTATTTTGAAATAAATACAGTGTAATATCAATAATGCGAACTAGTGTAAAACTGTGTTCGGATTATTGAATTTTCTGATTAGCAAATTATTTTCTAGAAATACTACTAGGTATATAGTAATAATTTTTGCATTTAACAAAATATTTGAACGTCAGTGCATCTATAAATTTTTTGTTAAATGAAATATGATAACAGAAAATTGACAAACAGGCAAGGCACGTGTGGAATTCAAACTCTGCAAGATTATTAATCATTTACATTTGCCACTATTATGCTATGTGGCAAACAAAATTAAATCATTTCAAAATCTGGAATAAATTTCAAGTTAGATACCTAATTATTTTACTTACCACTTAATTATTTCTTATAATTGTTTTTGTTTTTCAAATAATATTCCATTCACTTACAAATACTAATCAATAATTTATCTATTTTGTACTTTATCACAAGGTAAACAGAAACGAATGATAAAATTTCATATTATCTTCTTCGCAGTAGGTAGATTTTATTTATACAGGCTAAAGTTTTAGTTCAGTATATTAAAAAACTTTATAAAAATTTTACTATTGAAGACATTCCAGAATATAAAAAATTAAAATTGAGAAAATGGAGAATTGAATTTGGAAGAAAAAAATGAGGAAAATTAATTAAAATTTGAAAAACTATGTCAATCAAAGATTGGGAGAATAAAAAACAAAGAAAAACATAATTTATGGCATAAAATATTAACATTTTTTAAAACAATAAAATAATAATCTTACCTAAGAAAAGTTATAAATTGAAAAAATTGTCTACCTATTAGAACTTGGAATAATCACAAAGTTGCTTTACTTACATTAGAACAATCACAAAACCAATATGATTACTACAAATACTTTTAAATTTTTAAAGAAATTTCACATTTAAAAAGCATTTCTTATAAAATCGTTAGAACTGGTCGCATAAATAAAATTATTAACTCTCAATAAATTTTATATTGTGAAATTTGAATGATGCCAATTGAGCATAATTGACAGTGACCTAAATAGAATATAAAATTTATTAGCAATATTTGTATCAATTACCATTACCTTAATCGATTAAATTCAGTATTGATTTTGATTTAAAAACTCTTCCGAGTTTTAAATTGAAAATTGTTTGGACCCATAACCTTCTCATTAAAGATTGGTAACGACGCAAATAAGGTCAAAAGTTTGAGAAGGGAGAACTAAAAAAAAAGTTTTTAAAATTTTTTTAAATCTTTCAAAAATCATCATAGTTCCATTCACTAAGCGTAGAAAGATAAACTTAAAAGCTTCACAGCTTCAGGGTTTTTCGATACCTTTTCCAAAAAGGTAAAGTATTTGGGAGTAACTTTGGATGCTAAACTCACCTGGAAAGCTCATATGAGCTTTTTGGGAACCTTTTGGAATTATCGCAAACGTTTTGAAAGGATCTGGGGGCTAAGACTAAAAAATGATCCATTAGTCATATACTACGTCAAAAATAAGACGCATTGTCACATACGCATCGCTCGTATGGTGAACAAAAACCAATTAAATTACAACACAAAGCAAGATGTAGAAATTGCACAGGTTAGCGTGGTGTTTGGGTACAACTCTAATTGCGGATTTGGAAGCACTCTTACATCTACCACCTCTACTCCTATGGGTGAAAAGGAGACCTTCAGGCCGCAATGAAAAATTAGCCAAATGAAAAAA
Source organism: Rhagonycha fulva (assembly GCA_905340355.1). NCBI lineage: Eukaryota > Metazoa > Arthropoda > Insecta > Coleoptera > Cantharidae > Rhagonycha > Rhagonycha fulva. The sequence continues at coordinate 3,389,506 of HG996559.1, forward strand.
TTCAAGAAGATAAGACAGGTCACCTAAAGATATTGGAATTCTTACAACCATCAGATCTGTTTGAAAAACTTTTGGACATCATTCTAAGAACTTTTAACTTTGAAATACCGTTAGAGGTTGTGGTTGTAGGTTTGTATTAGGGTCCCTAAAATACAAATTTTATGATTGAAACCTCGATGAATTTTGAATAAGCAAATATTAAATAAGAGAATTAACTATGACGGAAGGCCTTAAATCTACCAGTTTTTTCAAAAATCGATTTAAAAACTTCGATTTTCATAGCAATTTTCAAGTTAATCATAGCATAGCATCACTTTGTAAACAGAGTTTGTTTGGAGGCGAAGCCTCCATTACCTCTTTCAACATCTGAGAACATCGCGTGGATAGTTAGAGTATGAAATACTAGAGCGAGCATAGAGCCTTGTATCGTTTCAAAGTAGAGTGTTGACCCGCGCGAGACGATAATCAACCTTTGATGAATGATTTACGAGTTAGATGGCCGAAGCAACAGTAACCCCAGAGAACGTAGCGTCGTGGAGCTCCAAAAGAGTCCGTTGGAAGGAGAAAGGCGACCACAGTTACGAAGAAAAAGTTGGGATTGTACGAGAGAAAAAGGTTTTCTCACATACATGCCCGCAGCGTCTTAACTTAATAACTGGTCTAGGTCGATGCCGAGACATTGAGTAAACGCCTCGGCTGAGACCCTGCAAGCCAAAAACGTGAGGCGTTTTTGGTACATTAAAACTGCGGGTGACGCCCACGAGTTTTAGCTCAAAAGAAATTGGTGCGTGATTCGTACCAGTTTCTCAGCATGTGAGGTATAAATTTTCAAGTTTAGTCGCTCGGGATTGGTGAATCAATGCATTCTATTGACAGTCCGTGTAGTTTGAACTGGTCTTAGCTTTGCGCAGAGCGGCGATAACCGGAGCGACACTTGCATTGGGATGCTTCAGCAGTGCACGTCGAGTTAAAATCATGGTTTTCAATATAGTAAATGTGCAGGAAAAATGGCTTAAAGCGCCCGAGCGCAGCGAGGAGTGCTTTAAGTCAATTTTTCCTTGCACAACCACCCTGCTTTTAGAATCCACGCAAACGAGGTTTACCCCTCAAAGATCCACCATTTTTCTGCTTAATCCACGGGCCTAGGGGTATTTTTATAATGAGTGTAAATTTTTATAATGAGAGTCGCCATAGCACGAGGAGGATTCACGCGAAAAAGTAACAACCGTTCGTTAAATTTAAGCAACCCTTTTTGGAAGTAATTTTGGTCCTAAAAAGGAGAACGTATTCGTACCATAGCGTAAGAGTTACTGACAAATTTGTCAACAGCTACACTCTTATGTATAGGAACACACGTACCGTCAACTGAATGCCTTGATTCTCCAATCACGAGCGATTTACCTTCAAATTTGCAGTGAAAATCGAGCTTTTTAAATTCGATTTTTGAAAAAACAAGTGCATTTAAGGCATTCCGTCTTAGTTAATTCTCTTATTTAAAATATACTCTTTCAGAATATATCAAAGTTTTAATCGTAAAATTTGTATTTTAGGGTCCCTAATACAAACCTTTCCCCCAAACACGGATAGACTAGAGAGCGGAAAACCGCGGTTCTAATCCTGGTTGCGTCAGATTTGTGCTGTGATCTAAAAAGTCCAAACTTGATCTGCGGACTACTCGCCAACCCGTCTGCCCAACGTGGTGAGTTATGGGCAAACCCCCCTCTCTCTCCACTTGGGGAGAGTTTAAAAGGGGAAGCCTAACGTTTAGGAGTGGACGTATAACGGCTGATAACGAGGAGGATGAGGGCTTAGAAATCTATTCCATAATTATGCAAGCTGAAATACTTGCAATTGCACTATGTGCCCATGAATTCCAGCAGAGAAATTTGAATGGTAAACAAGTCAATATAATGTCTGACAGCAAAACTGCGATAAAAGCACTCAAAGCCAGTAGTTCTGAGTCTCTATCCACATGGGGATGCAGACAATCTCCCAAGAAACTATTCAAGGGCAACAAAATTGCCCTTCATTGGGTGCGCGGTCATGAGGGTAATTAAATAAGCTAAAGAACGCTCCACTGAACCTGAGCCTCTGTGGGCTATTCAAAACACACAGAAGGTAGAAATCCAGAAGTGAGAAGCGGAAAGGAAGAAAACCCTCTGAAAAAAATTTATAAAATGGACGAAAATAATCAGATAAGTAATATTACATTTATAATTACGATGAAAGTGAATTACATTGACTTTGGGAGATTGAGCCTATGAAGATTGCATCAAGAATATATCTAAAATACTTTCAAATCCTTTATTGTTACATGCATATAAACAATTTAAATAAAAATATGTATATGAAATTGTAAAAAAAAATTATAAAATTTCTATCAAATGTGATAAAAAAATTTATAATAGCGTAAAAGTTGTTGCTTAAAATTAGTCAACTTAATCGTGATTTAAAAATGTCGTAATGAATCACAAAAATTTTACAACACTAAAACATTCATATATGCAACATCAAATAAAACGTTTTCCTCTTCTTAGCCTCAAAATATATAATATGCTTTTTTTAATAAAAATTGCGCAGCTGCTTCGTTAATAATTTAAATTAAAATACAAAAGATTGATTCGTCGATAATGTAGGCCTTATAAAATAATTGACCCACCACAAAAAAATACTTTAAGTGATGGATGGGGTTATTACAACCATTTATGTGACTAAAAAAATACTAGACGTACAAATTAAACTGCTACCCCATGAAGAATTTTCAAAACACACATTTCACTTAAAAAATTAGGAATGTCTTAAAAAGTCACAGTTTATCACATAAAACTTTTCTATAAAATCACAAAAAAAAATCTTTGGCATTCTAATTGTTTCGTGTCAATTGTAAAAATCGTTATAGAAAATTTCAATAAAAAATGATTTAAAATTTGCTCCTAAATACAAGGTGATTCAATTATATGGACTTCTTTAATAGCTTCCTTTTCAATCCAGTGTTAAATTTATTATTATTCTCAGTAACTAAATTAATAGATGCCGTGGCTACTCCCCGAGTTCCCATCAGTTAAATGATAAATCTAGTTCCTAAATAAATGAAATTTTCTCACCTTTTTCTCAATTCTTCTTTTTTTGATACGTTCAATGGTAAAGGAACCATAAAAGAAGTCAATATTATTAATTCACCCCATAGAAAAATTGTATAACACAATACTGGCACATCAATTTTTGCAGTTATAATTAAAACAGTAAAGCATACGAAAAGCTCGTATTCCTTATCGTGTTACTTATAAAACGTGGAAGGAATAAGCCTGCCACAACAGATACTAAACAGTTACATCAAATTAGTACCATTAATATATCCATGTATAAACATACAAAGTTATTGTAATACACATTTATTCGTTATTCGTAATTTTTTCTTTTTCCGTTTTTCCAAATCAGCCTGCGGTTGGTTTCGTATAATACGAACCACCTGAAAAGTTGCAACGTAAACACTCAAAATATTTAGAACCTAAAGTAAATAAAATTACCTCGTGGAAAGTGGCGTCGATATTAAGGGGTGGATCTTTCGCACTTGTCTCAATGTAAGGAATTCCTAACTTATGGGCCAATTCTCTCCCCTGCTCTTCGCTAACCTTACGTAAGTGAACCAAGTCCACCTTATTGGCGACTAAGAGCATGGGATAAACGTCCCTAGGTACAAAAAACCGTAAAAAAACGTCTCAAAAATGAAATTACCACCAACCTGTCTTTAACCCTCAAAATTTGAGTGTGAAAGTGAATGATGTTTTCGTAACTGTTTTTATCGGTAACCGAATAGACTAACAAGAAACCGTCACCCTTCCTCATGTACTGTTCTCGCATTGCACTAAATTCTTCCTGTCCAGCAGTATCCAAGACTAAAATGCAAGTTAAAGAAGAAAATGTATGAAAAAAAGAAAAGTTTTACCATCTAAAATACACCATTGACCGTCGACTTCAACGTGCTGAAAATAGCTGTCTTCGATAGTAGGATCATAATCGGTAACAAACAACTTTTGAAAAAACTGTATTGTAATTGCACTTTTTCCAACACCGCCATCTCCTACAACAACTAACTTGATAGTGGGTAAATTATCGTTCGGAGGTCTGGTCATTGTGCCCCTTGCACTGAACTTCCTACTTTTGCTACCTATCGTGATCTACTTAATTAAAATAATAAATGTGTGGTGGTTTACCCTATCACGTAGTATTGTCAACCAATTTGTCTGCAAATAACAAAAACCGGCGTATGCATTAAACCGAATGTTGCAATTAATTTTCAACTTACTTGGGCATAGTTGGAATTATTTGTTAAATCGAACAAACACGTTCAACGATTCCTGTGGGAAATTCTATTTTTGGATAGGTATCAATGAAATTGTGTTTTGGGCGTTTTCATTCTTTATCTGGAGGTAGGTTGCGAGAACTTTACGTACGAGGGGTGATCATAAAATTAGGAGAGTTTAAGGGTCACCAATACACAGGGTCACTAAGAAAATGTAAGTTATTCTTTTTTCGTAACTTTGTGATACAATTTGTAATGATTAACAGTCAAAAACCGGTTATATAATTGTGTATTGGCAGTATTCACAAAAACCTTAATGTATTTACCCAAATATTTTAAGAGGGGCATTTTTTCCAGGGCTCTTTTAAATTAATCAACAGATGGCGCCTACTTAAATATTTTTATAAAATAAGAGGAATTTGCTATATTTAAAATATAGCAAATTCGTTGAGATAATACTATTCTATAAACAATATTCTTGATATTAAGCTATTTTGAGTTCGTAATATTTATTTATAAAAACACAATTCGTAATTAAAGTTTAATTATCTTTTTTTGTAAGTGAGTGTGTTTTGACATACTCAATACGAACTCAAAATAGCTTAAGATCAAGAATATTGTTTATAGAATAGTATTATCTCAACGAATTTGCTATATTTTAAATATAGCAAATTCCTCTTATTTTATAAAAATATTTAAGTAGGCGCCATCTGTTGATTAAATTAAAAGAGCTCTAAAAAAAATGCCCTTCTTAAACAAAAATTTATGGTTGATTTATACTCATTTCATTTATCACTTATCATTTAAGAAATTAACCAATAGAATGATGTATAAAGAATTATTTGAACCATTTAGGGATTCTGCAAGCAGGGAGGTTTCCCCCCCTCAACATTGTAGAAAGTTGATAAAAACACTCAAAATTTGGTCAATTTGGCAATTTTTTTGTCTAAATTTACAAAACTAACAAAAAGTTGGCAATTTTGAATTAATTCAGTTGGCAAATTTGAGATTGCTCTCCCATGAAAAAAATTGGTAGGGCACGTCCCTGTCTGCAGGGTATTTTGGGAGGTGCATGTCCCCAGTCCCCCCCAATTTAAATTTTGACTCCAAAATAGTCTAAATCGTTTGTGCTTCGTTTGTACCTGTTTGTGCAAACATTATTTTCGTTTGTACCCAAATAGTTTTCGAGAAATTTCAAAATTTCTCTGGGGGGGAGGGGCTGGAGACATGCTTTTTTAAAATTCAAATTTTGGATTCAAAATAGTCTAGAACGTTTGTAATTCGCTTGTGATTGTTTGTGCAAGTTTTATTTTTGTTTGTACCCAAATAGTTTTTGAGATTTTCGAGATTCTAGGTAACACGTGGTAAAACAAAATTTCTTTAAAATTTCCAATTTTTGATACAAAAATAGTCTAAAACGTCTGTGTTTGGTTTTTTACTTGTTTGTGCAAGCTTCATTTTCGTTTGTACCCAAATAGTTTTTGAGATTTTCAAGAAATACATCAAGAAAACTGACGCGCACGAGTGTATTAACGAGATTCTGGGTAACACTTACAGGATCACGTTCAAAATACTCTCTATCGTTTGTACTTCGTTTGTGCAAGTTTCATTTTTGTTTGTACCCAAATAGTTTTCGAGAAATTTCAAAATTTCACTGGGGGGGGGGGGCTGAAGAAATGCTTTTTTAAATTTCGAATTTTGGATTTAAAATAGTCTAGAACGTTTGTACTTTGTTTGTACCTGTTTGTGCAAGTTTTATTTTCGTTTGTACCCAAATAGTTTTTGAGATTTTCAAGAAATACATCAAGAAAACTGACGCGCACGAGTGGATTAACGAGATTCTGGGTAACACTTACAGGATCAAGTTCAAAATACCCTCTATCGTTTGTACTTTGTTTCTGCCTGTTTGTACAAGTTTCAGTTTTGTTTGTACCTCAATATTTTTTTGAGATTTTCAAGAAAAATATCTAGGATACTGACGGGCATGATTAGGTTGACGAGATTCTCTTAGCTCGGGGAAACACATAAAATTTTAATCTTATAAAATAGAATTAAACTTGAGCGTTATTGTACGGAACTTGCTCGGAGAAGTACTCTAAAATTTAAATACTCCTAACTTGGCCGAAAATGAAATTAAAATGATAGGAATAGAAGCACATTGAAGCTCAAACGGTGTTTTAACGTTTGACATCAATTTTATCCCAAAATTTCAATTGTTGGAATTGTGTTGGAAGCATATCTACAAGACCCCCCCCCCAAGTTTTCTTGAATCACTCCGCTATAGTTTGGTATCACAGTCCTAGTGCAACCAGAACACACTTTGCTCTAATTGATTGGTGTAAAATGATCAATCCCCTTATTACGCCAATCAATTTTCACAATTTTTTATACTAACTTGCTCAGAGTAGTTTGAAGTAACATGACAAATAGACCTACTATCAAGCTTATAATACTTGAAACTTAAGAACAAAAACAAGCACAAACGAATTAGAAACGTTCAAGACTATTTTGAATCCAAAATTCACAATTTAAAAAAATTCTATGTGTTTCCCCGTGCTAAGAGAATCTCGTTAATTCACTCATGCGCGTCAGTATTCATGATGTTTTTCTTGAAAATATCAAAAACTCTTTGAGTACAAGCGAAAATAAAACTTGCACAAACGAAGTACAAACGTTCTAGACTATTTTGAATCTAAAATTTTAAAAATTCTATGTGTTTCCCCGTGCTAAAGGAATCTCGTTAACCTAATCATGCTCGTCCGTGTCCTAGATATTTTTCTTAAAAATCTCAAAAAAATATTGAGGTACAAACAAAAGTGAAACTTGCACAAACAAAGTACAAACGATAGCGAGTATTTTGAACGTGATCCTGCAAGTGTTACCCAAAATCTCGTTAATCCACTCATGCGCGTCAGTTTCCTTGATGTATTTCTTGAAAATCTCAAAAAACTATTTGGGTACAAACAAAAATGAAACTTGCATAAACAGGTACAAACGAAGTACAAGCGATAGAGTATTGTGAACTTGATCCTGTAGTTGTTGTCCAGAATCTCGTTAACCCAATCATGCGCGTCAGTGTCCTAGATGTAGGTTTTTCTTGAAAATATCAAAAACTATTTGGGTACAAACAAAAACAAAACTTGCACAAACAAAGCACAAATGATTTCGACTATTTTGGAGTCAAAATTCTAATTGGGGGGGGGGGACATGCACCTCAAAAGTTGATCAATTTAGCAATTTTTTTGTCTAAATTTATAAAACTAACAAAAACTTAGCAATTTTGAATTAATTCAGTTGGCAAATTTGGAATTGCTCCCTCTGAAAAAAGTTGGTTGGACACGTCCCTATCTGTAAGGTATTTTGGGCATGACTGTAGATTTACAATAATAGTAGCTTTTATCACAAGGACGTAAACCATCACAAGCGAGTACTCGCGGCACAAAAATCACAATTCAATCAAAATTTTATTTATGTATTTACAAAAAATATATAGGAATGGTACATTATTTCTAAAAGTTGCTTACAAATTTCTCTCTACGGTTATGTATTTTGCACTAGTTCATTGCTGAATGAGTCGACGATAAAACATCTGCAAGTACATGGAGTTACTGGGCACTCTGAGTGTTCCCTAAAAAGTACATCATTATAAAGCAAGAATACATTTTTGCTTTTTACATACTTAAACCAATGAATCATGTGGGAGGCATGTCCCCCATGACGACAGGTCTGACACCAAGTAAACCAATTTGAAAATTCAGCCAACCTGTTATCATTTTCATTTGTACTGCTAAGACCGGTAGTTGTCCCCATATGCATAAGACAAATAGCACACCGTGGTAATGGTTTACGACAATTAGGACAAGCCGACATCTGAAAATTTAATAAAATTATCTTCACTTACCAAAATTTTAGTTCTTTTACTTTTAATTTATTTGGTGTCCCACTCATTCTAGCATAAGATCCTCGACCACGATTCAAACCTTGCATATACGCTGAAATACTCTTCCCACAGAAACTGCACGAAACGTAAACTTGTTGAGGTGGTTTATCAGCTTGTCTGTAGGAACTCAACATAATATCAAATAAGGCACGATGATTCCACAGTTTCCAGGTATCCAATAAGTTTCTGTAACTAAATAATTTATTAAAAACAAACAAACATTTCCGCAATTCATTTTTATTTACCTCATCACCCATTCCTTTATGGAGTCTGCAAAAACTTCGTGAGGAAATGCTTTGACCCCTATCAAAGTTGTAGTTTGGATATCTCCAGTGGCGTTCAAATATTTCTGCAGAAGGCGAATCCCATCCCCACTATTGCCTTTAACAAAATAAATTTTAGTCCTCCCTAAACGTTAATGCCACAATCAATGTACCAGTTAAAATGATCCCATCTAAGTTACCTTCTTCGATTAATTGAATAGTTAAATTTTTCAAATATTCTTGCAATTTGTTATCTGATAGAAAAATACAAGCAAATGCAACACGGTCATCAACTGACATTCCATTTTCGTTCTAAAAAGCCAAAACAGTGAAAAAAATTAAGATTATTAAAATAATTTACCAAAACATTTTCGTAATTAAAATTTTCTGCTGTTAAAAAAGCAAACATGGCGCGTAAGTACGGATCTGTAAGTTGGGCTCGCGTGTTAGAACACAATTGCCTCCACATGCTGTTTTTATCATCAGAGAAACCTGCAAGTGCCATAGCAACGATACTTAAGTGAACATTATCTACATTTCTCTCGGCCGCCTGATTTAAAATATCCAGTGCTACTTTAATTTTTAAATTAAACACTGCGATAGCAGCAGCTCTCGAATACATGTGCTCCTTCTGCAGTCTTTCTAAACACTTAGTCAACATTGCAGAATCTCTTTCAAAGTGCCAACCACACAAATGCAGCGCTTTATCTCGATCTTCGTGTCTAAACACAGCAAAAAAAAATTTAATAAAAATACTTTTTTCTTTGCACAACAAACCTGTAGGTACGAGCAGATGTGTGACAGTTAGAGTTTCCCAACTCAGACCAAGGTGTGGAAACAACTTCCGATTTGGTAGTACTACCGTCCATTTTCAAAACAAACCTTACTCCTGGGTGTTTTGTGTTGTAACCTTTTAGTACCCCTTCTTCGACTAATTTGTTACTCAAGTGCAACCAATTCCATAAATTTGAAATCATAATGTCGTCAACTAATTCGCCATTTTTCCAAAAATCTTCCTGTAAAAAAGCAACTTGATTCTAAATATTGCAATTGTAACAGAGCTCGTTGATCCATTTATGCGCGCAAGAATTGAAATAAGGAACGAAAATTATCTGCTATTTGAATAAACTTGATTTTCTTAGTCTCACGATTTATTTACTGTTGTGAGAGACAATCAAATAAAAACAAATTGCAAAATAAAAATATAAAAAATTATACCGTCATATATAAAAATGTTAAACTTGAAAATTATAACTCATACAAAAGGTCAAATTGACTGAAGAAAAGTTACCTATCTTTGCAAAGAAATTTGAGTTAATCGAATCTTGTAAAGGAAATTAAGTTAGTTGAATTTTTGGAAAGAACAGGCGACAGGAAATCAAAATTCATATGGCATCGACAGAGTAATGACCTAGTAAAATAAATGAGAGTAAATCAGATACATATCGACAATTATTAATGGGGAAAGCAGTCAAATAAGTTGAGTTAAACACTTCACACTTTCACTGTGTAACAGAATTGAACAAGTTTAGGACAGCTATCGACCATACTTTTTAAATTGTTGTACCATGGCTGTATAATACCAAGTGTTAACCCCTAAACATCCCCCATCAAGTGGTTAATTATGACAATATTACAATCAATTTCAATGTTGTTTTATTTACAGTACAATTTACTAGAAAAATACTAAGATTTCTTACTTTTAAGCCATAATCACGTAAGGTCCTGTCTCTAATTTTGTGAGAAATATCCATTAGATTGTTATAAATGTTGCTATTATCATCCACACACTTCATAGTTTTTCTTCCAAACGTCCAAACAATGTTAGAATTTGGCGCCCAATTTAGAGTTATTCGGTCGAATGCAGTGTAATCAGTAACAGATCCTACAATTTTATTTTAAACAATTTTAAAAACCCAAAATAATTAAAATTTTAACCTGATAATGCTATGGCCAAAAGTCTGTTTTCATCATTTTTGTGCCAGGAGAACGAAGTTATGTTGTGAGGAGATCCCGGTGAAATCACCCTCTCCAAAACGGAAGGTTCTACCTCTTCTGTACCTACAACTGTGTGTTGAATATCATACAAAGTCAACTGTGACGAGTCACGCGTAAGTGCTGCCAACATGTTGTGCCTCGTAGGACTCCAACCAATTTTTAAGACCGGTTTACTGTGCTGCAAAGTTATGAGGGGCCTTTCAAAGTTTCTAGTGTCCCAAATACAAACTTGTGACTCAATGAACGACGCCAAATGCTTGTCATTGTGGGGATCCACACACAAACCATAAATTGCTTTTGTTGGAGTTGTATTGGCCACTTTATTAGCTTCCCTAAAGTCGATCAATTTGATATTTTTTAGATTCATTCCCACCGCTAAGTATTTGTTATTTCCATTGAACCACGCAAGACTGTGAGCTACTTCCGAGACCCCAAACTCGGCGACCGGTTTAGCCAACTCCAAGCCTGAAGCCATCGTGTTCACCACTAACCTACCCGTCCCATTCATATCCTGTTGTAAGGGACACTTCATGATGTCCCATAATAAAACCGAATGGTCGGAGCGGTACTTATCGAGGCCCGCTGCAAGTAAGTTGCACTCGGTGGGATTCCATGCCACCGCATTACATTGACGTGGATGACGGGGCACTAAGAAATTAAGCTTTCAGTAATGCTTAAAAAAAGAGTTTAAGCGTCTCACCAAATTCCTTCCCAGGAAGACTGACTGAATCATACTGCGATGGTCCAAATGTGAGAAGAGTTACTCTACCATTTCCTTGTCCAATAGCCAACAACAGATCGCTGTCACTTTTTGGGTAAATATCGATACATTTAACATAATGATGAGTAGAATTTGTCGATAACAAATTCGCACCGGCGGTATTGCTCAATTTAATTGCTGAAAAAGGTTTAACTGTCACAACAAAAATATAAAACAAAAAAGTTACGTACTGGGGTCATAGCCTTCTTGTATCGGTGCAATTTCATATAAACAAATTTCCGATCCCCAAGTTATAAATTTGTTAGGAATCGAAGTCCACTGTATTTCAAGTTTCGAAGACATTTTAAAATAATTGAGGTTAGTTCATTCATATCATAACCTAACGAAAGGGGTGGGGTGATTTTAGTGGGTGACTTCGATACTGATAGAATAATCACAAGCTCTCTAAATAACAAGGCGAGGCGTTTTAGCTAATTTGATAAATTTGTTGTTACAAATTCGCCTACTTTTCAAAATAAAGGTTGGTTGTGTGTTTTACGTTCGTTTGAGGGTCAATGACTCGTTTTATTATTTGGGTGTTGATTTGAGGTTTTGTGTTGTTTTAGTTGTTAAATATCCGAAAATGGCGAAAAAACCTACAATACAACCGGCTTTACATAAAGTTATTATGGTTGGAAGCGGAGGTGTCGGAAAATCGGCGTTAACTTTGCAATTTATGTATGATGAGTTTGTGGAAGATTACGAGCCCACGAAAGCCGACTCGTATAGGAAGAAGATTTTGTTGGACGGTGAGGAGGTTCAGATTGATATATTAGATACCGCCGGGCAAGAAGATTATGCTGCTATTAGGGATAATTATTTTCGTAGCGGTGAGGGATTTCTCTGCATATTTTCTATTACCGAGGATGAAAGTTTTCAAGCAACTGAAGATTTCAGGTATTAATTTTTGGTATTTAGAGTTTAATTTTTTTGGCTTTTAATTATGCAAAAAAGTAATTATTTTCAAAATACGGTGGGTTCAGGAGGAAATTAAACAAATCATTGAATTCCTACAGAATTATCTCATTATTACATCATTTGTGTTATCTTAATTATCCTGACAGTTTTTATTCAAATTACATGCATAGCTGTGGTAAAATGTGGAAGTTTATATTTAAAATAAAATTCAAGGTAGTTTTAATATTAATTTAAAAAATAATAGTTTTATCCATATTTTTAAACGTACAGAGAAATCTTTCATAGATTTTTGTCTAATTTGTCGTAATTAACTCCTTACTACCCTTAGGGGGATGTTTGGGAGTTAACACTTGGTACCTCAATAATTGGGAGATGTTCTCATTTTAAAATAAAAGATGTGCACTTCATTAACACACAGTATATTTTAACAAATATTTACAATCTTAACCTAAAAGAGGAGATTATTAATACACAAAAATATTTTATCAAGCATATGTACCACACTCTCGCAGGAGTTTATAAATATTAGCTTTGAAAATGTGAATCTCTGAGACGGTCTCAAGAACTTTTTAAATACAGCTAGGCTGTTGGTTTTGCCGCTTCAGTGGTTGCTTTCTTGCGCCCTTGGAGTTGTCATGTCGTTTGGTTGGAAATTATTTGCTCAGTTCATCTTAATGAGCCAAGAGGATGTCCAGAAGATTTGAATTTTTGGATCATGTACAGGAGATCTTTGACCATGACGTTGTTTTTCTTTCCTCCTTTGAAACTTGAAGGGGGGTTTCATATTCTGATGTGTCCATATTGGCATATGGGCAGCGGAGAGGTACACGATTTGGTGGCGGCAGACGTGAAGTTTGGAAAAGAAGTCGTCCTTGGGTGAAGTACGGAGCGTGGCAGTCCTCGTCGGAGTTGGTGCTCTCATCATCTGTTTAAGAGCCGATTTCTTGTGATTTCGCCTGCTTGGCTTTTTCCTGGATTACCAAAAGGTCGCGAGCTTGCCGTACTTGGTTCAGCTGGTCTTTCATTTCCTTCAGGAACGAACGCTTTGATCGATTTTCGTATCCCCTTTAATTGTATTTGCTGTCTCGCTCTTATGATTGGTTTTTTTGGTCCTTATTATTACCAACTTAATAAAAGTTTACGTGCCTCTGATTGGAAGTACACCAGTTGAGTTCCAAGCAATGAGGTCAAGGCAGTTGATAGTCGTAATCTTAGGACCGATTTCATAATAAAAGCGTTAGTATCCATTTAACGAATGCCAATAGAACTCCACTTTTATTTTCAACAGCTTGTTAAAAGTTTTTAAACATCACAACCTTGCTAAAATAAAAATGTTAGATTTTTATTAATTAGGAAAATTCAGATTTTACTTTAAGATGAGTTAAACTTCTTAAGCAGAAAACTTTAATTTAGGTTTCTCGTGCTTAGTGAGCATGAGATATTATGAACATATTTTTTTGTAGTAATTACACTAAATAATTTCGTTTTGGTTTCATAGTTTCATTATTATTCAGGTGCCAGTTCATGCCAGATCTTCAAATGCTGCTCTGGCCTAATCAATATTTTTTATTAGCATTAACTAATAATAGTTCAAAATGAGTTTACGATGCGTTGAACTGGAATTTTGCCAACATTTTATTGGTTTTTAATTAAATTACGAAGGATTTTTTTGACCACGATGTTTTATCATATTTTGTTTGTACTTTGTGCCATTTTTCGAGTTTAATTGTCCAAATTAGTTTTTGTTTCAATTCACGTTTACCTAATCAACACAGAAAGTCAAAAATTCGGATCTATTTTTTTTTAAAACAACTATGGTTATAAAATTTTGATCTCATTTCTCAATTATCAGGAAATTTGTCATAAATAAACCACTCTATATTTCGAATTATGTGCAATCTAAACCATCAAATAAGTTTGAAGTTAATATTTTTTAACAATTTTCAGAGAGCAAATTTTAAGAGTAAAAGGTGATGAAAACATTCCATTTTTATTAGTTGGTAATAAGTGTGATCTCGAGGAAAGAAGAAAAGTTACGTTTCAAGAGGCCAGTGATCGCGCCAAAAAGTGGGGAGTAACCTATGTAGAAACTTCCGCCAAAACTAGAGAACATGTGGATAAGGTAAATAAAACAAATGTAGTATCCAGCAAAGCTTGACCAAAACTTTTCAGGTATTTTTCGACCTTATGAGAGAAATAAGGGCACGTAAAATGGAAGAAAATAAAACGAGTAATGGTAAAGGGAAAGATAAAAGCATAAGAAAAAAATTAAAGTGCGTCATTTTGTAAGTGTGTAAGTGAAACGATTTTATAAATTTTAAGTTATTTATATGTACAATGGAATTATTAAATTAAAAAAATAACTGTAAGATAAATTATGTAAATTTTAGTTACAGTTAATTCTGATTCATTTTCTCCATTGTTACTCAAATCTGATATTCTCTTTGTAAATTATAGTAATTAATTTGTTCCACTTTAATTCGTGTTTTAATTGACTGTCTATAGTAATAATGTACAGGGTCGACCACGATTTTTGTAAAAAAGTAGTGATTACTTTAGTTTGCCATTTTTGTTGACCCTTTTCTGTGCCGATTTTTTTTTAAACTCTTTTTAATCCAAAATTGCTTCACCAAGCAAAAATGTATTTTAATCTTAAGAATGTAAATGTAAATACAAAATATTTAATTAGCTTTTAAATTTTTTCACATTTATATTGAAAATTGTAGACATCAAGTTACAGTTTTTTTTGTATCACTGGGTGTATTAGTTTTTGAGTGAAAACCAAAAAAATTGGTATAACAAAATATTGGTGCCTTTTCAAACCGCAGTCCATTCCACCAGTACCAGTTTTTTTTGTTTTTTATTTGAAATTCTTGTGTTTTGATGATCACTTAGGAAAGTGAACTTAGTTTTTGTTTAAAAATATATTTTTTTAAAACTAGTTTAGTTTTAAATTTAGCTTTTAAATTATTGAAGTCCACGAAAATTGTTTATAAATTAATAATGCAATTTAAATACTCGATTTCTTTAGCTTTAAAAACAATTTCTCTGTATTATCATTGCACATGAAATGCACTGTATAAAATGCTTCATACCAAATGGGTGTTTTTTTTCAAATAAAATTATATCAATAAAAAAGTTTATTATTACCCTTTTTGTAGTTTGCAAATGTTGTATTTTGAATCGACTATATTTTAATCGCTTGTAATATTACATAATTTGTACCATCCCCACAGTTTAATATTACCCAATGGATAGAATTTTTTTTATGTGCAAATAAAAACATGTATAAATTGATTTGAAAGAAAAGAAAGCAGTGTATGGTTAGAATTTCATTTTTAAGGCTAGAATTCGTCATAAATTTTTCCTCAAAATGCACTATCTTGCAAGTTAAATGAATTTAAAGATTGTTGAAAGAGAATAGTGATTGACTCCAACTAATGGGGTGCTAACAGGATAAAATTGTTCATACCAGCAGTGAGAGAAGCTCACCCTCCTGTGTTTTAACAAGGTGATATCCGAAATTTAATTCATTCCTTTTGGTTAAACATTTCATTAGTATTGCTTAGTTAAGGTCATCTGAAGCTCATCTTGTGCTGCTGAGCTGAGTCGCCAGAATCACGCGGACATTTGGATCTTTAATGATAAATTTGGTAGAATGTCAAAGGTTAAGTTCTTAGATTAAAATATCTTGAAAACGTATTGGAAATAATTGGTACTTGTTACTTCCATGCTACATGCTTGCACTATTGGTTCTAACAAAAGCAAAGATTCAACATAACTTATCGTAATTTACACGGTATACTTCGTTAGCGTTGACATTGAACAAGAAAATTATCGAGTTTTTGATGGGGAAGGTTTGAAAATACTTTTAAGAAAGTTAAAATTTTGGGAAGGGAAATCTATAGAAACCTTAGTTGTTCTGGCAACACCTGCCTGTAGTATAATTAAAATTCAAAAACAGCTTTGACCTTGCAAACTTATAAGATTAGAAATCGTCAACTAAAACATTTTTCTATATAAAAACCAATACTTGCATTTAAAATAAAGTTGTACTATTTAAACGAGTAATCCAGAAAAGAAAGTGAAAAATGAGTTTGGAAGATTTTGAAATTCTAAATTTTTATGGAAAAGGTAGTTTTGAAAAACTTTATAGAGCGCGCAAAAAAAATGGAGATGATAAAGACCAAATATACTTCCTTAAGCAAGCCAAGACAATATATTACAAATATTTTGAAATAGAAAAACACATTTTGGGTCGAATTAAGCATCCGTTTTTGGTCCAACAATTTTATTCATTTGAAACAGAAACAAAAATTTATTTGGTAGAAGAGTTTGTACCTGGAGGTTCCTTATGTTTTTATTTAACTAATAAAAGTACATTATTCGCATCAGAAGAGGTTGTAGCTTTTTATATTAAAGAGATTATAATAGCAATAGAGTATTTACATTCGGAAAAAATTATTTACAAAAAACTCTGTCCATGTAATATTTTATTGGATGAAAATGGACACATAAAACTCGCAGATTTTACATGCAGTGAAGAAAACTTTCCCAATTTTCAAAGAAATCCTAACATTGGCTTTTGTCTAACAGGATATGAAGCACCTGAGCAATTCATAAAAGGTTGTGGACACGGATTTGCGGTTGATTGGTGGGCGTTGGGTGCACTCCTTTACCAAATGATGGTAGGTAAACCGCCCTTTGTTGCTTCGAACAGTAAAGAGTTAGTAAAAAGAATTTGTAATGGAAATTTTAAACTACCCTGTAATATATCGTCAAATGCAAGTGATTTGATAAGAAAGTTATTAACCCTAGACGAAACTCGACGATTGGGTTATGCTGGAGCTGAGGCTATCAAACGACATCCATTTTTTGAGAATACATGTTGGGAGAGTATTTCCAAGTGCATAGAGCCTCCTCCGCTTATACCTGAATTCTATCCTCTTGCGGAAGAGGAGGACATATCAGATGATGATATTTCAATGCCTTTTAACTTCAAAGAGTTCTGCTATGATTCTAAAACTCAATCCAATACTTCGGATGACGAAAATGAATCTTCTCGAAGAACTGAGTATGATACCTCCTGAACGGATGCATCAAATAAAATTTTTAACTTCTCAGACATCGAACAGCACAAATTTTGAAGTGTGTGGTTTTATTTATGATACTTACGTCTGTTTAATATGTATACGAATAAATTATATTTAATGTAATTATTTTTTCAATTATTGAATCGTAAAATAAAAAAAAGCGAGAAATAAAAAAGTGTGAGTATTGAATTTCATACACAAACAGGGGCATGTTTACCTATTGATTTAAGAAGGACTCTAGAAAGTCCATGCAGAAACTATTTCAATTATTTTAAAGTTACTCAAGAGATAAAATTAAAACCCAAAGCGTTAAAACAATCATAATTTATTTGCTTAAAACTGTACAAGTCACTAATTAAGTGTTACACCTTTTTAAACCTCAGCTGTACTCGCAGGAATGACCGCATCCCGTAGGACAAACTTTATTTGTGCTTATCCATTGCTGCATGTGAGCTAAATGACCACCATGTGAGCATCCTTGACACCAGGCATATAATCCCTTAACTACTTGATGACAAACACTGCATAAAGCATACTCAGATGTATGGCAACGGTCACATAACCAACCGGCCCTTTGTAAAGGCTTTGTGCATTTACCACAATTTGTATTTATTCTTGTGGATTGTTGGTTTAACTGTGTTACATTTGGAATCCACGATAATTTAATCACCTGTGCTGCAATATTCCATAACTTGTGTCGTCCCAACAATTCGATGTAACCCAACAACCAGTGCTCTTGTGTAGCCTCGTCCAAACCACTCAACATACTTCTTTGATCCCCCATCACCAATAAAATACATGCGGCGGTCTGTACATCCCCTAACGAAGCGTGATGCTTAAGAGCAGAAATAAGAATTTCACTTGGATCCCACATTACACGACTCGGTGTGGTAGAAACTGTAAGAAACCCAAAACCTCCATCGTCCGTCGAAGTACCTTCGTCGTTAATATCAGGTGAATTGTGATTAGGGAACTGCTCAGGAGGAGGCGAATGGTTTTGAATTTCATGCCGAATATTAAAAGCTTCATTTGGTAAAGTCCAATCCTGCATTTCAGTCAACTGTTGTTGGGAGTTACGAAAATTGTTTCTAAAATCTGAAACTAAATTGAATTGTAGAACGCATTCCTACTTCATAAATTACCTGAATTTAAACCATCCAATTCGATATCCAGCTCATTATCACCAAAAAAGAAATCTCCCCGTGGTAAACCTAATCTAAAATTTGAATATGAAGTAAAACCATTGCTATAAACACCAACATGATCCACTTGGTCTTCAGCTTCCGTCTCGTCATCTCCCCCACTGTATTGAGCTGCCGGAGTATCACCTCCTTTGGATTGGTAATCGTCGGTACTGTGGTCACCTCCTATTTGTAAGGAATTAATAGGAATGTTATTGTGAGAGAGTGCATCCTCATTATTTTTGTTGTTTTGCAATTTTCTGTACTCTTCGCCATACATTGTCTTCAAAATTTGCCACACAGTTGAAATCTACAACAATGGTGGGGTAACAAAGAACAAAAAATAGAATAAAACTCACGTAATCTTTCCCACAATCTTTAGCAACGGTGGAATTATGTTCGCACATTTCAGATAAACTCTTTCCACTTAATACGTAATTTACAGCCAAAGAATAAAAGCACTTTGGTTCTTGTGAAAACGTCGTCTGGAAATGATGCAAGATACTGGAAGCTTGATGAAATTGGTCGTTATGGTTTGTTGTGCTAGAACTCTTCCTCATTAAACCGGTAACTTTAGAGTACAGGTTTGTGTTAACAGGTATCCTATATGCATGTAACACTTCCCCTACTTTATTCAAAGAAACTCCTTGTGGGTTTGCTTTATTTGCCGGTCTACTTGCATCTTTAAAAGCGTGTTGAATTAAATGGCAGTCCTAAAATAACAAACACTTCAGTGTTCGAGTTCTGGCTTAATTTTACAAATGATCTTACTCTACTTGTACTGAGAAAAACGTGTGGGTCCCCTCTCCATGCAACACCGGTAGCAACGTCCTTGTGTTCGTTAAATGCTGCAAAAGGAATATAAGGTCGGCGAATGTCCCACACATTGATACTGCAATCGACCACTAAAGCACAACTAGCAATATGGTATTTCCGTTGAGGCCTCCATTTAACATGACCAATGGACGCTATAGTGTGGATTGTGTAATCCAGATTTGGTTTACTGGTCAAATCCCAAACCTAAGTGTTTTATTTGATGATCAGAATATGTTGTTAAAGTTAGTTACGGGAGTTGTTTCGCTGGGGGTCCATTTCTATTTAATATAAGTGGGTGAGATAGCTTATCATCCAGAAAGTAATAATCTCACGTTTGTCTTTGGGGGGGACATGGTTTGCATCTGAATCCTGTAAAATAAGTATCTACAGAAAAACTCATAACTTAAGAACTTAAAAAGTTAGAGATATAAATTAAAATCCATATTTAAATTAATAATAAACGCTATAATCACAATTTTATTTTTTTCAGAAAACAAAGTTTATTTGGTAACCTATTAATTTTATGAATTTGAATAACTATAGACTTTTATTGAATACCTACATAGGTATGTGCTATAAATTTCTTAAAATGCTAAAAAAAATGTACTAACGCAGTTTTCTAGTATAACAATGATATAATTAGAATTTAATTAGAAAAAAAATTATATAATTTTATTGTGAGGGTATAAAGAGTATCTGGTATAAAGACCTCTTAGAAATCACTTCTCCATTGCAAAATAAAATTGTAAAAATAGCGTTTTTGAATAATTTGCACGTAAACTTTATTATTAATTTAATCTTAAACATATTTTATATAAATTAGTTTAATGCATGTACAATATGGTATCTTTAACTTTTTTAGTTCTTAAGTTATAGGTTTTTCTGTAGATGCTTATTTATCAGGATTCAAGTGCAAACCAAGCCAGAAAAATGGCCACCATCAAGGACAAACGGGAAATCCAAAAAACATTTTATTTGCGGTTTTGTTACTGGCTTTTATAGTACAGCAGCAATGCATAAATATAAAATTTTTCTAAAATGATTGAGCTTTCGCTTTATAACATTCTGAATGATATCCAATGGAATCATGGAATGACTATTATGATTTATGAGTATGACTTATGAGTAGAATCGTTAGGCAAAATGCCTTTTTCTTTAAACGGGGATATTTCATACAGACCCGATTTAAAATCAGTTTCGGAGCATGTACTCTTCAAAAAAAAAAATTTTATTTTGCCTTCTTAGGAATTTTCAATATCTTTGACCTTTTTTACTTATTTAGTGCCTTTTGAACCAAAATTTTGAATTTATTTAATTATCCTTTAACAATAAAAAGGTAATCCGAGGGATTGACTTAATATATGGGTCATTCCACCAAATAAATTTTTTTTTGAAGTGTGACCCCCGCGGATTTTTTTCAAATTTTGTGGAGTTATTCTCTGTATAAAAATAATGACTCCCTCAAAAATTTAGCTCTTAATATTAGGTCTGTTTGGTACCACAGTCCTAGTGCTACACTAACTACACTACTACAAATTGATTGGTGGTACAATTACCAACCCACTTTTTACACCAATCAATTTTTAGTAGTGTAGTTAGTGTAGCACTAGGACTGTGGTACCAAAGAGACCTATTAACTACTTTTGTAGTAATGATTTTTTGAATTTTGACAATTTTGAAATTTTTAACTTTTTCGTTAATTTTTTTGAAGTAAAAAGATTTTTTATAAAAATACGAGAAGTACAGTTTCTTTTGTAAAAAATCCTCGGCTTTTCAATGAAGATATTAATTTTTTATTATAAGTTGCAAAATACCCCCAAAATTTTAATTAAAGTAAAAAAATTGATTTTTTTGACAGTGCGGCAAGTTTTTTTTTTAATTTGATATTTTTTTCTGAAAGCTGAGATTTTTTTACACAAAATATCTAATTTTCACGATGTGCATATTTTTTGTTTAAATACAAATAAATAAAATGTACGATTTTTACGAATAAAAAACTTTTATTTTTGAATATTACTCATATTGAAAATTCTCTCTAAGGTTTATTATGTTAATTATTTACTTTTTGTTCATAAAAAATTGTTTAATCACACTTTCTCGTATTTAATTTCAGATAATATTTTGAAAAAAATTATGCAGTAAATAAAACTTAACGAAATTTATGGCGCTCTTAACAATAAACTATCACAATTTGGAATATTACTTGAATATATTTAGGGTGGATTGTATGATCTTGAGTGATTTTCCAGTAAGTAGATTTAAGTAATATTCCAAATCGTGATAGAAATTTATCGTTAAGAGCGATACAACTTTTGTCAAGTTTTTTTACTGCATAATAAAAAAAAAAAAATTATTTAAAACTAAATACGAAAAAGTGTGATTAAACAATTTTTTATGAACAAAAAGTAAATAATTAACATAATAAATCTTTAAAAAATTTTCAATATGAGTAATATTCAAAAATAAGTTTTTTAATCGTAAAAATCTAACATTTTATATATTTGTACTTAAACAAAAATATGCACGTTGTAAAAATTAGATATTTCGTGTAAAAAAATCTCAGCTTTTAGAAAAAAATATCAAATTTGAAAAAAAACTTGTCGCACTGTCAAAAAGATCAATTTTTTTACGTTAATTAAAATTTTGGGGGTATTTTGCTACCTATAATAAACAATTAATATTTTCATTAAAAAGCTGAGGATTTTTTACAAAAGAAAATATACTTCTCGTATTTTTATGAATAATCTTTCTACTTCAAAAAAATTAACGAAAGAGTCAAAAATTTCAAAATTGTCAAAATTCAAAAAATCATTACTACGAAAGTACTTAATATTAAGAGCTAAATTTTTCAGTGAGTCATTATTTTTATACAGAGAATAACTCCATAAAATTTAAAAAAAATCCGCGGGGGTCACACTTCAAAAACAATTTTATTTGGTGGAATGACCCATATAAAAACAAACTTTGCCTGGCTACCAGAAAAATTAAAAAATTGGAAAGAAGTTGGGGTTGACTCTTGTCAAATTTCTAAATATTGTTGAAGACGTAGTCAATCTCACAACAAAAGGGGGGATTTTCTTTTGAAAAACTACTTATTTTATTTAGGAATATTGCACTTGGGATCTTGTTTTAATACCTAATCTATTGTAATATTACAAATAATTAAGTGTTTTGAAAAAACATTCCAATGTACGAGTACAATCAAATAATAAACAATGCAATGGTCTAGGGGGCATTAGCTTTTGTCACCAACACGTCACCTCCTCTTTTAACTATTTTATTGGTGACTTAACAAAGCAACTTTGAGCAAGTTTGAGGCCTCCCCTAAATATTTTCACTGCCATACACTCTGCAGTAATAGTTTTAACCTTCGGCACATCACGAGGGTGTCCCATCCATTAGCGCCGCAGGCGATTTTCTTTTGTAAATTTTTATATAGAAGAGAAAAGAAAAAATATATCTGAGCCAAAAATAACTGTATATTCTGGTTCTAGAACCAAAAATATAGTTTAGTCGCCTTAAAGATCCTAGTGCCAATGCAAGTGCAAATTTGAGTTAAAACGTCGTCATAACTTGAAAGTTCTTACCAATGGTACAAAAATTGATGTAGGGGAAGGTGGAAACTAGTAAGTAGTAGTGGAAGTGAGAACTAGTAATACAATTTGAGAAGAAAACAATTTGACCAAAAAGATCATTTAAAATCTTTAGATTCTGTAGGCCTAGAAAACAAAATCGGGAGTAATTCTCAAACTGACAAAAACGTTAGTCTTAAAACACCAAAATTAATATCATTTATGTTGCCAGCTTGAACATATGAAGAAAAATTAAAAGCATAATACCTTAATAGTCTTATCTCTACTAGCAGTAGCCAGCCATGTCATTTCGGGGTGCCAATCGCACGCAAAAATGGGACCACTGTGTGCAGTAAACTGTTGTTGACACTTATCAGGTCTTCTAATATCCCACAGTTGTACACTCCCATTTTCAGAAACAGCAGCAAATGTGTGAGGCATGTGGGGACTGAACTGAACGTCACGAACACTTTCAGTATTACTAACAAACGTAGCAACTGAAACCTTTGACCGAATATCAAAATATTTCATAGTTCCGTCTTGAGAACCAGAAATCAGACGATTCGGTTCCGAAGTGTGAAAATTAACTTTATTAACTGTTCGTTTATGTTCCTGATAATCTTGCTCTTGCATTGCCTTTCCCATTTTAGTTAAATTCCAAACACAGACATGTCCGTTAGTTGCAGCTGTTGCTAAATAATGTTCTGAAAATATATAAAAAAATTACAATTTAAAATTCAACTAGTTTAAGAAAGTTTAAACTAACCGTCAGTTAAACTCCAAGAAATATCATTGCACGAAAAACTCAAGTTCAAATGCTTCGATAACCTCAAGTTGTAGATCTCCTTAAACTTCTCTTCCTCGATAGAATATACCTTAAAAACTATAAAAAAAAAACTAGAACAAAATTACAGTTTTTGGATTCAGATTACCATTTCGACCACCTATCGCAACCTGAGTATTGTCACGATTTAAAGCTAATGCATTAACTGGTCCTTCCTGGAGCACACTGAAATTCGTCATTTTGATGGTTTTTACAAGTGTTACATTTGTGTCCACATTTAATATCGATAATTACTACGTTACTTCGCTTAAAATAAAATCATTTTGTAAAATTAAAAGATAATTTTTCTTAATATAACGCAAACAAAAAGTAAGGTTATGTTAAAAGTAAACAAACGTCAGTTCGGGAGTTGTGTTTATATACAGGGTACTACATCAGTAATAAGTTACGTTTTACAACTGGGCACCTTTTTATTATTTTGTAGCCGTGTGCAAAACATTATTTACACAAAAAACTGATAACCTACCCTGATTGGTGAATTTATTCGCAGCCTAAAAGGAATAAGTGCGGTCTTTAGGTCTCACAGTTATTATTACTTAAATAATAAAAAATTAACAAATTTTAAAATTAAGTAGAACTCTTTATTTAAAAGTAAAACTAAAACTTAGTGAATTATTTCACTACAACTGTAATAACTGTCGTTGTTTGCGCATAATTTTTTCATCAATTTCATTACTTAACCATAAAGTGTTTAATGTTTTGTATTTTTCCATTCTCAAATGAGGCCGTAAACTACTCATTTTACGGCCGGAACAACGAAATAGTTGCTTTTTGTTGTGACGGGACCATCTCATTTTTATTTGTGACTGTATGGAAGCCGTCCCTGATGCACAGGCCGTAAACCACTCATTTTACGGCCGGAAAAAAGAAAAAGTTTTTTTTAAATTTTTTAGTCATACCTTTTCAAATATAGGTTTTGTATTTAAACTAATATAACTTCATCTTATCAGAATTCTCCAATTATGTGTTTTAGATGTTTGATAATTCACCCTGTATACATCATTAAAACGAAAAACTTGACCCTAAATGCGGTCCTTAAAAATGGGATTTAGAAATCTGTTACTTTTTAGTTTTTACTCTGTAAATGCTAAAACTGTTTTTCCAATTTTTTGCTTAATTTTCAAAATTTTAGAATAACAAAATTAAAATATGAAAATGTACCCCTGTTCAAAATGTATACGTTTGATCAATAGAAAAAAAAATTAAAAGACAGTAAGGCGAGAAGATGGAAAAATTACATTAGTAAGAACGAAAACATACAATAAATTAGAATAATAATAATTAAAACAGTGTGAAACTCCAATAATGACCAGAGTTTCTAGGCTTCAAAATATTTTAATAGGATCATCAGATCAACGAATGTCATTACAATAAATTCCTCTAAGCTCACATAATTGGATATCGCATTCTTCTATCAATGCTATCAATTAGAGGCACTAAAACTTTTTTTGACTTACTAACGAATAAACTATAATAATCAATCCAAAGTATGAGAAAACGAGGAATCCGTAAAGAAAGAAGGAAAGGGCTTTTAAATGTTAGACGACTATTGGTCCACCCTGTAGTATGTACATCATTTTATGAATTACAAAAAGACTTTCTGAAGTGGTTTGAAATTTAATTATTGTAATTATATGATATTATGAATTATTTTTAATAAATTGCAATAATTTATTATACTTAACTTAATATAATTTTAACTAAGTAAAAATAATAAATATCACACCTAACTCTTGAAGTTTTCTTTTTTTAAAAGCTTTTATTGAACTTGGGGTGAGCGTTGTCCGTCGTCCATGTGGATGGACCGCTTTGAGGCCATTTTTAAGCAACTTTCCGACGTTCTAGAGATCTGAAATTTGGTACACAGCTTTTACTTGCAGAGTATTTTTATATTTTAATTTTTTAATATTCTAAAAAATATGCAAAAATCGGAAAAAAACTGAAAACCATATAGCGCATGCGTTGCTGCTCATTGAACAATTTTATCATACAGGGTGGAAAGTAACATAGATTTCCAAATCTCATTTTTAACGACCGCATTCAGGGTAAAATTTTTCGGCGTAATGATTTATATAGGGTGAAGTATCAAACATAATATAAAACACAAAAATGAAGAGTTCTGATAAGATGATAATTCAAAGATAATTCAAAAGCTGTATTTGAAAATATATGACTAAAAAATTAAAAAATAAAAAAATTAATTAAAAAATTAAAAAAAAGCCTTTTATTTGAAATTATAAAAGTGCACTGAAAAGTAAAAAAAACTTCTTGAAAACAACAATATAAAAACGTGGGGATATGAATTTCGTACACCAACAGTGAGCCTGCTTACCCACCTACAAACAAACAGCCCCACGCTTTTATATTGATGTTTTCAAGAAGCTTTGTTTGTTTTTATTAAAATTATTTTTTACTTTTTAGTGCACTTTTGTAATTTTAAATAAAAGGTTTATGTCTTTAACAACAAAAACTTTAATTAAATTTCACTTTTTGTATCTTACACAAAAACTTCTTTTGTGTGCATTTAGGAAACGCTTTCTAGGTTTCCCAAGTGAATTTTCTTTCCCGGACTGCTGAACTGCAACAGTGTCACATCCAGTAATGACATTGAAAACAAGAAATGTGGCTGCAATCATTAGACAGTTTTCTTATTTTTTCGTTAAAAATGAATAACAGCAGCAAATCAAATGGTGACGGTAGAGTGCATTTTAAATAATAGATTGTGAAGGCGCAACTCTATTTTTTCTATTTTTATTTAAATGTTTTTACCCGATTTTTTTTAACAGTTTACACTATCTGACAATTTTTGTAAGTATTTATGTTTAGCTGATAGGTATATAATGAATTAATAGTAGATCATGGTCGATCAATGTTTAACGATTTGTTAAAAGTTAATTTTATAAAAATAAACCAAATCGTTTAACATTACTTCATTTTAAATATTGACAAAAATAATTTTTACATAAAATTTAATTCTTTTAATTTTCTTTACCATGCAAAGTAAACAATATTTATCTTTTCACATTATAACTATAAACTAATGTCATAGTTTATATATTTTCATTAATTAATTTCATTTTCTGATAACTTGATACAAGCTAAGTTTTACATTATTAAAATAATTCATAGAGTAATTTTGTTGTAACTGCAGGCACTTTTGAGAAAGATGCAAAAGGTAAATTTAACTATGTAACAACTGAAGTTTTTCTATTCTCCCAAGGGATGTTAAGTGAAGTGCTGCGCTTCTACTTGCAAGAATGCGGTTTTGTTAAAAAAAATATTTTTTAATTTGATGCATTGTAATACATTTTCGAGTTTTAAATGTCTCACTTTTTTATTAATTAAATAAAATAATTTTTTTATTTTGAGAGCTGAATTTTGAGGCCCCCTTGATTTATGAGGCCCTCTTGCTCCTGTTCGGAAATCCGCCACTGGTTTTAATGTTATTATGTGAAACTGAAAGGGTTTCGTTATTGTTCCACCTGTCTAAGAAACATCATCTGTCGATCTGCAGAATGTAATTATTATATAACTAACAGAAACATTTTATTTAAATACCAGACAAAAGTTAAATAAAGGCAAAATTTTGTTGCCACAGTTATTATCCTGACTACCTTCTATATTCTTATAATATTGTGTAAAAGGACCGATGGAAACCTGGCTTCTAAAACTGTTTAAAAATTAGGCCCCTAGGGAAAAGTGTAGCTTGAAACTTGCAAATTTGTAAAAAAAAACATTTGGCAAAACAGACAAATAATATAAACTACCTTGCCCTTAATCAGGAGTTTTTTGAGTAATTAAAGTGACTGTTACAAATTGAATATGCGGTTAGACCCACAAGTTGACAGACATCGACTTCCTATTAAGATTTAAAAAAACACGTAACTTCTATTAAGTGTAACCTAATTTTTTTTGGTTCCATCGCCAAGTATAGATGAAAAAATTATTTGGAATGTTTGATTGTTTTTACATAAATTATGCATTAACAATTTTAAAATTTTATTAATTTTATCTAAACAGTAATTTTCTAGCTATAAATTAATCGCTATTGAATTTGTCGGTAGAACAAAAAAATAAATTACCTTAACCTGATACTCTCGTTAATATCCAGTAGATAGTTTAGCACCTGCAGAACTCAAAATTCGTGATAATTTTTTTTTGTCTGGGTCTTCTCGTTCGACCGTGATCGTGAAGCAAATTAATTAAAAAATTTTGTCTGGTGCACGTATCGTAATTTATTAGTTATGGCATTACGATATTATATCGTAATAGATTTCTGTGTTCAATTTGAACTCAGTGCTACTATTTGAACTTTTAATTTGGATCAGATATGCATTTTGTGTCATCAATCAATCATATAAAAGTTTTTTACCAATGGTACATTTATAATCCTCGTCAGTAACATTGGGAAGCGGATCCTGCTGAGAAACATTTAAAACTTATACCGAACGACAAATGCCAAATTAGTTTTTACTAGGCCATTTTTTTTCGAAAAAGAATAAACGCCCATTACCTACATTATTGGATAATATCATTAAATTTTTACGTAACAACTAGCGGGATCAACAAAAATGCGCTTTTGGCTATTAATTCCGGCCCGCAAGCTTTTCCGTTCTTATCTATATACATAAATCTTTAATTGAACAAATTATCTAATTACTGCAGATTTTTACTGTAAGTATTGATGATCAACTTTTTTTGCAATCGTTCCTACTTTTAAATCGTCACTTAGAAACAGAATTTGTTGTTTGAAAGGATCAAAATAGAAACGTTTTTGTTAGATTTTTTATTTAAGAAATTGTGCGAAAGTAATCACAAAAGGTTTCGATTTTTACCAGCATTTGCGATAGCGATGCCAATAAAACTTCACTAAAGTATGAAACTCTTGGGATTGACAAGAAATAGAAGCGTGGAAAACATTTTTTCTAGCTTCACAGTGATCGTTATTTATTTAAAAATTAAAAGTATGGCTTACAAAAGCAGAATAACAAATTTTTTTTTGAAAATTTAAAATTCCGAACCTACTTTTAAAATTTATTCGTGATGCGTATCAAATCTCGACTAAGAACTTGACGCTTCAATGAAAATCACATTTTTGAAATAAGCTGATAGATTATTTATTCATTCGTTAATTTTTTTCAAATATTTTCATTGTTCAATGGGTAAAAGGCTCGGCACGTGCTTTAAGAAAATTAATTTAAACTTAATTTTAGTTTTTTTTAAATAGAAAATTCAGTTGTGATGAAAATCCATAACATATGTTACATAGTTTATCTAATTATAATATGCACGAGGAACTTCACTTTGTCAACTTTTATTGTGCTAATTTATCCAGATGATGCATCCCAATCATACTGGATGCACAAGTTAACAACTTGTCTCTTGACATAAAATATTTCATGGACTTTTGCACAACACCTCGGTGTTGTATATCCTGTACGTATGTATTCTTTCGGTTTCTTTTTTTAAAAAGTAGTACAGAGGTGTAATTTTACAGTGCATAAACGGGTCAATTAATGCAAGCAAAAACTTTGCTCTTTTTTTTACATTGTAAAGTATAAAAATAAGACTCTGTAGCTCCTGTACCGCGACCTAAATTGGATAAAATGGAAGAACTTTTAATAAATATCTTATTACAAAACAAAGAGAGGAATGAAGAGTTGTGCAATGATTAAACAACAAAATTAACTTGAAAATTTCGTTTGAATGTCAAAGTAGCAGCTACCTTGAGCTTTAAAAATTAAGATGCGTTTTTACGGCCGACAAGTATTGGGTTTTAATGTATGCTGGTGGCAATAGATAAATAAAACATTTAACAGTGCCGTAGGTTAAAGTTTTCATTCCTGCAAAAGAAAAAAAATATTTACAGAAAAGCTTTAAGATTTTAAGGGATGTTCAGAATCCAGGTCAGGATAACGTAACAGGAAAATTCCCTGGCAAAGACCACATTAGCGACCTCCTTACTGTCGGTTAAAATAAATAAGTAACCAAAAGTGAAGAATACAAGAAAAGGAAAACTAAAAAATAAATATTACCTACTCCACGCCGCTGTTCATATTATTTATCTTAACTCGATTCTGTAAACTATTTACGCTACCAGTATATAATCTCAACTTTGTAGATTATTTTTAGCGGAGTATTATCGTAACAATTAACACACAATTTTCAAAAAATAATATTTATATGGTGTCTAAAAAAAAATTTACAAAAGTTGGAGAAATAACAAACAAAATGTCAACTTTTTCCGGAGAAAATTATAGTAGAATTCCTAAAAATTTCATTATTGCGATCTTCTTAGATATTACTATTTTGTGCAAACGAGTCAAGATTATTTAAAAAAAATTAATTACACGGTCGGTTTTGTTCACCACAAAATTTTTAATATAAATCAAAGCAGATTCAACAAGAGAGAAAAACCTTTGATCGTCAACCATAAAGGTAATTTCACTAGAGTTTGTGTACTTCAAGCATATATTCCCAGTGTTGATTTCACTGCGAAAGTCTACTAAAAACTAATTTTAAAAATTGTAAAACTTCAATTATTTTAAATTCAACGAAATTCAAGTTACTGTAAAATCTGAATTTAGTTTTGCAAGATTCTGTAGATTTTCTTTTCATAAAAATTTATAACTGGGATAAAAAGTTCTTTCGTAGTATAAAAGTTAATAAATTTAGAATTACACAAAAACCAATACAACAATTCTTATGCTAGATTACTAATTAATTCATGGAATGCGATAAGTTTTTCGTTGATCGCATTTTCGTACATCGTTCGGAAAATGAAATATAAAACTATGGTTTTTGCGCTATAGTTATACCTTTTGTTCGTTAGGAATCCATAAAAGAGATTTATAGCAATTTTACGAAACCGCTTTTAATTTTTTACCCTCCCAATGAAATCAAAGAATTAAAAACAAAAAGCGCTCTTATTGGTGATGATCAATAGCGTCACTTTAATAGAGAAATTTTTTAAAAACAATAAGCGCTTTTTTGGTGCTTTATAGACGTAAGTATATGGAATTTTTAAAACTAATTAAGTAGCATTCTTAATTAAAAATTCTTGTAGGATTCGACAGAATAAAAAAAAAAGTAATTTCGCATTCTTATAGTTATAACGTAATATATTAGAAGAAGTAATAAAATTTCATTCATAAAATAGAGTTTTTCTAAATTTTTTGTTGTTATTTTCTCAGCAACTTTTCTAATAAATTCGAATGTAAAAAACAGAAAAGTCAACTTCTTGTTTACAAGAGTTAAAATTATTCACTCTTCCGTTTTTATTATTCTCTAACGTAACGTGGTAAAAAATCGAAAATCTGAATTGCGATGTGCCTTTTGGTAAAGTCCTAAAATGCGCAATGTGTTTATTTTATTTCCACAGGACGTCTAATAGCAATTACGAATTACCTCTTAGACTAATTACGTCCTTTGCGCAGGATATTAACATAAGAAATTGTGTCTACTCTTCTTTCAAAAAAATGTTGACTAAAGAGATAAAAAGCGCAGGATTGTTAAAGAGATATTAACAAAAGTGAAATTTAGAGAGTACTACACATAATACAAATTAATGCGTAAATCGTTTGATTTTGCTGCTTAAAAGCTTTCTAATGATTATTATTACATCCATATATGTAAATTAATATCCAGTAATCGAATAAAGTTTTTTTTACACAAGTTAACTTTAAAAAAGTTTTGGATGAAATTTAACCAACATAATATACGTAAATACAAGCCTGAAACTGAATTTTTTATTTAGTAATGCAAAAAATGACATAAAATATAGTTGAACTTCTGTAATTCAAAGTTTGAAGGTTCAAATTGTTACCGAGTTGAAGTTCTGAAATGCTTACTCACATGTAAAATAAAGTAGTAATAAATACAATAAAAGTCCTTTTATTATTTCAAAAATTGAAGCTTAATTTTACCTGTGTTTTGGAAGAGCAAGTTTCACTTGGTGAATGTTAGATTTGTCAAAGATTTGGCTCCTGTCACTGTAAAAACTGACCGTTTTTTGGGGTCATATTTTAGTAAATATTTAACCTTAAAAGCTCAAACAACCTCATTTCATACATTGCTTATCCGCTTATTAACGGTATACGACTTTTTCGAAATTTTCATTCACAAAAGAGTAAAAATTATTGATATTACTGTGAGAAATTAAACTGCCAAGAATATTCTGGCATTGCTCGAGAAATAAACCATACCATTCATTCTTGAACAAAAAGTAATTTTTTTTCTCATATTTCCTTGTAATTTATTTTTTAACAACTAAATCTTTAGTTTTTCCAGTCTAATATTTTTAATAAAGATCCTTGTTTTTAATTGATCAATTTAAACATTAGCATATACTACAAATTAAAAATTTGTTTTACTAATTTTGTTTAATCTTCCGACCATTTAATTTGATTAACTTTAAATATTAAACTTTGTTATTTCTAAGGGCACGTCCTAGGCTTTTATTCAGAATATTTATCTTAAAATTCTTTTTTCATTACATAATATTACGGTATACTTCAACTTGATAAAATTTGACATTTGATGTAAAGTTATACTAATTTAGTTAAGTATAGCGCTTTTGTAGCTAAATAAAGCTTTTAAAAATAATTGTTTATCAACTTTTGTTCCCTTTAATATAGTTAATTGTGTATTTGGAAAACGAATAAACATGAAAATTAAAAAAATAATTTATGAGTAAATGTAAACCAATTGCATTATTTTCTTTTACAATGTAAGTCATCAGCTATGCAGCAGTGCCTAAATATTAATGACCTGAAGAAGACCAAATTATGTTTTATAAAATGTCTATAAAAAATTAAGAAAATAAAAATTAAAAATAACCTACAAATTGTTACAATCTTATACGTCACTACGACACCTGCAACAGATTAAATTGTCCGGTAGCTCGTCGTAGGGCCGCAGGTGATTTAAATTGGTGTCGTAGCGGTAGATGTTAAAATAAAAAAAAATAATTAGTTGAGCGCCACTGTCATAAGATATTAATAAAATTTGCATCGGATTGACTAAATTAGATGACAGACTAATTTTCATCCGCGACGTAACTTTTGAAAATAACCACACCTTATAAAATTTTGTAAATTGAAATTTCCTTACAGTTGAGACTTTCCTAAAAATATGGTTTGCAAAATGCAAAGAAAACAAAAACGTAAGAACAAAATAACACATATATTAAAGATAATAAAAATAAACAAACACAAAAATAAATATAAACAAATTATATATGTACAGTGTGTTATGAAATTAAATTTTATAATGTGAAGAAAAAGAAATAAAATAAATAAAAATAAATGTTGTTTAAATTCTAATATTTAAAATTAAAAATTAATAATAATAAATTTTGGGCCCAATAGATTTAATTAAAAGATAATAATTCTTAAAAATGAAATTATTAAACTAAATTTAATATTAATAGAACAAAATTTTAAAATTAATACACAAAACAAAACAAAAATCAAAGTAAAACACGCACTGTATTTTCGACGATAAAAATATATTTTTCACTTACTACTTGATGAACTTGAATTTTTCTTTCATCTCTGGAAACTCCAAATTACAAATGATATAAGGTGGTTTTCTTTAAAATCGGTAAAATCGGTAGGCGGTATAATACTTCATTCAAATTAATTAACCATTGTTAAACACATCCCTCAATTTCGGAGGCAATTTTGAATAATACTTCAATTTTTGAACTTCACGAAAGTTTGTATAAATGTTGCATTACATAATTTTTAATTATTTCCCGAATATTGTCGGTTATTTAATAAAATAATATTTGGAAAATTATCTTATAATAATTTTCTTTTCATACGATACTTTAAATAATATGCAAACACTTCCGATAAAAGTTTTTAAATTTTCACAACAGTTTTAACTAACTTTGATTTGCCGATTTATTTTAAATTTGAATTAATTCGAAACACTTGTGTTTTTAAAAGAATTAACTTAATTGATTTTATTTCCGCATAAAGCGAACGAGTATCTTAAGTTTTATTCTCAAAAACTTGAACGAAACTCCCCTAATTTTTGATAACTACCTGTATATATAAAATTACTTAACCGTTCCCCCACTAAAAATATAAGAAAATTTTGGACATTTTTACAAACATGTAAGATTGTTAGCATAACTCTTAGGCGCTTGACTGTCCATCAAGTAAGAAAAACCATCCACCCCATTAATTTTAATTACTTTCTCCCCTAAACCCAGTGCTACAAAAACTATTAAACTTTGAATATGGTATTGTTTCTGAATTGTTTCCCATAAAACTAATAAAATTTTATTGCAATATATGAAAAAACATTAAAAATACTCGAAATAAAGCAACCTCTTTTCAATTTTTAATTGCTTAACATAAACCCCTTAAGCCAAGATTTTGTTACATATGAATATGAAACAAAATGTCATTGTTCGACACGTGAAAGAAAAACATAATATTCTACAAAGAAGAAAAGATTGTAATGACTAATGATGCATGGAAGGAAAATATAAAATTTATATAATGAAGAATGGACATTACTAACACGAGTAAACAAAACTATTAAAATAATACAAAGAACTTAAGAAATTGAATATTGAAGTTTTAAAATAAATATAAAATTTATACTTTGTAGCAACTCAGTTAATTTTTTACTTATTTATTTAAAAAAACAAAGGAATCTCAAAATACTCTAACAAAATTTAAATGCATTTTTTGTGTTGCATTTAGTTAATAAATTATTTACTGAACATTAGTAGACAGGAACCATTAGTATGTAGTACATAGTATATAATTACAAATTATTGTGTATAATTTTTTTAATTTAACTAAAAATTGAGGATGAAATGGGAACTTAACCTTGGAATTAAAACAGAAATTTTAATCGATACGATTGTATAAGGTGAAAATGCCCATTTATCTGTTTATCAAAGAAGTGAAATAAAATTGGCTGAAAATCGGAAAAATTTAGATACTATTAATACAGACATACAAATTTATTAAAAATTTTACAAAAAAACAAATCTACAAATTTCAATTAAAAAATTACAAATATAAGAAAAACTTTTGTCTTACTAAATTAATAAATTCTTTCATATTTTTGGACAAAGTAAACAAGGTTTTAGTTAAAAATTCAATTTTTTTAAATATTTGTATAGAATACTTAATTTTTTTTTTTAAATTAATTTTGTATAAAAGTTAAATTAACTTATTAGTAGAAAAAAATGCAATTGCTTAAAGTTTATAATTAATTTTAGTTTACTATTTTCACAAATTAGGTTTTATTAAAATTTTTCAATGTTTTCTTTCATAATATTATAATAAATAAGTTTAAAAAAGTCAGAACATTATAGCATTTTTACCTTAAAAAAAGGACTAAGCACTGGATCACCAAATTAAAAGAATTTTGTAAATTTTTTTCCCAACAAATTCGGTTACTTGAAACAAAATTTGTATAAAATTCAGAATTTTAAAATATTTAAGTTTATTATAATTTTTTGTTTAGTTTTACGTCACGATTGATCTGCAAATAAACAGTTACAACAATCCAAATATGTTAATTTAAAACAAAAATATTGCAATTATTTATGACTACTGTAAAAAAATGATAAACTCAATTTTTCAAGTAATTTCACAACTCACTGGGTCTAAACAATCAAAATTTGATGAACGTTTGCTAAATAAGTTTTTATTATTTTCGCAACAACAATCATAATGTTAAATTTTTTTAATATTAAAAGAAATATTTGGTTGGTTTATAGAAAAAAAATTTGCAAACATTAAGAATGTAGGTAGATAAGACTTTTTATCGCAAAGATATAGAAATGGATCAACAGGGTATCCTGTCCACGTACGATTGCGGCTTAAAAATTCTTATTATCTATGTCGTTACATCTAAATAATACACGCAGCTTTCTTATTAAGAACACATATTACCAATTATTGGTTCATAAAAAAGTTAAAAAGGTTAAAATAATATGTCATTAGAATCGTCTCTGATTTTCAATTTAACGTGCACCATTGCGGGTACCTCTACATATAATTACAAATTGTAGGTAGGCATAATACAAAATTGTTGTATTTGTATGCTTTTATAATTATAATATGCATACATACAATTAATATTACACAGACAAACAAAATAAATAAAAACAACCAATGTTCTAGTATTTTCATTTTTAGCCCTAATAAAGTTCACTTTATTTATTTTGTTGTGAGTAATTCTATTGGCATTCCATAATCAGAACAAAATTAGTTCCATTCATACATATACGTAACAGTAAATAGTGCATACTAAAATTAACAAAAATATAATAGTTTAAGGAGATCAAATAAAAATTGATTTGTAACTTTGCAAAAACTAGAATTCGATTATTCTAGAGAAATTATAATTTCTTTAATTGTTTTACTTCAAGAAATTTACATATTTCTAAGTATCTCATAATTATTTTATGCTTTAATAAACACAAAATTCATTACAAGCTTTTAAATTAATAAAAAAAACAGTAATTTGGAGTAAATTTGAACACGAAATCAGTGCCTTGATGTTTTCTTAATTGTATTGCAAACTTTTTAAATAAAAGGCCATCATGTGGTTAAGTAAATTCATCTCAACGTATGCAAAAAAATCACAAGCTAAACAAACAAAATATTACTTATTAATTACCTGCAATTTTTGATAAATTTTATTTTAATTTAGTTTTCGTTTAATTTAACTATTTGAAAGAAAGTGACCTGCATTTTCCATATTTTAAAAGACTCAGACATCATTTAGTTTATCTTCCGGTGAACATAATACTTTTAATTTATTAGGAACAAAAAGTAAATGGTCACGTGATTTAAATATTTAATTATACATTTTAAACTAAAGAAATATTTTAAGTTTGGTTTTTAAGCTGTTTTAAAAAAATCTCTTCTAGATATGCTAGTGAGCATAACACGTCGATGTTTTTATTCACAAATGTGAAAACATAATTTTTAAAGAGGTGTCTGATAATTTTGGGGTAGTTTTAGCTTAAGATCCGATAATACTATATTTATTTATCATATATTTATACGAAATATCACAAAATTTATCATTTTGTCTGAAATTATTAGGCCACCTAATCCATATGATGAGATTTTGTAAATTTTTTTAGGAATTATTTTGTAAAAAAAGTTGGTGTTGTTGAGCGCTAGGTAATTAAATAAAACAAAAAATAATGAGAAAAATATTTGCTTCACTAAAATTTCCTACTGTATTTTTATTTAGTTTTTCATTTACTAGTTAATTTTAATATTTCGACATTTTTAAGACCAATTCTATAGTACATACTACGTTTAAAGTTTGTCACATAATTAAGGTTATACAAAACTTTAAATTTAATTTTTCCTAGATCTCAGTTTTCCTTACATTTTCTTAAACTAATTAAGTTTTCTAAGAACTTCAACAGATCTGCGACGCATTATATACATTAACTAATTAATTGTATAAATTAACAATA
Source organism: Rhagonycha fulva (assembly GCA_905340355.1). Classification (NCBI taxonomy): domain Eukaryota; kingdom Metazoa; phylum Arthropoda; class Insecta; order Coleoptera; family Cantharidae; genus Rhagonycha; species Rhagonycha fulva. The sequence goes on from HG996559.1 coordinate 3,426,668, forward strand.
AATTAATTAATAATGATACCGGTTTGGTGCAAATAGTTTAAATGCACGCCATTTAAGATAAAGTAGGAATCATAATTATTATCCATTAGATTAGAATAAAAGTTTGAAATAAATGTTAAACTTGAGGAATTAAAATTCCCGAATCACCAAGCTTTTTAACAACCTGTTACAATTTCCTGTTCTACTTCACAAGTTTTATAGTTTTTATAAGTTCCGCAATGCAATAAATCTTATGTAAAATAAAGATGCAAGCTGTAATAGATTTTTAAGTATCACTTTACGAACTGTCGTCTGTTTTTAGCTACATCTTGTGCTGAAAAACACTGGGCGTATTATTGGTCATGGTATACGAGAATTATTATATCCTCTTACAGAAGGGTAATTAAATATTTCATACTTCCCCATTCTAAATCAGCTTTCCTTTTCAGAAAATTGTGTTTGCATTCAAAACGTAAGTGAATCCAATAACATTAGCTTTGGCACTTCGATAATTGGAACGGATCTTGCATTATTTCATTATATCAATTTTCTTTAATATGAATACACCCATGTTATGTTTTTTATAGTTTCCCCTCTTGGGCAGCGTAGGATATTTTCTTTTTCTCAGTATTCATAATATTAAAATGACAAAAAAGGCATTAACAATAATTTTAATTTGTGTTTCTGCATAGCTAGTATAGAATTTGGTCAATATGCTACCTTATAATGTTAATTTATGCGTTTGATAAGGAAAACTATAGAGAAAAACTATTCATAAATTTAATGTAAGTTACCAAAATTTAATTCGATTTAAGTTTGAATCTTGACTACAGTTCAAGAATGCGTGCAAAATATAGCAAAATAATTAATAAAAAAAAAACAATTGTGATAATGCGATATAACGTTATTTCATGCTTATTGGCTATTTTTTACTTACAATAATTAAAAATCTAATATTTTAGCTATGTCAAGCTTTTCAACTTTACAATAAAATTTTACTAGACCAGAAAAATATATTTTAAAAATGTTTTTTTATCATTTTAATCACAGTTACCTGGATAGGTATAATTTGGCAATAACTGCTAATTTACAATTCGTTCCTGTAAGTGGCAAGCAGGAATTTGCTCAAAATTAAAAATTCTTTGGTGAAGTTTTTAAAATAAAGCAATAAATTTTTTTTAGCGTTATAATAAATACGAGTAGTATACCTATACAATAAATTTTTTATTAGCTTTCCAATGTCTGATGATTTTTAGTTTTATTAGTAAACTAACATGATGTTTATAATGTGGACTATAACGAGGCAAAATATTATTATCTGCAATTTTTTAAATAAAATATGAGCATACTCTTACGTTTTTCTGATATTTTTAATCTGTAATTTCTCTAACCCACCTTTGGTTGATTGATTCATTTATTATTAACTTTAAAAAAAAGTTTGGTGATTGCTTTATGCGACAAATTTATTGTGTATTAAACATATCTCTAATTGTCTGCTACGTTTACTCAATTTAGCACAGTTTTAACCTCACAAAGGTATGCTCTGGTCGATCAAATAGTTCAGGAATAAGTCCTTAACAACGAGAACTATTGACAAAGCTCTCAAGGCATTGAAGTACGACAAAATAAAAATTATGTTTATACTTGAGCAGGCTAAATAGGAAAACAATTATGTGTAATTTTAGAATAAGTTGTTGAAAAATACGTGGAAACGTAGAACTAAACAATAAAACAAAAAAAACTATTTTGGATTTATTATGGAGATCAAGTAACTCCCACGCTCTTGGACCTCTAAATCTGGCCCATTGTTCTACCTTCAATTTTCAGATTTATTTATTCCAATTATTGTAGGGTAAACTATAAGACTTTGAAAGGTGGAGTGCCACTGATTGTGGTCATATCATACCAGAAGTCCTTCAATACGGATCCTCTAACAGAAATCAGGATCAGATGCAATGTAATATGTCTATAAGTTTCTCGTAAAATACGAATTTATAATATGTACCCAGATGATTAGATCAAGATTGGCAGAATAAGCTCCTGAAACTGGTACAGCATTATTTTTGGAATCATATTTGGATGTTTTGGTTTTACTAGAAAGCTAGAATTTCTGTCAAATATATTAGACAAACGCTAGAAAAACGATGCAGAGGAGAATCACAACTACAGTTTTAAAAGTTTATGGCGATTCCATCTTTCTATAGGTACGGAAGCAAAAACATTGCTGGACTGGAACAGAAATGATGATATCAGAAAAAAGCTACAAATCCATATTCTCTATAAAAGATAAGGTTAAAGATTATAAACGCTAATGGAAAAAGCTTGTGCAAAGAATGGAAGACTAAGATCCAAGTGGAAAACCAGACGTAGGACGTCGAATAAAGCGATGGAATGATTAGAAATCGGAACAGGCCTGAGGCCTACACCGTAAAGTAGACAACGACAAGAAAAATTTGAGTTATGAAGAAATTTTAAGTACGAAACTCAATTAGCAAGTACCCGTACATAGCAAATACATAAACTCCTTTTCAGACGGTATAAATAGTAGGTAAATAGTTTTTCATTTTGTTTTTCTTATAAAGAAAATGTATTACGGTCGTATTAGAATCTATAATTACAAAGTTTTTTTTTCAAAATCACAGCGGATTAATTACTGCATTGAATTATTCATAATCTTATTAACCTAATTATTGAATAGGTCAAGTTAAGGTATTTTCATAATAAAATCGAAAGCATTTTGTATACGGGAGTTATATACAAAAATTTTTAAAAACGAGAAAATTAAACCACCACGCACCGCCTTAAATTGCAACGTTCTCTTTTTCAAGAAATTATTTTGTCAAAATAATCAATAGGTACATTTATTAATTTTTGCGGTGTTAACCGAAATATTTTTTAAACAATGTATTTTTTGGATCAGTTGCACCAAACGTAGCGCAAAAGTTAAAAAGTTTGATTAAATTTTTTCGATTAACATAAATTATTTATTGTTGAAGATTATAGTAGTACCAACTAATATTATTATTGGTTTATATTGCAAATTTAAAATTGAAATTGTAACTCCTACTACTACTCTAGGTTGACCTGATTTTCAATGTCAAGTATATATAATATCAAGGCCTTCCATCATACTCTTATACTACCCGGCATTTCCTCTTCAAATCCGGTGCTCAACTTAAAATAGTTAAAACAATGTTTTTAAAAGTTAAACTGTTTTGTATTTTTATCGGTATGCAATTAGTGACTGCCGAATTCGACGATTATCTGGACGAATCGCAGCAACAGTGTGTTTCGAATAAAAGCGCGATTTCCTGTGCAAAATTTACGGCTTTGAGTTATTTAACGACTTACGGGCAACAATACGTTGGGGGATTGTTGAAAAATAATAGTAATTTACAACTTGTGAAGTTGGAAAATAAATTTCAAGATGATGCACAATTTTTTCCAACCGCAAGACAACTTTCCAGCGATAACGAATTTACTAAATTATTTAAGTTTGTGAAACGACAAGTTAATAATTATATGGAAAATCAAGGAATTTTGTTTAATTTACCCGATGGTGTTGAAGTTATCGAAGAGCAAAGTAATCAACTTGTCGGTGAGTTCCTATTGCAACGAGATATTCGTGTTTTTAATTATCACAGTAAGTTAATAGTATAAAGTTTATGTATGTACCTATCATCATCAAGTATCAATCAAATAGAAAATTGAAAATTTATGTCATAAGAGTTTCCACTTCAATTTCGAACAGATAATTATGTTTGTTCAAGTTAAAGTATGTTTTTGAAACAATTCGCAAGATTACAATTGTTCCATTAAAAAAATTTGGTATGTATATTTAAATGTTTTAAAGTGGATTTAAAATTATTATAGTACGTATCTTTGCTTTCTTAGAAAAGCGTAAGAAAATCATCGGAAATGTAAAAAAAACTCCATTTCGCGTTTTCATGGAAAAATTTCTGTTTGTGTGCGTCTGTCGTTTAGATAAAGGTTGCCTGCTATATTGTCCAACTTTTATGCAATTTCAAAAGTTGAGATGAAAAGCAAAATAGACATATTTGAATGGACAGGCAGAAATTAGGTGTCGCAACAATGTAAATATAGTAAATTCAAACATCAAATTTTCATATTATTAAAAAGTATTGTTTTAAGTAAATTTAATCATCAAAATTTGATTTACTTGAATGATTGCTGTGTTAACATTATCATTACAACGGATAATATCAGAGCTACCGTGCATAAAAAATCAATCAGGCTTTCATGACTTGCAAAGTCTGGCTTATTTCTATGACACGAGATTTATTATGAGTACCGCAAATCAAATTTCGTGTTCAATAAATTACTTAATGGAAACATTTAAGTTACACTTAAATAATGTGGGGTGTTTGTAATACTTAAATGGGTGACCCTTCAGTGAACATGAACTTTTAATTAATACGGGGGTACAGGTTTGTAACCTGTTCTATTTACTGCAAAGCTTGAGTTGGGGTTTATTCATGCTTAAGGGGTAATGACACTCTAGAATTTCCAAACAATGCAAAAAATTTTTTGATTTGCATTAGGGTCCTAAGAGTAAGGCAGTTAACTTTTTTTTAACTTTAACAGATCTTAACCGATTTAACTGAAATTTTTACTGTAGCTATAAAATTAAATTATCTAGAGAAATACTTAGGGATTTAACATTAAATTGTAAAATTTTCTTAACAAAAATAGAAAAATTTTGCTACATCATTCTTAAGATAATATTAAATAGAACTGAGAAATTTTGTTTTGTTTGAAGTCGAAAATTGGAAGAGAAATTTTTCCGGCTACGGAATACTTCTCGTAAGAAAAGATTTCTTTTGCTGAACTTTGGCGCTGCCATTTTGTGACAATAAATTTAATAAAAAATTGTAACTATTCTTCAAAGCATGTGCAATAAAGTTCTTTAAACGGATTTACTATATCGTCATAAAAAATCGTCGAAATTATGCTATTTTATAGATCGCTATAGGATTATTACCCCTTAAGTGTGCGTGTGTCTGATATACAAGGCATTTGATAATAATATGTGGAAATCATAAGAAGTGGGAGGTAATTAGTAAAAATTTTTTAATGAAAATGTGAAAAGTAAGATATAGAATGATTGCAGTTATAATTCAAAAAAGAATTTTTAAGAGTTTTGCGATTCATTCAATTTCAAAATAGCACTTGAGGAAAAATGTTGTAATTTTTCAGTGTCAAACGGTTTAGCAAAGCTCAAAATTTTCAGTTCCCAGTTCATGTGTGTTTACGTAAAAACGTATTTGTAAAACTTGGTTATTTATGTAACGTATAATAAACGTTTATTTAACGTTGTTAAGAGATATAATGTAATTTGTAGATATTTCAGTTATTCGAATGTGCTGCTTCTTTATAATTTGAGAAAAAATGTAAAATCTGTGTTTTGGTTTGTAAAACGGACACAAAAAAGTCATAAACAGCAAATTAAAATAAGTTTTATTAAATAGTACAATCTCACTAATTGGAACGAATTTTAAATCGGCTAATTTTATTAAAAAATTGTACTCTATTGAATTGTAATTGGTTTGTATGGATTTACCAGCCTATCAAGACTGTACAATACTAAATTTTCAGTTGTAAATTTTCAGCGTCAGTATGTATTTTTTGAGATTCTAAAGTTGTAATTTTGCGGGGGTTTTCAATCACCAAAAATCAGCCCTTCATATGTAATTTTGGGGCAAGTTTACTCAAACGAAAAGTAAGCCCTCTACCCACATCAATTTTTGAGTCTGAAAAATTATATATCATGGGCGTGGACCTGGGCAAGCCAAGGATCCCTCCACTCAGTAGGTAATAACCTCCCCCCCCCTATTTAAGGGGCTGCTAGAAAGCAAAATCTCAATAAAAAAATTTCTTAGAGACTACAATCAACAAAATTATTTTGTCTTATTTGAAGCAAAGTATTTCGTAAATTTAAACCAAAATCAATTGATTATGCCTTTAATAATTATATAGCATTAGTAACTGCCTGTTATAATACATAGTTCTAAGTTCTCACTAAGTATCAATAATTAGGTAAGCGGTTCAATCTCGTAACTTCTCAGATGTTTTACAAAATCAGATCTTCAAATTTACCAAAATTTGAAATATTACGATGCAATAAATTGCATTTTTGTTGGGCGCGGGGGTTAATACAGCCCACTAACTAATTTCGTAATATTTCAAGTGTGAAAAGGTAGCAAAATCAGAAAAATATATTAAAAAATGACCATTTGGGAACAAGTTTTAAAATTCCACAAAAACACAGGTAATACATTAGTTATTAGGCATATTAGTGATAAGCTTGTCATCCTGATTTCAAACAAATTTAAAATGTTTTTTTTAATATTATTATGAACATTGATTTTTGCTTATTATAACTTTCATCCACAGCAGTAGAGTGATGTGATCGCTGGTTGAGTATAGAGCGGAAATTCTGGGTTCAAATCGCGGATTGCACAGAATTTCTTGGCTCGGCCTTCCGGTGAACATCCACACTCTGTGGTGATCCCTGATATTTGTGTCGACGTCATTACCGTAAATACGGCTGCGTCACACACGCAAAGTTAGCAAAATAGATTAGGTAAGCAGGGAAAAGCCATGGGCCTTCTAGGCCTGTAGAGCTGTCATATATATATAACTTTCATCAGATACGACAAATTTGGATCACCTGTTAGGTTCAATGATATAAATCTAATATGGGACGGTTTTGGATAAGAAACGTGAAGTTATCTCCGTTTTCTACACAAAAAAATTTTTAAGTATAAAAAAGTTATTGATTAAATCATCAAGAAAATAGAAGAATTGAATTAAACAGTAAAAAGACCGCACGATGTAGGTTTGTGGTTTTACTTAATAAGGCTAAACTGGTGGCTCATTGTTGACAATTGTTTCATGTTTTTGTGTGGTTGAATCAGAGATTAGTTTTTAGTTTAATAAGTACCAAATTATTTTTTGGTATATTTATAAAATTTAAAGAATATTACAAAATAATCAAGTAACAATAATTGATTTTGGTTGGTGCTTCACGCCTTCAAGCACATCTGTATTTAGAATCACCAAAAATGCACTTTTTAGAGCTGACATAGATGCACAAATTTTTAAAATTAAATACTTTATAAATCTGCTTAAAGATTCTGTAGGCAGAATCATAGTTTAAATATTCAGGCTGTGCTTTATTCGTCAAATGTCAATTTAAGGTATCCTGTCTTTTCCTTTCGTTCTATCGATTCCTGTTTGGTGAAAACTTAGCTTTTTAAGCTTCTTCAAAATATAAAATGTGCCTATATTTCGTAATTAAAACAAAATTTATAGGTTAATTTTTGAGAAAATGTTCAAAAATCTATAGCTCAAATTTTCTTTTAATTATTTTAACCTAAAAGTTCCTTTCTCTTCATTGCATACAATACTTGAAAACATGCAAATGTTTTTATTTATGGTTTAATACTTGAGTTGTTTTACTACATGTAAAAATTAAATATTAATTGCGTGTAGATCTAACCAAAGAATTTTAAAGACATGGAACTGTAATCTGCATGTGTAATTGTTTCAAGTAAAAGTAGACCTTCTATATTTATTTAAGCCAAAAAACGTTTATTTACCCTACATTTAATTCGCCACAAAAAAAAATTAGAAAATTGTGGGTCCCAAAAGCCAAACAACACGAAATGTTTAATCGTTTTGTGAAACTACAGTTTTAATGCACGAAAAGAATTATTTTCGAATTTGAACAAATCGAGCGTAAATAAAGTAATAACGCTTTATTAATAGACTAAAATTAATTAACTTGAAAATTGCTTCTACGTGAAAACGTTTTCCCAATTGTGTTATCCGATTTTGTGGTTCAATACGTGAAATTTGATAATTACGTAGTATTACATTATATTATACAGAATTAAATCACATTATTTAAAAAAAAATTGTTGACTTAAAAACTTGCAAGAAAAACAAAAATATTTTTGAATGCACCGACCAACCAAAAAGTTACATTAGTGAGTCAACTTAATTTTCCTCTCATTTAAGATGTTTAATGGCGATTTAAAATTTTTTTAAGTGTATCATAATTAGGTACCTAGTAAAATTAAGTACAATTTTTTGTGTCATAAAATAGAGAGTATGTATTCCATTGTAATTTAATGCTAAATTTAATATTTTACTTTCAAATTTGGATCCCGATCCTATAAACCACAAAAAGGTGAACATATTATATTAATTACTCGTTCGAGAAACCGTTTAAGGTAAATTAAGAAAAGATTTATTAAATCTACGGCAATTAATCTTGTTATGTATTGAACTACATATAATTTTGAGTAATTATTAGGTTGGGATGCGTGTGTAATGTTGATAGCAATCAAATACAGGTTTATTCCGTCTCGAGTTCTTCATATTGTTAGTTTTTGCTTGATTACCGTTACGTATGAAAATATATTAGATATGATTTAAATTGGTAAGTAATTTAATGCTCAAGTAAAAATTTGCGACCAATTATTTATACAGGGTCTTGTTACTTAACCTACATTTGTAAATGTAAACCCAAAAATAAAATTAGTTGCATTCCACAACGAAAAATTGCCTCGATGAAAAAGATAATTGGTCATTGGTAAACAATAATAACTAACAGTGTTTTCGTGGTTAACAGTTTTGTCACTTATGTAAGCATGACGATACGCATTTTTACACTTTTGAGAACACTTTCGATTTACACGCAATTCTTCGAACTGGATGAGCATGATCGCTGGACCTTAGCATTTCAATAATGTGTCTCATAGAAAGATATTTTATTGTCAGTATGAAATTTTAAGCTTGACAAACATAATTATGTCAAGAATTGTTATGAATAATAGGAGACCTTGATAAAATAAAGTTAAATGCTGTTATTAGGAGCAAAACTTTAGAGTCTAGCTTAAAGCGGAAGCTCGGAGCAATGAGCAGCTGAGTTGGCTGGTTAAGACTGCGTGCAGGTGAAGCAGAGCGAATATTGAATGAATTGTTGTAGAAACGAAAAGTTTATACCCAAAAACTACAAGAAATTTGTCTGCACATAAACATGAATTAAAGATTTTATTTTAATATATTTATGTATGTCAGCTTTTGGAACACGTAACAAGGGTATACGTAAGTCTGTCAGGTGTTCCCCGGATATGCCAAGTAAAGTTGTTTATTTTTTAGAAAATTTTACCAAAGGTAAAAATTCACCAATAAAATATGCAAAAAAATATATAATTTAACTTCACTATAATGTGCAATCGATACAAAGTTCAATTTATTAGCGCCCATCCGGTTTACAAATGCTAATTTTCTTGGTTAAGTTTTCAACCCTCTCTTACACCATCATTCCAGAATTGTTTTCATTCATCAACGAAGAATTTTTTCCTCCATGCTGATTAATTTTTAACGCTTGCAGTTTTTCCTTCAATTTCTATTGATGGTTTATATTTCATATGCATAGCGTAACACTGATTCTATCATAATAAATTTTAATTTAATTTTTGTTACCAATTAGATGTACCTATTTCACTGTATTAACTTGAAAAAACCGAATACTTTCTGCCTGCTCTCTAATCTGGATTCTATCTCATCTCAACCGATGCCAAATTACTTGGTAATTAATTCATAGTTAAAAATAGTTAAGAAACTAAAATTATAAAAATGATAAAAAATGCAGTTTAATTATTAATTTTTCTTTATAGGATTATATTTAATTTAATTAAAAATTAACATATTAATTAAAATTAATAATATTAAATCCGACAAGATTAAATAATAAATAAAACTAAATTTTTTTTTATTATTTGGCCATTTTTTTGCTTTATTTAATAATTAGTTACAATTTTTTAAATCTAATTCTTAATTTAATATCATGAAGTCAATTATAATTTTTTTAATACAACTTTTAATTTAATAATTTACAATTAATTATAAGATATAAATTACACAAGACAAGATGCGTTATTTAACAGACATAAAACTAAATATTTATAATTTTTAAATTTTAATTTGAGAGTAATTAATTTTTCTTTACAAAACATAACTGTAGAGTAAAGTCGTATAAGCCAATAGCATTTTTCAGTATAGGAAATATAAAAAATCTTTGAGAAAATTGAAGTTATTCTGTATTAATATCCAAAAATCCTAAGAAATTAACTGTTAAAATGATAGTGTAACAGCTAACACCGGTCTCCCCTATTCTTAAACTACTTTTGTTATATCTACTGAAAAAGTCTTAATTAATATGAATTAAATTTTAAACTAATCAAAATATTAGGTGCTTTAGTTTTTCAATTAATTATGTATTTATTGATTGTTGTGTTAACTAAGTGCACGTTGCAGCATTGTCAACGGGCAAGTGCAATATAACGAGTAATTTATATTGAAATTTCTTATTGGATTCAAAAAGGATTTATTAAATGACAACATAATTTTCATTTTAGTAGCAGAGGAAAAGTTTTACTAAAACTTAATAAAATAAAGCAGAATGAAAATAATATACCTTAATATAATTTTTAATTAACATTTTGATATAGCTGAAATATTGTAGTGATTATCTTTATTACAATGTTATACAATATTTTGATTAAAAAGCATTATATCAAAACTGATAAAATGTTTCTAAAAATAATAAAAATGAAAGAGGGTCGAAGAAGTAAAATTTTTAAGAAAAATAAAAAAATAAATTTGCAAATTGTTGCAAATTTTTTTTTCTATAAATACATAAAAATATAAACCTTCAGACTTACCATAAAAAAAATTAATTTAAATTCTATTTTTTAGGCGTAAGCTATAAAATTAAAATTGAGTAATTATATTAAAATAAAAATTTAGAAAACTATCACAAGTAAACTTGTGATATCAACTTAAATTTTTAAAAGGATAACATTTGTACTTGGAAGTTCTTCTCTTTGTCGCTATTAGTGACACCTCTGCGGTGTATTTATTATTTATATTTTGATCGAAAACTTTATAGATGGCGGAAAGTAATTATATTCTTTATTCTCAAAATCTAGGTTTATCTAATTTAATCTTTAATTAATTATTATATTATTTTTATATTATAAATTATTATAAATAATTAATTATTAATTATTTTTCAATCAACGATTTAATTAATCAATTTTAGAGACGGTCGGAGCAAAAAGGTCAAGTTAGTTGACTATGAACGTAAAATACCCAGTTTCAATATAGAATCAGTGTGAAGTAAGAACTTTATTCTGGTCGTCTCTCTGGTCCTGCAGGTTGGGGGGGTAGGTTAGCTGACCATTATTTGTAAAGAAAAACAAAAAAGCTCATTGAACCATAACCAAGCCTTTGACAGAGATACTTGGCGAATAGGAACGAATACTTTCAAACCGGCCAAGAACTTGACATTAGCGCTTTTTTCTTTGATATTGGCGCCTCTCTCCTTCGGCATTTGAGTTTAAAGATCAAATAAGTTTAAGTCTAAGAGTTAAAATATATAATTGTTTGCATGAAGTTAGCTTTCAAATATTATACACCATTAGAAAATTATTATAGTAAAACCCACAGTGTAAGTAAATATCAAGTAAATTATTCAAATTGAAATATCTCCATATTGCTGCAATTTACTTTAAACTTGACAAGTCCCAATATTAATTATATTTCTTAAGCACCAATCACTTGGCAAAGCACAACTTACAATTCGTTTCTAGCATGTGAGATTTTCAAATAAATCACTATAAAGCTCTCAAAAGTATTAATAAAATTTACCGTGACACGTTTGATGCGGAGCATTTCTTAATTTTGATCCAAAAATATTTTTGGCTTATATCCATTAAATATATTTTCTGCGCAATTATTTGTGTAGTGGAAAGTCGGTTGAAAGTATAAACTAAGCTGAAAATGTATTTCATTCGTGTAAAACATTTTCCATTCTGCGACTTTGTTTCCTGCAACTTCCTCCTTTACCGGAAGGTCGTTAGAGAAGGCTGAAAATGTAATTACAAATTTGAATGTTTGCGTGTTTAACATTTTTCTTTACACCTATAAATGCCATTTGCTTAATTTTTCCACATGCAGTTCTGTTCATGTTAAAAAAAGCCTCAGCCATAATTTTACTTCCTGTTCTTTCCAGCATTACCGAAAATTCCGATAGATTAGCTACAAGTTTAGCTATAATTTATAAATATTGCAGTTTTTAGTAGGTACAGAAAATTAATTTTTTTAGAATATTTAAATTTACCTTTTCATATTTTGATAAAAACGTGCAAAAATTACAAGAGCGCTATCAAATTGCATATAAATAAAAATGCTCAATTTTTTCAAGTTGTAAATAAAAAATGTGGGAGTAAAATTAAAGATAACATTTAAATTGGATAATGAATTTTGGATCGAAAGTTTTAGCATTCCAATCCTGTCCAAAGCCAAATTTATCTGTTCCGTGGTTTGAATTCTACGTTTAGGTTTATTCGTGGAATTTAACTTAGCAATTTAAAATTTTTTGAGATTGAGTTTTCTTATAGGTTTAATTTTATGTACCATAAATAGTAAATTTTACTTAAAATTATAAAGTTGAAATAAAAGAGACCCAATAGGATTTAGGCCAAAAATAAATATAATTTTCTGTTTTTAGGCTACCACTTTTATGCTTTACAAGCAGCCCTTGTTTTTAATCCTTTTCAAAGTAATTCACCTTCGGCTTCGCCTCGTGCAAATAAACTTTACGCTCTAATGACTTCATTGCTATAAAAGCTGCTGTTACTCCCAGATTTTCTAGGCACATGAAATACATGTTCTTATGTCACTTTTCTACAAAATAATCTTTTTAAATAGTTAATCTACTATAATTTACCATTAAAGCACTTACATTTCAATAATAAATACAAAAATACTGCCACCGTTCCGAAAATCGATCTCATAAAAGCAAATTTTTTTTTGGAATAAGATTGTAATCGTGTAATATTTAAAGAGAATTACAATAATTAAAATTGTTAATTTCCCTTGTCAGACTGTTTAATAAAAATTTTGTGTGTACAAGAGTTATAATTAGCCAAACCTAAAAACCATGCCTAATGGTTCGTAATTACCCTATATGAGTAGACATGATACGGAATTACAGAGATCCTTTTAAACATTTAAGTATCACGATCCATCTGTACCAAAAAAAAACTTATGTTGAAAAAGTGCAAATTTTGAAACGTCCGAGCATTAGATGAAAGCTACGATAATTTATAAAAACCTATTGAAAAATTTGTATAGAACAAAAAATTGGTAACACACATAAACCAGATTTATTTTAGAATGCTCTACATAATATTAAAAATTAAACAAAAAAATGTTTTGATTGATTGTTCCGATTGATTAAAAGTGCAATCACTGGAAAATGTTTTTAATGAACGTCATTGTTTTTTATAGATAAAATATTGATGGATTAATAATAATTGAAGATCCTTTCGAATTGATTCCGATAGAGAAATGTCTTCATTTTTGTAATTGATGTCAATAGCAACAAGCAATAAAAGTAGCAGGTAGTCGTGTAATAATTTTTCGATTACCATCGCAGACTCCAAATTTTTTATATTAATTTTCATGGTTGAAAATTAAGAATTAATGCAAATTTTAACCGTTTGTGGCACACCTTGAAGATATTAGTACATCCTATAATCATGATGGTATTAGGTACATACTATTATTTTTTACTTATTTCTTAGTTCATGATCTTGAGCTTTGAATGAAAAGAACCGGATCAAGTTTATATGTTAGGGACTGCAAAAAATTTGTACTTAGTTTTAATTGATTGCATAAAATATTAACTTGTTATATTAATATTTATTAATACAATATCAACAAGTCAATTAAACACGATAAAAGTTGCTTTTGATGATAGTTGCTGAAAGCTCATTAGAAAAGAATTAATTTTTGTTTTAATTATTTTAAATTAAGTTTTTAAACGAATATAAATAATGATAATTTGTTTTCTTGCAGAGGAAGGTCGAGGAAAGAAGAAGAAAGCTTTGGTCCTATTACCACTTTTGATTCTTTTTAAGTTATTTAAAGTCAAAATTTTAATGGCTTTAGTATTAGCCAGTTTGATATTCATCAAAAAAGCAATAATGTTGGGAGCTTTAGTTTTACCGACAATTTTGCAACACTTGAAACATTGCTCAAAACCTGATCATTTCCACCATCCCACGCCCTATCACGTGGAAGACCATCACACAGACGACTATGGTGGTTATGGTAAAGAATACCAAAGAGCTTACAGTGCATATATGAAGTCGAGAAATAATTAAGTCAGCATAAGTACCTACCTACCTACAAAACAATCTTATTTATTTATTTATTAATTTATTTATTTATTGTACATAAAATTTTGTAATTTTAATAGTTTACATTTTCAAAAAATGCTTTTATTGTACAGACCGAAAGTGTTCAGAAGAGTCAATAAAAACTTTAATACCTGGTTGTTTGTTCATAATTAAAAGAAAATTGGTTTAATTGCATGGGTGCTACTTTGTGTACAGATATATTTTTTCAAGTCATGTACTTAGTGTAAGTACTCACATAAAAACTAAATTAAAACAAAAGTAAACACAATATATTATACTTGAGTGTAGGTGACCATGAAAACTGGCTACTTTTATCCAACAAAAATAAACCATGGAAGCTACATAAGTAAATGTCGATACGTAAAACTTAAAAATTAGTGATAATTGCAGCTGCTGAAAGTAGGTTACTGATTAAGTAAATAAAGAGAGCATATTAAAACTTCAAAGTAGTTAGTTAATCAAACGTAAAATGATTTTATCACAGCCGAGATAAAACTTTTGAAGAGGGAGGTTCATATTACCATTTAATCTACTTTTACAGTAAAAAAAATTATTCGGACCTTGTATGGAAGCGGACGTGGAGTTCATCGTAAATCTTATTAGGTAGGTATTGACCAACATTTATATCTCCAAAAAAATTAATAAGTTTAAGAAGGAACCTTTCATCATTTCAATATTGTCGATCGCATCCTGATCTGATCCAAATTGGGTTTTGGTAAAACAATGATGCCTAACTTGATAAAATTTAAATTTAATTCCGTCGATTTTAAACAATTATTATTATCTCTTCACTAAAATACATATGATGTTTTTAAATACATATGATGTGGGGTTGTTCTGTAATTATTGGAGGTAAAGGAAAAAAATTTTTATTCAAAAATGAACACCAAACAAGCAGTGATTCATGGAACCACCATCACCAAAAACCATAATTCTAATTGCTATTATGATTTCAAAGAACTTTAAAACCACGAATGCTATATATAGTAGAAAGAATCATCCAACGCCCGCCCGCCCACTAATCTAGTTGATAAATTAAAACAATCTTGCAGGTGTCTCATGGGCTTAAAAATCTTAGGAAACTAGAAAAAGCTATAGAAACTTCATTAATTTATTGTTTTTCGTGAAAAGAAGTTCTGCTCTCTAGTAAAACAGAATAGCAAACAATGATCCTTTTGGATAATATTATCTTATAGTTCGGATTCCTTACTGAGTTGCGGGCCTCAAACAGTTCCCAAATTATAATATAATTGTAAGTTCAGTTTGACTACTACACTGGACGTCTAAATTTTTCAACTCTATTGCTTCAGGTAATAACCAGTTTGATGAAGAAGAAAAACAAATTTTTTGAAAAAAAAAGCAATTTCTTAGTGCATCGACAACATAAACCACAATTTGAAGCAAGTCGATTCTTATCGAGCCTAATCTTAACTTTGTCCTAGTCAAATATATCACATTAATCTTCACATTTATTAAAGTTAAACTGCTTAGAATGTGGTTGTAAAATTATAAATGTTACAATTATTACCTACTTTCCAGTACAATCAAAATAAATAAAGCAATTGTTTAATATTTGTGTCATTTTTTTATTTAATGTATATGGGGCATTCCATACTAAATCGACCACTTTTGAACCCGACCCCTTTTGATTTTCCTGAAATTTTTACATATTATACTATCTCACCAAAAACAGTTCTGTAAATTTTTTCAAAATATTTTATTCAACCCAAAAAGAGTTACGAATTTTTAGAAAAACTGATGTTGTTTTTCTTCAAACGATCGTAACTATGTCAAAAATTGACTAATCGGAACGTTTTTTTTGTTTTTGTTTGTCTTTAAACGTACTTTTCAAGAAAAAATACAAAAAAAATATATAAAACTTGGATTCTACAAAATTTTTCATTTTTTCGGAGAAAATCATTGATTTTTCAAATTTCGACACTTTTGTTTTTTGATTTTTTTACTTAAAAAAAAATCTGATTTATTCCGCGTATAACAACGCAAACCCCATAATGGGCCGACATTTCTTTTGTTTAATTAAAAAATATTATTTGCGTAAAAATAAAACAAAATATTTTTTAATTAAACAAAAGAAATGTCGGCCTATTATGGGGTTTGCGTTGTTATACGAGAAATAAATAAGAGTTTTTTTTGAAATAAAAAAATCAAAAATCAAAAGTGGACAAATTTGAAAAATCAATGATTTTCTACGAAAAAATAAAAAATTTTGTAGAATTCAAGTTTGAATATTTTTTTTATATTTTTTCCTGAAAAGTACGTTTAAAGATGAACAAAAACAAAAAAAGAACGTTTTGATTAGTCAATTTTTGAAATAGTTACGATTGTTTGAAGAAAAAAAACATCAGCTTTTCTGAAATTTTGACTTTGTAAAAAAATTTGAAAAAATTACACAACTGATTTTACGTATTATACTATCCCATCAAAAACAGTTCTGTAAATTTTTTCAAAATTGTTTACAAAGTTAGGAATTTTTAGAAAAACTGATGTTTTTTTTTCTTCAAACAATCGTAACTTTTTCAAAAATCGATTTTTTTTTCAAAAATGTGTGGAATGCCCCAATGTATAATATTTTCTGTCGTTCACTTGCGACTACCTACAAATTTAATCTTTCATCGCAGGAAACTTACAGGTTCCTTCTACCCTGCGACTTAAGTCTTCTATGAGTTTTGTAAATAAAACGTAGAAGTGAACAAGAGTTGGTTAAATTCATCAAACAATAAGAATAATAGGTAAAGTACAAAGTTTATATTATGAAATATACAATATTTAACTCATAAGCAAGTAAAATTCAGAATGCCTCTAATAAGGCACTCTGAAACAATAAAATAAAAACAAAATATAATAATAAAAATTAACTCATGTATTCAGGAGATCATCTAACACATTCATAAAAAGCTAAATTAAGTCTACATAGAGTAAAAATAATAACTGTAAACCTTATTATCCTTTTGCTAAAATCAGTCCCATTCTTCAGTAACTTCTAATTTTTGTGGGCAATGTAGAAGCGTATGGCCGTTATTCCTCCGGCCGAGGATCCTTTATAGACGCAGATACGGAGGATTTGCCTTCCAGGTAAGCAAAGTTTACCGAAATCGGCTCATTGCAATTTGCCATTTTTACTGAATTTTATCTCGAGAACTCGAGATTAAAATTTTTTTTTCATTAATCTCAAAGACTATATTGAATTACCTTTACGAATATCTACAGGATATTTCAAGAAAAACGAGGTTTATCTCGTTTTTGTTTTTGATTGGAAGGTCTTAGTGATTGGAAGTAAGGAGATGAATTCCTAAAATTTGGATTTTAAAATAGAAGGTTCCGATATTTCTTTGGGATCACCATTGAAGAGTGATGCCGCATTGCAAAAAAATTTCTTGGAACCATTGGTAGTTGTGCGGTACTTTTACACCTGTATTTGTTGCTAATTCTGGGATTGCCAGTGTTGCTTTATTTGGTTTTATATATTTTCAATCTTCTAGTGTACTGTAGGTTGCATATTCATTGTTACAAATAAACATAATTTTTATAATATTATCGTCAGTAAAATGCCAACCCAAGAAAATATTTTTCATCGTTTTCAAGTTACGTGCTTTTGCAGTGGTAAAAAATTCAATAGTGCGAAAGTTCAAGAGTTAATTTAATTAACACTGAAAGACACATTCGTGGTTTTGCCATTTTACCGAAGCCATGCAATTATTGCTTTGCAAAAAAGAAACTAAAAATTCAGAAATTGTTTGTTTTAATTTTCTATTAAAAGTAAACTAAGTATAATGCAAAACAATTACGTTAATGTAAATTTTTTAAATTTTGTATTTAATTTTAGCACATATGCACAAATGTAACAAATTTATCACTTCCTGTTTATCATAATTTTAATATAAAAGCGAATGCATATAGTAAAAATGCATGTGTTCTCATTATTTGCAACAAAAAAACTGCAGAAAGTGTAGATAACTTACTTCTTTTTTCCAAAATTATCAGTGCGAATAAATCAATAATAAAAACTATATTAACTTACATAGAATTTAAAACACACACAAAAAATTCTTTCATGAGATGCCGCAAAATTTTTTGCGAAGAATCTTTAGAATTATTTTTCTTTTTTTTAGTCACATGTTTGTTACTAAATATTAGAGATAAAATTCCTTATTTTTATTGTACAGTCGACTGGATGCGAGAGCTTTTCAGAAGTGCGACCAGTTTTGATCTTTTGTTCTTAACCTTTCAAATTAAGTTTTTAGGATTTCAATTTTGCTAGTAAAACATAGAATTCTCTTGAGAAGTTTTCTGTTAACTCCTTGGTTTTCGTTTGTCCCAAATACTTTAGCCTAAGTCGAGCTAAGACGTTAAAGCTGCAGAAAATGTGTTTAGCTGATTCAAACTCCGTTTTACAGAGTCTACAGCTGTCATCGCCTTCCAATACCATTTTTTTGTCCTTTAATTTTGTTCGTTGACAAAAGAAAAAGCATTTTAGCCTCTTCAGACGAGTACCGTAAGACTTTCTTTGCCTGTCTTTGTCTTGGTGTGTAATTCTGAAGGTTTTTTTGCTCTCCTCTTACCACTTCTAGATTTCCAGATTTCTGTGCATTTTGGATAGCCCACAGAATGATTCGGGTTTATAAGGGGACTGTTTTATTGTCCTAAATTCCCTCATGGCTTAGTATCCAATCAGGACAATTTCCTTGCTATTTACCAGTTTCTTTAAAAATTGTCTGTATTCCCATGTGTTTTTTTATCGCAGTTTGGTTGTTAAATATTATACTGACTTTTTTGCTCTTGAAATTCTTTTGCAAGTATTCACAGGCACATAGTGTAATTGCAAGTATTTTAGCTTGCATAATTAAGGGATAGGTTAGATGTCTCATACCTTGGACCAAATATGCCTATAGTTGTTTCCAGTTCAATTTTTAATCCATCCGTGTACCAGTTAGAAGATTTTGTATTTGCTTGTATTGTTTGACTTCTAGCCGTGCTGTGGTTCTGAATAGCACCTCAAACAATGTCTCAAAGTCAAAAGTTTTCGGATTAATATTCAAAGGTTTTTCAAACAAACCTAGCTGTAAAAAGTCCAGTATCTTTAGATGACTTGTCTTATCTCCAGGTTTAAATTTCTTATTTTGGCTAATTTTGATGGCAGTTTGTAAGGCTTTATCAAAACAAAACACTTCCAATGTTCTTGGTATAAGCACCGTTGGGTTTTTTTTATTAGTGTTTTGAATGTGCGTTTCTGGGGCCGCTTATCGATCCCCTTGCAAAAGCGCACCCATGACTGCTTTTTAGATTTCCTCAATTATATGTTGTACTTTGTTAGGGCTTCAGTGTATTTCTCCCATAGGACTGACTACTTTTTTGTCCTTACTTAATATTTTTCTGGAATTGACCTTTAGTCTTTCCAGTTTTACATTTTACTAAGGTACGGCTTGAGAAACAGTTCACATTATGCACTAAGTTATATGGTTAGAGGCTGTTTTTCAGTTTTCTGTAGTAGCTACTTCATATTGGAGTCCTTCTAGTTCGGTGCTTAATGCCTCTTTGTAGAGGCACCAGTCATACTATCACTACTTTACGTTAATGTAAATTTTTCTACTATTTTATTTAATTTTAGCACATAAGCACAAGTGTAACAAATTTATCACTTCCTGTTGATCATAATATAAAAGCGAATCCATTAAGTAAAAATGCATGTTCTCATTATTTATAACAAAATAACTGCAGAAAGTGTAAATAATTCCAAAATTATTAGTGCGAATAAATCAATAACAAAACTATATTAATTTACATGAAATTTCAAACACGTTTACTTTTAGCCTAAGGAATTCATCTAAAAGCTTCCACAAATTTTTTGCAAAGAATCTGTGGGAGATGATCAAAATCCAGCTTCGTCTTGTTCTTAGAATCAAACTTTCAGGTCCTCATATTTATTGCGTTTTAAGTAATAATTTTTTGATTGACAGTCAAATTTTTAATTTTTGTTGCTATTTATCTCTTTATTTTGATTTTCCTCTTTCCAAATTTTCTATAGGACCAAATTATGTTTTCGTATTCCATCAGCGTCGAAATTTCTTCCATCATATCTTGTTTTTAATTCTTGCAAAAGCTGAATTAAACTTTTTTATTTTAAATTACTACTGATTTTGGGTTAACCATTGGGTACGTTAGTTTTCCTGACGTCTGCCCCAATATTTCAGTAATGATGAGTCTCTCCAGACAATAATCATAATCAGAACGAGCACAACTTTTAATAATTCACGTTTTCTTCTATTAAGTTAATTTAATACTTTGAATTTATTTTTAATGAAAAAACTTCTAGCATTCCCAAATTTTTTTTTGAACATCTTTCGATGTCGATCGCTTGCTAAACCACACCGTACTCATTTATAACTTTTATCTACAAATTTTTTAACAATTTATTGCCTTCTTAATTTTTTTTACCATCACTTAAATATCTCTGGAGCAAATGTCTGCGTTAATGCCAATAATTAGTAAGTAATTTTGAAGAGTGGGCTAAATATTTTTTATCACACCTCCTATGCACTAGAAGTCTGAGTAATAAAAGTGTATAACATCAATTATGTGATTAGATACAAGTTGTTTCTGTACTATTGCGATGACGGCGGTGTCTTTGAAGTGTTAATACCAAGCTTTAAAACAAACACTTCATACAAACCGTCCTTAATTAATTTTTTCTCTTACATAAATATATTATTCATACAAAATAACTTGAAGTTAAATTGTGAGTAGTCGCAGGGGAAACCTTACACTTTGGGGTCAGAACTTGAGAATTCTATGTTTATAAAACTAGCAAGTTAAGGATTTGGAGAAACATTCGAGATACGTTTACATAATTTTATAATTAA
The DNA here is from genome assembly GCA_905340355.1 of Rhagonycha fulva. Classification (NCBI taxonomy): domain Eukaryota; kingdom Metazoa; phylum Arthropoda; class Insecta; order Coleoptera; family Cantharidae; genus Rhagonycha; species Rhagonycha fulva. Next base: position 3,447,828 of record HG996559.1, read on the forward strand.
GACAGCTTCAAGATAAGTAACATAAGGGACGTAGTTTGGCTTCCGACCTTTTATAGCAAGAAGCTTTTTTTGGAAAACTCGAGATCCTTCAGAGGTTCTATCTAATCTACCGGTTTTTCTATTTATCTGTGAGTGATCTATTAATATTTACGTATATTTTACAAGTTAATAAGCAATTGTTAGCTCTTCTTTACCAATTATTGGTAATTCTTTGTAAGTAAGCACTACAGAAAATATTAAAATAAAATTGGCTCCAGCAAATTCATTTATTTATAGCCTGCAAAAGTAACTGATAATAAATTTTATTTTTGAATTTTTACTATAGAAAGTTACGACACGATATAATATTATAATTTAATTTAAGAAGTTTTTATTATTAAAAAGAATTCCCACTGACCAATTTTTGACAATTTTGACAATAAACAAAGGTTTAAATAGAAGTAGGCATTAGAAATGGATGAGCCAATTAGAGATGAGTTAATATTTAAACAAAATTATTAAAATTTTTCTAAATGTTTTGATCAACAGATAATAAAATTGTTTACTTTGTTACTGATATCCACGCCATAAAATTTATTAATTAAACTGAAAATTAATAGACAGTTAAAATGGAAAGCTAGAAAAAAAATCGATACATTTAAACAAATCCGGCTACTAGCTATAGAACAAATTGTTAATAAAGCAGTAATTGGAAAATTATACATATATGTAGTAATTATAATATAAATGTAATTAATAAAATATTGTTTACATATTTTTAAATTATTCACTGCATACTATCAAAATATATTTTTCTGGTCTAGTACGATTTATTATAAAAAGATGTTAGATCTCTCTATGATATTCTGTCCGTGACGTCGTGACGCAATCAGAATGAATTAACATATTCAGCTACGCACTGTGTCAATCACTGAGCTTTTTTAATTGCTTTCAGTGTGACGTCAAAACATCTAGATATAGGCCAACCATACTATACGAATTTGATTGGGTGATAAGTGGCTTAATGCTTATGCACTGAATCAAATGGTGTTGTATGGTTGGCTTATATCTAGGCACTTTGACGTCACACTAATAGATTCAATTGCATAAGTGTCGAAGGGCTCACCCCTTAAATATTTTTTATAATGAGGTAATGATAAGAATTCATTATAAATTCAACATTAGTTTGTAATGAAGCAATCAATGCGATTACAATATAATCAGAATCAGGCAATATTTTATATCTATACTAACACATAAAGGGTAAAGTTCCACGCCAAATTTAATAAAGAACTATCCCATGTAGCACACAATGTTGGTGCAATATCATTGTGATATTGATGCCAATATCAAGATGTAAACATTTTCCAATATTAGTGCAATATTATAATTAAATAAACCATATAAATAACCATTTGATTTGCATTAAATTTTAAGGGCTAGCATAATTTAATGACTTTTTCAGCACAAAATAAAATTTTAAATACCTATTTGACTGTTTTGTTTTTACTGTGAAATTATAAACATCTTTAAATTAATAATTATTTTTGAGTGGAAGCAAATATGGTGTTTAAAATCTCGCATTACATTTTTGTGTATTTCTTTTCTTCTAAATAAGAAAGTGACGTGAGTGTTTTTTGTATTTCTGCAGAATAACCATTTTGTAAATCAATTTGTTATCGATTACTTTCTGTTTATTGATTTTAATTTTACCGCTGCACTAGTGTACCCCATTGTCTTTCACATTTTTAGTTTAATGTAGATCGAGTTTTATTTTAAAAGATAAGCAAAATTTTTTAATTAAACTAAATTATGATTAGCCCAAAAAGTTCGAAAAAAGTAATAAATTTAAATTTTTTATTTTAAAAATTATGAAATTAAAATGCGTGAAGGTTATTATAGTTTCCTAAAATTTAAATAAAGTAAATTAAAATAAGCATAAGAATATTCAAAATTCCCTGACTTCCAAAAAATTGGCTAAAATGATTAAATCTACACACGCATTTGCAATTAGCTATAATTACATTATGCAAAATTTTATATGCAAAACATGTCATAAATAAATAAAATTATTGTATGTAAATAAATTTTATACCTACATATTTTTTATGTTATCAAAAATTCAAATTAAAAAATAACCCAAAAGCATTGGACGTTTTATTAAACGAACCATTCAGTGATTCTCGGTGCGGTGTCAAATTAAAACTTTAATTATCCAAGTCTAACAATTTAAAATTATGATTTAACCACCTCCTATTGTACAACTACATAATTAGACCAACTATAAATTGTTAAAATAATTTTAGGAAGTAGTTATTAGAACTTGTGTGTAAATGCTGATAGCAATTAAAATGTTGCCTATGTTAAGTGCGATAAAGTTTTTGTTTATTGTTCAAATCGTGTATGGATTGGAAATAGAAAATTTTAATAATTATTTGAAACAATATCAAAGGGAATGCCTTTTATCCCAAAATATTTATTCCTGCATCAAGTTTAAAGCTTTAAGTCAGGTGACAAAGTTGGGAGATCAATTTGGTGCCATGAAAAATGCAAGTGAAATGTTTAAATTTGTCGATATAGATACAAATGGAGAAGAAATTAACGATGTTTATTCGTCTAGAAAAATGAACATTAATTTTGGTTTTTTGGATTATTTGAAAAGTCAAGTTGTGGGTTACTTGTCTAGAAAAGCTATATCGGTTCAGATTCCCGAAGGAATTCAAGTTTTCACTGACGATAATGAGAATGTTAATGGTGAGTTATATTACTATTTAAGTTTAAATAACTAAGACGTCTGATATTGTGACATCAAGTAAACTTATAATTTATTGATGGTTTGGCCTTAACAAACTTATTTAAATGTCACAGTATAACACCTGAGTGCTGAACCATTTGTAGTGTTATCATTCATTATAAAAATAATTAATTACTCTAACACTTGAGAAGTGCAGTAATGAAAACTTTAATTAACTTACGAAAGTTACGAGGCCGAAACAATTAGCATTTGTCAGTAAATTTCTGCTTGACAAATTTGGAATCGGCTTATACGAGGTGTGTCCAAAAACAAAGATGATTATATACTTGAGCCTAATTTGCAATATAATTATTTCAAATATTCTTCAAAATTATAGTTTGGTTTAATGTTAGGGTAATTGTCTCTTGATTGCAGGGTCCACTTCCGCAAATTTTATAGTTAAGCCGGGGTTTAAATTCCACGTTAAGCTGCATGTTTTATGATATAAGTGCAAAAATGGGTTTATTTTTAATAAATTTTTATATAATATTTATTATAACCTGATGTAAATAAACCTTTATTTGCTAAACAAACATTTTAAAAATGAAAACGAGAGCTTCCCGAGAAAAGCAAAAATAGAATTTTGAAAAAATTCAAAATAAAAATTTTTGATCTAGCTTTTTTTTTCAATTCAATTTGACCTTAAATTTGGCTCTGCTTTTGCACCCTATAAAGCTCAATTTTTTCTCTATATTTTGAATAAAGGATTCGTAAAAGATTACATCAACAACATATGTATGTAATTTTTTTTGACAAGAGCTTTAGCCGAAATCAGATTTTAAAAAGTAGGATAACAAAAATAAAACATTTTAGTGGTACCCACTTAATTTGACTAATCGAAACTTAGTTCCTGGACATGCATCGTAATTTTTATTTAAATTATCCAAATGTGACACATACGATAACAACCAGTAGTGTAACTATTTAATTAAGTAATAAAATAAGAATCACAGCTTGACCCATATTTTATGTCGTAATCAAACAAATCTAAAAAATAATTATTATTAATCAGAGTGTATCGCATTATTACGAATTTATAATGAAAATGCACCTAAAATATTATGTAAATTATTTTAATAGCTCTATTTACATATTATTTAATTTTAACAAATTTGAATTAAACATTAATTAAATAATTTTTTATGTAAGATTTGACGCTGACCTATCCGTTACGGAAGTTTGCATTCAAACTGCGCTACTATTTAGATACCTAAATTTTTTTTTTCTTTTTTTAAATTAATTTGTTTATTAGATCGAGATTTTATGATGTTACGTAAGAACATAATATAAGAACATATACCTAATAAGAATATTACGTAACCCCATTTAGCCCAAATATAACCCAGAATTGAATTTAGCAAATCAGTAAACTTTTATTAGTTTTTGTATAAAGGAGCATTGTTATTACTGAAAGTTTTACGTAAAATATAAGAACAGCTTATTCTTCAGTATAACATGAATAGTTTTGGTACATGGTTCCCAATGGTTCCCAAACTTTTTGACTTACTGCACCATAAGATGGTCCGAGGACGCTGTCACTTTTTTACTCATCTTTCATTCAAAAACCACTGAATTATAATTAATTGACGGTTTGGAGTGTCTATTTGTTGTCTCTAAAAATCTTACAGTTAGTGACATATTTTAAAATTAGCTGCTAACTTTTTGATTCATGTGATTTTATTTAAAAAGAAAATCTTGAAAGGATTTTAGTATAGAGATTTTAATTTTTGTAGTTAACAGTATAATGAAATATTTCCAGTCTATTTTCTCGCTTTTGGTGTTGGTCATAATAGTACGATGCTTAGTTCATTGTGAAAGTTTTATAATTATTGGCAGGTGATTTAATCCCAATTTTGGAAATAATGATTTATTATAGAACCAAATAATAAATATTACAGAATTTACTTTTAAAAATTCTATGATGCGTAAACCAATTTTACGCACTCTTTAGAACATCGTATTTTAAATTATACACTTTTTTAAATATAATTAATAATAAAAATTTGAGATTTACTAAAGAGAATATTCGTGGGTATTCTGCGAAAAAGCACTAAGTCAAAATTTTGCTGTTTTGACTTAATCATAAGGTTGTATTGATCGGTGAACGCTAAATAAACTGCAAAAACTCAAATTTTCACAATTTGTATAAAATTGACACCTTGACTCATTATAAGACCCTTCCTTAGGTCTCCTAAAATAAACTTGCTTAGTTCTTCAGTTATTTCACCTGATTTTAGAAATATCGGTATATCTCTAATCATAACTGAAAGTGGTTTATTGTTTTAGTTTTAATAAGTAGGGGAAGGTCGGGTAAGTTGACTTATCTTCTAAAGTAGACAAATTGACCTAGCAGTACAACCGATGAAATTTACTACAAGAGCTGTGCAGTGAATCGCATTTTCAAGAATTTACTGCAAACTTTCCAGGTAAGTTGATTTCAATGTTAATATTTTTATTTAAAAAATGTTGGTATAATTTTAATAAACTGCTGAAAGATAATGATAAATTTTGAACATAGGTAATCTTATTAGGGAAGATGATAAAGATCGTTTTTAGACTCAAATTTAAAACATTGAAGAAAATGAAGCAACAAATAATTAATAAAAGGGGAAAAATATGACTGCTAGTAATTACAAGAACTGCAATAAAGAAAAGTAGAAACAGAAAAATAAAAAAAAGAGAAAGGAAATTGGAAGTGGGTAAAACAAAATGCAAACATTGATGGAGTTAACGAAGATATCAACAGAAGATTGGATTCGGGATTCCTCATGCAATAAGTACGGACAGAAGAAAAACTATTTGCATGCAGTGCTTCCGTCTTGTGCGGTTTTTGACTTGTTTTTTTTTTATCTTCGTTGCGGACGTAGGTTTTTATACCTATAGTATAACCACATAGGCACATCTTAAAATATTAATGAGTAAAATGATGATTATTAATGATGAGTTTAGTTTTTTTTTCGTTAATTTCATATTTTTTATGTTCCTGCATTTATCATGTAAAATTTTGTAACAAAACGAAAATCTTTATGTATTCTACCATTTTTATTAAATAATATATTTCCAATTCTATTTTTGACTTTTTAATTAATGGTGACTGTGTAATTGCGTTATGTAGTTTAAAATCGTTGAAAAACTTTTTGGACGAAATTCTTAAGTCATTCATGGTTAAAATGATATTGCGTCTATATTAAACACAACGTTATTATTATTTTATTTTTATGATTCCTTAAAGTCCATTATAAGCGGATCACTCTAGATTTTTTGTTTTGCTCTATATAATAATATAAAAAAAGGTGTATACATTTTTTTAAAACAATAAAACTGAATAATTTTGAATAAATAAATTAAAAAGTGCACATGCTGTAAAATAAACCTGGCGTGTAAATGCAATTTTACGGTAACGCTGTTCGATGAAATTTAAAAAACTTATTTAATTAGTTATTTTAGTTTTGTATTATACAAATTAAACACTGTAACGAATTTTTTTTTTTAGGTGAAGAACGTAAAAAACATAGGCGTAAACATAGTCTTAAACGTTTCATACTGCCCGCTATAATGATACTGGGCTTTTTTAAAATTAAAATGCTTGGTAGTCTTATGTTGGCAGCACTTTTTATATTTAAAAATATGTTTCTATTTGGGGGATATTTTTCTCAAAATAGATGCCAAAATTATGCTCCCCCACCCTACCATTATCCACACTACCATTATCCACACCACCATTATCCACACCACCACCATTATCCACATCATGGTTATGGTCATTCGCCAGAAAGTTACGATTACAATGAATTATCAAGTGATGGTCATGACCACTACCATGACCATGTAAAAAGTTCAGAAAAATCATATATTGTACATTCAGATTAAAATTAATTTAAGGGTTTTAAAATATTGTTATTTATGTACATATAACTTATTTATTTATTTATTTATTTTATACAAATATAAGAAATTGAAACATATTAAAATTGTTTTATTTCTCAGAAAGATTTTTGTTCTTAACACTTAAGCTGCCGGTAATATATTCAAAAACTTTGAAAAAAGCAACTTAACAGTTGTTAAGTGTTAATTTTTATTAAGTAATAATTATTAAGTGTTAATAAAGTTTTACTATATTTAACAAACTCTAAATAGAAATTTAAAAAAAGGCTACATGTGGATTTTACATGTAAGTAGCAGAAAAGAGTCTGAGATAGCTTAGAGGTCATATCCTCAAAATTAGACATTAGTTTCTTTTATCAACCCCACTTAAAACTCCTAGCTCAAAGTATGCAGTTACAAATTAGTGTTGTAGTGTTTTACCTATAAAATGTTATTTTGAAGAAAATTCCCAAAGTTTAAAATTGTTGTCTTTAGCAGTTTAAAACCAGTAAACGAAATTAGGTAAGTGCTTTTAGTCCTTACTGAAATTGTTGATTATGGTAGTTTGTAAGTTTCAAAACAATTTTAGGTTGAATACACTACATTATTACGGATGATATGGTACAGATGGATCAGTCTTTTGACCCAAAAAAATGATCACGGTCCCAAAAATGATGGCTTCATTTCCGGAAATGTAAGAAATGACACAACGTAGATATGCCATCTCATCCATAGAGTCGGGTGAAATGGCATGTTTTTTAAGAGTGCCTCTTTTTTAATATTTTAAGCATTTATTTTATTTTGGAAATAATAACTAAATAAATATTGTAAAACATACTAAAGTCATTGTTTTTTATTTCAAAGTAGTTAATTTTTATAACGTCCTTTACCAAAAAGTATGCTATCTCAGACAATCTTCTCTAAAGTCAGTTTTTATTATTGCTTATTTACTATGTACAATGTTAATATGTTTAACTTAATTTTTTGTTGTAGATATAGATGCACGTAAAAAAAGAAGAAGAAACCATAGCTTTCTAATTCCTCTTTACTCCCTTTTCCTTTTTTTAAAAATTAAATTCATTGCAAGTTTAATTTTTGGAAGTTTGTTGTTCATCAAGAAGCTATTCTTCTTTGGTTATTTGATTGCACCATCTTTTCTTAACAATAGAAATAGATGTCCTCAAGTGGTTCATCACAGACCGATTTATCATTTTGGCCATCATGGTTATCGTAAGGAATTTGTGGATGAACCTATTCCATCGAGTAGTCAAGTAAGTCAAGTAAGTCAATCAAGTCATAGTAGTGAATATATCGATGACGTAAATTATGAGAGACTGTATAAAAAATATTTGAAATTGTACACAACATAAAATATTAACTTGTTTTAATGCTTTATTTATTTTATTTATTTATTTATTTATTTGTACAAGAGGTTTTATTAAATAAAGTAGGATGTGTTGGCGTTTTAATTGATGGTTATAATTTTGTATAAAGGAGTGGGGTGCATGAAGTGCCCTAGATTTTCGGCCTAACAAAGTGGGTAAACGAGACGAAGAGCTTATTCTCATTATGTCCAAGAAGAAGAAGTCAAGATTAAGTAGGTTTATTTTAATTTTATGGATTAGTGAATTTTTGATTGACGGACTTCTGCCATAAATATTTATAAACTCTTAAGTGGTCTACAGGTGAAAATTTGGAAGTCTACATGGTAGTTGAAATTAAGTGCTGTGAATCTCCTACTACATTTTTTGACCATTTGGTTTAGAGCTTTTCAATGCTTGCAGCAGCTGTTAGCTTAATTGTTAGTTAACTATTCCTGAAGATTATAAATTCAGTTTCCTGTAACGTTCAACATCTTTTAAAATTTACGTGTAGATGACAATAATTAAATAAAACTGTCAAAAATAAAACATTAAACAACACTTGATCACAATTCTGGCCTTAAAATTAACCAAATAAAATTGTTGAAAAAATATAAGTACTAAAAAACCTGAAAAAAGTATTATCACGATGACATATTTCAGAAAATATTTATGTACCTATATTAATTAGTAAATGATGATCTTTAAAAGATAAAAATCATGTAGACATCAGATATTCGCTCTCAATATTATTCAAACACATAAACCTAAAAGATCGAATAACAAACTTCAAGGTAGTGTCAGTTCTCAAATAAGAACAGCTTTTATGCACTTTTTCAACTTGACAGGAAATTTCAAATAAAAAACCAAGAAAATTTGAAATAGAAAACTATTTTAAAACAATTGTCGACCAACACGAACTTTTATAGATCGCTTCGAACTTTAGAAAAGTAAGAAATTTTTATCAAGTCAGGACAGAGGTTGACATAACGTTTACCCATGGGAATGCTTTGGAATCAATTCGGAAACGAATGCATTCTTGTTAAAGTTTTAAATGCACTTACAAGAAAACTGAAATAAAATGAACTGAAGTGAATGGCTTCCAAATCTGATCGCCTTTAACTTGATGATTCAGATTGTTCAAAATGTAATCTCAGAGTTTTTCATACTCATTCGAGTATGATAAGTTATAATTTTGAAACAATTCAATGTCCAAAAAAAGATTTTTTCGTATATTATTACCGAAAAAGTTTTTCGTGGTTAATTACAAAATGGCAAAACAGATCTGTTTGAAATTTTGAGATTACATTTTTAAAGTTATTGGGAAAAGCACGTGCTGTTAAAACAGATCAAAATTTTAATAATTTAATGCTACTAACACAGCCCACCTTAAATACTGTCTACCCTTACAAATATAAAAACGCAAAAGTCGGAAAGTAAATTTTCACAACTGAAATCCTTCGTATATTGCATCAAATCGGTTCTGAACAAACATAGAAGGTTTAAAAGCTTAAAATAAAAAGTTCTTTTTTAAAATATACTTCTGGAGTGGTGACTATTGTGTAGAGCGCTTTAATGTACATGAGCAGCGTTGCAGCGTGTAAATGCTTTTATTTTATATTCAGAAAATATATACAGTGTCAGCAGAGCGCAAAACTTGAACAAAAGGAAATAAGCTTTTATTTACGATCCATGCATCTTCGTAATTCGTCAAGTAATTCCGGAGAGGCTTATGTGAAAGTTTCAGTTTATGTAGAAACTAAAAAAGGAAATAGTGTTTAAAATGACTGCTGACCGGAATTTTTACAAGCAGAATTGCATCTAGATTCATTTATTCAGAAAATTAACTATTTTTTAATTATCTCGAGACAATTCTCAATAAATTCAAATCATAAATCGTGCACCTGAATTTATTAAATTTAATCAACCTCCAAAAAACGTTAACATAGTATAGCGTAACATGTAATTTGGTTGACAGAAAGGGAAGCATCTATTGGAAAACCGTCGTGATTTTTATCAAAGTTTATCGTATGAAATAACGCAAAATCGATATGCAAATCTTGTTACATTAAAAATTCTTTAACATTGCAAAATCGAATAAATAAGAAATACAATATCTAAATTTTAAGTATAAAATTTTGTTTCCATAAACTAATAAAATGGGTTAAATGAATCGAATTGATGATGGTTTGTGCCGAGAACTAAATTCGATAAGAGTGATCCTTGAGACATGACTATCGGAAAGCTCAAAAAAGCTCTAAATTTACGTAAAATCGAGGAAAGCTAAACGGTTTATTTTTTGTGATTGGGTATTGCAAGTTTTGGAAGATCAAAATCTTATTGACTGAAATTTTCTCCAAATAATTTTATTTACCTAAATTTACTGGGCCTAAAATTTTGGAAACATTAAAAGTTCATTTCCATTAATCAGACTTTTTGCTATAGTCTTTTTAGTTCCCATAGGTTTAACATGCTATTAGATAACGTAAGTTCCTCTGCACACAGTAATGGATTTATTGCTTTCTAAAGTGAACTCTGAATACTTTAAAAATCGTTAAAAGAGTGAAATATATTAATTGATTCCAATAACTAGTTCACAGTAAATGGAGATAATATCTTTTTATTTAATTTCACATTAAAAATTTTGTTTAATCCACAAGTAAAAATCCAGTTAAAAATAAAAAACAAAAATTCGCATAAAAAATTCAGGCCATTTGCAGCTTAATAAAACTCGAAATCAGATCTATATTCGTTTACACTACACTGAGAAAAGAGATTGTTATCTATAAACAAATATATTTGTTTGAGGTAATTTGTTTAATATAACACTCGGTATATTAATATTAATTGCGATAAGTATATTATAAAATTATTGATAAAGTTGTCTCAACATTATACCACGTTTGGGCATATTGTGTTAATATTAACAAATATTTATTTAAAAACGAATACGAATTCTAAGGAACAAATGATTTGTTAACTATTAACAAATCTTGTTTGTGTCAACCAGGTATAATTTACCGTAAATTATACCTGGTTGAAAATTAGTGCGGGAACAAATGATTTGTTAACTATTAACAAATCTTGTTTGTGGTAACCACGTGTAATTATATAAAAAATAATTTTTTGAATTTAAACGGGTGGACACCCTGTTATTCGGCCATTTTAAATTTTGTATTTAATTTATACATAATCTCGATTGCCAATATATTGACTGTAATGAACCATTGTAAGTTTAAATAAAAAAATTTAAAAATTCTATATTGATTTGAAATTTTTCAAAACGTCATATTATTTTAGATATAAATTTAAAAACTATACAATACACCTAAAAACTACACATTTTGTACTATGTCGCCATAGGTAAGTGGTTACAGTGGTTGCCTCGCGCAACAATCGAAGGATTCGTCGTAGGTTCGATACTTCGTCAGGTTAAGAAATTTTTAATTTTCAGATTCACTGCTATAACATCATATCCAAAGGGCATTAATAGAAAAATGTAATTAAAATGATAAATAATAAATAATAATTAAAACCTAAAAGAAAAAGTTGATTCTGCGTCAACTTAATATTTTATTTTTTTAACGTTCCTATAAGTTAATAGTTACACAATATAATTTTATTGTAAAGATCCCATAAGTTAATAGTTAACAAATATAAGTTTACAGTAAAGATATTCCTCAAACAAATGATTTGGTTATAGTTAACTTATATTTGGTTCCCTGTATTCATACCAACCGTAATGTTACACCAAATAAGATTTGTTAACTATTACCAAATCATTTTTTCGGTGTACGAAGGTTTCAATTTAACAAATAAATATGTGAATTTAGGTTGGTTAGATTTATCTTCAAATGCTTGGCTTTAATAAATATTGATACTTAAAATCTTCACCTTGTTATTAAGGAATAAAATCCCAAAATGCTAATTTATTGGTAAATCGTATTATGCTTAATAGAAAAACTAACTATGCAACGTAGTAAACTGTACATCCTAAATAATGGATTAAAAATGTGATTAATCCAATGCATTGCTATTGGGGCCTAACACTTTTTTAATTAATTAAAAATAAATGAATTAGCTGTAACGACTACAAAATGAATTATTTTATTATGAAATGATAGAAAAAGTCAAATTTTAAATGGGTATAAATAGAACCACAAAATAGATAAGGGTTGATTGCATCAGAACGCCAATAACTCATCCGTATTTCTTATTGTCAAAATTTATTGGAAATAAGATTATTTGATAAGTTTTATGAAGTCTTCATAGAAAACTATAATTTAACGTAAAAAGTTATCCGTCGCATTCATAAGGTACAGAGAATGATTTTAAACGTTTGGTGGTTGAGATTGGATGAGGTAAGTCAGCTGAATCGTAACCTGAAATATGGAAAATTGTGGACTCTTTTAACACTGCATTTTATATTTTATATGTAGGTAGTATCTATTGACTTTGGAAACAACGTTCCATATGTACCATCTCGGCTTCATCAACAATAAACAATGCATTTAAATCTCACACCCTTAAAATAGAAACTTTAATAGTTTTAAGGTATTCAAAGAAAGCTTTGGAGAGTTGATTTAAAATCTCGAGTAGATAACTATTTTTTCAAAGTGTCATTATTTTGATTGACATTTACAATGTAAGTTCGTCAAACTGACGAACAAGAAATTTTAAAGTATTAACTGAAATTAAAATGTAGATAACTGATTTGTAAAACCAAAATTTAAAATTTTCTGTATAAATGAAAAACGCTTGTTCACCGCGTAGTTTCTTTAAAATGCGAGGTTGTTGCATGACAGTAGGATTCATTTTACTATCAATTGCTACTATAAAAACTTTTGTTAGATTAGTTACAGGATGGGACAGAAGTCCAACGTGTTTAGTCGGAAAAACTTGTTTGGTTACAGGGGCAAATTCGGGTAAGTCTTTGTGCCTATTGCTTAATTTGTATTTTACTTTTCCTATATTTTTTAGGAATTGGATTTTATACTGCCCAAGATTTTGCAAAACGAGGAGCGCGTGTAATTTTAGCATGCAGAAGTAATGAAAATGGAGAAAAAGCTAAAATGAAGATTATTCAATCAACTGAAAATACTAATGTCGTGATTAAAATATTAAACTTGGCTTCGTTACAATCCGTGAGAGACTTTGCATATGATATTAATAAATCTGAAGAGAGATTAGATATTCTAGTGAATAATGCCGCAATTGCTGGCTTGGAAGATGTTAAGACATGTGATGGATTAAACATGATAATGCAAGTGAATCATTTAAGCCCATTCTTGCTAACAAATTTATTAATGGGTGAGTTTTAACACCAAAGTTTTACCAAACCATAACAAACTTAAGGAATTTTGAAAACGATAACGGTAATGTTGAAAGCACGCGTTGGAACCAGCCTTGTTAAGACTGTTAAAATAAAAATAATATTTCTATTCTGTTATTTCTTCAATTATATCCCTATAATATGAAATGAGGGTTATTTTCTCAATTTTAAGCTCAATTTATATTATAGACACGTAACATCTTGAAAAAGTTATCTCGGAGCTTATATGTGGCTTTTAAGCTCACTGTCGACTTTATTTAAACTGTAATTGATAATCTGAAATTATTGTTTCAGAAAATTGTTGTTTTCATTTTCATGAAATCACATCAGTATCGAGAATAATAATCCTGGCTGTAACATTTTCTTCTATATTTCAAAAAAATGTTTAAGCTTTGTTTTGCTATGATCTCATTTATTTGAGTATTTTGTCGTCTGATTCATATCTCATACGTTTGTTGCTGATGTGAAATTTATGCAGTTCTTAGCTCTCGTTTTGTAACGGTCAAGTATTTCGATCTTTCACAGCTGCTGATTTTCATAACCTGAACTTTAAAAATTAAGTTTTTGTAATTGAATCCAAAATTATTTAATCTGTTCACAAGTTTCTCTTTTCATAAATTTTGTCTTGTTTAACCACATTTATTGTTTGAAGTCAATTTTCAGATTTATTGAAAAAGTCAGCTCCAAGTCGAATAATAATCGTAACATGCAGTGCCGCTTATTTGGCCCAAGTCGATCCAAACAACCTCAACGAATATCCAAGAGAATCAAAATTACCAAAAGCAATCAATTACGCCAATTCGAAATTTTGCAACATCCTCTTCGCCAATGAATTGGCCAGAAAACTTAAAGGAACCCAAGTTGTCGTTAACTCAACCAATCCGGGGTTTACAAATTCAAACATTTATAGAGCAATAAATTCGCTCCTGAAGCCGTTCGTTCAAATGGCGGGAATAATTTTATTTAAGGTTAGTTGAAACACAAAAAGTATTTACACTTCAATTTTATTTTAGACTTCCGAAGAAGGAGCCCAAACAATAATTTATGCCGCAACTTCACAAGAAGTGGAAGGAGTAAGCGGGGAATATTTTGATAACTGTCGAATTGCATGGTTTCCCCCGATGCCCAGATTGGCTACCAATGTGTGTATGGCAAAAAAAGTATGGGATAAAAGTGAAGAGTTGGTTCAAATGACCACAACCGAGCGACACTTCTGTCGATGCAAAAGCGTAAAACCATCCAAGTAATAATTCATACGTCAATATTTACTTTATCTTCCAATTTTTTCGTAATTTACATTTTAGAATAAGCCGAATATGTAAACCGTTCAATTTGATTTTTAGAAATAAGCATTTACCTCAGTGAAAAATTTTGGACCATGCAGTTCAATTCAAAAATTCATATTTTTTTGTTTGTTTTACTGATGCTGCTCTCTAAAGCACATCTTTTGTATATTTTTTGTTGTATAAAGTAAATATGTAGTTATTTAAAAACGTTTATATTTATAAATTTTGATTTGTTTTAGCAATCGACTGCGCCAAGCGACAACCCTTCATCCTGATCGCCTTTAATGTTTCATTAGTGAGTGTCATGCAGAATATAATTCCGATTTATTTGTGTATTGTTTTATTAAGTAAAAAATATTATGCAATAAACAATAGGTTATTTTATTGAAAATACATTAATTTCACCGATACCGCAATTTTCATCAAAATCCAATTTTCTCCTATTGTTATTTAATGGAAACCCATGTTATATGCACGTTTTACTAAAACAAAACCCTTTGTTTTATTAAAATAAACTGTTTTAACTTTTCAAATGTAAAATTTAAATTAAAAAGTTAATAATATCAGTAAAAATTAATAAGAGAGTTTGATGAAAGCCCGTATGAATAATAAACAAAATAGTTATTTATGTATACCAAGTCCTGAAAGTGCATCTTTTTGGTATGGGCGTGGAAAATTATAGACTGAGGCGTAGCCGAAGTCTATGACCACGCAAATGCCAAAAAGACACTTTAAGGATAAGGTGCATACACTATTTTATGTGTAATTAGAATAAAATGCTCACTTTCTGCAAAAAATGTACGATAATAATATTATGTTATACGGAATAATTTAACGAAATACGTATGTAGTTATCCAATTGCTAAGCAATGAAATATTTAAAATTTACAAAATACGTCAAAAATATTTGTCAAAGTGTACATTTTAGTAGGATTGCACATAAACCATTTAAGGTTATGACATTTCTGTACTAAAAACAGCTACTTTCAGTATTGTTTTGAATATGTGAAAATGTACATTTTAGTACGATTGCACATAAAAATAATTTATACATAAACATTTTGAATAATATCGACCTATAAAGTGATAAACAATAATTAATTTCTATAATATGGAAATCTAGCGTAAAAATAACATCATTGTAACCTGGTATGTTTTACAGGCGATTCTTTGTACATAATATCAACATCAGATCTTCATGCGTACCTCATCGTTTCGTTTTGAATATCCAAATGAGGATGGACGTATTTCTATAGGCAGATCTGTATCTAAATCTTGCATAAATATAACTACAATTTAAAAAAAGAGCTAAACATTTTATAAGCAAGTGCTTACAATTGCGTTACTGGAAGCTTTCGGTAAGACAATTGCCGGTTAGGTACTTTAGATTACCTAACCTTGTTATTATTTTGATAAAAAAAAAGTAAAAATCCTGAAGATGAAGTAAAGTAATTTTGATACAACCCTGTGGCTAAATAAATCCACACAAAGGCGAGGTTGAAATTCAAATTTTAAATTCAAATAGTTGCTTACTTGGAAACAAAATTAAGTTATGCGTTCATTTTATAAACCAATTTTTTATAATTTACTTGGCTTTCTTTATATTGATTTTGAATTATGTAGTAGGTAACATTTATATTTAGTAGAGTCATCAAAAAACCAATTTGTTTTTTATTACAAACATTTGCTTTGTTCCACAATCGAGTAATTAGTTCCTTTATCAAACAAAATATTACAGTAAATTTTCATAATGATAATAATTTTTTTTTGCTTTTTCAATGTGCCGTGTTAAGTTTCCCTGACTTTATCAAGTAAATTAATGGGGTAACCTTATGTTTTCTTCTTCGTAACCCACCAATCGATTTTGGACTTGAAATTATAGCAGTGCAACGACTTAAATGGCGATTAGCAAATCTGGGTTTCTCGTTCCATAGCCTGCTTAACAACATGATTTGGTGTAATAAAATAAGTAACATAATTTAAAATGTATAAATATATCAATCTACAACAATATCCAAAATATAATGCAACAATCTAGTCGAGCTATTACTTACTTAATTACTACTTATATAGTACGTGGCAATTAAATATCTTTACCACCCGGAACGTTAGTGGAATTTACACGTTAGATCTGTGCTATTTTGTAAGCAATTCGTTAATTGTTAAACATTTAACGATGGTGAAGTTTGATTTCCACCGGGTTTTTCACTTTTATTTTTAATTTAAATTTAGTTGTAAAGCGCACTTTACGGTCGTTACGTTTAACGGTTTTTCTTACAGTATAGCCTGCTTGTATTCTATTTATTTAAAGTTGATTTGTATAAAGTGCATTTATACGCTGAAAACATTCGGTTACGATCGACAAAATATATATAAATCTGCAGTCCTACGGCTCTAAAAAATAAATGAGCTTAGAAAGCATCCAAAAGCACTTCCGTAATCTTTAAAACAATTTAAAAAGTTTAAATTGAAATAAAAATTTAAAACAATTTTATATATTGTAGCTTCTAAAAGGTTCTTAGGATTCGGAGCGTTTACTTAAAATTTTTTTCTTAATTGCACGATTTTCTTTGGGGATAAATTTCTTTTGAAAATAATTATAGTCATTCAATGTAAAATAATTTATAAATTTTAAAAAAGTATAAAAGCAATATTAAAAAAACGTTGGTCGTGAAAGAAATTTTTTTTCTTCTTCTTCACTTCAAGGTTTAGGCTTCAGAATGTCGTGTTCTAGGCGTTTCTCTTTTCCTCGCCTTTTCAACATTTCTTTTTTCTTTTGGCTTGTAATGCCATGCTTTTAGAGATATTCTTTCGGATGGGATTTTTTAAAAATGGTTTAAAAATGGTTAACCTATTTTCATTTATTCTTCCAGCAAGTATTCAAGAAATGTTGTAGTCTTAAGTGGAACAAAAAACCGCTGAATTTAATTAACTCGGCGCTAATATCCTTTAGTCCTGAAACTTTTCTATTTTTTGTATTTTTGATTGCTTTAATCACTTTTTCTATTGTCATATCGCCAATATCTCTATTTATTTATGAGATTTCGCTGTTTTCTTATTTAGATTTATCAAACCATAAGTTTCTATAGTGTGTTATTCATTTTTTTTTATCTTCAATAGCTTTTACAGGTACCGTCACTTTTTCTGTCTTCTTCAATGTTTTCATAACTTTATATGCAGTATTTTTAAGACCATACACACCAGGTTTGATCTTCTATAAAAATGAGATAAATACATTTTTTACATACTTTTTGTCTCAAAAAATATGATGCAAAAAACGTTTTAAACTAAATTAGCAGAGAATATAACAAAAGAAAATTAAGACAAAAATCCTGATCGAAAAACTTGGATAATGGAAGAAAATACGAACACTAAGCTAGAAAGAAAAACAATAGAAGGTACGTAATATGTGATTAAGTTTACATTTAGACAATTAAATTCTGATTTTTTATTAACTGAGTTATTCGAGTACGAATTGGATTGTGTTTGTGAGTTACTCGTAACTTATTCCGGATCCGTCGAAACTTCAACGGCAATATTAAATATTTACATTGTAAATATACTATTTATCTATGCTATGCAAGGTAATCAATAATATAATTACAGCAAAGCCTCGGGTGTATCTTTGCAAATAAAACAATTTTTTGAGTCGACTAATTTTGCTTTATTTAATCATTATCAGTATACAGCGCAAAACTACAAAAATAAAATCATAAAATATGATTCACAATATCTAGCTAATGAAATGTCAAAGTTTGGAATTTATGTAAAAGTTTATAACTCAGCCTTGAACATACGCACGTGTTGCCTATAGCATTTTCGTGTTATTATTGTATTATTAATTTCAAAATAATATCAATTTAAACTTCATTGATTCTCTTCAAGAAATAAGTTAAACATGAAGTTGTTTTAATATAAACTAAATTTTATGTTTAATAATAATTTTTTAGGTAAGATTTTTTTACAATAACGACACAAATCTAAAAAAGTCAAAATTCAACTTTCTTTCCTTTTCATTTACATTCCATCGAGTTAATGTTTAATCACTGTTTAGTTTTTAAATTTCTGATCCTTAACGTACGTTTAATGATAATTTTACTGTAATTTTAAAAAATACTTTTTATTTCGATTAAATACTCGAAATAAGAGGGAAACTTGAATGTGAAATGTAATATTACAACGTATACTTTTAACTGTGCCTTGCGTGGTCTGCCTTTTGAGTTTGACTTTTAAAGATAATATTACGTCAATTTTGAAGAAAAAGGAAAAGGATAACAAAAGTTGAAATATTGTTTATTCGTAGTTTTCTTCGACAAGTTTTATATTATATTAGAATAAATTAGGTGGAAATGTTCTTTCAAACTTTTTTTTTGCAAAAATTGATGGATTAACTTTTACAGCAATATATTTACAAAAAAGCATAAATAAAGACTTGAGGTTAAATCTGAAAATTAGAAATACCAAGATGAATATTTTAGTAGTTTACGGTTGGATGTATCACTTTTGAATCTTGAAGGCAAAACATGAAAAGTTTATAAAATTTGTAAAATTGTATATTTGGGGTCTCTTTCGTTTACTTTCACATTTTTAGATAATTTGAGTAGAAATATTCAGCTTTACTCAGATGTTCTTTTTTTAACACAAAAATTTATTATTTTTGAAGACACCATAAAAACAATAAAAATTTTTGTTTTAACTGTATTAAATGCGCTATTAAATTAACACTGAAAAAGATACACAAAAGTGAAAAATACTTATCGTACTGGAAGGGCATGAGATTGCGCCGCGATGCGTATTACAACTTATAAACTGTTGAACAGGCGGTAAGGATTGCAGTCAACGGGACGCTGTGCGTCGGTATTATCGAAACAGTAACGAAATACACGTCGTGAGTAATATAGATATATTTTAGGTGTGTTTCGTGATAACGTAATACATAGTAAAATTTTTTACAATAATTTTTACCTTTCTAAAAGTGAGAGTTTTAACAAAAAAATTAATTAAAAATTAGTTAGCACTTTTTGTGTAAAAATTAATTTAGATAAAACGAGTAATTTTTAACTTAATTACCATCATTTTGAAATTTCAGGACGTAAATAAATTAAATTTTTTTAAATTACCTCAACTCATAATAATTAATTAAAATATACAGTTAAAATTTACCCGGTGCGATTTTCAAATTAGCGTAACTTAGACTATTTAATTAGAAAATTATCGTCTAGATATAATTAACAATTTTCAATTATGATGATTGAAAGAGTAAATAAATTGTTTTTAATTAACTTTCTGAAATTGAACGTGTAATTTTCGAAAACTTCCACTTTCGTAAGAAAAATTTGTGTCCACAAATTGCATTAACAGTTTATCCAAATTAACGCTACAAGCGATTCAACAAAAAGTAATTTAAAATTGAACCGGTATCGGAATTTATTTTGTGAAATATGCACAAACACAATTTTTTTAATTTATTTGAATTATTTGTTCAGTGCGGTTTTATCTCATCAAACAACACTTTTTTAATTTACTTTTCAGCTTTCGCCAACAGCAGTTTTCCGATTTGGCTTAATTTCACTATTTCACCCTGGAGATAAGTTAACGTTTTGTCCAGTAAAAATATTAAATTAAAAAAAAAGACACAAAATTATTAATACATTTAATTTGACGTGTTGGGTCGTTTAAATCTGTGACGGAAAATTAATACCGAATTCAGAATTTAATTATTCTGCAAAATTTGATTTTAATCACTGCGTTACAAAACCAAAGCATTAAATTAAGGGTTCACCTAGAGATAGATGGCTTCGTGTTAGTTTTGGTGAACCGTACCTCAAAATTTAAGTCAAAGTTTTTTGTTTGTAATTTGACGGCTTTGTTCACTTGTTAGTAAAAAAATTGGGTTGAAGTTTGATAGATGAAATTTTTAGGACTAAGTTTTAAACTTTGTAAACCGCTTCTAACATTATACAAGACGTTTTAATCCGATTTAAAGTTTCACTAAGTTAATAGGCGACTCGTTCAGCTATATTGAGCGCTAAACCTTATAAGGCACATGCAACTAATGCTTCAGTAAACAACTCCAACACAACGATAATAATAAATTTACAGATTACACCAATACAGTTTTTTTAAGTTTTTAAATTTCCCTTTGTGAGTTTAAAATTTATTTTTGTAAAACCACGACTAATTTCCATATGTGTATAAACCTAGTTACCAACTCCGAGATTTTTATTATTCCAGTTTTTTTTTGAGTATCATAGAAGCACTCCAGGTTTTTTAATTTAAGTACCACATGGATCACAGATATGCTTTATATACGAGTAAAACTGTTTTTTTTTTTAAATCGGAGAGCGATATTTGAGATCATCTGAAGTTTATTTCATTTTGTACCAGCTATTCTTGTGCCTTTTATGTAGAAGTGGATAAAACTATCTCAAGATTTTCTTGATACTTGGAAAGATTTAGGAAAAAATAAAATATTAGCTTAGGAAATAAATTATTTATGTAAACATGAATATAAAGTTCAAAAAGCTCCAATTATAGCTAGCTAAAGAATATTTATCATAAATGAATTAAAAGCTTAAAAATTTCTTTTCAACTTTTTCCATCGCTTTTAATTAATAAATAACCGAGATCTTAAATTCTTCTCAATTTTTTGAAAAGCATTTTTGTGTTCAACTTCTTTTAATAAAACTGTCGCTTTCAATTGTTTATTATATTAGGATTCAAAATATTCTTCGAAGCTTTTACTTCATAAAACATCGACTTACAAAAACAACGCTAATTAAATTATATTTATATACAAAATTAATAAGTAGAAAGATTTAAATTACGTTTTTTAATTTGACATTGAAACTGTGCAAACAAAATTTATTGATTTTTTCTAGTAATTTTTGTCATACTTCTCAATCGCACTCTGATTTAAATTATTATTAGCTCCAGCTAATAATTTAGCTTTTATGATTTAAAAAGATGTGACCGCATAAACAACATAATGGCTAAACTAATAAATGTTACAACTTTAATAAAAGCAGACACCGTATAATGATAAAGCTAAATAAAATTAATTACAATCCATACTATAATAACAAATGGCTCATCGTAACTTTCAGAAATTTATTACGTTTTTATTTCTTGCACGCAATATTTTCTCTTGAGATTTCATTACAAATGTGCAAAATATAATCAACACATAAAACATATTGCTCGTGAGCTTCAATAATCCACTATATCTCCACTAGAGGGATTACGTCTTCATATTAGAAAAACTCCGTTTCACTGCACAAGCTTTAGTATGGAGATATAAAAACTAAAATTACATGAAAATAAAAATCGAAAATAACCATTTTATTTTCTAAAATATATTATCTTTACCTAACAACTTTTCACTTTTATATACGTCAGGGTCGTGAGATACAATCGCAATGTTTGGTTGCAATAAAATTGGAAGTAATATTTTTGACTGCTTGCTTAATAAATTGAATTGAATTTAGGAGTGGAAAATTCAAAATTGTGTTACATTTTCTAGTGTTAATCATATTTGTACCAGGCAACCTATTGTTCTTCTATGTCAAAATGTAAAATTAAAAGATATTCATACTATTATGCAACAGCAATTGTATAGCCTAAAGGAAATTACACTGCGGATGATATTTAATAAATTGAAGCAAACGAATTTTAATGGTATTCTAATTTACTATGCAAACTTAATTTAAAAATTTGTCTATTGTGAAAAAGCTCTATTTCAAGTTTCTAAAGCGAGACGGAAAATCAACTTGAAAATTTGTTTACGTTTTCTTCTACACATTAAATGGGCTTACTTTCATATAAAAACATCAGGTTTAAATTAAACAAAAATATTAAGTGTGAATATTGTGGAAAAACCCTTTAGAATTTTATTAATAATAAAATTTGCAAACTCAACAGATTTGTATATTAACTGATAACAGTAATGTCGAAAAGTTAGTAATATGAGTAGATAAATCACTTAAAACATTTCTATATTATACAAAAGTTATTTATAAAAGTTAATGTTATGATGCATAAATTGTTGGAAATTGAACTTCCTTCGCTTAATTTAATTTATGATACGTATAATGTTATGAAGATATAAAATTATGAACACTAATTTCAGAAAGTAGTAAAATTCAAAAACGTATGTTGGATATGAATCGTTTACAAGGATAAAGAGTAGGAAATTGAGATCAAATAAAATTTTTATTTTGTTTTTAAACGTTTAAAATTAAATTAAAAGTTTTGCTTATTTAATTAAATGACATTAAACTACATAATATTTAATAAAAACTAATTAAATTTTAATTTTAGTACACGTCAATATTGAAATTTAAATGTTTATGCGAACTTTTTTTCTAAAAACATGGAACCAATACCAATTTTAAATTTGAATTCGAGTGAAAGTGAAATAGTAAGAAGAAGTAAAGATGTTGATCCTGGACTTTTTGATCGTTACATTTACAATCGAGCTGTGGATGAACCGGCCTATACTATCCTTATAGTTGTCTACAGTATCCTGATAGTCGTGGGAGCTTTAGGAAATACTCTAGTGGTATGTATAAAAAATTTCTTTTTATTTGTTTTTATTTACTGGAAATTTTCGCTAAAGTTTGTTTTCTGACAATACTCGGAACGCGTTATGAAAATGTTTTTGAATTTCATAGGATCTCGAGGATGCTAATATAAGGTTTTACTAAGTAAGTTGCTATTACAATACTTGATGTTTCCAGGAAAAATTTTATATTAGAAACAAACGAAAATGTCTAAAATTATAATAAAATGATGAAAAAGAAAAAGTTGTTAATATTACCAATTAGGTAATAGAACGACAGAGGAATATCCTTGAAAGGATGGAATAATAACAAAATATAAACAACCAAATTCTCTTGTCAATTACCTTGAAATTTAAAAAGGTTAGAATTGCATTTTTTAGACAATTCAATAAATTATTCTTTTTTAATTCAAGTCGACGTTTCGCGAAACTTTATTGCTTGCTTAATCAAAACTAAAAAGAAGTATTTAAATGTGATACAACAAAATATGACAATTTTACAATCATATTATGATATTACTATAAATAAAACGTTAACCATGAACCAAACCATGAAGATATCCTAATAGCAACCCAATTATAAAAGAAAAAACTTTATAATTATGTTATTATTAGGATATCTTTATGGTTTGGTTCATGATTTATGACAAAAAATTATCATATTTTTGTTCTATCACTTTTAAATATTTTTAGTCTAGATAAAGCAAAAAATAAAGTTTTGCGAAAATTCGACTTGAATTAAAAAAGAATATGGTTTATAGAATTGTCTAAAAAAACCCAAATAATAAAATAATAAATTTATTTATATTATGAACAAAACAATCAGATAATATTAGAATAATTTATTGTATTTTGGTCAATATCAAATTTACATACGTTATTGATGCTGTACCTACCTATATTATATTTTACCTACATCATTTACCAACCCTGCATCTGTTACTTTGAGGTAAAAGTTAGAAAACTGACTTATCCGTCCGTTTAAATTTATTCTGCACTTGACGCAAATACGAAGTTTGCCATAACTAAAAGTTTTAAATATTATATTCCAGTTTATTAATTCCGTTAATAAATTTCAATATTTACATAATATATTTTGGAATTGCAAATGAAAAAGTTTTAGGTGACATAGATTGAAACAGAATTACATTAGAATTAGAGTCTGGATTTTCTAACTAAAATTGAAGAACTGACAAATTAGATAATTTTATATCTACTGTCTTATAGAGTGGCCAACCTAAATTGAATTAGATTTAACTACTTTCAAATAAAAAATCTTTGAATTCAGTATTAGTTTTTCAATTTCATACATAGTTTAAGAAAATTTCATTTTCATGATTAAAATTCAGCTTTGAACAATACATGTTGGAAAGACAATGATTTTATTGCTGGTATAATATTTTATTTGTAAAAGCAAATTGTGTTTACTAGCCGAGTAAATTGTATTTGTTAGTAGAGCAAACTCATTGTAGAGTAGGGTAAATTCTATAGAATTAACTCGCAAACTACTTCCATTACGGTATTTGTAGAAGTACAACACAAAACCAGTTTATGGCTTAGGTTTCATGAAAAGATTAAGGTTTGTTGGAAAATTGGTAAATTTTATTCCATTTTAGGAAATCAGGTAAAACAATTCAAAACAGTTATCAGCTTCTTCAACAAAAATTAAAAATTTTGATTAAAATTCAGTAAATTATTCTTACACATGAAATTTTGATCAAGTAGAATTTCCTTCTGCACTTTATTTCAACTTTATCCTTCAAACCTTTTTTCAAAGCTCATCAATTCAATTTTTAGTAACAAGATTTTTTAAATTCTTTATATAGCGGAAACCCGAAATATGGTCGCTATCAGAAAGCTTAAGTTTTTCTTAACCAAGCAATATTTTTAATGCCTTCAAACTCTACGTTCCTTGAAATTTATTTAACGTAAGAACGCCCTTTACTGGTGTAATTAATACAATTTAGTTCACTGTAATTAAAAAAGTGGTGCAAATTGCTCCATATTTAAACAGAAACTTCTGGCACCCCTATTCGAGCCTTTTAGAATTTCCAACAAATTAAACAACTTTTACGAAGTTTTTAAAATAAATTATTTAAAAAAATTGTACACCTTTATATTGCAAATAATATTAAAAAACTTTCTGATTAAACAGTCGAAGGAAGTTTAATAATAAAATTGAAAAATTTTTAAAATTAAATTTTGGATTAAGGTGGTTGGAGCGTTTCTCCAAGTCCATGTAAAAATTATAAAATTTGCAGAGCATATAATTTATGATTTACCACGTACGTAAAAAAAATTTTAAGCGAATTGACCGACTAGTTTACAAAAAAATCAAATTTGAAATCTCCGAATTTAACATGGGGAGTATTGCGTGAACGCGTTTACTTGACACAATTCCCATAAAATAATATAGTTAAATCCATGTCAAGTAAATAAAAAATATGTTCAACTATAGATTAACGTTTTACAAAAGTCCTAGAAAAAATTTAAAGATATTAACCATCTAGTTTGGCTGTAAATAATTATTGAACTTAACGAAATTTAACTTTTTTAAAACTACAAGCGGCTTGGCAACGTTGGGATACCAACAAAAAACAATAACCACAAATTAAGTGACGTTACGCTTTGAAAATTTATAATTATGTAAATTTTATTATTTAATTGCATCGAAAATTACAAAATGTAACAAAGTTACATGGAAAAAGGACATTGTAAGAATTGCATTTGCGTAAAAAAACAGAACAAATTTTTGTTGTTGCCAGACCAAATTCTTTGTGAATCAAATAAGGTACTCTGAAAACTTTAATAAATAAATTCTTTCTTTCAAATTATTTATACTTTTGTCATTCGTTCGTTTTTTTTATTATATTTGTATTGATACCTCTTTCATGATTTTTAAAGTAGTGTTAATATTTTTCAGTCACTATGAACTTAAAAACTAGCCGAGTACCGCTCGAACCACCTTAAGTAATATAATATAAGAATATTAACTTTTCTTGTGTTTACTATAATTATGTCACAGGAATGAATATTAAATTCCTTCTTTGTATATGTACATGACTCCTTTAGCTTTTTCTTTACCTTCAAGTTGAAATTCGTACTTTTCAAAAGCAAGTGGGAATACGATCGCTTGCTATATCGCATCGTTGAACTTTAAAATAACTATTTTGTATTAAATAGGTACTAATATTATGTACGTATCTATTGAATTTGAAGAAGCAAAATATTAAGCGACATTGTTTTTGAAACTTCTTGAAAATGATGAACTTGCGAGATTTCGCAATATTCTGTCAAGTGAAGGAAAATTGAAATTCAAAGTGTTGGATAAAATATTTAATAACATCACATCATACAACACTAAAACTAACAATAGCTAAGACGTTATTGTATCGTAAAGTTATTGTGTACGTAGGTACGATAAAGCATTCTAATAAGTTGTGACATTTAAATAAATATTTTAAGAACATATTGAGTAAAGAAGAAAAAGTTTACTTAAGGTGATGAAAGTTTTACAAAAATTAATCAAAAGTTTATTAAAACAAATTTTGCAAAAACGATGGTAAAACAGTTTTTATTTTACGAGCGCGTTGTAGCCTTTTGAAGTAATTAGTAGCCAAATGAGAACCTTTAGTAAATTAAGTATCGCTTCAAAGTCGAGTTTAGTTTCATACTTTTTACTCTTGATTGTTGCAACTATGCAAGGTAGGTTGCAATTAACAGCAGAAGCATTGAGAAACTATTAAAAATATTCTAAAAGTATTTTAAAATGAAAACCAACCAAGTGCTGAAAGGTTAAAAGGAAATAAAACATTTTTTCTTTATTAAAATAATATTAAATGTTTTATTTCTGACAAAGACCCAAATAATTACAATACAACCAAGAGTCTCATTAGCGTTCAAATCCGCTGAGTTAGCTAATAAAGAAAAACAGATTATCTACTTTTTGCCATCTAGTTTTTGAAAAAAATGATTTCAACTACTACGCAAAGTATTATTTTTGAAAAATACTAAATTTTGTAATGACACGGATTTGTAGAAGACAATATGTAAAAAAATCTTAAATTTTCCTTGAAAAAGAATAAAAAAAACTGTAATATACTGAATTAAAAAAAAAAACTTTTTGGGGTGTCTCTGATTATGAAAACTTCTAATGCCACCTCTACGGAATAAAGTCCACCCTCATTCCTTCGGTTCCTTTATCATCCACCTGTGGCAAAGCCGAAGATGCTGTGGTAACCAAAAATAACCTGGTAGATTTATTTTCCTTTACCTTGTCGGAATTTTGGGATTTCACTATAAACTCGGTGTTGTTTCCAAGAATTTGTTTGAGAAATCATATCTAAATATTATTAAAAATCTTAATAATTATTTCTTTGAGTGTGGTTCTGAAATAGATACATTAAGATTAGTGATGTCCTGATGTCGTTTTCAAAAGTGTAGTTTCTAGGTGTAAAACACGAAGTGCTTTAGAAGAAAATCTGGTTAATTTTTATGGCCCTTAAAATATCCTGACTTTAAATTCAAACCAAAGGAATTATATAAAAATAATAAAAATTAACAGAAATGGATTAAGAAACTTGTTAAATATTAAATGTAATAGGGCGAAACACGCAATGGATTCTGAATCATCCAATGAGAGGTAATGTAAATAAATGTCTCTCGCACAACTAATAATTATATATCAATAATTGTGTCAGTTTGTATATTAGGCATTGCTTACATATAAAAAATGACTGCCTCCAGGCAAAATCAACAAGCTTCATGTTAACATATTGTAATGCAATGCCATATTTTATAAATTTAAGTTTCCACAATTAAAATTTCATTTTGTAATAATTTTCGTTTTTAAATTTTTTTTTGAGTTTAATTGGACGAACGAATTGTAACCTGTTTGTTTTTCAATTTTGTACAGATATAGGTACATGCAGAGACGGAATCTTTATGGTTGGGGAATTGTCTTAAAACCTGAAAGTTAAATAAATCAAAAATAGAAAAACGTTGCCATTTAGTTTAATTTATTTTTCTTAGGAATTGTTTGTTTACTTACCTTTAATAAAATAAAGTGGTGCGAAGGTAGCATGCGGCAGTCGTTTGTACGTTTTTAAAATGTAAGATGGTGTTCGTAATAATTTAAAAATTGGTGATTTCAAAGTGATAATTTGGTATGAAGAATTTCAAATTTGGCTGGCGAATTGAACCAATCAGAGTAAGACACGATTTCCAAAATCCAAAAATTGACAGGAAGTGAGATTGGTGAGGGAAGTTAGTTGCTGGATAGATGAGCGAGCAGGGAGTCGTCAACTCAACGACCTCGCATTGAATTTTCTGATGTCTGGAAAATTATGAATTTTGCAATTAGTTTGCAGTAGTTTTAAGCAACTAGAAATTTAGTTATTGTGAGTGCCATAAAGATTTTGTATGATGGAATCAATCATGAATTATGAAGCGTTTAAGCAAGATTTACCTGTTCATTGAAACATGAGGTCGTCCATTTTGTCAATTCGTGGATGCGGGATATTCGACAAAGTCAATCCTCTATTTTTGAAGCCATCAGTTTGGTAATTATAATTTGAATAATTTATTTACACTATTTCAACGATTGCAATTGATATTTCGACAAAATGCAAGCAACCATCTTTGAGGTTATTTACGTTTATTTTACAAAAGTTGAATCTCAGCGTGCGTGTAATGAACAGATTGTTGCACTTTGTTAATTAAAATCACTGTTGGAGTTTTTATGATCACTACTTTGATTTATTTGATAAAGAAGATTAATTTAATTCACGTGTTTAAAATCGTAATGTATTGGGTGCGCGCGATACATTTACAACTAACTGTTTTATAACAGAGTTTTAAAAGCTACCAACAATTTAAACTACCATATGCGGCGCCAGATTTAAAAATTAAAACAATTTTTTTATTTTGTGTACAATTTATTTCAGATATTTGTATTAATTTATTGAAACGTTTAATTATCTTACAAATTGTAGATCGTAATTTACAATTAAATGTGTAAATTTGTAGGGTAGTTATCCATGATTTTTGATTTTCAACTGTGTTGATGAATTTTAACACAAAGATTTCGTTTCATTTGGTGTCTCAAGTTAATTTTGAATACAATGTTTGTCAAATTAAATTATTATTCATTCCCTGCATTTTTGTTTTATTTTTAATTGTGGAAAATTTAAAATTCTCTCTTGAACTCACTCCTTGGGAAAGCCTTATATTGCAAACTCCGACTATAACAGCACGGACTTCTTTAGCGCTTGTTCTATAGAACACGACAATATATTTGATGAGCATAGTTAAACAACAAGTAACGACATCCACAATATACCAAGTTAATGATCATTAAGGATCCTTTTGGATGGAATTGTTTAGAAGATGAAACAATAAATACTGAAATTACCATTCATGAATATTTATTAAGCTATTTGTTTAGCAATTATTATTTATGATATTTCATCAACTTATCGCAAATCTTTGATAAAAAAAAATAATTGATCAAAAATTAATCCAGTCTAACATATCCCCATATAAAAAAAATATATATATATTTAATTTTAATGTATATAAAAGTTGAATTGTCCTTTTTTTTGTTTAATGTATTTGTACCACATTATAAGATCGTAAAGTTTTTAAAAATCCCCTCTATTTTGTCACATTTTAGCCAAATCAGCTTACTGTACTCTTGAATAAGAATAAATTACTACTTTAGGTACTACTATGAGATTTGCGTTGTTTGACAAAGTCTGTCGTACTTTCCTGAAATGTAACCCTTAGGGTGACTTGTATAGTCCAAGTTTAACCGGTAACTATGGTTTAAACTCGGATTTTGACTATTGTGATTGGTTAATCTACAGTTTAAAATTTTAAACTAGATCTATACAAGTCACCCTTATGGCCGGTTTCAGCAACGATAATTTTATAATTTAATCTTAGATTAAGTATTTAATCATAGATTAAGTCTGATTTGGGTTGCAGCAACATAATATTTAACACAGGTTAAGTTTAAACACACTTTACGCTAATCATAATTAATCTGACGTTTTTGACACTTTTGCGTTTCAGCAACGTTAATTTGTGCTTAATGCAGATTAAATTGTCAAAATATTTAATTACTGGTTGGCCAGTGATTAAAGTAGCATACCTTCGTTTTGAACAGCCAATAATGTATACTTTTATTATATTTTTTAAATTTGATAATAAATGCAATCGAAAGTTACAATTTTTTAAAAAATGGCTAATTTATCTAACTGATCTAATTTTTTCTATTTATTTGATTTATTAATAAGTAGTGATGATGAGGAAATACGTGTCATTCTTGATAGCAGACCATTTCACATTGTACGATAACAAGAAATTTAAACTGCTTTACAGTTACAGTTACGTAACCTTACAAGTTCCATATTATTAATTTTATTTTGAAAATAAACAAGGTTTTGTCTTTTGTTCGGGATGCTCCAACTTCTACTAACGTTGAGATTTTATGCAACGGAGTTCTTCCAACAGCTTTTGGGTGATCATGTCAATGTTAGTAGAAGCATCACATGCTGAGTAATCAGGAAAGTTTCTGAACGGATAGCAAGTTTAAAACGTTAAAAAAAAAGTTCAGCGCTACAACCCTGACGGGTCTTGGCTGACTATTATGATATTTTAACATCAAATAGTCTTCACAGCATTGCATTTTTTACCTACGACGGGGAGCCAGCCCGACGAAGAACCCGCAACCTGGAGGACCAGAGAGACGACCAGAATAAAGTTCTTACTTCACCCGGATTCAAACCAGGTATTTAGCGGTCATAGTCAACTCGTGTGACCACTATGCTCCAGCGGTCTCTTTAAGTTTAAAACGAGACATCATAAACATGCTTCGACCTGATGAGATAACCAATATTCAAAATCGATTTTTATAATTCTAGGCAATTACCAGGCGTGGTAGGTGTCATCGACTGCACACACGTTTGAATTTAGTCTCCTGGTGGTGTTTATGCAGTAGATTTTAGGAATTGAAAAGGTTACTTTTCTTTCAATGTACAGGCGGTATGTGATGCAAAATTACTTATTCGCAACATCATTGCGAAGTGGCCAGGATCAATCCATGACTCCACAATTTTCAAATGACACGCCTTTGTGTGCGGATTTTGAAACTGACCACTTTAGACCTAACACGTGGTTACTTGGTGACAATGGGTATGCATGCAAGACATAGATGCTTACACCCTTGCTTCATTCAAGCATACATCCAAAAAAGCATACAATTGGAGCCAAATATCCACAAGAAATCCCACTGAGAGATGTTTTGAAGTGTTAAAGCGACGTTTCCTTTGTCTGCACACAGGACTACGGAACAAACCCACCATGGAACTCATCATCATCATTGCATGCGCCGTGCTTCACTGCAAGATGACGATTTTAATGATGTGAATGACATGGAAGAAGCAGAAATTAACATTCCACTTTCTCAAGACGGACAAAGCAATCCAAATACAAGTACACGTACTGCATTGATCCGCAGCAATTTTTAAGAAGTTTTATAAATAAAATATTTTCAAAAAATTTATATTGTTTTATGAGTACTTCAAGTACTTTTGGAGAAATTGTTTATGTCGATGCAAACTTCAACGTTAAATTTGCTTTGCTTGTTTTTAAAAATTAAAATAAAGTTAGATTTATTACTAAATTAATAGTTTATTATTTCTCAATTATTATTATCATTACTTAAAAATCTTAATTTCTTATTTAACACTGTTAATTTATTGTTTCCGTCAACACGGAACTTAAAACAGAAATTAAATTAATGCGCGCTTTTATGCCATTTTATTAAGATAAAAAAATAATGACAATTGTACTGAACCTCACTTTATGATAATTTTTGAAGTAATATAATTAATATGAACTACTTTTATAATATGAACTTGGCGTGGTTGTCATTTCAGGAGTACCACCATGACTGTGTTACACATAATCTGACATTAACTAATTATGCATTTGATAACGTTGCTGAAACCCATTCAAAATTTAGCAACTGATTATTTTTAACATGTGTTAACTAGCACAGGTTAAAGTTAAAGTTGCTGAAACCGGCCATTAGTGTATCTAATTAATTGCAAAATTTTATATTGTAATTGAAATATTTTAATAAGTTTAAGTTTTTAAACTTGAATTACACTCACGTATGTATTTTATTTTAACGTTTCGTTAAATTATTTTATAAAAATAAATAAATGTAAATAGAAAATTTATATATTTATAAAAATATTTGTGTTAGAGAAACGACAGATAACATTAATTTTTCAAAACGCTTGCTGAAGCTGTATTTATAAACAGGAAAATGGAAATGTCACGTAAATCCTAAATTTCTTACATAAATCCTGTTAGTGAAATGTCAAGTTACTTTGCATTCTGAAACCACACTTTACCTGAAGTCGTCATTAATAAACTATACGAATTTTATTTTCAAAGAGAAAAAGTAATTTTACTATATAGCATAGCTAGCGACTTACTTATTCTTATTTCAAATATTTTCTTTGGGTAATATAATGTGATGCAATTTTCTATTTTATTATATTTACAATATTTCTTTGTAAACAGAATTCCAGCAAATTTACAAAGAAACTATATGAAAGTTAAACAATATAATATACCCATATTTTTATTTCAAGAGTTGTTTACAATATAACGAAGCCAAGTAGCAACAAAATGATCCACTGTTATCTTTCAATTACGTGACTCACAAATTAAACAGTATGAAACAAATGCTTAATTGGGCTTTTAGCGTGATATGATAATGAACAAGTTGTTTTCCTAGTATTTTGTTAAAAATATTAAGTGCATCGTTATCGCAGATCACATCAACATGCACTAACTTTATCCTGAAAAGCTCCTACATTCATTACCAAGTTTTGGATAAAAGATCAAAATTAATTAGTATCTGAGTAGGTAAGTTGTTTCCTTCAAGTACCTAATGCTATAATGAAGAACTACACAAACGAAAACTGTAAGAGACGTACGAATAACAAATTAATTACCTTAAAATTCATCCTACAACAAACACTTTACCACTCAAATGAAAACTCGAGTGGTTCCCCGAAGATAATTTCCAATTCCTTTCAAAGCAATCTCTTATTTTAATTATTTATAAATTATCCACTCAAAGAAAGTGTTAAATTAACTTCCATTAAGTCATTTTAATCTCTTAGATGAAATTAATAAATTATTTGCACCAGATATCATAACTCGTGAAGTAGGTTATTCAGGATTCAGATGATTTCGACTCACCTAATAATAATTATGAAATTATTTTTCAAGCAAAAATTAATTAGAATTTTAAAATCAGAAAAAGTCAACTGAGTGGTATAATTATCAATGAGATATCTTAAAAGAAAGGTTTGTGGTATATAATTAAAATTCTAAGTTAATCAAACAAGGGAAACACAAATTTTAATTAAAAATCCAATCAAGTTAGATGATAGGATGAAATAGTAATATCACATATCACGAAATAAAGGTACATAGACGAAAATAAAATTAATGAAAAGAGAAAATGTAATCAAAAAGTTTTTGTCGATATTTTTCCAAATATTAAATTAAATGAAACAATAACTTTTTTTTCGGATTTCTTCTTCACTGATGATTGAATTCTGCCTTTAGTTATAAAATTTAACAAAATAAAATTTTGTTATCTTGAATTAGTACCGAAATAAAATTAGACTTTTACTAGATTTAGTGGTTGATAACAAAGCTGTTAGTGATAAAAATTACATTGTAAATGAAAAACACACCTAAACTATAAAAGTCATTGTATTATTTTTATCAAACGAGTAATATATTACGAAAACATAAAAATTAATTACCACACCTTAGTTAGATCGTGTTGGTGTTTTCATTAATGCATCAGCCCTTTATAACTTTAATTTACATAATTCATTACATGCTTAACTGCCGTTGTACACAAAAAAATGAATGTTAGTAGTATTTAAAAGCAAACGCTTAAAAAGTTTTTTTCATAAAGCCAAAAAGATGTCCAACTTTACTGGATCTTAAGGATTTGATTCAAGTCAATTCGACCGGAATAGTTGATATTGATGGGTTTATGACGCCCAACTTATTTTTCTAAAAGGAAGTAATGTAATTTATTTCAATTTTTTTAAAAGAAATCAATCATTTTGTGATGTTTGAAGTTTATATTACAATGCGTTAATGTTGTATTTCAGATCTTGTCTGTTGTGCGGAAACCTGCAATGCGAACTCCTCGAAATATGTTTATAGTCAATTTAGCCGTTTCGGATTTCCTCCTGTGTACCGTGACGATGCCTCTTACTTTGATGGAAATCCTGACCAAACATTGGCCCTTGGGGAATCACTCCTTTATATGCAGAATGATCGGAGCCTTACAAGCTACAAGTATCTTTGTGTCTACTATTTCAATAACTGCAATAGCATTGGATCGATATCAAGTAAGTATTTGCATTAGTGTTATTGTGAATCTTCAGTTGTTATATTGTTTTATCATTCCCTTATATTGAGATGCTTTTTTTGTAACTTATCAAATATCTTTCATATTTTCAAACTTATTAGCAAAAAATCTGTTTGTTTCTAGTTTTATTAAAAGAAACACAGTCAGTTGAATTTTTTTAAAATGTGCGGTTGTAAGATCCGGATACCTTTCGAAATACCACATTTATTTTTTATTAACGGCGACCCTAATGTAATTAAATTCTTCTTTTGGTGCACAAAACCACGTATATACGCCTGAATGATTTGGTTAGTCATACAGTAGATAATAAAAAGGAGAGTAGGTAGCAAGTATTTGGGGATCAATTAATTTGATCCAGAAATATCTACTATAGTTCTACATTAATTACATAAAAAGATATAAAATTGAATTAACCATGCAAGGATGTAGCATAACAGTACAGAAACCAAACTTAAGAAAAGAGTGGAAAAAATCGAAAGAAAATAAGAGATTAACTCTTACACTTGTCTGTGCTTCTAAACAGTTGAGTTTTTTCGAAGAAAACTTTCAAGGAATTTGGAAAGAAAAAACAAAAAAGTTGAAAACAACATAAAAGTTTAATGAAACGGTACAAATATAAATCATTAACATCTTTACGCACAGTAAAGAAAGACAGACGCAGTTGTAACAAATAATTTCCTAATCAGATTTGATTACGACTCTTTAAGGAGGATCAAAGTTAAAATGGTCCGATCACAAGAATTGATAAACCCATTGGACTTAAAATAATTAAACACTTTTAAGGACCTTTCAGGACCTGGTTTGACATGTTAGGATATAATTCTTCTATTAGTTTTGAAAGCTATGGATTGATGATGAATTTAATATAGACCTTTTTTTCCTCATTTTACGGTGCTTCTGCAGTTTGACTTATAGTAGATCTAAATTCGAATGCCGAAAAATGCAAAAAAGTTTTAAAGAACAGAAGGATTACCTGTTAGAGCAAGAATTAGATATAATTAGAAAAAATAAATATAAGAAGTCATTCCTTTAGATTGTAATAACACAGTAGCAACACCAAATTTGTAGTAAACAGAAGCGTAGCGGGAGATGTAAATGCTAGAGTAGAAACTACAACCGGTAACTATGTAGAGGGGATTTTTTCTTATAGAATTTTATCCAGCAGTAAATTTTTATTTTACATTTTAATTAAATTTTAGTTAACAGGAAGTTGACAAAAGAAGAAAATAATTAAGATCTGAGCTGAAATTATAGGTTCAAATCACGAACATCACAGAATATTTTAGCTTGGTCTTTAATCCACATGACTAATTAGTGACTTCTTCTACTACAATCTCATTTAACATTAAAGTAACGAACGGTGTACAATAGACCTAAAGTCTCAGTACTAATAATAACAACAATAGCAATACTTGCTATTTACAAGATTTTTGAGCTGGAAAAAGTGTAGTGGAAGCGATAGCTCTTGATAGACGACACAGCATAGCATGCGTGGTTTTCCAGAGTATTTTTAAAATTTAGCTTTCTTTACTTTTTCATCAAAAAGGAATATAGCAGTTTGGCATTTAATAACATGTTAACCAGTGTTAACCAGTTATCGCAGGAAGATTTTGAGCGTTGGACGAATAATTCGATCTTAACACCGTCAGTATTCGAAACAAAAAGACAGACGCAGAAATCGCCCCTTTTGAGAATATCAAGACACAGCCAAGAAGATAATAAAAATCAGGAATAAACTATAGAAAAATTACTTCTGCATTACATGCTCCTTACAACTTTTAATGAAAGTGATCATCCCAACAATGATCATCAGATGAAAGATGACTATAATTTTTCAGGAGCCTTAATTCATAATCTGCTTAACAATAAAGAGCAAAATAAATTACTCTGTCTTTTTATCATTAAATTAGATAAACTGGTTCTAAATTTAAGTAAAACTTTAACTTTAAAATATTTTACAGTCCATCATCTCAGATGAAGCTCATTTTTCAAAATTGTATACCTAATTAATTAAATTTTTTATTGAAATTAAATTATATAGCTTTGAAATTTGGCATAAATCCCAGTAATCACATTTTTCTTTTTCTCGTTATGATTTTGTCATTTACGTGTAAGAAAATATCGACCAAAAAATAACGTCTTTCTCACGTAAATAGACGTGACCATGTTTGCTGGGTGTAGCTAAGAAATTATTACAATTTTTCGAAATTTTCTGCTGAAGCTTTAGTATCGATAGTTTTGTAGTAAGCTCGTAATTCTTTCACAGAGATGAATATTATTATTATAAAATTCCTTCTATTAAGATGATACTCAATTTTGTCCAAGAAATTTATATGCTAATCTTTCGGTCTCATTTTTTTGGATGCGCTTTTACAAATTAAATAGCACTTTTGTTTTACTGAACTCACAGCTTTAAAAAACTCGCCTTCGGCTCGGACTATAACTGGAACTAAAGTTAAGTAAAAACTTAATTTACTTGGTAATTTTTATGATTCGCAATACTTTCAGTGGAAATATTTACTGGGGACTGATTTAGGTTGCTCGAGCATGTAATTAAGTAAAAACAAAAACAATTTGATATAAATTTTAATAAAGCTATAGTAAGACGTCTCGGTATTATTACATCCGAGTTATGAAATTGTTAATAAATTACTAATTAACACACCTCCTGCAGCGTTTGAGTTAATGTAAAAAGCTCAACAATTTATAATTATGGAAATCTTTAATATAAAATAAATCAAATTTAACATCTGTATGTAAAATATACTAGGTATAATTAATCGCGGTATTCAAAATAAATTTTCCATATTGCTGGTAGATGCAATGTAGTAGAAATTTGACATCATAATCAACCAATATGAAATTACGTTACGTAATACATGAGTTCAAACCTCAAAAGTGTTAATTTAATGCTTCTAAAATTAAACTTGAGCGAAAGGATTAACATCCGATCTTACAATTATTATCCTTAGTAACTGTTATATGGTACGAAGTTCTTGAAAGCAATGTGTAAATGAGTGAATTAATAATATCGTCTTTATATGGAACGTGGCAATGACATCTGAATATTTTTATTGCCAAAATTTTTAAAAAAATTTATCACAGGAAAATTAATTTCCATGATGAGATGGTCAGCACGATTTAACTTTCTGTATGAAGTCTAATCGAATTTGCGATTAACTCATCTCCTGTCTGATTAAATTCAATTAATTTTCGGACTAGGTGACGAATTATTATTATAGATAATATAAAGAGGGAAGTTTCGAAAACAGCCAAAAGTAGTATACGGGACGATTCCAAAAAAAATTTTATTTTAATGAACAGTTAATAAATTCTAATTGTTTTCAGGTAATCGTCTACCCGACAAAAGAAAATCTGCAACTATTCGGTGCCGCGATAATCTTATTGATTATATGGATGATAGCAATGGTATTGGCTTCTCCGATATTCGTTTATAAACGTTTAGCTCACCACGAATTCAAATTAAATGGAACTGAGCTGGACGGATTAAATTTTTGCATAGAAGATTGGCCTATTGCACACGGAAGAGCGTACTACTCGATTTTTTCACTTGTGGTGCAATATATCTTGCCCATCATAATCGTATCGGTAAGTTTATTTTTCATTACATTATACTGTCGGTTATGAAACCAATTTAGCGTACCGATGTGAAAGTAAACACGGATCCGTTGTTAAAATATTAAATTAATTTTGAATTTTAAAATACTACTAAACATTAAATATGAGTTTTCGATCAATTTCGTCGAGATGATGTCGCTGCCAAAAAATCGACACATTTAATCAATCAAAAATAATTTACTGAAATTTAGAAAAATGCGCTACTCTACATTTTATTGTAACGTTTATTCTTTGGTTTGGTAAAATTTGCATGGAAAGTATTTCATGAAATTTTATTTTTAAATTTTTCACAAAATTTATCGTCTCTTTTTCGTCCGAATTCTCTCTAAGCGTCTTGAATTTTAACATTTTAACCAGCTTTTTAGTTTTAAAGTTGACACAACACAAATCTGACATTTATCTTGCTTGAAGCTTAGGTTTAAAGTATTTCCTCAAAATTACTAAAATATTTGTGATGTTACAAATTTTTGACGAATATTCTGATATAAATGAAATATGTTCATAACGTTTCTAAATTTAAATATCAGAATTATTTGTATCCTGTAATCACTTCTTCTTCACCGTTTTGTATTGTTTTGCGGAATGATTTTATTGCAATCTAAATGTCGATCGTTAGATATGTCGCCTATGAAGATAAGCCATTCCTATTATTCGTCCGAAGTTAATAGTGAAGTTTATTTTTACTTTAATCTTCTTTCTTTTTCTTCTTTTAAATCTTTGTCTATCTACTGTTAGATGTAGACCTCTTATCGAAGAAATGATAGGGTTTATGGTCATAACTCTTCATACTGGCCAGATGGGTTGGTGAATGTAGTCTTCATATTGATTTGTGACTATAGTTTGTTGTTTTACATCCGGTAGGTAGCTTGCTAGACTGCCCTTCAGATGCGCATGTAGTCCTTTTTTATTGTTAATGGTGGCAGCTTAACATTAGATTTTCAATTAGAGGATCAATTTTATTTGATGTAGTTAACTCATTGTGGAGTTAAATTGAAGCCTATCGTAGAATTCATCATTTCCAACATTTGTAACATTCACTGCTGACATGACCTCTTTCCCTGTCAAATACCATCCTCAAGGTAAAGGTTAATAAATAGAATTGTTTTGACCATTAATCTCCAGTCTGTAAGTGCATCCATTTGCACCACCAAATGTAATCGGAGCTGAAAAGCGTTTTCATGATTGAAGACCTTATTCCAGTTTTTTACAAATAAAACGCTTTTTTAAATCCGATTTTTAGAAAAACATAAAAATAAGACATTTTTAGGGCGAAAAAAGTTATAAAGGGTAAATTTATAATTTAAATCTTAACAATTAATTACATTTCGAACTTTTGGAATAAAAAGAGATAAAACTTTATATGCAATACCTGTGGAAATGCATTATCTCAGTTTCTGCATAAATAACTATTTTAGCACAAATTTCTAAGTTAATGTGTTCTTAAAAGATTACAACTTTTGTACTCGAGTATAGTGTGGTATTTTAGAGATAAACTATGCAAATTTAGGATGTAGTAATTTGCAATA
Organism: Rhagonycha fulva; assembly: GCA_905340355.1. Lineage (NCBI taxonomy): Eukaryota > Metazoa > Arthropoda > Insecta > Coleoptera > Cantharidae > Rhagonycha > Rhagonycha fulva. Next base: position 3,487,651 of record HG996559.1, read on the forward strand.
TTTATTTTACAACTTAAATTTAATTTATTAGTTAGGTACAACCGGAAATTCTTAATCTATTTGTTTTTAATTGCAGCTATTAGTAATTTTACAATTAAATTCTATAAAAGTAAGCACCTACAAATTAAAATAGAGATCAGATATAATCCTTGTTACTAAACTTTAGTGTTATATCATCTTAAGCTAAGCAATTACAGAAATTATTTTGCTTAGGGCTGCTTGACTTGCCCGCTAGAATTTTTTATTTGTTTGTCTGATTTAGATGCTTTGTTTCGGATGTTTCAGGTTACTTTATCAGACTTACCTAGATTACTTGGGTAAAAGAATGAGTTGATTTATGTTTTCTTGCAACCTTGCCAAACAGGGCAGGACCAATCAGTAAGTTTCTATCTTGAGCGTTGTGTTGAAGATTAATATGTATTTTGCTTAAAAAGAAACATTTCCAAAAAAAAAGTCTTTGATCACTAAAAGTTTTTAAAAATTTTATATTTTTATTTCTGCTTTAAAAGTGATAATAATTATTTTTAATTTTCTGTATAAATCTACCCTGTAGGTGAATTAAATTACATATATGGTAATGGAAGTGTAACAACCTAAATATTTGTTTCGTGTTATCTCTCTAATCACATAAGTGTAGCAATAAATTGGTAGAATGAACATATTATAACAAGACCGTGTTCCTAATTCTATTTTCTGTAATTTCACTTTGTATGCAAACACCGAGTTAATGCTAAGACATGTTTTCCTAATCCATACTTAATGTCTAAATAGACATAAAATTATATCAATTGGTAATTCTCTCGAAAATGTGTAAAACCACTCTTTCAGTATAATTTCCGAAAAATGGTTACTTTTCATTATTAATTCAACCTAAATCGACTTACGTAAAAAGTTTTGTTTAATAAATTAACAATGTTTTGAAGAAAATTATCAAAAAATTTCAATATTACACTTTTTTGTTTACTACTTTTATAGTAACTTTAGTAATGGCTCTTGGTAAACGATACACTAATTTAATCCACGAGCTTATGGTTTATCACTTCTTGGGTGAGTTTTCACCACTTGATCAAATCAATTAGTTTGGAACTCCCCCAGATTACCATTAATTTCAAATATTGACTGACATGAACTTGCAGAAATTTCAGTTTAACTAAATTGGAACTTTAATTTTGAATATTTAATATTACCAAGTTGAGTCCAATTAACGAGAAGGCAAAACGTCCAGTTTAATGATTTCAGTAGTTTTCCGAATAAATACAAAAGTACAACTTAATGATGAAACTAGCATTTGAAATTTACCGTTTCCATTTCATGAAGTGACTTCAAAGTCTCTAATTAAGTTTATTACATAATCGATATCATAGCACGTACAGTTTGTTTAATTACAATTTGTTTTGCTAAAATTAGCTAAATGTGTTTTAAATCAACTTAAAACGCTTGAAAATTTAAATTTAAAAAATTAGTTAAATTAATATTGACAATGTCACGTACAAATAGCTGCAACTAGGGTTTATTGAAGAGATTAGGTCGTGAATTTTGAACGAAACATCATCATGAAGTTCAGGTCGCTTGTGAATTATTTTGGGTGACTTCTGAAATCCGATGGTCACTTAGGGTAGCCCTTTCGTATAAAATTGTTTATATTAAAAATGTTTGAGGTGCTAAACGCTAGATGGTTTTAGGTAATCTGTAAATAACCAAGACGGTATAATTGTGACCACATTGATATGAGAAGGTAAAAACTTTTACAATGAGTTTCTTTGCCTTACTGTCTTTGGATTTTTCTGTAGGGTGACCGCTTCAACATACCAAAACCTGGACCCTCAAATTTGTAGAATCTATTCAGTCATTCAAACGTGAATGGAAGTATGTAATAATGTAATTTTAGGGGTGTTATAGACTTTTGACCCACTTAACTCCACCCATGTATTTTTAATTTAAGCAAAATTAACATTTATTTCACCGATATTTATTTCAACTTTGCAACTTTTGCTGTTTGCAAAAAATTCGTGACTCGAATTTGTACTTTGCCTAGTTTGCTATTCTATATTTTGTAATTCTATATAATAAATCTTCAATAATATAGGTTTATAACTGTAAACCAATTTAATTTTTTTGCTTTTGTTTATTACTGAAATTAAATGTTTACGGATTTATTTCATACTGTCTGATATCATCAAATCACTTTATTTCATATTATTATTTCACTTTATTTGGTTTCGTTATTACTTCCAATTACTTTATTTTATTGGGAACATTATTCTTTAGAACACAATCCTTACGTCTTTATTATTTTTAAATTGGATTTCCTAAGCAATTAACCATCACGTTGTGAACATTGCAGTTTGTTTAAAAAAAAGAGGTACCACAATTTAAAAGAACATGAAACTCGTTAAGACAAATACGAGAGTCTGGGTTTAAAAACGTTACAAAATATGACAATCACAAATTGCTTACTATTTGTGCAACTTCCTTTAATATTAGAGCGACTCAGGCGATTATCCAGAAGCTAACTAACGAAAAGTTACCTGAACTCGAGTCTAGTCCTAAGTTAAAAACCTGAAGAAAGCTTAATTGTTACATGAATTTTTAAATAAACCAAATGAGCAACTGTTTGCTTCATTTCTTTTTCTTCAGCACTGTGTAACATACGAAAAAACAAATTATAAACTTTAATGTTGTAACAAACAACTGTTTGTTCCATTTTTATGTTTTTTAACATTTTATAATGTACGAAAACACAAATTATAAACTTTAATGTAGCTGTTGAAAGTAATTATGTTTTCAATTTACTCTTCGTGCTTTCAATAATATATTATCATATTATGTGCTTTTTATAAAAAAAAGTTTTCCAACTTTCAAAAAGTTAAAATGAGAGAAGTTGACAATTTATTAATGATAATCAGTGTTGATAGTTTAAAACTTTTACAAATTTTGATAAAAACCTGCATTTGCAATAAGCTTGAATTGAAGGCAACTTAATTAAAATATCTAATTAAGTCAACTTTATGTTGGGAAAATATTAAATTAATTAAGAAGTCGCAATCATCAGAAGGAGAAAATAATAAAACTTTAATTATTTTACTTTGTAAGTCTCTCTTCGTTAACATAACTGAAAGTAGAGTAAAAGAGGCCATACACTATCTTTGTAACTTTGAATTTAAAGTTTGACAAATTACCGTTTTTTGATCGTACAGTGATAAGACATTGTAAATTCATGACCAAAGTATCAATAATAATTAATTTTTGCTGAATTATAACTAATCACTTTACTATTTCATTCTAAATTTGACAACTGTGAAGCGTATGGCCACTTTGGAACAAAATTATAAAGCATATTTTATAATCAATAGCGCTGTATTATATCATCAAGAAGTAAAGTAGTTATGAATACTAACACCACCTTTGTATCCCTTAAAATTTAATATCTACAGGGGAGAGTAATTAATTTAAATTGATGAGAAATTACTAGAAACTTTCATAATAAATATAATTCAGTTATAATGAAGTATAATAAAATAGAAAATAATTAAAATATTATGTAGGTACGTAATATATTGGTTAACTAAATAGAACATGAATTCTTTTTGAATATTGAGACTTACATTTTAACTTTTGTAATTAATTTTCCGTTTTTTGGAAGGCATGCTAAGCTGGTGGTCCTCCTGGGTTACTGAATTGTCATCATTGACATAAAAACCAGGCTTATAGGTACATCTGGAGGCCAGTCTAGCAAGCTACTATTAAGCGCACCTGTGCTTGATACTAATGATAGAACAGGACATGGTCCTACTTAGAAGTCAAAAGAAGAATACTTTAATTTTTGTTTTCTTAGAGACAACCTTTAAAAATTTCATAGGCGCATGTTACCACAACACTGAGTTTGATTTAGTTACACTGAGGTGCCATTATTACATATAAAGTAACATTGGTAATATCATTGTTGCTACACATGCACTATGAATTTTGTTTCAAAAGAAAAAAAATTACATACATATCCCGACGTATCTGTTCAGGAGTTACGAATATTTTAGCCATTCAGTATTTAATAATTGCAAACATCAGAAAAAGACAATAGGTGTATTCTACTGCTGAAAGTTTCTGGAGTAAATCAAATTTAATTATTTTCAATTTTGAAATTAATATTCAATAATACAACAATTTGTTCAATTTTGCTCAAGCGAAATACAATTAGTCTCCAAAATTGTATTAATCAGTTCTGTTTCGAAATGCTTTGTTAGCAAGCAGATTAAATCTTTCAAGTTAAATTTGAACCGTCGCGAATTGTTTCCAGATTTTTTGTAATCTGACGATAAATGACACAATCTGATCCGTTTAATTAACTTTTTTATTTCAAGAAATATTTTTTCGTTGCCGTTTGAAATCAAAATGGATATCTTATTTCTCAAGTTACCGTTTCAATATATTTTTATACTTAAAAATAATTGCAGATCATCGAAACGTAAATTGGAAATCAACTTCCTATTATTTCTATGAAAGCATCTTATCGACTCGGAAAATTCCAATTTCGTTATTTTGATACAAGTTTTAAGTGTAAGAAAAATTTTACTTTTATTGTCATTTTAATCGGAGCTCTCTTAAATACTTAGTTCTAATTAAAAAGCATTTAAAGCCTTATTTACCAGTAAATATTAAATTTAAATGAGTTTTACTTGAAATTTTCTAGAGTGCACACTTCATTTTTAATTTAAAATCACTTCATAAAGTTTTTAAATTGTCTGAAAATAATGAAATAAAAGTGTTGAAAATAAAGTAAGACTATAAAAACTTCACCATTAAATTAGCACTATTGAAAAATTCCTCCGGTTGTTTCCAAATACTTCTTGATTTTCTTCCGGATCGCTCGTACTATAGCTTAGAATTTAAGGAGCTGTTCGTTAATTCCCAGACGCTTTCAAACCATTCTATTTTATTTTAGTTTTCATAAAATTGTATGGCAAATCTCCAAGCTGGAAAATAAAATAAGAACAAATATCTTTTTATTAGTTCGATCTAATTTTATCAATAGTATTTCTCAGTTAGCTTTACATCAAGTAGTAGAGTTGGTGTAAACTATAGATTAATTAGAGCAATCTGTGCTTTATCCGTTAGTGAAATTAGTAGCACAAAAACTTTTTATCAATTTAAGGAAGAAGTTTCACTAGAAGTATGTAAGCCATTGTAAGATAAAATATGTTTTAGGAATGTTCTATTTTCCATTATATCGAACTTACTTTTATCTCGTGCTTCGCCGACATTACATCTTTCATTCAAAATCACTTCTATATCGCTAAAATCACTTGAAATATTGAATGCGTTCAGTCGATTGTGACATGCATTGTCGTGTAATACAATTTCCTCTAAGTTGATTAGATTCCAACCGTTTCACCATTAATTCAAATTGCGAGAGAATGTTGAACTTGAAAAGAAAACCTAGAAACCAAATGACTTCTTCCTAGGTATTTCATTACCTAAATTATTTAATTTGTCGTAAATAATTTTAGAAAGCTTCCTTTATCAGGTAAATGTATGTTCAACAAAATCAATCAAAATGCACGTAGGTGTATCTCGAATACAAAGACCTCTGACTTCATTGTGTTCACAATGGTATTTAATATCGACTCTGCTAAATTGCCAAATTCCCAAATTCTCTTCCTACAAACTTTTCTTTCAAGTTTTCCGATGGTATGTACAATAGTACTGTAACAATTTTAAATCTTTTTACAATTCCATATCACTTTAAGGTGGATTAATGAAACTTCGAAAAATCTCAAAACTTGCAAACAAATTTCGAAGTGAAAACCGACAGAAAAGTTTTCCAACCAATAAATGAACAATTTAAACAATTTTGAAGTGGTAAGTTGTACACTATTTATAGCTTTGAGTGGCAAATATTTAAAAAACCACAATGGAAATTTTAATTTTCAATAACTCACAGCAGCTTTTCATTAGTTTGAAAGAAGGCGTAGCGTTGAATAAATTTTAATTGTTTATCAAAAGCATGAAAAGCTTTTTTACGATGTTATTTTTATTAATTATTCAAATACCCCGACAAAAATTAGCTGTGAGGATTTAGGGTGTCGCCTTTCAATATTTCAATATAAAAGTTAAAACATTTCATTTGAAAATTCCTGTTTGTTTTCAAATACTTCCTGTTATTCTTCCGGATCATTGGCACTATAGCTTTGTTTTTAAGGAGCGATTTATTAATTTCCAAACGCTTTTTATAGAGTTGAATTAGGTAAATCTCACAAACTGGAAAATAAAAAATATTTGTGATGGTAAAATTGTCTCGAGGGATTCCAGAGTAATACCATGAAGAATAAAATTAAGTGAAATTTTTTGGTGATTTAGCAGCATTACATTCGTAGAAATCCAATTTTAAAATAATCCACATAGTAGCATTTCGATGCGAATTTCTAAATAGATAATCGAAGATGTCGCAGTCTTATTTTATATCTTCACGATTATATTATGTACAACGTTACCTCAGGCAGATAAAATTAGGACTATGATTAAGATATTATTAGAATCTTTATCATTTTTGTCTCTAAATATTTTGACATAGCTTAAATATTAGAAGTGCATAGATGCTGAAATTATCACAGATAGACGTAAAATTTATAAATCCAAGTTCAACTTTTCTATCGTCGTTCATTAATATCTGAGTATCTTTGTTCAAATATTGTTTTTTAATTGATATAAACTAGGTACTTCACAAAGATCTAATATACTTAATTCTTTAATTAAAGCTCCCCTTGCATCTGAGTCCAACTTAATTAAGTCACCAGGTTGTTTATTGTAATTAGGTATTACAGAATAAAATACATAAATGAGTTTATTTAATTACTATCCAATCCGATGGCGTTAAGTTCCTGAAATTATTTTACGTCCAAAATGCTTTGTGCGGCCTACGGCCGCGCATTCAACCCAAACTTCTCTAATCTGGTAAATATTATTGTAACAAAACGGAGTACCTACTGATTATATTATTTAATTGTACTCCTATTTACACAATATAACAATAAATCGATATGCTTGTTATGTTATTGTTAAATTTATAATTTACAGGTAACTTATTTAAAAATTTCATTAAAAACTTTCCGATGTTGTCTGAAGCGTAAATTTTTGTTAACTCTTCATATTTATTTAACAATGCATCATTAGAAGTTGAAAATTCCATCAAACAAAAAAATTTAACTATTTAATTTTTAATTTTTAGGATATCAGTTGACTATTTTACCTTGGGGAACCTATAAATCCCATCTCATTAATATTGTTGATCGTTTAAACCTCAAGCATATTCAATTACCTATTGTAACATGAAATACCAATTACATCGTATAGTACATAGTTATCTGCATTTTTAAATAAAGTATTACATTTTTTGTTTGTTTTTCTTGCAGGTTGCATATTTGAGAATCTACTTTAAGTTACGTTATCGTTTCGCCGCCGGGTTTGTGAATAAGGAAGATTCGTCTCAAAATAATTCGCGTCGGCAGATACGAGGGCGTCGTCTACAGAGAACGAATTTATTATTGGTTTCTATAGCCGTTATTTTTTGCATAAGTTGGTTACCTTTAAATTTATACAACTTAATAGCAGACGTATTAAGTTCGATGGAGTTTACGTCGCAATCGATGATAGTGTGCTACGCTGTTTGTCACATGATGGGAATGTCGTCTGCATGTTCCAATCCTGTTCTTTACGGCTGGCTAAACGAAAATTTTTGGAAGGAATTTAAGGATATCATGTGCATTTCGAGATCGTCTAGCAGCAACAACGAAATTGAATGCCGTAGGTTAAGTAAAAGAAAACCGTCCCAAAAATCAATTGCACGTGGTGGTAGACCAGACCTCGTAACCGTCGCCACGGATCTTCAACAGGGAACGACTATTGCAACCGACATGTCAATGCTTACAAAATGCTAGCTGTGGAAATTTTCGTTTCGAAGAAAAAGCTACAAAAGTTGTAATGTACAGAAAACTTCTATTTAATGTTAATTTTTGACTTAACAATGTGATAACCAAAAAGTGATGTTCCTCTATTAATACGTTTTTATAATGACACGAATTATGAATGTTAGAAGTGTGTGAAAAATCTAATCTTAACAAGACTGAATGATGTTGCAGAAATTATACTCATAAAGTTTTTGGAAATTAAATTGTTGTTAATTTTTATATTTGGTCAATTTCAAAAAATGCCTCGTTGTTGATGTTCTTGTTCAAATTTAATGTGACCAACGAAATGTGCTGTATTAATTGAAAATTCGTGTTATATCGATGTAAGAGTTTTTAAAATTTGTACAATTTGTAAACGTTTAACGTGAAAAGTGTAAATATTGTTGGATGTAAAAGCTTTCAAAACAAAAGGTTTGTCAGGATAGGCCCCATCACCGAAGAGTCCACGGTGCTAAACGGCCTATAGTGATCAACTTAGAGGTTGAAAGTTATTACATACTGAGTGTTAATTTAATTAAGAGACTCAAAATTGTGGACTATAACTTCTAATTTTCAAGACAATTAGTGTGGTTAATGGTTTACCATCATTTTGTCTAAAAGTTTCATCCGATTGTACGTTAACCAAAAACGCATTAACGTATTAAGCTTCCATGTTCGCACTTTAATCGTCATCATAAGTGACATTTCTGTTATAATAGTGTGAAGCACTTAGAATGTTAAGTGCTCCTTTAATTTTTATGATAAAAAATAAATCGATTAAACCAAACCAATTAATTATTTCTGATTTAAAAATGTAATTAATTAAAAAAGAAAAATTGAAATTAAAAATACAAAATATTCTGAAAATTTAATGAAAAACTAGGGGTGGGGATTTGTAAATAATAAAAATTAGAAAACCATTACGTTTGTACACTTCTGGAAAATAACATTCAGAAATAAATTTAGTTTATGGGGTAGTAAGAAATTTTGAGAAAAATTATTTTCAGGGTACAGTTATTAAAAAAATCAGCGAAATTAATCTGCTCATCACATGTTTTTGAATGACACACAAAGGAAACTTACAAAATGAATCGGAAAAATCGTAAACCAGTTTGAAGACAATTCTCCAGATTTTAAACAAAGCTTTAAAGCTAAGCGAGAGCTCCATCGTGAGCAAAAGCGTAATCGACGGTTTTATCACCAAGATGCTGAAGATCATTGAAGACCTACAATCCTGTTGTACATCTAAAATGTAAAATTGTGTTGGTACGTAATAATATTCATCGGATAAAATTTCAATTTTATTCTGTTTACTGATATTTGAGTTTTGCTTTCCCTTCTCATTTATACAAAGTTATGTTCTCGACTGAGCTTATGCTCAGCGTTACATAAGCCAAGTTTTGTTTTAAATTTAAAATAAAGATTTGAGTATCATAATTAACAATTTGTAAGTTTAGAAATATTTAGGAAAAGCTTTAAGAAGCAAACAACCCCATTGTTTGAGGTAGAAGAAGTTTAGATGCGACTATTTGGACATTTCAATGCTGGTAAGTAAGGTCATCTGCGTATGAACGTTACTTTATGAACAGTTCATACTGTTCTCACAAAAACAACAAAATTGGCGAGTCGTCAAACGTAAGTTATTTTTGTAAAATTTTCAAATAAACTGCAGAGGATATTAATTTTAAGGGTCTTACCATGACCATCGGAAATGTATTTTCAAAACTTAAAAAGGTAAGTTATTAAATTTAAATTTGTCAAGATTTAATCCTAAACATCAAACTCCCACGTAATTACTAAAAAAAAACAACAATTAATCTCTTTTCAAATTTAATTAAATAGAAAGGAAATAAAATACACAGATTTTTGTCGACCTTTTTGTAGCCGTAAATTTAATTACTTTTGATACATTTTTGAGATCAAGCATTTATTTAATACATTATAATCCTAATAATAATAACAATTTTGTGAAGCATAACACTGTATAATCACGTAAAATTTCAAATTTAATTTTTATTAAATTTTTCAGTTTTCAAGAACATTTTCTTTTAGTTTGCATTTTATTTTAAATCTTTCTTGTTAAAATAGGAAAGAAAGCTAAGATTTTTTTTTCTAAATTTCTGCGCTACTGGTTCAATTTTTTTTTTACAAAGAAACTAAATGAAAATTGAAGGATCATCAGTTACGAGCTGAAAGTGTTTTTCCATTTATTTTACTATAAAATTTTTTTCAAAACGTAAAATGAATTTGTTTTAATTTTCAAATTTTTAATAATTTAAACTAAAATTTGAAGTTCAGTTAAAGGTCTATAAAAATTTAATAATGTAGCAGCTTTGAAATAAACCAATTATGTTCACTTTAACGCAATTGACGTTTTTTAAATTAGTTCTTCAAAGCTTTTGGAAAAAGCTGTTTAAACTGCATTTACTCTTGTAAGATTTAGTTGGGTTTTTCGCTAGATTTTCTTTTCAATGCGAAACTGATAAATTAAAATCGATTTACTCGCGATTGCTTCTATTAAATCACTTAAAAGAAAACAAATTGAGGTATACTTTGTCAAGTACTTTGAATTTACGTTACAAGTGAAATTTTAAAAAGCAGATTAATTTAGTAAACTAATTAAAAATTTAACGAGTAATTTTTCAATTTGTTTTATAACGTCTATTTTGCATTATTTGTGTTTAATTAAGTTTTTAAACCGTGGTTTACGTAAAAAGGGTAATGTTTTAAAATTATAGAAATTTAGTAGATAAATATAGCAAGTTGAAAAAAAAAATACAATTAAAAGTACCAAGTTTTCTATCAAGTAAACAAAGAAGCACGCGATGAAGTAGTTACTAATTATAAATTGTTATGATAATTAGTATGTACCTGCAAAGGTTTCACGTAAACCGATAGGAATACCGAATTTATTAAAAGAAAACAAATTTAATGAAAACTTTTTTTACTACGTGGGAAAGAGTTAGTTCGAGTAGTCAACGGTAATTAATTTCAAAACTTTATACTTAATACTCAAAGCAAAAAGTTGAATTGAAAAGTTTACATTTATAAGTTTTCTTATATTCTGTGCGACAGACTTTTCTTTTGATCGTTTTAGTAGATTGAAAATTTTTCAAATAGATATGTAAATATTGCCGACTAAAAATAGTTAACGTTCAAATATCATAATTAAAGCAATTTAGGGCAGGCAGTTGTATTGGGACTGAATACCTAATACCACCTGTAAAACAGCAAAAATAAAACTCTACTTTTATTCGCCAGTAAATTGTGAACTTATAAGCATTATAGATAAGTAGTGAAGTAGCAATAAACCTCAGAAAAGAATTTTCAAAGCATAATAAGAAACAAAAGCTGCAAAAATAACCTTACAATGTTTGTATGAAAAGTATAGACATCAAAGGACAAAAATAAACATCGACTTTTCTGTTTAAGTTTTGATGTAAAGAATTAGGTACCTGAAGTACTGACAAAATAGATGAAAAATAGATAAAGTTTTTTTGAATATATTATCATTGATAAATATTAAATTAAATTCTAAAATAAAATATTAAAAATTAAGTTGACTATAAAACATGGTAACTAAAATAAACAGAATAATAAAAAAATTAATAAAAATAAAATTAAAATAGATAATTTAATTTATATATAACGGAGAGTGTCTAATAGTAAAATAGAGGTCTTACAGTGAGTTTTTTCAGAATTAGTTCAGTATCATTGTTAAACACACTCTAGGTAAACAAAATCAGATAAACAATGGAGAATTCGAGGGATTAAAATAACAAATCTGAGTATAAAAAATAATTTACTAATTAAACGAAAATGTGAGTCTTTAAGGATTAATTTGTTTTTACTTGGAATTAATTTTAATTGGAAACAAAAATTAAACTTAAACTAGGGGCAAAACGTACTTTTTAATTTTGAAGCTAATCAATATTAAATAAATCACAATTTTAGATGATCTGTATAACTTTCAGAACAATACCAATTTTTTGGATAATTAGGATCCTTTCTTGGATTGTCAAGAAAATATGTATTGACGATCTCTTGCAACCTAAAATAGTAAACTTGCAAGGATTTGGCAAAAAGGGGAAAATGCTAACAATAGTGTAATCGAAGCAGTAAGATCATCCTGCATTGATCCTGAAAACAAGACTAATTAATAACTGAAAATTAATTTGCTTTAAAAAGTTATTTCCAAAAATAATATTTCTGTACAGCGTCATTCTGCATGTGGTTAAAAATATGCAACTTATGCTGCAGTTGATCATTTTATTAGATAAAATCCTGTAAATATTTAGTAATAAAGAAATTTAGCACTTAACAAGTTTTTGTTTTGTCCTGAAAAAGACCAATCTTTGCTGAATTTTGATGTAACCAATCCACCCCTACCAACAAAGCAAATAATTTTATTAAATTTGCCAAGCAAGCTAATATAACCAAAGAGTTTTCAACTTAGAATTCCTGAAGAAGTGATCACAGTTGGCTTCTTCCATTGACAAATTAGGTAAATAAAATCTTAAATAAATAAAATTTCTTAATTTTATTGTTAAACGAAAAAACTGGGAACTTATGAAACCTCTGAAATAAAAGTAAACAGTTATAAAAAGTTTCTTTTACAAAAAATCTATAGCAGGATAAAAATAATTTCCGAACATTCATAATTAAAACACATTCACCCATAACCACTCAATTATGTATTTCTACACCGACACAAATATTTCTATCATATTTCGTGATTAATTCGAAATTTTTCTGGAAATTAGTAGACGATTGTTTGTAATGAACAAGCAACTTAATTAATTGAAAGGATTGTATATAATATTTTTAAGAAATTCTATCAACCGTGTGTATTTTTTTGTATCAATGAATTTTTCAATTTTTGTCTCGACTAGAAACGAAACGTAGTTTTTCTTATTTTTTTTTTGTAAATTTTGAACAAAATCCTCCAAAAGACTGTACAATGTTTTATCTGAATTTTAACCATTTGAATTACTCTGAAGTATTTGGAAAGTTGAGGTAAGCCGACTTGTAAGTGAGATCACAGTGGTTATATCTGTGGTTAGGTTGGTGTACCTATCTATAGGTCAGATATCCCATGAGAAGAAACTTTACATTAGGTTATGTTTTAAATTTCTGTGTTATTTGATAAAAATTTTATTTTTATTTTATTCACTGCTGAGATAACTAAGAATGCAGTCCTAATAACTGCAGATGGTCATAATAATTTGACGTGTTGTCCAAACCATGACACAAGTAAATTTAAGCGTTCCTTTAACCCTTATCTCTTCAACTATTACTACATACTTATTTTGTATATTATAATGACCTATAATTTTGATTATTATCTGTTTACTTTTTCTATAATGCTGACCAACAAACTGCTTTTTCTAAAAGCCACGAATTAACTTGGATTGCGAGTTTTTCTAAGTACAACGCGCTGTTAATTTATCAGTTATTAATGTACCTACTGAATTCTGCTTTAATAAATAAATAATTTCCGTTCTAATGCTACGTTGTTTTAGTAAAGGTAGTATTGAAATTGTTTCTAAAGATAAAGTTATCGCCGTTAAATAATTAAGCACTCGAAGCAATTTTAAATGCCTACCGTATCGAAATTTGAAACAAAAATAAATGGGCACGATTGAATCTATAAAGATTCTATACAACTTTTGAGAACTTAATTTTGATTAACCACTAAATTAACAAATCAGTTAGGTATTCTTAATAAAATTAAGATTTTAATTTTAGTTTAGTAGAAAAAGCTAAAACTGCATTTTAAGTTTGCCAATGAAAAAAGTTCATTGGCCCCTTTAAGATCTCGCTTACGGTATAACTGCAACTTGTTTTCGAAGTGAAGAGAAATGAAATCTCAACACCTTCCAATAACTCTCGCATTGAAAATGGGTGAAGAATTTGGCTTGGTGTCTAATTGAGTCAAAGGCTGAGTGAACAAAATCAACTAATGATCACGTCCTAATAGTTGACCCAACTCCAGATTTCCTTGATAGAACCATGGTCAAAACTTAATAAATTACGCACGGATTTTAACAAACGTGTGAATTTCATTTACAAAAAAAAAAGCAGTCCTTAAGTCGTACGGACTTTGATAGTTTTTAGGACTGCCTGAGATCCACCCCAAAAACAAAACTTCGTTCATCTGACACATCCTTATTTTTTGAAGGTTTCCTTTATTAATAAAAGTCTTAATTAAGCTATTACAATTTATTAGTAATTAAACTTCTAACAATAAAGTATTAAACAAATCAAATTACATTAAATATTATTAGAGAGTACAACTAAGTTATAAACTTAATTACTGAATTTATTTATTTATAAAACTTGTAGGTAAGATACTCCAGAAACTATTTCAATTACTTGTAATTTCGTTATCTAAAAACTATATACAAAATGTTAAGGTTCCGTAATTCTATAAGACAATTTATAAGACTCCACTGTAAAAATAAACCAGAGAAATAAGATTAAGAGATAAGCGAACTACGAGGATGAACGATTTTATATTGTCATTTCTATATTAGAGAAGCATTCACGCCGATTACCTGGCACCCAGGTAAACATTTGGCGAGGAAAATCTTTTGCAATGGACGGTAAACCGTGGGAATCAAACCCGTGAACTAGTGAATCAATATTTCTGACGAAACTCTTTTGAAGTTTTTAGCAGATGCTACAAAAATTATAAAGGTTTAGAATTTTTAACTATTCGTATAAGTTTAACTTAATTATTATCATGTAGATTTTTTATGATACTGGCGGAATATTATTTTAAATGAATTGGAAGTTTATGGGCTAATTTAATTTGTAGTACCACTCAAGCTAGCATAATATTTTTGGTGTAAGTTATTGAACACTGATCAGTAGCAGCACGCATTTTCCCTCTAATTACTGTTGAGTATTACATTAACAGCAGCCTTTATCATTTACGCATAATTGAATTTATTCATTAGCTATAAATTGGGAGCTCATTGATTGAGAGAAAACAAATTTTCAAATTAGGTCTACTGTATAGGGTGGTCAAAATGTATTTGCAGTTGAATTTATATGTTGTTTAATAATAATACTTGGTGGTGGTAAGGAAGGATTGGTCCACAATCATACCAATTTATAATATGTAACTTTCAAATAAATTGTATAAGATTCAAAAATCGTCCAGAAATAAGATTTTAGATAAGTAAATCTAAATTTTCCGTTAAAATTTTAAAATTGTTAATTTAGTTAAATTGAAAAAGTTACCAAGTATTAGAAATATTTCATATTGTTTGCATAATGCTTTGACAGTTTTCAGGCATTCGAGTAGCTTGAACTCATTGTTGCTGTATCGCTTTGTCCACAACCAAACATCAAAATACAATTAAATCTTGCTGAAACGACATATTATTTTCCTTTGAATACTTCAAAGTATTTCGTTCGTTAAGTAAAATAATTTTCTCTTATTTAAGTCTACAGGCTACGTTGAGATGCGTAGGTTTGAAATACAATAATTAGGAGTTTAATAATGAGAAGACACAAGTTTATAGTAAAAAAAAGTTGTTTACGATACACATTTATAGCCCCGACATTTTTTGACTCCACTGCTTTCCACTTTGATGTCCTGAAACCAACAAATAACATTATTTATAATATTATAAAACTTATTAGGAACAAGCAGTTGTTGTTGCTTAAACAAATAATAATCATTTTCGCATAAATGGCAGATATTTAAGTTGTTTATATGTTATTAACGAAACTTTGTACGTTATATAATAATGTAATAAAAATATTATTGTTACCCGATGGGAATCACGGTAATTAAATCTAAACATGCAAAAGAAATTTCTTTGGCTGAAAGGTGCTTAATAAATCAACATGATAATAAGCGGGCTCGTACGAAAATTTATCATATGTGAAAATCTGAAAAAATACAAAGTAATACTGGTTGAATTACAATAAACGCGGTTTTTGGGTCGCTATGTTCATATTTCGATTTATTATAGCCAGCACGTTGTAATTACCACTAAAACTAAACTGTAAACATATCTGTGTTTATTTACATTATTTATTTCATTCGGTAGTCATATCGTATTATTGTACTGAAGGAAATTCCCGTCATTTATTGTTTTCTGCTCGAGTTAACTACAGCAGTCCTATCATAATTACCATGTAAGTATAAATATATTGTTTTTTTTACATTTAAGTAAATATTTACTTATTATATAATTTACTTAAATTTGTTGTTATCGGGAAGTTCCCTTTAAAACATTTTTGATCCACTGTCTCTGTAAGATTCTTGTCATATTGCAGGTATTGCTGTTTACATACCTAGATGGATGACCGCTTTTAGAATAGGATGGTAAGTCTTTTATACCTACCAACCACCATCATTTAGCCGGATTTCCCTTCTTTCGATAATAGAGATGTTAAATTAGAAATATAGCTAACTCAAAGAGTTTCAAGGCTCGAAAAGCAAGCTTTAATATTTTTAATTACACTCAGAGTTAGGAACAAATCACATGGTAGGTAAACGATTCTAATTTTGTTTTAAATATTGATTTAGTAAAACGTAAGAGTAATCTATAATTACATTTGAAATATAACTAAGGATTAATTTGCTGTCCAGCTCCCAAACTTCTATTCAGCTAAAAGCGCTGTTTAGGAAATGTTGTAATAGAAATTCTTAAGTCAGTTTACAAAATATTTTGATGATTTTACATGTTTCAGGAGACCTTTCAGTTAATAAAAATACTGAATTGACAGTAGTTCTGCAAATTGCTTTGCTCAGAGAACACAATAAAATTTGCAAATAAATTGTATTCTCTGCATATAAATAATTGGAATGAAAAAAAATTATATCATGCAACTAGAAATATTGTTATTGGAATTTTCTAGCACGTTAAAGAATACCAATCAATGTATATTGGAGAAAATAATATAATAAGGCATAATTTTTATCCAATAGCACCTGATTATACAAAGTATAATTGCAAAATTAAACCTATGATTATAATGAAATTTACTATTTCTGTTTTCCGATTTCCACATCCTTCAATACCAGGCGAAATTCAATAAGATACGATGATACGAGTAATTTAAGTAATTATTATATTTATGATTTTTTACATTTTTCCATAAAAATACAATGAACTGATTTGTTGTAATTTTGGATTCTGTACGTCAATGAAAAAAGATTTCAGATGAAAAATTTGATATTTCATAATTATTCTCCTTTTGGTCATGATCTACTAAGTTTGGATATTCAAAGAGGAAAAGATCATGGACTTGCATCTTATGTCCAATATCTTGAAATATGTACAGGCTATAAAGTTCGAAAATTTGAAGACACATCGTTACATACCAGAAAACGTATAATGATATTCATAAAATTGAATTTATTATCTACTACTTTTCAATCCCATAATTTTTAGCTTGTGAGTGCACTAAAAAGACCGATATAAATCGGTTCAAGACATTGAAAAACATTAGAAAATCTAGCTCCATTCACATAATTTGGCCGTACATTCTTACACATTAAAACAGAACAATTTAATAGTAGGTACAAAATTTGGAGATTGATGTTGGTATGAAATTGGAAGTCAAAACATAGTTTCACTTCAGGCTTCAGGTAAATATATTTTCTATATACTAAAATTATTCTCTCATTATTGATTTACTAGAAATCAATTAGAAAAACTAAGCGCAAAGCTTCTACAGTTTATAGGGGACATAAATGAATTAACGAGATGCCATAGATTTTTTGTATTGTTAAACATTTTTTCCGGTTCAAAAATTTAAATTGTGATAACCACCGTTGAGTAAAAATAATCACAATTTAAGTTTAAAACCATATCGTCCCCTTAGTACTATAACTAGGTAACTTGATTTTACTGTTATTGAGAAAATTGAAAAAATTGAAAGGATCTGAGACTTATCTACATTTTGCAAGTGGATAATTTATATTTAGAAACATAATAGAACATATTTATCCACTTGCAAAATGTAAATAAGTCCTAGATCCATTCAATTTTTTCAATTTTCTCAGTAAGAGCAAAATCAAGTTACCTAGTTATAGTACTAAGGGGACGATATTATCTCTTTGGTTCGGATTCCACGTTAAACTGTAGGTCGTTGATAAAGATTTTTAATTCATTTTTATGAATTTATTTTGATTGTAAAATATTGTTTATCCGTTAATTTTCCCATTTACCGTTTTTTTATTTGACTTCCCGATAGATAAAGTTTGTTCTGTTCATCTTTTTCTTGATTTACAATCCAACTCGTTTTGGTTTCCTATAGAAAGTTAATCAACTTTTCTCTACCTTGAGGATATTAAGTAACTTTGTCATCCGCAAATCTCTTCTCATTACTGGTCACCCCGCTCATCTTATTTGGAGCACGTTCTAGTATTATAGCAATATTTACTAAAATATCTCAAGCGGAAGTTTCCCAGTTAGAATTCTAAAACTGTGTTAGCAGTTCACAGGCGGTTTAAACTTCAGAAGGACTTCAGAAATTATTTAATTGACTAAATTCAGGTTTTCAGCGAACTGTTAAGTGTCGTACTAAAAATTACATTCTTTTCGATCAATTCGTTTTACCGTAGATTATAGTTTACTTTAGTTACAGTTTTAACCAATTAAATAAAGGGAACCACATAATAAAAATATTTTGTAAAGATTTTTATATAAATTGTTACAATTTCAATAAACACTAATGACTAAAGTTTCCTGTGAAGAAATTCCTTAAACTACATACATATTAGTTTGACGTATTTTCTTAGGTTTTGTGAGTATTTTTTTATGTAAAGTACATTACGACGATAAGATCAGACAATTCATCTTCAAAACTTGATACAAGTTTCCCACATTTTACATTCAAAAGCCGTCTACCGGCTGTACATGACCTTATGACTTAACGGATTTAACTCCAATATTTTAAAAAAAATAATGACATTTTTAAGGATCTTATCCTGTCAGGATCAGGAAAATTGTGTTTTATTATGAAATTGTAAACCGATTTATTTAATAAATTTCATAACTGTACTACTGTAAAATCATAAAAGTGAAATAGGTAGATTTTTTAACGCCCAAATTTATCTCGACGAGATTGGAATTTAATTTAGAAAGTGGTACAAGGTTGTAGCAGTAGCAGTTAAGGTCAGGTTCAACAAACTTCCATTTCAACAGACAAAATGGCCCAGGTAAATTTTTTCTTATGATTTATTTTTTTTTAAATACCGTGTTAAATTTAAATAATTTATTTAAAATGTTACATCTGCAAAACTGACGTAAAGAAGAAATTCCCACATTTTATCAAAAAATGCTGTTTTACGAAATATACTAACATGCATTACATGCAATTCTCTTAGTGCTGTAATTAATTTTTTAATTCTAGTCCAATTTATGTAAAATTAAAAAGCACAGATTAATTACTTCAGCTTTGTTTAAGTTCAGAATGTTCGTGCATTTAATTATTTCGCAAGTACTAAACTATTCATGTCAAAGTTTTTCTTAATTGCTGGAATCTTAAGTTAAAAGTTGATCCATTGTTTTTACAATTGGCAGGGCAATAGCTGATTTAAAAACTTTTAGGTTTGAAAAGGCAATAATCGTAAATAATTGTAAAAAATGCAAATTTTCTAATTATATCACCGTTACATTGATGATGACACTGTAAAACCACCAATCTGGCAGTACCAGGAAACATTTGAATTTTAGGTTAATTACCTTAAATGGTACGTTAAAATATTATGTGAAACAATTCCCAATATAGAAATTATTACTGGTAAGAGGCAATAATGAGATGGGTTACTGAATTTGGAAAGACCGATTTATAGAAACTGTGAAAGACAAAAAATGGATAATGTTGTGATCCCCAGGAACTGGGTCATCTTTTTGCTTCTTTTACTTTTTAATTATAATGTGTTACGATCAAATTGTATAGGTAAACGGTGAACCTATTTACACTTTTACTTAAAATTTCCTTTCAAATTCTTTTTACTGTTTGTGCGCTAAGAGGTTCGAGTAGACGAATCTTATAGATTGTAAAAATTCAATAACCTTAATAACTCTAACTTTATTACAGGATTGTTAAGTTTATTTTAAGTACTAAAAACTTTAATTAGCGATGTTGCAAGTGTATAATTTTTATCACATCAAAATCTGCTCAATATTTTTCTTTAACTGCAGCAGCATGCACGTATATAAAATCAAATTGCCTGTTTTCTTTCAGACCGACAAACTTTTTAAAATTAACTATTCGTGTAACTATAATAAAAAAGTTCTAAACAATTTACAAAAAATTAACTGGACGTTAAAATAAAATAGTTGTAACTCTGCGTTAAATACATGATGAATTTGGAGGAGTACAATTAAAGAGAATAAAATGTAAAATTATAAGTTAAGTTATTTTTGGAAAATTTGTGTAAATGCCATTATGTCTTGAAATTAACTGAATAGAATTTTGCACTAAAGCGTTTCAATATAATTTAAGGAATCTAAATAAAATTGTCAGTAGCATATAATAATTGTAATAATTTTGTAATCTCGGTTTAGTTCAACTTGCTACTTCGATAAAGTGATTGAGTGTTAAGCACGGAGTTCTCCTTTTATCCAATTATAATTATACTGACAGAAAATTATATTTATACCTTCTTAACTTCCAAATTTTACATTTTAACTTTATTACATCCATGAAATTTTAATATTACGTTTGTATTGCCATATAAGAGTTAATCCTTTGAATATTAAAATTTTGTAAACGGTTCATATTTTAATAAAAATTGTTTTTAATTTTAAAACGGAAATTAACTTTAAATAACTTATAAAACTTCCTTTGGAAATTGTGTTTAAAAAGTCGTTAAAAACTGAAAATTTTAAGATTTTCTGCTTTTCTCCTGGGTAGAAGCTTTCATAATACACATTTTTCACTTTTATGTCGGTAGTTTAATTATCTCAGATGATAAAATCAAGATGGTCTTTTGAAAGAGAGAATCACAATAATAGGTACTTTTAAAAACAAAATCTCTATATAAGGCAAAGCAGAGGATAATTTTAAACCACTTTTCCAGCAAGAGAACGGGGCTGAATTGAATGAAAAATATTACTGTAATATTGCTATTAAAAAGAAATAAATAAAAAATGTTATTTTGAAGGAACGGATTAGAAAGCCATTGCTACCTACCATGTATGTGTATAAAAATGTACCTACATAAAATCTATGAACGATGCATAACACTTTAATAATTTTTTTAAATATATATTACTAGTAAATAACTAATTTTAGCATGTACAGAGTTATCCAAAAAGTTCATCCTATAATGGCACTAATTAGTTATTATGAGACAATTACTACCTAAAACAAAACAAAAATTTCTAACTTTTGTGCTAGCAGCTCCCGGACTAAAAAAGTTTATTAAATCGTAACTTCGTATAAAATATAACTAAAACGGTGGAAATTTAAGCAATAGAAATTCATTTAAGCTTAAACGCAACTTTATTAATTGCCATCGGCTTAACACAAAGATTCATTATGGTAGAGAAGATAGTAGAACTCTAACTCTCATCTCTTAACTATTTTTGCGATATTTACCACGAAAGCAAAACATAATATTAAAAATTAAAAAAAAATTATTTATTGGCAACTAGAAAACATTAGTATTATATTTCACAACCAATTTATTAATTTACCTTAGCTGAAAGTTAAACAGGAACAAATTTGCCTCATTATCCTGTTAACTTTTGATCATAACTTGTTAATCATACCAAGTTTCTATTTAATGATTTTAATTTGATCTTGTCATTATACAAATCGGTTAATTTGGTGAACTAATTGAGTTTAATGCGACACTTTTTATAGTATAATCAAACGTTTAGTGTATACAGTGTAGCTCTTTTATATACCTAATGAATGAGTTTATATTGTCAGTTTAAACCTTTGATAACGGATATTTTTGTTCACATTACAATATTAATAGCAACTTAATTATAGTTAATTCTATTTAACCTGGGAATTGTTTTCATCTCCCTTCCCAGGCAGTGTTAATTTCTCTTAACCTGAACATAAGCACATCTTTGTATTTTTGGAAGTACATAACTGTAATCTGAATCACAAATGAAAAATGAAAATTTTTATTAAAATTTACATCGCTACCCTTACATTTTAGATAATTTCAATCTATTACTATTGGAGTTCCGTCTTCAATAGCTCTCAACGCAGTTTTCTTCTTGTAAAAAATTCTTTAAAAAAATTTATAAATTTGCAATAAGGAAGAAGAAGTTTAAGATCAATATCAATATATAATATAATAATTAATTCTACCGTATACCGAAATGTCACGGTTATGAATCGACGATTGATCCTGTTATTTAAAATAACTTAAAGTAAACCTTTTAGCGGACCAATTCGATTCAAAATATTAGGCTTGTGTTCAAAAATAATAATCATTTCTATAAACTAATTTGATATATTAGCCGGTAGCATAGCGTCACTAATTACGTAGTGATTGACAAAATACCGAGGATCGTTAGTCAAACTCATTTACGGACCATAAACTTGACCGCCACCTTCGTATGTCTGGTAAATAAATGTGGTGGACAGCGTCACCGATGTGGACGAGCGGCCTGGTGACCTGGATTCTTCAAGCCAACAGACCGACTGATATTTGAAGAGTTGCTTGTTTGCAGCACTACGTGAAGTTTTAAACAGTGTCTCCGATTTTTATTACAATTTTTTAAGTGCACGTGAAATTGTTATAATATTCCAATGCACTATATGTTTTCCAAGTGTTGCACATCAAACTTTTCTTTGTTGTTGGATCATAGCAAAACAGGATAAAAAATTCTTTGATGTAAGTTTATTAATACTATCAACTTTCATTAACGAGATAATTGGATCACCTTCATTAAACAACTTCCCTTATTTTAAAAATTAGGATCAATTTTTAATCAATTAATATCTTAAGCTTGAGAAATTAAGTAACCAGTAATTTATACAAATGCATGCAAATTTTGATGTTAACCTTAAACTTGAATGTTTAAGCTTGACGCAATATTGGTCAAGTAACCAATGACTTAATATAGAAAACCTACCTACTTCCATAAAAATTATTCGAATAACAAGTTAAGGACAAATAGTAGAATTGAGGTCTGAATAAATTCAGCGTGCGATACGCAAAATTTTGGAATGAATGGCCGTTAATTAATTTTCCAAATTTATGTCAATACATCGTCATCTACAACTAGAAATTACAAAATGAAACAATTAATTAATTATAAAATTGAGTTCTGCAAATATTAAGTGATTAATTTCAAGTTTTAATTAAACTTGTGGAATATAACTGCCACATTTAATTTATTTTTATTAGTTTAATTACATCTTGATTTTGTCAACAACTACAAAATGAATTAAATGTTTGTAGGTAAAAAATATAATACAACTTCAAATTTTTATAAAATTGTCCTTCTGTGTTATAATTAAATACGTTTCTTTAATTTTTATGTAAACGATGAATGAAAACTATGTAAAGTGTATAAGTTGTTCTAGTTTGATGATTAGAAATCGTGTCAGTAGTGTTTATATAGAAAATGGTTTATTGACATTTTTAGTACCGCCGTTGCATGAAGTTACACATTTCAATTCATTCAAGTTATTTAACTTCATAATTTATATAAATTATTCAAATGTTCCACTGATGTTACTTTTGAAATCGCATAAAAAATTTGCACAGTTAATTTTTCTACAACCTTGATTTTGTACGAGGCTGCTCATTTATGAAGCAATTTAAAGGAGAAGTGAATAAATAATCACTAAATGATTAAACTACGAAAGCGGAAAAATAACAAAAATTTAAAAGTTAAAACATACAGAATAAAGATTAATAATATCGTCATAAGACTTTTGATTCAGAAGCATAATATTCAAATATTTTTACTTTGAATATTGAAAAAATTGTTTTAAAAAGTAGGTAATATCATTGATGTGATATAAAAAATGAAAGGTAGACTTTGCAGCTCTCTAAATTATTCAATAAAGTTATTATTAAGAATATTACAATTTTGTTATTTAAAAATAATATTTTTATTAGGCAGATTAATAAATACTTCAGTCTATCTATTTTGAGAGCGTCGAGTGCTAAAATCACTTGTGGGACTGGCGAAAACGTTAGCAAGTTGCTGAAAATGTACCGATGAAAATAAAACGTTTCAACCAACTTTTACTTTTAAAGACAAAATTTAAGTAACGTTTACAACGGTTTAAAATTAAAAGCATTTTACATAATACATTACTTTCCGAATCATAAAATTCGGAAAATTAATTGCAGCAATTAATTCTAAATTGTGAAATTGTTTTTCACTTGGTTGTATATATAATAGTTAAACCCGGTTTAAAAATATATTTAAGACTAAAGTCACATTTTTATCTGTTAGGCAAAGTATTTTTCTATCTGAAAGCTTTTGATCCGGAGCTTAATGCTCACACTGTAATCAATAAGTTACAACATTAATATTTATGAAGTTGAAACGGATCTCCAATTTAAAAGCTCCTACAATTCAAAATGGCAAATAAAAACTGTTTGCAAAATTTTCTTCACGTTATTGTTACACACGTCATCCTCCGAGTATAACTATTGATCTAAAATGTAAGCCGTTAAGTGTATAAAAAATAGGCACGTGTTTAGTATCGTGGTCGTTTAGTTGACATTTTGAAAATTGCCTACATAAATTGTAATTCTATTTTCACGTTCGTACTTGAATTTATTTGCAAGATTTGCCTGTAGTTTTCATTTATAGAAAAAATTTAGCGTGAAAAATTTTTTCTTCCTTTCAAGTTTGCAGTTAAAAGTGGGTTCATTATTTATTCTGGCAACAGATCTACCACAGGGCTAGACACTTGACTGTTTTTAGGTTCTGAGTGCTTGTAACTTGAATCCAAAATCAATGAGTGGTTTATAAATGTGACTGCGATGGATGGAAAACACTTGACTTGGGATCAATTTGAGAGTCAATCCATTCCTTAGTTAAGTAATTTCTATTGTAATCAAGGAAATGGATTAATTCAAACACCTAACCACACCACTGTTGATATAAGGGTTTCGTATAAGCAATGCCTTCCTGTTCGTCCAATTTCACATTTTATTATTTATTAATTCAACACTAATGAATTAGCGAAATTGTAGTTTTATTATTCTGCGATGGTATTTATAATCATAAAATTCCAAAAGCGGAGAACTTCAAAATAATTTATCAAGCTATTCAAAACTATTACTGAAAAACAATATGTAAGAATTCAATCAAGTTTTTTAGATAAAATAATTAGCTTTTCAAAGACGTCCGAAAAACTGAAATCGGTTATCCTTTGTTGAAGTTATTGATTACAAGATTTAAATTAAACGTCATGTAATCCAGTTGACGTGAGAAAATAATACTAGTTCGCTTTAATACAGTTCCATGTTTACGAAATTAATAACTCAAATCTTTAAAACTTTAATTTAAATCAATTTTCGTTCAAAATTTCAATCAAAACCTGTACTGCTTGTGAAGAGTAATTATAAGACAGAAAGTGTGATAATGACACTAAACAAGATTTGCACTGAATTTCTTGTTAATTGTGTAATTACAATGTAATTTCACATGGCATTATTTCAGTAGCTGTGTACAGACAGCAACATTTTTATTAACTTCAGGTAAATTTATAATAATTTTGAATTATATAATCACTCAAAATTTCTAAAGTCTAGCACAATTTTCTAGTCCTGGAGTTTACTCGCCGTAAGTTTAAAAAGTAATTAAGCAAACTTTCCATGCAAATATAGAAGGATTTCGATTTTACAACTTCAATCCAAAAAATATGTTACTTATTAAATCCTCTAGGGATAAAACCCTTTCACTGCTGTATATTTTAACTTTAATTATAAATATCATAAATAAACAAGTAATTCGGCTAAAAAGTTTCAAGGACAAAATTTAAATGTGAATTCAGTTTGTAATGGGTACAAAATAAGTAATAAAGATTATGAAAATTTAGAAATAAAAATAATCAAGAGCGTACGTGCTGAAGAAAAGCGGTGTACCTACAAAATCTATTCTGTTGGCCTGTAATTTATTTAAATTAAAGCTTAAAAATATCTGGTTAGATAACATTTTGGGAGAATTTAAATGAAAATTACCTTTTTTAATTAAATTCTGATTAATTCTTTGGTAGTGTTAATCAACATTACCTATAATGTATTTTAAATAAATTTTTAAGCTTATAATGAAAAGCGCCAGGGCAAGAAAAACACGTAAATATCTCTATTTTGAGCATTAAACAAGAGCCAATTTAGGTTCGATAGGTTTAAAGCTTCCTCTGAAATTATTTAATTTAAGGTGCTTGAAAATATTTGTATCATTGAAAGCTCGCTAATTATGTGAATTATCACTTAGTTAGGGCTTCATTCAAATATTCGTATTTTAAGACTTTAATTATAGGTACTTTTTGGTTTACAGTAAAATGGGGAACTTGAAGGTAAAATTTCAACAAAAAAACTCTTGGTTTTCAATTCTAGTTAAAATTGTTTTTTTATAGTGTAATTGAAATGTTAATAACTACTTCAAGGTTTAGAAGTTGTAGAAAAAGTTTTTGGGGAGAAAGATAATTCAAAAACTAGAAATATATAGGTATTTATAATAAATCTAAAGAATAAAATTACTCAACAACCTGTACTATCAAAATTGTAACCTCAATATTAGAAATTTTTGAATAATAAGTCACTATTTTTAAATTAATTGTTTACAAAATTTCAAGTTGTAAGATGAATTACGAAAATGACGCTTCCTAGTTTGCGAGCTTTCTGAGAGTTAAAGTTAACTGCCCAACTTCAACTAAAATTTGTTGAACTTTAGCTAAATGATTAACTATCATATGCTGGAAACAGGAAATGCAACACATTACTATGTTTTGTTGAACTTCTAAAGCAAATATTGTTGAAAGGAACAGAAACCTTGTTATTTGCCCGGCTCGGTTTAAATAATGGATTGCTGCTGAAACCAGCAATTTTGACACGATGGAAAGCGCTGTCCTAAAGTTTAATTGTTTGAAGTATTGCGACAAAAAGTGGAATAAATTTAAGATAGATCACGGTGCAAAATGACGCATTTCGAAGGCACTTCCGCTTCCGTCAAAGAATTAAAATTGAAAACGATCTCACACTATAAAAACGCATCAACAAAGGCGGTTATTAGAAAGTTATTATTAATTTTGGGTAACTGTAATAAATCAAAACCTGCCGAGGTATTATTTAATTAGAGTTGTATTTAATTTTATTGTTAATTTAACCTACTTAAAGCTTAAGTATGAACCGCCAATGAGGTCAAAAATATTTCAGGTGAATTGCAACTCCTTAATTGTAGTAGGCAATGACTGGTTTGTCTGCTTACTTTTAAATCCGATACGTAAACTGGTTTTTCCAATACAAAACTGTATTATTGAACTAAAATAATACAAAATATTTTGAGTTATTACTAAATTGTGAAAATATATACATATATTATATACTATGCATGCATAAATTTGTTGCATTAACAGAAACTTGCAATTTATTTAAAATATTAATTCATAGTATAGCACACTGAATTATGTTTTATAACTAAAAATTATTTTTAAATTATAACGGAAAAGCGAATTATTATTCAGTGATAAACAAATCTGCAGTGGGATGCAAAAACCGACAGCAATAAAAAAGCCTATAAAATAATTATTTATTAGGTAATAATGAATTCGAAATTATAGCTGCATTATTTATTTCAATATTTAATACCCGGAATTACAATAATTGAATTTCAATCACTGTTATTTGTATAACTAATCACGTGCTGGATCAGACCGGTTTTGCATTTTTTCTTGTTTAGGTGTTCGATAAAAATAAATTCAAACTTTTCAACAATGAGTTGCTACCATCAGGCCACCAGGAAATAAAATCGAAATAATTCAACGTAATTTGATGGTTTTAAAATATTGCAAATTGTAAATTATTTTGATGAATGAAATAATTTAGGAAATTTATGTTAAGATATAATTCCTATGAAAATGTGTTTTATTGATCGACTTTGACATATCCATGTTTGAAGAAGACACACTTTGTTAATATTTCGTATACGAACAACACCATCTGCTGCTGTATGTTGTGCTCAACTCTAATGAATTACATTTTTTGTGGTGGTTTTGAGAAATTGATCAAAATGTACGACTTGATAATAAATGGGTGAGATACAAATTACAAGGTTGTTTATATTCATAAATCCATCAAAATATTATTTTGTAATTATAAAAGAAAATTTGTCTGATGAAAGTATTTTTATGCAGATATAGGATTTTTATAGTAGACAGAACCTTTTTCCAAATTTAATGGAACGGTGTATAGAGTGTTTTTCACTGTTAATTTTTGAGCAGCATCTTTAATCAGATTTGCAGATTGATGATTTGTAAACTGTTGCCTTTTATCAGGTGATTAATTGGAAGATGATTGAATTAATTAAGTTTGTTAAAATTCCTGAAGTTGCATTAAAAAATCTTTGTTGCAGCGGGAGGGGCGATTCATACTAACAAAACAAGTTTGTGAATGTATGGCCAAAAGATCAAAATCGAAAGACTATGTTAAGAAAATTGTAAGTATCATATAAAATCGTTTTTTCGGCAAACTGGTTAGATGAAAAACAGAAATGCATTTGACATCAAATTAAAATAAAATTAAATGTGTAAATTGAAATAATTAACGTACCTACATAAATTTGCAAAACTTTCAATCGCTAATAAATTAAGTTACCGAATTTTTCATTTTTTGACGCTAATTTATTCTAGACTAGAAGATTTTTACATTACAAAAACTTACAAGTTAACCATAATTTTCAAGATAATTTATCTTTTAATTCAAATTTTTTTTATTTTTATGTAAGCAATAAAGGTTTGCATCAATTCCAATCTTTCGTGAACTAACTTATTCGATTCCTGTGGGAAATACACTCAAAACTCAAATATGTGATTAAAAAGTTCTTATCGTACTCAGTTTGCAAGATATGAAAGGCGACCACCTGAGGATCCAAAATTAGGTCAAAGTTTAAACATTTTTGCGACTCAGCTGTATGTATACGAAAAAAGTGGTATCTTGAAAAGCAAATATTTCGATTGATCTAAAACTGTGCAAATATTTTTCATTCAATTGCGTGTTCCTATAAATTTTATTTTTTATTATAAATACCTTCATTTTTTAAATAATAAAAACAGGGACACTTTCTCAAGATATAATTATAATTAATTTATATTTTTTTATTGTAAGCTTAAAAATGTTTTTGGAAGTTTTCAAAAAACCTTCCAAAAATTTGCAATAATTGTATCTATGTATGTTCTACATAAAGTACAAGTAAATAGCTCACTTTTATGTTCGTTAATTTCGCTTTTGTACGCGTGAAACTGCTAAGTTTCATATTTTCCATTTTATCATGGTATGAGCAGTAAAGCAAAAAAAGTGTATTTTTGTTATGCTTATGTTTACTTATAACTACATTATAATTAATAATAATTACTCTAAACTTACGCTATGAATTTACATATTAACTGTGTGGTCTCGAAAGCTAATTAATTTAACTGTTTATGTGGAAATAAACATGTTGATTAGTAATTATTTAATTTAATGCGTTTCATAGGAATAGATGAATTTCCCATCCAAAATTTTCAAACAACATAATATAACAAACAAGCAATTCTTACGTTTAATTAATCCAAAACAATATTAATTTGCTTTGTTAGACTAAAATCATGAAAAGTAATTTATAATTAAGTTAAAAGTTCTATTGTAAATAATAACTGCTTTTTTCAAATTATTTACATAATAGCTTAATCAGATTTTCCTATCTTTTATTATTGAAGTTGAAAGCATTATGATCAATTAATAAAATGTTTTTCTAAGTGATGAGCAAGTAAGCATAAAGTACACTGGGGTAAGCGGAACATATCGGATAAGTGGAACCCAGCAGCGGAAATCGTTCTTAAAGTAAATATTTTGAAACTACATTTACAGGGTTGGCTGTGTTAAAATTGCTGATATTATTTCCCAACAGAAAGCAATTAAAGCACTATTTTAAGGATTATTTTCGCTGTGGGGTTCCACTTACCCCTCTTGATCCATTTATCTCGGTGTACCTTAAATATTATGTTTTTATATATAACATATTGGAACTATCGACGTATTCCATCAATCGTATACTCACGAAAAACTCTTGGTTATGCACCTTGTAAGGTTGCAGTAGTCAGAACTAGCAAACTAAAGTCGGAAAATTTGCTAGGTTATTGTTATCCTGCATGCCAAGATGGGAATCCTGCAATAACTTCAAATCAAGGGTAAATCAATCCCGAAGCAGGCAGATATGTTCAATTAACTCAATTGCGTTGGTTAAGAATACAAAACAACTTCTGGGATTAGTTGGGTTAGGTGTTAGAATGACGTAATACCATAGTTTCTTGATAAGAACCGCATTTAAAACATTGACCGATAAACAAGTTTACAAATTATTTTGCAAGCTAATGTACAGATTTTGCTTGTGAAAAAAAATAAACTGAAATGATCATTTTGAGTAAATAATCAATGTAAATTTTATAATTTTTTTTCTGGTAAATAAATACTTCAACAATGTTCAGATTTCACATCCAGCGGGTCAAATGGGACCCGCAGGCCGTAGATTGGTTACGCGTGATTTGTTTTCTCTTAATAATAGACGCAAATTTTATTAATCTGATGTTTATGTTTATTCGTGGGAATGGTTTTTTCTAACTAAACGTTAAAATATTAGAGTTTTAGCAGTCAGTAAACAAATTAAAACACTTTAAATAACATTTTTAACGTTTTGTGACAAGGTAACAGTTTTTGTGATAAAATAACTCAGTGAGTAGTAACCTACCCCCCATGCGGGAGAAGTGAGGACTGATAGTAAAAACTATTTTGCAAATTTTATATCTAGATATTTATACTGACCGAATATTTTTACTTTACATAATAAAGTAGGGGGTTGTTTTAAGAGAAGAATGAAAATCTCATTTTGTTTATTTAACAATTTCTAAAATTTACTTAGGTATTCGTACTATACCAATTCTATATATTCGTAACTGTGTACATAAAATAAATAAATAATTGTTTGGACAAAATAATTATTACAAATGGCTTTGTATTTATCTTTGTCATCTATCAATCGAAACAAGTTGAATTGGACGACTAGCTCCAAATTAAAACCACTGCACCATTTTTATCACAATTAATCCGCACAAAAGAGAATAAAGTGAAAACCACACACAAATCAGTTAACTATACACTAAAGTCCTCCCCAATCGACCGATATTGCACTACTAATCGACGTTTGTACATTGAAGCAGAAAATTAAAATTTTTTTTCTGTTTTACAAACTTAGAACGAATGTATGAGTAATCTTTTTGATAAGAACGGGTCGCAAATTCAATTACAGGCATAAATGACTAATGATGGTTTTAATATGTAGAATATTTAATGTCATTATTTTTGAAGAGAGTGAAAATTCTAATTTTATAGTAAAACTTAAAACCTATTAGATTTTTCTTCACATCAATATTTCAGTAAAAATGATGCGCATGAATAGATAAAGAAACATCTACAGTTTTAATCTGCTTAGTGTCTGCTACACACTGGTGCTGAATTTTAGTCATTATAGTCATTTCTACCTGCAATTGAATCAAATAATTTTATTTTAGCGGCCGCTCTTTATCCAACAGTTTACTCAAATATTCGTCGCAATGATACTACAAAATAAAAGTTTTTAAATTTCCGGTTTTAGTAGTTCAGTATCGATCGATTGAGCAAGACATTTGTGAGTGATTTTCTTTGTGTTTTTTTTTGGGGGGGGGGGAGGTTAGTAATGGTAATGATAAAAGTGGTGCAGTGTTAGCAAATATAATTAATAGGATCTACACTTTCAAACATAAAATTAAAAATATTTAAATTTTAAACACTTTTACTTAGTTTTTCCAAGATTTTTTACTATAATATATCGGTATGAACTCTTTTAGTAAAAAAATTATATTAAATTCTAAAACGTGTCTTTAAAATTCACACGGCAATCACGACTCCTTTCATCAATCATTACAGCGTAATGATAGGTTTCTATGCTGATTGGCTGGCATAAATTACTGGATGTATTACGGTAGCTTATTCACCAAAGAAAGTTAATTCCTAAAGCAGTTTTTTTTTAATAAAAAAAATTAAGTGTTTACCTAAATATTTAAGATTTCATTGCCAAATCTGATTACATTAATTGCTTTGAGAAATTCTTAAGGGCAATTTTCAGTTCTAATTTTGCTCTATATATTTTACAGACCCAACCTAATAAATCTTCTACTAAACGACAAGTTCTCGTGATACTGGTAATTGCCGACAAATTTTCCAAACTTTTTGTTTATTAGATAATTTTGTACTTGAGATTTTATCATAGAAAACCGATAGATTTAGTTGGTAATTTATTAACTTCAAAGTCGAAGAACGAAAGTTTTACATATTTAATGATGTGATGATGTCTAGTAATAATTAAAGTGTACCCTTATTTAAATAAAAGTTTATGTAAGAGCCGAAGTTAATCCTCTAAAAAAATGTGTATTTGAAGTATACCAGCAAATTTTTTTACCAATAACCGTTCTACTATTTATTTCGGTTGGCACATTGTTTTACTGCTTAAAGTTCTGTAAAACTTTCCCTAATAAAGTAAAGTACTTCTAAATTGAAAACCATTTTTTTGAAAAACAGTTTAAAAGAACTATAGGTCTTCTTTTACAACAGTAAATTAAACCAAAACGCAGTATTTTTACAGCAACACGTAAAAAACCAGAAAAGCTTTCAACATTTTTCGTTTTGTTTACTTTATTATTTTTTAAACTAAATAGAAAGTGTGTTTACAAAGCTTTTAATTTTGTTTAAAACTTTTAACCGCAAATATATTTTTACCTTAATATAACTGCGAGTAACTGGATTATTATTTACATTCCCTACTTTCAAAAATGATGATATTTGTTTTTACAACCAAAAGTATTACAGATTTAACCGATTAAAAAAACAGTTATTATATGAAAAATATCTCGAGAGAATTTTTGTTTACTTTTATAAAAAAATGTTGAAATAAATTAAGCAAAATCTTGTTAGATTAGTTATAAAGCCGATAAAAAGTTACTTGAATCACAAATTAGCTATTTTACGGTTGCAGAAGCTTGCACTGTTTTTGTTAATTTTGGGGAACATTCAGATTTTACGTTATGTTAAATTCCTTATCAATTTAAGTAAGAATGGTAAATATTTTGACAAGTAAATGTACTTAATCATAAAAACATTAATTACTCATGAAGCTTAAGCTAAGAAATTTTAATTGTTGACTGTTTCGTATTCCCAGCTTTTAGGTTTGATATAATTTAAGTGACGTAAATTTATGTTAAATAATTTGTAATTAAATTTACAAAATACAGGGTGGCTGGATTGAACTGCAACCAACTTCCAAGTAATTTTTTTTCTTTAAATTAGAGTCTGATGAACTTTTACTTTTGGAGTACTTCGTACAGCATATAAATGCATATACCAAACCTGATATGGCCTTCCCTTAATTTGTAATATAAATTGTACACAGAAAAATTGCGTTTTTTTGTTAATCGACCCTTGTACTATTATCTGAAAAATCGCTCAAAAATAAATTGCCCAAATAAGAGTACGTGTATTAAAATTGGCAACATAAATTTTATGGTTTTACAATATTGGAAATGTTAGTTTCTTATGATTGACTTTATATTGACATTTAAATTTTGAATAGCAATAATCGTTTACATATTTTTATATTTGGCCATCTCTTTTTTTTTTTTCATATGTTAGAATGAGAATTTTTATATGCCAATTTAAGTTATTTTCTCCTCGATTATATTGTGATTGCCTTGTTCGAATTGTTTCAACAAATAAAAAGTGTTTTTGGTTTAAGAACTGCATTCTGGATTTAAAGAAGACTGTTATGGCACATTCACTCCGTCATAAATTTTGTAGGAAAAATTAAAGATCTGGACGCTAAAATAGTACAGTAATAAAATTATTTTATGTACCCCTATAATAACTACAAACTGGAACAGTAACAATCAAAGTAAACAAGAACCTAGGGCCGATTACACCAACGTTACTTAAAAATTTAAAAGTTATTTTAAATAAATTTATTTCTGACATTGTAAGAAACTAAATGAATTCATTAAATTGAGAACGAAACTAAAATTATCGTTCAAGATAAATAAATCAAAAGCGAAACTAAATATTTTTTTTACCTATTTATTCCTTGGTATTTGCTAAAGCAATCATTAAAAGTAAAGAAAACATACTTTTTTAGGTATGAAAAATCTATGGGATTTGTGATTTAATTAGCTTTTGTCGTGCGTAAACGCAACAACCGACAAAAAAGTTGTAAAACCTCAAGTTAATAGAAGTTTATTGCTATTGATTATTCCGGTAGAGCAAAATAAATTAAGAACTTTTCTGTGCGATTGAACCTTATTGTGGATTGATACTCAAACGTTAAAATAATAATAATTAACTTATTATGAGTGGAAACTTAGTGGCTTCAAAAGAAATTCGCCAACCTAACTTTCTTAATGATAATATTTGTTTCACGTACAATAAACCGTTGATTGAAATTGTAATTTGTAATTGCATTCTACTGCAATGCATATAATTTTTAAGTTTTTTACGTTGCCCACAATATTAAATGTGTAGAGTCAAGCATACACCGACAGGCTATGGAGCGGAAACCTCGGTTCTATGCCTGGTCGAGCTGGCTCTTAGATGTTAAAGAAAAAAGTAATTGTAGAGGAATAATCCACCTCATAAATTGTATTAACTAGAATGAATTAGCAAAAATTTTGCATAGGTTGCTATGATTTTTGTTGCTTTAACTACTCCAATAAAATTATTAACATTTTGAGGTAGGATTTTTAAATGTAACGTTAAAATAACGTTTAACATAACGCATGACCATCAGTTGAGTGTAATTGTTTTTGATCAACTCATGAAAGAGGGGGGGGAGTTCTATAGCTATTCATGGATGAAAATAAAAAGGGATATATTAAGGCGTCAATATTCAAGAGAAATTTACGTGTAGCACATTCAGTCAAATATGAAAGATTTTGAAGAGATATTCAGTGCTACGGTTTACCACGTCACATGAGCTTTGTTCCCATTGTTTTTCGTATAGCCCTAAATATAACAAATAAAGACTCCAAATTTCAATTTTAAAACAATGTATTTTATTTTAAAATTAATCTTAATGTTTCTTTTTAATATTGATGTTAGTAGTTAGTGCGTCTAAATATTAAAAATTTAATAGGGGCTAAATTATCCAATTGCATGGTTAAAATACGACTTTGCAATAATTACCATACAGAAAGTCTATAGCTGAATCACAACACTAGCCTGCAGGTCATTAAAATTATAAATTTAAAATTATCTCAATTACTTTAATTAGCCGTTTAGGAAAGTTTTATGATCATTACATTAAACTTTTCCAGTTTTTCCTTTTATTTCGCTAATAAAAATTAATTGCTTAATACTGTATTTACTCAAAAACACTAAAAACTTAACTCTCTATCGCCTCTTTAATTTTATATTTTAATTGTTAAATAACTTAAACAAACAATAAACAAAACCTACATATTTTTGGATTTCTGTTTTAACAATTTAAGTGGGTTCCGCACTAGGAATAAAAACAATGCAAAACATATATTTATTCAATACAAAATTGTTTGAAATTATTTTTTACTAGAACAAAACAAATTAAAAAAAATGGGAATAGGTATTAGGCTTAGTAAAAATATAACGAATGAGCTTTGGTGACAAATTTCAACAGTTTGAAAAATGAAGGCAATGGAAATCCGCGTTAACACTTTTAAAAAATTATAAAACCGGATAACAAACTGCAACAGGATTGTATTATTTAACTCGTGGTCTGGTTCAATTTTCGTTCGGTATGTAGTTAGTAGTATGTGCGCAAACTTCTGTAAAAAAAATTAAATCGACAGCTGCGATACTTTTTGACTTACCAGGTCACAATGATCATACAAACGAATTCAATGACACCCTAAACTCATTTATCGCTTCTACAATAATTGTTATAAAGGTTAACTGATTTAATAGTTATTTTACATCTGCCCACCCCCGTATTTTTGTTTTCCCTCTAGTTTTTTCACTTTTAATGTGACACCTAAGCTTTCACAGTTTTTAGTAGATCTGCGAGACAGAAATGGTTTTCCTGCTGAATTGTGTCCGAATATTATAAAAATTAATTTTTTTTAAATTAAACCAAATCACTTTATTTATAAAGTGTCGGACAAAATAATATAAACGAGGTTGTAACGGCCTACTGACCGTGAATTTCTCGGATTAAATGACAGTTCAATTAATATATACTACCAGAATATTTTATGTAGGATAAGCTCAGTTTTGTAAATATGGATAGTATTAGCGATAGCTAATGGCATATAATTTATCCTTAATTATAGAAATTAGAAAAACCATCCTATTCCAAGTATGAAACTAAAGTAATAATTTATAAAGTTTCAATAAATTTTAAACTTACGCTCTATTAATGTAATAAGGTTGTCATTAGTTGTAATAAATGTGCACTAATATTTATTATTTATTACATACATTAAATTATGATTATCCTTGAATTAGTTTGAATTGGGTAGTTAATCTGCAAGCTACTTTTAATTTTTTTTAAAGCTTGAACTATTAAAATTTTCCTACTCTACTTTTTGAAGTATGACCAGAAGAAAGTTTTAAAATATTATGTATAATCAATCAATCATAGTTCCCAGAACAAAGAGCTAAAATTAAGATAACTGTAAAAATTCAAAAAAATTAACTATGAAGTCAAATAAAAAGCGCCGATATAATATGATTAAAATGTATTAAAACTTGAAATAAATAAATAAAAAAAATAAATAGCTATTACAGGGAATGAACAAAAAACCTTCAGCACCGCAACCACCATAGTAGTAGTTTATGCCTACTGAGAATTTACTGCTTTAAAATTTAGATAATTTTGAGCTGGTAAATGCTGTTGGCTGATGGTTTTTCAAATTTTTAGCATTCTAAGCTACTTTATATTATGCCCAGCTTAAATAAAATTAATATAAGCTTCCCTTTTAAAATTATAAAATCGATAAAGTTTTTCGCTACTTTCATTAGTTTTCATCAAAATAATTATTAATTTAATCATTATAAAAAATGGAACACTGTCTGACAGCAAGATGATTGTTGTTATTTGATTGTTATGATTATGATTAACTTTCAGATTAAAGTAATTTTCTAGATAAATGAGCTAATTTTTCTTTAAAAAATTATCTTATAACATAATAGCTTTAGATAATAATTTTTCAGCTAAGCTACTACCCAACTCGAGTAATCCATAAACTAAATAGCTTTAAAATATTATTACGGTTTTATCATTTCCAAATGATCTTATTCACATATTCCTTTCAGCATTAACTTTGCAAATCCATAAACACAAGAAACAAAACTCTTGAAAAGGATAGTAATTTTTTGTGCCAATTACAAATTGCAACTTTTAAATCAAACAAAATTTTTAGATTGAAAAATGATAAACTTGGAAAACTTATTCTGTTTAGGGGCTGTCACGCTGTGGATGCCATTCACGAGTAAATTAATGAATGAAAGTATCCGATAAAATAGCATTTTTAGACGACAGTTTCCGGTTACTAGGGTGTCGTGTCAATAGGACGATGAAGAGCAGGATATGGAGCCAATAAGCTACTGCTGTTGGTTAAACTTGCCAAGAGCATTTTTAATAAAATTTTTAGTACACAAAAGAATAAATTCCAAACCATATTTTATAATTTGCTGCTACCGAAATTCTAAATTTAAATTTAACGTGACTCGTTTTTTCTAGTTGATATAGAAATTATGAAAGGCATTTCTGTTAAAATGATGAATTATTCTTGAATACACCCCGATGCGACGTTGTAATTTTATGATAAATTTTAAAATAGGTAATTTTTCAAAAATGTTAAATTTGCCTGTTTTTCTTCTGTTATTTTCACTTTATTAACTTTTTGTTTTCTTATTTCAGGTGATGCCTAATGTGACGTTAAAGTCAACATGGTTAAAATGTGGGATGATCTCGAACGTTGGGGTCTCATAAAATTGATATTTATAATTCACATACCACAATTGGTGTTCTCATGCTCAACGAGTAGCCTAAATAAAATTAGTCCGTTAGATAGAGAAATAAAGACTTACATAGATAAACTTGTGAAAACAGACAATTATAATATATTTCCTGGAGTGAGTATAAGAAGAATAGACAATTATGCTGTTAATGAAACAGAAAATAATAAATGTAATAACCAAAATGGAGAAGGATTGGACGTCTATTTCAAAAAGGTGATGCGGAAATATGCGGATAGCCATTACGTTACAATTACAGTTCCTGAAACTGCGAGATTATTTAGAAGTAAGTAGTACCTACATATATATCAAAAACCCGTCTTAAAATTTCCAAATTTAAAATAAAAATTTAAACTTTAGGTGTTTGAGATTTGTAACATTCAATTTTCAGCTATTGACTTGGGGAAAAGTTCGTTTTTGACTGGTTTTGGAATGGGATTTTTAGCCAAGTTACTACTTCCAGTTTTCCTTGGTGCACAGATTATAAAATCTGTACTTTTAGCTCTTTTCCTACCATCGATAATTGGTAATGTTGGTAAATTACTGGGAAAGGGATTATCATCAATTTCTGGTAATTCTGGATCGTCGAGTTTCGGTCACGGACAAGATCAGATGGAAGATTTTGAATTTAAGGACACCAGCCCTTATAATGAAGCTGGAATGCAAGACGCTTACGCAGCCGATTCGATAAGATTAAATGTAGGCTCATCAACCGAAAGCTCCGAAGCTGCTAGCAGGTAATTGAGTTAATTCAAACTTCAGTGTTATTTTTATTAAAACAAAATTCTTACAATTTTATCGTTTTAGATTTGGATACGAATATAAACGTGTTTATCAGCCCGAACCATTCAATTCGGAAAACTACTATTATAAAAAACCTCAAACTAAATCGGACTATAAAGTTTTTCACCAAATTCCATCGTCGTCGTTACTATTAACATCTTACGATCCATTCTACAGTCCACTTTTATCTAGATTAGACGTCGTTTTTCAACAGCTCGGTTTGGGAAATGATAAGTCGCCACAAACTGAACGTTGTCGAGAACGCCTAGTATGCATGATGTATGCTAACCCTGCCAAATATGCTCCTTACAGCAATTTAGTTTCGGCACAGCTCAGCAGGTAAACTTATTTAAGAAAGATAGTCGAAATACGTGACCAGTTTTATTATTTTCGCCATACCTTTAAAGTCGCCGTTAGAGCTCTCAAAAGCATTTTTCACCTTCTCAATTAAAAAACGACTGAAATATGATCAAAATTTATTTTCTTCAAGAAAAGTGCAACTTTAAGAGAAAAATTTTCAACTTCCCTTCTTGAGGCATTATTAATTTTATTTGCAATCCGACATGAGCTTTAAAACGTAGCTGAAAGCTGCTGCAAATTATAATTTAATCTGTATTGATTAACTTAATTTTCTTAATTTTGTTTAACTTGAAATTATTACCAGATATTATCTTGGTAATATAAAAATCCATACTTGACTTGTTTTTGGCGCTTTTTATATTAGTGTGAAATGGTTGGGTAATGGAATTTGGATCAAAAAGTCCAGCGTTTAATTTCTGTATAAGTTAAATTGTATTGTGACATGGTTTGGTTACCACGTTAAAATGTTGGTCCTTATTTAGTAATTATCTCTAAAGTCCTTTTTATAACAATTAAAATACGATTATTGTGATTTATTCCACCATTTTAAGTAAAATCATATCGTTATTGGCAAGTATGTTGTTATTCTATATTTTTGAATAATACTTGACAATGATATTTTCAGTTTTCTTTATATCATTTATTCAAATTTTAAATAATATGTAGATTTATGTGATATAATTCCATCTAGGGAAATTCTATCTGTGTACCTCTATCTGTGGGGTGGGAAATGCGATAACTTACTATAGTCGCAATATAATTGGATGGTTTTAGTTTTGCAATGGTTTATTTCGTGAGTTTTTTAAACAAATTCATCGGAAAATTCAATTCAGTCT
The DNA here is from genome assembly GCA_905340355.1 of Rhagonycha fulva. Taxonomy (NCBI): domain Eukaryota; kingdom Metazoa; phylum Arthropoda; class Insecta; order Coleoptera; family Cantharidae; genus Rhagonycha; species Rhagonycha fulva. The sequence continues at coordinate 3,527,808 of HG996559.1, forward strand.
TAACTTGTTCAGCCAAACGAACGAATACAGAATAACACAACTGCTATTTTTAGTTTTTGTTGGACTGCTCTTTCGTAATAGCTTTATTAGAAATTGTTAATTGTTTGATGACCTGAACCTTTAGTTCCGTACCTCATTTTAATTTATTTTTATTTGTTGTGCTAGTGTTTTACAATGGTGACACGTACAAACATTTAACACCCCACAAGGTATTAAATTGAATTTTATGTTTTTTATGCGGATCGCGAGTTATAATCACAGCTACAAAATTAAATCGATTACAAAGTATTTACGCAGGTCAACCACTGGTAATTTTCATGATCTTTAAATCTTTAAAATATTATTTTTAGAAATTACATAATAATTAAAGAAATAATCTACTTGCAAATTACAACATGGTGCTCTTTAATTAGTAACAAAATAAAAAAAAACGAAAGAATGGCAAACTTAATTCACAAATCCTACAGTTGAATGTGAAATCCAAACCATGGTACAAATTTTTTGTTTCTTTGGGATTCAAAAGATAGAAAAATAAAATATTTCTTCTAAATTAAATAATGTCATGACAATAATAATAAGTTCAAAATAACGAATCAACCAAAAAGAAAATTTAAAAGCTCATCTGAATAATTATTAAATAATTTTTGTTAGAAAAATGCGCTTTTCAAAGTGAAAAATCCACACTATTGCTTCACCCCTTATAAATTATTAGATTATAAAAATTATCAAATTTAAAGTTAATAAACTAAATAAAAATAGTAAGGTCCTTTTTAATCTATAAACTTTCGGTAAGAGTTACTGATTCATTCTGATGTTTTTATGGCTCTGAGTAAAAATGAAACAAATGGACAAGAAGATGACATTAACTGCTGTCCAAAGTACGTGTACAGATAATTTGGTTTTGTGGTTGACCTACCAACCCAAATTATTTGTGCCGTTGTTCACAATGCACGTTTAACCCTACGTATTTGTTTTATTATATATTTTTTTATTTTTAATCTTCAAAAAATTATTTTTTAGAGAACTGAATGAGCTGCGCAGACCGTCCTCTGATAATCCGGAAATATTACGATTTTTCCGATACATGAAAGCTGCAAGAGACGCACAAGATGGGGAAGAATGTCTTTTACATGCTGGTTGTCCTGCTTTAAAGGCTCATCGTACTAGTCCTGCTATGCTCACTACATTTAACGATATCAATAAGTTAGTACAAGCCAGAAAATTTAAGTAAGACGATTTGTTAGTGCTAAGTTTATTTATTTGTAGATAGTAATTTAATTTATTTATTTAATTTATTTATTGTGAGTAAAATTTTACTCCAATTGTACCTTTACAGTGTTTTAATAATTAAGAACCACAATTGTATTTATTTTGAAAAATTACTACTTCGAATCTTTACAAAGCTTTTCGCAACCGTAAAATTTTTGTGGTTAGTCCTTTGAATCCTTTAAGTTTGAACTATAACAAAACGCTTTTACTGTTGTAAAAGCTTTAATTTTCTATTGTACATAATGTTTACATTAATTAAATTTTGTAATAAGCTTTTGTGAGACTTCCCAAATTTGATCAAATTCATAAGTTTCCTGCTTATTGTAAAAAATAAAAAGTCAAATAAAATTTTTAAACGAAACGTTTGAAGTCGTTCGTGGTGGTTATACTACGTTTATTATGAAGAAAGTTAATAAAGCGAAAATGTGCTTTACTTTATTTAATGTTTCAATTCAGCGAAGTTTATTAAAAAAATGAGGTCAAATTTTCCACAAAGAAAGTGCACTGAAAAGCTTTTCTTTAATGCTCAAGGTGAATTGAAAATTAGGTAATTACGTAACACATCTTTGATGAACAAAATTCAATTTATATTCGGCTGGGCTGTTTTAGAATTTGTGTGTAAGACAATACACAATTTATTCCGATAAATGGAGAGTCAAGATTTGTTCAAGACTTCAACCCTCTCTGGTATAATACAAAGAAAACAAAAGAAAATTTAGGGTAAGCAAAGTATAAATTTGGGAGTTTTGATTTTACAAAATTGCCGCTATTAGTGAACTTTTCTCGGGGTCTTTTTTAGGGTTATTAGCGTAATTTGCTACAAGATGTTGTGTAAAAATTAAGCCAAACTTTTCCTGTACGGAAAATCTTATAAACAAGGGATAATTTCGCATTTAGTGAGCAAATATTAATATTCATGGAGTTCACGTTTAGGGTGCATCCCTACATCATCTGATCAAACTTCAAAATCCTACTATAGATCTTGTTTAAGCCTACCAAAGGTATCTGTAATGGTATTACTAAGTTCAGCACTAAATCTTGGTTAGTACAAGTAATTTTTGAATTTTGTAGTTCTACATGAAAATTTTCAACTTTTATTATTAAACAACGATACTCAAATTTCCTGTTTTTGATTTACCCACAAAAAATTAAAAATAATAAAAGAAATTCAATTATTGTAAGGGAAACTTAAAATTAAGCAATAAGAATCAAAGCATTAGCGAAAACGAAAAAAGAAAATGAAGCTACCGGGTTAACCTCTTAACAATCGGGATTTAGCACAATCAACTAAGAATCTCACGACAGGCACTGTAAAACTGTGATAAGAAAAGGAAAAAATTCAAATTAAAGGTAGAGATTTTGTTACAATGGTCCTGTGGTAACATGAAATTCACTTTTTTATACTTTTAAATTTAAGAGAAATGAGATTGTGATTATGCTGGGATTTTGTAGGTATTTTACATTCTTTAAAGTGCACTTAATATGATAATTTACGATAATAAATTATAGGAACGAAAGTTGTGTAACAAAACATTTTTAGAATTTAAAACAACTAAGTAAGTTTTAAATTTTATCTACGTATCTTCAGTATTTTTTTATTGTAAAATTTAACACTAAATTAATTTTGTTTTATTGGATTTACAAACAATAAATTCAAATTAACCTTAATGAGTGACAACGGCTTTGATATTATCTACGGAATACCCCAGAATTTACATCTTCGCACTCATATTAGTGCAATAAAATATAAATTAGCTCCACTGCAATGCAAATAATCTGAATCATCTTTAAAATATTCAAAGTATTTCAGTCATGAGAAAGTAAGTCCATGACTAACAAATAAATTACCGATAAATAAATCCAGAAAAAATACATATCCCTAATTTCGAGCTCGCTTTTGAAACCAAGTTCTCCCAGCAGTTCTCTTGTATTTAGGTATAAATCTAAAGAATATTTTCAATGTGTGGCTTATCACACCTGTAAGTCGTTAATAATCATTACATTTTTAGTCTTTCTTTCTTATTTCCACTTCACGTACTCTTCACGATTTTTATTGGTACTTTGCTAGGGCTAATCACTTTCCAGCTCATTCCAAGAAGAAAAACACACATCACATCAGACTTAGCTTTCTGGTGCAGTTCAACTATTTTTCTCTGCATATTCGTCATTAGCCGCTCTCCTTTGCTGTTTACTTTTTAGAAATAATAAGAAATTTGTGATTCTACTATTCTTCAGCCTGCTATATTAATCAGATTATCATGTACATGTTGCCATGTAAATTACAACAAATCTGTTTTTGTTTTTGTGAAAAATTATTATCTTTCAAATTTCGAGTAAAATTTTGGGAAACAAGTTATGCCAATTAAGTAAGTTTTGACTTTGAAATAATTTGGAATATTTAAAAAAAATAGATTAAATTACAGTTCAAAAAAACAATAGTTTTTTGTTGTTTGGAAATGTTGAAATGGAAAACTGCGTGGTAAACGCAATAAACAACTTGAACGAAAGACATGGAGCAACGGCATTTCAGATATTTTCTTATATAAATGCAAATAAAGAACCTTTACCAAATTATCGTACTCATAACTTGGTTTTGCGTGTCCGTTATCTCATTTCCCGTGCTTTAAACTCCAACATCATTTCAAAAAGCAACGGAAGGTATCAGGTTGCATCTAGAAAATCACACCCATCGAAATCAGTTTCAAAAGAAAATCAGGAACCATTAATGCAACCTGAAAAGAAACAGAGCAGTCAACGCAAAAGTGTATTAAAGGGGAAGTCTTCCACCAAGTTTCTTAAATCAGTAGCATCACACACATCTTGTAAGTCTCTGTATAAAAACGAACAAAAAGCATCTAGAGAAAAATCACACCAAACAAAATCAGTTTCAAGAGTAAATGATCAACTATTAATGCAACCTGAAAGGAAAAAGAGCAGTCAACGTAAAAGTGTATTAAAGGGAAAGTCTTCTACAAAGTTTCTTAAATCCGCAGGATCACAAACATCGTATAACTCAAAAAATGAACATGAAGAGTCTCTTCTACCAAAAACTTCTTCGCCAGACATTTGCAAGTGCAATGATCAAATAGAATATTACAGCTACTATACAGATTAAAATTGTATGTCAAAGTGTAAAGAATAAATCATTTAATTTCATAATCACCTGATAATTTTCATTTGTATTAACAATTATTATGATCATTCCAAGGGATGGTGATTTTTTCTTTTTACTTATAGAAGAGGCACAGAATTATATAAAATATGTTTTCTTATAATAATCTTTACCATGGAACTTTGGTGTTTTTTTTATCTAATATTGCACCAGGCTCAGATAATCATCTACAACCCTTGGCCACTCTATTAATGTAGATGAAATATAAAACATTAAGTTCTCATAAAAGCAAATTTTATTATAATAGGGGATCCGAACTAGAAACGACTTTCACCCATCTGGTTAATGGATGAAAAGTATTTTATATCAAATTTAATATATTAAGGGTGACTTGTACCTATAGTCCAAGTTTAACCGGTAACTGTGGTTTAAACTCGGATTTTGACTATTGTGATTGGTTAATCTACAGTTTAAATTTTAAACTAGATCTATACAAGTCACTCTTAAAAATATATCTTGAGTGGGTTGCCTAAAAAATTCCTGGCCAGGGTATGATTAATTAAAAATTGAAAAATGACTTTTTATTAAATATTTCACCCATGTGTTTAACGAATAAATTTAGTACCAACCAAAAGTATGAAGCCTATAGAATATGCAAATGTTGAGTTGCTTATTTTTTTCCTGGCCTTACTACTGGGTTGCCAGGTTTAAAGAGGTACATCGATAATAGGTATTTTCACCTATTTGTTTAATAAATGAATCTTATATGAAAATGAGCGCTATTTAATTGCGAATACGATGATATGGGGTTGCCTGTGAAAGATCTGGCCTGAATGAGGGTTGCCGCGTTTTGAATGGTGAAAATTTTATGTGTGTGAAAACTTGCGACAAAAACAGCGCACATGCTATTTATTCGTGCAAAATGGAAGGATAGCGATATATTAGTAAATACTAAACATTATTTTGGAGCAACTGGGGTTAGAATTGAGAAAACAACGATAAATATATGTATAATATATATATTAAATAATACAATTTTTATATAATTTTTTATTTGGTCAATTTTGGGATAACAAAAATATGGTTTCAATTATCCAAAACAAAAAAATATTTTTAACCGTTGAACATCGGTGCTACTCGTATCAAGTTCAAGATAATTATATTAAAAAAACTGAAGAACTTGATTATATTATGCTATCACGAAGAGGCGGATGCGAAGATTATTTTTCACCCCCATAAAGTAGCACCAGGCTCAAAACTTCTAATAAAAGCTTCAGATACTGATGTTTTGGTTATTTTGCTGGCAAATATGCACAAACTTTCACATTCTGCAATTTTCATAGCTAGTTCTGCGGCAAAGAAACAACATAACCAACACTTTGATTGCATTAACTGTATCGATTTAGCATTGAAATTGGGACCAACATTATGCCAAAGTCTACCTGCTTTCCACGCATACACAGGTTGTGATTACGCAGCAGCATTTCATAATAAAGGAAAAATTAGGTTTTTTAAAATATTTTCCAAGAGTGAAAAGTATTTACATCATTAAGGCTCTGGCCACACGCGCAGTAAAATGCTGCTGGCACAGCAGCAGTAAAAGCCAAGTAGGCGCATTTTTAAGGTAATGCTGATACAAGTGCTTTGCTAAATCTGCGACATTACCTTTCATTTACCTTGAGGATGGGCATTTGAGGATGCAGGAACGCCCATCCTCAAGGTAAATGAAATGTCGCAGTTTTAGCAATGCACTTGTATCAGCATTACCTTGAAAATGCGCCTACTTGGCTTTTACTGCTGCTGCCAGCAGCATTTTACTGCACGTGTGGCCAGAGCCTAACAGACAAAGCTGATATCTTTATTGATGAAAAAATGGACAGTGTTCATGAGTTTACAGCCAAAATGTATGGCGTGAATCACTGCACAAGAATGAATGACGCTAGAAATCAAATGTTTATGAAAAATTATGCTGCAAAAGAAGACAGTGAACAGTTCTTAAAAAAAATTAAAAGTTTCGACTCGAATACTATACCACCATGCTGGATATCCCTACAACAAAAAATTTTAAGAACAATTTTTGTTAATTCCATGTGGCTTAATGCAACAGAAATTACATGTGTGAAACTCCAGCCTGATAATTACGGTTTTCACTTGAACACTTGAAACCAATAGGATTTATTGAAGACCAAACGCCATTGAAAATACAAGACATTGTCGAAATGAAGGAAAATGAAGACGAATGCACCGAGTTCGAAGATCAACATTTCACTTCTGATGAATCAGATACGGAATAATAATAATTATTGATTAGTACATTTTTCAATAATAAAATTAAACAAGATCTTTACAGTATGTTTCTTACCATTTCATTTAAATTTTTTGACTGTTTGCTTTGTTCATTGTTATTTATTTTATTATTTAAGATATTATATATTTATTGTAGTTTTCTCAATTCTAACGCCAGTTGCTCCAAAATAATGTTTAGTATTTACTAATATATCGCTATCCTTCTCTTTTGCACGAATAAATAGCATGTGCGCTGTTTTTGTCGCAAGTTTTCGCAAGTTGTCGCAACCCAGTAGTAAGGCCAGGATAAAAATAGGCAACCCAACGTTTGCATATTCTATAGGCTTCATACTTTCGGTTGGTATTAAATTTATTCGTTAAACACATGGGTGAAATATTTAATAAAAAGTCATTTTTCAATTTTTATTAATCATACCCTGGCCAGGAATTTTTTAGGCAACCCACTCAAGATATATTTTTTAATATATTAAATTTGATATAAAATACGTTTCATCCATTAACCAGATGGGTGAAGGTCGTTTCTATAGTTCGGATCCCCTACTATAATAAAATTCGCTTCAATGAGAACTTATGTTTTATATTTCATCTACATTAATGGAGTGGCCAAGGGTTGTAGATGATTATCTGTGCCTGGTGCAATATTAGATAAAAAAACACCAAAGTTCCATGGTAAAGATTATTATAAGAAAACATATTTTATATAATTCTGTGCCTCTTCTATAAGTAAAAATCACCATCCCTTGGAATGATCATAATAATTGTTAATACAAATGAAAATTATCAGGTGATTATGAAATTAAATGATTTATTCTTTACACTATGACATACAATTTTAATCTGTATAGTAGCTGTAATATTCTATTTGATCATTGCACTTGCAAATGTCTGGCGAAGAAGTTTTTGGTAGAAGAGACTCTTCATGTTTGTTTTTTGAGTTATACGATGTTTGTGATCCTGCTGATTTAAGAAACTTTGTAGAAGACTTCCCCTTTAATACACTTTTACGTTGACTGCTCTTTTTCCTTTCAGGTTGCATTAATAGTTGATCATTTACTCTTGAAACTGATTTTGTTTGGTGTGATTTTTCTCTAGATGCTTTTTGTTCGTTTTTGTTCAGAGACTTACAAGATGTTTGTGATGCTACTGATTTAAGAAACTTGGTGGAAGACTTCCCCTTTAATACACTTTTGCGTTGACTGCTCTGTTTCCTTTCAGGTTGCATTAATGGTTCCTGATTTTCTTTTGAAACTGATTTCGATGGGTGTGATTTTCTAGATGCAACCTGATACCTTCCGTTGCTTTTTGAAATGATGTTGGAGTTTAAAGCACGGGTAATGAGATAACGGACACGCAAAACCAAGTTATGAGTACGATAATTTGGTAAAGGTTCTTTATTTGCATTTATATAAGAAAATATCTGAAATGCCGTTGCTCCATGTCTTTCGTTCAAGTTGTTTATTGCGTTTACCACGCAGTTTTCCATTTCAACATTTCCAAACAACAAAAAACTATTGTTTTTTTGAACTGTAATTTAATCTATTTTTTAAAATATTCCAAATTATTGCAAAGTCAAAACTTACTTAATTGGCATAACTTGTTTCCCAAAATTTTACTCGAAATTTGAAAGGTAATAATTTTTCACAAAAACAAAAACAGATTTGTTGTAATTTACATGGCAACATGTACATGATAATCTGATTAATATAGCAGGCTGAAGAATAGTAGAATCACAAATTTCTTATTATTTCTAAAAAGTAAACAGCAAAGGAGAGCGGCTAATGACGAATATGCAGAGAAAAATAGTTGAACTGCACCAGAAAGCTAAGTCTGATGTGATGTGTGCTTTTCTTCTTGGAATGAGCTGGAAAGTGATAAGCCCTAGCAAAGTATCAATAGAAATCGTGAAGGGTACCTGAAGTGGAAATAAGAAAGAAAGACCAAAAATGTTATGATTTTTATCGACTTATAGATGTATGAGCCACACATTGAAAATATTCTTTAGATTTATACCTAAAAACAAAAAAGGTAAATATATGATTCGTTATGTAAATCGTCAAAATTTATTCCAAACAAAAATTTTATAATAAAAACTTTTAAGATTTTTGCACAATCTATGAATAATAAAAATTCATAATCAAAAAAAATATTATGTTTTCTTATAGTTATACATTTTGGCAATTCTTATATCCAAATCAGTGAAGTAAAATAAGGATTAGATTAATAATTATTAACATCGTCATTACTCAAAATCGATGTAAATGTAACGTACTTGTCGCTGCCCTTTCCCCAAATCAAATTTTGGTGTAAAATTGCAGTTAAACGTTGGAACTTCGTTTGTATTATTCTATTTGCAAAAATTTATAGAAAGGAGCTGTAAGCATGATTTTCTATTTTCTTTCCTATTTTGAAGTTTTCTCTGACTAAAATTTAAAAACTAAAATTTCAAGAATAGAAGCAAATGTAACCCAAGGAATCTTAATCATTTTATGGAGTAAAATTCAAGAATTTGGTTTTGTTTCAAATTTTACGAATTTATTTGGATATTAACTATTTTTTCTACTTACTGATTTTTTTAATTGTATTATTTTATTAAAATAGTAGTGAAAATGATTATTTAACAACTTAATGAGGTTCACATTTTTAAATCTGGTTAACTGAACTAAATTTTAATGTCATGAAGTAAAATTAAAGTTGAATTTTACCTCATGCAGCTTGCTCGGAGTTTCCTAACATTTCAAATTCCTACAACCTTTTGGAATATGAAATTAAATTATGGAAATTGAAAAGAAATAGAAAATTAGGTCTGGCGTCTCTCCACACTCAAAGAATTTGTTAATAATTTTTTATTCCTTGACCGTATTGATAAAAATATATAAAAATCTATTGACGTTCAAACGTTGGACAACAAATCTTTCAAGCTTAAATTTATTGTGGACGATATGTTTACATGTTGCCCCCCCCCCCCTATGACGATACGGTGAATAAGTCCGTAACGGTTGAGGTACAAACAACTAAAATGGAAAATTATTCAGATTCAATCAATCAAACAAAGCTCATCTTTTTGTCACCAAATTTATTCAAAAATTTATTTGGCCAAGGGAGGGGGATAGCGACATGTAATTGTAAATATGTGTATATAAAATAAAATCGGCTTGCTCAAGTATTTTATCAAAAAACTGCCATGAGGGAATCAAAACTAAATTGACCCCTTCCAATATGTAAGCCTATAGTTTTTACAAATTTTATGTACAGAGTTCGTCAAAGGAATTGTACAGTTTTCAAATAAGCATGCAGATCATTTTAAAGTAAAAAAATTATACCTATTGTTTCTTTCAAACATATGTTTCCTAAACCATAGCAAAATACGATAAGTAAGTTACCGAAAAAGAAGAATTATTGACATGGATTTAGCAAACATAAGTTTTGCCACAGCAGTGGAGTGATGTGATCGCTGGTTGAGTATAAATCGGAAATTCTGGGTTCAAATCGTGCATTGCACAGAATTTCTTGGCTCGGCCTTCCGGTGAGCATCCACACTCTGTGGTGATTCCTAATATTTGTGTCGACGTCATTACCGTTGATACGGCTGCATCACACACAAAAGTTTACAATAAAGACAGGTCATTAGGTAGGCGGGGAATTAAGCCAAAGGCCTTCTAGGCCTGTAGAGCCTATATATAAGTTTTTATAGATTTTAGAAATATATCATTATATTGCGCTGGTCAGAGAAAGAATAAATTTTTATAAGTTTCTCATAGCAACCGGCAGTGACTACAAAAATGTTTTAAAGTGCTAAGAATCTTTTTGAAATCTTACCAAATTTTTACATAATTTCCATGTATTACAAATTTATACTTGTACTTCATCCCTTCTTCTTAGTCTTATAAAAATGTACAGTAATAATTTAGCTGAAGAAATAACTTTTTTGATCAGAAATTGGAGTTACAAATTTTCTTCAAACTTGACACGCAGTAGAGGCTCGAAAGCTACGAAATAATTCGATCAAGCATTAGAGAATTAAAAATGTCATTTAAAGTTCATTTTATTTACTGTTATTTATGTGGATAATGAGAATCTCGTTAATTCATTTTTGCATGTCATCCCCACTGTCCATTATATATAAGTTAACAAACTTTTAAAATAATTTTATTTTTTATTTATATAAGATTTTATCTATTTTTCAGCTTACTGATATTTAATTTTTTTGATATTATTTTACTGATGTTAAGTAGTATAACAATTTAAAATTCAGACGTTTTTTAATTTAAAAAAATTAGAAAGGAGTCATATAAAAACTTAATACAGGATGATTCAAAATTAAAGGAAACGGGGCACATGCAATAGAAATAAATTCTTCCTAAAACAAAAGAAAGGGTCACAGTACATCTACAAGAAGGTTAACTTGCAGATGCATTGTTGTTGAATTCTGCATAAGCCAAATATTAAAAATTAACCTTGAAAAAATTTAATTTTGGAAATCGAAAGGTTTACAAAAGCAAAACTGCCATCGTGCGGATTTGATCCAGTTGTATACTCCAGATTGAGCATTTCAGGAAACTCATTAGGCATTAATAAACCAAAAACTAAGTTAATCATTCATCACAATTAATAGGGATTGTAATCATACCAACGACTTATTCACTTTACTACAATGAAGCAACATCGGAAAAACCTAAACCAAATGTCTAACTTCTGTTGCTATTTGACACTGGGCAAGAAATGACTCGATGAGTAGTTTTATTATAATATCCGTTTCACTTTCGTTTTCTTAAGCGCAATACCTTAAATCCGGCTAAATTTACTTTCACTGGGCATTGCCCGCCCGTTTTACAAATTTTATTATATAACCGGGAATATCCAACACCACGCATCGTTAAATCATCATTACTGGGTCCTCAACTGGCAGTGGTATAAAATGATTTTCAAATCCAAATTCAGTCAATTCATGTTTCGGGCGTCTTAAACATTAAACCCGATATGCAAAACGTATAAGATCCTGAATTATTAAAATTGTTATATTATAATATACGCCGGGTTTAGTCACGTAGACCTCAGAATCACGTTATAAAATTTACAGTTACTTGCTAACCCACCTTTACTCAACGCGTCTTTCTGCACAATAGATTATTCGAACGAAGCTTTATACATCTTAAATTTGAAGTTATTTTTCGTGTAACAATGTTAGGTTGTGTGAAATGGTTGTTTTTATGTTCCGCCGTGTCTCTTGTGGTACTGCAGTCTAGTGGCCAAAATCAAAACAAATTCGCCCCAGAGGAAAATAGTAGAATAGGTAAGTCAAGTAGCCAAGTGACATCCTAACATCAATATACCGGAATGTTCGGTTCTGATTGTAGACCATTCATTTATTTTCCGATGTGTGTTAATTGCGCAAGTAAACTCTTTTGAAATTATATTTTCGATTTCTTTTGCTCGTGTGTGTGACTTCATCTTACGTGATTTTTATTGGTTATGAAAAATTTTTCAACACTTAAAATAAATGTAAATTTGAATCCATCCCGTTTATTATACCGTACAGTTTAAACGTTCCAATTTCTTGAATGCACGGAATAATTTTTTATTAATTCATTTTAAAAATAAATTTTGTTGTCAATATTTTGAGATTCACAATGAGTTCGGATAATTTCACCCTTTGTGTATTTTGCTCTTTATAAATATTTGAAATCCGATGCTTTTAACTCTGCTGAATAAAAAAATACCAATCTTGTTTTCATTGTAAAACGTAATGACGAAAAAGATAACAGTGTATAACTGTTTCTGAATTTTGATTATTTGCTAATGTGACGAATTTGTAACTTGGCTGTTTTTTGAATTACAATTCTTGTGTTGAAATAAATTACTAATTTATTCAAGCAAGTAGAACAAACTGATAAGGAATCACTAACCATCGCGAAATAATTGTAATCGAATTGCTTTTTATTTATTCCAATATTCAAAAATTTTGTGCATTTTTGTTATAAAACATAGCGTAATTGGAGCAGTTCGTGCTAATGACGATAAGGTGTGATTTTTGCAAAAAAAAGTAGATCAATGTCAATAGAAATGATGCATCCATTTAGAGATTTCTCCACCAAACCCATATATCTTGTTACGGGGGCGGGGTTAAATAAAAATAAACAAACTTGTTAAAATTTTGAAGATGTAATTTACTTGAAACGGGAGAGCGATGAGCTCCTCAAACCCAATATTACTTAATTGCTACTGAACTGCTGCTGCCGAAACTAGACGAAATGTAAGTAGAACAGTCAACTTTAACAATTTTTTGGATTAATCAATTTTCAAGGAAATAACTTTCATTTGTTACTTTCTTACAATTTATTTCCGTGTATAATAATCCATTGACCTGAGACTCGAGGTGTTGAAGGTTGTTGGCAAAGACATTGACTTCTAAGAGAAGTCACCCATGCACGTAGCATGCGCACTAAAACAAAGAAAATTAAGATGTAATTTATTTTATAGGAAAAGACTTGCTAGACTGGATTGGTTTGGGAACCGGACCTGATATTGATCCATATTTGGCTAGATCCAATTCAGGCTGCCTTAATGGAGATCTTGCAGAGTGTTTTAAATCCAGAGCCCTTCAATCACTGGACGACTTTTTTGACAAGGTAAATAAACTATTTTATAATATTTAAATAAGTGGCCGTCACGTAAAGCTTCTTTCTGGTGTCAAAATTACAAATTTATGTTACTGTTTTATGCCGGGATAAAAGCCTTTATGAGCATAATGGTTTCAGTGCCACTAGATATATTTTATACTAAGGTACTATTGTATAACACGTAAAAAGATGTCAAGTTAATGTAAAGTTAATAAATTTTCAAGACGACGTACCTCGTGAAAAATTTTGTTATGTTCTACATTTATGAAATATCGAATTATTAATGTTCAAACCTCACTTCAGAAATTTTAAAGTTGGCACTAACTTAATTTACTACGTATACGGAATTATTTGAGTTATAAAAGTAATAATTGAAGTCGATTTGAGCGTACTACATAACTTGTTAGACAATTTTAATTTGTAACATTTGGTACGTAATACAATCAGGATTAGTTCGTTTATTTATTATCAACCTAAAAATAATTCCAATCCGTGAAACCAAGACAAGTTTTAGATAGTTTTAGTGCGGCCTTTAGGCCGCTAACTAAGAAATCAACATATAAATCAGGTTATTAGCGCTTTCGATTGTATTTTAAGGTCACGGCCTAATTCTTCCATAATTTTTATTCTTAAACTTTTAAGGTATTTATGAATGTACTATTTAAAGGCCACAAATATTTATTATTTATAAAAAAAAAAAATTTTTGTAATATATTTTAAGTTACAATTATTCATGCAGTCAATCTGTTAACAATCTTCATAGTCCCAATTATAATTTCAATCCTAAATATTAACGCAATTTGTAATTTTTGCCCATTTAGGTTGATTTCAAAGGTACGAATGTAGTCAAAGAGAGCTTAAATTCTTTTAAAAAATAATAATTTCAAATTATTTTTAGCTTTCGCATAAGTTTGCCTTTGGATCAAAAGGTCCCTCATTCGGAATCTCTTCAAAGTTTAAACTTATTTATGCCTTGGTTTGGATTATGCGCATCAGTGGATTAACGAGATTCTCCTTGTTTCAAAAAATGATCCGCTTTAATGAATAATGTTTCAAAAATGTCTTTTATAAAAAATGAAAAATTATTGTAGTCATTTAAAATGCATAACGGATAAATAATTATCTCAACGCGATTGCTCATCTGAAAGTGCTTGAAAATTATTTATCCTTTTAACTTGGGCAGAGAACTTCCTAAGTAAAGATCCTAATCAGCATGAAATCGTTAAAGTTCGATCTCACCGTTAAATAAAAGCGTATTTAAAGGTAGACCAATGCAACAAACAAAGCATGCTCTTTCCTATTGACTTACACACTTACAGGGGGGGGGGAGGAATAATTTAAAAATATAATTTGTTAATAATTTGACCTAATGAATGAGAAAATCATGTGTGTTGCGCTATATCAAATTTCTTTTGTTACTTATCTACCTTAAAATCGGTTCTTAGTACACTACACAGGAGCCAAGGTGTGAAATTAAATTTTAACCTTCCCCCCCCCACAATATCTTTTAGAAATCCAATATTATAGTTGAAATTAGATAAAAATAAAATCAAAGTTATAAATTTTCTATTTTTTGATAAATGCCCACAATTGTGTGGATTCAGAACCACGGTTATGTTCTAATTTACATAAGAATAATTTAAAAATTTCATATTTTAATTTATTTTATAAAATTTGCTACATTTAAAATCATTCCATTGGAGGTGGAGGCGGCGGCTGTGTTAAAGTAGAGAAAACGTCTAATACGTTGTTGACTGGAGGTGGTGGAGGTACTGGAGTTAGGTAATTATTGTAAACATCAGGCCACTGATATTGATTATTTCCGATCCACTCTTCTTGCATATTTGTCGTCTGCCAAGGTATCCCCATTTGTGATTGTTCAAAACTTGTTGGATTCCATGATGGCATTGAATACTGTGCTATCTCAGTTGGAACATTTGACGCAACTGAAGCTATAGGAGGAGGAACCAAATTGAACCGAGGTGAATTTTTTTTATTAAACTCTACTTTTCTAACTTGCTTTGATTTATCCTGCGTCCCAACACTACCTACGCTAACTACTGGTGCTACACCAAGTTCAGTCATTAACGCCAAATATTCTTCATCAATTTTAACTTTTTCGCCGGAGTTGTTTTCTAAATCTTGTTGTGAATTTGGTACTTGTTTACAATCCCTCGCAATATGACCTGCTGAACCACACGTATGACACAAAATAGTGTTGGTTACGTTAGTCTTATCTGGACATAACCATGACTTGTGATCAAGTGAACCACAATTACTACACCTGGCTTCGCAACCATCACGTAACGTACCGTTTAGTACCGCCAATTCGCGTAGCTGCATTTTTCTTAAATTATTTTCACCCTCTGGAGTTTCTATTCCTTGTTTGATAACTTCCCTAATTTTTTCAATTGCACTTTTCAAACATTCAGGAGTAGTGGCAGTAATATAAGCATGTAGAGGTTCATTCTCACCGGGTAACGGTTCTCCATTTTTGTTGGCAGTTTTACCTTCCTTAACACTCCCTTTACCACGAATTATAATTTTTGCACCAGTTTCTTGTTCCATTCTTTTTAACGTATTTCCTCTAGGTCCAATTAAAAGGCCCACAAAATTGGTTTCTGGATAGTCATCTTGCGGTATCATGATTTTATCGTTGAGCCGTGTTGTTGGAGGTTTGTAGTCAGGAGGAGGTAGATAAGAGGGGTTAAGAACTTTTAAGCGAAGAACCATATTATGCCGTTTTTCTTCCAGTTTAGTACGCGTTCTGAACTCTCTAGTATTTATACGTGTTCCATTAGTATTGTAAATGGGTTCTGGAGAAGGAGACCTCTGTTGGGGATTTTCTGGAATTTCCCAATTACCAGAACGTAGTTTACAACTAATTTCTCCTATATTCAACTGCAGTAAATACGCTTCTTGTTGTTCTTCGTTTAGATTGCTTGGTAAAATTGATGGTATTCCTGGAACATACACTTTGTCGTTAATAGTACCTGCCCATCTCGATTTTCGTTTAGCTTTTTGTTCTTCATTTTGCGAAGTCGCACTGTCGTTCAGAAAGTTTCGATTTTTATTGTCGGCTATCATCGATAACGTTTCTGCAATTAATTTATTACCATCAATTTTTTCGACACTATTTTCGGGCGTTCGCGAACGATGCCTACTTACACTTCTTTCATGTCGGTTTCTCCTGCTTCTTTTGTGATGCCTACTTTTCCTTCGATCATTTTTATCATAATCACTATCATGGTTCCGATGATGCCTACGACGGTCTTTGCTGTGATCACGTTTTCGTCTATTATGGCGGTCTCTGCTTTTCTCTCGACGACTTGAATATTCCATATTTACTGAAGTATTACAAAATTATAATATTAGAAACTTTCTACTTATTTAAAAAAAATCGTTATTTTATATAAACTATAGGTAGGTGGTACCTAAGTACCAAGCAAAGAAAAAATTAGAATAAACGTAATCCGATAATGTAAGGGCAGGTAACGTTTGAATAATTATTATACCGTTAATGCTAAAAGCTTTTTAAGTGTTTAGTTTCTTACCGATAAATTTTGAATACTTTTAAATAGGCAAAAAAACAAGGTAAATACCAACTTAATAAACTTTAAAATATTAAAATTGTTTTTAAGGCTTGCATAACCTAAAATAATGTCTTATTTTGTTGGCATCTTGACATTCAATTCAGGTTACCAGTAGATTAATGGTAAAAGTAAAAGTTAAAACTAACTTATCAAAATATAAATTTGAAATCATAAGTAGATAAAAGCAAACCGAATAAATACGACGTTTTATCATAAAAATTAACGATAAACTTACCAAAATACACTAACACTGACGGGCACTCATCAAGTGTCCTAGACTAACGGCCAATATCTGGTGAAAGCTAATGAGGTTCAATGGACGCATGCACGTCACGTTTCTTGGTTTACACGTAGATAGTGTAAAACAGGATTTAAAATGCTTATAATTTCACAAATTTTATTCGATACATTTTTTTAACTTGTTGATATATTTTAGTACCTATTATTTATGCTTTAAACTTTAGAGTGTTGGACAATTTTTTGTAAGCCTTTTTGAGTTATGTGAACCCTTTTGAAGTTGAAGTTAATAAAATGTTAACCTAGAAATCTAAAAATACTTTTACTAAATCGAATAATACTGCCAACTTAATTAATATTCATCGTGTTTTTTATATTTATTATTATTTATTATATTATATTTTAGAATTTTATACGTAATTTATGGGGGATTATCAAAAAAAACCATTTTTTAAATCATTGGACAGGGGCGCCTGTCTTGGCTTAAAATGTTAAAAATACAACTGAAGATTGTGCTCTTAATAATCAATATTTTTGAATGGTTTAAGAAAAATTAATAGGGTAAACTATAATATTATTTTTGTACAAACTTACAATTTTAAAATTAAAATTAATTTCAAAGCAACAATGTTTTTAAATATGATCAAGCACAGCACTTGTATTAATGATCACTAGAGCCCGGATTTATATGCACTAACAGATTCGAATTAGGAAAAAAAACCCTTATGCCCTACCATAACTACCATAACACTAAGGTTTATTACCAATAGAAAACGTTTATTATCGCTATAGACGTTTTACACGTTTTTTAGTGTCTATAAATCCGTGCCCCAATGATTACATTACCAAAATTTTAAACCTGTACCAAAATGGCTTAATGTTTTACGTAAATAATTTTTTTTTAATCATTGGGACGAGGGAGACGTCTTAACTACTTTATTGTAATGATAAAAAAGCGCACGTACTGAGTCTGTTTAATTTGTATTATCGATAAAATTCCGACTTCCTTATGCAGAAAATAATATTGATGGCAAAACGTAGCTACGAACGGAAAATAATATTTCAACCTTATCATTTCAGATAAAAATTTGAACGTGCTTACTTTAAATGCTGAGCATTTTAAATATTTAAATATTATATTGACATAGAATGAAAAATAAAACGTAACTTTATTATTTTTTTTTCAGCCCCTATATTCCTTGACTGAAAATGCACGTATATTACGTATGCCTGAAACTCAACTTCGACAATTATCACGTGAACCCTTTGAATACTCGGAAGTTCCCAGAGCAGACGAACCAGAATGGGACCAGTTAGTGAAATTTGCTATGAGAAGGGTTAGTTAATTTTATTTACTCAATAAATTATTTTATAAAGTTGTCATCAATTTCAACTTAGGAGTATCTCTTAATCCGTCCTGAAAGTTTAAATTTCGTTTTAGGTTGAAAAGTTTCTGAAATCTACAATTATGGAAATTACTCTAGACGATAGCGTTACTGAACATGGGCGTTATTCTCCTCGATTTGTTGACGAAATTGCTGATGAAATTGACATTATTGAAGATAAGAAGGATTCATTTTTCAGTAAGTATATGGGGCGAAAAACTTTAATGTTATAAATTATTGTTTTGACCTGTGGACATTATTGTTTTCGGATGGCTTTTTAGAAAAAGAATCAATTTCGTTCTTAGACCACTGCTGTAACGTTTTGTAATTTACGTAACATAACGTACAGCTATTCTGATTCAAATTTGTAAATGTGTAAAGTCACACTAATTTTTTATTAATTTTGTTTGTAGTTATGATAATTGCAATGCAATTATAAAAAATATCTTCTAGTCGGGAACAAGAGCGGATTCGAGAGAGGGGGGGGATGATTGCCACCTCCCTGAAAAAATTATGCATTATTAATATAACGTCAAAACTAAAATTACTGAAAAAAAATATAGAAGAGGCTATCAATTTTGGTATTTTTCTTAACAATTTATGAAATCGCCCTCCCTTGAAAAAGTTGCTGGATCCGCCCCTAGTCAGGAATAACTGTTTTGACAGCTTCTACAAATGCAGAAAATCCCACATGAAGCAAAGTTAGTTTTTAAAACTCCAGACAGAAAATAAAAAAGATACAGCGTGTACTTGTCATTACCAGAAGCTAAAGTGGGTTCTGTAAATGACAAATGAATGTAAAATTAAGCAAATTTTCATTCACCACTTTATGTTACAACATTGAATAACTACATTGTACATGCATTTATAATGCAAATATTAAAACAAAAGCAGCTGTATAAATGCAATAACTGCTATCAAGGTATATAGATTTTCTATACTTTGAATGGCTATGTTGAAGCTTTTGTTGCATTAAGGTGATACATATATGGTGTTCCATAAAACATCCAACTGAGTTATTAAAAAAGCTTTTAAAAACAGACATAATAACCATTTAGACATAGTTTTGTAACAATTAAAGATTACTTGCTTACAGGCTTTGGGAACCTGGGACTAAACGAGTATGTGATTTGCTACACTAAATTACGACTAGCTACGTAACCTTTTGGTGAAATACGTAAAAGTCTATCATTTTTGCTTTGTCCCCCTCCCCTATCCAACCAGAAAAACGTCTGTCGTTTTTGATTTTGTATGACATTTTCACAACTTCTGAAATCCGGGATGGAAATTGGCTAAATAGATGGAGTTACGAATTTTCTCCCACATTTGCAGATGGCACTATATTGATTTGGGGTTACTATTTATTAAAATTGACAAATTAACACACAATATTCAAAAAATAGTAAACCCAATTTGGTAGAGCCATCTGAAAATAAAGCAAAAAATTTGTAACGCCATCTATTTGTCGGGAAAGAAAGCGTACTTATAAATTTAAATAGCATTTTCCATCTTCACAGTTTATATATCTTTGATTTCAACCCAACTTTTGAATTGCTTATAAGTTACAAATCTGATAATTTAAAGGACATGTGACACATGGTCATTAGTAGAAAACATTTGTTGGATTTTAAGCGGCATTTTCTAGTGGTTAGCTATCATTTTGTATTAAATTTTGAACAAAACTTTGTCAAGTGTCAAAAGATCTTTAACTGTAACCAAATACTTTATAATATTAGGTTTGTTTGGTATTCTACACCGAACTACCCCAAGTAAGTTAGTGTAAAAATTTGCAAAAATTGATTGGTGAAAAAAGTGGGTTGGTGATTTTACACCAATCAATTTGTAGTTAGTGTAGTTATTTTTACCCATTTATAAACTCTCATATAAAAATTTACCCTGGTAATTTTTAAATTACCTCCTGTTTACGCTTTTTTTAATTTAATAAACTTAAAAAGTTCCAAACACAGATCAGAAATTTGAATACTGTTATTCAGAGAGGGGGGGGATTTCCCCACATTTTAACTTTTGATTAACGTGGTATTCCAATAAATAAATCAACTTCCTTTTGCGTGTCTACATAAAAAAGTTTTGAAAGATTGTGCAATGCTACCAATTATTTAAATTTTTGATGTACTTTTATTAATTTCTTAATTTTTTTAGAACGCAAGCAGCTTAAGAAGTTATTCATCCCACTTTTGATTATTCTGAAACTATTCAAGTTGAAGCTGTTATTATTCTTGCCTTTGATACTCGGAATTGCATCATTCAAAAAGTTACTAGGATTTCTGGCAATAATTATACCAGGGGTAATTGGGTTCTTCAAATTATGTAAACCTGATTTACAATCAAGTTTTGGGCACGGTAACTATTACAATGGACCACATTATTCGCCAGCTGGAATTGGATATCAAACTCATTTTCCTCAACCAAACTTTGCACACGAACACGGACACTCGTTCCAAGGAAATCCCAGTAGTGGAATCGCTTTTCATGATAATCAAAATAACGGCCACAACTTAGCTTATTCGGGTTATTACAATTACAGAAACTCAGAAGGCAAAATTGAAGCTGAGAAAGAAACTACTTCCAAAAAATCAATTCTTCCAGATTCCTAATTTAGAACTTAGTTAATTAAGAAAATTGAAGACTGCATACATATGTATATTATTTAAATAATTTGTAAATGTAGTTCTTTTCAATTCATTCTTAAATTTAGAAAAATGCCAAATTAGCTTGTAGTTATCTTAAAAAATGTTTATATAACAGAAACCACTGTATATTTTGTAGTTTGTACATAAACAAATTTAATTTGTTAATTATAAGATTCCTTTAGTCTTTTGTAATATAAAATTTAAAATTTTTAATTAAATATTTGTTCTGTACATGTTTCTTTTTGATCTGATGGATTATAATATTATCCAGAGCGTTATAATACATATCAGTATTATTTTTTTGTTCAAGTTTTAATGAAATTAGTTGTAAAAAATTTAATTATTCGCAATTTTCAAATATGCATTGTTGGTCCTTTTTCATTGTTTAGAACCAGTTAAATTCTGATAAGCTTTTACATTGTAACACAACTATGTGAGATTATTTTCAAATGTATTAATTTCAATTTGCTTACCTGCAAGTTGCAATGCAACTAAATTCTATGTGAATGAATATTGAGCTATTGAGTTTTCCAAGTTCTCCAATGACTCCAACTCGATTACTATTTGGATCATTATTGACTATTTGGATTCAAAACATGGACTGATGTGGTGATTTTTAGAATTAATGGTATGCAATTTCTCAAGGTTCCATCACTTTTATTTTTTATTTTTATATCCTTTACTTTACAACAATTGATTGGCTATTGACATCAACAATATAGTTCAAAAATTGGCCGCTTCTTGTCGCGTCGCCACATTATGTTATTTTGTTTTAGTTGAAATTCTAAACAATTTTTGGAGCACTCAGTATGTACCTTATGTACGTGCAAATGTATACCTAAAATAATTACAGGTGTTTTCTGTTTATCAGAAATGGATACCGGGTAAATCATGATAGCATTATTTTTTCTTGTAAGAAGAGCCACTGACTGGCGACTGTTTTCTGCTGTAATTACTTTTCTTATTATTTTCTTGAACCTTGTAATTTAATATACTTATTGTCGTAGTCGTCCGAAAATAAGAAAAGTATAAAAAAGTTTGTTTTCTTACAACCATTTTTTTCTGAAAACCTTGCATTTCAATTACCATCAATCTTTTCAAAGTGATCCTTCCTGATTAATCCTTTCCACGACAACGTAATGGAATTTCTGTACTTTCAATATCCGGTTATTACTTAAAGGTAATAAGAAAATTTAATAGTAATTTTTAAATTATGTCATCCGCTGGAAATTTAATAATTTCAAATAAAAGTAAATTTAGTAGTAAATTGGAACCAATTTAAAATAGTCTACTTCTCTTGCAAATCTAATTATTTTTTTACTCTTACAGGACATTAAAACTTAATTGAAACTTTGTTTTACCTTGTCTGAATTTTCGTGCTTTAATGTTTGATAGAAAATATAGACTGAGTTGTAATATTTTCAATAACCAGATTTTGAGGAATATTTTTTATTTCGTTTTGACATCATTACATAATAATAATAATAATATTTTTTTTAATTGGAACGCGAATTGGATTGAAGTAAGCATTGGAATGCGGTATGATCGTACAACCTTGTTAGGTTTCTAATAAATGTTAAGGCTTTACCTATGATTTAATCAATACTTGATTATTAGGGAATTTTCGATTTTGATTCGATCCATTATCGGAAGATTAAGACGTTTATGATATTTTGTAGTGAAGTTCTTCATCCCTTTGTCAGAATCTGCATCAATTCTGGTGAACTCTGTTAGTATTATAATTTTATTCAAATTGAGACTACCAAGCTGTTGGTTTTTTCTGTCAAAAATTCTATCTAAAATTCTGATTTTGCAACCAATTCTGAAAATTTGCTTTAGTGATTTGCGTAGACCGAAAGAATGTTAGCTCCATTCTAATGAAACAAAAGGCTACTCTGATTATTCAAACTTTAAAAGTTTTTTTCCTTATTATTTTTAATATCGCTTCCTGATTTTGGAATTCTGGAAAGCAATGTGGACAAAAAGTAATAAATCAAGTAGAAACAGTTTGATGTAGTGCTTCTGGAGTTAAACCGTAGAGCCAGTAGCACTCCACCTACGAGATCCTGAAATTTATTTCAAAGAATAATAACTTTCAAAGGTAGGATATGCAGAAAGCGGTCGCTGTTGCACATTGACGTCACCATGTGACGTTTAACATGAGCAAAGAATGAAGCAAATCTGACATTATAAAGTTATTATACCATGAGTTGATTCTGCTTTTACGGAGCTTTCTTTTTATCACCCAACTTTTCTTCTCCCATTTTTATTCTCTGTTTTGCAAGTCCGGCTAAATGCCACATACGCGTTATAAATTCCCAATTCAATTTCTTATTTCTGCTGCTTTACTTATTCTACAGCTGGAATAACTAAAAGGTCTGGGTGGAACTAAAATTTGGAGGTAGTACAATGGGGTCCAATTACCCATATTAGTTTACCTTACTCTTCACAAGAAATTCATAATCTATTTGCAAAGATAGTATAGATATAGTTTGGATAAAATATGCGCTATTCAGCTATACAAATAGTACTAGTGCTTTTTTAAAATTTAGCTATAAAAAAGAGCGTTGTGACAAAGAATCCGCATGACAACCACACCCGGTCCCTTTACCATTCATATCAGTGTTTGTTGCAAAAACCTGAAAGCGCAATGAATACATACATATACTGAAAACTTCTAGTAACAGGGTGCAAGTCATAGTGATAAAAAACAAGCAAATTCGACTTCCTTGGCTACGATGTAGATAAGAATAAAAAGGCAACCGTTACTATTTTTTTATTTTCCCGCTCGATAAAGAAAATAGCACGTAAAATTTTACAACGCACACCGTGTGAATTTACTTTTGAGGAAAACTTTAATATTTTTAACGTTTCGTGAAAGGTCTGAAACTAAAAGTTTAAAAAGTCCTCTTCGGGTAAGAAAATTGCATTAAAGAATTTTGTAGTGTATAGTAGATAGTAATACTCGAGTTGAAATTTAGAACGTTGACATGTAATTTATGTAATTATAATTAATTTAAATATATAAGTTTTATATTATATAATTAATTTAAGTTTAAGTTTCATAGTGTTGCGAAAACTTCATCATACAATAATTTGATTAAGTTTCGAACAAATATTTGTTTACGACTGAAAATAACATCAAAAGTAAATAATAAAAGAATCGAAATAAATAGAAAACACGAAATTATATTTATTTTCCAACTTGAAAGGTTTTTCATTTCGTTTTACATACTTTATTGTATTTATTTTAATGCAGAAATTTTTAAGGATCAAATTTGATACGATAAGGTAATCGAGTATTGTATTTCAAAATTTATCATGCTGGAATTTGAAAATAAGAAAGAAATTACAATAAATTGGGAAGAATCAAAGTTATATTATCCTGAAAAATTGCATCATAAATTCTAAAACATTAAAAGCATGAATTTGAAGTGTAACCTACACTTTACAAGACTTGGAATTTAAAAGAAAGCTACAATACCGGTGCAAATATAAGATGATCGGGTTTATCAGCTTTCTATTGATTCGTTATTCGTATTCGATTAAATTAATTAAAATAACAATCAATTTTAAATTTCAATTCGCACTTTCTCAAAAGCAATTGTTGCTCGCTTGTCATCCTAATTCTTTCGGTTTGGAAGACAAATCTTTTTTTTAAGATTAAAACCTTCAACGTTTTATTCCAATATGCAACTTATTTTCCTCGAAATTTAAAGTAGTACATTTTTGAAAGAATCAGAGCAACTGGTAATTTGTAATATATTAACAATTTCTTCTTAAGATTTATTACAGTTCTTAAAATCTGGACCTAAATCGCTAATTTTACAAAAAAATTTAGCTTGACCTTTTGGAAAAATATTAAGCACTTTCAAAAATATACCGTTTTTGTATTTTTTTTTAAATGTGCGTTAATCGGAGATGAAGATATAGGTACTATGCATAAAACGAAGTACATAACTTGCACAAAGAAGCACAACCGATCTAGACTATTCTAACTCCAAAAACCAAAAAGACAAAACACATGTCTGCAGCTCTCTCCAGTTATTGAAATTTCTAATTTTTCAAAAACTCTTGGGGAAAAACTGAAAATTAAACTTGCACAAATAATAACAAACGACACACAACTAATTTAGACTATTTTAAATACAAAAATCTAAATTACAAAAAACATATTTCTAGCCCCCCCCCCCTTTTTAAATTTTGAAATTTCTAATTTTTCAAAAACTATTTGAGTACAAACAAAAATAAGGTTTGGCACAAACAGATACAAACGAATCACAAACAATTTAAAATATTTTGAATTTAAATTTCAAAATGAGGAGGGCCTGGGGACATGCACCTAATTATTCAATTGTCAAAACCATGTCTGTATCACTGATATTTAAGGCAAACTTTAAAAAAATGTTGAATTGTTGCAGTAATCATTTTAATTTATTTTTCTTTAATTTACGTCTAGTAAGATTTTTTAGCTGATTGATTACCTTGGTGGTTTACAAATCCGTAACAAGGGTAGAAAGCGCTATTAATTTAAAATTTACTTTTAAAAGTTAAATATTTATTTATAAAATTAAAAACATCGTTAAGCCAAAACAAAAATATTATTCCCCTTCTCCAACGCACCGGAATTCTAAATTGTGGCCGCATTTGAACTATAAAACGAAATTAAAATTGTTTGAAAATAAATTTTTGAGTTAATTAATTTTAAATTATTTATTTATTGGTCACTAATTATGTCAGTGGGGTACTGCTAAAATACCAAGCAGATGAAAATATAATTAAATGTTTACAATGAAGAAAATTTCTAAAATAAAAATTAATTAATTTGTCGAACCATTCGATCTGTTTAAATTTCGATTTGTTAATTTGAGTAATTTTTATAGCACTAACAAGATGGCGTAATTACGTGGTCACGTCCTATAATTTTAACAGTGTGATTAGCTCTTCGAGTACTACAAAATAAATTTAATGAGGCACAATCTTTGGGTATAACTTTTCTTATTAATATCTTTTATGATACATTGTGTCCCCCTCCTGTCAACTTAATAACCAACACTTTTTTTCGACAAATTAAGGTAAATACTTGTAGTATTAAAAATATGTTCTTGTAACAAAGAGTTTATTAATTTCTAAATTCTTGAGAGAAAAATACTAAAATTTTCTGCACGATTCTCGTAACAAAAATAAGAGTTGCTATTTAAAAATCAAAAGTTGATATAGTGGAAGATAACTTTGTAACGGAAACCTAAATTGTGCACAATCTTGACACGGTTAATTGATTTGCCTTACTAAAAATAGTACCTACCTAAAATACCATCCTTTTCTATCGGTACTACTGAAATTTCTTTTCAGCTTTCAAGTTCGATTTCCACTTGAGGCTAGATTAGTCATTCTTTTGAGTATTTCCGTTTAGAAAAAATAGTTTGAATCTTAATTTTTCACTTGATAAGTTTTAAAACTAAAACTAGTTGTCCGGTATGTAGGCTAGAAGCTGCACTCCAGTGCACGGTCAAGGCCGATATCGCTGTCCCTAACTGGCCTCAATTGACCCACATAACCTATAACGGACGTATTGCCCTAAAGGACCATACTATCAAATTTTTTAGATCTACCTGTTCCGGAGCATACTTATTAATTATCTTTGAATTTATTTTTTAATAAAAT
This sequence comes from Rhagonycha fulva, assembly GCA_905340355.1. Classification (NCBI taxonomy): domain Eukaryota; kingdom Metazoa; phylum Arthropoda; class Insecta; order Coleoptera; family Cantharidae; genus Rhagonycha; species Rhagonycha fulva. Next base: position 3,554,643 of record HG996559.1, read on the forward strand.
CAGCCTGTCAACTCAATAAATATATAAAGTGAAATTTAAATAGTGTCGAATAGCACATTTTTTTTATTGTTTGAAGTACCGAAATCTGCAGTGACAGATGATTTATGAAACAATAATTAAAACGTCTAAAAGGTTCTATATAGTGAAATTAGTTTTAAATATTGTTACAAATTATAAAAGCATGAGGCCGTAGGCCGAACTAAATAAGTCAATTCAAAAAGTCTCATATATAAAAAAGAGCTTAATAGTTCTACAAAACATAGGTAAAAGCTGGAGAGATCCTAAACAGATTTTGATCTTATTGGCTCTTGTCAGCTTCTACTTAAGGAAGACAAGAGACCAATAATCTCTATGTGAAGACCCCTGTATAACTTTGATAAATTTATCTTGTCAAGAACATCCACAAACCGGGGTGAACTGGCACTAACATCTTATGAATGCTCTTTTGTAATAATAAAGTACCTATCTGTAAAAATTGTATTATTTTATTTTCGGTTGGGTTAAAGCACTGTTTTATTTTACCGTTCCATCATCTCAATTTATAAAATTGAAAGTTTTGCAAAAAATTCAAAAAAAAGTTGTGAAAATATCATGAAAGTGTTTATTTTAAATGGTAAAACTGTAATTTATTTTGGGGTCAAAAGGGCTTGTCACATAACTGTCATGTAAATAAAAAAATTCATGACTGAATATTTTATGAAAGGCTGCAGGTGCAAATTATTTAAACTAAAGGGCCATCAATTTTTAAGCATTACAGATATAATGTTTTTTTTGCCTTATGTATTTTGTTATACTATAATTTTCACGTTACATTTCTGTATAATTTGGATGGTAAAGTGAATATTTTCTTTGTTAATTTTACATACCTATACGGTTAAATGAAGGTACCCGCAGTGCTGGTTGTTAATAATTCATTTTGTAACCACATCTCAAATCAAATAAAATTGTAATTGAAATCATCTTTTAATAAAATAATAATCATTTTACGAAGCTGGAAGTAAATACTTAAGGAAGTGTGAATTTCAGCTATATTTTTCAAGTTTTCCATGGTGACAAATCCGCTCTTCTCTGCATCTTGCCAAGTTAGACTATTGGATTAAATTTAAATAATAAATGCATCAGAAAGTTACCGACATGTCTAAGTGCACCGCTGCATTTTAAGATACAAAATGAAGCTCAAATATTTTAATTGCTCTTATAAAACTCGAAATGCATATCAATTTCCTCTTACGCATGAATGCTTGTTAAACTTAACACACTTTCTTTAATAAGGCAGTTAATATGCAACATATTTATAAAATAATAATAGAAATGCCTACATTAACATAATAAGCGGTCAATTTCTATATTTTTTTATTAACCCAAAAAAACTATTACAAAACCGGTGGGAAGCGTATAATTTGATGATATTTAGGAAACATCTAAAAAAATTTATTTAACCATAATGACATGTAATAACAGATTTGACTAATTTCGACCAAAAGAAATCAAAAGGAAAAAAGTAGGTCACACACTTTAATAAACGCACGCCTTATTGTTTCTCAAATTTTCACACCATAATTTTCTTCAAAGTTAACAACTTTTCAAGTAGTGTGATCTCAGTTTCTTTCCATACAAAAATTGAAATCCATAGAAAAGATTTCTTTTGCTATTCATGTCGTTCTAAAAATTACGGCTATAAAATTCAAAAATAAAATTGAGATTTAAAAACACGAACAAGATAAATGTGGGCCATAAAATGTTGGACATAAAAATTCACATACAGTTTTCTTTCGGTTGTACAAATTTTAGGAAAGTTAATAAAATATTTTGATGGATTTAAAATTAACAATTTTTATATTATTTTGCGGATAGTTTTATAGGCTATAAAATGTATGCTAAACGATCAAAATTGTAAAAGTTGCGACTATGTAAAATGCGGTTGAATGCGGGAGAATGGAATTTTCGTTCAATGAAGCTTAGGTAATTAATATTTCACCTAGCACACGAAATGTATGGTAGTTCGTAAATAATAATTATATACAATTATATAGTTAAAAGTCACTAATTCCTTTAAATTAATAGTACTTATGAAAGAAAACGCACGAGGATTATTACTACCAAGGCATAAAATTAAATATCCAATAAAATAATGAACACTTGCGCACTTTTTATGATTAATAAACATGAAATTGTAGTAGTTGTTGGGTGGCACTACTAAATTATTATCTGTTGCTGCTTGTCACCTACCTAATTTATTGAATGGGCATAAAATTTAAAACAAACGGTAAAATATAAATTTACGGGTGCCCTTAAAAATCTTTATAAGTAAGCCATAGACTCACAGGACATGGAGAAGCAAGAATTATCATACAATAAATTGTATTGTGATTTTTGATTACCAATTTACAAAAACTTGACAGGAATTGTGTAACAACAATATTTGAATAAAATGTTTAGGTTTTCAATAATGTGGAAAAGTAAAACTAACATTTAAATTGCTGACGTATTGAGAATGCATGCATTACATTTACAAGGTGAGAGGCATTTTTCAAAATAATTCAAATTTGTAATCAAGTCGGTTGACATTCGATATTAAGAGGATAACTGATATTTAAAATGTCACAATAATATGAATTAACTATTTAAGTTATTGTTTAATAGAGTTATTGTGCCACCACTGTTAAGTTATAACCGTGAAGACGACATCCTTATTTTAACAAAAAGTTTTAAATTGCTTTTTAAATTTAAAATTAAAATGCACTACTGTGAGGTGCGAAATTTATTGTAAGGATTCTTATAAAGTAAATGCATAATATATCATCTCCGAAGAAAGATGTGGTCTGTAAGAATTAATAACTCGGAAAATGAAAATAAATCACAATAAGTGCCACTTAAAGGAAAATTTTCTAAAACTATTATACTGAAATGAAACTTTTACAGTTTTGATAGAATTTTGCTAAGAATGGCATAGATACAGTTGGTTGTTTTAAACAAATATGTAAGTTGTGTCAACTAACTCAATAACAAAGGATCGTTGAATATTTACTGAAGGACTTATTATAAATGCAAAATTTGGTTCTTGTTTGTAAAGTTAGTTACATACAATATTACGTTTTTTCTTTAAATCAAACATAAATCGATTTTGTGTAATGCGGCACTTGGAGGTCCTTTAAATCTATTTTCTTTTTAAGGCTGGAAGTTTTGCAACAGAGAAAAACGTATCATATTCTCTGTCATGTTTTACAAACACCGTTACAAAATCAATTATAGTTCATGAAAAATTAATAAAAATCGGTAAATGTTTAACATTTTTCAGTTGTACCGAATAAATAAAAGCTGAAATAAGGTTGAACCACTAATGTAATCCATTACGGTGTTTTTGTGGCCTGAAAAGTTATTTTAATCGCTTTAAATATTTTTTTTGTATTTCTGTTTTCCATTTTATTACTGTTAACTTTTTATATGTAGATCCGCCCTGCAGCCATAAAAATTGGTATGCTAATTAATGTACTATTTTCCTTTTTTTGATCGATAATTCTAACTAACCTATCACGCCACTCTAAAATTTGCTTTGATCAAAAACCTTTAATTAACAAATTGTTAACAGTTACTGAAAATTTGATGTGCTATAACAAACCTGAAACATGTAAAGCGTAAATTAATAATAGAAGTGTGTTACTTATAATTAATTATAACAAAAAAGCAATTTAAAGCACAAGCTGTATTATAATTTGGCAAGTACTGTAATAATTTCGTGTAAAAAATAAATTCTAAGAACTTTTCTGTTCAATTAACACTGATTTTTAAATTTCAATTCAATGTAACAAATTACTGTTTTAGTCTTAATTGGCAAAGCATTTTATGTTTTCCTGTTGGTTCACAGTTTTTGAAAGTTACGCATCCTTTACAAGACAATTACTAAAAATATTATTCCAACTGGTGATTATAGCAAGAACGAGAAAAACTAATGATTTATTCTAAAATTATAACTTACCGATGCACTATCAACACGATTCTACGTTTACTGCTAATTTAAGTTATAAATTTCAAGCTAAATACTTCAAATGAAATCCTAAGTATCCTGCAAAACTTTTTATCGAAAAATATTTTAAAGTAAATTTGAGCATAAAAAAGTTTCATTTAATTTACTGAAACTTTTCACAAAATAACGTAGAATAAAAAAATTAATTTTTCAAGCTTTGATGGATTCGTGCTGTTAAAACTTACATGTGTAATTAATTCAGGACACTTTTCAATTTGAAACCTTTATACTTGGCAGCTTTAAATTTTTTCAATAAATTGCCTTCGGCAATTTCAAATACAGCTCTTTAGAAATTAAAAACACAAAGTCTTTTATCGTGTCTGTTTATTCAGGTATTCGTGTATCTAAAAGTGAACCTGATACAACATCGTCTTCGTATAGAAACACGAAACTTTCTTATTTAGAAGAAAAAGGTTATTATGTGGAAGTGTAAGATTAGATTTCTTAGAATGTACGATACAGCTTGGTTAACCTATTCTAATCTGTCTAAAAGTTAAACCCCACAGAGAATTGGGTAGGTGACACAAAATATTAAGAGTAATATGAATATTTCCAGTTAAACTTTTTGTTTGCTTTATTATATTTATGATTACGTGTCCTGCGAAAAGCTGTTCTGTAGTAAAAGAAAAATTAATCAAATCTGAGTTTTCTCAGAGTTTAAAGAAAACTACTGATGCGACGTGATCAAGCAAATTTTGTTATAAAATTTCTAAAACTAAAAATAAAATTAAGAATTTTAATTAATTAAACCAAATGAAAATTAATACTTCAAAAGAAAGTGAGCAATGGGTACACATAGAAGTTTGTTTAGAAGAGTAAATCTGTTGAAAACTATAAAAGAGTGAAAGTACCCACATATACCCATATGGTAAAGCTGGTTCACACGATGTAAACAATTTTAACATACAAAAGCTTATAAAGGTAGGTATTTAAGTTTTAATAAAAGTGAACAGGTCGTTATCATAAATTAAATTTTATTGCACTTTTCTTGCCTTTACTTTAGTTGCATTGTAAGAAGATAACGCTAAAGAATTAATGACTCTATTTTAAGTAAAGAAATTAATCTTCGTTTTCTCTAACGTTTGGCCTCTTTTCCTATAAATACGTACATTTCTCAGCACTAAAGATAAGTATGAGAAAGACTATAATTTAAAGAACGGTTCAGGGATACATCCCACAGCTGATACTGATGGGTTGGATAAGTCTATGTGGTTGTCGACATTATAACCTGGTTAATGAAATCAAAGAGGATCCATGGTGAATCCTTGAGATTAAACTTTTTGGAGGAATAGCAAAAGCAGAACGAGAGTAGCAACTGAAATTCGGGATTACCTTAGCAAACTTAATTTGTACCTTACGAAATTTGGCGTGCCTTCTATAAATAATTCCATAAAAAATTTAAATGACTGCAAAAATTTGCGAACGTAAAAATGAACACTTTAGTACCAAAAAATAAAACTCAAGAAAGAGGAAAAAATTGTTTTATGATGACACCAAAATGACCTTGTGTTGGGCTTTAAGAATCAATTGATTTGTTGTTCAAAACTCTTCATATTTAAGTTCTCAAGAATTCAAACTTTCTTGCAAAGCATCATAGACTATTTTTGTAAAATTTTCTTTTATATCTTTGGGTGTCAGTTGCGCCTAGCTCAAATGTTTTAGCTCAAGTTAAACTAATGCATCGCAAACCTAGTAAAAGTGCCTAGTAAACGGACCCGTAATAAGTCTGATTTCACTTTTTGATAAGAAAAGAAGCTTTTTAGCATCTACAGTTGAGTTATAACGTATCTTCCCCAAAAAGGAAAACTTAATCTTTTTAAACAAAGTTCAAACTTGGCATCAAAACTGTACAATTCTTTAGTATTATTTGCAAATTTGGTAGGTTAAGATAAATCTGCAAGGTAATACTAGCCCTTAAATTATTTTGAGTTTACTTTGTTACTTATGTTGCTCTTTATGAGAAAACAATCAATCACAAAGGCCACGAAATTTGTCATTAGAAATGGCAAACTTGAAGTGACATTTGTATGCTTTTTATTCGTACCACGTTATTAAGTAATGTGACACTCGGTGACACTTCTGGTTATTCGTTTAAATAATGTAAAGTTTATATTTTAAATTTGTCATTTAAAAAAAATTATTTTCAATTATTTAAAGTTTCATACTAATATTATCACATCAATTCTTTAAAATTAATTTTTTGATTTAGTTAGTCCAAGTTTCTTTTGGATCTGTTAGTTCAAAATTTAAATGCAAGTCGAACGCAGTTAATCCATTTTAAGGATTCCTTCATCTCATCAATTACCAATTATACCTACACTTTCCATTTTTAAAACATTTATTTCAGCATCTTTTAAGAATAACTATTAATTTCAGTTCCTCGGCTGAAAATTTTAATATCTTTATTTTAGTTTTGGCGCAAAAAAGCAATAAATGAAAAATTTCAACATTATAAAAATATAATGCAAACAATCGTAAAACCAGCAGACAGTAAAGAAAAATGGCAAAAAACGAAAATAATTCTTTTATTTATTTGGTAGACTTTTTAGTTTAATTAAAATTTTTTAATTAAAATTTCATTAAAAATTAGAAATTAATTTTTTTCAATAATTTAAATTTTACCTAATTTCTCCAGGATCACAAAAAAATAATTCTTGTAGTAAGAATTTTCTATTTTAGACGATTAAAAAATAATCATGCATTTAGAATTTTCATGAATATTTGCTGTTTTTATGGCTTGTTTACAAGTTCTTAGAGCAATTTTATTTTACATTATGTAGTTTATAGTTTTTGGTAGCTTACAATCTGAACCCTATTAATTACCCTTCAATTAATAATTCAAAGGTCAGTTCTATAAGAATAAATAATTATTTATGCGGGTTACGGTGGTAAAGGTTCAGAATGCTATCCTCACCATTTGATCATTTTTTATTTTTCTGAAGAATTTTGAATACGATCAAGAGCTGACCATATAAAATATGCAAAATTGATTAATTTTTTAATAAAGTGACACTTTCAGATTAACAGTTTTTTAGTCAATTGGGACTATGCTTGAAAAGGTTTGTCCGTGGGTGTGTAAATGGATGGTAGTGCTTAGATTCTGTGCCAAACTAACTGAATCTATAATAATGAAATTTTAGCAGTTATAGACAAGTTCACAATGAAATTTATATTTTGGATTTCATATAAACAACAAGTAATTATTATAAGAGTTGTTATAACCAACAATATTAAAATGAGCCCAGTAGAGTAGCATAGTAGGAAAAATGTAAGCGTCTGTAATCAAGCAGTTGTGGATTCGAATCCCATATCCGCCTAAGTTGGTGACTTTAATTACTACAAATGCTTAGCATTCTTTGAAATATTTTACAACTCTGTAAATGTGATTATTTAAGCTAAACTGATAAATATAGCATACTTTGCATTTACCTTCAGGCCAATTTTGATCGTACAACTTGATTAACTTTTATTGTTATTACTTTTCTTAATAAAATAATAGTCGAGCGGTTAGTACTTTCAATTTGATCGAAGCAATTAAGTTAATCGAGCTGATCCTTAAAACTTGAAGTTTTACGATTAAAAAGAGAAAACAAAATGCAAGTGTTGTGAACAGCAATTATCACAATGAATACATTAACGTACCTACGAAAAACGTAATTGTTTTTAACCAAACGGTATTATCTATTATTTATTACAAATCTGAGAATTAGTACGAGACCTAATTCACTTAAAATGAATTATCAATTAAATCGAGGCGTACTACTTCTCAACACCAGATGGTTCATCTCCGTTATAAAATTTCTTTTAAAATACATAAATAAATTATTAAAAAATTAGAAATTAAAGCAAAGATCAAAAAAATAGAAATAATTTCATAACAAATAAAAGTAACGACCCTTAGGAGTTTATCGCTGTAACTTTTACCTCATCAAGTTAATTTCAAAATTATGGGAAGCTTACAAACAATGACGTGGTGTTTATTTAAAATTATTAAAATAATATTACGCTAGACGAACTATTTCACTTTCAGTAACGCAAACAATTTGTAATTGTAATAGTAAATATAAAACGGAGCTTTTAACTAATACGTCGGTCAATATTACACGAACAAATATTTAACAGCAAAGTGATTATCGTTAGTGCACTTATTTTTTAATGCGAAAAACAAATGTTTTAATTTTCAATATTTCATGCCACGAGCTTTAAAACCAGCGTAATAAAAATTCAAGCAAGATTTTCAGCATAAATCACTTAAATTCAGCGTCCCCTTGTAGCAATAAACTACACTTGTAAAAGTTTTCCTGAAATAATTGTGAAATATTTGCAAAAATCTGGGAAACTACTCTATTTAAGTTTACGTCTTCCATATTAAACTATGAAATCATAAACAACACAAATAAAACAAATCCCCTGGTGAAATATTGGAATTACTGCTGAATCAAAATTGAAAAAAAACGCTGTCACCCTTAATGCCTTAATTAGTTATTCTTGTAACAACGTCACGCAGAATTTTATAATGACCGTTTAAAAAATATATTACAGATCTAAAAAATCTTGGTCAACCTTAATTAACAATTATGTAGATTAAAATTAAAAAAAAAGCAAATTTTTCCATAAACGAGTGCCACTAATGTCCACTTAAATTTAAAAATATGACATCGCTAAGCATGAAAGTCGCAACTAACAAAGTTACATTTGTGTGATGATTACCTAAAAAAACCTCGTTAAATTTGTTAATTATCGCTTTAAATTAATTTTAATTAATGTACCACATGTTTAAGTAAAATTGTTGTAAATGAATCTTTTGCCCCAAAACCTATATTATAGCCTTACTGACATGAATAGGTAACCGCTTGTTTAGAAAAGAAACTATATGGAATTTCACTGTCGGTATTCAATATGACCGTTGACCTCTCCATCTAACTTGCAGAAAAGCACGCTAAGCAACCGCGATTCCCAGATCCCACCATCGCCATTTCCATCGTTCTTAAACTGTAACCCTGATTCTTGTATCAAACTGGTCCATTCGACATACATTATACAAGGCGTATCCTGATGATATAAAATCATACCGCTTCTTCTTCATCTTCACTCGTTTTGCACACACGGTCATGTAACAATATATTTCTTCAAAACATAAGAAGATACTAAATTTTAAAAATTTTAAAATTGTTGGCAATTTTTGGTAGTCGTTAAATTAAATAACAGTGAATATGAACGGGAAAGTGTTTTGTGCAGTGCTTGGACTCAGTTTTCTAGCCTTAGCTTTTGCCGGACCTGTGGTTGATGATGGACATATTAAAAATTCGGTAAGGGTATTTTTTTTTGTTTTTAATATTTGGTAAAACTAACTTTTTTTTGCGTATTAATTTAGGTCCATGCTAATGAATTCAATAGCGTGGAAGACGCACTCATGGGAAAATTGAACACAAAATGTTCATCCCATGATGTAAGCTCTTGCATGATGCTCAAATTAGTTACCTACTTCAACAAACTCATGAAAAAATCTTCGCTTCAATTTGGAGATGTTGAAATTACCCAAACTTCTACCGAATTTGTAGCCAAAGATGCTTCCAGTTCTAGGAGCTTGAGCGATTTTGAAAAGATGCCAGAAGAATCACAAATCAACGAAGTGGTTACTGACAAATTGTGGAGTTTCATTGGATCCCGATCATTAAAATGGAAGGTAAGTAAAAACGTTAAATTGTTAATACATCAAAATTTTTTAACCTTTTGTTTAGGCAACCGAAGACACCAGCGTAGTTCTATCTCAAAATGGATTATCTTTCGAACAAAACCCTAACGCCAACGGTGACGCCAGGAAGAAGAAGGATAGTGGTATGAGTGCAATCATCGCAGCAGCTGTACTTAAAATTGGTTTGTTAAAAGCTTTAGCATTCAAAGCTTTAGTACTCTTAGTAGGAAAGGCCGTACTCGTCAGCAAAGTAACTTAAATTTTTATAATTTTTTGTTGAAATTCCTAAACCTTGTTTTTTGTAGCTCGCTCTTGTTTTGGCTTTAATTTTGGGATTGAAAAAACTCCTTAGTCATGAAAAACACGTAACCTATGAAGTTGTTGCCCATCCACATCATTCCGAACATCACGAGCATTCCTTCAGCGCTGGAGGACACGATTCCTTCGGAGGTGGCGGCGCTGGTGGTGGACACGGAGGATGGGGAAGAAACTTGGACGCTAGCGACCTTGCATACAGCGCTCACAAACCAGCCCTGTAAATGAAAGCAAGAAGAAAGATTAGCAAAAATAATTAACTTAATTACCATATTGGTGATTACTGATTAGCTGATATTAATTTATTTCTTATTTATTAAATTGTGTTCTTTATTTAATTTTTGTACAATTTTCTTGTCCAATTTTAATATTGTTTTTCCATAAAAAAAGTTATTGTTAATAGAGGCTTTTATTATTTCCTTACATTTGAAAATCATTTGGCGCAGTAAAAGTGAAACAAAAATTAGTAGGTACAAAATAGTGAAAAAATTAAAGTGGTATTTGCACACGAAAGAACTAAGAACCTGATGTAGAATTCATATCTTTAGAACAAGTTATACCGTTTAGTATAATGCAAAAAAATTCAAGTTTACCGTTGATCACAGAAATGCTATCATCCAGATGATTCAAGTGTTCTACCTTCTGGGTTTCTTACTTTCTCTTACTTTCTTTCCTTGCTGACCTTAGAGGGTAGAATGCAAAGCTTTCTATAAAAAATATAAACCAAATATTTGTAGGAAAAAAAAGTAACTTTCTGGTGGTTTCTGCTGTTTAAGATGATAATCTCAAATATTTTCAATATTCAAAGTAAAAGAATTACAAAACTGTAGGTTCAACTCTTACTTGCTTATGTCCTTGTTCTCTTGAAAATTTTTTTGGCTGAATTCGTTACATTCGAGTAAGCAGACAGTAAGAATATATAACTTACTTTTAATATTAACCTATTAAGTGTTCTTGGTTATTCCTGATTAAGATATTTTTAAAATGCATTTTAACTTTATAAGAAAATGATAATAATCAAAATAAATTGGTGGGGTTCGTGTTTTGATCGAAAGATTGCCATGTGGTTTAAATTTTGAATGTGTAGAGGAAACTGAAAGCTTTACATGTTTAATCTTAAATTATCTTAAATCTCCCGTGTCGCTATTATGAAGAGTAGTAAGACTAAGCATAGTAATGTTATTTTCTTAAAAAAAAGAGTAAATCAATGTCTATCACGAAGTGTCAAAATCAGCATCCATTCCGGTCAGTAAATATTTGTTTTTGGATCTTTAATGAAAATATTCTGTACAATAAAAGACCATTAAATAATATTTTGAAATAATAAATTAGGAAACTCGTTTAATATAATTTTAATATTTGTGTGTACATTTTTTGTGTAACGTCGGTCACCATTTGATCGTCAGCCTAATTTTCACAGTATATCAGAAATCTAAAATGTAAATCTCTTAAGAATCTGTAAGGATACTTTAACTTTATTCTGCCCACTACTGCATGTTTTTGTTTTTACCAACAAATACCACAATAATAAATTTGTTTATGATTTATTATGATCTTTCTGAACTACATCAAAAGTCCTTCTTTACCTTTCATTTTTTAAGATTTTTCTCTATAAGATCAGCTCCCACTTTTTATTAGAAATAAATTGGTACTCTGAAAAGAACGAAACATTTAATCTTAATAAAATTTTATTCTTAAACATTCCTTTTAGATTAAGACTTTGTTTTATTTCAGAGTTTAAACACACTGTTTTATTGGATCCGTTTATTATAATCACAAAATTTTAATATCAAATTCAGATTTAAGCGACTCTAAAAATTTGCGAGTTCTAACTTTCAGAGATATTTGTTTAATTTTGGCTGCTATTTTAGATATTATTATAGAATTCTTAATAAATGATCTTAAAAATTGAGACTTATTTTGAGTTATGGCCGCACTTATGGTCTTCTAACCCACTGTAATGCAGTAGTAAGTAGTCCAAATTGTGGAAGCCATATTTACTGCACATAAATATTTGTTTTTATTAACACAAGAACATAGACAAGAAATACGAAATGAGCAGTCACAAATTTTTGAAAATTAGATTTTCACAAAATTTTCTTCATACTTTAAATCAGATAATATTCCACGTACCATTTTTGGCTCTTTATGACTTTAGCTAAACTGTTATTTTGTTATTTTCAAACTATTTATAAATAAACAAAGTTTGTGGATCTACTTCCTTCAGTTTACAGAAGAAAACGTTTTCTTTCAGCGAACGCATCTCTCACAAAATTAGAGAAATCATACAGCAGAAATTTTTGTTCTGCTTTTTTGTTCCATTTCTAGACCTTGCTGAATTTACTTTATACGATAAAATTTAGAACAAACGTCTTGAATATTAGAAGGAAAACTGCTATAATTTTTCAAGAGGTAATTCACACAATGTTATTATTAAATGTTGCTAACAAGATACCAGAGCATGTCAGAGCGTGTTCTGTTTAAATGTTTATGAGCTTGTTATGCAGGAGGACGCGCTTTGCTGATTATTGGGTGATTGCTTTTCTGAACATCTTAATCAGCAGATGTAGCAGGTAAAGCGGCACTCGTGTGACTTTGACAAAGGTAGGTGGAATAATGCAAAAATTCTTCTTATTGTTTACGGATGTAACTTTGTATTACCTTACTTAACGTATGTGCTAAATTAATTTAATTACAGATGAGCAGAAGTAGGAAGAATATTACTTATCAGTATAGTTTACCTTGCTACACGTTATCAAATATGTGGGTAATCAATAAATTATTATTTACTAAAAGTTTAGGTATTTGAGCTTCCGAACGCAAACAAATTGCGTATATAGTCTATGTAAATATTAACTTAACAATTTATTTTTCTTCTGCACTTCAAAGCGAAACAACTTCTCACCAGACCGAATAAACCAAACAGAAAATTCAAGATCACCTGGTCAAGGTTATGACCTCGATGACCAAATAAAACTGAAAGAGTTATTATGTAAAATATTTAAAAAATGCGTAGCAGTACATAATGAATTAAAAAATTAAAAATTATTAATTTTTAAAAAAGTTAAAATTTCCCTTCTCGTTTTTGTCGTTTTTAATTTATTAATGATTTTCTATGTCAATTTATCAGTCGTCCTGCATTATTTACGATTTTGTGGTTTATTTAACAAAATTGTGGTTGCACTTTTTCTATAATAATAATTGTATTTACGGTATTAAAATTGAAAATTATTCAATATAATGATTAAAAATATTGATCGAGCATGGGAAAGTTTTTTTGACACCATTTGAATCTTTAATTGTTAAATAAAATTAATGTTTCAACTTCTTTCAGTTGTTGTAATTTTGATTACCGAGAAACTAGTAAAACTAATAATAATTCGAATCAATTCACGATACGCGTAATTAATCCTCATCCACTAACAATAAATAAGGAACATCTTTGTTCATGAACAATGATTGTTCACGTAGCGTAAATTACATAGCTGACTGATGCCGTATTTACCACCTTTAAAAAAAATTTAAATTTAAATTTGTTTATGCAGTATAATTAAACAATAAATATGGAAAATGCGATTAAATTCATCATTATGTGATCAAATTACCACTGAAAGTTTAATTTGGGCTGAGAAATTAGTATCAATTAATTCAATTGTAAAATAAATATTTAGCTAACTAAAATTTACATTTTTGCAGCAATTTGATTTGGTTAATAATACGAAAATTTCGTTTTAAAAGTTTAATAGATAAAATAAATAAATAATTATATCAATAAATAAATAAATAATTTAACAAAGTTTGAAAAAATGCGGTCACTGATGTACTGTATATTTACGAACTGATAAGTACGGAATGGGAGAATATTTACGCCTTTTTATATCGTTTCGTTTTGAAACGGTTGCAGTGGAGTTGCGTGCTGCGGGTTCAGAATTCGAGTATTGTCCTTCGAGTTCTTCATGCCCACCTTCGAAATTAGCGTAGGAGAGATAATTTCCGGAAGCTGTAAGACCTGTTACATAAAAGCATTTCATTTAATCATAAATTTTCCATTATGAAGAAAATGATAGGTAGCTATAAAAGTTAAATATTTCGTGTATATGACAAACATAAAAGTAAAGATGAAACATAAAAGCGTTTAGTACCTGAATCTACTGGATATTCGGCTAATATAACAGGCTGAGCATGATAAGCTGGATACTGTTCCACTTCAAGGTGCGGTTTTGAAGCAAAATATTTTGCAATTGCTAAACCGATGGAAACTATGATTGCTATCTTTGAAAGAGCCAACGCTTTAAGAACGAGAAGAGTAGCTCCGGTGAGTACTAGTGCAACAACACCAGTAATTTTGATTCCAAATAACATTGGAATCAAAAACATTCCAGCATTCTTTTTCCTTCCTATGTTTAAATCGAAATATTTAAAAAATTTTCATTTTATGCCTATATGTCAGTACCAACCTTCAAATTCTCCTTTGGTATAAAGTTCAACTTTTAACGCATTTTCATCTAAATCTTTTTGAAGACTAATCCCATTTCCAGCGTAATCCAATCTGAGAGCGTGATTTTCCAAAAAGCTTGCGTTTTCTCTGCTTAAATTATCTAAATATACACTAACACCGTCTCCTAATTCAATACCTCTCCCCAAATTTAATTCCTCGAGCCATTCCGCATTAACAGAAAACAAAATACACAGCACTAATACTTCTCGAAGATGCATTATCACAAATGAGCAGAAAAATTATTGGAGAGTAGCTTTTATGCTTTACAGTAGGTAACCAACCCTAACATTACATACAATTATAAAAAGAATTCACTCGCATTTTTTTCTTAATCATAGAAAATTATTTTTATGCTGACCTAATTGCATAGAAATGTTTTAATTATTAAAAGTGAACAAATCCTTACATTTTGCAAATTTTACCCAATATTTTTATTCCGATTAATGTCGATCAGCAATCATTTTTCAATTAAAATTTAATAAGCAAAATTTTGCGTGGAAGTAATGCACTATTAAATAAATATCCGGCTAAAGTTCCTTTTCCATTGTGTCCCGTCTTGTTAAGTTGGAGACTGAAACGTGCCATTACCAAGAGTGCTAATGAAGTTGTTTACTAAAAAAAAAGTTTAGTTGGATTGGACCGCAACTTACACCGAAATGCAGTACATAATTGCAATTAAAAAATTAAGAAGTGTGAAAAGTAGAAGCGTAACTAATTCGAAAATGAGATGTTTGGTAAAACAAAACAACAATTAAAATTGAACTGACGTTTTGAGGATGGTAGAAAATGTTGTAAAGTTACTATATTTTTGGCGGAAATTAGAATTGCAATGCAAATGTAGATCAAGCCACCGGAATTTACGCTTCAATTTACAATTTTCCGTGCAAAATCAGAAGTTACATTTTTTTAAATATTTTAAATTGCCTGTATCAGAAGCGCAGTTATTTCAAGTTTTGAGAAAAATTGGATCTTGTGTAACAAGATTTTGGAAATTGAATAATTGTTGTTTTGATCATTCTATGGATAAAAAAGATTGAAGTGAAAATAAAAAAAAGTGCATCACCCGGACAATATCAGAGGTATAAATTTTACGATTTTTAGTTTTAAGGGTCTTATTTTAAAAATATATTGCAATAAATTACTTTAATATGTAAAACTTATCTTGTATCAAGCTATAAGAAAATGAAATTAATTAATGAAAATATACATAAAATATCACATTAATTTGCATTTTATCCCTGAGGATTTTTTTGTTTACAACTTAAGTCTTACGGCTGAATTTCGGTAGACTTAGGTAACTTTGATATTATAATTTCTATTACATATTAAAGTAATTCATTGCATATTTTTACAAGGTAATAATTCAAAATATATTTATTTATTTTAATTTTATATTTGTAGGATAAGATAATTTGGTAATTTAGAGTTTGTAATTTGAATATTAGAATATTCCAGTTCCAGTTACTTCTTCATACGGAAGTATAAATAATACAAAATATTATATAAATTCATGATTAAAACAATTAAAATTTACCTTTTGGTCACGTGACTTTGCAAACACTTGTCGTTATTCTAATGGCCGGTTTCAGCAACTTTAACTTTAACCTGTGTTAGTTAACACATGTTAAAGATAATCAATTGCTAAATTTTGAATGGGTTGCAGCAACGTTATCAAATGCATAATTAGTTAATGTCAGATTATGTGTAACACAGTCATGGTGGTACTCCTGAAATGACAACCACGCCAAGTTCATATTGTACAAGTAGTTCATATTAATTATATTACTTCACAAATTATCATAAAGTGAGGTTCAGTACAGTTGTCATTATTTTTTTATCTAAATAAAATGGCATAAAAGCGCGCAAAAATTTAATTTCTGTTTTAAGTTCCGTGTTGACGGAAACAATAATTAACAGTGTTAAATAAGAAATTACGATTGTTAAGTAATGATAATAATAATTGAGAAATAATAAACTATTAATTTAGTAATAAATCTAACTTTATTTTAATTTTTAAAAACAAGCAAAGCAAATTTAACGTTAAAGTTTGCATCGACATAAACAATTTCTCAAAAAGTACTTGAGGTACTCATAAAACAATATAAATTTTTGAAAATATTTTATTTATAAAACTTCTTAAAAATTACTGCGGATCAATGCAGTACGTGTACTTGTATTTGAATTGCTTTGTCCGTCTTGAGCAAGTGGAATGTTAATTTCTGCTTCTTCTATGTCATGCACATCATTGAAGTCGTCATCCTGCAGTGAAGCACGGCGCATGCAATGATAATGATGAGTTCCATAGTGGGTTTGTTCCGTAGTCCTGTGTGCAGACAAAGGAAACGCAAAAGAAAAAGACAAAGGTCGCTTTTACACTTCAAAACATCTGTCAGTGGGATTTCTTGGGGATATTTAGCTCCAATTGTATGCTTCTTCGGATGTATGCTTGAATGAAGCAAGGGTGTAAGCATGTATGTCTTGCATGCATACCCATTGTCACCAAGTAACCATGTGTTAGGTCTAAAGTGGTCAGTTTCAAAATCCGCACACAAAGGCGTGTCATTGAAAAATGTGGAGTCATGGACTGATCCTGGCCACACTTCGCAATGATGTTGCGAATACGTAATTTTGCATCACATACCACCTGTACATTGAACGAAAAGTAACCTTTTCAATTCCTAAAATCTACTGCATAGACACCACCAGGAGACTAAATTCAAACGTGTGTGCAGTCGATGACACCTACCACGCCTGGAAATTGCCTAAAATTATAAAAATCGATTTTGAACATTGGCAATCTCATCAGGTCGAAGCATGTTTATGATGTCTCGTTTTAAACTTGCTATCCGTTCAGAAACTTTCCTGATCACCCTGCATGTGATGTTTCTACTATAACATTGACATGATCACTCAAAAACTGTTGGAAGGATAAAATCTCAACGTTAGTAGAAATTGGAGCATCCCGGACAAAAGACAAAACCTTGTTTATTTGCAAAATAAAATTAATAATATGGAACTTGTAAGGTTATAACTTAACTGTAACTGTAACGCAGTTTAAATTCCTTGTTATCGTACAATGTGAAATGGTCTCTTCTATCAAGAATAACACGTATTTCCTCATCATCACTACTTTTTGATAAATCAGATAAATAAAAAAAATAAAATAAATTAGATAAATCAGACATTTTTAAAAAAATTGTAACTTTCGATTGCATTTATTTATTATCATCAAATTCAAAAAATATAATAAAAGTATATATGGCTGTTCAAAACGAAGTTATGTTACTTTAATCACTGGCCAACCAGTAATTAAATATTTTGACAATTTAATCTGCATTAAGCACAAATTAACGTTGCTGAAACGCAAAAGTGTCAAAAACGTCAAATTAATTATGATTAGCGTAACCTGTGTTAAAACTTAACCTGTGTTAAAAATTATGTTGCTGCAACCCAAATCAGACTTAATCTATGATTAAATGCTTAATCTAAGATTAAATTATAAAATTAACGTTGCTGAAACCGGCCATAAAGTTATGAAGTTGACCCGGAAATGATAACTAAATTGTCAATACTTATTATCATCGTTTTTATTTTCTTAAAATATTATTGTAATTTGCAATCCATCCCTGAAGATTTTTTTGCTTACGACCTAAGTTTTACGGTTGAATTCCGTTAGACGTGAGGTACCTCTGGGGTTATTAGTATTAGTATATTTTGCAAAAAAACCTGTTAAAATTTTTCATAAATTGAATTAATATGATTAAGTAAACTGGAAATATTTTCAAGTTCAAATGAAAATCTTGACCTGGTCAGTTTATGCATTATAAACCAAGGAATTATTACAAAATTATTTATTTATTTACATCAATTTTGCAACAGTTATAAATATTAATTACGAATGTATTTAAGAAGTGCATTTGCTACTTATATAATTATTATTTTATCTTTTTGTTTTTTTTAAATTCTCCTTGTTCAGTAGAACGTACGATTTTGTTTGTAATATCCACTAGGGAAATTTGGGTTTTCTTTTAAAAAAGTAAAAAAAATAAAGAAAATTATTTTCAACGACTTTTCATTTTACGTCAGTAATAGTTATCGCTTAGCAATTAGCAAGTCATCTCACTTTGGTGGAATATACCTAAATATGGTTGGTTTATTAGAACCACTGACAAGCGGTGGAAATTAAAAAAAATGTAAGTTTTGATTAACCTAAGCTAGATTTAAGAACTTATGTTTTCAACCTATTTCAATTTTTTATTATTGACATTAAGGTTGACTTGTATAGTCCAAGTTTAACCGGTAACTATGGTTTAAACTCGGATTTTGACTATTGTGATTGGTTAATCTACAGTTTAAAATTTTAAACTAGATCTATACAAGTCACCCTAAAGCAAATATTCATCTTTTTTTGTTCGTTATTATACATATAAAAGTGTGTTTTCGTCTTTCTTTATTAAAGATTAAAATACTCGCCATGGAAACCACACCGTCACAAATGAATTGTATTATAAATACCTATTTTTGGTTACTTTTGCAGATATTTATAAATTACGAAAGAAAATAAATGAATTCAAATTTCAGTTTTAGCACACAACAGAAAATTTTAAAATAATTTGGCAATTTAATAACTTCCATTAACGAATTCTCTAATCGTTTTGCAAATATCGAAATCCGCTTAGAAAACATGGAGTATTTTCCTTTTAATTATATCAAATCATGGTATTCTTAATTTAAGCTCTTCGCTTTAAACGATAAATGTTTATTCATATTACATACGAGCATATATCTGCATAATTATTGCAGTCGCTTATGAAAACATGCATTTATAAAGAAAAAGTTCAAAATGTAGGACAGGTGCGTAAAACATTCACTTATTACTCAGTCGATTAATGTTCTAATTAGTTTTCTAGCATAATACAGATTTTAATAATGCAAGTGCGCCAAGATGTTAATTTGAAAGATTTTTATCATTTTGAAGCGAGAAAGTGATTAATTTGACCATTTTATAATTCACCCTGTATAAGGTTACGTCGAACTTTTTTTATGAGTAAAATAGTAAATGCATCGTAAGAGTTAATAAAAATAGGAGAAATTAGATCAATAGCCTATGCTTATAAACGGATGTGATAAACGATTTCCAAAGAAAATACACAGCAGCTTCTAATACCGGATGTTCAATCTTTATACATATAACATAGCTAAGACACATTAACTTGTTTTCTCTTGTTAATATGTAGAGCAACAAGTGGTAAGTGGTAATTACAAATACTTTATTTAATTAAATTAATACCACAATAAATTTATGCAAACCATTAAAGCGCATTATTAAATTTAACCTTTCATAAAAGTAAAACTCCAAAACAACACGCAGAAGATTTTCATACAAGATGCTCAGAAGGATAAATATTGTTAACATTATTTTTCAATCCACCCATGACAACTTCTACCAATATCAAATAAATTTCAAAACTTTTAATTTTAGGTACTATAAAATACTCCTCCCTTTCTTCATGTATTTAAATCTGTCTATAGAAAACAACAGTTCAAATTAAATTGGCATAAATTAAAAAAATTAAATTATGTTGAAAGAAGAAATTAAATCTAATCTTGTACGTGCGGTTCCACAACTTTTGTTAGTTTAATGCTTTTAAACTCTTTATTGGTGTAATAAAGCGTTCACTTGAGTAAATAAATTTAAGAGTAGTTAATAGTCGGGTCGACCTCAAAAGGTTACAATTCGATTTGTATAATTTAGAAGTTTTAAACGGAGTGGTAAACATTCTCACAGCAAAATTACCAGCCCATATTAATTTATCGTGATGTAAATAATGTATAAAAATTGTTTAGTTTTTTTAGTCCGGGAGCTGCTACAACGCTATTGTTTGCGGTTTGTGTTGTATCATGGTAATTTTCTGCTATAAAAATAATTGTTTTCAATTTTGTTTATAGCTCGTTAAGGATAGTTTTACTTTTTAACCTAAGAGCGTAAAAAGGGCGTTTTCCACCTTAAAGATATAATAGTTTTTATCTTTCCGGGAGTAAAGCGGTCACTTTACTCCCACTTTTGCGGAAGCAAAGTGCCAGTTTTCTTAGAAGCGGGGCGAAAAGTAAAGAAGCGAGGCGAAAAGTAAAAGAAACGAGGCGGAAAGTAAAAGAAGCGAGGCGAAAAGTAAAACAGCGGGGCGAAAAGTAAAACAGCGGGGCGAAAAGTAAAAATATTCAAATTTATTACTACGTCTAAGATTCCAAAAATGCATACGGTACTTTGACAATGATATCATGTTACGCAAACTACCACATCTGGGGTATAGGCAATAAAGTTTATGGTTATTTTCAAGAAAGGTCGACTACCTAAAGCGCTTTGTATTTTTGAAAACTTAAAAATTCTTCTAGAAATTCGAGTAGTTGACGAAATTAAACTTTGAGATATAGAAATAATCGATTTATAGCGGAAAGACAAAAAATAGTATATTCGCGCTCGGGAGTAAAGTGACTTTTCGTCCTTCGGGTAAATTTTCCCCTTCAACTGCGTCTGGGGGAAAAACCTTTACCCTCGTGACGAAAAGTGGCACTTTACTCCCTCGGTGTATAATATACAATTACGTTCCTATAGAACGGAAAGTAAAATTTTGCAGTCTGATTTGTTGATATTACTGACCAAAAACATTAAATCTGATTTGTTTTATTTTGCGTTTATAACTTTAATTAGCCATTAAATTTAAATAAAAATAATTTTACGTTTCTATTACATTTTACTTTTGAAAACTTCTAATACAACATTGTTTTTCAATTCTGAAAATGGATAAAATGGATAAAATATACATTAGTTTTTGTAATTGGGAGGTTTTATTTTAAAATTTTAATTTCTACCCCTCCCCTCACTCGCCAGGAGTAAAATATAAGTTTTGGATTCGAATAAATTTTTATTGCTAAATTAACAATCTTTCAAATTTGAGATGACTCTACCTATAATAATAATAATACTCTAACTACCCACATTTACGTAATAATGACGCTAAAATTATCCATCAGTAATTGGTATTAGATTACAAATTACTAGAAATTGACACAATCCGTACTAAACACAAATACCAACTACATACGTTTAATTTATAATTTACTGACCGATACAGAGAGACTTGAACAAATGTTACAGTTTCAGAAAATAAGATATTCATTACACAACAATATCAAAAAAACTTGAGCTAAAAAATAAACAAAAAGCTATCAAACGAAATGGCAAAAACGAGAGCCAAAGCATATTTGTTCATTATTTGTAAATTTCTACCAAATTGTATTTATACCTTTCCAACATTTTGAAAAGAATTCTATCTTATCAATGAAAATTTCTTCACTATTTTTTTCATTCATTTTTAAGTTATATACGATTCCAAACTTTTAGAATTTTACCCACAATTTTCACTTCCCGAAAGCGATCCCAATTTATCAATGGTAGTATTTTTCACATAAATTGTACACAATAAAGTTTCAAATTTTTATTCGGTTTTTCGATTTCCACCCCACAAAATCGCCCCAATTTATTTATGAGAAAATCAAAAGCTACATTTTGAAACATTTTTATACGTTTGAACATTTTGGGCAGAAATATCTTAAGTGTGCCTCGCTAAGGACGTTTTATTTTTCTGCCAGTTGCCAGTTGCTAAGGGCTTTTTTACTTTTCCTTCCTAAAGCCGTTATTCACACTATTCTTCCCAATCTTGTCCACAGTTTCTTAAAGTTTAAATAAATTAAAAAAAGTAATATTTGGGAAATTTGTACCAGCCTTAAAATTTAAATTGTGGTTTAAACGATTTTGAACCATTATTAACCATGTAAATCCTTAACAGATGCACAATAATTCTGTGTGAGTTTTTAACCCAATGCTAAGTACTTATTTTAGAGTTTGAAATAAAAATATGCAAAGTAAATGATAGTTTTTGGAAGTTTTTGAATTTTTTTTGCTATTTGAAGAGCTACTGCTTTAAATAATTACATTTGCTTCAGAACGTAAGCTATTGGGTAGGTATTCATGATCTTCATGGTAAAATTGATCATCTGATGGAAGTTTATAATTATTATTTTATGAACCGAGTAGATTAGGTTTTATTAGTAGTTTATTTAAATCAGCAACAGTTAGGAGATTCCCTGGCAAAATTCACATTTGTTGCATTTTTTGTATCTGGTATTTCTGAATTTATATTCAGGCATCTAATTCTGGATTTTTTTTGAAATTTCAAAATGTAACTAAAATCAAAAGTATTAGGTATTCTCCACCGCTAGCTACACATTTTTCTCATCTAATTTGGCAATTTGTAGATACCACGCCAAAAAAATTGTTCGTTCTTTGAAGAAAACCATTCAGATACCTAATTTTTTACTTTCTTCGGCTGTTTTGAAATGCTGGTATTTATATGAGTGTTTATGAATGAAAACAAATGATATTCTGAAGCAACCAGTCTGACGTGTAGAGCAGATTGGGTAACAAATCCCAGCCAAGTGATTTTAACGTATCCCTGGATTGGTTTTCTTTTTGTGGCAGTGCGTTGTCGTAAAGCAAAATTTTTTTGCCGTGTCTTCTAGCCTATTTTGATCATTTTTATATCAAAGCATGATTCAAATTACTAATTTGTTGTCGGTAGCAATCAGGATTAACGATTTCACCGAGTTTTAGAAGTTCAGGGTATAGCACACCTTCTGATTCCACCAAATACAGATAATTCTCTTCTTTCCAAGTGGATCTGGTTTGCAGTTAATGCTGATGGTTGGCTTGGATCAACCCATGATTTTTGGATTTAGAATTCTCAAAATAAATTCACTTTTTGGTAGCACTCACAATTTGATACAAAAAAGACTTTCTTTTGTGTCGTTGAAGTAACATTGTAATGATGTCGGCAAATGCTCCTTATGTGCCACAATTATTTTGAGTAATATTTTCTTATTTGTTATTTGTGAGTAATATTTACATCATTTTTTACGGTTATTCGGGAATAGATTCTCTCGTCTTTTAATTAAGCGTTAGTCCCAAGAATCAAAGAGCTTTCCTAATAATCCTTTTGTATATAACAACATAATTTAGAAAGAGAATAAAGTGCTGCTAACATTGCACATCATAAGATGGAAGAATAAATTATAACTCAGAAATATTTTCCATATGGCCTCTAATAGAAATAATTTTTTCTAAATTCAAGTCCAAAATTTTATTTTGTTTTTGACTTGACCGGTGAGATTTCAAAATGTTGTTAGAAACGTTGGGAACTACTTAGGCAACAAAACCTACAATGAATTTCAACAAGGCAACGTTTTCAGGTAATTTGTCATGGACGTGAATTTCTGCAGGCGGTAAATTTTTAATAAGCTCATGTTGAATTTTATATACCATCGTAACCGTAATAATATAATATTATCGTTTGTTTTCTATGCTAGGGAGTTACGCCATCTCACGACTCAAAATGATAGCAATTGTTGAATTACTTGTTACTTTTGCCCCAGATGGAAAATTTGCTGATCATGAACATGAACAATTAACATTCTAATTGGAATTTCTCGTACAAAGTGTTATAATTTTGTTATTTTGCATTAATAATTTCTATAAATTATTAAGTTTTGAAAAGTTAATAAGATGAAAGGCAGATTTTCTTGGATTTTAAGAATAAAATTGAAATAAATATATTTAAAAAATTTTAAGTATCCAATTAACAAAACCTACAAAAAGCAAGCAAATTTAAGTGTATAATGAAATATTCAATTACATTTACGAGATAGAATCAATAGAGCGAATAAGCGGTAGAATATGAAAATTTAGACTCTTCTGCAATCAGGCAAGGATGTAAATTTTGCACAAAATTTGGTGCTAGTAGACTTTAATGGTTACTAATAAGTCATATTTATTATGAAACTTTAATAATTATATAAAACTATATCTCACTAATGCATTCCTTGATTACCTCACTCACTCAGTAATCTACCAGAGGAGGTAGAAATTTGCAGCTCTCAACCATTTAGATGAAAATGAAATTCTAAACATTATCTGTAGTTTAATTCATCGTCGTTGCTAATCAAACCATGGGCAACTTTGGCTATGTTGGCTAATAGCGGTATTCACACTGACGTGTATATGTCTTTGTATTTCTATACCATTGTATTTATCCTAGTAACGCCAAGTAAAGTTGTGTATTATTAGACTTTGCCAGGATATAAACAACGGTGTATTTATACACCGTTGTTTATACACCGTTGTTTATACCCCTTATATGATCAGTAATAATTAATTAATTTCACGGACCAAAATGTTCTAAAAAATTCCATGGTAACGTTAAATAGTTATGGTCAATGAGCTGTCGTGGGCATCTCCAAAGAATTAAGGTTATATCTTGTCATTATACCGACTTCTAGAGGAAAATGTAAGATGAGTACTTAAGTTGAATATTTGGAAATTTTGGTTATTTACAATACTATAAATATGAAGGGCCCAAAAAACGGATCATTTTTTTCTATTTCTCTTTAAATATTTAACCTACTCCACGCCTGATGACGTATAAGGTTTATATTTTAATCATCCTAAGGTCCTATCATCCTATTTTGACAGGAACCATCAAACATTTAAAAAAATTGCTGTGTTTGTTTATGGTCATTCAAATGAAAAGCATTACCACTGTCAGTATTAATTTCATGCAGTGTAAGCTTAAAATTATGTATGTATACAATTATCTCATATAACAATAATTATTATGATTTCATCAACGTAGCGTAAGCCTACATCAGCAGGTAATGGAGATAATAATGTCAAGTGCATTTACACAAGCAGAAATTGCAAGTCAAAATCCAAAATATCGAGAAAAATAGAAGAAATTATAATGCACCATCTCCAATTATTAATACTTCTCATGCAGGTAGCGGTAGTAAATTAGGTGTAAAATTGTAAAAATAAAGTGTGCCAGAAGTTGATCAGAATAAATTTGTAAAAATTAATAAAACTCTAAGTGGCAAAAAACAAAACATTTTAACTTAAACGGTGGAGATTTCCCGTTAGGTAGATGAAATTTACACGTGTAATCTAATTCAAGTTTTATTTTTTGTTTGATGTATTAATAAATAAAAAATGTAGTAATTCGTAAGTAAGTACATCATTACAGTAAGTAACACAAGATTTGATATACTACCTAATTTCCACTTATGAAGCCTCATAAGACAATTATATAAAATTGAATAAAATCCTTACCGAGTTTTGAATAAAATTTGGGGGATGATGCAATAGCAAGAGTTGGTAGAATTTTAAACATAAGTGGTGTGACGGCTACTATTATATTGTAATCCCCACTGAGTGTAGCCATTCACCTGCACTTTTGGTGTTCATCCGGTCGTATCAACTGAAAAACCGGAAGTATGCCAACACTTCGTTAAATAAAAAGTTATTGTATCGTAGAAGCGGTTAGTTTATATTAAAAAACGCTCTCTGTCGCAATTTGTAGCACGTAAAAAAAGGATCACTAAATTAAGTCCTCTTTCAGCTGACCGTAACATGCTCCACTTTATTCTCATCTAAAATTAAGGATCAAAATACAATCACTCCGTAATTGCAAAGAAAAATAACACTTCTAACACGTAAGAGTAAAGAGTTGATTTTGCCAGTCACTTGATTACTGATCTCGTTACATTTTTGTTTTTGCATAAAGAACTGCTCCATTAACTCATAATAATTGTTCCAAGTGACAGTCTTTTTGGATTCTTGTATATAAGAGGATGTTTGCAAGAAATGGAATCACTTTAGGTTTGTACAATACATCATAACAACGATGATTAAGTTATTAGTGATTATCAGTGTCTTGGGCGTCTCTACACTCGTTGATTCCAAATACGATGGGCCCATTTATAATCAAGCAATTTTATCATTAGGAAAAGCCGTCCGGCATTTTGTTACATCACAAACAAACGACTTTAAACTTAGTGATGGAGTTCGATTGGTCAGCACAGGCAACGACAGTGATGATAACAACGACACCTCAATTTTTGGAACCGTTTCGAATTATTTACAAACCCACGAAATTAAAATCGACCTGCCCGAATTGTTACCAAATGGACAAGATGTTGGAAGAGCCTTCAAGGAATCCATCAACGATATCGGTAATACTTTTTTTATCATTTTCCAAAAATTATTTTTAATACAGAGTTATATAGATATACAGGGTGAATCAATTACGTGAGCTTCAATACATTTCTTCAGTTTTAGTTTTTCTTTAAATAGTAATTTTATATTATAAATTATTAGTAAATGGTTTACAAAATTACAGGGTGCAATATTTAAAAAGTGCGGTATGGCATTTTAAACTTTTTAGTAAATATTGATTATCACGAATACTAGCAAATTTCTTCAATTAATGTGGTCAAATTAAATTAAAAACTTTGTCAAAATAACCATTAATATATATAGTTAGAAAAACTCTAAAATATTGAAACACCCTGTATTTCATAAAAAGAGAACTGTAGGGTTCCCCTTCCCTCTGACCGACACTTTAATTAAAACTTTGTAAATTATTATGCAAAAAATTAAAACGTTAACCGGAATAAATTTAAAAATTGAATCAATTAACTTTAACAAGGTACAACAATGAAACTTTACAACAAATTTAATGATTTCAGAGGAATAAAAAATAACCCACATTCTTAATAAACTTAATGTGCCTTAAGGCAAAACGTTAAGAATTTTTAAATTGTAATTACGTTCGCATATTAAATTAAGTTCTTTCGGCTCGTGGTGCTTAAAATTTAAATATAAAAGAAAAATAAAGTTTCAATTTGGGAAAAATTATGAAAATATCCAAAGTAAACCACCACTCCTATTTCATCATATTAATTATTAAGAAGTGCTACTTCTTATGTTTATATTTAACAGACATTAACATCATTATTTTCATGCAAATTAATGGCCTGTGCTTATTATCTTATGGGATCTTTTGACTAATTATAGCTCCAGAAATGAGTGCACTAAATTATCTTGGCGTTAAACAAACCATGAATCACTAATGCAATTAAAAGTTTATTAATTCGAAAATAATTAAACCAATGCTTTGTTATAGGTACTGGAAGAGGAAAAAATAAGGGATCTGGTGGAGCACTTCTATTGTTGGGATCGATGTTTGCTTCTATGTTGGGAGCTTTAGGTCTAGGTGGAGTTGGTTTATTAGCGATGAAAGCTCTTACCGTATCTGCTATGGCACTTCTTCTAGCCGCCATAGTTGGAGTCAAAAAATTAGCTTCTGGTCATGATGATGGTGGTGGCCACCACGTTATTCATGCCGATCATAGGAAAAAACGTGAAGCCGCAGACATTGCTTACGATGCATGGAATCCACTCAACTCAAGTTAATGCCAAATAACTAATTAAATTAATTTAATTTATTAAATCTGTTGTATAAAAACTTCTTTCACTTCTGCCTTCCCCACCACTCTATTCTTAAACTTATTTTCTAATAATAAAAAAGTTGATGTTATAAATTTCTTTTTAATTTGATTGACCTAACATTTAAAAAAGGCTAATGACCCACAAATGTTGTTTCGGTTTTATTGGAAAACAAAGCAGTATAGAAAGCTATTCAAGATCAAGTTCGATGTGAATGGCCATAACCCAGAAACATACTGACACAAATTCCGAACACAGGTTTTAAAGAATGAGGAAGTTGTGAAAGGCAGAGAATAACATTAACAGTGGTTTCTAAAAGATGAAAGATTCTTGTTGTTAATAAAAGACAAGGACACAGGTAAATGAATGAATCGACAGGTGGAAAAGGTAAATCGGCGGATGATCGGATACATTTTTTATAATCGTGATGAGAAAAGAAAGTGCTGTATCGAAACCAGTTGACTGCCCTCAATTAAATGAAAAATATAAATAATTAAGTTTCAAAAAAAAAACAAAATCGTTGAGCTTGAAATTTATTATTTTTTTTAACTACCTACTCTTTCTGATAATCAAAAATTTTACTTACCACGAGTTAAATTTTTTCTAATGAAATTAAGCAATAAATAAAAGTACAAGAGTATAAGAAGGTGTTAATAATTTTTTAAAAAGTTTTCGGCTAAGCTATGAAACGAGGTATCCTACGGACAAAGCAAATCTGACTTGGATGGTATAGAAACGGCCTGCTTTATAAGGATATGCCGAAGACCCACAGACCTAGTTTTGGTGAACGGAACTAATGTCAGGTGTGAAATGAGGAAAGTATGAAATTTTCTACATGCACTTAAAGAAGTAAAAATTATTATTTCAAAAATAATTCTTTTCCATAAAACCATATTTTCTAAATTCTTACCTTTTATGGAACGTTTTCAACATTCCACACTGAAAACCGTCCCTGCCTCATTTATCTATTTCTACATTCCAAATAAATTAAAGTAAGAAGAAGTATTTTCATACAGCAAGCTCCAAGATGGAATTTAATGTGATAAGTTAGTGTGAAAAAGGAAATTAGTTGGAAAGTGCATCCACTTAAATTCAAGTCCTTAGGTTGTTTTATTATCAACAATATCCATTACTGAGTCATGTATATGTAATGACGCTAAATGTAGTAATAGATCTTCGTCAAATGTAAATATGAAGTAAGTAATAAAAAGACAAAAAGTATTAAACTTGATAAAATCATGCTTCAATGAAACAAGGGAAGATGAAAGCATTCAACCCATCATACATTATCGAACGGTACTTTATACGTAATGTAAATTGAATTTATCTAATTTTGTTTTCGGAAATACTAAATTTAATTTAATATTTGAATGCATCCATCTTATTACTTTGTAATAAATATATAATTTGACACTTCGGAAAGTGATTATTTACAGTAAAAGTATTGGAAAATCGATGCATTTCAGATTAAAATCGTATTAATTGATTGTTTAACTATACAATTTTTATGAGGTGAATTAACTGTAGGAACTCTTTTGACAACATTATGAAGTTTTGCATCTTTTCAAATGAATTTTTGTTTTAAATAGAACAATACTTCAATTTCGACATTACCATTTCAACGCCAGTTGAGTCAACACGTATTGTGTATATAATGTGATTTAAGAATTTAATGGTAGATGGCGTTATAAAATTGCAAAACTTCGTTTTGCACTAACGCAAAGTGAAATTAAATGGTAAAAAATGTGGTGTAGTTCTGGAATGTGAAAAGGAGGTGGTCGAAGCAGAACAGTTACGTACGTACGTTGACTGTTGAAATGCCTCGTCAAAATGCCTGGTTCGATTTGGGATAAAGTAAAAACTTTATTCTGGCCGTCTCTATGCAGAAGGAAAGGAACCTCTACTGCATCTCTTGTCCCAAGTGAGCAATGTTTTTCGGTAATAGGCACTTCTTTATCATGAATGCTGCCACTATGCCCGGATTCGGGCATACCGACCAAAAAGAAGAAGTCTTGAAGTTTAGTAGCAGCCTCAGTAGATAAGTATTTGAATTACACCATGTGCCTGCAGAACCTAACCCAAAAGCCAACCTAGTCTTGGAACTTTTTTTGGATTTGCAAGTAAAAAAACTTCACCATTGGCTTATGCAGTGCTCCAGTGTGCTCGGACGAGATTCCTATCCAATAAACACATAAAATAATTAACGTTTTTGATTGTTCTTTTTCATCTTTGTTAAGCTTTTTGATTATCAAATATATATATTTCGGTTTTCTTAAGTTTACATCACTTTTATGACGTTTTGGAGAAAGATAATTGTGACTATTTGGAAACTTACTGATGATGAGTACCTTCTTTCTGCTGTTTTAAATTCTTAAATGAACTATGGTAAGGAGACGTAACTTAATAGCAATTTTTACCTGTTTATGTGTAAACGGGTTAAAATGTTTTTTAGTTAGTACATGTACCCAATTTTACGTTTTAATCGAGTAAGAAGAAAACTCCCACAGGAAATTGTGAAATTGTAAAGAAACCATGTTTTTTAAAATCTAAAGATTTCTTTTGTTATTTAGCACAAGTAAAAGGTATACTGACGTTTACCCCTGCAGTGAGCATAATAACTCCTTTTTTTCTCTCTCAGCCACATATTGCAAATCTTTTGTATAATACATATGTTCCTATCAGCTCTTTTTGCAGTTTTACGTCCATAATTCCTCACCAAAAAAAAAGAAATTTGTTATTTCAATGATTTGGGATAACAGGGTACCGTATAAAATCTGTATCAGTTGCCTCAAATCAATTTTAGACACGAAACAACTGCCCCCCTTATAATTCTTCTTTTTCTTTATTTTATTTTAGTTTAAGCCTTACGGCCTGCTATTTTCAACATCTGTGTCGTTTTTTTAATTCGTTAGCTTGCTGGGTTGGCCTTCAGATGTGCCTGCATCCTGGCTTCTAAATTGGCAATTTATTAACTCAGAAAGACCACCGGCTTAACGTGATTTCCGAAGCATCAAGATTAGCCATAAGAAAGTTTGACCCTTCCTCGGATTTAAATCCAGTACCTTTCATTCACAACTGATCGCGTTAGTTGCAAAACAATGATGGTCTTATAAATCTTTTCTACAAAATAAAAAACCAAGGTTAAATATAAAACTACTGTGATATAAAAATTACTGAAATCATAAAAATTACTCTTATCAATATAATTTGAAAAGAAAAGTGTTGAAAAAATTCATAATAATCATTGCTTTGGAAAAAAGACTTAGTAGAAAAAATACCTAGTATTGAGAACAAACAGTTGGAAATTTTCCTTTGTCTACATTTTAAAAGATGGTCTGTGTACCCCAGCTTCCCCTAATTGCAACACAATTTTGCACCATTAGAAACATCGGTAAATTTTTACCATAAATCGTTGTATTTTTTAGAATATTATATCAAATATAAACCTTCTATTTGTAACATGATTGCATAACAATGCAATCAGTTTATTTCCCAGCAGTGTAGATGGCGCGACTAGAAATAATACCGCGTAATTCCGCTCTGTAATCTGCCGGTATATGCTTAACGCTACACTGCTGATTATTAAACTAATTGGTTGTGCTAGAAGGTTTTTATATTTGATATTTGTTCTTCACAACATTTTTAGAAAACGCCCGAAATTACGACGATTTATAGCAAAAATTTACCAATGTTTCAAAACACGTTTTTCTCTTTAAAGACTTTGCCCCGATGGATGTAATGATAATGATGTAATGATAAGATGGTAATAATCCAGGAAGTGACAAGATTGCCTTATTACTCTCCCAAATAATGTTACACGCAGGACTGATGATTGTCCTCGGCGCTGTGATGGGGTTAAGATCCTTGACATGAAAGATGCCGACGTTTTTGCATTGCTCATCTGCTAAACGATATGTCAATAGACCGGACAACCGGAGTTTGCTGTTATAATGCTTACTATCATCTGACAAGAAAGTTGTTCAACTGATTCATATCCTGAGCCACG
The DNA here is from genome assembly GCA_905340355.1 of Rhagonycha fulva. Classification (NCBI taxonomy): domain Eukaryota; kingdom Metazoa; phylum Arthropoda; class Insecta; order Coleoptera; family Cantharidae; genus Rhagonycha; species Rhagonycha fulva. Next base: position 3,586,577 of record HG996559.1, read on the forward strand.
CGTTTACAATTCTCTAGGATCAAATTCTCCTCATTGAATTTGGAGACACATCTTAAATAATCTCTTTTTAAAAAGAACGGGGTATATCCATTTGCGAACCGAATCGCTTGAGCTATCTTAGGACTTTCAAATCCTAATTACTAAAATCATTTTTGATATACGCTCATATCGCTGACTCCTTCAACAAAATTATTTAAGAACGGTAAACCGCTGGAAGATAATTAAAATAGATGGGTTTCCTAAAATTTTAAATTTGGCCATGAGTTTTTTGCCCAAATAGCGTATTGATAATCTTATGAATAGTATCGGATACTTCCAAAATTTAACTCAACTTTTTCTTTTGGTTTAGTAGTGTAGACACTACAAAAGCTACCAGTAGAGTAGGCCGAGTTAGTACGGCCACTTTCTCTAATTTTTTATGTAGAAAAATAGAAAAAGCAATTAGTGTCGACTGCAGCAACTCATTCGTTATATATCTCGATTTAGGCAGATTTCGAATTACTTGATCTTCAGGTAGTCATGATCAATAAATGAATTCAAGCTGCAACGTCATCAATGTCGACGATGTTGCTGTCCGTTTGATCTATTTCGAAAGAAAATCACAGTTATCCTCCTAGGATGTGCTAGGTGTACATCTACTCGTTTTCTGATTATAAATGTAATAAATTAAAATAAAAATTGCTTTACTCGTTGTAAATAAGTAATGTAAAAAGTTAGGAATAATATACATATTTGGACATGTTAAGAAAATTTATAGCTGGCGTTCATAATAATTCCTAATAAATCCTGCAGCATAAAAACCTGCTATCCTGTATTTTCATGGCCAGCAAATCCTAAATTAATTACAAGTGTAAAAAAACTGCTTAAAATAAAAAAAAAATCTAGAACTGTTGCACAATTTTTAATTAAATTTTCTTTGCGATATTTTGAAGGCTAAACGTTACATTTTCAAAATAGTATTCTTCTTGATGGACGTGTGGCATTCTACTTGTCTAATATAATTAAAGTTGATACCTCGGAATTATTTCAAATAAACCATTTCTGCCTTGGGTCCGTCACATATTTTCAGCACGCAACCACAGAGGCAGGGAAAAACCTGAAACTGTAAACAGAGTATAGAAATCGGAAATTGGTAACGTAGTAGTAGTGGCGGTCCTCATTAGCATAAAGAAAAAAGTCCGACAGTCAAGTACTAATTATAAATCGATTTCTATAATATAAGTACAAAATCTATCAGATCCAAAACACAAAACAATCATCAATCACACGACCAACACCAACACAATCGCCACCAGTTCTTTCCTTACCGATAGGTTATTTTTACATCAAAATTAATTGCTACCACCCACTTGCTACAGTTATACCTACTATCTCATTTTTTTTAAATTACTTATTAGTACATACATCGTTTTAATCCTGCAGATTGGAATTTTCATTATGATTGGTAGTAGTAATCATTCTAAATAAAATTTAAGTTTTCATAGTTACAACCACCACAACAATTTTATATTTTACATTGAAATTTATGCCTAAGATATTGTTATTGTTATTACCTTAAGGGTCAGTTGTATAAAAGAGGATCATCCTTGACCATGGATCAAGCTTCAATTTAAACCAATAGAAAACTTAAAATAAAATTTTAACTGTATTGATTGGTTTAAATTGGAGCTTGATCCATGGTCAAGGATGATCCTCTTTTATACAACTGGCCCTAAGTCGTAATAAAAATTCTTCCCGTTTCTTGCCGAATAGAAAATATTAGAATAAAAAAGTAAAATTTTCTGAATAGAATTGATATTAATTTTTACGATTTTATTGTAAATTTGGTTCAGTAAAAATAAACGACACTAAGATACAACTTTTATTAATTCATATTTATCTTTCATTCTTTTGTGGATGCAAAACTCTCGAGAAAACTCGGAACCATTTTTAAAATTGCGATTCAAACATATTATTCATTTTATTGTGGCAAAGTCAGCATATTATCAGTTCTTATAACGAAAAACCTTTGTAATTTTGAGTTAAAAATTGTATACAAAATGGAATTTTCAATGAAACTTTAATATATTTTTAATATTACTGACAGTTTAATAGAAAATTTGAAGAATTTTAATTCTTTTAGCGACTTCAAAGCCGTCCCAGAGGAAAATGTTAATACATTGAAAAATTTAATTAGGCAGAGTAATCAACAAAATTTCAAAGCGGGCTTAGAAAATTAAAAACCCTTTAATATTCATAGGAGCGTTGTGTCCTACACAATTTTTTTTATTTTTACCTATATGTTTTACACTTGAATGCAAGGTTTTTTGTTAAAAAATAAATTCAAACTAAGATTTAACGTTAGGAATTTATCGAACGCCTGAAGAGATCAAAAACTTATCACCATAAGGATTATGTAGTATTTGCATTGTTGGACAAAGGTAACTTATTCTAATAATTAAATGCAGTCATCTGTGTAATTGTAAGCACGAAAAAATATCAATAAAGCTTAATCAACGGTCCATAAAGCTTAACATTGCATGTAGCACTCACTCAATTATGACCGTTTTTAAGTGTTGAAATAAAAACATTTATGTTGTGTGTTATAATTTATTAATATAATCAGAGGCTTGGTGTGAGCTTCCGTAAAGTTATAGAGCGGAAATTATGAGTTTGAATCTCGAATTTCATTACAATCCTTTGCTCGTTTTTTTCTATCTAATGTCTGCTATTTCTTTAAACACATTTTGTTTCGACCCCTGGTTTGGCAGTTTTCCCATTTGTAAATTCCAATATCTTTGTTTGGTTCGTCCCAAAATTGGTTTAAATTCATTTTACAATCCTAAACCTAGGAAAAACTGCAAAACACTGTTAATACAATTTGTCCAAAAAAAAGTTGTGATATATTTTGTTCCGAAGATCAATTTAAAACAAGACAATTAATCCTACATGCAAAGAATGCAAATTATTCTGACATTTCTTGCCAAATTGCTAATGAACTGCTTCTCTATTAGAATTGGTTAGACAATGATATTGTTAGCAGTTAACTGCTGGGAATAGACACTTAAAGCTGTAAATTTAATTTGATTTATTTAACAAATAATTTCCGGGAAGGAAATCATACAACCGCTAATAAAATTATTCAAGATCTGTACTGTACAGGTATGTCAGGATAATTTTATAGGTTTTATGTAGACGTGCAGGATGCGAAATTTTTTAGATTGGCTCCAACTTGAGTTTACGTAGATATAGAATATTTAAAAAATTATCAAATTTTTTATTTAATAATAAAATTCAATATCGTGTAATTAGGTGTAAAGGATAATATCTATAAAGATACCATTTATCCAGGATCGACTGCTGAAATGACAAAACCCAATGCACTGGTCAAAAACTTTTATGACTGCGACTCAACTCAGGATTTAGGGCGACTATTTTTTGTCAAATTTCTCGTTTTAGTTCGGGAATTGCATGGGACTTATTAAACTTTGTTTCTCAAATAAATATCTTCTAGGATATCAATTTATGTAGGATATATCGCAGAATCTAGATATTCATTTGTGGTTTTTCAAAAAGTACAAATACTCCAATTATTCCCTCAGCCTGCAGACCATAGTAAACTGGAACTGCTTTGTATCAAACATATTATTTTGGTTTTTATTGCAGCCAAATTAGATAGTTTTCTTTATTAAATAATTTATTGAGGACTAAATAAGCCAATTTACTAAGGATTTTTTTTTGAAAAATTGATTTTTTGATTTAAAAACATTTATTAACAAAACATACGGAACTGATCTTAGGATGCAATTTTTGAAATATTTGAACCTTGCAAGGATGTAAATGAAGATCCTGCGTGAAATCCTTTGTGTTGAGTTGTTCTAGGTGTTATTGTTGCGATGGGCGACAAATTGATGTTTTCTGGTTTTTTATTTCCTTCTGAATAAGTTAAAAGTGGTTGAGAAAAAATCCGCATTTTATTTATTTATATCGCATTAGGAAAATCAATTTATTTTCAAAAATTAATAGTTTACGTATTAAATCACCACGCTTTTCGTTTCCAGTGAAATGAAAATCTATAAATTAATGCTGGAGGTACTTTTTTAAAAATAAAATTAGCAATTATTAATTTTTAACAACGCTTACCTTTAAAAAACGTATAGATTAGACAAATTTGCGAATAAATAATTATATAAACTTGTGAAGCAAAAACTTTTAGTAAAATTTGTGGTTTTCGTTCAAGCTCGTTAATCATTCAATGGACCAAAAAGTAAAATATAAACAAAAAGTAATTCTTGTAATTCGATATTATTAAAAGCCAATAAAATTTTCATTTTATGTGTATTTAATTTGATATTACAAATTCACGATGTACAATAACAAAAATTGCAGATAATGGCGAAAATTGAAGCTTTTAAAATTCATTTATTATGCCTGAAGTATCAATTTAAATTTAAAAAAGTAACAAACTGTAAGTTTTTTTTGGAAAATTTGCAAAACAAGATGCTGGGGAAAAATTCAAAAATATTTTTTAAAATCATGATAATAATCGAGCATTTTATTGAAATTTGGAATGAAAATTTTCGCTTTAATTTATTTTTCCATAAAAAATAGTACAGGCCTGCACAACGAAAAATATTGGTTGTTAAAAGCACAAGATTCTGTAAAAAAAAAATTAATCATACTATTAAAAAATAATTATTATTACTTTTGAATTATCTTGATAAAGCAATTATTATTATAAATTATGAAAAATTCAAGGTTAATTTAGAAAAATTGTTTTGGGGATGAAAGAAAAATTTTATAAGTTAAAAAGAATTAATACAATTTTGAAATTTTTTTGATATTTTTAGCGTTTTTTGATCCGATATTTTTATTATCTTTATTATTTTCAATTTGATGACTTAATAATTCAGCCGTTTCCGAATCTCGTTAAATTCATTTAAGAAGATTATTATTAAAACTTTACTTTCTCTATTGTTTTTCTTTATTTTATAACGTTTGCTTTCATTTTTCTTGCGCTTCTTCCTCTGGGAATATCTTAACCCTTTAACCTGTAATTATTTACTATACACTATTTGATATTACAACTACAATAATTTAGTACCTATCTATTACAAAAAAAATTAAAATTAAATTTTTACCTAAGACTTTCTTTGGGAGTATACAAAGCTACAAGGCTACTCTGCCTGCAGTCTCAGGATTTAGATTTACAACATTTTATCACATGATTACTATCTTCCATCTTCTTTATATTCGTGTTCATAGGTATCTCATTATGGACTGGTAGAAATATCATGAGCCCATCAGGTATCCGTTTGTTGATAATTTTGCACACTTTTCATTTCTGGGCGCTGTTAATCTTTTTATATAGAAATGGTAATCATCCTAATTAAAATAATTATAAAATACAAAGTATGAAATTATTAATCATAAAATGCACATTTATAACGCTTATAAATCCGGTCTCTAGTTATAATCATACAGCAACTAATTAATAATAAAAATAACTCACCAGCTTCTTCTTCATTTACCTAGATTTGTTGAACCGGTTAATCCGTTTATTGATCAGTTGTTGTGATTGGTTATGTTTTCGATCTGATTGTAGGGGTTTTCTCTTAACTAACTACATATAAGCAATAACCATGTAAAATTTCAGCTTTCTACGTAGCGGGGTTTACGAGATATCGTGAAGAACCAGTGACTTAGGGCATTAATTTTATACGCATAAATATTTAAATGTGATTTTGTAAAATTTCTGCAAGTTTTGTTTCTGAACAATAAGTTTTAGAGCAACCAGAATTTGGCACAACATATCTGTCATCTCCAAAAATTTTTTATTCTACACGTACAAGTCACCACATTGACAATTTGCATGTAGAACGCGCCCATTAAGCGTGGGTCTTGGGAGAACAGTTTCTCATGACTTTAGAAAAATTTAAAGAATGGGATAGTCAATATATTTTTGGAACTACAACGACCCATAAACATATATTTTTGATAAGAATACCTTGTTGGGAAATACCTTATGTTAATTTTATTGGCTTACTGTAGATTTATTTAAATATTTCAGTTATTTTAGAGCTTTTAGTAAATTTTCATAAAATAAAAATTATGGTAATTTTACTAGATTTGCAATCGATTTTGCACGTTAAAGAGAAAGTTATCAATTTCTAATTTTGAAAGTAAACAGCTTTTAAATATTATGCGATTTGAGTCATGGCAATGCAAATAATATTAACTTGTCAAAAAAATTTACTTGCAAAAATTTCAAAAGTAGAATAAGTCTTCATGAATTTCAACAATTATACTCCAAGTCGTAGACCAATATACCTAGTCGGTCGCTGTTGTCAAAAAGTGCGAATTTAATTAATGATAATGAATTACATACACCAGGAGCCGAAATTACCATAATAATAACCGATAATTTAATTAAATTACGTCGTAATTACAAAAATCTCACGTTAATGTTACATGTAATTACTTTATTTCTAACATCACGAAAACTTTTACTTAAATACAAAAACTATCGGAAACATCTTCATCGAGTTGAAGCGTTTTAGAGAAATTACATTACCCGAAAATGCGGCTAAAAGCTCCTTTTAAAAATTTGTTCAAACTGAAAAAATCGCAGAGTTTTGGACTTAACACCTTCTGTTATAATTAATTAGTTTAAGTCCCACACACTTCACAATTTTTTAAGAACTGTTATTGCCTGCGAAGACCATTGAATGTAAATTTGTTATTTATCTAAATTTCCCCTTCGGACTTATTTGGGTTAGTGTAATTTTCAAATACAAAGGCAAAGAAAATTAAGCATTATTTTTTACAATCGCATTGTAAAAAATATTTTTTTATATTGTCGGCGTCTTAAAAAGCAATTGCTTATTACATTCTGTGACACACATGAGAGTAGTTAATAAAAGCAATAAAGGTCACAAATTTCCAATTTTATTTGTTATTCAAACCAACCGATCTTTAAATTACGAATAAACCGTATGATTAAAAAATAAACTTACATATAATTAATATATTAACAGAAAAGAAAGTAACGTTAATTTTTTTCAAAGTAAACCAAAGGCAAAAGTGAATTTAAATCGTTAAATAATTCGCGTTTGTGGGTCGCCTTAACACAAACTTTTCTTATCGTTCAAAACAAATCAATAAAAATATAAAAAAAATAAGCTATTTAGGCGTTGGTGTAATAAATAATATAATAATTTTATTAAAAGTCTAGACAATAATTTTGCTTTCTCATTCCGTAACAGACCAATCAGCTTCGCCAACTTTTTGACTTTTTTGCAAAGCGGTGCTCTTTGTAGCGTATATGTGGATGTTTTTTTGGGTCCATTAATAATAATCTCAATAAAATTAATAAAGACTGCTCTTCTTTCATTTAATAATTGTGAGAAGTAGACTGCATGAACATTATTATTCTTCGGATGACCTATACAATGTTTACCTTGTTCTTGTGCGAATTTCTTCTTCGACAATGACTTATTCAAAAGAAAACGTTATAATTCATTCAAAAATTGATGTGATATGTGTAAATTAGAATACAACGAAAATTGGAAACATAAGTGGGCCGTTTATTTAGTATCAACAGGATCACGTTGCACTCTCTCTTATAACCTTCAATGATGACCTAGTCAGCCCTCGAGCGTTTCCGAACCGGTCGTCCGTACTTACTGGTCATCCAACCCAACACCCATAAAATTATTGGCATTGAACTTGCTAAGAATTTTTGCTATGATTAAGCTGTTTAATGTATAGAAATGCATATTTGTACTATACGGGAGGTGCATATCGCACAGGGATACTAAAAACGAGGTTATAGCGAGTTTTCTGTGAGAAAGCGGTCCAAGAGATTGCCCCGCGGCCGTTATTATAGTATCTGGACCCAAATTGTTCTCAAAGTACTAGAAGGAGAAGGGAGCGTAACATATATACACATGCGGAGCATCTTCTCGACATCATACTACGATCAACTAGTTAACGATCATGGCTTCAATTAAAGTAGTTGGATTACTGTGCCTAGTGGTTGCTACATATGGTCTTCCTGCACAAGACGAAACAAGAACCTCAAGAAATGCAGTACAAACGGAAAACGACCTATTGGATAGTATTTACGCGGACTGCCTTAACAAGGATTCGATGTCGTGTGTGAAATACAAGTTGTTTTCGTTTGTGGATAAAATGCTCGGCCACAAGGACACAATTACAATTACCGACGGTTTAACCATAGTGAAGACTTCAGATGGTGAACCAGAAGGTGCTCCACGTGCCCTCAGCGGTGACGACAGTATCGAATCATTAATTTTCAATCGCGTACAAGGATTCCTCAACACTCACACCATCAAGTTAAACCTTAAGGGTAGTGAAATCGTCGACAGCGTCAGCTCGGCTGCTCGTTCCTTCGGAGATGTTATGGAAGATTTAAACGAAGACAATTCCGTTGGAGTTGAAGAAAGCAGAGGCAAAAAGAAGAAGGCAGCAAAAATTCTTGGACCATTGTTAGCCGCTGCCGCACTCAAAGCTGCCATCATTGGAAAAATTGCTTTAGCCACCATTGCTTTAATCGCCGGCAAAGCCCTTATCATCGGTAAACTTGCTCTAGTCCTCTCAGCCATCATCGGTCTTAAGAAACTCTTGGGCGGCGGAAAACACGTAACCTACGAGGTAGTTGCCCACCCACATCACAGCTCCAGCCACGTCCAAACCCACGAATCTGCCTACGGTGGAAGCGGTGGTGGATATGGAGATATCGGAGGTGGTTATGGAGGTGGCGGCGGTGGTGGATCATCAGGACACGGTGGTTGGGGAAGATCTTTGGACGAACAACAACTCGCTTACCGTGGACAAGCACAAACCAGCCAAAAGCAGTAAAATTTCCGGAAGTTCCGGCCCTGTACCTGCCAATTCTCGGCGAGCTTTTCAGTTCCGTTTTTTGGACTCTAGGCCGCTAAACTTTTAATTTATGTATTTATTATAAATTTATTAAATAATTATTTAATTTAATAATTGTAACACAAGAAAAACTGACAACCGACCATGACAAAAACGACGCTTGTTTATTATTTACAATGACTAGGACAAAAAATTGTGTTATTATTATGCGAGTCAATAAAATAAGATTTTACATAAAATTTGTCTTTGTTTTACTACAGCAATTAATTCCATTAGAAAATACTTGTTATTATGGGTGTTGTTGCGCTCGAATAGTTGGAAGTTAATTTGTTTTAAAAGGATGTCATTTAACAGCGGGCATTTCCATGTAAAATGCATTACCCTACATAAAAAAATTTCCACTGGCTTACAAGGTGCATGATCGATGAATCAGTGGCACATAAGGAAACTTGCAAACCACTTTGTTTACAAACACGAACCTGATTAAGAACAAAAAGCATTTCTCTGTTATTTAAAAATTAAATGAACTGAAAATTAATACTTCTTGTAAAGTAAAACAGACCATTGCCTGTCGGTCGCCGCACGCCACGCTGGTGAAAAACCAATCCTTATATTGGATTAATTTACCACATTACAGGTTACAGCGAAATATCCGTTACTATTATAATTATTATTATAATAAATTAAGTAGCACGTGGACAATAACTCGATTCGCATAATTATAATCACGATTTTCTTTAAATATGAATTCTTTAACAATGGGACTAATTACATAATTTATATTAAAATTACATCCATCATAATATGATTTTTAATTGAATTTATATATTTATTTTGTATAATATGAATTACCTCCTACCTCTCTAACCTCTTTTAAGTAATACAATTACCTACGTAGTCTGTAATTAATTAATTATTTTCTAACGTGTTAATTTAAAAATAGCAACTTCAATACCATAAATCTATCAAAACAATTATTTATTGCAAAGCAACATAAGAATAAAGTATTAGAGCGTTTCAACTATTAACATGTTAAATTTTATCACAATTTATTAATTAACAATTTAAGTTTTACAACGTGTAATTAGGCACTAATCATTATTAAATCATAATTTAGAAAAATGTTAGGTTTACTTGGTTGTTTTACTAATCTAAACGTTTTTCTTATTGTATATTGTTGTAACTGTGAGATTTATGCAGGTGGCAATTTCTGTTAAACCTGAAATGAGTGTCCTGAATCACTGGCGCACATGAAGATGGCGGAAGAATTGAGGAATCCGATAAATATTACATGTTATTTAAAATTCTAATTAATGTGATTTACAATAATTAAAATTTTTAAATAATTTTTATGTTTTAAAACATTTCATTTTATAATCTAAGTAATTTCATTTAGTAAAAAAATTAAAAACTTGAGAAAATCGTGCGGTTAAATCGTAGATTCTCTAAAAGTAGGTTAGTCTGTGATTGAACATACGTAAATTTTTTTAATTTTATTTTAGGCAGGTTGATTGTAGTTATTTTTAATATTAATTTTGTTTATAAATTTCATTTTTAGGCTTGTTGAATTTGATAACAAAACAGATATTGTATCTGTGATTTTGCCAGAGCCATATCAGATCTAATGTGGTTAATGTTCATAGGTACGCCTGACCATTTTGCTGTGTGTGATGAGACTTTTTTGTGTATTAGCTGCCATTTAATCGCAATTCCTTACTGTGCTCTGGTTTTGTTACCATCCTGTTGTTTTGTTACTATACTTTTGATCATCCTGATAACCAACATTAAGTGTGTAGTGCCCTCTGTTTTATTGTTTAAATGTTTAGATAGAACCAGGTATCAGCTTTAACTAAACTATAGTTTAGTATAGTATACGCTTTAGAAACCAAAAGTCTTTAAATTCCATTAAACGACTGCATTAGTATAATTATTCATAATACATAATCTTTCATCCAGGTTCCATCACTTAAAGGCAAAAAAGATCAAGTACGAGCAAAGTGCAATAAATATTTTTTACTTATTTATAATTTATTGTTAGTATCCGCTACATTTAACATTATTATAGGTAATAAAATAAATAATATAAAACGATAAAAGAAATGAAAATCATAAATTGACGTCCAGAAAAATAATAATAAGCATTTAGTGCAGTTGGTGCATGAAATATTAATTATTAAATGTAAAGAAATTTATAAATTGACTTATTTATTATACAGTTTTCTTTTATTAATTATGGATTTTCACTAGGATTTTAAAATGCATCATTGACTTTTAAAAGTAATTTAATTCGGAAACTGTAAGATTTAAATATTTCAGACCTCAAATAAAAGTTGAAAAACAAATATTTTTATTGAACTTTGTCGCAGGTAAACATAGTTCCATTTGATGACATCCTAAAATGCGCAATTTCTTATACTTTCACTTATCGTCCAAGAGCAATTATGAATTATAATTTGCTTGCACCAGTTTGGATGACTGTATGTCTATAACGCGTAATTTGCAAGTTAAGGGTGCTGCAGCAATCACATTGTCTTGGAAAAATTGTTCTGTGAGACCAATTTATTATTTACAACCCGGTGAAAATTCGATATCAGAAACACAACATTCTATCAGTTATCCCACTTTAATTATAATTTTTATTTACATTTAAGGTTATAAAATTTTCTAGGTCTACTCAGTCACAGAATTTATAATCACAGACAAAGAGAAAATTGTAGACATATTTTAGCTTATCATAATAAAGTTTTCAATTTCAGTAGACCTTTTTTCAAGGAAAACTATAACATACCAAAGTAAATAATTCAAATTTTGCTATTGGATAATTTTATAAGTACGTAAATCAACATTGGATAATTTTTGAAAATAGAAAATTTAGTTACAAGGTTGGTAAACAATGCGACTTACAAAAACAAGAAATAAAAACATACAAGAGTTTTTTTGTTTCAATTAAGGATGTTTTTCAGAAAATTGTTTTTCAATAACTTTGTAATTTTCTTTTTAAAGAAAAGGATTTGCTTATGTTAAATTCTAGAAAATTACTTTCAGTGCTTTTCATAAAACGTTTACATTATTATTTGCGCAATAATTCCTTCAAAATGAATCTACTGATATTTTCTTTTTTAAATTTTATTGACAAATAAAGCGACATTTTAAAAGCAATGTCGTAATATCACTTTCAGTTTTTGCATAAATATGTTTTATTATATTTCATAGCACTATTAGGGACAAATTTTTGATGAAATAAACAGAAATTCAATCTTAATTCGGACACAAAATAGACAACTTCAAGTTCCAAAAAATGATTATATCTAAAGTTTAATAAATAAACTAAAGCCAAGATTTAAAACTTTATATTTATTACAATTTCAGAAGCAAATGACATATTTTTGATTTCCTTTCTATAATTTTTTACTTTTTATCTCATTGCAAGAAAATCAATCAATTTAAAACATTTTATTGCATCTCGACTACGTAAAAATGAGATTTTATAAAATGTAGTGACTTATTTTAATTCCGCAAATAAAGAAAGCTAACATAAATAGTTTTATTATAAATTTAAAAATTATGACAAATTGTGGTTTAGAGATTAAAACCATGTTTGTTAAAAATTAACTGTGATAGATATTATTGCTGTTCAATAAACAGCTTTTCCGTTTATTATTTTTATGAATAATAATTTAAAAATTACAATACCACCTATTTATGTACTTATCTGTTGGTTTCGAGCATAGAAAGAAGAGAACAAAAAGAGAATCTTTTATTTTCTTTGAACTAAAAATAAATTTATATATAGAGAAACTTAAAAATTAGCATAGTTATTTTTAACATAAGATTTCATGATTAGAAAATTTTTGATATCTGAAATGTTTTCACTAATTTTGTGACATATGTGAATACGTACGTACAACGGTGTATTTTCTACAATAATTAGCAACTAATATTTATTTTATGCTTGATTAACTTTTGTAAAAAATTAAAATGAGACGCAAACTGAAGCACACTTAGATCTTAAAGTTACAAAAAGTTATTATACCCTATGAAAAATTAATACCGTAAATGTCACAGATGTCCATCAATAATTATTTTCTCGACGTTATCGATAATAAAATCATCGAATTTTCAGAAAGTGTTAAGCTGGTTTTAATGACTTTTCTTTAATTGCAGCAATTATAGAATTTAACTACTGATTGGCCGTAACTTTAAAAGACGAAAGTAATTAAATAAAGATTCAAAAATATGTAATGCAAAAAACGGAAGTTACAAAATTATTAAAAAGTTTTAAATTAATTTTACGTAAAAGTCTTAAAAATTGAAACCTATAAATTTTTCTTGAATTAATCCCGAGGGCACTAAAGAATTATGTGTAAGTGAAAATTTATGATCACAAAAGCATTAATGTCATACCTTGAACTTGATCTCTAAAATTGTTTATACTTATATTAAAAAGACCGGTTGTGGCATCTCCTCTAATTCATTCACAATCGTCGTTAAATTAGGCACTGACCTGATTATATAATTATACGTTACGTCATGTAATGTTTGGAACCGTATAAAAAATTAGTGTATTTTATAATGGAAACTATAATTAAAAATAATTTTTACTTAAAAAAAAAATTGATTAATTTCGCATAGAAGGCATTTTCAAATTTTGTAGCTGTTCCTGTAGTGTTTAAATTATATAAAATAGTAAATTAAACGACTAAGAAACAAAAAGGTTAATACTAATAATTACCTTACAACAAAGAAAACGTTCCTACTGTTAAGTTTTTAATACAGGTGTAAAGTTAATACAAATTTGTTCCTAATTATTTAATTCAATCACCGGATAATTTGATAAGTACATACCGAAAATTTTAATAGGTACTTTAAAATAATTTAATCACTTCCTATTGAACATAACAATAATTAATTACAATTTCTCTACATGAAAAATTGAATTATCGTATTTAGACTAAATTAAATATTGGTTTTAATTTTGAGTTCAAATAAAACGAAAATTTTTTATTAATAAGCTTAAAAATAAATTTAAATTTATTATGTATAAATGTAAAATTAAAATTAATAACGCAAATTTGGAAGACGTTATTAAATTTAATATTTGCAAATTAATTTGTCTATAAGCAAAAGTGAAAAGTGTAAAACTTTTAATAATATGAAATTGTGCCCAATTTAAATTCAAATTAACAATCTTTGTGACAGTTTCAGATTTTCAGAAGTTATTGATGGTCATGGTTCCACTTCTAGGTCAATAATTTGATAATTTTAATTGCTAATTGTAGTTATAGACAAGCATCCAGACATGGTGAGAATCGAAATCTATAGAAAGTGAAAATTAAACTAGTCCATTTATTTTACATTTAACTTTGACTTTGAAAGAAAAAACAATTCAATTGTTATTCAATTGAATAAATTTAATCATCGAAAACTGAGCTAACTACTACAAAAGCCGATAAAAAAGCTTTATCTTAAAAGCTCAAGCATTGCTTCATATTTTTTTTGTTTTAATTAATGTTTAAAGTTTTTTCTTTGTTAATCAGATAGGTAAATAAGCCGCCAGTGTTCGTATAAAAACTTTGTACCTATTTGCAAACATTGCGCAATATTCACAAAGCAATAGGCGGAACCCTAAAGGCGATAATTAGTAACTAAATATCCGCATCATTCACTAACTATTACAAATGAGATGGTTGATAATTGTAAATTCATGTAAGTGCAAGAGCGCGAAAAGCTTCATGACAAACTAAATTATAAAATAATAAATGCGATTTTCAAATTATAGCACTTTCTGACGCAACGCAACCGACAAGTTACAGACCGATTAGCCTGCTCAACAAGGTAATTTTGAAAATACACTTTAACTGCAATGCAAAAAATAACCTAAAGATTTAAATCAAACATTTATTCAAATTTACTAAAGGATATTGAGGTTCCCAAAGATTATATCCAGTTTGCTGGTGGATTTGGTTGTTGTTGGAAAGTGAGTCATTGGTTCAACAGTGAGTCACTGGGAGACACAGAAGTCGTCCAATTAAAAAAAAAAAACATTTAAAATTGTAACCCACGGGTATAAGATAATAATATACCTTCCGGTTATCTCTATTTGGATTACAATTTTTGCGTTAATAATTACAGTAATTTAAATTAATTATTCAATTATATAAGTTATAGTTATCTGTATAGTAGCAAATTTTGATGGTGCAATTAAATAAAACTAATTTGTAGAATTTACTAGATGAACATGAACTTTTTTTATCAAATAAATTCTTTCATTCACAGGGTGTTGATGTCCACTGGAAAGGCACACTAAGAAATTATGCCAATTCCGGTATTCCAACACAGAATTTTTATTCTGTAATTCAACCAACGATAATATGAAACCACTGCTGTGTTTTGAATATTATCAGTATATCCAAAATACGAGGGTGGATTACCGAGTATGAAGACAGACGCGGTTACCGAGGAAATCGTTGAAAAAATTCACGAAATGATTTTCACTGATTACCGAACTAAAGTGCGTAAAGCAGTGGAAGCCATAGGCATATTGTACGAAATGGCAATCAATATTTTAAATGATAAGTTAAATGTGAAAAAAGTGTGAGCGGCTTGATGAGCGCTGCGATTGCTCATGGTGAACATCAAGCGGAGCAAACTGGCAATGTCAAGCAGTGTTCGAATCTCGTTAAAGAAAATTCGCAGAAGTTTCGGGAAGGAGGAGACACCTGAATGCATTATTATACACCATAGATCAAGCAACATCCAAAATAATTGATTTGTCTAGGTAAATCTGCTCCAAAGAAGGCAAAAACGGTCCCATCGCCCGGAAACGTCATGGCCACAAGTTTTTGGGATTCAAATGGAATAATCCCCAATATTAACTTTTTGTAGAAAAAAAGAACGATCACGGAGCAGTATATTGGACCGATTTGACAAGACATTATAGAAGACACAACCTCATTTGACTAAACAAAATGTGCTGTGTACCACTATAACGCACCAGCACGTTCATCTGAAATTGTTGAGAACAAATTACACAAACTGCGCTACGAATTGCTACCTCACCAATTTTTGACATTTTTTTATTTCTCAACATGAAAACCTGAATTGGGAGATAAAAATTCAACTCAAACAAGGGATTATCTCCAAAACAAAGACGTATTTTAAAAAGTCTGTTTTTATCATATCGCGAAATATCCGAGTGGCAATTTAATTCTGTCCAGATTTTAAAATAATACAATTTTTTTAACAATTTAAAGTTGTTAGAGCCGCAGCAGTGGAGTGATATGATCACTGGTTGCGTTACAGAACAAAAATTCTGAGTTCCAATCACAAACCTCATAGAATTTTTTAGCTCGGCCTTTCAGTAGACATTTACAGGCTTTGGTAAAATAAAAATCAAATTGAATAATCGATAAAATAAAATAACAAAATTTATAAAATCCAGTTCAAATGTTTCGTGCTACCCCCAAATATTACAATTATAATAAAAGTAGACTAAGTAAGTAGCTGCAGTTTTTTCGTTTAAACTGAAGAGTATAGAAATTAAAAATTGATTCACGTGCAAATCAAAATATTGAACTTAGATTTTTGTATTCATTTCAAATTTTAAAAGATAAGCAATAATTTTTATTCTTTATTTAGGTACCACATATAAAAAATTCAAAATATGGATAGAGTTCTCATTTCTGTTCTCTTTTTTCAAAATGTGAATGTCCGGGATTGTCCTGGATTTTGAATGTTAATGTCTTAGTCTAACATTCAAAATAGTGTCAACTTTATCACTAACTCACCTACTCATAAAAATCGAAATTGTATAGCCATGAATCATTCAGCAAGCTTCAATTATTTAAATAAATTAACCGTGTAAAGCAAATATTTAGTAATTTAAAACAAACTAATTACTGTATCAAATTTTTAACATCACAAAATTCTTAATAGTAAGGAATAACTACGTTTCAGTTATTCTAAACAATTTTAGCCCGGTTCCAATTTGGGTTTTACTGTAAACTTTGTTACTGCCATTTTAATTAATTTTATTAATTTACTGTAGTTCTTAATTGCTATTTGAATTTTTTACCAGTACAAAAAACGGCTTTATTTTAAAGTTAGATTTCTTAAACAAGAAGGCTGATTTGCATTGCTGAACCGCATTTTTTTGTTGCACTTATGTATTTCGAGTTTTACTATCTTTACTGTACCTATATTTTAAATAATTTTCTGATATGCTTTTACTTTTTTAATTTATTTTATATATTTTTATGATTTTTTTATTATTATTATCATCACAGTTATTATTTTTAAGTTTGGGTTTGTCTGAAGATGGATTATGTCCGAAACACTTCGTAAGCAGTTATTGCTCATATAAAATTGAATTTTTTAACCTTCTCAAGTTGCTATACGTCGATGAATTTTGCAATATTAATGGAAGTGTTCTTGTACTCGCTGATGACGATGGATGAAGACGCCTAATATATAATGTCATAATATGTGATGTTTGTATGTACTTACATAATTATGTAATTTATATATGTTACGCAAAATGCATAAATGTAAATCTAGACTTACATTCATCAACGCTTATGGTAAATGTAAACACAATGTTTTTACCCTAATAGACATTGCAGCACTTATTATAGAGGAAGATTTAAGTCATCGTAGAACTGGTAGTGAACACAAACGCATTTCTTCACGGCGTTCAGTAGAAATCGGGTTTCAGCTTTCTGTATTTTTTGGTTTTCAGTATTTTTGGGTATATTTTTCTAATCTAGCCTTGATTGAATCAGACGATGGGATATTATTTATATGCGATGTGTATTCGAAGTGTTTTCACGCACATAGGGGACCTACTGTTGAACAAAATTTTACGACAACTTCCTAATTGAAAAGAGCGACTAGTCACATTATGTAAAATGTTCAAGAGAGCGTTTTAAAAACCAATATACTAAATCATAGTATTCACTTTTAGCTACAAGATAGCACAAAAATCTAATTTTATC
This sequence comes from Rhagonycha fulva, assembly GCA_905340355.1. Taxonomy (NCBI): domain Eukaryota; kingdom Metazoa; phylum Arthropoda; class Insecta; order Coleoptera; family Cantharidae; genus Rhagonycha; species Rhagonycha fulva. Next base: position 3,604,453 of record HG996559.1, read on the forward strand.
ATTTTTACTGACTTGTGGCTTTCTTCCCATTATAACACCGTACCGTATCTTTTTTGATTTAATAGAAACATTTCATTTATGTCTAGGGTTTTTAGCTCTTTAGCTAAGGTTTACGTGACAGATTACACCTCAAAAATAACAGTATTATATATCGAAAAGTCGTCCGAGTAAGCAAAAGTCATCTAGCAGAATGAGGCGAAGGCGAGTTTATACTTTTAAAATCTTTACGATAATAGACAACTTTTCTAGCTGAAAGTAAGGATATGCTAAAAAAATCTTAATAAGGTTTTGTTTATTTTCATATTTTCCAAAAACAATCAGTTTTGTTTCATTCTCCGATTAAATTTTGTGTCTAGAATGGTATAAAAATTAATTAATAGGTATACTTAATATAAAACTAATGAAACCGATACGTTACTAAAGATTCATTTTTAATTTACTGTAATTTAAGATCTTTATTAATTTTCATTTACATCGTATACGATTTACATTTTAGAAAATGAGTATGAAGAGCAGTAATGACCACTTTCGGTTATTTTCACTACAAATCATCGAGATTAAGCATAATGCAAAGTTGTAGCAGATGAATTAAAATTGGAGAGGATACGCATCGTCAGATAAGTGAAATTAAGTTAATAGTAGAGTTAAATGTAACAACCGTTGTGTGGACGCAACTAATCGAGAAAAGAAATTTTTAATACGGTTAGTGGAACAATCGTCGCCGATGTAAGAAAAAGACATATACATACATATTAAAATATCAAAGGCCTTACAAGCTGTTCGGGTGCAACGGAAATAACTTGCGTAGTATCCACTTTGGTTACTTTACTTTCCAATGAGAAAGTTAACAGATCACGGATCTAAACTTGGTAGTGCAATGTCCGAACAAAATCGTACCTCGTTTTGGCATTCCAATGAAATCGAGAAGACGCTTAATGATAGGTTTAAATTTTCTATCGAAAATGTTACATTACTATTAGATAATAATAAATTGGGTGTTATCTTAGGCGTTATGAAAGTTTCTAACCCAAAAGTAGGTCGGGAATGCAGTTCGAGTACACTAATTAGGTGGCCCTAACTCAAGACGAGTTTCTCTCGTCGTCCTTGGTACTACTAATCTCCCTTATCATCTTGTGATCAGATACCTATCTAATATTTTCTTTAAAATTAAAAAACCCGACATTTTCATTAACTTTAGTTTTGGTCTACTTAGAAAATGTGCGTTGCATGTTAAGTTTAAGTGCATAAATTGCGAGTACCCATAAGCTGTGTCGACACGCGCTTTACATATAGGATGTGACCTAAGAAATTAGATCTTTATTTTTTGTTTCGGTCAATGTCACGAAGACAGTTAAGGCGTTTCGTTTAGAACGGGGTAAGAAGGGAGCCGAATACAATTGTTTACAGCATTGAAGATCGGGAGGGGATAAGTGTTTTCCATCATGAAAGAAGTTAAATTTCTTAGGAGGGACGAATCTTTGTATAAAAGTTAGTGGTGCAAGTGAATTTGTATCAGTAAACAAGATGATCTTCAAGTGTTTTATTTTATCGTTGATTGCTTCCGCAGCGTGGGCACGAACCACATCTTCCAATTTAAATGATGTTGTGCCTAAAGATGAATCGCGTTCTGCCGAAACGCCAAGTTCGTACCTTAGTGATTTCCGATATGTTTATAAAGTGTATCAAGAGTGCTCGGCTACTGAATTTTCATCATGCTTAAAATTGAAATTGGTTAGCGCTTTGGATCGTGCGGTTCGGTCGTACAACGAAGTTCCCATCATCGATGGTGTCATTTTCGTGAAAGACCCAGCTGCTAAAGTTGACACAACCCCTAAAACGGAAGCCGATTTTGAAGCTAATTTACCACGTGCCGCATCTGATCGTGATGACGCCCTCAACTCCTTAATCGGCGAAAAAATTGTTAACTTCTTCGATACTCACTCTCTCCAGGTAAAAAAAGCAAATATTTAAACAGTTTGAATTTGATTAAAATCAATTTATTTTTTCAGGTTAAATTCCCAACAACAAGTGAATTAGCCGAAGAAAGCCGTGGAAAGAAGAAGAAAATGGGAGGCTTACTTTTAATTCCTTTACTTTTGGGCGGAACTCTAGTTCCAATTGCTTTAGGAGCACTTGCACTTTTAGCCGGTAAAGCTCTCATCATCTCAAAATTAGCTTTGGTCCTTGCTGGTATCATCGGTCTCAAAAAATTATTGGGCGGAGGTCACGGTGGTGGACACGAAGCTCAACATGAAGTTGTTGTAGGTGGACACGGTGGTGGTGGTTCCGGATGGGGACGATCGTACGAAAAGGAACAAGCAGCACAAAAATTAGCATACAACGCCTACCAACCCCAAGCGACACAATAGTTTTAATTAATAGTACAATAACTAAATAATTTATTTTCTTTTTTAATTTATTTATATTTATATATTTTTGTAAAATAAATAAAACTGCCAAATGATTCAATTCGTTCGTGCTGTTTTTTTCATCTAAACCGTCTAAATAATGACGAACTTTGAGAGCTTAAAATTTGACTTACTTCGAGCTTGAACGTTTCACACTGAGCGAGGAAACGGTGTTCAACTTAATTTTAATGGTTCACGTAAAAGTAGAAACCACTAATGATTTACAGTTTCTAAAGTCAAATGCTTTGAAACGGTGCTTAACATTTCAATTTATAGATGAGCTCAATAAACATAAAGTTTAATGAAGGATGACGCTTAAACTTTAAACACGATTTTCCTATGATATTACCATAACAAACTTTTTCTTTGATACACTTGATTAACGCTTCATTTCCGATCACCATGAATAATGTGCGCTTCTAAATCACTCAAACCAAAATGTAACTTGAATAGAAAAGTCCCATTTAAATTTGTTCCGTTCGCTGCTTTAACCCAATTTTGGATTGGTTTATCACCACAAAATTGAAAACAAAGAATGATAAACTTTTGGTTAACTCTTAAATTAAATAACTGATTTTAAATGACAAACTTTTAATTTTCTAAGTTGTTCTAATTCTCGCGTATCACAGGAGCGGACTAGAACCAAGTGTGGTACAAAAATGTTGTTTTGGATAAAATTAAAACTGTAACAAGAAAATCAATTTGGACTAGTAAATAAATTATAATGAAATTTAAACATTCTCAAGTTAATTTAACACATCAAAACTCAATTACATTTTAGGAGATTTTAATTAAAATGTGTATAGCTATCATTTGATATAAAAAAAAAAATTTGTTTATTTCCAGATTTTTATGTGGTATTACCTGTCAGATTCCTTTATTCTATGATTTCATCAAGAAGATAAAATATTTTTCATCTCCTTTTTGAAAAAAGATCATTGATAAACACATTTAGGTCATATGTGCTTCTTTATCATCTGGTATTCCAAATCATTTCAGGCTTCGTCTTTTAGTTCTGCTATTATCTGTGTTTCTTGTTCTAGATGTAGATAAGAGTTGAAAATACAAATTTTACCAAAAACCTATTCTGATTTCATAGTTTGCTGGAGTCAGATGAAAATCGACTTTGTTTGGATTCCACGTTAAATTGTATAGGTTTTTATGTGTTTGCACAAGATAAAAAAATAAATAAAAAAAAATAATTTAATTTGATAATAAATACCTAAACAACATTACAAATTTGAAATCTGATCTGAAAAATATTATACTGCTAACAGTGCGTAAAGCTGAAAAATTGACAAAAATCAATGATTTGTTTGATTTTTATTTTTACGAATTCTACTAATAATTAAATAAGCAGCCCTCGGGAGAGTCGTCTCATTTTCTGCTTGGACAGTCCCCCTGGGAGTTTTCCAAACTGTTGAAGAAAATTGGAGGAGAAATTACAAAACTGCAGACTTCTAACTTAACTTGATTGGTTTGGAAGATTTGTTTTCCATTTGATAATAAATTTTTTGAAAATGAGTGTTTATTATTTTTACATGGCGTGGTCCTGTTAAGTTTATCACATTCATTATTATAGTAATTTTAGTAATTTGTATTACAGCGTTTAAATAATTATTATTGTCTGTTCAAGAGGTATGTAATTTAACATTTCCTCATTATTTAGAAATTTAGATAATTTTAATAATAAAGTTAATTTTGGCTCAAAAGCCACATGTCACTTAACTGTATTTTGGAAACACGTTTTGATTTGAATTATGGAAAATCATTTAAATTAATACAAGACGTTATTCAGAAATTTAATTAGTAATTTCAAAATTTCACTAAATTTCAATTTTTAAAATTTAACCAAATCATTTTGGTGTGAAGCTTAACACAATTTCATAAATTGAATACAGACTTCCTTGTACAAATCTAATTACACAACTTATAGTGTAAGTTTTACAATTAGTTAGACTTATTTAAATTCATCTGAAGTTGTCGTGTGTTGTATTTAATGTTTTGTTTAAGTTTTTCAGTGCGAAACTTGATTAACATTTAATTAATGCGAACACATCCCAACTCCATAATATTAGTTAGTTTTACAGTTTCAGGAGTCAACAATAAGAGTAAGGAGAGTAACTTTTGTTAAAGTTTAGAAATTTATAAAGCGAAAATATGTAAAAATAAAGTTCCGTTAGAAATAATTTGATCCCATTATGATAAAAGTGAAATTAAACTAAACGTGCGTCTGTACGCAGTCAATAAGTGCCACATACCCACTCATTTTCAATTCCGGTTTTCACTTTCAAGGTGACGACTTCCGGACCTAAAAACTAAAGATTGGGTAATCAAACTTAGACAAAACGAAAAAACTTAGTATTAAAAAGTGGGTAGGTATTTTAGAAATGTAACTAGGACAAAATTTTTAAGAACAATTTTTAATAACATTAAAACGAATTATCTATTGTTTGCTGTTCTTCTGTTATAATTCAAAAAATTAATAAGCAAAAGACGAAACATGCATAACAATATAACAATTACGCCATTATATTTATTTCATAAAAAAGACAGTAGAAAAGAGTGAACAGAATAAATTTATTAAGGCATGAATAAATATCGCATTGAAGAAGTTCTACTTTTAAGATAATTTTCTCAAAATAATGTTAATTGCAGTTTTTGTATATGCAAAAAATAAGTAGGTATGAAACTAAATGAAGTGCATTTTTGACATTAATTTTATGAAAAGCACGTGAAACTTTTAATTGTGCTTTTAACGAGTAGGTAATCTAATGACCCATAAATGAAAAAGTAAAATTTGCTATTAATTAATTTGTTGATCTGAAAATCAGTATATCCTTGTATTTTATCTTTGCATCTTTTCATGATTATTTTAATAAATAAAAAATGTAACAAATTATGGACATAACAGAAGAAGTCATCTCAAATCGAGAAATAATACAAAATTATTTTTATCGATCTAGTGGTTTTCAATTTTCATCGCGAATATTAACGTATTGCTAATTGTAGGACCGCCACAAGCATTTTATACCGTATAACCATTTATTACATGTTGAATAAATAATATAATTATATTTATTGTATAATGTAATTAACATATTCTTACAATTATGTATTATGTAAATAAAGTCTAGCACAAATTTGTTCTTCTTATTAGATAGAATAAATAAAAATCGAAGAACAGAAATTTAAAAAAATCAGAAAAGAAAATCTTTTTTTTATAATTTATGGTAAAAAAGTAACTTTTTAACTTGAATGAACAGGGTCATCAACATTTTTGTAAATGAAAAATAGGTCAATTTTGATGCCAGTGAAACGTTGCTTCATTCTTAGTGGACAAAGAATTAAATAGTTTTACTTTTTAGTCCAATTTAAATTTAACACGTCGATCTTAAAACATTGAAAAATCGCCAAGTCTCTTCTCATTAGCTTTTCATCTTTATTGCAGTAGCAAAACTCCACTTCGTTAATTGTCTCAACTTTCAGAGATGTAATGGTGAAACAAGTTTAAACTAGGTGCGGTAAGAAGGAACATTGAAGTAAAAAAAAGTTGATAACTTCCCAAATTAGCATAATATTCCAAAAGTTAGATGGTGTAAATTAGCTAAAAACTGGCTGACGAATAAAAGCTTGAAATGGTGAGCAATCCACCTTTACCCGTCAGATACCAACACTTAAAATGTTACGTAAAGAACTTGAAGAACAGACGTCATCACTGGAATTATTTTTAAAACTTAAATGCTTTTTTATGTAATGTAAGATAGTAAAATAAATTTTAAAAATTTGGAAGTAAAACAAACTTTTTAAACTCGCTCTCTACTCTGCCCCGCCCTGTACAATGTAAGACAAATTGCTTTAATTTAAACCACATGCCCCGGTGATCTACGATGGAATGGTAGACAAGCCAGTTAAAAGATTACAACCCGTTCTAATACTAAAACATGGTGGTTTGTGGGTTCTTTGCGTTATTACTAAGAAAATATTTTGGAAATTAACTAAGAAAAAAAGAATTCGAGCACCAGTTTTTCAAATAAAACGCAGAAGTTTGAAGAGTTGGTTTTATTCAAAACAACGAAAGTCGAGTTAAAGGTAGGGTTGACAATGTTTACACACAAACACATAACACAGCAGGTAAAATCCAGGATGTCGTAAAAGAATACCCTGGGACAATCAAAACAACTTACAAAAAAGTAAAGTGCGCATCTAGGAAACTGCCAAGCGCAGCCATAAAACGTCAATGAAATTACCTTTAACAGTAATTATTTACCTTTCAACTTACTCTTATATCTCAATCTCTTCAATTCAACATCTCTATTCTTTCGAAACCTCTAGAGTCTAGAATATTAGTGGTTCATCGTTCAAACTGGGTTTCAGTTTTAAAGCTAAAAATAACAAAAATTGTTGTTCCACAAGAATGGATTAGCAAGTTTCTCACTGTCAATATTGAGAACTAATTTTAAAAAATTCGGAAGGTTATTGAAATGTTGTTGATAGGATATCCTATAGGATATTTCTCACGTGAGTTCTATTCTCCTAGTTGCAGAATAATCTACTAGATTTATAAAAATGGTTTGAAACTGACAAAACGCCGATAACTGAATAGGCTAATTTAAGAATGAATGTCTAGGTCAAAAAATCCTAACCTCTTGGACTGCTTCTGCAAAGCATTCTCTATTGTTCAAGCATCGAACTAAAAATGGTTACTTGTTGTAGTGAACATAATGCTGATTTTTTTCACAGCAGTTTATATGTTAAAAATCAACCTGAATTCGAAAAAATACATAATAAAATTATAAATAAAGAAATTTATTTATAAAATTTTCTCACGTAACTGCTAAATTTTTATAATGCCGTAGTATGTGGATACTTAGATCACTTTTTAAATTTAAAGCTGCAAAACGGTTTTTTTATTAATTATAACAAAATACGTGATGTATCGGTTTTGCCTCAGTTACATATTCTAAAATTTTAGAGACAAAAACCAAAGTAACTTCCAAGAAATGAAAATAAAGGTGAGGCGATCAAAGATAGGTACACTGACAATCGGGATACTTTGATGACCTTAGTTCTTTTTGCGGAATGTGAAAGTTACATTATCAGTTACATCTGAAAAAATGTCATAAAACTTTTGATACTTAAATTTATGTACAGTAGGGAAATTAAGTTACAGAAAAAGTCGATTTGCAGGAGAATAAAAACTAAAATTGTTTAAAAGTTTGTCACAAGTTCAATATTAATATTTTGCACAGTTTAAAAATTTATTTTAATTTTAAATATTTATTTTTTATCCCCTCACAAACAACCTCCTTAACGATTAAATTTTTTTTACATATTTAGTTGTACTGACAGGTTTGATATTAGCTATATTTTACAGAGTTTTAAAATTATTACACAAAATTTAGTTTTACTACCCCTCAAAAACACCCCGAAGTTGAAAACAAATTAAACCTTACAACAGGAACGACAAAATATTATTAAATTACCAATTAAATTATTAAACTTAAATACATAGAGTCTTTCAACGGGGAAGAAGAATTTTTAATTTAATCAATGTTACCCCAACCGCTGACCAAATTTACCCTAAAAGATCGCTCCCACTCTCAATCATAAAACTTTTGCAGCCAGTAGGTATAAACTAGCCATTGCACATATTTGCGTCCATCAATGTTGTTGGCTCTATAAATATTTAATCCAAATGTACCTACATAATATTTTGTGCTAATAGACAGAAAATCTTTCTGACAATTGAATAAATAAATCATAAGCCTTACAGTTATTGGAAAAACTTCTTATAGTTGAAAGAACTACATATATACATTACCTCTTTATATGTTTTCGTTCGGTAAATATTTTTATTGGTGCTTTGCTACTGCAAAATGACAACTTCTTTATGTTATGTTGTTTCAAAATGTTATGGTTTTTGTCTCCAGTGAAAAAATTTATTTACTTTTTATTGCTATTGTAACTGTTATATATATATATCACTTATTGCAATGAAAATGAAAGCATTTCAGAAATTTTCCCAACGTAATTATTTATTTAAAACGTCAAATAAATTTTTCTTCAAGATTTCATTTTTAATGTGTCATTTTGCAAACAGAATTTGATCAAGATTTGTGTGAAATAAGACATAAAAGTGTCTTTTTATCACAGTGTATAATTTTGTCACCTAGTTAAAAAATGTTTTATTTCTACCTCCGGTTGCATAAATAGCTATTATTTGTCTGTTAGAAGGTGGTAGTAGCTGCAGCAAACTGCTACATTTGTATATGAATTTATTACTAGTCAGTTTCATTTTCAGGTTTGAAAGCAAATTTTTTCACATCTCTTACTTATGGGTTACAAGATATGATATCAGTCTTTTATAGCATATCATTTTTCTAAAATGTAAACAGGTCAATAAATATTTTATTATTAACTGCTTATGGATTTTGCCTATGGATGACTTTCTGCTTTACCAACAGATAGACCAGATATAATAAAAAATACGTACTCTTATAACTACTAGTAAGTAGTAAAGTTTACCCAAAGTAAGATGTTTGGTTGTGTCCATCTAAATTTAGATGAATTCTACTATAAAACTTACATAATGCCACTATTACATTGATTTCTTTGTTATTCTATTCAAAATGGTAAAAACAAAGTTATCAGTTCTACATTTAAAACTTAAAATTTGAAATTTAAATTTACGTATTTTTTACATTTCAAACATCCCTCGACACTAAAATTGGATTATGGCAAGATCGACCTTTCTAATATTTTGATTTAATACAAAAACACATCACAATTTTTTCAATATTGTTCGAATCTTTGCATTGGAAATATAAGAGGAAAGTTAACTTGATTTTCCAACATAACCTGAACATTTCCAGCTTCAACAGTTGGGAAATTTGCATGGAGTGCCTTGAATGTAAAAGATTATAGTATCAATATTTCTTTTCTCAGAAAATGCAATTGCATGATCGTTAAAATGGCATCTAAGAGCAACTTTATGTATTCGCATTAGGGAAGATTTACGAAAGCTTTTATATTTAATGATACGAACATTTTTTAGATAAGCTGTGGTTTTGCAATAATATTTTTTGTGTTAAAAGATTGCAAAATATGTTGGTACATTAGCAAGAATTTAAATCGGGTAGTAATAAGAAATTTTTACTTGTTTAAAGTTTCAATTTTTATCAATTCAATTCCATATAATTTAACTGTACTCGCATAGGTAATTGAATTAAATCAAATAGTACAAAATTAATCATTTTATTTGCTAATTTAATGCAAAGAAATTATAAATTTTTAATGTTTAAACTTACTCCATCTGCATTTTTTTACTAACATTCACTTTAGTTCAACTCGTTTTTTAAAGTTATTTTACGAACTAATGTTTAAGTTAACCGTCGGTCGTGCTTTCATTAACGTTAAATGTATGTTACCGTCGAAAGCACCAATTTGAAATTTAATTTTCGTCGTTGAAATCAAAGTTTGTTTTTCACTTTCTGAGTTTATATTTTTAAAATTTTTTTATATTTTGATGGATTTCCGATATCCTGTACGGCAAAGGCATTTTAGATGCTTTTATAATATAAAAAGCAGTTCATGAATGCAAAACAATAAAATCAAATACGAAAAAGGTCGTTAAAAATTTCCCTGCGGAGTTATCTTTACAATAAAACAAACATTCCAATACCTACCCTTTTTAAGGATAGGACAAGGCGTAACAGGCACTTTGATTGCGACTTTATAAAAAATACACTCGATTTCGATTTGTGATAGAAGCAGAGTCGGACTGGTTAAGTGGAAAATGCGCAAAATTGTAGATTGGACTACTTTCTTCAAGGCAGCATTTTATCATACTCTATTTCAATTTTTACATTACACCTATCGGAAAAATTCGTAATTTTGGATTAATTTTCTTAGATGCGTATGACAGTGCATACAATCACTGGGAAATTCAGTGAATCATTTCCTGCAGGTGATCATCGTGCAAACAAGAAGAAATTTTGTCTTTGATTTGTAGGATCGTCCTTTGCAGTCTAGTAATAAGTCTTCAAAATTGGTACGTAAAGTACAAGAAAAAAGTGGAAAAATCCAAAATCTTTGAGTTTATGGTAAACTTGCATATTTCCAAAAGAATTAAAAAAGTAAAATATTTTTTAGTAGATAAGTCTCCACAAAGATTTTCATTTTCTATTTTTCATGCATTATTTTCAACTTTGCACATAGTTAAAAAAAATTGCATTATCATAAACATCTGTTTAAATGCGTCGGCATTAAAATATTGTGGGCAATCCGGCACTGGTTTTTCTTAAATTGAACTTGTGTGCAGAAATTTCTTTTATGTTTACGTTTCAATTAAATCCATCATTTACTAGAGTGAAGTGTAGTATAAGATTCGCTTGATTATAAATCACTTAACCTTGAAATTTATATTTTTTTGAATTTATACACTTCTTTTGAATTCGTTACAATTTATTCTCAACAATTGATCGCATTATATTTAATTTGATTATAGTAACTACGTGATCTGAAAAACTTGAAAAGAAATAAATAAACCAACACGACTATTATTTCTGCGCGGTCAAGGTGGGAAAGTTGTTTATCCACGATCACACTGTTTTGTTGGAAGTCATTCTAATAAAGATTTTTCCCAATCGTAAAAAAGTAAAAAATATTATAACTTGAAATTTTGAATTAGGTACAGGTTATTACGCAGTCTAAATAGCTGTGTGGTTAGACTGCAGATCTTTCTAAAAGACGGTAATAATAATTTATAATTTAACGGAATTATTTAGTTTCCCGTAAAAAGCATTTTTCAAAATTTATTAAATAAATTTTGTCTGACGCAATTTAAGCTCGAGCAAAGAAAGAAAAGTGAAGGTGATAAAAGAATAATAATGAAACAAAATTTACCTACGAATCCATACGTTAAGATTTTATAATATTCTTCATAGACTTCATCTTGGTAGCAAAATGAAGTTTATTGGATAATAAACCCCTGAAATTCTTTGCGGTTAAATAATTACACAGCATGAGACGCAAAATTGCATCTTGCATTATCTATGCTTTCGTAGGATAATATGGTGTTTTTATTTCGCTTGGGCGCTTTAAATATTTTGGTTTGTAGGACCCCCTTCCTTTAATTTTATTTAAAGTTTTTTCATATTATCATCTCCGAATTTATGCCACATTTATGTCTCTAAGGCATCAAAACTGTGCTTCAACACGCAAAATTATGCAAAGTATAGTACTGCTGATCTAATCTGAATAAAAAACGGAATTAAATAACCATTTTGGTTATGCAAGTGTTGTCATTCTTGTGTACCATAAACCTAATATTTAAAAATGCGCATTTGGTATGTAGGTAAATAAATCGATCGACTTCCAAACCTAGTAAATTGCGGAGCAAAAAATCCAGGTCCAACTAAAAGATAAAAACAAAACCAACGACAGCAATTGAAACATGTAAAGGGTTGTCACTTCAAATTAATGCCAAAAATATTACATCAAGATGGTCCAAAATATCTAATATTCAGATGATTTAAATAAAATAGTCTTTCGTGTGGGTGCGCCGGATGCATATATTTGCAAACTGTTTAATAAATGTAGGCAAAAATACCGTTTCATTCGTGGCCACTGATAAAAGTCAAGATTATAGGAAGGAACATATGTTACCTTAATTATTGAAAGAATCTTAACTGTTCTCATAATGTAGATTTTTTAATAAATTGCGTACCTATAAGCACACTAATACTAATTTTAGGTTAAAAGTTAAAAGGAAGATTGACCAATATGAATTTAAATATAGGTTAATTGCTGCCAAGATAAATCACGTGGCGATTATCAAGACCTTTATGGAAGTGTAAGTCGACTTCGAAAGTGTGAATGAAAATTTTTCTAGTCGGTAGGAGAGACGGGGGCAAGTTGGCACGCTTTTTATTTTTCAATTAAAAAAGCATAAGTCATTTTCTATACTTTTTCAATTTTTGAGATACATATTTTTTTCAGATCCTCTTCGTGTGATCAGAGTTGCTCATACTACTAAGGTAAACTTCTATAAATACTGAAAATCTGAATTTTACTCTAAAGTTTCACAAAAATCAATAGAGAGGTTAGACCTACTATAGGTATCTATAAAGAATTATAAAAAAAATAAGTGGGTAAGAGAATGTACAGGGTGGAAGATGTGGTGGATTTATAGCATCCCAATTTAAGTTGAATTAGACGAATAGAATACAACATATCAAGAATAAAAAATATCAGGAAAGTTCTGTAATATCTGAAATGTACATCTAGAGTTACAGCTAAAGAGCCAAAAATATGATAAAGAGATGAATTAAAAAGGGTGATAAGTATTGAATAGATAAACGTAGTAGAACGCAGAGAGGGAAGGAAAGTTTTGGAAAATCACCTTTTAAGACTAAAAGTTTTTTGTAGATATCTTTTGGTTATGACAGTTCAGTAGTGTAATTTCTGCAATTAAAAAAAATATAAGCATTAAATATTACATCTCAAAATCAATAACTTGAGTTGAGCCTGTAAATCTTAGCACGAAAGGCTAGCACACTTATCACTTAGCTATTCACTTGCCTCTGTTACTAAAAGTTAAGCAAAGACTAATTTAAATTTGAAAACTGAGTGAACGATCGAGAGCGATAAATGTTAGATTTTATTTTCAAGATTTACGGGTTGGATTTCCGATGCTGCGTACCATTTGCACCAGCGTTTCTCGTTCATCTAAGTCACCTCACATTGAGGGCCAATAAGTACTGCTTATTATTAAATAGAAAATTTAAAATTATTTCAAAATTCAATTATTGTGACTTCCTAAAATTTTCATTGCCTAACTAAAATTTTTATCAACCTAACTTGTAGACATCAACTTATACAACGTCCATTCTATAGCAGACAAAGAAAATTAATCAAACGTTCTTTCAGGATAAAGTTGACAACAGATGATTGATGTATCAAACAGTGATAGATGTTAAAAACAATCTAGATCGTATAGTGAAATCATAGCACACACAAAATTGGCTAAAATTAATATTTAACTTTCCTTGGTTACATTACATATCGAAATAATTTTCATGTATACGTAAACTAATAAAAGATAATAAAAGGACTAAAAATTCTATCGTTACAATTATTGAATGTTTAAGTAAACAATAATGTACCTGCAGATCAGCAGATGATGATCTTTAAGAGATAAAATCTATTTAAATCCGTTCAATTCAAACAATTAAATTAAAGCAAGGCAATGACGAAATGATGTTGCCAAAATCTCAATACCAAAGTTTCTAAATTTGTTAATAATTTGCAAAATTGGTTAAATACAGTAGAAGGTGCTCTTAGATCTTAGATGTATATGGGGCATTCCACACCAAATCGACCACTTTTGAACCCGACCCCTTTTGATTTTCCTGAAATTTTTACATATTATACTATCTCATCAACAACAGTTCTGTGAATTTTTTCAAAATTTTTTACTCAACCCAAAAAAAGTTACGAATTTTTAGAAAAACTACTGTTTTTTTTTCAAACAATCGTAACTATTTCAAAAATTGACTAATCGGAACGTTTTTTTTTGGTTTTGTTTGTCTTTAAACGTACTTTTCAGGAAAAAATGCAAAAAAAATATTCAAACTTAGATTCTACAAAATTTTTCATTTTTTCGGAGAAAATCATTGATTTTTCAAATTTTGACACTTTTGATTTTTGATTTTTTTATTTCAAAAAAAACTTTGATTTATTCCGCGTATAACAACGTTAACCCCATAATGGGCCGACATTTCTTTCTATTTCTTTTGTTTAATTGAAAAATATTATTTGCGTTAAATAAATACAAAATATTTTTTAATTAAACAAAAAAAATAGAAAACAATTTTGGCCCATTATGGGGTTTGCGTTGTTATATGCGGAATAAATCAGAGTTGTTTTTGAATTAAAAAAATCAAAAATCAAAAGTGGAAAAATTTGAAAAATCAATGATTTTCTCCAAAAAAATAAAAAATTTTGTAGAATCCAAGTTTGAATATTTTTTTTGTATTTTTTCCTGAAAAGTACGTTTAAAGACAAACAAAAACAAAAAAAGAACGTTTTGATTAGTCAATTTTTGACATAGTTACGATTGTTTGAAGAAAAAAAACATCAGTTTTTCTAAAAATTCTTAACTTTGTAAACAATTTTGAAAAAATTTACAGAACTGTTTTTGATGGGATAGTATAATACGTAAAATCAGTTGTGTAATTTTTTTCAAATTTTTTTACAAAGTTAAAATTTCAAAAAAACTGATGTGTTTTTTTTTTGTCTTTAAACGTATTTTTCAGGAAAAAACATAAAAAAAATATTCAAACTTGGATTCTACAAAATTTTTTATTTTTTCGGAGAAAATCATTGATTTTTCAAATTTGTCCACTTTTGATTTTTGATTTTTTTATTTTAAAAGAAACTCTTACTTATTTCTCGTATAACAACGCAAACCCCATAATGGGCCGACATTTCTTTCTATTTTTTTTGTTTAATTAAAAAATATTTTGTTTTATTTTTACGCAAATAATATTTTTAATTAAACAAAAGAAATAGAAAGAAATGTCGGCCTATTATGGAGTTTGCGTTGTTATACGCGGAATAAATCAGAGTTTTTTTTAAATAAAAAAATCAAAAATCAAAAGTGTCAAAATTTGAAAAATCAATGATTTTCTCCGAAAAAATAAAAAATTTTGTAGAATCCAAGTTTGAATGTTTTTTTTATATTTTTTCTTGAAAAGTACGTTTAAAGACAAACAAAAACAAAAAAGAAATTTCCGATTAGTCAATTTTTTACATAGTTACGATCGTTTGAAGAAAGAAACATCAGTTTTTCGAAAAGTTCGTAACTCTTTTTGGGTTCAATAAAAAATTTTGAAAAAATTTACAGAACTGTTTTTGGTGAGATAGTATAATAATATGTAAAAATTTCAGGAAAATCTAAAGGGGTCGGGTTCAAAAGTGGTCGATTTGGTGTGGAATGCCCCATATGCTTAACACTACCCTATTAGTTCAATAACAAGCAAGTGAAGTTTTACCTATACTTTCATCCGAGAAACGGCGGATCACTAAGTAATACTTAATAAAAAGTTGTAATTGTTCAATTGTAAAATAATTACCCTTTGTAAATTAGTGCCCCGGTCTCCTCTACTCGTTTTTTTATGTAGAACTTTTTAAACAAATACAGCTTTTAATTATATTTCAATAAAAAAAATTTTTTTTGAAAAATAGTCACAAAAAATTTGAAAAATAATTATGGTATCAGATTACACAGCAGACAAATTATAAAACAACGATTAAAAAATAATAAAGTATCGGAAATTATCAATTAAGGCGATCTGAATTATTCATGTCATTAAGACCTCAATTAATAACCGTCCATCTTCTTACGCATAATAGCATTTGTTTGTTATATCGTGTTAATATTTATATAATTTTCTTCATGGTTAGTGTGTTTATCCTATATATTGAAAATACGCATAAAGTTATCTAGCGCACAGGTGGAACGTAAACTAGTACGGATAACGTAAACCGTCTATAATTTGCCTTCATCATCGGTTAACTCCTTCCTGATAAAACCAGAACGCAAGAAGTTAACAAGTCACAGTTGTCAAAGTCCAGTGTGCGAACAACATCATGAAATTTTTAATTTTAGTGTCTTTGTTAGTGTTAGGTACTTACGCCCAAGAGAATGAAGAAAAGGACGAGCAAAACTATGTGCAAGATGCTGTCCATTTCTTGGATACGTGCGGCGCTAAAGATTTCTCGCTCTGTTTTAAAGTAAGTAATTTTTTTTTATTTTTTAATTATAAAAATAATTTACATCGTTTTAAAAATATTGAACTTGACATCCAATAAAACAACGATTCTAATTTTAGGAAAGAGCCTTACACTACGTTGAAAACTTGCCAAGCGAATTAGTAATCGGTGGAGGATTAACTATAAAAGCAAACGAAAATAAAATTAATCGTGCAGCTAGAGAATACAAAGAGGTAGAATTACCAGAAGAGCCAAGAGCAAGAGAAGAAACAATCGAACACGTTTTGTTAGAAAAAATTGTTAACTACTTCTCCACCCACGACTTCCAATTCAAAGTACCTGATGGAGCAATCAACGAGGTCCAAAGATCACTCGAAGAAGGTAAAGTTCGTGTATGAATAACAATAAAATGTAATTTTGTTTTTGTCTCAGGGCGCAAGAAGAGCAAAAAGAGCATCATGCCACTGTTAATTTTATTGAAGCTGAAGTTGGGCATGTTCGCAGCAATTGCTCTCAAAACTTTAGCCGTCATCTCATTCAAAGCTTTAATCATTGCTAAAGTAGCACTAACGATATCGTTGATTATAGCATTGAAAAAGTTGACTGATTCCGGTCATCAACATGCATCTTATGAAGTGGTCGCACACGACGATCATCACAGATCGTTCAAACCGGAACTTCCATATAGAGGATATGCTGAGAAATTCGAAGAACCCATCGCTTCTTAATACCTCCAGTTCAGGTTAACAAACTCACAATCTCACCTTAAATGTTCTTGCAGCATCATTTTTTTTGTATATAAAAAAAAAGTTATTTATTATCAAAGTTTGCATTAAGTACTATGTACAAATTGCTTATTTATTTATTTATTTATTTATTGAATAAAACGCTTTTGTAGTGTTCAACTCTTCACAGCTATTTTATTTGACTCTTGAAGTTCTTATTCTACTTTTCAAGGCGCATAAATCATTCGATACATAAGTTTTGCTCTTTAATTAATTTTGTGATACTTATCGAATCGTGGTCTTAATTATGCAACCATTTCATTAGAAGTAACGGTTAATTAAAATATTTGGGTAATCGAATGCACAAGTTCCCACAAAATCGCTATCAAAAACTGTAGGTACAGTTTAGTTACGGTTTAGGAAAATTGTAATTTATCAAAATTTCTTGTTTATGACAATTACGTTCCTGATTAACAAAATAATTATCTCTAGCATAACGAAAAAAGAAAGTGCTACAGGAAAATTCATTGTTTGATTTATCTCATGGTAAAATGCTCCATGTGTTTACATCAGGAGCAACAACGTAAATTTTATACTAAATATAAAATATTTTCTGGCAAAGAGTAGATGAAAATTATTAACTAAGGTACGAGTTTCCCTTTTTAAACAAAAAATACTTTACAAATTTGAATTATAACTACATACCTAAGCTAAGCTTCTTGCCCTCAAAAGCATCATCTTGATTAAAATTTTAAAATTTTGTATTTACTTCGACATTTATACATACAGTAAATAGAGCAAACTGTTACATCATAAATAAAAAATTTCCAAAAAAAAACCGATTTAATTTTAAGTTCAAGCTCCTCATATTTTATTTATTTAATATTATAAAACCTAATTACATCTTAAAGCAATAATTACTAAAGGTTGCTAATTTTGTGAGGTAATTCAACGTAAAGATAACCTAACAGATACAAATGCTTCCCTTTGTCGATTAAATCGATTAATTAGAAATGCACTACTAATTTTAACTAAATAAATGTACAAAGATAAGTAAACAAAATATTTGGAAACTTACAGAAAAATTTCCATATTTTTGCATTTAGTACTTAGTCACGTACTCTGCTGTTTTGTATCTAACAATAAAACGAAGTAATTAATGAAGACTAATAATTTTAAGCAGGAGGTTGTAAGTAAAACAAACTACAGACAGAATTCAATTAAATAGCAAATCTTATAAATTAATATAATTTAATTTAATTCGAAATTTATAATTAATTTTAAAGTTTGCTCAGACTGCATTTTAATCAAAGTTACACCAAAAGGAAAGAAAAACTTGAAATTATGTTTGTGTACCGACAACAATACAGCAATATACTATAACGAAGTGGTAGAAATTTTCTCATCACTGAAAAACTACTTAGTGAAGTTTCGTAGATAATCTAATGAAAGCTGAAGCACTTTGGCCACAACTTCACCATGGCAACCAGTAATTAAAACATTATATTATTATATCGAGTGTATTAAAACTTCATTTTCTCTAACTTATTCAAATATTTTATTAATTAGGCTTGTATAATAATTGGTGTACCAATTTTGATCGGTTTGAATCGCTAATTTTGTGTAAATTGCTTAACTGTAAGTGTAAGTTGTAAAGAAAGAAAAACCGTATTTATTTAATAAATTTTATTTTCTTGTCACTTACACTTCTCACACTTACACTTGAATATTGGAGTAAGAGTTTGTCTTTGAGGACGTTCGGGCTCGTGCTTTCCATATGAACAATCAAAAAGGAAAAGTCTATTTAAATTTTGTAATAAATCAATAATTTATTGTGTAATTTAAGTAATGTAAAATACAATTTTGATTTCTTTACACCTACCATTTTACTCGTCGTTTTATTGACAAAATTATGGAGGGAATTTTAATTCCTTCCTTGTAGATCCTAGATGTTTAGGGAGAATAGTTTTATTTTCAATGCAAAATTCAAGATAATGTCGTAATGAATATTGTTTGGATTTTTGATTGGACTTATTAGGGGTTGCGTAGCTCAGTTCTACAAATTAGTATAATTAATTAAATATTTACATCATTTACACTTACTTATCGATAGTAACAATTATAAAATTAAACTACATTTAACACATAGAGACGGTCATTTGCCTTGCAGGTAACGCGATCAACATTCAAATCCGGAAAAGTGTAACTTTTTTATTACTAGTTTCCGTGCTTCGGAAGGCATGTTAAGCCGGTGGTCCTCCTGAGTTAATGATTGCTATCATTAACATAAAAACCAGGATTACAGGTTCGTTTGAAGACAAGTCTAGCAAACTACGTATCGGACGTTATACAATTTACATGCTCAAGGATCTGGCACTGCCAATCAAACGACGCAGTGGGTGTTTAAGGCAAACAGGGTTGACCCTAGCCAAAAGTAGAAGATAAAGAAGAAGCAATTTAACATAATAATGTAACTTACCCTAAACCTACATAACCAAGAAAGGTAAACTACCCTACAGGGTACAATGTACCATGGCGCCGCTGTGCACTCCCCACAACTACAATTCACAATTCTTGATCTTAAGCTATTTGGAGTTCGTAATATTTATTTATAAAAACACAATTCATAATTAAAGTCTAATTATCTTTTTTGTAAGTGAGTGTGTTTTGACATACTTAATAATAACTCAAAATAGCTTCAGATCAAGAATATTATTTATAGAATAGTATTATCTCAACGAATTTGCTATATTTTAAATATAGCAAATTCCTCTTATTTTATAAAAATATTTAAGTAGGCGCCATCTGTTGATTAAATTAAAAGAGCCCTGAAAAAAATGCCCCCTCTTAATGAATAAATAAATTTGCAACCGGTTTCGCAATTTTTTATTGCATCTTTAGGCAATTATCTACAAAAATTCTTTTATTTGAATGCGACAAAGTCGAGAGTATTTGAAAATAACAAATAAATTCCTTGCAGAAAAACATATTTTCCTTTTTCTATCCAATTCTTTTTCAATTTTTCTAGTCTAAATTGCAGTTCGTATTTCTTTTCTGCTATTATTATTATTATTTAGCGTTACATTCTTTTCAGAATTGAGCTGTCTACTTAGAGACCTACAAGATCCTTTTTCTGAGGGGGATTAGTCCTCTTTGTCCTTAATTTACATAAATAATTTACATTGCATTCACATCGTTAATTCACTATCAACTCACTTTTCTCTTCATTACAGTTTTGCGTGTGTTCTTGCTTCTTTCACTATTAATTTCCATCTCTTCCTATCACAGCACATCTGACGCCAGTTCTCAACTTTCATATCCCTCAGGTCCTCTGTCACATTTTTCCACCATCGTGCCTTAGGTCTTCCTCTCATTCTCTCCACATCCGGTTTCCACATCGTCAAACGTTGAGTTACATCCTCATTACTGCTACGCATTATGTGTCCCAGCCATCTTATGCGTTGAGCCTTCATGAATCTTACCACGTCTTCTCCGTCCATCTCTCTCAGAATTTCGAAATTCATTCTCGGTCTGGTCTCACCATCTATTCTTTTCGGTCCTAAAATTCCTCTCAATATCTTTCTTTCAAAGACTCTGAACTGCTCCTCTTCTCTGCGTGTAATGCTCATGGTTTCGGCAGCGTATGTCACAACCGGTCTTATCAGTGTCTTATATATTATAAACTTTTGACTTTTTCGATATCTGCCTGTCTTTCAAAATATTCTTATTCGCAAAATATGCTCTGTAACCAGCCTGTATCCTTGCTCTAACTTCTTCTCCTCCATCGTTATTACTGACTAAACGCACTCCTAAGTAGTTAAAGCTTTCGACCTTCTGGAAAATGCAGTCATCTATCCTTATCTCAGTTACGTTGTCAGCACCTGCTTTTTGGCATTTCATGTATTTAGTCTTATTCACATTCACCTTCAAACCCACCTCTTCTGCAGCCACTTTTAATTCTCTTAGTAATTTCTTCATTCCTGCTTCTGTTCTTGAGATGATTACGACGTCATCGGCGTATGCTATCAGTTGACTCTCTTTATTTATTATTGTTCCGTTACACTTAGATTTTCTGATAATATATTCTAACACTAGATTGAATAAAGTCGCTGACATCGCATCACCCTGCCTTACACCGGTATTCACTTCTATGCTTTCCGTTTCCCCATCCGGTGTCCTTATTTTCGCCGTTGTTTTCTTTAGAGTCATCATGACTAATCGTCTTTATTTCTTTGGTATTTTTAATTCTTTCATAATTTTACTCAATTTTCTTCTGCTCAATGTGTCGAAAGCCTGCTTAAAGTCTACGAAGAGCAGGTATAAGTCCATATCGTAATCGTAGCTCCTCTCTCCTATTTGTTTCAGGCAATGTATGGCACCAATCGTAGACCTGCCTCTTCTGAAACCGAACTGATAATTTCCTATTATTTTCTCTGAGTATTCCTTAAGTCTGTTGTGTATTACCGATGATAATACCTTATAGGTGACGTTTAGGAGTGTTATACCTCTATAATTTTCGCATATTTCTGCATCTCCCTTCTTTCTCAGTGTAACGATTATTCCTTCCCACCATTTCTCCGGCAGTTTTTCCTGCCTCCATTATTTTTATCAGTTCATATATTTTGTCATGTAGTGCCTTTCCACCGTACTTCATCATTTTTGCCGTTATTTCATCACTGCCTGCGGCCTTTCCATTTTTAAGCCTTTTAATTGCTTCTAATATTTCTTCCTTTTCGGGTTCTGCTATTTCTTCTGCGTTCTCTTTCTCTTCTTTTTCAGTACTTTCCATTACATCTTCTTGTTGTATGCTTAGCAGCCCCTCGAAATGCTTCATCCAAATATTCTTAATCTTTTCCGGGTCACTTTCCAGTTTACCATCCTTATTCTTCATTCCTCTTATTTTGATCGCAGGCGTATATCTTTTGTTGCCAATTTGATCATAAAATGCCTTCATGTTGTGTTTAGTGCTACTCTCCTCTATTTCTTTCATTTTTTCGTCCAACCATTTGTTCTTTTTCTGTTTGTACAGTTTGTCGGCCTCTTTTCTTTTTTCTCTATAACTCTTAATGTCTTTTTCCTCGTTTGTCTCTAACCACCTGAGTCTTGCCTTTCTTTTGAGTATATTCATATCACTACATTCGTTGTCAAACCATGCTTTTCGCTTTGATCTCTCTTTATATCCCATTACTTGCCTTGCCGTTATGGTGATGCTATCTGATATTATCTTCCATTCCTCATCTATGTCAATTATATTTTCATTCTTCCTCTTTTCCATTTCTTCTTTTAATTTATCTACATACTTCACTCTAACTGCACCATGTTTAAGTTTTTCCACTGCCATAAGTTTCTTTGTTTTATGTTTATTTTTTACCAATGATGTCTTCTGTTTAACTTCCGCTATTACGAGGTAGTGATCTGAGTCAGCCTTGGCTCTTCTGTACGATCTCACATCTTTTATCGACGAGTCTCTTCTTGTTGTCACCAATACGTGGTCAATCAGATTGCCCTTCATGGTACTCCCCCCCGGCCAGTTCCATGTAATCTTATGTGCTTTTCTATGTTTAAATTTGGTACTCGATATTGTCATGTCCAGTGCTAACTCTAGATCGCTCAACCTT
Organism: Rhagonycha fulva; assembly: GCA_905340355.1. Classification (NCBI taxonomy): domain Eukaryota; kingdom Metazoa; phylum Arthropoda; class Insecta; order Coleoptera; family Cantharidae; genus Rhagonycha; species Rhagonycha fulva. Next base: position 3,626,983 of record HG996559.1, read on the forward strand.
GTGCCGTTGTCGTTTGTGTGGTTGTGTATTGTCTCCTTACCAGCTACGGCTCTTATATAGTCTTCTCTCCCGATTTTCGCATTGAAGTCTCCCACTAGTACTATTGTGTCATGTTTGGGTATTGTTTCGTATAATATCTCCAATTCGCAATAAAACTCTTCCTTCTCATCCTCACCACTTTCCTTGGTTGGCGCGTATGAATTTACTATTGATAAGTTACTTGGACTCGTCTTAATTCTCAGATATGAAAGTCTTCCCCCCCATCGGCTTAAAGTGCAATATATTTTTGATTATTCTCCCCAAAACAAAAAACCCTGTGCCGTTTGCTATTATGCTGTTATTATGGTTAATTAATTTTCTTGAATTAAAGAAACCAAAGCAGAAAAAAATAGGGTAAACCATACAGTTACTGGACACATGACAGTTATGGAACACTGTACATATAAACTTTAAAAATTAGACTATTTCTAAGGCTACATAAACAAATAGTAGATATAGAAAGTGTGTAGTGCATAGGTGTTAAGGAACATCGCGCGAGAATTTATTCCCACTCTCAACATTGTTCTGATTTTTTTAAATTTTAATGAGACAGTTCGGGATGTATTCTTAACATTTTCTTAATATTTTCTTAAGAAATGTAAGAAGTAAAAAATTTTTTTACAGCTTTTATTGTCTAACTTAATAATATAATTTATACGCCTATATTGAGCTACGAATGTCTCAGAAATGCTAATGAAAACGTTTTTTAATTAAATTTAAAGTATGAACCCAAAAAGACGTGTCCAACCACTGTATTACAAATATACTTGAAATTCTATTTTCGGACGCCCGTCCGATAATAGAATTCTTTGCAAACTTCACTTAATCAGTTACTGGACAGGTGTTCAATAAATTGTAATTTTATTGTTTAACAGTGCAATAAGTTCATAAAAAATATATTTTTTTATGAAAATAAATGTTTGAAAGAGTCCAGTAACTGCTATACATATTTGCATACTTTTACTATTGTTCCTTTCTTTTCAAATTGGGTTGTCAGAATCAAAAATTTAATTAAGCAACGTTAACATGCAAGGTCGAACTTACTTAAAAATTAATTTGGTTAAGAAGTACCAAAAAGTAGGAAAGATATGAATTTAAAAAATAAAAATTGCTTAACTGTCCGATAGCTATATGGTTTACCTACTGTTTATAAAAATAATTGCAGTTTTTATGAACAACGTAAATTTTATGTATTATGTGTGGTGCAATCAAAATTTGATATAGTCTCAAGTCGGTGGCAAGAAGTTGCATTATGCAAGAACTAACTTTAGTTGCAAATTCATCACAAAGCATATTCGTGCTCAGAATTTATGCTGAAAATATTGCAACTACATGTAGGTATCTTTAAAAGTTTAGTTTGGATGTTATTCAAAGACAAGTCTGTAATTTAAACAGTCAACATTAAAGTAAGTTTAAACTAGCGTAAAGATGATTGTTTAGTGTAGCGAAAAGTTACACAATTTCGGACAAAAATTGAAAGTAGTGAAACTTTCGGCGACAAAGAAGGTCTGAATTTACTTAAGCATATCGACATTAACGTAAAAGCACAACAGGTAAAGTAATAAAAAAAAAATTCCCAAAGATGTGAATACCCAAATTAAAGAAATACAATTGATGCAATTAACAAAGTACTTTCACTATATTCAAAAATTACTGGTTCATGACGATGTATATAAGACAATATGTGGAAGTCAAAAGGTTTCAATGTTAAAAAAATGTTGTTCCTTTCATCGTGTCTTGTGATGTTTGGTGTGGTTAAAAGTTCAATAGTTAATCCAAGATCTGAAGCTGTATCATTTAAACAATGCTTAATAAGTTCTCCAACATCGTTCGGTTATTGTGTAGGGATGGAAGCATTATCAAAATTGCAAACTATAGACAACGAACCAGAATTTGACATCGTCGATGGGGTGACTTTCTCTAGAGACGATCAACAAGTTAGAGAGTCATATAATTTTATTGACAGAAATCCTGGAGACTTTAGGTAAAAAAGATTTTTTTCTCTGAAAAATGACAAACTTTAACATTAAATAATTTCCCATAGGTAGCATTGAGGCGATGGCTTAGCAAATATTAAAAATTATGTTGTCAGTTTTAAATTGAATTGTTTACATCCTTCGCCTGGTGCAGATGCAATACAACACTTTGAGTTATTTGGCCATTTATTGTACAGCACAGAAACTCATTAACTTATTCATTTTATAAATTACTTCGTTTAATGTACAACGGCGCCTTATTAAATTTTAGGCAATAAAGCCAATTTGGTAGCTTTGATAAATTTGGAAATTTTTCCGTATCAAAAAGATTAATTGTGCGAGTGGTGGGTTGTAGGATCATACAGTGGTTTTTAATTAAACCAACAAACAATAACCATGTCCTTGTGCTTGAACTTAGGCAAGTGAAAAATGATTGTCATAATTTTTGTTACGGCTTGCGAATAACAACAATTAAAAATTCTGCTTCAAATTCTGTAGGAAATGATTCACTCGGTGAAAGTTCTTATTAAATCTTGTAAGATTAATTTCAATGTTTTCATTGTATAGAAAACGAAATCTTTTCTGAATAATATGGAAATTGCGAGTGTTTGTAATTTATGATTTGAGATACAAAGCAAATAAAACTGAAATTGTGAAATTGCAAGATGTATTGCTTATCAACCGTAATAATAGAATATTGGATTTTCAGTAGTTCATCAATGCTGCAAGCTTTCCCAATGTCATTGATGGATTACAAAGTTCACTTTTGGATGATTACTTGCAAAACTTGTTTCAGGTTGTAACTTGTAATATTAATATTTGGCGGCTGTTAAACTTTTAGATCATTAAGCACTTTAAAATTACTGATTCTTGCTGAAACAGGGACGGATCTGTAACAAAATATTGGTATACAAAAACTTTTTTTAAAATAAATAAAATTATTTATTTTTAAGGTGCTATCTATTTTTAGCTTGCCAGCATCATTAAATACCTTGTTAATTACAATATTTTTGAAACTTCACTGTACAGAACAAAATTAAATTTTCTTTATTTTTGCTTTTGTGATAAAAATGTAAATGAGAGTATTAGTACCTAAATAGACATTAACAACTACTAATATTTAAGGTACTACCATTAATAAAAATATATTAAATATAAAAACGTTAATAACGGAATATTAATAGTGCTAAGTTCTTATGGCCAGAGCCATTTTTTAACTTAAACTTTAAATATTTAAACTTAACATTGCAATAAATTGCTTGCGGCATTACTTGAAAAGATATGCGGTTTAAAGTTAGAAAAGTGGATGTATAACCTAAGGCCTTATAAAACGTACATAAATTAGATGTTTTTTTTCCAGAAAATTTAAAGTTATCCTCTGGGATTAATTTATTTATAGTATGAAGCTTGTATAAGAATTACTAAACTGATTAACCCTAATTGTAAAACAATAACTAAAATTTTCTACAAGTAGAAGTTACAATAATGAGCCCGATCTGAGGCAACATAAACATAATTGTAAATTAAAAAACCTACAAACGGCTGGGAACCAATTAGCTTCAGTTTCATTTCTTATGTATAATAATTTAAAATTTTTGTTTTGTAAATTTTACTGCTTGTAAAAATGATCAGCGTTATTTAAATTCTTGAATTTTGTCAGCTTGATCGCACTAGATGTAAGGTAACAGTAAGAAAAAACAAAACTTCCAAAGTTTGCAATCTTTTAGTTACGTTAAAAAGCAATTTTACAAAAATATACTAACCAGACTATCTAGTCAAATGAAAATTTCACAGATAGGTACGCCCAATTTATCATTGTCGAGTTTAGGCCTTCTGATTTATAACATGGTGTACACTAAAAAATATAAGCAAATTTATACTACACAAAATCGCATTTACAAAACCTGATAAAATAGAAGTAAAAACTTTTCAAATTTACTGTAAGTTCTTAAATGTGGTGAATAAATTCGAGCAAATAACGTTAATCTTTTTTATGGCTGTAAATCGAGTTTTCAAATTTTAAAATTAATTCAGCCGTTCGTCTTTGTATTTGCACAATTCATTTATAAAAGACTAATTTAAACAAAATCATATTTTTTTAAAAATTATTTGAATAAAATTTGAAACTTGTCGTTTGCTAAGGAAGTCTACAATTATTGAACCGCACGAGTAACTTAAGCAGCTAATTTATTAATAGTTAAGTCCTTGACATAGAAAAACTTTTTTTGATACTCAGTTGGATGACTAGTGATAGAAACTGTGAACATCAAAGCAAATAAAATGACAAATCAGTCAATATTGGAAATACGTAAAAAATCAACCACTAGGAAGTTAGTTTATGGCTGCTACCAAAAGTTTCAACAAGTGATTGCTCTTGCAACGGAAATATCTATCATCAGTGATGTGGTATTTTTGTAGTAAAGTAAATCACTCAAAAGCATAAATTTTGTGCTTTCAATTTGAACAAATACATTTTATAGAATCTACTAGGTGGTTCGAGTTTATCAAAAATGTTCTTGTCACAAAATATCGTAACGAAATTTTTGGAAGGTCAGAAAATTTACTCATGGTAATTTATGCGCAATTCACATACAACCAAAATTTATTTTCAATATTTCACGTTTAAATAATATTCTGCCATTTGATATCCACATTGTTATTCAGTGCATAAATTATTTTCATGTCCACCATTTTGAATTATTTTAAGCTTAATTACATTTTTTGTTAAATAATTGAATCGGTTCAAATTATTCAAAATAAAATAAAAAATGGAAATTCCGCAAAACTGTAATTTTCTCTTTAAATCTTATCACACACCTAGAAAATTGACAGTACAATAAATAAGTATAATTGTATTAACACCTACCTGTTGATCTAAATACCTTTCTAAATTTATGAAAATAAAAATGAAGGAACACTCCTAACTTGAAATTATAAATTAAATGAGACTTTTCATATTTAAATTTTATCCTGATCCTTTTCGTCGTTTTTTAAATGAAAGTTATTGGTTAAGGCACGTGGTCCTGTGATCCATCTTATCCGCCAACACAAGACTCATCAACAAAGAAAACACATAGGGTATATAGTGTTATCCACAAAAAAGATTGTGGAATTAATCTCATATGTCCACAACTGCAAGTCACTCAACCCACCACAAATTTTGTATTTTTATTTGGCCAGTACAGGTCTGATAAGAAATATCCGTTAAAATATCTCTACTTTTATAATTTTTCTTGTTAGATTTTCATTGGACGTCAATCCTAAAGACGGTCCTGATTGTTATTGGCTTTTGTCATTGATTTGCATACAAAATATAAATATCTATTTGTAGATCATTAACGACCATTTCGTCACAGTATAAGATCGATTACAAGATTGTTAAAAATTTTGAATTTAAATTTTAAAAGTAATTAAAAATTAAAAGCACTAAAAATAAAAAATCGTAAAATAACTGAAAAAATTTAAGAAAGTTTTGTAAAATCGTAAAAAATACTTGTGCTACTAACAATTTTTTAAATTTCAGGTCCATTGTGGACTCAGTTGGAGATGTATTTTCACGAAAAAATTTAAAATGGGATATGGGTTTTATTTATCCTGGGCTAACCATGAGAGTAGCGCCATCCGTAAGTCCGGCAGGTGTATTAGAATTTGTTATGGATCCACTCCGAGAAGCCCACTCTAAGCACACCTTGAAAGAAGCTAGCACAGGTAGAAATAGAAACCGTGAACTTGACCGTGAATGGTTTGTAACTCGCATAGTTACAAAATTCAAGAGAACTGTAAAAATAATGTTCTACTTTAACTTAATTAATTAAGAAACATTCCTACATAAGTTTTAAAAAGTTTCATTTTCCTAAAAAAAAATTCAATTTTAAAACTACACTACAATAGTTGAAGGAAATTCCGTGGGAGCGCTGGTTAGATTCCGGTAGAAATGAGGTGAATGTACGAAGAAGTTCAGACAAATTCTGCAATATATCGAGCGCTAAACCTCGCTCCGGTATTCTCAAAAGAAATGCCAAGTTCAAATTACTTAACAAGGAAGTTTTTAATGTTTAGGTCAGGGTTAAAAATGTTTATTTATTTTTAAATGCAACGTAAATATTTAATGATTTTGTTAATTTTAGATAAAATTTGATCACTGCCAACCAAAACAATCCTTTTTAAATTTTTTTAATAACCCAACAATTTTGATTAGGCTAAAGCCCCAAGTTTTATTTTTTAATTTTTTCTAGGGCAATTACTGGCGAGGCAATTTTTATTACCTTTTCTTGCGGGTTTTAAATTTAATGTTGCTGCTTTAATTCCAATTATATTTGGATTAATTGCGCTCGTTATAAAGAAGGCGTTATTTTTAAGTAAGCTTGGGTTGGTCATTTCTACCGCAATTGGATTGAGTACGCTGTTGTTTGGAAACAAACACCCACCTGTTCCTGTACATGGAGGATACGGAGGTGGCGGTGGTCCTTATGGAGGAGCAGGTTATGGGGGTGGAAATTATGGTTATGCTCCACATAATCGGTTAGTTCAAAATTTTGTTAAGAAAAAATCTCTAAACAAGGAGTAATTTTAGGCATCCTGAGGAAGAATACTACAGGGATCCTTTATACAGAGCAGGTGAAAACAACAACGTAGAAAATCAAGTTAGGTTTATTAGTACCGACGAGGAAGTTTACTCAAGAAGTGATAAAACAGCAGGAAGGAATTTTGCGTGGAATGATGACGAAAAGAAGAAGAAATCAAAAATAACCAAAAATTAGCTGTTTAAGTTTTGCATAAATTTTATAGAAACTAAGAAATTAAATGTATGCACGTTTTTTGTTTTATTATTTTATTGGAGTACAAGTTGAGGTGAAAAATATGAAATAAAAGAATGAAAATCGAAAAAATAAGTTTTCCTTTTCGAATTTGCCCGATGAATTAATATCAACAAATTGAAAGTAAGATTGAAGTAAACGAGGTGAGTAAATAAAATTGCAATATACTAAGTATATTTAATTTCTTTTTAAAATTTACAGTTTTTCTTTCTAATTTAAGAAAAAGTTTTGCAAAACTGCTTTTCCCAAAATTTAAAAACCTATAGTTTGAGAAGACTTAATTAATAATAATTACAATTTAAGTCATCTCTTGGCTATAATTTATCCAATTCCCCCTTTGAATTATCTAAAGCAGCCTGAAAAATCCGTGGCTTTTCGTCTAAATTATAAGTGCAAGAACTACAGGTTACAATGCAAGGATCAATTACTTCAATTAGTTGCATTTCAATTTCGATGGTGGGATGAAAATCTGCTCAGATCGTTCCTACGTCGATTGCTTTCTCACCAACCAAAAAACCAGAGATAAACGATGAAGTGAGTTTGAATCAAATCACAAAAAATAAATAATGACTTAAAGGTCTCAGTTCTAAATGACGTACAGGAGATAAACAGAGTGCAAAAATTCTTAAGACTTATCATACTGTTCCATGAAAAGAGCAGATTATGCTGAGAATTTAGTTGATCAAAAAGAAACTCAAGTGTTGATCAGCCTTCAACATGATCGCAGCTCAGCTAGAATAATAATGAAAAAAGGATGGGGAAGATCACATTAAATACGTCACCAATGACCATTAGAAACTGCAATTTGGTCTATTCTATAGACGAATATCTTATAAGTTATAACTAAATATGGAAAAAAAGTGGGAATAACTTGGATTACTCTTGACAGATTTACATGTATCAAGAGGTACATCGAGTTATCAGTCGTCCATGGAAAGGAATAACAATCTCTCTTTAGTGTTGTGTATCTTCCTAATATAAAATGTAACATTCACTGATGTTGCGATAACTTTCTCTAAATTGCAATAGTCCAAAATTGGGAGCAATAATTGTGGTTAATATTTTCTTAATTGCCAGAAGTAAAATGCTTTAAATTTATAACCCTTTTCATGTGGTTTCGTGTTTTTCGAAAATGGAAACAATAAAGTCAAAGTCATAGATGAAAGTGCTTACACAATATTGTATAAATTTTTTGTTTGCAAAAATGTATAATAAAGCGTAAACGTAATATAATTTGTCCATCTTAAAGTAATGCTTCCTGTGCAATAAACAGTTACGTATAAGAAAAAGAATACCATGATTATATATGATTATGATATTATAAATGCTCCAGAAATTATTAAAATATCACTCCACCAGTTTTGACTTGTAAATTAGATTAAACAAAGGTAATAATGATAAGGTAGAACACCTCCTTGTAAACCCCGACAATAAAAACAATCAAAAAATAAGAAGAGCAAGTGCATACAAGAAAATACTGTATTAGTAACAAACATGACCCAAATACTTGGTTTCAAAACAACTTTTTTTACATAGCTTCATATCTACTTTCGACATGTCTAAAAATACCGTTTAAAATCCCGTCTCGATATTACCGATACAAAAGTTGCATTATAATTTCAATTAATACTGCCTAATAAAATTTAGTTAATATAAACAAATTAAAATGGTTTTTTTCATTCAAAAATTAACCATTTAGGTTGTACAACCTACTTTAGATATTATTTTGTTATTTACATAAGTAAAAGCGTTAAACTTTAACAAAATCGCTTTCTTATCAGTTAATGAAAACAGTGGGTTAATGACTAATTTTAAATTGAGATTATTTTAGGATGTAATCTGAGGGATATACAAGATAATGTGAAGAGTTTGCATTATTCATACAAAACAATTACCAAACTATGCCTAGCCAATTAACACACAAAAAGAAATATTTGATTAATCAATGCTAAAATATTTTCTTTCACTATTATTTTATCAATGCGTTTTAAGAATATTTTTATTAAATTGGGTGCTGATTGAGATATCTCGTTTGGTTCTGGGAGAAGCAAAAATTTCACTGTGGTTGTTTTTTCTAAAGAAGGCAAAATTTTTAGTTTTTTCGTAGCTTGAAAAGCTATGTACTTGCTATTCTTTTTTTGATATTTAGCTATGAATTTTAGACTAAGCATAAATTGAAAATTTCTTATCTTGAATGGAAAAATGCCACTTTTTCTACTTCGTTACGCAAATAGAAGATATTACCATTACTTCCTTCAGGTGTTCGTTTTCTTTCTTCATTTTTATTCGGGGTCATCACTATAAGAAGAAGAGGCTGTTCTCTTAATGACTACTTCTGCATAGATATATTAATTCATTCAATTTTAAAAGAATAATGAAATTTAGCTTATTAGCTTAACGATCAATTATGACGTTTTTCTCATTATCGATGAGCATTTCTATCATCGTTAAATTTTAAAATGATTTATATCTTTAATAAATTACTAAATTTTGTTTTGTTGTTTTTTAGTTTTCAGGCCAAAATTGTGTTTTATATAGGGGAACCTATTTTTTCGTCTTTTTTTTTGAAAGAGCAGCAGAGTTCACTAAGGCTCTACTAACAGTCAATGATGAGAGTGTGACTTTCACTACAGACGGAGCTTTTCTTATTTTCTAATAATATTTTTTGCATTTTCTTTATTTAGCAGTTCTTCTTACTGGAAGGCATGTGGATAAAGTCTACATTAGAGATGTCTCATCTGCTTCTGTTCTTGTGTTTCTTTTTTGATTGTCGCTCTAAACAATTCCGCAGACGTTATTCCAGTTCATTGCGTTAAGTTGGAATTTTATTTCTTTTACTATTTTTGTTATTTAAGCATAGGCTTATTATAACACCAGAACTCAAATACATCTGAATATCTGACTAAGTTTTCCGTAAGGGTCCATGCCTCCACACCATAGAAGACAGACATCAAATTGAGTCGACGAATTTTATGAATTTTTATACTTCTTTATTCTTTAACTGTGTTGATATTCATACGTACCCATTTAATTCTTGGTTGCAAAAATCTTGCAGAATGCAGTGACAATTTAATATTTTAATATCGCTCACTTATTTAGTACATATAACCAAATTTTTAAATATTTTAATTGATTGTTTGTGCTATGGCCATCCTGTGCTTGCTCAATAAGGCGTTCCAGATTATAGTGAATTATAATATGATTAACTTTTTTACAATAATTTTTTACATGACATTAAGGATCAACTCTAGGTAGCGTTTAATTTGTAATACGCAGGCTCATTACGGGGGCAACGTCAACAACACCCACCAAAGCCATTTGGGCTCAGCTCGGACTGATGATGAAATGATCAGAAAGTGATAACCTCTTGGCAAGGATATTATACCATGATTTTTAATCATGAGAAAAACCAACATGCTATGCATGCAATCACACAGACCAAAACTGTTAAAGGCTTCCAAAAACTTTTCAAAACAAAACAGGAGCTTGCGGCTTGTTATAAAACCACCTGGTATACAGATGGATCCAAAACAAATATTAGTATTGGAGCAGGAGTTGGTAGAGATAAACCAGGGGCTGCTTTTAGCATTAACCTGGACTGCTACACCACTACTTTTTAGGCGAAAATTATTGCAATAATGGTCTGTGCAGAGAAGAGAGACTACAGCTTAATGCTGAGGTGGATTCCGGCTCTTGATTTCTGGATTCTGGATTTTATTGTGGAGGGCAGGACAAGCTCGCACGCACTTAGGCCTCTAAATCGGGCCCATTGTGCTACCTCCGATTTCCCAGCAGTGTATGTGGCGCGACTAAGAATAGAACTACTAAATTGAAAACATCTTGAATAGACTGAAGCAATCACAGATGTTTATAAAAGGCTTCTTCAGTGAACAAATAGAAAAAGTAATCTTTCACCTGAGTAAAGCACAGCTTCACCTTCATTCTTTAGTTAAACCCTCATCTTAGTGAGGGTTGTAGAAGATTTTGCATGTAGGCTATGTAGGGAGGATGATAAAACTCCTCACCACATACTATGTGCATGCACAACACTAGTCTCAAAAAGGCTTAAACATCTTGGTTTTCCTTATCCGACTGTTGGAGAGATAAATCAAGTTCCCATCAGCCACGTCATTAACTTTATAGAAAATAAGAGACTCGTGGAGTAAAACTTGGAATGCGGGGTACAATAAGCCAGGAGCTTCAGTGCACGTCGATTGTAAGAAACATAAACTGCTCAGCAAGAATAATAATAATGTGCAGGCTCACTACGAATATTTTCTGTGATAAAGATCGACTTCTGTGTATCTGTGACTGTTCTGCCAGTTTTCACCATTTTTATTAACTTAAATCCTGCAAATATTTCAACAAATATTAAAAAAAATATCTACTCAAGTTGTTAATTTGTTAATTAGATTGTAGAAGTTTATACTTGTCATATTTTCAATGATTATAATCTTCATAAATAATACATCAGATTCGATGTCAGTTGTAAGGAAGTCATTCAATTAAACACGTTCTGTTACAGACAATGTAGCTGCTAAATCGTTTACTTAATATTTTATACAATAAAAAAGATAATTTTTAGGTAGTGGCTTGGTGTGGAATACCTATGCAAGTTTTTATGTTTCATCTTAAACTTTCTTAAAAAAGAAAAGATAGGAACTTGCAATTCCCGGCAGCACACTTCTCATCGAAACTAAACTGAAAGTTCCGAATAACGACGATAAGTAAAACCATATAATTACAGCATACACGTTCATTAAAAAAAGTAAAACAAGAAAGCCTCAAAATTAATACCCATAATGTAAATAAATTACTCTTAGCTTTTGGTTTTAAAATACGTAAAGCATGTTAAATTGCGTATAGCTAAAAACCCAAAACGTTCCAACACAGCAACGATATGCTCTAAATGATATTTTAAAAATTTACATTATTCTAAAAAGTCGGAACAGAACGCATTATGTAAATTTGGTTTTTAACAGTTTATCTGATTTATTGAAAGTGTAACGCAAAATGTATGATCAGAATCAGTTTTTTTCAAATTATCAGCATTTTACACAATTAAGAAGCTGCTCGTTTACATTATTTTCATCCCAATAGCTTTCTCTTATTATATAACTATGTGGTAAAGATGTTGAATGTGAGGCACTTGACCCACTGACACTTAACAAAATTTTAAAACTCACGTATGTTCGATATGTAATGAAATTCCGCAGAAGAGTTGCAGCATAATGAACTAAAATTCTTGTAGGATACGGAAACACAATTTTTGCAACGGGTATACGAATAATTCATGAGTGTATATGATTAAAAGCTCTTCAAAGGCTCAACCTGGCTGTTTTCCAATTTTTTTTATAATAATTGTCTATTAAACTTTTTTCAATAAGTAAGTATAAAATTAGCTTTTAAAAAACGAATTTGTATTTTGAATCAACCCAAGTGTTGAACTTGACCTCAATAATCCACTCTTCGAATAATTATTACTTACATTCATATTATTTTATCTGTAGTACTAACTTCATGTTATTCGTGTAATTTGGTGTATATTACAAATTTAAACTTTTAAATTTAATTAATCTAAACATTTCTATTCGCAATTTAACGATCTACATTTCTGGCCAAATTCTGTTAGCTTACAATAATTAAATAGAGTCATTAAGACAGAAAATTATTTTTATGGCAATTAAGTTCTCAAATTAAAAATTCTAGATAACAAATGTGTAGAATAAGTGCAGATTAATTGGTTTTGTGCTAAAATAAGTAAAATTACAGTTGTAAATCATTGGAACATATTGTTAACTTAATTTAAATAAATTTAACAGTTGTTAAAGGAAATCATGACACCAAATATAAAAATAATTACGAATTTAAATACTCAATAGTTTATGTATTTAAAATATTTTTAAAATTAACCTAAAAAAGAATTTATTTAAATCGGCACAGCAATAATTTATTAAAAAATTACAGTGTAGAGCAAAATTATCTGTGAAACTGTGTGTTGTATGGTATTTAATATGTCTATGGAGGTCAAAAGCGGGATTACAGAGTAATACTACTTTGTAACAACATGTTTTATAACTTATAACATTTTGAGTACCTTCCATTACTTTTTGGAGTAATGTACATTAATTACATTAATTTTTGGAGTTTACTAAACTAAAAGTAAAAATATGTTATTCTCTATATTATACCTATGAAATGTTCTTACAACTGTAGTGAAATATAAACTACTCTCTGAGACACAAGTCCAAAAATCAGAGTTGATTGCAATCTGGAGAGAACCTCTCCAATTTGTTTAGCCACGATGTTAATAGACCAGCTCTTGATTTGTGCGGAAGGAAGGTTATAGATTCTGAAATAAAAAGGTTGTTTAAGGGAACTCCAATAAAACACTGGATGATAGTAAATGCTTTAATGACACATACAACTAATTGAGAAATGTAGTCACAATTTCAATAATAATTGCAATGTATGTTACCGTGCAGAATAATACACACGGTGTTTCTACTAACAATAAACAATACTCAAAAATGAGTATAAGAGCACGTCAGGATACACAAATAAGAAAAAATAAAAAATTACTTACTCGATATCTCATAAGTTTACAATATGTGAAAGGTGATAGTACCGTCTTTCCAATCGCTTTCCAACGTTCGGCTTCAAAAGCTGGTAGTTGGATTGACATTAAACAGAGACTACAAAGAACACTGCTGCTGATACTGTGGTTAGACTAATAAGAAAGCTAATGCTGAAAATGCTGGGCAAAACTGAACGATCCAAATAATAAAAGGATTTCCTTAAATGATTTTCCTTCTAATAGAGAACGCAGTTTGTTAAGGTTGGGTTCTGCATTAGAAATGATTGCTAGATTTTTACATTAGATGAAAACTGCATATAAAGAGTTTTCTCAAATGTTTCTTAGCCAGAAATTTTGGCAGAAACAGACAAAAGCCAAAAAGACCAAGTTACAATTGGACGATTGGTTACAAACAAACTTGAAAAATAATATAAAAACTAAAACTATACGTTTACTTAATTCAAACAAAAATCAAACAGCTTGTTGCATTATCACTTGTACGAAATACATGCGTAAAATGGGGATAAAAGCAAATAAAAAATGTAAAAAAGCAAATGTAAAATTTCTTACAGTAGTTTGTCAGTATCCAGCTTACACAAATTTTACATTATTTTGACTTACTTTACCAAAATGACGTTAATAATATCGTAATGTGTAATGCCTCATAGGGTGCTTATTTTGGTTTTATTAACATAATGGTAGCTATTTCCATCCTATGACGCCAAAATACGAATAACTGTAAGGTTGTATGAAATTCTAGTCTACGTATTAGTAACGTATTTATATTTAAAACAAAGTAAAAAATTAATTTTAACGATTAAAAATTAAAACGATATAAGTAAAAATTACAATAAAATTAATTGAAGTAAAATGAAATACAAAAATTTGTGAAGCAAATATATTTTTGAATGATTTTCTTCAACAATGCAGAGAAAAACGTTGAAGAAAATATTTAATTACTGCATAGTTCACTAACCAAAATATTACAAAATTTATTCATTCGTACAGGAAGTCGGTGAGTGTATGAACTTTTTATCGTATGAATGGTTTCTAATGGCAGCAAAATGATCAACGTGGTTCAGCTTCCACATTAAATTGTAGGTCCTTTTTTACATTAAGGGTGACTTGTATAGATCTAGTTTAAAATTTTAAACTGTAGATTAACCAATCACAATAGTCAAAATCCGAGTTTAAACCATAGTTACCGGTTAAACTTGGACTATACAAGTCAACCTAAGTAAAAAAATGCAGATCATATTTCTAAGTAATTTTTTTTAGTTAAGTCAACATTTGATTTTTTTTGTAATAGTCTTATTATACGCAAATCAACTACAACATTTGGAATTCAGTTGAACGGATCGACGCAATATTAAAATTAATCCGATAGGTGCAATTAACATTGTAAAGCTTCACTGAAGAACGACGGAAGTAATGCCAATTTTTTAATATTAACGTACAATGTTTGCTGTTGCTATTATTTTTTTCAGATGTTACTGACGTATAAAATTCTAGAAAAGGAAAATTTTAAAATCCACCCATTCCATTTGCGTGGGATTTCTTTGTGTTCTAATTTCGATAATAAGAAATAAGCAGTAATAAAAATAACGGAATATACAGTGCACTTCTTCATCTCAAACGAACCAAGCCGCATGTGAAGATTGGCAGGATGGAGAATACGGGGGGAGTCTGTGCAAAAACATTGTGTTTAAAATTACTCTCAAAATAATATGTACCTACCTGTAATAATGGTCTTCTTTTCTGTCTGAAAAAAAGTAACAGATAGCTTCCTCTAGGTGACATTAGCTTTTTGTCGCACTGGTTTGGTTATAAAAATAATTTTAGTATTTAATAGATTTTACTCCTTCTCCTGAAATCCATAACTTGTTTTTGCAAAAGAGAAAATTTGGTAAATTTTGTCCAAATTGACAAACCAATAATATTTGTATCTGTCGTAAATTACCAATTCCCTATGCGAGGTAAAAATTACCGTACGTGCATTTAAAATAAATTCACTTACAGTTATGAACTATAATCTGTAATTACTAATATTATACAAAAGTTTCAATTAAAAACAAAAAATGTAAGAACATATATTTTTCAAACTTAATTGTCTGAAAAAATATTAATTAATGCCTATACACAATAAAAAATAGAACATAAAATAAACCTAAATTTTTGTGCTCTATTTGACAATGAATTATTAGTAACAAATTTATGTTATAAATAATCTGTCTTTACTTGAATTGTCAGTATCATCGAAGTGAAGAATTGTCTCAAATTTGTTGTTAGTCTTTAAACAAGCATTGCATTTTATAGTTCTTGCATGTTTCCAATAAGTGAAATATAGAAAAGAAAAAAAAGAAAAAAAAAAGAAAAGTACTACGAATGTTTAATGCATAAGAACGTACAGTGCTCCATTTACTAATTAAAATTATTCGTATTTAGTATAATTCAACCTACGTAAATATTAAAGTACTATGTATGATCAAAAACCGTATCAAATTTTAGCTGCATAAAGCATAAAAAATTGCTCTAAAGACCTAATTGTAACACATATTTTGTAACATCGTGGCTAAGTCTTTATCCCAACCGCTGAATATCACGCTTCATAGTGTCTGACTTCATATAAAACTACTTAACTTGTAGGTAAAAAAGATCATTACTCTATTACATTGCTACCAAAATCATGTGTCGTTTTAGTTCACTCCAAACTGTCTCACTTGCTATACTATTTATTGTTGGTGTACAAAAATGCACGGCGCAGGGTGGACCGATCACTTTAAAACGCGTACGCGAGTGCTTTTCGAAACCAGAAGCCATATTATGTTTAAAGGAAGAAGCTCTGGACGCTTTAAATCAAACCATCATGAGTGACAAACCTATGACAATTTTAAATATGATCAACGTCGAAAAGGATCCAAACTTTGTTCCCGAAATAGTTAGCAACGAATTGCCCAGTGAAACGAACGAAAGAAACACCAGGCTTAACAGTTTGCTTTACAACAAAGTTGAAGAATTTTTTGAATCCAGGATGGTGAAGTTTAGTTTGGCTAACGCTATCGAGGGTAAGTAATAACATTTTTATCTTGAAAAAAGTTTTCAAATTATAACTTTTAGGAAGAAAAAAGAAAAATAGAACTGGAACGATGTTGATGATGGGCGGTTTAGCAATGGCTGGAATGATGGGTCAAATGTTTTTGGGAAAAATCGCTTTTTTGGCAGGTGCAGCATTGCTTGTTGCAAAAATGGCTTTGATGTTGTCGACGATAAGTGCTCTCAAGAAAGGAGGTGGCGGAGGCGGAGGAGGTGAATCGTCTCATATTGTCTACGCCAGCGAAGGTCACGGCGGTGGTGGTGGTGGTGGAGGATGGCACAGAAGTATAAATTCACCGGAAGCTCAGAATATGGCATATTCTAATTACTCACCTCCGGAAAGCAATAACAATAATTACGGTTATTAAAATTAATTCTAATTTATTTAAGAAAATTATTTATTTGTATTTATTTGCGCTTTAACGTACCTAGTAAGTAGTTAATGTATGTAAAAATTTGGAACAAGATCATTTTTGTTCTTAGGCCGGAATAGTGCATTAAGATAAACCATACTACAGAGTGAAAGAAAAGTTGTAAACTTTTGTTTTTCTCCTAAAAAAGTGAACATTAAAAGTTCTATTTTTGTAAAATCGAATTTAAACTTTCGTTAATTTTTATAATAAAAATAATTTAATTTAATTTTGCTAATCAACAGCTCCTGTAAATAATTTATATTTTTAGTTAATTATTTATTTTTGAAAACTGTAATATGTTAATTTGCAATTTGAAGACAACGGAATGTGATGACTAATTATAATTCTGTATTACATATTTAATTGTTAGAGAATCGGTAAGATTTCCTTTCGGTTGGCCTTAAAAACGTGTAAATGCTAAAATTGTCAAATCATCACAAAAAGTGAAATGGATTATGCATGAAATCAATAGATACAATGAAAGTGTAGTGAAAATGTAAATTATATCACACTCCATGAAGTAATTCAATCATTTTTTAATTTTGAACTTGGATTAGATTTTGTGTCAGCGTTTTCAAAACTATCTCCGACAGACATCAATAAAAGAAGCAAATAGCGTTTTCTCCTGATTGAAAGTTAAAGATAATATTAGTACTAAATGAGTAAGAAGTTGTAAGTTTGTGAAAGCTGTTGACTTAATGAATCAAGTTATTTAGAAAAGTCGTCTCGTATGTGCTCTTATTTTATTCAAGTTCATGTCGATTTCGTAATACTGAAAATATCGAACGATGTTTAAAAATGCGAAACTCCAGGTTTCGAGCAATTTGGTTTACTTATTTTTTTTTTTAATTATAAAATATAATGTGTAACACAGCATACTTTAACAATACATGCGTGTTCTCACAGAGATACCCGATGAAGATGTTCTGTAGGTCGCACACTTCTCACAGTCTTAACTTTCACTTAAATATAGCGCATCGTCTGCATAAGCGACCTATTTATTCCAAATATTCGATATCGTTAAGTTCTCGATAAAAATCTGAACAAACTTATTTTCACTTTGGTTTTTTAAATTTTAAGAAGTTAAATGTTTTTAAATCTTTTGTTACAAGAACAACTTCGAGTCGTGAACGCTTCACCAGAAGTTATACAGTTTGACTTTTGACCTCAACTTCCAACAATCGCGTACCTTATTGAGCATTACAATCCATGCCATCAAGTAGAATTATAAACTACCTTCCGATTTAGTTTTCAAATTATTGCTTTAAAAGAGAATGTACTTTATTGGAAAACACAAACCAAAGAATGCTAATATTAACCTTCACAAAAATGAAACCTATTTGTTCTAAGAATGATTACAATTTTAAGGATGTTAATCGTGACCATCATTATCTGTTTCATTTAAAATCAATAAAAATGGAAAGTCTATCAATACGAGTACATCGATTAGAGCGTTCGAAAAAAATTGTAAATGTGGTTGGTGCACATAATTAATGTTTCCCTTAGAATAAAATGAGAAATGTATGCATATAAAACAAGGGATATTATTATTTATCACTGATCATGATAGAGGGCGTTAGATCTTCTCATTTCAGTAAAGCTAAAATTTCGCCGATTGTTATTAATAACAACATTAATGGCCGCTATTCATCAATTACTCAACAATTTTTTGAAATATTATCAAATTATTTTTGGAAATTTATTTTCAGTGTTTTTTTTTTCACATGTTTAATAAATAGATTTATTCGACATTCACTTCAATACTTAAGATGTAAAATTTCAAATGTTGAAAAGAAATCATAACATAGTATATGATTTGAAAACCACCTCCAATGGATTTCTAAAAATAATTTGACTACAAAATGCAGCCAGCAGTTTTGTTTGCTTTCAAATTAATAGTCCAGAAATTTGAATAAATGAAAAAGAAAAGTGTTAAAAAACTAACAATACTGTAAGATTTATCTATCGTAGGAATAAATCTTCAAAAAGGATCAAGAGAATGCATTGGAAAAAAATGTCCAAAGTAGCAACTACGCTCTAACAATAAAAAAGAATTTTGAAGAAAACACTCGATTCATAATTAACGCCAAAACGCCAAAAAGAGCAAATCTGTCATCCAAAGGCTGGAAAAAATTCCAATCTCTCGCCAGCAAACAAATTCTTAATACACTGAAAAACAGCCTCTCTCTCCAGACGTGACACTTCAATGATCATCTTCGCTTCAATCAACAGCGACACCGTGCTCATCCTGTCGAGATGACTGCCCACCTAAATAAACCGTGAGGCAGAAAACTGGACTTTCTGCCATTTGAGAAAGACAACTCAGCATTGCAAATTATCAAGTCACTGAAATACACACTTGAACCATCATCTCCAATTTTGACGATATCGTTTTTGAACATAGGAAGGTCAACAGAAAGCTAAACATCCAATCCGCTTTGTTTGACAAAGTTTAAATTGTGATGAATAAAACCAAATCAAGATAAGATTCAAGTTCTCAAACAGCTTCCCTAAACAGCAATTTTTACACTAACCAATCTTGTAGACCTTATGATACGGCCAAAACACTTCTTGAACTTGTGGAAGACAGCTGATGCCATCGTCCCACCTAAACGAAGAAAGAACAAAACCTTTCCACAGAATTACAGACTCATTTGCTTTCTTCTTCTTTCTTTCTTCTTTCAATATCATCCAAGACGAATAGTTTAGTTTCCTACAAAGTCGTTCTATCACTTATCACGTACTTTGCGTGGTAGAAGAGATCACAGAAGCCTCTAACAAGAAAACAGCTACTGCAGCTATGTTTTGTGACGTATTAAACGTAAAATTGATAAAATATGGCATTAAAATGTTTCAGGTCAGCACAAATCCAAACTAGCTCTAAAATTAGTTGTAGCTTAACCAAAAATTCATTATTACGGTAAAAGAGGTGCCTTTTACTCTCTAAAGACATTGAGATTTTAAGAGAAGAGAAACGGGAAACTCCATACAGGAATGCAGTGAGGTTTAGATGGTAAAAGAGACAAGTAGGAAAGGTAAAAAAAATTTCAACACTCTGGAAGAAAACACTACCGCAAATATGAAGGTGCAAAGGCTGAGAAACCGGATATTGAAAATGCAGAAAAGCATTGACAAATTGAAGGCTTAGAACGATGTAAGATGTCCATCCTTACGGAATACCAAAACTTTGGACAGAGCAGATAGTAAAACAACTGAGTCACCAAAAAAATATGACTTTGCCGGGGTAAGTCTACTCTACTTAGTAAAACACCAAGAAGAAATTCAGATGAAATCGATTTCCAGCAGGAAGCTGAGAAGAATAAGAATCAAAACGCCGATCTTAACGTGGCGTTGCCTACGCTAGAAAGAATTCTCCAAAGAAATAACAAGACGGATTCTGGAAATTGTAGTTTATTATTAATTATAATAAAACTTTACGAGATATCAAGACAACCATCGATCAAAACCACGGATCCGGGAAAAGCCTACGAGTGTGATCAATTCAATATGAAGACATTGTAAATGAGTTGAAGAAAATGGGTCAGGCCTTCTAATAACAAAAGTGCCTGCTCAAAAGCCAGATAGATCTTTCTATCAAAGACCTCACAAGAAAAACGACCGTATGGGTCAAAAACATTAACCTTCTTATAGATGATGTAAAAATAAATGAGGAAGTCGTTAAGGTTGTTGGAATGAGCAAACTTGTTAAACCTAGATTACTTAGAACCAAGTGGCACTCTTTGAGCTAGCTGAGAGCAGAAGGAAACCTGGTTAAGACCCCAAAAATCAAATTCGAGTTGAATCTATCCTTTTTTTCGTTTTTCTGGTGCCTATCGGATTCTGGATGTTAGCGATTCTCCTGGATAAGTCAAGAAACTTTACGAAGAAAATGTTAATGGTGAGATTTTTCTTTGTTTTCCCCATAGTCTACAGATCGATTTTGGACTTTTTACATCACAGCACATATCTAACACAATCGAGATTTAAACCGCGATTTTGTGCTTTTTAGTTTATCCGTGTTTGATTTACTCCATACTGCTGGTCTGAACTCTCTTGGGTACAGCACTTCAATAAGTCGTAATGCAAGAGAAATATTGAAAATATCGGACTCAGTGGTTAGTTGAAGCAGTAACATAACGATAAACCATAATATAAAAATTTCAATTTCGAAATTATTTGACCCGTCGTGATCCACAAATCATCCCTGACCTGGAAGCGTTTGCATCTGAACAATAGATGAATTGGTTCAAACCACTCAAAACGTGTACGTACGTAAAATTCTAGACTTTAAATAGTTCTCCAATATCTGACAGATCCATCTCACGGTTAAACCCTAGATTTCATCTACATTTTACCTCCCAAGCGACAATGTCGAGAATTTCCTCATCCACTAACTCGGAAATTACGATATCAAAGATTTCCTTGTTTACAAAAGACGAAAAAACGTCATTGCTTTACCAATAACCAAATACAGAGTTTTTTGGCCCCTAAGCACGATTTTGTCAGCTAAAACCGCAATAGAAAAAGAAGGGTTATGCTTTATAATCGAGCTTTTCACATCGGTATCAATTTGGTAGCAACAGCAAATTTATCGGACAAACAAAAAAATGGAATGCGATGTTCGAATGAGTACTGTGTTTTTCTTTTTTATTTTGCAGCATTTCTAATGCTTCTTGTTATTTTTCTATCTAACCTCTCATCATCTTCTCATTATTCTTCTCCCCTATTTCCTTTTTAAGTTCACCTCTATATTCTGACTGCAAAGTCATTTCGGGTTTTAATTCCCTTCAAAGTACTGAACGTCAAAAAATTGAAAGTCAGATGAAAAATTTAAGCGTGCTTTGCTCGCACGTAATTTTTGCCGCTTTCTTATTTCTATTACCTTTCTCCATCAAAAACCAAGTGCTATTATTTACAATTATTTTCAACAAACAAGGACTTGGAGAATAAGAATAACAGTAACATCGAGCAAAAAAAAGTCGCAAGCGTAAGCGTAGAACTCTCCAACACGTCGTTCTTGTAACCTCATTGGCGCAGGTTTCTACAGCTGCGCTTTCCAAGTGGGAACTTCTCAAAGTGATCGAAAACATCTCAACGCAAGCAGTAAAAGAGAATCACTCACTAAGGACATCCCAACCGACTTACTCAATTCGGAAGTACTAAGTTATATGTTTACCAAACTTGTAGAAATGTAGGTCAGTTGCCAAGTGTGTGAAGTATGAGGACCAACACTTCAAGTTTAAATGAAGCATACAGAGTATTATTAATCTACGAGAATAAACGACACTGCACCCTTCTAGCTATACGAGAGGAAATTTTTACTATGGTTACTGTCAAAGTGAATCCTCAAGTGTTTTCACCACGATCACTTTCTGGTCTAATTTATGTCCGCCAAGTCCACACAGATATAAAATTTCAGATGTAAGTGGCAATATTCCTTCAATTTTTTTCAAGGTGTTGGCTGTTTCAAATAGATTTCTAAAAACAAATTTTCTGCCTTTCATCAGCATTTTAATAAATCAAACCACGGCAGCAGTAAAAAAAAATAACTGTTACATTTTCAATTTTATATATTAAAATTGAGGCGAAACCGCTGAAACTGCAAGTTACCCCAGGTTCTTGAGTCCTTGAAAACCATAAAATATAAAAAATTGTAAAGTAATTTGTCACGTCTTTCAATTTAACAGCACTATCTGTTGATGTCCTCATAAGGTGTGTGTATCTGGTGTACCTACCTATAATAATAATAATCAAAGCTTTCGGCTTTTAATGATTTCAAAGAGGTCGGTTCTGATGCAAATATAGAATGAGATGACATAATTAACTTCCTTATTTCGATATGGCTAGATGAATGAGCTTTAATAAATTAAAGCAAATTGGAAAGTAAAAGTTCAAAGCATCTTGCTTTGAATAGTAGATCAGTACAATATTGAGTTCAGTTACGTATTTTTGTTACAATTATTATTAAACGTAATTATTATTTTTACTTACTTTTGATGAGAACAAATCCTGATGACAAATTTCTTGAGGTTTATTTTACAGGTTTCTTTGATATTTTTAACATCTCAAAAACTTTTTTTGTGTTAATAAATAATTTAATAAAACGAAAAAATAAATTACAATTTATAATACTGGTAAGGTAAAGGTGCTTTGTAGGTTTTGTCTTCCATCATCATTTCATCTTCATTTGAGTTTAGATTTTTAAAAAAATGGTGCCCGGAGTGGTCGTCGTGAGTAGTAGAATGTGTATGTTTATGCGAATGGTGTGGCTGCTTAATAATTTCGACTGTCGTTTTGTCGTGATTGTGGTGAAGTAGAGATTTTAATGCTAAAATTGTCGATAAAACGAGGGCCATTTTTCCAATCAAAAGCGCAGTACCAGCCAAAAGAGCGACTCCTTTGTAGGCTATTGATAAAAATGCACCTTTTACACCAAGCCCTGCAATCAGTGGTCCTATGTATTTCTTAATCTTGTTCCTTCCTCTTCCTTCTTCCAGTAATCTCGGTGTGTTTATTTGTAAGCGATGGGTCGATAAAAATTGATCAATCATTTCGATTAAAATTTCGTCTACTTGTCCAGAATTTAACTTTTCAAAATTTTTCTCGTAATCAGGTAAATTGGTGAAACTTCTGGAATAGTTTCCCACTTTTATTAGCTCGAAATTGTCGTTGATTTTAATCGAGGATAATAGGTTTGCACGATTGACGGCTTTCAAAACTTGCACTTTGAGACACTTAAGTGGACTTGTTTCTTTTTGGCATTGTTCATACACTTTTTCGATTAATTCTAATTTGGTGGTTTCGGAACTCACTAGGAGAGGTAGGAAAACAACTAGAATTGTAGTGTAAGATATCATAATTACGCGTTTACGCATTAAGTTTCGCACGTAAACTGAACGAATCCTTGTTCGACTGCAATTTATTAAATGCATTTGGGGTTTTAGAGCGTAAAGTTGTTGCATGTGGTGCATCATCCCTTCATCTTACATTTATTAAAAAAATTTCTAATCGATTCAATTATTTACATCTTATTGCGTTAATGATAAAACTATCATGGGGATTGCGTGCGTTTAGCTGTAATCTCGACATGGTTTACAACGTAAAGAGGTTCATCCTGATACTTATTATGCCATTGTCACAATTAATTAAATAGCTCTACCTCTATTAATTGATTCTATATTATAAAGAGCTACACGACATTAGTTAGTTTTCTCTGGCATACTTGTAAAATTGCAACCGGATTTGTAACAATACAAACTAATTAATTACCAAACTAATTAACTCTGATCTATATATGGCCATCAGGATTCTTTACATAACTTAAATCAAACAAACAAGCTTTTAATTGAGTGCTTATATTTATCAGATAATAAAATAAAGAATTACATTAATTTTGATTACCACGTGGGATATGCCTGTAATGACCGGTTACAGAAAATTTCACTCGTATTGCACAACTTGAAAGTTCAATAATTTAAAATTTAGACCCAATGTTACAGCTCACTGATTTTGAACTTATTTTCGAAAAAATTATGTTAATTGAAAAGAAATTTTTTCTAATGGAGTCCGTTAACAGTACAATGACAATAAAAATATTTTAAAGTAATAAATATTAAAACAAATCTACAATTTTTTAATTTAACCTAATTTTTAAAATTAACTGTAACAAATAAACAATTAAACAAAATTTTGGTGTAAAATTGTTCTGTGTTGTATTAACAAAATTAAATTCTACGAGAACTAAATTTAAAAAAAGTTGAAATTAAAAAATGCAAGAATTTTCATAACGGATCTTAGTAACTTAAACGAAAGTTTTGAAAGAACTAGAAAACTAGAAAAAGATCCGTAGAGCTTATTAATTAACGAGAAAGTAATTTTCCATTTTATTCTTAACCATAAATGGATCATTAACACTTTACTGTTTCAAAAGGAACTGATTGCCGTAATTTCGATCTAAAATGGTGTGCGTAATGCATAATTTGGTAATTCAAAATTTTAAAGTAGATAAATATACTAATTCATATAGTTCTCGATGTGAACTGGAGTGGTCTCAATTTTATTTCAAAATTAACATACAATAAAATTTGATAAAATTTATTATTAATTATTTTGTAATTACTCATCAAGTACATTTGGGGTTTATTGGGTTAAATTATAAAAATCTGTTTTATGTCACAGTATAAACAGCATCGGGTCGCAATCAGCATAATTGATCGAATTCGGATTAACTTTGGAAAACTGCATAAATTGTTATTTGAATATCCAAAGCGCGATTTAGTAAAATAGAATTAAAAATCGTTTATAACACATAATTATGCAAATATTTAGGACAAATTAATAGCACAACGTAAATCATAAGTGAGAAGCCGTATAAATTATGGTAATAACCGACAATTAATAGGCTGGTAACAAGCCAATAATTTTTCACGTTATTATTGTTTAGGTGTTCAACGATTTGTTAGCTTTATTGCGTGGAATTATTTTTATTATCGTTTCAATAATTTTACTGCACAAAGAACAAAAGAGAATATACAGCACTGATTGAGTTAATTGAGTTATTACGATTGAACACTGTTTTACTCGATTGTTAAGCCAAGCTGAAACACCGAGAAGTTCGTGAATCGAACTAGGAATTTCCACTCCAGCCGTCATACCATGCGACTACTAATCTTATCATCAGCATAATTTAAAATTAATGTATGTAATAACTACCTTTGAGCTAAACGCTAAATTGTCTTCTCCAGATAGGTAATGGAATACATCTATTGCACTGTTTTTGTTTTCCATAGGGTCATTCTTAATACAGATTTAGATAAACGGTAAATTAAATCTTCCCACGATCACACATAACATGTTAGCTTGAGATTAACGTTAGATCGATCTAAGCAAGCTCGGCTTTAAATTTACGGTACCGGGTATACATTCATTTAGTTAGTTCGAAGTGAAAGTAGTGTTCTCAAACCAGAATGATCAAACCAAGGTCAAACTGCCTTTAGCTTGAGCTAAGGGGTCTACATATATGCACGCGTTAGCTTGAGCAGAACTCAGATCGAGCTTGTTAGTCCATTCATTTATACGCCCAGGTAAGCAAACCTAATGGTTTACTATAAACCGACCTGAGTCAGAGCGAGCTAAACGGCGAGCTAGCGAATGTAATTTGAACTTGGTTTGACTAATCAGGGTTGGAAACACTGGTTTCAGTTCAGTACCGTAATTTAAAAAACGACCTTGCTTTGATCAATCTAAATTTTAGCTCGAGCTAGCTAATATACGCAAATATACAAGCTTAATTTTAAGATTGCCCTAAGCCCCTAACGCACATTTTTGGCTCAGTTTCGCTCTGGTCGAATTATACATGAGCGTATACATAAACAAACTAACAAGCTTGAGGTGAGTTAGCTCGAGCCGAGTCAGCTCGAGCTAACAAGTACATTTATACCGGACAGCGTTTTGTATTTCATATAGGTAATCGCACTTTTGTACGTAGTCTCATATTCTCTTAGTACTGCTTCTAATCCTGTCGGGGAAGTAGTTAAACTTTTCTTACGTGATTAATTGTTTTTTTAAACTATCTAAAGCCCTCTAATCTAAATGTAAGGCCACTAGCCTTTATTTTCAGTTCTGACATCTAGGATCTCCAAATTTGTCTCACTCCGGTGATTATCTTTTCAAGCAAACGTAAACGCATAAATTGTTGGTTACGCAACCAATTAAGCAGTGGTCAATTAAGCAGATTAAATATATTTATTTAATCTTATTTGTCACAATCCATCGGTACGAGGGTTGTCTTTTATATTTCGGGAATAGAAAACAAAAAGAAATATTTATCATCAAAAATAGTTTTATTGTTTTTTAAAATATTTTCCGTGAAGATCAAAATCGATTTTTAAATAACTTTTTCTACTTCGAATTTCCACATTTTGAACTCATCAACCGCTTCTGCAGAGGTCAAAAAGCTTTGACCTTTCAATTTATGTTCGGAAATAAAAAAAAGTTATTGGGTGCCATACAGCAAATAGCTCAAGAAATCAACGTTTAAGTGCTCAAAAGTCACTTGTTTGAGCCGATGTGATGTGTGAGAGCTTGCATTGTCATGCTGGAAAATATGGAAAAATGTTAGAGTTGCAACTCGTCTAGTTTTTCCAAAAAAAAAACAGGCGACCATTTGCTTTGAAGTGCTTCGTGTGCGAAGGTTTTGTTGAACTTTACTCATTTTGAAACCTCGTCATAGTTGACTGCTATTATTTTAGGGCTTGTAAGTGTAGATCCACGCTTCGTCATCTGTTATGATGTCATAGAAAGGTTTTGAAGCACCGCGATCGTATATTTTGAGCATTTCTTTTGACTACTTGACACAAGTCTTTTTTTGAGCGATTGTCAAATTACGTCTTCCAGAAGAAGCATTGGCCAATGCTGGCTAGTATTGGTTACGTTACTTTGCCTGTAATCAGCACTGGACCAGAACTGGGAGCCAACGTTGCACCACCGCTAGTCAAACCATAAAACCGAGGTTATCATTTCAGCATTAGGCCAACGAGCTCTCAGTGTTGAGCCAATGCTGGGTTAATACTGAGCCAATTGTAAATATTTTGATGGGTAATTCAGGGTTTTATTAAATTTTTAAAGGTTGGAAAGCATCGGCTCTTATTGTTGTGACTCTAATAACCAACTTTATAGTAATAGCTGTAAATAAATGCTTTTATACATATTTTAAAGTAATATAGTGTACGAATTGATCCAAAACTGTCAAAATTTTCTTTGGAAATCCAATTTAGGACGTTTGTTTGTGACCTCTTAAGTTAATACTTTTTTCTGATATCCACCTAATTTTTTCATACAAATATGCATTTTATCATTATTTTCTTAACATATGCAGAACATTTTTCCCATGTAACATTTCCGTTTTTTTAAGAAAAACTTTTCTCATCCTTCTTCCATATGACAATAACTTACTTATTTTCAGAATTTCAAAGTCGGTATTATTTGTATAATTATTGTATGCAAAGAACAAACATTTTTCTAAACAATTTGCATCAATAAACAAAGTAAGTAAATGTTTAAATTGTAATTAAGTCATTGAGAAGCTGAATATTGCATAATTAAGACGTCGTCGGTGCTAAAAGTGAGACGCTTCAATGATCACATTTATTTTAATACTTTGCTTATAAACTTTTTTACTGTAAACCTTCTCAATTAAGCAAACGGTACTTTTTGTTACAGCGATGTAAATTTCAAATTTCGCTTTCTTAATTTTCAATACTCGGATCAATAAGTAAGGCACAACCAAGATATATTATTAACCTCGATAATTGAAACTAATAAGTTCATGCATGCAGTCTAAGCAACGAAAGTAAAAAGTAAAACACACAAACACAATTTTATATAATTACCTTCGTTCTTCGGCAATATCGCATGATATTGCCTACATTTAATTTTGCAAAAAAGGCGATGTAGATTTTGAAAAAATGTAACAAAATTAAGAGTGACAGTACAATATGGAAACTTAACTGTAGGTATACATATTAAATAAACTAATTTCTATGTGAAATCCTGAAGAAAATGAAGCCATAGTGTTTTTAAGTCTTGGGAATTAGTTATAATGAAACGACCTCCTTTGAAGATTTTGATTTAATAATAAAATCGCATATGCCACAAATATGTAGTACAAATGCTATTTAAATTAATGGTTTCATTTGAATGTGGGCAAGTGAAAGAATAAATTATCAAATTAAAATTAAAGTTAATTTAATTATTTAAACATAAGGCGTAATAATTTCATTTCTCCTTTATTTCACTATTATATTAACAATTTTATTAGAGAAACTATGGATTTCATTAGAAATTTTCTAAAATGAAAATCTATTAATTTATTAAAATTAAATCAATTTTGGGACAAATGAGGCTGACCGGCGGTAATATTCAATTAATTTTAAGTACAAATTTTTCATGTGAGTAGCCTACTTTAAAGAATTCCTGCATGAATAATTAAACGACGTTTATCGTCACTTTTTAACTAAAAATTTCAAAAATTACCCTGTATGCACCCCAAGCACATTCGTAGTAAAACCAGTTTTAAAAAGCAAACCGTACAAAAATTGAAACACCACGTGCAATTTCATTTTCAAATGCTACTTTTTTGAAAAGTTTCGCTGTCAATTAAAAGTACGTGAGATGTTAGAAAATTGTATTACGAATATGTTTATAATGAAACGTTGAAAATATAGAGAGAAATCTAAACAAGGTGTGTGAGACAGGTGATACGAGCATTACCGTATTGAAAAGCCAATGGAGCCCCGAGATTTCAATTCTAGGTCAATCTCAACCAATGACGGTTCTGGGGTAGTCGGCAAATGTGTCAATGAAACCGGGTGTGGGCGAGTGTTCATCTCTCTCTGAGATCGTCTACAGGGTCAAGATAAAGAAAGGTCACCGGGTCCAGAAGATGTGGTATAAAATAGGCACAATGGCTACGATCGGCACAGTCTGCAGTTAACAGTGTAGTGTAATCAGTGTAATGGCAGTGCGTAGTGTAACGTGTGTATTTGTTGTGCTTTTTGCAGTGGCGGCTTTAGCCCAGGATTTCGACAATGCTGGATTTAAAGTGGCATTGAAAGTGTTCGAAGAATGTAGCAAATCGGACGGATTATCGCCATGCCTAAAGAAAAAAGCTATTACATTTTTGGATCGTTTAGGACGTGCTGAAAAATTCGCAGTTTCTGACGAAATTACAATTGTTCAAGATCCTGAAGCTCATAACACAACAAATGTTTCTGAAGAAAACTTGGAACAAACCTTGCCTAGAGATTTACAAGCACGTGATGCCGTCTTAAGCACCATGCTGTGGGATAAAGTTACATCTGTAGTTAGAAACAAGAACATCGAATTCAACATGCCAACTTTATCTGAAATCGGTGACGAAGAAGGTAATTAAAATTATTTTAACCAAATGTACAAATTTAATTTTCATAATCTCGAAATATTGCAGGTCGCGCTATAAACCCCAAAAAGATTAAGAAAATTACCAAAAAGAGTGGCGGTCTTATTATGAGTTTGATGATGGGAATTATAGGAAAATTGATTTCTTTGATCCCTATTGGTATTGCCGGTCTCTTCCTTTTGGCTGGAAAAGCCCTCATCACTTCCAAGATCGCTTTATTGATTTCCGGTATCATCGCTCTTAAGAAATTGATTGCCGCTAAACATAGCGGTGGTGGACATGGAGGCGGTCACGGTGGATGGTCATCTGGCGGCGGCGGCGGCGGCGGTGGATGGGACAAGAGATCGATCGACGAAAGCCAAAAGCTCGCATACAACTCGTACGCACCTCAATAACGAAGATATACCTGATTTAAATTATTTTAAAAAGGAATTGCATAATTTCTTTCTCCCTGTACAAAGATATTAAACCAGTTTTTTGGTTAATGCACTTTAAAATGATAATTTAATTTATTTCGACTCAACAACTGGACAGACAAAATGACCGATACTTCTAATTATTTATTTAAATATTTATAATATTTATTTTTATTTTTGTACGTTGTTATAAAAAAAAATGTATTTACTGCTGAAAATGCAGCTTTTTTGTTGCCAATAAAATCCACTTGAAAAAATTTGCATTTGTTATCCGTGCATAATATAATAAATGCTGTTATCTTTAACAGTAATGGTGTGAGAAAGTTCGCAATTAATAAAAAAATGGAATAGTAGTTCATGTCCAAATTTGAATACTCTCAGAGAACAAACATATGGAAAGCGTAACTTTAAGTGCATTCATTTAAAATAAATTATTTTTATAATTAAAAAAAAATGTAAACAAATCTTAATAACCGTTAAAATGTGAAGCGACACGGTTAATATTCGCATATAAAATTTAAAGAAAACCATTCCTTCGCGAGTTGTAACCGATAATTTACAAGACAGTATTAATTTTTTTGGTCATGTCTTTTAACTTTTTAATGATAGAGACCAAAATTCGACGCTGTGAATTGGAAAAACTTAATTTCTATGTAATTTTGTACCACAAAAACCTCAAAATAAAGACAAAAGTCATTTTTTGTTATACAGATCTATAATTACCGTCTTCTAATTTTAAACGATTTTTATTTATCAACGAAATATATTATCTATAAGTATTTATGACTCGATGAACAATATGGCCCAAATGTACAAAAGAGTTCATTGTATTTTTAACAACAAAAAACTTAATTATTAAAACAACAAGTTCAAGGTGCTAAAATGCAAAAACCAGAAATTCTAAAAGTAGTTAGCTGTAGTTAAATAGACATGTTTAGTTAATTAACAACAATTTATTTTAAAAAATACAGACATTTAAAAT
Organism: Rhagonycha fulva; assembly: GCA_905340355.1. Lineage (NCBI taxonomy): Eukaryota > Metazoa > Arthropoda > Insecta > Coleoptera > Cantharidae > Rhagonycha > Rhagonycha fulva. Next base: position 3,658,233 of record HG996559.1, read on the forward strand.
TTGTTAAGTTGCTGAACGTGTTTCAAACGTTCGGCAGCTTGGTGTGTGTTCAGTATCACAGGTTGTCTATATCGTGGTTCACATCCCACGTTCCTAATCATATAAACTATTATTTTTTTGGGTTTTCGAATTGAACTAGAAATCATCACTTTTGTCTGAACTGAAAAAATAATTTCAAGAAAAGCACCTTATTGGAAAAAAACTAGGCTAAAAGAATTTGCTGAAATTGATTCCATTATCAACTTTTAGAATTACAATGTATAACATAAATTGATACAAAATACCACAATGAACTATAAATTTTCTGTATATAATTTATTCTGAACTTTAAAAATTGAATTGCTCAAAAGTACTACTACTTGTTCCAATATTGAACTAATGCGACGATTATGAAACCAAATAACAAGGAATAAAGTTAAGCCTGAAAGTAACAACAAAAATAAAAGCATATTTTTTGATGTGGCAAATAGGAATCCTCTTTTTCAACCTTAGTTGCAGTCGAGATAAAAAGGGAAAAGTGAAAAAGATTTAATGGGGTGACCTCCCTCCTCTCATATTTACATATTTTTTTTATATTTTAATTTATTTTTTGATGGTTCTACCTTGTCACTAAGAGTTAAAAATATTTTTTAAAGTGCTCTTAAATAAAATTTCATGTATGTGGTTTTTTACTTGTAGATAAAACTATAATATTTTAACGCTTAGTTAAGTTTTTGTTAAATTTATAATTTAAAGGGTGTTTTTACTTTATCTTTCCTACAGCACAAAGATTTATGTTAGACTTTCTGATTAAAGCGATATATCTGAGGCAATCAGAAATTGAATCATGGGTTCCTGCTCTCTAGCTTTCCGGTATCTGTTTTATGCAAACTACCGAAAATTGCGAAATAGAGTTCAGAAATTTCAAATGCGGGATTTAATAATGGTGAAATGTTAAGAAAATAAGAAAGAGTAAGCAATAACGTTTAAGTTAACCAACATATTAAATTTAATTGAAGCAAAAAATATAAAGAGGACATGTAATAAAAATTAAGTTGTTAAATAAAGTTTAAATTTCCGCCCAAGCCTGAAGTGATGTTTGTGAAGTTTGCCTTTAGGGTTTCTAAATCAGAAAATATTAGCAATAACAATAATTGCTCTAAATCTTTTGACGTATTCATCTTCAATTCATTTGCATATATTGTGCAACTCTCATCCAGTTCAGTTATCTCTTGACTTCTTATTATTGCTATTTAAATAATTCCTCAGATAAATTAAATTTGGGTAAAAATTTTTAACTCTAAACGTGAAGTAATGATCATTAGTGTTCTACTTTTAATGGCGCTACCCTTCAGAAATACTTCATTATCCAGAAAATAAGTTTTGATTAAAAAAATTTGCTGTTTTTGGAATTGGACCCAAACAAAACTGCCAAAAAGCAAGATGCAAAAATTTTAAAATAAAACTAGATTTGTTTTATTTAAATTATCTTTGTAAAAGAAACATAAAAAAAAGTTTTATTGCTTAAACGGTATCATAATGTAGTAGTATTTCCTTTCGTGTGGCAATAACTTCGTACTGATGAATACGTACCTGGTGTTAATTTTAAAGGTAGTCGTGCTTATATAGCTATTTATGTAATATTTTCATCAATTTATATAGCGTGGAAAACATTTAAAATCGATATTATTTGAATTTTATGTGTAATCTTCTCCCCTTCAGTTACCCCTACTTTTCAATTTTGAATAAAACCTCCTACCTTGCGATACAACATTTTAAAGATTAAAAAAATCCTCTCACTCACGATGAAAAAAATTGGATTAAGTGAATTTATTTATGAGTTAATGGTAAAAATTGAAAAACGGAACAAGAAATAAGTTAAATCACAAGTTATTTTGCTTTTACAAAAATCACGTCAGCAGTGATCAACATGTGCACTTCTCTACTACCTAAAACACCAAAATAATCCATTTAAAATCAATTATTTGAGTTTAATACCTGAAAATGGTCGTGTATTGCTAAAAATTAAAATTGTTTAGAAATGGTGTATACTCATAAGAAAAAGTAAAAGTAATATTTGCTCACGACGCGACGCTGAAAATTGTTGTGCTCGTACAACTGTTCGAATTTCCAATGAAAACCAAAAAATCAATGCAGAATTTTACATGAAGTTTGCAGATAGAAGTACTAGGTCATTTTGCTCCAAATCCTAACAGATTCATTCCAATGGTTGCTATGAGTCAACAAATATTTCAAGTAGTTCTAAATATTAAGTGCTAAAAGTCAACAAATCGCTTTTTTATAAACATCAAATTCATCAACAACTTGGCGAAAACGATTTTAAAGGAAAAATTGAGTTTTGCGAGAAAATATCCAAGAAAATTCAAGATGACCTAAATGTGGTAAAAAGGTTTGTTTCTGCAACGAATCAAGTTTTTCTTGAGCAGATTAGTGAACAACCACAATTGTAGGTATTCGGACAATAACAATCCGCACTTGGTCAATCTCAAAAAGTCAATGTGTGGGTTAGTAGGTATACTTAGAAATGACATTATTGGGTCAATTTTTATTGACGAAATTCTGATAGAACAAATGTATCACTCACTATCTTTGAGAAAATAATAAAAAACACGTTTTATTGTGCATTTTCTACAAGAAGGAGCACTCCTAATTACTAGACCCCGGATTCTAAGCTTTTTGCTTATTGCTCTAAATTATAAGTGGAAGATATTCCTTTTGGATCTTGACGATTCTTAAAAATTGTAGTGATTTGAGCTAATGTTGATAGTGCTTTTTTTTCAAGATTTTGCTTAAAACGCATGTTAGTGCTTATTAGAGCTTTTTTTAAATGTTTTTTGGAGATTTGGAATAATAATTCTAAAAATTAATAATTTATTTTCGAATGGAAAAAGAATTATTGTCAAGGCGCTTTTGAGAGTACAAGTTTTTAAAGAAAATGTTCCTGATGATACACTTCTTCTTCCCGAAGCAGTGCTTAAAGGTGGAGAAAGTGGCTCAATTATGCGAAAAATTTTAAGAATTTTCAAAAATTTGTTTCTGAATTGTCAGAATCGTCGTCGGTAGCTATAAAATAATGTCAAAAAATTTTTAAGAATACATTAATTTGACATCAATTAAGTTATATCGAAGCTAACTTTTCATACGTTCCATCGTTCATCAAAAACAATAAGATATTTGACTTTAGTGAAATCGGTAAAAATTATAAATAATTTTAAAAAGAGAACTTTGGATAGAAGTTTTTTGATTTATAAACATGTGATAATGACAGACAACAATCTTTCAAAATGGACAATTTGGAAAAATATATTATGATAAATAATTTTTTTATAATTATAAATCGAATGTCTAATTATTATTTAATAAAAATTATATTTTAATGTTTGATTTTTAGTGATTTTTTTTCAATTTTATTTGACTTTTTTTCCATTTTTTAAAACTTTTTAAAGCGCTTATTTTGGAATTATAAGTGGTTATAAATCCGGGCTCTACTAATTACGCATTAAATGTGCGTCAGTGGTTGGTTAAAACTCTTTTTAGGCCAACGAGATTTTCCCATTTAAAGCCACTTGATTCTTTCATTTACAGTCATTTGTCTTTATATCCTTCAAGAACTGAAAAATAAGATAATCTAAGAATGTAGGCGGATTAGTCAGGAAGTCCGCAAAGAGTTCTAAAATAGGTGTTTGGGCAATAACAAAAAATTTTCAAATTGTAATAATTTATTATTTCATCTTTCAATTTTTTTAAGCTTCCATACAAAGTATAGCAAAAAGCATTATGTTCTGGCTCCGTATTCAGACTGTAAAGGGTACCCGTAAAATCCTGATAAAAAAAACTGCATTTATTAGGTCTTGATTCTCCGTAGATATTTGTTTAACAGGAAGTTTAATGTTTTGATCTGTACTACGACGGTTTCAAAATTTATACTATACCAGGAGTAGGAATATTCACTTGTTGAGAATGTCAAGAAGTAGACGAAACCTAATCTTTAACTACCCAACTTTAGCGTTGAAAAGGATATCTAGGTTGAAGAAGTTATGACTTGAACCAGTCAATATAATTAATTCAAGTTCCTTTAAGATATTTAAGTTTGCCTAGATTAGGGGATGACCAGAAAAGAATAGGGGATGATGAGCTGCTGTAAACCGTAAAAAGCAATTGTTATTTTAAAATTTATTTAAATGAATTTGAATTGGTGTGGATTTCTATTTTATTTTCAAAATTTATTTGAATTAAGGATAACAAATTACAGAACAAAAACTTTTTACTCTCTTTGCTGCTCATTCAGGATGAACCAATGTTGATTAGTTTTCTGGTCATGGTGCTCATTGGTTCAATAAAATTTCTTTCGTTATACTATTTTCTCAAAGTCGTTTTTAACTTGCACACTCATAATTGCATGTGTGGTTAAGCATTTACTTTAATTTGAGTTTCACCCGTTAAAACTAAATAATTAAACATTAGCAAAAAAATTGCAATTATAATTTAACTTAATTATAAAGAAAGATTGGGTTAGAATTTTATAGCATTTTTACGAAATTTTTATGCATGTATGTCCTAGATTTTAAAATCATATCGAGCTTATCTTCATGCTATCCTTAACATTTCTTCTCCTTATATTATTATTGGTATATTTAGTTCTTCTAGAATGTGAAAACACCATAGTTTTATTTCCATTTAACGTGGACTTTCAACAGAATAAATCTTAAGCTACTAACAAAAAAAAAGTTAAAAGATAATTGTATAAACAATTAAATTTATAAGAATTCTTAAACCTGAAAGAAAGAATTTCTTCAAACAAAATAACTTGGTGAGGAAATTTCCCTAGTCGGATACTCAACGTTGCTTTGCTGTATACATAGAAATTTAGATATCCAGTTTAATGTAATTATAAAACTGCACTTATAATACCTGTTGAGAAAAAATTTACATTTTTAATTTAATGCATTTAGAAATAAAAATACAATAAGCTTACGAATTTCAAGTTAAGAGTAATCAGAGTTTTCTAATAATTTTGATTGATTACAAGGGTGGAATGTTTTAAATAATTGTTTCTAATAATGCCGGATATCTAAAAAGTATAGCTTTAAGTGTACCTACCTAAAGGCAAATTTTACAATAAAATGACCTTTTAAGTTTCGCGATAATCGACATTGCAGAGAGAGCTAGCGGTTTTGAGTAGATCCCCCGGGTTCTGTATTACATTTAAACCCTTCCATCCAAGAAGTCGAATAAACGTAATTTTATAAATAAGATAAAATAAAATAAAAAGTAAGAAAAAAAGTAATCGATTAATTTTAGGAACATCGTTCCTTGAAAAGGGAGTTAGCTGAAAATTAATCGAATCTCAGACTAATTATACAAAATGCATCGTTACGGCTGTCAGCAGACAGGAAGCCATGTGTGTTATTACGTACTAATTTTAATTCTAATTTTCTGTTAGACTCGATAAAATTTTGGTTTGAAATCAATCAAACGGTTGAAAAACTTGGTTACCCTTTATTAAGTTTTAAACCTTTTGTCCAAAACTGTCCTACACGCGAATTAGTTTGACCAAGACTTCGATATAATACCTGTAATTTACAATCCATTAAATGCTTCACTTAATAAATTTAAACAGGGTGGAACAGCTAAATTACAGGTGCAGAAATGAATTCAAGTTAAAGTAATTTCTTAAAAATTAAAGAAAACGATTTTTCACCTACAACAAAAAACTATTTAAACTTAATTTACTATTTGATTTTCCGCTCGGAAGATATTAAATTGGTTCAATAAATTATGTATGTGAAGTGTTTTCACCAGAGACACTCAGTAGTGCATGATTGCAAGCTGAATGCCTCCATATAAGGTTTTTCATCTTAACTTAATTTAAATAATGAATAATATAATTTAGCCATAGTAAAAATAAAAAACTCACGAATGTTATTATAATAGTACACGTTTGTGTCATCCGTTAGTATCCCCATATACACTGGTCTTGGTAATGACATGGTTTAGAAGCTTCAATTTTCATTCTCCTAAAATCATGTATAATTTTACTGTTGCTTGCATACTCTTTGTGTAAACATAACTCCTCCTCTCAGTGGCAGAGGATTTACATAAAACTTTAGTAAATAAATAAAAAAAATTAGATATCTGCACGCCCATGGAACGCTGAAAGTTTGTACGGTTCGTCCGCCATATCAAGGAATTGAAGCGTATCTTGGATAATCTTTAGCATTAAGTCGGCGTCATTAAACGAGTACAAGCAAAGCACTAGAAAATATAAAACATGAAATAGTTCTGAAATTATAACAGTTATTTGCCAAGAGTGGTAGTGGTAGCAAAACAATAAACTTTATTAGAATTTATCAATACCAAATTTCATTCTTTTTTCGCCACTTCATCCAGACAATCATGTGTGTGTTATCCAAATTACCTCACGACATTTGATTTATAATTAGTTATAATTATTTATGTTCAGGTGTTTAGTGCTGTGATAAACTAAAATGACTAATTGGTGTTTCATTATTGCCCTTCTTTGTATTGGACTTTTGAGAGTGGTTTATACGGAGAACGTTGAGAGTGACCAAACGGAGTTAACTATACCATGGGAAAAATCTTTAGAAAATTTTCCGACTTCTTCTACACCGTGGTTGTTGGGACGAAGGATACCCATGACTGAAGGTTTGTTTTTTTTTAATTTTCCTAAATTTAGGATACAGTAGAAACATTTTCAGAATTTGAGGATTATTCAGCAAGAAAACAAGGGGGTTTTAAAGTTAAGAAGAAATTGAAACAATTCATATTGCCTTTGCTGGTGGCATACAAATTGAAATTTTTTACCCTAGTACCTATTTTAGTTGGAGGACTTTTGTTGTTAGTTGGATCCACAGGCATGGCGGGATTCTTCTTCGCACTTTTTGCAGCATCTATGGGTTTGAAAACTGGTGGATACCACTGATTACCGCGATTAACTTTTATTTATTAATTTATTTATTTATTTATTTTATTTTTTTTAATTTATGATCATTTTAAATGCTAATTGCTTACTTCCCAAAAATAATTATTCTTGTTCCGTTCGAATTAACAAAGGCATTCATAGTTGCACTAATCAATGCGTAAAGTTGTACAAACAATAATTACAAATTTAGCAAATTGCCGAATCATTGATATAAATCGAAGTTAATGGATTTTTTACGCTTAAATACTAAAATAAGTTTTATCAACAATTATTGTGTATATGAGTGCTCATGTAGTAGTACCTAATAAAATGTTATTTTAAATTTTAATAAATTTTTAATATCAATATGGAGCTTATTATTATAAAATTGTTATTCATTGTTATTAACCACTTTGCAGAAGTAACGGTTTTGATATGCAATGAAGGATTAATCTACCACAATAAAATCAACTGCATGGCGTATTAAAATCGTTTTTATTTAAAATCGATGATATAGAAACGAAGAAACGTGAGAAAACTTTAACTAATTAAAGTTAAAATTGATTAGTTGTGGTAAGTCTTTCAAGGACGAAACATTTTCGGAAAAGCTCACTTAAACAGTTTGAGTCTATAATTTTATGGATAATTTACTTCGATAACTTATGAGAAATCGGTCAATACGGAGTTGTTTTAAAATATTAGAAATTATTAATGGTTTGATATTGCGGCACAATTTAAATTTTTAAAAAAATGTGCTTTACCATCGGTTTCTTCGTGGCGGTTTTGCAACCCAAGTACGTGACGAACTTCAGCTTTTTAATTCTCATGTAGTTCACTTCATTTAATTCAGTAAGCAATGAAGGATTTCGATTATTGTTCAACATATTCTTAATAGACTTCAGTCTATAATTGGAATTGTACTTGAAATGGATAATGTAATATTTGGTTTTCTACCGAGAAGAGAAAATATGTAAATTATGATTAAATGCAGTTACTAAGCCTTAAGCTGCATTCGCAACTAATAATTGAAAACAACAGCTACAAATTATATAAAATTGTGAATTCAGCTTAAAAAAGAGCCACATAAAATTAACACTGTTGATGGGGTAACTTTTAGAACGAATAAGGTTCTGTTGATTAATAATAAAATATTTTGAAAATACATGTGAGTAGGGTAAATCACCCAATAATATTAGTTATTATTATGTGAGATTTATTGGTTAGATATAAAATATGATTAGATAGGAGAGAGGACATGTGAACATAAATCTTTGGAAGCCTTTCACATGTTAGAAAAATCAAAATTAAATTTGATCATCAGTACTATCTCTGTGATTTTTTTAATGAATTTTCAACCACAATAACCTTGAAAAGTTGAACTGTCCACGTGGATCTCTTCATCTCCTACATTAATATTTGCCTTAATAATTTCGCATTGTGATACTAATTATAGCCTCTAATTAAAGTTTTACAGTACGTAGTTCACTCTACATTGAAGAATTTTAAACAAAATTAAATTTCAGTTTACCAAAATACTAGTTAATAAAATAATTAATAAATTAATAAAAATTATAATTTAGAAATTTAGGAGCTTACTGCATTTAATAAAATCAATTAAATTATAATATTTTAACACACAGCTACACAAAAATAAATTAAAGCTTATTAAAAAATATTACAATAATTGATTTTATTATCTTCACTAGAGAATTTTTAAATTTAAAGTAATAGGTATATTAAACAAATAATTTATATTACACTTTAAGTCATTTAAACTTTATTTTACAATACATACCTATGTATTTGTTATTTTATATTTAATTGTAAAATTATTTCAATTTACAGCTGTTAAAAATTGTTTAAAATTTTTATGAAATTCTTGATATTGACTGAAACGTAAAATTTATAATTATAATTTGTTATGATTTAAGGACGTCGACTTTAAATTAAAAAAAAAGCAATTTTATGCGTTGTGCTTTTTGCTCAGTGTCCTAAAACAATTATTATTCAGTAAACGATAAGTATCATCTAAAAAAATAAATTATAATAATATTCAGTGTTTATTTTGATATAAATTACCATAGTAAAATATAAACTCTATGCGTTATTGCTAAGTAGCTAATAACTTTGTTAAAAAAAAGTTAAATATTTTATAATATTATATTCCTTGATGGTAATCTCATTGCATTAATTTGTGCACAACATTATAATTTATATAACTAAATTTTGCAACTGTGACGATGCCTAAAAAGTTATGATTATTGGACTGCACTCGATGTTCATTTAGCATTACCAAATAAGTAAAATTAAAATTTTGCTGACGTTAGAACAATAATTATGAACTAAATACTTTAACAAAAAACTCACATGCAACCGTTCTTATGTACTAGATAAAATGCTACCTTAATTTTACCAATTTAAAACTGCACAAAATAATTATGATTTAAAATTATTCAAATAGAATTAAATTTCCAAAAATTCTTGTTTCTCACAATTTGCCTGTCACGACTTAATTAAAATTTAAAGGATATTTGCTTCATAAAATCATACAAAATTAAAAAGTTATGTACTGCGACGTTTTTGACAAACCAAAATCGTTTCGGACAGGAAGTTTTAATTAATAGTAATTTAGAAAAATTTATGTGTTCAAGGTTATAATTACTACTCTCGTTAAACCAGATCTGAAGATTAATTGAATCCATAAAATGTTCAAGCTTCACATATTTCCAGACACATCAAACTTCTACTCTTCGTTAATTGCATCAAAATTACCCAGGTAGCACACTATGTTGGGGCAATATTGGTGCAATATTGAAATCAATATTGCCCCAATATCGAGATGTTAAACTTTTCCAATATTGGGGCAATATTGATTTCCAATATTGCCCCAACATATAGTGTGCTACCTGGAACTAAAAGTTTAGAAAAATCTAAATCTGCAAAATGTGTTTTTTGGCTTAGAACTTGAAATATAAAGACGCTCATGAGTCGATGGTACAATATTTCACCAAGATGTAGTCAATATTGATATCATATATTTCCCCAATATTGGAAAACAATATTGCACCAATATTGGCTGAATATTGACAGACAATATTGGTCAGCAATATTGGTGCAATATTGCACCAAGATTTAGCCAATATTGGTGCAATATTGATATCATATATTGCCCCAATATTGGAAAACAATATTGCACCAATATTGGCTGAATATTGCAATATTGCGCCAACATTCTATATTGGCGCTATATTGGGGCAATATTGCCCCAATATTATGTGCTACCTGGGTATGATCAACAATAAATAATTAAAGAAACTTAAATCACTTTTCTATTTTTAAAATCTGATTTTTTCAAACTTGGAAATTGCATTTAAGCAATTGCTAACGAATAAATTTATTCTCATTTAGTTTGGATGGAATAATAATTTGGTGTTTGCATAAAAGTTATTTAGTAAGGTCAGTTGAAATGGAACTTAACATAATTTTTTTTCTTTTTAGTTTTGAAAAAAGTTTTCTACAGGGTACCATCGCAGAAACTAATTCATTATTAGGTCTATATCAAGTTCATTCAACTATTTTGATGTGTATTCCGTTAATTAAATATTATTAGATTTTATTTATAGTGAAACACAATTGATTTGATTTTTAATCGTAATTGGTTCAATCAGCCCAAGTCAGTTTTGTTGTACTCTTCGTCAAAGCTTTTTAAAAAATCTATGGTTTTTTAAAAGTTAAATGAGTAGAAGAGGTGTAACGGTTTAGGTTCAATTTTGATTATTGTTCATAATAACTGAATATTTCAATGAGGTAATGAATGCACGCGTGCATTTATCGAGGTCTACTTTAGCTTACTTGTGTGACAAAAACCTTGGCTTTTTTTAAAACCTAAAATCAATTAATTTTAACTGTAATTAAGATAAAATATATTGTCGTATTATTTACAGCATTTCTTGATTTTTGGGTGCTAAGTTGTAGTAAATGCACTAAAAAAAAGTTTAATTTGTATTATAGTTTTGAAAAAACAAAGAAAGGCAATTTTTCATTTTAATTGCTGATGATAGTTAAGAGAGCCAAGGTTTCCAATGCAGGGAGGCTTCTGGTAACAAATTTATTTTTAAAATAAATGAATTTTCCTTTAAAAACATTTTCATGACTGATACTCTAAAGTTGTTGCTTTATCTCTGAAACATGAGTAAGACTATTAAGTGTTTTTGTTGAGTTTATACCTAAAAAATTAAAATTTTTGTTAAAGTGATATAACCTTAAATTCACCAGCGCCAGAAAAGATGACATTTTGGGATTTTGCTTTCAGAGTCAGCCACGTAGAAATTACCGAAGAATTTGTTGATTTTTCCGGCCCATAAATTGGGAGTCACATGAAACGTTTTTATAAATGGAAGATTGAAAGTCTCGTGTATTTCAAGTGTAAAATAGTTGAAAATTGTTATTTGGTTAAATAGATCGTCAGTTCAAAATGTTACTTTTAAGAGATTTTAAAAACAAAATTTTTTGAATTTAACCATGTCATAAAAATTTTACGTATATTTTACATGGAAAATAACACCATATGGGTTTACCTGATTGTTTTTGGTACTTCATGTGATGATTACTGTGTCCTTACCATTACAGAATTTTTTTCAGATATACAAAAACAATTTATTTTTCTGAAATTTTCATATTTTTTTGTTCATTTTCACTAATTTTTGACTTTATCGTAAATGCAAAGAAAGTGGAGTTAATTTTTATAAAAAATGTTTTCTTTGCATTAATGAGAGAATATCAGTCGAGGCGTGTAGAAGATATTCGAATTGCAATTTCAACAAGAAATTTGTAAAATTATCAGCATAGAAATTGTTTATCTTTTATAGAATTAAATTTTTCATTTGCATTAGAAGTTTCATTGATGTGTTTTATTAAAATTTTGGTGCCTTTTTTACAATTATTTAAATATAATAATAAAAATAAAGTCATGGATAGTCGGAGCATCCACAGATTGTATTACCCTTTCGTACATCAGAAATTTTTTAAAATTTTATACATCAAAATTAAATAAGGCGATTGGGATAGTACAATGCATATTAAATTAAAAAATTAGGATTTTAAATTTTAACATTATTAATTTTCTGGTATTTTACGTCATTAATAAATATTAAAAATTTAAGCACTCATAGAATTCTTCTAAAATTATTTTGAGAATAATTTTAATTTTAAATTTGTTAAATTTTAAATGAAAATTGAGAAAACATAAATCAAACAATTTCACTAATTTAGTATTTTTTGCACTAATTAATATTAGGATAATTTTAGAAATTTATTATATATTTTAAAATACTCAGAATTATTGGAACAATGCTAGGAGCGGAATCCTTGCAATAGTTACAGTTGGTCCTGTGGTTTTTAAACCTGTGTTAATGAAGAAAATTTTGCAACTTCTTTTGAATGCTTTCCATAACCTTGACACAATTCTTACATCATAAGCTCTATGAATAATAAACTCTAGTTTTCTAAGTAGACTTGGTTGTATATTCGATTTCTTGCTTACACCAAAGCATATATTCTGTGGTTCGGATTCCACGTTTAACTGTAGGTTTTTGTTTACGGTATGTAACTATTCGTGACTGGTAATTCTGTCCAACGGTTTTTTTATTAAAATTTAATCTTTACAAATCAAACGCTTTTCTAAAAAAAAAGTAAAGCATTAATAAGATAAACTAAATAGTGAATTTAATAGTAATATAAAATATAAAAAAGAAAGATATTTTCTAAAATATTAAATAACTAAAAATTCTTCGTAAATTTGAAATTTAAAGTGTGCTAATAAATTATTATGGTAGTTCCCATGACAATTTATATTTTAAAACGTGAATAAACTTTACCCTCCATAACAAATTCAACATAAGTCAACATAATATTGAATTATTTTAGTAATTTCACAGTGAATTGAAATGATTTCAAGTACTTTAAATTTTGTTTGATATTTACCATTTTAATTTGTTACGTTTGTAACGAAAAATTTACATTTTCGCTGTGATTTCGCACGCCGCTGGGTATCCTCTTGAAATCCCTTGCGTGACGTGCTTGTGCGACCTTGGTAGGACTGTCAATTGACATTCTGTTATGGAATTCGGTGGAACCTTCCGATTTTGTTTTGCGTAATTTTTGCATTGTGCAATCACCTTTTTGGCATTTTGTGGTGCCGATATATTCTGTGAAACGCCTTGATTCTATGAATGCTTGTTTTGAAAATCGCACTGCGGATTTGTATTTCAAATTTCAAGCTGTTAGAATTTATACAGCGGCTTTTTCCATTACCTTGTCTTAAGATTACATCCCGCAACGTTTCATTTATGGTTTTCTTCCTCCAAGGAAGATTTTACTTGGCTGAAACTTCCTGTTTTGAGATAATAGTTTTGGACGGCCATCTTATGTTCGATCTGATATCTGTTTACTTGGGCAACCTGGGGAACACCTGTAACTTGAAACTCACTACACTTGGAGACGATATTTCGAGGATTTCCTGTCCTGATCTGGAATCAACGCCTGTATCGGGAACAATAGTTTTCATCTTGAAGAGAGAAGAGGACTCTACAATAAGTATTTTTGTACAGATAAAATTTGTAATCATCTTACGATCGGTAGGTGAATTTATTATTATTACTTATTGTAGTTGTTTTGCGCTAATTTTTGACACCACTGTATTAAGGGTGCTTGGTTCTAGACACTGGTGGGGTTTCCAGACAAGAATTTTGGCAGTGTTAATTATTTTACCCCCAGTGATTTTTTGTGGTGTGCCTAGTCATATATTAAAGCTATTTAATATTTTTTGTGTTTTTATACTTCGAGAAGCAGCCAATAAAACCTATCACCTAGCCGCCGAATTAATAATTGAGCTAGTATTTAACATCAGGGTCTTCGCACGTCGAATTTTACCAGTTTACTGGGTGTGCGGAGAATTCTCTTTTCGAAGCGAATTTTTCTTACACGTTATGCAGTATCACATAAATATTATTATGTACTTACTTATCAATAATTAAAGCTAACAACAAACAAAATAAAACGAATTTAAAAGATCATATTAAAATTTTCTTGTTTCACTTTTTTGATTAAGTTTTATTTATATTAAGTACCTATATAGACAAATAAAAGAATATTTTTTGGAATTCACCAAATTCTTCAGGTATTATGCAAATTCTCTTTTATATATTTTAATTTATAATTAAAAAGTTCTTACATTTACAGTTGCATCATCAATAAATAATAAAAAAAGTTTTCAGGAAATTTTGTTCCCTTAAGATACACAATAATGGAACTGCTATTGAGATGAGAATTCCCAGATGTCAAGGATACTAAATTTTCAAAATTAGGTGATGATCTGACCTTTCCGGTTCATTTCCAACAGCACATGTACAAGAACGTTTTAGCAAGTTTAGTTCCTTAAATGTAGTGTTTCAACAGTAGTCCTTGAAAATTTGTAGTAACCGTTATTTTGCGTTGATTGTTAATTCTAAACCTGATTTTTACGTATAAAAGTACAAAGTAAAATAAAATAAAACATTTTTGTACAAAAGTTTGCTTAAAAAAACATCAAAACGGTAACCATTTTAATGAGAAATTTAGTAGGTACTTTTGGAAACGGACAATTTGGTTAATGGTAGATTACAGTATTTCAGTAAATCCGAATAAAGCAAATTGTGTTTATTAAAATAACCTGTTGTTATGTATAATCACCATAGTCCTTTCTGAAAACAAATCATTTCACAATCGGCTAACAATTATAAGGTACTGTGAAAATTATGAAAAATGTTAAAATATCACGGCTGACAAAAGTTAAGCGACCGTTACGCTTAACGATTTGCCATACAATGGACTATTAGCACGTCAAAAAGTTTATCTCTGTTAAATTATGCATCTTGTGGTTTCTTCTCTCCCAAAAGTTCTAATTTGATGGGGCTAATAATTCTGCCTTAAATACTAATATTTAATAAAACTCAATTTACATAGAAAACGCGTAGCATTTTTATAGTAGGTTTAATTATTTTATCATTAAATTGTAGTTTGAAAGCATATTTAAGCAAATCTGCTTTACATCACAAGCAATTACTATTTTAAAGCTGTTATTATTACTCTATTACAAATTTTAAATTTAAATAATTTAATTAAATTGTTGTTATTAACGGGAATAACAATAGTTAATTATATCATTTTACATTACATAGTTAATGTTGCATGAATTATACTACTTCTCATATAAAAATGTTTGTCTGGCTAATTTTTCCATGGTTAATAATCCGTTAACAAATTGATTCAAGTTAGGTTAAAATTTTTTCAACGCTCACTTATTAAAACCCACAACTAATTTTGTGTAATAATAATAAAAATTAATCGACGTGTGTTAGAAAAAAACTATCACCAATTTAAGAACTTCTCGTGTAGTTTTGTACGCGATAAAACATGTCACTGGGTGGATACACACAACATTTTTACGGAGATGATGCAAGACAACTCAAAATTTATCCATTGAATTGTAATTAAGTAGGTACAAAATAATTTCCTAAAATGCGTCCCACATTAACTAAAAAGATAATTGAATACCTTAAACTGTGTTTCCTAAAGGTGCGGCAAAAATTTAATTTTTGTCTTCATAACGGGACCGTTAGTCGTCTAGGGCAAACACACAAATTGTTAAATTTCGTAAATACTCCTGTAATTTTATTGTTTCACTTCGACCAATTAAGCTATAAATCAGAGCAAAATCAGTTAATTATAAGGTCCCATATCACTTTAACTATATAACCAAAACTATGTTAATATAATTTATCATTAATGTAAAAAGACTTAACGGTGAAAAATAATCTAGATGACTACGAAATGAGTAATTTATGAAGCATTTACACTTTTTGAACATCATTAACGTACTACAATTAAGAACAGTCAAAGTTACTAGCTATACAACAGTATTTTTTAGTAGATGGTTTCAAAGAAAGTACAAATATGCAATTTCAAATTAAATAAGCAAATATCGTCAATGAAAAGTAGTAGTTAGAAAGTGATCAAGAAAGTTAACTAACTACGCTAAGTAAAGTCAAGTTTACATAAAATATTAAGCAATAAATGAATCAGACTCACCAAAAGTTATTAAACACGTTTATCTGCAAAATCCGGAAACCCGAAGACACCAATCATGTCTGCAAGAAAATTCAATACTGATGCCATCTCTTCGACCATATTCGACAGTTGCAAGTTTATCAAATTTCTACAAATTAAGAATAGTCAATAAAAACAATGAAGTTCATTGTCAAGGCAAATACTTTATTCCGGGCTACATCCAAAAGCAAACATAATAAGTTATTTTACATTTATTTCCAGTAGGTCAGTAGATAAAAAGAATGGGTTATGTTAACAATTAGAGTACACAAATAGTTGTCAACTCCTTTTTCAAGTAACACCTTTTGATTACATAGGCTCGAAAAAAAGGTGGTGGATCGAAATATAAGTAAAACCCTTTTTGGTAAGATCAAATCAGTTATCAACTCAGTCTTGTGTGATTAGCTACCAAAAAGATGTTCAAGTACTGCATTTTTGTCTTCGTCCTAGCAGCGGTTAAAGGGGTAAGATCATTATTTATAACTTTCACTTAAACAATAAATTATTATTCAAATCGACTCTCTTTAGAATCCTACCGCCAAACCAACTTCTGACGATGAAAGTATCTACTTCCTGAAAACGTGTTCGTTCTCTGAGGGTGCTCTTGGTTTCGCAAACTGTGCTGCGGAGAGGTCCCTCAAGATGATTAAAGAAATCAGCAGTGAATCTTCCATTGAACTTTTGCCCGGAGTAGCTTTAATCAGGTAGGTGCCAAAGCAAGGTTAAATTAGAAAAACTGATTATTTTTAACTTAGTGAGAATCCTCAACACGAAAGAACAGGAAAATCGATCGAAGAAACCAAACTTCCAGCTGATCCAAAAGATAAGATCGAAACTTTATTAGATCTCATCTTCGATGCTGCCAGTCAATTCTTTCAAGGACGTACCCTTCAATTGAAATATCCCGAAATTCCTACCAATGGAATTGCAAGAGCATTAGAAGAAGGTTAGCTTGGTAGTAAACATAGTATTAAATTTTACTTAATATTTTTGATTTTAGGTCGCAAAAGAATGAAGAAGCACGGTGGTAAGGGAGGAATGTCACCTTTAATTATTGCACTGGCTTTAAAAGCAGTTTTGGCTAAGGGACTTGCATTAATTGGATTGAAGTTTTTAGCCATTAAAGCTGCAATAATTGCAAAAATTGCTTTAGTACTTTCTTTGGTTTTGGCATCACAGACCCTGTTTTCTGGTCTCTTCAATAAGGTAAAGTTTTGTTATCAAATCTTTAGTTAAAACCTGACTGTTTCGTTTGTTTATAATAGAATACTCCATTCCTTGGAGGAGGGCTAGGTGGAGGACATGGCGGATGGAGTTCCGGTGGAGGACATTCAAGTTACGGACCACCCGGATGGACAACCAATCAAATCGGTAGTTCTGGATGGAATTCCCAATATCCTTACGCTAGATCAATCGAGGATGTGAAAGAAGATGAATATAATTATAAAAATGCTCAAGATTTGGCTTATTCAGAACAAAAGCCTTAAAAATATTTTTTATTTATACAAATTAATTTATTATTATTTATAACAAATAAAGGTGTCATTAGTATCTACTTAAAACTTTGTACATTTATTTTAAAAAGCATTTTTAACAGAGTACCTACAATAGGGGTAGCAAAAACGATTACAGAACAGTTAAATTTTGTTATTATTTTCGAAATATTGTGAAAATGAATGGTAGTTTTTGTAAAGCTTTGTTCCACCTTCCAAATTGAAAAATTCTAAAATTAAATTTAAATCAAGTTTCTTCATTTTTTCAAAGAAAATTATCAAATCAAGAGAACCACAATGGAAACGACTTTAAGACTAAATTTTAGAAAATTAAAATCTGTAAAAATATATAAGATAAAAGAGAAGGTAAATAAAATAAATTTAACAAATTAAATTTTAAATTGAAAATTAATTGCAGGATGGTGATCAAATAGTAATTTCAATATTTTAAGTTGTAAGAATTGAGTTTTGAAGAATTTCAAGCAGAAAAACACAGTCGTTTTGATTAGAAAATTGAAACGCGACGCCACAAGCTTGGAAATTTTACTGCTAGATGCCACCAGAATATGTTCTTTTTTAAAATACACCCATGATATAGCTATAAAGGCAAAGGACAAGAAAGTAAATATAAAAATTATTAAATGTTAACCAAATTACATGTGAATGAAGAATTTTCCCAGAATTGTTTACTAGGACAGAAACTCTTCTTTCAAAAAGTATTGAAAGTGTGTAGCAAATGAGGTAATCAAAATTTGAAAACTTTTCAATAGAGTTTTTCCAATTTATTCGTAAAATATTACAAAATTAATTTTTTTATTATTTAAAACCTGGTAAACTACAAAAATTTTTGTGATTTAAAATTGACGAGTGACTGCATACCTGTGATTTAAAATTAGCTACATGAGAATTAGCAAGTAAACTTGAACTTAAAAGTTTAAACCGTTTTTTAATAAAACAAAAATTCTGCTGCGATGGTCATTTTATAGGAAAAATTCCTCTAAATACATTTTCATTCAAATTAAAGTGAGAGGGTAGTAACTATAAAATTTTGTTTATTCTACAACGTCTGCAATTTTTGCATTTTACTTTTAAGGACCCCATTAAATCTACTTTAGTTGTTTGTACCTTTAACTAAATGCAATCTTATAACCAAAGCGAGAGTTTGATGGTGTTTCAAGTATGCATAGTTTTTTCAAGAACCTCCGTCCTTGTTTTAATCAATTTCTTTGCTGATTAATTCCGCAATTCTTGATCTCCTGCAGATTCCATGCTATATCAGATATATCTATTGGTACTAATACCATGTCTGCTTGTTTGAGTCCAATATTATTTTGTATTCATTTATTCACCTAGTTTCAGGGAGTCCAAATTTTCTCTGTGTCTCCATTTCATTCAGCTATTCGTTTTCCTCAAATTTGAGTACATATCATTTCATCCCAATCTACTTAGATGGGTCATCATCTTTAATGTTGTTATTTCCGTGCTTGGTTTATGGTCCTTCAGGATGATAGTTTCTCTATTTTCCACAATATAATTTTCAGTGCCTTTTTTACGCTTTTATTCATCTCTTAAATTTTTGTTCTATGTTATGTTAGCAGTGGTAGTATGTTGATTAACTATCTTAATTTTTAGGTGTTGGTGATTCTAATTAGAAACAAAAATTTCAGTAATAGAAATATTCAGCTTAGTGTCAACGTTCAAGTATTTAAGACTGTCTATAAGTATAAAGAGGATAAACAAATCCCCTGAGCCTAATGTAAAAAATGAAGAAGAATACAATACAGTAAAATTCATGAAAGCACAATGAATAAGAATTTATAATATATAACGTAGTGAGAAAATAAACTACAAAAATGCATTCTTGTTCGTTACCATGGTAACGGAATACAGTCGAATAGAAACAAAAAAATGGGAAAGATTCTAGCTATTTGCTGTGTGCGTTGCTCTTGCTGCCCTCTAGTGGCTCAAATAGACAAAATAATTAGGACTCTTGACATATAAAAGCTGGCAAATTTTAAGCTTTCAGGTAGGGAGTTGCGGGTCATAATCTCTACTAAGTCCATGGTAATCACATAAAGCAAGTCCCAGTTCAGTTCTATTACCGGCCACTCCAAGCGCTTTGATCGATTTTTGTATCCCCTCTTCACCTACGCACACAGCGAATAAGACTGAGCATCTGAGCAAATGGATGTCAAGATCTGTATGGAAAAGTATTGAAATATATTGAACCACATAGAAAAATACAGAATCCAATACAGCAAAATTATTTTATTTATTTAACATATTGCAAAGCAAAACTAAACGTGGAAGGATACAATAATAAGTAGTATATAAATCGGTTTTAAACGTCTTGCGACGTTGTCCGATACCAAACTACCAACCTTGCGAATTGGCGTTTGCTTTGTTAGTATTTTACATTTTTTACCTACGACAAGGAGCCAGCCCGTCGGTAGAACCCCCAATCTGGAAGACTAACGAGACAGTCAGAATAAGTTGTTACTTTTTACTTACCCGGATTTGAACGGGTATTGAGCGTTCGTAAATACAATAATAAGTATTTCGCTTTATTCAATTGAGAGTAAAGAATTTAAGATAGCTATAATTCATCATGAAATTGATATCAATTGAATATTATTTAAAGGCCAATCAAAACCAGCAGTGTGGTGTTAAGCATATACTTAACACCACACAGTATGGTGTTAAGCATAGGAAGCGGAAAACCGCAGTTCTATTCCTAGTCGCGCAACATACACTGCTGGAAAATCGGAGGTAGTTTTAGAGGCCTAAGTGCGTGCAAGCTTGTCCTGCCCTCCACAATAAAATTCAGATCCAGAAGGCCAATCAAGCAGAAGAATATCCCTAACGTGGGCAGCATTTGGGAAACTTTAAAAAGTCATGAAATCCAGCATACCAAACACTCTCAAAGCACGAAACTTTGATCAATACGTATTACCGGTGCTAACTTACGGCACTGAAACGTGGGCACTAAAAAACAGCATAATAAAAAAGGTTCAAATCGTACAGAGAGCTATGGAAAGGCGAATGATTGCAATAACACTGCGGGATCAAATACCAAATACAGAAATTAGAGATAGTTTTCGAGTAACAGATATAATAAAGCGTATGTGCAGGCAAAAGTAGAACTGGAATATTTCAATTCACATCTCCAGAATAATTGAAAGGAGACCTCGAGGCCAGAGAAAAAGTATAGGAAGACCACAGACAAGGTGGATGGACAACATAAAAAGATTCATGGGATGGATTGGATGCAAAAAGCAAGGAACCAAGAAGACTGGAAAAATTTAGGGAAGGCTTATAATCCGACGATGGATGTTATAGATGATGATGAATATTATTTTTATATTGTCCAATATGTTTTTTTAATTTTCTTTATCTTTATAGGTAAGTCGGAAAATTTAGATGATCGTAAATTAATTTTCTATTAGTTTTGTGTTTTATAAGATACATTACCATCTGGATTACAATTCAATCCATTAATGAGATTAGAGTAAACTGAAGATTAAAATGAATAATTACTAAGTAGCTCACTAAAAAACGTGATTTTTAAAATTCATTCTGACGTTTTTGCGTTTTCGGATTCCCAAAGCGGGCGCTACGGCTATCTCTTTAAAAAGCACTGCATCGAAGTGTTACAGATCAGATCCTTTTGAAACCGATACCAGTTGAAGATTCTACCTACGGTAAATTCTGGTAGAATATGGGAGTTGTTCAAATTCAAAATTTATTCACATATTATTGGAGTCGCTTATAAATCATAACTAAAGATAAAGGGATAAAAGTGATTTACTCTCTTTGCAATACTACCATTGAAACATTAGGTATAGGAAACATTTGGATCGCAGAGTTGAGTCAATTTCTGCAATGATTATATTATGGATCCGTTATATTTTGTGGGTAATGCAAACAATGGTGTGGTCTAAGCATCAAAATACTTTCATAACAAGGAGACCGTGATCTAAAGCGTAAGTTAGATAAGGATCCATAATTGGCTAAAAAAGTTCCAAACAATGTACACGTAAGTCATGATTTTTTCCTTTGTGAGTGACTGCTTCAGAGCACTGTTTGGCACTGTTCCATTTTATTTTACGAGTAAAAGGGTTAGATCATTTTCTTTACCCTTATAAAAAAACCAACTTATTAAGAATACTTCAATTTTTCAATCAATTTCAATCATTGGAATTTTAAATATGATAAAATCACTTTTACACACACCTGTACTTGAAATACATAATCTAATTTTTGTCAGTTGCCAAAATTTTATCCAAAAAGTTATCTGATTTTAATCGTAAAATGAGAGATGTGCAGATTGAGAGACCCGTAATTTGTTATTGGGATTAGATCGTGCGGTACCGAATTACGTAACTTCAATTTATTTCCTGTTTGTGCAAATGATTCCTTATGATTTCGGTACTTACTAGGAGCATTTTGCAAGCTTTGACACGTTGAAGTAGAATTTGTTTCAACGGTTGTTTCTAATTTGTGAATATTTAAATAATAAAACTTTTTTTGGTTACTTTATATTATATGTATCACCACGCAAGTATTGACAAAAATTATTGAAATGAAAAACAGTTTGAAACAAATTTCTGTTTTTAAGTCTTGAAATAAATTGGTCTCTATTAGAAAATAAATTACATAAAATAACGTACATAAAGAAAATTGATTATTTGAGTAATTGGGGATATATTTTGTGAAAATTTTCGCAAAGCTTTTTCTGATGTAATTCAAGATTTGCAGCTCAAAAGTGATAAGTGTGTAAAATATTTCATTTTCCTTCTGCAATGTAATATAAATTATGTCTAAATAATAGGTAGCAAGTGTAAAAATTAAAAAATAAAATTATTATTATTAAACTATTCGTTGAAAAAAAACTTTTTTTTTATTTAAATATTTTTAAACTTTGAATTATCGATGTAAATCTAAGGGTCCTCACCTACAGATTTTCTCATCCAAGAAATCAGGATTGACTTACCTACAATAAACCAATCAATAAATAGATAGGATCATTATTTAATATTTGCAATAATAATGCCACGGACAATACCAATATAAAAATTCTGTATTGATAACAAAAGTTATGGTTATTATTTAGTAGTCTCCGGAATACACCAGCAAGGTCAAAGACATTGCAAAAACAATTCAGCTAAACCGGAGTCCCTCTCTTACCAAGGAGGTCAAAGGCTAATAAGTAATCAAATTTGGAGGTTCTTAAATTTTTAATTATTAGGTGTCAGAAATCCATGATTCGAAATTGCAGTCAAAAGAATTCTATCAAAATAATTTAAATCTCAAATTCCTCATGATACATTTGCACCTACAAATTAGATAAAAATATGTCACACGTAATTTAGGTTGCAATTAATATGTTCGATCTCAGTTTTAAACTGAAAATTGCAATCGAATTTTGCCAAATTAAAAAACCCATTCACGTTGTACCAACAATTGTATCTATGTTAGGTTAGTATACATTATTTAAGTTTCCTCCTATATAAGCAATTATATATTGAAAATAATCAATTGTTTGTTTTTACGGTGCCAATCAATCATGCTGAAGCAAATTATTGTTGTGTTAATTTTGACAATTTTCAGTTGTTACTCGCAGGATATTTACGAAAACTGCGGAGAGAGTATAAATTGTGCGGAAAATAATCTAATTAAAGTTGTGGACGATTTCGACAGCAAACCGACAGTTTCTTTGATTGGAGATTTTTTAACAGTGGAGAAGACCAACGAAGAAGCGTTTGTTGCCAAATCTGAAGAAGGAATATTTGAACGATTAGTGCGATATTTAGCAAATCATGAAATAAAATTACGCTTACCATCCTCACAAAGCGGACGAAGCTTGACCGAAGGTAAATTATAATTTTCTGCATAAGTTTGTCACTTCAAAGTGTAATAAATTTAAACAAAAATGTCGACACCAATTAGTCGCATCAAACGAGTTTGTCATCAACAGTTGCATGATAGAAACGGTTTGCAGATTTGAATTAAAATTTTAGTTAAATAAACCGGATGTTTGAATATAAATTTTTGATTAAAAAAAATTATCAAAATTGTAGTTGAATGTATCTTAATTTTTGTTGTACGTTCTTCGCGATTGCGATTTCAATTGTATCTCGGAAGAGAATGAAGATAATGGATTCAACGAAGAGGCTTTATACCGAAGTTAACAAATGGTCCAGTGATTTTAGGACACGATGCTTATGGCTATAATTATCGTTGTTGTTTTATTTATATTATAATAATGGCCTCCTTTCAAATACTAATTTCTAACAGTTATGCTTCAAAAAGTGTTTTAATACTGATACTATACAAATAATATAAGTGCATTTCCATAATTAATTATTAATAATCCTAATTCATTTATTTATGGTCATTGCCAAAAATTAGCATTTTTTATATTCGGCTGAAACTGATAGGAAAGTAAAAATCAAAATAAAAAAAATTCTCTAGGCAGAAGATTCGAAAAACTTGAATTTTGGTTGCAAATTTAAATGAACAGGTTTTCCAAAAAACTGCAATTTAAAAGTGGAATATAAGCAGGAGGCACGACCGACTTATTAACTTACTAACCTACTCAATAAGATATTTCCGGATGTCCGTGACCCCATTGAAGGTTACATTTCACCGTGAATAAAATCCCCACCATAACACACCTGTCGCGGTTATAACATTCCATTCGGAAAATTTCTATACATTCAGGTGTGTGCTCTTGACCACGCATAACAAAAGCTCCCAATTAATCAAGTTAATGAAAAATTTAATCTTTTGGAGTACTTCTAGGACCTATGCTTAAAAATTTCACTTTTTAAGTTTTTACCTACGTTTTTAATTTTTTAATTTAACTCGAAATTTACTTAATTCTGAACTTGCTCAAACGACAAGTTAATCTTTTTTATTTTAATAGAAAACAATTTTGAAAAAATTCTTTAATCATTTACTTTTAATTTAGTGCTGGAAACTAAAAGTCCATTCCAAAAATTTGCATGTTTTTCCTGATCCACTAATTTACGACCACTAAAATTAATTTATTTGCATCGAATCTATTCAATTTTAATATAATTTCCTTGAAATTTATACTCTTCTAAATTTTTTATTATATCTACGGTTAGCCAAAAAAAATTTTTTTTTTTGTTAATTAAATACAATTTTACAAATTATTTTATAAATATATTGTTAAAGAACTACATTATTAAAAATGTATGATAATTTTTGTACGAAATCCAATTTATTTTCAAATATAAATTTCTGTTAATATTATAAAATTTTATTAATTAATTAATTATTAATTCTAAAATTGCTTTCAACTCAAGTTGGGTTTTGTACCCCTCTCAAGCTTTAATTTTTCAAAATTGCCAATCATCATTTAACTATGTATCACAATATTTCTTTTCTATTATTCTTTAGCCCATTTACATTCTATACAGGTGTAAATAAGAAAGTCGAAATAAAAACGTTAATAAATCGCAATTTTAACATTGCCAGGCTCATTTATTCTATTAGAAAGTTTCATTGTAAAATAAATTGAATTTACAACAAATTAAGTGCAAATGAGGTTTAGGTATAAATTATGGTTTTTTTTTCATTTTATAGCAAAACAACGAATATCAATAAACTTTCAGATTGCATCAGAAGTCCCACGCAATAAAATGCATTTTCATTCAATTATTATGCATTAGTTACTAATTATTCCATTAATAGTAAACTACTTTCAATTAAATTAACTCACATTATTCAACCTGTTGGCGCCTAAACTAATCACGTAAATTTATTGTTTCAGAATCACGCAAGAAAAAGCTCCGACGCATGATTCTTCCAATTCTATTGCTCCTGAAACTGAAAGCGTTGATAATTATACCTGCAATATTATTTGTTATTGCTTTGATTGCGGTCAAAGGCGTAGGTGCTGGTGTAATGGCACTTATAATTTCACTAGGAGTCGCACTTAAGGCTATTTTGGAGAAACACGGTAGTTCGTCCACCCTAAGTTACGAAATTGTGCCGCAAATTCCAACCACTCATTGGAACCGCAATGGAGCCGATGCTTGGGCTGGACTAATGCAAGGATATCAAACAATTCCATAAAATAAAAAAGACCTATGGATTTTATTTATTATTTATTAATTTATTTTAGTGTAAAAAAAAAGTTACTATTTCTGATGTTACTTTCTAAACTACCCACGTACCTAACTTGTTATATTTTTATTGTTAAATTTTAGATCACCGTTTTGAACAGAAATTAATTTAACCAATTCAGACATGCCAACTGTTTTCTATCACAAAATGTAAAAAATATATCAATTACAGTTAAAAAATGATTAGTGTAAATTTGGTGAAATTTACAGTAAACGCTATATTAATTTGAGTTAATGTAAAATGGATTACTGCCAAAATATTAAAATATATTCGTAACTTAAATTTTACGTAGGTAAGCTTTTTTTTAAGTTGGGTGGTCTTCAGGAATTGATACGCACGAATCTTGCTAATACTACATAGTTGTGGTTTCTTGTAACCGAATACCAAGACTGAATTGTGTTGTTGAAAGTGTTAGTGGGTCAAACACGATCGCAATTTAATAATGGTCAAGACAATCAGGTTTCGTAGAAATGACAAACCAACAAATGAAAGTATGTTGATTTTACTCATCAAAATCTACATTTTTCCTGCTTGGTTTAGTAACCACTTCATATAGAAAGGCCTTTTGGAGATTACTGATTACCTCGTTGGTTTGCCATTGACTATCAAGGAAAGAGGGTTAAAATAAGGTAATTGCTACACTCGGGTTTTAACCCTAATCTAAAAATTAACAGCTAACTTCACAACTAAGCTGTAACTGCTTTTTTTGGTTTTAGTTATCAAAATCTACCTTTACACAGCTCCAAATGTGGATGGATGTAGATAAAACTAGTAAAGTAAGCACTCCATAAATTACTAGGCTGTGATGACTTAAAATCCAATTTCTTGGGCATTTAAGCTATAATGGTTAAATCTTTGTTTTTCATCATTGTAATATCATGAATTCTTTTTTTAAGTTTTTTGACGTTCCCATTAACTCATTAAAATTAAGAAAAATATTTTTTTTTGTAGTAAATATGGCTACTATGCCATGGGCATCACTTTAATAATTCAGATTAGTGCACATTTACTACATTAACATACTACCTACATTCAAATTACTCTTCACAGTTTGCAATACTTGAAAAATCTGCTAATTGAGATATCATTGAATGGTGATAAAATAAAAAAGAAAAGATGCTCATATCAGGTTATACGATCCTAGAAAAATCTAATTGTTTCCTAATTTTGTTTCATTTCAGGTACAAAAAGTTGGATTATTTATTAAACTTAAAAACAGTAATTAAAATATACTTATCCAAATTGAAATCACAGGTTTGTGAAAATTAATATTTAAAAGAAAATCTTCAAATCTTGATAGCTTGCGCTAAGTGGACCACTTCGGTCCGCTGCGTACATTCTAAAGATATTATTGAAATTATTTATTTTATTTTAACCACCAAGTAACAAAAAAAATCAACAGTATAAATAAATAAGTTTAAATCAACAAATCAATTAAGTATTTTCATTAAAATTGAAGTTGGTATTGTGGAGTAGCATTTATTTTTTAATTATTCCATTTCTATCAATAATTTAAAAAAATGATATATGAAACTCTAAAAATTTAAGATCCACTGTATTGATCATACATCTGAAAGAAACCTAGCTCCAGTTTAAGGAGCACGGTAATATAAGAACCTAATGTTGCAACTTCATCTCTCACGATGCAGCCTGTGTTATCCCGCCCCTACCAACTTTTGACCTCAAAATTCAGAAATGAGCAAAAAATTTCTGTTAGCACCTGTTAGCACAGTTAGCACCTATAGTGACCAGAAAGATGAGGTTTTTCTCTAAGGGAATTGATCAGGTTGTACCCTCAGTTCTGACTTTTCCAACATCCAAACTTACATAAGAGTTTTTCCAATTTTTTGGTAAAATATCAGCAAAAAGTTGGAAAACTGGAAGATGCCATTTGGCCAAAAAGTAATTCTGCGACACAAAATAATGCCTTATTTGAACTACGATGAAGAGCGAAGAAAAATCATCCATAATTATGGCTATCTTCTAAATATTTAATCTTAACTGCTGCATAAAAGGTATCAGACAGGCACAAGGTATCTACTTTGACAGACAGAATTACTTTTGTTGAAATGGGTAGTATGAGCACGTACAAAATTAATTATCTTTCAAAAAACATTACAAGGTAAGTATCACAGGCTTACTAACTCTACTAATGACTTACAATTTAATTATCATTAAAATAATAGAAAATAGAACAAGTGATTGCTACCGGAAGCAGTCGATTTTCAAAATGTAAATATCTGTAATAATAATAATAATTAAGGGTTTATTTGGCCATCGCATCGTCCGCTAGAGAGACTATGGAACTATAATAATGCCATATAGCTAATCAAACTTAGGTATAATTAAAAGTAATGGTATCATGTTCATTGCTTTTTGTTCAATTCAAATAGAAGAACCGTATAATTTTACGATTTGTTTAAAAATAAATAATATTTATGGAAAAAGAAACTGTACACTTTTAGTAAAAGTATTCAAAATACTAAATAAACCATAGAAATTTTAAATAAGTCTTTTAAATCTCGAGAAATTAAAAAGAATATTTTCAATATTGTAATAAAAGTGAATTGTAATATTCAAGATACAAACATTTTTAATTTTTAAATAATCAAGAAAAATTTGTGCTAAATAATACCTACTTGTAATGTAGCCGATCATATATGCAGCTTTGCTGAAGTAACTATGGTGGTGCTTATACGCGATCAGGTATACATAAAAGAAAAAGTTATAACGTAACAACAAAGTTTTGTGGCATTACTGTATCCAAGATGCATATAGACCCTTTCAAAGGCCCAGTTGTCCCCTTTCACCAGCTTGTAATATTTGATATATTTTTTATTATAAATTTCTGTGTTACCTGACGAGAACTAATGCAATCATAATACAATGTTGCAGTATATATGCTTTTGTATTTAATAGCTATAATAATTTTACCTCCAGTTTACTCTACTTTACCAATACAAAGTTATTTTTGCATCCTTTCCAAGTTTAACCAACATTTTCAGAGCGGTGCAATGCTTCTGGTACATTAACACTTAACATTAAACTTCCTATATCTTCAAAAACGAATGAGATTATTATTAAAATTACAGATTAAAATTTCATATCCGCTTCTATACTCCACTGAATTCAGGAGCGGAACTGAAAATTCAAGCTCAATGTCCGAAAATTAAAATGATTTTGTTAATATTTTTTATTTTATTTCAAAAATTTATTTTCATTCGTCATTATAATTTTTCAAAACTCCTTTTAAGTTTTGTTACCTATTGTTATAATTTTATTATTTAATAAAAGAAGTGAAACTGAAATCTGGTGTCGCTTCTGTAATTTTCTGAACTGAAAACTTCAACCTCTTTGATTAAGTAGGTATTACGAATGTTTTCAGTTTTATTTTTCTAATTAAAATAATTTTTTTATCTGATCAATTATTACAGCCGACATTTGTCTTGTTTTATGTCTATTAGTTCAAAGTAACATTCTCGTCTAATTAAAATCGAAATTTATATCTGCATTTCCGCATGTTTTACTAAACTTCTTGACCATGAATTATTATTTCAATGTCGGCTCAATTTCCGCATTTTAAAAAATTATGCACATTTTTTATTTAACAGTATTTTAGATTAATTTACAATTACTTCTTTACACTTTGGTAACCAAAATCTCGAATAATATTAATTAATTTGGAAGAAAAACTGTATGGTAATAATTAAAAAGGTCAGTTTAATTAGTTGATAATTTGTTTTAGGTGCAATTAGACATTGTTAAAATGGATTTAATATTTTAATTGGATTTTAAAATTACTGCCCGTTAAGTGTTTGTTATTCAGATAGAAACTAGCAGAAATTTAATTAGATGGATCCGCAAAATTTGGAAATGATATTTATTAGACCACTAATTTACGTTTTCTTGTCCTCGAAAACAAAATAATAATGCAAAAGCTTAATTTATTCTTTTTCTGAAACAAAAAGTTTGAAAATGACTCAAATGTAGATCATTTCAAACGACATTTGTATTATTATATGGAGCACTTATTTCGTATTACTTTCTCGTTTTTTGTCCATTATTGGTCAATTATTAACTTAGCGGTGTTAAGTTTTGATTCGCCCGCTAATCGAGTTTAAATGTCACTCGTCATGCAGTGACCATCAAAACTTATCTTCCGCTAGTGCAAATAATAAAAAGTTATTTAAAAACAAACTAAAAAACGCAAGGTGATAGTAGTCCACGATTAAATCTACTGTCCTGCATGCTCATCTAGATTAACGCCCTAACAGACCGTCACTTACGCTCACAATTACTTCTTGCTCCACTAAATCCATTCAAAACTTAACTCAGACGTAATTTAAAAAAAGGGGATACGTTTCAATCTTTTTACACTCGATGCTCTAGTATAAATAATACGACTTTAAATTTTATGATTCAGTGTCTTCGTTCATAGCAAAGCAATTCAACAACATGGTTGCTCAAAATTGTTTCTTAGTGTTTGTGATTACTTTAGTGATTTTTGGATATGTCTCATCCGAAGTCATTACACCAAAACCCGATAGAAGTGAATATAAAAAATCGTTATCACGAGATTGTTCAAATTCCTACAGTCTCACTTGCCTCAAATTGGATATAGTGTCGTGGGTTGATAAGCTTAGCGAAGAAGATAATTACAATGTGTTACCTGGAGTTAGTGTGGTACGAGAAAATACTGCTGCCAAAGCAAACACAGCCGAAATTGTAGCAGAATTAGCCAGAGATTTTCCCAACGACGCAGAAGCTCGTCTTGACGTTTTCCTTTTAAAGAAAATTTCCGGTTATCTTAACAGTCATTCTCTCAGATTGAAGCTTTTCGAACAAGATGCTGCAGAAGAAACCGGACGTGCCAAGAGCCCATTAGGTGGTAAAAAAGGAGGCGGTTTGGGAATGTTGTTGGCCGCTGCAGCTATGATGAAGAGTACTTTGGGAGCTTTAGCTTTGGGAGGTATTGCAGCCCTTGCTGGTAAGGCCCTCATGACCGGTCTTATGGCACTCATGCTTTCTGCAATCGTTGGACTTAAAGGACTTGGAGGTGGTAGCGGTAAAACAACTTACGAAATTGTTTCTAAACCCGTCTACAGTCACTCCAACACGCATTCAGTTTCCCACGAAGATCATGGACATGGTGGTGGACATGGTGGCTACTCTTCTTACGGTCGTAGCTTTGATATGCCTCTGCCTTTAGGACTCCAACCAACCTACAAACCATGAAGCTACCGAACCAAAAAATAATTTAATTGAACGCATTATTTATAAAAACTATTTATTATTTTGTTAATTAAAATCAAATTACATTTATCATTTTTATTTATTATTTAAAACCCTTATAATATATAAGCAGTGCATAGTAAAATATTTTTTATTAGCAAAATGATTACTACGCTTTAACAGATTTTTGCAGAACAATATCAAATATTAATAATCAAAACCCAAAAAGTTTTGTTAATAATAATTTATAGATTTTGAAAGTAGATACTTTCGGCTTACTATAAAACCCAAAACCTAACTCAAATGAATTTATTATTTTGAACTTTTCTTATTTTTTTGGTTTCAGTATAACAGCAAAGTTTATAACAAAATCGAGGTAAAAAAAATATGTTAAATTGAAATAAATCTTCCTGAATAGTGAAACACAGTATCGATAAAAATTAAAACTAAAATTTTAAATTACAAATTATTATAAGTAAAAATAAGCTATTTTTAGGCATGCAAGGCTTTCGCGCCTCATTTAAATTTAATATCTTTAAAGCATTAGATCAATTTTTAATCTGTCAATTTCGTGGTTGAAAAAATGCTGAAGAAAGGTTTCATATAAATAAATTATTACTATTAACTATTAACTATTAATGATTTTTATTCAATTAACAACAGGCGAACCCAATTACAGTAATTGAAATGTTATACAATAAAAAAAAAAAATGATATGTACAATATAATATACAATGTATCAAAAACAAATATACCTATACAATAATTTACAAAAATACGCATGCGGAATTATCGTAGGTTTATCACTCTGAAGCATTAGTATGGGAGTGGAACTCGAAGAGAGCATTGTGGATACTCTTTAAACCATCTGCATGAATATCGCATAAATGTGACACTAAGTTAAAATTAGTGCACATTACGCTTATCGGACATCGAGCAGCTGAATTGGTGCGACAAGCATCTATGTAGAAGGTTGATCTGCTGCGGCTGGTGATACGAGGAACATGAAAGTTCAGTTTACCTAAAAGATCTCGACAATCAATGTTGCCATGTAGCAGACCAAAAAGAAATGTAACGGATGCTACAATTCTACGTATATGCAGCGAACGAAAGTTAAACATCCTCAGTAGTGAATCATGATCAAAGCCTATCAAAGGATAACCTTATGTATTCTAAAATACAAATATTTTAGGAAGCGTCTCTGAATAGATTCCAAATTTCTTACATGACACTGGTAGATAGGATACCAAATAATCGATGCATACTCAAAAACGCTACGAACATAAGCGTAGTACAAAATTTTAACTACCTCAATACCGGCGAAATCTCGACAACTGCGGATAATAAACCCCAAGAACCTGAGAGCTTTCGACTCCATCATCTCAATGTGCCGAATGAAGTTTAACTTTGCGTCAAAGAAGACACCCAAATCCTTACAACCATCACTGCGACCGATTACCCTGTTAACAATGTTATATTGATAAACAATAGGATATCTAGCCCTGGTATAAGTCATGACAAAACATTTGCCTATATTCAAGTCCAAGTTATTATTTGAACACCAGAGCGCAACAGAGTCGATTGATTTCTGAAGTCGCAAGCAATCACTAACATGCGCAATGGAAAGATAAAGCTTAACATCATCAGCGTACAGCAAGATAAGACATCCGATGACTAAAACTAGATCATTTATAAATACGATGAACAGCAGAGTCGCCAGATTTGAATCCTGAGGCACTCCGGATGTGGGAACAAAAGAATTAGATATATAACCCATGTATTCAACAAAGTGCTCTCTATTAAATAAATAAGAGCGCATCAGTTTAAGTAGCGCATCGGAGAAACCGAATCTTTCCAGTTTAAACAGAAGAATGTCTAGGTCGATTTGATCAAAGGCTTTTTGGAAGTCCAAGTAGATGGCGTCAACCTGTCCGCCACCGTCGAGAATTCCAGAGACAAATTGCGTGAAACAAGCAAGATTGGTAATGGTTGACCTATGAGCCATGAACCCGTGTTGAGATGAGGATATGATATTCCCCACCGAGGCATAAATACGAGAGTACAAAATCAACTCTATCAACTTTGAAAAGTTACATAAAATTGATATAGGACGATAGTTGGAAATGAGTGAAGGATCTCCCTTTTTTAAAACAGGGACAACGCGGGCACGTTTCCAGACGTTAGGATAAACGGAAGTATTCAGCATAAGATCAAAAATGTGTTTCAGTGGAAGCACGAAAGAGGATACACAATCCTTAATTATGAACGCCGGTATCTGATCAACTCCCGCAGTTGGCTTCGCTTTAGAGCCAGTTAATGACTCAACTGCACGTTTAATTTCATCGATGTTTACTTCGGAGACAGAGATATTACTACCATCAATGTTCAGATTACTAGAGTCGAAATAAATGATTAAGAAAGGCAATCAGTAAATCTGAACATAACGTTGTAATTAATTATAAATCAAAATGAAAAGGATATTGAGAACAAAATAAGTCAATCAGAAAGTCAGTACTTAGTTGTTAATTACTGAGTAAACATAAAGAAATGAAATGAAATCTTTTTTAATGTTTATTTCTGTTTACTCCTGAACATAAGATCTGTCTCTCTAGCAAATCCTTTTCTATGAGCTTAGGTTGTTATTTCAATTTCTACAGTATATCATCGGTTTTAAATGACTAAATAATGTTTTGACTTAAAGTTCATGGCTGCTTCGAATTGGATAAGTAATTGTGTGCACCGTTGTTTGCAGAATTACATTTTTATTTTAACTCCAGGTTACATAGTTTTATCAGAAATCAAACTTGGAACTTTGAACTCAGCAGTCGACCATCAACCACTGAGATAACCGTACTCATTAGAAAATATTAAAAAAATTTAAAGTTGGGGAACAGAAATGGAGAAATTGAACAAAAAAATTATTATGTAGTTTCAATAGGATAACCTACTGTTCCTCCAATTTTTTAAGGATCACGAGGTAAAACAAAAGTCATTCCTGTTTCTGAGCGGATCGCTTGTTGATTTTATTTTTTATTTTTTACTTTTTAGGGAGTCGTGACACAAAAAAAGTTAGAAAACGATGATCTAACTTCTAACATGTAAAAAAAATCAATTAAAAATTAAAATGAGAAGATTGCACTAGACAAAGGTAGAAAGGTAATTATGATTTAAGCTTTAAAGTTATACAAAAATAGTAGATAATAAGCTATGACCAATAAAAAAGATAACATTAATTTGAAGATACGTGGAATGTAGAAACACTTAACAACTTACTTATAGAACTTAAAAGATGCAAACACTAAACCCAATAAATAGCAATCCAACAAACTAAATAGAAAGGTACTAAAATTTGCGACATGTACGAATATACATTTTTCAGAAGTAGGTACGACAATAGAAAGTCAGATAAGAGATTTATAGTGAGTGAACGTTTAAGACCTGCGGTGATGAATTTTATGCCAATATAAGATAGAATGTACTTGTTGCGGCTAAGAGGTAAGTGCTAAGAGGTAAGCTTAATAAAAATGTGTTTCATCGGTATGAAAAGCGATTGACGACAAAAACAAGAACCGTTAAGCAGATAATGTAGGGAATTCAGAGGATACGACTTAAAAGTGCCTATTGGACACTTAAACGCCAAGATATGAAGAAGAGATACATTCTAATCTACAATAAGTAAAAACAGATTGTATTTGAACCAGGATCGAGTATTACCATTAAATAATATTTTAAAGATAGCAAGAAGAAGGTAGGAATACGAATCGAACAGATCACATCTTAATTAAAAAAGTAAAAAATTAGGGTTGTGAATAGCAAGAACATTAGTAGAGCTAGCAAAAATGAAAAATAATAAAAATAATGAATAAGATGGCAGCAAATCGACAGGTTTGAAATGTGTAAACAAACCAGGTAAAATTCATATCAGATAAAATAACGATTTTGACCAAAAACTTATTGTTTCTACAAGATGGTGCTGCTGACGTGATTCGAATTTCACGTTAAACTGTAGGTACAA
The DNA here is from genome assembly GCA_905340355.1 of Rhagonycha fulva. Taxonomy (NCBI): domain Eukaryota; kingdom Metazoa; phylum Arthropoda; class Insecta; order Coleoptera; family Cantharidae; genus Rhagonycha; species Rhagonycha fulva. The sequence goes on from HG996559.1 coordinate 3,693,196, forward strand.
TAAATATGCAAAAGAAAATTAAATATCTATGTCCTCCAATGTTATTGGATGGTCTAAATATGTGAATGTTGCAATAATTATTTTGTATCATCGGTGACTATGTGTCTAGGATCTCAGACAAATAAAATTAAAACTAATTATTTTAAGCTATTCAGGGTAATTAATAATTTTATTACTATGTTATTATATATTAGTACCTACCTACTATATTATTATTAATTAATAATTTTATTACTAATTACTGCTAATACTATGATTATTATAAAAAAAGCAAAAATCAATTTAGCTAATAGCTAATTCAAAAAATCTCAGTGTGTATGGCGCGTCTAGGAATAGAATTGTAGAATTCCGCTCTTTAGCCTGCCAGTACATGCTTAACGCCACACTGCTGGTTAAAATTAGAATTAAAATTTTACCAGTGCGTCTAAAATTTACATTTACAATTTATCTTACAGAAAATGAAGAGTTAAGCTTCTATCGGACATCTCTCTTTTGGAAGAAGTATCACTAAAGTAGAACGCTTCTCTCGTGACCGACCGTTGAAGTCTCCTACAGTTTCATTAATATTAAAAGTATTCTACTAATACATTACGAATTTAAAATGTAGAGAAAATTATTTTAAATTATAATCATTACAAGAACTGGCGATAGTAAAAAAGACTTAATTAAATTGTATTTTTGTACTTCAAGTGTCAGTGATCTAAACTTAAGTTTAATTGATGAACAGTTTTTTCTATATTATAGGACTTTTAAAGTATCGATTAAATTTGAAGCACAAAAAATGTTAATTTTTGCAATTTTTTATCAAAATTGCAGCTTTGGTTTAATTTTAATTTTTGAAAATGCATTAGCAGAATTGCAACTTTGGTTAATTTTTAAAAAAATCTTGAAAACCAGCATCCATACAAATAGGGTGTGGTGAGCCTTTAACTAAGGCTTTTCATGACAGATTACTCTCGGTGGTTTGCCATTGCCTTCCGAGAGGAAAGAGTCATAATGAAGTTGGATAAATTTTTGTAGCCGGGTTAGGGATCGAACCTAGGGCTTCTAGCCTAGAGTCCGGTTTTTAACCCGTTTACTTAGCTCACCTCTAATTATATTTTAGGTACTTATTAAAAGTGGGAGGCAGCAGCAAAAAATGTAACACTGGCGAAAACTCATGATCTTCTTTTTCTTCCTCTTAATTTAAGCCTAAAGCTTGTTATTTCCAGCATCTGCGTCGTTTCCTTGGCAATGCTGGATCAAACGTATCAAACTTTCAAATGAATGAAATCAAGGCTTTGACGGCACCAATTATTTTCAACGCTTTGCAAACGATTCCGCCAGTTAAAATTCAATTTTTGAACTCTACGCACCCAAATGCGTCTGATACAATGTTAAAAACGTCTTAGAATTACTGGTAAGATTAAGCAAGAACGATAGATTAACCTCTTTGGGTCAATTTATTATGATTTTATTATCATATTATTTTTATTATGATAGTTATTGCAAAAAAAACTTCATTATTCGATTTTTCTCATCAAACAACGTAGGTAACCGTTGAAAAAGCGAGTTTTTTTAATACTCATTTTTTAGGGTAAATTCGACTCAAACAGGTTAATCTATCGTTCGTGCTTAATCTTACCAACACTTCTAAGACGTTTTTAACTTTGTATCCGACGCATTTGGGTGCGTAGAGTTCAAAAATCGCAATTTTAACTGGCGGAATCGTTTGCAAAGCGTTGAAAATAACGGATATAACTGACTAATTGAAAATCCTCGAATACGACTTAAACCGACCGTAAAAACTTTAATATGATAGTTATTGCAAAAAAGACCTCGTTATTCGATTTTTCTCATCAAAATAAACTTACCGTAAACTTTTTACGGTAGGTTTAAGTCGTATTCGAGGATTTTCAATTAGTCAACTATATCCGTTATTTTCAACGCTTTGCAAACGATTCCGCCAGTTAAAATTGCGATTTTTGAACTCTACGCATCCAAATGCGTCTGTTACAATGTTAAAAACGTCTTAGAAGTGTTGGTAAGATTAAGCACGAACGATAGATTAACCTCTTTGGGTCGATTTTACCCTAAAAAATGAGTATTAAAAAAACTTCGCTTTTTCAACGGTTTCCTACGAATTTTGATGAGAAAAATCGAATAACGAGGTCTCTTTTGCAATAACTATCAAAATAAAGTTTTTACGGTCGGTTTAAGTCGTATTCGATGATTTTCAATTAGTCAGCTATATCCGTTATTTTCAACGCTTTGCAAACGATTCCGCCAGTTAAAATTTCGATTTTTGAACTCTACGCACCCAAATGGGTCTGTTACAATGTGAAAAACGTCTTAGAAGTGTTGGTAAGATTAAGCACGAACGATAGATTAACCTCTTTGGGTTGATTTTACCCTAAAAAATGAGTAATAAGAAAACCTCGCTTTTTCAACGGTTTCCTACGTATTTTGATGAGAAAAATCGAATAACAAGGTCTTTTTTGCAATAACTATCATAATAAAGTTTTTACGGTCGGTTTAAGTCGTATACGATGATTTTCAATTAGTCAGCTATATTATCCGTTATTTTCAACGCTTTGCAAACGATTCCGCCACTTAAAATTGCGATTTTTGAACTCTACGCACCCAAATGCGTCTGTTATAATGTTAAAAACGTCTTAGAAGTGTTGGTAAGATTAAGCACGAACGATAGATTAACCTCTTTGGGTCGATTTTACCCTAAAAAATGAGTATTAAAAAAACCTCGCTTTTCAACGGTTTCCTACATATTTTGATGAGAAAAGCGAATAACGTAGTCTTTTTTGCAATAACTATCATAATAAAGTTTTTACGGTAGGTTTAAGTCGTATTCGATGATTTTCAATTAGTCAGCTATATCCGTTATTTTCAACGCTTTGCAAACGATTCCGCCAATTTAAATTGCAATTTTTGAACTCTACGCACCCAAATGCGTCTGATACAATGTTAAAAACGTCTTAGAAGTGTTGGTAAGATTAAGCACAAACGATAGATTAACCTCTTAGGGTCGAATTTACCCTAAAAAATGAAGATTAAGAAAACCTTGCTTTTTCAACGGTTTCCTACGTTGTTTGATGAGAAAAATCGAATAACGAAGTCTTTTTTGCAATAACTATCATAATAAAAATAATCTACCCTATATTATAAAAAGATAAGGGCTCAATATGTAACGTTTTTATGTAACGTTTTTATGTAACGTTTTTTTGTAACATTTTTATGAAACCGAAATGCTTATACTATATAAGATATAAAATTATTTTTACTGTCTCAACCTTTATACCATGGTATAAACTGATAAACTGATCAACTGATCAACATCTCAGGCAATTTGATCTGTTTAGTACTTGAGACGTTGATCGGCCGCAGCCGTCGTTCCCATCAACAAATTACGAGCTTTTATTTTCTAAAACATCAGCAGAACGCGTCAAGGAACTCAGGGAAAGACAACAGCAGCAACAAAAACTATCAAAATCAAATCCGCCAGCAAAAAAATCAAAGGAACCTTTGAATGAATGCATAAAAAGCGAAAATCAGACAGTAGCTCAAATTGCCAATAATTCTCAAATAATAATAATACCTCATGATGCCGGAGATATGACGCAAAAACGCCGATATTGCAGTGCAATATTTTGGAAAAATTAATTTTGTAAAAAGATAACACAAAATATGCAACGTTTTTATGCAACATTTTGGAAGATTGTGATTGGTTCTTTCCCTTTAACCAATAGTAAAATTGCATATCGTTTTCAAAAAATAAAAAAATACCTAATAGTAATCGATAACATTTACTTTAAATTTTCAAGCTGTATGACGTTATAATCCGTTTAAACGTTAATCTGTTCATCCGTTGATATATATTAATCATCGGAAAAAAATGTTGTATGTAAAGAAGTTCTACAACTCAAAGTTATGTCGTTTATGTACTATTAGGGCCGCGAAGCGGCCCGGGGGGTTGGGCCGCGACGTTTTTAACATTGTATCAGACGCATTTTGGTGCGTAGAGTTCAAAAATCGCAAATTTAACTGGCGGAATCGTTTGCAAAGCGTTGAAAATAACGGATATAGCTGACTAATTGAAAATCCTTGAATACGACTTAAACCAACCGTAAAAACTTTATTGTGATAGTTATTGCAAAAAAGACTTTGTTATTCGATTTTTCTCATCAAAATACGTAGGAAACCGTAGAAAAAGCGATGTTTTTTTAATACTCATTTTTTAGGTTAAAAGCGACCCAAAGAGGTTAATCTATCGTTCGTGCTTAATCTTACTAACACTTCTAAAACGTTTTTAACATTGTATCAGACGCATTTTGGTGCGTAGAGTTCAAAAATCGCAAATTTAACTGGCGGAATCGTTTGCAAAGCGTTGAAAATAACGGATATAACTGACTAATTGAAAATCCTTGAATACGACTTAAACCAACCGTAAAAACTTTATTGTGATAGTTATTGCAAAAAAGACTTTGTTATTCGATTTTTCTCATCAAAATACGTAGGAAACCGTAGAAAAAGCGAGGTTTTTTTAATACTCATTTTTTAGGGTAAAAGCGACCCAAAGAGGTTAATCTATCGTTCGTGCTTAATTTTACCAACACTTCTAAGACGTTTTTAACATTGTATCAGACGCATTTGGGTGCGTAGAGTTCAAAAATCGCAATTTTAACTGGCGAAATCGTTTGCAAAGCGTTGAAAATAACGGATATAGCTGATAGTTGATTTGACAACACAAATGCAACAAGAACTGTTGTGCAGCAAAGCAAATGTCCAAAGTTAGATAAAGTAAAGTGGAATGTAAAACGATATTGGAATCCAAATTATGCAAAAAACGACAAAATTTGCTAGTATTGTAAAAATTTTCTAAGAAAAGTTGTTATTGATAACAACTGAATTTAGTTGTTAAGTGACGGTTAGTTGTTATAATTACACTGAGTCAGACCTATTTTTCAGTTGTTAAGTAACAACTGCGATAATAACTATTTTAGAAAATTGCACCGATTATAACGTTTTAAACTTTATACAAAGTCGCATCTTTCGTGGTACAATCTTCATAGGCAGTATGGTAAATATTGTTAGTTTTAGATGTTTGATTTGCAAATAACTTATATCCTGCATTCTCACGGAAGGGTCTTCAGCAAGCCGAGATATGTACTTATTCCATCAACAGCCTGCAAGGCCTGGAAAGCTTTAGGTAAAGGAATCTCCGTCAGACAGAACATATGACTGAGGTATGTACTTAGTAAGCAGCAGCACCCGGTGCTATCTAGACTATCTAAACTAAGATCTCCGTTCTGAACAATTTCTTAAAAGATTACCTACTTTCCCAAAAACCACAACCACTATGAATCCTTATGAATCAAGTAAGCGTTTGCAAAGATTGACTCTAAACATCCCACGTCCGTAGTAGTTTGTTTATTCAAATTGCTACTCCGTTTGGATACTTTTATGATTCAAGAATCTGCCATAACACCAGAGTTTCAACCTTTGACTCTAAAACAAGTCTTCTTGTTATAAGTTAAAGCTGTTGTTTCTTAGGTGTTCACGAGTGTCCATTAAAGGTAGATTACTTTCAGAACTAGCCATAGATTAAAGTCATTGGTCAATCTCATCAGTTCTCATCTAGACACAAATCTTCCGCACCATGAATTAGCAATAAGTTAAGATCATCGTCCTTTTGAGCTCTAAGGTAACGCCATGCTTTATGCAACCGTTTGCACTGCTTTAGATTACCCGGAAAGCAGTCTACCATCTTATACAGAGTGGCTGCTATCTCTTGCCCACACTGATGACCTAATATCGACTTAAAAAGCAGTCCATGATCTTATACAAAACGGCTGCTATATTTTGCGAATTTGATAACTTATTATCTAACAACTGACCTCCTAAACCACGGTATCCAGAAGTTATCCTAATTCTAAAAATCAAAGAATGTTAGTTATTAGATTTTTGGGTACTGTGGTAATGGTATCCTTTAATGCTGACCTTCCGTGCCATGATCAAGTCGTCGGTTAAGATTGTTGTCATTTAGGTCACATTTATTTATTCAAGTAAAGGAATCGGAGCACGTTCATTTGCTATAAATTCGTGTGAGTCATGCACACTTTCCGTTTTTTGGTTTTGGTTACCAATCCCAAGATGAGATGAAACCTCGGTTTTCAGAATTGGCTAAGTTTAACTGATAAACTAGTTCTCTACTTTGGTCCAGCTTGGGTACCCTTTCCTCAGGGTTGTATAGTCCCTGAGGTGTCTTTCAGCCCATACAGCTGAGTACTAGAAAGAATTTGATGAAACTTGATTAATATACTAGATGAACCAAGTCTAAAAACTCATACCTAAAAAATTGGAGTTTCTTTTATGTATCAAATCCCGACTTAGAGCCTGTAAAGTTTACGGTTGCATACAGGGTTGCTACTAACTCTTACCCGCCCTTATGACCTTTATTGTTAGTGACAATTGGGGGTGGTTTACAGGTACAAACACAAAAATTGTAAAACTTTTTTTTTATTTAGTTAAATCCATGACTCTCTAAAACTCCAGAATATCCAACAACAAAGATTGATGTAATTTTTTAAAAATAATTCTTTTCTCCGGTTTTTCGAGTTATTTTCTCTCATAGTTTTCTATAAATTTATAACCATTTTAAATAACCTTAAAAATCTGTAGAAAATTGTTGATTACGTAAGTTGATTCAGTGCTTCTTTTATAGCCTTTAAAAAGTTTTTTGAGAATGTGGGGCTTGGATTGTTATAATTATAATACTATTAATTAAAGTACCACCTCAGTTATTATATCTATAATTTATTTCAAATTTTAATATTGTAAGTACTTTGTATTGATAGCTGGAAAAGTTTTACTTTCTGGGGTTTGTTTCCGTACCTAAAACACAAAAATTGGTTCTGACATCTCTATGGTATATGAAGTACCACCAAAGTGGAACACTTCTGTCTTAACCGAGCGTTAAAGTCTCCTACCAATTTGTTATTATTACAGTATTCTACAGCAGTATAGATTTAAAAATTAAAAAAAATTCTTTTAAATTTTAGTAACTTTTCTGTACTACTACTAATTTTTGTACTAAAACTGTAATTTTTAATTCTTGAGTCATCCGTGTTATGCGCTACAAGTTCAATTTGTATGAAATGCAATAAAATTCGATTTTAGAGCTTTTTCGAGTGGAATTTGAAAAAATTGTTTGCACACTTTATATTTTATAAAATTTTGTGCAACTATTTCAAATTGTAGTTTTATTACCTTACAAAAAAAATTTAGAAAATATAAATTTTTGAAAAACAAAAAAAATTATTTTAATAAATCAAACAAACAGAAAGCAAATCAATCATTTTCAAACTGTGTTTTCTTACAAGCATAGTAACCTCACAGTTAAGTTGTAGACTTCTGGCTTATATTTTGGTTTGAAATAAATATAGCCATATTAATAAATTAGCCAAAATTTAGAACAATAAAAAAAATAATTTGTTATGCAAATTATATCGTCACAACCCGTTTGTTGCGCTTATGTTTGCTAATAATAAATCTTTTTTTATTATGTAAAAACTTTAATCTTAATGATGTTCATACTGCATAATACATTTAAGCATTTGGATCAAAAAATTTGTTACACAAAAATAAAATTATGTAAATTAAATAGAACAAATTTTGATTTAAATTATTTATGCCCGTATTTGCAAAATTTATTCTAAGTATACAAACTTTATGGTAGAAAACTACAACTTATGAATAATAAATCTTGTAAACAGGCCTTAAATAAAGGAAATTGTTTAATATTACGCTAATGGTTTACGTTTAAATAAATTAAACAAATTGCTTTGTTTTCGATTTTTGCCAGAAGTTTCTGTTGAAATAGTGAAATAGAATGGAAAAACAAAAAAGTATAGGTAAACAAAGATTGGAATTCCATCAAGTCTTTCATTTGGACTTTCAATTTCCAAATAGTAACTCAGTCATTGATCACACTAAACCACCACTGATATGGGATCAGTTTAGTGGAAACGGTTAAACTTTGTTAACATTTCGACTATTTACAATTTGTTTACAATAATAACAATTTATTGTTAAATTAAATTGGTTGTTGTACCAAAAATTTTATTTTTTAATTTCAGAACTTTTACATAATTTGGAAATTTTAAAGGCGTTCTCCTTTACACACTGCATAAACAACAACCTGATTACGTCAAACAAATAAAATTGTTATCAACATTTAGATTAGCTTAAGCTGAATAAGGTTAGTAATAAATAAATTAATATTTAAATAATTAAAAGTTAAAATATCTTGGCTCTTAGTTTTAACCGAGTAATTTATTTAAAATACAAAGTTAATTTATTTTTGTAGTTCCTGGGTTCCATCAAACCATTTTATCCAGGACAGCAAGTTGGAAAAGTGAAAAATGTAAACCACAATATTTTGCTTCTAGGTTCTGTTTTTTGCAATATGAAATTAAATATTTGTATTTCTCCTTCAAACAAAGTGGTAGGTGGATTTTAGTAAGCTTTTAAGCGTAAAAATGGCTGTAAAGCTTTTAGCGATTGCGTAAAATTGTAAAGGTTTAACAAGGGTGTGACAAAAATTTTACAGTACCGCTAGCGGTGGTCGCACCTTTTGTTTTAAGATATAAAATATCATATCGAGAAACATTAGTTTTTTTTGAATGAATATAAGAAAGCCGGGACATGTTAGATCTGTCATATAAATAATGAAATTGGAAGTGCTTGAAAACCACAAAATCCTTTATTTAGCTTAATTTATATTTTGCATAAGTCACATCTATTGACATGCAAATATTTTAAAGCAATTCGGAAAGTATGTCGTGCCCTAATGACTGGCAATTTTTTATGTTGACTTTACTATTTATTATTCTTACCTACGGATACGCAACGTTAAATAATTCAAACTAATTATAAGTAATGCAAATATAAAGCACTAAAAACTGCGTTTTAACATAACAAATTGTTGAAAGTTAGGTCCTAAAAACAGCGACATGCATTTTATGATTTTGAGTGAGTCCAGGCCACTATGCCACTTACGCTTAAATATTACAATAATAAATAAAAACAATTGGGTCTTATTAATTAAAATATAATTTATTTGCAGTTAATAATAATTATTTTTTAAATACTACGCGACAAGGGCAATTTGTGTTAAATTGAGTTATTCTTGTCTAGAAAAGAACATCATTCATTCTCATATCAGGAAATTTAATGGCGCTATGTTGAGATTGAAACGGTCTGTTTATGTCACAATAATGGATATAGAAAAATGTGACCCAATAGGAGAACAAACAAAAGTGGATTATTTTATTGCGCGATAAACTTCTACCACAATTTTCTGCTGTAGTGTAGCACTTTTCACCTACGTATCAATAGGAAAACATGGTTTTAAATGTTTCACTGTTCTTATTGATAGCAGTACATTTAGAACAAAGTTGAATATAAATGAGGTAAAATAAACTTTTTTGTTTTTACTATTTTCCTAATCCTAGTCACCTTGGTGACTTGGTGTGGTGGCCGTTAAGACACTGAGCGATAATTCTGGGTTCGAATCAAAAACTTCGCGGAGTTTTTTGGCTCGGGTCAACAACAACACGTTAAGGAAACACTGATAATAAAATGATTTTTTATCTAATTAAACAATCAAAATTTTTATTAGTTATAAAAACAAGATGGAACTCAGATCATCCAAGTTCTTAGACTTTTATAAGTTTTAACGTAATCAAATTATTATTTATTAATTAATTTTTCCATATGATGTTATCTAAACATTTTCCTAGTAGAAATCTGTCAATTTGGTTAAAACCAACAGCATTCCAAAAGATTATTAAAATTTTTATTGGTTTCATAACATGCGAATAAAATATAAAAAATTTTAAATAGTTTTTCTTTTAGTAAAATAATAATGTTATCTAGGAATTTTTACTTCTACATGAAGTTAATAATGTATCCTGTGGAAGCTATCGAATAAAACCTTGAACTCCTCAAGGATTTGATTGCCTTTCGGAGAGCAGTTTAACTTGAAATATTAGTCGATTGAATAATATTTTAATTTAAGAACAAGAAAAAAACTGATGTAATCGTTAGAGATTTATTTCGGATGTAGATAAATTTTATTAGTGGTTTTTTTTAATTTTCAAATGCTTTTAGTTTAGGTTTTCACCAGATTCATAATTTCACTTCAATAATTTTTTTGGAAATGATCGGAAAATCCTACATTTATAGCCCAACTAGAAATAAAGTAAAAAATACCTACAGATAATAGTATATTAAACAACGAGTTTCATAATCAAAGTTTTTATTGCACGATATCTGTTTAGAAAACGAGCCGCGAAGCGGGGAGTTTTCTAAAAGATAAGTGCAATAAAAATGATTATGAAACGAGTTTTTTATACAATTTTTTCTATTTTGCATTTTTTATGGTTTAAAATTTAAAAAAATGTGTTTGTAATTATTATAGTCAATTTGAAATTTTGTTTTATTTTTAAGTTGATTGGTAACACATTTGACATTTGAAACAAATTTCAAAAATTTGAAACTTTATGTCAAAAATTTACAGGTTAAGACATCGCACAAAAGTTTAAATAAAGGAAATTATACTTGCAGTTAAGAATTTTCTTTATTATTGTCTCTAATTTACAGTTAATTAAAATGTTTAACTCAAATTTGAAGATTTTTAATTTCATTTAAAATGACATGTTGTTTTAATTTTCAATGACGTTTCTGTCATCAACCTCATAAAACAAAAAATTGCGTTTCATAATAGGGTCCATTTCGATACGCAATCGCGTATCGAAATGACTTTGTTTTAGACGCAAAATAGAAAAAATAAGTTTTATTAAATTTGATAATTCAGTTATGTAATAAATGATATATTAATGGTAATTAAACATAACAAATTTTTGCAAAAACTGCAGTCTAAATTTGTAATGATAATCTCAGAAATTGAAAAAACATAACTTGTACTTGTCCTATTTCTACTGATTTCATATTATAAATGCAGATACATAAAAGGTGGCAACATTCTTTAATTAAAATTTAAACTTCGTTGAAAACAATAATTAAAAATTATGTTGTATTCGTTTCATTACTTTAATTAGAAAATTTAATAACTCTATCGGTATTTTTGAATTACTAAGAAATTCACTAACCGCTTTTCAGAACTAAGTTTCACTACATAAACTACGAATCAAATGATTATTTAAATTAATTTTAGTTTGCAATTTTGGGATCCAGAGTGAAATTTTTCAAATTTAATTTTTAACATGTAATTACAAAATAAAGAGGATTAACGTAATAAATTCTCATTACCACTGTTATTATCTAAAGTTAAAACATACATCGTTAATTTACTATGAAGTTTATAATGTCATTGGAAAACAACAAGAAAATTAACATGTAACTTAAAATATTTTAATTCTAAAAGTGTTTTAGTAAATTTTAAGTTAGTCTAAAATACTGATGTGGTAACAAGAAAATAATTGTCGCACTAGGTAAAACGTTTTTAATGTTCCAACTGAAGACTTATAATTAGCAATCTCTATTAAACATCTTAACGATGGTATGCGGATCAACGCATAATAGTTTTAATTTTCTATTATTTTAATTTAACTTATTGAAACTCTTTCTCTCTTAAGATCATTGTTTTTAATAAAAATTAATTTACGATTCCAAATTTGTGTTAAAATTGCATTTAGGTACCACTAAAACTAGACCACCATGAAAAAAATTATCAAGCGAATTAGAATTTCACAGAAATTAATTAATAAGGTCAGCTGTAATTTATATTAATTTATTAATTCGAGTAATTTTAATTATAATATTTAAGGTTGTATAATTTTGTAGTGTTAAGTGTCACCGATATGGTACGGAAGTTGTTAGAAATTACCTACAATTCTCGATGCGATTAACTGAGAGATAAGGACTATAAAATTTAAAAATTTAAACTGCAAATTGTTTATAATAACAGTCGTTAATATTGACAAATTAAGCATTACAATGGCATAATGGGGCTAACGTTTATGATAATTTTATAAATGGGATGAACATTGTTGCTTTAATTGCAGTTATTCGTGATGGTAGTGCGATGTCATAGTTTTTAATTAATTCAAGAATTGAACTATTTAACAAATTGTATACCAACGTTTTTTTTAATAAAAAAAGTATTAGTAATTATGCATCTAAATTCTTTTGCTTTTAGCCAATATTACTGATTAGACAATTACAATTGTCTTTACTTTGTTACCCTTTAAATATCCTTCTGCGCAATAAATTCAATGAATATGTGATTCTCCTTTGTTGTGATTTGTTCCAAATTTTGGAAATCGCTGCATATAAATAATTTTTGTTATCAAAATAAAAACAAGCTTTGAAAGCTTCCGTAGTAGATTTTCAAGGTTTAAATCCGGAGAAAGCGATTGGGGACTAATATTTTTAAAAAAGATACCCAAGCAGGTTTTTCTCATTCTGTCACTAGTTATAAATGGTAGTATCTGTAAGGAAAGTTTTCTTTTAGATGGTAAAATGTGATAAGTAAAATTTATTCCCAATTTTGCAAATTTTTATCCAGCGTTTTTGAAGGAATGGTAAAGTAACAGCAAAGAAAACTCTTAATCCGACGAGTCGTCGATTTGCAGATCATATTATAATCCTCAGTGCATGTAAAGAAAAATTAAAGTATGCTGGTGGAACTTCCAACTCTGGTGGAATTTTAAATTAGACCAACAAAATTCCTTATAGAAATAGTAAAAAATTCTTTAATTTGAATATTTTGTTAAGCTTGAAGAAAAAAAAAGCCAAGATTCTGAGGGGAAGTATAGACTAGGATGAGCAGTAACTAAAAAACTAGGCAATACCATTAAAGATAAATGTGTAATTATGCTAATCGTGGGCTGATATAAATGAGATATATAAGGTAAATGCCTTTTATTTGAAATGATTATTGAGATACTACAACCATCATCTTGAGAAATGGAGATGACCATGTAGATTGATTAAGCGTACAATGGATGTGTAAAGTAGCGTCTGGTAACAACAAAGGCCTTGGCCAGACCAAATGATATAAAATAGGTTGTGAAAATCAAATGACGTATAGTCAACAAACTAAAAGATTAAATGGAAGAAATGGAAGAGTGCAGTAAGCGGAAAGAGACATACAAGAAGATCACCCCTTTCATCAAATTCAATTTAACATTTTTTATGCGCTACTCTTTCTCTCTATTGTATACCATAAGTTTTACTACCATGCAAAAACTATTCAATTATTAGGTGTTAAAGTATCATCATCATCATCATATCAATCATCGCAAGTAAATAAACATTAATCTACTAGAGAATAGACCATTTTATCGGAGACATTTGAACAATGCGCGTTATATCGAGCATCTTCAATATTCAAATTAGCTTGTTCAATGATGTCTGAAAAACTATTTGTGTATCGAAAAGTAAAAATATAAAGTTCAACTGTTGAAAGTGAAGTAACCGTTACTTTGACGGCAGCCGCCGATGGTTTCACATTGACACTCACCGATATTTACTATAATATGTATAAGTGTTTAACCTAGACCTATTAAGCAAATTAAAGTAACTCAACAACTCAAAAACTTAAGTTTTGTAGAAGGATAATTAAATATTAGATAGATAATTAACAAAATATCAACAAATCATTCGTCGATGCATTTGCTTGGAGGGGACTTGTATGTACTTTTGAAGAAAGTGTGTCGTCTTTATGATAAGTTGATCGCTGGTTTAGTTCTTGTATTCACGTGGTGTTAGCCGGTAGAAGAACGTCGGATTATGCCCTGATTAACGCGGTCCAGTTTAATGTTTTTAATAGAATGCTGGAACTTCGGTTAAAGTGTATTTTTAATATAAGTGTGGTGTTTCAATTGTTTTCTAAAGTTTAATTTAATTTATTATCATGAAAAGTTGGAAAATTTATCGATTGGGAGGAATTCTCCTTATATTAAGTGTAAATTCTGTGTTATCCAATTATAATGAGACTTTAGCTAATAATCTCGAAGTAGCAAAGGGAGATACCTTATGGTTCTCTTTAATGAAAAATTGTCGAAAGCCTTCGACCGAATGTATCAAAAATACGACTTATCACTATTTAAATAACATCCTTGAGACCACGAACAATTATCGAGTGACGAGTTTCTTTAACTTTGCCAAAAACAACGTTAGCTACCCATATAGTGCAAAACCTAAAATTGAAACCATCGGGAAAAGAAGCGCTTTGGAAGGAATTTTAAGTGATTTAAACGATAAAGCAATTAAATTTTTTCTGACTCACGACATGCAATTAGAAATGCCAGAGGCTATTTTTGAAGGAGCGGTTCTTCAAGTATCTCCTAGGAAGCTTGATGGTACTGGATTAACCACAAAATTTGAGTTTGTATCAAAATCACCAAGCAAAGAGGTCGGAGGCCCTCGGATTTTTCTAAAAAAAATTAGTAAGTTGTACGAACTAACCAGTATAAACTAACTAATTTGAATTTTTTCAGGAAAAGTCATTGGAGAAAAGCTGATGAATGCGTTATTGGCGATCAGTTTAGTTTTATCGCTCTTGGGAATAAAATTTATGTTTGTTATGCCGTTGTTTTTGGGAGTAGCGGCAGCCAAAAAGTTTCTTTTGAAAGTAGTTCTCTTTTTCTTCCCATTCTTGTCGCACCTTTTCAAGCTGTGCCCATATTATGAACAACCTGGTGTTACCAAACTCCATCATCATCAACACCATATAGCACATTTGCATCACGTTCCACCGCATCATGGTCATCACCATGGACCACCAATTCACGGTATACCGCATGGTCATTACCACGAAATACCACACGAAGCCTATCCTGACTCTCCTCCGCCAGATATTGGGGTGGACTATTATTCGGATGGAGCTGCAATAACAAACGAGTAAGAAATTTTTAATGAAATTATGCGAATTTATTTCAAGCATGTACTATATAATAATGAAATTATAATTTTGGTCATGCTGATGAGCAACAAAATATTTAGATAACATAGTAATTTAAAAACTTTAAATGCTTTACGCATTACATTTTAATTTTGTTGGGCTGATTTTCTAATCAGTTTCCTGTTTGAATTATTACATAAAAATTGATTTTGATAAAACGAATCTATGGTTTGAAATTTTTGCACTTTAAAATTATAGACATAGTTTAATTTTCTGAAAATTTTGTCGAATCACGCAAAAATGGCCTTCTATTGTTTTGCCCGAGATGAAAGGCAAAGTATTTTGCATAATAATTAGGGAATGACCAAATACATTTTGCCTAAACAAACAATTTAAAAACAAACTTGTACTATAAGTGCACAGAAACCAAATACATTAATTTTAATTTCTACTTTCAAAATGAAATAAATATTATTAAGGATTCTGGTCAATTAAAAAAAATGATTTGGAAATTACAAGTTATGTAACATTAAACACAAAAAACAGTTAGAAAAACACAAACATAGTACATTCACATTTACGGGCACACTTAATTAATAAGTTATAATTGTGACAACTGAACTTATGATAAAAATGAAGCAGGGTTGGTTTATTTAATGCTTCTTGTCAAATGGAGTTCTTTATTATGGAGCTTCCCAACCGTAAAATCATAAATGTGTGTTTATTAAATAATTTCAGATATTATAATAATAGCTTTATTTATGTAACGAAAATTGTTACTTTAAACCTCTTGTAGAGGTTTACTTGCACAATTATGACATTTTCTACTACATTAAATTATTGTTTAAATAATTCTTGAGAGTGAATCCCTTGTAAAGAGTGAATATTAACAATGAGATTTTGTAGGCCGAAATTATACAGAAGAAAGTGGATGAGAAAATATTTTTGATTATATTAAATGCTATTATTTACATTCTAATTTCCAAACTGTAATAATTATTGAAAAGTGAAGCACTAAAATTTGAATTTTGCAATCGATATTATAGCTCAAATTTTACACGATTAAAAGGCGACATGTACTAATACTTTCACGCCATGAGTGTGAACTCATCAGTGCTGCATACAATGGATGGTAAAAGTTTTTCTGTTCATCAACGTTACTCTAGCGAGTAAGCATTAAAATACCAAAAAGAATTTTTGTAAATCAAGTTTGTTCCGAAATCCAATGACTGCGGTAGAACAACAAGAAAATATTAAATTTAATTATAAAATTTAAAGAAAGGCAAGCATCAAGAAGCCAAGACAAAGTTCGCTCTTAAACTCCAGTTGAAGCGAAAGAACTGACATTTTGAACTAAGCTTCCTTTCAGTTTTTACTCGCTTTAATTTGATTTGATAATTGAGTGATGTCTACTCTATATTTTTTCGGAACTAAAGTTAAATATGTTATGAGATCCATTATGCAGAAATATTTAATAAAAATTAGGTACAGATAATAATTAGGACATTAGAATTCATATGATAATCGAGAGCTTAAAGCTTCAGCTTCATTAATTTGGTACTTTTCTAATTGTTTATTAAGTTTAACTCAATTGTTAGTTTTGATCCTTTTGTTATGAATTGTTGAAATAAATTTAAAAGTATAAAAATGTATTTTACGTTTGAAAAGATAAACAAATAAGTAGATATGGTTGAACCAAGTTAACAAGCCGACGCGCTTCGCGAGATTATGGATATCTCAATAAAGTAATTATACAAACGCTTCTAAAACATGCTAACTTATTATTGTTTAAAAATAGAATTCATTAGTAAGTTGGATTAAAGAAGATTGGAGGCGTTGGAAATGTGATATTACAGAAAAGCTCTGAAAATTAAATTGATAGAGAAGAAAGACGCTGGTGAGGATAAAAAGGTGGTGAGGGCACTGGTGAGGCATAATTTAAAAAAGGAAGAGGTATAGATTAACTTAGAAAATTATCCTTACCACAAAACCTACAACACAATTTATTTAATAATAAAGAGAGAAAATTTTAGTAATGTAAAAACATGGAGTTGGACAAGTCTAGTGAGTGTAATGGATTGCACTCTAAGTCCACGATAGAGTTAGATGAAGTACGAGGCATTTCACATACTCAATAATTCAGCAAAAAAAAAAATAATAAAAACAACCAAAGCTCAGATCAAAAATAGCTCTCCACGATATCAATTAAATGGTAGATTGTGAGTAATTTCGAAGAGCAATAAATTAAGAAATTTTAAAGAATAATTGAAATGTTGCTAAGTCCAAACTGGGTATCAAGAATTTGAAAATCTTTTGCCTCCCTATTTGGTAGCGCTTCAATGTCAATCATTTACCAATTGATTAAAATTTTTCACTGGGATTCTAAATAAATATACTGAAATTTCCAGATCACATTCTATCACTTTATAGAAAAATTCCCTTTGTCGTAATGTAGTAGTCAAACCAATGATCGGATTACAATTGACAAAACTTATTAAATTTATTAGTAGGTATGTGATCGACTGTTTACAAACGTAAGCCAAGTGCAGTTTGCAAATTCAACTGATATGAGCACATGTATGAGTTAAAATCAATTTAAAATTGTAATTATTTTGACCACAACAGTGGCTTGATGTGATCACTGGTTAAGTTACAGGGCTGAAATTCTGAGTTCAAATTTTGAACTCAACAGAATTGATAAGCGTGGCCCTCTAGTAAACATCAACGCATGTGAATTTAAAAATTAATTCGAGATTTTCTGTTTTGCTACTTAAATGTTACCTTCATTTATGAACATTTCAGGATTTTTTATTTTAATGGTCGTTTTTAATTCAATTCAGCATATCCATCTGATTTCTTGTTACATAATTTTTATGTAAATTTTAATAGTTACAGACTTAATTTTAATTTCTAAAGCGCTTAGATAGCTTTCAATAATTATTTCATTTTAAGGTAGAATGCAAAAATATAGAGCAACTTTTGCTTTTTTGCTATTTTACAGTCGTTGATGAAAATAGGTGTATCAAAATTATCATAATTTACATTTTTTTACACTATTTTTTGCCATATAATTTCAATTTCCGATTTTCTATGTTTTTGTAATATACGTCTTGAATGCCATGAGGTTTGATCATTATTTTTAGGATTTTTGTGCCATTATGTCCACTGAGCTCTATTTTTGTCCCACAATAATTTTACCCAAAATGTTAACTACATCAATTTTTAATTTTGGATAACAAGACTTTTGGTATTTCATACTCAATAACATATTGAATGAATATTAAAGTGAAATTGACCACCAAATAATGAGTAATCCAGAAAATGCAGATGTCTCTGAAAATAACTGATGAAATTCAAAAGAAAAGTGACCATTATAAGGAGAAATACTTCGTCATATAAAATCGCATAAAAAAATAATTCAAGTACTTAAACCGGTATTGACAATTGCGTACGTAAATTTTAAAATAAGGCAACAAAATAAACGATTTATAATATCATAACGATCTTATGCAGTCACGAAAAAAGTTCCAGAAGACAGGAAAAGTGTTCACATTAAACCTTCAGAAAAACAATTGCATGATGTGAATTATTTACTTCTGCATTAATAAATCCGTGGGACAACAAGAATTACAATGTTTTAAAAACCAATTTGTTGTATTTTAAACATTTAAAATTATGGGCCCATAACCTGCTAAATCACGCAAATTTTATATAACATTTTCTCTAAATAAATTTCTACTAGATTATATGCCCGTAGTATTCAAGTTTCTGTCATAAGAAAGAGATTTAAATTATATGTATCACCTACATTGCACTAATAAATTGCTTTGCATGTCATCCATCGTTTTCTCTTCTTAAAGTTTTTTCAGTTTAAGTAATTTGTTACTTTCAATCAATTTTCATAATTGGATCAAGTTCTTCTTATGCACAGAGATAATTAAAGCATCCTCTGTAATTATTCGTACTTCGTTAGAATTAATTAAAGTTAGAAATCGAAATTACTTAGATGCAAATTTGGTATTTAAAATTATAATTTTGTAAAAAAAATGTCGGTGTAATAAATGCCATTTTTTTAACAATAAATTAATTATCTGCATAACTAAAATTGAAAACTTCCTTTGGGCAAACCGGTACATGCATTCTATTTCTCTACAGCTTTTTATTATTTATAAAAAACATCCCTTTAGGTTATTGTGAATAGACTTCCGAAGCAATTAAATCAAAATTTTGTTAATCGATATCCCACATTTGCTTTTTGCATGCAGAACCGCATTTTGTAATTGGTCCTAAAGCATTCAATTATAGAAATAGTTCCAATTAGTTAGGAATGAAAATTGTATATTTTTTTTCAAATTTTTATATATAATTTAAATTTTAGCATTGTAAGCAATCATCGTAAGACTGACGGTACAGGAATCGTTGGTGACGAGAACCAAATTCATTCTTGGGCTACTTTAGGTCAAGGCCAGAATCGAATCCGAACACACCAAGTAAACAAACCGTTAACATCAGCTGAAATCGAAAATCTTGCCTTAATTGCCGAAAAGGAAGCGGTTGTAAGTATTTCACAAGTTTTAGACTAATTTAGAGATTAACAAGAAACTTGATTGAACGATACCTAATTTTATGATCAAACTAAAAAATTCCTAAACAAATTGAGAACAACTTTCTCAATAAGACACAATTACAAATTTCAAAGATTTTTGTTTTGTATGGTTTTAAGTCGTAACACTTTTTTAGAATGGTCTTTTCTGACACACCCATATTTATCATCGTGCATTTTGTCGGAGTTAGATTGTAAAAGTGGTTTTAAATTCTTTTTTTATTAAAAAAAATCAGCGTAATATAAATTTGAAACTAAATAGATAAATAAATTTAAAACTAGCTGCATCTGCAAAGCTAACCTCTACTCTTTCGGCCTAGCGTTATTAGATCGGCAGCATGAACTATTGAGTTTCTCAATGCACTCCCCAGCCCGAATTTAATACTCTAATTTTAAATAATAATATTATACATTTTCTAATAACATTTTCTCAAATTTTTAGCTAAAAGTTCGTCTACAGCAAGAGCACCAAAAAGTTCAGGCCCAAAACAAACTCTTGCATGAACAAATCAAACAAGGTTTGAAGTTGCAGGAGAAACTTAAGCTACATGCGTTACTCGTGCAGCAAAAAAGACGATCCGAACAGATGCAAGTACAACAGGCACTGTTAAGTGGATCATTGAGAGCTCCAGCACCTGCAACACCCATGGGACCTCTCGCCATACCAATTCAAACTGGATCTGATCCAGTTCCAATCGCAGGAGTGGTTGCTGGGCCAGTTGGATCTTACACACGAGGGTTAACAGAATCCGTTCAAAATATGGCATCAAACGTTGAACTACTAGGTTATTCACCATCAGTTCAATCTAACGAAATAGTGCAAAGTTTGCAAAATGCTGAAAATTCTCAAGCTGAAGTCCAAAATTCTGTGGTAACAGAAAAGAATAGTTATGATGCGTTTTACAGTCCAATTTTAGAAAAAATTGACAAAATTTTAGCAGCAGTTGGATTTCAAGAGGAGCCTTGTAAAGAGAGATTAATTTGTAGCATGTACAAAAATCCAACCAAATTTAGCCCGCACAGTAATTTTCTTTCGACGCAACTCAGCAGGTATGTTATTTTTATTATGTATTTTAGGTTAAAACGTTTTGGTGTAAAGTTGTGGAACTCTTTAGCTTAAATTTTCCATTGGCATCAACACTTCATGGCTAATGAATTAATTTACAAAAATTCAAAGCAAATGGAAGTTTACAAAGCCAACTGGAAATAAATATGCAAATGAATTTTCTATTACCTATTCGGAATTTATTATGCAGTCAAAAATTATTTAACTAAAGAATTGTATAACAAATTTATTATTTAAGAAAACAAATCCTTTTTCCAAGTTGGTCATTAAATAAAAGTAGGTAACTATTATAAAAGAAGAATATGGATTAATTAAAATAATAGAAATTCTAATAGTTAAAAACTTGTGTGGATGTTAGACAAAACCTACATAAATATTTATAAAGTATACGAACAACTTATTTTTTATTAAAATGATGTAAGTTAATAAAATGGAATTGTAGACCAACGCAGGAATCCGATCATAGGTATAAAATGGTTATGGTCAATTAACAATTTTTTATTTGATCGTGACTCGAAAATATTGAGATCCCGCGTGCTAACCATTTCAAATTTTAACAAGTTGGTTTACAAAAGTAATCGATTTATTTTATTTTTATTTGATTTATTTAAAAGTGTAGTAATTTTGCGGAATTGCCCATGACCGATGTATAATTTACACTTTACCCATATCCCGGTCACCTACTGATATGCCCACTTGAATGTTAAGTAAGTTAGTTTAGTTTCTGAATCCTGTCAATATGGAATTAAAACCGTTATTTAGGAAAGCTGAAGAACAAATATGTATTAGTTTTAAAAATAATATATTCCTAATTAAATTAGTCATTTTAGTTTACGTCACTTTCATGGTAAACGAAATTAAAAGTAACTAAATTTTGATTGAATTTTTTGTGTCACCGGAAATGTTACCAATTTTGACACTACACATTTTTTGATTTTTGAAAAATTTCAATGAGAAATTTTGTTAAAAAACTTTTTATTTTAAATTTGGACTCAAATTGATTCCAGATGATATGTTGGTGTTTCGTATTTGTTACGGCTGTCACCGAGTTTCTCATGTAAGATTCTTACTACTGGGATACAATACAGATAATAAAACAAAAGTCCGCATTATGTAATTTTCAGCAGAAAAAATCTACAATGAATCGTAAAAACAGCCGAAGAATTGATTTTCTGTTAATATCTTAAAAATCAACCACTTTCCAACTTTGTTTTCTCCTATTATTAACGTCTCCATTAATTACGTATTACACGTCATTATTATGTATTTAATATATGCACTTATAGTAAGAATTTCCATTTTCTTAGCACCTAAATCCAATTATTTTTACTTTATTGTTATTGAAATATTTTTGACTAGAATAGCACACCATTTAACAGTTTTTTAATAATTATTATTATGAGGTGCTTCAATGGGTACCTCGCCATACAATAGAATTAGTTTTAGTTCCAATTATCAGTTCATAACAAATTTAATAATTCGATGAATTCCATTCATCGGAAAGTTTAAAAAACTGGTCCCATACTGTTAAAAAAAGTTTCTGGTACACTTTCTCATTTTATCCCAATTAATCGGTAGTAAGACAAGACCCTTCAACTTAACCTTCTCAACGACGCGTTCGTGAAAGTTTTTACTCAAACAAGTGCTTGATAGTTGATACACGCCGGAATACTTTTAAACAGGTTTTCGTGCCATATTTGTGTAAATAATAATTTTTAACGCACAATATTCGATGTTAATGAACCTTAATTATTACAAAAGATCAAAACTTAATCTTATTCAATTATGGGTATAGGTCAGTTAACGAAACAATTGTTTTTTGAGCAGTTTTCGTAACAATAAGTACCTAAAAAAATGTTAAAAAATTTAAGTTATGTTAGAAGTGCCTCCATAGCACAGTTTTTTGTGCTATGTATTTACAACTACATATACATGGCACTGATGAGATCTAATAACATCGAAACATGTCTGTCAATTGATTTAAATTTGAGAAAAAATTTCATTTATGTGTGAGTGTGTGTACCAGGATCTATTTGACGATACCAATACTATGAGAAAAATTGTGACTCAGATGGAACAAAAATTGGAAATTTATTGAGGACATTGAATTTGTTCGTTCTAAACTAAAAATCAAGATTTTTGATTTTAAAATGAATTTTTTAAGATTTTGTTAACTTTACAGTAACATGACAAGAAATATAAAATGTACGATATTTGTTGAGTAGTATAAAATGTAAGATTTTTGATTTTAAAATGAATTTTTTAAGATTTTGTTAACTTTACAGTAACATGACAAGAAATATAAAATGTACGATATTTGTTCCTATTTTCAGACGGAAAAAAATCCGTCACAACGAGGAGCAGCAATCTTAAAAAAACTTATTTGTCTTTTTAATCTTCTACATTTCCATATTAATTTTTTACTTTGGAAAATTGTAACATTAAAATTCCGTTCCTACCGCAAGTTTTTCATTATTTTTAGTTTATTTGACTGTTTTCATGTAATTCATATTACGAAATCATACGCAAACTCTCGAGATTATTTCTACACCTACCGAAATTTCTGCAAAAATTTGTAAATAACCTTTACCTTATTATAAGATAATTTTACAATCAATTCGGTTTTTTAAAGTTTTTCTTGCTTTTCATCACTAGTAACAAAAAGTAATATATTTCATCAGTATTTCGACAAAAATTAATATCCTTTTGGGTCATAAATTTTTACTGCTTTTTTATGATTTTTTTAATTTGTGTTCTTATTGAGCATGGTTCCAGAAAGTAATTTTTATTAGGTCTATTTTTGGCTTAATGTTTACAAATTGATATATATTTTTTAAAGACTCGGTACAATTAATAAAATCAATAATTGCATCGGTTATTTTGATTCAAATTTAATGGAAATCTTCTATAAACAAAATATAAAATGCTTGTACTTTTGGAGGGTCTCACAAATTTTTATGTGTTAAGGAAATTCTGACATTTCATAACTGGCTACGTAAATAGCAAGTATATAGTTCTAAATTGTCACGGTAACCTTTTAAAATGAAGATATTTTGGATTCACGGAATGACAATCTAAAGGTGATTGAATTTAAGATGTTTCTAAATTTGAATTTTGTTCAAAACATAAGCAATTTATACTTTTTAATTTATCTTTTTCATTTTCTGCTCCTATGCTTAAATTTGCATGCATTTCAAACTTGCAATTAAAATTTTATGATGCTAAGATTTAATTAAGTTAATTTTTCTGGAAAAACTGCATATTAAAAGAAATACAATACTAAACTTTTTGACATCGATGTTAGGGCTCAAATTATGTGAAAATACCACACTTTTTCTTTCCAAAAATATCCCAACCATTTTAACGATATTTTAAATATTTTTGTTAACACTAAGAAGAGAAACGCCTGTTTTATTTTCTGTAAATTTTTGCCAAACAGAATACAGAGCTTTTATGACGCTATAAAATGCAAACAGGATCAACCTGAATTGGCCAATGAAGCTCAAGTGGTATGTTAAGAATAAAAAAGAATGAAAATAAAACCATATTGACAAGAGTTCATTAGAACAAAATTTCTTATTTACTGCACTGCAGTATCACATAATAATTTACTGCAATATCAATAAAGCAATCTATCGTAATATAATAACCATTTGTGATCAAATAACCTACAGATTAAATCTAAAAATCGCAACTAGGTTCATTTGTAAACAAATTAACTTAATTTTTTCTCATTGTAAAATTTAATAATCTTAATTTTATTATTAACCTACATTGTCCTTTCTTTCTTTGGTGAATCAAATTTCTAAAATTTAATTTTTTGCAGGGACTCTTCGGAGCTTCAAAAGCCAACATCAACAAACTCAGCTGTAATAAGATTCTACAGATACGTTCAATCGGCACGTGATGGGCAGGATAAGAGAGAATGCCTTAGATTATATCCGGCTTGTTCTATTAATACAGAATTGTAATACCTTTCACATACTAAACTAACTGCAGCATCAGTCCAACAATTAATAATTTATTTTAATTTGTTCGATCTTGCGTACAATTTTTATAGTATCAACTTTCGTGTCCCTAATTTATGTTGTAAAAGTAAGAAGATTTGCGAGCAGTTGAAACCTTTAATCTTATTAGCAATTAAATTGTAAAATTTATTTATTTCAGAAATGTAAATGTAAGTGCAAATTATAATTTTTAGTGTTGCCAAGGTTTTGTATTTTAAATTGGTAATTTGTAAAACTGCAGAAAAATGAATTATATGCGGTTGCAAATTATCCATTTGAATTTAGATTAGTGGCGTTGTTAAACGTTTTTTCGATAATTTATTTTTCTTATAAGTATAAATTTTTCACGTGGTAGGTTTCATGTTCTCTAGTCACCAGAAAAAAATTTTAAAATGCCACTAATCACATTTATTGACGTCTTATAGATTCCTGCATAATAACAACTACAATTAACGATTTTAAACTGCAAATAAAAATTTTTAACACTTGGTTAACGAATTAGAACCAAATGCACTGATAACAAATTTTGAATTGCAGTTGTAATTAATTTAAATCGAGTATTAGTTTTAGACTGTGTGTGTTTTTAAATTATTTATTTATTTATTTATTTATTGAAAAGAGTGTGATGTCTAGTTTTACATTTGTATGTTCAATTGAGCTCATTCAAGTAGTAGACAAGTTTTGTGAAATCGTTAGAAATGTGTAAGTAGATTAACAGTTTAGCTAATTTTTTAAATTCCTCTCTTCACAAGCTGTAGAAATAGCTTAACTTTATCGATAATTCAGAATTATTTAATTTCATTTTTAATTTAATGTAAAGTTCGACATTTCTTTTGATCCCTTAAGGAATCTAATTTTAAGTT
The DNA here is from genome assembly GCA_905340355.1 of Rhagonycha fulva. Taxonomy (NCBI): domain Eukaryota; kingdom Metazoa; phylum Arthropoda; class Insecta; order Coleoptera; family Cantharidae; genus Rhagonycha; species Rhagonycha fulva. The sequence continues at coordinate 3,718,661 of HG996559.1, forward strand.
TTGTAGAAATTTTAATAATAATGTACAATAGTTTTAAGGAATGATTTACCAAAAATTTATTTATAATGATTATAAGTTTAAATAAAAATGTAGATGTTTTAATTTTAATATAAAAAGTTACGTATGTAAGTAATTTTAAACTCTGATTTTTATTTTTTACTTTTTTTTCTATACTTTTCATTTTTGTTCAACCATTTTCTTATTTATTACTTCTACAAGTTTCATTTGCTTTGTATTTCTAGGTAATATCTTATTTTCCTCTGGTTTTCTTACTAATTTTCCCAATTCTAGGTTCTTCCGTTTGTATAATTTAAATTTTTTTTTCTTTTTTCTTTCATTATAATTATCTAACTTTTGCTGATTTGTTATCATTATTGATCATTTAGTTTTGCTTTATTTTGATTTTTTAAATTATTCTTTTGCCTGAATTTAACATTTGTTTTAACTTTTTATGCTTTAACTTGGTATTACTAATTAGTAATTACCATGTCAAGTGATGCTGCTAACACAATACATTTCCGTTATCATTTGTATCCGTGTGAATTGTTTGCTTTCCAGTTACTACATCTTTTTCATAATCCTTTTTTCCAATTTTCACATTAAATCGCTTATATCATGCTGCTATATTATATATAGCAGTTAATATTATATGTTAGTTCCAATTTATTACAGAATCTTTTTGGTTAGAAGATATGCATTTGAACCATGGGTTCTTTGATTCCCTCTTAATTATCAAATTTAAAATTCAAAACTAAAAATTAAATTTATAAAGTAAATACAACAAGATCTACATTTACCTTTCCTTCCATCTGATGTTTTGCAATACCACATTATTTCATAGATAATTTGTAACGTCTCTCTGCTTCTCATGTTTTAAATTGACTTGGATTCTTATTTTACTCTGCGTTATTTATTTTCTTTCCAAAAATTGTTTTATTACGTTGTAATCTACAAATATTATCATTTTTTGCAACAATTCAATAGTAAACTTGTAGCTTTTCCCTCTATTTCTACATTTTATTCCTATCAGTAAATCCTTTATTTTATAATTTTTATTCATTGTCTTTGATCTGGCATTTGTTAACACTAATTCTTGCTAATCACATTTTCTAGATTCCTAGCAGATTCTTGAATCAAATCACAAATCGTTGCTTTTGTGGTCCTATTCAAATTAATGATCATCCACCTGTAATTTTCTTTGTAGACCTTTTGCTTATATTTAAATATTTGGAAAAAAAATGTACAATTTTTGTTCTGTAGCAACCCAAGTTTAGCTAGTAAAAGATAATAAAGTTATCTTCTCATTGAATGACATTTTCTACCAAGACGTCATACGCTTTTTTTGCAGCATCTCAAATATTAAATCATTATGATAAATTCTGCAGTCAAGCTTGCTTAAGTTTATATTTGTTTGAAGGAATTTTCTCTTACTTCTGTCACAGAACGCACCAAGAATATATAATCATCTGCGATTACCTTTAATCAAAGCAGGTCTATCCAATGTATTATGGGTGCTGTTAAGACGTTTTCTGTTATTCCAATAGGGCCTAAGTGATAAGGGGAAAGTTGGCTCAGAATTAACTTAAAGCTTTTTGACTCCACCCTTTGCCAAAAAGTTTGCCTTTCGTTACCTTGAATACCTCAGTGTTTTCGAAATCCTATAATCCCTAGATATTGTAAGAATAAAAAATTATGTCATTCAAACTAAAACTTGGAATAAGTGGAATTTAGCTATACATGTTATTTTAAATACATCAAATACTTTTTCTTTAAAAATATTATTTTACAGTACTTCCATTTCTTGCCGGTGCGCCATGGCGTACGTCCAAAGCTTCAGATTTTTACTCATTTAGTGAACTGGCATTAGAGGAGAGCAATTAATTTGCAAAATAAAACAAGAATGGAAACTTAGCTGTTGTTAACACCATGTTAAATGTCTTAAGGTTAATTATCAAAAGCAAAAATAACAAGGAAACCAAAGTGATTTTTTTAGAATTTTACAAAATTTACCCATAAATTTCTCACTTACAAAGCAGTCTTGAAATGTAGTCAAAAAGCTAATTTTCTTCCTACATCCAAGGAAGTACTACATCAAAAAATCAACTTATTTAGTCTTCTTATAAGTTTCTTCTTGGCTGACACCGGGACGTTGGTTAGGAATAACGAACCCATTTGCATGATGGCAGGACGTTCCCATAAAACCTGAAAAATATTATATATTTATGTATTACAGAAAGATAAGGTTTTAGGATTAAACTAAAAGATTTTTGCCTTTACCTAATTATTATTTACCATCTTATAAATACAAAAATTTTATATCCACAATATCCAATATTTAGCATTAAAAACAATGCACATCATAGGAGTTCCAGTTTGAACCTTAAAATAAGAACAACAGTTAAAAGTATCTTCAGTCTAACCTCACTAGTAGCCCGACAATTGAAATGTAAAATCGTAATAAATAATAACGTACAATAGCAGTAATCTAAACATATTTAAAATAATAAGCTACCAATAACAGAATTGTAACAATTTTTAAATTCCACGCTTAAAAATGAACACAAGAGTCGATCATTCAAATCACGTCCAACCCCAATTGGCTGATTTGGTTTCTATTTCCGTTACCACGTATATAAAGTGGCTTGTCTAACATCGAAGCTTTATTATTTTGTTTAATTAACGATATAGTCATGACCACTTTAAGGTTCCTTGTTATCGCCGTAACTTTAGGGATGTCGTACGCTCAACCCTCAGCGGTTAATGTTTTCCAAGACATTTACAACTCCTGCTTAAGTCAATTTTCAATTGGTTGTGTTAAACCAAAAGCTTTAGCTTGGATCAGCAACGTCTCAAAAGATCCTGTTATCAAAATTACCGACGATTTGGAAATTGTGAAAACCGACATGCAGGAAGTCGATACGGTAAGTCAAAAAATATTTTACAATTTACTCAAAAAATTAATTTTCTTTCTTTAGGAACGTAGTGCCGTTACAGATGTTTTTGACATTTTTGAAGATTTTATTCAAAGCCATAAATTGGTAGCGAAAGTACCTACAATTTTAAAGTTTGATGGACCGCTAGCAGATTTACTTCCGCGGTCCTTTCGTCCTGAGGTTCTTTCTGTACCTATGGCAGCAACTGGTAAAACTTATTATGATCCCTATTCAGGATTTAATTAAAACTTTTTGCTCAATTCAATTTTAGGTCGATCTAAGGCGGTAAAAAAAATTATAGTACCATTTCTGCTAGGTTTAAAATTTAAAACTGCTGTTTTGGTACCACTAGCTTTAGCTTTAATCGCACTCAAGACTTGGAAAGCTCTTACACTTGGATTGTTATCTTTGGTTTTAACGGGCGCTTTACTTATTTTTAAAATATCGAAACCAAAGGTATTTAATATTTAATGTTGTGTTTATTTTGTAAAATGTTAAATGGAAATTTTGTTTACTAGATTACTACATACGAGGTAGTGCATTATCCTCATCATCATCATGCGGAACACCATGTTGAGCATCATCCTCCCCCAAGTACCGGCTGGGAAAATCAAGGATATGGACGGGATTTATCGGCACAGGAGTTAGCCTACAGTGGATATACAACTCAATAAATATTAAATTAATGTTAATTAAATTTATTTATTTATTTTTTGAAAGTGTTAATATTTATTATTTGTTTTGTTTGGTTATATTAATATAAGAGTTCCAACTAAAAACAATTTGTTTTTCTATCCTGTTTTTCACTAAGGTACTGTTGTTGTACAGTTTTTCATTCCTCGAAAGTATAAATAAGTTTGCCATAATCAAATTATGAAATATTATTTTTTCTGCAATTTAATCTCCTTGCTAAGCAAAGAATGGTGATACTACTTCAATTTTTTTTGTTTAATTTAATTAAATTGCTTTGAGAGATTTTGAAGTTTTTGAGAGCTTAAGCACCTCACACGAAACACTTAATACAATTTAATATACGTATTTTATAAATATCAATGGAATTAATAGAGAAAATGGAACAAACGAAAGCAAAACTGTCCCGAATACTTAAACAATTTTGGTTGAGTTCTGAATAATAAAATATAACCATTATACGAATCCTAGGTATTAGAATTTTACAGTTATTAAAAGAATTTTTTTATTTAAATATTTTAATTCATTAATACTATTGAAGATATCTCTAAAAGTAACTAATTGATTTAAAAAACCCTTAAATTTCAATTTTGGTTTTGAATCCGTAGTTGAGAAATTGTGTATAAAGTATAAGCATTGTTTAATTTTAGTGTACTTACACATTAATTTTTGGAAACACGTAAAACAAATATTTTCTTTTACCATATTTTAAAAGTTGAATCTAAAAAGATTTTTTAAATTTATATGTACGTGCTATATTATGCCCATATTATATTATTATAAACTCTTCTATACATAAATGGAATAAATAACACTATAATTTTGACATTTTCAACAAAATCTAAAAAGATCCTTTAAAATGTATATTAGGCAGCTTGGAAAGACATTACTTAACATTTTTACGTTTAAAGCATTTTATAAAACGCCAATTACCACTGTGGTATAAAAAGAAAAAATGAAAAATTTATACATTTGAACACTTATTTCAAAACAAAAAAAATATTTTATTATCTACGTTTTTATTAAAAAATATAATATTAACAAAATTATAAATTACAAAATTAAAATTACAACAAAAATTGTTCATTTGATGACTTACAAAAAGAAAAAGAAACTTTAAAGAATATAAATAATTAATAATAATTTAATATATCTTACTAATACTCAACATTATCCCCAAGTTCCTTGTCAAAATCCAAAAGTTACTCGTCATCAGTCCAATTTTCATCGTCATCACTCCATAATTGATCTTCAGTTTGTATTGGGTCTGTTGGGATATGAACTTGTAAAATTGTGTAATTTTATTGTTTATTTACTATTTTAAATGTGAATTACATTATTTTACAAAATCTTTTAAAAGTAGTAAGCACATAATTTTAATGATTTTTTTTTTCTCATAATGAGTTACTCATTTTATTTTTACTTCTGGTTATCTTCACATAAATTATTTCAAGAAATGTTTTCAAAAACTTTTAATTTTCTATTTTTTCAAGTTTCAATGGAATAATTTCCATATTTATTGACAAATTTTAATATCTATTACACGTCTGTATAAGGAAAATAGAATTTAAATGTAAGTTTTTTTGAATTTTAACAAATCATTTTTAAAATTTTTAGATGCCACTCAGTTTTATTGAGTGATATATTCTTATATAAAAACTATCTGAGGAGCTTTAATAAAAGTGAAACAAAATTGTCATAGTTTATTATTTTTATTTCCATTTTCAAAAACTTGCTGAAAAGTTTTTCAAAATAATGTAAATTAAATAAAGAATAAATTAACAGTAGGTACTATAATGCTTTTCTACGCAATATTTGAATATGAAAATAATAATAATAATCAAAGTCGTAATTACTTTATTTTGATTAAATTCATCTTAAAAGCTTTACAACTTAAGATGTTAAAGTATTAACTCGTTGATATTAAATAATATTTACAACTGAAGGATCACAAAATATGTGTGTATGACTCAAAATATAAATTTTTATGTCTGGAAATCGTTTGGAATTGTATCGTTTTGAAGAGAAAAGTGTTGTAGTGATACGCCACAGTCCGTGAAAATTAACCTTAAGGGTAAAGAAGAGAAGGGTAAAAATTAACCTTGGGCATTGACCTTAACACGTGATCTTGAAAGAGAGTGGTAAATGAGAGTTGCCCTACCAAATAACCTTAAAATTGACTCCGCCCACTGTCCTTGAAACAAAATGGGAGTGGGGAAGTAAGTAAAGAGTGGACTGAGCTAGACTCATTTATTTACTACTGTGGTATTTTCTATAATATTTACCCGGTGCAATGAATAAATTCGCTTGAGCGTATGTTTGACCGTATGCTTGACCCATGTCATTGGTAAAATAATGGGAAACTAAAGTTAGAATTAAAAATTTTACAAAAATCAGGGTGCATGTAAAATAAGATACCTGAGAGACCAATCATTTTGACTTACTTAGTATGGAACCTCCACAGCTGCAACACCAACGTTGCAATGGTAGTAGCAAAGGAGTGGCATTGCTATCATTTAAATTATTAATAATATCTTGCTTTTTACCACAAATTAAAGCAATTGATTGACTTTGTTACAATTAAAATAAAATTTGACATTTACTATTATTTAAAATCGCTTACATGGATAACATTGAGGTATTGGATAACGCCAGCTCCCATCTTTACATAATCGTGTTGGATATTGTTCAATGCTCTGCTCTTCGTAACGTGATATACAAGATATACGTGCAATTGTGTTTTCTCCTGCATTCAAACATGTGTTTAAAGGTTTACCGTCAAATTCGCATTCGACAATTGTTGTGTTTGTTGAAGTTAGGGATGGACAGGCACCTAAAATGAATTTAATTCATGGTGGAAAACTTAGTAATTCCCACATACGTGAACATGTTATTATATTTACAGACGGTATCCATTCTCCAGCATATCCACAAAAGAATACGGTGTTGTTTTCTGGTGGATTAGCTGCATATCCTGTAGTGCAATTGACAGATAATAAGGTTTGGGGTTGTACCAAAACTCCCGATTTATATTTCAATGAAAAGTCATTAATTACATTATATGTACCATGTGGCGGATTACTGGGTACTTGACATCTTTTGTTGGATGATGGGGAACGTATAGTACATGTTTTTAGAGTAGACGACCATTTTCCTCTTAGACAGGTAAAAAGCTTGTCTTTTGGAGTTGGATCAACTTCAAATCCTTTATTGCAATTCACAGATAATAAGGCAGTTTCAGGTACAAGATCTCCAGGAAGATATAATGATGAGGGATATTCTACAATATATGTACCATGTAAGGGATTGATGGGAAGGATACATCCTTTGCTAGAAATTTGCGTAATCGGACAATCGTATAGAGCAGGACTCCAATCTCCAGTAGGTAAACAAATGGATGGCTTCTCATCTAATCTTAAGATAATTCCATATTCAGTGTTACAATTAAGAAATAATAACTCATTTATCGGTATAATATCTCCAGGTTTATATTCAGATGAATGATTACTTACAGTATATTTACCATGTAAGGGGTTAATATACGGAAATATACAACCTTCTTTAGGAAACTCAGGATTTTCACATTTTTTAGGAGCAGGATGCCATTCTCCTGTAGGCAAACAGTTTGATAACTCTTCATCTGCTGTTGGATTGAATGTATATGTAGTGTTACAATGTACAGACAATAAGCTGTATGTAGGAACAATATCACCCATTTTATATCCATTAGATGATAAGTTATTGTTCACTACATATTCACCATATAAAGGATTATTGGGAACTTGACATCCTTTTCTAACAAACTGCATAAGTGTACATGTTTTTGGAGCAGAAGACCATTCTTCTGAGGGTAAACAATAGGAAGGCTGGTCATTTTCTAATGGATTAATTACATATCCACTGTTGCACTGAACATACAGTAAGCCATATACTGGTACAATGTCTCCTGGAATATATCTAGCTGATAAGTAATTGATCACAACATATTTACCATGTGACGGATTATTGGGGAGTCGACATCCTGCGCTAAATAATGACATACGTGTACATATTTTTGAAGCCGGACTCCATTCTTTAGTAGGTAAACAATAAGATAGTCCATCATCTTCGGGAGGATTGATTACAAATCCTTTATCACAGTTCAAAAACAATTTACTAAATACCGGTACAATGTCTCCAGGATTACTCGTATATTCAACTGATAAGTGATTTAGTACATCATATTTACCATGCAAGGGATTATTGGGATGTAGACATCCTTTGCTAAAAAATTAAGACGAACAATAAGGAGAATTATAAGCATAAATTAACTTACAAATTAGAAGAGGTTACATTTTTTGCAACTGCATATGGACAAGACTTTTCATCGGACCCATCAAAACAATCTCTCACTCCATTACACCTTCCGTTCATGTGTATGCATGCACCATAATCACACATAAATGATATGTTTGGGCATTTTTCTAAATAGCAAACTTTTAAATTCTCGTCTGAGTTATCATTACAGTCTGCTTTTCCGTCGCACAATTCAATGTCATCTATACACTGACCAGAATCGCATTTAAATTGAGTGATGCTATAATTTATAAAAATATTAAAAGTGATGCAATAACATAAATAATTAATATTGTAACATTGAACTTACGAACAAATAGTATTTTGAATTTGTCTTCTATATCTTCTAATTACATTAAAATTGTAGATATCTACATTTGCACCATTAATGTATGGAAATAAATTAGCATCTATAGAAATAAACTTTCATAATTTATTGCTTTTTAAAGTTTAAGTTTATCATACGTTACTAGTCTAGTCATTTATATTGATGAAATTTATAAAAAAGGTTTGTTAACTATTATTAAAATAATTTTAAAAGCAAAATTGAAACTTGGAAAAATATTACATAGGATACTTTACTTAAAATAAAATTTTAAGCAATTATTATTAGAACATTATTACAGTAACAGTTTATTATGAAGAGAAGATCCTCGTCAATAAATTTTCAAAGCTACATTCACAACCTTAATATTAATAAAACAACTTTCAATACTAAAATGTAGGGACAACATTTTACAAATAAGTACCTATTTTATAATATTATAACAACAAATTTAATATAATCATGTATTTAGGTAGGTACAATATTTTCCATTTTAAATACAATAATTTACAAAATTTTAACTTACCTAAGAAAAAAATGCAACTGTAAATTTGAAATAGAATTACACCGTACAACATAATTGTTTAATATTATTTTAGCAGATGATTATTTTTAAAGAGCCGATAATTTTCTAAACTTTTATTATTTACTCATTTTCAAGTACCTACTTAGTTGGCTAGCAAAACTGGACAACCTTCTGCAATAAATAATTTCATGGTTTTTTCAAATCTTGGATCTATCTTTACAACAATAAAATATTTACAATATATGCATAAATATAATGCATAATACATAATCCTTGTATTCTATACAAAACCACTTTCTATCATCGTTGATTCAACTTTTGAAATAAATTGAATCCGCAGACAAAAAAAAGTATGCATTAATTAACAAAATCGAAAAAAAAATTTATAAAAATAGAAGCCTGAAAAAATTTAGTGTATTTTCAAAAGAAAGAAATAGAAAATGGAACAAACGAAAGCAAAATTGTACTGAATGCCTAAAATATTTTGGATTGCGGCCTGAATAGCAAAAGGTGTCCGCCATTCCATCACACGTCCTCAAAGTTATTTAAATTGTACAGTTATTAAGAGAATTTTATTTATTTAAGTATTATATTCATTAATATTCGTAAAAGGACTTCAAGAAACAAAGACCTCCGGTCTGCTTACAACAACGATTTATTCTTCTACGCCAAAATAGAATAAAGAAATGCGTCCACTAATTCGCTATTCCGTCAACACTTCCGATAAATTTTACAATAAATAGCTGGGGTGTGTACCAGTTGTTATCATTTTTCAAGTGTCTTTCAAACTACAAACAACAAAATGAGTTTATTAAAAGTTTCGGTTAGCTTACTTCTTATTGCGTTTGCAACTGCAACGCCAACTTCGGCTCCATCATTTTGGAAAGGCACATTTTTGGATACGACGGTTGAAGAAATGAGATCGCTTTGTGCTACCGAAGATGCCGTTGCTTGTTTGAAGTACAAGTTTATGTCGATTCTTGATAACTTCTTTAAAAAAGATGCCTTCCAAGTAAGTTTTTATTGCAGTTCACTAAACATTAGTTAATTTTTTATTTAGATCACAGATAACGTGGAAGTTCAACGTAATTCCTACCAAATTAACGAGGTTTCCAAGAGGAGTGAAGCAAGTCTTGAGGAAAACGTACAAGAATACATTCAAAGTCACGATGTGACTTTCAAAATTCCCATGGTGGATTCGACCGTAACCATTGGATCTCAAAATTTGGATCAAAACGAACTTGATTTGAAAGTTCGCTTCTCTGGAAGCCCAGTTGAAGGTTAAAAGTTTTAAAACAAAATTTTAAAAAACTAACTTTTTGTTTTTAGCTCGTAAATCCAAATTGAAGAAAATCATCGTGCCAATCTTTATTTTCATTTTATTGAAAGCGATTACTTTGATTCCTTTGGCTTTGGGAGTACTTGGATTGAAAGCTTGGAACGCTCTTCAATTATCTTTCTTCTCGTTTGTGGTTTCGATTGCTTTAGCAGTTTTCCAATTGTGCAAGAAAATTGCTGCCGATGGTGCTCATCCACAAATTGCCGCTCATGGTCCATGGGATGCAGCCTACGCAAGAGCGTTTGATTACCAGTCAAACAGTGTTAATGAAGATGCGCAAAATTTGGCTTATGCAGCTTACGCATAAATGAGAGAACTTGTTTATTTTGATAGTTGATTATTTATTGTAACTTTTTGAAAATAAATTATTGATTAAATTACATTTATTTTGTATTATCAGTTGATAGTAATATAATAATAAACCGCTAACCCCACAAACAATACAAAAATTAGAATTTTACATGGTTTCCATCATAATTACTATAAACTTCTTTGTAATACGTACATTTGGTTATAATAGTAGAGGATGCGCAAACTTTAGAAAAGCTTTGGATCTATAAAATTAGAACCACTCATCTGATGATAATCTTTTTAACTTAACCGGATAATTTCAAATCTTTGCATATCTGACACAATAAAATCAAAAGTATCTACCTAATAATTTAAATTAAAAACTTTATTACAGTTTGATTGGTTCTAATGTGATTTTAATAGCTAATTGGCTGTTAATAAAAGTGAAGTATTTGAAAACCCGTTAAGTCCTTATACTTACATTTTTCTTCTCGTAATATGAAAAAAACAAGGTCGGTAAACAAGCAATCAAAATCACAAATTTATCAGTAAAAAGCATTGTTTTAAAAGATTATTTAGATGTGTTCAATTGTATCTACATTGTTTTAAGCTCATTAAGCTAGGAAACTCAAAAGGAAAAATTCCATTTTTCCGGATTTAATTTTATAGGTTCTATTGTTTTGAACAAACTACGTTTGACATATCAACAAACGTAAGTAAACATGCGATAGTTGCAAAGCAAAAAAAAAGTAAATAATGATAAGAAAATAAACTTACGGATACACAGCACCTGATGAAAAGCATAAAATTCTGAATATTACCTAAAATACCGCTAATTATATATGTACATAGAAAGAATTACGAACTGGGGTGAATGACGAATATTATTCAGTTGGGATCACAGTCAAAATAGAATTGAATAGATTACTTAATCAGAGCAAAAATACAAAAAGTTGACAATAGGAAAGAGCCACCCCAGACGTGCAAGTTAAAGGCGCACAGATTTTCGACACAAAATAAGCTAAGGGGCTTATAGCCACCTAACAAAATATAAAAATCACTTCAAAATGAGATAAAATATTTGTTATGGTAGTTTACGTTTTCTAAAAGATTACGTTTTTCTGGAGCATACTTTTAAAAGTAAACAATCAAAAAACTGGGGGGTCTGGGGGGTCAAGAACAAAATGTTTTCTCAAGAATCAAAATTGCGTCGTTTTCAATTTTTAATTTCTTGTGCTGGGGAGTATTTCATACCACCAGGCTCCTCGGTTTGACGCCATTTTAGGGAGTCTGACGAGATTAGCCACCCTAAACTTCGACAAAATAGAAAATACACTTAAAAATGGGAAAAAATTAAGCAGTGTAGCTCATGTTCCTAAAACCATTTTCCCCAGACGCAAAAGGTACGTTTAAATTAAACAAATAGAAACTGGGAGTATGGAAAGTCATTCACTGCTGGACAATAAAAAAAATTTTTTGCAGAGTATAAGATCGCCATTATTTAGTTATATGTAAAAACATTTTTTAAATAAATGTGTATTTCAAGACCCTTTTTTACAAAGCACTCTTTGCTGAAGTCAATCTTCATCTACCAATGCTGAATACGAAACTACGCTGAGCGTTCGAGAAGTCTACAGTCCAACTGAACGATTAACTTTCCCAGTTAATGAGTATTTTTCAAAGCCTTTTAGACCAATTTTTGCAATTCAGCAATATCTTCTTTTAAATTTTTTATTATTTGTGTAACATCATCCTGGAGGATAATTTCATTTCTTCTACGTATATTCTATTGCTGAAACTGATATAACAATAATTTTGTAAAAAAATGTTTTACTTTTCATTTTACTCGTTGAAGTTTTCAGCAAAAGTTAATAAACCTATCAACAAGGCCATCTTCACCTTAAGCTTTCGATAACACAATTTTTGTCGCACGTGATTTAAAAGTAAGACGCATGCCATGCCAGTGCGTAAAGAAGACAGCGGAACAGTATACGGAACCAAACCATAATGTTATTATTATTTTATTTGGGTATCACTTAAAATACAATGCACACCCAATTTGTTGACCTGCTAAACCGATATATAACCGCACCCACACGTTATCGTTCATTAATTTATCAAACATCATGTGGAAGTTAACACTTCTAATCGTTACCACAGTGGCCATGATTTCAGCATCTACTGGGGCTGAAATCAAAACTGGCGAAGAGTTAGTGTCGTCTGTAATTTCGGATTGTCTCGATATGGAGTGTGTTAAACAAAACGTTTTATCTTATTTGGACACTTACTTAGATAATAACGGAAGGAAAAGCAAGAAACTTAAGGTAAATCAGAATTTTTAGATTTCATTTTTCAAAATTCAAAATTTTCTAGGATCTCGACGTAACGATTTACAAAAGAATTTCGAAAATCTTGAAAACGCATGAAATTCGAGTGACGCTGCCTGAAAGCCTATTCGACAAAACCGAAATTGTTTATAATCCAAAAAGTGGATTTGATGTTGCAACTCCAGATGTAGAAAGTAAAAGTGTTAAGCTTGAGAGTTTACAAAAATTAAGTATAATTTTTTTAGGTCGTGGTTTACTGAAGAAGAAATTATTTTTACCGATTCTTTTATTGCTTAAATTAAAATTCAAAGCTTTGATGCCAATTTTCGTAGCTTTAATAGGACTTAAATCACTTAAAGCGTTAATTTTGAGTAAATTGGCTATCGCAATCGTATTAGGTTTCGTGATTTATCAATTTGTAAATAAAGCTGGTAAGTTAAAAACTAATTTTTGTACATGCAGATTAACGTTTTTTTTTCAGGTATGGCAATGCCTATAGCCATCACTCCTTCACCCAGTGATCCTCCAATGTCCATGTATGGAGCACCGGGACCGTCGACTTCACCACCAAGCTCGTACGAACCTGGATGGGAACCCAATAATTCTGGAGGACCTTACTCTAGAGTTTGGAGTCCTAGTAGCGATTCCCAAAATTTAGCTTATTCTGCTTATTATCCAGGTTCTGGTAGTTCAAGCACTTCCAGGCCGTAGAAGACTAAAGCGTGATAATATTTATTTAAATTCAACCAAATATTTATTTTTACATAAGAACAAACAACTGAAATTGTATAATTTATTGCCTTTTAAATAAATTGTGTATTATTTTATGAAATAATTTAAACTACTAGAAAAACACTTTGGAAATAACATTTTAAATTTTAATGATTATTTTATTATTATACGGATTCAAAAACTGGGTAGGTACTGTTATGGATGAAGGAAACAAAGCTAGTAACAACAGAGATGAAATTTTGGGCAAAAGATAACATCTTTAAAAAATATAATGGATAAGAAAAATTAAGAAAAGCAAAAATATTGAATAAACACAATGAAAATAAATTTAAAAAAATCAAAGATGTAATAGTAGAAGCGAAAAAATACTCACTAGAAACTGTATAAAAGTCTGAGGACAGAAATACCTTGTTCAACTTGATTCAAAAAAATAAGATGTATCATCTAAAAATAATATGTGACAAAATTGTTGCAAATTTTCCTAAAATAGAAATAACATTTTTTTTTAATATTTTGTTCAGAAAGTTTTAATTCTTTGTTGCAAATAATGTGTGAATTTTTTACTTGGTGTTTTTCGAGTTTCGAGATTTGAAACTAAGACGAAGTTTACAGTTTAACCTCATCGCTGAACACCTACATCAGTGATACAAATTAATTTAAACTACAAATATTCAAAAAAGAAATTTAAAAGTGTTTTCCATATTTAATTATAATGCCATCATCGCTGGCGCCATCTAATAAAACTAAATCCAGTGTAAAATTGCCAATTCCCTTAAAACCTCAATTTCGTGGTTTTACTCCACACTTTCAAAAGCTTACCGACGAATACCGATTCCATGTTTCTGATAACACGATTCGCTATAAAAATAAACTCCCACTCGTTTTGGTTTCTAATAAGTGCAACGCCGGTTCCATCAACAAAGCAAATTTTTGTTTTTTCCACATAGTAACATCAATATCATCAATATGGGTACCAGTACAGAGTAAATAATATTATGATTTTCTTTGTTGTGTTGTATTTTATTAATAATTTTTTTAAGACTACGTCTGGGTTCAGTAAAACTGGTAGAAGAAAATAATTTAGATCATAATATTTACGATGGAATTCTTTTGGTCGCACCACCTGTAAAAGATATGAAATCGACTAAATTTACAGATGTTATTTCGAAGGCTTTGAAATATGATCCTTCTTTAGAATCGGAAACTATAATTTTACCGCTCGATAATTTAAATGCAAATCGTTTGGTTTATGCTCCTACAGGAACTCTGAATTCAGATTACAATGATGTGAGAAGTTTTCAGGAAGCTGCAATAAGTGGTGTGAAAAAAGCTGTAAAAGCAGGAATTCGCAAATTACTTGTCGTCTTAGAAGATTATTCAAAATTTAAGAACACACAATTGGTCACCTTCTTGGGAGTCCTTGAAGCTTTGTACACGGTGAGTTTTTGAAAATAATAAAAAAAAGGATGTCATTGTGACGTATATTTGACCGTATCTGAAGTGAATGTTCTGATTAAAAGTAAGTAAACTATTCGCCTCTGGTTATACGACTATTTATATAACTAGATAAACAATATTTCGAAATTATTGTTTGATAAAAAATTTAAGCGGCAGGAAATAATAACAAATATTTTTTAATGTTAAAATTCATATTTTGAAAATTTTGAAATTGATATTATTATTTTAAGTACGATTATTAGTTGTCAACATTGACGCGATAATTATTTATATCATCGACCTTAAAAATATGCAAAACAATATTCGTGTTTACTATTAGGTAGGAATTCATTTTAAAATATTATTTTAAAATTTTTTCGAAATTGTAACTTAATATTTTTTTTTATTTAAAATATTTAATAATTATACTGTATTCACAGCGACCTTCACTCACTCAGTGTCAGTAATTATTTTAAAACGCTTTTACAGTGTCTTATCAGTCCATGAATAATATTAATTGCTTACTAAAAATTTTTATTATTCAAAAACATAATATGCTTAGTATAAAAAACAATTAAATCAAAAAAAATATGGTTTTGTTATAAATAAGTAAAAGTTATTAATAATTTATTTATCTACTTTATTAAATGTAATAATGTAAAAGCTTTTGACGATCCTTGATTCGGAGATAAGAAAAACTCGTTATCAATTTTGTTTATTATTTTAGTTATATAAATTTAATTTTCGTAATCAGGGTAAATATCCCTGAGTCTTTAAATTTATAATTTAAAATTATTTGATTTATTTATGTTTATTTACTTCACTTTTCTGCAGTTCTACTGTTTTTTTTTTTGTTTTTATCTGAGATTCCGTTAATGTTATCAGTTCAAACTACTTTTATAATAAAACACCAAATATTTGCTTATTAGTTAAAATAAATTAGATACCTAATCAATAATTAGAAATTATATAAATCGCTGGCTTAGAGTTACAGGGTTCTATAATATGTTACAATTTTAACCAAATTGAGTTACTTGCTTACCAAAGTTCTAAGAGTGCTAATTTACCACTTAAATAGAATTCCAGAGTTCTATGTTCATATTAAAATAGTCAACTTAAAAGTAAAACTATTTCAAGATACAAGTGATCCTCATTTTAGAAGTTAGTGATCTTTGAAGTTCATTTCTCAACATTTTAGCTTTTGTAACATAGAACCCTGTAACTCTAATCTAGCGAAATACATTTCAACATGTATTATTAAAGCGTAAACATGTTTAAAAACTTTTAGTTATCAAAAATAATTTGTAAAAATTTAGCAATACTTTTATTAAGGGTTTAGAATCCCAATATTATTCTGTGGTCCCACAGAGCAGATTGTAGTAACATAATCCGTATATAATTATATTATTTATTGATTGCCAAAAGAAAATTTTATAATTCCAAATTGTGTAAAAATAAATTTTGATGAAATGGAAAGTTTGAAAAGCAAAAACTGAAAACATTTTGCAGTTTAATTTGTCAGTAATTATAGTGCAGAGTATATACTTCTAACGTACACAAGTGCGTAATTTATTTTTGTACTTATGTAATAATACCTAATATATTTTAAAAATTTTACAAACAATTAAAAAACTTTTGTACATAATTAAATTACATCATATTTCAAAAATGATATATAACTCAAGAGTGTCATGGAGTGAAACGTAATAAGAGACTACAACTAATAAGTAGTTCCTGATTCTAATTCCAATAAAAAATTAATTACATAAAAATTTTGCAAAAGATCGAAAACAGCCCTATAAATTTTTGACATGACACTATCGCTAGTGTTACTAAGAAAGTGCCCAAAATAATTGAATAAAATATTTAAAAAAAAAATGAAAACGCTACCTACTCTTCAAATATTTTTTATAGCTTTCAATATTATTTTTTACAATTTTTACAGCCTAAACACTTAAGAGATCTCAATCATCCCAAAGCAAACAAACTAGACATTTTGGGAGTCTATACAAGCGACATATCAAAAACTAAAGAAATTGTAAAACTGGGTTTAACTCTTGAGCATGGACGTCACGTTGCACGAGATATTGGAGGCGGAGATCCTGAACGAATGGCTCCCGTTAATGTCCAAAAATATGTTGAGAAAGAATTTTCTGGATCAAATATCAAGATAACCGTGGTAGACGATTTGGAAACACTGGAAACTGAATATCCACTTTTTGCAGCAGTTAATAGGGCAGCAAGTGGAATCGAAAGGCATCGTGGAAGGATTATGTTTTTGGAATATAACCCACCCTCTGAAGTAACTAAAACTTTGTTGTTGGTTGGAAAAGGTGTCACTTATGACACTGGCGGCGCCGACATTAAAGCTGGAGGTATCATGAGCAGCATGTCGAGAGATAAGTGTGGAGCAGCTGCAGTTGCAGGATTTTTAAAAATTGTCAGTTTGATTAAACCACAACACACCAAAGTTGTGGGTGCTCTGAGTTTAGTTAGGAACAGTGTTGGGTCAAACGCTTATGTTTCTGACGAACTTATTGTGAGCAGATCCAAAAGTATCATCAGAATTGGAAACACTGATGCGGAAGGACGAATGATTATGGCTGATGTTTTGTGCAGAGTAAGATATTTTTTCAATTTCATTTATAACTTTCACCATTATCCAAATTAGGATATTTTAATTGGAAGGATTACAAATATTTTTTTTCCTCTCATAGGAAGACAGAAAAACTTGTAATTGTTTCTTCCTGAATTGTTGAATAATAAAATTTGCTACTTTTTTTTAATTTTTCTAGATGAAGGAAATTGCAGTTGATGCTGTCAATCCGCATTTGTTTACAATTGCAACTCTCACTGGACATGCATGTCTTACAGTTGGCGATGGTTATTCAATTGGTAACTATAAATTTTTACTACCCTTCTAAACAAAATTTCCCAGAAAGAAATTTTCTTCTAAAATGTCTGCAACTTTATTAAAAAAAAAATATTATAACAGAAAACTGTAATTTACAGACTTCTTTGAGTTTGCCTCCGAGGTTTGTCTTCTTGCTAGAAGAACCAGTCCAAGTTACTCATTACCAGATGGCAGAAAACTCGTTTTGAAATTCAAAAAACCTTTTAGGAAATAAGTTGGTTGGTTGAAGTTGGTAGAATTCATATTTTAAAACGCGGAATAACGAACTAATTTGACCAAGAGTTTTTGAAAGGCACACATAAAAAGTTATTTTACAAAGTAAACACGCAAATCAAATAAAAGATTTACAAATCAAACAAAATTTATACCAGTAAGTCGTTACTATCAAAGTTCCCATTGAATTCTTTTACCAAATGATCAAAATTTAATTCTGTTCAACAATTTTACTTTAGCCTGAAGAATTTTTAATAGTATGACTCTGTAAAAAATTTACATTCGCAACTTAAAAAACTTCGCGCAGAAAGAAGTTCAGATGTGAACTTTAATTACAAGTCAATTTTTTTTAATTTTGAAGATAATTATTGTGCGTACGTTATTTAACATCACGATTTTTATTGCCATGTAATAGCTTAACTGTAAAAACACAAACTACGAATGTATTTGCAATCAAAATTATCCACTTCTCCGTTACATGTCCCCATTTTCATTGGAATTACCGTTTCATGTAATAATGAAGACGCTAAAAGTCGTTGCCATTCCTGAGCAACAATTTTAAACATTTTTAGGTCATTTCCGCATGACGAAATTTTATCAATATAAATTATTTTAGTAATGGACAACGGTCCTGCTCGTAGTGCCAATAACGCTGAACTGTTACAAAAACAAGGTGATTTAATCGGCGATCCTTTTGAAATTTCCACGTTGCGTAGGGAAGATTTTAAGTTTCACTCTGGGAAGACCGAAGGAGAGGATATTTTGCAAGCCAACAACTTGCCATCTAGCAGAACCCCAAGAGGTCACCAAGGTAAGATAAACTTTAAAATTTTTTTGTAGTTTATAACCCAACTTTTTAGGGCCTGGAGCTTTCCTCATTTTAGCGTCAGGATTAGACCAACATGGGCTGGATTCTGAAAAACCACTGAAATACAGTCACTTGGATATAGCAGCATCAGCTGGAGAGTTTCCTCACCCTGCTACTGGTGCTCCAGTACTTGCCTTGGCGAATGCCTTTTTGTTATAATTTTTTGTTTTATTTAGATGGGTATTACTTTGATTTATAAAATTTCGAACTGTACTTAAAAATATAATTTACTGATAATTTTTAATTAAACAGGGTGTGATGAAGTCTTGATTCGCTATGAATTTATTTACTTATTTAAATTTTCCCACGTCATATCTAAATAAATTTTGTTGACTGCCTTATTTAAGTACTATAGACGATTTTTATTTTTCCGTCAAAGGAAAAACTAACCCACATCTTTATTAATTTTGATTTTTATCGAATTTTTGTTTTTGTAATTAATAGTAACTTTCAATCACTAGATGAAGGAGGTCAAGCTACTACAGTCCACCACACTAACTAAAGCATTCATGTGATCCAGTCAAATGGACAAGGTGAATTAATTATAATGTGAACTTCTTCGATATTTCCCTGATCGTTTCAAATATCTAGAAACGTTATAATTTAAAATCTTTTTTGCACAATATTTGAAACCAAAAATTACAATTACCATTACAAATTTTTGGGAAACACGATAAAATTTCAATTTTTTAATAGAAAATTTGGTATTATTTTACATATTCAGGAGCGTCTATAAATTTTCATTTTGTTCATTTCATCATCATTTAAAGGTCATTTTTTATTTCTATCAATTCCGAAGGACTCGAAATTTGTAATATTTCAGGGGTAATAACTTTGATATCCCATAACTTTATAATGGTAAACCATTTTTAAATATTTTTCAAGTTCAAAACAAAATTTTAAAAAATTGTAACTTATTTTTCTCTTAACCCGTGAAATTGTTTTGCAATAGTTTGAATGGTAAGGTGAATGAATATATAAAAAATCACCTTGTATAAAGTCCTAGTTGTCAGATCAGAACTTGAATGCGTTCCATTTTAATTATGCACTTTACTGAAAAACTAGACGTAAAGTTTTCCTAAAATAAGTTTTGATGAGTAGAAATTAAAATTATTATACTGCTAATGACAGAGTGATAATAATCAGCAAGAGATAAAAACACCTGCAACTTTGTAACGAAGAAAAGCAACACATTCCTCACACTTAGCGTATCACTTAGAAGGAAATTAAATTAAAGATGTTTTACTTCGACAAGTAAAGATGACGTTAATTTTGCATAAAACTTGAATTTGTACATAAATTTTCAAAAACCTGTAATGATTACTATGTACGGATCGGTAACCCTTTTTAAAAATCGTAAAAGTAGCGCATATTTCATTTTATTGTGTGGAAAATTATTCGAAATTTTAAATAAGCGAAACTGAGTTTATTGGCCAGAGAAAGTAAGTTAATTTTTGTTGTTTTGCTTTTATTTTTATTCGTTGGAGCTTTTTAAAATAATCTGAAAGTAATTTTCGTAAAACCTAAAATTAAATGAAATGTTTGAAAAAATTGTATGTACTTAATTCCAAGTTTTTTAAAACAGGTTTAACGCTATCTAATAAGAGTTTTATTATTTCTGTGATCAGAATTTTATTAATTAAAAAAGGAATATCATCGCTGTGAGAATTGAAAACTCATTGTAGCCGATCAAGTTGCATAATCACGATGCAATTTCTTCCGATAGTTTTCAGAATTTTATTATAATGTAATTGAAATTTAGCACGGTATAACTTATTGAAATAAAGAGTAGAATATTGTAAATTCCATACCTTGAAACTACGACATGGTCGATTTACTTTTTGAAGAAGGAAGAAACAGCGTTTTTTTTAGAGCTTTAAGGTTTGAATATATTTTATCTTGTGAAAAATATGGTAAAGTAATAAAACTACAAAGAGTAATTCAAGGTCGTGATTGTTCTAATGCATTTTAAACCGCAAGGATAAATGATATCAATAACTTGATAGAACCACATACCTCCTTGATCTTAACTTGTAATTGAAAATCCTGTTCCTGCTTCTAACAATTTTAATGAGAGTCAAGGATCTTACAAATTTTATTACAGCGCAAATCATTGGACAATGGTTATGTTTGGGTAACAACGTGGAACCAAAAAGAAGTATGTAAGCGATAGTAGTGAGAAAATGAAAAATAAACTAAAAGTATTCTGAAAAAATCAAAAAAAGTGTAATTTATTCGATTTCTAATTTTGCTTTCATTTTTTCCAGCAAGTGCGTCAGATTCTTCTCGAAACCGAAGAGAAAAAGTTACTTTGTAGGTTAACATTCTAATTTTAAATTTGCATCATGATTTATTTATAACAATAAGGAGTACCTAATTGTACGTGCGATTAATTGCATTGTTTTCAAAGTCACGGTTTTATGCGTTAAAGGTGTGTGCGGATTGCGTGAGCGTGATACTGGTCCAATTGGCAATCAAACTAGGAAGTTCTAATACAATAAAAACGTGTTACTATTTTAGTAGTTTGTATGTTAAGGATGCATTTAGTATCCTTTAGAAAAAGTAAAAACGAGTTTGTAGCACTTCACATGCACGCAAGTCAATAGTGGAAACTGATAGAACAAAATTTAGGTGTTCGATTTTACTTGTCTAAAAACGAGTTTTTATTCGAGTAAAGAAAATTTTTCAAATATTTCAATTTCTTTAAAGGATTATTGAAGCGTCCTGCATTAAAAAAAATAATTCAAACCTTTAGTTTTTAGCGGCTTGAGCTTTAACATTATCTACTTAATTTACATTGCATGAAAATTGTGCATGATATTACAAGATAAGAAATCTAAAAGGAAGTGAACATTTCCTTTTATTTTCAATGTTGACACATTTTATTGGTTTGAATTGTGTAATAAATAAAAATAGCATAAACTTGATATTGAAAGCATTGAGAATTTAATTCAGGTTTATGGTAACAAAAATGAATGCCATACTCTATGTAATTATTTTAAACTATCTGATTATAATCGGACATCTACTGCAAGAACAGAAATAAAATTTTTGTGCAAAATACCACCGGTCTTAACAAGTTAAACAATTTGACAAAAAAATTATTTAAAAATAAAATTCAAATAAAAAGTGCCGTGGGAGATTATCAGAAAAAAAATTTAAGAATTGATTGGATTATATCGCCAGTTTAGCACTAGAAAAGCAGACGTATGAACCGCAGGGCACAAATCGAAAAATAGAAAAGCTTTTTCATGTGTAGCCGGAATCTCAAACGAAGTGATAACGTATAGGCAAATCACGAGTCAGCAATATCATTGAGATAAAACAAGAAATGAACTTGATTGGCATAATTAATATCAATGTTGATAGGTTATACTCGGAGCATTTTTTAAACTAATTGTAAAATTGTCGGTTAGTTTTTTTCTTAGTTTACAAAAATAAATTTATCTGGTTACATCAGAGGCATGATATACCAGCTCAACACTATGATCACGACAAAGGTGTGGAATGGAGAGGTAGCCGTAGAAATATCAACGACAACCAAAATTATACAAGGTAACAGCTTGAATCTTTTTCTTTTTAAGTAATAGACAGTATAATTATTGATAAGAAGATAAGAAACAAAAATTATGTAGATGATGTAGTTAGTTTGGACAACTTTTATAATTTTTCGATCATTTGGACCTTCTGTATGTTAGCACATGCAGCGGATTATTCCCTACATTTTGTGCAGGATGCATATACAAACAGCAACATTGGAACATTCCAACTAGGCTATTTTGAGTCCCTTAGTGCAAAAACTGTTCATTTTTATCACTGCGCTTATGGTCAATATCTCTTTGATTTAGACTGTATTTTCAAGGAAAACCCGTGGGTTGTGCCTGTGCTTCATGAAGTAGACCAGGAGTTGTTTCTCCTTCACGTTCAGATTGCTTAATTTTTCTTCCTAAGTGTTGGAGGCCGGAAGGCCCTTAATAACCACCTTCAGAAGTTTGTCTATTACACTACAAGGCCGGTGGAAGATAATATCACTATTATTAATTATATTAGAGAAATAGTTCATTCTGATGTTGAAGCAGAAAAAGTTAAAATTAAATCTTGTTAATCAAAAAAAATACGACTACACCACCGATCAAAAATTAAAGCAACTGGCGTGTTTATAAATTATAATTGGTAGAGTATCAGATATGCCTAACATTCTTATTTTTTGGAAACACTAGATCTCATACAAAATAAATGTCCCTGGATCAGAAATAGTTGTTAAAGCTAAATTTCTAGAATTTATCCAAATATTCATTATGATTTTATGATTTATAAATTAATCAAATCTAGAATTATGAATTCAAATGTACCTTCTCAAATTGACCACACAGTGTAAAGTTTGTAAAACGTAAATAATGAAGCATTTAAAACTGTCACAAAAGTCGCCCACGGCGCGTAATTATTTAAATTTATCCTTTATTATGCTTTAATATCCTATATGCCCCTGAAAGATAATTATTATTAATAAGATTTCATTTATTTTTCATTTTATTGCCAGGCGTATAACCATAATTAATTAATTAATTATTTTAATAAACATATATTATTATATTAGTTCTACTTCAGCTCTAGAAATACAATAAGTGTAGGCATGTTTTTGTAGTATTTTGTTTTTGTGTAGATTAACAAGGTATTATTTTAAATCTCCATTTCAATTATAGGTAGGGGAGAAGGGGGCAGGTCCGGACATGGGGCACCTCCGGACAATTCAAATTTACCGCCATGAAAATATACTAAAATAACAAATCGGTGGTAATCACATTCGAGCACTGTTTAGAATAGTGGACAATAGATTATGTGCCGTAAAAGTAAAAATTAAAAAAGTTATATGCCAAAGTAGTGAAAACTGACTTGTGATATAAGGTTGACGTGTGTATTAGTAAGGGCTTACACTTCAAGTTCTGAAACTTAGCTAAGAATTAATAGTTTCACTAGAAAGAGGGCTGATTTTTATGTACTTAATCTCACAAAATTATAACGGCTCAACGTGTTTGTAGATGTTGTAGCAATAAAATACAACTATGTGCAACTGATGGGGTAGGTCCGGACAATGGATGTGGGGCAGGTTCGGACTGTCCAAATACTTCTTTAAAAAAGAAAAAATGCTTTTTTTTAAATACTTCTGTTTGAATGATGGCGCGAAAGTACCAAAAAAACCGTCCTATATCTGACCAGAAATTCCGAGTAATGTCTAGAAAAATGCAGTACGAAATGTTATCAGTAGGAGTATGTCTTTAAGAGCTGCTGCTATTAAATTTAATGTACCGAAATCTACTCTGTTCGATAGTGTCGTCAAAGCTAAAAAGAGTCTGAACGACAATGCCAATGATTCAGGAAATGGGGGTGATGATGCAATTAACGGTGACGACAAAATTAAACTTGTCCGAAACGGCCCCGGCCGGACAATTTCAAAATTTTGCTAAATAATTTTTTTCTGAAAAATAATTTACTATTTTTATCTAGATTTAACAGGAAAATATTAAGTAAACATAGCTATACCTACTATAATTTTTGCAAATCTTTATGTCAAAAATGAATGAATATAGAGCAGTTTGAAAAAAGGTGTCCGGACCTGCCCCCTTCTCCCCTACATTATCTTTCATAAAATAAAATGCTAGATTGCATCTAAAATATAAATTGAAATTGATCTTAATGAGTGATCGCCGTTTTGGTATTGGTGTAGGAAGATATAATGACCTTAATTCATACAAACAATTTGAATCCTTATCGAGATTTAATCTTAATTTACTATGTTTAGAACCGAAACTTCTATCATACTCGTATGTAATCATCACAAAGAAAGTATTAAAAAAATTTTTTTGGGTAACCAAGTTACTTGAGGTAATTAAATACCCTCTCTCCAAGTTATGGTAAATTATTAAAATTAAAATCGTCTGTATGAGTTGAGTACATTCTTTGATCATCTATATATGATCGAAGAATACATTTGTATTTCTTTTCAACCAACATGAGATCTAAAAAGTAAATTTAAAGATAATACGTAAACAACACCAAAACCGCGGTCACTCATTAAGGTTAACTTGAACTTATATTTTTGCTGAATATCTACTGCATTTTAGTTCAGGTCGGAGAACTTTTTAATATATGAGTTTTTTGTAATCAGTGTTCAAATCTTATCTATTATTTGACAGATCACAGTGAGTAATTACCTAATTTTTATAAAAAGTTAAAACATAACAGAAAAAGGCCTAGGTAGAAGTTTCAATATTTTTCTGAAATTTATTGCATCGATACCATTTTGAAATATTGATAAAATTACATTTAGATTTAATTCTTAACAGTTAAAAAAAAGCCAAGATAATTAGCTATCAGTAATAAATTAAACAAAATAATCAACAATGTTAATCGTGTAGGTTCTCATAATCTTGGTTCTTGGTATTATTTTTTGCATTATTTGTGTCATGGTTTGAATTTCACGCAGGTTGTCTCTATAAAGGGCCCCTTTACCATGCTCATCTTAGAAGTTTAGTGCCAGTCCGTCCCTGAATAAGCTAATATTGATAATAATTTGTTAAAAAAATATTTTGTGAATTGAAATTAGAAATTTTTTAACTAAAAATATGATACGGTAAAAAAATTAGAATAATCATCTAATCTCATTTGGTAAATAAAGAAGGGTCTAAAATGTAAAAAATTTTGTGGTACTTTAATTTGTCTGTACATCTATGAAAAAAAGTCGAATTATATTATAGTTCATAATACAATTTTTTTTATTAAAAATTGTACTTCAAATTGCACTGAAAAAGTCAGTGCGTAGGTAAGTTAAAACGAAAGTTTGCACTCACAAATTTATTAGTGTTATAAATTTTTGCACCCTTTTCCGTTTTAAAAAACTAACTTTTGTCAAATTTTTCCCAAGATAAAAGTATAAACTAATAAAAAAAAAGTCATAAAAAAAATTTCTTTATTACACGCAAATAAAACTAAAACGAAATGGTCAAAAATAGCATTTATTTGCAAAGCGAATTTTTGAATGCGAAATTGTGGTAATAAAATAAAACCCAAAATTTTACCTTTAGGAAGAAGTAATAAAAGTTTGGGTTTAACAAACTAATAGAATTGGCGCACTTTTTATTTTTTTTTGTCCGTCCGCCTTCTTTTTCCAATTAAAAGAATATTTTTTTTGAATTTAGCTTAATAACCCTTTTGGTTGAAGGTTGGGTAGGAAGTACAGTTGCGAGATAGCAAAAAATTTACCTTTATTATAGCAATCCTTAATCTTTTCACGTTACCCTTTTCGGATTTTACCTGAATGGTACACCTACACGAGAAGCATGCGAAGCAAAAAACTAATGGAGTCACTGAACTTTCAAGTTAATAATCTAAAGAAGAACTTTTAGCATAAGTTGTTAGGAGTAACTAAAAAATTTTTCTTATTAATAATATATTTTGTTGAATTTGAAAATTTTTGAAACGTTAAAGTTCACCTTATTCGAGTTACTGTATGAATACAAAAGAATACTTCCCGAGTCAATAAACTGTTACTTAATTCAAATTTTCTTCTTTTATTTTTCTTCATCATCTAGTCGTATCAAACTATCAATGCTATTGTATCTCTATGTAAAGTGAATTTTTATGATGAAGCTGATGCAGCAAACCCACACAACACAACGTCGCTTATGTTTTAAATGCCCCGCAACTACAATTCCCAAAAGTACATCCAGAACAACCTCGACCAGTTATTTAGTTCCACCCAGCGTGATCTATACAACGTAATTTTACAAAAAGAAAAAAAATATAACTGAAACTTGCTTATTTTATTTCACCGACTTATTAAGAGGGTCTAAACTACCAATCATGTAGATGAGGTTGGGAAACATGTATTTGTTCGCCCAATCTACCGTTAGGTCATCAGGACTCTTCCGCATCTGAATGCACCCTGCGTTTTTTATACACATATTCCGTTCGTTTCTCAGAAAAGAACGGACTCGAGGGTGGACCTTCGATGAATAACCACGAAACGAATCAGAAAAAAATACCTTTGTGTTATGATATACAATACTTAAACAAAAAACATTTTTAAAACGGTAATATTATTTTATTGCTTTGGTTTTTATGAACACCTCGTAATTTAAAAATATTTGGTTAAAAAATTAAGTAGAATAAATTTTTAAACTTGTTTAATTTGAGTGACTCATGTTGAGCAATGCACTTCGTGATGCACATGCATTATGGAAATTTGATTAAATTGACACCTTTGCACTTTTTTGCAAACGAATCATATCTAGCCTCCTCGTTGTTTCTCACCTCGGCAAGGTCTGTTCCTTATTTTTGAAAATTTTTTATTTGAATCCGAAGAAATATAATAGAAGAATCAAACAATGACAGAAGACCAAGGAATATGTGGAATGACTGTCATAAAAAGAATGAATCGATGCCTATTTCACAACATTTAAAAAAATTGAGAGTGAGCGGCATAGAAATTTTTGACTAATGATCTCTCCACTTGAATCAAGTTTTAATTTCATTAATTTAATTTTTTCAGTAAAGGTCATCTGAAGCTTTTATATAGTTTGGTCATTTGCCGAATTCCTTTTGGTTGCACTTTTTATAAACACTTGTAAATAGGTTTTCTTCGTTCGAGTGTGAAAAGCAACCAAACTAGACAAAAAGAAAAAATTGAAAGTAAAAAATCAAACCTTCCAATTTAATAATAAGTAAAACTGAAAGCTTACTAATTTAAGCTCCTAAAAAACTTTAATACCTAAAAATTATAAAGCGGCATATGATGTAAGCATAGAATAGCATACAGAGTTTTGACATTTGAACGATTCCAGTTTGTCCCCTTCAAAATTCAAGCTGAACTCTCATTATACATGCGTTTTTCGAGTCAAGTTCAACAGCAAGTGTTTGCTGTCAAAGAACCTGCTTGTGCATAGTGAAATCATCTCTGCTTTAATTGGATAAGATAAACATTCATCAAATCCAATTACTCCAGTCAAAACCAAGTTTTCAGAGTTTTTCAACGAGATTTGGAAAGGTACCAGCAAACGATGTTAGTATTTTGGAATATCCAGTGCAACTTATCCGGTTATTGGCATCCAGTGCATTGCGTGAAAAAAGCTCTGCCATATTATTCAAAATTTATAAAAGAGATTTTTTTTCTAATGTAAACCATAACCTCACCCAAGGCAAACAAAGCACGCGAATGGAAGAATATATAAATATTAATTTATTCTAGTGCATTACATGGCTGCTTCTATGATGCTAGTCGTGCACGTCTTTCAGTAAAAGTGAAAGCACGCTTAGGAATTTCAAATTGGATGCATTACTTATGTGTACTTTTTGTTATGCATTTAAGCATTTTTTAAAAATTCAATAAGACAGATGCGAAAATATTGAGTTACGTTATAAGGAAATCTTGAAACCATTTAGAGCTAACCCCTGCTGTCGTAAAAAAGAAGCACGTGGGCTTTTTTTAAGTCCTCTGCACGCATAAAAAATTGGTTGTCGTACCTTTTTTTATTATAGACATAAGACCAGGAAGCGGAAGATAAAATAAATATTGCGTATAACATATGGCACGTGGCAAAATTTTCGTACCTTCCAGATGATTAAAAAATATTGATTTTATAAAATACAAACACTTTAAAGAATATTGCAACTGCTGGCAGAGCGGAAGAGGAAATAAACCGATGGTATATTATAAAAAAACTGCAATAAGATTAATGCACTCAACCTCCATTATCGTCGCTTCATTACCACCTGAACTGCTTTTGCTATTGTGTATGCTTTATCTATGAAATACATTTAAACATTTTGTATGCATTAATCTATTTTCAAAATACCAGGGCCAGTCATATAATTAATATTGTAACATTTTTGATATTAGTACGGCTCCGTAACCTTTGAATAATGAATTTATTATGGACTCGGAGCTTTAACACATTAAATACTTTTCTGTGTATAAATTCTATAATTTCGTGGTTCAGAATGCACGTTAGGATGTAGGTCCTTTGGCCTGTACATCACAAGTCGTTAAAGTCTCACTTTTTAGCGCCAGATATTTATCAGTATCTTGATAAATATCAATCAAGTAAGATTGAATTAAATTTTATACTATAAAGCTGCTCAGCTATACCACGGGTCTCGAATTAAATGTAACTCTTTCTGAGGATTTTGAAAAATAAAGTTGAATATTTTTCAACACCAGAGCATTTTGAATAGTATAGTCAAAAGGATTTTGATATTCTGCATATCAAACAATTTAAACTTTTTATGGCAAGTACATTAAAAAATTCCCATTAAGTTTTTAGAGGCCAAGCTTTTATAATAAATTGAAAATGCATAATTTGTAGGTATGCATTTTATCGATGTTGCTAGGCGATGATAAGAGAAAGTAAAAAACGAGTCTACATATTATGTAGATGCATTAAAATCAAAAGCCCTGCCTAAAGTTAAAGCTCAAATTACGTTTGAGCTTATAAAAAAATCTTTATTTATTAAAGTACAAAGTGAAATATAATAAATATCTTAGAAATCATTAACCAGGTTATTAGCCTGAGAAATGTTGGTTAAATAAAAGCATCAAGAAAATTCAAGTTCATAAAATTGATGAATCGCTCGATAAGATGCGATTTATTAGTAAATGAGCGTTTATCAACAAATTAAATTAATCGTTTAATTTTTTTGCAAAATAAAATTATTTAATCTTAAAAACCTAAACAGCTATAAACGTAACAATTATTTATCCAAAAACTCTATTAAAATATATTATTATCGCGAATACTGACAAAAACTTGTAGTTTAAAATAAATTTTATTCTTGAAAGTTCAGGATTTGGACTAATAAATTGGTTAAAATTGTGGCAGATAATGTCGTGAAGAGGCAACCAATAAAATCTGAACAAAAACACTAAAATTGTTATTAATATTGGAAATGATGTAGATAATTACATTCGCTAAAACTAATCAAGCCATAAGATAAAGATTCGATCTTTCACCTAATCTAAAATTCAGCCAACTAACGAAAAAAAAAGTCAAAAACTAAAAGGTGTACTTAAATACAATCCTATATTTGCTGATGGTTATTAAACAAAATAAACATAATCTTTAAAAAATGTAGCCTATAAATCCCATAAATTAAGTGCCAATTACAGTCTAAAAATTTCAACCAAAAAAATCGAGTAAAAACCATAAGATTATAATCACTTTAACATTTTAGAACAGGTGGAACATTTTTAAGTTTTGGACTAGAATCTTCTAGTTACATATAAAAAATGAAAAATAAACAAAACAACTGCAAAAGAAAATATTGAAATTTCAGTTTTCAAAAATGATGGTTGGTCTCACACTATTTTATGGATTGGAAAATGTGACAGAATCTGAAATAATATTCAGTTATGGAAGAGACCCAAAAATACAAAGAAAAATATTATACCAAAATAAGCATTCAAATACAGATTGGCAAAAATGACTAGCGTTAAAAGGCGGAGGAAGAGAAACATAAAAAGTAAAAAATTTTGAATTAATGAAAGAACCAATGATGTATTCTTTACGTTTTTCCAAATATGACATTTTATCTCATTTTTCTTCGGAAGCATACTGGCTATTCTCAAACAGTGTCGTATAGGGCTAATCCATGCTCTTAGTAGGTATAAATGTTACTACCTGTCCGTAAAGATTGTGTTTCGTGGATTAAAATGTAATCCTTACTAAGTTACATCATTAACTCTATTACCATTTAATGGTATTACAGTCCATTTGTCAAAGTTTCTTTATTTAAGACATTACCCTGTAAACATTTCTTTTGTTAACAAAATTGTTGTACAATATTTGATCTAATCAATATTAGTTTTAATAAATTGAATGAAAAGTTCCATTATTTTACAATATGATTAAATTTGGGATTAAATTAGAAAGGGAACGGAAACAGAGTTTATAGCTGTAGCGTGATGTATTGTGATGTGTTTAGCATGATTTAGTGCTACTTTACATTAGCTTACAATGTAGTACACAATCCGAAATATGTAATGTATATTACATTAGTTAAATTTTGATCCTTAAGATGTCCTTGATCAAATCACATGCACAGATTTTCTTCCTAGATTTGTCATGAAAATTGCATACTGAAGTTTATCTTCATGCTTTTTTAATTATACCAAATACGTCAATTAAAACTTCCAGTTCCTATTATTAAAATTCATTTGAAATCAACCGAGATTTCTAATAGGTTAAACAAATTCGGAAAATATGTTTTGCTAATTAGCGATTTTTAATTAAAATAACTTACTTTATTAATAATTAAATAGCAATAAAATAAGCAATAAAAAAATGTATATACTAAAATTCAACAAATTTTTACTGATCATCAGCAAAATTTAAATAATTATTATTAAGTATCATTTAGAAAAAGAAACATCTTAGGATTTTGTGGTTCCCTCTTTGACTTGATAACCTCAGAAATTCCTGTCGGCTTGTATAAAATTGAATTTTGTTCTGATTTCGTTGAACTTTCTTCAGATCATGTCTTTTTCAGTACTTCTGTAACCTCTTTTTATGTCGAAGGTTTCAGTGCTATCGCATCTTGCTCCTAAGGGTGACCACAAATCATATAAAATTAATGTGACCATAAAAGGGTTAAGAACTTTTCAGCTGATGAAACTTTCACGACAGCTATTGTAAATGTGTCGTTTCTTGACGTGTAAGAAAATTGATTTGATTCACTAAATTAAAATTTTGGCTTCAGAAGTCTAGGACTTAACCCCATTAGTCCTGGCGGTTCAACTGTTGAATTAACAAACTTAAATTTCCAAGCTAATCTGCATTGAATATCCAGAACTTTTCTATTGATTAAGACATAAATTTATAAATAGATTTTATTTGCTGCAGTCAACTTGATGTGAATTTTTGATTTTACATATCTATTAATAGAATCTGAATGAAATTTAATCACTCTACAACGTTCTCAGTTTGCACTTTATGAAAATTCAATACCAGGACTTAAAAACAAGTTTTCATTAACTTTTTCTCCCAACGTTCACCACTGAAGAGAACGATTCTAGCGGAATTATAAGAAACAACAATTTAATAAAAATTTCAGCTGCAGGTAACTAAATTTGGGAAAAAGAAGATCGCGGTTTTAACATGATTTCGCACATGCACTTCTTCAGTGGTAAAACAATTTTCTTGTCTTTTACTATTCCACGTGTGACTTTACAGGTGAATGATCCTTGACGTCAGTTAGTTCAATGGCAAATCGCGACCCATATCTTTTATAAACTTGTGTTTATTTTTAAATTTTCAAATAAAACGCCTTCCATTAACAATAATCTCAGGTTTAAAATAGAATAGAAACATGGTCATTTACGAGAGAGCTTTAAAGCTCCTCCTACTGACTAGAGAAATTAGTCTCGTTGATTTTTTGATGAATTATTCTTTACTTAGAAGTCAGAATAATAAGTGATCGTAAACTTTAGAAAAATATCAAAATTTATGATACGCCTCAAAGGGCCATGCCGAAAAAATGAGACAGATTGCCAAGTATAGCATACTTAGGAAAAGTCACAGGAATAGACTTCACAGACAAATTACTTCTTAACATTTTATCGTATCGTAAAAGGACTTAACGGGTAGTTAAAACATAATTTACCAGTAGCGTCCACAATAGACGAATATTAAAACCTCAACTTACTAAATTTCACTTTGTGGTTACAGTGCTTCTATAAGTTTCATTGTTGTCAAATTAAACCATATTTTACCTACCTGTTAAAAGGGTTACAAGGAAGAAAACGATTTTTCAATTTTATTACTGTAAATAACGTTTTGCAATGTGACATAGTTTTTGGATAATAGAAAAATACAGTTAGAACCGAAATGCCTAGCCTGCAATAAATAATCATTACACGTCAATCACTTACAACCCTTTTCTATTTGATCGGCAAAAAATCTGAAGAAACTACAGTTTTGCCATGAATTTTAGTTTCTTATCAAACATTATATTTATTTCTGACGCTGTAACGGTAACAGGGAAAAAACGACGAAATCCCATTCACAACTTTTTTCTTCAAGAATGCACTATTTTTGTAAACCGAGGAATACCCACATGAAAGTGATAAATCGGTTACTAATAGAATTAGTCATCTCTCAAATATCTATACATAATAATTGCGACAATTGGTGAAAGTTTAATTAATTTCCATTATATTGAAACCAACAAAGTTATGTTTTCTTAAAATTAGGTTAATTAATTCGTTAGTTGACCGTGACCTAAAAAAACCATCCTACAAACAGACGGACGTCGAACAAACAAAATACTTCTAGAAGCTAAAATTACGAAATGTTTTCTGTAAACGAATAAATTAGAGAATCTAATACAGGAAATAGAAAATTTTATAATATATTATGTATTTTCAAACTACAAAGCTATCATTTTTTTACATTTGAAAATTTTTCATTTTGAGATTCGAACTCTTAATAGCTTCTATTTTTAATTTTTAATAAGGAAAATTATAAAGAGGGCGTTTGTAATGACGGGCCCTACCAATTTAACAAGTTTGATAAGAAAAATAATTTGCAATCCAAATTGCAAGTACCGCGCTGTAGGGCATTCACTAAACCCAAGCATTATATGAAATTATAAGCCATTTACTATGACTTTTTAATTAATTTTAATTTCAGACTGCAGAAATCCAAGAATTGTAAAGGATTTTGTGTTTACAACAGTGATTGGAGTGATGACTCTTTTGGAATTTTAAAAAGGTTTGGGCTTTAATAAAATATTAAAGCTTCTAGTGGAACTCTTTTTTGAGAAAAGCTTCAAAAAAATGTTTTCAAACTGAGTTCTTTTTTTGAAAAATGCAATTTTTTATTTAACTACGCAGAAATAAGTAACAGATTTCAGGATGAAAACGTAACTTTAACGTTCCAAGGTTAAAAACATTTAAAAATAAGTAAGTTTTTCGTTTGCATTAGTGCACTGAAAATATTTTGAACAATTTTTACAAGATAGATTTTTTCGTGTGGGAAAATAGTTTCAATTTTGATAATATTCCCAGTAGGTAAAATATCAGATTATCAGCTACGATCGTACTCATACATACCAATTTTAAACATAGTAATTTGAAAATTCCAAAAAGATTTAGTTGTGCAGAAAAATAAGCATTATCAAGCTTTATATAGTAATAATCCTCAAAAATATTGTTTCCCATTCAAAAATTTGTAAAAAGTGTGCAAATGTTATACAAAATAAAAAAAAAAGCATTGACTTGGATATCGCTATATCAGCTTATCGGTTTTTCTTGCTCGGCCTTTGGCCTCACTTAATAAAACTATTTATTTTAATCATTATATTCTGGAATCAACAAAGTTTTTCGTGACACGTTTTGTGTGAAGCATTATAAAATCAAAAGATTAAATTAATTCTTTAGTGTAAGCAATTATTTGCCGAACTCTTTATCTTTTGATTACATATTCTGGCATTGGTAATATCTCAGTTACACTTCAATAATTGAAACCCGTTGATTACCTACTTTCCATTTTCAATTCCAAATTCGAATAATTTCATTTATTTCAATATAAAATTTTATTTCTATATTTCAACTATAATTGTACACCAGTACGCCGTCCTCTAAAATACTCGAGTTCGTCTTGAGTTTGGGGTGGCTTGGGGAATAGGAGGTAAGTGGGCTGCTACCATCGGACCATCTGAGGTAGCATAATGGACCAGTTTATGTGGCCTGAGTGCATGTGAACCATGGCTTGCCGTCCACATTCAATCCAGAATCTAGAATAGTTGTACAAATAGTTCGGTGTGATGCAGAAAAGTTGAGATACCATCTGTGGGGTCACAGGTTCGATTTTCGTCTGCTCTACAATTATTTTTTCGTGGTTAAGATTACACGGTGAACTATCGATCCCATTAATCCATTCAGTTAGTAAGTAAAAACTGCTGACTTGTAATTTGGTTCCCGAATACCCCAAGTTGCATGTAGGAATGTTACCACACTGTGACAGCTTACAAATGTGTATTGAAGAAGCTGTTCGGAGTTTATGCTGATTGTGTTATAAGCTGAATAGGTTACTCATAATGTCATAATGGTAATGTAAATTCACTGCGTCGTTGTTACATGATGTACGTGTAGTGCAGAGCGATTGTGGTATTTACATTTGGATGTCGTTTTGAACCGATCACGAATTGAAATTATATTGTTTTGAAAAACATTGTATTTGTTAGTCTTGTTTTTTAAATGGTTTTATTAGTTTATCTGTATTTGTTGTATTAAAATAATGGATGAGGTAAATAAATGCTATCAGGCCATAAACTAGAAGAATTGGTTAAAACCACAAACAGATATAATTCAAATTACACAAACGAAGAAAGACTTATGTATACTTGTACTATTTAAAAGTTTAATCTGGATTAGGTAGGTATTTTCTGTTAATATGAAATGGTGGTGGAGATGACAAGGTTTGGGACGCATATATGGAACAGAAAGTGTGCTTTGGTTTTTCCTAAAAGTAAAAAATTTATTGAAGTATCAAGACATCCTCTAAATCAAATTACTTCAATTTTCTTTTTTTCTTCAATGTTTTTCATTGAATTCATGATGATAAATTTAAAAAATTTAAATTAATACAACTTTTATTTGACCAATAACTAAAGTAAAATTTGTAAACAATTTACTTCTAAATTTTTTTCATTTCGATAAGTATAAATGCGATCAAATCTTTAAGTAATCAAATATTCCTTAATGGAATTTTTACCCACATTTAAAATTCACCAAAGAGAATTTGCATGTTTATCCCCGCTCAATATATAAAAAATAGCTGTTTTTATTAATTAATTTTATTCTAATACCATAAATCATTAATTTATTGAAAAACAAATTATAAATTGACAACCAAGAAAATCCTCTCGTGGGAAATTCTTTACACTGACAGCCCGCCCCTGCATTTATTTAAAAATATATGAAATCTTTTTACTTTAGAAAAGAATTTCCTGATAGGTAAAAATCTTTTTTTATTTATTAATTTTTTGTTAGAACAGTTATTTCATATTGTGCAATGAAATTAGTACTTCATTTTCTTGTATTTGTACAAATTATTACTTCCCAAAGTCAGACCAATCAAGCAAAGCGGAAAGCAGCAAACTTGCTTTATTTTTTATGCCATAATAAAAATATGTAGAATATCATTTCATTATTTAAATGATGATAGCTGCTTCCGTGTGCATGCAACCATGTTAATTTGTGTTTACTTTTCATTTGCTTGTATACTACAGAAGCCAAAACCGGCATGTAAAGGACTAAAATATTAAAACTGTTGTATTTTGGGACGACTTATTTGGTGATTCGGCTTCTTGGTGTAGGCACTATAAAATATTTCAAAATTCGTTAAGGTAGGTGTATGCTCAGGCAATGTCGTAAAATTAATTCCCATTGGGGCAGCTCTAAAGTAACTTTTTATTACAAAATAAGAATAAAAAAATTAAAAATAATTTTTTATATCTTGGGCTGTCATATTCTCTTACACCATAAATTTTTTTTGATCTACTGCTGCTTTGGAACATTCCTGAAATTAAAAGAAAATTAAAAAATGTTAGAAAATGGTTTTTAAATATTTTTGTGCACACTCGTAGTAAGTATATTCTGTATTACAAAAAAATAAAATTATAGTTTCAATAGCAAAATGATTCTTTATTTCAATATTTGGACACCACGGTAATAACCTAAGATGTCCTCCAGGATCTTCAAAATTTCATAAATTGTAGTTACTTGTTTGAATAATTTCATGTTGGACAGGTTTCAAAAGGTTTCAAAAATTGTATTTTACACCTAATTAAAAATTAAACTACGAGTGTACACCACAACCACATCGATTTTTCGAGTCATCAGGGGCAACGGCCCTTTAATTTTTTATGTTTAGCGGAAACCGGCGCGACTTGAACAGTAAGTAACCAAAAGTGGTCTCACCAATGAAGAAATAAAGGCACACCAATGCTTTTTCTAAGAACACGCTAAAAAGGTTATCGGCCTATGCTATGAAGGGCAAGGATTAGGACGGCGCGTGGAGAGAAACATTGAAAAGTTCGCGGACGCGTCAACGCACAGCAAAGCTTAGGAAGAGTTATAACATTTTCAAGGACTTTAGCTAATTTTTCAATCATAAATTAAGTATTTAAATTGTTAAATTATTAACTTAATTTATAAATTAAGTATTGGATACCACTTACGTCACCTGGTTGTTTAGTCAAGTTCACTAACTATACCATGTAAGTAGAAAAAGTTTAAATTTTATTTTAAAACAAATTTAGTCATTTATAAATTTGGCAACTAATTATTTTTATCACTGTGTACCTTAATTTATTTATTAATAAAAATTCTAAATTTTTTTACATTTTAAAACTGTTATACTTATGCATATCAAGTGTTTAAAAAAATTGAACAGTTAATTGATGTTTACAGTAACGAAATTTATTTAGTGTTTTTTTTTGGTAATTTTCCCACACGATTTATTAAAATATTAGACGCATAATCACTCAATCAAATGCGTTCAAAAAAAAATAAGAGGATAATTTTCATTTATATTACATAGAAAGCTTTTATATATCTCACAATTAGCAAGTGTTATTTTACCAACCACTTTCGTTATCTCTAACATTTCTTTCGTTTCTCTTCTTTCGTAATTTCTAACTTTTTAGAGAACAATTCTGAGGAATTTTTAAGCAGTATATTTCCATAACTTTCAGGAAGTGAACCGTTATAATATCATCTGCCACATTCTGAAGAAATTTATGCCTAATAAGTGCCTTTCATTTCAATTTGGTTGAGGTAGCTCACATAAGCCAGATTATTGCTTCTATTAAAACAAATGCTGCTGGAACTGATGGATTAGTATCTTTCTTCTTGGATTATGTTCTCCACATAATTTACCCCTTCGTCACTCATATCGTTAACTCATGTCTACTAGATGGCAAAGCATTAGTTTAGTAGAAGCCCATAAGTTTGTTGAGTGAACTAGCTAAGATTATCAAGAGGGTTATGGAAAGGTAATTGAGATCCTGAGATGTTGAGCTTCTTTGGTGTATGTGGGAAAGCACTTCTGGTCTTTGCTAACATCTTCTCATCAAGGTTCCATTTTGAGGCCCCCGTTGATGGGTTAAGGTACCCTGATGATACCAAGATTTACCAATCCTTTTTTCGAGATGGTGCTAAAAATGCGTGAAATGTCATTAATGATGACTTGCATTGTACTGTGGTTTTGGTCATGTGGCATTTTAATCATTGTGACGTGGTTTATAGTCGGAGTCAGCGACTTCAGAATGGTTACTTGAGATTGATCTATGGTCTGCGTAAGTTTGATAAAATCTCCTATACTCTTCTAATAGTGCTAAATGGTTTATATGAGAATCCGACGTACATTCATTATATCTCTTTTTTATAAAATTATTATAATATAACAAAAAAATCATCTTACATTTATAATAAAATTACATTCCGTACCGATGTTCATCATTTTAACTTGAGTCAAAAGATCGACTTGATTGTGCTACGTCACATATCATCATTATTCAAACGTTCGTTCGCATATAATATTTCTTCACTGTACAACAATTATCATTTAAGGGACTGTCCATTCGAGTATTTAAAAAGCTAATTTTTAATAAAGTTTATGCAGAGCAGAGCTTCATGAATTTAGGCTTGTCTAATAAAGGGAGGCACAAGTGGTTATTCTAAAATTCGACCTTTTCTCAAATGGTTCATTTCATAATTTTCTTTTTTATAAAATTTTTTTGGTAATATGATCGTGAATCGTGAAAAACTTCATGTAAAATATTATTAAATCTGCGAATTAAAACCAAAGTCAAACAAACACGTAAAGCTCGATGTTGAGCAATACCCCTACGAATCACCTTCAAAAATATTCTAGAGGTACGTGATTAAAACGACTAGGATTCGAGTTACGTACGGTGAAATAATTTTAAAGATGTTATAATAGTTTTGATAATAGAAATTTCGTAATAAAAACATAATGCACCGTTAACCCAACAGTTAATATAACCGAAATATTTAATGATTTACATACGTACACATGCCTAAGAAACTTACTTATTTGACTAACGTTATAAATATGCTAACGCACAATTTTCAACGCACAAAAACTCGTTTTCCAATTAATGCAACTCTTTTTTTATTATTCATATTAATAGTTTGTAAATTTGATGGGCTTTTGGTTTGACCCCTAAAGATATCTTCAAATTAACTTTGAAAGGAATTCAGTCAAACATGCGTGAGTCTCTATATCGTATGTGCGTAGGTACATAAAAAAAATTAATTTTATCTGCATATTTATCATCGTATAAAAATGTTAATTCTTTTTTTTTTTGATTTAACAGAAATTAATTGATTACAAAATTTAAATTAAATCAATCTCCCACTACTTTATTTTTTATTGCATATTTAAAATTTGAATATACTAAAAATATTTAAATATTAATTAATAAAAATTAAAAACAGTATTTTTGCTGTTTTACAACTTTAAAAATTTTCAGTTCAAACTTAAAACAGAAAATTGTCTTCGCGTTTAACACCTTTCTGCTTTACGGTGCACAATAAGTGATTATTGCTATTACAATTATTTACAAGGTCATTTGCCTTGCTCCAACATTTATTATTATAACTTTGTTTCAGTTTATTTTCTTTAATTTTCATTTTTTAACTTGCGTTTCTGATTTTTTTAGGAATTTTCGTATTATAATTACAACGTAATTTGTTCCACTAGATGTCACGGTTTGCTCTTGTCTTTTATCTGAAGTTTTTCTTTTATAATAATTAAGTATTTAAGAAAGAGCATGAAAATTTTTAATTTGGTTTCTTGCTGTTTCGGTGAAAAACTTTTCTTTCAAAATGTTCTAGTGACTATTGAAGCTCAAAAAGTTTTTAGCATTTACCTCGACAATCAATTACCATGAAACTGTTCTTGTAAAGCAGAATACATCAATATTTATTATTAGGTTATAAAAAGTATTTTTCCAGATAAACATAACAGATTACAATTTTCTTTTAAAAATGCTCTGCTTTGGTGAGGTTATAAATGTTATCTATACTTTGTGGTAAACTTGATTATATATAGCTTTATTTTTGCCTTCCAAAAGCAAGTGATGTAGGGGTGGCGTCTTTAGGAAACATTAGAATTGGGAAAATATATTCGTAATAAACTCTTTACATGCTGTGTAATTTATAATTATTTTTTCACTGTTTTTAAAATAATATTTAAAAATACGGATGTCAAATTTAATTTCATTATTTTGTGTTTTTTGCAAGAAAAACTAGCCACGTGCTAAAGGTGACAAGATGAATGACCCCAATTTGAATTTTGTAAATTTGACGTATATATACACGTCAGTGTGAATACTCCTAATGCTAACTGTACATTGGTGTATAGCTACGACTCATTTAGCGCCACGGTAATTACTCCTTGTACTAAGCCTAACGTAGAATGCACGTACCGTCAACATAATGCAAACTTTAAAATTGATTATTAGCTAAACTAATCAATAATTATTTGTGATTCATCCTGCCCTTGAACGCTTCATTTTAAAGTTATATATCAAATACCGTTGAATTTTCTTTAATAAATATACGTAATATCTTCGGTCCCAGGTAAATGAACTTGACCCGTTAATTTGTACACAAGTTTTTCGTGATTTCTCAGAAGCCATGGTCCGGTTTTAGCAACCATCCATCCATTTTTTGACCCATTCCACAAAACCTACCATTTTGCCAAAATTAATTCTTAATTTGTTTTGGTTTTTTAATGTCTATGGGAATGCTGTTAGTATAATTAAATATGTTTTGGAAAAAATTTCCACCTTCAAATAGAATCGGCAGGTCCTGCATTTGTTTGTTTGCCCTTTAAACTTGGTAGGTACTTTTATTGATTCTTTTGAATTTTAACTCTGCTTTCAAAGTTGATTTTGCAGACAAATTGAGTAAAAAATTTTGCCTTTTTAGTCTTTTTCTTCCGATGGGATTCTGCGGTTTTTGATTTGTGAATCGGACGTTCTTGGAGGGTGCTCGAAGCATGGATGGCCATTTTATTGGTAAACGTGCTCACTCAGAAACGACCATTCTTTTTATCTAATTTCCTAAAACCGCCCTTTCGGTTTCACAAAAACTAGAATTACTTTGCTTAAACA
The DNA here is from genome assembly GCA_905340355.1 of Rhagonycha fulva. Classification (NCBI taxonomy): domain Eukaryota; kingdom Metazoa; phylum Arthropoda; class Insecta; order Coleoptera; family Cantharidae; genus Rhagonycha; species Rhagonycha fulva. The sequence continues at coordinate 3,759,791 of HG996559.1, forward strand.
AATGTTAATAAAAGCTTTTCCAAGTTTTTCACTTGGAAATTAGAAAACACCCGTAGAATTCGGATAAGCTTACAAAAAATTAAGGAACCACTACAAAACCGCTTTTAGAATTATAGAATAAAATATGAAAAAATTCACAGTTAATTACCATAGCTTGTGTTTATCTTTTTTGAAAAACTGGAAAACACCAAAATCGGTATGAATGTGAAAAAAAAGTTTTTACTCAAGAATTACCTTTTTAAATTTGATAAAACCTTTTGTTTAATATATGGTATTATTGTGCCTCCTTGATACATAACAAGTTAAAAAAAATTACGCTAATACGACGCGCATGAATAGATTTAATTCAATTACTACTTAAATACTAAACCGATTTAATTAATTAAATTAAAGAGAAATAGCTACCAAAAGTTAATATTATTATAATATTTTTTTAATGCAAAGCTTCAGAGACCCTTCTACCGCATTTTCAATAAATAAATAGTGATTTTTATTTTTGTACGCAATTGCCATTTTTATTTGTGTAGCTTCGAGATATTTTCAATAAAATTTCTTTTCCGAAACTAACTGCTTTAGAATTACTCATGTTTAAGTGTCTTTCCTACTGTAAACAAACTTTCATAAGCAAGAATGATCTGTTGCCACCGATCCGTTGTAACCCGATACGCCAACATCTTTGTTTGTACTTATTAAAAGCTGAGCTTTCTGCAGCTTGCAAAACATGGCTATTTTTTACAGAATTTTTTTTTGTTTTTTACAATTTGCTATTTTAAATGCTTATTACACCAAACAAAAAACTACCCGTTTTTGATCTCCGTTATGGAAAGGCGACTGCATGACAATGCACAAAAGCTCTAAATAATTGTATTCCATTGACGAAATAAATTATTATTGCTAATTATGGGTTTCAATATTCAACTGGCTGAGGGATTAATATCGTGAGGATTCTAAAGCTAATTTAAAATTTCTTTATTTTATGGGTAATTCAATTTTCTAGTCCAAAAAACCACAAAATTTACAAAAAAAATGGTAATTTTTGTTTTGAATTGAAATTGTGGAAAAAGGTAAGATAATTAATGCAACCACTCCCTTTTTATTTTGCCAAACATTTATATAGCAACAGGACAACCTTTGTGCAAAAACTTTTAAGCCAGGAATATTATTTTCGTTTCATTCACGCTTAGGTACTTATTAGTTGGTGGTTTATGAGTTAAGCACTTTGAAAACCAGTCCTAAAACTCATAAAATGGTTCCTTATATCATAAAAGCTACATTACGTAATAAATGCAAGGCCATTAGATGCTATGATTATTTCCCAAACAAATTGAATCGCCGTGATAGATGCACTTTTAGAGAAAGTTGTCTTACACATTAAACAAAATTAGTAAAAAAAATTTAAAAGCCCTACTATAATAATATAAAATTGGATTCGTCAAAATTATACTACCAACATTTTGTGAAAATTTTAAACTCGAGGCTACTGTAACAAAATTTTATTACACAAATGTAAATTTGTCTTTGATATTTGCCGTCAGTGGGCCTAAAACTCCCAATATTTTGACGTTGTAAAAAAGTTATTTTACCTGTTTTACTACAAATTTTAAATACGCATTTAAAATAGTAGGTAGGTACCTAAAATTTGAAAGATAGAATTTAAAAACATGAAAAGTTTTATTGCGATTTGTGTTAATGAATGCAAATGAGCCAAGTGCGTTAATGATAAATTCACGATCATCCACTTCACGGCTACGAAAATTCACACACTATTAACATTTTTCCTTCCATTTTTCTCAGCGGTTAACGACTGTGGTAAGTTTCGAAACATTATGTAATGAACTATCTGTGAGATGCATTCCAAACACTGTGACGTAATAAGGAAGTACAGAATTTACTTGATTTTAATTCGAAAATCTTAGATGATCCTGAGATTGTGGTTGACATTGATCTTGTTCAATGCAATATTTAAGTATCTGAGCAACTCCAAAAATTTGTGAGAACATTATTAATTTGCAAATTTTTGCAAATATTGAATATCGCCTCCAAAAGTAAATATTTTGCGAATACGTTACAGATGAGCTTACGAACGTAAGGTCTATGACCATCATAAGCCCTGACCTACTAATTCGCGAGGTCGATGATCTGCCTAGTTTCACAGTTCTTTCGGTCATCCCAAATGCCAAAATGCATGGATGTCCCGCGGCTACAAATGTACAAAGAAGTCCAGGGTGGGTTAAATGTGCAAAAAACAGGGAACGTTTCCAGATGGTTTACTTGTTTTCAAAACGATGGGTTAGTCACAAAATTTTTAACAAATGGTTTTATAAAGATGTACAAATTGAGGTTTTTACCGAGAGGTCAATAGGGATTATGATGAATATGAAGTGACGAGCTTGTGTTAATTGGGGTGACAAGGGCCAAGGAAGGTGTGGGCTTGACTATTCAACATGTACTTCCTAGTCAAGCTGCTTTATACTGGAGACGCGTTACATACAAGAAATGACCATGTGCACGTTGTGGACACCTTTGGTGACGGATTAGTCGCTGACCACTTCGTTAAAAGATCATTATTTGAGAGAAAATCTTCAGCTGCAACCCTTGCCGCTCGATTGATCTCATATGGACCAATGTCGATTTGCATGCGCCGATGCGAATGCCAAACCGAGACCCACTTTGCACTTGCAAGTCAATGTCCTGCAATTCAGCTGATCTGCACAAGTTCGATGACACTGCATCACGACACCGCGACGCACGGCTTCCTGGTGTCGAAGTAGGTCAGGTCGGGTATATGTCGCGGTTCCGCATTACAGGGAAGAGGGTGTGCGGGACGAGGCCGAGGTCGACCTAGAGCCGCGGTCAGTGTGCGAGTGGCCGACGGTTCACTGGGGTAAGGGTGACTAACCGAGGCTAACGACCCTTGCAAAATAATTGCAAATTTTAATTTGCAATAATAATATGTATCTAATTTTATTCGCCGAACTGCAAACTTTCACCGCATTTCTCTCGCGCTTTCACATAAACAAGCTTCCGTGAAAGTCGGACGAGGAGCGATCGCTTTGCATTCTAGTTTAATCAATAGTTAGTTATTAATTTAATCGATTAAAAGCATCAGAATCAATTGGTTGCAAGTTCTTTTTTAAAAAAAATGGGCAGATGATACGAAGAAGTTATTGCTGGATCGTGGTCGCTACGTTGTATTTGCATTACCTGCTGCTGCTGCTTAAAATTCTAAAATCTCCTTTTAACAATGCGGTAGTTTTGTAAAGACGAAAATCGTAAACCCTCAAAAGACGCCGATATGTATTATTTTGCAAAGGGTTCAGTGGCAGCGTGAGTGGGTCATGGCTGTGGCTGGCGTCCCGGCGACACACGCCCCCACTCCATCGTGCAGCTACATTTAAAGGAGGCTCACACCGTGCTTGCTTCATTCTCTGAACGCACGGTGTTCTATCATCTTCACTCGCGGTATATGTAGCTATTTTTAGTCTGCACTATTTTTGTGTATTTTCGAAAACTTCTTTTTATTTAAAAATTTCGGTCTAAAATTTCAAGATGAACGGTGGAAAACAATTAGATCCAACCGGATTGTACTAGAACTTTTTTGTTCGCGCTAGATTCTGAATTGCACAGTTTTGTGTATTTCCAATTTTTTCGATATCGGAGTGATTTTTGTACTAAAATACTTCAAAATGAACGGTGGAAAACAATTGGACCCAACCGGCTTGTACTAAGTAATTAGTGAAAATTGTTTCTTTTTGAAGACCTGCAATTGTCTCAAGATCGTCTCGACGAGTTCAAATACCAATTTAATAGAAATCATCAACATGAAGTTCAACGGAGGCAAGACTTTGGATCCAACCGGGTTGTACTGATGTGGCATCGCGACGGAGGCGACGGTGGCCGCCAAGAAACATCCAGCTGTCGACGCAAAAGACTTCGGTAAGTACTTCCGTATGTTTAAACTCTTCGGTTGTTGACCGCAGTTTCAATCATGAACGCCTACTTCAAGAGATTGGTCCGCCCTCGTGTTACTTGCATATTGCACACGCATCTTAATTAGTGACTTAACTTCTTTCTTAAACTTAAAAGACCCATTCGTTTAATTAAATTTGCTAAATTTGGAAAATGTTGTCGAAATAGGTGTTTTTGACATGTTTTCCCGTTTCGGGATTTGATAGTTGGGTGCTTTATTTTTCTAAGGAAGTGTGCAAAATTTCATGTGGGAGAAATTCCAAAAAAAATTCTTGGGATTGTTTAGTATAAAGAACGACTCTAGTAAAAATTCAAAACACACCTATAGTCGCCAAAATAATCTGGTGTTCTTTTATGGTATCGAGAGATCATTGACACCAAACTCATCAGAGATACGGCAACAAATTAAAAGCGCATAGTATTATCAAGTCGAGTGTAATGCAATTATAAAGACGTTTTTATTTATTTTGGAATCGGTGCAGCAAAAAATGCTTGCATTAATTTGCTGAGTTTAATAAACTCCTTAACCTAGATACGGAAACCCTTATTGCAACCAGTTTTTTTTTCAATGAATATTATTTAATAGACGAGTAAGTAAGTACATTGACCGACGACTATTTTTGGCAACCATTAAATATTAAAACTAAGAGTTGGAATGTATCATATAAACTTTCTTATTACCATATTTTACTAGATGATTAAGATTCTCTGGTGTTAGTTTTAGTTGGTTGATCTTTGTTAAAGTTAAACGATATTTGTTTATCTTCCTGACTTCAAAACGTTGACCTTTCCGTAGGTAGACAACACCGATGTTTGTTTATAATCGCATTTCACTTTCTATGAGAGTTATAACGATCGTTAAAGTGATCGTAAATTTTTACTTTTATTTTAAATTGCACATTTGAACAATTAATTGACTTGCTAATTTTTTTCACATTTTTATTAATTTGATTTAAACGCTGGAAAGTGCAAATTTTAATTTCGGCTGCGCTTTATGCAGATTTATGCATGGAGACTTCTACGTTGCGATACGCGACGAACCCGCAATAGTCTCGTGCACAACTCCAAATCTAAATTATAGGTTTGCTTAATTTGTGGAGTTTTATTTCACTTTTGTTTTGAGTGAAAGTGTGAAATGATTAAAATCGCATTTGAAATAAATTTGTCACTTGCACTTTTTACGATAGCAAATTTAAAATGCACCGATTCGAATTTGCATAATTAGGTTGCTACTGCTGCACATGGGCGTTATAAATAATTTCTTAAATACAAATTTATTAGAATGTCGACAAGTGACATTTAGAGTCATAGTAGATTTATCAAAGGTCAATATAAACGCTCACCTAGGGCTAAATTAACTACTACTTTAATGAAGGTTTGCAATTAGAAAAAATTCTAAAACTAGAACAGACGTGGTATCGGGTAATTAAATTGGTGCAAAATGCAACTGTGATTAATTTCCGGATTTTGCAGATTTCAAGGTCAAATCTCTGAAACCTTATAATTACAAATCGGAACTTTTGAATTTTAATTGTCGACCAGCAGGCTCTACGTTGCTAATTAAAATTTGACCTAGTTATTTATACGTTTTTCGTAATTAAATGCATTGGTGATTATTCTAAGCTGATATTCAACATTTCAATGTCATCAAGGAGTGATTTTAGTCTGCACTATTAAAATTTTGACACTTAAATATTACGTTACCTTGATATTGTAACCACCTTCGCATTTTAATTAAAGCGAAGTAATGCATGTAGTATAATAATATGTAATAAATTTAAACTAAATTCATAAAATTTTGAATGAAATTTAAAAATGTCCTTGCAAAAAATTTGTATCGATTTTAGTGTAAGAAAAATTCGAGGTCACAATTTGGACAAATGCATTTTATACCTTCCTCTATTGCCAAACATAATATAGTCAGGGTCGTCCAATCTCTTATTTAAAATAAAACTGACTGATTTAAATTTTAATATTTTTCTAATTTTATTTTTTGTTATAGATAACAAGACCATGTTGTCAAGAAAATTCAACACTGCCACTACAGTTACCACCCAAAAACAATTACTACTTTATAAAAAGTGCCTCAAGACTGATCATTGTTGATTTTTATTTACTGATTGTACACATTCTTTTTGTTATTTTAAATTATATTTAGTTATAGTCCTAAAATCAAGGAATCATGTTACTATTCTTTTAACTTATTGTAAATACTACTCGTTTTCTTATTATCTTTTTTAATGTAAGTAGATTTTATTTTATTAAAAAACAATTTTTACACGCTTCTTTTATTTACTGCAGTGAAATTATTAGCCGAATGTAAGTCCGGTTCTTATATTAAGACGTTATGAGAAAAAGCTCGTCAAAGAGACCAACTGTTGTCTAAAAATAAAAGTACCGTCTTGGTTTTTATGCAATTAAAGCGCAAGTATATCCATAAATAAATCTCAAAAAATCCGACAGACGAGATGGCAAATAAAAGTGGGAGACGGGGTCTGCATTTTCAAGGTCAAGGGTCGTGAAAATGCCCACTCTTGGATAGCACAACACAACATGTGCGACAACCACTGCATGCCTAACCATATTTGACGTTTGATAGTCGTCTCAAAACTGCATTTACTAATTTGGTTTCGATCCAAATTTGATACAATTCTTCGTTTGGTTTAAAACGAGACCAATAAAAGAGGTTATCCGATTGCGGCGTCTAAATAAGAAGTGGTTGCTTGACTATAATCTCAAACAAAGCCAATCCTTCCTTGGTTTGGATTTGTTATCTGACAACATGTGTCACCCATCAACTCGACATGGGAATTTATACCAACAGAAATAATTTTTAATGCTTGAATTATAAGTGCACTTTTCACGATCTACAATATTTTGCTTCTTCAATTATTTATTACCCATTATTTTGATAAATCCTTCCATGGGAAGAATCTTCTGACACATTTATACATTCGAATGCGTATACTTACGAATAAAATTAAATTTCATACTGCATCGTAAATTTTTTTTACAAGAAAAATGCGATTCTCGACTCTAATAACAAATATTGTATATCCGCAATACGCATTCAAAGTAAAAATATTTTAAGTTAGAATTGCAAATTTTGGTTTTTGTTATTATTTCACACGATTTTGGAATTTTAAGAAGTTTTTATAAAAAATTCACATTTTAAGAAAAGTCAATGTTTTGATCCTTAAAGAGACTTGATCCTCTACCTGATGTATTGTTCACTTGATAATAATTTACGTTTAAGGTAGTAATCTGATTGTTTAAATAAGGTTTATTTTTACAGAAAAAATCAACTTGAGAATACAGTAATTATATTATTTTATTCCTCCTGAAAGGGAAAAACTCAGAAAAAGTTTCAATTTTTTGTTGTTACCAAAAGGAAAATTAAGAATGTGCTATATTTTTAATGTTTATAATGCAAGTAGACTTTCTGATAAATATAACCAATATAACCTTAACAAGATTTTAATTTGTAACTACACGAGAGATTTGCAGACATTTGAAAAAACAGCAAAGTAATGTTTAATTTTTGGTTTTCTGATTTTAGTTTACTTAATTTTATACTTAGAAAACTTTATAAAAACATTTTTTTTTTATTTTTATATATTTTATTGTAAATTTGATGATATTTCAATTTTATTGTAGAAAAATTATAATATAGATGCTGAAGTATTCTGGGAGCTTTCAATCAAAACGCTTTTAAACACATTTTTTAGGAAATCAATTTTTCATAAAAATTTTGGGATATTATATTATCTTCTTCCAATAGATGGAAAACGCCCAAAGACATCTATCAAAAAATAATGTTATAATTTATTATTTCATATTTTCTTCTGATTTTTATAGCATTTGAAATGTATAACTGAGAGTTTTACTGTTTTGTATTATTTTCATACAATTAAAAAATATATTAATTTTTCACAAACTAAAACCATACAATACAGGTGCCTGATGATGACCTATCTAAATTCATCTTACACAAACCTGACGTTTTACATCAAAACAGCGCAAATCGAATCATAAACTATTTCTTATTACTTATTTAAAAATAAGGTCAACTATATACACGTTTTAGAGAAATGCAAATTTCAAATTTAAAACTTCTTTTATTATAAACTATTTCCATTATTTTATTTAAATTTAAATTAAATCCCTATAATATGAAAACTTTTTATTTATTTTGGACCAGGAAATAATTTAAAAGCCAATTTTAGAACAATCTTATAGTGGGAAGCACAACCAATTTTATAGTGAACTTATTTGGCAGTCAGAATGAATTAACCAGAATTCACTGTTTTTTATACCTTTTTTTGGAAAAATTCTTATTTTATTATTTCTATAACCATCTTCATTCAGATGCAAAGTACGCACTGCCATACACTAGTGCTGAATTTTTGGAGTGGAAAAAATGGAAACAAAATTTATAAAATAAAGACTAAATTGCAAAAATAAAAATTATTTAAATTTCAGTAATCATAACTTGGTAACTGATCGATGAATCAAAACAGTATTAAAAAAATACAAAATCTAAACTAAACTATAATCGACCTAGTGTTTTTTAATTCAACTAATTAAAGTTACAAAAATCTTACTTTTCATCACAAGTTACGAAATAAAAAACAAAAGCGACATTCGACAGGGAAGCATTTAATTGCTCAATGATTTCCATTGCATTGGTCAATATTAATAATGCAAATATTAAATTTTTGATGATTACAATATCATCATTTTTAACTTAACAAAGTAAAAATGAATATTTAACCCTAAAAAAAATCCCTACGCATTTATTTTCGTTAAATTAAAATCCGATGAACTTACTAACTATAAGATTTCAAAGTTTGCACTCGCTATAATGGGCGATTAATTTCTGGGCGCGCTTATTTACGACACATACATGTGGCCTGTAGGCATTATTTTAATAACGCAAAATCTCAAAATCAGTTTAAATTATTCTTCAGAGGCGATCGGATCGTGGTGAATATCCTACGAGAAAGGTTACACAATATAATATACCATAGTGAGTAAACATCTGAATTTTATTCCAATTTTAATCGCAATTTATAAAGTAATCAACTCAAAATTTAGTCGAAAATTTCACGGATGGTTCATGGAGACGCACTTGAAAATTTATCTGTTGGGGAAGATTGAAATAAATAGTAAATTGGTAAACAAATGTTTTTCATCGGTAAGATTTCAATTTTTTGCCACACAGGACGAAACAAAATAAATTCAAAATCAATTTAAACAACCTCAAACGTGAACGACTTGGAAGTTTTTGAAAATTGATTTGCAGATAAATTACAATAAAATGCGCCATGGGCGAATATTACAAAAAATTTTAAATGCTAAACTTATTAAAGTACAGGGTTTCCGATTTTTATTTTAATTTAATCGTTATTTTAATTGCATTTCCGATTTCATTATTACACTTTTTCACAATAAATTACTTTAATTATTATTTCATGTTTTATACTTATTTAATTTTTATCTCAACGTTTGCATTTAACTTTCGCTTTCAAATTTGTTTAATTTTTCTTATGATCACAAAATATCTATAAAAATTTAAATATTTAATATAAAAAATGTTAAAAATTTTGTTCTTATTAATAAATAAATAAATGTAGACTTACTATATACTTAGAAATCAAAAATTGATTTCGATTCCATTTCTCACAATTGAATAGAAAGGTTATGTAAATAAAAATTGCTATAGGCAGTAAAAAATTAATTTGAATTATAAAAAATAATTTAATTATTTAATAAAAAATTAATAGTGGTAATATGAATTCTAAAAAATTATTTAATTGAAATAAAAAAATAGATTAAATATTGATTTAGACTTTTTCAATTTTATGATCTTATCTTTTATGATTTAAACATTTTAAAAATAATTAACTACTATAACATTATCGTAAAAAATTATTCTAATTTTACAATGCATACATATTATTAAAATGTACCTATACATTTTTCTAGAAAATTCTTTATAACTTTTTTAACTGAAAGATTAAGTTAATTTTGTGTATTCCCACACAAATTTAAAAAAAAAAAGTTTAAAAGTCTGCTTTGAAACTGTAAAATTACCTATTCTTATTTGACTGTCTAGATAGATATATCATGGTGGATAGTAGATATGAAAATATTGTCGCTGACAGCTGTTGGAGGCAGTTCTTCAAATAGAACTTCAAATTTAGCTATTTAAAATCAATGGTATCTTTGTAATAACAATCCTAAAAAGACGTCGTGATAGTAACATTGATTTTTCATGCATATTTATCCACCTTGGGGTTTTTTCAACCTGGTGATATCACCCAATCTTTCGATAAAGCATTGCATTCTGGTATGTTCCTCATTCTTACTGGTTAATCCTGAAATACTGTTGATCCAATAGAATGCTTCTAGTGAGATTCCAGGAAAAGTCCCCTTCCAAATTTTCAAAAATCCATCTTAACAAGGTAAGATTATATTATTCTAGATTCTATTCTGAAATATATGCTACCAGTGCATCATAAATCAAGTTGCTCGTTTATGTGCTTGACCTAATAATATGTTAAAATAATAATAAAATATTTTATTAACCTATTTAATTATTAGAGAAATTCTCTTAACATGTGCTTTGCTTATATTGCAGCATTTGCTCATTGCTATTTTTGTGCAAGATCTAAATAAAGGTAAATAAAAAATTAGGTTTCCTTGAAAATAAAAGAAATATAAAAATGTATAATGTGGCTTATAAAAATACAGCGTGTCACTTAAAAGTTTTGAGTTATAGGTTTTAGTCCTGATTTTTTTATTGTTCATTCTAATTAAAGTTAGTAGGTTTTACGCGATTTGTGAAATCAAAATAAAATAAACTAACTCAAGAAATCGACCCATGACGATCCAGCTAAAATACAGTTATAATTAATACTATATCATAGTAAATATTACAACTGCACTTTTATATCGTGCACTTTAACTTTTTATTTTAGGTGTGGGTGATTTTGTCCTTTAAATTTACATAATTACCTAAATTAAAAATCACTTAATTTTTCTCATCGTTGTGATCGAAATTCCAAAAAAGTCAATTGTATTCATTTACATTTAAAAATAATTTGGAATATTACAATAAATTACATTCTTCGGTGCAAAAACAATTCCAACTTGATACACAAATATCACAAATAATTAAAATAATACTGCATTTAATAAGTAGGTAATCGTTATTTATGCTTGTCCTTATGATAATGTTATATCTCTGCAATAAATTACATTATTTTAATTAGCTTTTTACAATACAAATTGTTAAACATTTCAACTCGAAGACAGCAAAGGATATCCATTCCGTTCTGTCAGTATCCCAAAAAATTTGCAATTATAAATAAAAAAAAACTTTTTCAATAGAACGAGAAACCATGCCACATCAAATTTTATTAAATTTCAAGATATTACGTAACTCGATCAAAAGTGCATCGTGATGCACCGAAAGAATGTAAATAAAAAAAAGAAATTTGGTAATCATCTTACGAAATCGTTTTGTGGTTACCCAATGACTTTTGAAACTGTAAAGTAGTAATCGTTTGCAGAATTTAGTAAAAAATTGAACTTTTAAAGGACGACCCCGGAAATTTTGCCTACCCTTGAACTTCAAAAATTGTTAAAGTCAAGTTTGTTTCCTTTCTACCATAATCTTATTATTAAAGGATTCTCGCTAGTTCACCTTGAAAATTTGAAAACTACTGATGGAACGATGCTGTATCTTAAATTCTCGTACTTAAATATAAAGTGAACATGCACTTAGAAAGAATTCTAAAGTGGGAGAAAAACGTGGGAGCACAACGTGCTCTACCACTTTACTCAAATGACCCATAGCGATCCACGTAAATTTATTTTGGAAGAAAATTTAATGAATTTCAATTTGAGTTGGACGAGGTTATGCAATTCAATTTACTTTTTGATAAGTTAGGTTGCAAAATGTTTTATTTATAAAGTGGTTTAAAAAAGTGCATGTGCATATCATTTAAATATATAAAATTTAAATTTTTATTGAATATTTTCCAGGATAAGCAACTTGCAACGTGGAGGAAGCATTAAAATCAAAAAGTTTATCATGCAGACTCAGTTTTTAATATTCCAACGAGAACGTGATTGGAAGTTCTCCAGTAATGCGCTCAATTAGAATTTAATAAAATTATAGTCAATAATCTACAAACAACCAAGTATTAGGATGAAGAATTTTCACTCTTCTATTAAAAACTAATTGATACTCATGCTTCATTACTAATTCTTCGATGTACGTGAAGTTCACATTGATTAATAATGGGATATCGTTTTAAAAAGTTAATCTGCTTTTTGAATTTTTTTATTTGAATCTCTTCTGGTTTTAAATTATGTTATTAAAGAAAGCAAGTAAATACATTTTTCTTCAGATTTGTCAATGCTTTCAAAATGCGGCAAACTTCAAACAAAAAAAACAAAAAAGTAAAAAAAAGGTTATTGCAGCTTCAACATTATAGAGATTTTCAAAATCAAATCTTTAAATGATTTATTACTAAACTTTACAAATAATGATTATTTTAGCCAAAATAAAGCGAGAAAGTTTAAAATTAAGGATTTAAAAGACTTAAAAGATAAAATCAATTTATGTATTGAAAGGGATACTTTAGAATTTGTTTAACCGCTTTTTGAAAAGGTCAATATTGAACAAATAGAAGCGTTTATAGGGTTAAAATATAAATAGACACAAAGATACAACTTGCCTCTGCGGCGCTTAACTTTAAGGTTAAGCACAAGTTAAGTTAATAATAAGGTCCTTTAATCTTTAAAGCACAAGTAAAATGACATGTACAAATACATTTTGTTGGTAAGATACAATCTTTGGATGTTTAGCAGGTGACATAGTCACACTAATTTTGACCCAACATATTTACATTTTGTGTTAAAAAAATTAAATTTAAATAAGTCGAACAAATATATCATCTGATATCACGAATTATTATTGAACACGTAGGGACATAAACACAGCTGTTTTGTTTGTGATCATTGTGCTTTTAAACCGTGCAGTTTTGGAATTAATCTTATATCTAATAATTTTTGTAATTGTCGTATTGATATAAAATCGACTTCATATAACATGTTGAATGGTCGACAACAAACCTATAACACGTGACCAAGAAACAAAATCTTTAGGCGTTTGTAGAAGCGAGGCACAGCCGAGCTCTACAACTTTTACAAGTAAGATAAAAAATATTATTGATCTAAGATTTAAAATAAAAGCAAAATAAAACATTTAAATGTGTTATTTAAAACAAAGTTTGTCATCAGCAAAACCTGGCAAAGCACTTGGATAAGAAAGAAGAAAAATTTCAGAAAAGCTTCATCAAAAGAGTCTGTAGGTATTAAGTAAAAAGAAGGAAGTTTAAAAGATAGGATGAAAAGATATGTCGAATAACTTATGGAGGTCTAAAAAGCCAGGAATAGAGATAACGCATCAATTAAAAAGTGACGGAAGTGTATAGATAAATGTTGTGATGGAAAACGTCCAAGAGGAAATATAAGAACAATCATGTTAAAAGCAGAACCAATTGGAACCAAAAGAAGAGGAAGGTCAAAAAATCAATAAGATTTGGTATGGAGGTACGCAATAATGGTAAAATAAAAATGGAAACCAATAGTAAATTTCTCAATGTTTTATGTTTAATGATAATTGAAGAAGTGGATAGTTGTGTAACCTGATTTTAATAAAAAAAAATTTTATTTGATAAATAATGGCGTTGGAGTATTAATCACCTTCTAGAAAAATATTCGGACGATTTGTCAACTGGTTATTGATGTAATGAATTGATGCAACAAATATTTTTGCAAATATTTATATTGCAATTATTGAATGGTAGTGAGATAGTACCAGTTGCTTCCTATTTTTAAATATTTTGATTTACTCCATTTTCATTAAATTGGTGTTAACTGCTGTTAACACTTTTTCCAATTACCATTTATGTTAGCAGATGGGATATAATTATATACTATTAGTATTTATGATAAATCAAAAGCAGTTATTTTCTCATATGTCCACAGTGTTCAATATTTTTTCGTGATAAAGTAGGTATTAAATACGTTTTCTGAGCTTCAGGGAAAATATAGAAGTAAGGTGGAATCTTAAATTTTTGTGCATATTTTAGAATAATATAATGCTATAAATATTGTATTTTAATTTTTTAAATTTTCGATAGCTTTGTAAATTTGTAAGGTTAATCAAAATTCAAAAAGTGGTTTAAAAGAATGAGATGAAATAAATGGTTATAGTATTCTGTTTTGGCTCTAAACGAAAGTTAATTAAAAAATTGTTTACTTTATTGAGAGGAATTTAAAAAAAAATTAATGAAATTGAAAGTATGGACGTTCACGCATTCCTTTTTTTGAAATCCAACTCGCGTAATATAAAAATCTTATATTTACTACCAATTAATGGAGGAAATTAAACTGGGAATGAAGTGATAAGTAAGAATAATCGTTTGAATTTAAATTCAAAAATGCAGCCCGCTCTTTTTTTGAATTTTATTATTTGTATTATTTTCATTCAATGATGAGCTTTTTAAAGGAGAGTAGGCAGTAAAATTTTCAAACCAGTTTAAGATGATAGTTAATATTTTTTTCTAGCAGTAAAGTAATAAAAGGAAGAGTAAAATATTGTATGGACATTTTTCAGATCAAACAATTTTGAGTAATATAGTAAATTTTCCAATTTTTTCTAAATTCAGGTATTAGCTAACTTTAAAATTCTTACAGCGACTGCACGATAATGATGAAGACATTTATTTAGTTTTTGAAGTTTCCAAAGTGAAGATCTTTTTTGCTAATTGGTTCTTCGAGTGGATATTCGAATGATCCAAGTAGCATAAAAATAATTGCGATAAGATTACATGTCCCCGAGTCTTCTTCACCTTAATAATTATGAAAATGGTCGAAATTTGGATTCTTCAGTTAATTTCTTGAAATGTTTGTAACGAGACTGAATAATTCAAAATTCGTAATTACGTGAAAATTACAGGGTTGTTCATTTTACTTTATCTTCCATTAACATTGCTAAATTAAATCCACGTTAGAGCTAATTAATTTTATTGGTTTAATTTCCATTTTTCAACTTTCTCCTTCCTCATCTCTGATATCAAAAACACCAGTCACGCGTACCTAGAGCTCACTTTCTTCATTTCTCTCTTCTCAAACTCACTTTTTCTCATTTACATTTTATTCCCTGAAGTATTTGCACCAGAAATTAATTCTGAAAATTAGTTTAATTAATGAACAGGTACTCTATATCCCATATAATCCAGTGATAATAATTATTAATTATTCTGATTAAAAAGATTATTTACTAAATTTTACGTTGAGCAATACAAAAATTTAATTATGTGTTCCAGATGAGATAAAAAATACTTAAAAAAAGCGAAGGCTATGGTAGTGTTTTTTATAACAGGCCAATGACCCACCTGGCCCAGGTTGCTTTATAATGCCCTTTACGTACCTAAGGGAGTTGCCAAATTTGAGGTAAGGTAAAAAGTTTTCGTCCGGTTTTCCGAAGAATAATTTTTAACTGTTTCATTATTATAAGTTATTATTATTTAATGATATTAACTATGCAATAACGATAATAATAATTAATGGAATAAAGGGAAAAGTGTTTTATTGAAAGCGAATAGTACACGTCACGTTTTAAATAATCCACCATTGATACTTGAAGGTTCAAAAATTCAAATGCTATTAGCTTGTTAATCTTGAAATGATGTAGATAAGAAATTATGCATCTACTATAAATAAAATGAACTTTTAATATATTATACTTCACCTACAGTTTATACAATGCTTGCCTAACCCATTGAGGCATCGGAATGCGGAAGGTTTTCCAATAATGGGGTACATTAAGAGGGTGGTCCGTTAGGGTAGGTTAGTACTACGCAACCCTTTTTAGACATTTGCTACCTCTTGCTGTTTCGTTTCCTCGATAAATAACCTTGAGCAATTTTTTTATATTTCTTGTTTCAGTTTTTTTAATAGAACCGTGGGTTGAGTTTTTTGTGGAACGCTTTAGAAATACGATAGGGGAGGCGTGGGATGAATTCTATAGCTATAGCGATCAAACATACAGGGTGCATTCGTCGCTATTGCCATTTCGTTCGAATTTACAATTTATGCACATAACTGAAAATGTGCACAAGGAATAAAATTAACTAGAATAGATCGGTATTTATCCAAATAAGGTTAACATTTAATCGATTCATTTCATGACCTTATAAATAACCGATACTATTGCGCGAATATCCGGGAATTTTTTTAAAAAGTAAATGTCAAAAGGTAACCAAAAGTGGAGAACCGCGTCATCTACATTTTAAATGATAATAAATTGATCTAACCTAATCGACACAGTGCTTTATACAAATTATCTTCAGGGTCGTAGAAAAACTGTTATTCCGTATAGGGCGCCATACACAAAAAATTCGTACTTTAATTTCTAGAACTACGGTCACACCCAATGGTTTATATAAATTCAGAAATTTGAAATTCAATTATTATGTATCGACAATAAACGCTAATCGAATAAAAAAAATATGCAAAGTCAAGACCTTAGAAAATATTAAATTTTTTTTATTCATTTAATGTCCTTGTTTGTAAATATTTTACCTATTAGTGTTAGAACAAGAAATGTGTCGATTTATATACTAAATTACTTTTATAGGTCAAGGTAATTTTACAAAACAAAATTTTTTGTTGATTCGAGAAGAAGAAGATGACGAAGAAGAATAGGAAAAAAGGAGCGAATTTTGGTCGCTTCGTGTCGGAAGTACACAAAATGATATAACAAATTCGACAATTTAAGGTTATGTAATTTTACTACCCTATCTTAACATAACTTTAATATACTCTTCAGAATACCTTGATAACCTTGAAAATCTTGGAATGGTCAAGGTAACCAACCGTTTGTTTATAACTCACAAGTGCATTGCTACTCAAATAAATTTACAAAATTTATTTTAAGCAATCAGGAAGTTACGCATATCACAAGTTGTTACGCAGACTCTTGGTAACTGGTCAATAAAAAGAGATTAAGATGTTTCAAAACCCAACCAGATGGATGCAAAGTAAAAATTTTACAATTTTAAGACGAGTTTGTAAAATTTGTGGGAGTTGCACAACGAAATTTGAGTTTTTGGCACATCCGAATGAAATGCCCATGAAAACCATTCAAGACTTGTTTCGACCTTTAACCTCAAACCAGAATAGGTGTTGAACTACTCTTACTCTTGTCGCATTTTATAAAGGTTTGTTGACTTTTAAATTAATACGTGCGTTAAAAGTTAAAACTTAAAGTAATTTTTTGCTATTGGTTTAAACATTTTAAATAAAACCTGCAGAACGACGTTGCATAATATTTAAAATTTTAGTTATTTACAAAACTATTATTACTTGCTTTGATGAGATGTATAATCACCATGAAGTGAACTGAAAAAGATAGTGTGAATTTATATCAAAAAGTTTTCAAATTAAATCGAAGTCTATTGCTTAACCGCAGGACCACAGCCTGACCAAGTATTTATGACCCCTTTTCAATTACACCTTTGCTAAAAAAAAGCAAAACCAGGAAAAATTTAATGAACAATTAAAATTTGGTCATTAAAAAAAAAACATTTTTGAGTAGAAAAGAAATGTTTCGAGTGTGAGAACACCTAATCGAAGCATTGTATTTCACTCCTGATTGCATACCTTCGTAATTATTCACACGTAATTAAAGGTTTATGACCCATTGTGTTTTCATAAGTTTTAACAAAGAACAAAATAAGCAATTAAACAATATAAATAATATCTTGGTCTTCCGGGTTGGCGCCGTGATCTGATTGTCAGTAATTTCACTTTACACGACGGCGCCATCATAGAAGGCCAAGGATAGAAAAACTTTGATATTTAAATAATTTTTCTAATAAATTTTATGATTACTAATTGGTTAACTCATTAGGTTCGAATGTCAACACCCAAAAGCAAACTTTTCTTTTTAAGAATTATTAATAACACCCGGTATATTACGAAAATTGTGAGAATAAAGTTTTTAATTTATATCGATCGGAATTCAAAAGCGAAAACCCCGGCCCTATAAAATTTATCGGATCATCAAAAAAATCACTTTCTCCATCACTCTTATTTGTTTTGTAAACTCAGGTTGGTCTCCTTCTAATGTACGATGGTATCTTATACTTTTTCTGGTCCCTTCTTTTGATTAATGTTAGGTTTATATCGAAACAGTGTCAGGTGGGCACTGCAATGTTCCTAAATTTTGAAGTGGCTTGTAATCAGATTTTCCTACTTCTGTGTGAAATTTAAAAAAATAATTAACAACAGTTTTTTTTGTGGTTTAAACTTGGGGCGGAAGCGATGGTTTGATAATTTTAATTTTATTTTAATTTAATTCTGTTTTCATAAAACCACAAAATACCAGGTATGCAATATGCCAAACTATCACGTTGCTAAATTATTAAATCAATGGGTTAATAGAGCTTCCAGAAACAGAACTATTTAAATATTTTAATACCCAATTATTATTTAGAGCAAAAAAATAACCAACTATACTTTGCGGAAGCTTTGCTGTAAGGCCATTTCTTTTACTTAGTCACACAAAAACTTTTGTTATTATGTTAGGTACTAAAATGCAATTTTATTTTACAACAGGGAAATTCCAGCAATATTAAATTGAATTTTAAAATTTGATATTAATTTTATCAAATCTCTGTTGCATCAATAAAAAATTATTTATTGATATGGCACCGAAAAATTTACATTACAAACTGGTTTGTGCAAAATATAATTTTTTGATTAATTTAACAAAACAAAATTCTCGTTTTGTTTCTTTGCTGAAAACTAGAAAACTGGTTTAAATATTAATTTAGCTATCAATTAAATTAAATTTATTATAATAAGGTTAAATAATTTAAGTTACTTGACGTGTATTATGCAATTTAATTTATTTTATCGTGTATTAAACACCAAGTTATTATATTATTATTTTACAAAAAAATTCAAAAATGCTGATCACATGAAATTGATTTTAATTTTGTACTCCGAGAGGAATTGTAGCAATCTTCAGCATTGAAAGTAGTTTTTGAATTTTGATGATTATATTATTTCAATATTAAAAGTATCACTTAATTTAAATTTATTTTTTTGGGCTTTCTCAAGCACATGGCACTTTTCACGTGTTAATTTTCGTTAAATGTAAATTTTTAATTTAAATTTTGAAGGTTATGACGTAGTTATGATATTTTGATAATTACAAAATTAGCCCAGACAATTCCACAAAATTTTTGAATTTATTGGTGATTGGTTTTTTTAACGAAATAAAATGCAAGGTTACAAGTTTTTCTTTCACACAAAAATATTGTCTGCTTTTTCGCAATAACAAATGTGGTTGATGGTATAAAATAATAAATTGTTGTTTGAATAGGGGAATTTTCCAATGAGAGGGGGGCAACTTAATTGATGTTGGTTTATTTTGGACGATAATACTTGAGTTCTTTCTTTAGACAAACATAGCAAATATTTAGGCTTTGGGGAACCTCAAAGCGTTGAAATTTTTCTAATTTCCAATCTAGGCCATCCAATCTTATGTATAATTTTAAAAAAAATTCATGTTACCATTTTGCTTCGACGCCTTTCATAGGTGAATAGATGGTTAAGCAAAAGATAAGCACCTGCACATTTATTAGTTTTGTCCATTAAAGGTCCTCTTCTTTAAACTCGTCACGATCTGTATAATACGAAGGCTGACGTCGTTCAGTAGGATAACACGTATTGCGAAAGAAATAATCAAAATAAAGAAGACCTTGAAGAAAGTTGGTCTGATTCCACTATTGGAATGAAACATACTGACAATTAATTTTTTCAACTAAAAAATTTTCCAAATTAACTTTCAGCATCTACAAATTTTCCAAAATAAATAAAAATCATATCTTTTACTGCCGTTATGTGTGACCTAACGTTTCAAATAATTTTATTTTAACTTCAATTTTATTGTTTCAAGAATTTTTCCAGTTTATTTAGTTTTTCTAAAATTATATCTAAAAGAAACAAAATTCAATTACTCTTTTATTTTTTAATTTTTAGAATAACTCAAAATTATTCACATTTAATTTCCAACATTAAAATTCAAACTCCTATCGCAAATATTTCGAAAAACTTTTTCTCTGTTATTACACCCAACAGAATAACGAAAATATATTCCATATTTTATTCAAAAAGTATTGCCAATTGTAGAAGATTATTATTATAAATTTTAATTCATCCTATCATGGTTTGAATATTTATTTTTTATAATTTGGGCATTATATGATATAACAACTATAATAAAAACTCATCATTTTACAATTTTTGAAATCTTGTATCACCAGAAGTTGGGCTTTATAATTGTATACCTCCAGTATTCTGCCCTGATAAGTTAAAAGGCCTTAGCTCTAACTTTTTTTCTAAATGTTTTTTGTAGCATTTCCAAATCGGTTTAAAAAATATACCTTTTTATGATATTAGAAATAATGAGTTACATTGAATTTTATATTGGCCCTAATTCTAGTATAAGGTTGCTTTTGATAATGGAAGACCCATTTTGTTCTTTGGGGGTAGGGCTTTCTATATTATGGAGGCCGTTATTGTTTTTGATCCTTATTAATTTTTCTTAATTCAATAAATGTAGGAGCGAGTAGATAAAGTATATAGCTTGGAAATTACCTGATTGTGATCATGGTAAAATCCACCAATTTATATTAATAACAAAGAACAGATCACTATTACAAAAAATTACAAAATAACACAAATTTGGTTATATGGGAAAAGGAACATACCGATAAATAAGTTTATATTTTGCAATAAACCCTCATACTTATTTTTATTATTAGGTGTGTTTATATCGTGGGCGTTCTTGGAAAAGCCATTTGGTCACAAATTATATATTTTGGGAAAAATCTATTTTAATTAATTAATCTTTTGATTTTCTTAAAATTTTGCACAATTAAATTTATCCATTTTAATATTCATTAGTAAATGTAAAATCAAATAAGAGAATTGCGTATTTCCAATATGTATTTTTAATTTATAGTAAATGTTTGAGAAGATAATATGTATGTATTAACATATAATTTAAATCAATATTATTCCCGAGCAACAATACATAATAAGGCGAACGAATGACAACTTAATGGGCTGTTTAATCCAAAATTGGTAAAATACACTTAAAGGCTTTTCCCAGAACGCCCACAATATACAACCAATTAATTAAATTAGAAATAACGAAAACATAATTTGACGCTGACCGCATGTAATAGCCATTTTATCACACTACCGTATAAAATATAAATAAAAGAAAATCAATAATTTTCTACAATATGTCTTTTTTTGCCTTATCATAATATTTATAGCGACATGAAGCATTGTAAAAAAGGTATCTTTCGAGCTTTGGTCTCAAGAATATTTACGTCCAAACCTAGAATTGGTTAAATAGTATTTACTCATCTTTCTTGCCTCACTGGAGGTCAGTAATGAATAATGGTTATTTCCTTGCAACCAGACAAGTTTTGGGAATACATAATTTTCAATTTAACAAATTAACTCTTTTACAAAGGCCAAGGCCAAGGCCCTTATGAGTAAGAATAATGAATGAAAGATAACAAACAAGAATATTGATATCCCCTGCAAACTCTCGGTCTCTAACATTATAATTTACTCACGTGCATTATGAAAGCGGAAATTTAAAACAATTAAAGGTCAAGAAATAACAATCGATTTTTTTAATTTCTTACATAATAGCAGGACAAATAAGTTTTTACGTGATTATTCAACGAGTTACTTTGATAGGAATCGTTAGATAAACTGACAACCAAATTTTTGAATCATTCTTCGGTTTACAGGTGTAAATATTGAAAATTGTCAATCATTTTATTCTATCTGTCCATTCTTTGGCATGATAATGACATGAATTTATTAGGATGCGTCTGTAATGTTTAATACCCTATGATACAGTAAATCCAAAAACTGAAGTTGGTCAGTAATGCGATCTTACTGATATTATCGATTTAGAAAAACTCAAATTTTTAATCTGCACCATCGCTGTGATATTAGTAATTGATCAAAATATAATATCATCAAATCTGTATAAGATAATCGCAATGCAATCTTATGTACACAAATAAAAATATCAATTGAGATTTGCATACAAAACTTTTCTATTGTATTTCTTTCTCTATGCTATTGCACGTTTTTGTTTATTTTCAAAATTAACAAACAATTTCATATAAGAATGATGTTGCATTTCTACTCTTTTATTGCTAATATTGCAACCATTTATCATGATTTGCAGGGATCTGATGCCTTGTACGGAGTGGTGTGCGTATTCTGCAACAATGTAAAGAATATTTATGGAATTTACTTTTTAGGTATGGGAATATAGTAAAAATTACGTCATAAAATATTTGATAATAAACATGGGATTAAAATTATTTTTGATGAGAAAATTTTCTTCCTTGCAAAGTTGAAAAGCACAAAAAGGAAAGAAAAAATGGAAAAGCAAACAAGTATTTAAATTGAGTAAAAATGGAAAGTAAACACCATCTATGGTTTACCTACAAAATAGGACATACGATAAAAAGTCAATATTTTTGTCAATTTAATTTAAAATTCAGGCGGTGAGTTTGTAGCACGTGGATATGTAGTAGAAAAACGAGCTTCTTTTTGATTTTGTAAAAATGAATAATTCATGTAGAGAGCAGATTTATGTTTGGTGTAAGTTTTAGATGGGCAATGTTAAATTTTACCAAAACCTTAATAAAAAAATGTCAATCCAGGTCGGTATTCTCTTATCTCGAATCTTTTTGTAATGCAAATATTTATCACTAATAAAAATAATGCGCTCCCTGAAATGAAATGATAGAAGTAACCAAATTTGGTTATGAACGAGGCACGCTTTGGCACGTTGTTCGAATTGAGTATCTTCCAATTTAAGTCTAGTTAGTGCTGGGGCAAAAACTGCAGCAAAAGTAAAAAAGTTTGCGATACTATTTTAGTAATATGCGCCATATATAGCACAATACCGATATATTCATTTTAATTGTGCCTTCTAAGAAAGAAGACAATGCATAGATTTAGCTCGTGCAGATTTCGTGTTTTGAGTTACAATAAATTGCCTATTGAGTTCACAAACCAAACTTGGATTTATCTAAAAAAAATTAATAAAATAAGATTGATGTGTGTACAAAACTGGTAAGTTCAGTTTTACTACTCTCACTCTTTATATCCCTAAACAGGGAGGAGAAAATTTAAATTTTTAATTTATAATTACAAGTTCCACTCTTGTTATAATACTACACCATTAGCATCGTTTACATTCTACTCGTTTAGTCCTTAAAAAGCTCCAAACCTAATTAGTTTAAAACCGTCCTCGTTTGGAGATATTTAAATTTTATACTTTTTCCAAAAAATAAAATCATGGTTGCTGTTTATTTCTCTTTTTACAAATACAACCAAACTGTCCACTTCCAAACTTTATTGACAAAATTTAACACCTAACTTATGTTTCTCTAATTAGACCATCTTGATCTTAAAGCTGCTTAATATTTCATAAAAGCAATCAAGAGTCTGCCATCTACCATATGGTCAAAACTTAGAACTGACTTATTCCCAAATTTCTGCTCTGTGCATATTATGACCTGGCTACCCCCTGTCTTATAATTAATTAATTTGTGCTAAAATTATTTTGACAAAATTTTCGAATTCAAAAGAAATTAATTTATTTTATGGTAGGTACCGTCCTATATTTTTTATTTTGTTTCCAAAACGCGGTGGTACTTCGATAAGGATTATATTTTCAAACGGTACTTATTTTGAAACGTCTAACGGTATTTTGGATAAAACTTAAATAGGTCTTTCACCCACCAAAAATAACTTTTTTTTTTATAATAGGTCAACGTGTGTAGAAAATATAATAGAACAGGAATTCTTAATCTTTTATGTACCTTTGATAATTTAGAACCAGTATGAGGGTTCGTTTAAAATATTTCTTTAGGTTAATCTAAATACAGTTACTTATGAATAAAAAAAAATGTGTTATAAAAAAAAAGACCCTGAACCCTTTCGAGAATGCTTGAGTGTAGTGCATCGCTCCATTGGCAAATAGTGCCGAAAAATTATTTTTTTTATTTTACATCAAATTAAAAATGCAATTTCAAAATTAAGAATGATGTCATAGAATGGCAGAAAAGTTTCAGTGGTGCTTCTAAATGATTAAACATTTTTGCTTAAATTAATAACAATGATTTACAAATTACAATATAAAATGTCAAACCGCAAAACCATAATTTTGTCGCAAAAAATTGTATTTTTAATATTTACGTTATAGTTGAAATTTTAAAAACAGATAAGTATTACGAATAAAAACCACATCTCTGTGATTTTGTAAAATTTGTTATATAATAATCTACAAACAATAATTTTTACTGAATTTTTAATACCAAATCTTGTAGTTTCTAGTATTATTCTGATAATCTGATGATGAATTCAATTGAATTAATTCAACGTGATGTTAGTGTGTTGAAAATTATGTGCCTTGATCTGGATTCGAAAAAACTTTCAAAAATTGCGGTGGTGGTACGTTTATGCTTTGGGGAGGCATTTGCTTGTATGAAATTTAAAAAAAAATTAACTGAAAAAATAACACTGATGCCTTGGAAGAAGTTTTAAGAACTCCTTTTAATGATTTGAAGGAAGTGCAATTTATATTACAATAGGACAGTGAGCAATTCATTGTTAAGTAATTAAATGTGAACACCCAATAAAGGTGTCTTAATATTAAATTAAAAAAATTTTTTTTAGATTGAAAAACATGAAACCTATGTAGGTAAGTATTTCTTTCAAAAATTCACTTAATTTTTATTTTATTTTTTATTATCTTCTAGAATGTGCATCATGAAATTTTCTCAAAGACATTTTTTAAATAATTTAATTTCTACTCTTGGTTTTCTTTTCTAAACTCCGGCTCTCATTTGGATCTAACAATTTTGTGCTTTTTTGAAAAATTGTATACATTTCTAATTTAAAAGAGTCAAAATAATGTTCCTACTTCATATGAATTCGACCAACATTAGCAATCAGAAATGGAAAGAAACAGAGGGAAACTTTCCATGAGAGAAAATGCAGATAATTTCATTTGAAATGCTTTTAAATTTTTTTTCTATTTTCTTTTGGTGTCAACGTCATAGAAAATTAAGTTAAAGCAAATTTTGCTTCTTCGTGGAAGGTTTGCTAGAGTAAGTAAATAATAAATAATGAATTCAAAAAAACAAACTTAGAAAAGACATCAACAAGGACATTAACAAAATTAAAAATGAAACCGGGAACAACATTTTGACGGACGTAACACCACAAAACTTAAAAGAAACTATGGCGAATTGCAAAAACCTTCAAATCCGAAAAAAAAATGTAACATTTCCCATAATCCTTATATTTAAATCCCCCAAGGACCCAATATTTTCAATGTCGACAAGGCTACCGCAATTGCCCAAATTTATTTATATCTCCATAATCTGACAACAAATTTAATCCAAAATTTAATTTATTAAATTGAATGACTTGATATGATCTGGTGAAACTCGGAATACAAGCGATAATCAGAAAATTTCCGCATTCCTACTTAAAAAACTCTCTCAGAAAAAAACAAGTAGTTTAAATTTTTTTATATCATTAAACACCCTGTTTAAAAAATCAATATTTTCCAAAATTCTGAAAAAACGTCCTTGTTATCCCGATTCTAAAATCAGACAAAACCAAAAGATATCTTTTCCAGTTATCGCCCCATTAGCTTACTTCCAAAATTCTAGAGAAGTTAATCCCTATCCGCATCCAAAAGTTTGAAGCCGCAAAACCACATCTTTATCTCTAAACAATTTAATTTCCGCTGAATGACAAATGACAAACATTTGACAGTTCTTCAAATCGCAATTTTCATCAACGGTATCACCATAAATTCTGACAGAAATTGTCATCCACGACCACCCTGGACGTAGAAAGAGCAATTAAAACAAAGTTTTAATTTTAAACCCACTCTATATTATCAAAAGAATTACCAGTTTCTTATGTGACCGCATCTACCAAGTTAAAGCCTTAAATTCATTATTAAATAAATTCCCCATCTCCACTGGATTCCCACAAGGCTCCATCCAAATCAATGACATACCAAAAACGGACAATACGAAAATATTCACTTTACGTAAACGACACCGCTATTTCAGCTGACAATGACGTCAAAGACAAAACAATTTTAAGACTACAACTTCACGTTGACTTAATAGCTGATTTTTATGATAACTGGAAGCTCCAAATCGACGAATCAAAAATTACCCTGACCACATCCACGCAACGTAGAGATCATAATATACAAAAACCCTTCAGGCAATCAACGTCGGGTTACAACGGTCCAAGACCACCAAATATTTACGAGTTACGCGTTTCACGCATAACACGCATTATACCCATTATTATTAACATATTAAAACGAACAACTTTACAAATCCTTGATCCTACCACTCTAATCCAATCCTACTGTACGCATGCCTGGTTTGGAGCAAAGCAGCTCGAACAAATATCAAAATTTTACATGGAGTTCAAAACTATACCTCAAAGTAATCACTGAAACCAGCAGGTACACGGAAATATACGATCCCCACAAAATTGCCAACATTCCACGAATCCCCCCATAAATTCACCGCATTCCAACTCATTTTAACTATACTAGCCAAATTACAACCCACATCAGCATAATCAGCGATCATAATAAACCCTTCAGAAAAATTAAATACAAGTTGTTTGATTGCTTCACAACGTGATATTATAAACTATAAACATTAACAACATTATGGAGCTGGATTTTTGTACACGTTTTTTCCAGGAAACGAGACCCAGGAGAAGAATTTCGGAGATAATATCGATCAATCGTAGCCAATAAATGTAAATAGGGAGTGGCTGAAAATGTACAAAAAAACATTGAGTTATAAAAAATATTTAATTAAAATTTTTGAAAATTGTTAATGAAAATAGTTTTTTACTTTGTTAAACATTTTATTTAAAAATCACATCTTTTTGAAAATAATAAATATATCAAAATAATACTGATTTATTGTTTCTGGTTATAATATTTATACACATAAACCATGTGTGTATTTTTTGAACTATAGCTAAAGTAGTTTTCAAATGCAGCCAGGGGACTAAAAGCTAGAAAAACGTAAATCTTTCTTTTTTCTTTAATATTTCTCACTACAGTTTAGAAGCTAAAGAACGAACGAACTGACAACGTAGCAAAAACAATGAGATTTTTAGTTTATATGCCGGCCCCCATTCCCATTTTAAATTTTTCTATTTTGTAAACAAAATTTAAAAATTTGAAACTTCGCGACATATTTGGAGTAAAAAATATTAGAATTTTTAGTTAACACCACAAAACTTAAAAGAAACTATGCCAAATTGCAAAAACCCTCAAATCCGAAAAAAAAACAATGTAACATTTCCCATCCTACATTTAAATCCCCTCAAAGACCCTATATTTTCAATGTCGACAAAGCTACCGCAATCGCCCAAGTTTATTTCTATCACCATAATCTGACAACAAATTTAACAATCTTGACGTCATGAACACCGCCATCTAAAATTTAATTCATTAAGGGCACTAGGCAATGGTAAAATCAAAATTTTTTTTATTGCATTTTTTGAAAGTACTATCCTTCCTGAACAAAATACCGTTTGGTTCATATTGAAATTCATAAAATTGTTGATTTGGTAAGCGAAAAGGTGGAGCGGTGCATGAAAAAAAATCAGTTCTGATTTGTTCACATTGAGATCAAAATCTTAGTCATATTGTAACTTTACTTCATTTTACTTGTGTTCAACTAATAAAAATATATTCTACAATAACGGTCTGGTGTCGAAGCACTACTGGAAACATAATTTTTTTTGGCTGAATAGTTTTAAAAACGGTAAATATAAGTAAAAGCCCTTTTATCGATAAAAAAAAATTTGAACGCGTTTTTCTCGACTTTTTATTTGGTTTTTACAAGATTTCAAAAAAATGGAGGTCTCTGGTGACTTGAAAAAAATTGAAGACACGTAAACATGTATAATTTCGGACTGAACCTCCGAAATAGTCCATAAAAATTCGAGATTTTCCAAAAAAAATTAAAAAGTCGCGATTTTTATTTGCAATTATAAAAAAAATTGCATTTTTATCGTAAAAATCGCGGTTTTCCGTCTACTACTTTATTAATTCCGTTTCGATCGTTTTAATTTTAGGTTCAGTCCGAAATTACGTATCTTAGGAAAATAAAAACCATTTGTAGAGCCGAAAAAAATTAGTTCTATAAGAACGACAGCATGTAAAAATGGAAAATAAACACCTAAATACATCGCAGACAGGCCGCCATTTTGTAAGTTCCTAGGGGCTTTATAGTACAATTTTTATTATCATTTATATATTAATAAACATTGATTAAAATTACAATTGTGTGTCTGCTTCCTTTCTATGTTAAAATTAATAAAAACGAGAGCACCGATTTTGCGAATAACCATTGCCTAGTACCCTTAAATTGAATTACCTGATATCATCTGTCGAAACTCGGAATACGAGCGATAATCAGAAAATTTAAAACAAAGTCTCTAGTGTCGGCTGCACAGGCATTCTTACTTAAAAAACTCTGTCAAAAAAAAGGTAGTTTAAATTTTTTTATATCCTTATAGCCTGTTTAAAAAATCAGTATTTTCTAGAAGCCTGAAAAAACGTCCTTGTTATCCCCATTCCAAAACTAGACAAACCAAAAGATATCCCTTTTAGTTATCGCCTCATTAGCTTACTTCTCTCTATATTCTAAATTCTCTAAAAATTAATCTCCATCTACATTCATAAGTTTGAAGCCTCAAACCACATTATTTTCTCCAAACAATTCGGTTTCCGTTTCAAACATTTTACAGTTCTTCAACTCGCAATTTTCATCGATGAAATCACCATATATTTTAAATTTTCCACTTTACATTATCAAAACAATTACCAGTTTCTCATGTGACCGTATCTACCAAGTTAAAGTCTTGCATTCATTATCAAATAAATTCCCCAACTCTAGTCGACTCCCACAAAGCTCCCTCCAACCACATCAATGACATACCAAAAATTGACAATACGAAAATATGTACTTTACGCAGACGACACCGCTATTTCAGCTGACGATGAGGTCAAAAACAAAACAATTTTAAGACTACAACTTCACGTCGACTTAATAGCTGATTTTGAAGCTCCAAATCGACGAATCAAAAATGACCCTGACCACATCCACGCAACGCAGAGATCAAATACAAAAATTCAGGCAAACAACGTCGACTTACAACGAACCAAGACAACAAAATATTTAAGAGTTATGCGTATCACGCATAACACGCATTATACCCATTATTATTCACATATTAACCAAACAACTTTACAAATCCTTGATCCTTCCACTCCAATTCAATCCTACTGTACGCATGCCTGGTTTGGAGCAAACCAGCTCAAACAAATGTCAAAATTTTACAAGAAGTTTAAAACAAATTCCTCAGAGTAATCACTGGAACCAGCACGGAAATATACGATCCCCACAAAATTGCCAACATTCCACGAATCCCCACACAAATTCACCGCATTCCAACTCATTTTAACTGCTAGCCAAACTACAACCCACATCAGCATAATCATAATAAACCCTTCAGAAAAATTAAATACAAGTTGCTTGATTGCTTCACAACGTGATGTTATAAACTATAAACATTAACAACATTATGGAGCTGGATTTCTGTACACGTTTTTTTCCAGGAAACGACACTCAGGAGAAGAATTTTGAAGATAACATCGATCAATCATAGCCAATAAATGTAAATAGGAGTGGCTGAAAATGTACAGGAAAATATTGATTTATAAAAAATATTTATAATTTTAGTAAATTGTTAATGGAAATAGTTAAAAACATTCGAATTTGTTACTTTGTTAAACATTTTATTTAAAAAACACATATTTATGAAAATAATAAATATATCAAAATAATACTGATTTATCGTTGCTGGTTATAATTATTATCAACTATGTGTAGCTATATTTTTTGAACTATGTATATAGGTAAAGTAGTTTTCAAATGAAGCCAGAGGACTAAAAGTTAGAAAAAATCTTTTATTTTTATTTATCTAAATCTTTATTATTTTTTTCAATATTATTTCTCATTTCAGTTTAGAAGCTAAAGGACGGACGCACAGACAAACTTAGCAAAAACAATAAGATTCCTAGTTTATATGCCCCCCTCCCATATAAGTTTTTTATTTTGCAAACAGATCAAAAAAAATTTTAAATTTAAAATTTTGCGACATCGTTGCATTAAAAAAAATTAGAATTTCTAATTTATTAACACCACAAAACGTAAAAGAAGCTATGGCGAATTGTAAAAAACCCCAAATTCGAAAAAAAAACAATGAACATTTCCCATCCTACATTTCAATCCCCCAAGGACCCAATATTTTCAAGTCAACAAAGCTACCGCAATCGCCCAAGTTTATTTCTATCACCATAATCTGACAACAAATTTAAACAATCATGACGTCAACATCTTTATCCCCAAACAATTTGGTTTCCGTTCCAAACATTTGGCAGTTCTTGCAATTTTTATCAACGAAATCACCATGAATTTTAAATTTCCCACTCTATATTATCAAAACAATTACCAGTTTCTCTTTGTGACCGCATCTATCAAGTTAAAGTCTTGAATTCATTATCAAATAAGTTCCCCATCTCCACTGGACTCCCACAAGGCTCTCTCCATCCACATCAATGACATACCACAAATGGACAATACGAAAATATTCACTTTACGTAGAAGACACCGCTATTTCAGCTGACGATGAGATCAAAGACAAAACAATTTTAAGACTACAACTTCACGCCGACTTAATAGCTAATTTTTATGATAACTGGAAGCTCCAAATCGACGAATCAAAAGTGACCCTGACCACATCCACGCAACGTAGAGATCATATACAAAAACCCTTCAGGCAACCAACGTCGAGTTACAACGGACCAAGACAACCAAATATTTAAGAGTTACGCGTTTCACGCATTATACCCATTATTAACATATTAAAACGAACAACTTTACAAATCCTTGATCCTACCACTCCAATCCAATGTTACTGTACGCATGCCTGGTTTGGAGCAAAGCAGCTCGAACAAATGTCAAAATTTTACAAGAAGTTCAAGTAATCACTGGATCCAGCAGGTACCTACACGGAAATATACGATCCCCACAAAATTGCCAACATTCCACAAATCCCCACACAAATTCACCGCATTCCAACTTATTTTAACTACTAGCCAAACTACAACCCACATCAGCATAATCAGCGATCATAATAAACCCTTCAGAAAAATTAAATACAAGTTGCTTGATTGCTTCACAACGTGATGTTATAAACTATAAACATTATGGAGCTGGATTTTTGTACACGTTTTTTTCAGGAAACGACACCCAGGAGAAGAATTTCGAAGATAACATCGATCAATCGCAGCCAATAAACACATTGATTTACAAAAATTTTTTTATAATTTTAGTAAATTGTTAATGGAAATAGCTAAAAAGCATTCGAGTTTGTTACTGGTAAAACATTTTATTTAAAAACACATATTTTTGAAAATAATAAATATATCAAAATAATACTGATTTATCGTTTCTGGTTATAATTATAAACTATGTGTGTGAATTTTTTCTGAACTATAGGTAAGGTAGTTTTCAAATGCAGCAAGAAGACTAAAAGCTAGAAAAACATAAATCTTTATTTTTCTTCAATATTTCTCATTAAAATTTAGAAACTAAAGGACAGACAGACAGACAACGTAGCAAAAATAATAATATTCCTAGTTTATATGCCGCCCCCTATATAATTTTTCTTTTTTGCAAACAGATCTCAAAAATTTAAAAATTTCAAACTTCGCGACATCTTTGGAGTAAAAAAAATTTGAATTTTTAGTTAACGAACCATCAGCGGCAGTTTCTTTAGGCAACCAGTTTAACAAAAGATACTGGAAATTAAAAAAAATAATCAACTTGTTTAATAAAATATAATAAACAAAGCTTTTTTATTAGAACAATTATTTTAAAGAATTATTAAAGTTTCTATTTTTTCTTATTTGCAAAATAAAATTAGATTATTAATACCGATCGCTTTTCAATAATATATTGTCGTATAACAATAATCAACTTTAAAAAAAAATAAAAAAATAAAATAAAATAAAAGGATATGAATAATAATTTTGAGTTAAAGAATAATTTTTTTTTGTTTTGAAAAGGAAAATTTTTTTATTTTTGTTGCGCAGTTTTTTTTTATTTATAGACTTCTTTTGTAAAGAAGTCACCATAACACTTTTGTTTTTTTTTATGAGGCGCTTGTGCCTGTTTTTGGGATTTGAACAGCTAACGGTTCCAATTAGAGGAAATTTGAATATTAATTTGTTAGATTTGTAAAGTTAGGGATTTGAAAAGTGTAAGTTGGCATCGGCGGTTACCTGATGGAAATAAAATAAAAAGTGGAAATTTTTGATTTTGAAAGTTTGGCGGAAGACCGGAAATAAATGAAGGAGGATTATCTGGTGTGGGACGTCAAGTATGATGGACGTCGATTTTTGAGAGTTTTTCCAGAGCGTTTTTGAAATGTCTAGTTTGGACCAATTTTCACATATTATTATTTGGTATAATCTTACACAGTGGTATTGATCAAGTGTGTGAGGAGTTTTGTAATTTCTGGAAGGCTGGAGAATTGTTTTTTTGCGTTTCCCGTATAACGTGTTGGAGATTAAGAGAAAATTTTCACTATCTTACATCGTGACATTTATTTGGATATTTTTATTTGGATATTAAGAATTTAAAGGCAGTATTACTTCACAAGATTGGATGAAGACATGTAAGAAAAAAAAGGTACCCAACGTTTTTTTTTTATAGTTGTAAAATTTATTTCCACAACATGTTTGTGACCAGTAGGTGATTTTTGAATGTAATAGTATCTGGTTACAGGCATGTTAAGTGAATTGTTGGCTTTGAATTGTATTTCCTTAGTTCAAACCAAATAACCAAAGTGTGATATGATTTAATTTTTATCTGCGAAAAATTTTTTCCTTTTTTGATTATAAGATTAAAACTTGTG
The DNA here is from genome assembly GCA_905340355.1 of Rhagonycha fulva. Taxonomy (NCBI): domain Eukaryota; kingdom Metazoa; phylum Arthropoda; class Insecta; order Coleoptera; family Cantharidae; genus Rhagonycha; species Rhagonycha fulva. The sequence goes on from HG996559.1 coordinate 3,793,019, forward strand.
TTAAAACATTCATATCGTTTTTTTTTTCTTTATAAATTTTTTTGGAAAAACTAAAGGGCTGGCCGGAGCAATAAAGTTTGTGCTCTTTCTAATTGCTGGTAATTTTCCCCAATAATTTTTGATTTTTTATTAATTTTTGAAAACAGCAGTAGGAGAGTACAATATATTATTGGCAATATGAGGGTGCTTATAAGGTGTAAAAAGTGGCAGTTGCTCTCCCCCCCCCTCTTGATTCATAACTTACCCTGAGTTCTTATACAATTTATTCTAGTAGGTTGCTAACTCTGATAGATATTTTAAGTAGCGCATAGATTGTCCCAATATTGCAAGATTTAGCCAATATTAATTCCAATATTAGGGACACATAGAAAATCGATATTAAACCAATGTTAGCTGCAGCTTGGTGTAATATTGCACTAATATTGATAACCAATATTGTCTTTCAATATTAGGCCAATATTAATCCAGTATTCTGACAATATTGCGCCAATATTGAAAAGCAATATTGCACCAATATTAGAAAATGTTTACATCTCATTTCCATAATATTGATTTCAACATTGGACCAATATTGCGCCGACATTGTGTGCTACATGAGTTAATATAGAGATGGAATGAGGTAGATGTGAAAAACCCTAAAAAAAAGCTTTTGGAATGAAAAACTTTGCCACAGTTTTTAAGAGCAGTCAGTGGAGGATTTCGATAAACAGTTGTTTTCCTATCAAACATAATAATTTTTACAAAGAAAAGATATCCTATTGTTAGCATCAAAAAATAAAGAAGTGACTATTATTGAACATTAAAATGATATAAACTTACAACGTCAGCAAGAAAATCACAACATTTACTTTATAAATCTTTTATTCTTGTCATCCTGTCATATAAACGGGAAAGGCACAAAATCTTGACTTCAACTCCTACATAGACGAATTAGACCAATCATTCATATCAGGTAAAGAAAAAATAAAGTAGGTACATAAAATAAATTGAGGTAAATAAGAAAAAAAGACATCAGATGATTCAATTACTCGTACCAGCAGAACTTAAAGTTCAAGTGGCGTTGGAAAAAACGAAAAAAGAAACTGAAAAATAAAAGATCCTTCTGATGAATTTGATAAAGAAATCCCACTTGTAGATGACTCTCTGATGAACAAGTATTTCTAACGTTCCATGCAAAGATTCAAAATGTTTTTTTTTGTACTACAGGTCATTTTGATCTCAATTCCAAGGGTAAAATTTGGATACAGTGCATAACTTGTAAGCTTTGGACTCATGAATTATGCACTGATGCTGAAGAAGAATTGTCGATAGGAACTTTATTAGAGTTTTTGTGGTTCAGTTTATCATCATCGGTATTCATTTTCCAATTACCTATCTTTTTTTACTCTAATTATATTTTTATATTAAATCCTCATTTAATGTTTCTTATATTCCTTTTTAGCCGACAGAAGAAACAAATTTTTGTTTTTATTTTTACCCATTTTAAATATTTTACCTTAAAAATGAAAACATTCTCTATGTGATAACGTATTTTTAATTACTTTATAACTAAATATTTTGGCAATAAAGAAATATTTACATTAAATATTGAAATTTTTATTTAAATTATTCGTATATTTTGAAATTTACTATTAAAAATCAAGATAAATCTCGAAAATTAAAGAAACTAAAAATGTTCATTCATAAAATATAGTAAAGATGGCCCCCTAATCGGAATGTAAATAAATAGTAGTACTAGCGTAATTTCCACGAAACCATTCTTGTGTCTAGACTGCAATAATACTACGTTCATTAAAGAAATCTGCAATTGTATATCTCCCTCTCTCTCTCTTTTTCCATCATGGCCGCAATTATAAGTCCAGCCCCTTTGTTTAAAATGAGAACAACTTCTTAGGTGGCGCTGCTCGTACTTCAAATTTTGAATATTTTAGGTTATGTTCAATGAATGCGGCTTGTGAATCGCAAATCTGTATTAAACAAATTATAAAATTGTAAGTACAATAAAATGGATAACGATTTAAATCGATCGGTTCGTATGTTGGACGAATCTTTGAGTGTACATAATAACTTCCTTTTTGGGAGTACACCAAGAAGTCATGACAAGTCGAGAACAAACAAACGTAGTGAATTAACTATGAATCTAACTCCACAACAACTATTCGACGAAGTAATGAGTGGGGACTATCATCATCATCAACCAAAGCACCCAAAAATGGATGTGCCTATTAAGTCTTTTCTTGAATCTAACCGTAGTATAACTGGTTCGATTTTGAATGTTAATCAACCGTGGCAAACGACAGCTAGTAGCTTGTATGAAGAATTTCACGAGGTGTTACACTCGCATTGTAATAACAACGACGTTTTTGAAGTGATTGCCGATTTAGCTCGTTGTTGTTCAGACGCCTTGCAAGTAATTCGAGGTTTGAAGTCGAAGGTGCTAGTAAATCAGGCTGATGACGAGGAACTTTGGTTGGAAAACGAGCGCAACACTTGGCGTTTATTATTTGTTTTGTACCAGGATCGGTTAAGTTGGAGTTTAAATGGACAAGAAGACACTTCGACACCTTATTTTGGAACGAGTGAGAAGCTGTGTATACTAAATTTGTTTAAAGTTGATAATCTTTTAAGAGAGAGTCAACTGATTATTGATTGGCTTGAGTACAGTGCCGCTGAACGTGATAACGAAGCTTTACATTTTTCTGATGGTTCCATTGGATGGGAAAATACCATGCATCAGTTGGAGGCTCCCGAAAGTATTGTCTTTCAGAGTACTAAAAAAATTGTGAATTCTTTACATCCCGACGCCCCTCAATTTGAAAAATTGGCTCTACATGATTTGGATGCCGACGATGAAATTAAGCTGTGTCGAAGAATTTTTCATGAAATTAGATGTGGGAAATTGGAAGCTGCTCAAAAGGTAAGAATTTTTGTTATTAAAATAACATTTATTTATAACTTTTTTCACTTGCCTCTTCAACCCAAAAGAGCTAAATACTAGAGATGAATGCGGGACTAATTTTTTTGTCCCGTCCCGTCCCGCAGTGCCGCCTCGTCGTGTAAGTCCCGTCCCGTCCCGCGGGTCCTGCGGGTCTCGCAGGTCCTCCATGTCAGACGCATGCGTAGATTAAAAATTATGACTTAAATTTGAACTGCGCATGCGTCTGACAGCGTCTACTTTCCAACTGCTGAAAAACTGGGCTATTACTAGGGCAATTGTTTTATTGAAGTTAAAATAGAGATGAATGCGGGACGGGATATTCCGCGGGATATTTTTTTTGTCCAGCGGGATATTTTGAATATTTAGTCCCCCGCGGGATATTTTGTCAACTCAGTCCCGCGCGGGACAGAACCCCGTAGTCCCGCATTTGATTTATTTTATACAACGCAGCCCGAATAAATTTTTTTGATTTTTTTGTTAACCCATATTACTTAGAGTAAATGTAGGGAAAGGATTCAATAAGTTAAATTATGAAATAGAAGGGGAAACAATTTCGTCCCGCGCGGGACTGAGTTGATAAAATGTCCTGCGCGGGAATAAATATTCTAAATATCCCGCGGGACAAAAAAATATCTCGAGGGATATTCCGTCCCGTTCCGCATTCATTTCTATTTTAAAACACGATTTTATCATAAATTTTAAAACACGCATTCATCTCTAGCTGTATTGTATAAAATAAATTTATAAATAAAACGCGGGACTGAATTGGCATACCGTCCCGCGCGGGACTAAGTTTATAAAATGTCCCGCGCTGGACTAAATATTCTAAATATGCCGCGGGACAAAAAATATCCCGCGGGATATCCCGTCCCGTCCCGCATTCATCTTTAAAATAAATTTATAAATCAAGCGCGGGATTGAATTGGTATCCCGTTTTACGCGGGACTGAATTGGCATCCCGTCCCGCGCGGGACTAAGTTTATAAAATGTCCCGCGCTGGACTAAATATTCTAAATATGCCGCGGGACAAAAAATATCCCGCGGGATATCCCGTCCCGTCCCGCATTCATCTTTAAAATAAATTTATAAATCAAGCGCGGGATTGAATTGGTATCCCGTTTTACGCGGGACTGAATTGGCATCCCGTCCCGCGCAGGACTGAATGGAAATCCCGTCCCGCGCGGGATTGAATCGACATCCCGTCCCGCGCGCGGGACGGGACGAGATTTTTTCCATCCCGCATTCTTCTCTACTGAATACCAAAAATATTGTTTAATTCTGGTGAATTAAAGGCAATTTAATCAACCAACAATCCTCATCAATACAAAACTGCGAGGCCAAATTTTTGAAATTAAAACTAATTAATGGGTTTTTTTTTTTGGAAAATTTGTAGCTTTGCATGAACTGTGGCCATACGTGGAGAGCAGCTCTCCTAGAAGGTTGGCGATTATACCACAATCCAAATCTTCCGTATGATGTGATTCCAACAGAAGCAATGGAAATGGATGCAGCATGTTCAGAAGAAACAAACATAAGAGAGAAGGACCTACAAGTAATTGAAGGAAACGCAAGTCGGGACGTATGGAAAAAGATTGCCTACAATTACTGCCAAAAAGTAGGAACTTGAAAGTTTTCATGTACTTTTTTCTGAACAAATTCTTTCAGGACGATCTAAACGCATATGAAAAAGCTGCCTTGTCTTCCTATTGTGGCAATTTACACGGATTATTGACTGTTTGCAGAACTTGGGAAGACTTCCTCTGGGCTTACATGAGAGTTTTGGTAGATATTCGTGTAGAGTCGGAAATTCGTGACAGCATCAGTAAAAAATATAAGGAACTTCCAGAAGAATATTGGGATCAAAGGTGAAGTGTTGAAACTTCTGAACTCAAATTTTAACAAACTTTGTTTCAGAATGTCGATCAACGACGTTTTCAAATGTTTGGAAGCATCCGAAAATAGTAATGTCCGTTTTGAAGCAAAAATCCGTGACCATGTTATACAAAAGTATATCATTCTGGATGAAATACCGAAGTTGATGGAAGTTTTGGGAGAATGGATTGTACAACCAAATATTACCACGCAGTTTATACGGTTTTTAGCACATTTGGTTTTATTTTTGGAACAAATAGGCCAATCTTACAGAAGGGACGTCTATGAAAAAATTTTGGAAATGTACGTCAATTCTTTGTGTGAAATGACCAAAACGCGCTTGGTTGCCTTCTATTTGAGTAAGCTGGGTGCCCAAACCCAAATCAAAATGTATGCTTCTTACCTGGAAAAAATTTTGGAAAACGAAGAAAGAAGAGAAGCTTTGACTTTTGGTGAAGAAAGTGGATTAAACACTCTGCAGATCACAAAACAAATAGTAGAAAATATAAAAAATCGTCCCCATGAACTTGGAAGCTTTGGTAATCTGCAGCAAAAAATTACAGAAACCGACATGTTGAAAATTTCGGCCATTGATTGGTTACTGATATACGAATCTCAAATATTGGATGCAGTGGAACAAACAAATTCGTTAATTTTTATATTTTTAACGCTTCAAAAGTTGGATGCTGCTCAATTGGTATTCAATAAAATTCCATCTAATGGACTGGATAAAATTCTTTCAGAAGGAGATTTGTCTCCCCGTGTTAATCAGATTGTAAAGGAATTTTTATGCTATAGAGCCTATTTGGACGCACAAGAAGCTTTTAACATTTGGTTTAAACATTTCAATTCAAAACCAATTCCACCACCAAAGCTACCAGAAAATGCGCAATTTACAGAGAAGGTTGCGCATCAACACAGGGAATCACAGTACCAATCAGAAGTTGCTAGATGGAAAATGTCGACTTCACACTTGGCCAAAAGTGCAAAAACGAAAATGTACAACGTTTTACTGTTTCCTGAAGGTGGTTGGTTGTATGGTGCCAAGGATGCAGATTATTTGAGATCAACTTGCGTTTCTGAAATTGTTTTCTTGTTGTATTCCGTCCTTCACCAGTCAGAAAATTATGCTGAGTGCATTCAGTTGGCAGATTTGATAGCAGATGAAAAGCATTGTTTGTACAAGGTGATTATTTCTTATGGCCCACAATTTTGGTATCTTAATTTTTGTGATTTTAGATTTTTACAAAAGAGAAGCTTGGTGAAGTTTTAATGAAGCTCTGCGAAAGTTCTATGGAATTGCTTAATCAACAAAAAGATCCCTGGGGTAACACTACCGATTAAGTTAATTAATTTGTTTTATTTTTTATTATAAATAAATTTTTGATTAAAAGTTGTAATTTGTGTTTGTTTCATGCTTTGTTTTCATAAGTGGAAACATGCAGAATAAGTCTCTAGGAAAAGTTACAATTTTCTTGATTAATTTTTAAAAAATCATGGGAAAATAAAATATCAATGAAGGATCACACTTTTTTAATCTAAACATTTAGATAATGCAAATTTAATGTTAATTTATGATTTAAGATAAAGATTAATATTTTATTATTTTAATAACTGCAATAATGCACATTAATTTAAAAATAATTGAAATCATCTAAATGAAAAAGATATTGGTGTAATGCAATTCTTAAAACAATAAATAATTTTGCAATATACAAATTAGAATTTAATAACATTCCAACAATTCAAAAATAATCGAGCCCTCAAAAATGAAAATTGGACCAATTGAATTGAATGATGGCAATTGTTTCAAAACCAATCACTTCCCAAAAGCTATACTAAAAAAAATAATTTTGTGATATTTAACAAAGTTTTAGAATCCCTGTTTATCCAAATTAATATTTTTCTGCAGAAATAAAGTCAAAATAACAAAGCATATAGAATTTATTAGCAATAATCAAGAATCACACAAAAACAACTATTTTAATATATTTCAAAACAAACTTCTACATGGAAAACTTAATTAACACCATTTTAATTTACTCCTTTAATTTTTTTTTTTTAAATATTTCAGAATAATAATTCACCCATTTTTCCATCCTCTCGTTATAAAACACTGTTTTCGAATGTTCATCTCGCACCTCATTTATTACTTCTTCTCGTTTATCATCACCAGCTAACGTGGGTAAGATCCATAAGGCAGATATAATTCCATATTCAGTAAATCGATCTATTTCTTCCAGTAACCAATCGTAAGTTAATTTTAAGTCAGTGGTGACTCCGCCATCATAAACATTTTTAATAAGGTAAAAAAGATATCTAGTTAAAAGGTCATTCTTATACTCAAAATAATCATCAGGCTTTACATTAATAAATAAAAGATGCACCAGATCGCTGGCCACCGAGCAGTAACAAATTTTTTGAAAATCGATGAACTTGATATCCATTTCATCAGTTTCTAACTTGGTTTCTTCTACGTCCCAAATATTTTTCTTTTTTTTCTTCTTTAGCTTAAATAAAAATTTTGTTAACCGCAAATCGCGAAGACAAAAGACGTTATTGTCTCGTTTTTCAGAAAACAGATTTTTAATGGAGTGTTTTGCAACTTCTATTAAATATTCCAAGGCTTCGATTTTTGTTGCATTTTCTTCTGTGGGTTCCCTGCTTTTGTAAATTAACAAAATATTTTGTAAACTTTCTTCTTGTTGTTTTAAATACGGCGAATTGCAATTATTATATAAAAATTCCTGTGGGAGGTCCTTAATATTTTCTAAAATATCGCTATCTCTACAGTTTAATATAATGGTTGCTGCATGAAATTTTGCCAAAGCCTGAAAAGGTTAGTAAAAATAGTGAAAATTTTTGAATAAAAAAAAAGTACCTGCAAAGTGTATGCACATTCTTTCGGCGTGATATATCCTTTATTTTGATCAAAATCTTTGTATCCTAATGCACAAAAGTTTTGTATTATAATCATTTTATCGTTGGCCAAAAAACATTTTGGAACTGGAAGAATATCTGTGTACAATTCCAAATATTTGAAAATAATATTATACGCAATTTCTTCATTTTTAACTGCGATATGCGATTTATACAATTCTTGATGCTCTTTTGATCGCAATTTTTTTACAATCAAGTTAAAATTAATTTCTAGAATAAGGTAAACGATACAATTTATTACTGTTAGTTATACATTACTTACTTTTAAACTTTGCCGAACCGAACAACTCATATTGTTTTACTACACACATAGACGATGGTTTGACCCAGGAACAATCACCACCTTTGCATAGACCGACTTTAATATTATCATTTTTCCAAAAATTACTTAAAACTTTTTCAAAAAATGCTGCATTAAGCGAGATAATCGGTTCATTCACTTCTTTAGGTTTAAGGTTCTCATCTTTCTCTTGTTTTTCCTTAGGTGATTTACTACAACTTTGATGTTCTAGCAATTCTTCCTTATCACTTGAATCACTTTTAATTTCTTCTGCTTTAGGTGGTTCCATATCATCCTCATCCGTATCTTGTTTCTTTGTAAACGATTCTGTTTTATCAATTGATTCATCCTTTATTTCCTCTGATTTAGATAAATCTACATCGTTTTTATCTATTATAGGATCTTGTGTTTCGATAGTGCTTCCATGTTCATCTAATTCTTTTTGGACATTTATAGATTTATCGACGTCTTCATCCATTTGCACTTTTATAAGAGATTCACCATCGCTTCTATTTTTCACCACCTCTGTTATTTCTTCTGACTTACATGATTCGACATCAATTTCACGTTGCGCCAACCGTTCTTCGACATTTGAAAACTTTTTAGTTGCGTCTGATGTATTTAATTCAATTTCGTTTTTATCTTTCTCTTGTATTTTTGTAGGTGATTCGACATGGCTTCCTTGTTCAACTAAGCTTTCTGGACTAGTGGATTCTTCAATTTCTTTTGATTTTTGTAATTCGGCATCTTCATCTTTAATTTGTTCTTTTGTAACTAAGTCGACATCACTTTTACGTTGAACTAATCCTTCTCCGTCATTTGAATCAATTTTTATTTCATTTAAGTTTTTTGATTCAGCCTCATCTTTTTCATTCATTTCCGTTTTGAGCGTGATTCTACATGGTTAACAGATTCTACAAAACATTCATCAATAATAATTGATCGCATGAATGATTCCATTTCTGATTTTTGGCATTCACTGACTTCTTCATTCATTTGTTCTTTTGTAGCTAAGTCGCCATCACTTTCACGTTGATCTGTTTCTACTTGATCATTTGAACCACCTTTGATTTCTTCTGACGCCTTTAATTCTGCATTGTCTTTATCTGTTTCTGGCAATTTTGTAGGTGATTCGACGTGGCTACCATGTTCGTTCAATCTTTCTTTACTAGTGAATTCAACTTCTATTTTTTTTGATTTTTGAGAATCGACATCTTCATCTCTCATTTGTTCTTTTGTAGTTGAGTCGCCATCACTTTCAGGTTGATCTATTTCTACCTCATCTTTTGCACCACCTTTGATTTCATCTGACGTATTTGGTTCTGCATCGTCTTTATATTTTTCTTGCATTTCTGTAGGTGATTTGACGTTTCTACCATGTTCATCCAATCTTTCTTTACTAGTGAATTCAACTTCTATTTCTTTTGATTTTTGAAAATCGACATCTTCATCTCTCATTTGTTCTTTTGTAGCTGAGTCGCCATCACTGTCACGTTGATCTATTTCTACTTGATCATTTGCACCACCTTTGATTTCATCTGACGTATTTGGTTCTGCATCGTCTTTATCTTTTTCTTGCATTCCTGTAGGTGATTTGACGTTTCTACCATGTTCATCCAATCTTTCTTTACTAGTGAATTCATCTTCCATTTCTTTTGATTTTTGAGAATTGACATCTTCATCTCTCATTTGTTCTTTTGTAGCTGAGTCGCCATCATTTTCACGTTGATCTATTTCTACTTGATCATTTGCACCACCTTTGATTTCATCTGAAGTATTTGGTTCTGCATCGTCTTTATCTTTTTCTTGCATTTCTGTAGGTGATTCGACGTGGCTACCATGTTCATCCAATCTTTCTTTACTAGTGAGTTCATCTTCCATTTCTTTTGATTTTTGAGAATTGACATCTTCATCTCTCATTTGTTCTTTTGTAGCTGAGTCGCCATCATTTTCACGTTGATCTATTTCTACTTGATCATTTGCACCACCTTTGATTTCATCTGACGTATTTGGTTCTGCATCGTCTTTATCTTTTTCTTGCATTCCTGTAGGTGATTTGACGTTTCTACCATGTTCATCCAATCTTTCTTTACTAGTAAATTCATCTTCCATTTGTTTTGATTTTTGAGAATTTCCATCTTCATCTCTCATTTGTTCTTTTGTAGTTGAGTCGCCATCACTTTCAGGTTGATCTATTTCTACCTCATCTTTTGCATCACCTTTGATTTCATCTGACGTATTTGGTTCTGCATCGTCTTTATCTTTTTCTTGCATTTCTGTAGGTGATTCGTCGTTGCTACCATGTTTATCCAATCTTTCTTTACTAGTGAATTTATCTTCCATTTCTTTTGATTTTTGAGTATTGACATCTTCATCTCTCATTTGTTCTTTTGTAGCTGAGTCGCCATCATTTTCACGTTGATCTATTTCTACTTGATCATTTGCACCACCTTTGATTTCATCTGACGTATTTGGTTCTGCATCGTCTTTATCTTTTTCTTGCATTTCTGTAGGTGATTCGTCGTTGCTACCATGTTTATCCAATCTTTCTTTACTAGTGAATTTATCTTCCATTTCTTTTGATTTTTGAGAATCGCCATCTTCATCTCTCATTTGTTCTTTTGTAGCTGAGTCGCCATCATTTTCACGTTGATCTATTTCTACTTGATCATTTGCACCACCTTTGATTTCATCTGACGTATTTGGTTCTGCATCGTCTTTATCTTTTTCTTGCATTCCTGTAGGTGATTTGACGTTTCTACCATGTTCATCCAATCTTTCTTTACTAGTAAATTCATCTTCCATTTCTTTTGATTTTTGAGAATCGACATCTTCATCTCTCATTTGTTCTTTTGTAGTTGAGTCGCCATCACTTTCAGGTTGATCTATTTCTACCTCATCTTTTGCACCACCTTTAATTTCATCTGACGTATTTGGTTCTGCATCGTCTTTATCTTTTTCTTGCATTTCTGTAGGTGATTCGTCGTTGCTACCATGTTCATCCAATCTTTCTTTACTAGCGAATTCATCCTCCATTTCTTTTGATTTTTGAGAATTGACATCTTCATCTCTCATTTGTTCTTTTGTAGTTGAGTCGCCATCACTTTCAGGGTGATCTATTTCTACCTCATCTTTTGCACCACCATTGAATTCATCTGACGTATTTGGTTCTGCATCGTCTTTATCTTTTTCTTGCATTTCTGTAGGTGATCTGACGTGGCTACCATGTTCATCCAATCTTTCTTTACTAGTAAATTCAACTTCTATTTCTTTTGATTTTTGAGAATCGACATCTTCATCTCTCATTTGTTCTTTTGTAGTTGAGTCTCCATCACTTTCAGGTTGATCTATTTCTACCTCATCTTTTGCACCACCTTTGATTTCATCTGACGTATTTGGTTCTGCATCGTCTTTATCTTTTTCTTGCATTTCTGTAGGTGATTCGACGTGGCTACCATGTTCATCCAATCTTTCTTTACTAGTGAGTTCATCTTCCATTTCTTTTGATTTTTGAGAATTGACATCTTCATCTCTCATTTGTTCTTTTGTAGCTGAGTCGCCATCATTTTCACGTTGATCTATTTCTACTTGATCATTTGCACCACCTTTGATTTCATCTGACGTATTTGGTTCTGCATCGTCTTTATCTTTTTCTTGCATTCCTGTAGGTGATTTGACGTTTCTACCATGTTCATCCAATCTTTCTTTACTAGTAAATTCATCTTCCATTTGTTTTGATTTTTGAGAATCGCCATCTTCATCTTTCATTTGTTCTTTTGTAGTTGAGTCGCCATCACTTTCAGGTTGATCTATTTCTACCTCATCTTTTGCATCACCTTTGATTTCATCTGACGTATTTGGTTCTGCATCGTCTTTATCTTTTTCTTGCATTTCTGTAGGTGGTTCGTCGTTGCTACCATGTTTATCCAATCTTTCTTTACTAGTGAATTTATCTTCCATTTCTTTTGATTTTTGAGAATTGACATCTACATCTCTCATTTGTTCTTTTGTAGCTGAGTCGCCATCATTTTCACGTTGATCTATTTCTACTTGATCATTTGCACCACCTTTGATTTCATCTGACGTATTTGGTTCTGCATCGTCTTTATCTTTTTCTTGCATTCCTGTAGGTGATTTGACGTTTCTACCATGTTCATCCAATCTCTCTTTACTAGTAAATTCATCTTCCATTTCTTTTGATTTTTGAGAATCGACATCTTCATCTCTCATTTGTTCTTTTGTAGTTGAGTCGCCATCACTTTCAGGTTGATCTATTTCTACCTCATCTTTTGCACCACCTTTAATTTCATCTGACGTATTTGGTTCTGCATCGTCTTTATCTTTTTCTTGCATTTCTGTAGGTGATTCGTCGTTGCTACCATGTTCATCCAATCTTTCTTTACTAGCGAATTCATCCTCCATTTCTTTTGATTTTTGAGAATTGACATCTTTATATCTCATTTGTTCTTTTGTAGTTGAGTCGCCATCACTTTCAGGGTGATCTATTTCTACCTCATCTTTTGCACCACCATTGAATTCATCTGACGTATTTGGTTCTGCATCGTCTTTATCTTTTTCTTGCATTTCTGTAGGTGATCTGACGTGGCTACCATGTTCATCCAATCTTGCTTTACTAGTAAATTCAACTTCTATTTCTTTTGATTTTTGAGAATCGACATCTTCATCTCTCATTTGTTCTTTTGTAGTTAAGTCGCCATCACTTTCAGGTTGATCTATTTCTACCTCATCTTTTGCACCACCTTTAATTTCATCTGACGTATTTGGTTCTGCATCGTCTTTATCTTTTTCTTGCATTTCTGTAGGTGATTCGTCGTTGCTACCATGTTCATCCAATCTTTCTTTACTAGCGAATTCATCCTCCATTTCTTTTGATTTTTGAGAATTGACATCTTCATCTCTCATTTGTTCTTTTGTAGTTGAGTCGCCATCACTTTCAGGGTGATCTATTTCTACCTCATCTTTTGCACCACCTTTGAATTCATCTGACGTATTTGGTTCTGCATCGTCTTTATCTTTTTCTTGCATTTCTGTAGGTGATCTGACGTGGCTACCATGTTCATCCAATCTTTCTTTACTAGTGAATTCAACTTCTATTTCTTTTGATTTTTGAGGATCGACATCTTCATCTATCATTTGTTCTTTTGTAGCTGAGTCGCCATCACTGTCAGGTTGATCTGTTTCTACTTGATCATTTGCACCAAATTTGATTTCATCTGACGTATTTGGTTCTGCATCGTCTTTATCTTTTTCTTGCATTTTTGTAGGTGATTCGACGTGGCTACCATGTTCATCCAATCTTTCTTTACTAGCGAATTCATCCTCCATTTCTTTTGATTTTTGAAAATTGACATCTTCATCTCTCATTTGTTCTTTTGTAGCTGAGTCGCCATCACTGTCACGTTGATCTATTTCTACTTGATCATTTGCACCACCTTTGATTTCATCTGACGTATTTGGTTCTGCATCGTCTTTATCTTTTTCTTGCATTCCTGTAGGTGATTCGACGTGGCTACCATGTTCATCCAATCTTTCTTTACTAGTGAATTCATCTTCCATTTCTTTTGATTTTTGAGAATCGACATCTTCATCTCTCATTTGTTCTTTTGTAGTTAAGTCGCCATCACTTTCAGGTTGATCTATTTCTACCTCATCTTTTGCACCACCTTTGATTTCATCTGACGTATTTGGTTCTGCATCGTCTTTATCTTTATCTTGCATTCCTGTAGGTGATTTGACGTTTCTACCATGTTTATCCAATCTTTCTTTACTAGTAAATTCATCTTCCATTTTTTTTGATTTTTGAAAATTGACATCTTCATCTCTCATTTGTTCTTTTGTAGTTGAGTCGCCATCACTTTCAGGTTGATCTATTTCTACCTCATCTTTTGCACCACCTTTGATTTCATCTGACGTATTTGGTTCTGCATCGTCTTTATCTTTATCTTGCATTCCTGTAGGTGATTTGACGTTTCTACCATGTTTATCCAATCTTTCTTTACTAGTAAATTCATCTTCCATTTCTTTTGATTTTTGAAAATTGACATCTTCATCTCTCATTTGTTCTTTTGTAGCTGAGTTGCCATCATTTTCACGTTGATCTATTTCTACTTGATCATTTGCACCACCTTTGATTTCATCCGAAGTATTTGGTTCTGCATCGTCTCTATCTTTTTCTTGCATTTCTGTAGGTGATTCGACGTGGCTACCATGTTCATCCAATCTTTCTTTACTAGTGAGTTCATCTTCCATTTCTTTTGATTTTTGAGAATTGAAATCTTCATCTCTCATTTGTTCTTTTGTAGCTGAGTCGCCATCATTTTCACGTTGATCTATTTCTACTTGATCATTTGCACCACCTTTGATTTCATCTGACGTATTTGGTTCTGCATCGTCTTTATCTTTTTCTTGCATTCCTGTAGGTGATTTGACGTTTCTACCATGTTCATCCAATCTTTCTTTACTAGTAAATTCATCTTCCATTTGTTTTGATTTTTGAGAATCGCCATCTTCATCTCTCATTTGTTCTTTTGTAGTTGAGTCGCCATCACTTTCAGGTTGATCTATTTCTACCTCATCTTTTGCACCACCTTTGATTTCATCTGACATATTTGGTTCTGCATCGTCTTTATCTTTTTCTTGCATTTCTGTAGGTGATCTGACGTGGCTACCATGTTCATCCAATCTTTCTTTACTAGGGAATTCAACTTCTATTTCTTTTGATTTTTGAGGATCGACATCTTCATCTCTTATTTGTTCTTTTGTAGCTGAGTCGCCATCACTGTCAGGTTGATCTGTTTCTACTTGATCATTTGCACCAAATTTGATTTCATCTGACGTATTTGGTTCTGCATCGTTTTTATCTTTTTCTTGCATTTCTGTAGGTGATTCGACGTGGCTACCATGCTCATCCAATCTTCCTTTACTAGTGGATTTATCTTGTACTTCTTTTAATTTCTGTGATTCGGAATCTTTTTCATCTTTCATTTGTTCTTTTGTAGCCGAATCGACATCACTTTCAAGTGGGACTAACTCTTGTTCGTTATTTGAATCTTCTTTAATTTTTTCTGAGGTATTTTGTTCGGCATCATCTTTATCATTCTCTTGCATTTCTGTATGTAACTCGACATCGCTGCCATGTTCACCCAATCTTTCTTTACTAGTGAATTCATCTTCTATTTCTTTTGATTTTTTAGAATTGACATCTTCATCTCTCATTTGTTCTTTTGTAGCTGAGTCGCCATCACTTTCACGTTGATCTTTTTTTATTTGATCATTTGAACCACCTCTGATTTCTTCTGACGCCTTTGATTCTGAATCGCTACCATGTTCAATATTTGAATCATCACCTTCCGATAGTTGGATTTTGACATCGTCTTCTACTTTCGTTTCTTTTTCTATTTGTAATTTAACATCACTTCCATCATCTCCGGAACTTTCATCATCAGTTGATTCATCGTTTAATGGGTTTGTGTTAGATGGTTTGTTATCGTCGTTCGGTTCTGTTCCTTCTTCTTCTTCATTAATAGGTGTACTTGCGTTTCGTTTTTTTCTACGTGATCTGTTTCTAAGAAATTTACGTCTTTGTTTTCTTTTCTTAATCTGAGTAAGTCTTAATGCATTATTTGCAGGTGATTTATCATGTTGTGACAACTCTGGAGCAGATTCATAATTGCTGGTTGAACCATAACTTGATTCAGGATTATATGAACTAGAATCACTGACAGATTTGGATGCCAAGCGATCACCCGGTGTTGATTCTGAATAAAAGATTGCGGAATCAATTAATTATTGGACAAATAAATTTAAAACAAAAACAGCATTACCTTGAGAACTTTCATTTGCAGATTTATAAATAAGTGGTGAATCTGATATACCAACTTTAGATAAATTAGATCTTGAGTTTTGGAATATTAATACCTCACTTACAGTTGTATTTACATTTGGCTCCACAGTTAAAATCGCATCAGGATCGATGGTTTCCGGTTCAGGTACACTGGATGATTTGGAATCATTAACACTCATAATTTCAAATACTTAAATTACACACACACAAAATAATTTTAACATTTTAGAATTGACTTGAAATATTTTGTTCGAATACTTTATTATATCGCAACGAGAGCATTTGTTAAACCGATAAGGTTTAATATTTAAAAGCAAAAATAATTAAATTTATTTAAATTTTATGCTTAATCTAATCAAGTATTTTGAAAATGCAAATTTGATAAAAATTTATAATGAGAATTGGTAAACATTTTTGTCAGTTTTAAGTTTGAAAAATTTAATTTTCTGAATTTTTTTATGACATCGTCCATCATTGAATATGATTGATTAGATTACTTCAATGGTTTTTTTAAAAATAATCACATTTTTACATAAAAAACTTAATTATTTAGTAAAATTCTATAGTCAATTTTGGATTATGTTTTTAAACAGTTTCTAATACTATCCAATCATAGTTTATCAAAAAAAAAATTGTACCAGGACACCCTGGACACCACAGAGCAAAAGAAGAAAAAAAATTTGCGACTTTCTTGCGAAAATGAAATTGGACTTGGATTTCTTTACGACCCCTCCTGGAGTTTGGCGATCCAAAAATTCCTTTCTTAAGTCAAGGAATAATTACGATCAATTACGGTATAAATTTTTTGCAGGATGTTAAGGAATCCTTATTTCATTGGTGCAGCGGAATAAGTGGTGCTTACCGAGTTATGGAATACTTAACACTTTAAGGGTAAGTGGTGTAACCTGGCGTAATAATGTGTTAGAATAGTTTATTAGGAATAAAGCAACCAACATGTAAAAGCTTTACAAATACATAACTCATTATTATATTTGTATAAACATCTATTCTAATAATATGTTATGTTGATTAATATTTTTTATATTTTTAAAAGGGAATAGGTTAGTAAATCAACGATTTACAGCATTGAAGTAATTTTGAAGTGTATGGCGTGCTTAAAAGGGATTACCATATTTTTGTATAGCGTTTGGTGCCCTATAAAACTAAACATTATTTTATAGCTGCACATGTCAATTAAATCATCTATTCACATTATTATTAAATTTCTTCATTGATAAATTTTAGTATAACAAAATGTTTAATAAAGCAATAGCTTTAATGTGCTTATTTTCAGCAACAGCTTACAAAACTTCCTTGTTTTTTACAATGCAAAACTTAAATATTTTATTTTGAACAAATTTTTTGTGCAGCTTAAATGTTGAAATGTTTTGCAAGTTTTAAAAACAAAATTTACTTTTTGTAATATCAATTTATTTATTTACAATCTGTTCTTACAAAATCTACCCGACAAAGAATGCCGGTGGACTATTTCTCTTCCATAAAAGTTAGATAAATCAACACTAGCATTTTAACAAATTCAACAAGAATATATTTTTGTGTCGCCAAGGAAAGAGAAAATAAGTTTAAAAATGTTATTTGTCTACTCGGTTTTCAGTGCATTGAGTATCTTATTGATATTTTATAACAACATTAAAGGCGATTAGCCTTTATGTCCAGCGCCGAAAGCACGGTAAATTTCTGGATTACTAAATTTACTTTGTTTATTATTTCTACACTTTTGATGAAAAAGTCTCATATTACTAAAAGAAAATCTTAAGGTCGCTTCACTTCTCCAACAATTCCCACCGATGTTACCATATCAAAAGCACATTAACAACTAAAATTATTTTTTATTTAAATCTACAAAATGTTATGAATTAATGGTTTGTTGAACTTGTTTTCATTTATAGATCATCATCTTTAGAAATTTTAAGTAGCTATTATTCTTAAAGCTTAATAAACAAGATTTGCATAATTTCAATTGGATAATCTTTTGTTTACTCGAAAAGTTACAGCAGGTAATATCTTATTAATTTTAATACAAATTGTCTTCTTAATCTGTATTATTAAATCCAAATGTAAATTACTTACTAATCATAGTAGGTACAAAGCATAAAAAGTAAATGAGGTTCTTCAGCAATAAGGAATAAGTAAGAAGCAAATTGAACGTTGTAGCTTTTGTAGTCTACAATTATTTAAAATACGATGCTACCTATTATTAACCCTTCACATTTATACATAGAAAAACAAAACAGTAAAAAGAACTTTTAGATTTATATCGGTTTCGAAGGACGGATATTTGCTATTAACTAACGTTAATTTTGAACGGTCGCTCCAATTGTCCTCCACGTTCTCAGAAAGCCCGAAACAAAAGTAAGTTTTAAGAAACGAATTTAATCGGATCTGAATTTTATAAGAGTTCATCATCCACTTGTCGTAGAACATAATGGAAAATGCATCTTGTTTATCTTAATTATCATTGATTTAAGATTAAATTAAGACACTTTTCATACGAGGAAAGCTTAAATGGACTGAAAGTTTCTGTTAAGTATAGCAAATATATTTTCTCTGAACATTTTCTATAGGGTAACTCAATCAATTTAATAACACTATTATATAATATTTTATGGTGCTGTATTATATTATCGCATTCTTTCTAGTATTCTATTACTATTATTACTGTATTGCAATTGTATTGTGTACTACGTGCAAGTCTATAACTGTCCTGAATTTTAATGTCGATTATCTGTTACTAAATAAATAAACAGAAAGTAAGCAAATTTATTTTATTTACTTCAGGATAAAGTAATTATTGTGTGGTCTAAGCAGAATTAATGAAAAAATAAACCGTGAAAACCGTAATTTACGACTTTCTCTTGAATTAATGGATTAAATTTTAAAATACAATTCTTATTAACCCACAGCAGCAAAATCTTTAATTTTTTATTTTCAACAAAACTTGTAAACTAGAAAACTTCCAGTCACAGTAATTACGATTTAAAATTTTAAATATCCACGATAAAGTAATAATAGAATTTCCGCTAAAATTTATTTTCGTTCAGTTCCATTGTTTCATTGGGGCGTAATAATTGATTTATGAAAGGAAATGACCTAACAAAAATTTTACATTTTATTAAACAATAAAAATTTAATAATTAATTACGTTTGAGTAAGAAAAATGATTCTATCAATATCACTATTAAGTTAAAAGCGGGCAATTTGTGTTGAAAACTTGAAACCGTTAATAGAAATCGAGAAAATTGGGGTAATTCTTTTAATGTTTAATTTTAAAGTTTGTAACTGAAAGCGATAAAGAAATAATTATGTTTTAAAATTACGTCGTTAATATTTGGAGTTTGTATTGTGAACAATTCATTAATTAATTAATTTACTGATACAGTAAATAACCTTTTAATTGCTCAGCATAATACAGATTTGCTAATTTTCTTAATTCAAACTGACGTTAACAGCTTCAAAATTAAAACTATTTAATATTTTAGCTTCTCAATTAACAAGAAACTTGACTAAAAATTAATTTCAATTAAATCTTGTTTACACAGATTGCAGTTTGAACGATTAAGCTACACAACAAACTAGAACGACAATCTCGCGCAAATCCTGCTAAATATTTATGTCAATATAATATCAAAATTGCAGTTTGGATTGTTGAGATTTTCATATTTTGCAATTATCTAATTCTAACAAAGACTCGCGTTGGTAAAATATTTATTTATTATTTCTTCAAAAAAATTCTTGTATATTAGTATAAAGTTAACTTTTAAATATCGATTCAGTTTTAATTTAGAAAAGCAAAACTAAAAAAGTACTCGTAGCTGCAATACTGGAAGATGTAAATTTTAAAGCCCCTGATGTTTGTATCAAATAATATCAACACAAAAGCGAAATCAAAGTTACATTACTAGTTGATAATTGTCTTTCAAGAACTAATAATTTTGAGCAGCGCTGAAATTAAACTTGCAAGTTTGTAGTTCTGCTACAACAGAACATTTTGATAAAGTTAAACTGTTTATTAAATAAGAAAGTCGAGTGTAATTAAAAAAAGTTCGATTTTTCCTTTACGTCGCGCGTCGTCTATAATAATTGGGTACATTTAAAGTAATCGTTTTAAAAGATTTTACACTAATTAATGCTTTTTAAAGCTAAAGAATCTTTTAAAGGCTTTAATAGTCGTTTTAATTGTTAAAACTTGTTCAATTTGCACAAAGTTGCACTTGTTTAGGTATCATTAGTAAGCTCCCAAGTGTTAAGCTACTTACTAATAATTTTCGGTGACCTCAATTACATATCAACAATTAATAGGCTGTTAATTAAGGTGGAATTATAAAGTACTAGTTGCGAGATTATAGCGCAGGGTGGCGGTGGCGAATTGATTGTAATTCTAATAAATTGTTCAATTTTGCGAGCAACAGTTTATAAATTGAAGTTTTGAAGTTTTAGTGTTGTTATCATATAAATAAATGATTGCAGTGCTTACAAACAATATCTTAGAATGAAGGCAAACTCGAAATAATTAAATTTGTAGCAATGGTGGCGCCTCTAGCGGTTAAATATTCTGCAACCGGAGCAAACCGTACCGCTTCGATACCGAATACAGAATTACAAGTGGTTCAAAATAATTCTCAACTCCAAGGAAACTTGCATAATATTTGAAATTTAATTATGCATTTCTACGCAATCAGCACAGATTTATTTATTTACTTAGTACAAATTTTAATAAATTTGCACCTACGATAACCACATCGTATTCAAATACCTTGTAAGTCACAAAATAAATTATTTAACATTTGTAAATAATTATTTAATTAAAATTTCCAAGTGTGATAAAATGGCTTCAAAATTGACAACACTTATGAAGCTAATGCAAATGACAAGCTTCACTTGGAGATATTAATTATTGAATTAAAAACACTTTCGATCTTAAATTTTCTACAATTACACAAGAGGTGTGAACATTTACCCAATTAAGCAATTAACACGTTCCAAATTTTAGTAATTAATTCAATTATGTTCATAGCATTACGTGTTTCCTGTTGTCACTACCATAAACGTTTATTAAGCTGAGAGCATATTAGTACACCTATACGATTTTATGTCAAAAACCAGAACATGTATGGCAGATTTATGCAAGAGAAAGAAAAAAGACATGTCCAAAAACTACAAACCGAAAAAATTGGACACCCCTAAAGTTTTTAGTAAAAACAAGGTGACAAAATTTGATGGGTTGGTTGTATAATATTCACATTTATTTTAACAACAAACTTGAAATATTATCTCACTTCCCTATTACAAGATGATCTAAGCACCCTCAACGAGGAAGTTCTATTTAATTGAAGACAAACACTGTCGTCGAGCATATTTCGTTTCCTTTTATATTATTTTCAACTCGGAATTTTTCAATATAAAATTTTCTCTCTTCTTTACTAGAAGTACGTTTAAATAAATTATTCTGTATTCTGTTTATTAGTAATAAAATTTTTGTTAAAAATTTATTTGCTTCCATGTAGTTATATAAACATTGTTGGTTCAATTTACATAACAGTAAATACTAAATATAGGTATACAGGGTGGATACTAAAAATTGCTATTATTAGAAAACCACGTACTATGCATTTGGACCTTTTGCTTCAAATACATAGTAGATGAAACACTAAAATCTACTATTACAACAAAAGAACAATATCTTTGTGACGTTACACTCAGCTTTGATTAAACGACGCTATTGTTTAGTTCAAATACAACTTCAATTGTCATTTCTATGTACTTCCTATAATGTGTCCCAAAAGTTATTCGTATTTAAATTATGCTCTAGAAATAAGATACCTTATTACCGATAATTTCATATGTAACTACAAAATAAACTTTGATTTTCTATTATTGAATAAAATTCTCCAATTTTCTCCTTTATTTCCAATAGTCAAAGTACTGTAATTTGAAAAGTTGAATCATATTTCTTACTCAGGTAAAACGATGCAATTTTTACAAAGCAAATGAAGTACGTATAAAAAATGCTATATAACACCAGCGCTTTTTTCGTTCAATATAATATTTAAGTTTTTCCTGTCGAAAGAAAATTACCAATGACCAGCCACGTATTGATTATCATATCAGCTAAGGAAACTGACAGCTATTAATAAGTTTTGTGTTGTACTGTCCGATATGGATGCATTGTTAATAATGACATGCGAAAGATCGATTGAGTGAGTTTAATAAAATAGTAAAAGGGTGTAATTTATTATTTATTTTCTACATTTTTTCCTAAAAACCGTTTAAAAGTACTATTATATTATAATAGCAGAAGTGTGTTATTTTTGCAAGTATTATTAGTTAAAATAATACGCTACCATATCCACAGCAGTGGAGTGATGTGATCGCTGGTTGAGTATAGAGCGGAAATTCTGGGTTCAAATCGCGGATTGCACAGAATTTCTTGGCTCGGCCTTCCGGTGGGCATCTACACTCCTGTGGTGATCCCTGATGTTTGTGTCGACCTCATTACCGTTGATACGGCTGCGTCACACACGAGAGTTTACAAGACAGGTTAAGGTAGACAGGGAATGAAGCCATGGGCCTTCTAGGCCTGTAGAGCTGTAATATAATACGCTACCATGAAAATGTAGCTTATTGGTCTTCCAATGCACGAATTGGAATAAAATGTTTAGCTGAACAAAACTATAAAAGGTGATAAACGTGATTTTTTAGTTAATCTATGTATAATACAGCATTGCAAGTAA
Source organism: Rhagonycha fulva (assembly GCA_905340355.1). NCBI lineage: Eukaryota > Metazoa > Arthropoda > Insecta > Coleoptera > Cantharidae > Rhagonycha > Rhagonycha fulva. Next base: position 3,815,665 of record HG996559.1, read on the forward strand.
GACATTTAAAGATTTTGAAAATACAGTACCGTTTAGAAAGTTTTTTTTTTGTCTATTTATTTTGTAATCTACTCTTGCGCGTCGATAACAAAAACTTTTCCAATATTTTTGAAACTGTTGAGGCATAAACGAGGAGAATGGAAAAACATTGAAGCAGAAACAGAAAAATTTATATTAGGTCTTATATCAAATTGATATTATTTGAGATACATACATTATGTCATATTTCAAAATTGATGACCAAACTAAAACAGGAAAAACTTCAGCTCGAACACAAAGAAGGCAATAAAGTTCTGAATCTTGCTAAAAATGTAGTTTTTCATAGGTGTTAAAATTTATAAAAGCAAATCAATATTAAGACTTCTTCTTTTCGTCCATCCTGTGCTGTGTAGTGTAGCTGTGTAGAGCCGAACAGTTCCTGTTCCATAGAAAAATCGAGAGTGAAAATTTCATACAGATTGTCGTGAATATTTTGCCAAAAACATTGTTTCATGAAAATTTGTAATACTAAATAGATGAAATATCTACTAAAAAAAATTACATTTACTACTACAATTTATACTTCTTTTGTGCTATAAAATTCTTTTCAGTGTAAACTACAAAGTTTTTTGTAATTATTGTAGACCTGTGCGTTTTTTGACTTTTGGCTTTTGATCTGAAATCAAACTTGAACTATTTAGCTTAAACTTCAGTTTCAATTAGTCAAATCGACTATAATTAATCTAGACGAAGCGTCGCATTGTTGGACTTGTTTTATGTAAAATTAAAAGTATCGATTGCTAATGAAAATAGTTCAGACCACTAGATCAACTAATAGTCTGCTTGAAATAATTAGAAATGTAATAAATTTTTGCTCCTCTGAAAGGATAAGTACTCATCGAACACTATGTTAAAAAAATTCTTCATTGTAATCCTCGCCTGTATAAACATTTTAATTTTAGTTCCTAAGAGCAGCAAACTTGCTGTTTTTAATTGTTTTATTACACAAGCTACTTGTTCGCAATACAAATCTTTTAATCCACATTTACTGTAGACATTATTTATTATCTCACTTTATTACACTACCTTAAAGAATTTTATGTATACAATACAATCGATGCTGGATGAAATTTTTTGTTATTAACTTCAAGAAGCATATTTGTGTAGAAAAGCAACGATACGTTTAATTTTACGTTACGTTACTTTTTTTGCATGAACACACCATAACTCCTCAGCAGGATGAAACCAACAGAACATTGAATCCTTTATGCCGGAAGTCTGAAAAATAACAAAACTTTAAATTTGTTACTAAAATAAACCTAGTATAACATTGTTTAAATATTTTCGTAAGTTTATACAAAAGTCAACTAATTTTAGCGTAAAGACGGCTGTTCTACCACTTAATTATTAGTATAACTACTTAAAAACTGCTAATTATGAAAACATTAAAAGCAAATTTTCTCGTATGGCGTTGTAAAATTAAAGTGATGTAAAATATCATTAGTTTTAGTTGGAAAATAATTATCATTTAGTCTATTATAAAAGCTAGTTAAATTTCATCGCATATGATGTTCTTATTTACATAGCTTTTACGAAGCATTCTACAGTTAAATAAATTATGTTCGCGCATATATAAAATATTCCATTGCTATTCGATGCACTAACAGGACTTTTATTTGAAAAGAATTTTGTGAACATTCAAACGAATAAAACAAAAAAATCGGTAGTGTCATCTGTAGCTGAGTGAAATTAAATTAGATAGTTTAACATTAAGCGAGTGGGCGCTAGGTGGCACCAAAGTGCTAGAATTTTAATTTTTTGTTATCTGTGTTTCTCTATGCAAGAAGACAGTCCTCGTTGACGTAGGTTAGCTAATCAATATCTCTCTGAAATAAAATTGTAGAATCTAAACTAGAGGAAAACTTTAGGGAATAAAATCATTTTCAACCACCTAATTGTATCGTCTCGTATCGATTATTAGCAACAAGTAGTTAAAGATAAAATGCAAATGTGTAATGAAAAGGTTTCGAAAATTTTTAATTAAAACTGTACGGTGGTTTATTTTAAATTAATTGTACAATGTGGAGTTTATATTTAGATAAGTAAATTAAACCTATTTTGTGCAGTACAAAATTTCTTATTAAGCCAACCCTTGCTCGTTTATTCATGCATGCAAATTATTACGTTGCACTCGGGTAAATGTAATAATTGTTGCTCTTTGTTTCAAATCCTACCTGACATGTGCACAGAATCGGCTCAAGAGTTTAGGCATCGAGCCAAGTTAAACTTATAAACTCAAAAAATATTATATTTTTTTAATAGCTATCATGAATAAAGTAACTATCAATTTTTAAAAGGATTCAAGAATCTGGAGCACATAAATATGTTACTTATTAAATTATATTAGAAAATTATAATTTTCAGACAGTTTAACTTTTAATCATTTATTTTCGACCATACATTAATTTATTGTATTTTATTTTTAATTTATAGGAGGTCGATGTGAGATCAGTAGTTATGTAGTAACTAAAAACTGACATAAAACATTAGGACATCAAATAATCATAAAAACTCCGTAAAGAGCTCTGTATTTCTGTTAATTTTTTTTTATAAATCAATATAAATTTCAATTTTAAGTTTAAAAAATCGAAATGTCTGACAAATTAATATCTTCTAGATTCTCGCTCACAGTTACCAGTTAGTTGAATTTGAGTGGCCTGAAACTCATCTATAGAATGGATGGTGAAAAAAAATTACTAGTCTGTCCACGAAAGATGGTCCATCAGGCAGTTGAGCGGACTTTTGTGGCGTCTAACATGGGGCTTCAGATGATCGAGATTTTGCTTTGTCACACTTTTGTAACAATGGGACAAATAGGAAAATCACCAATCAATTGAATAGTTGTCAAAAATTGCTGAAAATCTGCCCGAGGAGCATCGGTCTCTATGCCCTTGTCACGAGACTGCTCGCTATTTATCACTGTTTTCCTAATAATTTTCTTTTGAGAAGAAATAGTGAAAATTAGCTTCAATTTACTCATCATCAGAAAATTACTGATTTTACTTTGTTGGATTAAATCTATTTTTATCGATCGGTTTAGGTATTATATTAGTATTTCACATTTTCCACACTTACCCTAGGTACAACAGTATGAAGTAGTAGGTACTAAAAGTTTTGGAATTATTAAATAGATTCAATTAGCAGTAGGTAAATTTATAATAATCGCGTTAGTATTTGCACCAAAGTAAGCAATTTAATTGGCGAGTGTAAATCAAAACAGCGAGGAGAAAATTTTATTAAACTGTTTAAATTTGAAATTTGTAATAATTGTATTTATGCAAAGATGGTTAGGGAATTGCAATACAAATTTGTAATGTTAATCTGCTTTGCGATGTACCTTTTCCTTGCTTAGTTAGAGACGAGCTAGCTATCCCTTGAGGTTTTCTTAAGCAATGTTGAAGTAAAGCACTGTTGCACTCCATTAAAGAAGCGCATCCGTACATTGTCTCGGTACATTAAAATTTACATTGCTCATAAATGTTCACATAACAAATTTGAAAATTCCTTGAGTCCCATTTGTTTTACACGATTTAATAAAACAAGTTAGAAGGAAAAAGAAATTTGTCTTCTTCCTTTTGATGTTTTATGTTTAAATAAATGCAGGGGGTTATTGCGTTAAACTGACAAAGTTTTGAGTTACAAAACTCGTTAAAAACTAAACTGTTATAAAAAATTTAAATCAAACTTTGGAATGTTGAAAACACGAGGCTTACCATTTTTCAGTTTTAATATCCAATATAAAAATACATTTTTATGTGCCTGGCAGATCTATAAAGTTAGATTGAAGGTGGTCTCAAATTGCAGGAAATGCCTCGGGGAATCACGCAGAAACCAAAGTATTCCTTGCTGTGATTGGCTATCAATGTCTGCAACTTTGCAGTAACAAAAAACTTGATTTTATCATTACATTATGGTTTATATTGAATGTGTGCTTTTATGTTGAGAACTACCGACAAACCTGACGCTGTGGAAAACTAACTTAAGAAACTTAGGACAGGGTATGTCTAATGCAATTTTCCTTTCGGTTTGAAAGATGTGAAATATGTTTGAACACTTTAGTATCTAAAATACAATTTTTTATCGATTACTTTAAACCAATTTTATGTTTTCAAGTCGTATTACATCGTTTTAAATTTTCTTAATGCAATTTTTAATAGGTATAATTTTGAATAATTAGAAATCTTCAAACAATTTCCTGCTGGGAAATTATTATTATAATTTCTAATTAAATAATTAATTTTATGGAAAAGCTTCATGCGAAAATCAAAACGTTTTTCTGAAAATCAAAATCTTAATTAACTTGGTTTAAATTTTATTGCAAGACAAGTTTTCTTTGGAAACTAAAGAAGTCGGTCAGAATGCACCCCTTGCTTTTATACAAATGGGAAAACAATTCTCTACCATAGCCAACCAAAAGAGTCCTAGGTATCGTTCGTAATCTTTACTGTAATTTTCAAAGCAAATATGGAACTAAAATTTGTAAATCGTATTAACTGTCCAGAGTTACTCAGTGTTTCTCTTTTCAAGTTTCTATATAAAGTTCCTATATATGTTTAAATATCTTCAGGTTATATTTTTAATATAAATTGGTGGAGGAATTTCACAGGTCAATTTTCTATCAGCACTCCGATACAACTAAAAAATTTTAATTAAACGTGCATTACAGTTTAAATTTTGAAAATCTGAGAATTTTGTACAAAAGATTATTAAGTTAGGCAATAATTATGATGTGTATATAAACAAAGAATAAATAAAAAACTTTGAAAATGCTTGGGCTTTGTGGTTCTAGTCATAAGTTTTACGTAAATAAATAAAAACAAAAAGGTTAAAAGATTGTGTCTATCCGAATACTCAATGTTTCCAGCAAACTTTTTAACAAAATTCATAATAGAGACTCAAACATTATAAGTTTCAAAATAATCAATCAGTATTCAGCTGATAATCGATCAAACGGCGTTGCACGTTTTCTATTTTATTGGAAAATCTGCAAAATTAAAACCAATCATCTTCGAGTTTTACTTGCAGTACAAATTTAAAAATTCGTAATTATTTTTTGTAATTGATTTTAAGAAAGAAAATTAACGTCAGGTGGAATTATGCTTTTTAATTTTTAATTCTGGCTGTAAATTCACAAGTATTTCTGAAACGATTTATTTAATAAATTAGTTTTGTGACAAATATTAACTAACAAGTTTTCATCATATAATTTTTGGTTATGAAATCCAATTTTAATTCAGAAAAGTGAGTAAACGACAACGATCGCTCTTAGATATTTTAAGTGGACCACTCATAATTTATTAAGAAATAAACGACATGGACTTAGAACCGCAGATAAATGCTGAATTTTTACCATCGCTGAATTTGTGTGCAAAAGTGATAATCACAGAATCGTCTTAATAGCTATTAAATTGTTCATCGTTGTAATTCAGTCGTATCACACCAAGATCAATAATATTAAATTTGTAGTCGGAAATTAAACAATCAATGTAAATGTAAGCATTCCATTCGAGTTGAATAGTTTATTTTTTCTACGACTAACCTACAAAATTAAGAGATTATTTATTATTTTAAAAATTAATTAATTAGGTTAAATCCAATTCAACAACAGTTCAAATCAAATAAGTACAAATATAATTATTATTTAAAAGAAAAATAAAAAGTTTTTTTCCAAAGAAAGTTATGAAAATATAGAAATGCGGGAAATACACGCTAAATAATACACCTTCGCCTTTCGCAAAATATTCTTGAATAGCTCTGGGATGTTTCTAATTGTGTTTTGTCTGAAATTTGCATGCATTTAAGTTTACAGTTAAAACTAATTTATTTTTAAATTACATTATGTTGTTTCAAATGTTCTTAAAATAGTTTTCTTTCTTATCTTACTTAATTAAAAATCTAAACAATTACCTAGCAGCAGGAAGTATAATCATCAATTAATCAATTAATTTTATGGCAAAACTTTACTCACAAATCACCTTGAAGATTATTTGGTTTCTGATTAATGTTAATTACAGTTTCCTAACTGCTCTTGTTTACAAAACTGGCTCGTATTTGTTATATTTCAGGTATAAAAATTAAAATTAAATACAGCGTGTCCCCGTATTTTTCAAATATACCTACATAAAAGTTTGGTCTATTTGTGTCGGTAACATTTTTAATTTTAACTGAAAGACTAGATAAACTTACACAAGAAGTAAATATAATAAAATTTTATACGCTTAAAGATGTAACAAAAAGTAATAAGTCGGAAATGCTACAAAAGTTTTTGACTTTAATCGTTATAGTATTAATTTAACTTTCTTTCGTGTTCAGTTTACTGAAAAATTCACTCATTAAATTTAAAAAGCGAAATTGTAAAAAGCTTTAACAAATTTTAATCAAACAAATCAGACTTACAGACAGAGCTGGTGTGCAGTGTCGCCATCTAAGCAAGCTCTTAAGTTTCAATCGATTTTCAGTAAAAAAATGCTAAGCCACCCCAGTGTGGCTTCGATAGAGTTGCACATTTCAGGAAAAATAACAAAGAATTTCAGCAAGCTGCTTAACTTGACGTTTAACTATTTTTCAGTATTAAAATTTCACCATACGTTGTAAAGGCTAACAATTAAAAACGGTTTAACTGTTTAAAAGCTAATTTGTAAAATTTTTCGTCCGACTTGTTCTTGATTACAAGTTAATGAAGAATCATCCTTTCATAATTATTTAAATTTGTTTTATAAACACGAAAATATTTCCTTTAACGTAGTACTATAATGAAGGGCGGACCGCGGTGCCTTATTAATTTTTACAATTTGGTTTCCGCTTGTTAACAAGATGAACGACATAATTTATTTAAGTAAAAAAGCAATTTTCTTTAATAATTCACTATTTCAACATAATTTATTATATTTTGACACATACATAACAATTTATCAAATTTCCGTTGTTAACAAAAATCAACTTCGACGCAACCAAATAAAATTTACTTACTTTATTTAATGTATTAAGTGATGAATTAAAAAAGCACAACTTTATCTTACCCTACCTGACAAGGTAAAACATTTTTGACCGAGTAATTCTATTAAAACCACAATAGGAAGTTATTTTGTCGTTTTATTTATTTTATTAATTCTTTTATTAAAGTAAATTTTGTTATTTAGGTTCTAATAGAATATCGTCAATCAACCGATACAAAACGCTCAAACGAAATAAAATGAAATTGAACATTGAAAATTTATATTCAATCTGGAATATCAATCATAACATGATATATAAAACGAGACAGATAACATTGATAAAAAATTTTCTCTACCTACATACCTTCGAGTATTTCGAATAAAAAGTTTTAATATTAAATAAAACACGAAGAACCGGAAGTTTTTGTGTAGTATAGCTTATCCGGAAACTTCATCCTCTATCTATACAAATCATCAAAAGAGTTTATTATCTTACAATGTAAACAAGAGCAGCATCATCCATTATTTATCAATACAATGCTTCTCAAAATAAGAGCTTTGATGACGTACTTGCTATTGTTGCAACTTTTCTAAACTATTGAGTAGTTCAATAATTTAATTGTTCTCATATTATCTATTCTCGAGTATACGAATTAAAGATCAAAAATACTTCTATATAAACATAAATAATGTGTCAACAACAAATGATTTTATTCCAAGAAAGAAAAACTGAATTTAACACGTTCTATTTTAGCATCGATAAATTTAAAGGGTAAGTGTGTACACTCACAATTCTTTTTATGGTTTTATGACTATTTTGTATATGATGGTCCAAAACATGTACTATCAGTTTTTTGTAGTACTTAGGATAAGAGGATAATTTAATTTCAATAAATGAACTTTTCTAATTTAAATGATTTTTAGTTCCAGTGGCTGATGAATTCTAATGAAAGCCTGATATAATATTATTATTTAATATTTTTAATAATATTATTAAGTGGGCTGGAGAATTTGTTTGATAGCCGATAATCACACAGTTAGTAAGAAGTCTTTGTACTATGTACTTATCACATACTGGGTAAGGTTAAAAATTCTCATTAGTTTAAATTCGATCCTAGGTTAAAATGTAAACTCCTCTGCCTAATTTGTAAAGCTAATTTTGCTGGCCTGAAATAAAGCAATTACATGACTGAAAGTTGTTGATGGGTAACTTAACTAAGTTTTGGAGACCAGGGTTTAGAAATATATTGTCACTTACTTGTTATGCTTATCTTCACTGAAGGGCAACAGAGGGGTACTCACTAAGTTTGTCTATTTTGCATTCGCCACTTGCAAACAGAAGACTAGATTGATTGATTGACATGCATTGTACTTAGGAGTTGATTCACTGCGCAAATCTGACTCAGGAATTCATTCTTGTTAGCAAAGCTCAGTAACTTATTGAGCAATCATTCTCTTATTTTTTTTAGTATGCTGTACCATTGAGTCTTTTGGTTCTCTGTTTCCCATTTCTGGATTTCCGCTCCTCTATATGCTCTAGTTAGCCCTCAAAATGTTACGGATCCAATTAGGTATATTTTTGAGGATGATCATAAATCATAACTAATTAGCCATTTGTATAATTTTTGGAATGAATCCGCACCATTTGAATAAATAAAAATGGGACTAATTTATTGAAAGTCATCCGAGTCTAGCCACACGATTCCATGTTCCGATGGACCGGAAGTTACCAATTTAAAAAGTTGCTAAAAAATTAGGAACTAAAAAAGTTAACGATCTTAGGATAAATCGAATTCTAAAATAGGAAAAAATGTTGCTTAGTTTTCTTGATGTAGCGATTGATTGCTTAGGTTCGCCATCAATTTTGCTGTCACACGGTTATCCTCGAGTAGATCGGCTTTTAAGTTCTTGATGTGATTTACATCTCCTTTGATTTAAAAATATTTCTTCTAAGTGCATACTTTGATAAAAAGAAAATTGAAATATAAAAGGCAGGGGTAAAGAATAGATGCTTTAAAAGGTTATAAATATTTAGTACGTTTATGCATCTTTTTTCGTACCTAGCTTAGGAATATTGAATGGTGTTGTTTTGTAACTTCATTCAAAACAATATGAATTATGTGAAAGCCAAAACCATCTGTATTATGTTTAAATTATATAATCTAGAATATGGCACCCTAAGACCACTTCGCACGGTTCTATTGTCCCAAAGCCTGCAGGCGACATTCCTATCGTCCTTGTTAAAGCTACAAGCTCTTAGCTTCCACCGCTCTACTAGTCCTCACAGAATGAATACCTTAGAGTCATGCTGGATTTCACATCGTAACGCCAGCATTACAGTTTCATGGGATGCTGAAACTAGGCTATTTCTTACAAGTTCCAATATTTCTTGTCCACATTTATGTACAAATGCCGGCCGGGTAAGTCGAGCTTATTATAACTAATCGTAACCGTCGACTTACTGAAGACTATCTATTTCATTCCCAAGTTATTCCTTTAGCAAAACAATAATGCTAAATCTATTTACTACTTACATAATTTATACCTCTAACCTAAACTATTATATGAAACTTGTACTTTAGTTCAAGACAGATTTATTAATCCACGCAATAGGTATACACTTTATCTGTTAATGTCTAATTAAAAGTTATTTATAACTACCTAATTAATTATACAATAATTTTCACTTAAATAAAATTTGTTATGCTACACTGAAAACCGGTACTAATAAAATTTATGGTAGTGTAGCTGTGCTGATAAATCAATAATTGTGACAAATTATGTCATGTCGAAGTGTATACAAATCGCAACCAAATTAGAGAAATTATTATACAGTAATTAGCATGCAAAACCGTTAATACAAAAAAGTTGCGCAACTAAACTTGATTGGACTTAAAAATATTTTGTCATCTTTCTCGTACCACATAAATTTTCAGATTCCTCCAGTTTTCAGACTCTACTATTATGTTCCTTTGTTTAGAAAATATTGTGTAGTACCTACGTACTACACCGGTATACTTCTTTATATGATACCTTATTTACTTTAACCATAGGGTTTTCATTTTGTACAAAAATTTTTTCGATATTGTGAAGAATAACAAGAGATGCTTTTACATTTTACACCGAAAAAGTTACATTGTTGACGTTAGTTTCAATTTCGCGAATATAAATTTAAGACGACCAATAATTTAGAAATTGTTAAAATTGTTTGCGTTTAATTTAAATTTAATTTATACTTTGCCGTTTTCCAGGGTAAAATTTAGTTCCAAATACGTAACTAGATTGTCCATAAGTGTCCAGTATTATACGACTTTTCAGTTAGATGGACTTCAAAAGCCAACTTCAAATTTGGATACGTATTATTAGGTATTATCATTTTTATAATCTATGCAAAAACGTATTTTTTAACTAAGGTGACCAGAGAGGCTCACTGACTATTGCTTCAACAAACCATGCCCTTGGAAATCGGCTAATGTTATGTATTGTCGAATATTGGTGACCATTTTCTGATAAACTTTAATCTGCGATCAAAACAAATTAGTTTTATGATGAGTGATTATTATTAATCACAATAATCATAAAACCATAAAAAACATTTGCATATAATTTGAAAACGACAATAATAAATCTTTTGTTACAACCCTTTTATATAATTACATAAATAGGATTTTATTCCTTCTATAGTTCTTTTACTTCTTATTTGTGATTTAATAAAAATATCTTGCAATACATTCCATTATTAAATTTTATTTCTTATAACAAAAATGGAGTATTATTTTTGTAATAATACCGAGAAAGTTAATTAAATTTTGGTTAATAATAAAGAAAAGAAAAAAATCTGTGTTGTAATAATTGCTTTGAGTGCACACAATAAAATTTGAGATGGACATTTTTGAATTTTCATTTAAGAATTTGGAACGTTTCATTAGAGTAAATGGTTTAAGTAAAAATATATTAGGCGCAGTAAGAAGCAGATGATATTGCTCATTTTGAATTAAAATTCAAAACATGATTGTAACCAAAAGAATATACTTAGTTAAAATTGGATTGAGAAAATTTTTAAACTTTCTGCTACCCTTAAACGAGGTTAAAGGGCCAGTTCTTCTTTATTCGTTCCCAACTTGTGTTTATCGTTTTAATTAAAATAACTAGGCGAAAGTTTAGAAAAACAAAATATCTGCATAATAATTTTATTAATTATCACAAGATTATCAGCGCCTATTAAGACTGATGTCATCTGAAAGTAAAAGCTGTTAAGACGTCACTTCGTTTAATAGGGGGTAGTTGTTTACACGCCCTTAAGTAATTTTGTAAAGTTAATTATTTCCAAAATCCTTATTTTAAATACCGAATTTCCGCTTTTAATCGAGATAGCTGAATATTTATGTATAGATCTGTTACGCTCTATCATTTCAGATAATTGTCCAAGCATCTATTTCATAATCAGATTAGCTCCCTTATCTACCACTAGTACACTGCGTATAGAATAAATACTGTACATCTATTCAATTTTGTTATCGCGCTCGTGATTAATCCGTTCGTACGTATTGCAACTTACTGATAACGTTTCTAAAATTGCCAATTTTGTTTACAGAATTTCGTACGTAAATATAATAACTTTCAACTTTAGTAATAATTACTTTTTAAGAAAATATTTAAATCATTTTACCACTACAAAAATTTTCACTCTGTTAAGTGAGTGGGCTTACGATAAATTCTCCGGCCTATTTAGTGTTTAATAAAACAGGAATGCTCTCCAATTTTTAAATAAGTTGCCTCGTGATGGTCTTCATTTAAGATTTAACTTAAAACTTTTATGTTTTGTTCTAGGGAGTATCTAATAAATCCATTGTGGTATGCAGGCAGTTTATTTTAAAACGTTTTCACCATTCGTATTGAACTTCATGCAAACCGCATCTTAATATCTCTTTAGTTCGTTAAATATGAAAAGTTAAAATTTTTAAAAAGAACTTTAGAACGAATAAAGATATATTAATTTTCTGCGATTCAAAGCTTTACTTTGACGTATCACCAATAATTGAGTGACATTTGAAATTTTAAAGTTGATGTAGCTGGGACTGCATTAAACTCTGATAGCATCACAATATCTCATTTACTACTCTGAATACTAAAAGCTGAAATATTTTCAAACGAACGCTCGGTATGAAGTCACTTAATTATATCGTAACACGTAATGTATTGGAAGTCGTTCTTCTACAAATGCAATATAAGAATGAAAAAAGAAACGCATTAGAAGTATCAGTTACGTCTGTTAGTGACATTTCACAACAGAACAATATTTACCAAAATAAGATTGAAGTCGGTAATAAGTTACATTTCGTTGGAATCGAATCGCAGCAGCAACGATAGCTTTAAACTTTTACAGCCCATCAATATCGTGATCACAGGATGAAACTTTTAAAATCTCGAGTATACCTGTCGATGTTATTGTATTATCAAAAGCGTTTGCTACTTTAATTTCATTATTCAACAAAAAACTTCTAAAAAGTTTTATTTGCTGTAATGTATTTGCACATTCTGATTAAACTCATGAAAAGCATGCAACTGTTTTAATAATTAAATAATTTCAACTATTAAATGACCTGTTGTGATTGGTTTTTAAAACGATTATATTGCATCGACAGCAATTTCAAATATGGTCCAACTTTTTAATTTGTTTGTTTGATTATTAAATTGAAATAATTGCAAATGATGTAAATTAAAATATTAATTTAATAAACAGTGGCTTATCTACCCTACCTAGGATATCATTACCGAAATTGTTATAATAGAACCTAACCCCGTTTTGATTTGAAAACTTATTCCCACATTTTTATTAAAACTGATTGCTTTTTGTCTACAGATTATTATAGATTAATTAAAAATAGATTTTATCGTCCGTGCTAGAAGTTATGTGCACAGTATTGCTCACCTAATTTCACGTTGTGACGCTATTGGATTTGAAAATGACGTTATGTTTCGGAAAATATCTGAATTAGCATGCACATTGTTGGTTGGATACTGTGCCTAATTATATTCTATGTAAAACCTTACAGAAATGCAGCTTATTAGATTTATTTTTCCACAGCAGTAGCACCTTATATCAGTTTAAATCTTTCATTTAGGATTTTCAGAACTGCGATGATTTCTGCAAAGCTTCCAAAGACTATGAAAATAGTAAGAAAGTAATACTTCACAGAAAATCTTTTGAATTCATTTGTTTACAAAATTATTGTATTATAACCACAAGGGGTTGATAGCTGGGCAAAATCGGCAATACAGGCAAATAAATTATTACCTGCTTTAATTAAATTACTTTACTCCTTGAGACGGTCATTTGCCTTGCAGGTAACGCGATCAACTGCGAATGCGAGGTTCAAATCTGGAGAAAGGCAACTTTCTTATAACTTTTCTCATTAACATAAAAACCAGGGTTACAGGATCCTCTGGAGGCAAGTCTAGCAAACTACCTATAGGACGTTAAACAATTTATATGCTCACAGATCTAGCACTGCCAAGGAAACGACGGAGTGACTGGAAATAACAAGCCCTAGGCTTAGGCTGAATTTATTCAGTTGAAGAAGAAGAAAAAGAAGACTTTACTCCATTTACCATTACTTTATATAAAACCATTACATTAAAGAGGAAATCTTTAAGAAAAAATGTAACGTCAAGATGGTAATGCTCTCAGACTTTTTCTCAATTACTTGGATTGGTTCGGACTTGGTGCTTTTCCGCATTAAGATGTTGTCAAAATGAGCTTGCCGTAGTGGTGCAAGTTTGTATCGCAGGTAATCTTGAAGCTCTTCATCAATCCTCACGATGCAAGCAATTCTGTGGAAGAGTTGATTAGGATTTACTACTACTGGATCTCCTCCGATCAGCACAGTTTTACTCACAGCAGTTCGAGTATTATAAACCTAATCTTTTCGTCTTAATTTTGTCACTTTTTGTGTTTCGTATTTTAGTCACGTTTTGGAATATCTTAACAGCCATACTCTTAATTGCAGTCTTCTTGATCTCTACATTAGTAGCATCACAATTTACCTTCGCACTGAGAATAACCCTTGATGACAAAAACACAAGGAGGTCGACCTTATCCCAATAATAACAACGCAACAAAGATTATAGTTAACAAATAGAATGTTTCAATCTCATTGTAATCCAGCAAGGTTTTCTTTGATTTTATACTTTTCCTTGTTAGTTTTTGAGTCTTGAAAACGGTCCTAAAATTTTTTTATTTTATTATTGGATTGTGTTTTATTATTATTTTTGACCTGTTTTTCATCGATTCCGTGCAAAGTCATACCAAAGTTATAGCAATTTTTTAAGAATTTCTAAGATAGAGAACATTTTTTGAAACTTAGGCATGCTCTTCATAGGGAATTTGAAGGAATTTTTCTGAGATAAGTAGGAAGGTTTCATAAAACATACAATAAAGGAAATTAGCTTTATAAAAATTATATCCGTACAAGCCAAAATTTTTCGTAATAGTCCTGTACAATCACTAAAACTTTGCGGTACTGAAAATTGCCAGTTCTAGCGCACTAACTCATATACTGCACGTCTGCAAGCTTCTGCTTTTATTGAGGCTTTGATTATTAGTGTTCATGTTTTTGATGCTTGTTGATGTTCTTCAGCCATGTTCAAGCTCCCCTCACAGAAAAAAATATGTACTTAAAAGTAGAACAATTTGTGCCTAGATTGTCTACAAGTACAAATTGTGTAAAAATTTAGCACAATTTGTGCTATAAAATAGTACAATTGCGCTAGAGATGACTGAATTTGACTAAAATTAAGTACACTTGTACCTAATTTTCACCCAATTTGTACTTGTAGACAATCTAGGCACAAATTGTTCTACTTTTAAGTACACCTTTTTTTTCTGTGCTTGATAGCTAAGTTATCAGCTTTCAGCTTTCGAGACTTTTCTCTTTTTTACTCTTGATTTTTTTTATCATTTTGTTTCCACTCTGTGGCCATTTAGACTGTACATATTGTAGTACGGATCCTTCTTGTAGCTACTTGCATGGTTGCTCTACAACACTTCCAACACTTGGCCAAAATGTCTTAACCTTTGGATTCTCTTGCCTCATGCTCGGACGCCTAAAATATTTTGCACGTGGTAACTGTGCGTGCTCTACAGAAATTTGGCAATCCTAATTTTAACCTTGGAGTAATTAATAACACCTCCTTGTTTTTCTGATCTAAGTTCACTATTAAAACCTGCTCTTCCTCTTGTGCGGTTTTCGGGGACTTAAAAAATTAGACTCCAACCTCCACTATATTCTCAATTTTATTCCTAATACTGATTTCATCCATGCATCGCTGTCATCAGAAATAATGAAACCCATCAAAAGTTCGATTCTTCAATATTTTTTCATTTAGAGATTAATTTGTGTTCCATCTTTTCCTCTTGGGAATTTTACCTTGGCAATTTTCATTTAACGAATTTGTATTCAAGATCATACCAATAATTAAAGAAATGAAATTTAAGCGTTATCATTGGCATTAGAACAGATGATGAACCCTAAATAGATGGAATTTTAACGTAAAACCACCAGTAGTTTTAGAGTTCAAAAATATAATATTTTTTAGGCAGCCATAACTAGACGATTTACTAGTGAACACTGAGCGTAACAATGAAAGTCATGTTTAACTTCAAATAATTATTTTGTGTATTGATATTTCACCCATTAAAAGGATCACCATATGTAATTTGTACTTCATATCTAAACCTTTAAAAGATTGATTTATTAAAAAATAATTTGATCAAGCTTCTTCAAGTTGCATAGTTTTTGAAATTCTACGACGTGTCCACAACGTATCGTTTACATGCTTTTATTTAATGGAATTATGAAGCACACAAATTTATTACATAAAAATTTAATCCATAAATAAAAAGTAAATTTTTAAATTAATACATAAATTTACATTCACCAGACACCAGCGTCATATCCCATTGTTTGGTCCGGCACAATATATCACAAAAAATATCGTTACACAAGTAATCCTCGGATTAATTAATATTCTACTATAAATGCATGCAAAATTCAATATTATCACCAGGTAGTAACGCAATTTAATTCATCAAATATTATTAATTAACTCAAAATTTTGAACTTTAAAAAACTAATAACTACGTGATTGCTAATAATTAAAAAAAAAATTGCACGTGTGTAGGTGACTTTACATTTATTTCTTTAATCTTTCCTTTCCTAGTTGTGTTTAATATTTTCTTAACTCTTCGTTAATCCTTGCTATCTTGTCTAGGATGAATAGTTTGCAAGCTTTATGTATCATTTCATGGATTAGCCTCGTTATCCTATCCTTTACAAAATAGCTCAGGATATTTTATTGCAAATAAAATAAACCAGTAAAAAAGATAAAATTTTACGACCTTGGGAAAATTTTATTTCCTTTTATTATTTTCAATTTCTTCATATAATCTAATTTGTCAAATAAAAATTAATTAAAATTGATTGTTTTATTTTATTTTTGGCAATTTGCGCATTACGGAAATAAATATAGACGGACTATTTGTCCGTTGTCTATATGGGGTCTTTCACAGAAGCCAAATCGATTTTAGATATTTATAAATTTATGTAGGTAATTGAAAATATTTTTTTTGCATATTTTGAAACTTGATTAAGAAGTTTTTACAATTACTTTTATCCGTTCAGGATAATAATTGTTTGAATTTCTTAAGAGTCAATTCACTTGTATTTGTTTTCTACCTGAAGAATGAATATTTGGCTCTATTGAAAAAGCAAAATATGAGTATTACCTGTTTATCGCTGCTTGTCAGATAGTATCGAAGCTTATCATGTCGTCAAAAGTTTAACTTTACTCCACACAGTAGAACGCTCAGGCGCAGCTGGGCAATAAATCAACCTAATCAGACCTGATATGATTTTGACAATAATCACACAATTGGATCCCTTCCCCTAATTATTGCAAACAAATAAATCTAGTTAAGCACATTATGTATCTACAGATTTTAGCGTAATCTATTGCTTGTTCTAACCTGCAGATTTGAAAAACCAAATTCAAATTTATTTCGACTTTAAAACCGATGGGACTCTTTTGAAAGACTCTGTATAAATAAGTTGTACTAGTGGGAGAATAAACCGTGCAACAAGTGAGCATGAAAACACCTGAAACTTAAACAAGTTTAAATAGAAATTATTATTATAAAATAACAAAAACAAACATGATTGAATTTACACAAAGAAGAGTTTTTGCTGTGCGTTGAATAAATTAAATTTTCTTAGAAAAAGTTTGTGAAACTACAAGTTTTATTTAAGTTTAAAATGTAATTGTGTTTAAAGAAGTGCGCTTATATGAAAATTCTCGGTTCATATTTTTATTTAGTTTTGCTTGTTTATTCTTTTATGTAAGGCAATTTCTTTTATAAAGTAAACCCTCATAAAACCCTTTAGTATCTTAAAATACCCGCATGAGTATCGTTTGATAAGAAAATCTTAAAGAAAAAAATTGTTTTATGTTGTCAATTAGAGAGGAAAAAGGAATTAAATAATTTCTTGTGTTGCTGAAAAGTGGTCGAAGATAGCAAATCAAATACGTTACGTGTCAGTTTGACACGAACTAATTCTCGCCTAGCATTATAGATGGTAATTTAATACGGCTTAGCCGTTTAATTCGATATCCGAGCAACACCTGTGCTCGACCACTGCTGTCAGTAGATTCACGACAGTTTAAATGGGGCGAATATCTATTGTAACATAGCCAATTTTGCATTTTGCCTAAGTTACTAATCCTTCTTGTTATTTAAATGAGATAAGGTGTCCATTTTCTTCTTGAATTGTTTTTGTTGCCTCCGGAGTGAATATTGCAAATTTTAGTCTTCCGATTAGAAACAAATTTTTTATTACTAACATATATATTATAATACAAGGTTTTAAAAAATATTTCTCATTTATTAATTTCATTGTTATGTTCCTTACGAGATAAAGCTCTTAGTGATAAAGCCACAAAGCTTTTTCAAAGCTCTCCACACAATGCGAGTTCATTTTTATAGCAGTCCTTAATCTCTGCAGTAAGTTCAAATCTAGGGAATATTAATCACAATCAAATGCACAAGAAGCGTCAGACGTCAGTCAGAATCCGGGATGGAGATGAATATCCAGCGCGTGCGTGAATGATGAAAAACGAGCCATCTTGTGTTAGCCAGAGGCGGTGTTAATGAGAGCAAAGCTGCTGGAAGAAGATGAATATGGTGCATACATCATCATCAAACGGCTACCGCCTGGTCCTAGCATAGAATGCGCTTTTACTTCAACAATTTCTCGACGTAATGCATTATTGCCCCTAAATAATCAGCCCCATTTTAGCTCACCATGTTACATTAGTACAAGTCTTGTAAATTATTACCGCCATATCTTTTCTTATTGCTTTTCTTGTTCTAAACATGTTTTCTAAATTACAGAACCCGCATTTGATGCATAAAAAACAAATAAGGCTGTAAAGATCCCCAAAAAACGTTCTATTTTTCTTACAAATCTCCTGTTTATCAGAAAGTCTGGCTTTCATCTATTTATATTGTATGGATTAGGCTATATCAAAAGCCAAATCAATTCGTTTTCAAACGATTTATTGACAACATCCACCTTGTTTATTTCATTTTCTAAACACTCCGCTTATTTACAAATTCAATAAAATTTCAACAGCAAACCCGAATGAATTTTTTTTCTATAATTTTCAATTACTCCTTTGCATAGTTTTCTTTTACTCTCGAAATACCACCATATATCCTGCTTAATATTTTATTATGATTTTATAAAAGGAAAAAAACATAAATAAAAACAAAATATTTAATGATCTAACACAGACCTACATTTTTTCGAGTCCCTAACATCATCCGCAATAAATCTTTATAAGGTATTAGTTAAGGTAAATTGATAATATATTATATTTTAGCATAAACAAGGTAACTTACTTACTATACAAACTGTTGTAAAATATAATTTAAGATCCTTATATTATACAGGATGCATAAAAAGTGTTAAAATTAAACTAGGAAAAAATAAATAAATGATCCTTCTGTTTGGGATATAATAAAACAATTAACTTTATGTTTCAGAGTTGGATTAAACAGAACTTTCACGCTCCTCAGAGAATTTTCAGACACATAATATTTACCATAACAGTTACGCCTGTAATCCTCATATAATGAGGAACATATCTGGTATTATCATTGTAGATTTTAATTACGATTGTGTAATTGGTTTTGATTTTAATCAGTGAATTGATTTAAGCGTATACTCCGTTTAAAATTTTGACGTTAAAATGTGTCACAGTGTAATTGTAATTTTAATGCTCTCGGTCACTCATTTAACATTATAATCGACGAAATAATTGATTTTATTTCTATTAACGCATTTCGAGTTCTAAGACGTTTTGTCATTGTAAATTCAGCACGATCTATTCGTCTCATGAGATTACCCATAGTAAAATGCGTTTTTTCCTTAAAGGCTTTCTTCATTCTCGTACCTACTTACCGAAAATCAATTGTGATCACTCAAAATTTATTTTTATAAACAATATTTTATTTATTTTGTTGAAATATTAGCAGGTTAGATATAAATTTATACATTCAAAAGTTAAATAAATTAAGAAGTTTTGTTTATTAAAATAGACGTTATTTTTTTAACTATGGATGCTCCTTCCGAAAAAGGAAGGGCAAAATCGGCACCTAATTGGACTTTATTATTGTTTCACCGCTGCTATGTTACATGTTATTTAAACAATGAACCAACGCAATTATTTTATTTACTTACAAAATAACATGCAGAATCACAGAAAAGAAATTCTTTTAAAAGTACAAATTTCTTTGCTTAGTCACAAGTAGCTCGTTATTTTTCTTTAAGCTTTGAATTTTCAAGTAGCTTAAAAGCAACTTAAGCTACTTTGTTTTTAATTGGATAAGCTATGTTTGGGGTAAAAAACTTGTAGTATCATCTGATGTGTAAAAGTTTAATATATACCAGCCCCATGATATTGATTAGGCTAACAGTAATTTAATTCTTCATTCAGCACACCAAAATGATGAACAAAATATGAAATTGTGCCTCATCGTCCGTGATTTAACAAAAACTGAAAGTTTTATAATTTATTTGGAGTACGTATATATAGGGTACGACGTAAGTAATAAGCCGAATTTCAATATTAATTTAACGCCCAGTGTTACTTTTAGATAAATCTAATCCACCAAATTTCTTAAGTATAATAAATTACAAAATATGATCCAACCGACGTAATATTGAAAACTACTATTCGAATTATGTATATACTGTCAGTACCTTCTTTTGTGGTAAACTTGGTGAAAATGGCACCATAGACTGTAGATAAGATTCTCCAATGGCTAACTCATATCTTTGAATTTTCTCCAAATTTTTCTGAATATAGAAGTTCTTGTCTAGTAGTACTTTTTACACTGATATAACCTTCCATATTATCAAAATTAATCGCTAGTTTTCAATTCAAATGTGCACGTTACTTTCTGCGTAACAGGTGTTTCTGGTCTGGAAGGATTAGGCGTGATTACACGTGATCACATAATTTTTCTAACTTAATACTTTTAATACGAATTCTACTAAGGGGCGCTTGCGTAATTTGGAAAAAAAAAATTTTGTAAGCCACTCATTATCGATTATTTAATTATCATACTAGGTTAGTTGTAATTGTTTTAGAAATTAACAATTGCGTGTTACAACTTAACCATTTTGATTTAAAACTAAGATTAAAGTTATTAAGACTTTGTAAATTATTTTATCAACAATGGTTTTATTAACAATGTAGGGAGTAATATTTTAGACGTAAAATGCCGTAATCTGATGTATCTGAAATAATAACACAAGTATTTTCTACAAAATAAAATTATTTAGGAACAAATGTACTTGATTTTGTAAAAGTAGTACAAAAGATAGTCAGCTTTATAATTTCACCAATTTTTTTTTATTTTAAATTTGTTCTTTTACGATGAATATCTGTACTTATTGTTAATTTGAAATTTTTGAACAGAAAGTTGCTGTGGCGTCTATCAATTAAATTGTCCTTTTTTGTTACGCTTTGTACTTTGATCAAAGCGGGAGAGATCCAATATCTATTGCATAAAAAGAACAAACTTGGAAGTTATTTTGAACAAAATATTGTACTATTGTTTATCATAATTAAGATTTTGAAAAATGTCAAATTTGTTTGTGAAAACCGTAGTTATATGTAAATGCGAAAGTTTCTAAATGAACAGAATTTCTCAATGGGAATGAAAGACAAAAGTAATGCTTTGAAGGAAATTGTAAACAACCTCGTATCTTCCTTACAACGCTACATTCACTCTTGTTTCTACAAATAATTACGGACACGTGAGGAATTATATTATTTGAAAATCATCAAGACCTGCTTAAAATTAGGACAACGTTGCATTTATAGCATTGAAATACACGTCTCTTTCAAATAAAGTCAACGTAAACTTTAAAATAAATTGTTAAAAATTCGAAATAGTCAATGTTTAAATTTTCTCGCAATTTTTTATTGGCTTAGTTAAGATTAAATTACGAAGATTCCTTGCGACAACGACATTCTAATCAAATTAAAATTTTAATTTAATATCAGAAAAAACTATTGTTTTAATAAGCAAATATACGACATTTTTTCAAAAAGGAACACACTGTGCACTTTGGATCAAATGGTAGAATTTTCTTCTCCGACTTACTTATTTTTGCTTTGGTTACAAAGCTGAAAATGAATAAAAATTGTATATTTCAGATTTCAATTTATTTCTATGTGAAATTTAACTGAAGGCTTTATTTTCAACTGTAGATTTTAAACTTTGAGCTTTCAACCAATCAAGTTACAATCGTATTTGTAATATTATTTGATTAAATTGGTTTTCATACATTTTACTAAAATGCGTTTTGAAGGAAAGCAGATAAAATTTTGTATGCAATACGTTGGAAAATACAATATTATCGCACTTAATGCGGTAATACCGCTTTTTTCACACTTTCTGCATAATCAAATAAAATTTTGTGTCTTCTGCAACGCAGAACAATCAGTCTGCATAAGCTTTTTGCATCAATCACACTACATTCAAAAGGTTTATTTAGCCAACAGAATTGCACATTCCAAAACTTGGCATTATTAAATTTTCCATTTTCTAACTTGAAGCAGCGTTAGTTTTCAAGTTATGTATAACAAAAATGCAAAATAAAAAATTTAAAATTTATTCTAGCCATTGTTGGAAGAAAATTGTTACTTGCAATGCGAAAACATTACAAGATCGACTTGTTTTATGTTCTTTGGAAATTACGTCATCTGTTTATGAAAGTTTCAGTAGAGGAACTGGGTGCATATTAATTTCGAAAAGCTTTTGATATTTCAACATTCTAGTTACGAAAATAAAATCAAACTTTAGCTGTGCCTTGCATAGTTAGTGCGGTTTCCGATTTATTTATGCAAATCTGCACAAAATACGTATTTCCGGAGGCACACCGAAATAATTTAATTGGCCGGTTTAAGAAAATAAAATTTGGTTGTAATTAAATGATAAGAGATTAATAAAAAATTATTTTAAAGTGTTTTGTATGGATTACGGGCAGGAAGCGCCTGGACGCCATCACAGTTTAAAAATCGGTGATATTAGTGTATTAAGTGTACATTTTTATACTGAACGTGTTGGTCCCATATATCACACACGGGAAAGAAAATGCGTTAAAATGTAAAAATTCATGATGTCACTTTGTAAGTGTTGTAAAATTCATTTTTCATAAAGATTTTCTTAAATATGAGTGCCTTTAGAATACTAATGAATCACCTATTGTAAGGCTGTTATAATAGCACAATGGAATTTAAGCTGGTTATTTGCTTTGTTGAAAATATTTTTTGTTGTATTATTGTATTATAAATTAGTCTAATTAAACAACGTCAAAAAAACGTAACAATCATGTTTATGTGCTCTATATGTCATATAAATATCTATGATATGTTGACCATATACAGCAATTCTTACAAACTTATGATTTATATTTCCTTAGAGAATTTTTTATCGTATTTTTCTACGCTTATTGTATGCGTTTTATTCAACATGATTTATGAAATCGAAAAAATTAAATCAAAGTGCCCAGGGAAAATTCATTTAAAAATTTCACAGCTCCGCACAGCTTTTTACAATTTAAAAATCAGGACGCGGAAGCACTCAGTAGACAAACGGAAAAATTGTGTATTATAACAAAATGTGTGTGATTTTTAGATGGCCTCAAGACATTTTATGTTGAAGCCACCGTAAGGATCGTAAGCACATTCAGGACAATATGTTTTGAAATAGCTTTAACTCTAATCGCGTTTCGTTGTCGCGCCTCGGGATGGCCCCATTCGGCTTTGTTGATAGTCCTTGGAAAAATAATCACAAACCATTTCCTTTTCATTCGATATTACTAAATCTGCAGTTGTTTTTTTTTTAAATTGGATGACTATAATTTTTCTAACCAACACTGTAATGAGATCGTTGCAAAATTAACTCTTCGCAGTTTATTTTTGCTCTTTGGTCGGTTCTCCAAGTATACGCAGAGATTTAAACCAGAAACATTGCCTTTATTTTAATCAAAATGTGTTAGAGTTAATTGAAAAGATGTATGAATTTTTTCAATTGAATTATGCAGATAAAAGATTTTATGATTTATTTTTATACAGAGAAGAGCGCATCGAATATTTGAATTGTGAAGTGTACCAATACGAAACAATTCCTACTTTTAGCTCCTTTCAAATAGACACAAATGCAAGTGTGATAAATGATGTGTAAATTGCTTCGAGAGTAGAGTTTTGCGAGATAACTTTTAGCATTATTGTGTTTGGATTGAAATTGCTTGTAAAAAATAGCAAGACTTGCTCCAATTCTCGAAAACGCGAAACAAATCAAGAAATAAGTTAGAGGAATCGGCGAACGAATACAGGATGTAACAAAAAATGTAAGTTTCACTTCTTAAATGTGTATAAGAGCTGGGAACCAGTAGCATAAATTCGGAGCCTTTTCAAATTTTTTTTGGATTAAAAATAATCAATTAATTATGAGACAAAATGAAACAAAATGAGAAAGTATTGTTTTCTTTTTCGGGGGCTTACTTACAAACCTTCATCAAATACCTTTCAGAATAACACGATCAGTGTAACGGCTACTGTATCTAATTAAGTCACATGTCAAAATTAAGTTATATTATTATTAATCTAGACTTGTTATTCAAATACCGTTCCAACTGGATAAAGTTTGTATTATCAAGAATCCAGTTGTTAGAAGTCCAAGATTTCATCATCAAGTTGTGATAATTTACACAAGAATTTTGAATGTTCATGATAATAAGATCATTTATTTCGTCTTATGACGATCTTTGTTTGCTATAGTTAATGCAAAGGCTTGTAACTATACGATTGTTTATTTTAGTATGTGCCATTTTCTATGTTCCAGTTTAAATCCAAAAGGTGGTACTGATGATTTCACGGACAACTGCCATTTCCATCAAAAGAATTATCAAATATAATTCTTTTACTTGAGTTTTCGATGAACTCTAGCTCGTTGTTTGCAAGAATTTTGTTGCATTGTGACTTTTTACTGGAAATTGGAAAACATTTTTAAATATCTCCTCTCTGGTTTGTATATCATCTGCAGGATTTTGGATTATTTTGTTAAAAAAATCTTCTTTTTCGTATGCTTCTTAACAGAAGCATCGTGACCAATTTAATATGTTATTATTAAATGGCTTTCTTGGCAGATTACTCTCGGTGGTTTGCCATTGCCTTCCGAGTTAATTAAGTTTGCCATTGCTTTTCGAGTAATTAAAGAAAGAGATCTCTAAATTTCACATGGAAGTCACCAAGAGTAGTTTTGAAATTGGGTAAATAAAATACTCAAAATGTTGTACTAGTTTCATATTGTTCACTTCTTTAATTAACATAATAACCCAAAAAACAGTGTTTTAATTAAACTTTAAAACAAAAGTAATTTCCACGAAGAACAGAGTTTTCATATTACCATAGACTAAATAATATCGCGTCGTCTCTAAGGTTAAAACTAAGTTAATGATACTACTAATAATAACGGGGAGCGAAGGGGGATGGGGTTAAATATATAAATCTACTTTACTTCTTGTTACTTACACATTTATTATGCCTTTAAAAGGATACGCAAAATTAAGTCTCAATCTTTTAATTATCCCATACAAACTAAAAGAAGTAGAACTTACTAGAACATTGCACTTGAAACTTGAATAGAAACTCTTGCCAATAATGCAAACTAATAATATTGACTTCCTTACGTTTACTTTAAACTTTATAATTTCATTCATAATTAAAATTTTACGCTCCAAATGTATCAACTAAGAATTTAAACACTTTATGGAAGTCCCAAACTGAAATAAATGTATGGTTAGGATCAACTGACTTAGAGCTTAACATCAACTGGACCCACGACTTTGTTCTCTTCACCTATCAAAATTACTGATTCTATAACTGTCTTTTTTTAAATTCCAAAATAAACTACATATATCAAAAATATAACGAACCTCCTCAATGGTCAAGGTAAAAATATCTCGCGATGACCGTTTTTTTGCTTAGTTATACTCTAATATTTCTTACTTCTCTTCTATTTGTCATGTTATGATTAAAATAACCACCCAGTACCAACGGCTATTGAACACTCCATTATTTAACTTTACACATAGCTCGGCCTGCGGCCTCGTATTTTACTTATAGAAGCTTGTTTATATTCAATTGTTGGTTGGTTTTTTTAATTCGTTGGTAATAAATAAACTAATCCAATGTGCGTTACGAATAGATAACCTTATCGTGTTTGTACAGCACGCAACAAGATCGGTGCTTCTAATTAAATGCTGGAACGCACTTAGTCCAAAGAGAATTTGAATTTAGGTTTAGAATTACAAGCACTTGACGTTTTTAATGATTTAATGATAAAATTTGTTACAATTTTTCCATTGCATGCATAATATAAAACAAAAATTAGTTATTTCAGATTTAACTAATATTTTTATATTTTAAATACTTACTTGTGCGTTGATGTATAAAGTGTAATCGATAATCAATATAATAAATTATTAATCGATTGTCTACCAAGTTTTGAAATAATGGTTATATAACAAGTTTTTTTTTAAATGTCAATATTAGAGATAAAAGGTAAAACAACTTTGTATGGCAGAACTTTCCATCTTCTTCCAATCCATTAACAAAATAATGGCAATAAAACAATAAATGTACTACCTCTCTTTATAATTTATTACATAAAATATTACATCAGTATCTGCTTTTTTATTATTTTCAATCGAAGAAATATTGAATAAGTTAATGGTTAATACCAGGCAAACCTGTATTTGTTATGAACCCAAGGTTCAAAAGAAAGCGTAGTGGTAGATAATACAATAGTAAATACTTAATAAAATAAAAATTCGTTTTAAATTGGAGCACTCTGATAATAATCTAGCAAATAATTTCTAACCACTTAAGATAGCTGAATTTTTTTATTACTGAATAACAGGTTTGATTTAGCAGCACAATTCAAAGCCAAAAACTAGTTCAAAATGGTTTATCATAAATTATTAAGAAAAAATGATACTTCAGTAGCAGTAACCAGTATTGAGTTTTAATGGCAAGAGCGCCACTGGAGTTAGCCCCACAGTATGAAGGAAATTAAGAAAATTAAATAAGATTGTTCCATGGCGCTGTAGGAGTCTGATAAACTAACAATAAATTTATACGGTGGCAAAAGAAATTGGACAAGTAAACACAATACTCGGCTTCTGTTATTTTTTATCCATTGTAATTAGTCTTGGTAATCTTAAGAAAAATAAAAATTTCCAAATAGTCGGAAAGCTGAGACTCGCAATATTTAACCAAGTCTAACTTTATTTAAAATTTGTTCAAGTCCAAAAGAAAATCAAAAAATATTTTAACTTTATCTAAGTTTGGACCCATTGTTCTGTACGTTACTAAGGCAAATTAAAATTAACTACCGACGAAGTTAGATCCCAAGAAGTACATTCTTCTTACTTTCTTGTTATCGGTTTCTTGATTTTTTATTAATGAAAACGTATTAGGTTGACGAATAAAATAGTTTTTGAGATAAAATTAAATTAAGCTTAGAACGTAAAAAAATAAAGCATGCCGCACGTTAAATGGATGGTAACTCACAAAAAGGAAATTTCCTACAAAGTAGAGCCATATGAGATTTAATTAGTTTATCACGATTTTATCTTACATGTTGTATACTCTTGTTCCTTTTTCTAAACAGATTAATTAAAATTACACGACGTCAAAACCATTCACTTTATCTCTTCCAAATATGTTTTGTTTCGCTGTCACCAAATTGTACTTTGATAAGTACGGCAAACATTAAGACAACATACAATGTATTTGAATGAAACAATACAAATATTTTAAGTTGTTAGAAGTTTAAAAGCTGACACCCGCATGAGGTTACATTTGCTGTTCAGACAAGCTCTTAAAGAGAATTAAACCTTCTCGACTGAATAGAAATTGCACAAGACTCGGCACTGAAATTTCTAATAAAAGTACGAACATGAAGCTTTCTTCCAAAGTGAATATTCGATAAAATTTATAAAGAAGTTATTAAAGTTTTCAACCGATACATCTTAACGACTGCGCCATTATTACGTCTTCCGACTTAAGTACCAAACACTTATCACTAAAAGTTTGCTTTGATATAAAAATAAAATTGTTTCACCATTTAAAATATGGGAATTTTAACTATAGTGGAGGAAGTAGATTACTTAACCGCATACAACCAAAGTAAAGATAACACAAGAAAATTTACATTTAACGACAAAATTACATTAAATTGGTAATTTACACCAAAGTAAGTAACCAAATTGTTTTCATTTAAGTTGATAAAATTTGTGATTGAAATCTAAGAAGTTGAACGTCTCTTTGATCTTTGGCATTTGACAGGACGGTTACATATTCAAATTTATGTTATCACTGAACTTGTAAAGCTTTATTAACGCTTAAACAACTTTAGACGTTATGTTTCGTATTTCAATATAAATAAAGGAACATTCAAACTAATCACAAAATTTATTTGCAGATTAAAAAAATATGATTAGGTTAAAGCCAAAAACATAAATTGAAAACGCTCCTAGTTTTAAAACATTAGGGGGATATTGAGACATATCAAGTATAATTAAAAAAAGCCAGAAAACTTAGCCCCAATGGGATATTTTAGTAAGTCACGTAGAAACTAAAAAGTGCAGTTTAAGTAACTAAAATTTTGCCGGTAACGGAATTAATGTAATTTCAGTAAGTCAAGTGAAAACTTAAAAAAAAGTCGCTTCTGCGTTGAAGCTTTTTGAAACTATTGCTTATGCTTGACGGATCTAAGCATTGCCAAGTTCATTTTGTAGAAATTTCCTGTCCAAATGTAATTGTTAATCTAATTTTTGTGAAGTTGTAAAGCTTCTTACAATTCAAAATCCTCGAGTTGATTGTAAACCGGGAAAACTTGAGTACCAGTGACGATGAGCTGCAAAAACCCCGAACTCCGTTTTGTAGCATAAATTCAGGATAAATTTAGTTTTTCCTGCACATGTAATTTAGAAATCATATGAATGGGTGACTGCGAAAAGTTTTGAAAAAATTATTCTGTAATTCAAAATAAGTAATAGTTAAAAATGCAAGTTCTCGAACCGCAATTTTATATAGTAAACAATAAGGGGAAAGTGTTAAACTTTCTCTTTTATCCTATAAATCTGTCATCATTTTTGTGACAATTTTCATGGACAATGAATAACGATTACCAAAAAATTATTAGTCATCATTTTAACTGTCAAAAAGTGAAATATTTTTAACTGCAGTATTAGCATTATTAAAATGCAAGTCCTATCGACCAATTTTAAAATTATGAGATGTAATTAAAATTTATTGAAAATTACCGATATACAAAGGGCTATCCTTTATTTCACATTCATTTTTATTTTTGATTAAGATAATTCATCAACCAGAGCCAAACTGAAAACCGGGTTAAATCAAAAATAATATTTTTAACATATTATATAGATGTCGTTTGACAAACGATCAGCTTAGTTTTACAATTTTAGTTTAGTTTAGCTTTAAATCTGATGTTTATCTCACTTAAGAGATAACACAAAATATAAATATTTGAGGAACCAAATGTAGCTTGCATTTTACAGCTTTCCAAGTTTTGAACCCAAATTACACGGTTGGATTCTTTGCTTAAACTGTTCGTATTCATCAAATTGTTAATAATTTTGCAAGAAAATAGCAATTTTCCATGCTTTGTTAATTCTGAAATTGCTGTCATGAAATATTTACGTTTTCGTCGTGTTATGAACGTAAGTCGATTCCATCATGACCTAAAATACAGAAACTAATTTCCCAACTACTTACCGATAACAACGTATATTTCCGTTCCTATGCTAAATGAATCCGGTTGTAACTGTGGTTTATAATCTTCTGCAGGCGAAAGCTCCTTCTAAGCTTCGACGAGCTTCTAAAACCTTTTTAAGCACTACCTGATGACAGCTTAGGTTCTTACTTCTTAATAATTTAGAACTAATTCTGATATATTGCAACCACCATCGAACTACCGAAATTATATTAACTAACTGCCTTTTATTATTACGCCAACTCATGTCGAGATCATAAAAGCGCTGCAAGCTACAGTAAAAATAGTTCAAAGCGACAGGGCGGCAAATTTAAAGAGGCGGAATTTTTGTTTCTTAAAAATAAATAGCAAAATATTTACAATATTGTGTTTGAGTCTATTATGGTAAAAGAATATAAACATTTAAAGCAGTGTGTTATTGAAATTGAATTTTGAATTTCCTGCCACCATTTTATAATTGAAGTACGGAGAAATTTAAATATCAGATAATCAATCTGATTATTATTCATTTTATTATTTTTTCATTTTTATTGTAGTATATTGTATATTGTAATATATAGATTATTCATTTTATTATATTTATTACTATTATTTCATTAAGTTTAGAATACCTGTCATGATTGTAACCCAATCCTTAATAATATTAAGGCAAATTAAATAATTAAGTAAATACTTACCCTCGTTTTTACGACAGATCAGAAGCTTCTATTTATTTTAATTCAAAACAATAAGATGCCAACGAGACATTCAGAAGAGATAACGGAATCGTAACATACATAATTAGTAGGACAGGATCTCCCACAAGATTCAGTTATTAGTAGCCTTTGGCGACGTGACAGATTAAAATATCAAATGTATTTTGAAAATAAAATTCGGAAGAAACAAAAAGTTAATAATTGTACGAGGAGGGAGAACCTCAGGGAGGTCCTGACGTGGCATTGGAGGTTATAAATTTCAAAATTTAAATGAAACAGATGGGCAATTTTGCTTTACCCTTGAGATCAAATCGTACCTTAGAATTTAATACAATTTTAGTTAATTAGGATATAAGATATAACTATAAAGTTGAAAAACGTCGAATTAAGTTTAGAATATTTGTTGAAGTTTGCAAATTTAGGTTGGTAAAGTTATAAACTGTATAATTGCCTTCATTTTGAATAATTTTCTACTACTATAGAACAGTCTGTTCACCTTTATCATAAACAAACTACCTCTGAATGTTTTACAAAATTTGCTAAATATACCAAATAACTTCGTCGTTGTTTAATATTTTAGTTTTGTTAACACATAAACATATCATACTTATTATTTTAAACACTCTTTTGCTCACAATTCGTGAGAAGCTAACATTAACATTAAAATTACATGAGGAAATTAAATTAGGATAAATTTCTGGCCATTATGTGCTGCTTTATTAAGGTAAATTAATAGTTTGTCAAAATAGGAAGTGAAATTAATTAACTCTGTATATAATGAACTATTCTTTTGGAGCAGGACATTTGCACATGGATATTTGATCACCTAAGGGCTTGGACCTAAATAAAATGTAATTAATTTCCGAAATTGACTAATTTAATTTTTTAATCGATCTCCTGATTAAAATAAATGCTTTTTTTGCTTTAATTACATAAAGTCACACACTTAAAGTATATGAGAAAATTTAGCACATTTAATAATAAATTAAAATAACAAAAAATTATATTATTAAATGTGCATAAAATAAAATAAAAGTAAGTAAATTCGTTCAATGAAATGTAAGTGAGGAAATTAAAGTAGAGATGCATTTAAGGAAGAACGAGGATATTATGAAATTGTAGTTATAGTTAAGATTTGTAAAGGAAATAGTTGAGAAATAGAATTATTTATCTTGAGGAAATTAAAGAAATTAAAAAAGAATAATAATATTTATTAAATGTCGTATCAGTTTTGCATTAGTTGTCGATCTACTTTGCAGATTATTAAGGACCTCTTCCTCAATTGCAATCTTTGCTGTTATGTTATTTTCCGATTTCTCTTCTGGCGATTTAAAGTGCAACTTTTTACTTTTTTATTTTATTGAATTAACTGAGGTCCAGTTATTCTTCCACAGTTTGCCAAAAAACAAACACCTAACCTAACGGATGAATCATGAGAACTTGGTATTCTTTGGATGAAGACTATTTTATAAACCAAACTAAAAATTAGGGTGATTTTAGACACTTTCAAGATGTGTAACAAATTATATCAAAAAGTCTGTACAGGAATTAAATAAAACAAAAAATAGCAAGACATTTTGAAATCGATAAAAAAGATTAAAAGCTTAATCTTCTTGTTGGCACTTGAGATCTTTTTATTTTTATTTTGAATCATTGTATCTTTTGAACATTAATAAACTAGGCTAAATCAGTTGAAAACCTAGAAAAAATTCATCAAAGTTAGGACACCTTCTAATAAACACCTGGGCCCTTTTGAAACCCTAATGTAAATTTATCTTCATAAATTTTAAAAATTATAAATTTTGTTCATTATTTTAAAATAATATTTTCTGTGTTATGTAAAAAGTATTTTGAGTAAAATTATTTAAAAATTTGCATTACATTTTTTAAATTGTAGACGTAAAATGACTAATAATGACTAATAGGGCATTGCGCGTCATTAGATAGAAACAAAGATCGACAAGTTTCAACGTGTCCATTTGGTATTTGT
Organism: Rhagonycha fulva; assembly: GCA_905340355.1. NCBI lineage: Eukaryota > Metazoa > Arthropoda > Insecta > Coleoptera > Cantharidae > Rhagonycha > Rhagonycha fulva. The sequence goes on from HG996559.1 coordinate 3,847,765, forward strand.
TTTATGTGGCGTTTGTAAGTTTTAAAATTTGCTCTTTGAAAATTATTAATTATGGAATTTTAGTGGTTTTCATTTTAAAATACGCGAGTGTTTTTCATATTATGATTTGAGGAAATTACGGAAAACTTAATATCAACAATTTACATAATAAACGAAAAATTTAATATGTTGCTAAATTTATTCGGTAGCAATAAAGACATTTTATAATTCAAAGTTTTAGTGATAGTGTTCTAATAAATGATCTGAGAAGAAAATGGAAGAAAATTTTCAGCAACAACTGTTCAAGATTTGAGTTTTCCAGACCAAAAAGGTAAGAATCTGTAAATTTTTCTTTAATTTTCTATCTCACAATTTTCGCTGTGATTTCAAAAATAGTTTTCTTTAATGTTAATCAGCACACCTATCGCAATAATACGTACGTATATATACGTACGCCAATTCGAGAAAAGTTGAAAATTTTATTATTAAAATAAGAGTAAAAAATAAAAGTAAAAGTAAAAAATAATTAAGAAAAGGTGACAACCAATTAGAAAATTAACAATGTAAAAGTATAGAAAAACTCTTAATTAGGAAATTTATAAAGTTTAGACGTACGGTGTACTACTTGGAATAAATTAAGTGACTGTAATGATTAAAACTTTTTAACTGATACTATCGGTGGAAATTCTGAATATAATACAGTAATCTAAGGAAGTTTTTAGAAAATTTTATTACTTCGAGGAATTCGTTACTATTCAAAATTTTGGTTAAAATTATTTTTATTTTAACAATTTTAGATTTTCAAATGCAGGTACAGTGAAGTGCAGTCAAGTAAATAAATAAAATACTTTCATGTGTAAAAAGCATCCGACGTTATGTCGGATGTAAAATAAAATAATAGGTTAAATGTACTTACACCACCGCTGTAATACTTGCAAATTCGTTATTTTTAATTTGTAATATTTAAACTTCCGTTAATCAAAATTTTATTATTTTATCTGTTTACTTGAGATTTTCATCTGATCTACCTTTTGTTCCGTGAAACATATTGCAAATATTTGCTATAAAAAGGGAAGTTTTAATAAAATCGTTTATATCAAGAAGTATAAAAAAGTTTTACTTTTTAAGAGGATTTTCATTAAATTTTTCTCATGTTTAATGAAGTTTTTGTTTTTATTTTTACGTTCTTCCTAAATCAAGTAATTCATAAATATGGTAAGCGTTTGCCATATTTAATAAATGCAATAAAATTTAATTTTACGATATTAGCTATAAATTTATCAAGAAATTGCAAAGAGAAGCTAAAACAAAAGACCGCTTAAGGGGTAAGTATAACGAGAGTATTTTTTTCTATTTATCGAAGGGAATTGAATGTCAAAACAAATACGGTAATTTTAAATTTCTTTTATAATTGTAAGCGTAATAAAAGATTAGAACTCGAAATTTATGTGCAAATAATGACACTAATAGGGTTGGTTCCATGGCTTAGCTTTTAAAGCTAATATAATGTAGTATTCAAACACGTTCTATGTTAAGCTTTCTCAATTTTAAAAGGTTCTTTGAATTGCACCCTTTGCCTCAGTAATAGAAGTTCAAGCGTTTAAAACTCTCCTGTTGTAAAAATGTCCACAACATGTTAATTCACCTTTTTTTAATAAAAAAAAACTATTTTTCAATATCAATTTAATCTAAAATAAATGATGTTTTATGTTGTGTATTACACAACATAAATATCGTCAGACAATCAGCAGACAGCAAGAAACCGATTAAAATTTTTGTGATGAAATAAATTAATCCAATAATAAAACTGAAAAGTTGGAACTGGGAAGTTAAGGGTGTTAAAATTGTAAAATATAAAAACAAATTTAAGTGGAAAAGAAGTGGCATCGTTGACTTAGTGCCCTATTTTGATGCTGCAACTGTGATCTGAGGTAATCTGACGTCAGAGGCGCGTATCGACGTCATTGGGATAGGTCGTCGCACGCGCCCCACAAGAGCACTCCCTATGCCGTGCTTAGAGCAGGAAAATAAAAAAATTTAAACATTTAATTAAAAAAACTTATTAAAAAAGTGTTTTGTTAAAATTTTTGATTACTAATGTTCTTTTGTGAATCCAATTTAATATAGAAATACGTTGTAGCCATTTGTCGTTGTATTGTGATGCCAGTTTGTAGCTTAATTGAAAATAAGTTGAATTATAAAGAAATGTTTACAATTTTAATAATTGATTCAAAATATTCATTTACGATTAGGTGGTGGCAGAGCAAAAGCGCGAGAATCGCGTCGCGACGCATGCTCGCCTTCGGGAGAGGCTCACACAGTGTGCAATAGCGGAGCGAGGCGGTAACATGCCAAGCGAGCTCCGAGTAGAAAGCTCCGTCGACGACGACGACGAAGACGCCGACCCTCTTAAGAACTATCGCGGTGACACGATTCTATAATAAAATATTCTAAACTAGCTAGTGTATAATAGCCTCATTCTTTGGTACTTTTTGGTTTTATCATTAATCGCCGATACGGGCTGCTTCGGATTAAAACGGGTATTGTAAATAGTGTGACTAGGGACCAAACACGAGTAACGTATTCTAATCGACGATTCTTCCATTTATCGGTTGTCTTGGACGGCGATGGCTTTGACCAACGTAACAGCACGCGTGGCCGTCGCCGTCGAAGATTACTTACTGGCACAAGAAAACGCCACCGCCAACGGCAGTTTTCACAATAACAGTATTAGTTTACCTCACTATCCTAGCGGTTACACGTTACCGCAGATTGTGCTGGCTTCTGTTGTAGTTACTGTACTTATGATTGCGGTAGTGGTAGGAAATATGTTAGTTATAATTGCAATTACCACTGAAAAAGCTCTTAAAAACATTCAAAATTGGTTTATTGCATCATTGGCTGTGGCTGACTTTTTCTTAGGACTTGTGATTATGCCCTTTTCGTTAGCTAACGAATTAATGGGCTATTGGATTTTTGGGTCTTGGTGGTGCGACATACATTCCGCGATGGATGTGCTCCTCAGTACGGCTTCCATCATGAACTTGTGTCTCATATCTTTGGATAGATACTGGAGCATAACACAGGCTGTAGAATATTTGAAAAAACGAACTCCAGGTCGCGCTGTCGCGATGATTGCCATTGTATGGGTTGTATCGGCTCTTATTTGTATTCCACCCTTGCTAGGTTGGAAAGTTGAAAGTCAGCCAGACGAGCAATATCCAAAGTGCCAGGTAAGCGTAGATTATTGTTTTTCTCAACCAATATTAAATTTGTTTGAATTTCTACTTTAAATGGTTTTGTTGTGCTCGATTATGGTTCAAGAAATGTTTTGTCTGAAAAGTGATCAATAAGAATCGCTATAAAAAGCGGAGAACAGCAGTTTGCAGTAAAAAGTTTTGCTAAAAGCAGCTTCTTTTGACAGCGAGTAATCAATTTCGTACCGCAAAATATAAAATTTTTTTTCCTGTTACATAAACTAATGGAATTATTAATTTTTGTAAAGAAAACTAATTTGAATATGTCATTTTAGACGAAACGATGCTTTAATTCAACGCAGCGTTATAAATCAAGCTGACTAGTAGATTCAATCGGTCCGCTGAAAAATCCTCTTTAATTTGCAGCAGCCTAACCTCAGTTGAGAGCCGAAGCTACCGAAGCTGTGCCCATAAATTACGTAGCTAACTCAATGCTCGCGGAAAAAGCTTCGCGGATCGAAGCGTCGTTTTCTACGGTAAAAAGCTTCTCTATTGCTTCAGATGAGTCTGCTAATTCCGGCTATCGTGTGGCTGTTGAAATATGGTAGTTCCGGAGGACATGCCGCGCAATTTCAATCACACTTTAAATTTTCGAAATAGACAAAGAAAGATTGATCTAAACCGCTGCAGTGTAAGGGTTGATGAATTAACCATAGCCGACAGGGATATTCAGAGCATCAGGTGTGATACACTCGCGCTCATATTTTACAAACCCTCAGCCAATTCAGCTGATGATGGATGGTGGCCACCAATAACCATTCGATTCGGCTGTACCTACTTCGATTCCAACTTTGTTCTGCGTAACAAACGCGAATATTATCGACTCCTATTTTATTTATTTCTTTTTCCATCCCACTTTTAAGAGTTATTAATCAAATTACTTTAGGTATAAAAAATTACCCCCATTAATTTAAATTAAAATATAAAGCTCTGGCAAATGTTGCTTCATGTGAGTGTTTTAAATTGAGAATCCATTATCAGAATTTGTTATCTTAAATCGAAGAGAGCGCAATATTTGGAATTTGTCTAATTCACCCCTATATTAACATATTATGAATACTGACGTGTTTCTCATACCGGACACGGAAAAACATAATTATCTAGATAATCCGATAAACATATAATGGAATAATTTACAAGTTGCAACGAGCAATGAATTATTCCTGAGACATTTCCGGGCTGCCTTTGATTTCACATTATGCACAAACGACTGCACTGGAATAACTATGTAAATGTTGCTTCAACATCAGCCTTTTAATGTGGAATAAGGTGAAATAATAATTATTCAAAGAAAGGCACAATTTTGGTGTCGCTCCTAATTGTTCATGGTATAAAATAATGGATTAAATTAACTACACGTGTCGTGGTAATAGATGACCAAATTAGGTCGTGTTGTTTTGAAATTAGGAAGGCTTAACAAGGAGTGTGCATTGTTGTTAAACCCGTCGTCCACTTATAAAATATTTCGTCTTATTGTTCGAGTTTTGAGTAAAATTTATTATGATTGTTTACAGACGACCTGTCCCCAGTTTACCCTTTCTTTATGTAATTAACTGTCGTAGAAATTGCAAACCTACATTCTATCAACTTTCAACCACACTCACAGTTCACTCATCCAAAAATGATATCCGACACTGACGTCCAATCACAAACAATCCGTTCAGTCGGGCGTAGAAAGCTCTCTCTATCCCATTTCTCATTCGCGAGCTGTATCTTATTGGAACACACAATTGCTTTACTGTTATTGTTTAGTTTCAAAACATTTAATTTAATAATGTGAAGTATATTTCCGAATCACTTTTGTAATTAACTGAACCATATAAAAAGGTTATTTTAAGATAATGCATCAAACTCCAGTCTATCCATCCGAGTACCTAATACTCTCGTATTATCCAAATATTGTTTTTAATGCTTACAATTATTATTTCAAACATTCCTACTACTGTACTGTAGTTTTGATACTTGTCTTGACATACAATAAATCTTTGATAAATAAACAAGCCAAGAGTCTTTTGACAATATATTGCTGCAAAAACGTGTCTGGCTCTATTCTGTGTACACAATCCCTTACATAACATTATCTTGTTCACATTATTCAAACAAGTTATCATTTAGTGTTTACTGCATTAAAAAACAAAATAAATAAAACAAACAGGTAAAAGCATCCACAAAAATTTATTAATATGCAAAATTTTAAACGATAAAGCTCAGACTTAACTTTTTGACAAAGTAAAAAATCAGAAGTATAAAGAATGCTGAAATATGACACGTGAAAAAATAAAAAACTTTCTTTGTGGAGACAGTGTAATCCTATCAGATTATATGTCAGAGAGAGCAAAATTTAGAGAAATTATAAATTTTTTTTTAATTATGAGGGATTTCCTTTCAAATTTCTGTTAGGTGTCAAGTGGAAAACTTCAAAATTATTCAAGTACCTACTAATAGTTTTAACGTGAAAATTTCTTAAACTAAACAGTATAGAGTACTACAACTTTGCTTGGTGCAGCTGTTTATAATGGAAAATGTGAAATCTTAACAAGTTTAACCTTTCTGCTAATTTAACTTTGAATAATCAAGCTAATAAGAAGTGAGCCACCCTGTACTACTTAACAGTTTTTTTTATAAAAGTAGGTGACAAAAGCTTAGTGTTTTTTTTTTAAATAAGTTAATGGTTTTTTATACACTTTTTTAACCAATAAGGTTAGGTGTTCGAAATTGAAGATTTATGTTTATATATTATTAATTTTTCAATATTCACCTCGGAAGATATATCAAAAAGTATTCTACATAAATCTAATGTATGTTTGATTTCAGTTTTATCATTTATATTGTTTACATGCTTTTTCAATATAAATACATAAAAATGGAAATTGTACATTCAGCAAGACGAATTTATAAAACGTTTCTTTAAATATGCATCGGAGACCGAGCGTCAGGGAATGTGTCACAAAGAGAAATGTGTCAGAAAACATTAAATGTTTATGCAATAAAAAAGTTTAAACCGATTTGCGACCACTGGGAATCGTTTTTATGAATTTCAGTAGCGGTGCTACTATTGGAAAAACCAGGTCTGTCGTTTAAGTTAAACTGATGATAGCAACAACCATGAAACGTATGCAAATTTATTTGTCACTTGTGTACTAAACTAGTCTAATTCGATCACTTTTTGGTAACATAATAAATTTTTAAGGTCTTGAAATTTGTAATTTCATGTCTTCCATTCTCTGTCGCGTCATTCTCTTGGTAACATGACCTAGCGGTAATGCATTTTATGGATCACGTGTCTAAATGGAATAACGGTTTTTTTAAAAACATTGCCCTTACTAAGAACGGTATATCTAAAAGGGGTAAAAAATAAAAAAATTATCTAATGTATTTAAGTATCAAATATTGTATATAATACACTAAATTTAAACCTAAAAAAATACAATAAACCAATTTATTTTTTATCCTTATAGACGACGATCCATTAGCCGTTAAATTTTTTCACTGTTTTTGGTGTATTTACAAGTTATTTATATTAAATATATTTTCAGATTTATCTCCTTAAAATATCCAAAAAATGCCCCTTAACAATTAAAATTTTTTACTACATTTGTATGTGGTTAAAAATTTTTCCCTATTTTTGCGGTATTATAAAGAATATTATTTGGAGTAGGTCTCAAAATTTTCAGCAAACTAAAACTTGAAAATAATCTACCTTGGTGTTCTCAAAATGCTGTAAGTACCTTGTACTGTGCTCAAGTACCTTGGTACTTTTATAGAAAATTTTGTAATACTCAAAAAGAAAAAGAAAATTTTTTTAGTTTTTAAAATACGATTATTTATGCAACTGGATTTGTGGATTTGTAATACACCAAGCATGAGGAGACATAGAAAATTAAACTGATGATTAAAAAATGTTTGAATAATAATTAATATGAATCACGATCATCCAGGAATGGTTACTTTGACAAACTAATTGAGGGTTGAGCTCTTCCTGTCATGTTAGCTTGGAAAGAGATGAATCTCGTAAGCTTTTTCACATTGTGACTTAGACAACTGTTAAGAAGCCAAAAATATATTGTTAAATTGAGGTCTATATGAGACGAGAGAAACTTCCACTCAAACTTAGAAAAAATATCATTTGAGCTATAAATAGTTTTATAAATAATTTTTGTAATCAAGTTAAGCAGATGGTAATTACCAAATACAAGATTGTATTTTTCGTTCATAATTAAATAGTTCTATAAGAGAAAAATTGAGAGTTTCAAATCAAAACATCAGCAATCTGTTTAAATAATGCAAATCATTAAAAATTGGAATATGCACTGAAGCCAAGTCGTTTTGATGTATTTGTTTGTATAGAACAGGTAAGGCATAACATTTAAATCTTGGGTAATAACTTTAAACCTAAAATAAAATGTAGTTAATCATTTGTCAACAAAGATTAGTCTTGAAACCCACGAATAATTGGAATGTTCTAAACAATAACGGGGCCATGGGCAAAACTTCAAATTTTCAAGCAAATTGATAAAATTTATGAAGTTGGTTAACGTCCAGGGTACAAAACAGGGTAAGTCTTATTAGGTAAACCATTATTATTTTGCTGAGCGCAATTCTGAGCGCTAATTATTTGTATGAACGACGTAATTCAAGAAACTTTGCTGCGTTACACAGACGCCATAAAAAATTTTGTTGCAACATTTGGTCAAGTTTATGCCTATTGAAAATTATTCAAAACTAATTTACATGCCACAATCCTTAATAAATTTAGATGTTATATTCTGGAATTAATTAATTTAGTACCTACCTACAAAAATTAAACTTGAAAAATTTGAGGTTATTAAATCATCATTATACTACATAAATTTCAAGAAGGTTTTGATTATGTAATTGACTCCTGGTCCAATTATCTGCTAGGTGTTATCTTCAAAAAATACCAGATATAATGTTAAAACGGTGCAATCAAAAGTTAAATCTTCGTCCAGATATTACAAAGAAAATGAAAAAATTTTATGGAAACCAGAACTTTTAAAAAAAATTGTTGGAATTTTGAATACGCCACTAGTTTTACAAAAATAGTCAAAATTCTAATAATTAAAACCAAAATAAAGTATTTAGTTTATTGCAGCTTTCCAAATCCATATCTTGTTTAGGTGTCACATTAGAAAACAAAACCATAATAATTGTGATTGTATTTCATACACATAAAAACAAATTGAATAAAAATCATGAATATTAAATTTAATGGAAAAAATTGATTTTGTAATTTTATTACATATTACATATAATTTGAAATATATAAATATCAGTACAAAATAATTTGTTCCTGCTATAAAAAATAATCTACTAGAATTTAAGTATCTATTTTTTAAACATTTTCTATATCTTATTTTTCACTTGGTAGTTTTAAGATTATCATTGCAATTAAAAGTGTATTTTTGTAATGTTTAATGCTTTAAAATAACTTGCATCTTCACCTTTCACTGACAATTAGTGCCCACTTATAAAGACCGCAAGCATAAGCGTCAGACGCAATTTTCTTTATGTCTTTTGTAAGGTATATATTCAAGCTTTTATATTATACACTCCAATATCATAATATAAGCCTACACATAATGTAAATATAGAAGTTAATGAAATTGAAGAAAATACATAAAGATCTACTTAGATTCGATCGATTCATCTCAATACCAAAACCATGAATTTGATATTATCAAAAACAGTAAATAGTTTTACACTTTTCATGGTTTGAAGTCCATGTTAAATAGTTGGTCTCTTATGTGTATGATCATGACGATACGAATACCACATACGTAAATCTAATACGTCACAATGTCTTAAATTTAGAATAAGAAGAAAAGGAATAAAAATGTAATTAAAATTCGATATGCCGGTAATAATATCTAATGACATATTTCACTTTCCGCTTTCCAATCGAGAGGACATTAAATAGATTAATCAATAATAAAAGTCAGAGCTGTATAAATAAATTCCATCAATCATATTAACTTAATCAGTTACATGCGATTAAAAATAGCCATATCAAAATTGAAAATGGCAATAATGACAAATATGTACCCACACTTTATGTTACATATTCACGACTTGTCGTAACCTAAATTAAAAAAAGTTTTGATTTTCAAAAACTCAGTATAAGTTTATTTAAAGCAACACTAATTTTGATGTTAACAGTTAACAGTAAAATTAAAGTGTGTTAAGAAAATTAGCTACTGTGTAGTGAAGTAACTGACGATTTTTAGTTTCACACAACTTTAAAGAAAAATAACAATGCACCTATAAAATGTAAAAGAAAATTCTTTCCTCGAGAAAGTTTTCTCAACAATTTAATAAAATAACTTACCAAAATGTAGAAAGCTTTTGTGCTTGAGTTCACTTTGGTAATCAGCTGCAAAGACCTTTAGAATTTTAGGTTTACTCCCAAAAAGAAAGAGATTAAGAAGTCACATTTGATTACATACTACATAAACTAAACGTTTCAATCCTCAAAGTACTTTTGTTTGTATTTATCTGGTAGTTATAAAAAATGCTTGTGTATTTGTATTGCATTAAAAGATGCAGACCAAAAGCCTCAACTAGTATAACATTACGTTTAATGTTTTTCTAAATAAATAAAATCATCCTTCGAGGATCTAAAGTTGGAAAAATCACATATTGCAAAGTAACTCAAACCTCCAAAGACAACAGAATCAAAATAAACTCAAATATAAAAATATTCGAGGCAGATTTTGTACTGCAAAATGACAATGTCATATACTGATATGTTTTTGTAATATCATTAAAAAACAAATTACCGTAAAAAACAAAATCTCGAATGCTTCTTTTCCTCAGAGTAAAAAATAAGAAAGTCGGCCAAAACATTACAATAAAATTTAACTACAGGTTGGAGTTGTATACTATAACCGATAATAATACCTACACAATAATAAGTAAAATTATATACTACGTAGATATTTACCGATAATCACTTAATAATAATTCAAATTATTCTGCAATTTAGAGGCATTTAATACTTAAGTAATTAAGTATTTTTCCAAACCCTTAATTATTTATAACATTTTCCGTAAGATATTTTTAAAATTTTTAGGGTAGTGGACTAAATAATAATAATTAAAATGTATTTTTTTTGACGTTTGCTCTGCTTTACTGAAAGCTTTGTCAGGAAATTACAAAAAATCCAATAAAGCATCGAAAAACGTAGAAGAATATTCATATATATTAATTACTACATGTTTGACTACCTCAAAAAAATTTATAAAACTATTTATTATTACTAATAAATTAGAATAGGCGAACACTCATCCTAAACAGTCGAATAGATTATCAAAGTTGGAATATAACTAAAATAAGTAAATAAAAATTTTCCAAAAAAACTGTAAATAAAATAAATAGTAGAGTAATATCTAATCGTTATTGTTCTTTTCCTTTATTTTATGGTCAACATAAAATATATCAATATTGTTATTTTTAACTTTTTTATTTTAAGTTACACTTTGTTCATTTTCCGAGGTAATTATGTACAAATTTAATTTTAAAATAAATTCCTTTCAAGTTACTAAATGACTCGTTTTCATCGTTATTTCGGAGGGTTAATAGCGTATTTTGTTGGCTGCTATGTTATAATAAATGATTGAGGTGGATGGGATGAATTCAAGAATTGTCAGAATGTGGAGAATGATAGGACGATGCTGTTTAGTTGTATATAGACAATTATATATGGCGCGTCAGTTCCATTATGGATAGCCGGTTAGTTATGTGATGTTCTAGAGATCCCAGATCCAGGTTAAGCATGTTCATTTGGTTCGTATACATTATAATGCAAATAATTAAACAATAATATACCAATCAATATTATGTCGTTAAATTCATATTACGGGAGACAGACGTTATTATGGGAGATTATTGTGCTTTTACTAGTTTGGAAAATTGTATCAGAAACTTGCAACATGCTTGACATAATTAACGTGCTGGAAATTCAGTATGTGAATTACTTGAATACTTGTGTTTTTATGACATGTTAGGTACATAAGTTATTTCCTCAACTCGGAGACTGAACTTTCGTTATCTATACTAACGTCAAGTATTTCGACATTCTAAATGTTTATGCAAATTTAAGTACGAAATACCAACGGCAATGGTGTCATTTGTTTTTTGGAAGTAATCAACATTACCGAACTCAAGAAAGGATAAGAAGTTTACGGTACGGTATTTACGGTTAAACCATTTTATTTAGTAAAAAATTCTTACTGTACCTCTATACATATCTTCACATACGTGTTTGTATTACAATATAATCTATACGTGGAATCCAAACCACGGCATAAGTAATTGGTAAATAGTGTAATTTTTCTAGTTATACAGATTAAATTATTAAATTTGTTTTGTTTAAAAACTGACGATAAGTTGAAAACTAACATTTTGAATGTCACAATGTTCTGCTTTGGTTTTTTCTGACTCGTATAATGCATATTAAAAGTTTTAGGGGAGAGTTATGGTTTTTAGAGTAGGCGTGATGTTCTGCTCGGTGCAACAGGAAAGATTGCTGATTTTTAGCTCATCGCAGTTTTTATTACCCTAGTTGTCTTTCAACTTAGATGTCTATTAACCCAGCATAAAAGTAAAAAATACAAATACAGGAGTGTAGTTAATCCTAAAGACATAAAATGTCACTTCACTCCCAATATAAGCTAGAACTAATAGTTGAATCATCAAAATTCGTCCCAGACGGAATAAAAGTTTTATAACTTACCCACAAGCTAAATTATTATCAAAGTTTTAAATAAAACAAAATCACTCTATTAAAATAGTTTGCGATCTTTCATAAACATAAAACGACAAGCGAACGAAGGAAATAACTTATTTTACTACAAATGGAAAAAGAAAAGTGATAATTTTCACAATTACATGTTTTAAAGTTCAGATTTTTTTTCACGTTGTTAAAACACAATTTTACTGATAAAATAAATGCAATCGAATTTTTTTAACTTGTCGGCAAGAAATTTTCTAGACCTTGTAAGTTACAGACACTGCGCGTCTCCGAGAAGTTCCATCAAAGTAAATCTATTAATCTTAAAGTTCGCTTTGTTATTTCATACTTAATTTTAGAAATTACATTAACATTGGTTTGTAGGTCAAAATCAATTTATTTCGGTTTATACAAAAGTTTTGTTGTTTGTATTTAGTTTAAAGCTAGGGCATCGTAATGATGAATGTTTGTTTAATGATTTTAGCAAAATATTTGTCACGAAGTTTAATGACAATAACTTTTGAAGTAAGTACAAAAATTGTGTCACATTTTCTTGTTCCTCGTTTTCTTGTGAAAGTATTAAAGTTTAATTGTCCCGTGAAAAACCTCTAAAAAAGTAATGGTTTACTTTTTATTTCTAATTTAACCAACCGTTTTTGATAATCCAAATATTAAAACTTTTAATTAGTTGAACAAACTTAATTTTTTTTTTGTATAATACCAAACACAAATGACGCGGTAAATAGGGAGCGCGTGGTCATGAATTTTCAAACCACACGGTTAGATTCATACATAAAACACAAAGGAAGCAAATTTAACATTCAAAGAATTTTCATACAATTCATTAAGCACTAATTTATTAATTTAACCACTGGTTGGAGTATAATCGAACCATAAATTTTAATCATTATTATATAGGCGGAACAGATAAGGTGCCTAATGATGAAATTTGATTTTACATTTTATGAAGTCATTTAATTAAGTAAAATTTGGCTACTTAAATAATGATTTATATTAATTAGCTAAAAGCTGTTAATTGACACTTTTACGACGATTATATTAAGCAAACAAATTAACTCAAGTACGGTACCATTTTATAGGGCAATAAGTATAAAATTTTATCTACCACTTTTGCGTAATTTTGTTAAGTAATTACTATGGGACATTATTGAAATGCAATTAATTTCATGCCTCACGTTAATGGCTTGGTGCGGCCACTGATTGGATCAGCACGCAAGTTCCCTCTTAAGAACAGAAGCAAACACCTAAATTGATTAGATAAAAACTTTATTCCACGACTGTTACTTCGTATAAATTATGAGCTCCCAAATGAATAAATTAGTAGCTTGTTTATTTCTTATGAGCTAAGGATGCGCAAAAACCTCTCAATAAGAAGCTTTTACGTTTTGCTTTCGCATCAGACATGCATAACAAGCAACAAGTAACTAATCGTATAAAAAAAACTATGAGGACGACACCAAAAATTGCAAAAACAAAGAAATTTCGGCAAGTTCAAACCCAGCTACTGCTGTGGTTAATTGTACCACCGTGTATATCTTAATAACACAAATAATCTACAAACCGGAACGACGATTATAATTTCAGCAAAACGGAAGATCTACATTCTACACGCAGTTTGATATGGAAAGCCGAGTGTTGTGTAGCGAAAAACCCAGATCATCTTCGTCGATTTGTAATTCTAACTTACGTTAAAATAAAACTTTAAATAAGCATTAACAAAAAATAAATGGCGACATGCGATAGTGTCAACCGTTGTGATAGTTTCTGCGTAAACGGTTAAAAATTGCTTGCAAAATAACGTTTTTTGTGGTTAATAAAACCCAAACTGAAATGTGAGTAAAGAAGAGCGAGATTTAGATGGGTCAAGAGTAAATGGAAATGGAAATTGGTAATGTACAGCTGCGGATTACGTGTTTACATAAATTTCGTATAGAAAACTTTCACAGTACTAAAGCAAAACACAATCAAAAGGAAACTAAAGTTTCAACAATTGGAAATTTATTTTTCAAGTAAAACATTAAATTTTCTTATGGAAATTTTTAAAACATTAATCTGAAAAATTTACATAATAAATAAGTTTTGGTATGCCATCTGTCTCGCTATTGATCCGTTTGTCTCTGCATCGTAATGACACCGAACGTTTCGCACAGGGTGTTTCAGAAAGAAAAGCAAACATTTAAGAAAAACTATAAAGGATTATCAGCATCCTAACTTACTGTAAGATCACAAAATTTTGGATTTCTGCTTGAAGTTAAATTATGGGCTCTAGGCACAAATAATAAAAAAAAAGAATGTGGGTAAGATTTTGATGGATTGTTGTTCTTTCAGTTTCATTCCATCTAATATTCTAGATGGCCATTTCACTCTTCTTCTTTTTGGTACTTTTTGGTTTACTAAATTGGTAGTCAATTTGGTCCTTACTTAAATTATATAAGAAAATTAAGGTAATGTTAAACAGGGTGGTTTTGGGTATACAACCAAACCAATAGGAGTGCAATACACCGTTCGTGTGTAAGAAACCTTGTTATTTTCATTACAAAATTAATGGTGTTTGGGCTACATAACACATATTTATTTACAATAAAGAAGATTTAATTAATGGTGACGACTAACCACCCAGAAGGGTGACTTTGAGTGAATATACTACTTGGAACTAATGGACCATCACCAAAGTTTCCTTTTCCTTACTCGAATCAAACAAGGACTCGACACTCTCCGAATTTTATAAAAATTTTCCTTGTTTTATAATTTTATCTAGCTTTTCTTAAGTCATCTCCCGTATTAAATTTTCTAAAAGAGGGACAAGAAGTAATAATGAATTTATATTTAGGTCAATTTTTATACTATAAAAGTTAATATTATTGATATATTGTCGCCATTACCATTATTTATCGTTTAAAAGCATTTGACCATTAGTAAAAATATATTTTTGAAAATTTATAAGTAATTGTATCTTTTTTCTAACGAAAAGGTGTAATTCGCTTAAGAAGCTAAATAAATTATTTACTCGACAATTACTTATGAAATTTTAAAAATATCGATAATTATTATTATTTTTTTAAGCTTTACATGATGAAGGTTACCTGAGCATTCAATAAAAAATGTACGTAAATCATAAAAAATTCAACTTACTTTAACTTGAGCTTTAAAGCCTTCGTAGTCATTAATTATTATTAATCAACCCCAACAACATATTTTTTAAATTCAGCACATAAAATTTTGTGTTAGGAAAACGTAAATTAGATAAATCGTGTTGATAATAAAAGTTTAAAAAATAAATAATAACTAAAATATGAACGAAATAATTAACTTTAATCACCATCATTAACGTTTCTCGTTTGTCTCTTGAAAAATTATTACTTCTTACTTGATATCTTTTGTGTAGAATAAAATAAAAGAAATAAACAAAATGATTATTCCACTACTCAAACTACGATTTAATAAAAAATTTTCTAAAAATTTATGATCGGGAATTATTTTTTCTTCCATATATCTACGAATATGCAAGAAACGAGGCCTAGAAAAGCCTTTTAAACGACTCCTCAGGGTATTGTCCCTTTAACGGGCCTCTCAATAAATTGAGAGCAATTTTTTACGAATTTAAATGAAGAAGAAATTTATTACAACTCATGGTAAACAGTAAACTTTTGGGGATAATTTTATAATTAAATTTGGAAACGTAAACATAAGAAAGATTAAATTATATTTAGCGAGGCATTATGGAACTGTTGAAAATTGAGGTTTTGGATGTTAAATTTATTAAATGGTGAAATATACCAACAGTACTTGCATTTTCTTAACGAGGATTTGGAAAAAGAAGTAAACACGATCGATCGACCTCATCGTTTCTTTTATCCTCCAAATTTGTTTAATTTTTATAATTTTTATGTAACCCAGAAGCTACTGCAACAATCTAATAATTTCAGGATTCCAAACTGGAAAATCTTGCTTAAAATCAGTCGCCAAATTTATTGTTGCAAAGTTGTGGAATGGCTTTACCAATTGAGAGTTTTGTTAATACTGTTGAAAATATCAAATTTGTCCTTAAAGAATTTGAAAGGGAAATATTGCACCTTTCTACAGTACCTACATAATTACATTCAAGTTTATTCATGTTTGCCAATCATCGGTGTTACGATGCTGTCCATGTGGATGTAAATAATATGCTTTATAGACTTGCACAAAAGAAACAATTAGCTTAAGGCGCCTCTCCCGTAACTTAGAAATCAATGTCTCGAACAAGTAAAGTCTGTGCTCTTAATAAAATTACTACTTTTAAATGATTCAAAAAGAATTAATTCGGTAAAACATAAAACCATTTTAGTAAAAGCTTAAAATTTTGAAATCATAATTAATTTTAGCGCTTATATTGATGATCACATTTAAAGACAATGCTGCTTTGAAATTAATTTTAATGTCTTAATTTTAAGAGGTGCCTTAATTTAAATTTAAGAGAAAAAACAAACTTGTCGATGAACGGTTTGTTTTCTTTTTATTAAGCTTACATTTTTATTTACTATCTATTGATTTAATTATATAATTTATTTTAACTTTTTGAATGTGCGTGCATAAAAGCAATGAAAATGATTTAGCTAATAATTTTATATTTAAAATAAATGTACCTTGATTTATTCAATGTAAAGTTTTGCTTATAAAAAACGTAGTGTTGTATAAAATATGTAAATATTATACATGAAAAAGCTTGTTATCTCTATCTGCAACGGTAACAAAGCAATAGATGATATACTACTTTAAAATTTTTATTACATAAAATTATTATTTTAATTAAAAAAGTGTTGTATAGTTAACATAGGCTGGTTATTTCAGTGGGCAGTTAAGCTTTTGCTTAAGCTAATCTCAAGTTTAGCTTAAGCAAAAGCGTAACTGCCCATTGAAGTACCGGGCCTTAGTGGTTAAGGTCGGGTAAACGCATTTTAATTAGCTACTGATTTCAATCAACGACATGCTTCTATTTTAGTTTTGTTGGGTAGGTTTGTAAATAATGTTTATGTGCAAGTCTCAAATCTGTAGTTAAGTCCGGTACTAAGCAAGCTACACATTTTAGTAACATTTTCTAATGGAAAATGCAATAGCATGCTTACAGTAGAGACGGAAAAATGACTGTAAGTAAATTGAATTTTTGAGGTAGTTGCCAGCTGAGTATCATCTCAGTTTTCTCAAATTCTAATTAATTGTCAAAGTTTTCTTGAGTAAAATAATTAATAACACCAATTAACTTTTATTAAATGTAAAAATATAATTTCATTTTATTACATATCATGCTAATTTACATCTGTTATATGGATTATTATTATACTTTCATTTTAGTACTTTGCCACTCCCTGGAAAAAATTCTACCAACGCCTACGAACAAACAAAATTAAATTTTTTATTTATTTTTCAAATAAAAAATAATAATTGAATGGAATGTTACCACATTTAGTATCAGCAAAAACAATTATTTATAATATTAAATATTTGGAAAAATATAAGCTATGCGGACGCTCATAATAGATTAACGAGAAAGACAATCTAGATTTAGAAAATTCTAGAACCTGTAAGGAAAATATCAGCTCATCCAAGTAGTATTTAAAGTACACAAAGCTCATGCTATAGTAATTATTATTTTTTTTGATTTGCAGTCTTATCATAGTAGGAAATCCTTACAATCTCACTAAATTTCCTGATAATAACACTTCAAATACATATTTAGATATTTATTATTAATCTAAATAATAAATTGATATTCATCGCAGTTTTTGTATAAACTCTGCTTAGATTTTTTAGATGGAATGAATTGTGAAACCATTTTAATACGGTAAATTAAAAAGCAATGGTATGACTTCCCTTAGGTAAAAATTTATTAGGTAAAAAATATGAATTGGGAAAAAATATAAAGTTAGGGGCAATCCTACTCGATTTTATGTACAAAAGCAAACGACAAGGCCACAATAATGATTTTTAAAGTGACTCCTGCAGAGATAATTATATTTAGAAATAATTTAGTTTTCGAATTGGTTTTGCAGGATGTACAGATTTACCAAACGACAATTAAAACAAGCTAATCTATTTTGTTATTTTTTAAAGTCAGTTTAGACAGTCCAGCTCTTCTGTAACACCAATAAACCTTAGGTTGTTTTAACGAAAACGACTGGAGAAAGTGTTTATCTGCCCCAAATCGTTTCAGTTAAACGTTTATAATATTAAAAATACATTTCTGAATCAGCCTATATCAGTTAATCAAAATTATTGTTTTTCAAACTTAAAGCTCCTAAAACTGAGGAAGTATTTGAATTCACTTAATTATCAAATTCTTAATTATTCAAAATAAAACTGTCAAACTAAAATCAAAGTTTCACTAGCGACATTTGCTAAATGATGATCTTATTATGCCTTTGAGAATAAAACCTAATGATTTTTATTGTAAAATAATTTAATGTTGCTTATACTATTAAATAAGTATGCCAATTAAAGGGGAGCTATAATTATGTGAAATATAAATGAGCTATCAATAAGCATATTTATCAATATTATGTTGTTATACGATGTTACATACCTATTATTGATAAGTGGTTTACCCGTAAATATAGGTTATTATTAGGATTAAGATTATTTAATTGAATTTTGGCAATTTGGTTCAAACTTGTCAAGTTCCAACCAAATAGCATTAAAATAAAAATTTTAGTTCAATTACTTATAGAATTACAAAAAAAACAAAAATTATAGGTAATCAATAGTTTGGTTTGTTTTATTATATCAGTATCATTTGAACAATTTTCCACTACGTTCACGTAGTCATCCTGACAATAAACAGGGCAAACACGAAGTAAAAATTACTCTAAAGTGTTGTTCTCTTTAAATTAAATTTTAACTATTAAATTTTTTTAGGTTGTAAATGCAGTTGAATTCTCGGTCCTATCGTACTGAAATTTTTTTCATCTTTCGGTTTTGAGAAATTGTTATATAATATTTAAAAAAGAATTTTTTTAATTCATTATGTCATTACCATACTCCTATGTGCAATTTGCATTCAAGTTATTATTTCATTTACATGATTGTTATCGTTGTTAATGGTTTTATCAAATTTTAATGATATATGCTAATGAACCTTTATTACAAAAATATTTTTGCTTTGTAATTATTATGCCTTATAATAATTATGAGAGCTTAATGTTCCATTTAGTATAATCAAAGTTTCTCTGTATCTGAATTCAGAAATCCGGATGAATTTAGCTGGATAATAAATAATGTAGTATATAACACGTAATCCTTGGTATATTAACGCTGAAAGAAGTTTGGAAAAACATACAAAGATTAGAAGGAATTAAATCATGGCATTTATCTCAATTATAAACAATAATTAGGAGGGCTAAGCTGCCATTAACGCAAAGAAAATAAACAATTTATAAATTTCATTTATTTATGTGCTGAAAAGACTTCATCGGTTATAAACTGACAGTTAAAATATTATTTATTTAAAAAAAGTTTATGATGATCTAGGACACGTGTTGTGTCTTAAATTCACCTTACGATTTAATAAAAAGAAATTGTACCATTCCACGATTGCGTAAATGTATACAAATTATTTATTGGCTAAGTTTGTTTTATAAAACTTTTTGTGAAGTGCTGTGTTTGTTGAAGGCTTTTCCAGTTTATGGACTGCTTTTTATGTATAAGGAAGACACCACAGCACCCTGTACACCATTTAAGAGAATTTAAGCAGAACTTAATCAATTTTTGCTGCTGTTTTCGTCTTGTAAAAGAAGAAAGGAAATGAAAAGCATTAGTAAAAAGCTTTTATGTGGAGGAGCATTTCGGTTGGTGGATAATTTTATATCAATTTTTATGACGTTAATGTGATGTGTCATAAAAAGTAAAATTTAATTACGGCAGAAAGACGTAAAAGAATAACTCAAATTGGCCAACGAAATATGTTCCACTTAATTGCTCTAACTAAACAATAAGTTGCAGAAAATACATTTAAAAGTATTCAAGTGATGTCGTCTTAAGCCTCGCAAAACTTTCAGTGTTTATCAAAAGAACCCACAAGGGATATGATAATACAAAGCCTGACTGTTGGAAAACATCATGGCGCCAGCGCTTCACTTTTCTCTTTCTACAAATTTCAACAAAACTGAAAGCACACAAGAACCATAGAAATGCTTACTAAATTGTTTTAAGTATGAGGATATGAAAAACTGTTGCTGTATGTGCATTAATTATTAAAATTCGCCCAACATCATAAGGTCTTATAAATAATTATTAAGTTCAAAAAAGTTTTTTAATTTAAAAAATTAAAAATTTGAGTTAAAAGTAAAAAGTTTGCTTGATCTCACAAGTTATATTTTACAAGGCAAAATAAAAGTAGTGGTTAACGTTTGTCGATAACATCCATCACCAGGTGGAATTTTTTTACATAAAATAAACGAACTGAAAATATAAAATTAGGTTTTCTAATTTTAATGAAAGTTATAATTACTTCAATTTGCGTTTCATTAAATTTTCACGTCCGTTATTTTTTTACTTTAAAAAATATCGGTTATCGAACAACGTTGGCAAAAATAATACCAAATGTTTGCTCAATTATAACTTTGTATTGTAAAAAATTTTGTTTAGATCGGCGGTTCTAAACTTTCTCATCTGTGAGGCAAAAAAAAGTATTTTTTTAACTGCTACAGAAATATGCAGAAGTATTTTAATAATTTACAATTTTTTAACCGTATTCACCTTTAGCAGGGATTTAGTACCCTGTAGGTTATTTTGCATAATAACCTGGGTTCAGGAAGATCCTGTTTTTGTTGATGTACTAACTCGTAAAGTGTTTTATGACAGGCATTTTGAATTTATACCTCTCTTATCATATCCTGAAACGTAATAGGCAAACAAAGGATTAAATGAAATTTCCAATATCTAAAAATATCAAATTACGGTCGCTAGCGCATTAAAGCTATAAATCTCGTCAGAACTTGAAAATTTTCACAAAATCAACATTTCCGATTAATTAAAATTAAATTGTAATTTTATTGAAACCGTTATCCTACAAAAATGTTTGTAATTAATTTTTTTAATACAAAAGCGTCATGATGATCTGACAGTGACGTGGCTTCAATTCCACCAAAAATTCTTATAAAAATTCTTCTTCATGTTGTTTATTGATCTGTGATTGTAATGAAGGGGCACCTCGCATATTTCGTTTACACGCTTTCTTCTAAATGAAAATTGTGTACATTTAACTCAATAGATTACCTACCTTGAAATTTGAGATATCAAAAAGATAATGATTACTTTAGTTGAAATTTTTTATGTCGGATAAAACCACAGACAAATTACCAATGGTAAGGCTTTAGGAGTAATTTGAACAGATTTCTTATTTTTTGAAGAAAGAAAGTCTTTGTCAGATGGAAGGATAATTTTTCCTTTTTGTGCTTTAAATTTCAAATTTTAATTTGATACAATGTCTATATTTGTTTAATATCCTTATTGAGGGGTAAAACCTTGGTAAGAATTATTAGAAATTGTGAAAAATATGTCTACAGATCCAATATAAAGTACATTTTTGTACATAAGTAGGAAAACAATAACCAAATATTATACGTTAATTCACACATCATGAACAGTTTATTACTGTAATATGGTAACTAAAGAAGAAATAGTTGTAAAAGCACTTAAATTTACTAATTAACTAATTTAGTTGCTCGACCTTCGGTCTCACTGAGCGAAATTAGTACTAACAAGATTCTTCTGGTCAGTTTATTTCCAAAGCCTCGTTAGTAGTTTTTTAAAGTTTTATGTTGACATGGTTATTTTATTAGTTCGACTAAATTTTGTTTTTAAAAGTTGACATCTTTGACTAATAGGAAATCACAAATATTCTGTCGGTTTGCATGCTGAGCTTAAATATAATTTGAAAGCGCAGTAACTACTGCTATTTATTGAAGTTGAAAGTTCATGAAATAAGAAAAATATACATAAAATGCAAGATAGTGAAGTGATTTTGGCATGAAGCAACGAGTTCTCTAAACAAAAGACGAGAAAGATTAAAATAGCTGATTTACTACTAAGAATTCGGATGATACAGTGCAAACCAGTCGAACGAATTAAGTCGCTGTGATAAACAACGGCGTTCTAATTAAAAAAACATCTGCAATCAGAATAATATCAAAATATTTAGATTTATCTCTAACAGTTCATTTAGATCTAAATTCGAAAAATTAATTACAGATTTGTTTTAAATAATTTTTAAAATTTAATGTTAATTAAATCTTAAAAAGCTTAGAGCAATTTTAATTGTTTAAAAATCCTGAAAATCTTAGCAATCACAAGATTAATAAATTGTGACACGTAATTTGTTTATATGTATTTAAAGGGATGTTAAAGAGAACCTTTATTTGTTATATTCTTTTTTATTTTTTAAACTAAGAGGCTGAAAGATCCTAGAAAAGTTAACTATTTAGCCATCTCTGTGTAGGACCTTGTTATCTTATCATCAATTATTGTTATAGCTCATTAAATTTTGCTGATAAGTGAAGTGTATTGTAGCGTTATTTTATTGATTTATAATATTATGTAAATTAGTGCTTTATGAACTCTTGATCTGTCCGATTTAAAAATTTTAAGCTCTAAAAAAAAGTTCATTTTTGGCTCGAATGAAACTGGACTATTAAATTAAAATTAAAAATCAAAAAGTTACAGGTAACTCGAACCGAACAATGATATACAAAAGTAATAAAAATATTGATAAATTATTAAAAATTGCGAATTTTAACAAAAATGTTAGTAGTGAAATTCAATACCACCTTTACATTATTCAAAAACTTCCAAATTATTCATAAACTAGATACATAGTATGAAAAAACCTCCTGAGGCCAAAAAAAAACTTTTTCACTAAAAATTGGTGATTTGATGCTGTTAGTGATAAATAACATTTATGTAGTTCATTGAATTCATGAATACCATGGAAACTATTTATTGTTGAACAAAAATCTAAAAACCAACTTTATCGAACGAAACTTAAATTACCGAATCGACATTTGGGTTGCTTTATATCTTTTTATATTTTTATTTAAAAGTTTTTAAAACAACAAATTTTTGGCTTAAATTAAATTTTAAATTTTTAAAAACCATTTAAAAAATAAAACATTTTTTAACTCTGCTAGGATTAGTGCACTGTACGATAGAGATTTTATGTAACACAAAATTGAGTTCCAAATGTTGTCATGAAATGTTTTTATGCAGAAAATTTTAATTTACTTAATTGAATTATTTAAATTTAGTTGTATCCTAATAAAGAATACGTGCGTAATTGCGTAATACTGGGTGCTTGCTTAAATATAGGGATTTCATCATTATTATATTGAGTATAGTAGTTGAGGTAAATAAAAGTTAATTAAAAAATTTCAGGTTAAAATTAGCAAGAATTTTGAGATTTTTAAAAATATTGTTTATGTCATTAATAAATTAATCATTTTTTCAACTTGTCATTTCTATAAATTTCAGTTCCATGAACAATCAGCAAAAATATTGATTATTGATTTGATACAGTAAATCATAGCTCATTAAGAAAAAAATAAGAAGTAACCGAACAAAAATATAAAATATACCTAAACCACTTTATAAATTAATTATATAATACATTTTTAATATAATATTTACTCCTTTATTTTGATTTCTACATCGTGGGAAATATTGCTTTCATGGTAAATCAAGTCAAATTATAATTTTGTTCAAAATTTATTCCCATAAATTTTACCCTATACAAATTTTTTCAGTAAATGCACTATCGACAAGTTAATATTGCCAAAAACCACTGGAGTTCTCTTGTCAGGGTAATTTTTTATTTTAAGGATGAGACTCGTGGGAAGGCTAAACTCAAAAAATATTTGATTCTGCAATACTCAATATCATATTTAGCACATCAAAAATTGAAAAAACCTTCATTGAATCAGAAAAAAGCCCTGATAGTTCACGAATGTAATGGTGAATAGACTATAGTTAGACTACCAGTTACGTATCGAGTTCTTAGGAATTCTAAGCTGCTATTTAGAGATTGTCTGGCAGATAAGTCGGAAAATATAGTTTTCTAAATTAAGCTGCTAAAGTCATAATATTTTAGTTGCACTTCGATCGCTTCCATAAGTATACTTCAAAACATATTTTGAATTAAATAATGTCTTATTATGTGACCTCGTGTAAAAAAGTGTATAGCGACGGAGTAAATTAAATATAAATACATAATTCTTTTATTCTGTTGTATTCCAACTGTGATGCGTTCTTGTCAGCGTATTTGCTATTACTAAAACATTTCAGTATTCTTTTCCCAACTTTCGCTGCTTTTCCAACACTGAGTTACAAAATTCTAAGAGATTTCCATTACCGACGAAGTTAAAACAAACGCCAAACTTCTGAAATATTTTCGTCCGTGTACTAATAAACCGACCTTAAGTTAATTTTTCAGTCTGACAGCAACAATTTTAATTTTTGGCATATCTGAGTAATTGATTATAATTTTCAGTAAAATTAGTAAAATTTTCCAAATTCTTCGTCGAAAAAGTGTTGAGTAAGGTACGTAATTTTTAGCAATTACTTAAAACTTTTTCATATCAGACAAAGAGAACTTGGTATAGAATTTTAGATTAGACAAGTCCCTTGAACTACATTATTAAGACAAATGTCTTTTTTCATCTTTCTATTCTGTTTAATTGTTTAATATTCATGGTATGGAGGAAGGATTGGGAGTTTTATAAATTATTTTAACTGTGAGTAAATTTTAATCCGCTTTAAATAGCAATGTGTATGTAATTAAGGTAATGAATAACTGAAAATATTAAATAATAAATTAACATTGTAACTTTAAGTGGAACATTAAATTCCAAGCTTTTCCTGATGTTAAAATAATTTATATTCATTTTATACGCGAGCTGCTCAATCGGCATAATTAATGCTTTTACCGATGAATTTCCAAACTTTTTCTATAGTAGGAAATTTTTTTTCGATTTCGTTCCTCGGTTGTTAAAGCGGTCTTATCTTTAAAAGAACTTTGTAAGTCAAATATTTTATTGAAACTTGACTTTATTTGCTTGTCTATGCATAGAACAATGAGTAAATTATAGCTGGGAGCCTCCAAAAAACTTTAACCAATAGAAAATATTCAGAGTACTACTTTCTTACTTGTAAGCGTTCTGGTTAACAAAACGCAAAATAAAGTATTTTCTATAGAATCCAATTCGCCCGGGTGGTTTCCATTTTTCTCGATTTTTCTTTAAATTGAAATTTTAAAGTATCTACGAAATACGCAACCGAAAAATCTCACTACGAAAAGAAATTGTTATATTTTTCTGTTGTTTTATTTTCAAATTTTCTTAATAAATTCATACATTCCAATTTTTGTTATCGATGTTAACAACCCAAAAAAAATTTTCCTGATTTATTAACGCGAGATTAGATGTTTTGTAATAAAACTTTTCACAAAGTTTACTTTAAATTTCCTATGAGATTGCTTAAAACAAATTGAGTTTTTGTTCAAGTCGAGAATAAAATTTGAAAAAAGAACTTCTAAATATAATGCAACATTTTAGAATCAAATAAAGAAGTAATGAAAACATAATTTTCAAAGAAAAATATCGATTTTATTTATTTTTAAATCACGAAATAGAATCGTGTCCACTGGTAATGTAATTATGCTAACCAGAGCGAATCTTTTTTGTTCTTTCATGCACCCCTAGTGAATTCACTGACCGTGTCTATGCATATATTAGTTGAACCATCCACCAGTAGCTTATGCCCACTACTCTTTCTGTCCACACATCGTAGAAAACAATGCCCTGCTGCGTTTTTAGATAAAACTAACCTCACATTATTTTCTTTGTTTACGTGAACAATCCTTTTAACCTCAAAAACAAAAAGGTCATTTTTGGAAAACCCATTTACGTGAACACGATTTTCTATTAGCTCTAAATTTGATACTTCAATTATTATCACCTGCAAACCTTCAGCTTAAATATTTACTTTGCCATAACGAAGAATTAAAATACAGTAAACATTCAAACAACTAAAAATAAACTATGCAAACAAAATTGTTTAGTTTATACTAACAAGTGCCAACTTAAGTGGGGACGTTCTTATTACACAAACCAAGCTCGGACATAACATTGCTGTTTTATGCAAACAACAACTTGTTAAACATTAATTGTGTATATTAGAAGACCATTCTGACAATTTTAGTTCATTTTAGAAATGTTTTTAAACCAGTCTTTGTAGGGAAAGATAAATAATTGTTGTTGGTTTGGTGGTTTCTATCAAACGGCACAATAAGAAGTTACCGATTCGAACCTCACATTTAAAAGTAGGATGAATACTTTTTAATTTAAAAAAATAAAAATTTAAATGCTAAGAATACAAGGAACTGTTTGCGTCGAGCTTTCGGTCATTTACATTCGGCTCGGTCTACATATAAACTTTTACCCCTTGAGGTTACAACATTTTAAATTCTAAAAGCTACCGTATCTGTAGAAAATGTTTACTTTCCTCCATTTTTAATACTTACAGGTCTTTGGGTAGTTTCTTAAAACTCAATTGAATCACAGTCAATGTTGGCTATATTACTTCAAGAAAGTTTTCCTAAGAGAAAATGTGCTGTATTACGTTTTTATAATTAGTAAGAAAAGCAGATGTCCTACTTGTAAAAACCACATCTTCAGGCCATCCGCAAACTATAGAGATTTTAATTAATTTGTCTATCACTGTTGCATTTTAGCGATAGGTTTTTATTTTTTGTCTTATTTTGATCCTCTAGTTCGTATCGTAAATCAGAAAATATAATATTACTTTTTTTATAAGCATAGTATGCGAAATTGAAAAGGATCAAAGTAAGACCAAAAAATAGAAAATCTAACGGAAAATGGAAGATTGATCGACCAAAAACTTAAAAATCTTACGGATGCAACTGTGAGATGTTCATATATTGTACGGTTACGTCGAACAATGAATCAGGCTTAAGGATTTGAAGTGCATTCATAGTTCTCCGCAAGAGCTACGCCATATATCAATTATATTTTGCAACATGATGTAAATATACTTTATAAAACGATTTATAATACCAAATAAACAATATAAATGTACAGCTTTCGCGGTTTATATCAACTGAAATTGAAGTCCCAAGTAATAGGTATACTTGCAAAGTAATTAATTTTGTACAAAAAAGCTTTACAATAAGAGCACTTTTCCAATCAGACCGAACAAAAGTATCAATAGTTTAAGTATGTCTTGATGATTAAACGTCATTGATAATAAACCCATTTTTTTTGCATAAAAAATAAAGATGTATCCAGTCATTTCCAGGAAGTTATAGTCTATCTACCCTTAATGAAATTTGTTAAGATCGAAACATGTGAATCGACGATCCAAAAAGCATTACATTTAATGCACTGTAATGTATTTTAAATACTGTACAAGAATAGAACTAAATTACATTTATTAGTATTAAACCATGCAAACGTTTGTAATTCATAAAATTAATGAAGTATAACTTATCTAGTACATACTTGAAAAGATATTTTCAAAAATAGTTACAAAAAAATAAAAATTAGTTTCAGACGTTCCATGGTGGCAAGAATTAAACAAGCATAAAGAAAAAATGTTCATTCAAAAAAGCTGATAGCTTAAAGTTATAAATATTGATAAAAAATAACAAACTTTAGCGTGAAAATTAGTTAGTTAATTGTTTCTAATAATTAAATATAAATGAAATGGCTTCAATTACTTCGCTTTTGTAAATGGGTTTCTCTGTATAAATAAAATTTTTACAGTAGATCGTAATAATAATGTATTGAATTATATGTTCGTGTCGACCATAAACGATATCCAAGTTAAGTAAGTGGAAAGTCTGTATAGCTTTAGCGACAATGTTGAATTTTGATTTGCAACAAATCACTTAACACCATTTCCCATTGCTCGAAAATCACTTTAGTCACAATTCTTTATTTAAAACAAACTGGAACATTTCCAATATCTAGAAAGAAAAAACTTAAACACTACAATAATTTAACCACGAATGTTAGAAAATACAATGTCATTTTTAAAACCTAGGATAATAAACGAAATGGCAAAAATTTTATTAACAAAAATAGTAGAAACTGAGATTACCATTAAAATAATTAATTATAAAACAAAAATTTCAAATTAACGAGATAAACACAATAAAATTTACATAAAGTAAAACAGCTGAATTATGTACCTATTGCTGGAAGCTTATGAGATATTTTTAACTTTTAATTTTATACTACTATTTTTGCAAGATATAATTTTATATATTTTTAGATAATTCAAGTTCAGTTTTGGATAACATGCATAAAATTATTTATTAATCAAAGAGCAAAGAGGTCATCAAACTTATCACTTTTTTTAAATTTTCGGGCTTTAAAATATGTGGGCTACTTTAGCTACACCAGAAAAATTTACTTCCCACAAAGTTTATAAAGAGTTAAATTAGTTTTCATTTCATGGAAGAAAAATTTGTTTATCAAAGAAAGTACAAATTTATGTTATTACCCGTCGACCTAGTACGTATTAAGGACGTATTGGCTACATATCTCATAGAGGTTTTTTTAAACGTTTTGTACTGCGGGTACATTACACTTCTTTGACTTTTCGACCGTCAGAATAAAGTAGTATTTACTTCGCTCTGAGTCGAACTACGTCCTCAGCATAAGTAACTGAGTTAGCCATCGTTCAAAATGTAATAATTAATACAAATATTCCACGCTTTTCTACTGATCTATTTTTAAATTTTAGATTAAAGAACGAATGGCACTATAAAGTTTAATGAAATTATTAGGGCGTAAACCAGATCAATCTCGGAGGAGTTGATAGTATGAATATTTAAATCAAGGTCTGTACACATTACTTCCTGATGGTTTACTTGCTTAGTTTGAGGTTAGCTTTTAGTAAATATGTTATTTGTCAATTATATATAATTATGTATAATAATTATAAACACTCAAAAATCAATCAATCAAACAAAACAAAAATTCCACAGGTTTTCCAATCAATCAAATTGTAAATGCACACATATTAGACACACAATTAAAATATGCATAATTAACTTTTCTAATAATAATTTGAAAACATTCCTGTCGGTTTACGTAAAAGGAGATTGAAATATAGTATATTGTATATTGAAACCCAGTACGATTTACAGACGGTCTTTCTATAAGCCCTCATATCTTTCCCACAGAAACATAAAAGATTAAAAATTAAACTAAAAACTTTGATGTTGTAGGAGCTAAGCTAATGTTTGCTTTAGGAGCTAAAAAGCTTCCTAGTAATATATTTGAATAGATTTACAGCTAAATTATGCAAGAAAGATTAGGTAACCGATTCATAGGGGTTATAAGACTTATAAGATTATTGGCTACATATAATAGAAAGTACAGAACTCTAGTAAGATTTTAGAATCAGTGTTATTGAGTCATTTCTTACAATTTCCTGTACAACAAATTGCCTGTAGTTTAGAATTTAACGAGGAATTCAAACCACGGCGGTGTAAACCTTCCGAAAGTAACTTAATTTATTCTATTATCATTTCCTTAACTTGTTAATGTTCTTAAATTTAATTTAATCTTAACAAATTTTGATTCTAAAAAACAAAAATTGCTCAAATTTTTGAAAACCAAAATTAAGAAAACCCTTGTTCATGAAGCACAGAAGGGAATAAAAATGCCACCGATGTCTTTCCATTAAGTTAATAGAATTGTTTTTCTGCGGCTATGCCTACGTTTAACAATTTAAAAAAATTAAACTTAATTAAACAAATTAACTTTGTTGGTTAAACTTTTTCAACTTAATTTGTTTGAAGATATTCCAACTGTGCAAAATGATTTGCAACTTCTCTTTCAACCACCTCCTACTTAAAGTACAAAGTTTTTAAAAGATTTTCAGGTTTTAAAGTATTTTAAAGCTGGGTGTACACCGGTAAGGTTGTATTTACAAAATATTTTTAAATTATTACGAAACATTATGGAACTTGCATAAATGCAAAAGTTTATAAATTTTAATATTCATAAAATATTACCCTAATACCGAAGAAGTTTAATTTTACACCACTTTTTGTACCAAATTTCACTTTAGTTTCAATAACAAAATAATAAATTTTGTGCATAAATATTTAAATAAATTACTTTTTAATAGCAAACCGCAGGTCGTTTGACGACGAAGAATTTTTCTAAAACATTTTAAACTTCAAGAAAGTTTAATTTTCAGGAGTTTCATTCCTGTGGGAAGCGATTCAACGTGAGTTGATTTTAATGAAAAATTATGTACTTACTATAACATGGATAGTTCAGAAAATATTGAATTTAAAAATTTTCAGTTGGGTCAAACCACCTTAGATATTTAGGTTTGCTGGACCCATCAAATGCTCAGCATTTATAATTAATTAACCACTTCCTGGTTTGCGGAAGCGGTTATAACAAGTTCGAATTTTAAAGTAAAATAGGCAGTGCTTAATTTTTACAATCAAAAATATTTAACAACTTTATTAACCAATTCAAAAAACTTACATTTGTGAAATAAATTGTTTTCTTCGATTTCTTAAGCCACCAAAGAATTGGTTACAGAATGAATAAAAATAACGCGATATTGAAAAGTATTCATTATTTGGGATGGATTGATTACATATTTTCTTTCGCTTTGTTTGCTTTTTTTATTTAAGTTCCCCCAGAACAATATTAATTAAGGTAAAACATGCAAAAAAAATTGTTAAATTTACGCGAGGTTTTTATATTCCTTTTATATAATATTTATAAAAGTTTATTTTGGTGAAATAGGAAACGCACAATAAAAGTAATACAAGAAGTTTAGTGTAAATCTGAGGATGGGTATTACTAGCACGATATAAATGAAGTGTCGGGTGCCGCGTCACTTGCCCGGACTAGTCCGGATACGCCCCGGAATGTGGATATTAAAATTCCTTGGCAGTCGCGGTACAGAGCCGGTTGCAGACTTCGAGAACTAAATGATTTTTAGAAGGAATTGTGAATTATTACACGATATAGGATCGTGAATACATTTAATATTTTAATGGAATATGAATTATGCAGGAGCACGGAAAAGAATATACAATAAATCAACAAACAAGAAGCGGACACTTAATTTGCGGCAAAAGTTGCAGATCCTTTGGTAATATCGAAGTAAAATTATATTCCATTTCAATTTTGTTCCAATCGTCTATTTTTAAAATTTATTACTTAAAAATTCATGAAATTCATTTCAGTTAGATTTAATTTCTTGCAATTATGATTTGACCCAAAGGATGAACGTTGTAGATTTCCAGCTTTAATTTTAAATCAAATTTTATGTAATGGCATTTAATAATTCATTAGATAACCTGTTTTATAATGTATTTTTGTAATTTATTACTAAAAACACTCAAAAAGTTTAAATTTGTCGAAATTTGTACGAATATTCACAATTTTAAATATTAGGAGCTTTGGTAACCAATTGGGTTGTTCAGCGAGTCGGTTTATTTCACTTTGAACTTTGTACAGTTTGACCACAAACCAAAACAGTACCTATCTACACAAGGTTTATCTTTATATTGCACAATATACCAATTGAATTAGCTGTTTAATTAAAACTTTAATTCGGCAAATCAGAGTTAAGTTGAGATTTGAAATTTAACCATTCTAGAGTCAACATTAAAAGTTTCTAGGTCAATATTTTATAAAATTGTTTACCTCAACTCTACGTATAAAAGCGATTAAAAATTTAAACCAGGATCATAATAACTGTAAGTAATATTACCATAGTGCATTTTAATTTTTATAGATAATATTGTTTATGAATATGAGCTTAGTTTAAATAAATTATAAGTTTTTATAATAACGCAATCGCTAAGTGTTAAATAAATTATAATTCAATACAAATTTAATAAAAATATATAAATTATCAAAATTAATATTAAATTTATATTTAAAAATTAATAAGCTAAGCAAGCAAAACATTAAAATTATTTTATAAACTTTTAGGAATTTAAATATTTATAATTCAATACTAAAGTATCATTTTGAAGATAATTATCAGCAAAATTTTTAATAAAAATCAGTCGTATTGACAAAATGGCAAGCTGTTTTAAGAAATTTCTCTTCTGGGATTGCGTAAAAATCAACAAAGTTTTTTTTTGATTTTACCACTTTTGATTCTGTTAATTAGGAAACCTATAGTTTTACTACAATTTCAGTTTATCCAGTGAAAACAGAAACGGTGACGTATTTTGTGACCTAAATCTATTTTGATTTACCATTGTCGATTAGCTATCTAAACATCTTAAAATCGGAACTGCTTAAGCATTGAGAATTCAAACAGTTTCTGTAAATGTGAATATTTCTTCATCGCCCTGTCTTTTCGAAGTTGACTTACTACAGATTGCATCCAGCTGGAGTCTGCTATTGTTGGTTAACCAATGACGGCACTTGCATGCGATGACGTAGCACTCGAGTTAGAAAATTTATACTATATATTATAAACTTAACAGTCATAAGTAAAACTACTACCAGTAACTTGTTAAATAGATTTGCAAAATTATAGTCGTTCATCATCTGGAACTGCTACCTGGGGAAAACATGTAGGTTTACCGATTTATATCATATGATGATTTAAAACGATCAAACTACACAATTAACGATTCTGAATTATATTAAATCAAATCTTAGTCTACTAATAACCTAAATAAACAGTACAAATTAATGTTTTTAAATCAAATCTTAATCTCCAATGTTGTTTATGCAGATTAATTTAGGGTTGAATTTTAGAATACATCAGGAATCAAGATTTTTAGCATTTTTCAACTAGCCAGTCCGACCCTGAGATAGGATAGAAAAGCTTTAATTTTACATGAAATACGTCAATTTTTTAACATGCATTGTATTGAAATTATACAAAAGAACTATCAAAATTTATAATAAAATTATCCGAAGCAATTAGCAGCTTTTACGATTCGAATAAAAATAAAAATATTTCACAGCGACAAGTATCCTATAATATCGTTGTATACTTACAATAAACGTTGTGATAGCAATTTATATTTTTATGTTTACCACAACTGCCACCATGTCAGGATATGAAATTTTTATTGAATTTTGTCATAATATTTTTCACAGGAAAAATAAATAAGAATAGGCTGTACGAAAATCCTTAATAAAAATTTTGTTGGTATTATAAGTTTTTAAATTTAAATAAAAGGCGACTTTTATAAAGTTAGACATATTAGACTCCAAATTTTAATTACTTTAAGGGGTTTCTTGCGTCATAAAATTTAATGTAATTAAAAGTTACATAACTAAGAAACTTTTGAGAAAGAGAAATCACTTTTATGGATAAGAAAGCAAAATTAGAATAAGTACACGCGTGGGCGCTTTTCGTGATGATAAAAGTAAATCAGGAGAGGATCTTCCTTACGATTGAATTTTCTTGGGCTAAAGTCCTGATTGCTGATTTCGTGGACACGAGCTACTTGGGAGTAACTATGCGTCGCACATACTTCGTGGTAAATGTGCGTTAACTTGAGGGTTTCATTATTTATTTGTACCCAACCGGAATTACCTAAATACTCTTCCAGTTTAATCAAAAATGACCCTGTTACACTAGATGACAGAATATCATACTTGAATTATTTTGTTACTTCCATTCCGTCATCATATAACAACAACACTTTGTTAAAAACTTTTCATAGTTTTAATTAATGTACACTAATTTTGAAATAATTAATATACCCAAACCTGGTTTATTGTTGGGTGTTTAATTATTTATTGCACTTAATGAAAATTTAAATAAAACGGTTCGCTTCGTCAAAATTTCAAAATGCAATTAAACTGTTAATAATTTAAATACGAATTTTATTGCGAAAATAATCTCGTTCATGTTCTGCTTTTAGAAAGTCGAACCGCACAATAAGTAACAATTACAAAGAAGTAAACCATAATGTACTTTCCAGCATTTCGCAAAATGAGTTTAAGTAAAATAGCGGAACCCTTTATGTGATAGAGGTAATGTAAATTTGAACTGGGAAGTTACGTAGACAATATACAGAGCTTTTATTAGGACGAGGTTGAAGAAGCTCCAAACGCAAAATTATTATTTCCTGAAATCATCAAAATCGTCAAAGCATTTCAACTGGAACATAAAAAAGTAGTTACGAGACTGACTATTTAAACCTGGCTTATAATTAATTTCCAATTAAAAAATATTAATTTTTCAGTTTTTAATTTGTGAAAATTATATTTAATTTATCATAAAATTAATTTCAATAATATTAAACTAATTCATTATACTAATGTTAGTCACCTTTCAGATTAAAACCATTAAATTTATTTCAAATGATTTTAATTGAAGCAAAAAATTTCCGACACGAATGGAAAACAAGATAAATAAAACTTAATTCTCAATACAGCACTTGAAAGAGTAAGAATATTCCAAACAAAATTATGTGTAATTGTTTACGATAAAAAACTATTACTAAATTTAGTATTTCATAAAAATACACATTTTTTTGTTTTGATTTATATTTAGTTTAAACTTCGACTTTAACCATGGAGTTTGGCTGAGTTCTAAAAATTATAATAAACCAATCTAAAATGTGCCAACTTTTAATTATTATTAGAGATATTTTATTGGATCAGAAACCTGGGATACTCGGTACAATACTTTTTCCAAAATTGTAGTACTAGTCTGCCTCTGTTCAATCACTAAATTGTTTTAATAATCACGGTAGCCGGCATCAACCTGACTGTAAGTGCGATGATTTAAGAACTGAACGTTTTCAGATAGTTCGAAACAAAGTTGGAGTTTTTTTTGTTTCAAACAACGACGTACAAAAATGTTCAAGTTCAATAGTCAAAGCCCATCTTATAATAGTAATAAATCTTAAACAAAAAATTTTAGCTAACCAAGTTCAAAGATTGTTTATCACAAATATCATCAAAAATTTACAGATGAACCGCTAGTTTATAAAATATCTCGTACGATGTTTCATAATCTTCAAGATTATTGTGGGGCAGGGGGGGGGGCTAAAAATTATATTAGTTGTATGAATTTCATACTGCAATATTAAATCCACATTTATTTTTCATATGTTTAATAATTGATGCTCAAGTTTTTAAAATCCGCGACTGTATATTATCATAGATTAAACACAATTCAAAATATTTATTAGATTACAACGTTGTTTAAACAGTATTCACGATTTTACTGACACAAATGATAAAACGTACCTACTGATTTTTTAATATTTTTGGAGCTTTCAACGCTGTAAGCGTAACAATTTTTTAACCAACGAAATCAATAAAAAAACTCACCACTAGCAAAATTTCCAAACGTTATTGGTTAAAACTTTTTTACAGTTAACCGCTGACGGTAAACCCGTGGACCTTTAATGATAAAATATATATTTATGTGTAGTTTTCGTACTATTCTTGTGGGTGACATATCGCTTAAGAATCATAACATCGTAGGTTCGAATATATTGTACTACAAAGTTTTTATTGAATGCAACACACATTTTATTGTATTGTAAACTTAAAAGCTCGTATAATAAACCTATAATATTATGCAAACTGACAAATAGTTTAAAAGTTTAATAAAAAAGTTTGACCTCAAAGCAAGTAGATGGTATGCTATTGGAACGACTTTTAATACAAAATAAAAACTGGAAATAAAACATTTAAAAAATATAGGTAAGACGAGCAAAAAGTTGAAAATATTTTACTTTCTGAAGTGTCTTTTTTGAAATATCTAACATGTAACATACTTCTTGTAAGTATCAAAGTATTAACCACTTGCCAACGTTTATGCACTTTTTGATTTCTTTTTAGATTTGTTGACACAGCAGAATCGCTATGTAACTGACGATAGCAAAATCGTAAAACGAACTTTTTATAATTTTTATACCACAACTTTTCTAGAAGATTTGAAAATATTATTTTTCTGAGACGAGGCAAATTTTGTATTTGTTATTACAACTCCAAAAAATGTAGCGTTTTTAATAACTTATTATTATTTATTTTTGAAGAGCTAACTGAAATAAAAGTAAGTAAAATGAACAAATACTGGGGACAAATTTTCAAAAAGTTCGTTTCTATTTAGTTAGTATTCATTAATTATGAACTACTTTAATTAAATAATATTATTTGATTTTATATTTAATAAATAATACTTTTTTACCCTTATTTTTATATCTATATTATTACAGTAGTCACACTTTTTAGAATTAACTGGGGTTTTTCCGCTGTTGTCTTTTTGACGCTTTGTTTGGTACCTGAAGGCATTAATAAATACGCAAATAGGATTTACATTTGTTCAATTTCATAATTTAAAAGCCTTCGAGATCGTTTTCATTATTTCAAGTGAATTTATAGTGAAATTGCCATGTAACGGTTCAGTTGATTTAAACTGAAATAATTAAATTGATAAACCTCATTCTTATAAATCGATACAAAAATTTTATAAATAATAATAATACCTACTCATACTCATAATATTCAAAATTCCTCGTATAAATTTAAGGTGCTAATAGCAGCTGACCTTTAGTCATTCGTTGCAGGTGATCGTTCCATCTTTTAGGTCGCATTTTGTAGTAGAGAGATAATTTTGTGTAATTTTGAGGTTGATAATTAAATTTCAGAGTACAAAGTGAGCTTTTTTTAATGTACCTATTTTATTTAGTATATTTGAAAGAAAGAATTTTAAAAGTTGGCAATAATCATTAAATTAATTTAAAACAAATTGGAAAGAAATTTACAAGGTCGCGTGATTGTCGCGATACGAGGAGATAATTACAACTGAGCTACGTTGAGCTTGCAAATCGAGATTTACAACTAAAATTTTGTTTGAAATTTGTTCTGGAAATTTAAAAATTAGTGGCTTGTATTATCGATTTTTGTCTCTTTTTCAGATTCTGTATTCTGTTGTACAGCTTTTGGTTGCTTTCAAGAATCTCATTTAACTAAAATCTAATTCTCTAAACATACAGTTAAAACTACACCTAATTTTTTCACCGTCGTAGTTGATAACCGAACATTCAGTTCATAAAAACGTAATATTTACAACATGCTTACAAAGGCTTTGAAATGCCTTATTTGCCTTAAAAAGGGTTTTTAAACCTGTTTTAAATTTTTTTCATTTTTATGAATACCAGTAGTGATTATGTTTAAATTAAAAATTGTCAAATGTAAAAGTTGGTCTTTTGGGAAAATAATTAATTTTTTATCCCCAAAAAGTAAAATAATGGTCATGAAATAAAACGAAATTACTCCAATTCACCTCAGTTTGAGGTTTTCACAGACTTGAAAAAAAACTTAATCGCTGAAAATTTTGAATTCAAGCTCCTTACAAAGAAGAAATGCCAATTTTTCATTTGTAACTTTTTTTAGAGTGAAATGTCGATAGCTACGATGCTCATAAAGCCTGATATAATATAAAGCTGTATCATGTAGTTTTTAAGATAAAATTGTTAATTTTTAAAGGTTTATTTAAAGGTTAAGAAATGTCTATAGATCTCTCCTAAGCACTAGATCTGTTACACTTTATGAATATTGTTATTGCACAGGTCGATTAGCTGTGAGAGCCTTTCAAAACTGCGACCAGTTTTGATCTTTTGTTCTTAACCTTTCTAATTAGGTTTTCAGGAATTCAATTTTGCTAGCAAAACATAGAATGTTTTAATAAAGTTTACTTTTCATTTACTTGGGTAACAGTTGTGCTTGTCCAAAATATTTTAGCCTAAGTCGAGCTAAGGCAGGGGTGCTCAAAAGGTCGATCGCCACTCGATCGAATAAGTTTTGAATTTATTAAAATTGTTCATTATTTGGTTGGTTCCATAAATAAAACTTATTTATTATTTTGAAGTTGTCGGCAACACTGTAATAAAAGTATATCTATGGTAGCCTCTCTGGGTGACCAGGATATAAAAGAACAAATTATTTTATTATTTGTAGATTCACTTTTTAGATGGAAGTAGCTCCAGAAATCATCATTACTCACAAAATTTTCAAAAAAAAACCGTTCATGGTTGTAAATCCCCCTTTTCCCAAACCCAGCTGGCTTATTGCCAACTTTATATAATATTGCCAGAAGTCTGGCGTAAATCAAACATTGATAAACTAAAGAGCGTGAAACCGCTGTTCTACTCCTGATTACGTCAGAGAGAAGTCTAAAATCGATCTGTGGACTATGGGAAAGGCAAAGAAAAATCATCCCATTAACATGTCTCTAGTAAAATCGTCTTGGATTAGCCAGAAGAATCGCCAACATCCAAAATTGGATAGGCACCTAAAGAAGAAAAATCCCCACACCTTGCACCATGTATGCCTATGTCTGTTTCCAGTTCAGTTTTTAATCCATCTGTTGGAGGATTTTGTATGTGCTTGGATTATTTGACTTTTAGCCGTGATGAGGTCTTGAATAACAACCTCAAACAGTGTCTTAAAGTCGAAACTTCTTGAAATTATGTACAAAGAATTTTTAGACAGATCCAGATGAAAAAGATTTAGTATCTTTAGACCACCTGTCTGGTTTAAATTTCTTAATTTGAATAATTTTTATAGAAGTTTGACGCTTCATGAATAATCACGATTGGTTCGTTCATTGGTATCCTAAAAGTAGTTTTAGTGCTGCCTTCAGGCAGCACAGCCTGATCCATCAAGTTTTAATATAAAAATTTTTTGCTACAATTTCTCCTTTTCATCTTCTTAAATTTTTTATAAATATTTCCACCAGTATTCCATTAAAAAGATTTAAACTAAAATTTTCTATTTTTTGAAACCTGCAGGTGCATTCTTCAATTTACCATTTAAAACTACACAAAATAAAAATTTATATTGCGATTTTTCTAATTACTACTCCAATATAGGTCGAAACTTAAAACGAATTATTGTAGTACTGTAGAGAGTGCTTTATGCATTGAAATTTGAGTAGTTCTCTTCTGATAATTTTGCTTTTAATTATTAACTTCTAGCTTGATATGATTCAATTAAAAACTCAAAATAAAATTTTCTGAGGGAAAACTAAAATTAAAAATTAGATAAAAGCAAAATCAAAAAAAGATTTGTAAGTACTTCGGTTTATGTGGAATTTTCCTATTTTCTCCTAAAGTATAGAAATGTTTAGATGATTTAAAATTATACTATGAGCTTTTCCGATTAATAATAGAGCTCATATTAAAAATTGAAACGATTCATGGCGTCCCTCAAGAGAGTCGGTCCGTGGAGAATTTTCTGCATTCTTTTCGTACCCAGTTCTTCTATGATATTTTGCCTTTGTTAATCCCATGTACTATTATTATCTTGCAACTTTTTGTAGCAACAGAATTTAAATATTAGTTATTGTGGTGTTGTTTCAATAATTTTAACACAATTTAGATTAAAGGACTAAATTTATTTTTGATCCTACATCCTTCAAATTTCCAATCGAGGAAGTGTTTTTCAATATAGTAGAAACTTTTTCCCTTTCCTCACCTTACTTTCATGTTTATTTCGTTAGCAATAAATTAACAGTATTAATTCCTAAAATAGAACGAAGAAAAGAAAACTACGCTTTTATTAACTTTTACAAAATGACTTTGATGGATAAAAAGGGAATTAAAAAAATGTTTTGGTGATTTACTAGATAAAAATGTAATAAAAAAGCTAAATAATGTGTTTCTCTAGGCGTTAATGTAATTGGTTTCTTAAAATATTGAATGCATTGTTCTTTTATTTAGTTTAGTTTTTGGCGCGATTTCGACTTTCTTATCAGAATTTTTAAATAAATATTCGTGCGGTAATTAATTATGTTTGGATGCTCTGTATAATGATAACACTAAACAACTTTTTTTCAAACGTATCAGATTTTAATTATGATATCATATTTTGTAATTTCGTGAGAATGGCTTGGATACGATGCACACGCAAGCCCACCACCAGAGCTCATTTTATTTTAATTATTGAGCGTTAAACAATGGTTATAATTACGTATAATTTTCCATTTTTATAACGATGATGTCTATAAATTATTTGTGTTAAGTGTAATCATGTATAAATTAAGCCATTAGTTAAAGCATGTATCAAATAATCTCGTGTGCGTGCACGAATGCACAAGTGTAGTAACCCACTAATTTATCTTAACATTCTATTGTTAGTTAATTTATTCCTAATCTTAAAGGATTTCCTTATGGATATAAGGATATTAGGAAAGGATATGAAATAGCACGCCCTTTATGAAGTAACCACAACTGAGTAAAATCAAGCGACTCATTTATTTTCATTAGTAAGTGTCATCTATAAATTTCTATTTACCTAATTTGTTTGTGATAATTCACACCAAACTACAATTGGATAGTCGCTAAAGCGAATAGATTGCTAGCCGGAAGGTAAAGAAAACCTGATTTTCGGCTACAACATTTTTTAATAATTATTGTCAGTTACCCGAACGCAGGTTTTAAACGTAGAAAAGATAATAAGAACATCGGAGATTAATAAATCAATTTAATAGTTCCCGTAATGCCTACTTTTGTGTAAGTCATAGGCAGAAGACGTTAAAAAAGCATTATCTGCATCTGCTTCGCACTAGTATCACACACCTATTCTTCATGTTTTGCGAAAGTCCTAATCCATTCTAAATTTTATTGTATGAACGTGTACTGTAATTTTTCTAACTTGAAAATTTCAGTGTTACTAAACTTTTTTAACAAAAAGTGACTTTATGTGACTAAGATGGCGAACATATTATTTACCAACGTCTAGGAAGATTTGTCAGAAAATAATTTACAACTTGTTTACAGTAGTTGCAACTTTGCAAGAAGAATTATATACACATCTATGATGCTATTTGACTTGCTAGTACAAATTTTAGTGCAGGAAGTAATACATTAAATTGCAGAAAATATATAACTCGAATTACACTTTGAAGCTATAATTTAGAATTGCAATTTTCAAGGCTTTGTTCCCAGCTTAAAATATTGCATTAACGTTGCAATAAAAATTTTTTTTGTTTATTTAAGGCGTATGGAATAAAATTGTTATTGATTACCCTTACGTCAGGTGTTGACACTTACACATCATCCTGATTGCTTTAAAATGTAGCCCAGAGGTAAAATTATTCGGTAACACTTATAAGTTATGCAACATAGTGAAACCCTTGTTAAAATATTAACTATGATAACTAAATTATAACACCTCCCGTACGGAACCAACATAAAACGACAAGTCAGTATAATTTTTCTTTGTAACGTAACTACATCATCGAATAATATGAATTTTCTACAATAATAAATCCTACTTGATTATCTTTACCTGACCCAATCCAGCAACTTGAAGCTTTTAAATCAAATAAAAAAATCTTGGTTACTTGGTTCAAAACCCGTCGAAGCGATGTTTGCGGTATTTTTGTCCACTTTCTGTTGCGAACTAATCAAATCTATCCTCCTAAAAGATAAACTTAGTGATTTGATTTCTGCACGGAGTCACTGGCATGGAATAACGACCAGTTTTCACTGTAAGCTGAAATCGAGTCACAATTTCGTAAAAACTAATTGTTTAATTCAAAATGATTTTGTTTGTTTCAAATACGCATTGATGATGCGTGAACGCATGGCCGAGCATGCAAAACAACTAAATGGAGCGTTTATGCTAAACCCTTTCAATGAGTTTATTAATTACGGATCACAAATCTAGGGAAAACAATGGGAGTGTAGTGACCAAAGTTGTAACTGCATTTGTATAAAATTATTAATAGGATCTCAGTACATTTTTGCAATTGAAAAGCAATTTGTGTGTAAAATTTTCAAAAAGAAGTGAATCAGATATTCCGTATGACATTTATAAGATATGAATGGTATATAATTTCAATAGTGCAACAGTCGATTCCTTTGTGCATATCACTCATCTACCGTTTTGGAGTTACATTTAAGTTGAATAACTAAGTGTATAATTCAAATGCATTACGTTTCAGAGATATCATTAAAAGCTTTGTATGCATCCAACTATCCTACAAACTATCAAGTACAGGAGAAAACGCGTACTTGGAATGTACACAATTTTACGATACAAAAGCCGTTGCTATCTCAAGTCTTCTGAAAACATTTTTCAGTATGTACTACATTCATTACAATTAATCCATTAGTTGCGTTTGTGAGTTGTTTAATCTCAATCATTTGAGAATATTAGTGACTTCTACGTATT
This sequence comes from Rhagonycha fulva, assembly GCA_905340355.1. Lineage (NCBI taxonomy): Eukaryota > Metazoa > Arthropoda > Insecta > Coleoptera > Cantharidae > Rhagonycha > Rhagonycha fulva. The sequence continues at coordinate 3,889,974 of HG996559.1, forward strand.
TAACAAAAAATTCGAACATTATTAAAGAGCTATTTTACGCTTACTGAGATCGTCAGGTTTCAAACACTTAGTAGGTATTAGCACAATGTTATTTTTTTAAGTCACCAAAGTTCAGGACTATGTTGTAAAAAAACTCTTTTAATTAAATAAGAAATTTGGGTCCAAAGCAGGTCGACTTTAAAAATTTTATGGTTTATTCAAAGAATATTTTCCTGTGCCGCAAATATAAACCGAAAAGCGACCAAAAGTTAAACTAACAAATGAAACTCATTTAGTTTTCGACAAGAAATAATAGATATAGAAAATAGTGCTTTTTGGATATTATACAGAATTAAATAATAAACATAATTAATTAATCAGAATCTTTTTGTTTTTGAGGAAGTACATGCGCCCACCTTATATGAAGAATCAAAGGGCAAGAACATATTATTTTAATTTTCTAATAAACAATAAATAACTTATGTAATAAGTAGGGAAAATCGGTAGCCATATTTCGTTTTAAGCTGACCGAAAAATAGAATAATTGCAGTTGCAGTTCGGATACACCATTAGTTAATTGTAATCTTCTAACCTGGGCCCTGCAGAAGCAACAGGTGTAGTAAAAAAAGTAATGAATTGTCTGCAGTAAGGTAATAAATAATTATTTCACAAGTGCCAGATTGGAAGATTACAACTATTTTTTGAATAGTGATATATACAAATTCTATGTGAGTGTTTAATTTTGTTTGCAATTGAAAAAGTCGAACACAGATAGCCGAACAACTTTAGTCTTCACATACCGTGCAGTAAAATCAAAATCATGTATCATGACTAATCTTAGAAGTCAGGTGAAAATGGTAGATATCAGTTAAAATAAGTGTAAAATGCCTATATATTAAATAAGAGCACTACGGTTTTCCAAAATTGTTTCTTTTATTTTCCATACTTTTAATTACAATTGAATTTTCAACTATGTTTTTGTTTCAGGTAAGATCAATTCCATTAATTTTTGAGGGGCCATAATATGGTGAGGGTGAGTTCAAATTTAAAATTTTTTGAAGTGACCAATGCAAACTCAAACCTTATATAAGCGTGTAGGCGGTTTAAAATAAAACGAAAGTAAGTTTTCCTCACTCAATACAAAATTTTGGATTTCTTTTACACTAATAATGCTCAACAAAAATCGCTATAATAATAACAAAGCACATTTTCGTTTCAAGCGCAATTATTCTACTTTTAAATTGATGACTGTCGTATCAACTATTGTTCGCGCTTTAGATTAGCTTCTTGTTCAATTTCGTATCTGCTTCGCTCCAACTGGCTTTATTTAAAAAAAGAAATCAGTGAAAGATAAAGTTTATTTGCTCAAAGAAACTTTTCCAGCTCAAAATGAGCTTAAAAAAGCTTCTGTTATCGATATATTAATTTTTTTTATTCCATTACAGTTTTTATGTAAATGTTAATTTAATATTTTCCTTTTGCATTAGCTTATTTCCTTATGGTTAGATGAACATCAAGAAACTTTTTCCAATCTTTGATTTCTGCTGATTTTCTAAAACTTGATTAAATCGCTAACCTTCAGGCGTAATTTTATCTTTAAAAATAGATGTAATCTTTGTAACTTGATTACTTACTTGTAGCTATTATCGATCAGAGGAAATAATTAAAATTATCTTGGGACAACAAATTTTATTTTCGAGGTAAAATATAAACTAAAATTTCTATGACGAAAGAAGTTTTTTGATAATGTTTTTTTCCAAATTGTATTAAAAAAACTAAGATAATGTTTAATCTAGCAAATAGTAAAAAGGATCTAAAAGCAACTACGCTTTCAGAGGTTTTACTGAAAGAAATCATATAAAAATCTTCACACTTCTCCACTTAAAACTTTTACGCTTTCGTGGCATTTTTAATGGAAACTAATAGAAAAGTAGCCATAAAACCTCGGCTATTCATGTTGAATTTACTTTTCCAAGTGCATACCAAAAAATTATTAGCGCTCTTCGAAATGCCTTGTTTTTAGTAAACAAATCCTTTTGTGGAAGCAAACAGGTTACAAAAATATTATTATCATACAAAGCTAATTATAAAATGCTTAAAGTAAATCAAAACTGAAATCTTTTTTATGCGAGTGAAATTTTTAACGATGTTGAACTTTTTCGCTGTATAAAATCTGCTCCTTTTTTGAAAAGAATACTTTTAATGATATTGAATTAAGTCTTCAATTTTGTAACCAAACCGCACGTTCTTAAATATTTTTTTCTATTATTAATTTTCTAAATTGATAAAAAATGTGGAGAATATTTTACGTTGTCGTTTTTGTTTTGTAACTCAATTTCCCATTTTTTGTGCGAGAAAAAATATTATCTTGGTTAATTATTATAATTAAATAAAAAAATCAAAGAAATTTCTTTTAAATGAAAAAAAATTCAATACCTTCATATTACTTTTCAATTTACGTTGTTACAAAAAATTTGAGTTACAATTTCTAAGAATGATTTTAAAATGCTGTCTAGATTTATCCTCACTGAAGAAAATTAAAATTAAAATGGTACCATCCTAAATGTTCTATTAAAATAGAGAAATAAAAAAGTCAAAAATTTCAGAGGAAGTTCTATACTTTGCCTGGAATCAAATCTTTTTTTAAAGCGTAAAAAACATTTTCTGCATCAGTTTTTAAAGGATATGAAAAATATCCTTTTTCTACAGTGATAATTTGGCTGAAAAACGTCCTGAAATTGTAATAATCTTGTATAAATACTAACTTACCAACTTTTTTAAAAACTTTTGTTAAAAAATATATTTATTATGAGAACTTCTTGAAATTACAGTAAATATAAATAATGGAAAGGGGCAGATTTTTTAAATAATATATAAATTACGATCTGATATCATAGTTATAATTAAAACTTGTTCAAGGTGTAGTGGCAATGGTTGGAGGGGGGAGATTATGAAAAACCTCAGTTTTAAAAAGTAACTTATTTCATATAAATACCAATTACTGCTGAAATTATATAGGTGCTAGCGGAAGTTAGATTTTTTAATAACTAACATTTAAAACTTTTTTAACTAAAATTCAAATAATTTTTATAAACTTTCCAAAGTAGCATAGGTATCCATTTTTCTTTTGTCAGTTTTTTTTGTTTGTAAACAACGAAACAGTTTACAACGACCCAACTGTTAATTATGTGTGAATTAACGCACAACATTTTATTATTTAATCGTATTTACAAAAATAACCAGTAAAAGAAACAAAAACAAAAAACAACATTAATATTTTAAATACTTTATTTAATTTTTTTTTGCTAGGAGAAACCTAATTACTCATTCAAGTATGCATTAAAAACTTCAATATTGTTGCTCAATAAATGTTGTTTTATCAATTAGCCATTATTTTGAAATAATCCTACCTTTGGTTTCATAGAAATTAACCAATATTTAAAAAAAATTTTAAAATACAGGATACGTCAATTGGCCTTTCAAGTGTCTATAGAGAATTGCGATTTGCCGTAAGCGGCACTGTTATATTTACTGTTACATTTGAAAAGCTGTTCAAGTTTCTGAAATTGCAGTATCTGATGAGAGGAATATTTGAAACTTGCTGAAACTTAAAATTTATGTGAAACTGACTTGCGATATAAGCACAATCAGTTTGTCTTGTTCTGTGATGAATTGAACCCGAAGCTAATTTTTTTTTAATCTAGTTATAAAATTTTCTTGTGTTGCGGTTTTGATTCCACGTTCAACTATAAACAAATCATGAAAGTTTCAAGCCTGGAAAATAATAAAAGTAATTAACTGATAGTTTGTGCTTTAAATTGTAGTTTTAATGAAAATTTAACTATTAATTTAACTTAAACTTACCAACTTGTATCAAACAAGGTAAAATTTAAAATATAAAGTTATGTACTCGAAACGTGACCATACCCTACATTTTATGCCGAAACGTTTTATGGAATCACGTAGGTTAGGTTAGGATAAATCCTGTGACAGTTTTATTATTTTGCATATACGAGGAGTAATCAAAAACTAAATAAATTTATATTTTAACTTTGTCGTGTAGAAAAGCAGCTTTGGATTTCGATATAAAATATTTTAAACCGGAAGCTCGTTTTATTACTCACGGACTAAGCTTTTTAAAAATCCTTATTTTAGTATCTGGCTTATTTGCTAACTTTATTTTAGATAACAATTTGGAATAGAAAATCTTTCTTTATCTCTAATCTAACGGAGCGCTTTAAAATCTAATTTAATTTAAAAAATTGTTAAGCTACAGGGATTTCAGATATATTTTCGTTCTATTTTTCAACAGTCTGAAATTTTATATATCACTTAGAAGCACAGCACATTGAAGAGCAAGAAAGTCACCAATTAAAGTGCGATGCTATAATTTACCTTAAGCGATAATTAACTATTTCAAATGGGCACTTGTAATTGGAAAAGTGTCAATTATGACCATTACCACAAATAACAAACGTGCTCTATGGTTGAGATTGCTATCACCACTTTCAAGTAAGAGCACTTTAAAAATTTTCGTGAAAGGAATGCTCAAGTTTAGCTTCTTCGATAAAAATCTTGGAATATTTAAACATTTAATGAAAAAGATAATTTTGAATTAATTATTATGGGCAACTGTTGCTTTTCAATTTAGCAACGTGAGTATATAGATAATGTTTGGTAACATAAGCTTCATGTCGGAAGTTTTATACCTCGCGATTTTCGGTTCGGATAAACGGGATGCGCTTTGGGTTCCGTTCGAGACGTATTAGGTCGAACAATTCCCTTCATTTTGTGCTTTCCTTACCGATTCGCTACGAGCTAGGGGACGGGACGGAGATTGAACTGACCCGTCCTTTCCCACATCCGCTGACCACCAACACGAACTAAACCTGTGCAGAATTTTTGATCAGATTGTTGAAAGTTTCATTTAAACATTAATAATGAGATGATGTCCGACAAACTTTTATCAACATTTTTCGGTTTAATTTTAAATGAAAAAATGAATCAAAGAAAACGAAAGCTATTTAGATAAAATAAAAATGTGTTACGCTTCGATTAAAATTCTCTAATTTCCGCTTTGTCTGATTATACTTCCTTGGTAGTTCTGGTTTTTGTAATCAAGAAAATTAACAAAATAAATGTACTATTAAAAAGAAACGTTTAATTTTTGACGATTATATCGATTTCACCTTCAAAATCCTGTACCAAATTTTTTTTGTGACATTCTTTTCTTCCCAGAGCGATTAGACATATTTAACTGCTAGGGAATCTAATTTTATCGAAAGGATTAATTCTCAAAAAGCTCTAACTAGATTAGTTCTCCCCAAGGAAAATAAATGGGATTGGAAATTAAGAAAGAATTGAAGACTACAGATTTTTAGATAATATTGCTTTGGTTTGAATTTAGAAGTAACACAGAAATTCAATAAAAATTTATTTTTTTAAATTTATTTTTTATTTTACGATTCTCCACATGCAACCGCATAAATGCAGCTCCGGCAGTAAATGTAATCAATTTTTATCGAACCTTGGTCGATTTGTTCACAAAAATTGCAATACTGCAATAAGGAAAGGTTCCCTAACTGAAATAAAATATTGAAATATTATTACTTATTTCTATAAAATCATTTTCAAAATAATTTTCAATTTTTTGCAATCGTGTATTGTTCCTTTTTTTATGATAATATAATGGTTATTTAAGTTACAAGGAACGTAAGAATATTATGATATTAATGATATTCTATAAAAAACCTGATTTAGGTTTGCTAAAACTAAATAAAAAAAAAAGATTTATGGCAGTTATTGAATTAAGGGGGAAGTCTACTGTGACAAGAGAGAAAACAGGACGATTTTCCGGATTGTTTTTCTAACAAAATATGACTCGTACATTAAATTAAATTAAACCGTCATCTTTATTATATATTCAAGTATTTGTAAAAAAATTTTCAAGTCGAAGTATTCAAAATTGCCGTTGTGGCACTCTTTCAACGCAGGTCCGTTTTTATTTTGGTATCTAAACGGTGTACATGAAATCTCACGTTTAGGTGATGTAAAACAAATAAGAAAAATATGGTTATTATTTACATAGTATTGACTCTCGTTTGTCGAAGGATTTTGTCGATAAAACATTTTGGAGCCGAAAAAAAAATTCTTGAAATTTTTTTCTACTTTTTTTGTCCAAATTTGATGTTATTATTGCTTATAACAATTAAACAAAAAACGATATCAAAAAAATACCTTGACAAACAAGAGTCAATACTATGTAGATGATAACCATTTTTTTTTAATCATCTAGACGTGAGATTTCATGTACACCGTTAAAAAAATACGGATTTGCGTTGAAGGAGTGCCACGACGGCAATTTTGAATATTTCAACTTGAAAATTTTTTTAAAAATACTTCAATATATAATAAAGATGACGGTTTAATTTAATTTACTATATGAGTCATAATTTTGTTAGAAAAAAACCCGGAAAATCGGTCTGTTTTTTTTCTTGTCACAGTAGACTTCCCCCTTAAGCAGAGCATTCGGCACCGTAACCAACACAGCAATAGATATACATCTTTTTTGTATGGCTTAATAATTTATTATACGATTAAGTTGTTAACGAAATACGAATATTAATATCAGCACCCTTTACAAGTGATTTTGGTAAAACGTTTAGTTTATTGATAGTTATTTTAATAGACAGTAATAAAATTTTAAGTTTTAATTAAATAATTAATATAAGTACCTACTATTTTTCTAATGTTTTTATTCATTTTTAATATTCTAATTGCAGACTAATGTATCAATTTACTGAAATGTTTTTAGACTTCTAGGTAATACACAATACCTATTTATTTATTTTAAAGGTGTATTTATAGAATTTTTTAGTAATTGCAATCATATTTATTAATATTTATTTAAATGATCAATTTTAGTTTTTAAAAAAATAAATTTTTAAATACTACCTACATATTAACAATTTGTAGGTTAGTTCAATATCCTAATGTTCCTATCTGTCTATTTAAAACAAATAAAGTAATTCAAATATATAGCAATTTAAAAAAGAATAATAAAAATAAAGGTAAAGGATGGCTTTAATTTTTATCTTAATTCTTATCATATCAACCTTTATATCTATAAAACACACAAAAAAGCCCTAATTCAATATTCGAGTAAAAAATTGATATTTCTATCCAGAATTGCAAAAAAAATTTCCTTTTAACTGTGTTATTCTGAACAAAACCCAAGTTTACTAAACAATTAGTTTTTTATATGTTTGCTTTGTAATAATAATAATAATAATAATTGAATACATACATTTATGGAACACATTTATTCGAGATCGTAGGTAAGAGAAGCTTTTATATATTTTTTACATCAGGGCCGTATTTAGGAAAAATGAAAAGTGCTCCTATTTCAGAACTGTTTTAAAATTTCTGCTTTATTCAAATCGATTTTGAATCGATGCTTTATACAAATCGATTACATATTAGCATAAAGAATTCAGAATTTTAAACAAAAGTTATATATACTGAGAGGTTTTAACATTGCCGTGAATTAAAAAGTCATTAGAAAGAGTATGTACGTAGACTGAAATAAGTTGTATATTTATAATGTCTCAATTGCTGATGGATATTGAACTTCAACTTCCAGTTAAAACGACTTTTTACCGCCTATCCAGAGAAGGTTAAACCACATTATAGTTAATCGATAAAATTCTAACACCATGAGTTTTACAGAGTCGTAATTATCGTACTTATGATTTTGAAAAAAATATATAAATTTCCAAAATTAACTTAAACAGAAAATTGAAATTTAAGTTCCAATATTTCATCCCAATCTGCATCTCTCATATCTTTTACCATGTACGAGCTATCCATGCAGTAGTGCATCGCGATCCTTGCATTGTATTTTATAATATGAAAACCAAACTTTTGGGTTGAGTAAATCCGGTGGCTCACATAAATTTTTATTTTCTGCAAATAGGCGTTTCCATTTTATGTAATCCAAGATATACATACTAATTTATATAATAATAAAAGTATATAAACATTTAGTAAGATAATGTTGGGTATTCTTTCCTTAGGATTTAGTTTTCTATTAAGTTTATACCACATTTTCCTTGTTGATCTTCTAAATCTTCTTTTAACCTACATTTTCAATAGCATTTTCTGAATATACGTAATGGTGTAGCTTAAATTGTGCTATAATGTGATAAACTGTTATTGCGAAGTGCTCAAACGCATTTCCTTCAACTTATATTAATAAATAAAGTGTAAGTAATATTCAGAAAAAAGTTCCAATTTAGCTTTTTTACAATTTTTTTAAATGTGCGGATTATAGACTCACAAAAAACTCTCTAAAGCTACACTTTTGTAGGTGCCATTATAAAAGCTTTGTAATAATGGGGCATCATTTATTATACCCACTCGAATTGATATTCAATGAAATTTTTATGTTACGATAACATAAAATTGTGTGTATTATGAAGGCACTCACACACTATTAGGAGCTTTCAGAAGAACGTTACTGTAATTTTCAGATTATTTCAATAATAATTGTTTTCGTGAGGTGTCTCTATTTTCCTTAAATTTATTACTTCGGGTTAATATAATTTTGTTTTCTCATGTAAATGACATGAACTAACACCTTAAATGTTTGCTCTAAGTCAAATTGCAGTTTTGGAAAGTTTTAATTGTTTTCAGTTGTAAATAGTTGCTTTGCACTGTAGAAATGACAACACAGCTACGTTACAGTGTTTTGTGTACGTAAATTACAGTAAACATTAAACTTGAAGCATACGTGCGCTTTACCAACCAACATAAAGCTTAATATTTTATTCAAAAAGCTGCTAGCACTAAATTATTGTATCAGTGTGGAAGAATTTGCATTATATTACCACTAGAAGAGAAATTTAAAACATTTTTTAAATTATTATCGAACAATAAATAATGCACGCTTTAGAAGTTTATTTTTTGGGTAATCGCATACAAAGCGATTTTTTGTTAAGACTTTTCCGTTAGCTTTTATCAACAACATATCAAGATAGAAAAAAATGTTTTGAATTTAAAATATTTTCTTTTTTGATATGTCACAAAGTAGGCTGACAAAATGACATCTTTGTGGTTCATAAGAATAACTTTTTTTCAGATTGGTCGTGTAGAAAAGCAGACTGCATTGAATTGATAATTTAAAAGTCGCTGATATAACAACACGAAAACATTAAATTAATTTTAAAGAAACTTTACAATGTTTGAAAACCGCAGATTTATTGAAAAAAGCTTAACAAATAGCGTGTTTTATTTACTTTCTACCATTTATAAATTTATGGAGTGAAAACTGGATAAATAAAACTAATATTATTATTGTATTATCTCCTTGAGAGAATGTTTGAACGGCGCTAGTAAATTGAAGTTTAAAGTTGACAAAAGTGATTATTTTCTTAAACAATTATTTGCTTTTTATTTTAAAATATTAATTAGTAATTTAAGTGGGTACTCACAGAAAAGAGTAAATAGAGGTTGTACAATTGCAATTTTTATACAAAATGGATTTATTTGTTTAAATTAAACAAAAAGGGAGCAAGACTGTTATTTGTATGGCTTCATACACTGGAATCATTTTGGTTTATTTGGCTCCAATTACCTTAAACCTTGAAACTCTGAGTTTTCATCCCAGACAATGTAAGTTCAAATTTTGCTACTGACCTGGCTGAAAGTTCTCGTAATTACTGTTTGTAGATTACTGTATTTCCTTTCTTAATTATACGACTTCATATTATAATTATAATCAATTATTAAAAACTTTTGTATTTTCAATACTTTATTAAACTTTGTTTTAATTTTACCACTAAAAGAAAATAAATTAAGGTATATTTTTATACATTTTCTCCTTCATCTCATAACTAATAAAAATTGTCATTTAAATTCATAATTTTGTAATTTACATAGTAATCTAAACTAATTTTAATGTTTTATTAATTTAAAAATTATCAAGCTAAGAAAACACAGTAATATTCAAGTTATTTCTTAAACTGTTAGGTAATTAATTGTTATCCTCTTCAGACTTTCTTAATTTAAATTTTATTGAATTTATGTGGTAACTTCCTAATTGCTAAAATATAATCTAAAAATAATGTTCACAAGTTAATAATTTCAATATTATTGTAGAAGATATTATTACAATTATTATAAAGCTTTGGAAAAGTAGAAAATGCTTTAGGAATTTTTATTTTACTTTTTATAATAGATTATTAACACCTGACAATTAGAAGTGCAAAAACTATGTGGGGGCATCTTCACCCAATTGGATTAACCCCCGTTTTCTTTCAGTTTAAGTCGGCGTTTGTAAATTCCCCTTACAGTCATATAATCTCTTGTAATCTGACCCATGAGAATCGGGGGCTAAATATTTTAATTTCTAAGACGTGGTTTTAATCTACACCTGAGTAGATTAAATTACTAAGTTACTATTTGATTAGTTTTATACAGTGTCTAATTATTATTTTATTTGAATGGTTTCATGGGCGTCTGTATACTTTATTTTAGAGAAGGCGGCTCTGTGGATAAGTGGCTCAAGTTCTTAGGTTTTGTTAGGATAATATTAGAACTATAGATGAAGAGGTAACCCAGTCTGCTGCCGCATAAACATATCTATCATTTGAAAAGATAAGAATGTGTAAATAATAACAGTAAAATGGAGTAGATTTTGATCGTTTTTAGATAATTTAAATCAATAAGTATTAATTGTAAAAAATTAACGTAAGTTTTAACATGTTCAAAATTGGAAATCCATATAGTAAAAAAGAACTTACTTTCGTATTAAAAATGGCTTTGTTTCCCCTTCCTATAATATCATAAACTGGGAAAAAGTTTGTGCTTTAAATAACAAACAAAACTAAAGTTTTTACATTTAAATTACAAAATTTAGTGTTTAATTTGAATAAAAGTATTGGCCAAATTATTTATTAAATTAAGTTATTTTACCACTACGCAAAGCTGAGCTTTCAGGACTCCACGCTGTTACCAGATTTATGTTCTCTTTCAAGTTTAAATGTTATAACTTGAACTACAAAATACATATTTGAAATAATTTCTTGAATTTGTTGGAAAAAGTTTCTACCAGATCAAAGTAATCTAAAATTATGTTAACATGTTAAACGTATAAAATTGACTTATAAATCGTAAAGTGAGAAGTTGAATTTTTCCAAGTGCTGCTTTTCCGAAATTAATCAAGCAATCGACGAATTACTTGATTCGCGCAATAATTTGAATCGATAAACTCTCATCTTATCCCAATTAGGTAAGTTTGCTAAGTTTTAGTTTGGTTAGTCATAACCTATTTGTGAAAATAGGAATTTGCTTTTTGTAGTGGAAGCCATAACCAGAAACAAACTACAGTGGAAGGCGATTAACAGAGCGAGATTTAAAATAATTAAACTGTTGGACTTCGATAACTCAAGAAGTTTTGTTATTCAAACCGAATCGGAAGAAACTAATCGGATCGAGAAAAATATAAATTAATTAAAGTGGCGCTTTTGTTTAATTTACGTTGAATTACCCCAACAGATAATTCTCTAAATTTTATTTCTTAACGAACAAGTGGAGAAAATTTAAGTGCTACCTGTTCTGCCTTTCACACCAAATTGAATCTTATAAATTTGGATTGAAAAGCAAATGTGACAAGACAAAGAAGAACATTGCTCGCATATAATAGAAGAACGTAAAATGGATTTAACTAAAATTTATCGTTTTTTGATTTTTTTTAGTTTTCTCTGAGCTACATAAATCAAGAGAGCTAAAATTTGTACCTTGCAAAAATAGGCGACGTTTGTGTTTAAAAATTTACGATAATGTCCTGTTTTAAATAGCTGTAATGAATTTCATTATACTTAGTTTTGAATTTCAAAAGCGAAATTAACTTTTTGTTAAAAATTTATTTTTCAATAAATCTATCAATATATTGTTTACTTAACAAACTTAGACAGTGTTGGAAGAAAACCGAAAACTACTTTCTTATCCTGTCATAGCTTGTCGACAGTTTTGGATGTACATGAGACAAATCGGCCTTGAGATGAGTTTAGGACCCCATAACAAGAAGCATGTATAATATATCAGCCTACTTTGAAAGCACAAACTACGTAGGTACCTTCTTGCATCAAAAGCTCATACATATATTACTTGGCCCATTTCTGTTTTGCAACTGCTTATGTATCCTGGGGGATCATTTGTCATTTTCTTTTTTTACATCATAACAATACACAACAATATTAACATAAAAAATAATATTTTTATTCTATTAAATATTTAAAACATTTCCCTAAACGTCAAGGTCGCAGAAATGTATATTTACTTCCAAGAGAGTATAATTACGTAACCCGGAATTAGCAAATTACTAGTGCGAGGAGTTTAGTCTACCTCAAAAAGGATGAAAAGGATAATCACTATTTACTAAAGAAGGATACCACAACCTAAATTTTAATATTAAAATATTTATTAAATGTGAATACGCATGTAACAATCTCTATGTAAAATAATTTAAATAAGCCACTCGCGAACCTACATTATCGATCGAATTTGTAATTAACTTTACCAATGAATACAGGAAACTCATTTTCTAAACTTAATTCTTATAATCTGTTATGTTATTTGAAATTCTTTTAGTTTAAAGGATCAGCAATGTAAAACGAAAAGGAAACAAAATCTGAATAGCCAAGTTTTTTAAATCAAAAGGAAATCATTTTTATTTAAGTAATTTTTAAACTTTAATTTTCTATAAATCGATTTAAACGGTTTTTCTTTTCACACAAACGAATAATTTAGGCCTATAAATGTTCTCAAGTAGAAACACCGTCGGTTTTAAAGTTGAATAAATTTTTTGTAAATAACATACGTTAACAAATTATCGGTCTCACTAGGAAAGACTTCCACATGGGTTTGAAATTTAGGAAATTTAGTTACTTTGATTTTCGATTGTTCTCATGATCATCTAGATGAGGTTATCTCCAATGCGGTTTAATAACACCTGCATGTGAATTTGGCGAAGAATTAAAGACTATGAAATATTGATGAAATAAATATATTATTTTAAGTTATTGAAATTCTCGTACCCTAATGTGACCTAAAAATCAAAAATATTTAAATATTTATTGGCAATAAAATTTTCAAAATCCTGATATTTAGAAATTGAGTACTGTGGAAATGCGATTTCCTCTACTCCACATTCTACAATGTTTATCAAACAAAGCGTTCAACGATGATATAACATAAATATTGTATCCCTTTTCAAAGCTGTTGTATCATCCACAAAAGGACCTTAATAATGCTGTTTGCAAAAACCTATTAATGTATTATTCAAAACAACCAAATGTTGTAACAAATTTTTGTTACCTCTGCTCTGAAAAAATAAATACATTTGTTGTATACCAACTAACTAATGTTTTGTTATTTTTGCTCCAGAACAAATATTTTTGTAACTGTTACCAAATTTTTTTGTGATAGCAAAAAAATTGTAATTTAAATTAAAACTATAAAACTTCTTAATTACGTCTGCATTATTTCACATCTTAAATTACAAACAAACCTCTAAAAAAATTTAAATTTTATTTTTGTGCACATGCTTGTAGTCGATTTAAAAATTTATAATATTTCGTAGCGTATTTGATGAATAATTTAGAAGCTATCTTTGTGAACATATAAATTACGTGGTTAAGACGATGTTAATGCTTTCCATAACTACCCGCATTTTCGCTTTGTTAAAGGCTGTTATATCTCGTGCAAAATACCTTTGTAATTATCTAGCAGCGGCAACTGTAGTTAAATAAACCATAACACAAGAAAATGTAACTCCAGTAAATTACAAGTACATAAACATTTTTTTACTCTCATTTTTGAAATGCAGAAACTTGAAACAGAAAATAAACTTGCATTTGTCACAAAATGTTCATTAAAATTCCAACAACAAGTTTTTTTTATTTTAATTGAAATCTCTAAGTACTTAAGACTAAACTTTAGTTGAAGTTAAAGTTTTCGTCCTGCATCTCAAACAACAGACACATCACCAGACGTTCCTAAAGAAGGAATTTGCCTGGATGTGAAAGCTGTCAATTTTCAAGGTATAGAACTTCACATCTTTCAATAATGAAAAATTTTGAAATAATAAATAGAGAGAAGTTTTTTTATTGGAAGTAAATTAAAGCTTTGTTGTCTTTAATTATAAATGTGCTTACAACAAAGAGAACAAATATTACAAGACAATGCCAAACGTGACGGTATCAATATCACCATAATTCTTGCTTTTGTGAAGGAATCAGAATTATTTGGTAGGTTCTATTTGTAGCAACAATATTATTGTTCAATATTTAATTGGTGTTTCGGAATTAAAAAAATATCAATTTCTACACTCGAAGAGTGTGAAACTCCTGAGAGTTTCGCTAAACTTGCTGAACAATTACGAGGTTAAGCTATTGTAAAGGCGCCAGAGAGATTAATAAAGGAAAGAGAATCAAAACGTTGAAGTTGATTGTTATTAATCATTCAACGAAAGAAATAATAATCGGAATAGCAATAAAACTTACAAAAAATCTACTTTGATCGATGTGAAAATGAGAAGCAAATTTTAAACGGTTGAAATATCAGCGTAAATAAATTACAAATGCACTTACCACAAACTGTAATTTTGTTAAGTACCACAAATCCCAAGGAGTCTCTTCTTGCATAAAGCCTCTCTCGAATGCTTGGACAGTTATTAAAAAACAGAAAATATGAAGTAATAATTTCTTCTAAGCTTATTTATACTCAATAAAGCTTTATCTACCCTTAAAAATAAATTAAACGGTCATCACAGCTTTATTTTATGAAATTAATAAGATGAAATTTCCAGTCCTTTTGATTAATTTACGTCATTGTACTTCATCCATTGATATACCACCCACCTCAGCAATTGGTGATTTGTAAACTGTGAGATAAAAGAATTTTCTAATGCTCCGATGTGTTAGGCACCAAAACTTATGCTATGAGTTTTTTTATTTCTATAGATGGATTACTGTTAATTATAATTTTCAAACCTCTTGATTTAGGGATTTACTGTTCCAAACTTTTTGTTGGCTCTTGTTAATTAGTTTATTTTAATTAAATTATCTTTTGCACTTATAGGTAATAATTTGAATTTTACTCAAATATTTTAAAAGATATCAAAGAAAATTTAGTATGGGGTTTGAAGATTGGAATTCAAAAATTAGAAATCGATAGCTTACTACATTAATTTTTGCCATCAGCGTCTGCTTTACTCTATAATAGTCTTTTTTAGTCTTTTTTATCTCTTTTTAGATGACACTCCGCTGGTGTTCCATTCTCACGATAATTTTCCGCCACTGACGCATATATTTATCTTGATCTTATTTTAGTTTAACATCAGCATTTTAACGCTAGGTTAATTATTAAATCTTAAAAATGCGGAGACAAGAGTTTGGGTTGATGGTTATAACCAAAAACAAACTTAGTATAAAATTGCAATTTTAATAAAAATTTGAAATATATTACATGGGCAGAATATCCTACTGAAGAAACTACTATTTTTTTTACATTCAAAATAGATCAGATTACAAGTTAGTAGTCGTTATTTACCGACTAAACGGAAACGAACTTAATATAGCATTTTAAATGAAATACCTTAAATTTACTTTCATTCCATCAATTCTTAATTAAGATGAGGGTAGCTAATAACTCTCCTAGTTTATAAGGAAGCACTTCGTATGCTCAAAATAGCCGTGCAATAAACTAAACGGTTGAAGATCACATAGCCATAAAGAAAGGTTATAGTTACCAGTTTAACTGGTGCGGTTAACTTATTTAGCTGATATTAAATGGCCCATGAAAAGTTTGATGTTTATCTTCGCTGGCAGTCAGTTTGCAAAGTTAATATTTTCTGTCTAAACAAACTCCCAAGTAACATTTTAAAGTTGACAAATTAGTTATGGTTAGCTAATATTTGCATATGGTGCTGAATTAGCATAGTTTCTTCTGCACAGAGATGGTCGTAATCACGTGAGCTTAAGTATGAGTCATCACTAAAAAACTGTTGTACATCAAAAATAATAAAATGTTTGTCTTTCATTAATAATAAAAACTTTTAATGCGACTTGCGAATTTAATTTTCTACATCTTTTCTAATACTGTAAGTACAATGATATCCAAGTGTTGTTCGGTAATTCACACACCATTAACATCTTAGTTATACTTGAGTGGTAAAATGAAACCAATTTAGTGCAAATCTATCCCATAATTTTGAATTTTGTATTAGTACAAATCACAAAATGACCTTGAAAATGAAGTTCTTTCGGATAGTTCAATTCATTAAATTATTTATTTTAGAAAAAAACTGGGTTTATTTTGTTAAATTTTTTATTTCTATGTTTTTTTTTTGTTGGTCTTTCTTGATGTTTTTTCCGATTGACCCTCTTTTTTCTCTTCGAAATTTGCTTTATTCTTGGTGACACTTGGATTGCTGCCAAATCTTTTTGTGCTATCCTCCCGAGTTAATTGTCTCGAATAAAATGTGTCTTGAGGGCAGTGTGACTGTCAGTGAAAACGTGGATTCTTTTATTCATCACCTCCTGTAATTATGTTAAAAATGAGCCTCTAAATAAACTTAAGTAACGAAGATTGTTGATTGGTTATTATCTAAACTTTAACTGAATGCCGATACCTTTCTTATTTTCTTTTGAAAATGTTCGGTTCAAGAATGACAAAAAGTAAATGGGTTGTTAGTATCAGAAAATAAATAAAACCAAAAACTTTTGCTCTTTCGAATATCCATCACAATATCGAAGAAAATGTAACGTTGCCACCTTAGTGGTTTATCTCGGTGAACTATCAAAGACAAAACCTCTTTGAAACTATTCACGTTGATATTTTGATCTTAGTACCCTCAAGTTTAAATAGATTTAACCTCGAATAAACCGTACTTTGTTACTGTTCTCTATCAGGCAATCAGATGATTTGAAAGATATGAGACGTAATATGTAACTCTTATTAGATGTCCGAACGATTTATTCGATCTGATAACAGACAAGATTAATTTGACAGCAAAAGTTGTTACACCTAAATATCTTTACATTTGTTTTAGAAAGTTTGTGATAAAAAAAAACTGAATTAGAATTGTTTTTCGACATCAACTTGGACAAATTGAAGTAATTAGGAACGGAATTAATCTCGAGAAACTTAAAACTATTCGAAATTTGGAGTAATTGCATTAAAGTATAAAAAAAATCAAGGTTAATTAAATAAATTTTCTCGCAGAGAGACACCAACATCGATGGAATATTTCATTAAATGACATTATTTTCTACTTATGTAATCACACTAGAATAAAATGAAATATGAAGAAACTTTGCTTTATAAAATCGCTTTTATGCATGTAAACTTGAATTTGTACTTTACGTAACAGTTTTATAAGTGAGTTGGTTACATTGTTCATAAAGATTTACTTTCATACACCAACTCGAAATTGGATGCGAAGTAAATATGAATGGGGTTCGCGGTTTTGGCCGTAAAGGCTAGCACGTACGTCGATCGTTAACATTTTATGCTTTACTAAATCATACAATTTACAGTTAATAAAATCTTATGACGCCTAATTTTGTCAAAAATTAAATTTTTATTAGCAATTATTTTACTTCGGCAACGTTGTAAGAAATGTATCGATTTGGTCATTGAAGGTTAGAATCTTCCGGCCTTCCCAGTTTCTGGTGTAATCAGCAGTAGCCACATTTACGTGGTTGTTGCCCCCTTATTCCTCGACACGTTGGTACTTTTCTAGCTCCGATAGCTTTCCCAACGTCATCCGTCAACGTCATCCGTAGAGCTGGCCCAATCAGGAAATGTCCAAAAAAACAAATGATTTTTCTTCTAACCTGGCGTATTTGTTTCATTTTATAAAAAATGAATCGACTACAGTTTTGGGTAAAAATTAAAATGCCTTTCGAAATTGAAAAGTTGCTCGGATTATTGTTCTACATTTCCAAAAAAGTTAAAGCTATTTTTCATCTTTTCTTGCTGAAAAAAGTCTGATGACTAAGTGGATCTGTTGAATGACGAAAAATTACTTAAACCCGACCTTGCCGTTAGGACGTGAGCAGAAAAAAAATAGAATTTTATTACACAACCCAAATAACATAAACAAAGCCATATGTTGAATTTACATAATTTGGCATTTGCATACAAATTTAAATTAAACGGATCGGATGGGAAGTCGATCGCGCACGTTTTTGGTTTGGTATTCAAAAACCTTTTCAATTTAATAAAAAAAATTCGGTAGTTTCCTTGTTGAAGAAATAATAAATAGATTTTATTACATAAAATTAAATCTATTTTAAGAATTTTTTTTAAGTTCGGTAAAAGTTGGGCAAATTATTCGTTATATCATATCTTTTTGGGGCAGTATTAATTAAGTTTTGTTTTAGTTTTAGATTTGAAAATTTAGGAGATGAAAGGAAATTTTGTCAATATTAATGCCTTGGCAGTTGTTTACTTGGTAATAGTTTGTTTATATACAAGTTTTGGTAATCTTTAGAACGTAGTGATAAAGGCGTATTTTACGTCAGCGGTTTAGTAAACGCATATAACTGTCATTTGTGGACGTAAAGGGTGCACAAATGACTTAAATCGATATCGTGCGGAAATGTAAGTTACATCAAATTGTCACTCTTAGTTCTCGAATAATGAATCTTCCTCAAAAATATTTTAAGCTTAACAAAAGCTTTCCATTTTTCTATTTTAAAAAATTCGCCCTTTGATCATAAACGCAGTTCATTTTACTTAGCATCACATAAATCAGAAACTTATCACGCAATGATTCCTGGATTATTCAATATCAACGCAGGAAACAAAGCGGAAACGTAGCAAATTGCCAATAACAATGAAATTAAATTCGTAAAAAGTTAAATTAATATTGGAATTAATTGAAAAATAATTAATTATTCACAATTTAATAAAGTCGTTCAAATATCGATCACGTCGTTTTTCACCCAGAAAATTATTTACTGATTTATTAAATCAAAAATTTATATTTTTGTGGCATCTAATTTCATATAACCAAAATAATTCCAAATCGATCCGGTTTATTGGTTTTTGATGGAAATAACGCATTTTGTTAGGCTGTTCATTTATCAAACTAAATTTTTTTTATAATTAAAATTGAATCAATAATTTACTTGAGTTCGGTGGTTAGTGGACCGTTATATTGCAATACTAAGATTGTTTATCAAAGCAGTTTGCTAAACTAAACAGGAGTGGCTTTTCATTAAAGTTTCTAAGACGGTAGGATGCGGTGTACCTGCCACAATAAGATAGTATTTTACATCAAAGTAACTTCAAACGGAATAAACAATACTAAAGTAATAATAATAATTAACCACATTTTGCTGGTAGACCGGAAACACATTAGAAGACTATTATTTAGGAATGCGAAAACAAATTAAAATATTATTTTAATTTTAGGAACACATTTTTATGTCAATAAATTGGTAAAAATATGAGGAATGTGATAGAGAACAATTTAAGTAATATAAACTGAATAAATACTTCTAGGTTTTCTTTCTTATAGGATTTATATGTTGAAAATGAGTGATAGGGAACCTACAGTTTAACGCAAATTTCATACCAGAACAATAAAACAAATTACCAGAAACCTTTAAATGAAGTGTTATTGCAGAAATGACGGTATAATTACAAGTTAATTACTAAAAATTATCAAACAATAATGCAGTTATAATATTTATTTACACACATACTATATCGATTAATCGTAGAATCACCGTATCTATTAGATTTAAGTCGTTGGTTCATCGAATTAGTATAATACAATCGCCGTATACATTATAATATTAATCACTCGTTAAAGATTAGACCGATGTCACTGTATATCAGTCAAATCACTTGTTCACCACTGCATTACCACATCTGCACCATTGGTGCTCCTAAAAATGTAGCACTAACTTCATTTGTTTGCTCATCTTCCTTCAACATGTAAAATACTTCTCGAGTTGTTTCCAACGACCCACTTAAATCTAATATGCACGTGACCCTTTACATGCAGCACATCCTCTACACATACATACTCTACATTATATTAGATCAAGAGACATTTTATTTATTTATATTTATATTAAGTTTTTGGCACTACTGTGGTGTGCAATATATTTTGATTTGACTTGTCCTATCTAAATGTAAATTTGGTCATTGCTGAATGAAAGAACTTAACTAAACTAAATTTAGAAAAAAATCAGTCTATAGATGGGATGCCATCAGAATTAAACCCGTTATCTTGACAAAAAGAGCCAACACGCTAACGGCTTGACCACTTGCTGAAAAGAGATGCTATATACGCAGGTGCGTATAAAAATGGCGATTTTATCATTTAACGCTGAAATTACATCACTACTACACTACTATCATGATGAATATAATGACAACTTGCCCATCATGGTACTAGTAGACCTTTTGATCTAAAAGGCAGCTAACAATCTTGGAAGCTAAAATTTGGTAAATTCTTTTGTAACAAATTTTTGTATTTGTTACTTCTTAGTTCATTTCTAAATTGCTACATTTTACAATACTTCTCGATCCGGCCCTGCATTTTTATTTATTTTCATGTGCATTATGCATGAATTTTGTGCAAATGTTGATAATCTTTTCGTTGACGCGTAATTAGGATTAAGTGAACTGATAACAAAAACGGATCTATTTCTGTTTTGACAGCGATTTTTTTGATTGCCAATTGAGTTTTGCGTTGACGAATATTTTTGGTGTTGATACTACTGTTTCTCGTGCCAAGTTTGTTTAAGGCAAGTCCAGGTATCGCTTATGGTTTTCACTTCTATATAACACCTGGTGTGAGTTTTGATCGGTTAGGCTGTTTTATGCGTGAACTCTACTCAGTTTTTCTGAGCAAATATGTCGATCATTTTTTATTTTCCACGGTTAGCAGAGTTTTTGTTGTCGTTTTTGACAAATCAAAAGAACCTACAAACTTAGTTTTCTTTTGAGGCTACGAATCACTTTGAAAAGTTTTTCCATCTTTAGGGTGGTCTAATTTTTCTTCAGGCCACCTACAACGTATGGAGTTAAGATATCAGTAAAAAAAGCTAAAACCATAGATTTTACAAAATACCCTGCTAGAACAAAAATTATAATAAGATAAACATAACATAGAACATGATAAAAAACATGACAATAAATAAAAAATAAAGCAGTCATTCAAATAACCGTTGCAAAAAGAACCTTCCAATCCAATTTGTCGGTGTAGATGTTAGATCAAAATATGAAAATAGGTACCAATAGATTTCAATCCAAGATAAGGTTGATGAGAATGTCTGGTTCATCAAAATCCGGAAAATGCTGTATGTAGACAAATGGTGCAGTAACGTCACAGTTCGTACCTATAAAATTAACCAAGGTTCAGAAAATGGAAAATTAAGTTTGAAAAAGTGGAACCAAACCAAGCATTAAAATTCAGTAGTCATTTCCATTCTACGAATTGATCTGCAGAAATTAACAAGATGCAATAAAAGTAAAAAATTTAATAGTACTAAAGATTGCAGGAAATAGTATGATTACACAGGTCAACAAAATCAAAAAAAAAATTTTGGTACCGAGATATTGTTAGTTGTTTTCTGTTAGGTATCTATTGGCAACACTAAAAATATTTTTTATATTTTTTCCTAGGTGTAATTTTGGATCTATCCTCAGTTTTGAATATTGGCTGTAATCAGTACTTGCGTTTGCATAATTTGCTTTCTTATCGATACATTTCTAAAAATAAATTGATTTTTATATCATGTCTTCATCGCGAAGAAGTTGTCTCAATGATCCAAATGTGCTTTGTTACATTTGTGGTGAATACACAGTTAAAAAGTTCAGAAAACCTATAACAGATTTTATGAAAAGTACTAATTTTTCTTACTTTAAGTCGGAAATTGTGGATGAATACAAGCCGTGGATACCCCAAATTGTTTGTAAAATGTGCTGTGAACACTTGAGACAGTGGATCAATGGCTAAAGAGGTCGTATGAGATTTGGAGTGCCTATGCATTGGAAAGAATAAAAAATCACTTTGATAATTGTTACTTCTGTTGTGTTAATTTACGTGCTGTTAACGTTAAAAAAATGAATGATTTATTCAGACTTAGGTTTGGCTATAAGACTCTTACCACATTCAGAGGAAGTACCTGTTCCAACAGTTTCTTCTATTCGTGAACCATCATTTGAAGAAATCTTTAATAAAGTGAATAGCGCCAGTGATTTCAAAGGAATACCATCTACAGGTCCCCCCCTTACCCTCACCTATGGGCATGTCCTGTAAACACCAATGGAGTATTTGTGTTGATCTAAAGCAAATCTTGACCAATTTCCAGACAATCTTGGTTCCTACAGAGAAGAACAAGGGGAGCAGTTTCAGCAGGACTTAAAAATTATGGAAGAAAGGTACCAAGGCCGATGGGATCAACTTATGATGGCTGATTGTTGCTGGGGGATGCAACGTGATAGTCCCACTACACCTCATTCACGAAAGTCGACAAAAAGAAAGTTTTTATATACATAATAATGTAATAAATGTTGTTTTTGATGTAAATTTATGTTTTTCTGTACAAGACAAAATCTAGAAAACTACACGTAAGATCTCAAAATTTTTGCTGATAATGTAATCAGTATAAAGTCCTAAGTTAAAAAAAAATACAGCATCTCGGCACCAAAACTAGTGTTGACCTGTGTTATTTAAAACAAACTGAAAAATGTGGAAAACGTCTTTGCAGTCTTGAAAGAGAATATTAAATTGAAATAATAAAATCAAAAGTGATGCCATTTTTAAACATCAAAGTCTATAACACGAAGATTTGAACTTTTGCCACAGAATGTTACAAAATAATGTGATTAATTTGAAATAAAATTTAAAGTGTAGCTTAACAAAATCACGGATCTGGGTTACTTGTAGGCATTCACGAGTTCATTGCTTGGTACCTATTACTCCGCTTTACCTCAATTGAATCGGGTTTCATCGGCTGAAAGGAATCTGTTCAATTAGTTAAATAAGTTAATTTATTACGGACTAAAGAGTAACAAACTTAATTAGACAAAGATTTGAAATCTGTAAAAAACTCAAAAAATTATAATCAAATCAAGTCAAAATATTTTTTATATTTTTTATTTATATTTGATATTGTTTATATTTGGTAAATAAAAAACTGTCTTGAAATGGTTTAATTTAGTACAAAAATATTTTGAAGTCACGTAAATTTTCTTATGTAACGACTACTTATTTCAAAATAAATACAATTAATTAACCTAAAACGAAAGCTTCACAATAATAACACAATTATAAAACATAACCCAAATTTTCCTGAAAATGTATACTTTAAAGAATTTTCAAGCTTAATGTATCTCCATTGAAAAATAAAATATTTTATCATTTTGTTACGATGTATTTCTATAAACATTTAATTTAACATCTTGTTTTCTTATATAAATGGCCTTCCCATTATAACTTGAGAATGTTATTCTTATAAACCATACATACGCTTCCAAGGTACCACATGTGAAAAGAATTTTTTGGGTCGTAAAATTTTTATATTTTCAATATTTATAAATTCTAATTTTTAGAAATTTATGCTGTGCAAAAAAATAGATAAATATGATAATCGATTTTTGATAAATTACGTTACATGATATTATGTTCAGATAGCATTTTTATAAATAACATTAAATCGTTATCGATTTGGATACCTAAATTTTAAAATTTTACACTACTACCCAATATATTAAACTCTTAAAGGATTAAATAAGTCTTTGTATGATCTACCCCTGTATATTTAATATTAGTATGCATAAAGATCTTTCATTCGCGTATATCATAAAATTAAACGTAATAGTTTGCTTTAAATTAAAATTATTTTAATTAAAATGAAAAATGTTATAATTACAAAGCAACAAATTCATACTTTCAACATAAGGCTTTTATAATTTGCCGAAGGATAATTTAAATTGAAACTAAGAGGGATATCTAGACTAAAATGTTCCGGATGTCTAAATTGTTTCAAACCGTCTTCTTCTGGTTAGTTAATTTCCTTATATTAATTTGTACGACTTGTCCAATTTTTTTATTCTACTCGTACTTAAAGGCTCAAATCGGGTAAAAGTGGAATGAGATTTCAGAATAGGTTCGTGAAGGTAAACCTGGTATTACAACCAAATACTTAATTTTGCGACCTAAAATTACCAAGGAGTGGGCTATGATTAACATAAAATTTTTCTGGCCTACTTACATTTTGAAACAAAACAAATTTAGGTACACTATTTATATGACAAAATCGGTTGGTTAATTCAAAAGATATTTCATATTTGTTTACGACCTATTCATTTTTTAGAAATGAGATTTCCACTGCAACATGCTGAATTTCAAAACGTGTCAGATTATGAATCAAAAAACTTTTGACGCAATAAATTTTAATTTTAAATATCCCATGTTTGTGCAGGAATTTTCTGGGTTTATTTACGTTTAGTTACGAATTTTTACTGTTATTTCTAATGATGTTATTTTTATTTATAATCCGCCCCTATAATATTTATACAACTATACCAGTAAAATTATACGATCAACATAATATTATTTCTTGATTTTCTAATCCAATAGATTAGACAGCTTTATTATCGTATCTTGTATATTTGTTATATTTATTTATATTTATTTATTCGTAATTCCATTACCAATCTCACAGTAGTATCGATTGAAGTAATGAAAAAAAATCCATTAAACAAAAACTTTCAAAACAAATCAAATATTTGCGATGAACTCAGCTACAAAATCAATAATAATTACAGAGCGACAGTAGGTTTAAAAATTAAATTACTTGTTATATCATAATCCTCCCAGTTCTGTGTTATTTTAATTTATTTTCAGGATTTCAAGTAGATTTCCATTAGAACTTTAGGTGTTATTCATGTGGTTCAATGATATAATTTACGTATTCTTTGCTTTTTGGTTGGCAAAAATATGAAGCAATAACAGTTTTCTTACACGTACATAAAAGGAGTAACTTATTTTAGAAATAAAATATTACTAATTCTAAATAATGGTGCAACTTTCTTAAGTTATAATTCAAATTTGCTGGTTCAACGAAGCGCTGTAGATTTTTCTACATGTATCTAAAATACCGAATTCTGATTAGTTACATATCATATAAGCGCCTTAATTAGCTACATATAGATAACTTCATACTGAGATTGTAAATAATTATTATAATATTATGTTTGATAATCTTCTAATTAGCAGCATTATAATTTGTTAATCCAAGTTTTTTTGGCATGTCATAATATACTATGTATAGATAGATATATTATTTATTATTTGTTGTACTTAGTTGTATTCGTACATCATTTTATCATTCTTGTTCTTTAAAATAATGATTTACAAGTACTAAGTCACAACTTTATAATACGTTCAAAAAATGATTAACAAATAAACCAATTTCAGATGAAAGTTATCTGGCTAAACGTAAACAGGGCCAGATTGATTTATACTTCAATAATTAAATTTAATATTTAAATGGGTGGGTATTTAGTCACTTCTAATTTAAAGTTCCACTTAAAAATCTGTCAGATTTAAGAGGAAGGCCAGATCGCTAACATTAGTAACATTTAATCATAATTTTCACGTTTTTTTAGAGTTTAGGAAATTACTCGATACTCATACATCAAACTTATTTTGAGAACATAAAATCGGATTTACTAATGTCATTTACCATTCTTACACTCACGATAAAAGGAAAATTCACAAACACAGTTAATTTAGAAATTCTGGAAGCGTATCCACAAAGTAGAAATCACTGAGTGATCCCTAATGGAGTTCACATTAGACGCTTGTAAAAATAATTATTATTTATTGATTTTAAAACTTTTCTGTGTGTTTTCTCAAACTTGTTTGATTCTAAATTTTAACACGCTTTATGGGCGTTCTACAAGATTTTCAAGTTGAATTTTCTTCGCAGTTGCAAATTTTTAGAAACAAATAAGCCGAGTGTAATGTTAGATTAGATAATAAAGTTTTAATTGTCTTGTTAGAATTTCATTGTAAGTTAAAGTACTGTGACATAAAAATTTATTTCTTGTAAGTAAATATTTCATTTTCTTACATTTAGCGATAAGGATAAATAAAGAGTAATCCAACTTTAGTTAACATTTACACCACCTTTAAATTTAATGGATGTTTTTAATGGATGAAGATAGTAAATAAATTGAGACGTATCAAAATAATTTTCAAAAATTTCTTATAAAATGATTAATATTGATAAATTTAATATCTATACAAGGTGCGACATAAATTATTGTTAATGAGACTTCTAAGTAAGTTAGAATTTAATCAAGATTAAAAGTTAAGCTATCCTAAGTAATCAGTCTAATCGTTCTGCAGAAGGATAAGAGAGAATTAGGGCG
The DNA here is from genome assembly GCA_905340355.1 of Rhagonycha fulva. Lineage (NCBI taxonomy): Eukaryota > Metazoa > Arthropoda > Insecta > Coleoptera > Cantharidae > Rhagonycha > Rhagonycha fulva. The sequence continues at coordinate 3,916,425 of HG996559.1, forward strand.
CCAGAGGATGTCAGATATCCTGGCGAGTTGCAAGAAGGGCCTGGCTTTGTTTGGGACAACACAACTTGTGGCCAATCGATACCAGATGTTTGCGAAACAATACTAAAACGTAGACAGCTACACCATTGCCTTTCTTTGCTTTACAATACTACCACTTATATCTATAGAATCTCAGCAATTAATTACTCGACACATCGTAGTTCTGAACGATTGCCCATAATGTTTTTAGAAAATTCAATTACAACTTAATTAATTGCATTACAAACCCGGAAAAACTTTTAGTTTTAATTATTCGTAAATGTACCTTACTGCTCATTATATTGAATGAAATTTAAATGTTAGAAAGTAATCAACATTTCAGAGGTTATTCCAGCAGACGACTACCGTTCCATTAGCAAATTAAAGAATTAAATTTTAATTTATTTCTACGATAATATGAACCATCGTTAGTTTGCTTAATTTACCCACCCATAAATTACATCAAATACTTTTTTGCTTGTCTTGAGTAGCAATGCCCTCGATTTAAAGTTTCTGATAACATCTCTAATTGGAATTTTGATAGAGTAGGTAGTAGAGGAGGCTTGGATATCATTGCTGTATTTATTTTGTAATGAATAATTTAGTCGATTCTTTAATTAAATAAAAAATTAAAAATTAGAGAGCCCTGAAGGAAACGCCATGACAACTTAAATATTCTCGTTGTGGATATGAAAAATAAAAATAAACATCCGTAAATGACCTCACTAGATGAACAATGCAAACAGTAATCACAATTTCAATTAACCCTGCATAACTGCAAACCATTCTGAGTAAGCACTTCAATCCTTTGGGGTCCTTAGGGCTTATTCATAATTTGTCAGTCGGATATGCAAACAAAGCGTAGCTGAAAAGCAAAAACCTCAAACAAAGTTAACAAAATTTAATCACCTGCGGTGCTTTAAAATGCTTCCACATTTGGATTCAATTGATTAATTCATATTCGTAATTACAACAACTAAATCTGCTACTTCTACCAACTACTGGTACATAATTTTTTTTTGGCTTTAGATCTTCAATCTGAGAAAAAAAGAAAAATTTAAAGAAGAAGATTAGATTTCTAATTTTTTTGGAATTTTAATGTGACCTGGTCTGATGCCACATAAACACGTAAACCAGTTTTATTTTATTTTGAAATCCAAACAAACTTCTGCACCAGTTTTTTTACGGACAACTATACTTTAAAAAATAATTAATATAGCATAATTATTATCTGTAACTGTAGCACGTTGAAACTATGCTTTTAAAGTAAAAACTACCCAAATCGTGCAATATAGTGAACTGTAATTTCCAACTCACTATTAGCAATGTAAAAGATACTTATCTATGAAGAATATATCGATCTATAATATGTTTCGACTAGTGAACTATCTATCTATAATCACGATCTGTTAACCACAACGTACAAACCAACTAAATTAATTTGCTGCAGCTACGTGCAGACACAGGGCATCGTAATTGACACAAAGTAAAAACTTAACCTAAAAATGGACAGGACCATCTTAATTAAAATGCTTTTATTGAATTCATAGGCTAATTGAGAACTTTTATGAAAAAATGTAAACTATACTGTGGTTGAATACGAAACAAAAGCAGTAAAATAAAAAAAAATAGTTTTAATATTAAAATTAACAAAAATTTGATTCCAAGTTTGTAACATTAATTTTAGCCCAAGCACGAAACAAATGCATTTGTTGCACTTTAATAAACCCTTCTTCATAAAGAAGACGGTGAGGAATTGTACACTAGAACTTGGTTTTCTAATTATGTATAACTACGTGCTTTATAAAATAGGTACAAAACAAAATTTAATATGTAGGTTTTTCAAGATCCGGATTGTTAAGTTAACTTTTCTTGCGAACAGCAAGGTGCATTTCTTGACGAACTGTACGGCAAATTAATTTACAAAACGAAAAGTTTTAAAATATCTTAAACAAAGTTGGAATTTCTATATTATCACCTTTAAAATATTCAAACGGTCGTTAAGATTGACTGTCTATCAACGGCCTAGCCTAGACCAAAAAAAAAAGTTTTAATGTTTAATAAAAACAAGGTTTAAAATATATTGACATTTTTATTTTCCCATTTTAAAAATATGTAGGTTAACTATTGTAAAATTTAAAATAACTTTAAATAATTAATTATCAGCTGCGTTACCACTAACTTCAGTAATAAACTTGAATGGTTTTAACCCTTTCCACACCATAATTGCCAATAGTTAACAATTGTTTATCAAGTAATTAATTATTCATTTAATCAACAGCTACTCCACGTTGGTTGCCAATTGTAATGAAACAATGAATTTTTGAATTTAATTAAAAAAAGAAAGTCCTTTTTGAGAATGATTATGAAGCAATCCAATGTCAGTTAAAAAGTATTTATAAATATTAATTTGTTCAAATATAATCTAAACTCGCAGTTATCCCCAAATCAAGTTAATTAATAATATATATGTGCTAAACAAAAAACCATACCTATGGTAAATAAATTGTAAAATTCCTACCTGTAGTAACAATATTTTAAAATTATTACTTTAAAGTAACGAAATTAAAAAGGTACTTTTGTGGAAAACTCCGTGGAAGGATCATTCTAAAAGCTTTCCAATTTTATGTAATTTTCAGCTTGAAAAAATATTTATTCAATTGAAAATTAACAGAATCAATTTAACCACGCCCAGAAAGTTAAATTTTAATTTAAAAAAATTAAAAACCATAATATTTGTTTTTGCAGCTTTTATAGTAACCACGATAATTTGTTAAGGGTAACAAGTTTATATATTTTAAATTAATATATATCACAGTTTGACAAAAATCCAAAAATTGGAAGCTTTATCACGTACCGATTTAAAAATTATGTATCAAATAACCGAAGGAAAGTTTTAATTAGAACTAAGCCTGTTCACCTAAAGCTTTTATAAAATATGAATAAAACATTAACATTTTTTAATTTATTTCTTCAAAGCTCTAAACTAATTTTTTAATTTTTATTCCAAATATTAAGCAAGGAAGATTTTGCTCCTTGTGAGAAATTTGCTGAAAACGAAAGGGTCGAATTAAATGATCTACATGGCGCAATCCTTGTTATAGTGGTTATAAAACCAACCCTCTTAGTTGGGCGATCTCGCTAAGGAAAATTTTAAAATGTTTTATCAATTTGGTGTAAAGTGTTTTTAAACGAGTCGCTTACGGAAATAAAATTCAAATTTTTCGTAAAAATATAAAACTGATTTTAATTATTACGAGTGTAATTAACTAATGCACCGGGGTAGTTTAAAAAATATGGCCAATTTGGTCAATTATTTTTAAATGTGGCGTAAAATTTGGTAGAGGATGATAAAATTTTTAATATTTTAACTTAAAGTGTTATAAGAAAATAATATCACGGTGGTGAGTGTTAAAATTGGCAAGAAACTAAGTGCAGCGGTTTATTTTCTTTATTTTCAGGAGCGAAATTCTAATCCCTTGCAATTTAGAGTTACTAAAATGGTTCTTTGCTGCTACAAATTTTTCGATTATTAAAGCTAACATTTGATCGCTTCTGTTAAATTTTATAAAATTATTTTTAACTTTGTCTGGGGACACATTTTAGAAATGCAAGTACTACACGACGTAATAAATTTTAAACTCGAAGGAAAAGACCAGGGGCGTTAAAAGTTGAGCTTGAAACGTTGACAAAAGATTATTTTAACATAAGAAGAGATGAAAATTTTATGGCAATAGCCGCGGGTTGCGTATGTGGCACATACATCCCGTAATTTTTGATATCGATTTCTGCAATCCTTTAGAACTTATTTTTTGTTATTTAAATCAGAGTTGATGAAGCTCACTTGAAGTGGGATAAACGTTTGTCACTTTTCTAAACAGTGATTACAATAAGATTTAACGTGGTAAGAGCGAAGATCCCTAAAGATAGGGTAAATCAATCATGCACAAGCTTTAAAGCGCAGGGTCGTAAAGACTGGAATTAAAAAGAATTTTTATTTGTCTGAATGAATTTGTATTAAAATATTTCATCTTTTCATTCAGTTTTTTATTTTGGTATTACATTGGAGCAATATTTTAATACCATTTTACAAAATTTCCATAATTAAAAATGTCGGTTGGAATTAAATTGAAAAAGGAACTCGGAAATGAAACTTTTAATAAAACAAATATTTTTTGTGCTATACATTCGCATTAAATTTGTATTATAATTATTAAACTATATCCTGAAGTTATTCGTTTGCGATGATACTTTTTGAACCAAGGTTTCTTTTTAACTTTTCATAACTTGAAAACCTGTCTGGCATAGTAATTATTTACGTCAATTTTATATCGTATAAACAAATTGCTTAGTAATTAATATTATATAAGTAATTAATATTTTAAGTAATTAAACAGAAGAATCACTCATTCACACAAAAGGAGGAAATTTAGTAAACAAAGCAACTTTAAATTGCAGTGCAAACGAGAAATGATGACACCGTGACCATTAATCATTTTAGGATTCTAAGCTCTTAAATTTCTCAAGTTAATGCTTAGTTCCAAACAGCGTTGATTGTACGAATACTCAAGGTTAATGATTTTAATAAAACAAAATAAGAGGAAAAAATGTCTTTATTAATTCAAAGAAATTTTAAGCGACATATTTAAATTTTAAAATCAAGGATACTTACACACCCTTCAAATAAATCAAATAAAATTACAACTTCCTTTTTTGTTTTTCAGAGGCAACCGTAGCTTCCTGCTTTTAAATAAAAGCTATGGTTTTTTATGCAATTGTAACTAATATAGGCACTCAACGTGGAGCTTCAAAATTCTGCAGCCATATTTTAACTATGTCTAAAGAGTGAATCAGCTTGACCCTGTTGCTCTTGGTTATAAGAAATCCGGGGTCAATTCAACTGAAAAACTGAAAACTGAACCTAGAAGCGATGGCAACAACTGCAGCTGAAAGCTGAAAAATTTTATCATCTAATTTTTGGTGTTTACCAATTTCAATAACGATTTCATGGAAATAAAATAATAAATAATAATTAACTTGAAAATTTTTTTTTTAAATTTACAATGGTTTACCAAACTATTATTTAGAAAAATAAGAAGAAAATGAGCTTAACAATGTCATAACTTATTTATTTAATCTATTAAATTCATAACCTCCAGAGTTCGCGTTTATCGAACAATATTCTCAATTATTGCCCAGCAAAAAATTGTTGGATGTTTCTTTAATTGGTTTTTACTAACATTAAAGCTGCCATAACTTTTCAAAAATGTAAAACTTTCTAAGCCACGTCACTCGAACAAAAATGAAGTTTTTAAATATTGATTTAAATGGGCTTTCATCCATTTCTATTGGATTTAAAGTGCTTAAATTAGATGCAAAGACGGATCAAGCCATAAACTTTCGATAAAATATGTTGCAATATGATAGGTAAAATCCATCACATTGAAGTCATAAATGTGACAAACGTGGCATTTAATAACGCATTAATTTTGAAAATATCTAATTTTATTATTGTATTATTATACGATTTAAATTTCCCTGAGATTTTAACATACGGAATTTCAAATCACTTGCTGTACCAAATACATAGAATATGGATGTTAACCATTCGCGTGTAAAATTCAGAAAAATGAAATGCCATTATATTATTCCAGGTAAATTACAATGGGATCATATTTGAAACGAACAAAATTTCCTAATGGATTTGCTGCGTTTCTAGCTTTTTAATTCTATTTTATTTAATAAATTAAAAGAGAAGCGTTTCTAAAGAAAACTTGAAACTAAGATTTTTGTAACAGGAAGTAGGGGGGTATTTGTAAAATTAAGAACTTGAAATTTAAGAAACAAATCTAAATTGTGACGTATAATTTATTGATTAAATCCTTTACACGAGAATACACTGTAAATGTGAAAACTATGCTTAGATTGGTTGTTAGAATTTTTTACAATTAAGTTGCACCAATATCAACACAAAGAAGTAGGTAAGAATGTAAACCAAATAAACCATGTTTTGGTGGAGACAGAAAGTGAAGTATACATCAAAGACGTACGAACATATAGAATACCTGACATAAATTCCAATCATTTTCTGTTTTGGGAATAAAATTGAAAACAGACATTTCCACATTCAAATGAAAAAGGTGAAACCTCAAGACAAAAATGCCAATACGAATCAAAGTTATCGAGTAGAATATTCATGAAGAGTATGAAAAGGCAATAGAAAAACAAGTAGAAAAAGATCAAAAATTTGGAAATATACAAAAAAGTGCAGAGTTCTATGTTAGAGTTATGGAAGGAAGATCATCTAAACAAATAATGGAAAGAAAATATAAATACAAAAAATGATACGATTTGGTATGCCACAAAAAAGAAAAAACAAGAAAAAAAATGCTAGAAACAATTACATTGGAAGACAAACACAAGTATAAAGTGCAAAGAAAAACGTGCATAAATTAGTCAGAGATAAGAAAAGAAAATGTGCAATGGAAAATTTGGAGGCTCTAGAGAAGAATTTCAGAAACAAAAGTCAGAAACTTTTACCAAGATACAAAAAAAATAAAAAAGTATATACATCAAGAACATCACTCTGCAAAGATAAATATAGGATAAAAATATGAAAAATATTTACGTTTATTGGAAAATCAAAAGTTCATCGAGGTCTTTCTCACTTGGGTTTCTTCAAGATCATACAATATTTTCTTCTTATTTGAAACTTTTTAAACGGACGACGGGTTCATAAATTTTTATGTCTATTTAAACCAGAATGGACATAAAACATTTGTCAATATTATTTTAGTATATCGTTTGAACCTGTTAATAAAACACCTGAGCTTATTATAATTGGATTTAATAAGCGGAACCTTATCTGGGTTGTTTAACGCTTGACACATTTTCCAGATAATTTCATATGTCTGTTCAACATTTTACTGTTAATTTAAAAACATGGTGGCAAGCGTTGCTTTTATTAAAGAAATCTATTGCTAGGGTGCGTGTTTCTGACTGTATGGCAATTTCATTGAAACTATAACTTCTGATTCAGTTTCTACCATACATGGAACAATTACATTATTTAATGTACAGAATCTGCAATAATAAAAGAAATAATTCAATAATACAAGGAAATAACGTAAGTTACATAAAACCGAATTAATCAATTATAAATTGATTTGTAGAATCAATTTTGTAGAAATTATTATTTTATATAATATTTGTTTGTATCGAGATAGCTTTTTGCAGATTTGTATGCATATTCATCATTTCTGTTTAAATTATAATTAAATTTTAATCAGGACAAATTATAATTAATTGTGGACAAACAAAACATTTCTAATTATTAATAAATTATTCATTAGTGAAAAGCGCACTTTTCTATTTAATAAAAAAAATTGATTTAGTACTCAAGCTTTAATAAAAAAATGTCATTTTAATTTAATTTTTACTTAAAAAAGTTTATAAACATTTATTACGAGGCTTTTTCAATTTTATTGTATATTTATGATATAAAATGAGGCGATTTAAAATTAATTTTAACGAGATTGTGGCGACAGATAGAGTTTATAAAGTTGAAACGAGGTTTTTTTTATATCAAAGCTGTTGTAAAAATTTTTAGATCCGGTTGACATTTGTGTTTTTCCAATTTTCTTAAGCAGAAGACGCTTCATATTTTTTCTATTTTGCAATTTGCTTAACTTCCGAAGTTAATCAGCAAGATACAATTGATGAACGGTCTGTCGGCCAATTATGTTTAAGACTTTAATGGACGAATTATAACGCCATATTGAGAAAATTCTTGGTGTAGTTTTCACATGTGCGCTCTTCTACCTCTCTTACACAACGTTCAGCCTGAAAAGTGGGCCAATGAAGTAGCTGATATATAACTACACATTTATATTAAGGACTGTACTCGACAGCCAGCACGTTTCTGTCCTCCCTTGTGATGAAAGAATATTTTTAGGCGATTTAACTCTGATGGAGAACAAGGTTTTATTCTGAACGAGTATATTATGGATAATTGGTTTAGTTCCAACATAGTTAATTCTATTCCTATTGCCTAAAAAGAAACTCGACTCAATTTTCATTCAGTTTATTTAAATTACTTTTTACAGTGTTTTTATTGCAACTTAACTTATACATTTCCTTCTAAATTATATTCAAGACGTCCTGAAAAAACTGATTAATGTTTTTTTTTTCGCAATTTTGCATTACAAGCTAAACAAAAAAGTTTGTTTTGTAAATTGAATTCCGCAGGTTTTGTTACGGTAATGCAAATTTAGATGCCAAACAACAGTGGTTTGTCCCTCGACTAAGTCTCAAATATTCCCACAAACACCGCAAAAATTAATGTTTAGTGTAGGTGTTGATGATGATTAATTCTGCAAAACAGAATTTTAGCCTCTTGAGAGTCACTTAAAAATGTAAATGTAGAATTGTAAACTTGAAATTATTTTAGGGAGAAATTTTATTAAAAATTATACCGAAAAATAATAAAACATGATTTTGTTTACATTTTAAATTACTTTTAGAAAAATATTCTTACTGATTTAATATTCATACTATTTCAAGCAATGCAATTACAGCAGATTAGCTACCAGAGTTGCAGTAGCTTAACCGTGTGCTTTGGCTTTCTGAAACATAATATACCTAAGTAAGTTTGAAATTCTTAAGCAGTTCTAAAATTACATTTAGCTTTACCTCAAAATTGGATAAACTATTTTAGGTATAAATTTTAATGTTGAGTATGTAAAACTTATGTGCATGTGCATGACAGCTCTACAGGCCTAGAAGGCCCTTGGCTTTTCCCTGCTTACCTAACCGGTTTTGTAAAGTTTGCATGTGTGACGCAGCCGTATTTACGGTAATGACGTCGACACAAATATCAGGGATAACCACAGAGTGTGGATGTCCACCGGAAGGCCGAGCCAAGAAATTCTGTGCAATCCGCGATTTGAACTCAGAATTTCCGCTCTATACTCAACCAGCAATCACATCACTTCGCTGCTATGGCTAATAAAAACTTATGTACTATGTAAATACACTAAAAGCCAGTAAACATTTTTTGTGGAATTTAAAACTTTGTAGTTTAAGTCACCAACACAAAAATGATCGTCTGGAAACTACCCATTAGAACGGGGTGCAATAATTCAGCCTTAAAGTAGCTAATAAACCAAGTAATGGTGCAACATGAAACAGAGGTACAGTTTAACAAATTAAAATAGTTACGTTACGTTACAGTATATACCCAGCTAAATGTTTCCATTTTTCCGATAATGCAATATTGGAAAACAAAATCAAACTAAGCAGCGTAATTATTTAGTAAGTTTCAAAGTATGTCAGTGGTTGAACATATTTCGCATCGACCCTAAAATAATTTTAGTTTTGTATAAAGACAAGTTTAACTACCTAACTTCATGTAATTAGTTCACAAATAACTCAAATAATTTTATTGCGATTTTAACCGCAAAAGTGTTTACAAATTGCAAGCAAATTATTAAGTTTTTTCTTCTTGGAAAATGCTTATGCATTTGATCTAATTTTGAATAAGTTTAGTTACATTGAAGCAAAATCGCCCAACTAACGTTATGTCGTCCGTTGTCATACTCAAATATTTTGCTGATTTCCCAAGTTCCCACTCAACAACTGCATTTCGTATGCAACAATCAAGTTTGAGTATCTAGAAACTTGTAATTTCGTAAATAGAATTGCTTGCAGTGAATACCGACATTATCTCTATTATTTATAGTTAAAAAGTAGTAGAAGAAATGCACCAAATTTTCAATTATTATGACACAAAAATTTGTTTACTAATTTAAAGTGGTGAGGTTGTAACGAGAAAATTTTACATGAAAAGTAATTCATTGTGCTACAACATATGCAAAATGCAGCATCGAAAACATTTATTGCTGATATTATCACACCGTATTAATTTGGATTTGGAATTTTCCGGAAATATTTAATATAAAAATTTATTAATTTGCTTGTTTTGAAAAAAAGTAATAAATTTTCAATATCGGAAATTTATTAGGTAAATAAATTTCGAAATATGCGTGAATTAACAATATAGTCTAGACTTCTTCGGTAGCTTCTACCATTTAATATAACAAAAAAATTTAATTAATGGTTGTGTACTTACTTGACGTTCAGGACCTAAAGTTATTTTTATTAATGAAATTTAAAAATTATTTAAGTTGACTTAACACCGTAAAAGTCAATTATATTTTTTTATATGCTTTCAGTATTTATTATCTCATTTGATTTTTATTGTTAAATTTACTATTAAATAATTTTTAAATTTTATTATTATTTATTTCACAGGTTAAAAAAATATACACATTTTAAATAAAATTATTTTAAAGTAAGTATGTAAGTACACAACTTAATTTTTGAATATCAATATTATGTTTAACGTTGCTTCACATAAATAATGTTGAAAAATGATTTACATAAGCTTAAGTAATAAATAAAACAAATCTTCCAAATTTTATCTGAATTTTTCTAATTATATTTATAACTTCTTATTGACATGCACAAAAAGGGGATGTTCCAAAACAAACAATGCTTACATACAAACAATAGAAAGAAAAGAAGAAAAAACATAAGAATCAAAATAAATGTCATATGAAAAATAATATTGCTTTAGTTCACTTAACTTTTTTATTTATAATTCCGTGTTTCATTACATTGTTTCATTTCAGAGAAACAAAAAGAAGTTTAACTGATTTGTTTTAAATTTAGTAACATTTATTTACACATAATACATGTACATTCTTACAATATTTACATATAATACAAATGTAATTCGTGATTGGTTCATACTGACGTCGAAATATAATTATTATCAAAATTGCTCTACACTTTATCGTAATAATAACAGCACATTGAACTAACATTTCAATTATATTGTAACATAAACCACAATCAACATAAACTTCGAACAGCTTCTTGAGTAGACATTTGGAATCTATCATAATTGAGGCAACATACCGACATGCAGCTCGAGATAAACCTGCAAAGGCCGATTTGCAAGTCAGCAATTTTTATTTACTGACTAAATAACCTAGTAGAATTGATTTTGAGGATCCAAAAATCAAACCTATAACCCTCAGAGTTGTTGATCTTTAATGCTATCAAAATACTTAGCAAAATTAAGAATTTATTAAAGTAAATTCTCTAGAAGTACATGCAAAAGTTTGGTTTAAAACTAAGTTATCAAGGGGTGCAAAATAGAAATATAACTTAAAATAATTATTTTGAGAATATTTGAAACATAAAATTTACTCAAATTTTGCAATTTCAAATATTATTAGATAGTCAAAACGTCAAATTCAGGCCGATGTTTTATTAATGTTTTGCAAAGACCGCTAAATATTCGGTTCGAATCCGGGTGAAGTAAGAACTTTATTTTGGCCGTCCTTCTGGTCCTTCAGGTTGTAGGTTTTTTGTCGGGCTGGTAAAAATGCAATTCCATCAAAACTATTTGATATTAATTTAATATCATAATGTTCAGTCAAGACCCATCAGGGTCGTAGACGATGATGAAAAATATTATCAAAAATGTTATTACTCTTGAAGTCCGTAACTAACTTTAATTTTGCAAATTAGATCAAAAAATAAGTGATTTTTGTGATAATTCGCTTATTGCTCATTCGATAACCAAAATGATAATACATAATATTGAAAAAAATTAACATCTATATAAAAAGTTTTTATAGATGTTTTTCCTCTGTGCCGCGCCCTACTTCAAAATTTGCTTGGCCATAATATTCAATTTCGTTTGGTTCTTCTCTCAGCTACCCCATTCTTTTGTGGATTATAAGGGTCAAACATTTTACTTAATACCTCTCATCAGATAGTGAAACTTGGAAATACAAAATCTGAACAAAAAATAAAGAAATCAGAGCACTATATAATTAAAATATAATAAAGTGCTCAGTTTATACACTGGAAATAAATCGAAACGCAGTTCTAACAATTAATCCTTAATAATTAATGATTCTGTACTTTAATTCATATTAAAATTCACATATCATGGAAAAAAGTACACCAAAGTTATACACTACAATATTACAAAATATTGTCAAACTTTTTTGCAACATCGCTGATTCTACGTATATGTATACATCAAAAGTAATAAATTTCGTTCCGGGTTTGGCAAACTGCGAATGCAGTAAACCAAAAAATTAGTAATTGTAAATTTTATCTATTTACTCGGACAAAGAGTTTAAAAACAAAGTAAAGCTTTTTTGCAAAAAAAAATCATTTTCTAGGTAATGTCATAATCACGAAAGAAATATTATACAAAATTAAAAATGTACGTGGTTGTTTTGTGCCAAAGGATTAAAACAAGCAAGTATGTAAATTATTTTGTGTTGTGCCATTTTAAAAAATCCAACATAAAAGTAAGGTATGTAACTATAGAGAAATGTTACATTTAATTTTTTAGTTAATGATAACACACTTTGTGGTGGTAAATTACAGTAGTAACATGAAAAATATTTTTGTTTGCTGTGAACGGAACGAGAGTGTAATTTCATTGTTAAATGTCCTTTATGTGTACTATTTGCACAGTAACATAATTATAATGGTTAAAAGCACTTTTTCGACTACTATAAGTGCGTAAACCATAAAAAGCGGCCTGCATATGCTGTCAGTTACATTCGTAGCAATGCGAAAAATTTATCTACTCTGACAACATAATTCCCAACACGTTTTGTAAAATTTTACATTAGAACAACGGTTTACTCAACTAATATTATTGTGTGCCTACATTTCTAACTAATTTGTTTGAATAAGCTCATTTTTATCAAGTATCACGCAAAATACACGCACCTTCACGAAAAATAGCTTTAATTACCCCTAGAGATAAAATTGCCTGTTTGATTGATGCACCCAGTTGACATTCCCTAAGATAAATTGCTTTAGTAATTTCCAAACTATTTTAGTTATTCCCGAAAAACGACGCCAGTCCCTAGTCAAATTTTACCTCAATTAACCCAAGCAGCAATTTTTACGACAAAAACAAAGAGAATTAATTTTATATAAGAAGCAACAAACTATAAAGTTTAAAGTAGACAGATTTCATTCAAGATAAGATTATTCGAGAGTGGTTTTGGCGAGATTAGCACAAAAGCCTATGTTTACTTTTTTGCATAAGATTACAAAATATTCTAATGAATGCTAAAGCACAACTTAACAAATCAAAGATTTTCTGTGTTTCAAAGATTTTATTTATAGCATATACAATTTTACTAAATTTGTTTTTCTTTTTCAGGTAAGAATTTGAAGTTATTCCAGTCACCCCAAAACGGTAAGCTCCACGCTCAAGCGCTTTCTGCAAATTTATTCTATTTCACTTTTTAATCGTGGTCATAAATTTTTCAAACTCTTCAGCTCCAGTTCACCATAATAAAATTTTACTTTATTAAAGTCGATAAACTCGTAAATCTATATTTGTGTTTTATATGGTCGGTCAATAATGATCAGTCTGAGTAAATTTTTTGAGGTTTACAACCCGAAAAAGAATTTTGTTTAAATCACTTCGTAGTAAATGTAGTAGAATTTGCTTAGATACTAAAATATGTGATTAATTATGTTAATACCAAGTGTTGTGTAAGCAAAAGATGAATTTAAAGTGATTAATGCTCACTCCACGGTACATTCACTTTATTTCTTTATAACATTTAACGTCAACGATTTTGTATCGGTAAGAGCTACCTACTATAAATTTTAGCTCTTTAATAATTTTATTACTTACAGTAAGCACTTATACTTGTATTTGATTCACTCCAGTAGCGCTAGAACTGATAAAAAAGCTCGAGCTTTATAAATTTACGTACACTAATACTCGATAAATTTGGCTGACGTGGAATTTGAAAATTTCTTATATATTGGGTTCTTGTCTTAAAATTTAATTTAATTTTATGGTTTATTTAGCCTACCTAAATATTTCAGGAGAAAAAATGATTCGCGTTTATTGTACACTTTCGTGTGGACATTTGAGTCGCAAAATTAGAGAAGGCGCGAAGCTTGGACAAGGATCATAAAATATTTTCTTTGTGTACACTACTTACGCGTGAGGTAAACATAAAAGTTGCAGAAACACACAAAAGAATCTTAAGAATTTTAAGACGACTTGAAACCTATTTTTCATGAAAACATTTATTTATTTGCAGGACTTTATATTGACTTTTTGCACTCAAAAGTATTTGAATGTTTTTTCCATCCGTTTAATTTCATTCAGCATTAAAATAAATTTTTATTAAATAAATACATCACGTTTTTATCATCAACCGGTGGTGTGTAAAGTGCAAGTTATCAAAGTTATGCAAGTCAAAATGTAAGTCGTTAATTTCAGTCATCTTGGAGAATAAAATTATGTGCAGTAGTGACTTTTAATCATGTATTATTAACACTCATGAACTTAATTCCAAATTTTCAATAGAGATTCTCTATAAATCTGCTTAAGCATAAGATAATTGTATCACAGAAATGTAATTAATGAGGTGATTTTACGTTACCTTTCTCTCGGGGCACAGTTAAACTAATTTAGATACTAAAATTGGATATTTTCGTAAACTTTCAATCACAGATAATCACTAACTGAAGAGATTACTTTCAAACTCCTGATTACTATTTTCTAAACTAACAGTGATAATGATGCGGTTTGCGGTGAATTTTAAAATAACCACTTTGTAACCATTTAAAGGCACGACAGATAAAAATTAATGTGCATTGAGAAAAATTGATTATTACCTAGAACTCTTCCCTAAAACTGTCCCATTGTTCAATTCAGTGAAAAATATTTTCAACCAAGAGCGCGAACAAGGTTGTAAAACAGCTAGGAGAATTCTTGTAACGGTAAATTGTGTTTTCAATTTTAATCACATTGAATACTTTATATAAAATCAGTAAAAATAGAGGAGGTTGTATGTATTTACAGTGTAATCGGTTCTGCTAGTTTGCTCATACATGACCTTATAAGTTGAAAAATATTACAGAGATTGACGTAATTGATGCATATAAAATATAGCAACCTTTTCAAATATTGCTTGAAGATAATAATATACTTTATAATATTTCACTGTCTTATTTCAATGTTTATAATAAATTAAATATTTATAAATCACGCTTTTATCACCATGGCAACGTTTTTCTATTTGAAGCGCTTTTTTAATCATTTAAATTAAGGTAAAAACATTCATCTCGGTTAGATTGTGGAATATAATTGAGATTTTTCTGATATACCCTTGGAAGCTAAATTTTAAAACTTTGGTAAAGCATAAGATTTATATAGCATAAATTTAAATAGTTAGAGCAACCTTTGAAATTAGCAGTGTGGTCACCGTTGCAATTGATGTACGATGTCAATGCATTTTATAGAATTAAGCGCTTTTTCCAAGTTATGTTAATTGTCTTGTTGCATGGAATATCTTCTATTTTCAGTATATCGTTATTTGATCTGAGTTTTTGTTGTAGTTTTTATTAAAGTCAATTACCTAGTGCATTATTACAGTTGATTAAAACTATTACAATTGGCGCCCAACTTAAGTCGGACTAATTTTGTGTTTAGTTATCCTCAGATTATTCACATAAATACAGTGGTGATGCTTGAAGTGCTGTATGTGCATGTTTTAGAAAGTCTGCATGTTGCACCCTATGTTCAGCTTATACTTCACGTTAAAGATTGCGAGTTATAAAGTGTGAGAGTTGATCTATGATAGATTACTTTACAGAATCATGTAAAAATGTTTTATATTAGGTATAACAAAAAAATATAATAATCAGAAAAAGTGTACCTAATCATAAATACATACGTGTAATCAGGAAATATAAAAGGAAGAAGTCCTTTCAATTGAATTTTATTTAGTCTTTGATATAAACATTCACTTAGCATCTTTGATTTTCGCTGGTGAGTTTTCAGAAAAAACATTAAATTGAGATTAAAAAACTTGATAAAGGTGTCTTTCAAAATTGATAATCTGAATAGGTTAGAAATATTACGCTGTAATTTACCAAGTAAAAAGCATTTGAATATAAAATTTTATAAACAGATTGAATTTAATTTTTTAAATCTAAAACTTCTTTGAGAAATTTTTTAGAACAATTAACTAAGATATCACTTTTAAAACAAAAATTATGCACTTTTAAATTTGTGAAAATGCCTGTAAAGTAAAATCCTTCAAGTGATAAATTACACTATTATAGTTGATAATAAAAGTTTCAAGCTTGAAAAAGTTTAAATAATAATTAAACTGCTTAATTAGTTTTAAAAACTTTTAAGAAAGTGTCAAGCACGGTAAGACACATGAAGTGGCCAAAAGCCTTTTAAAACAAAATTGATATATAGAACTTCCTAGTTAATTACAAAACGTGCTGACCAATAATAATGAATATTTAATAAAGTTACTATTTTCAAACATTTTCGATTTTTTTTGTATTATAATTAGAACTGACTTAATTATTAATTTTTTACTGGTTATTTTTAAATCATCAGGTATATTCAGAGCAGGCCCCTACTTTCAGGATGCAATTTACCTACTAATAGAATATCAAGTTTAACATATTGTGACCACATAGTGCCCCTATCCGCTGGAGAGCTATCAACCAGAAGGCGCTGTAAAATAAATTGTTAATTTTAAAGTTTCATAAATTGCAACTGTAAAAGCTGAAACACAAACTAAGAACAATTTAAATTGGCAATATTACAAAAAAATAAGAAAACTGTTAAACACGAACCAAAAGTATTACTGAAATAAATTTTTGCAAAAAGTAATTCAATATAAAATGCGACTTTTGCTTACACCAACTATGCCGTTATTACGTATAAGTAGAATACGTACGGCTGACTTGCAAAAAAAAATTGAAAAATTTATGCTCGAGATTTGTCTACTGCATCCTGAGTAGACAAAGAGTGATCCATAAAGTAGAATGTTGTTGAGTATGGAGCCAAAAGCGGGCGACAGCTGCATTCTAATAACATTTTGAACAGAAGTTTAGAAAAGTACTGCAAGACTAAAACACGGTTTATCAATATCACCTCATAAATATCACCTGCTTGAACATTGAACATTCAGGTTACCTGATGAAATTACAAAAAACTTTTTAAAATTGAAGAGCTGAAGGAATCTAATCGTGACTTTGACGTTGTTCCTTATTTCCATTTTAGCTCATCAGTTTTTTTTGAGCATGCATTCTCTACAAAAAGAGAGTGGGAGCAAATTTTCATTTTATTAAAATATTGCAAAAACGAATTGGAAAGAAACGCTGAAGTGTTCTAAAATTTATAAAGTACATAATTTACATAATTTGTGTCTTTTTTGGTAAACAAAGTAAAGGAAAAGGAAAACCGGAAGCAACTGAAACAAATTAATTTATAATTTTATTTTCGTCGACGCAATCAAGGGTCCTCTTTATCCCTAATTGAAAAAACGATTGTTTTTGTATCCTCTAAAATTGGAGGGCATAAATTTGCGTTGATAACAAACAAAGATATGAAAATAAACTTTCATAATGTGACTTTCGACCACCTTAGCCAAGCCAAATAGATTTAGAAATAAGCAAAAAAGCTAACAATAGGAAAATTTATTAACCTGAACGTAAGCCTATGGAGAATTAGTTTACTTAGAACAAGAACTACATTTTGCATTTTATACAAAATGTTATTGTTTTATTTGCTCTCTCAAATTTCTACGTATATTTACACATTAATTGTTGAGTAAATAAAACAAAATTACCTACACACTAAACGTTTTAGTGCCTGCGTGGCAAACGAAAATATGTTGAATATTTTATTGTATTTATCAATCGTAGCAAAAGCTTTTTCGTTTGCTTAACTTGTAATTTTTACGGAAAATTATCACGAAAGGAAATTTAATTAACGTTTTTCTTTAGTTTTGCCGCTCGAATAATATTTTTTTGAAGAGCTAATAAATGATTACGGTAAGATCTGAATGGTGAGTCTTCATATGGTTTGGATTTGGAATTATAAGGACAGGGTTTGGTTTTTATAGGCTTAAGTAATCAGACCCTTGTAAGGTACTAAGCCTTCTACGTGTGTTATTCTAAGCTCGTTTTGAAGCCAAGTTCCTCACCATATGAATAAACGTTCACACAAGATTATTATTCCTTAATTTATAATTAAGCGAAAGTCAATACTTTTCTTTCCGCACTACTAATTGCAATTTTAAATTATTCATAAGGATAAAAGCCTTTTCAACAATTTGACAATAATTTTAATAGTTTTAATTAAGCAAATCAAAATTCTACAAGCGAAGTAAATCTTGTAACAACGAAATTTTCATTATAGTTTTAGAAATTAGTTTTTACCATTAAAATGAATATTTTAAAGATGCAAAATGATCATTAACTTGAAATTCACTTATAATGCGATTAGAACTAAATTTATTCAAGTGCGCAAACCCAACTTGCTTTATTTAATTTAAAAATTGAAAATCTATAGAGTTGTCCATTTAAACTAAAAGAAAACACTACAGGACTTGAGGGCTAATTGAAAGCCTCCGAGACTATTAATTTATTTTAAAATGTACAGAGTGATTCTTTAGAAAATATTCATTATTAAATATTAATTTAGAAATGAAAATTTATCATTAATTTGTGAATTTGTTTGTATTTCCACATAATTTTACAGTGATTTCTTCTAGCCCCACGTTGGGAGCCATTTATGCTGTGAATCCTCCTTAATGATTAATAGTATTTTAATTCTAGCTACTACTTTTTGGTTTGCTATATCATTTAATATCACGATTATTTGTTTAATTATTTTGCAATTCCGTCCGTTTTTGAGCTTTTCTATAGCTCTTTCTACCACCAATTTTAAGATTCATGATTCCAAATACCCAGATATCTCTTATCTATTTGCAGCTCTTTTTTCAAGCAGGTTGGTACAGTAATCCTCTCTTATTTCCACTGTTTTGTTGGTGTTTGTATAGCTATTTCCATTTTGATCTTTTATGATCTGTATACGTGGCTTGAATTCCCATGGCAGATACTTAACATTCTTGTAGGGTTTGGGTCGAGTTGCATGTAGTTCCAGTTCTGCACAAATATTGTTAGTGTATTTGTTTTCATCGTGTCTACATGAACGTTTTATTATTCGATTGGGATCTTCTATTATAGCGAAGGCGAAGTATCGGCACGCGAGAAAATTTGGTTAACCCACAACCAAATTCAAGTTATATGTGTTTGTTATTAAACTACGTTGTCACTATTTTATTAATAACTAATAACTAAAAATAACTTACTATTGACTGTCTGGAATATGTGAAATTGTCGGTTTACTCAAGGTTCAGGTGGCA
Organism: Rhagonycha fulva; assembly: GCA_905340355.1. Taxonomy (NCBI): domain Eukaryota; kingdom Metazoa; phylum Arthropoda; class Insecta; order Coleoptera; family Cantharidae; genus Rhagonycha; species Rhagonycha fulva. The sequence goes on from HG996559.1 coordinate 3,935,753, forward strand.
AAAACAAAAATGGTGGCATTTGTCTCCGCGGATCTCCTTTGTGGACATTTTAGAGCTTTCATTTGTTATACCGCACCAATACTAAAAGTATTGATAGTATTATTTTTTTTTTTGATAAAGAGGCGTTTCAGATAATAAAAATTTGATTCAAAAAGCTCAGCTGGAACTTATTTTTTCGTGTGGCACGTGGAATACTTTTATATTAAAAAAAATATTTTGAGCACAACGAAAAAGATTCGCCACCACTGCAGGATTAGCACGTGCCGCTTTGGTGATAGTGCTTCTGTATTTTTAATACTGTAAAGAATACAACCGAGATCAATTTACAAAACTTGCTTTAAGATCATTAAATTTATTATTTTATTTATTAAAATTAGAAAGTATAACAGACTATTTCGTTTAAAGCAAAATGATGGACAGCAGCACTTTTGAAAAAATAGAAGCTTTTAAGAGCTTTGTTTTTCTGTAGAATATAAAAAGCGGTTTTCAAAAGTTTATTATTTAAAAAAATTTGTTACATAATGAATTGAAATTGAAGATGTGTTGCTGCTTTAAACTATAATAAAAAACCGGAATAAAAACTTTTAGGAGCTTTCCTTCATTGCAATTTATAAAATTGGATTTTACAGCTTTGTAATTTAAAATTTATTTTACATCGATGTTTTTGTTAATTATAAATAACTAAAATAGTTAAAGAAAAATTAAATCTTTATTTAAATAATAAAATATTTCAATATTTTAAAGTTACGTGAAAGCTTTCTTATGTATGTACATAGCCCTTAGTTTGCTCTGGTATATAAAAATATAATACGTACGGTTAGTATAACGCAAAATTAATTGTTTATTAAATTTATTTACAATAAAATATGCAGTGAGCATTTACAAAAGAAAATAAGAAAATACGAAACTTTCTGAAATAATTGAAAACTTCCTCTACTTAATGTATATCACACAAGACAAATTTTTGTTCAAAATTTTTATATTGTTTTAAAAATTAAAAAAACGTACAAAATATTTTTCGATGGCTACAAAATTAAATAAAAACGCAATGCTTCTAAGCTAAAGTAAAGCTTTCAGGAGCTTTAAAATATATGTGGGGTGGATTTTCTAAACGTTCTGTTAGATTTATTTTATTGATTTAAAGTTGGAAATTAAAAAATGTTATAAAATGGTAATAATAATAAAAATAAAATCAAGCAGAAACGTTTAAAATAAAATTTAAAATGAGATAAATAAAAGCTTTGATAGACTTTTGTTTGCTGTGGGGTATAATATTATTGAAATATATTGTTATTTACATACAACCTAGTTAATTATTTATTGATTTAATAAATTGAAGTTGACAATATTTAAAGTTGTTTTTTAAAATAAAATGTTATATTTCTGAGCTTTAGCAAAATCTTTGTGTAGAAATGAGAAATATAATGTAAAGTTTGTGATATTTTAAAATAGATTTCATATTGCGAAATAAAATGTAATATAAAATTGAAACATTTTTAAAATAAAAAAATGTTTGCTTATTTAAATAATAATACTTTTATTTGTCTTATTTTGAATAATATTACACGTTACTATAATTTTATTGTATTATTATTTCCAATATCTGCATTTATATTTTACATTTTAAACCTTTACATTAGTTTACGTCTGAGATAAATAATAATGCGATTAGCTGTACATATTATGGGATCACGACCCAAAGTCATTAGTCTCAACAAACTAACGACTCATTCTTACTACTTGCCCCTCAACAACATCTTTTTTTCCTAAAAGGGTGAAGATAATTCTTCTCATACATGTAGGTATGTGCTCCCTACTTAAGATAGATGCATTTTTCATCTTTATTAATATTTTCCGTTCTCAGCAATTTTTGTTCTGTTTATCGACATCATTTCCGTCTTATTTACCTCGAAAAAGAAGATATCTTTAGTTTTCCCCAGTTTCCCATAAACCGCCAAATGGAGAAGAGACTCGATATCGTCTAATTAAATTTATTCTGTTACTTAAAATAGAATTACTTCTTAATTTTACTATCAGTGTGACTTAATGTATAATTATAAAATAAAATAATTGTGCAAAATTGCACATGTGGCAATTTAACTAAACATGAAAAATTTACAAGTTTATTTGTTTAAAAATAATTTAAAGCTTTCAGGAGATTACGTTTTCTGCAGAATATGCAAGAAATTTACAGCTTAAAATTAATTGTATTGCTTTATTTGTTTAAAATATAACAATAGGAAATAAAAACTCTAATAATTATGGTTTATATCAAACTTCAAAAGTTACCATTTGCTTGATCGAATAAGCAGCAGGTATATGTTTCAGTTTCAAATAGTCATCGTCAAAAGAAAATTCTTGAATTGCAAAATTTTGCATATTCTGAGACGTCGTTTTGAACGACAGTGTATGACGTACATTGTGCTTAATATGACGCTCACAAAGCAGATGCCGACGTACTTCAGAAGCGTATCACTTTATTGACAAATCAAATTGATAATACAAAACAAATTTGGTTAATTTATTATAAGGAATGCAAGCGTAATAAAATTAATATTTGCACAGGAAGGTTGAAAACATATGTTTTAAACTCATTAGTCATCATCATCAAAATAAAAGAGCTTAATAGTTCTGGGTTAAATAAAAGCTTTATAAAGCTTTGTTTGCTTTAGCACATAATTTATTGAAGATGGATTTTTAAAACTTCTTTGTTTAATTTTATGTTTTAGTATTAATGAAAAAACAGTTTAACGCAAAATAAAAATAACCAAAAACCTGTCGTCAAGGATACAGGTGGGATTTTTAAAACTTCTTCTAATATATTTAAAATTGAAAATACACAATTTTTCTTTTAAAACAAAATAGAAAAAAGTAATAAAATATAGCACTGAACTAAACCGAGCTTTGCTTTGATGTAATAATAAACAATTTGGTTTGTGTTTTATAATTTATATCATATTACATTTGAAAAACGGAAATTGAAACTATACAAAGGTGGAAAATATAAAGAAAAGCTCTCAGAAAAACTTAAAAGAATATACAGAAAGTGAATATTTAAAACTTTTAAATTATTTAAAGATGAACACCAACAAATTACTAATTACGTCATTTAAAATTAAAACCGAAGTATTTTAATATTATTTTTAATTACTTAAAAATGCAAATTTGAACTTTAATCTTCATAATTTTTTTGATATTATGAATTAATTAAAAGTTATAACTATGTTAATTTGTTGTAATTTGATAGTAGCTTTGGGGTATTAATGCATTGTTCCAGTGGTTTTAAATTGTTGGTTCAATTAAATTTGTCATTTCCAACCCCAGAACTAATTTGTGCTCATATCGTACTTGTAAACAAGATAGGACAATATCCGGTAACAAGATAACGTTGAACAATTGCATCTAATTCTCGAAATGCAATAACTGGCAATAGCGTTTGGTGTTAAAACGTTTTGGAAATCTGACATATAAGTCGTTAAATTAATTAATGTATTTAATTGATATAAAAACTTGTCAGAATGTCTTCACTAAATGTATTACAAAATTAATTAATTTTAATGAATAATTTATCAATTTTAAATTGTAACTCGTAACTCGAACACTGGCTTTTTGTTCTCTCGTCATTCAAATAAAAGCTTTACATCAGTAGATTTCAAATTATTAATTTATCGAGGCAGTACAGTTTAACACGCGGTTAATTTTCAATTTCTCCATTTACCGTTCTATTGTTTGATATTTTATGCTACATAGGTATCCGTTTAAGAAAACTCACCTATAGCAATCCATGTTAGCACAACGCCTTGTGTCAAGCCCAACAAAGCTAAAGCGTCGTGTATTTGAATGACTGAATACTGAACTTTTAACCGGAATTTTGTAAGTTTTATCATGATCTAAACTTCACCAAACTGCTAGCTAGCTAGCTAACAGTGGGGTGGTTGTGGTCCCAATAAAACCTAATAATAAAATAAAAGTAATTGTTAGTTAACGTAGTTTAAGCGGTTGTCATGTAACTGGGTGGTTGTTTTATATCTTAAGACACCAGAGATGGTCTGATTTAGTTATGAGTTATTGCTGCTTCATTAACATAAATGTGGGGCGCTACTTGTAAGACATTAAAATTATTTAAGTAGGCAACTTCCTTTAAGATAAACAACCCAAAACCTTTCTGTGAGGTCTGGATTTGATAAAAGTCTAAAAGCCATAGTTTTTTCAACAATCAGGGGTATTATGTATCACCAACGTTATCATAAAGGTGACCGTTATAACATATTTCGCTAAATCGTATCGATTTCATTGGTAGGATTTACCCAAAAACTTTATTTTATGTCATAACTGTCACCTTTATGATAACGTTGGTGATACATAATACCCCTGATTGTCTTGATATGAAAAAGTGTAAACATCTTATGTTATTTATTTTTGACGGTATGTGACGGCGTTGTGCATAAACTACTCTCAACAAGTTTAAGTTATTTCAAAGTAATACGCTACCTAACCTTTACAGCTTTTCATAATTCAACCTAACCTAAACACGTAGCTTTAGTTTAAAATTTACACACCGAAGTGTGATAATTTTCATGCAATTGCTACAAATTTGTTTTATCCAATAATTTGTTCGGTAACTTAATTATACAATCCAGAAAATATGTTAAAATTTAAACAAAGCCAAAACAATACCGTTGCTTTCAAAACCTAAAGCTTTTTAATCGTATAATCGCACCAGCTCTAACCGAAGCGTTGCATAAATATTTTTACCCAAGTTAAAATTGTAGATGATGCTACCAGGTTTTAAGTTTGTCTTGTATTTAGTAAGTAAATTAAGCGAGTACGTTAAGTGGAAAATTAAAAACAATTTTAAGCTTGCGTTGATATACCGGCTCTTAGAAATAACTTTTCAGATAAATTAATTCCAACAAATTCACTCAACTGGACAATTATTTGAGAAGGTAAATTGAACCACCATTAAGCTACTATAATTATTATTACAATAATTGTCTTTTTTATCTAATAATAAAAGAAATGTATAATAATTGAATTCATGAAGGTAATAAGTGACGATAACAATTACATCAACGAAAAGCTAGAAGAGCGCAATACATTTAAAAATCAATAAATGCCAATAGGTAAATTCGGTTAATCGGAAGTTTGTAAGCGGCAATGCGCAAACTAAAATACAATTCAATATATGGAAAGCTGTTTAAAATACAGTTGAGAGATACAAGAACAAAATAAACGATAGTAATCTGGTGGGCCTAAGAATAATCTCTGTTTACTAATTAGGAAACAGAAAATTTACACTAAAAATGTATTGCTTTATACTAAAGTAGATGAACTAATGATATGTTGTTTTAAATTCAGGGTCACATGTCGCGGTAGCTTCTTGAAAACAATGCCGTAAAACTAAAAATCTAACGACGACATTTTGTGAATCTATCAGTAAGCGAATGGCTACCATTAAGGTCGATGTTTCAATAAACTAAATTACTAACTAACGAGTAAAAGAACTCAATTTGTAAAGTAATTAATAGTTGTACCGAGATACAGTAACAAAGATTAGTAAACTTAATAGCAGTTTTCGTATACTAAGCAATACTTGTATTGTTCTTGGTAGTTTATATAATTTATCTTCCTTTCTGCGAGAAAGTTTACCTACATTTGAGCGACGTTTCGACATTGCAATATTTCAATTGCAAGTATTATATTACATTTATCTGTCAAACTGAAGCTCGTCGTTGATCATCATGTCACCTCAACTGGTTACGATGTATTTAAATTTGCATTAACGAAATAATTTTCTGTCATATCGAACAAATCACGATAAACGAAAAATTCGCTTTTTCTACGATTCAATTTTTCGATAACAACTCCAATGTCTAAACATTGATTTATACAGTTGGAATAATTTATGTAAATGTGCATTATTTAAAATAGACACAGTTGTGCATTTAAAAGCCATTAAGTTTAATAATTTGTGGTGTCACTGGGCATTGTTATAATTCAATCAAATTTTGAAATTCAAATACAATGTAAACGTTGATCGGGCTTCGGAGCATTGCTAATCGAACCGCAACTTTTGCTAGGTTTATAAATTACTTATCAATATTTTTGAATTAAAATCTATTCCAAAAATTTTCATTTTTGTGTTTACGCAATGTCGATAAATTTTCTAGTACCTATGCAGATTTTTTAATATCTATGCAAATGCATTGAAATAATCATAATTATGTATTTGTTTAGTGAACTAAATCATTAATATTTCATGTACGTTACATGTTTATGTTAATACGTGTGTATGAATAACAAACATTGATTTTTTTATTTGGTGAATAAATCAGGAAATTAATCACCCATTCCCACTTCTGATGTTACCTTACTCTTTTTATTAACCACTCATTAGTGGTATTACCACTTTAATTTAATTTATTTATTGCTATTTAAAGCAGAAATTCCTCTTACACCTTTGGTGTTAAAAATGAAGTTGAAAACAAATAAATCCTCATAGCAAACATTTAAAATAAGTTTACGCATTAATTATGAAAGTGCGTCAGCATTTTATTGAAAGGTGAAAACTCTAATCCTAAGAGCTAGCAGCTGCTAACTTATACATGTAAAGCTAAAGTTGGAACACAAAAGAACAATTAAGTCAAAACAGAAGTGTTGACATTAAACGAAAATTTTGCTTTCATTTTTGACGTTACTTGTTTATTTTGATTGAATCTAACAGCTATCATGTTAGATGATTTATCTAAATTATCCTCAACATACTGTTTTGATTATTATTTTCTTCCTTGCTTGTTAGATCAGTAAAGAAGCAAACTTGAAACTTATTGTTAAAAATCGCCTACGGCGGAGTGTATGTATTTCACAGAATATTTAAACCATTGTGTCTGTAACAATTTAAAATTTTGTTTCAATGTAGACTACAAGCAAACACCGTGATGGACACAATTATTAATTTATAACTTGAGTTTTCAGACGGAAGAATATTCACAGATAATAATGCACTGTTTGATCAGCTCCAGCATTTGCAATCACAAGCTGCGAGACTTAATCAATCAGACACGTTCACTCATCGAAAGCAGCTTATATTTCTTAGCTTGGCGTTAAACTAAAAGCACGTTTTATGTTTAAAGCAAATTTTATAATATCGAAGCGTCATTTTTACTTCAGTTTTTATTTTTAGTCTTTTAGGCACTTCAAGGAGACATTCGTATGTGCTTATTTGGATCAATTTCTTTGATCATAAGAAGTGTTCAATTCGTAAAGTGATGTATCAAAAATACTAGCCGGTTTACAAAGATTTTGATTTGCTATACAAAATTCGTCAAAATGACGTCAACGACTTTTTATTCACATCCCGTTGTAAGACCTTCTAGTACCTAGCAACCTTTCCCATTGCCAAACTACAACTGCCAGGTCAGCCTAAGCACTTGACTTTTCAAGCACGAGGTTTTTTGCTAATTGCTTTTTGCAAAACTACAACCACTACAAAAGTTCAACCTTTTGGTGGGTAGAGTAATTCGTACCTCAGGGCCTCGCCTAGCATCTTTTGCTAATACCAAATTAGTATTTATACTCACATTTTGAATTTGATCTGACACCTCTTTAGGTTTAAAGCACTTATACTTTGGCTTCAACTGTGCCTACTATGGAAAAATTTTTTTGATGCTTTTTGGATCACTTGGTTTCATGGCTTACAGAGTGGCATAAAGTGTAAATTCCACTATTGCACAATCTCCTGCACCAGAAAGAATTTCTCATGCATTAGCACCATTTCTCTACTTTGATCGTCGTCTGTAGATATTAATCATCTTCATAACAAGTCAGGTTAGGCTTATGTTTTTACGCAGTTTTGTGTTCAAGCATCAGTAATTTGTTAGAGTTCTTGACAAAGAGGCAACCAGCTCTCAGTTTATTAGTACAAGTAGCCAGATTGCCGTGAGTGACCATGTCCGATGAACTTTGATCTTTGGACTCTCTGCTGCTCTCAGCTGCTTCCAGTTCTGGTATTCTTTTTAAACCTCTTAGCCTAAACAACAACTGCGTACAGTTATGAGTTTATGACAGTGTACACACACCTCTGTCCGAGGTAAGTACGCAACTTACTCGGAGCAACCGCCTAAGCTAATAAAATTTGACTTCTAACTGGATAAAGAATACTTCAGGCCATTCACATACAAATGAAACAGCATAATTAATGGTGCAGCTCCTAAATACTGAGATAAGGACCTTGCCATGGCAAAGAAAAAGTTAGTGTGCATAGCTTAGGTTTACCTTTCAACTGGTAAACGGAACCTCTAACTTTTCATTTCATATGAAATGAAGTATGAAATGAAGTAGACAAAGTTTTGATTTTGAAGTATCTAACATAAAACGGTCAATTTTAATAACATAATTAATAAATTACAGTACGAAGCGACTCTAATTAAACAAACACGAAACTGTAAATTTGGAAGACTTTAATCGTTTAAACATAAAAGTGAGCCCAATAAAATGAGTTTTACTGGTTAGGCGTTCGTGTTAAAGTTTAGTCAATAGGGTGTCCCTTGTTCATTTAATGAATTAGATAAATGCTTTCTTTCTATTTATAGGTAACATGGATGTTGAATAAGTATTGGGGAAAAGATCTAAAGAAACACTATTTTTTGAAATAACATTATCGTTGTTTGAAGAGTCTCCCGTAATTTAAATATAAAAGTGATGAGAGTATTTTGTGTTAAATTTCAGATGCTACTTGATGACTTTATAAAGGATTTTGCTAACTTTGACAACACTAACTTAGAAACTAATAGCCTACCTACATGTCTTAGGATTATAAATCAATTTTCTTGTACCTTCCTTCCTAGTTTCTCATGAGTAACGTATCCTGTATAATGGAGTAACCGGATAAGACGTAATTGGATTTATTTCAATTAGCTCTAAAACTACAACAAAAGCTCCCATATTCTTGTAAACTAATTTCAAAAAAGGTTTTTTAATTTAAAATTAAAGTTTGTACTTAAAATCTTTAATTTAATTCAGTGTTTCCTTTGAACATCAGCTTGAAACGGTAGTTGTTCATTCAGCAAAGAGAAAAATCAAATGAAAAACATACCAAAGTAGTATTTCTTAATACCTACCTACAATTTTACCTAAAATACTAATTACTTAGAAACCTAATTAACGACCTGAGTAAACCTTGACCCTGCAAATTGACATTAAGGAAACTCGGTGAAACTGTATTATTTTTCTCTCGAGAAATTTTCAAAGAATATTAAATAAGATTTTCTATTTAGAGTAAATGATATTTTGTAGGATTAAATTTGAATAAACTTTTTAATCAAAGAAATGAATAAATAAAATAAATGGAAATTAATTTTTGCTTCGCAAACTTCGGTTACGTACATTTTCATTTACTGCAGTTTAAGCCTTAACATTAATTGAATGTCCAAAACACCATTGTCCTGCTTCTGTATTATGATGATCCGGTAACGATAAAAGCAAAAGGGAAACAAGTGGAAAAGTTTTTCAACGGTGTAGTTTAAAGGAATTGAACACGTGCAACGGAATTGCGGAACATCGTCCAACTTTTAAAAGAAGTAACTTTTGCAAAGTTGTAAAATTAACTATAAATTTTTGTTAGTGTTAGCTCTAAACCTTTTACCGTGTTTAGATGCTATTTTGTATAGCTTTTAATGTTTCTTAATTATTTTGCAACGATTGCTTGACAAAAAAGCAAATTTCAAAAGCACGCAGCTTAACCCAATGTTTTAAATTGATAAATACGATTTGAAAAGCTCTTTTACTGTCTCTCAAGTGCCACTCTCGTCTGTTCCACCAAACAATCATTTAATATTTCAATAATTTAAAGTAAAACCAATTTCTGTTTTTTAGTGATTTAGATAAAATCGCCTATATAAAAAAGACCATCATAAAGTTTGTTTTAAATGGACTTGTCGGTTTTTGCTGTAAAACTAAAAACCAAATACACTTAAAATCAAGCTATTTCATAATACTTTACGACCTACTTTTTCTAAAAACAAAACAAGATCGAGAAGATCCCAATTTCACAGCATTCATTGAAATTTAAATCTTAAACTGAAAGTACAAAATTTTAATCAACGTAGGTATCATTTAACACGACATCCATGCATGCAAAGAGTGAACTAAAAATTAAACCATGACGTCAAAAATTTCAACGCGTCAATACTTCTTAAATTCAAATATTTCCGATACTAAACTACTCCATCAAAATGTATAACATAAAATTTATAAGATTTCAATAAATAAGGCGCACTTACCATAAAATAATGTATAAAGCTTTCACAGTTCTTAATAGGAATCAATAATAAAATTTTAACTGGTTTTAGATTTGATATTATTTCTTAAGGACTCCATAAGTTCATGCAAGATTATTAAATTGCAACTTCTGTTCAAGATAAATTTTAACTCAAAACTGTAGTTGGATAAGACATTAAATAAATAAGTTTTAAATTTTAAAACCCTTAGCTTATCCTGTAATATAAATTCAATATGTAACGTTTTTTCGTTACATAAGTTATATATTAACTGCTAGTTTAACTGGAGATGGAAATACCGGCCCTTAATAGAGCTATTGGATACTATTTTTAATTCTAACATTAAAACATGAAAATCAAATATTAGTATTATCAGAGAAGATAACACGTCTCGTTAGTTTACTTATTTTTTATCAAACTAAAAATGTTCAAGAAATAATGAAATGTGAGTTATTGAAATTCTATTACACATTTTACCTATTAACGGAAGCTCTAAGAAATTACAGTATTTTTATAAATATTTATAATTAAGCTATTGCTTAAATTAACTTAATTTTTGATATTGTTAATAATAATTTAAGTAAACTGTATTTTTTACTATGTGATAGTTAAACTTGAGAATTTAACAGCCATAATCTTATATTATTGTGCTTGGAATGATTATAAAAAAATATTTTACTCTTACCCCAATTTGCGTCTCTTTATCTTTTAATGGCTCTTATAATTTTAAAAATGTCGACAGCTTTTTCAAATACACAATGCACAATTAATTTTTGTTTATTAATACAAACCGATTTAACTCCGTTACTTTTTATTTTAATAAGCCAAAAATTATCCAAATATTAATACAAATGCAGAAATTGTTAGCCTCAACGATAATATGCAAAGCTTGCAACAGCCGGATTTGTAAATTGTAGCCCAATACTGTAAAGTTCCTTTAGTATCCCTACTAGAAGCAAATTTAGTTTAAATTCCGAATTAGATGCATTTGAATATAGCAACAGCAACAATGGATCGTAATTGTTGAAGTGGTTCGACTAAGTTTACAAGGTAATAATGCTATTTGATGTTGCTCATAAGCAGTGGTCCAGTAGCTACGATATGTAAACAAGACGTGGATTTTATTTTTAAAATTTGGAAATTTAAAACAAACATTACGAAGATCTTAAAAGAAATATTAGTTGTCTAAAATGAACTCCTCCTTTCCATCTATGATGCTTTATCACACATGCAGTCTAAATCACACCTTTTTACTTCGCTTGAAATCGAACTGTACGCAGTCAGCATTTAGTAGTTAACGTACTCAACGGCCATGATATTGACATTTTCTCTCGTTGGTATAATTGTGCAATTTTTATTCTCACAACTACGAGTATAATAAATTCGATTAAACAATTACTTATGTAGAACAATTTTTAAGTGACATTTTTAGGTTCGCTTTAAATTTTTAAGCTTACATAAATCAGTTCGAAAGACTAGCAAATTATTAAACAGACTAAATGCTCGAGCTTAAATTATACATGCAGTAAAATAACTGTCAGTTTAAATTCTAAAGATTATTTATTAACAGCCAAATTTAACAAATTTAAATTTCTTTCACGGCGTTTTCCTAAGAAACGTAATTATGGCAAGAGTGATTAACATACAAAGGAATATCAGATAAAAATTTGATACCGTGAAAAATACGGGGTTTCCACGAAAAGATAATATTTACCGAGTGGCTGCAAGAATAATCCAAAATGTAAATTGGGCCAATGGGAATAACTGCATTTGAAACTCGGAGTAGATTAGAAGTTCCACGTTACGTTTCTTATCAGACTTAAACAGAAAAGCGACGAATTTGTCATCTTATCTTAGGATTATCAAATATATTTTCTTCTAGCTAAGGGTGTTGCTGTAAGATTTCGTTTTCATAAAAAAGTTTCAAAAAGCGGAAGCTCTAAAATTTTTAAATTGTTTTTCCTGATTCATATTGTATTCATATTTTTTCCTGCTTACATTTTCTCTGGAACTGGAAAATTTTGTATTCAAATATTAAAATTTTAAATTTTTCTGTTTTAGAAGGAAATTTTGTTTTATATCAACTTAAACTTATTAAGTTTATTTTCCAACTAATTTCATGGTTATGTAGTTTTTCGTCAAGACGGCAGAATCCTTAATAAACTATGAATGTTGAGGAGAAATTTCAAAATATTTTTAACAAAACGTTGATATTGTAAATAATAATATTCCGTAACATCCAAAATTTGTTTTCTTCAAAACATTTTTTCTGCTTGAAAACTGAATAACACAGAGCCATTTCATTGTTATCGTCCACCCTATACATCACATGAATTTATTTGGATCGCCCCCCCGGGACTCAAACCAAGTTTTCCGTTTGCTAACCCTCGTATACATCGATCCCCGTAAGTTTCCAGCAGTTCTCATATTAAAATTATTTTATTTTTAAATTACATAGTTAAAGTAAACAGAAAATAAAAATAAACAATAAAAGTTTAAGCTCCCAATTTACGACCCTTTTCGACAGCTTCCTTAATAGTTCCAACCATATAAAAAGCCATTTCAGGCAAATGGTCTAAATCTCCTGAAAGAATTTTCTTAAATCCGTCAAGCGTATCCTCCAAATTTACGAATTTTCCCGGATGTCCGGTAAAAATTTCAGCCACTTGAAATGGCTGCGAAAGAAACCTCTGAATTCGACGAGCACGATACACTATCTGTTTATCACTTTCCGACAGTTCGTCCAATCCCAATATTGCTATCATGTCTAACAAGCTTTTATAATTTTGCAAAATTTTTTGTACCGCTCTGGCGATGTTATAATGCTCCGCTCCTAGAATTTTAGGATCCATAATTCGAGAAACCGAATCGAGCGGATCAACTGCTGGATAGAGTCCAAGTTCAGCAATTGCACGAGAAAGTACGGTAGTTGAATCCAAATGAGTAAAAGTGGCAGCAGGTGCAGCATCCGTTAAATCATCAGCAGGTACGTAAACAGCTTGTACAGATGTAATGGAACCTCTCATGGTAGTCGTAATGCGTTCTTGCATGGTCCCCATATCAGTAGCAAGTGTTGCTTGGTATCCTATATTGGATGGAATACGTCCTAGCAGACAAGAAAGTTCAGCGCCGGCTTGAATATATCTAAAAATATTGTCAACAAAAAAAAGGACGTCTTGACCATGTGCATCCCTAAAATATTCGGCAATAGTTAATCCCGTCAAAGCCACCCGTAAACGAGCACCTGCAGGTTCGTTCATTTGCCCATACACTAATGAAACCTTCGATGATGTATCTTTTACCGAAATTATACCACTTTCTATCATTTCATGGTACAAATCGTTTCCTTCCCGGCTTCTTTCACCGACACCTGTAAAAACTGAATATCCACCGTGTTGTTTAGCCACATTATTAATAAGCTCCATTATAATCACAGTCTTCCCAACACCAGCCCCCCCAAATAAACCGACTTTTCCTCCTTTAGCGTATGGTGCTAATAAATCAATCACTTTAATTCCAGTCACTAATAGTTCATCTTTGGATGCAATCTGAACAAATTCTGGCGCATCTGCATGAATAGGTCTTTTAAAATCGGAAACTACCGGACCCCTTTCATCAATTGGTTCTCCAATCACGTTTAATATTCTACCAAGAGTTTCTAGTCCTACGGGAACTTGAATTGGTTTACCTGTATCAAGCACTTCCATGCCACGTTTTAAACCTTCCGTAGAATCCATTGCAACACTACGCAAGCTTTGCTTTCCAACGTGTAAAACCACTTCAAGAACCATTCTTGGTTTTCTATTAACTACTTCCAATGCGTTGTTAATTGGTGGGAGGGGAGGTGCATACTCAAATGCTACGTCTACTACTCCACCAATAATCGCCGTAATTTTTCCGGTTCTTCGGCGTTTTAATGATTTAGGATCCTTCTTTTCTAAATATTCTTGTAGGATTTCTTCATATTCTGATGAAAAGTGTCTATAAATTTGAAGCTTTGTTCGAAATTTGAACAGCAGGGGCCTACAGATATTACTGCGTAGGAATTGTAACATTTTAGACTTCTTAAAATTGAAAAATAACTTTGAAAATTAAAAGTAAAATTTAATGTAAATTGTAAATGTCAATACTGACGTATTGAAATACTTCGTGAAAACGTAATAAAAATTCACCAAATTTTCGTTTTTTTTTTTTTTGGTTTTAAGATTGAAAATTTTTAGTGGATAATGTGCCCTGTATATGGCAAATATGATGTTTTATTTAAAAGTTTTTTATTTTTTGGAAACCCGAAATTTGTGATGATTTTGTACATAAATTGGTCTTCGGTTAGGAATCGTCAGAAAATAGAAAAATGTGGAGTCCGTTACATTGTTTCGGTGTCGAATATTTTGTGAACACAATTACTCAATGCTCAATACCGCATGTATATTATTTGAATTACTATTTCGGTGTTTGAAAACAGATACGGTTTGGTTATTTCAAATTTTTAGAGAAAATTAATGCATTTTGAATATAAAGGTAGTAAAAACATAGTACTTTTTATGCTATTAAAAAGTACTCTTGCATTTATTATTTACAAATTTGTAATGCGTTTTTTTTTTTTTTTATTCTAAACGTAATCAAAATGACTAATAGAGCATAAGGCGTCATTTGATAAAAAGAATGAACTAATGAGTTCTAACAGAGCAGTTGACATTTGTTTTAAGTGGCGTCAGTTAGCATTAAAATTTGCTCCTTAAAAATTGTTAATTAAAGGGTTTTAGTGGTTTTTTTTTAAAACGGGAGTGATTTTCTTATTACAGTTAGCAGTAATTACGGAAAGCTGTCTGCAATTTTCACTACAAACCAAAAAGGTTGTAGAAATAAAATCGAGTTTCTATTTGAAGGTTGCTCTGTTTCAGTGTTACAAATTAATTCATTAGACTGAAATATTTTCTGATTAAAAGGACTAGTGAGAGTGTTTTGAAAAAATGATCTAGTGAGATCCCAGAGGATAATGGAAAAGGCTTTGTTTGAAAATTAGGAGCTTTATAGGCTAAAAGGTAGGAATCTTTCGTTTTTCTACTATTGAGAAATTGTGTTATTTTATAACCCTTCCAAATACATACTTTTTTAATTCCCATTTTCTTTCACTTACATTACAGTTTTGCGAGACAATCCACTGATATGATATAGAATTCTGATATACTTTTTAAGACACGAGGAAAAGTATCGGACCACCCTATATACTCTAAATTATACTGTTTTAAGTTTACAAGTGCATCTACTTTATATTTGATATACTTGTAAAAACACAACAATAAATATTGTCACCAGAAACTTACAGTTTTAGTCAAAATTTACGAGCCACTTGAATGTACTTAAGGTTGTTTTAAGAATAACTTTGCCCGGGACACAGAAGGAAAAAAGTGATAAATTTGTAAAACGGAGTAAGCAACAATTTTTTAAAATAACACAAACTAATTTATTATACATAATATTACAAAAAATATTTTAAAATTTAAATTTTGTTTTGGGGTTTTCCTCTAATAAAATAAAACTGCCGTATTGCAAGCACCATTTTACAAGTTACAAGGATATCTCAATGAAGGAATAAAATTGGGCAAAGTGTTCTATTGTTTCTTTGACAAAAAGCTTTTTGGAAAAGCTCTTGGATTAAAATTTCAAATAGCTTCTCCAACATAAAAATTCTTGAATAAATATTTTGCTTGATACAAGACGAATCGGGAATTAAATTTTACCAAATATTTACACTTTTTTTCTACTTAGATTTAATAATAGTATAATTTTTAAATATGTACTTACATTTTTTCAATATTTATTTGAAGCGAAGCTATAAATTTGATAAGTTTTAAACTAAAATTGTAAAATAAATTGCAAGTTTCCGACAATACATTTACGAGATAAAATGCTCGAAAGTTTTTTTATCTTGATTAAGTTGCAACTTATAGAACTTTCAATGAGTTTAGAGAACAAACAGATATTTTATTGCGTTATTGCTATAGTTTTTAAAAGTGCGGTTTACTTAATTATAATTTTAAAACCTTTCTAGAATATTAAGTTTTATATATTCAAATATATGTGTTCAAGTAACAAAGGAAGTAGGAAGTAGAGAGATGATGAGATACAAAATACAGAAATTGTTGTCTCTACTTCGTCAGAATGCCCCCGGGAAATATAAAACTTGGGAAGATCGCTGACCACCAGATTAAAACCGTTTTTGGTCTCCAGAGATGCTGTTAAATCGTTAACATGAAACGTTATAGTCCATCGCATGTTTTCAACTTAGCAAATAATTGTCATTGTGCAATTATAATTTCCAGATTGTTAAATTTAGTACTTGTGCCACTTTAAGCCCCCAAAACGTAAAATTGACTCGTTTGATTAATCTTTCTGATTTGAAGACAGTGCGAATAAGGGTGTCATTAAGTATTTGAAACAGGTAATGAAAACCTACCTACCTAACGACAATCATTTATTTTATCGAATTACGTTTAATTTTCAGTTAGGATTCACGCAATTTACACAAAAGTTTTAACACGTAGATCCTTTAAAGATTTTTAACAGTTTGCAATTCAAATAGCTGCGGGATTTTGTTTGATAGGGGGATTACAGCAGTGGCTTGGTGTGACCGCTAGGTAACTTACAGGCGGTAATTTCTTTAATTTTTCAAGAAAAATAAGTTATCCATGCTTTAATTTTAGTGGGTGAAAGTTTGTAATGAATGAAGGTGGTTACAGAACCTTTCAGGCGACAGTGAATTCTTTGCAAGTAATTATTAAAATTTTGAATCGCTAGGCAAAACGAAGGCCGAACAATTATGGCCCTCACGATTATAAATTAAAACATAAATAAGTACCTACTACTATACTAAGTCAAAACGTTACAGTAATATTTTATCACTTTAGAAATCCCATTAGATTTCTAGGTGAACAAAAACTATTAAACAGTTTAATTTTGTAACACAAATTACTTCTGAACTTGGTATAAATAAATTCAGGAAATCTGAAATCAATGATTTTCAATATGTCCAAACCGTCGTCAAATATATCGTTCATGTGGTTCATTGCTAATTAACACTCGACACGATATTTAAATTCACTTTAAAATTCAAACTTTAAACATAAATAATGCACGTATATAACTTACAGAAGCATTCGCTTGAAAGTGCGATTTTATTTATTTATTTTTATCTACATTTAATGTGCATCAACTACTACTAGGTTATTAGCACTTTTGAAAGTTCTTTTTTTATTTTGAGTTGGATATTTTGTTTTTTTTTCTATTATTTCAAATTATTATTAATTAATTTGACTGTAATTTTTAAACATTTTATTGTATATTTAAAAATTCTGCCTTGAGATAAATGGCCCAAATGTTTCTCTTCACACCAAAAGGTACAAAAGGTTTGGTTGTGATGATTAATCTGACATCCCCTATCACTCACGTAGGGGTTCTACAATTTAACGTGAACTCCGAACCATTTTGAGAAGGGTTTGTATTGTGATATCCCAATATTAAAAATTAAAATATTGAAAATTACACCCAAAGCAGTTTACTTAGTTTTATATAAACTAACTAAGTTTTAGCTAATTTTCTGAAAAAAGTAGTAAATCTGATTAAAATAAATCAGTTTAGATTTATAGATTAGACTATTCTACTGTTTACAAATACTAAAAGCGAGCCATATTCATATCATTTCTCATTAAACTTGTTTAAATTTTTAATTATAATTTGTTTGATACATTGATTTATATCCCTTCAACGAGTGATTACCGATACCAACTTCCAATGTTTTAAAATAAAATCGATATTTCAATTACCACAGTAGTAAAAAATTGCACAAACGAAATTCAATTTCTGTTATCTCGAGTAGTAATTACAGACCTAGAGTTTGTCAAAATAAAAACAACAGTTGCTAAAATAAAAAATAAATCGTGTTTTTTTTAAATAAACTAGGGTTTTAAAATGTGTTCATATATTTTTTGGGCTTATACATGTAAAAGAAGTGCAGCCACCACATTATATGTTTAAAGGATACTTAAACATAAATTAATTTTTATATCTTCAGATTAACTGATAAATTTATTAGCAGGGGTAATTTTGGTACCCCTACGTGCTTGTTAGAAAATTTATCGTTGTTTCCACCAATTATAAAACACCTCCTCATTTTAAGTGGCAGATAAAATTTCGGTTAATAATTAAGCCTTTGAGGTTTTGTAGAAAATTTGTAAGTTTTGCTAAGTTTTCCACTAAATAGATGCGGTGAGGCACAAATATTTTTTTTCCATAAGTGATTTATTTATGACGAAAACAGTCAAGTTTTGATTCTTATTTAAAAAAAAGAAAGATGGTTTTAATCTTTTTTTGCTAGAGAATTTCCAAAGTATTTTTATGACTAATACAATAAAATTATATCATACACTTTCAAGTTGTTTAGCATCAAAATAAACAAACACAAGGAAAAATGAGAAGAATAATAATTAAAAACGCCACTTTAAACTTTTGTATTGTCATAAAGGAGGTGCTTTCTAGAATTCCTTTTCTAATATGATGTGATACATTTGTATATTTTATTGCTCACCAATTAAAATACCACATACTCTTGAGATGTGTAACTGTCAATGTTTTCAGCTATGAGAGCAGTAAATTGGTTGCCTGCAAAATGTGGGAAATTTTATACTATAAAATGACATTTTAAACTTCGTTCTACATGCTTTCTAACAGTTTGAGCATCACTGATCGAATTTTGAACTTGTACAATGTAATTTGCCAATGCTGTAAAATAAAAGTTTATTTTTGTTTGTTCTTGAGTCGTCGGCGTCTGTAGAGCGGTTGAAATTAAAAAGTAGTAAAACAATTTAAGGTTGATTCAAATGTAGACATTCCGTGTGCTCCGGATTCAATTCTGATGTTGATTAGATTCCATCCAAACCAATTTCTCTATTACTCCTCTTTTTTATATAACTTCAGAAGTGACTGTCATAGAGGACCTGCAGGTTAAAGTGCATTCCAAACTATGGAAATAGACGTTCTTTAATGCGTACATTTCATACCAAGGTTGCTTTCAAACCCAACAAAATTTTAAACCGATTTTTAAGAACGTGCTGTTTGACGCAATTTTCATATGACCAATGAAAAGTAAGAGAAACAAATTAAAGGTTTTTGTTCAGCCATTTATTGAATGAAACAAAATTTGTGCTTTAAAATAAGGAACAAATCGAGCCCAACTAAATATTCTCGATGAAACAATTTTACGGCATTACTGATACTGATAACAAAACTTGGGCAAAATTGATAGGACAGTTAGTATGGCATGTCATAAAAAACCCCATTGATGCACCTCCCTTATTGGTGTAAAGTCAATAGGTCAAACAACTTTTTCTACCCTTCTTGGAGTAGTGTAAAAAATAGCTTTTTTACTAGTTAGAGTTAGCTCGGGTTGGGTATCTTTAAAGTAAACATAGTTGAGTAGTTTTAAGATGAACTATATTGACATTTTCAAGCCATTATTTTCTTACGCATAGCACTATATCGATACATTTTGAAAGACCTACTACAAACAATATTTCTATGTTAAAATCTCGTATAATGTGGGAAAGTTGACAGTGCATGGTGTTTACGCTTAAATGAACGATGTGCCATCTCTTTTATAATATAATACAATAATGGCGTGTTGCAGGGCTGTTTATCTTATCTTTAGTTATTTATTTTTATTAAAATGTGAAATATGTCTTTTAGGAGGCGTTTTCTGTTTTGTGTGCGACAATACTAGTACATTTAACATATGTGAATCATATTTTTGTGTGTTGTGATATATTTTGTTGGAATAATTTATATACATAGCTTTGTGTTACTTTTGTTTAATTTCATGAATATAATCTCAAAATTTGTTTCAGAAATTTTAATTGGCAAAAAAAAATTGAAATTCTCTTTATAAAACAAAAGTTTTCATTTTATTACGTCATCATATCGTACGATATATTGTGAACTTAGAGAAAGAAAAATAGCTAGGATTTAGAACAAATTGGTTTATGACCCCCGTGTAGCGTTATCACTAAATCACAATTTAACCAAAGTGATTGCTTTAATTTCACGCGCTGGTGTTCAGTTTAAACTGACTGAAAATAATTTGAAAAGTCAACCGAAAGTTTAAGAAATTTTCTCAATTTTTCCGTTTACTATTATTTAAAATAAACTTACACAATTTAACTTTTCGTTTAATTTAAAAGGAAATTTAGTAAAATAAGATGCTGAAATTACTACACAAACAGTTTAATTTTTAATGTTTTAATCGGATTTTGAACTTAATTTTATGGAATATAATATTGGATATAGTGCAAGTAAATATTTATGTAATATCTATTTATTTACATACGTACGTACATACGAATGTATTTGTGGTTTTTCAAAATAGGCTAACTATGTAGTTCACGTATTATATTGGTATTGAAAATACAAAGGCAAATACAAAATGCAATTTCCATGTAATAAAAATTTATATAATGTATTTGAGTAGCATTTATAAAAATGGGCAATATACTACATACCTACATGTGGCATAACAATATTTAGATAAGTGTCAGGAACTGTTCAATATAAGAAAATAGTAAAATGCGATATTTCTTTATATTCGTCTCGATTTATTGTACCATATCAATATATTTCATGTTTTATTACCGTAATGTAGAAGATCCTGGAACGGATTCGTACTTTATAATCTCCTTATTCATTTACAGTGCTTATTTAATGTACTTGCAAATTTAATATTTTTTGCTTGGTGATTTACTTCATTATAAAAAAAATTGTATTATTTAATTTTTATACAAAACTTACAGCAAAAAATATAACAATAAGCAGGGTCCAATCTATTTATCAATATGGATCAATCGATTTTATCTTCTATTTGTTATTTTGTTCCATGTACTTCTATTTTTGCATTTCATCTTTCAGTTAGATACGTCCATCAATCTATTTGTAATATTCTTAGCCTACTTCTGCCTCGTTTTTCGCTTAGTCTCCATTCCATGTGTTTTCGATATATTCTTTTTGGAGTATGAAGATCTTGATTATAGCCTTAGCTTTAATCTGAAAAACTTTGATAAAGTTTTCTAACTACTTATCATTTTCTCATTTTCCCTAACTTTTCAATTCTTCTATATTTTTGAGATATTTTGCTCATTCTTCTTTTTGCATGAATAAATTCTTTAACTTCTGTATCTCTTGCTTCAGCCCCACAGAGTTGTTATTCTTTCATCGGTTTGAAAAACGATTTGACATCTTTCTATTACTTTTCAGTTCCATTCTGTCTCGCTTTTTGCTCTTCACTCATTTATGCACAACATTACTTTACACAGAACATAAACGATATCGAATGTGTAAACTTATTTTCCTATGTTGAAATTTTTACACCTAATTAATATGGTAACCACCCTGTAGAAATTGACAATTAAATTCGAAAATATTTGTACCTTTTCTTTGCCAATTTTCAACTTTAATTTAATTTTATTAAGGTAAAATTACACTCCAGTTAAATTAAATTTGAAACTTTGCTGGAATCGGAGAGCAGTTGATTGGTTCAATATTTGCAAAATAGAAAAAACTGCTTCTGCAAACTTGACACAGTGTAATTATTAAACGAAAGTTATTTCTTATGCGACGGTTAAATGGGTAATTAAACAAACTTCATATTGTTACTTTTTAAATTAAGTTCCAGAAAAACCTAAAACAAAAAGAAAAGCGTGCTTAAATTAATTGAAAATTATATAGCGTCCTCAAATTGATAAAGTTTTCACGATTTTGAAAAAGTTGTATTGTCTTAAATTGTAGGTTAGTAAATAAACTTAAATGGCTTTGTGTATATTACTAACGCTTAAGTGTAATTTAAATTTCAATTGATTAAAAATAAAAACAAATAAAACTTTTACACTAATGCCATGCAGGTCACGCAATCGTGAACATTTTGAATAATATTCTTTACTTTATGGTAATATTTCACATTATTGTTTAAAAATTATTGCTATAGGGAAATTCCAAAACGGCAGGACCATATTTAACTGTTGTGCAAACATTACAGGTGTTTATTGCATGCTCGAAGCCTGATATGTTTGGGCAAACTTCCAACACATGAATATAACTGCGAGTTTATCCAGCATATACTAACTACAGCTGAAACGGTATTTCGTTCATTTGACACCAATATCAATAGCAGATACAAAAATCTAATTAAATTTTCATTAAATTTAAATCGAATTTAGCAATATAATCCTTTAAAAAGCTCCTATTACATATTTACATCCAAAAAGTGATCTTTTATAACGATGATGCCGAATAAAGTTTGGTAAAGCTTTTGCCTTTAATGCAAAATTTAACTTTATTACAGTGTTAAGGCCTGACTTTCTATAGAATCTTCTCCGATTTTGTAGTTGCTAATATTTTGGTAAAGTTCGTAATTATAACTTCAAGTTTTAAGTTTTAAAAGAGTTTTTGTAAAGCACGAGAAAATTTAAGTGCATAATAGATGGTTTTATTACTTACTTGCTCTTTCCTCAATGAAATTCACTCTGCTAATTCGGTAATTCCAGTCATCCCATCCGATCTTTTCAAATTATAAGTTCACAAATTCAGAAATTCAAGAGGATCAAAGAAACGAATACTTCATTAGGTTACCTAAAATCAAGAGAAAGTTTAAAAACAATCACAGAAAATTATGTTTGTAGATATTAAAAACACCCTGTATATATTATGTAGATGATGTAGATTATAGATTAAATTGGTAGAGCCACTTACTGCTTTTTTACATTAAGTACATTAAATAAATATATTTATTTTTATTAAATAACTGCAGTATGACCAAATATAAAATTAAAGTATATTTCAATATAGCTTGGAAGATCTCGTTAATCCATTTATAAGCATCTCTCATCATGGTTGTTAAAATATAAAATTATACCAAACAAAATTTGGTATAATCAGCAAATATTAATTTTCTTCAAGTGATCATTTTGAAGAATAAATTATTAAGTAATAAAATTAAATCCGAATTATCAAGGGTTTTGATTATCGCAAGAAAGATTTAAATTTTCTTTTCAATTCAGTTTCTCAGATTTTTCCAACTTTGATTGAACTGGGGTGAATCTTTTTGAAATATTTCAATATTCTATTCTATCATTGTCCAGAGTTCCTTTCTGTAAAGGTATCATCTGCATTAAAGGATTCTAATTTCAACTTATGAGCTTGTGTATTCTAAATAACTTTCTATTTTTTGGTAAATATGATCCGGAACCCACAGTTTTTTAATTGTATTTGTAATCCATCTCGACTTCCATTTATGGAAGTAGCGTTCAAAAACATGTCGATTTATAAGCAAAATTGGCTGCACTTAAATTTATAAACGACTAATTTTGGAAAGATTCTTTCTGTATTCTGAGACCAGAACTAATTGACGAAATTTTCTATTCTACGTCTGGTTTAAATAAAATTGTCAAATTAGATCCACATCTAACTAAACATGTTTATGCTTACACCAATAACAAGTTCAAAATCAACAGTTGGTATTTATGCTGGAATATGTTTATGCTTGCACGAATTGCATGTTCAAAATCAACAGTTGTTATTTTTGGCTGAAAAACTAATTAATTTTGAGAATAAATATTTATTGAAATAGCAATTTCAGTAAATCTACTATGATGGTGTATTATCAACTTGAGAAATTTTTGTCATTGCAATGACAATTTGAAGAAATCTTTTTTTACGATTGGAAAAATCTAGCCCGGTCTTGGCCTACATAACCATGTCGACTAGCAATTAGAAGATTTAACTTTTGAGCTGTCTGACCACCAACTATGCCGATGGAATTTGCATATTAAATTATGGTAACTTTTAATCATTGATGAGAATCCTTCACAATAAGGACACTTCCACAGAATTGTCATCATTTGGTCATCTTGATAATTAAAACTTTTTTGGTACTCTTTAACGGAAAAGCGTCTCTTAGCACGAATAGATTATAAAAAATAAAGTCGGTGATAGTTGAAAAAATTTATTTAAAGAGCTTCTCTATTAGTGTTAAAAAAAGAAAGCTAATTGAATGATATAAGTGGAACAAAATTGCTTATAAAAAATAAAAGTCTGGTCATTAATAACAAATTTTTGGAATAATTAATTTTAATAAAAACATTCTTAATTTAATAGGGGGCGTTCGTTTAACAAATTATTTAATACAATTTTCAATTTTCCTACGACAGCTGCACGTAAAAGACGCATTAGTTACTTTCAATACGAAAAGCAGCAAAAAAGACAAAAAAATGTTGAAATTAATTTTTAAAGTTCTTTCGCTTGATACGTGTGCGGTGACTCTTAGATTCGCGTGTTGATATTTCAAATTCTATTATGCAAAACTGCAAAGAAATTCAAAATTCACTTATACATACCAAGCTGAGATAAATTGTAATTATTATTCATTACGATTTGTCAAGTGTCGCATTATGCTTGCCTATATATCGACCTAGTATAACGGTCATATTAAACCCAATTTCTGTGATTATCGGGACTAATAAATTGAATTTAATAATTTACGTTGCTCGAATGCAACAATCCATCTATTCGATTACATAAACTTAAAACTTTATTTGTAAGTAATTCGATTTATCTGTTAGTCAAGAACTTCTCTATTTATAAAGTTAAAATAATAAATTAAGTTTCTATTCCAGTTTTAAACAAATTTCTAAATCTAGAAACATCGCTTGGGAGTAATCATCAGAAAAAACTAATTTATCTTTCCAATTTCTAAGTGGTTTTTATATTATGCTAGGTAATGGAAAACTTCATAGGGAATGAACATTTCACTCGTAACTTGCTCGGAGATAGCGATGTAAGCGGTTAAACTTTTGAAAAAGAAAACACGATTTAGGCAAATTAGTTTACTTTTTAAATAGAAACTTAAATAATAACTTGAAAGTACGCAGACCTTTTTCAGATTTTTAAATGTAGGGCACGCATGTTAACATAAGAAGTTGGAGAAAACTTGTCATTTGGAATAACAATGCAACAGGTCTGCGGTTTTACTGTTGTTTATTTTAAAACCACAACTGAAAGTCGACGAAAGAGTAAAAACTTCGTGTCGAGTTAAATTTAAAAAAAGCCTAATTATTTGCGACATTTATTTGATTAGATAAATAAAGCCGAACTTTCTAATTGGAAATTTTTTGAAATCGATGATGCTTTCACATAATTCGGAGGTAGTCCTTGAAGATCAATAGAATGTTGATTAGGTGGAGTACAAAACAACAAAAGCGTGGTATAACTAAATTTAATTAATAATTAACGGGTTCAAAGCAATCAACGAGTTATTGTTTTAAGAATTTGTGCGGTAGTGGTTGGTATACAATGTTTTCGTATTGAACCCGTTACAAGACGTAACTCTGTTATTAGAAAGGAAACATACAAAAGCTTTTTGGTGTAGGTAACGATGCTATCCGTTATATGAGAGAAAAGTGCGGTTATAAATTTTTTTAAGCTGGAATCTCAATTCCAATTTTGTGTTCGATGTAATGGCAGCTGGCAAACAATATATTGCAGTTAGAGTGCAAGTAGAATATATGGCGGTCTTAGAGGATCAACCACTGACCAATGGAAAGGTAAATATACGTTAATAAATAGAGAACGGAACGGCAGTGCATCACTAGTAAAACCGAACGGATTGTGTATTTTCAGGTCACGGTCTATTGCATTGGATAACATTGCCGGTACAAACTAGAGGTGGTAATTTTCAGACCTGATCTACTCTATCGATAATTTATCGTGTACGAGAAATATTGGTTACACCGTCACGTATTTTATTTATTTGTTATACCAAATTGTTTTTAACGTTATCATGATTTATACGGTAAAGTGTTTTGCTATGTTCTCAAACGAAAAGGTACTAATAACTCACCGGTTACTCTAAAAGGTTCTAAAATTTATTTCGCAAAAAGATGTCTTTCCATACTTTGAAATTCTCTGCCAAAAATTGTTTCGGAATGCTAACATGTAAAATGAACTGTCGGCGCCGATGCTATGCAAATTTTTATTTCGTCTTGTAGTATCATAAATATTCAAGTAAATATTAGGTACATTGGTGGCACTTAAGTGTTTTGTTGTGGGTATTTTCATTATCTAATTACTTTAATTGAGCATTAAACCCACACAGTTTAATTATCGTAAATTCACGTATGGGACTGCAATTTTCACTTAATCATTTCATGTAATAACAATAAAAAAGGTTTGTAGCAGGGGCGGATTGGCCAAATATTATATTCTTTTAGTTTGGGTTATTTTACTTATCGGGGGTATTTTAGATAATACAAAATTTGCAAATTTTAAAACGGGTCTAAGTGCTGGTAATTCTTTATTTTTGAGATTTAAAGGACTTGAAGCACAAATTGTTCAAATCTCAACTATTTTTTCTGATGGTGTACGAATGGTTCGTTGACGACTGCGGTTTTAGGTTCTTTTACGTTGTGACTGACGATTATTTGGCAACTAAGAAAAATGTCTTGGTTGCCAGTCTTACAAAATAAAACACAAAATATAAATCAAGTATAATTTATTTAATATATAATATTAAAACTTCAAAATATCGAGTTATTAATAAATTAAAAATTAATTAAAAGATTTATTGAGTTTGGAAGCTCAATCGAGTTATTAATTAATTTTTAATTTATTAATAACTCGATATTTTGAAGTTTTAATATTATCTAATATCAACGAGTTAATAATTTATATATATTTATATAATTTATTTATTAAAATTTATTGCCAAAAGAGAATCATACTGTAGTAAAAAATCCAGAGTAACTGAATGAAGCATAACGCAATCAAGAGATGTTCTCAATAATATGAGACAATCCTTCAATAAAATTATAACCACTATGGTTATCAATAATTGAATGCAGATGAATAATTGAATTGCAGATGACGAAAGATTGACTTAAAAACATTGCACTGCACTGGATATGCTGAAAATCGTCAAGGGAGCAGCTTTAATGTAAGTGCACTCCTCAAAGTGGTAAATTCAGTACTTCTAAACAAAAACGATAAGAACCAACAACAATGAACATGAACAGCTGAGTGTGGCCGGATAAAGTCCTTGAAATTTACCTACCAAAACCACAAAATGTCCTAGGACAACGGTCTTACCAAATGGTAAAAAACATAGATGGATGATCTCGACGAGCAATGCCTGCACGATAATGATTTAAGAAAGAACTAGCATTATTTGAAATCAGTCGTGAAAAAAAAATAATTAAAAAATAAAAAGCAGCTGAAGATTTGGATAAAATTATTATCTCAAGTTGTTTGAACCATGTGACCTAACCTTCACGTGCAAAACCATCGCATAGGTTAGAATTAGATTGAATTCAACAAACTGAAATTGTAGAAGTTTAAAGCTACTTGTTCGAATAAAATTAATCTGAATAACACCTGCTTGCTTTATAATTTCAAAACTATTTAAAGTAAACTTAAATTATTCCGATCAAAAATGTAAATTTATCCAGGTATTCAAAATTATTGCAATCATCTAAAATTCTAGACCCGAATGTGATTGAAGATGATGTAAAAAATTGCTTACAATGCTCAAATTTATTCTAATCCATAAATCTTTTTAAATCCAAGAGTATTACAAAAGCTTTTTATTTTGTTCAAAGCTACTAACTTTTTGATTGTCACAGGTTTTGAACTTGAGATAAGACAATTTCGTATCTCTCGACTTGAGATTCCAATTTTTAAAATTATAATTGCTATTTGGTGATCTACTTGAAACTGAAATTCTAAGCTAAAATGCAGCAGTATTATGTTATTATTTATTAGCATGAGAAATTGGAATCAAAATTTCTGGTGTGAAATGCAAAACTGGATCCAGGCTTTGGCAGAATGCAATGTAAACGACATGACTAGTCAAGCAGTTAGATCTTGTTAGTAATTGCAACCGTATTTGTGTTATTGATTATTATTAAACCATGCTAATAGAGTGATAATATTGGTTCGTCACTACGTCTGTGAAACCACCGTAACCTAATTAATTTAATGCTTGAATGTAAAAATACGTTATAAATGTATCGGACTTCCTACAGGGTGCTCAAAAATAATAGATTAATCTAAGTACTTTAGATCACAGCAGTGTAGCCAATACGACCAGCAATGGAACCGTGGTTTTCCGCTCTGTTTGCTGCTTTTGCTTTATGTCACGTCTTTGGATTCTAATAACAAAATGTTCTCTTATAAATTTAAAATAAAAAATAATCTAAGAACTACAACACGTTTTGATCACCTCTCAAAATACAATGCTTCCGTAATTAGACTAATTTATATAGTATAACTTTTATTGGGTACCTATACCATAAATCTTTTATTCAAGATTGATGATCAGCAAGAGCTGATTTTTATCTCAATGGAAGAAAATAAATTTAACTTACTTGCTTGCCAATGCAATTTTGTAGCAAATAATATTTACGTTTAGGAAAGGAGATCAATGTTATGAATTTTACAGCACATCAATATTAAGATTTATTAATTTTTTGGTTGATTTTACTATACAAGAAAGTTTTCTCTAATAATATTTTAAAAGTTTCTGTATTTTAACACTTTTGGGTTTGTTATTAAAATTTGTCCAAATATTTTCTACAAAATCATTTTTAATTCCTTATAAAATTGTTTACATTTGTTATGCTCTCTGCACCAATTTGAATGAAAATTTGTACAGTTTTAACATTGTTTCAATACAAAAATGATAAACTTTTTAAATCTAAATGTTCCATCTACATAAATTAATATTGCCAAAGTAAATGGAAGAAGATATTTATTTACCTATGTGGATAATTTTCTCTAATTAATTTATAGTATTTCAGGAAAAAATATTATGATTTATTTTCTCATTCATTTTCAAGGTATTAATGAGATGCATATGATTATTTGCGATATTTTTAATCGACTTTGTGAAATATGAACAGAAAAATCAATTAATCAAATAATTTTTTTAATTACTAACTTTAGCCTTTTTCTATGCTGGGACACACATAAACATGTAATTAAATATTTTTAATGCCTCATGATAAATCTGCTGAAAAAGCTGCAGTATGAATGCTAACTAATAACTAAATTTAAAAAACGTCAATTATTATTTTCAAATAATTTTGGATTTATTTAGGTAAAACAAACATTTGCTATTTTCTGCAGCAAACACAAAAATAAATACATTGATCTTCTCTGCAGGAGGTCTGAGATAGAACGACACATTGTATACAGTAACAAACTTTTTCCTACAATTTCTTACGAATTTAAAGCTAATATTTATTTACTTTGTCCATCACTTGGGGTTATCTAGTAATGGGCCATAATTTCAACTATGTAACTTGACTGGTTTACATAATATTCGATGTCATCAAGTACCAATTGGGTTTTAGAGATGATTTAGAAGTAAATGATACTGGAAAACACTGACTTAAATTTTAATTTAAAAAATAAAACACTACGTTACCGAATATACATGAGGTTTTAAATATTGTTAAAAGAAGATTAACTTCTCGTCCCAAATCCGTGGGTACCATCTATAAAAGTACTTTTCACTCACCAAATGTCTACTTGCTGACTCCAGGTAACCTTATAAATGGCGTTAATACTTCCCTGGTCTAGAATTGACTTTGAGAAAATCTATGTTTAGCTGTAGGCAGGACAATAAACATAAATTGACTTTTTGTTAATCCTTACGTCAGTTTACAAGTTACCATCTGATTTATTTAAAGCTAATAAAGCAGATGAATTATGTAACTAATCAACTCCAAGGCAGTTTAGACAAATGAACTCCGATTTTCCAGCTTCCAGCGAATTACTTTGTTCTCAAATTTCAGTTTATTTTAAAAACAATCGAAACTCGGTACCTATTTACGACAAATTGTTTAAATTAACAGTTCATATCAAATAAAACATTTTGGTAGTTTTAGTTTTACTTTTAACTTGATAGCTGCTGTCTGTCGTTGTAAAGTAAAACTACTCCAACCGTACGAACTCAATAACTATTAATTGCAATTAAACAAGGTTAAATTTGAAGTGTCGACACACTGCAAAGTTACTGATCGTCAAAGATCCTTTCAGACGAAATTTTAAGAATCGGATAAACAACATTTGAAAAATACTAAAGTTACCATTTGTTCCTATGTTCAGTTCTATTACAACTGCCCGTTCTCAACTGCTCTCAATTATGCTAACGGTTTTTGCTGATTTTAAAGATTGGTAGGTAAGACAAAGTAAGGGATGATATTTCAAACAATATTTTGCAACAAGCAGCTTAAGTATCTAATTATTTGTATACCCCGCTCCATCTAAACGCACAATAGGAAAAACATATTTTAAAATTCCCAAGAAGGCTGCTCTATCTTCAAAAATAATTTTTTAATTTTTGTTTTCTAGGAGCACAAACAAAATTGTTTTTGGAAAATACATTCTTCACACACTTGACTCCCAACTACCAAAAATTAATTTTGATTCTATCTGGCCTAATTTTATACAATTCAACATTTTTTGCTTCCTCATAAGTAATTAAAAAACCGTATGTAACATAAATTGTGGGTGGTAATCTTAAAATAAGGGTTGACCATCAGTAATCCATCATACTTTGCTTGACGTTTTGTGTTGGACTTTTGAATAAAGTTGGGGTCAACGCTACTTTCTTTGTAAATTTGAAACTTTTTTTATTTTAAAATATGAAAGTTTCTAAAAGGATATTTAGGAATTCTCTTTTTATTAAAAAAGTAAAATATTTTAAGTTACTTATAATTTTTTTCGTGGAAAAATGCAAAATTTTCAGCTTTGTTGACAATAAATGATGAATCGTTTACTAGTTTTGCATAATATTGATCTATCGATTGTAACTTTATGAAAACAAGAAAAGATTTATGTGAAAATATTTTTTACGCTGTTATTTATTTTTAAAATATGCAAAATAAACAAGAACGTTCAATTGTATTTCCATACGAAAATAAACAACTAATCAAAAAAAAACTACTTTATCTTATTTTTTTCCTGAAATACATAAAACGGAGTCGTGTTTTTATGTGATGCTTCTCGAGTCATTTAGAATAGATTGCAGGAGCTACGTTTTTCCCGTGGCAATTAACAAACCAACATTGCGAGTTGGTCAAGTAGATACTTGAACTTCTAAAAAGAGGGACTTGTCAGTTTTCATACATCACCTTTAAGAATATCAGCCTTCAGAACTGAATTTTGTAAGCGTGAAATACCTAAACCTTTTCTGATTCCTGCTACACATCACTACAAGTTTACAGCAAATAACACTTTTGTTGTCAGAAAATCTTGAATCGATTCGATTTCTTATTGAATAGTAGAATTTTATGGAATATTGGTTACATCAGTTTCACCTCAACTTTTGTTCCCCTTTTTTTTATTATATACCGTCAAAAAATTTTAATGTGACGTTCATTATTTTCTAGTTTAAAACTTGTAGGGCACAATCTGTAATCATTAATAATTGTGAAATCGTACGTGCAAGTACAATTTTCTACAAAATTACTCCCCTGTGTCAATGTTGGCAAGCGAGTCATTTAAAATACAAATGTAAATAAAAGCAACGAGCATTCTAACAAATAACTTACAAAACAAATCATTTTTCGTTGTAATTTTAGTTTTAGTAACCAACTTTTTGTTGAACTGCTTCATGCATTAATTAAAACAACTTTAGATAACTAATAATTTATGTTTTAAAGTTTTACGAAAAACCAATTAACGTTACGTGCACTAGACAATCTAAAATTACTTTCAACTTGTAAATGCAACTTAGTTGTCCTTTAATGTTTTCTATTAACGACATATTAATTGTAGTTGTAATTGGGCGCAAATCCACCATTAGAAATTTAAAATCACTTTGGCAGTCACTTAAAATTTTAAACTTTAGGGGTTAAACTAAGTTGACAAAGCAGAAGTACAAAAAAAACGAATTTATTTCACGAATGTGGTTTAAATGAAAACCAACAAGTGAGAAACTGTAAAATTCTATTTATAAAATAAAATTATTTTTTGGGTAGTTTATTTTACGGTCAGTGGAAATCTGACCAAATTCTTTCTTATTTTTCTTAGGGAAAATCAAAACTTATAAGTTCTTTCGTATGTTTCTTTTCAATTCAAATTTATTTCAAATTATGTTAAATTGCTATTCGTGATGAAAATATTATACTGAGTTCTGAATTGTCTAGCAGTACGTAGGAATTTAACAAGTAAATCACGCATCTTGCTCCTATGATTTTAGAAGGTTTTATTTTTAATTTATTCTTTAGTTTTAAAAATAAATTAAGCAGTTTAACCCTGACGTATTTTTGGAAAGAAATTGTCACTGAAATGTGCATTTTTTGAAATTTTATCCTTCCAATTTAGCCCCATATTGATAAGATAAATAAGGACTGACATTTCAGGTTTGTGAACCTTTTAAATCTTAACAAATAGAATAAAAGTCCAACAACCATTTTTAAATTCAAACCTATCTAATTCTTCTAACTCGAAAATCGGTTTAAACATTTTTTTCAATTTTTTTTTGGCCTGGCACCCAGTAAATGGCAATTTAAAACTTATGTAAATATTGTCTTCAAATTTTTTTAACGGGGGATTTGCAATTTTGTATAAACATTGTTGCAAATTAAAATTTGTGACGACCATGGTATGCTACCCAAATTTGGGAAAATTTTTAATTTTAAGAAGGGACTTGAGCGTGACTTCTCAATGCGCGAGGTATATGAAAAAAGTGGTAAAATTTTTGTAAAAATTGAGTTGATTTTTGAATAACATAAAATGTTTTGTGAGGAAAAAGTTGTGCATTTTTCTTTTAAGAGATTATAAAAAAAAATTAAAATTGAGCTAGCTTTGAAATAATTAAAATTAAAACTTTAGAGTAAAATTTCTTTTCCAAACTCAACCAACGATCACACCAAGCCACTGCTGTGGTTAAGATTAATAATAATATGATAAAATTTTAATCTATTTTATGAAAATTACCAAATAAAATTTATGATTACATGGTATCGACGGCTATTACTTAAATTTAGAAAAAAATATAAATTGTTGCCTTATAAAATTTTACCAAATAAAACGTATCTGGTGGAAGAATTGGTCGTTGTCGTATAAAAAACTAAAAATATACCATTTAAAAATAAGAAGGCATTGATTTAGTTAAAATATGTACCTATGTTGATAGCTTCTGGATGTTTAACACAAAATCTGGGAAATACGGAAACACAGAAGTTATCATTATTTGCAACTTTAAAAAAAATTGATTTATTGGAATTTGGTCTGAAATCAGACAAACTAACAGCTTAAAATTTTAAAACAGAAATACCAAGGCTTAAAATCAGCATAATAAATTGAAATTATAAACAATTTGTAAAAGTAGTCTAATTGTCATTTGATAAATTAGATTTTGTGCTTTATGTTTCTTATAATGTTTGGTCTATATTTTTGAGAAAGGCTTTTATCTGTTGCGTTTATGTGAATTGTATACGTTCTTAAAAACAATTCCTCTTTGAATCGTTTTTAAGTCGATTTTACTCGTTTAAATGTTTTATAACGTAAATATTTAATTATGCAAAATTGCTATTCTTGGGGAAATATAATTTGATAAAAGTAACTAAATTGTTATTAGGTTCAAATAGCGTCATTATTACTGGTGAATAGCGTGAAGGAAATTTAACAAATTGTATTGTTTTTAATATAAGCAGCTTTTGTTACCTCAAATTTACTTATATTTGAAATAACAGGAGGAAAATGTTGATTAGATGCTTTAACTGTTACTTCCACTTCCCAAGAGATCCTTTTAAAACCACATCTCCATTTTGCGCTACAAGAATTTTATGTATTATTTTTAGTATTATGCGAAAAAACAATTTGCTAAACAAAAGTTTATATTTTTAACTGCAAGAATCATAAATTTAGAAAATTAAATTTTCAAGTTTTAATAACACGAGTTGCTGAATTTATTGCTTTATTTGATTTTGAAACCGAATTTATCTTTTGTGTACTTCTCAAATTAATTTTTCATTAGAGCTTTCATTAATTAAAATATTTAGGCGCAAAAATTGACACTTCTTAATGCGTGTGTCCTGTTCCCTACATTATTTATTTCCCTCACGATGAAAAATTCATTTTATTGAGGGCATAAAATGTTATTACCAATTAGACAACTACTCAAAAGTCGTATTTCCTAAAATAAAAACGCAAAACTAACCGTAAAATGTGTAAAGCGACCCATGCAGACAAATGCTCGTAATTTACTAGATGACACTATTAGGAAAGCAACTCTACTTTACTTTAATACCATAAAATTAGTCACCGAAGATTTTCAAGACCTCAATTGCTCTTAACCAAAAACTTCGCCAAAAATCCATCAAAAAGTAATAAAAGAAAAGTACAAGATTTGATATTTTGATTACACTTTTTTGTTCCATTTCAAATTGCCACTTTCGAATTATGGAGTTAGTTAAACTCAAGCATTTTACGTTTATAAAGTTTTGATAAGTTTTAAGATTTGCTTAATTCTAAATTTACGTTACACAAGAAACACAGAATCTCAATTACACTTGTATAGTTTTCATGGCAAACTTTCGGGAAGAAAAAAATTCCTAAAGCCGGATAATTACTCCATTTAAGTTCGAAACTATGTTGTTTTATTAATTAAACATCTTGGTTATATTTAAATAATTGGGTAACCGTTAAAAACTTTATCTACAGAAGTTGGTCTACTCCACCTAAAATTATTAAGGGCTACTTGTCTTAAAGTGCATCTAGGTGCGCGCACCACATCATGATAATCTAACAAGAAATTGTAATATTGTTATTATAATAATATTAATTTGTTTGTTTATAGTGCCATATAATTCCTTCTGTTTTTGAGATAAACTTTGAGAGTTTTCTATGGTGAAACTCAGTGGCGTAACCGGGATCTTATTGAAGCTACGTTGTAATATTAAACCTGTTATTATTATTATTACCGCTGATTTATACAGAACTTAGGACAAAACTTGTCATATCTCATTTAAGTTATCGCATAAACTTAAATCATTCAGAAAGTCCTGAATTTTCCTCTTTCAACAGTGCAATGTACGAACATAGTACTAGTTTATTATAAACCACGCTCACATCCGCGTTTCCAACATCAAATAACCTACATACCATATTAACATATTTGTATTATATAAACGTACAACGTGTACATACACGAGCAACCCTTTTCATGTATTTTAGTTCAAATTTAATAAAAAAACAATTTTTTAAAATAAATACGGCAATAAATCCTTCAAAAATTTAACTAAGATGCAAATTTATGAGACGGAGGTTTGTAAACCCCCAAAATTCGTTAGATCAAAGTTTGTCTAACATAAAACTTATTATTTATTTTGTAACTCGCTTGCACAGTAACTTTTTATTTAGTACTACTTTTTCTCATCTAAGTTAGAACTTGTAACCAAGTTAGCTGTAAATGTCATAACTTCCTGTTTTTGAGGACTGTTATCTCCAACGTACATTATTCAACTGTCTGAAAACTTATCAGCGTGTCTCAGGGATGTCGTTAGCATGTTTGGGTCGCTACAAAACTTTTAAGTTAACTCCCTGCACTTTAGTAATCAGGTTAAGTAAAGCGGTATTCACTTTAGAGCTTTCAGAGCCTAATAGTTAAGGAATTTACGATTTGTAAAAAATTACAAAACTTAACTTAACCCTTTCGTTGAAGATGTTAATCATCAGAAACGTTTTTTCAGATTCACTAAGGTGTATAGAAACGAAATCCCGTCTGAAACTTAAAAAGTCACTACAATTTTGTTAGGTACTATCAAATTGTTTCACTTAGAAATGTTTCAACCATTCAGACTCTCGCTTATCATTTTTGACAGCTGTCTAGTAAATGGTATCGTGACACTCAAAAGAAGATTCTCAAGTATATTCAAATTAATTTTTACACTTTATTTCATTCGGGTTTGCATAAAATATGGCATTTCATCAATGGTTACATAAATAGCAATAATTCAACCACTCATAAATTATTGTGTAATGCTCGCATATCTTGCTCTTAATTATTTAATAGAAAATTTTTTTATGATAATTATTGTTTTTCTTCTGTGTGCTGTTTTCTTTACAATTCTATTGTCTCGTACCGAAGAGCCTAAGAATCTAAAGTGAAGATAAATTAAATCTACAAAAAAAGTAAATTATTAGTTATTACTGTACAAGCATCAGTTTGGTGTAATGGGATGATGATGAACTTTGCATCAAAGAAGCCTATGTTCGAATCCCACCCGAGCCCAAATTTGTTTGTAGATTGGTTCAAATTCATTATTTATAGTTTTATGCGTTTTTTATCTAGATATTTATAAGCAACAAGTAAAAACTTTTCTAAACAAACCTCGCCTTTTTTAGTTAACATTTCTCACGACGCGACGGCAGCCCAATTTTTTTTAGTGACATGGCATTTTGTACTTAGTGCAGTCTACCGTTTAATCATAGAATTTTGACTAAAATTTGACTAAAAACATGTGGTTTTAAAACATTTTTTTTGCTTTCAGTGCCAGACAATTTAATAAAACTTTGAAGATGTAATGAGGTAACTTTGTGATATTACCAAAAGAAATAGTTAACAAAATCCTTCAATTCTTAAATTCCCTTTTAAATTCATCTGAATTTAATTCAAAAATTAAATTATCAAACGATTTTTAGTAAACCGGTCTTGAATACACCAGCTCGGTGTCCACCATTTAACGAATCGAAATCGATTTGAGCAGTTTAAGTTAATTACGAAAACAATCAAATGCGGTGTGTATTTGCTATGAGCGGCTTCAGTTAACTATTTCTGCTAGAAAGCACTTTTATTATTATAATACTACTACAGCCACTACCGACAATAAGTACGACTTTAATTAATCAGAAATAGAAGATTTTTTAAGCACAGAAGTTGAATTTACGATGCACTATGAAAAACATTCCGAGCTTATTTCATGTCGCTTACTTTCACGCATTTCTTCATCATCCTGTATTTTCAAAGTCGAGTTCCAAAGCTTGTTTTAAGTTTAGATTAGAAAAACTTTATCCGTCTTTGCAATAGTTGAATAATCCAGTGACCATCAAAATTGTTCATAAAATGATTTGCTGAAATGCAAACAAACATTTAGTTTAAAGTAATTAAAATTTCAAATAACTTATTGACATATACAAATATTCATTTTTTAACTGGTTGACCACTGAACTGTTCCGTTTATCTTAAAGTTTAAAATTGATTTTCAACTATTTAAAAACAAATATTTTAAATTCACTTAATTACCAAATTGCTAATTAACACAGGTAAATCTGGATTTCAAATAGCTTACAAATATTGGTCCTGACAACTGTAACATAACATTTATAATATAGCAACAATATGACAGGTGTGATAAAATATCCGACTAAAAGCACCAAAACCGGTAGGAAAATATATTCAAAATTTGACTATTGTACAAAATTTAAATATTTTTTCATACCGGTTCTGGTACTTTTAATCAGATTTTTAAACGAGTTTTCTATTATAGAAACGGCGCTCTCGAAGCAAAAGCAGGTGTAGCCTTTCTGACCTCTTGAAGATGGACTTGGCCGCAATAATAGTCTAATTTACTCATTTAACATTACTTATTGGGCAAGTAATAAATTTGTTTTTGTCAATAAGTTTAATTTCAGGTTAAGCATCTTCACCAAATTTATATTCAAAGGTTACACACCTTTAGATATTATCTTGAATCAGTAATAGGACCCACCCATTTTATATTTTCATTATATTTATTTCAAGTCCCCGCAAGGTGAAAAATTTTCCGTATAATACCGCTAAGAACGGATCCTAAAATAAGGTCATAGACACTAATAAAAAAATTCGAATCGCATATGAAAAAATCGTTTATCAAAAAAACGACGCACCATTATTAGGTACCTTATTTTAAATATTTTTTAGATCAACTTTCCCCAAAGCTCAGTCAATAAAATTACCATTTTTAGACAACTTGCCTTTCATAAACGTTTTTGTGGTAAATTTAATATAAAATATATTTGAATAGTGTCACAAAAAGCTGTTAACTGCCGGAATATTAAAACCTTTGTTGTTAAAATTTTACACAAAATTAAATACAACGAATTTAAAATTGTTTCCATTAAAAGTAAGCAAAATAAGCTTATTTGCTCTCTAAAAATAAATAAAAATTTATTTCGGGAATCTGATATCGTTTACATGTTAACAATTTTCAAACATGCTAATCCAGCTTTAGAGGCAAGTCTTGAAGCTACACTCAAACGTTGATATCAAGAGCTTTTAAGCTCAAACAAGATAAAATGTACAACACTTGCTTTTTGATACCAATATTTTTGTGGAAAGCATTTGCAAATAATTTATTCTTAATTTTTTCTTTTTAGTTTTTATTAATCTTACCTTTTTTAATTTGAAATTGTTTTTAGTTCAAACCATTTTCATCAATTTTTATCATTACTCACCAACTACTTCGTTTAATTAGTCTTTGAAGTTCTCCCTTTGTTATAAAAACCTTTTTGCTATACTAAAAGAACTAATAGAATATTTTTACTGTACGTCTGACGTAATGAATTGAAGGTTTCCTTGGCATTTTCATTTTCCAAAAGTGATTCCTTAAATATTTTTATGTAATTGACACCGTGATAAAAAATATAGCTCGTTCAAGCTTGAAATTTTCAATGGGCGTGAAGTTTTTACAACTTTTGCATCTCATAATCACAATTTAATTAATTTTTTTTTGTTTTAGGTTAGTACAACAATGTCATTCATTCGTTTAGTAGTCTTATGCAAGTAAGTAACAAAATTTACAAAAGAAATATTGATAATCTTGATGAAATTCGGTCTTCGGAAACGCTTTATTAAAAATAAAATTTCTTATATTTAGACGTTTGCACAGGAATTCTGGTTTTAATTAATCTATGGAGGATATGCGTCCAAAGAGTAAAGAGGTCAACGGAAGTGTACGCCTTGGGGCAATGCTAGTTAGAAGAGATAAGCAGATCCCTCGGGTTTTAGTCTGTTAACATTCCCAAAGCTTCTGAGTAATATAAGTAGGTACGGTCTAAGTACCACTGTGTTATACATAGATAAACTTAAAATTCAAATAAACAGTAGTAACAAACTAATTTTCTTCTCAGTCGCTTCTTTACATTTTAAAATTTTACTTTTTTAATTTCTTATAGTTTATTTATCAACTTGAAATCGCTTCAACTTAGTTTTTAGGTTTACTACCTCTGGTGGTTATATAAAAGTTCCTTTAATCTTCTCAGAATTTTTCTTTATATTACATAAAAATTTATTCAAAAGATCTCGTAATACAAAATACATTTAAAATTTTATAGGTTATGTAATTTAATCAAAAGAAGTTTTTTTTGCTAAAATTTTTCTTTTTAATTATATTGCTCAGCTTAAACCAGGAATAAAACACCAAACAATTACATCTGTATTCATAATAGAAAATGGAATTCAAATTATATTTTTAACGATTTTCTAGCTTTAATTGTACATTTTTTTACAAAATATTTATCTATGAATATAATGGAAGTAATGGTTCTAATTGCTTCGATAACAAGCTGGATTATGAGAGATTAATTGGAAATGGAAACTTCTTGCCAATTCATAACCTCAAACTTGATACCTTTCCAAATATACCAAAAACTAAATTCTTGGCGAACTACAAATGTTTATTTAAGAGGGGCATTTTTTCAGGGCCCTTTTAATTTAATCAACAGATGGCGTCTACTTAAATATTTTTATAAAATAAGAGAAATTTGTTATATTTAAAATATAACAAATTCGTTGAGATAATACTATTCTATAAACAATATTCTTGATCTTAAGCTATTTTGAGTTCGTAATATTTATTTATAAAAACACAATTCATAATTAAAGTTTAATTATCTTTTTTTGTAAGTGAGTATGTTTTAACATACTCAATACGAACTCAAAATAGCTTAAGATCAAGAATATTGTTTATTATCTCAACGAATGTGCTATATTTTAAATATAGCAAATTTTTCTTATTTTATAAAAATATTTAAGTAGGCGCCATCTGTTGATTAACTTAAAAGGGCCTTGAAAAAAATGCCCCTCTTAACTTTAACCTTAAAAGCTTAACCCAAGCTAACCT
The DNA here is from genome assembly GCA_905340355.1 of Rhagonycha fulva. NCBI lineage: Eukaryota > Metazoa > Arthropoda > Insecta > Coleoptera > Cantharidae > Rhagonycha > Rhagonycha fulva. The sequence goes on from HG996559.1 coordinate 3,976,233, forward strand.
TAAAAAACACTAAAACTTTAGATCATACAGTGTATTCGGCGAGACCAGAAATTAAACCACTGATAGTCAAGAACTACTTAGAGCAAGAACATCCAATATGTTTAAAGTTTTGAGAAACTGTTTCCCACAACGTTTACTGGTCAACGTATGTTATATGAAAGAAAGTTAAGGCAATTTTGCAGACTTGAAATAAATAAAATCATTAAGCTATATCTGTAATAAAAGGTGACATTGGTTGTTCTTGTTCCAACACATTAAATTAATAAGCTGAAACGGAATGGTGGAAGTGTTAGAAATTATATTTAATATCTATCATGGAGATTAACTTTATTGCATTGGGATTATCAATTATGCAAGATTTACTTGGTTACACGTTTCATTTTCATGCATTTCAACTCTAGTAGAAACTTTGTCATCCACAGACGAGCTTCGTAGTGACGTGTCAAATAAAAAATTAGAGTTGCAAAGTAGGCCTATCTGGTAGCACTGCGGGTTTCTTCGACTTAGTTAGGGTGCAATATTTGGCTCGGCATACGGCCTCGTCGCTTGTATTTAATTAGACAGCAACTTTTGTGTGTTACAGTTTCACAACAAAGGCAAAAATTTACCTCACCACTTTTGTGACAAATGCTCTCAACCGACAACAATTAAAAAGTAGCAACCTCCAGGCAATTAATTAAAATTTAGGCTAAGCCATAAACTACTTTTATACAACAAAAAACTATAAATGTTGTGGTATATGAGTATTACACAAAGGAGGCAAGCAATCCCTTGTCCAATTACATTTTAAATTAAATGTTTTACTTTTCAAGGTACAATAAAGAAGTTACTTTGTTGTAAGACTTCACATTGCCTTTCGGGTTTTATAAAAGTGTAAAAGATACCACCATAACATTTCTATAAAAATATTTTATCTTACCTACTGTAAAATTACTACATGGTAAATATAATAAACTTTTTACCAAAAGTGAGAATGGAATAACTTCCAATGGAAACAGAGAAATATCAAAATTTGTTTTTGACTTCTCCTATTATACTCGATTTTCTAAAAACTTTCAAAAATTGACAGATTCAATTGAAGGCCTTGAAAGCTAAATTGTGCTGTGGCTAAATTGCATATTTTTCTATTGCCAAGTCTGAATTTTTATCAATGCTCACTTTTTGTAAAACTGGTCTTTTATACTATGCTATGAAAATATGAAGTTTATGTGTACTTTCACACTCCTTTAATAGACATTTTTTGCTTCTATTGCTTGGGAGAAATTCTGGATGATACCCAGAAGCTGTGTGGTACATGTAGATGAACGAACATTAAATATATTTTCGACATTTTAAATTAAAAATGTTGTGTCGTTTGTTTTCAAATAAGCTAAAATTACTATTTCCATTTTCTTTGCAAAAATAAAATTTAATTGAATTTCCTTTCGGTTAAGAAAAATAAAACATTGAAATATTGTTTTTAGATCCTAATAAACCTCTTTTAATGTCTGTGATTAAATCATAGCATCTAGCATATAAAAATTAAACATTTCCTTCAAAAAATGAATGTTAAATTTTGGCCGTTCATAACAAAGTTTCGCTTGGGTAAATTGGGGTTAGATTTTTCGGCTGACCTAAATAAATTTATTATAAAGTAACTTAAACATAATTTGCAAGTTTTTTGATACCACATTGATAAAACCGTAAAGTTTAGTAAATTTAATAAAAATTTAAACTTATGAGAATATGTAAACTTATTTTCTACGACGTGCTCCACCTCACTAAGATTGACACATTGAATTAAAAAATAAAATTTACAAAAACTGAAAGTTAAAGTTTTCTTAACAAAGTTGAAAGTCTATAGGCGCACCTTATATTACAGCGAATAATATGCTCATCTTATTATAGCTGAAATCACGTAATGTGAGTTTTACGTCACTCTTTGAATTTAATACCGGGGCAACTAGATATTTAAATTTATGGGTAGTGATAGGAAATATGTGACACAGACAAACACATAATTTCATATTATGTCTTTAGCTTCCGATTGTTGTAAGTATATACGTTGAAACTGCTCAATATTTACAATGTATGAGGTGTATTAACAGAAAATGGAAAGTAATATTAGTAACAAAACAAAAGTAAGAAGTTTTTAAAATACAATTGCGATAATATTGCATTTTTAATTTACTTAATTAAATATTGCAACAAATATTTCTTGATAAAAGAATCGTTTATATTTTAATCAAGAAGAATCAGATTTTTTGGCATCAATAACTTTGTCATAATTTGATAGATTGTTTTTTTGTTTGTTTTTGATGCTACCGGTTATACTGCAACAAGAGAGGTAGATCCTACCGAGTTACAAATTAAATGTTGTATCAAAAAAATTAAAAAAAGAGGTAAAATCCCCAGTCAAATCTTTTTTCAGAAATTACTTTATTAATAAAATTGCCAATATGAATTTGAATTTATTATATAAATTGAAAGTAATAATGGCGAAAAGTTTATTAAGAAGACAAATCACTTAATCAGCCATCATAAGTTAATGACGTACGGGTCATTTGTGTGATTTCAACTGGAAGTATAAGAAATTCAAATTGTAATTTAAGACAAAAATATGCAGGCTTTCAATATTTTGACAGTTATTGAAAATTTTCCTCAAAATTGCCGTTGTAAAATTTTTACTCGTCGAATAAAGACTCGAATCAGATGTAAAGTTGTAGACAGAAATCCTATTCGTTTATTAAATTTTTGTTATACCTACAATTTTTATTTTAAAAATCGTTATTTTTAATATCCAATAAAATTGTCAAATATTTCCTGCATATTTACATAACTTACCTACATTTTAATCTCATATTATTGTCTTTCATTCTATTTCAAGCGTTCGCTTCGTTTCCTCATACGGTTTAGTTTTTGGATGCTTTCCTACTAGCTTATTTGAATTCATTTTTTGCATCGCTGACTGCTGATAAGTTATCTGTTTCGTTTCTGCAGAACATGTTTCAGCAGGGGGTTTGATGATATAGTGAATTTTTTCATGTTTTTCTTACTTTCAGTATTCTCTCGCTTGTAGAAGCTTTTCTAAAAAATTTATTTTAATTTTAAGGGAAGGCGATGAAAACTTTTTTACTTGCCACTTTCATGAAATTAACTTTTCAAAACAATATACAAATTACACAATAAATTGATTATTCAAACGTTTCAAAATTAAGTTAGGGCTGTTTGCACTTGTAGTTTATGAGATCATAGTCGAATAAAAAATCGAACTTGATCAACCTTTGATGGTGTTGATGAGGGTCTGTTAAACTGTCAATCGAAGGATTCGCAAGATTAAATTTTGTCATATTCCAGGATAACAAGGCACATCCATAATTTATGACTGATATTGGAAATTTTCTTATGCTAAACTAATTTGTAGTTGACGATGAAACCGGAAATCTTTAAATAAATGTGATAACAACAGGTGTATTAACTTGCCAAATTAGAGCAAAGTAAAAAAAAGCCCAAGAAACTTAACCGAACACCGATTACGTGAAAATTTATGAGCGGTAGTAGTAAATGGCAATTGCGGTTTCCGATTTGGACACCTTGAAACCGTTTGCGTGTCGATTCACTTGCGTCTTATTTTATGTACATACTTTGCGGTAAAGGTACTGCGAAACCATGCTCTAATGAAAAATACCCACTCAGATTTTTTCACCTTAATGAAATTTAAATATACCATAGATGCGTATCCATTTGGAGATAAAAATTTAAAGTTGAAATAAATACGCACCTAAGTGTTTATTTTATAGGGTTTAGCAAGCAATTTTTGACGAATTGAATAGCACGATTCGATTTTAGTAGATCATAGATGTATCCGATTGTTGTTTTGGGACTCACGTAATACCTCTTATTCTCACGTGCACATTTTTCCGCTTATCTCTATTACTTTCGCACTTTTCTCTACTTCAGACCCTTATATAACTGGTGCCTTCTCTGGGGCATTCATCATAATCATTCTTTCGCAAAATGCAATATTTTTTCTGATTTCTGGCAATTTTCTACAATTTTAGCTGCGTATCTCGAGCAATTTGCTGTTTTATACGTTACTCTTAATTTATTGTCACGATTAATATTAAATTTTAAAATATTTTAATTGTATAATTTCAGAGTAAACTAATATTTTAATAGTTAAAATGAAAATCGTACGTGGAAACCAAAAATGCATCAATTAAATTTATTGCAATTAACAGATAAAGCAATAACCTAGGTTTCATGTTAACATGCACGGCATTATTGAACCTAATAATGTTTTTTTTTACCATATGTCCTAGTTTTAGTGATAGAGCTGGTTGAACTGTTATTTTGAGAAATATACTTATTTGTTAATTACCATAAAAACATCAATAGGACAATTATTTGAAGGCTGTTAACTATCAAACCTTGCATATTAATTTATTGCCCAGTTGTGCGATAACTTCGGAAGCCGAAATAATCTATTTTTAATTTTTGGAATCAAATTATCCTGATGGAGATGAACAACTCTTAATAGAAAATTAGTGTTAATTTTAGTTGCTTTACAAAATCTTTTACAAATTTTGTCTCTGACAGGGACTTCGGTAAAGCCTTAGCATGGGATGCTGACGGAACAAAGGATTACACTAGATATGATTTTAAACGAATAAGCTGTATGTAATTTTGTCTTAATTTATAATATATATATATGAAAGTAACATATAGAACAAAAATATCTTTGTTATTGAATTTTTGAAACTAAATCGGTTAAAAAGTTCAAAAAGAAAGCGAAAAAGCAGGAGAGCGCTCAGTAGTAAAAGCAAATTTTAATGGTTCTTGTTTGAACTATTACCTTACATTATCAAAAGCATAAAATTCATCAACACACAGCAGGAATAGTCAGATGCAGCTGAATAATTAGTGAAACAAAAACTACCCGTTGAGCCGCAACTCCAAATGAGAGGATTGATCAAAACAGACACCAAAGTCTGTTGCAATCTAGAGAGAACCTCTCCAGTTTATTTATCCACGATGTTAAAAGACTAGCTCTCAATTTGTGTGGAGGTAAAGCTGTAGATTCTAAAATAAATGGATAGTTTGGTTAAATTCCAATGAATCACTAGTAAAAGCTTTAATTAAACAAAAGCATAATTGAGAGGTCTTGGTAGGTTGCTGATAAAACTTATATAAAATTTGGTAAATAGTTTTACTGCTTGAATCTACCACGATAGACCCTGTAGCTCAACTATCTGAATACCACAACTTTATTGAATTTTATAAAATGCGCTGAAAAAGATTCAATCTCTCAACAATATCTTTTATACGCGTAAGCAATGTATACCTGCATCAAATGCAACTTCCATCTCACAGCATTGCTAAATCTCACACAAATATTTTAAAATATTCCCTTATTTTAAGAGATTGTATTATTGTAAATATAGCAAAATATATTAGTGGTGTTTCCTGATCTCGGTAATAACCTTAAGTTTGTGTGTCATTATAAACTATAAATTATTTAGTAGATGGATGGTTTGTGGTACATGAGGCTATTGAAACAGTTACAATGCTGTTTCTAGTAAATTATTTAGTTTCAATCGGCTGATTAACTGTAGTTGATAATACTCTGATTGCTTCTTAACATATTGACAATTTAAGAACGGAATTATGCACACACTGTCAAGTTATTTAAGCACGACGGAGGACATATTGCTTAATTTCCATCTTAGCAAATAGATGGCGTTATTTCCTTCTTTGAATTAGTATCACAATTTATTTTGTACTACTTGTGTTTACGTCAGCGTTGGTATTTGATGGCATTGTATTGAAACTACCCTTCCTATAGGTCGTTTTGTAATTAATTGTTTTACTTATTTTAAGTGATATGCATCGAATTAAGCTAAAACTCTCGTTCGTTACTAGTAACCCAAGAATTGATTTATTGTCACTTGTTTGTTCCTATTTTAAAGTGTTTTTTTTTAATTTTCTGATTGTAACTAGAAGAGATTTAAATTTTAAATATTATAATATCATCATTACTATTAAAATGACAAAATTTTTTTGATTTAGATAAAAATATAAGATCAATTATTAAGACATCCAACAACAACTTTAAATACTTTTTAATTTTAGAGCAATTTATTGTTTTGATTATATACGATCAGGACTTCGATGACTTAACACCAAAGTTCTCTGGCAAGAACTATCCAATCCTCAAATCCAAATTTTTAAAAAACTATTTATCGAAAAAATTACACTTTTTCAAAAGCACTTTCCATCCCTGTCCAATTAGAACAAAACAAGCTAATAATTTTATAGCGTGCTCTTTATCATTCTATTAGCAAGTTAGCATCAACGATAACAATAAAGTAAATAATTTCAGTATTTGATGTAATTTATCATATAGAATTCGAAACTGGTCCGCCTCCTTATAACTAGGAAGTCTAAAGCTAACAGCACGACTTCACGACTAACCCAAGTGCCACGAGAAACTTTGTACAAAATGTTTAAACCGATTTTTATGTTTGTAAGCGAAAGAAATTGATGTTTCAAATATAAATGAAATTGTATAGTTTTGTTCATCTACGTGAGTAAAATAGAAAACTGTAAGTAATAAAATTATTTCGATAACATCCAAAAACATTATTTTGAACTTCTACAATTTAAATTCCAAACACACTTTTTAAAATAAGAAAACCCAGGGTAGAAATTATTGTTAAATAATTATGAAATATGAGTTTCAATTGTGTAACTTTATTGCTTTTAGTTTGGAACTTGTACAAATAAATTTTAGTGTTTGAAGAAAAATTTTGTTAAGGGTGGGAAGTAGTCAGCAGCATTTTCTGCAATTTTCAGTTAATTACGTATAAGTGACCGTCCTAGTAGTTATTAGCAAAGTTCTCGTTAATCGAAATGCAGTTACCCTAGTTTACTCGAAAATGCAGTTGTGTTGTGGCTTCCATAGCTTTAATCAACATCTGAAATGTTTAAATCTACGTAGAAGTGATATGTTGGCGACTAACTGCATTAGCAAGTTGGATAGGATGAATTATTTACAATTAAATACACACAAACTGGTGGCAGTTTAAACTTGCAGATTAAATTGTGAAATTGAAATCTTATCTCATGTGAAGATCTCCAAAATAAAAGTTCCTCGAAAGAAAATTACTTCAAACTCTTAAATAAAGTGCCGAATCACCATTATGTTGTTTCTTAGCGTTTCCTACGTTTAGTTAAAAGTTGATTGGAAAACTCACCCAAAAACTTTTTTCAATTTTGGTCAAAACTTTGCCAGTGACATCTCGTGTTGAATAGAATTGTTGTTTTATAGTTGTCTTATTTTATTTTAATACGTTGAATCGAGATTTAATTATTTTTTGAATGGAGAGTCGTTTATTTTCATACAAGTCGCATTGGATTAGGAGAAAGGGCAGTTCTAACCGCGATTATCAAAACTTTTTCGCAAAGCTATTCATTTCCTATACTTGAGGTAGACACTTAATAAATTAAAGTTTATAAAAGAAAAACGCAAGCAATCTAAATCTGTTGGCTTTACCTTATGTGGTAAAGCATTTGTCAATCGTAGTGACTGTTCAAGTTGTTCGGGCTCTCAAGAGGTTTTGTTTAAACTTTCCAATATGGTCGTAAAAGTTTAATGTAACCAAGTTTGAATTATATATTTTTTTGAATATCTTGATAAAGCCCAAATTTTAATAAAATTGCGCTTTTTGTTCTTTCTCTAATAAACTACAGCTTACGCTCCATTACTGAGCGATGATAAACTAAATTAGATAATTCATGATTTTGCTCCAAGCATGATTAGATATGGTACGATATGGATGAATTGCCTTGCAAATTTGTATCACAATTTAATTAGGTTTCATATAGCACAACCGAGTAATCAATTTATTGACTCACTCAAAGCAATAACTTTTCAGATTAATATGAATTAAATTAATAAGCATGCAACACGTGTAGAAAACGTATCAACATAAGCAAACAATGCAAAATTAATGTATTTAACGCATCGGTTAACTTTTCAAGTTGTAAAGCTTACAAGTTATAAAATTCCGAAGTTTACAGTCAATGTTTAAAAAAACAACGTTCGTTTACGTGCCTCAATTGCCGAAAGTTTATGTTATTGGGTTTCATATAGGGGTTGCCGCATCTGGGACACAACCGGGTTATTTCCGCCCCATAAACCGGAAATAAGAAATGAAAACCGGATATTATAAAAGGATCATCAAGTTATAGCTCACAGAAAGAGACACGATTTTTTCCAATATCTTTCTAAGTAATAACAATTGCATTCGTCTCGAGCGTAAAATATGGAATTCAATTTTAAAAGCGTAGACGATGTGTTGATGCATGAAAAAATACGTAATAGGTAACTGATTTTTTCTGATAACCATCAAATCATCACCCAACAATATTTATTTTTCATATACCATAAATTTTCTTTTAATAAATTAAACTTCAACCTATAAATTTTAAGGGCTCTTTTCACATTTTTGCTCGTTTTCGATCGATTTTACTGAAATAAATGAAACACGTTTTTATGACACTTTTTATTACCTTCATAGTAAAGAATTTAAAGTGATAAACTTAATTTAACAAAGTAACTGTATTTTAAATTTATTTTTACTTTAAAGTCAATATACGAGGTTAATTTTGAAAAACCTGCAACTAGCAAAATGATTTATAAACAAAATTCACAAGAAATTTTAATAAGCCAATATTTTAAAATTTAATTTCAATAACAATAGTCCAGTTAACCCTCATTTTCCTCTCTATAAAAACTAATATATGGAAAACCTGAAGACAGCACATTCAAACATATTCAAACCTGTCTGGTAGGAATTTTAAAAATTGGTTGTGAGAAAATTTTCAACACCGTGAGAACTTAATCACCGGAGTTGTAAAATATTTTGCCTGTTGAAATAATTGTTTAATAACTACAAAGTACATCATAAACTACCAATTTTTGTGAAATATTCCTAGCTTCTAACGACTAATTTTTTAACGAGAGGTTAAAGCGCTTTGCAATAATTCAAAAATAAATAATCCATCAAAGTTGTAAATTAACAGAGTTAAAGCACCAAAAAGAACTTTTTTGAATTTTTATCTTCAATTAACTAATTTTTATGTTTTTATTCATCATTTTGGTATCATTAATCTTTACATTAGAGTTAATTATGATCCGGTTTAAAAAATTTTATTAATTACTTGATACTCGTAATTTGTAATTAATCTTGTAGGAACTACCCTTAAAAATTAACGTTAGGTGTGTAAAAAATTCCCAGAGTAATTAATTAAAGATTGTAAAATAATGGAGCGATATTAAATTTTTCTGTAGATGCTACTTTACGCCCTCCTGTGATTTCTCAAGGGCGAACAGCCCTACAGTAGATATTTTTCGAGTGCGTGCCGCTGCTACATAATACACTTAGGTCATATAACAAATTGCAAAATTGTAGAAAAAAGAAAGATCAATTTTGTTTCCTTTAGTGCTTACTTAAAATAAAAATTTTTAGTGTAACTCAAAATGTATTTGGTTTATTTTCATCAGTTTAATTTTCTTCTCTTTTGGTGATAAAATGAAATCTCTGCACTGTTTTCAATCTAAGCTTTGGGGCTATTTCAAGTGATAAAATTTTATAGCTTCTGTAGTACTGACAATGTAATTCATTAAAATTTAAAGCTTCAAATTTTAAATTTAAAGGTTAACCTATACGATCCGCTCGTAACCTTGTGTAACTTTCGTGATCTAAACAAAACTTCTTTTGGGGTTGTATAAATTAAAAAAATTATTTTCGTAACAAAAGAAATCATAAAACCTAATTTGTTAGTCAGAAAGTTGTCGCATCTGTATATCACATTATCGTTAAATGTGTTTTCTTTTACTATTCATAAAACTTTTATGATATGTAAATGTTGTATCTTTGTTTCCATTGCGCTAACTTCAAATTTGTCCTTTCTAGTATTATATGTCTAGTACATAATCTAAGTATGATATAATGTGTTATAAAACTTTATTTCTTAAATTACTTATTTGTTTCCCAAATTTTTTTTAGCAAATGAATATCTAGTAGTTATAGAAAGTATCGCATTTTTTTTATGAAGGTCCAAACAGCTGTTTTATAATTGTTTGCTTTAGGGACAACTCACTACCACCATCTCTTAGTCGAAATGTAAAACATGCAATTAGTTAATAGGTATTTGTTCTATTATTCATCGTTTCTATGAGGCATTTTATATTACAATTTTTTTTCATAATTTTTTTCAGTGTCAAATGACAATTTCCTTTTAAAAGGTGCACGTTTTTGTTTTCTAATTTAAAATTTTAAACATAGAGCAAGAAACTTTTGCAGTGTTTAATATTTTAAAATTTTTTACATTATTAAATGCGCGCTACATAAGCACCGGAATATTTTTGTTTCTTCGTTAAAATATTTTTCAAAGAAAAGTTATTGTTGTTTTTTCGGAAGTTTTCATTTTTATTATTTAGTTTATTTATTTTCTTAACTTCAGTTACGTAAATGATTTTGTAATAAAAAAGTAAAATCCGCCACTGAGACCAAAATGGGTCTATAGGGAATTCAATCTGCCTCTATTGAATTCGAGTTAGCAGAGATGAGGGCTCAGGCTGGTAGCGCTTATTGAGTAAAAGCACCTGTCACCACTAGGGAACTTTGCAACCCCCTCCCAATTATGTTCTTATCCTATGTGCCATAGGCAAGAATCAAAGACGTCAATACCTCTATCAGGTATCGAAACTAAACCAAAGTTGAAGCTTAAACTACTAACAAATTAATCCACGTTGCGAAGTCGATTTTTTTGTAATTAAAATGAAAGTTGGGGCTAATAAGGTTTTATTGTATCTAAAGTGAAATAAAGTACAGTAACTCCTTGTTAAGGAGGTTTACGTTCAAATATTTTCAGTGATACTGAAACGACATCAGCTGTATTCGTAGTCGTTGTTATATTTTCATATAGAATTTGAACAACAAAAATTTAATACGATAAATTTGCAATAAGTAATTGAATATTATATCTAAAAATAAAGTTTACTTTACTAACTTCATTTCTATGGCGTGACATAATAGAAGAAAATGCGAAGCTAGAAAAGTTGTTTGAAAAACAGTGTAACTTGAGATCGGAAAAATCGTGACTTATATTACACCAACTTTGTTTAAATTATCAAGTGCTTTATCGAGTTTTTCCATTATAAGCAACAAATTTTTCTATTTGTTACAAGGATTTTATGACCATTACATGGTTTAAAAAACAATTGATTGAAAAACTTAATATCGGTAACATCAGACAGTAAAGGGGCCTACACACTTCCTTTTAAATATACATGAAATAATGGTTTTATATGATGATGAACTGAGTTCATAACTAGGAACTTTGAAGATTCATCGTAAACTCTAGTTGATTTTATACTAAATACTTAAACATGTCGTGTCGACACCGCTTAAGGTTTCTGTAGGTTGCAATAACCTGCATTTTTCAATCAATTGAGCAAAAGCACTTCTGCAGCTGAACTGTTCAACTATTTTTATTGTAGTATCAAAATTTTATTAAAATACAAATTTTTAATCAAATCATGTAGCAAAGTTTTAATCAAACTTGATTCAATTTCAGTAACGAATTTTTAATTTTTAATGCAATGCACTGACGATGGCGCTATATATTGCACATTTGGTATCTGCAACGACCACCAATATCACATAATTTAATAAATTAATAACCGTAGGAACCAATTTGAAGCAGCGAGATTAATATTTTGCGAGGAATTTTTTATGAAATCCATTTTATTGGTAAATTTGTACAGCAATACATTTTGGTGGTAACACATTGAACAAAAATGTATTGACGTGTCCGGGAAGCACACGTCAACGATAATTTGGCAAAATTTTAACTAAAATCTAACAAAAATTTGCTTGTAAACAAATATTTTATTCATAGAATTTAGGGTTCTTCAGAAGTCTATTATTGGAACAATAGAAAAGCGAGGCTTTGATTAATAAATCACTAGAAGAGACCGAATTTATATGCTACTTATGATAATCTTCTATTATGTTTACGTTTTGCAGCGTTTTACATTTCAAATAAAATAGTACAATTTTTGCTGTACTGCTCAATTTACAGCAGGTACTCAATTTTTCAACGTTTTATCTCGCTAATGTAATCTTTTTAATCTATCCGTTCGCGTCACTAATTAACTAAATTCTAGTAAATAGGAGAGTAAAATAAAAATAGAATAAATAATTTAAATAAAACGAACATTTTAAAATGTTTTAAATATTGTTAATAATAATTGAGTTTTTAACCACCCGATTCAACTAGGAAATTGACAAAAAGCTTACTAAAAAAATCTGTCCAGACCGACACTAAAATTAAAAATTATATAAATGCTGAGACCAAGGAAGAAAAATTGTAAGTCTTAGCAGACGCATTGCAAAAAATTCAGGAAACGAAAGTAGATACATAGGTTCGAACCTGTGCTACAAAATTTATGCGGTAATGTAATACTAAATTGGAGATTGTTACGTAACCCGGACAGCAGATTAAAAATTTCCACTTCACAGAATGGTAGAAAATGGTCCAAAAAGCAATAATAAATCAAAAATTTTAAAGATTACTGCAAATTGAGCTTATATTTTTTTAAAAACCAAAAAATTACATGAAATGGCATTTAACGACGTTGAATTGACCATAGCAATAAAATAAGGGTTCAAGGTAGCTAACAAGGTTCCGAAAATACAAATTTTACGATTGAAATCTCGATGAATTCTAAATAAGCAAATATTAAATAAGAGAATTAACTATGACGGAATGCCTTAAATGCACCTGTTTTTTCAAAAATCGAATTTAAAAACTTCGATTTTCACAGTAAATTTTAAGCAAAGTCGCTCGGGATTGGTGAATCAATGCATTCTATTGACAGTCCGTGTAATTTCAAATGGTCTTAGGTTTGCGCAGAGCGGGGATAACCGGAGCGACACTTGCATTGGGATGCTTTACCAGTGCACGCCGAGCGAAAATTATGGTTTTCAACCCTAAATGCAATTTTTCCTTGCACAACCACCCTGCGTTTAGAATCCACTCTCACGAGTTTCACCCCTCAAAAATCCACCATATTCCTTAATCCACGGGCCTAGGGGTATTTTTAAATTGAGTGTCCTCAATTTAAGCGCCTTTGGGCGCTCCGGGCCATTTTGATGAAAACCACCATGACAAGAGTAGGATCCACACGAAAAAGTAACTACCGTTCGTTAAATTTAAGTAACCCTTTTCTGTAGTAATTTTGGTCCTAAAAAGAACGTATTCGTATCTTAGCGTACGAGTTTGTTTGTCGCTACACTCTTATGTATAGGAACACGCGTACCGACAACAGAATGCATTGATTCACCAATCACAAGCGATTTACCTTCAAATTTTGCAGTGAAAATCGAGCTTTTTTAAATTCGATTTTTGAAAAAACAGGTGCATTTAAGGCATTCTGTCATACCTAATTCTCTTATTTAATATATACTCTTTCAGAAAAGTTCGAGGTTTTAATCGTAAAATTTGTATTTTCGGGACCTTGTTAGCTACCTTTCCCCAAAATAAGTCCCCCCTCCCTACTTGAACAAAAGGGAACTCAACGTTTCCGCTAAGAAGACTACCACCAGTTGTACTGCAGAAGCTCCTGCTTTGTCATATACTGGAAATTCATCGTTCACGTTTAGGTACTTCTTGGTTAAGCTACAAATTTTTTAACAGACGGAAGTAATTAATCGGAAGCACTGAGACAGAGCCAACAAATAACCTAAATGACAATTGTGTAAAATTTCAATTATTAGGTACATCAATATCTGTTTTCGAGGGTATTAGTTTTAAAAAAAAATTGTTTCCTAACACTAACCTAAACACGACCAGTAGATCTCTCTTTTTTTCGGCCATTTTTTGCTAAAAATACCCATAAACAATGATTTTAGCTCAACACTAACGGTACTATGGTCCCAATAGGTACTATTGCAGCTCTCGCATCATTTGCCATAGCATCACATCGTTTTAAAAAGTTTTTTTTTGAAGCCTAGCCTGCGTAATGTCTTAGCGTCAACCTTAGTATGAATTATTACGAATAAGTTTCCACAAAACGCAGAGCTGGAGCGCATCCGACAATAAAAATAAAAAAAACTCACACCACAAAGACGGCTAAGGCTCTGGCCACACGTGCAGTAAAATGCCGCTGGCAGCAGCAGTAAAACCCCAGAAACGCCCATTCTCAAAGTAAATAAAAGGTAATGTCGCAGCTTTACAATGCACTTGTATCAACATTACCTCGAAAATGCGCCTACTTGCGCTTTTACTGCTGCTGCCAGCGGCATTTTACTGCACGTGTGGCCAGAGCCTAAAGTAGGTAATTATTCACTGCAACAAAATTATATCCACCTTTCATACCCGGTGCAACTTTTTGAGGAAAACTGATTTTGACCTGCGGTAAACTTCTCACCAATAGGCCATGCATCGTTTTTCACGTCTAACCTGAAGCCTAAGTAAATCCACACAGACGGATAATAAAATGCTGTCATGATGGTCACTTTTTATGGAGAAATTGGAAACTTTAAATCTATTATTAGCTAAAATAATCCATATTGGTGATTCATTAGCTCTTTAATTCTTTAATTTTAATATAATTTATTAAATTCTGTTAAGTTTTCTTTAAAAATTAATACATTCAAATCTGAGTTATGTAACTGGAACTTGTAGATATTTTTAATATTAGATACCACAAAGGCACCGCTATTGATGAGAAATTATTTAAGTTTTTTTTTTATTTTGTAATACCAACATGACGGCCCCAAATTATGATGAATTCGTGCGCTATATAACCTATAACAAATTGGTATTTCTATTGTATTTACTTGCGTGATCTTAACTCTTTACAGACAATGTTTTTTTCCAAAGTAACAAAAAAAACATCATTTCCTGCTTCAAAAGCATTAGGAAATAGAAATGTGCAGTATTATCTAAAGTTTTATGCAATAAATGGACAACTGACAGGAAAGAATTAGATGATTACTGCTTTCTTTTCTATTTTTAATGTCCTGCCTAAAAATGGCAAGAGTTTCGGAATTTCACATTTAACATTTGTTCATTAAGATTTAGACATCCATAAGGAATATCCTCCTCCTAGATATAAAATGAATAGATTTTTTTGATGTTCGATAACAAATATTTTTGTTTTTGCTTCTTTGTAGACTGGACATGAGTTGTCCAGCTCCGGTCCAATTTAGGCATTCAAATTTGAAGCAATAATAAAGCGCTCGCGGTTGTTATTCTGACTTCT
Source organism: Rhagonycha fulva (assembly GCA_905340355.1). NCBI lineage: Eukaryota > Metazoa > Arthropoda > Insecta > Coleoptera > Cantharidae > Rhagonycha > Rhagonycha fulva. Next base: position 3,991,552 of record HG996559.1, read on the forward strand.
ATGGACTGCTGACTGAGTAGATTTTATGAAATCGATGTGTGACTGTTTGTTTCATGTGTAGGATAAAGTAAATTGACATATTTCCAAATTTCAGCTTTTCCAAATCATTTTCAGAGACTTAATTTTTGTGATATGTGTGGAGTAATGCTGATCATTTCTTTCGAGTTCTTTATTGCACCCACTGTCTACTGGTGAATTTTCAGCTTTTCCAAAACACTTTGGAGGTACTAATTAAAATTGTACTTTTCCCTGATGTCCCAATGCCCTGGCCTGCTGACTCTAACTCGGCTTTCTATGGTCAAAATACTCTCTTATCTGAAAGTTTCAGCTTTTCTAAAACTTTTGCACTTTTCTGTCGCTAGCTCCCCGACTATAATTTATTGTTTTTTATTTATATCTTATTTGTACATTACACGGTTTATCACACGTTTGTAATATAAACTTATTTTATTAACTAAATTACTACAGCTAGGGCTACTTTTTATCCCACTTTATGTTCATGTTTTTGTTAATCACGACTTTATGAATTTCTTACTTATGCAAAATGTAAGAAAATGATTTTTAACAAGTAGGTATTAAAAATATCTTCCTGTAGCTAAGAAACCAGCACTTTGTAGATCACTTTTATATAAAATATTTTGAATAATACGAAAAGAAAATTCACCCGCATTTGCAAACTTTTTGATGAAAATAACTAACCACTTACTATTTTCTTTGCTACTTTTATCAAAATGTACCTTCTTGATAACAATAAATAACTACTTTTTGATACATTTCAAAATTTAACTAAAAAATACCTCCAGAAAATAATCCAATTTTTTTAAAAACTCTTTCAATTGTTTTTTTAGATAATACAGAAGTGAAAATTCATCTCCACTTGCAAACTTTCTGTAAACAAAAATTCTGTAAAAAATCATTTGTTTTTGCATCAACTACTAGATTATTGGCACCGGCCCGACTTATAAATTTTGGTATTAAGTGACTTTCTACATTACTAACAGACAGACATAACTGGAATTTCTTTCAGTTGGGAGGGTAGATAATCCACACTCGTACAAATAAATATGTATATTGTACTGTCAGAAATTTATTTATTCTTCTGCTTGTGTGTTAAAGCTCTGCACAGAGTAGGTATTACAAGAGAAGTTAATAATATCTATTATTATACATACGTAAATTGAAAATAATAAATAAAAGTATAATCTCGCTATTATGGTTTTATTAGTATATTGCATTACGTCAAAGCCGAAGCAAATGAAAATAAACATATTATTTAAAATGTTCTCCAACGGTTTTAGAAGAAAATTGTGAGAATTAGAGAGAAATATTTTTTTTAAATAAAAGTAATACCTACAACAACCAACAGGGATAAAAACTAAAATATAATTTTGAAAAGCCTTATTAAGAGTAAATGAACAGTCAAAACAAGAGGAATTTAATAAAATATAGGGTGAAACTTGAACTGTAGAATTACTTACAAATAATTTGATACTGTTTGAGTCGGGGAGCTGTCAGCACTTAATATTTGAGTTAACTCTACATTATCCTTTACACTGCGGTCATCCTAGATTAACTAACAAATAGTTAAGTTGATCTTGTGACATAAAGCTAGTTCACTGGAGTTCGAATTCAGATTGAAAAATAAATATTTAATATTTTCTTTTTGAATAAATGTAGTTATAATGAATTAAAATGAAACGCTTTCAAACATAGTCTACTATAGGGTCAAAGTAAACAATTAAACGGAAAGTTATTATGAATGTGCGGTATAAACAGCAGCAACAAAAATTGAAAAATTCATTGGCCATGTTGTGAATAACAATTTTCCTCTATTATTTGTTGCCGAAACGTTAACTAAATTCAGTGTTGATTAAAATGCTTGTAACAGTTGAGCATTTACTAAATCAAGTAATAAAACAGAACGCTACCGAATTGCGGTAAATTTAACTAAAAACCTTCAACATAATATTGTTTGCTTATACAAACACAAATAAATAAATTCAAAATTGTACTAATTAAGTTTATCATTTCACAATGGAAAATTTTATTCTGTAATTACAACCAAGTCTTGGTAACTTAATTCTATTTATTATTGTAAGTAACAAAAAATGAAAATGCTTTGGTTAGGTGAGACCAAAATAGATGTCTTTGAGGTACTGATGAAAGCAATTTTTTTAATTTGAAAACTAACAACACAAAATAAGTTCAACGATGTAAATAACTCACATAAATAAAAGATTTCTTTTTGGTCAATTGAATTTTCTACAGTACAGGAACTAATTTATTACTTTTCTAAACTAAACTCATGTCTTGTCCAAAAGCGCTTTATCGAAAATCCTGATAAAATATACCTAGACTGAATTTTCTTTTGTATGTACTATCAACGCTATATTTTATAGTTTTATGTACTACTACGTATTGAAAAGCACATAAATAATTATTTTTAATGATCCTCGTAATAATAAATCTTATTTTGCTTTATAAAATTCGCACCCAAAATTGATAAATTGCGGTCGTAATTTAAACAAAAAATATTTAAATTAAAACGCACACAAATTTTGCTGGGCAACAAACAGTTTGAAAGATTTACTATAGTCGTTTTTAAAAAATCGGGATTTAATTTGCAAAATTTTAATATTTTAATTCAAAAGTAATCTAACCAGTTCATCAATTTTAAATTGATTTTTTAAATAAAAACTTTGCACGATTTTGTGTTTTTTACACGCATCCTTTACAATATAAAGGGATTCATCAGTCTTGTTTAATTTAACACAAAAGATGTTCCGTCTTCTGGACAAATTTCATTAAGTCAGTAATTGGAGCTATTTGGACAACAATGGTCCTAATAAGTTCACTGCTATACTACCGCATGCGTTTCGGACGGAAACTTAAAATCGATGAAATTACAAAAATAAATTTTGTTACTACTAAGTTTTCATTACAAGTTTAAAAGATTTTGAAGTTCCATTTCCTTGTTCAATTCGTATTTACATGAGAAAAGCACGGCAAAGTAACTGACGCTGAGATACAACATCCTGCAGTTCGGCGGTATTGAAAAATAAGAGAACAGGAAAATTAAATCGCGATGGAATAACGACGACATGGAATTTTATAACTTTGGGGAATACCGAATTTTGCTGGTGGTTCATGTTTGATGGTATAAAACCCTCGTCATACGTATACATTTTTAATGCGCTATTTTTAGTGCAATTTTTAAATTTTTATTTTTGATATGCACAAATTGAAATTTTTACTGCACGATAAACATTTTATTATGTTTTCATGTAAATTTACTAACTTTTAGATAAAAAAAAACGTTGAGGAAAGCAAGAGTTTCATCTAACGTATGAATAGATTCTCAATCGTTTCCTATATTCAATTTCCAATTCGAAAAGTGACATTTATGTGAATCAAAAATTATTTTATAAAATATTCGATCACTACGTTTTATTATTACTTCTTTTTTATGGCGCAAACTAAAAGTTACAAAAAGCATTTTTAAAAGTTAATAGTAAGTGAAATAACAAATTCCAGCTACAAAAAGTTTTTCAAACACACATTTTGCTTACAAAAGATAAAAGTAAAATGTTAACTTTAAAATGTACATTTTTTTATTTCTCAAGAGTTACTAAAAGCAAAATATGTTGAACAATAATTATTGTTCAAATAATTCGGAATTTGTAAAATATAGAAGATCGTTGTATTTTAAACTATAACAAAGGAGCTATGCATGCACTAAACTTTCGAGTGATTAAATTACAATTTTGCCTGAAAATAGAAGAGACAGCATAGTTTTGAATATTGCGGTTTTTCTATATTTTGAATTTAAACTTTTGATTTTGCATTAAAACTGCGACATATTTGAAATTTTTAGTGCTTAATTCGTTTTTTGAAAGTAGCTCACTGCTGCGGTATTTAAATTTAATGAAGTAGCAGAGAAAAGATATAATATAAGCATAATAATGGAATTGTGTATTTTAAATTTAACTGTTTTGAAAAAGCACAATACAAGTTGGTTTTAGTTACTCTATAACAAGAATTCTGTACAAAAGTTTCAAAGGAATTTGAAAAACAGTGAAGTAACTGATAACCTCGACCACAACATTGCGTTTTAACTCTTTATAATGTCGTAAAAAAGCAAAAAAATTATTTCATTAATCCGAACAGTTCCAATGTCTATAAGTCAAATTAAAAAGAGAATTAACCTGTAGCTTGGAAACAGCTGCTTATTAAAAGTTAGTCTACTTTGAACCCTTTACATGGAACCTAAAAGTTTCCAACAATATGTAATGAAATTATTCATAAATATTCTGTAGAGTAGTAATGATTTTGTGAGCTTTAATTCGGCAAGAAATTTGTGTGCTTTTGTAGTTATTCTAAAATATTAGTAGGTATTACTGTGGTCAAGTAGATCAGTAGGTATTTTGAGTATCTATGGGTCAAAGAAACATTTTCTAATTTTTGTACAAATTACCAGTGAGACATGCGCATTTATAACTAACAGAATAGCACCTTATTCTCAGCTCAGCTCAGACCGGTGTCCGCTTAGCTTTATAGACAACATTAAACCAGGAAATATTTACAAAGCACACTTTACTTTTTTTTACTAAACTGAATATCATCAAATATGTTCTTACAGCTTCATATTTAACCAGATATCAAATACACATGTAAACTGCTCGTAAACAAAATGGTCATAAAGCCATAATAACAAAAAGTATTTTTAAATAAATTACACAACTCTTGACGCAACCATGAAATATTTTGCTAAAACGGAATATTCATATTGGTATCTGCTATGCCACTAATTAGAGCTTTAAGAGGAAGATACATCCAGATGTATCACCGAAAACCATTAAATATTAATTACTACAACCTTAAAATGTAAAATCACAACATTTAGTAGAGGGTGCTCAGTGAAGCAGCAAAGGCTGAAACCTTTATTATCAACATAAACAAGCAATAGACTGTAAACCTCAGAAGCTGAATAGCAAGAAACACGATATTCGTTATTGCGGAGCAGCTATTAAAAATATTACTTAAAGATCCGTCGTGGCTTTTTGTTTCTTTCTATCTTCCATGATCGTCCCAATCATGCCCATATTTATCGCTACTCCAAAGTTACAATCCCTCAATCTATGTTGACCACATTACGATACTTGCAAGTTCACGGAATTCATAAATAATTCTAGTTTGCGCTTTGAATACTAAATTAACGTGCAATTACATTTTATTATGTAGGCACCTACATAATAGTAGGTACAAATTACAGAATTAAAACTTGTTTTTGACGGGTTCCGATCTGCTGGTATAAAAATAAATAATTGAATAATTTTATTTTTACATTCTTATTTATATTGTTATTTGCATAATTTCAATTCCAATCTCTTTTTACATTGTCTGTATTTTACAAGCGGTGCACATTCGCGGTCCACATTTATCTCCCTCTCAGTTCAGTTATTCTTTAGTGACGTCAGTTTTCGTTTTTAGTTTGTGATCTTTAATGCTATATTTATTTGAAGTGTGGAAGGAATTCGGCCTTACTCAACTTTAGAAGTTTATAAAAAAGAGTTCTGCCAACGAAATAAATCGCTCAAAGAAAAATGTAGCAAAAATTTTTTCTATAAAAATTAAAAAAGATGACCGGATTATCAACATAAAGGAAACTTCTTTTATATAAAATATGGGTTTAAAAAACTTCCTCAAGTCGAATTAAATGGTTCCTTCAATTTCAGTTCATATTGGCGTATTATCCTCATTTCTCTTAATTACTCAACTATTTGAAGTTTTTGCCGTAAAATAGAGACGAAATGAATTATTGCAGTGTCAAGTTTTGTTTTGCCTTCAGTTTCACTAGAACATATCTAATTTTCTTTATATAATTAATTTGAACTGTTTAGTTATTTACTCAAAACAAACATCTTCTCCATTTGAAGTTAAATTGCTACTATTTAAAATTGTGGTTTCGTTTTTTGGTTTGTTTGAACCTTAATTGCAGCATTTATAATTTATACAACATTTAAAAGCTTGGTCGCATTTAATTTGCAATGCCCATTAACCAAATTCTCTATTTCTAAAGGCTCAATAAGATCAAAGGGTCAATAACAACTGCACTAATTAATTTCGTTTCACGAACACTTCATTAAGCTGATCTAATATATTTGTAAATAGTACGAATATTACACCGTAATAGGTAGTAAATAGCTCGATATAATTAGTAATTTTTTCGATATCGATACTTTTAAGCATCTCAATTTATTAATATAGATAAAGAGTTCGTTCCCGGGCTAAGAAAAATTCTTCCCAAACAAAATTTAGGCATCTTAATATTTTTTAATTTCTCCACCTCCCACCCAAGTCGAATGAGATGGTTTGAAAATTAAAAATGCTGAAAATATTTTTTTTGAGGCAAAGCAATATTTTCCCACTTGTTGCTTTTTTAGCTGGAGTATCTACATAATATTACTTAAGTTTTGCATATTTTAGAACTCAACGATTACGTACGTTTATCGGGTTTTCCTTACCCTTACAGAAAATATACAACGTAGTTGAAGTAATTTTATATACCAATGTGCACAAGTATGGATTACAAGAACTTCTTACACGAAATATTTCAATTATGAATTTTTTAAAGACGTTACAGATCATTTAATTTTATAAGTAAAGAGTAAATTTACATGACAATAAAGTAAAAAGAACAAAGAGTTTTATTTCAAACTGGGTTTATATGCTTCATTCAGGAAGGGTTAGTTTGATAGCCAATACGGAAAAATGGAATTAATTAAAAGCCGAGTCGGGTTTGAAGGTATCACCATATTTAGTAATCAATTCAAATTACATTTCCCTCTGTTTTAAAAATCGATACTATATGTAATATTAAATTTGTTTTTACCATTAAAATACTTTTGGATAATTTATTTTAGATTACCGATTAATACTTTTATGTCGAATAATTAACAAAACTACCCTTAATTCTGTCATTATATTTAATAGTGTTAACATTTTTTTAAATTGTTGTCATTACAAAATTCAATACAAAATGTATTTAATAGTTAGTTCCTTCGGGGTCCCATTGCAAAAGATATAAAGAGAAGAGTTAATATTTCGTATTGTAAAGGTGTCGAATAGATGGCGCTAGGTATTACTGCAAATCCAAAGTATATGTACTATCTGCTGCTGAATGATATGTTCTGGAGTTTTCCAACCCCGGAGTTTTATAATCCTTATAACAGGGTTATTAGTAATCTACACTAATATTTTCGTGATTATAATTTGTGAAACTTTTTAAAACTTCATTATCCAACTCGTTAAAATATTATCCTAATTATTAATGTTGTAATTTTTAATTTAACTAATCAAAAATTAATTGAGTATTTTAAATATTTCGGATTATAAAAGTCATGCAATATCGAAAGGATTTTTTGTCAAACTTAAAATTTTACACGGATATAAAAAAACTGTCACCTAGAAACTTGGAAGACTTTATGAAACCTTCAAAAAACTTCTTACAAAGCAGTTTTTGTAGTGTAAAATCAATTTTTCATTTTTAGGTACTGCACTATGCTATCATACGCACAACCTTATAATAAAAAGACTCGATGTATAATTTTATGATAAGTTTATAATCTATAGTCGCAAAGCAATATTTACTTTTTAACAATTAAATTAGAGTGATCCATAATCTGCCAGAAGAGTCGTGCGGTCAGCTGAGAACCTTCTGAGTAATCTATGTAATTTCGAATCATACTGATTTGTTCTATTTTTTAAAAATCTAATATGATTTATGGCTTCTTCCTGTCCAAACAAGACTTACGTTTTACCATAAGAAAAAACGTGTCAAAATTATTTTTCCTATATTTAGCTTTTGACTATGAGTTTTTTTTTCCTTTTGTTGCATTCGCCAGAAGCGGACTGCCCATATGAATTCCGGTTCTTACAAAAACTTCTATCGTACAACCGAAAAAATTATCACGTCGTCAGTTTTCATAAAGAATTTCCATATTGGTTCATGAGGTGAGATTTTTACTGAAATTGGATATTTTGCTACAGCAGGGAGCAAACTCACAGTTACTGTAGTGTACACCAACGTACTTATAGAATTCATATTTCTTCCACAAAGTAAATAGTTCTCTATATTTATCAAACCAAGAACGTACGTCCATAATAAAATCTCAAGTCGAAACTCATTTGTGCTAGAATAATCTTTTGAATTTACAAATTACTAATTAATCCAGATAACCTGCATATGAAACTGTTGATAAACAATAAACAAACTATGAAACTAGCAAAACTTTAGCTTTACATCTTGACCATTTCTAAAAGACTGGAAATGGTTAGATCCTCCAAGAGAGATATTTTGTTCAGTGGATAGTCGAGTTTCAATTTGACTTCTAAAGTTCTCATTTAATGTCTCAAACAAACTGAAATAAAAAAAAAATTATCTTTAGAATTTGATACTAGGTATTCAGAAAGAATTTACTTCCAGTGGACATGTTATATTATCTTGTTTAAATTTTGTTTTCCCAATTATGCTCCTTATTTAGTTACTACCTACAGTAAATTATTTTTTTAAACGTAGCTCTCCATTCCATCATAGTCGACACATCAAACACAGCGATTCGCACAGTACTTTAGGAGAATATAAATAAAGAATGGCAACCTTTGGCTTTTTCACAAAATCGTTAATTCCAGCAAAGCAGAAATATAGTGGATGTGACCGTGAACTATTAGTAGTATATGCTACTGCTAAGAAATTTCGACATGTTCTAAAAGAAAGAAAATTTATTATCTATACCGACAATAAATCGTTGACTTTTAAATTCAAACAGAATCTCGAAAAATGTTCCCCTAGGCATTTTCTACACCTCGATTTTATTAGCAAATTTTTAAACAAGTATTTGTAACGATGGATTACAAAAAAAATTTCAGGAAGCCAAGAAGGAGAAGAATTTCCATTCTTTTATTTCCATAGCTTTGTCATTCTGACAGTTGCAACAATCAAAATATCAAACTAATGGCTCGTTTCAGGACATGGTATAGTTAACACCTGATTAATATATTATTTAATCACCCCATTCGATTAACCTTTCTACAAAAATGTAATTATACTTTATTCTACTTCAACGGTCGAGAAACGAATACGATTTTTTGAAAGTCACTTTGGAATCTTGCATTTTAGAAGCCAAATTCAAACACCCACAGTTGTTGGTTATTTTCAAATGTTGCTTTAGTTAAATTTTACTAATAATATTAAAAAACCTAGATTTCTTTAGTTATAAAATTGTTAAATTTTAACCATCAGAATTTATTTTAACGATCCACTAAAGTATTTTCGAGTTTCCATTAATTTTGACAGTTGAGAGGATTCCATTGCAAACTGCATTCCAGAAATTTGATAACTTTTGAACCCATTAAAGTGGTGGAGTTTTTATTACCCAATTACTTTCAGATTTAAAAATGTATAGGATATCACTGCAGCGTGAACTTGATTTTCATAATTTTACTTTAATTTTTTTCTTTAGAGACACAAAAGTAATTTATGTTTTATGATCAAAATGGTGTAATATTTTACTGCGACTCAGCGATCAGTCATCCAAATAATAAACAACACTTCCAAATTCTATATTCATGTCGTGTAGTAGGTCGCTGTAGAAAATCTATATGCTGAAAGCTTCGGATATGAAAAATCTGATAACTTCTTCATTCATGACATATCAGTTAAAATTATGAAAATTATTTTTATTTAAATTTAGTAGCTCGAAGTCTTGTCTTCATTTTCTGTTAGTTTTAGTAGCCACTTCTCCAACTTGGGGTTGTTCTAGTGTTTGTGTAAGTGCTAAATTAATTTTTTCCAAATTAATTTTGATAAATCAAAGAAAATAAGTTGAAACGACCAACTTTTTACTTAATACTCCTTTATCTGGAACATCAACTTTTTAACAGTGTTATTGTGTGGAACTTTTTCATAAAAAAAGTAATGACGCAAGAACGAAATTTGGAACGAGTTTGTCTTTCGTTATGATTTTGATTCGCTTAGTCGTAATTAAAAAGCAGAAACTTATGAATCAAATTTGACATGTTTGGATTGTTTTTGCGACTAACGAATGTCTTGATGATTAAATTGATGATTGCGTGCATTTAGCTAAAAAATTAGATAAAACTGAGATTATAAAAATTAAATTTACCTGCGTTTTACGTAAGCCGGATTTGTTTTGGCCGTTTTGTAAAATAAATATGCCGTTTAAATGTTTTTGTTTGCGTTATAAAATTATTTCGTATAGCTTAGTTCATCTCAAGCACCTGACAAGATAAACAAGTGCTTCATTTTTAACACCCTGGTGCTTTCGAATTAATCTACGACCAAGCATTAAAACGGGCGATTACCCTTCTGTAATGATACCTCAGGCTGTGCCCTATTTTACTGCGGGCCTTTAAAACATTGTTCTCTTTTTCGCGCTTGTTGCTAACAAATCCGAAGAACACTGACGTATAAGGTAACGGCCAACAAACGGATTAGCTTATACTAAGCGCTACAATGTTCCAAGTTGTGGCATTAAATGGAAACGGCTAACGCAAGTTTCGAGGTTCCACTAGCAAAATCTACATAATTAATTCAGGGATTTTCAACTATAAGATTAAATTGAAGTAGAATGGTAATTAATAAAGTACGAGTACTACGTAAATTAATAAAGCGCTTTTTTAAAATGCCTTTCTATAATCTGGCAAAATCCTGAAAATGATTAAATACCTACACATTTTATTTTATTCTAAATAAGCGTAAAACCAGACTTTTTGTTTTTTTCCGCTGCTTATCACATCGATAAGTTTGTTACACACATCATAAACCACGCTTTAAATTTAATTATTTTCTCTTTCATGAAGTGACGCTCTTTTTGTTACCAGGATCATCAAACATCAAAATTATGTTTTTTAAAATACGGAGCTAAGTGTAAACATAGCTCGTTATTAAGATGCTTAACCAGAGCATAAAGTTAAACCGTAGAATATACAATGAGGAAGATCTTCACCCAAAGTTATTACCGAAACCGCATTTGCGTTCATCTCAAATACCTATCGGTGACTTAAGATTTAGGGTTTATTTTAATTAAAGGTGTTAACTGACCTTAAGCTGCTATTAGTTAAGTCTTTAATGGTAATGCGAACTTCAAAGCAACAATTTTGTACCTTATAATTAGTCCACAGCAACAACTTGCTGCAGGATTTTTCCGAATCGATTTTAAATGAGGTTAAATTTAATATTTAAGGGTGTTCAGTAGCCAGAGCCGTGCCAACCTGAGGTGCAAGTGCTTCAACCTATAGGGTGACTAATTTACTGGGACGACAAATTTTATATTAAGATTCCCTACGTACTTAGTACAACGCTTTTTTTTAATTTAAAACCATCAAATAATAATAAAAGAAACAAAGCAATTTTAGTTACATTCTTGTTAAAATGACAACACAATGCAATTATTGCCCACACAAAATTTTGCAATGTGACTGATTAGTATTATAGGAATTTTTTTTAAATTTTAATCTAAGGTGGGGCTATCTTGTCAGTAATACTGAGCATATTAAATGCAACAATAAATAATGAACAGCAAAAAATATCATTTTAAATGCCAAAAGTTTAATCAAAATTCAATTGAAACTCATTCAACAGAATAATAATAGCTTCGATTCTTCACTACATTCCAAATACTTCCGCTTACCTGTACAAAATAAAATTAATTACAAATCAATTTGATCAAACATTTGCGGCAATCTTTGTTCAAATAAGCAGTTATTGAAAATTCAGCCATTTAAAAACATAGTTACAAAAATGAAACCTTCTATAATTCACTTTGTCAACTTAGAGCGGTAGGAAATTCAATGTACCACACAAATGAGAATAATTGAACGTTCCAATAAAGACATAACGTGATTAATCCATCAAAAACACGCCAGATGCTGCCTATAATCCATCCGAAACAGTGATGTCACAGCAAAATATTATAATATTAAAAAATAGTACATGCAAATCCAAATAAATTCTCTCAACCAAACATTATAATTATAGCGGATCTATAGCATCATAATACCAAGATTTGAAGTCTGTTGCAATATTTATCTTTTCCCTACAAATTAAACAAATTTTTATATCGAAATGCTGAAAATGATATTAGGTAGATGTAACAAACAATAAAAATATCTTGGTGAAAGTTTAATAAATACAGCAAATAACATCACTGTCAATTACGAATGAAGAAAAAAACTACATTTCACTGAGAGTTTTCAACATAAACAAACTTGAATAGCAAGCAGATTTTCTAGAAAATTAACTGCTAGAAAAGTAAAAACCGACCTTCAAGCACAAATATTTCTAACTTTAGTTTGTAATTAGAGCATAATTATACGGAAAGGTGCAAAACAAATGTTAAACTTCGAATTATTAATCTTTCAAGTAAGAAAATTATATAAATTGAAACTTGGTGATGATAAAACGCTTTGCTTGCTACAGCACACAAAAAGGATAAAACAATAGTTTATTTGCTTATGGAATGAGCCAAAGGCGAATCTACTAAAGTGTGTCTTTTACTACTTGCAAAAGTATCAAATAATTTGATAAGATACCTGACTATACGTGCATTAAATTAGTTCGAACTGGAAGTTAGTAAACCTGATTGGTTGAACCAAGATCAAACTGCATCTAGTTTGAGCTAACTTTTTGGGTCTAATTATGGCGTTAGATCGGTTTACCCTTAGCTTACTTGGTTTGTATACATAAAAAGACATCAAGCTCGAGCTGAGTTAGGGCGACCTAAGCGGTGCATGTATACCAAATTTATGTTGATTTTGAAAAAATGCTAAAATACAAATTCACTTAAAATTAAGAAGTTACGCAAACTACAGTTTATAGAATAAAAATCAAATTGGTACAGTGAAGGAGTTATAGGAATCGACTTTTACATCAAAACGCCAAAGAATTATTGTTTTTTAGGAAGTTTTCATAATCGTAAGAATATGAGATATACTATTGAAACCGTTAACAAAAATATTCAATACAAAAAAGTATTGGAAAATTTGACAGCAAAACTACAGATATTCCAATTACTGGTTCCAAATCAGAGTAAGTAACCTTCACAATTGCTGTTAGTATTAGCGAAAATCGTATTTATTATAAATACCTTAACATGAAAAGAGGAATAGGAAAAGTTGGTAAATAGGATTTTAACAAAAACTGTATGCAAATTTATAAATCAAACTTTATATAGGTAGTTGCTAAAACGGTTAAAATACATTAAACACAGCAGCTTCCAACTAATTAAAACACACAATTCTTGTTGAAATTGCACCCGTTTACACAAATCTTTATTTTTACCCTTGAGATGAGCCTAATTTAACATACAGAGTGTCTCAAATTTAGCTGCATTTAAATAAATACATACGATATCCAGCAAACGATACATTTAAATGCTATACATCCACTTCTTCAAAGCTGAACTGGAAAAACATGTACAATTTTAATTAGAGAAAGCAAAGATGACTTTTTGGCAGTACCGGGGAGCAATGAGACGGTCATGAGGTATGCCTCCCAAGATGATTCTTTGGTTTTTAATTGCAGTTGTCAGACCCATGCCACGCTACGGTGCTCTGCCATCAGATTCAGAGATCAATATGTCTGGCTGTAACCGCAGCTTTAACTGAGGTACTCCTCTGCCTTCCTTCACTTGGTCTTTTTCTCTGCTGGGTTGAAGGTCATCAAGGTGACAACAAGAGTAACGAAAAGATTAATAAACTTGTGAGAAGCGGCTCCAATAGTTTATCACGCCTGAGGTCAAGGCCCTAGCAGGTAGCTACAAATAACTGCAAGTAATATGAGATCATATCTCCCCTGGTTGAGAATCAAATGTCCCACGTAAGGGGGAGGTGTTTCTTGACATTCTTCGTTGTCTAACTATTATTATTGCCACTCCATAAATTTATCAATAGTTGTAATTAGTAAAGTATTGTAGCTGTAGTTACAATAAATTTATTTGATTTGATATGTACCCGCTCCCCCATTCTTCTCAATAAGCAATTATTATAAAAACCACCAAAGGGGTTTTTTAGTTTTCAGTCGTTGGTATTTTATTTCCATACAAAAAATAACTACAGGTTATAAAAAATACACCAATAGTGTAGTAATTTAAATCATACGATGTTTATGCATCGACAAAGATCAATATTAATAGCATATCTACATAAAGTAGTTACCTCGTATCCTACAACAGGCGACGCCAACATTTCAATGTTATTGTTATAAATATGAGAACAGTAAAATACAATGTTTAGTATTCCGTTTGTTATTTAGTATTACATTTACGATTATGCCATAAATTATTAATTAGTAATTAGTTAAATAGTAATACATTGTATTTGTGGCACTTTCAATAAACAAGCAAAGAAGTGAAATTTAAATATTTCGTTGTAATTATATTATTATACTAAAATTTAAAAAAGTGTAATAATGAATAAAAATCGTATTAAAATTTAAGTTTTTATAATGTGAACGTCATAGTTGATCGGTTTTCTGCCTTACAAAGTAGGGATCACTCGCCGTGATTTGTTATGAAAACAAATTTTATATACTAATATTTGTATCAGCCTCCGTCATAAATATAATTAATGTTGTTCCGCCACTGTTCTATCGCCTGTGATTTGTACAATATGTTATTATTTTCTTTATTTTTTGATAAATGCATGCCATAATTTTTAATTAGAAGCAAATGGGGAGCGAAAGGAATATAAAACTTGTGGCACTCTTCCACATTTATAGTTCTTTAAAACTAAATACTAAACGCTCTTTAGGACACCACGATTAAAAATTATAGTGCGTACGTGTTTGCCTATTCTACTTACCTATTCCGTCAACGTAACTATTTATAATTGACGGAGTTAACTACCCTTACAGCGAGCAGCCATAAAATGCCTTCTTACAAAATAATAAGTAGCAAAATGAAATTTGCATTTATAAAATGTGGGCTGTAATAATTTAATTTTATTATCTTCATTAATGGTCCATTTTTATACTCCCTAATGTAAAATGCTATCTTAAATGAAAATTTAGCACAAATAACAACTCAAAGGTTTCGTAAAAATATGCAAATAATGTGATGAACTTGGAAACTATGATGTTAATAAAATAAAAAAATTCAAATTTTGTACATTTTTGTAGTCATTAGGAGAAATTTATGAAGCAAAATCGTAACCTTTGACAAAGTTTCACTTTGTAAAACTAATTTTATTGTTAAAAAAAAAGCTTCTATTATCGCTTTAAACGTTTACATAAAGAGCAACGGCTATAAAATATTTTAAACGCCTTGTATGTGTTCAAAGTCGTGTACAAGGGGACGGCAAAAGTTTGAAGGGGTCTTGGTTGCACGGGTTATAACATTATTCGGGTCGCATGCCTGGGCAGGAATGTCTCTGCAATGAACGGTACTTTGATCCTCTTTTATAACCCCTCTTCTTGCTTCTCTAAAAAGAAATATTCATATTTTACACGCAGAAGCTTTGAAGCTATTTCCAAGCATAGACAAGATAAGCATTTTCATCCGAAAATCAGTATGTTATAAACTTATATTTTTCTTTCACTCTATAAAAAGTGTGATAAGAATAAAACTTTATGCACAACCGAACTTTAAAATGTATATTGTTATTGTTATATCATTTTCTGATAATATGCAAACAAAAAGGAACACGAACAGGATCCGCCATTCCACTTTTGCATTATAAAGTATAACCATTAGATAACACAATATGGTTTTTAAAAAAAAGTTTAAAATAATATTTTTTTTTTATTTTTACATTAACGTATATTTTTTTGATAAATTTCCTTTTTGTGTTTGATAGGCTTCATCTATAATTTTTAATCCTGACTTTGGGCAAATAAAAATGGGTTATTTTCAACTAAATTTATCTTAGCACTTAAGCTACGTCAGTCGATCTTTTGTTTAAGATTTTTTGATAAATGACTACTCTTATTTTTTCTTTTTATAAATTTCGTTTAATTTTTTGTTGTGTTGCACTTTTCTCGAGATTCTGGAGGTAAGATACGTAAGCTTTAATTTATTGTGATTCCTTTCCTTACATTCTGCTTTCTAATCACGCTTCTTTACATCTTAGTAATCTTGTAATTCCCCTCACTGTTTTACTTATGCATTGTTTGTACTATTTCTAACCCTATTGTTATATATGGTCCATTGTAGCAACTATTAGCTTACTCATTAGAAGACCATTTGTTGTGCAAAAGAAACACGGAACGGTTTTAAAAGCGGAAGTTACAAAAAAAATTACGATTCCCACTTTTACTTAAATGAAAATTTATTTTTTGTTGTATCTACTGTTACATTTTATTTTCAGCGATGCTTGATTTTAAATTAATAAAAAGATATAAGAGCATTTAAACTACGTGATCACTGATACGTAAATCCTTAGATTTCCAGTTTATCCTTTAGGTTTACTGACAGTATATTGCCTGCCAATATTATCTAAAATCCATGTAGAAGAACTTTTTTATTTTCGATTTATATACGAAATACGTTTTTATTTTCAAAATTTATTTTAAAATTGATAACTTGCAAAATTTTGTAGCGTCCACTTTTAAAATTCAGCAATGTTGTTGTTTCTTGCTTCAACGAGTATTATATGAATAATTTGCTAAATCGATATTCACTTAACTATTAACTGCCAATTACATAAATTTACAAAGGAACTGTTAAAGACTTAATAGTCTGTAAATTTTACCTTTGTGGTGCTTGTAATAACTTTGTATAGAAGTTAATTGATACAAATATCAAGCAATTGTTAGTTTATGCCCTAGTGAAGGAAAATTATTAATTCAACTTCTAATATTACCTCTAAGGCAACCTTTCAGAGCATTTGCAGCAAAAAATTGGATATTATTCTCAAAATAAAACATCTGTGTTGTATTTTATTTGTTAGAAACGAATAAAATTACTGGTTTATGTGAATAATTCGGCTAGTGACTATACGCTATAATTGTAGTATTTTTCAGATGCAATGACAAAAACTTCATTTGTTTTTTACACAAATGGCTCAGATAAATTAGGGAGCGATCGGGATTTGAACCCATTACCTTTTAGATTTATAGATGCACTCTCTTAACTAAAGATTTCTAGAAATCAGTTAAAGAAGAAAAATTGACGCCTGAAAGTAATTGAAGTGCTTATAAAATCTTGTTTTAATTAATCATTGCATCACATCAGAAAACGTACTAATAAACTAGCTGTAAAATAAAATTTGTTTTGCTATTCTGTAGCTGAAAGAATTTTTCACACATAGAAGTATTATAAAATGTATCTTGACAGTTTAATGTGGACTATCTCATGGTAGAGTGAAGTTTTACTTGAATATTTATTGCAAAATTTATTTGTAGTAACTAAATATAATAAAAAAAAATTAGATCGTTCACTCAGGTAGCCTGTCTCATAAATGCGCAACTATCCTAAGCTTAACCCAAAATAAAAAATTGTGGAATTTTAATTATGAAATTAATTTTTGCTATTCAAAAAATATTGGACAACACGTCTGCTTATTTATGCAGTGACAACGTACATATCTGTTTAATGATGAGTATAAATAATATTTGATTTGTCATTTGCTCATAATTCAATTTGTTTGTGTACCAATCCCTCACGTAAAATTATAATAAACGATTTTTGCCCTCGCTTCGCCGTGTACTCGAATGAAATTTTTAAAATGTCATTGTTTTTCATATCTTCCGAATTTAAAATTTGTGGATTAAATTTTTGTGTTGTTTTATTTCTTTTCTCTCAAGCAGGTGAATCTTTTCTCATAATATACACACCTGACTAATGCATGCACTATCGCGTTCCTCAAATATTGAAAAATTACACTTTTAAAGTGGCGATTTAAATTTGAAACCTAAAATTTAATCATTTTACGTGGTTTTCATACAATTTTATGGATTTAATAAAACTGTTTTTTGCTTCTCACTGTAAAAAACAGCAAATACATAAAGTAACTTTTTTGCTAATAACAAATAAACACTTCTCGATATGAGTTTTGTCGAGAAATTTTAAAAATAACTACAATATTTTTTGAGAACATTTTTTGAAACGAACCGGAACTTAAAAATGTTATTACGTAATAAAATAAATCCTGAAATTGAACAATAAATAATATAACATTCAATGTAATAGATGAATTAAAATTTTACTGAAATAAAAAACAAGAAAAAAACATAAAAACTGCCATTATTACAATTTTATATTTTATTTGAGATCATTGAAAAATGCTATATAAGTCATTCCATAATCTCTATATGACTTTTCAGTTATAATGGTACGTCTAATAGACAATTTTCTATTGTAATGAGAGGTATGAATGTTCGCTATGTTCAATAAAATTGTTTCCGGAGGTCCATTTATCATTTCACTCAAAGTTTGCTGTGTAACAGTAGGAGGCAGCCTATGGCTACGTGGTGAAAATTCTGACGATTCCTTTTAACCGCAATCTTACTTCTCAACCTACTCTACATTTATTATTATAAGTGTTCAGCATCCGACATGTTTAAATAATTGTGTTATTGGGCTTGAAATGCAACGTTATTAGCAAAGTTAGAGGTGCCGAGCGAAAATTTTTCCGGTAATAGCCAGTGGAAATTTCTATTTTCTCAAAATTGCACAGCAGCGGTCGGTCACTTGTGCACATCAGTACCGCCCAATAAAAATCTCAAATTAGGTCTCAGAAACAGTACGATTTTAAATTTTCTCCGTTACGAGGACATTTCTCCTGCTTTTTTATAGTAACATTGCTGGCACACGTTCTATTAAATTATACATATAAAAGGGTAACTTGGCTGTAAATGTATTATTTAATTTTATTTACTCCGGAGAAACACAACCAGACTGATTTTTAGGTCGCTGATTTTTGTTTTATGGTTTCCAAAAGGTTTTTTAAAAGCGGAAATCTTCTTTAAATTATTTGTCTTAAATTTAAGGAAAACTGCAACTGGAAATCGTAACTCCTTTATTCTTTTAGGTTGGCAAGTTTTATTTAAAAAATCGATTATGTAGACATAAATTTCTCCATATAAATAGAGGATCAATTATGTGTGTTGAATTGCTCACTAGAATAAATTGAAAGTTCTAATGGTTTTTTTCTGTTGTTAACTTTGAAAACATTTAACGATGGAACTCGATTTTGGAACCATTTCAGAAAATTATTTTTTTAATGCTAAAGCAAAATTGTAGGTACTAAAAGTGGAAATTTTAAGCATTACAGTGAAAAATCACGTTATTGTATAACAATTTAAAATTTTTTTGAAACGGTCATTATGCCTTTATTTACTGACCAATTTTACGTTTTCCAGTCGCAACGAAAGCTCATCGCGACCATCTATAAAATTTGTCCCATTACTCTCTTCTACATTTTCAACATGCAGTGATTTTCTCACTTTCTTAATGACGTAACCTAATCATAATTGGTTCATTTATTTATTGCTATCTCAAATTATATAATATAGTATACGATTTATAAATGTATATGTCTATTTAATTCAGTTTACTTTATAAAATACGCCGCAACCTTTTACTCAAAACTCTGCCAAAACCATAACAAGCACGAAAAAATTATAACGATTTAGTACACTCAGCGATATACCAAATATTAAACGGTATTACAAATATTATTATTTTGCTTATTTTCAAATAAATTTGAATAATATTTTTAAATATGCTATAAATAAATTTGCGTTAAGGTAAAAATCTTTGATGTTGTTATAACTTAGAAGTATTTAGTGTGACTGCGACCCGGTTCATACATATTAATGTATTCCGCTTATCTCAATGAGTTTGGAATGCCTGATGTAATCTATTCAATTTAAGTTGTCCGTACTCAGTAGGTGCAATTTAGAAATTCTTCCATTTCACTTTGGCTCTCCATTACATCATGTTATGTATTAATTACAATTAATATTAAACGTTAAGACCACAATTCCCAAACTTTTAATGTAGATTTAGTTAAAGTAGACTTAAGTAAAAGAGATATAAATACTAAAAATCTATAAACATGAAGATGTTGAAAACAGGCATAAAAATTACCAATAATTACTGATATGTTTCTAAGCAGATTAAAAACACTGTTACGTTCATCTGATGATTACCAAAAGTAACGTTGCTTGTAAGAAAAAGCAATTCGTAACTTAGTTCGTCAAGTTAGAGTCAACGTGTTGACATAAAATTTTATAATGAAGCCCAAAATAATACTAAAAAATACTTCAACTTAAATTTTTTATGACAAACATAAACAAAAATACTTAAAACGGTAAAGAAAGTAATTAAGTTTAACGGGGTTGTAAGGGTGCCAAAGAAAGTAAATACCCAGTAAAATTATTAGGTATAATTAAATTTAATTTAATTTTGGTTGGAAATGTGTATATTTTATTACGTAGTGTTGTTTAATTACAAATTAATTTTTATTAACCTTTCTTGCCTCGGAAAATACAAAATTAATTGCTCACCTTAAAAAATCATGTAGTTGCACCTCCATTTAAATTTTCACGTCTTTCAGAAACGTGCAAAAAGACCGTTATTGAAAATTCATCCAAATACCTAAAATACCAACTCTAGAAAACAATTTTATATTTTCAACTTCCCTTTGTGTAAAATTTGTTATTATTTTGTAATCACGTAACTCATACCATACACTTTTATGGTTAAAATGTTTTAGATTTTATGTCGTGTACGTGAATGATAGAAATTTTACAGAGTAATAAAATTTACCAATTTCATGTTAAAATTGTTGTCTTTTAGTGAGTTTTCCGAGGCTATTTGTACGGTACTCCGGCATCAGAGACACAATTAAGAACATTTCCACCATTCTTTGTAAAATTGAGGTACTTTCTATAATGTTACGTTCTCTTGAAACATTCGTGGTACATTTGCACAGATGGCATTAAGATTCTTGAAGTTCTTTACGTATTTCCAAGTGAAATATCTAATGCAGCTTTTGAAACGAACCGTCTTTCTTAATTATCAAAATTTTAATTCAGTACGAGTGTGGCATGGTGTGACTCGAAACTCGAAAATTTCGTTCTGTCTTTATTTTGTTTAATTTTCGAGGATAAAAAATTACATTTTGGTTACTAAATAATTTGATAAATTAAAGTGAACTATGCTGATTAACTAACTTGTCACGTTCGGGCCCTAAGATTGTTATATTGGTTTTACTAAATCCAATATCAGTTCAGCCGTGGTTGTGGACTTACCTCTTCCTAAATAGATTTGAGAAGAACATGAAACAGAGATTATTTAAGTAATTAAAGATGAAAATATGTGAGCTTTATGCGATTAAAAAGTTGGGAATTGAATCGCCCCATATAAATACATACATTTGAATATAAAGTTGAAACCAAAAAATATAAAAGCAACTTGTTTATTTTTAGCAATATTAGCATTCACAACTGCACTTTAATGAAAGGCGTTGAATGAGTCCTCTGGAATGTAAATTATGTAATATTTATTTAAGTAAAACAATTCACAGTTTCAATGTAGCAAAGTGATAAAAATATTTGCATAAAAGTCGCATGCCAAAATACTGCAAGTTCGAAACTATAAACCTGTTAAGTTATAATAAAAAGCACATAAAAGAAAATTATTTTAGTTTTTGGAATTATATTTATACTTTGTTGATTAGGTGTGAATATAATTTGAATTAATAAAAATAATTTTAAATTTAATTTATAAGCAAAATTGTATACGTAACTTACATGATAATTACAAAAGATTTTTTAGCAGACTCTTTGCAATGTAAAGCAAAGCTACAAAACAAAATTTATTACACACTAAATAACCAAGTTGTATTACCTATTACTCTTGAATTGAAAATAGCAATGCAATTTGATTTACCAACACAAAATCCTCTGATGAAATTAAGCCTAGGGAACCTCATTTCTATGAGTAATAATTAAAATCGGAAATCATCTAAATTTTTAAAAATGAAAGCAAGCTACACAAATGGCTGACCATATTTTCACTGAATTAACCGCAGTAGTGATTTGGTGGTATCATTGGATGAGTTGTAGAACGAAAATTTCAAACCATCGCAAATATCCATTTAATGTTGACATACTATGGATTTAAGAATTGATCTATAAAGTTAGAAAAGGGTGAAATATTTTATGCGTCTATAGACCTCTGGCAATTTTGGCATGTAAAGGGCCCTGTTAATATCGGTAGTCTTTATTTTCTTATTTATTTTTCAATATAACATAAATAAATACATTTTAGAGCACGATGTACATGAACAGCTAAGACCCTCGCCTTGATATCAACTTCCCTTCACAAGCAGTGAAACTAAAGCTTCTTCTTGCAGTTTCAAATTGTACCTACAATTTAAACAAATAGTGCAAAAAAAACAGAGCGAAGCACCCTGTACATGCTAGATTAAATTTGTTCTTTATTTATTTTATTTTTTATTGTTGTTTACTTTTGTGTGCCTACACAGTTGAAATTACTTCAAGTTTATTTTTTATCAGTTGACCTCGTTTTATGAAAATATCAGTTTGCATATTTTTTTAGGAAATGTTAAAATTTTCGTCAATATTAAATAATAAAGTTGCAAAAAATACCTTAAGCGCGATTTTAATTAAATTTATTTTTTGTTATAAACGCGAACGATATTTTCGACGTTAAACTATCAACAGCAGTAACAATCGCTTTTTTGTTGTCCTTAGATATTGGTTTTTTTGTCTTTGTTTACTTTTGTGATGAATAACGGAACGCTGGCGTGAGCTTACTGGAAGCTTTAAAGACGCACATGTCACCAAGATCTTCCGGATGCCAAAAAAGTTCTATCCGATGGCCGTCCTCATAAAACTTGCGTTGCTATCTGCACGCGCTACATAAAAAATATTTTTTCATCCAATAAGAAATTCTTTAATTATTTTGAACAACGTTACAGAAAATGAGATAATATAGAGATAAACTCTTTTATTAATTTATATTTTGTTATCAAGTCACTCAAGACTTAATCGTCATCTTTTTTACTCTTTTTTTTTTATGTAAAATAATATATAATTAATTTATCAGTGTAGGGTAAAATAAAAAACTGAAATTTAAAACCGCACAACTTGGCTGACACCCTAGCGTGGGGCTAAATCCCCCAAATTAAATTTATTTAAATTACCTTCATTTTCAGCTTTTGAACGAATTTATGTATTCGTAACTAAGATTTGATTATAAACACTTCTTAAATGCGATGTAACACAAATGGTAAATATGTATTAAGTATAACAAGCTTGCATGAAATTGCATATTAAAATTTTAGCCGGATTTACATATAAATTTGATTCTTAGTCGGAGCAACATTTGCAAGAGATTTATTAGGAGTTTTAAATAATTTAAAAATTGACGTTGAAATTCCAGTGTTTCTCGACTGGTAGGTAGTCAAAGTGCAATTATAAGCAAAAGCTGTCAAAGCTTCATTCCGAAGTTAATACTAACTCCACCAAACTCTCATTCGTTAAACTTATATAGGAAAATTTTATCGACTTAAAGAACGATAACTTTGATTTGACTGCTTTTTAGCAGGTAATAAAAGTTTTAATAATTTAATTAATTCGACTTTTTTGTTTCAGTTAAGTGAAGAAGTTGGTTACGTGCTTTACTCAGCTTTAGGCTCCTTTTACATTCCTTCGTGTATAATGGTATTTGTATATATTCGAATATATTTTGCTGCAAAAGCACGTGCAAGAAGAGGAATTAAAAAACCTGTCAGAAGGAACCCTCCAGATGCCGTGACTAGTTTTTGTTCGACACCTGGAGAAGTTAAAAACGGTTCTGAAGTTCTTGCAAGTGGTTCTTTAGATCGTAATAGTAATACTTCACCTCGAGATGGTGAAAGACAAATCGCCACCATAGAAGCACATCCCCAACCATTGATCATTCCCACCGTCACTTGTGATTTAGCTTCCGATATTTCAACTAGCGATGCCGGAGAACTTCCAGCTGAAATGGAACAAAAGGATACGTTAAAGGTTAGTTTACACGTTATTAAACAATTTTTTTGTCATTATTTTACGGAATTTAGTTTACCTTAACTAAAAATTTAAATGGATATAAATTGGGCTACGTAAGCACATGAATATCCACAATTTTCAGTAAATAGAAAAACCATTCGGTATTCAATCAGAAACCCCCAATAACAAGCGTCTATTTAAATTCTTAGTCGTCGGTTATATTAGTCTTAATCAAAAGTTTGTTCAAATTTCATAAAGGAATAATTAATCAATAAGATTAAGTTCCTTCAAAATTATGAAGATTATATGACATGTACGATAATAATTAAAGTTAGATGCGAGGGATTAAATTTGATTTATGAAGTTTGTTACTTCAAAAGTAATTTTACGCATTAAATCAAATATAAAAATTCATAGAGCTTTACATTGGAAACTTAGTTGCATACATAATGTAATTTTCCTTCTATAACGAAATGCAATCCAACTTTATAAGAATCGCTGGGGATTTAATGTAATTTTCGTTAATTATCATTTAAATTAATCAATGTGACTCCTTAGGGTAATTCAATTTTGCCCGACAAAATGAAAAAGAAACCTTGTCTTAAAAAAATCCCCCGTTTCTAAATTTTGCGTTAAAAAATTTGTACTTTGACTTCCGTCTTACTTTTGCGATTTAAATCTAAAATTTTCTTCCGCATGTTGGTGCATTAACCGCATTCAATCTCACTGTAATTCAAAGAAACAAACTCAATTTCAAATTTGATTAGATATTTTGTAAAATATAGGAAAATTAATATTCGAGAATATGAAGTTCTGATGTACTTTTGAAAAAATATTTACTTATTTTTTTTATTTAATTGAACATCCACAAGGGAAATCTTAATCTGTATGAAGAAAATATGTAGTACAAAAAATTTGGTCTTTTTAATATTTAATTTTGCAATCTAGTCGCCATATAAAAATCTTAAAATTTCTTATGTTTTTTCTTTAATTTCCTGTACGATTTGTTAAAAGTTCTTGAATTTCACATTAGGTATTAATTAAAATTATCGGTTGTCGAACTAAATCTAATTTACTTTTCATTTACAAACGAAATTACTAAAGCAAAATTTTAATAATTTGATAGCTACGGAAAATATGAAATTGTTTTATTATGACATAATAATATACTATATAGAAATTTATTATTGGAATAAATATGGATAATAAAATTGTTGATGTTTTAAAAATGTTTACGTAACATCGAAATGTATTGGTGTAAATATATAAAAATTTATTGAATGGAAAAATATTATTAGAGTTTTTAGAGCAATGTGGCCATTAAAAGAATTACCTTTTTACATTTAGTAAATTATATGGTAAGAGCTATAAAAATTTACCCATCTAGCATTTATATCTTCAGTATAATTTCTGTTTTTAATTTTCATTTTCTTTTAATTTTTAGTTTTTCCATCAAACCGACCAACTTGATGTAAGTACCTTTTTATTATTTTTTAGTACTTTTGTTTATTTACAAAAGAGAATAATGTAGAGAACTGCTGAAGTGGAACACGTTTATGCAATTTTTCATTGTTTGTACTGTTTCTTAATATTTTTGGTTTCTTCCTAGATAATTTTTAGATATAATGGGGTTAACTTTTTTCTGAACGATAAGTAACAGAAAACTTTCCTTCATTGGTAGGTAACAAAATTACAGATAAACGTGTTTTACTTGAACTATCTCCGTAGTTTTATTATATCAAGTATAATTAATTCCATACAAAAAAAAATTAAAATCAGTTTGTATGCAACTGGCTAGCCAAACTATAAGCTAAAAACTTTGGAAAAGTGCATGATTCACAACGGTATTTTATTTCAAACATTTTTAATACTTGTAATTTACTATAAAATTTGATTTTATTCATTAACAAGAGTAATAATCACTACACATTTAGACAAAACTCATAAATGATTTTGTCAGATACTCGACGTGTCGTCCTAAGTTTGATACTCAATCCTTTACATTTTTCTTCCCAATTGTAGTAATCACGAGCAACTTACATACAAAATCAAAAATGAAACTAAAATTTTTTGTTCAATCATCGTCACCGTCAGTCATTATTTAAAAGTCCAGTCCACCCCTGCATACACTTCCACTACTACAATTTTTTACAACAAATTTTAGCACAGTAAACGTTTCATCCGGAAAATTGAATTTATAAACTAAAAAAGAAACGAATAAATAAAAGAAAAACAAATTTTTTTGTGAAGTGTAGTATCTGAAATTTTTTAACATTAAAAAATTCCATTTGACATATTAAATTGTAACACTTACAGTCTACAGAGTAAAGCGCAAAATAAATACAATTACAGAAACCGTCATAACTTGCCTATGTTGTAACAGATTTTAAAAATTTTTTTATACAAAATTTTTACTCCGCAAAGTTTATTTTTTGATACTTTATGATAAAACAAATAATAACAGAATATTCTAAAAAAAATGAGAAAAATTCTAGCTGAGCGTTTAATTTTGAGAGACCATAAACAAATTAATGTTTTCGCTTTGTTAAGAGACACCAAAAAATTGACCTGTTAGTAATACTAATAATAAACGTTTGTTCAAACTTCCGAATCAAAACGTAATGAAATTAATTAAATTAAATGAAGGATTTTTTTTGTGAAAATATTTAATTAGTGAAAGAAAACATTCTCCAACTTCTGGAAATACTAGAATTGTTTGTAGTAGTACTGGCATTCAGATTTGTGGTCAATTTATTGAGTTCCTGCATCAAATTCTAGAGAATCCTTCTGTTATTTGTAATTTCAACACACACAGAAGTATAATCCTTGTATTTGGTGAATGTTAGCATTTCAGATTGAAGTTGGGAATTGTTAATTTATTTTGAAACGACTACTTGCAGTAAAATGTAGAATCGTTTTACGATTCACTCCGCTATATATTCGAATATATTTATTGCGCAACGCTTAACAAAACTTTTTGATATAAATTGTAGTTTACTTAGCAAAGACACTTTAATTTTATTATATTTACAAATTTTTCACTTCCAAATAGCAGTAAACACACAAGAAAATAAATTGCTTTTTGTTTGCTTTGAATTTTTATTTCGAAATTTGCGGTATATCTAAAAGTACATATTTCTCTCAAATTGGGGATTTACACATTAATTAGAGGATTTGGGGAACTTAATAACGTCGTTTAAGAAAAAGGTTGTGTGTACTACCTCCAAGAATTTTCCCGAAAGTATATTAAATTTATTTAATCTTTGAGGGTTTATGTCGCTGGATAAACTCAAGTGCCCCTATTGAGCTTAGCCTCAACTTGGACGCCATAATTACGACTAGTAGTACATTATAGTTTTTAAATAATGTATTTAACATATTTATTATCAGAGAGAATATATAACGATAAACGTGAAGCCGGGGCTACTTTATTACAGAGGCAAAAGACAGAATCCAATTTTTGGGATTAGTATGTCACAATGTATTGTTAAGTGACTTTATTTTTACGTGAAACTTTAAATTTATGTTTAAAGTGGAGGAAAATCTCATAATGGGTGCAAAACGCTTATTAAACCGTTTGCTAGGTGCTGAAGCCTGAACGTCTAAGTGTTAAAAAAAATGCAGTCATTGAATTCAGGATTAAATCGGTTGAATGTCGATGAGATGAATTCTGAGCTCGAAATATTACTAAAACATACTGAAAGGTATACTACAAAATATTAGACAAACAGATTGAAAAGTAAACACTTTGCTAAGTAAAATAAAAAGTATAAATGTTAGGTCAGATCAGGATGGACTATAATAATTGATATATCAGCTAATAGCCTACAGCCAGACGAAGAGCAATAGCTTCAAAATTTGCGGATTTTATAAATAAAACCTGAAAGTTCATGTTTTACCACAAAATTGTAAAGTAGTAATTGAATAATTAATAAGATACTTGCGTAAACAGTATTAAAATACACTAGAAATAACAGCTTGTAATTAATTATTACTTATAACACGTAAAACTTAAACAAAACACTTGATAGCATCAAGATAAGTGTGTTAAATATACATATCAAGATTGACACTTCTATATACAGGGCGATTTAGTTAAAACAACACTTTACATTGCTTCAAGTTTCGATTTGTAAAGTAGAAACAGAGCCAAAGTTATTGTTTCTAGAAAATGTGCCAACCACCGCTCAACCCTGCATCATCTTTGTGTAAAATATCAATTTTGAGCTAACCAACTAAGTGACAAATTAAAATCATCTGATTTCATTGTGCTCCTTTAGATTGTTAATTTTAAAATTTTAATTTAATTGCGATAATTATTTTAGCAAAATAAGTTTTTGATAGGCTGAAGTAATTTTTTTCCAACAAAATTGATTTAATTATTTGATGATTTTGTTGGTTTAGGTCTGTTATATGGTGCTAGTAAAAAGTTCCACAAAAAGGCGAATTATGTTGCACGATAATAAAAGGGAAGCCTCTAGTCTACAAGAGGATAATTATGATTGGTGTTTTATTGGTTGTCGTCAATCACACAAAGAGTGGAATATAAAAAGGGGGTAAACGACTAAAAAGTTGCTTTAGTGGGATGCTGGGGTTAATTGTAGAAAATTAAGTTAGCAGATTGATTTTAAAATGTTGTAATTGAATGTTGTGTTTGCAGGTATGTGCTTCCGGTCAAACGATACGAAGTCCTTTAACGCAGTGTCAGTTTCGAAGTTCGACGCTTTCGGTGAATGGTGAATTACAACAACAAGCGGCGGCCACGGCGCGAATTCGACAACCTTCAGTAGGTATAGACACGGACATGGTGAGTGAATTTGATCCGAGCAGTTCGGACTCGGGGGTTGTTTCGCGCTGTGCGGTAGTGAAACCTTTAAAACTGAGATTGTGCAAGCCTATATTCGGTCGACGAACTGCTAAAAGTCGCACTAATGACAAAAAGCATAAAACGAACACAAGTAGTGTAAAATGTGTAGAACAGGTAATTCCGCGTGTACAAAAACCACGTGATCCAGAACGTGAAAAGCGACGTATAGCTAGAAAAAAGGAAAAACGAGCGACGCTGATTTTAGGTCTAATAATGGGCTCTTTTATCGCGAGTTGGCTTCCGTTTTTCTTTATGTACATTTTACGATTGGCATACTGGATTCCGCCCATCGCGTTTGCCACTGCGTTTTGGCTGGGGTATGTGAATTCGGCGCTAAATCCTGTAATTTACACAATTTTTAATAAGGATTTCCGAAGAGCATTTCGACGCATACTGTTTAAGTGATGTTTAGCCTACGTGTGCTGCTACGAGTGCGTAAGTCGTCGCATACGCACCGCACAGTACCGCAGTGCACCGAGTGCTTTATACAGATATAACTGATTTTTTCGACAATCCTTTTCATCTCACACGTGTATAAATATACTTTTCGCAACTTCATTAGTACTTTAATATACATACCTTTAAATGGACGTCTCTACGAAGACAGGCGAAAGCGTTTGGGACGTACTTATCGAATATTTAAAATATTTTCGATTAATCGTTACAAAACGTTCTTAACTAAAATAGCTAAAAAAATAATATATTATTATTATATTAATATTATTATACTTTTATTGTAATAATAAAAATATGGAGCAATGACTACCACTGTGATATCATAACGCTTTCAATCTGGAATTTATCTTAAAATAATTTTATCTAAAGAACAAATCCTATTGTAAGTGTTTTAAAAAAGTCATCAATGTTTAGACGTTACTTTTCTTCTAAATTATATATAAAGAATTATTATTATTATTAAATGATATTATTATTATATCTAAGTGTTGGTGCGAATGATGGGATGATGAGATAGTACATACATAACGTTAATGATGAATAAATAAAATTTAAATAGTTTAGACACCAATTTATCATAAATTTCTGGTGGCGATTCGGCCACTACTTGTACGCCCTCCGGCAGACCTTCGCTAGTTATTGACATTGCCTTGGCGAGGTCTCCAGCGGCAGTCTTCCATGAGCCCGCGGGGCCCGCCCCCGACTCCTGACAAACTCTTGCAACGAAACTATGGTGCTATTGACTGTTCGCCGGTCGGCATCCGGGCTTCCGCCCTTTGAATCCCGGCCGCCGGCTACGTGGCGCCCCGCGTGTTGGATCCGGGAGCCGCCCTGAGCCCGCGGCTTTCGTATCCAAAAGCTCTGTATATCTTGTTACGTCTTGAGACTATAATTACTTATTGTTACAAAAAACAACAATTATTATACTTATTACTGTACTGTATATTTGTGTGTATGTACATTTTTTTCGTGGATACTAAAATATAACATAAACATAGGAATAAATAAATAATACAAAAAAGTTTGTTCGTCTGTTCTGTCTATCCGTGTTTAGTTAACATGTCACGACGCATGGCGTCGGTTTATGGAAATTGAAGAGACAGCTGCGCCGCAGCATCGAATATTCGACGCACATTTACATCAATACCAGCGCCACTTCATTATATTTTGATGTCGAATAAAATTGTTCGTATGTGCATACCCAAAATAAAAACAATACAATTCACTTTATCTTAACCGACCATTCGAACCCACCGCCCCTTTCAAAAATTTTACA
The DNA here is from genome assembly GCA_905340355.1 of Rhagonycha fulva. NCBI lineage: Eukaryota > Metazoa > Arthropoda > Insecta > Coleoptera > Cantharidae > Rhagonycha > Rhagonycha fulva. The sequence goes on from HG996559.1 coordinate 4,022,176, forward strand.
TCGCCACACAAACAAACAATCCCAATGCAACATCCTTAATTCGTATAATCCCATACATTCGATATTCAAAATCGTCAATTTGCAATTGTAATTTAAAATATATTTTGCTATTTCATTTTAGGTTCAAATTTCAGACGAATTTGTGGTGTTTAAAATATCGGAATTTTAATTAATCGAATTTGAGTCGTTACGCAACATAAACTAATAATCTAATGCACCCATCACCAAGGATGTGACAACTTAATGAAGATAAAAGTGTTGTATAAAGCAGTTTTATTACCAGCAATTTCAATTAATTAATTTACTCTTGCTTGCCTAATTTTTATTGACGCCTCAGTCATTTTAACGGATTGCATCGACTAGCATTTTTCAGTTAAATTTTGGTAAGCAAACTAAAGCAATTTCACAAGGGACTTTAATTTATTTATAAGCCTATAATTATTAAATAGCGACGGGGAGGTCAAGAGTCCTGTAGGAATTGATGCATAAATTAAGCATTAAATATGCACATACTTTGAGAGTAATACACTTGCCAGCAGCTAAATTAATCAAACTCAATAAACACTTCAAGTATACTTTCAATGACCATCGAAAAGGTTTCACATGAAAATTAATAACAACTCGACTTCCTTTCTTTTTCTTTACGAGCAAAAATGTGGCGGAAAGGTTTTTATGGAGAAAGGTAAGAAAAATTAGCACATAACTTCAATGCATTAGAAACACCGTCACGGTGATCAAAATTTGAATAGGTAGAGCAGAATTTCCGTTTGTTTAATTTTCCACCGAAATTGATCAAGCATTCGTTCCAAGGCAGGAAAATCTTTCATCCCCCAGTACTAAGATGTGTATTTAGCTTTAGAATTTCACTAATATTATTGAAAGCAGGTAAGTTCATCCTGACTTGTCTATTTAGTAAATAATTAACGAATAAATTAATTTGGTTTTCGATAAAATAGTAAATTATTTTCAAACTTCAAAAAAGGTAAGTAAATTATTGATTAGGTAAATAAATATTAATTGTCAGATTGTTTTTGGTGTATTGTATAAAATATCAGGATTGATTTATGTGCTATGAACCGAACAACAAACTTTAATTTCAATCTTTGCCAGGAAACTTTGGTGTTACGTCATTCTAACCCAACCGATCATGCAAAGTGTTTTAGTTGTATAAGCATTCCTTGTTTTTATAATATGATCAGGGGTACAATAATGTAAAACCGGAGTTTGCTGGCAAAAACTACACGTAAAAAATTTGATCATTAAAAAAGATATTAAGCTACAAATCAGTGACTTTAAAGCCATAAGTTACTCAATTTTTAGTGAAACACCTTAGAACTAAGCAGCTTCTCAAAAATTTAAATTTTTAATAATTAAATGATTTACGAGTATTTTTCAAATTTTGCTTATTGCGGAAAACAATTTACCGACCTATCATAAACTCTCTTCTTGCTAAAATGCTTTTAAATGCAGTTTGATGAGTGGGTTAGATGATGATGTCGAATTTCTGAATGATGTCCATCAGCTTATGCTATTGGAACTACTGGTCCGCGTGAAGTTACCTATGTGATTGACGCTTTCGTTGAGATCAAAAGTGTCAATGTGAAATGGAAATACGGAATCTTTCAAGCTTTTCCATGCTGGGCTTAGCTGCGTTACTATAGGTGAAAGCCCGATAGGTCCGATACGAACTAAAATATTTAGTTTATTTTGTAAAAAACTAATATGAATAATATGAATGTCGTTCTTATCGAGTTTACGTTTATCTCCTACACGTGCACCGTTCTAACAATCTAATATGTCTTTGTACATATCCTAATAAAGCATTATCTTTTTTCCATGACTCGGCCACGATGGATGTGTCATCTGCATAGAGAGGTAACCGAGTGTTTTGAACTTGAGGAATGTCATTTGCATAGTAATTGAATAGAAACTCTGTTTGAAATGTCACCTTTCAAAAGACAAATAAATATGATACGTTTGAAGTTGCTAACAACTCGAGTCTGCACCACGACGCTACCAAGGGACAAACACGACCGAAGTTATGTAACAACCTCATGCTTACTTAAAATCATCGGTTTTTGAATTTCTCATTTAATTTTCTTTATAAATTTACGAAAATAACTTTCATTTACATAAAATGTTAAAATATTCAAAGCAATACAAATTTTCAACCAAAGGACAACAATTATTACAGGTGTGTCAGAAAAAGAAAGTTTAAATCAAATAAAATTTAGTATTTATAAAGAGTTAAATTACTGAAAATGTAAAAACCATACCTCGCAGCAGTTGTTTAGGATTTCATTGAGTAAAACTCTTATTTTATTTAAAAATAAAATTAAAATCAAATGAGAAATTGTTAGCATTGCAGTGAAAAAGTTTTTTTAGTCCTGAAAAAAATATATAAATAATAAAACGGTGAGATCCAAAATTCGTAAATTAATAATTTAAAGTAGAAAAAATGGTAAAACCTGATTTTTAATTATAATTTTTTTAAATAATTGTATAGGTTTATTTTATTTTCATTCAAATGAGAGAGATCAAATAAATAAAATTCATTTACAATGTTAAACTTCCAAAGGAAACAAAAATAGGACTTACAGTGGCAACTGCACCTATATTTTATTATTTATTATGCACTTAGCTCTATCTACTGTTAAAATTTTCTTCTAAAACATAAGATTCCATCTCTAATAGAAATAAAAGTATACCTTTCCGTTAAAAAGTTTATATCATTAAAATTTTTCAACTGAATAGGCAAGGTGATAAATACTTTAATACTCATAATAGAAAGTACAATAGGTTATTTTCCACCAAGTTTAACCTGTGCATTGGATAATAAATAATGTCCAATTTTCTTTTATTATTTTACCTCAAATGTTTAATTTTTACTTCTTTAGAATTCTTCTATTAATTTAATAAATTGTACTAAAAACTACAACTTTGGTATTCTTTTCTTTGACAATTGTCCTATTATTAATGGTAATATCACTACACCTCCTTTTTTAGAATGGTAATTGAAGATTGTAAACAAAAAATAAAAGAAAATATTTTATCATTCTTTACAACTTTTAGTGTTTAATAATAACTTGGTAGTTTCCTCTCCCTCTCTGGACCCTTTAAGAGGACTTTTCACATTTTTCTTCGTATCTACGTGTATAATGATAATTGTTCATAGCTTTAATTATTTTTACATAATATTAATGACAAATACTTATAACCTATCTCTGATTAAACTTTTCATTTTTCGTCATTATAATATCTATCTACCTTTTTACCAGATGCTCCAAGTTTCAAAAAGAAACTCTCATTAAAAATATTAATTAAAGTCGATACTAACATATCTCGCTATTTATCTACTTGTAACCTATTTACTTTATAATTATACTAAAGTCTCCATCTACGTTATGCAGTTTTTATGCAGTACTACATTCAAATAAAGAAAATTCTTTAAGTAATTTTGTTAAAAAACTAAAGCATTTTGATTAAGCTTTTCTGATTTCTTTTACAGTATATTTCGATGTACTCTAACAATCCCTATTTAATTTTAGCAAAAATATTGGCAGTAGTTTTTCTAATAATTTTCTAGCCTGGGACTTGTGTCATAGATATCTTAAACTTATGGGTCCATTACCACAGCTATTCAAGATACTTCAGATCCGATTGGAACAGAACAGGATCGCTCGCAAGTGTTCTTAAGGTCTGTTACTTCCAACACCTACTTTGTTTCTTTTAGGAACCACGATTAGCTACCGTTAGGTAGCTTGCTGAACTGCCTTTCAGATGTTCCTGTACTATATTTTTATATTATAGATGGTAATTTGTCAATCCAGGAAAGCAACCAGCTTAACGTGCCTTCCGAAAAGACTAAATCATAAGAAAGTTTGATCCTACCCCAGATTTGAACCCAGTACCTTCTATTTCTGGTACAATTCTACTGTGAATTGTACAGTAACCATTTAGATTTATTCCAATCTTTTGGATCAGATTCAATGTAGCCACATTGAATCTGAAAGAGGATATCCTATCTGCATAAAAAATCATTAGTTCCAAATACTAAAAAATTCATAAGTAAAAATAGGAAAAGTTGATTCAAAGAAAGCTACCTATTGAGGGTTTGGATTTAAGTACCTATAACTTTAATCTTATTTTAGAATACTGGACTACTGACGTGAAAGAACCAGGTTTGATTCCTGGTTAAAAATTATGCATACAAAATAATATAAAAAATATTATGGGATATTTCTAATAATGAGAAAAAGCAGTATCTCGGGTAATTGGGTTTGCCTGTTGAAAATGAAACAGATTTTATTTATCAGTCTCTGTACTTATAATTCTCGTATTTGTCAATATGCAACGATCAACTCATCGAAATTCACTAACGAGAACAATTCAAATTTGTTTTTATTTCTATGTTATTAAAATCACTCGCAATTATAAGTAATTTAAGCTCTTCGATAATAACAAAATGTAAAATTTCAAGTATGTAAGATTAATTTTTTTTTTAATTTTATTTTAATTTCGTACTTCAAATATACAAATCCTAGATACTAAATTAAAATTCTTAAAGGTATCAGTTCTATTTACTCCCTGATATTCAATGTTTTCATAAACAGGAACTTTACCTACTTGAATTTATTGATAACTGAATAATTAATTATTATCACGTGACTTACATTTTATTATATTATATTGATGTCAGGTTTTTTTTTTTAGTTTTTACATAAATATTTATAAATTAGCTCCACCCTTGCTCCATCCTACTGCCTCAAATTTTCGTGGTCGTAATGGCTTCAAGCATTTGAAGATCTTTGATTACTTAATTGTAAACCAATCCTGATTTTTTTATAATTCAGAACTCTTACCTTTAACTAGTTAAGTAAATAATAATATAAATATTAAAATTTTTAAAAATATTAAAATTTTTAGAAGAAACTTGACCCAAATAAAAATCAAAAATATTTTGTGAGCTTTCAGCTAATGTTTATAGTTTTTGTCAGATTATTTATAAATGTACTAATTAGCTGAAAGCTCATAAGTACAATATTTTAATTTTTAGTGCTTTAATTAAACTCAAATTTTCAGCAAGGACAGAATTGCCAAAAAATTAAAAATGGTATTGAAGAAAATGGATGAAAACCTAAATTAAAAATTAATGAAATTGGAGAACGCTATTTACTATATTTTCCTTGCAATTTCTTCAAATTGGAATAAATATAAATTTGTTAATATAAATTATATATACATTTTTATTACAAATTGAAAATTAATAAAATTGGAAAACGATACTATATTTTTCTATTTTTCTTAGCGAATTTTTAAATTAAAATAAATTTACTAAATATTTTACAAATACTTAACTTTATATTTTAAAATTTTTCGTGCTTTTGCCATTTTCTGTAACAATCTAAGTAATTCGTTAGCTAATACGAATTAAAAATATTTTGACAATTAAAAACTCTAAAATTTTAACTCTTTTGATGAGATTATTTCCATAAAAGTTATTATTTTTAAAGGACCAATTTCTTAAAGAAAGTCTTATAACTAACTTTTTCCATTTAGTTATATGTTTTTTTCAATTTTTCCTATTCGAATAAAAACTTAATGCACGGTTTGAACATTTTGATGTAAGCAGGCACTAATGCAAATATAGGACAAAAGTTTTGATGTTTGATAAATTGAACGAAATGACTCAATGTCACAACCAGAAGATTTTTCTATGCCCTTAGAATTGTTCAGCCGGTTGTAGGAATGCTAGAAAATTTATTCTCGTACCCAAATTTATAATAGAAAACTTATTTTGTAATTTAATTACGAAATCCCGAAATAAATTTTCTTAAAACAAACGGGCAAAACATATTTTTCAAAACCTGTTGAATAAACATGAAGCAAACACGAAAATGCATTAATAATATTTAAATTTATTTGAGTCGAGTGAAAACATATTTCTCGTATTTTAATCAAACCAAAAAAATTAATGCTTTTGTAATGGAACGATCTATTAATACACAAGCATTTTGTAAACGTTGCTAATTTGTGCAAAATTTGATCGAGTATAATTAAAACTTAGTGGTAGATTAATTAAATAACAACAGTAAAGCCAATTAAGTTTTCTCGTTGTGTGCACACTAATTCATAACAATTTTACGTATTTCATTTTCAATAATCAAAATTAATTACTTAAACCATCAAAAATTTTTTACTACAATAAAGTTTCAAATTTGTAATTTTACTGATTAATTATTCACCCAAGTAACAGATTAGATAATCTTTGTGCAAGATTATTTTCATTGAAAGTTTGGCAATAAAATATTTATTGATTTAAGTATCCTAATAATTTCTCTTTGAGGATGCCAATTAGTCAATTTAATCGATAAATTTAAAAAGATTGAATTTTGAAAAAATTGTGTAAAAACTTTTTACTTTAATTGGAAATTCTTATTTCTCAAAATCATAAACAGTTTAAGATAGACTTAAAGATAGATAAAAAACCTAAAATTGTATTTTTAAACTTGCGACAGTTTTAAAGTTGCTAAAACAGATATATTTTTCTTTAACTATTGTGGCTAAACTAGCGCCGTTATGAAAAAAACATGTACACATTCCGCAGGAAATTTAATATTCTTCCATTATTTTTAAGGAAAATTGATTTTTTTTATGAGAATTTTACAAAAATATAATTTTATCTCATTGGATATGATTTTTTTAACATGTCGAACTTTGTGAAGAACATTTAATTTTTAAAATTAAATATCTGATAATTTTTTGGAAGATGATGAAATGTAAATCAAACAATTAACAGGTGAACAATAATTATTTAATGGCAATAAAAATAAATTAACAAAGCACAAGGGGGGGGGGTAGATTAAGAAATAAAAATAATTTAAAGCAAATTTAATTAAAAAAATTTGAAAAAATTATTATTTCAACTTGATCTTTGGTGACCTTAGTTGGGGATTTTTTTTTAAATTATTTATGTACAGGAAAAAAACACAAAAATTATTAAACTTCTGGATTATAAGTGAATTTAAATTTTTAGCCTTACTACTAGTTGATAATATTAAGTTCAGCAGTTCTTGTATTTTTAGCTACACTCAACTTTGAATATGGAGGAAGAAACATTAATATACCTGAAAGAGCTTGAAGGATTAAATCGATAAGGATTGTAGTAGAAGGGTAAGTTGGATTTCAATTATATTATGCGGTGGTAATTTAAATAAAAAATTTGAAAGTGTTAATTTTAACTAATATAAGATCAGAGTTATAAAACCTTCAGATTTTACTTAAAATATAAACAAATAATTGATTCCTAAATCGGTTATCAATTGTCAAATTCTACTCCACTCTTTAAATATTCCAATAATCGAATTACTTAACACCAGAAATTCATTAGATCAATTTTAATAAAATATCAAGTGTCATAAAAATCAGAAAGCGATTAGATGAATGCAAAGATTAACAAAAGGAAGCTTCAAGTGACAAACATTTCATTTACTCGTGAAAGATTTGATAAATGCGATATCTAAGAAATAACCGCACCCCAAGTGTAAACAACCACAGCTTTTAATCAAATTGGTGGTGAAATACAATATTTAAACGTTACAGTATTGTAGGTTTATTTTATACCAATTTTCCTAAAGTAATTTGAATGTTATTAAAAATTATTAAAAGCACTCGAACGTAATATAGGTTGCCTGCAAAACTTCTTTCGAAAGAATTCTCATCGTTTAAAAGTATTAGTAAAATTTCTGTCACCGCTTCTTTATTGTTTATTGCTTTCACGATAAATAGAAAACATCAAACATTGTGAATTTTAAAAATAAATTTTCAGCCGGAAATTAAAAAATTAAATAATATTTTAATTTTTTTTAACCGTTCCCGTTTATTAGATTCATTACTTAGAAATTAAAGACGCACTGAAGCTAGCATAATTTGTTGGAAACACAATAATTTTTTCTTATTATTAATTAGGTCTGATGCACAGTAAATTATTAGTACTTTATTTAAGAGTCGTCACCACAGCGCTGCCACTTCCTATTATGTTTCGAACTCGAAAAGCAATTAGTGGAAATGTTTAAAAAAATAGTTTACTTCGTGCTACTCTATCATTACGGTCAAATTGTTGAAATTACTTAATACCCCTTCATTATCGCAATCAAGGAAGAAGTACGTTTTCCTATGAGAGTAAATATTTTAAAGTTAAAAATCAAATTGGAATAGTACAATTTATAGAAAAAAGGCATTTTAACTCCATCTAATTGCGCAAAATTCTAATTATTAAAACAGATGTTTATAATCATTTAATCCGGAAACTGATTGTTTTAGTATGTTGTTTTTAATACCATGAACGTATGATTAAATTTGTAGTGATTACGTTTAAATTTTATTAACAGTGTGGTCGACTTGGTTAATGGATTAACCCTAGGTGAGTTATTTATTTTAATTTTGGACAGGATTATTATTTTTATTATTTAAATTTTATGTATTTACTCGTAAACCCTCCGCTTCGTATAATAAACGAAGACCCTTAATTTTTTTGCAGTTTCTTCCGTTTCGTGTTTTAATTTTAACTTTAAAGTAAATCTTTGCAATGGTTCAATTAAGAGGTTACATAAACATACCGACCGAGAAGATTGATTAAATGTTTACTTTTCTTAAATAAATTTTATCATTACTTTTTGATACTACTTGTAATTAAAACGATAATTGAATAAATTCTAACTAGGACATGAAGCATTTATTAGAAAGGATGAAAAAACTTGTAAATCAAATTTTTCTTTTAATCTGCTTTTTGTTTAAATAATACGCGCTTTGATATGTGTAATTTAAAATTCTGTATGGTGTTGCATATACAAACAAATATTTAAACGCATTGTGTTCAATTCGCTGTGACTGGCACAACATGTAATTACTTATACCGTGGTTGCATTATTTTATACAAATTATTTATCTCAAAACACACAATAATAATAATGCCAACGCACGAACTAAAAAAAGTAGATAAAAACAAAATACGGTTAATTACTGCAACCATGTAGTTCGCAATTATATGCAGTACAGCTTCAAAAGTGATGATAATAGAACCTCATTAAACCAAAACGCGCAACATGACGTAATGCGTGTTTCAAAATTAGAACTGTTCCCTTGAATCATACATTTGACGGACATGCACGTTTGTGACGTTAAGAGCGTATGAAATGTTACTTCGGTAAAAGCAAACTTACATGATCAATAGCAAACGAAATTCGTGATAAATGTAAATATTTACCAACGTTAAAATAGTATGGAACTTTGAATTTCTAGTTTTTGGCCCCCCATTTTATAAAAGTAAAACACCATGACCATTAAATAAAATGCTCACTTTGTACATTAATATAGCACCATCTCACGACAAACCCTCCCCTTGATTAGATAACATGATAATATAAGGATTATACTTAAGTCATTAGATTGGTTTTCGTACGGTGTCGCAGTTGTGGTTTAAGATCGTCTCACCTTTCCATCCCAAGTAACGAAAACCATGGATCAGATTAGCTTACTCAACCATTAAATTCTCTCTGGGTCAGTAGTGTCTTGTCCAATAGTTACTTAATTTGTCAGCTTTACTAGAAGAGTAAATTAATTAAACGATGCTCCATGGTTCTTCCCGACGATCTAAAAAAATTGAAATGAGACATTAAACATTTATATACCTACTAAATTTTTATTCAGAAATGGATGGAACAATGTTAATTTAAAGATTAATTTTTAATCTTTTTATGATCTTAGAATACTTTGTTGTTTATGATGATAATATTATTGCAATCTTAAAATGTTGCTTAATTTTAATTTATTATTATTTATAGCATAATATATTAACAATGGAATATTTTAAATTACATCACCACACAAAACAAGTAGTATTTTGGCGCGATAAAGTTAAACTGAACGTACCTACTAAATGGTCATTTAAAGGTTCTAATTTCAAATTATTTATTCCGTTGCTAGGATTCCAGGATAAGCTGTAGGTCTCAGTGTAAATAACAATCAGTAAAACTAACCTTTAATATTGGTTAGTGTGACTATATCCTTTTTTGTGCTTCCAAGGACAAATAACCTTTATTCCCAGCGTCGAGACGCCAGGATATTGTGAATTTTTCACACAAGCGGTTGTTATGGAGTAATAATCAGGCTCTAAGTAACACAATAAAAAGAAATTCAAAAGAGGCGTGGATCGTACTACTGAAAACAGCATGAGCAACACGAGCGCCGTAGATAGATTTTTATTGGTTGAGAACAAATAGAGATCTTGATTGGTTTCATCTAGTACTAATAAGCTTTATCGATTTCTTATCAGTATTAACAATGTTGATGTTTTAAAATGCTGCTTCCAACCTTCCAAAATGAATCCTTGCATGCAGGATTGCACGCCATCTCAAACAATGTAGAACGCATCGTTGCTACATAAACCAAGGGCACGTTAATGGTCCTGAATGTCAAAATGATTGAGAAAAAAACAATAAACCTTTCCGTGGTATTTAGAAAACGAAAAGAAAGCAATATATTAAAATGTATGCTTAGATTAGTGAAGCAGTTAAACCGTTGTCTTATTGAATCGAGTTTAGTTTCTAATCTCACTTGAGTAAAACTTTAAAAGCAGAATTATTAGCACACAGTCGCGTCGTCTGATCCATTAAAATTAATTAAATACAGCACGTAAGCATCAAATTTTGATTTCAATTTTTCCTAATTTTAATAATTTTGAATCAAATTATTTCGAAGCTATCAATTTTGTATAATTTAGTATCATTAGAATTTAATATCCTTAAAATTAAATATAATTTTAAATTTTAATCAAATTTATTGTAAAATGTTATTATTAAATTTACAGGATACTCAAAAATTTATATTTTTATTTAAAATGCAGTTTATTTCTCTTTTTATTGTAGTTAATAGCCCTGGGGATTTTTTAAATTAAACATTTTATGTTGAATTGCCGACGATTCAGTTATTATTCGCCATAAAATTTTCTAAATTGTATACTAAGGAGTCGTTAATTATTTTATTTACTTTAATTACTCCTGCGGGTTGTGCTAATGGTATGGACACTTACACCTGCATATATGTACGTACACCCACCCAGGCAGACAAACTAACTGAAGTTTTAAGTTTTGTTTGTGACGTACGAGAGTTTCGGAACCGAATTACTCCGTGGTGTAAATAATTTAATTAAACCAGATGATTTAAATGCGCACAACCATTAATTTTAATTATTCGTTTAATACTTTCTAATCTATTAACAATCACATTTAAAATATTTTAATTAGTTTTCTTCATAACTCCATATTTTAATTAACACCAATAAACTTGGCATTCAATGCAGCAGACAATGGGTGAAATAATCTTGAGTGCCATGTTTAAGCACCTAGAACTTTTAGACTAATTACTTAAGTTAATTATGCGATTGTTAATTGCATTAATAAAAATTTAAATAGTTTTTTTTTTATAAAATTGTTTATTTAAATAGAGTTTATGTACATATGTATAGGTCGCATGTCTTCCGTAAACAACCTTAACATAATGCCATTGAAGTTAGCATCTAGAATGGAAATGCTTACAAATTGTTTCGCAATAAGTAAATTTTCTTTCTATCGTTTTAAAACTGTTTAATACTCAATAAAAAAAATTGTACGCGTTTTTGTGAAAAATACTATCGATTTACTCATTTTGAGACCTGTGAGCTCGCAAAAATTTAAAACAAAACTTTACTGCAACTTCATTCATTCAAAAATTGATTTTGCCAAAATTAGAGACCTTGTCTAAAGTGTAGCTTTCTTTGCTCCGTAATGTATTTAACGCTGTCAGTATAAATTTAAACATTTAAGCACAGAAAAACATGGTACAGTGCGAAAATTGGTATCTAAAAAGGGATTTAATAGTATTTACGATTGTTCTATCGATTTCTAATTTTTTCTTCAAAATTAGTGCATTTTTTTAGAAAATATATTGGCATTGCAGGACCCCCGTTGATATTCAAACAAATACATATTACGTTCCACTCCATTTGTGTAAATGAAGGATCCAAATTTGTACAAAAACCGCGTTGAGCATATACTATCCTTCCCCCCCCCTCATACATGTGAGGTATAAAGTTATAAACTGATAATGATATATAAATTTGTTAACTAGAATCATTTAGTCTGCTCTAGAGTAAAGTTCCGCAATAATTTGTTAATATTAAAGTTTTAATCTATACAGAATATTAAGCTAAGAGGCTAATAATTAATTTAATTATTCGATAATTTTACAAGTATACATACATAATAAAATACATTGTACAATTAATGCCAACTACTTAATTTGCACTGTAAGTAATTGTCTAAGTTATGATTATGACTAAAATTTATTAATAGCCTTACACAATAATTGAAACCACAACTTACCTACACTAAAATACAGAAAACAATTTAATTTGAAAATCTTTTTATTGTGCTTAATTAATTGTATATTATTAATTATTATTTCGTAAAAATTAAGAAGTAAAAAATGTATATTTTAAATGTTCAATCACGTACATTGTAAGGTACCGGGTTCCAAACTGGGGAAAGGTCCCACTTTTTTGGAGCTTTCGTGCTTCAAAAGGTACGCTAAGCCGGTGGTCCTCCTATGTTAATGACTTGCCATCATTAACATATAAACCAGGATACAGGCAAATCAGAACACTAGCTCAGCAGAGACTACCTAATGGATGTAAAATATTTATATGCTTATAAAACTAATACCGCCAAGGAAACTTAGCAGATGTTGGAAATTGCAAGTCTTTTCTTTCTGTGTAACATGAATAGTCATCATCAAACCGTCTTGATGAGACAATCCGTCTGATTATTCACTTTAAACCTTTCAGGCAGTCTTGATAATTACAAAAAAGATTACAAAAACTGCATGTTATTAGATAAAAATTCATTCATCTGCAAACGGTTATATTACATTAACCCAGAAGGATTTGTCGCAATACCTGGCTGCAATAAAATGGAATATCTCAGTGAAGGAGATCAGGAAGTTCCAGATACCAAGCAAAAGAGGTGTCGACAAAGGGGTAAAGCGAAAGCGCTTATACCTACATATCAACCCACTTCTAAAACAAGCAAATTAAACTGCAATGGACAACAAATCGAAGTTGAGAAGTTTCCTCATCTTGGCTTACCCAAGAGAAATCTTAAAGTTTACGCCTTCTCACAGAGACCAAATAAGACCCCAATCTTGGTTACTCAAATATTATAATTCTCTTGAAATTGAAAAGGTACAGAAGTTTCGTAACTTTTTTCTCTAAAATAAAACATGAATCTGAAGTTAAAACCAAAGAATCAAACTATCCTGATGGAGCAAATTTTCAATAAAATTATAATATCTTAAACTAATGATATACAAACAAAAGTGAAATAAAATTAAAAACATTATCCGTAAATTTTTGGTTTTCCTCGATGGAAGCATAATAAACGTCGTTCGTATATAAATATCCTCCGCTGCACTCAAAGTATGAATTTTTAATTTTGCAGAACTTCGCTATTTACAACAACTGGTCACGTTCAATATAATTCTAAGACACAAATCTTACAATATAAAGAAGGAAAGGAAGCTAAAACTAGGGTTTTCAATAAAAATTTAAATCAAACGATATCTTTTAACTAAAAAGGACATTCACTTTTTAAAATTGTCTTCTAGATGGCGCTTGATGTTAGCACAATAATAATAATTTGATGTATAGGGTGCTCAAAATATAGCGGTCCTTGAAACCACTATTGATACTTTTTATTTTGAATTGCTTTTCAAATAGGTGCTTACTATGGCAGGGGGGGGCTGAATATTGAAAAAAAGTTTCCCAAAATGTTAATGTCGTACTTTGTAAATGTAGAAATTATTTAAACTTCGAGATCATATCAATTCATCATGGGTGACCAGGAATGGTCCACGGATGAAAACCACGGTTTTCCGCTCTCCAGCCTGGCAGTGTATGGTTCACAAAACACTGCTGGAATTTTCATAATTAAAATTCAAAAAGATAAAAAACATAAAATTACAAAATTGACCTTAAACCGATACAGCCAATTTTAAAATAGGAAAATTTCTATTTTTGTTCCTAACATCAACAACTTTTTACATAATAACGTATAATAAATATGCGAAATGTAAAACGCAATTTTTAAGTTCAAGGTGCCAATTAACAATTAAAATTAGGTTATCGATTACTTACTGCAAGTGGTCGATTAAACAAACAATTTTCATTTGAATTTTTAATGACAGTTTGAAAAGCAAAATTTAAAATTATCGTAATTTTTTATTGTTATTCTCGTAAATCCGATATTCCGTGCTTTTACAACCGCTTATAAATTCTTCGATTTTATTTGTTGGTTATTGAACCGTGTTATCAAATTATAAAACTTTTCTACAACAAAATTTATTCATATTTGATCTCAAAACAATGCGCACAGTGTAAAGCAATTTAAACTGCGATTGACTAATAAATTTATTGTTTTGTAATTAAGAAGTTTTTTTAAACTTTTTGCATTATCTTATTTTATCGTTGTCTCTTCTTTAATTTTTTTTGTTTTTTTAACCGTCAAATTCAAAAATATTGCAACATATTTCCGAAATTGCTTGATATATGTAAGATGGAATCGCATATAGACAATGACAAGTGAAATGGCGAAGCTGGAGGATGGTCAACGTCAATTCTCTTGAAAAATGGGGTTCCATAATACACTTTTTTATATTAAGATCGAATATGAAAACTTTTTGCTGGCATTAGGATATCGGGGATTCCTTACAATTCAACACATTTTTTCTAATTGAAAAAATTCACTTGATTTGTGATGAGTAATTTTCATCCAAGTGATAACTTTTCCAAAAAAAACTTCCTCAATATTAATACGGTTAAAATAATATAGAAGCGAGGGGTCGTAAAAACGTCTTAGGTTTGAATTGCAAGCGTTTCAGCGCACCATTAAACACCCTTTCGTTTATTTTTCAAAAAATATTGATAATCTTTTTCAAATAATTAGGTATAACTGTGGGATTACTTTTTCAGCAATATTCTTTTTTTCAAATTTTTAAACGGCAGTTTTGCGTTATTCCTAAGGGAAATCTGAAAGTCACATACAAGAACGACTAATAAAATTAGGAAAATTGCTAAAGGATTTTATTGACAATTTAGTAGTAGTAAACGTCGCGAAATGCCACAAGATGAAATTGGGATCAGTGACAGTTTTACGTTATACTATTATTGTTTGTGCCATTCTATTATCAAATTATGATGGAATCGGTAAAAATTACTTCCTTATTTCGAATTAACTGCGTATGTTAATAAAAGTTGAATGTCCTCGTTCCTGCACAACCTTTGGCAATTTAACTTGCAGCAAGGTTTTTTATTAATATTAGCTCGCTTTTATTTGTTGTGTAATTTTTGACGCGTCATTTTTATTTACTATTACAATAATTTATTTAAGAAACTTCTCAATTACATTACTTTTTGTAGAATATAAATAACAGAATGAGCAATCCGTACTTGACATAATATAATTTAATTATCATCTCATAAAAATGAATTAGATAAACAAATTTATTTCAGTAACTCGAATTCAAACCAAATATTTTGAAAAATGAAAAAAATAGTAAAATCACTGGAGACGTTGTTCTTTTTGCTTATTGAATTAATAGAACTCCATTAATCAATAAATTCTCTTCTCCTGTCACTTTTTCCATGCAAACATGAATATAAAGTTTCTCTACTTAAAATAAATGACTGGATAAAAAACATCCTTTTGTGTGAAGAAGCTCGACTTTTAAAATTATATTTTTTCCAAATCTAATTTAGTTACATCTACTATTTCTACTACCTTTTTAAGTTTTCTTAAATTGCTCTTTATAATCAAACTCACAACTTTGTGAACTTTACTTAATTATTTAAAAGCTTTTTGCGCTAAAGAGAACAAGTAGTAAAGTAATTAAAACTGATTTAAAATTATACACGGTGTACCGCATTTATAAAATATTAATTTATCACGTCATATTTAATTAGAAATTGTGAGCCTACATTACAAAATATTTTTGAATAACCTTTTTATATTTATTTTCTGGGCAGGTTTGTAACACAAATTTTCATAAAGACCAAGTATCGAGATTTTACATAAACCATTCTAATATCATACGAATTTATATCGTACCGTCAGACACAAATCATTCAACAGATCTTCATAGTCGACAGGTATCACAGTATAGAAATGCCCATTCCGCTTCAGTTTGTCCGGTATATATTGTATTATACGTCTTCAGAAATGTGAGAATCCTTTTATTTTCTTCATGCTGGTTGGAACAGTATTACTTTTTTGTAAGCATATAAATTATTGTTGGCCCTTTTCCAGTCATTGTGCACACATGGATTTTATATGTAAATAAATATGTCCTTCTAGTGCAGGATTGCAGTAAATTGGATCTTCTAGGATACGTAACTTATACAATTTTAAACAAAACATCTTCTATAAAGTGGTTCTACAAGTGAATCCTTACACAATTTCAACAAACGTTAAGCGATTTCGACTTTTCTGAGCTCTTTAGAAAGGAAACTGTCTCAATTAAAAAACGTATCTGAACGGTTTATTCTAAAGTGCATAGTTTTTGTGATACTGCTTGTTAAAATTTAAAGTCCATGAAAAGGTTTAAGGGTCCTTCTCTAGTTTTGCATTGATCGTCACAGAATAAAAAGTGGAATTTTTTTTTGTAGATTTAACGATTTTTTGATTCGTTTAGATTAAAATTATCTTGATTCTTATGTAAGATATAAAAATCTTAGGTTACTTAAAAATAATTTAGTAATTTTAGGCCCTAAAACTAATTTCACTCCTAGAATCTATCATAAACATCATTTCAGTTTTTTTCTAAAGACTCTTAAGTATTTGCACTAGATGTGTGGCTAAAGATACAAGAACTTCATGTACGATTTTCGGTCGACCCCTATCGATGGTGTTTCACCTGTCGGAGTTAGAACGTTGAAATGTTTGAGCTCAAAATATCATAGTGACATGTAAGGGGGTAGGAGAACATCCTGAGATCTATCATATTAATCCAGAAATGTAGACTATATGAGTGAGTTGATTGACGAATAACAATCGACGTCTGAAATGACAGTATGCAGATTTTGCAAAATTTGTATCCTCAATCTTACCTCATCTTAATATTTCTTCTAATTCCCTAGTTATTCTGCTTGAGTAGTTCCCGTTTCAAATACTATTATGCTCATTTTACTAAAGGATATTGTAGGAACTCACAAAAACTGTGATTTTGAGAAACCATTAAAAATAATAGACCATTTAAAATTATAATGTTAGAGTGACTCGAGGCAAGAAGGTTAAATTTAACCATGTTTGGAAAATAAATCCCCATTAGACTCTTGAAATTTACCATAAACTGAATCTTAATAAATGCATTAGCTCTTGAGATATTAAATGTAATGCTGGAATTCATGAAACTTTGTTTAATCGGCGATTACAATATCACGATAAGGTATAACCGCGGTAACGCAATTGTGGAATTAGAATTATCAATTTTAACAGGTTAGTTATGTATTAATTTTACTAATTTGTTCAGACTTACTTTTAGATAGTTTTGTAAATATGAAAAATGACAGGAAAAAAGTGAAATAATGCTAAAATTTTATTACTACTCAAAAACAATTTTTATTTCAGGTAAACGTTAAAATCACACAATAAAAAATAATTAAATCAACGATGGCGATGTTAACATTGATCAATAAACCGCAACTTGGTCACAAATTAATATATATTTTTATGTCGTGCTAACACCTCGTCGATAACATTTATCTATTATATGAAACATATTATTTACTTGTTCACAAATACCCATCATAAAATAGTGCTTTCGAATGTAGAAAACCTTTTTAACAAGTAATTATGTTAGGGAATTGTAATAGTAATATTTAAAAATTATTAAACAATTTACGATGAAAATGCAAAAGCTAACGTTTTAGATGTCACATTCACCTCATTTGGTTATTTTTGTAAATTAAAAATGTAACTTTCATTGATTGGTTTACGTTTAAAACTTAAAGAAAGTCTGAAAAAACTTTAGAGTGACTTCAGTTTCAGCACAAATTGAGAGAAGAGATAAATTCATTGCAAAGTGCAACAAATTTGAATAGAAAAAATTGTCGGTATAACATTATACTTTTTCTTAAAATGTTTCCCACTCAGAAGAGGTTTACATCATACCATTAACATCCTGAAGGATTTCCGAGTAGTTCAACATAAAAAAATAAATTTCTCCTTTCCCTACCTGATGAAGCTTTAAATGAATTTCCGTAAGCTGAAAAGTCTACATTTATATAATTGCACACTAACATTAAAAATGGAATTAAGCAGAATCTACTAAAAAAATAAATAAAAATATTTTCTCTAGTGCTTAAGAAATATTTTCCTGAAAAATGTTTCTATCCGTAATAGATTTTTTAGGCGGCTTTAATTAGAATTTAACGATGTACTTAGTAAAAGCTTAAATAAATGTAAAAAGTCTGGCAAGCATTTTTGACTTGGCTTTTTATGGTAAGCAAATTATGTATTTATTAAAATTCAGCTATTATTTTATATTATGTTTTTGGTGAGTAAATTAAAAAAATTCGAATAATACATTAAAATATGCATTTTCTTGAATGTTTATTTTATTAAAATAATTAAACGTAATTTTAAATTATTGCAAACACGATTATTAAAATTGGGAAAACGACAGTTAAGCGGAGTAGGCCTCGTTATCTGGAAAAAAAAGCCACCATAAGGAAATTAAGTTTACTCGCGAGAGATCTTTTTTGTCGAAACTTCCGGATTATTATTCAATATCAATCAAATTTAAAAGTCTTTCATAAAGCGTATTTTGTCGCTTTTTGTGTACAAAATTCAAATTCCATTTTACTTTACAAAAAGAATTTTGTTACGTTTAAATTGCTTTTTTAATTCTTCTTCATTAAAAATTTGTTACTTAAACGAATTTTAGCACTTTTTGGATGGTTTTTCACTTCGTATTAGCTTTAGCATACACACAATTGGACAATGTAGTATTATTCGAGTGGGTTGACGATTTATTAGCCTAAACAAATAAAGCTGTATATTAATAACGGACGGTTCTGTAAAGTAGCAAGCAAATAAAACTTTTTGCTTTAAATTTACTCAACATTGCATTATTTTGTGGTTAAATTCTAACCAAAATCTAAATAATTTATTTTTCATACTTCTCGTACAATTGTGCCTCTGTGGTGTTCATTGTAATTTATTTTTATTTATTCTTCACCTTTGTGTTAAAATTAAAGTCTTCTAAATTTAAAAATGTTTAACAACTTTAGGGCAGTAGTAAAACCGTTAAGAAAATTCTAAAACTTTTTAACTATTCCAATATTGCACCTACGAATTCTACAAAAATAGTGAAAAAAATTTCTGAAATGTTCTGCCCATGGATACCAATAAGTTTAAGCATAATGAAGAGCATCTATAGATTCACCCTTTGTTATCTATTATCTATTGTCATACAATTTACGGATTGTTTGTGAAAAAACTAGGTGGTAAATACTAACCGAGGTTAATAAAAACTGTGTGTATGCTTAATCTCATTTTATACGTTCTTTACATTTTATTACATTTACATCAAAACAACAAGCATGTCATTTTAAGCACAATTCCCTACTTACTTGGTGTTTCATTTGTGATAATTGGAAAAATAATCTGGTTCGTGATAGAGTTTATTCGCGTCAGCTACAATTCGATTGGGTACTACCGTAGCTATAGTATAACAGCAAGAACTAGAACGCACAAATCCATAAGTAAGTAACATTTATTATAGAAATAATTAAACGGTGATTCAGAAATTGTTGTAACTTTATGAGATAATTCTTTTATTTTGGCCCTCTCTTCTCGGAAGACAGTGGCAAACCACAGAGATAAGCTGTCATTAAAGCTCCTTTTAAAATAATAATAATTTACATTCCTTTTGGGTTTCGAGATTAGAACCTACAAGGCCCCTGGCTTGTTTTATGGGCATTTGATACCTCCAAGGATGTTGCCAGCATCTTGTGACAGAAGCACAAAACCTTGAAATGCTTATTAGAGGTACGATTTCCACTAGAACACCACGGTCACGTAATATAAGGTGTGTTTAGTACTTTGTTAGGTGACCCTCCAAGGTTCACAATAAACCATATAGGTGCTATCTGTAGGGTATAGGACAGAATCCATTAGGGTTTTTTATGTTCGTATGGTCACGGATGCAAAAGACCTGCATCAAAGCTGATGAAAACCTGGTTTAGTTTCACTACTAAATCGTATTAAGAAAACCGGTCTTTCTCTATTAGTGGAAGGTTTGGTTTGCAGCACACAATAATACAAATTTATTTTTCCAAGTAAAAAGAAAGGGGGTCCACCTTTTTTTAAATATCTGTTACGGATGAAAACTTTATAAAGATATTTCCCTTTCCCGGATTGATGAAATGTAAAGTAATTATTATTAGTATTTGCTATTAAAAAATTGTTTAAAAACTTAGGGAAATTTGATTGTTCATATCCAATCGCGATTTGTTGTCAATCATGTTCAATTTTTTAAAATAATGCAATAGTGATTTACGTCCATTAAATTTTGAAAAATGCTTTCATCAAATATTAAACTAATCAAATCGTAACCATCAGAATTATCACAAAATTCCGTTCACATCTATTTTTAGAAAAGATATAAAATAAAGCTGATGATGATGCTAGGTCATATTATCTAATCAAAATTGTACTTTGATCACATACGCACAAATTGGATCTCCCAAATTAGAGTACATCCCGTTAACACATGCAAATTATTATTACAAAATTATTATGTGCTCTGTGAAAACCGGTTTTCTATTTATTTAAAAATTTAACTAATATTTATCGTAGAGGACAATTACTTTATAGTAATAAATTTTGTGATAAGGCCTTATATGATCGTCATGGAAATATTGTTATTTATTTAAAATTATGCAATGTGTAACCATCAATTTATTCTTAGGACTTGAACTTTGACTTTCAATATTTATGTGAAAGGAATAGGAAATGGAACTCACTTAAATATGTTCGTCATCAGATTTTCATTTTATTGTCTTCCTGGGCCCAGCAATTTTGTTCTACACTTATGAGAAACGTGATCACTTCTATCACGTGCTTCACGCTATTTTGAAGGAAGGCGTCATACAGCAGTGACGTCAACAATTTCAAAAGATTTTTCAGGTGTAACAAGTTTACTTGATGTCAATGCTTTTTAACATCCTGCCATCCTGCTGGGATTGGCTCGTTTAATTTATCTTCACTATTCCATAGTCAACTTATTTGATACTCCTTATTATTACAATAATTTACTTAACAATATAAACCTGTGGTTCGTTGAGTGGAATTTTCAAAACCAATATTTACTCATCGAATGTTAAAATTGAGTACCTATCTAACAGTTTGATGAAATAAATTTTATGTAATAGCAGCTTGTTAATAAAAATAGAATTATTTTTTACTTATTTGAAGTTCATGGTATACAAATAGAATGATTAACTTGATGCCTATGCACAAGCAAATTACATGCCTTATGTTGTAACCACTTTTCAATGTAATTTTTATATAAAAAAAGTATAATTTAAAAAAATTGAAGTAATTCGATTTTTTTTAAATTGCGTCAATTATCCTTCTTCACATGATCATTACCGAATTTTGGATGATTAAACTATTTATGCTAATCCATCCTTCCTGATTTACAATACAGTCATAAATATTCAGTCAACATGTCACAACTAAACATATTACATTGAACATACGCATAGATTGTGCAGTAATGGGTCAAGAGGGTAAATTTATGTCCAGCCTTACTATGTTCGTCAAGATAGAAACGTTAATAACGATAATATTGAGAAGATGCATTTCCAAGGATATCTCCGTTAGTGGAAAAGTTCAAAAGTTGATTAAGAGTAAAAATCGCAATTCTTGCACTAGGCCATACGATATTACAAGATTTGACCTGCAAAATAATATAAAATTTGCTTATTTCGAAAGTGAATTAAAAATGACAAGTGAATTCAAGGAGATTATTAAAAACTCGGTTAGTGATAAAATCACGTTAAGTGAATTAATAATAGTAAACAAACTGGAAAACTTTATGCAAAATTTCTTAAATTGTGAAGATTTGGGCGGTTTTGCTAAAAGAATTAAAGAGCAAGCAATGCAAGGCGACTGCAAATCATTGCTCAGGTTAGTAAGAGTAATGTTAAATCGCTTGAAAATATGCTTTTACTTTTGGTAAGGTTGTGGTCAATGATCTCGAGTTCATATCCGGATCTGGATTCGGATGGGATTGTTCAGATGTTCGCTCTGCCATTTGCTGACCGTTCCAAACAGAATAAAAAGTCAATTGTTGTTTGGTCCCGATGCTTTGTCCTGTGGTATGTTAAAAAGGGTATAGTACTTGATTTTTGATCCTCTTGTCTGTTTTGTAAACTTATCGTTTTTTACCAATGTTTTCTCAGCTGTTTGAAGGTGCTTGCTGGGTCTTCGAATTCGCGACACTACATAGTAGACTGCAAAGCCAATATTTATAGACCAATGATAAATTTTTGGTTGTAATTAAAGATTGCGACTAATTTTGTAATAAATTGCTTTGTAATTAGTTTGAATTCAGTGAATGGCTGCCCAAATAGGAAATTTAATAACAAAAGTTTTAACTTGATTCAAATAAGACAACGAAAATAAGTCTCTACAACAATTAATCTTAATTTTTGAGTAAATTTTGGAGCGTGTCGGTAATCCTTGAAGTAATAATAAACTTCAGTGGGTTAAACGCAAAAGTGGAATTTTCTGTTAGGAAAGGCACCCCTACTAAGCCCATTTATAATCATTCAGATTTTGTTAAGAAAAATAAACCCTTGTGATGTAAGTTTTTCATGAAAAACAGTCATTTACGCAGTTTTGAAATGTCAAGAAATCTTTCCATAATATTTTTTTTTAATATTTTAGTTAAATTGCAATAAATATTCATTTTTAATTGAAGCAGTTTTTTTATTGTTTATTAGTTAATGTGCGGCATAGTTAACATTAATGAACAAATTATAGTTTCTGATAGTTGTTCATTCACTCAACTATTCATGTATTTCGTTTAGCAATTTTAATTTATTTTTAGATGCGTCAATATTTAAAAATAGCAACTAAATATCATAAAAGTTTTCCATTAATTTCTTAAAACAAATTGATTTACTTTGATTCTTTCTGCGTCGCGTTGTAATCGCCAGCCAATTTTATAAAAGTGCGTTACATGGAAGTAAGAAATCTGGAGGTTATTAAAAATAATCTGCGATTGTACTGTAAGGTGAGGGCGTACATTCATGTACAATAGACAAATTACCTTGGACTCCTACAACTGTTGTAGTTTTCTATACGAAATATGCAGTTTATTGGTTCAGCAAGAAACGATCATCAATCATCTCAGAGATGGAAAATTGGCAAAAACTTGAGAACCTTTCAGGATACTGTTGAAACTATCCTAAAGAACAAGTGGGATGAGATTGGAACTTATCAGGAGTTCAAGACAATAAAAGGATTAAAATAATGTTATATTAGATACCCCAATCAGAAACGACTTGGTGAGGGAGGGAAAAAACCTTAGATTATTACTGAAGGCACCGCAAAAAGCTTAACATCGGCAATGACAGAAAGAAATCAAGAAGGAAGTTACATTCGTAATGGACTGGTATAGAAAATAATTACTTATTTCTTAAAGTTATACTTTAAGGACTCTTGCTTTGCAGGCGCCACTTTCATAATGGAAGATGAGAGGGCGGTTTAATAACACAAACAGCAGAAGGTTGGTTGTAGTATTACTTTAATCTGGGTTGTACTTACAATTCGATTAACAATTTTTATATCCCAATTAATAACATATTTTTAAGTATAAAAAAAAATAATTAAAATTCAATGCATGTGAAGAAAATCCCAAAACTAACAATGTCATTACTATAATGAATTACCCATTGCCCAATAGTGACAAAGCCAAATGAAAAACTTTTCTCTGGAAAGCGTTTAAACTTTTGCACATTAAAAAAAAAGTATGTTTTGTGTTATTACTGTACTATGTACTTGCAAATGAGCGATATGATAAAGTAACTAAATGAAAAGTTGATTGACAATATTAAAGGCTGTTTTGGTGTTCTATTTCATATTATGCCAATTTAAACTTATTAATATGGAATGAGAAGTTAACTTGATGAAATAATCAGCTTTGAAGTAATTTGAACCATATCCACCACCTACATTTTGTTCTACACTTTAATGAGCAACCTAACCTAAAATATTAGTAGGTAAAATAGTTCTACTTATTGGTGCAAATCAAAATTATATATGCAAATTTAGTTTATTTTACATATTTTGCCTTTTGCAAGTAAAATTGCTTTATAGTTTTGGTAGTTTGCTTTGACAACGATGAGCTCCTGTAGATTTAATTATACTTACAACTTTAAGTAATAGTTAACATGATACTTAATAGGGAAAATCTGTATTACCCTACTGTATAATTTGGAGTTTGTATACTAAAGACCAGTATATAGGGATTTGTTAATGATGATACAAAGTTCTCCGTCTGTTTTGATGTGGTGCTGGTATTAAGATAATTGTTTAGCTTAATGCATATATTTGTTTGTTAATCGATGTTTAAATCTCGAGGGTATATAAAATAATCTATTTGAATTAATGACGACCCCAACAGCTAAAACCTTTTCAAGTTTTAGGTTACATATTTTGTTATACAACAACAAAATTATCTCTTGTGTTTGATAAGCATCCTAACGTCCATTACTTTTGCGTTAAGTTTTTCTTTCAAAGGACTTAAACCACTATTCTTGTTTTTTAACTGTGATTTACTGTAGCTTTAACGTCAAATTAAAACGAAAATCGCCTTTCTGTTCTGAAATAAAAGATACCCTTGTTATCTGTGCAGCGGACTGTCCAACTTTAGTGACACACATGTCCAGATAAATATTTTATTATCAAATTTACACTCCAATAAATTAAAATTCACGCACGACACTTACATTAATTTTTTTAATCTCTGCTTTGCTGCTATTCTAAATTTTTCTATAGTTAGACACATTCTCATTCATTCCCTGTCAGGCTCAAATATTTTTTGCCAAGGTTCATGTAGTAAATCAGGGAAAAATTATAATTTATCTGTGGCTTTACTAAACAACTGAACCTCTCGGTGCGTTTCTATTCTAACCACTTTTGCAAAATGAAATTGGGAAGCGTATCAAATTTGTGGACGAAATTCATTTGTTCAATGATACAATATAAGAACTTATGTGTACTATCTGAAAGCAAAAATATTTTTTGAAGAGAGTTTGCAGATTTCAATTTTCAATAACACCAAAAAAAACATTCAACAATAATTTAATTGCAATTTTTTCTGCTAATAACTTTTGTTGTTTGTTCTGCTGTTTTTTGTTTGACCGACCGTTTTTTACATTAAATTTATAAAAATTCAAGTTTATCCTAGAACTTCTGAAACACTTGAGTAAACAACTTCGATAGCAATCTTCATAATCCTATATCTTTTGATACAACTAATTATTGTTTATAAATTTTACTTACTAAAATAAAACCCACTGAGTCACTTTATAATAACTCATCGTCATAGACTCAAGGCTACTCATTACGAGAACTTTGATCTGAACCTGTACAATATGCGACATGAATGAATATGAGATAATAAGAGCGACTGAGAGTGCGTTCAAAAAGGAAGTTTCTTGAAAACAAAGCAAATAATGAGTAGGTCTATGGGAAAGTTATGTTTTTGTCCTGTGATTACAAATTTACAAAAATATTTGCATATATTCTATATTGACAAGTTGATATTGATATTTACTAAATATTTTTCATATTTGGACCACACCACAAACAAACGTTATTTTGTTTCTGCTTAATAATTTTTTCAATGTTAAAGAATAAGCCAGATCATCAGATTTATTCCTAAATTTCAATTTAAAGTTTTTTTATCCAATTAAATTTTGGAATAAATTAAATTTAATAAAGAATATGTTTTAAATATTGAAACATACCTTGATGAGACAGTAAATTATAAATTGATAGGCAGTTTAGTAAAGAAAACAAATTTGAAAATCCTAATTACATTATGTAAATGAAGTGTCTAAAGCACAAATTCATAATCTCTTCTTTCTGCCCAAGTTCTGCTCACTAGCAAAGCTTGAAAACTTAACAAATTTTAATTTAAATGCTTCTTTTAAAGAATCCTTACACAACGAAGGCCAGTTGAAGAGAAAGAGATTAGAAGGTGCTTGATTGGTTTTGCATTATCAAACGTTTTCGATTTAGTGCAGTTTACGAACAAATATCTTTTGAGGATAACCTTTTAAGTTAATTTTGAACATAAAAGGGAACAACTTTTAATTGTAAAATTAGCTTTTGTTTAAAATGATTGATTTCTAAGTGCTTTTATTGCTGTTTTTATTAAAACGTTCGACAAAAAAGTACATCGACATCGTTTTACAGTTCGTTCTAACTAAAGCAATTAGGTTAAAATATAAGTAATCATCTCTCATGTATAATTAATTGAATTTTTAAGCGCTACTTAATAAAATAACGTTTATTTTTTGTTAAATGATTTTTAAAAGATTTTTACTTAAGAGAGTTATGTAATTTGCTGGCAGTACTCTTGGGATAAATTGCACAAGTTTTTATTCATGAAAATCATATTATTATTTTGACTGTGAAATATTTGTGGGTTAGGTAACCGGCTTATACGAGCCATGTACCGACAATTCATCCGTTTTATATATTGATCCAATCATTTACGTTAAATGAGGAACAGTCTTTATTCCAGTTCTCAGAGCCGGGATTAGTAATAAAACTCAAAAATTAGGTATCCGATAAAGAAATTGACAAGGAACTAAAAAGCTGCAAAATTTTCAGTTTTTTGAATTGGGATTTATAACTCCCTCCCACCTTGACCCACAAAATTGTTTTACATTTTTTAAGGTTAAATAAATACAAAATAATTTATTGGGATAATTTTGTTATTGTAAAAGTTACCTTAAATGTAAATAACATAATTTAAATTTTTATCAATTTAGACTACTGAATACTAAATATATTAAACATACATATATAATTTTCCTATCTCATTACTTTCCCACTTTTACTTTCATTACTTTTCATTATCAGTTTCCTTTATCTACATTTTAAGATGCACCCACTATTAGGTTATTAGGACATTTGAATGCAAATTTTTTATTTTATTTTTGTTTCTACAGTTTGTTGTATATTCTTGTTTACTATAAATATTCTATTGTGTTAGCTTGGGTGTAGTATTATTCTCTTTTATTGGTCTAATAGGCGACTGAAATATTCGAACCCACAAATATTATTTCTAATTGCTTATTTATCACTCCGTGCCACTCTATTGAAGTATCTATTTAAAAAAACAATTAAGATTACACAATTTAGCGATTACTAAAAAAAGCATAAATCGTCACTTTATTACAATAACAAAAATGTGATAATCGAACTATTCTGGGGAGATTAATATTCGCGGCATTCAAGCCAGAAAGTCAATTCTGCTTCCATCTTGATCTATGGCCCAATAATTGGTTTTCTATTTTGTTGCCCATACTTGCTGATGTGCAATATGATTAGTTGATAGCTACACTTTTATTATGTTCTAAGGATTAAACACTCCAAAGTGTTTATCATTTAATCCAGTGCTTCTAGCAAGGTTTCTGCTTATTCTGTTATACACGTTATAAAACACGCAGTCTTTTAAAAATCACAAACTGAGTGCACTTGGTGTCTTTTGAAAACGCCAAAAATTGATTATAAATTAATTCAAAGATTTTCCCGACCAATCTTGGTTAGATAATCTGATCTTTGATGTCCCTTAACGTTTTTTCGTTCTCGAGCTAAGACTGTCCAATACAAACTTTGTGGTGATTTTTGAAACTTATTGAACTAGTTAATTGAAACTACTGCTGTATATTTGCAATCAAAGTAAAGGCTATCACAGTAAATACCATTCAAACATCTTCAAAACGACATCTTTGAATCCGGAATGTATTTTTTATTTTGAACTGTTATGATTCTTGAAAATAAAATCTTTTTATCTTAAAGCTCACCACAAACCTCATCTCTGAACTTCCTTGGTTTCCAAATAATAAAAATATAAAATGAAGAGGCTGTCTTAGGAAAGTAACTCAATTTTGATTTTTTTATTTCAGCAGTTAGCTTTTCTAAAAACTGTAATTATTAGTTTAAATTGGAATGAAACATAAAATTTTGATAATCACATAATTTTATCTCCTCGTACCTGATCTGGTTGACTCTATTTTTCTATAATAATTTTTTAATATTTGCTTCGGAAAACTTTTAGTAAGGATTGTTATTAAATCTACCCAAGATACAAAAATATTTTTAAAATTTGTTGTTAATAATTCTCAAGAAAACTTAAAACAAAGATGGTCGAAGATCTGGATTAAATGTTCAGAATTGTTATCATACTTTTGACTACTAATAAACAACTTATAGTTGTTAATTCTTGCTCTTGCGTTATTCGAAGAGAAATATAATAAATGTAGACGTATTAAATATAATATAACGTGACAAAAATTGTAACTAAAAAGTGCCGAAGGCGATTTTCTCAAGAGATTTAAAGTTTTTTTGAGATATTAGAATTTCTATTCATATTTGGCATACAAAAGGGTCCATTGCTGCATTATTTTATGCAGGCGTATACGTTTATGCCGTCACTTGCTCATAAAATATTAAGTTTTGTATTACCAAACCCCTCGAAATGCATACTAGTGACATCCCGAGAGTATGCTTTTGCATTATTAGTAGAACCATACAGGTAAATTCAAGAATTTGCTCTCAAGTTTAGTCTATCTAATTTAAACTTAAGCTCGACGCAATTAATATCTGATAAAATATGGAAATTATGTTTTGAAAGGCTTATAACACATAATTAGGTTTATTTTATAAATAGCGCCGTAGGCAATTTTTTGATAAATTTAATTCGAGAGTTGAATTTATCAAAAAAAGAAGAAAGTCTTTTCTTTTGGAAAAATATCTAAACAAATAAACTTTCTTAATTATTATATTACACAAGACTCACGTCAGCGTAATTAGATTAACCAGATTTTTTGTGGTTCACTAAATCAGTAGAAATATCATTAATCCATTCGTGCGCCTCATTCTACTATCATGCCGATTTAAATAAAATGTTCCAAAGTACAGAAATGAGACTTCTTAAAGTAGATAAGATAAGAAATAAAACTACTACACATAAGAAAATTAGGAACATTTAATTGGAATGGCAGCAGATTAAGATAATGACGAATACCTAAAAACCCATCAAGAGAAACAAAAACAAGAGAAAGTTTGAAAGGTCAAAGTCAAGTGAAGATGACAGCAGTAACAATGGAGATGCACTGAAAAAATAACTCGAGACAGACAAACTTGCAAGAAATTTTGTAAAAGAACACCGGAGAAAGTGAAAATTAATTCCGTTGAAACCGACACCTAGTAAAGAAATTAGAAAAGTGATACTAAAACTTCCATCTCTTAGTCCATTAAATGCTTCCTGAAAACATTTGCGGTGTCGAAGATAAACACAATTTGAAATATAATTATAATTTATAATATAAAGAATGAACAAAAGTGAAAAAAGCAATGATTTTACACAGACCGTGTAAAAGCTTTTAAAAGAGCATAGTAAAATTTGTTTGTTTTTATCACATTTAATAGTTTTATGTTCTTCGATGATACGTGGTGAATACTTAATTCATAATTATGGTGTTAGCATGCTATACCGGTAGTTTTGAAGGCCGAACTTTGAATTTAATTCAATCCGGTTCTATTTATAAAACCAATTCAAATCCTTTTTTAAATATTTTAATTCCATATTTCAGGAAAAAAGAAAAAAATAATTTTGTTCTCAGCTTGCAAAAAATTTTCCCGCAAGATTACAGTTGAAGTTCAAGAACGTAATGATAAATGTAATGGCTATTTGTTGTTTATAATTAAATTTTGATATAATACAATCACCGAAAGGCAATAATTTATTATTTAATTGCTCAATTCTAGAACCACATATTTATAATAATTTACTAATTAGATAATATAATAATGATACATATGTACATACTATCACTATAATTCAAATTATTGCGTCAACACAATCTAATTGATACTTTCGGTTTATTTCCAGTGAATTATATACTATAAAAAAATTAGTTAAAATTTCACAAATGAATTACATTAATAATTATTATTGTAAACGGTAAAACATTTGGTTCAAGGTTTACGAAATAATACAAGGAAATACATATGCATATTGATGGTTCATATATACAAAACAGAATCACGATTTTCCAAAAATAAGTGATCTTTGCACCCAGAACCGCTTGCCAAAATTAGAGTAAACTTAAGTTATAATAACGGAAAATAAAGAAAGTAAAATTGGAATATGAAAGGAAAATTTTGAGTTTCCCTGCTTTGTGTAGTTTAGCTATTTTAAAATACAGTTTATTTATAAAAATCAGTAAACACAATGCACTTTACAATTTGGCACTAAAACACTCGACACTTTATTCCTGCACGCCTGAGGCACATGCTTGAGGTTTTTTTATTATTTAATCTTAAACCAAACAAGTTCATCCTGAAGATCTGTAAGTCAGTTTTAACGATACTTCTTTCCTACACCTAACTTGTTATTTTCCAAATCCCAAGCTTATCATTGCAAACCAAGCATGAATATTTTTTTAAAGAATATCCAGTTTAAAAAGCTTTACGCTATTATGGTGGGAGTATAGTCTAGAGAAGTCATCGTTAGTGTAAATATGGAACGTGTGTGTTCAATACTTTTATGATCGAAAATTGTGTTGTGTTCGTTTTCTGTATACAAAGAACTTCCAGTTTTCCTTGACCTACGCCTTGATAAAGTGAGTAATTAACTTTGAAATTGCTCTCATTTAGCTTCATCGCTTCCATTTTTTTTACTGCTCGCCTTTTTGTCTTCCGACTACATAACAATCCAATTTTTTTCAATTTTATCAGTTCATCCATTTCCAATTGAAATTTTTTAATTCCAAAAAGTCAATATTTATCAAGTGGTAGATTTAATTAGAACTTGAAAATTTGCCAGCAACTCAGCTGGGGATTCGTCATAACAACAAAGTTACAGTTAAAAATCGACTAAATTAAAACGCAAACAAATAAAATTAAAGGTCGATAACCTTTTTTACCATTAAATTTTCAAGAAAAAAAATTATTGAAGCATCCTTCATTCTTGAAAGTTACAAAAAAGTTGGCACTTTAATCGCTTAAATTTCTTATACGTCTAATTAACATACACCGTTATAATATTTACTCAAGTTTAGCATAAATTATAATTTATTATAGGAACATTATTTGCAAATTTAAAAATTATGACTTTTTATACGGCGTATTTCGTATGCATTTAACCTAACAAACTTTGACTTGCAATTGATTTGAGGCTAATAATAACTCTTGAACTTTTGACCTAAACGCAGTCCGAAATTTTTAAATTTAATGTCAGCGAAATAAAAATATCTGCAGATATTACATACAATTCCTTATCATTGTTTTATTTTTGAAAATAATCTTTTTAATTTAGTTGGTCACTTGGTTGCCAATAATTGTGTACCACAGTTACACGTGCGTTTTGCATGTTATTTTTTAAATTGCACACGCAAAATCTAAAGAAATTTAAATTTGCAAATATAAAAAAAGAAGAGAAAGTGCAGACGTCTAGTAGAAACATAGACAAAAACTAGGAGAGGGGAGATTCATCGACGTAATTCTTTTCTTTGTAATGGAAACTTTTGGTGTTCTTTTATTTCCATAAAGGATTTTAGAAAAAACTAGCCTGGTGGAAGAAAAAACTAGAGATGGTTACTCAGCCAAAAGCAAAAACAAAAACAGGTTCCATTGATAACGATTTTAAAAAACGGTTAAATCGGTTCACGAAACTGAACCTTGGAGATTTTCAATGTAACCGATTACCAGGAAATGATGCGAGTGTATCTAGGAAATTGTTGTTTTCAAAATTTGAAACCTGTCGGTCTCCGAGTCAAAAGAGAAGTTAGAATCAAAAACGAGAATTTGCAGCTGAATCCAACAAAAATCGTGAATGTGTCATATTTGGTTTTATCCCATTTTTTCTGCACACATGGCCCATGGCCAAACTTCAGCTTGTCACTTGATTTAATTTATCTTGCTTGTTGATATGGCCTTCAGCCAAATTGATATTTAAATTATTCAAATTTTGTTGTTTTCAATTTCTTTGTCGGTGGTGAATACAGCCACCACTTTTAAACAAAAGAGTAGCGTGAAGACAGGAAAATTTTTTTGACCAACGTTTTGAAGCAAAATCTGTTTTATCCAAATTCAGATAAAAAACTGTTGATTTTGATCCAAGTAAACCCATTTAGACAACATTTTTGATTTCATGAGATTAGATAAGCAAAGACAAGAAAATTTGATGTACTTATTTTGTTAAACTAGAAAAATAAAAACTCTTCAGAGGTTCCAAAAATTGCAAGATGTTTATAAAGGCCCTGTGACACGTGTGTAAATTTGTTTACCTTTATATTTGTTAACTTTACTACCAAATTTGGTAAAAGGATAAATACAAATACTAATACTAAATAGAAATAAATATAGATATTTGTTCTTCCTTATCTATCTAAGGGCTGCAATAAAATAATTTATTTAATTGTCAAAAAGCTTTCAACTGTTTTATGTGAATCGGGGTTCCATTCTACTGATATCGTTCAATTCTAGCTCTTTAGAGCTCTTAATTACTCATCAGCACTACACAAATAACTATTAAATTTTCCATTAAGTAATTTCTTTAATGTTGATTTTAAATAGATATAAATTTTACATTTTTTCTTTTTTCAACAAGGACACAATTCTATCTTCTTTCTTTCTCTCCTTTATGGAAATTTTACTCAATTTAGACCTTGCAATTATTGCGCTGTATAGCACTGAATTACTATAATTTTCCACTATTCAATCTCTTTGGATCTTTGTCAAAACGTCGCGGATACTTGGACGCGCCACAATTGGAAGCGTTAGTAGCGCATTTAAAATTATATATCGCAAAATGAATTTTCTCAAAGATGTGACCTTGACAGATCGATTTGTACGGTCTAAAACGCGGCCTGTTAAACAAGACTGTTTTATCGCGGCCGTTTGAACGCAGAAACGTGTAAATGTGAAGACGTTTGATTGCAACCAACTATCCCCCCTCTCCATTGAAGCTTTTATTAAAAGATTTTATCTTTTTATAAGGCTATAACTTGAGATACTTGAAGAGGTACTAAATTAACGTAAGACAATTAAAAATAATATAGTTCTTATCACTAAATAAATAACAAATTTATAACCTAAGCTATAAACTGAGATCCATTGACAATTTTAATTTTTTGCTTTGTCAGTGCATCTGTTTATTAATTTTTATATTTATATTATAATGTACATACAAGAATTGCTCGCTTAATAGTAGTACATGTACTTCAACTTTTTTTCGATAGAATTAAAAGATGAAATTTTTATTAAGTTGCGTTTAATTGTCGTAAGTGTTAAATTTTTGTACATCTAAATATCCGCGACGTTTTAAAGAAAAATCTATTAAGATGTCCTACGAGAAAGCTCCTTAGAAGAAATTAACCAGAAAGCACCCAATCTTCATTTTAACTTATTTTGAACTATTATGGATTATTTGGATTTATCAAATATATCAAAATTATTTCCAACTACGACAGTGTGATATGCACAATATTTCCTGTAATTAAGTTTACTTCTTGGAAATCCAGCCAATTGTTAATATTAATTATTATCAGTGACGTAATCCGCATAATCTCGCTTAACCTTTCACAGAAATTTGTTATTCATTATAAATATGTAGGTACTTTGTAAAAAATTTTAATCCAATAGTTTTGAAACGATAAAATGACAACTTCAGCCCATGATTCCCTTAGAGCATTTATCCATTTCTGATACAAGATGCTTTAGTGAAATTGGAGTTGTTTTAGTCAGTTTAAATTAGATTTGAAGAGAATTTTTGCAAGAAAGAACTTCTAGTTACTTTTGGCTTACGAGGAGCCTACCTACCTTCTCGTCATCACCAGTACATAATACATAATCTACTTGGAAATATTTAAAAATGTAAGAAAAAAATGTGGATGTCAAAGTTTTCTTTCGGATCTTGTCGAGAAACTTTTCCTTGTCAAGATTTGTTTTTATTGAAATTTTTAGTAGCCGAGAGAAAGTTGAAAAGATTTTGACTTTCTGGATTTCGTCATTAACTTCCAAACTTTATTTCGTTTTGACCAGGACCCATTTCATATTTCAAGAAAATTTTTACATGTCACAGACCTTCAAAATTGATATAGTATGTTCATACATCCTGATCTCACCGAAAATTTTTAAAAGTATTATCAAATTTCTTATACTTATTAAAACTCTTGTTTTTGCACCCCATGCCCCGTATTGCCATTTTTTTAAATTTTAAAATATTTCCTGGTTCAATCTTGTCACAAGAAGCTTAAAAATTGTTTTTAAATAAAATTTCTTGTATGTTGTTCTTCCCTGCAGTTAAAATTCTAATATTATTTTAACCTTTAGTTAAGTTTTTTGTTGAATTTTCTTTTGATAATAAAGTATGTCTAAAAAATTTAATGTGTTGACAATATTTTAATTACTACTGCTAATTTTTTTGTAGAACAATTTTCTATGGATAGCAAACACGTATTATATGCTAAATGTCAATCTTCAGCATACTCCAAAATTTTTTGTAAAATTTTAAATCAAATTGGAGTTGTAATTCGTCACACAGTATGAGGAACTGCAAAAACTGCTTTCTCATAACATCAGATCCATAACCACGTGTTACCTTGAATTTATAAAATACTGAACAAATACAAAATGACGAGGTGAACCATTCCTTAATGTGTTTACAACTGATAAATTTGATTTCTTAAAAGCCGGGGAGGGTCTAGCGGCTAGGATAATCAAAAAGTATGTTTAAATTATGCTAATCAGGTCCTCAAAATTCGTTCTCATGCTTCTCAAATTTCAATAACACTGTTAATTTATGATTTTTTGCAAAATCATTGAGGGTAAATCGTTAAATTTTCTAGTTACCTCCCCCCTATTTTATGTATTTACTAATCGGTACCATTTTCGTTTGTTTTTTTTATTAAATAATGGCTCCGGTCCACCGCATACTTAATAAATTTGACCGGGTAAGCCGAATACCAAGCACCGGCCGGTCCTCCGTTACATTTTCTATTATATTTCTTTATGTAGAATTAATTTGATTTTACAATCAGATTAATAAATTATCATTATGAGTCAGAAGCTTCCTGAAAAGATAACAAACTTCTTGTAGTTTGTTCAAAACTGGTTTATAGTATTTGCATAAATCAATAAACAATATTAACAACTTAGTTCTTATCTGTCTATTTGCTCAAATTAATGTTGTCCGATTCATCCATTGCGTCATTATTATTGCAAAAGGTGTCCGCTCCGGGCCACGCGAACATCAGTACTTCGATAGCAACAAAAAATTTCTTATAATAAATAACATTGTTTCGAAAAATTAAAAATAAATTTTGGTTCCAAGATACGATAATATCTGACGTGACTACCCCGATAAGTTTGATGAAAATGTCGTCACAAATTTAATCCAGTTTTAGTTCAAAACGGAAGAACGTGTATCAACAATTTTACGCAGAACGACGACGCTTGTTATGTATTTAAATAATGGGCGCCTCCGTTCCTGTTTATTAACTGAAATAAATTTCTTGAAATAATGGTTTTTCCGTAAAGCAATTTATCTTTTAATTTAAACAAGTAGTGAGGTCAAAGCGATGATCGTTTAAAAACAAAGTGAATGAGGAAATCTTTTATTGAACGGCATTATCTACCGCGCGTTGGTTTGCACTTTAAGTAATTTGTGAAATTTTTTACAGTTTAAGAAAAAAGAAAAATTTTATGGTTCATCATGTCGAAAGATTCGGGCAGTTTGTTGTGGGACTATCTCGTGTTCGCGATATTTGTGATAGCAAGTACTCTTGTGGCTGTGTATTCGAGAATAGTTGAAGGGAAAGAGAAAACAAAGGCCGATTTTGTGTTTGCAGCTGGAAAGGTTTCTATGGCAGCCATGATGTTAAGTATTGCGAGGGGAACACTTGGAGTTAGATCGTTTTTAGGTAAGTACCTACATGCTCAAAATTTTAATTGTATTACCCACCTAATTAACACGGAACAAAACTTTTGAACAAGACAAAGCCAAAAGTTTATTAAATAACCGAAAAATTTTGTTTTATGGACGAAATAGATAATTTGATGTAGGTAGTTCATCAATGGCTATTATTTGTTACTATAATAGCAATTTACGTGACCTACATTTTTTTAACGTGTACTACTATAATAATAATTAAGGTCACTTTTTTGAAATTTGATTTCCGTTTAATAATTTAATTTTATTTTATTTTCAAAACATAGAATGATCTTTAAAGGTCATCAAATTAGTTTTTAATTTAATATTGCAATAATCGTCTTCTCCTACTTTCTTATAAAAAAGTTAATTTTATATTAATACATTTCAAATTAGAAACTAAAAAATATTTGTTATTCAAGTTTGTTAATAAACTAGAGACTTGAGGTTTATAAATGATAAGTTTGTGCCACACAAGAGGAGATTTGTGCTTTAGTAGTGCTGCATAAGTAACTTATAGCTTAAGGGTACTTAATAATATTGGAATTTTGTTCATCAGAAAGGAGAATAATTAAAGTTTAAGTCAACCCAACCTATTTCTATATTAAGTTACGTCAGATCAATTTAAACTCCTCCAATTAATGTTAGCAATGCTTATGATGATCTGCTATCATGTCATAAAATTAGCATAATATCGTTTGATGCACAGTTTGCGATGTATTTAATTTTAAGAAAAATATTCTTAACCACAGTTTGATCAACTAAATGTTTTTTAGGGTTATTTATTAAATACGCAATGTAGGAAAAATATTTTATTGCAACCACTTTTCGTATTACCACCAAGCAATATATCGTTGACATACTTTATTTTGTTATATTTCGGCAATCAATAATAGTAATCCTTCTCAATTTCTACCGGATTTTTTATTTTTTTACCGCTTCTTTACAATTTGATCTAAATTATTTAGGGAATGTGAAATCGTAATACATTTTTGTTATCAAAACCAGCAAAATCGATAGCAATTTATTATAAATCCACTAATGGTTATTGATTACATATAATATTATGTAGATGCTGCTGCGAATAAACTATCAATTTTCTTTGTATTTATAATAATAAATCATCAATTTTCAATTAACCAATCAAAGTGGTTTTGGGCAAATGTAATATTTTTGAAAGTGGTTACCAAATTATTCGTGCCGTGAATCGGATTTACTAAGTATTTATTTAAAGATTCACTTTAGAGTGAAACATAAAGTAAGAATTTTATTGTAGCAGAAAGGAGAGGAATCCTCACTTTGGGGGAGGGGAATACATACTTTGTCTCAGGAGAAGAGTCGGTATCTCTTAAAATCTAGCATCAACGTCTATGATGACACAAATATAATTTATTGTTCATCATGAATACTGTCACGATGCCCGGACTTGGGCATACCTATCAAGAAGAAGAAAAATTCACTAATTACTGTAGCTGCAATGCTTTAAACATGTTCAGATTTTTTAATAGCCTAATGAAACAATTCCAAATCCATCCATGCCAGGTGGGTGCCTAATTGAACGGGATTGAATTGTACTTGCTTTATTCCACAGTATTCTGTAATTTGGCATTTTGATGTCAATGCTTTTCCACAAGTTTTTAACCAAGAACTCACATTTTCAAATTCCTTCTTGTGATTAACGGTGCCAAACCGCAAATACGAAGATGCCACTTGGTTTTTCCTTTCATCCGTGACAGAGTTACAATTAATTTGTAATGAAAAACTAATGATGAAAAAATAGAACCAAATTTGAGAGACTTACGTTCAAGAGTAGACGAAGAATAGGCGTTACTTCGAAAAGTAATTTTACATCTTAAATTTGTAATTGAGATTACATCTTTAGACCTACTGTTTAATGTGGACTCCGAATAACTGGAAGTGTAATAAACTTCATTTAGAGAAGGGCTTTTCCACTAATCCACCCCTCTAATCGGATTTGTAATTCCCAGAAAGAGAAAGCAATATTCTATTTAAAATGTAAAGAGCTTAATATAATGTAATCATACATAATATAAATATGTAAACATATGTAAACAATGTGGTTACATTGACTAGTAACCATAGGATTAAATCTTTAACATTGGCTGATAATTACCCTGTCAATTAAAATTCAATAGTTACCCATAAAATGCAATTTTGTATTGTAAGTTTTGACAATTCAACATTTTATTTTATAGGTAACTATTAAATTATATTTATTTCTATTCTTCTTCTAAATTATTGAACATTACATTCTCATTTAGGATGTCATCTTACCAACTGTACCTCGATCAATAATAAATTCTTATAATTTTAGCTAATAATTATCCAAAATGTGTTGCTTAGTTACTTTAAGTATTAAGTAGGTACTTATGTAGCTAAGACTTTTGGTTTTATTTCTTAAAATAACATTACTTTTTTGGTTTATTTTTCAACTGACAACGAATCGTTTCCTATTGAAATTAAATAGCTGTTTAGAAATTGTTTATACTTATCAAAATAAACCTGTAATTGAATCTATACTAAGCACAAACTCAACCTCTTCTTAATACTTTGGATCGACATTTTAAAGATTATTTTAGAAAGAAATTATTTGTATCAATCCAGTTTCAATTTCTTTTACTTCAACGGATAGTAGGTATTTTTCAAGAATTTTTATTTTATAATGATGTCGTTTGAAATCCTAAAGTTTGAGAAGAGAGCAAGGAACGCAGGTTACTTACATGACCATAATATTGTTGATTAGTATATTCTGAACAAGCCAGAACTCTTTCTTGTGAAAGAAATTAAAGCTGTGGTTTTTGCATTTACATCCAGGCAATGTAATCTTTCCCTCCTATTCTAAAGATTAATTTTTTATTTTATTTTATAAAATCAATTGATCTGTGAAACTCTTTATAGAGCGTCAACAGTAAACACCACAATAAAATTACTTAGTGGACATTGTGTAATAAATCTTTACCATATCTTATATTGATTTTTCTAAAAAAAAAAAAACGACAAATAAGTTAATCACATACAATTATGATATGAATATTGTAATTGGGTGCAATAAATTTGTAAGTACATCAGCAAGCACTAGGGCAATGGCAAACCTTGAACTCAAAACTGTAATCAGTCAAATATTTCGAAGCTTCAGTTAATCACTTACAAATATTCATTATTGAATAATTTACATATTTATCGGGTACTGGAATTAGGTAACAATTATTTAATAATTTCACTAGCCTTGTTACATATTTTTTATGTTTTATCCCTCCTTGTTTTAATAATTATTATTTTTCACAATACGATAAAAAAATCCACTAATTGTTTAATTTTGTCAATGCTATAAATGCTGAAAATCTTATGATCTGCAACGTAATTAAATATTTTGGATATTTGAAGTTGTAGTGTTTCAACTTACGAAAAAAAATTGAAATCGTATAAATTCTTTAACTCTTTAATTCGGCTGTAGTACTAAAAAAATTTAATTCATTACCCAACCACATAATTTGTGCTCATGCATGAACAAATAATAGAATTTTAAAAGTACATTGCAGCATTGCATAATTTTAAAAAGTAAATGTTGCTAAGGTTCAACCGTCAATTTACAATCAATTAATTACGCAATCATTAATTTTGTTCTATTTCAACAAAGCTCTTCTGATAAAACGAAATTACCTATATTTAATAAATTTTAATACCTTTTAATTTTCTGTAGCAAATACGTGCGTCTAAAATGTCACATAAAATTGCTAACGTATCGTCCTATCCTCCTTTGAAAAAAGTTAACGAGAAAAGGATATTTTTTGTCTGCTTGCAACTCTAATAAATTTTAATGGAATTTTAGATCCAATTTTCATTATAGGTTATAGAAACTAGGTAAACCTTATCGACTATAACCTGTAGAATGTACTTACCTACATCACATAACTTTAAAATCACATTTTTCAAGCTTTTCTTAATTCATCTGCATTTTGCTCTTTTTATAATAAAACAATTTAATTAAAATTTTATTGTTGTAATGGAATTCGACTTATCGGATTTAGGAAACTGACACGTTTTCGATGATATAAGATTTTCCTAGTGCTGATATACGAGGATGATAGTGGTTTAAGTAGTAATCTTGATAATCTATTCGTGCGCGTCACTTAAGACAGTTAAGGATGCAAATCTTGATAAATTTTCAACATATTGATATTAGCATCTTTTGCAGATTAACTTTTCATTATGAACATGAGTTTCTGATGGTAACCCTTTTCGTCTTGATGTTGAAAGTGGCAATTACTTTAAATTTGAAAACATTCCATAACTTAAATTTTATACTTTTTTAAATTAAATTCTTAAGTGTTAATCACACATAATAATTATAACTTTGCGTAAACAAAATGTGACTCGTTTAGTGTTAATAGATACTTTAATCTGTGACCTATTTAATAAATAGCATTTTTTCAATTTACTTTGTTGTCAACAAAAAAATTACGCGTTACTTTCAAATATTGCCTGAATCTAAACAGAGAACCACAAATATTAATAATTTTAGAACAATTAATCAGTTATTCAGTGTTGATAATATAAATATATAAATATTCCGTTATGAATGAAAGGCATCTAAAGACTCAATCTTGAAAACTAAACTATGAGAACTAAATTTTACAATAAATTAAACCACAACCTTTAATCTGATGTTGAAGCCTTGAACGCATAGGACAACCTGAAATGCAGATTTGAGCTGTAAAAAAATGGGTTGATTCTATGAAATCGAAGTGACGATGTTGACCATAACTTTTTGTTACTGAATTATTTTTATTTCTGCTACGACATAGTACATGTGATGACGAACTTGATGCTGAAAATTGATGGGTTGGAAAAACCAGCTATCCTCGTTTGTTATAGCTTCTCAAGCTCAGCATCCTTTAATTAT
Organism: Rhagonycha fulva; assembly: GCA_905340355.1. NCBI lineage: Eukaryota > Metazoa > Arthropoda > Insecta > Coleoptera > Cantharidae > Rhagonycha > Rhagonycha fulva. The sequence continues at coordinate 4,063,436 of HG996559.1, forward strand.
TTTTAATCTTGAACATATGTAATTTGAAAATCTACTACGTTCATATTTTATGATTAACGACAAGTTTTACGATTTAATAAAGCCGAAATTATATATTATTTCTCACGCTATTCTTTATCTACAATGAGAGTACAATTTTTGTGTTTGCTCGTGCAAATTTAATGATCATAATGATGCATTGATAGTTTTTTAAAATTATCACATCCGTTTCTTCAGAAATTAGTTAATTTGTCGCACAATTACATTTTTATATTGATTACTTTTCTTGTTGGGGTAGCACATTATACTTTTATGACGCCCATTCTATTCTGTTCTTCAATATTTTTCAAGAAGAATACAAAGGAGTAACTCAAAGAATAAGTAGAATTTTTTTAAAAACAAACTTTTAAAATGGCCCATAAGTGCTCATAGAATTTTTCCACCAGAGGCAGATTAAAAATTTTTATTAAAATAAATTTTTTGTAAATAACCATTTACTATTTAAAAAGGAAAGCCAGGGTGTGGCGAGTAAATTTTGTAGTCTCCCTAGATGACATCGATGATAATATCTTCATTGTTATTTAAATATATTATTTGCATAGCACACATACAATACCGTGAAATAAAGAAAGAATAAACTATTACATAGTAAGTCGAAAGGTTAAATGATCCAGGTGGAGATCCTAGTAATATCATTAAGTTTTAGTTCTTTCAAAAGTTAAAAGTTAAAATTGGCAAATTTGTTATCGTCATGCTCGTAAGTTTTATGTAGTTATAAATTCAACAATAAAGTAATTATAAAATACATGTACCTACCTACATATTCATAAAAATGACAAATTTTTTTAAATTACAATCAGGATAAACGTAATTATATTGTATAATTTAAGATTTAAATTTTTTAAAAAACGATCACTAAAATAATAATAATTATACCTCAGTACCTGTTTCATTTTTGCGTTGTATTGTATATAATTAATTATACTCTTGTAATTCTACCCGACACTTATCAAAATCTCTTTCAAATTAAATTAAATTTTTCTTTCTGTTATTGTTTGTTCTTTTAATTATAAAATTTAACTTTTGTGTTAAAAAAAATTTTTAATTAAAGAGTGTTTTTAAATCACTTTGATAATGAAATGGCAGCTGGACAAAGATACTTTGCTGCTTAGCAGTTAAGCTTAAAAATTAAATCTTATAAAAATTTGTTTAAAAAAATTGTTGGCGAATGCAAGGTACCGCGGTTTAAATCCGGGAAAGGGTCAAACAAAGCCCAGCGAGCTACGTAATGGATGTAAAATATTTATGTGCTCATAGAACTAACACTGCTAATGAAACGTCGCAGATGTTGGAAATAACAGGCCTTAAGGCTTAAACTAAGATGAAGAAAAAGAAGAAGAATTAAAAATAAAATACATCTTAATAGGGGCAAAGTAGAACCCAACTGCTGTTGATCTGGATACAATTTAAATAATGATGACGACATTCGTTTCATAACCAATTTACAAAATAAAAATATTTGTTAAAAAAATGCTTTCAAAAAATATCCAAGAAATATGTTCAATTTTTATAAAACTAATCTTATGTGTGATTAACAAGGTAGATTAGATAAGTACGATGCACATTGGAACAACGCACATTAAATCAAATCAAAATTGCAACGCGATAAAAAAAAATTATACCTACATTTGTTATTCATATTATATTCTGATGTTATTAATTTGCTGTTATTAAAAATTGTATATTCAAAAAAAAATCATCAAAGTTTAAGTCATCTTTTTGAAAGTTATTTGAAAGTACAGGTGCTGTTTCATAAAGATAACTTTTAACATTTCAACTTCTTTAAAGCAGCTTATAGAATTATCAGTAGAAAAATGTACCTTTAAAGGTTTATACGTTTATATGTGAGGAAAGTTTCAAGTTAACAAAATACAAAGAATATTGAGGAGTTTTTTCAAAATCAGATCTTACAAGTGGGCATCAAAAGAGGAGTAATTTCCACCCAACAGTAAAAGTACTTCGAACTTTTAATGCTCACAACTCCGAAAGTTTTTAAGTTATCGAGATAAAATAAAAAGCATTTTATAGGGCATTCCTTCATCTATAAGATTCTATAACTTAGATTAGAAATTCCTTCCGAAACATAATGAATAGAACGAATAAAAAAGCAGTGCATTTTAAAATGAAGTTTTCAAATGCAGTGTGGCGCAGGAAAAAATGTTCCTTTGTCTGTACATTGCAGAAAAACGGAAAAATTAAAGTTTAATTAAAAATTTTTTAAACTATTTTGCTCTGCGTTTTTAAATCATTTCTACATAACCTGATTTTGCCACTTGGCATCCTTGTAACGCCTTCGTCAAATCCTTTCGGTTAAAAACAATTAAAATCATGTGTTTTTTATAATAAAATTGTAAACCTACAGAAAATTACAACTCGAACAATTTTTGTATTTATTTTTTAATTTTTTTAATTCTTGTTTTCCGGAAGGAAAGTTGGAAATTTATTCATAAAATTTGTTTAATACAATAACATAAAATTGATGTTATCGGTACCTAATTTTTATTAAATTATTTTTAAACCGCGAATTTTTCAAAATAATATGAACGCTAATGTTAATTAATAAAGAAAAGTTTTAAACACATAAATAATAAGAACTAAGTAAAAAAGTTTTTCTTTCTTTTAAAAATATAACAAAACTCTTCCAAAAGCTCTCTATTCTTGAAGACGGCCCATAATTTTGCTTTTAACTTTAAGTCTAAAACTGTGCTTTTGTGTTACTAAAGCTAAATAAACTTTTTCTGGACAATGAGAATTAAAATGAAAGATACCTGATATTTTATGCTAAAAACTTGAAAATCCGCTTTTAGAAAATAAAAGCAGCTTTTAGATTAATGTTTGTTTTTTAAGAAAATTTTTCTTTTTATAGGTTTCCCATCCGAATTAATTTATAGAGGAAGCACTATGTGGGAAACACTCTATGGAATGGTTTTAGCTTATCCAATTGTTTGTTTTGTTTTCGTACCCGTTTACTATAACCTGGGAATTACTTCAGTTTACCAATACTTGGATTTAAGATTTAAATCGAGGTTGGTCCGATGCCTGGCTTCCGGAACGTACGTAATCAGGCAACTTTTAAATCAAGGAGTTACGATATTTACTCCATGTGTGGCTTTGTATACCATCGTTGGCATTCCGTACTGGGTTTCTCTATTAGGAATTACCATAGTCAGCGTAATTTTTACTATACTGGTAAGTTGAGATATTTTAAGATTTAAAAAATTTTCATATTTTTAAGGATATTTTTATACTTTGGTATTTTCAAGCCAAAAATTTACCCGTTAGGTTATAGTACCTTACTAAATTTAGATCAAACTCACGATCAACATATTTTTCCAAATTTAATTTATTCTAATTTATGCAAAAGGAATTTTTGAACAGGGTAGTACTTAGTACCTACGCATTTTTAATTTTCAATTTGGAATAGTAATTCAATTCAAATGTTAAAATAAATTAATTTGAAGAGAACAAAAATCTGTAAAAAGCTTTAGACTAATTAGAATCGACAACAATTTTGTCAGCAAAATGTGGGGGAGGGCAAAAAAATAATTACAGTATTGATAAAAATTGGAAAATGATTAAAAAATGAAAATTAGAAAGAAAATTCTTTAATATCGTAAGAGTTTTAATATTATTTATTAAAGTATTAACAATAAATTCAAAATTAAATAAAATAAATCCAAAAAAACTTTAAATATTTTAAAAATTGTAATACACACATTTTCTCACCTAAGTATAAGAAAGTCTGAAGTGAAAAATGATGCACGTGGTAGCTTAGCTGGTAAATTTCAATGGCTCAACTTAATAACAGGCACTGTTAGTGTAACACCCTTGCATATTCAATATTCTTAGAATTTTTTAACATTATATTCGTGGTGATTTGGAAAAAAGGAACAAGCAAGCCCATAAATTGCAGTTTTATAATAGGTTTTTTAATACTTTCTAGAAATTTAAAATTTGCTGCCTCCTTTTTTATATTACCTTAAATACTACTTTAGGCCTTTAAAAATAGATAATGGTTCAATGTAAGTAATCCCAATACTTTCGTGAGTGAGTCAGTCAATGAAACCCTTTATTTATCAATTATTGGAATAGTAAAAACACAAAATTTATATTATAATACATTTTATATTTGGTATCGTATATACCACCTAAGGCGCAATTTTCCTGAAATTTTCAGTTCAGGAGTGGTAAGGTGGGAATGTTATTAATTTATTATTATTACTAAGCACTAAAGAGCAACATCCAATATGATAGAATAATAATTAAAACATAACAAATAAGTTGTTGAGTAAATGTTTGCTATAAAATCTAACTTTTATCTTTTGATTAGCCTATCAGTGTAAAAAATATAATTCACGACTACTTATAACAACATTTTAAAAAAATTTGGCGGTTGAACAGCCTTAAGTTAGTTTCGTAAACATAAATTTAGTAAAAATAAATTTTCTGAAATGTTACATTTCAACTGAAAATTCAAATAAAATTAGAGACATTTTAAAAATGTAAAAATTAAAAAGAAAAATATTTTAACATTTTAGTTGAATTATTTTTATAAAAACATAAAAATTCTCGAAATACTTTTGTAAATTTATTTGTACGTTAGTTTTAATGTTTAAAGAGATTTTCGATGCAGAGTAACTAAATCATGCAAACTTTAAATTTTCTATAACGAACTCAACCCAATTAGCTCTTGTTAGTATTTGACACGTTTTAATAAGTTGAAAATTGAAAAAAAAAATAAAAATGCTAGTCTGTTTTAATGCATTTTGTAAAAATTTTAGATGTTTGATTTCCCTGGTTAAATATTAATAAAATTGGAGCCTTCGACACGTTTCCGCTATTTAAACTTTGTTTTCGAAGTATTTTAAATTAATTGTTTCAAAATTGGCATATGCTCGTAATGACTATTGCACAATACACAACTTAGTTATTAAGTTGCAAAAACAAAAATATTTTAGACGTTACTTTCAGAACCATTTAACCAAAATTATATTTCTATATTGAGTTAATTTAGTATTACAACAAACATATTTATGATACAAAACGAAAATCCTGATGCAAAATCCCGAAACTAATTCCAATTTATTTGTTTTTGATTTTCTTTCTTCTTTCGGCACCCAAATAATATAAAAAACTTTGAAACTGAAATTAGTCGATAACAGCAGTCGAGCTAAAATTTGCAATTCAACGATAATTTCAATAAACTGTGTATAGACATTTTTCGATACAATGAGAAATGTGTCACTTGTATGGTAATTTTGCAGGACTTGAATTATACAATTTTTTAATAAACACGATGAAGCAATATTTTTAATTTATTGGAAAAGAAGAGAGTAATAAAATTTGTATCAATTTCAATTCGCTATACGTGAGTCACATGTTAAAGATATTTTCATCAAAATAAAGGGACAAACTTTTCCTGTTGATGATTTGTAGCCTAAAATAAGAAAAATCATGCTTTGTATTCAAAATACGGGTGCAAGTCTTCCCCTATGCGTTACTGGTTATTTAAATAGTGTAATAGAATAAGAAAAACTGGAATAGCTGAAATTTCTATTGTTACATTCAAATACTTTCATTTGTATAAAAATAAAGCTAAATAATTATATCACAAAGCAACACAATTAACCAAAATTTAAATAAAAATACGATGTAGTTCGAGTTAGTAGTTGAAAAAACCTGGAAGTTTATGAAACATGAAAAATTAGAATATGAACTGTATAGGTTTGTTTATCAGTCGTTTTCAAATTATTTGTGCCGTGGTTAAGATTCCACGTTAAACAATATAATGAACTTTAAGTTATTACTAAATACTAATTTGTAAATTCTATCTTACGGGTTTATTCGGAATCAAATTCTTTTACTCTATGAAAGATTCTAAATGTGATTTCACAATTTTGTGTTAAGCATGCTAAAATAAGTCGTATGAATGGTTCTTAACTGCGTCACGGTTAAGTAAGGTTATGTCAAATACATTATGGATAGAAGTTATGCTTATCATGAAAATATGCATTGTAAATTAGTTTGTAATAAATAAATGTTTATTTGTTAATAAATGTAGGTACATAATTGCATAGCATTATAGAATTAATAAATCAGCTTTTTTATAAAACAAAAATTCCTTTAGGGCTTCGACGTTGTAATGCAAAAAATGTTGGGCAAAACATTTTTGAGAACTGCAAAAGCTAAATCAGTCATTTTAATAGATATTATAAAAAAATTTTGCTTGGATTTTAAACTTCTAAAAATATTGATTCTTATGGATAAAGATATTGAATTTCGAGATGACATGTTCATTTTTACAGCATTAGAAGTAATATAATTGACTATTGTCTGGGAAAGCGTAAAAAATGCAAATGTCATTAGTACTAATTACATTTTCTTGTAATCGGGTTTACCTGTTGGAAATAAATAATTATTTTTATTATTCCAAATGATCAATTTTTATTGTGGGCATAGAGACAAAAACACATCAATTTAATTGATCATTATTGAAGGAAATTCAGTTCGATTACTGAGTCATTTAGACAATATTTGATTGATTTTCCTTGACCTCATTTTACAATGCTCTGTACTTTGTCTGCCTTTGGAAGATTGGAGAGAGTCGGAATTTAAAAATACATTCTAACTTCTTTTCACTTTCAGTATTAAGATGAATTTGCTTATTGCAGCTCCCATCATTTTCCCAGTCTTCACGAAAAACAACAAAAATCGTAACTAATGTTTTTTATAAAGACAATGTGCCCTTGGGTTAGTGAAAAAGTGGGAATCTCGTTTATCCATTTGTGCACACTTTACCACTGTTGATATAAATGAAACTGTAATAAGAATATATCAAAAATTTATTTTTCAAAATTTATTTTCTCGAAGAATCCAACAAAAAATTAAAACATTTAGAAAGTGTAGTTTAAAAGTATTGATTAAATCAAAAAAATAAAGACTTATTAAATAAGCTCTGATTAATGTCGTAAATTGAATACTCACAAACATTAGATCGATTTATAACTTATAGCTTGATCGTATTAATTTCACACACGAACACCAACTTAATTCACTAAAATCGACGATGCATACATGGTGACTGCGCTTCCCACACGGATCCTGCTATCCTGATTATATATTACTAATTAATATTTCGATAGCAGCCGCCAATGTTTATGACCCCTATTATACTTATATTATCAAGTTTACGACTCATTTACCTAAACCAGGGATGGAATGGTATCAACATTTTGATGCCGAAAAATGTCAAACAGCTTTCTATATGATGAAGACTCTTGGTATATTATAATTTGATTTGTAAGCCAGTGATGTACCTAATTTTTACTAATTAATATTTCAAAATATAAATTGTTAATTTTGTTGCTCTTCGTAGGAGTGCCAGTTTGTCAGATCGTCGCAGTTGTGTGGGTTAAAATGATACCGGTGAGTTGTGTTCTTCACTCTGTAGTCTACGAAGAATTGTGAAACTTGTAGAAACAAAACTCAAAAAACGATCATTCATTCACTGATGGTGCACAAAATGTTCCATATTAGTGACGGGGAGAGGGAATTCAAACTAATTAAATCGGTGCATGTCGGTTAATCCGCATCCTAAGATTTTTGAATATTGAATTCTCTTTCAGTAAAAAAAGAACGGCCTGAACGTGATTTTCTTTTCACGTTCTACTAACGGATGTCCGCTCCTGGCCTAGATCATGGCGTTTATTTTATTGTTTGTTAGCGAACCCAGAAGCAAATTTCATTGTAAAATTGTAACTTACCATTTATTGATTTGACTGAAAAGCGATTATAGAGTTAAGTATAACTAAAGAGAAACAACAAGCTTACATTAGATGTTCAAACACTTTTAGCAGCAATTTAGGTTTTCCTTCAGAGTTAAAAGAACTTGTAATCTTAAATTGGCAAAAAGCCAAAAGTAATAAACCATTCAGGAAAGAAAGTTTTACTACTTCAAAGTGTACTTACTTGCTTATTTTTAACAATTGACTTCACTTTGCACAAAATGGGTATCGTTTTGTATCAATTTTGCAAGGCTATGCTAAAAATGTTTCATTCTTCCATGATTGAGTAAAAGTTTACTAATAAAAATGGGTTTTTGCTGGCTGGCGCAAGTTGCACACACAGTAGGCCGCTATTGTGAGCCGAGTGTGAAGGTCTTCTATTTTATTATAAATTTATTTTTTTGCTCATTTGTAATTTTTCCCCACATTGTAAAGCTTTACCACGAAAAGAATATTTAATAAGATTGATGAATGCATAAATTATTATACTCTATAAGAGTACAGTTACTTTGGCAAGTAAGTGCTTTATAAAATATGTATACGTAATGTGAACTTCATACAATGCGGTTTCATGAGCAAATTAACGACTTAATGCAACATGCTCTTCCTTCATTTCCGTCGCAAAAAAGTACTTAAATTAGCAATTTTTAAACTGAAATTAATGGTATTGTTCTGTTCACAGGGAGGATTAAAAGCAGCGATACTAGCGGATGTAATGCAAGGATTAACGATGATTGCAGTAAGCTTTGGAATTATAATTCAAGGATGTATTGAAGCTGGAGGTGTTAGCGAAGTTTTTGAAACGAATAAAAACGGTGGTCGACTCAATTTTTTTAAGTAAGTTCAACTTTAGTAATTGTCGTAATTCGTTTCGACATTTTCGGCTTCACAATTGGGTGCTTTCTTAAAGCTCGTTTTTCTTTAAAACTTCAGTTTAATGAAGTTATTTTATTGTTTTGTCCAGTTGGCGTTGAATTTTTATTTGAGTAGTTAAAACGAATTTTTTAATTGAACAAAATTAAATATACCTGCTCGTAAGTAACAAAGAACTATTTAATTTAAATAATTGCATACTTTTAAATGCACACAACTGCAATGAAACTTAACATAAACTATACAAGAAAATTAATATTTTTTCTTTGTTTTTAATTCTTTATTAGTAGGTAACTAATAAGAAACTAATAATAAATCATAGAATTTAGTCCTTGAAATGTAGATCCTTCAGAACGTGTTATTGATGAACTGCACGCCTATTATTTAATTGAAAAATACTGTGAATTGTTTACATTACTCACTATTTTATTTTGATTAGTTTAAAATAACTTGGTGATTAAATTCATTTTTTGTCAAAAATTGTCAAAAGAAACTATAAAAATAATTGAATAGGAAATTATTTTTTTCCATTTCGAAGGAAAATTATAAAATTAACAACAAAAGCATTAAGATGTTCAAGTATAAATTGAAACAGTTTGAGTCCAGCTAATATCATCACATGCAAATTTATTTTGACTATAAGAAAGACTTTAGTATTTCGTTACATATTTCATTTAGTTTAAAAAATATTAAATTTCAAGAATGAAAAGAGAGATCGCCTTCGCCTTGAAGATGTTATTTTTAAAAAATCAAATATTTTTTCATGGTCTTAAAAATAATGTCAAGTTCACTAATAAAATTATTTTTGTCTAATTTACTGTAATTTAATTTGTTTTTATGCCGCACCTTGTACAAAATAAACTTTTCAAAACTGAGCTTTTATGAAATATTTTCGAAATTTGCTTGGGCAAAGTTGTCAAAAGCCCTTGATCAAAAAATATTGTCTATTTAAAACCAATATTAGTTATACTTACGTAAAAACAAGCCAATTCGAACACAAGAAGTCGACCTCGAATATATTTTAAGAGGATAAATACGTGATAAAAATGCATATCAAAACAAATTATTTTAGGTAAATAATTTTTAACTCCTCAAGGTGTAAGTACGTGGTTATACTTGGATCTTCATAAAAATCATCGCTATTTTGATCGCTGTGGAAAGGACACTAACATTTTTGTCACTTATTGGAAAATTATCTGAATTTCTTTTATCTTAAATGAAATATTATTTCACTAAGGGCAGCAAAATAACCAATTGGCTAATAAAACAGAAATTAATTTATCACAATAAAAAGGCGAGTAAGCAGACACGAAATTAAAAATTTTTTCTTGATAAGAATCCATCACCAAGACGCAAAAGTTACAAAATTTTGTTTTTGTTGTTTACAACTTTTATATTACAATCAAATTATTCAATTTTTTTATGACAAAGCAGCTGCTCTTTTATGCTCGGTTGCACCAGCTAAAAAACAGTCCGTTGAATCGGCCGATCGACCGTAAATCGTAGCTTTCGTGTTGCACCACCCAAAAACTGTCCGTTAATCGATTGATTTTACGGACAGAATTAACCGTCCGATTTCGGGCCATAATTGCAAATACGGACTGTTTTTGATAGTAATAACCTCACTATTTTACTAATTATTAATTTAATATTATACATGACAAACAAACAAAAACTTGAGGCATGGGATAAAATTGCAAAAGATATAATTCTTGCAATATAATTTAATCATAATTTGTAATTTATTTATGTAGCCACAGCAGTGGAGTGATGTGATCGCCGGTTGAGTATAGAACGGAAATTCTGGGTTCAAATCGTGGATTGCACAAAATTTCTTGGCTCGGCCTTCCGGTGGACATCGACACTCTGTGGTGAATCCTGATATTTGTGTTACGTCAATACCGTAAATACGGCTGCGTCACACACGCAAAAGTTTATAAAATAAATTAAGCAGGAAAAAGACGATTTATCGTTATCAGTCCTGGGTCTGCATGGCCTGTAGCGCTTGCTTATATAATTTATTTATGTAGTATTATATGTATTATTTATTATTATTAATTCGAATTTCAAAAAAAGTGTTAATTTTTTTATTGACTCCATGGTTTTGTTACAATCTGTCAGGGACAATAAGCAACATTGTTTGATATATTACAAGGTAATAAAAAATAAAATACATGACATATTGGAGAGCTTGCCCATTGGCATGCCTCCCTTAAAAGAGATAAGGTATCGCACTCACGCACTCAACACTTATCGCGTGGATATATCCATCGGATCACGCCGTTTTAGTCTTCTCACTTCTAGCCCCGCAAGTAGATCACTCACTAGTGCATTGGGATGATCCTCGAGACGAACCCGATATTTCTTGCTCGCATGGTTTATTTCTTCTCGGACACTTCTGATCCGCAAGTCTGCACTAATAACGGTGTTGGGGATGTACCAAGGTGCATTACAAATATCACGCAGCACTTTGGATTGAAATCGCTGGATCTTGTCAATGTTGGACTCACTTGCTGAACCCCACAACTGAATGCCATATGTTCATATGGGCTTCAGGATTGTCTTGTAAAGCAATAATTTGTGTCAATGGATAAGGGTGACCTGCGAGCCATAAGCCAGTACATTTTGCGATAGTTGAGACCCAGCTGTAGTCGCTTTGACCAGATGTGTTTGGCCCAGGTTAGTCGCCGATCTAGATGGAAACCTAGATATTTAACAGTTTCTTGTACTGGGAGGGTTTCATCAAATAGTACTACGCTAGGGCAGGTTTCCCTTCTGAGGGTAAACGTAGTGTGCACCGACTTTGTGGTGTTGGCCTTTATACGCCATTTCTTCAGCCAATTTCCTATCTTGTTTGTATGATCCTGTAGGATCTGGGATGCACGAATTGGGTTTCATCTGATGCTAATATGGCTGTATCGTCCGCAAATGTGGCTGTTTCGGTGTTGTCAGTTTCCGGCAAGTCTGCAGTATACAGGAGATACAAAATCGGTCCAAGAACGCTACCCTGAGGTACTCCGGAAAGAATTGGTTCCAAGGCTGAATAAGCTTCGCCAACCTTGACAAAAAAGTACCTGTTTGTTAGATACGATATTAGTAGACTGCTGTACGGATAAGGTAGGTACATTTTAATTTTGTACTTCAAGCCGTCATGCCAGACTCTGTCAAACGCCTGCGAAATGTCCAAGAAAGCAGCTGAACAATACCTCTTACTTTCCAGGTCAGTTCTGATTTTTTTTATGACTATGCACTTGCTCCACCGTTCCGTGTCCCTGTCTAAATCCGAATTGATGGTTGGGGATTAAGTTCCTGTCTTCTAATATGGGTTTCAATCGTTTTAGAAACAGTTTTTCAAAGATTTTGGATGGGTAGCAGACTTATAGGTCTGTAGGAAGAGGAAGAAGAAAAAAAGTGTTAATTAAATGTATAATATTATCCCATGCCTCAAGCGTTCGTTTGTCACGTCCATCAGTCTTCTTATTTTTGATTATGTATTTATATCGTAAAATAACGACAATGGTACAATCCTTTTCTAATTGGGTGAAATGCTGATTATTAGTTCCCATTTTATATGGCATTGACAATACGTCGTATAATGTAGGGTTATAGTTTAAAACGCTCACTTCACTTTACAAAAAACGGTCGGTTCAAATACCTACTGTTATTTTTTCTGGTGCAACTGATATTTTGAAATATCGGAGAATCATCGATTAATCGGTCGATCAACGGTTATTGTATCGACTGTTTTTACGGTCGGTTGGTGCAACCGGGCATTCTCAATTAAAATTTTACTCACTGTTTTTCATTTTGATTATCAAGTTTGAATTTTGTTATTCAAATATAATTGGTGTAACGAATTTTCACAAAGCATAATTTTGCTACCTTTGAAGTTCACTTATTAATATAAATATCTAACAAGAGGACAACAATTAAGTCTACTTCCCTAATTCGCCCAATTTGAAGCAATTTCATATCTGACTCTCTAAATTCTATTTTTAGACCAAGTTTTCTTTTAAAATTTGGAGTTAAGTCTACATTTGTTGAAATTTTAGTTCGATGAAGAAAGTCGTTTTATAAAGCTACTAAAAAATAAAGATGGCTGGCTCAAATTTAACCATACAGAATGGTGCAAAATAATAGTATCAAGCAGAGCGCACTGTAGAAACAAATGTTCACTTAAATTACATTTATAAACGTAATCAGGAAATTTCAAACTTGTCGTGCTAATTTTAATTAAAATAATGTCCAATTTTGATCAAAAAGCGTCATTGTTTATTTCAAATGTTATTAAGATAACCACGTTGTTATTTAATGCAAACTTGAAGATTGCGTATGCTGGTATCTCATTAACATATAAATCCATTTTAAAGCATCGTGCCGTACATGATATTGAATTTGTAAATGTTTAATCATTATTGGTACCACAGAGATAACGAGGAAGTTCATCCACCAAGTCCTGTATCTTTAGAAATGAGTTGGGGTTCCGACACATATAGTAATCTACACAAACTGCCTTGTTTAATAAACAAACCCAGTAATTACGTGCTGAAGGCCCAAAAATTTGGTCTGAAACGATATTAAATTCGGCATACGTGGGTTTCTCAAAATTTTTCAACCCTAAATGTTTAAACCGGCTAAATATTAACTTTAAAATTTGATCTTTTCAGAGCTTGCTGACAAAAGCGTCAGTGTCTCACTGAAAGTTTCTTGCTACGTAAATTGTGCTTGTAAATTATGCAAAACTCGTTTTTTAGAATTGAACGATTAAAAGTTTGAAAACACAAGCAGCGCACGAAAAACATTAATTTAGCTTTTTAATTTAGGTATAAAGGTACAGGTACATTTGAAACTGTTAAACTGTTTAAATTCGTTACAACTTTTTTAAACTAATTTTTCGTTTCAGTTTTGATATGGATCCAACGATTCGTGTCACAACTACGTCGGCCATCATTGGACAATTATTTATGTCGCTCTCGATATTTGGATGTCAACAAAATTTTGTGCAAAGATACTGCAGCATGGAATCGCAAAAAAAAGTTACAAAGTAATTTAAAGTTATTTATCTTTTGAAAAATTTTAACTTTTTTGTTTTAGGACGATGATGTACAATATTCCTGTTATAACAGTATTATTTAGTTTGTCTTGGGTTGTCGGAATGGTAGTTTACGCAGTTTACGTAAATTGTGATCCATATAAAGCCGGCTATATTCGTAAATATGATGAAGTTTTACCTTTCTTTGTCGAAGATCGTTTTAGTTATTTACCAGGAATTTTGGGCCTATTTATGGCTTGTTTATTTAATGGGGCGTTAAGGTAACTCGAGGAAAGTTGCAATTTTTTATACTTAAGCGTGTTTTATTACAGTTTGAATGTGTCTAATTTAAATTCATTGGCTACCGTAACGTTCGAAGACTTTATCAAGCCCCTTCCGTGCATGAAAGGCCTTAGTGAAATGCATCAGGTCTACACTATTAAAGCTATAGGAGTTGTATATGGATTTGTTATCATGGGAATTAGCTTTGTAGTGAGTCTTTTATCCGGCGTTATCGAATCGTCGATGTTGGTCACTTCGGCTACTTCGGGACCTCTGCTTGGTGTGTTTATTTTGGCCATCCTTGTTCCTTGTTGCAATTGGAAGGTGAGTAAATTTAAATATACGCTGTCTGAATATCCAATAAACAAGAATCGTTAAATTGGAAACTTAATACGAACACAGTTGATCATTTTAAACGATTTCTTGTTTTGCGCTTTTATTTTGTTGAAAGCTGTCGATAAACACAATGCTTTTACATTTACTTTTTTAATTTACTAAAGGGTGCCGCAGTGGGGGTGATAGCATCGCACTTAGTAACGCTTTGGATTACTTTCGGCGGCCTGACAGTCGATAAACCAATAAAGGAAATGCCTCTCTCAACGGATGGATGTCACAACGGATCTTATAACCCTCACATTCTTCGACCAGATATACCATGGCCGGTTACTACAACCCCCAATCCAACCACCATAGCTTACGGAAACTTAAATATAACTCGCGCCACTCCTTCGTAAGTATTTTAATTGATCCTCTTTCTTCTCACAAAAACATCGACAAAGCGCAACTTCTGAAAAGAGCAAACTAATCCAAATAATTGCTTTAATTTAAATACCGCCATTTCAACTTAGAACTACAATGCTTATAATTTATTTTGTTTCCTTTAGACAAACATAACTAAACGTTAATGATCATTTTCATAGTGAGCTCCTTAAGCAATTTCGTATCCGGAATAATTGTTAGAAACACATTCCATATTTGAATAGGAAACAATAACGGAAAATGTTCCGTACTTTTTGAACACTTTTAATAATGAATAATTATACTATATTCTTTTTGATAAAATGGCGTGTTACAAAATAATATCAACAATAAGTTTAAAATTTGTGTTTGTAAGACTTTGTCGGCGTTATATGTATTTTTACGTTAGGTAATCCATATTATAATATACGGGGTGGTCCATTCATCGCGAATTCTTTGTTAATTAAGAAAAAATTATTAAGGAATATTGAAATTTCTAGGTGTGATTAACAGAAGCAGCTTCGGTATTCAAATACGAACTGAGATTTTTCGGTCTTGAACAAATTAGCAAATTTTTAAATAATGTAAATTTTAATGTAAGGAACTGCAAATTAAAAATTTTTACACAGTAAGTTTTATATTTCAATACATTTAACAAATTTAAATAAAATATTTTACCTAATTGTAAATTTATTGTTTATCAAAAACACAAAACTGAAAATCTGCTGTTTAGAAGAAAAATCGAATTTAAAATTCTAGTCGCTCTAGATTTAATTTTTATTGTTTAATTTATTCTACAAAGTTAATGATTATAAAATATTTAAATTGCATAACCGACGCATGTGCACTTAATATACATGATGAATCAATAGTGTGGATTTCTGAATATACAAATATCGAATAAAAAATTAATTAAATGCTATGTATTTGCTTTGCATAATGCACAATGTAAAATGATTTTTATTACTTAATTTTGTAATTAATTTTGCTTTTTCAATCAAATTACATGGAATTGTTTTACATATTCGAACGCTCCTTTGAATTCCGTATTTGTTCATTTGTTTGTTGATTTTAATTTATTACCCAACAATATTATTCAATTTGCAAAAAATTTCCTGTTTTCAAGTTCTGGTTTTATAATGTACCTCTTTAATTCTTAAGAGTTAAGAAGAAACTGCCATACGTAGATCTGCAATTTTTTCTATTTCAAGATTATAAAGAATTCTCTATTCGCAGTCTTATCATATCAAGATAAATTCCATTTTCAAAGAAAACTTATAACAATAACTGAGGGGCTGGAACCCCAAATTCAAAATTAAATAGAAGGCAGTAAAACATAAATTCAAATTGACCTTAATGTGTGAAGTTTTCCGACATTATTCACGTTAATTTAAAAACTCACCACCTTGCGAGCATAATGGTATAAGAAAATATAATTTAACTTCCCATCTTCACATAATACAAAAAATTCCAAACATACTTTGACTGTCATGTGACTTCAGAACAATATGTGAAAACCTACTACAAATATTCAGCTCTACATTTGAAATGGAGTAGTTAATTTCTATCTGTTATCATTATAAATACACCCTGTATTTTTGCAGATTATTCCTCTAAAAATATTCCTTTCAACGATAGTACCTCATTGGATCTACTTCCGCTTGATAGAACTTGAAATATTTTATCTTTACTGCAAAATTTTATAAATTTAGTAAAGTAAATCACGCTAGAGAGCTATAAAAATATAAGGAGCTTTAAAAACAATTGCCCATCACTATTTGTTTATTTTTAAATAAATATTCGACCGAGATTTAAAAATAAGCAATAAATAATACCGAAAATATTATTCACCTCCAATCAATTTTTACGCAAGTGATTGATTTTCATAATCGGTAATCATTGCAGTTGGATTATAAGATTTGCGACTCGAGCTCTACAAAGTCACTTTTCATCCAGTCTTTGTCAGATCAAACTAATTTCTAAAATTTTTAATTGGTATATTGTAATTTAGATTACTTTGTAAAAAAAAAGCCAAATTATTCTTCTACCCTTCCTGACCTAAGATGTGAAAGTACAGTTTTTCGTTCTAAAAAGTGCTACTTTTTAAGTGATTGGATGGAAATTGGAAGGAAATTTGAATAACAGTATAATTATGTATTAGTGACCACCCTGTATTAAATTATATTATTTAGTCTTATTGTGATTGTGTTATTGATAAATCTTAAAGCTATAAAAAATATTTTGTTACAGCGATCCTTTAACACAACTATACTCGGTGACTTATATGTACTACTCCTTCATTGGCTGTGCGATAACCGTTATACTTGGATGGACAATTTCCTACTTTACTGGATTTAATGAAAACGAGCTATATGACGAAAGCTTACTACATCCGATAGCTCGAAAAATGGCAAGTTGGTTTCCCGGTGCGAAGCGTCGTTACGCAGCAAACAGAAAAGTTTCCGATGCAATAATCAACGAAACTTCATACGAGATGTCGCACAGCATACGAAATGAAAAAGAAGTGGTACAATATGGAAGTACAAATCCCGCGTTTTCGCAAGAAGCGCCTGAGGAAGAGCCGGAAGTTTATAAAACAAAGTTGTGACAAAGTTAAATGTTATATTTTAAACTGATTTTTTAATTAACGTGACTTTTGCTGTGATCTTTATCATAGAAGACTAATTAAGTTTCAAGTCGGTAGCAGTTGTTGCATTTGGTTCCTTAAAATGACTGTCATTACGTAGATATAGTGTTATTTATGCGTGAATTAGAATTTTTAGTTTATTTGAAAGATTGCATGGTATGAGATTATTTTTATGGGTAACTTTTCAGAGCACTGATCTACTATTTGCTCAATATGCCGATTACCTATTAGCACTTGATATTATTTTTTATGGTACTATTTGATTTATACTTTTAATTTTATTATCATTGAATACGCTTAAGTGCTATCGGTAATCTAAGCGGCAATATAATGATATTATATTTTTTTTACTGCTATGAAATATTTGACTGGCTTATTAATAATTATTAAGACCTGCCTACAATTATACTCAAAAGGTGGGTAGATAGTAGCTACATGTAGAGCATTATTTATCTACATGTCATGTGTACTTATATAATATGATAGAACCATTTATATTAAATGTACGAACTTGTTATTAGAACTTGATTGGTTCTAAAGTATACATATTTACTAGCTCAACTTATTCTTGTTTTATTTATTATAACTGTATGTATATTTTCTTTATCATTAATTTTTAGTTAACTATTTTGAAAAAATCAAGTATTTGAAACAATAAACGAGATTATCAACACAGATTTTATTCCTACTCAACTAACACAAATTTTCAATTTTTATGCTTCGAGTTTATTAAATTTGAAGTCCAGCTATCATGAAAAATACAAATATGGTAACAAAAATAGCGTAGATTTTCAACCCTGCCGTTAAACTCACATTAAAATATCCCGTTACTGTTAATTTCAAACAAAAAAGTCATTACTAATAATTATAATTAGCTTTCCTAAAAGTTTATTAAGTTTACTGATTCTAACCAGGTAATAAACGACCTGACCAGATTTGATTCACTCAGGTAAGTGATTGGTGTGTTAGCTTTTCCTGTCAAGATTCCCAAAGTTGACTCTTTTGAAGCACCATCTTTTAGTCACCAAATGTCTACCTGCTAATTCAGGCAACATTATAAATATAAATTAATTTTCAGACGACACTAGATAGATGAATTAAATAGCTCGTCGCATCCCATCATTTTGATTTCCTTTTTCAAGAAGAAATCATAAATATTCTTTAACCTAGATTACAACATTTAATGTTTATATTTAATTATACAAAAATTAATAATGAAAAGGAAAAGTTATTAAAAGAAAATATTTAACTTGTAACCCCAAGAATCTAAAGCAACCCTTACGTGTTAATAATTAGCTCAATTGCAACAAAAGCTGTGTTATTTGTTTATTTTATATTATTCCTTGAGTCTTTAGCATCGCTAACTTCAGAAAACAATAAAATATTTTCATTTTTTGTAGTATGATACGAAAACAATTTCAAATTTATATAATTTTTGTAAATTAGGCAAAAGTGATAGGATTATCAGTTTTCTCACATTAAAATTGTTGTTTTCGTATCCTTCTAACTGTAATTCTAATTTTGTAATTTAATGATTATCCTTAAATCAGAGTAGTACTTTAAAATAATATTAGTAAGCTAATGTATTGCTTACAAAATGGATATAGTTTTTCTACAATAAAATAGTAAACAGTCAGGTGGGTTTTCAGAATAACTGACTAATTAGTTATAAAAAAAAATTATAAAATTATAAAATAAGAATGTATTTTAGTGTTTATTATAAATAGTCCAAGTTAAACTATTTTATTTTATTATAACGCTCAGTCAGTGTTATTGACTTACAATTTCATTGGTAGGTATATCTCGAGTGCAGGAACGTGCCCAACCAACTTTTTTCGGGAGGGAGAAATTTCAAATTTGCAAATTTGCCAACTGAATTAATTCAAAATTGCCAACTTTTTGTAAGTTTTGCAACTTTTTGTAAATTTAGACTTAAAAAATGCCAAATTGACTAACTTTTGGGTGCATTTGTCAACTTTTTGCTAACTTTCTACAACATTGGGAGAGAAGCTCCCCCCCTCCCACCCCCCGTGGGCACGTCCCTGGCTCGAATGTAACGTCAGAATCTTTCAAACTATGATGGATTCTGATACTCTTCGATGTGGAAAGAAAAACAGACTACAAAGATATCTTCGTGGATGCGAACGTATCGTCTATATATCGCCTTAAATATTGTTTTGTCGAATTTACTACCTCTTTCCACGAACCACCAAAATGAGAAAAAATAAGCAAAGATTAAAAAGTTATTCAAAATGATTGAGATATTAAGAATAGTATAAAAATGCACATTCTGCCCCAAGTTTCGATGATTCTCCAGTCTTAAATTAATAATATTTTGACAAGTTTACGACAAATATTATTGGTTTTATTATATAAAAAAGTTATGTTAGTCATTCAAATTCCATCAGTTTTGTAAAATCCAATAAAAATGTTCATAAGACGAATTTGGGGCGCCATTTGAACTGGCAAAGATGTGGTTTATTCACTTAAAATCTTTCACAAAACTGAAAAAAACTAAAAATCAATTATTAGGATTTCCATCGACCGTACAAGCTTATTTTTAATACTTACCTACACAAAAATAAACTACTTCAGTTGAATTTTCACATCAAAATACATCACAAATCATCGAAAACGCGATTGACTTCCAAAATTGACTTTTTAAAGGCGAATAAAATTCAAAGAGGTCTCTGTAAAATCCGATAAAAATTTTAATGTCCTGTTTTTCATTGTATATGAGGAAGTTGGTGACGTAGAGTACGAAGAACACATTTTGAACTGCCGGAAACGATGGCAAGTTGGATCGAATTAATGCTCGATTGTATTTAATTATTATAAACCAATCGATTGTTGATCACGAGCAGATTTAGAATTTGTACATTGGAGTTAAATGTAAAAAAAAAAATGTTAATACGTCGATCGACCATACATATTTAATTTCAATACTTACACCAAAATAAACTGTGCCAATCAAATTTTTACATTAAAATACCTATATAATAAGAAAACATCAAAAAAGCGATGTTTTTTCAAAATTGACGATTTCGAGTGACAAAAATTTAGAGGGATTAATTTATCAATTTTGTAAAATCTGATAAAATTTTTCTATGTTTTGTTTGTAATTGTATATGACGAATTTGGTGGCGCAGAGTACGAAAAGTCCATTTTGAACTGAAAAAACGATATAAAGTCGCTAAAATTTCTTCAAAAATCCGAAAAACAAGAAAAAACAATAAAAAAAATACAACCAAATTGAGAATTTCCTCCTCTTTTTGAAGTCGTTTAATAAAATTCAATTATTAAGACATCGATCGACCATTATACCTACATACCTATGGTTTATTTTAATATAATCAAATTTTCACATCAAAATACATAAAAAAACATCGAAAATCAATGGATTTCCAAAATTTACTTTTGGGGGATGACAAAAATTCAAAATATTTTCGGTTTTGTAAAATCCGATAAAATTTTTCATGTTCTGTTTGTATATGCCCAAATTTAGTGGCATTTTAAACTAGCGAAAACGATATCAAGTCACTGAAAATCATTCAAAAAGCTGAAAATATAAAAATCAATTATTAGGATATCGATTGATTATAAATTCTTAATCTTAATACTTACTCAAAAATAATCTCCATTAGTCAAATTTTTTTATCAAAATACATTAGAATTTGTCGAAAATGCAATTGTCCTTCATAATTATCTTTTTGAGATTTAGGAAAGAATTGTTTTTTGTTTAACGTTTATTTCCATATTATCTAATCTCAATTTGTGTAATAAATGCCTTTAGTGTAAAATTGAAGATTTACAGTCATTTTTGGATGTGGTTTTATGATGCTTTTTGCACACTTCTTGAGAGCATCCTAGCACAGATAACTTTTAAAAAATGAAAGTCAATATTTAATCAAAATATTAATAAATAGTAGGCTTATTTAGAAAGCGAGAAGATATGCATTTCCATACCACCTCAATAATGACATTTTTTTAATTTTCTGGTAGTTTTAACACCAAGGCGTTATTTAATAATAATCAATCAATATTGTCCTTAGCAGTAATTACCGAAGAAAATTATATAATAATAAAGAAATTTATATTACATTACCAAATTATGTAACGTAATGATAAATAGATAAATACCTAAATAATATAATAATGTTTATATAACATCTTAATGTTATTCTAATATTACATAATATTATAATTTCCTAAATTTTGGAGATTTTAGAAATATTAAGATTATTTTAAAATGTGTAAATTAATGTATAAAATATTATCAGCGGCGGAAACAAAGCTAAGGGGGGCCCCAGAAGGAGAATTATATAGAAGATATAACTTTTATTTCGAATAACGACTTCTTATAATTACTACAATTCTTACTCTTTTTACTTTATTTAACTGTAAATTAAAAATTAAGTAAATCATTTTAAATAATGTGAAATGGTCGGCAACAACGATATTTTTCAAATTACATATCTCCGCCGCTGTTAACTGGGTATCATTTTTACAAGGTTACAAACAAAAAAACTTGATTGATAGTGAAGTTTATGATTAGGTAGAAGTATTTATTTATAAAATTTTAATTCAAAATTTCAGTCGTGATTATAATGTTTTGTAAATTTTTCAATTCGAATGCGCTTTACAAGTAGGTGCACACTGAAGTATTTATTTGTAGCTAATTATGATTAATTAGGTATTATGAATAATTAAGTACTATTATTAATGTAATTTCAGATGCAGAACTTACTCAAACCTTAGTTACATTCATAATGTGGGTAAGGAGCCTTTAAGGGCTTTAACATTGGGAAATGTTCTTGATATTATAGTGCAGAAACATCCTGATCGATTAGCAATAATCTCAAGGCCACAAAATCAACAATTAAGTTTTTCTGAATTTCAATTAAACAGTGATAAATTTGCTGTTGGTTTAAGGACCATCGGATTAAAACAAGGTGATCGTGTAGGATTATGGTCTTCAAATTCTGTAGAATGGCTTGTCGTGGCCATGGCTTGTGCACGTATTGGTTTACCTCTGGTAAGGAAATCAATCATCTACATTTTATTAAATCACATTTCCAGAAAAATTGGTACAAAATCCATTCATCCGGTACAATTTTTCGTCTTTGAATTTTTTTAGTTTTTTTCTTATTTATGATTCATTAATTCTTCTTGTTTTCTCTATTTTTAATAATGTCTTTTATATGCACTTTTACAGGTTACCTTAAATCCAGCATATCAAGCAAGAGAAATGGAATACTGCATCAATAAAGCCAAAATAAAAGCATTAATATGTCCAGAACGTAGCAACAAATATGAATTTTTCAACGTAATAAATCAGCTCATTCCTTCACTTGAAAGTTATCATCCAGGAAAATTAAATTTCAAAAACATTCCATCGTTGAGAAATATTATTATTTTGACTAGTAAAATGATACGGTAACTTTCATGTGGTTTTTACAAATTAAATATTTTTAAATTAACTTTTTAGAGGAACTTATAATTACAAAGAAATTTTGGAAATGTCAACCTCTGAAGGTGTAAATACAATAAAAGATAATCAACATTTGATCGATCCAAGTTCTGAAATAAACGTGCAATTCACATCGGTGAGTTTTAAGATTAAGTAGTGCTCAAATTCGTGTTTGGGCTTAGCCCAGTTTCGGTGTAAATACCAGGTTTGATTTCATAATATTTTACACAACTTAAGAAATTATTCTTAATTTTGCTGCATAGCTTTACCAGTAATCAAACTGGGTACTTTCACCTCAATAGTAGAGCACTTTGCAATTGGACTAATTGCACACTGAATTCAAGGGAACCACAGGTAATCCAAAAGCCGCAGCTGTAAGCCACTTCAGTGTTGTAAACAATTCATATTATGTTGGGCAGAGGAATGAATTAAATCTAAAGCATCATAAAATTTGCGTGCAAGTACCACTTTTTCATGCATTTGGTTTCACCGTTTCTTTTGCATCAGCTCTAAATCATGGTGCCACTTTGGTTATACCGGATTTTACTTACAATCCAATAGAAAACTTAAGATCTCTACAAGACCAAAGGTAACTTTAAATTAAAAAACTTAAGGAGATCTGATGTATTGCTTTAGGTGTACCGTAGTTTATGGAACTCCGACAATGTATGTAGATTTGATTAACTTACAAAAAAAAGCACAACTCGACATCAATCCTGAAATAGCGTTAACGGGTGGATCACCATGTACACCTAAATTATTTCAAGACATAAAGTCGGTTCTAAACGTTAATCGAGTTAAAGTAAACGGATGATCACAATTTTGAGGTAACTTTTAAAATATATCCTTTCAGTCCATCTACGGTTTAACGGAAACAACGGCGGTTGCGTTTCAGTCTTTACCTATTGAAGAGGATAAATACAAAATAACCGAAACGGTTGGACATATAGGTGACCACATCGAAGCAAAAATCTGCCATGAAAATGGAAACATAGTTCCAATTGGTTCTTCTGGTGAACTGTATCTCCGTGGGTATAATGTAATGTTAGGTTATTTTGGCGATGATGAAAAAACAAAAGAATCGATTAGTAAAGATTGGTGGTTTAGAACAGGGTAAGTAATTTTACCCACTTCTTAACCCGATGAAGTTTATTGTATGTTAGTGATGAATTCGTTCTCCAAGAAGATGGGTATGCAAGAATTATTGGAAGAATCAAGGACATGATTATAAGAGGCGGAGAAAATATTTATCCAAAAGAAATTGAAAATTTTTTGGTTACTCATCCAGAAGTTTTGGATGCTCAGGTAACTTTAAACGTATTAATTTCAAAATTTTAATGCATTACATTGTTAGGTTGTTGGACTAAAACACGAACGATTGGGAGAAGAAGTGTGTGCTTGTTTGATATTGAAAAGTGGAAGTGAAATGAAACTAGAAGATTTGAAGAAGTTTTGCAGCGGTAAAATTGCTGAATATAAAATTCCTAGCCGACTTTATATAGTAAACGAATTTCCAAAAACGGCTTCTGGAAAAATTAAAAAATATGTATTGAGAGAAATGTTTGATGAAAAGTCACTATGAATTTTTGCTGAATGATCATTCAGGTATTCGCCATAAAAGTTATTTATTTATATTTTATACTATACTTGTACATTTTTTCATTAAGCTTTTTACGTTCTAAGTAGAACATGGCTTTTCCCTTTTTGGGAATTACAAATCCGATTAGTGGGGTGGATTAGTCCCCATATTACCTATTTTCGATAAATCAATATCTATTTCACCACACCGTGTGGATGTCCACTGAAAGGCCGAGCTAAGAAATTCTGTATGGTGCGCGATTTGAACCCAGAATTTCCGCTCTGTACTCAACCAGCGGTCACATCACTCCACGGCTGTGGCTACTTGTACATTAATATAATTAAATTTTAAAAGAACTGTAATGAAATGTAATCATGAAACAAAATAAACGAACTTCTGGGCTTTTTTTTTAGTAGAATTAAATGAGTCAATATCCCACCTGGCTTTTGCTTTCTTCCTGAGAACTGGAAGAAGTAGCTTTTCTGTAGACGTTTTAGAATTAGGAATTCACGCTAATGAGTGAGTAGCATAGTAGAACACGATTTTGATCTTCGTTTCCGAAAGACTTAATTTCATACGATCACACCACCCATTGATTCGATCTACACAATACATTTTTGCAGTTTATCCTCTAAATCTTTCTCAGATGACACAAAGACGTGTTTGGCTATATAGTCCGTGTAGCAATCTTGACTATCTTCTTAATATTCACTGAAAGGTTATTGAGGTAGTTATCAGCCAGTATCGCATTCCAAAGGATTGGCATAAGAACCGAACCCTGAGGGCACCCCTTAGAGCACTTTTTCTAAACACTAAACTAAAATGATGAAGAAGAAGAAAATTAAAAAAAAGATTGTTACGATTGTATCCACCATAACGAAAAATGGATTGTTTATTTGGGCATAAATTAAATTTTAGTGAAAATTCTTACGGAAAATTTGTTATTGTGATATTTTACTAAATGGCATAATAACAAATAGATATAGTGCTTGAAAAAACTAAAAAGGACATTTCGAGTTAGTAAAGAGAGCTGAGTACATATGGGTCGTCCAGATGCAAACCCAGACATAGACAAAAAATTTTTTTTTAAGTGTTTGATGTCTAACGATTCGTAATAATATTATTATTATGTTTGGTCCCTAGATACCAAAAACTCAAAAAAAAATTTTTTTTGTCCATGTCTGGGTTTGCATCTGGACGACTCATATAAAAAAAATTTATTTGGAATAAGAAGGCAATTTTGGGTACTTCTTGTTAATAAGGGTAATTTCGGTTTTAGTGAGCATTATAAACATTTAAAAAGAGATCTGTGTGTAAGGACGAAAGTATTAAATTGAAAAAATAATCTGTTGGGGGCGGGGGAATTAGTGATAAGGATTGTAAAATTATGATAAGCAATTATTAGTATATACCAATAACAAATTTTTATAGATTTGCTACCAAGTTTTTTTAAATAATTTTAATTACAGTTTTGTTTTTTGATTTGCATCTGATTTTTAATTTAAGTAGGTATTATGTTGTTTTGTTTTTATTGTTTCTTTAATGTCTTTGAGCAATCTCAAGCTGATTGAGGTAAATTAAGTGTACGATTTTTGCTTTAACTGAAAACAAGATAAACAGGTAATTAACAGGAGATCCTGTTAATTAACAGGATTAACAGGAGATCCTGTAAATCCGGTTTGTTGTGTTAACGTTGTTCCCTAAAAAAAAAAGGTAAAAAGTTTTTAAAGTAGTAACCAAATTTTTATATGCAACTAACAAACTTTGAATATAAGGATAACAAATATGGGAAATAAGAAGCCAAAACAAATGTTAACGTCTGACTTACCTACACAAAATCATAACATAGACTAAGCAAATGTTTATAGTAAATATAAAACAGTTACATCAGACTGAGAATGGATGTATGAATAATACGGAATTGATCATTTTTTGTGTTCCAAATTGTAATCGTCTTTTTATATTTTCTTTTAAAATATTGCAAAAATTTATATAATCGCTTTTTAGTGCCAAACTTCGGCTTTTATGCAATTGTAAGTAAAAATTAGATTTACTTTGGATCCATACAAGTTGTAATTACTGAATTGACACCCCTAAATTTGTCAGTCTAACTCGGCCCATGGTATTACCTACCTTTACCTTTCCTAGAAGAAAGAGTGAGCTTGGAAGGGAAATAAATAATTTGCGAATAAAAAACTGCAATTTACTATAGAATTACTGTTTACTGCACAAAATATATTCATCGAACATTCTCATTACTTTACAATACTCGATTTTACAGGTCAAGTTGCAGGTAATTTGTATATTTTTCTTTAAAAAAAAAATGGTAAATCTGCTCGAAGAATAAAAAATATTGTTACAATAAACTTACTTAATGAATTAATATAACGTCTTTCAAAATTTAAATTAACAATATAATATTTTTATATGGTACAAAGCAGAATTACCATTAAATGGGAGACGCTTAGAATCAAGTATGGCAACAGTTGAGCCACATTGATCCAAACTTACATAATACTGCCACTAGTTTGCTCAGTATAAAATTAACACACATTCTTTAAAATCAATTAATAATAATAATAATCATCTCAATATACAATACTAATTAACCAATATTATATATATAAAAAAATTAGTAAAATTTGTACATATTGCACTTTCCTTAGTTCAACTAAAAAACATTACAGATTCACGTTTTCAAAATATTACCTTTTCCCGTATCAGCAGAGCGCACAGTACAAACAACAACAATTTTAACAAAACAACTTGATAAGTAATAGGTAAACAATTTTCTACACCCGTTTTGAAAAAAAGAAACTTTGTTACACAAGTCAATTAGGGCACTGAAAAGACAAAACAAAGTGCAGATTTCTTTAAATTTTTAATCTTGCCCGATCTGCTGATACCGAAGAAAGCAATAACCAGACAAGGGTTTTGGTACACGTCGGTTTCAGAACCAAACAGTACATAATTGCGCCCCTAAGGGGCGATTATTTCCTTAAAAATTATATTTTTATTTATATATAGACATTCCTTGCCGAACTTCTTTCAAATAAACAATTTGTATAATCAACAATCCTAATTATCAATTTTTTCTATACCAAAAACTAGAGGAGAAGGTGTTTATTTTAATTTTTTAACTGCTATCTAGAATCATTTTCTCAACCTCATTAATATACGATTCTAGCTTGAAATGTTATTGTTACGTAATTGTGTGTATGTATAGTATACACAAACATTCATTACAAAATGTTAGAACAAGAATTTGAACGTGTATACATGTAACAGCAGTTCGTGTTTAATTAAATAAGATCCGTACAGCCTTTTCGTATTTTTTTATAAATCATGATGTGGCAGTTTTATAACGAATGTGGCAGTGTTTTAAAGACCAAGTTATTTATTACTGATTTTGTGCTTTTTAACTACGTCTAATGACTAATTAAAATTTTTACGTGAGTTTCGAACCGCTTCGATTCTTCTTTTCACACCTAACAAAATTGTAAGTATGTTGTGTAAAATGTTTTCCTTTTTTCTTATTTTAGTAGGCTGTACGGATACACACACGCACATGTAATAATTAGACACAAGGAGATGATACCACATATATGAATGAGAGAGACAGAGTCACTGTTGGCAGTGAGTTTTGAAGAGTCGACCATTTTAAGTTAAAACATCCTTTTAATGCACTTGTGAGATCCTGAAATTTTGTACCACTTTGGTTTTTACAAAAAAATTTTGTTTGTAGTATTTTAGAACTTTACAAAACCAAATAATTTTAATTTTGTTTCCGGGGGAAGTACCCGACCAGAAATATCACACGCGAATTTTCTAAACAGAATTTTATGCCTTATTATAATATGTAGGTAAGTAACAAAATCAGGCAGGTTGTAAAGTTCCAAAAAATTTGAAATGTTATAAATTGACTGAGTGAATTTGCGTCGTCAAAAATATTTTATTATAAAAGATATTTAAATGGTTGACCCTTCAGTTGTCGTTTAAATAGCAAGTGCTTCCCAGATATAAGGCAAAAATGGCGCAAAAAATTAATTGTCTGCGTCCAACATAAAAATACATCTCTCTCTTTATGAAAAATATGGTTTATGTACATTGAGGAATTTTATGAAAATATGATTACGAATGTACTATATAATATGTTAAGTATTGTATATTATATTGTATGTATGTAGTATCTAGCAGCAGAAGTACTAATGCGGAAAACTATATAGTATCAAAATGAGAAGCTAAGAGCTACACACCAAGAGTTACTGTGTTAAAACATTAAAAAGTTCGTAAAGGCAGGACAGTTTTTTAGTGCAGCCAGTGCTATGTATTGGCAATTTTGCTCAACAGTATACCACCCTATCGTCGACGAATCACTTCAAAATAATTATATACATCATAAACGGACGGCTAGCTTCTTAAATTCTTTTCTGCCACAATCTTCTTCTCTTATAAAAATTTTACTAACTTACCAAAATTTCTTCTAATAATTAATTGCACACAAAGTCGTCAATTTTTATATCACCGGTGTTCAACCATCTGATCTGCCATTTTTGATATTGTGCCACTGTAATAATAATTTGCACCTGCCCTCAGTCTGGTGAGCCAATGTGTCATGAAGGCACCTCTGTTTTATAATCAGTCCAGTCCAGTCTTACATCTTAAGTAAGCAAATCGCCTGGTATAGTATCATAATAATAATTATATAAAATGATGCATAATTTATACACGCTTAGAAAAGCTACGTATTTTTATAATAATCAAGTCGAGCACTATCAACTATACTTAATTATCTAAATAAATCTATACTCATATAATAACATTCTCTAGATGCCGTCTTAACATTCAGTTAGTAAAAAAGTTTTAATTATACAATATTTCACAGCCAACAATTTGGTGGTGGATCAGACAATTGCTAATTCTTCTTTTTCCGAATAACCATAGCAAAGCACATCCATCACACCCACCCGGCATTTCCGGTATAGTTACTAAGAAATGCATCTACTATGTCTTCATATCGACGTCCCAAATTTCAGCAAGGAATGGCGGTAATGTTCTCTTTTTCTTGAACTTCAGTGAGAAACACATTTCCGAATTTTTATTTCCCAGTGTTCTTAATTCTGTCAAAACTGACAATAGTTTTGCAAAAACAGTACCTGCTTTTGGCTTTCTCCTACTATCGACGTATGCCCTTAATGCTTCCAAATAAATTTCCTGAATTTTTTCCACCTTCCAACCTTCGGCCAGCGATGGTCGTTCTGCAAAATAAAATTCGAAATTAATTTTCATTGCTTTTCCAACATTCTCAATTTCAAAATAAAAGGCAAATTTACAAAATATCCTTTTAAATTTAAATTATTTTGTTACAATTTTGCTTTTTATAAAACAAAAATATAAAATAAAAAAAATTTTCTTGAAACAAAATTTCCAACCCAAAAACTTCTGTTGTGTTTTACGTTTACCCCCCCCCTCCCTCAAAAAGTTTTTTAAATTACGTTGATCTTCAGTATTTTTCAAAATTTCGTTGTCTAATAACATTGTCAAAATCCTCAAATGAAATCTCAATAAAAAGAGGAACTTGAAAAGAGAAACTAGTCAAAGTTCCTTTTAGCAATTATTTATTAATATAAATATTATTATTAATATAAATATTATTAATATAAAAGACAAAAGGGTAAAAAATTAAGTAGTTCAAGAAAAAATGAATTAAAAAAAAATTAAATAATGAACCCTTAAACTTGAAACCCTAAAAATTGAAGGTTCAGAATAAAATGCTTTGGTGCTTGAAAAAACTCAGCTAACGACTTTGGTTAGACTGCACACAAAACATGGAAATCGGGGGGAAAAAAAGACGAAAAGCGGGAAGAAAAGTTCACTTTTGATATAAAATCGCTTTTTATTGCAAGTTTTGGAATCAAAGCGACAAAGAGTAGCATAACCACTTCATGAGCCAATTTTTTTGATATTTCAAAAATAAACATTTTTAGTTTAAGGTGACCAGATTTTTGAAAAAAAAAACTGTGGCAAAAATAGCGAAAAACTGTGGAGCAGGCGTAAAATTTAGATTTTCAATTAATACTTTTAAAAATTTTGAAAATCTTATAAAATAGTGGTTCACACAATTTCTTAATGAATTTTAAAATTAATCACGCCTACAAATCTTTCAAGAATTTGAAGTATCAAAATTTTAAGTTACATGAAGGTATCCAAAATATTATTTTTCATATGAAAATTTCCACGTTGTTTACGTGACTCATACACCCATGAACCATTTTTAGATTCACACTGCTCCTTGAAACATTGTTAAGGTGTAGATACAATTTTTCCTTTCTGATACCAAAATCTCAAGATTACAAGACTAAATATGCCGTAAAATTAGAGTAAATTTACTGATAATCTTGTGATCTGATCTTTTTGTGTTCCTTAAGGAGGTAAAAATAAAATAAAGCCTAATTTTGCCCCAAAATAAACTAAATTTTATTAATTTAGTCAAAAACTTACCAGAAAATATCACAATTGCGGTAAGCAGCGCATATTCTGCATTATCAACCTTCATTGAGAACATAGCCCGACAAAAATGGAGTAAATCTTCAATAGTTTCCCCCATTCCGGCTAATGTGTAACTATCACGTGAATATGGCTGGTTATTTACGAATAAAATGGAATCCGAATTTGCATCGTAACGTCTTGCCATTCTAAACATCATGACTTCACTTGAACAAGCCTAAAAACCAAACAAATCAAAACAAGTTCAAAATTTGGTGGGAAATCCCTTAGTTTTCTAAATCACCCTACACACCTTCAGTAAAGCAATTTGGTCTTCACGTAACAGCTTATCAAATCCAGGTAACCGTTTAGCAAATTCCACAATTAATTGGACTGTAAGGATGGTAATTTCTGTAATGTGCCTAAACCTCATGTCACATTGGTCCTCTCCTTCAACTGGTTGGTTCTAAAAGATTTAAAAGTTAGAATAATTTTGAAAAGTTAAAATCGCATCATCATCTTACCATTATTCGTTTCACATCCTCTTCTGATGGATGCTCAAATTCGTTTTGAAAATAGACAAGTCGATGTATAAGTTCTTCTTGTTCGGGAGAAACTGATTTGATGCCATTAACTAACAACGGTTTTTCGATATCCATCAACTGAAATCAAAAGTGGATCGATTAAAATAAAGAAATTAGATTTGGGATTTCCACAAACCTCTGGTTCGATTTTGATTATATCGGGTGAACCATTCGTCGTACTGTTTGGTTTATCTTTTTCTTTTTGGGCTTTCTTTTCTTTTCGTTTTACTGCGCATTGTACTTCTGGTACTACACACTCGGGTCGCATTCCCACACTGAGGCACTTTTTTAATCGACATTCCTGGCATTTTCTCCTCATGTACATGTCTATTTCACAATTGTTTCCGTATTTGCATTGATAAACTGCATTTTTTGTTATACTTCTTCTAAAGAATCCTACATAAAAACAGTTGGTTAGTATGAAAACCAAAGTTTTAAACGGTTCCTACCTTTACATCCTTCGCACGTTAAGGCATTATAATGATATCCCGAAGCTCTATCCCCACACACCAAACACAATTCTTCTTGCTGTCTTGGTGCTGGTCCTTTTTTCTTCTTCGCATCGCAACTGTCCGCACTGTATCCATTTACGCTACTTGGTGGTGAAAGATCTTCTCGACCTGCAACAAAAACAACAATTTTAGACAAAAAATTACTTTATCGAAACAGTGATTAATGATTACAGAAACCTTGGATGTTGCTTCCAATGGTCACATCCTTTTTAAAATTATTCCGAGTGGGATTACATAATAATCAAATTATTCAAACAAAAGAATCGCATACGCCTTAAAATAGGTTTTGGAAAGAATTTCGTTCCATGCGTAGGAACAAAATGGAAAATGATAAAAAAAATTGGGAACTCGTAGTCTTGAAGTAGATAATTAGCAGCAAAGTAATGTTCGCTACAAAAACTAGTTTCTGCAAGCACCTTAGAAAAAGAACGCCGGCCAGATGTTACGAGTTGCGAAATTTTATTGTGAATTTAATTAAAATGAATGCCACAATGGTCAATTGATTTTATATCCAATTTCAAATTAAAAATAACAAATACACGCTGATAAATAATTTAGATTCCATTCTCTGAGCTTCATACAACGGAGAATCTTTAAGTACAGTCCTTGAAATCAAAGCACGTTTTCTGCACCAGATTAAGCACACTGCTTAGTTACGGTCATGTTGCAAAAACTTTGTAAGCTGAATCAAAATTTAATTGCGAAAAAATTTGTTTAATATCCTAAAGGTAAACAGGATTGGAAGTTGTGCAGAACTTCTTGAGCAAAACAATAGTAAACTTGGTCTTCTTTATATTATGCGAAAAGTTATTTCGAGTTCCGCGGACCCTCATTATTTGTGATGGAAGTATGACGAAGTTTTTCGTTAAAAATTGCTTTAATTTCAAGAAACGGGCGATGTAATAAACCAATAGAATAGTAAATAATCGTGACGAGATTGCAAACTGGTGTTTTCCTCGCGATTCGAGAAATCTCTGGCCGGTACATAGAGTCAAGGACGCTCACTGCCCCAGGTCATTCTACTACTCGTCGAAACAACATCTAACCACATCCATCGACATTGGCAGTGTTTTCTAGCACCTAGTCAGGCCAACAGCACATTGATCTACATACACACTGACGATGATGTCAGTGACGCCTACACGTTTTCCTGTCCAAATTAGATTCACCATTATTTATTTATTATTGCGCCTTTACTTTTTATTTATAACCTCATGCCACACTAAAGTTTACAAAAGGGTTTAAAAATGGACGGACATCAAAGCAAACCATTTCTCATCGGCGCAAAAAAAATTTGAAATACATATTTCTAATTCAAATCAGGGGAAAGATGGATAATGGAGTGGCACTAGAAAGTATTTGGAACAAGCAAAACGTGTCCAAATTGCACAATAAAAGAAAGTTAAAAAAATAAATTCAAAATCAATCACAATGAAATACAAAAGTTGGCCTTGGTGAAAATAAATAATACAAGATTGGAATAATAGCTTAGTACACTTGACATTGACTGGTAATTGAATGTTGTAACATTAACAAAGCAAAACGAAGCTAATAAATACTACTTCATCTAATCCATAAATTAAAACTGTTTAATTTCATGAAATTTAACTTAATGAAGGGGAATTTAAAGAAATACACGAATGGATATTCTCCAAATAGCTGGGAACCGGTCATGGTGTGGAGTTCATAAAAACCCAAAAAACTTTAGCCGGGAAAAACACAAACTCCTCAAATAAATCACACAAAAAATGACGATATTTTATTTACAGGTTCATTACGTATTCCGCTCTGCTACAACGTCAACAAAAATGTTCTATTAGTCAAATTTACTTAATCCATACGCTTTCGTGTCCATAAAATTTGTTTCTTTGTTAAATTTTGTCTCATCATAAATAATAAGTGACGACGACCTTAACCTCACATATAATTTGACGAATGATGAACATATCGTGATGTGTTGAAGAAAAATGCGTAGTTGTCTCACATAATTTGAATAAAAATTTTGTTATGTGGGTTTAGAAAATGGAATTCGAAAAAGCTGAGGGAATTAAATTAATAGGATTGGTAGAAGCAATCCGATACGGTTTCGATAATTTATTTCGTCTTGTCCCACGTTGTTCTTGCATATTAATTTTTTGTAGCATCGAATTTGATATTGGCTAAATTGAGAGCTCCGATCAAATTTCTAATATTAAGTTAATATTGCCGGAAATAATGAACAGCTCGGTTTATAAATTTGCAAAAAATATTAAGAATTACATAAGCGATACTTTAACTAAAATTGAAAATGTGCTAATTCATCCTATAATTTGCTTTTAATGGGCTCCATTAGAAGAAGAATTATACAAATTGCGCTAACATTAAACAACATAAAAAGTTCATGTTTTAAATAGTTTTCCATTTCAAATTCCAAAACATTGAACTTGCAAATTATTTTCATTTCAAATTGGTCTAGAAAAATAGAGGTCAGCGAAACTTGGGTAAACAAATTTCATTTTCCGAAATATAATAAATTTTGTTTCTGTTGTATGATTGACATTATTTTTTGCTACTTAATTGATTATTCATTTGGCAAAAAGTTTAAAGGCGACTTGTTTGTTTGCAAATGATTTAAAATGGAAAGTTCCTTAAATATGTCTAATGAATGGGAAAACATAATGAATGCCCCTTCACCCCTCCTCCACCTCAATTGTACTCAAAATTAAAATAAAAATGGAAAGGGTTCTTACACGGTGACAATATAAGACAAGGTAAGAATAACCTGGTGAACCTTCTCAAAATGGAACTCTCCTTAGTTTGGAGAGACTACGTTGAACTGTAAGTTACCTATATGTGTAAAAGACCTGATAATACCTCGTATGCACATCACGAACATAAAGGGAAAGGATCGACGTCAAAATGTTACCATAAGGCACTTAGCAGAAAAATAATTTCTTCAGAACTTTTAAGAAACGCTCTTTCAGATAAATGGAAGCCAAGACTTTGTGCATCAAATATTGATACAGAAAGCAGTGGTGTCCAAAAGTATTGAAAAGAAGCGTCGGAAGACCCCCAGAAAAGATAAGTACGTACCTCATTAAAGCAGATAGGCAGAAATAGGTAGTCCCACGCAGTCAAACAACAGATAGACCAGAAAAAGATTGGAAAAACCTATGTTCAGTAGTAAACAAAAAGAGGTCGAGCAAAAGATATGAACATCACTTTTATGAATTTCAGAAGAAGGCAAGTAGAATTTACTCGGACCCATTTGCACTACCTCCTAGACCTGTATCCCAACAATATGAATTATGACCGCAGCCGTTGGACGGTTACGAGACTATGCCACTAGGCCTAAAACCCCCACAAAGTCAGGCATTATTTGTGAACTAGTATAGAACCAATGCTATAACATTTATTTGCTCCGTTCTAGCCAAAAATGAGAGTAGTTCAATAGTTTGTTGTTAAACTATTATATCGTGGAGGTGAAAATCTATTTTTAATTTTGTAGTAAATGTTTACCAATAGGTAATTTTTCAAGAATTCATGAAACGCTTTCTTGTTTTATACGAATTAACAGTAAATTTATAGTTAACACAATGAGGTGATTCAAATTATTTTATTAATGCTCAAGAAATCTAATGGAGGAGGAATTATAACATCTAAATCGAAGGGTTAATTTATTTCCGATATTTCTGCCGTTGTTAAAAAGCAAAATAAATTGATAGTATATTAAAGAGTTCTCACTCGTTTTCTAGCATTTCAAAATCCTCTTGGCACTTACGCCTTATGAATCCAAAAATATTTATCAGAATGAAATTTCTAATGAAAGTACTTTTACTAGTTTCTGGTACACCATGTAAAAGCCTTTAATAAAATATAATATTTTTTTATAAACCAAAAAGAACCGCCAATCCAAATCGAGAAGTCAATTTACTTTTTTCTGGTAAGTATTGCAAAATGTGAAACAAAATTCATGTTCTCTTTCTCCCTCTAGGTCACTAAAGACTCTTGAAACCCAAAAATAAAAAATTAAACTATACAGAAAAAAATATGGATGTGAGAACCATTAATAAAATAGAGGTAACGACGTTGCCCCAAATATACAATTTGATATGGGACATGGTTCGGTTTTAGGGCAATGACCCTTAAATGATATAATATTTAATAGTGGTCTTCACACACTTACATTATTAATTTAAGAACCGTTGATCTAAACCAAAAAGTCAATTAGCCCCCCCCCCGCATTTCTGGTTTTCAGAAAGTGAAAGGAAATTAATATCATATGAAATATTTCTCCCTGAACAGCTGTCAGTTCAACATCCCCTTGACACCAAGGCCTTTTAAAATCAAAAAACACTTGTCAAAATGAAATTCCTCACAAAAGCTGATGAAAAATTGCAAAAATCGTTGCTCCTAAAATTCCTAGCTATTTTTCATTCTAATCATATTTTAAACACAAATGAGAAGTTAATTTTGACAAGACAATAAACTCTTGAATAATTACGAACGAAAGAGCAAGGACCGTCCTTCTACTTAGATTCTAAGAATCGCAAAGTTCCTCCTTCACCACTAGTACAAATACAAACTAATTTTATTATTCAAACAGCGAACTTTGGCTTGCAAATTTACTTGATCAAAAGATTTGCGATTTAAACGCAAATGCATTCAAAAAGGATTTATGTGTGGACTGTAGTTTCCACAAAAACCACAGCCTTGTTTCTTGCTTTTTGTAGAAAAAAGTTAATATTTTTCTAAAGGTGTGGTTGAAAACCAGTGGTTGAACTTTGATGTTTACATGGAGACTCCAATACAACCGACACATATTTTCGGTGCTATTAACCGGCTAGCTAACTGGTTTAAACTGCGAAACTATACAAGAATCGAAAGCTTCGGGCATTTTTGAAAGTGTAACGTAGCCAAGCCATATTTGGTTTTGGTTTTAAAATAGCATACAAATTAATTCTTTATAAATGTGTTTGTATGTCTGGGAGAGTTTTTCGGTTTTTGGACTGGGTTGTCCAATTTTGTCCAAAAACATTTATCTTAGTAACTCGTCGGGAAAATGACGAAAATGTCAATAACGGGGGCCAAGAAAACTATTTTTAAATAGAAAGTATTGGCACAGCCGGGAGGTATTTTTAAATTACTTTTTAATGAGCCACAAAGAAAACCAAAAAATAGGATGATGTGCCAACAATGCAAGTGTTTTAATTTACATTCGAATGTTACGACAAAATGTTTTCGAAACGCTCTGATAAACATTAAAGAGTTTAAAATAGAGAAAAATAATAAGGAATAAACAAAATGAAAAGGATGAAGTAAACTAAAAATTGTGTTGTGCAAACCTTCTATTTATAATATTACAAGAAAAATTTCTTGTACAAGATAGTGATAATAATAACTTATCTATGTACGAGTATATGCTCATATTATGTGAGGAGTAGTTGTTTCAAAGTTCAGGTTGAAGGTTACAAAAAATAATTAACAGATACTAATTATTGTTTAATGGCTTCGTACGCACTTGAAGCAAAACAAAAACCAGATTTGACAACACAGAAAATCTAAGGTATCTCGCCCAACAAAGCAACCAGCAATCCATCGTTCCAAAAATGTTAAATACGACAAGCAAGCAAACATCATAAAAATTATACTACGCATAAGTGTAGTAAAATTTATTATAGTGGAAACTATCGTAGTTCACGTTCTCATAAAATCAAACCAGGTAGTTACTATGGAAGAACGAAGAACAAAGTTTACGCTTCGCTGGTCGCGGTCTCGCGGTTTGTGGTCTTGGTTAAGGCCAAGACTAACATTAAAAGTAGTTTAGTAGACGGAAAAGGATGTTGATTGTGTAACACCTCAAAAATCACGAACCAATCAATTTTTGCAAAAATTGTTTCATTGTTGAAACCATAAAATTCTGCGAAAATTAATAGCCACTAAACCTTAAGATGTTGTTTATGATGCAAAAAAATGACCAATATGTAATAAATGCAACTAAACCCAAAAATGAAGGACGAACTCATTTTGGAAATATTTCAACCTTTCCGGATTTTTTCTCGATCAAAAACTGACCTACTAAACTTTGTGGTTGCAAATCCTTGAAAAACATAATAATTATCCCTTTTAGGAAGAATGCATAAAATTGTTTCATCCTACGATTATGCAACGAAATAATATACTAAAAATAAGACGCGAGCTGCAAATTACGTTTGAAAATAAGTCATGTGTAAGTTTAGACATTACAATGCTTGAATCACTCACATTTTCTGCAATTATGTAAAGCCAAGTACCTAAATATGGTGCATTGTATAAAAATGAAAAAATGAAGTTTGTAATGAATCACAATAAATCCACCATTTAACATTATTTATTTTGTTTTACGTGGCAACTCGAAAATGCGTGATGTTGGTTTTTTCAATTAAAGTAAAGCAAGAAATGCTATTATCGACACGATGTTTCAAAATTCTTCGAAAAAATTGTATAATTGAATGAAGTAGGTTGAATAGACTGGAAATTCCAACTTTTTTGTTTAATTTTTACATAAAAATGTTGTATGCACTTCCAAAAGAAAAAAGTAAAACTAGCGAAAACGTCTGAATTTTCTGTCATTGATGAAGTACAAAAATGTGTCAAAAAATTTGATCTTGCTTAGTTTAACTACAAAAAGTTTTCTGTGAAAGATCAGAGGATGTTGAGTCACCTCATCTTCAATTCAGTACGTCTTCGTCTCCTTTCAAATTTATGAAGCTCAAATGACGTAAACAAAATCCTTAAAATAAAAAAGGAATATAGACTCTGCCTCCTGATGAGTCAAATGTGATTATTGGCGATTAAGACGTGGAGGTTGGACAACATCCAGCTCTGTACATCAAATTAATACAACAGTAACACCTCCAATAATTTAACAAATTTGAAAAGTTTTCTTTAAAATTTGCTAAGAGGGAGATTATACATAAACTTCAGCAGCAAAATTAAAATGCTAAATTAATGCACGATTGTTGATGGGAGGATAACTGATCACCCTACGCTACCATTGATTGGTTTAATCGCTTTTATTCTAATTTAAATAAGTAAATTAAGAAAGTATAATAGTATACACCTTCTTGAGAATTAAATGCACTACAAAAAAGTCCAATACAGCATAAAAACATTACAGTCAATCAGGGTAACTTTGAGCCATTTACAAAGTTATGAAATTATGTGAACTCCATGATTTAAATCAGCAAGTTATTAGCTGTAGCTCATCAGCGGTCACACCAAGCCATAATTGCTGTGCGATTAAGATGTTAAATACTACTAGGTATAGCGTAATTTTTTATGGAAGGCAGTGCTGACTCGATGTTCACATATCACATAATGTCTACTGCACATAAATAGCCACACCTCTGCCTTGAACAAAAAATTACGCTCTCTTACAATAAATCGTCCTATTAGAGGTAAAAGTCACTAAGTGCTTAAAGAATCGTATATACTTAGTGAGTTTTACCTCTAATAGGACGAAATACAAGTGGTGCAAAGTTAGACCCCATAGTTGAAAGTTACCCTGATTGACTGTAATCAAAATCTAAATTTTAGAATTTTACATTCCGTACCCACAGACTCCCTGATTTTAGCACCAATTTGAGTTCCCATTTTACATGGACCCCCTAGCACTCGTAGTTAGGTATAAATTATATCAAACTGTAATGATATGGTTTCAGCTTGATGAGTTCTGAATTCATTATGCTTACGTTAATTCTGATTGTACTAATGAACTTTTTCTCCTTCTTTAAATTTTATACAGACGAAAGATACTTTGGAAAGCACAAAAACTTCTAGCACCAAGCAACTTACGTCCAAATGGTATAGCTTATTATCCAAAAACCATTCCTAAGCTTTCCGATCTTAATTAAATTCACAGACATAACATAACAAGGAACATTAGAAAATGAAAAAGAAATAGACTTGAAGGAAGATATAAAAAGTCCCATGTACTAGACAAGACGAGAAGTTAAAGGAAAAAAGCAAAGACGATTCCGTTAAAACGGCTTTTCAAGCGAAGTGCGGATACCAAGTATTAGCGTAGTAACAATATCTAAGATAACTGCATAATAAACAAATACATAGGGGCGCTGAATAAGTGAATATCATTTTACAGGGAAACCTGAGCAAGAAAATACAGTAATTAAAAAGTATCTTCCACAGTGAGAAAAATGAAATGAAAGGAAGAAGACTACGTGGAAGACTTCGACTGGAATGAAAAATAAAGTAGAAGAATATCTGGAGCTCCTCAACATATTAGGATGGAGAGAGAAAGTGTCAGGATATACCTAAGAGGAATAATAAGAGAGCAGCGACTGAGATGGTTCTGATTAGTAGTTCTGATGACAAAAGTGATGTGATGATGATATGGTATCTGTCCAGGTGTAGAAAACAACGAAGTGAAGAAGAAAAATATAAAAAGATCTGTAGCTCTTGAACGTAATGGGATGAAGAAAAAAAGTGAAGAATATTAGGCGTAGGCTTATTTATATTTCTTATGTTTACGGTCATTGCGAAGCACATACTTTTTATGTCGTTTTCTTTTCCCTTTTTTTTTGTTTGTTTTTGACAGATAAATTGTTGATTATTATAATATTGTCTTATCATCCACTCACTTCCGTTTTCACCGATGTTTGTCATGCAAAAATTGTTCTGCAGTTCTCGAATACCGATTTTTTTGATATTTTATTGTGGTATATTGTTATAAATCTCTGAGTAATTTTAACCTCAGATATTTTTGGATTTTCCAACATTAAGTGGATGCTTTGTGCTGTCTGGAAGGTGACGTGGATTAATCATCGAAATGTAGTTATATTGTTATCTTAGGTGGAAGTAAACAACAATTTTATATAAAAATAACGTGGGCGAAAACTGGTGAAAATATATTTACATAAATTTTAGCACGAGGAAAGTGAAGCCATTACCAATAATCGATGCTATGTTGCGTACCCAATTACTAAGTTCAGTCAAGTTAAGAAGAAGTTCAAGTTTACATGCGAATTTGCGAAAGAAACAAAAGTAAATTAAGTGTAAACTTTTTATTGGAATGAATTTCTTTGATCAAAAAATAAAATTTTATAATTGACTCGATCAAAGCTTCACAGCACAAAATTTCACATTGGAAATGCCAATTATTTCTTGCACCACCTAATCGACCGGAACCCTTAAAACTCATTAATTTGATTTTTCTAAACGGAACTCGTTATACGAACAAGACGAGAAAACAAAGTTAAATTATTTCCAAAATAAAGTGAACGCTTTACACCAAACACAATTCCCCAAATTTACATAACGATAAGTGATAAAATCGTTAATCGACTTTTCTAAGTAAAACGCATCAATTAATGTGCTCATTATGTAAATCCATACAGAAATTGTAATAATTAAACAACCGGGCTAGAAAATTCTTCATCTACCAGATGGAATTAACATATTTGAGTTTGGTTTTAATAAATTTGCATTTCTTATTTCATCAATTTAGTCAAAACTAATCTGATTAAAGTTTTAATACAAACATGTATTCCTTCGGTGACAAAATTACGCAACATCCTGTACATTATTAAAATAATTAAAAAAAAACGTTGCTTCTAAATTTATTCAATTGTATCCATCATGCATAAATCATATGAGAAACTTTTTTTAAACAAAAAAAACTTATTT
Organism: Rhagonycha fulva; assembly: GCA_905340355.1. Taxonomy (NCBI): domain Eukaryota; kingdom Metazoa; phylum Arthropoda; class Insecta; order Coleoptera; family Cantharidae; genus Rhagonycha; species Rhagonycha fulva. The sequence continues at coordinate 4,105,125 of HG996559.1, forward strand.
TAATTTGAGGAAAATGAATGTAATTACACAAAAATTAATTAAGATTATTGTTAAGCAGGAGGGAACATAATCTTTTACTAATTTACCTTGAATTATGTGTTATTTTTTCCCACGCGCAAAATTAACAATGGAAGCATAGGAAAATTGTATAGCCGGCAGAAATTAAAATTTAATAATTTGTAACGAACATTTTTTCACTACTTACGAGATTTTTCGAAATTGGTGACTAGTAAAAATGTACCCTCGATTTGCTTACCTGTAAAGAAAAATAAATAAATATCGGAATATCGACCGAGAGGTAACATTAAAAATTATCAGCATGGTTTTTTTTCAAGGTTCACACTACTTATTACAGTTATCAATTTGATAAGAGTATGTCAGCATTTCAAGCATAACCTTGTCCCGACTTATCAGGAATAGACAACTCAACATTTCTATTCAAATAGAAAAGCTAACTTTAACTTTATTGCTCAGAAAAGACTACAAAATCGAACAAAACGTTTGGGTTTGTGGCCAAAAAAATTATTTTTGTTTTCATTCCGACAGGAAGCAATGAAAATTTTATCGTTCCAAAATGCAAGTGCGAAGAAGAGAATATACCCCTATAAAAGCACCACAAAGGAATTCCAACTAGCAAAAAATGTTGCCCAAAAAGGTGAAACTTGTTCGGCGAACCAGACATCTAAATTACACCACTACGAGATAGTTATTGTAACCAGGAAGGGTGGTTATCCAAAAATTGTTATCCGCCATATGGTGACACTGAAACTCGATTCCTTCTTTTTGCAAATTTCAAGGTGGATTATGCAATGGCGACAGGTGGTCGTTGTTTCATCTGTCTATTTCCTAGGCGCCGGATACCGCATGATTCCATCGAGAATTTCCGCAATTATTACTTCTAGCCGTGTTATTAAATGCGTTTCTTCGAAGAAATTTATTTTACGGCGGAAGACATATTATTTTCGATTTAACAGATTTGAAACCAATGAGCACCAATTTGGACATCCCTCGTAGCCAAAAAGTCAAAATTTCCAGCATTCAGATCCCTCGAGGTAGAATTTAATAAACGTTCGTGCAGCCACCGAATTTGCCTAAACGTAATAGAGGTGCAGTTGCATATTGCAGATGCTGATCTGGTTGACCCTGGCAATGACTTTGTACGACCTCTATCGAGGCAGGTGAACTAGCAGTAGGGCAAACAATTATTATCCAACCCTAACCCTAATTTTAATTGATCCCTCGTGAAATGCCCACACTGCTCGATTCAAAATAAAACGTTTTGTCTCAAAAATAGTACGTTAAATGACGCAATCCTATGATTAATTGAAACAAAACACCCTACCGCACCTGCCTATTCGTCCACATTGTTGGCAGAAGGAAGCCTACCAAGAAAACATAATTGGAACTTTATCAACCAAATAAATCATGCACCATTGACGACGACGCTGCTATATTAGAAGGCAAGTTAGCGATTTTACCTCAAATTATTTAAACTTGCACCTGTTTCAAAAACTTACAAGGACACAGCTGTTGTTCCTGTAACCCTGAAATTCCAAAATTACACATCCTTTAACCTATATTTACCCTTTGTCCGTTTCTCTGCAAAACTTAGACGGCAAAAAAAAACCAACAATTATGACCGACGTGCTAAAATTATTCGTTAACGAAGTTTATTGAACTAAATTAGTAACACTGGCCTCTAAAGCACAACAACTACAGGCGAAAATTGCGTCACTTTCCTTTTCGCGTTGATCGTTTTCGAATTTAGGACGAGTTTACAGTTCAATCACGTGTATGACCAATAATTAAGTTTTGGAAAACACAGCCAATAAACCTAATGTAATGATCGGTTCCAGAAAATGAGGTCAATTTTACTGAACATTGTAGGTCACCAAATTGATGCTCGGATTGTTGTTATGTAATTCTGTAGTGTCTAATAACAAACACGTGGAATACGACTGATTATGCATTAAATATAACAATAAGCAACATTCTTACACCATTTGTTAAGCGGAAATTTTACAATATCTCGAGTTAAGTGGTGGTCTTGAGGTTTTCTGTTGCAAAGATTACGGAAGATCCTTTTGGGATTCGACGAAATTGGAGGAGAAAATCGTGAGATTGGAAAGACCCACGTGAAGACTGTTTCTGATGTGAACAGAAGTGTCCTGGTAACACCTGATGCGATAAAAGAATATCCTTACGTTTTTGAAAGAAAAGTAACTGTGAGCTTGCAACATCTTCCATACATTTTCAGTAGTGTTAGAGAATTGTTTAGCCTTGTATAAAGTGAGTTAGATAGATATGTCCTACTTTTACGTATTTGTGTCACTTTCGAGTCAAGACCAAGATTGCACAAGAATGGAGAATGACCACTTTCTCATTAAAAAGCGAACGAAATTAACAATTCAACTGAAAATGAAATTAATCATCGTTATGCAATTTTGATTAGCCCTGTACGATGAAATCTGTGATTCGCCACGGAAATGCGGTCGGTCAGCACAAAGCCCGAAATAGTATCATCTAAATTCAAAGAAAGTTTTTATTGTATTTTAGCAACATTTTTATATTATTAAATTTACGTATGTATTTATTTTATCGTATACTTCGCATTGAAAATACGGCGTGAATACTAATTAAATTTGTAGTCTTTCTTCGAATAACGGTGCATTCGCTTTTCTATTGACTTGTAAACAAGATGGTTTCATCCCTTTTCGAGACCCTGACGCCCCCCAAGAACATAAACATCCGCCGTTTATTTTTAGTGGGTATTCATAATCAATTCGTTAATTTCTTGAATAGAAAATTAAAACCAAAGTAAGAACCTACCTGAAGTTGGACTCGTTTCCGACTTGATTTCAGATTCCAACAAAATCTGGTCGGAGCATTCCGATTTAATATCGATGGGGGTTTCTGTTTTAATATGATGCGTGGAATCCAATTTGATGTGATGGTTGGTATCTGGAATAACAGTTTGCGTTGTGTACTGGCAATAATTTTGAACAATTGTAAAATTGTGGGCATAATTTTGAGAGTTGGCTTCGGTACGATCTAAATCCCACAATTCTAATTCAACTTCGCCGATATCCGGCGACGTCAAAGAATCTGCTGGACTCATAACAAGGTAAGCAGTTGAAGAACTAACTTCGGAACTTCTATCCTCTACAGCTATTCTTACAGCTGAAAGCCCATTATATCTACGCTTCATTTCGTATCCGAATACGAATTGATTTACACAATTAAATTATTTTAAATCATAAACAAACACATCACTCGATGTTTCGCAATCTTGCGTTCAAGTCTCTAACAACGAATCACTTCTCAGATGGAGCTGACCAAAACTGAATGATTAAAATAATTACTTCACTATCTATTAAGTTCAAAGTCAAAAATTAATCAATCAACGATAACGTAAACAACTCTGGATTCAAAGTTACACCCACCAAATTTATCAAGTAAAAAAAAAGACAAAAGGAATTTGTTTATTCACTTGGGTATTTATAAATAATATACACGTGGTGTTAAAATATGTAAGTAGGCCCAGTAATAAATGAAAGTAGCACTAAACTAGTAAATACTTGACAAGGAGTCGGTCGGCCACTAGCACTAATGTAGCTCTTCGTCGAGGAGAGGTTGCCAATGGCAGCTCGTGACGTCACAACAGGTTGTTACCTTGTTTCCCCCCTCGTACATTCCAATACATTTACCTGGCGTTGTTGTATTCCACTGTCAGGGCCATCTTACGTTCCTCTTAGATTAAAAAGTGGCCACAACTTTTTCAACAATTAAGAACAACCACAGCGATTACTTTGATAAAGCGTTCGTTTTAACCAAGTTCTATAATATTACGTTGGTAAGACTGGAAACGAATAATAGGTACTCTGAATTTTTAAGAAATTATTCTGGGAAATAATGGAAAGGTTAATGTTTGCACTATAGTCGACTTATTGTCGTCTGACATTGACATCATTCGAGATAAAAACGGAAGAAAGTGCAAGTTTCCACTTCTAACTTGATGAGAAAAGTTACGCTGATAAACCGGCCCTAATACTACCATTTTGCTCACTCCCAAGATAGGTAGGTAATTTACCTCAGCACAAAAAATCATATGGAGGTTATCAACATTTTCTCATGACGAGCGAGCGCATCATTTGTTTCTCTGATCTGCATTTATTAAGATGCAATTACTCGGGTAATAGCAGCATAAAAAATCATATTTTTACGATCACAAATGAAGCAAGTAGATAATAATTTACAATTACTCATTTGTAATTGTTAAATTAGTCATGATTGGCTACAGGAAGCAAAATAATCTATTTAATGGCGGAAATTTTAAATAATTGCATTACCTATGCAAAACTATAATCAAATTTTTTCTTCGACTAGTCAAAAATGCAGATTTGAAAGGTTAAACCCAACCTCACTACCGACTAATGGCAAAATTGGCTTTTTGGTTCATATTTTTATATTATGGGATATCCGTTATTAACCAAGCATATCCGATGTAAAATTATTTCTCAACATAACCTTGCTTTTTTAATTATTAACACTTCCGGATCGCGCAGTTCGAGCAAATCTGTAGGTAAATATTAGAAATTGGATGTTGCTTCCAAATTGAATTGAAATAAAACGCAAATGAAACTTAAATTGAATTCAAATTGACATTCAATACCAAAATTGACTCTATTGTATGTACTATAAGAATCGTCTATTTCCTGTACGCATTATTACTAAAAAAATCTATTGTAATCAAATTCGTGTTTATAATTATCAATTTTTTAAATTTTGTGCAATTTTCCTTAGGTACCTACCATAAAATAATTTTTATTGTATTATATAGGTTTTGTGACAATAAAAGAAAAATAGTAATTTACTACGTATTACACAATTACACCCTTAACAGCTGTCCCTCCCATTCTGCTTCAGTTCCAATTTCATGCATTCTAAACATAAAGAAGTTTTTGGAATGCCGGGCTTTAACTTTAGGGTTGGGGTTGTTACCCTAACACCTGCACTGGGCCAAGGTCGCAGAGGGTGTGTTGTTATTACCAAAAGGTTACTGTACTTTACAAAATCCAATATGGCCGAAGGAAGAATAATTCTAGTCGTTCCTTGAGGAACAGGAACAGCCGGCCAAAATTGAATGAAAAAATGGACAAAGCAAAATTTGAATAAGAGCCTTGAAAAAAGTTGAAAAACACTCTATCTATTCAAATTTATCTTGTATGTATTTACTTATTAAATTTCAAGGTTCCAACTTATGAATATAGCAACTGTCTTGAATTTATTAAGATGGAGGCGCATCAGCAAAGCCGTAAAAGTTTAAATATAGAAAAATTTCCTAGTTTAAAAGAAAATGTGGGATAGAAAATGTTGTAACAATGACATTAAACTTGTATTTTATTCTACTTTTGTTTTCAACCTGCCGAGTCGGTCACGCTCTGATGGAGCAAGGCGCCGGTAAAATGGCGTCCGTGACGTCACGTAAAATAATAAAATTGAACAAACTGCTTATATAAAATAATGTTGGTTTTCAAATTGCATCGTTTCAAACGCGATGGACAAAGACATTCATTGCAAGTTTTACCGTTATACGGAAGAAAAACTGCCACTTTTAACAAAACAAGGGGGACAACAAAAAATCCGTAAAATTTCAAACGCAGTACCGTTAACTTTGTAAAAGAATCCTGAGTTGTAAAATATGGAAGCAGGTAGAAGTTCATTCTACACCATAAAATGGTTGACCAAGACTTACACAAAATTGTAAAACTTTTAAATAAGGTTTTAACCCTTTCTAACCGCAGCTGCTGTTTACGGAAAGAAATAAAAAACACTTCTGGTTATAGGTACAAATTGGGTCATCAAAACTTGAAAAATCCGAAAGATGATTAATTTTTCCCATCCAGCTAATGAACTCGAACGATGAGAACCTCGGAAGAATGAGGAAGTACCCATTTGGTTAGACCATTATCAAATCGAAGCTATCCATCCATAAACTTATCTCGAGTTAATTAGAATGAAGCTAAATGCCCAAACAAGGTATCCCCCATTCGATCGTTCAATTAGGTATTAGTATATAGGTATGAAAATCGATTTGTTATATTATATTTTTTTAGAAACCTTGCGATGTAATGGGAACGGTAAGGAAGCCTTAAACAACCCCATTTTGCAAATCCTTGACCTACATTATGGCAAATGCATCTGACCTACCCTAATACGTAATCCTAAGACCGCATGACCTAAAATGAATGACCGTCAGTTTTCCTGTTGAATTGAAGCCAGGATATTGGGGTAGGCTTGAATTACTTAACAGACATACGATATGCATACACATTGCACGTACGTTTATTCAAGTATTACATATACGACGTAATACACTCGGCCATATAATGCATTTGCGTGTGCATTTCGTCCGGCAAATTTAAAAATCGCGAAAGCAATTTAAACAGTAGGTATTCATAATGAAGTTGATGCATGATAGTAGTGTTTTCCAAATTGGAAAAAGGAGAAGGGCTGGCAAGAATTTGGCAAATGTCTTTTTGCAAAGAAGATTCGATGAGTTAAAGAACTGAATTGATCAAATTAAACGTCAAGGTAAGGTCAAAACCAAAATAGCGCAATCATTAGATTAAATGATTAGAAATTAAACTCAATGTTGATTTAAAATATTGCGTAGACAATTTGTGTTTGATTACATCACAATCATGATTGTAATAATGGTAAGTGAAGTGTAGGAATCAACGGACCGTCACTTGACATGGTCACAGCAGAACTGGTTTAGTAAATTAGAACCATCACCGGCAACTAACTTCACTACATTCCCGCTGTCCTGGTCTTGTTTCTATCTTTAAATAAAGGTCATTGCCTGTTGTTGTCTTTTAAAGTTTATAAACCACAAAAAAACACATTAAATTTCCAGTTTTTTTGCAATAGCAATAATTACACAGCCGATTATAATAATTTAAAAGCGAAAAGTTAAAAAATGTAAACGTTGAAATGACGAAAATTAAAAAAGTTGCTCTGGAGACTTCAACGCTCGATAAGCGATGCAACTCAAATTTTGACAAGAAGGTTTTTAATTGGATTATTTTACATAATAACATCCTCGTCGCCAATTTTATGATTCCTACCCATCACCATTAACATTTTATGATTGAAATAAAAACAACTTTTTGTACATAATCACGTGACGAATTTAAAAAATAAAAGTATAAATACAAGTTTCCGCACAGCATGAAACTACAAATGATTTTTGCTAGTCGTTAAACATCAGTTGTTCATCATTTTAGTACTTAGTAGGTATATAATAACAACAACAAAAAGAAATAGAAAACAAAACGAACAAATGTTATATTGTAATGTAGCAGAAAAAAGTTAGGTTATGGATTTGATACACCAGAAGCCTGAGAGTTCAGTAAGCGGAACCCTACGGTTAAAAGATACATAGGTAATGAGGAAGAGCAAGATGAACATAGGTAAGAATAGTTTTAGAGAAAGAAGGATTTAATGGTGCTCGGGAACGGTCTATTGCAGTTGGCCTTGACTTGACTGCAAGTTCTTCAGGTTCTTTGCGGAGTAGGTACAGTCTCAGACATTCTATAATACCAACTCGATAACAAACCAAATTTATGTAAGTATATCACAATCGATCACATTACAAACCTTTTCTGAAACTAAAGATGGCGTAATCCAAGAAGGCCTACTTACAACCCTACAACTTTCACCTTACGGTACTTTTATTGCCCAATTCAATTGTACGTTTAAAAGTTCGATTCGAAAACAATTTGATAATTTTCTAAAAGCAAAACCTTCCATTAGAAAGTCTGAAGAAAATCGAATCTTACGCAAGGCATGAAGAGCCATCCGTTGCAAAACCGAAGAATTACAATTTAAATGGTCACGAAGTGTGAAATGATTTTCAGTTTCTACACGACTGAGAATAATTCTACTTTTGCACTTGCTTGGTTTAACTTGTAAACCTTGAACTAAAATTCCAAAATTTGCGTCTGCTGTCTTTAAATATTAAAAATTTTCTTTCATTGTTTCATAGCCCCCGGAGAGGCTTTCAAAAATTGCCTTAGCGGATGGTATTTCACATCCACATGGCGGGGTATTGGTTAAAGTTTTCAACTAGCAATAATCGCACCTCGGATTGACCTCATTGGTTACGATATCGCCTCTGCGCAAAGCTGACGTTTCGGTTCGAATTTCTGTGTTTTGTCGGCTTCGCGGTAAAACGCAACAAACGATATACACGTGGCGCGCCATCTACCGTGGTGAGCGTGACCGAATTTATCGAACGAAACCTAAATTAATTTTTTTTCTCACTACTAAAAAACAAAGACTCGACTTGCCTTAATTGTCGCGGCAATTATGTAAAAAGTACACCAAAAATACAACATCTGCTTTTCAAACAGCCCAGTCCCATATGCGAGTTCAAGGTTACATTAATATTGCGATAAGTTAACTGATTATGTGACACAAAAAGAAGTTTTGAATTTTTTTTGCCGGATATGTATTTTTTAGACGTCTGAGCAACATGGTCGACTGTAGCACACCATGGGAATTAAATCTCGGTGGTGGTACATTTTTTAATCAGCCAGACACGACAGTTATTTAACATATGTGTGATATGACTAAGGTCACGTTACTTTACTCAACAATATTGACGTAAAGTAATACGTTAGGGTAGGTCGGATCACTGTTGTTCTTCTCGATTACGTTTTGCATATTATCAGTGCAACTACCTTATCCGTTCTTTTTTCACTATTTTTAGCTCCCACGTCCGCGCAAAAAACCCAATTTTTAAACTAACGACTTCCATCTGCAAAGATTTTCACCTTGGCAACAAAAAATCCTACAGCTGAATTTTTTGCGTCTAACGTCTGCAAATTCCTAATTTCCGGTACAACATCCAACCCCGTCATCTTTAAAATTGTCGCCTACGACAAAGGAATCACAAAAAACTAAAATAAAAAGTTTAATTACATGAACCCATATAAATTTGCGCACATAATGTAATCTACTCGGTTGATAGACTTTTCAAGTTCAAGGCTGTCCAAACGATTACATGTTTATTATACGGAAGGTTTTTGGCACCGGTTGTCTGTTTTCTTTATCTCAGCCTTGAGTTATATAGAAAACAGTTAAAACTTTTGGCTCAAAAGTATGAAAAATTTTTATCGAAATCTATTTTTGGCTTTTTAAACCAACACTCGCCCGTCTAAAAAAAAGTCTACTAGCATAGCAATCAATTTTATATTCCGTTTGGTGTAAATAACATTTTTCAGGAAAAGGTATTAGATTGCGGACCACGATTTTGTGTCATTCGTATCACCTACTCCAGTAACATTGAACTATTTTGTTTATTTTTCCTGTTTTTGTTACGTAACACTTATCGAGTGAATCGAAAGTGAAGTTGTTTTGTGATAACAAACGTGGATTAATGAATTTTATCTGAACTGCTTGCCCAAGTATTGATTTTGGGTCAGAAACCTTAATTTAGAGTTTGAATGGTCGACTAGCTATATCTCGACATCTCTTTGGAGGTCTTCCAGGATGTCCCTGGTTAAGTGGCTTTCCTATTTGGCAACCTGCGGTTGCTCACTTGTGTCACATTATTGTTCACCGTCTTTTAAGGTTACGATAAAAGTTTCCGCATAACATTGAACCACCTTGTCGTCACTCTTAAAATAATTCCAAAATACTGCTCTTCTTGTGTGGCGCGAAAGTTATGATGAAGAGTGAACCAGTGGGAATCTCGTTAATCCATTCATGCGCACCATTCCTAGTTTCTATGTAAAATCCATAATATCTATCTATCATAATTCTAATAGTATTATTGTATCCTATATAATAGTCAACCATTTACTGTTTGATTGGTTACCACACTTAAAACTCTCCGTAAATCTTGTAAATTACACATATTTATGAACCTCATTTGGGTTCGTATTTCTAACAGCAATAAAATAGTGAAAGAACAATTTTAAAAATTCAGGTTCACCATATAAATGACAATTGACAGAACAGTGGTAGAACACAATTGATAGTTAATAAAGGACAGTGGTAAAACATAGTTCAGAGTTTTGAAAGTTAAATTGACAGGTTTAAATTGCAAATCTAAAATTTTTGGTGTTGCTGTTGTTTTCCCTTTCAATAATTTTTAACTTTTTCCAAGATTATATCTACTCATTAAAAATGAGCTTTTAAAATTTTTGGTCAACTAACCAAGTATTTATGAAGAACCCTGACCGTGGACATAAAATCCAATCAATGTGTTTTAACATCGAGGGGTTAATTTCGGAATAGCACGTCGTCACCATTTTATTACCCAATGCGTGGGTGTTATAAAAAGATAAGGTAATTAAAGCCGGATAAACGGGGATAATAATAACAGAATATGTTAATCCAAAAAATTTTCACGGGCGTTCACCGAGAGTCAATTAGAATAAAATTTACAATTCAACTAAAACTATTTTACATTTCCAGAGACCCCTAAATTTAGATGGTGTAACACGCAATCGAATAACAAATATCGTATAAAACGGTGAATTAGTTTATATAGCGCATTAACCTCACAAATTCGAAGAAAAAATATATAAATGTTTTATGAGAATATTGATTATGTAATGGAAGTTCATTTCATTCTATCAATCTTTAAAATCTCACGGCAAATAAAAAAACTAATCTAATGATAATTGTACAAAATGGAAAAATAATCACAAAGAAAAAAATATTTCTACGCTACGCTGGTAAATATTTTCGAGCGGGAAGCTTAAAAATAACTTTCCAAATAAAAGAGGAGATCGAATGAAACATTTTAAAACGGTGCAAGTCCGACCCTGCCCAGAAACCGCAACCAGGTGAATGATTACCGTTTGTGGTTGGTTCTAGTCATGTACAAAATAATGATGAATGCATGTAGATTTTCTTGTGTCGAAAACAACTCGATATTTCTATGATTTATGATATAGCAGCAAAGTTTATTTTAAACCACCCCGTGCACTTCATACGGTTTTCTAAAAGCATTTCCACAAGGTCATTCTCTCGAGTTATTCGATTTTAAAATCAGAATAACTTTAAATATTTACACAAAATTACATCTTAAATTTAAAGTCGTCTTTAACGAACCAATCAAATAAACGGAAATACTTGGAGTCTAAATTTATAAAAGCATTAACGTTATTCACCATGACCTGTTCGTTTATCGATTTCCAAAATCGACGAGTTTACAAGTTTAAATTTAATAAATTGAAAGATAACAAATTGGGCAATAAGTCAAAAATGATCGATTCGCTCCGAAAAACGCCATAGACGAACTTAGCTACCGATTAATAAAATTATAAAAGCCAGTAATCAGAAATAAAAATTATCTTGAAAAAACAAACTTGGCTGGAACTACAAAGCAAATATGCAAGTTAAAATGTCAAAATAAATTGAAAAGTGCATAACGATACGCCCAAAAACACAAAAAAACAAGGCGTTTTGGCATTAGAAGACGCTGCAGTTTTTTCATGTATCAGGTTTGTAAAATACGACAGTTTTTTTCGCTTTTATAGTAAACATGTTCATTTTCTTTACAAAACAATGTCGAAATTTCGTTAAACAAAGAAAAATAATAGCCCGGATTAAAATTAATTACAACTTTCGCTTTGCCAAATCTTTTTGCTTTGTGGAACTCAATAATTAAAAACCGCAAACTGCACACCTCGACGGACAAACTTTTCATTTCAAATTTATAAATCATTCAAAGTTGGATATAAACTTCAAATTTTACAAACATTTACTGAAAATATAAGACAGCTCCAGTTACCGAATGTTATTATGAAAATAAATCTGCCGGCTACCGAAATTGGTCCACATCCAAATTTTGAAGGAGATAGAGCTAATGCGACTGCGAAGAGCTACGTGAATCACGCGGAAAGTTTAAACCGACATTGACAAAATACTAACAAGATAAAATGGTATGAAATAAATCCTAAAATAAAAACTGTTTTAATGAGGAGAAACGTCATTTGGTTTTCAAATTTTATTCTTAGAAATAAACAAGATCGTACGAATGTTTGTTCGTTCGTTTTTGTTCCCTCGTAAACGTGTGGTGTGTAGGAGCCTTTAACTCACGCATAATCAAAGAAGAAAATACAATTTGGGGGGAAATTTGAGCCAAACGTTAAATTTAACTGATAATTAAGGAAATTATCGCCTAAATTAGCAAGTAACTGATTACGTTTCTATAAATAAGAAAAAAAAAACCGGTCCACTGTTCGCCAACTCGTTTTTGTTCGTTCGCAAGCGTACGGTGTAAAAGTCCCTTAACTTACAAATTAATCGCTTCCGTACCCCTGAAAGGTTAATTTTCTATTTTTAAACATTAATATAAAAAACAATGAAATTGTGGATCAGATTATCTGAATAATAACCAATCATTATTTCGCCAGGTGCTCGCTATTTGTAAAGTTAACAAACTGATTTGTTTATAATATATCACTCAAATTAATTAGCGTTGTTATCTCTTCGCTTTTAAAACCGTTCACCTTAAATAGAAAGACAACAATCACTGCAAACGTGACTTGCCAATTAAGATAAAATAACCCGAATCTAGCAATTAACTCTCATTTTTATTTAAAATAATTAAATTTTAGACTTTTTCCACTATTTAATTTATCGAAATAGCGTGGGAAATTTCCGAAACAACTTTCGATTACAAAACGCAGAATCGGATCTGCCTGAAAATGAAACTTACCTATTTTTCCGTTAGGACTGTAAGGATCGTAGCTTCCACCGGACGACATGGGTGATGAATATCCGTTGCTAATTACTGTTGTGTACTGTTGGTTGTTGTTTTGAGGTGGTGATGGGGTAAGAGGTGGTGCACTAACACTAATTGTTCCCGGACTAGTAGAACTCAACCAATCTTCGTTTCGCGGTCGTTTGTTACTGCTAGTTCCGACCGAATTATACGAGGAATTACCAGAAAGTCCATTAAGGGTAACACTACTAAGTCCATTACCATTTGCATTTGCGGAATGGCTGGTAACAATTGCAAGACTTGCAAGTCCGTTTGCTGAGACACCAAGTGGAGCAACACCGGCCAATAAACTGGCAGTAGTCATGGTAGCCATTCCGTTGCTTCCAGTAGCACAAGGTGAGTGCAACCTGGGCTCTGTTTTTATCAATAAAGTATCATCCCTATACATTATCTCCTGTTTAAGTTCCATGGTCATACTACATAAGTGCTTCAATTATTTACTCTTTTATTACCGAAGAGGGCCGAGGCGCGGCATAATATCACTACCTGCAACAAAAAAAGAAAATTAGTAAAACACCAAAAACTCGAGTTGAGGGAGACAAATTAGGTTACCAGACAGTATTAAGTGCTTGTCAAAGTAGTTCAATTTAACTAGAACGGAATGCGTTATCCGATATGCAAAGTACTTGACTGATCAAGAGCCGACGTGGCAATTCAAATGCAAGAGCATTGCAGCAGCGTCTGACTGATTGAATGGTCCTTGAGGGAGACTTGCATAGAATCGAGATTGCTCTCATTATACCGTTCCATAACAAGGGAACCAGAGTTTTATAACCGAGAAAAGCTTGCAAGAAAAAAATTAACCATCGGTGTGCAATTTTCAAATCAAAACGTAATTCGACGTTTGGGGGTACCTTCGCTTCGCGTATGTGCGTAACCAATTTTAATAAGTTAAAAGGTTAACACTTTAATAAGTTAAGTGTATAACGAGCTTAATGCAATTTTAAGTTGATCAAACAATATTATCTAAGGTTATTTATATGGAGTAAGGAAGTAAAATGTGAGTGTAAGTGGGTCGTTTCATTCCATTCCACTTAACCAACTTAATAGAACTTATTCACGGGGGAGCAATGGGGAAACAATTGACCTCATTCAAGAAGCTCCGTGTAAAAACTACAGCGCAGGAAAGTAATCCCCATTAATACACCGACATCGTTTTTATAATAATCAGAAACACATGTCATGGAAATGTTTTCGGTAGATAAGATCAAACAAAGTGAGGCTTTCAAGTTTTGTGTTTTTATGCCTGAAACTTTTTACAAGGCACAGGATGAATTTTAAGCGCTTTCGTGCAGTCGTTAATTTTTCAAATAGGTCAAACGAAATAGGTCACCAAATAACGATCTTTCAGCTCAATTTTCCCAGATAAATTCAATTCGTGTTGTCATTTCAAGATTCAATGAGAAACTTTGCCAAACTTTTGTTGCCTTATTTTTTTTAGGGTTAGGAAACAAAAGTCGCTTTCATACTGTTTTGCTTAAGTCTGCGGCGGGCGGCATTGAGAGAACGAGAGATAAAAATGTTTGCCTCTTGCAATTACGCCACGAAGATGTGAAACTCTAATACTAAAATATGCTATAATTGTTTGAGTGTTCATCAAAGCAGTTGGGGTTGTCTGTAGTCTAGACTTTAGAGTTGGGGTATGGATGGTGCAATGAAATGCGATACCAGTATAAAATAGGAAGATTAGAAGAGGTAAGACTGCAAGGACGAGGTCGTGGAACTGAACTGGGAAAGTGAAATTCGCGACGTATAAAAACAGTATCCCTCATCTCTCTCCCTCCGATATTCATCTAAACCCATTTCACTAGCATTGTACAATACATACACCCCGTGCAACTGTCTGAAATCCCAGCTATCCATATACAGCAGTAAACCCAATGCAGTAACATACCCCGGGCCTATCACCCTCGAGCGCGTCTGGACGCCCGCGCTTTTCGGCACAATCGATACCCACAGACACAACATCACCTGTCTTTGTTAACAGACACTTTCCATCCTTTATTAATTTCTTTAAAAATCTACATTCATAATTATTGTTAGACCACAATATGACGAACAGATCGTTTCATCATTTTTTATGCAAACCTTGTAGATAGATATACAAAAATTTACAATACAAATTTAAATAATCTTCATCTCTACCACAATACATCAATTTGATTTACATGTAAATATTTTCTGTTTTACATAATACAACAATTTATGTTTTCATATGCTAAAAATACTTTGTATCCTTGCAATTTAATTTTTTGTATAATAAGTAAATTTATGTACAAACGAGATAACTTTGAAAAATTGGATGAAATTAAAAGCAAAAATTTATTGTCAATTATACTCGGGGATTCGTAAATTGGTAAAATAACCTTGAATGAATGAACATCAATTTTGAACATGACCTCAATTAGTTTGCTAGAAGATCCCCTGTGTGTTCGAAATAACTACCAACAGGAAAAAGGGTCGCTTTGAATTTCAATTCTACCGGAGGCATAACGCATCTCCAGACCTCTGGAAAATAATTTTAAATTCTGTAGAGTATTATAATTTATAATACGGGGTCTTCCAAACCGAGTGCGATATGCTGTCCAGTTGTAGAAAGTTCGATTGCCGAAAATGCAAACGTTAAAAGTTAGTATTTACTCCAAGCAACCGCTGTTAGGAAGCCATGTAGTCGTTCGGAACTGAAACCTTTGTACCGAGGAGGATAAGTGGCGGAAAAAGTTGTTTTAAAGTTCCATAAAATTTTGTGAACTTACTGTAACGAAAAATTTGTTAGCGCAGGTTGTAGAGGAGGTTAGTTGAACAATTAATAGATTGACTTGAAATACTAATTTTTCACATTTCCAAGTCTTTACAATTGTATTTCCTTTCAAAGCATAGATTGAATGGATTCCTTTGTAACGGAAACTCATTTATAACGAACTCTTACTTTGACTAACTTCCAATGTTATCAACGTTATCAAAAACGAATAAAATGCACTTCGTTTAAATATATAAATTATTAACTCGTTGATATATTTATAATTTAATAATAACTCGATATTTTGAAGTTTTATAATATCTATAGGTATATGCACTTCGTTTATAATAGACGTCGCTTGAGATCCATTATAAGTGGATTAAACTGTAAATACAAGATGTTCCTTTTAGCTCAGAAAAAACAACGAATATAAATATATTTTACAGTGGTGGTAATTCGTCTCCGAGGCCTCCTCTACAACCTGCACTTTTGCAATTTCAATTACGTAAGTAAATAAAACTTTCGACATATAAGACCCTGAACAGAGGCAAGAAAAACATTTATCCAAAATTTACCGATTAAATTTAATACCAAACCTCGTTCCAACGATAAAATTCAAATACTCTCTGAATCCCACATTTCCTAAAAATACTTCCATATCTCTTTCGCTTTACTCAAATTTACAGATCATTACAAATTGCTCCCACGCGTGTTATCCCTCTTATCCTTCAAGTTTCATGCAGGGTTGAGAAATAATTTAGCCTCGTTTACGTTCAATTTTAATGTGAAAAAAACCCATCATGAAAACTATCATCGTACTGGATTTGGAACAAACAACTTCATTATGGCACTACTTTAACCCAATTGAAAGTTTTTCCACAATGAGAGATTTTATATTTAGAAATTTCATGTTAACACGTACTTGTATAAAAGTCAAAAGTTTGCTGAAAGGCAGGGCAGCATTGTTATTCCAGAGCACTTACGAACTGAATTTTCTTTGTTTGAATAGCCCACACCAAGATCGCGTATTTAGGTCACAGCCTTCATCGTGGTTCATAGGTCACGGTAGAGCTGATTCAACTGCATTCAACGTAGGAGGAGCAAGAGAACTGTAAATATCCGTGCGCCTGGAACAGGTCGATAATGCGGGACTGTGAATGAGGTTAGATACAAATTTGAAGAGTGGTGGTGAAGCTCATCACAAAATTAAAAATTGAGATGAGGAGAAGACACACCTCAGCGAAATTTCCATTTGAAAAGATAAACACCTTAATTTTTATTGGAAAATTCAAAAAAAATTACATATTTCGTTAAAACCAAATAATTCATTTTTAGTGTCAATGTCATCATCACATTATAAATTAAAAAATGAAAGGACGAATGGAACGCTCAGAGAAATGGAGAGTGGCGCCGCGACGGCGCGTTGTTTGCTTTGGTATAATTCAGGTCAGAAGCTGTACAATAGGAAAAGCGTCAGAAACACTGCGTGGGAGAAGAAGGGATGTTTTACTTAATTGTATAAAACACCCCGCATTTCTTATTTCTTGCTTTGTTAAATCTAAAGATCTTTCCGGAAGTACAAAATTAGAAAAAAAAACCTTTAAGCTTTATCCGGATGAAAAAATTTTAAGTACATCTCTGATATCATCTAAAAATAAATTCAAAATTACTTTTTAATAAACTGGTGTTCCATAAAGGTCAAAGTGTAATAACACGTATTATGTACACGTTGATTGAATTGATGACCATGCACCACTGACCCGTATCCAACAAAGAAGTTAGTTAGTTTGTTACAAAAATAGGTCACTTGCAATGTGGAACACTTTTATTACAGTAAACCCTTGCAATAAAACGCACGTGCCCATTGTAGTATTAACTTGATGAAATTATTTTTGATGGGATTAGAGTTTTATTTCAAAAATCAAAAGCTGTAATTTGGGTGGGTGGGATCGTAAAGCGAAAGCAACGAAAAGATAAGCATCAACATTATGCCCATTCCATAGTAGCCATCAGATTCCTAAATTAAAATTGCTTGTATTGAAGATTTAACGTTTCCAGCATTTCCTTAAACGAAAATTGAATTTTCCGTCGACGTGGTGACTTTAAAATCCATTGTTCCAGAAACAAGAATATTAAAAGCGACGACGGTTGAAACAGTTTGTCGATTTAGGACAATAGGTCATGACTAATCCGAAGAAATAGGTTGGGTGCGAGAAGCAAGCGCTCCTGAACGCAAGGAAGTCATATTTTATTTATTCGATATATAAAATTACGTGTCATAAATAAATAATCAATAGAGAGTAATACTTTAACATATCAGGGTTTCAATTAACTGAATTAACTAGATAACAGTTAACTCTCGCTCTCGTCCCAGCTACGTTATCGAGCTGGTTTTCTGGGTAGTACGAGAGTTACAGCAGAGCTTACAATAGTCCGGGTAACCCACTTTCCAACAGCCGCGCCTAGTTTGTTTTCTATCTTTTCTATTCAATCATACCTGACGACGTTGGATTTACGAATTGCAATTAATGGTAGACATGCATAGGTTCCTGCAGCTAAATAAAAGGGAAAGTATAGGTATACGTAAGTTTTAACAGAAACAATTGAATTTATAAATTAGTACGACGAAAAAAAATTACCCTCTCCTCAACCCAATTTTGGTATTTTGTTACAAAATCCATTGGATTAAAACCGCCACTAAATAATATCGAATATTTAAAGAGGTGAGAAGAGGCTAACCAACAAACCCAACTTCATCCATCAATTTGACAATAAACAAAAAATACCATTCACGTGAAGGAAAATCGATAAGTTTTCCCTTATGGATACGGACTGAAACCATTTTACTACTACAACAAACTGGCAAGCGTAATTTATGTAAAATAGAACGAAGATTAATACACCCACATTACCTCTACTCATTATGAATAACACATACCACCTATACAGTAAATTGTTTAAAATAATCAATCGATAATTCACAAATCAATTTTTTATTTTTGCTTCAGAGGCTACAATTAACTTGATGGGTAACTGGAAATGTTTAGAGAAATATGAAACCAGTTACGCAAAACCACTCTTTGAGGCGAAGTAGAAAAACAAGCTCATGCAACCTTTTTTTTAATAATTAAAGTTAATTAGCATTCAAGTCAACACAACCTAAAAATTTTAATTTGAAATTTAAAATAAAAATTAAAAATAATACAAATGTAAAATATGCGTCAAGAAACCCCTGAATTTTGGAGAGGTCGATAAAGCAGAGTTTCAAGGTTCGAGCAGGGTCAGGGTCCGCGATAAAATGATAGCGTGCAAGATACCCTCATGAGGGTGCGTACAAACGCGTGGTTTGAATTCTGTTACGAACGAAAAATCGATGCTGGAATATCGTGGTGACTTCTTTAGGTTATTAGTCTTATCCGAAGTCGCTCTTATAGGATTGCAATAAATTAAAATATTATACAACTAAGGGTTAGTTAGCAAGTTTGCTCTAACCACGTTAATTTGAAAATAGCCACTACGTTCGAGAAGGGTTGTTTCATGAAGAGTAGCTAATTTTACACGAAATGTGACCCAATTTTAAAACAAGTAATTAGCTTAGTATTGTAAACGGAATACCCTATTTACACGAGGGCTCTTACAAGTTGGCACTAACGAACCGTCATAAAAGGTTTAACATAAATCTTGTTTATACAGCTTAAAAAGCTGATTAAGCTTATGCATCATACAAGCGAGTACTAATCGACTTAACGCTATTAACGAGTACACCAGCAATACCCATCTTACTTTTGCATAATGATAACAAAGCATGAAGCAACACCACAACGTGGCACTTATGGTGTTGCTGCAGTGACCCAATATTGCGTTGAAACCAAACAAGTACAGAATAAGTACAGCGTATGACCTCAAACGTTAGTGTAGGTCATGTCATATGTCTGCAACCTCGTCCTCAACAACTATTAAAGCCGCCCACTCTGATTTAATTTGTACACACAGAGTTATCAAATTCATTTACTACTATCACAGTATACACAAAACAACGCAACACGCCCATCGTGCTGCAACATAGCGCTTTCGCTTTCAAACTTGAGCTAGTATCAAAAATCCATTAACCTTATCAAAAATTCTAATCAATCGAGAAGAGGTAAATAAACATATGACTACTTTCGAGAAAGTCATTGTATCTGATAAAAACAACCACTTGAACATCAAATTATTGATTTGTTGTTTTTTCATCGGTGGAGGCCAATCTTGGGAAAATGGAACACCCTGTAAATAATCTATCAATTAAGGGCAAGTCCGGATGACCCATTTCAGATGTCCAACTTTACTTTGATGTTGCCAGGGCGTTTTCAACTTTAACTTCTAGTTTATGGGGTTTATCTACTTTGTTGCTCGAAAGAGAAGAGATGGATACCTAATCTATGATAAGTGGCAAACTAAACAAGTGGACCTTCGCCAAATTACATCTGGGCTACGTGTAATTTTTTTTATGTTGTATATTTATTCTGCATTGTTCTGTAGATTCCAGGTTAATTTCTGTTGGCAAGATTGGCTTTTATCAAAGTCAACACTGACCATTTCAGTTTTAATAAACTATTTATGTATTAAAAACTACAAATAACTTTCTTCCTGTATTTCATTTCATTGTAATTTTTTCAATTCGTTTTTCAATCGTGGTAATGTCAAAGCACCACTAAATGATCTAAATGCCACTTATCAGCTACGTTCTAAATTTGAACAACATTAAACATTTATTTTGCATCATTCCATATGCTTGAATTAGGAATCTGTGGCACTTCTAACCTTAGGTTAGGTAGATCATAAAAGCAACATTCAATGTGTAGTCAATTTTGTACTTGTAGCTGTATTTCATTTTATAACAGTTTCAGTAAACAAGCAGGACAAAAAGACATCAGTCCCATTTAATTTGTCATTATTTATAAGCCCCACATTTTGGATTTTAAAATAAGTAGAATCATTTTCACTATTTTACAAAATTATCCTAAAAAACATAAACAAGTCGATTTGACATGAAGGACGCCAGTTCCGTCGGAAGCAGAATAATCTAGAACTAACCCTTAAATAAATAAAAATTATCTGAACCTGCACAATATCTCCAGTCGTTGATAAAAAGAAAATCTTCTTAACTTTCATTTTGATGTCCAAAAAACCACTACAACGAAATCTTTTAATAAAATTCAGCACTATTAGCTATCCTGAGAAGGATCAACAACTTAAAAGTAAAATCAAAATGTTCTATAATATTAATATTTAAAATTATAAACTTCATCCTTGAAAACAAGGCAAATGGCCTCATTATCGATCCGCAAATTTTCCGGAGTCAAATAAACCAACCCGTGTAATTGCACCATCATCGGTTGAAATTTATCAGCTTATCATCGGTAAGCCGTTCACGTAAATGTGACTCGAGCAACGTTTTGTGTCAAAACGGAAGAAGTTTTATTGGCGATTTTGCATTTTTTTATAGTAAAAAAGCACCGAAGAGACTGACTGAACATTATTTGGCGACTTATCAGATGAAACAAAAATTATAGATTGGAAATGCTGCGATAACGCCAGATTAAAAACCTATTTATATCGGAAGTGGATCGCAAGTTAAACTCAACTTTGTCGATTCCTTTACAATAAAATTTATTGGAAAAATATGCTTACTCGGTATGGTGCAAAGCATATTATATATCGGAGAGAAATCATAGTTATGCAAACAAAAAACAAAGTTTTTCACAAAACTATTTTGAATAATAAGAGTATCGATCACGTGACATTTTGTTTTCCATTGCTATCCTTGAGCTACTCGGCAGTTTGGAACACAACAACCCCGCAATTGCTAGGCACCCTAAATCTATTGTTGACAAAATTGTCACAAGATTGGAAATTTACGAAGACATCCGTATGTAGTCAACGATCGATAGTAATAGTTGTCTCCTTTTAGAATAGACAAAACGCAGTTTTACGTTGAAAAAATTAGCTAATTTTTTTTACCAAAAAAAAAAACTCTTGCCACAATTCTCTCAACAGGAAGTCAATGAAAAATATAATTATAAAATTAGCACAGAAAGAAGTAAAAGCTACTTTTTTACATTTAAATCAGGCAAAGTGCTAAAAACTGTCACGTAACAGCAAAAATTAAATTTCTATTGTTAGAGGCGACAAAACACTTTTATGCATTTAGAATAAAATCCAAGAGGTATAAATTGACAAAAGCTCTCCAGTGAATTCAAATTTTAACAACAATAAAATATTTTTCTTAAATACTTTGCCATTGGAAAACGACCTTGGAAAAAATTACTACTATTGTTATTATCAATTATAACGTCTAGTAATTCTTTATAAGGTCATATGAATATAAAGGAAAAAAGTGGATGTAATTTTTTATTTTGGTCCCAACGAAGTAGAAATTTGTAGAACAGCACCACGCAGGTTAGATCAATAGCCAATTGGAGTGGAAAATCTTGTTGAGATTGCATTACGCATTATGCATCAATGCATAATTGCCCAAGTGCAGCGAGTTAAAACGAGGGCTAAGCCAGCCTTGGACATATACTTCGGTCAAGTGGCTGACGTCAGTTGCATTTGCAATCCTTTCACAGGAAAATGACACTTTATTAATGTTAATAGGCACCCAAACAATTGCACTCCGACAGACACTATAATTTTTACTAATCAGCTGCAATTATTTTTTTTATTCCAATTGAAAGATCGGTACATCAAAGCACTACACCAAAAAGCTCTTAGGAAGGCCGATACAGCGATACTTGGAATTCCCCCACACTTCAGTGGTCCAATCAATAAGTATTCGTCCCTGGATATCTCAAACGTTCATCAATGCTGAATCAAATTTTTAGATTGACCGAAGAAAATGTTGAGGTAACACAAACAATCGTTTCGGTTTATTGCAGAAATCAATAAGGCTCGAAAAATCAATAACCTCATCAGCATTACAGAACTCTGTGCTATACTTATATGTAAAACCGTCTCTATTTTAAAACATTAACGCCAAGTATTTTGTTTTGTCGACCCTAAAAATATTTTGGGATTAACATTTAAAGTTCATATTAATTAATTTAGCTTTGGAAAGCAAGTTCTGAGTTTTCATTCACCATGAAATGTCGGTAATAAACTCAGCTGCAATAACTTCCATAGTTATGGCGGGCGACACAGAAGTTTTTTCAAAATCATGTTATTCATAGACATGGCGTCTCCGCAACGTTTGTCCTTGGTGGTTTTTAAGACTATTAGCTTCAATTATTACAGTTTGCTTCGTCGTATGCTATAAAGGCCAAACGAGTAAGTACGTCGTTCGATCTACAAGTTTGATTAATGAGAGTCGATCTCACGACTATTTTTAAAAAATTACATCGCCACTTTATATAATTAATGAGCAGCGCGGTTAATATATAAAAGGTCTCAAAATTCAACGATTCGCCAGATAAAACACACAAAAATTGTTGTTTTGTCTAGCCGGTCCGTATAAGATAAGACACTCAAAATATGTCGAAAATCAAATTTCAAATTAAGTTGGTAAACTTGAAACCGTCGATAAGAGTTATTTATAATTTTGACTGACGTCGCAAAAATACTTACATTGTACATTAGGAACGCCTTGTACAAAAGTTTCGCGGTAGTTCTGTAACAAAATGAGAAAAATGAGAAATAGAAATTTCTAGTACCAACTAATTGGTGATAAAATGCAAAATTAAGGTATACAGACGTAATTACATATATATAATTAATTAATATTTGTAATAAACATGAAATTCGAACTACAGTTTTAATTAGAAGTTTAACGATCTTCATAAAATGTCTTTCTCATTAAAAACGAACAAATTACGTATACTTTAATTATTTTAATATAAAAATTATATGCAAACGTGTACTAATTTATGCCAATTAATTTCCACTTCATTGAACTTCCTGGGACTCGATTTCGAAGTAAATATCAATCAGTGTTACCTATCCTTGAAACTAAATCGAGACAAATTGTTGAACGATGAGTCGTCTCTCAAAATTATTCAGTCACCGATTTAGAAGTGGATCTAATAAGATCGAAACATGAATCTTAATCGTCCTGTATTTTAATAACTAAAATGAGTTACTTTTGAATAATTTTTTTAAGTTAACTCGACTATTAAAAATAATAGTCTTCCTTCACTACTTACTTTTAAAAAAATTAGTGATCGGTTTCATTGGAACAATCGATATCGAATCGGAGTTACACGAGGTCCTCGGGTGAGGTCGAAGGCCGAGCAATTTAATTAAATATTCTATAATATAGAATCGATGGTAGAAATACAAAATTTTCACGAAAGTGTAAGAAATAAAAATACATTGTACTTTAAAACTTGAAATACCTGTTGGATATTTTCGTATAAAAAATTAACATAATAAAAGCTTCGCAATTTCTTCTTTAGCGAAGTTGTAAATATGAAACGTCCTGAAAATTTATTATTACAATACGATCCCCTTCGTAAAATTTTGGTTGACATTCAAAGATGTATTTCATTTCCAAAAGAGTTTTATGAGAGAAAATTTACAAAAACATTTTTCATTCAAATTGCTTTTGTAATTTAGTGGAAAATAAAATATCTTGTTTTTATGTTTTAATTCCGTCGAGTAGAAGAAGGTGGAGAGGAAAAAACAAAAATCGACGAAGCAGTTTTCCCATGTCGTAATTCACCATGGAAAGCTTAATTTTCGCCCACGTGCACACACATAAGGTTACATAAGATGAAAGCTCCATAATTTATGTAACAAATTGATAGGATGTCTACACAATAAAGCGAATTTAAAATACATAAAGCTAGTAAATAAATAAAACTTCAATTGGAGCCGACAGAATATCCAACATATAAATATACAATGCAATTACCAACGACGACCTTATCTAGACAGATTCGTTCAATTGCAACCAACATACAAACGCACACATAGTACATATACATACATACATCGTAGCATGCCAGGCTTGAAAACTATTTACAACACAAATGCACTGGAACTTTATTAAGTCAATAATAAACAAATGTGTGCATTTGGTCTCAAGGTCTTTCTAGTTAAATCAAGAGAATTTTCGTTGGCTGCATCGAGTTGAGAAGTGATTTACTTGCAGCGGTCGTCAACTTATAAAATGTCATGCACTCGCTAAAAATAAACACCCTATAAGTTTTCAAAAATTAAAATTCTTGACCTACAAATTAAAAAGTAGAAATTTATTGCCAAAATAATATTTACGATAAAACTTCTGCAGAAGCTTTCTATATTTATTTGTCGACTTCAACCACAAACATATTTTAAGTTGTACTTAAATAAACACTTAAATGCAAGTGCAATGCATCAATTCAAGGTAAGACCTACCAACTTCAAAACGAATTAATTAAAAAAAGTAGCGGATCAAGGTGTTCGTGACTTACTGCTAAAATTGTTTCAATATTTTTCTGTCAGTTTGTAGCAATGAAAGAAATCCGGTCAAAAGCTATCGCAGCTGCAAATGCTATAATAAAAGGCACAAAAAAGTTTGTGTTTTTACCCAGAGAAATTTTGTTTTCACCTACAACCAAGCCTCCTGCTAGTAAGTGCCCAAAACCCGATGAAAAGTGCAAACCTCCTACGGTTAGGTGCACACCACCAAAACCACCATCTAAGAAGCCACCGGCACCCCCAAAACCAGTTATTCCTCCACCGTGTATCGAAACTGGTGGTGGTGGTGGTGCTGGTGGACCATCAAGGGCAATGAAGTATCCTTATACACATACGGCCAAATTCGTCCAAATGCCTTGGAAGTACTATTTTGCTAATAACTGGCATTACCGATACTATTTTTATTCGGTTATACTGTGCCTTCCAATTTTTAAATACATTCAAAACGGCAGTAAGTATTTTGGGTGATTTCCCAAAAAGTTATTTTATAATCTGTTTTATTTTTTAGTGAATTCTCCCACAAACGTTGCAAAATGGGAAGCATTACAAGCCAAGGACAGAGAAGAGCAGGCTCATCATGGCCACTAAGTATTTTGTACCATAAATATTATTTAAGAATAAAATTTTCCGCCTGGGAAACTAGGAAATATATTGAGATACTGTTTACGGTGAATTTTGATGATGAAGCTTCAGTTATAATTTGTTCGATTCTTTCTGTGGCGGTGTAGGTTTAACGATTGAATGAGTTTTCAGGATTAAAATATTAAAGGATAAAAGAAACAAAGGTGAAAAGCATTATTTAAAAAGATAAAAATCTCAAGCTCAACTCTTGTCACATGTAAATTTCAAAATATGTGGTTTGCGTGATGAAAATATTTTAGCAAAAATATTATGACAAAAATTTTGTGTTACCACTTTAACAGTTTTTAGTACGTGTAAAACCATAAAAGAGGATGCAATCCTGTCTGATTAAGATAGCAGACATCTTCAATAGCACACAAAATGGGTTTTCGACACGACACTCTCACATACAAAATTCCGAAATTGTTAAACACAACAATCTGCTCGACGTAAAATTTTATGTAACACAATCAAATAATTTTTTATTTCTGTAATAAAATCTGCATGTTACTTGACTTTGTATAATATGTAGCTTGTTCCGTTTATCAAAAAATTTTTGAAACGGAAACGGTTCCTTATCTAAAGATTCGTTTCCCTTCACATTTTTTAAATTGAAACAAAACGCGCCAGCAAAGCGCATTTTAGAAAAAATAAAAGGAAAATCCAAAATAACAAGTTTCTCCGATGATCATTTTGGAAATAAAATGCGCATTTGAAACAGGAATAAAATTTTATGCTATACATAAAATGTGAATTCGTTCCAAAAAAGAAAGTGTTAATTCTGTTTTTATCGATATAAACAAGGTTTAAAATAACACGACTTTTATTGGGAAAGGTTAACGTTCAAATTTGAATTAATTAAACATTAAGGTATTGATTTTGTTAGAATCTAACTTGTCTGTGCGTTCCTCGAAAACGACGGTAAATTGGAAGGTTTATTGGGCTACCATCAAGATAACTTCAAAAAAATTAACGGCCTTACGAAAAATGTCTCAATCGACCCCAATGGTTTTTCACGCAGCTGAAAAAGGAAGCACAGTTTTTTCGGTAATTGAAACTTTTATTAGGAGGTGAGGGGTGTTTTTTTATAAGGTGTTCCAAAACTTGCGGATAATAAAACTGTAGACCAGTTTGTCCTGAATACAAGATTTTGAGGGAAAAAAATTCAATGATGATAAACCCAGATAGTTAATGGAGAAGCAGTTCCTTGTATTCTCTCGATAGTCTTCAGCAGAAAGGAAATTTTTGCGGTGATTGTATAGTTGAATACAATTTACTTAAAGACCATCAGAGAAAAAACCTCAATATTTAAATAATGTTATAGAGGTTATCATTTTATTCAATTAAATAATACAGAAGAGACTCTATAAAGACCAAAGGTTGATTTAAAATTAAGCTAATGATCACCACAGGAAATCCAAACGATTTCTCGTCTACGGCTGGACTCGTGAAGACCCTCATCCAAGAAGTTATAAAAATGCTCATACCAAAATATTCTCTACGTTATCTGTTACCATGGTAAACGAGTACGGATCCACAAAGCTCCAAAGATGAATAAAATGCAAAGTCGCAGGTTGTATTTACCTTATTTTTGGGCGCCACTCGCAGTAAGTATAGTAATAAAATTGCACAAAACCTAATGTGACCGATTCTGGAAGGTATAAACAATTTACATTAATAAAAAAGTCATAAATAACAGTTGATTGAATTTTAGACGTTGCAGATGTGATACAATAATTTTTCAATTAGTCGTCTAGTCGTTATCGTATAATTTAAACTCTACAAACATAGGATTTCTTTGAGCAACATTTACATGTTAAAAGACATCAATTATAAAGTAATTTATAATTGGAGCATGAATAAGTACAACTAAATTTTTTATTTTAGTGACGTAATTTACTGCATGAATTTTATCTAACCGAACGAACTAATAAAGGCTTAATTGAAGGCGAAGGCTAAATCGATATAGGCGTACATTGATACCAATTCACAAAGTCAAGAGCGGTCCTTGTAACCTCATTGTGGCATGCATCTGGAATGTATAAATAAAGCCGGTAATATAAATAGAGAAAGAGACATTCGACTGCAAATATCAAAATTGCTATTTTTAAGGACGCACGTTAATGTAATTGCTATGCTGATTGCACTCATTTTAAAAACACCTTAGCGACGAATCAGTTGGTGTAGGTCACGATTTTTTGACAACATACTTTATTCGTCAGTCATGCAGGCTGCATGGATTTCTGATATTATGTGTCTGCAGTATAAACCGTGTTTATTTATTTTTTGCCGGGACTCGCCAAATTTTCCTGATGTATACGCTAACAGTTGGGAAGCCGCTCTAAATTGGGATACGAGCTTAGTCTGAAAATTAGAAGATATAAAGCAACTTGCAACGACTCTTACTATACATTCCAGAAATAAAACATCCCATAAACTTCAACAAAAGAACCCAAATATTTGGTCGGTTAAAATTAACATATTTACACTATTAGAAATACACTAAAAATTATAAACCAGATCATATTACGATTCAGAAATTCTCCTACATAAATTGAGTTCGTCATCGTCTATTTATACGCACTGCATTAATTAGGAAATGCACACAACTGCAGCAATAACCGCATATTCTCTTTTTTTCAATTTATTTATTTTACTCCACTCAACAATTCCGAATAGTGAACGTAAATAAACTCTAAATTAAGAATGAAATTAATTGCGCCTTTCTAAATATGCTCAACGTTTTACTATTTTGGAACACGTCAAATCCTTTTGACAGTGCTTTTCTGGCGGAAGAAAAGTGTTCAAGCAAAGGACTCGAAGAAGGAATTTTGAAATTAAATTGACATCCATTAAACATAAGTTAATTTCCGTGTACAAATTTATTGATGTATCGATTAGCACAAAGCTGTTTAGATTGTTAAGCTCTATGCTTACGACCTTTGAAGAAGGTGTTGTTACGACGCTCGCAAAAGCGTCCCGATGACCTTCTCATTCCATTAACAAAACAACCAATCGCACGAAGTAAACTAGAAGGTCATTGAATATCAAGTTGCAATAACATTTTCCAATTCATTCCAAATTTTTACAAAAGTAATATTACAAATCACGAAATTCTGAGCTTTTCTAAAATGCAAATAATGTAGTAGGTATAGAGAAAATTAAAGCAGCTCTGTCAAATATTTATAATTCAACGAAAGTCATCAGACATGTAAATGATACGTTGATATTTTACATTTGCATTTTAAAATAAGTCTGCTTCGTTCGTCTAGTTTCTATTTTATTTCATATTATAAATGTTTGGATTAACACACAACGTGGTCCGCACTCTTGCACAATTTTTTTTGTTACAAATTTTAATCATACGAAACCAGTAATTAAAGGTAATAAAACATTCATAAAGAGTTATCATTGCAGAAATCTTGCAAGGAAAAGCAAAACGGTGGTAAAAAGGTTGAACCACGTGAAATTTATGTCGTAATTTTTGCGAAATTGTAGCCTACGAAAATTATGATAAGAAGGAGCAATGAGCCCTGAAGCATTACATAACGCGTAACGTAACGCAACGCTAGATCAAGTTGGGCCAATCGGCATCGCAGATAAACTTCCCATTATCCTAGCGGCTAATTTAAGTATTAAAGTGGTTTACCCTAACTTTAACAACCTAAAAGCACTCATGCAGTAATAAAAATGTTTCTTGAACAAGCAATCGAAAATTCAACATAAATTTTTAATTTTCATAATCGAAAGCAGTTGTTGTTATCCCATGATATCAGTATTTAGTTGGCGATCATAAATTAAGATTTTATTACAAGCATCCCATAATAATAAAGTTTACGATAACATTAAACTCACCTTGGGAAAACGCTACAAAGAACTTTAGCAAATGTCTTGGCCAAATTGAAGCAACGGATCGAAAACCAAATAAATTTAATTAAATAGTCACACTACGACGGAAACTTAATTAAAACTTAAATTAGTACTACCTAATAATTTTCATTTAAAAAAGACGACTTAATAAATCCTTCATTTTTAAATAACTAAAGGTTATGCGGTCTTATCTCCCGAAGAAATCAGGACTGGAAATTTGATTTAAGATAAATTTTGTACATAATGAACAAAAAAAGTTTTAATAAGCTCTTTGTGAATTAATTCATGTGGAAAAATCATTTTATATAATGGCTAAAAGTTTTTAAATTAAAAATAAAATCAAAAATTTGATTAAATAACAGTTTTTGAAGTTTTATTTGGTAACGCCTCAAGCAGTGACGATAATAAATTTTGTACAAGCCAAACTGACGTTGGTGCAATCGACCCTAACAAAATACAATATTTAACCGGTTGATATCCTAGACCGATAAACCCACAGTTAGCAAAAAAGATCATTTTCCTACACAATATTCGCATTGAAATCTCCATTAATTTAAAATAAAATTTATAAGTAAGGTAGGTTAAGTTTTACAAGTATTGGTCATTTTGATTTAAGCATAAAGTCATGAGGTTTAAATATCATCATCAATTTTCAGACATTTTATTTATTGCTTTTCATACGTCGCTTCCATAAAGGTACTTAAAATGTGTTTGCAACACAATAATATTAAAGGACAAGTAGAAATCATCCATTCAGGTAGTGTGTGTGGGTTGATGATTTGCAACAAGAAATGGTAGGTGGATTAGTAATTAATATTTAGAACTTCTACCTACACACATCGTTAATCTGTAGAATATCTCGAATACGAATCCTCAAGATATACCAAAATTGCTAAGTTTAATTAAGAGCGACACTTATAAATGTCTGGCTTCATTTTTCACGAATAAAATTACTTACACTTCAATGTAGTGCTTCTCAGCTTGGAAATGTGGTAAAATAGACCCAAACAACTGGTAAGAAAGGTTTGAAACGTTAAACTGCAATCCATCAATCAGAACACTAATCGGGGTGTTTGGCACAATGGTTAACTCGAAGCGTATAGCGGTTAGAGTGGATAAAAAGTTCTAAAGGTGTAACCAGTTTGCATTTCTTCTGATCGTGATCATTTAAAAAATATATTTTTTATGGAAAATAACCCACATAAGATCTCTTGGTGTTTCTTCCGTTTTCTGGGATCGAGTAAGAATTTTTCAAGGTGACCCAAGCATCCCTAGCTGTGCCGGTAATAAAACTAATCGTCAGTTGTTATCACCCCAAAACTGGGTATAAAAGCTAACTGCCCAAACATCAAATTTGTTTGACTCTGCACAGTTAGATTTTTGTGAATCTTTCCTATGATTCAGAATAGCAGGAAATTCCAACCCTACATCGACATCGATTTCCTGCAGGATATTTCAAATAATTCCATAGCTGTACCTATCAAATTTTCGCAAAGAACTGAACAAACATGCAGAGGTGGTACGACAGGTGACTGAACGAAAAAAATAGAATTTTATTGGTGTGACCACAAAGTCGTTTAATTTAAATACTAATTTGTTATTTTTAATTACCGAGAGAAAATTAATTTTTTTGTAAAACAAAAAATACATAAATATAGAAGGAAAAACACCAACAGGTGGTGCAGAAATAACAATTACGCTTCAATTTAAAATTAATGACAAAAACAAAATTTTAATCTAAACTTCAAAAATGATCCTGGAGAAAAAAAATAATGTCAAAAACAATTGTGTTGTTAACTTTATTTTTGATTAAATTATCTGGCACGTGTAAGTTTAATTTAAAACCGAAGGACACCCGTAATTGATATTAGTGGGTCGAAGATTTATCCTGAAATTAGTCAAATTGAAACTCTCACTTTGTATTGTAATGGTTCATAAATGTCCTACCTGTTTTCTTTCCAACGACTCAATTAATGGGTCACTGGCAATCAAGTTCCTTTCTAAATTAACCGCGATTAAATTATTACACAAAATTTGCAAACATAAACAACTGATAATTCAACACATGATAAACGTATAGCTTAAATTTATACATTCAGGTCAAGTCTAGTTTACCAGCAAACAGTGATAACCTTATTTAACAAAGTCTCTTCAATCTACACGTCAAATAAGTAATTAGCAACCTCAAATCCAAAAAATAATGAATTCCTTTGAAAAGACAACAGGGGCAAGGTCTCGGTTCAAGTCCCAGTCACACACTTTTGTTTTAAAACATTTCATCCTTGAAAGGGACGTTAAAAAGTTGTTACAATTTTATTGAATGATATAAATTGACAACTGGCACGCCACAATAAAAAACAAGTGTATCGTATAAAAAATAGGTCGCAGAACATACCAAAATTTATGATCACCTTGCAATAAATAAACCAAATGGCTCGTTATCAATTTTTACGTGAAAACGTAAACGTTTGATAATTTTAGTTAAATACAAACAAAGTTAAATTGATTTTCCAACTTTAATTAGAAAACTGTTTATCTAACTTAAATTTTTTTCCACTAATTTAGTCAACAATTTCCTCCATTTTGAATCACATAAGAAAATTGAATTTGAAATGTAGAAATGAAATTTAATTAAAGACGAATGAATGAAAAGCATCGAATTTGTTGACATTGCAAATGAAATTATGTGACGACGACGGCCGCAATATATTTGTGCTTCTTTGTCAATCTCCTCACGTGAATTTCCATTTCTTTGCTTTTCGCAACCCCCTGACGATCGAGTAATTGAAAATACACCAAACATTCGTTTGGCATTACTTAAGGTTTCCTGTTTTTTGTTACACACAATCCAAAAATAAAAGTAATTTGATGTTCAATTTGATTTATCAAGTATTTGCGATGACCGTGAGTTTTGTTTTAATATTGAAAACTATTTGCAAAATATAATTATGTACGTACGCGAAGGATACACATTAAACTGATAAATTTACTTGTGCTATCGAAATGTTTTTGAAATACAAAATAATTCAAGGATTACTTAATTATGTAACAACTCGGCTAAAGTAAGCAAATTTACCTTAAACAAAATTAACAACAATAACTTTAAACTGGTTTTATTTGCACTGTGCAGAAGACAGAGTAGTCTCAGGGTCAATCGAATTAAAAATTCTGCATAATTAAATACAATTATATACAAAATTTCATCTTTTTCAAGGTTTTTTAAGTGCCTATAATGCAAAGTGGTTTAACGGTCAATTTTCACCAAAAGTAAGGTGACAGTACCTGGTTTAAATCCAGGTGAAATTCTGTAACATTTTTATAGAAAAAAATTTTTGATAGACAAGGACACTCATATCCGACGATACCTAACCAGTTTACGTCTGTGCCTAAAATTTAAACTTGCTAAGGTTTATTGGCCGAGTTTATCGGCAAGGAAGTAAGTTGGTCAATCGAATTACGTAAAAATACATTTCAGGTCATTCTCACTTTAAAATTGGATTTTACACATGCAGTTATTCACTCGAAAATTAGAAGGACAAGAGGTTACAAGTCACCTTGTGGCTAAAAGTGTATTGTACATAAACTCCAAAATCCTTTTATAGATATAAAGTTCCTATCCTTCGAATAAACATATAGATATTAACATAACTACTTAAGTCTAATTTTCTCTACGACAGACTTTTCTAAGCGCTATTAGAATATGGGGGACCTATAGTTCCACGGTGATTCCAAACGACAAAAATTCCACGTCTGCCCACGTAAGGTTAGGCAATAAAATGCGGTTGAATGACAGCATTAGTTTTAATTCCTTTCCACGTTCTATCAGGCATCGAACTTGGTACTTTCACCTCAACACAAGTTATCGTTTTGTGAAGGGGAATCTTTAATATTATAGGTAAAAAGACCAGCAAGGAGTGGAAAATCGTGGTTCCATTCTTCTTTACCTCAGGTACACTACCATAAACTAAAAGTCTAAAATTGATCTGTTGACTATGTAGGAAAAAATTGGAAACTAATCAACTAATTCCTCATATTCGCTGTGCAGTTAATGTGCAAAGAAACAGGAAGATCAGTCTCATCTTAAAATTCCAGTAGATAAAAAAATTTGTGTTATTCTGAAGTTTATTAACCAAATAAGTAAAGGGCAAAAATTCAATTCTCTATACCAAAATACGTACTATAGTAGATAAATTTAGTTCATTCTGAAGTTTATCAATTAAGTGAAGAGAGGTCAAGGAGGAAATTTGATTCTACAGCAAAATACAAAATTTTATCACTTTCCAAGGGTTATCTAGAGTATAGGAAGAATACGAGGTTCACAAGTCACTTCGCGACTAAAATTAAATTGTTCATATCAAAAATGTATCAAAGTAGTCAACAAACACGAACCTCCACTAGGAGGAACATGGAGTCTAAATGGAGAATCTTTTTCTGCACTTTCATGCAACAATGGCAGAATAATATTAATTTTATTTAAGACGGTGGTGGATAAATGTTATGTGAAGATGCTAAAGAGCAAACATTTATGAGCGGCGCCACTTACTAGAAAGTCAGAGAACAGAATTTTCTAGTTTTTATTATAATTGTGGTTTTAGCTTGTAACTCTCCTTTACTGTCATAATTTCTCATTCTATCCATCAAGTAATAACCTTTGGCGAATCTTAAAATACACAGATTCGTATACGAGAGTAGTTCAAATGAAAAATTATTTGAACTACATCGACCTCGTATACAAACAAGTATAAGAAGTGTAAATAATTGTTGGGATCGTAATTTTGTATTAAAAATGATTAATAACAATATAACTTTCACAATTGTGGGAATAAATAAATTCACATGTATTCCACGTTTACGTAACAAAAAAAATTTTAAGCTAAAATTATCGTGTCTCATTTAATTTCCGTATTTAAAAGTATAATTAAGCGGTGGTTGTAAATTGTGGATTCCAAGTGAGTTGCCTCCGGCTTCGCAAACAAAGTATCAAGATAAGCACACAAAATTATAATAAAGCATTTTTTTACAATAACATGTTTGAGTAAAAAATGGTTAAGTGAGTGATAACCAACCATACAAGTGAAAACATATGAGTCAAAACACTTCAGTGTTTCCTCCTCCAGATCTTCAAATACGACCATGATATTGGTGCTAATTGAATCAGGAAATATTTATACAAAAATTATTCTAAAAGTAACCTTGTTTTCGATTTCTCCATTCAATAAACTGTCGCTTTAAAAGTCTCAATCAGTGAAACCCAATATCGAACAAAAAGACGAAATGAAAATAAATGAGGAAAAAAGGTCCGCTTAAAATTTTTGACCAGCACCAGCAAAAAATGTTGGTTAAAATATTTGGGTGTATTGGACTAATAAAATAATAGATCCTACAAAAACTAACATGTTCTATCACCTGAGAGAATATTGACCCACAGAAATATATTAACCAACTTATAAAAATCATTGTGATTTTAAATCTTTTTGATGATGTCATGATTAAACTATCTTAATTATATTTGCAGATTTTTTTAGCAAAGTGGTTATTGCAGAATATTGCTTTATTTGACCTCATTAAAGAGACACCTGTCTATTCTTCTGTAATTTCCAGTGGCACTAGGAACGTGATGAAAATAGTAAAGAAAACATAAGTGCAATGCGCTGAGAGAAAAACATTAAGTAAAGTTTTAATTTTCTGCATAACAACGGTTTTTGAAAACGAAATTACATAATTCATTGCAAAAAATTATTGTCGATGGTAAGAGTTTCGCACATTCGCTTTCGAGAACAGTTATCGACCCAGTCTCCTGGGCCAACAGTGAAAACGAGGACGCAATGTGACCCAATAACATTGCAATGCGTTTTTTCGTTATACCAGCATCCTCACAACAATTTAATTTCCATATACTTTCACCTCATTCGCAAATTGTTACAAATCGATGATGGAAGTCTAAATTGAGTGTAAAACGAGAAAATGCGAAATTTGATTTCATGCCAATTTAGTAACTCGTGCTCTCTGTAAATTGATTTATCAATAAAGCGTTCAATTCATAATTTTCAACAAGAATGAATATACGAGCTTTACTCGAACTTTTTCAATACTTACAATTTCTACCTGTACAATTTAAAACTACCCACGCGCTTTTTTATTATCAATTTTGTTTTCTTTATTACTTTTCATTTGTTTGTCTCGTTTCGAACTTAAGAAACTCGAATGCCTGTGGGGTGGGTCTGTAGGTGGATTTTGTGGGCCAGCAAAAACGAAATAAAATTATTTTTGGCACTAATTACTATTAGGATTATTGATTATATAAAAAAGAAATCAGTGGGATGGGATTAGAATTTTCAGATAAAGGTAAATGAAAAAAGAACTAAATTTAGCTTCCTACTAACCTTACAAGAGAAAGCTCCAAATGTCACTTTTTGATTTGATCTTTATGTAGGATCTCATTATAATTTCAATAGTTGGCAATTCTAAAAAATTTCGAGAAAATTGGTTTTAAAATATTTATTGATATGAGTTCAATGGTACAAAAATGTCCGAATTATAGCAATGTTTTGGTCTGAATATTTGCACCTGTTGAAGTCGCAATCACGGTTGATTATATTTTTTGTACAATTTAGTTTTCTTTCAATTCTCTCTAATATGTTATCACTTCTTAATGCCGAAGTGGCCAGTTCGATTTTAGACGATATAAGAACTTTATTCTAACCGTACAAACACATAGTGGACGTACAATTTAATACACTTCCATTTTTAAGCTTTCTGAAAAGGAGACCAGACGACTAAAGTGCTTACTTCACCCGGGATTGAATCGAGTACCTCGGCATTAGCAGTGAGTAGTTAATCAACTTAGCCGCGAAGAAAAACGATTGTTTTGCCCATTAAACATAAAAAATTAAATTAAATTAAAAACACCTAAAACCCTTAAGAAACGAGAAGACTCTTAAGCGAGATTATATAGCGGCCTCTGTTGATGATAGAGATTTAATTCAAATTAGTTTTTCGCTTCGTTACCAAAAAAACCAAGCGACACTAATAGCAAACGACACTAATTTTACACCACTTCCTGTGGAGTAAATGGCTTATTTACCAGTACAAAAAAATGAGACAGTTGTTGGGTAATAGCACTCTCACAATCATGTAGCATATAATACAAGTATATTTAAAAGAGCCTGACAATTCAAGACTTTCGTAGAATTGCTCAATTCGAATGTAGAGAAGCGTGTTGGAATAATTGAAAAAATTTGCAAAGGTTTAAACTTTTTCAAGTACCCAAACAAATAAAATACCAAAGAGGTTGGTGCACCCAACAAAAATTGCATATAAAGTGGGTTATGCACCTGACATTACATTGACCTAAATCCCAGAAAAGATAGAATTTCCAAGGACGATACCTGGATCCCAGTGGCTGATAATGGTTGGGTCGGCGACCTCGTGCCCTAGTTGGTAATTTCATTGCTGACAAAATATAGAACAGAATGACGTAACTGAAATCAGTCGAGAGGTATTTGGATACTACTAAAAGTGCGTTACTCCACATAGATTTAATCAATTAATTCGCAAAATGACATAACGCACATTCAATGTAACTTACAAGTATGCAGAGTAGCGTGGCGAAATTTTCAATTAGCTTGATTAAGTCCACAAGGTAAAATAACTAATCAGAAACGCTTGGAAAATTTCACATTCCATCATAAGCTTCACTCATTCGAATATGAAAAAATTCATTAAGAAGATTAAATAAATAACGAGAGAGAGAGAAAGTTACAGGGCTGGTTCGAAAGAAAAGAAATTGGTCAGAATATTCAATTTTGGTTTCCGTATCGATAAGTAGGTACTACGTTGCAAAGTTTGACCCCAAAATAAAACAATAAAAAGCATTAAATAATACGCAAATTGTCCGTCCCCCTTGCTAATCTGGCTACGATAAAACTTGAACTCTAAAATACTAAATTGTATTATTGAAGATATAATTTAAAAAATCTATTTTCATTCTTACGTAAATAATTATAATCCCAAGGACAAAATTTAATTAAACATTTTTGGTTGTTAATTACTGATAAAGTTTATTTGGGTTACGATAAAACTTAAAAAGGCAAATAACCTAAAATACTTTCAGCACATTTGCAATGTTTTATTATCACTATCGAAAGAGTACAGTATTGTATCGCTTCTAAATATTTCGACCTTTCGTTACTTTCGCAACTTGTTTTATTTTTATTAAATTTTAATCAATTTACGGTAAACACAACTGCAGGTTCCATCTAAAGAAGTAGAAGTGAAAGGCCAACCAATTACTTGCCAATAAAAAATAAATAGGCACCTGAGGTTACCAATTACCAGAAAACTTGAAGTTTCACTACAACGTTGTGGCTAATGGAAAATTAAGCGAATGTCGCAAAATGGCTCATTATCACTAAAATTGCTAACTTTAATGGTGTTAACCTTGATAAGTTAATTCAAGCAACTAATGTATTGTTTAAAGCCATGGCAAAGGCAATCACCTACGAGATTTCCCGCCAATAGAAGCGGATGAGATGGTTATCGTATCTTCCTACATATTAAATAAACATTCATCTCTGCTCCTGTATCTGTTACTACCGAACACATTCATTTTTTATTAGATAACTCGCATGTAATATTTGAATGCGTACTAAAACTTCAAGTTTTTTAAATTTGGGTTTCAAATTCAGTCAAATGGAGTAATGCAAAATTTCTATTTTTGCCATAACCGCGAAGGTCAAAAAACAAATAAGTTATTATTGGGTAGGAAGTTAGGTGAATTAAGTTCATTTATTCAATCAATCCATCAAATTTGATGTCAAGGATTATTCAGATTTCATGCCAATAAATTATTCCATCTCACGAAGCCTGGATTTGATGACGATAATTTTAGCAACAATCGATATATAGCAAACATTTGAATTAATTAAGTTCTTCCATTGTTAAACCCCAAATGTCAATATAGTGAAAGGAAACCCAATACCGTGATTGGAATTTAAAAGACTTTCTTTTGGTTACCATTTTTATTTCAGAATTCGAAAAAACAAAACATTGGAAATTTGGTTGTTCTCGGCTTATCCGCCTGCAAGAGCCATCGGGGAAAGTTGCAAAACCTTCTATCTAAAATTAATCCTTATCCAGTGGTATTGGCAATCAAAGTCATAACTTCTTTTTATATAAATAACGATAAGATTGTGATGTTTGTAATTACATTTTATAAAGTTTTACAAATAAAACAAGTTCGTTTTGCGTAGCTCAAATTTAACATTAACAAACACTTTTTGCAAAAATACGTTACAAAATTCCATTGTCTTCCAAATAGGAGTGCAAATTTTTTGCAAACGCCCTATCCACGTGATCGTGAGATTTTTCTCTCTTTTGTCGAAGGTAAAACATGAACGTTTTACTTTTTTGTTCCTTGGTTGAATCCTATGCATCAGGAATAATGTGATGCCGTTTTTACATTAACATGAATATCAAGTTTGCAAGTCCAATACAAAATGCATTCCCACTAGTCAGTGCATATTGTTAACCTTGTCGCACCTTGCTTGTACCCGTCACTCATCCTGAGAAATGCGTTTTGCATGTAAATTTACCGGACGCACGCCATGGCAAAACACCAATGTACCATAATTTATTAGATAAAGCAGCTATCGACCAACAAGCAAGAAAACAGAAAATCCCGTTTCTTTTTTACAAAATCCGTTGAAAATCCTAAAATTTCCGAAATGTGTAAAACTTGTGACTTGAAAAACTAATACGATTCGTTGAACTTGGCCTCCAATTTAAAAATACTTTTTGACATTTAATATTACGTTTTTTTTATAATTCCACCATTTATAAAGCTGTTGATTACGTCAAGAGCCATAATTTTGATTATGTAACAGGAAACGACAATAAAAAAAAAACTTGGTAGTGTCTTTGAATGTAAAACATAAAGAAATCCAAACAGAACATTTGCCAAAGTCGTGAAAGATCATTGCTTGTTGCTTGCAAAACTTTCGAATACAATTTTATCAATGATTCTAATTGAATTCATTCATTAGGTCTATGCATGCTTATATACTTCTGGTTTTAGATTAATTATAATTTTGCAAGCCAATGGCAGATTTTAAAAATAAAAAATATCCTAGCTGCTTGCTTACATCAGAGAATAAAAATATAACAATCAAATCGGTTATTTATCTAAAAGTCAATGGGTCAAGATCAGTCAAGCTTCAGAAATAAAGCAATAATATCTACTTATAAGAACATACTAAACAAACGGTTGTCTGGAAAAACAATTAATAAAAAAATTAAATGCTTAATAAGCAAAATTTTGCAAGAAGCAGAGCTACTATGTATTAAGCACAAAATTTTAATTTCCTCCTCTTGCATAAAAATTAACTCATGTAAATTCGACTATGCAGCTACCACGTTGTCTGGTTTTCAAATTACTAAAAATTTAATCCAATTATTTGGAAGTGTTAGCAATTAAACTACACCCACGGAAACGCCCGTTGTAACTGCTGTATCAAAATTGCAATTAAATTAAAAATGCATTACGTTAATTATGTCTCCAATAAAAATGGCCTAAACAAATGCTGAGATACGCTTGTAGTTGAATCAAAATGTAGGAAAGTGTGAAATTGGAATTAATTTCATTATGTTATGTCGATTAAAACAAATTAGTATCAAGATTTCAATTTTGTACAGAAAATATTCAGATTTAAGAGAGAGGAAAATTTGGTCAGATTGGCAGCAGAGCTTGAGAGTATAAAATCTTACATGTTCTAACCATGGAAGAATAATTTGGAAGTTAGAAATGCTGTTCTGTACAATGAACTAAGAAATCAGAACAAATATATGAATCCATTGAATCCACTAAATGGATTTTATATTTTATTATACCTAATACTAGATTGTCCCAATAAATGTTAAAATTCTTTTTAAATATTTATATGTTTATAAGAATATTTCATTGAATGTGAAGCTCATTGTTATAATGATTACTAAGACTCATCAGAGCGAAGCAAAGTGAAGTCTTTCTTGATCTAGTAGGTCACCTTAGTGAGTAGAAAATAAAATTAATGTATGTTCAGATGCCCCAATCACACCGTTAACTTTAAAAATTCAACAACAACTTGCACAACTTGTTTACTCAACATCAAAATTTTCTGGTTTGTTTAAATTAAATAACAATAATAACAGAGCCTTTTCCTGATAGCTTTCACTAGAAACACTGCAAAACCCGAAAGAAATTTAATAAAATCCTGAAATTATTAAGGATAAGTTTTCGTTCATTTAATAATTTTTAATTTACTGATTTTTTTTTTTTTGAGGTTAGTGGACTAAATAATAATTAGATTATGTATATCTTTAACGTTTCACTATATTTATTTTATGCTTCGTTAGGAAACAATTATTATTTAGTCCACTACCCTAAAAAAATCATTAAACTAACTGAAATTATTGTCCTACAAAAAAGTTCGTAACAGCATACATTTATTTTTAATAGTTTAACCGTGGAAGATATTAAAAGTTACGGATAACAACAACAAAAAAAAGAATGGGGTTTTGTGTTGCTAAGTAATACTCTCAAAATCTGAATTAGCATCCCCCTTAAATATATCTATGTTTTTCTTGTATATATGAGTTAAATTTGTAAATAATATAAGCAGAAAATTTTGAGTTGGGGCTGCAAAGCTTCAAACTGTTTCGAAGTATTCACCCTATTTATTTTGTTCGACTATATTTAGATGACCTTTATCAAACTTATCGTAAGTATCTATGTACGTATAGTCTTATCACTGAAATTTTCTTTATGTACTTGATGAGGAATCGCCAGGATTAATGGAAAACAAAATACTTGTTATTGTTTCGCAATTTTTTTCTAGATAAAGTGAATGCATTGTTTTGAGTCTACGTTTTTCAAAATTTGGATCGTAGAAATAATAACCGCAATTTTTTTATTTAGAATAAAGTAGGGATGTACCTACCCAGTTAATCATAACTCATAATTGAGCAAAGTTTTAAAAGTTGGGTTATGTGATTGAAAGAACCATCGCAATCGATGAACGCAATCCTTTCCCGGTTGCGGTGGTTCCTTGGGAAACATTTCTTAAACGCGGTGGCGTGTAAGGCAAACATTGTAGGTTTGAATATCGAAAATAAGTGTCACTTGACACAGTTTGAAAAAAGCCATTGTTACGCTTCTATCAGAGGCGGACTGGCACCAAAACTGAAATGTTGCACATTTTAAAGCGCCCCCGAAAAAAATCTTAAAACAAAATTTAAACAAAAATCGCCGTCGAAATTTTGTGGTTGATTTGTGATCAACGAATAAAAAACTAAGCTCATGATAAATTATATAAGCTAAATGATTGACGATATTGTGAGCTATGTGCCAAAAATTAATCTCAATTTTACAAAGTGTTTGAGTACGGAATTTCTGGAACTCAACCAGCATTATCGGGACTTTCATTTATAATATTTGCACTTCAATTTTTTCGTGTTCCAAGTTTAATAACATCTTTTGACCAAATTGAAAAAAAAATTTTGTGCCAAATTTGAATAACAGTAGGTAGGTATTAAATAAAAATTTGCAAACGATGGAATTAATGATTCATCACGTAATTAAAAATAAATGAAGGGTTAGCTTCATCAAAACTGAAATTATTTTTGTTAGAAAATCCATTTAGTGATCAGCACCGTAAATAATGCGATTTCAATGAGAGGAAGAGCGCTGGCACGGATGTTGTCATCAAGGTTTGGGATGAAAAAACATCGTCATACAAATTTTTTTTAAATATGAAAAATAATTAGGTAAATGCATCACCTAAAAGTAGCCCCTGTTGGGCTGCCTACGTCGGATGTATTTAAAAATTACAAGCAACCAACCAAGTTGAAAAAAAAGTACATCGACATTTACTACGCAAATATTTATTCATGACAAACACAAGGACGCCTAACCGAAATAATAGAATTTTTCGAAAATAACAATTGTTGTACCTCCTCCTTGGACGCGATTAGGCGAACCTAGAAGATTATAAACGCCAGACCTCGATAATGCGACTTGCATTGTGCTATGCAACTCTTATCAATGCAACGTTTGTTGTGTATGGTTTAACCTATTGAACTACAATGATAAGTATGTCCGAAACAAAATCTCCCACCTAAAGAAGTACTAATCGACTTACCTTTTGAAAGCACCAAAATACAAACAAGTCGGATCCAAAATTCCTTTGGCAGTACTGATTAGTTCGTTAAAAAGTGGGCACTGATATCCAAAGTTTTAACGTCCAATAATACTATTAATATTAATTATAATGAATAACAACAAATAATGAGAGTATTAGTCACTATCACTATAGATTGCACTACCGATCCAAATAAGATCTCACTAAGCCAAAACACTTACGATATTAGTCGTCCTTAAAAAGGGTTTGAGGATTTTCGGGGTGTAGTGGGAAAAGGGTGGGTTGAAATTATACCCCGC
The DNA here is from genome assembly GCA_905340355.1 of Rhagonycha fulva. Lineage (NCBI taxonomy): Eukaryota > Metazoa > Arthropoda > Insecta > Coleoptera > Cantharidae > Rhagonycha > Rhagonycha fulva. The sequence goes on from HG996559.1 coordinate 4,148,076, forward strand.
GGTCAGCTTTTCATGACACCGGATATTGGCTTATGAGAACTGCGCGAGTTATCCATTAAATCTGCAACAAACAACAAAATTGGTAATTAAATTTGGACTAATAAAATATGCAAAAATAAAACTAGTTTTTGCCTTATTGATGATGCCCCCTCCCTCCCGCCCTCACTATTCGTTTCAATTTAACAGATCACTCGTCAGACCTTGAAATGTTATTAGCCTTTATTACGAAATTATTAATGCGTCATCTTTATTACTGCCAAAAAAGCATTTAATTAGCAAAAATTATTTCTTCGTGCCGAAAAAAGGTGTACGTGATTAAACTCCAATTTATAGGTTTAATAAACTAATGTGGGTCATTCTATTAAATATTTTGCACAATGATAAATTATATATTTAGACCAAGGCCAATTTAAATTAAACCTACACCCCTTAAATTTAATTTATTTAAGTGGCGACCATCGCACTTAAAATTCAGAACAGAAGACTCTGGAATAACTCTCCCAAGAGCATTTCAAATTTTAACTCAATTTTCTTTAAATTATTTAATATTTATCGACCTCCTAGCGAAAAAAGATGTGCAAGCAGAAACTAAATTAAAGGACAGTCACTTAATGAAGTTCGTTGACAGAACATCAATTTTGTAGCGCTAAGCTGGAAGACCAAAATTCAATAGCAATTTATTTGATGTGTGACCAAGGAATCCTTCGGAGACAGCGTTCCAATGAATCTATTCGAATAGATAGAAAACATGGTCAAAGTCGACGCTCGAAGAAAAAAAAATTGTGTTTGTATTGTACGCTTTTTTCGTGGTTAGCCATTTTTATTTATGTAATGTAGGCCATCTGCGTCGGATTATCGAGGACATGCGGGTAACAATTATATAAAGCATATCTTTTGCTTTGTTTGCATATGCGGGTTACGTTAATATAGTAACCAACCACTTTATGTCTTCAGGAAAATTGTATGCAATTAGAAAACCCTCATCATAATTTAAATTAATATGACCAATTATATAGATGCTCAAAAACAGGTAGTAAACTAATTCCATTATGCACTCACAAAGCTGAGGGTTCCAAGTTTCCCAAAGAAAAATCTCAATTATTTTAAAAAATGATCGAACGTGTGAGATATCTATCGTATCCAAAGAACTTACTTTTGCATGATTCCTTGTTTGCTGCAAATTTTCTATTCAAATAATTCTATCAACCAGTAGTTTTCTTCGTAATTTTAAATTTTATGTTTGTAAACCTTCAATTATCCCGTAAGAAATAGTCGTTGAGCATAATGATGCTGGTCAAGAAATGAGAATACCCACGACCTATTTATCGCTGTGGGAAATTCTGGTCTCTAAAGTAAATAATGCAAAAAAAACGTTCTAAAACTGAGAAACGTGGTTGAATCTATTTTGTATGTTTGCGTTGCTTCTTTTTTTTGCTTTTCTTGGAATCAAAGAAACATAATTTTATATAACATGGATTGGACGTTAGGCAGGTGTAGCAGGTGCTTACCCTCAGACTAATAATTAAGATATTTTTTACATAACTACAACTGTGTTTAACTTAAAATTCAGAAACTAAAATTATTGTTATTTGTTTTTATAAACATTTGCCACCCAAAAAAAAATCTTGCAAGGGGCCCAATAAAGGTTCGTTACGGTAATGCTTTGGGTACCATGTTTTCCTGAGGAATAGCGCTTCAAATCGACATCAAGAATCTTCGATTATAAAGTCATTTACATACACAGGAATTTAGTTTTTGGATTCAATTTGCTTTACGATTTTTGATTTACCCCCCCCCCCCCGACATTTAAATATCTACGTCAGATTTAATACAGCTTCTTTCTTCGTCCTAGAAAAGGTTCAAATTCTTATTACAAGGTTACCCAAATTAACTGAACTTATTACAGGAAGAGCACATTTTTGAACTGTGTTTAGTAATTTTCTGTCATATGGATAACGGTCTCGAGCAATTTTGTACTACACTTGGTAAATATCGATTAATCGGTTTCATTGTAAAGTGTGCACGTGCGGAATTCCCATCTATAGAGAGTATTAGTAAAAGCATTTCATATTAAGGAATGGCCTTCTATTTAATATGTAATTCGGTGACTAGTTATTAAATTATAATTACACTTTGGACAGAACTCCTATTTTGTTTGCACGAGTACTATGTTTCATTGCTGGGCTCTTTCCAGCCTAACATAAATCCGTAAAGTTGACGTTCTTTTTTTCTTAGCTTCCCTGTGGATCACTTAGTGACTTTGTCTTTCGATCTCCCAGTGCGTTCTCTTATCATTATTCATCATTAATATAATTTGTTAAAAAGCTCCGTTGTGTCATTTATAAATGATTAACTCCACAAATGAGACAAAAAATAAACTTCTCGATAAGCAAAAACAAAACAGCATCGTGATATCAAAGCTCATCGACTGCGAATTGTGTTGAAGACCACCACAAAAAGTTTACAAATAAATAAGACATTAGGTCGAAACCATGCTGAAGTTCACCGATTACAAGTAGTGTCGAAAACTTTTCAAAAATCGCAAACACGAAAAGAAACTCTGAAACCCATAGATGGTGATGATGAAGAGTGGTACTTGACACTAACATCCTGGGTATCTAGTAATCTAAAAATTAACATTCAGTTTTCTAAAGAACAACCACTGTTGGTGTAATGGCGTTGATCTATCCATTTTGATCCAAAATCATGAAAAAACTAAAACCGAATTAAAGTGACGCAGAATCTTTGAACATCCTGTACCTCGGAGGATCAAAGAAAACTTGTTTTTCGATTCTGTTGTAGATAAAAATTGTGCGAACAACTCAATAATTAGCAATTTATTTAAAATGAAAAAAGCACACAGAAGCAAGTGTGCTAAAAGTAGAATAGAAAAAGTCTATGTAATCCTATAATTACCCAACTCATAAGCAAGTACGACAAGTGCCAACATTTTAAAGGAGGCAGCAACTAAAAATAAGAATTAAAAATGTATCCTTCAGTTTTACTTTGCTCAAATCATGCGATAAAGAAAATTACCTTGACACGTGCTTGGTTAATTTAATCGAGTTATTTTCAAAATATTTCTTGCATTTACTTTATATGCTAATGAAAGCTATAAAATAGTTTATGCACTACGACATGTAACAAAGAAAAGCGGTTTTTCGATATGCTTGAGAGATACTACCAAGAAGTCGAACGTAACCTCACCAAATTATAACCCAAAAAAGGTTACTTTTTGGAACATCCCGTCAAGTAAAAATATTTGCGTTTTAAAAACATGGAATGTTGAAATGTATTTTTATGCATTCCAAATAGAGATGCACTTGTAAGACGTAAACAAAGTTATCAATTGTTGTCTTGTAATTTATATATTATATGGTATAATTCACATCTGCTGGATGACATTCCATTAAAAAGTCACAACAAAATAAATATTTTTATTAGTCTAGAAAAATTTTAATTTTTCTTTCAGAGATAAATTTTAAACAAAATAGATTAGTCGTCAATACAATCTAACAGATAAAATAAATACACTTTGTTGTTACACAACCAGCTCTTTATTTAAGATAACAAAAATATCTAAAAGCCATTAACAAAATTTGGAACTAATAGGTGTTCCCACCTAACTCCCAAGTTTCCAAATTAACGTCAATTACTCTAGAACTGTTTTTTGAAAAATCAACAAAATGGCCCTTGCGAAAAGAGCACTCGGTATTTTTTGAAACTAAATTTGCTAAATGTTAAGGCAAAGGTCAATGTGACCTTTGAAATGTAACTTTTTCCATCTCCTCTAAATAATCGACGTTTGCTAAGTGGGGCGAAAGGAAAAAAATTCATTCTCGTTTATTTTCGACTTTTTGTTTGAAAATATGCAGAAATAAACCTATGATTCAACCTTTATGTCATGAGAGGAGAGTCGAGTTTGACCAAACCCAATTATAAATACATGTTCCCTTCAAATTTATATTTCGCTTGGTGACTGTTGGTCTGCTACCGAATGTTGACCAAAACACGTAACTAATTGGCGTTGAATGCATTAATATTGTTTTGTCTACATGCAAAACTCTTAATCTCGTGCCTGCCTATATTTAGCCGCATAACCCAATAACAATCACAACATAATGCAGTCTGTTTAGTCTGAATCATAAAACTAACCCGTCCCTGTGCGACCTTTTCACAAGGCGTTTAAAAAATTATTGGGCGATTAAAACAATACGAACAATAGAAATCGAATGTTTTATGCCTAAACAAAATTTACTTTTACTTTACAACCTTTTGTATTTGTATCAAATGCTATTTAAAACTTTTTTTAAATAGTCCTCTCACTCTCACGCTCTCAATCTGATTCAAAATGAAAAGAAACGCGTAACGGATACCACATTTGCCTTGATTTTTTTTAAAATCTTTGCAAGTCCTGGATTTAATTACCACCACACGAATCAAAAATAAGAGAAATTTTTGCAAAAATGTAGGCATGCCAAAACGATTAGCTAACTTGATTACATCAACCTGTAAAAGTCAGCATAACTCCCATATGCAAATCGGTATCGATAGTGCTGAGAAAACATTTTGTGTGTTATTAGTACAGAAATTGTCGTTGACCTTTCGGTATTTCACAATACCAACATTTTTTCATATATTACAACTTGTTTCGCGATTTAGAGCTAATTGATTTCTTTATGGAAAAATGCTAATTCCAGATACGCCTCTTTTGCTTCCATTACTTTCACTTTTCTAGCTTATTTCACCTTCGTTTGCAGATTTCTATAATTTTCTTCCGGGATGGAATCTTATCACTTGTCTAATATTAACAGATTGAGCTACTAATCCAGATAATGAAACATACACCACATTGTTAAATTGGTAAATTTGTTGTTTTGTATATGGAAGAATGAACGATGAATGTAACTGGAAGCTTGCAGGTATTTTGTGATAAAATAAATTTTTCACCTTTTCGATACCATCGTTGAATCGTTTTATGATTGAATTTGATAATCTTGGCCGTGTTATGTAAATGGAGATGTTAACTTAGAAAACTACTTGTGTGCGGAAGGATACACGATATCCAGGCTCTCAACGCAGGCTTACATTGTCGCTATGGTCATGTTTCAATAAACGACTTTCGTTATTTTCAAACATCAGATTTTCAAGAAAGAAACTTATGGATGGAGAAGATCATCCAATTAAAAGCCAAGTCCTACGTGTATTGCTGTACCGTTGATTTGAAAAAAAAGTCTTATGTACGTACACCCAATATATTGTCCTGAAGAAATCCAGCTTGAACTTATAATATTTTTATAATAACAATATCATGAGGAAACTATTGAAAGCCTTCAAAAAGCAGACACTTAAATTTTATGAATTTTTAACTAAACGTACTATGTCAAAATTTACCAAGGTGGACTTTTTGTTTGGTGAATTTGTACTGGTAAACATTTCTTCGGTTATAACAGGTTGAATAAATATTGATTTTCCATTTGCCGGAATTTTAAAAACATATTAGTGCTTGTTTAGCTCGTGCAGACTTTTCATTAATTGTGGAAAAAGAAATTATACTTGCTCAAAGAGTCTCTTACGAAGCCGAGATTCGACTAAAAATAAACTTGATGGCATAAATTTGAGTAGGTACCTATCACGTATTTTTTATAAAATCTTCCATTACCTCCAGTTCTTCCCAACGATTGATAAAAGTTTAAATAAAAACGGTAAGTTCGTTCGTTACTCTACTTAACACTATTGGCTTCCAATTGAGAAAAAAAGTAATCAATAGGGCGTCAACGTCCCCATTACATAGATACGAAACATGAGTTGACATAATTTTAATCTAGCGTGGGCAACCATTTCCGGTCACTTCGAGGTCGTAGTGGGTCATGACCACCTCACGGAAGCTTCCAGTAAGCTAATGACCGTAGCAAAGAAGACCGACTACTTATATTGTCCATCAAGCCACTGCCAGTTTTCCCTGCATCGTTAACTCTAAATCCACACGCAAATCTAACATTGGTGAGCAAATAAATTTTTGGGGTGTATTTTGGGATCACAATTTGGGGAAAAAACAGTTTGTATAATTTAAATTGCAGTCAAATATTTTTACAGTTCGTGCTGGGCAATGTAAAAAAATGCTAAGTTCGATAAGAAAGAAAAAAGGTTGCCGATTAGTAAAGGCGATTTTCTCAGGGTACGACTTAATTAAAATTAAAAAAGTAGGTTGAAGTTATTAATTTTAGGTATATATTTACTACTACTATCGACCTAAAACCTAGGAATAGTGCAAGTTTCTATTTTAAATGGTGATATACAGAGGATACCGAATACCAATATAGAATATAGCAAAGCAACGATTATATTCTTAGAGGGGGTTACAAGTGGGTCAGATAGTGCAACGACAGTTTTAGTTGCACTACGCTTTTGGAACGCAATTACTTTTTCCAATTGCATCTCCTTAAATAGAACACGAACGGCATATCTGTCCCACCAACTTCTCATTTTCTCTTTCATTCTTACAACTAACGAAAACCATTTCACTCTTATCGTATGACAAAAACTACACTACACATGCGTCTAGCAATTCGATCCGTTTTCGTATAAACGAAACGGTAGGAATTTATTTCAGTGGAAATATTTGAAATTTTACTCCAGTGGAATAGTCAATCAATATTTTCATTTCTTCAATACGCAAGTGCCAAAAATTAAATGACTGAGATGTAAAGTTGGACTGAACTACTTACATACAATTTTGGAAAAATATAATTGCAAGAATTTTTTAATGAGGAGCTCAAGTCGGGAAGAACCCCCTGGGTACTATTTTACGTTATTCGGCATTCCTTCCGTATGGTATGTCGATTTTCCACCCCAAAAACGATAAAAATGAAAACTAGGGTGTTAAAAAATTTTGATCGTTACGTCCAGAAATGCCAAAAAAAGAGGAATTTTTTTGTTTGGAGAACCATCTAAGCAACCAAAGTTCGAATTAATTAATTACATGCTTAATTTTCGTTGTTTTTTATTAACAAAAAATACACGAGTTTATCTTTATGGTTCGTGCTATGATAACAATTTTATTGTATTATATTTATATGTGGTAGTAACAATAATCAGTAAATTTTATCCTTTAACAAAATAAAACAACTTTTTAATATATTATTCGAAAATTAATTATTAAAATAATTTTCAGCAAATAATTTAAAACAAACATGAACTTGACAGAAGTTCAAATGCCAATTTTTGAACTTTTAATAATACGAAAACGATATACCTTTTGGCCATTTTCCAATATTCTAATTTATTTAACAATCGCTTCTATACATAAACTTATGACAAGCAGATACCAATTTTGAACTTCCGATAAATCAAGCCAACACATTTTTTTTTTTATAAATTAACGTTAAGTCGGACTAGAGCAAATATTTTATTATCGCAAGTCTGATGTATTTCCTCTTAAATAATCATCTAGTATCTCAAATGCGGCCCTGGAAGCGGCCAAGGAATAAACAGGTCGTTTATAAATAGCAAAGAACGGTCGATATTTGCGCCTACTGCTATATCTGAATGAGTGAAGCTTCAGCCACTGCCCTATTTATTACTTTTTCATTTTTTAAACATTGCAAAGTTTACGACCATCTCGTAACTAATCATCCATTCAAACAGTAACAGCAATAAAAAATTTAAGAGTGTCCAAAATTGCGACCCAGACAGATTACATAAAACTAAACATGAGAAAAATTTTGATTACTTCATTGCCAGTTGAAAGTTGATTAAGCTTCGTAAGGAGGAAACCAGGCGCCACAACACACCCCTAAATCGCGATGCGTAGAAAATAGATTAGAGAGGGAAGTTCCAGCGAGATTTAGCAATGAAAACTAAATAAATACGTTCGTTAAAATAAACAAACAAAAAGGACTTCCTGCAAAAAATTAAGCTTTGATGAACCTAATGACCTAACCATTAGAAAAAATTTCGATTCATCTAAAAAACGCAATTCGATGATATTCACATTGAACATCTGCAGCCTTGACATTAACCCTACTTTTGCGTTTCACCCTCCACGCCCGCTCCAAACTAAACCAAGTATTATACATTCCGACCGGAAATTTTTTTGTAAATCGCACATACACATATAATCATTTAAATTTTCAATGTCATTACTGTGAACAGAATTATCTAACATCCTGATGTAATAACAATAAAATTTTATAAACACGATACAATGAACAAAGTTATAGCTTTGGCAACAAATAACCAAATCTATACAGAAAGTCGATTATTTGATAAAAACACAGTTGCCTTATCTATTATTATCAACAAGGTACATTATTAGCAATTGAGTAGGACAGTAATCGCCTTGTTTGCTTTTTGATAACAAATTTCTAACTTTTAGAAAATCTTTTGTCTGAGTGAGCTGCTTTGTAAATTTCACATAGACGTGTTCAAAAGGCAGCTGTACCTACCTGCTCTAAAACCAGAGGCTTTCCTGCAGGCCTGCAGCACAGAACTATCATTATTATAACCATGATTATCTATACTCTATACTGAATGAATTATTTCTTAATTTTTCAACTTCTGAGACTGGAGGGTATTCCATACCCCCCCGACGAACAAGACGTTCGTGTGAAATACAGGACCGGCGGCTCGTAAATAATTGTTTCTGGTCAGCATCAACAATCTTTGGTTATTGAACGGTGGTTTTTATTTAAAATTCTTGTTCTTCTATTTTCCATAATTTACAAATTTCAAAAAATCTCCTGCGGTGCTTAAAGGATCGTTGCTATTATTGAGGTAAAATTAACCTTTAAAATCCAAAACGATTTTTCCTGAATGAGCGTTTAATATTTATTTTCAGCTTCACATTTCGAGCATTAGTCCAATTTGAAACTAGAAGTGAAAGCATCCTCTTATAATAACGATGTCACAGAGTCTAATATAATTTCAAGAACCCATAAATCAAAATCAAAATTGATTATTTAATGTAAAACTTAAAACAAAACTTGGCAAATGGTCAAAGAACAGCTAATGCTGAAATAATTTATTTTACAACTGTGAAGAGTAATTCATTTTTGCTTTAAGAATTTTTTGTAATATATCAAAATTTAACGGTGGGGCGGGATCATCGTGCAGTTCGATGGTAGACTTCCTGAATCGACCTAATTACACATCTCGTAATTTATCATAATAAAATTGGAAATGAGTGGTCATATTTTATATTATGATATTTTGAAGAAATCCTGTTACAAAATGGTTGCCAATAGCAAATTTATATTTAGTATAATTATTTGCTTCGGTTGTGACAAGTAGTAGGCGATTTTATATTTTTCAAATGTAAAAATACAGTAAACAAAAATGCCAATTTGTGGTTGTTGACCTGATTATTCAAGATAAAGTAATTTCAATTTTGCAGATACAAAAATTATTATGGCGCAGTCGATAGGATGACGTAACGCAACACCGGCCGAAGAAGAATTTCGGTTTGGGTAACAAAACCAAAAAAATAAATAATTTTATATTTTTTATCCAAGATGAACGACCATACAAAATCGAATCGTGAATGTGCATACCTACAGATTACAGATAACTTTTTATTGGTCATTTTAAAAAAAATATTAACAAAAGCTTTCGTACGTGTTTATTTTTAAAAACGTTACACAAAACCGCCCTTATCTTCTTTTTCAATCACCTTGAATCAAAATTAAAAATCGACGAAAACAACTTGCATTCGTTCATACCTACTCAAATTTGTAATACAACATAAAAGATTGCAAAGCAATTAGAAACGAACAATAATTAAAAATTTTATAGCCTTTTGATAAATCTATAACCTTGAGTTAATCACAAAAAATAATAACTAATAAAAGTTTAAGAATAGTAAAGTGCATGATAGTAATCAAGGTTATTGTAATTTTATTAAAAGGCGACAAAATGTCGCGCCATCAATTTTATTCGCGTTTTTAAATTTCTATTTACATCTCTTTGATTTTCAAATTTTGCATAAACATCAATTATTTATCGGATACTAAAATATGCAACGGTTTTGTTAACTCTGGGGAAAAAATGTTGTAAAGGTTTGCTCTAGTTTTTTCTATATTGCAAAACCATTCTATCGCATGTAGTCCCCCCCTTGCAGTTACATGTTTATTTTCTATGCACAGCAATGTGTAGGTTTAAGAGAGAACACCCAAATTGCGATATTGTATTCGATAACACAAAAGAAATAAATTATGCATTACAGAAGTACTAAGTCTTCGGATGGATGTAAAGAAATGATTAAAATTTTAAACATTTTGTGATAATGTTATGATAGATAGGAATTACATCGATGAAACGTGAACGCATGTTCTTCCAGAACGCCGGATATTTCACTTTCTTAAGGTCTCTAACCATGACTTATTTATTTAGTGGAAATCGAAAAATTTGGAAAAGATTTTGACCAGTAGAAATTGAAGATATTGCAATATTGGCATTCTCTATTCCCAGACCCCTCGAAGGGGAAGTTCTAATCTATAAATATTTTTTGATAGTCCCTAAAGTACCGGTAGCTATCAGTGGGTATGGAATATCTCCAGTGTAATAGCAATAAAAGATAAAAAGACGAGTATATCTCAAACATAATTGATGTAGAAGTATAAATTGGTTTTGATATCCATCACGCTAACTCAAATATATTTTCATTCTTATTGGTTTGAAATGTTCTATTTTGTATCTCTCTCTATATTATTAGGTATACAGATGATCTTTGTTTGAAAATGCAAAGTGAAATTTCGGGGAAACTGGAACTCGCAATCTTCAGAACGTTTGTATAACTTCTGTATGTTCATAAACATTAGTTATAACAAATACTACGTGGTTATCGAAGTAGTATATAGCAACTACAAAAACAAATAAATAAAACACAGTCATAGTCATTCATAAATCATAATATTATGTATAGTTATATTATCTAATACAGCAGATACAGTCGGTTTGACCATGCAATATTAATAAAGAAAATATGGGTTCCAGCACTGACCTATGTAAAGACAATTAATATATTATGGGTTAAACACAACAGCTGCAACACGCAATAGGACCATGCTCAAGGTCTAAAAAAGAAAACCCTCGCCGACCATCTGGCCCAACCCTTGTTGGCAAAGAAATAAAGCCAGAAGTAGTGAGCCTCAGCAAAATAGATCAACCTGCTGTTGAGGACCCAACAGTAATTGGTATTACAATACTTATCACCCTCACAGGCCAACTTCTACGCTATATAAATTACACATAAATTTTATCATTACAAAATTCATCAAAAGCTTGGTATTTGATCACTTGGTTAAAGTGCAGTTCATTGGAAACACTAGGGAAACTCTGCAGCATATCCAAAACCTTCTTGGAAGATTGAAGACAATCTTGTCTAGACCGAACACATACCGCACCATTATGTGTTTGGTTCCCCCAGTTGCAGAGAGTTCTACTGTCGAGAAAAAAGTATCAAGTTCGACTTCCGGTGAAACTATGTAAAGGAATTAAAACTAATGCTAAAACAACATGACAAAATTCCTCAATAGGAATGATTCCAATATTTTTCGGAACCAGAATTAAACCGAAGGGCACCTACCCTAACGATAGTATCTGGCACAGAAAAGAAGGCTTATTACCAATACTGGAATAAAAGGTAAATGTGATTACGGTATCCATAACAGGATTCCATTTTGAAATCAAAATGTGGTAATCAACGCCTTATAAATGCCTTAATCAACTGTCAGATGTTAAGTAAAAGCTGACAATTCGCTGCATTGTACAAAGGAACGACCAAAATAAGAAGCACTTATTGCTTTGCCTTACATGGAGATCGAACGCATCAATCAAGAAAACCGAGTGCATCCATACGGATGCTAGTTTTGCAATTTTTGTAAAGGATACTGACAAATATAGGAATTTTTTCCGTCTGCTGCTGTCTTCATCTTACAAACATTCTAGCTTTCCGCCAAAATGTAAAAAACTTCAAGTCAATATTTTTGTAACTTGGACTGTTCATTCTTCAAAAATGGAAAATTTAATTTAATCTAAAAACAATCAAGAATTTATGAAAATTATTAGCACATGATGAAAGTAGCATTTAGAGCCGATACTACCTAGCTATTAGCTAGCTGATAGCTTACTATTATTAGCTCAAAATACTGCTTGGAAGAACGGGGGGTATTAACATATTATATCTAAATAATAACTGTGTATTAGGTAGACATAATACGAGGTCTACGAATAAAATAAGCTGATATGTGGAAATAGGGTAACGGATACGCAAGATTATAATAGCAGCCCCATGTAAAACTTCGTTGCTATAGAAACACTACAAGCACCAAATTATCAACGGAAGTTACAAAAAAGAGGGCATTTTAATTTCTTGCACAAATTTGCACGGCTAACCCAGATTTAAGATGATATTGGAAAATTTACTCAATAGCCTCCGATAAAATATATTTTTTAAATTTCCCAAAATGTCAGCCCGAATAAGAGGTCACAGGATTTTAAAATTACCTTCAGTAAGAACGAGGATTAACAAGTTAATAATTTAGTGGATCAATTATTTTCTTTGTCACGCACGTGCAGGAAAGTCGGTGACACAATTTTCGTATCTACAGGCTTGGTAAAAAGCGAAATAAAAATCACTGATGGAGGAAAAATCACCTCTGATCTATTCCATTTTTATTTCAATTGCATAGGTAGGGATTTTAGGAATCCTTCGAACGGTGGCATTTAAATCTACACTTTTCAAACGTCCCTGGTACATCAAGAAATTTGATACCACAGCACTTAATGAAAGTGAAAGAAAAAGTTTAGGATTTCGATTAGTGGAGTTCTCATTCGAAATCGTAATTAGACCGTACCTAAACATGTATACATTTATTTTTAATAACTGATAAATGGATATCAGAAATCAATATTGTGTATCATTAGTAAGTATAATTAGCGCAGATAATTTTGTCGTCAATAAAAATGTGAGTGCAAATTTTAATTTATTCATTAAAAAGGAGTTGACCATGAAAATGTATACCCAGCGGTGCTAATTTACTTGTTATAATGAGCAGTAATAATTAAGACAAATAACCTGTGGTGTAACAATTCTCAACCAAAATTTTAATAGAATTTTGATTAAAATTTTAAGAGTTAGCTTCTAAAGCATTGTTTACCTAAATTTATAAACCAAAACAAACCCGTGCCTATTAATTGAATTTAATCAACTTCGTAAAATGTTAAGCCACAGGAGTTCGGGAAATACAATTTCAATGTTCTAAATATATACAAAATCTAGGGGATATCTGTAACACATTTTGTATAAGGGAATCACCCCTAATTCTTCTTGGAGCTATTTTTAAATATATGGTTTCGTGCTGCCACCCCACATCCTACTGTACAAAATTGTGGGCGAGCTAGCTTTGCACCCTCCAAAAATATTTTTTCAATCGAACCGAAAAAAACAAGAAAGTCACCTCAAAAGTATTTTTATGTCAGTGTTAAACAACCTTAGCATCAAAAAATTATATCCCGCATTGTACTATTCAAATAGAAAATGTCCATTCGATCGGAAAATTAAATATTTAATATCAATCAATGAAGTTCACATTTCAAATTTGTACTACCGAAATTTTTTTGAAAATTGCTAAAAGTGTAACTAAAAAGAAAATCCGCATGACCATGACTTTCTCGTGTATTTATGAGGTCAATTTCATGAAGCTTTTGCGCGTTCCACTTAATTTTAAAATTCTGAAAACACAATTTCATTCAAAATTAAAAACAATTTAGCCGTTTAAATAATTTCGCACCTTTTCTGGCAAAAAAAAATTCAAATTTTGGAAAGTGGCGAGAGCGCCCAAATGATCGTTGAGTTCTTTTTTCGAAAATTTCCAAATTGGAGTTAGGTCCACACGACACTAAATACAATTTATGGTTTTTTCACAATTTTGTTAAGTAAATGACGGCATTGATAAGAAAATAAATTTGGAACGGCGACCTACAAATAAATTAATATTGTAATAATTAGACTTACATTTAATAATGTTCCAGTTTAATCCATTAATTGTATGAAAGGGGTCAAAAGTGGACACTTTTCAATAGTAAATGAGCACTGTTATTTCACTTTAAGGGTCTAAAGTTGTGTTTGTATGTAAATAAAGTCGTGTATCCGCGGTTTTCACGTACGTCTTAGTATAACACTCTAACACAACCAACTAAAACCTTGCGCATGAACGCAAAGTTGGTACGTAGCCAATAATGGTGGACGATCATGCGCGTTTTAATTCGCGGCCCGTTCACATGATATGTCAACAATCATTATACAATTTTTTGAATTACAAAAAATTCTGATTGAAAACCACAAGTTTCCGTTTTTCCGATCAGTAAACCGGGGGACGTTGCATTTCAACAATTGCTGACGTAATGCAACACGCGTGATCCTTATCTTCAGACTTGGTTATCATAACATTACTAGACACGTTGATATTCAATTCACAAAGAAATGTTATTCGATACTCTACACTTCTTCCCGAAATATTTGTTTACTATAACTTGAAGAGAGTGTAACATTACTCCGTGACTCGCTAGAGATAGCGCACAGGTGCAAGTAATTTGAATGGAATTTTTACACCGAGCTGAATAACATCTTCATCATTTTGCTGTTCCATTTGAATTTTTGGGATAAACTTTTCGGAATGCTGCAAAGGCAATCTTGTAAAATGATGAATGGGGTAAAAGTATTGCCTTTTAGTGTCATATTACACTCATTACCGTAATGGTAATTTCAATGGATCGTTATTAACTTCATGAAAAATTTTACTACATCCAAACAGCTCTTGACATCCAAAAGGATATTAATAACTCCTATTTATTCATTTTCCGGAAAATTTGAATTAAGTTATTTGTGCTATAAATATATTTTCTTCATTTGTTTTGATACAGTTTTTTCCGTTCTAAGAAAATCGAATTTAGTTGAGATGTAGTAAATTAGTATTTGATTGCTTGAAGAAGAGTAAAGATGCTGAAATTTTTGGAAGAAGAAGTTTTCGTTAGATAGTTTTTGAAAATCCATCTTTTATATGAATTTCCTCAGAAAACAGAAAGTCGTAATTGTATTTATTTTATTCCTTATGTAAGTACTGTCTGTATTTAGCTATCGCATACAGATGATAGCGTTGCTAGGTAATAAAACAACGAGAAATCTACAGGTATAATAAAATAAATTAAAAATGTTATTGAGGACTATTATGAAGTAGTAGCCAAACAGAAATAGAATTGCATCTTGGGCAGGACATATGACGAAGTCTGAATTAGAGGTAGTAAGTCCAAATTTCTCAGTTATAAAAATGTTAGAACATCCTCTACCAATTTTCAGAAAGCAGCAACTTTTTTTATTAAGTTTTTGTTTATTGCTGTATGAAAGCATTTAAAATTAAATATGTATAATGATTAAAAAGTTTGCTGGAAGCTATTACTATTTCAAATTTTTTGAAAGTCAGTCGTTCGAAAATTGTTAGTTGAAAGTAGTAGTACAATCTAAGGAGTCGCTAATGGACTCTGAACTTCCAAACATTTGGAATTTCAAAATACTATTGTATATATAGACACAAATATAACGTATGCTATTATGGTAAAAGCATAAAATTGAATAGCTAATCTTCGTAGGAAATAATATATGTTAGAATAAGTGAGGATTACTAAACCTGAACCCGGACCTGTATATGACGTTAATGAAATACTCTGCCCTGACTAATAATTTTAAATAAATGCGTTGAGTAAGTAATACCAACCTAATTTGGTATTATTAGGTTGGTAATCAACTATAACAGTATTACTATATCAAAACACAGTTTATCATAGGTGTGTGAAGACAGTAGAAGAACCTAAATATAGAAAATCGAGAAGAATATTATTTTAGCTTCATTTATTGCAAATATTTTGGCTCACGCTAACATCAGAAGTGGAATTCGAACCAACGTTTAACTGCAAACGGATAAGTTTTTTTTTGTCGTGTTTTTTTTTGTTTTTGTTGGTTTTGTGTTTTATTTTTTCTCTCGTTTGGTTTAAAATGAATCAAAATACAGAAGATTCCCAAAATGCAATTCAAAATCCGGACGGATATCCGATGGACAAACGCACGATGCCGTTAATAGCAAATTTTTGATTGATGAATAATGGATTGAACAAATAAACGATTTAAAGAAACGAACTAAAATATCCGATTTTATTATGATATTGAAAGAGTGAGACGCTCTACGAGAAAATGAAAAATAAAGTTTTTCGATGGATGGAAACCATTTGATAGGAGTTGGAATAATTTGTGTATGACTTTTGAATAACGTTCCCCAAACAAGAAACATGGCACACGAAGCTAAACAAGGCAGCTAATATAGAAAGTTTAAACCTTGTTAGTTTATGTGAATACGGAATAGAGAAAATACGTAGTACCAACCTCAACTGGAATGGCAGAAAGTAATACGTTCCATTGGTGGAATGAATAACGATATTATTCGACAAAGAATACGAATAAATGTACCAAAGAATCAACAAGATCTTAAAGCTTTACTTCGACAATATGATAGCGAAATCAAAGATGATCATCGAAGAGTACCAAAACAACTCAAGCTAGATACTATGCAATCGTATGAGAAAAACGGAAATTATCAAAAAAATGTTTCAACTGTAAAAAAAAAAATAGGTCATTCAAAGAAAGACTGTAAATATTCAGAAAACCCGAAGCATGCAATGAAAGAAATCTAAATTAAGAAGCAAAAGAAGTGTTATAATAGTAAAGAAATTCAACTTGTAGCTGAGGATTGCAAAATTGGCTTTGAGTCTACCGCCTTGCAAGCTCCTGGAAGAGAAGTCGATAGACAGTAGTTGTATTCCTGGCGTAGATGGCGTAAATCATGGGCTCCCAACCGGTGGTACGCGTACCCCTGGTGGTACGCGGGAACGTTTCAGGTGGTACGCGTAAGTGATGTGTGCAAGAGTGAAGATAAGTTCCATTACTCCTAATGTTGATATTTTAAATTTTAATCTTTAAAATATCGTTAAAAACTCGCTATTCTAGCTCCAGTTTTTAAAAAATTTTTCCCAGGTGGTACGCAGGTGCAAAAAGGTTGGGAACCCCTGACGTAGATTGATTGGTTGGAAGACGATTCGGCGTCCCGGATTGTGCGTTGTCATGGGAAATTATGGATTGAACTTGGCGTAGTTCTCAATGATGAGACCCCGAATTTGATATGTACTGGATAGTGATATAAGTGTGTTGTCAGGAATGGACGAAGAGTGGAAAGGTGGAGTCCCGAGCGTTGGATGATTTTTGTATATTGGTGAATGCACCGTAATCTTGGTTGTGATTGGCGCATTTTTGAAGTATCCGTATATTTGCTCTCGTAGAGAACAAAACTTCTAAACAGTCTATGGTTACTTTGGGTTTTTTGTTTAAACGAGCTGGCATCCAGGGGCAGTCATGACTGATAAAGCGGAAATTTTCACTTCATCGGAATTCGTTAATTGTTTTAAACGAGAAGATGTTGAATTGCACCTTAAAAATGTGGGAGTGCCCAGAGGTGGCGGACAGGTAAAATCAGTGATAAAAGTCTTGTCTGATCTAGTGAAAAGTGCGTTGAACAACAGAAAGGAGATTGAATGGTTTGCAATATTGACCGGAATTGAAGCAGTACTTAATGAAGGTAAAAGTTTGGCAACTTGATATACGTCGGATGCATTTATGTTCTGAGGGAAGAATCGCGCAAGTGGAAATAGGATTTGGCAACAGTAAGATTTGGAAAGCTAAGCGGGAAGTTTTTGGGACTAAGCAAAATTATAGAAATGCTGGCTAACGAACGTTGCGTATTTGGAGGTTGGAGAAACTAGTGAAAGAGGCTACTTATGAACAGTTGAGAGGCTGGTTTAACAGACAATTTTGAGGAAAATATGACTAGTGAAGCAATTTGATTCATTGCTTTTCTTTGGTAAGTACATTTATACTATAATGTACATTTTCACATATACAAAACAATACTGAAAGTAGCTGTTTACAGTACAGAAACGTAAAATTTTACTTTATAGTACAGAAATGTCAAAACCTCAATTGTTTTATGTGCAATCCTACTAAAATGTACACTTTGACATATATTTTTGACGTATTTTGTGAATTTTAAATATTTTATTGCTTAGCAACATACGTATTTCGTTAAATTATTATCGTACATTTTTTTGCAGAAAATGTGCATTTCATTCCAATTACACATAAAATAGTTTATGCGCTTTATCCTTAAGGTGCCTTTTTGGCATTTGCGTGGTTATAGACTTCGTCTGCGCCTCAGTCTATAATTTTCCGCGCTCATGCCAAGAAGATGCACTTTCAGGACTTGGTGCATAAATAACTATTACGGACGGTAGAACCAAGTTATTTAAGGCGTTGCGGCCGAGTTATTTAAGGCGTTGCGGCCGAGTTATTTAAGGCGTTGCGGCCGAATTATTTAAGGCGTTGCGGCCGAATTATTTAAGGCGTTGCGGCCAAGTTATTTAAGGCGTTGCGGCCGAATTATTTAAGGCGTTGCGGCCGAGTTATTTAAGGCGTTGCGGCCGAGTTATTTAAGGCGTTGCGGCCGAATTATTTAAGGCGTTGCGGCCGAGTTATTTAAGGCGTTGCGGCCGAATTATTTAAGGCGTTGCGGCCGAATTATTTAAGGCGTTGCGGCCGAGTTATTTAAGGCGTTGCGGCCGAATTATTTAAGGCGTTGCGGCCGAGTTATTTAAGGCGTTGCGGCCGAGTTATTTAAGGCGTTGCGGCCGAGTTATTTAAGGCGTTGCGGCCGAGTTATTTAAGGCGTTGCGGCCGAATTATTTAAGGCGTTGCGGCCGAGTTATTTAAGGCGTTGCGGCCGAATTATTTAAGGCGTTGCGGCCGAGTTATTTATGGCGTTATTCAAAATTCAAAAAAAAAAAAAAAAATGTCACGGGGACGCGACAATTGCAGGAAGGCCGTGTTAGAATAAGTGAGGATTACTAAACCTGAACCCGGACCTGTATATGACGTTAATGAAATACTCTGCCCTGACTAATAATTTTAAATAAATGCGTTGAGTAAGTAATACCAACCTAATTTGGTATTATTAGGTTGGTAATCAACTATAACAGTATTACTATATCAAAACACAGTTTATCATAGGTGTGTGAAGACAGTAGAAGAACCTAAATATAGAAAATCGAGAAGAATATTATTTTAGCTTCATTTATTGCAAATATTTTGGCTCACGCTAACATATATATATATAGGTATATAGCATACAATTACTTTCAAGTGTTAGAAAAATTACTAAGATAGAATACAAAAATAACCATTTTTAGTATTAGGTATTACTAAATTTATTTAGTATTTTATATAGCTTATTTACATTACATTTCCTATTTATGTGGTGCATAATATTGGCACTATAATATCGGGTCAATATTGCATTTCGATGTAATATTGGCAACTTTATTACAATATTATCTGAATATTAGAATTCAAATAGTAATAATAACAACTATGCATATTTTAGGTCAATATTTTTTTTCAATACTGGTACCTACTATGTAGATATGTAATATATAGATCAATATTGGGATCGCTGTATTTGTCATAATTTTTCGTGGTTTTAGTAATTCAAATTTTGACACACTCTGTATCAGTTGAACTTTAATATTGCACTTGTACGTAATCTATAATAAATTAATAAAATATTGATTTTTATAAACCTTACCCTTATAAACGCCCTTGAGTGCAATGTAGTATAATATACATAATTACATTATACTATATACAGATATTCTATGTCGGCCCAATATTCGTAGGTACAATATTAATTATTTTCTTTAAGTAATAATCATCACATCACTCCACGACTGTGGCTGATAGTACAACAATATCTATAAATGTTTATAAGTATGTATTAGGTCCAAGATCACTAAAATTAAATGCAGCGGTTGTTACCTATCGTGATAAAAATGCTTACCTATTTTATTAGTGATGCTCATAAATGGATGGACGAAAATCCCACGAGGGACATTAAAATCTTATAATTTTTTTAATATTTAAAGGATTTTAGTACAATAAATAAATTTTTAATAAGTAATGATCTTTTTTTTTAATTTAACCATAATTTGAACAAAACAACTTACCCTACCTTCATTTAAATCAAAAGCAATAAAAAAATAGCTACTAGAAGCAGATACATAATATTATAGCTTTCCATTGCACAAAAAAAATCAGAAGCAAAATTTATAACAACTTTCTCCGTTCTCTCCTACAATTTTACTAAATAACAATAAGAAGTTCATACATTTGTTGGTAAAAGCACCTATATCAATTCACTTGCCCTTTGACGCTTTTACTGGAAAACGTTAATATAATTATTTAGTTTATACCTATTCTCGTAAGTGCATATATAGGTAATTACTGTTTCATGCTTTTACTGCAATATAGAACTACTTATTTATATTACTTATACAATAATTTCTTACAAAAATTTGCTTTGATGGTATGTATTATCTATGTATGCTAAATCAAAAACTAAGTAAGTAATAAAATAATGAAAGTAATTTAGTTTAGGTACCCTTTGGAACAATTCTAGCTGCTCCTATATTTTTGGGGATACTAATTCTTAAACGAACCGTTAACTCCGAATAATTAGGATATATCACAATCTGTGGTATGTTTTTCAAAATTTCACGTCGATAAAACTGCTGATGAATCGATGAATGATCGACATATTATGTTTTTTAGATAATCATATCGCTATTTTAGAATGTTTATCACCTGATGATGTCATTGAATGACGAAAACGTTTACGAAAATTATATTTTATATTCGAAAATTTGATATAACGTGTTTTTATTAAATAGCAAATTTTAACGTCTATATGAACCATGGTATCACTAATATATTGATTATGATCATAATATTTGCTATTTGATTGTTACAGATATTATGTAAATTAATTAACCCATTTCTAAAATACCAGTTTGAAAAATTTGAGTGTCAGGTCTGGAAATTTGTATCTAAATGTAGGAATACTTTACAAGCACTCTTAACGCCCCCAAACGAATGTTTCATCAAAGATAAACCTGGTAATATAAGATTGATCCATCATAAACACGACAACAAATCAATATTATATATTCAAAGATAAAAATGGCTGCAGTTGATTGTTCTATTTAAAACAATAACATTGCTTGTGCTCCTCAGAAGCAGATCACTCTTTGTATTGTTCAATAATTTTAAGTAATGCAAGTCATGAAAATAAGGGAGCTAACAAAGAAGCCCACAACTTTAATTCACTCTGTATTTTACCTGGTTTTACCCAGTTTTTTAACGTACGCTTTTATGAGACACTCCCTAAAGGTATCGCAATAAAAACATTTAACAGTATTTAAATTTCAAAAGTAGTTATAAAAGCGTTTATATACTTGCATTTAAAATTTTTTTAAATGAGTTGCAACTTGTAAAGTTGGCTACTTACTCTTAACTTAAAATCATTCACTAAAGATGGGTATTTCAAAAATGAAAAGAAATACATAAGCTTTTGGAATTTTCCCTTTCCACCTTCCAATTTTTGGAAATTAGTTTTTCCAACTGCTGGAACCTACAAAAGTAACTCGTTAATGGATTTACAAAACTTACGAACGTTTTGCATTAAATGCTAATATGCTACTTTATTGGATACTCAAAATATTCCAGATCACCTCATAAATATAACAATAAAGAATATGATATAAAATAAACATTTATCTAGCAAGCAATAACAAAGAAATGCAATTCCAGTTCAAAACCAACAAATTCTGCACTCAAATCGGTAAAAACTGTTGACCGACGTGAAGCAAAAATTTCGTTGTTTCGAAATTTGTGAAACATTGGATTCCCCGTAGATGAATTCAATATCAATATTTCTAAATGCATTTTTACAACATATGATTTCTCACGGTGGCACAGTATCGAAAATGACGTCCAAATATAGCGAGGTGACCTTTCATTTTTACATGAATTGGGCACCGCTTATTCGAGTTACAGTTGATGTTTACTGTTTTTTTTCTACTTAGTATTGGTCGATTTGCCATAAAGCAATCCTCAGTGAAAGCCACCATTTAAAATTACCTCAAACATCTCAGTGGTTTCAACTCTCACAAATAGTGCTGGTTTATCTGTATAGTGGGCTTTCTATAAGGCCATCTAGAAGGATTAGAAATACTTTATACGTTTTATTCCAAAGTTTCTTTCCACCAGTCATCCAAAACTTTAGGAAAACCTTGAGGATCTGGAAATAGCATTCCTTTTTATACTGAGCCATGTCAGGTCCAAAGTGTCCAAAATGGATCTTTTTTCCTACGTTATGTAGGTGTTTATGTATTTCTCAGTGTAGTATAAAGAATTGATGACCTTTTCGTAATATTAAACATACAATTTAATAACAATTGACGTAAAGGTTGCTGATTGCAGAAACTAATTAGTATACTTATAAACGAAAATAAAACAGCTGACAAATTAAAAAAATACCACAGTATAGGTTTGAAGCTGACGCTACCAACTAAAACGTTACAAAAATACTAAATTATTTTCTGGGGCGCTAGTCTCTTCGGAAAGGAAGCTAAATGAATAATGAAATTGTTTACTGACATAATTGGATTGTCTACTACCCACGACTGAGCTAATCTCATGACCTATTAAGGGTTTTCAATTATTATTATAGAAAAAAATCGATCGAGTCGTTTCCATTCCGATTCCTTAGATATTACAGAATTGATTTACTGTATCATATAACATATAAAATTTTTATTAAAGTGTGTCACACCATAAAAACTTCCACAATGGTATGAGTAAACATAAAATAATTTTATGTACATGTCTGTGCTTCTTGCTTGAAGTTCCAAGTTTCCATTTTACTCAAGAAAGTAAATGTTTATTATCCGGTGTAATTAATAATTTAATAATAAAGAAATATACATCGTGGTCGTAAATTATGTACCCATTTTTATTCGTGTTCAAAATTTGAACTAGTAAATTTACGTTTTCGTCACACTTTTAATAATTGTATAATCAAACTTGGCTGTGATGTAAATAAAATGGTAAATCAGAAGATAAATTAAAGAGGCGATTACACAAATAGCAAACGTTCATGCTATATTTCGCTCTACTTTTTAAAATTAAATATCATTAATATTTATAAACTCTCAACACTAAATCTGATTTTAAAAAATCACGAATAAGTTCCATTTTTATAGCGTGGAAATGTAATAACTTTCTTATTTTGGCTATTTTAGAAAAGTTATACAATACGATATATTGTGCTATTTGAAAATGTGTTTCAAGTAAACATGAATTTGAATTTTTAATATTGCGAATAGCCCGCCTCTTTTGTTAAGGTACGACTGCGCCAATTCTACTCTAACTTTTTCCTTCTTCATTATTATAATTATTTGTTTGAACGTGTAAACTCGGCTTTAGTCACTATTATTTTCCGTAGGGAGTCTCGAAAGTGGCTAATTGAAGGGTCGAAAGATTACAGGTCAAATGCATAATCAAAATTTTATACAAGGTTATGATGAGATGATTGTGGTTTTCTTATTAGGAAGGGCGTCATCAACAAAAAAGTGTGTTCTTAACAATTGTCCAGCACACGAATGTTATTTTCTAATACAAACAGAAAAACCGGATTGCATCACCCTATATGGTAATTATATTATCAATGCAGCTGCTATTTTGATGCATTTAAATTTTCCTCATTTATTATGCGATGTATTATGCAGAAAAGTTAAAAAATATGGTTTTGTCTGGAAATGATAAATTTGTCTTTGAATTTCAATTTCTTTTAGATCCTTACAAATTGAGAGACTAAAGAAGTTGCTAGTTTGACCTTGAAATATTTAAAAACTCACCTGCGACGTTTTTATGAATAATTGAGGTAGGTACTTACAATGTGCCCTGAAATATTCTCACCCCAGTCTACTGATTGACGTAATAGCAGTGTGGATTTAAACGATTATATTATTATCCTACAGGAGTACAGCTTTAGAAATGTTTGAAAGGAATTATTAATTCTTGAAGCAATCAATGCAAATGTGGAAGAGATAAATAATTTATGTTTATTTATATTTAGCTAATGGATATGAAAATTTTTGTATAGCATAAACATCAGCACCCCACCTACACTGTAAATTGCAGTCAATGAATTAGATTTATGTTGAAGTCGTATAAGGGTTAATGAGTATGCAAAAGTATTTTTGTACCAACCATTTAACATGACTAAAAGAGTATATACAGTATGTTCCATCGTTCCAGATTGAAAACCACATCGTGAAGTTTTTAGTTTAAAAAACTGTTACTGCTTTAACTTATTTTACGTTTTGTTAATTATTCTGTGCAAGTCTATGAGGATATCAAACCCCTATTTGTTTGGGTCATGGTTTGAATTCCACGTCAAACTGTAGGTCATAGTTTCCGTTGACCAACAATTATTATACAGTAAATCGACGCCATTATATTGTAAATTTTGAAAATAAAGCATCTAAAATCCCTTTCCAAACGTTCATATTACAGACTTCATAATTATAATTTATCCAGTAATTTTATCATTTTTATCTCTTCTCATAATCCAAAGCTTTGTTCGATTATCTCATTAGTTCGCATGCCAACGTTGCAATATTTCAAGTCGATACAAACCATTATTGGTAGGTACAGGGAGGAAAAAATTCCAGCCTGAAATTTGAAACCGATTACAATCGTCTCCTAAACGTGTTGAAAGTCTGCTAAGTGAAACCTGAAATTATGTCGACTTAAAATTTATTTTATGTAAAAATACAACTTGCGTTTTTTAGCAAAACTTGTTTTCAAACTGTTTGGACTATAAGCTTGGTTATATAGTAATAATGCATCTGCAATATCCTTTTCATTCAAGGTCAGTCAGTTAGAATTAAAAACTAGACAATCTGCTTGTAGCACAGCGCAAAAATGGAATGTCAGGAGTGGGATTTGTAACTACACACCCACGGAATGAACTATGTAAACTAAAGAAAAAGAGTAACCAACTAAATCCATTCTATCCAATTTTTTGTTGAAAAAATCGTTTTGTTTATTCTATTCTACAATAAATAGACTCACGAAGAAGTAGGTATATTCGAAGCTATCGGAGTCAATTTAGAGTGAACGATTTTCTGCTTGACCAAAAAATTATTCTGTAACTTCTGTATTATAATTCAAGTTAAACAAACAGATTTAATAATTTCAGCAAAAAATAATGTCGAAATATCGAATACTTCATCAATGAATTTTAATGTGAACGCATAAGTGGTAGACCGTGAAGTGAATACATTAAAATGAGAAATAATAAATTAAGACAGTAGCGTAGTTAGAAGTTATTGGCAAATGGTACAATTTTTATAACAGCCGCAGGCGCTTATCTGAAACGAATAAACGCATCCTTATAGCTTTCTTGTTTATTTGCTTTAGGTACGCTACTGCAAAGATTTTAATTTTTATGTTAAATAATGCTATTACGTTGGTTTTTTCAAAAATTTTACTCACTTGGCTGGTTTATAAATAGCGAAGAATATTAAATTTTACTTGGTATGTGATGATAAGATGATAAAACGACAACATATGGTTCAAATAGCAAAGAAACAAATGAAAGTGTCACCTACTGTACTATAAATATCAGACGTAGAATTTCTAACATATTTTTTTGGCAGCGAATAATTTTGCAAATATAGGTCCACGAGTTGTTAAAATCACGCTAACTTGACTGTAAATTGAGAAGTTATTTGGGCACTGAAATTTTCAAAAGCTATGAAAATTTTTGAGAAACAAGTTTAAGTATTTCATTTAATTATTCTTGAATTAGATCCTTCAGTTCAGTAGGAGTATAACGAGAAGTTTAAAGCGGAGGAGTTGAGACAGGACTTTTTTTATCAAAGCGTTTCAGGAAGCTGTGTTAAGAAAGCAAAAAAGAAAAAAGTTTTAGAATTATTATTTAATAACGGCTAGTCAATGAAGCAGTAGGATGATGTTACAATTCTTTTTGAAATTTTTCACAGTTCTTGATCGGTACTTACGTGTGGGAAATAGCACGTGGATAAATAGCTCTTTGGAGAAAAAATCAAATTAACTGATAGGTATCACATGACACTTTTGTATGCGATTGAATTATTAAATTTCGATAACCAATTGTATTACTAAATACTATTGATTGTAAATGGACAGACACGCAATTTTACGGTGCATCAAGTGCCCACTATATCCGTCCAATAGCAACGAAGATGGAATTTCTTTTCTATCAGCGATAAAACTAAAAACTTTACCTAATTTTCTTGCTAACAATTTATTATATTCTGCTTCAATTTGATACTAAACGGAGGGTCCCTGACCAGTGCCGAAATATCTTTTATTCTTCATTCACTGCAATAAATTGCACGACTTCCTCTTCCAACACTATCATCAATTCTGCATTTGGTCTTGATATTAATAAAAATACCAAGTGGACAAGTCGACAAGTAGATATAATTTTGATAATCTTCACTCCTAAGTTCTTCTATGTCAGCAATTCTAAAATTACAAAATTTTTATAATAGAATCGCCTTTGAAACGGAACTCTAAAAATATTGCCCTCATAAAATATATTTAAACGTTCTATCATTAAAAATTCCTAGGTTATTTTGAAGTAAATTGGTTATAGAACTTTTGAGTCAATTTGATGGTGTATCTGTATTACCATTTTCTCAGACGTTGAATGAGATGTCTATTGGATATCTTGAAGTTATTTACTGCCATGTTATCCAACTTTGGCTGAATAATATGTTCTTGGTGAGCTTATTTGTATCAAAGACTCAAAAATTTTAATTTGCTTTACAGAATCGAATGTAAAGGCTAATCACCTCAAAAATCAAAAGCCTACTGAACGGAATTATTATAACAAAATGTTTTAAACTGATCAAAAAGAAGAAAGTTAGACTGCACCTATTAGAACTAAAACTTGATTTTACTTATAATAAAACAATTCATTTTGGAAGACAAATTTGGCAGCTAAATGGTCTAAATGCTATAAAATTTGGTAGCAAAGGCCAATTTCCTGCTATAACGACCAATTATTTAGTTTAAAACAATGTCCAACTGGCATTGGCGAGATGAAAACTGTCCAATTAATTTTTTTATTTCCCGTGGAGTTGGAATGAATTGAGAATTTTGCATCGACGTCTTGAGGTCAAGAATAAGAACAACAATCAAGACACTGAAAAAGATGCGCTAAATATGCCAAACAGAAAAGTTAAGCTGTCATCATTTAAACAAAATTTGTACAGCTCTTAATTACAACGTTGAAATAATATAAAACAATAGATACAATTGAAAAACATAAAAAGCTACATGTAAAACCGCAAATTATGTTATTATTACATAAGTACTTAAACAAAAAGTTTTCACACATCACAAAATCAATGCCAAAAACTGTTGTAACATGATAGATAAATAAAATGTATGTACAACATGTTAAATCCAGAAATATTTTGGGAGCTGCAACGCTGTTGGAATTATTGACCGATGAATTTTAGAAGTGTAATTAAATTATCCAGTAATAAAATTAATAATTAATTTGTTCAAAAAAGCGTCTAGACTTTTTGGTGTAACTACTCTTCCCTTTGTGTCTTTTTTTCGTGTAGATAACAACAAAAATCTAAGTGATGTTTAATTCATTGCAAAAAGTGTATACTCTTTTTGCAGGTAACCTCATTGTTATCCATTATTCATTTCAAGGAACTTGAAGGTTAATGGTTTCGCGATTTTTTTATAAACAATATCTAAATAAACTTCTGAGCAGGTTCCAAAGTTGATTGTTATCTGAAATCTCAGTGCGAGAACGCAAAAATACCGGGCATCCTTGAATTGAGATTTATAATGTCCTGTCATTTCAAAATACTAAAAACTCTGAATGATATTCATACTTGCAAAAAATTATAACACTCAAGGTTGCTAAAATCACGAATTAAGTTTAAAGTTTAGAATCAAATCGTTGAAGCATTAGTAGGTAATAAATTTGTTCAACATTTTCGCGTCTCAAATTATTTTACTTGATCGATTTCTAACTGCTACCAGACAGAAAAATGTTGTCAATCTGGAAGGAATTTAACGAATTCTCTTTTTTGCCACAAAATTGTAATCGCGGATTACTTTTTGCAAATATTAGCAGAAGAATGTGTTGCGTCCGAGCTAAGATATTTTACAATTTGTCCGTCCTTATTGTGCTGGGTAGCGCTTAAATTTCAAGTTAAATATAATTTACTTGTGCAAACTTACTCCAGCTACAGATGCAGTTTAGCGAGCCAACTTTTTTTTACGCCGCAAGCTTGGCGAGATTTCAAGGTCAGCGAAACAGAAAGGACATAGTAGAGGAGAACTCGGCTTCTCGTGCGACTGGTACACTCCATAAATAGTATAACAAAATAATGTACACTCTTATAAAAAAAACCGATAGAACATAAAAATAGCAAACCGGAATCTCTATGGGCAGACGAGAATAACGCAATTGTACAACTACTTCAAGTTTATAAATAACAAATTAAGAGACTCCATTTTTAGCTCTTCTTCCAAAAAACTAATTTAGGTTTCTCACAATTTTCACGAGATTACCTCAAATCCATTTCCATATAGACGATTGCGGTCAAAAATGTAAATCAAAAAAGCGAACAAATTCTTCCCCCCTCTATTTATCAAGACAAGTTTAATCATTTGATTGGTTTGTAAGCAATCTAAACACGTAACTTGTTTTGTTATTATTACAGCATTATTGATTTATAATTTGAACGTGCTTCACTTCTTATCCAATAGACACAGACATTCACTTTATGTGACTTCATACACAAATATTATTAGTCAATAAAAAGCGTTAACCCATTTAAGTTCAATTTTATTGGATATCCAATTAGTAACGTCAATATTACATTACATATTTATGGGCGTGTGAAAACTTTCAAGTTCCTAACCATGGCAGGTTTTTTTGGCAAAAGGGAAGAAAAAAGATTAAATTTACAAATTTTGGCTCACTGAAGGAAAATCTATTCTAGATCGTCAGTAGTACAGGATGGCCCAAAATTCTAATATTGATTAAGCTTGAGAGCTCAGACAGCGCTTTCACTGCTTTCACCAGACACCTCATCATTTACGTTGGTTGTGTTGCATGCGACAATCGAAACTCGATTAATATCAGAACTATTTATCTCGTTCATATTTAAAAGTAATTTAATTTAAAAAAAAAATTTTTACTTATTCGAAATCTAGGGATTATGCTTTAAACTTTGTTTGGAGGAAGTTAATGGATGCATTACTGGGGTAATGTGAACTCCATCAAGATCCTTGTTTAATTAACCCAAGTGTTTACAAGGTTTTGTGTTATATTATTAGATGAATGTTGATGTTGGCAGACTATAATGCAATTTATACCTTCCATTACTACTTACATGTTATTCTATTATTTATGTACATTTCTCTCTATATTAGGAATGTAAGCGTTATGTAAGGTGGATAATATAATTTATTTCAAAAAGATATGAAAAAACAAACCAAAAGTTTAACAAATCTTTATTTTTTAAACTTTATATTATTATTTTATATGTATATGTGCATAGATGGCAAATGATAATCCTGACCTGCAGATTTGGAGCAATTTAACTAACAATAAGAGACGTACTTAGTGAATTTTGTAAAGGTTTCTTTAAGTTGAGGAGTGATGATTAATGATGAATTGGAAACATATAAAGGAGAGAGATAGAAGTAGCTACAATTGATAAGCTAATTTGAATTTTCAATAAATATGACCGACTTCATAAAATTTTAACTAACCAATACAAAACTTCAGTTGGCACTATAACATGCCAATATAAACCATCTATTAGTTTTAATGACTTGATAAAAGTTTTTCATAAATAAGTACCTACATTATTTAGAATTAAATATTAGATACTAATGTTCAAGTCGATTCCAAGTTCATGGCGTTTTTCATTTGATTCCATTAGTGTAAAGTGAAAAAATTTAAATGAAATGGGCACTCATTGTAAGCACTGAGCTAATATTGCTTAATGGTTGGCATTTTTGGTTGGCAACTCCAGGCGCTGTGACGTCATCAGCACTAATAGAGTCAATAGGAGAGAGAGCGTCCATTAATTACGTAAGGGTAAACCCAAGAAATCTTATAAATCCTTACGAGGGGGGTGTCAAGTGTTCTTGCGTAAGGTTATAATTTTTTTCAATTTGGGATATTCAAATTGCCATTTCACATAATAATCTATTAAATCTTTAAAAATGTAAAAAATTTAAAAAGCTTTAGTAATTTGTGGACCTCAGTCCAAATATAAATAATTTTCTTATTTTTGTGTTTGAGTTAATATTTAAATTTTATTCTTCTTTTTTGCTTTATTTTATAAAAGAAAAAATAAATTGTAAACTTAAAAGAAAGAAAAGTTTTTTAAATGTTTTTACAAAAATTAGAGAGGGGGCTACAAACTAAAATCTTTATGTCAGCACAGAGGGGGTCTACCAAAATCTTACAAAACCTTTTGGCCCTTACAGAAGGGAGTCAAAAATTTTAAAAATTGTCCTTGTGTAATTAATAGGCGCTACTAGGAATTTAAAAACAAACCAGCAAAGCTGCCGGAGGGATCACGCTGAGTTGTTTCCGCTAAAATTATTCTAATAGTATGTATCTATCGAAAATAACTTTAAGAAGATTCACATCGATAGAGATACGAAAACATGTAAATGCACATACCACAAAAGGAGAAACTCTATGAAAAAACGATTATAAGTATTGCGAATTACTCGATGATGTGATAATCTCTCTGATACTAATTGAAAAGGAAAGTGAGCTGTCAATAATATTATGAGATTAAGAGTGAGGCCAAAGGCCGATCGACTATCTCACCCACATTTTAAAAAGTCTTGATGGTAGCTGCGGAACAATGTCAATTAACTTGTTAGTTTATAATAACATTAACACCGTAAAACTAAAGTATGGTACGATAATAAAAATAAATTATATGTAGGTAACTAACTTCTCGGAAAATCATTGTTTAATAATAATTTTATTAAATATATTAATAAAAATTATGATAAAAGAAACTTCGCTCGTCGAAGCATCCTTGTGATTTACCTGCAAAAGTTATAACTAAATTCTTCCAACGATCACATCCTTGAAAGTTTGAACCAATAATTTGAAAATTGGAACCTTTAGAAAATTTCAGTGCAATCAGTAAATTTTCAGTATCTTCTAAAGCTTTATAAATAAACATTGCATATATAAATAGAAAACAGTTGTTTCTAAGAAGTTACACAGTAATCACTTCTTCAGCAAGTTCGTGTCCATTTCAACATTGTATAATAGTTTTTTTTTATTATTATAAATAAAACGTTTAAAACAATTTTGCAACTAATTCTCGAGAAATCATTTTCTACTAATGTCAAATGTTAAATTTATTTCCTCATTTGTTCAAATTTCACTATAATTTTTACAGGATGAATTTTTTTATCGAGCAACTACGTCAACTAACAGCACCGAGTAAAAACATCTTGAAATAAAACTTAAATTAAAAATTTAAAAAACCCCCGACAAAGAAAATCTTTAAAAAATAAAAATTAAAATCCAATCGTTGTCGCGTCGGGGGACCTAGGTAGCTGACGTGTATTTAAATTTCATACTGTATCAATCATATTTTAGTTGTATTCTGTTTTAATTTTATATACTTAGCGGTCCCCCGACGCGACGGCGCTTAGATTTTATTTTTTACTTTTTCAAGATTTTCTTTGTCGGAGATTTTTTAAATTTTTAATTTAAGTTTTATTTGATGCTTTTTAAACTTTAAATATCACTAGTACGGCCCTGCCTTCATCAACTTTTTATATTACAAGTACGACCCTGTTTTCATCAACTAGACTGGAAAACAGCAAATGATCTTCGAACGGCTAAACAGATTTTTTTAAATTATAGCTAAGAACACTCTCGATCAAGTCACCTTTCAAACAAAAAAAAACTAAATCAAAATCGGTTCATTCGTTCTGGACCTACGATCCCACAGACAGACACACATGTTAAACGCATAACACCCCTCTTTTTGGGTGGGGGGTTAATAAAAGCTTTGTTTGGTACCACAGTCCTAGTGCTACACTATCTACACTACTATAAATTGATTGGTGTACACCAACCAACTTTTCACACCAATCAATTTGTAGTAGTGTAGCACTAGGACTGTGGTATCAAACAAAGCTAAAATATGGAAGAGAGTGCCCATTTTCTTAGTTACGCTACTGCCACCCCTGCATAGAATAAAAAATATTATGTTATTGTTTAAATATTAGTGTATTGATTTGTTCACATAAACATTTAACTTCAAGTAATTATCAACCCATAAAGAATAATCGACTACAGGAAAATTAAAAGATCTCAGAGAAGAAGGATAAGATAAGGAAGAAGTCTTTGAATTTAAACGCCCCGAAAATATGTTGTAAATGAAAAAAGTTGTCTCGAGGGGACGCCGGTAAATTGCGCCAACGGTCAATATTTTCTTGGCTTTTTTTGATCGGTAGCTTAAGGACAACTAGCAAATTGCGCCAGCGGTTGGTTAGGGAGCTTAAGTTGTAATACCCAAAAAGTGGTGTATTTAGTAGTAATTATAATATTATGTAATTCCCACAGTGGCGTAGTTTTTAGAAGGTTTTATTTTTAGAAAAATATATAAAAAAGTAACTGTAACCTACGCACAGCTGTACTTATCAGCGCAAATTCAATTTCTTTGGCATCATTTCTAAAACAATATAGAAAACAAAATATAAACAATATAAACAACAATATATAATTATTAATGAAGATTATTATTAATTATTTTTAATAAATATCTGCAAAATGGATGACATTTACGTTTTAGAAAATCAAATCTGCTTAGTTCCTTCGATTGATACAATGCTATGTTGAATTGCAATGTTTTTTACTTGAGTATAGTTTTAGTACGGATTTGCTTCTGTTGATTAATACTATCGATTTTAACGTAAACAGAAATTTGCATATCTAATACGGCGTCCAAAAATGTGTAAAAGTCTGGATAAGCTGTATGAAAATTTTTAGCAAAATAATTGTGGAAAGATTCGCATGCGTTAGTTGTTCAGAACATATTTGATGTATTCCATGCCCAAATGTTTGGGGGGGGAACAAAGATTTTTTTTGTATGTATGTGTTATGTAA
Source organism: Rhagonycha fulva (assembly GCA_905340355.1). Classification (NCBI taxonomy): domain Eukaryota; kingdom Metazoa; phylum Arthropoda; class Insecta; order Coleoptera; family Cantharidae; genus Rhagonycha; species Rhagonycha fulva. The sequence continues at coordinate 4,181,315 of HG996559.1, forward strand.
ATATGAAGAATATTTAGAAAGTCTGGCATCTACGGGTATAATTTGCATTAAATCTTCATCAAAACTTTCAGATACTTCTGTGGGGTTTAAATACTGCAGCTCAAATGTCCACTTCAACCAATTTCCAATAAGCAAATTTTTATCTTGATATTCAGTTGAAAGTCCAACTTCTTTAAGTTTTCGGTACCACGCTTGATTGACATGAAAAGGACACCCTATAATTTCTGCTAAAATTCAGAAATAGAAAATGTCTAAATTAAGAGTAATATCTAGTGCTTAAGTACAATTTTTGTGTTTTATGTAATTAATTTCCAGGACGTTACAAAAATTTAAATAATTGCTAGCATGCCGAAATCTTTTAACACTTCTTCATGTAAAGGCGCTAAAAGCAATTGATTTATTTATTGGAATACCACGTTATCTGAAAACTAAAATGTGGGATTCTCCTCCCCCCACCAATTCTAGTTTTTAAATAACGTGGTATTCCAATAAATAAATCAATTGCCTTTAGCGCCTTTACATGAAGAAGTGTTAAAAGATTTCGGCATGCTACCAATTATTTAAATTTTTGTAACGTCCTAGAAATGAATTACATAAAACACAAAAATTGTACTTAAGCACTGGATATTTCTCTTAACGTAAAAATCAGTGAAACTCCTACAGTGTGAAAATATAGGTTAAATACACCTCTGTTAAATTAAGACCCAATTTTTTTTCAGTAGTACTAATCCTTTTGTCAAACAAGCAATGGATTAAAATATAACAACCTTTTTTTGACCCAATTTACGGTCAACCGCAAAATTTTTGGCGCAATTTACGGGTAGGATTAAAAAAAACGCAATTTGTGGTCCCTGGTCTCGGGGACCTTCAGGTACCCGAATTTAAGGGGGTACTTTAATCTTTCGTAAAGAAATCACAGGGTAGTAATTTTTTTAAATATCAATTTGTACTTGACTTGCAGGTAATTTTGTTTGAAAATAACCTTCGTGTGGTTTTCTGTACTGTACAATTAACGAAAAGAATTAAGAAAAAATATAGGTAGAGGTAGAAATTTGTTTACCTGCTTCTGATGTACCCCGTATTATAAATTTTATTACCTAACTTTCTTAATACTACTTAAGCTTTAATGACCCATTATTAAGGCGATACTTGAAAATGTTATCATTTAACCAATTAAAATTAACGTGGAATAAATAACTAAAATAAAATTTTTAAATATAAAACAATTTATTAAAAAATTACAAGAAATCTTAATAAAAAATTTAATTTTCACTGGTACACCCACTAGATAAGGTCGGCTACATTGGATGGCATCTCCGAAATAGTGGTGTTATAGAACTGCTCAATATCTTTAAGGTTACGTTTGTCATCTTCGGTAATGAAGTTTATTGCCACTCCTTTACGACCAAAACGACCACCGCGACCGATCCTGTGAATATAATTATCACGACTTCCAGGTAAATCGTAGTTAATTACCAACGAAACTTGTTGGACATCTATTCCACGAGCCAAAACGTCGGTTGTAATTAAAATACGGGATGATCCTGAACGGAACTGCTTCATTATTAGATCACGTTCGTTTTGATTCATGTCTCCATGAATTGCCGAAACCGTAAAATCCCTATCGTTCATATTACTCGTAAGATTTTCAACCTTACGGCGAGTGTTACAAAAGATAACCGCTTGCGTAATTGATAAAGTATCATATAAATCACAAAGGGTCTCAAATTTCCAGTCTTCCCTTTCGACAAAAATAAAAAATTGCTTGATCCCTTCCAAAGTTAATTGTTCCTTTTTCACCAAAATTCGAATTGGATTACGCATGAAATTTTCAGTGACGTCTAACACCTCAGAAGGCATGGTTGCGGAAAGTAAAATCACCTGTACATCGCTTGGTACATTTTTAAAAACGTCATGAATTTGATCTAGAAAACCGCGAGATAACATCTCATCGGCTTCATCAAGAACGAATAACTTGATGTTACCGGGTCTTAGCGCTCTTCGGTTTATCATGTCATAGACACGACCAGGAGTTCCTACCACCACGTGAACACCACTTTCCAACTTTCTTACATCTTCGCGAACGCTGGTTCCACCGATACATGCATGACATTTAATTGCCATAAAATCTCCTAACGCAAGCACAACTTTTTGAATTTGTTGTGCCAATTCACGAGTTGGAGCCAAAATCAAAGCTTGACACTCATGAAGATTGATGTCGATTTGCTGTAAAATTGAAATCGAAAACGTTGCCGTCTTGCCGGTACCCGATTGGGCTTGCGCGATAACATCATGGCGCTTAAGACAAGGCATTATAGCACGTTGTTGAATAGCGGAAGGTTTTTCAAAACCATAAGCGTAAATACCTCTTAAAAGTTCTTCTCTTAATCCCATATCATCGAAACTATCGATAACTTCATCCCACGTAGATTCGATAAGTCCGTCTGGACTCATACCACCAGGTCCATCGTAAATATTAGACAAAGCACAAGGTTCTTCCTTAACGAAATCTTGGGCTTCAGGATTTTCACAATCAGACATTTTGCACAGCACTATACACACTTTCACACCAACAGATATCTTTACAATAAACAGTAATAGCCGCCTACTCCCCTAGCCTAGGCCTAAAGTTACAGTTATTTTTACAGAGACACCACCCTAAGAAAAGTTAATCTGCAGATTACCGCTATTAGTACACAATAAAAATTTAAATTTTTAAATGCTTTGTAATTTAATTGCAGGACCGACTTTATTTCTTTTAAATTTAATATTAGTGTGAAAAGCAATCCCTAAAATTTCCAAAGAAAATGTGAAATGAAATGAAAAAATAGTAGACAGATTGAGAATAGAAAAATATTCTCTTTTTAATTAAAAGCTGTTATATAAACTAAACAAGCGCACAATAGGGCTCTGGCTTCTGGCATCACCGAATAAGGTTCGAAAAAAATATTTTATGTTTATAAAAAGATATTGAAGGCTAAAAACTTGACGCAGGACCCGAAAAGAGTTACGATATTAAAAAAAAGGAATATTTCAAAATGTGCAAAATCGTACGAATTGCTGTTTTACCTATTTAAAATTCATTGAAAATCAAATTTTACAAGTTTTGAGACGATTGAAGCATCCATGAGATTTAAGTTAGTGTCCACCGCGAAGTCACTGTAATAATGCACTATACTCTCACACTGGCGGTTTTAGGAAAAACCCTTTATTTTTTATTTTCAACAAATAAAGATTAATTTATGTTGAAATTTACATTGAAATAGGTAAATTAGCCCCCCCCCCCCTAAGCCAGTTGACTGATTGACTGGAAACGCCCCTGTACTCTCATGATTAAGCAGTGAACATAACCAAATATTAAAATAAAGTCCACAAAAAATTCCATTTTTTTGAACAGGGTATTTTATGCCACTATTTTTCTGAAAAAAGGCACCGTGTTTGCAGTGACGTACAAAATCATAGGGGGAGATATAGTATTCAATTTTATTTGAATTAATTAAAATTGATCAACTTTTTTGTTGTGATTAGTAACAATTACTCATTATAGGGTTATGATTGTTAATTAATATACCTAATGCCTAAACGTAGAACGGCTAAAAGAGTTAATTCAGGAAAGACTCTTATGCACCCTACGATTAGAAAAATTCGAAAAAAATCTTAGTGCAACCCGAACTACACTAACTACAAATACAAATTGATTGCTGTAAAATTACCAACCAGCTTTTTACACCAATCAATTTTCGCAATTTTTAACACTAACTTATCCCCTTATTCTGTAACTTTTCGTTATCGTTATGAAATTGTTAAGAACCATAAAGTTTGGATTCCACATACCATTAAATTACTATTTAATACAATTTTGAGTGTAAATTAAACTTTTCGGATTTTAACGATTTCATAACGATAACGATCGATAACGAGAAGTTACAGAATCGGGAAGGTTACTCACGGATAAGCAAAACATTTTTTTAACCCCCCCTCCGCTCATGACCAATGTCTAGCTACTGCCTAAGAAATAAATTTTCTCTGGAGCAGTTTGCAAAATTTCTCAAAAAAATCTATCGGAGAAATGCAACTATCGTATAAGTATGTAAAAAATGTTAAGGAATGAAAAGGTAGAAAATTAAAACAAAAATTTAAAGGAAAGCTTTTATTCAAAAACACACTAAAAAGTAAAAATCTATTCTTAAAATTCGCTGCAGCGGGTGAAAAAGACTGAAAAGTTAAGGGAATTGATGCTGCAGCGAATTGATGATTTTTTATAGTTTCTAACAGAGCTGTAACAAGGGTAGAAAAGACCTGTAACAAGCGGTTTGCAAGCGGCGAACTCCCCCCCTCCCGGTCGAAACAAAGTTTTTTTAAAATGTTAAAGATTTATTTATATAATTAAAAACATCTTTACGAGCCAAAACAAATAGTGAAGCAAAATTATTCTTTTGTATAAGTGGCTGTTGACCTTTCTGTTTTTTAACGCCATGGACAGTGACGCGAGGAGAGTAAAAATTAAATATTATTTTATGTTACATAAAACAAAATAATGGTGGTCTTCTAAACTTTGTCAACAATTAACGACTTCTTGTTTTAACCCCTGACTATAGAGCTTAATTATTTACATCTTTGTATGCCTTCTTTGCGAAGCACTGGTTTACCTACTTGTATATCACATATACGAGTACATTGCTATTCATTAGTCTAGTTCCATATTATTACCTGCTTTTTGTTAACTTCCAGCTTTTAGAAGCCTTTATGGAACTTGGTGTGATTGTGAGCGTTGTCCGTCGTCCGTGTGGGTGGACCTCTTTGAGGACATTTTTAACCATAACTTCTCGACGTCCTAGAGATCTGAGATTTGGTACACAGCTTTTACTTGCTAAGTATTTTTATATTTTAATTTTGTTCTTCTAAAATTCTGAAAAATAAGTAAAGAATCAGGAAAAGAACTGAAAATAATAAAGCGCATGCGTCGCTGCGCATTGAACACGCTTAATAAACAGCCCTACGCTTTTATATTGATGTTTTGAAGAAGCTTTGTTTGCTCTTATTACAATTATTTTTTACTTTTCAGTGCACCATTGTAATTTTGAATAAAAATCTTTTTCAGAAATTGTACTTACACCCCCCTTATTCTGTTACTTTTTTGATACGTTGGTTATCGTTATCGAATTGTTAAAAACCGTGAAGTTTGGTTTACACTCAGATTTGGATTAAATAGTAATGTAATGGTTATCTAATTTAATTTAATGTTATCTAATTTCTATAAGCGTTTTTTTTTTCTATTTTATAGAGTAGCCAAGCCTGTTAAACCTTAAAATTCCAAAATTATAAAAAAATTTTTTTGTAATATCATAATTTTGGAATTTTAATTACAACGCTCTGTCCTAAAAGTATTACAATTAAGTTTAACAATTTTGTTAGATTACACTTTCCTAAAATGAGAAGAAACGGGCAGAAAACCGGGGGGGGTCGTCTGGGGGGGGGGGTATGATATACCCCCCAGAACCAAGAAGTAAAGAAATGACTTTTCAAAATTGATAAAGATGTAAATTTATTCTTGAAAAAACATCTTTTTGCATATTTGATAGTAACCATTAAATGGCACCCTTGCCATTCTTCTATCTTAACTTTAGAAAAGGAGAGGGAGATTTGTTACTAACATGACCATTTCACTTAGGTGAGATGACACTAAAAATGATTCTCTCTTTTCAAGAAAATTTTTAAAGCAACTGCCACTACAATAATTGTTAGTATAGAGAACAGAAGACGGCACTGAAAAATTAGTGAAATAAATTTTTTTTTAATTTTCCCAAAACTTGTAAGTATTTATTACAAAATGAATTTTTATCAAAATATTACATTTTCAGTGCGATTCAGCGGTAGAACTATAAATATAAGTGCTTAGGCAAAAATATTTTACGCCTTTTTCTCAATTTTTCTTTATAATACGTTTCAACGTTTCGTATAAATTAAAAAATTTTCAACATTTTTACTGTGCCTAATTTATTTTTGTAAATATTCTTTTAACGTAATTTTTTCTAAATCAGATTTTGTAAAATCTCTCTCGGCCCAAACAAAATGCTGAATTTTTATTAAACTCCCACTCAAGCCATTCCATAATTATGTGACAAGCCGATATTCGTGTTTCTTTTGTGAAGTGGGACAGAAATCTAAATTTTACTTGACTCGTCACATAATTATGTAATAGCTTGAGAGTTATTACTTTGTGGATATAATGTAGTACTAACAATTTAACATTTTTTGAACGCAATCTGTTGGTTGAGGAAGAACAGAATGCATAAATTAAAAAAAATTGTAAAATGTGAGTTTAAGTTTAAATGTGAATTTAATAAAACTGGACTGCTGTAAATCTAAATTCTAAAAGAAATAACAAACGATATTTTAAAAACATATTCAAATTTCGAGTCCGTCCCTGGTTATAAGTTAAAAAGAAAATTCAGTTATTCTTGTCTCTTGTTCTAAAACAGATATCGATGGCACATTTCCTTTTATCCGTTGTCATTTTCACTACTACAGGAATATCATTTCAAATCCAATTTAAAGCACAAAAGCATCAGTAAGAGAAAAACTTCCCTTTTGTAAATCTACGATTACAATGTGCACAGATGTAAGTTATATTTTCATCACCCTTTTACGTGTTAATTTTCGTTATAAAGTATTACCAGAACATCCCCACGGTGTTTTTATTTTTCAAGTAATTTATTTTTTAAAAGTTTTGTTTTCCAATTTGTACACTTTTGAGGAGTTAAGAAAATAATAAATCTTGGCGTGATGCTAGCTTTATTGAGCCATTCGTTTTAGTTAACCGTAAACTCAACTCCAATTTGCCTCTTGAGATTAAACAAGTAGGTATAACAAAAACAAGGACAAAGTAATTTTCATTTGTATTTTCATGAACATACTGACTCGTGTTTGTCTTTTAACCTTCTTCAATTTAATTATATAATTATATCCTTCAAGAGTATTTTTAATATTTAAAAATTTGTCACTCCTTCACGCATTGTTGTGCAACTGACGTAATAAAATTGTATTGTTTAAAAATGTTATGTGTTACTAAAGAGCTGAAAATTTTTAATTTGCCCACTTGAAACTTACACGATATAATATTTCTTAACAACTTCTCTCTTTCTTATCATCTGGAAATTAAGTTGTGCAAGTAGAAAGCTTATCTGGAAATTTAAACGGCAAACCGTCGTTTTGTGTAGCGTTCCGAAGTCATAAAAGCTTGAAGTTTGCTCAAAATGGGAAAAAGCTTTTCACAAACTAACTCATTAGCTAGTTTTCCCACTTGGGATATTTGCTCTGGCGAGACGAGAAATCACGATAAAAATTGTTATTTTAGTTTTAAATTTTGATTAAAAAATTGTCTATTGTCCTTTAATGGATCGATTTCAAATAAAAATTCACACTTGACGCGATGACAATAGGCGTTTAAAATTTCTCTATGGAATAACGTCATCGATTTAATGAAAGTCACGATTAATTATCGGTTCTCTATTAAATAATCATTACGATTCAACAACCGATCGACCTGTTCAACCTATAATTTTATAATATCACTTCAAGAAGGAACGATTACTAATAATTGTATCATCGTCTACCTAATTATAACAAAAATCTACACGAATGTGCGAAATTGTATGGTCTCATATTAAACGATGTAAAAGCCTTGAAACGTTGGTTGTCGTAATTGTGATAAGTAGGTACGACCGAATTGTTAATGTTAACATCTACAAGTAAATTTAAAAAAAAAATAGCAAAACGTCATGTAATTACATTTAATGATATGTTCTTAAAACATTTTATACGAATTAATCACGGCATAATTAGAATTAGTTTTAACAACTTGAAATGGTTTACAAAAGCTGATTTCATCATTTGCAGCTCATCAATCTACTGCCATCTATTGCACAATGGATGAAATTGTACCGATGATGAAATTTTAACTTTTGTTTAATATACGAGGAGAACTACACGAGCGAATTTTCCGCAGCGTTATTTTCGCGGTGCGTAATTAAGTTTTTTTCAACACCACGACGTACGTACGTACAATAAAGCTTCAAAATTGCATATCTTTTTCAAGTTTATAATCAATTGTTCCAATTCCTTTTTTCTAATTCGTTCAATATTATTTCATTTTTCGACCTTTCAATAATTAATTATATTGAAATTTTGTTTAGAAACACCCTATATTTTAATGGTTCCTATTTTTGAGTGGTACCTACTGCCTAAAATTTATGAAAAAGATTAAAATCGCTTTTAATTGAATTCTTTAGGAAGCATATTTTAAAATTAAAAAAAAACGCAGTGAGCTTACTAGAGGTATCTACAGTTTTACGTGAAATTTGAACCACGGAGTCGGATACATTTTGTGGCAGAGTTGGGGATCGAACCTAGGGTCTCTGTCTAGAGTTCGGTCCTTAGCCCATCCACATAACTAACCCACTCTTTGACTTCAGTAATATATGAAAACAAGTTGAAGAAAAGTGATGGTATACAGTGTTGCTTAAAGAGGATATAGCAATGTCCGGACAAATCAAATGTTTCTGAATGTTTCGCAACGTCGTTATTTGAAGCTAACAATGGAATTGCCATCGAAACAGTCGACAGCATGGCTAATCGATCTCGCTGCTTAATTGATTATAAAAGTTAGATAGACGTCCATCTTGCGTTTTACCAAGATTTTTTATAATTGTCAAAATTTAGACCCAACTTGGTACTAATTTTGAAGTGAGTCATTTTTCTGAGTAATTTTTTTCGAGTGAAGAAAACGATTTTGATAATTTAAATCACCGGAACAATTAATTTTAGAGATTCATTATAACGTGGTGACAGTAGAATTTGCTAACAGATGTTCGATTGTGGTACATCGTGTAAAATCTAACTATTTAATTCCATGGTGCATGGATTATGATGTATCATTTTCAGTAATTGCAAGCCCGATTTGGTCGTTTGTTCGGAATTCGAAAGATAAACGTATTACATGGACAACCATTTTGTTGTCCAAATTGTTAACAAGTTTTCTTCGTTGGTGCAATCCATAAGAATTTAATCATAAGGTTAAAGAAGAGGAGTTCTTTTTTATTATTATTGATTTATGAACAAAAATTTGTCCTTTCTTAGTAAAGTTTTGTTTTGAGTTAATAAGAGTTTTTTTTTAGCACCCCTGGTGCTTTTATTTTAAGAATATCTTTATTATTATCAATTATTTTGGCTAGGTAGCAATTCAAGATTGTTACTTGCTACCCGCTGAGAAAATTTCCCCGTTTATTTTCAATTTTTTAATAAATAATTTCAATCAAGTATTTCAGGAACGTCCTGTACGAAGTTCAAATAATAAAAGTATTAAATTTTTTAATGATAAAAATGGTGGTTAATAGAAGTGAACCAGGAAACGATGTGATAAAAACTCTGAAAGAATTGATCGCCCCCCCCCTTTTACACCTCTATTTAAATTGGTAGGTAGGTAATTTAAGTTTTCCTATTGACTTATTAAATTACGATTGTTGATGACTTCTGAAATTACATAGAACTATTAATCATCAGACTGTGGAAACATAAAGCAGTCAAATTTATAATACATTTTGATGCTATTTTCCAAAGTTTCAATTTATTGTACATGTTGATTAGAATTACTATAGCAGCAACCCTTAACGGTAGGGACCCATTAATTTTATTTGTAATTTAGTCATGACTAATGAAAATTATATTACTAGTACTACTTTAATTACTCAATTTAATGTTATTTGTTTGAAGTTTTACATCTTCTTGAGTGAATACGGCAATCACAAATGGATTTTAGTCTGGCGCTTGTTATTGGACTAACAATAAGTAAGTGACGCTTTACAACTTAAATGGAGACATCCGATTAGAAAATTAAAAGCGTATTGCAATATTCTTAGAGAGGAAACTCGAAGATTAAAAATTTTAAATTAAAATATATCGCAGTGGGATATATCGACGTACGAGGCGCCACTGTCTAGGTAAATAATGTATTAAATACGAATACATTTTACATATAAATTTAGTGGAGGTATGCTGTTCATGGTTAATTGCTGGAAACCGATAACCATAAACACACGCAACCATATAGTCACGATATTCTTAAATTAAATACCATACAATAACATTATTTACATTTTCCATATTACAAAAATATATTATTCGTAATGTACAAAACTTTTTAAAAATATAAATTACACTGCATTGCGAAATGTCAAACCACAATTATTATAGGAAGCCTTTTAAGAATGCAGTACAAAGTAAAACATAGTAGCTCAGGATTGGTTGAAATTGGAAGTCAAACATCGCGCCACCTAGTACTTAATTTTGAAATACAGAGTGGTATCAAAGGGCACTTAAAATGCGCTTAAAAATTATTATGTTGGAATCTGACTTTGGTTTAATTAGGCAAGAAATGGTAATTGGAAATTTGAAAGTTAATTACAATAATATTACAAGCCTTACTTTGGAAATATTACATCAGTTAATACCCCTAAAAAAGAATGGTACAAAATTAAAAGCGGTAGGGGACCTTAATTGACTAAAAAAGTGCCATTTGTTATTACTTAAAATTAAGATTTTCAATATTTTTAAAAGAAATATTGCATGATTGCAGCATCGTAAATTAAAATCATTCGCATAGGCGAAATCCATAAAATTCCAAAACAAAAATAGCAAGAAACCGTTTCACCATTTCACCAGCATGCAAAAGTACACTTCCGCAAAATCATATCATTTACAGTGGGCGTTCATGATTAAAAACCCATTAAAAATATATCTACAACTTTTGCAGTTTATTGCTTAGTGTCCTTTTTGGGATAAATGTTATAATTATTGTTCGAGTCAATAAAAATAGTATTGTTTTACATAATAAAATTAATTATGGTTTCCTTTTTGATTTGTTAATTCCTTGTTCTGTTAAATAGTTTTATTATCTCTTATTTGAAGTTATAAAATATTTTTAGATGGAAGAAAGATTTTTTATTTGTTTCATTCTGAGGATAAAACTAGAGGAATTGAAATTTATTGAGGTGAAAAAATTTGGTGGCGACTTAAACTTGTGGTAGTCCTTCCAAATATTTTTAGATATTTATAATATACATAAGTACATGGATGTTATAATATTTAATCTTAAAAAATAAATAAAATAGCTTAATAAAAGCAAATACTTGATTATGAATTTGTAGGTATATATAATTAAACCTGAGTGCAGCTGAAAGCTAAATCTGAAAATCTTCCAATCAACTTTTTGTTGAAATGGAAACAAAAACTTTATTGAAGTATTTAACAAACTTTTAATATTAAAATTATTTCTGCAGTATAATTTCAAAATTGTTGAAACTTATAAGTTCCATTTTACAACCGCAGTTTGAAAATTTTGGTCCAGACTTTTTAAAAAATATAATTAAATTTCTCATCCAAAATTTAATCAAGAACGAAATGAGGCTGGCTGCAAAGTTGGAAACTTGCGATTGTACGTTACTGTCAACGCCATCATATATTTACAAGGTGTAATAAAATGTAATAGACTTAACTTATCGAACAAATTATTACCGAATGCTATAAAATAAATTTTTATAAAGACCGTTTTATTACTAAGCAATAAACAAATAACCGCGTGGTTATTATAATTTCAATTTTTTTTTATGTAGGTACCATATTTTACTCATACAAAGAAAATAATATCTGTGATGATTTATTGCAAATACTAAAGAAGATTTTATGACTAAAATTAATTATTTGCTAATCCCTGAACTGTGTTCATGTAAATTGTGAATTAATTCCTATTAATCACGAAAGTTAAGCTACTTTGGCTGAGGTTAGTACACGAAGTCGATTTTTGTACTGGAAAAACACACAAATTTTGATTTTTGAAAACATATTTTACTGGTTTTCGTTTTATTAGGTATATTTTAATATTTTGTGTTGTTTATGTAACTGCATTGATTTTCTACTTTATTGTGTTGTAAAAATTTATATTTTAGAATCTTATTTTGTAAAATACATCTAAAATCATAAAATGGAAACTCATTTTAAAATAAACCAAGGACATATTTTCAGACAAATAAATATCAAAATGGTCATTAAAGTGAACACTACAAAGTAATCAATCACTTGAAAGTAGGCACCATTAAAAGCTGGCAAGGAAAATATAAAATACCTACAAATTTTCCTCAATTTTTATCTTAATCTATACAGTACTGCAAATGTGCATTTTTTTGGCACACTTTTAGACCACATAAATACATAAGAACAAAAATGATGTTACTGAGATTGTCAAGAAAGCTATAACTCGCACGATATAGACGCCAGAAATAGTTGTACCTTTGATGATAAGCGCATGAATTTGATCAAACTAAATAGATCTGAAAATATTGAGAAATATTAATAAAATTATCAAAGCTAGTAAAGCGACCTTTCAAGTCTAATATATTCAGTTCAAGTTCAACTGATAACCGCATATGCCTGAAAATTTGCATTAATCCTATACTATTAAACGAGCAATTCTTGTATATATGTATGTATGTATGTATATATAAATATATGTAATTGGGTTCTAGAAAACGGCCTAAGGGATTTTGATGAAAATCACGGACTGGGGGTATTTTGGGCCTACAAATCGATTTGGTCGGGTCTCATCTTTGGGAAAATTCATTTTCACGCAAAAAAACGACCTCAAAGAAGTCATAATTAGATGCCTTGTTTGAAATTCGCTGCCATTGTTTTTCTTTGAAAACTACTTGATTATGCTTATAAATTTAATTAAATCAAGTTTTGACAATTTATGTGTAAATTAAATAACTGCAATTGTTTTTGTTTGAAAACTATTTGTCAAATTAAAAAAGAACTTAAATCAAGTTTTGACAGTTATATGATTTATATAAAAAATTCAGTGCAGTTTAATTAAATTGTTAATGTCATTATGCCTAGAAGAAGTCCACGGAAGTTAAGGAATTATAACTTGCCGAATTTATGCAAAGAACCTGATGATCCGAGAGAGAATCATTCTGATAGTGTTGCGCTAATAAAGTAAGAAGTGTTCTATTAATCTCAACCCACCGCTATACAAATTAAACTACCATGTAATCAGGACTAACCTTTACTGAAAAAAAGGCCATAAAAATGCTTTTTTTAATTCCTTACTGTTGCACTCTTTCTTCCACGTCCAAATCTGAAAACGGGAAATTTCGGCGTCCCAAAGCTTTCCTCAGAGACATCGGGATGGAGTATCAAAAAAAGAGACAGTCCCGTTCAAAATGAGGCGTATGGTTGCGTTAGCCATATCCAAGCTCGAGACCTTTTGAAGTTTTGTGTATTTATTGGCTATTGCAAGACTTTACAATTTTCAGAGGAAGAGTCCCTAATCGCACAGTTTTATTGCTTGGAGACAAATTTATCATAAAATGAATATAGTAGAGCTCATCGACGAAAAATATTGAATGGGAATTTAAGTACGGCCACCTGTAGGTACTTTTTAGATCTAGAACCAATACCTGAGCTACAATAATAATTCTTACTTATTATCATTTATCAGTAATCAATGATGTAAGAGAACCTACATCATTCTTGTGTTAATAAAAATAAGAATAGTTACGATCGGAGATCGGTCGCCCAGATATTTGGAATTATATGAGGTGCCTACACAAATTATACCAACAAAATTTGTACGAATTATATGTCGGTGTTTTTATTTAACTTAAGAGCATGTAGGTGTGTAGCCGCCCTAACACGTTATTTGTACACTTGTTAAAAATAAATGATAATCAGCTGCAACAATTAATTATTTTTGTTTATGTATATTGTACAAGATTGCTTTACTTAAAATTAATTATTGTGAATTCCCAATAATATTTACATAAATATTGCAGTTTTGTAAAAATAATTTATTATTACGCGATTAGTTCAAGAGCCAACAAATCGGCCCCTTTTACATTAATCTCCAACGATTTAGTCATGAAAAATTAAAGTCCTTCGGTTAATTCACTAAAAATAAAGTTACGATTTTATTGTAATAGTTAGAAGCGGGAATTTTGTTTCTCAAAATAGGACGACATTACAATTTCCGTTTAGAAAAAGTTATACGTAATAAATGTGTCGTAAAGCTGCGATTTTGCTATTTATTATGAAAAAATAATGAAAGAATTTTGCTAAAAGAGTTTCAAACTATTTTATGGTTAGAAGTTAAGTTAATGAAATTCGAGTGGCGTAAGATAACAGCTCGACCAAGCTTACAAGTTACGGAAAATATGAAAACTTCTTAACCGACCAACCAGAAATAAGAGTAACATGTAAATTTTGTCCTCGTTTTAAATAAATGTTCGTGAAATTGTTCTTGCTGTTTATCTGTTGAACATTGATTATTATGCAATTTTAATTTTTCTTGTTAAATGTTTGGTATTTATGTATAATTTATTACATTTCCTACAAAAATTCATGTTTCTGGAAATGGGGAAATGAGGTCGAGCGTTGACCGTTTATCAAATTCAAGTGGGTTATCAATTTACTGTCAATTTCTAATGCCTTAGTTTTAATAGTAAATATTTTATTAGATGAATCGATTTTTTTATCAATTATTGTTTATCTGTTATATCTTTTTCAACCGATAGGTGCAAATTTAAAAAAATCCAGATTTGCAAATTCATGTATTCACAATTAAACCAACAGAAAGACTCCAAGTTTCATAAAGGTTCATAAAGGTAAGTAACAAAAGTGTTATAGAATCTGCAATATTTGAAACTTAGCTACAGATTTTCAAGGGGTTTAAGTCTGGAGAAAGTGCACCTAAGACAAGCAGGTGGAAATGCACTGATGTTGATAAGAAATTCACAAGAACTTTTGGAAAAATATGGAGAAAGAGCCCCGAAATTGGTTGGAAACGTAAAATTTTATCATTATAGTATATGAGGCTTTTGTCAGAAAGGGTTGCTTAAACTACTTCTACACTAATATAATATTGATACCAACCCATCCCTGTGTGTATCTTAAGAAGTATATTATAAAAGGTGAATTGTGCTTTGAATTAAAATTCTTGAAATTTTAATGATCTATTGGAAATCATTAAAAGGGGTGAAGTTTTTATGGTTTCATAGTATAAATTTTCATTTTCGATAAAAGACTTTGAGGTGTGTCTACACAGCATAATAAAGAAGTACATTCGTAGACAACTCGTATTTATTTATTTCCTCGTAAAAAATGAACGGCGATCAATTTTACTTGCAGGCGAGGCTAAATGTAATAAGATTCACTATTTATTGTCAATATAATAGAGATGTTGTTTGTCTGTTAAAGTGAAAATGAAAGATTGGCAATTTTATACAATAGGAAATTGGTTCTCGATAAGAAAGATCCCTAAATAGGAAATTGTAAGAAACAATTTAATCAAGTAGTACAAAAACAAGATAAAGAATTACAAATTTTAAAACCGTACTAATATACTAAAAGTTCCACCTCGTTAGGATGTGAGTAAAATTGACCTAAATATTGTGTTGGATTGCTTAAAATGAGGTCGTAACATACAACCATCGAGAGGAATTGTGTTAATTGAGTTGAAATTATTCCCTAGTCGTTTAGTTTCCTGTTCTGAAGTTACAAATTTGCAATTCAAATTTTGTGATTTTGTCGTCTCGTTATTATTTAAATTAGAAAATTTGAAATTGCAAATTATTGAAATTTTAATAAATTGAAAATAATTGATGAAATGTTAAGGGTTAATTAAGCAGGTTAGATAGAACTTCCTGACCGATTGACCCGGTTTTGTACCTCGTATGTAACGAAATTTTAGTTTGAATTTGAAAACTGGAACAATTTTATTTATAAAATTTCCATTCGCATTTTAAGTTAAAACGTTCCTGAAAACAATTAAATCTTTTAAGTCTTCTTAAGCACTCTCATAAATTTTAAATAAAATATTCGCATAATGGTAAAATAAAGCTTTCGTTTGTCATGAATTTCTGAAAATTGTATACAGACGGTGAAATTATTAAGCTTATAAATAAGCATGCAAAATATGTAGAGCAATTAAATAAAATTAGAAGTCGTTATTGCGATTTTAACGCAGTAATTCGCAAGAAACGCTGTCGAAGCTTTAGTAATTTTTCATAGAACATAGAAGATTAAAGCATTTACTGCGTCCTATTTGTAATAATCAACCAAGTGGAAATCTGCACGATTACAGAAGAGTCCAATTTTTAATTACAGGATTAACGATCGATTCTGTGTTTTTGTCTTTTTTATCCACAAAACGATCTTCACGAGACACCAGGAGTGGAGGTGGACTAAGATTGAAGTTGTAATTCGGAAAATTTTATGTTCTTCTATAAGGACGAATCCTAGAAAATGGATAAACAATTTGATAACAAAAATATTGTAGCAAGAAATGCATATAAAAGCAAATCTGGTTTTTGAATTTTTTGAAAAGCAGTCGCAATGGGCAATAACGATAAATTATGCTGTATATTCAATTTGATAAGTTAATTGTAAATGTTAATTTTAGTCCTTAAATTTTCAGATTGCAAATAAAACTTAAGGGATTTAAATAAAATAAACTTAATATACCTACTACATAAAATGTAACTTATTCTTAAAAAGAAGTTTTATTTTTACAAGACCACAATTTATAAGTCGGTTTGTGGTTACTGCGTTGTTTGTTGTGACTATGTTGCGAGAACCGTAAATATGCCACTGATGAGATCTAATAAAATCGAAACATGTACATATTATTATGTCGTTATAATTTATTCCTGCTTGATTTTTTAAATAAAATTAAAATAAAATAGCGCATTTAGACACAGAAATGTCTGGTTTCTAATTTTTTTATTCCAAATTAATCGGTCAAGACGTTTCTGAATAAGGTATATTTTGTGCACTGAAAAACGTGAAAATTTTCTACTTAAAAAATAAAACCAGATGACGAATTCTTATTTTGGAAACCTAATATCTGCAGTTTTCTCATTATTTGAGTAAAACTTTTAAGAAAAAAGTGCCTGATTTAGTATTTGTGCCTGGCAATTTGTCTAATTAACTTGAGTTTGACACAATGAGCTTTCAGAAGAACAAAAGGAGAAAGACAATTAGTATGCTCTGTAAAGCTTCTACATACTTCGACGCAATGCGCCTAACAATTAAAGCTCTGCTTGTAGTTTTCTTAGAAATTCTGAAGGATATCATCCGAAATATAGAAAATTCACCCCCCCCTCGCAAAGTATTTGCTATTGAAACGAATTTGATTTGCATTCAAGGTTCAACATGAACGTTGCAATTTTTACCGGATGTCAGGCTGTCAATGTAAATTTCACCCAACAGTTATTTATTAATCAAATGTAACCTTTATGAGTTTAGTAAGATGGTTTTATTAATTGGGTAAAGATTAAACTTTTTACATTGTTTCCAATGCGTTTCGCTATAAGCTTTGTGAAAAATTGTGTTTACTGCTTCATAAGCAAAGCGTTAAGTATGAGAAAACGTCGAATTGCATTCTGAATTAATTTTGAAATTGGTATCTAGTGTGAATCACAACATTATTTTCCGCTGCGTTTAACATGTACAATTGAATTTTTAAAAGTGTAAATAAATTCAACCATGAAGAACTTTGTGCGGGTTGTACACTTTTATTTCTATTTATTTCAAAAAATTTTGAACAAGAGAAAAAGAGAAAAAGAAATAATCCCGTGTTGTTGAAGAGAACAACAAGAGGAAATCATAATTTGAACTACGATGCAGAAAAGTCTGACTGATTTGATTTCACACTCAGAATGACGGCCTTGATAACCAAATTTCCGGTGCAGCTTTTGCCAAAATTATGTATTCAGTTGTTTCAGAGGTGTTTAATGTCAAGGTCATCCGTTAGACTAAATCCTTGGCAAGGAATTAAACCAGAAAGATAAATCACACTTTCGCAAGTTTAGAGGAAATTAATAACCACCGTGCTTTTGCACATTAATGCGGATAATCGTCTTCAAAAAGAATGTTTCGGAAATGGAAATGTAAACAAAACACAAAATCCCCTCTGAAAGGTGCTTTTTATCGAGCAACTCCCTGAAGTTGTATTGTACACTAACCTATTTTATGGCAGCAATTTGTTGTATGAAAACCCGGGGATGGAAAGTAAATAGAAAAATCGTAAATTTGGGCCGTCAAATTTTTCATGAAGTGAAGTGGGCTGTAAAATTTCCTCTCGGGCATAGTTTTAAAATGTGCTACAATAGATATGGTGTAATTCGGCTACGATTCTGGCGAGACGACAGTGACATTGACCCGACTGCCGACGCCCTCGACGCTGCATCATTGATTGTATACAAACCCCACTCTTTCGCTCCACCCAGTAATGACGCTTTTCCGACCTTGAGCGAGGTCGCGCACCCAACTGTATCAATATCAGCTACTTTGATCAATATTACATTTTCATCAAAATTACTTTTAATGGAAAAATTGTTTAATGTTTTTCATATTTCAAATTTTTATTATTACAAAATCGATAGTTCAACATTTTTTTATTTAAAATTGATTTCGTCAGTTTGGAATGGTCACGAAATTTGTTGTGTTGTTGTCAAAGTATTTAACGATCAAAAAACTGTTTGAATCATTTTCTTATTTGAGAAAAAATGCAAAGAAAATGAAAGTATGGACGACCTTTCCTAAATGGGGTTAGTTGTACTACCCATAAACTTCGCTAGTATCAAAATGTTTATGATTTCATGCACGAAAATACAAAACAAAACTTTATTTTTTAGGTACTCGTGTCTATTATCAATTGGTACATCCTATTTTGTGTGTATACGATTATAATTATTATTAAATATTATTTCGTAGTAGTATTGTATTGTATCCATAGTAGGTATTGATTTTTGGTTTGACTTACTACAACGCAGCGCATGACATGTAAAAGTGCAATAGCATTTTGATTTAAATACAGACTTTTTTTAAGTTACATTTAATTCTTTATTTAAATTTTAATTGGTTCGTATCACACTCTACAGGGTTACGTAATTGGTAAATCGATGTGGGTTTGTGTCCGGCTATTGATAATACCACTTCAGTCCTCCAACAGGAAAACAAACGGGTAATCATGAAAAAACAGTTAATATTTTCTTTTGTTTTTACAGGATTCGTTCATTGTTTGACAGAATAATTTTCTAGGTGTCTTGGATTTCTGAGTAGCAGTCAAAGGATTTTTATGCAAATGACAGTTGAATAAATACCACCCACTGATAGTACAAATCGTATACTTCTACTTTTAGACTGTGACATCTCAGAAGAAGTCATCCATAGATAATTTGTTTTAAACTATTAAAAGTTTCGACCCAGTTATTTAAAGAGGTTTTTTAGTAAAAAGGTTAATTATCCACTTTTTACTAATCAACATTAGAATATGCAATAAAAATAAATTCCATTTTATTGCAAGTGTAATTACATGAAATTCAAAAAACACCTGTTAATCCACTCTTGCGCGTCAGATATCAGCAAAACATTGCACATGAAGAGAAATAGTCTACTGCACTAAAGCGGATTTTACGTTCAATTTGTAATAATTCAAAATTTTGTTAACAAAAAAATCACATTTAATTTTCCACATGTAATCCATCTCTATCTAATTTGCCCTATATGAAATATGAGAAAGGTTATAGCAGCCTGGATAATTTCTTTATGGCAAATTTAGGATAACGTAGAAACATTACTGTGGTAATGGTTAGATATTTATAAAATACTGTAAATAATCATTATATAATTTTAACCTCCCCCTTAATTTTCTTGTGTACAAGTAATAAATTTAAATGTCAAGAAAATACCAATAGACGTCTCACGCTCCTTCAACTTGAAAGTATTTCCAAGTACTTACTGTCAGTAGAAGATGTAAAGTGATTTATAAATCCAGCTGAACATGACTGAAATATTTTTCAATGAAATTTTTAAAACTACCCAAGTTTTTCTTACAGCAACATTTTTGCAAATACCTTATATTTTATAATAAAAATGAGCAAGAAACTTGAAAGCGCTTACAGTGCCCATGCAAGATTTTCTGCAAAAAACAACTTCGATTTCCAGGTAAAAGTGGAAAGCAAGGCTTCAGTAAGGTCCCTTAATACCTTCTTAGATAAACCAACAGCAACAAATAAATAGGATTCAGAAACTTACAAAACGAAATTATTTATAAAGGTTAAATATTTATAAAGAAAAAACCGAGAGGTTTGAATAAAAAAGCTTTTTTTTTTTATTTTAATTTTAATGTAAAAAATAACAAAATTGGCTCTCATGGTTTTTGCAGATTAGGTGATCATACAAGAGTATAATAGTCATTTAGGACAACTTAAATTCGGTTTGTTTCAAATTTTTTCCTGAAGATTTGGATAGAGCTGAGATTCAAACCGACGCTACGATTATATTTCCTGGGATTAGGACTCTAATGATCAGAATGAGGTCAGCAAAATTAAAGTCGAGAGGGTCATAAAATTGATGAAAAGAGTGACCCCAATTTTTATTTAAATTTTTGTTTTCATTTTCGTATTAATGCATACGTACGATAGGCAGGTATTGATCGTTGTTGAATTCATGTCTGGTCGGCTGGTCGCCTGTCAATACACCTAAAGCTTGTTTGATTTTAATATAAAAGTCATCCTTTTTGTGAAATCCCTTGAACTGAATTCTTTGCTGAATATTTTCTAGATCTGGGAACCAAGTTGATGTATATGATGTGAATCTTTCAGAGAAGATCATTGAAAACGTGCTAGAATTTTCTCGTATTTCTGAAATTCTTTTCGGATCTGTGGTTGGAAATACTATGCGAAAAAATAATTATTAGAACATGAAATTTTTTGTTAAAATGCTTATTCAGGGTGTCGAATAAAAATCTTGTAGTTTTCTTAAGTGTTGCGTTTACCCTATTAATATTATTTAAACTTTAGAAGTCAGGATTTGGAGTACCTCGCGGAGAGATTGTGCGATACTCCTCGTTGATATCCTGGTGGTTGCGTTACCAGCGTTTCTGTAATAAATTGCCCTAAGATCTACATGATTAAGATGAAGAAATTCGAAAGCAAAGTCAAGTATTCCTGCTTTATGTGAAAAATATGCCTATTTATTACAAAATAACAAGGATGCAGTTGTGTTCACATCCAGAGCCAAGGATGGTCCTAAAACTATTATTTTTAATGATGATATTTACGTAGTCCTATCGTTATGTTCCAACCGATGTTTTTGCAGATATTTTTAAGTCTGATTTTAAAATCTCCATGGTAAAACAGGATTATTAGAAGCAGAATTTTGCTTCTGTGTATATCACTTCGCACAGGATATAATAAAAACTTTAAATGTTGCATACAAAAGTTATTTGTTTCCAACAGAAAATTAAAATTTATGTTTGCCTAATTTGCATAATATTTTCATTAGAAAAGTTGTTTACATGAAAGTTAAACTCAAATAATATAGAAATAAATGTCGTCCAATTATAAATAGATTTTCCTAAACAATTGATTATTTTTTAGAGCTTCTGTTTATATTAACTTACTTTTTCTTTTTTTTCAAGGAAACGTGGATTACAATGGAAAAATGTATGAAAGCTTTTAAAAAGCTGTGAAACTTGAACGTTGATGTAAGTGATCTAGAAACACGCTTGTTTTCATGCTGTATTCGTGATAAAATACTCTTCATTGTTTGTTGTTATTTTTCAGATAAGAACGAAAGGTTATGAAGAATTGGAATAAGTTAACAAAGAAAGCCAATGACCATGACGCTGCAACCCCAAGGGCGTCCAACCTGTCGCGACGCCAGACGTCATTCACCTGGATATGTACGCCTTCTATTCAATTTCACCCTTACCACATATGCAAACCAAACGTGATGCCAACATAATTCACAGTGTAAAATGGAATTTACAAAGTGGAAGTACATCACATTCTCTTATCTAATTTATTTGCGAACATTTACATGCAGCATATTACGGAATCCTCATGAATTCTTGTAAATATTTTCAGGATGAAATCGAAATTTTTATTCAAGTGCAGTAATATTATCGACATTTACAAATTTTCAATATGGTGAACATTTACGGAATTGAAAAGTTCCAGACGCTTGTAACTGATCCAGTAAATAATTTACTAGCTTGAGTAATGATTTTAAGATTCCCGTTTTACCCAGTCAGCCACATCACGTAGTGTCAGTTTAGATTTTATGACTCGACATCATCCTGGAAAAATTTTTCACTGCTGCCACATTCAGAAAAATAATTTGCTGTCGTTACAAAATATTAGCAAGAAACTGCAACAAAAATGCATTCGTGTTCTTATTCAAACTCAAAAAAAAATCCAGATTTTAATAAGATACATGCATTCTGGACACTTTCCCTATGTTATATGAGCAAGCAAAAATAGCCCATAAAAAGCTGTCGATTAACTGATTTGATTTGCTGTTGAAAAAATCATCACAGCATCTCTTGTTGATTTGATGTAAATTCTTAAGAATTTAATAAACTCTAGCAGCTGGAAAACTTGCCAAATGTAATAATTTTCAATCATTGCTACCAAACATATGAAAAACAGATAAGCTATAACTTACCTAATAGAAAATAGATAAACAAAAAGGCTCAATAATTTGTCCTCATAACTCAGACGCGTCTTCAATGAAGTAATAAAGTTGGTCCTTTGTTTCAGAATCAAAAAAAGCCGTTAACTTAAAAACAACACAAAAAAAACATTTTATTAAAAAAAGGTTAAATTTCCCGAGTCCTAGCTGCTCCTCAGCACGCTACTTCTTAGTTTTTCCAATTATTATTTATGGCTTTTCTCAATCCGTTGCCATGGAAAGAATAAAGTTAAAAGCAAAAAGTTACCTGTAAATTATTACGATATGATGCTTTTTAAAAAGATAAAATAAACCGATAAACACTAAATCATTAGCTACTTTACCAGTAGCTTTACCAAATAAAATCAAAAATAAACTCTTGATAACATTTCACGGAGAAGTACCGTGCAAGAAGCCGACGTTTGTTAAACCTAGCAACTTTTAGTTTTAATAACCATTACTGAATTTTCCAACACACTTCTGGAAAATTTCACCACCTTGTATAAACTTATATTCGTATCTTAATCATTAAACGAACAAACTTCTCGGACGTTTCAATTTAGCAAATTACTCGTTTAGTAAAACAAAACTTCTTCGCTTTTCTCAACTTGAGCAAAAAAAATTAATAAACAAAAAAGTTTTTCCATAAAAATTTTGGTGCTTTCACTAATTTAAGATAAACAACAAAAAGTATTAGTTCAACGCTCTATTTTTTTTAAATTGTTGCAATTTCCGGAGTATTCGTTACGTTACATTCCAACAGACTAAACTAGTAATTTAAACTAACAACAAAATGTTCTTTGGTACAACAAAAACACAAAGTAAATGGTTTCTGTTTCTACGTTGCTTTTTTAAAAATAAATCTTGAAAATAATTCAAAATGTAAAGAACAAGTCTGAGCAGCAAAATAAAAGTCTTGATTATGGATTGCAACATAAAAGTTAAAATGACTAAAATTTCTTTTCACTTGTGGTAAAGAGAAAACGATTATTATTTAAAAAAAAAAAACACTTGCGTGCTAACTTGCGTATTATAAAGGTGTAATTTATTATAAATTTGATAAATTAATCCGATGGGAAAATATTTTAATTGAATGCCATTAGTAATGCTCCAAAGGCCTAATTATCCAATTTTGGTGCTGACCAAAATAGTCAAATGTTAAAATGTATTAACAAATGTAATTTCATGATTAAGAAGAATGAGTTTCTTATTTTTTCCTGATTTTCTGTAAATTGATTGATTACATTAGCAGTGTAAACATTCAACAAACAATTTTGGGCGACGATGCGACGCCACGTGTTGTCCCAAATAAGAAGACATAATCGCATTCTAATGTTAACGACAGGAATTTGAAAGTATAATTAGTTGATAATTGGCAAATTAAAGAATACGTTTATGGAAACTGGTTATTTTAAACCAATAAAAAACTTTATTTGCTTCTTGTTTTGCTAGTGCTATACTGAATATACCACTCATAATCGATTCAAGTGAAAACAAAACCTCGAGGGTATGAAATTTAAAACTTTTTTTTAATAAAAGGTTTTAGGTTTATAGTAATAAAGTAATAACTAATAAGCGTTAAGCTACTACAAACAAATATTGCTGAATCAAAAAAGCAAAGCAGCAAATACTGCAATGTACAAGTCAGATGAAAACTGAAAAACTGTCATAACCAGCAAGCGAGTAAAAGGAGGGGGCAGGGGGCCATTGCCACCCTCGAATCATTAAGTCTTGCAGACGAAATTCGTTAGAAATCTTAGCTGTGTTGTATTACACTAATGTAGTGTAGAAGATGACATTCTTTTCGATTTCTGTGCAAAATTAATTACAGTAGGAATCGCAAAAGCAAAAAAGTGGCGTTAAATTAGCAAAATTAATTTTTAATAAACCATCTCTAGAAAAGAATTCTTTGCTGATTAATGGTTTTGCCCGCAGTTTTGCTTCCAAAGAAATTTTAATGATCACAAATCAAGACTATTGGAAAACTATTCATTAATTTAAATTTTTTTAAAAATTTTTATGGATAAGTAAGTAATTAAAATTAGAACTAAACAACGAAGAATTTCTTTTTTAATTATCAATTTTTTGCAAAAATTTGTGTAAATTCAAACACAATTTTTTAAAAAATTCTAAATAAGAGATTTTTGTGCAGAAATCAGATTTGGTTAATTACGTGGTCACACTTAGTCAAATTTTGGATCTCCCCCTCCCTCACAGCCATGGACAATTGGACAACTCATAATTACACATTTTTTTATATTAAATGTGCATTATGTTGATCCAGCGCATAACATATAATTTTCTGTTTTGATATATTTCAGATCCTCTCCTAATTGCATTTGTTTAATAAAAACTAATTTTCCTGAATAGATAATGAAAATCTCGTTATTCCATTCATGCGCATTTTAATTTTAGAAGTGTTTGAAAAGGTCAAGACATCATCTGCTTTGTTTGCGTCTTCGTTTACTTGATGTAACCTTTTTTTGAATGTTCATGCAGAAATAATCACAGTATCGTAAAAGCAAAAAAAAACATTAAATTGCCAAAATTACTTTTCAAACCAATTTTTGAAATTATTTAATGATAAATCCTAACCTCGTAACTGCGATTATGCTTGGAGGTTATTGATATTGACTATAATATTTTTGCCGCTACATTACCTCCCCACATAATGTACCTACGTTATTCTTTTTCTCTGAAAATTTTTAAATTCAAAATTTAGATTTTCTTGTGATAAACATGTACTAAAATTGATTTGAATAAATGGAAATTTTGTAATAAAAAAAGTTAAATCTATAATGAAGTTCCAAATTTTTGGATAAATTAAACACAAAAATAGACAAATTTTTAAATGTTTAGTAATTGGGTATGCAACCCACTTTTCAGGAATACATATACATTGCGTACAATGTATTAAATAAATATTTTAATTTCATGCTATTGATTATTATCTTTATAAATGTATAATATTAATGAACAAATATTGAATATTAATAAATAATTACAGAGATAAATCTATAAATAGTTTTACAAATTTTAAGGGGTAGGAAAAGTTGCATACCCTATAGTTTTTGTAGGAGCCGATCGATATAATAAGTAAACCACATTTCGTATTTAAAATTAAAGAACAAAATTAAAACTCGTGTTATGATAGCTTATTTAAAAAAGTGTTGATAAGTGCTATCTTTTTTATTATTTTACTTATTAATTACTACACATAGTTTCACAGAGACGTATCTAGAAAATTTCCTTAAGCTAGACAACAATATTATTTCGAACATAAATATCCTTAACTGCATCCTTAGAGATCTTAATTTCCCAAAAAATAATAGTTGTGTAATTCACAATACAATATTAACGATTTGTTTCGAGTCGGTTGTATAGCTGGTTGCAAACTTTAAGAGGTAATGGCCTACATCAATACAGTACAACCAGTCTTATCCGACAATTCTCAAAAATTCACTGCAAATACCGACAGAAATAGACAAAATCTTACTTTATCTCACAAGCAGGTACATCTGCTGATTTACTTTTATGATTTCTTACCACGTTGTCATATCAACAATCGAGTTACTTACCTTGCTTTTTAACAAAAGAAAGTATTTGTAATTTACAAAGACAATAATGTACATTGTGAAATAAAAAAAAAATATGTAAATTAAGATACGGGCAATTTCGAGATGAGGGTGTGCCAAGTTTGAATCTGACCTGGGTAGAACCTGCAACCCTTTTAATAATCAACATGTTATTATTATTATTATTAAATAGCATAACGTTTCCTGAGAAATTGAGCTGTCTCAATAGAATTACAAAATCCTTTTTCTGAGGGGGATTAGTCCTCTGTTTCCATCATTTACATAACATCTACAATATTTACAAACTTGGATGCGTTTTTGCTTCCTTCACCAATGACTTCCATCTCTTCCTATCACTATACACTTGTTGCCAATTCTCAACGTTCATCTCTATCAGGTCCTCCGTCACACATTCCATCTAACTCACCCTTGGCCTTCCCCTCATTCTTGTCATATCCGGCTTCCATAGCGTTAGTCGTCTTGTCACATCTTCGTTAGTACTCCGCATTACGTGTCCCAACCATTTCAAGCGCTGAGCCTTCATGAACTTCACCACGTCCTCTCCATCCATCTCCTCTCAATCAACATGTTAATTTTATTAAATATAATTTTCAAAAGCTAATAATTGATATACTTATTTTGATTAATTAGTTTTAATTGAGATGTTGCGGGAAGGGTTGTTTTGTATAATTGGGACACGAATGGTTTACGGTTGGAATACCAAACAATGATGACTCATATTAGGCTACTGCACAATAATCAAGTGAACGAATCTGTGGTTTCTGCAATATTCCAATTTCTTTTTAAGTAAAGAGAACAAAACACCGTTTTAACAATTTTTCTAATCAACAAGGGGAGGTGGGAGCCTTCCCTCAGCTTTCATTGTTAAAGTAACCTTACAAAAAAATTAATTAATTTAAGGCAGACGTCCAAAGTTTTTGATAAGGTCATAAAGTATCGTTTTCCAGGAGAAAGTAAACCGTTTAGAAAAACAAGCAGACGTCAAGTAATTTCGCATTTTAATTTTTAACGCAGTCGTTGATTAAACGTAATTTCCAATTTCTTTGTTTGACAGTTCTACAAGAACTTGTTAGCCTGAAAGTTCGCAAACAATGCAAAAAACTACTCCTACCGTTTAATTATTTAGTATCAAAGTAAAAGTTATAATTTGTAAAAAACAACAATAAAGTTGTAGATAATAAAATATTAAGCATCGTCAATTATTACGGGAGCATAAAAATAATCACGCATGAAATGGCACTATTATCACTTTCTTTCTAGCAAAATTGCGAAGTTAAGGGAATTTTGGGTTATTTTAAAAAATGTAACACTTTTACTTTTTCTTTTAATGAACTCCATTTCGTACTCGACCTTAAATTACTTATTACATAATCAAGTTAAATTAAATTTCTCTACCGGATTATTATTACGGCGCTTCAAAATTATAACTCGATTATAATTGTTATTCAGTTAATATAATTAATTGATATTCTTTAACGATTTAGTGTTGGGTAAAAAAAATAGTGCAACGTAAAACTATACACAATATTTGGTAATAGGATTATTTAATTAAATATTTTATATACCTGTGCGTTTTAATTAATAAATTAATTATGTAGGTAGTCTTAAATGATAAAAATTATTTTATAATTGCGTATGTTGTGTTTACATAACCCAAATTAATGAAAACTTCATCTATCGTGACTATTTCATTAATTTTTTCATTTTCCGTTTTACGTTAGAAAATTAATAATTTATAATAGTAGATTTATGTATACGAAAGAAGTAATGGAATACCCCACCTAAAAAAAATTGTTAATAATTATAATTGATTGTTTTTTAGAAGAAAACAAAAACTGGCTTATTCTGCAATGCAATTTATAGAAACCAAAAGTTTTCGTGTTGCATGTGGACGGAAATGATCAGAAAGTACTAACATCATTCGTGCCTTGGGTAATTTCAACATCTTTGATTATTGTAGCAAATATCTTCAGAGAAGATTTCTAGTAACATTCGATTCGACTGAGACACGCACGGTGTGCCGCAGGGTTTCCACGTCGATGCGTTGTTGTATATTTTAATAAATGATATTACTTAATTTTCTACTCTTATTTCATGAACCAGGCCTCTCGGTGATGTAATTGGTTCACCTGTAGATTTTGTGTTACGAATTAATACAATCTCTATAGGTCCAAACATATTTTTTATCAAAGATTGTAAAATTGGTCTGTCGTACCAAAAGGAAAATACTCACCACAAAAAGTATATAAATCACAGGACACAGGTGCCCTAAGAGCTTTAAATAAATTTAAGATAGATCAAACATGAATTCAAATCAACCTTAAGGTGTGACCGGTTTAAGTACATTCACATATTTTGATAAAAATTACCATCTTATTAGGCTTATTTGTTATGTTAAAGTTATTAGCTCGTGATATTATTTACTAATATCACCTTTAAAAAATGATAAGGCAGAGTAAACAATATTTTAATGGCTTGCATTTATTAATAATAATTTTAAGATATTTTATTCGGTTTTTAGTTTAAAAACTTGATTTGCATAATTAAAATAAGATTTAATGAAATTTTTTATCATCTTGAACTTGCATTGTTTGATCTAAAATTTACAAAACAAATTCAAAAATGTACCTATTTAAAAAACTTTTTATTAGGCATGCGAGTTATAATAATTATTCACCAGCAGTATATTAGTAAATAGAATTTCCATAATTATACAAAACAATTTAATTTAATTAGTTTGATTCGTGGTAACTTTTGAAAATGGTGTGAACTATAAACACTAAAAAAATTAATATTTTACTTAGGTTTTATTACTAATTTATTACTTACGTTCAATTTATTTTTAATTATAAGTTTTCAATAAGAATTACTTTGGGCGTAAAAAATAATGGAATAAAATAAATCAAAATGATTTAAAATGTTATATTATTAACTCGTTATTATTCTGATGAAAGAATGAAATAATCTTCCAAAAGCTCAATAAATACTTTAATTAAATTTTTAATTTATAGTAAATCGTACCTATTAATTAAAATTTTAAGATTATTTAAATCAAAATGAATTGACAATAAAATTAATATCAATTATTATAAAACCATACGTAAACCGTAAATTTTTTGCTGGCACCTCCAGAAAATCTGTTTTATTTTTGGGGTAAACCGGCAACAAAATGGTCCTGATTTGGTGCGACTAGCTATTTATGTCTTTTTGATCAGAAGGATCATCTGGGACTTCTGGGATATATTTGATTTGACTTCTCGTTTCCTTTATTCCTACTCTCTTGTCTCTTGCACCTAATTTTTATTCCCCATTTTTGTTATTTGTATTATTTGTTTCTTATGATGAAAACATCAAGTGACCTGTGTCTGCACAAAGATATTCATCGTTCACCGTTCAGTATAACCAATAGAAAAAATGTAATAAAATAAAGAACAGTTTCATTTTATAACAATTTCAAAATTACTGCTATAATGAGAAATTGATTGAAATAGTAAATAAAATTGAAGTAAAATTTCATAACACTGAAGATTGCTAAATTTACCTACTTTGTAACATTTTTCGACAGTTT
This sequence comes from Rhagonycha fulva, assembly GCA_905340355.1. Lineage (NCBI taxonomy): Eukaryota > Metazoa > Arthropoda > Insecta > Coleoptera > Cantharidae > Rhagonycha > Rhagonycha fulva. The sequence continues at coordinate 4,211,048 of HG996559.1, forward strand.
CAAAGTGCCACTATTAATATTAATTTATTAATTTGTATACCTAAGTATTTATTTTTTGAAATAAAAATTATAAACGTTAGAATTTATCTGCAGTTTAAAAAAATAAAATTTAAAATATTTAAAATTGGTAAATCTTGAAGAAGTAGGAGAGAGGGAAACGCATTTTTCTTATTACGTGTTTGTTACTTTAATGACATAAAGGTTATTAAATTATTATGAAGTAATAATTTTTAGATTAGATATTGAAATGTGTGACACAACAGAACTATTTCGAATATTTATACAACATATCGTTTACGCAAAGTTTGTCTTAGAATACCTATTTACTAAATTACTATTATTATCTTTATTATAATAATAAATTGTTTAATAATCGTAGCAATGACACAGTAATTTTATTGGAGTTTTCTAAACTAGAAAAATATTTTATTCACTTTCTTCTTCTTCAAATACAAAAATTAAGATCATAGAGTTCACTAACCAATTTAACATTGTTTACCGATAATTTTTTTAGGAAACGCAGGGTCATCAATGTTCATGCTATACCAAATTTTCAGATCAAAGAGCAAACTAAAATAATACAAACATTAACGTGACAATGAAATTTTTGTACAATATTAAAATTATTAAATTTAATTTTTAACTTTGACAATGATAGGAAATTGAAAGTTGACATCATCAGGAAATTTGCTATTTTTCAGGGGGGAGGTCATTTAAGGGAGCAAATCTCATTTAGTATAAATAAATAAAAATGCACTTTATGATTTTTGATGCATAAAGTAATAATTTTCTTTCCCCGTTAGTTGTTATGAAAAACGCAAATGGATCGTTAACAATATGAAACGAACGTGGAGGTATAACATTATGATAGGTCGTTTGTTTTGTCAGAAAGGTCATCTGCTTTTATTATTTTAAATTCAAGTACAATGTTAGATTCAAATCTGAACAGCCATTATGTTGCTAATCAATATTTGTTTATAAAATAATAAACAAAGCAGAACGGGATGTTGTAGTCGGATCAACGTAAGTTATTTTTTTATTTCTGTTTCGTGATTTAACACCTCCGACGTTTAACTAAAACCCTTAAGTGCATAATACAACATTTTTCAGGTAAGTCCACCACTTAAATTATTTACTACCATGAGAACCAATAGGTCGCAGGTGGAGGTATCAGGTAAAATTTCTATTGTACCAAATTCTCCCTTTACAAAATACATTTTACAAAAACTGGTGCAAAACAAAAATTTTCTTAGAATTTAATCCAAGAAACACTGAAACAGAGTCTTACTTCGGTGTACTTTTTGGAACGTCACCAAAAAATTACTTGATTTCACTTCGTGAAAATTTGATTGGAAAATCCTTAATTTTGCGAAGTTACAATAATTATAATATCCGCTTTTACTTTCTAACTTATGTGTTTTAAGCATCCGTGCAATTCACATACCGGAAATTTTATTTAAAAATTGCTACTTATGTTTTACAATAAAGAAAGTGATATATGAAACTATAATTTTAAATTTGTCAATCATTAGCTATAATATCGAGCAGAATTGGGAGTTCGTAATTTTACCTTCCAAGTTGGAGACTTCAACGGTAGATTAGCACACACGCAATTCATTTTAAGTTTTATTATAACCAATTTATTGTTTCATGTTGTTCTTATTTCATTTTTATTTGAAATTTTCAAAAAAGGCTAATATGAAAAATGTACCTACGTGGTAGTTGAGATTTAAACCTAGACGTCGCGTGGCGATAGCCAATCAAATAACGCCAGCAGTACCGGAACAGTCCTATACAAAAATTACGAAAATTTTATTTGCATATAAAATAATAAAAGGCAGAAATTACTATAAATTAAAATACCTAACAAAAGCTTTCTTTAAATCAACATATTTTTAGAATCGGATAGTTCCTGATTCTGCCCCTTCTCGTTCCAGATCAAAATTTTACCACTACATCATAATTTTAACTAATACAGGTTTACAATAATATTTTGTGAAAATTTTATTTTCAGACTGTTGATTATCTAGTATTAGATACGCCAACCTTATGGGAGTGTTCGAAACACTTGGTGTAATTCACAAGGTATTATAATCACAGCGCTACGAAATTGAAAGATGTGATCTATCCCTTGTCTTATTGGGAATTGGAGTTTCGCTTAGTTTTTAATCTCATCTCTGTTCGTTGTGTCTAGCGGCACTGAATATGAAAAATCTGGATGAGCAGGAGAAGAGAACTACTTTGGGTCAAAAAAAAGCTTTCAATCGGTGGCATAAATGCCAATTTTGATTAATACGAAGAAAAAAAGTCTTTCAGATGTTCCTTTATAACCTTGGTTTTTATGTTAATGATCACAATTCCTTAACCCAAGAGTACCACTGGCTTAACGCATGGTTTAATGTGCCTTCCGAAGCCTCAGGCGCTTTTGCTTTAGAATGCGTTCCACTTAAAGCCCACGACGACCACGGTCGATCGTCAGTCCAATCAAAGAACGAAGTGACCAAGCCGCGGTTGCCCATGGCTTAAGTGGAACGCACTGTTGGAGAAGCCTTTTATCTCTCTCTTTCTCTTTCTGTTTGTAACGCGTTCTTGCGCTTCGGATTGGTCATTCCTTTATTATTGCTTTAAAAATATTTTTAATGCGTCCAAAGCAACCACGTCAAACACGCATTAGATGTACTAGAATAAGTGTTTAAATCTTATCATTAGAATTTATTCTATTAGAAAATCACTAAAAAGGTGAAAATTTTATAATTGCGTCCAATTATAATTTGCAGATCACTGTATAATTAATTGGCGCCCAACGGTTAAAATTAGAAGAAGATTAAAAATTAATTAAACTACAAATTAAAGAAGATTACACAGCAATAAATCAATGGTATGCTAGAAAATATAGTAATCGTAGTTTTTCTCATTTAGACCAACAATTACTTTAAAATATCACAATTTATGTTATAAAATTTACTTCATGTCAAATGGTTGGTGACGTCAAACAAGCGCAAATCACATGTTCGAAAGTCAAAAATCAATGCTTAGAATTAAATTCATCCACTGTCCGTTCACTGTAAATCTGGATCTCTTTCTCCACGCGAGAAAGACTTTCCGCTTTACCCTACTACAGTAGGCTAGTGTGTGGGTTGGTAGGAAAGTAGTGACACTCGCCGGTGTTCCTAAATAGTTCACCCATCCAAATCCAAAAAGATCTTCGCCATATGAAAATTAAAAATCTCAAATTATTTGTATCGCGGTTCGGAATCCACGTTAAATATTGTCCGGTTAATGGTGACAATATTTTCAAAACGACAATAAACAAATGAAGAAAAGTCTAACAATAAACGTAAAATAATGTACATTTTTGCAAGGAAATTCAGCTTTTTGAAAATTAGTTTTGCAATTTTATTTTCTGTTAACGCAACCAGTTAATTTGTTCAATTATGCTGAGTTTAAATAATAACATTATAATTTTATGACCCGAAGAAGCAATAAAATTACAAAACTATTACATTAACCCTGGAATATTAAAGATTTTTAATACATAAACCAACCTAACGCTATTTTAAATAACAAAACAAGGTGCAATAATTAAACTTTAATTTGCAATAAAAAAATTTATAAACGATGCTGTCTGCATGTCTTATAATACTCGTACAGTTATGCATTAATTATTACAACAACAAAAAAGTATGACCAAGCAACTAGTGAACTCTTAGAAAGCCGATGGTATTGTTACATTGTTCGATTTTTTTGATTATTTAATCCCGCAAAAATAAATTTTATAAAAAGTTAAATCCGAAACTTCGAAAAATCCTCGAGACGGTCCTGTACAATATCGAATTCAGTTAATTTATTTAGTGTTTATGTTAACAATTCTGATAAAATGCAAATAATAAAACCATACTACAAGTGCATCAAGCAATAATAAGGAAGGATTTATTTAAGTAACAAGTGGGGCAGCGAACTGTTCATGCTGCCTACGAAAGTAATAATGGGGGTTCTCTTATTAGTTCGTGGCGGACCGTTTAAAGACGAAGATGCTTAATGGCAAAATTTTGTTTAAAAAACGTGATCATTACGAAAATTAATTAGGTGATTTTCTCGAATTAATTAAGACCGATGTGATTTGTGCTTTAACTTAAGTGGTTTTAAATTTTTTTTTCTGTTTATTCGGATTTTCAAAATTAATAAAGGTTAGTAATTTTGATTTTTAAAACTTTTTTCTACTAAACGAGTTCTAAAAGAACTTTAATTATTCTTTTATTGAATAAAAAAAAATTAGGGTTCGCAGTTTTGTAATTCAAAATTTTTTTTCCTCGCAATTTAGGTACAATGTTTGGGTTGGCAAATCCAGATAATTGGATTGAATTAAATACCGATTAGAGTTTTAAAATATTTAATTTGATTGATATGCAATATATTTTAACACTTAATTAAGTCAAGGTTGTTATTTAAATTAAATTAATTTCGGATATTTGTAAACGATATAAAATTTTAACAAAATTTTGAAATTCTTCTATGGCATAACTTTTTAAAAATTTCGATTTTTTACCGGATCTTGAGTAGTTGTGCGAAGTTTTGGATTTAATTACGTTCGGTTTTGAAATTTAAAGACGATCAAATCGATGTTTGATATTCCGTGCATGCAAAGCTTCAATTTGATTTCTACTTTCTTCCAAAATTTCACTATTTAACCGCAAGGTTTGAATAATTTCTTCGACTTTTTACTGCAGAACCATCCATCATCCATAAAAATCATAATGTATGAATACATTAGCGATATGATCAGTTTTGGGAAGGTCAAATTGTGAACATCACCAAGGACGATGGCTGAACGAAGCTAAAATTTTGTCAATTCATATTTTGTGCTTAATTTTTCCATTTAAGGTGGACACACTTTTCGTTTTTGGAGAGCCCACCTAAACGACACCATTTCTTTTCGTTCCCGTTTTTTTTCGCATTTCCTTCACCAATTAAGTTTGTTTATTTTTCGAACAAAGCGCATTTTTTAATAGTAATGTAAAGTAGTATTCAATTGTCGTGTAATATTAAAGAGAAATCGCTTCGATTGTCACACGAGTTTTGTGTGATTTTAATGATGAGAAGGAAAGTCAACCGAGTTGATGAGGGAATTCGAAGTTCCTTCTAAAATATAAAAGAATTCTTTTAGGAACTAGAAAAAACAGTGCTTAAAAATTTTGACGCCCAATTTTACGAAGGGTCCGAGACGTTTCCTTTTTTACACACTTTGACTTTTAAATTTCCTTTTGTCCTCTTGTCGTATTTTACTTGTTTATTTCCTTTAATTGTAAAGCACCTGCTTAACTTGACTCATCACAAAGGTAGATACATTTCAATACGAAATAATAAATTTTAAAATTCTGAAATTAAAGCCGACAAGTCAACAAGGGATTAAAACAGGTTACCCTAGCAGTAAAAGAATAGACTATTTTACAGTTACAACAAACCAAAAAGTCAAATTCATAGTGTTTTTGAAAAATATTACTGCTCAAAATAAGCAAGCGTGCTTCTAATATTATAAAAGTTTTAAAATCCAAAGTCGACGATAAAAATAACAAAAGTTTAGTTGAAATAAATATCAAGTACTAAGTACATTGACCATACTATAACAGATAACCCCCAGAGGTTTTTAGGGCAATGTCAATAATAATACTAATAATAATAACATTTTTGTAATATTTTATTTTGTCAAGTAAGGTAACATTCTAAGTAAAAATTTAAATTCTTGTTATACTTTTATAGTAACGTAAATGTCATTTTAATAAATATCATAATTTGCAGAGCTCACAAGCATAGTTTGATCACCCTGTACCAAATTATCAAATCATTGCTGAAAGTCATGATATAGATTGTTTTTTCAGTACTCGCGATTATATCAATAAATTTTTACTAGTAAAAACTAAACATAACATTACAAGTACGAAGATTACTCTGGTTATCAAATTTAGTGAACTATCAAAATAAAATGAGGAAAGCTTGTGATTGTAATTATCTTCCTAAAAATTTGTTTAAGTAGATAAATAAATTTCTTGCAAACAATAACACTGATTAAAAATATTATGTACTAACATTAGCTTTCAGCTTTCAGTTAAGAATTATGGTGCGCCGCCAGCGTCACTAAAAGAACAATGTACCTACATAGGTAAATGCGGAAGGTTTAAGTTTTAACTTTTCAAAGTGTCGTTAATTTATTGAATTCCTTGATTTATTGAAATAAATTTTAATAAGCTGCAAAAAATTTCAAAATCTTTTCATGAGGCTTTCAGCAATAATGAGAATATTTATTTGAAGCAAATCGTAAATTTAAATTTTTATTTTTATTTAATTTTAATTTTAATTTAATATCAAAATTTCTTTGTTTATCACTACATAGATGCATTACACAGTTTGTATGAATTGCTCATAAAATTAATTTGCCTTGTCTTGTATGGTTCGTAAAAAAATAATTAAAAATATAAAATATAAAAATTTTAAAGAACAATAAAGAAATTTAATTACAGTTTTCTGCAAGTAAAATTACAACACAATCTGACAATCGATGTAACCTCTGCTATAAAATTTCCAACAATCATCAGCAAATAATTAGCGTAAAAATGAGTAAGCTTGCTGCTAATTACATGATTGGAGATGACGTCTAATTAGAAGCACTTAAAATTTATTTATAGGTAGCAAACTTATTCTTGTAGAATTATACAATTCATTTGAATTTGTAATTAAGAAACTTAATTAAGCGACAAATTGTCACAGTCGAATTTAATAAACGGTTAGAAGTGGGATTGTTATCATAATCGATAATATAAAACTTCAAAATATCGAGTTATTATTAAATTAAAAATTGTTAAAAGATTTATTTAGCTTTCAAACGAGATATCGTTCGTCATCAGAATAATATACTGTCATGTTTTGAACCTCCTCGTATGAGATTGCGACAGGGATGTATGAATTTTTTTAAAAAATCTAACTCTACCCTGAGAAGTATGTCCCAACAGATGGATCTTGGTTATTTGTTTTTAATTTTAATTTCTGCTTTTGGTTTGCCGGATGATGAAGATGCAATAAATCAGTCATCGGAATTCCATAATGTTTATCATTATTTTCCCTTGTGAAAATCATTTGAAGGGATGAGAATTAGATCTTCTCAGCTGAACAGCTTGGTTCACGGAGGCAATTCCTATAGGCATGCGGAATGATTTTATTTGATTTTAGTTGTTAATTTGTACAGTTTTATTTTGGAAAGTTTTATTTATGTGAAGCGTATTTGTGTTATTTGTAAATTGAGTGTAAATAGTTGAAATTTTGGAAGTGGACAAGAGACATGCGCACCGCGCAACAGTGAAAATTTGTAGAGCATTGCAACGTCAGGGGGGAGTGCAATTTTGGAAAAGGAGGCGAGCAAGCACAAAACGGCTCAAGAGTGGCTTTTGAGTGTTAGCGCCCGTAGGCGTAACACGTATCTGATTTGAGTGAGCTATAAATGCGAAGCAAAGTGTTTAATGATTGAAGATAAGTTTCGTAATTGTGATTATTGTACCTGAATGAAAATTGAGACTGTGAATGTGGAATTTAGAAAAGCCAAGCAGTATTTTTTAAACGAAGCTGTTAGAAAATTTTGTACATGTCTTGAAGCGGTTCAACGTTGGAACGCCACGATGCCTTCCCTATGGATGGTAAAATTTTTAAACTTTGTTTTCAAATATTTTTCTTGAATTGCATTGGAATATTTCGCTACGTTTTGAATTCCCAATTTGCATTTTTGTAATTCGTGGTTTAAGAATTACAGAACTTTGAATTTATGCGCGCATCTGCATGTGGTTGAATTCGTTGACCACACGACGAACACATTTGATGCATAGTGGACAATTTCAATAAACAACAGCAAATGTGCGATTATTTTATGTTTGATTTTGAATTGAATTTTGTATGAGTTTGTAAATAATTTTATGTCTCGTCCGATAACTGTGAAAGTGCAGGACAGTTTTGATTTGATTAAATGTCACTTTCACGGTTATTTGATCTGTAGGAATTTGACTGTAGTCATAACAGGCTTCAGAGAAGGTCTAATATTTTGTTTAATTGTTTATGGGATGACTGATTTATTCGTCGAATTACATTTTGTTTGCTATTATTTTATGAATTTTATTTTTCCACCAAATGATAAGTGTCCATCATTGGGACGTATGACTCCATCACTGAGCTAGCGGGTGAATTTTTCATTTTTTTGCAGAGGTATAAAAGAAACCTTGGCGGGAAATCTTCGGTTTCCCGCAAAAGCTTTTTTATCATTGCAATACATATATAATAACTCGATATTTTGAAGTTTTATATTATCTAATATCAACGAGTTAATAATTTATATATTTAGTTATCATAATCAGTCTACACGATTTTGCAAAATTATGATCACAACAGAATTCTTAATTTATTAATTATTATTTTTAACTTTTTTTTATAACAGGCTTCAAAATTGTGTGGTTGATCTTTTAAATTAAAAGACCAACCTGAAAGTTCCCACATGTTTTAATTTTCTTTAATTACTTCGTGTGGTGTCAATCTTTCCTAGTGGCGTCCTACCAAAAATTCAGAGCTGTTTTTTTGCGTTGAACCCGGTTCGTTAAATGGTTTGAACCAATTTCAAAATGACGTCATAAATTTTGCGACCGCAAAAACGTAAAGTTTCAAACCAGTATTTCAAGGTGTCATCTGTCATTTGTTAATCACCTAACCTTAAAATTAAAGGTTATAATTTACAATAGATCGAGCAAATATTTGTTTATATAAAAGAGATATCTTTATAAAATAATTTTGAATTTGTTCAATGGACGGAATCCTTACAGAACGGCATTATAATCATTGTCATAGTGTAACGAGGATAGTCGTAGAGCATTCCTTTGGCATCTTGAAGTCCCGATGAAGAATACTTAAATTAAATAAATGTCAATTCTGTTGAAAAAGCAATCCACATCATTGCAGCATGCACGATACTTCATAACTTTTAAATAATGATTTTTGGGACACGTACGAAGTGGTTTACGCAGACGAAGATGAAAATTGAAATAAAAGAATTAATATTAATGCCGTAGATAAGAGAAATATAATTGCCAATAATTTAATGTGAAACTATTTATTATAAAAGTAAAGTACCAATTTATTACAAAATTCTATTATTCTAATAATACTACTTAAAATTATCTAAGAACCCATTACGTTTTTAAAATACCGCTTTTCATACATCCTTTTGCCTCTGATCCTTAAATAATTTTGTAGCAATAAATCGAAAAATGTAGAGGCTAAAAATAAAAAAATTCACAAGTTTGCGTAACACTGAAAACCAGAAAATAATGGAAAAATTTCTCTATAAACACAAATAAAAAACATAACCTATGAATATTTTAAACTGTTTTAAACTTTGCGTACTCCCACTACTAATTTTTGGTTTGAAACGCTCTCGTCGCTCGTTTCAAAACAGTTCGAACCAGGTTCAAAATATTTCGTCTCTGACGTCACCGTTTCAACGCAAAAATACACTTTTTTGAACCAACCACGAAATTGGTTCAACCAGTTGAACGCAAAAAAACGACTCAGATCTAAAATTTTGCACGGATTAAATCAACATGAAATATTAGCAATTATTGCAAGAAAAATATACCAAAATTTTAAATCTAGCAGTTTTAAGTTATATTCGTAGTGTTTCGAGTATTGAAACGTAAAAACCCGAAAAGTGGTGAAAGATTTTGCTGGTCGCTTTGATTGATGCTTGTGATGCTATTCTACTAATACAAATTTGTCACATGCAATTTGGTAGCTGATTGTTGCACTTCAAAAATTCTACGTACTATATTTTGGAAACATCTACTACAGGAAGTGAACTTTCAAGAATAATAAATAAAATATTGCCGATAGATGCATAAAAAAGTATTATAAATATTATAATGAACTAAGACAATCATAATATAATTGACTTTCTTCGTGGTATTTCACATAATTATGTAAACTTATGCAAAATATTTATAGATATTTTTTCTACATACAATAAATTAATTTAAAAAACATGCACAAATTTGCTTTCTTTCAGTTCTTCAGGCTGCATTCAAAACCTTAAAATCAGTGTGAAAATAAACAATAATTATATACCAAACTGTAGTTAATTCATTAAGTTAATAACAAATGCTAATTTTAGCCATTTGGAGGTTGTAAATGCAGCTTTATCATGAAACCCGAAGATTTGAAATAAAATATTATGTAAAATGTAAGAATAATTAGTATGCTAACTTGTTAATCAAGCTATTGGCATTTTCAGGAAACATTAAAAACTAAAATTTATGTACGCAAATTAATCAATTCTATTTTTTCAATGACTTTTCGCTATCTACTAGGAAGCGTCATGCTTCTGCTGTCAAAGAATTTTCCACATATCTGGTTGAAAAACTGTTTAATTTGATTTTTGTTTGGCTTATCAAAATTCTTGGCACTTGGAGAGTTCTTGAGAACGATAATCTCAAGGTGTGAAGAAAATTTAGTGAATCTATAAACATATGGCAATTGACATTACTATCTTCAACAAACTGTATAAAAAAATAAAATTTGGGAAAATATTCAATCATAAAATTATTTTGATTCTTCACGGTGTATCGACAAAGTTAAGTTGGTCCGGTCTGATGCCACATAAATACATGTACGCCGTTCAGAATACATCGGTAAAACATCAAACAAATCTTGATAAATATAATAAAATCAAGTATACTTGTAGGTTATTTTTTTCAAGAAATTTTCCCTCGGCTTTGTAGGTACTCTATACATAAACCAAGAAAATTGAATAAAATTATGTTCTAATCTCATCAAATACATATAAATACAATGGATCTATAATTTTTTTGAGCCGGGGCAAAAAGTTGAAATTCGCTCTCCTTTCTCCCAGCATTTGAGTTTAAACATCAAATAAATTTAAGTTTAGGAGTTCAAATATATGAATTTGACGCCTTTTGAGCTAACGCCCGAGACAGACACCGCGTTTTGCCCCCCCCCCCTTTAAATCCAGGGCTGTAAACAATTTATATGACTAGTTTCCGTTGAGTTACAGTAGTGAATCACAAGCAGAAATGCGGTCCACCAAATTTTGTTAGGTTAAAAATAGTTTAATAAATTTAATGACTTACGTTTCCTAGTAATCTCTCGAGTTAACTTACTAACTAATCAAAGTTCTAAAATTCGAAGTAGGGGACACTGAGTTTAGAACGATCACAGTAAATTTTTTTGATCGCCTGTGTGTGGGTATCTTTTTTGAAACCATTTTGAGTAAATATTGGATAACCTTAAACCTTATAGTGGATGAAACCGAAAGCCCCCATGGCTTTGTGAATAGAAATCTATTAACACTTATAAAATTTGATAAAATAGACTTCATTTTATGGAAAACGTTGGGTTGATAGTGGGTAAAAAATTTCATCTAGAGCACTTTTTGGGAATGATTCATTATATTAAATCGGTTAAATGCAATGAAGAAGTTCCTGTCATTTAATTTTAGCCGAACACATTAACTCATAAAAATACTGGAATCACCCGTCAATATTTCAAATCTTTTGTAATTATGCATAATACCGAAATGGTTAACTTACAACCCCGTGGAAAAGCAAGTTGAAATTTAAAATAAGGAAACTGCCTCTATCAATGCGGTAGTAATTTATGTTCAGCACTTTTCTCTATTAAATTTTGATGTGGAAAATATTGCATGGACCACGGTCATCAGCTTTCTGTGGACCATTCCACGCCATACATTACAAAACTGTTTTGTACTCCTTTCACTAACAATTAACGATATAATGGCCACGCATTAACATTTGATTTAAAGACCAACAAACTAAAGGTTTTGTAAATATGAAATAATAGGGATGTTCCATGTTGGCAAGAAAGCAAAGTCTAAGATTAGATTATTGAGTTTTGCTTACTCTTTGAGCACTAGAAAACAGTTCACAGTAGGAACACCCTGTACATCGTTTAAATGCATAATAGTCGTGGCAATAACATAAGTGATTACTCCTGCAGTTCACTGCAGCAATTTTTAAATTACGTTAAATTTAACTTTACTCGCTTTTAACATTTTTATAATTTTGTTGGGAAATTGTAAATTATTTCAGAATTAATTAAACGGTAACATTAAGGTTTTTGAACTGTAAAATAAAGTAAAAGCATTTAAAATGCATACCTACATAATATTATGTAATAATTTTTCATAATAAACTAGTGAAATTAAAACATGATTTGAAATAATTTGTAGGTAATTTATTCCCTAGTTAATATTAATTATTTAAAAAATAATTTGCGACTGACAAAAATAATAATTTATAAAGCTTGCAAAACCGAATAAAATATTTAGCAAATCAATGATATCTGCGGATGGTTACTAACGTTAAAAACCTACAATTTTAATAACTGTAAGTATATAAGCAGTTGATTTGGCTTATAAAATAAAATTTACCGTTTCAATGTAGAGATGATGTTCTTGTTTGAGAGGATAAAAGTTGCAGCTATCGTATAACTAGTCATTAATTATTCTCATCCAGGAACGGACTTGGTTCATCGAAACAAACCAAAAAATTGGAAAAATTTGGAAGGCCTACAATAATATAATTTTCGAAAGCGTTAGAAGGTATAATAAGTACGCACTTATTTATACAAAGAAGAATTTTCATGGATCGGTTCAGGTCGTTCAAGCGCAGTCATAGATTAAAAGTGAAATTTGTGCATAATACGGTTTTGTTTAATTAAATTTGCAGTTTGACTGTGATGTCAAACACGGCGATGATTGTGATTGAAAGCGTAAAAATTAAATTTTGAGCACAATAATTTTCAAAATGGGTCAAGATTATGGTAATACACAGAAAAAAATGTTAAACAAATTGTAACAAATTTAATCGCAAAATATTTTTCAAATTTTGAGTTGTTTGCTTTTCTTCAATAATTTTTAAAATTAAAATAAACAGTGGAAACATCATGACATTTTCAATGAGAAACCATAAAAGAGTGAAAATACAATGTAACTTATAAATATTTTTATAGGAATATTATGAGTTTCATAATAAATTGTATTCATTTTTGTCCCATTTTAACGAAAGAAATTTCAATAAAAAATTTTCTGGTTATTTTGGTAAAGAAAACAAATTAAAAAAATGAGTTTTTTAAATTATTTCAAATGTGGAAGTGTGAAACAATCCAAATTTGAAATGCAATCATTTCGTCTGAATAAAAAAATCTAATGAATAAATTTTACAGTCTAGAATTTTATCAATATAACATCATTATTATATTAAAATAATATTAGAAATCTAGATACAAATATTTAGCACATTCGTATTAACATAAAAGTTAAATTAAAATTATTCTATAAACTGCATCTTGATTTGAGAACCTTTCTGAACAGGATAAAATCAAAAAATATTTAAAAAGAAATATAAGCAACTGGCAATTACTCTTATGGTTTGGATTAGTTCACAATGGTCTAAAATGGTATTGCTATGGCAGATCAACCGTTTTTCGCCATAATGGGAGATTAGGTAGTGGAACAACGCAGTTCATTCCTGGTTACACAGTTACACTGCTATGACTTAAAATTTCAAAATTTGTGGGTGTGGGTCTGATGGACCATAGAATTTGTGGACTATGGAAAGGTAGTGCAATGTCATTCTACGTATAACAACCAAGCTAGAGAATTTGGCCATCTAAGAAGAGAGACTGCTATGCTCATGTACACCAGCCATTAGCAGCTAGTCAGTGTTTATCAAAATTTTGGACAATTTAATGTTAAGCAAAAATTATAGATAAAATTTTTGTGATCTTGAAAAATCAGGTCATTAAAATGTGTCGTGTCACAGTGTCATTGTAAATGGTTTGCAATGAAGCAAAACCGTGCAAGTGCAAAACTTATAAAGTCAAAATTTGTTTAGAAAAAGTTAAAATTGAACATTGTATATTAGAAGAATGTACAAACATCGCTGATAACCTAACAAATTAAATATGATAAATTAGGATTATCAATATCATACACTTTATCTCTAAAGTAAAAACTGGAAGTTTCGTAATCCATTTTACGTTAGAACGATAACCTCGTGACTGTCATCTTAAAAAATTGTTAATTTTTTTCATTTTTAAAATTATCAGTCTCGTGTCGTTATTCTCCATTCTTTTTGCAATATCCACCGACGGTGATCTTGGCTGTAATTGCGAAAAGGTTACGGTTATACAATCAATTCTTGATATGGCACGTTGATAGCATACAACATTGGATTATAAGACGTCAATTGTTTGCCGATAGAATTTTTAAATCAAGTTCCACTTAAGTACATACAGCCAAATGAATGATAAGTAGTTAATGGCATTCGGCATGAGCGGAATTCTAACACAATCGCAGTAAGAGTGATATAATAATTTGACTATTGGAATTTGGTTGAAGTGAGAAACACTCTCCTTATCGAGCCATCCAACCTGAATAAAAATTTCAATATTTAAATGAATGCAAAGGGTGGCCTTTTATCTTTAACTTTGAAATATTACCAGGGTTTTGATAAACTGCTATGTAATTATACTTTTCTACGAAAAAAAAAAACTGATAAAAATAAGTGCATTCTTCATCTTTTGTTATAATTATCAACTTTTCTTCCAAGAAGAAGAAGGTTCCAATTTCTCCAACTTAAAATTGTTTTTAACGCAAATTTTAAGAGCTGATCATGTAATAAATTTCCATGAAAGATTCCATAATAGATTTCCTTCATAAAGTTGGACTGAAAATTCGATTCAGTATTTGGGATCGAAACAAAAAACCAAAAACGATAGGAAGGCTGATGTAGTACTGAAGAAGAACGAAGTATTATAATTTTATACATCGGAAGAAAAAATAATTTCAGGAATGTCGTGGTCGTGTTTTCTATAGAAATCGAGAGGAGAGAGAGGAGAATTCATATTGATGCTCGTGCTTGAAAATTAAAAACTGATATAATTTTGAGTGTATTGACATAAGTCATTTTAATTGCTTAAAACAATCAAAATATTTATGTTTTGTTATCTCATGACGAATATTTATGAGATAGTTTGCAAAATTCAATGCTACTGGCTAATCTATCACAAAGTGCATTTTTTATGACAATAACGTTCATTAACGATTGGCGTGGGTTGAAGAATATCGTTTCACATTATCAGTTTAGTTATAATAATTATAAACATAAAATTTTAATTAGATTAAAATTTAAAATCAAAATTAAACGTTTTCTCGCTTATACTGATTTTTTGTTTGATAACCTCCACGAACGCACGTTCCATATCCATATCCTTGTTTGCTGAATGATCAATCTTTAACCTTAGTATCAACCCGCTATATATGTCTTTGATTATGACAAGAAAAAATATTTTATTGCGTAATGATACATAAAAATTGGAAAATTGGCTTTCGCTCAATGGATTTGCACTTCTGAAAGAAAGTTGTTCTGATGTAAATAAGTAGAGTGGATGAAAAGCAGCTTGATCATGCAATTAACTGAATCACGCATTAAGCAAATATTTCTTTAAGATTAATAAAACTGTGTGGCTACTTGGTGAACCCAAAAGAACACAATTTGACTATAATATTATAATGCTGCACTTGATCTTACACAAGGACGGTCAACAACCCAGAGCCTTATCACGAGTGTCAAATTTATCAATTGTTTCTACTTTAACGTAATTGTGCTCTTCCGATTCAGTAGTTCTAACAAATAAATTGCCATTCATTCAATGATTTACAGAAGAAATATTTCCTTTCACCAAACATACTTCGATTCACAACAGATTACGTAATGAGAAAACATGTAGTTTATGTGGTGCATAGGGGGGAGGGTTCAAACCTGCTAAACGATACCTGATTGATTGATTGGACTTGAGATCGTAGAGTTATAGATTGGATTCCTAATTACTACAAAATTATTTGTGACCTGGTTCGGATTCCACGTTACGTTGACTGTCCTTGCTTACGTTTAGTCAGTAAATATCAATTAACTACTGATTTATATTTATCTTAATTTCAAAATGTTTTATCAGTAGTTGAATTGAAAAATTAATAATATATGGAGCACATGCAGTATAGAAAGTTTGGCTTACTTCTAGTTAATATTTATGGGCATAATTTGTTATTATAATATTATAAAAAATTAATTAGTGGAAAAATAATCCAAAGAGCTACCCGTACAACTTTTTGTTGTTGTTTGTTTTATTTTTTTTACATTACACAGAAATTTTATAGAATATTATAAAGAAACATTATGAAGAAGTAGCTTAATGTGAACAAATGTTATCTCTTTACAACAATTTAAAATAAAACCAGAGGCTACGAAAATGTTACAGATTCCCATGCTGAATTTATGAAATAATGAGTATAATATAAATATTTATTCCTTCAATTTTCTTGACGCATCTGAAACTTGCGGGCTGTGTACGACAGAACACATGGAACACCGGTAGTTTCGCCACCGTTTGTACTACTACCCAACTTTGATGTGTTATTTATTTACCTTCCTCATTTTAAAATTCCAATTAAATATTAATTTTCACAGGCTAGTGTATATATTATAGAGAAAAAATGAAACTAAAAGTTTTAGTATCGTCCAAAAATTTTGTGCAATTTTCATTCCCAATGCAAATTATACACCTAATTATACTTTCTAATTAACTAATTAATTTTTTTGCATAATTTGTTTTTGTAATCCCAATCAAAAGAGTATTAGGAAAAAATTGAAGCAACTAAATTATTTAAAAGATGAGCCTTCCCACGTTACATTTCCGCATCGCAAAGGAATGAAAATCCCAAACAATACAAAATAAATTTAAAATTTGAGCACTTAAATTTATAAAAAAATTAATAAATATTACGTATAACAAATAAAATTTTGCAGGTGATTATAATAATTTATTGCTTGTATAATTTAACAAATTAATATTTTATTCTAAATAAATGCGTTATAATAAATTTTCTAAATTAACAAAACGAATGATTTCCTCAGGCTTTACATTAAAAGCGTAAATTTTTGCATATTTCATTGTGGAATATGCAAAAGAAAACGAAAAGTATATTTTTTATACAGGATGTACTTGAGTTTTATTTTATTTTTTGATTTATAACGCTTGAAGATGGCATTAACGGAACTATGAATATAAATGAATTCGAAACTTTAATATTTTTAATTAATATTAATTAATTGTTATAAACAACTTTACCATATTTTTCATTGGTAACTTCAACCATGATCATCAATTCATTGATTCATCACTCATCAGTTAAGTGAAACTGTTAAGTTTCAACTGAATTGCAAATTAGAAGATAGATATAGTTTAACGTGGAATCTTGACCACGGAAAAAATAATCTGGTAGTTACTGGGGATGAAACCTATAGTAAAATTCTTCACTACACTAAACTACAGTATAATCTTCCAACTTGGGAAGTTGACAAACGTCATCGTAAGTAAGCACTACTATTGGTTACCAAACCAAGGTTAAAATGACGTAAGATTCAAGTTTGAAATTTTACACTTTACCTAAACTATTTTAATATTATTTTATATTAGCAATTATTCACGAATGCAACAAAGTGAACCTAATAATTTTTGACGTTTTCGTCAGCAACTTTCTAAGCAAAACACCAAATTAATCTTTGTGGTTAAATGCCGTACTTTTTACTAATAAAAATTATGCAATGCATTTTTGATTGATATTTTAATATTTTTACTCCAGTTTCTCTGTAAGGTTCGAAGCTTGTCCATAATGAATTCTTTAGTCACTTTTTCTTCTTTCATACTAACCAATACGAAATCGTTCAGAAATCAAAAAAAAAAATTTTTGTTTCAGATGCATTTCAACTTTATGGACGTGATCCTTAAAAAAACATTTTACAGAATTGGCTATTTTGTTGGACGGCATCCAGGTTACTTCACGATATTGATAACTTTATTGTCGTTGCTGTGCATCACTGGATTTCAAAAACTCAACAACAACATCGATCCTGAATATTTATTTAGCCCCATCAACGGTCCTGGAAAGTATGAACGAGCCGTGGTAGAAGATTATTTCAAATTGAACTACACCCATGGATTCGATCTTGGACGAATAACAAGGGCAGGTTTGTATCCAATAATTAACTTCGGGAACCACAAATGCGGGTCTCTTTTATCATAATTTATCATACAATAAACAATAGCAAAAAAATTAATAAAAATAAAATTTATATTCGAATTCGGTTCAGGTTAGTGGATCACGGTGTTACTTCAAGTTCCCATTATGGATTAATTAAAGTTATTATTGTGTACGGAAGTAAATTCGAGCCAATTATAATTTAAAAAAATTCTTTTGCAGGTCGTTTTGGAAGAGTGATAGTGACGTCAAAAACGGAAGATAAAAATATATTGAGGATGGACGTGTGGAAGGAACTGAAACTATTGGATGCTACACTTAGAAATATGACCGTTTTTTTCGAAGATGAATATTTTACGTACAACGACGTTTGTGCACGATGGGGCTCATTATGTTTCACAAATGACATTTTAAATTTGGATCAAGTTATAGATAAGGTAATTAATTTAAATATTAAAAATTGCATATTATATTTTCACTTTCACCGAAATAATGATATGTTGTGTACCTATTTTTAACGCGATGAAATTACTGGTCGGGTCGATTATAAAATACTTGTGAACATAAAGACAGAATTATGGATGTAATGACGGCTTTAAATTGGATTCGTAAGTACAATTTATATCAAATGATTGTTGAGTGTCATCAAACGGAAACCATTGCGACATGTACGAACATTATGATGCTATAATCTAATGTTTGCAACAATTTCATGTTCAATTTAAATGATAAAAATTATTGCCTTTAGAAGTAATTTAAATTTTTATAAACTTTCTAACTTCTGGTTAGTGTAGTAACGTTTCAAAAAAAAATTAGCTGCAAAATTCCTCCATCCAATTTTTTTATAGTGGGTCTTCTTCCATGATGATTTTAGTCATTTTACTATACGTATAAAAAATTTGTAAAAATCTTTTTTGGTCCGAAGCTCATCGAACGATTAAACCAAAAAATTCAATTTACTTGGTTTGTGCTTTTTATCTTATGGTTAAAGCCGAAATCACGAGCGTACAATAAGGTTTTGTGGTCCATTTCTATTACATGGTACAGCCTATGTCGAAGAGCTTTCTTAGTTTATACTTCAAGTTGAAGCTTAAGCTATATGTTTTATGAGAAAATTTATCCACCTACGATAGATTGCATCGGATTAATGTTGAATGCATAAATTATAATTTATTTTCTTTGAAATTAATTCATGAATCTTAAAACCGAAACCGCTGTGTCCGTTCGTGATGATCTTGGTTTTTCTTTTTTCACCTTCAAAATTATTTTCTTGGGTCCTTGTAATATCTGATCTAAATCATTTTTATCGAATCATCTTAATAGGTTTTCCATTTAAGTTTAATATTGTAGTTCTACCTTTTTTTTACCACCCCAATGTAGAGTCAAATTACTGTTTAAAGTACATAACTAGCCCACTGTTAGTAGATACTTTTTAGATACGTACGTATTATGTTCCCTAACTTTATGTAGTATAGTTAAATTTGTGTTCTCTGTTTTTGTTTATATTTCTTATCTGAAGTATGACGTATTCTCTCGTATTAATCACATAGATTAGTGGCACGCGGTAGTTAAATGGGTGCCCTTATCAATTGATGTTCCGGTTTTGAACTCAATTTTTTCCAAAGAAGTCAATTTAGCTATTTGGTTATACTTCAGTTTGTTGTTGTAGTTAAATTTAGTTGCCACGCTAAATTAGTAGCTATTATTATTAGTTGTTAGTTCATTGCTATAGTAAATTTTATAACCAAGACCAAATTAGCTATCAGGTTTCAGTTAGCTATGAATATCAGTACAAATCGCTGCAGGGGGTGAAAAAGAGGTTAAGTCATTTTTTCCCCTTTTTCACCCACTGCAGCCAATTGAACTTAGGCAACCTTTTTTCACTTAAGAATTTATTGAAGCTAAGATTTAATAAAAACAGTAGCTGCTAAGATACAACTACAAACTAACTTTGCTCATTTATCTTAACCTGCAATTACTGTTAGTTTGTAGCTTATAAACTTAGCTTAAGTTACTTGTACAGATTATAGCTGTAGTAGATTTTCTATCAAGCTAAGATAGCTAATCTGTAGTTATTCTTCCAGCTAAGTTACCTATTTTGGAGCTGTACTACAAAACGGAAAGTCTGCTTGCTTACTGAGCGTGTTCAATGTAATCCTTTAGAGCCCTATCGCTTGCTCACTTAAAAAAAATAAAAAGTACAAGGAACCACAAAAGTATACTAATAAAATTGCCTTCCAGTAATTTTTTGTTGCTTGTTGTTCTCTCTTATATAAGTGCTAATAGCCAAACAGGATCGAAGCAGAAGTTTCTTATTTTTTGATTTTGTTTTGCCCCAGAAATAAGTTGAACCTCGTATTTTCCTTTTCTTGGTTAAGAATGAAAATCATTGAAGATCGTACCCAAATCGTGCTATAACGAGAAAGATCTTGGTTCCTCGTGACCGTAGTGGATACAGTTTTTGGTCATGTCCAGGATCAGTAACTAGCATAATAACAAGAAACGTGTAGATCAGTAACGGTCGGTCAGTGACGATCATAATAGTGATAACAATTCTCTTTTCGTGAGATGGAAGGCCGAACAACCACAATAACGGATACTGGATGGCTATCTTACAAAGCTAATATTCTTACAAAGGACGCAAGGCATATCATTGCGCCATACACTGACCAATCAACAAACTTCATTTTTTAGACCACTCTTGATAAATGAATTTGATCTGTCATCTGGTATTCAACTTTAATCACAATAATAAACGTCTAGATCTGTTTCTGATTAGGTTAAGTAAGGCTCCATGACGCATTCGGGACTGATTCATTTATTTATCACCAACCTAAAAATAGTTGCAGTGCGGCCTTCGGGCCGCACATTCTGAGCAATTTCGTTTTTAATTATATTTCAGCAAACAGCTGTTAATAGGGTAAATTTTACTGCAGCTGCACAAAACAAGCAAAAAACTAGTGCAGGTAAACATTCTTGTCGTTTTTTTAACACAAAACAAGTCGAACAAAATTATTTCTATTTGGATCCTAAAATTTTAAGAAAAAATGTACCTCCTGCATTCATACAGTATAATTAATGAAACATTTATTAATGCGAGACCACAATAAAGCAATCATAATGCCTCCGGTAGTTCATCATGAGGTCACAATTTCACTTAATGAATTAAAGTTGAAGTTCTAAACGTTTTCGTCGTATAAAATTTTCGAATTTTTAACTCATTATTCAATTACTCATCGGGTTACTTCTCGAGTCCCAAATTACCATTAATTAATTTTTTTTAATTTGCACGTTTCCATTAAAATTCAAAAACGGTAAGCGATGTTTTTATAAAATTTTAATTTATAAAATGGAAAGCACCACGGTTTTCGATCTCTTCTGTTTTAGAAAGTGCGCAAAACTTCCAATATACACTCGTTATTATCTATCAATGATAATATTCCATTGACCCGCATCAAAATTTGATACTTTTAAACTGACGAATTTTTAATAACCAAAATTAATAAATTACGTTTTAATTAAAAAAAAATCGCAAACCAATTATCTCTTTCCAATGAGATAAAATTTATTTATTAAATGCCAATTATCGCTTATTTTTAATATTTTCTTTCATTAATTACGGCGAAATGTCAACAATAATGTTTTATTTGGTGATGACTCATTTTTAAATTTAATTGGTTCAAAGACCAAAAGAACTCCTAAACTTTGGGTTTTTCTCATAACCCTTTGCTTTTTCCCCAAACCGAAAATGGTTCTGGTTCGGATCATTGTCTAACGAGCCTAAATTCATTTCTTTTATCTGTGCGGAAAATACCAGCTTTAGGTGAAACGAAAACAACCAAGTGGAAAGAACATTCCTTAAGAAAAGGAAGCAACTGCATAATAAATTATAATTATTTGCAATAAATTTCTTCCTGGTAATTATTAGGATCCATACTTTATTACCTAAGTAATATTTCGATTGTTTAAATTATGCAACATAATTTCGTTTTTTATGTATTATTTATTACTATTTTAATGATATGGATAAAAGTAGGTTACATACAATTATTTTCATTTCTTAAAACTTGTTTTAATTACTTTGAGTTGTTTTAGGTCGAAAAAAATACGACAAAATTGACCTTTCCGATTTATGTAAATGAAGACACTTTAGATTTGTATATTTTTCCCGTATATTTTGGGGGAACCGAAAGAGACGAAGATAATTTCATAACCAGTGTTCCTTCCATACAATTAGGTTACTTTCTCAACGTGGATACCAAAAAATGGGATGCCAAGTAAGTCAAAATGTTTGTTTACTTTTTTGTTTCGATCTGAAAACCTGATTTTTTCAGAGGAGCAGCTTGGGAGGACGCCTTTTTAAACTTTCTTCAAGAAGCAGAAGATAACGAAACGTTTAAATACATCAAAGTGGCACGTTTTTCCTCCAGGACTTTGGATCACGAATTGGAAAAAAATACAAGAACCGTAATTCCTTATTTCTGGTCCGCTTTTATCGTCATGGCACTTTTTTCCATGAGTAAGTAAGTTTCAATTTTTGAAGGAAAAGTCTAACTTAATGTTTAGTAACGTGTATGATGCGGGACTGGGTGCGATCCAAACCTTGGTTGGGACTGTTGGGTAATATAAGTGCCGCTTTAGCAACAGCGTCAGCATTTGGGACGTGCATGTACTTAGGAATTGATTTTATTGGCCTAAACTTAGCAGCTCCATTTTTAATGATTGGTAAGAGTTCGAGCGCTCTGTTTAAGTAAAAACTTAAGATTTTGTATTTTAGGAACTGGAATTGACGATACCTTTGTCATGCTATCGGCATGGAGAAGAACATCCATAAAAGATGATGTTCCACACAGAATGGCTCAAATGTTAAGTGAAGCCGCTGGATCCATTACGCTTAGTTCACTGACTAACATGGTTGGCTTTTTTATTGGGGTGTTTAACCCGTTTCCGTCTGTGCAAATATTTTGCACGTACATCGGTAAGTTTTACACTAACTTGTTGGAAACCTAAACTATTTTAAATTTTTTGCAGGTGTTGCTACATTGTTTACCTTTATTTGGCACATTACGTTTTTCGCTTCGTGCCTTGCCATATCGGGATATTGTGAACAAAACAACAGGCATTCACTGATATGCGTCAAAGTGCAACCTGTGTCTAAATCCAGTAAGTCACTTTAATTTATTTCTTACACTAAAATCTTAGGCAAACAAAAAAAAACAATAAAAATTGTACCTACATATAGAAAGTCGTCCGAAGTAAACGATTACGTATAAGTTATATAACACGTTATCTTGCGATCAATTTTAACATTAAACTATCTACGGAAGAACTTTCTTTTGCTTCCGGAATTACCATTAAAACGATTAAATGTAATAAACTTTTTATAAAGTTAGTCCGGTCATTTTAACTAAATTATAGCCCCAGACTTAGTTTCCACTAAAACTAGCCTCAAAAACGTAACGATTTTATGAAGTTCCAACTAATAATTTTTGAGAAATGCAACTAAAGAAAATGCGGTCGGGCACTACCTCTGTCATTGATAAATGCAGCGCTTGCCTTCGGCCCCAACTACCTACGTGATGAATTTTAAACTGAAATGGACATTTTTTAGGTAAACGATCAATCTTCTACCGAATATTTTGTAGCGGAGGTGTAAATCCCGACGATCCAGATAATCCAGTTGACAACAAAGAACACGGACTCATGGTATTCTTCCGAGACTATTTGGCAACATTTTTAAACTTTAAAATTGTAAAATTTGTCGTGATTATATTTTACATGGTATTCTTACTCTTCGCCTTTTATGGAATAACTCAAGTCCAGGAGGGATTAGAAAGGCGTAAAGTAGCCAAAAGCGACTCATACGCTGTAGAATTTTTTGATCGCGAAGATGACTTTTTCAAAGAATTTCCTTACAGGTACCTACTTGTACAATTTTGTAAGAAATATTTTCTCGTTATGTATAACCGTCCATTTTAGAATCCAAGTGATAGTGAGTGGAGAATACAACTACTCAGATCCAATCATACAAGGACAAGTCGAAGATCTAGCTCAAACGTTAGAAAACACGTCTTACATTTTGAATTCCCTCTACACGGAATCGTGGTTACGGAATTTCCTCATAGCTACCGAGGATGATGATAAATCTACAATGGATACAGAAGAAAAGTTTAACGCGTTATTGAAGAAAACCGTCTTACATCCATTAAGCCCTTATTCTTTGGATGTTAAATTTAACGAAGAAAATGACAGAATAAAAGCGATGCGGTTTATGGTACAAGCGGTTAATATTTCTGGTACCAATCACGAAAAGGAAATGGTTCAAGCTATACGGCAAATTTGTAATGATTCACCGTTAAACGCCAGCGTTTTTAACCCGTATTTTGTATTTTTCGATCAAGTAAGTCAGAGTTAAAACTTCGTACTCCTATTGCTTAATTATTATTTTTCTTTTTAGTTTGTGTTAGTGAAACCAACTTGTATCCAAAATATGGTGGTCGGAGCTATTGTGATGATGATAATTTCGTTCTTGTTCATTCCGGATCCCTTGTGTTCCTTGTGGGTCGCGTTCAGTATTGTATCGATCGGTATTGGTGTGGTGGGTTACATGGCTTTATGGAGCGTAAACTTGGATTCGATTTCCATGATTAATCTAATCATGTGTGGTGGTTTTAGTATCGATTACACGGGCCATATTTGTTACGCGTACTCGTCATCCAAAGCCAAAAATCCGGACAATCGCGTAAAAGATTGCTTATATGCTTCTGGTCAACCAATATTACAAGGAGCGATAAGCACCATCCTAGGAATCGTTGCTTTGTTGTTACCCAACAATTACCTCTTCACGGTGTTTTTCAAAATGGTCTTCCTGGTTGTTTTCTTTGGGGCACTCCACGGTTTGATCTTGCTGCCGGTGTTGTTATCACTTTTTGGTCCAAACATGTGCAAAGACGACAACGAGGATGATGATATGAAATTGTCTTCTGTGGAAAAAAGTTTTCCGCATCCGTACTGCATCCCCCACCCACAATTCACGCTAAACGGAGGAACCAATAGTTTAAAAAATTCCATGGCACAAATCAACAAAGCTTATATCGATATTGATAAAGATTTAGGCTTGGGAACGTCAGAAGAGAGCAGTGAGTCGAGTTCCAATAAGTCAAATAAAAGAAACGCTTTGGATGATGACGCGGGAGGCTGGAAACGTAGGTCTAGTTTGGACATAACCCAAAACCAAGACGTCCCACCTCGAGTCTTGGATATCTTTGGAACAGAGACTGAAAATCAATGGCAAAAACAGAAAGAACAACAAAATCGACGTTTCAGTGACAATTGTGAAAAGTACAAGCGAAAATATATTCCCACAGAACAAAAAAATTACAGAAGGCCATTAAGTCGCTCTAGTTCGCATCACAATATGCAGCATCCACGATTTGTTAAAGAACTTCGATTTCCTTAATGAAATTAAATAACTTTTTAACAAGTGTGATATCAAAAACTAAAAATAAATTTTATTTTAGCGTGTTTAACCAAAATTTAATTAGTAAGACTTAAGTGTAGTTAAATATTTGGTGATGCAAGTGTTTCTGGGATTCTGTGCGATTATTAAAGTCTCTGTTTCAAACCACTGTGACCCATGGTTAGAACAGTTGGTATTTTTCAAAAATTTCAATGCATGTTTTTTTTATTTGATTAAACTAAGTTTAATTAAGCGCAATTCGTGTGCTGGGTTACAAAACTAATAAATAGTCAAATTATTTAAGTTATTTTAAAAATTTTGAAGTTGTTGATATTGTAAATATAAGTAATACATAAGAACTGACTCGAATTAGTTACCTATTTTTATATAATAATTGATATAATGGCAATAAATTTGATAATTTATTATTCTTAAAAAATATTTAACAAAGTTATATTTGATGATTCTTTTAGTAGCGCTTAACTCAAAATTCAAAAATTAGGGTATAAAATTTAAAAAAATAGTGTAAGTTTGATGCAATTATAGATACTTAACACCCCGTGCTCAAAAATTTGTTATATGCATAAATTGACTATGTCAAAACTATTGTTTCAATTATAAAATGTTATGTAAACTTTTTGTAAATAAACAAAACATTCCTATAATTTATTATTGCATCATTTTTTGATTATGAAGTAAATTTCAACTATTCAATATAATATTCTTAATAGCGTCGCAGATTAAGTTTTTTAAAAATTTCAAGTCCAAATAAAAGTGATTTTAGGTGCTTCCACAAAATAATAAAAAAAAGGTAGTTTCAAGACGATAGCAAACTGCAACTCAGATTACTTAAAAGTTTTTTTTTTTAAATGTAGCTTATATGGAGGATGGTACTGTTTTAATTAAAATACTTAGTACACATAATAATTTATTGTTCCTTACAATTACATCTAATGAGTAAGAGTTGATTTAGATCCTAAATTTCATATCCAAAATATCATCTTTAAATATTTAGTAAAATGCTTCGATGAAGGGTTAAAATAATAAATCAACCAAATTTCTAAATCAACCCTATACACAAATTTTGTACATTTGTTCCATAATTAATTAAAATTTAAAATAAACATCTCAGATGAGTTTTAAAAAATTATAATTTAAGTTAAAAAATCATTCTATTTACAAGTTATTTACAAAAAAATTAATAATATAAAATGCAACTTTTCAAAAATTAGTCTCCCTTTTCCTTAACTCTGTATAGAGAGTACTCAATTATTTCAGAGATTTTCATTTTGTGAAGGGTTTTAAATGCAAAATCTTTCATATTGTCCTCTTTCATTTCATCAAGAATTTTAACTGCAATTTCATTTTTTCTTTCTTCTTTCATTTCCTGTAAGATTTTGATTACAATATCTACTTTGTCTTCTTCATTAATTTCGTCCAGGATATTAAATACTTCAGCTTTCAAGTCTTCTTTAGGTGTCAAACTTGCAATGGTTTGGTAGGACTTCTAAAAACAACAAGAAAATTATTAAACCTAATCTTCAAAATATATTTCAACTCACCTCTTTGGAAACCTCATTTGAATGATTTTCCTCACTTTCCCTATGAGGTTCTGAAGCAACTTGACTTGTTACATCTCGACTGGTAGATGGAACAAGACAACTTTGCTCTAACTTATTTAGTTTGTCTACATCAGATTCTGATTCAAGCAAAGGTGAAATTATCGCCGCTTTACTAGTTGATGGACCAGGAAAAATTTGTTCCAAAGGCTCAGTTCGGATTTCTACTAAACTTTCCTTGAACTTACCCAACACTCTTCTTACGGTTTCAACTTTTGGCACTCTAAACGGCAGTCTATTAACTTCTCTCTCACTCAATTTTGCCAAATCCCCAACACTTTTAATATTCCTTGCATTTAATTCCTTCAGCAAAGTCTTCTCAAAGAAGGCGCTTGTGACTGATTCCAAAATATTCTCCACTCCTTCAGAACAATCCACCAAATCTTCAAAAATAGGTACATCGTTATCCAAAAGAGTTGGATCGGTCACATCAACACTGCCTTGTGTCTCCATGACTTGCGTTTCCATTTCAATCGATTCTGGTTCACTCTCAAAAATCTCCATGGCCATGCGTTTGGCGTCAGTCTTGTTTTCGTTAAACAACTCTGTAAATAAATTTTCATTGCTTCTCAATCTCCTCTTATTTTCTTCACCATGATCCAGAAAAAATACCTTTTCCGAAGTGGTTGGAGGATCAGGAAAATTAACCCGTCTCGCCTGCTGTAAATATACAAAATTTACTTTTGTCAATATTATTCCATTTAGACACCATGATGCAAACATTAATTTTTAATACGTTTAAGAATAATTTAATTTAATAGTTGACCTATCAATTCTATATTAAGAAATATATTGTTGAGGTTTTAGGTCTCATTAAGACAATTCAAAATTGTCCGACGTTTTGGGCCATTTAGGTCCATTTTCAAGGCTGTGAACATCAAATCAATCATAGTCATCATCTCAGTTGTCAGTTATAACCAAATTTGCAACTACACGGCACTGATGAGATCTAATAAGATCGAAATATGTCTATCGTTGTTGTATTTTTGGTTATGATTGATTTGATGTTCACAACCTTGAAAATGGACCTAAATGGCCCAAAACGTCGGACAATTTTGAATTGTCTTAATGAGACCTAAAACCTCAACAATATATTTCTTAATATTAATTTTTAATAAAAAAAAAAATACAAATACACCAAATTTCAAAAGAATTGTTCATCTAGAAGTGCTTTAAGAAATAAAACAACTTACCTTTCTAGGCGGAGAGACATCTTCATCTCGAGAATCCGGAGCCTTCCGTTTTAGAATACTAAACCGTGGAGACGCCATAGGACTGGGAAGGGTTCGAACAAACGTCAACACATCTTTTTCTGGAAAGAAATCTCTTTCTGGAACAAACTGTTTGGGGTCATCCTCGCAATTTCTCTCCAAATTGGTGTTAGCGGTATCGTTCCCGCAATTTTGCATCATTTTTGTCACCCGGCTGGGTTTCTGAGTAGGCACAAAAGACGGCCGCGACTTGACGCTTGTATTTTTTGACGTCGTCATCATGGGCGACTTATAACCAATGGAATTCAATAATTTTGCGCCTCTAGAATTGCCATTTATTGCCGTTCTCGAATTGCCATTTACTGGTGGTAGAACTTCTGGTTCTGAGGCGGCATCCATTTCTCGGTCAAATAATTTTTGCGCCTTTTGGATCTTCTCCTCCATATTGCAGTCAAACTGAAGCAAAGTTTTGATGGGTGAAATGTTGATGGTGTTATCCAACAACTCTTTGGCTCTCGAAGGGGTATCAGACCTTATGGGTGAGGTAGGAAGTTCTGCAGTTGCAGGGGAACATAAATTAACATCACATGATTCTGTATCCATTTCAGCTGTATCCAAAGTTTTTATCACATCTGAAATTAAATCTCTCCGGATTAATTCGTCTGGACTGTCCACTCTAATATCCTCCATGTTGATTTCATCTTGAGAGTCTTTAACTTCAATCACTTCTTCAGTAACAGCTATCATCGGAACCACGTCCTCTGTAAAAATACTGCTGCAAGAATTGATTTCTTGAGCAGTCTCCTTGATCAACGATTCTTTGGGGTCAAGTTGAGAGCAGGTGGTTGTTTCTTCCACAAAACTTTTCAAAGGCACAATTTCAACAAAAGTATCTTGGGAACTTTCAATCACATCTTCACTATTCTGGAGAGGCGGTTTATTTACCAATGTAATTGATAGTTCATGTGACAAATTTGACAATTTAGAATCAATCAAATCTTGCTGAACTCTATGATCCACAGTGTGAGGTAGTTCTCTTGGTATATTCCCAGTTGTACTGTCAATCACCCTGATCAAATTTACTCTTTTGGGCTTTTTAGAAGAGATTTGGATTGGCTCATTCGGCTTTTCACTTGAATCATCACCTTTCACCAATTCGGCAGTAGAAGGACCTGCCTCATCACTTTGTGCAGACTCCTCTGTAAGTTTCCTTTTCTGATTGGTATTATTTTTGACCGGCTCTGTGGCTAAACCGTCATTTTTAGGCAACTCGTTTCCAAGACTTGCTGTGATGTTTAAATCATCGACTGTTTCGAAAAGATTTGTACTAGTTTTCTTGCTTAAATCATTGTCATTAGAATTGCTCAATGTTGCTTTCTTATTTAAACCATCATCATCACTTTGTGGCACTTCAGTGAAAAGTCTGGATTTTGCTTTCTTAACAGAATCTTCCTTCTTCTTACTTGTATAGCTTTTGGTTGATTCAGAGTTGGTTCTTCTTCTCTTAGTTGAATCCAGTTTAACAATATTCCTTTTCGAACGGGTACCAAGAAAATCACCAGAACGCCGCGTTTGGATTTTATCACTCCAATTAAGATGTTTTGTGAATTGTTCACCACCTACAATATCCATTTTAATTTTGGCCAGTTCTTTTTGTACTTTTTGCGATTTGGTGCGCTCAGGATTAGTATTTGGTAACGATTTTCTCACAAGCGGCAAAACCTTATCCGCGCCTTCTGGTGTTGCTGAAAGCCGTTGCGCTTTCATTCGACCAGACTTCTTCTTCACAACCAATTTTGGTTCATTTTCAGATGCAGTATCATTGGTAGGCGAGGCCAGTTTATTTTTATTATCTGAACTAGAAGAATTATCCAACAAATCCTTCAATTCGGTTTCAAGTGCTTCCATATCATTTGCAAGACTTTGATTTAATACTCCATTTTCATTTTTAAGCTGTTTAGTAGTTTCATTTTCGCCATCATTCAGTGAAACTTCATTTTCATTACTATTTGGTGACGCTGCACTTGAAGAAGCTTTATGAAACTTCTCAAACATTACTTGAGAATTTGATTGGCTCTGAGACAAATCCTGATACAGAGCGGGTATGTCAGGTCGAGTTTTCTTCAACACTTCAATTTGATGTTCAGTCAATTTCTCTGCTTCAAATATATAACCACCATTGATAGGAACAAAATTTTCAGAATTTTCATCGTTAATAGCCGGAACTACGGCAAGCTTTACAGCTTTCTTCTTTTTCACAACTACGGATTTTTGTGAGTTACCATTATTGGGCAGTCCTTCTTTCACTTGGGGTGTTTTTGCCTCAACTGGTTGTCCAAACAAGGTTATAATTTTAGAAGATTTGGTTGGAGGTGTCGCTTTGGAGAAGCTTATTTTTGGTGTCAAAAACGATTCTTTTTTCTTGGTTTTATTGCTCAGTTTTGCAGTCAGTATTATAGCAAGTTGAGCTACTGCCTTATCTGCGTTAGTTCGCGCGGCACTTATCACTTTGAGCAAAGTTTGGGATAAAATTTCGCGACGTTCTTTAGAACAATTATCGAATAAGTTGTCAATCAACTTCAAGTTTTCAAATTTCTAATTCAAAAAAAAGAGAAGTTATTGTAATTGCAAAAAAAAGAAAACAAGGTCTCACCTGAGCAGTGCACAGCAATTCATAGCATTTGCAGAGGATTTTGAAAGAGGAATCTTCAAGTTTGTGTGTTTGATTGGTATAAAAACGTGAAATATTTGTGATGTAAGTGCAGCATTTGGAAATATTTTCTTGTTTTATGTTGGATGTTGAGAGGATCTCAACTGTCAGATGGAGAAAAGATGTAACTGAAATGAAACAATTCATTGATTACCAAAGCACGTGGAAGGTTATTACAACTCACCCAAAAAGTCACTTATGATTCTATTTTTGCCCTTAAAAAAGCAATCCATTCCAGGCAAAAACAAAATGGCGCTTGATTGAAGCACACCTAAAGTTTTCATGGAATTATGCAGCTTCTTTATCAAGTCCTCATACTTTTTATCAATCTGACATAATTCCATAAAAGAAAGCCCCCAAGTTTTGCTAACCATCTGAAAACAAATTTTATCAATAATTATCACAGCGACACTGAAATATTACCATACATTTAATTTTTTGGTATCCGTAATTTTCTCGAGTAATGGAACTGGAAATAACATAAATTGGTCCACATATTTTTCAGAGATTAGAGAAGTCTTTGCAAGTTCAACTATATGTTTGATAAATATCCACCAAATTTGAATGATAAACTCTAAGTTTAAGGAATCAAGAGAAACTTTTTCAAAAATATCGCTCACTTCCTTTATCCAGGTGACTTGGTTTTCTACATTGATGCAAGTAATGATTAAATATTGTATCACGTCCATGTTCCTAAAATAATTTTTTTTACATTTGGGGACCACAAATTTTGTTTTCATCTTACCTCACGAGGAGCTGGTTTTTCACATTCACGCATTCCTTAATTAGGGGTAGCAAAAATGCATCTATGAAGAGTTTGGTATCAACAAATCGATTTGAAATAAATAATTTCAAAATTGGAACAAAAAAGTTTTGGTAACTGTCAATATTATCGTTGCTCTAATACGAAAAAAGAAGTTAGGAGAAATGAAAAACACAAAAAGAAAATTACCTTTCCATAGTCCACTATCACAGTGGCAAATTCCTTCAATTCGATTTCTTGTTGTCTTGCATCCAATTGGCTAATAATTAAAAATAAAGCCCCCCACAAACATTGAATGCCCTGAGAAAAAAGTTCTCTTGATTAATATTCAGAGTTGTGTTACAAGGTTTATTTTTAAATATTACGAAAACTAATGTAATCGCTTTTTAGCACCAAACTTGACACATTTGTTTATAGGTACAAATAAAAATTTTCTTTTTGACTTATTTACAGGAACATTGCATAAAACAGAAACTAAGCAACTATTCCATATGGGGATTCCCAAAACCCTAATTTTCCTTTAACACAATGTTCCTTTAAACAAAAGTTGAAATAATAGCGTTACAAAGCGATTTTTAAAATAAAGCGGTAAAATTTTAATTTACAAACCTTTGGAATCAAATCTTTTCTTAAACAGCTCAGCATTACCATTGCACATTCCACGATCGAATTTTTAATGTGAATTCTATGCTGAACGTAATTGTGTGCAGAAATTAAAGGTTTTTTCAATTTAATACAAGAACTATTTCTGCATAGTACACATTCTTGTAAATCATGTCCATAATGACCTAAAATTTCAACGAACACTTGGATACCCTTTTCGCGTAACGAGGGTATTTTTCGTACAAAACTAATTTGTATTTTGTTATCATTTCCGTAAGTCTCGGTAAAAGTGGTAAAACAAAAACTTAACAAAATCGGTAAATACACATCCGCGTTGTTCTTCTGGAAAATGTTGATCAAATGACAGAAGGTTTCAAATCTTTTCTCAACATAAACTTCTTCTCTTGACAGAATTCTTCTCAAGGGCGTGAGCACTAAATTTATTTGTTTCAGTGCGGCCATTCTTTGCGTATCATTGGCGTAGTTGTCTATTAAAGCCTGCCAACAATCAAAAGCTGCAAGTTTATCGCTTATAGTGCCACGAAAAGAATTCTCTATGTTTTTGAGCAAGGAATTCATAATTGAGATGTATGCGGTTTCAAATAACACTTTACCCATATACTTCAATAAAAATATCCACAAATGAGACCAATTGGGATCATTCGTTTTTTGCAATATTGTTATTTGGGGATGATATCTAAAAAATGTTAATTTAAACGGTTTTCTATGATTTT
Source organism: Rhagonycha fulva (assembly GCA_905340355.1). Lineage (NCBI taxonomy): Eukaryota > Metazoa > Arthropoda > Insecta > Coleoptera > Cantharidae > Rhagonycha > Rhagonycha fulva. The sequence continues at coordinate 4,244,304 of HG996559.1, forward strand.
GTAACAAAAGCAACTTACAGTTCGGAAACTTTCCCTCTGAAAGCGTCAATTTGATTTGCAGAAAGTTGACTAAATTTGAAGTGATTCAGTAAATGTATTGCTGGTTTTACGAGGAGCGATCTTAAGTCAGGATCGTTTGTGATGTACATTTGATGAATTAACACATCGTGAAAAAAAGTGCGACTTCTGGTTGGTTTGATGGCTCCTAGGTCGAGTAATACTTCTTCAAATAATTCAAAAATCTAAAATAAAGTTTTATTTATAATAAAAGTGAAGAATGCCCAGTCAATAAAGTTGAGACCTTTCAAGCTACAAAGTCAAAAGTTATTGTTTAAAAATAGAGACATTTATATTTTTTAAAAATGATTGTGGAATCTTATTTCACAGACCGTCAGAAAAAAAAAGAGTATTGCGTTTAACATGTTCGTATTCGTCTTTGTTTGTGCCTCCCAATTTGAACAGCCAACAATCCTGATAGAAAGGAAATTTATTTTTGTAGTTAAAATTAAGGGGGAAAGGTTTGTAGAATAGACGCTAAAATAAAAGTTTTACGATTGAAACCTCGATTAATTCTGAAAGAGCATATTTTAAATAAGAGAAGGTGAGGAAGAATGCCTTAAAACCACTAGTTTTTTCAAAAATCGATTTTAAAAAAGCTCGATTTTCATAGCAATTTTCAAGTTAAGTCGCTCGTGATTGGTGAATCAATGCATTCTGTGCTCCGTCCGTGCACTGTAATGCATAAGAGCCTAGCTGATGATTACTTTTTCGCGTGGATCCTCCTCGTGCTATGGTGGTTTTCATCAAAATTGACCCTCAGCATCCTTCGGGCCATTTTGATGAAAACTACACTCATTATAAAAATACCCCTAGGCCCGTGGGTTAAGGAAAAAGGTGAATCTTTGAGAGGTGAAACTCGTTTGCGTGGATTCTAAAAGCAGGGTGGTTGTGCAAGGAAAAATTGACTTAAAGCACTTCTCGCTGCGCTCGAGCGCTTTAAGCCATTTTTTCTGCACATTTACTATTGAAAACCATGATTTTCGATCAAAGTGCACTGCTGAAGCATACCAATGCAAGTGTCGCTCCGGTTATCGCCGCTCTGCGCAAAGCTAAAACCAGTTCAAACTACACGGACTGTCAATAGAATGCATTGATTCACCAATCCCGAGCGACTAAACTTGAAAATTGCTATGAAAATCGAAGTTTTTAAAAAAACTGTTGGTTTTAAGGCCATCGTCCTCACCTAATTCTCTTATTTAAAATATGCTTTTTCAGAATTCATCGAGGTTTCAATCGCAAAATTTGCATTTTAGCGTCTATTCTACAAACCTTGCACTAAATTAAGATTTTCAAGTTGGATACTGCGTAGAAATGTACCCGGAAATGAAAGACAAAGTTTGGACATTTTTTGTTTTGGAACTTCAACAAGAACAGATGTCTCTTGCGTTTTTCTTGTGTCTTCTAAGTGTTCATATTTGGACTTAACTTTTTGTACTTTTTTTGGACTTAAGTGTTTTATTCCTGGAAAACGGGAACAATTCTTGTTTTCTAATATAGAAGCATAATCGATTTTTGGTGGAAATTTGAAAAATTCTTTCAAATTATTACACCTTCTTTGATAAGTTTGACCTGAACAATAAACTACATGAATTTAATTTTTTGAAGTCACATGTGCGCAGAAACTTTAGATCAAGATATTGAAAAAAGAATTGAAACGGTGTATTGAAAAATTATCTGCTTAGAGACACATGAAAGAGATTTGTTGGTTGTAAACTGAGTTTTATGAGTTCAAATCTCATAATTAACATGTTGAATTTTATTAATAAGTTCATTAATATACAAAATTTATTCTTTTCAATTATTCAAGTTTTGCATTTGAATCTAAAGAGTTTGTACTTCAAAACAATTTGCTTGTAGATAGTCCTAACTATTCTAATGAAAGAGTAATGGTACTTCAGTCGATCATGGGCGATCTTCAGCCGTACTACGTAAAGCCGCAATCGAACCTAAAACGTCATCAATGATATCATGGATTGCTTTCACGAGAAGCCCACAACACCTATGTAAAAAAATGGGTTGTTTTTGTGGGTTATTTAGATATGCCTTATTGACTTTGCAGAGTACCTGGACATAATTCCACATTTTGACCATTTAAATTCAAGCAATAAAGCAAACAAATGATGTCACGCGTGGGATAAATAAATGCTAAACAAATAGATTTTGTACTATAAAAATGAAGAAAATTGTTGAATCCCTTAGATTTGCTAGCAATGCAAGAAGTGACTAAATCAGGCACGAGCAAGGCTTGGTTACTTGTTACTTGTAATGCAAATAGTCCTCGAATCAAGGACATTGTGGACTTCACCTTACAGAGCAGCTCGTCGGAGAAGAGGATTAATTTACAGAACTACAGTTTCAAGTGAAATGCAAACCACAGAATCATGTCCCCAAAGAATCATCTTATGAATCCAATCCAAGCCCCATCTGATGGGGCTTGTTCCTTTTACAAAGTACAAGAAATGCGGTTTTAGGTCAAGCCAAAAACCAAGCCATCTGTCGAAAATCTTTTGAACTATTTGCATATGATTGGCCTATCAGATACTGTACAAGTCTTCAAAATCAAATTAACTGGATTGGATTTGATAGCCGATTGAATGATTTTTGTAGTATCAACAATAATAATAATTATTATTAGTAAATCACATTTTAATGTACATTTCACATTCTGCACTTGACCAATTCCTATTAAGAATAGTCATATAAAATAGTCATAAACAAACCATTCTCTATAGAAATTTTAATTAAAAATTATCATGGTATAAAACAAGAGAAGGTAAGGCAAAACGTGATGAATCATCAACTTGGTATTTATCTCTGATAAGAAGTTCAATGATATCATTTAACTATAGGGTAAAAACATTAAAATTTGCAATTGCAGAGAATAAATTACGCAAGTTAGAACTGAAGAGTGGAGAAAAATTAAAGGTCTTTCAGATGAACCCCAAAATTCATTAAACCGATGAATATCAGAAATAGCTTTACCATTAGAAGTTGGTAGTCATAAAATGATTGTATTCACAAATACAAGAACGAGTGAAAGACTGCATCTCTTTCTGTACCAAAAATAAAAAATCTCAAACTTAAAAAAGTTCATAACCTCTAAAAGAAATAATAAATACAAAAATATTACCTGTACTTTAGCTTCTTTTTCTACTTTCAGACACAATTTCGTAAGATCACAGTCATTGTGTAAAATTAATTCTCGTAATGAACCACGAATACAACTCAATGCGGTACTTGTAATGTCTGGCCTACTTTTGTACTTTTCGTTAAATGCTAAAGAACTAAGGTTACTGGAAATATCGCTCACTAAACTCTCTGTCCAGTCAAATTTTAAAAAATGTTCTACTGTTTGCAATGCAGCATACTGTACATCTGCATCGTCCAACTCCAGATCCGAAGAGGCACACTCGTACAAGGATCGAAGAACTTCATAGTCTTGGATTGTCTGCTCCACAGCAAATGTACTATCTAATAGTTGTCGCACTCTGAGATAACACTGTAGTTTATTGTTCACATCAGAATCGTCGCAATTTAAAGCTTCCAACAAAGCGACAAAATCGTACGTCAAATTTTCCATTTTAACAATTTTTGGTGTAAAATAGTCAACATTAAAACTAACTGTACATTTAAAAGCAGCAAGTAATATAAAAACCGATAGTTTGCAGTTTACAATTCATAAATAATGCAAAATGTCAAAACATGCTAACATGTTGCCATATTAACCAACTTCACAAACAGCGGGAACTCGACACGCACTACCAACCGTAAAAATTAAAAATTGCGTTTTTCATCGGGCGTTAGACAAGCACAGAAAATTGTAAACGCTGGGCGCATTAAAAAAAATTAATTTTTAAATTTCTTCGCTTTATTTTGCAAACATAACCACAAATTCACGATATTTACATAACATTTCTTGCGTGCACTAAATCAATAATAAAGTCGATTTGTTTGTATGTAACAAACTATAATTTTCATAACACACAATACACATTAAATTCTATTTTTGATAAGTATATCCTAAAACAATAACCGTTAAATGTTGGTAATAAATTTATAGTCGACGCCGCACTACTTTGGACATCTACAACAGCAGTACAGAGTGATTCAAAATGCTTTCCATTTATTGGTAAAACTATGCTATATCTCTATACCCAAATGCCGTTAGATTTGTTTAAAAAATACTTTCGTAGTGGGGGTATAATTACTGTTATCCTTCCTTCCTATTTTGAAATTTTAACTTGAAAAGTCATAAAAGCGGACACTTCGTTACACCCAGAGAAAAAGAAAACTGCCATGTTGAATTCTCAATGTAAATATTTTTGATTTTATAATAATTATCTATTTTAAATTCGTATCTTCAAAAGGGAGCCACAGGATTTTTTTTGAGCGGAGTAAAGTGGCCTATTTTCAAGTTTTAAAAAGCCAAAAATCTAAACATTTTCCAAAGGGGGCTAAATATTCCTTAAAATACAAAAAAACTTCAAAGCACAAAAGGGTAATTTTGATGAAAAGACCCCGCACGTTTTGTATGTAAATCAGGTTTTTGTTAAATTCGCTAAATTTTAATGTCGATAAGAAATTTTCAAAAGATTTAATTTATGCGTATTTTATGTTTGGATATGATTCAATCTTTGAAATAAATGATTGTACGAAAAAAGTGTAAAGTCCTTTTTTATGTAGAATTTTATAAACTACAATTTTTCTCATTACTGTTATTTTCGAAAAATTGGTAATTTCAGAGATATTTGCAAATAAAACTATAATTCGCTCCCTAGAAAACAAGGCTCAAATTAAAGGTACTTTTTGAATATGCTTAGGACATTAAAGTAAAAGTATCTATAAAAATCCAGCTTTGATGTTCTAAGCATATCCTAAAAAGCACCGTTAATTTGAACTATGGGTTTTCCTTTTTTTGGGGGTGGGGGTGAATTATAGTTTTTCGTAAATATCTCGAAAATTATCAATTGTTCCAGGAAAACAGTTATAAGAAAAATTGTATTTAATAAAATTCTATATCGATTGAATCGATCAGAAACGATCGATTTGAAATTAAAAATTAATTTAAAATTTGTGTATTTGAAAAATTAATAAACTAACCTAGAGCGAAATTTCACCCCCCCCCTCAGTTGTGGCTTTCATGCTAAATTATTCACGTCAGATTCAGATTTTCTTTGTTGTGAAATGTGCAAATACCATTGATTTTTTATCAGCCCCGGATCTAGGGAGGGGGGTATTTACTACATTCTTTTAATTTTAAAATATGACGCCCTTGTGTCTTGCTTATGGGGACAGAACTAAGAAGATCCTCTAAATCTTAAAAATAATGAGTTTTCATTATAAAAATGATGGCATGTGTTGCTTAAAATATTGCAATTCTTTTACCTAAAATAAAATTCCAAGGTTCTGTGTCAAACTTTTATTTATAATTCAAACTCTTAAATTCAACAATTTTGTTCATTTACTTAAATAAAATAAAAATCTACAACTTCTGCATCATTTGCAAACCAATCCGTTTTCTTTCCACTTCAACATTCACAACTTTAACTTCAACCTTATCACCGATTTGTAAATTAAATCCTCTCATATTCTTGTTGTGTATTAAACCACTTTGACCTACCCCAACGTCAACAAAACAACCAAAAGTTGTGATGTTATTAATGCAACCATTAAGCACACTACCAACTTTTAAATCGTTAATGTTGGTTAAACCCTTCTTGAACAGTGGTTTTTGGGAACACTCACTTCGTAGATCAAAATTTAACGGCTTGCTTAAAGCTTCCAAAATTAAATTTACAGTTTCAGGAGAAGAATTTAAGGTCTTGGTCAAGTCATCTACATTTAGTTGGGGTATTTTTTTTTTCACTGTATCAATAAATTGGTTTGAACCAACATCAGCAACTTTTAGTTTCAATGTTTTAATAATTTTATGAGTTAGGTCGTAAGATTCTGGATGTATGTAGGTGGAGTCCAAAATGTTTGTTTCTGAATTTTGATAAAATTCGCGCAACTGATTTAAATGTACGGGTCCGACTCGTAAAAATCCAGCACATTGTTGAAACACTTTTGGTCCAATTCCTTTAATCTTTCGTAATTGATTTCGCGACATAAAGGATCCGTTTTTTTCTCTATACTGAATTACTTCCTGTGCTTTTTTATCTGTTAGGCCTGCAACATGCCTAAAAGATTTTATAAGTCTAAATTTCATATAAACAATGTATAATTACTTCAAGAGACACTGCGAAGTTGTATTGAGATCGACTCCCACAAAACTGACACATTCCATCACAACTTCATCCAGTGCTTGTTCTAACTCTTTTTTTGGTAAGTCATGCTGGTACATCCCAACGCCCAAGTGTTTTGGTTCAACCTTCACCAACTCTGCCAGTGGTTCTTGAACTCTTCGTGCAAGAGAAACTTTAAAAAAAATTAAGATATTCTGGATTGAGATTCTCATATAATTCACTTACCAGCGCTAATTAAATTTGGGTCCAAAGTCGAAAATTCTTTCTTTGCTTCTTCACTGCAAGAATAAATGGAAGCGCCGCTTTCGTTCACGATTGTGTAGGTCACTTCTAAAGGAGCAAAAGCATTGTTTTGCAACAAATCAGAGAGCCAAAATTCGGTCTCCCTACATGCTGTACCGTTACCAAGTGCAATTAAATCGCAGCTAAAACCAACAAAACCTTAGCGATAATTTCAAGAAAGTGAAGCATACAAACTTGTGACTCAGTAGCATATTTTTGATTACTTCAACGTCAGTCTTAGATTTTCGTTTATGTGGATAAATTACGTTAGTCGATAAAACTGATCCCACTTCTGATATCAGTGCCAATTTGCAACCGTTGGCAAACCCTGGATCTATTCCCAAAATTAACTTGCCTTTTGAAGGAGGTATCAGGAGCAACTGCTTTAAGTTTGATGAAAAAACTTCGTAGGAGGCTCTTGCAGCTTGAGATTTCAGCTCCGAGCGGACTTGGCGTATTAAATGGGGCTGAACTAAATTTTATATTATTAATTTAGTATTGATAATGAAATTTTTCAAGTTTTCGTGATCTTTAGAGTTAAGTTTATAGTAGGAACTTTTATTAAGGACAAACAAAGCTTCTTAAAAACATCTATATGAAAGCGTGGGGTTATTTATTTATATCGTCCCCTTAGTACTATAACTAGGTAACTTGATTTTACTGTTATTGAGAAAATTGAAAAAATTGAAAGGATCTGGGACTTATCTACATTTTGCAAGTTGATAATTTATATTTAGAAACATAATAGAACATATTTATCCACTTGCAAAATGTAGATAAGTCCCAGATCCATTCAATTTTTTCAATTTTCTCAGTAAGAGCAAAACCAAGTTACCTAGTTATAGTACTAAGGGGACGATATGTAGGTAAGCAGGACCGCTGTTGGTGTACAAAATGCATAACTCCACGCTTTTATATTAATGTTTTAAAGAAGCTTTGTTTGTTCTTATTAAAATTATTTTTTACATTTTAGTGCACCATTTTAATTATAAATAAAATGTTTTTTTTTAAATTTATTTTAAGTTTTAATTTGTAAATAATTTTTAAAATATAATTGAGTTAGAAACATTTTAGTCCAGTGCTTTTACCTTTAAAAATGGTAAAAAGTGAAAAAAAATTATAGTAGGATGAAACCCATTGGAAAAGGTAGAGAATATAACAAAAATTTTTCTTTTTTTCAAAAAAAATTTGGAAAAAAAGTTTTCATTATTTGCATTTTCTGAGTACATTTACCATAGTAAAGTATATTTTTTTATACCATCAGAAAGTAGAGATTTAAACAAACAAAAAAACACACCAACTTTTTTAAAAAAGCAGATATTTTGACGTGAGAAGTTTCGATTGAAAATTAGGGTGCTTTTTCGATATTAAGTCAAAATAAGAAGAAAAAAATGAATATTTTAAACCAAAAAAATTACCGTATTTTTGGGACATACAAAGGTAAGTTTTCACCAAATTTCGTAAAAAAATTAATTTTCTTGCAAAAGATAAAAATCAAAAACCAAAAACTCGGTTATTTGAATTTTTCACATAAATTTTGAGCTTATGTGAAAAAAGTGTCGATACAAAAGTTGTAGATCTTTTTATTACCTATAACTTTGCCATTTAACTTTTTTTCATAGGACTTGCAGTTTTGCCGGAAATCAAGATAAACCGTTTTTTACCCTTAAAAACTCACCCCCTCACCCTTCCCGACCTCAGATCGCCCGTAATTTATTTTTCCTTTCACTTTTGTTATATTCTCTACCTTTTCCAATAGGTTTCATCCTACTATAATTTTTTTTGGTCTCCAAAATTATCGACCCTGGTCTATTTCCAGATTTTTCAGGAAAAATTTTTTCTGATAAAAATATTTTTAACTATAAAGACTCCCCCTTTTAAATTTTGGCAATCATTTAATGTAAGTACAGACTATTTACAGAATTTTTTTGAACTTCTTTGGTGATGCACTTTTTCAAAAAATCAAAATTTTGATTTAAGCTTTGAAAATAACTTTATAATAAAACATGTAGTGCTATATACCATTGAAAAGGCCATAATAAACTGAGTAATATGATACAACTTCCACCTCTCTACCTCAATTAGAAGATTTGCCACAATAATTAGAAAATACTCCTAAAACCATTTTTTTTTAATTTTACATAGCAATATCTTGGAAAACGTTTGAGATATTCAAATAAGAATTTGTATTTTTGTTAGAAATGGCCAGTAAAATTAGTGGGTTGATTTGACATAGAATGACCCTTGGATATAAAATTTGTAACTTGATAAATTTAAATTTACAAATGAATTTTCTTTTCTTAAAAAATTCTCAACACTTACCTAGTCGAGTGTAAGCATCTTCAAAGGACATTTGCAAAAGTTTATCATGTGCCCTGTTTTTCCACCTCGAAGAGCAATATTTGTTAAACTTTCTGAATACAAAATCCGGTACAATCACTTTTATAGAAATAATTTTCAATGCTTCTCCCCTGTTGATTGCCAAAACCTGAACAAGAAAAAATTAAATTAATAAAAATATGAATTTCTTCTGTCCGATCGTTTACTACCTGATGGGGTTTTATGTGGTTGCTAGAAATTTTAAAATTAAAATACATTTCAAATTTGTTTTGTTCAACCGCTTTTTTTCTACCATCCATTTTTGTTGCCTTCGAGGTAGTGGCTTCAGCTTTCGATTTAGACTGTTTAGTTTCGATAGAAAAGCTAGTATTGGAATGTCTAGAAAATTGGAATAAAGTAATTAAGAAAAAAGAAAGAAAATAATCTAAGCTCTTACAACTCTCTGGTCAAAGCTAAAACTTCTGTGTCACTAGCAACCACGGAAGCTATAATGTGCATCACACCTTTTTCAACTTCTGCGTAACTTTGCAGATTTTTGTTGCTTTTATCTACAAAACTTTGTAGATCAACGCTTGGTGAACCTCTCATCACCTCCAGAGCTGGTTTTTCTAAACCTACAGCTTTAGCTCGTTCAGCTAAGCTTCCTTTACTTTCAGGTTTGTATGGTGCATACTAAAAACTAAGAGTATAAGTATCAAAAATTGTGACAAAAGCAACTGTACCAGATGTTCCAACTCCTCAGCAGTATGAGCATTTAAAATTGTCCTCTCCAAGTTTTCGTTCAACTGACCACTTTTTTTAATCGTCTTCAGGACATTTTGTGCACGCACTTTTACGTCACAAATTTTGTCGTATTCCTCTTTAACTTCGCGTAATTTCTCGGGGGCCAAGTCACCAGTGGCATGTTTACGGTACCGTGCTATAAAAGGAATTGTGTTACCTTCCTCGAATAACTTCACAAGAGCTTGTGAAACAGTTTTGCTTAAGTTTTGAGTTTCGGATAATAAATCGTAGTCATACCACGGTTCTTGTTTGACTTCAAGTTTTAGTTTTTTAGGTATTGAATTAACCTCTTCTTTAAGTGAAGCACTACGCTTACGAGAAGACTAAAATAAAGAATCAATATAGTAAGTCAAAGTGGAAATAAAAGAGTCGCTTTACCTTTATATCTTCCGAACACTTATTGACTTTTATTCTCTTCATTTTTAAAGTAAATAAACGAATTTAAAAGCGGTAAATTATATCAAATAAAAAGTAAGGTTATAAACTCTTTAAATGGTTGGTATTGAAATCAGAGGCTCCCAAACTGGTAAATACGAAACTTTTTTTTATTTTAAATTAATTTTTTTTTATTTAAAATAAAAAACTTTTTTAGACTCTTTTTCTTACTCTTTCGTTATACAATGGGCGAGTTTGAACCCCAAAACCACCCCCTTATATACGGCCCTGTATACTTTATTCTATTTTCTTATGAATTTATCGCTCCTACTGTTATACATATCCTCTTCCAACGATGTGGGAAAACAAACAAAATAGTAGGTATACTCCAGAATTTAAAGATAAAATACGATTTATCAAGTTCTTGCTACTGAAATGTTGTCTAACAAATTGCTACCAATTTTTGGTAAAGAACAAAAACATTTGGTGCACAGGGTATTGTAAGAGATTTTTAAAAAATGACCATAACCTAGCAGAAAAAGAATAACAACACAAGACAACAAAAATGAATTTTAATTGATTAAACTTTAATAATAGATAGTTTTTTTGACGAAAACACGGACAGTGTAATGTTGCTATGCGGTTATTTGGTGGTTCCGTGATTTTCGCACTATAATTTGAAAATCGACAGTCGATTGTTGACTGTTAGTTAGTCACTTCAGCGCTCATCGTTGGACGTTAAGTGGTTTTGTCCAGGTTTATGCTGCAAATATCGGTTTTAAATGTGTTTAACGGATATGTTATTACATTTTCTTTGTGTTGTGTTTTCCTTAGTGCTAGAACAAGATCGTGAAATGTTGAATTTTTGGTTAGTTTCAAAACTTCGTCATATCGTGTTTTGCGTTGTAGTGTTTCTTGGTTATCGCAAGAAGTCAATTCGTGTAGAGTAAAACTTACAATTTTAATAGTTTATATGTAAAGTGATGCACTTAGTTAGTTCTTCTGTAAATGTTGTTTTTCTCGAGGATTGTGGTTTGGACAGCGTGGGATAAACATTACCAGGAGCAAAGAAGGATAAATATGTTTGAGGGAAAATGGTGAGCCGTTTCTTATTTTTGCATGTATTTAAAGCATTTTAGTTAAGCTTAGTTACGACGAGTTGCAAGGAAGTTTTATTTCTAAAATTGTACAATGTTTAAAGATAATAATATCATTTTATACTCGTATGAATGGGCAACGCTTTCATTCAGGAGCGGACGGTGCTAATACTTGCTATTGCGCCCCCCTGCAAATTTTGTCTGTAAAAAATTGTCTATACTTCGTGTCTGACTAACAATAAGTTTCTTGAAGTGGCTGGAATCACCTTGACTTGACATGATCAGTGCTATAATAGTTGCAAATTGTAAGACTCAATATTCAGTTAATTTTGAGTAAGAATCTATTTTGAAAAATTTTATTTAAATGTTTAACATAATATGCATTATTTTTTACACAATAGTGTAAATACGAAATTGGGGGTACCCCAATATGAATTCGTGACCAGTCTCTTCAATTTTACAAATTAAAAATAACCGTAATAGTAATTTGGACACAACTACAATTTGGTTAACCAATTTAACAAAGTAATTCTGCAGTCACTTGGATGTAAAATTCGGCCTTGTGAGTTTATATGGATTAAAAAATTATTTGTCAGCAAATTGATTTGAATACTTTGAACGTAGTAATTTCTGTAAGATTTTGTTTTTACATAATATTTTCTTGCAATTTTAAAATTTATTGTAATTCTGGATACTAACATTTTTTGTTTGGACATTTTTATTATTGTCTACGGTGTGGTCGGTAGTGTTTTTAATTTTTAAATTTCAAAGTTAGCTTTAAAATGTTTGCAACTTACAAAAAATTACAAAACCAAATAAATCAAACTTTATTGTGATTGTTGTTAGCTGAAAAACCCCTGGAGTTACCTCCCTGCATTTATTTATAATCATTCATATTCTTAAATTTATCAAAACTTTTAAAAAACGCATGTTCAAGTTTGTGGAAATTTGTTTAATTCAACGGCTAACATTCAAACTATAATCGAAGCCGCCACGAGCCGATTTACAAGGGTTCGTCATTCGACAGTTGCCGATCAGTTTTGTTCGTTTAACATAGGACATCGGACGTAAATCTGCAGATGCGCTTGTGTACCTACTTTTTTTCAAGTTTCTAATAACAAATTTTGAAAATTGTAATTGTGGATATTTAGTGTATATGTGTATAATAGTGAAGTGTAGTTGGATCATGAAAGCTGACCTCAAAAAGAAGGTAAAGAAATACATTTTATTTAGGTACTATGTGCGTATCAATATGCAGTTTTCAATTTTCCAAAATTCAAAAGCAGTTTCGAACAAACTATTCTACTTTTATCAAGTACTATTTATTCATATTTCATTTTGCGTTAAAATTTTTGAAAAATGTGTGGTAGTTTTTCCGATGATTAAAGAAAAAAAGTCGTTTATCGTAATTTTTTTTTTAAAGCCACCATCTTGAAAAATTGTAGTTGGCGTTCCTTGCAAAAAAATGCTAAATAAAATTTAATACCGTAAAACTAACGAATCGAAAGTTTAAATGAAAATAATTTCCGGCAAAATTTAAAACTCATACTTTGATGAAAAAGGCGCTTGCGTTGTAGGTACATCAGTGATTCCCAGAAATATGATGATCGATGAGTCATCACATTGATGGCCATATTATTACAAGTAGTATGCAGCTAACTTGATTTTAAATTTTTTCTTCTGTAATATTTTTACGATTTTAATATTTTTGTTGTACTTACCTAATGGATAAGGGGTTAAATAATTTATTACCATTCTGACCTACTTATCTTAAATTTTTAAAATAAGGCTCTTTATGCACCACGACAAAACGATGTTAACTCATTGTCCACGGTGTATTTATTTGGAATAGAAAGTCTAAATTAGTAAAAATAACTTCTTTTCTAATAAATTAGGTAAAAAATTGTATTATACTGATGGTAAATAAATACATATGATAAAAATATATGTAGATTTTAGGTTGCTATTTTGCTTTTAGTTTTCTGTTTGTTAAATGAATGGTATTACGCAATAAGGATACAACCCGCAAAACTAAAAAAATTAAGTTAGCCTTGGTTTTTGGTCTACAGGTGGTAGCGGTGGTAGCTCTATCTGTTACACATAGCATTTGGTCGTTCTTACATACTAATAATAATAACTAATAAAAAACCTTCGACCAAATTTTAAGTCCCAATATTCAGTCGATTTTGAGTAAAAATTAATTTTGAAAAATTTTATTTAAATGTTTATTTACATAATAGGTACTAATTTGCATTATTTTTTTACACTAGTAGTGTAAATACGAAACTGGATGGGGGGAGGAGGCTCAGGATAAATTTGAGGCCCTTTTCTTACGTTGTACAAATTAAAAACAACTAGAATAGTAATCTGGACACAACTACAATTTGGCTAACCAATATTAAACAAAATAATTCTGCAGTTACTTATATGGTAAAATTAAACAAATTATCAAAAAATGAACTCATTGAGCTGTTAATAACGAATAAACTTCCAGAAAAATATGTAGAAAATGAAGTATTACGTGAATTTGTACAAATCAACGAACGAAAATATGACGAAAACGTGGAGCAACGCATCGAGTATATTCGTAGTTTAAAATATCAAATCAACATATTAGAAGCAATGGTTAACGATAAAATTATGATCATTGATTTAATAAATAGAAATAAGAAACCAACCCAGCCATCGATTCCAAATTCAAATTTACCACCACCAAATCAAGTGAACGCTGCCATAGGAAAAGTTAGCGTTAACGAATATGCAACCAAAACAGCATCTAATAATACAGAAAATTTAACATTCGATGAAAAAACCAACACAAGTGAAAAAAAAGAAGTCGCAGTGTCGCAGTAAACAAAATCACGTTACCCCATATGAAGCAAGCTGTTAGTCATGCTCTTAGTGAACAGCAATTCAATAAACAAGAGGAGAAGGAATTTAAAACAGTATCGCATCGAAAAAGAGGTAAACGAACCAAACTACCAACAGGCTCGAATACCGAAACAAACACGACTGGCTTTGAAGGCAACGTACAAAACGTAAATAACAAAAAACTATGGCTCCTTATATCAAATGTAAAAGCTAGTGTAACTGAAAAAATTATTTCGGATTATTTACAAGAACGAATAAAAGATTGTGATGCAAGTGTAATGGAAGCCGAACCTAATCATCGTAATAAAAATAAAAAGTATTTTAAGATTGGTGTCAATTTGGCTGCAAAAGATAATATTTATCAAGAAAATTTCTGGCCAGTGGGTGTAAAATATAGAAGATTCTCGTGTATAAAAGGTAAAAATTTTTTAAGGAATCTCTCTCAAAAACACCTCAACAATAGTAAATAATCAACAAATAAACTATTCGGAATGGAATATATTACATCTTAATATATGTTCCATTGAAAGCAAAGTTGGTGAAATCGAGGTCTTCCTCAAATGTAAAAGCACAAAGAATTATGGTATATTATGTTTTACCGAACACTTGTTAACTAATGAAGAGGCATCTTGTCTAAAAGTTGAAGACTTTAACGTGACTTCCCATTTTTCAAGAAGAACAAGGCAACGTGGTGGAGCTATGATCTTATGCAGGAACGGTATAATACATAAAAATCTTGTTAACTTGGTTGCATTATCCTATGAAATGCACTGCAAAGTCGCAGCGATCGAGATAATCAAAGAAAAAATGATAGTGGTTACAATATACAGGCCACCGTCGGGTGACTTTAGTCTTTCTCCAATGTTTCAGCAATCTATTGGACTTGCTAAGCACGATGGACAAGCATACAGTTATTAATGGTGATTTTAACGTTCATTTTAACCAGGACAACACAAAAACGCAGCAGCTTTTAGATGTTACCAGATCTTATGGTTTTACACAAGAAATATTTGAAAATACAAGAAAGAATGCATGCCTGGATAACATTTTCGTAAATTTTAATGGCATACTGAACTACTCAGCAACTGTACTAAACATCAACCTAAGTGACCACTGTGCAGTGGATCTGACTATGAAATTCAATAAAGGGGATAAGAAAAAAAAGATCAACGAAAAGATGCACCGACCACTGACGTGCCGTGGACAATTCGACATGTATAATTTGTTGGAAGCTCAAGAGTGGAACTTTATACATTCAAATTTAGGTATCGAAGTAATCTTCAACCAATTTATGAACACATTGTCAAACATGATCAATAGGGCGTTTCCCTTGGTAAAAAAGAAAACCAAAACTCATCTCAAAATGTCGTGGTTTACGGATGATAAACTAATGCAAATAAGAAATGTTTTTAAGCGTATGTTCAACACACCTGAGGTCTCGAGGACACCTGAATACGAGGTAAACCTAAAACAGTACAGACAAAAGTACAGATCAGAAATTAACAAAGCAAAGAAAGTGGCAAATTCTAAATACATATTCGAAGCTGAAAACAAAGCAAGAGCATTGTGGGAGGGTATAAACAATTGCAGAGGAAAGAAATACGAAACAAACAAAGAGGTCAACATCAACGCAGACGATTTCAATAACTATTTTATAAATGTAGCAAATGAACTTATTTCCAACGTAAACAATACTCATAAGCTGGCAACATATACATCGAACATATTACCACATCAAGAAACCTTTAGATTCAAGGAAGTATCTCGAATAGACGTAAGAAATGCGATTAACAAACTAAAAAACAAGAATAGCAAAGATGTGTATGATATGAGTTGCAAGCTCATAAAAAGTCTAAAAAACCAACTGATAAGTCCACTCACCAAACTTTTTAATGCATGCATAAAGGAACAGATATATCCCACCTGCCTGAAAATAACGATAGCCATCCCGATATTCAAAAAAGGAAATATAGAAGACACAAACAATTACAGTTACAATTGAATCGGTGAGTGAAAGAACAGTACAAGTACCAAAAATGGCATTTTCAACTGAGATAGCCAAATTGCTTTAAATACGTAGACTCATCAATGAGTAATACAACAGTTTATAAATCATACAGCTGCAATCAAAAATCAAAAAATTGAGTGTAAGAACGATACAAATGCCTGCACTTGTACTGTTCTTTCACTAATCCGCGTAAATAAGACAATATAATGTGCGCTAATGCTGTGCACTGATGATGCATTTTGTATGTAAGGAGAAATGTTGGAATTTTATTACCATATTATTTTTTGGAAAGTTACAAATAGGGATGAAACACAATAATATTATGCAATACATTATTTTACAACAGCAAATATTTAATTTTTGTGCAATATTAAACGCTTTTTTAAACGGCATTAAATTTTTTTTTATTGAGTGAAAGAACAGTATAAGTACAAGATGTTCTTTTGTCGCTATTTTTTTTCAGTAACAAATTTTTATAAACTTTTCATCGTAATCATATCAAGGTATTTAATGACTACAACTTCACAATGTATCAAAATACAGAAAAGTAATTCGTTTAGCAGTCAATCAGTTTATTGTGTTTTTCTCAAAATAGCTCTTTTGTACATGTACCGATTCAATTACAATCCTTGATACCGATAATATCCAAGATTTTCGAATATTTACTAGAAGATCAGTTGCGTAATTATCTTGAAGGAAAAGGACTATTAAACGAAAACCAGTACGGCTTCAGAAAAGGGAAGTCAACTACAGAAGCAATCAACAAGCTAATAGAATATGTGATTAGGGGATTTGAAGATGACGAATATGTGGGTGCGACTTTCTGCGACCTCTCAAAAGCGTTCGATTGTGTGTGTCACGTTCTCCTATTATTCAAATTAAAGCAACTTGGATTGGGTAATGAGGCATTAAACTTACTAAGAAGCTACCTTGAAGAAAGCACTCAAAGGACATTCTATGATGAACAGCTATCGGAGGCCAAGCGAGTTTCAAGTGGGGTGCCGCAGGGATCGGTATTGGGACCATTGCTATTCCTGGTGTAACATCAATGACTTGAACAACATCAAAACTCAAGACGACCTACTAATCTTATTTGCAGATGACACGACAAACGCCTGTAAATACAAGCACCTGAACACATTGAAACAGAGGATTGAAGATAATAAAATTAGTCTTAAAAACTGGTTCGGGGCGAATCAACTAAGCCTAAACATAAGCAAGACACAATCAATGATATTTACACTGAAGAAACACGATTACGAGAATCCAGATAGCATCTGCTTTTTAGGGGTATACATAGACCCAACCCTAAATTTCAACAAACATGTTAATGAAATAATCAAAAAAATATGCCGAAACATGTTTGCACTGCGTAACCTCGTGAAACATGCGGAAAAGAATATATGTAATAACAGCCTTTCACGCGCTAATTCAATCAATTGCAAATTACGCGCTATTAGTATGGGGCCATACGTGCCACATGGAAAGAATCTTCAAGCTCCAACGCCGAGCGTTGAATTACCGAGCAGACGTAAAGGACAAATTCGAGGAACTGAATATCCTCACCATACCATCAAATTACATATTGGAATGCCTCATATATGCAAGAAAAAATATAAATAATTTCAAGATTATGAACTCAGTACATAGCTACAATACGCGAAATAACGCAAATATCCATCAAGAACATTTAAGATTGACAAGATCAAGGAATGCTAGCATATACTATGCTACCAAACTTTTTAACAAGTTACCAATGGTGATCAGAGAGCTTGAACTAAAGAAATTTAAAACGGTAATAAACAAATACCTAAAAGAACAAGCCTTTTATCATGTGGACGACTTTTTGAGAAACACAATAAACATCGTCAACTAAAGCAGGCAAATCCTCTGGGTCGTGATGAAAACCAGCTACTGAAGCTGATCTCCGTCTTTTACGAACGCGTGCTGGAACATATATTTTGTATCTTGATATTGCTTGTTTGTAATAAAGTAAATTATTATTATTATGTCATTCGGCCTTGCGAGTGAGTTTATTTGGATTAAAAACTTATTTATCAGCCAATTGATATGAATACTTTGAACGTTATAATTTCTCAAAGATTTTTATTTTACATAATATTTTCTTGCAATTTTAAAATTTAATGTAATTCTGAATAAGTCATCACATCGATGATCAGAACTTGATTTTCAATATTTTCTTCTGTAATATTTTTTTTCAATTTTAAATTCTTGTTGTACCTACCTAATGGATAAGAGGTTAACTAAATTTATTGCCACACTGACCTACTAACTTATCTTACATTTTTAAAAATGAACTCTTTATGCACCAAAAGAAAAAGATGTATATGCATGGTATATTTATTTGGAAAAGAAAATAATCAAAATTAGTTAAAAAAACTTCTTGTCTACTAAAGTAATAAACTTAGGTAAAAAATCTTGGTTCTTATTAGACGGAAATAAAAATTTTTATCTTAATAAATAATCAAAATGGAAAAATTTAGAAAAAATCGTATTATGGTTATTGATAGATAAATATTATAAATGTAAGAAGTCTTTAGGTTGCTTTATTTTGCTTTTAGTTTTGTGTTTGTTAAAAGAATGGTGTTACGCAATAGGGATCCAACTCTCAAAACTAACTCAGTAAAATAATTGAGTTAGCCTTGGTTTTGGGTCTACGAGTAGTAACTCTTATTTGTTAGACTTACAATTTTTTCACTTTTTAATGATTTTACCATTTTTATGATCATTAAAAAATATACACTATTTTTAAATTGCCATTTTTGAAGCTCAGCAAGAATCCGCGCCGCCTGCACGAAAAAAAGGTTTTCTTAAATGAAGAAAATATTTTCGTGCGGCTATGCAAGTAAGAGATTTTCTTGATTTAAATTGTTTTCATTTCAATTAAGTAATTTTTTCCCGTGTAAGTAAGTATACCTAATTAATTTTAAAATAACAATTAAAAAACCATTTAAATCAAGAAAATCTCTTGCGTGAATAGCCGCATGAAAATATTTTCTTCATTTAAGAAAACCTTTTTTTCCGTGTGCTATCACCTTGTTATGTGCATTTAGGGTCTGACTGATTAGAACTGACCCTTATAGTCCGGTCAAAATAGGTAAAAAAATAAAAATGGGGGTACTTTGCATTAATTCCCAAAAAACTGAAAATTTACATGAACGTTAGGGATACCATTATAATGAAATAGTAAAAAGTCTCCATCGATCCCATGTGTGAAAAAAATTTTATGCGAGATCAAAGTTTGCAAAAATGGGATTTAAAATTGTTTTGCGAAACGGTTAATTTTATGATAAAAATAATTCTGAAAAAAATTGTAGATCATTTAATTTTCTACAAAAATTGCCCTTACAGTTTTTTTCCAAAGATTCGCCATTTTTGAGAAAAAGCAATTCTAACCTTTACTAAAGTTGTATTCTCCATAGTGCATTCCCTAGTTTAAATGTACGTAGAGTACATTCAACTCCAATTGCAAAAATCATTTATTTTTTAAAACCAGACAAGGCTCAACAACCATCGGAAATATTTTCAAATACGAGTTTGTCGGTTTATCCTAAACGTAAAAATTATATATTCTATTTTTAACAGCCGACCCAAAAAGAGGGGTGTTATAAGTTTAATTACATGCTAGGCCTGTGGCTGTGATACAACATCAGCACTGTCCCGGAGGGGTAAAACAACAGTTTTTAACTTGTTTGAAAAACAAAATGTAATTACACATGTGCAAAAGTTTTGAAGATCTGAACTCTGCTTCAGAAACTCTAATTACCAACGAAATTCGCTTTCTTCTTTCTGTATATGGAGTTCCAAAAAAAATTACTTGCGTAGATAAGTTATGTTATTTATCTATTGTAAAAACTACAAGTAATAAAAAACGTGAGCAATTAGCTTGTCTTCATCCAACCTTGGCTTCTGCTCACCAACATTTTTATCGAGTATATTACCAGGTTCAAGTGTGGCTTGGTAATCAACTGGATTCAGAATAATGAGGTTGGTACCTACTTGGTAGCTAATATTTACTAATCGAGGAAGTATGGGAAAAAGAAACAATGCCATCAAAAATATGAAGAGATGCTGTAATATGTCCCATCCACAAAAAAGGCGACAAAACTGACTGCAGTAACTATCGAGGTATAGCCTGATTAAATGTGATGTATAAAATATTGGTAACGTGTAAAAAATAGATTAAACCAATATGCAGATAAAATAATCGGTGAGTACCAGAGCGGATTCCGTAAGGATAGATCAGTGTCGGACCAAATGACATAAAAATAATCCTCCAGAATATCAATCGCACATTTGCAGTACGCGACCTTGCAAATACTTAAAGATTTTCTTTTTAAAATTATAAAATTCTTCTTCATAAAAAAAAACTAAATTCAATGGTCGAATTATTTTTTATCATAAAACCCAGCTTAGCTCAATCGTCTCAGTTATCGCACACTCAAGTCCGCGATCTTGCAAATAAATCAAAAAACTTCCCTTTCAAAATATTATATTTTTCTTTTCTAAAATAAATCAAAACACTTAATAAAACTTTCTGTTTCACTCAACTTTTTTTATTATTTTTGCCAAAATTTACAATTTAATTTCGCAATCTACAAAACCGCGACCTTGCAGCACCGTGGGTCGCTTGCAAGTCCTTATCATCAAGTAATTAACCTTATAATTACAATTTTTAAATATCAATAATCTAAATAAATTTTCAACCTTTTGCCGGGATCGAACCGGTAATTCCTACATAAGAATCAACGACCGCACCTGCTATCACACCAGGGCGTCACATCTTTAAATTTTAAAAATCAAAATACAAAACTTAAACAAATAAATAAATTTCTTCATCCAAAAATTATACGACAATACGAACTTATTAGAGAATTACAGTAGGTACATAAGTCATGAACACAAACTACAAACACATATATTGTTTGTAGACTTTAAGCAAGCATAGGACAGCGTCAAAAGAAACCAATTATATACAGCACTTAAAGAGTTCGAGATACCTGATAAGCTAATAAGATTGGTACAAATGACACTTGATGAAACCACCAACAAAGTAAAAATGAATGGGAAGCTATCAAGAAAGTTTAAAATCAAACAAAGATTAAGACAGGGTGATCCACTTTCAGCAGTACTTACTATTTAATTTTGTGCTTGAAAAAGCCCTAAGAGACAGCAAAATTGGTGGTAACAAACAACATAATATTTCGCAATAAACAGCAGTGTCTTTGCGGATGATGTGACAATCTTAACACGAACACGATACAAACTGCAAGAAGCTACAAAAATTATATTGAGTACTGCCCAAAAAATGGGACTTGAGGTCAACGAGGGAAAAACCAAGTACATGCTTTGGGACGACAGACCTTTCGAACAAGGTGGATATTTTGAAGTGCAATTAAAAAACGGTGAAATGGTCAAATTTGAAGAAGTTGTGAAACATTCACATATCTTGGAACGTTGATAACTAGAAAAGTGGGAAGCAGAAAGGAGATAAGAGCTAGAATCGCTGCAGGAAACAAAGTCGCATTTGCCCTAAAATCGATATTAAATGGTAAAATGTTTTCAAGGTCGGTAAAGCTCAGGGTGTACAAAACAATAATAAGACCAGTAGTTACATACGCAAGCGAAGTTTGGACGTTGAGAAAGCAAGAACAAACAATGCTAAGTGTATGGGAACGAAAAATATTGAGAAAAATATTTGGAGGAAAGTATGAAGAGGGAAGATGGATAAGGCGAACCAACCAGGAGTTATATAAGGAAGCTACTATTACTGGAGTGGTTAAGTCACAGCGCATAAGGTGGTTAGGTCACTTAATACGAATGAGCGAAAAGAGAATACCAAACATGATGTTGAGGATGAACATGGGTCGAACGAGAAGAAGAGGTAGACCTAAATCAAAATGGAAAGAAGAAGTACAAACAGATTTAGACAACTTACATATCAAAAAATGGATGAATAGAGCTCGAGATCGAAAGAAATGGTCCAGTGTAGTCAAACAAGCCATGGGTTTGCAAGGCCCGTAGTGCTATCTTATATACATTTATATACTTGGTAGCTAATTAATAATGTTTTGAAACCAATCCACACTCTACTTCCACCTGCACCAGAAAAGCTCCTTAATACTATTTTTTGCAACTGCAAAAAGGGGTGTAATTCGAAATGCGGCTACGAAAAAGTAGGCTTATTTTGTTCACCAGCATGCACCAGTTGTCAAGGCCAATCGTGTTCAAATGTTGAATCTCTAGCAGAAGAAGATTATTATTACATCAACGACGAAACAACTGATGTATCACTGCTACAACAATTTGCGTGGACTCAGAAAAATGATAAAGAGGAAGTTGAATCAGAAGACCTGAAATTTCATTAAACTTCAGTAAAATAGACCGTGGAGTAGGTCTACCAAGGAAATCGCATTATAAAAAACGCCAAGTACACTACCTCATAGTTGGCGTGGAAACGTGTAGAATCGCTTCTTCTCAAAAATGGTGAATCTTAGAGCCAGTTGTATAAAAGAGGATCATCCTCGGATCAGAGTTAAACCAAGGATCAACTTTATTTACTTTTAAATTTATTCTGATTTATTCTGTTTGTCTAAATCCATTAGTCATTTATTAAAATAACATCTGGCAACATTGTTTTTTTGTGTATTAAAGTAAGAATAACAAAATAAACCGCATAGACGTTGATCCTGGGTCAACTCTTGATCCAGGATCAGCTGATCCCCGAGTCAACCCTCCTTTATACAACTGGGCCTTAGAGAAAAAAGTGTAAGGATAATTTTTGTAGAAAATTAAACGATCTACAATTTTAGTCTGAACTATTTTTCTCATAAAACTAATTTTTTGCGCACACATGGGATCGAAGGGGGCTTTCCACAATTTCATTATAATGGTATCCCTAACGTTCATGTAAATTTTCAGCTTTTTGGGAATTTATGCAAGGGTCAATTTCTATTTTGACGGGCTATTCGTCGTATTGTTACATAGTAATAAGTAATAACAAACCTTAGACCAAATTGTAAGTCACAATATTCAGTCAGTTTCGAGTAAAAATTAGTTTTGAAAAATGTTATTTAAATGTTTATTTACATAGTATGCATTATTTTTTACACATAAGTGTAAATAGGAAACGGAGGGAGAAGGCTCAGTATAAATTTGAGGCCCTTTTCCTACCTTTTACAAATTAAAAATAACTGGAACAGTAATCTGGACACAACTACAATTTGGTGAACCAATATTAAACAAAATAATTCTGCAGTCGCTTGTATGTCATTCGGCCTTGTGAGTTTATTTGGATTAAAAAATTATTTATCAGCCAATTGATTTGAATACTTTGAACGTTGTATGTAATTTCTGAAAGATTTTGATTTTACTTAATATTTTCTTGCAATTTTAAAATCTATTGTAATTCTGGATACGAACACGATCTTTCTTTTTGTTGTTTGCGGAGTGGTCGGTAGTGATTTTAATTTTCGAATTTCAAAGTAAGTTTTATTTAAAATCTTTGCAACTAACAAAAAATTACAAAAACCAAATAAATCAAACTTGATTGTGATTATTTTTAGCTGAAAACCTCCCTGGCGTAACTCCCTTCATTATTTATCGTCGTTCAAATTTCTAAATTTGTTAAAAAGTTTTAAAAAACGCTTGTTCAAGTTTTTATAATGCAACGGCCAACATTCAAGTTTTAATCGAATCTCCCGCCCGCCCATTTTCACGAGTACATTCGAACAGTTGGCGCCTCAGTTTCGTTCGTTAAACGAAGGACTTCGGACGTAAATCTACAGATGCGCTTTATTAAGGTGCTTGTTTTCAAGTTTCAAATAACAAATTTTGAAAATTGTAATTGTGTGTATTTAGTGTGCATATTTATAGTGAAGTGTAGTTGGATCATGAAAGCTAACCGCAGAAAGAAGGTCAAGAAATAAATTTTATTTATGTATGTACCAATTTTTCGTTTTCTATTTTCAAACGTTTAAAATGCAGTTTAGAACAAACTAACCATACTTTTATCAACTACTACTTATTCATATTTTATTTTGCGTTAAAATTTTTGAAAAATATGTGGCCGTTTGTTCGATGATCAAAGAAAAAAAATCGTTTATCGTAATTTTTTTATGGCCACCATCTTGAAAAATTAAGCGCGTTGGCGTTACTCGGAAGAAAATGCTAAATACAATTTAATACCTCAAAACTAGTGAATCGAAAGTTTAAACAAAGTTATTTTCGTTAAATTTCAGACAAAATTTTAATTTCATACTTTGATGAAAAATGCGCTTGCGTTGTACATTTAGTGATTCCCAGAAATATGATGATCGATGAGTCATCATCACATCGATGGTCAAATTATTACAAGTAATATTATGTAGCTAACTTGAATTTCAATTTTTTCTTCCGTAATATTTTTACGATTTTAATATTTTCGTTGTACCTCTCATGGATAAGAGGTTAACTAATTTATTGCCACACTGACCTACTTATCTTACATTTTTAAAATGCAGCCCCTTATGCACCAAATAAAGAAAACGATGTTAACTTATTGTGCACGGTGTATTTATTTGGAAAAGAAAATAATCAAAATTAGTACAAAAAAACTTCTTGTCTAATAAACTTAAGTAAAAAATCTTGGTTCTTATTAGACGGAAATAAATTTTTTTTACCTTAATAAATAAATAATCAAAATGGAAAATTAAAAAAAATCGTATTATATTGTTGATAGATAAATATTATAAATGTAAAAAGTCTTTAGGTTGCTATTTTGCTTTTAGTTTTGTTTGTTAAATAAATGGTGTTATGCAAGGATCCAACCCTCAAAACTAACTCAATAAAATAATTGAGTTAGCCTTGGTTTTGGGTCTTCGGGTGGTAACTATCTGTTACACTTACAATATTTTCACTTTTTAATGATTTTACCATTTTTATGAGCATTAAAAAATATATCCTATTTTCAAATTACAAAAAAGTCTTATGACATTTTTATGAAAAAGCTATAATATAATATACAATGTTCAAAGATTTGGGTGGTTGTGGGGTGGTATGTACAAAAATTCGGGTGGTAATGGGGTCTTATGTTGTACATGATGAAGTAGTATTATAATCAAGCCTCCAATTAAAAAAACTCAAAACCATAAAAAAAATTAACTTTTCCAAAAATAATAAATTCAATGGTCTGATTATCTACTATCATTTTCCAGCTAGCCTAATTGGAAAAAACTTATCGAACCTTTGCAGTGCCACCTTGCAAACACATCCAACTTTTGCTTTCCAATTAAATTTTGTTTGTTCCAATAAAAAAAACTTCAAAATCGCCAATTTCTTCTTTATTATTTTTCCAAAACAAATAACACTCAAAATATTTATTTTCACTTTTTCAAAATAATTTCTACTGGAGTAAATCAAAACCCAACCATGCGACTTGAAAGGTTGCACTTCTCTTTCTCCAAATGAAAAATTTCTCCACCTCTGCTATCACAACTAATGCGTCGCACAAGTTTAAATTTTTCTCAATCAAAAATGTAAAAATTGCTCGAAACAAATAAATTTCTTCGTCCCAAAATATATACGACATCTCCCTCCTATCTTTTGCTAAATCCAAAAGGGATTTGAAGAAAGATAGATACTCGACGTCGTATCTTTGGAACGAAGAACAACTCTTTAACATTTTTAACAATAACTATAAATTTTAACAAATTAATTTCAAAATAAAATAGTCCAACTGGCAAATCAAATTTACAGCTCTTATCTATTTTACAAAGTTCAAACCATCAATAATGAATGCTATTTAACACCTTCAAAGTCATTAATTAATCAATTTGCACAAAATTTTTCATCCATCTTGTAAAAATAATAAATAATTTTTCAAATTTCTAATCTTTCAATTTTCTTTTAGTGAACCTTTTAACAATTTTCATTTTATTCGTACCTTTGCAACTTATTTTATCATTCAATCTTCTGTTCGAGTTTTATTTAATAAAATAAATTAATTTTAATTATAATACCATATCACTATTTAACTTCATTAATTTGCTACATTTTTAAGCTCTAGCTCACACATTTTATAAATGCTATTCCTAATTCATTACACCATTAAGTTTCATTGCTTGACTACGATACCAACCTTTCATCACCATAGCCGCTATTGTTTACCTTAAAACTTGAATTTTCAGAAAAACTTCCAATTTTGTATAAATTATTTTATAAATTTTAAATTTTCATTTTGCTTATTTCCAAAGATTGTCATTTTCACCTGTTATAAGATATGATAAATTTTTCTTAGTTAATTTTCTGTATGTAGTTGTTTAATTTTTAAATTGATATTAAAGTATGTGCACTAAATAACTTGGTCGCAAAAACAACCGTGTAACTTTTGTAATAGTAATAATAAAAAAATCTAAATAGTCATAAATTAACGTCACATTGTTGTCAACATTTCGGTAGTACACAGTAGTAATCAAAGAAAAACCAAACAAAAATGAATTGGACTCATCGTGACGTCCGTGAATTAATTGTGCACAAAAATAGAGAAAATCCCAACTTGTCACATTTGCAAGTGCTCTTAAAAAATACAATGCAACTTTATCAATTAATAAGAAACAAGGAAGTGGTAGGAAAAAAGGATTTGTGTCACCAAAAAAAGCAAGGTCCGTGATTGCTGCTTTAAAACGCAATCCTGGGCTCTCTGTGAGAGATATAGCAAAAAAAGTTAAAATGTCGTCATCTTATGTGCAAAAAGTACGGAAACAAGATGGTTTGAAGTTTTACAAAGTAAATGTTGCCCTAAATCGCAATGACAAACAAGCCAAAACTGCTAAAACCCGAGCTCGAAAGCTTTATGACAATGTGATTCACAATTTTGATTGCATTGTCATGGACGACAGGACATACGTAAAAGCAGACTTTAAACAAATTCCAGGACAGCAATTTTACTCAGCAGAGAAACGTGGATTGGTACCTGAGAAATTAAAAAAAAAAACTTGACAAATTTCCCAAGAAATTTTTGATTTGGCAGGCAATATGCTCATGTGGTCTTAAAAGCGGAATTTTCGTATCAACAGGGACTATTAATCAAAAAATGTATGTCGTAGAATGCCTACAAAAATTATTACTGCCTTTTATTAAGTCACATAAAGGTTCAGTGCTTTTTTGGCCAGACTTAGCCTCTTCTCATTACGGTAAATTAGCCATGAAATTGTCCACAACTTAGGCCAACTGAAACCTATTGGGGAATAGTAAAAAGGAAGTTGCTGAAGACCAAGGGGAGCGTGGAAAATACACAAAGCTTTAAGAAAAAGTGGCAATAGGCAGCTGATACGGTCACGGAAGCTGATGTGCAACGCTTGATGCAAGAAGTCAAGTCCAAAGTCCGAAAATTCGCGTTTACAAAAATTAATTGAAAATTTTTTTCTTAATATTAAAAGTATATTAAATGAAGTTCTTTTTGTGATATATTTGAATTAAATTTTAAATAAAATAAACAAACTGTGGTAATATTTGTTCGACCAAATTATTTCGTGCACACACTTTATTTGTTTTAGTATTAATCTAAATAAATAAATTTTTTCGTCCCATAAAATATATGACAATATATACATATTTAATGGAAAAGAACCATAATAAAAAAAAGGAAAGACTTTGTTTTTGAATAAAACATACTAACTCATAACCACCCGAATGCTTGTACATTGTAGGCTTTATAGAGTTAAACCAATAGCTTTTTCATGAAAATGTCATAAGATTTTTTTTGTAGATAATTATCTCCTCTATAATTTTTGTTTGAAACTTTTTATTGTAGGATAAACAAAAAGCGAGATAGGGTAAAGTATATAGTTATTTCACAGTAAAGCAAATTTTTGCTTTATACAATTTATATCTCTCTTATGTTAGTTCTTGTTATTTTTTTACCAAATTCATTTTTATGTAAGTTCAACATTGTCTTTTAATGTTGCATATTAAATTTTTTTATCATGACAACCCGATTTTAAAAATAAACGAAATATATTTGAAAACCGCAAATATGTTTAGTTATTGGACAGTAATGTTGAGAGTGGGAATAAATTCTCACGCACTTTTGCGTTACACCTAGTATGTATTACAGACTTACTAATCTATCTATTACTAGTTTATGTAGCATTAAAAATAGTCCTATTTTAAAGTTTATTGCAATGTCCAATAACTATAATGTCGACACCCCCAAGGAACAAAGACGTAACTTATTTTTACGTACAGGAGTATTTTTTCAGTATGTATTTTTCAGGAGAGCAATTTGAAAGTTTTAAAGAAAAACATAAAAGTAAAAAAAAAACAACGACGCAATTGATATTATGACTATTTAACCCCCTAACATAATCAGAAACGCTAAGTTGTAAAAAAATGTAATTTGAATACCGGCTTTGTTACTGCCCAATTGGAAAAAAATTGAAAAATAACAGAGATAAAACTCCTTTTTACTGATTATCTCTGGTATTATTGCTCGTAGAGAAAAATTCTTTTAACATAAAAGAAAGGTATTTTTCTCAGGAATACAGTGGTAGTCATAACTCAAATTTGACCTAACTTGAGTTACGGCTTTGTTCCTTGGGGCTGTCGATGTGTCCAACAACTATAATATGGTTTACCCTATTTACAAAAAGGTCATTTTCATGACCTTTGACCTCAAGTAACCTTTGAAGAAAATATGATCTCTTGGTCGACTTTTCACACATTGTTTATGGCAACGTAATAAAGGTGTATACCAAAATTCAGCTCGATGGTAATTTTTCCGAACTGGAGCTTGTTTTTCGTCTAATTTGACTAGGTTATGATTGAAATGCGTTGGGACAGCAACAATTTCCAAACTGTTTCAAATTATGTCTACATAGGTATAACAACGACCAATCATAAAACTATCCGTGATTTTCTGAAAGAACAAACTTATTATAATGATATCTTTCGTTTCACCAGCAGCATTTTTGCAGTGCAAGAAATTTACATTAAATACCTGTTTTTCAATAATGTCTTTTTTTTATCTATAAAAATAAACAATTATAATATCTGAAATGAGCCACAGCCGTGGAGTGATGTGACTGCTGGTTGAGCACAGAGCGGAAATTCTGGGTCCAAATCACGGACTATCCAGAATTTCTTAGCTCGGCCTTCCAATGGGCATCCATACGCTGTGGTGAAATGGATATTGATTTATCTGTAATATGGGGACTGAACCACCCCGTCAATCGGATTTGTAATTCCTGAAAGGAAAAGCAATATTCTACTTAGAATGTAAAAAGCTTAATGAATATCTGAAATAACTTGAATACGAATTCAAAATAAATCACCAAACTTATTTCTCATTATTTGTCTGTCATTAATTTCCTATCTAAAAAATGATAGTCTACCGGTTTGGGTCTAGATGGGCCACCCGATAAAATTATTAATAATAAAAAATGGCTTTTTCTTAAGTAAACATTTCTGAATTTCTTGATGCTCTCGCACGTGGTCATTTGTGGCAGAGGGCCAAAGAACCGCGGTTTGCCGACGAAGGGTATAGAGCAGTTATGACTTCAATAGCTCCAAATTATAAGATGCACTTTTCAGTCAATTAGAGACAGAAATACGAAAATTTAATACACCTTGTTTTGAAAATCACTGAAAAACGCATCTAACGATTTGGACCTATTGAAGTCCTAAATATTTACTATGAAAAAAAATTAAATCAGTAAGTCGGACTTTGCTAAAGAAAATTAATTTTTGGTGTATCGATTGGTAATGAACGAACCGCAAGAATGAAATTCTCCTAAGTATAACTTTTGTGTTTTGAGAAAACCCCTGCTTTAATTCCAAACACTAATGACATTCATCTTATCACTTAGAATTACATCACAAAAATTCTCTTTGGGTTGCCTCTGTTCTCTAATTTGAACAAGTATTTCAGTACTCGGGTATTCCTAAAATAAAGAATTACGTCAACGTTTTCTATAAAGTTTTGCAATAGTACCTATCGATTTTATAGCTTCAAATAATTGTACTGCAATTGAATTCTTGACAAGGTAATATTTTTAAATATAAGTATATATTATAATATTGTCTGAAATTGTTACCAGTAGAATACCATTTTCCTTTGGTTTACACGATAATTTCATATAAAATGTAGCACGCAAATTAATTTAAACATTTTCAATAATTATAACGTTAACCTATAAACTGCATTCTGCATATTCGAATCGAATTTTAACAATACAAAATAGTAGGTACCAATGCTAATAATGAAAATCACTGTTCATGCTGGCACCAATTACAGTACAACCTTGTTAAGCGGCACTGTTTTAATAAGGTTTTAACCAACAGTTCCCAGAAATTCACTGTGTTAACCATCCATAGAAATGGGTGGAAGTGGAAGCTGATACCTCATTTCATGAGCAGGTGCATCTACTGTTTAGCTGTTATCACGTTGTAATAACAAATATCTACTTACATACCTTGCGTTATAATATAACAAAAGTTTAATTTGCAAATTTTATTTTATTTTTAAATAAATACTGCTTAACAAAATTAATTTGATAACAACTTAAAATTGTATAATAGTATAAATATTTTATTTGCGCTTTACGTAACTTCAATTTTTAAATAATTTACTGTTCAGTTTGCGCAAAATTTTACTTCAAGTTTTATTTCTTCAAAAATTTTTGGACTTGAGTTTGTAAAAATCCAAAAAAAAAATTTACAAACTAAAAAAAAATTAAATAATTAAAAATTATCCCAACTGTACTCTTTCTTCGTGAATGATTTCTAAAACCCAACGATCTTATTTGCATTATTTTGGACTCCTTTGTACTTTTATAACGTAACCTAATCAACGACGAGGAGATAAACAAAAGGCAAAAGGGCATTCGCTGTGTCAATAAAATTGCATTCGAACTCGTTTTGTACAAAAAATACTTGGTCACCCCATAATTACATTGACCACAATAGACGAGGTATCTTCGCGTGACCTCTGGTTACAGTAATTTCCGGATTCTCCAATACACCTACTGATTGCAACTTTTCACTGCTCATTTTTGAACATTTTATTTGTACCTATACTGTCCGAATGATTTCAGTTCTTATCATTTTTTTTTCTTTCCTGTGTTTTTGTTAGATTAAAATTTTATTTACTTCATGAAAATTTAGTTAAAGTTTTATAAAATTTTAATTTTATAACCTTTTATATTATGAAACGAGGGAACCAATCAGAGGTTAGTTAAAGAAGGACAAGAAAAGGCAAAGTTTTCAAAATAGGAATAATCATCATTATCATTTCTTTCATGAGTTAGGTCGCTGACCTGTTCCGGCCCATTTTTTCTGCGATTCCTACATCTTGCGTCTTTGAGGTTCATATTTATAGATCTGTGTAGGGATTCTGCGGTTCTCTATTCTCTGGAGGTGTTCCTCCCATTTTGTTCGGTTTCTCACTATTTTATCATTTAAGTTAAAGATTTGTGAGACATTTCTTAATATATGATAATAATAATAATATTCATACTAAATATTTTCTTAAATTGTTTCCATGGTGGGTTTCAGGGGCGTTTCCAGCCAACTGGCTTAGGGGGATAATTTACCTATATCGATGTAAATTTCAACGTAGAGTCCGATTGATCTTTATTTGTCGAAAAATGAAAAATAAAGGGTTAAATCAAGATTACAAAGATGTAATCAAAAGTAAGATATAAATAAAAGATTGTTTGATGGAAACAAAGTTTCCATTTGTCCAACAATTGAAAAACATTAATAGCTACAGGATGCTTCTAAAAAATTGTTACACTTTTTTTCCTTTTTTCTTTTATTCTTTAACTTTGTGTTACTTAATTGTTTTTGTGAAGCAAAAAATCAAACTAATTATGTTCACTCATTTTTGTTTCTTTTGTTTCAGACAAAATATGTTCCAAGTAGAAGGTTCCTACTGGGGGAGGACGTAATGTAACATTACTTACAAATATAGAATTATTATTACCCAGCTGGTCGTGCATCAAATTAATGTAATTCTTTCCATGTTTGGTGGGAATTCCATCTCTGACTCAACAGTAGAAGAGATCGGAGGAGATCTGGATTTTCATAACGTTAGAACGCTTAGTAACCTTAAATAATCTTAGGTAAGCAACAAATTTTGAATAATTATGTTATTTATATAATAATGAAAATTTTCGATTTACAGGATTATTTTCAATACGCCTTCGTAATAATCATTTCGAAATTTCGCGTTCGGTAGTGAAAAGTCTCGAGTTCGTTTAGAAGTGAAAAGCTTGATATGAAAGCTTTAAATTTCGCGGATCAATTTTATTTATAATTTTCAAAGTGAAAAATTATTATCATAAAAAAATTTTGAATTTGTAATCGGAAGGATAAAATGAAATGTGATAATTTGCTTGTGTTGGCTATATGGTTGGTGGTGGAGCAGGACATGGAGAAGAATAGGGTGAAAACATATCAGGATTAAAGGTAGGGTCGTAATGGTGGATGGATTTGTAGAAGACAAGGTAGGTGGAAATTAATTTTTCTTCAGCGCTGTAAGTAAAGTGTTTAATCAACAAACAAATTTTAATTAAAAAATATTCTAAAACGCGCGGTAGGAAATTTTGTAACTTTTCTTGTACGTTCTGAAGTCTTCACCAATTTCAGTACAGAAGATAATCCTTTATAATTTTTTCAATTGTTTACAGTTGAGGTTAGATTTCATCGGGAGTTGTTTGTGTTGTTTTTCTATATTTGATTACTTGATAATTATCGTTAATTATAGACCCGCGTAATTGGAAGGTGTCCGGGATTGACTGTATCGGGGTGCGAACCGTGTCGTATGCAGTTCTATTTATTAGGATATACTGGTCCCCGGGCGTCGGTGCAGTCATTTTCGGGCACCGCGACTTCATATTATTAAATATATTGGAAGAGTATATTGAGTACTCACTCCGAAGTAATCAATTATAGCAGTATGAGCTTCTCTTGACGTCAGGGCCGTTTTAAAAATAACAATTTCTTAATCTGAAAGGTGACCATAAACCCCAAATATAATATCCGACGTACCAATAAATCATTTGCCCCCTCGTATCGTTTATAATTTTTATTATTTTATCGTATCGTTTATATTTTAAATAAAATAAAAATTTGTTATTCCCAATGGTGACCAAAAATTCCTTAAAACCCAATATAATATTCGACGTACGTGTGTAATTTTTGTAAAATGAACCATTTGCGCCCTCGTATAATGTTTATAATAATTTTTATCAATATTTTTTATTTGAGGTTGGATTTTCCGAGGAGTTGTTCATGTTGTTTTTTATATATTTGATTACTTAAAAATTATCGTTAATTATAGACCCGCGTAATTGGAAGGTGTCCGGGATTGACTGTATCGGGGTGCGAACCGTGTCGTATGCAGTTCTATTTATTAGGATATACTGGTCCCCGGGCGTCGGTGCAGTCATTTTCAGGCACTACGACTTCATATTATTAAATATATTGGAAGAGTATAGTGAGTACTCACTCCGAAGTAATCAATTATCGCAGTATGAGCCTCTCTTGACGTCAGGACCGCTTCAAAAATAAAAATTTGTGCTCCTTCGTATCGTTTATAATTTTTATTATTTTTTTCAGTTGAGGTTAGATTTCCTCATTAGTTGTTCATGTTGTTTTTATATATTTGATTACTTGAGAATTATCGTTAATTATAGACCCGCGTAATTGGAAGGTGTCCGGGATTGACTGTATCGGGGTGCGAACCGTGTCGTATGCAGTTCTATTTATTAGGATATACTGGTCCCCGGGCGTCGGTGCAGTCATTTTCGGGCACCGCGACTTCATATTATTAAATATATTGGAAGAGTATATTGAGTACTCACTCCGAAGTAATCAATTATAGCAGTATGAGCTTCTCTTGACGTCAGGGCCGTTTTAAAAATAAAAAGTTCTTAATCTGAATGGTGACCATAAACCCCAATTATAATATCCGACGTACCAATAATCCATTTGCCCCCTCGTATCGTTTATAATTTTTATTATTTTATCGTATCGTTTATATTTTAAATAAAATAAAAATTTGTTATTCCCAATGGTGACCAAAAATTCCTTAAAACCCAATATAATATTCGACGTACGTGTGTAATTTTTGTAAAATGAACCATTTGCGCCCTCGTATAATGTTTATAATAATTTTTATCAATATTTTTTATTTGAGGTTGGATTTTCCGAGGAGTTGTTCATGTTGTTTTTTATATATTTGATTACTTAAAAATTATCGTTAATTATAGACCCGCGTAATTGGAAGGTGTCCGGGATTGACTGTATCGGGGTGCGAACCGTGTCGTATGCAGTTCTATTTATTAGGATATACTGGTCCCCGGGCGTCGGTGCAGTCATTTTCAGGCACTACGACTTCATATTATTAAATATATTGGAAGAGTATAGTGAGTACTCACTCCGAAGTAATCAATTATCGCAGTATGAGCCTCTCTTGACGTCAGGACCGTTTCAAAAATAAAAATTTGTGCTCCTTCGTATCGTTTATAATTTTTATTATTTTTTTCAGTTGAGGTTAGATTTCCTCATTAGTTGTTCATGTTGTTTTTATATATTTGATTACTTGAGAATTATCGTTAATTATAGACCCGCGTAATTGGAAGGTGTCCGGGATTGACTGTATCGGGGTGCGAACCGTGTCGTATGCAGTTCTATTTATTAGGATATACTGGTCCCCGGGCGTCGGTGCAGTCATTTTCGGGCACCGCGACTTCATATTATTAAATATATTGGAAGAGTATATTGAGTACTCACTCCGAAGTAATCAATTATAGCAGTATGAGCTTCTCTTGACGTCAGGGCCGTTTTAAAAATAAAAAGTTCTTAATCTGAATGGTGACCATAAACCCCAATTATAATATCCGACGTACCAATAAACCATTTGCCCCCTCGTATCGTTTATAATTTTTATTATTTTATCGTATCGTTTATATTTTAAATAAAATAAAAATTTGTTATTCCCAATGGTGACCAAAAATTCCTTAAAACCCAATATAATATTCGACGTACGTGTGTAATTTTTGTAAAATGAACCATTTGCGCCCTCGTATAATGTTTATAATAATTTTTATCAATATTTTTTATTTGAGGTTGGATTTTCCGAGGAGTTGTTCATGTTGTTTTTTATATATTTGATTACTTAAAAATTATCGTTAATTATAGACCCGCGTAATTGGAAGGTGTCCGGGATTGACTGTATCGGGGTGCGAACCGTGTCGTATGCAGTTCTATTTATTAGGATATACTGGTCCCCGGGCGTCGGTGCAGTCATTTTCGAGCACCGCGACTTCATATTATTAAATATATTGGAAGAGTATATTGAGTACTCACTCCGAAGTAATCAATTATAGCAGTATGAGCTTCTCTTGACGTCAGGGCCGTTTTAAAAATAAAAAGTTCTTAATCTGAATGGTGACCATAAACCCCAATTATAATATCCGACGTACCAATAATCCATTTGCCCCCTCGTATCGTTTATAATTTTTATTATTTTATCGTATCGTTTATATTTTAAATAAAATAAAAATTTGTTATTCCCAATGGTGACCAAAAATTCCTTAAAACCCAATATAATATTCGACGTACGTGTGTAATTTTTGTAAAATGAACCATTTGCGCCCTCGTATAATGTTTATAATAATTTTTATCAATATTTTTTATTTGAGGTTGGATTTTCCGAGGAGTTGTTCATGTTGTTTTTTATATATTTGATTACTTAAA
Source organism: Rhagonycha fulva (assembly GCA_905340355.1). Lineage (NCBI taxonomy): Eukaryota > Metazoa > Arthropoda > Insecta > Coleoptera > Cantharidae > Rhagonycha > Rhagonycha fulva. The sequence continues at coordinate 4,280,126 of HG996559.1, forward strand.
AATTATCGTTAATTATAGACCCGCGTAATTGGAAGGTGTCCGGGATTGACTGTATCGGGGTGCGAACCGTGTCGTATGCAGTTCTATTTATTAGGATATACTGGTCCCCGGGCGTCGGTGCAGTCATTTTCAGGCACTACGACTTCATATTATTAAATATATTGGAAGAGTATAGTGAGTACTCACTCCGAAGTAATCAATTATCGCAGTATGAGCCTCTCTTGACGTCAGGACCGTTTCAAAAATAAAAATTTGTGCTCCTTCGTATCGTTTATAATTTTTATTATTTTTTTCAGTTGAGGTTAGATTTCCTCATTAGTTGTTCATGTTGTTTTTATATATTTGATTACTTGAGAATTATCGTTAATTATAGACCCGCGTAATTGGAAGGTGTCCGGGATTGACTGTATCGGGGTGCGAACCGTGTCGTATGCAGTTCTATTTATTAGGATATACTGGTCCCCGGGCGTCGGTGCAGTCATTTTCGAGCACCGCGACTTCATATTATTAAATATATTGGAAGAGTATATTGAGTACTCACTCCGAAGTAATCAATTATAGCAGTATGAGCTTCTCTTGACGTCAGGGCCGTTTTAAAAATAAAAAGTTCTTAATCTGAATGGTGACCATAAACCCCAATTATAATATCCGACGTACCAATAAACCATTTGCCCCCTCGTATCGTTTATAATTTTTATTATTTTATCGTATCGTTTATATTTTAAATAAAATAAAAATTTGTTATTCCCAATGGTGACCAAAAATTCCTTAAAACCCAATATAATATTCGACGTACGTGTGTAATTTTTGTAAAATGAACCATTTGCGCCCTCGTATAATGTTTATAATAATTTTTATCAATATTTTTTATTTGAGGTTGGATTTTCCGAGGAGTTGTTCATGTTGTTTTTTATATATTTGATTACTTAAAAATTATCGTTAATTATAGACCCGCGTAATTGGAAGGTGTCCGGGATTGACTGTATCGGGGTGCGAACCGTGTCGTATGCAGTTCTATTTATTAGGATATACTGGTCCCCGGGCGTCGGTGCAGTCATTTTCGGGCACCGCGACTTCATATTATTAAATATATTGGAAGAGTATATTGAGTACTCACTCCGAAGTAATCAATTATAGCAGTATGAGCTTCTCTTGACGTCAGGGCCGTTTTAAAAATAAAAAGTTCTTAATCTGAATGGTGACCATAAACCCCAATTATAATATCCGACGTACCAATAAACCATTTGCCCCCTCGTATCGTTTATAATTTTTATTATTTTATCGTATCGTTTATATTTTAAATAAAATAAAAATTTGTTATTCCCAATGGTGACCAAAAATTCCTTAAAACCCAATATAATATTCGACGTACGTGTGTAATTTTTGTAAAATGAACCATTTGCGCCCTCGTATAATGTTTATAATAATTTTTATCAATATTTTTTATTTGAGGTTGGATTTTCCGAGGAGTTGTTCATGTTGTTTTTTATATATTTGATTACTTAAAAATTAACGTTAATTATAGACCCGCGTAATTGGAAGGTGTCCGGGATTGACTGTATCGGGGTGCGAACCGTGTCGTATGCAGTTCTATTTATTAGGATATACTGGTCCCCGGGCGTCGGTGCAGTCATTTTCAGGCACTACGACTTCATATTATTAAATATATTGGAAGAGTATAGTGAGTACTCACTCCGAAGTAATCAATTATCGCAGTATGAGCCTCTCTTGACGTCAGGACCGCTTCAAAAATAAAAATTTGTGCTCCTTCGTATCGTTTATAATTTTTATTATTTTTTTCAGTTGAGGTTAGATTTCCTCATTAGTTGTTCATGTTGTTTTTATATATTTGATTACTTGAGAATTATCGTTAATTATAGACCCGCGTAATTGGAAGGTGTCCGGGATTGACTGTATCGGGGTGCGAACCGTGTCGTATGCAGTTCTATTTATTAGGATATACTGGTCCCCGGGCGTCGGTGCAGTCATTTTCGAGCACCGCGACTTCATATTATTAAATATATTGGAAGAGTATATTGAGTACTCACTCCGAAGTAATCAATTATAGCAGTATGAGCTTCTCTTGACGTCAGGGCCGTTTTAAAAATAAAAAGTTCTTAATCTGAATGGTGACCATAAACCCCAATTATAATATCCGACGTACCAATAAACCATTTGCCCCCTCGTATCGTTTATAATTTTTATTATTTTATCGTATCGTTTATATTTTAAATAAAATAAAAATTTGTTATTCCCAATGGTGACCAAAAATTCCTTAAAACCCAATATAATATTCGACGTACGTGTGTAATTTTTGTAAAATGAACCATTTGCGCCCTCGTATAATGTTTATAATAATTTTTATCAATATTTTTTATTTGAGGTTGGATTTTCCGAGGAGTTGTTCATGTTGTTTTTTATATATTTGATTACTTAAAAATTATCGTTAATTATAGACCCGCGTAATTGGAAGGTGTCCGGGATTGACTGTATCGGGGTGCGAACCGTGTCGTATGCAGTTCTATTTATTAGGATATACTGGTCCCCGGGCGTCGGTGCAGTCATTTTCGGGCACCGCGACTTCATATTATTAAATATATTGGAAGAGTATATTGAGTACTCACTCCGAAGTAATCAATTATAGCAGTATGAGCTTCTCTTGACGTCAGGGCCGTTTTAAAAATAAAAAGTTCTTAATCTGAATGGTGACCATAAACCCCAATTATAATATCCGACGTACCAATAAACCATTTGCCCCCTCGTATCGTTTATAATTTTTATTATTTTATCGTATCGTTTATATTTTAAATAAAATAAAAATTTGTTATTCCCAATGGTGACCAAAAATTCCTTAAAACCCAATATAATATTCGACGTACGTGTGTAATTTTTGTAAAATGAACCATTTGCGCCCTCGTATAATGTTTATAATAATTTTTATCAATATTTTTTATTTGAGGTTGGATTTTCCGAGGAGTTGTTCATGTTGTTTTTTATATATTTGATTACTTAAAAATTAACGTTAATTATAGACCCGCGTAATTGGAAGGTGTCCGGGATTGACTGTATCGGGGTGCGAACCGTGTCGTATGCAGTTCTATTTATTAGGATATACTGGTCCCCGGGCGTCGGTGCAGTCATTTTCAGGCACTACGACTTCATATTATTAAATATATTGGAAGAGTATAGTGAGTACTCACTCCGAAGTAATCAATTATCGCAGTATGAGCCTCTCTTGACGTCAGGACCGCTTCAAAAATAAAAATTTGTGCTCCTTCGTATCGTTTATAATTTTTATTATTTTTTTCAGTTGAGGTTAGATTTCCTCATTAGTTGTTCATGTTGTTTTTATATATTTGATTACTTGAGAATTATCGTTAATTATAGACCCGCGTAATTGGAAGGTGTCCGGGATTGACTGTATCGGGGTGCGAACCGTGTCGTATGCAGTTCTATTTATTAGGATATACTGGTCCCCGGGCGTCGGTGCAGTCATTTTCGGGCACCGCGACTTCATATTATTAAATATATTGGAAGAGTATATTGAGTACTCACTCCGAAGTAATCAATTATAGCAGTATGAGCTTCTCTTGACGTCAGGGCCGTTTTAAAAATAAAAAGTTCTTAATCTGAATGGTGACCATAAACCCCAATTATAATATCCGACGTACCAATAAACCATTTGCCCCCTCGTATCGTTAATAATTTTTATTATTTTATCGTATCGTTTATATTTTAAATAAAATAAAAATTTGTTATTCCCAATGGTGACCAAAAATTCCTTAAAACCCAATATAATATTCGACGTACGTGTGTAATTTTTGTAAAATGAACCATTTGCGCCCTCGTATAATGTTTATAATAATTTTTATCAATATTTTTTATTTGAGGTTGGATTTTCCGAGGAGTTGTTCATGTTGTTTTTTATATATTTGATTACTTAAAAATTATCGTTAATTATAGACCCGCGTAATTGGAAGGTGTCCGGGATTGACTGTATCGGGGTGCGAACCGTGTCGTATGCAGTTCTATTTATTAGGATATACTGGTCCCCGGGCGTCGGTGCAGTCATTTTCGGGCACCGCGACTTCATATTATTAAATATATTGGAAGAGTATATTGAGTACTCACTCCGAAGTAATCAATTATAGCAGTATGAGCTTCTCTTGACGTCAGGGCCGTTTTAAAAATAAAAAGTTCTTAATCTGAATGGTGACCATAAACCCCAATTATAATATCCGACGTACCAATAAACCATTTGCCCCCTCGTATCGTTTATAATTTTTATTATTTTATCGTATCGTTTATATTTTAAATAAAATAAAAATTTGTTATTCCCAATGGTGACCAAAAATTCCTTAAAACCCAATATAATATTCGACGTACGTGTGTAATTTTTGTAAAATGAACCATTTGCGCCCTCGTATAATGTTTATAATAATTTTTATCAATATTTTTTATTTGAGGTTGGATTTTCCGAGGAGTTGTTCATGTTGTTTTTTATATATTTGATTACTTAAAAATTATCGTTAATTATAGACCCGCGTAATTGGAAGGTGTCCGGGATTGACTGTATCGGGGTGCGAACCGTGTCGTATGCAGTTCTATTTATTAGGATATACTGGTCCCCGGGCGTCGGTGCAGTCATTTTCAGGCACTACGACTTCATATTATTAAATATATTGGAAGAGTATAGTGAGTACTCACTCCGAAGTAATCAATTATCGCAGTATGAGCCTCTCTTGACGTCAGGACCGTTTCAAAAATAAAAATTTGTGCTCCTTCGTATCGTTTATAATTTTTATTATTTTTTTCAGTTGAGGTTAGATTTCCTCATTAGTTGTTCATGTTGTTTTTATATATTTGATTACTTGAGAATTATCGTTAATTATAGACCCGCGTAATTGGAAGGTGTCCGGGATTGACTGTATCGGGGTGCGAACCGTGTCGTATGCAGTTCTATTTATTAGGATATACTGGTCCCCGGGCGTCGGTGCAGTCATTTTCGAGCACCGCGACTTCATATTATTAAATATATTGGAAGAGTATATTGAGTACTCACTCCGAAGTAATCAATTATAGCAGTATGAGCTTCTCTTGACGTCAGGGCCGTTTTAAAAATAAAAAGTTCTTAATCTGAATGGTGACCATAAACCCCAATTATAATATCCGACGTACCAATAAACCATTTGCCCCCTCGTATCGTTTATAATTTTTATTATTTTATCGTATCGTTTATATTTTAAATAAAATAAAAATTTGTTATTCCCAATGGTGACCAAAAATTCCTTAAAACCCAATATAATATTCGACGTACGTGTGTAATTTTTGTAAAATGAACCATTTGCGCCCTCGTATAATGTTTATAATAATTTTTATCAATATTTTTTATTTGAGGTTGGATTTTCCGAGGAGTTGTTCATGTTGTTTTTTATATATTTGATTACTTAAAAATTATCGTTAATTATAGACCCGCGTAATTGGAAGGTGTCCGGGATTGACTGTATCGGGGTGCGAACCGTGTCGTATGCAGTTCTATTTATTAGGATATACTGGTCCCCGGGCGTCGGTGCAGTCATTTTCGGGCACCGCGACTTCATATTATTAAATATATTGGAAGAGTATATTGAGTACTCACTCCGAAGTAATCAATTATAGCAGTATGAGCTTCTCTTGACGTCAGGGCCGTTTTAAAAATAAAAAGTTCTTAATCTGAATGGTGACCATAAACCCCAATTATAATATCCGACGTACCAATAAACCATTTGCCCCCTCGTATCGTTTATAATTTTTATTATTTTATCGTATCGTTTATATTTTAAATAAAATAAAAATTTGTTATTCCCAATGGTGACCAAAAATTCCTTAAAACCCAATATAATATTCGACGTACGTGTGTAATTTTTGTAAAATGAACCATTTGCGCCCTCGTATAATGTTTATAATAATTTTTATCAATATTTTTTATTTGAGGTTGGATTTTCCGAGGAGTTGTTCATGTTGTTTTTTATATATTTGATTACTTAAAAATTAACGTTAATTATAGACCCGCGTAATTGGAAGGTGTCCGGGATTGACTGTATCGGGGTGCGAACCGTGTCGTATGCAGTTCTATTTATTAGGATATACTGGTCCCCGGGCGTCGGTGCAGTCATTTTCAGGCACTACGACTTCATATTATTAAATATATTGGAAGAGTATAGTGAGTACTCACTCCGAAGTAATCAATTATCGCAGTATGAGCCTCTCTTGACGTCAGGACCGCTTCAAAAATAAAAATTTGTGCTCCTTCGTATCGTTTATAATTTTTATTATTTTTTTCAGTTGAGGTTAGATTTCCTCATTAGTTGTTCATGTTGTTTTTATATATTTGATTACTTGAGAATTATCGTTAATTATAGACCCGCGTAATTGGAAGGTGTCCGGGATTGACTGTATCGGGGTGCGAACCGTGTCGTATGCAGTTCTATTTATTAGGATATACTGGTCCCCGGGCGTCGGTGCAGTCATTTTCGGGCACCGCGACTTCATATTATTAAATATATTGGAAGAGTATATTGAGTACTCACTCCGAAGTAATCAATTATAGCAGTATGAGCTTCTCTTGACGTCAGGGCCGTTTTAAAAATAAAAAGTTCTTAATCTGAATGGTGACCATAAACCCCAATTATAATATCCGACGTACCAATAAACCATTTGCCCCCTCGTATCGTTAATAATTTTTATTATTTTATCGTATCGTTTATATTTTAAATAAAATAAAAATTTGTTATTCCCAATGGTGACCAAAAATTCCTTAAAACCCAATATAATATTCGACGTACGTGTGTAATTTTTGTAAAATGAACCATTTGCGCCCTCGTATAATGTTTATAATAATTTTTATCAATATTTTTTATTTGAGGTTGGATTTTCCGAGGAGTTGTTCATGTTGTTTTTTATATATTTGATTACTTAAAAATTATCGTTAATTATAGACCCGCGTAATTGGAAGGTGTCCGGGATTGACTGTATCGGGGTGCGAACCGTGTCGTATGCAGTTCTATTTATTAGGATATACTGGTCCCCGGGCGTCGGTGCAGTCATTTTCGGGCACCGCGACTTCATATTATTAAATATATTGGAAGAGTATATTGAGTACTCACTCCGAAGTAATCAATTATAGCAGTATGAGCTTCTCTTGACGTCAGGGCCGTTTTAAAAATAAAAAGTTCTTAATCTGAATGGTGACCATAAACCCCAATTATAATATCCGACGTACCAATAAACCATTTGCCCCCTCGTATCGTTTATAATTTTTATTATTTTATCGTATCGTTTATATTTTAAATAAAATAAAAATTTGTTATTCCCAATGGTGACCAAAAATTCCTTAAAACCCAATATAATATTCGACGTACGTGTGTAATTTTTGTAAAATGAACCATTTGCGCCCTCGTATAATGTTTATAATAATTTTTATCAATATTTTTTATTTGAGGTTGGATTTTCCGAGGAGTTGTTCATGTTGTTTTTTATATATTTGATTACTTAAAAATTATCGTTAATTATAGACCCGCGTAATTGGAAGGTGTCCGGGATTGACTGTATCGGGGTGCGAACCGTGTCGTATGCAGTTCTATTTATTAGGATATACTGGTCCCCGGGCGTCGGTGCAGTCATTTTCAGGCACTACGACTTCATATTATTAAATATATTGGAAGAGTATAGTGAGTACTCACTCCGAAGTAATCAATTATCGCAGTATGAGCCTCTCTTGACGTCAGGACCGTTTCAAAAATAAAAATTTGTGCTCCTTCGTATCGTTTATAATTTTTATTATTTTTTTCAGTTGAGGTTAGATTTCCTCATTAGTTGTTCATGTTGTTTTTATATATTTGATTACTTGAGAATTATCGTTAATTATAGACCCGCGTAATTGGAAGGTGTCCGGGATTGACTGTATCGGGGTGCGAACCGTGTCGTATGCAGTTCTATTTATTAGGATATACTGGTCCCCGGGCGTCGGTGCAGTCATTTTCGAGCACCGCGACTTCATATTATTAAATATATTGGAAGAGTATATTGAGTACTCACTCCGAAGTAATCAATTATAGCAGTATGAGCTTCTCTTGACGTCAGGGCCGTTTTAAAAATAAAAAGTTCTTAATCTGAATGGTGACCATAAACCCCAATTATAATATCCGACGTACCAATAAACCATTTGCCCCCTCGTATCGTTTATAATTTTTATTATTTTATCGTATCGTTTATATTTTAAATAAAATAAAAATTTGTTATTCCCAATGGTGACCAAAAATTCCTTAAAACCCAATATAATATTCGACGTACGTGTGTAATTTTTGTAAAATGAACCATTTGCGCCCTCGTATAATGTTTATAATAATTTTTATCAATATTTTTTATTTGAGGTTGGATTTTCCGAGGAGTTGTTCATGTTGTTTTTTATATATTTGATTACTTAAAAATTATCGTTAATTATAGACCCGCGTAATTGGAAGGTGTCCGGGATTGACTGTATCGGGGTGCGAACCGTGTCGTATGCAGTTCTATTTATTAGGATATACTGGTCCCCGGGCGTCGGTGCAGTCATTTTCGGGCACCGCGACTTCATATTATTAAATATATTGGAAGAGTATATTGAGTACTCACTCCGAAGTAATCAATTATAGCAGTATGAGCTTCTCTTGACGTCAGGGCCGTTTTAAAAATAAAAAGTTCTTAATCTGAATGGTGACCATAAACCCCAATTATAATATCCGACGTACCAATAAACCATTTGCCCCCTCGTATCGTTTATAATTTTTATTATTTTATCGTATCGTTTATATTTTAAATAAAATAAAAATTTGTTATTCCCAATGGTGACCAAAAATTCCTTAAAACCCAATATAATATTCGACGTACGTGTGTAATTTTTGTAAAATGAACCATTTGCGCCCTCGTATAATGTTTATAATAATTTTTATCAATATTTTTTATTTGAGGTTGGATTTTCCGAGGAGTTGTTCATGTTGTTTTTTATATATTTGATTACTTAAAAATTAACGTTAATTATAGACCCGCGTAATTGGAAGGTGTCCGGGATTGACTGTATCGGGGTGCGAACCGTGTCGTATGCAGTTCTATTTATTAGGATATACTGGTCCCCGGGCGTCGGTGCAGTCATTTTCAGGCACTACGACTTCATATTATTAAATATATTGGAAGAGTATAGTGAGTACTCACTCCGAAGTAATCAATTATCGCAGTATGAGCCTCTCTTGACGTCAGGACCGCTTCAAAAATAAAAATTTGTGCTCCTTCGTATCGTTTATAATTTTTATTATTTTTTTCAGTTGAGGTTAGATTTCCTCATTAGTTGTTCATGTTGTTTTTATATATTTGATTACTTGAGAATTATCGTTAATTATAGACCCGCGTAATTGGAAGGTGTCCGGGATTGACTGTATCGGGGTGCGAACCGTGTCGTATGCAGTTCTATTTATTAGGATATACTGGTCCCCGGGCGTCGGTGCAGTCATTTTCGGGCACCGCGACTTCATATTATTAAATATATTGGAAGAGTATATTGAGTACTCACTCCGAAGTAATCAATTATAGCAGTATGAGCTTCTCTTGACGTCAGGGCCGTTTTAAAAATAAAAAGTTCTTAATCTGAATGGTGACCATAAACCCCAATTATAATATCCGACGTACCAATAAACCATTTGCCCCCTCGTATCGTTTATAATTTTTATTATTTTATCGTATCGTTTATATTTTAAATAAAATAAAAATTTGTTATTCCCAATGGTGACCAAAAATTCCTTAAAACCCAATATAATATTCGACGTACGTGTGTAATTTTTGTAAAATGAACCATTTGCGCCCTCGTATAATGTTTATAATAATTTTTATCAATATTTTTTATTTGAGGTTGGATTTTCCGAGGAGTTGTTCATGTTGTTTTTTATATATTTGATTACTTAAAAATTATCGTTAATTATAGACCCGCGTAATTGGAAGGTGTCCGGGATTGACTGTATCGGGGTGCGAACCGTGTCGTATGCAGTTCTATTTATTAGGATATACTGGTCCCCGGGCGTCGGTGCAGTCATTTTCGGGCACCGCGACTTCATATTATTAAATATATTGGAAGAGTATATTGAGTACTCACTCCGAAGTAATCAATTATAGCAGTATGAGCTTCTCTTGACGTCAGGGCCGTTTTAAAAATAAAAAGTTCTTAATCTGAATGGTGACCATAAACCCCAATTATAATATCCGACGTACCAATAAACCATTTGCCCCCTCGTATCGTTTATAATTTTTATTATTTTATCGTATCGTTTATATTTTAAATAAAATAAAAATTTGTTATTCCCAATGGTGACCAAAAATTCCTTAAAACCCAATATAATATTCGACGTACGTGTGTAATTTTTGTAAAATGAACCATTTGCGCCCTCGTATAATGTTTATAATAATTTTTATCAATATTTTTTATTTGAGGTTGGATTTTCCGAGGAGTTGTTCATGTTGTTTTTTATATATTTGATTACTTAAAAATTAACGTTAATTATAGACCCGCGTAATTGGAAGGTGTCCGGGATTGACTGTATCGGGGTGCGAACCGTGTCGTATGCAGTTCTATTTATTAGGATATACTGGTCCCCGGGCGTCGGTGCAGTCATTTTCAGGCACTACGACTTCATATTATTAAATATATTGGAAGAGTATAGTGAGTACTCACTCCGAAGTAATCAATTATCGCAGTATGAGCCTCTCTTGACGTCAGGACCGCTTCAAAAATAAAAATTTGTGCTCCTTCGTATCGTTTATAATTTTTATTATTTTTTTCAGTTGAGGTTAGATTTCCTCATTAGTTGTTCATGTTGTTTTTATATATTTGATTACTTGAGAATTATCGTTAATTATAGACCCGCGTAATTGGAAGGTGTCCGGGATTGACTGTATCGGGGTGCGAACCGTGTCGTATGCAGTTCTATTTATTAGGATATACTGGTCCCCGGGCGTCGGTGCAGTCATTTTCGGGCACCGCGACTTCATATTATTAAATATATTGGAAGAGTATATTGAGTACTCACTCCGAAGTAATCAATTATAGCAGTATGAGCTTCTCTTGACGTCAGGGCCGTTTTAAAAATAAAAAGTTCTTAATCTGAATGGTGACCATAAACCCCAATTATAATATCCGACGTACCAATAAACCATTTGCCCCCTCGTATCGTTTATAATTTTTATTATTTTATCGTATCGTTTATATTTTAAATAAAATAAAAATTTGTTATTCCCAATGGTGACCAAAAATTCCTTAAAACCCAATATAATATTCGACGTACGTGTGTAATTTTTGTAAAATGAACCATTTGCGCCCTCGTATAATGTTTATAATAATTTTTATCAATATTTTTTATTTGAGGTTGGATTTTCCGAGGAGTTGTTCATGTTGTTTTTTATATATTTGATTACTTAAAAATTATCGTTAATTATAGACCCGCGTAATTGGAAGGTGTCCGGGATTGACTGTATCGGGGTGCGAACCGTGTCGTATGCAGTTCTATTTATTAGGATATACTGGTCCCCGGGCGTCGGTGCAGTCATTTTCAGGCACTACGACTTCATATTATTAAATATATTGGAAGAGTATAGTGAGTACTCACTCCGAAGTAATCAATTATCGCAGTATGAGCCTCTCTTGACGTCAGGACCGTTTCAAAAATAAAAATTTGTGCTCCTTCGTATCGTTTATAATTTTTATTATTTTTTTCAGTTGAGGTTAGATTTCCTCATTAGTTGTTCATGTTGTTTTTATATATTTGATTACTTGAGAATTATCGTTAATTATAGACCCGCGTAATTGGAAGGTGTCCGGGATTGACTGTATCGGGGTGCGAACCGTGTCGTATGCAGTTCTATTTATTAGGATATACTGGTCCCCGGGCGTCGGTGCAGTCATTTTCGGGCACCGCGACTTCATATTATTAAATATATTGGAAGAGTATATTGAGTACTCACTCCGAAGTAATCAATTATAGCAGTATGAGCTTCTCTTGACGTCAGGGCCGTTTTAAAAATAAAAAGTTCTTAATCTGAATGGTGACCATAAACCCCAATTATAATATCCGACGTACCAATAAACCATTTGCCCCCTCGTATCGTTTATAATTTTTATTATTTTATCGTATCGTTTATATTTTAAATAAAATAAAAATTTGTTATTCCCAATGGTGACCAAAAATTCCTTAAAACCCAATATAATATTCGACGTACGTGTGTAATTTTTGTAAAATGAACCATTTGCGCCCTCGTATAATGTTTATAATAATTTTTATCAATATTTTTTATTTGAGGTTGGATTTTCCGAGGAGTTGTTCATGTTGTTTTTTATATATTTGATTACTTAAAAATTATCGTTAATTATAGACCCGCGTAATTGGAAGGTGTCCGGGATTGACTGTATCGGGGTGCGAACCGTGTCGTATGCAGTTCTATTTATTAGGATATACTGGTCCCCGGGCGTCGGTGCAGTCATTTTCGGGCACCGCGACTTCATATTATTAAATATATTGGAAGAGTATATTGAGTACTCACTCCGAAGTAATCAATTATAGCAGTATGAGCTTCTCTTGACGTCAGGGCCGTTTTAAAAATAAAAAGTTCTTAATCTGAATGGTGACCATAAACCCCAATTATAATATCCGACGTACCAATAAACCATTTGCCCCCTCGTATCGTTTATAATTTTTATTATTTTATCGTATCGTTTATATTTTAAATAAAATAAAAATTTGTTATTCCCAATGGTGACCAAAAATTCCTTAAAACCCAATATAATATTCGACGTACGTGTGTAATTTTTGTAAAATGAACCATTTGCGCCCTCGTATAATGTTTATAATAATTTTTATCAATATTTTTTATTTGAGGTTGGATTTTCCGAGGAGTTGTTCATGTTGTTTTTTATATATTTGATTACTTAAAAATTATCGTTAATTATAGACCCGCGTAATTGGAAGGTGTCCGGGATTGACTGTATCGGGGTGCGAACCGTGTCGTATGCAGTTCTATTTATTAGGATATACTGGTCCCCGGGCGTCGGTGCAGTCATTTTCAGGCACTACGACTTCATATTATTAAATATATTGGAAGAGTATAGTGAGTACTCACTCCGAAGTAATCAATTATCGCAGTATGAGCCTCTCTTGACGTCAGGACCGTTTCAAAAATAAAAATTTGTGCTCCTTCGTATCGTTTATAATTTTTATTATTTTTTTCAGTTGAGGTTAGATTTCCTCATTAGTTGTTCATGTTGTTTTTATATATTTGATTACTTGAGAATTATCGTTAATTATAGACCCGCGTAATTGGAAGGTGTCCGGGATTGACTGTATCGGGGTGCGAACCGTGTCGTATGCAGTTCTATTTATTAGGATATACTGGTCCCCGGGCGTCGGTGCAGTCATTTTCGGGCACCGCGACTTCATATTATTAAATATATTGGAAGAGTATATTGAGTACTCACTCCGAAGTAATCAATTATAGCAGTATGAGCTTCTCTTGACGTCAGGGCCGTTTTAAAAATAAAAAGTTCTTAATCTGAATGGTGACCATAAACCCCAATTATAATATCCGACGTACCAATAAACCATTTGCCCCCTCGTATCGTTTATAATTTTTATTATTTTATCGTATCGTTTATATTTTAAATAAAATAAAAATTTGTTATTCCCAATGGTGACCAAAAATTCCTTAAAACCCAATATAATATTCGACGTACGTGTGTAATTTTTGTAAAATGAACCATTTGCGCCCTCGTATAATGTTTATAATAATTTTTATCAATATTTTTTATTTGAGGTTGGATTTTCCGAGGAGTTGTTCATGTTGTTTTTTATATATTTGATTACTTAAAAATTATCGTTAATTATAGACCCGCGTAATTGGAAGGTGTCCGGGATTGACTGTATCGGGGTGCGAACCGTGTCGTATGCAGTTCTATTTATTAGGATATACTGGTCCCCGGGCGTCGGTGCAGTCATTTTCAGGCACTACGACTTCATATTATTAAATATATTGGAAGAGTATAGTGAGTACTCACTCCGAAGTAATCAATTATCGCAGTATGAGCCTCTCTTGACGTCAGGACCGTTTCAAAAATAAAAATTTGTGCTCCTTCGTATCGTTTATAATTTTTATTATTTTTTTCAGTTGAGGTTAGATTTCCTCATTAGTTGTTCATGTTGTTTTTATATATTTGATTACTTGAGAATTATCGTTAATTATAGACCCGCGTAATTGGAAGGTGTCCGGGATTGACTGTATCGGGGTGCGAACCGTGTCGTATGCAGTTCTATTTATTAGGATATACTGGTCCCCGGGCGTCGGTGCAGTCATTTTCGGGCACCGCGACTTCATATTATTAAATATATTGGAAGAGTATATTGAGTACTCACTCCGAAGTAATCAATTATAGCAGTATGAGCTTCTCTTGACGTCAGGGCCGTTTTAAAAATAAAAAGTTCTTAATCTGAATGGTGACCATAAACCCCAATTATAATATCCGACGTACCAATAAACCATTTGCCCCCTCGTATCGTTTATAATTTTTATTATTTTATCGTATCGTTTATATTTTAAATAAAATAAAAATTTGTTATTCCCAATGGTGACCAAAAATTCCTTAAAACCCAATATAATATTCGACGTACGTGTGTAATTTTTGTAAAATGAACCATTTGCGCCCTCGTATAATGTTTATAATAATTTTTATCAATATTTTTTATTTGAGGTTGGATTTTCCGAGGAGTTGTTCATGTTGTTTTTTATATATTTGATTACTTAAAAATTATCGTTAATTATAGACCCGCGTAATTGGAAGGTGTCCGGGATTGACTGTATCGGGGTGCGAACCGTGTAGTATGCAGTTCTATTTATTAGGATATACTGGTCACCGGGCGTCGGTGCAGTCATTTTCCGGCACTACGACTTCATATTATTAAATATATTGGAAGAGTATAGTGAGTATTCACTCCGAAGTAATCAATTATCGCAGTATGAGCCTCTCTTGACGTCAGGACCGTTTCAAAAATAAAAATTTGTGCTCCTTCGTATCGTTTATAATTTTTATTATTTTTTTCAGTTGAGGTTAGATTTCCTCATTAGTTGTTCATGTTGTTTTTATATATTTGATTACTTGAGAATTATCGTTAATTATAGACCCGCGTAATTGGAAGGTGTCCGGGATTGACTGTATCGGGGTGCGAACCGTGTCGTATGCAGTTCTATTTATTAGGATATACTGGTCCCCGGGCGTCGGTGCAGTCATTTTCGGGCACCGCGACTTCATATTATTAAATATATTGGAAGAGTATATTGAGTACTCACTCCGAAGTAATCAATTATAGCAGTATGAGCTTCTCTTGACGTCAGGGCCGTTTTAAAAATAAAAAGTTCTTAATCTGAATGGTGACCATAAACCCCAATTATAATATCCGACGTACCAATAAACCATTTGCCCCCTCGTATCGTTTATAATTTTTATTATTTTATCGTATCGTTTATATTTTAAATAAAATAAAAATTTGTTATTCCCAATGGTGACCAAAAATTCCTTAAAACCCAATATAATATTCGACGTACGTGTGTAATTTTTGTAAAATGAACCATTTGCGCCCTCGTATAATGTTTATAATAATTTTTATCAATATTTTTTATTTGAGGTTGGATTTTCCGAGGAGTTGTTCATGTTGTTTTTTATATATTTGATTACTTAAAAATTATCGTTAATTATAGACCCGCGTAATTGGAAGGTGTCCGGGATTGACTGTATCGGGGTGCGAACCGTGTCGTATGCAGTTCTATTTATTAGGATATACTGGTCCCCGGGCGTCGGTGCAGTCATTTTCAGGCACTACGACTTCATATTATTAAATATATTGGAAGAGTATAGTGAGTACTCACTCCGAAGTAATCAATTATCGCAGTATGAGCCTCTCTTGACGTCAGGACCGTTTCAAAAATAAAAATTTGTGCTCCTTCGTATCGTTTATAATTTTTATTATTTTTTTCAGTTGAGGTTAGATTTCCTCATTAGTTGTTCATGTTGTTTTTATATATTTGATTACTTGAGAATTATCGTTAATTATAGACCCGCGTAATTGGAAGGTGTCCGGGATTGACTGTATCGGGGTGCGAACCGTGTCGTATGTAGTTCTATTTATTAGGATATACTGGTCCCCGGGCGTCGGTGCAGTCATTTTCGGGCACCGCGACTTCATATTATTAAATATATTGGAAGAGTATATTGAGTACTCACTCCGAAGTAATCAATTATAGCAGTATGAGCTTCTCTTGACGTCAGGGCCGTTTTAAAAATAAAAAGTTCTTAATCTGAATGGTGACCATAAACCCCAATTATAATATCCGACGTACCAATAAACCATTTGCCCCCTCGTATCGTTTATAATTTTTATTATTTTATCGTATCGTTTATATTTTAAATAAAATAAAAATTTGTTATTCCCAATGGTGACCAAAAATTCCTTAAAACCCAATATAATATTCGACGTACGTGTGTAATTTTTGTAAAATGAACCATTTGCGCCCTCGTATAATGTTTATAATAATTTTTATCAATATTTTTTATTTGAGGTTGGATTTTCCGAGGAGTTGTTCATGTTGTTTTTTATATATTTGATTACTTAAAAATTATCGTTAATTATAGACCCGCGTAATTGGAAGGTGTCCGGGATTGACTGTATCGGGGTGCGAACCGTGTCGTATGCAGTTCTATTTATTAGGATATACTGGTCCCCGGGCGTCGGTGCAGTCATTTTCAGGCACTACGACTTCATATTATTAAATATATTGGAAGAGTATAGTGAGTACTCACTCCGAAGTAATCAATTATCGCAGTATGAGCCTCTCTTGACGTCAGGACCGTTTCAAAAATAAAAATTTGTGCTCCTTCGTATCGTTTATAATTTTTATTATTTTTTTCAGTTGAGGTTAGATTTCCTCATTAGTTGTTCATGTTGTTTTTATATATTTGATTACTTGAGAATTATCGTTAATTATAGACCCGCGTAATTGGAAGGTGTCCGGGATTGACTGTATCGGGGTGCGAACCGTGTCGTATGCAGTTCTATTTATTAGGATATACTGGTCCCCGGGCGTCGGTGCAGTCATTTTCGGGCACCGCGACTTCATATTATTAAATATATTGGAAGAGTATATTGAGTACTCACTCCGAAGTAATCAATTATAGCAGTATGAGCTTCTCTTGACGTCAGGGCCGTTTTAAAAATAAAAAGTTCTTAATGTGAATGGTGACCATAAACCCCAATTATAATATCCGACGTACCAATAATCCATTTGCCCCCTCGTATCGTTTATAATTTTTATTATTTTATCGTATCGTTTATATTTTAAATAAAATAAAAATTTGTTATTCCCAATGGTGACCAAAAATTCCTTAAAACCCAATATAATATTCGACGTACATGTGTAATTTTTGTATAATGACCATCTGCACCCTCGTATCGTTTATAATTTTAATGATTTTATCGTATCGTTTATTTTTTAAATAAAATAAAAATTTGTTATTCTTAATGGTGACCAAAAATTCTTTAAACCCCAATATAGTAGTCGACGTACATGTGTAATTTTTGTATAATGACCATTTGCAGCCTCGTATCGTTTATAATTTTTATTGTTTTATCGTATCGTTTATTTTTTAAATAAAATAAAAATTTGTTATTCTGAATGGCGACTAAAAAGTTCTTATACCTCAATATAATATTCGACGTAACTACATAATGTATTTTTTGTATAATGAACCATTTGCACCCTCGTATCGTTTATAATTTTTGTAATTTTTTTCAGGTGAGGTTAGATCGTTGATTGAAAAATTATTCAATCAACGGTTAGAATTCCTCAGGAGTTCTTCTTCTTGTTTTTATATATATTTGATTATAATATCCGACGTACATATGTAATTTTTATATATTGAACCTTGTGCACCCTCGTATCGTTTATATTTTAATTAATTTTTTTCAGATGAGGTTAATTTTTGAGCAGTTGCTCGTGTTGTTTTTATATATTTGATTACTTCGGAATTGTCGTTCATTATAGATCCGCCTAATTTTAAGGTGCCCGAGATTAACTGTATCGGGGTGCGAACCGTATCGTATGCAGTTCTATTTTATTAGGTTTCGTTTAAGTTTTTCGTCATGCATATTCATATATCCATAAGTTGGCCTTTGGGTTTTTTGCAGCGGTCAAAGACGATTGCAACGTTTTTCTTTACATTTACCCCAATTCAAAATAACATCCGAGACATATAAGAAAGTTAGATTCCTGTCCTGGGAGTTCATGCCAGAAACTAAAATCATGAAGGATCAAAATGGAGAAACAATAACCAACATTAAAGAAATAACCGAAGTCTGGCAAAATTACTGTTCGAAGCTCTATGATGATGATGCAACGTCAGATTACGAAGAGGATGAGAAAAAACAAATCGAACTCAAACCAATAATATTAAGGAATGAAGTAAAAAAAGCCATCGATAAACTTACAAATGAAAAAGCACCTGGCTCTGATGACATTACGGCAGATATATAATAAAGGCAATTGGTGAAACGGGAGTAGATATCATGACGAAAATATGCAGATGTATATGGAGACATGGAAAGTGGCCGAAGCAATGGACCAAACCTATCATAATTTCCATGCACAAGAAAGGATCAACTACCATATGCGATAACTATAGGACAATTGCACTAATCTCTCATGCCAGCAAAGTTATGCTGCATATACTAGCTAGCAGAATAAAAGCTTTCTTTTCTTCCACAGATAGCTGAAGAGCAGTACGGTTTTATGCCAGGATAAGGTACACGAGAACAGATACTGAATGTAAGACAAATAATTGAAAAGTCAACAGAATTTCATATGTAATATAAATATGTAAGCGTAAGCGAAAACCGATCAAAACCTTTTAAAATAAGAACTGGAGTCAGGCAGGGGTGTATATTGTCCCCTATAATACTGTTTAACATCTACTGGGATGGAGGTGTCTCGATAGGGGGAAAAAGAATTACCAACTTAAGATATACGCAGATGATACAGTAATTTTTGCAACCGAAGAAGAGGAAATGCGGACAATCATGGCACGACTTATACGCGAGAGCAAATTATTTGATCTGGAAATAAACACAAATAAAACAAAGAAAATGATTATAGACAGGACAAACAACAACTTACCACAAGTTCAAAGAGTAGCAAATTTCGAGATAGTCAATAGCTTCCAATATCTAGGATCAAGGATAGACAATACGGGTGGATGTGAACATGAAATAAGAAGACGATTGGCCATGGCCACAACATCTTTGACGAAACTCAATTAAATATGGAAGGATCGATCCATAACGGCAAATACCAAACTTAAATTAGTGAGATCCTTAATTTTTCCCTTACGCAACATATGCATCAGAAACATGGACAATTAAGGCTGCAGCTGAAAGAAGGATAGCCGCTTTAGAAATATGAAGATTGCTTCGCATACCTTGGACAGCCCATCGAACAAATGAATCAATAATAGAAGAACTGAAGATAAAAACCAGATTATCCCAAACAATCAACCAGCAGTATTTGACATATCTAGGACACGTTGCGAGGAGAATCGGCGCCATGAAGAAAATAATAGTCGAAGGCAAGATTAAAGACCCTAATAGGCTGCGGACTACATAAATGTATAACAACGGTGCAAAACAGAGAAACATGGCGACAAATAGTCAAACAAACACGACATTGATGCCATCATACCCTACCGAAGGATTATGGACTGAAGAGAGACTCCAATTCGCCATTTAGAGAGCCATTCATTCTTCTACTTAGTTGGCTATGTCTTGGAGTTGCCGAGGGGCAATGCGAGGGCAGCGAAAAGGAGTGGCGAGGCGAGAATGCTCGTCCGCCTAGAATGCTCGATTTATTTGTTGCAGCATCGGCTGGAGCATGATGTTGGTCATTTAAATGTTTAAGAGCAGGGCCGATAGTGGTGAACTTTAGAGAACGCTTCCATAAAATGTGGGTTGGAGAAAGTGCCATCGAACAGGATCCGAAAAGTGCGTCAAAACAAGTAAGCTTTGATTATTTTTACGAATGGAATGTTGATGCCGGCGACGATCATGTTGTATGAGAGGCCCGCGTGCCTCAGTCGGAAACCTTGGCGATGTCGAAGAAAAGCGCTGCTAGTTAGTTTAGTTCTTATTGTACAAAAAGTTTTAAATTTAAAATTTTAATGAATTTCCTAAAACGAGTTTGTTGATCTTTTCCTGAAATTACAAAAATTTACAGTTGAGAATAGGTTTTAAACAATAATCTACAGGTAGATATTAAATTATATTATATTTCTTTACAAAAATATTATTACAACAAATATTACGAGGGGTAAATCACGGGCATAAATTGTGTAGGGGAGACCGAGGAGAGTTGTAACAGAGGAGGATTGTAACAACGTCGATTTTGTGGAACTGGCAACGCGCTAATTTATGACGTGTCATTTAATGCTTTTTTGACGTGTATTTAATTTTTTGCTTTTAATGCAGTTTACATCGAAATTCTACTGCGGATGGTTTAGTAAATACGACGTGCACGCGAAAAAAATTGACAAATGTAAATTTTTGACCAATATTTCGATAGCCTATTATTCAATAAATATCATATATAATAGTATATAAATATACTATTGCAACATAATTTTTAATATATGTACATTAAATATTTAAGTTTGATAGCATAATATGGTTTTTTTTGGGTTCGGTACGTGTTTTGGAATTAACAGCCATTATTAATTATTATCTATGTTACAGTTAAAACCCGAAATCAGTTAAAACCCGATGTAACTAGTAAATTCTAGTTTTAACTAACCGCCTTAGTAAATTCTAGTTTTAACTGAAATAAGTTTAGTTAAAACTAGAATTAACTGATTTCCAAGAAATTTCTTCAGTAAATTCTAGTTTTAACTAAAATTATACCAGTTAAAACTAGAATTAACTGAATACTAACAAACTTCTTTAGTAAATTCTAGTTTTAACTGGTATAAGTTCAGTTAAAACTAGAATTAAGTAAAAGTAGACTTAATATTAGATAAAAATTGTTTTATTAAGCAATTATTTTATACATTATTATTATTATATTCTACTTATTGCCACATGGCATGCTGTTGTGACATTTTGAATTGTAAAGTGCATCTGGCACTTATTCTTGAGTCAAAAAAACTTTAGAATTTTCTTTAATTTTTTTTTGTCATTGTCACTTTCAAATAGGTAAATTTAACTTTTGTTCAGAATTGCATTAGATAGTAATGGAAACCAAACTGTACGGTTTTTAACGATTCGATAACGAACAATCTCGAAAAGTTACCAAATAGGGGGGGGAGGGAGGGTTAAGCTCAATTTCCATGTATCCGTTTGTACGTTTATCCGATCATACAGGAGCGCTCTCATTGGTCCAGTTACTTTAAAAGTGACAATGACAAAAAAATTTAAAAAAATTCTAAAGTTTTTTGACTCAAAAACAAGTGCCAGATAAAGAAATTTTTCTAAAGACTGCAGCGCAAAAAGCTGCCGTTGAATCTGGACAAGGGTTTGTCCGCCGTTCTTGTAAAAAAAATTGCACCCCAAAATGTTGCCTTTGTTTAAAAAGAGAAATTATTTGTAATTCAAAATGTCACAACAGCATGCCATGTGGCAATAAGTAGAATATAATAATAATGTGTAAAATAATTGCTTAATAAGAAAATTTTTACTTTAATTCTAGTTTTAACTGGTATAAGTTTAGTTAAAACTAGAATTTACTAAAGAAGTTTGTTAGAAATCAGTTAATTCTAGTTTTAACTGGTATAATTTTAGTTAAAACTAGAATTTACTAAAGAAATTTGTTAGAAATCAGTTAATTCTAGTTTTAACTAAACTTATTTCAGTTAAAACTAGAATTTACTAAGGCGGTTAGTTAAAACTAGAATTTACTAGTTAGATCGGGTTTTAACTGATTTCGGGTTTTAACTGTAACATCTACATAAAGCACGATTTTTGAAACCTAACTGTTACAACTCTCCTAGTTCCCTATTAATACATGATGAATAAAAAAAAAATTAAAACCGGCAATAATTATTTTTGCTTGTGTTTCCTCGAGCTTTATTTCAACAGCAAATTGAAAAAAAGTGGGTTCAGTGCATCGAATGCAAAAAATGGTCATATAAAGCTTGCACTGGAGAAGAGCTCTATATATTTATCACAATTTTCTTTAGGACTAGATTTCAAACAAAAACAAAGCAGTAATATTTATTTTATTCACAAAAAGTAACGTTTAATAGTAATTTAAACACAAATACCCACCTGTTACAACTTACCTCGACCTCTGTTACAACTCACCTTGACCTCTGTTACAACTCACCTCGGTACTAGGAGAGTTGTAACATTGGGAGTTATTTTAGTTTTCGTCGATTTTTTCATAGACCTTAATTATATTCACTTATTTTTATATTTGGTTCGTATAGTGTATAGAACTGGCTATATGGAATTCTATAATTCATAGAGGTAGAAACATTTTTGGCTAAGATGTACTAGAAACTAGATACTGTAAAAACTGTTACAACCCTCATCGGTCTCCCCTACACCAGACTTCAAGCTTTCCCGAACTAACCAGAATTCCTCAAACTTCCTCGGACTTCTTAGGACTTTATAAAACCAATTCGGGTCTGACGATATCAGTTTCACGAGTAGAATCGTGAATGAAATTGAAACTTTTAATCCGGTAAGATATCTGTTGATTTTATGATTTTTCTTGCTAATTTTTCCAATGAACTTCAAATCCTGAATGTAGCTATTGTTGTGATAATATTTGTGTAAAGAAATATAAAATAATTTAATATCTCCCTGTAGATTATTAAATATTTAAAACCTATAGGCATAAAGTATTACCGATGAGGGCGCTGCAAAAGATGGAAAATGGCTGCCGTAAACAGTATGGTATTAGCTGTCAGATCAGTTATGGTAATATTTTTCGCCTATTCTCAACAGTAAATTTTTGTAATTCTTATTGTATCCTTGAGTGATTAGTTCGACGAAGCGAAGAATTTGATGCACATTGCTTGAGTCTACGTAGAATGATTTTTTTACAAATTTTTTCTCAAATAATTATAGGTTAAATGTAAAATAAAAGGTTTGATGTGTAAAACGATGTTTATTGAACAAAATTTACTACAATATATAAAAAAAGGTTATATTAAAATATGTATGTTGTAAATGTTAAAATAAAACGCTTAAATTGCGTGAACTGAATTAGCCAACCTACAAAAACATAATCAATATAGGCATACGTAATAAAATAATGTCGAGTAAATGGTGGAGTCGCACTGCTTCATTTATTCACCCGTGATGATGATGATTGCAGTTGGAGGAGGTTCTTTAGTTGCGCAGTTTCAGATGGCGTCCGTTCTTGGGGCGCTCTTGGATTTGACTTTTTGGATGATTTTCTTAACCTCGTTGAATGTGGTTGGCTTGATCGGGTTGTTCGGGCGTCTGGGTTGTTGAGTGCCTCTGGAATTCTTGGTCCAGCTGGGAAATTGTAGTGATCATTATCGTTCCCTGTTTGTTAGAAGATGATCATGGAAGACGGTCCAGGTGATTGAGGTTGTAGTGGAGTTGTGACGGATGTCACCGATGCACATCAGAAGTACAGCTGGTCGGAGGTGAGTTAGCACGCTCTTGCAAGTCTGTGTTGCTAGTGAATGTCTTTTGTGATCGCAATGTCGATGAAGGTTCTCGGGGTTGAGGGGTCCCGAGGTTGAAAAAGTGGGTTGGATCCACCGGCGCATCGATGCTAAAGTCCAGGGTGTGTGCGTGATCGAAAAGTGTTCGTCCGGTTTGATTGTTGCTAGGACAGTTTCAGGAGACACGGTCCGCATTGAGGGCTCCCGCAACAATTGAGCCATTTTGACCTGAAAATAGAGTAAATAAGTCGTTTTTATTTAAAATTTATTTTGTCAGGAGAGGTAGGCAAGGTTCGATTTCCTCAGGAGTTGTTCGTGCTGTTTTTATATATTTGATTATTTCGGAATTATCGTTTATTACAGACCCATGCATCTATTCACTGAATTCTCTCGTAGGACTTTGACTCGCGAAGCAAACTCGTGTCGTCTAAACGCGCCCTTACACTGTAATAACTTTTATATTTGTACTTCTAAGGGCCAGTTCTACAAAGTAAATGAGTGGAAGTAAAAGCAGCCCGGCGCCAAAGAAAAGTAGTGAAAAATACGGCACTAGATTCCTTCAGGTCAATCTGAACCACGCCAGGGCGGCCCAAGACCTACTGCTTCACATAAGTGAACCATACCGAGAAATGGCTTAGGGATTGACCCAGATGATCCATGGGCGAGCCGCCATATAGACCAGCGACCGGGTGGCAACCCTCAATTGGGGGAATGGGCAGTGCTACGCTTGTGTGGAGACGACAGGTATAGTGGCATACTCCTGCTACTTCGCGGTAAACGACAGCTTGGCGAACTTCGAGGAGCAGTTGTGGAACCTTAACGATAGTGGAGTTGGATCTTCCTGTTTGCAACATAGGCGATACACCAACATTCGAGAAACAGAGATATTCCTCAGTCTTGGATATCGACAGAACTGACGAACGAGGTAGCAGATTGGTGTGTGCTGGAAGAAGAAACGGCCAGCGACCACCGATACATACATATCCTTCGAGATCGAAACGCCCTCCGGAGCGAAGGAGCCCCGGGTGACCGGCTGGACGTGGCGAAGATTGAACATCGGGTCCAGAGGTTGAAAAAGTGGGTTGGATCCGTTAGCGCATCGATGATAAAGTCCAGGGTGTGTGCGTGATCGAAAAGTGTTCGTCCGGTTTGATTTTTGCTAGCTTCAGGAGGCACGGTCCGCATTGAGGGCTCCCGCAACAATTTAGCCATTTTGACCTGAAAATAGAGTAAATAAGTTTGTTTGATAAATTTTGTCAGGAGAGGTAAGCTGCGGTAAATTGTAACTTTCCGCGTCCGCTAGTGTACGTAGATTAATGTGTAATAATTAATTGTGCATGTAACTTGTAAAATAAAGTTTATGGTTATAAAAGTAGGCAAAACAACCATAAAGGGTAGTTCACACTACATGATTTATCATATGACTTGTCACATGACTTCTCATATGAGGGATTTTTTTACGTTCACACTATATGATTTTTGATATTATAGAAGTTATGGCTTTTATGATTGGCTGTTGTGACGATATGATTTTAGCCATGACTTTTCTTATGACTAAGTCATATATGATAAATCATGTAGTGTGAGCTACCCTTAAGGGATGGTTAACAAAAGGTGTCAAGACAGACCAAACCATTTTTGTTTACCACCCCTGCATTGGTTTTTTTACCTCTTCTTATTTCGTTTTTTTAACCTCCCCTTAAAGCTCTTTTACCTCCCCTCATATCGTTTTTCCCCTTAAAGCTCTATTACCTCCCCTCATTTCGTTTTTTTACCTCCCCTCATATCGTTTTTCCCCTTAAAGCTCTTTTACCTCCCCTCATTTCGTTTTTTACCTCCCCTTAAAGCTCTATTACCTCCCCTCATATCGTTTTTCCCCTTAAAGCTCTTTTACCTCCATTACCTCCCCTCATATCGTTTTTCCCCTTAAAGCTCTATTACCTCCCCTCATTTCGTTTTTTTACCTCCCCTCATATCGTTTTTCCCCTTAAAGCTCTTTTACCTCCCCTCATTTCGCTTTTTTTACCTCCCCTTAAAGCTCTTTTACCTCCCCTCATTTCGTTTTTTACCTCCCCTTAAAGCTCTTTTACCTCCCCTCATTTCGTTTTTTTTACCTCCCCTTAAAGCTCTATTACCTCCCCTCATTTCGTTTTTTACCTCCCCTTAAAGCTCTTTTACCTCCCCTCATTTCGTTTTTTTTACCTCCCCTTAAAGCTCTTTTACCTCCCCTCATTTCGTTTTTTTTACCTCCCCTTAAAGCTCTATTACCTCCCCTCATATCGTTTTTCCCCTTAAAGCTCTTTTACCTCCCCTCATATCGTTTTTCCCCTTAAAGCTCTTTTACCTCCCCTCATTTCGTTTTTTTTTTTAACTCCCCTTAAAGCTCTATTACCACCCCTCATATCGTTTTTCCCCTTAAAGCTCTATTACCTCCCCTCATATCGTTTTTCCCCTTAAAGCTCTTTTACCTCCCCTCATTTCGCTTTTTTTTACCTCCCCTTAAAGCTCTTTTACCTCCCCTCATTTCGTTTTTTACCTCCCCTTAAAGCTCTTTTACCTCCCCTCATATCGTTTTTCCCCTTAAAGCTCTTTTACCTCCCCTCATTTCGTTTTTTTTTTACCTCCCCTTAAAGCTCTATTACCACCCCTCATATCGTTTTTCCCCTTAAAGCTCTTTTACCTCCCCTCATTTCGTTTTTTTTACCTCCCCTTAAAGCTCTTTTACCTCCCCTCATTTCGTTTTTTTTTTTACCTCCCCTTAAAGCTCTATTACCTCCCCTCATTTCGTTTTTTTTTTTACCTCCCCTTAAAGCTCTTTTACCTCCCCTCATTTCGTTTTTTTTTTACCTCCCCTTAAAGCTCTATTACCTCCCCTCATATCGTTTTTCCCCTTAAAGCTCTTTTACCTCCCCTTATTTCGCTTTTTTACCTCCCCTTAAAGCTCTTTTACTTCCCCTCATTTCGTTTTTTTTTACCTCCCCTTAAAGCTCTATTACCTCCCCTCATATCGTTTTTCCCCTTAAAGCTCTATTAGCTCCCCTCATATAGTTTTTCCCCTTAAAGCTCTTTTACCTCCCCTCATATCGTTTTTCCCCTTAAAGCTCTTTTACCTCCCCTCATTTCGTTTTTTTACCTCCCCTTAAAGCTCTATTACCTCCCCTCATATCGTTTTTCCCCTTAAAGCTCTTTTACCTCCCCTCATATCGTTTTTCCCCTTAAAGCTCTATTACCTGCCTTCATATCGGTTTTCCCCTTAAAGCTCTTTTACCTCCCCTCATTTCGTTTTTTTTACCTCCCCTCATATCGTTTTTCCCCTTAAAGCTCTTTTACCTCCCCTCATTTCGTTTTTTTTTACCTCCCCTTAAAGCTCTTTTACCACCCCTCATATCGTTTTTCCCCTTAAAGCTCTTTTACCTCCCCTCATATAGTTTTTCCCCTTAAAGCTCTTTTACCTCCCCTCATTTCTTTCTTTTTTTACCTCCCCTTAAAGCTCTATTTTCTCACCTCATATCGTTTTTCCCCGTAAAGCTCTTTTACCTCCCCTCAATGGTCTGTCCGTTCACCAGAAAGTGCCACTGGTCGTCCTTCTCCTCCCCGACAAGCTTTTTGTAGTCATCCAGTGACAAATGACCGCGCTATGGTATCATTGACGAAGCACCTCAAGTAGGGCTTCCGTGCTGGCCTCGGCCACTACCGTGATATCATCGGCGAACCTTCTTATAGTTATCCCAGGCGGGATGGGGAGCCTGAGGACGCCATGATACATCACGTTCCTCAGGAATTGGCCTAGTACAGATCCCTGTAGAACTTCGTTTGTATTGTATGATCTGTCTTCTGTGGAAATAGTTCGAAACAATGTTGATGAGGTAGGAAGGTAACTCTCTTCTCTCCAGCTCCTACCTAGACGAGTTGAATGCTTTTCTAACATCGAGTGTGACCAAGGCCACATATTTCCTAGTTCTCCGAGAGCCCCACCCCCTCACCGCTGCGATTTGTCGGACCATGCCGTCCACCGCATTCACAGTGGACCTCCCTCTACGGAAACCAAACTGCTTGTCTGTCAGATAGACACCCAGTCCTGTCTATCTCTCGCTGTAGTCTGTGCAGAATCATGCGCTCGAACAGTTTGTCCACATGGTCCAGCAGGCAGATCGGTCTATATAAGCCCGGTAGGTGTAGTAGCTTATTACCCTTCCCGATTAGCAACAGCCTGGCTTTCTCTCTTTCTTTTCCTTTCTTTTCTTTTCCGGGTAAGTACCCTCCTTCAGGCAACCGTTATAGATTTCCAGGAAGGTCTCGGGTCGAGTTTCCGCCAGCTCACGCACAACTATCGCCGGCACTCCGTCTGGTCTTGCAGCCTTTTTGCATGACATTTTTTAAGCTGCAGCCAACGACATTTTTTAAGCTGCAGCCAACAGTTCGGCCTTGCTGAACCCCAAGACCCCTCCTTCCATCGGAGCTCGGTCACGCTTCATCTGGGGGTGTACGAGAAAGATGGTCTGTATAATTGGCCTGAGCCTTGTTTCAGTCAGGCCTGGGTTCGCTGGTCTTATCTTTCTGCTCACTACTTGTTGAACTCTTCCCCAAGTCTCTATTTATCTCATTCGTTAGTTTTTCCCAGTGCTTCTTCTGGCTATCGTTGATCGCTTTGCTTAGTTCTTCCTGGCCTCTTCGCACTGCTCGTGCCGGGTCGTTCTGTGCAATCTCTTGAATTTTCTTCTGGCCCTGACACAGAATCTTCTGGCCAGGGCCACGTCTTTAGACCACCAGTAAACTCCCCTTCTCGAGCGAGAACTTCTCCTTGGCATCTTTCTTACACAGACTTCCGAGATATTCTTTCAATCCCAAGTCTCTAATTTCCTTCATTCAGTCTGGGCTCCTCAGATGCTCCCGGAGTTTGTCCATGTTCAATCTTCGCCACGTCCAGCCGGTCACCCGGGGCTCCTTCGCTCCGGAGGGCGTTTCGATCTCGAAGGATATGTATGTATCGGTGGTCGCTGGCCGTTTCTTCTTCCAGCACACACCAATCTGCTACCTCGTTCGTCAGTTCTGTCGATATCCAAGACTGAGGAATATCTCTGTTTCTCGAATGTTGGTGTATCGCCTATGTTGCAAACAGGAAGATCCAACTCCACTATCGTTAAGGTTCCACAACTGCTCCTCGAAGTTCGCCAAGCTGTCGTTTACCGCGAAGTAGCAGGAGTATGCCACTATACCTGTCGTCTCCACACAAGCGTAGCACTGCCCATTCCCCCAATTGAGGGTTGCCACCCGGTCGCTGGTCTATATGGCGGCTCGCCCATGGATCATCTGGGTCAATCCCTAAGCCATTTCTCGGTATGGTTCACTTATGTGAAGCAGTAGGTCTTGGGCCGCCCTGGCGTGGTTCAGATTGACCTGAAGGAATCTAGTGCCGTATTTTTCACTACTTTTCTTTGGCGCCGGGCTGCTTTTACTTCCACTCATTTACTTTGTAGAACTGGCCCTTAGAAGTACAAATATAAAAGTTATTACAGTGTAAGGGCGCGTTTAGACGACACGAGTTTGCTTCGCGAGTCAAAGTCCTACGAGAGAATTCAGTGAATAGATGCATGGGTCTGTAATAAACGATAATTCCGAAATAATCAAATATATAAAAACAGCACGAACAACTCCTGAGGAAATCGAACCTTGCCTACCTCTCCTGACAAAATAAATTTTAAATAAAAACGACTTATTTACTCTATTTTCAGGTCAAAATGGCTCAATTGTTGCGGGAGCCCTCAATGCGGACCGTGTCTCCTGAAACTGTCCTAGCAACAATCAAACCGGACGAACACTTTTCGATCACGCACACACCCTGGACTTTAGCATCGATGCGCCGGTGGATCCAACCCACTTTTTCAACCTCGGGACCCCTCAACCCCGAGAACCTTCATCGACATTGCGATCACAAAAGACATTCACTAGCAACACAGACTTGCAAGAGCGTGCTAACTCACCTCCGACCAGCTGTACTTCTGATGTGCATCGGTGACATCCGTCACAACTCCACTACAACCTCAATCACCTGGACCGTCTTCCATGATCATCTTCTAACAAACAGGGAACGATAATGATCACTACAATTTCCCAGCTGGACCAAGAATTCCAGAGGCACTCAACAACCCAGACGCCCGAACAACCCGATCAAGCCAACCACATTCAACGAGGTTAAGAAAATCATCCAAAAAGTCAAATCCAAGAGCGCCCCAAGAACGGACGCCATCTGAAACTGCGCAACTAAAGAACCTCCTCCAACTGCAATCATCATCATCACGGGTGAATAAATGAAGCAGTGCGACTCCACCATTTACTCGACATTATTTTATTACGTATGCCTATATTGATTATGTTTTTGTAGGTTGGCTAATTCAGTTCACGCAATTTAAGCGTTTTATTTTAACATTTACAACATACATATTTTAATATAACCTTTTTTTATATATTGTAGTAAATTTTGTTCAATAAACATCGTTTTACACATCAAACCTTTTATTTTACATTTAACCTATAATTATTTGAGAAAAAATTTGTAAAAAAATCATTCTACGTAGACTCAAGCAATGTGCATCAAATTCTTCGCTTCGTCGAACTAATCACTCAAGGATACAATAAGAATTACAAAAATTTACTGTTGAGAATAGGCGAAAAATATTACCATAACTGATCTGACAGCTAATACCATACTGTTTACGGCAGCCATTTTCCATCTTTTGCAGCGCCCTCATCGGTAATACTTTATGCCTATAGGTTTTAAATATTTAATAATCTACAGGGAGATATTAAATTATTTTATATTTCTTTACACAAATATTATCACAACAATAGCTACATTCAGGATTTGAAGTTCATTGGAAAAATTAGCAAGAAAAATCATAAAATCAACAGATATCTTACCGGATTAAAAGTTTCAATTTCATTCACGATTCTACTCGTGAAACTGATATCGTCAGACCCGAATTGGTTTTATAAAGTCCTAAGAAGTCCGAGGAAGTTTGAGGAATTCTGGTTAGTTCGGGAAAGCTTGAAGTCTGGTGTAGGGGAGACCGATGAGGGTTGTAACAGTTTTTACAGTATCTAGTTTCTAGTACATCTTAGCCAAAAATGTTTCTACCTCTATGAATTATAGAATTCCATATAGCCAGTTCTATACACTATACGAACCAAATATAAAAATAAGTGAATATAATTAAGGTCTATGAAAAAATCGACGAAAACTAAAATAACTCCCAATGTTACAACTCTCCTAGTACCGAGGTGAGTTGTAACAGAGGTCAAGGTGAGTTGTAACAGAGGTCGAGGTAAGTTGTAACAGGTGGGTATTTGTGTTTAAATTACTATTAAACGTTACTTTTTGTGAATAAAATAAATATTACTGCTTTGTTTTTGTTTGAAATCTAGTCCTAAAGAAAATTGTGATAAATATATAGAGCTCTTCTCCAGTGCAAGCTTTATATGACCATTTTTTGCATTCGATGCACTGAACCCACTTTTTTTCAATTTGCTGTTGAAATAAAGCTCGAGGAAACACAAGCAAAAATAATTATTGCCGGTTTTAATTTTTTTTTTATTCATCATGTATTAATAGGGAACTAGGAGAGTTGTAACAGTTAGGTTTCAAAAATCGTGCTTTATGTAGATAATAATTAATAATGGCTGTTAATTCCAAAACACGTACCGAACCCAAAAAAAACCATATTATGCTATCAAACTTAAATATTTAATGTACATATATTAAAAATTATGTTGCAATAGTATATTTATATACTATTATATATGATATTTATTGAATAATAGGCTATCGAAATATTGGTCAAAAATTTACATTTGTCAATTTTTTTCGCGTGCACGTCGTATTTACTAAACCATCCGCAGTAGAATTTCGATGTAAACTGCATTAAAAGCAAAAAATTAAATACACGTCAAAAAAGCATTAAATGACACGTCATAAATTAGCGCGTTGCCAGTTCCACAAAATCGACGTTGTTACAATCCTCCTCTGTTACAACTCTCCTCGGTCTCCCCTACACAATTTATGCCCGTGATTTACCCCTCGTAATATTTGTTGTAATAATATTTTTGTAAAGAAATATAATATAATTTAATATCTACCTGTAGATTATTGTTTAAAACCTATTCTCAACTGTAAATTTTTGTAATTTCAGGAAAAGATCAACAAACTCGTTTTAGGAAATTCATTAAAATTTTAAATTTAAAACTTTTTGTACAATAAGAACTAAACTAACTAGCAGCGCTTTTCTTCGACATCGCCAAGGTTTCCGACTGAGGCACGCGGGCCTCTCATACAACATGATCGTCGCCGGCATCAACATTCCATTCGTAAAAATAATCAAAGCTTACTTGTTTTGACGCACTTTTCGGATCCTGTTCGATGGCACTTTCTCCAACCCACATTTTATGGAAGCGTTCTCTAAAGTTCACCACTATCGGCCCTGCTCTTAAACATTTAAATGACCAACATCATGCTCCAGCCGATGCTGCAACAAATAAATCGAGCATTCTAGGCGGACGAGCATTCTCGCCTCGCCACTCCTTTTCGCTGCCCTCGCATTGCCCCTCGGCAACTCCAAGACATAGCCAACTAAGTAGAAGAATGAATGGCTCTCTAAATGGCGAATTGGAGTCTCTCTTCAGTCCATAATCCTTCGGTAGGGTATGATGGCATCAATGTCGTGTTTGTTTGACTATTTGTCGCCATGTTTCTCTGTTTTGCACCGTTGTTATACATTTATGTAGTCCGCAGCCTATTAGGGTCTTTAATCTTGCCTTCGACTATTATTTTCTTCATGGCGCCGATTCTCCTCGCAACGTGTCCTAGATATGTCAAATACTGCTGGTTGATTGTTTGGGATAATCTGGTTTTTATCTTCAGTTCTTCTATTATTGATTCATTTGTTCGATGGGCTGTCCAAGGTATGCGAAGCAATCTTCATATTTCTAAAGCGGCTATCCTTCTTTCAGCTGCAGCCTTAATTGTCCATGTTTCTGATGCATATGTTGCGTAAGGGAAAAATTAAGGATCTCACTAATTTAAGTTTGGTATTTGCCGTTATGGATCGATCCTTCCATATTTAATTGAGTTTCGTCAAAGATGTTGTGGCCATGGCCAATCGTCTTCTTATTTCATGTTCACATCCACCCGTATTGTCTATCCTTGATCCTAGATATTGGAAGCTATTGACTATCTCGAAATTTGCTACTCTTTGAACTTGTGGTAAGTTGTTGTTTGTCCTGTCTATAATCATTTTCTTTGTTTTATTTGTGTTTATTTCCAGATCAAATAATTTGCTCTCGCGTATAAGTCGTGCCATGATTGTCCGCATTTCCTCTTCTTCGGTTGCAAAAATTACTGTATCATCTGCGTATATCTTAAGTTGGTAATTCTTTTTCCCCCTATCGAGACACCTCCATCCCAGTAGATGTTAAACAGTATTATAGGGGACAATATACACCCCTGCCTGACTCCAGTTCTTATTTTAAAAGGTTTTGATCGGTTTTCGCTTACGCTTACATATTTATATTACATATGAAATTCTGTTGACTTTTCAATTATTTGTCTTACATTCAGTATCTGTTCTCGTGTACCTTATCCTGGCATAAAACCGTACTGCTCTTCAGCTATCTGTGGAAGAAAAGAAAGCTTTTATTCTGCTAGCTAGTATATGCAGCATAACTTTGCTGGCATGAGAGATTAGTGCAATTGTCCTATAGTTATCGCATATGGTAGTTGATCCTTTCTTGTGCATGGAAATTATGATAGGTTTGGTCCATTGCTTCGGCCACTTTCCATGTCTCCATATACATCTGCATATTTTCGTCATGATATCTACTCCCGTTTCACCAATTGCCTTTATTATATATCTGCCGTAATGTCATCAGAGCCAGGTGCTTTTTCATTTGTAAGTTTATCGATGGCTTTTTTTACTTCATTCCTTAATATTATTGGTTTGAGTTCGATTTGTTTTTTCTCATCCTCTTCGTAATCTGACGTTGCATCATCATCATAGAGCTTCGAACAGTAATTTTGCCAGACTTCGGTTATTTCTTTAATGTTGGTTATTGTTTCTCCATTTTGATCCTTCATGATTTTAGTTTCTGGCATGAACTCCCAGGACAGGAATCTAACTTTCTTATATGTCTCGGATGTTATTTTGAATTGGGGTAAATGTAAAGAAAAACGTTGCAATCGTCTTTGACCGCTGCAAAAAACCCAAAGGCCAACTTATGGATATATGAATATGCATGACGAAAAACTTAAACGAAACCTAATAAAATAGAACTGCATACGATACGGTTCGCACCCCGATACAGTTAATCTCGGGCACCTTAAAATTAGGCGGATCTATAATGAACGACAATTCCGAAGTAATCAAATATATAAAAACAACACGAGCAACTGCTCAAAAATTAACCTCATCTGAAAAAAATTAATTAAAATATAAACGATACGAGGGTGCACAAGGTTCAATATATAAAAATTACATATGTACGTCGGATATTATAATCAAATATATATAAAAACAAGAAGAAGAACTCCTGAGGAATTCTAACCGTTGATTGAATAATTTTTCAATCAACGATCTAACCTCACCTGAAAAAAATTACAAAAATTATAAACGATACGAGGGTGCAAATGGTTCATTATACAAAAAATACATTATGTAGTTACGTCGAATATTATATTGAGGTATAAGAACTTTTTAGTCGCCATTCAGAATAACAAATTTTTATTTTATTTAAAAAATAAACGATACGATAAAACAATAAAAATTATAAACGATACGAGGCTGCAAATGGTCATTATACAAAAATTACACATGTACGTCGACTACTATATTGGGGTTTAAAGAATTTTTGGTCACCATTAAGAATAACAAATTTTTATTTTATTTAAAAAATAAACGATACGATAAAATCATTAAAATTATAAACGATACGAGGGTGCAGATGGTCATTATACAAAAATTACACATGTACGTCGAATATTATATTGGGTTTTAAGGAATTTTTGGTCACCATTGGGAATAACAAATTTTTATTTTATTTAAAATATAAACGATACGATAAAATAATAAAAATTATAAACGATACAAGGGGGCAAATGGATTATTGGTACGTCGGATATTATAATTGGGGTTTATGGTCACCATTCAGATTAAGAACTTTTTATTTTTAAAACGGCCCTGACGTCAAGAGAAGCTCATACTGCTATAATTGATTACTTCGGAGTGAGTACTCAATATACTCTTCCAATATATTTAATAATATGAAGTCGCGGTGCCCGAAAATGACTGCACCGACGCCCGGGGACCAGTATATCCTAATAAATAGAACTGCATACGACACGGTTCGCACCCCGATACAGTCAATCCCGGACACCTTCCAATTACGCGGGTCTATAATTAACGATAATTCTCAAGTAATCAAATATATAAAAACAACATGAACAACTAATGAGGAAATCTAACCTCAACTGAAAAAAATAATAAAAATTATAAACGATACGAAGGAGCACAAATTTTTATTTTTGAAACGGTCCTGACGTCAAGAGAGGCTCATACTGCGATAATTGATTACTTCGGAGTGAGTACTCACTATACTCTTCCAATATATTTAATAATATGAAGTCGTAGTGCCTGAAAATGACTGCACCGACGCCCGGGGACCAGTATATCCTAATAAATAGAACTGCATACGACACGGTTCGCACCCCGATACAGTCAATCCCGGACACCTTCCAATTACGCGGGTCTATAATTAACGATAATTTTTAAGTAATCAAATATATAAAAAACAACATGAACAACTCCTCGGAAAATCCAACCTCAAATAAAAAATATTGATAAAAATTATTATAAACATTATACGAGGGCGCAAATGGTTCATTTTACAAAAATTACACACGTACGTCGAATATTATATTGGGTTTTAAGGAATTTTTGGTCACCATTGGGAATAACAAATTTTTATTTTATTTAAAATATAAACGATACGATAAAATAATAAAAATTATAAACGATACGAGGGGGCAAATGGTTTATTGGTACGTCGGATATTATAATTGGGGTTTATGGTCACCATTCAGATTAAGAACTTTTTATTTTTAAAACGGCCCTGACGTCAAGAGAAGCTCATACTGCTATAATTGATTACTTCGGAGTGAGTACTCAATATACTCTTCCAATATATTTAATAATATGAAGTCGCGGTGCCCGAAAATGACTGCACCGACGCCCGGGGACCAGTATATCCTAATAAATAGAACTGCATACGACACGGTTCGCACCCCGATACAGTCAATCCCGGACACCTTCCAATTACGCGGGTCTATAATTAACGATAATTTTTAAGTAATCAAATATATAAAAAACAACATGAACAACTCCTCGGAAAATCCAACCTCAAATAAAAAATATTGATAAAAATTATTATAAACATTATACGAGGGCGCAAATGGTTCATTTTACAAAAATTACACACGTACGTCGAATATTATATTGGGTTTTAAGGAATTTTTGGTCACCATTGGGAATAACAAATTTTTATTTTATTTAAAATATAAACGATACGATAAAATAATAAAAATTATAAACGATACGAGGGGGCAAATGGTTTATTGGTACGTCGGATATTATAATTGGGGTTTATGGTCACCATTCAGATTAAGAACTTTTTATTTTTAAAACGGCCCTGACGTCAAGAGAAGCTCATACTGCTATAATTGATTACTTCGGAGTGAGTACTCAATATACTCTTCCAATATATTTAATAATATGAAGTCGCGGTGCCCGAAAATGACTGCACCGACGCCCGGGGACCAGTATATCCTAATAAATAGAACTGCATACGACACGGTTCGCACCCCGATACAGTCAATCCCGGACACCTTCCAATTACGCGGGTCTATAATTAACGATAATTCTCAAGTAATCAAATATATAAAAACAACATGAACAACTAATGAGGAAATCTAACCTCAACTGAAAAAAATAATAAAAATTATAAACGATACGAAGGAGCACAAATTTTTATTTTTGAAACGGTCCTGACGTCAAGAGAGGCTCATACTGCGATAATTGATTACTTCGGAGTGAGTACTCACTATACTCTTCCAATATATTTAATAATATGAAGTCGTAGTGCCTGAAAATGACTGCACCGACGCCCGGGGACCAGTATATCCTAATAAATAGAACTGCATACGACACGGTTCGCACCCCGATACAGTCAATCCCGGACACCTTCCAATTACGCGGGTCTATAATTAACGATAATTTTTAAGTAATCAAATATATAAAAAACAACATGAACAACTCCTCGGAAAATCCAACCTCAAATAAAAAATATTGATAAAAATTATTATAAACATTATACGAGGGCGCAAATGGTTCATTTTACAAAAATTACACACGTACGTCGAATATTATATTGGGTTTTAAGGAATTTTTGGTCACCATTGGGAATAACAAATTTTTATTTTATTTAAAATATAAACGATACGATAAAATAATAAAAATTATAAACGATACGAGGGGGCAAATGGTTTATTGGTACGTCGGATATTATAATTGGGGTTTATGGTCACCATTCAGATTAAGAACTTTTTATTTTTAAAACGGCCCTGACGTCAAGAGAAGCTCATACTGCTATAATTGATTACTTCGGAGTGAGTACTCAATATACTCTTCCAATATATTTAATAATATGAAGTCGCGGTGCCCGAAAATGACTGCACCGACGCCCGGGGACCAGTATATCCTAATAAATAGAACTGCATACGACACGGTTCGCACCCCGATACAGTCAATCCCGGACACCTTCCAATTACGCGGGTCTATAATTAACGATAATTCTCAAGTAATCAAATATATAAAAACAACATGAACAACTAATGAGGAAATCTAACCTCAACTGAAAAAAATAATAAAAATTATAAACGATACGAAGGAGCACAAATTTTTATTTTTGAAGCGGTCCTGACGTCAAGAGAGGCTCATACTGCGATAATTGATTACTTCGGAGTGAGTACTCACTATACTCTTCCAATATATTTAATAATATGAAGTCGTAGTGCCTGAAAATGACTGCACCGACGCCCGGGGACCAGTATATCCTAATAAATAGAACTGCATACGACACGGTTCGCACCCCGATACAGTCAATCCCGGACACCTTCCAATTACGCGGGTCTATAATTAACGATAATTTTTAAGTAATCAAATATATAAAAAACAACATGAACAACTCCTCGGAAAATCCAACCTCAAATAAAAAATATTGATAAAAATTATTATAAACATTATACGAGGGCGCAAATGGTTCATTTTACAAAAATTACACACGTACGTCGAATATTATATTGGGTTTTAAGGAATTTTTGGTCACCATTGGGAATAACAAATTTTTATTTTATTTAAAATATAAACGATACGATAAAATAATAAAAATTATAAACGATACGAGGGGGCAAATGATTTATTGGTACGTCGGATATTATATTTGGGGTTTATGGTCACCTTTCAGATTAAGAAATTGTTATTTTTAAAACGGCCCTGACGTCAAGAGAAGCTCATACTGCTATAATTGATTACTTCGGAGTGAGTACTCAATATACTCTTCCAATATATTTAATAATATGAAGTCGCGGTGCCCGAAAATGACTGCACCGACGCCCGGGGACCAGTATATCCTAATAAATAGAACTGCATACGACACGGTTCGCACCCCGATACAGTCAATCCCGGACACCTTCCAATTACGCGGGTCTATAATTAACGATAATTATCAAGTAATCAAATATAGAAAAACAACACAAACAACTCCCGATGAAATCTAACCTCAACTGTAAACAATTGAAAAAATTATAAAGGATTATCTTCTGTACTGAAATTGGTGAAGACTTCAGAACGTACAAGAAAAGTTACAAAATTTCCTACCGCGCGTTTTAGAATATTTTTTAATTAAAATTTGTTTGTTGATTAAACACTTTACTTACAGCGCTGAAGAAAAATTAATTTCCACCTACCTTGTCTTCTACAAATCCATCCACCATTACGACCCTACCTTTAATCCTGATATGTTTTCACCCTATTCTTCTCCATGTCCTGCTCCACCACCAACCATATAGCCAACACAAGCAAATTATCACATTTCATTTTATCCTTCCGATTACAAATTCAAAATTTTTTTATGATAATAATTTTTCACTTTGAAAATTATAAATAAAATTGATCCGCGAAATTTAAAGCTTTCATATCAAGCTTTTCACTTCTAAACGAACTCGAGACTTTTCACTACCGAACGCGAAATTTCGAAATGATTATTACGAAGGCGTATTGAAAATAATCCTGTAAATCGAAAATTTTCATTATTATATAAATAACATAATTATTCAAAATTTGTTGCTTACCTAAGATTATTTAAGGTTACTAAGCGTTCTAACGTTATGAAAATCCAGATCTCCTCCGATCTCTTCTACTGTTGAGTCAGAGATGGAATTCCCACCAAACATGGAAAGAATTACATTAATTTGATGCACGACCAGCTGGGTAATAATAATTCTATATTTGTAAGTAATGTTACATTACGTCCTCCCCCAGTAGGAACCTTCTACTTGGAACATATTTTGTCTGAAACAAAAGAAACAAAAATGAGTGAACATAATTAGTTTGATTTTTTGCTTCACAAAAACAATTAAGTAACACAAAGTTAAAGAATAAAAGAAAAAAGGAAAAAAAGTGTAACAATTTTTTAGAAGCATCCTGTAGCTATTAATGTTTTTCAATTGTTGGACAAATGGAAACTTTGTTTCCATCAAACAATCTTTTATTTATATCTTACTTTTGATTACATCTTTGTAATCTTGATTTAACCCTTTATTTTTCATTTTTCGACAAATAAAGATCAATCGGACTCTACGTTGAAATTTACATCGATATAGGTAAATTATCCCCCTAAGCCAGTTGGCTGGAAACGCCCCTGAAACCCACCATGGAAACAATTTAAGAAAATATTTAGTATGAATATTATTATTATTATCATATATTAAGAAATGTCTCACAAATCTTTAACTTAAATGATAAAATAGTGAGAAACCGAACAAAATGGGAGGAACACCTCCAGAGAATAGAGAACCGCAGAATCCCTACACAGATCTATAAATATGAACCTCAAAGACGCAAGATGTAGGAATCGCAGAAAAAATGGGCCGGAACAGGTCAGCGACCTAACTCATGAAAGAAATGATAATGATGATTATTCCTATTTTGAAAACTTTGCCTTTTCTTGTCCTTCTTTAACTAACCTCTGATTGGTTCCCTCGTTTCATAATATAAAAGGTTATAAAATTAAAATTTTATAAAACTTTAACTAAATTTTCATGAAGTAAATAAAATTTTAATCTAACAAAAACACAGGAAAGAAAAAAAAATGATAAGAACTGAAATCATTCGGACAGTATAGGTACAAATAAAATGTTCAAAAATGAGCAGTGAAAAGTTGCAATCAGTAGGTGTATTGGAGAATCCGGAAATTACTGTAACCAGAGGTCACGCGAAGATACCTCGTCTATTGTGGTCAATGTAATTATGGGGTGACCAAGTATTTTTTGTACAAAACGAGTTCGAATGCAATTTTATTGACACAGCGAATGCCCTTTTGCCTTTTGTTTATCTCCTCGTCGTTGATTAGGTTACGTTATAAAAGTACAAAGGAGTCCAAAATAATGCAAATAAGATCGTTGGGTTTTAGAAATCATTCACGAAGAAAGAGTACAGTTGGGATAATTTTTAATTATTTAATTTTTTTTTAGTTTGTAAATTTTTTTTTTGGATTTTTACAAACTCAAGTCCAAAAATTTTTGAAGAAATAAAACTTGAAGTAAAATTTTGCGCAAACTGAACAGTAAATTATTTAAAAATTGAAGTTACGTAAAGCGCAAATAAAATATTTATACTATTATACAATTTTAAGTTGTTATCAAATTAATTTTGTTAAGCAGTATTTATTTAAAAATAAAATAAAATTTGCAAATTAAACTTTTGTTATATTATAACGCAAGGTATGTAAGTAGATATTTGTTATTACAACGTGATAACAGCTAAACAGTAGATGCACCTGCTCATGAAATGAGGTATCAGCTTCCACTTCCACCCATTTCTATGGATGGTTAACACAGTGAATTTCTGGGAACTGTTGGTTAAAACCTTATTAAAACAGTGCCGCTTAACAAGGTTGTACTGTAATTGGTGCCAGCATGAACAGTGATTTTCATTATTAGCATTGGTACCTACTATTTTGTATTGTTAAAATTCGATTCGAATATGCAGAATGCAGTTTATAGGTTAACGTTATAATTATTGAAAATGTTTAAATTAATTTGCGTGCTACATTTTATATGAAATTATCGTGTAAACCAAAGGAAAATGGTATTCTACTGGTAACAATTTCAGACAATATTATAATATATACTTATATTTAAAAATATTACCTTGTCAAGAATTCAATTGCAGTACAATTATTTGAAGCTATAAAATCGATAGGTACTATTGCAAAACTTTATAGAAAACGTTGACGTAATTCTTTATTTTAGGAATACCCGAGTACTGAAATACTTGTTCAAATTAGAGAACAGAGGCAACCCAAAGAGAATTTTTGTGATGTAATTCTAAGTGATAAGATGAATGTCATTAGTGTTTGGAATTAAAGCAGGGGTTTTCTCAAAACACAAAAGTTATACTTAGGAGAATTTCATTCTTGCGGTTCGTTCATTACCAATCGATACACCAAAAATTAATTTTCTTTAGCAAAGTCCGACTTACTGATTTAATTTTTTTTCATAGTAAATATTTAGGACTTCAATAGGTCCAAATCGTTAGATGCGTTTTTCAGTGATTTTCAAAACAAGGTGTATTAAATTTTCGTATTTCTGTCTCTAATTGACTGAAAAGTGCATCTTATAATTTGGAGCTATTGAAGTCATAACTGCTCTATACCCTTCGTCGGCAAACCGCGGTTCTTTGGCCCTCTGCCACAAATGACCACGTGCGAGAGCATCAAGAAATTCAGAAATGTTTACTTAAGAAAAAGCCATTTTTTATTATTAATAATTTTATCGGGTGGCCCATCTAGACCCAAACCGGTAGACTATCATTTTTTAGATAGGAAATTAATGACAGACAAATAATGAGAAATAAGTTTGGTGATTTATTTTGAATTCGTATTCAAGTTATTTCAGATATTCATTAAGCTTTTTACATTCTAAGTAGAATATTGCTTTTCCTTTCAGGAATTACAAATCCGATTGACGGGGTGGTTCAGTCCCCATATTACAGATAAATCAATATCCATTTCACCACAGCGTATGGATGCCCATTGGAAGGCCGAGCTAAGAAATTCTGGATAGTCCGTGATTTGGACCCAGAATTTCCGCTCTGTGCTCAACCAGCAGTCACATCACTCCACGGCTGTGGCTCATTTCAGATATTATAATTGTTTATTTTTATAGATAAAAAAAAGACATTATTGAAAAACAGGTATTTAATGTAAATTTCTTGCACTGCAAAAATGCTGCTGGTGAAACGAAAGATATCATTATAATAAGTTTGTTCTTTCAGAAAATCACGGATAGTTTTATGATTGGTCGTTGTTATACCTATGTAGACATAATTTGAAACAGTTTGGAAATTGTTGCTGTCCCAACGCATTTCAATCATAACCTAGTCAAATTAGACGAAAAACAAGCTCCAGTTCGGAAAAATTACCATCGAGCTGAATTTTGGTATACACCTTTATTACGTTGCCATAAACAATGTGTGAAAAGTCGACCAAGAGATCATATTTTCTTCAAAGGTTACTTGAGGTCAAAGGTCATGAAAATGACCTTTTTGTAAATAGGGTAAACCATATTATAGTTGTTGGACACATCGACAGCCCCAAGGAACAAAGCCGTAACTCAAGTTAGGTCAAATTTGAGTTATGACTACCACTGTATTCCTGAGAAAAATACCTTTCTTTTATGTTAAAAGAATTTTTCTCTACGAGCAATAATACCAGAGATAATCAGTAAAAAGGAGTTTTATCTCTGTTATTTTTCAATTTTTTTCCAATTGGGCAGTAACAAAGCCGGTATTCAAATTACATTTTTTTACAACTTAGCGTTTCTGATTATGTTAGGGGGTTAAATAGTCATAATATCAATTGCGTCGTTGTTTTTTTTTTACTTTTATGTTTTTCTTTAAAACTTTCAAATTGCTCTCCTGAAAAATACATACTGAAAAAATACTCCTGTACGTAAAAATAAGTTACGTCTTTGTTCCTTGGGGGTGTCGACATTATAGTTATTGGACATTGCAATAAACTTTAAAATAGGACTATTTTTAATGCTACATAAACTAGTAATAGATAGATTAGTAAGTCTGTAATACATACTAGGTGTAACGCAAAAGTGCGTGAGAATTTATTCCCACTCTCAACATTACTGTCCAATAACTAAACATATTTGCGGTTTTCAAATATATTTCGTTTATTTTTAAAATCGGGTTGTCATGATAAAAAAATTTAATATGCAACATTAAAAGACAATGTTGAACTTACATAAAAATGAATTTGGTAAAAAAATAACAAGAACTAACATAAGAGAGATATAAATTGTATAAAGCAAAAATTTGCTTTACTGTGAAATAACTATATACTTTACCCTATCTCGCTTTTTGTTTATCCTACAATAAAAAGTTTCAAACAAAAATTATAGAGGAGATAATTATCTACAAAAAAAATCTTATGACATTTTCATGAAAAAGCTATTGGTTTAACTCTATAAAGCCTACAATGTACAAGCATTCGGGTGGTTATGAGTTAGTATGTTTTATTCAAAAACAAAGTCTTTCCTTTTTTTTATTATGGTTCTTTTCCATTAAATATGTATATATTGTCATATATTTTATGGGACGAAAAAATTTATTTATTTAGATTAATACTAAAACAAATAAAGTGTGTGCACGAAATAATTTGGTCGAACAAATATTACCACAGTTTGTTTATTTTATTTAAAATTTAATTCAAATATATCACAAAAAGAACTTCATTTAATATACTTTTAATATTAAGAAAAAAATTTTCAATTAATTTTTGTAAACGCGAATTTTCGGACTTTGGACTTGACTTCTTGCATCAAGCGTTGCACATCAGCTTCCGTGACCGTATCAGCTGC
The DNA here is from genome assembly GCA_905340355.1 of Rhagonycha fulva. Lineage (NCBI taxonomy): Eukaryota > Metazoa > Arthropoda > Insecta > Coleoptera > Cantharidae > Rhagonycha > Rhagonycha fulva. The sequence continues at coordinate 4,324,153 of HG996559.1, forward strand.
CTATTGCCACTTTTTCTTAAAGCTTTGTGTATTTTCCACGCTCCCCTTGGTCTTCAGCAACTTCCTTTTTACTATTCCCCAATAGGTTTCAGTTGGCCTAAGTTGTGGACAATTTCATGGCTAATTTACCGTAATGAGAAGAGGCTAAGTCTGGCCAAAAAAGCACTGAACCTTTATGTGACTTAATAAAAGGCAGTAATAATTTTTGTAGGCATTCTACGACATACATTTTTTGATTAATAGTCCCTGTTGATACGAAAATTCCGCTTTTAAGACCACATGAGCATATTGCCTGCCAAATCAAAAATTTCTTGGGAAATTTGTCAAGTTTTTTTTTTTAATTTCTCAGGTACCAATCCACGTTTCTCTGCTGAGTAAAATTGCTGTCCTGGAATTTGTTTAAAGTCTGCTTTTACGTATGTCCTGTCGTCCATGACAATGCAATCAAAATTGTGAATCACATTGTCATAAAGCTTTCGAGCTCGGGTTTTAGCAGTTTTGGCTTGTTTGTCATTGCGATTTAGGGCAACATTTACTTTGTAAAACTTCAAACCATCTTGTTTCCGTACTTTTTGCACATAAGATGACGACATTTTAACTTTTTTTGCTATATCTCTCACAGAGAGCCCAGGATTGCGTTTTAAAGCAGCAATCACGGACCTTGCTTTTTTTGGTGACACAAATCCTTTTTTCCTACCACTTCCTTGTTTCTTATTAATTGATAAAGTTGCATTGTATTTTTTAAGAGCACTTGCAAATGTGACAAGTTGGGATTTTCTCTATTTTTGTGCACAATTAATTCACGGACGTCACGATGAGTCCAATTCATTTTTGTTTGGTTTTTCTTTGATTACTACTGTGTACTACCGAAATGTTGACAACAATGTGACGTTAATTTATGACTATTTAGATTTTTTTATTATTACTATTACAAAAGTTACACGGTTGTTTTTGCGACCAAGTTATTTAGTGCACATACTTTAATATCAATTTAAAAATTAAACAACTACATACAGAAAATTAACTAAGAAAAATTTATCATATCTTATAACAGGTGAAAATGACAATCTTTGGAAATAAGCAAAATGAAAATTTAAAATTTATAAAATAATTTATACAAAATTGGAAGTTTTTCTGAAAATTCAAGTTTTAAGGTAAACAATAGCGGCTATGGTGATGAAAGGTTGGTATCGTAGTCAAGCAATGAAACTTAATGGTGTAATGAATTAGGAATAGCATTTATAAAATGTGTGAGCTAGAGCTTAAAAATGTAGCAAATTAATGAAGTTAAATAGTGATATGGTATTATAATTAAAATTAATTTATTTTATTAAATAAAACTCGAACAGAAGATTGAATGATAAAATAAGTTGCAAAGGTACGAATAAAATGAAAATTGTTAAAAGGTTCACTAAAAGAAAATTGAAAGATTAGAAATTTGAAAAATTATTTATTATTTTTACAAGATGGATGAAAAATTTTGTGCAAATTGATTAATTAATGACTTTGAAGGTGTTAAATAGCATTCATTATTGATGGTTTGAACTTTGTAAAATAGATAAGAGCTGTAAATTTGATTTGCCAGTTGGACTATTTTATTTTGAAATTAATTTGTTAAAATTTATAGTTATTGTTAAAAATGTTAAAGAGTTGTTCTTCGTTCCAAAGATACGACGTCGAGTATCTATCTTTCTTCAAATCCCTTTTGGATTTAGCAAAAGATAGGAGGGAGATGTCGTATATATTTTGGGACGAAGAAATTTATTTGTTTCGAGCAATTTTTACATTTTTGATTGAGAAAAATTTAAACTTGTGCGACGCATTAGTTGTGATAGCAGAGGTGGAGAAATTTTTCATTTGGAGAAAGAGAAGTGCAACCTTTCAAGTCGCATGGTTGGGTTTTGATTTACTCCAGTAGAAATTATTTTGAAAAAGTGAAAATAAATATTTTGAGTGTTATTTGTTTTGGAAAAATAATAAAGAAGAAATTGGCGATTTTGAAGTTTTTTTTATTGGAACAAACAAAATTTAATTGGAAAGCAAAAGTTGGATGTGTTTGCAAGGTGGCACTGCAAAGGTTCGATAAGTTTTTTCCAATTAGGCTAGCTGGAAAATGATAGTAGATAATCAGACCATTGAATTTATTATTTTTGGAAAAGTTAATTTTTTTTATGGTTTTGAGTTTTTTTAATTGGAGGCTTGATTATAATACTACTTCATCATGTACAACATAAGACCCCATTACCACCCGAATTTTTGTACATACCACCCCACAACCACCCAAATCTTTGAACATTGTATATTATATTATAGCTTTTTCATAAAAATGTCATAAGACTTTTTTGTAATTTGAAAATAGGATATATTTTTTAATGCTCATAAAAATGGTAAAATCATTAAAAAGTGAAAATATTGTAAGTGTAACAGATAGTTACCACCCGAAGACCCAAAACCAAGGCTAACTCAATTATTTTATTGAGTTAGTTTTGAGGGTTGGATCCTTGCATAACACCATTTATTTAACAAACAAAACTAAAAGCAAAATAGCAACCTAAAGACTTTTTACATTTATAATATTTATCTATCAACAATATAATACGATTTTTTTTAATTTTCCATTTTGATTATTTATTTATTAAGGTAAAAAAAATTTATTTCCGTCTAATAAGAACCAAGATTTTTTACTTAAGTTTATTAGACAAGAAGTTTTTTTGTACTAATTTTGATTATTTTCTTTTCCAAATAAATACACCGTGCACAATAAGTTAACATCGTTTTCTTTATTTGGTGCATAAGGGGCTGCATTTTAAAAATGTAAGATAAGTAGGTCAGTGTGGCAATAAATTAGTTAACCTCTTATCCATGAGAGGTACAACGAAAATATTAAAATCGTAAAAATATTACGGAAGAAAAAATTGAAATTCAAGTTAGCTACATAATATTACTTGTAATAATTTGACCATCGATGTGATGATGACTCATCGATCATCATATTTCTGGGAATCACTAAATGTACAACGCAAGCGCATTTTTCATCAAAGTATGAAATTAAAATTTTGTCTGAAATTTAACGAAAATAACTTTGTTTAAACTTTCGATTCACTAGTTTTGAGGTATTAAATTGTATTTAGCATTTTCTTCCGAGTAACGCCAACGCGCTTAATTTTTCAAGATGGTGGCCATAAAAAAATTACGATAAACGATTTTTTTTCTTTGATCATCGAACAAACGGCCACATATTTTTCAAAAATTTTAACGCAAAATAAAATATGAATAAGTAGTAGTTGATAAAAGTATGGTTAGTTTGTTCTAAACTGCATTTTAAACGTTTGAAAATAGAAAACGAAAAATTGGTACATACATAAATAAAATTTATTTCTTGACCTTCTTTCTGCGGTTAGCTTTCATGATCCAACTACACTTCACTATAAATATGCACACTAAATACACACAATTACAATTTTCAAAATTTGTTATTTGAAACTTGAAAACAAGCACCTTAATAAAGCGCATCTGTAGATTTACGTCCGAAGTCCTTCGTTTAACGAACGAAACTGAGGCGCCAACTGTTCGAATGTACTCGTGAAAATGGGCGGGCGGGAGATTCGATTAAAACTTGAATGTTGGCCGTTGCATTATAAAAACTTGAACAAGCGTTTTTTAAAACTTTTTAACAAATTTAGAAATTTGAACGACGATAAATAATGAAGGGAGTTACGCCAGGGAGGTTTTCAGCTAAAAATAATCACAATCAAGTTTGATTTATTTGGTTTTTGTAATTTTTTGTTAGTTGCAAAGATTTTAAATAAAACTTACTTTGAAATTCGAAAATTAAAATCACTACCGACCACTCCGCAAACAACAAAAAGAAAGATCGTGTTCGTATCCAGAATTACAATAGATTTTAAAATTGCAAGAAAATATTAAGTAAAATCAAAATCTTTCAGAAATTACATACAACGTTCAAAGTATTCAAATCAATTGGCTGATAAATAATTTTTTAATCCAAATAAACTCACAAGGCCGAATGACATACAAGCGACTGCAGAATTATTTTGTTTAATATTGGTTCACCAAATTGTAGTTGTGTCCAGATTACTGTTCCAGTTATTTTTAATTTGTAAAAGGTAGGAAAAGGGCCTCAAATTTATACTGAGCCTTCTCCCTCCGTTTCCTATTTACACTTATGTGTAAAAAATAATGCATACTATGTAAATAAACATTTAAATAACATTTTTCAAAACTAATTTTTACTCGAAACTGACTGAATATTGTGACTTACAATTTGGTCTAAGGTTTGTTATTACTTATTACTATGTAACAATACGACGAATAGCCCGTCAAAATAGAAATTGACCCTTGCATAAATTCCCAAAAAGCTGAAAATTTACATGAACGTTAGGGATACCATTATAATGAAATTGTGGAAAGCCCCCTTCGATCCCATGTGTGCGCAAAAAATTAGTTTTATGAGAAAAATAGTTCAGACTAAAATTGTAGATCGTTTAATTTTCTACAAAAATTATCCTTACACTTTTTTCTCTAAGGCCCAGTTGTATAAAGGAGGGTTGACTCGGGGATCAGCTGATCCTGGATCAAGAGTTGACCCAGGATCAACGTCTATGCGGTTTATTTTGTTATTCTTACTTTAATACACAAAAAAACAATGTTGCCAGATGTTATTTTAATAAATGACTAATGGATTTAGACAAACAGAATAAATCAGAATAAATTTAAAAGTAAATAAAGTTGATCCTTGGTTTAACTCTGATCCGAGGATGATCCTCTTTTATACAACTGGCTCTAAGATTCACCATTTTTGAGAAGAAGCGATTCTACACGTTTCCACGCCAACTATGAGGTAGTGTACTTGGCGTTTTTTATAATGCGATTTCCTTGGTAGACCTACTCCACGGTCTATTTTACTGAAGTTTAATGAAATTTCAGGTCTTCTGATTCAACTTCCTCTTTATCATTTTTCTGAGTCCACGCAAATTGTTGTAGCAGTGATACATCAGTTGTTTCGTCGTTGATGTAATAATAATCTTCTTCTGCTAGAGATTCAACATTTGAACACGATTGGCCTTGACAACTGGTGCATGCTGGTGAACAAAATAAGCCTACTTTTTCGTAGCCGCATTTCGAATTACACCCCTTTTTGCAGTTGCAAAAAATAGTATTAAGGAGCTTTTCTGGTGCAGGTGGAAGTAGAGTGTGGATTGGTTTCAAAACATTATTAATTAGCTACCAAGTATATAAATGTATATAAGATAGCACTACGGGCCTTGCAAACCCATGGCTTGTTTGACTACACTGGACCATTTCTTTCGATCTCGAGCTCTATTCATCCATTTTTTGATATGTAAGTTGTCTAAATCTGTTTGTACTTCTTCTTTCCATTTTGATTTAGGTCTACCTCTTCTTCTCGTTCGACCCATGTTCATCCTCAACATCATGTTTGGTATTCTCTTTTCGCTCATTCGTATTAAGTGACCTAACCACCTTATGCGCTGTGACTTAACCACTCCAGTAATAGTAGCTTCCTTATATAACTCCTGGTTGGTTCGCCTTATCCATCTTCCCTTTTCATACTTTCCTCCAAATATTTTTCTCAATATTTTTCGTTCCCATACACTTAGCATTGTTTGTTCTTGCTTTCTCAACGTCCAAACTTCGCTTGCGTATGTAACTACTGGTCTTATTATTGTTTTGTACACCCTGAGCTTTACCGACCTTGAAAACATTTTACCATTTAATATCGATTTTAGGGCAAATGCGACTTTGTTTCCTGCAGCGATTCTAGCTCTTATCTCCTTTCTGCTTCCCACTTTTCTAGTTATCAACGTTCCAAGATATGTGAATGTTTCACAACTTCTTCAAATTTGACCATTTCACCGTTTTTTAATTGCACTTCAAAATATCCACCTTGTTCGAAAGGTCTGTCGTCCCAAAGCATGTACTTGGTTTTTCCCTCGTTGACCTCAAGTCCCATTTTTTGGGCAGTACTCAATATAATTTTTGTAGCTTCTTGCAGTTTGTATCGTGTTCGTGTTAAGATTGTCACATCATCCGCAAAGACACTGCTGTTTATTGCGAAATATTATGTTGTTTGTTACCACCAATTTTGCTGTCTCTTAGGGCTTTTTCAAGCACAAAATTAAATAGTAAGTACTGCTGAAAGTGGATCACCCTGTCTTAATCTTTGTTTGATTTTAAACTTTCTTGATAGCTTCCCATTCATTTTTACTTTGTTGGTGGTTTCATCAAGTGTCATTTGTACCAATCTTATTAGCTTATCAGGTATCTCGAACTCTTTAAGTGCTGTATATAATTGGTTTCTTTTGACGCTGTCCTATGCTTGCTTAAAGTCTACAAACAATATATGTGTTTGTAGTTTGTGTTCATGACTTATGTACCTACTGTAATTCTCTAATAAGTTCGTATTGTCGTATAATTTTTGGATGAAGAAATTTATTTATTTGTTTAAGTTTTGTATTTTGATTTTTAAAATTTAAAGATGTGACGCCCTGGTGTGATAGCAGGTGCGGTCGTTGATTCTTATGTAGGAATTACCGGTTCGATCCCGGCAAAAGGTTGAAAATTTATTTAGATTATTGATATTTAAAAATTGTAATTATAAGGTTAATTACTTGATGATAAGGACTTGCAAGCGACCCACGGTGCTGCAAGGTCGCGGTTTTGTAGATTGCGAAATTAAATTGTAAATTTTGGCAAAAATAATAAAAAAAGTTGAGTGAAACAGAAAGTTTTATTAAGTGTTTTGATTTATTTTAGAAAAGAAAAATATAATATTTTGAAAGGGAAGTTTTTTGATTTATTTGCAAGATCGCGGACTTGAGTGTGCGATAACTGAGACGATTGAGCTAAGCTGGGTTTTATGATAAAAAATAATTCGACCATTGAATTTAGTTTTTTTTTATGAAGAAGAATTTTATAATTTTAAAAAGAAAATCTTTAAGTATTTGCAAGGTCGCGTACTGCAAATGTGCGATTGATATTCTGGAGGATTATTTTTATGTCATTTGGTCCGACACTGATCTATCCTTACGGAATCCGCTCTGGTACTCACCGATTATTTTATCTGCATATTGGTTTAATCTATTTTTTACACGTTACCAATATTTTATACATCACATTTAATCAGGCTATACCTCGATAGTTACTGCAGTCAGTTTTGTCGCCTTTTTTGTGGATGGGACATATTACAGCATCTCTTCATATTTTTGATGGCATTGTTTCTTTTTCCCATACTTCCTCGATTAGTAAATATTAGCTACCAAGTAGGTACCAACCTCATTATTCTGAATCCAGTTGATTACCAAGCCACACTTGAACCTGGTAATATACTCGATAAAAATGTTGGTGAGCAGAAGCCAAGGTTGGATGAAGACAAGCTAATTGCTCACGTTTTTTATTACTTGTAGTTTTTACAATAGATAAATAACATAACTTATCTACGCAAGTAATTTTTTTTGGAGCTCCATATACAGAAAGAAGAAAGCGAATTTCGTTGGTAATTAGAGTTTCTGAAGCAGAGTTCAGATCTTCAAAACTTTTGCACATGTGTAATTACATTTTGTTTTTCAAACAAGTTAAAAACTGTTGTTTTACCCCTCCGGGACAGTGCTGATGTTGTATCACAGCCACAGGCCTAGCATGTAATTAAACTTATAACACCCCTCTTTTTGGGTCGGCTGTTAAAAATAGAATATATAATTTTTACGTTTAGGATAAACCGACAAACTCGTATTTGAAAATATTTCCGATGGTTGTTGAGCCTTGTCTGGTTTTAAAAAATAAATGATTTTTGCAATTGGAGTTGAATGTACTCTACGTACATTTAAACTAGGGAATGCACTATGGAGAATACAACTTTAGTAAAGGTTAGAATTGCTTTTTCTCAAAAATGGCGAATCTTTGGAAAAAAACTGTAAGGGCAATTTTTGTAGAAAATTAAATGATCTACAATTTTTTTCAGAATTATTTTTATCATAAAATTAACCGTTTCGCAAAACAATTTTAAATCCCATTTTTGCAAACTTTGATCTCGCATAAAATTTTTTTCACACATGGGATCGATGGAGACTTTTTACTATTTCATTATAATGGTATCCCTAACGTTCATGTAAATTTTCAGTTTTTTGGGAATTAATGCAAAGTACCCCCATTTTTATTTTTTTACCTATTTTGACCGGACTATAAGGGTCAGTTCTAATCAGTCAGACCCTAAATGCACATAACAAGGTGATAGCACACGGAAAAAAAGGTTTTCTTAAATGAAGAAAATATTTTCATGCGGCTATTCACGCAAGAGATTTTCTTGATTTAAATGGTTTTTTAATTGTTATTTTAAAATTAATTAGGTATACTTACTTACACGGGAAAAAATTACTTAATTGAAATGAAAACAATTTAAATCAAGAAAATCTCTTACTTGCATAGCCGCACGAAAATATTTTCTTCATTTAAGAAAACCTTTTTTTCGTGCAGGCGGCGCGGATTCTTGCTGAGCTTCAAAAATGGCAATTTAAAAATAGTGTATATTTTTTAATGATCATAAAAATGGTAAAATCATTAAAAAGTGAAAAAATTGTAAGTCTAACAAATAAGAGTTACTACTCGTAGACCCAAAACCAAGGCTAACTCAATTATTTTACTGAGTTAGTTTTGAGAGTTGGATCCCTATTGCGTAACACCATTCTTTTAACAAACACAAAACTAAAAGCAAAATAAAGCAACCTAAAGACTTCTTACATTTATAATATTTATCTATCAATAACCATAATACGATTTTTTCTAAATTTTTCCATTTTGATTATTTATTAAGATAAAAATTTTTATTTCCGTCTAATAAGAACCAAGATTTTTTACCTAAGTTTATTACTTTAGTAGACAAGAAGTTTTTTTAACTAATTTTGATTATTTTCTTTTCCAAATAAATATACCATGCATATACATCTTTTTCTTTTGGTGCATAAAGAGTTCATTTTTAAAAATGTAAGATAAGTTAGTAGGTCAGTGTGGCAATAAATTTAGTTAACCTCTTATCCATTAGGTAGGTACAACAAGAATTTAAAATTGAAAAAAAATATTACAGAAGAAAATATTGAAAATCAAGTTCTGATCATCGATGTGATGACTTATTCAGAATTACATTAAATTTTAAAATTGCAAGAAAATATTATGTAAAATAAAAATCTTTGAGAAATTATAACGTTCAAAGTATTCATATCAATTGGCTGATAAATAAGTTTTTAATCCAAATAAACTCACTCGCAAGGCCGAATGACATAATAATAATAATTTACTTTATTACAAACAAGCAATATCAAGATACAAAATATATGTTCCAGCACGCGTTCGTAAAAGACGGAGATCAGCTTCAGTAGCTGGTTTTCATCACGACCCAGAGGATTTGCCTGCTTTAGTTGACGATGTTTATTGTGTTTCTCAAAAAGTCGTCCACATGATAAAAGGCTTGTTCTTTTAGGTATTTGTTTATTACCGTTTTAAATTTCTTTAGTTCAAGCTCTCTGATCACCATTGGTAACTTGTTAAAAAGTTTGGTAGCATAGTATATGCTAGCATTCCTTGATCTTGTCAATCTTAAATGTTCTTGATGGATATTTGCGTTATTTCGCGTATTGTAGCTATGTACTGAGTTCATAATCTTGAAATTATTTATATTTTTTCTTGCATATATGAGGCATTCCAATATGTAATTTGATGGTATGGTGAGGATATTCAGTTCCTCGAATTTGTCCTTTACGTCTGCTCGGTAATTCAACGCTCGGCGTTGGAGCTTGAAGATTCTTTCCATGTGGCACGTATGGCCCCATACTAATAGCGCGTAATTTGCAATTGATTGAATTAGCGCGTGAAAGGCTGTTATTACATATATTCTTTTCCGCATGTTTCACGAGGTTACGCAGTGCAAACATGTTTCGGCATATTTTTTTGATTATTTCATTAACATGTTTGTTGAAATTTAGGGTTGGGTCTATGTATACCCCTAAAAAGCAGATGCTATCTGGATTCTCGTAATCGTGTTTCTTCAGTGTAAATATCATTGATTGTGTCTTGCTTATGTTTAGGCTTAGTTGATTCGCCCCGAACCAGTTTTTAAGACTAATTTTATTATCTTCAATCCTCTGTTTCAATGTGTTCAGGTGCTTGTATTTACAGGCGTTTGTCGTGTCATCTGCAAATAAGATTAGTAGGTCGTCTTGAGTTTTGATGTTGTTCAAGTCATTGATGTTACACCAGGAATAGCAATGGTCCCAATACCGATCCCTGCGGCACCCCACTTGAAACTCGCTTGGCCTCCGATAGCTGTTCATCATAGAATGTCCTTTGAGTGCTTTCTTCAAGGTAGCTTCTTAGTAAGTTTAATGCCTCATTACCCAATCCAAGTTGCTTTAATTTGAATAATAGGAGAACGTGACACACACAATCGAACGCTTTTGAGAGGTCGCAGAAAGTCGCACCCACATATTCGTCATCTTCAAATCCCCTAATCACATATTCTATTAGCTTGTTGATTGCTTCTGTAGTTGACTTCCCTTTTCTGAAGCCGTACTGGTTTTCGTTTAATAGTCCTTTTCCTTCAAGATAATTACGCAACTGATCTTCTAGTAAATATTCGAAAATCTTGGATATTATCGGTATCAAGGATTGTAATTGAATCGGTACATGTACAAAAGAGCTATTTTGAGAAAAACACAATAAACTGATTGACTGCTAAACGAATTACTTTTCTGTATTTTGATACATTGTGAAGTTGTAGTCATTAAATACCTTGATATGATTACGATGAAAAGTTTATAAAAATTTGTTACTGAAAAAAAATAGCGACAAAAGAACATCTTGTACTTATACTGTTCTTTCACTCAATAAAAAAAAATTTAATGCCGTTTAAAAAAGCGTTTAATATTGCACAAAAATTAAATATTTGCTGTTGTAAAATAATGTATTGCATAATATTATTGTGTTTCATCCCTATTTGTAACTTTCCAAAAAATAATATGGTAATAAAATTCCAACATTTCTCCTTACATACAAAATGCATCATCAGTGCACAGCATTAGCGCACATTATATTGTCTTATTTACGCGGATTAGTGAAAGAACAGTACAAGTGCAGGCATTTGTATCGTTCTTACACTCAATTTTTTGATTTTTGATTGCAGCTGTATGATTTATAAACTGTTGTATTACTCATTGATGAGTCTACGTATTTAAAGCAATTTGGCTATCTCAGTTGAAAATGCCATTTTTGGTACTTGTACTGTTCTTTCACTCACCGATTCAATTGTAACTGTAATTGTTTGTGTCTTCTATATTTCCTTTTTTGAATATCGGGATGGCTATCGTTATTTTCAGGCAGGTGGGATATATCTGTTCCTTTATGCATGCATTAAAAAGTTTGGTGAGTGGACTTATCAGTTGGTTTTTTAGACTTTTTATGAGCTTGCAACTCATATCATACACATCTTTGCTATTCTTGTTTTTTAGTTTGTTAATCGCATTTCTTACGTCTATTCGAGATACTTCCTTGAATCTAAAGGTTTCTTGATGTGGTAATATGTTCGATGTATATGTTGCCAGCTTATGAGTATTGTTTACGTTGGAAATAAGTTCATTTGCTACATTTATAAAATAGTTATTGAAATCGTCTGCGTTGATGTTGACCTCTTTGTTTGTTTCGTATTTCTTTCCTCTGCAATTGTTTATACCCTCCCACAATGCTCTTGCTTTGTTTTCAGCTTCGAATATGTATTTAGAATTTGCCACTTTCTTTGCTTTGTTAATTTCTGATCTGTACTTTTGTCTGTACTGTTTTAGGTTTACCTCGTATTCAGGTGTCCTCGAGACCTCAGGTGTGTTGAACATACGCTTAAAAACATTTCTTATTTGCATTAGTTTATCATCCGTAAACCACGACATTTTGAGATGAGTTTTGGTTTTCTTTTTTACCAAGGGAAACGCCCTATTGATCATGTTTGACAATGTGTTCATAAATTGGTTGAAGATTACTTCGATACCTAAATTTGAATGTATAAAGTTCCACTCTTGAGCTTCCAACAAATTATACATGTCGAATTGTCCACGGCACGTCAGTGGTCGGTGCATCTTTTCGTTGATCTTTTTTTTCTTATCCCCTTTATTGAATTTCATAGTCAGATCCACTGCACAGTGGTCACTTAGGTTGATGTTTAGTACAGTTGCTGAGTAGTTCAGTATGCCATTAAAATTTACGAAAATGTTATCCAGGCATGCATTCTTTCTTGTATTTTCAAATATTTCTTGTGTAAAACCATAAGATCTGGTAACATCTAAAAGCTGCTGCGTTTTTGTGTTGTCCTGGTTAAAATGAACGTTAAAATCACCATTAATAACTGTATGCTTGTCCATCGTGCTTAGCAAGTCCAATAGATTGCTGAAACATTGGAGAAAGACTAAAGTCACCCGACGGTGGCCTGTATATTGTAACCACTATCATTTTTTCTTTGATTATCTCGATCGCTGCGACTTTGCAGTGCATTTCATAGGATAATGCAACCAAGTTAACAAGATTTTTATGTATTATACCGTTCCTGCATAAGATCATAGCTCCACCACGTTGCCTTGTTCTTCTTGAAAAATGGGAAGTCACGTTAAAGTCTTCAACTTTTAGACAAGATGCCTCTTCATTAGTTAACAAGTGTTCGGTAAAACATAATATACCATAATTCTTTGTGCTTTTACATTTGAGGAAGACCTCGATTTCACCAACTTTGCTTTCAATGGAACATATATTAAGATGTAATATATTCCATTCCGAATAGTTTATTTGTTGATTATTTACTATTGTTGAGGTGTTTTTGAGAGAGATTCCTTAAAAAATTTTTACCTTTTATACACGAGAATCTTCTATATTTTACACCCACTGGCCAGAAATTTTCTTGATAAATATTATCTTTTGCAGCCAAATTGACACCAATCTTAAAATACTTTTTATTTTTATTACGATGATTAGGTTCGGCTTCCATTACACTTGCATCACAATCTTTTATTCGTTCTTGTAAATAATCCGAAATAATTTTTTCAGTTACACTAGCTTTTACATTTGATATAAGGAGCCATAGTTTTTTGTTATTTACGTTTTGTACGTTGCCTTCAAAGCCAGTCGTGTTTGTTTCGGTATTCGAGCCTGTTGGTAGTTTGGTTCGTTTACCTCTTTTTCGATGCGATACTGTTTTAAATTCCTTCTCCTCTTGTTTATTGAATTGCTGTTCACTAAGAGCATGACTAACAGCTTGCTTCATATGGGGTAACGTGATTTTGTTTACTGCGACACTGCGACTTCTTTTTTTTCACTTGTGTTGGTTTTTTCATCGAATGTTAAATTTTCTGTATTATTAGATGCTGTTTTGGTTGCATATTCGTTAACGCTAACTTTTCCTATGGCAGCGTTCACTTGATTTGGTGGTGGTAAATTTGAATTTGGAATCGATGGCTGGGTTGGTTTCTTATTTCTATTTATTAAATCAATGATCATAATTTTATCGTTAACCATTGCTTCTAATATGTTGATTTGATATTTTAAACTACGAATATACTCGATGCGTTGCTCCACGTTTTCGTCATATTTTCGTTCGTTGATTTGTACAAATTCACGTAATACTTCATTTTCTACATATTTTTCTGGAAGTTTATTCGTTATTAACAGCTCAATGAGTTCATTTTTTGATAATTTGTTTAATTTTACCATATAAGTAACTGCAGAATTATTTTGTTTAATATTGGTTAGCCAAATTGTAGTTGTGTCCAGATTACTATTCTAGTTGTTTTTAATTTGTACAACGTAAGAAAAGGGCCTCAAATTTATCCTGAGCCTCCTCCCCCCATCCAGTTTCGTATTTACACTACTAGTGTAAAAAATAATGCAAATTAGTACCTATTATGTAAATAAACATTTAAATAAAATTTTTCAAAATTAATTTTTACTCAAAATCGACTGAATATTGGGACTTAAAATTTGGTCGAAGGTTTTTTATTAGTTATTATTATTAGTATGTAAGAACGACCAAATGCTATGTGTAACAGATAGAGCTACCACCGCTACCACCTGTAGACCAAAAACCAAGGCTAACTTAATTTGTTTAGTTTTGCGGGTTGTATCCTTATTGCGTAATACCATTCATTTAACAAACAGAAAACTAAAAGCAAAATAGCAACCTAAAATCTACATATATTTTTATCATATGTATTTATTTACCATCAGCATAATACAATTTTTTACCTAATTTATTAGAAAAGAAGTTATTTTTACTAATTTAGACTTTCTATTCCAAATAAATACACCGTGGACAATGAGTTAACATCGTTTTGTCGTGGTGCATAAAGAGCCTTATTTTAAAAATTTAAGATAAGTAGGTCAGAATGGTAATAAAATTATTTAACCCGTTATCCATTAGGTAGGTACAACAAAAATCGTAAAAATATTACAGAAGAAAACATTTAAAATCAAGTTAGCTGCATACTACTTGTAATAATATGGCCATCAATGTGATGACTCATCGATCATCATATTTCTGGGAATCACTGATGTACCTACAACGCAAGCGCCTTTTTCATCAAAGTATGATTTTTAAATTTTGCCGGAAATTATTTTCATTTAAACTTTCGATTCGTTAGTTTTACGGTATTAAATTTTATTTAGCATTTTTTTGCAAGGAACGCCAACTACAATTTTTCAAGATGGTGGCTTTAAAAAAAATTACGATAAACGACTTTTTTTCTTTAATCATCGGAAAAACTACCACACATTTTTCAAAAATTTTAACGTAAAATGAAATATGAATAAATAGTACTTGATAAAAGTAGAATAGTTTGTTCGAAACTGCTTTTGAATTTTGGAAAATTGAAAACTGCATATTGATACGCACATAGTACCTAAATAAAATGTATTTCTTTACCTTCTTTTTGAGGTCAGCTTTCATGATCCAACTACACTTCACTATTATACACATATACACTAAATATTCACAATTACAATTTTCAAAATTTGTTATTAGAAACTTGAAAAAAGTAGGTACACAAGCGCATCTGCAGATTTACGTCCGATGTCCTACGTTAAACGAACAAAACTGATCGGCAACTGTCGAATGACGAACCCTTGTAAATCGGCTCGTGGCGGCTTCGATTATAGTTTGAATGTTAGCCGTTGAATTAAACAAATTTCCACAAACTTGAACATGCGTTTTTTAAAAGTTTTGATAAATTTAAGAATATGAATGATTATAAATAAATGCAGGGAGGTAACTCCAGGGGTTTTTCAGCTAACAACAATCACAATAAAGTTTGATTTATTTGGTTTTGTAATTTTTTGTAAGTTGCAAACATTTTAAAGCTAACTTTGAAATTTAAAAATTAAAAACACTACCGACCACACCTAGACAATAATAAAAATGGTCAAGCAAAAAATGTTAGTATCAAGAATTACAATAAATTTTAAAATTGCAAGAAAATATTATGTAAAAACAAAATCTTACAGAAATTACTACGTTCAAAGTATTCAAATCAATTTGCTGACAAATAATTTTTTAATCCATGTAAACTCACAAGACCGAATTACATCCAAGTGACTGCAGAATTACTTTGTTAAATTGGTTAACCAAATTGTAGTTGTGTCCAAATTACTATTACGGTTATTTTTAATTTGTAAAATTGAAGAGACTGGTCACGATTCATATTGGGGTACCCCCAGTTTCGTATTTACACTATTGTGTAAAAAATAATGCATATTATGTTAAACATTTAAATAAAATTTTTCAAAATAGATTCTTACTCAAAATTAACTGAATATTGAGTCTTACAATTTGCAACTATTATAGCACTGATCATGTCAAGTCAAGGTGATTCCAGCCACTTCAAGAAACTTATTGTTAGTCATATACGAAGTAAAGACAATTTTTTACAGACAAAATTTGCAGGGGGGCGCAATAGCAAGTATTAGCACCGTCCGCTCCTGAATGAAAGCGTTGCCCATTCATACGAGTATAAAATGATATTATTATCTTTAAACATTGTACAATTTTAGAAATAAAACTTCCTTGCAACTCGTCGTAACTAAGCTTAACTAAAATGCTTTAAATACATGCAAAAATAAGAAATGACTCACCATTTTCCCTCAAACATATTTATCCTTCTTTGCTCCTGGTAATGTTTATCCCACGCTGTCCAAACCACAATCCTCGAGAAAAACAACATTTACAGAAGAACTAACTAAGTGCATCACTTTACATATAAACTATTAAAATTGTAAGTTTTACTCTACACGAATTGACTTCTTGCGATAACCAAGAAACACTACAACGCAAAACACGATATGACGAAGTTTTGAAACTAACCAAAAATTCAACATTTCACGATCTTGTTCCAGCACTAAGGAAAACACAACACAAAGAAAATGTAATAACATATCCGTTAAACACATTTAAAACCGATATTTGCAGCATAAACCTTGACAAAACCACTTAACGTCCAACGATGAGCGCTGGAGTGACCAACTAACAGTCAACAATCGACAGTCAATTTTCAAATTATACAGTAGTTGTTAAAAATCCCCTTCCTATTTATAATAATTTTTAAAAATTTGATGAGTAATCAAATAAAATACCTAATCGATTTTATAAAAATCCCGTTGAAAGTTTACTTTTGCGAAAATCACAAAACCACCAATAACCGCATTGCAACATTACACTGTCCGCGTTTTCGTCAAAAAAACTATCTGTTATTAAATGTTAATCAATTAAAATTCATTTTCGTTTTGTGTTGTTATTCTTTTTCTGCTAGGTTATGGTCATTTAAAAAAAATCTATTAAAGCCCCACCAAAAATTTTTGTACCATAAAATGTAACTGTGGTATTGTTATTTAATTTTCTGGATGGTACAAAGATTTTATTAGAGAGCTTTGGGAGACGCTATAAATAGTATAATTTTCGTGTCTCTGTAGTTGTCCCGCTTCCTCCCATGACTTTTAAACTTCTTAAAATAAAGACGGAAAAATAACAAAAAATTCTAAGCCCTAAATTTTGCTTTTGACTGAAGGTTATTTTGATTTCAGTACCATTTTTATTTAAATATTAAAATTTAAATTTTCCAGCATTGTTGTGCATTTTTAATAAACTTAATTAAACAAATATGCGGAATCATCCACCCCTCGATCATGTCTATATCTATTTGGTACTTACCTTGAAGTGAAAAACTTCTATGGACCATTTATGCGAAGAGTTTGTAGTTCCTCATTTTTGAAAAATTACTTTTTCGAGTAAAAGGGAGGAGAGCAGTGAGAATTTGAGTGATTATTAATTTTACTTATTACGGTAATTGAAAAAATTATTAATTATTCATATCACTTTATTAGAATATAATTTAATCAATATATAAATAAAAATGCATCACTGATTGAAGCACTCATTAACGCACATTTTGTTGATTACTACAATTTCTTTCACGTTTGCTTAAAATTAAACAACTCATCAGTTTAGCAGTATAAAAAGTATGATTCCTACATAAACACAATCAAGCAAAATTGGCTTCCATATATGATGTTTACAATGGGACACAAAAACACACCAATGCTTAGTGATAAAGTTTAGAGCTATTTGAATAAAAAAAATAATTTAAAAATAAATTATTTGAAATATAAAAGCTACAACTTGCTCCGGTCAAGTCAGCTTTATATCATCATTTTACACTTCCATTTTTTTGTCAAAACTGTCACCTCTCATTTCGAGCCGTACAGAGAGGTAACAGAAACAAAAAGAAAATAAAAATAAGAAATGTTTAATTAAAGCACAAAATTTATACAATTATTTTAAAATATATAAATAATGAATAATTTAGCTAAAAGATAAAAAAATCACTGTACAAATTAATTAATTAATTATGAAAAAAATTACAGAAATTTCACTAAAAATTCCTCTATTATTTTAAAATTTAGTTAATTAAACTAAAAGGTGCTACCTACTCCTAAAAGATCTGGTTCCAGCATATTTTTATTTTAAGCGAGAAAAATAATTCGTGCTTATTTAGTACCATTTTGTGTGTGCTACCACCAAAAATTTGTTGCCAAATTCGAGGTCGTTTGATGTTGACAACGTAAAAATTAGAATGCACCATCATTTTTATACAATCACAGAAGCAACAAACAAACTTTGTTTCATTTCCATTGCAACATTTAAGGATAAATGTACTAGTGGCAATAATTTATTAAGTATCACTTTTCATAAACAAATTGTTTAGTTTTCAAATTTAAAAATTTTACTGATAAAATTAATTTTATTCCTTTGCTTCCTAGAAAAGCAAAGAAGTGGTAAAATAAATTGTTAAACAATTTGTTTACACTTTTTTGCCGATAAGTGCACCTTAATTAATTAATATGATAAAAAAGCAATTAAGCAACGTACAAATAAGTTTCTTCTCATTATGCAAAGTTTCCTAAAACAACAATAATTTAGCTACCACATTCAAAAAACTTTGCACAAGCGACTTATTAATAAAATACGGATTCATTAGTAGTAGTAATATTTGGTATTACTTGATTTTTTTTTGTTAAATTATCGATTCTACTTCTATAATAATGCACCATTTCAAGTCATGCCCTTCTTCTTAGTTCAGCATTCTTCTGAAAGCAATTGAAGTGTTTTAATATTCATAATTTCTATTTTTAAATCATTTATTCAATTGTTATTTTATTGTTGCAATAATTGCAGGAAATTAAAAATCTACAAAGAAGGAATTGTGAGGGGTTTATAATTTTAAAATTAGTCAGTGCAACCCTGAATTTAATTTGATGTGTCTCTTGTAGCTGATCTTAGATTTCAAGCATGGAAACCCCCACATTATTTTGGTTTTCTATTTGTTATAGAATAAAGCAATGTGAATCTCTTCTTTTTCTGGCGCCCAGTTGGGTTTTTATACTTAAACAGTTGAAGACAAATCTAATATTATGCTTCTTTGCAGAAAATTAAATTTCTTATAAAATTCCAAAAGATAAACAACATGGCAGTTGATATAAAAAATTAAAGGAAACAAGAAAATTACCTTTTTTACCGCCAACGACAATGGAAATGCGTTTTTGACTTTCTTCATTATTGATGACCTTAGAAAGTGGACGAACAGTTCCTCCTCCACCAATGATTGTATGATGTTGTTGACCTGCACGTATTGGTTTAGCTATCTGGGCAACAGGACCACGCCGAGCCAAGTTCTTTTGCCTAACAGCTTCCTTAATTCGGTCAACTTCATATTGATACCTGAAATTAATAAAAAAATTAAAGGAATAAAAAAAAAATAACTAAAAAATAGATTTTTTTACCTTTTACGGTCTCTCATTGCACCTTCCTTAGCTTCTTTAAGAGCAGATTCTAAAGCTTTCACACGCTCCATCGTGGCACGTAAACGCTTCTCCAATTTTGGCAATTCGCATCTCAAATCAGCATTGTCCCGTACCAACTGTTTGTGCACCTTAGTTAACTGATCTAAATTATTTTCCAAAAATGAAATTTTTTGTTTTTGAGCCAAAGAACCACCATCTTCTTCGTTATCATCGGACGTGATAGCTTTCTTTATACGAGCCTACATAGAACCAAAGAAATTAAAAAAATTTGGAAATAAATCCCTTCAAAAACTTACCTGCAAGTCTTGAACAAAAAGTTTACGCAAATTGTGGAGAGTTTGAAGTTCTTTTGCAACCGTATCTTCCAGACCTTTAAGATCCTTTCTGGCTTGTTCGCGTCTCTCGTTTGTAGAACTGTTAAATTCACAAAACACTTGAGTATAAGGCACCTCACACGTTACACTCATCACACAAATTTGGTTAGGTTTTATTTATCATTCGTTTTTTCAAGAGGGAATGAAAAAATACTTTCGTCAACAAACATAATCTATTATTGCATCTACATCGAATTTACAACCTGATAAATTTATTATTGTTTAAGCATTTCTTTTCCTATTATTAATTATTCTAAAATTTATTTATTTACATTTGCTTATCACAACATGAATAACAGCCAATCTAAAAATAATTATTACTGTGTAACGCTTTATATAAAATTTTAAAACAGCTGTAACTTCTATACACTGTACATTATTTTCTCTTTATGAAATAATTTGTACAGGATGAGACAATTTTTGCAACAAATTTTTCAAAATAAAAGCAAAAGAATATATAAAAAAATAAATAATGAAAAAAGCAGTGTCGGTTATTTTTTTGAAAAGTAAATAAAAATTTTCCCCAAGCCCTTAAATTTCAAAATTCGGTTCAAGTTATCATAATGAATTGATTTAATTGGCTCAGTCAATAAACAAAAAAAATTAAAAAGTGGTTTTTGCTTTTCAACCATAACTATCAAATTATATATTTTTTAAAAAATTGAATCGTTCAAGTATGTTTTACAAAGTAGATCCTTTTCAATTTTACAATATTGGCAGTATTTATTACGTTATTTGCATTTATATTTTAAACCTTATTATTTCTGTTCAATTTTAATAGAGAAAAATTGTAGGGAATTTCATAAACTCTTAAAGAATATTTTACATTTTCTTTGCCTAAAATGGCCAATCTTTGATCTCCAATAAAATTTGCAATAATTGTTGAATTAAATTTAAAAAATTATTCTTTGCAGTTTGTATAAGTCAGAAATTACAAAGAATTTGCATCATAGAAAAGCTTAGTTAATCAATTCTCCTTTTTGTATCTAACAGAACCTATTCTCATTTATAATGTTCCTTTAAAATATTTAAATGTAAAATTAAAAAGCTATTAAGACAAAAACGGGAAAGTAATTGTTTATCCAAGTTCTTTAAAACTGTTTTCAGAAACGTTAAAAAAAATCTAGAAATATGTCTTTGGTTTGCTTTCAATTATATATTAACACAAAAAGAAAATTGAAATTCCAGCATTGCTTTCTGAGATATTAAAAAACATGGAAAATATTTTCTCATTTGAATAAATAAGACCATTTTATTATATCTTTCATTTAAAAGAATAGAAATCAAAACAGAAAAGTCGCAAATATATTTAAAATGGGATTATTGATGTGTTTTGAGCAAATTGTGCGCAATTATTGTATTTCTGAATTTATTTGCAATTTTTTTTCAGAAATGAACTTGTGCGCCATACTTTTACAAATAATTCAATAAATAGTGTAGATACCATAACAATTGATGTGAGCTAATTTATACTATACACTTTACAAAAAAAACGTATTGGAAGGCAGTGATTAGATTGATAGTTACAACCGATTTTATTATAATCATAATAATAATCGTAATAATAAACATAATATTATAACTTGATGAATCATTCAAATGAACAATCATAATCAAATAATGTTCATGTAGTATAACTTGATAGTAACCATCTATATTTTAAAATCATCAAAAAATGCCAAAACATTTTTTAGAATGAAAATGCACAAACAACATTTCACAAGCAAACGTTTTCATCATACTATGACATCCAGTAATTAATAATAAATTAATAAGTTTAAGTAGTTAAACTGAAAATATTGACTTATTTAAATATTACTGGCAAGAGAGGAATTCCTAGTTTGGAGCACTCCTTTAGTTAAGGAGTGTCGTGAGTTGATGGGCTATTCTTTTTCTAAGGGGAAGGGACGTGTTATATTATTACTTAAAGATGTTTAACAAAGGCGAATTATTTTAGTCATATCAAAATAATTTACCTTCCTTAAAAATCTATAAATTCCTCCTTCAGCAATTAAAAAGATCAAAGCATTTTTACTTCATTATAATCTGTCCTAGTACGATAAAAACGTTAAATTAAACCCATTTTTTGGTGACCAAATTAAATCTATTTTAAAATGCAAAAATTGAATTAATTAAATAATAAGTTATCTTGTGAAGGGGTTAATCGCTTTTTTTTTGCAAAATAATATTTCCAATTAATCTGATTCTATACCTCCCATTTAATTAAATTCCACCCTAATTATTTTAATGAAAACTGGATTAGAAACATTGCACTACACTGTACATCTTTTTTATCAAAAATATCCTTAAAAAAACAAATAACCCCTGCACTCTTCTGATAAAAATGTACACAAAATTGTCAACACCCTGTATATATAATCTTAGACTTTACTGCAACTTCCAATGCAACTTAAAACTAAAAAAATTGTGCCTTTTTGAAAATTGTAATTCATGGAAAAAGAATGCTAATAGTTTTTTCTTTAAAACTTTTCGTTTTACCGGAGCGACCCCCTTTTTTTATAATAAATAAAACATAACCAAATTGTTGTGTGATGTGAGATCAAAAAAATAAAAAAAATATCACAGCAATTGACTAGAAAACGATACTTCTAGCCGAAACCAGCTAAAATGTGGTGGTAAAATTAATAACCGACTTTTTCTTACAAAAAAGAAAAAGTAAATAAATGCAAAATAAATAATAAGCAAAATGTTTTAGTCTACAATAACGTAAGTGGGGCATTTGTGTGTAACTAAAATTAAAGTTAACGAAATAAATAAGTGCAAATGAAAGGTATGAATGTGAAAGATGGACATGCTACTGTTAATCGATATTGTCTTGGAAAGATTATTGATCTCATTCTTCTCAGATTTTTTAATACTTTTTGAGTTTTTGTATGGAATGAATTTTGCCCAAGTTTCGGCTTTACTCGGCGATTTAATGTACATGGGACAAGCAACCCGGTTAGTTTGCAATTTGTTATTAAAATTTTGATTAAAATGTTTTTTTAAAGACAAACTATCTACTGACATGAGATCCTGCAACTTGTTGGATTTATCAGACTCTTCGGCCTTCACTTTCTCGTAATCTACTTGAAGCTGTTGTTGAGCCAAAGTCAGTTTTTGGTTTGAACTACAAAAAGAATCAATTAAATCGACGTTACAAAGTCACCCTTTCACTTACTCTTTGATATCGTTGATAAGTTGTTGCTTTTCGGCTATTTCGTCCCTCAAAGCGGCAACTTGTTTTTGATGCACGTCACGCAACTGATCCATCTGTTGTTCTAATGCTACTCTCAACTGCGCCGCTTCCTTCTTTTCACTCTCACTGACGCTCGAAACCTAAACAAAAAATTTAAAAATCTTGTTTGATATTCCACGCCAAATCTTTACCTGTTCAGCGGCCTTCAACTTAGCACACTCCTCTCTCAACGCATCGAGACCCTCTTCCAAAGTTCTCTTCTTATTTTCAGCTTCCCTCATGGATTCTTGGAGACTCTTCATTCGCGCTTCGTGTTGCGAGATCAACAGCCTGCATTCGCTCAGTTCGCGTTCGTAATCGGTAACTTTACGATTGCTATCTTGCTGCGAGCCTTCCAATTCGTGCAAACGTTGCGTTAAGTTGGTAACTTCGCTCTTCATTCGAGAAATATACAATCTGGCAACCGTAAACTCTTCTTCCAACTTTGCGGCGTCGTTTGCCGCAACTTTGAGATCAACTCCTTCACCTCCAATTGTAGCACCAATTTCACCAAGCTCTTTCAACAAGTTACTCAACATATCGCCGATCCTTTTCTTCTGATGGGTGTTCATATCCTTCAACTGTTGCAATTCGGACGCCGTGGTATTAAGTGTACTCTGTTTCTGCATGAGTTCTTCAGACATCGATTCCATCTTGAATAATAACAAAATTTTAAATTAATATTTGCTGTCGAGCGAGAAAATGCAGTTTGAAATTGTTCAACTGTTTCACTAAACTACAAAAAGTTGCACAAGACACAACCACTGAAATGCACTATTAGGGATGAAGACAAAATCTCACCTTAGCTAAATCCTGGTGGTATGCCAAAAACATGTTCATATTAAATAAATTTTCAAATCAATTTAAATTATTCAAAATTTTGCTTTCTTAAATAAAAGAAAATTTAAGTGATTTTAGCATTAAATTTACTACAGCAGAAATAAAATTGCAATTTGTTGGTGGACCTGGTCGGCGAGTTTGATTTACTTTGTAAAGAAGGTTAATTAAAACTTTAGCAATTAGTGATGGTTGTAAAGAAGCTGATTGCAGAGATCACACAATAAAGAACAAGGAAATGTAATTTCCAGAACTTGTAACATTCTCATGGGCTCAACAATAATTTTTGTGAAAGAAGTGACTTGGGTTTTTCTTAGGAATTAAAAGTGGAATTTACGTCGGTCAAAGTGAAAAGTTTCCTTTTAGCTCATAAAAATTAAGGAAGAGAACGATAAGGTACAGAGAAAACGTGAAATGGCTGGAAAGTTGTTTGATAATAAAAGCAAGTTTTGAAGAAAAAAACTTCAAATTATGAAGATTACAGTTAAAAAAGTTGAATTTATGTACAAAGTTAAATGTAATAACTGCAAAAGTAACGTCTTTACCTTAGCTGAATTTATTTTAAAAAATAAAAAGTATTCCAATATATCCATTAAAATATATTTAGAATTCAATATTTTAGTAGAATTTGAAAGGAAAGAAGATTGAAATGAGAGGAAGAGAAAAGATGCTGGCTACTTCCATAGAATTTACTTTCCCACATTTAATTGTTTCTTTTAAAATAATTACCCAATTAAGTAAGTCAATAAATGGAAATAAAGCTTTATTTTAAGCAACCTAAATTATTTAATTTGCGAACGACTGTATTTCGAATTAAAGAGAGAATGTGAAAATTATATTGTTGAAATCAGCTGAGTGGAAAACGGCAATGAATTTGCATAAAGAAATTTAAATCTTGTAAATTTCCATACTTTTGTACAATAAAATGAAAATAACTTATTAGAGGTAAATGTCTTGTAGAAGGATGCACATAAATGTCAGAATTACAATCTTATCACGGCGACATTAAATTTACATTAAAACGAAAATAAGTACAGTGTAATTTGCTTATAATGAAATTTAAAAAATCAAAGGATTGATGCATTATAAACGGGAGTTCATTTTAACAGTTGTTTAAGAATTCATTTATAACAGATGATTTTCCATTACAAGCGAATTAGTCCATTATATGTTATATGTGGATTGCACTGTAACTTATTGGAAGTAGATACTAAAAGCAGCTTGAAATTTGTGAGTTTGATGATGAGAATGTTACACTTTAGTGGGTGGGTGAATTTATATTTAAAAAAACATTTTGAAAGGCGTTTGGGAAAGTTAAATATAAAAAAGATATGTTGGATTTTTCGTATTGTCATTCATTTCTACATTAAAACATAAATAAATTATTAGCAGCAGCCCAAGTCAGTTGTAAATTGGTAGTTTGATGGAGGATGTGAAGATTTCAAGTTAAAATATTATAGTAGTAGGGAATGAATTTAAATA
This sequence comes from Rhagonycha fulva, assembly GCA_905340355.1. Classification (NCBI taxonomy): domain Eukaryota; kingdom Metazoa; phylum Arthropoda; class Insecta; order Coleoptera; family Cantharidae; genus Rhagonycha; species Rhagonycha fulva. The sequence continues at coordinate 4,349,491 of HG996559.1, forward strand.
TTGAAAATAACCTACAATTTTGCAGATTTACAAACTTTTGTACGTTATTAGGGACAGCTGAAAAAGGGTTAAATTTTAAAAAGGATGTATAAATCCAGAATTAAAATGTTACTGTGGTTTTATTATTTTAGTATATTAAAGTGCAATTAACTCATAGATAGGATACAATTTATTTAATAATATAATATAGTTTAAATTCCAAGAACTCTGTTATGGAATAAAGTGCATTTGCAATCAAAACCCTTTCAAGTTTAACAAACTTCTATGAGGTCAGCCATTGCATGTTCTTAGCACGAACAGCAAAAGTAACTAGAAATAGGTAAGTTAGTGAATACATAGATCCCATGTTAAGAAGTTTGACCCAGGCTGCAATATTCAAAATTCACGTCAAAATCTTTTACTATCCCCAGGAGCTATTTTTACACCAGACATTAATTTCGTAAAATTATAAGCATTACAAAAAAAAAAGACTAAAATTAGGGGGTTGGTTAGCTATAGCTTCCCCTTGGTTAGATAAACAATTTGACCATTGGTGAAAATGGTCTTCTGCTTTTAATAATAATAATTTTTGTGTGAAAATTTCTGTTTTTCTCAGCTTCTTAATTGAAAATTTGGAGCCTTCATATCGTATTGAGATTAGCAAAAACAAAACATACCATAAAAACGCTATTAATCACACAATAAAAATGTAGTTTTTATGTTAACGATTAATATTTTATGATCAAAATGCTCTCAAAAATTATTAAATATCGGTAGAAACGTCATTCTTGAATGGAATGATGGAGGGTTTGATGATTTAAGGAGAGGGATTAACCCTCTAGGCTCTAGGGATACAAATAATATAGAAAAGCAACTTCCAAACTTTAACTTTTTCTTTCTGCTGCTATTAACTAAACGTTAACCTTTTATCCTTTGGTACATAAGTGACAGTCAATATATACCATGCGCAATTTAGGTAATTACAATATAATTTGGAGTGAAAGCAAAGATTAACTTATTTTTAAATAATTTGTATGGTTTCACTAATTAGGTTACACACTAATTTTGTAGACAATAACAATGTAACCAGACTTTAAAAGGAAATTTCATTAATTAAAATATGTTTTGTTATTCCTGTAAACAAAAAAATTCTAAAATCTTTAGACAAAATAAAATGTCAATTTATGGAAATTTTCTTTGAAACTCTGGTAGTTCATTTAATCAAAGTGCTTTCTCTTAAACCTAACATAAAGCGCTTCTAAACGTCTACAAAAATATAAAACCACATCAAAGCTGATAGAAATTCTAAAAAAATCTAAAGACAAAACAAAATCTGAAAGCTTGAGAAGGTGAATAACTAAAATTTACATTAGGAAAATTGGAACAATTTCAAACTGTAACCAAAAAAACACCGAAATCAAAAATTTTCTTTCCTTTAACAAAAAACAACAACACATAGTCACTCACCTCCTTATTTTTAGCATCAACCTCCTGAGATTTTTGGTCATAGTTGACTGCAAGTTCTTCCAAAGCTTGTAGAACCTCTTTCACTTCTTCCTTAGCCGATTCGTTCTCCTGCTGAATGCGATTCATTTCGCCTTGCAAGGTTTCATAATCGCGTCGCGTTCCTGCAATAAGTTCATCTTGTTCAAGAATTTGCTCCTTGAGTTTCTCCACGTATTGGCTTTGTTGGTTGATTTCTTCATCTTTTTCGTCCAATTGTTGATATAACCGTTCACGTTCTTGCTCCAACTTTTGACGTTCTTCGCTGCTCATAGTGGAACTGATCATCAAAGCTGGGGTTGCTTTCATGGGACCTAAAAATTTTAAGTAAAAAATTTCGTACTAAAATGACAAAATAATAGTACCAAGACTTAGAGTAGGTTCAATTGTGCTCTCTTCCATTGCGGCTACTGGCGTAGAAGCGTCGTCGACCAAATTAACTTGTTCCTCAATCACAACAGTTTCTCCAGAACGCCACCGATTAAGCTCAAGCTCCAATTTTTCGACGCGACCCTTAAGGCGACCAACTTTCTCCTTTTCTTTTTCATAACGCCGCTTCCATTCTTCAGCTGTAAGTTCCTCGTTAACACATACAACATTCTTAACGGTTTTAGCTCTAAAAATTTAAAAATATAGTACTAGGAGCAAAACACGCAGAAAAAAGTCAGTACCGTTTTCCAAACTCCAATGTTGATTTAGTTTCTGATTCGTTAAAACTGGCAGGCGAACAACAAATAACTATTGTGGTTCTAGCGTTACCACCTAAAGATTCTTGTAAAATACGGGTTAATTTTGAGTCTCGGTAAGGTATATGGGTTTTATTTCCATCTGCTAGCGCGCTAATTACGTTACCCAAAGCTGACAGCGATTTATTAATATTCTTAGCTTCGTCCAAAACTGTGCCTTCAGCTCCCGTTTTAGAAACCTTTTCGGAACCTGCTAAATCTACTAAATACAATTTTCCCGACAATTTTTTCTGATTTTCTAAATTTTCTTGTTTAACGTTTATGAGGAACACGGAGTGAGAACGTGACGAATGCTCATTCATGTCTGAAAAGTAGTTTTTAAATTAAAAATGAAGAGCAGTAAAGAAGAGACGCGTACTCGTTACGGCAATGTGTCGATTCGATTTTCCTTCTTCGATTGACTCAAATACTTCTTCGGGACTCGAAACAAACCTTTCCGTTGCGCCCTTAACGTAAGGAACTCTATTTTTATCTTCGTGAACGCTTAAATTAACCTTCGACACTGTAAAATCAAAAATTATCAGGGAGCTCAAAAATTGTAGTGCAAACCACTAACCATCCAACAGGTCTCTAATTTTATCCATGTAAATTTCAAAATAGGAAACTTTGATATGAAACTCCAAATTTTCTTCCATTGCGTAAATGTGATTAAAAATGTCGTTTACGATACGAGGTATGATACCCTGCTTACCAGGGTCACCTATTACGCCTTCCATCGTGTGAGTTTTACCGGACGATGTTTGACCATATGCAAATATTGTGCCGTTGTAGCCGGCCAAAACGTCTGCAACGATACTTCTGGCTGCTTCATTGTATACTTTTTCTTGTGTGGCGTTTGGCTTAAATACTTTGTCGAATAAATAAACTTTTCCCTGTAAAGAAAAAACAAACAGAGATTAGAATTTCAAAAAATCTCGCACGGACAAGCATAGGGGTAAACCAGCAACTATGATTAACCGAGCAGTCATGTAGTCCTTGTTTAACGTTGACCACCCATAATTAATGTGAGCATGAAGTGGTTAAAAACACAATATTATTTCCTGCATTTCTTTTGACTCTTTAGCTGCATTCATGTTCGTCTTATCTGCTAAGAATTCCCCCGACGATTACAAAGCCAGGTTAGTTTAGTAATGTACAGGATGATACTTACGTAAGAACAAAGGGCTATTTATGTAATTAATTAGGAAATGCTCGTGGGACAAACGCAGTGAGTACACCCTTACCTTTAAATTGAACAGACGGTTTGGGCGATCATTCGGAGAGCTAAACTACCGCTTGACAAGTCAGCAATTCTATATAATTTTTATTGCTGCAGAACCCATTGTCTTCTATGCCACGAACACATCAGTTCATACATTCGTCATTATCAAAGTTAATAAAATAATCAATCAACATTTTTTCTAAATAGTAAACTGTGATAATACTAATTTAATTTAAAAGAATGATTGTTTTGTCAGTTCATTACAAGTTCAAGTCTATAAAAAGATAATTACTAGCGTTATTAACAGACATAAAGAGTGCGCCGTGCATAAATTAAATTAATAATCGATGTTAAATGGTAGGAAAAATATAATGGGCACTCTGCAAACATAATTAAGCAAGTGAGTGAAGTTTTCAATTTTCAAAAAGTCCAACCACCTACCAAACGATTTATTAAATTAATTTTTGATGCTCTCATACTACAAGGTGACATAATTTACTTAATAAAATGATAAATAATTATAATACAGCAAGTTAAATGATTAGTATATAATCAAAAGCAGCTTTCCTCCTATTTCTTGTACTGTCTAAATTGGGAAAAGCGATTTAAAAAAATCAATATCGTAGTATTTCTTATTACTTGCTTTTTCAAAGTAGGAAGTGCTGACAAAGTGGAAAGTCTTGCTTTTAAAATCACTGATTCGTAAAAAAAACAGTGAACATGAATTTTGGAATTTTAAAATTGTAATAAGTACCAAAATAGCCACGAGAAAATTCAATCAAATAGCGCAGTGTCAAGGGCGGTGTAGTATTGATTTGGACAAAAATGGCGCATTCACAAAAAATATTAAAAATAAAGTATCATTTTCCTTATGATTATCTAATTACTTAAGTGCAATTACTATTTATTACAATTTTTTTCAATCGATTCGGTATTTTAAGAATGGAACGGATCGATGGCTGGATGAAAATTAAGCGTGTTGTCGTGTATACAATTACGTCCCAAATACATTTTCATTGTAAGTTTCCAAGTCTAAAATTCGATACCGTAACATTTTCGAGCAATCAGTGCCAAAGTAAATACACTTAGAAACGTCGATGAAGAGCGAAGAGTGAAAAAGCAGACGGATTTCCTGTGGTTAAACTCCGGAAAGCAATCGCTATTTCTTAAAACGAGCCGAAAGCTGACTCAGAGAACATTACATTCCAAAAGCTGCTCTAGTACAAATTACACGTGAATTCAAATTCGATCATGTCTTGACTTGGAAATGTCTGATTAGCATCCAACAATCACGTAACATGTCAATTAAAAAAAGGTAAGCTTTTTGCGTAAAAGCTCTACTTAATTATTCACGAACGGACCACTAAAATATTTATGGAGAACACTCCATACAGCACTTAGAACTTGGGACAGAATTGATATTGGTTAATCTTAGTCTAATCTAAAAATTAACATCGAAAATTGTTTTGGGATGACGCACAAGTTAATTTCAAGTACTACCAGTTTTAATTGATGTAAAACTAAGAAGCAAAATAATTAATATACGAAACTTTTAGAAACGTTGAGACTAAAAAATTGATGACACTCGCTTCGATTATTGGTGCCAATAAAAACGACCGTGTCGATTCCAAAATAAGAATTGAAGTGATAATGTCCTTGTAACTACTAGGCAACTTACTGAAGTAGGTCGGATGACACAAATTTTGCTAAACAAGACAAAAACAAATTTTATCAATACGAATCTTTTCCAAATGAACAAACAGAGACGAAACTGAAACTGTCCAATTTCCATTAAATTTTTCAATAAATAATTTCGTGAACGGGCATATAAAAAAACTCGAGAGAAAGTTAATTTTCATGGCGTTTTTTGAAAACCATTAAATGAAGTAAAATAACCGTTAAGTCGACCAATGGTCTGGAAAGTGAAAGAAATGCTAACGAAAAGATCGTAAAATAGAAACCACAAAGATTTGAAAATAATAAAAAAATTTATTAATAAAAAAAGAATTAATTTGAAAGTATGGCGACTCCTATAAAAGAAGCGTTCCAGAAGAGAGGAAAAATTGTTATTCAAGTAGTAAGACTACGGATCCATAACCTTACTGTTGTTAAAATCATTCCAGAAACGATTAATATTAAGTTAGAACTGTGCCAGTCACGAAAGGCTTTTTGCATAAAAATACTTACAAGAAATGAACGAAATTTTCCTCACTAATTACTTTATTCTATACTAATGAGACTTTAAAATACTTAAGTGTGAACAATAAGCCGAAGAAAAATTAAAGAAAAAAATCTGAATTTTCTTCAACGAGTTGAAAGGAAAACTTGTGCATGGGTCCGAACTATCCTATAACTTTAAAACAGAACAAAGCTCATTCTCAAGTGAGGTTGAAGTGTATCACTTAACGGATCCATTGAACGTCAATTTCAATAGCTCTCTTACTCATTTAATAATCTAAATATTGAAATGAACCAACTTGGGTGTTTTAGTGTACAAAGTTATGTTAATTCTGACATGTATAAGGTCTAAATATTGATTTTCTGATTGATTTCAAAGCAAGAAAGTGACACAGATCCGTTTTGTTTACACCACATTATGGTAATAACATCGAGGTGGAATTATGAGGAAGCAAGACAAAGTATGAACTATGTTTTGACCATAGAAAAGTAATGTGAAACTCCGAGAAGTAATCTGCCTAGTAAAACGTTTGAAAATGAAGGATTCTCACTTCCAGTGTAGCATTAAAAAAAACTTTTTAGAAAAACTCCGGCAGGTACCCTATAAATGTCTTCCAGACAATTTTGTATACAATCGTTATATTTTATTAATTTTTCAATAATTAGCACTCCGTTATTTTGAAATAAACTTTGTAAGAAGGTCCAGAATTATTAAATTCTCTCTGAGATCCTGATAACTAGGTGCGGCGGACAGAGAGCAAACCAAACTAAAATTTAATAGTTATTTGCATGAATACATAGAGTAAATATGATAAGTACGATCAGATGGTAGTAAAAGGATGACAATTAACTAGCTCACAACCCCATCTTACCCCACCCGCCCCTACATATTAAGTAAACTGTTTAGTATATTAATAATTATTTAAATAAATAACTCAGTTTGCGCTCAGTTGGTCTGCATAAAATCAGCTGTACCAATTATTGACCTTTTCGAGATTCTCCCCATTAGACTTGATATTAACATTTCAAATTAATTTGACTGTGGGTTAGGGCATTTTGAGCAATATTATTATTTTTTTGGGTCTGGTGCTTATTTTGAAGCTTGAAAGAAATAATCCAAAACTGTAATTGTGTGCAATAATTTGAAAAAGAAAGAAAGTCACCTGAAAATGATGGTCAAAAATTGACAAATCGTTCATTTAAAAATAATGAAAGTAAATCAAAAATAAAGAAATGCATGTCTCACCATTTTTATTCTAATGTGCCCTATTTTGGAAAAAAAATTTACTTTTAAAAAGTTCATTTTGTTGTAGTATTGGTATTTAAATAGACAGTGGAAAGTTCTATTAGTTGCAGCAACAAGATTGTCACTCCCAAATTTTCTTCATATCACATTGCAATAAAATGAACTTTAAATGAGACTTATTTTCAAAATAAGATGCATTAGAACAAGTGCTAAACTTTCACTAAATTACAATTTTTTAAATCAAAATTGGCGATTCATCAGCTGTAGGCTCCCCTGGTTGGTTATAAGTCGGGCTTGATGGCCAGTCCATTTTTCATCAGATAAAGGAAGAAAGACACAGACATATCCTAAAATACATTCGTGATTTTGAAATCAGTCGAAATGAAGAACAATTCTAATTATGGTGTTCTAATTTAATGGTAATTGTTAATGTCGGCCTTCTAAATGCAGCTTTAGCTTTAAAAACAACTTAATTAATTGCAAATACAACTGCAAAAAAACTCCAAATAATGAATCGATTCGAAATGCCGAATGAAAATTCGGGAAATGTAAGTGACATGGTAACTGTGTATTTAAGAAATATGAAGAATCAGATGCTATAAATTTCAAAACACAATCGCGAAGGCCATTTGAGATATGAAAATGGAACAACAAATATGAAAAAGAGGGTAAAATGATTGTTGCTTGGGCAACCATTGTCAGTGCTGAAGATTACGCAGGAGTCATGCATTTATCAAATTAAATAACAGATTATCGTTGGGTTATCAAAGGCACGTGAGACTGCTTTGCCCATATCGTGAGTTTTCAGAGAAAAGGATCGACTTCCGTCGAGACGGGACTGATAAAATAACTGTAACGAATGATCTACAGGATTTCAAGCCCTCATCGTTAAATTTGATTGTCGATTAATGAACATAAATGAATTTAGTAATTATTGTAAACGAGATGAACCATTTACAACTTTATCAACCCTTTTATTTCTGAGGAGGAGAGTCAATCTGAATCTGTCGAGTCTAGACATGATTTTCTCGTTTCTTTTATATGCCAGAAAAACAGCTGAAAGGAATCCATAATTTTATGGATTCCTACGAGCTTCACACAAAACAATTTAAGAATCCATTATTAATTATTTGTATTTCGGTATGTCGTTCTGTGAAACGTTAATCTTCACCTGTTTGGGGGCAAAATTTATTTCCGTATCGTTTATTTATGAATTTTTGATGACTCTCGGAGTGGTGATCCCAAGTGGTCATCCACCTAGTAATAATGTGAGTAAATTTAGAACCCAAGTTGTTCGTTGTACCTATAAGTCAAAACAATGTATGAACATCTGGCAGCAGATGGAAGTTTCAGTCCATACAAAATCGATAATTGTAGTCGACTAATTATACGGTAAATTGATGAAGAAAAGAATTCCAACTGTTATGAATAAGAGAATTTAAGCTTCCGGATTAGTTCCTTAACATTTTTCAAAATTTTGAATGAAAATAATCCAATGATCCAATTCTACGCGAAATGGTGTCATTATCTTAAATAGAGCGCACCATAGATTAGTCACAAACGAATAATTACACATTTAACGTGACCTCAATGATTATTAACGTCAAATTCTGTTACGGGGGGCACAATCAAGAAAAAGTGCTAAAATCCCATCTAATGAGAATTGGAGAAACTCCGTATTAGTTGGTATTAGGTAACACAACATAGCAAATTAACTTCGATTTTGTAGTACACGTTCGATTATATAAAAATGGCGTGTCAAGAAATTCTCTAACATTTAATTGCTATTTGTATAGTAAAAATATTTAAAAATCTGGCACGATTAAAAAAAGTTAAAATTGTAAAACAATTCCTGCTTCGTCATCGTTTAAATGTGCATTAAATGAAACACGCAAAATATGAGTGAAAAACGACGATTAAAATTTGTAGCACCAAATTGGTTTTGCATAAAAAATTTCCAATTTTAACTGTTTTTTTTTTATAAGAAAAAGTAATTATTATATTCGTAAAAACCGAAAATAAAAACGAGATTAGATAAAATTTATTAATAATTCTTTGGACTGTGATAAAGCTTATCAGGTGTGGTGACTGGTGAGGATGCACGATGGAACCGAAACGTCGAAAAAATTAAATCTATCGTAGGTTTTTGTTTGTAAACAAAAGCGGTCCTTGTTATTTTCAATTGTTTACAGACGGGCCGACAGACATGTCAAAACAAAAATAAAAAACAAACCTTTTTTTTAAGTTACGTCAAATTTGACAGCTTGTCTAAAAATTGATTTTTGTAAAAAAAGCATAATTCGGCGAAGCATAACATTATTACAAATGACGTTGCCGCAATAATATAAGAAATAAAAAATCAAATATGATGCCGGTTCGTGGGGGCCGTTGCTGGTTGGAAGCCCCGCAGTCTTGATTTTACAAAAAGATAAGAGTTGCACCCCACGATGGGAGAAAAGAGGAAACCCCCTTGAAAGAAGTAAGAAGTGGTATAACAGGAGAGTTACTTACGGCAATTGATATACAATTTTCTTCGGCACCCGATGGAAATTTTACAACAAATTTAGAGCCAGCCTTTTCTTCTGAATCATTGAGTGGCCGAAACCTACACACAACTTTAATACTGTCCTCGGCAGGTATTTCCCGTTCTTCGGTCATTTCGTAGCACTTCGCGATTCACAAATCAACAAAAATAAATTAAATATTTAACTAATTAAACTTAAAAATTAATGCATTTGTGTAATTTTTTTTACAATTTAACATCTACTGACGTTTTTCACAACGATCGATCGGCCATGTTGAGTACTATCTGAATGACGTGCTTGAAAATCCAGGATGGGGGGTAACGCAAAGTTGCGTCATCTAGCAACAACGCGACGAAGCTGTTGACGTTTGGTGGGAGGTTGTTATTGTTCGCTTTGACAGGCACGATTTTTGACGAACTTGTAATTTAGTTAACTGTGAAAGTTATATGCGCTAATATTGTGATAAAAGTTTTTATTTGCAATACAATAATCACAATAAAGGAGATAAATTAGTGGTTTGAAGATAATAATTGACAGTATGTCGAAGGTTGTTGTGGGATGCGGGGTTAGGATAATGAATTAATGATTTAAATTATGGTAAATTTCCTTTATTGTTTGTTATTGTTAGCTAATATTCTTCATTGTTATAGTCTTTGAGGCTGATGTCTGCAATAATACCTGTAAACAAAACTGTAACCATCACAGAGGACGCAAATAAAGTGTTAACCCGTCTCTTGGAGTCGGTTCAACAGTGCCAAAAAAAGTACGGAGGTAAAACTGAACTCGCCACAGAGTTTGATAATTGCGTTGCTGCTTTGTGCTTAAACTTGGAAGCCGTATTTCTTCACGGCATTAGGACTAAACCACTAGAAAATCAACAAGTTAGCACCCTTACTAAAGTTTCCGATATTGTTTCCAATAGTTTAAGTTTTAACAACGAAAATCCATGTAAGTAACGGTACTAATAATTTAAAGGGAATTACCTACGTCACATTTAAAAAAATATCCTTGTAGTAAATCAGTTTTCCTGTTTGAGCTCCTCCTAGATAAAAATAAGTTGATTAAAAATAATTCAAGGTAATAACCCAATAATTGCAGGTTTCATAATATGAAGTTGCGTATTTAATTGTTATTGTTTCAGCTTTTTGGCCTTTTATAAAAAGACACTTGACTAAGCACGAACAGGAACGCTACGAAGTGCTCAAACAGATCTGGACAGACACAGGCAGGAGTCGGGCTTGGATCAGAGCTTCTTTGAATGAGCGATCACTGGAAAGGTATGAAATTAATTCTAGAGTTTGATAACATCTCAGGTTTAATTTATTTCTGTAATCAAGGACATACAAAATTAGCATTACAAAATTTTGTGGGTGGAATATGACTTAGCGTGTTCAATGCTCGGTTTAGAGACAAGGAGGCGCAATTTAATTTTTAGTAAAATTTTGCCTAATTTCACAATTTGTTATTGAGATATTTACTTGATAACTGATAAGTATTTCAGGTAATTCACATACTACACTTTAGGTAATTCACATGGAAGTTCTGATAATTTCAAGGGGTACTAAATCATAATGGTGATTTGGCTTAAAAATTGGAAGATTTGGGGAGGAATGAAAACATTTATTTTTAATACATTTTAAATACTCCAGGCCAGGCATCAGAAAACATGGTTAGGTTGTGAAAAATTAGGGAAATTAGATATTTGGCAGACATGTGTATTTGAGTGAACCCTCAAAAGTCTCTTAAAGTCTTAAAAATCTGAAAGTATATTTAAAATTTTTTTTCAATCTAGAGTACCATTTTTGCACTTTTTGTTCAAAATTATATTTTCGAGGTTCTGGTAAGAAAACCGGTGGTTCCACATTGCTGGAAACCAAAATGTAAAAAATTTTGTTTATTTTTGATAACTAGGATGGTCAGAAACATTGAATTTGATAGAACAGCCATATTAAAACATGAGTTACCCGTTAATCGGTTTGCTGGTTTAATTTTCAATAAAATGCTTGTGCAAAAATTTTTGGTGTTACTTTAAACATGAATAAATAGATTTAACAGTTTCTTCAAATTTAATTTCTAAAAATCAGCTTGTAAACGACTGTTCACAGTAGGTGAAATATTTTTAACAAAAAATAGCAAATGAAGTAATTTATTATTCCAATATCTCAAACCAAAGTCTTTATGAGATTTGTGGAAGGTTCATTAGTGCACCAATCTGTCAAAGTTCAACTTGTTCAGATTTTTTGCAAGTTAAAAGTGTCCCTTGTTTGGACTAAAATGTTTATTTTTGAAATTACCTACAAAAAAGTTCAGAGTAGATCTTTCATATTTAAATTTTCATATATTATGTTATGTATTATTTTATTTATTTTTCGTAACTTCAGGGAATTCCCATGTACTGCACTGGTACTTTGGGTAATTCACAGGTACTTCATGGGAACGTCAAGTAATGAACAGGTATTTAAGGCGCCTCTTTCGTAAAACATAAAACCATTTTGGTAAAAGCTTAAAATTTTGAAACTAAAATTAATTTCAAAGCAAAAGCGCTGAAAGCAGTGCCGGATTAAGCCCGCGCGGGGCCTGTAGCAAATGTTGTCGCGGGGCCCCTTCCACTTTTTTAATGACCTTTTTTGTTTACCTTTTCCTAACGAAAAGTTACAAAATAGAGGGATTAATCAGTGTCGGATTAAGCCATCCTATAACATTTACTTGTATCAGAGGTTATCGCGGGGCTCTTCCATTTTTTTAATGTCCTTTTTTTTTACCATTTCTTGACGCCTAAACTTAAAAATGTTATTTTCTTCAAGACGAGAACAGAAATGATTTTTTTGAATAATACCACTTTCGCCAGGCGCGGGACCTACTATTTCTGTTACTGTGTTAATGCAGCACTCTGGCTGAGAGTTGGTCATATTTGAAGACATTATTATTTAGAAGTTAATTTAATTTCAAAATTTTAAGCCTTTACCAAAATAGTTTTGTTCCACCTATTTAATTATTTTTGAACCATTTTAAGATATTCATTAACAGCACAGTCTCGATTTGTTCACTAAGACACTTGAACAAGAGAGACGCCTTAAAAAGTACTTTACACTACATGAATGAATATATTATTATTTCCCCAATTTAATTAAAAAATCAACAATTTTTAATTATTTTCTTTTAATCTTACTTGTGGGCAGTAAAAGGTAGAGTGCGATTCGTCACTATTAATTGGGTGTAATCAATGCAGTGTGAGCGATTTAATGTTTGCCATTTTAACGCGAGATTGCTACAAGAAAATTTGGCGCGAGGGTGATTACTGATTAGGCGTGAGCCTATCAGTGAGAGTAACTAAAATCACATTTTAACATCAGATAATTCTCGCATAACTCAGTAACGATGGGGAGTAGCATTTGATAAGGGGCTAGTTACGCCACTGAATTTTCTTGTTCCTAATCAGCATCGCGCGTAATAGTATCATCTACTATTTTGGACATGCAGTGAATGGTCCTATGCAATTCCCACGTTCTGACAAATTAAATTGAGATACACAATTGAAAAGTTTAATCAAGTAGAAAATTAATTACTTTATTAATATTTTATTGCAAAATTTAATCAGTAATCTAGGTAGTCGCAATTGTATTACTGAATGGATGATCAATTCTATCACAAAAAGTACATATAAGTGGGTAAATTACTTCCTCTTGAAAATTTTCCGACATAATACACAGTTTTGCACTTCCTCTTTGTTTATCATTAATGCTGTTTACAATAAAATTAATATTGTTTACTCCAAAATAAAAAGTGTCTGTTAAGTTTATCATTGGTATCTAATACCAGGCAGCAATTTTATGATAAGCACTGAATATTTTTCAACTAGTACTACATTATTTAACGTTTCAGAAATTTCCACACAGTTTTAAGCAATAAAATTTTTTTAAAAATTTACTATGAAGACTGGGCACTTGTCTGCGATGATGATAAAAATAGCATGCTGCCTAATATGGCTGCAGGTAAACTTTCAAATAAAAATGTGATCCAAAAACCTAATGAATTTGGTTTTACAGGTTTAGCTTCAATTTTGTTTGCTATCAGTATCAATAAACCGGAATTGAATAGTGAAACAACTTTGCAGAAATCTGAACGACTTAAGACATTGCCAGAACCTATCATTGAAGCTCCACTAAGAGGTAAGATTGTTTTTTAAATAAATTTTTTGAAAATTTACTAGGTATTTATTTTATTACTTTTGTACTATCTGAAGCTGCAAAGGAAATCATTTCTGATTGTAATTGGGGGAGTTTTTATTTCATTTGAAATAATTATCACATTCTTGCTGATTTTGCAGTTGTATATTTTGTATTATGGTTATGTAACATTTGTTTTTATAAACGATTTCCTTATTCTGCTATGTTTGATTTCTGCTTATATTTAATCAATATATTATGTTTACATTGCTTAAACCAAGAATGGTTTACAAAATTTCATTTTATAGTGATTGACTCAAACAAGTTGCTCAATGTTATATAAGGTTTATGTGTTATTTATAATTTTTTTGTGATTCATTTTTAGTACTTTGTATAATAATACGTTGTTTGTATCTTTATGCACATAAAGCATTAACAGTTCACTTTAAATCGGAGAAAGAACTAAATTAAGGTTACAGAAAATGGTCAAAAACGTTTGCTGTTTTCCTGGCGTGGCACCATTGTTTTGAAAATCAACCTGATGATTGAAAAAATGTATCCAGATTAGGATATATTGAAATGCTCGGTATTCCACTACCATACTAGCATAGTCAAAATAAAAAAATTAAGAGGTGCCAATTCTACATTTTGCTTAGAGATATCTAAATAGTTTTACGTCTTAGTTTTTAACTTATATTGTCTGATTGGTATTATTTTTATAGAATTTTAATTAATTTCTATTTTTACGGGCAATTAATGATTACATTCAATAAAAATGTATAATTTACTCGTTATAAATTAATGAACATTGCACACTAAAATAGATTATGAGTAACTAAAGATTTGTTTTGATACATTCAAGTTGACTAAAGAAAAAATCTGCTTTTTTTAAATTTTAACTTATGCTAATTTCAGAACCAAGCAAAGAAGTCCTAAAAGAAAAAAGACGAAGAAAAGTGGCGAAGCAATTAATTTCATTCGACGATGATGACAGCGTTTTATCATCCAGCCTGCCTTCAAGTTGTGGTAGCATAACTTCAGATAACAATTCAAGCAACGGGGAATCAAGTAAAAATAAAAAGGAAACTTTAGAAAATAACATGGAAAATAACGCGACACCCGTCGAAGCAAAAGTGAAACACAAATTAGAGAGAAGACTAAGTCTAGAAAAAAGCGGTTTAACAGACAAATTTTCAACCAACATCGATGGCACTTTAACACCGGTGGAACACACCAACATAGGCGAACTTACATTAGTTTCCAATAATGACGAATCAGAATCTCCTGAAACAACCTGTGATATAATCGAAATGCCTTCTGATATTAGCGCCGTTTTAACGGCCGTAGAAGCTAAAAATAAAGAGGAATTGAATAAAGTTAAAGAGCAGGTTCACCAAGTAACTAAAGAAAACGAAAGCTTAAAAGACCAGTTGAAAACGTATGTCAGTGCAGTACAAATGCTAAAGAGAGACGAAACGAGTTTTCAAAAAGCTTTAACTGGTTTACAAGAAACTCCAAGTCCTGATTACAAGAGCGAAGCTAAAATCTATGAAAGTAAACTGGTGCAGGTGTGAAACTTATAATTTAGCTTGATCATTATTCACAAGCTAATGCTAAATTATTTTTGTTAGGTTGCGGAAATGCATGCCGAGTTGATGGATTTTAACGTTCATCTTCAGCATTGTTTGTGCCAGAAGGATGCACTTGTGGATCGTCTTCAAAGTGAGTTGGAGGAACTGAGAGGGCCAATGCCTTTGGAAGAACTCACAGGAGATACAAGTGGTAACGTTAATGTTTGGATACCTTCCGCTTTTTTGACCGGTAATAGAACCACTTAAGGGATGAAACGAATTTTAATTAATATTTTTAGGTACTGGGTCTGATGTACACCATGTCTATCAGATTTTTTTACGTGCCGGTGCGGACGAATGGAATATTTACAGGAGATATGCTCAATTTCACGCTTTACACTCAGATTTGAAAAAATTAGATCCAACAGTTTCAACTTATGATTTTCCACCTAAAAAGAGTATAGGAAGGCGGGACTCTTCAATAGTGGAAGATAGAAGAAAACGATTTCAAACTTACTTGAGACGAGTTTTGTCTCATTGGCCTGAGTTGGCTCACTGCAATAGTAGGTTTTTACTGGAGCAACACTTGGAGTTTTTTAAGTGAGTTTTAAAATTTATTTTGGAGGGAGAAATTTAAAATGATGGATTTTAGGGAACAACAAGGAGTTGATAAAAGCAAAAAGGGTGGTAAAAGAAATAACGCCTCCACTTCAAGTGATAACCACTATACCGGGCTTTAATAATTAGATAATTTTAAAAGTACAAATGCTAAGTTAAACAATTCCAATTTAGTTAATTAAATGTGCAATCATTTGAATTTGATCAGTAAATAATAATAAAATGCAGTATTTTATGTATAATATGATAAAAAAAACTCTTAGGTTTAAGAATAATTAAACATCACAAATTGTAAAAATGAATTTTTTTTTATACTACCATTGTAATGATGTAGAAGATTGTTAATTGTTATTACTTATACAAATCAATAAAGTTTATAATAGTAATTTTAAAAGTTGAGTTAATGGCAAAAATCTGGAGTGTACTTTAATATTCCAAGTGAAGGGGTAACTAATTTTATTTGTCCATTTATTGCCTCCATAAGTAGAAAATTATTATGATTATTTACTACATGATATCTCAAATACTGTTGATTTTACCCTAAATATTTTTACTATAACTTTTATATACTTTTCATAGGATCAATAAATAACAAAGATATTAACTATTTGATAAATGTAATTGGAGGTCACCATTCATCTGGGTTCTAGGGTATGTTCTGGTGAGAAAAACACACTACCACCATCATGGTAATAATATGCTTGACCTTATAATAGAAAAACGGCTTCCAATTAGACATTTTTATTTTACAAAAGTAATTATAACTATTATACACAGTTTATTATATTGTAAAAAAATATATTAACAAAACTTCCTATTATGATTGAAACGATAATAGAAAAATGATCACTATTAATGCCTAAATTTGTACATAAATTAGATAATTACAACTAAAACACTTTCATACAAAAATTTACAAAATTAAACAATAAGAAATAAAAACGGTTTACGAGCATACACTGGCTATATCAAATAATTCTGTGGCACCTTCACATTCTGATAAACTAAACATGAAGTCACGGTTTGTGCGTATTGGACTTAATCTAACAAATGGTTCTTCTTCTGCAAAAAATTAAACAAATTAAAACAGTTGAAACCTTCAGAACAATAATAGGATTAAAATATTTCATGTTACAGTTATGGAGGCTTCAGGCAAGAAAAGTAATGCCACCTGCTCTGGTTTGTCCAAAAAATGAAATGAACAATACTTTTCTTGCATAATGATATCGTATTTACTTAAAAATAAAAAATCATACCTATGATTTCAGAAAAACTATCTTTAATGTGCACTTTGTGTGAACAGTCTGAAAAAACAAAAAAATAACTGAAAAAGCAAAACAAAACTTCTTAATTACCTGAAATATTTTTGAACAAAATTTTGGCAGTATTTACGTCATAATCATCTCCTTCCTCGTCTGGATCTACTGTTTCAGGTTCAAATGCCTAAAAATTTAAGAATATAAAATTGAGAAAATCAAATTGAACCTGTTTACCCTTTCAAATGTTCTTTTTTTCGTTTGAAAATTGTGGGAAACTTTAAGGCTAGCTACTGTTGGCGTTGCATTGGATTTGACCTTCATATTCAGTGAAGAGGGTGAATTCTACAAGGGGAAGAAATTAATAATGGGTTGCTCACTGGTGGTGTAATAAAAAATGTTTTGGAACAGTGCAGAACTTTATTTAATTTCCTAGTGTGGAAAAAAATTACTTTGCTAAGTCAAGTGCATATTGAAATGTACTTTGTGTTGGTACAATTTTTTAATGAATAAAATAAAAGGGGGGTCCCCCGAATTAAAAGAGAGCTGAGAACTTATTAGATTTTGGTTGAAATCCTTCCTTTGTGCTTGAAAATCGTTTACATGTGTTTACCAGTGGACCAATGAAAACGAAGTAGACCTGTACTTTCGGACTAATAATAGAGGTAGGGGGAATTAAAAAACGTAATTTGTTACTAATTACTTTTTCAAATAGGAAAGTCATGTGTTGTGTCACATCAGATTTTTTTAAAATAAATTTGTTGATGCACGTCAGTGTAATAGATATTTACAACTAATCGCAAATTTTCATGAGTGAGTCAAGACTGCTCAGTAAAAACTATCAGGAGATAATTTAATAAAAACTGCGTACTTGTTAATGTACAGGGAGAAAGATCAAAAGATAACTTACATCCAATTGAAAGACACTGTTTAATGGGGCGTTCAAAATTAAAACTTTTTCTTCATCACCAAAGCATTCATCGAGATCTTCACTTGTGACATACAAATAATTTTTAGTATCAATATCTTCAGTCACGTTCTTAATGCTTTGTTCAATTCGACACTTATGCCTGTCCAACGCATGTTCGTAGGCCTCCAACTTTTGTAAATCATTTTTTAGTTGTGCAACTTTCGATGTAAACTCTTCCTCGTTATACTCAGCTAAAGGATCCTTATAAGCCAAAGGCCTAAAAAAGCGAAACATTTAGAAAAAAACCGTTTATAAAACGAGGTAAGAAACCCAAACTTACTTCCACTGAATACTGTTCTTACTTTTCTTTTCGATTAAACCGATACCTTCGAGAACGTTTGTAATGTCATAGATTCGTCTCTTTTGGCGTACGGCTAACAAATCAGCAGCCTGCAAATTATAACATACCCAAAATTATAGTAAATCACCACCAAAATTTAAATTAAGAAATTTCTCACAATTTTCAAATCCAAAACACCACCTTGAGATTTTTGTAATAAATCCACAAACTTGGTTGTCAGTAAACCCAACGATTTCTCGAAGCGGCTGTGGTGGATTTCTGCCATTATAAAGTCTTACCGACACAAATTAAAAGCATTCCAAAAAGTATTATTTTAATCTTACAAAATTCATAAGCGTTGTGACATTGGTGCCATGTTTTGGTTGGTGGCATTACCAACCTACAAGACACCTAAAAGCATTAGACAAGTTAAATGGTAATGCTGGTTGCATACCTAGCAGGCAAGTGATTGAAATGCGTATGAAATCTAGTCGTCCGTAAAGAGGTACTTTGTTGTTGAAATCCCAAGGGTGAGCGTCCACCCTATAAAAATTTAACTTTTCCAAAGTAAATGTGTTTTATTTTAAAATGTCGACTACTCCAAACTGTACCACATAATAAATCACAGTAAAATAACAATTTGATGATTTTTTTTCGAAATAAAGTTTATTAAATATTTTCTTCCTATCTCATGGATGTCCTTTATGGATGATCCCCTACATAGTTTAAATTTAAAAATTGTATATTAAATTTATTTTAAAATATTATCGGGTTAACTGGAACATTCTTAAACCAAGTAGAACATTATTTAAGCGTTCGGTAGTATTTGCAACTTTCATTGGAAATGAATTAATAATATTAAACTCTCACTCTGCCTTTTGGGGGTATTCCACACCCCACAGATGCTCTGATCAAAATACCACAATACTTTGATGTATGTATTTGGCCTGACTAAAATCAATTAAAAAATGTTTACTATATTGGTTTTCGTAACCGGGGGGTTTGGGGGGGTATGGAATACCCTCCAATCATAAACAAAGTTATAGGATTTGGCTTTGTTAAACACACGTAAAATCTGAACTAATACCCCCACTTGCGACGTGGGAAATATAAATTTTGTATATAATAAATATATTTATATTATTTTATAGAATAAAAGATTATAGAACGGTATGGAAAAGACACCTAGACAGAATGAACCAGAATCGTTTGCCAAAACAAATGTTCCAGTACAATCCGAGAGGAAGAAGAAGTGTGGGCCGCCTTAAAAAAAGATGGAGCGACCAATTAGAGTGACGTAACGGGCCATCGGGCTAAAACCTGTAGATGATGATGATGTATTCAAATATCTGCTTTTATTATAAAATTAGCTTCCATAAAATGTAATTTTAAAATTTAAATTCAATATAATAATTTTGCTAGAAAGCTCCTTCGCCTTTGTGTCATTTATAGACGGGTCATTTATTATTCCTATAAGTTATATAATTCATTTATTGATTTTATTTTTTGATTCTTATTGGTTGATTTATGCGGAGAAGTCATGAAAAATTAATATGTAATTATTATTTTATGGAAATGCAATATTATTACAATGGATGGTAATAAATCATAAAATAGAAACATAACAAAACAATGGTTTTACTTTATAAATATTGTATAAATTATAATAGTAACAATATTCTAAAAATTTAACAAGGTTTCAACTTGTATAGTTTTTCTAAGTATTGCTTGAAAATTATAAATTGCATTGTATTATAAATCGTATTGTATTATATTTTATTATGTTTTACTATAGAAAAATGAGTAATCATCATCAACTACTCAAAAACTGATCTCGCCACCTCTTCCTGGGGCGGCCTACGGATCTTCTTCCTTTGGGATTATATAGGAGCAGCTTTTTTGGCATTCGGACATTATCGCTTGCTTATGAAAATGACGGTACAAATCGGTAGAAATTTGAATATTTGAATATTATTCTTTACTTAAATATTTTAAATTTATTTCAAATATTTGTAAATTTTTTAACTATTAGGGATGTTTACTAATATTTACAATTTTCTAGTAGCTAATACCCAGAAAAACTCGAATAAAATTAGATACTTTGTTAATTTTTTAGTATGTTAAATTTTTGAAATACATATTTGCATTTAATGAGAATATATTGTTTATAAAATAATTTATAAAAAATCTTTACAAATAATAAAACAACGATGCCCTACTAATTTAAAGAAATGCATTAATAATGCCGTATATTTTAAGAATATAATTTATTTTTAAATTTCATTTTTAGATTAAAGGTTCACAAATGAGCGAATTCGTATCTTTACGAGTGCTGTATACCGTTTTGTTTAATTCTGCTATTGAAACCTCAATTTTAAATTTTATGGATTTGATTAATAGAAATTTTTAATTTATTGTAAATCAACATAATATAATATGTTGACCGCAGGTTGCATTGCTCAGAGATAGAATGGATCACACCATTTCTCACTATTTTCATTTTTTTTGTTGATTAAACAAGAGGTTTTTAATTGTGTATTCAAGTAAAAAAAAACATGTTTCAAAAGCAGGATTAAGCAAAAAAAAGTTTGAAGAGTTGATGAACTATCTTAGAGCTTGATATTTTTTTTTAAGTTTGGATTTTTACTATCAATTATGTTCATCAAAAACTAGATACAACTGCTCTATTTTATTTTCAACAAACTTATTATTAATTTCTTTAGGTTTTTCCATTCGAAAAGTAGAGACCACTGAATTCGAGAACTAAAATGAATTCAATATTCAGGAATTAAGTTAATATAATGTTCATAAATTTAATCGGTTTGTCGTGTTTATATTTTTAACAATAATTAAAAAGCAAAATGTTTTCAAGTGTTGGCCACTTTCGGATGTGAAAAAAAAACTATTGATTGATATCAATTTAATACTTATCCATTGCAATGGGAAATAGAAATCTTAACAAAACCAATTTACCATATTATTCTACTACATTTTTTAACATGAGGATTTTACATAATATAGATATTACTTTATTATCAAGCTGTTTTATTTTGCATAATGTAATCATTATTTAATATCATGTTTGTTTTAACATTTTATTAATAAATATTAATCGTATAAAATTATATTTTATAATTTTTGTATAAATTGTTTTGGAACGTATAGTTTATTTTATTTACTTGTTTATTATTATTTGATATATTTCGAGTGTTTTAAAATTTCTAAATTTGGTATTAATTAGCTTGAATTATATTGCTACTGCTGAATGAAAATGGTATGAGTCAAAAATATCACATTTTCAAAAAATTCAGTTAAAGCTGTGGTAGTTGAAATTTTTTAACTCAAGTATAGCGTAATTTTTTGTGGAAGGCAGTGCTGAATCGATATTCACATGATATGTCTACTGTACATAAAGAGATAAAAAAATCCAAATTGCTGATGTGATTTAACACATCTTGACCAGTTCTTTTAAGTTCGCTACTCAATCTTTCAGAAAAATGAATATGTTGTTCATGATTTCTATGAAATTTGGATCCCTAAAATTATTTTATAATAATAAATTAAACTTGACTAAATTTACATGCTTTAACACGTTGAATGTCATGGAGATCACCGGTGACCGGCACTGAGTTTGTTAGTGGCGCCACGGGGGTCACCGGTGACCGGCAAAGCCAAGATAATTAGAAACACATAAAACTATATTATATATAGAATAAATAAAATAACAGTGCCTTTCAGTACCGCGAAAGTCACCGGTGACCGCAGTGAATTAAATGCGTCACGAACGATTAAATAATTAACTGTTACGTATTGTAAATAATTTTTCATCAAAATATGCAACACATACTGAGAAATTCATTGTGGCCAGAAAGACAAGCCATATAAAATTAGCGTGGCATTCAACGTGTTAAACAATTTTAGAAATACCGTATTTTTATTTTTCATAGAATTGTGCTGAACCCTTCCTCACATATTTCATTATAGAAACGATATTAAAATTAACGGATATATGGAAAAACTTGATATTATAATAATTTTGAAGTGATCAACCAGATTTAACTTTGGGAATGATCATATTTATTAAATTATGTTTTATTCAATTCTTATTAATTAAATTTCTATAAATCAATTTAATTTTGATTTTCTTACAAACAACCCTATAATCTTAAAAAAAATCGTGCTAAAACTTTAGTCTAATAAACTATTTTGTAAAAATCAATTAAAATATATGCGAAGCTCAATTATTTTCCACATAAGAGTCTGCACTATTGCACAAAAAATTACTGCTTTTTTACCCTTATTTAGTTCCTACGTTTATTTTGTAATTTTTGTTTTGTTACTCTTGAATTCATTACATTAGCGTAAAAAGATTTGTAAAAGGCGTCAAAAATATTTGCATTCTTTCTGATATTACAAAATTTAAATAATTATTTATTTAAAATAAATTAAAAAATATGAAACTATGTTAAATTTCTCGTCACTACTTATGCAATTTCATATTAATTTTATTTCAAAATTGTAAAAATAAAGTATAATTGGTATAATATTCCAACAGTTGGTGCAGTATACGTCTAGTATTAAAAAATATTGAAACATTGAATTTCAATAATTATTTGGTATAAATTGCATTGCACAAAATATTCGAGACTTACCGACATGTTGAAGATGAAGTCTAGAAATCAACTTTTGCAAATTCTCTGAAGGCTTTAGACGTTCTCTGCTAACATGGTAGGTACATTTATTGAATTGCATTGCTTTTAGTTTATGATTTGATATGATAATAATATGATATCACTAAATAAATAACATTATAATATATTGTTTACAAAATAATTTATAAAGATTGTTTAAAAATAATAAAACAACGTTACCCCACTAATTCAAAAAAAAGTAGTTAATAATGCCGTATATTTTAAAGATATCATTTATTTTTAATTTAATTTTTAGAGTCAACACATTTTCATTTACAATTTATTAATACTAAACCTATTTAACTCTTATAATTTTAAATTATTAAGTTATTAACTCGTGATAACAAATAATTAAGATATTTTAAAATGTATCGCGTTACAAAAAATAATCAAATTAGTACTTAATAATTTTTTTCTTAACCTTTCAGACCCTTAATTACTACTAATATTTAATAACCTAAAAGCACACGACGCGCTAGCCGAATGTGCGAAAGCTCACAAGTGAGCGAATTCGTGAAAAATAAATCAACTGAGGCGACAGGTTGTGTTGATCTGGGTTGAAATGAACCACAACATTTTTTCCCTTTTTATTTTTATTTTGTTGATTAATACAAGAGGTTGCTAGTTGCGTATTTAAGTAAAAAACAACATGATTCAATAGGAAGAATAAACAAAAAATTGTTTAAAGCTGTGATAAACTAATCGAGTTTAACATTTGCACGTTTTGCGTTAATCTTAACATTTTCAAAAAACTTTAGATATTCGCAATCAATCTCTTCAAGAACTGCATTCAACTGCTCTATTTTACTTTCGACAAACTTATTATTAATTTCTTTCGGTTTTTTATTCAAAAAGTAGAAGACACTAAATTCGAAAACTCAAATGAATTCCAATTCAGGAACATACTTAATAATATAATGTTCCTGAACTTAATCGGCTTATCATGTTTACATTTTTAACAATAAATTAAAGAGCAAAACGTTTTTAAGTATTGGCTACCTTCAGACGTGAAAAACTACTTTTCTAATTGATACCAATTTAATTCTTATCTATTGCAATAGGAAGTAGTAATCTTAACAAAACCAATTTACCATATTAGTGTCCTACATTTTTTATTATGGAGATTTTACATAATATAGATATTTTTATTATCAAGCTGTTTTATTTGGCATAATGTAATCATTGTTGATATTATTTTGTTTTAAAATTTTATCAATAAACATTAATCGTTCTATAACTCTCAGCTCAATTTTTATTTTTTTATTTCTCTCTCTATCTGTCAATGTATATCCAGCTGTACTGGATACGGAAATAAGAGAAAACAGGTTGAAATGGAGTAACCATTTAAAAAGAATGTCATCCGAAAGAATTCCTTTGAAAGCATGGCATTACAAGCCGAAAGGAAGAAGTGATGTCGGAAGGCCGAAAAACAGATGGACGCCGGAACAGGAAATATGATCCTAATCCTTAAAGTGAAGAAGAAGTAAAAGAAGAATATTAATAGTATAAAATTATATTTTATAATTTTTGTATAAATTGTTTTAGAAAGTATCTAGTTTATTTTATTTACTTGTTTATTATTTGATATATTTCTTGTGTTTAAAAACTTATATTTACTAACTTTCAGTTATAGATACAACCATAATAAATTAATAATTACTCCAATGTTTTTGCTAATCACCAACTTAAAGTATATTTTAAAATGCGATTATTTTCTTTTAAAAAAAACTACCTATACTTATTCTTACATATCTTTATTGTTTTTATTTCTACTCTTCATGGGTCAATAAAGGACTCGATACGTCAGCAATTTAAATTATTTAATTCAACAAAAACCACTACACCCAACAAAAGTTTCCTATAAATTCATAATATTATAGGGGCAACTAAATTCACTATTGTCATAGTTAAACTGTAATAACCACTACAAAATAGAAACCAATAAAATACTAATGATCATTATAATTTTGAATTAAACTTAAAATCTGTTTTATGTGCAGTGTTATTTGAACTACGCAAATAGACCAGCATTTTTTACACTTTTTCCAATTTGTTTATTTACCACAAAACCGTAGCTTACTACGTGCAATATCCTTTAAATTTTCTGCAGCTAAAAAGTTATAATTAGATAATAGTAAAAGAAAACAATTTAAAAAATACTTTTCTTGTCTTCGTGACTATTTTCGATAAAGTGTAATAGTCCCATAAGAGAATTCCAACAATTTATAGATGCATTTTAAGCGCGGCTATTGCTTCCTGAGTATTACTAATTTTTTCACATTCAAATAAGAAAGTAGTGTTAGCAATGTTCATCAAATTAGAAGATTCCAATATTTTATGTTGAATTGTAGAGTCCTCATAATTGCTTGCCTAAAAATTAAAAATTTTTTCAATAGGTAAAAAAAAAATAGGTAAAAAAATTTTTAATTACGCGAATTAAATTTGAAAACTTACTTACCGCTTTATTAAGGTAATAAGCCATTTGTAAATTATGTTTAACAGTGTGCTTGATATGAAGTACCACATTTTTTAAAACCTCTAAACTACATTTTTCAATTTATATCTATATCATCAAAATATTCCTTTTGTATTCCTTAAACTGCATCTTTTAATTTATTGTTCTTGAGTGAAATTTTGAATTTGCATTCTAGCTTGGGTGACATGAATGGTGTACGGTACTTCTTTTAAATTTTCCACCAATTCGTGCTTAAAATCTAAATTTTTGGCTGAAATGACATTAGTACTTGAAAAATTAACTTACCGTGAAGATCGTTCTTTTTAATTATATTTAATAAATCTGTAGCTTCAAGAATTTCATTTTTAACAAATCATTATTATTTCATTGCAATAATTAGTTAATTTTTTTACCACAGCTTTTAAATTTACAGTACTTTGTTCGCCTGGAGTACATTTAATCTGTAAATTGATAAAAAGAGAATTTTAATTTAAAATTTATACGTAAAGGTTACCACAATTTTTTGTAAGTCACGAATGATATTGAAAATATCTCCAACAATTCGATTTATTAATTTCAGAAGTAATTGATTAGACGTTTTTAAATCCAGATTGCTAATTTGATTTAACACATCCTGACCAGTTTTAGTAAGTTCGTCGCTCAATCTTTCAGAAAAATTAATATGTTGTTCATGATTTCTATGAAATTTGGATCCCTAAAATTATTCTATATTAATAAATGTAATAAATACACTCTACATTACTGAACATTAAAATGAATGTACATTTAAAGAGTTTCATCATTTATAATAACATTAGAAGATAAATTCATAATTCTGGAAAAAAATTTGATTTATCATAGAATTGTTTCTAATTTTTTTCGCATATTTCTGTCATAACAGAAACAAAGTTAAAATGTGATAAAATTAAAATTAATAACTTTACATAATACAATTTTGAAGTGTTCAACCAACTTTTTCGGTGTAACCTTGTTTGCATCCCTTATATTAATATATAAATATAAATTAAATAACTTAACTTTGTTCTTCTTACAAACAACTCAGTAACTTTAAATAAAACTTTTTTATTATTTATTTTTGAAAACAAAATTGACTGTATTTTGACTCTTATTTAATTCCGATTTTGTTTTGTAATTTTTGATTTGAATTTTGAAAATTCTCCGCACTATCTGTGCAATATAATAATTTAAATAAGAAATTGTGACAGAAACGTATTATATGCAAATAATAATGCAATGGGTCTATTATAATAAAATATTGAAACATTTAATTTCAATAATTGCAAAGTATAAATTGCTTACCGGCAAGGTGAAGATTTATCAATGCACTGAAGATTTTAAACATGCTCTCAAAGATTGATGCATTTATATTGCTTGATTGTTTGTTTTTTGCCAAAGTAAAAATGCACAAGTAAATAATAATATTATTAAAACTATATTTTTTCAAAAGTTTTCATCCTTAATATAACCCTTGAATTTAAATATGTGAAATTAAACAAAACGTTAACTATAAACGTTAAAATATTAGAATTATATAACCGTAAAAAAACCAACATACAAGAAAAAACATTTTTAATCTTTTGTAACAAAAATCCATTCGTGAGCATCCAGAAAATATTTGGAAATATGACGAAATGCAAATGCAGGGAGGGAGTGAAAAAATGTGGTGGTTTTTTAATAAAAAGTTGAAAAATATAATAAAATTATTGTAGAATTTAGTACATGATGCCATTTTAATCTATAATTTCATTAAGTTACATTTTTGTAAGACTTTTTAACAAGTTATTGCAAACTAAAAGAATATCTTCTTCTTAAAATAATATACTATTTTGATATAATAATATGTAGTTGATAAATAGTTACCGTCCTTGCGTTCAAAAATGATGATGATAATTTAATACCTACATATATTTATTGAAAAAGTAAAAGTAAAAGTTCTGGCCATTTTGAGATGAATTTTGAATGAAAGAAGATGAACATCCATAAAAACATAACGGAAGGTTGGTGTTTGACTACGTTTTCCAATCGTGTGCTTCGAATCTTTTAGTCGTAAGTTTGGTTTGAGCACGAAATATCACATTTATTACCTTGAAAATCGACTATGGCTCCCTTATCCTTTTTGTCTTAATTACGTCTATATAATTCCGTAAAGCAGAACATTGACATTTATTCGTTTTTATTTAACATCTGACCTCGACCTCGACCTCTTCTCTTTGCTTTCCTGACACCTCTGACGCTCTGCTACAGATAGGTAAATGTTGCTTTGCTCAATCTCCGTACATGCGCTAGTATTAATTATTGGTATTAATCTAGTGGGTTTGTATTGTTTCCTTACAGATAAGAACAAAATTCACAAAAAATTCACGCTCTTATTCCAGTTGAAAATTCTCGAATACTTTTGATCGATTTTGAAACTACTTCAATGGCTGCTTTTACTGCAGCCTTTCCAGAAGCCATTATTACTGGTTGCTATTTCCATTTGATAACAAATCGTCGTAAAAAAAGACCAGAAACTTAGAATGACGGAAGATTATGACAATAACGACGTCTTCAGCGAGAGCATTCGTAATCTGGCTGCTCTTGCTTATGTTCCTGCTTTTCGGGTGCTCATTGTCGATAAATAACAAGATATCGGGAATTATAAATAAAAGTTCAATATGCATTTTTAATAAATGATTTTATATATATTTTTATTTTTTTATATTGTTTGGCAATAAATTCTTTTTATTAATTTATTTATCCATATTACAAGCTTTTAATTCAATAATAAAAATTCTCAGTCTTTACGGCTAACTAAGACCAGTAGTTTTTGTTGCAAGTTGTCTGAGGCAAGTTGTTGCAAAACCAAGTGGCTCAGGGCCAGCTATCACTAAATCATAAAAACCAGGACTGCAGGCACATCTGGAGGCTAACATAGCAAGCTACCTATTAGATATTAACCAATTATAAACTCAAAGAACTTGTTATTAAGTGCATCCGTGCACTTGATGCAGATAAAAAATCAAGACATGTTAAACATATCAACAAAAAAGCAAGACAACAGCAAAAAAAGAAAAGTATAATTATTTCAAATTTGCAGGAAATTTTACAAGTATTGCATAATACAAATATATCACAGATTTCCAAAAAGCATAAATCTCATAGAACGATTAATAGCAAATCCTATATGAGCTCACTTGGATCTCTGACTTATATATTTAGCTGAGTGATTTGAAATTTACGTTTGAAGTAAAAATTGTACAAGTATCGTTTGCTTACAGCGAGAACCGGATAATTGTCATAAACACAGTTCTCTGCAGTTTGAAACTTTCACGTGTATTTAAATTTGATTTAATTTAATTTTAACTCTAAATATACTCCTAAATAAAAATGAATCTATCGAATAGTTTTTGAGTGTAAAAATCTTTGATAAACACTAAATAAGGCATTAGTGTATTTTACTTGATTCCAAATACGTTAGAATCTATGTATTTTATATTTCTCACACGATTTATTCTTTTGAAATATTTATTTGCTAATAAAAAAATTTGTTTATCTCAAGATTAAAATATTGCATTACTGATTGTTATGTTTATGATTAGTAGTGCATTTAGTTTCCCATGGTAGTTCAAGATAATTTAGAGGTTACTGCGCAGGATACTCTTTCCTTTTTGATTA
This sequence comes from Rhagonycha fulva, assembly GCA_905340355.1. Taxonomy (NCBI): domain Eukaryota; kingdom Metazoa; phylum Arthropoda; class Insecta; order Coleoptera; family Cantharidae; genus Rhagonycha; species Rhagonycha fulva. Next base: position 4,378,551 of record HG996559.1, read on the forward strand.
TTGATAGCGACACCGAAGCTTACGATATGCCTAATCAAATCTCTCAAATTATTTGTAGCTAAAATAAAATGAATTGCGATTACATACAATTTATATCAAAAAATTGTTTTCTACCTTCTTTGTTTGCAACTTCATTGTCGATGTAGTCCAGCAAGCTTTCCATGGAGTCCCAGCATTTTCTACAATCTTCTTTAGTTAATGTTATAGCTTCCTGAATACTTGTATATTTTTCTGGTTTAAGTAGTACATCAACTGTGGCAACATTTAAAGCATGTGCAGTTTTTAATAGCTCATGCTGAATTTCGTCATCGTAGTTGCTGGACTATTAATAAAAAAATTGGACATTCTAAGGTTTGGAATAATATGATAAAGTTGCTTTGATTTTAAAATTATTTAGCAAAATTAGATTTTGGGCAATATGTGCACCTGGTTGCTACTAAATAATATCTGCATCTTCAAATACTAAGTAAAATTTAAAGTTTCAAACAAAGAAGTACAAAAAAAATGGGTCAAATCTTACCACTTTATTAATATCATGAGCCAATTTAAAACAATGCATACTGGCATGTCGATGTTGTATCACCATGTTATTCAGAACCTTGGGATCATTATTATTTTGAATTTTATTCAAATCATTAAAAAACTCATGCAACATTTCTTCGATCATGGCTTTCAATTGTTTTGAGCTGTAATTCTGTACCTGAATACGTATCTTCACTCTGAAAATCATACACAAAATTTCGTTTAATGCTTCTACTAACTCGTGCTTATGACCTGAAGAAATAAAATTTAAAGTTACATTTTGAACTAAAAATCGGGTTGAATTCCTAAGAAGTATGCAACGTTCTCAATAAGTAAAATTATAATAAAAAATTATGGCAAAAATTTTTGTTTACTACTTTCTTAACACATTTTCCCTTTGCATTCAATTAATGTTTCATCCTTAAAGATAAACATTATACATAAATTGTAATATGCATTAATTGATGTGGATTCTTTACAAATCAGTAATTAATCTAACGAATAGGAGAGAAATCAGTTTTTCAAATAATTGTTTAAATGATATCCTTTCGTAGAAGGAAAACAAGGTAAACCTAAAAGGTTTTGGAATAAGGATAAATAATATTACAATTTTTTCACATACTGTGCAGTTCATTCCTTTTGATCACGTAAAATAAACCATAAGCTTCGTGAACTAGATTTTGGAAAAACGCAGCAAATTTCGATCTAATGGTACTGCAATCATTGTAGTATCCTTGCACCAAATCGTTACAATCTTGGCTTAGCCTTTGAACGACGACTTTTAAATTTGCATTGCTCAACTCCTCTGCGTTACTTTTAATCTAAAATAAGGTAAACTTTTTTAAAGGTGGAAGCAAAAAAGGGGTATGTACATACCACAACTTCTTGTAAACTGTAAATTATGTTGAAAGTATACTGAACTGCTTGGTTTAATAGTATGAGAAAGAGTTCCTCGGAGGTTTTGTTATCCAAACTTTTAATTATTTTTATCACATCTTCACCAGTTGTTCTAATATCATTGTACACCTCTTCAGAATGACTGATATGTTTAGTAATAGTATTGAATTTTGACGCCTGAAAATGTTATAAAGGATGCCTTTAGAGAAATATTTTAATAATTTTTAATAATACAAGATTTTCAAAATTTCCAAAAGTGGACAAAGAAATGTGAAAAATTTCTATAAATTATTTTTATTATAACAGAAAAGAAGAACTTTTGTCTAATGAGCTATTTTGAAAAATGAATTTATTTAATAAAAAAATTTCTAAACTTTCAAAATTAATCACAGCTGAAAACAAAACATTTACCCAAATAGAAAATAAAATGTTTAAAAAATAGATGTTTACCTACTAATAAAGTAGGTACCTAATCCAAAGCTGATTTCTATGCTTGCAATGTAGGTAATTCAAAATCAAATCACTATTGAAATTTTCGTTTACATGCAAAATTCATACTTTTTTATACGGAGGTTTCCTAGAAGGTTTTATGTTTTCTCACTTCATAATATTTCAGCTCTTAGTTATCCTACCAGCATGGGATTAATAAAAACGATTTATAAAAACAACTCTCTTTTTAAAAAGTTTTATTTTCAAAAAGAAGTTTTCACACGAAAGGAAAAAGTTTCAAATTAATTTCTTTTATATAGAGGTAGGAACTGCGTACAGGAAATCTACATCAGCCAACAGTCAATTTTCCTTAAAACTTTTGACAGTTAGAAAATTTAGTAAAATGTCACTTTTCAGTAAGAAGAAGGCACCTCAATTTTCACAAACTGTTAGAACGCAAAAGAATTTTGTTTCTAGAAACAAAATGAGCTAACATCATTATGGAAGCAAAAGTTAAAACACCTTCGGATTGGACTTGAGGTTTGTCAAGACTTCAGGAATAATTTATTCTCGCAGGTCTGCAAAATTTTATTTATTATTAGCTTATTTCTGGCCTACTTAATTAATTTTATTTTTAGTAAAATGGTAGTACAAATTTAAAAAAAATTTAGTTTAGAAGTTAAAGGGTGTTATTTTTTAGAGGTGAAAACTTTAAAATGAAGTAAAACACATAAAAATTGTGGTAATGACCATGGTACTGGCTTTACTAAAAAAAAATTTTTATGCCATTTGTGTTTAGATAATTTTCTTACAAATGTTTGGTTGCTTATGCTGATAGAATGTTTTTATTATTATATATAAATAATACTCATCCCAAACAAAATAATATATTATACAAATTACCAGCAAAGTAAACCAAAATAGTTTTTCTACTAAAACAAAAATTGAAATGATAATTACAAAGATGGAGTTTATCCTTATAATTATTATTATGGCAATAAAAACTGATTTGGATTTCTGTTGGAGTATAATGTTTAATTTACAGGAAAGTTCGGTTTCGATGAAATACATGCTTACTAAACAGTAAATATAATACTAACAAACAAATAATGCAATATTAAAATATTTTCATTTCTTACGTATTTTTAAATTTTATTTAGAACTGTCGATAAGTGGTCATTATTTGCATTAAAATTGTTAGTATATTTTTCATAATTAAATTTAATAACTTTAATGATAGGTAATAGCAATAACCTTTATTTAAAATAAATATCATTCAAGTTCAGAAAATTACATTTTCAACATGTCAGCACGATCAAATAAAAAACTAAATAATTTGTTTTATGTCTATGACTTGTATTTAAGAAATTTAATAACAAAGATTTTATAGTAAAGGAGTGGGTTATAAAAAATCTACGGGTAGATATTGTATTTTTATAATTATTAAAACAAAGAAACCAGCAGTCAGGACCGTCCTAAGATTCGACGTCTAATGAAAAACTAACTTTCCTAAATTAAAGAAAAGGCACATTAGGTACCAAATGACGTAGTTCTATCTCATTCACGTTCTACTAGTAAAACCATTCTCTCATAACCGTACTGACTAGTGATTTTGAAGAACCCACATTGGTATAAGTGAGTCACCATTCGGTTTTGATTTGGTTTTGATTTTGTAAGAAAGCAAAATTATAACATTTGACAAATTTAATTGCCTAGACTCTGCTTAGTGTTTGACCGGTATAGAAGAAAAAATAATTAAAAAAAAAAGATAATGTTCTAGAATTTTATTTTTTTTCAGGATTTATTCAGAAACAGAAATCTCAGAACTAACATATTCGATATCCATTGTTAGAATACCAACGTATTGGATGCCCATGTTATATATTGCCAATGATAATGCATTGTTTGAACCTAAAAAAAAGCCTGTACATTTTCGTGGTGTTATGATCATAAAATAACAGTACCATGTATAGCGTCTTGCTCTCAACAGCATTAAGTATATAAAATTTTAATTTGTCGTTGAAATTGTTCCTCTAAATATGTAATAAAAGTATAAAAAGTCTTTATCAACTCAAGAAATAATTCAACATTTACCTGCTAATGAGATGCTGAACCGTTTCTACGTTTGCTGTGCATCTTAATATTTTGTAAAATGTTTGGATTTTCAAAATCAATTTTATTAAAAATTTGCTTCACCTGCTCTACTTTGAATCATCTATAACTTATATATCTTGAGCAAAGTTTCGGCTACTTCAATTATAAATATATGGAATGTAACTTTCCTAAAGAGATTTTGGAATATCTAAATCCTTTCTCAATTCTTCTTGTAATACTTATGCAATTTTACTGAAAAGTTTATAGTACCTTGCAAATCTGCTTGGACAGATTTTGCAGCTTTAACTGATATTTAAAAAATAAAACAAAACTTTATCAAAAAATATGTTAAAATTATGTACCTCAATTTGTTGCAAATTATGCACTACAACTTCAATGTCGAATATTAAATGATCTTATCCCAATAAACTTGATTCACATTTTTGATGAAATTCAGAACTTCAGCTCTAGTTTCCTGTATTCCAATATGAATCTTTTAAGAAAAGAATTTATGGTTTTGATGGTATTTTTTCCAACTATCTAATAAACAATTTTAAATAAAAATTTTTCAATTAAAAGATGAAAAGTTTCAAAATTTAGCGACGTAATATTGAAAAATACTTCTGTAATATAGGTGACCTTTGTTCACGGTAACAGTTTAAAAAGTATGTTGAAGATTTTATATATTTATACCAACCAAATGTTTTTGTTATTATAAAATAGAACAATAATAATTATAGTAAATATCAAGCTAAAACAACATGATTAGAAAATAAACTGTAATTTCTTCCATTGTTACTGAAATGTAGGATTTTAAACTGTGATCCATTAATCTAAATTGACTCCACTAAATTGGAATGGAGCAGACAACAAACTTCTTCTTCTTCTTCTGCCTTTCCAGGTTTAGGCACTTTTGCCTGTTCCGGCTTCACCATCGTTTTCTCGGTCTACCGACGCTTCTTCTCCCCCTAGGACTGTATTCAAGTGCTTGTTTTGGGATTCTATTGTATGGTGATCTATTTTGATTTAACGCACTTTATGCCTTATAACTTTTTTTTAAGATTTTTAAATCAGCGAATACACAAATATACGAATACACAAATGGTAGGACAACTCGAGTCTCAAGCTGAAACTAATTTAAATATGAACGGCAGATGGTAGACCACTTGGAACGATATTGTTGCCATAGTATAATGCAATAACACAAAAGATGATAAAATCTCAGAAATAGAAAAAAATTCTATAAAGAAAAGATCCATATCAAATGAAAAAGAAAACTACTCAAAACGGAATTAAAGTTAACAACTTTACTTTAAAAAAATGATTTAGTCACCTCAAGTCACCTGTTTTTAGAGGGTCCAATAATCGACAGCTAAAATTTATGCGGCCACTCCTCGATCAGATGTCTTAAAACTTAGAATGATTTAAATCCTTTAAAAGTGAAGATAGGATTCTCTTAGCAAAATGCTTTATTTGAACCCCGGTACGGTAACCAAAAACAATCCAAAACCCAGCGATTGAAATAAATCCCAAATAATAATTTGAATTTAAACAAAACTACTGTTTAAAACAAAAATAAGAAGTCACTGGAACGTTCATAAAAAGTATTACAAAATTGTAAAAATGGATATCGAAAAGTTTGCACGCAACAAAACTTTTAACGTCTTTATCTCTGATAATTCTTATCAATACACAACCAGATGATTTCCAAAAATAGGCAAAGCAATACCTGCAATGCCACTTTGATGAAAATTATCAAAATATTTAAAAGAATTATCAATGACTAGAAACCAAATTCAAAAATAAAGAAAATTTACAAGATAAATTTTGAGCCGTAGCAACTGCAACCATAATTATAAACAAATCCGGTATAAATTGCCGCTTTTTTGCATTCCTTGCAATGAAAGTAAAAATTGAAACTTTTTGATGGCTTATCTTTTGGGGAAATGAAGATTTTTTTACAACCCTTAAATGTACTTGGTAGCTCGGCAATGAATTCTTACAAAGATTTTTTTCAGAAAATGTATGTAGTTGAGATATTAACTATATTTTTACGGGAAGGAAAATAGGAAAATCTAACAAAGTTCAAAATTTGAAATTTTAACCGGGGTGGTAACATTACTACAGACCCCACCAATAATTTTTTTATGTTAAATAAATGTAATTTATTATTTTTACTACATAGTCGCGATGTATGTACGTACTATGTAAATCAAAAATTAGAAATTATTATAGCAAAACAACAAAATGAGAGAGTAGTAACTTATACAATTAAGCTTTAATGATCATTCACCAATTTTTTTTACAAATGTTTTAGTAAGTACTTAAATTTAGGGTGTTTAACTAATAGTTTGTTTTATTATTATAGATAACAATAAATTATTCCAAACCAAAATACATTATACAAATAATATAAAAAATATTTTCTGCTAAAACAAAATTTGAAATGGTAATTGCAAAGATGGAGTTTGTCGTTACAATTATTATTATGGAAATAAAAACTGATTTGGATTAATCTGCTTGTTGAATTTACATCAGGAAAGGTCGGCTCCGATGAAATCCATGCTTAATAAACAGTAAATATAAATTTAAAAAAATTATTTAATAATAATTATAATAAACAAATAAATTCAACATGAAAATGTTTTCATTTTATATGTAAACAAAATGCATGATTTGCTTTTTGTTACTGATATTACTTAGAAAATACCGTGACGAAGGACAATTTCTGCTTATTTCTCTTCAATTTTTCTAACGATCATGTCTGTAAGTTAACTTATTAATAATTTTTTACGGTTTTTAACTAATTAGATAATTTTAGGCATTAAACTTTTATTCCCATCAAGATCAGCATTTCTGAAAAACTGAACTGAATGAGGAACTTAAGAAAACTGAACAAGATCTTCTAAAACAAATTCATAATCTAAACCAGAAAATCTTTGATGAAATCCTTTTTGCAAAAATAAGTGGACTAATTAGTGATATTTATGGTGTAATAGAAGATAATTAAAAAAAATTGTCTTCGTGGTATGTAAAATTAAGAACTGTACCGTTATTTTCTTTCCAAGCTACAATAAAACCTAAATAACCTTTTAATTTAGATTTCAAGCACGAGTTGGTGAAAACTTTAAAAGTCCGAAGTCAGAATTCAACATTGTAAAATTCTTAGCAACTAATGGTACATTGTTATAAATGAAGATATAGTAAGAAGTATTAAAAACTATGGTTTATTATAAGTAAATAACATGTAATTTAGGCTATTGCTTAGTTTTTACAAATTAAAACATTGAAATATTACTAAATAATATAATTTTTTTGTTACAATTCAATTTACCCAAAAACGCGTTACAGTAATATCAGGACGATACAAATTTAACTTTTAACAAATTACTTCTGGATTCTTATAAATATAAAATTATAAGAATTCAAAATAATATAATAAAAATACGACATGCGATAAAGCAGAGCAGTGGGTGACTAGTAATAGAAAAGACGTCCCATTCGCATTCTAAACAAATTGTAAATAATTTTCCATCATGCATATTGCAACAATTATTATTATTCAACATTAATTCATTTTAAATTTTCAAATTTCAAAAACCGACTCTTCTGGCTAGCCGCCTGCAAATAACTATGTATTCAGTTACGACGTAGTGCGTTAACTCTCTCATATGCTCATCGTCTAAACAAAAAATATTTCTGTGAAGAAATGTTTCACGGGCTATCATAATAACTGTAATTGTTAAAAAAAAATAAAAATACCTTGATGGTAAAAATTTTTTTCGATTAGGTGATATTGCAAAGATTTCAAAATGCAAGAGCCACTATTCCTCATAAACTTGTCAATAAGTTTCCTTCCATCCAATTTTGGATTTCTTAAACTCAGCTCTAAATTAATTATATCTTCATTGATATTGTTTATCATCTCCCGTAGTACTAATTGATAAACTTTCTTGAATATATAAATCTAAAAAGATATGTTCATTTTGTGTTTACAATGCACAGTTTTCGAGTTATAGCAGCTTTTCGGAAATATATTTAGAGATATCTTACCATTTTTTGTAAATAATTAATTAAATTATTAAACATGTGAATAATATCGCGAGCTACCTCCACCATCGTCCGAAGATGTAAATCAAGAGTAAATTCTTGTGAGCAATTTACATATTGCTTATATAACCACTTATTTGCGAAATTTCTTTCCTTTTGATAAAATTCCATCCAAGCATTAGCACTGTGGTATGTACTTTGACTTTCAATCCGAACATCTACTCGGTCTATTGCAGATATAAAATCTTGTAAAATATCCGTTAATTCTTTTTTCATATCTATTAACATTCAAATTATTGGCTAAAATGATTTTTAAATATTTAAACTTACTAAGAAATCGTGGTGATAAAATGAACCTGGCCAAGTCGTAGGATACCTCATTTAGAACTTTACAATTGTTTGATATCAAACTTTTATTCGTTGCAGGGTTTCTTCCCATTTTTACATCAGAAAAACTTAAGTTATTTAACTTCACAGTCATACTGAAGAGCGGATTATCGGAATCAGTGCTTTTCATCTAAAACGAGCGGTTCGTAAATATGGAAACTTTCCCCACACCTCTTTGAAATACACTCACAATAATATTTGAAATATTAAAAAATATTTCTTTTACATCTACGCCCATTCTATTATTTATCACAACTAATGCAAATTCACTAAACTTATTGCTGATTCGAAACTTATCAAGTTTTTCGGTATTATAACTAAATGCGATAAATTTATCGACAAATTTTACATATTGCTGTACTACAACATCATTCTCTTTTTTCTAAAATTTTAAATATTATAATTTTTGAAATTTTTTAATACTGACGTACCAAAATTTGGCTGGATGTAACATCACATTTCTGCTTGTAGGTTCCCATGGTTTCTAAAAAAGAAATCAATTTTGAATTATTGTTTCCTTGTAAAGTAAAATTATGGTTTTTTTAAATAAAATTTTCAATTTTCAACTGCAAACTTTTAAATTGTTATTATGCAAACTACAAGCTACTTACTTTATTTACTTCGATTCTTTCACAAAACAATTAAAATTATAACTACAAATTTTCTAAATTTGCAAGATATAAATTGAAACTTTAAATAACCTTGGCGTAAGCAATAAGTGATAATTCAAAACCGCATATTGCAATCAAAATTGTTTAAGCCAAACGCAGGGACGGACTGGACTGGCCCTAAAAATTTGAAGAAAAACTATTCACTTTTTAATTGCACTTAAATTAAAAATGAATTTTTTGGAATGGTAGGTACTTAGAATTTGTAGAAATTTAAGGTTACAATAAGAGTAATTGTAAAATATGAAGAAGATTGAAAATAATTTGTTTCCTTTTCTGCTCCAGTATTTCATTGTTTCTCCAACAAACTTCACATTTCGACTAACTTCATTATTTTCTTGTATTTTCCAATAATTTGAAATTTATTCTATGTAACAGTAATTCTTACATTGGTTAAATAAAAATAATATTTATTCTTTTGCAACATTTATTTGTTAATTAAAAATTTAGTTTATCTCAATATTAAAACACAGTGTTAGTGATTGTTATTATGTTTATGATAAGCTGTGCTTTTGCTTTTCCTTGTTTTTTTATAATAATTTAGAGGCTACTACGCTTAATTCCCTTTCCTTTTTGATTATTGATAGTTATACCGAAGCTGACGATATGTCTAACCACATCTCTCAAATTATTTGCAACTAAAATAAAATTATTTGTGATTAAAATTTACAGCAAATTATTTTTTTTCTTAATTTTACCTTTCTTGTTTGGAACTTTATTGTCAATGTAATCCAGCAATTTGTCACAAGAACCCCAGCATTTGATACAATCTTCTTTAAGAAATGCGATAGCTTCCTGGATATTTTTATATTTTTCTGGTTTAAGAAGTACATCAACTGTGGCAACATTTAATGCATGTGCAGCTTTCAATAACTCACGCTGAATTTCGCCATCGTAGTTGCTGGCCTGTTAATAAAAAAATTGTACATTGAGATTTTTTTAATAGTATGACGAAGTTGCTATAAATTCAAAATTTTTTAGGCAAAATATTTGTTCATTAATCTGAGTCCAAAATTTAAATTTAGAATGAAAAAAGAGTTGAAAAGTGAGTCACATCTTACCACTTTATTAATATAATAAGCCAATTCAAAACAATGCATGCTGGCATGTCGCTGGTGTAACGCCATGTTATTCAAAACCTCGACAGCATCAGTATTTTTGATGTTATCCAAATCTTCAAAAAAGTTTTGTAACATTTCTTTGATCGTGGCTTTCAGTTGTTCTGAGGTATAATTCTGAATCTGAATACGAACGTTTACTCTGAGAATCGTGCACAAGATTTCATTTAATGCCTCTACTAATTCGTGCTTATGACCTGAAAAAATAAAATTAAAAATTTTTTATTGAAAATCGGATTGACTTATAGTGGGGAAGTCCTGTACTTATTTTTAATAAGTGCAGAACGATACATAAAATTCAAACAAATTAAAATGTATCCAACAAACACGAAAAAGTCTTCAAAAATTTGAAGAAAAAAAAAAAAATTTGGTGGTACCTTCGAGAAACGGAAAACAAGGTAAATTTAAGAGGTTTTGGAATTGTGTGTTTGGCAAATATTACAACTTTTTTACGTACTATGGAGCTCATCCCTTTTGATCACATAAAATAAACCATCAGCTTCATGAAGAAGATTTTTCAGGAATGCTTCAAATTTCGATTTAATAGCACTGTAATCGTTATAGTATTCTTGAACCAAATCGTTACAATCTTTGCTTAACCTTTGAACGACAATTTTTAAATTTGCATTGCTCAACTCCTCTGCGTTGCTTTTGATCTAAAATAAGGTACAACAATTTAAAGATAAGAGCTAAAAAGTGGTACATACCACAACTTCTTGTAAACTGTTAATTATGTTAGAAGTGTATTGAACGGCTTGGTTTAAAAGTATGAGAAGGATTTCGTCGGAAGTTTTGTTATCCAAATTTTTAATCTTTTTTATCACATCTTCACCAGTTACTCTAATATCAGTGTACACCTCCTGAGAATGACTGATATGCTTGGTGATAGTATTAAATTTTGACGCCTGAAAATATTATAAAAAGATGCCTTTAGAAAAAAATTTCAAAAGTTCAAAATTTACTTACAGACATAATGTTTAGGTATCAAATTACTGTGAATCAAAACTGAGTTAGCATATTTTTTATCAGCATTTATATACCTTTTTGGTAACATAATATGCTACTTAAATATGGACATAATTCTGGATGGCTAATAAAATGTTAAAAACAAAAATTTTAAAAATTGTAAAACTATTTATTTTTTGATAAAAATTATTTATTTATTTCAACAAAATATTTACAACAATTAAAATTAAAAGAATTAAAAAGAAATCAGATATGTTTTTATAGTCTTTGTCAGCAAAAATATTACCTGAAAATAACAAAGAAATGAAAGTGCACAAGCATCAATTGAGGTCAACAGATTGTGTAAAGTGAAAAATATTTTTCCACATATGGTAAAACTTTATAACAAATAATGTCTTTAATTGTGCCCTTTATAGCCAAATTTTGACATTAGTTTTAAAATGGGGACCAAAATTAACCGTTAATCTAAAACCGACAGCTTTTACCAATTATTTTTTAAATTGCACTGTTAGTGCTTTGGTGAACCTTATAGAAACTGTTAGATAGGCATAATAAATATGCGTACCAATCAGGAAAATCATGTGAATCAAGCATGGATCTAACTCTAAGGATTGCGATAGATTCCTGGATACTTTTATATTTTTCAGGTTTGTGTTTTTATACGTATTAGAGGGAGCTTTTGACAGCATGTTATTTGATTCAATAGAAAACTCTCTTCAAAGACGTAAAGTGAATCCATTTATTATTGCATGGATAAGCGCCGCTCTAAGAATTAGAAGAATAAACTGTTGTAGTTTACTTAGGAGGGAATATTGGTCAACCTCGATAAGACCGCTATGGTAGCTTTTACAAAACGACGTAAATCGGAAAGACGTTTAAAGTGTCAAGCCGGAAAACAGATCAAATTATTAAATTAAACAAGTTACAAAATTTGCCTTTGTGGGAATAACGGGAGCAATGTCAAAAACTCAAGGCGCGACCATGGAAGAAAATTATTATAAAAATTTTGAGAGTTTAAAATGAAAGACTAATGAAAAAGTGTTCTGTTTTCTTTTAGTTGAGATTGTGTTAGAAAAGAAAATAGGAAATTTTAAAAACCCAGCAACAAAATTAAAAGTAAAATTAAAATTTTCGGTATGAAAGTTGAAGATCGCCTGATATCTGACGTGAGATAGTTGGAAGCTGAGCTGAGTTGTGGCGTATGAAAGTTGATAGGTCCCAAAAATTTAATATTTTCGAACAATTTATTTTTGGAATAACTTTTATTTTAATTTTAAATTTGTCGTTAGAATTTATGAGACTTTATCATAAAAAACCAGTACAATTGTCCACTTGTAAAATCCTGATTGGTAGTATAACCTGATTGAGAGAGTCAAATTGAATGGGACATAGTGCTACAAAGTATACAGCTGAGAAGAAATTGTTTGCTAAAAAAAAAATAAAAAAAATAATTAGAAGCTGAAGAATATGAATTGGAAACGTCCATACTCCTGAAGAACGTTGATGGAGATTGACGGATTGGTTGGTTAATCGGTGATCAGATCGTCGTATTATAAACCATAGTAGGTATAAGGCAATTTTCTTATCCAGAAAATTTAATATTCTACTTTCACTTTTTCAATAAATGTGTTAAATTATCGTCATCATTATTTTTAAATGACCCGTTCTCGGACGGTCTTTTTCGTTATTAAATAATTATTATATAACGAATTACCTTAAAATAATTTTTATAATATATAATTACTTTAAATGTATACAACTTATCGGAAATAAAATCATTTTTTATTATTTTTAAGTTTTAGAGTTTATGAGAAAAATGAACAAAGCCTATTTTCTACTCAATAGATGTGGTCATATTACTTAAAATAATATGAATTGTAATTTTTTAGACGTTGTAAGACTTACCTATTCTAAATAATTTTTTTTTAACTATTGGAATTAGTGGAGCATGGTAGCTTTATTATTTTTAAAAAAATATTGGATGTGATTGTTTAGCCTTCGGCCTCACTGAGTGAAAGATGTAGCTATCACATAATATTATGTCTGCATACTAATTCAATGCAGTTTTCAAAAAAAAGGCGATGGTTTTGGCTGCCTCTACGTATCCATGACTCTTGAATTACAAGAAATAGTTTCAAAAAAGAAGCTTATGTTTATAGCAACTTTATGAGTCGGCGTCCGTGTGCGACTTGAACAGTGTACCTATGATCCTTACATTAATCTGCTCTAAGTTTCAATAAAAAAGTACTAAATATGAAATTTGGTTAAAAAATTCTTATTGGTTTGGGCGCTAAAGTGCACACAAAATTAACTGACACTATTTTTTTGCTTTAATTTTATATTGTATACATTATAATATGGATTATTTTTTAAACATGATTTTTTAAATTATATCTATTTATAAAAAATATAAATCATTTTGATTATTACTTATATAAGTCGGTTATTATTTAAAAAAAAATTTTTATTTAATTTTACGAATTTGGAATCTTACATTTTAATGTATTATTATTAAAGATTAAATTTGCAAAAATTTTTAAAAAAATATTGTTTTTATCATATATTATTATTTATTTATGCATTTTTGTTTTGGCAAAAAGCAAATAATCAACCAGTATATAAGTACACCAATCTTTGAGAGCATATTTAAAATATTCAGTGAATTGACAAAAATTTATTTAGAACCTTAATCTTCACCATGTCGGTAAGTTACAAATATTTTAACAAAGCATTTTTAAACAAGCATACTGTGAAATTAATTAATATTTTATTATAATAGACCAATTGCATCAACTGTTTGCATATTATATGTTTTTGTTACAATTTCCATATTGTTTTATAATTGTAGAGGTAGTGATGAGAATTTTAACATATTTTCTAATTTTGTAAGTATACCTAATAATTAGCTAAATTTTTTAGTATTAAAAATAATGTCAATACTTTTTGAGTAAGTAAATATTACTATGTGTAATGTTGCAATATTTATTTGTTAATAAAACTTTAGTATAATAATTCAAAATTAAAGAATTAGTGAGTTATGTTTAAAACTAACTGAGCTATCGTTTTTTCCTGGTTAACCGTGATAATTTAGGAGCTACTACGCCTAATACTTTTTCCTTTTTGAATACTGGTAACCATACCAATGCTGACAGCATGCCTAACCACGTTCCTCAGATTACTTGCGACTAAAATGAAATGATTTGCGATTATAATTTGTAACAAATTATTGTTTGAATATTTTACCTCTTTCATTTAAAACCTTCTTATCAATATCTAGCAGTAAATTTTCGCAAGCGACCCAGCATTTCATGCAATCTTCTTTAAGGAATGCAACAGCTTCCTGGATACTTGCATGTTTTTCGGGTTTAAGCAGTAAATCAACTGTAGCAACATTTAATGCATATGCAGCAGCTAACAGTTCCTGCTGAACTTGCCCATTAAAGTTACTGGCCTATTCGTCCAAAAAAAAATTAACATTGTAAGTTTGGTTTATTGTATTTTTAAATTAGTGTAATGATATGACGAAGTTTCTCTTAATCATAGTGATGTTTTAAGCAGTATATCTTGAAATACTAAATAAAATTAAATTAATATTAACTATAACACATCTGCTACTTTGCTTTTCATTTTCGAATCAAAAAGTTAGGATTAAAATTTAAATTGAAAATTAAATCAATTAATGGAATGAAAGAAATCAATCTCACCACTTTATTAAGATAAAAACCCAACTCAAAAGCATGCATGGTGGAATGTCGCATATGTATAGTTATGTTTTTCAAAACTTCTGCATCATTGTCATTTTTAATGTTATCCAATTCTTCAAAAAAGCTTTGCAAAATTTCTGTAATGGTGTTTTTTAGCTGTTCTGGGGTATAATTCTGAATCTGAATGCGAGTTTTTGCCCTTAGAATTGTACACAAAATTTCAGTTAATGCTTCGACTAACTCGTGCTTGTGATCTAAAAAACAATATTTAGAAAATGTAATTCAATTAAAAATCGAATTGAATTTCTAGCAAGTTTAGAGTTTTCACCAAAAAAAATAAGTTACATTATGTTATTGAAAATACCATAAAAATCGGGGTAATTTATGTCACAATTTTATGACATACCCAAGAGTTCATTCCTTTTAATTACGTAAAATAATCCCTCAGCTTCGTGAACAAGATTTTGTAGAAACTCTTCAAATTTTGACTTAATGACACTGTAATTATTGTTAGAATATTCAAGAACCAAATCATTACAATCTCTGTTCAATCTTTGAACGACGATTTTCAAATTTGCATTGCTTAACTCTTCTGCGTTACTTTTAATCTAAAATTAAAAAAATCATTTTTAAAGATAAAAGCGGACAAAATGATTCGCACCACAACTTCTTGTAAACTGTAAATTATGCTAGAAGTATACTGAACTGCTTGGTTTAAAAGTTTGAGAAGAATTTCATCTGAAGTTTTGTTATCCATACTTTTAATCATCTTTATCACATACTCGCCAGTTTCTCTAATTTCGGTGTAAACCTCTTTAGAAAAACTGATATGTTTGGAGAGAGTATTGAATTTTGATTCCTTAAAATGTTATAAAAATTATTTTAATTATCTTTGAAAACTCAACTCTTTCAAAATGTTTCAATGAAATATTCTATAAATTTACTTACAGACATAATTTTCAAAATTTGGATTAAGACTATATTTGCATGTTGATTTATTAGTATTTATATCTAAAATTTTGACAACACAGTACTTAAATACATTTTAAAAAACTGTTAAAAAATTATGTAATTTAAAAAATTTGTACACAAATATGTTAATGTTTAAACAACTATAATAATAAAAACTAGAAAATATTTATGTTAATTGAACGTTAAGTACCTCATAATAAGCAAATATTATTTTGCTAAAATATATCAAAAACAAGTAATTCGGAAATGTATCAGCTTAAAGCCTATAAAATTATACCATTTAATTTTACTTAGGTACGTTCAATTAACCTAAAAACTTTTAAATTCTGTAGATTTTGAAACTTAAAAAATAAACATATTAATTACCGTACATTACTAATATTACCTAATTCAAATTTGTTTTTAAATTACAATTACGAAAAGATTATAATATAAAATTAAATAATAATATAAAGATTAATTACATAAATTTTATAAAGTAATTTCTTCTGATAATAACATCAAAATCAAAGTAATGTAGCAAAATTGTAATAAAATTTAAATATCCAAAATAGAGTTTTGGCAATTTTTTGATAACATTTTAGATATTTCTTTGTTGTTATAATCAAAAGAAATAAAAAATTCTAATGATTATTAAAAATTATTACATACATATGAATTTTTTAAATAACATAAATTTAAAATTTTATAGATAAAAACTTTGTTTCTAATAATTAAACATATTTATTACCTATTTATATACCTATTATAATTTTCTAATTGTAATTATTTACATTTTGTGACAAGTATAACTTAAAATTATCTAAAAAAAATGTATTCGATAGTTTTTGCCTAAACTTGAATGCACCATCAAATTAGTTGAAATAAATATTTTTTTTTATTTATTCTACTTTCTTATTTTACAACTTATTCTACGGAATATCATTTGTTTTAATTATAATCTCTGAACTGGAGATATTGAATCTTCGTTCAATACTTATTACAAATTTGAAAATATAAATATCAATTAAACTACGTTACATCATACAGTCATTATTCAAATTGTTTTGTAAAATTATGTCTGTAAGTAAATTTTGAACTTTTAAAATATCATAATGAAAAGTTCTGAAATTTTTTTTTTAATATTTGCAGGCTTCAAAATTCAATACCATCACCAAACATATCAGTTATTCTGAAGAGGTATACGCTGATATTAGAGAAACTGGTGAAAATATAATACAGAAGCTCAAAAGTTTGGATAGCAAAACATCCGACGAAATGCTTCTCACAGTTTTGAACCAAGCCATTCAGCATATTTCCAACATAATTTACAATTTGCAGAAAATTGTGGTACGTATTAATTTTTTGCTTTCGTCTTAAAAGAGTTTTTGTTTCTTTTTAGATTAAAACTAGCGTGAAGAAGTCGACCAATTTCAATTTAAAAATCGTCGTTAAAAAACTGAGCCAAGATTGTAACGATTTAGTGCAAAAATTCGATAACGATCACACCGTCATCATGTCAAGATTTGAAGAGTTTATGCAAAATCTTCTCCACGAAGCTGGAGGTTTATTTAACTTAATTAAAAAAGATGAACTCCATGGTATGCTAATAAATTGTAATTTATTAATAATAAGTGATATCCATTTGCCAAATCTGTCTGAATCTTTCAGGTTTTCCCAAGACAATTATATCAAAAAAATTTATAAAACCACTTCTTTACAATCCAAGAAGCTTTTTTTATAAAACATTTACTTTGTTACTCAGTACTTAACCAAATACTTTTTTTCAGAGTATAAGCACGAGTTAGTGGAAGCATTGAAAGAAATTCTCTGTACGCTCCTCAGAATAAAAATTCGCCTGGAGATTCAGAATTTTAGCCTGCAACAAGTGAAAATTCTTAATGAAGATGTTTTGAAACAGTTTAACGAAGAATTGGACAACATTAAAAATACTGATGATGCAGAGGTTTTGAAAAATATGGCAATACACGTACGACATGGCAGCAACCATTCTTTTGAGGTGGCTTATTTTCTTAATCAAGTGGTAAGATTTGACTTATCTGTTCTGACCATTTTATTCTTAATTTTTGCTTGTTTGAATTTGTATTGCTTTATAATACTTTTTAATTTAAAAACCCAAACATTCTTGTACTATGGGAATTATATCCATTCCCATCCCAGTCATTTTACCTTCGCTTCTAATTCATTTGTATCTCTTCTATTACGTTTTTCAGTTTTGTAATATTTCGAAAAAATTTATAGTTAAAACGATATTTTTTCTTCTGAAGGAAGTAAGGAAGAATTAATAAATTTTCCAAAATCTAAAACGAATTAATGTTTTTCTGCTATCTGTAAAAATTTATTTAAATTTTTGTTTATTATTTATATAAATATTGTCAAAATAACTGATTATTTTAATTTTTAATTTGTCGTTGGTAATTTAGATTTTGATTAATTATCAATTAAAAAATATTTACTTTAAAATCGATGGTATCTGAGATGTTTATAGTTTTGAACTTAGCTATTTTGACTACTTTACATCCCATTGAAAAAAGAAATAAAACATTTTTTTTTAGTAATTAATTGGAAATTTTAAATTAACTATTATCTTTGATTTGATGCTATCGATGCCAGTATTTGCTTTATTTTTAGAACATCGTGAAATTTATATTCCTAAATACTAAACATAAAATTTTAGTGTTAAATTTTTTGTTGTTAATAGGCCAGCAACTACGAAGACAAAATTCAAGATGAAATATTAAAAGCTGCATATTCATTAAATATTGCCAATTTTGATTTTCTGATTAATCTTGAAAAATCAAAAAACATCCAGGAAGCAATCACGTGCCTTAAAGTAGATTGTGTCAAATGCTGGGGCGCCGTTGAACACTTACTGGAGTATATCGATAACAAAGTTGAAAAAAAAAGAGGTAAAATTTTTAAACAATAATTTGCTATAAATTGTAATCGTGAAAATTTCATTTTAGCCGCACGAAATTTGAAAGATTTGGTGAAAGATGTCGTCAGCTTCGGTGTGGCTATCACCATTCAGTCTGGAAAGAGCATTAGACGCAGTAGCTCCTAAATTACCGACAATTAAAGCACAGATAATTATAATCATAACATTATCTGTTTGTTATTATTAATAATTAGTAAATTAATCATTTTTTGGGGATTGGACAAAATCAATTGCTTACATTTATTGTACAATTATAAATTATTACTTTTAAATGCGACTTTTCGCAAAGCTTATTGTATGTTTTCTCAAGGCAAAATCAATAAAAATTACAATAAAAAAATTATACTTAATTTAATTATTATAATTATATTAAATAAGGATATCTTTAACACGAATATGATGTTAATGTAAGGTCAATTTCCCATTTATACCACTAGTACTGCAAAAATAAATTGATCTTAATTTGGTTACATCTTTCATTCTTACAACTGATTTTCGGCCCAGCTACTCAGGATTTTGAAGTAACTAAACTTATGAAGTTAAAGAATCGGTACCAATTACAATAAAACAAAAAATATCTGAAAAAAACATTAAGAAAACGTTGGCAGCAGATAAGATACGCTACTGATAAATCCAAGTTCAACAAAGCTTCTAAGGAAATAAGAGAAATGATAAATAATTCAAAAAATCAAGGAAAGCAAAATTACTTGGAAAACCTAACGGCGACGCAGGCTACAGACTATTTGTTTTGGAAGGCTCTTTTGCGTAACTTTTTATCTAAAATAAGAAAAACCATTTTTAAAGATGGAAGCAAAAAATGATACGAGCCACAACTTCTTGTAAACTGTAAATTATACTAGAAGGAAGTTTTTCTATCCATACTTTTAATCATGTTTATCACATCTTCACCAGTTTCTTTAATTTCAGTGTACCTATACCTCTTAAAAAATACTGATATGTTTATAGAATTTTGATTCCTTAAAATGTTATAAAAATTATTTTAATTATCATTGAAAACTCAACCCTTTCAAAATGTTTCAATGAAATTGGTAGGCACGAGGTTCTCCTTTGATTGTTGGATATCGAAAAGATGCCTCGGTGCTACCGGTGTGTATAAATTTTAAAACTTATACTTTGAACGACGAACTAGGTCAATTAATTGTTGTTGTAGATGAATGAAAACCATTAGTCACTGTTGTTAATGATTTTATTGCTTAAAATACATGATTTGTTTTTACTTTCCTATGCAAGAAAGGAGCACTGTACTTTTCGAACGTTCGTAGTGTACTTGTTGAGCTTTCGTATGGTACTGGCTATAAAGCCTGATAATACGCGTGCTTCTAACAGCAACGCGAAAACCCTGCGCACAGTATAGAAAACTGTGGCAAATTTGAAATGTTATATGAAGTATAAATATTTAAATGCAAAAATTATAAGGATACAAAATATTGAACAAATATAAATATATAAAAGGGTGCAATATTGAACATAGCCCGCGGGTTGAAATGAGCAATTTCAATAATGCTAATAATCAAAGATTAAGTAAAGCCCGCATAAAATGTTAACAAATACAAAAAAGACTTGAGTATCAAAAAGTGTTGGTGAAAACAATGCCACAAACAATTTTTGAATCAAGCCGAACAGAATAAAAAATATACAAGTTAAATCTAAGAAAGGTTGAAGAAATACACAAATCAATATTCGCGCACTTCACGCACAAAACAAATCTCACGAACTGGGTAAGGGACACAGCTTGGAGAACGCTCTCTTGATAATGCCGGTGCTGGTACGAACGGTGGCAACTCGGTTGATGCCATCAGCGCCAGGATGGAGTTTGATGACACGGCCAAGTTTCCATTTGAGCGGAGGCAGGTTGTCTTCCTTTATCAAAACGAGAGCGTCATTGGTGAGATCGGAGTGGTGAATTTTCCATTTAACTCTTTGTTGTAGCTCCGAGATGTATTCCTTACTCCAGCGAGTCCAAAGATGTTGTATGAACTTTTGAATAATTTGAAAATTGTCCAAACGGTTTTCAGGCAACAGAGTAACGTCAGGTTCAGGAAGCGCACTTAGAGGACGTCCAACCAAAAAGTGTCCTGGTGTCAACGGCTGCAAATCGTTAGGATCTGAGGATAAAGGAGCAAGGGGGCGGGAGTTGAGGATAGCCTCTACTTGGTACAATAGCGTGCAAAATTCCTCATAAGTGAGAACGTGTTGGCCAATTACTCTTTTTAAGTGAGGCTTGCATGACTTTATTCCAGATTCCCACAAACCCCCGAAGTGAGGACTGCGAGCAGGAATAAAACTCCAGCTTATACCCAAATCAGCAGAAAGCTCTGAGATTGAAGAGTGATTGGTTTCTAAAAAAGTACCCAAATCTAAAAGTTGATGTCTAGCTCCAACAAAGTTAGTTCCATTGTCGGAATATATTTGAAGTGGTTTTCCACGACGAGAAATAAAACGCTTTAAGGCTAAAATGAATAGTTCGGTAGACAAACCGGTAACTAATTCGAGATGCACTGCCTTGGTAGCAAAACAAATGAACAAACAAAGATAAGCCTTTGTAATTTTTGCTCCACGGCCCTTACGATCCTTAATTAGTATTGGACCAGCGTAGTCAATACCAGTGTGCAAGAAAGGAAACGTAGGTTGCACTCTAGCAGTAGGAAGATTTCCCATAATGGGTTGAGTTAAAATAGGTGATACGCGAAAGCATGTAACACACCGATGCACGACTTGCTTAACCAAGTTTCTACCATTAGTGATCCAAAAGCGATCACGCAATGAAGCTAACAAAAGTTGGGGGCCTGCGTGAAGCATTACAAGATGCTCACGAGACGTTATAAGTTTAGAAAGATAATGCTTGCCAGACAGAAGGAAGGGATGTTTTTTGTCATGAGTGTAAAGTGAATTATGAAGGCGTCCGCCTACGCGAATTAAATCATCAGTGTCGATGAATGGATTAAAACTAACTAGGGAAGATTTGGATTTTAATGGTAATCCCTTTTTCAACAGTTTGTATTCGTGGTAAAATGAGTCTGATTGAGAAATTTTTATTAAAGTATTTAATGAAAGCGTCAATTCTTTTGCAGTCAATGGACCAAACTGTCTATCTTTGTCTTGCTTGGAGCAATTTTTTATAAAACGTAGACAATACGCGGTGACTCTTTCAAGTTTTGTGAGACTGGAGTAGTCCTCAAAGTTACAAAATGGCTGCACAGTGGTTGCAAAGAATTGAGTTTCCTTTTTTAATTCGGGTAGGTCTGAAGGACAAGATTTAAGGTGAGGCCATGATGATTCGGTTTCAAAAAGCCAGGATGGACCGTTCCACCAAAGAACAGAATCCATTAAAACTTGAGGAGTAGTTCCTCTCGAAAGAAGGTCAGCTGGATTATGCTTTGTTGGAACATGGCACCATACAGCATCTAAAGTGATATTTTGAATGTCAGCAACTCGATTGCAAACGAAGGTTTTAAGTAAATTTGGACTGGTTTTTAGCCATCCCAATACAATTGTAGAATCTGTCCACAAAAAGCAGGAGGAACATTTTAAAATGAGAGTCTTTTTGACTTGAACCAACAACTTGCTCAGTAACAAGGCTCCACAGAGTTCCAATTTTGGTATAGTGGTAGGTCTTAAAGGCGCGACTTTAGATTTTGAGCATAATAAATTAATATAAATTTTGTCGTTATTGGAAACGGATCTGATATATATACAAGCACCGTAACCGTTAATAGAAGCGTCGCAAAAACCGTGAATTTGGACGCCCTTGGGACTTGAACAGGTCACATGTCTCGGAATTTTGAGTTCGTTTAACAATAACAGTTCGGAGCGGTAGGACAGCCATTTTGCTTCGATTTCCTTAGGTACAATGTCATCCCAATTTAACTTTTCCAACCATAACTTTTGCATAAAAATCTTTGCCACAAAGGTGCAAGGTCCAAGTAGGCCAAGTGGATCAAAGATCTGAGCAATTTCAGAAAGCATTTGGCGTTTAGTGGTTTTTAAATTGGAAAGACCGGAAATCTTAAACATAAAATGGTCTGTCTGGAAAAACCAAGTTAAACCTAAAGTGCGTGATGATTCGCTGTCTCCAATGTGGAGAAGACCGGGGTGAACGTCGGCAGTTGGAATATCAGACAACACTTCAGAATGGTTCGAGATCCATTTTCGCAATTTGAAGCATCCCGTTTTTAGAGTGTCGGAAAGTTGGGTGCAAATTTTCCGAGCACTCTCGATGCTATCTGAACCACTCAACAAATCATCGACGTAAAAATCTCTTTTTATAATTTCGGAGATTTTGGGTAAAGTTTTTTCAATGTCATTGCCTAACTGAATCAAAGATCGTATGGCAAGGTAAGATGCAGAAGCGGTGCCATAAGTGACAGTATTTAAATTGTATATCTCTATGGGATCGTTAGGTGCAAATCTCCATAGAATACGTTGAAGTACTCGCTGTTCTTCATCCACATATACTTGTCGATACATTTTTTCAATATCTGCCGAAATTGCATATGTGTGTTGTCGAAAGCGTATGAGCACGGAAAATAAATCTGATTGAATGGTAGGTCCAATCATTTGAAGGCTATTTAACGATTGCCCTGTCGAAGTAACAGAAGAACCGTTAAATACAACACGAAGTTTTGTGGTTAAACTGTCCAATTTATGAACACCGTGATGAGGAAGGTAATATGAAGGAGTTATCCTGCGATTATCAAGAGACATGTGACCTAAGTCAAGATATTCCCTAATAAATGCTGAGTATTCCTTATACAACATGGGGTTGGCCTGTAGACGCCGCTCAAGTGCAAAAAATCTTTTTTGTGCAATAGAAAATGAATCTCCTAAGAGTGAGGGTGGTTCCTTGAACGGAATTGAAACTATAAAGCGCCCGTTATTATCGCGACGAGTGTGCTCTACAAAATGTGCTTCGCATGCACTTTCTTCTGGTGAAAATACTTTGTCGGTAGGATAGTTATCAATTTCCCAAAATTTAACGAGTTGGTCGTTTAATTCATTCTCAATGCTGTGATGACATTGCACCTGATTATTAGGATGTGGGCCGGTAGGACCTGAAATGATCCAACCCAGATAAGTTTTTTGTAGTATAGGTAATGCGGTACCTAGTTTTATCTGTCCAATGCACAATAATTCAAAAAATGTGGACGAGCCTATTAAAATGTCAATTTTTCCTGGTTTGTCAAAATTAGGATCAGATAGTTGAATATTTTTTGGAATTTGGAAATTGTTTAATTTAATACTAACACTGGGAACGCTTCCAGTAATTTGGTCTAGTATTAGACAAGATAATTTTATTTTAAAATTTGAATGTTGAGAGTGTAATTCTAATTCGCATTTTGTTTTTATGTTTGTGTTTGAGTTGTTCAAACCGGTGACAAAGACGTTTGCACTTGAGGTGCCCAAACCCAACCTGTTGCATGTGTCGGCTCTCAGGAAGTTCGATTGACTACCGGAATCAAGTAATATTCTTAGGGATTGGTAGTTCCCTGTGGAGTCTTGCACCTTGCCAGTTGCTGTAGGTAAGAGAACTTGCGTAGTCGTAGAGCAGAAGGCTGATACGATCTCGAGAGGTTCTTCATCGACAGATGGATTTAATGTTGGAAGGGCAACGGTTGAATTAGGAGTTTTTTCCACTCGCTTCGATTGATGAAGCAAAGTGTGATGCTTATGTTTGCATATTCTACATGAATATTTTGAAGTGCACTGAGGCAGAAAATGATTTTTCGATAGGCAGTTGAAGCAGATCTTGAGTTCCTTAACTTTTTCTGTTCTTTGCTCAGGGGTGAGGTCAGCAAATCGTTCGCATCCACTTATTGGGTGCTCTCCCTCGCAAAGAGCGCAAAAGGGAGAAGTGGTAACGAACGACTTCGAATGAAATTTAGGTTTTTCGACGACCTTCTTCAACTGTCTATTTTCTATATTTTCTAAAAGATTTGAATGATTTGTTAAAAATTCTTTGAAGTCTGATAAGGTTGGTAGTATGGCAATGCTTTTGCTTAAGTTTATTTCCCATTCCCTTACCGTTGCTGCGTGAAGTTTGTTTGACACCAGATAAACTATCAGTGTTTCAAACAGCTGCTCGGTGCTAGCAAGAGATTTTAGTGCTGAGACATGCTTAAACAAAACGTCATTAATTCTACGTAAATCACTTGCTGATTCCTTATTTTGAACTTCAAGTTCGATGATTGAATTTAAGTGATTTTTTATGATGACCTTTGGTTGGTCAAATCGCGCAATCAGTGTGTTCCATGCGATTGCGTAACTTTCTGAATTAAAATTTAAGGAACTTATTACATCAGTGGCTGTACCCGTTAAACTAGCTTTTAAGTAGTGAAACTTTTGTACTTCGTTAAGTTGTAAGTTATCGTGAATTAAATTTATGAAAATGTTTTTAAATTCTAACCATGACTTTGCGTCGCCATTAAATTTTGATAAAGTTATTTTTGGTAAACTAATGTTGTAATTATGATTTCGGTGATACTCAACGTTAGGGATAGTTTGCGCATTAGAATTTATTGAATTTGCAGGTGAGTTTCTGCCAGAAATTGGGCTTGTGGTGCCACTTCGCGAACTATACCTATCGCTAGTTCTTACTAAATTTTGAGATTTTCTGTTAATTAAATTACGAGCAATGCCAACCTGTGTATGATACAGGTTTTCGAAATTTGTGAAAGAAATTTCCGCTTCGAAATCCTCAGAGCTTTCTGGGATTTGGTAGTACAAGTTCTCGTATAAATTTATTAATGGTAATATACGCTCAAGTCTAGATTTTAATGCTTCGACTTTATCGTTTGTAGTTTCTGTCGAGTCGAAATCATTTTTGATGTTGTTTAAAAATTTTTCAAACCTTGCTAGGCTTGCTTCTAATTGAGATTTAGTTAAATTTGATTTCTCCATAATGTGTATGAAGATTTGAAATTTTTGTAAATAAACGTAAATAAAATGACAGATAAATATTTCTATTGTACCAAGCAGGAAACTGTATGGTGGATATAGGGACCTGTAATGGTAATGGAATAGTTTTATTTACCGCCGTTGAATGTGGTTGGAAGTCACGTGGTTGTAGGCTGTCACGTGATCTTGCCGTTGGTCTCTGCAAGATGGCTTTTGGTACCTGTTTGAAGGCTTCTCGAATTGGCGCTATCTTGAGCTGGACTGCTCCGTAGGGTTTACCCTGTTAGAGGCTTCAAAATGGTGGGATGACGCTGCTATTTTACAAATCTCGTTCGGGCACGCCACTTGGGGTCAATACCGTACTTGATCGATTTGTTTGATTGATATTTGTTGCACTGTAGGGCACTGAAACACTGTTTGGTAATTGCGAATTACCAAAATGCGGTCGAAGGACCAAAAATGGTAGGCACGAGGTTCTCCTTTGATTGTTGGATATCGAAAAGATGCCTCGGTGCTACCGGTGTGTATAAATTTTAAAACTTATACTTTGAACGACGAACTAGGTCAATTAATTGTTGTTGTAGATGAATGAAAACCATTAGTCACTGTTGTTAATGATTTTATTGCTTAAAATACATGATTTGTTTTTACTTTCCTATGCAAGAAAGGAGCACTGTACTTTTCGAACGTTCGTAGTGTACTTGTTGAGCTTTCGTATGGTACTGGCTATAAAGCCTGATAATACGCGTGCTTCTAACAGCAACGCGAAAACCCTGCGCACAGTATAGAAAACTGTGGCAAATTTGAAATGTTATATGAAGTATAAATATTTAAATGCAAAAATTATAAGGATACAAAATATTGAACAAATATAAATATATAAAAGGGTGCAATATTGAACAGAAATATTCCAAAAATTTACTTACAGACATAATTTACCAAATTTGGACTAAGACTATTTTCGCATATTGATAATTTATTAGTATTTATACCTCAAATTTTAATAACACAGTACCTAATGCATTTCTTTTAATTGGCTAAAAAACAGTTAAAAAATTAAGTGCTTCTAATTCAAAATATTTGTGCAAAATTATGTTAGTGTTTAAACAAATATAATAATTAAAATTAGAAAATATTTATCTTCCTTTGTTTTTATGTTTATCCTTAACACATTTAGTACATTATTGTCTTAATGACATGTCTTTACGACTCCTTGCTTCCATACACATATGAATTATAAGTACCTCATAAAAAAATATTATTTTGCTAAAATATATCAAAACAAGTAAGTAATTCAGAAACGTATCAACTTAAAGCCCATAAAATTATACCATCCAATTTTAATTAGGTATGTTCAGCTAACTTGAAATTTTTAAAACTCTGTAGATTTTGAAATATAAAAAATAAACTTATAAATTAATTAAAATTTCTTTTAAAATTACAATTACAAAAGGGTTACATAAAATTATGTAATAATATAAAGATTTAATTATATAAATTTTATAAAAAATGATTTCTTTCGATTACAACATCAAAATAATGTAGCAAAATTAAATATCCAAAATAGAGTTTTGACGAATTTTCGATAACATTTTAGATATTTCTTTGTTGTTATAACCGAAATAAATAAAAAAAATTTAAATGATTATTAAAAATGTTTACTTAAATGAATTTTTTAAATAACATAATTTGAAATCTTATAGATAAGAACTTTTTTTTAATAATTAAACATACATATTTATTATAGGTAGGTACTATTATATAATTTTCAAATTGTAATTACAATTTGTGATAAGTAGTACTAGCATAACCTAAAATTATCTAAAATAAATGTATTCGGTAGTTTTTGCCTAAACTTGAATTATAATGCACCAAATTAGTTGAAATAAATGATTTTATTTTTATTTATTCTACTTTCTTATTGTTCAACTTATTCTGAGGAATATTATCTGTTCTAATTATGATATCTGAACTGGAGATGATGAACCTTTGTTCAATACTTATCACAGATTTGAGAATATATATATCAATGGAACTATGTTATATCAATACAGTCATTGTTTGCATTGTTTTGTATAATTATGTCTGTAAGTAAATTTTGAGTTTTTAAAATATTGTAATAAAAAGTTCTAAAATTGTTTTGTAATATTTGCAGGCTTCAAAATTCAATACCATCTCCAAACATATCAGTTATTCTGAAGAAGTATACACTGATATTAGAGAAACAGGTGAAAATGTAATACAAAAGCTCAAAAGTTTGGATAGCCAAACCTCTGACGAAATGCTCCTCACAGTTTTAAACCAAACGGTTCAGAATATTTCCAACATAATTTACAATTTGCAAAAGATCGTGGTACGTATTAATTTTTCTCTTTTGTATTAAAAAAGTTTTTGCTTCTCTTTAGATTAAAAGTAGCGTAGTGGAGAAGTCGACCAATTTTAATTTAAAAATCGTCGTTAAGAAACTGAGCCAAGATTGTAACGATTTGGTGCAAGAATTTGATAATGATCACACCATCATCAAGTCAAAATTTGAAACGTTTGTGCAAAATCTTCTTCACGAAGCTGAAAGTTTATTTAACTTGATCAAAAAAGATGAACTCCATGGTATGCCAATAATTTCTAATTTAATATAATTTTTATCCATTTGCCAAGTCTTTCCGAGTGTACTTCACGTTTCCCTTTCCCATGAATTATTATTTAAAAATTGTTTTTATAAACCCACTTTTTTCTAATCTAAGAAGCCCTTCTTAAGAAATATTTACTTTGTTACTCAGTACTTGAGAAAATACTTTTTTTCAGAGTATAAGCACGAGTTAGTGGAAGCATTGAAAGAAATTCTCTGTACGCTCCTCAGAATAAAAATTCGCATGGAGATTCAGAATTTTACCCTGCAACAACTAAAAATTATTACTGAAAAAGTTTTGCAACAATTTAACGAAGAATTAGACAACATTAAAAATACTGATCAGGCAGAGGTTTTGAAAAATATGGCAATACACGTACGACATGGCAGCAACCACGCTTTTGAGGTGGCTTATCATCTTAATCAAGTGGTAAGATTTGACTCATCTGTCATGACCATTTCATTCTCAACTTTTGCATTCATTCATCCATTCCATTCCCATCCCATCCATTTTAATCTTTGTTTCTCATTCATTTGTATCTCTTCTGTTCTCTGATGTTACGTTTTTCAATTTTTTAATATTTTGAAGAAACTCATAGTTAAGACGATTATTTTACTTTTGAAGGCTAAAAGGTTTAATAAATTTTCAAAAATCTGAAACAAATGTAATTTTTTCACTAGGTATATGTAAAAATTCATTTTAAGTTTTTTTTTATTTTTTATATACTGTATCTAATTATTATTTTAATTTTAAATTTGTCCTTGGTAATTTAGATATTGATTAAATCAATTAAAAATTATTTACTTTGAAATTGATGGCATTTGAGATGTTCATAGTTTTGAACTTATCTATTATGACTAATTTAAATCACATTACTGAAAGAAATAAAACAATTTTTTTAGTAATTAATTGGAAAATTTAAATACACCATTATCTTTGATTTCTTTTTTTTTTGTAATAATCACATAAGTAACTGACAAATGACATTTAAAAGTACTCTGATAAGGAAGTATCTTAAAGATCAAAAATCACTTCATATTAATATCCGAGACACTAACGATGTTATCGATGCTTTATTTTTAGAACATCGTGAAATTTATATTCCTAAAAACTAAACATAAAATTTTAGTGTTAAATTTTTTTTTGTTAATAGGCCAGCAATTACGATGGCGAAATTCAACACGAAATATTAAGGGCTGCATATTTATTAAATGTTGCCAATGTTGATTTTCTGCTTAATCTTGAAAAATCTAAAAACATCCAGGAAGCAATCGCGTGTCTTAAAGTAGATTGTGTCAAATGCTGGGGCGCCGTTGAACACTTACTGGAGTACATCGATAACAAAGTTGAAAAAAAAAGAGGTAAAATTTTTAAACAATAATTTGCTATAAATTGTAATCGTGAAAATTTCATTTTAGCCGCACGAAATTTGAAAGATTTGGTGAAAGATGTCGTCAGCTTCGGTGTGGCTATCACCATTCAGTCTGGAAAGAGCATTAGACGCAGTAGCTCCTAAATTACCGACAATTAAAGCACAGATAATTATAATCATAACATTATCTGTTTGTTATTGTCAATAATTATTAAATATTAAATTAATCATTTTTTGCAGATTGGACAAAATCAATTATATTATTACTTTTAAATGCGACTTTTCGCCCAGCTTTATTATATGCTTTTTCAAGGCAAAAGCAAAAATATAAAAAATTACAATAAAAAAAATGATATTGACAATTATAATTTTATTACCTATAATGATATCTTTACGCGAATATGATAAATGTAAAATAATCTCTTTACATCTTTCATTTTTACAGCTGCTTAAATAATTGATAATTTAATTATTTAAAATTAAATGATTGACAAACACAATAAATTGCATTTTGAAATAGTATCTACATTTTTCTTATTCGTGACGACCCAGTTACTCGGGAGTTTGAGGTAACTAAACCACCATAAGTTTCTTTATTTATTTATTGATTTGATAAAAAAACAAAACTGCAATATTTGACAAAATTAATAACGCAAAAAAGGAAGAATTATAATGAAACACATAAATGTTAGATTTATATATTTCTCTACTGTAAGTCAATCTGTTCCCGAACTTTAAATATTTTCTATTTATCCGCTCATGGGCAAGTTTTCGGCGACATTTTATTGGTTTAGTACTGAAATAACAGTTTCCGAACGAAAATATTCGATATCCATTGTTAGAATGCCAACGCATTGAATGCCCAAATATCTTGCCAATGATATTGTATTGACGGGAGCTAAAACAAATTTGTTGTATATTTGCGTAAAGTTGTACTTGTAAAACAGTACCATTTTGTGTTTTGCTCTCAGCAACTAAATATTCAATGAATTCCATTATTATAGATGCACTATAATTGTAAACACTTTTAATATGAACTAACGCTTCTTTTAGACTTTTTGATTCTTCCAGATGAACGGTTGTTTTTTCTATTACCTGATGTATATTATCAACAGTCTTCAATATATCCAATTTTAATTTACCTTCGAAATTGTTGCTCTAAAGGCGTAATAAAAATATTTAAGGTCCTCATCTACACAAAAAATAATTAAACACTTACCAGTTTAATAAGGTGATGAACCATACCAGGTGTCTTCACATTTGCATGTTTGGTGTGCATCTTAATATTTTCTAAAATGTTTGGATTCTTAAAATCAATTTTGTCAAAAATTTGATTCAACTCCTCAATTTTTTTTAACGCAATTCTTAATTTCTTCCGGGTTTTCCATTTGTAACTTTGCGGACACTTTACTCAAAGCGACTAATATTCCTGTTAGTAATTCGACTTGTTCGTGTTTGTATTCTAAAAAAAAGTACAATCTAGTAATTTTTCATTTGAAGATTCTCAAACATACCGTGAAGTTTATCATCTTCTATAACGCCCAACAAAGTTTCGGATACGTCTATGAAAACTCTATGAAATCTTACCAAAAGGTCGTGATTCAAATCTGCTTTCAAAATTAGCCACAAAACTTTGCAAAAAAAACCAATACATTTTTCAATAATAAAAGTTTTTAATAAACTACATGGTTAATCAATCCAAAATTAATTTTACTCATTAACATTTCTTGATGTTAATATTTGATGTAACATTTCTCAATTGCTATGATTTAATTGGCTATTATTAGATTAATTACCTTCTTATGTTCTTATGGTAACTTATTTGGTCACTTCTTTTTATTGTTCATTTATACGTAGGTGGCTGGAAAAGTTTCCGGAAACTATATGATAAAACACATATAAAATTTGGTAAATAATTTTATTGCTTTTAAAAGTATTCGCCTTTGAGATTAATTCACTTTTGCATACGTCGAAACCAATCTGAAAAGCATTTTTTCCACTCTTAAGCTGATACCTGAATAACCAGCGTTTTAAAGGTTTTAACAGCTGCTTCTGATGACAAAAAATGCTCACCACTCATTTTATTTTTGATATTTGGGAACAAAAAAAAATCATTAGGTGACAAATCAGGTCAATCGAGCAAAGGGTCATTAAATCAACATTTTTATTGGATAAGAAGTCAACCGTTGACGCGCTGTGTGAGAGCTCGCATTGTCATGATGCAGAATAATTCGCCGATTTTTATTGTTTTTTCTTATTTTTTCGGCAAACAAATTGTAATATACCAATTAGCGTTCACGGTTTTTCGATCTTCTAAAACTATGGTTGCCACATGTCCAGTAATACTAAAGAAACAAGCGATCATTTGCTTTGCAGGACTACGTGAACGGACAACTTTTGTTAGTTTAGGCTCAGTTTAAAATACCCAAACACTGAACTGTTGCTTATTTTAGGGTTCATATAAATAAATCCAAGTTTTATCACCAGTAACGATATTGTAGACCAAATTTGAAACACCTCGGTTGAATTTCTTGAGCATTTCTCGACGCCATTTGACACGACATTGCTTTTGAGCTGCTCTCAAATTGTGTGGGATCCAACGACTGCAGAGCTTCCATACTTGTAAATGATCATGAAAAATCGTGTGTATTGTTTTCATGTCAATGCTCAAGCATGCTTGAATCTCTCGATATGTCACATTCTGATCTCGCTCAATTATTTCACGTACAGCATCAACATTAGTGGCAACAACAGAAGTTGCTGAATGACCTGCATGAAATTCATCACTGAAAGTGGTGCGTCTAAGTTGGAATTCGGAAAACTAGGTATAAACAGTAGTCTTGGATGGTGTTTCATATTCAAAAGCCAAAACAAGCCGTTCGATGGATTGTTTTGGCTTTAGACCACATCTAGAGTAGTAACAAATCATGGCACGAAAATTTTTACACAAAAATTTCATTTTCTTTTACAATTTTTTTCTTTAAAATGCTGTGT
This sequence comes from Rhagonycha fulva, assembly GCA_905340355.1. NCBI lineage: Eukaryota > Metazoa > Arthropoda > Insecta > Coleoptera > Cantharidae > Rhagonycha > Rhagonycha fulva. The sequence continues at coordinate 4,411,204 of HG996559.1, forward strand.
AAACTAAACTGGTTTACTTAAGTACAAATCATCAACTGAAATATATGTTAAAAAGGTCAAATTTTACGAATATGCCAGTTAAAAAAAGGTGACGCCACTGAAACTACTAGATTCCGGAAACTTTTCCAGCAACTCACGTATCTCATGGGATCTTGAATTCGACTTGATTTGTATTAAATGTGTATGTGTTGACATGCTTGACAGTGGCGCTCTGTTATTTGCAGAATAATCACCAGTCATTTTTTACTTTACAACTTACAAACCGTTAAGATAGGACTAGACAACCTCAACATCTTAACTCTCAAAGTGTGAAATATTATGTTCAATTTTATATTTGGTACTAATATTTACTTTTATCGGTACCTACTCCAAAATTTAACTCCGCCTATAGCGTACTTTAACTATAGTCGCGCTTAAAAAAGCATTCAATTGATTTGATTTACATAAATAAATACAAATAAAATTTTAACTGCAGGAAATTTTTATTATTATATTCTTATATTACTAAATTTATTCACCATTCACTAATAATGTTTAATTATTCTTCAAATTTTATTTTACCAGCACATTATTTACCCATATCTGTTATTTCTTCAATGCCGAAACGACGGTATCAGAACGAAGATATTCGATATCCCTACTTAGAAGACCTACATATTTATTAGCCATATATCTAGCAATTGCAACTAAATTATCGGGAGCTAAAAAATCAATTTTAATATTTTTACGCAATTGTAACCTGTCAACCTTCACCACTTAGTTTTCTGCTTTCGGCAACCAAATATTCAATTAATCTTATTGTTATACTGCAACCATGATTATAAACATATCTGGTATAAATTGCCGCTTCTCTTGCATCCCTTGCTTCTTTCAGTTCGGTAGTTATTTTGCTACGTGCCAACTGAATTAAATCAGCAGCATGCAAAATTTCGTGTTTTAATTTCCCACTGTAATTGTTACTCTAAAAGTAAAATAAAAGCACTAAATTTCCTGATTGACTCAAAAAATAATATAACTTTTACCTCTTTGTAAAGGTGGTGAATTAAAGGAGGAATTTCCACAGCACAACGTATGGTATGCTTCCTTATATTATCTAACGCATTTGGATTGTTAAAATCGATCTCATCAATAGCCAAGTTAAACTGCGCTAATATTTTTGCAACAAAGTTCTTAATTTCTTCGGGTTTTTCCATTTGAAGGGTTGTGGATATTTGATTTGTAGCAACTAATAATGCGTTTAACAATTCAACTTGTTCGGTTTTATATTCTGAAAAAATAACACTGCAATTACTTTAAAATTAAATATTCCCAAAGGTACCATGAAGTTTGTCAGCTTCTATGACCTCCAACAAACTTTGAGCTGCATCAATTATTTGTGGAACATAACCTTCCAAAAAAGATTTTGAAATGTCTACATTTTTTCCTAATTCCTCTTGCAATTCGTGTGCTATTTTGCTCAAAATATTGATGATATTTTGCAAATCCGCTTTTTCAGATTTTTCGGCTTTTGCTTTAATCTGAAAAATAATAAAAAATAAAACTTTACTAAAAAGTAAATCTATGTCAAACTTACCTCAATTTGCTGGAAATTATGCACCGCAACTTGAAGATCAAAGATTAAATGATTCAACAAAGTTGGAATCACTTTATTCCAGTAAGCTTGGCTCACATTCTTGATGGAATTAAGAACTTCATCTCCAGTTTTCTTTATTCCAGTAAGAATTTTTTGAGAAAAAATTTTGTGGAATTCATGGTTTTCTTTTTCACTGGTCTAACGTATAATTAAATTAAAAGTTTGTATTGCACAACAGAAAAATGCAAAACTTACCGACATATTGTAAGATACCTATGGAAGTAATCTTGGACAATTTTCTGAGGATTTTGTATAAAATATACGAACTTGATCATTTATATTGCATTAATGTTTTGTTTTGTAGTTTAAATAATACAGATAAATACTTAAGAAAATATTATTTTAAAATAAAATTTGGGTAAATAAAAAGAGCCGATTATGAGAAAATAGGTAATTAAGATAATGAGATGAACAGGGGATTAATTATAAATCGATAACATTTAAAATAATTATCATAGACGAGCGCTTAAACTATTGATAAATTGGTATTATAAATGGGAGGAGGGGGGTGCTTTGACATTACGGGTAACATTTACACTTTGTTTTTGCAAGAAAAGTACAAAAGCAAGACTCTCGTATATAAACGAGATATTTTTACAATATTAAAAAAAAATTTGGATTTTAGTCCGTGGACGGGCTTTACAGCTGATCGTTATATATCGCTATTTTGTTAGGCAATTGCCACCCCTTTCCATTTCTGCTTGCGTATTTTATGGACAACCCCTGAAATGAATTTGTAATTTATTTTGAAAATAATTTTTATTTTTAATTTGCCAGGTTAGTTTGCCAGGTAATAACAAATTACATTTTTCCACCATCAATTTTGGCAGACAATACTGCAAATATCGTTTGCACCCTAAATTGTACCAATTGTTATTGATGATTGTAATGATTTCTTTATTTCATCATACCTTTAGAAAAACTTGGGTGCAATCTTTAGAAATGAAAAGTTTCTGTTTGCCATGTGAAGGTGGTTGAGTTGGTTGCAGTGCATAAAAGTGATTTTTTTATATAAATTTTTTAAAGGTTTACTTTTGATTGTTTGATGATATGACACCAATTTAAAATTTTATGTGCATTGCTTTAATTCTAGTGTCAACCTGACAAGTCAAACCATTATTACTTCTAGAAGTTAAAGTCGGTGAAAAAATTCTAATTTTAGTTTTAGAAACTGATTGGCTTTACAAAATTGTTACTGATCAAGATACAAAAAATATATAGAAATTGGGCTTTACTAATGAAAAATTAATGAAAATCATAAAAATTATGTGCAAAATCTATTTTTGCTCTTCTGATCTATGTAATAAAAATAATATGTTGATCTCAATATTGGCCACAATGACTCAATGAAACTGAAGCTTTATCAGCTTTATCTGCAGTTTATCCTCTGTCTGTTTTTATTTTAGTTTTATCTTTTGTATTTTATGTAGCCGCAGTGCAGTAATTTCTACATAATATGTTATGATTTTCTTTTGTATGTTTATTTTTCTTTGTTTATTTTGGGTACAATATGCATACTGATAAAAATTATATTTTTAAAATTTAAAAGTATATTTATTTAATTTTTTAATCAGGCGACCAGATAAAAAATTATAAAATCATGCCGTAAAAACCACTAAAGATAAACAAAAAGCTGGAAAAATTCCAACAAATTTTTGTTGGCTTTGGCACTTTTGGCAAAAAAAATATTTTTTAAGCTTGTAATAAATTACTAAGCCAATCAGAGACAGGTTACTAAAATTGCATATTAGAGAAGATTTTAGAAAAATTCCAACAAATTTTTGTTGGCTTTGGCATTTTTGGAAAAAGAAATATTTTTTAAGCTTGTAATAAATTACTAAGCCAATCAGAGACAGGTTACTAAAATTGCATATTAGAGAAGATTTTGTACTCTCTCTACTATATCACTCCGACTGTAATACAGCCTGAAAGCCGTACTTATTTTTTAGGTTGGTAATGAAGGAATGCAGCAATCAGAACCTTAGACCATTTAAACTTATAGACACGCCTTGATTTTTAAGCAGTGAAGCAAACATAAGTAACGTCACTGGTGGGGTAAATGCTAAGATATACCTGTAAATACCAACTATAAATGAAGAAAATAGTTTATTTAAGTATACCGTTAAAATAAATCTCGATACAACCCCACCAGTGACGTCACACATGTTTGCTTCAGTTTCTATTCAAGGAGAGATAGGAAAGGGCGTGTCTATAAGTTTAAATGGTCTAAGATCAGAACCAAAGTCTAAAAATTATAGATCAGAAACATAATACAAATAGTTTTGTGATAATTTTTGTGTTTATAATAACAATTACGTTATTTAAAAAAAAATTTATTTATTTTTGCTGTATTTAAGTTTTTTTATTAATATTATTTCAAATATCTTCGTCAATCAAAAGTAATAAAATAATCATCTGAAGTTAGCATATCGTATAAATTAAGTAAATATAAATATTGCCATATTTTATGTAATTCGTCATCCAGATTCGTTGCGTGTGATGGATCAAAGACAATTGACCGATGCCGACATGACCCGCTCAAGGTTTCATTGAGTTTGACAGCCTTACTTTCGGGTTTTGATGTGTCTATAATGATTCTCTACTAATGCGCCAAGTATAAAGAAAATTGTTTACTTGTGGCGTGTGCTTATACTTTACAGGTAGAGTCTCATTCGTTTCCTCTGAGTGAGGCTGAGGGCCGAACAACCACATTCAGTACTGACCACATCACTCTTGATTTCAAAAGTCAGCCGTACCCCAACTTAGCTAGCTCGTTAAAGGTTCATTTCCCAAAAGGTCTAAATGAAACGGACCTGCTAGTTAATTCATAACTCTTATGTAATTCAGAAATGCTCCCTAATTACGTAGATTAAATGAGGCTAAATAAAGTCAATAATTAACAGCCAAAAAATTAGTCTTTCTAGGGAAAAAACTTATATTACTTTGTTAAATGGCAGCATTCTTTAGTCAGGAAAAAATAAGTCAGATGTAAGAAGCGTATAATATACCAAGTGTGAAGTACATACTGCTCAAGCTATTTCTTTTTACTTTAACAATATTATAATAATATTTGATTATCATGGAATAAGCTTTTCCAAATTTTGAGCGAGGGTTTCTCTCTTTCAATTGGGAATTATAAAAATCTCTTTGTATAGGTTCAAATACCAAAACAATCAAAATTTTATTTATATTTTTAAAGATTCATTTGACGTCTGACGCATTATTTTTAAAATGTTCTGATTTTCTCAATAAAAAAAGGGAGATTAAGTGTTTGACTTCTATTCATGATGAAGCCACAATTGAACTTCAGAAGCACTATGTGGATAAGGATGGAGTGAATTAATTAAATAATTCATATTTATTACTATAGTTTATTACCTGAAGTTTATCATTCTTGGAAAATGATTAAAAAGTAAACGATAATGTTATAATGAATAATTTTATTTTGTTTACATATATTTCAAGTACATACTAATCTACATACATCCCAAAAATTAATTATTTTATACGTTTCTATTTATTACAATGTTTGTTACTGCATTTATTTCGAAACGACTGAATCAGAACGAATATAATCGATATCCCTGGTTATAATACCAATCGCTTGGTTGCCCAAATATCTAGCTAATATTATTGCATTCTCAGGAACTAAAAAATGTTTAGAATAATTTTCAAGAATTGTGTTATTCACAACTTTTACCATTGAGGTGTCTGCTCTCCGCAACCAAATATTCAATCAATCGTATAATTACACTGCAAATATGATTATAAAAGTATCTAATGTGAATTTCTGCTTCCTTTGCATCCTTTGATTCTTGCAGATCAACGGTTATTTTGGCACTATCAAGATGTATTAATTCAGCAGTATTTAATATTTCAGATTTTAATTTCCCACTATAATTATTACTCTAAAAATAAAATAAAAGTATTGAATTTTCTAATATGCTCCAAAAGCTATTCCACTTTTACCTGTTTAATAAGATGGTGACTAATCTTAGGAGTTTGCACATTTGCACGTTTAGCGTGCTTCTTAAGATTTTCTAAAGCATGTGGATTAGTAAAGTCAATCCCATCAAGAACTCTGTTTAGTTCCTCTACTTTTTTTTCAACCGCATTTTTAATTTCTTCAACTGTTTCCATTTCAAGGGTGGCTGATATTTGAATCAAGGCGACTAACATTTCGTTTAATAATTCAACTTGTTCGGCTTTATATTCTAAAAAGCAGAATACAAAGTTTTTTTTTACATTTATGGACTTTCAAGCAAGCATACCATGAAGTTTGTCGGCTTCGATGACGTCCAACAAAGTTTGGGCTAAATTAATTATTTGCGGAATATAAGTTTCCAGAAGGGATTTTGGAACATCCACATCTTTTCCCAACTCTTGTTGCAATCCATATGCAATTCCACTCAAACTATTGATGACATTTTGTAAATCCGCTTTTTCTGATTTATCAGCTTTAGCTTTAATCTGAAAAATATAATAGACCAAAATTTTACCAAAAGTTTTTTAAACTAACCTCAATTTGTTGGAAATTGTGCACTGCAACTTGAAGTTCGAATATTAAATGATTCAATAAAGAAGGAATCACTTTATTCCAATAAGCTGGATCCGCATTCTTAATCAAATTAAGAACTCTTTCTCCTGTGTCCTTTATTCCAACAAAAACTTTTTGAGATAAGAATTTGTAATTTTCATGGTATAGTTTTTCGTCTGTCTAAAAAAAGAATCATTTAAAATGAAAAGTGGTAATTCAAAGTAAAAGTATTTAAAAACTCACCGACATATTGAAAAGTATCTACAGAGTATCCTTTGCTAATTGGAATAATTTGGAAAGAATTTATAAACCTGGTGAATTTATACCGATGAAATGTTTTGTATTTACAGTTTACTAATTATAATTAAGATAATAAATATACACAATAAAAAAACATGTATATTATACTTTACAATTTCACGTTGCCGCAATGCAGCTTTAATTTTCCAGAGTGGCTAGCCTTTATATCCAGTTTCTAATGCGTGGGATACATTTCTAAATAAAATGGTTGACATGCATAAAACGAAATATAGTTCTGACAGCGAAACGTGACAGAGATGTGTGCAATGAGAAGATGAGGGAAAACGTGCGAGTGCTGTAAATAAATGACGTGGACAATGTTTGTTTCTGCGCATATTCACAACGTGTGAAAGTGTTTATTTAATCTGCAGTGCTTAGTTGAGATCTCTGCAATTGTCCGCAGATTAACTCTGGATAGCTTCAGATAGTATCTCACATGTTTCCAAGAAGACCCACGTACATATATGCGGTTGCATGTAGTTCCTGAAAGTGCGTAGTTCTAGAGTGTGCCATCCATTGGCTCACAGCCGCAATGAGGACTATAAAAGCCACTTTGAGCCACCTAGTAATAAAAACAATACGGTAAATTGCTCTTGCCGAACATTTATTCTTGGCACTTAGCACAGCTTTGATGCCCCTGTGATATTCAAGGTACGCTATCTCTTTTACCAAGTTTCGAAAACTTGGTTTTATATGAGTTTGCAAACAAAGCATCTATACTCTTTTTTAAATTAACTGTGAATATGTTTTCATGATATTTCTTGATGCTAAGTGGAGGAAATCAAAGAAGAGAGGATAAAAGAATTATTTTAAAATATTTATCTTTATTATTTTAAATATCTCTCGAGGTCAAATATAATAATATACAATAAAAAAAAATTATTTTAGAAAATGTTCTACAAATAAAAAGATATTTACCAAATTAACCAATATTATTAACAAATACAGAAAAATATTATTTCTTAAAATAAAGGTTTTTAAGTTAAGATTTCGGATTAGTTTTTAATGATCAGTTTATTTGTATTTTCTTCCACCAATAAGGGTCTGAGAAAATGATTTTTACAAATGGTTATAAGCAGGGCTTGGAACTTTAGGCAATTGCATATTCGTTGGGAAAGCGCATATTGTAATTCTGGTTTGACAAAAATTCGTTTCGTATTACGTACATTTGTAATATAAAAGTTTTTATTGCATAATTTTGCATATTTTGTCAATTTTTGGACAAACTCGCATATTTTAAGTTTAAGAACATATAATTGCATATTTTGGCGATTTAAAGAGAAAAAAATTCGTATCTAAAGTAATTGTATTGTACTCGAACACATAAGGGAACGAACCCTTACTACGTGACCCATTTTTACCCCCACCTCTCTCTTGGTGACCACCCATAGTGTATGCTAAGACCCCCCCCCCTCTTTGTTCACGTAGTAATTCATAAATATGGTTTTTAAATCATTTTTTGCTAACAGAAAGTTTAAAAAAATTAATTTCGCTCATATTGGTCTTTATTTACAAACAAAAGTCTTTTTTTCACTAATTCACATTTATTATGGCTAAACGCTGCGCGCCAAATTTCAATATAGCTTGAAAAAGTGCAAGTGACAAAAACCTAAGCCTTCTCCCCCGCCTCTGCGGGGTATTTTGAAGACCCCTCCCTTAAACGGGTCACGTAGTATGGGTACGTTCTTTAATTAAAATCGAAAATATTTTTCCATGTTCTAGTTTCAAATATTTATTTTTATTTTTAATATTTTTTTTTGTTTTAATAAATAATGTTAGCAGCTACAACTTTCTTCATTTGTTATTTCAAGATCAAACAAAAAATTGCATATTTTTTGTTTTTTTTGTATTATCCTAATTTTTACTGCATATTATACCGTATATTTCTCTGTTTTTTAACGCATACGTATGCACATATTTCATTCTTTTTTAGCGCATAAAGTTCCGAGCCCTGGTTATAAGTTACCAAAATTAAGAAAATCAAAAATGATCATAGTACAGACAATATTTTTTACAACGTTTTTATTTTTCTGTAGTATAACTAAACTCATAAAAACTGTTAATTATTTTTCATGTTGCTATTATTCATCGGCAAGCTTTTCGTCAAGATGTTATTGTTTTTGTGCCGAAACGACGGAATCAGAATAAAAATATGCGATGTCTCTAGTCAAAGTACCAATGCTTACGTTGTCAAAATATCTGGCCAATGTTGTTATTTTATCGGGAACTAAAAGGAATTTATTTAATAGTGTTATACGTTGCGATCTTCATAATTTTCTCACGTAGATTCTTGCTCTCAGCAGCTAAACATGTAATTAACTCTATACCTGCAGTGAAAGCAAGATTATAAATATATCTAATCTGAGCTGCAGCTTCCCTTGCATTCCTTAATTCTTGCAGACCAACGGTAAATTTTCCAGTTACTAAATGTAGTACATCAGCAAAATTTAATATCTCAAATTTCAGCTTTCCATTGTCATTTTTACTCTAAAATAATGTAAGTTATGAACTTTAGATAAGTCCCAAATAATATTTCAACGTTTACCTGTTTGAAAAGATGGTGAATTGCCTTAGGAGTTTGTGCATTTGCACGATTAGCGTGTCTCTTAAGATTTTCAAATGCGTCTGGATGGTTAAAATCAATATCATCAAGAACTCGGTTTAACTGCTTTAATTTTCTTTCAACGCAGTTCTTAATTTCATCCGGATTTTCCATTTGAAAGATTGCAGAAACTTGAGTCAGGGCGAATAATATTTCATTTAACAATTCAATTTGTTCATCTTTATATTCTAAACAACATAGTAACGTTGTAATTAAAAAATTCCCAAATATACATAATATACCATGAAGTTCGTCGTCTGCAATAATGCCAAACAATATTTGGGACACATCTATTATTTGTGGAATGTAAGCTTCGAGAAGACATTTTGGAATAACCAAATCCTTTCCAAACTCCGTTTGCAATTCGTAAGCAATTTTGCTGAAAATATTGATAGCACTTTTTAAATTGAATTTTACATATTTTGCAGCATTTGCTTTAATCTGAAAAATATATAAAAACAAAATTTTATCAAATGTTGGTTAAACCTACCTCAATTTTTTGGAAGTTATGAACTGCAACTTGAAGATCCAAGATCAAATGATTGCACAAGGAAGGACTCATTTTATTCCAATAAGCTTTACTCACAACTTTGATGGAATTAAGAATTTCATTTCCGGTCTTGTTTATTTCAGCAAGAAGAGTTTGGGAAAAAAATTTGTAATTTTCGTGATATTCTTTTTCGACTATCTAATTAATAATTTAAAGTAAAAGGTTGTAATGTAAAGTAAAAACAGTTAAAACTAACCGACATAATAAAAAATATATGTGACAGGTTGCTTTTGGTAATTTTAACGAGTTAAAAAAAAATGTTTTGTACACTTGGTATATTTATACGGATAATATGTTTTAATTTACTAATAAATAGTTTTATTTAATAATATTGTTTTAGATTATTTTGTAAACATTTAATTTGTAGAGAATTTTATAGCTACTCTTCAATTTTGATCTACTGAGAATTTTTTGTATAAGTGAATTTATGTAAGTGATATGCAGTGTTAGATCGGATGCGGAAGTTTCATTTTGTGGAAAAGCTTACAGAAGATTTTAGTAGACTTTTGGAGATTCATTTGGATATGCAAGTACACGTAAATCTGCCAAATTTCAACTTGTTCTGACTTTTTGCAAGCTCTACCTACTTTTTCTTCATTCTTGCTATTTTGGAGCTGTAAAGTTCACACTTGACGAATTTGCTTTCTTGAGATCCCAAGAGTTAAAAGAGGTCAAACATCTACACACATCTGTGAGTGTGCGTGTCACTCAACTTTTATATTGAGACTTTATAGCTGTTTATGTTGGTTACAATTAGTACACAGAAACTTGAGAGTTGAAGTGACGCGCGCATAAATGAATTAACGAGATTCTATTGTTAGTTAGTTTTTTTGTAATTTTTTGTAATTCAGAGGCCATGGGTGCTAAATTAAGCACACAAATCTAAATTGCTTTCATGGAACTACGTTTTAAAAATCTTTTTATGTTAATAATAATAATATCCTGATATTTCCTTATACATTACTATAAATAAAGCATTATTTATTTACTTACTGATTTTATTTATGTATAGTTATAGGTACTCGTATTTTTGTAAAATTAGTATTATTTGTTAATGATACCTAATAATAAATTATTACTTATTTACCAAAATTTAAATTTGTATCGTCACTATTTTAAACAGATGCGCCAGTCAATAATAATAAAATGAAATAACAAGAATTGAGACATTTTGACAGAGGGAGGGGGTAAATAAATGAACAAAGCATGAGGTTTTATTTTTTATTTTTATATTAAATTTAAAATTGCAAATACATATAAATAAAATAGGCACAATAAAGTTCTAAGGTTTGGTTTGATATTTGAGATAAGCACTCTGAGCTAAATTGTAGCTAAAAAAAAATAATTCCTATTCCTGAAAGGCGCAAAATTATTTAAGGTAAAAAAAGGGAAGAGATGAATAATAAAATAATAGTGAAATAAGAAAGTTTTAGTATCTTTGTTCTAATCATCGTCACTTTCTACATTTGATGAAATTTAAAATTACTATACATAATATTTATTTGCAATCAGAAAATCTTCCATAATTTGTAAATTACCTACACCTTTAACATAAAAACACTCGGCACAATAATCAAATTTTAAAATGCCCACAATATCCATCGATTTTAAATCGCTGACTATACGAGTATAATGAAGTTTAGGGGCCCTGGGTTGCTCAATACCTCTAAAACCTGAAATAACACTCTCCATCGCAAGGTGGGAAATTTATATTTTGAATTTGAATAATTCGAACTGAATCATAGAATTGTGCACATAACTTTTATTGAAAAATTGCTACAATTCTACAGAAAACTTTAGTTTTCAAATACTACATTTTTCCTAAAACTTCCATACTCACATCTCGTACAAATCTCCTTGCCATACAAAGTGAAGTAGATAATCCATAATACATCAAGTTTTTCAAATTTTCAGAATCTAAATAAAATTGAATTTAAATTCTCACAGTAAATTTCGATGCTGCAAAGAAAACATACCTTTTTCAGTTTTATTGCGATCATTTATAAAATTTGTTAACTCCATTATGTCTCTAAATGCTTGGAAACCTCCAATCATGCATTGGTCCAAAGCTGAAGTACCTTCACCACCACGATTCACCTGATAGAGCGCAACCATTATGTCCATACAAACTTTATTTAAATTTTTTGCGGCCAGATTAATTTTAGCTTTAATTGGATCATCGTAATTGTTTGACTAAAAATAACTTTATGTGAGGTGATTTTTACGTAATTTTGTAAAACATACGACTTTGTGGAGATTAAAAACTATACGCTGTTCGCAGACGACTCCATTAAGTGTGTGTCTAGCAAGCCCTTCTAATACTGTTTTATCGACACACTTGGAAAAGTTTTGAAGATGATTGGTAGCCACGACGTTTCGGCAGTCCTGTTCACACGCATTGAAAACTTTATTCAGTTCTTCTGGTGTAAGTTGCTTCAATTGGTTGTAAGTCAACACCTTTTGGAGATCGCTCAGAATTTCGCTTAATGAATCCACCAATTCGGTTTTAAATTCTGTAACAGAAAAATCGAGAGCTAAGCTAGAAAAAATGAAGAGTAAAGTTCTGAAAATACCATATAATTCGTCCTTTTCAACAATATTTAAAAAGGATTGTGCTTCTTTCACCACATTTTGAATTTGTATTATCATTTTGGATTTTAGTACTGAGCAATCTTGTCCAAATGCTTCTTGCAAATCAAAAGAGGTTTTGCTCAATTTGTTAACGAGAACCTTTAAATCGCTGTAACTGGATTGGTTTTTATTTATTCTAATCTAAAAATAAAGTAAAGTGAATTTTTGGCTTATTTTAATATTGGAAATGTTGAGAACCATAATTTGATGTAAATTGTAAATTAAGATATTAATATCGTGGACGAACTCGTTTGCCACGGAGGAGACAACGTCGTAAGAATTTTCTGCCTGTAAAATATCAGCCCAATTAACATCATTTTGAATGTCCTGAAGTTCTTTGTGCAACTTTTTTGAACAATTTACACGTTTTGATAAAATTTTGGGATCCTAAACAAACAAAACCAATTATTATTAAAAATGAAACACAACATCGTTAACCGTAATTTATCAGGAAAATAATAAAAAAAGAATTGCGTACCTTATGGATGTTCGTCGACATGTTTGGGCAGTATTAACGCAATGCGCAGAAAACTTTTAATTTATATAATTTCAATTTATGCAAATATTTGCAATAAAAATTTCAATTTGCAAAAAACTTGATGTTGGTGATATAACGAATAATATTTTTATTATCCTGATGGGTATCTTTCTCATTGACCTTGCCAAACCGCGACTTGTGCGCTTAATTAATTTGTTTTATAAATATGTTTTTGTTCCATATATTCAAATATGGTTTTTTAAATGAAAAATAGATCAAATTAAGTTTTATTCTAATAAACTTGTTATTGAATACAACGCAAATATGATATAATTATACCTAAATATTATGGTACCCTAGAAAACAATCTGATATATTTAATATTCTAAATTGAAAGAGTAATTTACTTTAAACATCACAAGTGAACTTTAAATCTTATCAAAAATAATTGAAATTGGGAGTTTATCAATCACAAAAATCCCTTATTAATAATACTATTTGCTGATCCATCAGATTTATTTTATACAAAAGGACACAAATTGATTCATACGATGAAGATAACATTTTCGGTTTTTTATTTTCAATACGTGGTTTCCGATTATAAATTGTAGCCAGGTACCAAATTACTAATTTTGAATAATAATTATATTTGTTATTTAAAATTTCAAGATTTACTAAATTTGCAATGAATTATGTTATGTAATTTAAATGATATTATTATAATGGATGGTAATAAATCACAAAGTAAAAAAAATAAACAGGGATTTTATTTTATAAATATTATTTTCTAATCATGTTATTTATTTAGGGATATCATATTATCTATCATATTATATCATAAACCATAAGCAAAGCATTAGTATAAATTAATGTACCTACCAAGTTTGCAGAGCAGAAGTCTTCAGAGAATTTGCAAAAGTTGATTTTTAGACTTTATCTTCAGTATGTCGGTAAGTCTCGAAAATTTTGTACAATGCAATTTATGCTTTAAAATTATTGAAATTCAATGTTTTAATATTTTTTTATACTAGACCTACTGCACCAGCGGTTGGCACATTATACTACCTTACTTTTGCAATTTTGTATTAAAATTAATATGAAATTGCACAAGTAGTGACAAGAAATTTAACATAGTTTCATATTTTTTAATTTATATTAATTAAATAATTAATTAAATTTTGTAGTATCAGAAAGAATGCAAATATTTTTGACGCGTTTTACAAATCTTTTTACGATAATATAATGAATTCAAGAGCAACAAAACAAAAATTGCAAAATGAACTTAGAAACTAAATAAAGATAAAAAAGCAATAATTTTTTGTGCAATAGTACAGACTATTATGTGGAAAATAATTGAGTTTCGCATATACTTTAATTGATTTTTACAAAATAGTTTATTAGTAAATTTTTTATAATTACCGGGCGTTCTTAAATTAAATTGATTTAATGAAATTTAATTAATAAGAATTGCATAATAAAACATAATTTTATAAATATGATCATCCTCAAAGTTAAATCTGTTTGATCACTTCAAAATTATTATAATATCAAGTTTTTCCATATCTCCGTTAATTTTAATATCGTTTCTATAATAAATTCTGTGAGGAAGGGATCAGCACAATTCTATGAAAAATAAAAAATATTTCTAATATTGTTTAAAGCATGTAAATTTAGAAGAAGTACCTATTAATTTATTATTATAAAATAATTTTAGGAATCCAAATTTCATAGAAATCATGAACAACATATTCATTTTTCTGAAAGATTGAGCAGCGAACTTAAAAAAACTGGTCAAGATGTGTTAACTCACATTATCAATTTGGATCCGAAAACGTCCAAACAATTACTTCTCAAATTAATAAATCGAATTGTTGGAGATATTTTCAATATAGTTCGTGATTTACAAGAAATTGTGGTAATAACCTGCGTTTAAATTTTAAATTAAAATTCTCTTTTCTTTTAATTTGTAGATTAAATGTAACCCAGACGAACAAAGTACGGCCAATTTAAAAGAAGTTGTAAAAAAATTAACTAATTATTGCAATGAAATAGTGCAAGATTATGATAGCTCTTCCGGTACCCTTAAAGAAAAATTTTTAATGCTCCTTAAAAATATTATCCTTGAAGCTGAAGGCTTACTGAATATAATCAAAAATGACGATCTTCATGGTAAGTAAATTTTTTGAAGCATTGGCACAGTTTTGTGAATAGGGCAACGAGAATCTCTTGGCTTACGGTGGAACCGACTAATAATGAAAATATTTCAATCAATTAGGTATTCACTGTGAAACCTGTTTATATTTTTATCTAAGAACTGCCTAAAATTTGTCAAATTTTTGACTTGTTGCTAATTCCATAGAAGGTTTACTTAGATAGGTTTCACAGTATATCATCGATATATTAAAAACACACAGGTGAGAACAAAGCTTATCTATAATCGTATCATGTCACCTTGGTACTTCCAATATCGTGTTCTCCGAATTGAGTATGCTGCAGTTGAAGTGTGGATCAAGTCAAAAAAAAGGCGAAGACTATTCGAGGTTTTAGGCGCCTGTTATCTAAACCAAAATTTCTATAAATAATAAAACTATAATAATTTTTTTAAATTTAGATTTCAAGCACGAGCTAGTGGAAAATTTAAAAGAAGTAATGTATACTATTCAAATCACCGATGCTAGAATGCAAATTCAAAATAAGACTCAACAAGATCTAGAACTTTCAGTTAAAGATATACAAAAAGAATATTTTGATGATGTTGCCGAAATTGAAAAGTGCAGTTTAGAAGTTTTAAAAAATATCGTACTCCATAGCAAGAACACTGCTAAACATTGTTTTCAAATGGCTTATTACCTTAATAAAGCGGTAAGGTTTCAATTTAATTTGAAAAATACCTTCTATTTTACTTTGTCGTTTCAATGAAACCTGTACATTTTTTGTCAATTGTATAAATTTTTAATTTTCAGGCAAGTAATTATGACGACCCAACAATTCAACACAAAATATTGGAATCTTCTAATTTAATGAACATTGCCAGCACTAATCTCTTATTTGATTGCGAAAAATCTACTAATACTCAAGAAGCAATAACTGCTCTTAAAACTGGATCCATAAATGGTTGGTACGCTTTTATGGGACTATTAAACTTCATCGAAAATAGTCACGAAAACAAGAAAAGTAATTTAATTTTTTCTTTTTTATTATTTTCTAACTATAATATTTTAGCTGCGGAAAATTTGAAAGATATTGCAATGCACATAGTAAGCTATGCTTTTGTTATAAATAAACAACTTGGAAAAAGTGTGAAAAATGCTGGTCTATTTGCCTAGTACAAAAATGGCAAGAAGTAAATATACATTTTATAGATTTATTAGTAGGGTCAAACTTAGAGGTTTGCATTGGGTCATGTAATCAATTTTCAATAACGTGTGTTTTCAAATTCAAATTTAAATGGAATGTAGCAGTTAAAATATGAATTCTATTTTATATTAACAAATTAATAAAAATAAAAAGTAATCAAAACCGATTAATTTAATTAACAATTATGTAATTTTAAGAGGCTATATTATTTTCTATTGTAAAATTCAGAATTATATTGATTTATTAGTATTTTGTGGGTTATTATGTTGTAGTAGTTGTAACAGATATGGAAGTACTAGTAAATATGCAGTTATAAAATTTTTTTCTAAAATATTTGCTTTAATTTGATTTTCCTAATGCTAAACTGTCAAGAGATAATCTATTTATTATCTAACCTAAGTTGATGAATTGTCACCATTAACCAAAAATAGGGCTACAGGAACATCTACTAACTGAATGTAAAACAATTATAGTTCAAAAAAATTGATCTGTGATTTTGGCCAGGACCTCTCAACTCCCAGTAGGAGTTGGTAAAAAGAAGGCTCAAGAGGAGGCTTAACGTTTAGAAGTAGACGGAAAACGGCCGAAGAAAAAAAATAGAAAGATAAGCTAGGTATTTAATGCGATTGGAATTCAAAACCAATTAAGCTTTTACTTCATAAAATATGATGGAAAAGTTTATTTTTATAATTTAATGTGTTGATTCGTCTTCTTATCAAGTTATTGCATCAAATCACAACAGCCAATCTTATATTATGTATTTCTTTCAGCTCTGTTTCAGTTTGCTTTGTTGCCTGATAATGTTATTCAATAACGAAAATAGTTGAAAATAAATTATAGGTACATGTTACACTTGTTAAAACCCGATTTAACTAGTAAATTCTAGCTTCAACTATAACCTCTTTTCTACGACAATTTTTATAACCCCTTTCTTTAGAAGTAGCAATATTATACAAGCATATTAAATTACTTTTCTAAAACTGTAGAATAAACATATCAAATGATAAAAAACAAAAGCAAATAAACTACACTTTTCAAAACAATTTATACAAAGATTATAAATTATAATTTACCATTAATTTTTATTAAAAACATAAGAATACAAACACAAAATTAAAATAATAATAACATTATGTCAATTAACTAACAACACTTGAAAATAAAATGTTATATTAGTATGTAAAACCATTATAATTAATTAATTACGCTAAAACTCAAACATAGGAGAATAATATTATGGTAAATTGGATTTGTTAAGATTTCCACTTCTCATTGTATAGAAGAATAAGGATAAGAATTATAATGCAGAAAATTTATTCCTAGATGCAATACCGTCAGACAAAAAGCATAATGGTTAATTTAATATTGAGTTGACTAAATAGTAGACAACTGTGCATGTAAATGAATATTTAAAATTTTGTAGCTTTAATAGTAAATTTAAAAATAAATTATATACTCAAAATATAAGGCATTATAAATGCTATTTTTGAGAATTTGAATTGGTCGGTCAACGTTGTTTTATTATTTTTAATGGATCTTCACAAATTATTTTATAAACATTATATATTATTTTCAGTTTATAATAATAAAATAACCACATAATAATATTAAGTTATTATTAATATTAATTTTCATCAGTAACCTGCAATTTATTTAAAATAATTCATAATATCTTTTCACAAGCTGAGAATCTAAATATTTTTATAAATTTTATATTCAACATTTTTTCTTCTTCTTCTTCTTCTTCCTTTCAAGGTATAGGCAGTGTTTACCTGTTCCGACTTCATAGATCGCGCTATCTTTCTCTTGGGCGGCCGACATCTCTTCTTCCTTTCGGGTTATACGAGAGGATCTTCTTTGGAATTCTATCCTTCTCCATTCTGTTAACGTGTTGTTTCCAGTTTTCTCTATATTCCGAGATCTTGTGATTAATGGAAAAGATATTTAATTCACGTCGTATGTTTTCGTTTTTGAGTCGATCCATTCTTGTGCAACCTTTAGTTCTTCTCATGAATGTCATTTCAGCTGCTTGTATTTTTACAATTTTTATATTAGATTTTTATATAATAATAATTTATATTAAATATCGTTTATATTTGCTGCTGTATTTTACCAGTTACATCGACCTTTGTTTTTTACCTGTCAAATGTTGACTCAATAGTTTTGATTATTTTTTTTATTCTATCGTAAGGGATTAAGATAGCTAGAAAACATGTATCTTTTACCAGCTTACATCTTTAATAAACATTCCACAGGAATTAAAGTAAACCATAAAATAAATATTACAAAACTAAATATTGTAACGATAAGCATACGCAAAATATATTGCAAAATAAACATTTTAATATCTGTTTTATTAGATATACATAGGTTACCTATAAAAACAATTTTATATTTACAAAATAAATTTAAAAAAATTAGAAATTGTTATGTATGCTATCCCTTGCTAAAATGAGCAATGGTTTGATTTCCGAAACATATGGCCAATCAGAAACTAAAATACAAATTTTGTAATTTTTTGACCTTACAATATTTTTACCAAGCAGTTTTTCTGGATTCTTTGAAATCTACAGTTATTTTGACACATGCAACATTAATAAATCATCAGTCTTCCTACTTGTTCCTACTTATAATTCCAAACTAAAGCAAAAAAAGTAATGATAGGTACATAATAAAATAGTATAATATAATGTATACATTACTTAAGGTGGTCATTTGTCGTCATTTCGTAAGATCAAACTTCAGATATTTTCTTATTTACTTTTTTCAAATTATTTTACCTATGTATTTATTGAGCTTTCGGGACTAATTCAACCTTTTCTCAGAATACTTATAAGTTACAATCTTAAATTTTACTAATAATTACTTAAAAATTTTACATCTTTATTTAATTTCAACGAGTTAATAAATAATATAACATTTTAAAACGTTTTTTTTTTATTATTTCTAAAATTTATTCGATAATTTATTTTTGACTAAATGTTTATTTTCCACTTAGATTAATTTCGTAAATTTTTAAAAACGAAAAGTTTTCTAATCATATTATTTATTTAGGCATATCATGTTTTTACAACTATTATTAGCAAATTCTAAAAAACAAAGCAATCTCTTAGTATAAATGTACCAAATCTACGAAAAAGATTTAACATCTTTCAAGAATTAACAAAAGTTGACTCCAGACTTTAATCTTCAATATGTCGGTAAGTTTCAAATATTTTATAAAAAACAAATTAAGATTTAGAAAATAAATTTTAAAAAGAGATTTTCAAAAATTAGCTGTGATATTAGTATGTGATGTAAAATATAGAATTATAGCAGTATAATTCAAAATTAAGATTAAAATAATTTAATTTTTAAGGTTTAAATATTTTAGTAGTAGATACCTACATAATACCCATTTTCATCTAAATTTCGCATTATACGTTCATATAAAATCAGCATGGTAGTGAAAAAATTTTTAACATTTAATTTTACGCATTGGGTATCACAACTTAATTTAAGTTTCAGTTACATTTGTTGATTAGTTGGAACCATCACGTCCTCTAAAAGTTACAATTTGTTGAAAATTTCCAAATAACAGCATGCAATTTCACCAAGTTAGAGCTTGAATTTTTTTAGCAGTAAATGTACTTTGAGAGGTTGACCATTGACTAAAAAATCAAATTATTGAAATCGATTACAATAATTATGATTCGACATTCATTTCAATGTTCATTAAAATTGAGTGTATTAAAGCATGTTAATTTAGTAAAATATTAATTTATTACTATAAAATAATTTTAGGGATCCAAATTTCATAGAAATCATGAGCAACATATCCATTTTTCTGAAAGATTGAGCAGCGACCTTAAGAGAACTAGCCAAGATGTGTTAAATCATATTAGAAATCTGGATGTGAAAACGTCCGATCAATTTCTTCTTAAACTGATAAATCAAATTGTTGGAGATATTTTCAACATAATTCGTGATTTACAAGAAATTGTGGTAACACCTAAATATAAATTTTAAATTAAATTTTTTTTTTTAATTTGTAGATTAAATGTAATCCAGGCGAACAAAGTACGGCCAATTTAAAAGAAGTTGTAAAAAAATTAACTAATTATTGCAATGAAATAGTACAAGAATATGATAGTTCTTCCGGCACTCTCAAAGAAAAATTTATAAATTTTGTTAGAAATGTAATTCTTGAAGCTACAGATTTACTAAATATAATTAAAAAGGACGATCTTCACGGTAAGTTCCAATTTTAAGTAGGGGACTAACGTAATTTTAACAATGGGGTTATGAGAATTTCTTGGTGTTGATTGAGTAGATGATTCTTCATTAAAATGAAGAAATTGACTGTTTAACACCTGTTTGAACGTTGTAGAATGATTGCAAAAGAAAATTCCAAATTTAAAGCGTCCTAATATATGATAAAATTTTAATGAATTTTAAAATTTAGATTTCAAATACAATATGGTGGAAAATTTAAAAGAAATACTATACACCATTCACATCACCGAAGCTAGAATGCAAATTCAAAATTACACGCAACAACAATTAAAAGATGCAGTTAACGCTCTACAAAAGGAATATTTTGATGATATAGCGGAAATTAAAAAGTGCAGTTCAAAGATTTTAAAAAATGTGGCATATCGTATTAAGCATACTGTAAAACATAACTTCCAATTGTCTTACTACCTAAATAAAGTGGTAAGTTTGTAATTCAATTCATGTAATAAAAAAATACCTTCTGTATTTTCCTGTTTACATTGTCCATTTTATAATTTTCAGGCAAGCAATTATGAGGACCCTACAATTCAACATAAAATATTGGAATCTTCTAATTTGATGAACATTGCTAACACTACTTTCTTATTTGAATGTGAAAAATTTAATAATACTCAGGAAGCAATAGCCACGCTTAGAAATGCATCTATAAATTGTTGGAATTCTCTCATAGGACTATTAGACTTTATCGAAAATAGTCACCAAGACAAGAAAAGTATTTACAAATTGTTTTTACTTATTATTTTCTAATGATAACTTTTAGTTGCTGAAAATTTGAAAGATATTGCAATGCACGTAGTAAGCTATGGATTTGTAATAAACAAACAAATTGGAAAAAGTGTGAAATATGATAGTCTGTTTGCCTAGTACAAATAATAACAATGAAGATAACACAGATTTTAGGTTTAATTTAAAATCATATTGATCATTACTATTTTATGGGTTATTATTTTGTAGTAGTAGTTATAACCGATTGTAATAATAATGAATTTAATTGACTTTATCTAATATGAATTCATAGGCACTTTTTGGATGTAGATCTGAATTAAATAATGTGTAAAAATTTATTAGCCTGCTTTTATGGATATATAATAATAATTATTAAAAATAATAGATATTAGTAAGTACAATTAAAAACAATAAAAATATTCAGTGAGTCGCTTGATAACTGGGGCGTCAAATAAAATTGAATGTTTTTCCAAAGAAAACATTGGTTTTAACTTACCATTTCATTAAGGTACTCCTTAGGTAACAAAAACCAAAAAAAAACGCTGATAAATTCAAATCACTACTATAAAATGAAAACTTTTTTCAAAGTATACCTCACCAAAACAAAACATCAATTTCATACTGCACGCAAATAAAGATACAAAAATTAACTTCCAAGTATCAGTTATGGAATTACTATTTGTTCAGGAAGAACTCCTTATTTTCATAAAGAAGTCTGTTATTTAGATCCTTCCTAATTGGAAAAATCAACTTAACTACAAAGGCTCAGCAATAAAACGGTAAAATTTGTTCTTTTCTCGTTCTACAAAAAAAACTTAAATCTTCTTCTGGTATCTTGATTAGTTTAACACTCCAAGGATTTCTAATAAAAAAGAAAAAACACGACAGTATATTTCTAGTTCTTATTGTCTGACTGTAGAAATTCCATAGTTTCAACTGCAAAACAATGATATTATTGACTTATACCGTTTTCATTTTTTAGCAGTAGCAATGTTATAAAAGCAGGTTAATTTACATTTTGGAAACTGTAGAACAAACACATTTTGTGATAGAAAAGTGAATAAAATAAATTATACTTTCCAAAACAATTTATACAAATATTATAAATTAAAATATATACTATTAATTTTAATTAAACACATGTGATTACAAACAATATATCAAAATAATAATAACAATATCTCTAAATATAGAAAAATAATATTATGTTAAATTGGTTATGATAAGATTTCTATTACTCATTGGATAGAAGTAGTTTAAGGATTACAACATTAAAAATGAATTAATTTCATTTATAGTGTCCATATCCTGAATATATTATTGTTGTTTGTGGGTATTATTGGACAATTCAAATTATTTAATTAATTTATGTTTCAAAGATTTTATTAATGTTATAATTTATATTAATTTGCATTACTAGCCTGCAATTCATTTAAAATAAATATCTCATAATATAATTTTCATAAGCTGAGAACCTAAATATTTTTATAAATTTTATATTCAACATTTTTTTATATCAGATATTGACTTACCTATTACATTATCTTACAATTTATATAAAATAATTTATATTAAATTTTATTTATATTTACTACAGTATTTTACGAAATTATTTTGACCTCCCTTTTACCTGTTAAATTTTGATTAAAAACAAACATTAACATAGTTTGTTTTGCCGATGATGCTGTTCTCATTGCAGATACGGAAGATAAACTTCAATACATGCTACATATATTTGTCACAACAGCAAAGACCTATAATATGAAGATATCTGTAGAAAAAACCAAGACTCTAACATTATCTAAAGAGCCTATCAGATGCAAATTGGAAGTTGAAGGAAAAATCATCGAACAGGTGATGACCTTCAAGTATTTAGGAGTTATTATTTCCAGTGATCTGATCATGGAAGTAAAACATCACGCAATGCAAGGATCGATGATATCTGGTTACCTCGAAGACGTCACATGGAAAAATAAATACATGTTAATAGAAAGCTAGACAAAAATATATAAAACCATAGTAAGACCTATAATGACATATTAAGGAGCTGAAACAAAGCAAATATTGAGAACAACAGAAATGAATACCCTAAGAGCTATAATAGGTAAAACCAGATTAGATAGAGTAGGAAACGCAAAAGTTTCTTTATCGAAGAAAGGAATGGAACGAGCATGTCAACAGAGCCAACAATAATCGATTGATTAAACTGGCAAGAGACTTGAAGCCATTGGCTAAGCAAAACCTTGGAAGACCACCTAAAAGATGGGTAGAGAGCTGGGTGTCAACATCAGAAGAAGAGTGAAGCGGGGAAAGACGTGAAGAAAAGTATTGTAGGCATCCTACAACAAAAGAAAAAAACGAAGAAGTTTTAATTGTTTTTTTAGTCTATTGTGGTTGAATTTAAAAATAATTTTTAGTTTTCATCCAAGTTTTTGATACAAACATTTTTTACTTTTTCATCATGAAATTGTGACATTTTCCAAACAGATCTTGTTAGGTCAAACTTGCGATTTAATTGTACAGCGAAAGCGTCTGTGAATAATTTATAAGCATACTTTCAATATAAATTTCCAAATGGTTAGGCTATTTTGCAATAACAAATCTAAATGCAGAGAATAAGCAGGTTAGCAGATTAGCTCAGATCTTTAATAAACATTCCGCAAAAATTAAAATGAACCGCAAAATAAATATTACAAAAATAAATTTTGTAAGGATAAGCATAAGTAAAATAAAAATATAGCAAAATAAATGTTTTAATAAATAAGTTATATAACGATAAATATATAAAAAATTTACCTACAAAAA
Source organism: Rhagonycha fulva (assembly GCA_905340355.1). Classification (NCBI taxonomy): domain Eukaryota; kingdom Metazoa; phylum Arthropoda; class Insecta; order Coleoptera; family Cantharidae; genus Rhagonycha; species Rhagonycha fulva. The sequence goes on from HG996559.1 coordinate 4,435,098, forward strand.
CAATTGCAATATTTACAAAATAAATTTTAAGAATTTAGAAATTTAAAATTTTTTTTATTACTAGTAATACAAAAAAATTATTACTATACATGAGTTCCAACACAACAGAAAATTAAAAAAAATTAGAAATTTTTATGTATGAAAGCAATCACCAATGTATTCGATATATCTTGCTATAATGCTCAATAGTTTGATTTTTTCACTTTCAGCAATCTACTTTATTTGATCTACCTAATCATTAAACCGAAGAACTGATTATATTAAATATAAAGGTTTTGAACTAACTCTGTTCTTGAAACACACAAAATCCAATAAAGTCACAGGACCGTATAACATCAACGCGGAATTACTTCAACTTATAAACATAGCAAAAAGCGATACCATATTGAATTTCTACAACAGTATTTACAACATAGGACATATGTACCTATGCATACCCAGAGAATGGTTAAAATCAACATTCATCACACTACCTAAAAAATTGAATGCAAAACATTGCAGTGATTGCAGACTGATTAGACGTATGAGCCATGCATTAAAATCGTTTTTAAAATAATTGAAGAAATAATAGAGGATACATAATTTAAATTTAGAAGTGAAATCACAAGAAATCACAAACAAAAAAGTCTTAGCATGGAAAAGACATGTCTTGATCAACAGCAACTGCTGTTTGCCTGTTTCATTGATTATGTGAAGCAATGACGTACTCATTGACTTGCTGTGGAGAATAGGTGATAGAAAACCTTTATTTGTATCAATAGACTCAAATCAAATTCCGGAGATGCTACAAAAGACTTGGAAATCCAGAGGGTCGTCCATCAGGACTGTGTTCTATCACACCTCTTTTCAGCTTATACTTTGAAGCCATTTTTCAGGAAGATTTCGAGGAAGCACAACACAGAATTAAAATAAACAAAAGATTAATTAACAACATCAGATATGCGGATGACACTCTCACCCTTGCCGATAGTGGTTTACAAATATTAATAAACAAAATAAATGAAGTCAGCAAAGCATATGGTCTTGGAATAACGAAACAAAAGACAAAAATAATGGTAGTAACTAAAAGATTAATCAACAACATAGATATTGATGTCAATTACTAAAAAGAAAGGCGACTTATTTTGAGCATATTTTTTGAAATTAGAGATAAGGTCTTCTCCAACTGATCATTCATAGAAAAATAGAGAGGAAATGGGGTCTCGGAAAAAAGCGGCAATTCGGAGCCTATGATTCGGTATTCCAGATGCCCCAACACTAATACGACTCGTAAAAAATTGACACAAATAAAATATAACGGTAGCCAACCTTCTATGAGGAGACGGCACTCTAAAAAGAAGAATTTGATTAATGTTATGTTTTATTTTTGGCAAAATGTTTATATTCTTCTTTGATTAATTTTGTAAATTTTTAGAAAGAAAGGTTTTCTAAGTCATATCATGTTATTACAATTTATTATTATTAGTAAATTTAAAGAAAAAACAAAGAAATTACCTAATATAAATGTGCCAAACCGAGGAACCTGATTTAAAATCTTTCAAGAATTTAGAAAAGTTTATTTATTCATTTCAGAATATGTCGGTAAGTTCCGAATATTTTATAAAAGACAATTTAAAATTTTAAATTATTAGATTTTGAAGGTTCAAATATTTTAGTATAGATACGATCTACTGAATCAACTATTAATCACATAATACTTTTTTTAACTACAATTTTGCGTTATAAGTTCATATAGAATAGATGAGTAGTGACGAGAATTTTAACATTTAATTTATGCATCATCAAATTTTGTGATGTGAATCACAATATAATTTGAATACCACAATCCAATCTAACTTGAAAATCACTTTCAATTACATTTGATGATCAGCTAGAATCAATTGCGTTCTACGCAATTTTTCAATCATATGAATTTGAAAATGTCAGCTTTGTGTTTCAATTTTATAAATTAGAGCGATTATCTCTTCCTGAAAATATTCCACTGTTTAAATAAAACATTTATTTTTATTTTATTTCTACGAAAATTAATTATAAATTCTAATGTAAGTGAATTTCAAATATTACCAAAAAGTTTAGTTAAAAACTTTGTAAAAAATCGTCAATCTCTATGTCTGCGCTGAAAACATGTTTTTCACAAATTTATTATTATATAATTATTTTAGGGATCCAAATTTCATAGAAATCATGCACAACATATCCATTTTTCTGAAACATTGAGTGACGAACTTAAGAAAACTAGTCAAGATGTGTTAAATCAAATTAGCATTCTAGATCCGAAAACGTCAAATCGATTACTTCTCAAAGTGATTAATCGAATTGTTGGAGATATATTTAAAATAATTCCGGATATACAAGAAGTTGTGGTAGCACATGTTCATAAATTTTAAAATAAAAGTTTTTGTTTGCAAAAATTTGTAGATTAAATGTAAACCAGAACAACAAAGTACAATCAATTTAAAAGAAGTGGTAAAAAAATTAACTCAAGATTGCAATGAAATGTTACAAGAATACGATAACTCCACCGGTACCCTTAAAGATAAATTTATAGAGCTAGTTAAACATATAATTCTTGAAGCTGAAAGTTTATTAAATATAATCAAAAAGGACGACCTTCATGGTAAGTAAGTTTTTGTAGGTGTTCACACAATTTCAACACTTGGGGAAACGAGAATTTCTTAGTTTAAAGTGGGACTAGGCAATAATGAAAAAATATCAATATTGTAGATGTGGATTAGACGAAAATTAAACACCTTCGTTGCTTCTAAATTCATCAGATATCATACTCAGTAAATGAGGAATGAATGTTAAATGAATGAATGTTGTAGTATTCATAAAGTCAGCAATAAATATTATAATTTACAAATCTGATTTTTAAATGAATTTTCTTGGTTAATATCCAAAAAGTGTTTTCTGTTGGTATTGATATTTTAGGAAAATCAGTAAAGATTAAGTGACACAACACATTTATACTTAATTTTATGCAGATTCAAAAAAAGAATTAAACTACAAACAACTGTTTGAATGTTGTAGAAGAATGTTTGCCAAAAAAGATTTAAAGTTTTCAGCTTTCAGTTACAGTTTTCAAAAATAATAAAATTTTAATATATAATATTTTTTTTTAAATTTAGATTTCAAACACGAGCTAGTGGAAAGTTTAAAGGAGATAGTTTTCACCTTTCAAATCAGCCAGGCTGTAATGAAAATTCAAAATTATACTGAACAACAATTAAGAGATGAAGTTGAAGCTTTACAAAAGGAACATTTCGAAGAAATAGCTGATATAGAAAAGTGCGGTTTAAAAATCTTAAAAGATGTTGCACTCCATATGAAGCACTGTGTTAAACATTGTTACAAAATGGCTTACTACCTTAATAAAGTGGTAAGATCGGTTACCTACTATAAAATAGTAGCTTCTATTCTACTTCTTGTTTTTTAAGCGAATGATGCGTTTTTGAAAATTTTATAAGTTTTTAATTTTCAGGCGAGCAACTATGAGGATATTACAATTCAACACAAAATATTAGAATCTTCTAATTTGCTGAATGTTGCCGCTACCACTGTTTTATTTGATTGTGAAAAAACTACTAATACCCGGGACGCAATAGCCGCACTTACAAATAGTTCTATAAATTGTTGGAATTCTATTATAATACTTTTTCACTTCATCGATAATTGTCACGAAGACAAAATAAGTAATTTTCAATTTTTTTTCAGTTATTATTTTCTAATTAGTTTTTTTTTAGCTTCTGAAAATTTAAGAGATATTGCAATATACGCAGTAAGCTATGGTTTAGTGTTAAATGATCAACTTGGGAAAGGCGTGTTAATAGATAGTTTATTTGCCTAATACTATAGTTGCACTGTAGAAATATACTCTATAAAATCCAACTTCCAATACACGTCATAGGCATTGATGACGTCAGATTCGAACATTGTTGCCACAATTTTCATGGAAATTTGAGGTTGTAGGACAGAAATAAAACACCTATAATGTCGTTATAAGTTGATATTTTCATAAATATTTAATATTAACAATATTTATATTGTTGGTGTAACATTTTGCTATAGGTTTCATTCTATTCAATATTGTTAAAATAGTCACTTCGGCAGAAATATCAGACTACGATGATAGTGTTAAATGCAGTAAAATTAATGAATTTTAGAGAAGATCACATTTGAATTTTTACAAAATAAAACAAAGTAAGATTAGATGTGATTAAAGAAATTTAGTAACGTAAAAAATATTTAATTACCGTAAACTGTGGTCACTCAACTTTTAGAAAACTTAATCAGTATTTTTAAAGAAATATTTGCTACGTACACACAAAAGAACGTGAAATTGGTTCAAAGTAGCCACCGTTTAGGGGACCTTCTGATCTTCGATCAAGCTGGTGATCTCCGAATGTTATGTGTTGATCTATAAAAATAATATTAGTATAGAAAATATTTGAATTTTATCGATCGATTACTTACGGTTTTCGTACATTCTGTAGATAATATTTCTAATGGCATTTGCTTCAAAATCATTTAAATCAGTTATCGGCTTTGCATTTGATCTCTTCTTACAAACTATGAAATTTTCGTTTGTTTTAACAGTTTGCAAAATTTGACTTACAGTTGATAAATTAATTTTTAAAGCAAAAGCGACTCGCTACGATAATTAATAAATTATTTTTATGTTACATCGACAAAATATTAAAAATTATTACCTGATGTACATCTGACAAATGGGATTAAAAGGCCATTATTGTCTCGTTCCAATTCAAAATATTTGATTAAAGAAGCCACAAATAGTTTACCTCGTTTGTTAATGTTTTAATTCTTTTTTACAACAATAATTAATATTTATAACAGCAGTGTAACTGGTATAAATGCTTTTTCGAGTAGAAAAACTTACAGGTTAACTTGACAGTTTATAAACAACTCGACTATTGACAACAGCGTATATGACATATCATCAAAACAAACTGCCAGACACAAAAATTACTAAATAATTAAATTTCGCATTATGAGATAAATTGGAATTTAATTTTTATGTGGTGATTATGATTGACGTCATTGAATTTGAATCTGTGACGTGTATTGGAAGAACTGTTGTAAATACCATATATATTATACATTGTCTATATAAGCTTATTTGGGGGGTTCGCAACCATAGTAGGCCAAGTTGTATTACTAAATGTTTGTAAAATGGTTTGACCTTATGCATGTCTTTTTAGATAGACTTATGGCTGTTTTCACCGACAATTTCCTAACGTTAAGTATTTCCTAAAGTACTAGGTGTTTCTTAGCCACTGCATTTTGGTTATAAATTATGATTTATTCATACTTTAGGAAATACTTAACGTTAGGAAATTGTCGGTGATAATGGCCATTAGTCTACTGGGGCTGTAAAGTGTAAATTGCATTTTGATGCATTGGATCATGTGGTCTATTTTCAACACTATTTTTAAAATATATTAATTATGTATACATACATACATTAAGTAGGTCTTAAAATTGAAATTAACCGTAAATTAAAGGTTACCTTGGTTATTATTATTATATGTATTGGGTTACAATTTGTGTTAAACAATTTTGTGCATTCATTATATTTTAGATTTTAAAATTATACAATACCTAGTATTACATATTCTATTATTATACTTTACTATCTAAGAGTGACCATGAATATACTAATATATATATATAAAAATAAATACATCATGTGAACTAAGAGGGGACTGTTTTAGAATCTTCAAAAAATCATTTTGTTCTATTTATAAATCTACTATATATGTTACCAATATGAATATGTCACCAATGTTTTATAATGAAATTTAAAGTATTTCTCAAGTTATATAGCCTATGAATGTAACTGAACGATGCTGGGCCACCTGATCCTTGAATTCCCTTTCCTTATAATCTGAAATTTTTTCCTTGCCATCAAATCAACAGCTCTAGAAATTTTTGGAGAAAAACTCAAAAATTTTAAAATAGCATGTTGGTTAATTATTTACATTCCTGTGTAACAAATGTATAAAACCAAAACTTTAAGAAAAAATTTAAAAACTCACAAAGTTAGTGAAACTTTTTGTACTTAAGCGAAAATAGAAGATGTATAAACTGGCACTACATAATAATTTTAATTATTTTGGTACAGAAAATTAAAATGGGGATGAGGGTGGTTTAACATGCACTTTATCAGCTCAATATAAAAAATTTGGTACTTTGCAAAATTCAGCTCTTTAAAAATAAATAAAGATTATCATATTATCATTCTAGGTGGACATCGGTGAAAAAGTTCTATACGCAATGGCTTATTTGTCATTATCTGAAAAATTATTCACAAAATAAATAGAATTCGTGCATATAACAATAGAGCTAAATTAAAAATTAAAAAAAAAATAGTTGAGAAACTCCGATATTCTTTCCAAAAATTAAAGTAAAGCGCAAAGTAAATATTACAAAAATAAATTTTAAAACGATAAACATACATACCCATAAAATTTTATAATATACCTAATATTTATTAATATTTATAAAATAAATTTATAAGCAATCAAAGTGTTGTAAATTCTTTGTAATAATAAAATAAAATAAATAAAACAATCAAATAACTTATTGCAAGAAAATTAAAAAAATTTTAATTTTTATTTGTGCAATCGCTATTTTAAAATGCCAACCAAAATATTCCATTATCTCATGTTTATAGTAACTACCTATGGATTGATTTTTCAAACAAATGGCTTTCGACAATCAAATATTTGATCAATCTTATTATTATTATTAAACCAAAGTCCAAAAGTGATTATAAATAATGTATCGGTTATGAATTACTGTTACTCTTGCATCTCTCGATTCTTCCAGATGCACGGTTGTTTTGGTACATGTAACATGTCCTAAATCAGCAGTCTTTAATTGGTAAACTTAAATATTTGTCAATTTTACAAACAAATTCAGGACACTGTTTTGAAAAATTAAATTAATTTCTTATTTATTATTTCAACAGGATAATAATAATTCAAATTCAAATTTTCATTATTAAATATCATCTTAGTAAACCACTTTAAATATCATAAAGTTTCAAAAGCTCTAAAAGACAGTCTTCCTAGCAGTAAAATTCTGTTAAAATTAAGAATCCTCACGGAATGGACCAAAATTTCTTCTGATGTAACAAAACATCTAATGAATTTTATTATACAATTATAAAATTTTGGCTTAAAATTGCATCCAGGTAAAAATGTGTTATAAGTTGTAAGTAATTTTGTAGATCGTTTTGATTAGTAGGATCAATAGGAGCTGAAATATTATAGATTTCGTAAAACCTATTAATGGCAAAAAAATGTATAATATACAAAAGATATACATTCTGCCTATATGAAGCAAAATATTATTATTTATATTTAAATAGTAGGTACTAGATTCTATTAGAATTTGGCTGTCCGTAAACTTTCAAAATCCATTTTACTGAAGTGAATTAATTCTCCTAGTTTACATGTTTGTTCTAATGCATTTTATTACAAGTCTCTATGTGTCTTTGTGTTGCTGATCACGCTTCCCCATGCTGTACGGTCCATCACCATCTATCTCCATCTCTTCATTCCCATTCTTTGACCGCGTCTTTTGGTTTGCCTCTGGCACGTGTTCTTCAGTCGGTTTCCACATCACTATCGCGTTTATCGTTTCTTCCTTGCTAGCTATCATGACATGTCCCAACCATCTTACTCTGTGGGCCTTAATGTACGAAAAAATTATCGTTGAACTCTTTTCCAGCGTGTGCAAACTTTTTTGTATTTAAATTAGTGGATTACAAAGTTGTTTTTTTTTAAAGAATCTGTACAATTTATTTTACAATAAATTTTGATACTTGAAAAAAAAAAAGTCTCTCTGATCATATTATTTATTTATTTAAGGATTATCATACGTACATATATTATTATAATAAAATTAAAAAAAACAAAACAAATCCACTTGCATAAATGCACCAAATCTCCAAAATTTATTCTAGAGTCAATCTTCAGAATGTCGGTAAGTCTAGATTATTCTATACAAAACATTTAAAATTACAAATTGCTGGAGGTTAAGGGGAAATTCTGATAATTTTTTTATTTTTATTTTTGAACGACTCTTCGCCGAGATATCGATGCCACCATAAAAGGAATTTTTTTTATCAGTCTTTACATAATGGCTCATATTTTTGTTAATATTTAAAATAATGGGATAAAAATTTATATAAAACAAGTTCAATGTACACTTAATAAAATAGCAATAATCCGATTCCTTAATTAATTAGTTACCTCTGTGAAAATAATTCTTAAAAACTAGGTTACCTTTTCGACCGTCACAAACGATTTCAAGTTCCTTTACAAAATAATTATAATCGGTGCAGGTCGGCCAGCCCTTTAAACTGGAAGACATAGTCATTAAAATTGAATTATTTTAGCATGCATAGTAAAGGTTCAATTCAATTCAATTCAAAATATAAAATCCTCATGTTACCCGAAAGTGTTGAGGTTTTCATATCTCTTCTCAAGTTACTTTATTTACAAATTTTTGCCACTCTCTTCTCTATCTATCTAATTGTCCTGCCTCACACCAGGTTTCCCTTATCTCTTTCAGGATCTGTCCAGCTTAAGTTATTATTATAAATTAATTTTAGGGAACTAAATTTCATAGAAACCATGAACAGCACATCCATTTTTCTGAAAAAATGGGTGACGAACTTAAAAAGATTGGTGAGGATGTGTTGAATAAAATTAGCAGTCTGGATCTGAAAACGTCCAATCAATTACTTCTCAAATTGATAAATCGAATTGTTGGAGATATTTTCAATATTATTCGTGATTTACAAGAAATTGTGGTATCTAATACCTTTTCATAAATTTTAAATTAAAACTATAATTGGTGAATACTTGTAGATTAAAAGTAACCCCGAAGAAAAAAGTGCGATTGATTTAAAAGAAGTAGTAAAAAAATTGACCCAATATTGTAATGATATCATACAAGGATATGATAACTCTTCTGGCACCCTTAAAGAAAAGTTTCTAGTGTTCGTTAAAAATATAATTCATGAAGCTGATGGTTTATTAAATATAATTAAGAAGGACGAACTTCATGGTAAGTAACTTTTTGTAGATGCACAATAGTGACACTAGGAGAAACAAGAATTTAGTGGTTTGGGATGGCACTGGTGCTGGTTGAGGTAGTATTGAAATCAGAAAATTCGAGTAGTAATAAAATTTATCATTTAAAACCAATAGAAAGTAAATTTTGAGGTAATTAGATCAAAATTGTTTTATAATCTTTTTTTTTAACAAAAGCATAATTTTGAAGTTTTTTTGCAAGAACATGAAATGATTAATTATTTAGACTACATTCAGTCAGGCGAAACAGGCGCCTCAGAAAATATAGTCAGGTCAGCAGACCCAAGTGTATTTATTAAAAAATAGTGGACAGATTAAAAAAAAAGAACTAATCTAAGTACACAACACCTGTTCGGATGCTGTACAAAAGTTTTTACCAAAATAATTTATCTAAGCCAACAATTCAGTAAATAACAAAATTTTAATAACTTTTTTAATTTAGATTTCAAGCACGAGCTAGTAGATAATTTGAAAGAAGTACTGTACACCATTCACATCACCCAGGCTAGAATGCAAATTCAAAATTACACTCACCAACAATTAAAAGATGAAATTAAAGCTATTCATAGGGAACATTTCGATGATTTAGCTGAAATTGAGAAGTGTAGTTTAGAGGTCTTAAAAATTGTGGTCCAACATATCAAACACACGATTAAACATTGTTTCCAAGTGTCAAACTACCTTAATAAAGTGGTAAGGTTAATATTTAATTCGGCCCTATAAAATTTTATACTCTATTTCTACGTTTTGGTTTATATGCAACTAGAGCATTTTATCTGGCTATTCTATAAGTATTTAATTTACAGGCTAGCAACTATGAGGATCCTGTAGTGGAACACAAAATTTTAGAAGCTGCTAATTTGTTGAACATTGCTACTACTACTTTCTTATTTGAATGTGAAAAATTAAATAGCACCCAAGATGCAATAACCACAATGACAAATGGTGCTATAAATTGTTGGGGTTCTGTAATGGAACTATTACAATTCATAGATAACAGTCACGGAAACACTAAAAGTAATTGTTAAAGTTTTTTTGTTACGATTTTCTAATTATGATTTTTTAGCTGCTGAAAATTTGAAAGATATTTCATTATATCTAGTAAGCTATGGCATAGTTATAACTAATCAATTTGGGAAAAGTGTGAAAATTAATGGTTTATTTTTCTAGTATAACCACTGTAAAAATACACATTTTATCGAGTACGTCTTTTAGATTTGATATTAAATAGTAGGGAACTAGCAAAATATAAAATTTACATTGGGTACTAAAGATTTATCGGTTTCGATTTTATATATTTCCACCTAATGATTCTGAAATTAACCTTCTGATATTCATAACGTAAATATTCATATTAGAGCAATTTTGTAAATTTTAGATTTTGAATTTACATAAAAACTAATCTTGAAAATAAATTTAACATTATATGTAATGGGGACAAACTTAAATGCATTTTTATCACAATAATTAATTTGTTTTGGGGCTAATTAACTTTAGTCTTTTAATAGTAGGTATTAATATGCATATAAAAATTATTTTAATTTCAAGGAAATGTAAAAATTAAAATATTGAATAATAAAAATATATTATGGTTTTGTTCTTTTCTTTTTATATATTTTAAAATAACCTTGTAAATAAGTATATAAAATCAAATTTGTGAAAGCCCATAACGAAAATTGTTAAACAACTTTCTCCTTTGCTTTACAAAATGGTAGTGAAAAAATTGTCTAGCTATGTAAGTACACAATTATGAAGATCAGAAAAACCTTTGACTATCAATTAGTTTCTTTTATTGCAGAAATGCTCCCAAGAAATTAATCAGCAACAAATAAAATTTTCTGAAAATTTGACATCAAAAATTCAAGAAACTGTTCTAGAAGCATTTTCATCTGTGGACACCTTGAATCTTGCAAATCTATTAGACAAGCAAACTTTACTTTCTGAAAGCAATTACTTCACAAACAATTTAAATGGGATAATTTTCAATTTGCAGAACTTTGCTGTAGGTTATTATTTTGCAGCAGTTTTTACAAACTATTTTTTTTATTTATTCCATTTGCAGCTGAAATTGGATGACGGTTCAAGCACCAAGAAACAATTGTTACAAATAATTGGAAAAATAATTGAAACCTCACATGAAGTTCAACATTCGTTTAACATCGATCCTAACGTTTTAAAAATTAAATTAAAAGCCAGCGTTGAACAAATTTGTGGAGAATCCAACGATGTATTGAAAACTTTGTTGGAAGAAAACAATCCTGGTAAAACTTTTTTTTCCTATAATTTTCCAAAAGATTATGGTTTTGTTTTAAACAGATTACAAGCAAAAAATGCTAGATGTGCTGAACGATATGCTAGCAGCTGTATATAAAATCAGTATTCGTAACAAAATTAGAAATGAACCTCCCGAAGTATTGCAAAAACTTCTAGATGAAGCGGTTGATGGTGTTTGGAACGCGTTAGATAGCTTTAATTTAGACGGCGAGGTAATATTACAAAATGTCGTTCATTACATCCGAAATGCCGTACAACATATGCAGAGAGTTGTCCACTACCTTCAAGCTTATGTATGTGTTCTAAATTTTGAAAAAAAAAATTTGAAATGGTTTTTTAAATTTAATAGGGAAACCACTACGAAGGAAATATTCATAAATTGTTTGACGATACTGGGAATGATATGCACAATATGTTGGCTAGTTTACAGAATACGTTTCAAACAACTAAGAGTGTTAACGAAATGAAAACTTTAATTCGTTGGAACGTACGTGCAGGAAATGATTGCATGGGAAAATTAGCAACTTTACGTGATTCTAAAGAAAATAATGGTATCCTGAGACTTTTTACACTAACTTATATTACTATTTTGATTGTTTATTTTTTTAGAATTAAATACTTTACGAGAAGCTGTGGATGTTGTAATTACCGACACGCTTGCTACCAGCTATTTTTTAGCAAGAGGATTGAAAAATTCTGGAATAATAATAAAAATCTAATAACGTATCTATACACTTAAAACTTAATCGGACAAAAGTGCATAATACAGTTTTCACTTAGTAAGGGCTTTGGTAATGTATTGCATATTATTGAAAATAATACATAATGCAAGTGTAATAAAATATAACTAAACATATTTAAAATTATTTACTTTAATCCTGTTGCAACTTAAACCGTGCAAAGTTTACACACACCTGTTTTTGGGCGACTAGTTGCTTTTTTCCTTAGTAATAAAACTGAGTAGTTCTGAAGCGTTTTGCATGTTCCTTGCGACTCCAGCGAGTCAACAAAAAATAAATTCGGCCATTTGAGACATCTAGATCTGGTCATAACACTCGACTTTTTTTCAATCAGGATTGGTTAACATTGAATCAATTATACACTATGCACCAATCAACTAGTAGGTACTATATCTATTATAGACTTTTACACCTTTAGCTATAATTGTAACAATGAGTTCAGTAAATTCTACCAGTTAAAAATTTTATAAATATAATTAGACTCTAGCTTTATTAGTAAAATTAAACTCTTCGAGTCAACATTAAATACAAGTATTTTTAATTAACTCACAGTAATTACTATTGTTCCCTAAAATAATTAGAAAAAAATAAAATGCATTAGAAGAGACAAAACAGCCATAATAGTTTATTACGACTTAAATTATCTAAACTTTTAATTGGGAAGTCTAGAAGAATAAATTAATGGTGATGAGTGACCTTAAAATAAAGAGCATAATAGGAAAAAATTTTTTAAGTGATAATTATTAAAGTGAATTTTAAATCGGATGAATTGTATGGGAAGAGGAAACTAAAAGGATAAATTGGTAGGAGAATATTGAAGAGGTGAAAGAAGATGAAGTAAAAAGAGTAAATATTATAGAAATGAAAAAGATTCTTGAAAAAGTTTTTTATTTTTTTTATTGGCCCAACAGACATCAAGAAAGTGACTTACATTTCACTTCATTATTTTTGATTTTGTGCTGTAATTGGAAATGCAAAATGGATTTAAAAATAAAGTATTACTGCGAATTATAGAGCATTACTAATGCAATTTTCAGGTGTTGACCTACTCATTAGTTGGAAGCACTGTACGTACTAAATTTTTTAAATAACCATATTTTGAAGAGTTTCAGAAAAACTGGATGCTAGTATTGGTATTAATTTGGTGTGGGAATACGACAGGTTTCCACATCTTTAGAAACGAGACTAAGTCTGTCGCTTCGTATGGAAAGTTTTCCTGGAAAAAGGAACTTTTTAGAAAGCTTGTTAATAATTATGTCATGAAAAGAATTTAGGTAAAAAATCGTTTTTTAACTCCTTGTCAGTAGGATCAATAAAACCGTGAAATATTACGAATTGCAAAACTATTTAATGACAAAAAAATTAAGGGGTCATAAAAAAAGATTGTATCTTATATAATTATCATTATGTTATCATTTCTACAGAGTAATAAACTCTATTTTATAAACATTATGTTGTCTATTTATTTAAATGTTCATTTTGCAACAAGTTTTAATTTTGAAAATTTAGAAAACATAGTTTTTTACATTACATTATTTATTAAGAGATATCACATATTTGCAATTATTTTAAGTAAATTATAAAGAAAAACAAAGTAATGCGTTAGTATAAATGTACCAAGCCTAGACAGGAAGGTTAAATTCTTTAGAAAATGTACAAAAGTTTATTCTAGAGTTAATCTTCAGTATGTCGGTGAGTCTCAATTATTTTATAAACCGTTAATTATAATTTCAAAATGTTGAACTTCAATGTTTTACTATTTTTGAATATTGGACCTATTCCACAAAATATTTGTGATAAACCTACCACTTTTTTCATACAATTTCGTATTAATATTTTTATAAGCTCATATCAAATAGCGTGAATTAGCAAAGAGAATTTAAACACAGCTTTTCATTTTAAACATATTTAACTACGTTTTTTAGTATCGAAAGGAATGTTAACATTGATTAGGATTTAAGCAAATTTAAAAAAAAAATAAATAAATAAAAATTACTAAAATGAAAGAGAACTAAATAAGTGTCGAAAAAACGAAGTAAATTCTATGAAAAACAGTTGAGTTTTCCTCATATATTTAAATGAATGAATTTTATAAGCAGGTTATTAGTTTAAAGCTGTAACTCGTTGAATTTGCTTAAGAAAGTTTTTTTACAATGTTCCTGTCAAAATTCACAGGTTTTTGCAATAAAAACAAAATAAAACGAATTTATAGAAATTTTTAACATTTTGCTGCCTAATTAACATAAAACAGAAAAACTGTGCATTTTAGTTAGTAAAAAATGATAAATTGCTGCACTGCTATGACTATTTTCATGTAAAAACAGAAACATAATTTACTTTATAGTATTAATAGCACACTTATCCAATTTTCAGCAATAATAATTAATATAAAATTTAAATGTTCCTGAACGATGACATGGTGTTGATGATTAACACTGCTTAAAAACTTAGTAAAATAATAATTTATTACTATAGCATAATTTTAGGGATCCAAATTTCATAGAAATCATGAACAGCATATCAATTTTTCTGAAAAACTAACTGGTGAACTTAAAAAGACTGGTCAAGATGTGTTAAATCAAATTAACAATCTGAATCCGCAAACGTCTAATCAATTACTGCTCAAATTGATAAATCGAGTTGTTGGCGATATTTTTATAATAACTCATGATTTGCAAGATGTTGTGGTAATAACTGGGTATAAATTTCAAATAAAATTGTTTTTCTCAAAAAATTTGTAGATTAAATGTAACTCAGGAGAACAAAGTACGGCCAATTTAAAAGAAGTGGTAAAAAAATTAACTCAATTTTGCAATGAAATAGTGCAAGGATATGATAGTTCCTCCGGCACTGTTAAAGAAAAATTTCTAGTGCTCGTTAAAAATATAATCTTTGAAGCTGAAGGTTTATTAAATATAATTAAAAACGACGATCTTCATGGTAAGTATCTTTGTTTAATTTAGGGCATAATTTTACAAAACAGAGGAAACGCGAATTTCTTAGTTTAGAGTAGCATTGAGAAAAAAGTAAAAATTATCGATATTATATAAGTGGAAGTGGGCATACCAATAGTTATTTATGTATCAAGGGGCAACTTAAAAACTCTCGGGCCTGGCGGCCCTCGATTTTTTAATCTAGTTGCCCTCTACATAAACATCTCCATAATGCCTGTGATGCATACAAAGTTTTATATTTCACTGCATTTGAATTAGTGAACATTAAACATTTTTATAAATTTTTAGTTTGATTTTGCTAAATTTTCTAGTTTGCCGTGGCTTGTATATTTGCTTGTATCTATGACGATTTGTTTGTTTTATGAATGAGAGGGCATAATAAGCGGGCATTATAGCCCATTTAATATATCTCGTTGTCAAGGTATAAAATACAAATAATGATTCAGTGCAATATAAATATTATTATAATATTATGCAATAAACTTATTCATAATCAGATAGATTGTCAATTTAAACATGGTTTACTGTAAATATATCAAAATATATAAAAAAAAATCAAATACTACATTTAGGCAAGCCAAAACGGAACGGACCTTTTTGGAAAACCAGACCAGAAGAATCGCATGTATTGATTAAATAAATAGGGTGTAGATTCCAAAAAAGATATAAATTGAATGGCACTTATTTTAACGTGCTGATGTGCTCTAAAGTCAAAACTTCAGTTGATGATAAAATATTAATAACTTTTAAAATTTAGATTTCAAACACGAGTTAGTGGAAAGTTTAATAGAAGTACTCTACACCATTCACATCACTCAGGCTAGAATGCAAATTCAAAATTACGATCAACAACAATTAAAAGATGCAGTTAAAGCTATGCAAAAGAAAACATTTGATAATGTAGCTGAAATTGAAAAGTGTAGTTTAGAAGTCTTAAAAATTGTCGCAAAACATCTCAAGCACACTCTTAAACATTGTTTTCAAGCGGCGTACTACCTTAATAAAGTGGTAAGGTTAATAATTCATTCGGTACCTTTACCTTTTATTCAACCTTATGGTTTTTATCCAACTGGTGCATTTTTGGCAATTATATAATGTTTGAATTTTCAGGCAAGCAATTATGAGGACTCTGCAATTCAACACAAAATATTGGAGTCTGCTAATTTATTGAACATTGCATCCACAACTGCCTTATTTGAATGTGAAAAATGTAATAACACCCAGGATGCCATAGCCGCACTTAAAAATGCAACTATAAATTGTTGGAGTTCTGTTATGGGACTGTTAAACTTCATTGATAATAATCATGCAAACAAGAAAAGTAATTGTCAAATTTTTTTCTGTTATTATTTTCTAATTAGAAATTTTTAGCTGCTGAAAATTTAAAAGATATTGCATTATACATAGTAAGCTATGGTTTAGTTGTAAATACTCAACTTGGAAAAAGTGTAAAGGATAATGGTTCATTTGCCTAATTTGATAAGATTATACTGACTGGTTAATACACATTTTATATGGTCAAAGTTGGTATTTAAAGCATTAGATCATGTAATCAATTTTTAATGCAAAAAGTACTTAAAAATGTGCATCAAATAATGTATTTGGATTTAAAATTAAATGGAAGGTAACCGTCAAAATTTTAAAATTTTATTCCATTCAGGAATTTATTATCGGTTTTGATTTTATGTGTTTCTACCATAATTATTCTGAAATTAAACTCTTCATATTAATATTGGTGCTATAAAATATAAAACAGCTAAACTCAAAGTAGCTCAAATATAAATTAATTTTCTTTAAAAAAGATCTCATGTTCGAATGCATTATCTATTAATTTTGATTTTTTACGTTTATGTATTTTAAAGGTTATGTTGGTCATTTTATTACTATTATAATGGGATATTAAATTGTAGTTGTAAATTATTGGGTTCACAATTTTTATTAATCAATTTATAAATTATGTCTTAGATATTAAATTTATACAAATAAACACGAACATTAGAAAACAGCTTGTTTATCAATTTATTTTTTTTTCAAATTTATTTAAAAATATCAAGAGTGGGAAAGTGTTACATACCACAATAGAAAACGAATAAAAAACAGCCCGGAAGTGTTCAATAAAGCTACTAAACGTCAAAAATTTATAAAAGATTACTGGCTGAGTCAACCGGTGAGTACCTCAAATAGATTTGACCCGTTAGGAGAAGAGCAAGTTGAATCTAAAAACAATGAAGCAGGCAATGTCTACAAAAAAGTTGAAAAAGCACCACCAATATTTTTTAGTGGAGTGGAAAACATAGGTCCTCTGTATAAATTGTTGGACATTGAAGTAAAAGATAACTACACCTTAAAAATCTTATATAAAAACCAAGTTAAAATTCAACTAGATAACTTGGAGAAATATATATCGTGCCTGTTACTAAAGCAAAAAACACCGAATTTCATACTTAGCAACAAAAAACAGACAGAAGTTTCAAGATGGTTTTACGTGGTATACATGCAAGTGCCGACATAAATGATTTAAAAAAGGGAATTGAAGCCCACAACCATAAAGTATTAAGGATAACAAATATGCAAAATTCAACCAAAGTTCTATTACATCTCTTTCTGGTGGAGCTGGAACCAAAAGAAAACAACAAAGACATTTACAAGATAAGAAATCTTAATCATTCAATAATAACTTTCGAGCAATAATACAAAAAAAGAGACATACCACAATGTACCAGATGTCAGGCATATGGACCATACCAAAAACTTTTGCAATAAAACCCATAATTGCGTTAAGTGTCTCTAAAAACATTTCGCTAAAGATTGCCCGAGAAAAGGAAAAGATCCAGGTGTCAAATGATTAAAACGATTCAATTCTCAAGACTTGACAAACAGATTTTAAGATGTGCAGCAGATAAATTACCCTACACAAAACTTAATCGATGTGAATATTAATGACTATTTCACTAAGCTGTCATTAGACCAATGGAATTAAAAACAACGAAACATTCAACCAATAGCAATCAAATTGCATCGACATTTTTTTCAAGTTTATTTTAAAGCAAATATAAGTGACAATTTTTTTTATTAACTTCAATATTTAAATAATACGTATTATCTACTTAATAAACTTGAAGAAAATTGTGTTTTTAGCAGTAACTCAAATTATAATGTAATTAATTATTTATATTAACCTCCTATTTTGTTCGTGAAATAGTCTGAATAAATATCCTCTCGTGCATTTCAAATTAGTATACAATTTTTTTTCGCTTTTCACTTATGCGAGCATTCGTGAGCTCAAAAAAATTGTCGACAATTTGAAATGCACTCGGGATATTGCATATGATAATATAGTAAATATAAAAACCATGGGTTTCTACGTAATTATGCTATTTTGAATTGTCAACTCATTTACTTATTGTTATAAGACAGATTGTAAATATTCTGGGTAAACAAAAAAGTTCTGCGTAATTGCTTATTTGTCAGTATCTAAAAAATTGTTTAAAATAAAACTAGAAAAAAAGATAGTTGAAAAATTCCGATTATTCTTTCCTAAAATTAAAGAAACCGCAAAATAAATATTACAAAAAAAAATTTGAAACGATAGGCATACGTACTGTAATTTACAAATGGCAAAATAAATATTGTAATAAATAACTTTTTTTTTAACGTTTTTTTTTTAACTATAAACATACCTACACATAAAAGAAAATTTACTATTTATAAAATAAATTGGTAAACAATCAAATTTTTTTAAATTCTTTGTTAATAACCTCGTTAATAAGAATAAAACAACTTATTGCAAAAAAATTTAAAAAAATAAATTGTATTTTGTGCAATCACTATTTTAAAATGACTTCAAAAATATTCCATATCTCATGTTATGGTATCCATAAATTGATTTTTTTAAACATATGGTCAATTATGCTTTCAATAATTAAATAAATATTTGATCAATCTATTTCATTATTATTATTAAACCAAAGACAATAATGATTATAAATAAATGTATTGGTTATAAATTACCGTATCTCTACTTGCATCTCTAGATTATTCCAGATGACAGTTATTTTGGCACATAGTAACTTGTAACGTGTCTTAAATCAGCAGTCTACCTGTATACCTATATATCTATTGTAGTGGAATGCCATATTTAAAAAAATTTAAGTTTCCACAATTAAAATTTCATTTAGTAATAAATTTCGTTTATGAATTTTTTTTATTTAATTGGACGAACGAATTGTAACCTGTTGTTTTTCAATTTTGTACAGATGTGGGTACATGCAGAGACGAAATCTTTATGGTTGGGAAATTGTCCTGAATCCTGAAAGTTAAATAAATCAAAAATAGAAAAACGTTGCAATTTAGTTTAATTTATTTTTCTTAAGAATTGTTTGTTTACTTACCTTTAAAATAAAGTGGTGCAAAGGTAGCATACGATCGTTGATACGTTTTTAAAATAAAGTGGTTTTGGTAGTAATTTAAAATTTGGTGACTTCGAAATGTTAATTTTGGAATAAAGAAATTCAAATTTGGCTGGCAAATTAAACCAATCGGCGTAAGACACGATTTTCCAAAATCAAAAATTGACAGGAAGTGAGATTGGTGAAGAAAGAGAGTTGCTAGATCGATGAGCGAGCAGGGAGTCGTGAACTCAACGACCTCGCATTCAAATTTTCTAATGTCTGGAAAATGTATGAATTTTGCAATTAGTTCGCAGTAATTTTAAGCAACTAGAGAGTTTTGGTTATTGTGAGTGCCATGAAATATTTGTGTTATGAAATCTATCGTAAATTGTGAAGATTTTAAGAAGCATTTACCGATTCATTGTAACATGAGGTCGTCCATTTTGTTAATTCGTGGATGCAGGATGTTCGAAAGTCAATCCTATATTTTTGAAGCCATCGTTTTGGTAATTACCATTTGAATTATTTATTCAGATAATATACAGATATTTGTAATAATTTTATTGAAACGTTTAATTATCTTACAAGTTGGAGATAATATTTTACAAATTAAATGTGTAAATTTGTAGGATAATTATTCATAATTTTTGATTATCAGCTGTGTTGATGAATTTTAACACAAGGATTTCGTTTCATTTGATTTGTCAATTTAATTTTTATTACAGCATTCGTCAAATTAAATTATTGTTCATTCCCTGCATTTTTGTTTCATTTTTAATTGTGGATAATTTAAAAATACCCTTGAATTCGCAAACTGAGAGAGTCTTGTGTTCCCGAGTTATCTGACTAGCTGGACCTTAAGGAGCCGTTGTTCATCAGAACACGACACTATATACCATATACATAATATGTATACCAAGTATCATTAAGCTTTTGCATTCTAAGGGACATTTGTACAGTGTGAGTTTAACCGGTAACTATGGTTTAAACTCTGATTTTCACTATTGGCTAATCTACAGTTTAAAATATTAAACTAGATCTATACAAGTCACCCTAAATAGAATATTGCCTTCCCTCTCTGGGAATTACAAATACGATTAACGGGGTGGATTAGTCCTCATATTTCATTTGAAATAAAGAATTTGAACAATTTATTTTGTTGGCATTATATTACTAATGTTTGGCCAAATGTTTAAGCTTGAAGCACACGACACCACAGACAGAAGCCCACAACACACCACACACCAGGCGACGCCACAGCTTGGTAGGGTCCGCACATTTTTGTGTGTGTTGTGGGCTTCTGTCTGTGGTGTGGTGTCGCGTCGCCTAAGTGTGCTTCAAGCTTTATTCTGCAACCTGGAATAATTTTAAAACTTGAAAACAAATAGTTAATCTGATCATATTATTTATTTAAGGATTATCGTACGTATATTATTATAATAAAATTTAAAAAAAAAACAAATCCACATGCTAATATAAATGTGCAAAATCTCCAAAATTTATTCTAGAGTTAATCTTCAGAATGTCGGTAAGTCTCGATTATTATATGCAAAGCAAATTAAAATTTCACATTGTTGGCGGTTAGGGTGTAAATACTGTAATATTTCAACTATTTTTCGCATATTACACTTTTTCATCTACAATTTTGCATTATCAACTGATTTTAAGTAGCACTGGCAGCAACAAAAATTTTAACTGTTTTCAACATTTTGTAATTATTTAACTAAATTTTTTGGTATCGAAAAGTCTTCTAACATTTTTCAAACGATTTCAAGTTCCGTTACAAAAAAATAATAAAGTTAAAGGTTCCAAAAAATTACAAAATCAATTGGGAACTATAGTAATATTAACTTACATATTATATTATGTAATAATAATTGAAAAATTTATTTATTAAGTTTTCGGAAACTAAGCCACTTCCTTCATCAGAATAATATTATACCTAGGTATAATATAATTTATAATATTTGTAACGGTTTAGTTTTCAAAAACTTAATAAATAATAATTTATTTGATTTTGAATCATTTATAATAAATCGTATTAATTAAAGTTTTAAAGATTATTATTTAATATCGACGAGTTAATAATATAACATTTTAACGAATTTTGCTTAATTTGAAATAAAACAATTTTTAAAAATATTTTATTAGATCAAGACATGAGACATATTTCAAAAAATATTTTAATTATTATTATCGATGCAGGTCGGCCAGCGCTTAAAACAGTTTATTAAAACTGAGTGTATTTTAGCCTGCATAGTAAATAACTTTAGTGATTATTATAGATTAATTTTAGGGAACTAAATTTCATAGAAATCATGAACAGCACATCCATTTTTCTGAAAAAATGGGTGACGAACTTAAACAGATTGCTGAGGATGTGTTAAATAAAATTAGCAGTCTGGATCTGAAGACGTCCAATCAATTACTTTTCAAATTGATAAATCGAGTTGTTGGAGATATTTTCAACATAATTCATGATTTACAAGAAATTGTGGTAATACCATGTGTTTAAATTTTAAATTTAAACTATTATTTGTAAAAATTTATAGATTAAATGTATCCCTGAAGAAAAAGGTGCGATCGATCTAAAAGAGGTGGTAAAAAAATTGACCCAATATTGCTATGAAATGGTACAAGGATATGATAACTCTTCTGGCACCCTTAAAGAAAAATTTGTAGTGTTTGTTAAAAATATAATTCTTGAAGCTGAAGGTTTATTAAATATAATCAAGAAGGACGAACTTCATGGTAAGTAACTTTTTGTAGATGCACAATAGTAACACTAGGAGAAACAAGAATTTAGTGGTTTAGTATCACTGGTGCTGGTACTAGTTGTGGTAGTGCTGACGTCAGTTAATTTGCGTTTTAACTAAAATTTATCATTTTTCTTGGATTACAGTAAAAATATTAAATGCCTGTTGTCAGTCCTGTTCTTGGTTTAATTCCACACAAAAAATGTAAAAAATATAAAAAAATTGTTTGTAAAATATGTATTTAATGGTGGCTTCTCATTTTTTTGTTTCATAAAATAATACACACATTACTAAAATACAAACTTTTTTTCACAACAAAATTTCGTGTTTCCCTTTGCACAATTTGAAAATCGCTCTAGCAAAGGCTTTTTCTACTTGGCAGTTAGAAGCTTATCTTTTGTTATTACATTGCCGGTCCCATTCCAAAGGCAAGAATTTTTCCTGTTCTCTCCCTGTTAAAGACAATGTCAATTCTCCGAGTAAAATCAATTGTCTTTGCTTTGATGGTTTCTTGTACCTGTTAGAGAATTCATAAATCATCATATTTAAGAGTTATTTTAATTTCAGTGGTTTTCATCAATATTTTATAATAAAATAAATAAAAAAAATTTAATTTAATAGATTTCAAACACGAGCTAGTAGAAAATTTAAAAGAAGTACTGTACACCATTCACATCACCCAAGCTAGAATGCAAATTCAAAATTACACACATCAACAATTAAAAGATGCAATTAATGTTCTTCACAAGGACCATTTTGATGATTTAGCTGAAATTGAGAAGTGTAGCCTAGAGGTCGTAGAAATTGTGGTCCAACATATCAAACACACCGTTAAACATTGTTTCCAAGCAACGTACTACCTTAATAAAGTGGTAAGGTTAATATTTAATTTGATACCTACTATAAAATTTTGAACTGTACATTCTACTTTTTGATTTATATGCAACTGGAGCATTTTCTGGCTATTCTATAAGTATTTAATTTACAGGCTAGCAACTTTGAAGACCCTGTAATTCAACACAAAATTGTAGAAGGTGCTAATTCGTTGAACGTTGCTACCTCTAATTTCTTATTTGAATGTGAAACACTTAATAACACCCAGGATGCAATAGCTGCAATTAAAAATGGTACTATAAATTGTTGGGATTCTGTTAAGGAACTATTCCTCTTCATTGATAATAACAGTCAAGAAAACAATAAAAGTAAGTAAATTTTTTTTGTTATTATTTAATAATTAAGACTTTTTAGCTGCTGAAAATTTGAAAGATATTGCATTATATATAGTAAGCTATGGTTTAGTTTTAACTAATCAACTTGGGAAAGGTGTGAAAATCAATGGTTTATTTTTCTAATAGAAGCATTGTAAAAATACACATTTTATAAAGTCAAAATTGTTTTTCAAAGCATTGGATCACGTTGTAATCTATTTTCAACAAAATATTAAAAATATACATACAGTGCACTTGTACTCTGTCGCACGGTCTTTAGATTTAATTTAAATGAAAAATAACAATAAAATAAAATAAAGTAAAATAAAATTTACATTACCACAGATTTTTCGGTTTCGATTTTATATGTTTCCATCTAATGATTTTGAAATTCTGAAATAAACTAAAATGTTTAATTTAAGGGTTATATTATATGTATTAAGCAATTTTGTAAATTATATGTTTGATTTTAAATTTACATAATAAAAAATAATCTTAAAATTGGAATATACTTAGTATGTTTTTTAATTATTCAGATTCCTGCTTTTTATGATGGCGAAAAAAAATAAAAACGCTATCATTTGAAAAAAATTATTGTATCCGAAGACGAATACATCAAGTGCGAACACGGCAACTTTCTACATCATTTAAAACGAAACTAAGTCTGTCGCTTCGTATGAAAAGTTTTCCTTGAAAATGGAACTTTTAAAATACCTGAAAATTATAGCTTAAACAGCATTCAGGTCATAAAGTCTTATAAGCAATTTTGTAATCCGTTGTTAATTCCTTGTCAGTAGGATCAATAGAACCTGAAATATTACAAATTCCGAAAACTATTTAGTAGCAAAATAATTAAGAAGTTATAAAAAAAATTGTATCTCATATAATTATCATTATGTTATCAATATATTATATGACAGCTCTACATGCCTAGAAGGCCTATGGCTTTTCCCTGCTTACTTACGTGACGCAGCCGTATTTACGATAATGACGTCGACACAAATATCAGGGATCACCACAGAGTGTGGATGTCTACCGGATGGCCGAGCCAAGAAATTCTGTGCAATCCGGGATTTGAACCCAGAATTTCCGCTCTATACTCAACCAGCGATCACATCACTCCACTTCTGTGGCTTTATGTTATCATTTCTACAGAGTAATAAACTCTATTTTATAAATATTACAATGTCTATTTGTTTAAAAATGTTCATTTTGCAACAAGTTTTAATTTTGAAAATTTAGAAAACATATTTTCTAATCACATTATTTATTAAAAGATATCACATTTTTGCAATTATTATAAGTAAATTGTAAAATAAATCAAAGTAATGCGTTAGTATAAGTGTACCAAGCCTAGACAAGAGGGTTATTAAATCCTTCAGAGAGTTCAGACTTCAGAGAGTATTTTATCAAAAGTAAATTATAATTTTGAAATTTAATGTTAGTATTTTTGAATATTAGACCTATTGTACAAAATATTATTCATTTACAAAATATTGTCATTTACCTACCACTTTTTTCATAAAATTTCGTATTATAAGCTCATATGAAATAGCATCGATAGTGAGGAGAATTTCAATACAGCTTTAAAAATAATTAACTACTTTTTTTAGTATCAAGAAGAATGTTAACATTGTTTAAGGTATAGACAAATTAAAAATGATTGAAATAAAAATTACAAAAAGAAATGAGAACTAAATAATTGTAAACAACGATAAAATAAATAATTTTTTTAAAGTAGCTTATTAATCTGAAGCTGTAGCTACATACATCAATTTGCTATCCTTAAAGGGAGTTTTACAACGTTTCTGTCAAGTCACAAATTTTGCAACAAAAACAAAACCAAAATAAAAATAATTTATCATCATCAACTACACGTTTGAACCAGCGGTCCGTTACGTCACTCAAAACTGATCTCGTCATCTCCTCCTAGGAGATCTTACTTGCTACAAGATTTCTGTTCAGTGAAAAAAGTTGACTTTCACTCGCTCAAATGATGCCTCGGATGGTAGATCGGATAAAAATAATTTATAGAAATTTTTAACATTTCGCTTTCTAATTTAACATATGTAGCAAGAAAACTGTTATTTTTAACAGTAAAAAAATTTTTATGGGTAAAAAATAATATTGTAACCGCGGTATAAGAATTTCTAAATGATGAACTCTTAAACATTAATAATAATTACTGCATAGCTACGACAATTAACAACAATTAAAAGATGCAGTTAAAGCTAAGCAAAAAAAACATTTTGATAATGTAGCTGACATATAAAAGTGTAATTGAGAGGTATTAAAAATTGTCGCTCAACATATCAACATTTCAATTGGTGATGCATTTTTGATAATTCTATAATATTTTAATTTTCAGATAAGCAATTATGTTTTGCTAATTTGTTGAATATTGCAAGCGTTACTGCCTTATTTGAATGTAAAGAATCTTTAAATAATAATCAGGATGTCATATCCGTACTTAAAAATTTATCTATAAATTGTTGGAACTCTGTTATGGGACTTATTATCTTTCATCGATAATAATCGAGGAAATAAGAAAAAAAATTTCAAATTTTTTTCTGTAATTATTTTCTAATTAGGATCTTTTAGCTGCTGAAAATTTGAAAGATATTGCATTAACGTAGTAAGCTACTCGGCAAGTCTCGAGCAAAAACCTTCACACACGGGATGAAAAGTGACACCTTAGTCCCATGATGTATAATATTATATTATAATAGAATGAACTTTATTTTAGGTTGTAAATAACTGCCCCCACGCCCACACCACTAATACTAAACAAATGAATAATTATAACCTTTTATCGCACGAAAAAGTTTTGTTTTTTTTTCTACAAATTATATATGATAATGTGTATTTAAATTTTTACGATTGAAAATACAAACATATCCAAATTTATATTATATAAATATCTGAATCACTGCAATGGCACTTAACATAAAAAATAATAACTATAGATAATAGATGAATATAAATAACCTGATCAACTATTACCCGCATTTCGTAAACTTGAACTTGTGAAATTTTTCTGCTTCACGCCCAACATGTCGGTAAGATCACTGTCGTTTGTTAAAAATTTTTTAGTTTCAATCCCATCTATCATCTTTAGGCATCTAAATTTAAAAGTCTTGATGAGCATATCAGTTTTTCTGAAAAAACTAAATCCGATATTGACGAAGCCGGCAAAGACGTCCTACAAAAGATGAACGATTTGGATCAAGAAACATCTGACCACCTTCTTGTTACAATTTCAAACGAAACAATTAAAAGTATATTCAATTTGATTTGCGATTTACAGGAAATAATAGTAAGTATTACTGACCGTCGCGTCGGGTTAGTCAAAAGATTAAAAAAAAAATTTTAGATTAAAAGTAACGAAGAGAAATTGAGCGATTCTGCTTTAAAAAGCGTTGTGAAAAAGTTAAGCCAAGATTGCAACGAATTGGTTCAAGAATTTGAGAACGACAGTAGCGTTATAAAGGAAAAATTTGAAAAGTTTATTAAAAATATTTTGAACGAAGCTGAAGGATTATTTAACGTAATTAAGATGGACAATCTTCATGGTAAGCTTCATGTAAATTTTGTCTTTTAGTATAATTTAACTTGCTGTTTGTTTGTTGTAGCGCATAAGCACGAGTTAGTGGAAGTGTTGAAAGAAATTTTGTGTACGCTACACAAACTGCAAATTCGTATTAGAATTCAAAATTTAAATGTTCATCAACTGATTCCGATCATAGAAGAAATTAAAAAGCAATATTGTGATGATATAGCTAATATTGGAACTGACCCAAAAAGTTTAAAATATATTGTACTCCATCGGAAGCATATGAGCATTCATGCTTTTGATTTGTCATGTTACCTTAACAAAGTGGTGAGTAATTTAAAATAGGTTTTTGTATATTTTTTCAAAGAACAAGTTTGAGGTAGGCAAGTAATTATGAGGGTGAAATACAACACAAGATCTTGAACGCTGCAAATCGTTTCAGTATCGCGATAGCGGAGTGGTTAGTTAATACCACCAACACTGAATTCGAAAGTCATTTAGATAATCTTAACAAAGGATGTGAGATACTTTGGGCTCCAGTCGAAGAGTTACTTCAATACATCGAAAACGAACTTGAAAGTAAAAAAATATATAATTTTTTATCAATTTGAAATAAAATTGGATTTTAGGTTCCACAAATTTGAAAGATGTTGTTGCGCATGTTATTAGTTTTGGCATGGTTGGCCATAGTCAATCTGGAAGGAGCATTATGCATGATAGCACTTAAATTACGCCAACAGGAAATAGTTATTAGTATTTTGAAATGATTGCAAATTATCTCTTGCAAATTTTGGTACTTAACATAAACAATTTTTGTTTAAGTAAGATATAAAAATCTAATAAAATATTAAGTAGTTTACTTAAATGTTTTTATGCTATCACTGGGTTTAATTTCTTTTTTTGGTGTACAAAATTACTCTTTTTATTAATTCTCGGTGCCATTCGTTGAAAATTCTTTCAAGCATTTTAGTTAGAGCATTTTATTTATCATTTGATTTTAATATTTTCAGGTATATCATGAAAATTATTGTGTTTTTAATTTTCTGTCATAATACTTATATTACATATAATATAATATATGTATAATATATAATATTATAATATATAATATAATAGTAATATTACACTGAGAGTGTAATATTACTTTTTAAACTTTATTTTATTGCTGCTGCTTAGTTTATTACATTATGTAAAATAATGTGATTTATTACCTTTTTTTTAAATAACTTTTATTTAGCGAGGCCGATCAACTACAGCTTTCTCACACTGGAAAGTCTTATCTGAGCTAACCTAAATATTTAAATATTGTTTTAACTTCAGAAGTTCAAAGTTTACATAACCATCTTGCACGAATATTTTTTTCCAAAATAAGTTTATTAAAAGAATTATCTATTTATCTATTTTAAAAATAAATAATATAATGAAATATTACATGATATTTAATTTCCAATCAATTGAATGTAATAAAAAATCAAATTTTATTCTTTCTGTATTATTATTATCTGTCGTTAAGTACGAGTATTTAATCAAAAAAATTTCACACAAAACGTGTCACGAAAAACTTCGTTGATTTTACGAGTATTTATCTTGTCGCCCAAGCGGCACTTATCAACCTTGCAAATAACCTAAACGATTATTTGCCTTCATTTTGCAAAATAACTTTGAATATTTTACTATTTCACATCAAACATGTCGGTAAGAACACTTTAATTTAATACAAAAAAAAATTTAATTTTAATACTCGCTAATGCATTTTTTAGGAATCTAAATTTAAAAGTTTAGACGAATATATCAAGTTCTCTGAAAAAACTAAATCCGAAATTGAGGAAATCGGCAAAGACGTTTTGCAAAAAATCAAAGATATGGATCAAGAAACATCCAACCACCTTCTCGGTATAATTTCAAACGAAACAATTAAAAGCATGTTCATTTTAATTTGCGATTTACAAGAAATAGTCGTAAGTAATACTGACCATCTGGTCGGCCAAAAATTAAAATTAAGTTTTAGATTAAAAGTGATGAAGAGGAATTGAGTAATTTTGCTTTAAAAACCATTATAAAACGATTAAGCCAATATTGTAACGACATGGTTCAAGAATGTAACAAAGACCGTAGCGTTTTGAAGGAAACATTTGAAAACTTTATTCAGAAAATTTGCTATGAAGCTGAAGCGTTGACTAAAGTAATCAAGATGTTCGACCTTAGTTGTAAGTTTTATTTAAATTTTTTGAGTTGGAAATCAATTTTTTTATAGGATATGTATTGTTGTTTGTTTGATTTAGCCCATAAGCACCAGTTAGTGTTAGCATTAAAGGAAATTTTGTGCACTCTGCACAGAATACAAATACGTATTGGAATTCAAAATTTGAATGTTCAACAGTTAATTCAGGTTATAGCAGACATTAAAAAGCAATATTGTGATGATATTTCCAATGTTGGATCTAACCCAGACAATTTAAAACATATTGCAGCACATCGTTGGCATGCAAGCAATCATTGCTTTGAATTGGCCTACTACCTCAATAAAGTAGTGAGTAATCTAAAATGTGGTTTTGGTGTGGTATTTTATGAAAAATGTTTGAGGTAGGCAAGTAATTACGATGGTGAAATTCAAAATAAGATCTGGAATGCTGCAAATTTATTCAGTAAAGCGATAGCTGGGTGGTTACTCAATTCCACCGATGCTAAACTAGAAACTGATTTAGTTAATCTTAGCGAAGCTTGTGACATACTTTGGGCTCCAATCGAAGATTTACTTCGTTACCTTGAAAAAGAACTTGAAAGTAAAATGATATGTTTCCTAACGTTTAGAATCCATTATTTACTATTAATTTCTCTTTTTAGCTTCTAATACAAACTTGAAAAATGTAGTTACACACGTCATTAGCCATGGAGTGGTTGGTAATAATCAAACTGGAAAGAGTATGAAGCACGAGAGCACTTGAGTTATGCCAACATGAATAATTGCAAATATCTTAGTTAAATTTTTGTATTTTATGTTATTATTTAGGTTAGTAAATAATGTAAAAGTTAAGTATTATTGGAAAAGATAAATTTAATAAAATTATATTTTTACCGAGGTTTAATTACAAAATTAAAATTGTCTTAAAAAAATCTGTTACCATTAACCTTACCTAATATTAAAAAAATGTATATGTTGCTTTTTTTAAAAGTATTAACATTTACGTTAATAATTAAAATTGAAAGAGGTTAAAGCAAGATTTTTTTGGACTTCTGGCCCCTTTAAAAATTTTTAGATTTTTTTGACCCCTAATGAAAAAAGTTTGCCCACTCCTTTTCTAGAGCTACGAAAGTCTGCAAGCACTTCTGCAGATCATGGGAAAATTCATTTCCAACTATGTAGGTATACCACGAGAGTTAGAATAGAATTCGTTCTAGTTTTTCTCCAATAACTTGAAAATAGAGAAAGTTATAACATATTAAAGAGGTTTTCAAAAAACATTTTTTATATTTTGAGAAATTAAAGAAAAATTAGATGAATTATACTCGAGCTCTCGTTGAAGATCTGAACACTTAAAATATAAACTAATGTTATGATCACAGCAGATACGATCAATGTTGGTAACTTGGTCTATCACTGATTTCAAAATTTTATCAGGAAAAGCAGCCTAAGCTATCAGTAAAGGATTAAGTATGAGGTCTACTATTTAAGAGATTATTGCAATTGGATGTTGTTAGTTTTTTACATGATTATTATTTATTTGCATATTAAAAATTAAAAAGCTTTTATTTCAAAATGAAAGTTTACTATATTATATTAACAGTAAAAATTACAAATACTTAAAAATTTAGAATCCAATTTAATAAATAAATAAGTAAGAATTTGGGATAATAAATAAATATAAATACCTGATTTTGAATATGTATCTCAATACGGAAGTTATAATTTTTTTAATCTTTTTTCTTTTTTGGTGCCGGTGTAACCGGGAATTTTTACCCCTTTTTATTTTACCCCCGGGGGTAAAATTTCACTAGAGAATTTTTACCGGGGGGTAAAATTTCACTAGAGAATTTTTACCGGGGGGTAAAATTTCACTGGGGTAAAAATTCCCGGTTACACCGGGGTCTGTAGATCTGATTTTCTATTTATTGTTTCTTTTTTGTATGTTTTTTTGAAGTCAATGTCTATCAGTAGAGCTTCGTTTAAGCTTCAACTAGCTTTCATTTTCATCATTAGTTTTGCTTCTTGACAGATTATTTATTTATATTTTAATGAGCTAAAATACCTCCAAATATTTAATTTTGTATAAATAATTATAAAAATTCACATTATTGCAATCATTTTTATAAGGTGCAATCTCATATATAAAGATAAAAATTCTAATACTGCATAAATATATAAATAATTGCTACAAATTCTTTTATTATGATCGAATTTGTAATTTTTTCTCATTTCTTTTACTTCTTTTCCTTTCCTTGCTTGCCGGACTCTAGGCTAGAAGCCCTAGGTTCGATCCCCAGCCCGGCTACAAAAATTTATCCAACGTAATCTGCCATGAAAAAAGCCTTAGTTAAAGGCTCACCACACCCTATTTATAGGGTAAAAGGACTGAAAAAGAAACTCGGTAAAAACCATTATGGCCCAAACAGAATTGCTTATTAAGTACATAATTGGCAGTAGTTTCACTTTACTGACTGAACGGCACATTATGTTGATAGTTTAAACGTGTAGTAAATACTAAACATGGTAGAGTATTATTTAAAACAAATTAAAACTTATTTAAATATTTAAAGTTTTTTTTTTGTATTTTATGTCTGCAAGTAAAATAGTTATTTATGTATCAAGGGCATTATGAAGATGTTTATGTAAAGGGCAACCAGATTAAAAAATCGAGGGCCGCTAGGCCCGAGAATTTTTATGTTGCCCGAAAGCATAAACATCGAGTAATGCCTGTGATGCATACAACGTTTTATATTTCACTGCATTTGAATTAGTGAACATTTGACATTTTTATAAATTTTGAATTTAATTTTGCTAAATTTTCTAGTTTTGCGGTGGCTTGTATTTATGACGCTTTGCTTGTTTTATGAATGAGAGAGCATAATAAGCGGGCATTATGATTAATGCCCGTTTGCACGACCTCGGAGTAAATTTGACCCTTAGCTAAGCCGCCCTTTATCATAAGGGAAACTTAAATTCGCTAATAATAAACATCCTTACGATGTTAAGTGACACTTAATTCAGTGGTGCAACGCAATAAGTGACACTTATTGATTTATGGGACGCTTAACACTTTAAGGATAGGTGGTGCAAACGGGCATTATACGCCTTAGGGCATTATAGCCTATTTAATATATCTCGTTGTCAAGGTATAAAATACAAATAATGATTCAGTGCAATATAAAAGTTATAATATTAATTAGGTTATAAAAAAGTTTAAACATGTAAAAAATTGTTTTTGATCTTCAACAAATAAACAACAAATTAAATTTTAATCTAGAAATTTGTCTAGAAATTGATTGTCTGAAAAATCTTTAAACTCTTTAACTGTTGCAAATCAATTGCTTTCAAAAAGCAATTTCTTTACAAGCGATTTAAACAGGAAAATCAACTTATAAAGTTAATATTATTTGTAAATCATAGTATAAAATTTGTTTTTGTCCAAAATGCTTTTATGACTTATCCTAATCTTATATAAAAAAAACATTTCCGTAAGTAGGTATATAAAACTATATTTGTGGAAATTAATATTATAAAAGTTTCAAGCTGAACAAGTTCCTCTTTTTCTCTGCAAAATGGTTACGAAAAAGTTATCTAGCTACGTAAGTATAAAATTTTGTAACTTATTTCTAGATAACAATTTTAACTTCAATTAATTTGTTTGTTTTTGCAGAAATGCTCTCAAGAAATTAATCAACAACAAACTAAATTTTCTGAAAATTTGGTATCAAGAATTAAAGAAACTGCTCTGAAAGCTGCGTCAACTGTGGACTCCCTAAATGTAACAAATCCATTAGATAAGCAAACCTTACTTTCAGAAAGCAATTACTTCACAAGCGACTTAAACAGGAAAATTTTTAAATTGCAGAACTTTGCTGTAGGTCAATGTCTTGCAGTAGCTTTCGCAAAATAAATTTTTCATTTATTCCAATTGCAGTTAAAATTAGATGACGCCTCAAGCACCAAGAAGCAATTATTACAAATAATTGGAAAAATAGTGGAAACCTCATATGGCGTTCAACATTCGTTCAACATTGACCCTAGTGTTTTGAAAATTAAGTTAAAAGCCAGCGTTGAACAAGTTAGTGGAGAATCCAACGATATGTTGAAAGTTTTGTTGGAGGAAACCAATCCTGGTAAAACTTTTGTTTGCTAATATTCCAAAAGATAATGATTTTGTTTTCAACAGATTATAAGCAAAAACTGTTAGATGTTCTCAACGATATACTATCAGCTGTTGATAAAATCAAAATTCGTAATCAAATTAGGAATGAATCTTCCGAAGTATTGCAAAAACTTCTAGATGAATCGGTTCAGGATGTCTGGAGTGGGTTAGATAGCTTTAATTTGGAAGAAGAGGTAGTACTACAACATGTCGTGCATTATATCCGCCATGGCGTACAACATATGCAGAGAGTAGTTCACTATCTTCACACATATGTATGTAGTGTGTTAAATATTGAAGGTTTTTTTGAAATTTTTAATATTAAATAGGGGAACCATTACGAAGAAAACATTCATAAATTATTTAACGATGCTGGTAATGATTTGCACAATGTCTTGGCTAGTTTACAGAATACATTTCAAACAACCAAAAGTGTTAACGAAATGAAGAATTTAATTCGTTCGGAAGTACATACAGGATGTGGTTGCGTGGGAAAATTGGCAATTTTACGTGACTCAAAAGGTTATAAAGGTATTTTGAGACTTTTATACTTATTTTGCTCTTTTGATCATATATTTATTTTAGGATCAAATACTATGCGAGAAGCTGTCGATGTTGTAATTACCGACACGCTTGCTAACACTTATCAGTTGGGAAGAGGACTGCACAATTCTGGAATACTAAATTAAAAATTCAAAAATCTATATACATGAAACTGAATAGGCTAAAAATGTATAAAATAGTTTTTTAATAGTATGGGTTTTAGTAGCTACTGTAGAAATATTATCAAAAATAAATGATGCAAGTTTAATAAATTGGAAGTAAACAAATTTGAAACACAAAACGTTTCAAGTGTGCACTACTACCTTGGTGGTCCATCCTTTCGTGTGCATCTAGCGAGGTTTCGCTCTTAGTAGTATCACAATATAAAAATTAATAAAAAAATTTAAGACTTAAAATTTATATTTGGCACTTCTAAATTAATATAAAATAAATTAAAGATAATTAGGAAGAAATGAGATTAAATTCTTTAACGATATCTCTTAAAGTCCTCGTGTGGGTAATGCACCTCATATCTCCCGCGTAAATAATATACTATTATTTTTTGGTTAATTTGACTTTTCCAGCATTTTAAATATTTTAACTTTAATTTATCGATACTTCATTAAGCTTTTATTGAAAGTAAAGGAATAAGAAGTATAATTCTTAGTCTGTTATCTTACACTTCAGCTTAACTACACTGAAACATACGATTCGATTATGGTTAAAATCGACAAGTTTTAATTTGGTTTCAGGCATAATTGGCATTTTATCTTTCAAAAGCTTCTTTAATGCTTTTATTCCCAGCAGACAAAAATGCGATCCACTGTCAAACTTACATTCGACTAACTTCCACGACTTTCCAATTTTAAATTTTATAACCCCGATAACGTTTTTTTTTAAACTTTTTGTTTGATTTTTTCTGCTAGTAAAACTTCATTTTCTACGGACTTTATAGTTTTCCCATCACATTTATTCGTACCCTTTTTTCCCCTTGACATTTGAACGTTTTTGATTATGTTTTGTTTCTTGTAACACACCTCGTTCAAATGGTTTTTCCTCTTGCAAATTGAACAAGTTTTTCCTAGTTTGAAAAAAACTTTGTGTACATTGATTGTAGAATTTTCAGATTTTACATTGCTTAATCAGTTTTCTGTTACCTCCGTAATTTTCAAAGTTAAGTTTGAAATTTTCAAAACCGAATTGCTTACTATTATCGTCAGTAGTTTTACTTGACTGACTGAACGGAATGTTGATAGTTTAACATGTAACACAAAATTTAAAATAAATTAAAATTTATTATATATTTAATTTTTTTTTATTTTATGTATGTAAATAGAAAAGTTTTAAGATTAATTAGGTTATAAAAAAATTTAAATATGTAGTATAAAGGTGTTTTTGTACTGCAACAAATGAACAACAAATTAAATTTCCTGTAATTTGTAATCAAGAATTCAAGAAACTATGATAAAATCATTGTCATATTTAGACTCTACAAATGTTGCAAATTCATTATAAAAGCAAACATTACTTTACAAGCGATTTAAACAGGAAAAAAAACTTATAAACTAAATATTATTTATATAAATCATAGTATAAAAAAATTTGTTTTTGTAAAAAATGCTTTTATGACTTTGCACATTGCACATTGAGTAAGTTCTAATTAGGACAAGGACGGACATCACAATGTTATACAAATTTAAAAATAAAAAAACTTCTTTAAAAACTTATTTATTAAAATTTATTTTGATTATAAATATAAATATAAAATTAATTAAAAATATGAAAAATAAATAAAAAAGTTCCTACTTCTAAAAATTAAAATAAATTATTCGGATAAATCAGAACTGCTGCCATCATTTACCAGTAAATTCTAATAGTTCAACATTTACATCTATTATATTGTCTAATTTTCACATTTTTTTTTTAATTTTTAAAACATGTTGAATGCAATCCTTCCAATTTTCTGCTGTAACTTCTAACGCTATCATCGACATCTTCTCCAATTCGGGTAGTTTATTTGAAAAGCAATGCTTAAAAGATTTACCATCTATTTCTTCGTGGTAATATATCGTTTTTTTTGGAGCGAAATGCCCATAAACAAGATGGTACAAATTCATCTTCACTTCCTATATGACATACTATTAGTTGCTTTCCTTTACCTGCAAGAAAACAGTAATAACCTAATAACATAGACATTTATTATGTAGAAATAAGAATAAACTTAAAAAAAATGTAATTGTTTAAATTTAATCTTATCAAATTGTAACTGTTGGGTTTTTCAATCCAGTAGAAAGTCCAGATAAAAATGCTTTTGTGGAAGATTTTACACTATTATCGACCCAAGTTTTTGAAACACATTGTTCAGCATTTATCCAAGTTTCGTCTAAATAATAAAAATTTTTTCCTTATTTTCTTTAAAAAATTCTTCTCCAGATAACAATTTCATCCTTATCCGATAAAATACTATTTTGGATGAATTTCTTAAACAGTTTATAAAAAGTAGATCTTTTAAAATTTGGCAAATGAATATCATTATTAACTTCAAATAAACTATTAAATTTATTGCACAAACATTCACCTAGAAGCAACTTAACAGGCAATTATTGCATTTGCAAGGAAATAGTAGGTGTACGGTTCATGTCTTTAGTGGTGCAGTATTCCTTTACACGCGTTGATCACGCGGGGTGGGGAGTATCAGAGGTTTGTTATCATTCACTCCGTCTTTTAAACAAATGCATTATAAATTACCATATTTCTGGAATTTAATATTATAATAGTTGCAAGCTAAACAAGTTTCTGCTTTGCTCTGCAAAATGGTTATCTAGCTACTAAGTATAAAATTTTGTAACTTATTGCCAGATTCTTCTTCAATTAATTTGTTTATTTTTGCAGACATCCCTTCAAGAAATTAATAAACAACAAATTAAATTTTCTGAAAATTTGGTATCACAAATTAAAGAAACTGCTCTGAAAGCAGCGTCAACTGTGGACTCCTTAAATGTAGAAAATCCATTAGATAAGCAAACCTTACTTTCAGAAAGCAATTACTTCACAAGCGATTTAAACAGGAAAATTTTCAATTTGCAGAACTTTGCTGTAGGTCAATGTTTCGCAGTAGATTTAGCAAAATAAATCTTTTATTTAATCCAATTCCAGTTGAAATTGGATGACGGCTCAAGCACCAAGAAGCAATTGTTACAAATAATTGAAAAAATAGTGAAAACCTCATATGGCGTTCAACATTCGTTCAACATCGACCCTAGTGTTTTGAAAATTAAGTTAAAAGCCAGCGTTGAACAAGTTAGTGGAGAATCCAACGATATGTTGAAAGTTTTGTTGGAGGAAACCAATCCTGGTAAAACTTTTGTTTGCTAATATTCCAAAAGGTAATGATTTTGTTTTCAACAGATTATAAGCAAAAACTGTTAGATGTTCTCAACGATATACTATCAGCTGTTGATAAAATCAGAATTCGTAATCAAATTAGGAATGAATCTCCCAAGGTATTGCAAAAACTTTTAGATGAATCGGTTCAGGATGTCTGGAATGGATTAGATAGCTTTAATTTGGAAAGATGAAGTAGTACTACATCATGTCGTGCACTACATTTGCCATGGCGTACAACATATGCAGAGAGTGGTTCACTATCTTCACACATATGTATGTAATTATGTGTGATAAATACCGAAGTTTTTTTGAAAATTTTTACATTAAATAGGGGAACCATTACGAAGGAAACATTCACGAATTATTTACCGATGCTGGTAATGATTTGCACTATAACTTGGATAGTTTACAGAATACATTTCAAACAACTAAAAGCCTTAACGAGATGAAGAATTTAATTCGTACGAAAGTACGACTTATTTAGGTGCATGTCGCTGGCCCCCCCCAAATTGAATTTTGAGATGAAATTGGTGTCAATCGTTAGAGCATCGTTAGAGCCTAAATGAGCTTCCATTTTTTTCGTTTGAGCCTCAACCGTCGCGGAGATATTCGCGAAAATGTTTGGGGGGGGCTGTAGACACGTTGGCCCCCCCCAAGTCGAATTTTGGGTTAAAAATGGTGTCAAACGTTAGAGCTTCGTTAGAGCCTAAATGAGCTTTCATTTTTTTCGTTTGAGCTTCAACCGTCGCGAAGATATTCGCGAAAACGTTGGGGGGGGGCTGTAGACACGTTGGCCCCCCCCAAGTCGAATTTTGGGATGAAAATGGTGTCAAACGTTAGAGCTTCGTTAGAGCCTAAATGAGCTTTCATTTTTTTCGTTTGAGCCTCAACCGTCGCGAAGATATTCGCGAAAACGTTGGGGGGGGGCTGTAGACATGTTTTTCTATTTTCGCTCATATTATGAATTTTGGGCTGAAATTGGTGTCAAACGTTAGAGCTTCGTTAGAGCTTAAATGAGCTTCCATTTCCATCATTTTAACTTCATTTTTTACAAAGTTACAGGCATTTTTAATTTTCGAGCCTCCGAGCAAGTTCCGTGTGATAATCCTCAAGTTTTTTCTATTACATTAGATTAA
This sequence comes from Rhagonycha fulva, assembly GCA_905340355.1. Classification (NCBI taxonomy): domain Eukaryota; kingdom Metazoa; phylum Arthropoda; class Insecta; order Coleoptera; family Cantharidae; genus Rhagonycha; species Rhagonycha fulva. The sequence goes on from HG996559.1 coordinate 4,473,512, forward strand.
AATATTTAATCCGATTAAAAGAACTAATCCTGCTCTCTATTATAATAAATTTTGATAATAAATAAAACTGGAAAAATTAATTTTACAAAATAAATTTTATTAATCAAAATTAATACAAATAATGTACGTTTTTTTTCTAAATGTATGTTTTTGCTCATAAACTACATACTGTGAATTGGTTTTTTTGGCAATTGTAGTTCTCCGTACTATCTTAGTTAAAAGTTATTCTCAAAAAACAATTTTTCCTCTCATTTTGAATTTATATGTGCAGGGACGTGCCCAACCAACTTTTTTCAGGGAAGAAAAATTTTAAATTTGCCAACTGAGTTACTTCAAAGTTGCCAACTTTTTGTAAGTTTTGCAATTTTTTGTAAATTTAGACATAAAAAAATGCCAAATTGACCAACTTTTGGGTGTTTTTGTCAACTTTTGCCAATTTTCTAAAACTTTGAGGGGGGACTTCCCCCCCCCCCCCATGATCACGTCTCTGTATGTGTGCAGTCGATAGAGCTTTGTTTGAGCTTGAAAGAGCTTCAGTGAGTAAGATTTTAAATTAATTTTATACAAAGTTATGAATAGTTGAAATTTTCGACTAAACTCTGAGCAACATGCGTTAAATCGTAAGGTTTTTTAAAATTTTAAGAAGATAAGTAACTTATCTATTATCCAGAGCTTTTATTTAAAACTATTTAACGCTAAATAGAAGCTCTAAAGTTTGACACTATTTTTATCTCAAAATTTGACTTGGCAGGGCCAACGTGTTCAGACCCCCCCCCCAAAGGTTTTTGCAAATATATTTGCAACGATTGAGGCTCAAATGAAAATAAGTAAAAGCTTAACTATGAACTACAGCTTGTATTTAAAGCTAAATAGAAGCTCCAACGTTTGACACAATTTTTATCTGAAAATTCGGCTTGGGAGGGCCAACGTGTTTAAAGGCCCCCCCCATACGTATTTGCAAATATTTTTGCAACGGTTGAGGGTCATACAAAAACCATTTAAGCTTATTCAGGCTCTAACGATTGACACCAATTTCATCCCAAAATTCAATTTGGGGGGGTGGGGGAAGGGGCAAACTTTTGGGGGGTGGGGCTCTAGACATGTTTTACAATTTTGCTTCTTATTTTGATATTATGTGTGCAATTGATGTCAATCGATAGAGCTTTGTTTGAGCCAGAATGAGCTTCAGTGAGCAAGACTGTCAGTTAATTTCTTACAAACTTATAGATTGTTACTCTCCGAGCAACATGCGTGAAATCATAAGTTTTTTTAAATCTCTTGAGCCGATAATCTAAATTCTTTGAATAAAAATAAGTTCCCTAAATAAGCAAAGTTTTATTTTTTATAAATATAAAATTTTTAAAATCGAAGTAATTTACCGAAATAGAAATCATGCCGAAAAAATATTAAAATTTTAAAAAACTTTACAATTTAACGCATGTTGCTCAGAGTTTAGTCGAAAATTTCAACTATTCACAACTTTGTATAAAATTAATTTAAAATCTTACTTACTGAAGCTCTTTCAAGCTCAAACAAAGCTCTATCGACTGCACACATACAGAAACGTGATCATGGGGGGGGGAAGTCCTCCCCTCATAGTTTTAGAAAGTTGGCAAAAGTTGACAAAAACACCCAAAAGTTGGTCAATTTGGCATTTTTTTATGTCTAAATCTACAAAAAATTGCAAAACTTACAAAAAGTTGGCAACTTTGAAGTAACTCAGTTGGCAAATTTGAAATTTTTTTCCACCGAAAAAAGTTGGTTGAGCACGTCCCTGCACACATAAATTCAAAATGAGAGAGAAAATTGTTTTTTGAGAATAACTTTTAACTAAGATAGTACGGAGAACTACAATTGCCAAAAAAACCAATTTATAGTAACGTACATTATTTGTATTACTTTCGATTAATAACATTTATTTTGTAAAATTAATTTTTCCAGTTTTATTTATTATCAAAATTTATTATAATAGAAAGCAGGATTAGTTCTTTTAATCGGATTAAATATTTTAATCTAATGTAATAGAAAAAACTTGAGGATTATCACACGGAACTTGCTCGGAGGCTCGAAAATTAAAAATGCCTGTAACTTTGTAAAAAATGAAGTTAAAATGATGGAAATGGAAGCTCATTTAAGCTCTAACAAAGCTCTAACGTTTGACACCAATTTCAGCCCAAAATTCATAATATGAGCGAAAATAGAAAAACATGTCTACAGCCCCCCCCAACGTTTTCGCGAATATCTTCGCGACGGTTGAGGCTCAAACGAAAAAAATGAAAGCTCATTTAAGCTCTAACGAAGCTCTAACGTTTGACACCATTTTCATCCCAAAATTCGACTTGGGGGGGGCCAACGTGTCTACAGCCCCCCCCAACGTTTTCGCGAATATCTTCGCGACGGTTGAAGCTCAAACGAAAAAAATGAAAGCTCATTTAGGCTCTAACAAAGCTCTAACGTTTGACACCATTTTTAACCCAAAATTCGACTTGGGGGGGGGGCAACGTGTCTACAGCCCCCCCCAAACATTTTCGCGAATATCTCCGCGACGGTTGAGGCTCAAACGAAAAAAATGGAAGCTCATTTAGGCTCTAACGATGCTCTAACGATTGACACCAATTTCATCTCAAAATTCAATTTGGGGGGGGCCAGCGACATGCACCTGACTTATTTTGTGACTTTATTTCTTATTTTACTCTTTTGATCTTTATTTATTTTAGGATCAAATACTATGCGAGAAGCGGTCGATGTTGTAATTACCGACACTCTTGCTTACACTTATCAATTGGGAAGAGGACTGCAAAATTCTGGAATATTGAATTAAAAATTAAAATTCAAAGAACTAAATAAAGATAAAAATGTATAAAATAATTTTTTAATAGTATGGATTTTTATAAATTTAATTTATGAACTTGAAACTTTTATCACTCATTTGGTTACAGCTGTTAAAAACATATCCATCATACGTAACATTAATGCTACGTCTAATGTGCATAAATACACAAATAAATACAAAGTGCATAAATACACTTGTGGATAGCTTCTAAAGTTAATATTTTCAATTTTCTGTTGTCATCATTAAGTCCAAAATCTCTATACTTCTATTTAGCCTTGGCACCAATTGCAGACAACATCAAACTGCATTTACGTGATTCGTTCAACTCACCCCATTTGTCGATATCAGTACTTGTACAGTAGTCCTTCCAGTTAGATTCAAAGAAATTCAAATTATCACGTATATCTCCCTTCTCTACTTGTTCCTAACATGGAACATTGCAAGAATTGAACTTATCGTGATTTAGATTTTGTTCGATGTTTTGTTGTACGTCAACCTTTATTCCAATATTTTTAATCTGCTCTCCAAATAGCTTTATTATCTGAATGTTTTTCTAAAAATTTCATCAAAACTTTGTTAGTAGCTATTCTTGAGAAATCCGCGCAAACTAAAACTGTTATTTTAAGCTAGATTCTCTAGACTTTTTCTATAGATAGAAAAACATCCCCTGTTACCACTTTATCTTGCGATTGCTATTTTCTGTCTAGAAAATCACTTGCATTTTGGACTGCCTGTTTTTTTGTTAGAAGTTTTGATGCTTTGCTTACACTTTTACTCAGTAAGGCCACATGCCTACTGCAACAGCGGTCTGTTAGGTTTCCTTTCTAGTTCCAGAGGTAAGTCTATTTAAAGCGGTTTTCAAGTATTTTTGCAGCTTACGGAAAATTTGTATTCAATTATGTAGGTATAACCACGAGAGTTACAATAGAACTCGTCTCAGTTTTTTTCTAATAGTTTTAGAGAAGAAATAAACAATTAAGCTATCAGTAAAGGATTAAGTCTGAGGTCTACCACTTAAGAGATTCACGCAATTTGATGTTGTTAGTCTTTTACATGATTATTATTTATATGCATATTAAAGATTAAAAAGCTTTTATTTTAAAATGAAAGTTTACAGAGTCATAATAATAGACAAGGAAAATAAAATTTATATTATAATTTGAAATATCAAAATTACAAAAATTTAAAACCCAATTTAATATAAATAAGTAAGAATATAAGATAATAAATAAATATAAGTACCTGATTTTAAATATCGACCTCGATATAGAAATTATACTTTTTTTCTCTTCTTCTTGTGTTATATTTGATTTATTTGCGAAATTCTTGTTCGGGGGCTGTAGACATGATTTTCTATATTTTGTATGTTTTTATGAAATCAATGTTTATCAGTACAACTTTATTTGAACTTCAACGAGCTTTTATGTTCACCATTAGTTTTGCTTTTTTTGCAGATTATTTATTTATATTTTAAAGAGCTTAAATACAAATATTTAATTTTGCATAAATAATTATAAACATACATTATCGCAATCATTTTTATAAAGAAAAATAGAAATTGATAATACTACATGAATATGAAAAGAAAATAAAGAAAAAAGAAGATAAAGACATGAATATAAATAATTGCTACAGATTTTTTTATCGGAATAGAATTTGAAATTTGTTATCATTTAAGCAAAATATTGTCATTTTTAATTATTTTTCTTTAATTGCTTGCAATTTAGACGCTTGTACTATTTTGTTGTATTTTTTTGCAATCTATACAAAACATTACTAATGCATCACCAAACTAATCCAAATGTACCTACATTTGTTTAATTATTATATATCGATATAGTATAGTTAAAATGAGCTTATTTATTATTAATTAAATAGCAATTAAAAAATAACAAAAAATTAAATATTGTAGTTTAACAAATATTTATGATTCAAAAAAATACACTATGTGACAATAAGAACTAATAAATTTTTAATCCGGTAGCCTGTCTTACTGTGCAGTATATTATAACGATCATCTAATTTCTTACTATTGATATACCAAATTTAAGGCAAATTTTACAAAAAAATATTTCTCTAGCGTGTCATACGAAAAAATTTGTTGAAAAATTAGTTAGTTGTGAAATTAGTAAAAAAAAATTTACGTTTCACACGTGACAAAATTTCTTACCAAAATAGTGGCAAAATTTTACAATTATTTTTGTACCAAAATAGTATAAGTGTCATACGGTCTTTACAAACAATTTAAACAGGAAAATAAACTCATAAACTTAATATTATTTATAAATTAGAGTATACAAAAATTTGTTTTTGTACAAAATGCTTTTATGATTTATTCTAATCTTCTCTCTAAAGAAAAACATTCCTGTAAGTAGGTATATAAGACCATATTTGTGGATGTTAATATTATAATAGTTCCAAGCTGAACAAGTTTTTCCTTTTCTCTGCAAAATGGTTTTGACAAAGTTATCTAACCACGTAAGTATAAAATTTTGGACAACCAATTTTTTGGTCAGTATTTTTATCATTAAATGGTCAGTATTTTTTTAAATAAATGGTCAGTATAATATAATTAGAGAACAAATAATATATTGAATTGAATTTTTTCATGGCATTAATGACATTTTCACGTTGGCTTTTGCCCATTGATGATTATTTATCCAAAGCTGTAATTCAATACCTTCATAATAATTTTGATACGATCTGTACCACTGCAGCTTCATGTAGTTATTCAAAAATTCTTTTTGCTTTTTTTTGAAGCCATTTCTTGATAAGCAAAAGTACGGCTTCATCAAATACTTCTTTATTTAGAGATAATTATTGCAATGTATGCCATTTATTACTTCTTTTCTCAAGCTTTTCTTCACCAATACTTATTTCAAGTTTTTTTAAAACTTTCCGCTTCATTATTAATAGTTTATTGTCGCCAAATATTTAAATAAATACATTTTAAATTGGATTTAAGGCTTCGGATATTAAGTAATCGGGATCAATTTACTTGTTTATTCTATTTAGATCGGCATATTTTTAAAATACTGATCATTTATTTAAAATACTGACCAAAAATGTTTTAAAATACTCACCAAATAAATACAAGCCAAAATTTTGTAACTTATTGCTAGATAAAAATTTTAATTTCAATTAATTTGTTTGTTTTTGCAGACACACTCTGAAGAAATTAATAAACAACAAATTAAATTTTCTGAAAATTTGGTTTCAAGAATTAAAGAAATTGCTCTGAAAGCAGCGTCAACTGTGGACTCCCTAAATGTAGCAAATCCATTAGATAAGCAAACCTTACTTTCAGAAAGCAATTACTTCACAAGCGATCTAGACAGGATAATTTTTAATTTGCAGAACTTTGCTGTAGGTCATAGCTTTACAGTAATTTTTGCAAACTATGTTTTTTATTTATTCCACTTATAGCTGAAACTGGATGACGATTCAAGCACCAAGAATCAATTATTACAAATAATTGGAAAAATAGTGGAAACCTCATATGGCGTTCAACATTCGTTCAACATCGACCCTAGTGTTTTGAAAATTAAATTAAAAGCCAGCGTTGAACAAGTTGGTGGAGAATCCAACGATGTGTTAAAAGCTTTGTTGGAAGCAACCAATCCTGGTAAAAATTTTGTTTGCTAGTATTCCAAAAGGTTATGATTTTGTTTTAAACAGATTGTAAACAGAAACTGTTAGATATTCTCAATGATATGCTATCAGTTATTGATAAAATCAAAATTCGTAATGAAATTAGGAGTGAATCTCCCGAAGTATTGCAAAAACTTCTAGATGAATCGGTTCAGGATGTCTGGAGTGGGTTAGATAGCTTTAATTTGGAAGAAGAGGTAGTACTACAACATGTCGTGCACTACATCCGCCATGGCGTACAACATATGCAGAGAGTGGTTCACTATCTTCACACATATGTATGTATAATAATAATAATAATAATAATATGGTTTATTAAATTACATTATATACATATATAGATATACATTATAATAAAATAGGTACACGTTCAGCAGAGCTGGTTTTCGACACATACCCAAGGTGTAGAAGCAGAATCAATTGTTTTTCAACAAAGATTCCACTAGATTCGCTTTAAAAGCGGTTTTAGTCTTCGACTTTAAGATCAGCTCCAGATGTTTGTTGAAGACGGTGTACGCCATGTATTGAAACGCGCCTTCAAATTTAGATGTTCTATGGGATGGGACCGACAGATTCCAGTTACTTCTTAAGTCCCGGTTGTGGCAAGCTCCTCTTCTTGTAGTAAGGTTACTCAGGTAATTAGGGAGGGCGGTCTTGTGAATCGAGAATAGTTGCATGGCAAACTGCAATTCAGCCCGCGCTTCCATTTTCAATATTCCAAGCCTCTTGTATAGGGGTGTGACGTGTTCCCTGATATCGGTGTCAAAGGCAAATCGAAAGCAAGCATTTTGGATCACCTGTAACCTATGCTTCAGTTGTTCCGTGAGGTGATTATAGTAGACCGTGCTACAGTAATCAATGTGGCATAAGACTAACATATTTGCAAGGTTCCACTTAACATCAGACGGCAACAGGTTCTTAAATCTGTAAAGAGATTTTAGCTTGAAAAAGCATGTACTTGATATTTTGCTTAAATGATCGGAGAATGAGAGATGACTGTCCCATATCATGCCAAGATTCTTCACTTTCGAGCAGAAGTTCACTGCGCACCCATTGAGCTTAACTTCCACACTTTTGATGTCCATTGCTGCTTTTAGTCTGTTGGGACTACCAAAGCAAATGCATTGTGTTTTACTGGGGTTTAGAACTAAACCGTTCAGTAACGACCAATTAAGCACAGACTCCAAATTGTGGTTGAGGGCTTCTATAATACTATTAATGAGAATATAATACTATTAATGAGATATAATACTATTAATGAGAGTATGAGTGTTAAATATTGAGGTTTTTCTAAAAGCTTTTACATTAAATAGGGGAACCATTACGAAGGAAGCATTCACGAATTATTTAACGCTGCTGGTAATGATTTGCACGATAACTTGGCTAGTTTACAGAATACATTTCAAACAACCAAAAGTGTTAAAGAAATTAAGAATTTAATTCGTGCGAAAGTACCTACAGGATGTGGTTACGTAGGAAAATTGGCAACTTTACGTGACTTAAAAGAATATAAAGGTATTCTGAGACTTTTATGCTTATTTTACTTGTTTTATCGTTGATTTATTTTAGGATCAAATACTATGCGAGAAGCTGTCGATGTTATAATTACCGACACGCTTGCTTACACTCATCAGTTGGGAAGAGGACTGCAAAATTCTGGAATACTAAATTAAAAATTCAAAAATCTATTAGATTTAAAACTAAATAGGATAAAAGTGTTAGTTTTTTTTAATAATATGGGTTTTAGTACTGTAGAAATATTATTGAAAATAAATTACTGAAATCGGAACTAAACAAGTTTAAAACTTTTGTTTTTAATCTCGTTGCAACACAAATCGTTCCTCGTGGTCTATTTTTTTGTGTGCGTCTTTTGCCACTCGTCAATAAATTTAAATCGTCTAGATCGGCCCATAACACTTGGATTTATCTCAATCAGAATTGGTTAACATTGAAGCACACTATGCACCAATCAACTATTACTTGGTCACAAAAATATAAGGAAATTCGAGCATCTATTAGTACTTCTTCTTCTTATGGTGCCGTCTCCTAATATCGGAGGTTGGCGACCATTAATATTAATATTAAATGGTTCTCTTGGCAAATTACTCTCGGTGGTTTGCCATTGCCTTCCGAGAAGAGAGGGTTATAATGAAGTTGTATAAATTTTTGTAGCCGGGTTGGGGATTGAACCCAGGGCTTCTAGCCTAGAGTCCGGTCCTTAGCCCGTTCACTTAGTTCACCTCACTATTATTATTACACTTTACTATTATTATCTATTAGTATTATTATCTATAATCTATTAGTACACTTTCACGTTTCTTTCTATGGCCATGATGATAAATTCAGAAAATTCAACCATTATCTTTAAACTCAGTTTGTAATTTTAAAAATATAATTAGTTTTTTATAGTAGGACTCTTCAAGTGCACTCTAACGACTAAAATCGCTTTGAGTCATCACTTCAATACTCTTTTAGAACGTTTTTGAATAGTATTCAAATCTTTCCACTTGATTTCGTAGCTAAAAATACAAGAAATACAATCCATCTGCCTTAAATGAAATGAATAAAGAACTTTAGCAGCCACTCCAATATACCGAAATAGAATGTATGATATCCTAGAAATTCTTTATCGTGAAGGTGCCACGTATGTTCAAGAAACAAAATTTTTCAATTACAAAACAAAATCTTGCTACTAACAATGAGAACATCTAAAATCTATCAACCAACTGCACCCCTGCGGATCATCACTTGCTGTAGCAAACATCATTTTAATTTTTTCCTGTTGTTTTTCGTTTTAGCTTTGACGTTAGTGAAACTTTGTTGAATTTTTTTCTCATTTTTGGATATCTTTTCATGTTAAAAGTAAAAATTTATTTCTTGTTATAAATACAAGTTTTCAGTTTGGCTAAAACTACAGGACATAGAAATTCACAGCAAAAATTTCAAAATAATTTGTATTTTTATTTAAAAATCAACAGAATATAAGTTTACAATTTGGTTAAAATATTTGTTTAAAAGTTTTGATTTCAATTTTAACATTGCACTTAATAAAATTCGTTTTATATTATCAACATCTGATGTCCTTGTAAATATGGTTATGTTCAAGAAAACGAATTCAAATACAAATTATACATAGTACGCTTCGTTCAAACGTGTGTAATTCTCTATTTTCAAAAAAGTTGATTATAATTTAAAAATAATTGTCGAACATGGTTTTGTTACCAGATTTAGGTTCTGTAAGTATAAAATTAAAAATGTATATTATCATTTATTCCAAAATAATTTTAGATAAGCGAGCAAGACGTCGAAAGTCATTTAATAAAATTGACCAATCGGTTGATTATAGATATTACTAACCAATTTGGTTACATATTCGACCATAAAGATGTTCAGAATGATCGAAAAACTCTTCTCATACATTACAACGAATTGCGCAACGAATTACAGAGCATCATTTTTAATATTAAAGGCTCGTTGGTGAGAGTTGTAACTTTTATAATTTTGGAAAAACATTTTAAGGGTTTTTAGGAGAGATTTTCCGAGCGAAATTCGATTCGAAATACTTTGAAAACAATCCTTAAAGACATAGAAAACATCGGCTATATGGCCATACATCCTGCCTTAACTTTCAACACGAAGACGTTGAGGACCCTTATAAACAAAACAATCTTTACGATTCATAAAAATTTTATCCTGTTAGTGGACCTAACCGAGATGGAAGAGTTACAAGGAGACAATAGTACGTTGCACTTGATACATTTGCGTAAACTAAACATTTGTTTTATAGAAACACGAAGAGAAATTATGAACATTCTGAACGATATATTGCTGATGCTGGAGAAAACAAAACTTCTCTGTCCAAATGTCAACATATACGATGAACAGATTACGATTAGCTTGGCAAGAACTGAAAGCATAAAACAAATCAAGTTTTCGAAAGAATATCAAAAGATGTTTTTCTTTGAAACCGTTCGTGTCACTATTCAATCTATGAGAGATATTATTCATCATTTTCACAGATCGGTAGGATGTTTAAAGATTTACCTACAAATTACAACTTTTGCGTTTTTTTTGTAGCTTTACGGTTATAATCAGAGTACGAGAGAGTTTTTCATGAGTTTAGCACTTAAATTACATAAAGAATTAGTTGATTTTGAAGAACATTTAGCAAATTTTGTGAAATCCAAAGATAATAAAGCATATGAAGGTATTGCAGGAGAACTTCGTACATTTTTTGAAATTTGGAATAATACAATGATGTGGATTGTGGACAGTTCTAAGGATAGTACTCTAAAATACGAAGCTGATACGGTAGGGAAGAAAGACGCAGTAGCCCCCGAAAGCGAGACTGAGACAAGATCGTTGGAAGCAATTATGAAAGATGAAAGGAAAATAACAAAAGCTCTTATTTTAGCTAAAAGTCAGGATGCCGCAAAATGTATAGTGGTAATTTTCTAAAACGATCCTTTACAAAAATATTTTTGTTTTAGTTTCTCAGGAAGATGAGCTCCTCATAAAAGCGTTAAAAGAGAAATGTAAGATTGGCGATGGTGATTTGAAATTCGAAGCCTATGGTAAAATTTATTGTTTTTGTAGGTGATCTCTATGAAAATAATTTTATTTTACAGGATCATTTTCTTGTCACGAACTACAGCGGCGTCTTACAAGTGATTATATTGTTTTGTCTCGTCGGTTCATTCGAGAAATAAATGTTCTCTTTGGTATTGTTAATGAAATTTGTATAAGAAAAATGCGCTACAATAAAACAAAATGTGATTGTGAGATATGTAAAAGAGAATTGTAAAATTATGTGTTGTTGTAGTGATAGTTTGAAATTATATTATACAATTTGGGATAAATTAATTTTTGAAATAAAATAGATATATTTAATATGAAAGATTAATTTTTAAAATTTTTAAAATTTTTAAATAAAATATGTGGTTGAGATGGTTTCATAATTAAAAAAGTATAATTCAAATCTAATTTCCTTTTGTTAAAATGTGAGAAGTTTGGATGTCTTTGAGCATTGGATGCAACAAGGTTCTTCTCTTCGAGGTTTATGCAGAACATTTAAATGCAGTAAAAATGTTATGATCGTATTCTAATCATAAAATTTGCACTACAGTTTACCTGACTTATCCTGGCAACTCGATCGAGTTGATGGTGTGAGTTTCTTTCCTGTAATATGTCAATTCTTTCGAACGAAATTGATTGTGTAATCGTCACTCCGCCATGTGACTTTAAGAATATTGGACAGTATGCCAAATTTAATCTTTAATATATTAACCTATATTGTTAAAGAAATATTTGTAAATAAATATTATTATTATTATTAAAGGAAAAATATAATAAATCAACAAAACTCAAAAAAAATGTAATAAAGTATAAATTTCTAAAACAAAATTTTGTATTTAGTAGAGGTAACGTACTTTTCGAAAAACGAAAATTGGTCCGGTCCATTTACACGACAGCACTGGCATGTTCTTTCTCCACATCTAAAGTGGAAAAATCTGTCCACAAGGTTCTAATTTAGTTAACTCTATACTACTTGCTTTTTATACAGAAATTAAAAGCTGAACAAATTTTGACCGAAATTGTTTCTAGTTATCAAATACTTTAAAAATAAATTTTAAATAATTAAAACAAAAAATATAATTAAGCCGCAAAATTATTAGGAGAATAATTTTATTAATTATTTATTTTCTATGTGAGAACACTTAACATTTGGATGAAAAATTGCAAAGCTTAATGTTACGTTATCGTTGTATGTTATTTAAAAACTAAGATGTAATCAGTTTTTTTCTTCAAACTTTCAAGTTATTATGGATAACTTGGCAATCAAACAAATAATGCAAAAATTAATGTTATGCTTCCACTGCGATTCATCTAAAATAAAATAAGCATTTACATTATTTTTGTATCTTATGTTGTATAAAGGTTAATTCCCACTATAGGTTCCGTCTTTGTTCCATATCGGAGATAGTAACATATTATTGACTGAAGGTCACACATCTTCATTCGGAAGCCAATTACAACCAAGAATATTATTTGAACAAAACCAGCATGGAACGGAGACATTCCCACTTAGTGGGAATCAGCCTTAAAATGTATATAAATAAATACAAGTGTGTATTTAATATTTAACAAAAATTAATAATTGAAGATTTAAATAACTGTCAATATTTTATATTTTTGATTAAATTGCATTTTTTTTTACTTTTTCCGACTTTTTATCTAAAGACAAACAAGCCAGTTAAGGTATATAAGAGTAAATTTGGAAGAGCTAATAATAGGAATTGATCAACAGTCTCTCCTTTGTTTGCAAAATGGTTCTGAAAAAACTGTCTAGTTATGTAAGTACACAATTATGTACATAAGTCAAAAAAAGATTTTAATTGCCAATCAATTTATTTTATTGCAGGGATACTCACAAGAAATTCATCAAAAACAAACTAAATTTTCTGAAAATTTAATTTCAAAAATTCAAGAAACTGCGGCACAAGCATCGGCATCTTTGGACACCTTGAATGTTGAAAATCCATTAGACAAGCAAACCTTACTTTCAGAATCCAACTACTTCACAAGCGATCTAGACAGGATAATTTTTAATTTGCAGAACTTTACTGTAGGTCGTTATTTTACAGTAGTTTTTGCTAACTACGCTTTTTATTTATTCCACTTGTAGCTAAAACTGGATGACGGTTCAAGCACCAGAAAGCAATTGTTACAAATAATTGGAAAAATAGTGGAAACCTCATACGGCGTTCAACATTCGTTCAACATCGAACTTAACGTTTTAAAAATTAAATTGAAAGCCAGCGTGGAACAAGTTAGTGGAGAAGCTAACGATGTATTAAAAGTTTTATTGTTAGAAACCATTCATGGTAAAACTTTTGTTTACTAATTTTCGAAAGGGTTATAATTTTGTTTTCAATAGATAACAAGCAGAAACTGTTAGATGTGCTCAACGACCTGCTGTATGCGATTGATAAAATCAGAATTCGTAATATTATTAGGAATGAACCTCCCGAAGTATTGCAGAAACTTCTAGATGACGCAATGGACGGTGTAGTAAAGGGGTTAGATAACATTAATCTAAACGACGAGGTAATTCTACATCATCTTATATATTACATCCGCCATGGTTGTCAACACATGCAGAGAGTTGCCCACTATCTTCACGCCTATGTATGTGTGTTAAATTTTGAAGATTTTTTTAATTGTTCCTTTAAATTTTATAGGGGAACCATTACGGAGGAAATGCTCACGAATTGTTTGAAGGTGCTGGTAATCATATGAACGACCTACTGGCTAGTTTACAGAATACGTTTCAAACAACCAAATGTGTTAACGAAATGAAGAATTCGATTCGTTCGAAAGTACATGAAGGATGTGGTGGCATGGGAAAATTAGCAACTTTACGTGATTCTAAAGAAAATAATGGTATCTATCTTAATACTTTTTTAATTCTTTAAAATTGCTTTTAAACGTTTTTTTATTTAAGAATCCCATTCTTTGCGAGAAGCTGTAGATGTTGTAGTTACCGACACAATTGCTACCACTAATCAGTTAGGAAGAGGAATGCAAAATTCTGCAATACTAATGTAAAAGTTTAGATATCTAAATACTTAAAACTTATAAATGGGATAAAAGAACAAAATAGTTTTCGCTTTGTAGGTATGGGTTTTAGTATACTGTAGGAATTTAATATGAAATACTAAATAATGGAAGTGTAATAAAATGTAACTAAAAAAATTTAAAATTGTTTGTTTTAATACCGCTGCAACGCAAACTGTCCAAGGTTTGCGCCACTACTTCGAAGGCGATAGCTGAGTCGCTCTGAAGCTTTTCTATGTTATTATTAGTGAATCAAGCGATTCAATCAGAAACAAATTGGTCTATTTGAAAAGAAAAGCAGGACGCTGCTTCATATGCAAAGATCGAAGTTTTTAGGGCCACATTAAAGGGTAAACGATATTTTAAAACGGAATTTTTCTTCATATGTTCTAACACAGCGATTATATTTTTGGGTTTATACATACTATGTATATAAAGCTCCCAGCTTTTCTGTGTTTATTTCTTTTTCCGCGTTGAAAATCTCCGTGCTTCGAAAGGCACGTTAAGCCGGTGGTCCTCCTGGGTTAATGAATTGCCATCATTAACATAAAAACCAGGGTTACAGGCTTGTCTGTAGGCCAGTCTAGCAAACTACTTATCGGACATTAAACAATTTATATGCTCACAGATCTAGCACTGCGAAGGAAACGACGCAGATGTTGGAAATAAACAGATCAACAGATCTAAAGAAAAGTTAAAGAAAAAGAAGCGTTGAAAATGTGTGACAATCACAGGGGACTTTGGATTTCAGACCACGGTAATAGACGGTTTTTACATCGTCAAATTTAGAAGCTTTGCTTCTAAAAAGACTTTGAATTAAGGCAAAACTTGTCAAAATGATTGTGAATTCCTGCGATAATTAAAATCGACTAAGTGAATTTGTATTCTACAGAATTCTAGAATACCAAATTAAAATTTCAAATTTAGGTACTTAAACTAAGTTGGGCAAAAGTGTATGAAATAGTAGTATGGGTTTATTAGTAACTGCAGAAATGTTACTAAAAATAAATAATGTTATTTAAATCTACAAGTTAAAATAATCATTACATTTTTATTTATAAGTTACAAGTTTATTTATAAAATTTTAAATGCTGAGTTAAAAGTTTAACTAAAAAATTAGGAATTATTACATTTTTTGCAAGGTTTAACTTTCACAGAAACAAAACAGACATTTATTTTAGTAGTGAAATATCGGTCGATTGGGGAGCACTGAAGTGATTTTGATTTGTAAAATTTTTATTTTATTTTCTTTCGTAATTGTGACAAATGTGGTGCGTGCACTGTTTTGAATTTAAAGCTGGCAAATACAACAAAGCATTTTGTAATAATTATTTTGTATGCATTCACTGATAATACAGTGTTGTTATAGTAACTTTTAGGATTTTCAAATAAGATGTGTTTTCCTTCACCCCCTTGAAATAACCCTGTATTTTGAGTTGATCTTGATACATAAAATAATAAAATATGCACTTTCAACGTCAGTTGTAAAAGGTTGTTTATTTATTTGGGACAGAAAAAGCGTATTGAAATTTGTAAGGCCAGTAATCGTTTATCAAAGTTTAGGTACTATCACTAGTGATAAGTAAAATAAATTATTATAATGTTGCAATGAATAAATTTATTTATTTGCCCTAAACACCTTCGGATATAACAAGGATTTAGATTAGTTTACATTTGTATAAATAACAAATTAATTAATTAATGCTTAGTTCTGTGAAAAATGGTGTTTGTAAAATTATCCGAAATTGTAAACCTTTCATTGTAATAAAATTAATATAAAATTAATTCGTATTGTTTTAGATTTCCCCAGAAAATTCAGAGGAATTCCACAGAGAGCAAATTCTTTTTGCTCAAGATTTAAATCTATACATTAAGCTGACAGTCGAGGAAGTTGTTAAATCAATAGAAAAATTAAACATTCAAAATCAAAAAGGAAAGCAGGCGCTAATATCACAAAGTAATTGTTTAGTGGAAAATTTGGGAACAATAATTTACCGTTTACAAACTTTCGTGGTAAGTACGTAATTTGATTAGATAAATTCAACAAAAAAAGTTAATTTTAGATCATTTTTCAAGAAAAAATTATTGCCAAAAATGCATTAATTAAATTGATTGAAAGATTTGTGGAAATTTCATCTTCGGTTCAGCATTCTTTCAGCAAAGATTCGAAAGAACTTAAACTAAAATTAATCAAAAGCCTTCAAGATGTTATTATTGAAGCTGAAAATTTAGTGAAAATAATCGAAATTCAGATGTTGCATGGTAATTTATTAATTCGTTCCTTAGTTATACCTTTGATTATATTATAATTTCAAATTCGTGTGCGTTTCTATTGCTGTTTTTGAAAACCCTTAATGTACATCAAAACAACAGTAGCAAAAGATATAAATTACTTTAGTATATATCAATAAAAAGCAAGAATTTAAATAATGCATTGATTTGTGGTGCTTCCAAAACCAACAATTAAATTGCCAGTCTTATACTAAGTAATTAAAGGTTAGCAAAGAATATTTATTATGGAAACAAGTACCCCCAAATCCCATCAAAATGGCATTGGTTTACATTGCTTTCATAGACTGCAATAAATTTTTTGGCTAATCCAAAAATCTTTTAAAGCATTTTTATCTTTATATCGCTCTCCACTGTAGATCTTTCACAACTAAGGTTAGATAACTTATAAAACTATTAAACCCTTTTACTTAACTCCACAAAAATATAATTTTAAGAGTAATACAATTTTCAGAGAATAAGAAGAAACTTGTGGATGAATTAAGCAATGTATTGCGTGCTGTTGATCGTATTAATATCTACAACAAATTGCTAAATGAAACTTCAAGCCAAATTAAACAATTTTTTGATAGATGTGATGAACGTGTTACGGCTGCACTGGATGTCATAAAAGATGACAATAATCAAATTGTTATGTATCATGTAATTCATTCGGTTCTTTCCGGATGTCAACATATGGAAAAAGTGGTACATTATCTCAAAGCATATGTAAGTCTAAAAATTAAAATAATAAAAGGAAATACTAAATTAATTTTTAGGCTGATCAATATGAGGCAGACGTGAATAAAGTTTTGCTTGGCAGTAGCATAGAGTTACACTATTTACTGACTGATCTACTAGACTTGATTTACAAATCTGGCAAGATTAGACCTTTAGCAGATTTGCTTCAAAAAAATGTGAGCAGAGGATGTGCGATTATGGGAGAGTTAGAAAATTTCTTACAAAATAACGAAGGTACATTTTATCTTTTTCTGTGCATATTTGGTTGTAAAACTTTTGTATTTAAGTTTCCTGGAATATTAAAGAAGCTATCTACGTTATATGCAGCAATTCCCTTGCTTCTGGTAATCAGTTACATAGAGGGTTGAAAAATTCGTCTGGTTTCATGAAATTAAAGAACAGTCAGTGGTGTAATTTTGTAATATAATTTCGGGCTTCTGAAACTTTGTAATATTATGTTTTACTTTATAACCTGCAAAATTAGTTTTAATCTTTATACAAGGTGTAATTTATACAATAGTCATTTGTGTATATAATTTGCTAAAAAATATATTTTTGTATTTTGTGGTTTCTTCTTTTGCTTTAAAGATCTTACAAACTCTTAAAGGTGTATACGAATTAAATTAATGAATGACCCACAAATTGAATTCAGTTAGATTCAAGTCAGGGCTATTTTCAGGGCAGAGTAAAGACGCTATTCCCTACTTTTGTTTAAAATCATTTATCTCAATGTTTTATTTTATTTAAGTAAAATAAATTATAATAATTATATCAACGAGATAAAAGTTTTAAAGTAGAAAACTTTTATTTTACCCTTGTACAAAATGCAGTTCCCACACTCTATAAAAATAAAAATATTACCAAATCATTTGACCACCTGGTTTATTCACCACTTTATGAAAATTTTTTTATGGGGTCTACCTTCTTTTCTTGGAGCTGTGGAGAATAAGTTTTTCCCCTGGGGATTTATGTATATATGATTTATTATTTAAAATTATTTATAAATTTTAAAAAGCAATTCCTAGGAACTTTATTTTCTGAAGCCATAAAGCTTTTATCGTGGTTCAGATATCGCTGGTAATAGATAGGAAATAATATAAACAATGCTATTTTTTTAAAATTACATCATTTAAAACAAATTATTACAACACAAACTTATTAAATCTCGAAATATAGTAACAGGAAAATTATTCAATCTTGCGTGAATACAAAATCAGTATTTTATATTGTGATTGGTAATTTTCTAACTTGTGTTATTTTGAAAATAGATAAATAAATCATCCAAAACGTCGGATAAATTCAATATATTGTTCTTATTGGCCACTGCTTCTGAACCAACAAATAATACTATTATAGAAAATAAACAAATGAATTATCATACTTTTATCTAAATTATCTTTTTCATAAAAAACTACTTTTTTATTTTCATTATATTTGGCAACTTTGTGCTATCAAAAAAATTGTTTATAAGTTTTAAAAAGCAAGTAGGTGCTTATCTAAATTTTCATGGCCATTTAGCTTTTATCGTGGTCTAGATTATTGCTAGTGATAGAAAAGAATATAAATAATTCCGTTTTTCAAAAAGTAAATTAATTAAAAGAAATTCTTACAAGAGATACTTCTTACATCGCGAAAAATGGTGCTTGGAAAATTATCCGATCTTGTAAACCTCTGATACCTTCTATTAAAGCAAAATTAATGTGTATTGTTTCAGGTTAATTCAGCGAGTTCTGTTGAACTCCACAGGCAGCAAACTTTATTTGCCCAAGGTTTAAATTCAAAAATTAAGACGACCGTTATAGAAGTTGTTAAATTAATAGAAAAATTAAACATTCAAAATGAAGAAGGAAAGCAGGCCTTGTCATTCCAGTGCAATACTTTTGTGGAAAATTTGGGATCGATAATTTATCATTTACAAACTTTTCTGGTAAGAATGATTTTGATTATTAGATCGAACAGTATCAATTTTATTTTAGATTAATTTGGATGAAAAACTAGCAAGTAAAGAAAAATTAATGAAGTTGATTGGAAAATTTGTGGAAACTTTATATTCAGTACAGCATTCTTTCAGCCTAGATTCGGAAGTTCTAAAAATTAAATTTATTAAGAGCATTCAAGATTTTAATATTGAGGCTGACGATTTACTGGAAATAATCAAAAACGAAAAATGTCATGGTAAATACTTTAATTATTTGCTTATAAATTCAAAACATTTTAAAAGAGGGTCTATAATCTTTAACCTAACCTTTCCAGAAAGCAAGAAAATGCTAATAGATGAATTGAACAATTTACTGCGTGCCCTTGATTGTATTAGCTATCACAACAAATTTATAAATTCAACGTTTGGACAAGTCAAGCAATTATTTGATGAAGCTAATGACCGTATTCAGGTTGCACTAGATACCATTAAGGACAGCGATAATAAAATTGCTTTGTACTATTTAATCCATTCATTGGATATTACTTGTCAATATGTACAAAAAGTAGTGCATTATCTTAAAACTTACGTAAGTCTAAAAATAAAACTTGGATAAAATGTAAGATTTATCTTTAGGCCCATCAATCTGATGCAAAGATTCACCAAGTTTTAGTAGCTGGTAGTACAGAGTTGCATAAAATAGTAGTTGAAGTACAGGACTTGATTTACAAATCCAGCCAGATAAATTCTATAAAAAATTTGCTTCAGAAAAATGTGTTCAAAGGATGCGAAGTTATGGCAACGATTGGAAATTTCTCGAAAAATAAAGAAGGTATTTTTTCATTATTATTCTGTTTAAATATATTTGGTTATAAGATTTTTCTTTTCAAGTTGACGCGAGTTTTATGGAAGTTATATGTGTTGCATGCAGTAATTGCCTTGCTGTTGGTGATCAGCTCCAAAGAGGAATGGAAAATGTGACTGTTTTAATAAAACTCGGACGATAAGGAGTTTTACAATAAATTATTATAATTACAATATTATACTTGTGAAATTGCATAATTTCATTGAATTAAGTACATTATTTTGTAAGACTTTTTAACAAGTTATTGAAAACTAAAGTGAATATATGGTATATAAGCTATGACAACGTTGTTTCGCTATATTAAAGCTACCAAGATTATCCTCATGCTAAATAAGACAAAAAGTAAGTACAGTAGGGCCCGCTTAATGTGATCACATCGGGACTTGGGGTTTTTGATAACAATAACCGATTGATAACAATAAACGAAAAAATTTTTTATTGCTTATGTATTAGTATGTACTACATCTACAATAATTAATTAATAATAGTCACTCATTATGAAGTTTTTTATGTATTTAAACGATGGAATTCATAATAAACATAAAAATGTAATGTGATATCACATATTATGTGACGGTGATAGAAAGAATCACACGGTGGGTTTATTTACATCCACTCCGTCTTTGAAACAAATGAACCATAGGCAGATTTTCTTGCTAACACGTGACTTTAAATTATGTGGGTGACTTATGCACAATATAAAAAAATGCTTGTAACTGAAATTCAACTCCTTTGCTCGTAGGAGAAAATAATCTTAAGAATAATATGATAACATTAACCGAATTATGATAACTATAAGCGATGTTTTTTGTGTGTAATAATATATGTCCGTTCCGTTCCTGGCAAAAGTGATAACAATATCCGAATGATGACATTAACCGCGATCACATTAAGCGGGCCCCACTGTATATAAACAAATCGTGGCTAATATTTTTATAAATCACGGATAAAATACATCTAATTCAATTGGTATTATTTGCATATTGATTATAAAAATTAATGGGGTTTTCAATGTCTACCTCCGTAAGCGTTTTAGGGTTAAATGAATTAAAAAATTAATTAAATTTAATAAAATTAATTATAAAATATTAGCTTCAGCTATGAATTTCAAATTTCAAAAATACACCACGTAAGGTTTGGAAAAAGCTTGGGGATATTAATTTATTATAAAAATTTAATAGTCATTTTCTTTGGAGAATGGAGATGGTAGTAATATCTATCGTAATCACAAAATTGATTTGTCTTAGTTTTAGAAATTTAATTAATCCAAATAGAAAAAAACAACTATGTTTTTATGGGATGGATTAAAATTTTTTTAAAAATTCGAAAGTTTTTTCTTCTTCCTGGGTAAAGCAATTGCGATGCTCTCTTATATTATTATTAATTTTTTTTGTTTGTTTAGGAGATATTTTAGTTACCAGTTTTTGTAGTAGACACTCTGCATAATTATAATTATATATAGGTGCTCATACTATGTAGTGTGGTAAAGTAAAAATATAATTAATAACTTTCAATCACTATTGAGTTAATATCTTTATTTCAAAACTTGCAGAGATAAAAAAATATTTTAGAGTTGATAAATTTTCACAATTAGACATTTTATTGCAAAATTCAAAAGTCCTCGGTTGATTGATTTTCATAAAACTAAATAAATTTTTTAATCATCAGAAATTGATCACCACTAGCAAGAGAATTGCTGCACGCAACGTACACAATTTCTTTGAGATTCTCAAAACCTTGAATAAAAAATTTTAAACAAACATGAAAAAATAAGAAAAATGTAATACCATCATTATTTTGCAATAAATATTCCAATGCTCTAAGAACAGCAAAAACTCCGGTGGCAGTTTTTCGAGTCAATTCTTTTAAAGGTCTAACCTCGACAGATTTGTAAGCGAGGTTCTGGATATTAACAATTAAATGATGTAGCTCTGTGCTAGTTTCAACCATAACTTTTTGAACCTTTACATCATACTGACTTTGACAGGCCTAAAATTTATTTTCAAGTTTTCTTTAAATTTATTCTTCAGACTTACGTATGCTTTGAGGTAGTGCACCACTTTTTCCATATGTTGACATCCTAAAGTTATCGAATGAATTAAATGGTACAAAACAATTTTATTATTGTCGTCTTGTATGGTATCCATTAAAGCTTGAATATCTTCATCACATACATCAAAAAGTTCTTTGATTTTGCCGAAGGTTGATGTCAGCAAATTGTTGTATATGCGAAGATAATCAATGGCACGCAGTAAATTACTCAATACATCTATAAGTTTCTGTTTGTTTTCTGAAAATAAATAAAAGATAAATGAAAATAAAGTGGATAGATAAAATGCTTCAAAATACATAATTCAACCTTTACTAAAAAGGTCTATATCAATTTACTTCTTACTTACCATGTAATTTTTCATTTTCGATTATTTTCAGTAAATCAGAAGCTTCAGCATTTGTATCTTGGATGCTCTTAATAAATATCACTTTTAGATCTTCCGCATTTATGAAAAAAGACTTTTGCACAGAATATGAAGTTTCCACAAATTTTCCAATCAACTTCATCAACTCCTCCTTATTAATTGTTTGTTCATCCAAATTTATCTAAAATAGATGAAATATCGTTACCCGTGCATTTGCAAACTCAAATTTTGTGCTTACCACAAAAGTTTGTAAATTGTAAATTAGTATTCCCAAATTGTCGACAAAACTATTAGACTGTGATAATAGAGCCTGCTTTCCTGGTGCATCTTGAACGTTTAATTTTTCTGTTGATTTAACAACTTCCTCAACGGTCACCTTAATTTTTTGCTTTAATTCTTTGGCAAATGAAATTTGATGTTTGTGATGTTCGACAGAGCTCTCTGCAAAAACCTGAAACAACAAATTAATTTTGTATTATTACTTTTAATAGAATAAAAAATTTTACAAGTTCGGATAATTTTTCAGGCGCCATTCTTCACGATTTGGTAAGTACAAAATCACAGTTTTGTAATGCACTATTTATATTAATTTATATTTAAAAAAAAACTCAATTATTATATTTTTCTTTATCCATCACCAGCGATAATATCTGAACCGAATCTATGATAAAAGGTAAACAGCCTTAAAATGACTTAATCAAATTGTGTTTTTGAATTTATAAACAATTTTACTTATAACACACATTTGCATAAAAATGATAAAAAGATAATATGTACCTACTTTAGAAAAATATTTGCAAAAGTTGTACAACCGTTTCAAATCTCATCGACTTTTCAGGTGTCAAAATGTATCTTTGGATATTTAAATAACAAATTCAAAATCAGAATAATTAAACCTATTAATAATATATTTATTTACAATTATTCAAGGTGCCTACTTCAAAAGTTGTTAGCCAAATTATATCTTAAGCGAACAAAAATATTAATACGAATACATAAAAGAGCATTGCAAGTAATTTACCCAGGAAAAAAACAGTAAATTTTTGAATCTTTAAAATTTACTTTTTTAAAAATTACTTTAACTTATAATCATAAAAAAGCGATACCCTGTTGAATTCCTACTATCCCATTTACAACACAGGACATTATACTCAAAGCATGGTTAAGCCGTTGAAATCTGGAGAGGAGTCCGTCAAGACTGTGTACTCTCACCCCTCCTTTATAACTTATACTCAAAAGCCATTTTTCAGAAAGCTCTCAAGGAAGCAAAACAAGGAATTAAAGGAAACGGAAGATTAATTATCATCGTCAAATATGCGGATGACATCTGCAACCTTGGTGATAGTTCTAAAGGGATACAAAATATTAATTAACAAAATAAATAAAAACAGCAACGCATACGGTCTAAGTATAAACAAACAAAAGACAAAAATAATGGTAAAAACAAAAAGACCAATCAACAAAATAGATATTAATATCAGGGAAGAATGGACTGGAGAGGGTAGATAAGATCAGGTATTTAAGGTCGTTGCTAAAAATACCCTGTGTTGAGCATGTTACTAACGAAGGGGTTTTGCGTCGTATGCATAAGACCGAAAGGTCCTCATCATAATTAAAAGAAAAAAAGCGGTTTATTTTGAGCATATCTTTCGGAATGAAAGATATGGTTTTCTCCAACTAATCATGCAATGAAAGATAGAGGTGAAACGGGGTTTCAGAAGGAAGAGGAAATCCTGGCTGAAGAATCTGAAGCAATGGTTTGGTATTCCGGATGATGCCGTAACATTAATACGACTCCCAAAAACCAGAAACAAATATAACATCATGGTAGCCAATCTCCTATTAGGAGACGGCACTCTAAGAAGAAGAAGCAAACACGAGAGAAGTAACTTAATGAGATAAAGAGATAAGTCTGAACATTTTGAGTTTCTGTGTTGACTCAAAAGATGTTTAAGTACGTTGGTTGTTATGGAATTGATAATTCCAAAATATTTATTGTTATATCAGCTCCAAGAAATAATAACATAAGAAAAAAAAGTTATACGTATATGTGAGCGATAATTCCATAATTAACCAATGATTAAAATGCAATAAGCAACTATTTAATATTAACCTATTGATAGCGAAGCAATCAGAGATTGAAGTAAAACAAATTGCATTAACATAAACAAATTTAGAATCGTTAATTATTTATTATTATCTTGAACAAAAATATAAGGAAAATGTTGATACCGTTTTATTTTTGATGGCAAGATAAGCGACAGAGAAAAGACAAAACCACACTTGAAAACTTTTTTTGAAACCAGAATTGATATCAGAAGAAATAAATTCTTGAAAAAGTTTAATGCAATATTGCAGAGATAGTAAAACTGGGTAAAAGGCGAAGAATAGAATGGAATAGTCACATCGAGACTATTCAATTTTTAAACGAACTGTAATAATTTTATTATTGAATATGCCAAAATCAATAGAAGCATTACAAAAAAACTTTTTTTAAATTAATTGGAACTTGATATTCTAAAGTAAAAAACAATTTTTGTTTTTTTACAAATAAAATTGCTTACAAGTTTTGAAATACAAGGTGCTTATCAATTTGTAAGCCAATTTAGGTATTATCGAAGTTCAATACTATCATCACTGGTGATAGATAAAAATTATAATATATAATAGTGTTTATCACAAAATAATTTAATTAAACCCAATAAATTGTGAAATATGGCATCCGAAAACTTATCTAAACTGGTAAACCTCTTTTATTAATAATATCGATACAAAATCACATGGTATTGTTTTAGGTTTACCCAGAAATTTCTGTGGAATTCCACAAACAGCAAAATTTATTTGCCCAAGATTTACATTTTCAAATTAAAACGACTGTTGCAGAAGTGGTTAAATCCATACAAAAATTAGACATTCATAATGAACAAGGAAAACAGGCGATATTGTCACAATGTAATAGTTTTGTCGAAAATTTGGGGTCAATAATTTACCAATTGCAAGATTTTATGGTAAATACAATATTTAACTTGGTTTTATAAATTTAACAATAACAATCTACTTTAGAGGAATTTACAAGAAAACATAATTGGTATAGAGGATTTGATTAAATTGATTGAAAAATTTGTGGAAATTTTATATTTGGTTCAGCATTCTTTGAATCAAAATTCAGAAGAGCAAAAACTAAAATTAATCAAAAGTATTCAAGACGTCATAGTTGGAGCTGCCGATCTATTGAAAATAATCGAAAACCAAAAAATTTTTGGTAATTCTCTTGTGCTTTTTAAAAAAGACTTAGTTCGGTTAATCGATAAGTTATTTTTTTAAAGATTTATAGATTTTTACAAAATTTTCAGAAAACAAGAAAAAACTTATAAGGGAATTATGCAATTTACTGCGGATTATTGATTGTATTAGTACATACAACAAATTTCTGGATCCAATTTTGTATTCAATCAAACAGAATTTTGATGGACTTGCTAAACGCATTCAGGCTGCAGTGGATATAATAAAAAACGACGAGAATAAAATTGTTTTGTACCATTTAATCGATGCAATCAGTGTTGGATGTCAGCATATGCAAAACGTAGTGCAGTATCTTAAGACATATGTAAGTGTAAAAATCAAATTGATTTAAATTCTTTTTAAATTCTCTTTTAGGCCGATCAATATGATACAAAAACTCATAACAATGTGCATGATAAGAGCACAGAGGTACATTATTTAGTGTCTGGACTACAAGATTTATTTTACAAATCTGATGTTGAGATTAAGCCTTTGAAAGATTTAATTCGAAAAAATGTGACCAGAGGATGTTTATTGTTTGGTACATTAGAAGATATACTAAATCATAGCAAAGGTACATTTTTCTTGATCTTTTCATATTTAATTGTTAATTTTCTTTAAGATTATGACAGTCGTAATGGAATTGTACATGTTGCATGCAGCGATACTTGGGCTAATACTAATCAACTCGTTAGAGGATTGGAAAATGTAGCTCGTCTAATGGAAATCAACTAATAACGTACCAATATTTTGTAGCATGACTTTATAATTTGGGAAAATTTGGTTTATTTAAATTTTAAAATAGTTTTAATTTTCATAAATTGTAGGATTCCTAGTTTAATATGTTGTCAGAAAAACTCACTTTCCACTCGACAAACGGTAATAAATTAATTTTATCCACTATATCTGCTATATGAAATTATTCTTCATTTTATTTATTAGAGTGAGGTAAAGTATCCCTTTTAATACTGGTACAATAAAACCATTTTTCACAATTTCAAGAGTAAAGTGGTCACTTTACTCCCACTTTTGGGGGAATAAAGTACCAATTTTTTTCAAAGTGGGAGTAAAGTAAAATTAAAGGAACGATATCCATAGAAACAAAACTTCAAAAAAAGGGAACGTCACATTTTACTGAATAATTTTGCAAATTCAAAATCTCAAATTTAGTTATTGACTGATGTAATTGACAAATTGTGAAAAATAGTATATATATCTTGGGACTAAGGTGACTTTTCAACCGTGTGCGATTTTTGCACTCGGTAAACCTCGTGCAAAAACCTTCACACGCAGGATGAAAAGTGGCACCTTAGTCCCATGATGTATAATATACTATTATCATGCAACAAGTAATCCAGCTGTTCATGCAAACGACGCCGACGGCTTGAATCTGGAAAGGTCCCCTAGTAAATTAATGCCTAAGCTAGAACTATAAGTCAGAAGAAAATATGAATAATTAAGTCTGCCATTTGTACATTATTATTATTACCTTACTTAGCTGCCTGTTAAAAGCTTAAGTTTTACTGCTTATAATCAGGACTTGTCGAGGTCAGCGTCAAACAAAAATCTACTTTTTCTCTAAATCTAAACCTATTAACTCTTAAATCTTAATACTCAAAAAGTAATAGCAATTTATTTACAAACAAACGTAAGAGGGGAGAGAAAGTAAACCTGCGAGATAAAAAATTTTGCAAATTTTTATGTGTGTTTAAAAGGTCAAAAAATTAGATTTTCAAATTGCTCAGGTAACAAAATTCGTGTTTTGGTATAAATGCTTTGTAAATAAAGCAAAAATCAATGATTACTAAGTGGATTACAATATAGATAGCTTAGGGCCTCTATAAAAATCATGGAATATAAGAATATTATCAAAAAATTACTTAAAAAATTTTTCTTTATAAGTGGTATCTTCAAGGCAAGAAATGCGGCGGAATTCGTTTGAAGTTTAAAATGTTAGCAAAACATCGTAAATAAACATATTCACAAAGTAAATACTTCGATGTTCAAAATAAATTTTGATATAAATTTTAGTATAAAAAGAGGCTGCAATTTTTTTATCATTGTCTACAAATTTAAGAATACAAAGATGTCACTTTCGAGGTTTCCCTTAAACGTAAATAAGTTAAGTAATTTTGAAAAATTCTATATAAATTTTTTATAGGTGCCTGTGGTTTCCGAACTCCCGGAACAACAAATTGCTTCTGCCAAAGATTTCAACACTTCAATTCAAAAAACCATTGCAGAAGCCATTGAGTCTGTAGATAAACCCAACCTTCAAAATGCAATCGAAATTAAAGGATTAGTTCTCGAAAGCAATCTTATTGCTGAAAATATTAACACTATAATTTTTTATTTGCAAAATGTGGTAGTAAGTATTTCAATGGATTCAGATCGATGTGAGGTATAAACTAAATCATTTTAGGCGGATTTAGAGGATGGTGTGGAAGGAAAACAAAATTTAGTGCAACTGATTGGAAAATTGGTTCAATCTTCTCATACGCTTCTCAATGAAATCAATAAAAATCCGTATGATTTAAAAATCAAGTTAAAGGAATGCCTCAAACAAGTTGCATCCGTATCAGCAGATTTGTTGAAAATTATTGAGGGAGCGAAACAAAATGGTCAGTGTCACTAGTCGAGTTTCGGTAATCAAAATTTAATTTGTTGCTTTTAGAAAACTGGAAAATACTTTCATTAGCTTTGGAAAATATACTCCGTGCAATCAATTTGGTTAAAATTCGTAACGAGGTTATAAATGACTCTCCAGATCACATTACAGATATTTTGAAGGAAGACGTGCAACGCATTTGCAATGTCATAAGCACTATTACGCTCCAAAATGGTAAAGTTGCGCTGTATGACTTTATCAGTGCAGTAAATAAATGTTGCAGGCACGTGGAAGGAGTTGTGGGTGTCTTTCTGCAACAGCACGTAAGAAAATTGTAATTTTAAAGTTTAATAAAGTTTAACATTGTTTCTTTCAGGGCGGTCTATATTCTGAAGAAATTCGTAAACTAATGACGGTAACTTGCAAAGAATTGAATGATGTAGAGGTAGCACTGGAGAAATTGTACAAAGGAACAGATAATATTGCGAGTTTGATAAGTTTGATTAGCGAGAATGTTAAAAAGAGATGTGAAATCATAGCAAAATTGATATTTGCATTTGAATCAGAAACCGGTAAGTAAAATTTGATTTAGCTGCAGCAAAATGTACTTAAATTTTTATTTTCTAGCTGCCAATACCATCAGCGGTGATCCACTACAAATTATGACTCGATCTATGAAGATCAGACATTAGTTTTATTAAAAGAATAAAAGAAAACCTTTCTATCATCACTCAATATAAAACTATGTAGCAATGTAATACTAAAAAGTAGCACTCTAGAAACATTACGTAATGTAACAATTTAATTAAAAAAAAATTATAAAAAAAACAAAATAAACTTTCTAAAAAATTGGGTACGATTTTGATTTCGATCTCGTTTGGAATTTTTCGTCCAAAATTTTAAATTTGGTAAAATTTGTAAATAGCAATTAGTAAAATGAGACATTTTGATTTCAAATTTGCTGCAACGACTTGTGATAAAGCTGCAAATCCAAAATTAATTACAAACCAAATAAAATTTATTTGTACCTAAGTTAAATAAAATTTATCTCAACTATTATAACCCTAACCCTAACTTATCAAATATTCAGGGGTATTATGTATCACCAACGTTATCATAAAGGTGACAGTTATGACATAAAATAAAGTTTTTTGGTAAATTCTACCAATGAAATCGATACGATTTACCGAAATATGTTATAACGGTCACCTTTATGATAACGTTGGTGATACATAATACCCCTAATTGCTATAGATAAATTCCGCCCACTATTCCAAAAATCAAAAGAGTTGTCAAAAAATAATTAATTATTAGACTTCCGAAATAAATCGGCTCTTTGCAAAATTCGAAAGTCATGAGTCACGGCTAGTTCAGTTCAACTTATCGCTCAAACGTTCCGTTATCACGACCTTGCCAAATTTACATAAATTTAATTTTCAATTAATCCAATAATTTTATTTGAGTTTCAAAAATTTCTCTTCTTTGTAGATTACTATAAAAGAATTAAAACGCCCACTTTTGCATTATCAATTTATTTATTTTTTAAAATTTTTCTTTATGCAAAATTAAAAAACTATCGACTTTCGACGGTCGTACCGCTCTCTTTTCATTAAAACTCAAAAACTTTTCTCACCACGATTATGTGACCAAGGGCACATAAAAATTTCTTATTTTTAAATTTTTTACAAAATTAAAGTTTTTAAGTTTACATAAAGCTTCTCCATCACAAAATTATACGACAATATACCACATACATTCACGTGGATATAAAATTTTGGAAGCTTCTCAGACCGTGGCTAATTACCTTTAAAATAAAATAAATACTTTCTTAAATGATCTAAGGCTGTAAGGCGATGTGGACTTCTTATCTAAAAAGAGCACTCTTTTTTCATGTTTATACTTCCTAGTTGAAAACAAATGCACAATATACAAAAAAATTGTAGAAGCGGAGTTTCAAAGTAACGAAAAAGAAAAATTGAAAATAAAATATTATGATCATAAAATATATTTTGGATTAATCTACTTGAATATGTTATAATTTTTTTTCAGATGTCGGTAGCATAACTCAAGAACTATTTTTATCAAATGACTATTATGCATAAATAAAATAAATAACTATTTAGAAAATATAACATGATAAAATATAACTTCCATATCTTTAAAATGCAGTAAAATGATTAGGTACCATTAATGGTATAAATACGGTTGGAATGAATTTAATACTTTATGCATGCAGAATAACCATAAGTAAGACCCTTACTTACTTTTCTGTTCAGTTTTACTTCAGTTTGGTTCTACTCACTTTTTCTAACGAAAATGTCTGATGTAAGTATATTCTAACTATTTTTTTAATGATTATTATAGTTTTAATTGTGTAATAAAAATTAACCACTAAAATTAATAACTAAAACATTAAATGTCAATATACCAAGAAGGCTCACTGATTGCTGATGCAAATTACATATATGTCGCAAATAACAACCAGAACCTGCTTAAAAACAAAAATGAAAAACAAAAGAACCATACCTGAAAAAAGTCACTTAGCGGTTAATTTATAATAATTTATAAAATGATTTTATCAGATTACATAAACGAGAGGCCAAATCATGCAAAATACTCAAAACCAATGTGGTGTGATAAGGTGAAGCAATTCTAAATATTCGTGAAGTCAAATTTGTTTAAAAAAGGCTAGGGTATATCTAATGTTGGCAGTTTGTATGCATTGATAACATAAAATAATCAGGCGATTTTCATCGATAATGAGAAAAACTTTGCCAAGCAAAAATCGCTGACATATCCGGTTTCTAACGTAGTTAGCCTACCTCATCCGAAAAAGAAAAATAACTAACAATTTTTTTGTTTTAGTCAAAACTCTCCTCTCAAGAGGCATTTAATAAGAAAAAATTATTTTCCCATAAAATTCACGCTCAAGTTCTTCAAGTAATCGAAGAAATTTCGACACATATCACTAAATTTGAAGTTTCGAATGATGCAGATAAAAAATTATTTTTGAACGCAGTCAACTATTACTATCGTGATCTCACTGCAGTCATTTTTCACTTACGGCAAGTCGTGGTATGATGATAACAACAAAATGATTACAAATTATAAATTGAAAATTATTTTAGATTAAAATCGATAGTGATGATCCAAGCATTTGTGATTTGCACAATGTTATAACTGAGTTAAATAAACTTGTGTTCCCCCTTCAAGAGTATCTAAATTTGGAAATAGGTAAACTCAAAATCCAATTGAAATCTAGCGTCAGTGCTGCAGGATCTCAAGTTGAAGAGCTACTGAAAATTGTAAAATTTGACAACCTGCACGGTAAGTGATTTTATAGTTGCAAGAACAGTACCTAAATATTTGTTTGACAGAACATAAACAAAAAGTATTGGACTGCCAGCTCGATTTGCTTTTGTCTGCTGAAGGTTTAAAATTGCACATCCAGCATTCTAACGTAAGTCCTATCGAGCTAGAACGAATGATGCATGAAATAATGGAAAAAATTAAAAGTAATATCATTAAAATACAAACCGACCATGAACTTCTGGCTGAAGATTTCTCACATTATACTCTGCATACCGTCCAGCATATACAAAATATTTTGGATTACATGCGAAAACAGGTGAGTTCGTTTTTTGATTACAATTAATTGTTGGTGAATGAAGTAATTCTACTAATTTTTTTAATAGAATAACACAGAAAAGTTTGAAAATAATGTCAGAAAGGTTTTCAATGATGTTGAAGTTATTGGCGTTGCATTTGTTTCCGATATTCTAGAAGCTGTGCGTTGTGACAATCCTATGAAGAATATGTTAG
The DNA here is from genome assembly GCA_905340355.1 of Rhagonycha fulva. Classification (NCBI taxonomy): domain Eukaryota; kingdom Metazoa; phylum Arthropoda; class Insecta; order Coleoptera; family Cantharidae; genus Rhagonycha; species Rhagonycha fulva. The sequence continues at coordinate 4,505,534 of HG996559.1, forward strand.
ATGTCATTGATAATTGTGATAAACATGTTAGTAAAGGTAGTTTGGAATTGCAAAAGGTATTTGAGACAGTGAAGGCAAAAAATATTGGCGAAAAAGGTATGAGACAGTAATTGTAAAAAATGATAATATATGTTCTAATTTGTTTATAGATAATGAAACACTGAAAGAATTGATTACCCATATCTTTATTTGTGGCATAAATGGAATAAGTGCATTGAATCATTGTATTGAAAATGCTATTTTAATGAAATAGAGTTGATGTTATTTAATAATATTTTATAACCAGTTGCTACTAATTATGTTAAAAGAAAAAAACTAACTAACTTTGTTACTCAACGTCACCGATGTGGTGGCTAGTAACTTTTTTAATGGGAGGGTGCACAATTAAAAATTACTGAAAAGTATAAAGTGCGATGTTTTATTTAAATACTTCTGACTAATCTTATAAAACTTATAAATATACAAATATTAATTAACAAAATAAATAGTCAGTAACGCATACGATCTACTAAGTTTAAAGAAGCAAAAGACAAAAATTATGGTAGAAACGAAGAGACCAATCAACAACATAGATATTAATGTCGGGGAGCGATGGACTAAAGGGAATAGATAAGATCAGGTATTTGAGGTGTTGCTTAAAATACCCTGTGTTGAGCAAGTTACTAACGATAAGGTTTTACATCGTATGCATAAAGACCAAAAGGTCCTGACTATCATTAAATAAAAAGAGCGGTTTATTCTGAGCATAACTTTCAAAATGAGAGATATAGTCGTCTCCAACTAATCATGCAAGGGAAAATAGAGATGAAATGGGGTCTCAGAAAAAAGAGGTAATCCTGGTTGAAGAATCTGAAGCAATGGGATGGTATCCGGATGCTATAAGATTAATACGACTCGCAAAAAACAGAAAGAAATACAACATCATGGTAGCCAACCTCTTATTAGGAGACGGCACTGTAAGAAGAAGAAGAAGCAAACACGAGAAAAGTAACTGTTGCTGAGAAGTAGTGAGATAAACAAATATAAGTCTGAATATTGTGAGTTGCTGTGTTGACTCAACAGATCATTAAGTAGGTTGGTTTTTATGGAATTGATAATTCCAAAATTTTTATTGTTATATCAGCTCCAAGAAATTATAATTAGGGAAAAAAGTTATAATTCGTATATGTGAGCGATAATAATTCTATAATTAACCAATGATTAAAATGCAATAAGCAAGTATTGGGGAAAGGTAGCTACTTTGGGTCCGAAAATACAAATTTTACGATTGAAACCTCGATGAATTCTGAAAAAGTATATATTAAATAAGAGAATTAGCTATGACAGAATGCCTTAAATGCACCTGTTTTTTCAAAAATCGAATTTAAAAAAGCTTGATTTTCGAAGGTTAAACGCTCGTGATTGGTTAATCAAGTTCGTTCGTTCGAGGTACGTGCGCTCCTATACATAAAAGTGTTGCACTTGACAAATTAGTCAGTAACTCTTGCGCTATGGTAGGAATGCGTTCTCCTTTTTTATTAATTAAAAATTTTAATTTAAACATTTAAAATTATTTAAAAATTACTTCAGAAAAGGGTTACTTAAATTTAACGAACGGTAGTTACTTTTGCGCGTGGGTCCGACTCTTGCGAGGGTGATTTTGATCAAAATGACAACTAATTTAAAAATATCCCTAGGCCCGTGGGTCAAGGAAATGGTGGATCTTTGAGAGGTGAAACTCGTGAGAGTGAATTTTTAACGCAGGGTAGTTGTGCGAAGAAAAATCGACTTAAAGCACCCCTCGCTGCGCTTGGGCGCTTTAAGCCATTTTTCCCGCACATTTAAGGTTGAAAACCATAATTTTCGTTCGGAGTGCACTGTTACTGCATCGCAATGCAAGTGTCGCTCCCACTCTGCGCAAAGCTAAGACCAGTTCTCGGTGCACGCACCGACAGGAGAATGAACTGAATGAATTGATTCACCAATCCCGAGCGACTTTGCTTTAAAATTTACTGTGAAAATCGAAGTTTTTAAATTCGATTTTTGAAAAAACAGGGGCATTTAAGGCATTCTGTCATAGCTAATTCTCTTATTTAATATATACTCTTTCAGAATTCATCGAGATTTCAATCGTAAAATTTGTATTTTCGTGCCCAAAGTAGCTACCTGCAACCTTATTAATAGCTTCTTTGCCTACGGATAATCCTTGACCTCGTATTTACCCAGTTCCCGTATCAGTGGATTTTCTGAGGCCGCACTTTGGTCGTAAAGTTTTTCAGCTGCTTTTTTCACCACTTCCTGGAGCGTTGGCAACTTCGCGTTTTCGTGTAAGTTCTTGTTTGGGATGTATACCAATCGGTTTCAAGCAATCTCCTCAGGCAAACGTTCTAAACTCGCTGAAGAAATCGTGTCTGAGCTTATGGTTGAAAGGCCCATGCTGGAGAGGTGTAGGTCATGACAGGGCAGATGATGGACTTGTAGATGCATAACTTGAGGGATTTATCGAGCTTGCTCCTTCGACCGATCAAAGGGCCCAATGATCCCATTAGAGCCTTTGATTGATTGCGAAGCCTCTCGATTTGACGCCCCCAGATTAGTCGCCGGTCCAGGGTGACCTCGAAATATTTAACAGAATTCTCCCATGGGATAATTGCGTTGAATATATAGAGGTAGTGGCCGTAAAACTCCACCCATTGAGCGTTACCCTGGTTCTAAACGCACATCTATCTATCAGAATGCGTGAATAGAGGTCAAAATTGCATGAAAATACCAAACTTTAAAATAAATTATTAACTAAACTAATCAATTTACAGCATTCGTCCATATCTAAAACGCTTTTTTTTAATATATTCTATCAGATTTCGTTGAGTTTTCTTTTATAAATATTACACTTTCGGGCGCTGGCTAATGTACGAGACCCACAGAATAATATATTAATGATCTGCATTTCCCTTAATATACTTTAAAAATTGAAATAAAAATATTTAAAAATTAAATTCTAATATTTTCTTCATGTACCACTCAGAGGGTTACACTCTACCTTTGAGAAACGCCGCCCTAACATTTCATTTCACATTATCCAACAAAAGTTATTTGCAAATTTATTATAATTGCAAAATAGACTCACAATGAACTACAAATAAAGGTTTTTTATAGTACACTATGAAACTTACATAAATATAATGTAAATTAATTAGCAATGGAATCGAAAGAAAGTGGAAATTATAACTCAGGTCAAGAGAAGGAAATTTGAATAATTAAGCCACATCTAAAAACATATGGCTGAAAAACCTAAAAACGTGAGGAACTATTCAAGAAGAATTAACAATACGATAAATCATATTATTTATTATAGGTACCATAACATGAACTACCTGGTTTTCACAGTGGTGAAGGTTCAACTCCGAATCATATGGACAAATCAATAGCGATGGGAAGCAGTTTTCGAACTACTAACCAAGTCGATGTAGACTTCTTGGGGACCAGGACTTCTTATCTAATAGCCCCGGTTGAATCCTACAAGTTTCTAAAATTGATATGTAGTGTGATTCAGTATCTACGTGAAGTTGTAGGATCTAAGGTTAAAAAACATGATTTGCAGAAAATAACTAGTTTTTTCATTGAATGATGGCTCCAAGAATTCAAAATGAGGACTCTTTTTCATGTTTATACTTCTCAGTTAAAAAAAAAATTCAAAAAATAACAAAATAAAAATTTGAAAGCGGAGTTTCACGGTAATAAAAGAGAAAAATTAAAAATAAATTATGATCATAAAATATAATTTGGATTAATCTACTTTAACATGTTTTAATTTTTTTCAGATATCGGTAGCATAACTCAAAAAGGATTTTTATAAAGTGACGTAATGCATTAAGATAAATATTTATTTAGAGAATAAAAAATGACAAAATATGACCTCCATATCATTAAGATGTAGTAAAATGATTACCATTAATGGTATAAATACGGTTGGAATACAGAATAACCATAAAGAAGAGAAATATTTCTGTTCAAAGGTTTCATGCAGTTTGATTCTACTCAGTTTTTCTAACAAAAATGTCTGATGTAAGTAAATTTTAACTATTTTTTAATGATTATTTCAGCTTTAATTGCGTAACAAAAATTGATCACTAAGATCAATAACATGGTAAAATTTAAAGTTGTTATTTCTTTTGTTGTCACAACGTAACAACTATGTTTTTAAATTTCATATTTTCAACATTAATAACTAAAACATTAAATGTTAATATCAAAAAGGATGAAGTGGAAGGGTTCAGTGATTGCTGATGCAAATTATGTTCATCACAAAAACGACCAGAACTCGCTTGAAAACGGATACAGGTATTACACATAAGCACAAAAATGATAAATAAAAGAACCATACCTAAAAAAAATCACATAGCGGTATATTTATAATAAATTATAAAATGGTTTTATGAAATTACATAAACGAGAGGCCAAATCATGCAAAATACTCAAAACCAATGTGGTGTGATGAGGTGAAGCAATTCTAAATATTCGTAAAATCAAAATTGTTTAAAATGGGCTAGGGTATACCTACGTAAATTTTTAATATAGGCAGTTTGTATAAATTGACAATATAAAATAATCAGGCGATTCTCATCGATAATGAGAAAAACCTTGAAAAGCAAAAATCGCTAACACATTTCCAGTTTCTAGCGTAGTTAGCTTACCTCACCTGAGAAAGAAAAATATATTAACAATTTTTTTATTTTAGTCAAAACTCTCACCTCAAGAGGTATTTAATAATAAAAAATTATTTTCCCATAAAATCCACGCTCAAGTTCTTCAAGTCATCGAAGAAACATTGACACATATCGAAAAATTTGAAATTTCGAATGATGCAGATAAGAAATTATTTTTGAACGCAGTCAACTATTACTATCGTGATCTTACTGCAATCATTTTTCACTTACGGCAAGTCGTGGTATGATGATAACTACGAGTACAACATGATTGCAAATTATACATTAAAATTATTTTAGATTACAATTAATAGGGATGATCCAAGCATTTGCGATTTACACAATGTTATAAATGAGTTAAATAAACTTTTGTTTCCCATCCAACAGTCTTTAAATTTAGAAGTAAGTAAACTCAAAATCCAATTGAAATCTAGCGTCAGTGCTATAGGATCTCAAGTTGAAGAGCTACTGAAAATTGTAAAATTTGACAACCTGCACGGTAAGTGACTTTATAGTTGCAAGAACAGTACCTAAATATTTGTTTGACAGAACATAAACAAAAAGTTTTGGATTACCAGCTCGATTTACTCTTGTCTGCTGAAGGTTTAAAATTGCACATCCAGCATTCTAACGTAAGTCGTTTCGAGCTAGAAAGAATGATTCATGAAATAATGGAAAAAATTAAAAGTAACATCATTAAAATACAAACCGGTCATGAACTCCTGGCTGAAGATTTCTCACATTATACTCTTCATACTGTCCAGCATCTACAAAATATTGTGGATTACATGCGAAAACAGGTAAGTTAATTTTTTGATTAGAATTAATTATTGGTGAATGAAATAAATACACAAATTTTTTTAATAGAATAACACAGAGAAGTTTGAAAATAATATCAAAAAGGTTTTCAATAATGTTGAAGTTATTAGTGTCGCATTTTTTTCCGACATTTTAGAAGCTGTGCGTTGTGACAATCCTATGACAAATATGTTGGATGTCATTGATAATTGTAATAAACATGTTAGTAAAAATTGTTTGGAATTGCAAAAAGGATTCGAGACAGCGAAGGCAAAAAATATTGGCGAAAAAGGTATCAAATAGTAATTCTAAAGGATCGTATATATTAATTTGTTTTTAGGTAATGAAACAGTGAAAGAATTGATTACTCATTTGTTTATTTGTGCTATAAATGGATTGAGTGCATTGAATCACTGTATTGAAAATGCAATTTTAATGAAATTTGTGGTGGGTTAATGTTATTTAATAATACCTATATAATTAGTTGCTACTAATTCTGTAAAAAAAACTATCTAATTTCGTTATTCAACGTCACCAATGGAGTGGCAAGTAACTTTTTCAATAAAAGGGTGCACAATTAAAAATTACTGTAAAGTATAAAGTGCGATGTTTTATTTAAATACTTCTGACTAAACTGATAAAACCTATAAATATACAAATATTAATTAACAAAATAAAGAAAGTCAGCAACGCATATGGTCTAAGTGTAAACAAACCAAAGACCAAAATAGTGGTAAAAACGAAAAGACCAATCAACAACATAGATAAGGTATTTGAGGTGTTGCTCAAAACACACTGTGTTGAGCAAGTTACTAACGAAAGGTTTTGCGTCGTATGCATAAAGAACAAATGGTCCTGACCATCATTAAAAAAAAGGGCGGTTCATTTCGAGCATATCTTTCAAAATGAGAGATATAGTCTTCTCCAACTAATCATGCATGGAAAAATAGAGGTAAGACAGGATCTCAGAAGGAAGATGCAATATTGGTTGAAAAATCTGAAGCAATGGGTTGGTATTCCGAATGCCGTAGCATTAATACGACTCGCAAAAAACAGAAACAAATACATACTCATGGTAGCCAACCTTCTATTAGCAGACAGCACTCTAAGAAAAAGAAGCAAACACGAGAGAAGTAACTTAGTGAGATAAAGAGATAAATCTGAACATTGTGAGTTGCTATGTTGATTCAACAGATGTTTAAGTAGGTTGGTCGTTATGGAATTGATAATTCCAAAATATTTATTGTTACATCAGCTCCAGGAAATGATAATTTTGGAAAAGAAAGTTATAATATAATAATTCCATAATTAACCAATGATTAAAATGCAATAAGCAAGTATTTAATATTAACCTTAATATTAATAGATAATATTAAAATATTACACTTTTGGGCGCTGGCTAATGTCCGAGACCCACAGAATAATAAAGAGTGTCCTAACAAGAGCGCCGGATTTAAATTTGTTGCTATTTTGTTAATCCGAATTGAACGGTAGTCTTTTTGTCAGTTGTCACGTCCAGACCGCGCAATTTAAGAATATAAAGAAAGATTCAAACGAACAACGTTTAATTATTGTAAAAGCACATTACAAAAATGATGAAAGTTTTGCGAAGACGGTTCGCCAATTATGTCAAGTTTTACTTACATCAAATAAATCGACAGTGAGGCGTTTAATTATAAAATTTAAGATCAAATTTGTGCTGATGGATCAGAAGATCATTGTTTGTCGTCGTCTTTGTCGGTCAGTCAGAAATATAGCCACAAGAAGGGAATCTGAGGTCGAGAATTCAGGAATCCAGAAGAATCCAGAAATTTAGGAGAATCCAGAAATATTCAAATTTTTTGTGGCCTAAATTAGATGTAATTGATGTAAAATACATGTTTTTTCTACAAAATGATGCGACCTCCCACAGAGCACGTGAAACTATGGTGTTCCTGCAGACCAAGTTTTCAGACCGTGTCATTTCTCGATTTGGCGATCGACATTGGCCACCAAGATTGTGCGATCTAACACCGATGAATTTTTTCTTTGGGGCTATGTGAAGGAAAAGGTGTACGCGAATAAGCCTGAAACAGTTGAACATCTTAGAGAGGAAATACGGCGCGTTATTGGTGAAATACAGCCACGTTTATGCGAAAATGATACTCAAAATTTAAACAAAAGAATAACCATGTTCAAGAGGTTTCATTTGCCTGATGTTGTATTTCACGTTTAATCGGAACTATTTTACTTTATGTTGAAATAAAAATGTTTGCTTAATTCAAAATATAAATGTGTTTTTCTTTAATATTAAATCCGGCCCTCTTGTTGGGACACCTTTAATATTAATGATCTGCATTTCTATTATTATACTTTAAAAATAGAAATTAAAATTTAGAAATGCGACTTTATCCACAGTTACCCAAACACAGCACTTTTTAAAGTTTTTTAACGTCCTTTTTTAAACCTCAAATACTTGTACGCCCTCTTACCCAGCAACAAAAGTAACCTATTTTTTTTTTTTAATAAAATAATTATACCTACCCATAAATACTTTTATGGACACATTTTATGTGAAAAATAATATAAAAATAAATAAAAATTAAATTTTGATGTTTTTTTCATATACCACTCCGAGGGTTACACTTTACCTTTGAGAAATGCTGCCCTAACATTTTACTTCAAATTACAACGAAAGTTATATGCAAATTTATTATAATTGCAAAAATAGGCACACAATGAACTCCAAAAGAAAAACGTTTTTTATAGTAGGTACACTATGAAACTTACATAAATAATTTAAGTTAATTAGCAATGGAATCGAAAGGAAGTGGAAATTATGAATCAGGTCAAGAGAAGGAATTTTGAATAATTGAGCCACATCATGATAAACAGACAACGGTATGTGTTTCTTCAATTGATACTCCAGAGAAAGGTCCATGAAAAGAAAGAACCGAAAATAAGACGAATTTCATGGCTGAAAAACCTAAAAGCGTGGGGAACTATTCAAGAAGGATTAGTAATACGATAAATCATTTATTTATTATAAGTGCCATAACATGAACTACCTGGTCTTCACCGTGGTAAAGGTTCAATCCATATTCAGTTCAGTCCAAATAATATAAACAATTCAATAGCGAAGGTAAGCAGTTTTCGAACTACTAACCAAGGCGATGTGGACTTCTTATCTAATTACTCCGGTTGAATCCTACAAGTTTCAAAAATTGATATGTGGTGTGATTCAGAATCTACGTGAAGTAATTCAGTTGTAAGGTTAAAAAACATGATTTGTAAAAAATAACTAGTTTTTTCATCGAATGATGGCTTCAAGAATCCAAAATTAGAACTCTTTTTTCATGTTTATACATCCCAGTTAAAAACAAATTCAAAAAATAACAAAAAAAAATTTAGAAGCGGAGTTTCACAGTAATAACAGAGAAAAATTAAAAATAAATTATTATGATCATAAAATATATTTTGGTATAATCTACTTGAACATGTTTTAACTTTTTTCAGATATCGGTAGCATAACTCAAGAAGGAATTTTTAAAAGTGACATAATGCATAAATAAGATAAATAGTTATTTGGAAAATATAAAATGGCAAAATATGACCTCCATATCATTAAAATGTAGTAAAATGATTACCATTAATGGTATAAATACGGTTGGAATGAATTTAATACTTTATGCATGCAGAATAACCATAAAGAGGAGTAATACTTCTGTTCATAGGTTTCATGCAGTTTGATTCTACTCAGTTTTTTTAACGAAAATGTCTGATGTAAGTAAATTTTAACTATTTTTTAATGTTAACTTCAGCTTTAATTGCGTAACAAAAATTGATCACTAAGATCAACAACATGAATAAAATTTATAGTTGTTATTTTTTTTGTTGTAACAACGTAACAACTATACGTTTTTAAATTTTATATTTTCAACATTAATAACTAAAACATTAAATATTAATATCAAAAAGAATGAAGTGCAAGGGTTCACTGATTGCTGATGCAAATTATGTAAATCACAAAAACGACCTGATCTCGCTTGAAAACGGGCACAGGTATTATACATAGGCACAAAAATGATAAATAAAAGAACCATACCTGAAAAAAATTACATAGCGGTATATTTATAATAAATTATGAAATGGTTTTATCAAACTACATAAACGAGAGGCCAAATCATGCAAATACTCAAAACCAATGTGGTGTGATGAGATGAAGCAATTCTAAACATTCGTGAAATCAAAATTGTTTAAAATGGGCTAGGGTATACCTACGTAAATTTTCCATATTGGCAGTTTGTATAAATTGACAATATAAAATAATCAGGCGATTCTCATCGATGAGAAAAACCTTGAACAGCAAAAATTGCTGACAGATCCGGTTTCTAACGTAGTTAGCCTACCTCACCTGAGGAGGAAAAATATATTAACAATTTTTTTATTTTAGTCAAAATTCTCACCTCAAGAGGTATTTAATAATAAAAAATTATTTTCCCATAAAATTCACGCTCAAGTTCTTCAAGTCATCGAAGAAACTTTGACACATATCACCAAATTTGAAATTTCGAATGATGCCGATAAGAAATTATTTTTGAACGCAGTCAACTATTACTATCGTGATCTTACTGCAGTCATTTTTCACTTACGGCAAGTCGTGGTATGATGATAACTACGAATACAACATGATTGCAAATTATACAATAAAATTATTTTAGATTACAATTAATAGTGATGATCCAAGCATTTGTGATTTACACAATGTTATAACTGAGTTAAATAAACTTGTGTTCCCCGTCCAAGAGTCTTTAAATTTGAAAATAGATAAACTCAAAGTCCAATTGAAATCTAGCGTCAGTGCTGTAGGATCTCAAGTTGAAGAGCTACTGAAAATTGTAAAATTTGACAACCTGCACGGTAAGTGACTTTGTAGTTGTAAAAACAGTACCCAAATATTTGTTTGGTAGAACATAAACAAAAAGTTTTGGATTGCCAGCTCGATTTACTCTTGTCTGCTGAAGGTTTAAAATTGCACATCCAGCATTCTAACGTAAGTCGTTTCGAGCTAGAAAGAATGATTCATGAAATAATGGAAAAAATTAAAAATAATATCATTAAAATACAAACCGGTCATGAACTCATGGCTGAAGATTTCACACATTATACCCGTCATACCGTCCAGCATATACAAAATATGTTGGATTACATGCGAAAACAGGTGAGATAATTTTTTTATGAGAATTATTGGTGAATGAAATAATTAAACTTATTTTTAATAGAATAACACAGAAAAGTTGGAAAATAATGTCAGAAAGATTTTCAATGATTATGAAGTTATTGCTATAGCATTCGTTTCCGACATTTTAGAAGCTGTGCGTTGTGATAATCCTATGAAGAATATGTTAGATGTTATGGATAATTGTGATAAACAAGTTAGCAAAGGAAGTGGGGAGTTGCAAAAAGTACTTGAGACATCGAAGGCAAAAAATATAGGCGAAAAGGGTATGAAACAGTAATTGTAAAGAATGGTAATATATTAATTATACTAATTTGTTTATAGATAATGAAACACTGAAAGAATTGATTACCCATATGTATATTTATGCTATAAATGCATTGATTGCATTGAATCATTGTATTGAAAATGCTATTTTAATGAAATAGGGTTAGTGTTATTTAATAATATATAATCAGTTGCTAAAAATTCTGTAAAAAAAACTAACTAACTTCGTTACGCAACGTTTTCAATAGGAGGGTGTAGAATTAAAAATTACCAAAAAGTATAAAGTGCAATGTTTTATTTAAATACTTCTGACTAAACTTATAGAACGACCCGTGTGACTTGTACACTTGTATTGTCAACATAATTATGATTGATGAAGGAAAAAAATAAAGAGCCAGCACAAAGGTACATCTCTAGAGACCTAGTACATTAGGAAGTTGAACCATCCTCCTGAAGTGATGATTCAGAATCAATTGAACCAAAACATAAAAAAAGAGTTCTACTTTTTCATTCATAAACTATTAAACTTTATAATCTAAGAAAGACGACTGTATCTAAGATGTTCTAATAGCACCATAAACTTTAACAGATATTCACTGAAAGCAGAAGTTGCTTCTATGCTCTAGCCAAATACCCAAAACACCTTAATGCAAAAATTATTTAAAGTGTCTGTCCAGTTGTAGCAATAAATGTAATTTTTTTTACCACAAGTGTGCCACTTAATGCCTGGTGTACTAAGGGCAGCTGGCTCTGTGCTTTTCGCACTAAGCTCTGAGAGCGGGGAAATCTCGTGGGTACTTGTTAATAGCGTTGTTAACTAAAAAGCATACATCTGCAGCTGAAAATAAAAAAAGCTCAATGGGCGCCAGGTTCAAATAAAACACCTAGTAAGAAGAAAAAAATGGTGATTTACTTGAAACCAAAGGAAAAGAAAGTAAAGGGTCGTTTGGTTACGTATTCTACAAACAAATCACAGTGGATTATACAGTAGTAATGACCCAATGGTCCCAAACAAAAGTAGGAGCTGAAGGCCAAAAATATGTTGCAAAAAAAACTACGCAGTTGCCCAACTTAAAACAAGCATCAACTAAACTACCTGCTAAAGCGTAAGTCTAAAAAGCTTAAAAATGACCAAGCAAAAACGCTTAAATATGAAGTAAAACTTCAGCAACATGCAAGACAAAATACTTGAAATGCGTACTCACCTGGGTGTCTTAAACTGACCAGTTGGTCCAGCAGGAACAACCTTGACGTACAAATTTGACCCTTCCAATCCTCGACGAGAGCTCTCTTCGAAGATGCTGGTTGATCGTCAAAAAATGAAAAATGCACCTACAAAAGGCAAACACAAATCAAGCACATCAAGCAAGCCACCAAAATTTAACTCCAGCGACTGTGTGAAAAACAATTGCTAGCAAGCAATCAAGCCAATGCCCATATTAAAATTAAGCAACTACTAAATTCCACAAATTAATGCAAAAGCAAACAATTAGTATTATTAGGCAGGACTTCTTCGCAGCTATTATAAGGTGATGAATGCGAACTGGATGAATCCGTTCCAAAAACTTAATAAGAAATATGGCTACTACCAGAATTATTACTGACAAAATGCTTCCATATCCAAACAAATCTTCAAAACGAACTTCGTCCGACTGCCAAAGTTGGTAACACTTTATCTGCATACAGCTGATATAAAATAGCTAACCTTCCACTTCAACTTTTGCAAGATATTACAAATGGGCACTTCTATGCGATATTTACCATGCACCATTGGATAAAGCACGTAAAAATTAAGCTTGGTGTGTATTACTAATTATTAAAAATACTGGTAAAATTATAATATTTCCTGATACTGAGCGACTCTCAAAAACATTACCAAACGCAATCGCTATCTCGAAGCTTCCCGTTTGCTCCGCGATGTCGCCAGTTCACTCTCTTTTACTCGTATACAGGGCAGGTCGTAAAATATTGCCAATGTAGTATTAAATTTCAAATGTAATGCTACACAGTTTATTTTCTTTTCTAATGTTTTTGAGACCACCCCATGCGTAAAGTTCAACTTATTCACTATTTTTAGTAGTTTCGGCTGTTGATGGAATTTTTTTAATGGAATAACACTGCAATGTTTGAAAATGATGTCAAGAATGTTCTAAAAGCTATTAAAGTTATTTCTGTCGCATTTGGTACTAACATTTTAAAAGCTGTGCATTGCGACAATCCCACAAAGAGAATGTTAGATGGTATTGATAATTGTGATAAAAATATTAGTAAAGCACATTTGGAATTTCGAAAAAAAGTTTTAGGCAACTGTGCCAAAAAAATTTTCATATTTTATTTATTAATTTTAAATAACGACAATATTGTGCTAATTTATTTTTATATAATGAAACACTAAAGGAATTAGTTACTCATTTGTTTATTTGGGGAATAAATGGATTGAACACTTTTTTAAGTTTTTGTAGTAAAAATGCTATTATGAATAATTATGTTATCGCTATTTAATAATGTTTTATTTATATTCTTAAAAAAACGAACAAACTAAAACTAACATTTCGTTACTCAATGTCAACAATGTAGCTTGTAAATTTTTTCAATGGAATAACATTAAATTAAAAATAATTACAATTAACTGTTTTCAATTTATTTAGAAATTTTTTTACAGCTTAATTTTAACAATTTTTATGTAACAAACTAAAAATTATGTGGACCTCCATTAAAACATCAAATAATCACGTAGTGGTACTATAATTTCCAAGAAATTTTAAAATGGTTTGATCTAAATTGTATAGATAGGAGGCAAAATCATACAAATAAAAATCCATGTGGTGTGATGAGGTGAAGAAATTCTACACATTGCTGTTATTAAAATTATTTAAAAAAGTTTCAGGATATATCTATGTAGTTCCAATGTTCTTACAAACTGACAATATAAAACTATCAGGCGATTTTCAACGATAATGAGAAAAAATTTGAAAAGCAAAACTCGCTGACACATTTGTTTGTAAAGAACGATGAGTAATTGCTGTTATTATAAATTAACTACGTTCTTACATGGTCTATTTTATCAATGTTACAATTAAAAAGAAAGTTTGGCCAAAATAAAATTGTTTGTTTATAATAAAAATAATATATTTTTGGTTTATTTTATTTAAAATTAGTTTTTTCATCAAATGATTTATGGATTCAAGAATCTAAAATTGGAACTCTTTTTGCATGTTTATACTTTCTGATTGAATACGAATGCACTATAATCTAGAAATGGAGTATTAAAGTAACAAAAAAGAAAAATTGAAAATAAAATATTTTGAATTAATCTATTGTTCCTGTTTTGATTTTTTTCAGATGTCGGTCGGTAGCTTAAATCAAAAAGTATTTTTGTAAATAGCTATTATTTATAAATAAAATTAACAGTTATTTAGCTAACGTAAAAAATAATATAACTGTTATATCTGTAAAATGATTACTATTAATAGTATAAATAGCGTTATAAATGAATTGAATACTTTATATATGCAGAGTAACAAAGAAGAAAAGAACTACTTCTCTTCCAAATTTTCCTACAGTTTCCTTCTACTTATTTTATTAACGAAAATGTCTGGTGTAAGTTTATTCCATTTTTTAATTAATATTTTAATTTTATTGTATAATAATAATTAAGAACAGAGATTAATAAAATCATTAAAATTGGAAATTTTTATATCTTTTGTTGTAATAAAATAACAAGTACATTTTTAAAACAAAGGATTTGAAATTAATCTTAGATTGTTAAGAAACTAAGAACTACAAAAATGATAAATAAAAAACTATATATAAATAAAATAACATAGCGGTATATTTACAATAAATTATAAAATTGTTTTAATAAATTTCATAGATGGAAGGCCCAAGGATGCAAATACAAAAAATTATTTGGTGTAATAAGGTGAAGAAATTACATCGCAAAACATTTGCGATATAACAGTCTGTATGAACTGAAAATATAAAATAGTAATCAAGCAATTCTGGTCGATAATGGGAAAAACCTTGAAAAGCAAAAATCGCTCAAATTTTTTCGGTTTCTGGTGTATTTAGTGTATTTAGTGTACCCGAGTGTACCTCATCTAAAAAAGAAAATAATATAAACAATTTGTTTGTTTTAGTCAAAGCTCTCACCTCAAGAGGTATTCAATAATAAAAAAATATTTTCCCATAAAATTCACGCTCAAGTTCTTCAAGTAATCGAAGAAATTTCGACATATATCAACAAATTTGAAATTTCAAATGATGCAGATAAAAAAATATTTTTGAACGCAGTCAACTATTATTACCGTGATCTCACTAAAGTCATTT
Source organism: Rhagonycha fulva (assembly GCA_905340355.1). NCBI lineage: Eukaryota > Metazoa > Arthropoda > Insecta > Coleoptera > Cantharidae > Rhagonycha > Rhagonycha fulva. Next base: position 4,520,831 of record HG996559.1, read on the forward strand.
TTCACTTACGGCAAGTCGTGGTATGATGATAACTACAAAATGATTACAAATTATACATTGAAAATTATTTTAGAATAAAATTGATAGTGCTGATCCAAGCATTAGCGATTTACACAATGTAATAACTGAGTTAAATAAACTTGTGTTCCCCGTCCAAGGATCTCTAAATTTGGAAATAGGTAAACTCAAAATTGAATTGAAATCTAGCGTCACTGCCATAGGATCTCAAGTTGAAGAGCTATTGAAAATTGTAAAATTCGATAACCTCCACGGTAAGTGACTTTATAGTACTGCAAGAATAGTACCCAAATTTTTGTTTTAATAGAACATAAACAAAAAGTTTTGGATTGCCAAGTCGATTTGCTCTTGTCTGCTGAAGGTTTAAAATTGCACATCCAGCATTCTAATGGAAATCCGATCGAGTTGGAAAGAATGATTCATGAAGAAATGGAAAAAATTAAAAATAATATCATTAAAATACAAACCGATCATGAACACCTGGCTGAAGATTTCTCACATTATACACTTCATATCGTCCAGCATTTACAAAATACTTTGGATTACATGCGAAAACTGGTTAGTTAATTTTAAAGTTAGAAATAATTATTTGTGAATGCAATAATTGGGCAAATTTTTCTTAATAGAACAACACCGAAAAGTTTGAAAATGATGTTAGAAAGGTTTTCAATGATGCTGAGGTTATTGCAATCGCATTTATTACCGAGGTTTTAGCAGCTGTACGTTGTGACAATCCTATGAAGAATATGTTAGATGTTATGGATAATTGTGATAAACATATTAGTAAAGCTGGTTTGGAATTGCAAAAAGGTTTTGCGAGAGTAAAGGCAAAAAATATTGGCGAAAAAGGTATGAAGCAGTAATTCTAAATAACGGTAATTAACTAATTTATTTTTAGATAATGAAACTCTTAAGGATATGATTATCCATATCCTCATTTCTGGCATAAATGCATTCAGTGCATTGAATCACTGTATTGAAAATGCTATTTTATTGAAATAGGGTTGATGATATTTAATAATATTTAATCAGTTGTTACTAATTTTGTAAAGAGATCTAACTAATTTTGTTACTCAACGTCATCAATGTGGTAGCTAGTAAGTTTTTCAATAAGAGGGTGCACAATAAAAACGAATGAAAAGTATAAACTACGTTGTTTTATTTATATACTTTTGACTAAACTAAACAACAACCCGTGTGTGTCAGACAGATAGGCAGTGTTTGGTCGGCTTTAATCATAATTATGATTTTTGAAGAAGAACAATACAGAAGCAACATCACAAAAGTACATCTCTAGATCTTACATTAGGAAGTTGAATCATCCATCTGATGATTCAGAATCATTTCAAATTGAAAGCGATCATGAACTCCTGGCTGAAGATTATTATTATTATTACTATTTATAACTTTACATTCCAGTTGAAATACAGCTGTTCAAAATCCACTTTCATTTAATTGAGGGGGATTAGTCGTTATGCACATGACTTCAGATGTGTATGTGAGGACTGGTCTTATCATTGACTTGTAGATTCTGATCATGGTTTTCTTAGATATTCCTCTATCTATTAGGATGTTCTTATTTGCCAAATAAGCTCTATTACTCGTTTGTATTTTTTTTAATATCCTCATTTTTCTCATTCTTGTTATTTATTTACACACCCAAATATCTAAAGCTTTCAACTTGTTCGATTGTGTAGTCGTCAATTATTAAATCTTGTTTGTCTTCTCTCATACGTTTCTGGCATTTCATATTCATAGAAATTTTCTCGCTTATGATTAAACCAACTTTGGCTGCTTTTCTTTTAATGGTTTTAAATATTTCCATCATCCTTTCTTTCGTTCTCGATACAATTACTACATCGTCTACTTAAGTTGATTTCCATTTCCATTTCTATGGCATCTTTTCTTGTCTCCATATTTGGTTTATGAGGTCACATATTTCGTGATGTAAAATTTCTATTCCTTTCTTTATCATTTCCGCTGATATTTCATCTTTTCCCACCGACTTAAAACTCTTTAATCTTTCTATCGCCTTTAGAATTTTTTCATTTGTCAATTCTATTACTTCATCACAATTTCCCGGACTTTCTTCTGTAGTTAACTCGATTACGTCATCTTGACGTGTATTTAGCTGAAGATTATACCCACATTATATTTGTCAAATTGTCCAGCATTTACAATATGCCCAAGATTACATGCGAAAACTGCGAAAAATTACTCAATTTATTTTTAATAAAATAACACTAAAATGTTTGATAATAAAGAATCTTTTCAAAGCTTTTAAGTTATTTCAAAGGCATTTATTACTGACATATTAGAAGCTGTGCGTTGTGAGCGATTTTTTCTTGATTTTTTGTGCTATACTACATAATATTTGGTGCTTGTATGCCTATGAATGTGCAGGTTATCACATTTTACAATTTTCATAACTTTCTCAACTTGGGATCCTATGGTAATGACGGAAACTTTATTGAACTTTAAGTACTCGTATTTACAAAAAAACGCTTTAAGAGATAAAACAAAAAAAATTTATTTAATTCAGATATCAATAAGACGCAAAAATTAAACTTTAATCGGATATTGTAATTAGAGGTATCATCAATAATGTGATATGGATGGTTAAACTATCTGAAAATCGAAAACCGGCAAAAACAATTAAAAATATTGATTAAACTGTACCTACACCAAAAATATTTTTTTTTCCAAAAATTTGCCGACCAACATTTATTTTTAGTGAACATTTATATAAAGTGCTACTCTGACATGTCTGACATTTTGTTGGTATATTTTTAAAATGTATTCAAATTAGAATTTTTTGACTTAGCAGATTTAGACTTGTCATCTTGGGTTCACCTCTCAGCTGTTTGTCACAATCAGGTCGTTATTTGAGATTTGTCAGAAGCTGGATATAAATAAAACATCGTAGTTTATACCTTCTCTTTATTTTTAATTATGTATGCTCCCATTGAAAAAGTTACCAGCCACCCACCCCATTGGTTACGTTGTGTAACTAAATGTTAGTTTTTTTACTTCATTAATATGGCATTTTCAATACAGAGATTCCATGCACTCCATCCGTTAATGCCCAACATAAACAAATGGATAATTAATTCTTTAACTGCATCATTACCTAAAAATAAATTATTAAATTACAGGTATTTTTTTCTACAAAGGAATTATAATTAGGTGAGATGGGAGAAAATACTTCTTCGTTTCAATTCTAGATTTTAACTTTCTAGGTATAATAAAAAACCTAAGCTCAACTGGTCTTTGAAATTTCCTAAATAGATAATAAAAAAAATAAATAATAATTCTAAGTTAATGCTGTTAAAAAAACAAAAATTTTTTTTTAATATTTTGATGAATAGATCAGGTAATCGTACTTGTATTATTTTTTGTTAGATAAATCCGATACATTTAATGTTGTTTTACTGAACCAATGACTCAATTGAGGAAAATTCCGATTATTGCACAAGGTACATTTTTTTTCGGGATAATCTCTTGCTCTAACACCCTGTAGAAACACACAAATTGAAAAATTATTTAGAACCTTAAAGATAATCTACCATCAATTTTACCAATATTTTTTTATGTAATTAAGTCCTGCTCGACACACTTTTTACAATGCAAACACGAAAAAAGACTCTTGGGTCGGTACTTTATAAATTGTTTTTAATATGAGTGCTGATAAATTTAATTATTAAACAAGTTCTTGCTTTACACAAATTATAGACTCTCTGTTGGTTTCAAATTAACTTGATCCCATATCAAAGATTGGTAAATTTTTATTAAAATAAACGTCTAAATAATTATTATAAATACCTAGTCTAAATATCAAATTCACTAAACTTTTTAATTCAATCTACACAATGGGCTACTCAAATAGGTAATAATTAAGGAAGCATTTAAGTTTTCCTATCTGTAAATGTGTAATGTCTTTCTTTTTAGGTTAATATTAAAATTATATATTCAAAGAGTACTACTCAAACGTGTAAAACCACCTGATCCACTCATTAAATTTTACTAACAATAGATTTAAGTTCAGAAAAATTAAAATTATTATTAATCCTTTACTGAAGATCTTTATGATTAATTTTCAGATATATTCATAATTTTGTCATTATTTACAAATTACTGCAACATACCCTTTTCACCAGTATTTTGTTCAGTAGCAGCCTGAAATACTTTTTGTACATTTACCAAAATTTGTCTTAAAAGTTTCTGACAATGATCAATAGCATCTAACGTTTTTCTCAAAGGATCGCCACAATGCGCAGCTTCCAAAAGGTTAGCAAAAATGGGATGCACATAGCATCTATATCATTCCAAGCATTTCTGATATTACTTTCAAATTTTTCAGTATTTATCTGTTAAAAGAAAAAAGTTATTGTATTTTCCAACAATTAATTCTAATTTTAACATTAACTCACCTGTTTTCGCATGTAATCCATTAAATTTTGAATATGCTGTACGGTATGACGTGTATAATGTGAAAAATCTTCAGCCAGATGGTCATGATTGGTTTGTATTTTAATGATATTATTTTTAATTTTTTCCAATATTTCATGAATAATTTCTTCTAGCTCAATAGGATTTATGTTAGAATGCTGGAGGTGCAATTTTAAGCTTTCAGCAGACAAGAGCAAATCGAGCTGGCAGTCCAAAACTTTTTGTTTATATTCTGTTAAACAAAAATATTTGTATTGTTCTTACAACTATACAGTCACTTACCGTGCAAATTGTCGAATTTTACAATTTTCATTAGCTCCTCAACTTGAGATTCTACGGCACTGACTGTAGATTTCAGTTGGGTTTTTAATTCTCCTATTTCCAAATTTAGAGACTCTTGAACGGAAAATACAAGTTTGTTTAACTCAGTTAAAACATTGTGTAAATCGCTAATGCTTGGATCATCTTTAGCAAGTTTATTCTACAAAAATTTCAATGTAGCATAATTTGTAATCATTTTGTAGTTATCATTATACCACAACTTGCCGTAAGTGAGAAATGACTTCAGTAAGATCACGATAGTAATAGTTGACTGCGTTCAAAAATAGTTTCTTATCTGCATCATTCGAAATTTCAAATTTTTCGATATATGTCGAAATTTCTTTGATTACTTTAAGAACCTGTTCGTGAATTTTGTGAGAAAATAATTTTTTGTTTTTAAATACCTCCTGAGGTGAGAGCTTTGACTAAAACAAAAAAAAAAGTTATTATTTTATTAAATAGAAAATATTTAGATTTACTCACATTAGACATTTTCGAAACAAAAACTGAAGAGAAGCAAACAGAAATTGGTTTTTGAACAGAAATATTCTTGCTTCGTCTCGTTGGTCTGCCGTTATAAAGTAGTAAGTTTATTGCATCCGTATTTATGCCATAAAGGTAATAGCTTTGAAGGATTTTACAGATAAAGAATTTATAATGCCAAATTGTATTTTTAAACAACTTTTAAAACAAATTGTTTTATTTACATATCCATTTTTGATAAAAATGCTTTTTTATCTATGCTGCCGAAATAAGCAATAAAAGCACATATTATGCATGGACATTAACTTAAAATTTATTATTTTATTACAATATTTTATTTTAAATTACAATATTAAATAGAATAAAATAAAAACAAATCAAATTTTATACCACCAACTATGAAATACCAAAAAGATAGATTTCAGTTGTCAATATATTAAATGTAGAGCACTGCATTATTTTATGCTTTATTCAGAAATTGTGGTTTAACCGTTACTTTATAGGTTTTACCTACCCATACCCAGTTAAATTATAGGTTTTAGATACCCGTGGCATAAAAGAAATCATCAAATTTTCAAGGCTTCCCAATTCAACCTATGTACAGTGTCCACCACTCAAATATTCAATAATTGAGGAAACATAAAATTCTTCCTATCTACATACTATAAATGTGTCATGTGTTATTTTTTGGTAAAATTAAATATATGTTTTTAAATATAACTCAAACGTCAGATCACCTGATTCAGAAAAATAAATTTTTTAAAAAGAAAAGAGTAAAATGTATTTTATTAAATTAAAGTCAATATATTAAATGTAGATCAATGCATCATTTCAAGCTTTAATTTAGAAAGCTTTCCTTTCGAATCAGATTAAATAGTACTTTGGGCTTCACTGCCACCTTTTTGATGTACTCTGAGAGACCGAGTATAAATTTAACCCGGCTAAAGCCTCTTGCAAAAATCTTCACACGTGAGGTGAAAAGTGGCATCTTAGTCCCATGATGTATTATTATAATATATTCTTTTTGTAATCCCATCACAGCTATTTGACATAATACAAAACACAACTTTTCAAACAAATATATTTATTTATATAGACTATTTTTCTGCCAAAATATGTTACAAGATAAGAAAATTAGGCGTAGATGTGAATTAAAAATTTATTTTATTATTACAATATTTTTATTTTATATTACAAATAAAATATTAAACAGAACGGGTCAACAGCGATCGTTAAAAATTATACTTTATTCGATCAACTTTCAAATACCATAAATATAGATTTACTATCTACGATTGTTTTATTTTATTTTTAAATTTTCAACTATTGCAATTTTGAAGTTTGCAGAGAGCCCAATGGATCCTTATATAACATGGGGTTGATTTATCCTCTTAGTAGCCGTATTTTTCTTGCATTAGCTCTGAACGTAAAGGATTGAGACTTTTGGAATTTGAAGTCTCAACTTAAGAAGAATAACTACCCGGAGAGATTGGTAAACTTGTCACTATTTGGTTCCAATAACGTAAGACCTCCTGCGACATTGAATTTGAGTAACAATTATAAGGGGATACAAAGGTACCACAAATTTTTTGTTTACCCTAAAAAAAGAAATTTTTGAATAAACATCAGATTTGCCTTGCTTTTTGCAACATGATTGTGTTATTAACTTCAGAGAAGACACCATGGGGTTAAGCAAAATTTCCAGTGGTGTCTTCGAGCTCCCTCGTAGGTTAAACACCTGTGATTTTCGATGTGGCAATTTATTATGTTATTATTACATGGCTCTCCTGGCAGATTACTCTCGGTGGATTGCCACTGCTTACCCAATAAATAAGGACCAGTGCGGTCTTTAGCCCGTCCACTTAGCTCACCTCTTTTGGGTTTACGATTACGTAAATCAAATTTTCAAAATTGGTAAAATTTGTAAATTGCAAAACATTTTTATAGGCACTGCTTTAATAATTTTGTTAGTGAAATGAAGTGGGACATTATGGTTGCAAAGTTGCTGCAACTTGTGGTAAAGCTGCAAATACAAAATTGATTATACACCAAATAAAATTGGTAACTCGTGGCCTTAAAATTTAACTCAACTATTCTAACCATAATTTATAAAATTATACTTTTGTATGAACATAAAATTTTGGAATCCTGTCAGATGGTCACTTCTTCTCCTTCTTCAGGTGTCTGTCCGATTCCGGATGTTGGCAATTATTTTGGATAAACAAAGAAGACTCTACTAGGGAAAAATTAATGGGCTAGTTTTCCTTTGTTTTTTCAAATTCCACAGATCGATTTTGGACTTTTTTTTAGATCACAGGACATGTCCGACGCAATCAAGATTAGATCGGGGGTTTCCCGATTTTTAATATATTTATGTTTGATTTACGTCGGACTGCTGGTGAAAGTCGATGGGTTCTTGCTTTTAAAATAAATTAACTACGTTCTTACATGGTCTATCTTATGAATGTTACAATCAAGAAAAAGTTTGGCAAAAATAAAATTGTCTGTTTATAATAAAAATATTATATATCTTTGGTGTACTTTATTTGAAGCTTGTTTTTCCATCAAAATGATTCGTGGATTCGAGAATCCAAAATTGGAACTCTTTTTGCATGTTTATATTTTCTGATTGAATACAAATGGACTTTAATGTAGAAATAGAGTTTCAAAGTACCTAACAAAAAAAATTTAAAAATAAAATATTATGTTAATGAAATGTATATTTTGGATTAATCTATTGTTCCTGTTTTGATTTTTTTAGATGTCGGTAGCTTAGATCATAAATAATTTTTTTTTGCAAATATCTATTATTTATAAATAAAATAAACAGTTATTTAGAAAATGTAAAAAATAATATAACTTCCATATCTGCAAAATGAAGAAAAACGATTACCGTTAATGGTATAAATACCGTTAGAATGAATATCGAATACTTTATATTTGCAGAGCAACAAAGAAGAAAAGAACTACTTCTGTTTCCTTCTACTTAGTTTTTCTAACGAAGATGTCTGCTGTAAGTATATTCAATTTTTTAATTAATAGTTTAGTTTTAATTGTGTAATAACAATTAAGCACAGAGATTAATAATATTAATAGTTAATTTATCTTTTGCTATAATAACACAACAATTACCTACATTTTTAATTTTATAATACCATCATTAATAACTAAATTATAATAATCTCGATATACCAATGGAAAGACGTGGAAGGTTCACCGATTCATAATGCAAATTATGTTTGGCGCAAAACGGATGCTGATTTGATGCTCCACTAAAACATCGCAACTGAAATTAAATATCTTGAATCGTTAAGAACCTAAGAACCAAAAAAAAAGAAAAATAAAAAAATAATATCTAAATAAATTCACAAGCGGTATTTTTAAAAAAATTATAAAATGGTTTTAATAAATATCATAGATCGGAAGCCCAAGTATGAAAATACCCAAAATCATGTGGTGTGATGAGGTGAAGAAATTCCAAATATTTACGATATCGCAATTGTTTAAAAGGAGCTGAGGATATCTCTACGTAAAATTCCAATGCTATCTGTATGAAGTGAACATATAAAATCATCAGGTGATTCTCATCGATAATAAGAAAAACCTTGAAAAGCAAAAATCGATGACACATTTCCGGTTTTTAGTGTATTTAGTGTACTTGTGTGTACCTCATCTGAAAAAGAAAAAAATATAAACAATTTTTTTGTTTTAGTCAAAGCTCTCACCTCAAGAGGTATTTAATAATAAAAAATTATTTTCCAATAAAATTCACGCCCAAGTTCTGCAAACAGTCGAAGAAATTTCGACACATATCGAAAAATTTGAAATTTCAAATGATGCAGATAAAAAAATATTTTTGAACGCAATCAACTATTACTATCGTGATCTCACTAAAGTCATTTTTCACTTACGGCAAGTTGCGGTATGACGGTAACTATAAAATGATTACAAATTATACATTGAAAATTATTTTAGAATAAAATTGATAGTACCGATCCAAGCATTAGCGATTTACACAATGTAATAAATGAATTAAATAAACTTGTGTTCCCCGTCCAAGGATCTCTAAATTTGGAAATAGGTAAACTCAAAATCGAATTGAAATCTAGCGTTAGTGCCGTAGGATCTCAAGTTGAAGAGCTAATGAAAATTGTAAAATTCGACAACTTGCACGGTAAGTGATTTTATAGTTGAAGAACAGTACCTAAATATTTATTTATTTAACAGAACATAAACAAAAAGTTTTGGATTGCCAGCTCGATTTGCTCTTGTCTGCTGAAGGTTTAAAATTACACATCCAGCATTCTAACGGAAATCCGATCGAGTTGGAAACAATGATTCATAATGAAATAGAGAAAATAAAAAATAATATAATTAAAATACAAACCGATCATGAACACCTGGCTGAAGATTTCTCACATTATACTCGTCATACCGTACAGCATATTCAAAATGTGTTGGATTACATGCGAAAACTGGTTAGTTAATTTTAAAGCTAGAAATAACAATTTGAAAATGCAATAATTACGCAAATTTTTCTGAATAGATCTACACCGAAAAGTTTGAAAATGATGTCAGAAAGGTTTTAAATGATTTTAATGCTATTGCTATCGCATTCGTTAACGACATTTTAGAAGCTGTGCTTTCTGACAATCCCATCAAGAATATGTTGGATGTTATTGATAAGTGTGATAAACAAGTTAGTAAAGGTGCTTTGGAATTGCAAAAAGGATTTGGGATAGTAACGGCAAAAAATATTGGCAAAAAAGGTATGAAGCACTACGTCTAAATAACGGTAATTAACTAATTTATTTTTAGATAATGAAACACTTAAAGATATGATTATCCATATCTTTATTTCTGGCATAAATGGATTCATTGCATTGAATCACTGCCTTGAAAATGCTATTTTATTGAAATAGGGTTGTTGCTATTTAATAATATATAATCAGTTACTACTAACTCTGTAAAAAAAACTAACTAACTTATTCGTTACTCAACGTCACCAGTGGGGTGGCTAGTAACTTTTTCAGTCAGAGGGTACACAATAAAAATAATTTAAAAGATAAACTACGTTGTTTTATTTCTATATACTTCTCATTATGTTTTATGAAGAAAAACAATACAGAATTATCACAAATAATACCTACCTACATCTCTAGATCTTACATTAGGAAGTGGAATCATCTGCCCTTGGATGATCAATTCAAATTGAAAGCGATCGTGAACTTCTGGCTGAAGATTACTCACATTATATTTGTCATACCGTCAAGCATTATTTACAAAATGCTCAGAATTATATACAAAAACTGCGAAAAATTACTGAATTTATTTTTAATAGAAACAAATAGCGGGACCGGAGTGGTTCCGGTTTGGCAGCGGATAGGGAACGATGGAGAGAAATAATAGAGTCCTACAGTCAGAAGTGGATGAGTACAGGCTAAGAAGAAGAACACTGAAATGCTTGATAATGACGTCATGAATGTTTTCAAAGCTATTGAAGTTATTTCAATCGCTTTTATTACTGGCATTGTAGAAGCTGTGCGTTGTGAGCGACATTTTGTCATTTTGTGAGGTACTCTATTATATAAGGATCACAGAACCTTATACCATGCACAAGAAATATTACAGGTCGTATGCCTATGAATGTGCAAGTTATCACATTTTACAATTTTCATATCTTTCGCAACTTGGGATCCTACGGTAATGCCGGAAGCTTCATTGAACGATAAGTATTTATATAGTTAAAGACGCTTCGATAGGTAGCACAAAAAAGAATTTATTTAATTAAGATATCAATAAGACGCGAAAATTAAATCTTAATCGGTTATTGTAATTGGAAGTACCATCAGTAATGTGATATGGATGGTCAAGGTATCTGAAAATTGAAAAAAAGGCCAAAACCAATAATAATATTGATTAAACTGAAGACCAAAACCGTTTTCTTTTCTAAAAATTTTCAGACCAGCATTTATCTTTAGTGAACATTTTTGTTTAAGTATAAAGTGCTCTCTGACATCTTGGACAGAGTTATCTTTTTAGATTATAAAGTTTAGCTCTGCACTTTGCATTTCAATATTAGAGAGTAAAAGTTTTAGTTTTTTGTGGACGTTATACCTATAATTTAGTATTTTTGTTGATCTTTTTATTGGTAATGTTAAAATATGAACAGGTTTTTGTTGGTATACAAAGTATATTTAAAATGTATGCAAATTTGAATTTTTTGATTTAGAATTGTCATCATGGGTTCACCTCTCAGTTGTTTGACACAATCAGGTCGTTATTTAAGATTACTCAGAAGTAGGATATAAATAAAACATCGCAGTTCATACTTCCTCTTTATTTTTAATAAATTGTGTGTGCTTCCATTGAAAAAGTTACCAGCTACCCTATTGGTTACGTTGAGTACCAAAATTAGTTTTTTTTACTTCATTAATATCGCATTTTCAATACAGAGATTCCATGCACTCCATCCTTTAATGCCCAACATAAACAAATGGATAATTAATTCTTTAACTGCATCATTACCTAAAAATAAATTATTATATTACGAGTATTGTTCTCTACAAGGGAATTATAATAGGTCTAATATTTTAATGAAGGAAAATACCTCATCGTTTCAATTCCAGATTCTTACTTTTTAATTATAATAAAAAACCTGAGCTCAGTCGGTCTTCGAAATTTTTAAAATAGATTGTGAAAAGAATTAATATCAGCTCGAAGTTATTGGTGTTAAAAGAACCAAGTTTTTTTTACATTTTGATGAATTGGTTAGGTAATCGTACTATATAAATCTGACCCATTTACTGTTGTTTTACTGGACCAATGACTCAATTGAGAAAAATTCTGATGATTACATGGAGTACATTTATCTGCGGAATAATCCCTCGCTATAACACCCCGTATAAACTGACGAAAAATTAAAAAATTATTTAGAACCTTAAAGAACATTTGCCACAGATTGTAAAAATACTCTTTGATGTCATTAAGTCCTGAGCAACATACTTTTTATGATGCAAACACAAACAAAAACTTTTGTATAAATTTTACTTACAGTTGATTTAAGTTCAGAAAAACTAAAATTATTATTAATCTATTACTGAAGATCTTTATGATTTATTTTCGAATATATTTATATTATTGTCGTTATTTAAAAATTACTGCAACATACCTTTTTCACCAATATTTTTTTCCGTACCAGCCTGAAACACTTTTTGTATATTTGCCAAAATTTGTCTTAAAAGTTTCTGACAATTATCAATAACCTCTAACGTTTTCCTCAAAGGATCGCTACAATGAGTAGCTTCTAAAAGATCGGTAAAGATTGGGTTACACATAACATCTATATCATTCAAAGAATTTCTGATATTGCTTTCAAATTTTTCAGTATTGTTCTATTAAAAAAACTTATTATTTTTTCCAACAATAAATTTTAATTTTAAAATTGTCTCACCTGTTTTCGCATGTAATCATTTAAATTTTGAAGATGCTGTAAAGTATGACGTGTATAATGTGAAAAATCTTCAGCTAAGAAGTCATGATCGGTTTGTAATTTAACGATATTATTTTTAACTTTTTCCAATATATCATGAATCATTCTTTCTAGCTCGATAGGATTTCTGTTAGAATGCTGGATGTGCAACTTTAAACATTCAGTAGACAAAAGCAAATCAAGCTGGCAGTCCAAAGCTTTTTGTTTATATTCTGTTAAACAAAATTTTTTGTATTGTTCTTGCAACTATCAAGTCACTTACCGTGCAGGTTGTCGAATTTTACAATTTTCATTAGCTCCTCAACTTGAGATCCTACGGCAATAACGTTAGATTCCAGTTTAATTTTTAGTTCTCCTATTTCCAAATTCAGAGACCCTTGAATGGGAAATACAAGTTTATTTAACTCAGTTAAAACATTGCAAAAATCGCTAATGCTTGGATCATCTTCAGCAAGTTTATTCTAAAATAATTTTCAATGTATTATTGGTAATCATTTTGTAGTTATCATTATACCACTACTTGCCGTAAGTGAAAAATGACTTCAGTAAGATCATGATAGTAATAGTTGACGGCATTCAAAAATAATTTCTTATCTGTATCATTCGAAATTTCAAACTTTTCGATATGTGTCGAAATTTCTTTGATTACTTTAAGAACCTGGGCGTGAATTTTGTGAGAAAATAATTTTTTATTATTAAATACCTCCTGAGGTGAGAGCTTTGACTAAAACAAAAAAATAAGGTATTAAATAAGAAATATTTAGATTTACTTACATTAGACATTTTTGCAACAAATACTGAAGAGAAGTAAACAGAAATTAGATTTCGAACAAAGGTATTCTTGCTTCCTTGCGTTGTTTTGCAGTTATAAAGCAGGTCGTTTATTGCATCCGTATTTATACCATAAATAGCTTTGAAGAATTTTACAGATAAAAAATTTATAATACCAAATTTTTTTCTATAAACAACTTTTATACAAATTGTTTTATATACATACCTACTATCTATATTTGATAAGAGTGCTCGTTTATCTACGCTGCCGAAGTATGCAAAAAAATAAAAGATAATTAAGTATATAAGGACATTAATTTAAAATTTATTTTATTATTACAATATTTTATTATATTTTAAATTATGATATTAAACAGAACAAAACAAAAACAAACGTTACAAATCAAATTTTATACCACCAACTAGCAAATACCAAAAGGATAGATTTCACTTGTCAGTATGTTAAATGTAATGACTCCATCATTTCATGCTTGATTTAGAAAGCATCAAATACACAACCCTTTGAAGTTTTAATAAATAATTCACCAAAATTGCATCAAAATGATAGTTTTGGACCATAAACTAAATTATACCGGAAAAGTTTTGGGATTTGGGAAAAAAGATTTTGAGAAGAATTAATTCTTTAGTGATCTGTATAGTGTTTTATTTATATTATTCTGATGACGGACGAAATAATCGCTTGAAAGCTTAATAAATCTTTTAATTAATTTTTAATTCGTTAATAACTCGATATTTTGAAGTTTTAATATAATTTAATATCAACGAGTTAATAATTTATATGTTTACGTTATGTACTTAAATAAAAATATTGACTAATGGAGATAATATGTAATTATGAGGGACCGATGAATCGCAACAAATAGAAATGCATTATTAAGGAGGCTAACGCTCTAAAAGAGCTATTTGGCCATCAGAAGTGTGAAGTGTGGTAAGTAATAATTAGCAGCACAAATTTGTTCAGTTTCTTATACAATTAAAATTTTTAAGATTGATTTAACAAAGAAATTGAGTAAAAAAATCATAGTTAATGGGGAAATTTTAAGAACGTAAACATTCGAATCGTTCTTGAGAAAAGTTTTCCGAAATCATTTATTTTAAAATTAAAAAAGGCGATTAGAAGAGTAGGGGAGACTGGGGCTAGTTGACTAACTTTTTATACAGTGTGTTCACGAAAAGTCGTAACAGTGAATAATTCTTAAATATTACTAGATACAAAAAAAAGTTTAAATAGTTTTTTATTCAACTCCAAATTTTCTATTGGAAACTGTCAAAGTATATTTTTTTATACTTCAAATTCAACCGAAAGTAAACATAACATTTTTTTTCAAATAGTAGCAACATTTCTTTTTTTAACATTTTTGTAATCTGCAATTTTTTCTCTATAAATACATAAAAAATTTTCATAAGGTTACATAAGAAAAAATTCGAGAAAACATAAGATTTAAACAAACAATAGGTAATAATAATTTATTAATTAGGTACGTATGTAGCGAGTACTATGAAAAACAAAACACTAATATTTTGATATGACACCATTAGACTCTTTCTATGGAATTATTTAAAAATGGTAGTTTAGGCAAATCTCTCTTTAAATTTAAAAAATTTAAAAACTAAAATTAATTTAGCATCTATCAATTATCACCAAATCGCCAGAACTTCTGCGAAAATTAGAATCATATCTTGAACAAAACGGTGGCAATTTAGAAATATTTATCAGATAAATGAAATGTTGTGTTTTCGGTGCGTCGTGATGTTTTCATGGCACTCTACATACCTATGTGAAAATAATAAGTAAATTATTATTGCTTGTTTAAATCTTACATTTTCTCAAATATTTTTTTATGTAACCTTATGAAAATTTTATAGGTATTTATAGAGAAAAACTTGCAGATTGCCAAAATGTTAAAAAAAAGACATGTTGCTATTTAAAAAAATGTATGCTTACTTCCGGTTGAATTTGAAGAATAAAAAAATATACTTTGGCAGTTTCTAATAGAAAATTTGGAGTTGAATAAAAAACTATTTAAACTTTTATTTGTATACAAGTATATCTATATATATTGTATATCTAGTAATATTTAAGAATTATTCACTGTTACGACTTTTCGTGAACACACTGTATATTAAATGTAGATCAATGCATCATTTCAAGCATTAATTCAGAAAGCTTTCCTTTCGAATCAGATTAAATAGTACTTTGGGCCTTACTGCCACCCTTCTGATGTACTCTGAGAGATCGTTCAAAGTGTAAATTTAACCCGGCTAAAGCCTCGTGCAAAAATCTTCACACGTGAGGTGAAAAGTGGCACCTTAGTCATATTTGACACAATACAAAACACAACTTTTCAAATAATTTTTTTTATTTATATAGCCTATTTTCTTGCCAAAATATGCCACAAGATAAAAAAAATTATTCGAAGAAGTGAATTAAAAATTTATTTTATTATTCAATATTTTTACTTTATTTTTATTTGCTGATTTATCCCCTTAAAAGCCGTAGTTTTCTTGCATTAGCTCTGAACGTAGGGGCTTGAGACATTTGGATTTAAAGTCTCAACTTAAGAAGAATAACCACTCAGAGAGATTGGTAAACTTGTCACTATTTGGTCCCAATAACGTAAGACCTCCTCCGACATTGAATTTGAGTAACAATCACGAGGTGATACAAAGGTACCACAAATTTTCTGTCTAGCCTAAAAAAGAAATTTTTGAATGAACATCAGATTCGCCTTGCTTTTTGCAACAAAAACCTTTAGAAGACCTTTGGATAGAAGTAATGTGGTTTATAGCACCAACAAACTGGTGATAAGTTCCTGTTTGAAGTTACAAAAATTTTAGATTGTGAAATCAATTTTACAAAAAGAAATATTAGTGAATTGTATATACCCAGAAAAAGATAGAACGACCAAGAGTGACGTAACGAACAATAAGTCCAAAACGTGCACATGATGATGGTGATGAATAACTATTTTAATTAAATAGAGTTGATGCTATTTAATTAGATCATAATCGTTTGCTACTAATTTTGTAAAAATACGTCACCAGTGGAGTGGCAAGTAAATTTATCAGTGGCAGGCTGCATAATTAAAAATAAATAAAAAGCATAAATTACAATGTTTTATTTATACCTACTTATACTTCTGACTAAACCTAAAAAAAAACACCTACATAGATGTGTCAGAGAAATTGGAAGTGTTTGGGCCAGTTTGAATTGTATTGGTCTATCATAACTAATTTAATATGATTGTTAAAAAAAACAAAATAAAGAGTTAGATTTAAGACCGATCAATATGTTAAGGCCATGTGACACTTGTACTATTTTTTTTAGCAAATTAGTTGAGAAATTTTCTAATTTTCATGTTTTTAAATTTTCATGGGCACTGGTTTAATAATTTTATTAGTGAAATGAAGTGGGACATTATAGTTGCAAAGTTGCTGCAACGACTTGTGGTAAAGCTGCAAATACAAAATTGATTATACACCAAATAAAATTGGTATGTCATGGCTTTAAAATTTATCTCAACTATTCTAACTATAATTATTCATTTGGATAAACCAAGAAGACTCTACTAGGGAAAATTAATAGGGTAGTTTTTCTTTGTTTTTTTTTTTCATATTCCACAGATCAATTTTGGAATTTTTTTTTAGATCACAGGATATATCCGACGTAATCAAGATTAGATCGGGAGTTTCCCGATTTTTAATCTATTTGTGTTTGATTTACGTCAAACTGCTGGTGAAGGTCGATGGGTTATTGCTTTTAAAATAAATTGGGGATCGTAAATATTTGGAATTTCTTCACCTCATCACACCACATAATTTTGGGTATTTTCATACTTGGGCCTCCGGTCTATGATATTTATTAATACCATTTTATAATTTATTGTAAATATACCGTTATGTGATTTTAATTAGATATGATTATTTTATTTATCTTTTTTTTTAGCTCTTAGGTTCTTAACGATCCGCATCCGTTTGCGCCAAACATAATTTGCATCATGAATCGGTGAACCTTCCACGTCTTTCCTTTGGTATATCGAGATTATTATGATTTAGTTATTAATGATGACAATATAAAATTACAAATGATTGTAATTGTTATGTTATTATAACAAAAGATATAATAACTATTAATATTATTATTATTAATATCTGTGCTTAATTGTTATTACACAATTAAAACTAAACTATTAATTAAAAAATAGAATATACTTACATCAGACATCTTTGTTAGAAAAACTAAGTAGAAGGAAACAGTAGGAAAATTCTAAACAGAAGTAGTTCTTTTCTTCTTTGTTACTCTGCAAATATAAAGTATTCAATTCATTCTAACGGTATTTATACCATTAATGGTAATCGTTTTGCTTCATTTTGCAGATACAGAAGTTATATTATTTTTTACGTTTTCTAAATAACTGTTTATTTTATTTATAAATATTATCTATTTGCAAAAAAAATTCTTTATGATCTAAGCTACCGACATCTAAAAAAATCAACGCAGGGAAGTGTTGTTTCGATTTCTGGAAAATTAAAATATTTTTAGCATATTCTTCAGTAGACTAGAATAAATTGCAATCTAGACACTATGGCAGTTGTTGCTCGGAGATATATAAATATTTATTTGTTAAATAATTCACGAACTGTGAATTCAAAAACGTATATTTACAGACAAGTGACACAAAAATTGATCCAAAAGTCAAAATGGGGGGGGGGGGCTGGAGAAATGTTCGGCGGTTATTCAATTGAAAATATTTCACTAACCGTGCTTGCTCAAACAAAAATAATAAATCCACTAACTTACCCAAACGATGCACAAACGATTGACACCAATTTTGACTCAAAATTCGCGATGGGGAGGGGCTGGCATTTCTCCAGCCCGCCCCCCCTTCCCATTTAAATTGTAAATATTTTGCGAACGGTGTTTGTACAAACGAAAATATTGAATGCACAAACGTACACAAACGATGCACAAACGATTGACACCAATTTTGACCCAAAATTCGCGATAGGGGGGCTGGCATTTCTCTAGCCCCCCAAATTTATTTGTTAAATAATTCGCAAACGGTGAATGCACAAACGAAAAAAATAATTGCACAAACGTACACAAACGATGCACAAACGAATGGCATAAAAATTGATCCAAAAATCAAAATGGGGTAGGGCTGGAGAAATGGACCTGTTAATTTATTGATTAAGGGTAAATAGTTCCGACGCTAAAATACAAATTTTACGATTGAAACCTCGATGAATTCTGAATAAGCATATCTTAAATAAGAGAATTAGGTGAGGAAAATGGCCTTAAAATCACTAGTTTTTTCAAAAATCGAATTTAAAAAAGCACGATTTTCATAGCAATTTTCAAGTTCAATTGCTCGGGATTGGTGAATCAATGCATTCTATTGACAGTCCGTGTAGTTTGAATTGGTCTTAGCTTTGCGCAGAGCGACGATAACCCAGGGTCACAGCCAAGGCGTTTACTCAATGTCTCGGAACCGACCTACATCAGTTCTTAAGTGAAGGTGCTGCGGGCGTGTATGGTAGAAAACTTTTTTCACCCGTAAAATCCCACTTCTTGTTTGCGACCGTGTCGCCTTTTTCCTTTCGACTAACCCTTTTGGGCTCCACGACGCTACGTTCTTTAGGGTTACTGTTGCTTCGGCCGTCTAACTCTCAAATCATTCATCAAAAGTTGATTATCGCCTCGCGCGGGTCAACACTCTACTTTAAAACGATACAAGGCTCTATGCTCGTTCAAGTATATTTCATACTCTTAACCATCCACGCGATGTTCTCAGATGTTGACAGAGGTAATGGAGGCTTCGCCTCTAAACAAACTATTTTCACAAAGTGATGCTATGCTATGCTAGCGACGATAACCGGAGCGACACTTGCATTGGGATGCTTCAACAGTGCACTTCGAGCGAAAATTATGGTTTTTAATAGCACAACCACCCTGCTTTTAGAATCCACGCAAACGAGTTTCACCCCTCAAAGATCCACCTTTTCCATTAACCTACGGGCCTAAGGGTATTTTTATAATGAGTGTAGTTTTCATCAAAATGGCCCAAAGCGCCCGAATGATCCACGCGAAAAAGTAATCTTCAGCGGGGCATTTTATGCATTACAGTGCACGGACGAAACACTGAATGCATTGATTCACCAATCACGAGCGACTTTGCTTGAAATTTGCTATAAAAATCGTTCTTTTTTAAATTCGATTTTTGAAAAAACTAGTGACTTTACGGGTATCTTCCTTCTTTAATTCTCTTATTTAATTTATGCTTATTCAGAATTCATCAAGGTTTCAATCGTAAAATTTGTATTTTAGCGTCGGAAGTACTTACCTTTCCCTATCATCAGGTGATTCATCGATAATAAGAAAAACCTTGATTTCAGATTTTATAAAATGCAAATATATTACTGACTCTTTTCCCAGTTCCTTGAAAATATGTAGCGCTATACCTCCTAGAATCTATGGACTTCCAAAAATCCATAAAGTTGGGAATCCACTTCGTCCTATTGTGGCCAGCAACAAATCCCCAACCTATAAGCTATCCAAATTTCTTTCAAATACAATTTCGAAAATTTTAGGTAAAACGAACTACCACACCAAAGATTCGTGGTCTTTTATTGAAGAATTAAAGGAATTTAACGTCCCAGATAATTATATCCTCATTTCACTGGACGTTAAATCTTTATTTACCAACATATACCCGTTGACCTGGCTATCACGGCAGTTAAGGACAAATGCAATGAAAATAATCGTTTGAAAGCTCAATAAATCTTTTAATTAATTTTTAATTTATTAATAACTCGATATTTTGAAGTTTTAATATAATATTTTATATTTATTTTACAGAATTTGTAGCAACTGATTAAGTTATTGTTAAACAGGATCAACCGTGTTTAGGTTGATTTAGGTTTATGTCTCAGATATTATTTAATACAAACAGGTTATTGTTAAAGTTTATTCAGAAGTATAATATAAATAAAATATTGTAGTTTACATTTTTTCTTTATGTTTAATTTATTGTGCAGTCTCTCATTGAAAAAATTACTAGCCACAACAATGATGAGGTTGAGTAACAAAATATTAGTTTTATTGTTTTTTATTCTACAGAATTAGTAACAACTGATTAATATACTATTAAATACCTTCAACTTCATTTAAATAATATAGCATTTTCAATACAGTGATTGCATGCACTCCATCCAATTATGGCACGAATAAACAAATAGGTAATTAATTCTTTAATTTTTTCATTAGTATCTAAAAATAAATTATTAAAATATTGTCCTTACAAAGGAATTATAATGGGTCTAAGTTTTAATTGGGGAAAGTACTTGTTTATTCCAATTCTAGACTCTAACTTTTAAATTTTAATAAAAAAAAACACTAAACTATGTCGGACTACGAAATCTTCTAGACAGATAATGAGAAGAATAAATAATAACCCGAAGTTAAAGAGGTTGTTAAAAAAAAATTTTATATTTAATATTTTGCTGAATTGACCAGGTAATCTTAACTGTAGTACCTACTATTTTCTGTTATAAATCTGACACATTTAATATTGTTTTTTTGGAACAATTCATCAGTTGAAAAAATCTAGATGATGACAATGGATTTTGCTGAATAATTCTTCCTCTAATACCCCATATAAACACCATTGACGTAAAATAAAAATATTATTTGGTATCCTAAAGATTCTCTGCCACAGATTCTACCAAAACTTTTTGCTTTAATTAAGTCCTGCGCGACACACGCTTTTGTATGAAGAGACGAACAAAACACTTTAGATACTTTAGAAATTTCAGGTTCTTTACTTACACTTAATTATGTCAGTGTAACAAAACTTTGATGTAGTACAGGACTTATTTGTAAAAGTTATCAATTTTGATACAAAATTGTGCATGAGGTATTTACCATTGTCAACCTTGCAAGCAAGCCGGCTTTGACAAGAATGGCTTAAGCACGCCGTGGATGTATTTCGCACGACAATTTTTGTGTTGGTAATAAGTTAAATCGACACTTCTGTCTTGTGCCGAAATAGTTCAATTTCCTAATCTTTGGGTAAGAAACACCATTAAAGTATTTATTATAATAATTTATTGTCAATTGCCATTTAACTCTCACTTTTACATTAGCTAAATACCCATGGCGCAAAGGAAATCTTTAAATTTGCAATACTTCCCAATTCATTCTACACAGTTCGGCTACTTAAACATCCAATAAATCAGGAAGCATACAATTTCTCCTCTCAACTATAAATGTGTCATGTATTTTTCTTTTATGAAATTTTAAAATCATGAATTCAAATACGTATAAACCTAAGATCTCCCGATCTACTCAAATAAATTTAATTTAAAATAAATGACATGCTTTCAAAAATTTGAATATTATTAATCCTTTTCTCAAGATCTTTATTTTTAATTTTAAAATACCTTTTAAATATTGTCGCTATTTAAAATTACTGTTACTTACCTTTTTTAGCAATATCTGTTGCCGTAGCAGCCAGAAACAAATTAGATAATATGGGCCAAACTTTACTAAAAGTTTTATCACAATTATCAACAGCATCTAACATTTTCGTCATAGGATCGTTACAATGCACTGCTTCTAAAATTTCTGTAAAGTGTGGGATAAACATAGCTTCCACATCATTGAAGACATTTCTGGCATTAATTTCAAACTTTTCAGTATTGATCTGATAAAAAGAATACTGTTATTATAATTATTGAATTAAAAATAATTAATCTTAACATTAAAATTAACTTACCTGTTTTCGCATGTAATCTATCACATTTTGAAGATGCTGAACGGTATGACGTGTATAATGTGAGAAATCTTCAGCCAAGAGTTCATGCTTGATTTGTATTTTAATGATATTATTTTTAGTTTTTTCCAGTACTTCATGAATTATTTTTTCTAGCTCGATAGGATTTGCATTAGAATGGTGTATGTGCAACTTTAAACTTTCAACAGACAAAAGCAAGTCGAGCTGGCAGTCCAAAACTTTTTGTTTATATTCTGTTATGAAAAACAGACATTTTTGTAAGTACTGTTTTTGAAACTATCAAATCACTTACCATGCAGGTTGTCAAATTTTACAATTTTCATTAGCTCCTCAACTTGAGATCCTACGGCCTTCGCGCTAGATTCCAGTTGAATTTTGAGTTCTCCAATGTCCAAATTTAAAGACTCTTGGATGGGAAATACAAGTTTGTTTAACTCAATTAAAACATTATATAAATCGCTAATGCTTGGATCATCTTTATCAAGTTTATTCTAAAATTATTTTTAATGTATAATTGTAATCATTTTGTATTTATCATCATACCACGACTTGCCGTAAGTGAAAAATAACTGCAGTGAGATCATGATAATAATAGTTGACTGCGTTCAAAAATAATTTTTTATCTGCATCATTCGAAATTTCAAATTTGGTGATATGTGTTGAAATTTCTTCGATTACTTGAAGAACTTGGTCGTGAATTTTATGGGAAAATGATTTTTTATTATTAAATACTTCTTGCGGCGAGAGCTTTGACTAAAACAAAAGAAAATTAGTTTATATTCTTTTCTTTTTCAGATGAGGTAAAAATTAAAGTTTGACATGAAAAGTGGGAAATTTGTAAGCAATTTTTGTTTGTCTGATTAATTATCTTGTCAGTTTAAAGAAATTGCAAAGTAGAGAGCGATTTTAAAAGACGTGAAGATCATTCTCAGCTAATGGATGGTAGTTGGGATGGCATTGGCCATGTTCCTGCCACGTCAGCATTCAGCAGCAATAGAGCGGTAGACACCTCAGCATTACACGTACGCTGCAAAACCGTTTCATTAAAACGGTAGTTCTTAGGTGGAGGCACGATATGATTTTTGTATTCATTATGAAATTAATCGAAATCGATTGGTGCCGTTTGACTGTAATTCTAATCTCAATTTACACAACAAATTTACGTTCTACGATTATCTAATGGCTTCAAAAGAATAAATAAACGAGATAAAATGTAGAATTTTTTACTCTATTTTTAAAAAATCGATTGTATCGTATTTAAGGGAAAACAAAAAAATATTTGTGCTTCTTTTAATTATATTGATGATTTAAGTTAGTTAGTAATCTTTCCATTGGATGTTAATTTATATTACCTAATTAAAAATTATTATAAATAAAATATTAAATAAGAAATATTTAGATTTACTTACATTGGACATTTTCGTAATAAAAAGTGAACAGAAGCAAGTCGAAATTAAATTTTGAACAGAAGAATTTCTGTTTCTTCTCGTTTGTCTGCGTTTATAATGCAGGTATTTTATTACAGCCGCATTTATACCATAATATTTATCATTTAAAAGAATTTTACAGATATGAAAATTACAATGCCATGTCATAATATTTATACAAATTTTAAAAGAAATTGCTTTATTTATATACCCATTTTTGATAAAAAAAATGCTTCCTTACCCACCGACATAAATATGCAACAAAATAAAAAGATTATGCAAGGGCAAAATAAAAAGATTTATGCAAAGAGATTAACCCAAAATGTATTACTTTTTTAATAAAAATATTTCATTGCTTTTTTTTCACAAAATAAACAATATTTTATTTTTAGATTACAATACCTATATTAAACATTACAAGTTATATGCTTTATGCTTCTAACTATCAAATACTAGAAGATTTCAGTTTTCCTTACGTTAAATGTAAACCACCTCATAATTACAAGCTTTAATTCAGAAAGCATCAATTTCGAATCAGATTAACCCCCCTATTCTGTAACTTTTCGTTATTGTTATAAATTCGTTAAGATCCGTAAAGTTTAGTTTACACTTAGAATTGCTTTAAATAGTAATGTAATGGTATGTGGAAACCAAATTTTACGGTTCATAACGATTTCATAACGATAACGAACGATAACGAAAAGTTACAGAATAGGGGTGTAAATAGTACTACCGGCTTCACTGATAATCTTCTGATTTACTTTGAGAAACCGTTTGAAGTTTAACTTTAAAATTCTTCTGGCTAACTATGCGATGCTACTCTGTATTCAACCTCATATACAGTTCTCTTTGTAGGTAGTGGTGAAGCATAAAATGTTGACTAATCTAAACTGCAATTGATATTTGACACAATACTAAATATAAAGTTAGTTTTATTTTACAGAATTTGTAGCAACTAATTAAGCTATTGTTAAACAGGATCAACCTTGTTTAGGTTGATTTAAGTTTAGGTCTCATATATTATTTAACACAATCAGGTTATTGTTTAGGTTTAGTCAGAAGCATATAAATAAAATATTGTAGTTTACATTTTTACTTTATTATGTTAAATTTATTGTGCACCGTCTCATTGAAAAAATTACTAGTCACAACAATGATGAGGTTGAGTAACAAAATATTAGTTTTATTTTTTTTTATTCTACAGAATTAGTATCTAACAACTGGTTAATATACTATTAATTACCTTCAACTTCGTTTAAATAATATAGCATTTTCAATACAGTGATTGCATGCACTCCATCCATTTATGGCACTAATATAATAAATAGCAAATTCTTTAAAATTTTCATAATCTAAAAATAAATCATTAAAACATTGTCCTTCTAAAAGAATTATAATAGGTCTAATTTTTAAACGGGAATAATACTACTTGTTCTTCCCAATACTAGATTTTAACTTTTCAGTTTAATTAAAAGGATGTGGGAATTTGCTATTTTTAAATATTTATAATATTTAAATATTTATACATACTGATTATTAGGTATGCGCTATTATTACAATTAATATTTTGGTAATATCTACTCAATTATAAATAATTATAATCAGAGGTGGACAAAATACATTTGTATTTTGAATTAAAAGTAATAATAAAACACACGATAACTTTGAAAATTTTGTTTGAAATTCAAAATAAAGTGCACATTTCCATACATTGTATCTCATATTTTGAATTTAAATTATTGAGACTGCACTTTATTTTGAACAAAAAATTCAAAACTATCGTATGTTTTCTTTCTACTTTTAATTCAAAATACAAATGTAATTTGCCCAGTCCTGATTATAGTGTTATTGAAAGTAATCAATAAACTATAAAGTATCATTAATAAATCAGTGAAATATAGACAATATATTATTTTTTATTGTTCTTCTTTTGACAAAATAAACACTATTTTATTTAAAATTACAAAATAATAATCATTACTAATCATATTTTATGCCATCAGCTACTATCAAATACCAGAAGTATAGATTTCAGTTTTCAGTATGTTAATTGTAAAGCACTTCATAATTTTAATCTTTAATTCAGAAAGCATCAATTTCGAATCAGATTAAATAGTACTTCCGGCCTCACTGCCACCCTTCTGATTTACTTTGAGAGAGTGTTCAAAGTTTAACTTATAAACTATAACTCATGCACTTATAAAAAAGAAAACAAATTTAAAAAATTCAAAAATCTCCGAACAGGAATAGCTATATTCATAACCTTCGATCATATATATGTATAGATGATCTAAGTTCATAACCATAACGAATGTAAAGTTTTACGATAAGATAGGTCTAATAGTTTATACCAAACTTGTACCTGACGTTTCAAAACGCTACTTACGGGAAATCAAGATTATTAAAGTAGGATAAAACTTCAACACTAATCTCAGTTTACATAATAAATATGCACTCTACAGTTATTAATGACTCCAAAAGTATAAAGAAGATAAAATGAAGAATTTTTTACACTATTTTTAAAAATTTTATTTCATTTGCGGGAAGGTTAAAGGTTACTTACTCCCTTTAATAGCATTATTAATTATAAGTTATTAATCTTTTAATTCGATGTTAAATTATATTACTCAATAAAAAATTATTATAAATAAAATATTAATTAAAAAATATTGAGATTTACTTACATTAGACATTTTTGTAATAAAAAGTAAACAAAAGCAAACTGAAATTGAATTTTCATCAGAAGTATCCCTGCTTTTTCTTGATTGTATGCATTTATTACAGCCGTATTTATACCATAATAGTAATCATTTTTAAAGCATTTTACATATCTGTAAAAATTATAATGGAATTTTGTAATTTTTAAACAAGTTTTAAAACAAATCGTTTTATTTATATAGTCATTTTTGATATAAAATTTTTTTATCTACCGAAATAAATATGTAAATAAATAAAAAATATTATGCAAGGAGATTAACCCATTTATTTATATTTTAATAAAAATATTTTATTTATTTTTTTTTAAATGTTAATTAAATTTTATTTAATTATTGAGTTTTCCCTTTTTTTTTTATTTTTAATTGTGTGCATCTTCTCATTGAAAAAGTTACTAGCCCAAAATTTGTGACGTTGAGTGACAAAATCTTTAGTTTTATTATTTTGTTTTACAAAATTAATAGCAGTTGATAAAAATATTATTAAATAACATCAATATCATTTCAATATATAGCATTTTTAATACAGTAATTCCATGTACTCCATCCATTTATGGCATAAATAAACATATAGGTAATTAATTTTTTAACTTTTTCATTATCTAAAAATAAATTTTTAAAGTATTGTCCTTATAAAGGATTTTTAATGTGTCTAATTTTTAAAGAGGGAAATACTTCCAATTGTAGATTCTTAATTTTTTATAATAAAATAAACTAAACTCATCAGTTGGTCTACTAGATCTTCTCGATAGATAATAAGAAGAATAAATAACTTGAAGTTAAACAAACCGTTAAAACCGTTAACCACAATTTTAAAAATTAAAATAGTGTAACATTAGAAAAGACAGAACAAACTTTATTTCATGACTACCAGAATCTAATGGTACTACCTAGTAATATCCTTATAAATACAATAATTATAATATTTATTCAAAGTTATTGTGGTATACACTTTGGTAAACAAAAACTATAATTATAATATCTTATTAAAATTGATAAAATTAGTAAATTTTGTTATATCATGACCTTTTTAAATGATGACCCTGATATTAAGGTTAGATACAAACCTGCATAAAGGCGTATACGGCCTCTAAAAAGTATATCTAGGTACTGTTGTAAGTGAACTTACCATGGAAAATTCTAAAGTAAGTAAAAAATTTTAATTATTATAAAATATATAAACAAATTTTTGTTTATTTAGTTAAGACTCACACCGCATGAAATATTTAATAATAAAAAATTATTTTCCAATATAATTCATGCTGAGACTTTACAAGTAATCGAAGAAATTTCGACATCTCTTACCAAATTTGAAATTGAGAATGATGAAGATAAAAAGTTATTTTTTGCCCTAGTTAACCACTGGTACCGTGATATTTGCACGGTTATCTTTCACTTACGGCAAGTAATGGTAAAAAAACTACTTATGTAATATTTGCAAACTATGCATTGAAAATAATTTTAGATTAAAATTGAAAGAGATGACGAAAACGTACGAGATTTACAAAATATCATAACTGGATTAAATAAAATTGTGCTTTCCCTTCAAAAGTCTCTAAATTTGGAAGTAGAAAATTTTATAATACAAATAGAAAGTATCCTCGTTGCCATAGGAACTCAAGTTAAGAAGCTTATGAAAATTATAAAATGCGATAACTTGCAAGGTAAGTCATTTATAGTTAAGGCCGTGTGACACTCATATTATTTTGTCGTTAAAATTCTGTTGAAATTTCATGAGAAATTTCATGATAAATTTTAGCACGTGTAAAACCTTAAAATTTCAATACAAATTTCATGAGAAATTTTTCTGTATGACACTCGGTTTCTTTGTAAAATTTGGCGCAAGCGCATGATGTCTGTCAATTGTCAATAGCAAAATGGCCCCAAGTCAACAGAATTTTAACGACAAAATAATATGAGTGTCACACGGCCTTTAGAGTATACTTACTCAAAATTTTGCCACGTAGAACACAAACAAAATATTTTGTTTTATTTGCTCGTATTTGCTCGTATCTGCCAAAGCTTTGAAATTATACATCCAACTTTTTCTTCTAAGTCCTGTCGAATTGGAAAATCTAATTCATGAAATAATTGAAAAAATTAAAAATAATCTTATTAAAATTAAAACCGGCCATGAACTCCTGGCTGAAGATTTCTCGCATTATACTCGTCATTTCGTACAGTACCTACAAAATGGGTTGGATTACATACGAAAAATGGTGAGCTAACAAAGTTATTACTGACGATTTTAGAAATTATGTCAATTTTGTTATAATAGAATAATACCGAACAGTTTCCAAATAATGTGGTCAATGCTATCACGAATACTGATGATATTGCTAGGCAATTTTTTAAAGACCTTTTAGAAACTGTGCGTGACGAAAATCCTATGAAGAAAATGTTGGATGTTATTGATATTTGTCAAACAAATTCCTTTAAGGGTTGTTTCGAATTAAGAAAAGCTGCAGCAAATGATCTTGGTAAAAAAGGTATGTAGCATTAATTTGAGTTAATGGTAAAATTTTATTTCACAAATTCTTTTTTAGATGCTGAAACAATTAAATACCTAGTGATCTATTTGTTGATTACTGGAATAACTGGATTAAGAGGTTTGAATCAGTGTATTGAAGATGTTATAATGAAGAAATAAGATTAATTACATTTTAATCTTTTGTTTATAATAAAATTTCTGTATATTATACCAACTTGAAACTCTAATGTAAAAATATTGAACTAACTTTAAGGAAATTAAATTTAAAAGAACAAATGAAATTACTTTTTTTTAATCGTTTTCATGGCAGTGAGACTTAAACTTTACATTACCGATGATGGCGCCACCGTCACTACCAATATAGCCGTTTTAATGGGTACAGTTGACATTGTTTATTGTGATTTACAAATTGATTATGTGTTTATCTTCACATCATAGAAATAATATAACAAATAAACTGACAGCTAAAGTATACTTATTTTACAAGTTCAACTTAGCGTCGAGTGGCGGCGTTTAATTATTGTAAATTGCCTATAACTACCTACATAGTAACAAAGCAACATATTTTATCGTCGATAAAATCAATTAATCGTAATAAAATTAATTACATGATTAACAGCTTACTAATTGGTACTAATAATTAGTTTCATTAATACATTGTTTATAATAAAAATCGATAATAAGTTTAATTGATTTGATAATTTATAAATAATATTTTATTATTATTAATTTCACAAGTTACGATAAAAATAACTGCCATTGAGATTACGTAAATGTATTATATTATTGATGTATCAATATTATTTATTAAAATTGTGGATACAAATTAACATTTTTTTTTATAAATTTTAAATTTAAAATTGAATTCTACTGATATTTTCATTTTATGCATAAATAAAAAGTGAATCGGCAGTTTACTGTTATCTATATCTTGGACTTCAGAAGTATTTGATGATTTTTGTCTCTATTAACCCTTTTAGGAGGAAGAAATTTCTTCCATTAAATTTAAATTTTAATAATAATAAAAATACAATAAAAATAGGTCTATTTCTCCAGCTCAAAGTAGCTTAATCCTTTGTGTGATTATTATTTGACTTTGCAAATTCATGTAAGTCCGTTGCTATGTATAGGTATAGTTATTTTTAAATAATTATCTATTTGAATAACAAAATAAAAATTAAACTAAATTTTGATATGATAAACTTTTATTTATATTATAAAGATTTGGAAATGATGACCTACATAATAAGGTTAGATAGAAAACTGCATAAAAGGTATGTAAGTAGTCTCTGAAATGCAAAAAAATCTGGGTACTGTTTCAAGTGATTTCACCATGGAAAATTCTAAAGTAAGCAGAAAATTAAATTATTATACAATATCTAAACAATAAATTTGTTTTCTAGTTTAACCTCACACCTGAAGAGGTATTCAACAATAAAAAAATATTTTCCAATAAAATTCACGCTCGGGGTGTAAAAGTAATCGAAGAAATATCCTTAGCTTTCGATAAATTTGAAATTATAAATGAGGAAGATAAAAGATTATTTCTTAGCGCAGTAAACTATTATTTTCATGATCTAGGTGCAGTGGCGTTTCAAATACGGCAAATTTTGGTAAGTCGAGAATGACCAAATTTTTCAAACATTATACTACAGTAAAACGATTTTAGATTAAAATTGATGGTCATAGCAAAAGCGAAAGCGTTTATGAATTACAGAATGTTATAGATGAATTGAATAAAATTGGACTCTCCATCCAAAAATTTTTAAACTTGGATACAGAAAAACTTGCAAACTATGTGAAAGATACCATTCCCATCATAAGTACTCAAGTTGAGAAGCTTAAGAAAATTATAGAGCGTGATAACCTGCATGGTAATAAATTTTAGGAGGTACACTAAGAACATTATTCAAAATTTTGCTTACAGAACAAAAACAAAAGATTTTGGATAATCAATTCGATTTGGTCTTTTCTGTCACGTCTCTAAAATTATTTCTCCAGAATTCTTATTTAAGTTATCAAGAATTGGAAGAGCTATGTCA
Organism: Rhagonycha fulva; assembly: GCA_905340355.1. Classification (NCBI taxonomy): domain Eukaryota; kingdom Metazoa; phylum Arthropoda; class Insecta; order Coleoptera; family Cantharidae; genus Rhagonycha; species Rhagonycha fulva. The sequence goes on from HG996559.1 coordinate 4,551,855, forward strand.
CGAAGCTATTGAGAAAGTCAAGAATAATCTCATTCGAGTACAAAATGGCCAGGAACTGTTGGCAGAAGAATTTTCGTATTATTCTCGTTACAGCATACAGTATTTACGAAGTAATGTGGATTATATGCGGAAAATGGTGAGTTAGTAAAATTTAATACTGATTATTGGGAGAATAATATTAATTTTGTTGTAATAGAAAAATATAGAAAATTTTCACAATGATGATATGGTAAATGCTTTCGAAAATACTGAAGTATTTGGTACCGATTATGTTAGCGATCTTTTAGAAGCTGTAAGTTGCAAGACCATGAAGCAAATGCTAGATGCTATTGAAAATTGCCAAAAAAACATAGCTAAGGCTTGCGTTGAAATACAAGAAGGGTTGCAGTCAGTTACTGTAAATAATATTGGAAAAAATGGTATTTAGTGGTATTAACTTTAAACAACTACAAAACGATTTACTTATGTATTTTTAGAAAATGAGACACTGAAGCAATTACTGGTACATTTGTTTATTACTGCAATAAATGGAATGAATGCCGTCAATCATAGTATCGAAGATGCTATTGTGAAAAAATAAAGTTCACTACTTGAAAAAATTTTAATTATATTTTTATAAGTTTGTATAATATGAATCTTGTTTTAAAAATATGGAAATGTAAGTTAGATATAGATAGTTGATATTTACATAAAGACTTACCAATACTGCAATATTAGTTAACAAAAATTAAATACAGTTTTATAACTTTTAATATAAGCAGCTGTTAGACGCCATGTTGATGTGGAATATACGCTTAAAATTCTGAAAACGAATTAAACACAAAAACTTTGAAAAACATGGCGTGAAACTACAGCTGTGAAACTACAGCTCTTTTAAATATGCCCACTTTAAATGAAACAAATTGAAACATAGCTGCCTGAAAAATTCAAATCTGCACTCTTTGAAAATTATTTATGTTATAAATTATATAAAAAAAATTTAATAGAAAGTTTTTTCTTAATCAACAACCCTAGTAACTTTTAAGTTGACTGTTGACTCGCAATTCCCGGTTCGACTCCTGGTGAAGCAAGAACCCCACTCTGACCTCCTCTATGCAGAAGAAAGAGGGACTTCTACTGCATACGCATGCTGTCCTTCGGGCGTACCGACCAAGAAGAAGGAGAATGTATGACGGGTGTAAATTGGACCATTGATTCATCTCGCTTAAAAGAGTTGAAGATTTATGCTCAATATTTCTATTTTGTGACTTTGAAATTTGCTCCTTAAAACTAACACGATTAGATCATAACCTTCCAACAAAAAATTTATTAAGACTTAAAAGTGATACCGTGGTACTTGCCAATTAATGTAGGATGCTAGATATGGCAATATCATTTCAATATAAAAAATTTTGTAATGCCGTAGTTGATAATTTTGTAAAGATAACCAGGAGGTAAATAAAGCTGAAATCCACTTATGTTAGTATAAAATTTAAAAGAAAATAAAGGGTTATCCAAATTTAACTTATAAACTTTGAATAAAAAATAAAAAATACACTTTATCAGAATTTTTTTACAATTCAATTATTTATTTATGTAACAAAAAAATTGTAAAGTGTTTATGAATTTTGATGTTATGACCATTTTTGATATTAGGATGAAAAAATGACCTTTTGGATAAAAGGTTAGACATATAATTATATAAAAGAATACGTTATTTAAATCTCCGAGGTGTAAAAGTTTTTGAGTTTCAAGTAACTTTAAAATGAACACTTCTCAAGTAAGTAAAAATATAATACAGTTATTAGAATATTATAAAGGACTACTTTGTTAATCTAGTCAAAACTCTCACCTCAATAGGTATTTGATAATAAGAAATTATTTTCCAATAAAATTCACGTCCGGTTTCTTAAGGTAATTGAAGAAATTTTAACATCTTTGGACAAATTTGAAATTGTGAATCATGAAGATAAAAAAACTTTTCTTAACGTAATTAACCATTATTATAATGATCTGTGTGCATCCATATTTCACTTACGGCAAGTCCTGGTAAGACGATAATTACAGCATTCTTATAAATTTATCTGTTACAATAATTTTAGATTACAGTAATTAATGATGATGAGCAAAGAATTCGCAATGTTATAATTGAATTAAATAAAATTGCACTATCCGTACAAGAGTCTCTAAATTTAGAAACTGATAAACTTAAAATCCATTTAGAAAGTACTCTCAACCACGTAGGTTCTCAAGTGGAAAACCTTACGAAAATTTTAAAATGCGACAACCAGGGTAAGTTACTATAATTATAGCAAATATATTACTCATATTTTTCAAAACAGAATGCAAGCAAAAACTTGTTGATATTCAACTCGATTTACTCATATCTGCTGGGGCTTTAAAATTTTACATACAGCACCCTAATATAAGTGTTTCCGAATGGGAAAGAACGGCACATGAAGCAATTGAGAAACTTATAACTATTCTTAGTCAAATTAAAAATGGCCATGAACTACTGGAAGAAGACTTTGTACACTACGCCCGTCTTAACCTTCAAAATTTACAGAATAAAGTTGACTATTTGCAAAAAATGGTGAGTTAGTAAAATTAATTAAGTTAGTAAAAAATGTTATTTATCTTGTTTTAATAGAGAAACACCAAAAATTTTCCAAGGGATATAGCAAAAGCTTTTGAAAATTGCGAAATTATCGGTAATCACTTTATTAACGAGCTTATGGAATCCTTGCTTTACGACAATCCTATGAAAGCGATGTTGGATACTCTGGATGATTGTCATAAAGAGATTACCAAAGCTGGAGTAGAATTGCAAGAAGTAATTCAGCCAGTTTTTAAAAAAAGTATTGAAAAAAATGGTTTGTGGAATCTATTTTATATAACTGCAGTAGTACATTTTATTAACTTACTTTTAGATAACGAGACAGCAAAGCAATTAGTTATCTATTTGATGGTATGTGGATTAAACGGAATGTACAACTTTAATAAGAGTATCGAAAATGCCATTATGAAGAAATAGGATTATTAATAATATTTGAAAATATTTTAATCCGCTATTTGTAATTTTGTATTACTTGAACCTCAATACAAATGTTGAAATAACTTTGAAACGGTTGAATTAAAAAAGTCAAACTAAAACTAAAATTTCTGGACTTGAACGTTCACATATCCCCTGACTGTAGACTGTAAACCGGAAAGCTGAAAATATTCGGTTAAACTAGAAAACTATTAAAAAAACTCCTTGTTCTCAAGGTAAGGGTTGGGTCCTTGGTTAGCAACTCATGCTAAAATACTCAAAAAGGGTTATTAAATTAAGTATTGTGAATTAGGTAATGGAAATTGATTTATTTGATTCCATAGGAAGTTTGAATTTCACATAAAGCTAAACAGTGGAAAGTTTTGTAGGTTATTTAGTAATTACCTACTTGATTAAAAACTGTATTTTGAAAGGTGGATGAAGCATAATTTGAAAGTAAAGTATAAATTCAAAGAAAATAAACAGAAAAATAAATTTAATGATTAAATAAAAAAAATACACACAGTTCAGGGACAAATGAACCCATTTATATTAAAATTTAAATAAAATAAGAATTTTAAATTTTTTGATGCGCAAATTAAAAATATGTGTAAACATAATCTTTGATAATAATTATAGTATCTGGGATGCACTTATTCTGATCCGGGTTTTTCAACCTGCCATTTGCCGTACATTGATATCACTCAAGGTTATTAGCATAATTTTGTAAATAAAAACTTTATAATATTTATTTGAATAACAAAATAATATTATGAATACCTATGACTCTTTTTTGATATGGTGATGATAACATTAAAGTTGAATTAAACAGAATTTTATAGATATATTCAGTTCGTAAGGTGCTCAAATCGTGGTACTTTATCCAAAACATTTATAATAAATTATGAGCAAAGCTTTTGCAATGCTTACGCTGAATAAAATTATACTCTCCATCCAAAAGTTTTATTTTGCGCCAGCTGAATATTTTACTCATGTACACCAATGCCATTAATCCAAAGATACAGTTCTATTCTCAACAATAGCAAAATATCTACTGATTCCAACGCTTCAAACCATTACCAGACGTATAATCCATTTTACCATTAGCCTCATTCGTGTGATTAATTACAATGGGGTCGTTACCAATAATAAGCACTCTGCAGTAAAACCAAATCAAACTGATTTCAAAACATAAAAAAGTTTTATGAAGAAAAAAGTAAAGCGAAAGAACTCAGTTCAACAAAAATTTTATGAAACCGGGCATAAACCCCCTTCCTGCCTGTTTGCATTTCCCTGGAATAGTCTTGATTGTTTAAAGGTAATAGCCGGATAAATATTAGTTTTCCACTGGCACTTGGCTCGTCTCCAATTTTGACAGATATTCTTTGTAAATTTCATTGTTTTTCTACATTCCTTGTTCTACGTGTTGAAAGATACCAAACATCAATTATTAATGGCTTTGTTTTAATTTTCAATCGGTTTTGATAACGGATTAACATTTTAATTATGTTAATTATCGATTTTATATCAAAAACCGCACGATGAATTAAAATATAAAATGTATCTTGTCACAGTTCAAATAGCAAGCTTTAATATTTTGTTTGCATTAAAATTGTTTAAATTTCAAGTATTGTAAGTGCTGTAAATGAAGTTTTGTTTCTTACGTATATTAACTTGTCACTAACACGTGTTCATGTGAATCTTAAACTAAACGCAAATAAACCAATGTTTACTCTAAATCATATCCAATTTACCAGTCACATGACTGGTGGCCATTTTGTAACCTTCTACTTTTCCGGTTTTTTAAGACATCACTTCTTGACTTGGAGGGTACTTTTAGAAGTAAACAATGAGAAAAACTCGAATTTTGCAAGGTCATATTATTATTATAATTCTTATAATACTAATAAATCAATAGGTACTTATAATGCTCCATAATCCTTTTAATGCTCATAATACTTTTAATGTTTATAATCCTTATAATGCTCATAATACTTATAATGCTGAAAATACTTATAATACTTAAAATGTTGATAATGCTCATATAATACTTATATAGCTGATAATACTTATAATGCTCATAATATTTATAATGCTTATAATACTTATATTGCTGATAATACTCATAATCGTTATAATGGTCATAATACTTATAATGCTGATAATACTTGTAATGCTCATAATCTTTTTAATGCTCATAATACTTATAATGCTCATAATACTTATAATACTCATAATACTTATATTGCTGATAATACTTATAATGCTCATAATACTTATAATGCTCATAATACTTATAATACTCATAATACTTGTAATGCTGATAATACTTGTAATGCTCATAATCCTTTTAATGCTCATAATACTTATAATGCTCATAATACTTATATTGCTGATAATACTTATAATGCTCATAATACTTATAATGCTCATAATTCTTTTAATGCTCATAATACTTATAACGCGCATAATACTAATAATACTCATAATACTTATATTGCTGATAATACTTATAATGCCCATAATACTTATAATGCTGATAATACTCATAATCCTTATAATGCTCATAATACTTATATTGCTGATAATACTCTTAATCTTTATAATATTTATATTGCTGATAATACTCATAATCCTCATAATGCTCATAATACTTATATTGCTGATAATACTTATAATGCTCATAATCATTAAAACTTAATAGATTAAAACAACTATTGAGCAATTATGTAAAGTGTGTTATTTTGGGTGCATTCTGTCTAACATTGAAGATAGCGATTAGGTATTCATTTGTACCCAGTGAAAATTGAATAGACATCTTACCATTTCACTAGTATCTTCAATTTTTACCATTCCTTCCATTTGTTGAAAATGTTATTTAGTTATGCTGCCTTAGAATGTGCGTTTTCCGAATGGTTACCTTGTACAGTTGACTGTAAAAATGCAAAAAATCGAAAAACTGAAAAAGGATTTCAGTAATCTTAGTTGGAAATGAAGGGAATAATAAGGATATTAAATCGTGTGGTACACCAAAAATTCTATTATTAAAAAATATGATTATTTTTAAAATTTATATTTTTACTTGTGAAGTGAATAATTAAATTCAACTAAGGATTAAAAATTTAAGCGCAATTAGAAAGAAAATGTGAACAAAATATCAGTGAGTGTGAAGAAGGAAGATGGAAATCGAAGTAATATTTTTTTATACCTAATAGATTATAAATTAAATATACGATTAAAATTTATAGTTGAATTTGCCTTGCAAACATTCTGAAACGTAAACGTTCAGTTCAAAATTAATAAATATAAATCGTAAAATGATCAGCAAATGGTGAAATTATAAGAATAATTTTAATTAACAAAAAATGTAAAATTGAAGGTTATTTTAAGATCAAATTAAATTTCTATAAAAATATAATATCATACACTTAAGTAGTGTTGAAATAAGCATTTGGTTTTTGATTTATTTTTTATCAGGTAGTTAACAGTAACTTAAGCAAACTCGATAAAACTGAATTTTAATATGATGACCTTTTTTTTTCTATAATTTGATGATCTTCATATTATCTCAAAAAGTTACATATAAAAAGTCAATGCAATATAATGCAATGAGCAAATCTCTGGGTAAGTGCGAGCAACAAATTTATCATGGAGAATTCAAAAGTATAAGTAAGATTAAAATTGTTGTAGTTTTTCATTTGAATTTTTATTTCTGATAGACTCCAAGTAGGGATTTTATTCATAATGTATAAGTTTTTTGAATTTTTAAATTTTTTTATAGATTTCTTAAAACTTGATATAAAATAAATGTTACTTTTTACTAAGTCACATTATAAAGTATAACAACATTATTTTATTTATTTAGGTAAAATTCACACCTCAAGAAGCATTTAATAATAAAAAATTATTTTCCAATAAAATTCGCATCCGGAGACTTAAAACAATCGAAGATATTTTTGAATCTTTCTACAAATTTGAAATTGAGGAAGATGAAGATAAAAGAGTATTTTTTAATGCAATTAATCGTTTTTATAATGATCTGTGCATAGTTATATTTGACTTACGGCAAGTCGTGGTATGATGAATATTGTAGAATTTTTGTAAAATTGTACATTACAATGATTTTAGATTAAAATTGATGGTGATGACCAAAGAAGCGTTTGCAATGTCATAGCTGAATTGAATAAACTTGCGTTCTCCCTCCAAGAGTCTCTCTGAATTTAGGGATAGAAGAACTTAAAACCCATTTGGAAGGTACTCTTATCCATTTTGGTTCTGAAATTGAAAACCTTACAAAAATTATAGAATGCGATAGCTTGCATGGTAACTAACTAACTTTATTATACTATTAAAACTAATATATTACCTACATTTTTGCCAACAGAAGAGAAACAAAAACTTCTGGATATCAAACTTAATTTACTCACCTCTGCTGGAGCTATAAAATTATGCATCAAAAATGCTTTTTACAGTATTCCAGAATTGGAAGGATTAGTACATGAAGTAATTGAGAAAATTAAAACAAATTTGAATCAAATTAAAAGTGATCATGACTATCCAATAGAAGATTTCTTGCATTATACTCGTTAAGTATTCAGTATTTGCAGAATATAGTTGATTATATGCGAAGAATGGTGAGTTACAACAATTAAATACTGTTGATTGGAGGAATTTTACATATTTTATTTTAATAGCGGAATACTGAAAATTTCCAAGATGATATAGCAAAGGCCTTCAAATGTTGGGAAACTATTTGTAACAAATTTTTTGACGATGTTTTAGAAGCTATGTGTTGTGACAATCCCATGAAAAAAATGTTGGATGCTATGGATAACAGTCACCAAAAAGCTAGTAAGATTGCCGTAAAAATGCAAGAAGGACTTTATCAGCCAAAGATTGAAAAGTGTTTTGGAAAGATTGGTTTGAAAAATTTATTTAATTTTATTTCAACACTTTACTAACATAATTTTAGATGACGACAAAATGGTAAATCAGTTGGTTAATAATTTGTTTCTTAGTGAAATAAATGGAATGCAAATAATGAATCAGTGTATCGAAGATGTTATTATGAAGAAATAAGATTAATAATATATTGTTTTTAATGCATATAAGGTATATAAAATGGACGATAACATTTCATTAATTTGTATTAATAATATAAATAATTATATTTGAATCCACTGTTTGTAATTTTATAAAATTTTCACTGTGAATATAAATATTGAAATAAATTTCATTCTGTAAGATTTAAAGAACCAATACATTGTCATACTTATGACTTCAAAAAGTACCTAACGGTGGAACCGCTTTTTATAGTCATTTTTCTGTGTTTGGAATCATAGAAACCTGGGGAATACAGTAGATGTGGCAATATTTCCTAGTGTAATTTGACCACTTTTGATGTGGCGATTGCGGGCGAGTTTGTCTCATCAATTCAGCATCGAATCGTCCTAATAACTGAGCATAGTATTGAGCCGCGGGTTGTCCTCTCCTTCTCAAAATAGTCCTAGCAAATCACATGCTAAACGTCCCCCTTTCATTCTGATTCTATAATTTCTAGTTTAAAGTAAAAGATTCGCGTTTTATCAACATTCACGAAAAGCTACAGACTCTTTGGGGTTTTTATCTTATACTTATCAGTAGGTATTTTGACTTGAATTCAATACCATGAATATCATTTTACAAACAAAAAATATATCAAATTTATTTGTATAACAAAATTATATGACTTAAATATCAAATCTAGATTTATTAAAATGGTATCAAAGATACTTTCAAATTTAGTCTCTGAAGTTGAAAATTCACTTGACACTTTTTCAAATAAAAATACAAGGGAAAATTTCAATGTAAATAAGTTCTCATTCAAAATGTAAATTTTTAAAATTTACACAAAGTAAATAAAAATAAATTTAAAAAAAATCAATCCGCAATTTGGTAGTTTTCTCGTGCATTAGCAACATTGAAATTTATAATCATAATTTTGATTTAAATTGCAAAATATACGATAACCCTTTTTTTATACGGTGACCATACTATCAAATTTACGTAATATAAAAGTTTTTAAGATATATTCAGTCTCTAAGGTGCAAAAGTCGCTGACTACATTTTTAAATAAATTTACTATGGAAAATTTCACAGTAAGTAAATTAATATTTAAATTATTAAAAAATTATAAGCAATATTTTTGATGATTTAGCTAAATCTCTCACCTCAAGAGGTATTTAATAATAAAAAAAGTTTTCCCAATAAAATTTATGTCCGGGTTCTTAAAGTAAACGAAGAGATTTCGGAATCTTTTGAAAAATTTGAAATTGTGAATGATGAAAATGAAAGATTATTTCTTAATGCAGTTAACCATTATTACCATGATCTGTGTATGGTTGTATTTCACGTACGGCAAGTCCTGGTAAGACCAATATTACCATGTTCTTATAAAATTATACATTAAAACGATTTCAGATTAAAATTGATGGTGATAACCAAAGCATTCGCGATGTTGTAACTGACTTGAACAAAATTGCATTCTCCATTCAAGACTTTCTAAATTTGGAAACGGAAAAGTTAAAAATCCATTTGGAAGATACAGTAATTCACGTAGGTTTTTTAGTTGAGAAGCTTATGAAGATTATTCTGACGTGCAATAACCTGACAGGTATTAATTTATTAATATTGTGTCAGCATAAACATTACCTAGATATTTACCACCAGAACACAAACAAAAACTTTTGGATTGTCAGCTGGACTTACTTAATTCTAGTGAAACTTTAAAGTTATACCTTCAATGTGCTTACTTCAGCATCCCTGAACTGGAAGGGCTACTACACGAAATAATTAAAAAACTTAAATATAACCTCAATCAAATCAAAAGTGGTTATGAACTTTTGGCAGAAGATTTTTCGCATTATACTCGTCGTTTTATACAGTATGTACAGAATAAAATTGATTACATGCGAAAAATGGTAAGTCGGTAAAATCACATAGTGATTATTATTGAGCAAATGGTGCTAATTTTACTTTAATAGAAAAACACCGAAAATTTTTCCAAAGATATAGTAAACGTTTTAGAAAATGTCGAGGTTCTGTGTAATGCAAATTTTAGCGACATTTTGAATGCTGCGAGTTGTGACAATCCCATGAAGCAAGTGTTAGATACACTTGATAATTGCGACAAACGCGTTGGTAAAATTAGTGAGGAAATTCAAGAAGGATTTCAATCAATAATGATAAAAGATATTGAAAAACATAGTGAGTAGCTCTAATTTAAAATAACTGAGATACAATTTTGTAAATTATTTTTAGGTAATGATACAATGAAGCAATTAATGATCTATATTTTTATTGGTGGAATAATTGGAACTAGTACCTTCAATCATACTATTGAAGATGTTTTTATGAAGCAATTGGATTAATTTTTAAATACAAAAATTGTGTTAGTTATGTAAGTAGACAACACTCTATGATTTGAAATAAAAAAGTTGCTCTATATCTGATTATTATATATTTTTAACTCGTGCAATGGCTAATAATAAAATTTTAATGGAGATGTGGTTAACTGAACAATAATATAAATCATTTTTAATATTGTTTTATTATTTCCAATCTACACATAGAGCTTTTAAAATATCTTTCCATTTTATTGCTTCGTTTGTGGTTTTCCCCACCTTATTTTTGTAAAATTAAATGCAATTCAATTAATTAAAATTTGAAGTAGTCAACCTTTGATGTAACCATCTTGGCAATTTAAAGGAGATATTACTGTTTCAAAAGAAGATCATTTTTCAGATTGAGTACCGTAAAAGTACTAAAAATAAGTACCTACTTGTGAAAATAAAAAAAAATCAAAATAAAATATGTTTTCTTCTTGATCACGTTTTGTTCTCGAATTCATAGAAACAGTCAGATTCTAAGATATACTTGGTGTCATACTCTTACATTTCAGAAACTTTTGTAAGATCTTTAGTGCTTTAGCTTGCCCCTTCCCTATCATTTTTTTGTAACTCTGAAAATTCGTCTTTAAGAGTTTAAGACAAATTCAGTTAACAGTGAATTTTGAAGAAAAACATAAATTGATACTTATCGATTAATTTATAACTACTCTGTATAATATAGCAACTACGTTTAAGTGTATGAAATTTTGTAATTTCAAGGATAATAATTTCAGACGAAAACCAGGAGGTCAAAGAAATACACGGTGCACGTGTAAATAGTTTTGTTTAAAACAAAATATTTATAAGTCCTTGAATGTAGGCTCAATATTAGGTAGGTACTAATTAACAAAATATTTAGATAGTAATATAATTATCAGCAAAAATGGCAGGGCACTACCATTTCACGCTAAAATTTGTATTCTGAGGATTCCTCCATTCGTCAAACGGAGGAATTTTAAACCACATTTAAATTGTTCACTTAATAAATTTATCTTATAAAAAATAAGCAGAATTCATTATATTTTTCTTTTCACAAAAACTTGAAGTTTTTAATCATATTAAGTAAACAAGATAATAAAAATTTGAAAAAAAGTAAGAATTAAATATTATGAGCGTAATTTATAAACAAAAATAACACTTTATATTTATTTCAATAACAATAGTTATTATAATTTATTAAAATTAATAAAAATAAATTTTGGTACAAAGACCTTTTTTTAATATTGTAATAATTTTGATATGATGACCCTCATGATAAAATCAAGCCTGTATAATTTAAAAGTATATAAAAGATGTATTTGGTATCTAAGATTTCAAAAGTGTTCGAGATTCAAATAAATTTACGATGACAAATTCTAAAGTAAGTAAAAATTTAAATTATTACAATGTAGTGCTCAATTTTCTTTTATTTAGTCAAAGCTCATACCTCAGCAGGTATTTAATAATCAAAAATTATTTTCGAATAAGATCCACTCCCGGATTCTTAAAGCAGTTGTGGAAATTTCCATATCATTGCGAAAATTAGAAATTCCAAATGATGAAGTTAAAGCAGTCTTTCTTCATTCAGTAAACCATTTTTGCCGGGATTTGAATGAGATTACTTTTCAATTACGACAATTTGTGGTAAGACTTAGAAAAAATTCATTAGAAATTTTACATTAGAATTATTTTAGATTAAAATTGATAATGATAACCAAAACGTTCATAATGTACAAAATATTATAACTGAATTGATTAAAATTGTACTATCCGTCCAAGAGTCTCTAAATTGGGAAATAGAAAAATTGAAAAATCATTTAGAAGGTACTGTCATTAATGTAAGTTCCCAAGTTGAAGCTTATGAAAATTATAGAATGTGACGATCTACAAGGTAAGCAATTACTATGTAAAAAGAATATTACCTAAAATTTTGGTAAGCAGATTACAAACAAAACTTTTTGGATTGTCAGCTCAATTTGCTGATATCTACTGAAGCTTTAAAATTATACATCCACAATTCTAATCTAAGTCCTCTGGAGTTAGAAAGTCTAATGCATAATACAATCGAGAGAGTTAAAAATAATCTTTTTCAAATTAAAACGGGTTTTGAACCTCAGTCAGAAGAGTTTTCACATTATACTCGTCACTGCGCTCAGCATTTGCAAAATACTGTAGATTACATGCGTAAAACGGTGAGTTAATCAAGTTTGGTTAATACTAATGAATAGATGAATTATGTTCATTTTCTTAAAATAGATTAATACTGACAATTTTCAAGTTGATGTAATAAGTATTTTCAAAAATGCTGAAGTATGTGGTAACGAATTTATTAGTAAACTCTTAGAAGCTGCTGACCACGAAAATCCTATGAAGCAAATGTTGGATATTATTGATAATTTTCATAAAAATGTTGGCAAAGCAAGCATCCAATTTCAGAAAGGGCTTCAGTCAGTGAAAGGAGGTATATGGCATTAATTTAATACGAGTTCAATTATGTTTCATTGTTTGACTTTTAGATGAGGAGAAAGTGAAGCAATTAATAATCCAGTTGTTTATTAAAGGAGTAAGTGAAATGGATGCCTTAAATCACAGCATCGAAGATGCTTTTATGAAGAAATAATAATATAATTATGATGGTAATACTTGGATAATTCTTATGATGGATAAATCTTATGATATAATTATTATAAACGTTAAAGTATAATTAAATGTATAAATACAATAATTAAAAATAGAAGTTTAGCTTCCCTCTAAAACTAGAGCCCGAAAAAACGCACAATGATTCATCTCGCATTTCATACGTAGATATTAGTGGCAATGTAAACATTCTGTTACAACTAGCATTACATTGTAAACGCAATTCAATATACAAGAATAAGTTCACTGCAGATATTGAACTCCTATACTTGCAATGTTTTAAATGAAAAACATTTTAATTAAATTATTTACGTGCTGTTTTGAAAAATTAGTTAATGATCATAATTTAATAAGCAAAAACATTACTTAATATTTATTTAAATTTAAATTTGCAATGGAAAATACTCAAATTAAAAGTGATAGACTTAATCGATTTATTATGACAATTTTGATATCAAGACTTTTACAATATCATGGTTAGATATTTTTTTACAATTGTGAGACAAGAGTGGTGGACGCAAAGGCAAACTAAGTCATAATCACAATTCTCCACTGGGTTAAGGAGACATGACTAATTCTTGTTCTAGTGAAGTCGGAGGCGATCAAGATGTCAAAAAGAAGAAAAGTAACTCTTCGATCTAAATTCAACTTTGAGATTCTGTCACCGTTCTCGACGTAAAAGTAGACAAACAGGATAACAAAAGAGGTATTGGCGTCAACCATCATCCATTTGAAACTCAACGTGGGGGAGGGCTAAGTCAACAATAAAAAAAAATTTAGCTTTTGTTTATTACTCTTCTTCTTCGAATACCGTATCCGATATCGGACGTTGGTAAGATCCTACTGGCTAAAGCCGAGAGGTCTTTTACTAGGGAAATATTAATGGGGTGGTTTTCCGTTGCCTTCCCCATAGTCCACAGATCGATATTGGACTCTTTAGATCACAGCAAATTTTAGACGCAATCAGGATTTGAACCGCGGTTTCCTGCGCTACAGTCATCCGTGCTTGATTTACTCCAAACTGCTGGTCTTATTACTCTTATATTGCTGTATTCTGATTCAAATTGGGATACCGAATCACGAGTCAAATAAATCATAAAAAAATATCCAAAGGTATGCAGCACTTCAAGTGGTGAGCGCTTAAAGAACTGTGTCTGGAGAAGCAGCACTTCAATTAGACTCTATACCGTCAGCTGATTTACAAGTCAAAAAAAGAGCAAAAACCACTCAGTACAGGTGAATGTTTTGGAAAACACTTTAAAACTATGGAAGCGTAGATGAGAAAGTCAAAAATTGGTCTATGGACTCATACCAAATACAGTACCAATGGGTCGGCTGAGGCCGTAAATATCGCTCACGGTTGAGGAAAGTAAAGTTGGACAACAAATTCCGTAAAACATAGTGGTCACGATGCTACGTAACTCTGAGGATTGAATGTACTTTGAAAATATGACACATTCAATCATTTAGGAAGAGAAATCTCTGGAGATGGCAGCAAGAAGCTGCCAGAAGTCAGCTATAAGATTACATTAAGATAATATTATCGTCTGGAGCCGAAGCTCAGAAAGTATCCGTCCACGGAGCTGTCATGACTCCGTAAATTAAAAAAAAACCTCTCCGGTGTGAAATTATTGGCTAACGTAGAAGTTTTACGAGTAAGGGTGGGTAATAAATTGGTTTTTGTCACTAAATGTGACAGTATATCGAAAGAGATTTCCTCCTCTTTGCGAAATGAATCAAAGAAATTTGTTCATTTAATTTGAAAACAACAATGAAAAATAATAAAACTAATTGATAAATCTAAATAAAAATAGAGTTTTTTTTTTTAAATACGACGATTGTGATATGATGACCTTGATATTAAAGTTAGATAATAAAAATGCGTACAAAATATTATTATTCTTTAACGTACTGTTTCAAATAGATTCACTAACTCACAATGGAAAATTGTCAAGTAAGTGAAAAAGTAAACGTAAAAATACGAGAATTAAATATATTTTTGGTAATTTAGTGGAAGTTCTCACCTCAAGAGGTATTTGATAATAGAAAAATATTTTCAAATAAAATTCACACCAGAGTTCTTAAAGTAATCCAAGAAATTTCAATATCTTTCGATAAATTTGAAATTGTAAATGGTGAAGTTAGCGAATTATTTCTTACCACAGTGAACTATTATTATCGTGATTTATGTGCAGTTATTTTTCAGTTACGACAAATCGTGGTAAGATGAAAACTATAAAATCTTTCCAGTTTTACATTAAAAATTTCTAGATTCAAATTGATGATGGCGATCGAATCGTTTGTGATTTGCAAAATGCGATTACGGATTTAAATAAAACTGTACTCAGAATTCAAGAGTTTTTAAATTTAAGAGCAGAAAAACTTGAAATCAAATTATTGGTAGACACCCTCAACAACGTAGGGTTCCAAGTCGAAAATCTTACGAAAATTATAAAATACGACAACCTACAAGGTAGATCATTTTTATTACAGCAAAAACGCTATAACCAAATTTTTTCCAAACAGAACACCAACTGAAAGTTTTGGATTGCCAACTTGATTTGTTCATATCTATCGAAGCTTTAAAATTACGCAATAAGTTTTCTTATCTAAGTCTTCCTGAGTTGGAAGGGTTGGTTCATGAAGTAATCGAAAAGATTAAAAATAATCTCATTCAAGTCAAAAACGGTAGAAAAATTGTGGTAGAAAACTTTTCGCACATTTTTCGACATATAATCCAACATTTACAAGATAATATTGACTACATGCGAAAAATGGTGAGTTAATAAATTAAAAATTTGTTGCAAACTAAAAGAATTGTGGCTTTAATAGAACAACACAGAAAATTTTCAAAATAATACTGCAATTGCTTTTAAAACTGCTGATGATCTTGCTATGGAATGTGTGAGAGATCTTTTCGAAGCTGTTCGTTACGATAATTCTATGGAAAAAATGTTCAACCGTATTGAGAATTGTCATAAAACAGTTGTTAAAGCTAACGTAGAAATTTTGAGAGGTTTTGAGTTAGCTATGGCAAAAAATGTTGAAAAAATAGGTAGGTATGCGTAAATTTGTTTAAACGGTTACTTTACAAATTTATTTTTAGATGATAAAAGGGTAATGCAATTATTTACTCACTTGTATATTAATGGAGTAATTGGATTTAGAGTCTTGAATCAGAGTATTGAAGATGCTATTATTAAGGAATAGAGATCAAAATCTTATACTGCATGTTTTATGCATATATTCATTATTTTGTACAATTTGAACTTTAAATAAACAAAAAAATAATAATTTAGATCAATGGCTAAATAAAAAAAATAATAATCATCTATATCGTTCAAGGGTTTATCGGACTATTTGTTATCCTTACTATCCCTAACCTTATCCGAAGAATACAAAGAAATAGTTATGAATTACCAAAACTCGATTTGCTTATATCTCTGACAACGCTTTAAAGTTGTAGATTTACCATTATGGTCTAAATAATTACTGGGGAGTTGCAAGAGCTATCGGCAATCGTTCAAACTGCTCAGAAACAGATACCAACGTTGTTTTAGGGATCATCTCAACTCTTGTTTACTAAAATGTTTTAATCCGTATATGCATATTTATTTTGCATAAATTTGCAAGTCTGATATAACATTTTTGGGTGTTAAATTATTAAAGGAACGTGGCCACAGACAAATTCTTTATGTGTCATTTTGTTCGGCTTTATTGAACTGCTTGTTACCAAAAAAAGCTTGAAGTTTTAATACTAGTTTGGAAAAGATTTGTTTGATAAATATAATAATGCAATTACATAATTTAATAACATTAGCATAATCTAATCAACAAAAAACTACTTATATTTTTAGACGAATAACAAAATAGAGAAACTAAAATTCGTCTCAAGGTTATATAGGTATATTATAAAAGTACCTATATAATATAAAAGTTATATTTTCACTTTAAGGTGTAAAATTATTTGAGCACTCTTTCGAGTAAACCTACAATGGAAACTTCTCAGGTAAGTGAAAAAAAATTGTAATATAATATTAACAATATTTTTGTTGATCTAGTCAAAGCTTTCACCTCAGGAAGTATTTAATAATAAGAAATTATTTTCTCATAAAATCCACGCCCGAGTTCTTAAAGTGAACACCGAAATTTCTACATATATAGACAAATTTAAAATTGCCAACGAAGAAGATAAAAAATTGTTTTTTAACGGAGTCAACTATTATTACCGTGATCTGTGCGCAGTAATCTTTCACTTACGGCAAGTCGTAGTAAGACAAAAATTGTAAAATGTTTACAAAATTATACAATATAACAAATTTCAGATTAAAATTGATGGTGATGAACGAATCGTTCGTGATTTACAAAATATTATAACTGAATTAAGTAAAATTTCTCTCTCCATACAGGAATTTTTAAATTTGGAAACAGAAAAACTTAAAATCCATCTAAAAAGTACTATCATCGATGTAGGTTCTCAAGTTGAAAAGTTTATAACAGTCATAGCATACGATAACCTTCAAGGTAAGTCATTTTACTGTAATTATCACATAATTCGATTATTTTCCACGCAGATCACAAGCAAAAAATTTTGGATTGCCAATTCGATTTGCTTATATCCGCCGAAGCTTTAAAGTTGTACTTCCAGCATTATAACTTGAACATGGGAGAGTTCATAGAGCTGGTACATGAAATAATTGAGACAATTAGAAATAATCTGTATCAAATTAAAAGCGGTCATGAACTCTTGATAGAAGATTTTTCTCATTTTACTCGTCATTGCGTTCAGCATTTACAAATTAAAGTTGATTATATGCGAAAAATGGTGAGTTAGTATAATTAACCAGGCATGATAGGAAAATGTCATTTATTTTCGATAGAATAACACCGAAAATTTTGAAACAGATGTGACAAATGCTTTTAAAAGTGCCGACATTTTTGGTAAGGCATACATGAATGAACTTTTGGAAACTTTGAATTACGACAATCCTATGAACAAAATGTTGGAAGCTATTGATAATTGTCAAAAATACATTGCAAAAATTGGTGTTACATTTCAAACCGGAGTTCAGCCAGCCCTGATAAAAAATATTGGAAAAAAGGGTATACACGGCTTTAATATCTTACATACGTATAACTTCAATTTATTTCACCAATTTACTTTTAGAAAATGAAGATCTA
This sequence comes from Rhagonycha fulva, assembly GCA_905340355.1. NCBI lineage: Eukaryota > Metazoa > Arthropoda > Insecta > Coleoptera > Cantharidae > Rhagonycha > Rhagonycha fulva. Next base: position 4,570,089 of record HG996559.1, read on the forward strand.
AAACAATTAATGATCTATTTGTTTGTTAATGGAATAAATGGAATGCTTGCCTTGAATCTATGTATCGAAGATGCCATTATTAAAAAATAGTGTTAATACTTTCAATTTATTATTTAATTTTTTAGATTTTTTTGGACAATTTAATAAACACTCTAAATTATTCTTTTTTAATGAAAAATAAAAACCAAAAAATAAAATAATAAATAATTTATAATATAATGGACAAAAACAATCAGATAATAGTTAATACTTTTGATAACATTAAATCGTTGTTGATAAACTTCGATTAAAAATTAAAAATCTGTTACAGATCTACCCCTAAAGAAACTGATTAATAAAACGGATTGGGTGAATAAAAACTCAATAAACAACTTTTTCATTGTATTGTTATTTATTTCACAATCCCTCTTAAAATTTCCAGCACCAGAAAATAATTCAAGGTCACCATAAGAAACATTGAATTTTTTATATTATTTTAGAGTTTTGTATATAGTTCCACATTTATGCAAGATATGGGTCTATTATTCTCCTTGGAAGAATTTAATTCTAACTTAAATTTCCAATACCAGCCGTCCATGTCAAATATTAGAAAAGGAGTAAGATTGAAGGTAAAATTGTAAGCGTGATATATACCCTAGAAAAAATTCATATTTTTATTGAAGAGGTAATAAAAAAATTCAGTAATTGAAATGTTTACCTGCTTAATCGGACATTTGAATTCAGGTGTGAGAGGAATTAAAAGAGGGTTCGTTAACAAGGGCAACGTATGATCTGGAGAAATACTTTGGCAGTAATCTAAATTTTCAATTTTATAGTAGTCTTCGCAAGAATCTAAATTTTCTCTAGAGCGACATCTCTTTATCAAAGTAGTAAACTGAAATCAGAGTTTTTAGCGATTTTATTAAAATAGTTTATTAACTAATATTAGGATATGATAAAGAAAAATCTTGATTTTACAGAATTACGTATGCCCCTCATTAAACAAAGCAAATCAAATATCTGGTCAATGTCATCCAAAAAAATGGTAGTATAGTACGAACCTTTAGTTCATCCTTAAGATTTTCATATATTTTTACGGTAATATTTGTTATCAATACCGATCGCACGTTAGCTTTACCAAACTGCGCATGCATCTCATATGGAAGATTCATACGAGGACATGGGCAGAATCTAAATATTTTTAGTACCTTCTGATCAAACTAAAACAAATAATAAGTTTCGTTAGTCGATTATTTCAGTGTTTATTTAAAAATTAAAAACAAACAAATTTTTATTTTATTCAGATTTAAAATAATATTTACAAAGATTTACCAGTTTATTTTGAATATCCATTGCCCATCCAAAAATGATACTTGAAGAAATAATAACAAAACAAAGCTTTAGCAAGTGCATTTTATCGAAGTTAGCTCTACACTGGAATGCAGAAAGTCTATGCCTCACTAGTCACCTAATTATTATTTAATGTATGATAAAATTATTATCCTTATCATAATACAGTAAAAAAGATCTTTATGCTTTATAAATCTAATTGCATCATCTATTTTTAAAAATCCCTAGATTTGTTTAATATTATGAAGTGATCGGTCCAAAATTGGTCTGTACTTTTATGTTGTTAGTCTATTCTCAGATTTTTCTTTTTTAAAATATCTTTAATTATGCTAATTTTACTTTGACTATCCGAAATCACCTTAAGGATTTTCTACTTTCATTCTTGGAAAATTTGAATTTTTTTAACGGATTAATAAATTAACTTTACGTTACTAATGATCAGTAACTTGACAGTGTATCGAAGGTATTACACCTAATACATTTATTTAGAGACAATTTTATATCTGATAGATGAAACGAATTCAAACAATTAAAAAAAAATCGACTATTTAATTGCGGTTAAAAAAATAACTACTCTATCACAATAAATAATATTATTTGTCAAACAGTTTTTCAAACAACGATAACTAACATAATATAAAAGGGTATTGGAAAAATTATTTAATCATACTGATTTCAGAGTTACTTCTGGGTTTAACAAATTATATTCAAAAGTGCTCCGCAAGAACTTGAATCGGTATGTATAGTCTTCTTAATTGCATATCATAATGTACATAATTTAATTTTTTTAACTTTTTAAAAAATTTCATTTAGTTAACTTTTAATAACTCTGCCTTTGTTCAAAGTCAAAGTTAAGAAAGTTAGAACTCCAAAAACATCACATTCTTGTTTCTGTTACCTGACCAAAATTTTACTAAAATTTAATATTGTCGCAACCAAAAAATATATTAAAAATATTTATTTAAAAATAATAAATCAGAATTTAAATTAAAGAATTAAGTAGAGCAACCGCACAAGAAAACGTTCCCAGGTAGGAAGTCATAAGTCGCCTAGAAAAATGCAAAATGCAAACGACGGCTTCTACGTATGTATGCAAAAGGAAGTCGTCGGAAAAAAGAAAAGAACGAACTAGCGTGAACTCATGACAAAGGGACCGACTCAAAAAAGGCGGCCTGACTAAAGAAAGGACTGTAGTGACATAAAAAGGCGTTCTGAACAAATCAGAAGAGTCGCAACTTAGTCAGCTTTGGTGTTAAGTGCTATTGAGTGCAGTTAGTCACCATCTTCGGCTTTCTGGGTTCCAGAATGCCGAAGATGCTGGACGTCGTTATTATCGTAGGAGAGTAAGAATTTATATTAAAAATGTTTATAATTTAATTTGATATTTAGAATTAAGATGTAATTATGAAAATATATTTTTATTATTATAGTCAAGTTATAGACGTACACGTCTATTATTTTAGAGAGAACAACATCCCCAAATATTAAGAAATAATTAAGGTACCTATAACATCAGTCCCTAAAAGTAGTTAGGGGTTGATCACATTAAGAAATAACAAGAAATAAAATAAAACGTTACAATTAAATAAAAAATAAATATTAAACGTTACAATATTGCAGAAAAGAATGACTACTGTATCGTCACTTCAGTCGTATATCGCTCGAGCCTAGAAGATTCACGCCGAAATTTTACGCACTTATGAGGAAACGGTCGAGTCTATCGACAAATTGAAAAGTGAAAGCACTGCCGATCAACTGTATTTACAAATAGAAGCCAACACTTACGCAAACGATCTCAATAACGTCGTGTTCAGTTTGGCCCAAGTTACAGTAACATATACTGGTACGTTTATCTTACCAGTATTCAAATCACAGCACTTTTTTTAGTTCAAAATCGATAAATCAAAAGATGCCCGTTGTGACTTGCAAAACGTCATAAATACATTATATGACTTAGTAAGTGCGATACACAGGTCCTTCTATTACGACCACGAAAGAGTCAAAACCGAATTGAAAAATAACATCAAATCTGCTGCACTAGCAGCCGAACGACTGCTTGCCTTAATTCGCTTGGATGATATCCACGGTAACTTTTGTACAAAAAAAATAAACTAAACTTAGTTTTATTTACTTTTAGAACACAACCAAGAAATTTTGAACAACCAGGCCGTATATTATTTTCAGTTGATAGAGTTTTCTCAACCAATCAAATTAAATTTATAAACTTAAAGCAAATGCTAGATTTAGTCCAAAATGAAATAGATAATATTAAAACCGCTCTATTGAGCTGCAATGCAAAGGATTCCAATGTTGGAAACAAAATTATTCAGTATACTAATCACTCTCGGAATAAACTTCAAAGTTATGTTGAACATATCAATAAGGCAGTACGTCTTTGAATCCTTGTATTATTTTGAATTTAAAGAGCAAAACTTTTATGTATGTAGGTCACCAGCGATTACTTCAATGGTGAAATCAAGAAGTTATTGTTAGATATGATACAAATAACAAATAAGAACTTGGTTAATTTGCATAATATTGTTTTAAAAGGCAGTCAAGTTGAAGAAATAATGGAAAATGTTCATAAAAATGTAACTGATGTGTTTGGAGCCTGTGCAAATTTGATTCCATTGCTTGGTGTTCAAGAAACGGGAAAATGTACTTATTTACTATTTCTAAAGTTGTCTTAAATTTACTAGTGTTTTTTACAGTTTCTGATAGCAAACTGGAATTATTTGTGTACATTTATGGATTTGGAATGGCATCTTTAATACAATTGAGAAAAAATTTGGAGTACCTAAAGTATGATAATTGATTTTAGACTTGTTATTATCCTTGTTTCTTGAAATAATAGAAATAGAAGAGCTACCTACTTACCTACTACATACTTCATATAATATAGAAAATAAATGGTGAAATAATTTTTGTTTGTTTTGTTATCTTTAATCCAAATTTTACAAAAAAAAAATTTTCCTTCCAATAATTTGATTTTATCCTGCAATCATCGTCCTTTCTATATATTGCACTGATTCATATATTAAAATATTTATTTTATTTGCACAACCGGAAATTGCAATCAAGGGCAAACAGATTGCCAATCTGATTTGAGTTCTTCCTATGTTTAATAGCTAAATTCAATTTTTTGCTTTTTTTTACTTTTTTTCAAAATAAATTTTTTCAATATTTATTGTACCTACAAAATTTTAACATTCTAGCATGTTGAGTTATAAGCACATTCTGATAATAATTTGTTCCAATGTACGTAATTTATCAGTAAAAATCCGCCAAAAACAATGAAATTAAAATCGTAGGTACATATTCAAATTTTTACAAAATCATAAACTGTTGAAGATATAATTAATATATAGAGCAATTTGTTTGTGCACGCCTGTGGCTTCACAAATTAAGAAAGTCTCAAAATTCAGCTTTTTAGACCACGTTTAAAATGCACATTGTTGGGTGAAGGGGTAGTAAAAATATTTAAAAAGGGGCTACAAAATCGAATTACGCTTGGGGTCTCTTAACTGCTAAATGCAGCACTGTATTTATGGTGTGTACGTGAAATTCTATCACACAAGGACGTTACTTTTTTATTTTTAATTTTTAGGCTTGCAGTTTTTCCTAACCATTTTTTTTTACGAATTTGAGCAGTTGAATTACAAATAATAAATGGTTTAAAAGTCTGGTGGCTTATAAGTTATTCCTTAAATTGGTTACTTCCACTACTGTAATTTTCCTCAAATCTAAAAAGGTTGCAATTTATTTTGAAAAGACGAGTACTAAAAGAAGTCATAAATTTAAAGCGATGTAACGCAGACTACTTTATAGTTCTTTAAAATCAAATTTAAAAGTTTTGCGAGAATAGAAAAGCAACATAAAATTTGGTTTGATACACAAAAGTTGTAAAGGTATGCCAACTATTGAGTTGTATAAAATCCTGTTAAGATTCCATCTTTAGGCTTTCCTTCCTAACTTTATACTCTTAAAATTTTTTTTTTAATCTAAAATTGCTGTGTCGCTATTTTACAATGTAAATATTTTTCAAATCAAATGATTGGGTATTTAACTTTAATAAAAAAATATCAACCTTATCAAAATTGTTATTTAGAATGGCAAAAAAACATCTGCCTAATCATCGGTAATAGGTATACTACGTACGTATATAAATAAGACAAAGCGGACGAATTAATATTGAACAATAGACATTAAACCAAATTGGGCCAAAAAAGTGTTCTACAAGAACTTAATTGGTATGTATAATCATTTTCTTTGGTGTTTACTATCAGATATTTAAATACTTTTATGAACACTTAATATGTTCACGAAACCACAGTAAAGGTTTATTTAACTTTTATTTTGCAAATAGTACAGTTATGGCTGCTGCATCATCATATAAGTCGTACATCGTCCGAGCCCAAAAAATTCACGCTCAAATTCTACTCACGTACGAGGAAACAGTACAATCCCTCGACAAATTAAAATTTGAAAACTCTGCTGACCACCTTTATTTACTTCGGGAAGCCAACGCCTATGCAGACGACCTTAACAAGGTTGTGTTTAATTTAGCTCAAGTTACAGTAAGGTTTTCTTTTATCTTGTCCGAATTCAAGTTATATCTAATACATTTTTTAGTTCAAAATTGATAATTCAAAACATGCACGTCGTGATTTGCACCACATAATAAACACCTTATGCGACCTAGCAGGTGCTATACATAAATCCTTCAGCTTTGACCACGAAAAAGTTAAAACCGAACTGAAAATTAATATTAAGTCTGCTGTATACGTAGCCGAACGGATACTTGCCATAATTACTTTGGACGATATCCATGGTAAATTTTATTAAAGAATCCGGAAAAGTAACGCACACTTATATTTTTTTTATTTCAGAACATAAGCAAGAAATTTTGAACAACCAGGCCGATGTATTATTTTCAATCGATCGAGTTTTATCAACTAATCAAGTTAAATTTCTAAGCATCGACCAAATGCTAAATCTAGTTCAAAATGAAATTGCCAAAATCAAAACCGTTCTTTTAAGTTTTGATTCTAAAGATTTAAATATTGGAAACAAAATTATTCAATGTACCAACCACGCTCTCAACAAATTCCAAAGTTATAATGAATACATCAGCAAGGCTGTAAGTCATTGCTACATTTTTGCATTTTATGAATATTATTTCGTGTAGGTCACCAGCGATCATTTTAATGACGAAATCAAAAACTTATTTTTAAATATTATCAATGTATTAAATGGGAATTTCGTAGATTTGCACCAAGTGATGTTAAGAGGTCCTCAAGTTGAACAACTAATTGAAGATGTTAATAAAAATCTGGTTGAAGGATTTGGAGCTATTGCAAAACTAATTCCTTTGCTTACTGCTGAAGAAAATGTAAAATGTAAGTGCTATTTTTTAGAGTTTCACAGATTTTATCAGTTTGTCTTTCAGTTTCTGATAGTGGAATGGCTTTAATCGTGTATGCTTATGGATATGGAGTAGCTATTATTTTACAAATGAGAAAAAATTTGGAATACATAAAAATTAATAATAATTAATTTTAGAAAATTAACTATATATTAAATAAGAGCATATTATTATGCTTTTTCATGGGCTTTAAAGTAAATTGTAAAATAAAAAGATAAAAAAATACATGGTGAAATAACTTTCTTTGGCCTTTCTCTTATATTTTACACATGTATCAAACCTTTAGACACATCGTCGAAATTAACGTAGATTCTAACCAAGTAGCTAACCATGGAAAAGTTTCGGGTACCAGGTCATCTAAAGCGAACACTGTGATGGATAGTATTTAAATTTTTAAATTTCTACAGATTTTTCAAAAGTTTTCTTTATCTCAAGCATTTGGATTTTTATTTCTAAAAATGGAATTTACCAATTTGTGAAATATATGATCATGTTTTCTGTTAACTTTGAAACGACAGGAGAGCTGTACCTACTTAACAACAGGGTAAAAAACAACTTTATTTAAATTGTTCTGAAATTTTTTCTACACAACAGTGGTAGAAGTATATAAATTTTTGTGTGACATTAAAGTTTTGATTCCAATAAGGTTCGAGTATCTGGCTTTTGATATAATAAATTATTTATTATAATATTATAAGCGGAATTGTCAAACGATGAATTGTTATGCTTTAAATTGTCCACAAAACATTGTCGTTGACTACAAAATAAATATTTATTTAGCAACAATGAACCGGATATATCGAACGAGCTTGATTGACAAAATATTTAAAAAAGATCATACAAATTTTCTGTGTCGTTCTTTTACAATGTAAATGTTTTGTAAATCAAATAATTAAAATTTAAACTTCAATAAAAAATGCAACAATCCTTTGAAATATTATTTACAATATTGGTCAAACAGTCGGATAAAACACTGATATTAGGGATATAAATAAGGTATTATGGACGAAATTCTTTAGAGTAGTAACCAGCATTCTACGAGAACTTATTCGGTATGTACTATAGATACCTAATAGTGATTTAGAGTATTTGAAATATTTGTAATACGAGTACTTCATTGCTATTTGAAATACTTTTAACATATTCACTATGAGCAAAGACATAAACGTAAGACATAAAAATAAAAATTAAAATATTTTAACTATCTTTTATGTCGTATGTATCTAGATATTACAATCTACATATAATAAAATTATTCTCGCAATTAAAATACTTATAAGATCCCTTAACAGATACACCTTTGTTAAATAGCCATCAGGAACTTGCAAACATAACCACCTAAACAGCATAATTTTATGCTTCTCGTCAAATAAATAGTAGGTACAAAATACAAATTTTATTATTCCACAGCAATGTATCATCCACGGGCACTCAAGTCATATATCGACAGAGCCGAACAGATTCATGCTCAACTTTTACGCAGCTACGAGGAAACAGTACAATCTATCGACAAATTAAAAACCGACAACTCTGCAGTTCAACTTTTCTTACTTCAAGAAGCCAATATTTATGCAGACGATCTCAACAAAGTTGTGTTTAGTTTGGCCCAAGTTACAGTAAGATTTCTGATTATTTCGACAGGATTATTGTTATGGTGACTTGTATAGATCTAGTTTAAAATTTTAAACAGTAGATTAGCCAATCACAATAGTCAAAATCCGAGTTTAAACCATAGTTACCGGTTAAACTTGCACTATACAAGTCACTTTTTTTTAAGTTCAAAATCGACATGCCAAAACATGGGCGTCGCGATTTGCAACCCATCGTAAACACCTTAGGCAATCTGGCAGGAGCCATACGCAGATCGTTCAGTTCTGATAATGCAACGGTCAAAACTGAACTGAAAAATAACATCAGATCTGCTGTACAAGAAGCCGAACGACTACTCGCCGTAATTCGTTTGGATGATATGAAAGGTAAATTTGACTTACCAAATACTACCAAAAACCAAACTAATTTTTATTTTATTTTAGAATACAAACAAGAAATTTTGAACAACCAGGCGGATATATTATTCTCAGTCGATCGAGTTTTCTTAACCAATCAAATTAAGATTTCAGACCCCCAACAACTGCGAGAAGTAGCTCAAAATGAAGTAGATAAACTTAAGGCCGTCCTGTTAAGTTTTGATCCAAAGGATTCCAACGTAATTATTCAATGCACCAACCACACTCTGGAAAAACTCCAAAATTGTATTTCTTACCTCAACAAAGCAGTAGGCTTTAGTATTTACACATCAGTTTTGCATTAAGGAATAATAATTTCTTGCAGGTCACCAACGATCACTTCAATGGTGAAGTAAAAAACTTGCTTTTAGATCTTACCAAAATAATAAATAAAAATGTTGTCGATTTGCACCAAATCGTGATAAAAAATAGCAACGCTGAACAATTAATTGAAGATATTCAAAAAAATATGGTCGAATCGTTTGGGGAAGTTGCAAAATTGATTCCTTTGTTTACTGCCAAGGAAAATGATGAAGGTACCACTATATACTTTTTTTTCGGTTTTGTCAGTATTTCTTTTAGTTTCAGATAGTGGAATGGAATTAATTGTATATGCTTACTCAGTGGGAATTGGAAGTATATTTCAAATGAGGAGAAATTTGGAATACGCCAAGATCTATAATTAATTTTATGATTTTAAAACTACATATATTCAAAAATTTACAATGTAATTCTGTTGGGCCCTAATTAAATAGTAAGGTATTAGAAAAATTAAAAGGAATAAAATATTAAAATGCAAAAAACTAATTTAGTAATAATTTTTTTGACCTTTTTCCTATATTTCCTATCCCGCTGGAAGGTAAGGTTTTTGCTCTACCCAATTTCATGTCTTTATTCCACCATAGGGAGTTCTCAATTTTTAACTTTTTTTATTCTTTTCTTCAACTGTTTCTCTGTTGAGAAGCAAGCACTTCTAGATTTTTTTATATTTTCTATCAAAATCGTGTCGATTATTTGCGAAAAATAGTGAGTTACCAAAAAATAAAACACTGTTGAATCAATGTGTTGTCAAAATTCCTGAAAGAAATTAGAGGAAAGATTCTGAAGCATTAAATTAAAATAGCTGCAATGTTGTAAACTAAGAGTTTTGAAGATAGCATTTTATTTTCGTTAGATTTACCATCTTTGTTGCTACTCCCGTATGAGTGCCGCTCGATTGCCTTTCTGCATCTTCAGATGACTTTCACCAAAATTTAAAAGTCATATGTGAGCTATTTATAATTCTTCACCGCCAACCAAGATCAGTTCTCTTCAAGAACGCTCACAGATCGGTGTTGTGAAATTAATTGTTCCGAAACACTTTCGTCGCTTTCTTCTGACATTTTGACGCCGTTTTTACCTATTCTTCTGCGACTCGGCGTTTTCTGAGATACCTTGCATCTGTCACTACATGTACTAAATTTAATACAAAGGTTGTTCATGTCTTTATGCGTATCAACACTCCACTTTGTTGGGTACTGAATTGGAGCTGCTTTGGCAAGTTTTTTAAGTATTTTCCTAACCGCTAGATCATTGTCACGACGAAAGAGATGAAGAAAGCTTTGCTTGTGATGTGCTCTGTACACAAGGATATGCTACGCTGAACTAAACCAAAACTGGCTGATTTTCCTTAGCCAGCAGCTCCCTCCATTGGTGAGGTAACCGCCAAGTCCATTATTTCTACGTCTGACACTGTTCTGCAGATACTAGGTACATATCCGAAGTGCCATCTTCCGCAAAACCCTATTTATTTTGAGACTGTAAATCTTATATTTCAATGAGCCTACATATAAGTACTTTTGATATAATAAATTGTTTATTATAATATTATAAGCGGAATTGTCAAACTCTGAATTGTTGTGCTCTAAATTGTCTACAAAACTTTGTCGTCGACTCAAAAATAAATATTTATTTAGCAACAATGAACCGGATATTTCGAACGAGTTCGATTGACAAAATCTTTAAAACTAAACATACAAAATTTCTGTGTCGCTTTTGTACAATGTAAATATTTTGTAAATCAAATAATTAAAATTTAGCTTTCAATAAAAAATGCAACAATCTTTTGAAATGGTATTTACAATATTGGTCAAACAGTCGGATAAAATACTGATATTAAAGATATAAATAAGGTATTAAGGACGAAATTCTTTAGAGTAGTAACCAGCATTCTACGAGAACCTATCCGGTATGTATAGATAATTATGATTTAAAGTATTTGAAATACTTGTAATACGAGTACTTCATTGTTATTTGAAATACTTTTAACATATTCACTATGAGCATAGACATAAACGTAAGACATAAAAGTGAAAGTTTAAATATTTGAACTATCTTTTACGTCGTATGTATCTACTAGATATTACAGTCTATAATAAAATTATTCTGGGAACTGAAATACTTTCAAGAAGATCCTTTAACAGCTACACCTTTGTTCAATAGCCATCAGGAACTTGCAAACCTAACAACCTAAACAGCATAATTTTCTGTTTCTCGTCAAATAAATAGTACCAATTTCTACAAATTTTATTATTGTACAGCAATGTATCATCCACGGGCACTCACGTCATACATCAACAGAGCCCAACATATTCATGCTCAACTTTTACGCAGCCACGAGGAAACAATACAATCTATCGACAAATTAAAAACCGACAACTCTGCAGTTCAACTTTTTTTACTTCAAGAAGCCAATACTTATGCAGACGATCTCAACAAGGTTGTGTTTAGTTTGGCTCAAATTACAGTAAGATTTCTGCTTACTTCGCCAGGATTATTGTTAAAGTACTTTTTTTAAGTTCAAAATCCATATCCTAAAACATGGTCGTCCCGATTTGCAACCCATCATATACATCTTATCCAATCTGGCAGAAGCCATACGCAGATCGTTCAGTTCTGATATTGCAACGGTCAAAACCGAACTGAAAAATAACATCAAATCTGCTGCACAAGAAGCCAAACGACTACTCTCTATAATTCGTTTGGATGATATGAAAGGTAAATTTGACTTGCCAAATACTATCTAAAACCAAACTAATTTTCCCTTTATTTTAGAATACAAACAAGAAATTCTGAACAACCAGGCGGATATATTATTCGCAGTTGATCGAGTTCTCTTAACCAATCAAATTAAAATTTTAGACCCCCAACAATTGCAAGAAATAGCTCCAAATGAAGTAGATAAACTTAAGGCCGTCCTATTAAGTTTTGATCCAAAGGATTCCAACGTAATCATTCAATGCACCAACCACAGTCTGGAAAAACTCCAATGTTGCATTTCTTACCTTAACAAAGCAGTAGGATTTAGTATTAGCACATCAATTTTGCATTAAGGAATAATAATTTCTTGCAGGTCACCAACGATCACTTTAATGGTGAAGTAAAAAACTTGCTTTTAGATCTTAACAAAATAATAAATAAAAATGTTGTCGACTTGCACCAAATCGTGATAAAAAATAGCAACGCTGAGCAATTAATTGAAGATATTCAAAAAAATATGGTCGAATCGTTTGGGGCAATTGCAAAATTGATTCCTTTGCTTACTGCCAATGAAAATAAAGAAGGTACCGGTATATACTTTTTTTTCGGTTTTGTCAGTATTTCTTTTAGTTTCAGATAGTGGAATGGAATTAATTGTATATGCTTATTCTGTGAGAATTGGAAGTATATTTCAAATGAGGAGATATTTGGAATACGCCAAGATCTATAATTACTAATTTTATAATTTTAACTACATACGTATATTCTAAAATTTACAATGTAATTCTGTTGGGCTCTAATTAAAGTAAGGTATTAGAAAAATTAAAAGGAATAAAATATTAAAATGCAAAAAATTAATAATTTTTTTGACTTTTCTCCTATATTTCCTATTTCGCTGGAAGGTAAGGTTTTGCTCTACTTAATTTAGGATTCTAGGTTCTTTTATTTCAGTTCTGATTGCAATTCAAATTTAGAGTTAAATCTATTTTTGATAAATATTTTGATTTACAAATACTTTTTTAAATATTATCATACAAGCTGCTGAGCAATTTCAACAACCAATATTGCAACAACCCACCAATGACATACAAGAACTGAATCAAATGATGAAAGGGCTCATGGAACAAATGAGTACCATGCTAAACATACTAACAACCCTAGTGACTAAAATGGCATAAATGGCTAAACAACTTAAATTAGCCTTATGGAATGCCAATGGTTTAGCACAACACAGACAAGAAATAATACAATTTATCACAATCAATAAAATAGACATAATGTTAATATCCGAAACTCACTTCACAAACAAAAGCTATATGAAAATTCCAAAATTTACGGTCTACACTACCCAGCATCCGGATGGAACTGCCCATGGAGGAACGGCTATAATAATTAAAAACTCAATCAAACATCATGTACTAGACAACTATCAAGAAGAATACATACAGGCAACCAGCATTTCAATAGAGGACTGGATTGGCCCCTTAACAATTTCAGCTGTTTATTGTCCGCCTAAGCATGCAATTAAAGAGGACCGTTTTATGCATTTTTACAACACTCTTGGCCATCGCTTCATCGCTGGAGAAGATTATAATGCAAAGCACCCTCAATGGGGTTCAAGGCTAGCCACCCTCAAGGGCCGAGAGTTGATGAAAGCAATGCAAAAAAACAATCTAGGACATTTCTCAACGGGACAACCCATATACTGGCCCACGGATCAAAGAAAAATACCCGATTGTATCGATTTCTGCGTGGTCAAAGGAATACCAGACAAATGTTTAGAAGCAAAATCAAGCCTTGACTTATCATCAGATCATACTCCAGTGCTAGTAACCTTAAGCACAAAAGTCATTAACACAACCAAACCACCATCTCTGTGCTCCAAAAAGACTGACTGGAACAAATTTCGAAAACTAGTAGAAGAAAATTTACAACTACAAGTTCCACTAAAAACAGCTATCGACATAGAAACAGCAATCGAACAATTGAACAACACATTACAGCAAGCAGGATGGAATTCGACTCCAGAACCAAAAATAGAAGACGGAACTACTGCTCTGCAAACATTAAACAAAAAATAAAAAAAAACGACAAATAAGAAAACAATGACAAATCACAAAAAGCCATCATGACAAAGCAAAACTCAACAAAGCAGTTAAGGAATTAAAACAATTACTAATAGAAGATAAAAACCAATGTATCCAAAACTACCTGGAAAACCTTAATGCTAACCAAGTATCAGACTACTCTTTATGGAGAGCAACAAAAACTCTTAATTGACCGCAACTCAAAATACCCCCATTGAAGAGAGAAGATGGAAACTGGGCCAAAAATGACAAACAAAAAGCCGAACTATTCGCAGAACATTTAACTAAGGTCTTCCAACCACAAGCATTTGACAGGCACAAAGAGGAAGATGAAATCCATCAGTTTCTGGATGCTCCTGGACAACTTGATCTACCAACCAAGAAATGTAAGATAAGTGAAATTAAATCAATGATTAGCAAGGAGCTAAAAGCCAAAAAAGCTCCTGGATACGACTCATCACCGCTAAGATATTAAAAGAACTTCCACGTACTGGCTTAAAACTTTTAACTCAAATCTATAATGCGATACTAAGAACGGGGTATTTTCCAAGACAATGGAAAGTCGCGGAAATCATAATGATCCAAAAGCCTGGCAAACCACCCGAGAATGTGAAGTCAAACAGACCCATCAGCCTGCTTCCAATCTTGTCCAAATTGTTTGAAAGAATGTTCTTAAAAAGAATATTACCAATCCTAAAAGAAAAAAAAACTAATACTGGACCACCAGTTTGGGTTCAGGCGCGAGCATGCAACAGTGGAGCAAGTCCACAGATTAGCTTCGGAAATAAATAAAAACTTCGAAAAGAAGAAATATTGTACTGCAGTATTCATTGGCATAAGCCAAGCTTTTGATAAGGTTTGGATAGCCGGCCTTCTGTACAAGTTGAAAAACGCGTTACCTTATAACCTGGTACCTGGTACTGAAATCGTACCTCACAGACAGACACTTTTATGTAAAATTTGGAGAAGAATACACCAGGATATATCCAATCCATGCAGGAATTCCGCAAGGAAGTGTGCTAGGACCCATCCTCTACTTACTTTACACTGCTGACTTGCCTACCGACGCGAATACCACCACAGCAACATTTGCAGATGATACTGCCTTTCTAACTGCACACGAAGAGCCTGCTGTGGCTTCTGAAATTATGCAAAGAGTCCTAAACAAAATGGAACCATGAACCAACAAATGGAAAATAAAAGTAAATGAAAGTAAATCAGTGCAAGTGACATTTACTCTAAGAAGAGGTACCTGCCCTTCGGTGAAATTAAATAACAAACAAATTCCTCAATCCGATGATGCTAAAAACTTGGGCATTCACCTGGACAGACGTTTGACTTGGCGCAAGCACATTTTCACAAAGAGAAAGCAACTTGGGCTGAAATTAAGTAAATTATACTGGCTCATCGGCAAAAATTCAAAAATAACACTCAACAATAAAGTATTAATCTACAAGACCATCCTGAAACCAGTGTGGACATACGGTATTCAACTATGGGGATCGGCATCCACCTCTAATATTGAAATACTGAAAAGATTCCAGTCAAAAACACTACGAATAATTACCGACGCTCCATGGTTTGTCCCAAATGAAGTTATACAACGAGACCTGCAAATACCTAATGTTGGAGAAGAAATCATCAACTACAGTAAAACTTATTACACAAGGTTGTGCGCCCATCCGAACAGGCTAGTTGAAGAACTGAAAACTGGTGACAACAATAACGACCGTTTGAAGCGACACAATACAAACAGGTGGATGAATAGACTTCAGTGATTTCTATATTTATCAGTTATAACAGTCATTAAGACTAATGTAAGAAAGGGAGACGTCATTGGACGATCCTTACAAGTCCTTGTAAGCCATATGTATTACTCATTATCCTTGGATAGATTGGAATAAAAACTTTAATAAAAAAAAAATATATTATCATAACACAGGTCAACAAAATTAAAAAAAAATTTTGATGCCGAGATATTGTTAGTTGTTTTGTGATAGGGGTGCATTGGCAACATTAAAAATATTTTTTATTTTTTTTCCTACGTGTCATTTTGGATCTACCCTCAGTTATAAATATTGGCTGTAATCGCAGTACTTGCGTTTGCACAATTTGCTTTCTTATCGATACATTTCTAAAAATAAATTGATTTTTATATCATATCTTCATCGCGAAGAAGTTGTCTCAATGATTCAAATGTGTTTTGTTACATTTGTGGTGAATACACAGTTAAAAAGTTCAGAAAACCTATAACAGATTTTATAAAAAGTACTTATTTTTCTTACGTTAAGTCGGAAATTGTGGATGAATACAAGCCATGGATACCCCAAATTGTTTGTAAAATGTGCTGTGAACACTTGAGACAGTGGATCAATGGTTAAAGAATTTATATGAGGTTTTGGAGTGCCCATGCAATGAAAAGAATAAAAAATCACTTCGATAACTGTTGCTTCTGCTGTGTTAATTTACGTGATGTTAACGTTACAAAAATGATTTATTCAGACTTAGATTTGGCTAGAAAACTCTTACCACATTCAGAGGAAGTATTTGTTCCAACAGTTTCTTCTATTTGTGAATCATCATTTGAAGAAAGTGAGTAGCGCCAGTGATTTCAAAAGAATACCGTCTACAGGTCCCCTCCCCCCTCTCAAAATTTTTGCTATTAATGTAATCAGTATAAGGTCCTAACTTAAAAAAAAATACAACATCTCGACACCAAAACTAGTGTTGACCAGTGTAATCTTTTAGACAAACAAGAAATCCACTAAAGCCCTTTTAGCATACATAAATGTATTGTAGTTTTTTGTGCATCTTGTTGTTAATCTAAAAGTGTTTTGTGTTTTGTGCTATTAGCTCTTTCATGTCTTTATTCCACCATAGAGGGCTCCCAGTTTTTAACTTCTTTTATTTTTTCCTTCAACTGCTTTTCTCTTGAGAAGCAAGCACTTCTTCTAGATTTTTCTATATTTTCTATCAAAATAAAAGTAGTTTAAAATGAAATTTGAATTTCATAAAAACGTGTTATAGTTGACCTTAAACAAAATAAACGGAAATTTAAAGAGGGTACCTGCAATTTCTAACAGATTTATTATCACAAAAGTAGTTGTACAGTCAAGACCAAAAGGATCCAAGTTTTTTTTTTTTGAAAAATTGGTAAGTAACTTATATCTTCATAAAACCAGTGCGGATCTGATGATATCAGTTTCACGAGTAGAATCGTGGATTAGATTGAAACATGTAATCCGATAAGGTGTCTTTTGATTTTATAATTTGTTTGCTAATTATTTCAATGGACTTTGAATCCTGATGACGGTCCTGACTATATTTATTACTGTTGTGTTATAAATTCTGTAAGAAGTATAAATTAAATATCTACTTTGTAGATCATTTCTTAGACCTCTTCTCAACTATAAATTTCCGTTTATTCTATCAAAATCGTGTCGTTTATTTGCAAAAAATAGTGAGTTACCAAAAAATAAAACACTGTTGAATCAATTTGTTGTCGAAATTCAAGCTAGCTCAAAGATATTAGAAGAACGATTCTAAAGCATTAAGTTAAAATAGCTGCAGTATTGTAAACTAAAGAGTTCTAAGGATGGCATTTTATTTGCGTTCGGTTTACCATCTTTGTTGCTACTCTTGTATGAGTGCCGCTTGATTGTCTTTCTGCACCTCCAGATGACTTTCACCAAAATTGAAAGGTCATTTGTGAGCTATTTATAATTCTTCACCATCATCGTACCTATGATGAGCAATATAATAAGAGTAAATTTCTGTCAATTCAAAATATGAAAATTCTTTCATGTGTTACTAATATTAATAGTCAAATACCGACAAAAAAGTTACATTGTAAATCAACAAATAAATAATTTTTATGTGTCATTTTTAGTTTGTTTTAAAATGGTTCTATATTTGAAATTTTCAAATATTTCGTACAAGCACATGATCATTGTGTTATCGTAATTTTTTATATATCGTTGAAATATTCAAAATAATAAATCAAATTAGATATCACCTTTCTTGTATCTGTTCTTGTCAATTCAAAATTAAAAATTCCATCTTAATCACAAGAGTGGATTGATGTGATCTTCGGTCGTTCAGTGAACGCTCAGATATAAAAATTAATTTTATATCTACAAGTCTAAACAATTAATAAAATGTTAAAGCTAAAAAGATTCCATTTTCAGGTTTCCAATGCTCATTACATTTTAACACGTAAAACAAAAAGTTACTTTTAATACACTGACAAATTAATGATCATTAAGAGTTCTTTTAAACATAATTTCACGATTCAAGTACATAATACAATGAAAAATACTCAAATTGTCATTTATTCTGTTATTTAATAAATTAATGATAAATTATTCGTAAATCTTCGTTTTAAAAAAAATTAATGATCATTAATTTGGATGTATTATAATAAACTATTTATTTAGAAACTTACTATATTGTCTGATAGATCAAAACGACTTCAAATGATTTAAAAAACAGCGAAAATTTCTTTGTCGCATCTTTACGATGTAAATATTTACCAAATTAATTGATATTTGAATTTCGTCAAACAAAATAACTATCCTATCTAAACCTTATTAATAGTATTTGTTTAGAAGTTTTCTAAAATAGCGATAACAAGCATAATATATACTAGGCATATTGGATAAGATCAACATTAACAATTTCAAGCAGGTCTTTGTGAATTCAAGCTTACCATATTATTATTACTTTTCAAGTGCTCTACAAAAATTTAAATCGGTATGTATACTCTTCTTAATTAAATACATTACTTTAAATAAAATTATTAAAATAAATATGCTTGGTTTATAAAATTGTTAGCTGTATTCGGCCGCCTTTCTTCAGTCTTATTTTGAGGGAATACGACCATATACATTTTTATATTGGTAATGCAATTAAAGATTCTTGATTAGTCCATGGTCAACTTATTTCGTTTTTCTGGTCAGTGTAGATCCTTTATATCATACAGTATAGACCATGGCTCTCTAACAAGTCGATCCCGATCTTTTTTAGCAGCTTAGTGCTCAATTAACATGTCTGACACATCTACTCCTACAAATGCCGTTTCTTTGTTTGATGATCCGTTGCTATTATGAAGCTATATATCATTTTTGTTTCTGTTACTTGGCCAAAATTTTACTAAAACATAATATTACATACCGGGTGCTGAATGAGTTAGGCGAACATAGGATATTAACATGTAAAAAGTTATTTTTGCAAATTCCTGCTTCCCTAATTATTTTAGAGAAAAATTGAAAGATACAAATATGATGTAGAAATATAAACTACGAATGATAAGAGCATTAGATTTTATCTAGCTTTTACGTAAATGATCAAAAAATCTTTTGAAATTGTTAAAATTTTTATTTATCAAACTGGCCATGTATAAGTTTCCAAGGTAATATTCCATTTTATGAAATTGAAATTTAATAAAGTGCAAAACTGTCAACAACGTGCAATTGTTTTTTATTACTTATCAAAAATAATTACCTCGGAAACTTCCATGGCAAGTCTGATAAATAAAAGTTTTAACAATTTCAAAAGAATTTTTTGACCATTTACGTAAAAGCTAGGTAAAATCTAATGCTCTTATCATTCGTAGTTTATATTTCTACATTATATTTGTGTCTTTCAATTTTTCTCTAAAATAATTAGGGAAGCAGGAATTTGCAAAAATAAGTTTTTACATGTTAATATCCTATGTTCGCCTAACTCATTCAGCACCCGGTATAATAATGACTACTGTATCGCCACATAAGTCGTACATCGCCCGATCTCAGAAGATCCACGCCCAAATTTTACGTACCTATGAGGAAACTGCACAATCCATCGATAACTTGAAAAGTGAAAGCACTGCTGATCAACTTTATTTACTGAGGGAAGCCAATGTTTACGCAAATGATCTCAACAAAGTCGTGTTTACTTTGACCCAAGTTGTAGTAAAGTATAACATTATTTCGCTAAAATTCAAGTTATAGCAGTTCTTTTAGTTCAAAATCGATAAGTCAAAAAATGCTCGTCGTGACTTGCTAAACGTCATAAGTACCCTATGTGATCTGGCAAGTGCAATACACAAGTCTTTTAATTATGACCACGACAAGGTTAAAACAGAACTGAAGAATAACATCAAGTCTTCTGCACAAGTAGCCGAACGGCTCCTTGCCTTAATTCGCTTGGATGACATCCACGGTAAATTTTACTAGAACATACGAAAAGCCAAACTAAACTCGTTTTCCTTTAATTTTAGAACACAACCAAGAAATTTTGAATAATGAGGCCGACATATTGTTCTCAGTTGATCGAGTTTTCTCAACCAACCAAATTAAATTGTTAAACTTACAAAAAATGTTAGATGTAGTCCAAAATGAAATGGATGGTATTAAAACTGCTCTTTTAAGCAGCGACGCAAAGGACTCTAATGTTGCAAACAAAATTATTCAATGCACCAACCATGCTTTGAACAAATTTCAAAGTTATATTGAACACATCAATAAGGCAGTGCGTTTATGCATTTTTGCATCACTGTTGCAATATTAAAGAATACATTTTTTTGTAGGTAACCAGTGACCATTTCGATGGTGAAATCAAGAACTTGTTATTAGATATCATGAATAAAATCAACAAAAACATTGTTAGTTTACACAACATCGTACTAAAAGGTAGTCAAGTTGAACAAGTAATGGAAAATATACATAAAAATGTAGCTGAAGTTTTTGAAGTCGCTACAAAACTATTTCCTCTGCTGTCTAATCAAGAAAATGCAAAATGTAGGTACTATATCTAAAGTACTCTGAGATATTATGAGTTCTTCTTGCAGTATCTGATAGTGGACTGGAATTATTTGTATATATTTATGGGTTCGGAATGGCATGTTTAGCACAAATGAGAAAAAATTTAGAATACCTCAAGAATGATAATTAACTTTAATAATTAAATACGAAGTATCTAATGTAAACGTTATGATATGACTATGCTATTCTGCTGGACTCTTAATTAAATTGTGGGAAAATTTAGTAGAACATGTTTAATAATGCAGTAGGAAATAAATGGTAAATTAGTTTGGCATTTCTTCTCATATAATCAAAATTTTACTTTTGAGCAGTTTAACATTCTAAACTAAATACGATAACTTTTTGTTCATAAATGGCTAAATATTTAATCAAAGTTTTTGTTTTTTAATTTGCACTATAAATTTAAAAACTATAAACCGAAGAATATTTTTGTTAATCGAAAATTTCTTTGTCGTTCTTTTACAATGTAAATATTTTGCATATTTAGCAATTAAACTTTTGACTTTGGTAAAACAATAACAATCTTATAAATATGTTATTCAAAATATAACCCAAACACTCTACCAAAATAGCGATAATTTACATATAAAAAAGACATAACGGACGAAATGCATCATATCAACAATTAATATACAAAAGCGAATTGTATTAATAAAATATATTATTTTACATTACCAGTGTTCTACAATAATTTAAGTAGGTATGCATAAGATACATTTTGTTGTTTTTAAAAATTTGCTGTATTTCTTTTATTTTGTTCAAAAATACATAGAATGCAAAGATATAATCAACCAAATTAAGTTAAATACTATTAAAATTATTCCAATGAAGATTTTCAAAATTTTCAAGAGTTCCTTTATTTTATTCTGCATATCTAACAAAATTAAAAAAATAATTTTACTTTAAGGCTGTCTGACACGGCCTTTAATGTGTACTATCTGATATTTCTAATTCCATTATGAACATTTATTAATTGACCGTAGAAAGGAAAACAATCTTAAGCGCTTTAACTTAAATGCTTAATTTCCAATCCGATACGTCCACTCCCACGCTTTCTGTGTCTTTGCTTAATGACCAATAGGTATAATTAATGTGTATTTTGCATTCTTTTTTAACCTTGTCTGCTCACAATTAAAGTGAGCACGAAGTGAGCTTAACCAGAACGTCGTTTAATTTTACTCAGCTTTTTTATTTTGCAGATAGCAATGGCTACAGCCTTGTCACATAAGTCGTACATCTCCCGAGCGCAGAAGATTCACTCCCAAATTCTACTTACATGCGAGGAAACAGTTGAATCTATCGATAAATTAAAAAGTGAAAGTTCTGACGATCACCTTTATTTATTACGAGAAGCTAACGCTTATGCAGATGACCTCAACAAGGTTGTGTTTCATTTGGCTCAAGTTACAGTAAGGCTTCTCTTTATTTCGTCTGAATTTAAGTTATATCTAATAATTTTTATAGTTTAAAATCGATAATTCAAAACATGCACGTCGTGATTTAAATCAAATCGTAATCAGCTTATGCACACAAAGATATTTTGCATAGTAAATGGTTAACTATATGGGGGTTAAGAAATAGTAGTTTAAAAATGCTTGATTTTAACTATTTCTTAGTTAAAAGTTAAGAACGTAATAGTTGAAATAATAAATAAGTAAAGATAATGTTCAAATTTAAGTATGTAAATACTTGAAATGCAATTTAAGCATCTCAATACTTAAATTTGAGTTAGGAAATTCTTAAAAGATACTATTTAACCTTGCAGATATTAAATACGAGTAAGCAAATTCTTACAAAATACTATTTAAGCTTGCAAATACTTAAATTTGAGTATGAAAGTTCTTAAAAGATACCATTTAACCTTGCAGTTATTAAATACGAGTAAGCAAATTCTTACAAGATACTATTTAAGCTTGCACATAGTTAAAGTTTGAGTATGAATACTTAAATTCTACTATTGGATAGTTATTTTATGCGATAAACGAACAATTCTACCTTTGTCTGAAACACCCAGTAAAGTTTAATCTATTAGTAAACCTCAAGCTGTGATGTATAGTCTGATTTAGAAATTTTTGTTATTTGTCGTTAATTATAAATTAATAATATTGTAAAGTGTTTGTGTGATTTACAAACCAAGTGAACAATTGATCAACTCTATCTTGACGATTATTGACTCTGATAATGCCCCTACTGAAGATAATAATTTTTAAAAAGTTAGAAATCTTCTCATAATGTGGAGATTTGAATATCAAATTATTCAAAAATTTTCAGGTAGGACACGACATAATCTCATGTAAAGTATTAGTATATTTAAATAATTTTTTTCAGGTAAACCAAAACTTTTCGTTGATGTTCAAAACGGGACATCAGCATATATGTTAAAAAAATGACAAAAATTTAAAGAGAAATCCTTAAGTATCTTTTTTAATAAAATTAAAGATGAACGTCCTTGCAACTATTGGATTCAAGATGATACAATAACGGAAGGTAAGGCATACAACACCTTCTAAAAAAGTAAAATATATTTTATTATTTCAATATTTTCAGATACTACAAAGGACTACATAACACTAATCAATCTCCATGCCATTTTAAAACCAACTGTAAATAAGAAAAAAAAGTTGACTGTTAAGGATTCTCAAAAATCTCAGGTGCGTTTTTTGACAATGTGATCTAGAAAAATCACGAAAAAACTTATTCTCAAAAAATTTACAGATAAAGCACATATTCAACCACTACTTTATAAGGTTTAAGTTAATTTTTTATTTTCAGTTTTAATTTTATTATAGCCTTACCTATAGGTTTATAAAGTTTAAATTTATATTGAATATCTTATGTATAACTTTGATTATAAATAAAATTTTATTAATCAAAACTTAATAGTTTTTTTTTATTTTAAGAACCAATAAGTATGTTTTTTACAGGAAATGGGAATTGGGAAAATGGGAATTATTTTTGCTAAGTTTAAAACTCAAGTATTTATGTATAACTTCTTGAATTAAAACGCATAGGTTTGCAAATATAATGTTTTTGGCTATTTTATCAACAACATTTTTAAAATTTGAAAGCTGTGAAATACCTCCTTCCAAAATTCAACCACGTTAATTGCTAGTATTTAAGTATTTAAAATCAACCCAGTTGTGTGTCAAATTCAACCACGTTAATTACTTGTATTTAAGTATATAAAAGCTTAAAAGACAACTCAGTTGTATGTCAAATTCAAGCACGTTAGTTGGTAAAATTTAAGTATGACAATTCTTAAAAATTAACACACTGATGCGTTAAATCTATCTTTAACTATTAATTAAGCAGCCAATACTTAATTTTAAGCATGCAACGTACTAGGCTCAAACTGAAACACGCAAATACTTGATTTTAACACACATATTCTTGATTATTTCTTTGTGTGTGCGACCTAGCAGGTGCTATACATAGATCCTTCAGTTATGACTACGAAAAGGTTAAAACCGAACTGAAAAATAATATTAAGTCTGCTGTACACGTAGCCGAACGGATACTTGCCGTAATTAGTTTGGACGATATCCACGGTAAATTTCATTTAGTGCCTACAGAAAAAAATTCAAACTCTTATTTCCTGTATTCTAGAACACAAGCAAGAAATTTTGAACAACCAAGCCGACGTCTTATTTTCAGTCGATCGAGTTTTGACAACCAATCAACTGAAAATTTTAAGCGTGGAACAAATGCAAAATTTAACTCAAAATGAAATAAACAAAATTAAAACTATTCTGTTAAGTTTTGATTTAAAAGATTTAAATGTTGGAAACAAAATTATCCAATGCACCAACCACGTTCTCAACAAAATCCAAAGTTATATTGAATACATCAGCAAGGCTGTACGTTTTTGCATGATATTTACAGTTAAAAAATATTATTTTTTTGTAGATCACCAGCGATCATTTTAGTGACGAAATCAAGAGCTTATTTTTAGATATTGTCAAGATATTAAATGCGAATTTGGCGGATTTGCGCAAAGTGATGTTAGAAGGCAGTCAAGTTGAACAATTGGTTGAAGATGTCAACAAAAATTTGGTTGAAGGGTTTGGAAACATTGCAAAATTAATTCCTTTGTTTGCTGCTGAAGAAAATGTAAAATGTGAGTGCTGTGTTTTAGGATTCCATAAGATTTCATCAATTTGTTTTTTAGTTTCTGATAGTGGAATGGCTTTAATTGTATATGCTTGTGGATACGGACTGGCTACGGTTTTACAAATGAGAAAAAATTTGGAATTTGTTAAAAATGATAACTAATATTAAAATTTAAACTAAATATTAAATACGAGTATATTTTATTATGCTATTCTTATGAACTCTAGAGTAAATTGTAAGAAAGCTAGGTGAAACAAAATTTAAAAAAATAAATGGTGAAATAATTTTTGTTTGGTCTTTTTCTATATGCCATTTTTTTAAACTTTAAACTTCAATTTAGAATGTAATTCTGTAGTATTATATTCTTTCTTAAATGCTATATTACACTTTAAATGCCATAGGTATTTGCTTTGGATATCAGGTAAGGTAATAAAAATAAAAGCAAGAAAGAAACTGCGGTATTAATTTTCCAAAAAAGTAGCCAAAAAAGTATATACCTACTACATATAAAAAATAAAATATAATATCAATATAGGTACCATAAAATATGAAATAAAACCATATTTTAGTAATTCTTCTCCAAGAAAACTTATAAAAATGGAAAAATCTAAAGTAATAAAACTTCAAATTATTTATAAAAATATAGTCAACATTTTGTTTATTTAACCAAAGACCGCTTTTTGAGATGTCGAAAAACGTTGACCTTGCAATTTATTTTTGATGTTCAAAATAAAAAAAAGTCATTGAGTGCTAAAAGACAGAACTATCGACGATTTGAGTGTGAGAGCTTCTATTGTCATGGTGGAGAATGATCCGTTTTTGGTGGTTGGTTTTCTTTATTTCTCCGAAGGCTTCTGGCAAACAAATGGTTGTGTATAATTCAGAATTGACCATTCTATGTTGCACTAATGGTACGGTTGTAATATGTCCAGTTTTTCCGAAAAAATAAACAACCATTTGTTTTGAAGTGCTTCGTACGCGAACAACTTTTGTTGGATTTGACTCATTTTGAAAAACCCATACGGTCAACTGTTGTTTATTTTTGGGCCCATACGCGTAGAACCACGATTAGTCATCTGTTACAATGTCACAAACATATTCTGAAGCACCATGAACATATTTTTGAGCATTTTTTTTTACCAATTGACACAAGCCTTTTTTTAGTGATCTCACTAATGTGAGATTCAACGCAAACAAATCTTTTTGACGACGAAATGTTTATGCAATATTGAATGTATACTGGTCCCACTAATGACCAAAGAAGCCTCAATCTCACGATAAGCCACATAAGATTTTCACGCATAGCATCTATGTCTTCTGAAGCAAGAACCGATTTTGGACAACCTTTAAAAATTTTGTCGTTGAGCACTTCGGCCACAATTGAATTTAGTAAATCAGCGATAAACACTGGTCCGTAATGGTCCTTCCTCACCACATATCAAAAAAAGTCTATTTGTGCACCGTTGTTAAATTAATCCTCGTCAAAAGTTGTAAAAAATAATCACATGAAAATGTTCACGATTTAATTCAAATTTTTAGAGGAATTTATTTTTCAAAAATTTTAAATAATACAAATAGCTCTTATACGTCAAAAAGTTCTGAGTAAGTATATCGTCAATTGCTCAATGTGTTGTCGAAGGCCGAGCTAAGAAATTCTGGTAGAGTTCCCGATTTGAACCCAGAATTTCCGCTCTGTACTCAACCAGAGGTCACATCACTCCACGGGTGTGGCTAATTGGTTATTTTAAATTTATCTATTATAATATATAAACAATTTACTTAAATTTACATAATTTACATAAAGGAAACAAAATTGCGAGCTATTTCTACTTTTCAATATTAACATTTTTATAAGATTTATCGTTATTTTTATTTATTAATATTAATAATAATTATTTGTATTAGTTACTAATTAATCAATTCCATTATTTAAAGCAATAATTCTTAAATATGACCGATATGTGAATATCAAATTTGTTTTCCGGGTTAGCAACAAATGAATAATAATAGTACATTATGTACCTAATATGTGATTAGTAGTTTGATTTATAAATAAACTTTTTATTTTCCAAATAAAAATAAAAAACAAATATTTGTAATTTGTCAAAATAAAATTCTTTCTTTATCTCAGTATTTTATGCTGTTTTTTTTTGTAAATTCAAAAAACAAAAAATGTCTTTTTTAAATTGTTGGTATGGAGTGTTCATTTGGTTAATAATGAAATTTGGCACTGATGTCTATTATATTTTATTATCTATTATATTAGCAGATTTATGTAAGTTCTCTAAAAATAAAAATCTTAACCAAAACTATGTACAAATGCTGTATATCTTTTTCTATAAAAATTAATTTATAGTTTTTCTTTAAAATAATTGCATCGGTTAATGCAGTAACGGAATATGTCCTATTTAATAGTTTTGAACAAACCGCAACTGTATGATGTTTAATTATTATTATTAGTCGTTTTGTCACAATGGCGATACCATCAGCCCGTGGAAAAAGACCATGTCACTTTCTATATTAAAAATATTAAAGTCAAAAACCCCATTTTACAACCTATATAAATAAATATGTTATTTAATCAGCCATAATGCAACAAATATAATACTAAAAAGATTTCAAAAAACAAAGAAAGCTTTTTTGTTCTATGCCGCTAATCCTTTTAAAGAAAAATAACATTCCTCTCCTATCAAAAAACAAGTTTGAAGAAACACCGATAACAGGCATATAAAAATACATCGCTCAATAGCATTTCCAACAGTTCTCAAACCATTCTAGAAAGAAAAGCAATTTTGGGGCCAAAAAATAAGGTAAGATCTTTAAATACCTGACTACTTTTCATTTTGGACAGCTCTGTCTTGGTTCAATTAGTAAACATTATGTATTAATTAGAAAAGTGACAGCCCTATACACCATAATTAATTAATTTGATAGCAATGTCAACAGCATCGTCACACGAGTCGTACATCGCCAAAGCGCAAAAGATTCACACCCAAATTTTAAGCACCTATGAAGAAACGGCACAATCTATCGATAAATTGAAAAGTGAAACCACTGCCGATCAACTTTATTTATTTAGAGCAGCCAACGTTTACGCTAACGATCTCAACAAGGTTGTATTCAATTTGGCTCAAGTTGCAGTAAGGTTTCCGTTTCTTTGGACAGTATCCTAGTTAAGTATATTACTTAATTGTTTTTAGTTCAAAATCGATAAATCAAAACATGCCCGCCGTGACTTGCAACACGTCATAGATACCTTATGTGAGCTGGCAGGTGCCGTACACAGATCCTTCCATTATGACCACGAAAAGTTCAAATCCGAACTGAAAAATAACATTAAGTCTGCTACATACGTTGCCGAACGGCTACTTGCTCTCATTTATTTGGATGACATACACGGTAAATTTGATTGGATAATACAAAACTGACAAAAAATGAAAACTAATCTCATTATTCTTTTATTCAAGAACACAAACAAGAAATTTTGAATAACCAGGCTGACGTATTATTCGCAGTCGATCGTGTTCTCTTAACCAATCAAATTAAATTTCTAAACCCGCAACAACTGCAAGATGTAGCTCAAACTGAAGTGGATAAAATTAAAACTATACTTCTAAGTTTTGCTCCAAAAGATTCAAATATTGGAAACAAACTTATTCAATGCACCAAACACGCTCTGGAAAAGCTCCAAAATTACAACACTTACCTTAACAAGGCAGTAGGTTTTTGAATTTGTTCATCAATTTTGCATTAAAGAATAATATTTTCTTGTAGGTCACCGGTGATCACTTTAATGATAAAATCAAAAATATGCTTTTAGATCTCTTTAGGGTAATAAATAAAAATGTTGTTGATTTGCACGAAATCGTGCTCAAGAGCAGTCAAATTGAAAATCTAATTGATGATCTTCACAAAAATATGACTGAATCATTTGGAGGCTTTACAAAACTGATCTTGTTACTAACTGCTAAAGAAAATGAACAAGGTAGTAAATATTTCTAAAATTGTTATAGTCTTTATCGGTTTTTTTTTGCAGTTACTGATAGTGGAATGGAGTTACTTGTGTATGCTTATGGAGTTGGAATTGGAAATATGTTTCAAATGAGGAGAAATTTGGAATACGTCAAAGCAGATTATTAACTTTTTAACTTTAACTATTTTTATTCAATTATGTATAATACAAAATATGATTATATGCTATTCTGAAGGGCCCTAAAGTAAACTGTAGAAAAATGTAGGCTGAAAGATATTAAAAAGTAAAAAATAAAAATAAGTGAACTAATTTTTTTATATTAGGGAATATATCGTTGAGGTTTTAGGTCTTGTTAAAACAATTAAATATTGCCCGACATTTTAGGCCATTTAGGTCCATTTCCAAGGCTGTGAACATCAAATCAATTATAACCAAAAATACGACAGACATGTTTAGATCTTATTAGATCTCATCAGTGACGTATAGTTGTAAATTTGGTTATAATTGACTAGATGTTCACCTCACATATCATTTTACTGGTACCAAATGAAAAATATATAATATATTCTTCATCTGATAATCCAGTAATTCGCGCAATGCCAATGAGTGCCTTGATATTCGTAGCGTTTTGAATAATACGTTTAATACGTTTACGTATGAATACGTTTAAGAATAATTTAATAGTTGATCTATCAATTCTATATTAGGGAATATATCGTCGAGGTTTTAGGTCTTGTTAAGACTTAAAATTTGTTGTTTTTGTCATTGATACTTAGTATCATTTCATAAGCTACTCTTTTTATTGCTCTCAGTATCTCCGTCATACCTCTCATTGTTCTCGATACAATCATAAAATCATCTGCGTGTGCTAGCATTTGGCTTTCTTTAGTTACCGTTATTCCACACAGTTTGTACCTCGAGTTATATTTTCTAGGACAATGTTGAATAATGTCGCTGGCAGGACGTCGCCCTGTCTCACTCCACTTGTCCTGTCTCACTTGTTTACCTCAAATCTATTAGTTTCTTCTTGAGGAGTCTTTACTATGGCTGTTGTATCTTCCAGGGTCATCTTGGTCAATCTTATTAGCTTCTCTAGTATTTTACACTCCTTCATTATTCTTTCAGTTAGTGTCTTTAATTTTGTCGAATGCTTGCTTAAGTCAATGAACAGCATTTGTATCTCTATAATATCATACTAATAGTTTTTCATTATGATCTATTCTAGGTATTAGGTTATTTTCTCTGTGTAAGCAGTCAGACGGCTATGTATAACTGCGGATAAAATTTTATATGCCACATTCAGGAGTATTAGATTCTCGGTGGTTATTGCATTTTTCTGTTTTACTGTCGCAATTACTCCTTCTTTAGATTTTTGTGGCATATTTTTTCTTCCCCAATCAAAAGTTGTCATACAAATGATATTAAAATGAATGGATAACACATTGCATTAATATTTAACATTTATCAAATTGGTAAGAGCTCCTGCTTACGCGTACCTTTCATTATCTGTATTTATTTATTGCCAAATATTGACTTTAAATATTTATAAAATTTATGACTTGTTATTATCATTATGGTTTTTGAAAAAAAAGATATATTTGCAGAAAAAATTTAAAAAAACCTGCTTAAATATACTTCACAGATTTCATTATGTACTTACCTTTTCTTCTCCATTCTTCATTATTTCAGTTATTATCTCGTTATTGCCTGGGGCTTTTCCGTTCTTTAACTGATGTATTGCTTTCATGACTTTTTCATTAGTTGGTTCTATTATTTCCTTTCATTTGATGTCCTTTTTGTGACTTGTTTCATTTTCTATTCTTGATGTGTATATAACAGTTTACTAAAGTAATTCGCATCTTCCACACTTACGCACCGCAAATCATCTTTTTTTAGGCGTCTTCGAAAATCTACTACTAGTGGTTTAATTGTCCACGTTTTGTGGAAGTAAAATTCTAAAATGTTCTTTAAATGTTGCTCTTTCATGTAGAAAAACTTTTAAATAAATACATCTATTAATAACTTGAGAAAAAAATCTAAAAAACTGCTGTGTCATTTTTGAATTTTTGCAAAATTTATTTCTTATAAAATTTTTAATACTTCAAGTTAGACATTAATTTTACCACATATAAAGAACATTTGTGATATTCTCTCAAGTAAGATTCCTTTACTTCATTGATTTCTGCTCATGAATAAACTCGAAAAAAACATAAATATCTTTTTGAAACCATACAGAACAAACCGGGTTTTTTTTCGCTGCTTTATCATTTGTATAAATATTATGCAAATTATCTAAAATTCTGATTTCCAGAAAAAAATATAGTAATATTAAAATCTTATTTACGATATTAACAAAACAGTTTGCCAAAAAATTGATAAGAAGCATATAAAAGCCCACCGTTGCGTTGGAGAGTATTTTAAACAATTCAAATCACACTATTCTCTTTAGTTTCAATTACGTTAACAATGGAAACTTCTAAGGTCAGTAAAATTTTAAAATACTTAATTATAATAACACATTATGTTATCTTATAAGCAATATCTTTTTCAATTTAGTCAAAGCCCTCACCTCAAGAGTTATTTAATAATAAAAAAGAATTTTCCAATAAAGTTCACGCCCGGAATCTTAAAGGAATCACGGACATTTCGACACATACAGACAACTTAAAAATTGTGAATGATCAAGGCAAGAGATTATTTCTGAATGCAATCAACTATTATTGTCGTGATCTTTCTGCAGTTATTTTTCAGTTACGAGAAGTCACCGTAATACTTAAATTATAAATTTTTTATATCATACATAGAACTGATTTTAGATAAAAATCAATGATGAACAAAGCGTTCACGATTTACGAAATGTTATAGTCGAATTAAGTAAAATTGTACCGTCCATCCAAGTGTTACTAAATTTGGAAATCGAAGAAATTAAAATTCAGTTGAAAGATATATTAAGTAACATACATTCGCAAGTTGAGAATCTACTAAAAATTGTAGAATGCGACGACCTGCATGGTAAGTAATTTGATTAAACCTAAACATTATTAACCCAAAATTTTCTCAAACAGAATACAAACAAAAAGTTTTGGATTGCCAACTCGATATGGTCGTATTTACAGATGCATTGAAATTTCATCTACAGCATTTTAATTTAAGTCTTGTCGAATTGGAAAAGGTCGGTCATGAAACACTCGAAAAAATAAGAAATAATCTCCAGCAAATTAAAGGCGGCCACGATGTCCACATAGATGATTTTGTGCATTACATGCGTCATAGCATCCATCATTTTCAAAAGCATATCGATCACTTGACAAAATTGGTGAGTTAATAAAATTAAGTAGGTCACTAAAAATGATTGAAAAATTGGGTTAATTTTCTTTATTAGAGTAACACTGAAAATTTTCAAAATGATGTAAGAGATGCTGTAAAGAGCGGTGGAAGCATTATGAGTAATTTTGTGGAAAGTATTTTGGAGACCTTGCGTTACGACAATCCTATGGTGAAAATGCTGGATGTTATTGATGATTGTCAGAAACTCGTTGCTGCGGGTTGTGAAAAATTTCACAATATTTTTCAGTCAGGTGGTGCAAAATTTTATTATTTTTTTAAATAATTTTTTAATTAATATAATTTTAGATAGTAATAATCCATTTGACGATTTTGTTATATCTTTATTTATTTTTGCTATAGCTGGAGCGAATGCCATGAATCATTGTATCGAAGATGTTATAATGAAGAAATAGGGATAATACTATATATTCAATAATATACCTACCTATATAATAAAATTAAATATTTTAAGTCTGTGTTTTTTTTATTTTGGTTTTAGACAATAAGGTTACTAGAACAACTAACATATTGAAGCATATACCTTAACTTTTAACAAAAAAAAAGTTTTAAATTTTAAATTTGAATTTCTTAAAACGTGTTAGTTGACCTTCTACATAAATAACGAAAATTATAGTTGAGAATAGGTCTAAATAATAATTTACAGGTAGATATTAAATTTTATACTTCTTTACCAAATTATTATCACAATAGCTACAGTCAGGACCGTCTCCAGGATTCAAAGTTTATTGAAATAATTAGCAAGAAAAATTACAAAATCAAAAGAACACCTTATCGGATTACATGTTTCAATCTAATTCACGATTCTACTCGTGAAACTGATATCATCAGAGCCGCACTGGTTTTATGAAAATACAATTTTATTTACCAATTTTCCAAAAAACTTGGATCCTTTTGATATTGACTGTACAACTACCTTTGTGATAATAAATCCCTAAGAAGTTTGCAAGAAATTAATAAAAAAAAACGTTTTAAATTTGAAATTTGAATTTCTTAAAACGTGTTAGTTGATGACCTTCTACATAAATAACAAAAATTATAGTTGAGAATAGGTCTAAATAATAATCTGCAGGTAGATATTAAACTCTTTTTATCAAAAGTCACAGATGACTTTTGCATTACATGCATCACAGGGTTCATCACATCCAAAAGCTTTTCAAAAGTGAGTACAAAATGGTCCCGAACTTAATTTTTATACAATCACTTGATTAGCTTTATTAAAGAAATTCTTTTTCCTCATGACTGTCCACAAATTGTTGTATTCAGAAAAGAACAAATATTCAAAGAAATAAAATATTTGTATGCCCCCTCTGGTTCCACCAACTTTTTGAATATTTAGTATTCTATCAGAATAATATCTTTATCTAAATCTCAAAAAATAGACAATATGAAAAGACTCTCTAAAATATTATAATAATTAACATTACATTTTGAGTTAGCTAGAACAACAACAATCTAATCAATTGGTTATTTATATTACACAAAATTTTGTAAAACAGTGATAGTAGACATTATATAACCGAAGAAAGCATGTTGACCAATTCATATCAAATCATTCTAAAAGTCCAAAGTGAATTCTGATTATGCTAATCAAGATAATATACCAGTGTTCTACGAGAACGTAAACCGGTACGTATACTCTTCTAATTACTTTACTTACAAAAACAATTGTAATTTAGAAATTTGTAGCTTGATCTTGATAAAAAAATGTTAACTATGATAAATATATTACAAAATTCTATTACTTGGGGCGATTAAAAAATAATTAATAATTATTTTGAAATTATTAATAGTACCTACGTAGTTCAAACTTTTTAAAAATAATAAAAATTAGAATAAATAATAAATAATGCCGGTTTACTGATTTTGCGACAAATACAAATGTTGAAATACTAATTTAGGAATCCGCTTTTAACGAGATAATTTTAAAGTCCCATACCTCTTTGTGATACCGAATTCTTGCAAAGTAAAATTATTATTGATCTAATGTAATCAATCACATTTTTATTTTAGATATAAAAAACACACAATCTTTGAGTTACGAAAGTCTTCTTAGTACTCTTTAAATAAATTTACAATGGATGTCTTTAAAGTAAGTATAACGTTAATGTCCGTTTGGATAAAATCTTTTAAGATTATTTGGACACGAACTTTAGTATAATTTAATCAATATCTTTGTTGATTTAGATAAAACATTCAGCTGAAGAAATATTTAATAATAAAAAAGAATTTTCAAAAAAAGTTTACGCCCGGAAACTTCAGGGAATCAAAGATATTTCGACACATACAGAAAAACTTCAAATTTCGAATGATGAAGAAAAAAATTTATTTTTTAACGCAGTCAACTATTATTACCGTGATCTCTGTGAAGTTGTATTTCACTTACGACAAACCGTGGTAAGACGAAAACTACAATTATTTTTTAAAATTATTCATTAAACGATTTTAGTTAAAAGTTAATGATAACGATCAAAGCGTTCGGGATTTACAAAATGTTATAATTGCATTGAATAAAATATTGCTATCTATCCAAGATACTCTAAATTCGAATTCAGACATACTTAAAAAACAATTAAAAAGTATATTAACTGACGTAGGTTTTCAAGCTGGGAGGCTACAAAAAATTGTAGAACAGGATAACCTGCACGGTAAGCATATTTATTAAAACAGGAACATTATTTAAAATTAATTTTACCAAACAGAACACAAGCAAAAAGTTTTGGATGCCCAACACGATTTGGTCATATCTGCCGATGCATTAAAATTCTACGTCCAGCATTCTAACGTAAGTATTCCCGAATTGGCAGGACTCATGCATGACATATTCGAGAATATTAGAAATAATCTTAATAAAATTATTCAAAACCGAGGCTATGAAATCCATATAGATGATTTTTTGCATTACATGCGTCATAGCGTCCAACAGTTACAAAAGCATATCGATTATCTGCGAAAATCGGTTAGTTAGAATTAAGAAAAGGTTTTAGAAGTGAATGAAAATTTTTTTTTAATAGCACAACACCGAATATCTTCAAAATGATTTAGAAATTGCTTTAAAAAATGTTGTAACTTTTACTACCCAAGGTCTCAGAGATATTGAGGAAGCTTTGCGTGATGATAATCCTATAAAGAAAATACTGGATGTTATTGATACTGCTCTTCACCATCAGTTGGCTAATGTTGGTGCAGCATTTAAAGATATCTTGCAATCAGTTGAAGAAGGAACTATTGGAGAAAATGGTTTGATGTGGTAAAATTTAATAACTACTAATACAGCAATTTATTTTTAGATGATGGAAGATTAAAGGAATTTCTTATCTATATTTATATTTTTGGAATAAATGGATTTAATGCTATGAATCAAAGTATCGAAGATGATATATTGAAAAAATTCATACAAATGTAAATTGTGAAAATTAAATTGTAAAACAATTTTTGATTGATTTTTCTCTTATAATCTATATTTTGTTGAAAGTTCTTCTTTTTTCTCGTAATTTAGATCTTTTCTTTACCATATGTCATCACAAACAAAAGAAGATATTGGAATTAAAATTTTTAAAATTGTAAAATTTTTAAACCTTTTTTGTCATGAAGTCAGATCAAATAAAATATTTGGTAACAAATACATCAATAATTAAATACCAAAGTAGAATAATGGTTATTAGTAATAAGAGGAAATACGTAAAAAGGATAATTAGGAATGAAAGTAATGACTTAAAGAAAACTATCGGAAATGGGAGCAATAATTGAAGAATTTTCAGTAAAAGGATCAAAATTTATATTTAAAATTAAAAAAAAAACCAAAATAAAGTTTATAACAACTAAAACTGAAAAAATAAAACCACGATAGGGGCATGAATTTAAATGAAAGATTAAATAATACTATTATAAGAATAATTCCATCAGAAGCGACAAATTTAACGTCAACAAATTAATGATCAAGGATAGTTTCAATGGGTCGAAAGTCTTAAAAGTTGTAAAAATTAGATTTAAGAAGTAAATATAACTTTAATGTTGTAAAATCTGGAGGAAATTAAAAGGGAATACAATTAATGTTACAAAAAAAATCAGAATAAGAAGCAATTAATTTTTTTTTACCCCTATGGCTGGGGGCTTTACTTTTAAGACCCCTGTGGATGGGGGTCTCAAAGTGCATCAACTACTGGGTTATTAATACTTCACCACAGCCTGATGCAGATGTCCACTAGAAGGTCAAGCTAAGAAATTCTGCGAGGTCTGCGATTTGAACCCATAAATTCCGCTCTGTAACTCAACCAGCGGTCACATCACTCCATGACTGTGGCTGATTTAACTTAAAATATAAACAAAGTGATGATCAAGTAAAACTTTTATATAATTGTGTGCAAAATATTGAGCAGTAAATACACCGGAAGTTAAGGATTTTAATGTACCATGTTATTTATGAAATAAATAAATAAATACTGATGTAATCTGTAGGTACTGTAAATCAGCAAAATCCTTTTTAAACATAGATAGTTACATTATCTGGACGCCATAGTACCGATTTCCTCTATAATTCGATTTTTTGATTTTTTCCAAGAGCCGAAGATGTATACCACAAGAAATTTTATTAGGTGGAATGGCTAACCTGCTATTGTTTTCTAACCTGGATATAAAAATTTTAGGCAAGTACATAAAAAAAGTTCTTACATACGAGACATTGTGAACTGATGTACTGATGTTTTGGAATCGTTACTGATTAGTCAACTCAATAAAATATAAATATTTTCTATTGTCACCTCGCTGAACTAATCAGTGATTAACTACATCATATCGTTTCCGAAGCAGGCCAGGCAAATGTTTATTTGAACTTCATAATATTAAAGAAAAGATGCGAATATAGATAAAAAAATATATGTGGCATTCCACACCAAATCGACCACTTTTGAACCCGACCACTTTTCAACCCGACCCCTTTTGATTTTCCTGAAATTTTTACATATTATACTATCTCACCAAAAACAGTTCTGTGAATTTTTTCAAAATTTTTTATTCAACTCTAAAAGAGTTACGAATTTTTAGAAAAACTGATGTTGTTTTTCTTCAAACGATCGTAACTATGTCAAAAATTGACTAATCGGAACGTTTTTTTTTGTTTTTGTTTGTCTTTAAACGTACTTTTCAGGAAAAAATACAAAAAAAATACTCAAACTTGGATTCTACAATTTTTTTTATTTTTTCGGAGAAAATCATTAATTTTTCAAATTTTTCCACTTTTGATTTTTGATTTTTTTATTTCAAAAACAACTTTGATTTATTCCGCGTATAACAACGTAAACCCCATAATGGGCCAAAATTTTTTTCTATTTTTTTTTGTTTAATTAAAAAATATTTTGTTTTATTTTTACGCAAATAATATTTTTCAATTAAACAAAAGAAATAGAAAGAAATGTCGGCCCATTATGGGGTTTGCGTTGTTCTACGCGGAATAAATCAGAGTTTTTTTTGAAATAAAAAAAAATCAAAAATCAAAAATCAAAAGTGTCGAAATTTGAAAAATCAATGATTTTCTCCGAAAAAATGAAAAATTTTGTAGAATCTAAATTTGAATATTTTGTTTGTATTTTTTCCTGAAAAGTACGTTTAAAGACAAATAAAACCAAAAAAAAAAACGTTTCGATTAGTCAATTTTTGAAATAGTTACGATCGTTTGAAAAAAAAAAGCAGCAGTTTTTCTAAAAATTCGTAACTCTTTTTGGGTTGAGTAAAAAATTTTGAAAAAGTTCACAAAACTGTTGTTTTTAGGAAACAAACTAAACTACTAACTAACAAACAAAAAAATTTTAGGAAAATCAAAAGGGGTCGGGTTCAAAAGTGGTCGATTTGGTGTGGAATGCCCCATATGTATGTCTCTTCCGATCTCTTAATTCGCTATTTTCTCTATGATTTTCTGCACCATTTCCTCCCCCTCAATAAGTTTTGTAATATTTTGTATTCAATTTGAATACTATTACGTGTACCTAAACTTCATAGAACAGACAATGCTGCTCTATTTCACCACAAAGGTTCTGAAAATTCCAGAAAGATTGCACTTAGATAAAAAAATTTACAACATACATGCATAATTTTTGGCAATCTTGAATATATCGAAAACAAACAAAGTACAAAAAAATAATAATATGATCAAATTTACTTTTATGCTATAAACTAATACAAATTCCGAAATTAGGTACCTATGCACTCTTTATTTTTGTTTTAATTTTTATTCTTTTGGTCCTGCCAGCTACATAATATTATCTTTTAAACGCCACACGGTACAATTTATTTGTAGTTATTAATCCTCTCAGTCTCAAAATTTAATTTCAATCGAAAACAAAATAATAATTTGGTAATAACTTACTCATAGATATTTTTTTAACATTTAAAAATAAACAATTTTTTTGATATGATGTAAGTTATGATTGTAAGGTTTTTAAATTTAAAATTAAATAAAAAAAATTAAACATATTAAATTTTATACAAGCACTTGATTAGCCACAATCGTAATTTTTTTAATATTTTTTATTGACAACAAAATTTCTAATATTACAAGTTTGACATTAGTTTACAAACTTACTATATCAAAAGAGAACAAATATTTGACAAAATAGGTTACGTATCCTTCCTTTCCCCTAAGTTGCTTTTTCTTTATTACTAAGTTGCAACCCCCTCTCCCCCCCTCAATAATTTCTTTTTAATATTTTGAATTTAATCCGTATACTATTATCTAAACCTCATAGAAAAATATTTCCGTGATTGTATTTTATAATATAAATATTATAAAAATTAACTCATATTTTAAGTAAAATAGAACAAAAACAATCTAATCAATAAGTTATTTACATCAAACCGATTTTCAAAAGAGCGACAATAGACATAGTATAAAAGCATAACCGATGAAAGTAATTTGAACAATTCATAATCAAATTGTTCTGAATCCAGAGTAGCCCAACAAAGTAATAATATAACATTATAACAATCAAAATAAATATATCAGTGCTCTACGAGAACTTAATAAGTACGTATATAATTTTTAATTATTTATATTAAATATTACCTACTTGTTTTGGAAATTAAAAAAGAAACTAAAAAATTACAAGCAATTTAGATTTTCATAATTTTAAAATTTTAGTCATAACCATTGTATTTTGCAAGGGTAATTTTCTACCTTTGTCGTAATTTTAATGTTGTTTTATTCAAATTTTAACATAAAAAAAGCTTGATAAATAATATTAGGTACATAATATTTTATTCGTGTGATAATCATTATTTTGAACTTTAATTTACAATAAGATTTTCAAGGCGAGATGAGTATATCTACGTCAAGTTAAAAAAATCAGTTATTATAATTGTAATAGTTTTTTTTAAATATATTTGCTCAATCCTAGATTCGGTCGTTTGTGTGCGACCCAAGTACAAGAGTAAAATTCAAACCGTCAAATTCTATAATTGGTAAAACTAACCTCCAATAGACATTTTCGTACTTTGCGTTCAAAATCGTATAATAATATGATACATACTGATTCGGGAGTCCGCTTATAACGAGCTAATTTTAAATAACGATGCTATATCGTTATCATCGGATTTCAGTAAAGTAAAATTAAAATTGATATAATCTTATTTTTATTTCAGAATTAGATATAAATAATACACATTCAGTCTTTGAGTTACCAAAGTATTTGAAGACTCTTTTAGTAAATTTTACAATGGTCGCTTCAAAAGTAAGTAACTTTAAGAATCAGTGGTACAAGCGGGCATAAATTAAACAATATTGTTTTTGACTTAGGTAAAATATTCGCTTCAAGAGGAATTTAACAATAAAAAAGATTTTGCCTATAAAGTTCAAGCCCGACAACTTCAGGGAATCAAAGAAATATCGACTCATACAGAAAAACTTCTAATTGTGAATAAATCAGAAAAAAAATTATTTTTTAACGCTGTAAACTATTACTATCGTGATCTGTGTGCAGTTGTATTTCAGTTACGGCAAACCGTCGTAAGACGAAAACTACAATTTTTTTTCAAAATTATACATTAAGCTGATTTTAGATTAAAATTGATGATAATGATCAAGGCGTTTCCGATTTACAAAATGTTATCACTGCACTTAATAAAATATTGCTTTCTATCCAAGATTCCCTAAATTCGAATATAGCACAACTTAAAAACCAATTGATTGGTATATTAAATGACGTAGGATTTGAAGCTGGAAAACTTCTAAACATTGTAGAACAGGATGACCTCCACGGTTAGTATTTTTATTATAACAAGAACATTATCTAAAATTTTACCAAACAGAGCACAAGCAAAAAGTTTTGGATGCCCAACACGATTTGGTCATATCTGCTGATGCATTGAAGTTCTACGTGCAACATTCTAATCTAAGTCTTCCCAAATTAGAAGGGGTAATGCAAGACATATTCGAGCAGATTAGAAATAATCTTGCTAAAATATTACAAAAACCAGGCCATGAAATTCATCTGGATGACTTTCGGTATTACGTTCGTTATAGTGTCCATCATTTACAAAAGCATGTCGATTATCTGCGTAAAGTGGTTAGTTAGTTAAATTACATAAGTACAATGATTGAACACATTTGGTTAAATTTTGTTTAATAGTACAACTCGGAACTTCGTCAAACTGATGTGGGGACTGTTTTAAATCATATTGAAAGTTTTGGTACTGAATGTATGAAAGGTATCTTGAACGCTTTGTGTGATGACAATCCTGTTAAGAAAATGTTGGACGTTATTGATGAGGTTTGTCACAAACAGCTTGCTAATGTTGGTGTCACATTTAAAAATTCTTTGCAATCAGTGGGAGAAAATGGTTTGCTGTAGTAATATTAAATAATTGCAATACATTATACTAATTTATTTTTAGCCGAAGACAGATTAAAGGGATTTTTTATCTACATATATGTTTTTGGAATAACTGGATTTAATGCCATGAATAAAAGTATTGAAGATGCTATATTGAAAGAATAGAGTCAACCTAATTATATTTTAGTCATGTTTAGAATTATATATCTTTAATTTGAACTTCAAATGTATGCAAATATATTAGAGTGGGAAAAAGTTATGTATAATATACTTAGCCGAGTTAGGTCGACGTAACGATTGCATGTATACGTGATAATTGACATAAGACTTTTCTGAAATAGGCTATTACAGATTACAGTTCTTCTTCTAGTGCCTATCTATTCTAAATGTTGGTAATCATCATAGAAATGCGTAATAAACCGGAGGTAGTACAATGGGCCCGATTGGTGGCATAAGTGCGCGCGAGCTTGTCTTGCCCTCCAGAACAAATCCAGAATCCAGAGCAATGCGTAATTTGCCTGCCTTAGCTCTAAAAGACCCACTGTCGTTGTGTTATACCAAAAATGGTAAAAGCTCCTAGAATCTTTAGTTATACCATGTTTTCAAGTTCTTTAGCTTCTTTAGTCTTCTTCTTCCTTCTACTTTTCCTTGCAGTATTAATTGTATCTTTGACTATTTCTCATAATATACCCTAAGGTATTCCAATTTGCGAGTCTTTATGTTTAGTCTTTAATCTCTTATAAATTATTTTTAAGAAGAGTTGAAAGAGCTAACTCATAATGCGCTAATTCCCACCGAATTTAACTTTTGGTTTCGCAATAAATTTTTCATTAATTATAATTCTGCTGATTTATCTTGATTTGATTTGTTTTCTATAGGTATTTCGATCCCGCACACAAGGTCTCAATTCTTTTAAATAGAATATCAGGGTTATATTATATTAAAACTTCAAAATATCGAGTTATTAATAAATTAAAAATTAATTAAAAGATTTATTGAGCTTTCAAACGATTATTTTGTCCGTTCGGATTTAATATCAACGAGTTAATAATTTATATATTTAAATATTAGGGTTATAGTTTACTAAATTATTTAACGGCTAAAACGGCTATTTGAACTTTTGTGTTTCTCAAGGGCTGTAGTAGATTTGAAATTTCAAGTTCAACAACATAAATAATTTAAGTAGAAAAAAGTTCATATTTAACTCCGAGTGTTAAATTTGAAACTCTACAATCAAACCTGTGGCTGGACCCATTTCCATTGGTTCACGAATCTCTAAGAAAGAAAACTCTTGCTCTGGCGTTGTTTTTAAAAATGTAAAAATTCCTAATAGATATGTAGATGACAGTAAAAAAACAACAAATTGTTTTCGATCCAGTTTATTTAACAACACATGTATATTAACATAGATATACCGTGTGAACAAATAATATTTCATGTTTGAGAATCCGAATTGTATACCTACTAATTCGCATTATATACACATTACATTAGACATTAACTTTGGTAAACAGCTTTCCTTCGTCAAAAATAATAAACATCAATAAATACAACAAAAAACAAGACAAAAAATATTGCAAAATAATGTTTTAACAATAAGTATAAATTATTTTTTTCAATATTGCGTAACACATAATATGTAGTAATTGCACATAAGTAATATGCATAATGTACAGTTAACATTAGGTATTAAGACATTATTATTATTATTATAAATATAGGCGTAATCACAGATTAAGAACAAAATTACGTGGTAACGTCAAGCAAGTTATTAAAATATATTACACTCCTCTATGAGGAAGGTATTTTATGTATTTGTACATTAGGTACACTATTACGTAAAAATAATATAGAAACCTAACTTGTCATAGGGCTACATTTACCATCGTCTTTTAAGTACCAATATTAAAAATTACTTTATCTACTTATCAATGAAAGCAGAAAAAACAGAATTTTTTTTATATAACTACAATTTTTTAAAATTGTTTTTATGTACACTTAAATATTTACCGTGTTTTCCTAATAATGAGAAATATCTACAAAAAATTGTATGTCTTACACCCTCGTAAATTAATTTTTGGGATTTAGATTTATGTACATACGATCACATTTGAAAAGTACTTAAAAATAATTAAAAATATTAGATCGGTGTGGGCAGAACAGTAAAATCTTGCAGAGCACATTTAACAGTTTCGTATAGGGGTCTATTTTCTTCACTACAATATCCATCGGGGGTACATAGTGTCTGTAACTTTGTCAAGTAGGAATCAAAATTTTCCTGTCCAATTTTATCGGGAGTCGAGCCACCACCTGGGAGGCGAACATGCTCTAACAATGTGATGACGTTGTTGCGTAAGCTCTCGTAGTATTCGTTGAGGTTGTTGTTCCGGGTATTCAGGACTTGAGTTTCCTGAAAAGAAAAAATTATTAATTTCACGCAAAGCGACATCTACCATCAAAAACCGACATCAGCTTAATTTTATTACAGAAAACTTTAAAAATTATTTTTTCTTACGCGAATCGCGTCTTTTCACACAAAAGTTGAAACTCAAACTTTGAAATTTGTGGAACTAAGTACTAAAGATCAAAAATATGAAATTTGGTTTGTTTTATGCAGCTCTAAGCTGAACCAATCAGAATCCGTTAAACAAGTATTGATTTTTCTGGTTGAACGCAACCGTTAGTAACTTTTGAGGGGGATTTTTAAAAGTTCCTCTCTAGCAAAGTGTGTGATTTTTACCTTTTCTCCATGACTAAGATGGCTTTCCATGGCAGTTATATCATTTTTTAACCTGAGCATTTGAGATTCTACACG
Organism: Rhagonycha fulva; assembly: GCA_905340355.1. NCBI lineage: Eukaryota > Metazoa > Arthropoda > Insecta > Coleoptera > Cantharidae > Rhagonycha > Rhagonycha fulva. The sequence continues at coordinate 4,613,822 of HG996559.1, forward strand.
AGCATTTTCTCGCTGAAGTTCAGAAATTTCAGCTTCTAACGTCATGAGATCTTCACCGTTTCCGACAGAGGTATCCATACCTGCAAAAATTCAAATTTTTTTGTTTGTTCTCTTTTTTTTTATTTGATAATTTTGCAATCAAGCCATGAAAAGGTATCTTAGAAAAAGTAAAATAAACTTTTCTGTAACACTTTGCTTTTTCTTAAATAAAATTTCGGATATTTGTTTCTTTTGTTTTATTTTATTTAGTTACCTGTGCCATATCCTTTCGAGTAGAAGGAAGGCATCTCTTCGTATTTGTGCTTTTTAGCCGTTTGCCCTGCAACAGGACACCCACTTAATGAACGATGTGTCAAAAACGAACCATTTACGTGTCCTGTACCATCACAACCAGGAGTTGGGCAATTTACGCCTTCAAATTTCATGGCAGTTGCAGCTGCTACCGCAACTTTGTGTTGGTCAACGCTACTTCCATTATCTATCACACCACGCATTTTGTTGCGATTTGCAATTGGACAACCGGATGCACTACAATAATAAACGATTTCAAATTTATGAAAATTATAATCTCTTCGGCTAGCATTTAACAATACCACGAACGTGGATTTATATTTTCACATTTCATGCCGAACGTGCACAAAATATATATGTCAATAATAAATAAATAATGTTAAGTGATTAATTCAACCAAAAATAAAATTTAGTATGCTATTTGGTCTCTGGGAGGCTCAAAGTTTGCTAAAAAAAAATAAAAATAAAAAAAATGTGTAAACGTATATTGGGGACCAATTGGCTAATATTGCACAGTCACCAATTTTTTCATGCAAAACACTGGAATATATAATAACTGAAATAACTAACCGGTATTATTGAAAATACATATTTTAAATAAAATTTATACCATGCACTTTTCCAAAACCTCAGAAATATTAGACCTAAATGTAAAAGTGATTGTTTAAAGCGTTCTATAAATTAATTTGAATTTTTTTTGGAAAATTGAATTCAAATTTTTAGACATTTTTTGTATTATACAAATAAAAAATAAAGAGTAGATATTCCTAGCCAATTCAATCCATAATGGAACCACAAACCTACCGGATTACAGATTTTTTTTGAAAAATTTAACACAAATACATCATGCGGTTAAACAACATAACTTATTTTAGTTGACACCGATGCTTTTCACAAAAATTACCTTCTGTGCGACAAGAACTTTCCTGTCGCATGTCCCGACCCATCGCAACCAGGAATGGGGCATCTGAGAGCGTGAAAAGCACACATTTTTTAGTTAGTTTTTCACCAATTAACTTAAAAGCGTAAACTGTTTTTAAACAATTCAATTATACGTTACCTTAGGGGTTCCGAGTCTTGACCATCGCGTGGTTTGCTTTTTGGTTTGTTCGCTCTTGGACATCCGGAGAGACTTCGGTGCGAAGAGTAATTACCGGTGACGTGACCGGAACCGTCACAACCCGGAGTTGGACATTTCAATTCTTGAGAATGCGCTTGTATTTGAGAACGATCGGCACGAGGACAACCCGATAAGCTACAAAAGAATTTAACTGTCAGTACTGAAATGCAAGTTTAAAGGGGAGGTTTTTTCTGACCGAAAGGACCTGAGTCAGACTGCAATTTTGAAGTTTCTCAAAAACATTTGGGCCTTTATTTCCTTTCTGGTAGAGCCTAAGTTAGGCTATAGCTTACTACGGACACGTTCTAGTTAACGCCCTGAATATCCCGAGCATTAAAGTTTGGGGAGCACTCAAACGAATTTTTATTAAAACCAAGAGTAGATATATCTAAAAGAAAGTAAAAAAAAGAGTTCAGGTCGTCAACGTCAACTCGAGCGCACCTAGCCTAGTCCTTGCCATATAACTTTAGTGTTACGTCACCACACACCAGATCAGACATAAAGCAACGGCATTGGTTACTTAGGTAAAACCTAAAACAGAGAGTGACATTACACTAAATTCCTTGGCAAGGACTTTACTTTTTTTTAATTGGATGCCCTACTTTCTACAAAATAGTTGGACCAACTATTGTTATATTATGTAGGTTACTTTTATAGCTTTTTTCCCTCTACGGGTTAGGTAGGAAATAAACGTCTTATTTCATCGTATATTGCAGTAAGGCACTGAATCAGCTCCTTTGGGTCCCTACCACGAATAGGGAGTCGCGCTCCGACCAATATCCGATAATCAAACTTTATAGGGATAAAAAAAAATTAACGTCGATCTATTGTATCATCCTATTAAATAGCCAAAATTTTCGCAACAATAAAACTTGCAAAAATTAAAATTTAAAGTTTCAAAGCCACTAAATCAACTTTGTAATATTGCTGAAAGTGCTAACATTTTTTGAAAGGTAAATACAAACTTGAAAATTTTAAATTGCCAAGTTATGTGATTAGCACTGCTTGAAGTTTGAAGGAAGTCCAAAAATTAATTAAAAACGTCTTGGCGAGATTTCACGCAAAAATCCGCTAAATTAAACTTAGCAAATAGTTGCAATCCTTTGGGATTGTTAAATTTACTGAAGGTTTTCGTAAAAAAAAATTGTTTTTTGGTGGTTCAATTTGAGTAGAAAAGCAAATTTAAAGCTTTTGAGGTAAGATAAAAAATACGGGATAGCAATTCTTTCGAGATGGTCAAGATGGTCCCTACCAACATGTGCGTCTCACTTTTCAAATTTTTAATACAGTTATCGTTCAATCAAATTATCAATTGAAGTGTTCAACACAAATAGATAACCGATTTATCAGTCAAATAATGTAAATATAAAAGTGTAATTTAAAATCTCGTAAAAATTTAAATTTAGTCATTTTTTTTTAAATAAGTAAACTTAAAATTGCTAACGTAAAGAAAACACAAGTCGACGGAGCAATTTAAAGTCCGTTCCTGCAAAACTGATGAGCAATAATAATTTAATCAACCGCATTCTTGCCTTACTTTGTTTAGTTCTAATTTAAAAAAGTTGAATAAAAATAGTAAAATTTAAAAAATTCTTTACTACAAATAAATATATTTGCATAAATTAATCACGCCATTAAACTTTTGCACTAGGACTGACTTACCTTGACGATTTTCTTTTCATTTTTTTTATTTCATGTTTACTAATAAATATGATACTCGTATATTGTGTGAAGGTTACGTGGCACAGGTACGGTTACTCAAGTTTCCCAAAAACAAAATTTTTATTGTAGAAAACACTAGCGCACATGTTATTTCTCAAGTTGACTGAATTAATTATAAATTTACACCTATAATGTGGATAGGCAACTACCAGACTATTACTTAGTCAAGGGCGTTGTTAACTAAAAACTGATAACAATGCATTTATAAACAGGCCGGATAGTTCTTATCACGAGTAATTTATTTTACCTACGTAACGTATACTTGCATTGTTATAATATGTCCTATGTTTATATTATTAATCAACATGATGGTATTTTAATGATACACTTACCCATTATCTTTATTGGATCCCTTGTCAAGCTGTGACATGGTATGTTGAGGTGGTGGCATAGAATAGCAAGGACCTGGGGAATAACCACCTGGAGGTGCGGGGTATCCAGTTGTAGGTGGACCAGGATAACCTCCGGCGCACGAGTAACCGCTACCAGAATACGAGTAAGGATTGGCAGGATAATCAGCTGGTCCAACTGGGGTCATTCCATATCCTGGATGTGGACTAACGGGTCCATATCCTTTAGACAAAAAACTTATTAAATTGGGATCTAATCCAATTTTTCAAAACCTACCTGATACATCACGATAAGCTTCCATATAATGGGACCCACCGCTATCCGGAGTCGATTCTCTGCTGTATCCCGATCCGGTAGCAAGAACGGGACCAGCAAAGGTTGCCACAGGCCGAACTCCGCTAAAATTAACGGGTTCGTTAGCAGTCGAAAAATCTACGGGTTCCGTCTGTTCATCACGAGGTCCGATAAAGCCAGGAGGAACCGGAACTGCATCCGAATGACCGTTTTGATATTGTGGACTGGCACCACTACTGAAATAAATTCTTTAAATTAAAATATATAAATCACAAACCACGTCCGCTACCTTATCTAAAATTTAAATTTACAAAAATAACGACAACGAAATGATAATTTTGTAATTACTTACTTAGATATTTTTGTGTTTTTAGTTACTCAACATTTTAAAATTCATGTGACTTAAACTTCTAGCAAAATGTTTAGTAAATAACTTTGGAGTGCTATCTTTAGTTTGTTTTAGTTTATTGGATTTCAAATTGTCAAATATTTTATACAAGCACTTGATCAATTTTTATCGTAATTTATTGACATGAAAATTTGTATTATATCAAGAACTTTGTTTTTCCCAGTAAAATATAAAATAAAAATAAAATGAGATTTTTTTTACAGTTGAGAACAGAAAGGGAAAAACAGACATTTTAAAAATAGACATATTTATGGTTTTCCCATTCCATAGTTGCAGTTCGACTCAAAGTTGGGAGTCCCAATTCAAGTAATTCAGATAGTTTCCATTTCGTGAGTTGAGATGCTAATGGAGGTTTTGAGGTTGTTTACCACTTCCAAACCTAATCTTAAGTAAGCCTATGTTTAAATCATAAAAATGATATAAAATATAGTTAAAAAATGACTTCAAAAGGTTTAAGAAAAAACAACAAGTATTTAATGCTTTTTTATAATGTAAATATTTTAGAAATGTTAACTTTTGACTCAGTAAAAACAACAAGGATTATTTTATTATCAAAACTGATTTACAGTTTTGCCAAAAACTACCAAAACAAAGATGATAGGCATATAAATGTGGAACGGACAAAAAGTTCTGTATCCAGAATAATTTCTCAGTGTTCTAAGTGAACCTAAATCGGTATGTAGTATACTCATTTTGATTATTTTATTCACCCCAGATTATTTCCGAAAAACATTTACAATTTATGAATTCCAATTTAAATTTTTGTCGACTTTTACAATTTCTTTTTTGCTGAGAAGATTAATTTATTGTAATTGTTTGAGTACCAAAGTGATTATTTTTGTGTATTTTTGACGTCAAAATTAAAGTTAAAAAAAAAATGATCGTCTTGCGAAAACCTCGGTAATCCCTGAACAGATTCATCTTCTGGTTTGTGTTACCAAGTCAAAATGAGATATTGTTGCAGATATAATGAGTACTTTATCTTCACACGAGTCGTACATCGCCAGAGCAAAAAAGTTTTACATCCAAGCTTTACAGGCTTACCAGGAAACTATAGAAACTATCGATAAATTAGATACTAAAGATTCCGCCAATCAACTTTATTTACTCAACGAAGCCAACGCTTACGCAGACGATCTCAACAAGGTTGTGTTTAGTTTGTCCCAAATTATAGTAAGTATTAATTTATCCTAAAAAGATGCAAGCTGTAATATTTTTCTTAGTTCAAAATCGATAAGGCTAAACCAGCCCATCAAAGTCTACAACACATCGTAAACATCTTATCCGACCTGGCAGGAGCCATACACCGATCTTTCCATTATGATCACGAAAAGGTCAAAACCGAACTGAAAAACAACCTCAAATCTGCTACACAAGTAGTCGAAAAGCTATTTGCTGTAATTAGTTTGGATGACATCCATGGTAAATTGTTATAGCTTGAAGAAACAAACCAAACCTATATTTTCTTTATTTTAGAACACAAGCAAGAACTTTTGGATAACCAGGCCGATGTGCTATGTGCAGTCGATAGAGTTCGCTTAACTAATCTAGTTAAATTGCGAAGCCCACAACAACTAGAAGCTGTAGTTCAAGATATAATGGATGGTATTAAAAACGCCCTGTTAAAGTTCAATTCAAATGAACCCAATATTGAACAGAACCTAATTCAATGCGTTAAGCACGGTCTTCAGAAATCAAGAATTTGTACCGATTACCTCAGCAAAGCCGTATGTTTTTTTCTAGTTTTCGTATTTAGTGCGACTGAAACATTCATTTAGATTACCAGTGGTCTATTCAATGATGAAATGAAAAGCTTATTTTTGGAACTTATCCATTCAGTGAATAAGTACGTCGAAGATGTGTACAAAATCGTGTTAAAAAATAGTCCATTTGATCAATTAGTTGAAGATATTCACCAATGTGTTGTGGGTGGGGTAGCAGCCATTGTAAAACTGATCCCTTTACTTGTTGGTCAAGAAAATAAAAAAGGTACCATTTCTAAAGATTTTACAGCTTTCATCAGTTTTTTTTTCAGTTTCTGATAAGGGAATGGATTTACTTGTATATACTTTTGGATTCGGAGCTGCAGCTGAAGTTCAAGTGAGGAGAAGTTTGGAATGCGCCATTAGCGATAATTAATTTTTTAATGTTTATTGATTGATAATAACAAATACAATAGCTGATATTCTAATGGGCCATGAAGTAAATTGTAGACAAAATTAGGTTGAATTAATTTAAAAATGTGAAAAATAAATAATGTAACAATTTTTGCTTCTTTTTTTCTCCCATTATCCATATTTTGGTGAGAGTTTTTCTTCTTCAAATGTTGAACTCTGTTTAATTTTTAATCATATTCTTTTCTGTAATGTAAAATCCACCAGGCATTTTAAAAATTAATCAATAGGAAATCTATATTATTATTTAATTAATTGATAACTAACAGTTCAACGAATGTACTTAATAAGTATTCTTCATTTCCTTAATTAATTACGAAATAATTGATGAATGAGTTGTCACTGCATTTTATTCAAATGTTATTTCTTCAGCGATCTAAGAATCAATGGAACTCATAGAATCGCGGTATCAAATTTGATAAAAATTTGCAAAGCAAATATTCGGAGTCACATAGTTAATAATGTAACTAGTGTAAACTTTTCGCCTTATTTGCAGAATTTATTTCCGAGATCTTTTTATTGATATTGTCGTGGATTCGTTTAATAAATTATTAATTAAAGCTGTTAGAAGATGAAAATGTACCTGGCTAATGATGTTAACGCAATCTAAACATTTATAATGTACCTCTTGCAACAGGTTATTTTGTGACGTATTTTAACCGTTTAATATCGAAATATGTAGTACAAAATTTATTATTACTTAAGATTAATATTGACAAATAAGATAAAAGCGCAAACGATTTTCACTAGCTAAGAATTAAATTAATTACTCAGTCTTGTTATTGTACGTTAGGGTCGATTGCATCAACGCTAAGGATAATGGAAAAATAAAAAATTAGAAGAAAAAATGTTGTTCAAACTTAATTTACTTAAATGATGTTAATGATATTAATTAGACCAAATGATCAATCTTTAAGTTCTATTAAAATGACATTGGTGCAATCGACCCTTACAAAATTTAATTACGGTTGCCATGGTTACCATTTTAGATGTTAAAAACGTGTGCTCTAAAACATTATACTACTTGTCTATTTTAAATTATTTAAAATCTAATCATGGGCGTCGGGATATCACAAATTCTGATACAATTTACATTTTAATTTAAAATGTGTAGATTGTTAAAAATAATCTTCCTTAGATTCCTTCACAATTTCAACTTTGAATATTGACGTTTTTTCGCATTTTCTCCCATAATAATGTAGCTAGGTAACTTTCATAAAGAGCCACAGCAGTGGAGTGATGTGATCGCTGGATGAGTATAGAGCGGAAATTCTGAGTTCAAATCGCGGATTGCACAGAATTTCTTGGCTCGGCCTTCCCGTGGACATCTACACTCTGTGGTGAATCCTGATATTTGTGTCGACGTTATTACCGTAAATACGGCTGCGTCACACACGCAAAAGTTTACGAGACAAATTAAGCAGGAAAATGGCGAAAATGGCGATTTATCGTCATCAGCCCTAGGCCTGCATGGCCTGTTAGCGCTTGTTTATATATAACTTTCATAAAATAATATCAAAGATAAAAAATCACTACATTAAAACTTATGTATATTAGGTACCTAACTGTAAATTCTTTTAACAAATGGCTTTTCTTTTTGGTCAGAGAATGGCGAACAATATTTAAACCTCTCACTCAAACAACCACTTTAAATTTTAAAAATATAATTTGATTAATTTTATCACCAAAATGAAAATTCTGTTTTAAAATTAAAAGCATCACTTGTTGCCTATAGTGATTTAGTGGTAAATGTTGAGAAATTCGTACACTGTGTGCAATTTTCACTGAAATTTTTGCGAAATTATTTGGACCACATTGAAAGCGTTATTAATATATGTATAAATTGTTTTGATTTTGCAAGTATCGTTTCGAAAATTCCTAACATTTTGAAAACATAGCAGAAAAAACTAGATATGTTAGACCACCTCAAAAAATTCTTATATACTGTTCATACTGTAGCATTTCATATAGGTATCTATATCTATGTATATCTGAATTGTAATATTAATTCTTTTTTCATTGGAAGATCAACACCAAAGATATTTCAAAAATTAGATTTTAAATTTTAAAAATATTTTTGGAAATGTGTAATTCTATCTGTGCACAATCAATCACATTGCTCAAGGTTACCTAAAAGTATTTTGAAATTATAATATTCTGTGTATTATATTGAAACTATTTGAAACCGATTATTTTACGTTAAAAGTTTTATTTTAAATAATAAATAGTAAAATAAATTTTTTAAATAGTTAACAATTAACTAGCACGTCAAAATGTCCTATATATTAAAGAATGTTCTAAGAAAACACAGGGCAATTATTTTTATTCTTTCCACGTATTTCCAAATGGTGTATCAATTTATAAACTTTTGTCAGAACCATGATGCACCAAATCGATTAGAAAGCAGAGATAATCTTTGGTCAAAAATTGAATGCTTAAATGACGATTTATCAAATGTTCAAATTAGTATACAAAAGCTTTTGGTAAGTTTTTGATTTTGTTTTGTTATTAATACTATTTAGATCTATCTTAGAATATAAATCTACCAGATAAAAAGCGGTCCAGATTGGAAAAGTATAGCAAAAATTTATATCGTATATCGAAGACACTTGGCGAATCTGCTCATTTTGAAATTAAACGTTTGGTTCAAACATTATTAGCAATTAACTCTGCTGTATGCAGCAATATGACATGTTTCACGTTCGCTTGTGAAAAGATAAAATTCTTTAATGGTAAGTTTTACTTACTGCAGACAGATTTTGGCTCACAGATATAAATTTTTATACAGAATGTGAATATAAAGTTTGGGAAATTATTTATGAAACAGTGTACGTATTCCAAAAGTTTGTATGGCTTATTTATAAACCTTTCAGCACTGAAAATTTGGTTAAAGTCTACCTAGAGATGAACGAAGATAGGATTAAAAATTTTCAAATAAATATAGTTACACTTGCATCATTTGATGATCAAACGAAGTTGGTTGAGTTTATTCACTACACGAAAATTTCATTAAAATTTTTACAAAATTATTTAGACCGCATGGAAAAAACCGTTGTAAGTATCAATTTGAGTTTTGAGATGCTTCAAAATTATCTGTAACCCGAGAAAACTGAAATATTTTGAAAATGTAGCTAGAGAGTGAAAATATGTCCGAAAAAACTAAAGAATTATTGTCTACTATATGCAATTACATTCCAATTTATATATCTATTTTATCTGAAGCACTCGATGCCGAAAAAACACTTGAAATTATGGCGCCTATTATGAAAGATTTTGCTGATAGGCTTTATGCCGTAACAGAGAAAGTAATTATAATAGTGGAATCAAGATCTGATGATGAGAATGGTGAGCTACAATGAAAAAATTATATAAATTATAAACGTTTTTATTTCACTCTTTTGTTAGAAACCAATAAACTTGTGTATTATGCGTTTTTATTTTTTCAAGAAATTGTACAAAACATGGAGAGTATTTTAGAAATACGAAACAGAGAATTCCGATCTTCACTACAAAATGCATGATTTTGTTATTTTAATATTAATTGACCCAACAATTAAAATTGTTACTAAACATGTAGAGAATATTATGTAAATTTGAATACATTGTGAAATTTAACTTTTGTTCTTTTATAATTTGTATTAGTAAGTTTTGTTATTTTTGGCATTCTGCTCTTGGTGAAAGGATGTGGGACTAAAACCGTTTTTTTTAAATGTTGTCTATTTGGTAACAATGCCAAAATTTGAAAGGAGCTGATAGATTTACATGAAGTAATCAGACTCACTTAGACTAACAACGAGTAAAAATAATTTAATATTTTTTAGTGATCTCACGAGAATTTTTTTCTTCTACATGTTGTGGACTCCGAATTATGGAAATTAAAATGCAGATTATATCTTCGTAGTATGCAATTAATTTCGAAGTGAAGATCACCAAAATAGAGGTCCATACCTCATACCCAGAATGTCCCAGCACACATCGTCATTAGAATTTTGAATAAATTCAAACAACAATTGCAAAATATAATTACGTTGAGAAAAACGTAAGTTAAATGCTTCTTCACATTTCAAGATATATAATAATTTACCTTCTATTCAGAAAACAAAAGTTTTTTTTTAAATTTACTTGTTTGTCTAATACAAGTTAAGTAAACAAAAATAAAAACTAAATTTAAATTGTTGCGAAATATTAGAAAAACACGTCTATGAATAATTATGATATAATAATAATAATAAAAGTGTAAATTCGCGTAAACAATAGGTAGCAGTTTTTCTAAATTAAAATGTTAATCAAAAACTGAGGATTTGTTCGTAATATCTTCGACCAATTAAAAGCGTATAAAATACTTTAAAGGGAATAGTATTGTAAGCTGAAGTCATCTTTTTGCGTAAATTATTATTAAATCGGTAAAATAAATATAGGTACCTACTATTAAATTTTAATCATAATAGTAATAACTGCAAACCAAACAATAGTGTGTTCATTTCATTTATTCATGCGCGTCATTATCACATAAAAAATTTTCTCCTAAATATCTTAAAAACGACAATACCGCAAAATTCTCGAATTAAATGGTAATTTTTTCACTTTTTTGAAAAGAAAAAATTTGCTTTTGGTAAAGTAATCTGATATGTCTAAATCCACTAAATGCACAATTTATTAGAAAATTTATTATTTAATAAATTCAAAAAATTTGATTTTATTTAGAAAATCTGATGATTTGATATGGAACCTTTGATCGAAAAAGGAGAAGAAATAAAGAAATAAAATGTTACACTTTTTATAGAAGTGAATAAAAATAATTTTTAATTAAGTATATTGTAATTATTTATAATTAAATAAATTGTTCGATTTGAATCGAACTAAACATTGAGGATATACGACTGTCTTCAGAGTAAATTTTATAATAAAATAATCAAAATTTAAATTAATTAAGCAAAATTATAAAAACATAGCTATGAATAATTATGTTGTAATAATAATAAAAATTTAAATCCACGTAAATAGAAATTAGTTTTCTGACAACTAACTTAATTTGTTCTATTATTTTTCAAAAACATGAAGACTTAGGTACCAAAGAACATTTTGCTAAAAAATGAAATAAATTGGTTAAGCCATTTTCGAGATATTAAAATCATAAATGAATGATTAAAATAAAATTGTATTCTAAAGATGAATGCGATAGATAGAAACATTGCCCAATAATTTGGTACCACTGCTTGCAATAATTTTTGCTAATTTTATTGAAGCATTTTTGTATTCATATTTCGTACAATAATAACATTTTAAATGATTTTAGCAAAAAAATTACTTATTTATTCACGGTCAAAATTAAACACAAAAAATTCGAATAAATTAATAATTATTACAACTGCAGCCTTTGTTTTCTAATAGAAACTACAGTGCAGGTATGGATAATGTAAAGGTAAGCAAATTTTATTATAAAATGACGATAGAATTTCCCTACAAAATTAGGTTCTGAACTTTGTTCCTTGTCATATTTGAAACATTTTTTCTAAAAGAATTCGATTTGGTAATTATGTACATTTTCATTTTTTAGGCAACTTGTGGTGATGATCTACACAAATTACTCTCCCGCAAGGTTCACCAAAATGTATCGGAAACTGTGCAAAAGGTTTTGGTTTCATTTGATAATTTCAAAATCGAGAACGAAGACGATCGAATTTACCTATGCAACGAAATGAATCATTTTTATCGCGACTTGAGCAATTCTATTTTTGATTTGCAAAATATTGCGGTAACTGTGTTATATTTTTAATTTTTTATTAAAAAATAAAGGTTTTATAGATAAAAATCGGTAAAGAGATTCCAATATTGACGAGCGTAATCAATGGATTGAACGATGAAGCTCATTTAGTACAAAAATGTTTCAATTGCGAACCTCACGTGATGATAGCCAAAATAAAGAAAATTATTCTAGGTGTCGAGAGCAATGCGGAAAAATTGATGAAAGTTATAAAAGAAGGGAAACTCATCAGTAAGTGGCAAAAAATATTTGGTTTCTATAAGACTTCACAAAATTTTTACAGAACAGCAACGAAGACTTTTGGATATTCAGCACGATTTGCACATCGCGATTGGAATCTTGCAAACCTTCAACAAATGTAGGCAGGCAAAGTTAAGTGAAATTGAGCAAATGTGGATTAACGCTACAAAAACGTTAAAAATGAGTCTAACAAAAATTCGGGCCAACAGGAAACTTTCCGGAAAAGAATTTGTTCACTGCGTTCAGCACAGTTTGCAACACTTGCAAAACTACAAGGATTATATGCACAAAGTGGTAATTACAGTAAAATTAACCATATTTACAAGATTACAATTATTTTTTTTAACCAACAGAAAAATAATGAAAAATTTTCACCAGAATTGAAAAGCGCGCTTCAGATTGTTGATGGTTATTCGGTAAATTACCTCAACTCTATTGCGGCAGCTATTGGTAGCGAAAAACCACTTGATGATTTCATAAACGTTCTGGAAGACTGTCAAAATATGTATCAAATGGCAGCACAGCAGATGTATCAACTTCATGAGACTGTTTCCAATGCTAAAAGTGATCAACATGGTAATTTTGACTCTTAATTCAAAAAATTTAAAATTTAAGGATTGCTTCTTTTTAGAAATCAACAAAGTAAAGGATCTTCTTATTTTTTTATTTGTTGCTACAACAAACAACATGAATCTTTTGGAGCTTTGCATTTGTGATACAGCTCTTGTGAATTAATTGCTTAGGGTTTTTTGATTTTTGTATTTTACAGGATCGGTAAAAAATTAATTACGCATGATAAGAAAATAAAGGCTTGTAGGTTTTCTGGTGAATAAAACGGTTTGAAATTTTCATGTTTTAATTTTTGCATTATTCTTTCCCACAGATTTTTTCGATTAGATTAGATTTTGTATTTAAAATTTAATTAAAGAAATAAAACTCTCCAATTTCATATAATTTCGCAACTTGCTCGGAGCTGATTAAGTTTTTAGCAGCTGTAACTAAAATTGAATTGTGGAATCTTATCGCTGCGTGTCCATCATAACGTTTAAAGTCAGCTAAAATTATTTTAAAAATTTATTTGTCTTGTTAAAAGTATTTAGTGTGACTGTGGAGCTTTTTAAAGATTTTTTTTTAGCAATTATCTAACACGTTTAAAATGGTTCAAATAAGTTCCCAAGAAAAATATAGAGTTGTATCCAATTGTATACTTGGAAGTTATCAGCGTCAGGTAGAAGTGCTTGACAGTTTTAGTAATAATAATTATACGAAAAAACATATAAGACGAAGTACGCTTTGGTCCACGGTTAATTATCTACGTAGTGATTTAGCGAATATAGAACTTAAATTACAAAAAATATTGGTAAGATTTTGGTTTTCTTTAAGATTAGGACTAAATTTTTCTTAGAATTCGAATATATCATGTGAAGAGGAAGTCATGTTGGCAGATTATGCAAATGATTTAAGTAACACCGTGAATTTACTTGAAGAATGCACTGATTTGGATATCGAAGGTTTGATTGATAACGTAGTAACAGCTGAGTATGTGATAACACAATCTATTATCGACTTGCTTGAAATCAGTTCTTCAGCGATGGTTAAAGGTAAGTAGCTATTTACCTAAATTTAGAATTTACTATAATTTTTTTAACAGGTTTTGACTACAAACTTTTGGATTTTGTTCATGAAACAGGATATGCATTCCAAAAGTTTATGATATTTAATGTATCACATTTAAGAATTGAAGATATATATTACAAATTCAAACCATTAAGTAAAATGGTGATTTTACAATTAAAAGAAACTCTTCTTAACTGCAAGGATAAAATATTTCTGGATGAGTTTATCCACTACACCAAATGTTCACTCCAATATTTACATAGATATCTTCTCCACGTTGGAGAAATTATTGTGAGTAATCATTAAGACCTCTAATTAAGACCTCTAGTGTATTTAGAACTTTTCCCAAAAGTCCTTCAAATCTTCCTGTTTCTCTTCTATCTTTTCCATTATAAAAAACATATAATTACTGATATTTTGTAGTATATTCAATATTTGGAATTCTTGTATTTGTAACCAGTCCATTCCATATTTCTTTCTTGGCTCCTTTTCACAGGTTTTTAATATCAAATTATCACATCACCTTCTTACACCACTACATTTTATAATTCAACTAAAAATGCTAATCTTTTGAAAATCTTATAGGAGAACCAGACCATTTCTGACGAGATGAGTGAATTATTGTCGACTCTTTACAATTACATAGTATTTCATATAAACATTATATTTAAAGCCATTAATTCCGGTAATCCAATTAACAATTTATTGAAAATTCTTGGTGAAATTGAACATCAACAATTAACCACATTACAGAATGTAATTCACATGGTGGAATTATGGTCGTCCTATGATGAGTATGGTAAGCACAAATATACCACATCAAAATGTAAGCCTTATCAGTAATAATATTTAAATTTTTTAGAAGATCGTGGATTGATATATCATTCTGTTTTATTTTTTGCGGAAACAGTACAAAATATAATAAGTATTGAAGATATTGGAAAAGGTTTCCAGTTTTCAAGAAGTAATTAATGTTTTTTAAATGTAAATTGACTCAACGATTAAAATTGTTATTGCCAAATAAAGAGAATTTATTAATAAACTGTAGAATTGCCTAGTTATTTCCTCCAAAATTAATTACAAAAAAATTTTTTCCCTGGCGAGCATCGGGAGTATATGGAAAATTAGATAGTTAATTTTCTCTTATCGTACCTATTTTTTGTATTGTGCGGAAGAGAGAAGTTTGTTTATCTCCTTTTATTCAAAACCATTCTAATAATTTAAAATTTTTGGATAGTAGGTACCTACAATATTTTTAAATTTTATCTACAAAATTTTCTAATTTTACAAATTGCGCTTTTATCACTGCAATGAAAGTCTAACCTAAAATACTTCCACCAATATAATTAATAGTTTTAATTATTTTAAAAATTTAGATTTTTATTAAAATTGTACCAACTCGGTAATGCATTATAAATTAAAATTTTGTTTGTTTTTTATCGAGAGTTAAATTTGCAGTTCGAAATGGAATTTGGTGTCATTCATCCACAAAACTTGATATTTCAGTTTCTTGAAGCTAATATTATGCGAGAGTTGACTATGTTACATGTGCATTGGAGGATTAGCTTACTAGAAGGAGACATATATGAAGACTATCTGCGATCCACAATTAGTTATTTCGCAGAAGACTTACAGTATCCTTTAGCTAACTTAGATCGACTTATGGTAAGTTCAATTTTATTTTTCCTTTAATCTAAATATTCAAAATACTTTCGTAGGAAGTAACCAATAGACAAAGTGGTTTTTATGGTGTCATATCACAATATCGAAATGAATTACAGAGAACAGAAAACTTTACAATTTCATATTCAAAATACATAAACACAGTTGTTGTTTAAAGATTTTTTGAAATTTTGTCTTCACTTACCGAAAGCACAACATTGATGTGGAGGTTTGTTCTTAATGAATATGTTGATATTAGCGATGGTACGTTGAATTTTTAAACAAAGAACCTAACTTGAAACTATTTTTATAGACTTTGACAAATACTTTTGGATATTATTTTTGATGTGGTATATATTCCATAAGAAAGTTTCACAAGATAAATGCAGGAAGAAATTTAAATTTTAATCAATTCAAAAATTTTGGTGAAGAAGTAATTAGACAATTTGCACTTAAAGTTTCTAACATCCCAATTTACAGAGTGTATATATCCGAATTTATTCACTGCGCAAATCGCGCACTTCGGTGTTTACAAATATTTTTAGATGATATTAACAAAAAGGTAAGTAGGTACGGTACGATAAAACAACAACCATTGGAAGGAAAAAGAAAATAAAATGATATTAATAATTTTTTTTTTTTTTAAATGGGACAGATTTTCGATGGAAACACTCCATGGGCAATAATAGTATTTCTTAGCATTATTCGTAATTATGTGCTTCATTATATAATTACTATATCGGAGGAAATCAATTTTAATGGTATAACTGATAACTTAGCAATAATATTAACAGAAGAAATTTTACCACTATATAATAGTACAATAACGTCAATATTGATTACAATAAGAGCGACTCAGCATATTACAGATAATTCTGCTCAAGAAATCGGGCAGGAAGTTTATTTCATGATATTCTATAGTATTTTATTTATTGTTGAAGTTTACCATAATTGTTACTTTCTAACTTTGTTACTTCGTGGTTTTACTGACACTAATTAATTACCTATGGTATATTTTTCAACATTTTATAACTGACAGTATAGTTAAAATTACTGTTGCAAAAAAAAGAACTATTTTTAAATTATTGCCTTATAATTTTACATCTTCAATTTCTGTTCCTTTCAGAATTATTTTTGAAGTTATTATTGAACTCTTTTCGGAAAGAGTAATTTTGAATTAAGTAATTTTGAATTGTTATGGTTAGGAAGTGCAGCCAAAACCTAAGTTCGTTTTACTCCTAAATTTTTATAAAATGCAAGTTAGAATTTCAATTTTTGTGCAATTTTTTTTTAAATTTTGGACTGCTAAAGCGCTTGTTGATACAGCAAAAAGTATTTTCCAACAAAGTGCACCAGAATGTTTTGCAATCTGTCACCGATTTGTTTGATAAATTTGTAATTGACGACGAAGCCTACCTTTTCAGTGACTAAAACAATAATTTTACACTACAGCAAATTATTGTGAGTTTATGACAATTTTATGCTGTTTATGTGTTCAACACGAAATAATCGCACCGTTTGCCAATGAAATTCATGCAACATGGCGTTTGGACAAACCCGACAGTTTTGGCTTGTATTTTTGGCATGTCAAATTGGATAACGCTTTAAGTTTGAGACACGAATTAACAAAGGTGGCCAATCAAATTATCAAATTGGCATATTATGCCCGAGAAAGTCTCAGTTTCACACCTAAACAGCTTAAAATAAAAATTAAAGATGATAGGTTCAAATTGCAGTTCAGATTAGATACATCGTTAATGAAAATAATAGAACGAGATGACGTGAAAGGTCTGTTTTGGTAAACAATAATTTTGGACAACAAAAATAATTATTTATCTGTTACTGTTGAGCTATAACTTCGCTCTTTAAACAGAAAAAAACACCAGATTTTTGTTGCACATCACTGTACTCGCAAAATCCTGTCGAAAATCTGATGGTTTTGATAGACAACTGTCATAAAAATATTAAAGTTTTATGTAAAGCAATTTACAACCTCGTAATTGTGGTAAATTCCGATAATTCAGATAAATTAGTTTTTGATGGAATAAACCATCTGTTGGTTTACATATTCATAACATCTTTGAGATCCATGAATTTAATAAACCAAAGTCTTAATGTCACAGCTCTCTGTAGGTAGATACTTTGATAATTGTCTTCTTATAGATAATTTTGATAGGTATCTGTTAGAAAAGTAGGAAGAACACAACAGTCAATTTTTAACAATTACGGTCACTCGAGCCTTGTTTTATTTTTTTTAATTAGTAAAATAATATTTTTAAATGTTGATAGTTGATAGAAAAGCACTGAAAAATATTTAACATTCATCAACATACAATTTATAAAACTTTTATGTAAAAAACTAACTAAACATTAAAATATATCGCAGTGTAAGTGAAGCTATTAAGCGGATATTATGTATATTTATATATTGAATTAATTTATTTCGCCCATTTTGGGGTGTAATAAATATACTACAACATGGAAAGATAAACATTTTGATAGCCCTGTTTTAAATAACGAATTAGAAGTTTTGTTTTCATATTTGGCTTATTATACAATGAAAATATTAAATTGTTTAATTTCGGTATAACAAGTTAAATGGTTTTCTGTTTCGAGAACCCAAAAAATTCAGAAAACAGCAAATTAGAGAATTCATCAGAAATCCCAATTGTTTTGGCTTCTCAAGATACTTTAATAGTGAAAAGAAGTCGAAGACGATGAAAAGACGCACGAAATGTGTATGACTTTTCCGATAATAATCTCCGTTTTCCAAAACAATTGAAATTCCTCGTGAAATTTTGAATATTTTCCTAAAACAAGTTTGTAATAAAAATTATTACAAGACAACCCGAAAAGTCATAAATATTAAACAAGCAACCAAACAAGCAAACCAACCTGTGGGATAAGCGACTAACACTGAGGTCCAAGGTTTGACCTTGTGGGCTGGGAACTTGGGGACTAGCCGAGAGATGCGGACTAGCGGCAGCTTGCGGACTTGCGCCCACCCTTTGACCCCCGTAATGAGGAGAACTGTACGCCACCTAAAATTAAATAACCATATGCAGTTTGTTACGTTAGTTAATTATTCACGAGGTGTGGTGAACGTGGTTTCGGCTAAGTAATTTACTTTTTTATACGTTGTGGGAATTTATTAGCAGTAGGTACTAACCTGTGGACTCGTGGTTGTTACACTTGACGTGGATAGGTCAATTACTGTGCCACCAGGTGAAGTGTGTGGACCTTTGATTTGAGCTTGCGTTGTTGCTATGCATTTAACGGATAAGTTAATTGCGGAAAACCCCATCGGAAGAGGTCCCGTTGCAGCGTCGTATTGATACATGGGCCTAAAAATAAAAAAAATAAATTTTTGTTGTTGAGCAAAATTTATTCATTAACTCACCGAGGATATAAAGGACCTGCCGCTTGTTGATCCGGTTCTTGTTTCATCATCCCCGCTGCTGCTGCGTTTGCGACCGCCATCTGATGTTGTGCTGCCGCAACCGCCGCTTCTTGCTGATACCTCTGTTCTTGTTGCTCTTCTAAATAACCGTAAATACTTTGAGGAGGCCTCTGTGGCATGACCGATTGGGGTAAGTTACTGCATTGGTTCGTGGCGTCGTATCGTTCGAACGCCGTCGAAGTTCCAGGATCGTATGGTCTCGTTAAGGAGGTGTCATATGGTCGGGGTCCCATTTCGCTAGGATACGTGACTGTAGGTCTTGCAATTCCTCCACTCATAGAATCGTTAATATCGCCGTAGGATCTCATCTGGTGGTCGGTTCTGTACATCTCGTCGGACGACATGGGCGATTGGTGATAAGGTGATCTGTGTGGCATTTGATGTTGACGGGTGTCTTCTAAATTGTATTGTGGTATACTAGGGTGCTGGGAAATTGGTTGTAACTGATGGTGAGGTCCGCGTGAACTCATCGCTTCCATGCTCGACATGGAAGATGAATTGGAATCTTGACTCATGTAGGGATCGTAGACGGGTCGCATGTTTGTTGGCGATCGACAGGACGTTTGTGATTCTGTTTTTGGCACAAGTAAATCGTTCCTTCCAACCACGTTGCAGCAACTACTGGAAGTAGTGACTTCTGTTTTGGGAACCTTCATGTCGGACTTCATTTCTTGAAATTTTGAATAGTAAGCGTTATAGTTTCCTTTTGGTTCCGTTTCTTGATTGTTCGATGCGGAACCGTACGAAACGAGGTAACTCGGTTTGATGTCGACGGAAGAGGTCATGGGAGTGGTTTTATTTTCAAAATTTGAAGTGAATTCGCCTTGGCAAGAGCTCACTAGTAAAAATTTTGAATTAATTTTATGAATTATTTTGCAAGTCTGATTGGTGAAGTTTCGGAGGGAAAGGACGGCGGCATGCAAAAAAGAACTTACCGAACACTGTACTCGGAGATTTTATGCGATGCTGGAGGCTAGTTTGGTACTTCTGTTCTCTAGCAGCTTGCTTATTAGCGGCAGCGACAGGACACCCGGAAAGACTTCTGTGCGTATTTCGATTGGAGCTAACGTGGCCTCGTCCGTTACATCCGGGGGTTGGACATTTCAGGATAGTCTCATGCATCGCCAGGACTATACCACGTCAACAGAATCCAGTCAGTAACATTGAGTATAATAATTGTGTTATTAAAGTGTTGTGTGTGTGTCGATGTGACACGATTAATAAAATAAACGAAACGAGCGGGTAGAGAGAAAAATAATAAAACTCGATTAAAACATGTAGGGGTGGGGGGGGGGTGTTGTGTACTTTGTAATTTTCTATAAAAGCCTTAATTAGTAAAATATCACACACAATGCTTTTAAATGTTATTATACTCAATATGTGACCTGATTCTGATGCATGAATGAGGTCTTGGGGGAGATTGCATTGGTAAGCTATAAACTACGCAACAACAAAATAAAAATAATAATATGCTCTCTACCCCGCAAAATAAGCAACATGGATAATCCGCAAAATTATAATATTATAACAAAATGCAATGCAAAGCTCTCGATTGATTGACATTCATGAATCAATCAATCGATCAATCAATTATGGACAGTATCAACATACAATTGTAAAGTGATTTTACAAAAAATAACATACAACTTACTTTCTGGAGTTACTTTATCTTTACGCGGACATCCAGATAGACTACAGAAACAAATGTTAAAATCGATGATAAAACTAACTAATAATTAATATATTACCTTCTATGATGAGAATAGAGTCCTGTAATGTGACCCTGTCCGTTACAGCCTGGTGTGGGACATTTGCTTCCTTCTAAAATTTAAATAAAAGGACGATGAAACCAAACACAATAAACTTTAAAATTTCAATAAAAGTTATAAATAAACGATGAACCGAAGATGAATGAAAAACACTAAAATTTTGGCGTTTTTTTAATTTGATAGAAAGTTGTAGTAAATTGAAGTTTGAAAACTTTGGTTGGTAATTTGTTACCTGAAAACGAAATAAGACGGGTTAGATTCGAGTAATTTCATTTAGAAATATGGAAACCAATTCGGTTTAGTTATGAATGTAGGGAGACGAAGCGTTAATTAGCATCTTTAGTTCTCTCTTTAATGACGTTTACGAGAATGACGGTATCGGGAGACGTCACAGACGATGTGCCGCGACGCCGGACAATATCTCTGTTGCATATTGAATAAGGAATTTCCATTCCACTGTTAATGTGAGTTTAGTGGGATATTTCAGGAAGATCAAAACGTCGTTCTTAATCATTTAAGGCTTTCTTTTAGGAAGAGGCTGATATATATGTTGTGTATGTCGGTTTCGTATCACATTAAGGCACATGATGAAGGATGTAGGACGTCGACGTCGCGCGTAATGTATAAACTTTATGAAAAACGAAAAAAGAAAACTCCGCCTAGCGAGTCGATTAGCCTATCCAGGAATACGGGTGGAGACTCGGGAGAAAAATCTTTTTTTGAAAAAAGAAACCGCAGCTGTGAATGGAGAGCGGGTGCGGGTGCGCGGCTACGGTCACGGCACCTGCGGACTAGCGTCGTTTGCAAAACACATTCCACCCACCCGTCGTTTGATATTTTTCAGCTCCCAATTACGTTTTAGATATTTGAGATAAAGTTTTAAACGGGTATAGTTTATTTATTATATTCTATGTAGCATTCGCACTCACGATCGTATTATAAAGAAAACGTTTCGAAAGGATTGCTAAGAAGACGCTTTTCTTATTAGGGGATGAGGTAAGAAGACCGTTTTGAAGCAAGTCACGTCGTTGTCGCTGACATGCTGGCTTATAACTTGTATCAAGTAAACCCATAATACTGCTCGTGTCGTTGGATGGCACCGAAGAGGCAGGTGACAGCTACGTGCTACGAGATTTCTGTCCTCAATTAGAACTTTTGGCGACTTATAAGTAACATTTTAGCTTACCAATATTTCAGAAAGATTATTATAATTCGAAACATCAAAAAAGTTTTTTGATGCGTAATAATTACCTCTTCCGATGCTGGTGGGCGATAAAGCACCGGTTATTCGATCGTATCCAGGATTTGACATTTTTGCGGAGGACTCGCTGGAGGACGAACAGGTGCTGCTGCTACTGACGGCCGAAACACTTGGAACTCCTTCTCGTGCCGCTTCTTGTAACGCACTAGCCGCTCTCGATCCAGCACTCACGGGTTGTAAGATCGTATACTGTTTGTTCATAGCATCAGGAGAAGCCACCGACGATTTTATTTCGGAGCAAACCGTCGTGGAGTCCACCTGAGAACTTCCTTCCGGTTTTAATTGAGCAATATTAACGGTCGACTTTAGTTTTTCTTCGTGGGGAGCCGAAGTGTTGGGGGTTCCTAAAGCAGAGTAACCGACAAAAGTCGCTTCTTCCGGATAAGGCCCTAGAGGCGTCAAACCTAATTTTTGCGTTTTATTCGAGTCGGTCTGTGGTGGTCTAAATGCAGAAGTTGCTGAGAAGGGCGATACGGAGGATGTGACGGGGCGAGGAAATGAATGATAGAGAGACTGTGTTTGAGTAGCGCCGGGGTCGTCTGAAGAGTATTTGGAACGCTTGACGTCTTCTATCTCCTTTTTCTTATTTTTTGAGTCTAATTTATCATCATTAACATCATCCTTGTCGGCAGCTGCTTCGGACATATCAATTTCTAATTCGTTTGAGGAATCGTCCACCAATTCGTTAAAATCGGGTGGCTCATAATGAGACGTGGGTTCGCTTCCTTTACTTTGTTTACTTTTCGTTTTAGTTTGGGCTTGTATTGGGGCGCACTCGCTATCAAATTTAATTAAATTATCTAATTCGTTTTCTTTTATTTTGGAAATTTTTTTATTTTTTGATGACTTGTCTACTTCTTCGTGCGGATCGCGCAGAGTTATGATGTCTTTAACGGAACACGCGTTATCGCTACTACTACAGTTCGAAGAGGAAGAGGGTGATAATTTAAGGTTTCCTTTCTTTTCTTCAAACAAGTTTTCGAAAGCAGGTGACTCTTC
This sequence comes from Rhagonycha fulva, assembly GCA_905340355.1. NCBI lineage: Eukaryota > Metazoa > Arthropoda > Insecta > Coleoptera > Cantharidae > Rhagonycha > Rhagonycha fulva. The sequence goes on from HG996559.1 coordinate 4,636,955, forward strand.
TTGTTTGTTGTAGTTTGACCCCCTGGGACCGGGCCAACTACCGGATAAATTTTTAAGGGCAGCTTCGGTTTCTCGTATTAATGTTTCGCTAGCAACGTTTTCGTCCTGCGAAGGAACTGATTGACCTGTTTTTAAATTTTTTTTTACTGGGCTGTTTGTGGCGGAAGTGGGAAGCACTCGCTTTTTTTGAGGTAAAATCACTTGTTTAGGAGAATCGGATTCGCGCTTTAAATCGTCAAACGACTTTTTTCTTCGTTTATCGTCTTTTAAATCACATATATCACTTGCTTTTGTACTTTTTGCGACACTAGTCATACTTGAACTAGAAATCTGTAATTGTCCTTCTAAACTTCGTTTTTTTAATTGCGGAAATCCGACTGTGCGATTTGATCTGAAAAGAAAAACAAATTGTAAGAAAATTACTGTGTTTGCATTCTTAACTGTTAGATTTTATCTAATCGACAGTGGATCGTTACAAATGGATAAATGATGAAGCATATTACAATCGAATGCACTATAGTCACACTAATGATCACAATCAAAGGCATTAGCTAAAGCACGCATTAAGGCCGGATAATTTTCTTTTTATTTAAGTTTACGCATCTAATAAATTGTGCCATAATTGAACCAAAAGTGCCATCTAAAAATTTGAAACTAATGTGGGAAATGACACAAAGTCCACCAGAGTATCGAAATAAACGATAAACTCACGGCATTAGATGTTAAGTAAGTGAAGCCTAAATTAGTGATTATAATGTTGACCGCAAACTATCGAGGTGGCTTACACTATTACCATCACTCTTGGCAGCTTCGGTCGAAATCCACCCGCTTCTGCAAGATACAGATAGCTAAAGTAAGGACTATCCGGCATCAGGATATACTTGCACGATAAACCACTTAATCCCAATCTTACTCTAAGCAGCACAAGTTTAGAACATCACTTTTCTTTTAAAAGAGATTTCGAATCAAAAGGTCGACTTCCAAATCCGTTTGAATTAAATCATTTAACTGGGGGAGTTTTTTGTTTGCACCCTTCATTCTTCTTTACTCCCTGCAGATGGTGTTACCGACAAATTTTCCCACTTTGAAAAATTTACTTCGACTTTAAAGGAAATCAACTGAAATTTCGGAAACTTCATGGAAAAACTCCTAAACTTTGATTTTTGTTTGCTAAAAATTTTTATTTTTAAAAACTATAAGACCTAATTTTATTATAATATTATCTATAAATTTTTTGGTAGCCTATGGCCCTAATAGGTTAAAAATTAAAGAAATTAAAACCTAAAATTAAAATTGTAACCTGCAGTCTTAGTTAAGGAATGAATTCAAATTTTGTTACATTTAATACTTTGATTGTGAATTTTTTAAATAAATTTTGACTTCTACGGAGGTTCTTTGTTAAAAAAAAACGTTAGATTTAGACATTTTTAAATGCTTTACTAAACAGATTACACCTTAGTGGTTTGTTATTGTCCTTCGAATAGGTATTATCAGGATAGTCAATATTATTAGCAGTCAACAACAGATTTTGTTCTCGAAACGGTTTTGACCAAAATCACTAAATAGAAATTTTATTTAATCTTAGAAAGAAACTTGAAAACATTAGTTTATTTCAAAAATTATTTCTTTTCAATTCGTTCTTAAAAAATTTTCTTTCGACTTTATTTTTCAAAAATAAATCACCAAATGATTTTCTAAATACTTTACATCCAAGCCAAAAGATTTCTGTTTATCTTAACAAAGGTTTTCATGTAAAATTTACCTTTTGATAACTCAAAATTCTTCCAAGTTCACTAAAATTGGTAAAAATTAAAATTAAATTGAAGATAAAATTCTAAAACTTTTATTTGTATTGACAATTGCTAAATTGTAGTTGATTCTAAAAATATTTGTTTTAGAAAAATATCAAAATTCTTTTTTAAAATTTAGACTTTAAAAAATTAAACTTTTTAAAATTTTATTCTGTTAATTTTTTTTCGCTCTATGTTAATATTAAATTATTTATTATTTTTTTCCCCAAATGAAAGAAATCACTAATGAAACTTTCGAAAATTCACAATAAAATATTTGTTCTACCCTAACAAAGTATTGGCATTAATGGTTTCACTAACCCGCATCATGAAAAAAGTCTCCCAGTTAGGCAAATCAATTGAGGAAAATAAATATTATGATAGTGGAACTGGGTTAAATTTGGTTTAGTTAAAACTTTTTTAGAAATTATTCTTTGCAAAAATAGAACAAATAACATTTGAGTTTTCATTATTGGTAAAATTTTTAATAGGTAAATTAAAATAAATTTAAAAATCTTAAAAAGTTCGTCGTTTCTAAAATTACGCAACAAAACATTATTTAATTTTTTGATATTTCCATTGCTCCGTTATTTTTTCATAAAAATAACAAAATTTGCAATTTTTTTTTAAATTAAAAAACAAAATTTTTTTATCGGGAAAAGTTCGATTAAAAATATTTCTTTTAATTACCTTACAGCTTGAAGCATATCTTAGTAGTAAAAAGTCAAAACATGGAAATTGCAACAGTTTTTAACAAAGCATTTAAACACTTGTAGAAATAAATTTTGAAAATAACAATAAAACAACAACAATAACAATTAAATAATAAAAAAGACACGTTTATTGCACTATAAGAAACACAGCATTTTAGAGTTCACAACCACATTAATTTTGTGAGAAAACGTCGGATTAGCATTTCATGTGTCGAAAGCTCCCTTTAACAGTACGGAAAGCTCACGCACACACGCGAGTTCAAAGAGAACTATCGTGCGTAAGGAACACGCACAGCGCTGCAACTGCAGCAGGAGAAATATCAGGAATAGCAGCAGGATTACTACATAGGAAAAGGACTAAAAGCTAATGCACGCGCGCGCGCACACTAGAAGAATGCAACTTTGGTAGTGTGGTGGACGCACCCCTTGTATTAGGGGTAGCTGAGACAAGGGTTGCTTGTGCTTTATGTTCTTTCCTTCTGCTACCGTAGATTTAGTTCAATATTAAAGCATAAAATGAATTAAAACCGGCATTAAAACTAAGGTAGGAGCCATAAAATATTAAAAAAATTTAATTTCAAAAGGGGATGGATATGTTGTGTGCTAAGAGATTTATTTAATTTCGACAAACTCAATTTAAATTTTTTCACTTCCATCAGAAGAGAGCCACTACTTCCGGTACAAGGGCTCACCCTGAAGGGTTGTTTGGTATTAATTCGACCCCGTTCCAATGTAAAATCGATTAAAAGGAGTCGTAAATTTAGTTTTTAAAAAACAAAACATAAAAAAACTTTTGCTAATTTAAAAGTACATAGTCTGGTCGACGACCTACCTCACAAAAGTTTATTTAACTAGTTCGCACAAGTTAGAAAGAGAAAGTACAAAGAACGTAAGTGTAATTTGTGTCGACAAAGTTTTGGTCCAAGTTAGCACCAGTTTGAAATTAAAGTTAAACTTTTTATGGTCTGGCATGAATTTTGTAAAATCGATATTGTTTACATTTTCACTGTGCCCCACTAACAACCGGCGTGTATGACACTCACGAGAACTATAAAATTATCAAGTAAAATAAACGAGTTAAAAATATAAAAATTCATTTGAGTTAAATTTAGTAGACCCACTTTTCGAATTTCCCTTGTTTTTAGGGGTGAAACCGGCAACGAGCAGCTCACGTCAGTCACTTGGCATTACGGCGCTTCACAAACACACGGTTTAATCTTTTTTAAAGAGGCCAGGGTTTAGTTTGCTAATTAAGAACCATTTAAAACGTCATTTTTCTGTTTGCCCTTTTCCGGTTTAATTGTATTTAATTTTTTCAACTTTTTAACCTAAATTAAATACCCTTGTCTTGTATCACTGTACCTTGTTATTTTCAAAATTGTTTTTTTATTTAGTTTCAGACAACAGGGTAACTGATAGGTTAAAACGTTAAAAAAGGCAAATAAAAATTTACATTTACGTTTTTATCGTTCAATTTAGAAAATTAAATAAAACAGAACGATTATCTTGTTTCGCCCCCATGTTTGCCCAATTTATCGCAAAAAATCCACGTTTCTTTCTTCAATTGGCCATAACTATTTAATTAATCTTCTTATTAGCGTGCTGACATTTTAACGCCGTCTATATTTTTAATGAAAATTTAATCAGAATTCCAAGCTGTCAGTGCATGAAATGTGTGTAAAAGTGTTCAGTTTTCATTTCCTCCGACAAGGGTTGCTTAAGGGTGCATGTGAGCATAACAGCAGCCTGTCTGGACTCGGTTTGAATTTTAAACTCGACATCGGGCAAGGAAAGGGGATATGTTATAATGGAATGACCATCGCAAGGGAGAACACTGTGACAAGGCAACTCATTCCATCATATTAAAAACAAAAACAAAAATAAATTTTTATATCGTGGTAAAATGCGAATGCTCGGGTGAGAGTTTACTCGAACAATTTTTTCAAGTGATGAATTCCGAGAGCCTCGCTTCCATTCTCGTTCAAAAAATGCGGATTACTGGGTTAATTAATTGGTGGTCTTCCACACTTGCAAGATAAAAGAGACGTCAACGCTTGGACAGAACAGATCAAGAAAAAATTTTCTTGTGCAATTGCTTCCATCTGAGACGTCGACGTTTTCTGCGACTTATTCGCATACCGTCCATAGCGGCTCTGATTTATCGGACCGACGTGATATACCGTGTGATATATGAACCCCAACAGTGCTAGGAAATCCAACATATATTCGATATCTTAGGTCGATCTATGAACTCGGTCGTAAATATATCCAGATTTATGCCATGTTTTACCTACGCGATATGCGAAATCCGATTGACTCTTCAAAGTTTTCTAATTATACAAATGTCATTCAAAAATCGAATTGTGATTTGTGTATTTCCAGAAAAGCTTATTCTGAGCTTTTATAAGGTATAAGCATTTTTTAAAGCCGATTCGACTATACAAACTTTTCCTTTTGCTCGTAGGTATTTTAATTAAAAAGTGCAGTTTCCGTAAACATATTATCAGTTTCGTGATTACTTTTTTTTAAGTTCCGTCTTCCCAAATTAAAGCTTCAAGTCCAGTGGCAAAATTACTTCTTGCAGTTGATAAAATATGTTGTAGTAAAACTAAAACATAGGAAGTGGGTTAAAGCAAAATTATGAAAACCGCAATTTTGTTTTGCTTTTAGCAGTCAGGTATGGTTGGTATTAATGCTTATTCGCTATCTTGTGACTGCGCTACGTGACATATTGCCAACGTACAATAAAAACGAGGTATCATTACAAGCAAATGCATAAATACTGAGTCGCATTTGCCTATAAAGCGCTAAAGAAAGACGAAGGAAAGGAAACCGGCAAAACTGATGACTAATTTGTCGAAAGTCTCATTGGGGGGCGATAAGAAGTATGCGGAACAGTGCCATGTGCACACTGTGTTCAAGTCGCCATGTTGTGCTGATTTACGACCTGCGGTGGGATGCTCACCTGACGTTTTCTTATAAAGCCAAAATTACTCTTTAAGTGGTCTTTCTGATTATTCTACATTTGCAAACTAAACTATTGATTGGAACAGATTTTCAAACTTTACGACTCACTAAACTGAATATTTAATTTTCGGAAAAAATAATCACATTTTGGAATTGATTAGTAGATCAAGCTATCATTACGACTAGTTATTTCTTTATTTTTCAAAAATCGGAACTGAAATCTTAGTGGAAGCAGCAAAATCGCAACTAATTGAATTTCGAAATTGGGTCAAAGTCAAACCATTTCCAAGTTTTCGAAAAATTCAAAATTGTCCTACAAGTTTCAGCTGACCATTTAACCCAAAGTAAATATGATAATAACGAAATTTTGACGAATTTTAAACTAATTTTTGAATCGCGAAAGTGCACGTAATTGGGTTTTCTAACTTTCTGGAACAACTAAAAGTTTATTATGAAGGATTTAAGAGGTCACGATTTAACTATCAATTAAATCTAGCGCATGGCACAGAAAACACCAGTAACCAGGGTTACGTTTGTTTGACGTTTTTTTACCTAGTAATTTCTGGTTTTTCAAAACTGAACGGTTTTTAATGCTGCGCAGATATTTATTTGATGTTTTTCCTAGCAACCCACGACTATTTTTGTGTGACTTTTAAGGGATTTGACGATACCATACCAATTTAACAAATTCAAATGTGAATAAGGTAGAAAGAATGTTGTAATCACCAAGTTACTTGAAGGTTTTTAGCCAAAGTTTACCCAAAAATACGTTAAAGTAGTTAAAATGTTTAAGATTCTTAATTTAACATCAATTAATTATTATTAATAAATCTGTGGCAGATATTCATTTTCTATAAAGTAGGTGTGATTAATACATCATTTAGTCATCAGTCTTTATGATAAATGGCCGAACAACTATGGCCCTCATGTACTACAGAAGGTAATGCAAATTTAAAAGAAAAGAACGGAAACATAAAACTAAATAGTAATTTACAAACAGCAATAAATTTAAAAAAACAGCACTTCAAATAATTGTAAAACCAAGGAGTAATATGTTAAAATAAATACTAGAACTCAAAATTAATTAGTAAAAGGAAGTTATAACCTCCGGCTATAGTGAGGATTCAAACTTTAAAAAACAATATAAAAATTTAAGAAAGTAAAAGTAAGACTTGAATTATTTGGTTCAGTAATTTTGCTTTATTAAATTGAAAAATCTTTTAAACTAAACTTGTAACCCAAAGACTGGCTTGGAGTGAAACATAAGCGACTACGTATAAGTAGCTTAAGGTTTGAAATTACCAGTTCATCAATGCACCGTAACAATGTACAACAAATTCTACCTAAACTAGTGGATATTTTTACAGTGGTGGCCAATATGACCTATTGGTCACAAAATATTTGAAAGGGAGACCCGTAGAAAAATAAAAGTCGAATAAAAGTTATTTTATTTTTACACGTTGATTTAAAAAAGAAAATTATATAAGAACGATATTTTGTTTCATATAATTGGTATATAAAATATACAAGGGGTGCAATTTAAAATTTTATATTATAAGGAAAACGTCAATGAATAAAGTTTGAGATGCACTGGCTTATAAAGTAATTACTGTGGTAAAAAATAAATTTGTTATATTTTGAAAATTGAAAGAAATTTGAAATCACTGTGTTTTTACTGAACTTCAACATTAAAGGTAAATAAATAATAATATTTGATTTTAAAATCAAAATTGTTAGTTGTTCCGTCATGTGATCCATCTTAAAGATAGATAGATCTTCCACACAACACCCATCACAATAAATTCAAACTTTGAGTATGTCCTCATGTCCTTAAGGATTAAGGGTAAGTAACTCAAAAAATCATTAAAATAATTCCGTCTTAGATGGTTACAACCAATGAACGGCTTACAATCCAAAATATTAACACATCTTTTGTTTTGCTTTCTGTTTTTTTTAGGAAATGAAATGGCGTTATATATATATAATATAAATTATATTATGTCCTTTTTAATTCGAAAAAATTAAATTACATGTGTAAAAATTAATCAAGTGAAGATTAGCCTTTTTTTGGATTTTATTGTGGACGGCAAGACAAGCTCGCACGCACTTAGGCCTCTAAACCGGGCCCATTGTACTACCTCCGATTTCCCAGCAGTGTATGTGGCGCGACTAGGAATAGAACTGCGGTTTTCCGCTTCCTAGCCAACCAGTATATGCTTAACACCACACTGCTGGTTAAGATTAGCCTTTGCAAGCATTGAATATTTTTATGTTGAATAAATTTCTGTATTTTTCGAGTCGAGGAGCTGTATACTAGCTTAAAGGTTTTCAAAAAAATGTATATTTTACACTCGTTCTATTGAAAGTTTATTTTGTATATCACAATATTTGGAAATTTAAACGACTGAATATCGAATCAAAACATTGCGTACAATAAAATTCGTCATTATTACCTATACATTTTTTTACTGATTAATTTTTTGAAGAACAAAAAGTTTATTATTAACAAGAGAATGTAGTACAAATTTAAAAAAACGATTCTATAAATTGAAGCAACTAAAAGCGCTTTTCATATTTGTAAAATAAAGGAAAAACAAGGTCGTCAAAAATTAAACAGCATACAAATATGAAATTTCAATAAAAGTCATTGTGTACTCACTTTTGTTCAGCATTAGCTCTTCTGATCCCTGGTCTACGTTCGTCCACCTGCAATCAAAGAGACCACATCAAGGGTTGAATGATTTAAATACCCTACATTTTATAATTATTATAACTGCGGGCGTAGTGAAATATGACCACAAGTTAACTAAAACTTTACCCCATAAAATATTTAATAACAAATGAGTAGCACTATCACGCTAGGATAACCGTCGTTTAAAAAATAAACTGAAATAGAAAATAAAACAAACCACTTAATAAATCCATTTAAGTGTGCAGTGCAGTTACTCCAAGTTACATTAATATTTCATCAGATTTGTTTTATTGAAGAAAATCACACAAATGTCTGGAAGAGCAACGAATTTATGAAATGGTAATAAAATTTATATGATCGTGTAAGGTTACAATAATGGCTTTGTAAAACGAGTTTTATTCTTGCCTTTTGGGACAAAATCCGAGTTTATAACATCAGACAGGTTGCGAATAAAATTCGAATAAAAAGCTTTGAAAAAATAACAAAATAATAATGTTGCAAAAATTTGAATACCTAGCAAATAAACGGGATGGAAAGTGTAACCGACGCTGGTTTGGGGTTGTTCCAAATTTTGGATACGCGGTAATAAAAAATTGTCTTGATGTAAGTGAGAAAATGAACATATTGAATGGAAGCACAAGCATTGATGATAAATGTAGTGAGGAATAGTGACCATCGATCAGTTGCTTAATGGTACGTGTAGGTAAATCGAGTGTTCTTTCGAGAATTTGGAATAAAACCAAGAGAGGATGTGAGATCGCTCGGTAAAATTTTCAATTTTCTAAAACGTAATCAATGAATAAAATTGGCGTACAATAATTTAACGTGTCGAATTATTACAATTATGAAGGCATTTTGACTGGAGATTTGAGTTGAAGCTGAAGCAGTACAATGCTTTAAATTTCATAAAGGCTGTCAGTGACGCGGGAGATCACGCTAACCCGCCAAAGAAGCGGGCTTCCGTCAGAACAATGGACTCGTTAATTAAGATTTCTTTTATCCCAAGTCGACGGCCCGAGATTTCAGAACTTAATCGTGAATGTGGCACACGTACAACAGTCTGACTTAACGCAATGACTTATTCGAATTAACGCAATATTTGAGATGGCTCTGCAACGTTCGAGAAAGGTGACTTCATTATTGAACGTTTACTTGAAAGAGAACAAACGGAATATAAATTACAAAATGTCACGTTTTTTATTTCAAATTATTCAAAAAGATTTTTTTTTAACACAATATCGTATACTTAGTTTGCATTTGTAAATATCAATTTTAACTTTTAACGGGAAGACCTACTTTGTAATTTTTTTTTTACTTTATAAGTAACTAAAACAAAGTTTCTTATTAAATTTTTTGTAAGTAATGGCTAATAGTGCTATAAGTAATGATAAATAGTAGATTCTCTCTCTCTCTCTTCTTGAACATTAAAATTCGAACAATAAATAAAGTTACGCAACCGTTTACAATGAACTTATCAACTACGACAGATTTGGAAGTCAACGAAACAATTTTGATAGAAAACTGACAGATACTTTGATTACAACCGAATCATCTGCTGAGAGAGGCCAAAGGCCGAGCAAGAAAATCTACTAGTATGTAATATACAAAATTAAACGTAATTTTTTTGAAACGATTCTTTTGCATGCATTTGAATTTATAGATTTTTTGTTAATTTGGCTTGTGATGAAAAGTCAATGGTAATTTATTGTACGAGTTAAACGAAGATAAGATTAAGTATCGTTGGTTTATGAAGGAAGTTAGGGTTTAAAAATGTGGAATATAAAAGAGATAAATCAAGTGAGACAAGACAAGTGCGTAATTTTACAAGCCTTTAATGCAATTTAACAAACATCAATCACGCCTTGTGGCTAAAGATGAACGAGAGAGGACCGATCGTGGAGAGGAAATTTTCGCTCGATTGATTGGTGTGAAAACAATATGGTTAAGGGGTATTGTAGGAAAGCGCACCTGTGCGTTTGTGAAAAAAGCTGAAAAAGCGTCTGCGGTGTAAAAACATAAAAGTATCGTGGTGTGAAAAGAGTGACTACAATGCTCGAGTTTAAAACAACACTGGTAATCCTCTTTGTTGATTCAGACGATACAATGCCGGACAAGATAGTATTCAGTTCACCGATTCCCTTAGTGTTTGAAAAACAACAAGAGCCGACAACTTTTTAAGCTCCACAAATAGCTATAGCTCGCTGCTTTAAATACATTATATTCCATGGTTAATTGAAAATCCACTTTAAAGTTATGCGCTGCTACAGAATTGCAATCAACGATACAATTTCCACATTTTTAAATCTAATTTTAATGTAATGAGCGGATGCGGATACAAGAGAAGGGCGTCTGAAAAAGGAGCACGTAAAATATAGGAAAGAATGCTAATTAATTATTCCGAAGAGCTGGGCCGCCGCGGGTGATTAGCATTCTACACTAAGCTGAGGTTTGCAAACGCCATGAACTTTTAAATTCTTTAAAAGACAGTTTTGATCATCTTCAAACTAAAAATCTAATCTTTCCCTACAAACAAAATTTTTTTGTACGTAACACTGACCCCTTCAACAAAAACTTTTAGGTATGTACTTTAAATAATAGTAAATAAGACCACGTAAATTTATTTTTTCCTGTCTAACTTTCAAGATTGCTGCTCTAATATTGCTAAATTTCAGCTGAACTTGATGTATCTTAAGAGAGACGTTGAGATAAGGATAAAAAGACATGATAGATTAAATTTCAAGATAAAATCCAATTTCATTGAATTTTTATCAATTTCTCTAATTAATTGATTTACCATTTTTGTAGATTATTTGTAGGTGATAGATAATACTTCACAGTGGGCATCTCCGAGATCGGATAGGAAGACGTCAACATCCGGGAAATCTAATAAGGTGTGCCAATCCAAATGCAAGTTTGTATCGTTAGCAAATTTGTGTCATCTTTACATTTCTACATTTTAAATATGGAATGGATGTCCTCAGTGCATAAGCAAATTTACTTTACATATATATAACAGAGCGCTCCGGATAATTTTCTTGAAAATCTCAGGTATAAGCAAATTATCTGTAAAAACATCATATGTTCGAAGTGAGTGGGGCAGATTTTAAACTAAATTTAATCTATAACTCCTAAATTATAACTAAAACTAAATTATTTCTTTCAAATCCTTTGACCAGTATTAAAAGAAAGTCAAATCAAAAATAAACCAATAAATTTAAAAGAAAAATATGTTCACCACTGATCAAAAATAATTGAAACGATTCGTGTAAATAATAATATCTACGTTTAAATTTTTATTTCAGAATTTTCAAAGCAACAGCTTTTATGAGCTAAAACAATAATTTTTCTTTCTAAGATTTCTGATCTCTAAAATGACAGACGTGCTCGTTGGGTGCATTTAAATAGGTTATAAAATCGGAGGGGATCTACATTCTGCCCATTCTTTTTCGTTCTGCATTTAAAATCCGGTTTCATTTGCGGCTAGATTGATTTGTACGTGGCCTACGCAAATATTGAAATATGCACCCCTTGTTTATTATTTTGATTGACATGTTTGAAAGACTAATTTCGATATTAAAAATGTTACGACCGCCGTTAGTCGGGATATCTTTTGTAATGCGTTATTAAAAATTTTGATTAGCAATTTTCCCTTCACGAAATGAAAAAATAATTACGCTGCTCTTACATCTTAAGACGTTAAACAATCTGATTATTGGGTCATTGATTCGAGTAATGAAGAAAGATATAAATTTTACACAAAATGTCCCGTTTTGATTCAAACAAGTGGAGACCAAATTAATTTCGCAATTAATATTATTTTGTACTGATGTGGCTGCTCCGGCTCAATAATCGATACCCTCCTTTGTATAGCGCAAAGTTGAATATATTAGAAGCGATGAAAGGTTAACAAAAGGTGGTGAGCAATGAAGCAATATTTCATTATAACGAAATAATTTTCTAAAATGTGTGGTTTACCGAGCAAATTAATTTTTCTCTTTTTGGCCATAAAACACCTAAGTGCTCAGCTAAAATATTGACAGAGTGACGAATTGCTAACCCATTCCAACCAGTGATGGATGATATATTACGTGAACCGCAGTTCATGATGACCACCTGTTGGATGACACATTCATATGATGCACACGCACAACTTCGCTGACACAAATTTGGGGTTGTCATTGAGGTATTTTGTTTCTTGTTTATTTTGTCACGTTGTCATTTTCTATTTCGTTTAGATCAACATGTATTTTGTAAAAATAGGAAAAGAAGTTGTATCTAGCCACAGATTAGGTTTAGCAAGTAAATGAAATAAAAATTTGGTCGATGACAAAAACAATCTTTGGAAAACGATGAGTAGAAGAAACAAAGCATAAGTAACCTCCTATCGCTTAATTTTACATCAAATTTATTACATTAACTACGGATAATCTTTTAAGTGCCTGAGTTTTGCTATTATTAATTATTCGTCAAAATCCAGACATAGAATCTGAAATCGAAACTCAGACACAAAAACTTGGGAGATGTTCTAAACTATGAAAACAGGACCTATTCCTTGCGTGGAGAGAATATAAGAATTGAAATACCAGAAAAACTGTAAAAATGGATTTACAAATATTTTCATACAAAGGGATGATTCAACCTATTTTAGTAAATATTACTTTAAAGAAAACTGAAAATGTGCAACATGTAAATAACTTTATTCCTTTTTTTTGTTTGATTAACGCTATCATGTGGAGCGTAACTACACCAATATTTTTTGACAGTTTTGAACAAGAATTTGAGTAAAAGAGCCCATAAGTTTCCGCACTCTCCACGCTAAATATTAAATCAAGATGCCTTTAACAGAAAGGTCTTCGAGGCATAGTTAAATCTTTAGTAAAACTATATAGAAAATTCTACGTTAAACTGTAGGTCCCCGAATGATAATAATAAAAAACTACCTCCCAAATTATGTAAAAATAAAAATTTAGCTTTGTGCTACTTTGGACGTATCGATGGAATTTTTGAAAATATCGGTTACATTTGCATAAAAATAGATAAAATAATGATAATTATACAATTTTTTTGTTAGGGTTTCAAAGTCAAGTAAAAGAGAATTTCGGTGTTTCCAATACTTTCAACAAAAACAAAAAATTTTTATTTACAAATCAAATTTCTATCTGCAGATAGTGCAAAAATGAAAATTAATAGATTTCGAAATGTTTCGCACTGAAAGAAGAGGAGCGTAATTTTACAAAAAAATTTCATGGGCTTCGCGTATTTTTACAAGGAATTCATTACAGATGCAAAATCTTTCATTCATATTCAAAAATTTATACTTCATTTTACCACTAATTTATTCAGTATTTAACGGTTACCTCCTTCTGAATTTGTTATTTTTTATTCAGAAACTTTTTTCTCACGCAAATTACCGTTTTCCTAATAGAGAATTTATTTTTAGTTTTTAAAAGGATTCTATTGTGAGAAAGCCATTTTCTTAATGTGTCACACGGTTCAATCAAAAAGGATTTATTTAGAAAGCTTTGGTTCGAGCTGGATCGTGTAATTTACTATACATTTGAAGTGAAGTGTGGGTAAAATGCACGTATTAATGTATCGTTTACATTGATTATCAATCAGGATGTTTATAGGGCAAGAGAAAACTTGGGGAAAAATTTGAAAAATTTTGTAGATTTGGAATCCATTCCCATGTGAGTTTATCGCTAACCTATAAAAATAGTAATAGATGCGCATCTGGGATTTTATTGGATGGAAATATTAGAATCTGAGTGACCAAGTACACCCCAGAGTCTTTTCCATTTTCTTTCGGAAATGCATGACGTGTAAAGAGTAAAGTTCTTATTTCGTTGTTGTTATTATTACAAAATTACAATTGGAAAAGTTTAGTTTAAAAAATTAGAGGATTTACTTTACAAATAAAATAAGCACGGCGAGGCGTTTTTCAAAGTCGTCTGTATCCTCAACTTTATCTGAGGAATCGTCATCTGGTACTAAACCCCTAATCCGACTGTGACATCCTTCTCTCATCAGTCTTAGCACATATCACATTACCGTTTGGATTTTTGCATCGATCACAATCGTATAATACATACGAGACTACTTTAACTACGGGGACGGATTTGGGATTTAGTAGGCAAATAACACCTGAACCAATTTGGTTCTAAAAATGGAAAGATAAGAGAAGGATAAAGTTTCCAATTAAGGTTCACTTTTGGAAAACTAAGTATTAAATATGGAAGTTTACGTTGTTGTTAGAAAGGAGAGTCGGTGTAGCGTTACGAGGTCAGACCAGACTCCCAGAGCTTTCGGTCCCAAGCGAGTGAGTTGTCTTCATCAGCATGTCTGCTGCATTAGCGGTTTCGAGGATATCACAGTCCTGTGCCTCGCGTACAACATCCCTCTTTTCCCATGCCATTCTATCTCCATTTAGAGAGACACTCGCGCAAAGGGACAAATCGAACATTACGAGAATGATAGGATACGGACACGCAAATGTGTAGTTACAGCCATCGACATCAATCCCCATCACCGGCTACATTAACGCATCTCTTGACACTGAAACGGGCCATGCGAACGAATAGGTACAAAGAAAATTTCAAATCAAATCAATTTTTTCGTCGATATTATTTAAAGATTGTCGTCAAATGACTGAATGCTCACTTGTTGGAAATTTGCTTGTTAAATATTATATTTTTAATACTGCATTTGATGCACAACATGAAAACTTTTAATGGGCTTTCGAATATTAGCGATTAAAAATAATGATCTCGACACAGGTACATATTTTTTGTAAGTCTTGAAAAGTTGCTCGTAGTACCTACCTATACATAAATAATTACACAACAGTTTTATTTGTGAGAAAGGAAGAAAAGCAAATAATTTCTGTTTGAGTTTTGAAACGATAAAGGTTTCGTAATTTTCATTATTAAATAAAATTACAGTAATGTATTAGGTATTGAAAATTCGGTAAATGTACGTGTTGACTTTGAAAATAATCGAAAGCTATTAATTCTGACAGTCAATAGCTATCTGCTTTCAGGAATAATGAGGAAGTCGCGTGCTACAGGTGTCGAGCGTAATGACGCCGTCAAACATTTAGTCCTTTTTTAACGCTCGAAACAAAAATTGCACCAAAGCCTACTAACCTTGCTCATTACCCTTGAGGGTCTCCCAATGGCGGTCAAATCTGAAACAAAATTTAATTAAATTAAAAAATTGTAATTTCCAAAACGAATAAAATAAATTTGGGTTAAAACAGTTTCCAGAAAGGTGAAAAACCTCTGGCAGTTACATAAAGTTCTTTCAGTTGAAATCCCAGTTGGCTACTGTTTTATTCAGGAAAATTTAAACAAATGTCATAAGCTACTGCGAAATAGGGATTAACCCGACCACATGGTCTGTATATCATTTTGCGTTAATAAATTATAAATTGTACACAACCCCTAATGTGTTTTTAATCAAATCTCTCATTATGGGCGTATCTTAATTTTTAATGAATGGTTGAGTCCAGCCGTGTTATCTGGACCCGATCCAGGCAAAAATTACAACCTGCCAAAAATATCATTCTGTAAACAGAGCAATGCTAATTTTCGCTTTAGAAAATTGTGCGCATGCAAATATAGAGAGAGCGGTTGCCCAAATAATAACTGCACCTTCCTTCTCGTTGAAGAACCTCTCCCTCGCACTTTCGTCCCCGACTTGATCAATATACTTCCTTGGGTCCCCTCCCCCCAGTCTTAATTAGGAGTCGGAATCTGTGGCGGACACACATAAGGGGACGCTAGACCAATATGCGCCCCCAACTCGGCCGTTTTCCTCCTTCGTTATACTTGCTCATTTATAACCGATTCATTGTGATTCCGCTTTCGGCTAAGATAGCGCGAAAGAATAGTCAACTTAAAACAATCGCATTAAGTGAAAAACCTTGACGTTATGTTGGGTACACAAGTGGGTTATTAATAATTAATACCACTCCTAGTGCTTGTTATTTCAATGCAAACAGAAAAAGTTTTAATAAAACTGAAAACGTTAATTACTTGCTATTTTATTTGTTTGCTGACCCAAGTATCGTACAGAGTACTGAAAATTTAATGTATTCTTTCATACTTTGTCGTTATAATTTTACATCGATTAATTGTATACTCTCAACTATTAATTACCCTATTTATCGATCGCACATTAACCCTTTGATACCTACCAAATTTAAGTCAGTTTTTTTCGTCCGGTGTTTAGGGATTTTTGGACTGGTTAATATTCTGACGACGTCTTGTAAAGAGTTGGAAGATTTGTGCGATGTCAGTAGGAAAGGCTTTTAGTGGAAACTATTATTAGTAAAATGAAGGAGAAGCGTTAAGACTTGGTAGTATTCAGAAACCCGCATATTCAGGGGGGTCGTTATGCATGCACGAGTGAATGTAATCACGGGACGGTGCAATCTGAGGCGCACAGTGTTTTATTGCTCGTTCGCGGCTCATGAATTAACGAAAGAAACCAGACGGCCGCGTTCGATAATGCCAAAAATAATTAATTACCTTCGATCGCCCCAAATGCTTCAAGATTTTTCAATAAGGGACTGTCAGTTGTTCGGAAAGACTAATAAACTTTTAAGGCAATATACTCTCGAGAAGCTTTCAGTTCATACTTTTTCATCTTGCTCCTCACGTTCTATGTAAATACCCTTATGTGGACCTCCCCAATAAAAAAGTCCAAAATTAGTAAACACCATTTGAAATTTTAGCAAATCCTATCAATTTGCCATTAAATGTTAATATTATCTTTCAGCCATTTTAATAGATTCTCGATATCACATTTACAAATTGTTTTATAAAGATAATTTTTTGCTGCTTCCGAAAGCTCTCGAGCTTCTATTTTCAGAGAGATTATAAAATAATTCCGTTTCCTTAATCACAAATAATCTTTAGTTTCATTTAAGTGAATTTAGAATTCCTTTTAATTATTAAAATAAATTATGGATTATGAGGAAGCTCGAAAAACTTCAGAGTTTGCCCCAATTGATTAGTTTTGGCATGGTGATAACCAACGTCCAGATTTTAATACCGCTATACCCTGAAAACTACAAATATTTGAAGAAAAATTATTACCAATTAAAAATAATACCTAGCAGTAAAATATTTTTATGGTTAATTATTCATTGAATTTTAATGAACATTTACATTATCGATAAACGCTATTAATTCTGAATCCGATTTTATTTACCATTTTACAAAATGAAAAAATTAAAAAATTTGAAAAGTTATTAATTCTTAATTTGGTTTTACCTAACAATTGTTGTAGGTGTTGCTGTAAAATACCAAAAATTTCTACAATTTATTTTAATAATTAAGAGAGGCTGCTACTGTTTTATTTTACAGTTTCAGCTGCAACCGAAACTTAAAGCTTATACATATTATGCTATTGGCTTTATTGTGTTTTAAGGTACCTCGAAAATTACAAAACTTTTAAATGTTGATAATTAATATACATGGCATATTTAAAAAAAATTGCATTTAGTGATCTTTTGACCCACTTTGATATTAGAAAGTTACCTACTTTTAGAAAAATTTAACAGTTCCTTAAGTAAGGTTTTGGTGATACCACTGGGTAAATTTTGAAATTATAATCATATTTTTTAAATTAGCTACAGAAAGATTTGTTATGTACAGGATAAGATTCATTTTGACTGTAAAGAGGTCAGCTTATAAATATCCAGCCAGGACTGTAAACATCTGAAAGTTGACCAGTACAAGATACAAACTTTTCAACGTAGAAAAATTTGGAACCTTTCACAGGAACATTTACACTTATCCCTAATTTACATTAATCCCTAATAGACAAAATTTTATTATTTAAGTTTTATTTAAATTAGGCTAAATAATATAATGTTGAAAGGGTTTCTAGCAATTTTCTCCTCGGCTATAAGAGCTATCAGTCTCATTCTTACGAGGAAACTTTAATTGACGTCCCCTGAGGGTTTTACGCAATAGTTGAGCTTTCTATCATATCCGGTTAAGTCGAAAGTAACGTTTACGTGGCTAAAAATGCTATTACAAAATTTCTGTTTTTGAACGAACCAAATTAGTTGGATACATGCACTTAAAGGCTCACATAAAGTCATCGAAATACAAATTCATGTTTGAAAATATGAAACAAGTCCTGACTTTTCTTTCTATTCTCACCACAATGTATGTACACTGTTGTTTTAAATAATCCAATTTCCATAATCAATTTCTGTTATAATATTTGGTTAATTATCAACATCGTTAAAGTGCTTATCAGATCATTTCTTGTTCTTTCTATACATTTTTTCCCAACTAACGTTTGGTGTTGATACTCTATTTTATGCCGAAAGCAAGTAATGCTTATTTTCAAGCTAAAATCTAAATGACGTTTTTCCAGTTAAAGACCAAAGATTTGGCATTGTCTTGGCCTTCCCTCAGTTCATTTGTACAATTTATGAATTTGTAAAATTATATTAAGCAATCTTTTACTCTGCTAAAAAAGCACATGTTTATGATGTAAAATATTTATGATGTGATTTGAATTCCACGCTAAACTGTAAGTCCACACCTAATAATACGTTATTATTATTTTTTTATTCGCTCTTCATATTTTGTATCGTTCAGGATAAAATTGAAGTTGCTATTCTGAAGTTCCTTAATGAATGATGGCAATAAAATTGCGAAATGGTTTTATGATCTCTAAAACGTAATAATGGAGTAGATTTTCAAAATTATTGATTTAAGCAAAATATTGCAATAAAAGTAATGTAAACAAAGCCGGATCTGGTATTAAAATGCAATCAAAATAAAAATGCTGCGGTATCAACGTCGTCGAGTGCAGCAGAGGATCTTGAAATGTAACTCGTAACCCTTTTATAGCCTATCAGAGACCAATAAAAGTGCGTTTAAGTGCCCTCGACAAGTAATTTTGTAAGGCTCGTGATCTCTTTTAAAATAGTTAACAACAAAAAGAAATATAAATTTTTTTACAGCTTTAAAGTTTTCCGATAGTATGAAATTTGTTCGATAAGTTTAGTGTCTCCGAGTATCGAACGCGATATTAAAATCATAAACGATGCTATTGGAATTAAAGTAATGAAGTTTGAAATCGACTTAATGGTCTCAGATCTTGTCAACAAACTATTAACTATTTATAACAAAGAACTTGTCAGAATAACGCAGCTGGTTTGCTACAAGTAATAATTTAATACATCTAGAAATTCATAGAGGCAAGAAATTAGCTTACATTGAAGCGGCCAACACTTGCGAGGCTGCTAGCTACAAGTGATTGCTGCTTTGAGGGAAATGACGCCAGCAGACGTCGGTTTTCAATATGCATTGAGCAACACCTGCAAACTTTGACCGCGCTAAATGCAATTTTCAACATAACAACCACACACCAACATACATAACACGTTAACTGGACTTCATCAATAACAACACCATTTCAATATGCCGTTCTCACAAAGATATTGTCAACGCTAAATTCCATGTTTCCTATTTTGAATATGTAAACTTTCTAGACGTTGTAACTTATTATTATTATTACTCCAACACTTGGGTTTTAATCAGCAACAGCCAAGTTGCGACAACGAATTTCAAAATAAATTTTGTGGAAACGAGACCTTTTTTATTTAATCTGCGAGTGCGATTTGGAATTTGGGTGAAAATTCCGCAAAGAAAAGAATGGATTTCGATTGGTATTTGTCACTGAAGTATATGAAAATTGTGCACGTTTCGGTAAATTTATTAAATAAGTCTGGTATCGCACGCTTAATTTTGAATAAATAATTTATCTTATGCATCATTAGAATTCCGCGGAATTGAATTTCGCTACACTCTTGAAGTAACCGACAAGTAGCTTAAAATGAAATAAATAATCACGAATGAGGCAAGATTTCTAGGGGGCAATTTGCACTTTGGAAACCGCATCACGTAGAAATCTCTCCGTTTGGCGCGGTGACAACAGCGCGGTGGATGTCAGAAAGGGATTTAATTAAGGTGCTGTAAAAAGCTACAGTCTGGAAGCTGTTGTCAGGTGGGTGGGTGGTGAAAATGACTTACAGCGTGACTTTACTAATATTGAATTCCTTACACGAAGAAATCTACCTACTCATGGCATAAATACATGATTTACTGCCTAATTTGTTGGATATTAAAATTTTAACCATACGAAATCCTTTTTAAATAAATTACCCACGACAGGAAGTTCAACATTTGCAACTTCTAATTGCAGTTGTATTGAAAAACTGCAAAATAGAAGTTTCTCGACAAAACTTCAGTAGATTTTATTTTACAAACAATGTGAAGACGGTTACGTCATTTTAAGAAAATAATTAAATTAAATTCGATTTAATTAATTTAATTTAAAAATACCTTATAGGCACACTTTCGGAGGTACAAACACAAAGATGTTACGATGAGACATGCGATGAGTTTTAAAAAATCAAACAAAACCAGATTTTTTATTGTTAAACTGATGGTTAAATTCTAATAGCAAAATACTCAAAATATGGTACTGAGTTTTGTTCTATTGCCCCCCCCCCTTTCTTCAATGATATTCAAACTGATGTACTAATCTCATTCACATGTAATCTAATCAAATAAAAGATTTTATTTTAAGACACATCTAAAGGAAAAAGGATCTAAATTTAAAATCTGTTTAAATGTGTGCTGAAAGAACAGGTGAGAAGTTAACAAAAAATTACGAAGAAAAATTCATAAAAAGGTAAATATCCACGTTTTAGTTGTATAATTTTAATTCAGTGAAGTTCCCACTTTGCATTTTGCAAGTTATCCAAACTTTTAACATAAGATTTTTTCGAATAGTGTAGAAAGTAATACTTTTTAGCCCGGTTTTCAAACTAAATTTACGCCCCCCAGGTAGCACATAATGTTGGTGCAATATTAAAATTAATATTAGTTCAATATTGCACCAAGCTCCAGCCAACATTGGTGCAATATTGATTTTCTATATTGGACCAATATTGCCTGAATCTTTGTTTTACTTTACTCCCGGATTTAGGTAAATTTCTTTTTTCTTGCACTAGCATCTTGTGGGAGGAAATGTAATAAAAAATAGGGAATAAAGTGATGTTATGCTGGAAGATTTATGAGCCCGAAGATATTCCTGATAATTTAAACAAATTTGCATGCGGATCTCTTTTACTCGCTTTGAAATCACAAGATCAATTATTGTCCTAATACTACTTATAGCACTGTCATAATATTATTGAAAGTTGTCCTGTTCTGATCTTTATGTTTATGCAAATTTTGAAAATATGGCCCATTGGCTCATGGGCATAGCTAATGGAGATGATAGGGAAGTTTAGCCCAATCTAAAAAATGGAAAAAAGATTTTCAAAAATTTTCCCCAGGAACCGGGATATAAAATAGCCCGCAAAAGACGACCGATAAAGAAATATAACTGTTTTCTACCATTGAGGCTAGCTGCGCCCCTGACATTGCCCAAAAACACAATTTTTTATTAGAGTAAGGATAATTCTGACTGAGAATTTTAAACTAGGATCCAAACCTCCTGGTTACGCCCCTTGTAAGCAACTGCACTAAATTATTTGTAGAAAATATATAATTCAACTTACAAAATATTTTCTTGCGACGTTAGTTTCAACATTTACCAATCACTTATCAAAACTAGAAAATACAGTAACGAAATGATAAAATCCAATCACAATTTTACAAATTTTGCTTCAATAATTTTATTAATTTGACAAGTAGGTATCAATTTGTAGCTAAATGCTTAATGTGCTCAAAGTAAAATATTGTTACACTAGGTTACATGAGTAATACATACACAGTTTGATGTAAAAACCAGCAGTTCTCAAACTTTAACAACGGTTATTCCTTGATAAGGATCTCGTTATAGTTAATAGGCATTTTCAGTTAATTTCGGAAATATTTTATCATCTTTCAGATTACATTCAGAAAGAATTTGTGACTATTACATATTCTTGCTCCCCTTTAAGCAAAAAATAATTTAGAATAAAAAATTATCACCCTTCCAACACAAAAGTTGCCAAAAATTGGACAATAGCTCTGACGAAAAAAATTATTTAAAAACTTCTTGATTTGATTAGAGTAAAATCCCTAACAACTAATCACAATAACCGAACCCTCATAGTCTTAATAACAAAATAAAATTGACAAGTCTGGATGAAAGCCAGCATTTATTATAAGAAAAGTCATTTTGTTAAATTGACTCGCAACAATAGTCGACTGTAATAAACATCCAGTAAATTACAAACAATTTTGAAACAAAGCAGGACAGCTTCGTTAATAACATGGCCACTAAATAAATATCGCGTCTTCGCTGACACCCCGAATATTTCAAATTAAATATAAACATAATTCTGGATGCTTTGTTGCCTTTTCGTTTTCATTGTAGTGTGTAATTTATGAAAGAAATTTAAACAAAAAATAAATTGAAATCAAATACTATCTAATTATTATATGAGATTTTGAAATTTCTCTATCGTTGAATAAGCACGTTTATGAAATTCTCAATTATGAAATCGTTTGCAATTCGCGTTGTGTCTGATGCAGCCGCGAATTTCGCTATCCTATTAAACAGTTCTGGCTGGAAACAATCAGTCTTGAATTGATTCGCATTGGGGGTCCATTATCCTTGCTCTACATCAGGTTGACTGCATCCTACGTACGTCGTAAGTATAAACATTTGCAAATTCTTGAATGTAGTAAGAAAACGTAAAGAAACAGCAAAAAAAGCAGCACTCGGGATCAAATATGGAGAGCGGTAACGAACCAATTGTTTAATGCTATTTTGATTATCTCCTAGATGGTAATTTAAATTCCACGGGTTCTTCATTCATCGTAGCAGAAATAACACACTTGTAAAGCACTCAAATCATGTCATACACGGTCTGTTTCTGAGTATATGGCATGTAGGCTGGAGACACGACCGCCCCCAGCACGTACGTGTTTTAGGTTTCCGGTGATTCTGTCTATTCCACTTCGTTCCGCTTCAACCCGTTAATGAATATCGGTTTATCCCATTCCATCTTGGGATTTACCCTCGCTATAACTTCTATGGATCACATCAAACCACATATTAAGGTCCTTACCGTATTTTACTCGACAAATCTTCACTAAAAATTAATATTACCAACTCACGTCACGTTTTTTATTTATTACCCCCATCTCCATAAACCGACACAAATTTCTCCTTGTAATTTTAAATTTGATCGATTCGATTGTTTAATTTAAATAAAAAATGAAATTTTTACTTCTAACACGATTAAAAATAAAATGACGGAAATATTAGAGCGAATCAAGTGTTTGTGTAGTTGACACCCTTTGCAATCAGATTTTCCGGCTTCTTTTTATAAGAAGCTTGCTAGAAGCCGCGAGGGTATTAGGATTTTCTGACAGAAAGCAAGCAGACGACTCTCTTTGTTCCTCAATGTGTTTAAAAAGATTTTCTTTTTATTGCATTTTTTGTGCTTGAGCATTCATCAACAGGTGCAATTTATATAATAAAGTAGCAAAAAGTCTTATAATAACGCACCGTTTTTTACACTTAAATTACGAGAAAATTTGTTTGATGTTTTAATTTTGTATCGTTCGTTTCCTGAAGAAAAATTAAAACTCACGTTTCCCCTTACTTTGTAGTAGTAGATTACAAATAACATTTTTTTCCTTTTATTTGCTGTTTAAATGCCGAGGCAAGGGCAGGGGATTCATGGTAAAATTAAAATAAACTCAAGTTTAGAACAAAATTTACTTTCTAAATAAATGAACCATTCGCAATTAAAATAAGTACATACATAAAGTAAGGAGAAAATTTTTGTTAATTACAAAAATTAGATCTCCTATATCGGGAAGCAATTAGGTACCCACTCTCTGATGAGTATCAAAATGTTCCGCATAGAACGTGTCACAATTACTTTATCAATATTATATTATAAAAGTATTCATTAAATCTGCTGCAACACATTTGGTGCGGAGTGCCTGTTATTTTGTAAAACAAAATAAATTGATAATAAATATTCATCATTGAACCTTGCATTATCGACGATAATTCCCGTTTAGCGTGAGTAAATATTTGACAACACAAGTGACTTTTAGATTTGCTTTTAAGTTTCTGGAATTATCAATTTATTTTGTTTTAATATACAAAGGTATCCGCTATCAAGTGCACTCATGCACGCGATCATAAAACTGTCTCAACAAAGAGTTAAACTGAAGGTAATATTTTGTTAGATTCAGTTCGAAGTAAACTAATTGAAAAAAGAGAATTCGCAATGAAGTGGAATTGAATTGTACAAAATTTTTACTGT
The DNA here is from genome assembly GCA_905340355.1 of Rhagonycha fulva. NCBI lineage: Eukaryota > Metazoa > Arthropoda > Insecta > Coleoptera > Cantharidae > Rhagonycha > Rhagonycha fulva. Next base: position 4,661,432 of record HG996559.1, read on the forward strand.
ATCGTCGAGTAATAAGGGGGTTCAGTGCTGCACTGTAGGGCAGAATGGGTAAAATATAAAAAGATGGATGCAACATTTTACCCATTCTTTTATGAGTTTTTCATTTTTACCGTGAGCTAAGCTTTTTGTAGGATGGACTCAGCCCTCTACCGCCTTTATTTTGTTAAGTGTTTACAATTAGTTTTATTATTGTAGAACAATTAATTTGAAATCACTTACAATAAATTTTTGAGAACAAAAATCAGCTGGTTCTTATGTATTAAGAGTTCAAAATTGCTTGACAGTGCGGCTTAAAGGCCGCACTGGAATTATATGAACAAACCAATTCTAATACGAAATTTTTCGTTTTGTTTTCTTTCACAGCTTTGATATTACAGTTAAAATTTGGCTACCCTAAACTACTACATGACCGAAAGAAAACATGTGATTTAATTCTCACGACTGTTTTCAACTGAACTAAATGAAAACAAAAAATAAAGATTAAAAAAAAAATCTATCATAAAACTTAATAATTAACAGTTTCGTTTAGCAAAATTGAATATGTTGCGCTAAATAGTCTGGAATTTCGGTAATCAATTTAACAGCATTTATCCGAATCTACATTTCCTTCAATTTCCTGGCCACGTATCACCTTCCCCGTTATCTTTAATATTTACATTTCCCCATTTGCTTTCCATTACTACTTATTTCGTTACTCGAGCAAATTTGGCAATACGTTTGATAATTATTTTTGTCGAACGTATTAATGCACAAGGTTTTGATGGCAGAGAGCGAGTGTTGAATTTTGTGCTACACAAACAAAACCAGCACGCAAGTCTTACCGGAAATATTCAAATGAATTTCTAATCTTCTATCATTCTAGTTTGCTACTGGCAAGTTTCGTTCTCTTTTTGCTATTTAAATTTCAAGTCTTGCGGTCTCGTTCTATTTTGAACTCCCCTAGGTCGTTACCGTTATCCAACACAACCCTTATAGTCGACTGTTTGTAACAAAACTTGCTTTAAAGATAATATTTTCCAAAAAAAGAGTAATTAAAAATTGTAGATAATTTTGCGAGCAGTAAATAAATAAGTTTTTGAGAATGGATGAAGGAGAAAAGATGAAAGCTTCGGCAAGTTAGTTCTCTCGCAGACGTAGTACGTATTTACAAATGCACTATATTATTGGCACAGCAAGTTATAACTGTTTGCATATTGATATTTCATTAGAACTTGAATGAATGGTTAAAATGGTACCCGCAGCTGGTAGATCGTTTGGAAGTTTCAACGTCAGCTCACTACCGAAAGTCGTAAGAGCATTAAAAAGACGCTTCTCCGTTTTCCTTTTCCAATGTTACTCAGCTCTTAAAAGCACAGCTCAGAGCTAGTAAGCAATTCATAATTTATAGTAATTTAACAATGCACGAAGTATAGAAAACGTCGAGGATTTTTTAAAAAGGGGTGAAAATGGAGCAGCGTATGATAAAATGATATTTAAAAGTGGATTTACATAATTAAGTGACGTGTTTATTTAAAAAACGACCACAAGGTTTATTTAATATTAAGCGGTCAGATTATGTAGTACTTGAGGGAGGAGGGTCTTTCTGCTGATGCTGTTGTCGAAAAAGTGGGAAAATAATTTGGGGATTTGTTTTTTCGTTGAAAGTGAAAAGCAAAAAGTTAAGGAATGACATTTTGTGAATATTCAAGGATGTTGTAGTGCGGTATGCAGATGAACAGATGAAACTAAGAGAGCAGGGGAAGTAAGCGGTAAATGGCAGCGGATGATTGATCGGTGAGCTAATTGGATGATCGATGGGTTTTAGTTCATCAAGCACCGCGCCTCGAGTCTCGTGTAAACCCTCACGACCACCCTACGCACATTGCACTTCAAAATTAGGCCGACACACATCATTTCTCTCCAAACAAAAATTAACCGTCAAAGAATTCCATCTATTTCCGATGTCAATCTCGATCGAGGAAGGAATAAGAGTTAACGTAATGTGATGTTGATGTGTGGAATCGGAGAGGGCTTATGAAAGGTTAAAAGAGAAGCCACGATAAGAACTGTTAGATCCTGTGGGACTGTATGCGAAATTGCAAAAATGAAACAAAGAATTTATTTTTCCCGGCTTTTATAGCATTTAACTTGCAAATGTTATGGTTTTATTCAGTGTGTGACTAAAGTGGGAGTCGTCACCTTGTGAATATTTTTATTGCTTTGCGACCCTAACTAGAAGTTCTTGTTTTTTCTGCAATAAAACTTAAATCTGCGACACGCGAAAAGGAGAATCTTCTTATGTTGGCTGGGGTGGTGATGGTGGATGGAGGTGGTGCGCTATGTGTAAATAGCAGCAAGGTAATTAATTTTGGCAAAAGATCAATTTATATCTATCTAGGAAGCGCATTCTCCGATTTCCGTCGATATTTCCTCTTATTGGTTTCCGAGTCTAGGTTATAGCTAAGGGAGGCCCCGAGCCAGTTAGCACGGTCTTGCACTCTAGAGACAAGATGACAATTCACAATGATATCGGTCAAATAAACGTGGTATACTTTATTTTGTCATATCGTTTTGTTCTTTTCTCGTTAGGTAATAGAAATAAGGACGGGTATATAGGTCAATTCGGCACGAGGATTAACTTGGGTAGAGAGTACCACTGTGTACTCTTAATGGAGTCAGATTAGCGCATACGGATGTGTTCTGCATGTAAGTGGAGAATGATGTTTGGTTTAACGGGTAAACGAGTTGCTTCTGTTTTTGTCAGACGCTATTATGGTGTTTTTGTACAAATTTTCAATTTAATCTCAAGTTGCAATTAAAAAGCTTTTTTGACCGAATCACATTAACCATCTTCTCACCTATAGGTACAAAAATTTACTTAATGCCATGTATCGCAAATGTTGATCTTTACGAGAAGAGGAAGCATAATTTTCTGTTTTTTTCTTTTTATTGCAGACAATTCCATTGTTGTAAATAGATCTTAAGGAGAGAATAAGTAAATTAGAAGACGTGATAACAATCTCCCCTTTTTTAAGAGGGAATCTAGACAACCGGCGATCCTCTTAAGAAGGCTATACGTATTACGGGTATACTTTTTAAAAGGATCGTGCTGTTTTCTTTCGCGATTTTTAAAGCGAGCCCTCGAGATATGAGCTATCCATTGGTGTGGATAAGGGTGAGTGATCTCAAGTGAGCAGCAAGTGTTTGGTTGGCTGATTGCTGTTTAATCAGCATGTCTTGCGGAGTAATTTTTATCCTTATTAAGATGCCGCTTTTATAAAACCTTCGTTTTCACAGATTACATTTTGTGTGCGCAGCAGACTTTTTAAGTTTCCTTTTTTAGGTCAAAATTTATTATCGAAGCGCCAAAGCTATTACGCTATTGATTAAAAATATTGCGAGTACCACACTTCCTTTTGCAAAAATTATAACATAAAATACTTTCCAATATGAAACCGTCAAATAAATTCCATAAAAGTTGCATGGAACTGCATTTAGGATCCAGACAAATCCATTTGCGGCAATCCTGAGACATGAATAACTTTAAACTTAAAATTTCTATTGGAATTTTCTTGTCAAACGACATCGGATCCTGATTATAGAAAAGTCTTTCAATTCAAATAAACTGTTTTATTTATTTAAAAATCATTTTTATAAAGTTTTATTGTATTTTCCACAGAGGTGGACTGGCAATGTGGTAAAAATGAAAAATTCCGTCATTTACCTTCTTAAAATTTCTGATTATTTAGTAAACTTAAAATTTAAACCGTTCCAATTATTTAAAATCTTAAGCAGTCTTTTGATATGACGTCAGTCTTCTAGCAATTCGAACAAATATAACAAAAGAGATTTAAATTTTGTGGGATTACAGAACCAAAGTGGAAAAAGCACTTTAACTGTTTTTTCAGGGTTTACACCTAAAACAATTTTTGATTTCCCAGAGATTAATCTCGCCTTACCAGTTTCTTATGTCACAGACATAAGCCTTCTTCTTTACTACAAACTCTCCTAAACGCTAAAGTAGATTGTAGGAGACCTACAGTTTAACAGCGGTTCAGAACAACATTATTTTACTAAAAATGAAACACGGTACCTTCACTTCAACAATTCAGTGATGTATCACTGAGCTACATTAGTTCTTAATCAGAATTTGTTAACATTTGAAGCTTTCCAAAAAATGCACTTTATATCGCTAATGAAATTTTAATATGTTAACAAAGTTAGCTTGAATTTTATCAATTAATTATTTATGATTTCTATTTTTACTTATCTGGGGTTTACAAATTTTTGGCGTTTGCTGTGTCGTGTGAATTAACAATAATTTATATAGTAAAGAGTCATACCTGGATTAGTACCAAAAACTTTACCAATTTTATCTTTTATATTAGCGATTTAACAAAAAACCACATCTACATTTTATGTGTTTTATTGAATTACTAAGCGCCCAGTACCAGAAAAATTTTATTTCTACAGTTAGTTGCCGGCAATCATTTGAATGGAAAACCTGATACGAAATCCTGGTTCTCAATCCTTCCTTGTATCCTTACAATTTTTCAAATAGACAAAATGTTTTCAAATGTCCCTAATGTTTTCATTGTCAACATTAAAAAATCGTTTAATCACGCAGAAAAAATTTGTCGAAAGATTATTTTAATTGCTGAATAATTTTATTATTGTTTGCTTTGTAATTAGGTTGTCTTTGATACCAATAAAACTACATTTAATTCGTTTTTTATATCAATATTATAGCGTCCAGCTTTTCATCAATATTCTTTTTGTTGTTGTTAAGCAAGAAATAGACTCGATAATCCGGACTATCGGAACATAATGTTTTATAATATGTTAAAAAGTAGTCCGGATTATCGAGTCTGTACTGTGCAACGCACTCTCAAGAACTGACAAAAAAGACTAGATTAATAAATTACATTTTAAAACATTTTATTAAATCAGGAAGGAATCTGTCAACTCTGTCGATTTTTTACAAGATTTTCATAAAAAAATTTTTCCAAATTTTTGGGTTACTAAATTTCAAACTACACTGATTTTATTAAAAAATTATAAAATATTTATATAAAATTTGAGAAGAAATTTCCAAAAATAGAGAAAAATATTAGTTTGAAACCGAGGGTCTGGGTGGGGGGGGGGGTTACAGAGTACTCTCCAAGTTAGAAGAATCCGTGGACAACTTTTTAATAATAAGTAAACTATATAATATGCACTGTATTACAGTTTTTGAGTTAAAAGTAGATTTGTATTGCAATATTTTTCAATATTTTTTATTTAAAAAATTAAAGTCAAAACGAAACAAACAAATTTTAATATTAAACCAACCAAAATTTTGTAATTAATATCATTTGGAGACAATACTGTACTTATTTTTTCGATTTTTGCTTATCGTCTTGTTGCTTTAAGACAATTCAGTTTTAAAAAGTAATTCTAAAAATATTTCTGTAACCAAAATTTATATTAAACGCTATTACTCATAGGCAAAGTTAAAAAAGTTTGTAACAAACAAATTATTTAAAATATTAATTAAAATTCTTAGAATTGTTGTTCTTTAATATCGTCAAATGTTTTTTTATAAATATTATTGTAAAAACCTTAACTTTTTTTGAGTTAATTTCTTTCTATAAACAACACGAATAACTGTCTTGACGATTAACAATAAATTATAAACACCAAAATAATTTCTTTTAATATTTTTAGACATTTAAAGTTTGAAATTAAAAAATCATAAAAAGTCATACAAGGTTCAGCTTTTTATACTTAAATTATTACTAGCAATTTATTTCCTTTTCTAAAATGTAAAGTTTGCTCCAAGCCGGTCCTGCATCGTTGCCTCTTTTTACTTTCTTATTGCTCCAAAAAATTTTCGTATTGCTGCTTCATCCAAGATTAATTATGGCGGTTGTTTTTCTCCAGTTTTTTATTACCATTTGGTTGGATGAATTTTTTTATTAATGATGTTTTTACTGACTTGCAAGATTCCCCAAACTCGCGACAAGTACTAATATTTACGTTTTGGACAGGAAAATCGGTTCACCAAGAGCGACCTTGAATTTTATGACGTGGAAGGATGATAATTATTTTATTTTGATTAAGAAAGTACGTCGAGTTAGAAAAATGGAAACTCTTGTGCGTTAAGAAGTCTTGATCCCGTTTAAGGGGGATAAACGTGATCCCATTATACTCTTCAAGAAAGCCGATCCCTTGTGAAGTCGACACCCTTGCCGTAACGACTCTTGTACGCGGATATTAAGATCCGCCTTTGTCATCAAAGCGCGTATTGACGCCATCAGCAGCGTATCGACACCACTTGACATGTGTAAACTTTACAAACTTGAAATTATCCGCTCCCGGGCGGAGATAAAACGGCTGAAATATTCGACTTCAATAACCATTCATCCATCATATGTCAAGATTTGAGGAATAGGTAGAAATAACACAAGTGCCACACGCAATCTATCTGATGGTGCTGCCGTGTTGTTGCTTCTACTACTTTCCAGCTTCTGCTTTTGCTATCTGATTGCCAAAGTTTTAGATGAATGATCTAATATTTAATAGAACTTTTTTCAATAAAAAATTTGAGAAGCACTTTTTTTAAAATAATTTGTAGTAATTTTTCAAAAGTCCTAAATAAATTACCCGTGTTAATTTTTTTAACATGTAAATCCAAAAGTTGTAATAAATAATGAGACATTTTTTGATGTTGATGAAATAAATGATAGCAAGAACAAAGTTATAAATTTGTCAACCAAAAGAGAAAATGCGAATCGGAGAAAAGTTGTCCTTATACTGCAATATGTCTGCTTGAAAAATGCGATATAATTAGTCTCTCCCGTAGCCCATCAAGAAATACAATTTCGCAAACTGACGTCATCATATCTTGAATACATCGGCACCTAACACGCACCGTCTGTTGGGAAATATGCAAACTTGAGGGAAAGATCGAACTTTTTTTCTTCTTGAGGTGACAAATATAGAATTTGCATTTAAATAGGGTATTTCCATCTGTGATACGCGCATCTCGAACCACCCCTTACCATCTTTCGACAAACACTTGGCGCTGTTTACGAAATTAAACACACTGTAGATTATAAAAATCGCAAAAAACAAGAACCCTAATCAGAGAAATCGCAACCTACATCTTCATAATTAAAATTTTTAATTATAGCGCCTTTTTAAAATTTTAACAAAATAAACTCGTTAAGTTCGATAAGTAAAGTCGTGTTTACATAAAAACCAGATCTGTTTAAAATATCAGCACTGATAATTTAATTAAGCGATCCCTTTTAAACGTTTCTTTGTGTTGATGCAAGCAAAGAAGCCGAAAGAATCTGATCCGCAAAATCCGCCTCCTGTTCATTGTACTTTTATTGCGTTCTTTGAGGGAAATATTGTGCATCTCACACGGGCCAGCTGATTTCCTTTGTAAATATTAAGACGAGTCGCTCGCTTCTTCTTCTACCTCAGGTGCACACGCTCCACTTGCTGATTGGAACCATAACATATTTTTATTAATTTAAAAATACTTGGATAACTTTTAAGCGAGCTATTTTGCGACGATTCATGTGTTATTCATAGTAGGAAAAGCTCCCTCGCGCGCCATACATGGCAAATGGAGCTATCTACTCGTGATATATTGACATTAAGAGGGTCGGCACAAAGACCGAATAAAGTGACCGGAAGCAACATCGAACCCGTTCGACCTGCAAATAAGATGTTCCGGTACAACGCTTACTTTACTGCCGTTAACACTTATTTATTGTTTATTTTCCCTATTTGCTCCCAAATTTGCTACTCCACGTCAGACCCGCGCCAGACTATTTAAACGTCTCCGTTACCTAAAAACGTTTATTTGTTTGTTTTATAAAAGTAAAAGCATTTTTTATTTCATTGTAAAATAGTAAACGTAAATAAGGACATTCAGCGGTTGAAAAATTTAGAAAAACCATGTTAACGGCTGCTTTCTAGTCAAAATTTTGGTTGGAATTTCAATAGATTGCTTTAAAATATCTCCATAACTGTCACGCGTCACTAATTTTTTTTTTAATAATTTATTAAAAACAGTATATTTACGTGTCTACTACTAACTCGCATGAATGGATTAACGAGATTCTCGCTACCGACCGCTCACTCACTGATCATAATTTATTTAAAAAAGAGCACTTAATGTCTTAAGTTATTATTTTAACTGACGTTTTTCCATTGTCCAAATTTTTGTTTTTTGAATTTATATAAATATGCAAATAAATAAAAAGTTTAAAAATCAGCAACAGCTGATGTATAAAAATTAAAGGAAATACGATTAAATAAATTCACCAATATCTTCCTCTTCCCCATGTTAATATGTATTTATACTGCTCTGATTAAGAAATCCAAAAGTTAAGTAGATAAAAATATTTCGTTTTACATTTTCAAATTCATCATTCAAATCCATCTGATATGGTGCATAGAAAAGTATGGGTTTTATAATAGTCATGGGTTTTTTTTGCCGTGGTTAATATAACACGTCAAACTATGTATTAATTTACTTGAAATTTTCCTAATCTAAGACTTTTTTTCAAAATAAAATTTTTACTACAAAAAATTGCCGCTCTGTCGTTTAACTCCCTTGCAACCCGATTGAGCGGCTCAGTTTCTTGTTTGCCTACATTGAATTAAAGTTTTGGAAAAAAGTAGTTTATATTGTAAATTCCCCGAGAAAGCGATCATTTGTTTTAAAGTGGTAACTCGGTGGTAAAGCATCTACATGTTGATAAGATATTTGACAATTTTTAAGAGAGCACATTGGGTTAGGTCCCAAAGCTCGTCACCTTCATATCATATTCTCAAGTGTTTACGTGCTAAGTCAGAAAGTAGGGAAGAAGATGTTAGGTTTTTATTTTTATCTGCCTTTCTGGCGCATGAATATTTAACGAAGAAGCAGACTTAATCTGTGTCAGGGGAGCGCAAAGTAGCCAATATGAGTTTCTTAGCGCGAACCCCACGTTCTCTCCCCCGACCGACCGGGCGAACAAGCGCCGCAAAATTAAGGAACAAATGATTTTTGATTTATGCAAACACACTTTAAATAAATATGATGAAAGTACAGCAGTTTGCAATAGCAGGGATACGTTAAACATCCAAAGCACCCGGACATGTTATACGGCTTCATAAAAATCAACCCCGTTTCGTTAAGCTTGTATCGTAAAAACCAATAAGCGAGTAGGTTAAAATAAAAAACCGCGCTAAAAAGAAGGGAATGTGGTAAAACATAGGAATTCAGGAGAGAAAATATTTTAAGGTAGGGGGAAATTTTATATGTAAAATGAAAAACATAACATTCGCCAAACATATGCTTTTCGATGAGAACCCCTTTATCAATTCCAATTTGCTCATATGGATTCAGCACACAATAGCGGCCTTAATGTGAAAGGATTACCCGCTCTCTTAATTAAATGAATTCGCTAGAAGAACAAAGGCAACTTACTAAAAGTTAAAATATTATAAAATATGTTGTAATAATTGGAAAAAAGTTTTCAAATTAAACAAAAATTTCTTATTAATCGATAAGCAACTTTCAAATTTATAATCATTAAAGCATTAATTAAAAATGTGTCTATTAGTGCACTTCATGCGCGATTACGTCTTTCTTTACAACGCCTACTCGATTTTCGTTTATGAGAGCGTCATTTGGGTTGTAAATAAAACGGGGGCACTTAATGAGAAATCCAGATTATCCCCATTCGGATATTTTAACAATTTTTATGTGGTCGCACGACTAACCCACTTTTATTGTGCGCCAAGTGACGTGGTGCGTCTACTACGTAGTGCTCTTACATTAATTTCCTAATTGTGCGGATCCGATAAATGTTTGATGAAAATCGTTGACATATCACGTTTTTGGAAGTCGGAAATCTGAAGAGAGACGACGTCGTCTAGTAAACGTGATACAAGGAGGGAAAGTAACCAGTCAGCCAGCCAGGCTAATTAGTTGATTTGCAGTGGCTCAAGGGGTCTCCTTCCCTCTAATGCAATCTAAATTTTTCATTCCACTGTGCTTCTCCCGGAAGAATCAGCCGGACGGAATCGACTCCGTACTTGATCCGGGATTGAGATGATGTACGATGAGTAATAAACACTCACTCAATTTATAATTAACATTGAAAATAAAAAACCTCCTCGTGAGAGTCAAAAGCTCCAGTTTAATGGAATCATTAAGAATTGAGAAGGTCATTTTGCAAAAGTTGTGACATAATGCCACGAGAGTAAAGTTTAGAATGTGAAAATGTATAATTAAGTACAAGTTTATGCAAGATTGAGAGAAGCACAGGTTGTTGAAAGACAATGGGGATCTTGGTCAGTCTAACAATGACCACCTAAGGGCTTCGTTAATTCTTTACGCGTATACATGGACGCTGTCAAACAATCAACGAACCTTCATCAAGCCAGAGAGGTCTGCTGAATCCCGATAAAGCGCTAATTCCCGCAATCAAATATTGATTCAAAACTTCCTCTCACTCTTCTTCTTACTTCGCTCGTTTTACATACAACGTCGTTATTAGAACGCGATGATTTACTGTAATGACTTTTTTTTAGTGAAAGAACCAAAGCCGGTGTTAATAATGTTAATTAATATTTGAGATGTGGACGAGGGTGTAACGAATCTTTCAATATTACCTACCTACGAACTTTTATTTTACGAAAAGGGATCGCACCTGCCGTAATTAACAAAATTAAAACGACAGTAATAATTTTAAAAGTTTTTTTGCGAAAAAATGCCTGCTCGATACAAGGAGATTCGTTTTAGAAATTTCGGAATGAATTTTAGAGAGAGGAAATTAAGTGTCAAGCCATAGTGCCAATCCTTTGAATACTTTTTCCTATTTTCCAAATACAAATACCGTTGGTTTATGATTGAATGGGAAGAGAGGAAAGTGGAAAGGGGTTTATTACGATGAGATATAATCGCAGAGTTCCTTGCCTAACTGGAAAACACCAAAAGAGTAATTTATATCGACTAAATATTTCAAATCAAAATATCTTAAAGAGTAATTGAAGTTGGAGAATTCGTGTTCCGATTTGAATGCATTGTTAATTATTCTATCTCATTGTGTTGACGCCAAATAAAAGTCGTTAGAAACAAGTAAAAGTGGTACGTTAAAGGGCGAGTTCACAATCCAACGTCTTGTTCGCAGCACTGTGAATATAAAGAGTTGCATTACGACCGCCTGTAAAAAGTAAATGTAGAGAGCGAGATTGTTTAGAGTAATTACATTAAAGAAGAACAACGAGGCACCTGCCACTGACGGATTCTGCACCTAAAATACCCTTATCAGTGTTTTAATTACCACCATTATGATAATTATACGACTTCTGTGTTTCAATGCTTCATTTTTTCAAATTTACTTTACGACCACCACATTCATTTAGTTTATAGTCCAGTCATTTTAACATCTTACTTTTCAAAAATTTCTTTCTGCCTCACTTCATTCATATTTAGTGATCTGATCATATTATATCAAAAAAATATCATTGATAAATAAACTCTTTCGTATTGCATAACTCAACCTTCAACGTGACGTATAATAAGCGCCTCTCATCATAGCAAATTCTTTAATTCGATGTTTAGAAATTTAAATGTGGACAAAAAACTTTTTTGAGTTTAAATCGTTGACCGTTTGAGGTACTAATTTTGAGAAACGACAGATTTATAATGACTTCTCCTACCATTCTTTACATCACCATATACTTTTTAAGTATTTTGTTCCACCGAAGTTCAGCATCAAGAGATTCCTTTCAACTTTAGTTATGGTTCGAGCTTAACTCACCATTGTGGGTTTGTCCAAATATTACAACTCTCCGGTTATTATTTTATTTTTGTTTCAAATTATCCCAAGAGCAATATCGCAGGACAGCAATACATATTTGATAATGGAATCAAATTTAGCACCCTAGCTATATTTTATACTTTAGTAAGATTAATAAAGCCAATTAGTGCTATATCTTTGTTTTATAAAATTTTCTTTAGTTATTTACCGAATAATAGATTGAGTATAAAATCCATGTAAAGTAAACATTAGCCAGTCTCTCCACCAAGACATGCTTGGACCATCGAGGTAGTGCAGTGGTTCTAATCACTATTTTTTTTTGCTCTGAGAGAGAATTTTTGGATTTTATTCTTTGGCCATCGGATGGAAATTTAAATGATATGGAATTCTTATATTGGCAATTTTTTATTACAACCTTATCAACTATAGCTTTTTGATTCGTTCATTAAAAGGCAATTTTGACGTTTAGATGAGTGAGCAGGTCAAAAATCTCTGCTAAATGTATCAAAAGTATTTGATTTGGTTCACTAAGACTTTCGATCTAATTCAGCAGTTCGATTACCTCATCTTATTCTAAATGGCGATATTCATCCACATTCCCAAAAAATCAAGTTTCAACCTATACTATGATAAAATTAACACTTCATACGCTCCTAAGCAAACTCCCCCCACCCCCAACACCAACCATAGCTTTGCATCTCAGTCACAAGAGACGTAGTGCCACAATTATTCACTTATTTCATTAGGAAATACATTTATGGTGAAGTATATGAAAAATTAAGCTATAAAGCCCAATGTCATAAAGTTCAAACCCTAGTGTTTGTGAACAATTTAATGCTATTATTCTAACATATCATAAACGCAAAAAAAATAATTGCTCGGCTTTTAGCCTCACATAATAGAGATCGTTACCATACTACTCACAAATTAAACAACGTAAAAATAATTCAATATCTTGCAACCAACCTTAAATATATGAGTTACGTAACAATACTGTTCCATCACTGTTCTGTCACGTATCATTGATTATTATAAATATAATGTACATGGTGGTGAGAAAATCGTTTACTAATACTTAAACATCAATATTTATGTGTTGTATAAAACAAGTTTTCCCGCACCCTGTATACACCAAAATCAAAGCAGACGCAAATTTTTGATAAATTTGAACTATAATTTAGCTAAAATGGCTGGGCTATTAAGACGTTGACAGTTATAAGCGAAAATAAAAAAAAACTTATGGGTGGTAATTAAAATTTTCCGAACGTACAATTTAATTTAAAGCTCAAGTGATCGAAAAAGGCTCTGAATGCATTAGCTGAAATTGCATCGATGTTATGGTAGTTGCTTTGATATATTCAGTTTGTTAATTCTTTAACTGGGTGCTTTAAAGCAATTCTGAAAACGTTTCCTAATTAAGCTTCTGTCGCAAACGTAGTTTGGCTTTTTCAGAAGTTTAATTTTTAGCATCTCAAAAACCGCCCGAGCTCCGATAGGAATGCCCCTTCTAGAATTACCATGGAAACGAACAGTATACGTTAATTTAAGCTGGAGCAACTGGGTCGGGCGAAAAAAGTTAATTTTCCAATGTAATGAATAATTTGTGTTTGAATTTTGCCGTAGGTATCGGCTGAAAGGGTTGAGACGATCTTGGCGATCAATCACCGGAAGCGGGTCTTCCTGGCGGCAAACATGTTATTCGATTAAAATAATTAGTTAAAAGTGTAAAAACGCTTAGAAAATGGTTGTCACTTGGACAGATTTATTGTGGCCAACGTAGACGCCCATTTTGTAAATTACATTAAAAATTAAACTTGAATATAGGGAGAACAATGTAACCGCGTATGCGTTTCTTTATTAAAAGTGTGCGCCCACCAAGCCGCGACAGGATGAAGTTTTAATCACTAGATAAAGGAAATCTCAGGGCGACGGTGAAAAACAAAACCTTACTCGGTGGGAGCCTCCAGCAATTGCGGAGATGCGGATTTAAACAAGGCGCGAGCTTAACTTCTCAATAAGACACACCGCATTGATGACTCGAAATCTAAATTACCAAAACTAGAAAACCAAAAGAGACAAAGTGTTTTATTTACATACGTACGTACATACGTATTACTGTATCCGAGAAAAAGGAAAATCTTAACGACTTTATCGAACCAACGAGTTTTGTATCTCATAAGTTTTCAGGCAATTTATGCATCTATTCCATATTTCGCAAGTCGTTTTCATAATTCCACGCATCAGGCTGGGAGACAAGAACGTTACTGCTCATCGTATTTCCATTTTGTCGAGGGGGTATACTTTCTATAAGAGAGCGCACCTTCTGCTATTTGCATACTCGTCAGCTGCGCCACCTCAACTTTTCCTCGAATAAAGTTCAGCTAAAAAGGTACTCGGAGACAAACTATCGGGCCAAATGTGATGCATTTCAAACACCTTTTACATATTCCACGCCGTGTGTGTCACTTGTATTTCGTATGGATGAATATATCAGCGCAAATGGAACCAAATTGAATGGAAGAGTATATCGAGATTTGCACTTTTCTATATCTCCAACCCATCCCTCTTTGATATTTTCCAAACTTTCATCATCAGCAATGCAAATTAAAATTTTCTGCTACGTAGTACTACATAATTTATTTTAAAAAATAATACAAATAAGTGGCGGAAGCGTTTCGGTGCAACCGCACATTTCGTATCGTAAAACCCCAAAACCGCAATTGTAAAATAAAATCAGTTGACTTGAACATTACCATGGGGAGTGTGCAATAATATAATGCGAAGAGAGATTCTTATATACAAACGGCGCTAATCAAGACACATGATTATGGCTCCGGAGCCGCGGCTGAGGACATGCATTGCCGCGTACTGCGTTATAAACTCTGCCCTAACTGTTCCGGCTCCGGTTTTCTTCCGGGAACCCCGTTTTACTGATTTAACGTTATATACTCCGCGTAATAATTCGCGTATAGAATGCATTAATGTAATCTTTCTTTCAGGGGGATTTAAAGCGCACTTAAATTTCTTGTACGGTTAACTAGAGGCAATGTTCTTTAGCTTCCTTTATTAACGGAGATGTTTAATTTTAACCCTTGAGTAAACTTTTAAAAATATCTAATCTTGCATATTAAACTCTCTAAATGTGCAATTTTCAGATATTGTTGTTTCTTAAAATATTTATTTATTTATTTTATCAAAAAGTTGGGGAATGGCAAAAATTAGAATTACACGATTATTTTTTATTTTTATCAAGGAATTTATACAATAAATTGCTTCAATAACTCCAATCGGTTGGATTACTCACAGTTGAATCAAATAGTAGAAAAAAATTTGAGGTTAAAATATTATTTAAAAATTTCGAGAATTTAATTTAAAAATTCGTAATCTCTGCATGATATAATTTATTGACCAAAATTTCTTGATATTATAATAAAAGTAACCTCCAATTAGTCCTTACCTAAGAACACAAAAAAAGATATTTTTTACAAAATTTGGAGTTCTCTTGAACTACTTTTCTTGGTTCTTCTTGTTTAGGGTAACTTTTTGCAAATCCATAAATTACCATAACTACCCCCTAACTTTAAATAAAATTATCAAATACTAAAAGTGCACCCCTAGTGACACTCAGATAAAATTCCTTTCAGGGAACGATATTTAAAAGGTTTTTTGATTTTGTTTATATTTCTGTTCCATTGGGTTCCAAGATAAAAAAGTTATTCAGACCTCTGCTCCATTTGATATCTCTATCCAACTTCATTATTGACCATTCTTAAACATCTTCTCTTTTTCTTTCACATCTTATTCTCGTCAGCGCAAAGGTTGAATATGGGGGACCTACAGTTAAATGTCAATAATTGGAAAAGATTAATAACAGATTTTGGAATTTACTCAACTTTCAGTGTTTTAAACTTTCATATTTTCAGTTTTTAAATATTCAGATTTTTATAAAGCCTGCTGTGACAAAATAAGGACAAAATGCAAATTAAAATTTCTTTTAAAATAAAAGAAGTGCTTGTTATCGTCGTGTCTCATAATTAGCCATCCAATTATTTTTAATTCAAAAAAAATGTGAGGAGACCCCCAACTTATGCTGCTAAAATTTGCACAATTTATTTTAGGCGCTGGTGTTATGACACGATCAATTTTATCTATAGCTCTTAAGATTTATCCATTTATGTAACCTACTTTTGGGTTTAGTTTATGATTATCTCAACGCCCAAGTCACATTTCGTTCGTACAAGCAATTGTGTAGAGAATTCTCAAGATCGCTACTCTGGACGCTAGAGGTATAGCTTTACCACCCTTTGAGATCAAAGAGCCTGCGAGGTTGAGAGATCTTGAACTCAATAAATTTTGCTATTGTAGTTGTTTGTGAGAACTACTTATGTGATTTCTAAACTTGAAATTTGATAGTTAACTTTTTTTTTAATTTTGAATTACCGAATGAAGCAGAATGCCGAACAACTATGGCCCATTCTACGGTCTAAAAATTAAACTAGTAATAAAATCTTTATGAATTTTACAATTGTGCATTTTGTCCCAATTGAAAGCTATTTTAACAGTGGTTCGGATTCCACGTTAATCAGTAATTTTTACGTTTAAATTAAATTTTTCTTATATTTTCATCACGGTGAATATCGTTATTAAAATTCTGAAAAGTAAAAATCTACATTATTATATCTTCTACTTGTTTTTTTCTTTTTCAAAATCGTAGTTTTTCAAGGTTTAACATTAATTTTATGCTCTTTTCAATGAAAACCGACTCTTGTTTTCAATTTTTATACTAATAGTGGTATAATAATTTCAAAATCAAAATATAAAATATCACAGTTTAAATCAAATTTTAATTAATTTTTAGTAACCAATAGCAAAACGCCAAAAAAATTTAGAAATTTGCAATATAACTAAGAGACGATAATTCCGGTAGTCGAGTGTTCAGTTCGACTCCAGATTCCAGATTTCGTATGTGTACGTACTGATTATTTTCTTAATTTTCAGTAATACCACGAATAATTACATTTTCTGTATGAGTGATGATGATGTTTGTTGAGTGATGAAAATTGTTTGCAATATTTATATTTTATAAATTCCCTTATATCATTTCTTAAGCAAATATAAAGAAAAGGGGTGTGCAAAAATAGCTGAGCTCAAGGCGTTTGCTTGTCTGAAGTTGGGTCGGTAGCTAGAACAGCGGCGGGTGTAATGGAATTAAAAGTAACCGCGCATCTTAAGTTCTTTCTTCGGTTGGTATGCAGATTAGCAGACTTTGCCTCAAAGCAAAGTAAAATGAGTTGTATCTTAATAAATCGTGGCGAACGAGTATGTTGCAGTGTATGAAGAAAGAAAATGTTAAAATCCTTATTTTAGTAAAATTTTTGAGCGTGATGGGTGTAGGTAATTAATGACACGAGCGAAGGTGCAAATTTAGAAAATTGAATAGTATGGTGTAGTGCGTTGTGGCAATTACCGACGAAATAATCGAACTGTATAGCCATTAATCTCCGATGTTGGTTAGGTACCCAGTTAATTACAAATAACTCGATTTAGGCGAACGGGTTAAATGTGCGCGGGTAATCTATTGAAATTAGTAAGGAGCGCACCTCAGCAAACGTTGACTTAGCTTCGGCAGCGTTAATAATGAGCCACGCTAAAGCTAGTAAATGTAGTGAGTCAGTAAATGGCCTGTGTATGGGGTAAGACGATATAAGACAGGGTAAGTTTGGGTCAAGTCGCCTACTCGCCGCCCCAAGCTACAATTAGATATCTTTGTGCCATAATTCACATATAATCTCTGTTAGCCTCCGAGCACTCATCTGCAAGTCTCTTGCTGAAAACGATGTTTCAAGATCTTTCACAAGAAAGCTCAGTTTCTCCAAATTAGTTCAACATAACGCCGTAATAAAATATTTGTAATTATTAGGGTAGTAAGGAAAAGTAGTTTATGTAGGGAATTGTTCGTAGACATCAGAATTAGAGATCTAAGGGAAGTCGACGCTCTCGCCTGAGAAGGGCCGACCGTACGATAACTGCGTCGTTTTCATGCTTCCGGACGCGGATGAGTAAAGTGGCGAGAGGAAAGATAATAACGCAAATATCTGAGCGACCGGAACCGCAACCAGGTACGGTTTTCTCCGGTACAATCCTATCGCTTCATCATTCCAGACGAATCTTTACAACTTCTCCACCGCTATGTTCCTTTTGTGACAACCTTCACGTACTACCACTGAACTGACGAAAGTATTCCAATAGCAGAACGTGAAAATGCGAAACATAACCAGATTTGGGGTTGAAATTCTCTTAAACGTTGACTTTAATGCAGAAGGAAACGCGAGGAAATTAATATCGTAAATATAAAGTTACAACATAACTCACGCTACTATGAATTTTTTGAAATATTGAGGCCACAAATTATCGTGTACCACGTGGTTGCTGTTTAAAAACGGATTTATGTTAGGATAATTTAGTTTGCATTTATGTTACAGGTGAGCACGAAACGTCAGATTTATAGAAATATTACTTGAATCCCCAAATAAAATATACGACCACCTTCATGCTCCAGAAGAAAATTTTCACCTTTATATGCAAAAGTTAGCCAAAAAAATTGTTTTATTGGTGTCGTTTTTCAAAAAAAAATAAAAGTTTCTTTTAATTATAAATCTCACCGTTAGAAGTAATAAAAAGCAACTGTTTTCTTTAGCGCGAACCTCGGAAAATATATCACCTTACTACATAACGTCTTGTTAAATAAAGCTCTTTTTAAGGGAGATTAAAGCTGATAAAGAAGACACACCGGCTCTACAAGGAAGTGTGTAAAAGCTGTTCTTTTTTACTCACGATGCGATGTGAGGGTCTTTTATCGCGTCGTAACCTTGTAACAGGCAACTCAACGGGTCAATTCCGGAGGTCCTGTCGGAAACGATACGTGATTTAGCCAATTCCTCTCGCTTTCTTTTTCTTACAATTTGATCCGAATTATATTACTCATTGAACGAAAAACTTTTTTCATTAATCTTACTTTTTTTGGCGAAAAAAATTTGCGGTATGAAAGCTCGCACCTGATATTTTCCGCACAATTTGATATATTCGCCGGTTCCTTTGACGCTCATTGCGGGCTTCCCCGTTCAACGAAGCACCTCAATCAGTGAATATTCGCAGGTTTACCGCACCACAAACCCATTTCTGTTTACCTGCCCTGTTTGCTGTCACCTTACTATATCGATTTGCATGTTTAAACAATTGTCGACGAGATTATCATCTGATTATAATCAAACTGTTTTTTAATGTATCCCGGCTACAGAAATAAACGGAGATTATGCGATTAACCTGTCACCAAAAAATTGCATGTTGCAGATTTATTTTTGTAGCAAGCAACACCTCAGATTTAACACGGGTACTTTCTTTATAACCTCTGATGAGTGTTCCTATCGTAAAATCAACGTATTACAACGTCCCTTTTTCCCAAATTTTGTAATTATGTTGACCAAAGTATACCCTTTTGAAATTTTAATGTATCTGATAGAGACATCGATATGAATATATAAGCAAAAGAGAGAAGGGTGCAATACATGGTTCCTAATTTATATGAGATTGAGCTACTTCGATGCTATAGAGCAATGGAATTATAATTAATTATTTAAAGAACAATAATTTTAAAATTTCCATAAGTCACTTCACTACGATGAGACCTAAGTCGTTTTTGAAGTTTTAAAACACCTTGAATCTTTATTATTATTGTCGTGAGTAGCATCATGTGATATTTTTTTGTATTAATTAAGAATTATTGTTGTGATGTAGGGTGAATAATGCAGCCCAACTTTACATCATATTTATTCATCGTTACCCTAGATATAATTAACGTTGTTCCACTCCTGTTCTGTTACTTGCCATTTATATAGAAACTAAAGATTCGTATATTTTTCTTCAACGGATGATTACAAAACTAGCTAATTCTAAAACTAATATTAAAATATTCGGTTCCATCCCAGGTGAAATAAGAACTTGATTCTGATTCAAAATTTTGAATTAGTCGCCAGATTTATAAAAATGTTGAATTCTATTTTTTTACTTGGAAATTGCCAAAAAAACACATTGCGTTGTAATTCAATTTAAGTTAAACATAACCTTTAAAAAACGCATCCCTTGTCTCTGTCATGATTATAATCACATATACGAGGAATATCTAATTTTTGGGAAACTTCCGCAACACGGAAGCTTAATTTGACATCGAACAATTCAAGGTAGCCAAGTTTTGACTTGAGTTTTTTAATTTGCTAAAATGAAACTCAATTTAAATATTTTCAGCGTATCAATCCGAGTCAAACACTCATTGTTCCATAATCGTGCCAATTTAACTGAAAAACTTCTTTCGAGGAAAACTTGAAAATATTTTTCGGTCTATTGAAATCGTGGCTTTTCCACGAGCTGACAAGCATTTTTACA
The DNA here is from genome assembly GCA_905340355.1 of Rhagonycha fulva. Lineage (NCBI taxonomy): Eukaryota > Metazoa > Arthropoda > Insecta > Coleoptera > Cantharidae > Rhagonycha > Rhagonycha fulva. Next base: position 4,681,663 of record HG996559.1, read on the forward strand.
AATGATTCCACTCGCGCCCTCGACACACACATTGAATTTTCTATAGCACCGCCTCTTAACACACTGAAAGCTACAGGTGGCTTTACATAGATAGCATTTTTCAGTGGCTTCTTTCAACGACACCCTTAGTCACTTCAAATTCAGTAAGGGTACGAAAATAAAAGTACGGGGATTTCTTTTTTTGGACAAATTCTCGTCCGAATAATTAACGCAGGGAAGGAATAATTTAGCAAGCACAAATTGAACTAATTCCGATATACAATCAATCATGTGCGTTAGGTAATCAGGTGCGAGCATCCGTCAGTCAGATATAAGGAAGGTCGCATTGGGACGCTGTAACGACCCCAACATTACTCCGTAATAACTGTATTAATGCCTTCAGCTTCTAGTAATTTCTTGTTGAAACTTTGGCTAATTTATGCGTGAGATATTTCATGCTTTTGGCGACCAACGGCTTCCTTCGTCCAAAGGGACACACACAAACTATAGCTTGTTACGCATGCCAGCTTAACGACCACCACGACGGTATAAAATTAAGCACCAAAATCCCAAAAGCCTTATTACATAATGACAAATCCAGATTATGTTTTTATAATAATCGTCATCTCGTCGACGTTGTATTCCAACCGTCTCGTCTCCACGTTTAATATAGTAATGAAAAGTAATAATAAATAATTTCCACTTTAATAATAATTATTGAATATTAACATCGTAACCGCAGGTATTTCTCATCAAAGCACGAATACGAAGTTTTATATTACATAAAGCTTTTAACCCCTTACGAACGTATGGAATTAATAAAATGCTTCGCATCCTTAAAATTAAAGACCCACATATCAAATATCTGTACCGTATCATTTTTGTAACAAAAAATTTCCTTGAACAATTTTCGGGTTTCAATTTTAAATATTTAACACAAGAATTTTTCAAAATTATTACAAACATTTAAACACAAAGCGTTGGTATTATAGCAGTTAATTGAACGATGCATATCACACGTGCGGTGATTTTGTAATGAAAAAAAGGAAAAATTGAATAGAGAGCGTCATGAATAATAAAGAAAGTGTTGACAGAAACTTTTCAATTGCTATAAAAATTAATGCCCACAAAACGAGAGAATTAGATTGCAATCATTACAAACATGAATATTACAAACAATACTGAAACCATAACGACCATAAAACATTAAAACCATCAAGTTCATCGAGCACAAAAAAACGCACCATAAAGATAACTATAAAACGTAATAAAACCGAAATCCAAAAGCGAGAGAAATTCGGCTGAACTCAATTAATCAATAAAACAGTAAAACGCTCCCCCGTTGCTGTTAAGAGTGTACCGAGGGTGGATGGGGTTGAAGGGGGGTAGAAATGTGCGGTTTTGAGACGCTAGCCTAGGAGAGGAGCAGCGCACGCGGGCTGCGGTCGCCGAGGAATATCCCGCTATTATATTGAACACTGGCTTATGCTTATACCCCCTATCCTCCTAGCTTTTCACGTATGCTTATTTATAAAACAATGCACAATATTGTCCGACACTTTAACCCTACCGAAAATAACTTCCGACCCCCCAAGTTAAGAAACTTTAAGATTTTGGAATTCTGCCGAATCACGAGATAATTATCCATTAAATCATAAGATGATTTTCATATTTCTAATACGCATTTTCAGAAATCTGAAAGAAAATTTAGTCGGAGGTAGCGGTTAGGTGAAAAGCGGCGCATTTTCGCACGTGTAGTCATAATTTGAAAAATTAGTTTCTAAATTTTTTTTTCATTTTTACTTTCATTGAAAATGAAACACGTTGAGTATGTATGTTATATTTCTGAAAAAACGCAAGCAAGAGTTTGAAAATTATGAAAATGGAAAGTTGAAAATAAGAATTTATATTTTTTCTTGCTATAAATTTCATAAATCGTACGGGCTGGGGTACGATAATAAGAAATGTAGGTACTAATTTTTTTTTTTCAATAATTTTATTACAGAATAATAAGTTCGATTTCCCGTTTTAACCTAATTGTTTATGCCGTGTTTCGGATTCCACGTTAATCGGTAGTCATCGGTAATCAAATTGTGCTAGTTTGGCGTAGGGAAATTTGGATTAAAAGGTCCAAAATTGGCATTCTATCCGAACAAAATAATGTAAGAAAGATTAAAATATTAACATCACACTGCTGGTTTACCAAACAATAAAAAATCAACATAAAGATACTCAGAAATTTAAAACCTTCAGGTTACAAATAAAATATATTATCACTTTTAATGCTGGGGCTTTAGAACTGCTAGACTTAGAAAATCTTACATGGAAAACTTGAAATTTTGGGGTTAATTTTGACAATTTTTATCAGATCAAGTTTTTCTATTTTAATTTTTTTGAAAACATTGGAAAATAAATAACATTACTTTGTAGTAAAGAAAAGTAATTTAAAAAAATTTATAAAATGCCAAAATGTGTTTTATGTAATCTCCTATAATTTACACTTAAGAAATAAGTGATATAAAAATTTTTTTAGTTATTTTAACGCAATAAAAATTAAAAATTTTGTATCAGTTTTAGCTAATTTTATATTTGTAGAATATTAACTAAGATCTTTTATAAAAAATTTTGATTTAAAGAATTACAGCAGAAATTTATATATTAATCGAAAGGATATAATGGATTGTATAGCTAATAATACTAATACACTGTCGGTGTAGTCGTGCGAGTAATACCAGACTTACGATCGCTTTATTAAGCCCAATTTTATTATTTCAGTACATTCATATCAGAAAGATATTTTCAAATTAGAAGAGGAACTTGGTTGTTTAATAAGACAAAACTCGAAATAACCTACAAATAATTCATTTTTTCCCACTTTTCAATTACTTAACCTCAGAAATAAATAATGTGGTAAATGTGGTTAACAAATAAAAAATGTGAATCTTATAGCTCCTAAGAAGTTGTTGTAAACCCCTCGAAGCGTGCACACAGTGGAAGCTACTCTGTATGTATTTATTCATATCTACAAGCCAGATGATGATATAAATAGCGTCGAAAGTCGCGTTTTCTATCTAAATCACGCCAGCATATTGCGATGTGTGGCAGTTCCGACCCACTCATAAATTAAACCAGAATTACTTCATATAATTTTATTGCAAATATACGCGACCGTACCACTCAAACACGAATAAAATTAAAATAACCGCGGAATTTCATAAGACACCGTTTTGTCTCTGATGAGGCTCTATTAGAGAATCTGCAAACATCTTTGTCCATTTTTTTGCAGTAGAGAAGCAAGACCCAAAGTTTTGGATTAATACTGACCCAGAGATGGACTGGTCACGCAAGAAAAGCAGAAAATTTCGTCTTTAAATTTTTAATTTGAATTATTTCATTTAAATCGTTCAAATAGATCGAATTTTTTAAAGGGGTGGTAATACGATTGCAAATTTTATTATGCACCGTCCTGTATGTTCAAATTAATAAAAAAATGAGACTTGCCCATTTGATAATATTGAAATCTCCTACGGCGCTGTTTTAAAATGATTTTCTGCAAGACAATTTATTGTCTTATTAAATTCTTTAATGATCCGCGATATTTTGTAGTAAAATTGTATTGCCTGTGCGCAATAAGAAACCCGAAGAAAGCTTTTTAAAAAAAAGTTTAAAAATATTTTTAATTTTTGTAACATTTTAAGGTAAAAGCGCGTTTCGGAAAAAAATTCAATAAACCCCCAACAAAACAAATTTTAAATACAACTACGCGTTGCTGGAAAACTTTGGTAAGATATTAAAGAAAATTTTTATATAAGTTAGCCTTTCATAAAGAAACATCAAATAGGTACAGAGGCGGTGTAAAACAATGAACGAAGTACATCAGGCAAGCTTTTAAATAACAAGCCAACATTCTTAGTATTAAGATTGTTTTCTTAACTTTTTAAAGTTTGCAGATGAAATTTTAAAGCAAAGGTACATTCTTTAATAATTCTTTTCTTATGAAAAGCAAAAATAAAGCAGCAAGAATGGAATCAAAAACGTAATGCTATTAAATATTAAAATGAGAAAAACGGGATGAAAAAAGTTAGTGGTTATATTTTCTTACCTTCAATTCTGGTGGCTGGCGGTGCTTCTAACGGGGTAGCATCGATATTTGCTTTTGATCTGAAGTAATTCTGGAAATAAATAAAAACATTGGTAAGAACTACTAAATAATGTAGTACGTATCGGTTAGCAAGAAAGTAAAAGACAAAATCTAAGATTAAAGGGTCTAAATGTACTTTTCGCCCTTCTATTTATGCAGGTAACCGAATCTAAAGCCACGTGCGTGGAAATCGAAAGAAAGTCCCGGTTATATATCCAAGTCACGTGTGGAGAGTCAGTAAGAACAATAAGAGCTACCTTTGACTTTTCACTTACTTTCAACTCCCTAAATACATCACGAAAATCTCATCAATTTTGTGGGGCATTGCATCAATAAAATTTGTCTCGTTATTTCTTAATAAAAAAAAGAGTGCAGCATTGCTCCCTAAAATATTATAACCAATTTAATTTAGGGTTGTTTTAGTGGAAAAGCAACGAATATTGTATTCTCGCATTAGAATACGGCTATGTAAGTTAAGACGGCCTAAGGCAGTAGCGACGAGCAGCAGCGCTCAACTCGCCCGAAGAGACGATAAGATAAGGTACCGTTAGGTTATGGAATGGCACTTTAATTACACTAATGGGAGAACCAAATGTTAATTACAATTCAAAGTCTAAAAGAGAGAAGCTAGGATCGAAATTTATAGACACCGGATTTAGGGGAGATTGGTGCAGCTGCGACCGTCGATATTATTAATGAAACGCATAGTTTCAACGTCAATCTAAGAATTTTCTCCTTCCAAACATACACAAGCTTTTAATGTTGGCAACATCGCGTTCCCAATCCAATCTTAGATTAAGTTTAAAAATTTCGTTCTCTTTTTGACAGTCCTAACAGCAGCTATCCTACGTGTTGAAATACATTTTTCAATTTTTAGTTTTGTTCCAAACACATCACAACAAACAAACAGCAAAACATCAAAACATGGCGCGTCAAACTGCCAAAAGTTTCCTGACAAATAAGATAGGCTTGCCCATTGTCCATTCCGTTCGTTCCTACAACATTACTCCCATTCAACTTAGTATTCAAAAAGCGAACGCTTCGTGTTTGAGCTGTCATCTCAAAATTTAATTTTTCAGTATGCAATCAAAAGATTTTAATAATACAACGACATGTTTTAAGTGAACTCATCATCGCAGCTGTGAATTAACGAGCGAAATATCAATTATCAAATATCTAGTCCAGCAGCAATGGGGAGAAACGACAGCTGGGAACCAGCAACTGACAGAAATTCATACAAAATGTCGCAACTTTCAAGTTTTCCGATTTTCTTTATTATCGAATATTTAAATAATTGGCTAATTTTTTGAAATTTCCCAATCCTTTATTCCGTCAAAGTACAGGAAATGTGATTTTTAAGACAAAATGCTCACTGGAATATATAAAAGCCAACCAACCTTTTCAACAAATACCATTTCCCTTAACTGTGGGGTGCAAATACTATAACGAATATTCTCTTAAATTGAATAAAATTAGTCTAAACTGACGTTTTGTAAAATAACTCCTTTTAAAATTTTCATTTGAAAATTTGATTTATTTTGTAAAATTTACTTCATTAGGAATTTGATTATGGGAGCGCGTTACGATTTAGGTTTGGAGAGTGATGATCAATAAATGAGATAATTTACTTCTGAGTACAAATTTACTCCTATTGTGGCATAGTGTCGAGAGGTTCTGTTCCCAAGGGATGGCCGGTGTCGTGTCCGAAATCCCTCGAGATGATCTGTCTGCTATGGTGACGTGGGCCAAACCGGTGACCTATGCTGACCGCCTTCACGCTCCTGTCCACTTCACTCTAAGACCCTTCAAGATACAATTTGGCGTCTTGTTCCAAAATATCCAATTCCACCAACTGTTACGTTCTTCATCAAAAATTAAAGTGTTTCCTAAAAACTTTCGCCAAGATAAAATTGTTTATTTCAAATTTTAATTCTACGACATTAAAACTCTCTCTTCAAACAACTACGTGGTGTATATGTATGTATGTAGCTGGCGGTGGAATTATTGCCGGTTTTCAATAAAACCACAGTGGCGAGGTCGGCGAAAAAAATAAATAAAAAGCTCGTATTGTCCAGAGGATGCCCGCAATTTTTAATAATAGTCGATCCTGGTGACTGTAAGTATCGATTGGGCACAAAGCCGGGATATTTGTACGATTTATTCGTAGAATACGGCCACTGTCCCTAGGCCATATATCCTTGCTCCAGCAATACAATGCTAACGCTATAGATTTATATAAAACGTGTAGAATTGCAAAACATGCCGCTTCCTCCTCATGAAAAATTCTAAATTATCGAACCGCTTCTAATTCATCAATTTCGAATTTTGTTGTTGGTTCGAAACTTGCCAAATCTGCGAGGAGAGAATAAAACTCAAAATCTTTCATAAATTTATTTCCATGTCGTTTTGGAGAACCATTCGGCGTCGCGATGTGCTGAACATTGCAATAACAGTGCACACAAATCATACTTCCCCTGGTGGGTCCGACAAGGCGGTTCGGTTTCGACAAGGTCTTACCGGTTCCGTAATTAATTTGTTTTTGATGGAGCTCTTATACAATGCTGTATCGACTACTATACACCGTGGTCGATCCAGGGATAAATGACTCGGCTCTTCTTGGGCATGCAGTCTCACGGGATTTTCCGATCGCACAACAGGATCAACTCGCACGGATCTTGTATTTATCTTGTCATATAACTAAATTACTTCATTAATATATGCCCCCTTTTACGCGTTCGTATCGAAAAATTAATTTAACTTAATTTACCTGTCGAACTTATTGAGTAATGGTTAACGGATACAGCACACAACTACTAAGCTTTTCCAAGCCCTACGACACTAATTAATCGTTAAAATGTAGGTAGTAATAAGAAAATCGCCCAATTGACTAAACGTTTCGAGACCGTACGAGGTGGGATCGAAATTTGATGTAAAATATTTTCGAGTTACACCTCGTAACGGTAAAAAAAGTATCAAAAACAAAGACGAAGAGGGAACTTTTATAAAAGTTAGTTACGCATTAACACCCCTTGCAATTAAAAATAAGGCAAATACCCTTTTAACTTTAAATGTCGACTTAATTGTTTACAAAGTCGCTTTCATTAGATTTTAAATTAATTAATGATAAGGTACATCAATTATGATAATCGTAGTTGGAACAATGAAATCATACAACATTTCTAATACCTTAACATCCATAAATCTATTAGTACATTTCAATAATGAGTAGGTATGAAGCATCAAGATAAATTTGCAACTAGGGAGTGTGATTTAGTTGGGTTGAGAAATTGAGCAAGGATGAACAACGTGTTATGACCTCGTCCATTCCATCATCGTAGATTTTGTCCTTAAAATCTACTAATCATCCAAGCACCTACGAGTGTTTCCATCGCTGTTCCACTAATAACGCTAATGGATTAAATGAGGATAGAGCTGGTAGCGCAGTTGTTATATAATGATCGTATAAAGGTCTCTTGGTCGGCTATGTATCTTACAAACTACCATTATGATTTTGCACTGACGGCAAACACATGTATACGAATTTGGATGTCAACTTGAGTTAGTATCGGGATATCTCTTGCGCCCAGCTACATTATTTTACGTCTGACTCTACGAAAAGCCCTTTAATCTCGCTAGCTTAAGTAGCTGAGGATTACTTCATCAAAGTTATGACCGAATTTGAGAATCGCAGAAATAAGACAAATCGAGCTGATGGTGTATTTTTGTTGTTAAATTCGTGAAATTTACATTATGTGGACTATAAAAAAGGACCCAGCCACCTATTTGTGCACATTTACATGGATATATCTACGGAAGCGCCTTGTAAATAATTCAGACTGACCCTCTAATAGAACCATGTCGCATTTCCAATACTTATAAGTTATAGGATATCTGACCATTCCTGTCACATTTCCATAAGGGAGGAAAATGTTTATATGGCAGACAATGCGATGGAAGAGGACGGCTAGATGCTTTTGACTCTCGGCACGTTGAATTGTGTTTGCATATGTATGTCTCTTCTTTAGGCGGTGACAGTTGTTGTGACCGAAGCCGGACGCTGCTTCTTTTAAACAGGACGCTTCTTTTTATGTCGGTCGATCTGACGCCAGTTGTTTCGTATGCAAATTTCAACTTCCTATACTCATATCGGGCGCAGTTACCCGTACTTTTCTTAGTTATAAAGCTCGGTATGGAATTCTGTATGTAAAACGTATGCAGATCAACCGTGTTCCTAAGCTCTTGCAGAGCATAGACCAAGAGGGTTCTCAAATCGCCATTAGACGGTACAAAGGCAGCTCGTTAGCGTCGAGAGATGGTGCAATGAGCGGACGTGCCGGACACTCTTGGGACGCCTCAGGTACCCTTCATTCTCATCATGTCGACTTCACTTTTGCTAGACCTTAATATATGCATGCAGAAACGTGGAGAGTCAAATTGCGAGTAAACCGAAACCGAAAAAGAATAAACTTTATGGAAATTTTAACCACCTACTTACACATCATGTACCTACCTACCTACCCATCTACTCCTAATATCGTAAAATAATAAAGATAGTGAATGCTCGTATTTAAAGTTAAAGAGCGCGACGAGGAGTACGATACATAAAGTAACTGCCTAAACGCCAGGGGCTCAGGTTTTTACTGCATTTTAACACTGCGTAAGCTTAGCAAGCCGCTTTATTGGTTGTTTAGAGTGGTGCTACATTAGAGAAGCAATCGCTATGTCCTAACATAACCACGTTTACCTTCATTTAGTATCGCTCAAAAACCGCAACATTTAGATAAATTATTAACATATTATAGCACAACATGTGGCTTTTTATTAAGTTAAAACAAAAACCAAATTTTGCTTGCACAAATCGTCCAACAGGGGGATGTCACGCTCGGTTATCTCGATTAATATTTAAAAAGAGCACCCCACGACAACAACCGCACCATCCCCACAAAAAAATAAGAAAATTAAATTCTTCCTTTCGCGTTCTATGTGATTAATTTATTACGTTAGTTTTTGGAAAAACACGGATAGAAAAGTAATAAATAGGAAAAGGCGGCGACGCCATGCAATACACCTTCGGTAATCGATTATAGAAAAAGTCTGAGCGATTATTTGAGTTGGTAAAAGTTTTTTTTCGTGACTGTAAACGTCGCCATGTTAAATGGATCCGAAGTAATTTTGCCAATGTGATCAACTAAGACACGCTATATGCAGCATTGTCGTAAAGTCTTTTCCGTTAGGTCCGCAACTCCAATTCAATTTTACTTCTTTCTTTAACGCCGTTTAAAGTTAAATAGGTGTAAAATTTCTTTAGTAATAGGCAACAAATCCACGTATTGGATTTCTGGCTTACAAATTCTTGGCTTCGCGTTTTATTCTTTATTTTTATTGTTCTTTTTTATTCTGATAGATACGTACCTGTCAGAAGACAAAGGCTTGTCTACGTTCCAGGACTTAATTTTATGTGTTATTCAAAACGAAGCAAATCCTTATTACGACTTTGTAAGTCTGAAGTTTGTATGCAATCACATTTAAATTTGAAAGAGTGCAACGAATTCTCCTCGCTTTTTCAATCGACCCATTCAATTATCGTAATTAACTTGGAACTTGTTTGTTCGTCGTCGGATTAAAATGTGTGTGTTCTGCAATCGCGACAACTTTTTTAATGGTCCCGAAAAATTTTCCCTTGCTTTGTATGCATAAATATATCAGATGAAACGTCTAATCAATTAACTTAAATCGAGAATAATAACGAATCTGTCTACCAAGCGTACACATGAATACTCCAAATTTATTAAACGTGCATTTTACTTTATTATTCCATTAGCTGATACCTAGTACTGCATTACAAACTTTACGTGATTTTGCAAAACTTGCGTATTTGCACTTAATAAAAACACGATTATTTAAATTTATTGTAACGTTTGCGACATGTCTCCGATATAAATTAACGTTTCGTGAAGTTGATCTGAACATCCGAGGTTCGAACCTTTGTTTTATTAATATCACCGTTCCAAGTTTCTGATGGATCAAAGTACTACTCTAAGATGCAAGCATAACAAGTAACGAGATCGTAAAATAGTGAAGGGATTTTAGTTATTTTATTATGTGTAGTTGAAAATAAAGAAAGTAAGAGAAGAGGAGACGTGCCGGATTTTAGGGTAAACCCAATTTATTTGATGTGGCAACAAGAAGTCCGTTTTAGGCGACAAAATGGTGATGGCCCGGCGACTTGTGAAGCAGTTGGCCCCATTACAATGCTATAAATCTACGAAGGCACCCCAAACGCAAGGCGAGAATGTCTCCATTGCGTTACAATGCTTCTAGCACGTCCTCAACAATGTATTACCACGAAAACAAGACAAATTAGTGTTTCGTGTAACAAAAAACATGTTGCAGATAAATTATTTCTAATTTAAAAGTTTTTGCTCCCATTTGATTTTTTACTTGTGGAAATGTTTTGAATAATTCGTCTCATTTTGGAAAAATTTAATCATCCATTTAACAGATTGCATGAGTTATGAGACGGTTTTGGATTTAGGCACGATAAAACCAATCTGTTAATATTATATAAATTCAACTAGGTAGATAATTTTTTATCATAAAACTTTGACTTCTTGACTCATTAATTTTTATGATTAAATTCACTTAAACTTTATTAATACCATAACCGAAACGTTGCTCCATAATAATAATAATTTGCTCACCTCATTTGGTGCAGATTTCAAAACACAAAAATAACTAAATAAATAAAAGAGAAAAATTTAGGAAAGTTTTTTCCAAATTGACTTCACATATTTAAGTTATCAAACTTTAAAACAAAAAATTCGATATTGCCATGTTTGGATCCACGAGCAATTGAAGCCAAATTAAAGTAAAACTTTTAGTTTTTTGTCAACTTTTACTGTTGTTAACTTGGAATTTTCTTTCAAAAAATTAATTCGATATTGAAATATACAAGAAAACCAGTCAAAGTTTTAGGCAGCAAAGGAATTTCACTAATTCAAGTGGTTCAAAATTTGATCTAAGGCTGAGTCTACACGTTCAAGAGATTAGATTAAATCGTTTTAGAAGAAATTAAATTTCTTGTTTATTTGTGCATTTAATTTTTTGGAAAAAATTATAGATCAAAAGTAAAACAACATTAGTTTTAGTAATAAGGTTAAATTTTACCTTTTATTTTACTATTTAGTTTTATTAACGATAAATTTTATTAATTGAAAATGGAAAATTTTGTGCAACACATTTTAGAGAAGAAAATTTTTGTACCAAAAAAATATTTTTGAAATTTTGAGGTTTTAAATTGATTGAATTATTTGAATCGACGTCAGATGCCATATGGGTATTTTTCTCAATATTGGGTCAATTTTAGACGAGATACCGTCATGGTTTTCATTAATGATGAGAAGGATTTTCAGGAAAATGAATCACCTTGAGATGTTTTAGTTTTCTGAAATTTAGAATTTTTGAAATGTCATTTGTGACAATATCTTGGCAACGATAATTTGAGGTTTGCTGAATTATTTAGGTCTAGAAGACCTCTAGGATTTATTATGTTTATTTCTTCGGAGTAGCCTAAATTATTATTTTTTGTTGAATTGTTTTCTCTCTAAATTGATTTTAGTATTTATTTAGGGTTTCGTCATTATACCCAAATTAAATGTTGTAGGTGTAAATCCAACCCTGAATTTTAATTTAAGAAACGTTACGTTATACAACTCCACCTGCCCGTCTCATAATTTTTTTAATTTCAATTGTTCACTTTGGTGATATTCTTAATGGTAACGTATGCTTAAATCTGCATGTAGCTTAAACTTACCGTTTAATTAATTTGTTCCACGTTTAATTAAGTTTCTATAATAAAAACTTTGCATGAAAATTTCCAAAAAATTTGTTTGTCAGAAATTTGAAAAAATACAAAAAGTAGTGGTGAAAAATAGTGCAATGCACTTTGGAGTATGTTAACTTTCCATCAGTCCTGAAAATTGATTAATTCCCTATCAAGATTTAAAATAAAAATAAATTTAATTTAAGTAAGTTAAAAATGTGAAATTTTGACTACGACTAAATTTTAACATTTGATAAAAAGTTGAATCATCACTTTTTCAAATTTAAACCTTACGACACAGTTATGAGTAATGCTCATTCTATTTACCTGCTTCAAATTTATTGTAATTTTTATTAAATTTTTATTTCAGTGTATCATCAAATGTCGTAGAAGACGATCGTGTGTGATTTTAAGTGAATAACACTGTGTGAATTTGTGGAGTGAACTTAACATTTACTATATGAAGGGAATTTTGAAATCAGATTGCTAACGATCCGGAATGAAATCCCGTAAGTTTTTAACAATTTATTTACTTCGTGAATATTCGTTTTGACTTGTTTAATTTTGTTTATCAAAAGCAAATTGCTTGATATGATAGCAAAATAGGGGGGAGGCATTTTTTCATTGCTTATTTATAAATCTCCACAATAATTTTAATAATATTTAATTTTCAAAGTTCAACGCTCCGTTAAGTTTTTATGATAATTTATAATGAAAATTCCCGGAAGATTTGTTTGTCAAAAATTTGTACGAAAAAACGGAAAACCAGGCATATTCATTTTAACATTATAAAAAAATTTTATTTTAAAAAAGTACGAGGGTGGAGGTTTAAGTACAAAACAAACACCTCGGTTTTTAGTGAAAGCAACTTAAATTGATTTTCAGTGGTACTATAAATTTTATTGAAGAAAAATTACCGAAAGAAAAAATTTCCTATCGGAAATAAAATAATTTTCCTATATCTGAATTGTATCTGTCATGTGAAGAAAATTTATTTGTTTTTTTATTAAATATTACACTTTATTTAAGAACATAATTGAGCGTAATCCAATACAAACAAAAGCTAATAAGAAAATGTGTGGGTAATAAAGATTGAGTTTTTCATGGAGCATCATTATAAGGAAACGTGGAAGTGCTATATTCGTATTTTTATACGACTTTTTATAATAACAATCAAGCTGAAAGCTCCTATATATGGTAAACACATCAAAGTATTACAGAGAGGTTTAGTTTCTAAGGGTTTGATAGCATTGCCTTCCTTTGCCTACTTTTACTACCGTTGAGCTTTCAAAGCTAGCCCTCGGCTACTCTACCTCAACAGATGCTTACAACTGCATTACTTCAGGTCCAATGAACGCGATAACGTATTATTGAGTGAAACAACAGATCCCTGCGGTTATTTGTGTTCTGATACTTCTACTTGTTCCGCTTTCTGCAGTTCATCATATATTATTATATCTGCCTACCAACGGCAAGAATATATTCAAATGATTAACACTCGCTCCCTTTAACAGATTATAATTTCTCATTATTAAAAACAAAAGTTTCAAAATCCTGCCATATATTTTTCAGCATGAATATTTTTCACTCTACCAACGTGTCCGCGTTGCTAGTCGAGTAAAAAGCGCACTACATTAAAATACAAGACCGCAATAAAGCGTCAAAGTTCTCGCTTTTCATGAAAATAACACAGCTATGGAAAAGCATATGAAGAATAAACCGCCAGCTCCTGTTAAACGACCGCCTTTGAACCACTTTGCGTCTCGCTTTGAGAAAGTTAGCAATTTGTATCTACTTGTAAAATATTATTCTTGTTGTGTTTCGAGTTAAGAGAAAAGTAAATGCAAGTCGGATAAAATATGCAAATTAAAAACAAATGTAAATATAAAATAATTTTTATTAAAAAAATAAAAGAAAATTATCATCTCTAATCGAGTTTCGCTGAAACCACGCGATGGTTTGTGGAAAATGAGACAAATAACAATAAATAGGATTTCGTTCTACTCTAAAGGGTTAATGCGTTACAATAAGATCCTACATTGTGACGAAATGACGTCGAGGGGTAACAAGATGAACTCAGTGGAGTGTGACGTCACGGCTTCGCGACGGTCGCTGTTTCCGCGAAATATTCCACAATGGATGTGAACAAAGGTCGCTGGCTCAGCTCTACTAATGGGATTAACAATGCTGCGGGCCAGGATGTGTGATAGACGGGGGATATGGTCCAATAAGCACTCAAAAGATGTCGACGCACAAAAATAGGAATTAAAACACTTTTATTCAAAATAAGCGATATAAAAGTAAATAAATCGTGAGGAGGAGGAGGAAGAGGTCTGAAATATAATCACATCTGATGAAGTCTATTCAACGTGAAGAAAGGGTCGCGAGGGAGTAAGACTAAGAGATGTATAAACCACGTTGTATTAGGTTAAGCAAGGAAAGCCACGGAAGCAGTATAAAGCAAAGGTGGAGTGCTAACGAAGCTGGAGGTCAGAAGCTACCGCCTGTTTGACCGTGCTAATAGCCAATTCATGGCCTCATCGTAACACTGCCGCCAATTAGCTTTCGGTTTATTTACTCTGAAATAGTCAGCCACTGTCAAACCTAATACTCGAACTACCGATCGTTAATAAGAAGGCTTCAGCTATTTCTAAGATACACTCGCTGACTTATTGGTTTGCATCCGAGCAAATTATTAGTAAATACGAGGAAGAAACTCTGTTTAGTTACAAAACTTTATCCTGTTTAATTGGATATAATTGCGTAATCGACAAGATAATGAAAATTTAAGGAATTGTGCAATTCTTAGCAAATTTCGTGTTAAAACTGCTGAAAATTGTTATTACTACTGCCAGGTAGCTTTAATTTTCCTACCTAATTACAGCTGAAAAAAACTTGGGTCAAAGCAGAGAGAAATTTGGACCGCCATAATCAAAGAGATACGATGACCACCACTAAAACTATTCGAAGAACTCTCCTCTGGGATTTTAAATATTTGATGACGAGTTAGCGGTCTTTCAGCACTTTTCTTAGTTTCCCTTGTTGTTACTTCACCCACACCAACCTCTCGATCGACCCTGCCTGATTCACTTACCCTCGCGGATCGGAGACAGATTTTTAAAATTCTTAGTGGGAGTTCAAATAAAATCATTTCCATTTCCCAGCAGACAATTCATCTGTAATCAATGAGCGTAGTATTTACAAGGAAATGGGATCTGTGCACTGATGTCTGAAAATGTAGACAGCTGAAGACCTAAAAGTATCATTAATTAATTTCAACGGATCTCGTTTTATGAAGAACTCTACAAGACGGCTGGGTTATTTTATTTCAATAGAAAGACACCAGAAGCTTTAAATATGCGTTTTGTAATTCAAATACCAAATTCGTTCTACCAAATCAGATTTATAATTATAATTCGAGGACAAATTGCGGTATTGATATATACAATCAACTAATCGAATCAAACAGGAATATTTAATTGTTTTACAGCAGTATTGCATTCGTGTAATTTTTCAATTAAACTCTAAAGGTGACTTGTATAGATCTAGTTTAAAATTTTAAACTGTAGATTAACCAATCACAATAGTCAAAATCCGAGTTTAAACCATAGTTACCGGTTAAACTTGGACTATACAAGTCAACCTTAGTCACACAAAAATTTAAAATTTACTTAAAAATACTTTTAAGATAAAATTTTCTCTTTTGTGTTTGTTTTTCTAATTAACTGCAATTGATTATGTGTAATACTGATAAAACGGATTTGAATTTTACAGTTACATAATATTTAAATTAATTTATTTAATTTGCGTTTTTCAATAATTATAAATTGTTAATTCTTAAGTCTTAATTTAAATGCTTATTAATGAAAACTTTAAGATAAAAAGCTATGGTTTTAAAATTATTAAAACATGTAAAGTTGCGTAAAGTAAAATTTTACATAACTAGTTACGTAAAAATATTATAGCACCCTTTTTGAAAGGCGTAAGACAAAAATTGTTATATCCAACTACTATGCATTGCTATTAGCATTACTAGTACAAGTTTAGTTAAATCCATTATTCTGTGCAGTTTTGATGCCGGTAAGCGACCTAACAGGTTAAAATTTCACATCTAACTGTAATTATTACAGCATCTTAGTACACCTATTTGGGGTGGCTTGAGGAATAGGAGGCTGGTGGGCTGCTAACATCGGAGGTAGCATAATGGGCCAGATTATGTGGCCTGAGTGCATGTGAACCATGGTTTGCCCTCCACTTTCAATCCAGAATTAGTACACCTAACCTCTGAATATTAACATCATTCCAATTCAGATGTAATGCTTTCATATCATTATAAATACCTGACTAGAAATTCAGATAAATGTGTAAGTACTAAAAAAATTGTGGAGATTTATTTAATGATTCTTATAATTATTCAAAGCGGGCATTTTGGTTCCGATTAGATCCATGACATCTTTGATGAACTATTTATGAGTTTTTATTTATACGTGTAGTAATAAATTATATATTACAGCTCTACAGGCCTAGAAGGCCCATGGCTTCATTCCCTGTCTACCTTAACCTGTCTTGTAAACTCTCGTGTGTGACGCAGCCGTATCAACGGTAATGACGTCGACACAAACATCAGGGATCACCACAGGAGTGTAGATGCCCACCGGAAGGCCGAGCCAAGAAATTCTGTGCAATCCGCGATTTGAACCCAGAATTTCCGCTCTATACTCAACCAGCGATCACATCACTCCACTGCTGTGGCATATAAAGTATGTATATCAAAATTTTGATATCAAAATATATTATCAATATCAAAATATCAAAATTTGATATATCAAAATTTATTTAATGATTCTTATAATTATTCAAAGCGGGCATTTTGGTTCCGATTAGATCCATGACATCTTTGATGAACTATTTATGAGTTTTTATTTATACGTGTAGTAATAAAAGTTATTTTAAAATGTTATCACCGTCTATAGTAATAAAGCCAGGTAACCGGAATGAGGTGGCTTTAACTTGTGTTTGTCAGTTAGTTGGAATTGATTCAAGTCAATCGATTTTGAGTGATCTACTTATAACTGAGGTGCAAATAAATACCTAGCCGCCCAATGCTGCCAAGTAGGCCATCGAAGTAGTGGATTAAACATCGAGCGGTTTTTTTACCATTGAAAACAGATTTTGAACAAACTAAAACTTTGCTAAAGAAAGTTGATTTGGAAGACATTGCTGATGTTATATTTTAAGAGATACCACAAAAACATCGTTTTTAATATGCAAACCACACAAAAAAGAATTAGACTAAAAAGTAGTATAATTGTGCTTAATTTCAGTACAATTTGAGTCTTATATTTTTAAAAGTCTAATATTGTATTGAAAGCAGGTAAACATTTGGATTTATTATTTTGCTGAGATAAATAATCCAAACTGTTCCATTTTATGGTCTAGAGTTTACTATAAAAGAAACCACAATTTTGTGCACATTTAAAAAACAAAATTTATAATATAAAGTGCAGACGTTACGATCTGAACTAGAACTATTAAAAATTCGACTTTTGATTGTTATTTTTACTTTATAAGGCTCAAAACATAGAAATTATTAATAGATCCTTATAATCCTAATTTGCACCATAAAGAATTTCATTACGAATCGAATGAGCCCAGGATGTGTAAAATTCGCTGATTAGCTTTTAAGTTATCGTGGAAAATTTGCAGAAAATGTAGTTCTTCGGTAATTTTTATCAAAGTAAAAAAAACATTATTAAACTAATTATAGTTTAAATGATAGTTAATTTAATTTCAAATCAAATAATTTCAAAATTTAAAAAATCTTTTGAAATTATTTGCAAAATAAGTTTTACGAGCTTTGTTTATACAACAGCACTCGCACGTTTCCCCTGCACAAAAGATGGGTACATCTCTGCCATGATTTATTGTCAGAATTCTACAAATCAGAACTCATTGTTTATTTACAACCTTTTATAACTTTTCAAATTTTGAGAAATTTTTGCACGTATTTATGAAAGGACATTAAAAAATATATTTGAAAAGAAAAGAAATCAATCGCCCTGAAATTGTGAACTCCGGAACTCCAGGGTAGCTGTCCCCCCCACTGATAAAAGTTGATGTTTACCAACTCGCTAAATTTGAATCATCACTTTTTCAAATTTAACACGTGGAAACATACGACACAATTATGAGTAATGTTTATTCAACATGTTTCAAATTTAATGTAATTTTTAAACTTTTATTTCAGTGTACTATTAAACGCGTTACAAGACGGTCGTGTGTGATTTTGAGTGTTCAACATTGGATGATTATATAGTGAAGTGCATTTAACACTTTGGTGATGGAATTTGGAAATCAGATTGCTGAAGATCCGGAATGGAATCACGTAAGTTTTTATTTAGTTAATATTCCGTTTTAACTTTGTTTGCCAAACGTAATTCGCTCAATAAGCCAAAAGGGGGGTGTATTTTTTATTTCTTCTTTTTAAATCTACAAAAATTATTTTAATAACATTAGAATTTGATGTTTTAAATTAGATCAATTTCATTTTGGTTTATTTTATGAAAGGTTTCTGTAATTTAAATGTAAATACGAAACGTAATAGATTAAAAAAAAAGTAGTAAACCCTGCAAGATGTTAACGCTGAAAGTTTTCTAAAAGCTAAAACTTGATATTTATGTGTATTTATAATGCCGGGAGCATCACATTATCGAATCAACATGAAAGGGAAATTCATGTGTGTCCGCTCGTCCGTATGAATTGATACAGCATGTAGTATCTTTAATACATTATGAATACCCAAAGATGTTTGCGGTTTCTCGGAAACTCTTGATGAAGATGTAGCCTAATCACCATCGGCAGATGGATTAGTCTAATTCTGTTCTCTGTGTGTGTATACCGAAACTAAAGTTTGATAAGACCGCCAGAATGGTGGCTCAATTTTGCAAAGAGGTTTGGAAGAAATGTGTGATTTAAAATAAATTTTAATTTTACGTGCGTGCGTGTATAAAACAAGATTGACTTGGGTTTAGTTGTCCATAATTTAGGGATTTAAATGTATGGCATTATAGTGTGATTAACTTGCTTCTTTTGTTGTGGCATAATCTCGGGATACAAGACCGTCAGCTGCGCCAGATTTTAATACACGTAAAATTAAAATTAGGGGTTGATTTGCATCTCGTAATGGAGAAAAAGCGCCAACTTGGAGGCGCACTGTCCCGCTCTCGAGATATGAATAAGTCGCATAAGTATTATATTATAAGAGAAAAAGTTTTTTATTTTCTATTAAATATTATTTGCTAGGAGAGAGTAAGGCTATTGGATCTTAATGAATTGAATTCAGAACCGTTCCGACTACGTGCCGGAATATGAAGATTTAGAAAGTTGCGGCTTAACGCCCTTAATAGCGTTCTGTAATTGCTGTCGCATTGTGTAGAAGACACGATGAGGTCCACACCGTTCAGAATTTCTGAATGTGTGGACACACCTACCTGCTACGATAAAATAACCCGAGAACTGCAAATCTCGCGAAAGGGGAGCGTGATTTGTGTACTAAGTTCTTGCCATCGTCGTCGCCTACATCAATAATAATCGCGATTCTAAATGGAAGTTCTAGAAGAAGCCGAGGTAGATGATCAGTGAGGTGAATTGAAGAGGAAAGTCTTAAGTGGCTCGGGCTTTGGTTTTACGCCGCAGAAATAAATGGATTTGATTCAACCCTATTGAATTGTTTGCATATCTGTGCTTGCTTGCTTTTACGTTCTCTGACCTTCTCAATTGCATGCACGACACAGGCTCGCTCACAATCAAAGGACCAATTAACAATCATTATTATAATTAGACATATGCAAAGTGAGTTATTAAATTTTATACACTACCAGCATCTCACGCATGCACTTTAATTAAGTTCTTAGACACAGTAAAATATCCCAAAGCCTAAGATGAAATCGGCAGTGGCATTAGCCTATTGTAGTCGAGGGACCAATTGAGCTAAAACCGACACTAAGAAAGACGCAATTTTAGGGGTTTCATGAGGAGAAAATGCCTTCGTTCATTAGATCTAATTTTTTAAACGCGAAATAGATAATAATATAAGGGTAGCGTTCACTTTGGTTATATTTTACTACGTAGGTAGGTAATATGAGGCAAGGTAACTAGAGGTATAGAAGCCCAAGTATTTAACGAACACCGTTAATAAATCAAATACTCCGACGCCGCATATTTCATGTTTTATTTTACGCCGTATAACTTACACCTGCATCGAATCCGAGGGTTGGCCCAAGGAGTATATAAATCTGCCACCCGTTCTTTAATCTGTCCGAAAAATACGTCTCGCAAACTTCTACTCTGTCAATTTTCGTTTGTAAATATTGAGTTAATCCGTGCTCTCGTGGAGCGGATGAGTGTGAAGCGATTTCCTTCTTCACTCGCAGCACTTATTAAAACAAACCTTCAGCTACTTGTTTCATCCCGCATACAAGGACCTCCTAATTAAGATTCTCATCCTTTTTGCCCTCGTTCGAAACGCTATACTTTCTCGTTTTGTCTCAGGTGACTGAGCACCCGTTAAATAACTGTCGGATACGTAGCTAGCTATATCATGCTTTTCTACACATTTTGCAACTTGGAATCAGCAACCATCATTCGTCGTCTTACATGGCATAATACTCGTGTAAACATAAAGATGCGAAATCGACAGATGAGAGAGCTTTACTTGTTTGTTAAACGCGCGTGACATCTTAAACTTCACCTGCATCTCAATCGGTTAGTTTAACAATGAGAACACGCTTCCATTAATAATTTTGAGCCGTGCAAGTTTTTGAATCTTCCTAAGTGCGAGGCGACGTGAGTAGGTAGGTAAGGTAAGGTAAATTGTTGAAGTGGATAATGACGAGTAATATGAAATTTGTGAAAGTAGAGCGCGTTAATAAGAAGAGGGTAGTAACAAACTCATCAACTCCATAGCAATACATTATCGTAGAGGTTTGCGTAATGAGGCCGCAGTCTTTGGTTGTTCTATCAACAAGCTAATTTTCACGTCTCAGCGTCTTAAATATTAAAACCGCCTACCCATCCATCGTTTTTGCTCAACGCGCCACGGCGAGGTGGTTTAAATAAAATAAATTTGGGGTGCAAAATCCAAAAGTAAAACACAAAAATCACCACAAGAAACATAATTAACAATCCGGCATTTAAAGAGTACATAAAAGAGCGAACAAGTGTTTGCTCAAAAGTAAGAGAAGCCTTTGGAGTTATGCTGGCAAGAAATACATAAAGTACGCCTTGAATGATGATAATTTGAGAGAGAATTAGTAACGTTTCCCGTTAATTCAGGCAGACTCGTCTTGTGTTTGCCTTTAATTGGACGAAAACCAAAACACAGGTCGGAGATTCTGCTAGGTTGTATTTGGTTACAGACATACACGAACACACTCCAACTTGCAGGCTGCTTAGAGACTTGATTTAAATCTCTGCAGTTAATACGACGAGCAAGGGTCATTTTCCTTTTCTATTTACTTAGGTTACTACACTAAACTAGTATTAACGAACGATGTGAATATTTTCCTAATATAAATAAATATGTTTAATCATGTTATTAAAATATCCTGTTTGTTTTATCAAAATTTTAACTGCATACCTAATGAAAACCGTTAATTGAAAACAATTGCAAATTTACTTTTTTAACCTTCAAATATATAATTGAATTATGTGTCGAAAACAGATCACTTTTATTGAATAAAATATTATCACAGTATAATCAACGGTTGAGTTGAGTTCCTGTAAATCAAAAAAATATAAAAAAAATAACTAATAGTTTGAGAGCAACCAGAGGAAAATTTGTTTTTCCCAATAGTAAGGATTTTCAAAGAAGAAGTAACCCAAATGCAATTAAAAAAAAATTGAAATTTTATTTCTACTTTTGCTCGTGAAAATATCAGTGATTATATTCCATTAATAATTGAGTTAAATTAAATAGTGTCAGTTAAAAACAACCAATTCCATCGACTACACAGGCGGTTTAACAATTTTGTAGTACAAATTTTACGATTGTGACTATTTAAAGCTGTAAAAATTAATTTGATCCGGTTGTTAATTTTATATCACTGCGGAGAGCGTAGTGGTTTAAGTGGTTGCTTTATAATCTTAAAATCGGGCACAATAATTGGTAGTACTTAGTTAGATTTAAATCGGCGATACAAATTCTAATTAGTTATTCTTCTTTTTCCATTCAATTAAATATTTTTAAAAAGGCTTTAAAGTGAAAAAAAAAGAAAAGAAATACAAAAAATTTTTTTTTCTGTTTCTAAGTCTATTCTTTTGGGGTGCTAAAGTTGCTTTTAACTGAAATTTATAGTTTTTAAATTGTATAATTTAATTTTGGTTTAAAATTGGATTTTCCCATAAAGACAAAATAATCAAGTATTCTATGAATTCTTGTGTTTGAATCCTGCTCGGGCAGAATTGCCTATGGTGTGGTTTGAATTCCACGTTAAACTATATTACGTCTAATTACTTTCTTTCAAAAATGCATTTTTTTATTGATTTTTCTTTCTATCAACATTAAACTTTGCTAGGTAGGCAAAGAAATGAGTGCAGCTGAGAAAAACAGTAGGACATATACAGGACACTGCTGCTTAAACAGACATCTCAACATCATTGAGGTCGTCTAAGATCCTTACATGTAGAATAATGGAAAGGAGGAAGAAACTCTGTACCACCTGCTAGATGTATGTCTAGCCCTAACCACAGAAATAACTCTGTGGAATACCTCTGTTATCCTTATCCAATAACTGAAGAGATAATGAAGGTATTCATCAGCAGTTTTAAACACAGAACGCGGGGTACAGTGGGCCCAAAACCTCAGTAGAAGTGGATGTAGAACCATGACACGTCTAGCAATAATAATAATAATTAATAGGTGGGGAAAACAAAATGACTCTTACAGTTTAGCACAAAAATGAGTTAATCCTGATAAGTTGGAATACTTATTATGCAAGATACAAAACAATATGTAACGCTTAGAAAATCAAGTTTTGCTGCTTGACCATTCTAAGCTTTCAATAGATTTTCAACTCTTCCACTTTCCAAAACATATAAATACGTAGGCTGCTAGAAAAGTTTCCGGGAACGATATGATAAAACACATATAAAATTTGGTAAATAACTTCACTAATTTATAACAGTGTGGTCTAAGTAGTGCAACTTGATAAACATATCACAATTTTTTAGACAAACCCAAAATGTATCGACACTTTTGGAACTAAAAATTTTAAAAATGAGTTCCAAAAGTGTCGATACATTTTTGGTTTGTCTAAAAAATTGTGATATAAATTACTTCACTGTTTTTGAAAGTATTCGCTTTAGATATTAATGCACTTTTCCATACGGTGGAACTAAATTGAAAAACATTTTTTCCACTCTGAAGTTGATACCTCAGAAACCAACGTTTGAAATGTTGCAACAATAACCGAACGATGGACTGTTGTTCATTTTTGGGTTCATACCAATAAATCCAAATTTCAGTACCAGTAAAAATATTATTGCACACCAAATTTGAAAGACCTCAGTTGAATTCCTTGAGCATTTCTTTACACCATTTGACACGACTTTGTTTCTGAGTTGATAAGTTTCTGTCAAATTGTGTGGAATCCAACAACTGAAAAGCTTTTGTACGTCTAAATGATCATGTAAAATCGTGTGTATTGTTTCCATGTCGATGCCTGATGATGTCCGAATTTCTCGGTAATTCATAATCATAATCATTAGTGATAACAGAGTTTCTGGACGAAATTCGTCACTGAGAGTGGTAAATAAGCAGTAAGTACTCTTGGATGGTGCTTCGTTTCCAAAAGCCAAAACAAGCTAATCGATGAATTTTTTCGACTTTAAACCACATTTAAAATCGTAAAAAACATGGTACGAAAATATTCACACAACAGTTCCACTTTGTACTTAATCACTTATTTTAAAAATCTGTCTAAAAAAACTTATCTCATTAAGTTCAAACTTTCAAGTGAATTATATGTAAAAAATATTAAATTTTACAAATATGTGAGTTAAAAAAATTGACACCATTGGAAATACTACATTTCGGAAACTTTCTCAGCAACCCACGTATACTGGGCTGAAATTTAAAAAAATTCAGTTGGACCTAGTGATTAATATTCTTAGCCACCTGAAAGTTCGTTTGAACGATAACCTGTAGAAAACATCACAGTTTTAAGAATATCCAAATGGAAAATCTTTAAAAATTAACGTCATACTTTTATTAAAACTAAATCAAATGCAATGACGAACTTTCTTGTAGAAAATAGAATTTTTTGTTTAGTTGTTTCTAAAATATTTTCAGGGTAAAGTTTGGTACCAAATGCAAATTTACAAATTTTTTCAAAAGAGCCCTAAACCGCAACTTTTACGAAATAGCAAAACGCATAAAAATATTTAATATTTGTTTACAAATAATGTAAATTGTAAAACAAAGTTTTTTACGTTTTTCGATGTAAGATTTGTAAAATCACGCGCGCTCAATGCAGTAAATTCTAAATAACGCGTTTTTCAATTGACAACTCCAGCGATGTGAAATAGTTTTATGGGGTTAAAGATAACAATATTTTTAGTGAAATTGATTTCGGGCACATTAAGTTTCAGTGGATTTCGATGAACAGTTAAACTAAGCCATTACACACAGTCGGAGCTTACTTAGATCACGAAATGGCTTTATTGAATTGTTACATCAAGGTAGAGCAATAGCAACTCTATTTTATTGAATAGTAGCGAAGCAACTTTGAGTAGTACACAAAAAAATTGTATTCCATTTGATTCGTAATTAGAAACCGTAAGTTTTAATGCTTTTACACAAATAGACAAATTATTTGATGACGATCGACGTATTTATCAATTCATGATAATGACACATTTAATAAGGTTATATAATGGATACCTGACGACTTCGTGTCTCCTATTAATATTAACGATTAGCATTTTTGTCCTCGCATTTCATTTCATATTTATGGGTTTGCATCAAGGATCATGCATTTTTGATCGGATAATTAGGTACCTACTGTATGTCCAAATTACTGGGTTATTATTTTGAAAAATGTTTCCAATTTTAATTTATTTTTTTATTATTAAGTTTTTGAGTTGTGGGCACGTAGCCTTCGAGGTGGACTTTCCAAACTTTGACTTATTTAAAGTGGGTGGAGTTGGAGAAAGTTTTGGAATTTGTGATTTGGTTCGTAAAATGCATATTTCATATTGTGTTTCTTAAGAAGTTTTTATTTGCTCTCTCCGGTCATACATGATTGGTTACGACAGTAGAAAATAATATTTTTCCTATACGACAGGAAAATCTTATATTTTTGAATTGTAATAAATATTTCGTCGGAAAAGACAATATTTAGGCCTAATTGTAAATCGATACCTTTCAGCGGTTACTTACTTACCTCCTTACAAAGTGCGTCGAAGACTAAACCAGTCATTTTCCTCTATTAATATTCTGTAAATTAATTTTCAAGTGCGGGTAATTTTGGCTTGCGTGTACCAAAGATAGAGGACTGTGCGGTCTTTATGCCTTTTAATGAGCGGTTATCAGAATCGGCTGATCAAATACACTTTCCGATTTATAATTCATTAAACGGCGACTTATAGTAAAGTAGGTACATAAAATAAGAAGGCTTACGTTATTTACAAAATTGGAATTTAATTTTCAGTAAAAGCATCATTTTCCGTGACTTTTTAATGTTGAAATTATTTTCGGTTAATTTTTTTTCTGAAATTCCTAAAAGAAAAATCTGAATTTGGTCTGTGGGTGGGGAGGAATAAAATTTGTGGGAGAATATTTTGCTCTGTTATAAACTTGAAATTTTAAGAGAAATCTTAAATCTAAATGTAGAAGACATTTCGGAAGCGTTTTAATCGCAGAATTTCAGATCTCGTTTAATATAATAGCGGCGTATCACAGATAATAGTTCACATTCTCGCTAAGATACAAGGTATGTATTATTGGATATTCTCAGCCTAAATTGCCATCCATTACGATCCCACTAATTTGGCATAATCATCGTTTAGTACCTCATAAATCATGCATCTGCAGACACTCGTGCTGATGTACTAACTTTACTACAGTAACCCAATTTAAACCCACCACATTTTAAAGTCTTTTTAAAACATGGTTAATTTTTAAATTGCCTCGTGAATTATTCAAATTGCAAATACATTTTTAGATTAAAATTTTCATCTCCAAAAACTAAAGCCATCTTACCTGCCTTGATGTAGCTAATTACAAATAATTTTCCCCATTTTGGATATTGGGTTTCAGAGAATTTTCCGAAAACAATTTACGCAACGCAAATTGTTCTTATCAAATCGCAATCCCTCTTAATTTTTATTTTAAATTAATGTCAAATTTGTTATAACTTCGTACAATAACAATAAACAAGAAAATTGACTCATCGAGGAGATTTTTTAGAAAAAATACTAAAACAAAATGAACAACATGAAAATAATTTGACTATGTAAAATGTTCTCTTTTTAAAAATCACAATAAAACTTTTTTCATTTGACACCCTGTATTATTTACATATTCTGACGCTCGTTTAATTTTCCTACTTTTAATTTAGTTTCCTAGTTTCAAATCAAAAATTAAAATTCTAGTTGAACAATAAATAATTCCTATACATTTTGAAGTTACTAAGAAATATGTGCATCCGTTCAAGATAATCTAATTTTTTTTTGAGATGTTCTTTAATCAGGGTATTTTTCATTTTAACTTTTTGTTGTTTACAAAATAATTGTAAAACTGGCCCGTAGATTTAATAAAATCACAGTACCTTTACACGTAAAACACTCCGTATAATTAAATATAATTTGGAAAAATTTACTGTAAAAATTTATTGGAGGTGATTACAGCTCAACAGTTGTGCGTTATCTGCTAATGCTAAAATCCCAATTTGAGTAATAACTTTTTTCGGACCGTTTCTCCTTGGTAGGTAATGGCAAACCACCAAAGTAATTTACTAAGAAAATTCTTCTCAAAATGAAGTACATTTTTAACAGCGTTTTAAAGCTTACGGATTATAGAACAACCTTTAAAGAATCATGATAAAACTAAAAGATTTGAAATACATTCAAAAAGTTTCTTTACCCTAATAACTTTTTCTTATATTATTTTTAAAACCATACCTAACCACGCAAGTTTAGAAACAGCGACAAGTGATGCTTCCATCACCACGCTGTCACCCATCCAAGTGCAAACCAAGTCGATATCTTGTGCCAGTTGGCTACCTATTACTATTTTGACCACTAAATTTTTAATAACTCAAGAATTATTTGTGGTACGATAAAAACCAAAACGCCATTTTATCGGAAATTTAATTTCCTATAAAATCGAACTTTTGATATTTCATCAAAAGTTTGACCCATTCGAATTAAATTTAAATTGGTCTTTCAACGTTGTGTTTCATTGTTTATAGAGACGTTAATATTTTATAAACATTATAATTATATGTTTGACCCAGAAAGCGATGATTTAATAATACAAAAAGAAATTTCGTTACATCTTTGTGATTTTTTATTAAAAAGCAACATCGTATGAGAAAAAAAAGTAAAAATTAAACATTTATTTTTTGTTTTTCTAAACATTAATTTTTTATTACTGTATTTTAAATAGAATAACTTTGCATTCTGAATTAGTTCTCTTTTCTAGATTTCCAACGTCCTTGAATTCCAACCAAAACCAATCAAAATTGTATGAAATGTCGTTTTTTTTGCATTTCAATAATAATTAATAGAAACTCTGTTATTTTAAATAAATAATTTTTTTCAAAAAACGTGTTAGATGGAAGGATAATATAATTGCCGAAATTTTTCCCAAGTCAAAATTAAATTAGGAATTTAATATTTGATAAATCAGCGTTTTATTATATTGTGAGTTCATTTAAGAGATAAATACAATTTTCGTGGCATGCTATAATGTAGAAGGAAAATTAACATCTTAATTAATAAATTCTTAACAATAAACGTCTGGGCAGATTATTAACGTATCGCTGCAATGCTGCACATTTTCTACAAGACCATAAATCTCTTACGGCAAAACCGGAAAGAAAATCGGTTACAATTTTATTAGCTATCTTCGTCATTTTCGCTATATTACAGTGTAACTAGGTTTTCCTGACGTATAATTAACGTTCGTTCGAGAAAATCGTAGGTACGATGTAATTAATGCGAATTGTGGCTTATAATTATTTGGCGAAAGAACGCGTGCTGGTCAAAACTTGCACGCATAAGTTAATCTGTTTATTTCATTTTCGACTCCAGTCACATTTACTTATAATTTACAAAAATCTCCCTTATCGTTCCAACGATCCAAAAACGATGCAATATGATTGATAAGGCTTTTCGGTGTAATTTTATGTCGTGATACTCTTAAGTGATTAATAATTTTTTCTTTCCTTATTTTTTGGGTGTTTTGACTACTTACAAGTGCTATAATAAAAATCTGACTCGTAATATCACCATGCAATATATTTTTACGTTTGAAATTATACAAATACAGGTTTTTCTAGCATGTCCTATAAAATATGCACGCACGGGCAAAATAAATGATTGTGTTTCAGCTTTCTTAACCATCACCCACTGTGCGACCAAACAGCTGAAATAAATTTTGTAGGATTTTCTTGTATTACTTTTCTTCCATAATTCTAGGATATTTATCGTATGTGTGAGGACAATGTGATTGGTTATCTAAAACTTGTACAACTGTTTGGAAAAAAAATTTAATACTACCGCACCAACAATTTAATATTTCATGCAAGTCAAAAATACTAACAACTCGAAATGAAATTATATGTGATGCGATAGTTTTAAACTAAATTATACCTTTACTGATAACTTAATATCTATGTTACTTGTTACATTTATATAACTTTCCTTTTTATTATTCATTGATATTCACCTCCCATCCCATACGTAACAATTTTGCACCTCAACTATTCCAAAAAAAATTAATAAATTATAATTCGGTCATGTAATCGAATTTTAAAATAGACAGAATATTTTCGAGTTAAAACATGTAAGTATTTGGTAGTACCTATGCATTTATAAATTCAAAACTTTTAACAGGAATGTTAAACCACGTAAATTTTAACCGTTTTATAAATTCTTTTATCAATATTTTGTTTTCATGATGAGATCAAAACATAATATATTTTACTTACTAATTTTTAAATTTTTACAATTTTGGAATGCAAGAGCATTGCTGTAGTATATCGCAACAGATAGTACCACAATTAATAGTTAACTTTTAGTATGAGATTGTTTGCGCTGTCAGTGTTGAATAAATTTAACAGAATTGTGAAATTCACTCCTCAAAAACTCGCGGAACAAGATTTCCACGAGACTCCCACTTTCAAACCTGACCTTCAAATCAAAATCGCCCCCCCCCCCCCAAACAATAACAACGATCATCTAAATTTTATATAAATGTAATTGTATCTCTTGTTTAAAAGAAAAAATTGAAATACTCAGAAGAAAACTTTGCGTCGCCCACAACTGAGGTAGTGCACTAACTTTAAGAAAAACTTTTATAAATGAAGAAATTAAAACGTAAACAAGTGGAAAGTTTTTATGTGTCTGGGAAAAATATTTATAAAATTGTTGCAAAAATAAATTGTAAGTTAGTGAGTTAATTTTAGAAAGTTTACTTTGTTTTAAAAACACCCTAACTAAAAGATATAAGTATAAACCAGACTTTTTAAAAGTTAACTTCTCTAAAGTGTAGTTCTTTCAACTTTGACCCAATTACTTCTTGTAAGAGTTGAACAACAAATTTTGTCATTTTGATAGTCAAATTGGGTTTGCAAGTTTGGTTCGTTCAAGGCGAAAATTTGCGTTTTTTCTTTCTTCCTTAATTATGAGTGGGTGAAATTTGCTAGTAGCGAATCGTGCTTAATTTCTGATTCTTGAAACATCTTTCGCGACCGACAGCAAGTTTAAGAACACGAGTTGCTAGTGAAGTGTGTAATTAATCCGAAAATGCAGGTAATTTATGCTAGGAATGTTTATTGCAGCCTTGGAGCTAATTTACGACCCGTCACCGCACCGACGGACGGGCCCATTGAGGGCTCGAATCTTGGGTGGTGTTTTCCTACTTCGGGGTTGCCTTTATCAAAATCAAATATTTGCTCTAATAGTCAATACTGTTTAATGTTGAGTACATATTATAATATACCTACACAAAATAAACAAATCAAAAGTGAGATTTCATTACCAGCAAAATTGCTTGAGATAATTTCGTAATCGAGATGAAATAGTTTCGCAAATTAAATATTCATCAACCGAATACAGCAAATTCTAACTTTTTGTGAGGTTTTCAAAATGATATTTTCTGAAAATATAAACAAAATTCAGTTTTCTGAGACAACATTCGGCAAAGTTCTTGTGAAAGTGCTGACAATACCAACAATTCTCTGTTTACATGTAAAAGCTCCCCTATTATGTCGTGAATCAGAAGCTACTAATAATAGTTAACCAATGAACCAAATCGGATATGCTTTAATGATTTAGTACTACTGGTAGTCACAATAAAACTTGGACGTTACTAAAATGCAGTCTGTAAAGAATTTATTCGAAAAATTCAACAATATCAAAAACGAATTTTATCAATTGAATTTTTACAAATTACGAATTTAGGATTTTTGAGTTAAATATGGCTGAAATATATTTTTTGCAAGACAGTGCACTGGAAAACATACAGCAAATTTTTGTAAAACCGCAAACTACCGGTGTTCCGCGTGTTCCACAGAACAAGGTGCTTTCGCAATTGACTGCATTAGTTTGACTAATCACTAGTCAATACACGAATACATATTTTATGTGATCCACAATAGGAAAACGTGTGACAAATTCTCCAAATAAAGTATATAATAAGTATTTATTATGTCAAATTGTCTTGTTTTTCGTGAAAGATTTGTAGAATTGGCTACTGATAGTACCAAAGTAAATAAATTTGCCCCAGAAATTAATCAGAAGCTGTTCTTAAAAAGTATGAGATCAGAAAAGTTTGAACAACACTGTCTTAGTTATTAGAACGAATGTGAGAGAAATTAGTCTGCATTATTGAAATCTTAAAAAGTTAACTTTTTTAAACTCGGAAAATGTTGAAAAGTTGACAATGATCAATCACAAGCATAGTTTGCTGCACTACCAAACAGCGCTTTTACGATTTTACTTGTGAGAAAATTTTATTTGAATCCCGTTTATTTCTCTAAAGTTGACTTGATAAGTAAAGCAACTCTTCAATCTTGTCGAGTTTTATTTAGAAATACTAGCGTTTTAATAATTACTTTCTCCTTGGTTAGCTGTTGAATAATCGCCCAAGTCACGGGGTGGTCAAAACCTGTCACCATCACCATCTCGCAGTCCTAAGGCTTCCATTGCATCCAGCTCTTCCTGCTGCGTCAAAGCGTTTGTTGGTCTTCCACGTTTTCTCCTAACGCATGGTGTCTAATTCTACATTTTCTTTGACCATCTATACTTTTCCATTCCCTGCATGTGCCAGAACCATTTCAGTCTTTTTTCTTTGATTGTATCTAACCTATTTAGAGCCATCTACATCCATTCGCTGCCAAATATAATCACTCCAGATATAGTCTAATCTAGACAAACCACAACTGAACACCCAGAATTTCATATGCAAATCTCTGAGTTTATTTTTGTTATAAATTATATTCAAAATAGATTAACCATTAATTTTTAAACCCAATTTTTAAAATCAAACAATTTTTTTTGTTAAAATGAAACTCAAATGTGTTATGACTGTTTTTAAAAGACCATTACACGAAATTTAACTTTCTGAATTTTTCACATATCTCAGAACGCATTTTGGTCTTGTTTCTTTAGTTCTCAGTTCCTCAGATCGATTTATTATGCAGAAAGTTACAAATATTGAGAAATTTTTATAATTTCGGTCAAGTACACAATTAATTATTATAGTCTATTTTTTTCACTAAATTCGAAAATAATTTTGTAGTAAACCCAAACGTTAATCTAGAAGCACCTAGATATTATTTTATTAATTAAAATTGAATTACTTGACGTTTTTAGTTATTAAACCTTTATATAAATTGGGAAATTATTAATAAATTTCATATAAAATTAAAGATTATTTTTCTAAAAAAAATTTTTAACTAAAATAATTTTTTGCTTAAATTCAAACTCTTCCATTGGAAACAATCCTCGTTTTTTTCATTTCTACCTCAAAATAGTTATATCACCAAAGTTATCGATTTTTCATTGTAAATACTAAAGTGTTTTTAAATTTCGTTAAATTATCTAGATACAAAGCAAATTAGGTATGAATTAATTGATCAAATGATTGATTCCTCTTTCCGGATAGCAAATTTAACGAGTTAAAACTTTAGTGCACCATCTTTCAATCATTTTTGCGTAGCAACCCTTAAAAAGCAAAAAAAAACATTTAGCGATCGGACCTCCAGATTGAGAAACGATGATCTAGTCTCTATACTCTGTTTTAATTATTTAAAAAAAATGTAAAACGTTTGCATTAAACGGATGACTTTTAAATGTTAACCAATGAAATTGCTTTGAATAAACACTAAATCTCGTATAATTTCCTTATTGTGAGTGAGTCTTTTTTCAAAGCAATTTCATTGGTTAACATTTAAAGGTCATCTGTTTAATGCAAACGTTTTACATTTTTCTTAAATAAAACAGAGTATAGTGAATATTTTGTATATTACACCCTGTATATTACAGTTCATCTTTTGATAGAATTTTATAGCAGCATCGTTCGTAGAAGACTTAAACTTGAAGCGTTATTTAGAAACTTCTATCTATGAACCTTTACAACATCACATCATAATTTTTATAATAAAGTAAGCAAATAGAACATCGAAATCAGCACGTTTACACTTAAAAATTTGCACTAGAAGCACGTGAACACTAAACGGAACGCAGCCATTGTGATTTAATCCAAATTGACCGCTTTTGCAGTGAAAATTATACGATTTCCTCACAATTCTCTCATTACAAAATTTGTCGTCAACTTCTTATTAAATCAATTAATTAATCATTTTCCTGATTTAGATTTTCAAGTTGGTCTTGTAATGGAGATTATTGTAAGAAATTCTAAATTGCTATTATTCATAATTTAAGTAGTTGATTACGGTACAATAAAATATATAAGTTGAAAAACTTTTATATTTTTATTTAATTTGGTATTATTTTCCTTGATAGTTTTCTTATCTAATCGTTCACGTTTATAAGGAATTGATAGAATCCATAAAATATTTAAGAACTAAGAAGCTACTAACTGATGCTAAGCGTTTATGGTGAGCACTGTGTTTTTTTATAAAAAAATTTAATTTAAATAATTTAAAGTTAAAATAGTTTGAAGTTTTCATAGTTTTCTCTTAAATTGTCTAATTTTCATGAATTTATCCCTTAAAGTACGCCTTGTGTGCTTCACCCAGAAGCACACTCGATGCTAGCAAACAGAAGGAGCTCTGATGTGGTTTGTGGTGGGCTTCGTAACCCGTCCTTCAGCCTGTCCGTCACCCGCCAACCTCGTAGTATACAGCGCCACACTGCGCCCTAAAGCAACTCTTTACGCCCTTCTATTCCTTTAACTACAGTTTATAATCATAAAATATGACCAAATTGACTAATTTTACAAACCCTTATTCTAATAACAAAATTATCTAAATAACTCTAATTTAAAGTAGCTGTATGTAATGATCTTGATCGTTTCATTGTCGTTAGTTAACTTGATAACTTTAAAATCGATATAATGACTGAATTATAGCATAATTTACAAAATTATTGCTAAATTTGAAAACTTTCGCTCGTTAATATTTTAAAAATTCAAATTAAAAGTTTTTACATAAACGGAACCAAGATAGGGTCAAAAATGCAATTGAAACAAATTTCGAATACTCGAAACGACGCCTGACGGTTTTTTTTTCAAAATAAGGAAGAAAATCTTAATTTTATCGTTTTATTTGGTGTTTGATTACAAGAAAGTTTTCAAACAGCAAAAACCATAGTTTTAAGTGTGAATTTAGTTTTAAAATTTCACCAAATTGAAATGTCTCGGTTATTACAAAAAGTTTTTAATAGTTTAATAAAGTTTCTTGTTCTTTGAAACAATACGGGGGTGGTTCACAAAATTTTTAGGGTTTACAAAACAAATCATACTAATTTATTGCCGACGGGGATGACAATAATTTGATGACATTAATTATGTGACTCTATAATAATTATTTAATTGCTAGAAAACACGCAGAAACTATAATAAAACTTAAAGCATTTATATTAACTTTTGCACCAAAATAAATTAGATAAGGCTATTGAGATATCGCATCTTTATGGTTTGAATTTTCATTGCTCCCTCATTACGCTTATGTTGATAATAAGGACGAGGCTAAAAAAGGTCGGTTGATAATAAATTATAAAATGATTTTGTTTTAGTTTAAAATTGGTCGGGTGTGTTTGCATGATGTAGATGTAATCGTTTAAATTGCAGTTTGGAGTTTTTTTTTATTGGGTCGAGTTAATTAAATTTCGTGAATGCTTTAATTTTTGGAGCTTAATTATTATAAAATTTAGCGAGTAGAATTGAGACTCCATAATCTACATATGGATTTCTCATTTCGTGAGTTCTTAATCCTAATGCCGTCTCCGTGGTTGTAAGACGGGGACGATGGGGTTGTTGTTAATTGATCTTTTCCACCCTCATTTTAAACCACTGCTTGGCTTAATGCGCGGCTGGCAAACATAACGCACATGAAACCGTGCTGCATAGCGCCAATATCGGTGATACCCAGTACCAGGTCCCCCCCTTTCGTACCCTCCAAATGTCTAATTAACCCGCAAACACTGCACATTATACGCTACTGTCGCGATACTGAATATTGCTAAATACCTTAGACCCGCTTAATATAAGTGCTTCCTATTTAAACACACAACAATGACGACACAAACGATATTGCCATTTCTTTAGCAAAATTAATAAAAAGATGCTATCGTTTTGTTCATTTCAAATTTAAATGTGAAAGATAATAAAATTTTCTCTTTTATTAACGACAAAATTAAGGAAAATGCATGCAAAGTTCTATAACCCAGTACAACCCTAAGGGTAAACGTAATCCCTTACAACTTCAACTAACATCCACATACCTTTCACACAATATGTTGAACACGGATCATTAGGATCAGATCGGTGGAATATGAATGCTATTATCCTACCCGTTATTTATATCTCGTCCTAGGACCTTCTCTTACCCACGAGCCCAATTATTAAACACTCATTAGCGAAAATCAAGAATCTTCTTTCCTTCCCATTACATCTCGAAATAATGAATCCCGGTGTATGTAGATATACATGACGCCTTAATTATAATTCAATTTACCAACTTTACAAAAAAAAATCGCTAGCACTACTTTACAATTTTACATTATTCACTAATTTTAACTTTTGTTGAACTTGTCGTAATGTGCAGTCTACAAAGTTTCTCGTCTTACAATTGAAGCGTCTCTTAAAAACTAACACTGAATTTTATAATATGAATTTTCTACCCTTATTTTCTAGTCTAGCCACATAATTAATAAAGGTTTTACGTAATTACACCCTTTTTATTTAATTTTCAAAATTAACACTCCGGTGCTATTTTTATTTGCGGCCGTTCGGAAAGTAAGTTAATCGTTTTATTTGATCATTTTCATAGGGTCAATAAAATTTATTTCCCATAAATGCTTTTCCTATTGCTTTCTTGAGCACTCTTATCTTATTTATCGATGGTAATAGGGACCAAATGACCAGATATAATAAAATGATTAATTTTGGATTAGTGGCAAAAAATTAGACGCCCCGTAACTTAACGATCCATTTTTGGCAAACCTAAACTGAAAAATTTGATTTTGTCGTAATAAATTAATAACAATTTTATGTCTTTTTCATAGCTTCAAGTATTGAGACGTTTTCATAAAATAATAAACTTGACATCTGCTGCTTCAGATGATGGCCAATAAAATGCATATCGTTGTATCTTATTAGATATCAGAAAATTGTATACAGAGCAAATCGATACTGTTAGATTTTTGTAGAGACAAACAAATTTATAATTTTATTATGATAAGATAATTAACAAAATGATAAACAAGAAACCAAAAACTAACCCAAAGTGTAAAAAATAGCGTATATAACACGGGATTAAAGCGCTTATTAATTTAGGTATATATTTATTTATTTCTGTTTGATATTTAGAAAGGTGAGAAAAATGTTATTGATTCATTCGTCCTTTATATAATAGCCTTCAGTCTTTTCATCCTGATTTTTACCTTTTACTGTAATATATTATGAGTTAACTAAAAGGAGAGCATTTCAAGATAAAATTTGGAATAATTATGCAAATTTATTTGAATTGCAAGTAAATAAAGGTAATGTGCAATAGGAAACGCCTGACTTTTGCCCACAGGGCACATATCTCAACATGTATCTAAAACAACAACTCGGTTCTATTCCCCACATTACAATAACAATCTCGAAAATCCCTCCTCAAGTGTTTAAATAACACACACCGCGTCGGAGTAGTAAAAAAGCGTAAAATAACAAAATTACTTGTGAACGGACCGTATAAAAAAAAACAATTAAGCGTAATCGTTAAGAGGCTATTAAAAAATTATTTTATTTTAACATCGCATTATCGTGGCGGAAATCTGTTGGAAATGATCTTGGCTTCACGCCCGCAAATAAATTTACAGATTCAGAAAATTTGCAACTCAAATAAGCTACATTAACGTATTTATTCACACGTACAAGAAGATTTCTTGCCCTAGGAAAGAACGATGAATTTTCATTATTTTAAATCGTTAACATATTTTTAAAATGTAAACGTTACATGTCATATTTTATTTTGTTAACGTAGATTTTAACGAAATTGCGTAACATCTTTTGTTTTCAGCACCATAAATATGTAAATAATCCCCAGATGAGGTTTTAAAAATATAAAATTTGGTTTAAATGTAAAATCAGAAACAGAACCGAAAATAAAATAATTTTCTGTTTGCGAATTAAAAACAAAACGTGAAATAACTTTTTAGTCATTGGGGTTGCTAGTCACTCACTTGTTGGTTTCGGTAACAAAAAGATAATAATTATGTAATTTTTGGTGGTCAACATAATTTGATTGAAAATTTATTAATTAAGAATTATAGTCTAAGAATTAGCCTTAAAATTGCTTTGAATCTCCAGCAGAACCTCCGGATTACTTGAAGTTAAAAATCTTACTTTTACACCCTAGGACAGTAAAGTAAAAATAGTCTTTTTTCAGAATTTTTCTAAGAAAAAAATAAATATTTTCAATCGGAGTAAAAATAGCAGTTTACGTTCCCATGGTAAAAAGTTATACTTTTGCAGGTCGATTCGCGGACACGAGTGCTACAGAGTAATTTCCGACATGCAAAATAATATGCTCTATTTGTTAGCCATTACAATGGACGGTTTTACTTTGCAACTTTTGCTAAAAATATCTTTACTTTTTCGCCTAAGAACGTAAAAATAGTGCTTTCTCCCACAAAAACCGAGTTTATAAATTATTTCTTTGTTTTGTGTTGTCGATTTGTCTAGTAAAAGTATTAAAAATTAAAATTACCACAATCAAAATTAAACTCGTAAAGTTTCTTTTAAATTTGTTTTAAAATAGCATCTAAATTTCAAGATATAATTTAAAATTTTATAATATAATATGATGGAAAATTTTTATTGTACGTACATGGTTTACTACATAAGAAGTTTTAGAAAAATGTACTTATGATTGGCGAAGTACAAATTAAACTCGTTTTTCAAAATCTCGTATTTAGTACATTATTTTATCGTTAAGAATTTGAAAAACCTTTAAGAAACGTCATTGCTGGTATAAAACTGGCTGTGGATATTGTCATTTAAGGGGGAAGTCTACTGTGACAAGAGAAAAAACAAGCCGATTTTCCGGATTTTTTTCTAACAAAATATAACTCATACATTAAATTAAATTAAACCGTCATCTTTATTATATATTCAAATATTTGTAAAAAAGTTTTCAAGTCGAAATATTCAAAATTGCCGATGTGGCACTCCTTCGACGCAGGTCCGTTTTTTTCTTTGGTGCCCAAACGGTGTACATGAAATCTCACGTTTGGGTAATGTAAAACAAACAAAAAAAATATTGTTATCATCTACATGGTATTTACTCTCGTATGTTGAGGGATTTTTTTTGATAAAAAATTTTGGCGCCGAGAAAAAAATTCTTGAACTTTTTTTCTACTATTTTTGCCCAAATTTGATGTTATTATTGTTTATAACAATTAAACAAAAAACGATATCAAAAAAATCTCTCGACAAACGAGAGTCAATACTATGTAGATGATAACCATATTTTTTTTGTTTATTTTAGATTACCCAAACGTGAAATTTCATGTACACCGTTAAAAAAAGACGGGTCTGCGTTGAAGGAGTGCTACAACGGCAGTTTTGAATATTTCGACTTGAAAATTTTTTTACAAATACTTGAATATATAATAAAGATGACAGTTTAATTTAATTTAATGTACAAATCATAATTTTGTTAGAAAAAAAATCCGGAAAATCGGCCTGTTTCTTCTCTTGTCACAGTAGACTTCCCCCTTAAGGGAAATTTCATAAAAAAGTGTTTAAAATTATGTTCTAAAAATTATTCTCTTTCTAACAAGGAATTATTTTAATATTTCTTTTCTAAAAAAAATGTACGCTAATAATGACGTAATAACAATTTCATAATTAGAATTTATTTACTGTGATCATAAGGAAAAAATTAGGTTGCTAAGCAACACGTAACATACATTTCGCCATAGTAATTATTTATAAAATTAATCAATTGAAGTTCAGCAAAAAAACTGATTTATTGGTTAGCTGCCCTTAGTAGAAATCAATCCAAAGGCATAAACATAATCTAGATTTTACGTAAAATTCTGTTAAATTAAAAAAAACGGCCAAAAATTTATCGTAATTTTATATTTTTCCAAAGCGACATATCAAATTTATATGTATTTTTTCCAAAAAATAAATTCTTCTGACAATTTTTGCATTGTTTACCTTTATTTCTACTTCATGATGGTAAAAACTATTTCAAGGTTTTGGATTTGATAGGAAGACATTTATGTATTTTTAATCTCATTTTTAACTCATAATGATTCTTGGGAAGCCACAGCCGTGAAGTGATGTGACCGCTGGTTCAGTAGGTACAGAGCGGAAATTCTGGGTTCAAATCGCGGACTATACAGAATTTCTTAGCTCGGCCTTTCAGTGGATATCCACACGGTGTGATGAAATAGATATTGATTTATCGGAAATAGGTAATATGGGGACTAATCCACCCCGCTAATCGGATTTGTAATTCCCAAAAAAAGAAAAGCAATGTTCTCTTAGAACATAAAAATTTTAATGAAATGATTCTTGGAGGTATGAATTTTGAAACATTTGCATCAATTTTATTGATAATAAGATTGAAATATTCTCTATT
Organism: Rhagonycha fulva; assembly: GCA_905340355.1. NCBI lineage: Eukaryota > Metazoa > Arthropoda > Insecta > Coleoptera > Cantharidae > Rhagonycha > Rhagonycha fulva. Next base: position 4,721,156 of record HG996559.1, read on the forward strand.
TACAACAACGGCTTGGTGTGAATGCCAGTTAAATTATACATCCAAACAAATTTCCGTTTCCACCAAAAAAACAATTTGCGTTAGGATATGAGATACTTTTCCGCAATGAGTGTGAAAAGTAAACTCGTTTTGCACAAAGTGTGAAAAGTGCGACTTTAAGCACGAAGGTAAATTTCACAGAAAAAAAAGTAATTTTACAATAAATTATAATCTTAATTAATTATTTTTGGCGGTTTCCGAACAGATCAAATAAAATTTTGTATGCAAAACGTGTTAAACTACATTATCGCACTTGTTGCATATAGAGATATAATATATTATATCTATTTATGATTAATTTTCAATAATAATTAAATTTATCATTTTGGTTACCTAGCAACAAATTTGTCATTTTAAACATTTTTAAATTATACAGAAATTATATCGTAATTAATTAATATTTTATCAAAAATTAAATTCTCTTTTGATCTTTCTGGTGGTAGTAGGAAAAATAATTTATGTGGCGTACGTATATGCGTAAAGAAAGTTTTAAGCATTTGTGTCACAGTATCTATTTTTTTCTTTATTTTTCATTACTTTTTGTGGATGTTTTAAAAAAAATGGGGGTATTATGAGGTTTTACATTTACACCAGATCAACGAACTGGCGACTTGGAAAGAGGATAATATAAAGAAATGCTAAAATTGATTTACGTCTTTATTAGGTTTGATTAGATCATAGATAGTTAAGCGTGTCAACATATTTACCCCGTTCAGATTATTACTAGCGTTGATACGTAGTAAACTTCTGAGCGGTGATTTAAATATTAGAATATGAGCTGAAATGTCCAAGGATTTTGTACAGAATTTTATAAAATTAATATTTTCCACTAGAAAAAAACTGGAAACGTTTTTGCAAAAACTTAAAATGAAAACAAAATCTATAATTTAACTGTCAGTCTCTTTGAAAGCTCCAGTTTGTTTCGAGCTTTGGAGATAATTTCTCTAATTATATAGGAAACCCACGCAAAATAATTTCAAATATCTTTCAGCGGGTACGAAGTTTTTGGAACAAAAAAGGACAAGAAACAAAATTTCTGACTATCTGCCCTTGTGATTTTTGGTACGCCAAGATCGCGATTCCATTATTTTAATTATGATTTAAAAAATTTATTTTCTTCCTTAATTTTGTATTCAATTTTATTTTATTCAAATAACGGAAAGGACATAAAAAAGTCCTACATAATTTAGAAAATTTTATAGTACAGGAGAAAACTGTTTTTTTAATAAAGAAAGAGAAGAAAACTTTTTCGGAAAACACATTATAGCTCATAGAAAAAACTTTCAGTTTGATTAAATTATGCGGAAAATAATTTTACTAATAAGGGCGCCATTTGACAAAATTGGGTAAAAGCGAAAGAGACAATAATGCTCAATTATTAATTGGATTTATAAACATTTATAATCAACGAAGCGAATTTTGTCACTGATGAAAAACAACAAAATGTAATCAAGAAAAGAGTGATAAAGCATCGCATGTCATATTAGTAGCAGCGAGTTGATCAAACATATGGTGCGTGCATCCTGCGAATAATGCCCATATAGGAACGAACAGCACAATTCCTGCCGACGGTTCAAACAAAACGCACGATTTATTTTATTTTGACATGTCTTACGGCTTACGCATCAACAAGCGTGACACATCACCGACTACGTAAGATATACGTCGTTTTTCGATAACATAAATTAATACGAAAACAATTCATAATTCAAAAAAGCGTGCAACATTTATAAAAATTTACCTCTCAGTAAGCGCCGAGTGCGCTTGTAAAATATCGTTGTTGACGCCGCCGCGCCGACTTGAGCAACCGACGGTCTCTTAGAAAACGAAAATCAACCAACGTAGAAAATAAATGTCGATGCCAGGTTATAACTCCACTTTTGTGCCAGATTTGTCGAGAAATTACTACTCTCGAGGAGTCTCTTTTCAGATGGAAAACAAAGAAAACAAGAGTCGTGCCTCTTCGACGTGACACTTTGGTGTCTTCTCACCTTTACGACGATAAAAACAAAACGAACGGATTTATTTTCGCGATGTAAATCAATTACATTAACGCGGCTAGCAAAATGACGAAACCGCACCGAGACGCCTAAGAAAAACGTAGCGGCGTCTTGGAGAGACGTATAATTGATACAAATTAACTCCCGGTAACCCGGTAAATAATACAACTAACGAGATCGCGCGCTCTCCGAAACACTATTTTATATAAACGCGATTTAAACCCTAGCTAACTCGATAATTAGAGAACAATTAAATGCACTTCGTCAAATGGCTTTTATATAAAAACACTGTTAACTTAATTTAAAGAGTCGGTAAGTGAATTAATTTGGCAAAAATGTATGTTGGTGGAGAGTGTAATTTGTTGTAGCCAGAGGAAATAGGCATATGTTTACTGCACGCGACATGCAATGATGTTTATGTCGTTTAATTTCCCCGATGCCATTAAAATCCGGCGCACTAGGATGTAATATGTCGAAGATCAACCGTAAACGCATAAAATTCATCAAAGAGGATCGCATGGAGTCGCACTACTCTAAGTCAATCGGGATTCGAAAACCGTTTTGCTTCACCTTCTTCATTATACGACAAAGAGCGCTATTACCATACTCTTGATGGGGGATTGCAGATGTCACAGATTAAAATTAGCAGCACGAATTGCAACCGAACCCTTCCGTCGGTTAATTTAAAATTATTTAAGACGGAGCTTTTGAATTATAAGAAACGCTTCGGTATAATTTTTCTTAAAGTAATGAAAAACCGGTACTGATTACATTTAATGGTGATGGTACCACGAGTCCACTGCATTATTGGGTGCGCAGAAGTAGATTACCTACCAAAAGAGGGGAAGGAAGCATGAATAAGTTTAAGTGAGGCGGTGCTAAACTTAAGAAAAGACTTTTTAAACTGTCATAACTCGGGAAGGCCCAGTTTTACGTTGGTAACCAACCATATTGACTGACCCAAAAAGAATAACAAGAAAAAGTTTTGGTAACAAATTTTTAAGGGCAACTTTAAACTACAAAAGTTTTATCAACTATCAAACAACTAGAAACAAAGTTACGGGACAAACAATAGTCCTACCTGAAGAGATGGGACATCGTCTCAATAGCAGCGCCTTTTAACGTGGACCTTTGGACGCCGGACTTGGACTTCGACGTCGTGGTCTTGCTGTAAAAGGAGCGCGTCGCGACGGACGACACCGAAAGCTTCCGAGTAAACTTGAGGGGTGGTTCTGGCACGTCTAGTCGCTGCCGGCGTCGAAAACGCTTTGCGGCTCCTGGAGAGATCTTGGGGTGGACGCAGGAGCGGCCCGCCCGCTAAGCAACAAGGACCACCGGGCCAAGCAGGCTATTGATTCGAAAAGGTCGCTGAGAGAGATAAAGAGTGCACTTGCAGTACACAAATTATTTTCTGTACCACGATCATATTATACACTCAATATTATTTCCAATTTCAATATGCTTACGTAATTCATTTACGAAATCTTAAATTATTCGAAAGAGTTTCCAACAGTCGAGTCGTCGTATCATAAAAATTCGACAAAATTATTTTGGTACATTAAAGCAACATCCATCGATGGAAAAAAATTTGTTTTGCAACTTTCAAACACGTTTTTTTGTTATTATTGAGAAAACTAAAACTTTGATTTTAACTTTCAAAACTGTAAACACTTGTAAAAATTTATAACAATTCGAAAAGTGGGTTACTGTCATCACAAATGTGAACTATCGTAATATTATGAAAAGACACGTGATGAAAATATTTTTTTCATTAAGATAAAGCTTTATGGATTGGAAATCTTAATGAAATTGGGTGGACTATGGCATGTAGCAGGCGAATCTCTTCATTTCATATACTTGATTAGGCAAACGTTTAAGTGCGCTATTATTACAGCTGTATCTTTGTGAGACTCTCTTGTTCTCAATAAGAGGGTAAGCTAAAACAGAACCAAAAACACTATAGAACCGCAGATAATGAAGAAGCCTCGACTCTTTGGCATACATGTAGAAAGAGCAAAGCGGACGATGGCTTCATCGGAGCCTTAATCCTCTTAATAGATTCTGTCCAAGTCGCATCTGACGCTGCCCAACCCTTTCAGCTTAGCATTGTTAACACAAGATCCAATAAGTCAAATTCCATCATGCAAACCAAACGAAGCTTATGAAAACTTTCATCCTATATGCGGAGAATTTCTACATAAAAGATATAGCTAAAATATTTGCTTCATAATATTCATGGTTAATTGAATATTGTGCAAATTAGACTTAAATTTGCTGCGGATTTAGCAAAAATTTTCAAAATTATTCGAAAAAATTTATTCGCTCGCGGTAATTTAACAATGTATTTAATTATTTTTTAGCACAAATTTTCAAAATTTGTTTCTAAAATTTTTCTGTTCTTTTCATTTAGATGAAAATCCTTTAAACGAAATACTTTTTACTTTAATTGGTAAATTATAATTTTAATTGTTTCTTGGTCAAGTTTATACTGGATAAAACTAGGAATTTGGTAAACGTTACAATACCGGAAAATCTACAGGGTGCCTTGCAGAAGTTTCGTCGGTTTTAAAGTTGAATAATATTTTTGTTAATTTTTGTACTAAATTATAATTTTAATAGTGCAGGTTGTAGAGGAGATCTGTGAGATTTATTTAATGTATATTATGTAGTTGGTATCCAGGCAAAGCAGGCCAATTGCGGACGTAGACCTAGGTTAACATTTTTAAGCCTTGCACTATCAAAATTTCAATCACACAAATTAATAAAACTTAATTATACTTTAAAATCGTCGGCGCTTCCATGGAAGATTCTATATTTGCTTCTGAATTGAGACGCCATTGGTATTCATGGTTTTTTTATGACCATAAGTTCGATGATTTAACAATCAAAAGTTTGATTTCTCAGCCCATACATCTATTCCCGCATGAAAGCTTCATTCGCTTACCTCTGTACTTCTCAATCTAATAGTTTTTGGAACCATTCTCTTACCGACAACTTCTTTGTAAACTGTAAGCTTTTTTGATATTTACACATTTTTGGTAATAAAAATTTTGATGTTCAATTTTACACTGCTTTATCTCACATTTTCCAATTCTTCATTACAGTAGTGATAGAAACCAATTGGGTGGTAATTTATTTGAATCGTTAGATAAATCAAATTTTTCTCAAACTGTTTTTTGAGATGAAGATGCATCAAGAATAATTGCAGGCAATTGCATCGGAATTATAAAACGAGGTCCTTTCACCATTAACCCGATGAAGCAAAACTTAAAGCCAAATAATAACATCAAATTTCTTGTTACTCTAGTACCAAAGTTTCTAACATTTGGACTATGAGTCCAGGGTAAATTCCAATATTGGAGGCCGATTCCATATAGAAGATTTTTACCTCTGTTTCTGAGTCAATAAATTATGCTATACGGTGATTCTATTTCATCAAATTTGCTGAAAGTAATAACAATAAAACTACAAAACATTCAAGAAAAGTTAACTCTTTGGATCCCAGGTGCATATCCAAACGTCTCAACAAATGCAGCAATGTTTATTACCGTAGTGGCTTTTATTCCCGTGATAATACCGTCCAGAAAAAACTATGAAAAGAGCAGAATATAAGAGGTGATTCGAAGTAATGACGCTGAACGACTTACTCAAAGATTCTCAATATAAAAGATTGGTGTTGAATAAAATACGGATAAACACAGGTAACCATCGTTTCGGCATTCCAGACGAGACCAGCTGGATGACACAGTCCACGAAATGTTCTGGCAAGAGATAGACAAAATATTCACCAGAGATGATCCGAGGTATACAGAAGCAAATAAGGATTTATAATAAGTGAGCTATCGGGGCTGGAATGCTTGAAATAAAAGAGATTAAAAAAGTTTCAAATAGAGAAAGTACTAGAAAAAGAAAAAAGAAGTGATAAAAGAAAGAACAAAAGAACCTAAGAGATATCACCAACTTGGTGATTTTTGGACACGGCTTCATTTTAAATTACTTTATATAATTTTAGGGTTGTAAATGCAGCTTTAAGTGACAGTATTAAAAATAAAAACTTTAAAAAATCAATTTTTTGAACTAAACCCCTTTTAGTTTATCTATAAACAAAACAACATATTCATATAAATTACTCTTGATGTAGGTTTTACCGTTAAAAAGTGAAGACAAATTATATTATCTATAAAACCAAAAACGTCAAAAATTTTGATCTTTAATGGGGATATTTTTTTATACCCGTATATTTAGGACTCTTTAAAATAAAAATAAAAGAAAAGAAAATTAAACAAAAATAGACAAATTGTAATTTAATAAAAAAATTTCTTTATGTAATAATTTTTAGTTAGAAAAATTAAAAATATAGCAAGCAATTTCATGAATTTTTAGAAAAAAAATACTAACTTAAATTTTTCAAAAATATTTCCATCAAAGTGCGCCAATTTGCTAGATTCTGGAAAAGTCGTATTCGTAGCTTTTTCAAGTTGAAATGTAGAAAGCGCAAGCCTTGCAACCCTTCCAGTTTTCTCCATGTATTCCACGCCCCGACCACTGGGCTTACTAACTTACTTTTTCTTCTTTTAAACGAGAAACTTTTTCCTCTCGTATCTACGTTTCAACCTGTTTTTTAGTAAAATTCTTTCTTGCATGCTAAACCTACTTGCAATATTAAATACCAACTACCGAAATATGTACCGAGTATTAAGCAAAAGTTGCGCTTAGGAATGCATTTGGGATAAATAAATATTTTGCGTTGTAAAAATAAAATAATTAAAATATTTCGGTGCTATTTGATGAAAAAAATCTTTCAAAATTAAAATTTGATTGCAGAAAAAGTTTAGAAAAGTAAACTGGCGTCCCTAAAGTAGTCCTGCAGAATTTGCAGGATTCTTACTTGTTACTCTAGCGATTACATTCATAAATCTGAGAAAGAGATTGGCGTCACGGCGTTCAGGGCAGAAAAATCCCTGAACTGGGGTTCGTGCTAACCGATCACTTACCCCAGGATTTATGTTGAAAGAATCCTGAATACAAACACTGCAAAAAACACCAGGTCAAATGCAATTAAAATAATACTGCTAAAAGCAAAAAAAAATAAGGGAAAGAAATGCGAATCGATAGGGAAGGTCGGGGAGCTCTCTTCTCACACATGATTGATAGTGATATCCTTCCTGTATGTATTACCACTGCATAAAGACGAGTTCTTATGAGATATAAATGTGAAGTACGCTACAGTTTTCATGAATAATGTAAGGTTAGTACGCGACAGATCGTCTCACCCCCACAAAAATGAAGGGACGCAAAATGGTAAAATTGAATGTTACTTACTAACGACAACGCAAACTGTCGCAAGACAAATTTCAAATTGAGATTAGAATTCTCTAAGCAATTTTCTAATATTAATAATAAATTTCGTAACCAACACATTTTCTATTCTTTGGCGCAATAATTTTATGTAGAAAATTACATTCCCCTTCAAGAGCGCCTAAAAGTATTCTCATCAAACATTTTACGTGACTGTTCTTATTTCTTAATCTATTACTTCAGACGTCTGCATGTGCCTCGAAATAATTCTCTGTGAAATTCTATATGCCCAACTTATAAACTTCGCAAGTACCGAAAGTTTGTCATGTTTGATGTAAAAGGAGTTGACATTAAAATTGAAATCGGTCTTTTAGAAAATTTTAACACGATCAAAGATCACCATAAGGTGGAATGTCTTTTGACTAAGCTCTTTTAATTACTGACAAATTTTCAATTCGATTTCAAATTTATGCGTCGTGACTGACTATCCCGGCAGCATCCGTACTTAATGCAGCTGACCAGAGAACCCAATTGTATTCTGATTTGCATGAAATAACGAGACTGGAGCCGCAATCTCTTAACACACACGTGACCAGACCGTGATAACAGACCGATAAAGCTCCTTATCGTAGGGAAAAATGAGTGTAGTCGTACCTCGTACGTGTACTGCCCCACATATTCCTGGAAAAGTCGTGTCGATATTTGATAAAGAAACATGCACCGTATTCCTTCTCGAAGCAAAATTATTCTTTCTTTGTTTCTAATTTAACAAATTGGTGTGTGTGTGTGTGGACAATGTAATCGATCGTATCGTTACGAGTTACTGTCTCCTCTTGATTATCTTCCACGAGAACATTATGAGAAAGCTGATAACACGCAATGTACATGATTAGAAAAACTGGTAGGATGTCACAAGGAGCACGCACAAACAACAAACAAGCGTAGCGTCCCCTGATTTACGACGCCAATTCTTCTTTATTTCTCTCCTGGCTCGCTCTTGAATTCTTTCTTATCGAACACGAATCATTCGCGATTGATAGAATCCTATGAACGATTTAGTGTTAGACAGGGAAGGACTTGCAATAAACTTTTCCGACGACGACAGACCTTAAACGGACTTTTGTTTGTAGAATTCGTCTAATTGTTATTATTGACTTGTAGATCATTGTTGATCACAGTAAAACAACAACGTAAATATTGGAATAAAAATAATTAGAAATATGAAAGTTTTAAAGATAGATGAGATAAATCCTGATAAAATGTCGATGTCAGTTTTCCTTTTCATTGCATTTCTTTTCGTGATCCGTATCATTTTGTGAAAAAGTCGATCCTTATCATTTTTAAATGATTTAATAATTTTAACATTTTTAAAATTATTGTCTGTTCATCAAATAACAAAGGGTAAAAAATTACAGAAACCTCAAATTTACTGCATCTAACAGTTAAAATATGCATTGAGTCACTGTGAGTAGTTATGAGTGGCCTCTTCTAAGCGATTTGATGTGATTACTGATGTACTCAATTGTCCTTAGGTGAATTGTACTCAATTTTATTGTACTGTCACTCTCGTGTGTTTTTAGTTACTAATAATTGTGTAACGTGCCTACAAATTGTTTTTGCAAATAATTTTTTTTTATTTAAAATCAGTGACGATGATGACAACTTCAGGTAACAAATTTAAAAACTTATTTTTAGTATTTAAATTTGACTTTAATTAAGCAAACCTAAAGGTTCCAGATTGAGTCCAGTCAGTTAGAATTGAATTGCCTCAGATGCGAACATTGAGCGTTGTAGAATCATTTAAATATGTACTATATCAAGCCTTATTTTTGTTAGGTTTATTCCTTTGGAGTAGCTTAGCAGTTTATTTTTACTCAATTTTACCTTTCAATTTGGAATTTAAGATAATTCATCTTCATATTATTGACTCTATTTATCCATTTTTTAATCAAAAAATTGATTTTATTTAGACCTTAGCAACGCCTGAATGTTCCTTTTTACAGTTAGCTGAACGTCAAGGACCTTCGTAGAGAAGCGAATGTTCAGTCTTATAAACGTTGTTGTTTAGCTTTTTGTAGAAATTCTTTTTTGCAAACATCGTTGTTTAAAAAAGGCTTTATCTATATCCTTAGATGATTACTTTTTAAATTTCATAGTCTAGTATATTTTAAATCTGTTTTTGAGAAAAGGAAACCGTTTGAAGACTAAAATTTTTCTGTGACTCAAGATCCTCTGAGACAACGTTAAGTTGAAACCAAAACTAGAAGATTCGAATAATAATATTATAGAAAATAAAACACCATCAGCTTCCTATTCCTATGTTTAAAGCTAATATTCACCGGATTTAAAATTTTCTAATAAATGAAATTTTACATTAAAATGTAAAGAAAGCCATAAAAGCAGACAGTAAAAGTTTTGATATCTGAGCATTTGCACAGTTAGTCCGTCCCTGATGTTGGAATGTAGCCGCACTTAAAGAGAATAGTTTACATTTTACCGTAATTTTCTTTTACAATAGAGGCTAGATAGTCGCATTATCTTTCAATTTGCCTCATGATTTACCACAAAAACATCCAGCGTTTACAAATAAATGTATCACGAGTCACATCTACCCCAAGAAGGCAAACAAATCGATTTGAAAAATATTTATTTAGATATTTAACGACAGCAAAAAAGGCGACATCATTGGTCATCCCTTTTTGTTCGGCCACTTCCTGTATTAAAGAACGCTTCGACTTCCGTCAATCCAATAATAGGAAAGCGAGGGTGCAGAAAGTGTCTGCATATTTGTTTTGATTTTTGGTTCGTTTTCTCGGTTGTATGATAAATGGAGACGTAGACGAATGGTTTATTGAAATGCCCCGGTGGATAAGTTTTGTGGTCAGAGTTTACGAATCGAAAATATTAGGGGAAATGGAAGAAACTTTTTTATCCTTGCATTCGTGACACTACAAGTTATGTGAATTCAAATCTTATTTTTCATATTTTTAAACTTTTCGAAGGGGCAAAAATGATGCGGATTATCGATCGAGTCAATTAATAGGTTAGTTACATCAACACGCGGAGTGTTGTGTATTTAATAAAGGAGTTGGGTGATCTCATCTAAAGTTTTCTTGAAAACTCATCTTGAGCAAACGCGCAGCAATTTCTTGTTTTCTCTTATTATATTCGTGTGATTGTGTAAAGTGCTGTTGGTCAAGTCTGCCGGCTGTTGCCTTTAGCATCTTGTGGCACTTACGCCTCGCTCATTTATCTGGCGGTTAATGAAATTATAGCCAGTGTTAGGTCATCTCCTGGTAATCTTAGCAGGCTAAAATTGCGGCTTCGTACCCAAAGCTCGTTTATTTTAGGTACGAGACATTTATTTCGGCGAAAATAAAATAATCTCGGCTGAGGAAAATGGAACAAAGTTAAACTTATAAATCCATAACGAGATCGAGTTTTTTTGGCACGCGCCCCCAAATCTAATACACATTTGAGTAGGGTAATGTAATATCACTTTTATGTACATTGCAGGTCCCCTACGTGCTCGTGCTTTGTTTCTCTTTCTCCTGCCTACCGAGAAAGCACCACACAACTCGCAAGATTTTATATGGAAAGCGTAACGTGTAAACAGTGCAATATACATAGTGTTTGCAGAGAGAGCGAGGCGATGACAAATTGCAAGTCAAGGTGGCCGGTGATAAACGGCCAGCGTTTAGAACCGACCAGCGGGCAGCTAATGATACCCCTGTCCGCCCTTTAATGCCCTTATTGCGCTTTTGATCTAGTGCCGACACCTAGACCCGACTGTTTGGTTTCAACTGACACGGTTAAAGCTCGGAAGACCTAGTAAAACCCTTCCAATTAACTAAGAAGTGGTCAGACACTACCGCTTTAGTGCCGATCTAACCGTATATTAAGGAAAATCGACTACGCATTAATTATCCACCCATAAACTTAGTGTAAACTTACTCCTCGAAAAACACATTGTCATTACGACGGACCGAGTTTATAAAAGAAAATTGATGGAATCTCGTTAACAACAAACACCCTCTTATGCAGTTTAGTTGTTCTTAAAATCGTCGTCGTCCCCCGTCTTTTTTAAACAGGTTCTTTTAGTAGGTGTTAAAGCGCACTCATTGCCCCCTTCCTGCTTGTCCTCATAATGCAGCAATCAACGTCGACTGGATGGCGTTTGCCTTGATCTCCTTTTGTTTTACACCCCAATCCACTCTTTTTTTATTCTCTCATCTTCGTTTCACTAATAACCTCCTCACGAAATGTGTATGTATATACAAAGGGGAGGAATTTTAAAAAGCCACTCGCGTTTGTCATTTAAAGTGGCTTTTCGCAGCCGCCAGGTACAAAGTGAGACAAAAGCATCTACATCTACAAGATTAAAAAGCCATCTTGCGCAGCACAAAAATGTTACCACCATTTAATTAACAAAGTTTGAAAATAATTTTAACACGACTGCGACGCTGGTCAAACAGATTTTCGTTTAATTTTCAGGAAATAACCTCGCAGTAATCTGATAAACAACACAACTATTCAAGCTAAGAATTTTAACAGCTCGATGACCGCAAATAACACAAGACATTCCTCTTACATCACTGGCATGTCTACAGGATAGATGGGAATGACCATAAATTTAGAATGTATGTCCAGAAATGCGTTCAAGAGATTTCTCTGCAAATTCAAATGGAATAACCAAGACATAGTTGGTTATCTAATAGGTACTTAAGAATTTAAATCTCGAGATGGATGAAATTTTCTTATCGATTTAGGATTTTGAAATTAATGTAAAGTTAATTGTTCTATATTTGGCTTCACTTATGGAAATGTTTTTGCTTTAGAGTAACTCGAGAAACGCGTTGTTGTACCGCATGAATGCGGTTCTTCGTCTTCAGATCGGATGCAAACCACTCAGCCTTGCTGGAGGCGATACATCTCCAATCCGGACCGGTTATCATCCCGCGCCGCCCCGGGGGCTAATGTGGTATCATAGGCTGTAATTAGCCGACTGAGACTACAAGATAATGTACTTCGCTAGCATAAATCTTTCCGTTCTGTCTCTCTTTTTAGTATTTCATTTGATTTGGAAAAGTGAGACGGAATTTGTATAACCCTCCGGTGAAGATCTGAGACTGCTGCCGTTCGCGGAGTCGAGGGGAAATTATTAAATTATATTATAAAAAAGATTTCTTGGTTGGTTCGTTGCGCATTAAGGTTACTCCAATAACATAAAAAATTCACCACATAAAATTCGCTTTTAAGAGTTACTTAATTAAGCCACTTAAAAATAATATTTCTCATTTTTTAACACTCCAAAGCAACAAACAACAATCGTATTAAGAATCATTCATGCAAAAAGAAAAAAATGTTGGAAAACTTCTTAATTGGGAAAATCTCCTACGAGCTTATTTTAAATCTTCTTTACATTTTAATATTTGCACGAGCTTCGCGTTCGACGACGCCGACGTCGTCCTCCTCATCCTCGAACGTACTACAATATTTAATTATCTCCGACGTATGATATTTCAATTACCCGCAACAAATATGAGTTTTATAAGTTTGTTATCTTATACGTTAGTCTGAGTGCGCTTCGATTGATTAATTGCAAATATTTTGATAAATATTAGGAAAAAAGTAAAGAAAAGTTGTGGAAGCTGCTACAAATGAAAATCGATCGAAAAGTTGTTATTAGAACATAAAAATCTCATCGTTTTAAAACACCACCAAGCAACCGTAGTAATCATCGTGTGCACTCGAATCATATGTTAACCACTTCAGACGAGTAGTCATTAACCGCGACGGAAATTCAATATAAGGGAACAGAAACGCCGCAACCAACCCTTCAAACAAACCCAGGATGCCTTCCACAATCGTTTCACGTTACCCCATAAAACTACAGCGAACAGCAAAATTTGCTCCTCAATTTCTTTCGGAAAAGTTAAACGCATCCTAAAGTGGAAACAACACAAAAACTAATTAAAGTAATTATCATCAAATTTACATTACTTTACACCACCTTACAATAATGGCACGCATTTATCTTCATCTGAAAAGGTATTTTCTTAGCAGGGATAGCCATAGAACTAATAAGAACGCCCTTAATCTTGTTCCTTCGACCTGTCAAGGATAATCATAATAGCGTTAGACGAATGAGTCCGTCGTGGTTAATCGTCAGTGACTTACTAATTACCAGCATAGACAATGAAAGAAGGGAAAATAATATCGGGAAATCTGGGGACTAGTAGTTTTTACAAGTTTATTATCTTGTAATTGTCAGAAAGAAAGATGTTTTATTCTTTTATTATCGGATATGATAAATTAATAACCCTCCCTCACGTTAATTTTTCTATTTTGATTCCAGATAATAAGCATTTTCTGAAGAGGATAATTTAACTTAATCAAACATTCTCCACAATTTAATTTATAATTTTATTTTTTTACTATTAATTTTTCAATCATTTTTATCAACGTTTATTTCTTACTTATTTTTGCCTGAAATAAGTGAGAACTCCACCCTCCTAAAATTTCCATTCCTGGGATATTTCTAATTTTCGTTTTGGTTAAAGAATTTGTATGCATTTGAAACTTTCAGTTAAAATAAAATTATTTTAACATTTCAGTTAATAAGATATTTTTTAAAATATTAAATTGCCATTTATTTGTTTTAATTTTAATCTTTTTTGCAGGTGGAATCGTGTGCTTCGTCGTTTGCAGGGTAAGACAACTATTTAATATCTAACGATTTTGAATATCTCATAATAACAATTTTACCACACAAAAGTTCTATAATTAAAAATTTTTGCAGCAGCGTAATTAAATGCTCAAATATTATTTGAATTTTACTTTTAAGAGAGAATTTAAATTCTCTCCTCACAAATACAATTTTTTCAACAGTTTTGCTATTTTGACGGGTAAAATTTTACTTAGTAGTTTCTCATTTTTTGTAAAATTTTAAAACATCTAAGATAAATGTAAGATTTCAGTTAAGAATTTTTATAAATGTAAGTATTATATTCTATTTATTTTAAATTTGAAGTAAATTAAAGTTTCACAATAAACTTTTATTAAAGCTTTGTATTGTGCTTTAAATAACAAATAGAAAATTCACGATCATTAGCAAAGCCTTAAGTAAATTAATTACTCACTTGCTGATATTATAATTAAAAACTTGCTTAACTCCCTGAAAATTCCCCTGTTAACAACTACAATTTTTCTAAAATATTCACTATCTTTACAGGTACCAAAAGCATAATATTAAAAAAAAAACATATCAACTTATTATTTTTAAGAGATAATAATTGTGATATTGTGTATGTACTTCGAGAAAATGTAGTTTTTTGAAAATCAATTGCTTTAATATTTTCTACTAGCCCCTTAATCTACACAAAATTTCCGTTTTACCTCCATAAAAGTTTGCCCATTGCTAATTAAAGTTATTTAAATATTTACAGGTACAATATAGGTCTATGTGAATAATTTCAGATCATTTCAATTATTCGTTTAAACAATGTTTACATTTAATACCCCCTCAAAACTTACTCATTAACAATTAGAATTTTGTTAGTATTTTTGCTGCTTTTATAATTTAGTAGTTTGTGCATAATTTTAGATTATGTCTCATTTATTTTTATATAATATTTATTTATACAAAATTAACGTATAACGCCCTTGAAAATACTCCCACTGACGATTGGTTTTTTTTATATAATTTTTATGCATTTGCAGGTATAAGTTTAGTTTTAGTGCAAATTTTTAATTTAATTAAAAGTATAACCTTCCTAAAAATTCGCCCATTAATATTAATAATAGAATTTTTTAAATATTTTTCTTAGGTCTACAGGTACAATTTTAGTTTACGTGTAGATTTTCAAATTATTCAAAATATATTTAAACTAAAAAGTTTACCCATTAAAAATTACAGCAGTTTAAAAAAAAAAATTTTGGAGCGTTTAAGCAGCTACCTCCTTTACAATTACCTATTGAATATGTCATATAATAGAATGGAACTAATGTAAGTCATTCACAGGTTTTTCTTACAGGAATCGATCAATGACTTATTTAAGAAGAAAAACCGAGGAGTACTATTAGAGAGAAGAAATTGGAGACAAAGGTGAAAATTTATCCTTTTCAGTTTTTTCAATTTATTTCGCAAACGAAGCAAAATTTTGATATACATACTTTATATGCCACACCAGTGGAGTGATGCGATCGCTGGTTGAGTATAGAGCGGAAATTCTGGGTTCAAATCGCGGATTGCACAGAATTTCTTGGCTCGACCTTCCGGTGGGCATCCACACTCCTGTGGTGATCCCTGATATTTGTGTCGACGTCATTACCGTTGATACGATTGCGTCACACACGAGAGTTTACAAGACAGGTTAGGTAGGCAGGGAATGAAGCCAAGAGCCTTCTAGGCCTGTAGAGCTATCATAATATGTAGATACCTTTTGTAGAGAATTAAATTTTGCATCGAGATAACTTATTTTAAAAATTTAAAAAAAAATTTTATGTTAAAAATGTTGAAACAAAGAGAAAATTAAAAGCCAGAATTTTTATTTTTTTGTTGATTTTTTGCCTATAAGTTTTTTTTGAGCCACAGATAGGTATAGGCGTTGCTTCATACAAAAAAAAATAAACAAAATTTTCTTTGAAACGCTGGGTCAAAAAAATTGTTTTTTTTTAATTGACCGAAATATGGCGATTCAAAATAGCTTTTTTTTTTGCTTTTTATCCCTCTTATACAGATATCATTTTCATTCTCATTTTGTTAAAAAATTATTATTTTACTTAATAGAAAAAGGTATTTTAAGTTTATTGGTGGATAGTACATAACTATTACAACAAATGTAGTATATATTATATTTCTTCAATAATATTCTCAAACTGTATATCGATATCATTATTTATATCTTCAATAATATCGTCTTCTGCAGTATCGGCTACTTGTACATTATCACAATTATTGATCCCCATGCAGTTTTTGCAAAATATGGAACAAGTAATTTGTAGTTTTCTGCAACCACAGTTTCCATGGCATCATGCAGTGCAACCACAAGCAACTTTTTTTAGCAAAATCTCTGGCGGAGGTGCTGTTGTGCAAATTGCAATTAATCCATATTTAGAATTTTTCTAACCCCAGTTTAAAGGATTTAAGTGATTTTCTTGCCACTGCTTTTGTCACAAAAAATGTTCTTAAATTTTATAAATAAGCTTTTTTGATGAGAGATTTAATTCTTTACAAAAAGTTTCATAATATAAAGTATATCAAAATTTTGCTTCGTTTGCGAGATATAGGTATTGAAAAAACTAAGAAGAGTACATTTTCATCCCCATCTCCAATTTCCACCCTTTAATTTGTACTTTGAAAGTTATTTATATTTTTTTAATTTTTAGGAGAACCACATCATCCCATTCCTACTCCCTTTTCTATACCTCCAATACCTAATTTTCAAAGACATTTGCTGTCTTTTAATATATTTTATATTGCAATGATACAAAAGCTTTTGCGAGAAACTGAAAATTTTCTGCCGGGGTTTCTTTCACACCGGTTGCATTAAATGAAAAATTACCCGCTAGCTCAGTTGATGGAGTAATACGTCCCAATGATGGATACTTATTATTTGGTGGATAAATAAAATTCATAAAAAATAATGACAAAAAAATTATAATTGGGTGAACAAGTTGGTCGTCACACAGATATGATAAAATTAACATTAAATTTTCTCTGAGGCCGTATAAAATAAATCTGTAAGTCAGATAATCGTGAAAGTAACATTCAAATTAATAAAAATCGTACTACACTTTCACAATTATTGAGACGAATCAAATAACAATGTTTAAATAAAACAAAATTGTAATACACCCTGTGTATAACGTTTAAAATAATCAAATTAAAGAAAGAGAGCCGCAAATAACACCGTGTAACTTGAGCACAGCTGATGAAATAAAACCACTGCTTAGCAGGTCCGCACATGTACAACGCAGAAAAATAATCACTGGAACAGTCCAGATGCACAGACTTTACGATGCAGCGAGTTGTGTAAAATTCATTAATGCGCAATTATTATTAATAAATTAAAATGATTTACTATCTCCCATAGTAATTCGTTCAAGAATGGCGCCTATTATAAAATTTACTCAACCTCCCATGACCATCTGGTTAGGAAATCCAATCTTGAGCTTCCACCCAACTTGATACACTGTAATATCGTCTTATTGAACATTCAAATAGGATTGAATAATCATCAAAATTTTGAACACTTTTAATTCACTATTTAATTTTAATTTTTGTGGAACGTCACAAAATTACGTATGGCCTTTTGGCCGGTTGGCGTTCAAAAGCATTCAATTTTTGTGCTGCTCAAGCACGTCCCCGCTTTTTCAAAATTCCTTCCTTACGTCTCCTCCTCTTTACCCAAAATTTTGTATAAAGCCTCACTGCGCAATCGCCATTTGGTGTTGTTTATTGCAATCACTTTTAAAATTATACGCAATTGTCTCTTTCCAACATAACAAATTCAAACTTCATACAATAAAATTCGATAAACAAAACTTAAAATTATCTCGCCGACCACACAAAAATTGCCTCCGTGAATTGAGCTGTTCAGCTGAGAAAACTTAACTAAAAAAGAAATTCCTTTAAAGGATTTTCAAAAACAAAATTAAAACAGTGCAACTTTGACGACCAAATCATTTCATCCCCTAAATAAAACAAATTCAATAATAAAAAAAATTTAAATTAAAAACCAATAACAAGGATCCACCTGTTGGGACATAATTCTCATGGTAGAGCTAGATTTAAAAAAAAAATTCATCCATTCCATGATCTCATACGAGGACGTTCAAAACATGACAATATAATAGAAACTGAGTTGTTCTCCAGAGAAAAAATAAATATAGTTGTAAAAGAAATGTACTATAAATACTAGAAATAGCATTATTTTCATGAGACAACCCTTAAGAAAAACATTAGCGGAAGGTTTCAAAAGAGAAGCTTTTTAGAATAAAAAATTCAAAAAAATCCGAAAAAATCCAAATCCATTCATTAACTGGGTTTCGAGGTATGAACCTAATTGCACTGGACTATGTGTCCAGTTTTTCAGAGCATTTCAAATATATTTACTTTTCTATTAATTTACTCAAAAACTGAAAGCACTCTGAAAATTAAGCCATTGACAATTTGAATTTATATAAAAAATATTTTTACTAAATTTTTAAGTCCAATATTAACCAACGTTTTATTTTCAGATAATTTTAAGTACATTTACTTTGCTGTTAATTTATACAATTGCGGTTTACTCCCCTGAAAATTCAAAAATTTGACGAGTGTGAATTTGATTTGATGAGACAATTTTTCCTGGTTAAACGAATGCTTTTAGTTAATTTACGCTATCTGTACGCTTTCAAGTCTTGTTTTGAAAGCTGATGCTCTCTCTCAATCGTTTATGCCAACAAAATTTTTTTAGCCTAACTGAGGTTTAAGATTGTCTCAATAATTTATTAATATTACCATTAATTTTTGAAATCAAGTCTGTAGAAAATTTGTTAATGCAAAAATTGCAACGGTTTCCTAACTTTGGTGTTCGAGATTCCATAGCATGCTCCATACGTGGAGCAGTTAGGGGATTTGAGTTAGCTCAGACAATTTTGTATTCAAAAGCCACTTTTATTGCTAAATTAGCACCTCTTAAATTTGAGAGTAAATCCGTTCGAAATAAATAAAAATATTGATTATTTATTACCAACTAAAAAAGATTCTCTTGGGTGGAGGTTTCAAGCACTATATAGATGGCTAATAGGTGGCTTGTTCCGGCTACTATAAATTTGATAACTTCAGGTAATATAACGTATATAAACGGCCTGAAAACCCATCATCAGTTGGGCGTCGGAAGGTCTAAAATGTCATTAAGCTAACCTAAGAAAGATAAAGGACTCTTTTGCTGCTTTCTTCTAAATTTTAACGAAATACTTGACGCCGGCGCCGGTTAACATTTTTCCAAGGTTTGAGTAACATAATAAACGAGTTTTCCTATTCAAAATCTGTAAATAGCTACAAAGACCCTCTAAAAGGAAAGCAGCATGCAATGACGAGTATTTAAAAACATCTAGTATGACAAAATCAAAAAAAAAAAGTTTTTAACTATGCAGTATTTTTGAGTTTATGCCTTATCATTTTTCACTGACCTAGCAAATTGATCATATGAAAACCAAGGAAAGCTAGGTCCTTTAGATCTGGATGCAGTGAAGTAAGTTGACAAAAACATCGACTGCATCAGCGGCGACAACGGACTTATGAAATACTGCATCCGACAATAAAACACAGAGACGACACCGACTGACGTTCAGCAAAAACCTTGAGTTTGTTAACTGTAACTAAGATTGATAAGAAAATCTTAAACTACTATCTGTAACTTATAACTACTATATACAGGAGGATCAATCTAAGCGGTGGTTACAAACTTCAGCTGGAAATATTAAGCCAAACTACAAAAATAAAATGTATTTGGTGAAGTAATTGTCAAAACCAATAGATGCGATCAAAATGTTCGAAAATGCTCAGAATGATTCGAATGGTTAATTTCTTATTTTTATTTTTGATGCGGTAATTTAACAAATCATCGGCTTCTTCACATCCGAGTTTTATTGATTTTTCTGGCGCCCGGTACTTTTCTACAATAAGTTGTCAATAAAATAATTAATCTAGTAATTCTGTAAAATATGTGTAGTATAGTAAATTTCGCCAGAATTCGAGTAGCTATTACCTACTTTTTTATTATTATTTGGTACTAATACCTAATGAGTCGTACTCGAGCTCTGGTGGTTACTAGTACACTCTCCTACCATACCTAAATGAAACTTTTACAAGGAAAGGCTTACTTTCACTGAAAATCTCAGTCAATGAAAAACGATTAAGAAATGTAATTTTCGCGTTTTCATTTATAACCATTTCAAAGTTGCAGTAAGAATAACTCGAAAACTATGTCTTATAAAAATAAAATCTGAGATAATAATTTATAATAAGAAACATAAAAGGAAGAGAGATTGCTGAAGTCCACTAAGAATGGTTGTGAATTTTGGAGCTAACCTCGAGGAGATCAAATTAATTTTGAACGTTTTATGATTTTAATTATAAAATAATACTAATTATAATTTGGTAAAAGCATCCATAGAAAATGTAATTCTATATCGTGGGCACGTTTTAACTATTGAGAGGGTACGAGAATAATAGAAATTGTAACTGCAATGGATTATTGTGAGATTATCATTGTTAGTTGGTAGCGAGGTGCGAAATAATTAGCGTCGCCAAAACGATTCACAATCATCCATGTAATAAGGACTCGTATTGAAAGCAAATATTTTAACAACTAGCTCTTCGTTAAGCTACCACAATGGCACTTCACATTGCCGGCAACCTAATTATGAAAATTTGACAAGAACACGTTGCTGGCTAACGATAATTGATGACGGCAAGCCTTCTTTTCACGCCGAGCGCTATATGAAGATCAATTTAATAAATCCCAACAATAATTAAGGCATAAACTTCATCCTCAAACTATTAACAAAGCCGAAATTAGTAAGAGACGAATAAAACAGCAGTTCACTTCACGATACATTCGCAACACATTAAGTTACGTACGTATTAAGCATTAAGAGCTTACTCCATTATTCTGTTTGCAATTAATGGTACCTTTTGTCTAATTCATTTTCTTCCTTATTTTCCTTTCTTCCAATGACAAATCAAAATCACATAACAAAATCTGTAACCCATTTTTAATATTTTGTAAAGAACGAAACGTGGAATCAAAATAATGTGGTTGAAAGGTGGTTTTACTTATAATCTCAAAGACAAACATTTACTACCTTCCATTTTGAAATGTGATTAAAGACACGATTTCTAATCATCCACGTCTGCTTCGGTTAATTCCTTGGTTGCACTAAACGCTGCGTGAAAGATACGAACCAAAGGTGTTTACCCGCACGGATTTCACTAACTTTGCTATCAAACTTTGCAATACTTCAGTTCTCATCATCGAACATCCAACTCTTAGAAATAAATTCACAATTCAAGTTATATAGACTTAATACTTGCAGCATTATCACCCACCCATCTATAATGCTACATCCCAAAACTTTACTAAACCAATTCCAAATAAGTATACAAAAAAGTACTACACTTAGATGTTTTTCCAAAATTTTCAAGTTACTATATTGACGCCTGTCAAATCTAAACTTGTGATATGGAAGAAATTGCATCTCTTATCGTTGTTTTTAGTGATTCAGTCAACTTTTCTAATAAACAAAAATAAATATCTAAAGTAGTTTTGTTCACCTCATTGCTTACTTTTTGATTTTAAATTTTAAATACAAAGTAAAGTTGTTTTGTACCAAATTCGTAATCAAAAAGATTTTTTTTAAATTAAGGGGTTAAAGTATAATTAATAACTTTTCTCGTACAAATGTAGAATCACCTATTTTATTTTTAAGGTGTAAAACAATACAATTTTTATTGCAAATTTAAACAAAAAACAACCCAATTATAAAAATAATACGATTACTCAACGGGGAATAGTAAAAATCTTGTCGGAATTCAGTAACTTGTTTTGATTATCATGAAATAACTTGGTAGTGATTAATTTTAAAAGAATTTGTTTTAATATTAAAAATATTCCCATTCAAATAAGAAAAAAATACTTACAATTTTTAATGATAATATAAAAAATATTAAAAAAATTCAAAGTCGGGTTGAGGAGACATTTTAACAAAGGGCATAGCCAGATTAATATGAGAAATCGATTTGGTGTTGAATAAAAATAATTCACACCAATTTTTAGCTCTTTAACTTTAACGGTTGTCAATATTTTCAAAAAAACCTGTTTTTTTAATTTTATTTTTATTTTTATAGTAAAATTCACAATTGATCAATGATGAATTTTTTCTTAATTTTTAGGAGTTTAAGACATGAGAAAAAAATATAATCATGATTTTTTAACAAAAAACCGATTTTTGGCACACGATTGAAAATTAAAATCTTTTTTTTTTAGCTTTTTTAAAATATGTCACTCATCAAAATTCGTCAGAAAATGTCTATTATACTCCTCTACATTCAGAAATTTTTTTAAATTTTTTGAAATTTTTGGAAATACAATTTTTATACTACAACAAAAACCTAAATTTTCAGAAAAGCCAAACCTACAATTTTAATTTTATAAAATTTTGCGTATGATTAATAAATTTTGAGAAATTTTTAAGAAAAGGCAATTTTTTTGCAAATTGCAAAAATTCTCTCTTCAAATCAACCTCAAATTTTTTCAAAACTAAGGACTTTAAACCTGTAAAACTACTAGAGCATATTACAAGTAAGTACATAAATAAAGTTAATTGTGAAGTAGCATAACAATTATTTTCAATTGGGATGGTAATTAAATTAGGGGGTAATTTTAACATTTTTTGTCGCCGAAATAAATATAGATCAACTTATCATATTTAAAATTAAAATATACAAAAAATCAATTTATCATAGCTCGCTTAGTTTTGATGCTATGGGGTTTAACAAAAAACAAAATTAAAGAGTTTTTGAATATTAAAATATATCAATAAAATTTTATAAAATAATAAAATATTAAAATATTATAAAATATATTTTTTAGCTAAAAAAAATATAAGTTATTTAGAACGCAAGATTTTAGAAAAAAAATGAGTTTTTATTTTTTTTCATTATGTTCCACCATTTCAAAAAATTCAAAAAAATTCATGAGTGTAGAGGAGTATAATAGACATTTTCTGACAAATTTTGGTGAGTGACATATTTTAAAAAGGCTAAAAAAAAAAGATTTTAATTTTCTATCGTCTGCCAAAAATCGGCTTTTCGTTAAAAAATCATGATTATATTTTTTTCTCATGTCTTAAACTCCTAAAAATTAAGAAAAAATTCATCATTGATCAATTGTGAATTTTACTATAACAATAAAAATAAAATTGAAAAAACAGGGTTTTTTGAAAATCTCGACAACCGTTAGAGTTAAAGAGCTAAAAATTGGTGTGAATTATTTTTATTCGACACCAAATGGATCCCCTGAGTATGAGCCAAAAAAATCGCGGGGGCAGATTTCTCATATTAATCCGGCTATGCCCTTTATCCATAGTTTTTTGATTTTCTTTATGATACTTCATTTCCACTCTAACCTTGATTAAAATTTAAAATTATCTTAATTACTACAGATTAATAAATAAATAAAGAAATTTTCATGCAATTTTTAAAAATCGGCCTTATTTACCCACCAAATTTTAATTTTCATACCACGATAAAAGCATATCAAGACCCTATAGAAATAATTTTCCAAAATCGTTACTTAATTTAGTTTCATTAACATGAAAAAAATTATAAGAGAATTTGATTACTTATTCAAAAGAAAATAATTTTCCGCGATACCAAACATTTTTGAATTATTTGAAAAAAACCTAAAATTTTAGTTTAATCATATCGATGGTGAATTTGCAATACGTCGTAAACCACAAAAGTCAAATTGTTCAGGAGAACATTAAAACTTTTTATTTCAGTTTTAATAAGTATTTAATTATTTATTTCCATGAATGAAACTTTTTACTATTTATATCGAAAAACTATGATGTAGTACAAAAATTAAAAACTTTTTCTTTTGTAAAAATGTTATGTGGGATAGAACATATTGATTGTGATCCTGAAATAGGGATACTGCTTATTATTTCATTTGTCAATATCTTGTGTTTTAAATTTTATGTGGTGTACGACACGTTATCAGACGATGCAGAAGTAGCACACAAGCCATTTAAACAAAAAAAAAAAATTTTTACAAAATGTAGATTACGACGTATTGCAAATTCACCATCGATATGCAAAATCTCCAATACGAAGAGAAATATATTTTTAAGGTAGAAAGAAAGGTAATTAATTAAAAGTGTGAAATTTAAGTTAAAATTTGTTGCTATTTTCCACAATTAATTTTCATTTTGTAAGGAAAAGTGTGAATAAAGCATGCATGCCTTCAGGGAGTAGATTTTCATTTTAATTAAGATTGTTCCTTTATGTATCAGCTACATTTGAGGCAATTTCCTCAGCTTCTTGCACAGTCACAGAGAATCACGCTTGGCCGCTTCATGGGCCGAAACAAAGAACACCGTATTGGACACAATGCAGCTCCTCGCGCTTCCGCTGCATTGTGGCGGTGCGTTAAAGGGTAGATAATGTGTAGGATAAAGCCTTTACTGCGCTGGTTTTACTGTCTTAAGGACGTTCGAGTTAGAATTAGGGTAGCCTAGCGGTAAAGAAATTAACAGCGACACGGATGGGTGCCCCTAAATTATTATAAAAGAAAGTTCTAAAAACTTTTGACAATAACTAAATTTATCATAAATGCAGAAAAATTTTGCTTCTCGTAATTTTGGATTATTTATATTTTAAGGTGGAAGTTCATAGATCCATGATGTAATTGCGTTGAACATTAGTATGTAATGGAGTATGTCAGAGGATCAGCGTCCAACTTGATCCGGCCTACGCACGCCTTGAGTTAATGTCTTGCACCCTAATGACTAGGGATGGACTTAGTCTCCTCAACCACCCACTTGCGGCTTACTAGCCGTCTTAGTGTAGCACCCCTGTGTACTAAGCAATTATCACACGGGTTATTGTTGTTACTACAGTTTAGCTATGGGCTAGAATATTTAGCCCTCTTTAGAAGCTTGATTTGACTTTGAAATTGGCTTAACCATTGTTTATCTATTGCTCACTATATTAAACCCAAAGTTTAAGATTAAAAACTTACCCTCAATCTGGAGCGACTAATATTATTAGGCTTACCTAAAAAAAACAAAATAATTTTAGACAGTAATAAAAAAAATTGCAAAATAAAGTTTGACCAATACGTGACACACCGTAAGCAAGTCTTATAAGGATAACAAGGCCGCGAATGAACAACTCAAATCGAATTTTACTTATTCACAATTCTAGGGGCCGCCTCAACCGAATCTACATATATTTTAGAAGGTGATAAGGTGTTCGGACCGTCAGACCGAGTCGTGCATTTTATACTTTATGAAGTTATGAACTTCAGAACTACGAAAAAATCCCAAGTATATTCATTTCAAAATTCGCAATGCGGGGGATACTTTGTTGAACACATTACGGCGGCATAAATTCGACGATATTTGCCTATAAAATTTATTGTGTACTTAAAAGGACGATTTTCAACTTTACGACCAGTTTTACACGTTAGTTATAGATATTTTAAGTTGTAAATAACTTCCGTGTCAACAAATTTATTCAAAATAATTATAACAGTCATATTTTGTTATGATGTGTATGGGAAGATGGTTAAAGTTATTATTGTTAATGTCTGCTTTAAAATCGGATTGCTTCCTGCTTTGCTCTTAGTTGTAGAGATATAAATAAATAATTATGTGTATGTGTTCGTCGTGATAAAGATTGTGACATTTTAAATGTCAGTTATCTGCTTAGTGTCAGTTCTTTAACTATTTTAATTATTAACAACAAATTTAGTAGTTTAATCTACAAAGCACGGAACGATAACTACATCGATAACTAACTTGGGTTCAGCGTTGAAGTCTTTCTTTGAAAATTTATCACCCTGCCAATACACAGTAGAATAAATAGCAGATTAAAGTTATGAGTGACTGAGTAATGAAC
Source organism: Rhagonycha fulva (assembly GCA_905340355.1). Classification (NCBI taxonomy): domain Eukaryota; kingdom Metazoa; phylum Arthropoda; class Insecta; order Coleoptera; family Cantharidae; genus Rhagonycha; species Rhagonycha fulva. The sequence goes on from HG996559.1 coordinate 4,747,169, forward strand.
ATTTTATACAACCTGGGACGAATTCTTATATTTTCTTGTGTATGTGCAATGTTTACGTGGAAACTGGTCAAACAAACTAGTGATCATTTTGATACTCTTCGCTTTATCGATTAATTTATTAAAATAATAAAAAAATAAAAATGTACGTTATAATTTTTGTAAAAAAAATGACCTTGTCGGTAGACAATTCAGCAGTTACCTTTATTCCCCCTCGTTCCGTCACTGCTTGTTTTGATTTAGTTAAAATGTTTGTAGCTTTCCATAAATATGATCAAGCAATACCTTCCACCGTTATAGCTACAACATCGGAATGGGTACAGCACTATGAAAAATTTGCTCGAAGACAATAAGCAACAATATAACAATGATCAGGAAGAACATTTGAGACATAATATTAATGCCAAGAAGATACTGGAGATTACCGAAGAGATGATAAAAACTTTTTTTTTAAGGAAGATGAAAAATGGGAGAACACGACGCTCAGGATAGATTCCAGCTGAACTACTAAAGTATGGAGATCTTGATTTAATTACAAGAATTACAAAACTTTTTAACAATGATTTAATACTTAACAAACTATCACCCCAATGGAAAAATTTTTATAATTATAATATCAATCTTTAAAAAAGGATCAAAGAAAGGATCTGAAATGAAAGGATCAATGGCACTCTCAGATAGATTTTCAAAAAGCAGTTGAACAGACAACCCAGAACAGCTCATTGAACAGAATCGACAAAAAAGACCTTAAATGGTTGTCACTTTATGAGAATGGAAGATCATAAATACTCTAAGAAAATCTTTAAATGGACCCCTCCAGGCAAACACACAAAAAGTCGACCAAGAAGATGATGGAACGACGATACTAAAGAGAGAGTGTTGGTTTACCAGATAGAACAAGACGTACTGAACAAAGACATTTGGCGTTTGCAAAACCGGAAATCCACGTAAAATACTAGATAGTATAGATATACTATACTATTGGAATGGAAAGGGCGGATGTCACATTTTCAGGACATGAAAAAAAAGAGTCATATTAATAGTGTTTCTTTCTTCTTCTTTATCAACCGTTATCCGTCCACTCCTGAACGTTAAGCATCTCCTTTTAGACTCCCCCCAAGTGGGGGGAGAAGAGGGTCTACCTATAACTCACCACGCTGGGCAGGCAGGTTGGCGAGTAGTCCGCAGATCAAGTTTGGACTTTTTAGATCACAGCACATATCCGACGCAACCAGGATTAGAACCGCGGTTTCCCGCTCTCTAGTCTATCCGTGTTTGATTTACGCCAGATTGCTGATCTAATAGTACTTATTTAAGTATCACCAAAGATGTTATACTAGCAGAAAATTTTATAATGGCCGTTTTTTTCATGTTTTCAATATGTGACATTCGCTCATTCCATTCTAAGATACAGATGTATAATAATAGTATTATGGTCTACTGAGGAAATGAAGCGTATGAATGGATTAACGATTCCGACTGGTCTGCTTACCCACTAGATTACTGCTATTTTTAATGGATTAGTAGACCATTAATTAATGAATAGTAGATTACTAGGAAGAAGCTCGTTAAGCCATTCTTTGAAAATCGTGAATTAAAAAGAAAATAATAATTTTATTCAGACTTGAACGTAAAATCGACACTTTTGAATTTTGTGTTTATAACCTTTCATGTAATTAATTTATATTTATCTAGAAGATTTTATCAATCAAAAATGGAAACCATTTTAAATCTGTGCTCAAAACATAAAACGTAGAGAATACGTAGCAGTTTTTTGACCACATTTTCCAGTTTCTAAGATTTTAACCAAAACTACAATGAATCTATTACATTTTACTCTTTTATAATTTTTTCCAATTGGGTAAGACGGGGTCAAACGGACACGGGGGCAAACGGACATTTACTAAGAAAAAAAGGCGTAAGTTTTTTCAGAGATGTTGCTCAGTCGCTACTGCGGTAGCACTAGTGACGTTGACATGTGAGATTAGTAATACGAAAGTAATCCGTTAAATTTTTTTCAATTTAAAGCTGTTTTTGTATTTTAAAACTGAAGAGTAATAAAAAATGTAAGTGAAATTAACGTTATTGTTAAATTTTTGTAATAAATTGTTTAGAATCTAAGTATTTTAGTAAAATATTTAAAATCTATAAATTAGGCCAATTCAAACTACGTGTCTTTGGTATTGTTGCCACTTAATTTCATTTTCGTATTATGAATTTTTACTTTAATTTCGAATTTATAAAAATTTTTGCGATTTGGGGCAAACGGACATATTGATTAATGGGCAAACGGACAGTACATTTTTTATAATTTTCCTTAATAATTGTTATACAATGATGGTACGGAACCGAATTAGAACTTTGAAGAGGTGCTCGTGGAGTCTAGAAAATATGATTCTTGCCTTAATTGCTGTAAAAAAAAAGAAGAAGAGAAGACGTGTAAAAAATAACAAAAAATGAAGAAATTTGGTCAGCATACTATTTTACCTACAGAAACATACAACAAAGTTTTGAAATGATCGCCTCAATATCAAGTTTATTAAAAAATTCTGCAAAGAAAAAGACGAGCAAACACAAGTAAATCTAAAGTAGGTACTAACCGATTTGAATTTTATTGAAGATTTAATAAAAAAAGTTACTAATACAAGAAAAAGTATTAAAAAAGACAAAAGTGTTGAAACCTTCCAAAAGAAAAAGAAAGAAAATGCTACTTTTGCGGAGTATGTATACAAGAGTGTATAAAAATGATGAGGAATGGGTGCAATGCCTTACATGCAAAATTATGGTTTCATGTACATACACTGCACTAATAATGACGATGATCCATACTTTCTATGTGTTAACTGTGCAAGTGATTCGGACTAAAAGTGCGAATTCAGATTTTTATAACGTGTATAAATCTTATGTCCGTTTGCCCCCGAGTGTGGGGCAGACGGACATTTCCACCTTATGTTTGTTTTAGTCTTACTTTTCAAAAACTGTTTTTATTTTTTTAACTTTAATGCCATCATTTGCTAACTTATTAACGGTATTATCAAACCAAATAATTATTTCTTAAATATTATGTTGCTTGTAATAAATATCACTATAAAATCCACTAGAGTGTCCGTTTGACCCCGTCTTACATTTCAATTTTTAAGAATATTTTACTAATTTTTGTTTTGATTTAAGAATTTGTTCGCTTTTATGCCTTAACTATTAAAATTAGCTATTCAAATTAAATTATATTTGCTGTAAAACTGCTGTAAATACATTTTCAAAATTGGATCCTTTTCTGATGGAAAAAAAATTGAAACATCCTTGCGAAAAATGACTTTTTACAGTGTCACAAGCAATAATATAGTACAGACCACTATTAGTTTACCGGAAGTTATATTGCTTTAAAAACTTAAAAATGTAATTGTGTTCATGTGCTGAGACGAGCTGATAGCGAATACCATGGGTGTATAAACATATATGCATGTGGTTTAAAGTACTTTGCAAGCTTTGGTGATTAGTCTAGACTACCTGGAAAGTTTCGTGGTCAGAAGCAAGGAGCGAGGAATGGAAATGGCGCAATTCAAAATGAATCTGTCCGTTCCAGCTGTTCCCGCACTTGCGGAACTGTTAAACTGTGGCTCGCGAGGCCGAGGCATTTTACTTATTCTATAGTACGTTTATATAGACACAAAACCAGAAGCGGAAAATAATTAAATCCCTATTCACCGAAACAAATAACGTAAATTTATAAACACAGTTTTCGGAAAGTTTGAACGATTTCTTAACAGCTTCATCTGTTAGTTATTTAATGGTAAACAGTTTAATCATAATCGCAATCCAATATGACACAGGTGCGGAAAGTAGCCACAACAAGGCATAGGGCAGGATATAATACAGCCATTATCTTAAGAGGTTTACACAACTTAGAATGTAGGTGGAAACTGTGCTAGTGGACTCCTAGAACGCCACTTATAGAGATAGGTATTTCCATCTACCTTTAGCGTGTGACGGCGAAATTTGTACGCAAAAGATGGAAGGAAATTGTGTGAGGAACGATAAGCTCGAATATGAACCCACATGCGATCACTTTGTGGACGCCGTAGAACCATTAGCGTTGGGTCGACACAAACAGCTCTTCGAGTGACCAACTGCCCAAGTTTATAATAACAAATAGTTAATGTCATCTATATATAATGTGCTTTTATTGAAATAACTAAATAGAGGGTCACACACAAAGTTTTCCTAACTTCTTAGGTCAAACACATCAAATTAAAAGTACTTTTGAACTTTACCTAAGTCTCCGTTGCTTCTCATTAATGTATTCAATAACGTCGGATATAAAAACTGGAGAAACGTCTGGTAAGTTGTATAAGTAAAGAAATAAGGAACGAAAGCAAGAAATTAGTAAGTGAAAAATTGAATTTTCAATTGCGAAGAGACATGGAAGATGTTAAAATTCTTGACCTGGCGTTTTGAAAATGTTTACATCTGCATTCAACACGACCGCACAACTTTAGGAAAAGTCCGCAAGAATGTGCGCTTCTATAGTTTCACAATCAGTTACACGTGAAGTGAATACTAAATAAAAAGTTGGAAGGATATCTTTTATTTAAAATTCATTTTCCGATGAACAATGGGATAAATCATCTGTTAAACGTCCGCCCCAATAAAAACATAAAATTGAATAAATTACCAATATTGGCAATTACAATTTCACGCAGTTGCTTGAGAAAATAATATTTTAAAATTTCCGTAATAAAATTATCAATCTACCGCAACAAGACGCGGGCATCATTTGTTTTATGTTTTCATTTGTTCTTTCACGGCCCACTTGACGCCGGTAATTATTCTTCCTTTTTCGCAAACTTTTCCCTGAGTTTTTATTTCATAACTCTCTCTCATTGTACAATGTCTTAATTGAAGGTACACTACACCGTGTTTTACTCCTTCTTCATTGTCTCGATAATTTTTCATTTCCCCCAAGTTTTTTTCCAAACAATATTTAATGAAAATTAGCGCCGGTATCAATTCTCTTAACGCGGTTAAAATACAACTCACTTCGAGAAAAAGGAAGCTAATTATTTTTTAAAAGTTTTCAAAGACGTTATTGTGTCACATCTCGTTTTAATAACAAAATTTTTTATTTTATTTTTAATTAACAATAATGACATCGAAGTTCTACAATTTCGCGTAAGTAATTAAAACGAAAGTTGATATAAAATTCGTGCTTCGTCGAGTTAAATTTTTTCTTAAAAATAATCAAAGGTGTTTGTAGTTGGTGTTGGTTTTAGTGTACCACAAGATGTATTGTGCACGAGTGGACAAACACAAAATGACTAATTACACCACCGAAAGCTTCCCACTAGAAAATTAATGATACCGGCACTCGTGAAAATTTTACGAGATACTTTATCTATGTCGCAAACTATTTGAAAGTACGGAGTGCATGAAAAATAAACGAGACACTTTTTGACTTGGCTACATTTCCAAGGAGATCTCGGCTTAGTTGTAGGCAAAATTACAGAGAGAACACATTAGAGTTGTAATTTGTTTCCGTTCGATATTCGTAACATCATTAGTCGCTTAGGCCTAAAAGTAAGAGAGAAGTGTGGACGCGCCGGACAAGACATTAGCGGCCCTAATTGCTTTAAGGGTAGAACCAGTGACACGGGTCCCTCTAGTCTATGCAAAAGCCTTTCGAATAACCTAGTAAATTATGAGAGACGTAGAAGTGCTTTGAAATGGTCTCAGAAGAACTGTTTATACATATTATAAGAATTTGATTACGTAGGTTACTCGTGAAACATTTACATGTTATCTGAAAGTTTTCGAATTCACTAAAGAAATTGTTGTTAATAAATAATCCCCTCGAGTACGAGGAATCGATGAATTTACCAAAGTTTCTGTATGGCTCTTGTAATGAACGAAATGTCATTAGAGCTATTTTTAAAATCATTTCCAAGGTGAAAATTAATAAGCAATTAATTTTGTTTATATTTTCTTACACTAATATGGTCCTGAGGAGGTAAATTCTACAATAAAAAATTTTAATTTCAGATCAGAGAGCTCCTCCAATGTGTAGGAAAATTATTATTCTATCTATTTTGTTATTTTTTAACATTTTGTTTTACTGACATAAAAATATCCTTACTGTAGATGGCAAATAGAAAGTTAATATTGTAACCGTGTATTAGAGTGATTGTAGTTTTCGAATCTAAATTTGTTATTTAACAATTCCGAGTTCACAGGTGATTATTTTATCAATTTTTATTGCAGATTATCCTTGACAGCTTTCTGGAACGATGTAACAATGCAGTGAAGAATTTAACCTGATTCTACTGTTGGGTGAGTCACATTTGAATTTAGTGTTAGATTTTTAAAATGTAATTTGTAGACATATTTATTTGCGTGCACTGTAAGGTCTTTTAGAAATACCGCAATTTAGTTTTATTGGTGTCATCTCTCTTTTATGCTTTATTTTCTATCAAATTATTTTTTATAATTATAATTGTAGTGGGTAAATAATAACGCTACAAGAACCCGATGGTAAAAATTGGGAATTCTCATCAATTATTTATGCGTTCTTTTTTAATGTACTTCGACTTTTATCCTTCCACCTAATCTATGTCCATGCAAAATAATTTCAACCAGGCATAACTACTCTAACTTAAAAATAGCTACCCTTGAGAAAATTTAATTTTAGTCCAAATTAATTAATCTTTAAAACAATAACGTGGAACGAATATATAGAAATTAATGTAAATTTGATAAAAAGTCAACTAAGCAAAATAATTAAAAATCTGCTCATAAATAACTAAGTTAAAGAGCCCCCATAAAAAAATGGTCAATTTTTTTTATTTTTGTTTTTTTTCCAACAACAACCTCACGTTTCTGAAAATCTTCAGATTTTTTCAAACGATACGGAAGTGGTCGAACATTTTATTTAAATTTGAATTTACTCATTTAAACGATTATTCGTTTAAATGAGAAAGATTTGATGATTTACAATAACATTATTATTAAACTAACTTTTATTTTTTGAATTTTCAGGCAATATAATTATTTAGACGTATTTATGATATATTAAATAAAACACCTCTGTATTGCGTTATCAAGATAATGACGCAACAATACGGCCAGATATCTAAGCGGTAAAAATGTATTTAAATTGATAAATTATTAACTCGTTGATATTAAATTAATTTATTTATTTCATTTCAATTAATATCATAGAAATTTACGTTTTCCCAAAAAATGACTGTTTATATTACATTATCATCGGAAGTACATAATCGTACCAAATTTCAGAACGACTGCTCATCTGAAAGTTCTTGAAAAATTAATTATAAAATAAATAAACACGCAAGTCATTACGATTTCTTGCTAGATTCATAATAGAGTAGCTCACAACGTAAAATACAATACAAATAAGCGCAAAGTCTTTTTACTTATTAGAACAGATCAACTACAAACTACAAGTTAAAATACGATATCACATTTTTTCTATATACAGGGAGCTTCAATGACCAATTTAAAATTCTTATGATGTGCCAAAAAAGCACATTAAAAAAATTTTTCAATTAAAATGTTTGTCTAAATCTAAATTTTCATGAAGTATTTCTACCTTAAAATGGTAATAGCATTGAAACTATTAATTTTTTACTGCAAATCATTGTTTACTTTTATAAGAAACCGGAAATGATTTACATGATAGATTATAATCCTTTTTGGTCTAGAATTTACAGTTTCTTAGTTTTTATTAAATTAAATAAAAAAATGTCCAAAAAATCGGTATTTTTTTATTTTTTTTTTTTAAATTCTGTATTTTTTAAACTAAGTCCGTTTAATGGACTACCATTTTGTTCAAGTAAACTTTTTTGAAAAATCAATTCGTTCTCTAAATCAGAGGTACTACGCAAGAGAGATCACGAGACAATTTTTGTCGGTCGTCAAATTCCAGAAATGAGATAAAAATCTCAGAAATAATGAAATAATCTGAAAAAAATTCATTTTATTGCATGGATAATTTAAAAAAAAAGTTTACTGTCTATCCAGAGTTCACGAAAAATTTTTACATATTATTGGGGGTCGAGAATGGAAAAAGTTTGCTGACCACTGCTCTACATGATTTGATGTGAATTGCTTATATCATTGCAATATTTATTTCATACTTTTTAAGTGCTTATTAGACAAAATTTAGTCGACTTCTTTCGCGGTGAGTTAATATTATTGGTCCAGTATTTTGCTTTATGAAAAAATGTTAATTTATTATTTTTTTACGTGTGTATTTCCCAATTGATTTGCTTACAATTCTCCTTATTTATTACATTAAATCCATCACGCCCAAAATTTTTTTCCAACTTCTAGTCCTTTCTCCCCCCTGTATCACAGTTTGTCACAATCTTATCCCTCCCCCACAACGTCCGATAGTCACAAATCTAAAACCTGTATTCTAAATCAAACTTGCCAAAAAAAATTTTTTTTTTCCTTTTAATTTTTATGGTTAGGATTGAAATTAAGCAAAAATGCTTTTATTTCGCGGAAGTCACATATGTTTAACCCCCCCCCTCCCGGTTACACATAAAATTAGTGCGTTTCGTCTAAGTTTCTCCTTTCATCTAAGCATAGATGTTCTTAATGGACAATCACTAAATTCAATTATCTCGATAACTTTTAGTTAGATTTGAAAACTTTTTTATTAAAATTATGATAGTCGAGAGTGTAATTAACAAATATAAACATAAAATTTTTGGACTTTTCGAAAATCTAGGTGAAATAGGCCTAAAAACCATAAAACAATACGAGTGAGTTATATTTCTGCTTCCATTAGTTTAGATCCGCTCACCCCTAAAAATCCGAGATGTTTAAGCCCACTTACTTGAAAAAAAAACATCTCTAAAGCCCACACATTTCTAAAAAAAGAAAATTTAAGATTCACAGATCTACGTGATATTATGTTAAATGCAATTTAAAATAAATTTTTAGTTTGAAGTTGTCACTTTCTGAATTAAGCGACATCTGCAATAGTTTCCATCCTTTAATAAACGTTTCTCTAAAGTATTTACGTCGAGTGCACGTAACGTCAATACAATAAAATAACTAGAAGGTTCTTACGTGAAAAATTGAAACTTTACAGTCGATTATTTTCTAAAATAATGGATATTTGACGTTTGTCCATAGTTTAAATGTTTCAATTTAATTTTTTCTATGAGATCTCGTTGAGTTTTTGTAAATAACTATATTATATTTTAGGTGAACAGTTCTCGTCCTTGAACCAATATTTTTCATTTATAAACTACATTTTATTTTTAAATGTTTGCTTGAAAAAGCAAATTTGTTTTTCAAAAAAGTTAAAAGTTTTTTTTGTAATTTCAAGATTTGTTGTAAGAAATCTGCTGATTTTTTGATATTATTTGGTTCTGTGGGGCAAAAGGGAATTTTATCTATGGCATTTTAATTTTTATGTTTATTAACCAGTAATAGATTTATTGCAACCAGACAATCGAAGTAATTTTTGACGTACCTGATCCGCCAAAAAGTTCAATAATCCAATTTATATTTCAGCTCTTATCTTACATTTAATTTTGGATCGGAGGGCTCTTCCAATGTATGCGTGTGTTTTACAAAGGATCCTATATCATTTGAAAGATCATAACATGACTGAAAGTTACAAAATGATGAAACCGTGAATTTAGAGAAACTATAAAGAAAAACTAAAAATAATTTCAGTTGATCAACTTCCTGCCCTGAAAATTTTTCAAATCAAAAGAAGGTATTGCTTGATTTCTAAGATGCACAATAAAAATTTAAATTTTTATAGAACAAGAGCTTTCAAACAATGTAGACAGACTCCTGTTATATCATTATGCTGTCTTCATAATCAAATTTAGAAATTTAAAAAGAAATAAAAAAATTTGAAACGAAAGTCGTGAAACAGATTTCTTTGCATCATCCAAACTCATTTAATAACACTCACAAAGTTAAATAATTGATTCTACGGAAGCGAATCGTCTGTTCAAAACAAAAGCTCTCTTTCAATACGAATGATTGAATTCGATGTGACTTTTGTTACCTTTCAAGAAGTTTATTCTACTTCGGATTTGAAATCTAGAATATATAGCGTCTATTTTTTACTTTTTCTATTACATTTTTACAAGAAATGTCTTTAAGGCCATTTTGACAACGAAAATAAAATTTTAGTATTATTTCAACTTTTATTTTCAAGCTGTTCACGGAAGCGAATAAAATAGGTTACCCACTCGGTACCCCCCCCCCCTTTGCGATTTTAACAGTTTTCAACAATTATTAAATAATTGTCTGCTATAACTTAACCGGAACAGATGATTACTTTCCATAATTTTAATTACCCGTAGTTTGACTATTATAATCTGATTAGAAATCTCTAATTAATAAAAACAATTTTCAAACTACCTCCTAGGTACTACGTATCCATAATATAATAATTAATTATATAAAATATAATAACGTAATTAATAAAGGCTTCTCATGGCGGTTTACGTTTGATATAATAAATTTTGTTAGAAGGAACTTTCTAAATGTCAAAAACATAAGCTGTCAATAATATTTGTATTGATTCTAATTAATTTTCCAAGGATTTGCAGAAACATAATACCGTTTATACATAACTTTCCGTTACAATTAACTAACCCGTGAATAACTTAAGTTAGGGGTCTTGCAAAGTTAGACCAACACTACCAAGTGTGTGGTGTGAAATTTTAGTTGTTCCTGTGTCTTCAAGACGACGCTTCTCAATCTGAAGAGTCTCATACTCTCAAGTCACGTGTTTGCTCAACTTCTGTTTGTGTATTATTATCATACACTTTCAAGTTTGTCAAAATATGGAAGTGTGACAACAATAACTCACGAGGATCCTACCTTAACCTACTGAAAGAAAAAATCTCAATACGTGCCCAATTACGTTTTAATAATTCGAAACGTCTTTGTTTCGAGTTTTGTGTGCCACGTATTATTTTACTGGAGATGATGTTTTCTGGTCACGATCGAAGCTGTCGCCGCAGATTACGCGATGAGACGTGTTAACTCACTATCTGTTTTGCTTCAGTCTATGAATGTCATCATCTAATCTGTAATTTGCTACAATGTATTCTATCCCGAACAGATATCTTAAAACGCAAGTTTTATTACGTAGGGGTTCGAAAATTTCCTATACGTTTGTAGCCTGGCAATTTGTAACTCGTAAAATCAACTACTGCCGTTGGAAAGCAATCAAAATCTTAATATGAGTCGATATAAAAATGCAAACTAGAGGTTTCGCCAACAAGTTTCTAATTGCAAAGCCATAAAGTTTACTTTAAAAGAAAAATGTGAGTCCGAAGGGCAAACATTGAACCAACGCGAAAAGCTACACTTTTCCGTTCCACTAAAACTCGTAAAAAACTCAGAAATAAAAAAAAACTTAAGAGTCTTCCTGCCTTGAATAACTTCAGGATAGTCGTGCAGTCATTTTTATTGCCGAAAAATGTTTTCAAAATTTTAACAGTTTTGTTTTAAAATTAATTTTTCATTTTCATCCCTTATAAATGTTTAACATTTAATTTTTTATATAAACGTTATTAATTAACTATTATAAATCAATGCATACCTTTATAAAGCGAAAAGTCTTCACTGGCTCATCAAAAAATTGAAATTAGTTTACCATGCATCAGTCAACAGATTTTGACTGCTTAAGTGGCATTGAAGCATTATCAATTTTAAAATTGGGCCATTGGACTAAAAATCAACCAAGAAAGATAATAGATTCAAAATAAAGCTTGATGTTTGAATGCCACACCAATTAATGCAAAAAAAACTTTATGAACCGTATTTCCATCTGAGAATCCTTTGCCAAATGTCACAAAATCGAGTCATTTCTGAAGCAAAATTGCAGCGGGAATTATTTTAGTACATTTTGCGTGCCAATTACGTGGGCATTACGATGGGGCATCTGATGAACATTTTTGAGAAGTGTGGCAAAATGAGTTATTTGGAAGTAATGAATTTTCTAAGAATGACTGCTGAAAAAAGAGAAAATGAAAAAAAAAATGGAAGCTGAAAGAAGAGAGAGGGATAACAGAGAGATGGTGGAATATTTAAAAACCATGATCGAAGAACTAAAAATACATTTTAGGGAAGAAATGAAAATATTTAATACAAAAATAGGGGAGAGCATCGACAATATCACAAACAGTGTTGAAAAATAGCGGATAAAAATTTGTAAACAATTTGACAAACATAAGTGGAACAATAAAAAAAATATATGGAAGAAATTTGTGATTTACAAGTAGAAGAAAATAATAAAATAGAAAAGATTGAACCAACAGATGAAAACAATGCAATAGTAAAAAAAGAAATTCTAGTAGAAAGGTTTAAGCAGGAAAAATTAATTAAAACTGGAAAATGTCATGACGGCAGCACGCCTAAAAAAGTACGGAATTTAAGAAAGAAAAATTCGATGGGAAAAGCTGCAACACAAAAAAAAAATTAAATTATGCAAGAAACCGTAAGTCATAAAGCGGAAGAATTTAAATTGAAACCAATGGAAACTCCTAACAAGATAAATGTGGCAGTTGAGAAAACAAATAAAAACATCACCCACAAAGCGAAAAAGGATAAAGTAGGAAACAAAGAAGCCTTGAACAAGAAAATGAGTCAATTTCCAATTCGAGAAAAATCAATCCAGAAATTGATAAAATTTTAAAGAAAATTTCGAAGTTAAACATTGCGAACAAAGAAAACGGCGATATTTAAGAAGAAGGGCGAGTCATCCTTCGAAAGTGGGTTTTTCACAAAGTAAGGTGGAAGGTGGTATTAACCATGAAAATATTTTTATGAAGAAAAGTAGAAAAGATACCTGTAAGTTAATTAAAAATTAATTTAACTTAATTAAGTTTCGTTTTAAAAATTTTAGATAGTTCTGAGTTTTTTTTTAAATTAAATTGATTTGTCTTGTAAGTTTGATTAGCATAATTAATAGTTAGATCGTTTTGTAAATTTTTAAAATTTTGATTTTAAATTTGGATAAGTTTTGTTCATCCAAAAATAAAACTTTTAGATAGCTTCCTCCAATTCCTCAAGGATTTGTCCAAACCTAGGGAGGAGATGTCGTATAATTTTTGGATGAAGCAATTTCTTTGTTTATGAAAGATTTTGTAGTTTATTTTAATTTGTTTTCATTGTGTCTTCATTAAGAATTGCAGTCGGGAATGCCAACGAATTGGCCCAAAGATGACCAGAATTAAAAATATAGACGTAATGCTGATCTCAGAAACGCATTTTACAGAAAAATGTTACTTAAAAATACCAAGATATGACATATGTATATAGTACACAACTCCCGGACGGTGCCGCATGCGGTGGGACTGCAATTATAATCAAGTCGTCAATTAAGCATAATCAGCAAGACTCCTTCAAAGAAGAATATATGCAAGCAACCACTATTAGCGTTGAGGACTGGATTGGATCAATAACACTTTCCGCTATTTACTGCCTACCTAAACATGCAATCAAAGAACAACAAACAGTTCACACAATTCTTTCAACAATTTGGAAATGGATTCATCGCCGGTGATGATTATAATGCTAATCATCCATGGTGGGGCTCGAGATCCAATAATCCTTCCCCAAAAAGTAGACAATTACACCTAGCCTTGAAAAAAAAAATCTATAACAGTATCAACTGGAGAACCTACCTATTGGCTTTCTGATCGAAGAAAGATTCCTGATTTAATTGATTTCTGCTTGACTAAGGAAATACCAGAAAGTAACATAAAAGCTGAATCTTGCCTGGATTTTTCCTCCGATCACTCCTTCATAATAGTTACTCTTAACTCCCAGATAATAGAAAAACAAAAGCCTCCAACACTCCACACTAAAAACACAGATTGGAATTATTTCAGAAATATCCTCAATAATCGAATTTGTTTGGATGAATCTCTAAACACTAAAGAAGAACTTGAAGTAGCAGTAGGGAACTTCACCTTGGCGATACAGGAAGCAGCATGGATAGTTACCACAAAATTCAAAATATCTAGAAGAAATCAGACATGCTCGACGATTGTGAAATTATAATTGCAGAGAAGCGTATATAAACTTCGGAAAATATGGCAAATAAGCAGATCACCCCATGATAGAGAAAAGTTTAACAAATCAATAAAAGAATTAAGAAGCTTTATTAATGATGAAAAAATGCAGCAATACAGGAATACCTAGAGGGCTTAAGCGAAACTAAGGTCACAGAGTACTCGTTATGGAAGGCAACAAGAAAGATTAAACGATCTCAATTACACATTCCACCAATTCGACTTGAAAGTGGAAATGGGCAAAGAATGATAAAGAAAAAGCAAAAAAATTCGCAAAACATCTACAAAAAGTCTTCTAACCCTTTCCTTCAGAATTGGGGAAAAAAGAGGAAAAAAATCTACCACTTTCTGGAGGTGCTTCTTCAGATGGATCTGCCTATAAAGAAGTTTAAAATAAAAGAAGTTCAAAAGATCTTATTTAAAGATTTTGGTCATAATAGTTTTGAGGAGATTGACGAACGGCGAGTTCAACCGGATGGTTGTGATTTTCGCATGAAGATTTTTAATAAAAGTGAAAAGAAGTGAAAAAATAAAATTTTGGTAAAAAAAATTGAATGCTATTTATTTGAATTTAAATTTATTAAAATAAAATTTTATTAAAATGGCAAGGTCGTACGTTATCCGGGTGAAAAAAATCCGATTAAGCAAACTGGGCAAAGATACTGAATAATCCTGATAATTTTAGTTTCTTTTTCTTCTTCAAGTGCCTATCCGAATCCGGATGTTGGCATCTTCCTGGCTAAGCCAAGAAAACTTTTCTAGGGAAATGTTAATGGGGTGGTTTTTTACCGTTGCCTTCCCTCATAGTCCACAGATCGACTTTGGACTTTTTAGATCACAGCATAAATATCCGACGCAACCAGGATTAAAACCGCGGTGCCCCGCTCTCTAGTCTATCCGTGTTTGATTTACGCCAGACTGCTGGTCTAGTTTTTATTTTAGTTTTAAATTTTAATTTAAAGTTATTGAATTAAAATTTTATTTTATTTCTAAAGATATTGAAGTTAGGATTATGTTAGTAGGTACAATATATTGACCTCATGGCTGCCTACAACAAACTAGGAAGTTGTGTGAATTTAATAAATGTTTCAGTTTTTATATAAAGAAAACTCTACATTTTGACAATGGTATAATTTTAAAACTGTCAGGAAACTACCTACATTACAAGAACAAAATTTGTAAGAGAAAGGTGCTCACGTATAAATTACCTAAGCAAAGAGCTATTAATTAAAATCAAATTAAAAAATTAAGAGGAAAATTTTGCCCCTTATGAGAAAATTTCATAACGAGTTAGTTTTTTGTCGGTTATAAATAATTTTATTAAGTCTAAAGCAAAGGAGTTGAATAATATAGTAGTGAGTTTTAAATTAATTCTTTACAAGTAAGCTATTAAATAATGCTGCATACTTTAGAAATTTTACTAAAGATTGTAAGTTGTGAAGGAGGAAGAGGTTTTCTTATAAATAAGGAACGTGTAGTTTATTTTTGAGTTAGTGATCTTAGAGAAGCCCAAAGCTGCTGCTTACCTGCGCGTCTAATTACTAAATCAGCAGCTCTAAACTTTCTTGTGTGCGGCGGTCATTCATTAAACTTGAAAACTCCCTTAGTTGGCAGGGTGTTTCTTCAAAGTCTGATCCCCCTTAGTTCTAGCTTAAACCGCACGCTTTATACACACTGCCAAACTGAAATACAATAATTAGAAAATTTCCCCACACAAAAAAATTGTATGAAGGAAATTTGAAGAAAAGACAAACTTTGAAACAATTGCCGGACAAGAATTGTCCTTCAGTAACAGCAGCAGCCAAGTTTTAAGACACACATTTCAACTTAGAAAGGGTCTTTAAGTGTAACCGAAATGGTACTTATTGATGCGGAAACAAACAGATTGACGAACGTTGTTCACGTTTGTCAGGGTTAGACGCTATTGTCACATACTAATGCTCATTTTAGTGAATTTCCGTCGAGACGAATCAAAAAGCTATTTTGTTGCTTTTTTTTATATTCAATCCAAAGTTGCCAAAATCTATAAAAGGCCAAATAAAATGACAAGAAAATATAAAATATCCGGCGGAAATTCGGTTTACATATTATCTTTGCAGATATGTGGGATCTCCCTGGTGACCTAGAAGGGAAACCTTCTCTAGTTTTATCTCCCAACTTCTTTCGGAAGCCTCCGGGCGTGAGTGGGAATGTGCATGCAGATTAAAATCATTTAATTGCACCCATATAAAAAAAAACTTTTTTAAATTAAGTGAAGCTTAAATATAAAACAAGAAAGTTGAAGTGGCAGTACATTACTTTTTCGAGTGTTTAACAGAGTTTAATATCGCATTACAAATTTCAACAAATCAGCGAACCGTTCTTTCCGCATGATGCGTTTCGCTTGCATATTAAGGGCACCCTTGCTCTTAAGACCCCATAATTAGCAGCCCGAAAATAAACACAAGCAATGACCGAATTCGGACAGCAACAAACACAAGCGAAGGAGAGCAAAATTTTGCCTACCACCGGAATACTAACGTACCGTTAGCGTGACTGCAAGCAGCGTCCGAAGCTTAGGTCCACTAATCACTTCCCTAATCACCCGAGCAATATCGTCAGATAACAGTCCAGAACAATTCCTAATATGCGCAAGATATGCGATAAAAATAATCGGGACGATATTACCTGCCAATATGAAGGATTAATGGGAACATTGTTTCAATAAGCGAACGCTTAAGTACTTCTCGCCCATTGTTGACCGTCTTAGAATTGCTCGTTGTGTTCTAATTACTTCCGGATTAATTTTACTTGTTTGATTTTATGAAGCTGCTCCAAAAATGAGTTTGTTTTTATAAAACTTTTTGTTCGAGTCAATATTACGAAAAGTATAATAAAAGGCGACTTGGTATGGTAGGTACCTATGTACGTACCACTGCCGGCTAATATCGTCTAATTATGAAATTTGCTATTACATATCCTCGAAGGTAATATAAACAAGCGTAATATACAAAACTTATACTATAAATTTAGTGCTTGACCTCTTCATAGCGTGGAATGTCTAAAGTCCGGCAAGGGATTGGATTTCACTAGTCCAGTCAGTTTAAATAGCGTAATCAAATTATTTGGGGCAAAGTGACGGGCCTTGTACGTCTCGTCTGCCGGCAAATTAAATCGTTCTTTTCTTTTACATAATTATCTCTTAACTTTGCTCTTCTGGCGGTCCACCGTATGTGAATTAACCCGACTCGACTCTACTTGATCTAATTATTCCATCCGCAGCCGAGCACTAAGCTAAAGGCTAAATAACGCGTCTTTAATCTCGTCGTGCAGAGACATTAGCAGAGCTTTCCCTCAGCGAACAACTCGACGGTACCCATACCCTTGTCAGGGGTATCATTTTCCTACTTACTGTTTGCTCACATTTAATACCCAATCGATTAATTACTTCAAATTTATATATTACAACTTTTAAATTTAATTACCTACTAACGCTTTTTCAATGCTTTCGCTAATTGTGGGATTCTCTCACGTTTGGTTTTTCTTACTTTCATTGACTCGAAATAAAGAAAGAAATCTTTTCATGTGTAAACTTGTTTCGCTAATTGGAATCAAAGACTTCGGTGGTTGGCGAAATGAGAATAAATGTCAGAGCTTCTAGGATGTCTTTATGTCAGTTCCAAAATGAATTTCTATGAATACTATTTTTGTATAAGTAGTAAAATTCTGAATGGGGTGGAGTTTTGCATGAGATTTACTTCGTGTTACTTACTATTTTAGTAATTACCTGCAAGATCGAATTACAATTTAGTAGTTGATATTTACTGTGTAAGCATGACTGTTTAACGTGGAATCTGAACTACGGTATAAATAATCTCGTAGCATCTTGGAATTGAATCTACGGTCTGAACTTCAAATTGAACGTATCTCCAATGTTCCAGATCGAGCAAACAATCAGAGTGAGGTGGATATATTATTTTATCTTAAATCAGAAATAAATGTGAACATGAAATTAAAACCGCTTTGCAATATGAGGTGTTCTGAAAATGCCATGAAATTCGACGGGTTTGCTAAAACTTATGTTCTGATAAATTCATCCAGTGATAAAAGTTGTGATAAAAATTAATAGCAAGAATTGCTAAAACAGAAATTTCAAATTGCTATCCTTTTGACGGTCATTTACATTGTAGTTAACACCATCAGCTGCCCAAGCCAGTTATCGGATTAAAATCTGGGAAAAGTTAAACTTTTATGTGATAATATCCAAGAGAGCATTAAGCAGTCAGTTCTCCTAAGTTGATGGATTTCCACCATTAACAAGAAAACTAAGGTCACAGATACATGTGAAGGCTGGCCTAGAAAGCTACCTACCAAATGTCAAACAATAATAACTATATCCTCAAAGAATCAAATACTGTTAATTGCATCTTAATTTTACACAACATGGTAACATAGGACATGATCCTGATTAAGAGAGAAAGAAGAAGGCCATTTTTAATATCCATTTAAGTTTTTAACATTTGACAAGTTTTTTGTTATCCAAAAGGCTAATTAAGAATTCATACAAACTTCAGTTTTTAGATAAATTTCATTTTCCAGATATGTATGTTTTATGAAATGTTGAAAATTATCAAAAAATATTTTTTATTTTTTACAAGAAGAAATAACAGAATTGTTAGTGTTTGTTAATTAAGGATAGGTACGTCAAAACCTAAAAGCTGAAACCTTTCTGCTACTTTAGTTTGTTGTAACCCTCGGGTTCCTTGTACTCAACAAGAAATAAAAAGCTTTTATCCCACTATGAAACAAGAAGAATTAATTACAGAGTGAGCAGTGTAAAACTGGAACTGCGCTACGCTGTAGCTACTACCAACTGTAGAATTATGGACTTTGATCTGAAAAATATAAAGGTCAAAAGATCAAATTACTCCAGACTTCCATTCTTCGACCTGGATAAAGTAGAGATCCCTTAAAGTAAGGAATAGGTACTTAGAACTATGTAATGTAATGTGTGGTGAAATTTTCTTCACATTAATTGAGGACATCAATAAGATTTGGTTTTTTTTAATAGAACCTGAAAAATATCCAAATAAGGCAAGAAGTAATCAAAAGAGAAGGGAAATATTTCCAAAAGCCCAATAACGATCAGAATATGATACCCAATTCACTGTCATTTTAATTGAAGATAAAGGAAGATGAAAAATACTAATGAAAAACAATTTTATATGAACATGAATTTTAAAATATTAGAAAAAAAATCTACTTACAATAGAATAAATGACAATCAATAGTTTTGTTTTTGTGACTATTTCATAATATTAAAATTAATTTCCAGATTTTTATCTTCTTTCAGAAGATTTTTATCTTTAAGACCGTACCTTTTGCACAGACTTTTCAATTTTTCAAGGTCGTTCAGGTGATTGTGGTTCTAAACTTTCTGGAAGCTGGAAGTTCAGTCAAAGCTAGAAGCATTTTGAACTTTTCTAAACATTCCTCATGAACACAAAACCAGATCGTTCCACTTTTTATTCAAAATTAGTAAGGATTATCTGGGCATGGTAGGTTGATTACTATTTTCTTACACTATAATATTATAAATTCAAAGAAGTAAATTTCACGATACAAAAATTGGTCAATCATTAAGGTTAATTTGAATTCATGTTTGACTTTCAAAAAATCCCACTTCTAAGTGGTGGGATTTTTGGGATGAGTGTTGTGTTGAAGATCTATTTACAAAATAAATCACCTTTGGAACTTCAAAACAATGATACTTTTTTGGTAATTTATTGATGTGATAGTAAGACCATAAGCTTTGATTAGTGGTTTTAAGAAATTTTAACAGCAGAATCTGATTTTAATTAATTACTCATCAAGGCATAATTATTAAAAACCTCTAGATCTGTCGTTGGTTTGTTTATTTATTACCATCATAAAAACAGTTAGAGTGCGGCCTTCAGGCCGCACAGCCATGTTTAAGTTTTAATGTCTCTATGATCCAGCTTTAACTAGATATTTGAAAATGTTTGCTATTTATAATTGAATTATATTAGAACAGCTTTTAGCTAGACTGCGTACATTCAAAATACTACAAATGTTCTTCCATTTTTTGTTGTTATTTCGAAGTGGTTTGGATGTTATCTCTACAATAGGTGACTTTGAACAAAACATGAATTATCTTTTAATACTTAGACATATCAATAGCTAACAAAAACTTAGTGGTAATCCATTTTTAACATAAATTCCTGGATGGGCTATAATTCTGCGACTATGTCATAGTGTGGATAATAGGTAACAGATGACCCTTAGAAGACGTTCCTACAATCTCCAAAATAACATTGCAAAAGCATATTATGTTGAGGTTGTGTTCAAATGATGATTCAAAGTATTGGGGTGTGGTGAATTGATCCACATGTTCTTATCCTAATAAAGTTACCAAAAGAGATAAATTCTATGCAATAAAATGTAGATAATTCCGCACCACGATCACTCATTAAGGTTAATTTGAATTTATGTTTAACAAACTTTCATATATTCTACTTGATTTACAATCTGAAGACATCCCTAATATATTTATTTTTGTAATGAATGTTATCTACCTTCGATAGATTTAATTATTTCTATAAAAATGTAATTTTTAATAAAAAAACTTATTTTTAATTAAAAAAATTTCAATTTGCAACTGAAAATGAGATACATAAAATTTTGGAGCAAAAACCCAATAAAACAAAAGTTGCTTATTAACTGAGGCGAAACCTAATGAAATTTTATGTTATTTTCGGATTTTGAAAACGTTCAGCAATGTTTTGGGCCATGTTTACACTATAGGAAAAGATAATTCTAATATCGATAAAAATAATGACGTAAACTTTGTTAGAGCGAGTGGTCAATAAGAAATACGATTCTGCGTCTGTAGCTGCTGTAATGTTATCTGCCAATGACCAACGTCCGATAACGATAAATGTTATTGCTCTGTTTTTATTACCAAAAGGTTTTTCGAATCAAGGAATAAACTTTTTCTTTAAAAAAAGTTTAAGTTGTTATTCTTAATACCACAAAAAATAATTTTGCCTCGTTTTAAATAAACGCAATAAATACGACGTAAAATTGCAATCAAATACCAACTAAGAAACATAAAAACTAAAAAACAAGAATAAAATTATTTTCAAAGTCTAACAAAGTTACACGAATAGTTAGCAAAGTAAGTCTTCAAAGTATCAAAAACCTAAATTATTCCAAGTCCAGAAGTTACGATTTGTAAAAGTTTTAAACTGTTGCTGAAAGTATAACAAGTAGGACTAAGAGTTCAAAAACTATGTTGCTTTGTATAATGTTGAAAACATTTTTTTGGAGGTGCCATTTAGCACATTTAAATTGAACCAAAATGTAAAATGAAAAATATTTTATCTTTTCTTTGAAGAAAATTCAGTTTTCCTCGATGAATTAAACATGCTAAACTTTTAAATGCTACATTTAAACAGACTTTGTTTCTTGTTGTTATTTGTTTACCATAGCAAAATTAGAAATTGGTAACAATTTTCTAAAACATTAACAAGATTTTCAAGTGGATGATTTAACAAGGAACGTTGGGAGAGGGGGTCGTGTTGAATCATGGCCAACAAAAGGTGAATAAAAATCTAACCCAAAATTATTATTTTCTGAACATTTATTGAAGTATAATTAAAATTATGGAGGCTGATATAGGTGGGATTTGATTGTATCGTGTGGAACGAAGTTGAATAAACATTAGAATTACGTGCAAAACTCACTCTGTTCGTAATGCTGCTCTGATTGATCAAATTCAAAGGTGGTAACACTAAAAAAAGCCAATTTTAGGTCATTTATCTGTCAGATTTTTAGGTTACATCGTCATAGTGAATGTGAAAAAGTGAAAAATCACAAATAAGGGGGTATTTTGAGTTGTACATCAATCGAGAGCCGAAGACTCCATGATCCTTCTAGTTGAGACACCTAAATTGTGATATACCAATCAATGCACGTTTATTGTGGATTAAGCTTCATATTTAATTTAAGATTGATTTTCCTGTTCGTCTTTACTAAGATTCAAAGTCAAATCTTTTTTCAAAATTTACTATGTGTGGAGACAATGAACGGAATTGACATTCTTAGATTTACATGTAGCATTCCAAACGCTAGTTTTTGCTCGGCATTTATTATTGAATAATTTGTATTAAGCATTTAGCATAATCTTAAAATTTTAAACAAAGTCACGCCGTGAAATCATGATAAATTTTTTAATACGAAAGCCTTAAGCAATTTAACGCAGTATTAAATTGTTTTATTTGAACTTAAGTATTTCAGTTTGGTTTTTGCACCGTTGGTAGTAATTACTGCTTGTGGAGTTGGTTCTGAAATTTGGAAGGACATATTATTCCATCTTTTATTAATGCCTTCCTTTATTATTATGTAAAGCCAATCCTTCCCTATCTTTGTATTATATTTTATAAGATTTAAATATCATATTTAGGTGTCAGATAATCACCTTGTTATAACCCATAAATTCTTACCCTCTCCTTATGTACTCATTATCTAAATATAAAGGTAGGACATCGAGGCAATGGTGCAAAACTACCACAAATGTAGTACATTTTGTTACAATTTTGTATTTCCTTAAATTTCTTCACTAAACTGTAAATTGTAATGGATTCTAAATGACAACTGTGAAATACAACCAGTACATCTTTTTGGCATTTGACAAACAACACAACCCAAAAGCTTATAAATGTGGTACTTTGTACGTCACAATCGAATTTCAGGTATTTAATTAAGATTTCACATTAATTTAATTTTAACAATATTAAATGTGAATACAATTTGGCATGTGAGTAATTGGTACTAAGCAACCCATAATCAGAGAGCTACAATAATTTAACAGAGATTTTCTTTCGGTGCACTACACTGCTATGGGTTATTTAATACCAAACACTAATATAGCAAATTTACATTCATCGTGTAATATTTCAAATTAAATTAATTTGAATTTACATGTCCATGTGAAAATTATTCATTTCACTTCGAAAATGTATAAATTTTGTAGAAATAATAACATTTTATTTTGTAATAATAGTATCAACTATTTCAGAACATTATAAACTTTTTTTTACAAAAAGATCGTGTAACATTGTTTTTATTATTAAAACAAATCATACGTATAAAATTAAATACTTTTTTCGGTGTAGGTAACCTGGGAGAGGGAGGGATTTGATAGCTGATCCGAATTTTTTTTTTTTTGAATCTCAATTGAACGAAATATTTTTAATAAAAATTGAAAATAAAAGCCTACTACAAGTGTTTCTGCCTTTTTGTATCTCATCAGATGAAACAAATCGAATTTAATTTTTAAATTTATTTATAGTAGGTAGTAGGTACATATACTACCATCGTGTACTACTTTAAAAATCATTTTGAGTATTTTTCTTGAAATGGAAGTCGAACTACTGAAAATGATGACCTACTGCACCAGATAAAACCTTACTGTGATAAATGCATTGACGCATATCTAGGTCGTCGTAGGTTACAACTCAGTGCTAATCAAACAAAAAAAATTGAGAAGTAAGATTGGGCAATGCGAAGCTTCAATAAAAACATTAAAAATTTATATCTGTAAAGTGGTAAAATATCGAAAACACCCTACGGAATATTTTAGAGTGCTTAATTAACAGAAGTAGAGGAAATATTTGAGTAAATGGTCGAAAATTGCACGTAAAGATATTTTAATGAGGACCATCTAGTAGTTTCAAATTTCTGACTTCCGTTTTTACTGATGAAGATTTTAAAATACCTAACAAAAATCGAGGTCATTTTTTTCTTAATCACCCCGTTCGTGCAGTCTTATGATTGTTATAATGTCTTAGGGTGTGGAAATGAGTTTGAATCTTAAAATAACCGTGAATTATATATTACTTTTAACTTATAAAAAATTATGTATTATAGTTGAAAATACTTGCTATTTGAACAAGTTCCAGGAAGGCGTTATAAACTTTTAATATTCAATACAATTTAACAACTTCGGTAATGGTATTCAATAAAGTGGTCATTAAATGTCCACAAAGTTATTTTATTAATATTATATAAAAATGGTTATGATTGTCATAAATATGTTTTCGAGTTATTTAGAAAAATCTGATCGAAATTAACGAGAATTGTATTATTATTACGAAAATTATCTTTATCTTAATCTGGTCGAGACATCTTGATTGGATTATAAAAATTTTGTGCTAACAAAATGGGTTTTTCGTGGAAATTCGGAATTTCCTCCTGAAAATTGTTAATCCAGGCTATCGCAGAATAATTGAATTTTTGGAAAACAGTAATAATAAGTTGGCGAAAATTAATTATTGTTTTTGGTCGATTTGATTTTCCCGAGGCGATTTTTGAAAAAGAATGCGAAAACATTAAAGTGCAATTAGTAGGATAGAACGTAAGCTTACGTCATTAGGCCTGGGGTTTTCATATTAGTTGAAATTCTGCTATTATGAAAACACCTCTCACCTGTCCATCGAAACGAGGTCAGCATCGAGTTTTTTTAAGTGAGCGTCACGTGCGTCGACGTGAAACGCCCCGGACTCGAAACGTCGGTAGCGCCATTGGCGTCGCGCAGCCCGCCTCCGGTACATCGGACCAGCAAACACAACTGTATATAACCGTGGGAGTGATTTTCATCTGGATACCGCCTCCCATACTACTTACATACACACTTTTTCTAGTTTTATAATTTTTTAAATATTCTAGAAAAAATATTACACTTATTTTGCTCATTTTTGACCCCAAAAAGTCCGAATTTTAAAGCTGAAAACTGTTTGGTACAGTTTCTGTCGGGTTTGTTCCAAGTTAATCGACCCCTCGAAAAGTTTGCCAAACTTTTTCAACATTGAAATTTGTGAGGAAAGTTACTTAAATGAAACGCTACGATGAAAATTTGTGCTGAACACAATTGAAATGCTCTTGTTAAAGATGAATTTAATGAAATCGTGTAGTTTTAGTTTCTTAATTCTTAATTAATCATTCTTAATTTTTCAAATTTCAAAAAAAATTCGTCTTCGATTTACTAAATTGACCGTTCGGAGAGTCTACTGCTTAACCGCAACGATTTAAAATTTCATCGGTATCTACCACTCGTGGTTACTGCAACTATTAACATTTTGATTAATTTAGTGCACTCGGTTCTACTTTGAACCAAAAAGCATTAAGTGCAGCTTATTTACACTCTCTGAATAAGTCATCGCTCAAAGAAACAGCACAAAGTACTTTTCAGTTGGTTTTGGTTTTCTAAATAATTTTCAATACAAATTTAATCAACTAAGACGTGTCTTGAGAAAATTTTAGTACTATATTAACGCTTTAAAATATTTAACACGACCAACTTTCTATGCTCTGATTTTATGTCGGAAAAATAATATTTTCCAAGGAAGATGGAAAACGAAATGTTTTCCAACTTTTTTCTTAGTTATATTGATCGATCGGAAAGCGTTTTGTGTCCTTGGATAAGTTACAAATTTGTTGGGTTCAATATTCGATACTACATTTGTACCATTAAGGTGTTGAATATATTAAAATGACAAATTTAGGGTTGATGAGCGATTGAATTGCAATTATACAGGGTGAGTTAATCCTGCTATTTATTTTCTAATTTAACTTATTTAGTTTGATGTTGCTTTCATTATTTACAAATCCTAAAAGTGTAGTAATGAGTAACGACAACCTGAGTGTATATTTTACTAAAACCAAAGTTTTTGATTACTTTTTCTATGTGTCAAACTTTTGTACATAACTTATCATTTTATATTACATTAGCAAAAGCATCGAAGTATTTAATATACTACTCCGTTTTGGAAAATTTTAATTTTTAATTAACTTCTTTCAGAAACACAAATTTGAAAAAAAGGGGTTGGGGAGCTTTCATCCTTACAAATGGGGCACATCCGAGTTAGGGATCCAAACCATAATTTTTATTTTCAAAATTAATTAATGTTTTTCGTAAAGGTTACGATTGAAATGCGTCGTCCTCTTCGCTCCTATAATTAGGTAAAGTTAAAGTTTTCTATTAAGAAAATTAGGTACCCGAAACATGGATTTACAATGTTAACTGTAGGCAATAAGTTTTAGTTTAAGTTGGTAGGTACCTTTACTTATATATGACTTACAACTAAATACCGGAGTGCTAAATTACACGCGAATCCTGAAGCTTTAGAAAGATGAAAGACACAGAAAGGCGGCACATCATCATTGCCTTGCAGCAATGCGAGTAGTTATTTACGGTAGTCTGTTTTTGAAATGCGAGAGGAAGGTGAGGCTGTTATTAATGAACCAAGCCGGGAACTTCCGAGTTCTCCAAATTAATAAACGACTCCTATATTAGCTGTTATAAGCAACAGACAGCGTCGATTCGTCATTATTTTCCGCTACATTAAATACATACTTCATGCCGTTTCCTGTTCATTTTATCCAATCGAAAGTTTTCCAAGTCGGTAACGGATCGATTGTCGTTATTATAAGCTCCTATGTTCTTGAATAACTTTACTTTGTTTGTTATTTGGTTTTCCTACGAGATATTCCACTTAATGGATCTTGCCCAACAAAAAGAAATTCGAAAGACTTCCTCATCACTTCGTAACTTTACAATGTGACCTTCAACAATTATTAACGAATCGTTTTAAAAATTCACTTTACTATACGAAGAAATCCTTCAGTGAGCTTTCACCCAACACGTAAGTGCCAGTGGTCAAACTTTAACACAACAGGGCCATTCGAAACAGCTGTTAATTAGCAAACTTCACTTTTGTATCCCAACAAATTTAAGTTTGATTGCACGATACTATTTGTGTATTTACGCATACAACTTACAAAATATTTATGTGTGGGACATGACCGGCACGTCGTGTATTAATTAATCTAATTAAATTTAATTTAGGACCTCCTAAAATAATTTTTATGTGCATTTTGAAATGAATAATCGCATTTAAAATTGAGTATCTTAAGCGAGATTCGAAACTATCGAACCTATTTAAACAAGTAAGTTTATTGAAAACATCGACTATTTCACTTATAAAAGAACGAAAGAAGACGTTCAATATTACAAGCAAAAACTTAAAAAAATTCTTTCTTGCTGTTGTCATCTGCATCCATTCTGTTATTGATTGTGTCTAAGAAGATTCCTTGAGTAGGTATAAAATAAAATATTTATAGTTATCGATAAAATCACTTTTTAGTCTGACTATTTTTAACAGTGCAGTTTAAACAATCCAGTCATATAATAATAATTATTATCTATTTGATCACACCTGATCAAAGTAATCAAATCTCTCTACCAAAACACTAGAATAAAGATGGACACAGAAAGAGAAATTATAGAGGTCCAAAAGGGTGTTCGATAAGGATGTAGCTCATCTATAATTGAAGTATAAGAATTTGACGAAAAAGCTACATAAATACACTTATATTCAGACAACCAAATATTTTGGGGAAATACCGAAGACAAATTGCAAAGAGCATTAAACAAAAGTTTCATAAGATAACAAAAAATTTCAATTGCAAAATATCAACCAACACAAAAAATGGGGTTGATCTTTTTGGGAAACGACACAATAAGATTAAAAATTATAATCAGCAATGAACCAATCGAACAAGTTCGACATTTCAAGTACCTTGGATGTGATATCAGCAATGATATACACAATAAACTCAACCGCTTCCAATACATATGTGGTACCATCGAAAGAGTACTGAAAAATAAATCCAAAGCAGAAATCTAAATAAAATTATACAAAACAACCGCTGTAGTACCAACATTATCGTACGGAAGTGAGATATGGGTAATGTGACCATATGTCTTGTTTTAAACGGGACTCTTTTTTTTAGTACTTTATCCCGGTGTCTCTGAAGAAGGCTCGTTTTCAGATTTGGACGTGGAAGAAAGAGTGCAGCAGTAAGGGATTAAAAAAAAGTATTTTTGGGGACCTTTTTTAAGAAAAGGTCATTTTCCCATTTTTAGTCCAAAAATAAATAGTCACGTTAGATATGGGTAACAGCTAAAAAAGATAAATCAGAAATGAAAGCCGCTGAAATGAAGAAATAAGAATAAGAAACAACGATATACGAGATAGCATACAAATGTGCAACTTAAACTAAAAAATAGTAAATAACAGAATAAAATGGGAAGAACACCTCCAGAGAATGACAAGCTCCAAAATACCTCTGAAGGCATACAATCACAAACTCCAAGGACGCACAGATGCTGAAAGACCGAGGAAGAGATGGGTCGGAACAGGTGACAGACCTAACTCGTGAATGGAAATAATGGTGACACCTCAATCGGGTAGATTAATTGATTGAATAGATTGAAAAAAATCATTTTGGTAAAAGATTATTAGCCATGAGATGTTAACAAAAACTACAGGATTGTAAGTTCTCTCTATAATTCATTATTGAACTGTATCAACTGTAAGTTCATTATTGTCATCCCACTATTGAAGAAATCCCATTAAAAATCTTAATTGCAAAATATGTTTTACCTTTTGAAGTGACATCTTATATTATCATAAACTTTAAAAACATCTCACACCGAATGGAAATATTTCAGTTAGGGATAGATTAATGAATACGGCTGCGTCACACAAGAGAGTTTACAAGGTAGGTTAGGTAGGCAGGGAATGAAGCCAAGGGCCTTCTAGGCCTGTAGAGCTATCATGTATGTATAATAGATTAATAATCATTTCAAATACAACCTACCTCCAGGTTTTCAGCAAATTTTGCTAGTGTCTATAAAAAAATCTGGAAAAATTAATCTTCTATGCGTCATGGATAACATGCAGCACTTATCCACTGGTCAGCCAACTTATTGGCCAACGGATACTCAAAAGATTCCGGACGTCCTTGACTTCTGAGTGATCAAAGGTATATCTGAGTTATACACCGAAATTACACCTAACCTTGATCTTTCATCAGATCACTCGCCATTATTGGTAACTCTGGGTATACCCAAGTTATTTTAAAAAAAAATTACCTTCATTACACAATAAACATACCGATTGGATTTTATTCAGAAAATTGCTCTATGAAAAAATATCGTTAAATGTAAATCTAAAAACGACTGAAGAACTGGACGATGCTATTGACTACCTAACAAGATCGATTCAAGATGCGGCATGGTCTGATACACCAAGATACACCAGCAAAGCTACAGCAAATGGCAACTATCCTAATAAAATACTAAAAACGATAGCTGAAAAGCGGAAAATCAGAAAAAGCTGGCAAATTACCCGAGACATAAGAATTAAGAACGAGTTAAATACAGCAACAAGAAATCTTAAAAATATGCTGAATGATTTCAAAAATCAAAATATTCAAAACTACCTCGAAAGTTTCTCTTTAACAGAGGCTACTGATTATTCGCTTTGGAAGACCACAAAAAGAATTAAAAGACCACAAGAACATATTCCACCCATTCGGAAATCTGACTCAACATGAGCGAGAAGTGATAAAGAAAAAGCAGATGCATTTGCTGAACACTTTACTAATGTCTTTCAGCCATATCTAAGCGAAATAAGTACGGAAGAAGAGCAACAAATACATGACTTCCTTGACAGACCCATTCCAGAGACTACTAAATTGAAACCAGTCACAGTTAACGAAGTATCACTAGGTATCAAGCAAACTGCAAAATCTAAAAAAGCGCCAGGATACGATCTTATAACCGGTACGGTACTCGCACACTTACCACTAAATACAGTAAAGTTGATCACGTACATCTTCAACGCAATGATGCGTATTAATTACTTTCCGCTGCTATGGAAGGTGGTCTTATAGACCAATAAGTCGACTGATCATCCTCTCAAAGTTATTTGAAAGACTGTTACTCAAACGTCTCCGACCTGTATTGATAGAAAAAAAACTTATCCCGGATCACCAGTTTGGTTTTCGAAATCAACATGCCACAATCGAACAAATTCACAGAGTAGCCAAACAAATAAGAAAAATTATGGAGGAAAAAGGGTATTGCTCAGCTGCTTTCATTGACGTGACTCAGGCATTCGACAAGGTCTGGCACGATGGACTCCTGTATAAAATAAAGCAAAATCTCACTAATTATTACCTATTATTAAAATCTTACTTAACAGATAGAATGTTTCAGGTCAAAGTTCAAAACAAATATTCCGCACTAATCCCAATCAATTCAGGAGTACCGCAAGGTAGCCTACTGGGTCCAATTCTTTACACCTTATTCACCGCAGACTTCCCTGTTTCTACTAACGTAATGGTGGCAACCTTCGCTGATGATACAGCAGTCATGGCATCTCACACTAATCCATCAATAGCCTCAGATATATTACAATCAATTCTGGACAAGATTCAAAAATGGATGAAAACTTGGTGAATCAAAGTTAATGAAAAAAAATCTGCACACATCACCTTCACACTACGCAGAGAATCGTGCCCGTCAGTCACCTTAAATGGAAAAGTTCTTCCTCAGGCAGAAGACATAAAATATCTTGGAATGCATCTAGATCGAAGGTTAACCTGGAAAAAACACATATGGACTAAACGCAAACAGGTCGGCATCAAATTACACAAGTTAAATTGGTTAATTGGTCAGCAATCTCAATTATCAATAGAGAATAAAACACTTTTGTATAAAACCATCATTAAACCAATATAGTTCTACGGTATTCAACTCTGGGGTTCAGCTAGCAACTCAAACATTGAAATTCTGCAAAGATTCCAATCCAAAACGCTGAGAAAAATTAGCAACGCTCCATGGTACATCACTAACGAATCTATCCACCGCGATCTTAGAGTGAACACCGTTAAGGATGAGATACGGGCTAGTAGAGTAGTACCAGGTACTATCAGAGGTTATCCAATCATCCAAACATTCTTGCTCATAATCTTCCAGACAACTCTAACCAAATTAGAAGACTCAAAAGAGCCGATTTTTCGGATCTGCCAAAAAGGACATTCTGATGTGTAATAATCTAAATGTAATAAGTACTTTTGTAAATATAGTCATGGCAACCGTTGTTGGACGGTAGGCCACTCGAGTCCTAATAAGCCACAAAAATTACTAAATGTAGTACATGTACAGATTGTAAACAAATAAACGGATTTCAAAACAAACAAAAAATGGATAACATAAATGCTGTCAGATTCATTAAAATTCATGTTTCACATGGAGTAACTAACATGGAGGTAACGGTGGATAAACCTCTAAGGTGAAGTTCTCAAAAGTGGTAAAAAATGGTAAAATAAAACAACAAAATAAAACAGGTCAAATTTTTAATTACTATATTAAGGAATTTAGGAATAATATTAATACTAAAGCGACCCTGGGCAGGATTTTAAGGAAAGATGAGTAAAACAAAAGTCATTTCTGATTAGTTAGAAAATGATTAAAAAAAAGATTACATTTGGTCTAACTGTTCAGTTAATGAACTGGAACCAGATCATAATATAATTTTAGTTTTCTTTATAATGTGGACAAGTTTTTCTATCTATTTCATGGAATGGACAATGCATTTTTACACAATAAAAATCTACAAAGTTACACAATTTTTTGTACATATTGAAGTGTTTTTAGCCAGACACCTCACAAAAGTGCGCCGGCAGCTCTCCAAAAAATGGGAACGCTCGAAAAAATCTTTCTCAGGGTTAGGTGGGCATCAGATGAAAATGAAATTACCATTGACTGCATCAAAAAGATGAATAATTGAGTCGCAATTAATAATATTAAAATTTAATTTATTCACAATCAATAAAAATTTATCAAAAGACCCCTTTTGAACTCACAGATTTGAGTTTTGAAAGTGCATGGTGTAAATTGGTGCTAGCAAATACGAATGCGCTATTGAAATTGAAATTAAACAATCATGAATAGCAAAATAACGCATTCGCACCCACTACGGTGTATTCGTGTTCGCAAATAATAAAATTTACAAAAATTTCAAATATCGTGAATTAAATTATTCAAACTATTATCAATGAAGTTTATCGGCGCCACAAAAATTTTCAATATCACAAAACACGTATTTATAAAAATGTTAAACAATTCTTACTTGAGCTCAAATATCTTGAAATATTGTAGCTGGAACTCTTCGCTCGACTCACATTGAACGTCGCTCCATCCACCAAAACGTCTACAAATCTTCCAAATTTAGCAAACTTTCCCAGACACCACGGGTTCAGCAAATCAAATATTCTCTTCTCCAATTTTAGACAATTCCAAACCACAGACCAACAACCTCGGTCAAACGCCAATTCAATCTTCATAAATTCTGATCCTCACAAGTCCAAAGACGATCTCACTGATCAAAACACTCAAATTTACGCCTTTTTCGGCGGCCAAAAATAACTCAACCAAAATGGCTCAAATGTTCGCTTTCTCGCGACACTCAGTCGATTGATCTCTCTTTTATTAAGTAATTAAATTTTTAATTACAATTTTTAAATATCAATAATCTAAATAAATTTTCAACCTTTTGCCGGGATCGAACCGGTAATTCCTACATAAGAATCAACGACCGCACCTGCTATCACACCAGGGCGTCTCTTTGATAAATCGTAAAAATATTGTAAAAATTTGAAAAGAACACAAAATTATCAACTTCGACTCAATTTTACCAAAAACAATGATTTTTTT
Source organism: Rhagonycha fulva (assembly GCA_905340355.1). Classification (NCBI taxonomy): domain Eukaryota; kingdom Metazoa; phylum Arthropoda; class Insecta; order Coleoptera; family Cantharidae; genus Rhagonycha; species Rhagonycha fulva. Next base: position 4,779,872 of record HG996559.1, read on the forward strand.
TAACGTCGTTTCACGACAATATATATGTAGCTGGCATCCATTCCATAAACTGTAAAAGGAAATTTAGCGGTATCCAGCTGATGATTTTATGAGCGTAATTTATTATACCATTGCATTGTAAAAAATACAAAAATAATTGTAACAGAGACAATCTGTCATTCATAAACTTCCATCATGTAGCGCTCTTGGTATAAATTAATTAAATCAAAACAAAAACTTAATGTTAAGTTGGCCTTTATATTACAAATGGATCATTCCATGTGAAGTGGTCCAAACTGACTGATTGACCATTTAAAAAAATTTGATTTTTTGGGTACACTGCAGCATGGTAGTGGTTCAAAATTTTCATAAACATAAGATTACCGTATAAACAGTGTTGTATCTGTCTGTGTGTAACGCTTCTTCTCACTTTTTAGTGGTCGTTTATTTATTACCAAACCAAATAAGATTTTAAAAAAATACTATTATCTATGTAGTACATATCAGCCAGCCAATTGCAAATAATGCTTAATAATTAGTAATAATTTATTCCATTCAAAATTTTTTATGGTCATTCCAAAAACAGCTCGATGGATTTACTTCAAATTTGAAAGTTGTTATTAAAATATTTTGCCTAAAAGCACTAAGTTTTTGCAGTTTATTTAAAAAACGACTTATTAGATCAGTTTGAAAATTAGGTATAACATTTTTTGCCATTAGGTCTTGCGAGGTATAATATTAATTTTAAAAAATTTGCAACCTACCGTATACCTGATTTAAAGCAAAAAATTTATGTTAATTTTTAACTACTTCCTATATAAAATTTTGATTAGATAAGATTGCATTATGACGCTCTGCAAACAACAAAACTTATAAATACTATAAATTTGTTGCACCACAGTTTAGTTGAACAAGAACTTTGCAATAAGAAAGTCAAAATTTAATTTGTGTAGTGGCAGTGTTGTGAAAATCTCAGGTGAGATTTTTTCAGTAAGAATTTTCTAATTAAATATTGAACATGCTAAAATACGAAGTATTAATTTAAAATAAATTGATGTTTATTTTAAACAGATAAAGCTGTAATGACATCTAAAGTAATTTTCATAATATAATATTAGAAGGAACTACAACTATCCCCTCCTCCAGAAACTCGTTGCACTAAGAATAATTAATTAGCTAGTTTATTATAATGTGGCTTTTCCTCAGTCTGACAAACATTTTCCTTAATAACCATAAAGTTTCCACATCGAGAAAAACACCTTTTGGGTCAATTACGTAATAAACCGTACAACAAACTGAAAATCGGAATATAGCAAACAAATTTTCAGAAAAATACAATATGCGTGATTTTAAGTTATTTGCACAAAGCACCAAGTTAACGATTGCTTAGTTTGAGAACTTGTATTATAATTTATGTTCAATATTTATGCTCGTCTTGAAGAATTTCCGCGAGACATGCACGTAGAACATTTAATATCGAAAAGGAAAAAAAATTAAATGAATAAAATCAAAACAATAAAAAAAAGTAGATAAAATCTCGAATAACATAATTTAATGCTTCAGAAAATTGTTTAGCTATGATTGTCAGTTAAAAGGGTGAGCGAGCAACCCCTAATTCGTCAAAACAAAACGAAAAACGAAAAAGGTTAGTTTATTTGCCAATAAAGAAAATTACATTTTTATTATTGCACATTTAAGCCCTTAAAAGTAGCAAGTTATTTGAATTTTTGTACAAAATATAATTGAGTTATAAAAATGTGACCTTGGCGTGGCGTGTTTTCCTCCCCTTGTGTTTATTTTCAGTTTTATCACTTCCGCAAAGTGACATTTTGATTTGGTTTTTCTAATTTTGTTTGAACCAATTTAGTATCATTACGACGTATCCTGTTATTTCGTAAATTGCAAATTTCAACAAACGTCTTTTGAATGATTAAAATTGCGTACCTTCGGTTTCAGTTTGAAAGTTTGGAATTTGTAAGAAACCAGTAGAACCGGAAGGTACTCCTTGCAAGTTCAGCTGGACTTGTAAGCTGTGCTGATATGGGCACAACTTAGAAACTTAAGAGAAGTTAGAGTTTGCTTTTGCGCTCGGTTTCACGTGAAAATGTATATGCGGGTATTGAGAGATTTCCCCTGAAACTTTTGCTGCTACTGCTTGCCACGCTTTCTCGCTTAAAATTTCAGCATTTATTTTTTAATTATTTAAAATAATTTCGAATGGTTAAATAACGTGAACGTTCTTCATTAGCGAGGGTTTCGGTGTCAAGCTCAAGATACCAAAGTCGTAAGCTGCCACAGCCAAGGCAAGCCCCGAAGGAGAAAACTGCCAAAACTTTTCTTGATAAAATTGAATATGGATAAAACTGGAAGAGAAAATCCTCCAGAGTTTAACCGACATCTTGTGTCAAGTGTCCGCTTTAATAATGAATGTAGAAAATGGCAATTCAATTTGATATTGAAATGAAAAAAATTAAAGCGACTTAAGAATAATTTTTCTTTCGGCTTAACGCCAGAACCGTATGTGTCCGAGTTTGCGATCCATAGAAAGGCAGCGAACCCGAGGACAGCTGAATCTCACCCGTGGGGGCCATACGAGCCCCGAGTCTGAGATTTATTTCTGCGGCTCGCATGTCCAGCAACTCTAATGAAATATCGTATTCATAGGACGAACATCCTTCGGGAACACCTGGCTATTTACCTACCAGTTGGTTCGTCCTCCTTCACTTTTATCCGCTTGAAAGGAATAATTGGAATAAAAAGTTAATTTGTTAAAATAAGTACGGCTTCGAATGTGTATTGCAACAGATTTGGTTTTACTAGGTGAGCTAAAGGTAATTATCATCGTAAAGTAGACTTTTACGAGCTCTCAAGCCTGCCGTAAAGGAATGCTTCATTTCGTCGTCCCCAAAACAAACATACGCCTTCTTGTTACTCCCTTTACACCCCTCATCAGCTCTTTCAAACCCCCATTTACTCACAGGACTCCGGCATCATTGCTTTACTGCCCTAAAGAACATGGGCCTCCAAGTATACCCAAAGGAACGCCACCGAGCACCTAAAGTAATTATGAATACGATGAATTTCTGTTCCTTTTTACGCTTAATGCAGTTATTTCTATTCTTATTCTTGTTAATAGTTAACAAACAGGGTCCAAATAAAAAAAGCAAATAACAAATTTAGCGAAACGTCGTACAAATTAAAACAAAGAAATGTGAGAGTGAATGAATTACCCCAAAACTACCTAAGTACTTAACAAACTTCCTCGCTGATTATTTCTTTAAAGATAATATAAGCTAATCAAATTACGGCTAAATAATTTGAGCCACTTAAGAATAAATTTATGTTTCCTTTTATCCGTAATAAAAAGAGCTACCTCATCTTAGAGACCTCGGTCGAGATAAAATGCATTAAAGAAAACCGAAACAAAGAGATGTCATCAACTTTGCGGAAAGAGTAAAGCACCTTCCTTGGACCGGTAGTCTTCTTCGCAAATTTTAAGTGAAAAGTTCACTCGGGGGAAAATTCTACATTTTTTTTTAATTTTGCCAAACGAATTGGTGGAAAATTTAATAATAAATTATAATTGATGCATTGTCTCATAAGAATAAATTTATTATGCATATTTTGTCGAAATCCTCTCCCGCTTTCTCATTACAATAGAAATAGGTCTGCTGAGAAAAGCTAATGAATATTAGCATGAAAAAATTGGTTTTCGAAATAATCATAAGAAGGAAAGAGGCGTTTTTTAATTTGTATTTTTTTTTAAATATAAATTGAATGCGTTTCTAAATTATGCATTAAAAAGTAATTGAATTTTTTTTTAAGATGAGAATATCGCACACTACCTGATTAGCGCTTTTTTTTAATTCTATTTTACATGATGTAATTGTAACGCGGTGGGTAGTTGGGTAGTTATAGAAGTGAAGGTTGCCTTAATGTGACATGGGACACAAATCCAATCAAATTTGTATTTCTCTCGAGAAAATTGCACGACGGCGGACCTGATTACGCGTGTACTTCTAATCACATTTTGTTGTTATTTCCATATGCATGAGTTTTGACAAACGCAAATGCCCTGATCACATATGCACGTCACTTCTCGTGGTCATCCGTCTATTTTATCCGATAAGGGCAAGAAAGTTTCCCGACGGTCAAAACGATAGCGAGCAAAAAGAAAAGACATCGTATAGCACTTTTCATCCTGTAGATGTTTAGTAAAATGCCCCTGGCGGAACGATAGATCCGAGCCCGTGTCCACTTTTACATGCTGTTCGAAGGGTAAGGACGACGTGTGCCACGAGTTAGTAATGTTTTACAAGATACCTTTTCCTGAAATATCGACCAATTTCTCAAAATATATTTTCTGTCACGTATCAGACGACTTCTTACATTTCTTACGACATTTATTCCATTTACTATTAATCCAAACAGTTTTTTCTGCATTTAAAAATTAATTTCGAAATTCTCGTCTAATAAATTGTCAATTTTTTTTGTTAGGAGCAAATGCTATATAGAATCTCATCAGACAAACGTAATTAAAGGAGTTTATAAATAAAGGGATCTTAAACGCAATAAAAATCTATCCCATCATCATAAAAGTCAAATAATAAATAATAGGACCTTTAGGTAAATATTGAAAAATAACCAATGGAGAGTACGAAAAACTCTCAAAACTGTAAAGAAAACTCCAATCAAGAAAGGATAACGTCAGTTACTATATTATTTTAATAATTATTTCCTACAAATATAGTAAACCAATTTGATTTATTGCTATGCAAGCATGCGAAAGTTATCAGAAGAGCCACTACCATCTTATAGTAACTTGCAATATTCTAAATGTCAGTTTGCCGCTTTCGTGTGTTAATAATTTTTAATTATTCAAAGTTTTAATCAAATACTAATTAAAAATTTTACTTTAATATTAGATATATAAAATGCTACACATGAACATCAAGGAACCTTAATTAGTTAATTAAAATAAAATATAATTAATCTTTTAGTATGTTCAATTAACTGTAGAATAATTTTTTATTTCTAGTATTGAAATTATTTTTACATTTTTCTTCACTTTTTTGTTGTCTGTTTTTACAAATTTTTAGGAAAAATCAGGACTAGTTGGCTACAAGGGTAAATAGGTTAAGAGTTTACCATTTAAGTATGTTAGCTGCTAATGCCAAGAGACTTGGTTCGATCCAGGGCAAAGTAAAACTTTGTTTTAACCCCTCCCCTTGAAAAACCACAGCAAAGTATAATCAATACGTTATACAGTAGGTCCCCTATTATAGGAAAGCAAAAAGACCCTATAAAGTATTTGCCCAAAAATATTAAAGTAAATTTTTGCATAATTAATGAGATCACGACTAGAATGAACAGGTATAATTTCAAAATAGAGCTACTTATTGTAAACTGAATAATTATAATAATTTCGTAAACTAAAGTTACAAGTCTCGAAGTTAGAATAAACTTAGTAGATCGATATAAAACGTAATTTCCGAATGTTCAGACACAAACTTTTTAAAAATCGATTTATACAAACGTCATTATTACGTCTACAATTCACACACGCGGGGTAGGTTGGTACAATTTTTTTGTTTCAAAATCGGTAGAACTTTGCTTAGTAAATTTTTGGATAGTATGAAGAACTTTTCCAAAAATATTACAAAAATTCTTCCTAGTAAGGACTGTACTTGGTTCAAAAATTTTTTTTAACTTATTTGAATTGTAATAAATGGTGATCGATTTTGTAAAACGAAAGACCTACAAAATAAGAAATCCCTAAATTTTCAAATCGAAAGGAAGCTCTAGCAGTTGTATTAGTGTAATGTGAGTTGAAAACTGTCGTAAAAGTGAAGGGATGTAGGTGGCAGTACTCGTTAGCAAGGTGTTTAGGGTGTATGTATGCTTGTAACTGCCTATAAGATGTGATGGACTTTAGAATTGGAAGCCTGATTAATCATAATCAAGAAAAATACAAATTGCACACCTGCAATCCTACAAAATAAATGTTTAAGGATAATGGGTCATTTGCATTCATTATAAAATCTCGAGTAGCTTGCCGACTAATTATGATACCTTGGAGACTTTTGCGTAAGTCTACCGTTATCCAGGATCAACACTACTGAGCCACTACAAACTTTACCTATCACCTAAGTATCTTCCTGCATGAATAAATTTGTAAACTGCATTGGACGTACATAGTACCACCTTCAATTTATAAATTAATGTGTTTTGTTGTAAATGACACAAAAGCACAAAAAAGTTGCTATGACAAATTAAAGCTTTGACGCAAAATATGTCGCAGGAAGACGAAGACCGATTCACCTCGAGTAGACGTGCCCGATTATCACATCCCATTACCTTCACTTTTTCCATAATACTTTTTACAAACTCCTATTTCTTATCCTTTATACTTCAAATATTGTGACATTTGAAATATTTTTCTTTTTGACAAGTAAATTCGGTCAAATTAAAGACTTTCAAAATGCAATCAATAGGATGATGTGGTTTTGGAAACTTTATTATAAAAGGAAGTTTAATTTTTTTTACTTTGGAAATTAAACGGGTATTATAATGGAAATTTAAATGATAAACCGGAATCGATCACTCTAATGCCACGTAACCTGGCTTGGATGTAAAGTGCAGTTTGTGGTAAAACTTACTAACGTACCAACTAAATGATTCCAAATCAGTAGGTACATTTACCACTTAAAGTAAAATAACAACAAGTAGAGTAAAATTTACATTTCTCACAAAGCGAAGAAAATAAACTCAGCATGCATAGTTAGCGAGACAACTCAATTGCAGGTTGATTTGTGAAATAAATAATAATATTATAATATACACAAGGTTTTGAGCGTTATAATTATAATTAGAATGATTTGAATTGTAATAAGTTAAGCTTTTTATTATTTAAAATGAGTTTTTTTAGATACAGGGTCGACTGCTAATCTCAATGTACCCGGTTCGAATCCGGATGAAGTAACAATTTATATTTGCATTTCAAGAGAAATTTTTAGCATATTATACTGTTCAAAAATTGGGACCAAAAAATCCCAATTTTACCAGACTCTTGTGACTGTGATGCTATCCAGAGTCAATCTGCGGACAATTGTAGGAATCTTGACTGCAGATTTCAAATTAAATAAACATCTTTACACCTCTATTGTTTCAAGAAATTTGGCTCTACATTGGGCCCTAAATATTGCTGCTGGTAGTAAAATTCGGACAATATCAGGAACTTTACAAATTTATTTGTGATCAACTCATTTAGTGATACCCTGTATAGTAATTAATTATAGTGAAGTTGCCAAAATATTTAATTAATTCACAATGTTATTTCCTTGAGCAAAATTATGGGCGACAAATTATTTTGCTTGATTATATTTATTACGTATGTATTCTTGAAAATTTCTAATTTCATTTCCATTCTGCAATAACAATCACCAAGCAGAAGCCAAACTAAAGCCCCGCTTATAATTTTTGATTACCGTAAGTTTTGCATGTAATTTGACCAAAGTGGTGTAGATTTTAGATTAATCAAATAATATAACCTTAGAAGATATTAAACATTCAGTATACATTTCACCCCTATTTTGTAATAATAGTTGGCTTACACATTATTTAATATTGTTGTAGGTACCTTGCCAAAGGCAAAATTTTGATGTGATGTTGAAAGTTAAGTTTGCGAAAGATCAGGTCACTTGAGGTAAACTTAATAGTATGTCCAAAAATAAAAAAATGTGTTAATATTATCGAGCAGTAAACTTGCGTAATAGTGATAATTGAAAGGGGAAATTTTACTGCTTTTACCTCAACGCTTTACATACTAAATAAATCTCATCGTTGAGTTATCAGCGTTAGTTACATGTTAACCAATGTTAACATATCCTCGACATGCCCTAAATTAAATTAAATGAGATTTTGATTCACCTACCTATCTTGTTTCTGTCAGATGATTTGTGTTTTTGATGTCTATTTAATCAGTTTCTACTGTAGGGAGCGATCAAGTACAGATTAAGACAGCTCGAACTCTCGTAGTTTAACTTTACAAATTTCTAATAACTTTAAATTTATAATCTCTTTCTAAATTTGTTTCTTTAAATTAATTAAAACTCAATTACCGTGTGGATTTTACCGTAACTCTACCAATTTCAAATCTGTAAGGTTTCAAAAAGCCGTTTTTCAAGCATTTGCAATTCTTCGAAACAACCCATTCTAATGATAATTGATGGTAGATTTTTTTTAAAAGTTTGTTCATACAAATTTTTGTTTTTGTTTTTGAAATCATTTGAAGTTTTAATCACATATGTACATACGTGAAGCAGTGATTTCTCTGAAATAAGCCGAAAGCCGAACAATTTAAATAATATCTTATTATTTACAGTAATATACAGGGTGTTGGAATGGCTGCTAAATTCAATTCTATGTTAAACTGTAGGTCCCTAAAATTCATTGATTAATATTTTTTGAACGAATTCCAATTTTCCTTTTATCAACAATTCAAATAAAAACCTATATTTTAAAACATGGTTTCCGCTTTATGGATTTTTTGAAAAAGTGTTTAACTGTACGATAAATTGATAACGAAGAGTGGAGCAAATCTCTAAATTGTACGTTCGCCCTATCAATATTTAGGAACAAGTTGTTTCGCTGTATCAAACGTTGTATTAAAAAAGTGGCTATAAAACATCTAAACTATCATCTAATAGAGGCAACAGACATTATTATGTAGTTATTATAATAATAAATCTTGAGTTTTGCAGTCAGAAGAGAATAATGCGCTTTCGCAAAACATTTTTGACCTTCCCCTTCGAGTTATCCGATCTTATGTGGAGCTTTATCCGGACTTTCTTACGATTCGGCAATAAATTCAACGCACCCCCTTATCTGGATTACATTTTTAAAGTGTATCCGATTTTGACAAAAAAATCTTAATTTGCACTTTTCAAAGTCGCTACAAAATTTGTTAGCTTTTATTAGTTCATAAATATATCCCCATTTTGTAAAATTCATTGGACTAATTTAGTCGGGGTTTTAATTTTCATTTTCTCATAGCGCTTTCTTCTCACTTGCGATGATTGTTAATTAATTAATAAGTTAAAAGTGGAAGGGTTGCTGTTCTTTACGGTTAGTCGGTGCAATTTGCTAACATTATTAAGAGAAACGAACGCCGGGCCCTCGCAAATATGTCCGAGATTCCGGAGCACTTTATGGTTTTCACTCAGATTTCATTAGAATTTACCCTTCGTTCACAAAATGCATTTTGCTTGCGCTAAATATTAATTATCTCTTCCTAATGTTCATTCAATTTTTCGAATTCCCCAAATGGACACATTTAATTATAGCTGAAATCATCAAATATGAACCTTACGTCATCAGGTACATAACAATAATTATCCCAAATAATTTAATTTTTGTATTATAAAAAAAACGTAAGCTAATTTTTTCAATAATCCTTGTAAAATATGAACTGAAAAATCTCTCAGTTTATCACTGCAAAAGAATTATTTCACTGCACGTAAAGTTTGTAAAGTTCATATTTCTATTTGTTTATGCCTCATATATTGGTATTCTGAGCATTTTGTTCTACGATAATAATCAATTGTCAGTACTAAATTGAATTGATCGTGACGTAAACTCATCTTACATGATTTCAACTATAAGTATTAAATTTAGTAATTATGTACTATATGCGCACCTATAATAACGAAAATCCTTAGTTGTGAAAGCGAAAATTACGTTACGGACGACATAACAACCCTTTCTTATAATTAATGAATGACCCCGCTAGGACATCAGAAGGTTTACACTTGCAAAAATTTAACGTCGTTGTTCCAAGACAATATTAATGTTTCGATTTTCCGTCCTTTTCGGTTGTTCGATTCAGATTTATATAAAGCGAAACGGCAAGCAAGTTACAGGAAGGAAATAGAAATTTATGTAAGGACCTCTGCTATAACGCACCCTTTGAATTTAGCTATTGCAATGTCGGTTATGTGTATAAGAAAGGCACCCCATGAAACCCCTTTATGTGTGGGTGCACAATAGGAAATGGTCTCGCAATCTAAGGCATCTTATAAGAAATTACAACACCGAATACATAATTCAAAGCATCAGCTCACTAAAACCTTCACAAGAAATAAGTTACGATAAAATATTAATTAATAAAATGGAAAGAATAGTTCCCGCCGACTCAGTCACCGGCTCACCGAGGAAAATTTTAAAATACAATTAAATGTATAACACAGAGGTTCTATATGAAGGTAAATATAATTACAATAAAATAGAAAATCGGTAAGGTGAATGTAAATCAGCAAATAAAAGCAGACAGCAACTTCCATTACTGCAAATAATTAAACGTTTAAAATGGAGTATTGTGTATTTATCAGCACCAAACAGACATTTTCTCTTTAGATCACCTTCCGAACGTCTTGCAAATTAAAGTGACTTATTACGATGAGGATAAAAAACACGACAAAACCGCGTGCAGGGATGAAGGAGGGAGGAAGCTGCTATGTAAAAACGGCCCGTTTACCAGCACAGTACTAAATCTAATTTATTAATACGAAAAGTAAAGTGGTACAGGAAGGGTTGCTAAAAGTAAGGGATCACTTCCTTTGCCGTCTTATGAGACGACACAGTAACTGAATGATTTAAAATTTTTCTGAGGAGATACACGACGAAAACATAAATGTAAGAAGTTAGAGTTTCCTGTGCCAGAAACTCGTCAGGAAACCAAGAAAGATAGAAATGCTCAACCGACTTTAGAAAACTTAAAATAAATTAGCCTTCCAGACAGTATTTTATATGATTTATTGAAAATAAATTCTGTTTACTTACAAAATAAAAAAATTGGATTGGGTTTTACCGTTCCTGCTCTACTTGTCTTTATTGAGTGATTATTAGCACGATTATATTCGCGACTAAGCTCTCGAATTCTTTCCGTGGAGACAGATTATGGGATACTTTGAATATAAACTGCATGAGATGATCGACAATGTAAACAAAGGACCTCTGCTTATTGCCTAAGATTACGACGTTCATGATGTATCCCCATATTTTATATTCTATGCATCCACGTCATTATTTTGTATCGCCACGCAATAATAAATTTTAAATTGCATGCAGTTTCGAAAACAACGTTATCATTTTCAATAATTTTGAACTTGAAAATTTTTATCAAAATTTTTTTTAATTTTAAGCAAAATTAATAAAATGGAAACGATGATACTGGATTTTACTACTTCCAATTTCCCAGCAGTGTATGTGGCACGACTAGGAATAGAACTGCTGTTTTTCGCTTCCTAGTCTGCCAGTATACCAATTTACCACCACACTGCTGGTGGTGAACAGCAGAGTGATAAACTTTGAATAAAATTTATTTGTGTCCTGGTTAGGATTCCATGTTAGGCTATAGGTTCTTCTTTACGTTTAGTCTATGTATGACTGAGTTAAACCAGATAGGACATCAAGGCAATAACACTAATAATGACCAATTTGTGACCCATTGTTGCGATCTGGTATGTTTGAAGACCTTAAGAAGAGAAAGCAATAAAACGGTTTATCAAAGAATTAAATTACTACAAGGCGGATCACAGATGATTTTGACTTCTATCCAATAGAGATGGAGAAGGTAAGAGTAAGGAACAGCAATGATGAAAAAAAAACTGCGAAAAAAATAAAAACTGTTATTTTTTACACCGAGACTACTCCAAACCCAATTGTCCTTATGGGGCCGATAAGGAGTGCATTATAAAGAAACACATTGTAGGATTATATGTTAATTTGATTTTTTTTTATAGTACTAAGGATTTTATATCAATACAAATTCAGTCACCTTCTTCAACTTTTTTAAATATCTGGAGTAGGTAAATTTTAATATTAAAAATAAGGAGATTTTATGCTACCTGGATTTCTCTCCGGAAAATTTTTTCTTATGTAGGATTTCCACGTAATCCACAGTTTGTTTTATTTTATTGTTTCGTATTGCGACGCAATAATAGATTTGAAACTGCATGCAGTTTCAATACAAAGTTTCGGGAATAAAATAACGGAAATTTTTTGTTGGTATTAAGAAGTAGTAGCAATTTTGCAAAAACAAAAGTTTTGCGGTACTAAAAATTTTATATTTTAATCACGCTCGAGTCTGGAGTGTTACTAATACAAAAGTTATAATTTTGTAGTAATCCATCATAGACCACGTCGACGATTTGATATCGACAGCGCCGAGCCTGTTTTTACATTAAACATTATCGAAACATTGCTAATTCTAAGTCTTCTCACGATATCCGGGGGATATTAGAAGCTACCACCTCAAAGAAGGGGGTTTCCCCAGCTCATAATCTCAACAGGCGGTTCTGTCCACGTATAAGAAATCAGACTGCTCGGAAATACAAACACAGTTAAGACGCCCTTGCGGTCTTGGCAAGTTACTCAAAGGCGAGTTTTACGCGAAACAGTTACCTGATCGTAATGCTAACCGCAGTCCTTTGGTCTACGTCTTAGAAGTTAAGACGAAAGCTCCTAAGACGTGCCACCACACACTGCATAAATACATGCGGGATGTGAGATGCCCCTTAGATCTCAACCCTTCGAGCCGCAACAGGCATTAACAAGTTTCCTATAAGAAACACAGAATGACTTATTCAAACCGAACCCACATTTTGAATCGCAAAATAGTCATTATTATGCATTCATTACCCTAAAACAATTATTATTCAATTTTATTTAAACTTTTATTAAAGAAAACAACAACAAAAGTTGAATATTGATATTCTCCATTATTCCGAACATCGATCACTTTAACAAAATCTCCACCCAAAGTAATTAAGTATGCGTACTGAATAAACAAAAAGTATTAAGATTATCGGATCTGCGAAAATATTTTTGCTGCAAACTTAAATTTTATGGCAGCAGCAGCAACAAAATTATTTTGTGTAAAACAAAAGCAATAAAAAAATCGATTCCCAAATATTAGCAGAGGTTGAAAATTGGAAAACACATTTAGAGCCATAATCTTTCAAGTCAGGTCTAAAAAAACAATCGACATGTCACCTGTAAATTACGGCCCTGTTATAACTTAGAAACGATGGCAGAATAGTGTCATATATCTGCTTTGTTTCTCCATAAATTCGCGAAATGATCGCATTCTTACAAACTGCAAAGTGAAACTTGGAACAATTTGCGGGGTTGTTTTCATTGCTGCGTCTCTTGAGGATCAGGCATTACGTGAGTCCTGGCTTTGGAAGAGATTGCGACAAAATATGTCGCCCAAGAACAAACCTAACTTACGGCTTGAAATATGATGACTTTTCTTGGAGCCAATTATTTTGTTCAGTTTTTTCCTTGCATGTCAATAGCAGAAACTAAAATTTTTAATTTGCATATCCAAAAATAATATAGTAATTTTTTTGCAATTTAGCCTGAAAATGAAACTCAATGATAATATTCTATCCAAATGCACTTTGGTAGATCTTTCTTAATCGTATTTCAACTTTTCAGTTTATTTTAAATAGTACTTTCTAGTAGAAGGTGCAGTTTTTGCTTTATTTATTGTTATCATTCTTCCTCAAACTTAAAAAGTTATTTTTTTTTCTTTTTTTAACTTTGTATTTTTGTTTCAGGCTTGCAGTTCAACCAATACTTCTTATGCATTTAGAGTCAACTGAGGATAAATGATGATCTTTCTACCTTACACAAATTATAGATAAAAGATTCATAAGATGGAAGAAAAAATCATCCTAGTGCACATCAAAAGAACAATTCTATTTCGGCAAGCTGCGCAGTATGGTTCTCTCAATTCTTCCAACCGGCGTTTAACCAGTTGACCTCCTCGTATTTTTGAAGTCAACGCTTTCGAATCAAACTTTAAGACCTAATGAATCATTACTGCGAGGTTTCCAGGATTTTTTATTGTGATCATCTCCGTAATTCTTATAAACCGAGATCTCACCGAGTATGTACAAATCTTAACCGTCTCATTCCTTCCTGCAAGTTAGTTTTAGTAAACCAGCTTGGTCTTTTCCATCAGCATTAGCTAAATCTATGTTACGTTACAATCTGTCGATACGCGACAGAGGCATCCATTTGAATCAATTAATTATTTTTAGATGAATTGAAGAATTGGTTATGATATGACTACATTTTATTACTCAATCTTATAGAAAACTACATCCAAATCTCTATCAAGTTTCTCTGATGAACCTGACCATCTAGAGACCAATCAATACAAATTTTTTTGCCAGTCCGTCGTGGTTCCTATTAACATTGTAGTGGTTTTTATTGATTATTATGAATATGTGCAACAAATTTATAATTAACATCTTTTTTTAGGTAAACCATCTCGATTTCAAAACAACAAAGTGATTACATTCTATTTATTATTGAGATCTAAAATGATTTTTAATTTCCAAACATAAAATATAAGAATTTGTGTAGCCGTGCGGTTAGACAGCAGACTTGTGTAGCAGTTGATTCTGTTTATATCAATTTACTATTAATTAATACAAAAATTCTAAATAAATTTATTAATTCAATTTTGTAAAGCAAAATTGCGAATCGATAATTCAAACATACGGCGGAAAATTGAAAATGATCTAAAAGGTAAGGTATGTGGCATGTCAAACGGACAACTCCGCAATCATTCTACAGAGTAATTGAATTGATTGCTTAGACAAACGATCTCAAAGGCAGAAAGCTATGGCCACTCAGTCCGAGGCGGCACAAAGCATTCCTTCTCAAAACGTCATTAATTAAATTCAGGGATTTGTTTTTGCCTCTCGGAGATTTGATTCCCTTTTTGTTCTTCGAATGTGTTTCCGGTTAATAAGGTTAAAACGTGCCAAGCTTTCTCTTGCCTTTCTCCACGCACAACGTAAACTAAACGAAATTGGCTTTAGTGGTAACTTTTTAAAATTTACTCCTGGACTGTATTAAGTAAAAATTTTTTGTTAAATTCAACTTTGAACCACAAAGGTGCGACTGGTTACGTAATTGCGATTTTTATCACTTAGTACATTTAATTACAGTAAATTTTGAAACGCTGATGTAAGTCAAGTAGCCATTGTCGGGCCATCACAAAGCCGCTATTTGTCACGAAAGCCACGATTGCTCGATGAAGAGGGATGACGGATGAGATTTCGGCGCCCGTTCAACCCTTCTTTGTGCCCGCTTGGCTTACTCAAGCACAGATTATAATTGTTTTGCTCGATAATCAATAACCAAGATTTTACTCTTTTAAAAAATCAATTTTACCGCTCCCGTAGGCCCATAAAATTAGTGTCTGTTCTGTTTGTCATGCTCGTGTCGGGTATTTTACACGGTGTTGAAATTCTCACGCTCACCTTTGATTGCATATTATATTATCGCGTGACAACTGTCACTCATAGTAAAAACACTGCTAGTACTCATAATATCTTTTCATATCCACCCTCTTCTTCCAGCAGTCGCTTATTTGGAAATTACTTAAATTTCATATTTCACAAATGCATGCAAAAGCGACACTAAATGAAGTAATACGGTGTTACTACTAAGCGCTTGAATAAGAGCTTTTGACGTACGTTTGTTTCAAATGTTGAAACAATGCGTTATGAGTGAGGATGTAGTAAATGGGCGCATACCTTTCGATGCCAATGATCAC
This sequence comes from Rhagonycha fulva, assembly GCA_905340355.1. NCBI lineage: Eukaryota > Metazoa > Arthropoda > Insecta > Coleoptera > Cantharidae > Rhagonycha > Rhagonycha fulva. The sequence continues at coordinate 4,795,488 of HG996559.1, forward strand.
CATATTGAATCAGTGTAAAGTTCATGGAAGATAATAGAAGGAATGTACGCGTTCGAGCGTAAAGCGAACTAAGCAAAGTGCCAGATTACAAATTTAAGATATTTATGGAAGTCTAGGTGGCCCCGGTTCTTCAACTCCATTGTTTACACCCTGTTACGGACATCTTAAGATTTATACCTCGACAAAGACAATCCAATGCAAGTTATGATAAATGTTTTTCCACTAAGGAGCGCCGTCCATTTTATGCTCCTTACACACAACATATATTCCTCTTAATTAATTTTCATCTTTTTGCCAATTCAAAATCAAAAACAGCAGCCCAACTTTCGTGCTGGATTATTGTCTATTGTGTTTCACTTCATCTTTATTTAAAGTTAGTACGCTGGAAATTGAATTTATGAAAAGAATGAAATTATTTCGAAATTTTAATCTTGCTCTTCCCGATAATAGCAAAAATGTATATGCCGGATTGCTTTAATACATTACAAGGTAAGTAAACACATCACGAGGTGTGGTTATGGTTCAACGAGCTTTTTTTGCCTTCTTTACAGGTGACGAAGAGCTGGCTCATCGCCCCGACGCGACCCCCAACCTGGAGGACCAGAGAAACGGCCAAAATAAAGTTCTTACTTTACCCGGAGTCAACTCGCTTGACCACTATCCTCCAACCATCTCCTTTTTTATTTTTAAATAATAATGGAAAAATGACATTTTGCAAAAGTATAAAAATTACAAAAAATATGAGAAAAGTGTTACAGCACAGAAGAAAAGAAATTAAAATTGAATGGGATAGATATTGTGCAAAATATAAATTTACAATAAAAGTAAATATGCCGGTTAGTGTAGTCTTGCGGTTAGAATGTAGACTTCCTAAGCGGTCGACTTAATTTAAAATTAAGAAAGACATGAAGTTTTTAATTACGTATTATTTCTTGTTACACATTTTTTTCCTGAGAAGAAACAAAGAAACTTTTAGCAAAAAATGCTCAAAAGATAGTAAATATATCTAAAACTGATTCCAAAAATCTGTAATATTCAAAAATACAACTTTTTTTCAGAACACAGCAAATTTATTAGTTGATCTACAACCAAATTTTGCAGAAAAACCACATTTTCAAGTTACTCAAACCTGAAAAATGTTTTTGAATGCTTAGCGCTAAAGAAAGCAAGAAATTCTTCATGAGTCGGCCTTGTTTGAGCTCGTTCCGTTTTACATTTCATTTTTTGGTGCCACCAATTAGACTACCATTAGACTGATACATTTTGGGTTTACAACACAAAAATTACGAATAAAATTATTAACAGGTCAAGTTAAAAATCTTAGTTTCTGGTCTTATATAATAAATTATTAATTTATTTCTGGTTCTATAACCATCTCTGATTGGTTTATCATATAAATGACGGGTGACAGAGCAGTGCTGGAACCAGATTAATTAAATAGCTAATATCAAAATAGTATTATTTGTAACGCAGAGCTTCAAAGTTGAAAAATAATTATTATTTACTTTTTTAATTCTTTTCAGGCCATCAATGATATGGTAACGATTCTAACAAATAAAGTCGATGGCTGAGCAACTATGGCTCTCACGTACCATAAGTTATCTTTTAGTTACTTGATATTAACGAAACGGATTTAACAGGTAAATATTTAAAAATTTGACTCAAACTGATAACATTATGCTTGAAAACCATTCTGATTTATTTTATTTCGATTTTAAGATTAACCTTTTTAATTTATTTATCTAATTTCTGCTAATTACATTACTTATTACATTACTTACTCTTCATCTTCCCCCCCCCCTTACACATATTAGACTTTAAATTTTCATTATTTAAAAAAAAATGGTTTAACAAGTTTCTAAAATTACTTTTTTTTAATAAAGATTAAGTGGTAATAAAATAAATTTTCGAAATTTGTTAATTTTAAAAAATTTGCAGTGATGTACGAAGGGATTTTATACTACAAGAGTTTTACTTTTAGAGAACTTTCTGTGTAAGATTTTCATGTAATCCACAAGCTGCTTTTCCTTCAAACAAATATCTATTCAAAAATGTGCATTTCGTAGGTGAACATCAAAATGCAATTTAAAGCTTCAGAATTTTATTGTCCAATTTCTGCATATTGTAAAATTTTTGTTTTGTAAAACCAGGTAAACAAGGAAACTTCCAAAATTTTCAAAGAAAAAAATTTTTAATTTTAATATAACTTTTTTGAGAATAAAATTTTCTTCCTTCGGAAGTAACGCTAAGGAAAGCTTTAAATAAATAATTCTAAACCCTTAGAAAATTCCATAAACTACGTGTTACCTAATCTAATTCAAGCTATGGCTATAGTCGTTTGGTTTATCCAGAATGTTCATTAGAGTGTCCATGTCGTGGAACCCTGGTTAACACTGCACTAAAGTAAGGGTTAGTTAGCATAGCCGGAGGGAGGTATGATATGCAAGGTTCAGTGAAGACACGAGTGCTGTTCGGTGCTAGGCACGGGCCAGGATAATAAGTTAGAAGGAATTAAACAGGAATTCACACAAGAGCAACTCAAACCTACTACAGAATTTGCATTACCATGTCCAAAACAGACAATACTAATTAGCCTATCCACCAAATTTAAAATAGAAGAAATATTTTCTTATTTTAATTACAAAATTATTACGTTTTTCTTTTATAAAAAAAATATATAGTATTAACAAGATTTAAATTTCCCTTTCGCGAAGTGGTCTCACCTTATGTTATTACTTGAAATGAGCGTCGCGGCGCTTTTCTAAAAACTAAGTTGCTACGACATCTGGCAGACGCTAGCAGATGCTACCACCGGAGTTGTAAATTTTCTGTTTTTATTTTCACGTTATTTTTTTGTAAATCGTATCGATCACTGAAATTTATTTTTGACTGCAGTTTTCCGCTTTACGTTTTAAATATTTATGTTTTCTATTTTTAACTTTTTAATTATTTTTAAGGTCGTCAATTAAAAATACAGAAGTTTAATTATTGTAAACACTCGAACGATTTGTAAGTTAATTAAATTTACATAATCCGGGTTTGAGAAAAACTGTTGATGGGAGGAAGATCTGTCGACAAGTCCTTAATCAAGCCAAATTCATTGTGGACAAGACTTAATTCTGACACCTGGATTTAATATGCAAACCGAACCACCTGGATAATTGAGCTATCTCAAGAGATTGCAAAACAAGTGCGTAAATATGTTTGGATCCCTAAACCACAACATAAGGGACACGTCATCGGGATAACACCGGGAAGAGCATAAAAGAACAAAAACGTCCAGTTACTTTGGTTCTTATTAAAAATTATTCTCAAAACGTAAAAAATTCCGAGACGCAATAAAAAGTCAAAAATGAAAAAAGTTTTTGAAAAAGTTTTAAATTGTCATTAATTGTCAGTTTTTGGTTAAAAATCAAAAATCCTACCTTTTTTGGTGTTGCAACAAGCGTAGATTTGCCTTGGTCCCTGGGTATGGGTGACGATTTATGTTTGGAAGTCGATGGCATTTCTAGAAGACTTTGAATGTAGTGACTTTGTCTTTTCTGTTTGGCTGCCATTTCTTCACTGCAACAACAATAAAACATCTTCAAAAGCAAATCGAGATATGAGTTTCACGCTGAGTGTAAAATCGATACCTTATTATAGAAGTTTGGAAGTTGAAAAAGTTTTCTAAACAATGCAAAGTTTCAAAACCCATATTGTAGTAAACAACTGAATACTGATTAGAATAAACTTTTATCTAATGCCTTCACGATTATTTTTTAAATTTTAATACGTTTCCTCTAAATGGTTTATTTTAACCGAGGCGAAAATTAATGCCTCCTTGAGCGAACATAATGACGAGGACTCATTAAGAAATCGATATTTTGTTCCTACAATTTTGATGGATCTAAAAAGCAAATAGAATTACCTCATCCGTCCTGAAACTAAGGTAAACATAACTATGAGATAGGAAGAACAAGCACAAAAAGTTTACTGGAGCCAGGAAGACGGGAAAAGTTTCAAAGTTAGTCCGCTCGTATATTACGGAAAACGGGGAAGAGGTATAAAAGTAAAATTCTAAAATGGTATTTAAAATGGGTTTTCCTTACACTGGATAACGAATACACATTTTTAAATTGTTTTCGTTAAGAAAATACAAATTTTTTTAAAATCTGTAAAATGCTAAAGCCCCAATTTATAAAAATGGACCTGTCAGAAGAAGTGATGCTGGCGTAACTGTGGAACAAACTTGAATTGCTTGATCTTCAGCAAAAAAAAAATCTGTAGTACACTTCAAGCCGAACCTCCCGCCTGATTGGTATTTTTTAATATTTATAATATTTTAATATTTTTTGTTTTATTAATATTGAGGTTAAAAGTGAAGTGTAACAGTTTTCATTAATTTTGGTTGTTTCAAAATATTAATTAGCTTTAATTTATTTAGTGAATATTAGTCAATGCTAGTTATGCTGCATAACCTAAAATCGTAGAAAAGCATTGAACTTTACTTCCAATTTCTGCTGCTTAAATTTTAAATTATAAATAAAACCTCTTAAGTCATCAAAAATAAAAATTCAATCGTTTAAAAAAGTTTAACTTGAAAGTAAGAATTACGATAGTGCAGATTGGTTAATTTTTTATAGCGGTAATCTGATAATCGGCTAGCAGATTTTCGTATAATATGCTAACAATCGGCTCGCGTGAGCTAGCTGCTGAATAGCACTGATTACTCAGAAAATCTTGTTAAGCATTGTTGGACAATTTTTTTTATCGATTGTGTACTATATACAGTAATTTGGTTTACAATTGTCTTGCCATTATTTGTACATTTGTAGTTTATTGGTAACGCTTAATTTCTAAATGAGAAACATTTTCTAGATTTTCGGGAAGTAAAGTGCCGCTTTTCGTCCTACGATTTAGAACCGAGAAGAAGCAAGGAGGTCAAAGAAGAAACAAATTTTAATGTACGGATGGTTTGATGACCAGCTGTTGTTTGGATATGCCGCGATTTGAATTCCACGTTAAACCATAGAGTAAGTACATTATATTTAAAATTAAAATTTTTTTTTAAATCTTTGCATTAAATTTTCACTTTTACTTTAGATTTTCCGATTATGTTTAACTGTTGAATCAAAATAAGGATGAAACAGCTGTCTATTTTTGCTTTTAATCGAAATTTTTACGTGTATTTTAACTTAGAATTAAAATTCAATTATTTTAGTGTTCGGTTAAGATTTCTTGTAACTTATTAATTTTAAAATAAACCGCAAAAATTAGTGGCTGAAAGTGAAACTAAAAAAGAAAACGTCAAAAATGTTTTTTTTCACTCGAACCGAATGCATGTAGAAATTGCACCACACAATTAAAAGAAAATGTAAGGAATCGATTTTGTTTTCCATGTGAACAGGTTCAAAAATGTAATTATATTATTGTGAATTAATTCAAATTGAATGTAAAACTGCTATGTGACCTCAAAAATTTTCTAAACTGAACGAATGTGACTACAACGAAACCGACTGCTGTTACTCAAATTAAGATATTTCGATTCATAACCGACAGTTGAAAATTTTCTTCCAAAAGTTGTCTCGACATGGTGAAAAATCGTGAGTCATTGATTTTTCAAATAAAAATTCTAGAACCCAGGGTATCTAATTGCAATATAACTGACCTCTTTTTATGTTTAATTGAAAAATTCTTATTGAAGCTTATAATAAATTTTATTAATTGTTCCATTTATGAATCAAGAAAATTTAAAATATTTATAATTTATTTAATTCATTAGTTTAATTTTGTAAATTTTAAACAAAATGAAATCGATACAAAACTCTGAGAAATATCCGTACAAAAGTTTAGTACTACTCAGGAAGTTATTACAATGGGAGATATAAGGAAACGATGGATATATTCAGTTCAATTCCAAACCACGGGCTATGTGAAAGAGCAAATCACTCATTAATTACATTTCCCCAAGATTGGTCATTTTGATTTCAGCCAAGCTGATTAATCAAAATTCAGCATGAAATTGAACTGTAAAGAAGAAGAAACTGTTCCGTTCTTTCCAGAAATCTGCCGAGATTTTGGCATATCCAAAACATAGAGAAATATTTTAGATGCTAAATTAACTTTTTTGCCAATTCTACGTTCGTACCACTAAACTGCACCTGGTTGAATATTATTTTACGAATTCAAATAGCCATACAAAGATTCGATTATAATGCAAAAAAGGAAATAATTAGGCAGATGGTAATAAACCATCTTATTAAAATTACATGGAAGATTGCACCAAGTGTAAAGAGCTTTAGGACATCCACGAATAAGGTGAAGAAGCAAGAGAGAAAAAACTCTACAATGTTGAGTCAGAAACTTTGGAGAGAAGATTGTCACGTCAATGAAAAACTGCCAGAATTGAAAATTGGGATCTAAACAAATCAAACAAAAAATTATAAAATCCATAAATTTTGGATTGTTCAATTGTAAACTTTTTGAATACACTTAACAGTTCGCAGACCTCATCTGTTTAACTTTTTAATGTGCAAACTTTTGAAAAATGTGCTGTATAAGCTTCCAATAGTTCATCCATGTAACCGCAACCATACATAATAGTTAAAAATGTTTATATAATTTATTCAAATTGATGTCTTAAACTTAACTTGTATCTTAATGAAAAATTGCAAAATTGACCAGCAGGAAGTCAGTTGTTTAACCTTGACACTAAATGCTGATAAATTTGATGTTTTCGTCTTCGTCTTCCGCAATAACACCAAATTCTCCAAAAATAGATCAATCGATGGTTTCGTTTGAACCGCACTCGTATGCAACGGCTTCTTTAATATTTCAGTCTAAGCTTTTAAGTTGTGCAATTTGAAATCAATAATGAAAGTTTGGTAAGAATTGCTCTTATTTATTTACGTTAATCGGTTAATCTAATAAAAGAAAATTGTCTTTTTGGAAAGATACAATCCCACAATTTGTTTATTACTTTGGCGGACATGAGTCTGAAGATGACATATCTGGCTAAAACGTTTCGTCTTAATTTTTTAATCGTGAAATCCTGCACCAAAAACTTTTTTAATTCGTTTAGGGTGACTTGTATAGTCCAAGTTTAACCGGTAACTATGGTTTAAACTCAGATTTTAACTATTGTGATTGGTTAATCTACAGTTTAAAATTTTAAACTAGATCTATACAAGTCACCCTTAATGTTATTAAAAATGGCAGGTTGCTCGTGGAAACTTTAAATCAATAATTCGTACCGTGGTTATTTTTCGTTGCACAAAATAATATCGACAAATTTATATTTTATTAAAATTTTTTACAAACGTAATACGTGTAATAAAAAATACCATTTGTTTGTCGAAATCCACCTAAGGTGGAACATAAAATTACTCGATCCTCTACTCTAGTCCGAAGACTCGAAAAACTTTTCAACAAACTTTTCACGAGTTTTACTGAAGGGAGATTCATAAAAGAAGAGCAAACTAAAGTACAATAAAATGAAAAAACGATTTTATCATCTTCGTCTTTGTTTTCCTTGAAGAGTAAAATTAAAGTTAGAAAAGGACAAAAAAATGGCTCTTATATAATTTAATCTCATATCCTAACCTTGATTAAATTTGCATGAAAAATGTCGGAAAAGTGATTTAACTTTTGAAAAAAATGTCGTAACGGAATATGTGGAAAAAGAAGTTTCCAACGTCTTAATGTGTGCATTTAATGTTAAATGGCTGAAGGTTTAAGTTTAATGGGGTTGATAAATCTCGAGTTGCCAAGTTGTTTTATTCGGATTTTAATGGAATAAGAAGATTATGAAGGAAACGCACGTGCAAAATCTGTTGAATATTTTGTTACTATTACTTGTAAAAGTAAAAGACGCTCGAGATGCAGTTGAAGCAAAAAACGAGAAGAAATTGGATTGTTTTGATTGAAAATAAAATATCAATCCGAAGTCAATTTATAAACACATTTATGATTCATCTTTCTGTAATAAAACCTCAATAAATTTTCTGTACGTAATCACGCGTCTACAGTCACACATAACCTAACTATTTGAAAGCTCAAAACACAGTTCGCATGCTTAAACTAGACAGTACAAGTTTAAAACTAGCACTGACCTTACACCACAAACACTTGGAAAAACTTTTTGGCCAAAATCGAATCACCAAACAAAAATTAAACGTACTTTAGCAACTTATGAAGAAGTTAGTCAAAGAAAAGGGGTTGTTAACGCGTATAAAAAAGTTTTGGACCCCGGACTCTTACGAGCATGATCCAATATGGAAGTACTTTAGTTATGGAATAGTCTGTTGCGCAGCCTGCAAACAAAATCAATAATCTACCCCCTGCTTATATTGTTCTTTACACTTACTTTACGCTATTCGCATTATCAGTTCGAAATCACTTTCTAAGTAGCCACTGTCCATTCACTACCCCAACTTGAGTTTATCCAAAATAAATGCATCCAAAAATTCGTGACACTTAACATTTCGATCCAAATACGCACTTACTTTTCAAGTACTCAACCGTTTTCGAAAAAAAAACTTCCGAACTTTTCAGTTGTGCCTTTCGTGCAAGTTAGACGACGAATAAGCAAGTACGCGTTCTTTTTCCTAAGGGGAAGTTAAAATTTGGGGTAGTTAACTTTTTTAAAAGCTGAATAAACTTTTATAAAAGTACACGTAAAGTACAGAAGTTTGTGAAATATGTCGTGCTGTAAAAAAGTTTTAATGCTTGAAATAGCGCACGCGCTCCAAGATTAAAATAAATAGATTAAGCTTATTTATAACTCGTTTATTGTGTCAACTTATTTAAGAACAAAAATCTTTTTACCTTACGTACATCATTTATCCACTACAATTACGATTCGATCCTCCTCGAAATACTTGCCAAGTTATTTTCAATTTCCGTTTCGTCGTATTGGCGAACACTTTTTTCTCTAATTGGACAAGTTGGGTTCGTTTCAAAATTTGCATCAGGAAATCGTCCAATTAATTTTCATACGAGGAAGCATTAGAAAGTTTTCTGCTAACAAAAAAACTAACAATTAGTTTTCGAGCAAACTTTGTTGGATATTTATTAAATCTCATAGTCTCGAGAGAGTCTGCAGTTCTGTAACGACGTCATTGTTGGTGAGAAAATGAGAAGAAAGAGAAATTGGAAATAAAGTAATAGTAGCTCTAAGTTTTACTTCGACTAGCGGTAAATTTTGTAAACAATTTTTTTTACTTGGAAATTCGTTGAGTTTTTAATTTAGAAACTGAAAATATCCGTAATGCAGAAATTCTAACATTTAGATCACGTCAATGGCGTATACAATTCTAAATTATTAATCACTTTTATAGTCCGCAGATTTCTTTTCTTCCTTTTTTAACCAATATTCACACGACATAGAAAACCGAAATTTGCTACACAGCTTCGATAAGAATAACTAAAACAATTACCAAAAAATTACATAATACTATTATAAACAATTTTATAAAAAATAAAACTTTGTACAAAAAAGTCTTTAACTTCATATCTTCAAAAGTTTAAACGTGGGAAGCATTCAAAGTCACAGATTCTCACTGCGATTTTGAATGTATTTCATTAAAAATTTAATGGTAAAACCGCTGAACTACTCCCAGTATTGTAAGGAATGAAGTCCTGAACGCTAAAAATGCAAGATCAGAGGAAAGTCGACGATAGTCGAAAGATGTAGGAAAAGAATGCTTGGTATATGTACCACGGACTGCAAGAAAAATTAATCTTTCTATTGCTATAGAAATTGGAGAGTCTTAAAGACTGCCTCAAGTTGTATTATATCATCGCGTGATTAGATGCTTTGGACTTACAACTTAATGATGATCTCGAAAAAATGATAATTAATACAAGACAAAGTGAAAGGAACTAAATCAAGAAAACGATCCCCAATGCAATGGTTACGCCAGGTGAAGGAGATCATCAAAACTTCTTTACAGAATCTTACAAGAGCGGTCAGCAACAGGGACAAACAGCGCGATGTGATCCAGTTAAACGGAAACGCTCGTAGCAAATGAGAAGAGAGAACCAAACATCACGACTTCGCTGTCAAGAGAAATCCGACAAAGAAAAACATTCAACTTTAATTTCCTTCGTTTAATATTTATTGCTATCGTCAGATTATTATTATTGTTAAAAATAAAGGAAACCAAAATTGAAGCAAATTTTTGCTCTTTACTAAAATTTGCCTAAATAATTTGTACATTCACCTCGTAAAATAAAATAGGCTACCAAGTTTGGTTATCAGATGAACTCTGGTAGATTTATTGAAACTTTTGAATTATTATTTGATTGGAAATTTCGTTGACGTTAAAATTTTCCAAATTACCAAATATTTTTTATGACTTGTGACCATATCGTGTCGGATGAAAGCATAGTTAAAAGTTTACTTTTTTTAATATTGCAATAAATTTTAGCTTTTATCTTAAAACTTTTTTTCAAAATACTCTTCTCTCAATAAAAAAGCATCATCATTTAATTTGAAAATTTAAAGAAATGTATAAAATATTATAATACATTTAAAAAGGATATTCCAAGGGTAAAATTACTTAGGATATACAGTTTAACGTGGAATCCCAAACCACGCCACAATAAAGAACAAAAAAAAAGTGTCGAGGTGCAAATGCTATTTAATATTTGTAATACCAAAATAATGTTAGTAAATAAGTTAAAGTTGGTAATATTAGATTTGCGAATATTATCCAAGATTTTCCATTTAAAAAGATATAACGTCTTTGTGCTACTGAAAAATGGAACACTTTGTATGAATAGCAACAATTTTGAGTTATAAACGTTAAATAGATATAATTTCAAGTCAATAACTTTTAATCGAAGCATTGGCGAGCAAATTTCTAAAGGAATTTTTTTTTCTTTTGATGAGGTTTTAAATTTATATTTCAATGTAGATCATTTAACTAGTGGAAAGTTCGTGTTACTAATTCACTTGTATAGTTGACTGATAAAATTCAATAAAATCGAAATACGTATGTTGAATTTCTAGTAAGTAATTTTATTTATATACCTACTAACGGAGTTAGTTGCTCCGCTAGTTCTTTCTCAAGATGGGATTTTTGTAATAGTAAATTTATTGTTTTAATAAACTGAAGCTTCGATGCGAGTCGGGCCTCGAGGTCACTTTTCTATTCATATCAAAAAATAAAATGTCTTTCATAAATAGTTAGTAATTTTTCATACGTAAAACATAAATTTTTAATTTCGGTTTATATTACCACAGATTAGTATACAGATAGCCAACCCCATTGTTAAAATGGTTAACACATTTGTTACCTGAAACCATGTTAGTACTGGAGACGACTACCAGAGGCGCATTTTTGGGAGATATCACGACATTGAACTATGGTGGCTACTGGATACGCTTCATAGATGTCGTTTCTAAAATATCTCATGAAATCTCAAGAAGAAAATTTTATTTACCTACGACTTAAGGGTTTACTTTCCTTCAAGGCATGATACTATAACGGCATAATGTATGTATAATTAATTTTCTGCTTAAGATTTTATGAAATATTTTAGAAACGACATCTATGAAGCGTATCCAGTAACCACCATAGTTCAATGTCGTGATGTCTCCCAGAAATGCGCCTCTGGTAGTCGTCTCCAGTACTAACATGGTTTCATTGTTAAAATGTGTTAACCATTTTAACAATGGGGTTGGCTATCTGTAATAGTAATCTGTGATATTACTATGTGGAGGAGCTCAGATTGAATCATCCGATAACGAAATCGGATTAGGAAAATCTTAAATTCAAAATCGAAATAACTCAACTCAAATCGAAACCTAAGCAGTCTGTCGGCGAGCATTTTTTAAATTTCTGTTTCTATATTTTATAAGTATGAGTGGCCGCATTTAGCTCGGTCTGTGGCCTCACACTTTTACATTAGTAATGCCTTAAATCTTACTAACTTAAAGTTCGTTGATTTCTTCGTTGTGAATCAATCCAATTTTTTTGTTATCGGGTCAGTCCCTTAGTCATTGAAAACTCTTGACTTTTTACATATCTTTCAGTCTCATACTTTTATATTCGTAACATCTTTAATATTACTTAAGTTATTTATTACTTTTTTATTAATAATTTGGTTAGTTTAAAAAGTTAATCATTTGCTTAAATAAAGTCGTAAACGGACATATTCAGTTTCTGCATTGACTGGTTCAATTATGCAATATACTATAGTATTATATTTGACGCATATACTATGTATATCAGAATCACAATTGATTAAATTAATTTTAAATGATGGAACCTAAATTAACGCAAATCAATTTGAAATTTGCAATGAAGTCAATCACCTGCTCGGAAAGTCTACGATAATATTATTCTGGTCAATCTGCTTTGAGCACATTACAAAAAATGTCACAGTTTAGAAGTTTTGGATTTGAATCTTTACTTCAGAGCTTCTCAAAGTCCACAGGTCATAGAACGCAAACAATTTTTTAAATCAAATTTTTTGTTAATTTATGATTACCGAATATTTTCGTACAACGAACTTTTATAGTTCATTAACCACTTATTTATAAACTGCATTACTGAATGGAATTGTTAATTCCATTGTTTGAAAAATTACCAAAATTACGATAAAATGTTATCTAGAATTTCGATATACAGATACATTAAATTTCCACAGTACCATGGTTCTGAAAAAAAATTAGTAAATTAAAATTTCGTTGATCGAAAATACATAATTGGCAATAAATTGCAAATCAAAAATGAGATTGGTAGATTCGAATAAAATATTCAAAATTTTCTTTTTTCCAAAATAACCATCTATTTTTAACCCATGTTTTTTATCTTTCTTCTCTGACTTCCTGAAATTACATACTTTAAACCATACCTAATATTTAAATAATCTGTGCAAAATTTAAATTTAGTAATACAATTTTGTATGTAAATCAAATTAAAAGATGGCGCTATTCTTATTCACAGTTGTTCATGTTTTAATCTAAATTATTCTTTCATCCACCTGATCCTGGTGTAATCCCATCAACACCATGTGTACAACACTAAAATGTAAATATTAGTTAATAGGAATTAACAGTATAACTGTTATGTGGGTGTTTGATTAAATTATTTTGTCAAACTCAATGGTAGAGTAATTTTTGGACAGTCCGGTTTTCCGGACATTAACAAAATTAAAAATAAAGATTTGAAATTTCTTATTGTGTATAAGGAAATGTGACATTGTCTTTTAGGCGGAAATCATCGCAATAATGGTCAGTGTAGATGAGATAATAAGGAGAGATAGTAAATAGACAAATCTGCATAATATCCGACAGTCAAGCAGCACCCAGGGCTTCGGAAGGAGTAGAAATACAACCCAAAGCCATGAAGCAATGCCTTGATGCACATTCAAACTAGTGGATCTCATTTCGAGAAAAGCTGCAAGAAAACGCTTAGTAAGACTAGAATCAACTTACGGGTCTGCTTATCTGAGCGCAAAAGTGACTATAAAGGAACTACTAAGATGCAAATATTGTGACTACTGGGTAGGCCGATAGGAACTGAGGCAATCGTGGATGTTCATAAAAAGTCTTCAGTTAACAGAAGAAAAACTTAATCCTCCATATCACAGCAGAGCACAGCTGAAGAAGATAGTAGGACTATTTACTGGACACTGGTACTACTGGGTACTGGTAATTCATACACTACCTTGTATCTGGCCTTAGTCCTGTCTTTTAAATAATTGATGAACATAGGGGTTTCAAATTTGAATCAAAGTTTTCTTCTGTTTTATAAATTATTTCATTTCTCGTTTAGAATAACTCCAAACCTTTTCAAGCTTTTTCCCTTTTCTTGTTTAACTCTTTCAAATTATCTCCTTAAACAATCAGAAAGTGAAGAGATGTCGCTGCTATTATTCATAATTTTTCAAGTTTAAATCTAAATTATTTATTTATCCACTTTAATTCTGAGATGCGTGTCAGCACCAATAATGTAAATATATTTAAATTATACAGTATAACTGTTACTTGGTGTTGGCCATATCTTGTATTATTATTTTATTATTATTCGTCACTATAAATTTGATAAATTTTTGCATAGCCCGGATTTCTGGGCATGAACAAAATTAAAAATATACATCTGAAATTGCTTATTATATATAGATAATATTGACTTATTTGGCATTAAATTAATGTATTTCCAATTTTTGAAATTGATCAGTATCTCGTTCTTCCTTTTGCTTTGAAAACAGAGCTTCTATTGCAAAAATTTATATCGAGTGAGGCAAGTCAAAAATTAAAAACGGTAGGATATTTACCTATTATTTAATAATTATTAAAAATTGCAACAAATTGTGTCTTTTGTGTTCTTGTAGATTTATAGTGTATATTACATAATATGTAGTATCTTAAAAGTTTGATATGTTACGAAAAGACAAAGAAGATAATCTGAGCGCAATGAAGAAGGATTTTTGGAAGCCGAAGTTTAAATAAAAGATTAGGATGAGGATGACTAAGATGGAAAAAGATGGAAAGAACATGAGAAAGAGCACTAAGTATTTTTTGTAATAATTGAACCTAATATTTAAAATAATATTTAAATGATTTTGGTTCATGTAACTGTATTTTCTTTAAATGTTTTAAAATTCATTGGGGTAACTATTACATACCTTATACACTACCTTGTACCTGGCCTTAGTCCTGTCTTTTAAATTATTGATGAATATACAGTAGTTTCAAATTTGAATCAATTTCTTCTTCATTTCTATAAATTATTTCATTTCTTGTTTGGAATACCCCCAACCTCTTTAAGCTTTTTCCCCCTTCTTTGTTTAACTCTTCTTCTTCTGGAGTTACCTCCTCAAACAGTTTAAACATTTGGTCGACGTGCTAAATATTATTATTATTATTAAATGTTAATCTAAGCCAAAAAGTGAAGAGATGTCGCTGCTATTGTTCATAATTTTTAAAGTTTATATCAAAATTCTTTACTATTTGTCCACTTAATTCTGATAAGCGTGCCAACACCAATAATGTAAATATATTTAAATTACAGTATAACTGTTACTTGGTGTTGGCCAGATCTTGTTTTTTTATTTAATATTAGGGTTCATAGATATTCAGTTCGTATAAATTTGAAACATATTTTTGCATAGCCCGGATTTCTGGGCAGTAACAAAATTAAAAATAAACATTGGAAATTGCTTATTGTATATACACATGTCAATTTTAAATCAATATTATTATCTAAATCAATATCTCATTCTTCCTTTTGCTTTGAAAACAGAGCTTCTATTGCAAAAATTTATTTCGAGTGAGGTGGGTCAGAAATTAAAAACGCTAGAATATTTATTAGTTAATAAGTAATGTTTAAAAATTGCAACAAATTGTGTCTTTTATATTCTTGCAGATTTAGTACATAAAATTTTCAGTATCTGCTTTACTTCCTCGGTTGATATAGGAAAAGCAAATATTGTATTAGAGTATTTTTTGCAATATAATTAATTCCAGAAAAAAAAATCAAATAAGTTACTGGGTGAAAAGTCTGTTGCTTAACCGCACGACTAACTCGGCGATGCAAAAAATTACTACAATATTATTTATACTTGAAGGGGACTAATCCACCCCAAAAAACGGATTTGTAAAGTCTCATTTAGAGACAGCTAAATTCCGCCTAGGAATGTAAAAGCTGATAATAATAATAATAATTATTTATACTAATTTCTGTTTTTTTTTCAGTTTTCAAAATTTTCGATTTTAAATAATACCTAATAATCTTTTATAATAATTTTTTTTTTTTTTGCTTCCCCCCCCCCCTTGAAAATGATTCTATGGACGCCCATGCCTCATACACTACCTTGAACCTGACCTTAGTCCTGTTTTTTAAATTATCGATGAATACAGTAGTTTCTAATTTTTTCCATTCTATAAATTATTTCATTTCTCGTTTGAAGTAACCCCAACCTCGTTAAGCTTTTTCCACTTCCTTGTTTAACTCTTCCAAGTTACCTCCTCAAACAGTTTAAACATTTAGTTGACGTGCTAAATATTATTATTAAATGTTAATCCAGGTCAGAAAGTGAAGAGATGTCGCTGCTATAGCTCATAATTTTTAAAGTTTAAATCTAAATTATTTATTTATCCACTTGATTCTTGTAGACGTGTCAACATCAATAGTGTAAATATAGTTATTAGGTTACAGTATAACTGTTACTTGGTGTTGGCCATATCTTGTATTATTATTTTATTATTCGTCACTATAATCTTGATAAATTTTTGCATAGCCCGGACTTCTGGGCATTAACAAAATTAAAAATAAACATCTGAAATTGCTTATTGTATATAGATAATATTGACATATTTGGCATTAAATTAATGTACCTATTTCCAATTTTTGAAATTGATCAGTATCTCGTTCTTCCTTTTGCTTTGAAAACGGAGCTTTTATTGCAAAAATTTGCATCGAGTGAGGGAGTCAAAAATTAAAAACGGTAGGATATTTATTATTTAATAATATTTAAAAATTGCAACAAATTGTGTCTTTTATGTTCTTGCAGATTTAGTAAATAAAATTTTCGGTATCTGCTCTACTTCCTCGGTTAATTAATTTTATCGGAAAAGCAAATATTGTATTAGAGTATTTTCTGCAATAAATATCTAAAATATAATTAATTGCAGAAACAAAATCAAAGAACTAAGTGACTGGGTGAAAAGTCTGTTGCTTAACCGCAGGACTATCTCAGCGATGCAAAGAATTACTATATTAATATTAATTTTTAAACTGCGAATAAATATTACATTTGCATACTTTCGCCTTTTTATTTAGTTCTTATCTTGTAAATTAGAAATCGATAGTGAATCTATAGAATTATTAGTAAAAGGTATAGTACCTATATCATATAGTAGCTCAAAAGTTTGGAACGTTACCAAAAGACAAAGAAGGATTTTTGGAAGCGGAAGTTTAAATAAAACACCAGGATGACTAAGATGGAAAAAGATGGAGAGAACATGAGAAAGAGCACTAAGTATTTTTTGTAATAATTGTAATATTAAGTATTTAAAATAATATTTAATGATTTTGGTTCATGTAACTGTTTTTTCTTTAAATTTTTTAAAATTCATGGGGGTAACTATTACGTACTTCATACCCTACATTGTACCTTTTCTTCTTCTGAGTTACCTCCTCAAACAGTTTAAACAATTGGTCGACGTGCTAAATATTATTATTATTATTATTAAATTTATATTAAATGTTAATCCAGGTCAGAAAGTGAAGAGATGTCGCTCCTATAGCTCATAACTTTTAAAGTTTAAATCTAAATTATTTATTTATCCACTTGATTCTTGTATACGTGTCAACATCAATAGTGTAAATATAGTTATTAGGTTACAGTATAACTGTTCTTGGTGTTGGCCATATTTTTTTTTTATTGTATTAATAATTTTTAATAATTATTCTGGATAAATTTTTGCATAGCCTGGATTTCTGGGCATTAACAAAATTAAAAATAAACATCTAATTGATTGATTCAGCAGGGGAAGTTCTAAATTAAGGTATTTTATTCAAGAAATTATATCTTTTATGTTCTTGAAGATTTAGTAAATAAAGTTTTCAGTATCTGCTCTACTGTCTCGGTTGATAAATAATAATATTAGAAAAAGAAATATTGTATTAGAGTAAGGTAAAAGTACTTAGTCCAGCCAACTTGATGAAGCGCCCAGTGTGACATGTACGTACTGTAATGGATGTATCTCCCAAACTAATTGAGATCCCATTCTGAAATTTTTTTAGCAGAATTTATAAATGTTAAGCTTTATTTTAAAGTAAAAAAAATTAAAATTAAAATGGTCGAAGTTATTAAAAACAATATTTTAAATATTTACTTCCGGTTTAACACTAGAAAACAAATTCAAATTTGAAATCTGATTTAAAAATCAAAAAGAACAGTAAATTTTCTATAGAAAACACTACATTTATTATTTTATTATAATTTACTTTAATGTGAAAATAAAATTCCAAATAAACCCTTCCGTCAATTACGTGAATCTTTAAGATCTCATATCTTAACAACTAAACCTCAAATAAAAAAAATATTATGTATACACGTTTATATCCCCTAGAAGTACAAATATGCCCAATATGAACGAAATTCACAACCTCATTTTTTTTTCATGGTCCGCTTCACGTGAAATGCCCCAAATACCAATAAAAGTGGAATTACAATAGAAAACGGATATTACTATGTAACAAAATACCGCCGTATTTAATGAGATCTTTTTAACTAGCATCAAGTGCGCCTCATCAGTGTTGCCGACTTATGTAAATTATTTCAAATTTTTAGGTGAACTACAAAGCCGGAAATTCAAAGTGGTCCAATGTGCCCCCTTCTCCCTACCTAATTTTTATTTAATATAAATAAAAAAATTTAATTTAACTCGTTCTTTTTCATTTTAAATTCAGAATCTTCATCAACTTATTATAAGTCAGATTAACCAATCAGTATTTTCGGTCTCACTGCCATCCTTGAATTAAAGTTCAATTTTAGCTATCTAGATGGGCGGCTATGAAGCCGGAAAAATGATAAAATAGGTGGTCCTGGGTACGACCTAAAACTGCATCCCTTGTTCTTCGTGAAAAGAACAAGTCCTTCTTAGTAATGCGGTTATTTATTTTATACCATCACTAAAACGATAATAAGTGATTATCATGATATATGAACTATAGGAACTGTAGGTCCCCATAAGAGTCCAGTCCAAACAAGACAAGAACCCAAATTAAAGGTTAGGGAAATTAAGAGAACCCAAGAACGTCATAGTAAATCCTGCTTCATGAAGGAAAGACAAGAAAACTCTAGTATTCCACAGCACCACGGCAAGACAATATAATAAAAAGGATTACCAACTTCTGTTTTTATTGTTTACATTACTTAAGTTCTTTATAGCAGATAAAAGTTTTGTCAACATTTTAGTCTTTTGCTGTACGAATTTTTAAGTTTTCCATGCGTAAATCTACTTAAATCTTTTTAAAAAATATAGTATTCTAATACCTTTATCACCTGAACCTCAGGTTTTGCAGAAACAGACTTTTGACACTTTAAATGTTTGTTACAGAATTGTATTTATTGTTGACGGTGAACCCCCTAATAAAGGACAAGTTCAGTCAGATGCTGCATTGCCAAATGTAGTAAAAGTAGTTTAACAATAATTAAAATAATACAGCAATCTCAACTATTTTTTATATTCAAAGTTTATTCACATCAGTGGGCCTACCAGGGACAGTTAGTATAACCATTACTTTAGTATCACATTGTGTTCAGCAAGGGCGGACAAACCTTAAATTTTAGTCTGCAAAATTGACAGTAAGAATTTATATAAACTCAGCCACTTTATAATTTTTTTTTTAATTTCACGTCCTTTAGCCTTTAAATACTAAAACTTTCAATAAAATTTACGTGAAAATTGCAAAAGACTAGAGGTGAATTCTTTTTCCTTCAACAACTGCCTTCACAGAACAGCCATTAAACTGAATTAAATTTGTATGTTTAAACTTCAATGGGTAAAACATGAAAGTTAGATGAAAAATTTTCAAAGATTCTCAAAAAAGCTGGATCATGTAAATTTTTAAGTCCGCCCATAAAATTTTAAATTGTTCGTAAAACCTTGTAAATATAAACAGGAACTGGATTTTGTATAATTTGTGCTTCAAGTTGCTTCAAAATGACTAATCTTGCCAAAAAAGCAATAAGAATTTGGAGACTTTGTAACAAAATAAAACTTTGATTTTAGTATTATTGGGAGGAAGATGTTTAATCAATATTAATGATACATTGTTAATAATGCTATTGCACCGCAATATTACAACAAAATGAATAATACATGAAATAAATTTCCGCAATACAAACAAGTAAAATTAACATAATATATGGTAGGGATTATACAAAAATAATTAAAACAAACCGAAAAACTAAAAATAACAAATAATCGAGTTTATTAACACCAAGAAACAAAAACTCCATCGTATAAATATTATAGTAATATATAAATTATTGTATCTCTCTAAATCCTAGAAAACCCAAAAACATTTTATAAACTACGAAAATAATTGAGATAATTCTTTAACGGTATTGGCAACGGCAACTGCTGAATTTTACTTATCATTATTGGAGTATAAGCACTTGAAATTATTATTCGTTCAATTTCAGTGGGCTTCTTTTCAGTTTTGTCACTTACACTATTACGTTGATCTCTATCACAATTTACTGCAAAACCATCTTCCGCATTATTATCGTCGTCGTCGTCATCATCGTCATCGCCATAATCGTCGTCTGAATCGCTCATTTCAGGATCCGACAGCAAATTTGAGTGACCACTAAAAGCACTACTACTAGAACTATTTATCTCCATCACATCATCAGGATAAACTTCTAAATCCAATTCCTGATTACGAAAATCTTCACCGCCTAAACCACTATCAAATTTTTCGCGTTTGCTAGGGCGTTCATTATCGTCGTCAGACTTTTCATTTTCTTTAGAATTTCCTTCCACTTCTTCCTCCTTACTTGCATCTTCTGCACTATTAGATCCATGTCCGTTTTCGCCCAAATTTTCGTTACTTGATTCAGTCTTATTGTTTTCAGTCGCTTCTTGTGGGGAAGCCCCCCTTCTTCTGCCCCAGGCAAAATGACCATTCATAGAGTCTACATTTCCTATTACTACACGCTCGTTATTTTGCTCTATTATGTGACCTAAAAATACGTCTAAAAATCCGTTTGGGTTTTCCGCGTTGTAGGGGCGAGGATCCATTAAATCGTCGTCGTTCACACTGCTATCGTCGGAAGAATCGAGTGCAGAGACCACCACGCGACGTACCACGCGCCTTCTTTTAGGTGAGGTGAGAACGTTTCGTGTGGTTTTCAGGTTGGATTGGTTTTTACTGATTTCACTGATAAAAATTTTACGGATGGAGGTTCTGCACATCTCTTGGAGAGAAGTTGGCTCAAGGGAAACTAAAAAATACAAACAAAAATTAGATTGAAGAGTATCAGAAATTGATAAATCATCATATTTATTATCTGTATTTCAAAATCGTTTAAAATAGAAGCTATTCTAACAGATATATCGCAACCCCCCCCCCTCCCATAATTGAACTTTTGGGTAAAATTGGTGTAAAATATCTAGAAACTAAATAAGCTTCCATTTTTTCATAAGCCATAAAATTCTCACGAATCCTAAAATCCGAGATGGAAACTGTCGCAATTGTTCATTAGTAACTGTAAACACGCCCCCCCCCCCAAGTAGTATTTTAGGGTGATATTAGTGTCAAAATTATAATAGCAATCAGGATTAATTTTTTTTTAATTTAAACAAAAATTCTAAACTGATAAAACAGCATTAAACTTGAGGATTATCGTAGAGAACTTGATAAAATGATTCAAAAAATTTAAATCCCCATAACATTGTAGAAAATAAAATTAAAAAGATAGAAATGGAAGAACATTCAAGCTCTAACAAAGCTCTAACATTTGACACCAATTTCAGTCAAGAATTCAAAATAAAAGCAAAAATAGAAAAACATGTCTACCCCCCCCCCCAAGACTTCGTGAATAACTAAAGCGAAAAAAATGATAGCTCATTTAGGCTCTAACAATTGACACTAATTTCGCCCAAAAATTATATTAGGGGGGGGAGGCAACGACATGTACTTCAATAGATTTACAGATAAATCCGAAGCCCTTCCATCCCAAGTACTTTCCATTTACTAAATTAACCAAGTGTTGCCAAAACTCCCATACAGTTGATTAATCTGATAGAATATAATTGAAGGTACCAAAAAAAAGATACTTACATTCTCATATTCAAGATTAACTGAAAGGGTGAGTGAATAGAGATTAACTTTCATTAATGAAAGTTTTGCATGAAAGTAAGTAAAGTAATGAAAAATATCGGAGACTTTTTGATGCAATTACAGTAAAAAAATTGGCTCTATTGAAAATTGACATGACATGGAAATGTCTGCCTTTGTAAACTTTTGAGTTTTAATTCTTATTTTATGTATTTGTCTCCGGTTTTAACCCCCACTATTATTCGGCATATGTGTGCCGCACACCCAGTGCTCCCATGACCCCTGAATTACAAAAAAATTGATTTAACAAAAATCGGTTGAATCTCGTTAATCCATTCATGTGCGTCGCTGCCCCACTTTGACGTTTCCATTGATTTCTCCCATACTATGTATGGTGAAGTCAAAATAAAAAGAAAGTACCAAAACTTTTTATATTTTCAATTTAAAAACTCAAAATTTTGGTTAGTATCAAAAAAAGATGCAATGCTGTTCTACATTTTGAACAGTTGAAGCTAAAAAAAGTACATAACATTGTGTATCACGAAAACAATATTACACACATACATGAGGTAATAACTCGTAAATATTAATGACATACATATCATCTGCTAATATAAAATGGTTAACACCAATTTGATATACTGAATGAAAACATTTTTTAATACAAAATAGGTTACAGGTATTACCATTACTATGCAAATAATTAAAACAATAACTGCTTTATCAATGCATTATATGAATAATCAGCTGACAAATCATTGTAATATTTTTCTAAACAGTGATTAGAAACGCTATTCTTCTTATCAAAAGGTAAATGGTAAACAAGATATATGAGAAATATGCAATGTGTTATTAAAATTAAATAATGTCTTATGTTTAATTTAAACTGTCCACATTCCCCCCTGTCTTGTTATGATTATTATGAAATAACTTCGTGATTAAATTTTAATTTAATCACTTTTTATTTTTAATTAAATTTTAATTTAATCACTACTGAATGTCTTCCACATCTAAACTATTAAAGACAAACAGATGCTATAGCGGACCGTTTTGTAGGAAATTTAATTGTCAAAAGTTGACGGTTTGCACGAACTACAAGAGGGGTCTAAACAACATTTTTTTAAATTGTAAATTATTTTTAAATTTAAAAGGTGAATGTGCGGTAACCCTGACATTTGTATGTATTGATTGTATTGTTTATTTTGTCTATGTTAATTTAATTTATTATTTTTGCCTAAATATATCATTTGTAATCCTCAATTTATCAAGACCCACTTATCACACTGCCCTCGAGTCACAAAATTGAATTATTGGTAATAGTAAAATCATTAACTGTTATTTGAAATCTACCTTTCCAGGGAAAATGACCAATAGTCCAAGAATGTTGTTGACTTAAAAATGTTTACAAAAACAATTTAATCATTGTTTATGTCAATTGGCATATTTCTACAATTACTTACACAAATTTAAGACCTCATTGTTACCAGGTGGAGGCTGAATCATGGTTGAGAAAGAAACTGCCAGAACATTGGTGGACTCCCAAGTGTTGTCCGAGGTACGTTTGATTTGCATCAGTTTACTGTTTAGGGGAACCACCAAAATGCCGCCCACCTTGATCAAGTTTTTCATGTACTGTTCGTAGTTGGGTGGACATCCGGCACCACAATAAACTCTGTCGTATTGACGTGTCTCACCACTAAGGCACAAACTATTTCCTGTACATAAAAAAAAAATTGAGATGATGCAAAATAACCGCTGAAAGAATTTTACCTTTCATGAATTTCGGTTCGCAAAACTCGAATTCGTCGATTGCGCCAGCATATCTCTTAAACTCTTCCAATTTATAGTTGGCATAATCAATTACATCTTGGTGGTATTCGATTCCATGATTAATTCCCCTGCTTCCCAAGATTAAGCCAACCATGGTACTCAAGTAGCCTGTACCTGACCCCAAATTAAGGAAGCTTAAACCACTTTCGAGGCATAGCTGCTCCATAACTTCGCTGTAAATACACGGAGCTGACAGGTGATAATTTCCCTTCTTCCATGCCATGTCCTTATAAGCATTTGGACGAAATTCTGAGGTGAAGTATTCCGCACGATCGACCATACGAAAAACCTTCTCAACCAAAGGAGTGCGTATATAATCGGATTCCACCAAATTATCAATCAAATCGTCGTTATCTTCACCAGTGCTTACCGCGCCACCCATTTTATTGCAATCAACGACGTAGATTTAATTTTAGACTCGCCGTGCACTTAATAATAGATAAGGAATCAAAACAAAGAGGTCCAATCTGTTGATAAACAACTACACTAATAATAATAATTAAAGTTACTGTAAAGGAATGTCAGTCACTTAAACGCTTCGAATTGCCCAATTTAAACCCGAAACTCGAAAATTCGACCACAAATCCGTAGCAATCTTAACGACTAGTTATTATAAATCCGCAAAAGAAAATGTTACTTTCCAGCACACACTTGTCAAATTAATTCGACAAAACAGTAATGCGATTATCACAAGTCGGTAAAGTCGCTACCGATTTTAACGCTAAAATACTTACGACATGCGCATTGTTAAAATATAGGTAAGAATTTTACAATATTTATTTTTTTATTTCAATTATTCGCCACGAAAATAATAAATTATTTTAACTTAAAAAATAAAAAAACAACCCCGATTTTGACTTTCGTCCCAAAAAGCGCCCCGTTCTTGGAAAATCGCTCGGGAAAATCAATCGTTACTTTTATATGTTAGAAAATTTAAATCTGACACTAAAACTGTTGTAGTTTTAACGTTGAATTTGTCTGCCTTCCGAAAATTATTGTAAACTTGTGCAGGATAAACAGTTAAATATTTTAACTTTCTGGAACAAAGTTTCGAATTAAGGACTTTTTTTCAACACTAACGTAACAAAACAATTTTCTGCACTAGCGCGTCTCGACGATTTTTTGAAATAATTTGTTCTAATTATACAGTGTCGATGCATTTTTAATGGAGATCATTTTCGACTTTTTAAAAAAATTGGTTAAGACGATTCGGTTCTCTTTGTTCGATTTTTCGGACACAAAATTTTTCTACGAGTGCACGAAAAACGGGAGCACCTGAATCACGTAAGTAAGGTTATATAAAATTTTACTTTTTATTTTTCTTGAAACTTTTTTTTCACTTGCATTTAATGCCGTTGGACATTTTTGAAAATTTCGGCCGACATTTCCACACTTTGGGTGTATATTTATAGGGAAGGAATTCAATTTTTGGAATTTTTTGTTCATCGAAAGAGGCTCTTCGGTGGCTGAGAATTCACATTAAACTTGTGACCTTTTAAGTTATGTAACCAAAAAAATGGTTAGGAAATTTTTTTTAGCTGTTTTACTTTTCTCAAAGTAATATTTTTATTGATTCTTTTAGAATTAAATTTTCTCTTTCGAAACTCTCTCGAAAGAGATAAAATTTCTTATTCGCTCTCTTTCCAACATGAAATATTTATTCAATTTCAACATTGAAATTATAACAATTTTTTTGTTATTATTAATTAATTTTTATATTTATCACCATTTTGATTATTTAAATAAAAAATATTTAGACAAAAATTTAAATTTGAATCTGTACAAAGGGCTAAATTAAGAAAACTTGTAACTTTTTTGAGTTTTCACATAGTTCATAAGGCAAATTAAATCAATATTTGTGTGTTATGACGCGGTCATTGTGGTACAATCATATTAGCACTTGTTGACCATTTAAGAATTAAATTACAATGTAAAAATTTTTTTCAAAACTTTGTTTTGGATTTTTGTACTTTAAATAAATTTTTATTGAAAATGCAGCCTGCGAACATTTCAGCAAACGCATTTTCTTTTCGCGAAAAATGTTATGATCGTTTAATTTGTGAAAATAATATTTGATCTGTAAAAAACTTTAAAATAATTAATTAACTTTTTATTTACCATGAAATCTCAAGTCTTCTTAGTTTTCAAATTTGTATATTATTACACACCCATATCCAAAAATATCGCCTACGGCGCTATTTTTGCTCTCTTTGTTCGTAAAATGTTACTTGTATTTTTTTTAAGATTTTAGGGGGAGTCTCTCTCCCCGAAATAACGTTCTAGATACACCACTAATGATGGCCCAATTACTGAAACTAAACGTCTAATGATCTGAAAGGGTAGGTGGTGAATCTAGGATTAGGCTTAGGATGGGACTACTTCTACATTACTTTCTTTTGTTCATCTTCCATCTTGTGAAATAAGCTATCGGCACTTAAAGCCACCCAAATAACCAAGCTTGTGTAAATCATAACTCTTTAGTTAATTTATCTAAATAGAAAGTTTAATAACTTACTTTAGGACCCCTCCTCATTAAACATTAACTATGAACTTGATGGCTGTACGGAATATCGGTGGTGCGGCCCCATGTCTTCTTCATCTGATTGTTAGATTCACAAACTTTATGTTAGAGCTTTGAACTGTTTGAGGTTAAATGGAGTTCGAGGGGCGTATGATTACTGTGACGGTTTTGATGGGAATATTCTGGTGACTGCTCCAATGGATGGGTGATGCTATCCGTGAAGAGGTTGCTGCAATTTAGTCAAAGAAACATAAACTTTTGCCGTCGAATAAACCAGGCAGGGACGTGAAGTCCGGAGGCCCATGGATTTAAGGAGCCCAACCCGGGCCTTCATATTTTTGTAAACCGATGCCCGCTACTCTGAACTCGAATCTGAATTCCGAATGTGCCGAAAAGTCTGAAAAATATTTTTAGGGATTTAAAAATACTTGCAAATTAGGGTCCATGAATGTTTTTTGGACCGACCCCAACCAGTTAAGCTGGAGTTTGAACGAACTCATAGATCATCAATTTCTGCTACTCGGTTCCATTCCACGCCACTTATGTTATACTTGGACACTCCACAATTATGTCTTTTGAACGAGATGACAGAACATTTTTTTATCAAAGTTAAGGCATGTTTAATGACCTAGTTTATTGATCAGTGGCTTTTTGGAGATCGTGACTTTTTCTTAGAGGTTTATAGCTTGGTTTCCTATGTATTTGCAATGATATAGTTAACCCCCGTGGATCTTGCTGCTTGAAGATGAGTCGAGGCGATCAACGTGAAGATGGTAGTGTCATCTATATAAAGCGCGGTGTTTACAGATCAAAATCTGGGCATGACCTAAACCTGCATCCTTTATTCTAAAAGAACTATGTCCGTCATCAAATGACAAGTGTTCTTCGTGGGATATGATACCGTCGTTTGTTTTTCACATTGAAATTGTGGGTCTCTATCAGTACAACGTAGCTTCGTTCTAACCAAGGTTTAAACCTCGAGAATGTAACTTCGGTTTACCCTAGGAATTAATATAGAATGGCATAGTTTTCATAAAAATCGGTTAGTTGTATAATATGTAAGGTTCTGACACTAAATCATGGCAGAGATGTGGCTATCTTATGTGCAGTAGGGAGTAGAGGGAGAACGTACGAGTGCTGTCATGTAAATGAAGTGAACAAAGTTTTGTTTCTGCACATATACGTCATCACTGCCACGATATTAGCGTCTAAACTTTACATGCTTGTGTTTTTGAAAGTATTTAAAATTGGAAGCTTAAATGACCTCATGTATAGATTAAGGACCGTTTATTTAAGCAATTTCTGTGAATTTATATAAATTCTGTCGTGTCACCTGTTGACGACATTTGGAATTTAATTTGCTCGAACGACTGATGAATGATTTAAAAATTTGGGGGAATTCTAGCCTTGAGTAAGAGAGCGGCTTTATGAAAGCAAATAAATTAGTGTGAAACGTAGAGGTCTGAGGGTACAGTACAACTTCGTTAATTCGAACAGATACATTTTTGTGCTTCTGAATTTACGAATTTTTTTTAATTTGTTTAATTTTATTACAATTTTTAAATGACTTTCCGTTTTCTAGGGTGAACTAATAACCTCCTTCCTAGTAGTTTCACCCTTGAAAAAACTGTTTAAAAAAATTTGCGGATTATTGCAAATTGGCTATAAACTGTCATTTAACTACATCAAATTGAGTGTAGTAGTCATAAGTTTAGCCTCGCCCACCTTGACCGAGAGGGAATTGAAAATTTCCACTAACAGGAGCAAACACTAGCAAGTTGTACTCCACAACCCTTGCTTACTCAAACATGGAAAATTCATCGTTTAAGTACTTTTTAGTTACGTTGCAATCTTTTAATTTACGGAACTAATTAACAGGGATCTTTGAGATAGTTCACTTATTAAAAATATATCTCTAGGCCTACGGAACTGCTCAACCAGAATCTTTGAAAATGTAGATCTCTGAAGCAGTCCACTCATTAAAAATAACTCTTTAGGCCCACGAAACTCCTCGACCGGAATCTTAGAAAATGTGAGTCTTTGAGACACTCATTAAAAAATATACTTCAGAGCCAACAAATAAGTCACACTAACCTACGAATTTAACATTTACTTTTTGAAAATTTCTAAAAAAGGTGTTTAGTTTACTGTAGTAGTTGGGATATTACTAAACAAATTAATGCATTATAATAAAATGAATGTGCATATTTGGTAGTTTTTTCAACACATATGCTTATTTTTACCTTCATAAATATATGCCGCATATAAGGTATACCATATCTTGAATTTTTAGTGCATAATAATTCCCTGCTCTATATAATAATTATTTACTTGTTCAAATTATCGATTAAATATTACTACTTAACTACGCTTTTTGTAACACCTTGTGTATGTTCGTTTTTCCTAACTTTTAGTCTCTATTTGACTAGTGAATTTCAAAATATTGCATAAATTGTGTTTTATTCAAATTGGAATCGATTTTTCTTATCTTGAAGCGACATTTTATTTTTTACTAAAATAAAAGCCACCGTTTTGTCAGATTTTGCCGCTTAAATATTAAAAAAACCTAAAAAGTTTAAAAAGTTGTCCAGTCGTAAAAGCCAAAAGTTTTTTATGGCGTGCATTTTGGCTCGTTTCGGTATCTTAGCGCGAAATTCGAATAAATTGAGCTATCCGATTGGTCGACAAGCACAAACACTTTTACTCCCACCCAACCATAATCGTCTCGCGCACGCCTTGAATCCATTGGAAATGGTTAATTTTCCGAGCGTGTTATTAATTTTTATATGCTAATTTATTGTATCTTAATTAATTAACGAAGATAAATGTTGAAATCTGTAAATTGGAAGTAAGTTGAACGAATGGTTGGGTTTTAAAATTTTATTAACCCCCAGGGCAGTTACTTTTAAAAACTTTATTCGTTTTGTTGTTTTGAAATTTTTATTTTTAATAATTGAATCACTTGGTAATTTTGAAACGCGAGTTTATTATTTTTTGTTGTAGAAATGTCCTCGACAACCGAAAGGTTCGGTTTGAGTGCAGACATAGCACAAATTAGTCAGATAACTGACTTGAACAATTTGGACTTGACTAAGACAACAGATACTCCAATTTTGGAGACTTCGGCCATCAGCACGTCACAACCTGTAGCTCAGTGGGTTTACATACAGGCACCACCGAAGATGTCATCCGGTATTAGCATGCCACCCAATCAGAGTGTCATTCTCCAACCCGTCAGCAATAATAAACCATCGCAACACTTAATTTTACAAAAACCGACAAACATACAAACTTATATTACTATGATCAAACAACAACCTCCAATTGGTGCTGCTCCTTCTTCCACACCACCAAACCAAAAATTCGTCATTGCACCAATGCCCAAGTTAACCAGCAATCGTTTACCCCAGACGTTAACCACCAATTCGGTTCAATCAAAAATTGCACTTATGCCAGTGACTTCCAAGTTACTCAACATTCAGGTGAACGAAAATCAAACAAACTCTATTAAAGTGGACGAGGAGAAGTTAGTCTGCGACGAAATCATCACCGTAGACGACTGCTCGGACAACGACAATGACAAAAATAAACCCAACCAAAAAATAACCCACGGTGTTTCTATTCTCAAAAAAAATTTTAACATCACCGACAAAAATTTAATTTCAGAAATTAAAATTGCGCCCAGTCAGAAGAATACCAACGAGCGTCGAAGAAAATCGAATGTTTCGTACCGAAGAGATTACGACGATGAGATCGTTGTCACTTCGAATACCATCCAAGAAAGCCGAAAACGAAAATCCAGTTCGGACGACGATGTGGTCGAGATAAAAGTGATACGTGAGAAGAAGGAAATGGACGAGAGCGTGTGCGATTTGAAAAACGCATTGAGTTGGGAGAAAGGGCTGGCTTTGTTGCCGGGAACCGATATCAAGTTTCACATGAACGAATTCGGTTTTATCGAGTACTTGAGGAAGGAGGAACCAAAGTTGGACACCGAATTGCGGTGTATCGAGTGCGGATGTTACGGTTCTTCTTCTGAGTTTATCAATCCTAAGTTTTGTAGCAACGATTGTCAGACGAATAACTTGACCAAAGTGAGGAAAGAGCCGAAAGGTAAACGGAAGAAGAGTTTTAAGAAGACGGAGGATGAATCGGGGAGTTTGGGCGACGAGGATAGCACGTCGAATGAAAACTCCCAAGATAGAATAACAAGCAATCCGTGGACGTGTAAGAAGAAGGGATTTTCGTGGGCCAAGTATTTGGAGCACTTGAAAGTTAAAGCAGTGCCGGTGAAGTTTTTCAAAGATCCATTTCCTTATAATCGGAATGGTTTTAGACCAGGAATGAAGTTGGAAGGTGTGGATCCGTTGCATCCAAAGTATTTTTGTGTGCTTTCCGTGGTGGAAGTGCTCGGTTATCGAGTACGTTTGCACTTTGATGGGTATTCGGAAAACTACGATTTCTGGGCTAATGCCGATAGTATGGATATTTTTCCTGCAGGTTGGTGCGAAAAGCATGGCCACGAGTTACATCCA
This sequence comes from Rhagonycha fulva, assembly GCA_905340355.1. Classification (NCBI taxonomy): domain Eukaryota; kingdom Metazoa; phylum Arthropoda; class Insecta; order Coleoptera; family Cantharidae; genus Rhagonycha; species Rhagonycha fulva. The sequence continues at coordinate 4,826,168 of HG996559.1, forward strand.
CCGCCTGGTTACACACCTGGGGAGTTCAGTTGGAACAATTATTTGAAAGAAACCAAGTGCGTTCTAGCACCGAAACATTTGTTTGCAAACAGGGCTGGAAGTGTAAGTATTTTTTTATTATTGCTTTTTTGTAAGACATAATTATTTCTTTCACTTTAGGCAATTTGTCCAAACGGTTTTCGTATTGGAATGAAACTGGAAGCGGTGGATCGTAAAAATACGACCCTGGTTTGTGTGGCCACTATAGTGGACATGATGGATAACAGGATTTTGGTTCACTTTGATAGTTGGGATGACATCTATGATTATTGGGCTGATCCCACGTCGCCTTACATCCATCCTGTGGGTTGGTGTGACCAACATGGTCACAACCTTACCCCTCCAAATAGTAAGTAAATTTTTCTTTTTAATAAATAAAGTAGGTAATGAAGATTTTCTACTTAAATTTACTGTTGTTAAATTATTAATTTTAAAAGTCAAAATGTAAAATTTTTGAAGAGTCACTTGAGAAAGTGTAGCGGACTGTAAGTTGCTCATTCTTTTACTAGAGTTTAGCAACTTTGACTTGACTAGGCGGAGCTTATGTGCAGAAACAAAGATTATACACATTGTGTTACTGCACACGAAATTATCTACGTCCCAGTCAAGTCGAAATGGCTAAATCCCACCAAAAAAGAAGGTGCATATCCCCAACCACCCATTTCGAATTTTGACTCCAAAATAGTTTAAATTGTTTGTGCCTATTTGTGCAAAAATTATTTTTATTTGGACCCAAATATTGATTGAATGAGATTGTCATTAACGCATACAGGATGAAGTTCAAAATAGTTAAAATTGTTTGTACTTTTACAAAAATTTATCCAATTTCATTATGACCATCTCCTCTCGGAAGGCAATGGCAAGCCACCGAGAGTAATCTGCCTAGTGATCCATTTAATATTAAATTGGTAGCCAACGTCTAAAGAAGATATGGCACTAAGAAGAAGAACTTCTTTTTTGTTTAAAATAAATTAAGAACTATTTTTTGTGCATACGAACATCGTAATTGCACAAACAAACCACAAGCGGTCTAGACTATTTTGAATTCAAAATTTGGAAATTTAAAAAAACATATGTGCAGCCTCTGCCCTTTTCAGCTAATTTTTGAAATTTTACAGTAACTATTTATGTACAAATAAGAATAATAATTGCACAAACGAAGTACAAACGATTTAGACTATTTTGAACTTTGTTCTCTAATATGCGTTAGTGGGAATCTTGTTAATCCACTCAATCATGCGCGTTTTTGTCGTTGATGTTTCACTTGAATATCTTAAAAACTAATTGGGTACAAACGAAAATAATATTTGCACAAATGAAGTACAAACGATTTAAACTATTTTGAACTTTGTTTTATATGCGTTAGTGGGAATCTCGTTAATCCATCCAATCGTGCGTGTCAGTGTCGTCGATGTTTTTCTTGAATATCTTAAAAACTATTTGGGTACAATTGAAAATAAAACTTGCACAAACGGTCTAGAGTCTAGACTATTTTGAATTTAAGTTCAAAAAATCAAAAAATGATTTATTGAAATTTTTTAAAAACTATTTGGGTAAAAATTATGTTGCATTCGAAATGAGGATGGGGAAATGCACCTCAAAAAGAGAATATTATGTTTAATATGTTTTTTGTTTGTGCCTCTTTAGAGCCTGAAATATTGCTGCTAGCAACCATGTTTGACTGTTGTGATTTGGCAAAAATGACTGTTTGTATTGCGCTATGTTGCAGTAATAAAATCAATTTTCTAATCCAAAGAGTATCAAATTAGACCAGGGTCGATAATTTTTGAGACAAAAAAATTATAGTAGGAGAAACCCATTGGAAAAGGTAGAGAATATAACAAAAATGAAAGAAAAAATAAATTACGAGCGATCTGAGGTCGGGAAAGGGGAGGGGTGAGTTTTTAAGGGTAAAAAACGGTTTATCTCGATTTCCGGCAAAACTGCAAGTCCTATGAAAAAAAGTTAAATGACAAAGTTGTAGGTAATAAAAGGATCTACCACTTTTGTATCGACACTTTTTTCAAATAACCTCAAAATTTATGTGAAAAATTCAAATAAGCGAGTTTTTGGTTTTTAATTTTTATCTTTTGCAAAAAAAATAATTTTTTTACGAAATTTGGTGAAAACTTACCTTTGTGTGTCCCAAAAATACGGTAATTTTTTTGATTTGAAATATTCATTTTTTCACCTTATTTTGACTTAATATCGAAAAAGCACCCTAATTTTCAATCGAAAATTCTCACGTCAAAATATCTGCTTTTTTAAAAAAGTTGGTGTGTTTTTTGTTTATTGAAATCTCTACTTTTTGATAGTATAAAAAAATATATACATTACTATGGTAAATATACTCAGAAAATGCAAATAATGAAAACAACTCGAATCCGAAAAAATTTTTTTAATTATTATGTTATCATTACAATGTTGAGCTATTTATTAAAATTTACACTTTAATTACTCGAAAAACGTAAGATTTCATGTTATACATGGTAAATAAAAAATTACAAATATCCATAAAACATAAATATTGAAAAAAACATGCGTAAATAGTAATTCTAAATATTAAAGATATGATTTTCAGATTCAAGTTGTTTTCATTATTTGCATTTTCTGAGAACATTTACCATAGTAATGTATGGGGCATTCCACACCAAATCGACCACTTTTGAACCCGATCCCTTTTGATTTTCCTGAAATTTTTACATATTATACTATCTCACCAAAAACAGTTCTGTGAATTTTTTCAAAATTTTTTATTCAACCCAAAAAAAGTTTTTTTATATACATACATTTTTTTATATCATCAGAAAGTAGAGATTTCAACAAACAAAAAACACACCAACTTTTTTAAAAAAGCAGATATTTTGACGTGAGAATTTTCGATTGAAAATTAGGGTACTTTTTCGATATTAAGTTAAAATAAGGTGAAAAAATTAATATTTTAAATCAAAAAAATTACCGTATTTTTGGGACACACAAAGTAAGTTTTCACCAAATTTCGTGAAAAAATAAATTTTTTTGCAAAAGATAAAAACCAAAAACTCGGTTATTTGAATTTTTCACATAAATTTTGAGGTTATGTGAAAAAAGTGTCGATACAAGAGTTGTAGATCTTTTTATTACCTACAACTTTGCCATTTAACTTTTTTTCATAGGACTTGCAGTTTTGCCGGAAATCGAGATAAACCGTTTTTTACCCTTAAAAACTCACCCTCTCCCCCTTCCCGACCTCAGATCGCCCGTAGTTTATTTTTCCTTTCGTTTTTGTTATATTCTCTACCTTTTCCAATGGGTTTCATCATATTATAATTTTCTTTCTTTTTTTACCATTTTTGAAGATAAAAGCACTGGACTAAATTGTCTGCTATATTTTATACATGAAATTTTCATGTATTCATTAAAATTAAGCAGTAGATAAACTTTTGAATAATTAATTGATTTATTTATATTTTTTAATTTTTAATACTTATGTTAGTTTATTTTCAGAATTTTACAAGCATAAAAATAATCGCGCTTTTGGAAACGTAAACGTGACAAAAACCTGATATAAAAAAGTTAATTTTCTTCAATAACTTTTGTTTGTATGTTAAAAGAATTTTTCTTTCAAAAAATGTCTATACTTACCGCAATAATGTATTCATGAATTTCTCCTTTTTTTAAATATTTATTCATATTTTAACTTAATTTTAATCAATAAATGATCGGGTAATCCTGAGAAATTAAGGAAAGAATTATAATAAATTAAGAACAAACAAAAATTTTTTTTTAGAATATCCAAATCCCGAATTCTTCACGTGGGAGAAATATCTCAAGGAAACAAAATCTGTAGCTGCACCGGTTCGGGCATTTAAACAGAGACCAAGTTATGGTTTCAAAAAAGGAATGCGTTTGGAATGTGTGGATAGAAAGGTACAACAATTCATTCGCGTTGCGACAATTCAAGAAGTAAAAGAGCATCAATTATGGATCAAATTTGATGGTTGGAGGGATCGTTATAATTGTTGGTATGACACTGACAGCCCTGACATTCATCCAGTTGGTTGGTGTCAGAAAACTGGACATCCCATTGAACCACCTTTAAGTAAGTCACATTTTTACTTCCAAGTTCTTTCAATAATGTTAGAAATTTAGCTCCAGAAGATATTTATGACTTTTTGGAGTGTCCAACTGTTGGATGTCGAGGGCAAGGAAATATTAAAGGTTTGCAATTTCCAAATCATTCGTCTGTGAAGGAGTGTCCATATGCTGATGAAAATATGTCTTTGGAACGTACTTTGCCTGATCGATTGTTAAGTCCAGATAGACAGTTGGAAGCTGTGGTGCCTGTTTCAAGAGAGCCCAAGGAAGGAAAAACGTAAGTTTTTTTTTAAATGTATATAATGTTGTTTGCATTATTTGTCCCTTGTGTGTGAATAAATTTCAAAATATTTTATAGAGGAAAATTTGGGTATTCTTTTAAAGGGAACATAGCATCTGAAAAACTTAAACTTCTTACACTCTTGAGAGTTTTGTTTCTAAGTTTGATTTTTCTCTGAAAATTCTTTGTGTGTGTAGCTTTTTTAATATAAAATTCCATACCTGATTTTTACATGAATTTGTTGCCAAGAGGTGGGTAGTTCCAACAATGAACACTCCCAACATGGATTTGCATTCCCTGATTGCAATTCTATTTTAATAATTTCTCTTTCACCTCCTTTCTTTTTGAAAAATAGTAACAATATTTTATCCAAAATTCTTGACAGTTGTTGGAGATTTGTAATCTGGAGTTTGAAGATAATTGTAAATGCAGATAGAAGAGGATCGAAAGTCATCAGAGGTGACATGATATTAGTAATTTCCATCTCATCCTTCGTTTTCTTCTTTGTAGTCTTTTCCGACATTTCTAATTTTTGTTTCCTTTTAGGAAACCAAAAGTTGGAAGGCCACCAAAAGTAGTACAAAAAGTAGAACCAGAAGTTAAACCAGATCCGGTCGAAGAAGAAATAGAAGAAATCAAACCTTTGAAGAGAAAATCGCCGGAACAATTGTCGGAAGAAAATTTTATAATCAAGAGAGAATGCAAGGAAGAACCATTTCCACTCACAAATGGTTACGACGGTTCTTACACGGAACAAATCTGGGATAAACATTCAAAGTGTCTAAGAAGTTGTATAAGAAGGGAAAAGAAAAGTCCGCGATTGTGGACAGTGGAGGAGGTAGTTCAATACGTTAACACTTTACCTTACATTAAACACCACAGTGCTTTATTCAAACTAAACAAAATAGATGGCGAAGCTTTCTTGACACTCAATCAAAGAGACCTAATAGATATTTTAAAAATTAAATTAGGCCCTGCTATTAAGCTGTACAGTGTTATTGTGTTGTTGCGAAGAGTTGTCTTCAGGTAGTAGTCTTCTGACTTACTAATGGCTTTTATTACCACCACCAACACCAGCAGTGGTTAGTTAAAAGATTTGTGATTGTTTAGTTTTTGTGTTTTATCAAAAAACTTAAGGGAGTCTGATTTAGCCAAATTGAAGACTGCACTGTTCAACTTTTGTTTAAGTTATCGAATCTATTTTTTTAAGAAAAGTATAAAATAGAAAATGTTAGGTGAACTTTTAATGATTTAAATGTTAATTGTTATGTATATAGTTATCCCATGAGTACCACAGTATTTTGATAACATTGGTATGGATTCAATTGATACTGTGGAAGATTGTTTTCTTAAAATAGTTGGTTTGATGCTGTTATTTTAATGTTAGTTTATTTATGATGCCTGCCACATATTTTCACATATTATATTATGTTTTTAAATTGTCAAAAATATTTTATTTTTACAACTAAAACAGCTAATAAGTTTAACCATATCAAGTTTTTCGAACCTAATTTATTTTAATAAAAATTTATACTAAATTTTAGTGCTTTTACCAATTTTTTAACTATGACCAAAGGACGATTTTCTTTTGAAATGAATCAGTTCTTGATATTATAATTAGAACCTCATTTTGCTTGTACATTGAAATCTACAAAATAGCGCCACAGACGATTTTACAAATTAATACAAATTTTCACAAAATTAAAATGCCAGTTGTTTGAAGGAATACACATCACTAACATTGAAAATGTTGTAATTGGGCACTTTATTATCTTTCATTAATGCAAAGTTTTAGGTGTTTTTTATTTGTGTATTTTTTTTTGAGTCTGGTTTTTTATTTATTAAATTATATTTTTTGTTTTAATTAATTTTGGTAATTATTTCTTTTAACAGGAGCAGGCCTAATTCATGAAGTAGATGATGATTTCTTTTAATTCAGTATTTTGGTAGTAATCTCGCAAGTCCATTCATGTGCGTCACAGTAGCGTGGCATATGGCATATGTTACTTTCAGATAGACAAGTTATCAATCAGTGAAAATTTCGTCAAAATCCGTTCAATAATTTAGGCTCTAGAGAGGCACAAATAGGAGAAGCAGATCAAACGCGAAGAATTAGGACTGTGGGAGTGGCCACAATTGCGCAGTAGGTGTGGAGGAAAATGAACATTTTAAACACAATGCTCTCTTGTTTGGTAGTCGGGTAAAAGGATTCGAGACTTTATGGTAGACAGAAATATAGCTATTAAATTAATGCTGAGTGGCAAAGGGAGCAATGGCTTGTAGCAAATATTGTTGTGTGGCCCCCCTATTCTCTTGAACGATTTTTCTTAAACCCTTCTAACTAAAAGTGCTAAAAGATAATTTTTTTTTTACTATCTTTTTCTTAAAATATTAACACTTTACTGTCATGTGCGGGGCCTGTAGCATTTATTACCTTTTCTACTGTGTTAATCCATCACTGAAATTGCATTATATTGCGATCAAATTTGGCAAAACCGCAAGTCTGACAACCGAAACTAAAAAATTCAGGTTTTTTTGGAAAATTAATGAGTAAAGTTGTACTTTCATAAAACCAGTAGGGATCTGTATTTATGATATGTGTTTACATACATATTACAACATTACAAATTAAATAAATCCATTTGGTTTTTTAATCACAGTAACCATAGTGGAGTATTCTAATCAGAATTATACGAGTTCCAAACCAAAATGATCATAATAATATGTCAAATTAGACTGATTTTAGCACTGGCATGGAATTAAATCAGGAGTTGATTAAAACTGAACCTTTCAGTAGAAAGAATACTTTCAAATTAAATGAACAAAAGTTACATGAAAATCAAACCCGAACTGCAAAATACTGCAACAAAATAAGAAATATCAACGATTTTGTAGGTAATCCAAGTTTCCTACAAAAAAGTCACAGGATATAAAATCATTTTTAACTACTTTGACCGATGGAGTTTTTAGTTGTAAAATTCATTATTGGTATTTTTACATTACAAAAAACACTGTCTCTTTAGGTATAACGGTACCTCAAAGAAAGGTAACGTGTGTAAGTTACACACATTCTGATTCATCTGTAAAAGACTTGCGTCTACAGACAGGAATTTGAATCTGATCCTGAATCCAAGCATGCGCATTTGCTTCTGTTTTGCACTTGCGAATGTAATTTTGAATTTTGACAGCTGTCAAATTTCATTCTAGTTTGTTTATCTTTTAAATTATTTTCTTCTACAATAAACTGGCGTTTATAATAAACTTAAAAAATTTGTGTTTTTTGTTAGTGAATAATAATAATAATACGATTAGTGCAGTGTAATGGATACAAGTAGTTTAAGAGGTACTGTTTGTAAAAAGGACTTTAATACTTTTTCCAATTTAAGAAATCATATCAAGAAGTTACATCCAGATAAGTAGTATAAGAATTCAATACTGTCCCATATTTTAGTCACGATATTGTTTTAGATAAAGAAGAGAAATATTTGCAGTGTGGAGCAATTTTTCATGTCGTAGTCAAAGTTTTCGTAACAATTCCAATCTAACAAAACACATTAAGGTTGACTTGTATAGTCCAAGTTTAACCGGTAACTATGGTTTAAACTCGGATTTTGACTATTGTGATTGGTTAATCTGCAGTTTAAAATTTTAAACTAGATCTATACAAGTCACCCTAAAAAGTTTTATTCAGGTAAAGTTGTGTATTGTTTTTAAACTGTCATTATATTTAGTTATTGTAGATGAACTTAGGGTACCCGAAGTTAGTAGCATTCATGAATGTAATATTTGTCAAGAAGGCTTTATATTACAAATTTACAGCAACTAAAAGGTCACATGAAGAATCATTAAATTGGAGATAACAAGAGGAAAACGAAGTCAAAAAATTATTTGTGCAAGATTATATCCTATCTTTTATGCTGTGGCTCTGTGCAAGCGTTATAATTGATTCGGTGGAGAAAATAGTAGTCGTACAAGTAACCAAATTATAAGAAAAATATAACATAAATATATAAAATGTAAGTTAAAATAATTAATTTACCGAATTAATTATAACGCATATATTCCACCTGTAACTGTTTGTCTAGATCTAGAGGATGGTTCAATAAATGAACCGAAACGTCGACTTATAGTTAATTTGTTTTTATTGCTTTCCAATATCCCACTAAAATGCCTTATTTTTAATTACCATAATAAAACACTAGACGAGAAATAAAAATTTTAATTAATAATTTGATTTTGTCTTATTTCGTTATCATTGATATTGCAATCTTCAGTAGAATTTATAACAGTAAAATATTAAAACAATTAGTAGTATAAAAACAATTATGACACCTAACCTAACTTTGCATTCATTCATATTAAATAGATTTGATATTTCAAATTTGAATATGACAATACCCTTTTTATTTAAACTTTATTACAAACGCCAGTTTAAACAAACTTGGAATTTGACAGCTGTCAAAATCTTATTTAGTATTCCTATTTTCAAGTACAAAACAGAAGAAAATGCGCATGCTTGGATTCAGGATCAGATTCAAATTCCTGTCTGTAGACGCAAGTCTAAAAAAGCCCTTTATATCCCATTTGGTATTGATCTAAAGTTTCAAATTACCATTGAGTTTTGATGCAACTGTAGTATCATTGTAGTATTTATCATCTTTAGATAATATAAAACTTCAAAATATCGAGTTATTATTAAATTAAAAATTGTTAAAAGATTTATTTAGCTTTCAAACGTTATATCGTTCGTCATCAGAATAATATACAAATGTAATGTAAACAAGTCATGGAAACAAGAACAAGTATTGTCATTATTCTGATGACGAACGATATAACGTTTGAAAGCTAAATAAATCTTTTAACAATTTTTAATTTAATAATAACTCGATATTTTGAAGTTTTATATTATCTAATATCAACGAGTTAATAATTTATATATTTATCATCTTTAGATTATGTTTGCACTATTTGGAATTCTAGTCATAACAAACAGAGTTTCCTACAGTTTTATATCTAATGTGATCAAAGCTTTTAGCAAAATTAGCAATGATAATGAAGATGCATCCAAAAAATTCGACATAGTTGGAAATTTACCAGAAGAAATTGCTCTAAAAATTTTATTATACTTATCACCTCCAGATTTACTCTCAGCTTCATTCTGTTGTTTGAGTTGGAATGATGCAGTAAGAAATAATAATCGCTTTTGGAAAAAACTGCGTGAATCCAAAGGTTCCCTCCAAACAGAAAAATTGAAGAGAGGTAGTAGTTTTGTCACCTGCAACAAATCGAAAATAACAAAAAGGTACAATAATTATTGGCAGATAAATATTGCATTTTTAAAGGTTGATTCAACAAATTTGCTTTATTCTATTTTGTTGTAGGGAGTTTACTGGTTTAGTTGTCTATATTATGCGAAGGCCGATTAAACCATGGACTTATTATAATAGGACAAAGATACAACGCTTTTATAATTCAATATGGTGGGAACTTGGAAACGGAAATATTTTAGCGATGAGATTATAAAAATATGTTCAGTAGTAACATATTTGTAAAGAGCCGTAGTTGTTAAAATTCTAAAACAATGTGCGAATAAAGCTTTAAATTGAATAATAAAGTGATTTGTGAAAATTTAAAGAATCAATTTCAATCAAGAAAATTTAAAAAAATGGATAAAAAGTTAATAAAAAAGCAAAATTTACAAAAAAAATGGAACGTGTACTATACTGAAATAATAAATATATAAAATATTTTGGGTTATTAACTTGTGAAAATTATACAAAGAATTATACTAAATAATGTAATTTCTTAAAAATATAAAAGCTATTGAAAAATGAAATTATAAACTATGACAATTGTTTCGCTTTCATTTGGGCTGTTCGGATAGTTATAATAAAAAAACAGAAATATCAATCTGTAAAATTAAGTGGAATCTAAAAGATGAAAAAATAAATTCATGACAATTAAAAAATTTACGTTTCAAATTAAATTTCTTTATTGAATATTCTGATAACTTGTATATGGGGCATTCCACACCAAATCGACCACTTTTCAACCTGACCCATTTTGATTTTCCTGAAATTTTTACATATTATACTATCCCACCAAAAACAGTTTTGTGAATTTTTTCAACATTTTTTACTCAACCCAAAAAAAGTTACGAATTTTTAGAAAAACTGATGTTTTTTTCTTCAAACGATCATACCTATGTATTTCAAAAATTGACTAATCGGAACTTTTTTTTTTATTTTTTTGTCTTTAAACGTACTTGTCAGGAAAAAATATTAAAAAAATATTCAAATTTGTATTCTACAAAATTTTTCATTTTTTCGGAAATAAAAATTTCGGAAAAATTTTTCAAATTTCGACACTTTTGATTTTTTTATTTAAAAAAGAAACTCTGATTTATTCCGCGTATAACAACGCAAACCCCATAATGGGCCGACATTTCTTTCTATTTATTTTGTTTAATTGAAAAATATTTTTGCGTAAAAATAAAACAAAATATTTTTTAATTAAACAAAAAGATTAGAAAGAAATGTCGGCCCATTATGAGGTTTGCGTTGTTATACGCGAAATAAATCAGAGTTTTTTTTTGAAATAAAAAAATCAAAAGTGCAAAAATTTGAAAAATCAATAATTATTTCCGAAAAAATGAAAAATTTTATAGAAAACAGGTTTGAATATTTTTTTGTATTTTTTCCTGAAAAGTACGTTTAAAGATAAAAGAAAGCAAAAGAAATAACGTTCTGATTAGTCAATTTTTGAAATAGTTATGAATTTTTTTAGAAAAATTGATGGTTTTTTTCTTCAAACAATTATAACTATTTCAAAAATTGACTAATCGGAACGTTATTTTTTTATCTTTAAACTTTATTTTCAGGAAAAAACACAAAAAAAAATATTCAAACTTTTATTCTTTAAATTTTTTTGTTTTTTTGGATATTATCATTGATTTTTCAAATTTTTCCACTTTTGATTTTCGATTTTTTTATTTAAAAGAAACTTTTATTTATTCCGCGTATAACAATGCAAACCCCATAATGGGTCGATATTTCTTTCTAATCTTTTTGTTTAATTAAAAAATATTTTGTTTTATTTTTACGCAAAAATATTTTTCAATTAAACAAAATAAATAGAAAGAAATGTTGGCCCATTATGGGGTTTGCGTTGTTATACGCGGAATAAATCAGAGTTTTTTTTGAAATAAAAAATCAAAAGTGTCGAAATTTGAAAAATCAATGATTTTCTTCGAAAAAATGAAAAATTTTGTAGAATCCAAGTTTGAATATTTTTATTTAAAAATTCGTAACTTTTTTTGGGTTGAGTAAAAAATTTTGAAAAAATTCACAAAACTGTTTTTGGTGGGATAGTATAATATGTAAAAATTTCAGGAAAATCAAAAGGGATCGGGTTCAAAAGTGGTCGATTTGGTGTGGAATGCCCCATATACTTTTAAGTATAATTACATTATTTATAGTAATTCCTTGAAATAAATATTTTTATTAAACCGGGATTAAAAAAACATAATAAATTAAATAAAAAGCATAATATTTCAGCTTTGTAATGGTTCTTTTCTGCAGAAAACCATTTAAATTTATTGAACAATGAGATTTAAACTTTCCCGCACCAGCACATGCGTACCTATTGGTCACTTAAATTGCCAAGTGTTGTGACGTACGCGAACGTCAAAACTGAGATATGGGAGTATGCTGTGTTCATTATCTTTGTAGTTAATTTAGTTTTTTTTAAATTAAGTTATCTTTAATTAATTCTTTAAATATGTCCCACCAAACTGGAATTCGGGGTAACCATTTTTTCCTATTTAAAAGCACCACACAACACTCACATTTATTTTTTAGCCAACGACAAACTAAAGGAAATTTTTGGAAAATGTCGTGAAGGTTTAATTAGAGCCGTTAAGGTTTCAATAGTTAACGGTACGTGTCCGCTAAATTTTTTCGAATACGTTAACCTCGTTTTTTATTTCAGAGCAACTCGAGCTTACAAAATCGGTGATAAATTTAAAGGATTACGCTTGGGATCGAAGTTTCGATAAGTTGATTGTACCTTTGTGTAGCGAAAACCAACCTTGTTACGTACTATACAGATTAGACACCAAAAATTCTTTGGGTTTCGAATGGCTCTTTATCAGTTGGTCGCCTGATTCGTCTCCAATCAGAGAGAAAATGTTGTATGCTTCAACTAAAGCAACATTAAAGCAAGAATTTGGTTCGTCACATATCAAAGAAGAAATCCACGGCAATATTTTGGTAGGTGAAACCAACGACTAGGTTCTCAATAAATTTCTAGTCTTGATCAACTTTTTAGAATGACATCACACTCGAAGGATACAAAAAGTACAAGCAAGACTTGGTTTCTCCTGCACCTTTAACAAGTCGAGAGGAAGAACTACAGGAGATAAAAAGAACTGAGGTGCATACCGAATACAGCCTGAACACCAAACATCAAGTAAGTGGATTATCATTTCCGATTACTGAAGATGTGAGCCAAGCAATTCTTGATATGAGACGTGGTTCATATGACTACCTTCAATTTGCAATAGGTAAATGTTGAATTGAAGTCAACACCCCACCATCTTCTCATTTCTGTTTTGCAGATACCGAAGAAGAAAAGATTTATTTGGTTTGTGCAGAAAAATTACCCCTTGCAAAGTTACCTTCTAAAATTCCAGAAAATAGCGCTCGTTATCATTTATACAAATTTAAGCATACACACGAAGGCGACTACTTGGAAAGTTTTGGTAAATTTCAAACTAAACCAAAATTCAAAATTAAACTTGTCATTTTTAGTGTTCATTTATTCGATGCCGGGATACAACTGTTCAATCAGAGAAAGAATGTTGTATTCCAGTTGCAAGAATCCTCTCACAGAAATGATTGCTAATCTAAACTTAGACATAACAAAGAAGGTAAAATGTTACGTTACAAAAAAGGTTTAATAAAAATTGAATTTTTAGTTGGAAATAGATTCCGGTTCCGAGTTAACGGAACAGTTTTTATATGAAGAAATTCATCCAACTAAGAACTTACACCGGCCAAAATTTGCCAAACCAAAAGGTCCTCCAGGAAGAGGGCCTAAAAGAATGACTAAAGCACAACCCCACATGGATGGTTAATTTTTTATTATTTTGTTTCTTCAAAAGCGCTCAAATTTTTATCTAAATAGAGGAATTGTTATTTATTTGTGGCAAATGTGATGTTTTAATATTTTAAAAGTATTATTTTATACTGCTTCCCTATTTTTTGTTTTATTTTTTAACTTATTTAAAAGACATTGTTTGAGATATTTAGGAGATTAGGGTAAATATTGTTCACCGAGAACAATTTTTTAATGAAAGTTGAGTACATTATAATTACAATCAATTTTGTTTGATTAAAAGTTTTTAGCCAGTTCGTTACAGTAAAATACATTTTTGATCAGCGATTTCCAAACTGGGGGCCACGAAATTTTTGTTTTAAAAATTAAAAGAAGTTTTTATTTTAATTGATTAAGATGGGCCTTTAATTAACCAGAATCATAAGATGGTGCTCATTAACTATTTTTATATAGAACTTATCAATCAGGACAGATATTATTCTTGAATTTTTGGGTTCATAATTGAAATTTATAAAAAAAATTTGGAATTAAAGTGTAATTATTTTTGTCAATGGGAATGTTTTTGAGATACTCAATACCTGACCTGGACGAAAAGAAATAAATATACTAAGAGCCAGTGGCCGGCCGACCGACTTACGGTATTTTAACAAACCTGATATTTTCTATATTTACTTTCTTATATATGCTGTACATGAAATGGGGACTTTTAAGTCCGACTAGTGGTACCTCTGGCCACTCTGAGTCGAAAGGAGTAAAACCTATCAAGTGAGAATTTAACCTCGGAATGAAAGCTAATAAGCTATAAATTTGTATAAACCTTTGTTATGTCATTCTGTACGTTGGCTTAAAAGTCTCATAAAATCTCGTGACAGCGTCATAAGTTATTCAAGGTCAGAAGAATCGGTTTTATACAGATATCTCGTTTCCTGTGCTTTAAACGGCATTTCAAATTATTAGAAAAGTTGTAGGTCATAAAATTCTCTACAAATTAGGTCTTAAGCAATATTTTATACAATTAACCGTTCTTGAGATAGAGCGCAAAGAGTGCGGGAGCGCTCAGCCATTTATGTACGATAAGGCTAGGTCAACTGTGGAAACCAATACATAGTACGGTTTATAAAATTAATTATTTACTAAAAATATAATAATTATGAAGAAACCTTAGTTATTTACGGTTGCAGGTAGCTATCGAGGTCCCGAAAATACAAATTTTACGATTAAAACCTCGATGAATTCTGAAAGAGTATATTTTAAATAAGAGAATTAAGGGAGACGGAATGCCCTAAGTGCACCTGTTTTTTCAAAAATCGAATTTAAAAAAGCACAATTTTCATAGCAATTTTCAAGTTCAGCGCTCGGGATTGGTGAATCAATGCATTCTATTGACAGTCCGTGTAGTTTGAACTGGTCTTAGCTTTGCGCAGAGCGACGATAACCGGAGCGACACTTGCATTGGGAAGCAGCAACAGTGCACTTCGATCGAAAATCATGGTTTTCAATACTAAATGTGCAGGAAAAATGGCTTAAAGCGCCCGAGCGCAGCGAGGCCGGGGTGCTTTAAGTCGATTTTGCTTTGCACATTGATCCTACGCACCCTTCGGGCCATTTTGATGAAAACCACCATGGCACGAGTAGGATCCACGCAAAAAAGTAATCATCAGCGGGGCTCTTATGCATAACAGTGCACGGACGGAGCACAGAATGCATTGATTCACCAATCACGAGCGACGTAACTTGAAAATTGCTATGAAAATCGAGCTTTTTTAAATTCGATTTTTGAAAAAACAGGTGCATTTAAGGCATTGCGTCTCCCTTAATTCTCTTATTTAAAATATAATGTTATATTAAAAAAACTTATGTTAAAAAAACTTGAAGGTGCACATATAATGTGCTTAACAGTCTTTTTACATTGAAAAACGGTAGCCTTTTATATGTGCACCCAATTAAAGTTTTTTTAACATAGTATGTGGTACTGATGAAGGCATAACTAGCCAGAAACACAGCGATGGGTGATGGTTTCGAGATGTCGACATGCTATAATCTGTGTTTGCTACTCCATTCTTGATTGAGTAATTATTTTAATTTTTGAAAAATTTATACGTTTAGTTAAGTTTTTGTTTAATTTTATTATTAACAAATGATATTTTTTAAATATTATTTAATTAATAGCATTAATATTAATAACAAGGAAAAATTTCCTTTGCATTTTAATATAACACACTTGTGTTATAATAGATTTTCGATAAACTGATGGCAAATAAAAATGTATTTAAATTTTACAATAATTTTACTAGGTATATTTTTTAATTTTATAAACACCACGTTTTTCTCCTCCCCATTTTTGCTTTTTGGTCATATTATTGTACTATGTATTGGTTTCCACAGTTGACCTAGCGTTATCGTACATAAATGGCTGAGCGCTCCCGCACTCTTTGCGCTCTATCTCAAGAACGGTTAATTGTATAAAATATTGCTTAAGACCTAATTTGTAGAGAATTTTATGACCTACAACTTTTCTAATAATTCGAAATGTCGTTTAAAGCACAGGAAACGAGATTTCTGCATAAAACCGATTCTTGTGACCTCTGACCTTGAATAACTTATGACACTGTCACGAGATTTTATGAGACTTTTGAGCCAACGTATAGAATGACATAACAAAGGTTCATACAAATTTATAGCTTATTAGTTTTCATTCCAGGTTAAATTCTCACTTGATAGGTTTTACTCCTTTCCACTCAGAGTGGCCATAGGTACCACTAGTCGGACTAAAGAGTCCCCATTTCATATATAGCATATATAAGAGAGTAAATATAGAAAATATCAGGTTTGTTAAAATGCCATAAGTCGGCCGGCCACTGGCTCTTAGACTATTCGCTGTGTGCGTTGCTCTTGCTGCCCTCTGGTGGCTCAAATAGACAAAATAATTAGGACTCTTGACATATAAAAAGCTGGCAAATTTTAAGCTTTCAGGTAGGGAGTCGCGGGTCATAATCCTTCTAAGTCCATGGTAATCACATAAAGCAAGTCCTAATTCAGTTCTATTACCGGCCACTCCGAACGCTTCGATCGATTTTCGTATCCCCTCTACACATACGCACACAGCGAATAAAGTGCAAGTTCAAATAGTAGATAATAACGACAGGATATTTTGAACAAAATACAGTTGAGGAACAAGGACAGAAAACAAATCGAGTATATCTACTAAAACTTAATAGGGAACCAAGGGATGAGTTCATGGTAGTACCTGTTCTAGAAATAATCAAGTGTTAGTCTGAAATATTACAAAAACTTTTAAAAGCTAAACTTGGTATTTGAAATGAATATTTCACTGTTTTTTTGTGCACTTTTTAGGGTATAATTTGGTTTGGGTACAAAAAATAATAATTGCAAAATTTGAAACTTGAAATGGAATTTTTTTATTGAAATTCAGTGGCGTTTTTTCACATATTGGTTTGCGTCCCTCCCAACTAATTTTTGAAATATCTCAAAAACTATTTGGATACAAACGAAAATAATAATAGCACAATCAGACACACGATTTGGATAAGATTAATAATTTTGATTTCAAACTTAGCGTTTTTTTCCATCTATTGTAGTTATGAGCTTTTTTAACAAAACTACAATGCAAAAAGGGAATTTTATGCTGTGCTAGAATCTAACTTTGATTTTTGACTGTTTTGGACTTGTGGCGAAACCGTGCAATAACTCATTCAAGTGAAAATCCATTTCAAGTTCAAACTTGTAATTAAATGCTCACATAAAGAATATAATATTTGAAATTTAAGATGTGCAAAAATTTGTTTTTGGATATTTCATAATATAAAATTTATCCAAAAATGACATCATTTGGCATAGATTCACACTGAAGAAAAATTATCCAGGAAAAGGTTTGATATACAAAAATTTAAATAATTATTTAATAGAAACTATAAATTACATTCTAACTTTTTACATCATCAAATTTTATGGAATCTAAACTTTGGAGATTTCGTTTTGCTTCGCGTTCTTTTAGTAACAGAAGATCTTCTTTTGCTTTGTGTTCATCCATTCCTTTATTCCACTTTTCTGAACGTTTAGAAACCCAGTTATAATTCCAATATCTTACTTCTTCCATAGTCCTGCCGGTTAATGAGAGAAAGGTGTATTGCATGAATCCGGCAACAGTTCCCAACACCATTCCTAAACCACCACCCACTAACATGGCTTGTGGTCCTAATTTAAATTTATATGTAGCACCGGCAACCAATCCAGATAACGTGTGCTCCAACACCCCACTTTTACCTCGATAAACCGATATTGCAGTTGATAAAGCTCTAAAATTTAACATAACAGAAAAATTGCAATTTTTTTGGAACCTACTTACGCATAAGTAGTTGAAAAATATGTTAACCTCCACGCCCACATAAATCCACCTTTCGCAAAACTAAGTGCGATTTTATCTTGTAATTTTCTCTACAATAAAATAATTAGTTTATAAAATCTGAAAACATGCAGTACGAAGTTACTTTCGCTTCAAAGTGACTTTGAAAAGCAGTTGCTTGGTTGTTTTTGATGAAATCAAGATACGCCTCACGACTATAAGTAATACCACCGTAAAGTAATCCGACCACACAACTCATGGAAGCAACTTGAATTATTCCGCTTAGTTCTGGGGTGAGACGACCGAAATCGCTAGAAACGTGATTAATTAAGCACATGCAAGTTAAATTTTGTCGGCTAAAGCTTACTCTCTGTGAAAAACAGTGTTCAGTCGATCCCATCCAGTTTCTTGTCGAAACACTGTGTTCATCTCTTGAACTGTTTTTGAGTCTTGTGCTACATCATCAAAGCCTTTATTAATAATTGGTAGAGTAAATGATGGTAAAAGCACTACGTTTTTTAATCTTCCGAACATTTTTGTTGACACTTGGTTATGTAAAAGAATTTGCAGGTTAGATTTTACAGAACCGTACTCGAGAATAATTTTTTATGTTACGCAGATGAATGGGTTAACGAGATTCCCGCTACCGACCCGCAAATTAATTTAAAAAATTGGAGCAAAGTTCAACAATATTTCGAAGGCATCTGTTTGAATTGTTTATCGACCCCTTTATTCTAAAAGAAAAATAAAATAACATTTAACCCAAGTTGCCCTTACATTTTACATAGATTTTTTGTTACTGTCTACTGCAAAACTATTTTTTTACTTATTCCTCCAGGTCAAACTTTTTTTAACTGTGCTCTTCTTTTTAAAATAAATTTGTGGTCAGCGAATGAGCGGCCGTTAGTAGAAATCTCGTTAATCCATTCGTACACGTCAGTGGTGGACAAATAACAAGATCTCAATTGATTTTTTTTTGGAAATTGTAATTAATGGAAAATTGTTTTTCAGATTTTGACGAATTTGCATTCAGCGATGGTCCAAGAGTTTAAAGCAACCAAACATCAAAATAGTATGTTTAAAATAAGCCAAATATTTGACTGTTAGTCAAACAGTGTACTACAAGCTTTCTTTGATAAAATCAGCCCTAAGAGCATTAAGCACTTTGCTATAGAAAAGGAATTTTCAGGATTATGATTAAAATTGGGGGATGGAACAATACAACAAAAATAAAACTTATTGCATTTTAATTAAACCTATTTAAACTATTCTATAAAAATAGAAACCTTTTGTTTTACAAAAACAAGAATAATCAACAATGGCAGAAAAATTCTTAATCTATAACTAGGGAAGCTGTCGCAATTTCGCATTTGATGTATCACATATCTAAAAATTGTGCGTGCTCTGTAACACTGTCAGCAACTATTTCAAAATAGCGTGTCAAAAAGTCGCAACTAAATTATGTAGGAGTCGAGTTCTGTTCGATAAATTTTTTTATGGTAATCAAAAAAGCTTTCTTGATGTGTCCACAGTTTGTTTCTGTTGTTAAGTCTAGGTAAGTTTGCAGTGGTTGATAGAATTCCGTGTTGATGTTACCGCCCAACTGAAACTAAGCAAGAAGTTTCAATATGTGAAAGAGTCAGGTTTTTGTTTTGCTTCTTGACAGGTTACGCGTTGTACGGTCATTTAGATACGCAATCATTTAATTTTGTTAGGTTTATTATTGAGCTTACCTCTTCAAAAGCCTTGTAAATGTATTGAAAAACTGGTTGCTTTCCTGAATGAAAGAAACTTCTAGAACCGTGCAATATCGCAACGCCCTCCTTCTCTGCAGTCTTGCAAACGCTAGTGTACATACAATGATCTGGACGGAAGTTGTAACGGCACGAATATATGTACAATTTATCTAAAAACAAACGAGGAAAAGATAAAATTTGTACAATGTCACTCATTTTTAGAAATAATACCTGGATGATAATGGAAAATTATGTTAATAATGTCTTGGTCACCCCAAGTTATTTTTAGTTTGTACCTCTTGTAGATCGGAATTACGTATTCCACCCATAAAAAATCCCTCATTCTCGTTAAATTCATCAACATAACGCCCGAGTTCACACCTGATATTAAGAAATATACTTTTTGTTATTTTTATTTAAGCCTTTGCTAGGCTAATCTTACCCAGTTTTCCATAGTAGGGGTGCATTGCAAAACGGTTATACCATCCCACATTAGGATACTCGTGTTCAGGAGCAAGTGCTGCCATCTGACTAGAATTCATGCTCTTAAAATAACTCCAAATTTCTTCTACAGGGCTCAAAAATAACGTATCGGTGTCGACGTACAAAATTGAGTCAACATCATTAAGTACCGACTGCAAAAAGTGTTGAGATTATAACACCAATTAAATTGAAAATATTTTTTACATCCCAACTTTTTTATGTTAAAAACTGATTGAAACAACACAGAACTGATGTTTTATGGTAACTAAAGGGGCCTTAAAGTAACAAAAAACCTAAGAGCTGCTTGACATTCAAGGCAAAAATTGCCTGGTCACCTCTAATACTAAATTGAGCAAGTTTGTTCAAAATGTAATTCAATTGTTAATACATTTTTGAAACTTACAGGTAAAAAGAGCCTTTGAGAAGCGCAAGGCTTGAACAACTTCTGCCACTCTTCAGGATTTTCGGTTGGAAACCTCAAAGGAATAACTTTAAATGAAAATTTATCGTTGGTCATAGTCTTCCATTCCTGTAACTGCAAGAAAGCGACGATAAGTTGCCACAAACTAGGCAGTTAAAAACAAACCTTTTCGATAAAACTTTGTATTAAAGCATCTTCGGTGACGACAACAAAATGTAAGCTACTTTTACTAAACATAATAGCGGACTTTAACATGGTCAACGTTTCGTGTAACCTATCACCACAAGCAACAACAGCAACAACCATATCATTTCTAGAAACACAGAACACAGCCAACATTAAACAAACAGACACCAAAGTTTCACAACAAAAAGTAGGTAGTGCTTACTTGTTTTGGTACACCACCGATTCCGGTGTCGGTACTCCATAATTGGACGTACTTTCGTAACCGAAATCGTATTTACCCGTAAAATCGAAAATATGGTTTCTGTAGTAATACAAAATTGTAAGGATTATTGCGAAGGCAACGCATAGGCGTTTCGGCGTGAGAATTTTCATTTTAACATAAAATTAAACGGTGCATACGAACATTGTGGGTGTTAAATACACTTTAGGTGTAATTTTCATTCACATTTTTAATCGTAACACCGCCGAAATACAACTTTCGTTCAAAATATTTCTTAAATCGACAAATTTGTGTTTATGACAGTCGGAGGTACCAACTTACCAACCAACATAATGACAAATTTGAAAAACATGTCTTAGGGTGTGTTTACACTCAAATGGAAAAGAAGGGTGAGTCAAATTTTCAAAAAAAAGTTTAAATTGGGGGGGGGGGGGTTCGTAACATTTACAGGGCGGCCAATATAAATTATTGCAAAAGAAATGCAATTCAACGAAAGTAGTTTAAATTTTAGAAATTCGTATTACTCAAATTGCATTACGTTGTAAAATTTAGTTCCTACTAGGTTAAAATTTTACATGTAACTGATTCATCTATGCTGTTATGTATTCGAATCATACCGAAATATTACTCATACTCCTCGTATGGGTAACGAAAATTTGCAAATCAAGTCATTTGGTGCGGTGCCGCGAACGGGTGAAGATGACGAGTTGGTATTTTTGTATAAAAGCTTTAATAGAAGCTTTAAATTATTTGCAAAAAGGTAGTGCTCAGTGATCATTTAAAATTATTGTTTGAATCATAACCAGTGTTAAAAATTAATAAAAGTTTTTGGTGGTGCAATGTTGGATAGCAGAGTTCGATTTGTTAAGGATAGGCAAAAAGGACTTCAGGATCAAAGGTACTTTGATAAAATTAATTAAGTATTTTAAATTGATGTTAATAAGTCCTTTTTTTTTCTGTAGGTCGACTTTGCTACATGGTTCGGAGGCACATGGGGGTAAGTAAACATATTTTTATTAAGTGGTGTGGGTAGCTACATTGCTAGTGTGATAATCACTTATCAATGATTAAAACAGTTGTATGCTTCGCGTCTGACCCCCATGACTGTAACCTTTTGTTCCAAACAGCTGAGAAACCGTACAATGTACGGTCATGGTAAAAACTCATGTGTGAGACTGCACATAGGGCATAAAAGTGAAGCTGCAAGTTTATCAAATCAACCATCACCCACAGGGCTGTTGTTCGTTACACGGTGTTATGAGCATCCCTAAAACATGATGCAGATGCTATTGGGAATTTTGATCAATTATTTTTGTGTATGTAATAATCTTCTCTTTATTATTGAATTAGCGGGAGGCGGCTGGGCCAATTATATAATTCCAGCCAATTACATATTGGCTAAAATAAATTTTGATTGCTTGACAAGTTAACTCATGGCAAATTGAAATGTTTGAAATAAATGATCGTCAAATATTCTTATCCCAAAGTTAATTACTTTTAGGTACCGTAAGATGGGGTAACATTGTCCTTTAAAGGTAACATTGGCCACCTGACAAAAAATGTTTGTTGGTGGTATAGAAATCGTAAATTATTATTAATAAACATTGGCCTTTAAAGGCAACATTGACCACCTGACAAAAAACCACCAACAAACATTTTTTGTCAGGTGGCCAATGTTACCCCATCTTATGGTATCATAAATTTGTGTATGTAAATAAAATGAATTAAAATTTAAAGATTGATAAAATTAAAAAGACGCTCACAAAATAATAAGCGATAGGCTACCTGAACTGCTCATTAATAGCACCTATACTAATTTTTCTAATTCTGTGAAAGATGTCATCGTACGGTGAAAAAAAAAACAAAGCATTTAAAAAGTAGTGTAACAAATATATTTTTTAAATATTATAAACATAACTTAGCTATATTACAATTTTTTTCAATAAAATAGAACCCAATTCATAATTCATCTCTTATTTACATTTTATGATAAAAATATAAAATTTACGAGCTATGTAACATCGATAAATTTGAGCACACATTTATACGTACAGGAAAGCAGTGTTAACAAAATATAGAGGTAATTTTTTGTTAGTGTAACACCCAAATCTCTAACATATTATCACATTTACTTAAATAATTAAACTAAAAAACACACGCGCTTGCCATGTCATAAATAAACACACCTGCAAGTTTAAAACTTGACAGTATTCGTTTTCTGTTTCTAAATTTGGAAAGAGAGCTTTAAACAAACTAAAAGTGCCGTCAAATCTTACAAGCATTTTTCTCAAAACGAAAACGATTTAGGTTTGAATTTGAATTGATAAGAAACATCGTAATTCCTTGAAATTCAAATCTGTCCTGCAGTGGTGACTACTAAAGCTGATCAGTTTCACACGTATTCAGCACCAAGAACACCACCATCTCCTAAACCGCTCCTTGATGTTTAAGATCAAAAATTTCGATTAGTAGAGGTTCAACATCTGAAGGATTCACGTTCAAATATACGTTAATGACCTCATCATTCAACTTGTGCAATTCAGATATTTTTTGAATTAATTTCAAAAACGTGGATTTTGCTTCACAGCCGGGATAAACACTCTCCAAGTACCTTCTCAACAAATAGTAGTAGGAATTCTGAAAATCAAACAAAATGTAAGCTGGAATTTTATAAATTTTGAAAACCTACTTGTTCCAATTTTATTACATCCTGATGTATCACTCGAGGTCTGTCTGGTGTGAAAAGAGTAATTGCACATAAAATTAAAACTATATTTTCGTCTGACCTCCATTTTGGATCAAAGGTTTTGATGAAGCGTTCATGTTCTTGATAAATGTTACCTTTCGCTAACTTAAGGACGTCCACCTTTAAGTTACTCAACGATTCTTGACTGTGAGGTATCTGAAACAATTAGAATTGCATACCCTGTTAGTTTGAAGAGTGATCAATCAAGTTGTGGCGTATTTACCTTCCACGTTTGTTTTGTGGGATCATAATTCATTGCGCTCCTTAAAATCATCATTTCTGTGCAGCCCCCTTTTAGCAGCGCAACTTGATCTTCTTGGCACATATTTTTAAAAGCATTAATTTTTTTTGCCATTTTGATTAGACGCCTTATCGCCACGGCAGTTAAATTTATTACATCGACTAATGCTGGATCTGCATGTAGAGCTTGCTCTGGATTTGACTAAAAAAATTAATTCTATTTAAACTGCACACTTTGCATATGAAAGGATTGTGAGTGGGATGGAATAAAATTACTGTGAGCATTTTAGGGTTAAATGTGTTTGACCTCAAGTTACAGATTAATACTAATTAAAGGTGGGTAAAAAAATTATATGTAGAAAGTGCTTTATTTGTAAACGTTACGAAAAAAACAAAGACCTGATTTAACAATCAAAATGGACTACAGAGTCGCCATTTAAATTTTATGGAAAACCTGAGACCAGATGTTTTGAAAAACCAAAGAATTTTTCAAGTTATTTTCTTGGATTTTAATTTCAGTAAAAAATTGTGGAATTTTAACTTTCAGAATTTTAATCGGTATTTTAATTTCCACCCCTGAAAAGGTGTTGGATAAAAATAATTGTGTTTTCAACCAAAATCATCCAAATTCAAGTTAAGTATTATAAAAATAGTAGTTTATATTACAAGGATGTAAACCAATACATTTTACTACGAGAAGGTTTATGAATCCGAGCCATCAGGCGAGGAGTAATAATAAAGCCCAAATAGTGAAAAGACGTTACGCCTGTGTGTTATGAAATATTTTTCGCTATACCGGAAAAATTTTCCTTTTTGTGTTTTACTTCTCTTTATTTTTTATGCCCCTTTTAACTTTTATGAAAAAGTTACTTCTAAATTTAATTTAATGAAATAAATAGAAGTAGTGAGGCCGTAGGCCGAACTAAATAGGATAATAAAAATTAAATATTTAGAAAAATTCTTTGTAATCTAGACAAGGAACATTTTTAACATGAATAATTTGTTTTCTATATAATTACTAGTAAATTACACAGGCCTACAAGAAAAATTTTTTGTTTTGATGCCTAGGACTTTATAACTGATTTTGTTAGCTCTATCAGCTCTACTTTTTTAGATCGGTATTTTTTTTAACGTGCAGTTCTACACGAAATGTGCAGCTTTAACACATTGTTGTGCAGTTCTAAATCCATATACAAGGATTGGTTCCTATATATTTACCGTCTCTCAAGAAGACAATCTTGTATTTTATCATGAAATTAGTGGACTCCTGGAAAAAATGGGTCTTTCTGAATATTTTCCAGGTGATTGACACCTAGTTATTGACAGCTCAAAGCAAAGTTTGAAATCTGTCCTTCTACACAATAGGAACAAATATGGTTCAAAACCAATTGCTCATTCAACAAAAATGAAAGAAGAATATAACACAAAATTAAACATAAGTAAACATAAAATTTTTTTTTCAAATGGCAACATGTCTTTTTTTTAACATTTTTGTAATCTGCAATTTTTTCTCTACAAATACATATAAAATTTTCATAAGGTTACATAAGAAAAAATTCGAGAAAACACAAGATTTAAACAAACAATAATAATTTATTAATTACGTATGTAGAGTGCCATGAAAAACAAAACACCATTATTATGATATGACACCATTAGACTCTTTCCATGGAGTCATTTAAAAATGGTAGTTTAGGCAAATCTATCTTTAAATTTAAAAAATTTAAAAACCAAAATTAATTTAGCATCCATCAATTATCACCAAATCGCCAGAACTTCTGCGAAAATTAGAATCATATCTTGAACAAAACGGTGGCAATTTTAAAAAATTTATCAGATAAATGAAATGTTGTGTTTTCGGAGTCGTGATGTTTTGTTTTTCATGGCACTCTACATACCTATGTGTAAATAATCAGTAAATTATTATTGCTTGTTTAAATCTTACATTTTCTCAAATATTTTCTTATGTAACCTTATGAAAATTTTATAGGTATTTATAGAGAAAAAATTGCAGATTACAAAAATGTTAAAAAAAAGACATGTTGTCATTTGAAGTATAAAAAAATATACTTTGACAGTTTTCAATAGAAAATTTGGAGTTGAATAAAAAACTATTTAAACTTTTTTTTGTATCTAGTAATATTTAAGAATTATTCACTGTTACCACTTTTCGTGAACACACTGTATACTGGAATAAAAATGCCTCAATTGAGTACAGAAAAAATTAAAGCAGGAATATTTGACGACCCACAAATAACACTATACACAAATAAGTAAGAAAATTGAGCTTCTGGCAAAAGAAAAAACTAACATCATATTGAAATTCAGGGCCCTTCATACAAAATCAGCTCCAAATACTCTGGAACCAACAACTGTTGGCCTGTGTTATCTGGTTGTAGCCTGCACAAAATATGTGCAAGCTAAAATTGAATCCCCCTATTATGAGGATTCTCACCTATAACTTGCTTAATTTCACTTTAAAAATTATGATCAGATTAAAATGTGAGAACAAGCGGTAGCGAATTTCGTTGAGTACTAGTGATCTCCTCCACTCAACAGTGGCTAATTTCACTTTTACAGGACCAAAATTGAAGATACTAAATTTCTTTATAAAGTGGGCAGTTTTAAAATAAAATGATCAAAATTTAGTTTTCTTGTGATTCACTTGCGTTTTTCTGAAATGTTCTAGTTGGTCCCTTCAAAAACATCTCAGAGATTAAAAGTAATCAACACCCAATTATCTTCCTTGTTTGAACCGGTTTATTGATTAACACAAAGTGCAATCCAATCAAATTATTTTAAAAAATCTCAAATTTTATCAGATAAATAATAAATGTAACGGACAAAGTGCGACCTTAAATTCAAGGAATGATAAACAAAATAATTTTGGTACCTGAAACCTGCAGTCTTCGCCTATTAGGTGGCTGATTTCGTCGTCCAAAGGAGTTAATAATGCCTTATTGGCAACAATCAATTCGTTTAGTTTGGCTCTCTCTGCGTCGTTCAATTCTCTCGAGTTGCTGTAGCATTGTGCTATGGACGTGTAAGCTTCAAATTCGAGTTTAATGGCTTCACAAAGTATGGATTCAATTGAGTTGGCTTCAATTGGTATCCTAAAAATTGTTGTTTGTAAAAACAGGCAATGCTCTCCTTACAAAGTGATCACTTTACCTCTGAACATCCTGTATGATGTCCTTTGCCACATTTGTTGTGTTACTGTGATGACTGATAACCGGAGTGGCGGAATTGTGATTGCAATTTTGTACGTTATTATTAATCAAGGAAGATAAAAGCGGATTTCCATCCTCATCTTCGTTTTTTACACTACCATTGGGTGTGGGATTCAAAATGTTTCTAATCATCGAGGTCTCCTTTTCAACACCGTTTTCAGGTAACTGCAAATTCTCACCCACATACGAATTCGACGACGAATCGCTGTTGTAGGACCCGTTGAGAACGTCATTTTGAGGACTACTACCTTCACCATTTTGAGAAAGACATCCTTCGTTGTCTGAGTTGTCAGGCGTGTGCTCCTTCGACTCGCGCTTTATCTTCTTGTATCCGTTTTTAAACGGTCCCTTTCGTCTCTTCTTCGCTTTGTTTTCTTCAATTTTTTGTCTTTTTAACATTTTATCTCGTTCCGACATGATGTAGTCCTTCCTCATCCCGATGGTGAAGCACTTCTCTAACCGACACCTCTGACAAAACCGTCTCGTTACGGTCGTAATTTCACACTGCTGATTAAAGGGGCACTTGAATTCTTTGGTTGTTAGGGCGTTCCGCCTGAAGAAGGCTTTACAACTTTCGCACGTTAGCGCGTTAAAATTGTAACCCAGCGCTTTATCGCCACAAACACCACATATTTTTGCATCCATCACGAGACTGGAGACACTAAACGATAAAAAGCGGGCAGATTAACTTCTAATTGAATTTATCATCTACGACTACGTTATCTATCAGATAAATTATTATGTTTTGTATGATTCATGGCACAACGAAATAATCCAATTCAAATTTGTTGCGATTAAAACCACCTCACCCACTGTATCCACTATTTCCAAATTGAATCAACATCCACAAAAGTCGTGAAATGTTTATACACTTCGTGGTCATATTACATTACGTCCTTGAAAATTAATAAATTGATGTTGAAATCTTTGTTTGTCTACAGGGATGGATCTAAGATGGCCGCCTTACGTATATTACTTTGATTTAAAATTAGAAATGTTGCGATGCGGTGCGGGGAATTCTAAATGGTTTTCGGGTTTTGAATGAAAAACTGTGATAAAATATTAACTTTGAAGTCGGCAGATCTTTTATCAGCTATTACTATGGTAGTTAATGAATAAATGAATCCGGTATGATCCGGTCCTGCGTGTCAACAATTAGAAAATTGAAACGTCACCATTTGTTTACATAAATACATACAGCGACGAACATAAATTCGGGTACTTGAGGTATTTGCGGAATTTGCAGAATTATAACTTTTTTGTGGATAAGTGCTTACCGGAACAAAATTTTCACTTTGTTTTTCTAAAAAACTGCAAGCTACGAGCAACAAGCGATAGAAAGTAAAAAATAAAGGGATCTACCTGCTATGAAAGGAAATAAAATGCAACTTGTACAGTACATGTTACTGATGAGAGCAAACAACATTTTTCTCCAATTTTTACTTATTTTCAATTTTCTTGTTAATTAATTTTTTATGTTTATTGTATCACAACTGGATAAATCACAGTAGATTCTGAATAATTACAAGAACTTTCATTTTCAAAACTGCAAAATTCATAAAAACTACAAAGAATTTATAATTGACACTTTTAGGAATTAAATTTTCTACAAGATAGTCCGAGACAGCATATATTTTTATTCAATAGTATAGTTTAGACGTGGAAGACATTCAAATATTTAAAAGTCACAATTTAAGATTTTGAATGCCTCTTGCTGAATTATAAAAAAATATATCATAAGTTTTTCGATTTAGACAGGCGCGTGCTGGCCCACCGGGTATATAACGCATTTGGGTGCGTAGAAGGCAAAAATATAATTTTCAGTAGGCGAAAACGTAGGGAAGTCGATCAAAACAATTTACAAAGTTGAAAATCTAAAAATCTCTTACTTATTCACTGATGTGTAAATGGCAAGTGCAAAGTTTAAACTTGGCTATTTTGGCATCAAAAATTGTAATATCTTATACTTTAAACATTTTTACTAATAAATTTAACAAAAAAAATACTAATTAAAACTGATCGGTCGATAATAAAAAAAGTATCAGACGATCATTGCTGACCTTTGTTATTAAATAATAATTGTTAATAGTACTTTAAGAAACCCCGTTTTGATAATTTAATATTCTCTCAAAACGTCATGAAGTACCTGCTGTTACAATAAGTTCAAATTTCAAGCACCTCTATGCTTAATTAAACACTCTAATTGCAAAAATGCACGAAATCTATCGATAATTTTGAAATCACACTCTCGTGACATGTACCTACATAGTTTGCAAAATTTATTATTTTATTACAAAGCAACAGAATTTATTGTTATTTTTCTTAATTTTTGAGTGTCCCTATACAAAATTTGGTGTATTTTATGCGTGCCCTATTATGGAAAATCAATGCAACTAGTAAATGAAATTTAGAATTAAACAAAAACTTAACTATAATTGTAAGTAAAGAACAACATACAAGATATTTTATTTAAAAACTCTTTAAAAAAACATTTTTAAACTTTTGTGGCAAAGTAGAACTGGAAAAATATTAGAAAATATGACGAAAATGGAAATACGGGAGGGAGGTGAAAAACGTGGTGCTTTTAGAAAAAACAGAAAAAATTTAGTAAAATGATTGTAAAATTTAGAATAGTAATATTATAAGGGGTGAAATACTAATTTCACTGAGGTAGTAATTTAAATCCCATAAGACAATTTAAACTTTAATAATTGGGCAATATGTAATGCTCAAATTTTTTAAATCGTTGTAGATTTATTTAAAATACTAATTTTATTATAAACATTTTCTGTCGTAATTATTAGAATTTTAACTTATAATTTTAAAATTTGAGCAAATTTAGGCCGTCGCTATGGTAACTTCGAGCTTGAAATTTATTAATTTTATTTTGGTAAATCTTGTGGAAAAAAATGCGCAACTCAGGAAAATAATTGCATATGCAGTCCAAGAGGCAAATTAATAATCACAATTATTTGCAGTGTTCTGGTTATCGTAGCAGGGTGAAAACTTTATAGAAAACGTCTAATAATTATTAAAATGTTCTCTAAGATTGGATATGCGTTCATTTATCCATCAATTGGATTTGGCCCACAGCACTAAAAAATTTAAAAAATACATTCTCATGTACTTTAATCAGAAAATTACACTGGCGCAAAGGATTTTAATGTAAGTATTAAAATAAAACTTTTATGGTCGATTGAAGTAATAAAATTTGATTTTTAATTTATCAGCTTTGTACGAGATTTTCTGTGACTTGCCAGCATTTCCAGCTCCCAAAATGACGATTTTTGCACTCTACGCATCCAAAAACGTTGTATAGAATGACAAAAGAGGCTTGAAAATTTTTGTCAAATTTTACAAAATTTTTAGATTAACATTAATTTAGATTTAGATTAAAATAAAAAATTTTTAGATTTGAATTTTTTTTCGTCCCAAAAAGTGAATGTTGGAAAACCATCGCTTTTTCGACGGATTCTCATGTATTTTAATCAAAAAATTGCACTGATGCAAAAGAATTTTACGTAAGTATTACAATAAAACTTTTATGGTTGATTGAAGTAATAAAATTTGATTTTTAATTTATCAGCTTTGTACGAGATTTTCTGTGGCTTGCCAGCATTTCCAGCTACCAAAATGACGATTTTCGCATTCTACGCATCCGAAAACGTCGTATAGAATGACAAAAGAGGCCTAAAAATTTTTGTAGAATTTTACAAAAATTTTAGATTAAAATCAGAAAATTGCACTGGTGCGAAAGATTTTAATGTAAGTATTAAAATAAAACTTTTATGGTCGATTAAAGTAATAAAATTTAATTTTTAATTTATCAGCTTTGTACGAGATTTTCTGTGGCTTGCCAGCATTTCCAGCTTCCAAAATAACGATTTTCGCACTGTACGCATCCAAAAACGTCGTATAAAATGATAAAAGAAGCCTGAAAATTTTTGTAAAATTTTACAAAAATTTTAGATTAACCCCTTTGAATTTTTTTCGCCTCAAAAAATTAATATTGGAAAACCATCGCTTTTTCGTAAGTATTAAAATAAAACTTTTATGGTCGATTGAAGTAATAAAAATTGATTTTTAATTTATCAGGTTTGTACGAAATTTTATGTGGTTTGCCAGCATTTCCAGCTCCTAAAATGGTGATTTTTGCACTCTATACGCAACCCAAAAACTTCGGAGGATCTACGTTATCGTGCTAGAACGAGTTAGTTTAAAAAGATGTTTGTTCGTTGAACAAGATGAAGAAAAGCATACATTGCGGCGGAGTCCTGCAAGAACGCTGTTGTACTATCTTGAACTGAACGGTAAGTGCGTTATATTTTTTTGTCTTCAATTAAGCAGTTTGACTTAATAAATCTTAATTCTGTTATTTTGCAAAGGTCATGCAAACAAAGTGTAATTTCTTCCCGGCAACTTGTATGTTTGATTTTGGGCATCATTTCATCCTGATAACTTGAAAGTCGAATGTGCAAACGCGGTTCTGTAATTTGCGACCACTTATAGCGCATCACGCAAAAAACGTATAAGTTGTCATTGATATTTTATGAAAATTCTCAAGATGTATATTTAGATCTAAATAATTTTGTTAATTCAGTCATGTACGTAAGTGGTAAATACTTGACGAATAAGATCCTTAATATTTTTTGTTTTTGTGGTGGACGTCATCGTGATATCAAAAACACAGTTCACGTTATCGAATACTTTTGGCACTTAGACCCTTCTGAAGTTCGTCAATTGAAAAGAAAATTGCAAACCCTGTCCTGTATTTCTGTCGCGAAGAAAGTGGAAATTAATCCCTGCAACTTTAGGTTGTTTTTTTTTCTAGTCTATTATTGTTTAACTAAAAAAATGCGAACCCGCTCCTGTATTTATTTATGATGTAAATACTCCCCCCCCCGTTTTGTAGTTTTTATTCTTTGTATTTTTACATGACCGCAATTTTGGTGATAACGTTAACAACGGAAGCATGAATCAG
This sequence comes from Rhagonycha fulva, assembly GCA_905340355.1. Lineage (NCBI taxonomy): Eukaryota > Metazoa > Arthropoda > Insecta > Coleoptera > Cantharidae > Rhagonycha > Rhagonycha fulva. The sequence continues at coordinate 4,858,287 of HG996559.1, forward strand.
ATTCGGCATTATTACGAACGGTTAGCGTGCGTCACGCTAGAAGTATAATCTCCCCTTCCCTTATTCAATCGGTAAATTTGATTTCGGTTGTCATTTGGGGGTGAATGTTTGAACACAGACAACGCAATTGCGATGCGGAATTTAAAGTGCTTCTCTGGGCTTAAAATCCTAAAAATACAAGTCAAAACTGCGCTGTTAATAAAAAGTATTTTTACACGATTCAAAAAATATTAATTAGGTAAAACATAAATCTACTTTGGTACAAGCTTAAAATTTTAAAATTAAAATTAATTTTAAAGCAATAATGTCTTTAAATATGACCAAGCACAGCTCTTGTAGTGCTGTTCACATTATTGCTGTAAAATTAATCAAAATTTTAAAAATTTTAAACTTGTAACACTAATACTTTTATGTTTTACTTTCGTAATTTTGTTGGAATCATTTAAAAATATTTATTATTAACAGCTTAATTTTGACTTGTTCAAAACATTTATTTTACCCTATGAGAGAGGCGCTTTAATAAAAACGTTAGACTTAGTAGCGTTAGTACTATAATATTCTTTCTGTCTCTTGAAGGTTGTGTGTAAATTTGATGATGGTAAGCCATTCCGTTGAAGTGAATGTTTTAACACGAATGGGATGCGGAAATTTAAAAAAAAATCCTTTCATTTTTTCAAACCGGTGTATAAATGTGATGATGGTGAGCCGTTTCACTGAAGTAAATGTTTGAACACCGAAAACGCGGTATCAATGCGGAACTTAACAAAAAAGGTAGATCTAATAGCGTCAGCGCCATAATTATGTTTTAGATGATGTCGAGCCGTGAATGTTTGAAAACCAAAAACGCCGTATCGATGCGGAACTTAATAAAAAAGTTAGATCTAGTAGCGTCAACACCATTATTCCCCTTCTCCCTTGTTCAAGACCGGTGTTAAAATTTGATGATGGCGGGCCGTGAAATTTTGAACACCAAAAACGCGATTTTGATGCGGAACTTAATAAAAAAGTTAGATCTAGTATCGTCAGCGCCATAATTACCTTCCCCCGTTGTTCAAGATTGATGTGCAAATTTGATGATGTCGGGCCGTAAATGTTTGAACAGCGAAAACGCGGTAGCGATGAAAAACTTAATAAAAAAGTTGGATCTAGTAGCGTCAGCACCATAATTTGCACTATAATTTCCTCGTTAACCTCTGTTCAAGATCGGTGTTAAAATTTGATGATGGCGGGACGCAAAATTTTGAACACCGAAAACGCGATTTTGATGCGGAACTTAATAAAAAAGTTAGAATTAGTAGCGCTCCCCTCCTATTCTTTAACCTGTGTTGTAAATTTGATGATGGTGAGCGGTTCCAGCCAGGGTTGTAATGTTTAAAACATTTTGTTTTAAACAAGGTGTTTTAAACATGTTTTATTTAAAAAAAACATGTTTTTTTACAACCCTGGGGGTTGTAATGTTTAAAACATTTTGTTTTAAACAAGGTGTTTTAAACATGTTTTGTTTAAAAAAAACATGTTTTTTTACAACCCTGGTTCCAGCCCAGTGCTGTGATCCACCCACTTTAGCTTCTAGTCGACGAATTTTTATAAGTGTTAATAATATTTTTAATGTGTGTTTTGTACTTTGCAGATTCGAAATGATGGGCCCACAATGATGAGTTCACTACAATGATGGCTGAGGTGCGCCGCCGGATCCAGTCATTTGCAAGTGTCGCAGTGTGTGTTAAATTTATATGTTCAAATCTTTTGTAATAATTTCATATGTTCCAATACTTTGTAATAATTTTACTATTATGTTCCAATACTTTGTAAATGTTATATGGATGTGAATAAAAATACAAACTAAAGTACAACAGAATTTTATTTAAAAGTCTCATACAATTCAAACTTAGAAAATAATACAAAATATTCAAAAATCAAATGAACAGCCTTTCGTTTTAAGCCTCTGAACCTGGGACTCCTCCAGTCCACAACCGCTCGCTTCGCTCGCGGCATCCCGACCACCCGCCCCTATAAGATACATTACTTATATACCCGAAATTCCCCACTCTACCATCATGAATGGTGGGGTCGGTTTCCGAATGCATACGAATTTGAATCGCATTTTTCCACTACCACAAACACATACGTAGATGTCGAAACCTTTTTTGACAATTGGACTTAGTAAATTTTTTAAAATTTATTACTACTATGCACCGACTTGTCATTTGTAGTTTGTTACTGCATTTTTCCACCATCAGAAGCACATACGTAAATGTCACAAGATTATTTGACAATTGGACTTGGCCAAATTTTTTAAAATTTGTTACCATTATACACCGACTTTCATTTTATAGTTGCCGCCGTTGTACAGCTTTTGTTGGTCCATAATACAAATACATGCAATTTTAAGATTTATTGCAAATATAAGTACAAGTCGATATCTTCCGTTCCATTTTCTAACGAAAATTTTGATGTCCTGTGGCCCAAATCGCAGTTGATGGACGAATATCTGAAATTAAAAATAAACTTCAAAATCACTCATTAACAAAATATAATAAATCCGATTGTTTCACTCCCCGAAACATTGTCAAATTATTGAAAAATTAACGTAAATTTGCAATAACTTGATGAAAAAAATGATATATTTATGCAAATTTGCATTAATTGAAGATGTATATTAATTACTAGATCAACTCAACTTACCTCTGAAGTTCGATCGTAATTATAATATGAGACATCAAATTAGAAGACATAATTGTATAGAAATTGCAAAATCACCGTTTCCATCAATCAATCATTTTATTAGAAACACTGCTACGATAACCGGAACACAGCAAATAGTTATGATTACTAATTTGCCGCTTGGATTGCATACGAAATTATTTGTCTGACCTGCGCAGTTTTCTGACACGATATACCACAATAGAATAATTAATAAACTACTATTTGCTATGTGTCCGTCATCGTAGTAAGGTGCAAATTTTATTAAAGTTGTGTAATATAACAAAAGCATCAGACACAGAATAACATTGCGAAATGATAGCTTACAGTTTATGGTCAATTAAACGTAATTAATTAAACTATAAGCTGGCATTGCGCAATGTTATTCTGTGTCTGATACTTGACGTCTAATGACTCAGACTTGTGTTAAGACTCTGTGATAATGGACATTAAGCAATGAGTCAATAGTTGTTATATTACACAACTTTAATAAAATTTGCACCTTACTACGATGACGGACACATAGCAAATAGTAGTATATTAATTCTATTGTGGTATATCGTGTCGAAAAAACTGCGCAGGTCAGACAAATAATTGCGTATGTAACCTAAGAAGCAAATTAATAATCACCACTATTTGCTGTGTTCCGGTTATCGTAGCAGATTCCTAATAAAATATTTGTCTTTTAGTTGGAAAGAAAAACAATAATTTTGAAGTTTATTTTCCATTGCAAAAATGTTATATTATTAACTCGTAACTACTAATTTTTCCGAAAGCTTAATAAATAATTTATTTGAATTTATTCATTTATAACTCGTGTTAATTAAAGTTTTAAAGATTATTTTTAATTTCAGATGGCGTCTATCAACTGCGATTTGGGCCACAGGACACCAAAATTTTTGTTAGAAAATGGAACGGAAGATATCGACTTATACTTATATTTGCAATGAATCTTAAAATTGCATGTATTTGTATTATGGACCAACGAGAGCTGTACCACTGTGGCAACTATAAAATGAAAAGTTGGTGTATAATGGTAAATTTTTTTTAAAAATTTGGCTAAGTCCAATTGTCAAATAATCTTGTGACATTTACGTATGTGCTTCTGATGATGGAAAAATGCAGTAACGAACTACAAATGTCAAGTCGGTGCATAGTAGTAATAAATTTTAAAAAATTTACTAAGTCCAATTGTCAAAAAATGTTTCGACATCTACGTATGTGTTTGTGGTAGTGGAAAAATGCGATTCGAATTCGTATGCCTTCGGAAACCGACCCCACCATTGATGATGGTAGAGTGGGGAATTTCGGCTATATAAGTAATGTATCTTATAGGGGCGGGTGGTCGGGATGCCGCGAGCAAAGCGAGCGGTTGTGGACTGGAGGAGTCCCAGGTACAGAGGCTTAAAACGAAAGGCTGTTCATTTGATTTCTGAATATTTTGTATTAAAATATTTTCTAAGTTTGAATTGTATGAGACTTTTAAATAAAATTCTGTTGTATTTTAGTTTGTATTTTTATTCACATCGAAATAACATTACAAAGTATTGGAACATAATAGTAAAATTATTACAAAGTATTGGAACATATGAAATTATTACAAACGATTTGAACATATAAAATTATTACAAAGTATTTGAACATATAAATTTAACACACACTGCGACACTTGCAAACGACTCGATCCGGCGGCGCACCTTATCCATCATTGTAGTGGACTCTTTATTGTGGGTCCATCATTTCGAATCTGTAAAGTACAAAACACACATTAAAAATATTATAACACTTATAAAAATTCGTCGACTAGAAGCTAAAGTGGGTGGATCACAGCACTGGGCTGGAACGGTTCACCATCATCAAATTTACAATACAGGTTAAAAAATAGGGCGGGGAAGCACTACTAGTTCTAATTTTTTTATTAAGTTTGGCATCGAAACCGCGTTTTCGGTGTTCAAAATTTTACGGCCCGCCATTATCAAATTTTAACACCGATCTTGAACAGAGGTTGGAGGGGAAATTATGGTGCTGAAGCTACTAGATCCAACTTTTTTATTCAGTTCCGCATCACTACCGCATTTTCGGTGTTTAAACATTCACGGCCCGATATCATCAAATTTGCACATCAATCTTAAACGAAGGGGGGAGGTATGGCGCTGACGCTACTAGATCTAACTTTTTTATTAAGTTTTGCATCGATACCGCGTTTTTGGTGTTCAAACATTCACAGCCCGCCATCATCAAATTTTAACACCAATCTTGAACAGAGGGGAGTGGGGAAATTATGGTGTTGACGCTACTAGATCTAACTTTTCTATTAAGTTTCTATTTCCGCCCGCATCGATACCGCGTTTTTGGTGTTCAAACGTCCACTTCAATGAAACGGCTCACCATCATCACATTTATACACCGGATTAAAAAAAAAAATTTTTTTTTTAAAGTTCCGCATCCCAATCGCGTTCAAACATTCACTCCAACGGAATGGCTCACCATCATCAAATTTACACACAACCTTGAAGAAAGAAAAAGAATATTATAGTACTAACGCCACTAGGTCTGACGTTTTTATTAAGGCGCCTCTCTCGTAGCGTAAAATAAAAGTCTTGAACAAGTCAAAATTCAGCTGTTAATAATAATAATAATTTAAATGATTCCAAAAAAATACGAAGGTAAAACATAAAACTATTTTGGTACAAGTTTGGTACAATTTTGGTAAAATTTTGATTAATTTCAAAGCAATAATGTGAACAGCACTACAAGCGCTGTGATTGGTCATATTTGAAAACATTATTGCTTCAAAATTTATTTTAATTTCAAAATTTTAAGCCTGTCCAGAAATAGTTTTATGTTTTACTAATAATTAATATTTTTTGAATCGTGTAAAAATACTTTTTATTAACAGCACAGTTCCGACTTGTATTTTTAGGATTTCAAGCCAAGAGAGACACCTTAAGTTCCGCATTGCAATCGCGTTGTCGATGTTCAAACATTCAGCCCCAAATGACAATCGAAATCAAATTTACCGATTGAATAGAGGAAGGGGAGATTATACTTCTCGCGTGACGCACGCTAACCGTTCGTAATAATGCCGAATCTGATTCATAGTTCCGTTGTTAACGTTATCTCCAAAATTGCGGTCACGTAAAAATACAAAGAATAAAAACGACAAAAAAAGTGGGGGGGGGGTATTTACAAAAAAATAAATACAGGAGCGGGTTTGCATTTTTTTAGTTAAACAATAATAGACTAGAAAAAAAAACAACCTAAAGTTGCAGGGATTAATTTTCACTTTCTTCGCGACGGAAATACAGGACAGGGTTTGCAATTTTCTTTTCAATTGACGAGCATAATTTCAGAAGGGTCTAAGTGCCAAAAGTATTCAATAACGTGAATTGTGTTTTTGATATCTCGATGACGTCCACCGCAAAAACAAAAAATATTAAGGATCTTATTCGTCAAGTATTTACCACTTACGTACACGACTGGATTAACGAAATTCCCGCTACCGACCGCTCAACTCGTTTACCACAAATTTTTTACTCTAGTCATTAGGAAATTAAAATGTGAAAAGTTAGATAAAAATTCCGGACCTTTTTAAATTTTGTAACATTGTAGAAGGTAAAACATTAATAATTTCCGCCCCCGGAACATTGATATATTATTAAAAATTGAACGTAAATTTGCTATGAAAAAAATTCCGAAATTTATGCACATCTTGGAGAACATTTTAATTTTAATAATTATTAGGTATCTTTTATAAAGTTTACACCTTGCCACGAAGACCGGAACACTACAAATAGTTGTGATTATTAATTTGCCTATTGGGTTACATAAGCATGACTTTCGAAATTTTAGACAAAATATAACAATATAAAATTAATAAACTACTATTTGCCAAGTTCGGGTTATTGTAGCAGGGTGCAAAGTTTATTAAAAATGTGTAATAATTATTCAACCCCAAGGTTTGCATAAATTTCAAAATTCTTTTCAAAAAGTTATTGTAAATTTACCTTTTTTGTTCATTTAACAATGTTCCGGAAGGCAGAAAAAGGTGCAAAATCGATTTTTTTACCTCCTCCAATATTGTCTCAAAATTTGATTTTTAATTTATCAGGTTTGTACGAAATTTTATGTGGTTTGCCAGCATTTCCATCTCCCGGAATGGCAATTTTTGCACTTTATACGCAACCCAAAAACTTCGGAGGATCTACGTTATCGTGCTGGACAAAATACAGGACAGGGTTTGCAATTTTCTTTTCAATTGACGAGCATAATTTCAGAAGGGTCTAAGTGCCAAAAGTATTCAATAACGTGAGTTGTGTTTTTGATATCTCGATGACGTCCACCGCAAAAACAAAAAATATTAAGGATCTTATTCGTCAAGTATTTACCACTTACGTACACGACTGGATTAACGAAATTCCCGCTACCGACCGCTCAACTCGTTTACCACAAATTATTTACTCTAGTCATTAGGAACTTAAAATGTGAAAAGTTAGATAAAAATTCCGGACCTTTTTAAATTTTGTAACATTGTAGAAGGTAAAACATTAATAATTTCCGCCCCCGGAACATTGATATATTATTAAAAATTGAACGTAAATTTGCTATGAAAAAAATTCCGAAATTTATGCACATCTTGGAGAACATTTTAATTTTAATAATTATTAGGTATCTTTTATAAAGTTTACACCTTGCCACGAAGACCGGAACACTACAAATAGTTGTGATTATTAATTTGCCTATTGGGTTACATAAGCATGACTTTCGAAATTTTAGACAAAATATAACAATATAAAATTAATAAACTACTATTTGCCAAGTTCGGGTTATTGTAGCAGGGTGCAAAGTTTATTAAAAATGTGTAATAATTATTCAACCCCAAGGTTTGCATAAATTTCAAAATTCTTTTCAAAAAGTTATTGTAAATTTACCTTTTTTGTTCATTTAACAATGTTCCGGAAGGCAGAAAAAGGTGCAAAATCGATTTTTTTACCTCCTCCAATATTGTCTCAAAATTTGATTTTTAATTTATCAGGTTTGTACGAAATTTTATGTGGTTTGCCAGCATTTCCATCTCCCGGAATGGCAATTTTTGCACTTTATACGCAACCCAAAAACTTCGGAGGATCTACGTTATCGTGCTGGACAAAATACAGGACAGGGTTTGCAATTTTCTTTTCAATTGACGAGCATAATTTCAGAAGGGTCTAAGTGCCAAAAGTATTCAATAACGTGAATTGTGTTTTTGATATCTCGATGACGTCCACCGCAAAAACAAAAAATATTAAGGATCTTATTCGTCAAGTATTTACCACTTACGTACACGACTGGATTAACGAAATTCCCGCTACCGACCGCTCAACTCGTTTACCACAAATTTTTTACTCTAGTCATTAGGAACTTAAAATGTGAAAAGTTAGATAAAAATTCCGGACCTTTTTAAATTTTGTAACATTGTAGAAGGTAAAACATTAATAATTTCCGCCCCCGGAACATTGATATATTATTAAAAATTGAACGTAAATTTGCTATGAAAAAAATTCCGAAATTTATGCACATCTTGGAGAACATTTTAATTTTAATAATTATTAGGTATCTTTTATAAAGTTTACACCTTGCCACGAAGACCGGAACACTACAAATAGTTGTGATTATTAATTTGCCTATTGGGTTACATAAGCATGACTTTCGAAATTTTAGACAAAATATAACAATATAAAATTAATAAACTACTATTTGCCAAGTTCGGGTTATTGTAGCAGGGTGCAAAGTTTATTAAAAATGTGTAATAATTATTCAACCCCAAGGTTTGCATAAATTTCAAAATTCTTTTCAAAAAGTTATTGTAAATTTACCTTTTTTGTTCATTTAACAATGTTCCGGAAGGCAGAAAAAGGTGCAAAATCGATTTTTTTACCTCCTCCAATATTGTCTCAAAATTTGAAAACTTTTGCAATTTTTTATACCTGTTTTGCTATAACGACTGGTCTATTTAAAAAGAAGAGCAAGCTTAGATAGATTTTGAAACGTATGGGCTTCGGTTAGGGGTCGACCATAAATTAAGTATGCAAAAAGGGAGAAAGTTGGAAGGGTTATTGTATAGCGTGAAAAAATGTAATGCAGCATGACAAAGAAGTAGAAGGAAATAATGAGGAAACCCCCTCATTTGTTGTTTTATTTCTTTTTTCAGAATAAATTTGTGGTCAATATGCAATCCATGCGGATAAGCTTGAAATATTTTTCAACTTTGCTTTTCTTTTTAAAATAGGTTATTGAGTAGGCGTTCGGTAGAGCGAATCTCGTTAATCTATGGATGCGTGTCCGGACTTATAGCCACTAAAAAATACTCTATATATAAGCCCTAATATAACTCACTTCGTACTTCTTATATCGACCAACAATTTACATAATAAAACATTCAATTAATCCATTCGTGCGCGTTACTGATGGGCACGTAAGTGAAAAAAAAAGAAGATTAAACTGACCTTTCGTTTTCAAATGCTGCAGCAGCTTAAGGTTTCTTCAATTTCTCAATTGTCTTTGTACAATTTTGCATTCCACCATTGATCTTGTTTGTTATGAAAGCCTATAACAAATAATAAAAAATTATGTACTTTAATGCAAATATCACAGATTGATTCTAATTTTATTTTAAAATTATGTTGTTTATTGTGAGGTTATAAATTACTTCACCTTACTGCAACTATTTCACACAACGGTCTATTTATTAGTAATCGATATACGATTATATATCGATCGTTGGAATACTAAGTACTAACTGTCAGGTGTCAGACCACGAACACACGAAGTTCAAAAAATTGACACGACAATTAACGACTACAATTTCAGACATAATTTTTTAAATATTATTTATTGCAAATATTACCAATTGAAATACTGGCAAGCCACAGAAAATCTCGTACAAAGCTGATAAATAAAAAATCAATTTTTATTATTTCAATCGACCATAAAAGTTTAATTTTAATACTTACATTAAAATCCTTTGCACCAGTGCAATTTTCTAATTAAAATACATGAGAATGTATTTTTTGTAAATTTTCTAGTCCTGTTTGTAGTCCAACACAGCCGAGCCATATCCAATCTTTGAGAACATTTTAATAATTTATTTATTAGACATAAATATGTAAGAATACTTATAAATCTTTTAGAACCTTGCCAAATATGAGCATAAACCGATACGAAGTCGCAGCATATTATTCCTCTTAATAAAAGTCTTCCTTCATTTTACTTTTTTTACCTGGACAAACTGAAATTTTGAATTTAAGAACTCGACAATATTTTCTCAAACTTTTATCAAGTCCATACAGAAAGGGTAGATTTCAACTACTTGGGCTTGATTAAACACTTTAACTACATAAGTGCACGATTTCCGGTCTTCTAATATATTCTTGAAATCATACCACGGATTTTTTGGTGTCGGGTCCACTTCACACAATCGCGACACGAAATTACGAGTTGCTCGATACAAAATTTCTCTAATCCATAATCGCGCCCTCTATGCAAAACCGTAGTCACTAAATGACACTTTTGTGCACAAAAACAAATAAATTTTATTTTGTATTATTTGACTGTTCTAAAGTGTTTTCCTAGCAATTTTAGAATTATAATTATTGCTTGCTCTTCGGTGAACACCGTTGAAATTTAAGGAAATTGTTTGTCCATATTAATTGAGTAATCCTAACCTAAAAATTTCTTACAACTTATTTTCTGAAATTGATCGCAGGAGCTGCGAAGGTAATGGAAAAAACTGAAATGGTAGATGAAATGGGTCACACGTTTTTAACCGACCACCAAAGTTACTTGGTTCATAACGACGATATCGAAGGTAAGAATATTTTTGTTAATAGTTGATGTTTAGGTTGCTCGAGAATTCAGAATTAAGTTTTGGGTATTTTGGGAAGAATAAGGATCATATAAAGAAAGAGCTTTTAAAAGTACTTGGAATGTTGAACTTTTTTGTATTATACTTTATCCACTTTTGTCAAGTTCGAAGATGGTGGTCTTGAATAAATTTTGTTTTGAGTTTCCAAATTTGTTGTTCTTGATATACGTAATCTTATCCACTTCTTGATCTATGTTAGGAGGGGATCCAAAAATTAATACTAGACAAATATTTTGACATACATAAAGTTACTAACAAAAGAAAATGTACACCTAGTAATTTTCAAAGAAAGATTTTCAATGTGATTTAGGTCAGGAGATTGATTTTGATAGATTTATACAAAAATAAAATAATCTATGGTTGTTCGGCCATCCAACGCCTTTGGTGCTGTCCTAATGAACACTTTGGTTCCAATGTTTTTTTTTATAACTGATCGTGATCATGAAACCGCTAAGGTTTATTTATTTGTTAAGGAACCGAAAACATTTAATTTAAAAAACTGAAAGGCATTAGCGTTCCATTACCGATTAAATTCTAGAAATGTGGCCTCAATATCTAGTAAATTTGAATAATAATGTGTTACTCGTAGACGATCAACTGACGGCGGAAAATACTGACGATTCTAGTCACGACGCGGGAGATAAGCTGGGATTGCCGCTTCGCGAGCAGGATCGTTTCTTACCCATCGCCAACGTCGCAAAAATTATGAAGCGAGCGATTCCCGAAACGGGAAAAATTGCAAAAGACGCCAGAGAATGCGTTCAAGAATGCGTGTCCGAATTTATCAGTTTTATAACCAGCGAAGCGAGCGACAGATGCCACATGGAAAAACGTAAAACGATAAATGGGGAAGACGTTCTATTTGCTATGAGCACTTTGGGGTTTGATAATTACGTGGAACCCTTAAAAATTTACCTTCAAAAGTACAGAGAAGTACGATTTTAACGTTTTTCACTTTGAATTTTTTTTTAAATAAAATTTTGATTTTCAGGCAGCGAAATCGGAGAAAAATTTACATTCCAGCGAAATAATATATGAGGAGATGACTGTCGAAGGCCTCAGTAAGTAAATTTTATGTTTTTCACTTTTTTTTAAACGTTGGATAAGTTTTCAGCAGTCACTTTGTAATAAATACCAGCACCAATTTTCACCTAAGTGACAAGTTTAAAAATTCTTAGTTTTTTCTTAAATTTTCAAAATCTTATACTAACTTGGGAAGCCGGCACTATACTCTTTCTCTGTCTTTTTTATAATTTTTTCTTTACTCTTAAAACATTTGTAGGGGGTACACATTTTAAAGCGCACCAATTTCTGTTTTGGTTCATTTTTACTTAAGGCGTCTCTCCCGTAGCTTAAACTGCACGGTTTGAACAAGCCAAGATTGGGCTGTTAATAATAAATATTTGTTAGGTAAAACATAAAACTATTTTGGTACGTGCTTAAAATTTTGAACTTTTTTAATTTTGAATTTGCGACGAAGATACGATTAAATTTTCAAACGCCACTTTGAAATTAATTTCAATTTCAAACGCTTACTAAAATACTTTTATGTTTGATGTAATTAATATTTTTGAATCATTGAAAAATAATTAAGAGCACAATCTTGACTTGTATTTTTAGCATTTTAAGACACGAGAGGCGCCTTAAGTTCGTTTTTATTTAAATTTGCATGATTTTAGGTCAAGGGTTGCCTGAAAATTTTAATTTGTCAGAACAACAGTAGAAGTATAGTTTTAGATTTGCAAGAACCGGATTTTCTGAGGAAGGTACGAATTTGAAAAAAATTTGCGCTTTATTTGTTTCTAAAAATTCTGAAAAAAATAGGAAAATCTAGTTTATGACGCATGGAAGAACAAATTTAATCTTTTAAATACAATATTTGTGGATAAAGAAACTTGGAGAGTCTGTTTCCATCACTAACCCTTTCTCAGTTAGACTTGAAGTTGATCATAATTTAATTTTACTTGTGTAGTTTAGCAGGAATTTGATCCACCACTGATTCTATACCTTTTCAAATTAAAATTGATTAGTTCCAATTTGAAGTTGAAAAGGTAAAATAAGATAAAAATTTAAAGTTGAAATTTGTAATTGCAGATGCATCTTTACCCATTGGAACAAGTGCTGTAATGTCTGCAAATGGGTCCGAAACAGTCATATACGCATATCATGATAATGGTGTTCACCAATTTCAATTAAGTTAAATTATTTATTTTTATAATAAATTATTGTTTTAATTTATTTTAGTTGACAGACGTAATTTTATTAAATTTAGGTGAGATGCTCATCGGGAAACATTTATTTAATTTTTTTCATTGCTTGTTATTATATAACATTCAATATCTTATAATGCAAGATAACTTATTTTCATTAAAAAAATGTTTTGGTAGAGTAAATGTATTTCTGCTGTAAGAGCAAATAAATTTTTATTGTAACATGCATTTTAATTTTTGATCCCCACACATAATACTGTCATGTTAATTAATAGTAAATGCCTCTTTTCACAACAACTTAATAACTTAACAGTGGTATTCATAAAAACGCCCTTTTATGAAGCTTTAAAATGCCCTTAAAATTAAAAAATTGGAGTTCATCATGAACACAGCAGCATGGTATGGAAAGAACTGGGTCAAAATTCAACTTCATTTAGGTACATTAGAATTTCCAATCAAAGGTATCATTTTGATAGTACCTAAATATGATTTATGCATGTGAAAAATAAATTTAAAAACCTGACAATGGGAAAGTCATGTTTTGTGCCCATGCTTTAACGTTGTTTTTATGTGCTATCTATATATTATTTCTAACGAAAAATTCAAATGTAAAATACATCATCACACTATTACAAATTTTATTATTATCAAATCATTATAAAGATGTATCAAGTTCGTGAGGTAGTATTATGTACTTATATCAATTTCAATGTATCATAGATCGTAATTCTGTATACATAGTGATCCTTTAGAACTTAAATATACATAGCTTTTCTGAGTCACTGCAAAAACGCTGTAATCATGATGTTTGCGTATATCTTCTTTTTTCTTCCCAATAAATTGGCCTGTTGTTGTACACCACATGTTTACTGAATAATTAGTATATAATGTATAAACGAACATGTAAGAGTCATTTGTATGAACATAATTTAGAAAATTTATTGTTGGCCACCAGGTCATATCTCGTTGGGAATTATCTAAATTAAAAAATATAAATATTTTACTTTTACAGCTAAAAAAATAGCTCAAAGGCCTATTAATCACTTTCAAGGAAGGAATATGAAATAGTATAAAAGCAAATGATTGTAACCAAATGAAGAAGGCCTATATATGGGGGTTCACCCCTATGTCATAGTGAGGGATTAAAAAAGGGCCTAAACTTATTTTCGGATCCCCCCATGCCGTAGGAAAAATTTAAAATTTTTTCCGGACCCCCCCCCATGACTAATGTTTAGCTACGGCCTTGCAAATGAAACTAGGAAAGTTTCTTGTAGCTTCAAATAAATCTGTGGTATAAAGATAAAATGATTCCAAATAAATGAAAACGTAAACTCGACTTACAACCTTCATACCATAAAACTATTGAAGATGTCAACGTACCGAAAGCCACAGTATGATCTTCCTTAGTAAATTTCCATAAATGGTAATGATCACTTCCACCTTTTTCTCCATAATGATCATAGAATAATATTTCATTGTCGCTTAGAAAATATTTCTGATTGTACCTCACATAAAGATTGCGAATTTCGCGTAAACTTTTCGTCTCTTTTTGTACGGTATAAATAGAAACTTTTCGAAACTTTGACTCAGAAATTGGCGAGTAAAAAGTAATGATGTAACCGCCCCTTGTCTAAAATTGAACAATATTAACTATTTGTTTGCTTAATATTGTGAATAAATAAACCATAACTTCTTCAACACTCGAGTTTTCTGAGTCACTATCGTTAAAGTTCATTAACACCTTACCATTTAAGTCGAGAATTTTTATATGATTATAAAATTGTGATATTAATAAGAGAATAATGATGTTGTCACCAAAACAAGCATTGATTATAATATATCGTTTACATATCTTGAAATGAAGTCTTTGGGTTTCTAAATTAACGATGCGAAGAGTTTCGGTATGGTTTACTCGCGGATTTATAATTGCCAATCTGTAAAAAGTTTAATTTTTGTCGACTACACTGAAATGTTTAACAAAAACAAAGAACTTACAAATTATTGTAGATTTCTAAACGGCTATATGAACCTATTCTTGTTTTATGTAAAAAATATAAATCCCAGGATTTTGTTTTTAAATTAAACGCTCTTAAGGTCATTTCTTTCAAGAAAATCACTAAATTTTGGTGTCTGTGAGTTCGCTTAAGACTGGTGAAATTGTTTCCATTAAAACTGAAATAAATCTGAAAATAAGAACATAAATATATGGGTCATTCCACCAAATAAAATTTTTTTTGAAGTGTGACCCCCGCGGATTTTTTTCAAATTTTGTGGAGTTATTCTCTGTATAAAAATAATGACTTACAAAAATTTAGCTAAGTACTTTTGTAGTAATGATTTTTTGAATTTTGACAATTTTGAAATTATCAACTTTTTCGTTAATTTTTTTAAAGTAGAAAGTTTATTTATAAAAATACGAGAAGTACAGTTTCTTTTGGAAAAAAACCTCAGCTTTTCAATGAAGATATTAATTTTTAATTATAAGTAGCAAAAGACCCCAAAAATTTTAATTAAAGTAAAAAAATTAATTTTTTTGACAGTGCGGCAAGTTTTTTTTTCAAATTTGATATTTTTTTCTAAAAGCTGAGATTTTTTTACGCAAAATATCTAATTTTCACGATGTGCATATTTTTTGTTTAAATACAAATAAATAAAATGTACGATTTTTACGAATAAAAAACTTTTATTTTTGAATATTACTCATATTGAAAATTCTCTCTAAGGTTTATTATGTTAATTATTTACTTTTTGTTCATAAAAAATTGTTTAATCATACTTTTTCGTATTTAATTTCAGATAATATTTTGAAAAAAATTATGCAGTAAATAAAACTTAACGAAATTTATGGCGCTCTTAACAATAAACTATCACAATTTGGAATATTACTTGAATATATTTAGGGTGGATTGTATGATCTTGAGTGATTTTCTAGTAAGTAGATTTAAGTAATATTCCAAATCGTGATAGAAATTTATTGTTAAGAGCGATACAACTTTTGTCAAGTTTTTTTACTGCATAATTAAAAAAAAAATTATCTAAAATTAAATACGAAAAAGTGTGATTAAACAATTTTTTAGGAACAAAAAGTAAATAATTAACATAATACATCTTAAAAAAAATTTCAATATGAGCAATATTCAAAAATAAAAGTTTTTGTACATTTTATTTATTTGTACTTAAACAAAAAATATGCACATCGTAAAAATTAGATATTTTGTGTAAAAAAATCTCAGCTTTCAGAAAAAAATATCAAATTTGAAAAAAAACTTGCCGCACTGTCAAAAAAGTAAATTTTTTTACTTTAATTAAAATTTTGGGGGTCTTTTGCTACTTATAATAAAAGTTTAATATTTTCATTGAAAAGATGAGGATTTTTTACAAAATAAATTGTACTTTTCGTATTTTTATGAATAATCTGTCTACTTAAAAATTAACGAAAAAGTTAAAAATTGAAAAATTGTCAAAATTCAAAAATCATTACTACGAAAGTACTTAATATTAAGAGCTAAATTTTTCAGCGAGTCATTATTTTTATACAGAGAATAACTCCAAAAAATTTGAAAAAAATCCGTGGAGGTCACACTTCAAAAAAAATTTTATTTGGTGGAATGACCCATATCTATTTACTATTTGAACGTTTTATCTAACAATAAAAACAAAAACGACAGTTTGAATATTCTTTGATTTTCTATTTTATTGCTCACCTTTCCTGTTGATAACTTTATAATATCTATTTTCTCGTTTGAGGTAGCTACCAATATTTCATCGTCGAAGTAATCAATGCGGTCATACCTTTTTCTTTCCGTACGAATTGTAGTGGGTTTATAAACACCATATCTCCAATTGAATTTTAACCGAGCGTATGCGTAAACCGCCTGAAAATATTAATACAATATCGTTTAACAATATATTAAAAGTCCCCATTTACCTTCCAATGAAGGGAAGATTCTAACATGCACTGGCTATAAATATCTGAAGTTAAATATCCATATTCTTGGTAACCTTTAATACGGCATAGTGTCTGCCAAAATTCGTTATTCAATAAATGTTTCCACTCTTTGATACCATTCCAAATCATTTCGGTATCTTTTGGACCTAAATACAGCAATATTTCTTCTGCAATTTCTGGTGGCAAACATCTTATAATGTCCATTTCTTGTTCTATTTTTATTTGATATAGTATTTACTACCCCAGGATCACTGATTGAAAAAAAATTATTTGAATAATTTTGTTAGTAGTAGAATGACAGCAATTTGAAGTTTTCAGATTTCATGTGTGGGGTTATGATTCACAAAAGCTGTGATTGACAAAAACATGAAATAATACTACATTTTATATTATTCGCTTTAGTTTCTATTTTAAGGCGCCTTTCTCGTAGTAATACATTGTTTTGAATAATTCATGACTATTTTGTCTTGAATTAATACACAAAGAAAAATAACGTGGGGTCTCGTTAATCCATTCATGCGCGTCAGTGCCACTTTCAAGTTTCCATAAACCATAAACAAAAGTAAGCCCATATAAACTACTTTAATTTAATCAAAAATATATACAGAATGATACTAAACATGGAATTAGCTAATAATTTAAATTTTATCCAAGCCTCTTTTTATTAAAATTCACCCCATTGTCCTTCCTTCCCATAACCGGACTCGACCCTGTACTCATATTTCGAAGCAAACTTTTAATGCTTTTAGCCTGACTATCACCGCAATTAACATTTTCTTGTGCTATGATGTAGAAATCATCGAGTACATGCTGAGGTGGGTCAACATGACACGGAGTTATGGTTGATTCAGTGGTTTTCTCCACATATTGGGCCAAACGACTTTTTAATGTTTCACACGTTTCCTCCAATTTACGAATTTTATTCGCATCTTCTTGGAAGTGCATGAGCGCCGGCGTTGGCATATACTGCAAATCAAAATATTTATTTCATACTGAACCGATTTATGGAGTTCGCTTCCAAATTGATTAATTTGGAATTAATTAATTAATTAATTAATGTGATTACATGCTGAACTATCTTTCGTCTTTAAGATACTTGAGAAAAAGCTTCAAGTTAAGATTTATGGTGGTTTCAGCTAGTACTGATTAATTCAGAGGTTAAATGCTTTTACTCTACCTGAACTATAGAAGCTAGAAAGTTGTGCAAAGAAACCAGAAGAATATCTTGCCATTGTTTGGTGAAATGCACCGCAAAGGTTGGATTATCATCCGGATTCTTAATGTACGGTAACACTAAAACCAACGCTTAATCCTCCTGTTATACAAAACCAAACCAACAACTTACTGAACCAATCCCTCCACTCGTTTTGATTCTGCAATTCGGGGGTCATTTTCACAAAAAAATCTGCAACCTTATCGGGTTTATTGTTAACCACAGCATTAACCAAGTAAAGCTTCAACACGGAATTTTCCAACTTCTTAACTGCCGGAATGAAATTGCTTTCTAGTTTGGTAAACATGTGACTGTCTAAATGATTCCACAAGTCCCGTAACGAATTCAAATCGTAAACGTTAACAAACTGTACAAGTTGATCGACAATTTTGTCCACACGAAAACTCTTTTCTTTGTCCGTTTTCAAATCGACATCAAACGCTTTTATGGTCGTACCAAATCCACGAAACACCAAATATTCCTTTATCATTTCGTCCATATATTGTACGTGAGCCATTTTCAGTTTGTTGTTTAAATTTTAAGGTTAGATGGAATGTGTCAAAGTGACAGCTGTTAGTGGTTTTTGTGACAGTAGTTTGACAGTACAGTAATAGTATTTATTTAAAATAATGTTTATATTTTCATGCATTTAGAAAGGTGTGTTATTAAATTATGCATGGTATTAAAGGTTGCTTTGTGCCATCTTGCCTCAAAAATAGTTTAAAAAATTTAGACACGCTTTTTATGTATGTACCTACCTAATTTTTTTATCACAGAACGAAGTGGTTTAAAGCTGTTGGAAGGGAAAATGTGCCTTACCAGGATCATTTTTATTTGAGAGGATTCAAAAAATTGGTTTCAATGGATTTTTATGCCCGAAAGCACTAGGTTGATATTAAAAAGAAATGTTATACCTACCACATAAAAATTTAATTGGGGCAAGTGAAGAAATTACTGCTTCATCTGTTCCTCTTTATAATATCAAAGTTGAGGACTCCACGTCTAGAGAAGAACCTGAGCAAGCTTCTAAAAAGGCTAAATTAATGGTTGAAGAAAATGAAGGTAGGTTGGAATGTCATTCCAAGATAAGCATTTAGAATCTGTTATAACTGTAAATAGGTCAACATTAGCAATAGGTAGGTACATAACAGATCCAACATCACATCAAAAGTATCTGAAGAAAACAATCACTTACTGCTGAAAGCTTTCAGGAAAAATTTGATTGTTGTTGTTTACATAAATATTTTAATTTAATATTTATTACAAAGAGAACATAGAGGAACTTCAAAACTATTAAGGAAACACGTAAAGATGTTCCTTTTTTAGACAAATTTGAGTTACCAACTGTAGATTATTGAGGGGTACTGAAATCTGGGGGTTTTGGGGTACTGACAACCGCCAGGCCCGAGAGTTCATCAAAGAAAAATTGTCCAATCACGGAGGCTGCTTTAGTTGAATCACCAATGCGATGACGTAACATCACAGTTCTGTGGCAAGGACTACTTATATATTATTTCATTTTATCACATTTTAAGTGTTTTTTGGCTCTGCTCCCATCAGAAAAGTGTTATTATATTAAGAAAAGGGTAGCAAAAAAAATTATCTCTGTCCTCGCTTTGGGAAAAATAGCACTTTTAGTTAGAGAAAGGCTAAAAAAAGGTCCTTCAAGAGAATAGGGAGGCCCTTCGACAACATTTGCTACGGATCCAGCACTGGCTTAATCTGGCAGCCGGGACTGATTAGAGGTGAGAAGTTTAGGTCGTATAAATTCAAAAAAAGGTAACTAAAAAGGCACTAAAAAAAGTTGTTTTGATATATTGCAATTTTTTATGGCATTTGAATACTTTCGATTGTCTTAAAAATCTGCATTAAAATCCAACATTATTGCAGATTAATTTTTGTCTCACGTTATTATAAAATTTTGGTAAGTAATTTTTACTCAAAGTGGTACAATGAGAAACGACCTTTTGAATATTTTTCTAAACAAATTTTAAATTTGGGACAATCTAATTTAGCCCACGGAACATTTGCTGCTAAGATATTCCACAAATCGATAGAAAAATTATCAGATAATCCAAAGATTTGCGTTGGCCTTTCGGATTTTGCTGAAAATTTCCCATGCTTTTCAGCCGCTTCATGTAGTAAAATGTGAGATTGTTTTGACATAAGTTAAACAAAATTAAAAAAAGGGGCGAAAAGGTGTTTTCGTTGTTCCGGGCCGTAAAATGAGTGGTTTTCGGCCTGTGCAGGGACAGCTTCTATACAGTCAAGAATAAAAATGAGGTAGTCCCGTCACAACGAAAAGCAGTTTACGCCACTCGGATGTAAAGAGATTTTACACCACTCGGTGCGGTTCGTGCGTCTCGGCTTCGCTACGCTCGCCTCGTCTTCAAAACTTCGCCCTCGAGTGTAAAATCTCGTTTTACGTCCTTGTTACGAAAACTACTATTTCTATACTGGATTATTGGAGAGGACGGCGATCTTTTCTTTTACTATTTGAACTAAAAATTAAAGAAAAGTATTCAAAATGCTGAAACATAGATTAAAAAAATAATCAAAGAAAATCTAAAAATCTCATCTTTATTTTTTAATAATGGTTTTTTGCAAGACAATATGCCGATGGAAACTTTATCAAATTGGGTTACTACCCAAAACTACAAAGCGATGCTATTATTTATGAATCAAATTTTATTATCTGAGATGGTAAGTGCGTAAACAATTAATTGATAACAGGAACAAAGAAATTTGTATGTGAAACCGCACTTAAACCATGATAATGTCACCTATAAATATTCATCTAATAAATAAAAATTTCAGTCGTTTTGATTGTGTGTAACAAAACTATCAAAATGCTTTCAGATAATAAAAAGAGTAATGAAGAATTGGCGATCATTGCGGTCAACAACTTTAGGGAATATTTGAGGATTCCGTCCGTGCATCCCGACGTCGATTATGGTATTTATATCTTTTCAAATTCTTAGTCTTAAATTTAATTTTTGTTTTTTTTAAGATGATTGCGTTGTTTTTCTCCAAAATCAAGCCAAAACTTTGAGCCTACCATACCAAATCTATCATTGTGTACCAAAGAAACCGATAATTATTTTAACATGGGTAGGACAAGAACCAGATCTACCCACAATATTGTTGAACAGTCACATGGACGTAGTGGCTGCTTATGAAGTTTGTAAATCAATATTGGCCAAAATAAAAAATAAACAGGCTGTTTTAGGAAAAATGGACGTACCCTCCCTTTGGTGCTGAAATGGATGACCAAAAAAACATATATGCGCGTGGAGCTCAGGACATGAAAAGTGTTGGAATTCAATACCTGGAAGCAATCAGGAAGTTGAAAAATGACGGAATCGTTCTCAAACGAACAATTCATATCTCATTCATGCCTGGTAAGAAACTCTTCAAAGTCAAAATGTATTTAATTGCAATTTTGGTTGATTATTATTTTAATTAAATTATCGTCTTGTGAAATTTCGTTTTTTAGATGAAGAACTTGGTGGAAAAACGGGAATGGCGTTGTTCGTTAAAAGCAATGATTTTAAAGAACTGAACGTTGGGTTTGCGCTAGACGAAGGAATGGCTTCTGCAAAAAGTTCTTTTGATCTTTTTAACGGTGAACGTTGCGTGTGGAGTACGTTGACATTAAAATTTTCTGAAACAAAAATTTCTAATTTACTTTTAAGGGATGCATTTTCATTGTCCTGGACAATCTGGTCATGGGTCCCTTCTGCTCGATAATACACCGGGCGAAAAAGTCGAATACCTTCTCAACAAGTTTTATCGACTTAGGGAACAGGAGAAGCAGAAACTCAAAGATGATCCAACTTTAAAAATTGGAGACGTGACCACGGTTAACCTCACCAGATTAATTGGAGGCGTGCAATCCAACGTCATACCCGACGAACTTTCTTTTGTTGTAGACTGTCGTATTCCGTTAACGGTCAATTTAGATGATTGGGAAAATACTCTTAATCTTTGGTGTGAGGAAGCTGGTGAAGGTGTTTGGATTGAATACGAACAAAAGCAGCCATTAGTTCCTGCTACTAAATTGGATGATTCCAATCCGTACTGGGTTTCTTTCAAGAAGGCTGCAGATAAATTGTATATTTCTCTATTTTGCTTGAGGTGTCTAAAGTTTACATTTTCAGAAATCTTCAACTCAAACCTCAGATTTTTGCTGGCGGATCTGACAGTCGCTACATACGGGGAGTAGGTTTACCTGCACTTGGTTTTTCTCCAATGAATAAAACTCCAGTTTTGATGCACGATCATGATGAGTTATTAAACCAGGATATTTTCCTGAAAGGAATTGATATTTACACCGAAATTATATCGACTGTCGCCAGCACGTAAAAATGATTTCTGTGATAAATGCGAGAAAAGTGCCGTTTTTTCCAAAGTTGAAATAGAGAAATTAGAGGCAGGTGTTTAAAAAGTTTTCTGTTTAATTTTAAGTTTTAATAAAGCGTTTTGTGGTGCTAAATTTGGTTTTAATAGCAGTTAGAAAATTATTATCCTTGAGCCGTCTTTAAAAATTTTCAAAAAAACTAAACATTTTGGAACCAATTTTTTTTTCTAAATAATAAATTTAATCAGACGCAATCAGTACTGATGTTTTCTTTGTAATGCAATTTTATTAGATCCGAAATCTTCTCACCAACCATAACAGCGGTTGCTGTGGGGGCTCCGGAAACCGGAATCGGAAAAATACTTAAATCCGCAACTCTTAAATTTTGAATTCCATGTACTTGCAATTTGTCGTCGACTACCGATGTTGACTGATTTGGACCCATTCTACAAGTCGATACGGAAGCGTAAGTAGAAGCCGCCAATAACTTAAACGTACACTTCCAGTAATCCTTAGAACCTCGTGAATACGTCTTACATTGAGGAAAATCTCCGTAAACTATGGAAGCGTTAATAGCTTTCATTGCAGAAGTTTTTAGTAAGTTCTCGACTATTTGGAGGAACTGGTACATAACCTCCATATCTTGAGGATCATCCAAAATGTTTAAGTCTATTAACGGATATTCGTAAGGATCCCTTGATGCAAGTTTAACAGTTCCAACTGATTTAGGTTGCAATACTGTCAAATAAACAGTAAATGTTGATTGAGGATCTAATTTAGGCCAAAGCGCATTAAACGTTTCTTCTGTAATTGATGAAAATTGTTTCACATGAGAAATACCACTAGGAATTCCAATATACTTTAATTCGATATCTGGGTAATCATCAACTTTTGTGTAACTGCTCTGATAATAACCAATTGCCTCCCCGTTTCCTGGAACTTCTAAAATACCCGAGTATGACAAATATTCTTCAACGCTTTGTCGTAGAGTTTTTTTGGGTGCACTATAATTTGTTTGAACAAACAATACATTAAATCCTGAAGGTTCAATGAGATTTTTTCCTACTGGAAGGTATTTGATTACTGGGATTTTATGTTTAGCGAGTTCTTCTTTTGGACCTATACCGGAAAGCATTAAAATTTTTGGAGAACTGATTGCTCCTGTGGATAGAATAACTTCCTTTTTGGCTCGAACTTGATAGAGTTTTCCTTTATAAGTAAATTCCACTCCTTCTGCAAGTTTAAGGTGTTTGTTAATGAGAATTTTTGTGACGTATGCTTTTTCTAGTACTTTTAAATTATTTCGGTTTTTTATTGGTTTTAGGAATGCATTTCCTGTACTATCCCGTTTATTTCTAATTATATTGAACTGAAGCGGTGATATGCCTAACTGGTGCTTTCCGTTGTAGTCATTGTTTAGACTACAGTTTAAAAGTTGTTTATGTGCTTCTATTAAAGCAGCGAATTGTGGACTGCACGATTTCACACTTTTCACGTTCCAATAGCCACCTTTCCCATGGTAGTTTGGATCTCCATCAATTTGAGAGTGTTCAGATTTCATGTAATATGGTAAAACATCATTAAATGTCCATCCCTTATTTCCTTGTGCGGTCCATCTATTAAAATCTTCTTTATTACCTCGGGTATACACCAAACCATTTATTCCGCTAGAACCTCCTACTACTTTTCCTCTGGTAACTGGACAGCGCTGATCTTCCATTCCTACAAATAATTTTAGAATGTTCCTTTTTTTTTAATTTTTACATTGTGAACATTTACCTAAACACGAATTTGTTTGTTTTACGGTTTTATAATTCCAGTTAAATTTTGAATTGCTCAAATGCATATAAACTCCAGGAATATCACTGAATTCAGATGGAGATTCTCCTGCCTCTAGCAACAATATTTTCCAATTATGTATTTCTGACAACCTATTCGCTATTACAGATCCTGTAGGTCCAGCACCAGCAATAATGAAATCGGCCCATCCATAAACTGTTTATGAAATCCAAAAGATTAGAAAGAAATTTTTGAATTTTGACTAATATGAATTAAAAAAAAATTAATTTACCGTGCACATGGTTGGTATTTGGTTTATATTCGTTGGCATCGTTGGGTAAGTTGTAGTAATACATCGATTCGTTAATTTCTATATTAATTAAGTTTTCAAAATGATTTACTTTTTTAATATAATTCAAGTTACAATCACTGTAACTATTTGAAAATTTCTCCATAATGAAGATAAGAATGTAAAATTTTATTACAATTTCCATTTTTATACTAGTTGAAAAAATGTTAGTTGATTTGTTTTATACACCTACAAAGTAAAAAGCAATGCACTATTATCAAAAATTGGAATAAATTAAAAAATAGTATCCTAAAAACTATGATATAAATTCTGTGTACAGGAAATTGTTATTATATTATTCAGGGGTATTATCGTAGCTAGCTTAAAAGTTTTGCATTTTAAAGTATCGACATGCATAATATCTATTTATGTAAAAATAATATTATTTTTGAATATAATCTCAAAATTAGGCCACAGGAACCCCTTGGACTCTGATGTGGTTCCAATTCTCGTACCGATGGATTATTCTCATCATATAGTGAAATTGAATCCTTAATCATGGTTTGGAGTAAAATTTTAATGATCGGTGTCAGAAAATTAGTAAATCCAAATCAACTAATCAGTAATTAACTATAGGTATCTATCATACAGTTCCTAAAACAGGTAATAATTTTAATAAATAAAAAAATAATTGGTAAAAAATATGTCATCAGTTGCTTTACCGAAACGGAAGGAACGAAAAAAAAAGAGGATCACTATAAAATAATAAAAATTGAAAAGGAACCTAAAAATATCTTAAAAACAAAGAACAATCATATCAATGTTTTAATACAAAACTATCAGTCAATTATTACTGCAAAATTTTACTATCTATTGGCAAGAGCTTGAACAATCAAACGATAACAGCAACAAAGAAAACTTTACTTTTATTTTATTTACTTCGTGATAATACAATGCATTATAAATATGTCTGCGATCTAGATAAAGTTTAGTCTATCAATTTTTGTTCAACAACTAAAATGGCATCCCAAAATACAAAAGGTAACGATGAGTTGGATATCCTTGCGGTCGACAACTTTAGAGAATACTTAAGAATTCCATCCGTTCACCCAGATGTCAATTACGGTATTATAATTGTTTTAAAATATTTTGTTTTATAAGTTTCAATTCATTTTTTCTAGACGACTGCGTGTTTTTTTTGCAAAGTCAAGCAAGAAGTTTGGATCTACCATGCCAAATTTACTACTGCTTTCCAAAAAAACCAATAGTAGTTTTGACATGGATCGGACAAGAACCAACTCTTCCAAC
Source organism: Rhagonycha fulva (assembly GCA_905340355.1). Classification (NCBI taxonomy): domain Eukaryota; kingdom Metazoa; phylum Arthropoda; class Insecta; order Coleoptera; family Cantharidae; genus Rhagonycha; species Rhagonycha fulva. Next base: position 4,884,001 of record HG996559.1, read on the forward strand.
AATTTTACTAAACGGTCACATGGATGTGGTTGCCGTATATGAAGTTTGTTGCCCGATTTAAATACTCAAGGATAAAATAATAAAATTGTTTGTTTTAGGAAAAATGGACCTATCCACCTTTTGGTGCTGAAATGGATGAACAAAGAAATATCTACGCACGTGGTTCGCAAGACATGAAAAGCGTGTCTATTCAATACTTAGAAGCAATCAGAAGGCTCAAAAGTGACGGAGTAGTGCTAAAACGAACCATTCACGTATCTTTTGTGCCCGGTACTAAATGCAAAGATTTTTAAATTTAATTTTAATATAATTATTATAGATGAGGAAACTGGGGGAACGGAAGGAATGGCTGCGTTTGTTAAAAGTGACGATTTTAAAAAATTGAATGTTGGATTTGCGTTAGACGAAGGGTCGAGTACGATTGGTGATGAATTTCCTCTTACATACGGCGAACGTAGTCCTTGGAGTAGGTACATTTAGAACCTAAAGTCAGAAACTGATGATTTATTTTTAAGAGATACATTTTCATTGTCCTGGACAATCTGGACATGGTTCCCTTTTACTAGATAACACGCCCGGCGAAAAAGTTGCATATTTACTTCACCAGTTGTACCGATTCAGAGAACAAGAGAAACAAAAACTTGTTGATAATCCTTCTTTAAAAATTGGGGATGTAACCACAGTCAATGTTACGAAATTATTGGTAATTTTTAAAACCCTCTTTAACTGAAATCATACTAAGTTAATTTATTGTTAAAGGGAGGTATTCAATCCAATGTAATTCCTGAGGAACTCTCGTTCCTTGTCGACTGTCGCCTTCCATTAACAGTTGATTTTGATGAATGGGAAGAAACCTTAAACCAATGGTGCAAGGAAGCTGGAAAAGACGTTTGGATTGAGTTTGAATCAAAGTCGCCTAAAATTCCACCCACTAAATTAGATGATTCCAATCCATATTGGATTGCTTTCAAAATGGCTACAGATAAACTGTATTCAATTTCTATTTAGATGTTTGTAAATTTAAATTTTGTTTTTTTTAGAAACCTCCAACTGGATCCTCAGGTATTGGGCGGAGGAAGTGATAGCCGTTTCTTGAGGGAAATTGGTATTCCGGCTCTTGGTTTTTCGCCAATAAATAAGACTCCAAAGTTGCTGCACGATCACGACGAGTTTCTCAATGAGGACATTTTTTTGAAAGGAATTAACATTTACACCAAAGTAATACCAGCCGTTGCCAGTGCCTAATTTTAAATTTGTTTAAAAAATACGTAAATAAATAATAAAAATTATTTTTAATAAATTATACACTAGTCGATTCGTTGGAATGTATAGCTACTTAATAAAATGAATCTTAATTAGAATATAGAATTTTTATCTTGAATTCTTTAAAATCCGATTGCATTACTTGTAAAAGAACTTATAGCTAGACTACCGACATTGTGGTTGTCTGATTGTAAACCGAAAAAATTTCTTTTTCCATATTGTCATATTTAGTAAAGTAGGTAAATGCATTGAAATATTATGGGAGACCTAAATGACAAAACTGGAAAAGAGAAGGACCATGAGGTCGTATGGTTTGGAGAAGCAAGAAGGCACAGAAGCAGTTGCAGATTTTAAATAGATTTCTTTAGCATCGATGGATACATAAGTACTACACTTGGACACAGCCAACTAAAGCACTAAAATCTTAACTGCGTATGTTATATTTCTTCTCCAGTAAATTTTCCATGGCTTCCTCACTTTCTTCTTCTCTTTTTCCATTTGTTGTAAGTGGTAACGGTATATTCGCTCTTAAAAAATGGTGGTCACTATCGCAGAAAGCCTCACATTGTAAACTTTTAACTTTGTGTTTTGTTTCATTATTGTAATGATCAGTTAAAGATTTTAGTGCTTTAGTTGGCTTTGTCCAAGTGTACTTATGTATCCATCGTTGCTGAAGAAATCCATTTAAAATCTGCAACTGCTTCTGTTCACATATTGGCATCAGTCTATTTCCATTATCGCTTCCGACATCTTCTCCAAATTTCCTTACGACCTCATGGTCCTTCTTTTTTCTAGTTTTGCTATTTAGGTCTTCCAGAATTATCAGTTCACTAGCTGTTTCTACTTTTTGGATTTCATCATTTATCTGTTCAAAGAACTTATTATTTATTAGAATATGCTATTGTCTTATTATTGACCGAATGCACTCCTAATATAGTAATTATCCATGTAATGAATTTTGGAACATGGAATGTACAGAGTTTCTTTCGAAAAGTAAGCGAAATTATAAATGACATTTAAAGGTAGAAATAGCGGTTCTTACGGAAACGAAGAAAAAGAGTCAATAATTTTGGAAAATTTGGGAAATTAAATTTTTTCATTTTAATTATTTGCATATTGACTGCTTCTCAATTTAATATATAGGTATTTTCTGAGGCTTTCCTAATCAGGATTTTCAAAATTTTCCGTTTTTAACCATTTTTCTTTGTTTCCGCGCGATAACTGCTATTTCTACCTTTAGATGTCATTTATAATTTTGCTTACTTTTCAAGAAAAACCCTATACATTCCATGTTCCAAAATTTATTATCTTTTTCTGCATCTTAATCCGTCCTAATCTATCCATTCTATTCAAAAGAATATGATTGAAGTTTTTCACATTTTAATTTTTTTTTAGTAGTTGGCTCGATGCCTCAACCCCCAACTTGGAGAACCAGAGTTTTATGTCAAAGTTTTCCTCTTCTAGACGGGTTGCTTTCACTGCAGCTTTGGAGCCCTATCTACTTCACCTGTTGGTCCGCGAGTGGTATTTTATTTCCCACTTACCCGCCGGTCACACCGGTGAGGGCTTTCCCCTATCCGCCACCTGGGGACGCGTCCTCTAGGGGTCAGGCTCCCCCGAGGAACCGATGTTTTTCAAGGCAAAATACAGAGTTACTATAAGCGTAATTTAAAAAGTCATTTTTTTTTACAACGGGCCAGCTACAAGTTTAAAAATGTTGTGCGGGTCTCATGTAAAAAAACTCAAACTATCTATTACAAAAAGAAAATTAGGTACACTGTACAGGTAAAATCGTTTCTTGGCTCCATAAAAGATAATAATCCGCTATTGATTCGTTCAACATTCTAGATACTCCTACGAACCTCTTGATGATTACTACTACTTATCAATAAAAATAAATGGGTCACATGCACATTTGAGTGGCTAGATCACAAGCTACTTCGGATTAAATACAATAATTCTCGTAGAACCAATTTTTCAATAAAAAGTGCAACTTGAAACAATACAAAATAAAAATTCAAAAGAAACCGCAAAAAATACATCCAAAACAAAAGAAATACAAATGAATAATTCCTTTCAACTTTTTACTATCTAAAGTGGAAAAAGTTTAAACAATTAAACGATAGCAGCAACAAAGAAAACTTTAGTTTTACTCTACCATACACATCACGTTAAATGTATTATAAATATGCATTCAATTTAGATCAAGGTTAGTCTATCCTAATTTTTCCCAATTTATGGTAAACAGTAGCAATGTCTTTCCAAAGCAGTAAACGTAACGATGATTTGGATATCCTTGCTGTGAACAACTTTAGAGAATATTTAAGAATTCCTTCCGTTCAACCAGATGTGAATTACGGTAATATTATTAGTTATACACTTTGATCCTAAAATTATTTTCATCTTTTCTAGACGATTGCGTAAGTTTTATTCAAAAACAAGCAAAAAGTTTGGATCTACCATGCAAAATTTACTACAGCTTTCCAAAAAAGCCAATAGTGGTTTTGACGTGGATCGGACAAGAACCACATCTTCCAACAATTTTGCTAAACGGCCATATGGATGTAGTTCCCGCATACGAGGTTTGTTTTCTAATGTAAATTTACAGAAAAAAAAAATAAAAGAGTTTTTTAAAGGAAAAATGGACCTATCCTCCTTTTGGTGCTGAAATGGATGAGGAAAAAAATATCTATGCGCGTGGTTCGCAGGATATGAAAAGTTTATCCATCCAATATTTAGAAGCAATTAGAAAGCTGAAAATCAATGGAGTCGTTCTAAAACGAACTATCCACATCTCTTTCGTGCCCGGTATGTAAAAAAATTATCTCGTGCTTAAATTCAATTATAAAATTTTAGATGAAGAAAAGGGTGGATGGGAAGGAATGGGCGCGTTTGTCAAAACTGACAATTTTAAAAAACTCAATGTTGGCTTTGCATTAGATGAAGGGCCCTATTCTTCCAACGATATCTTTTCTCTCTCATATGGAGAACGCAATTCTTGGAGTATGTACATAAAAAATTTAAAATCAAAAACTAAACATTTATTTTTAAGAGATACATTTTCATTGTCCTGGGCAATCTGGACATGGGTCCCTTTTACTCGACAATACACCTGGAGAAAAAGTTGAATACCTGCTCAACCAGTTGTATCGATTCAGAGAACAAGAAAAGCAAAAGCTTCGTGATGATCCTTCCTTAAAAATTGGCGATGTAACCACAGTAAACGTTACGAAATTATTGGTAAAATTTAACTTTCTAATTAAAACCTTACTAAGTTAATTATTAAAGGGAGGAATTCAATCCAATGTAATTCCCGAAGAACTCTCGTTTGTTGTTGACTGTCGCATTGCATTAACAGTCGATTTTGATGAATGGGAAGATACTTTAAACCGATGGTGCAAGGAAGCTGGAGAAGGTGTTTGGATAGAGTACGAATTAAAGTCATCCAAAGTTCCGGCCACTAACTTGGACGATTCCAATCCGTACTGGATTGCTTTCAAGAAAGCTGCAGATAAACTGTACGATATTCCAATTGAGTGTTTAATAATTTAATTTTGGGTTTTTAGAAACATTCAACTAGATCCTCAGATATTGAGTGGAGCAACTGACAGTCGCTTTTTGAGGGAGATAGGTATTCCTGCACTTGGTTTTTCTCCAATAAATAATTCAAAGGTGTTAGCCCACGATCATGATGAGCATCTCAATCAGGATATTTTCTTGAAAGGAATTGAGATATACACTAAAATTATACCAGCCGTTGCCAGTGTTTAATTTTGAATTTATGCAGTAGCCAAAAATTTATAACGTTTTACTTTTAAAAATATTTGTTATGTAAAAATTGAAAAATAAAGAAAATTTGAAGTATTACAGAAAATGAATTTTATTAAAAAAGTAACTAATTTCAAAATTTAACTTTAATTGCCAAAAATATGACATTGAACTATTCATCTTTTGACGTTGACAGGCATCATAAATTTATAATTGACTATGCAAGTTTCAGCAAGAGAAAAAATTTAAATGCTACCTCGTCAAAAGAAAAGCGCTGATGAGTTAAATCTCCTTGCAGTCAACAATTTTAGAGAGTACTTAAGAATTCCATCCGTTCATCCAAATGTGAATTATGGTATTGAATTTCTATACTTTGTTTCTTAAAATTTAATTTCTTATTTTCCAAGACGACTGTGTAATTTTTATTCAAAACCAAGCAAAAAGTTTGGATCTACCATTCCAAATTTACCACTGCTTCCCAAACAAACCGGTAGTCGTTCTGTCATGGATAGGTCAGGAACCAAATCTCCCAACAATTTTACTTAACGGTCATATGGATGTGGTTGCCGTATATGAAGTATATTCCCCAATTTTAATTTCAAAATAAAGTAAAAACTTTGCTTTAGGAAAAATGGACTTACCCTCCATTTGGTGCTGAAATAGACGATAAGAAAAACATTTATGGACGTGGTGCTCAAGACATGAAAAGCGTATCCATTCAGTATTTGGAAGCAATCAGAAAACTCAAAAACGATGGAGTCGTGCTAAAACGAACGATTCACGTGTGTTTTGTGCCAGGTATTGAAAGCAAGATTTCAAAATTTCAAAATCAGTTGGGTAATTTTAGATGAGGAAACTGGTGGAAAGGAAGGAATGGGTGCGTTTGTCAAAACTGAATATTTTAAAGCACTGAATGTTGGGTTTGCGTTAGATGAAGGATCAGATTCTTCAAATGACTACTTCTTTTTTACGTATGGCGAACGTAGTGCTTGGAGTGGGTGCATTTAAACTTTCAAGTCTAAAATTGACAATTTATTTTTAAGAGTTGCATTTTCATTGCCCTGGGAAATCTGGTCACGGTTCTCTTTTGCAAGACAACACACCCGGCGAAAAGGTAGAGTACTTGCTTAACCAAGTATATCAATTTAGGGAACAAGAAAAAATTAGACTCAGTAATGATTCTTCATTAACAATTGGGGATACAACTACAATGAATGTTACAAAATTATGGGTAAAATTGAACCGTTTGTCTAATATTTTACTGATTTAATTATTGTTAAAGGGAGGCATTCAATTTAATGTAGTTCCCGATGAACTCTCATTTATTGTCGACTGCCGCCTTCCATTAACCATAGATTTTAATGAATGGGAAAACACTTTGAAGCAGTGGTGTAAGGAAGCCGGAGAAGACGTTTGGATCGAGTACGAACAAAAAGAACCCAAATATCCTTCCACTAAATTGGATGATTCTAATCCATATTGGATTGCTTTCCAAAAAATTGCACACAAACTGTAAGAAATTTTGTTTGATGTTCTAAAATTGATTAACTGCATTTAGAAACCTTCAACTAAAACCACGGATAGCAAGTGGAATAAGTGATAGTCGTTATTTAAGAGAATTGGGAATTCCTGCAATCGGTTTTTCGCCAATAAATAATACTTTGGGTTTGACGCACGATCACAATGAGTATCTCAATCAAGATATCTTTTTGATAGGAATTTATATTTACATCAAAGTTATATCAGCTGTGGCTAGTGTTTAATTTCTTTATATTTACTATGTAAAACCAATTTATTATAAATAAATCATGCCAAAATTTAATGCAAAAATTTTGCTTTTAATGTTAAAACAAATCAGAACAAAGGATCCGTAACTGTTCAAAGGGAACCGCAGTACCTTAAAAAACAATGAACTACACGTATCAGTACTTACTGCGCGTCAAGTGCGAAAAAAGTATGTTGAGCTGACGGAAACGCTTTTGAGATAATCAAGTTTAAAGTTTAGTTAATTCTAATTAAAAATTTAGATTTTCTATAGAACCAATTGTGTAAATAATAAGTGCATCTTCATTTAATTATCATCAAAGTTCACTTGACACAATACAAAATAAAAATTCAAAGAGAACCGCAAAAAACACGGTCAAATCAAAGGAAGACTTTATCAATCTTGTTAAACAAATGATTTTTTTACCAATTTTTGCTATCTAAAGTGGCAAAAGTTTAAAAATTAAACGATAACAGCAACAAAGAAAATTTTAACTTCACTATTTATGTTCGCGTATGCATGTAGTACTTCACGATAAAATGCAATATAAATAATGCATCGGATTAGATCAAGGTTAGTTTACCTTAATTTTTCTCAATTTTTTGCAAAAAGTTGCAATGTCTTCCAAAAATAGCAAAAGTAACAATGAGTTGGATATCTTAGCTGTGAACAACTTTAGAGAATATCTAAGAATTCCATCCGTTCATCCAGATGTGAATTACGGTATTATTATTAGTTATATCTTTATTCCTGAAACCACTTTCATTTTTTTAGACGATTGCGTAATTTTTATTCAAAAACAAGCAAAAAGTTTGGATCTACCATGCCAAATTTACTACTGCTTTCCAAAAAAACCAATAGTAGTTTTGACATGGATCGGACAAGAACCACATCTTCCAACGATTTTACTAAACGGTCATATGGATGTCGTTCCAGCATACGAGGTTTGTTTTCTAATGTAAATTTACAGAGATAAATAAAATAAAAGTTTGTTAAAGGAAAAATGGACTTACCCTCCTTTTGGTGCTGAAGTGGATGAGGAAAAAAATATCTATGCGCGTGGTTCGCAGGACATGAAAAGCGTATCTATCCAATATTTGGAAGCAATCAGAAAGCTCAAAAGCGATGGAGTCGTGTTGAAACGAACGATCCACATTTCTTTCATGCCTGGTATTGCTTTACAAAATGTTTTCACTTTTAAATTTATTTCTTTAATAATTATAGATGAGGAAATTGGTGGATGGGAAGGAATGGCTGCTTTTGTTACGAGTGAAGATTTTAAAAAAATGAACGTTGGGTTTTCATTAGATGAAGGACCGTATTATATTGACGATCATTTTGGTCTTGCGTATGGAGAGCGTAGTTCTTGGAGTAAGTGCATTAAAAATTTTAAATCTCCATCTGATGATTTATTTACAGAGTTGCATTTTTATTGTCCCGGGCAATCTGGACACGGCTCGCTTTTACTCGATAATACGCCCGGTGAAAAAGTCGAATATCTTCTCAACCAGTTGTATCGATTTAGAGAACAAGAAAAACAGAAACTTCTTGATGATCCTTCATTAACAGTTGGTGATGTAACCACAATTAATGTTACACAATTGCAGGTGAAATTAAACTTAACTGGTTCCGAAAATCTCACTATTGTTATTGTTTAAGGGAGGGATTCAATCCAATGTGGTTCCTGACGAACTGTCATTTGTGGTTGACTGTCGCCTTCCAGTTACAGTAGATTTTGTTGGGTGGGAAAAAACTCTTAATCAGTGGTGCAAAGACGCCGGAGAAGGTGTTTGGATTGACTACGAACAAAAGGATCCCAAATATCCTGCCACTAAATTAGACGATTCTAACCCATATTGGATTGCTTTCAAAGGAGTTTTAGATAATTTGTAAGAAATTTTATTTGATGAGTTAAATCTGATTAGTTGCTTTTAGAAATCTAGTATTAGTTCCTTCGATATTTCCGGCAGGAACCGATAGTCGCTTCTTAAGGAACCAAGGTATTTCTGCATTTGGGTTTTCGCCAATGAATAAAACTAAGGTGATGGCTCACGATCATAACGAGTATCTTAATCAGGACATTTTTTTGAAAGGAATTGAGATATACGCTGAAATTATACCAGCTGTAGCCAACGTTTAATTTTATTCTTGTGTATTATTAAATTTTGATGGGGAGGTTAAAACTCCAAAAAATAGATGTAATGAGTTTTAGACCTTCAATTATATTTCTTATCAATAAATAGATTACGAAAAAATATCACTTTTTATTTTTTATGGAAATTGAAAGTAATTATTTTATTTAAGGTTTCTAAGGTTTATGGTTACTAAGGCTTCTCAAACGAGAACCCGACAGGTAAAAGTATATCCCGTAATACGCGTCTCGACGCATGTATCTCGAAGCAATTACAGATTAAGGGGTTGAAAAAATAATTTTTCAAAAAAAAATTTGGAAAAATTTAGAAAATTATGATGATTTCGGATGATTTAGTAAAAAAAAATTAAAATTTTTATAAAAAAGTTTAATAAAACTAAATAAAAAATTTTAATACCTCTTTTATTGCACCCCACACCGGGATTCCGAGAAAGCAAAAATTTTCATCTTGGAATCTCGAGATTTGAAACTTGCGGGAAATGAAAAACCTTAATTGGAAATTCACAAAATGGACGATAACAATTCATTAATTTGTCTTAATTAGAAATATTTGGTTCTGATAATTATGCCCTTTTGAGAGAGGGCAAGATCCACCTTTTGTTTTACCTTTCTTACCTTTTTTGAGAACATATCAAACTAACTGTTGATTTTGATCTAAGAAGGATAATAGGAAGGTATGAAAATAAAATGTTTCTAACAAGTATAATATATTTTTTTCAAAGGCATATTTAAATAATTTTTAGTTTCTTAAATTTTGAAATATGAAGTTGCTTAATTTATAGAACATTAGCAACAGCTGATATAATTTTGCTGTATGTAGCAATACCTTTTAAGAAAATATCCTGATTTAAAAATTCATCATGGTCGTGCAACAAAACAGGAGTATTATTCATTGGGGAGAAACCCAAAGCAGGAATACCAAGCTCTCTTATAAAACGACTGTCAGTTGCACCAGCAAATATCTGAGGTGTTAGTTGAAGATTACTAAAAACAGGAAATTACTTTTTGACAACTTAAAAATAATTACCTACAGTTCATCTGTCGCTTTCTTAAATGCGACCCAATATGGATTAGAATCATCTAGATTGGTAACAGGAACCTGAGGATCTTTTTGCTTGAAATCTATCCAAACATCCTCTCCAGCTTCCTCACACCACTGGTTAAGAGTCCTTTCCCACTCGTCGACATCCACTGTTATAGGAATCCGACAATCAACCACAAAAACAAATTCGTCAGGTACAACGTTTGATTGTATACCTCCCTACAAAAAATTATTTACCAAAAAATTTTGCAAAATTTTAATTTTACCATCATTTGAGTAAGGTTGACCGTTGTAACGTCTCCAATTTTTAGTGACGGGTTATCTTTCAGTTTTTGTTTCTCTTCCTCACGAAATCTAAACAATTTATTTAGTAGATATTCCACTTTTTCTCCAGGCGTGTTGTCGAGCAAAAGCGAGCCATGACCAGATTGTCCAGGACAATGAAATTGTAAGCCCCAACCACAACGCTCACCATTAACAAGAATGAAGTCTTCGGTTGGATTAGCCATTCCTTCGTCCAGTGCAAATCCAACGTTCAAGTTTTTAAAATCGTTTGATTTTACAAATTCCTTCATCCCTTCTATTCCACCAATTTCTTCATCGGGCACGAAAGAGATGTGAATTGTTCGCTTTAACGTTATTCCGTCATATTTTAATTTCCTGATAGCTTCCAAATATTGGATCCCAACAGATTTCATGTCTTGAGTTCCACGTGCGTAAATATTATTTTGGTCGTCAACTTCAGCACCGAAGGGGTCATAAGTCCAATTTTCCTAAAAGAAGAAAATAACAAACTTATAGCCGTTGTTCCTTTTTCCGCGTTTTACTAACCTCAAAAACTGGAACCACATCCATATGACTATTTAATAGAATAGTTGGTAAGGTTGGATCTTGTCCGGTCCATGTCAAAACCACTATTGGTTTATTTGGAAAGCAGTGGTACACCTTACACGGTAGGTTTAAACTTCTGGCTTGCTTTTGAAGAAACGTAACGCAGGAATCTATCAAGTTAAAAATGAAATCTTTTAACAGGCAAATAAAAATTTACAGTACCATAATTCACATTTGGATGGACCGATGGAATTCTTAAATATTCTTTAAAGTTGTTAACCGCGATGGTTTCTAATTGACTGTCACTTGCTTTAGTTTGCGAAGACATTGTAGTTTTTGAATGCAGAAACTATGAACTACCGAATTTGACTATGAAACTTAACATTTTATACCAGATTTGTCAAGGATTTAAGTGAGGTTTGCATTGTCCAATTGTTATATCGAGCAGATACTTGATAATTTAGATATAGCAAATTGTACATATTTTTTTAACACGATAAAAAAATTATTAGATAGCTTTTTCTCTTTGTTCTCCAATTAAATAGGTTAAAAATTTCCAAATATTTAAAAATTAGTAATGCAAATGAGGCGCCGATGGGTTAAATTTTAAAATTTTGCTCAGTATATTGCCGGCGTAGTTTGCTTGACTTCTTTTTCTGACCATTGAATATTATAATGTTAAAGATTGCAAAATTAAGTTGCGGTAGCGTAAAAGCCGTATGTGTTTTACAAATAGAACGTGACGAGATTTCCTATGGTGCTAAAATTTATATATGGGAAAAAGATGGATGTAATTATTTAACCTTGGACCTGAAAATATTTTCAGCAGGACCTACCATTTTACCTTTGTTTTCATGATAGTGTGATTACTTAAAGATTACTTATGACGTCAGTGATTTTGGGAATATAACATTTATCTGTTATTAAAGTTTACGATTTATAAAATTAATTTCATTTAATTCTATAACTAACCCAAGACCATTTCAAAACCATAAAATGTACCAACCGTCCAAAGAAAGCAGGAAAGTAAACACTTTCTAAATTAAATAAAGGATATGGAAATAATGTAGGAAATATAATCATCTTCTGGCAAGCATAATATTCTTCTACAAAATTAAATTCTAAACCTTTCTTTATTTATTAAATTTTAAAACCTTAATTTGTTAATTTTATGGAACATTAGCAACAGCTGATATAATTTTGACGTACGTCTCAATCCCTTTTAAGAAAATATCTTTATTTAAATATTCATCATGATCGTGTAACAAAACTGGAGTATTATTTATTGGTGAGAAACCCAGAGCAGGAGCACCAAGCTCTCTTATGAAGCGACTATCAGTTGCACCAGAAAATATCTGAGGTGTTACTTGAAGATTCCTAAAAAAAAACAAAAAACAAACTTTTAACCACATATAAAAATATAGTTACATTTCATCTGTTGCACTTTTAAAAGCCATCCAGTATTTATTGGATTCATCTAGTTTGGTAACAGGAATTTGAGGTTCTTTGGATTCAAATTCGATCCAAACACCCTCTCCAGCTTCCGCACACCACTGGTTAAGGGTCTTTTCCCATTCCGTGACATCCACAGTGATTGGAATACGACAGTCTACTACCAAGATGAATTCATCAGGCACCACGTTTGATTGCACACCACCCTATAAAAAAATTGTTTTCGACCAAGTTGATACAATTTTAGTGTTACCTTAAGTTGGGTTAGGTTGACTGTTGTAACATCTCCAATTTTTAATGATGGGTTATCTTTTAGTTTTTTCTTTTCCTGCTCACGAAATCTAAACAGTTTATTCAGTAGATATTCAACTTTTTCTCCAGGTGTGTTGTCATGCAAAAGAGAACCATGACCAGACTGCCCAGGACAATGAAAGTGTAAGAACCAAATGCAACGTTCACCATAAACAAGAACGTAGTCTTCGGTTGCATTAGCCATTCCTTCATCTAGTGCAAATCCAACGTTCAAGTTTTTAAAATCGTCGGTTTTGACAAATTCGGCCATTCCTTTTACTCCCCCAATTTCTTCATCAGGTACAAAAGAGATGTGAATTGTTCGTTTCAACGTTATCCCGTCATTTTTTAACTTCCTGATTGCTTCCAAATATTGGCTTCCAACGCATTTCATGTCCTGAGCTCCACGTGCATAAATATTATTTTGGTCGTCAACTTCAGCACCGAAGGGGTCACGAGTCCATTTTTCCTAAAAAGAAAATCATCTAAATTTGCAGTTTTGTTTCTTTCTGTGGGTTAGAAACCCTAAAAACTGGAACCACATCCATATGGCTATTTAATAAAATAGTTGGTAGGGTTGGATCTTGTCCGGTCCATGTTAAAACCACTATTGGTTTATTTGGAAAGCAGTGGTAAACCTGGCACGGTAAGTCTAAACTTTTTGCCTGGTTTTGAAGAAAGGTAACACAAGCATCTTTAAAATAATTGAAAATATAATATGTTATTACATTAAAAAAAGTACGGTACTACCATAATTCACATTTGGATGGATGGTTGGAATTCTCAAATATTCCTTGAAGTTGTTTACCGCGATGGTTTCTAACTGACTCTCACTTGCTTTAACTTGCGAAGACATTGTAGTGCTTGAATCCAGCAACTAATAGATTTTGTTATCCGTCGTCTTTTTATATCAGCATTATCAAGGTTTAAATGCGGTTTGAAATTATTTGTTTTCAATTTATGTGTATTTGTATTTATTGTTATATCGAATATTGGAAAATTTGGTTAAATTGTAAATAATATATTTTTTCAACAATATTATTTAATAATTTCGTTGTTTTCGTTGTTAAATCCTCGAGTAGGTACTGATTATTACAGATGAAATTCATCCTAGATGAATGAAGAATTTGATTTTTTTTAATAATTTCATCTTGTACTTTTTTCCAAAAATAATTTAGGTGAGAATATTTTTAAAGTGTTGAAAAATTTATTGAACCACCTTCTCTCATAATTTACTCCAAAAGCCTAAAATTTTTGGAAGAATGGACAGATCAAGTTGAAAGTTTTAAGAACTTTCCTTACAAATTTAATGTTTTTTTACTAATTCAAGAAATCTAAATCTGGATCTGCTCAAGAATGGCCTGAATTTTGCAAAATTTTTTGGACTTTCGATAAAGAAATACTTTGTTTATGTTTTATTTTGAATAAATATGCGGGCAACTTGAAGTTAAATTAATTAATTCATCCAATACGACTCTTAATTTAAAAACCCGCTTCATATCATTAAGTCATTGTATCAAATTACGTTCATTCCATTAACAGTTATCTCTACCAACATAACTCCTGCTAGTCCCCCTTTCTCTTCCGCTTGCAATAGAAGATAATAAAAATAACATTTTAGTTTGTTACAATCATTACATATTTCGTGGTTAACTATCTTGTTGCTGTGGTTTTTTGTCCCGTCTTCTAAAAATAACCGACATTTATGTACTTAACAACAAACCGCGTAATAATTAAGAACAATTGAAGTAAATAAACAATATATTTACTAGTACTTAAATCTGATTAAATATAAGTGGATTGTGCGCACAAATTCTTGTGTAGATAAGAAAACAGTTTTAATGTAACGTATGTGGGAGTGCCAACCAAATTTTACCTTCGATCATGTCGGCAGCAACGAACCCGTCTATTATTAACTTTAGGGAATATCTAAAAATTCCCTCCGTTCATCCAAACGTCGATTACGGTGTGCTTTCAAAAATGTTGTGTACAAAATAAAAAGGTCTTAATTTTAGGTGGGTGTGTTGAATTTCTCACCAGACAAGCTACCGAATTAGGATTACCCATCCAAGTGCATAGCTGTTTTCCAAATAAACCCATCGTAGTGATAACATGGGTTGGGAAAGAACCCGGTTTGCCGTCGATTTTACTCAACAGTCACATGGATGTCGTTCCAGTTTTTGAGGTACTTAAATACAATTTTTGGTTGTTTTAAAACAATCTCTTCAGCAATGTTTTCTTTTGTTTTAGGAAAAATGGACCCATAAACCTTTTGATGCCGATATCGACGAGAATGGAAATATTTTCGCTCGTGGCAGTCAAGATATGAAGTGTGTCGGTATTCAATACTTAGAAACCATTAGAAAACTCAAACAAGATAACGTAACGCTCAAAAGAACCCTCCATGTTTCATTTGTACCCGATGAAGAAATTGGAGGAGAGAAAGGAATGAGAGAATTTGTTAAAACGGAAAATTTTAAAAAGCTTAACGTTGGGTTTGCTCTGGACGAAGGTTTGGCTAGCCCTACGAACGAATTTGCTCTATTCTATGGTGAAAGATGCATTTGGTGTAGGTGAAATGAATTAAATCCAAAGCTTTTTCTAATTTTGTTTCTCCATCAGATATGCATATACACTGTCCCGGTCAACCCGGTCACGGTTCTCTTTTACACGAGAACACCGCCGGGGAAAAAGTGCGTTACCTCTTGGACAAATTTTTTGATTTCAGGGAACAAGAAAAGAAAAAGTTGAAAGAAAATCCGTCCTTAACCATCGGGGACGTTACAACCGTAAACTTGACCAGAATTAAGGTAAGTTTTATGTTATTAGTATTAACTTATTATTTTCAACATCTTAATTTTTACCATAACATATTTTTTTAAATTTGTTTACACGCTGCATAGGATGGGTGAGTTATACGATGTTTTTCACAAATTACAGTTTTGTTAACTTTTACTAGGGGGGTGTACAGTCAAACGTGGTACCTGATGAAATAGTCCTAGTGATAGATTGCAGAATTCCGGTAACAGTGGACGTGAAGAAATGGGAAGAAACTGTTAATCAGTGGTGCAAAGAGGCTGGAGAAGGTGTTTGGGTTGAATTTGAACAAAAACAACCGCAAGTCGCGGTAACTAAACTTGATAAATCTAATCCGTTTTGGATTTCTTTTAAAAAAGCTGCTGATAATCTGTAAGTGGAAACTTTTCTTGGTCTTGGTTTTAATTTGAAAATTACAGGAACATCGAATTGAAGCCTCAAATATTCACCGGTGGTACCGACAGTCGCTATGTTCGGGCATTAGGAATTCCTGCCATTGGATTTTCTCCGATCAACAATACTCCGGTTTTGTTACACGACAACGATGAATTTTTGAATGCGAACGTTTTCCTAACAGGAATCGATATTTATTACAAAATAATTCCAGCGGTAGCAAATGTGTAAATATTGAATAAAATCTGTAGTGTAAAATAATTATTGCAGATTAAAATATTATAAAAGATGTTTACTTTTCAATTTATTCATCATGCTAAATAAAAAAACATCCTGAAAAATTACCTCTTTGTCCAAAAAATGTATTGAACTAACCTGCAAGGGTAAATAAAATTTCCATATAATTTAATGATTCAGGTTGGTACAAAAATTAAATTCTGTTTTCTGTATGTTATCAAAATTTAAAAGTTTAAAAAACTTGTAAATTTAACAATTTTTGTATTTGATATTTGAAGTAAATTTTATTTTGCAAAAGGAAACTTTAAATTTTACTTAAAATTTTTCGTTTCCTTTACATCTAAAAAATTGATGAGCTGACGCCTTTTACCTTTTACCTTTCATATTTTGTACTAAAAAAAAGTACAACAGTTTCTAGTATAATTAAAGAAAGTTTTGCTAAAATGTCCCAATCGCATTATTTAATTATCAAAATAAAAAAAGTACCTACTGCTAAACTTTGTTAACGATTTTTGCAAAATAAAATTAAATGAATTTCATCATAAAGAAAGCTTTTGTAGAAAGAAGCCGACTCGCTTTAATATTTAATGCACAGTTGTTGTTGGAGTTAGTTAGTAATTGAAAAAATAAAAAATAATTTTCATTAAAGAAATAAACATCAAAGGTAAATAAATATAACAAAAATATTGTTACAGTATTAAAAATGAAGAAGGCAAAATTATAAAGAAAAAGAAACAAACAGTCTGATGCTTTTAGCATTTGTTAAGTAATATTTTAAATTAAAATATGATAAGCTGGATTTATAGCAAAGAGAAGCTTTTGGATTATGTAGCATTTTTCACTTAATAGATTTTTGAATTTGAATGAATTTAACACAGTAAAAATAAAATATGTTTAATGAGCTTCCAGCCACTGCTTGTAGCTACCGTTAAAATATAAAAGCCTCGATAAAAATGGAGCTAATTTGAAAGAATTTTGCATTTCCACATATTTGTCCACAAGTTATCATCAAAAATCGGTACTTCATCATCAAAATTTGCATCATCATGTGTTAGATCTGTTAAGCCATTCAAATTGGTTTCCTCATTTCTTTCTGGGACGACCGACACTTTTTCTGCATTTGGGTTTATCAGTGCTGTTCATCTAAAAAAACTTAATGTTAAAAAAAATCGCAATCACTACCTAAGCATTATAAAGTACAATCGATTATTCGAAATAGAAGAGGATAGGAAAATAAACTTAAATTTGAGTTATCAAATTTGAATACCATGGGTGCCAAATCCAAAGATGCAAAACTCTAAGCTGAATTATATTTTAGGTGAGTGCTGGATACTGAAATATAATAAAACTAAGCACAGAACTTTCTTGATAAAATTTTGAAAATTTTGTTTGCCCCAAAAGTTTGTAAATTCGATCTTGAACAAAATTTAAATTTTTATTAATAAATAAAGTGAAATTTGCTTTTTCAGGTTTTAAACAAAACCAAAATTGATATTTATCTAAAAAAATTGTTAATCAAAATATGATATTTAAAACAAATTTGAAAAACAATAAACATTCCACTCTCAGCTCAACAACTCAAAAAATTAAAAATTATAGTAGGTACCTACAGCGCACTTTTCCTTAGGTTAGAATACCAAAAAAAGTAAACACGTTTTGATTGAAAACCAATTAACTATAATTAAAATTGCAGCGATCATGTTTTGGCCCTGAATTTGAGATTTACATTATTTTTAATGACTGCATAATATCGTGCTTGTTTAATTATTGTTGTATTTCCTCATAATACGGTTTAAAATAAAAATTAGTTTCTTTTATTTTAAAAAGTCAAAAGTAAAATGCGCCAATCAAGAAGTAATAGAGTTGATAAATTATAATTAAAAAAATCGGATGTGGACGTCACTGGACTTTCCGAACTAATTTCACCTACCTATTTTATGTTGCTTGAAAGCAATAGCTGTTGGAATGTCTATTAAACGAATAATAATATTAATAAAATAATTTTGAGAACAATTCGTGGAACAACTGTAAGAAACTTAAAGTCATGATATTTCGTTGTTTGTTACCTATTTTTACCGATTTCTTCTTGTTCCAAATTTCCTAAAATTCATAATAAATCAAAGAAAATCGATTATGTCTCAATTCAATGCTTACAGAAGGTTAATATAATTTTTTTTTCAAAATAACTTTTCAATGATTTTTAAACCATATTCAGTTTTGCTCGTTATTTTTAAGTAAAAGAAGGAGAAGAACAAAATATCATTTATTTACTTCACCCAACAAATAATTGATAAAATAAGGGGTTTAATTTTACTCTTATCCCAAAAACAATTTAACAAATTTAAAGGGTTTGGCAATAAACTCATCAGGTTGTAACCACATTTTTTGAGAATATTTTTTTTACTCTAATGCAGGACACTCTCAAGATCTTACAAGAATGGTGCAATAAACAATTTCTTTTGGTTAACTGGACAAAACAGAGCTTCACAGATACTTCCCAAAAAATAGCCAAAGTTAAGTTTTTTAGAATAATACTTGACAAAAAGCTGATCTGAAGAAAAGATTTGCAAATAAAATTAGAAAAAGCAAAGATGACCTTCTGGCAGTGTCGGAGAGCAATGGGATGGTCTTGAAGCTCGTTCCATAGGATCACCCTTATATACCATAAGATACTGCCGTTGTCAGACCCATGCACGGTGCACATCTATGGTACTAGTTCAGAACTAAAGAGATAACAACAGCGTTTTACTTGTCCTAGATTCAGAAATCAATTTGTATGTCAAACAGAAAATCACCTCTAGTCTGGTGCTTGATTGAATCCAGACACCGCATAAAATATTTCCCCAAAAATTTCTTTCTTTTTGCTGGGTAAAATGACATCACAGTAATGAAAGCAACAAAAGAGTTGATAAACTGACGAAAAGCGGCTCAGAAGGCTTTTTTCTGGTCGGGAACCGATGATCACGCTTGGTGTCAAAACCCTAGACGTCTTCTTCATGCACTGCAGTCAGGTCCGGCACTGACTTGAGAAGATTATAACGGATTCAGAAGTGATAAAGTCGGGGTGGGGGTAAAAATCTGAGGTAGTATCATGAACACAATTTAGAGATCTAAATGCATGTAAGTTTACCCCTTATACTCTCCACAACAAAGTCAGAATCCAGGAAGTCATCTATAAAAAAAGATCAGCAAGCAAACTTTTCAAGATTAAATTAATGTAGAGAAAACAAAATATTAATTTCTGGGAGCACATGCCTTTAGTGCTCTTTCTAACTACGATCCTAAAACTCGGATAACCATGTAATTTTAATTCCAGTTTTATTCAAAAACATTTCAGTAAATCTATAAATTACAGTAGTCTAATGTAATTCATTCAGCGTCAGGCAAACGCGTCAAGATAATTCTTCAAAGAAGAAGTTAATTTCATAATCATCTCAAACAATTTCAAACTTTTGAATGCACAATGGACTAATTGTTTTTTTTTAGTCAACAAATAGTTTGATAACGTATTAGTCGTTGATATTTTGACTTTTCAATGTTATGATTGATTTAATTACTGTAATAGTGCACGATAGTTTTTCTATTAAGTTTATCCATCGTCACGTTGTATTTTTCTTCAGCTGTGGGAATTTTTATTCGGATAAGAATTTTATATAATTTTTGTTCGTACATAACCTCAAAGTTGTTGTGAAGGTAACGCTTGTTTTTTGCTAAATAACAATAATTATTTGTTTTCCATTGTAATTATTCTATTAATTTATTTAATTCACCGTTGATAAGGTTTTTGTGACACTTCCTTTGTATACACCTGCACCCTTGCTTCCCATCCGAGGCTTACTCTTGTTTGTCTTGATTGTAAGTCACCGCAACAAGCCCTGCTGGTGTGAAGTGTGTGTCCCTGTCACCCTTTTTCCAATATAATATATTATTAAATGGAAGGTAATTGTAGGAAGTGCAAGAAGAAGTGTGTCGATGCACTAACCACAGCAAAATGTAGTGTTTGTGCAAACGTTTACCACAGGAGTTGCGCTAAGCTCGTAAGGGGCATGCTACCTGTGGAGAATGATTGGAGTTTAGTTTCTTGTGGTACACACACCGAGAAAAGCGCCTCCTTGACTATTCCCGATTTTTCGCCTGTTATTTCGGCGCCCGGGTCTCCTAGTTGCGGACCAGTGGATGTTGAAGTGCTTGAGGGAATCATCTCGCGAGTGATGAGCACACAGTTCGAATCGCTTCGTGATGAGTTGCTGTCTGTTATTGGTGGTATGGGAGCGGGTCAACCGGTGAGGGATGAGATGATTTCCTTGAAAGAGGAAAATAAATCCCTAAAACTTGAAAATTCTTTGCTTCGTGATAAAAACAACTCACTTAGTGAAGAAATCAATTCGTTAAAGAGCGCAATTAGTCGTCCGACCTCCTTTGTGCCTCAAGTCGAGTCGAAGAGGAAATCTGCAGAGGTGGTTGGAAGTGTTGGAAATGTTAAAAAGGGTCCTCCTGTTTCTGGGAAGAAGAATTCCGCATCATATGCATCAGCTTTAGATGGAGGTTTCAATCTATCTCGAAGTGAACCTATACCAACTTGCTCTGTAACGGATGGGGCTAATGGGATTTTGTCGAATCCACCTATTTCTGATCCTGACAATCAGCAGCCTGCTGCAGGTTGGCAGGAGGTTCGATCCCGTAGGAATGGCCATAGACGACCTCGAGTCTTAGGTTCGGGTGCTAATTTTGCCATTTCGGGAACCGCGCGTAAAAAGTGGTTTCATTTAAATAATCTTGCCCCAAATACTGAGGTTGACTCAGTGCTGGCACATGTCAAGAATGTTGTGGGTATTGCAGATGTAGTATGTGAAGGTCTGACTTCAAACAATCAGTATTGTTCCTTCAAGATATGTATACCTGAATCTTTAGTACCCAGGTTTTTGGATGGTAAGGTTTGGCCTGCGGAGGTGGCTATTCGCGATTTCTATTATAATCGACCCACTGGGGTGAATTTAAGAAATATGAGTCAGGATGCAAATTTTTTAAAGAATCATCCACCTTTAAAGAGCACGGCCAAGTAAGACGTAAGTCGTCTGATGGGGCTAATTGTTACAATTGCGATCATGATACTTTGATTGATTATGTGGGGATTGATTCCGATGGGAGTGAGCGTCTTGTTGAGGTTGTGAATTAAACGAGAATAAATAAAACATCCCGTTCTGAAATCGAAATTGAATGTTTTTATCAAAATGTCAGGAGCTTGAAAAATAAGGTTTCGGGTTTCTACAATTTCGTTTGCACGCATGAATTCAATATCATTGGTATTGCTGAAACATGGTTGACGGACGACGTGGGGAGCTCCGAGTTTTTTCCTGATTCATACTGTGTTTACAGACGGGATAGAGACCTTCTAGCCACTGGACTTTCTAGGGGTGGAGGCGTCCTTCTTGCGCTTCGAGAATTTTCTAATGTTTCGGTTGTGGATGTTGACTTCGTCACCTCAGTATTTATCTCTATAGATATTGTGGGTTGCAAAATTGTTCTGCCAGCCAAATCTTTTTTTGTCTTTGTTGTATATATACCACCGGATACATCATATTTTGTACTGGAATCTTTCCTGGAAACATTAGGAAACATTCCTAAATATAATTCCTGCTGTAGTGATAGGGGAGCGATACTGATAAAGAATTTTCAGTTTAGTACTGCTATGTCTCAGTTTAATGTAATTCTTAATGCTAATGAGCGTATGCTGGATCTGATAATCTCCGATATGAATTGTTTTAATGTAGAACGGGCTTGCACGGGGATTGAGGAGGATACACATCATCCACCCTTATCCTTCAATATCGATGCTGGTTGCAGAGTCAGTGCACCGTTTAAACCAGACACATCTTGTCGCAAATATAATTTTGGTGGTGCTAATCTTGAGCTTCTGTACACATTATTAAGCGAAGCGAACTGGTCTTCAGTCCTTTTCTGTTCCAATGTTGACCAGGCTTGCCAAAATTTATATAAAGTTATCTACGGCTTTTTTGATGCCGCTGTCCCTGTATTTAAAAATAGGTCGGCTCATCGATGTTATCCACCATGGTTTTCAAACGAGGTAATTTCTTTGATTTGCAAGAAAAGCAGGGCTCATAAGCGCTTTAAAAAGCGTAAGGATCCCGCTCTTTATGGGGTCTTCAGTGACCTGAGACGACGAGTCAGCATTCTTACTGATACTTGTTACAGGGAATACTTGCAGCGTATGGAGCAAAGCATTGGTACCGACCCTACAAAATTCTGGTCTTTTGTCAGGAGTAAGCGTGGCTCATCTAGAATTCCCGCCAGTGTCTCGGCAAATGATACCGTTTATAACGATCCTAAGAGCATTGTAGATGCATTTGCGCAATACTTTAAAAGTGTTTATCGCGATGATACATCGTCCGACACCCGCCATTTCGACTCTAGTAATCTGAACATTGATGGTAGTAATATCTCTGTCTCCGAAGTAAACATCGATGAAATTAAACGTGCAGTTGAGTCATTAACTGGCTCTAAAGCGAAGCCAACTGCGGGAGTTGATCAAATACCGGCGTTCATAATTAAGGATTGTGTATCCTCTTTCGTGCGTCCACTGAAACACATTTTTGATCTTATGCTGAATACTTCCGTTTATCCTAACGTCTGGAAACGTGCCCGCGTTGTCCCTGTTTTAAAAAAGGGAGATCCTTCACTCATTTCCAACTATCGTCCTATATCAATTTTATGTAACTTTTCAAAGTTGATAGAGTTGATTTTGTACTCTCGTATTTATGCCTCGGTGGGGACTATCATATCCTCATCTTAACACGGGTTCATGGCTCATAGGTCAACCATTACCAATCTTGCTTGTTTCACGCAATTTGTCTCTGGAATTCTCGACGGTGGCGGACAGGTTGACGCCATCTACTTGGACTTCCAAAAAGCCATTGATCAAATCGACCTAGACATTCTTCTGTTTAAGCTGGAAAGATTCGGTTTCTCCGATGCGCTACTTAAACTGATGCGCTCTTATTTATTTAATAGAGAGCACTTTGTTGAATACATGGGTTATATATCTAATTCTTTTGTTCCCACATCCGGAGTGCCTCAGGGTTCAAATCTGGCGACTCTGCTGTTCATCGTATTTATAAATGATCTAGTTTTAGTCATCGGATGTCTTATCTTGCTGTACGCTGATGATGTTAAGCTTTATCTTTCCATTGCGCATGTTAGTGATTGCTTGCGTCTTCAGAAATCAATCGACTCTGTTGAGCTCTGGTGTTCAAATAATAACTTGGACTTGAATATAGGCAAATGTTTTGTCATGACTTATACCAGGGCTAGATATCCTATTGTTTATCAATATAACATTGTTAACAGGGTAATCGGTCGCAGTGATGGTTGTAAGGATTTGGGTGTCTTCTTTGATGCAAAGTTAAACTTCATTCGGCATATTGAGATGATGGAGTCGAAAGCTCTCAGGTCCTTGGGGTTTATTATCCGCAGTTGTCGAGATTTCGCCGGTATTGAGGTAGTTAAAATTTTGTACTACGCGTATGTTCGTAGCGTTTTTGAGTATGCATCGATTATTTGGTATCCTATCTACCAGTGTCATGTAAGAAATTTGGAATCTATTCAGAGACGCTTCCTAAAATATTTGTATTTTAGAATACATAAGGTTTATCCTTTGATAGGCTTTGATCATGATTCACTACTGAGGATGTTTAACTTTCGTTCGCTGCATATACGTAGAATTGTAGCATCCGTTACATTTCTTTTTGGTCTGCTACATGGCAACATTGATTGTCGAGATCTTTTAGGTAAACTGAACTTTCATGTTCCTCGTATCACCAGCCGCAGCAGATCCACCTTCTACATAGATGCTCGTCGCACCAATTCAGCTGCTCGATGTCCGATAAGCGTAATGTGCACTAATTTTAACTTAGTGTCACATTTATGCGATATTCATGCTGATGGTTTAAAGAGTATCCACAATGCTCTCTTCGAGTTCCACTCCCATACTAATGCTTCAGAGTGATATACCTACGTTAATTCCGCATGCGTATTTTTGTAAATTATTGTATATTTGTTTTTGATACATTGTATAAGGTATTATATTGTACATATCATTTTTTTTTTTTTATTGTATAACATTTCAATTACTGTAATTGGGTTCGCCTGTTGTTAATTGAATAAAAATCATTAATAGTTAATAGTTAATAGTAAATTATCAATAAAGCCGTTAATTAATTTGGAAACTAGGTAAAACGGCCTTCTCCAGTAGCGGCCTCAAAAGATGACCGTTAGAGACCGACTACTGGAGGTGGACGTTTATCGGAGCAACCACCCTAAATAAAAATTTACTTTGTACCCCTTAAAGTTTGTACTACATGTAACAAGTAATTTTAATTTTTAAATTTATTGTAAAAAATCTGACACCCTCTGAAAAAACGCCCATGGTCTTGAACTCGGTGGTGTTTTTTTAAACAATATTTTCTTCGTCTTGTCATTATCAATAATATATAAGACGTAAATTCAACAAAATAACTATTTTTTGTATAAAAATTTTAAATTTTAATAATAATTTTGTATTAAGTAAAATTTTACCCCTCGGCATCTTAAAGGTGTGGAAGTTGTAAAACATTTTTTCGATATTCTTTTGATTGGCCGATTTCAAAATATTAACGTACACAAAATTGTACCTGCATAAAAATGACGTTATATTTCCAGGACAGCCAGAAGGTATTAATTTTTTTATATCTAAATGCGTACGTTCTGCCGTATTTCAGAAAAACTTGGAATAAAGTAAAGTGAATTGAACCGGTTTAGTTTGCAACCTCCTGTTTAAATCTCATTAAGTGCAATTGTAATTTTTTTTAATATCATCTACCTATATATTCAAGTAAAACTGGATAAGACCATAACAGTTTATTTAAGTTTTGAATTACTACATTGAAGAGAAATATGGGAACGTCTGCAAAAAGTGATTCCACAAGTGAAAATAATCTTCACAACAATAACAGCCTCAACAATAAGAAGTAAAATCCAAATACCATTCAAATACCTATTTTTATATTAAAATTTGTTTACAGATTATTGAAAAATGATATACTTCCATTCAAGATACACGAGGAGAAAAATTCAATATTGGTGAAATTGAGTGAAAATAAACACGCTGCTACGGTTTACAACTTATTTTTAACAGTTTTGTTCTCTCTATTTTTGAAAGAATTAATTTATAGTTATTTATACAATGGTGAGTAAGTATTAGGTACCTAAAATAAAATTCATGAAATTGTATTTTAAAAATTTTTTTTTAGAATTAATCTAGGATTTAATCTTCTAATCAAAGGATATTCCAAACTCCACGTTTCAATAGCAATTTGGCTTGGAATGTTTGCAGCCAGTTTTCTTTGCTTTTATGGTTTCAAAATTTGGGCTCTTCATCGAACGGAGCTAGTGCAAAAATGTGGTAAGTTACTTTAAAAATTTGCTATATCAGCTTAAGTATTCAAAATTTTTAGCTACAAAAGCTAAACTATGGGACAGATTTATGATCGGATTGGTAATAGTTTACTACTTCCTCTTCTTATACTGTCCACCATTTTTCATCACACAAAGCGACATTCCAATAGCTGCATCTGTGACACTACTTTCTGATAATGTAAGCTAATATTATCAAAACCGCTTACGACAAATCAGATTTTCTTTTCAGGTGAGAATGTTGATGGTTTTTCATTCTTTTATAAGGACCAATGCAATACGCGTTATACGCAACCAGAAAGAAAATAAATCGGTTGTTGTGCCAGGCCTCTCCAATTTTTTATATTTTTATTTTGCTCCAACTTTGATATACAAAGACGTTTATCCAAGGTAATTAACAAATTTTCTAACTAACAAAGTTTCTGATAATAACGTCTCCTTTAGATCGCAAAACAGAAATTGGAAAATTATATTTGGTTACGTGGTCGAATTTTTTGGAGCAGTTTTGCTTATGAGTTATTTGTTTGAAGGTTTCTTTTTAAATCAGTTTGTAGATTTTGGATTACGGCCATATTCGGGAAAAGAAATTGCTATGATTTTTTTTAGTAAATCCATGATTGGACTGTTACTTTTTGTTAGTATATTTTATGCAGTTATGCATGCTTGGATGAATATGTTTGCAGAGTTGATGAAGTTTTCTGACAGAACGTTTTATAAAGTGAGTAAGTGAGGGTCTTTTCATCTAATATTTAATGGGAAAATTTTGCAGGATTGGTGGACGTCTACGACTTTCGAGAGGCATTACAGAACCTCTAATGTGGTGGTGCATGATTGGCTGTATACTTACATCTACAAAGATTTTTACAAAAATGTGTATTCCAAAAGTAAATTTTCTGTAAAGCTCTTGGTGTTCATTATCTCCGCTGCTTTCCACGAATATATACTGGGATTTTCGTTCAGGTTTTGTTTGCCGATTTTATCATTGAAATTTGTATTGGTAGGGCTACCTTTTATGAAATGGCAGCTCAAGCCACATTATATTGGAAACGCTTTATATTTATATGAGTTGGGTATAGGGGCTACGATTATTATCACAGTTCACACCATGGAATATTATTCTAGGGTTAATTGTCCCATAGAAAATTTTACTGTTTATGATTATTTTGTACCCCACTTCTTTAGCTGTAATAACTAATTTATTTTAAATTTAAAAAAATTTTTACTTTTGAATGTTAAATTACTATTTATTTTTTGTATTATTTATTATACCCAAAATAATAATATAATTTACCTGAAATTTGTGTTAATCGCTTATAGATCGACGATGATGGGCAAATTGATTTTGAAAAATTGTACGGCAATAGCTGCCAAGTTACTTTTGTAATTTAAATCCCGCCAGAATAAAATATCTAAGGGATAAAATTCAGAAAAGTTGAAAAAAGCTCAAATTTTGTAACCTATAAAGTTATCCACGATTAGAAATACTTGGAAGTCCTATTAAAACAACAAATATTTTGAAAAGTTAGTAATTTAAATAAACTTACGCAATATTATATTTTTCACATGTGGTTAGTAATCAATGATTACCTAAAAATTTTTTGAAAAAAAGGAGAAGAAAAGGAAAGATTTTATAATTAAATTTTTGTAATTAAATTCAAATTGTATGTGCTAATTTAGTTAAACTTTTAAATCAAAATATTTATGCAGAATTTCAAGGAGAATTTTCCAAAAAGTTTTAGTTGACAGCTTAAAAACTACTTTCTAATCAAAAAGAAAAACCTTAAAAATGTTAAAATCTCCACTTTTATTTTTGTAAGTCAAACCACCCTAAATACTTTTTTTTTCGAAAAAATTTCGAAAGACACAAAAATAACTAAAAATAGTTTTTTTCAAGGTGGTTCTTTTAACGACCTAGAGCAGAAAAGTAAAACTGTTAGTAGCAACAAAATTTAAATATTCCTAAGTAACGAGCGGAAAAGCAATTTGTTTCTCTATCAAATAATCGAAATTATTAAATATTAATTTATACCTACTGTTACGATTTAAAGGAACCCTCCACGGAAAAACGTCATTTTGCAGTTCTGGCGTTGTTATAGTAACCTTGATTTTCTTGAATTCCTGAGTCAGCAATCTCAACAAATCGGGATGCAAAGTACGACTTTCGACAAACTAAAAAAATATCACTTGAACTTTACTGAAGATTGAGTACGTGAGAAAAAAATGAGTTTTTTGATTAAAAATAACAAGAGCTATTTATGTAACTGATTATAGAATGCAATGTTTTACGCAACGAATGTTGAATGGTCAAAATTTAGTGTAATTATTTTTGGAAAATTAGAACAGCTATTACGAGAATGAATCACCACAATAAAATTAAATTATTAAAACAAAATTTGATCTTTTAGTTTAGAATTACACCTTGATTAAACTGCTTCAAGCTCACATGCACTTGGCTCTATTGATTTATATAACAACTAAAACCCCGGTTTCTTTGTTAATAGGGACAATTTATCAACCCAGGAAGACCGATAGCTTTACGTGCCCCCCGAAACATAGAAACAATAATAGGACGTAAAGTAATAGAAGAGTTTGAGAGTTATTCTTATTATGAAAATACAAAATTTACAAAGGGTGGTACAACGCCAACTATCATCCCCAGGGTAGTCCTGTTGAGTGATTACTTGATTACATTCGACAGGGTTAACTTGGAGATAGTATTTGAATGATCTGTGAAGTGGAATAGGCATAGAGAGATAGAAGTACAGATAGAACAATAAGCATTGATGAGTATCTGAAAGAATTAAATAAATAAAATTAGCATTAATTGAAAAATCATATATTGTACTAATTACGGTTCATTATTAATAAGTCATTCTTTTCCATAGTTATTTAATAGTGTTGTGGATGGTTTTACAACTATTTTTTTTAACAATCATACTTTTTTGACTTAGCATATCTTATTTATTTCTTATTATCAATTAACAACGTGAACAGCCTTATCTAACTATAGATACTCGGGCAATTTTTCTAACCTGGTTGTCTCATTGCATATTAAACAATTACTATATAATTATTAATTATGTAAATACAAAAGGCTGCTACATATATTTTATATTTTTAAGAATTAAAACGAACAAAATTGCGAGAAAATTTTAAATCAATTTTTTTATATATTTTTTTTTCGTTTAGCAGTCACATCGTTAGCATAAAAATTTGTTATAATTAAATATTTGTACAAATATGAAGACTCGCAACTTCGCTGTTTATAATTATCAAAAATCAACTAAATATTCGAATCAACAACAATATCTACAATAGGTCATAATATACTGTGAATATTATCAATTGTTATAACAATACAACATTGATCATTTTTTCATAATTTAACGATTTTCATTTCAGCAAAATTTTTATCACTATTTTACCTTTATAATAAGCAGAAGCCAATTGTTAGTTCACAGACACAAAATTTCTTAACGAAATTTTATCTTGTTTCTTATGTTTTCTTCTTCTTCTTCGTCGACTTGCAATAGCAAGAAAATGTGGTATCGAAAGTCGACAAATGTGTTACGGTTTGAAATTATTTATAAAGTTACTTATTAATGGCTACAATATACCTAGTGTTAAATGTTTGCTCACTATAACTACAATATATATGTGTCGTTGTCTCCAAGATTTAGATATTCTAAACACAACTCGCAAGAAAATGATTTGAGTTCAGAATTCGGCGTAAGCGATCTTACAGAACGGTAATTTTTCGGGACACCCATAGAGGGAGCACAGCTTTTCAGCGACGCTCATCCTATTAACGTCCCCGAAAAATTTTTAATCCGTCAAAAAATTTATTGTTAATTAAGTGAACTGTTAACACATTGTAAACATATAAGAAAATTTTAGTTTAATATTATGTTTATATATCACACACTACTAATCTAATATAAGTCGTTCTACGATTGCTTACGATGTTTTACAATAAAGTGAAATTTTACAACAACAATTAGGAACAACAATTTAAATATCTATTTTACAATATGTATAGTACCAACAAATTTGCTAGTATCGTACTATTGCAAAATATTGGTATTTAAATATATAAAATCACCTTGACACCCGGATAACAATTTAGTGCTACATAAAATGTCTACTTTATATAGTGTTTTTGCATTGATTTGCATTTAAGGGTGTAAAGTTTAAAAAAAAGAAAAAAATTTTCTTAATGATGATTTCACCCAAATTCCACATTAAACATTGCGTTTTGCCAAAAAGACATTTTATTATCTCTGATTAACACACTTGAGCAACGACACCTATAAATATACACACAGCAACACATTCTATTAACACTAAAATTTTACAAAGATGCAACCACTATCACCAACTACTTAAGACAGATATAGATACACGAATTAGTTTCATCTAAGAGAAAAAAGACGATGATATAATTACAGTTATATGTAGGTATAATTGACACAGACAACTTTAAGATGCAGAATTTTATTATTCTATTCGATTTTCGAATAAGCTGGATTCGAAAAACGTTTTCTGAACTTAAACGTGCAAAAATGCGGTAGGTATAATAGTAGATAAGTGCGGTGCAGTAATTTAAACGTGCAAGGAGAAAGAAGAAAAGAAAAAAGTCAGGTTAGGATTAGAGACAAAGAAAAAAAAAGAATTCGAAAACGAAGGTGGTCGTTATTCTTATTTATTCCGTAGCAAACCGACTTTTACGCATACGACTTCTTTCAAACCATGAAAGCTAAATTAAGTTAAAATGTAGTACAATAAGTAGTACAAATAGTAAGTTGTGGTGTTTTATAGTTGGTCGTATGGGACTTACATCTCAAGAAGATATCCACAAAGAGACAGAGACAACAACAATGAACAACGAACAATTCAAAAATGACATGCAACACCGACACATAAAAGAAAAGCTATTGCCATCGAAATTGAAAATGACAAGGCATTTGCAATATGTGATGAAAACAATCGCAAGTTACTACTTCCGATACGCTCCATTTATTCCGATCTTATTTGGTTATTCCAAATGCCTTCATTCTTTATTATATTTAAAATGTACGAGTGCAATAGTAAAAAGATAAGAGTCGCTTTATTGCAAAGATAAAAACGGCGTAAAAAAGCAAAAAGGCACAAATTTAGAGATGATAATCAATATTTTCGTATTTTTCACAAAAATAACATCGATCAAGCGCAATCGTAACAAAAATTTGTCGATTGTAATAGTAAGGAGGGCACTTAACATTTTCAAAATAGTAGAGAATGATTAACAATTTGTTAACGTTGCCAACTTAACTTTTCTCTGTGTGGTATCATTTTTTTTTATTGGTGATTACGTATTATAATCGACAATTTGGGCAACATTGAAACACTTAAGGCAATTCAAGGAATTTGGATGATGACCAATCACAATGTGTTGGAAGGTAAAGAGCCATTAGGCAGTGAAGGAAAAGTGTTAAAGAAGCCTCAAACATACCCCCTTATCGTAAATTTTCATGCTTATCACACAAAATGAAAAAAACGCTCACAATTTGGTAGATTTGTTACAAAAAATAGGTAACACTATATCTATCTACATAACTTGGTAACAATTTTAATAACATCACGACAAAAGTATTATGACAATGCGAATCGGTGTGCCACGTCATCATAATATTTTTGTTATTTGTTAATTGTTTAAATATCGCAGTCTCTTTTTAAAGTGTGGCAGTTTGCTGCGCGACATAAAATTATATTGTATTCTTGTACTTTTAATTTCAAAAATGTGAACGAACGAGCGAACGAACGTACAAACGAACGAACGAACGACTTGCCTTACATTCAACAAATGCACGCAAGTAAATAAACAATTCTTTTTAAATTTATTATTCGAACAATTAAACATCAAAATTAGAAAAAAACCTTTTTGGTATTATTCAAATGTTTGATCACAG
The DNA here is from genome assembly GCA_905340355.1 of Rhagonycha fulva. Lineage (NCBI taxonomy): Eukaryota > Metazoa > Arthropoda > Insecta > Coleoptera > Cantharidae > Rhagonycha > Rhagonycha fulva. The sequence goes on from HG996559.1 coordinate 4,915,428, forward strand.
GTTTGCGTCTAACAACTGGGTTTGTCCTATAACTAATTTCATTATCTAAAGCAGATGTAGGTACATTTTCTGAGCTGTTAGCTGATCTACTGAGGCCGCGCAGAAATTGCCTCGTGGATGTCTTCAAATTCATTGCATCACACATTTACTCTCTATTTGAGACTTGAGTTCGTTTACTTGTGTCTCTATCGTATTCTTCAACTCTGAAAACAAAAATTGTTACAGACACATAAGACAAGATGCTAGAAGGATAAAAATAGTAGTAAAAGTAGTAAAAGAATCAGTCACGAGAAGCTCATCGCTTTAGTAAATAAGTACATACAATTATTTTTAAGATAAGAACATTTTGGTGGTGAGGTAGGTAACATTCGTAATAATCACATATAGATTTTATATAAATATGCAGAAGTGCACAAGAAAGAGTAGTAAAAAACTATAATCAAGCATACCAACAAATAAGGGAAAACAAAAACAAAAACATAGTTAATAAAAAAGAATTTTAATTAAAAAAAAAAATAAACAAAACAAAAAAATTGATGCTTGAAATAAACAATCAAAAATCCCATAAATTTTCGTTATCCCGAAGCGATATCATCGCCCAAAATTTATGGCAAACCAATAAAATATATGTACATACAATACATTTCGTTGGATCACAGGATTTTTTATTTCAAGCATCCATCTACATTTTGATGTACAATAAGAAAACTTAAAAAATAAAAATGTCATTCAAACTTACAATTACGAAATTAAATGGTAGAGAAATTTTCAGGTGATTTAATTTGACAAGTTTTGTGGTCACGAGTTTCTAACTCCATTTACATAAAAAAAAGTTCAATAACAAATTGTTAAAAAAGGAAGCTTGACATAAATTAGTTTTGAATGGTTAAGAAACGGGGAAGGGGGTGTTAAATGTAATTTACAACAGCACAGTCTAAACGTTTTTCTTCCTCAAAGCCAAATTTCTCCCTTCGTCTCGAACAAATATTTTTTATATACACAAGGAATTTAGAAAAATGCAGAAGAATTGCATGCATAGAAAGAAATTTCTCGAGGCATCGATCTCAAACGTTGAACGTTGCACAAATAATTATTTACCCATCAAAGGCAGTTGATTTTTCTTTCGATCTACTCACATTATTTTGTGGAAGATATTGTGTTACTAGCCAAATCTTCACAAAATTTTGATTTGTTAACCAAATCTTAAGCCCAAATTACTTTCATCATGTAGAGGAAAACCCACAACCTTTGCTTAAAATAAAAGAAAAAGCTTATCAAAATATCTTTTACAATGACCTCATCTTTGGAACTTTTCCAAACTATTATTCCTGGAACAGATTATAAATTGATAAAAAAAACACAAAGAGTTTAGTTTGGCCTGGTTTAGCTACCCAACGGTGTCGTCCACCAAGAACGCACAGGAGGTGTACAAGATATAGAGATATTGTTTTGTACAGGCGGATGAATTTATGCCAGATAATGTTTTTACTTCCATTGTAAAAACGGCTAAACTCATCCGTTTTATCCAGTCATCCGTTTTATTTTTGAATGCTGAAGAAGACTTGTGGATATTTGTTTAATTATAACAAAAAACAATTTGTGTGGGAACATGGAAGACAATGCATTAGTAACTTCTTAGGATCAAGAAAATTACATTTAAAATTTGGTATTAGGCACTTCAATAAATTTGCTAGATTTTTAAAACTCACTCAATGCCAGAATGTGAAAAAAATTAAAAGAAAGAAATTGAAATTAGTTCAAATTTAGTTGGAGTTTCTACCCCTACACTTCTGGTTATATAGGTTAAACCAAAAACTTTAGATTTCTTTTCGATGTATCGTAGTATAACTAAAAATTAATTATATCGTTTAAATAATCACCACCTGCATTCTTTGATGACAAAATTTCTGGTTTCAAGAATCTACAAATATTTTGAAAATCAGACTTTATGGAAGACAAAAGATGTTGATTAGTATGTACCCGTTCCATGCAGTTCTCTAAACTCTAAGTAGAAGAAAGCTTTGAAGAAAAGAGAAAATCGTAAACTTTAAGAAAATCAAGCAAATAAAAAACTATAATAGCATAGCGGAATGATGGAAAACATGTGTAGCCGTGCCGAGTTCGAATCCTTCATTCACGATAAAATAACTGGAGTTAAAAACTACCATATAAATCACCTCGAAAATTCAAGCAATTAGTGCGTCAATTTTTGGCAAATATGTTTAATATTGTCAACGATTTAGGCCAATAAAGGCACCAATTTAATTGTCATTCGTAGGTAAAAAAAGTTAAGTGTGACAAAACCAGCATTTTCCAAAATATTGGAAGCTGAATAAAAATTACAAGGTAATATTTTTTTGGTGAATTTTTCACTTTTTTAGGGCCAATAGTGGCCAAATTTTAACAAACAAGTGAATTCTTTTTCGTTTTATAGAAAAAATATTTCATTTTATTTGTATAAGTTAGGGTTAAACTTACGTGGTAAATATTCAAAAAGTTACTTTAAAAAAAGTAACTTTTTGAACCACCCTAGGATATAAAAATTTAATTAGGTTTAAGTTGGTCCAAGAAAATTAATTTTTACTACCCTAACCGTATCGACGTCGTTAACATTTTAACACATTTAGAATTTGAATATAAAACATCAAATTTAACTACTTAACGACTAAGTTAAATTATTACTGCCATTGGTGGTAGGTACATTTGTTATTTGCTATTGCTTTGGTTAACAAAATTTGGTGGTCTACATTATCGTACAACTTTTCTTTATCTTTGTAAATCCTGTAAAACACTCACTCGTGAATTCGTCCTCGTCTTCGAGTTCAGCTTCTCTCGCCAACTCTTCGGGTGTTTTTTTCTTACGCATTAAAGGATTTGGTTCTTCCTGAACGGCATCCACTATTTCTTCCTTCTTTTTTATGTTATACTAAAACAAAACAGCTAGATTAGTAATAATATTAGAAAGAAACGTAAAAAAAAGTATTCGTCAAAAATGACGGTCCGTCAACAAGAGATGTCTGTCAACAATAACGTCATGTCTTGATATTGCAACCGTCATTCATGATGGATAGTTAGTTCTACCTCGATATTGGTAGGTAAATGTTACTGTTCGCTATTAACAGCGAATGCAAAGCAAACAATTTTTACCACAAATTGAACATTTACAAATCAAATAATCAAACAGTAATATCTAATAGTATAATAATCTGAGGTAAAATAGACAAAAATACAAAACCGATTCTACTTAAAATGCATAAATACTTCATTTTTCAGTCAAAGTTTAAAAAAAGAAGAAATAATTAAAAAATTCATTAATTATCCTTCTTGGGTTAGAAAACCATTTTTGCTGAGTAAGCTGCCTTGTTAGAACCACAATACGATTTTATAAAACTGCAAGTCAGTCTACCGCAAGCCATTAAGTAGATTATTTTTGGATATCTTAAAAATATTTTAAAAAATAGTGAAATTCAAAAAAAAACTTTTATCGCAAAAATAGCAAATTAAATTGTTTGAAAGGATCACGCCGGCCGGTTTAATTGTCCTTATTTTCTGTAACCAGCATTGTGTGTTTAGGATATCAAATTTGACTCTTTTATTTTATAGCATTTTTCCGTCATTTATTTTTATTTTCTTTTATGAACCAAAGCAATCAAACGACTTTATGGCGCAGTGCTTAGGAAAACGAAATAAAACTTTGTAGATTTATAAAGCAGATATGTAATTCTAGGTTTTGACTTAATTACGTCGATTTTTTACGTTTGAAGAGAAAAATTACCCAATTTGAATTTGGAAAAAAATTTGCTCGTATATATTTTCATTTTTATAACTTTTATCACATCTCTGGTCTAAAGTCATCGCGATCGAATTTAACTTGGAAACTTCTATAGCAATTCGCGGTTAGAAGTTGTAAACCCTGAAGCTTTTGCCTATATAAGTGTTTGTTTCAATTTGCAAGGGAAATTGCCCAATTTGGAATCAACGTGCCTTAAACACGACCCACAATTTTGTAATTGGGCGCACAGGAAAATGTTTAAACAAATTTTTCTTTACAAAAATCGATTTTGCAAATGCAAATTGTTTTAATACGTTAAAAGGCAGGTAATCTTATTCAGTGCGTCCCTTGAAGCAAATTTCAAACTCAGTTGTCTGAAAGATATAAGTTTCATATCTTCAACTTCTTTGTTGAGTAATTTATGAGATTTACACTTTCTCAACTCCTATTTGATTAAGTTTTGCCTTCCTTGGTTCGACTTTAATAACTTAACACTCATATAATGGCGAAGTAAAGCTCCACTTAATTTTATCCTATTAAAATGCAACTTTACAACTAATTTTTTTATTAACACTCATTATAACAATAAATTCGCCTTAAAACTGATACAAAGAGGAACTTATTAACAAGGGAAACATGAAAATGTACTTTACGTTTAAGTTTACATTAACAACAAACTTTATTATGCTTGGTTTGCTTTATTGTGCCATGGGGAGGTGTGAAATAATTTAAACTATTATTATCAAAAACTTTGTGTGTAATTAAAATTGTTATTTTTGCATTATAATAAAAAGTGACATATCACTTTGTACATTTATTTTGCACTGTCCTATATATTGTCATTCATTTCCATTTAGGTACGCTCGGCATTTAATACCCAAATTGGCCGTTTTCGATACACTAAACTAGGTTAAGATAAATCAATTCCTGTTTTTAAAGCTGCAAATGATAAATTATTTGTTTCTGAATTTGATAGTTTTTGCGAGAAACTTCTATTTTCAAGTATTTATCATAGTTAAGTTACTGTACTTCTATCACAATAAATGGTATTTTTGTTAGCTTTTTTTATATTGTTCTTTGTAAAAGGCATATGAGAGAAGTAGTTGAAGAGTTTTCACCTCATGAAATAGATTGGGAAGACTTAAAAAAGTGGTTATATTCTATCAGAAATAGAAGCCATTGATTTACTTTAGTTTCATCTGCTAACCTTGCAATACAACACCAAAAATGCGAATTTTTGATCAGATATAAAATTTATAAAATAATATTCAACAAATAATAAGTAGACGATTGTGCTGCTTCAAATTTGTTAAGTTGAAATCCAGCTAGCTGCAATTAATTCTAAACGAATTCTTATTATTTTGGACTAGGGGCCAACAGGCCGCACAAATCTTCTGATTTGCGCTCCTTATTTTGCAGTGTGGAATTAAAAACGAACAACTTCAGCTTTAATTTAAACAACTGAACTGGATACAAAGGCGAAAGGAGTCCTGTAATGTAAGAAGTATCTAGGGATACGTTTTTATTTGTAAAGCTGCGTAAAAGACAAAACATGTTGATTGAAAAATAGAAAGAGGATTGTTAATTGCGAAGCGACCAGTAGAGTAGCTTGGCTACTTTTTATTTTTATGCTTCGTAAAATTTTAAAATACCCAAACAAAAAATTTATAACATCATGAAAATTGTTAAACTAGGAAACCTTTTTAAATAATAAAGTAGGTGAGCATAAAATATTAAAGTAATCCATAATTGAGAGAAAAAAAAGGTGACGTTATTAATCATTCCAGTTGATTTTGTGGCAAAAGTTGTTAAAATCTTACTAAATTTTTTGTGAAGCTTGGAACTGCGGAATCCTCGTGTGTGTAGAACTCCTCAAAGGGAGTCAACCTGACTCCGTTAGGGAGTCGATATAAATTAACGGACTCCCTACTAGAGTCAATTTGACCCCGATTAAGATCGCCGACCTCTTCTTCTTTTTCCATCGCTGTTTAGCATCGCACACAATAATTTGAACATCATTTCATTTAAAGTCATAAATTTAGCACCTTTTGTGGAATGGTAGATAAATTAGTATTGCGGGTGTTACACCCAGAGATTTATGGTCCTGGCCAACACCGTTATTTATGCGCATAATGTGTAGTGCTAATGACAGAACCAATTAATAATGCAAATCATAATTGAATTACAAATGTCAGAAATATAAAATTTCATATACAAGCAATCACCATAATAAAACATTTACGTGCTAATGAGAAAGTCGTGTATGCGTAACCTAAAAAATTAGGAAAAATTACCAATTGTAATTAAAGTCCATAAATATGTAAAAGAAGGAATTTAGTAAGACTGTGCACGTATAAATAGGTAGGTTTTCAGTTAAAATCCTAATTTTATAACAACAAAAGATAAGGCGGATTAAAGGAACATCGATACAAACCCAATTTAGTTTCTGATGAAAAACGTTCGAAAGCTGAAGGTCGTGAAATTCAATTCGCATACTAAAAAAAACTTAAGCTTTAACGTAAACAAGTAATACTTGAAGTTAAATTGGATTTAATAAAAAGGCCCAATAAAGTAGACATTTATCGCTCTCGCGGTATAGAAAATTCTTACATTTTCAATAAAATCCAAATTTATAAATAGAAAATCGTAAATCATATGGGAAATAATATTGGAAACGCGCCATGTTTTTATTTTAAATTATCCACTTTAAGCTCCAAGCAGTTCAAACGAAAATGGATGTAATCAAGGCAGCGTTTTAAAGTTGCAAAATTTTCTTTTTGGAAAATTTTCTCCATTTTCAAAGAAGTCGCAAAAAAGCGTTAATTATTTCATTCAAATGCTCAAAGGAATTTTTCTTTCACATAAAATCCATATTGTATCAGCTAAGAGATACTTGGATGAATAAAATTTACAAGAGGGAGAAAGATTTAAAGGTTATGGTACTCAATCGCTATTCATCTTCGTGGTTTTATTCGGTGTTCTAAATTTCAAATTTTGATTTTTTAGTTCTTAACACATCCAAAGTGCGCGTATGAACGCAGTTTCACAATTTCCATATTTTCTTTAGAATTTATTATGGTACAAAACTAATCATAAAGCTACGCATCTTTCTGAAATATAAAATCAATGGTTTGAAGCTCTTTTAATAAGAAAAGTTTTAGAATGAATCCCAAAGCAAAATTTTAAAGGTTTCTCCGAACCACAGAGCCGGTCTACTAACCCAACTAATAAACAAATAACAAAAATTTGTACCTTCAATATCTTAATTGGTTGAATTTCTTTTACTATACAAAACTTTTATTAGTACCTACTTCTGGGAAAATAATGATGAAAAAGAAATAAAACAAAAAAAGTATGAAAGACAAACACCAAAAATAAATAAAATCAAGTTCGTTTTGCCATTCTAAACGATGAACTAACAGAAAGCAAAAGTTTTAATTTAATATTTTACGATAGGTATAAACTGACAAATTGGTCCAAGCACAGGCTCAAGTGTTATCTTCAATTTTGTTTTTCTTTGACTTGAAAAGTTTCTGTAATATTATATTTCTCAAAAATGCATAGGTACATAAATTTTGGAAGTAACCAAAACCAAGTGAGAGTTTGAATTTAAAATCCATTTTGCAATATCACAAATTAATAAAAAAAACAATGAACATTTTTTATCATTTGTGGTTTTTCTGGAAAGCATTTTACAGTAAACATAATAAAAGTTTAAATTTTAATGTGTTTTCAACATTTTTGCGCAATTTGTTTTGTCGCTTTAGTTTTTATTTGTCTTGTGACTGGAATATCGATGGGCTTTTATCGGTTTTAGCTTATAAACGGAATAACAGCGGAAACAAATAATACAAAAACACAATGCTAATAATTGAAAAGACATCACAAGACTTGATTTAGTTCGTCGAGGGAAATTTTGCGTTTTTGAAAATGCGAACTAAATAATGAAGCATCGATAGTTAATTTGATCCAACCTTTAATTGAAAATTTGAAGACATTCAAGTGGAAACTAACAATTTGCTAAATAAAGCTTGAAAAGCTTCGATATAAATGTGGGGAGTTACGTTATTGGATGTGTTGGGGTGTAAAAATGCCTTTAGGTAGGTCAGCATCCTTTGTTTAGTTTTTTTTTATACAAGTTAATTAAAAAGTAATCCAAAATTTTGCGATGCGGCATACGCGTTGTGAATTAGGTTGGTACTTGGTAAAGCGCCTTTAGAAAATAAAGTAATTAAAATTAATTATTGTAAAACGAAGCAATGGGCAATTTGGCGTTAACTTTATAAAATTTAAAAAGCTTTTTTACGTAGGTATATCTGGGAATAAGGGTGGTTCGATAAAACTAATAAAGCCCTTATAAAGTTTCTAATCGTGAATATGTAGAGAAAATCCCTAATAGGAGAAGTGCTTAGGTGGAAATTGCGTGTACAGCACACCGAATTAATATTCAGTTTAGTCTTATAATGGGCGTGTTTGCGTGAGCTTATTTTAGGTGATGTTTATCAATATCCTACTGGAACTACTTGGTAGTGATACAAACTATCGACTTTTCTTATAATAAAACAAAAAATAAAAAAACTCTTTGTCAATATAAAATTCAGGAACACAATTTTTCAAATCAAAATGCGGTTAGGATGTGGAAAATTGATAAAATACATAAAAAATTTTCAGTACGAAAAACAAACATCGGTTAAGGACGATAAGGTGATGTATTATAAAATAACATACCCTTCCTCTAGAGACATATTGAATTTTTGTTTATAAGAATGTAAACAAAATAGAAAATGGTTATCGTTTTCGAGAAAAATAAAATTACAAAGTTCGTGTTTTAATAAATTGAAATTAAAATTTTTCTTCAAGTAAATAAAGTAGAAATTTAAATTGATTTGAGAGGCAGCAACGGCGTTAGGCGTGGGCCTATTTTAGCTTCAAGTTGCATTTTAAAACTGATAAATTAGTTAGCGTTGCTAGCAAAATGTCAAATGTTTCCAGCTAACTCTTAATAAATTTTTAGCTTGTTATTCTAGTTTACCAATGGCTAGCTGCTATGAAGAGTTGTCAGTAAGCTACAACATTTTGCAGATGTCAGTCAGCTATTGAACGGTTACTAGCTCATTTAGCTAGTTAGCTGGGCAAATCTATACAGTTATATATAGACTATACAGTTAGTTCCACAAGGAACTCTTTTAGGTCCCTTACTATTATAAAACAATTTTATTTGAGATCCCATGCTTGATAATTAAAGCTTCTTGTACTACAAAATAATAAATCGCAAAACAAAATAAAATACAATGCAAATGGTGGAAAATAGTTTTTGTATTATGATTATTTTTCATCTTCAATATTACCTTAAGGTATAATACAGACTTTGATAAATAAAAGCTATTCGAGTGACAAACTGCTTTTAAAATTGAAAAACAGATTAAATTCGTTGCTGTCGTACCGGCGTAAAATTTTACCGACGGTGGAAATTTGTCAAAGTATCGCATTACACGAATACCCTCAGTATTTCAGAGGATTTGTAAATAAGGTATTATAATCATCCCCCTGTATTAATTGCTAAGATTATTCACTCAAAGTGGATATTTACCAACAACTAAATAAATTTTACCAAGAAATCCCGAAGCGATTCATCACTTAACAAAAGTATTAGGTAAAAAATTACTCGAAATAAGAATTCACTTTTCATCACCAAAAAGTAGCAAAACGAATCGCTTTGGAAGCGTACCGAATACATTTCAAACGAGAATATCGTAAGAAAGTAGTGCGAGGTGTTATCAAAAAAGCTATAACTTTAAAACATATTTTCATAAGCGAACCAGAAATGGTATGAAAATTTATTGCGTCGCCCGGGGCACTTAAACATATTTCAAGAAATAAAATTTATAACAGCAGATGCAGTGCTTACTTATTAGCTAAATCAAACCAATTAAATTTTCCCTGCAGGTAGGTAGGTAGGTACTAAAAGAAACGTATAATTTATATAATTTTAGAAAATTTATGTGTAAAGCAAAAATCCGCAGAGAATACAAACTTCCCTGATTGCTATTCTAATCAGCTCTAAAATACATTTTCTTGTTCCAATTGAGAATGATTCCAATTAAAGTTCTACCTTTTCGGTTCCGGTTCACCACAGCACAAAGAGTCAACTTAATTAACAATTCTAAAGCAAAATATTCGTTTGAGTAAGTAATCGTTTTAGATCACACTCGCGCTCAAGTTTCAAAACTGCAGGACACAATTAATTTTTTTACCGCAATCACTCTCGGTTATAGAAGGATCAAAAGCAGGCTTGTTTTGCCAGATGAAGTAATGCTGTTGTTGCATTAGGAAGAAGAATGGATACTCTCCAGACAACAAATTTACTTCCGAATCTCTGTAGTTTCTGCAAATGATTAACGATCTGTGTGTTTTAAATGCTAACAAAAACGGTTTAATTGAAAAATTATTACAAAAATATAACTCCGAGAAAAGTTTTGTTTAAAATGTTAATTCGACCTTGCTCACCGAGGTGTGCATTATTAATTGAAAGCATAAAAGTATGAAATATACCAGAGTGCAGCACTCGACCTGATTAAGCTTTTCAGTAGAAAGGATTTTCAGTAAAAAATTATGAATTATAATTCAAGATTGCTACTTTGGTTTCTAAAAAAGAATTACGACAACTAAGAAATTTCCACAAATGTGGGTTTTTGAGCCACTGGCAAATACCGTGTAGATAATGGGATACTTGACATTCTAATAACAATTTGGGAGAGTTTCCTCATGGATTTCGATAATCGTTTACGTTTTATTGCCGGTAGTGATAACATTCCAACGGCTTTTACACCAAATCTCCCAAAATTTTAGCTCATAATAACAATGCATTTACTACAGTTGGTTGGGATATTGCAACATTTCTCATGCTTTTTGCAAAAAAAAATTATTTAGCCGAACCCTTTTAGTGAGAAACAAGATAAATTGTTCAGTTTACAAAATAAAATAAATATTAGAGTGTGTTGTTTTTTAAAAATAAGTTGTGACAAGATGAAGGAGAGTCAGGTTATTGAATCACTCGGCAACCTAGTGGAAGCTTTAGAAACGATCAACGTAATTATAAAAATTACTAACAGATAGCGCCACTAAAATTTGCAGTTATAATAAATTATTTAATTATATATCGGTTTCGGTGTCTAAAACCAAATATAAACCAATATTTACGGTAATAAGTACTTTAAATTTGGTAGCGCCATCTGTTGGCAGTTTTTTCAAAAATGTACAGCGCTACGTTTTTTTTTGCTACGTTGTTGAGATCATTACTATCAAAAATTAAGAACTTTATTCCGTCCGTCTCTCTACGAAGCAAGTGAAAACTCACAAAGGTGTAATCTTCCAAGTTAACCTTCTCAAAATGAAAGTATATTTTAGTGGTTCATATTTCACGTTAAACTGTAGGTCTTTTTTGGGCAATACTACTTCTTATTTTGTCAACGGGTTAGCATGTGCGGTTATCAGTTCAAAAACTGTTTGATAGCTATTATACGCACATTGACTCACGCCCTCGCAATGGCAATTTAACAGCTGTCCTGAAAATTGATCCTACATTATAAAACTAAACAAAGTTGGATAAGTTTTTAATAGGAAAAGGGACGAAGAAACTATCGAGGTATAGTACCAAATGGGAGACTGTTCATACGCTCTTTAATATATTACCAAATTTGTAAGTTTCACCGGGGAGTCAGACAATGGAATCAAGTGATGCAATTTTTTAAAATTCTACATAAAATTTGTAAGGAACAGCATGTAACTTTTGAAGATGCGAGGATGTAAAATTGTTAATTTTTGAATTTAAAATATGAAATGAAATTAAACATTAAGATTAGCAACTATTAGTTTTTAAATGTACCAGTACAACCCCTAACCATCAAAGTAAATCATAAAGTTAATTTGATTGTTAGATTGAAAAAATTTTCCCAGTTAAGGTAAAATTTGCTATTCACATTTACACTTATTATTACCAAAAATTTACAAAAAACACAAACATAATTTTCTATATTATTCAGTTAGCCAGTTCGCCCAGGTCAATGGTTGTCCTAATTAGAAAGTTAACAGTACGGTTTTCTGATAATGTTTAATTTTGGGTTTGTTTTGTATTGGAAATCTGCCATATTGATTTTGGAAAACAAGTTGTAGTTAACAATGTATTGGTTATAATAAAATTTCACTAACCCTTCGATTTGCGTGGTGTCAAAATTAAACATGACCAATAAAAGAAAAACTCTTATTTACACTTGATAATCAAATATTTTGTGAAGTATTCAAATGATATCAATTCCATTAATTTTGAATCACCCGCAGGCTCGAGGACTATGAATTCGCATAGTCGATCGATAAAACATTTGTAATATTTCTTATATTAAAGCAGCAAACAGAGCTTCCAGCTATGTATTCCTTGAAATTTAAATTCCGAATGGGTTAAAAATCCACTATTTTCCCTAACACAACAGTCGTTTGAATTTTCCAGCAGTAAACTACAAGATCTAATAAAGCAACGATATGAAGGTTTCGGGCACAACGCGAAAGTTTACCCATTTTATTTGGTAAATTTACCCAAGAAATCAAATTTTATGTAATCGAAAAAGTTAAAATATTTTCCACTTCGAGTGACCATTACTCCGCCACAACGATTTTTTATTAATATTTGAATCCGAAAGGTATAAAAAAAATTTAATTAAACTCACTAACCAAAAACATAGACAAAGTTAAAAATTTTTCCAATTTTGTAAATTTGGAAACTCAAACTTTTAAGCTTAATAAGCTAAATACGGTGTGTAGCTTTTGTTTACTGCAGTCATATTTAAGTTATAAAAAAAGTAATGTTTCATTTATGAATCGTAAAAAAAAACGTACAGACAAGTATAAAAATAAATATGTCTTTCTATTGGTACTTAGTGGTTATGTGGTAATCATATCCTTCCGCTTTCGATGAAAAGCTATTCAAATTTTCATTTTTCAAAAATTTTATTGAAAGCATTAACGTCAACTGCAAATGAATTATGATTAATAAATTTCATAAACTTTAACATAATTGTTTCAGTAATAACAAATTTGCACGCTTGGTAAATTGCATTTCCAGTAGAAAATGTTGTATTAGTGTACGTTCAATTATCCAAGTTAATTAAGCAAGCACAGAAAGACGTTAATAAAATTACTTTCTCAATAAATTCAGAAACTATAGTTAAATTATATAAAGCATACGCCATACAGGGGAATTGCAAAGAAAATTTGGTTCCAAATGCTTGATCCTTTACTACATACTTTTTGCAAAGAGAGAAAAGTCGGGGAAAAATTATTTTTTAACGTTAACGTGCTTTTAGCAATACGGAACAATAAAACATATGAATATACCCGAAGAAACCAAAAGTATTGAAGTGATGACTTGAAACGTCTGGTAGTTGGGTGACGTGAGTTTAATTACAATTATTGATTACATTACTAAACTTTGTGATGTAATTAGTAGTTGTTCATTGACTATTCATTTTCACGACATTTACTTCAAAGCTTTTAAGGCATTCGAATGTAAAGCTGGGTTAGTTTGCTGCACTTCAGTAAAGGTTCCAAGAGTTCCTTGCACCCCAAAGTTGGAAATAAGGGGTGGTAATCTTTACTATCATGTGTATTTGAGGTGATTCCAAAAAAATACCTACCAGTGCAACATTTCACATTATTTAACGTAAATAATAACGTAAATAATTTGAAAAACAATCCCAAATAATGGATTAAAAAATAGGAAAATCTGAATTTAACTTGGTCACATCAAAATATTGTGACCTATAGTAAATTATTAATAAAAATTTTAAAAGGATGTTTTCTTAAGAGGCTTTAAATTTTGATGAAAAGAAATCATATAAAGCAAAATTTACAATCTTCGCAATAACTAAAGCCATAACTGTGCGCTTGATGAAGCAAATGAAACAAAAGATAAACCAATGGAGCTGAAATTAATCTGATCAATGATTAGTACGCAGGCTTTACAGCCGATTTACCAATACAATACTAAATCATTTAAACATTGTTATAAGGAAACAATTAGTTAAAAATTTTGGTTATTATGTAAAATTCTAACTTACACTTGGTGAACGCATCGCACCGCTAATTGAAATTCAGCACATATTTCAGGCTGTATGTTTAAAATCATGCATGAAGCGATTTGATGTGGAAAATATTATGGGCCATTAATAAATTTAATGTCTCGTTTTAACCACATTAAATTAACCCCCTAAAGATAAGATTACAGTTTAAAAATCCACTAACAATAATTTTACGATTTCGTGCTCTAACGAGCAAGATCCTGCTAGATTAATAGTGCAGTGCTTAATTTTTTACGTTGTTTAGGTTTAATATGAAAATATAATTTTTGTAGCTCTGTAACGACCATTCCAGTCTGAAAATTGGCAAACAAAAGAAAATTACAGACAAAGTTATTTCTATGACTATCCTTAACACGTTTCATGAGTATTGAAAGCTTATTTCCCTCATAGCCACCCTTTAACTACCTTTATTATGTAATAAACGACACCATCATCTGGACAGTAGTATGCTCTTAAAGGAAGCAGTCCAAAAAACTTTTCCTTTTGTAAACCACCGTTCCCAGGCTTTCCTGTAAATTACGATTATATAGTTTTGTTCCCTTTTCCTTCTAATAATAGAAAAATTCCAAGTGGTACATTTTTAATACCGAAAAATTTCAATCGTCCACTTAACAGCTTGTCAATGATTATTACGAAAAAGGTTAAGGCTGAATTCGTTAAAGGAAAATGTATACAAAATGAATGTCACTCTGAATTTTAAATGTGTGCTATTTTTATTGCAATTGCTTTTATGTAATAATTAGGCTGCCACATAAGCTAGAATTTTGAGATTATTTATTCAGAATAAGATTGAGGTTAATTTATTCACCGCGTTGTGGTAAAATAAGCTTTACATGGTCGACTTGCTGGTTATCTCACGCAAACTTTTTTCAGGATTATTTTAAATTATCGCCCGATTAATTCTCAGCGAAATTGTAGATAATAAATATTCCGTTTGACCTCTGTGTTATCGTTTCTCGTTTTCTTTCTTTTCTTTTGTATTTCCTATTAAGTTTTTGCGACGACGTAAATTACCTATTATACAATCGTGCTGAATCTTACTGTTGTTCATTATCAATTCTGCAATTTCGTTTTTATTTTAGTAAACAAGAAAACTTTATAATATAAATAATTCATTCGAAACTAAAATTTATTCACCTCTTGGGCGTTGTTTTAACTTTTTAACTCTGAAAGAAATTTAAAATTGGAATATGTTTAAGTGGCAAGTTACATAAATTTTTAGCGTGCTTACTTTTTTAATTGTTTTTGAAAATTGTTATTATACCTACGGATTGTTGGATTATGAAACTCTTTTTATTCGAATGTGAAAAGTTACGTATTTATAGGTTTATTTAGATTATCAATTTAATTCTCCAGTTATCGCTTGCGTTTTTATTTTAAATATTAAAAGTATCGTGAGCTTGTGACACGACAATCCTTTCCTAGCCTCGTAGGTATAACTTATGGGAGCCCGTAAATTTTGTGTTTTGGTGTTATCTCCAGTTGTATCGTACGCAGTAATAACTTCAATTGATTTTAAACCATAAATTGTGTAGGTGGTTTGAAAATTCCGTGCATTTGTAATTCTGCCGTGTTGAAGCTATAATTTTGTCATCAGTTATTTATGATTTTCTGTTATTTCCGAGAATACCTTTAATTGATGTGTGTTCTAAAAAATCAATTATTTAAGTTGTAAATATATTCACTATACTTTCATGACTTAAATCGATTCTGCCAGTATCCTTTAATGTTGAATGGAATCGTGTACAATATTTTCTAGGTATTTATATCTAAAATTCTTGTACAAAACATTTTATAAATGTTTATCATAGTTTAGCTCGCGGTGACCACAAAATTGAGTGGTTCGGGTTTGCGCAAACAGATAGACTACTAGGCAAACAAACTTACATAAAGATACAAAGTCTATACGATCGATCTTGTCTGAACAGTAAGAAAAATTTGTTCTCCTGTAAACTAATCTTGTAAGATTAGTTTTATCAAAAACGGCCATATCAGTTTCTCCTTACGAGTAATGATAATAATGGAACGGACAAATAATAAATGGCCAGATAAACAAACATATATTACAATCGTTTGCTCTAACTTTTACGTTTATAAGAATAGCTAAAAAGTCTAAATGTGATTTTCTTTTTTACCAAACGAGAAATTGCTTATATAACAGAGATTACAATATTGGAAGACGTGCAAAGCAATGGTATCAAGTGATATAATAAGTGATATAATATAAAAAAAAATCTTTGTAGGAAACTAATCAAGATAGTCTTCATTGTTATCAAATGTCATTGTGCGACCTGTGGGCCGCAGTAGATACCGTCTATTTCGGGTTAGTAAAACTAAATATCTTAACCTATCTAAGAATCGATGGACAGTTGGGTTGACCAGGTTTTTTAGAAAGGGTAACATTTAATATTAAAAATATTTAGTATTAGGAAGATTACGCCTGGTATATTATTATTCATATTTCTGAATTTGCATAATAAAAACAGTCCATGTTAATCTGAGCGCATGAAGGAACTGTTATAATTCAGAAATCAATAAAATTCAAGCCGATTATGATTATACAAACAAATATTGCAAACATTTCTGTTTGTTTTTCTGTATACAGTAAAATTCTATTAGAATTTCTTTTATGAAAAACTTAAACCAATTTTAGCTCTCATACAGGAAAAAATAGATTAATTTTAACATAAATAAAGGTAAGATTATTTACTGATTTATCATAAAATCAGGATTGGTTTCGAATAAACCCATCAACCACGTTCAAATGTCTAAATAGAATTTAAGGCATTAACAATATGAAAATCTATACAGCAGCACATTTTGGCTAGCTGGCAGACCGCCAGCTTTACAGAGCTAGACAATTGGCTAGTTTTAACATAAATTTAAGCTGACAATTTATCTTCATACTTGCTTTAAAATTTACAAAGTACTTCACCTACATAGTACGTCTGTGTCTACAGTAAATTATAGTTGCAATCTCAAGCATAGCCCATTTTAGTGGTTTTTTTCTAATAACTCGAAAACGATAAAAAGTAGGGAAAAAAATTTGTAATATAAGATGTATTTGCCTGTTTACACTAAACAATTTTTATTTTTTGATAATTTTTGATATTTTGAACCGGTTTTGATTTACTAATTTATTAAAAACATTAATTATATCATATGCTTATTATCTCAAATAAATTTGTCACATCTAAATTAAAAATTTTGTATTTCAGTTTGAACCATTTCGTATAGTATACACATAGTATAATATTAATGCTATTTACATGAAATTTAATTTACACACCATTTATCTGTATAAATAGCATTAAATGTAAATTTCAATAATGTTTCAGTTACATTGGTTAAGTTAGTGTAGGTCATTCGTTATAAAATTGAGAAAATACACATCTTTAGTAAACATTTTGTGCTGTGAATAATTCTGAACAACAGGTGGCGCTTTTGCTTTCTTGCACCAAAATTGCAAAGTTTTGTACAAATTGTACAACTAAACCACAGAAAGCGGATACGCAAGAAATTTGAAAGAGTTGATATTTGTCAAAGAGGTGAGGAAGTTAGGAAGAGCGCTTGGAGTCGTCCAAGTGGAGAGAAGGACAAACAAGGCTAGAAGATCGAGATGTCCAATTTTCAAGTGTGGACAATGTAATGGAATTCAATTAGTAATTTATTCATCGAGTTTTGGTATACAATTAGTGAAATACTTATTAATTACGAGTGCATGAAGTTGTTGGTCAAATTGAGACCAAATTTATTATACAAACAAAATGTGGAAGAACAAAAAGAAGAAAAAAGTTTTACGGAAACCTAGCATCCAATTACATTAATTGGATATGATAAGAATTATTCCTGGCATTGAATTAGATGGAGAACTAAAATTTCCAGTTTGAAAATTTATGTCTTCATAATTAAGAATCATTTCGCGTGTTATAGTTGTGATCAAAAGATCCCAATCTGAAGTAAGAATTTTACTTTGTATTCTTAGATTTGAGATGTTATATTTAGATATAATTTTACTTAGGAAGTTGTGCTTGTGAAAAATAAGAACTTAATGAAAAACTCAGATTAAAATTTATAAAATACTGATAAGATCTGCAGTAGCATACGGATTGAAGCTGCTCTGTCTAACAAAAATAGAGGAAAAAAAAAAGCTCAGGGTGTTTAAAAAGAGGGTGATGAGAAGGATATTGGGCTCTGTAAAAATGAGGTATGGATGGGTCACCTTGCAAGATCGCAGTAAGGAAGAGCCATCTTGCCAGTAATGATGTGAATAGACCAAGAAGAAGACGAAAAAGAAGATGGAGAGAGGACGCGATCGAGAATCTGTTAAGGGTGAATGTGAGAGATTGGAAAACTGAGATGATGGACAGAAGGATTTAGAAAAAGGTTGTGGAGATTGGAGAAACCAATCGAAGACTGTGAGAAATAAATTGGAATTCAAATAGCAAAGTAAAAAGGTGTGTAATCTCCCCGCCCCCCAAATTGAATTTGAAATCATTGAAATTTATGGCCGCATTCCACTAAGAATGAAAAGCCAAATTTATATTTTTGATTTATTACACTTGTGAAAATAAATTACTAGATGCGAGGGTTATTCAGCCCAATAAATATTTAATTATTTCCACAACTTGATTATTCGTTTTTGTGCATTTGTAATCATTTGAAAAGATTTAAAAATAAATGTGTAACTTTTGTATAATCGTAATTCGTGGGATGTTTCTGATTTCTTACATCCTCATATTCAATTAATGTTCAAAAATTAATAATCGACTTACGAAATAAATCAGCTCATCGGAACAATCGAAAGTCATGAGCCATGGCTAGTCCAATCCAACTTATCGCTCAAATGCTACGTTATGGAAAATTTTCATAAATTTAATTTTCAACCAATCCAATAATTTTATTTGACTTTCCAAAAATTTCTTTTCCTCATACGTCATACAATACTCTAAAAGAATTAAAACGCCTACTTTTATATTACCAATTTATTTTTTTGAACTCCAAAATTAAAACTTTTCACAAATTTTTCATTATTCAAAATTAACCAACTCTCTCGACCTTTGACGGTCGAAAACTCAAAACTTCAAAACTCACCAACCTTCCCCACCTCGGCCATCTGACCAGAGGCGGCGTCACCTAAACTCTTTAATTTTCAAATTTTTTTACAAAATTAAAATTTTGCCAGAAAATTTTCGCAATTCATTATAAAACTTCTGATGCATTATAATTTTTTTTTTTTACTTATTGAGCAATTTAATTTTACGAAGTTCATTGATTTAAAAGGATGAATCATTTTTATTGCTATTTTATGTTTTTCAGTTTGTGTTATGATTTTACACTCTTTAGTTCATTAACTTGTTTTCCATTAAATGATTCAACTTGCAAGTTCAAGTATTTTCCTACTTAAATTTCCAACACAAGTTGGTTATACATAAATTTCATACTTGCATTTTAAATTATTGTTATGATAAATATTGAAACTGAAGTAAATTCAATTAGTGAATGTTTAAAATTACTATGAATGTTTTGTAAATAAATACGATTCCTTTTAGCAATTAATAATTATCCGAAATTGCAAATAACTTAGACTTAATTAAAAAATACAATTTTGTATCACAAAATGAAATTTTTATGTCTAATATTAGAAATGCCAAATTATTATTATTATTATTAATATTAAATAAGGTAATTCGCCTCAAAATATTTCCAATATAAGGCCAACTTTTATTATAAAATTGCATATCTTTTTAAAATTAAAGCCAATTTTGATTAACAATAATAAATAAATTAACTCGTAATTTAGGCTTTCTTTTTTCTTAGTGTATAATGCTTCTTAACAGAAGCCTCGTGACTTTTTTAACAAAGGCTTTCAAAAGCAAATTACACCCTAGTGGTTTGGCATTGCCTTCCAAGGAGAGAGACAGTCATAATGAAGTCGGATAAATTTTGTAGCGGCGTTGGGGATTGCACCTAGAGCCTCTGGCCTAGAGTCCGGTCCTTAACCCGTCCACCTACCCCTGACTTTCTCAGAGGTTCCTACACGTAGTTTCAAATTTCGTTAAAAAATTTCCTTAAAAATTTGTTAAAAATGAGAATTTCACGGGAAAAACCGCCAAAAACCCTTTGGAAAGGAATTGGTGCTTGAGTAAAAAGATAAACATCTCAAGTGGTTATATTGTTTACCCCTGGCCGCATGAGCTTCTCCTGTAGCAAAATCCAAAGTCATCGGATGGCAAGGGGTAAAACAAATAAAGGAATGTCTTGGTATGTATTTAGAATTACGCATTATCGTAGTACATAGATCCTAACCCCTATAAGTTTTAAGTATTCTTAGTCGTAATGACCAGACAGAAAATGAAATATTTGATCATTCTCTTCACGTAAGAAGTTTTAGATATTTTGCAAGCAGAAATAACTATAAATTTGTACAAGCTTACTACATACCAAAACAATTTTTTATCCAATAATGAAATTCGACAGCCACCCCACAAAATTTTCAAAATATTCACAAATCACTAAACTCGACACAACCGTTCAGTGCGAACACCGGAAACAAACTGAAACGTTATTACTATTAAATAATGACAAATACATAGATTAGTCAATTTTATAAAAACTTTTCGAATGTTTTCGTTGCACTTCCGGTAGTGTGGTGAAAAATTTCTGATAGTTTTGTTAATTTAAACAAATGTTTCAAATATTGTAATAAAAATGTCTTAAAAATTTCCCACCAATTTTACCAAGTAATGTTTATGCAAATTCACTCGACATTTTCCAATCTGTTCATCGCCTGATGACGTCATTGGATGACAAAAATCGTTTAAACTTCAAAGGACTGCATCGGCATTTGATTCACGCATAATTCACTACGATGTTTTTTAAGCTTGTTGAACCACAGAAATTGGTAAAATTTGTACAGGATACCTAATTATTTTCGGGCCTTTTTAAATGGAAAGTTTAATAGGATATAATAACAGGCATTTACACCGTATCGCCATAATAATAGTTTGTCTCCTTTTGTATAAAAATGTAAATGTTAAACTATTAAGAATCCACTTTGAGCGTGAAACCCTTTTAATTGAAGCTCGCAATATGGTTAGCCCGCTTAAATAGAAACGCATTAAACCCATCCAACACCACTTAATAACTTTGTCTATCCAATACATCCAATAAGAAAAGTTATTTTCGCACCCTTCTCAAATGCAAAGTTAAAAATAGAAAAAACTACAATCGTTATTGACTTGTTTGTACAATTTAAAATATAAGTTAACTTTTAAAAGAAAAAATATAAAACATCAAGAAAACAAAAAGTTTTAACATGGTACATGTATCTCACTTCAAAATAAAACTTGGCTTTCAATCAATATCAGCTCGTATTCTAGGCTTAACAAATACTTCTGCAAACAAAATCCTAGACTTGTGTCTATTTTTCAACGAGATTGTTCCAACGTTACGTAAATTTCCTATACAGTGAGTTAACACACAAAAGCAATTTCGTCGAGGGTATATCGACAACCTAACATGGAACAATTGAAAAATGGTTGTTCCAAACTTTAAACAATTTTAAATCTCCTTCATTTCTCAACCCCGTCAAAAGTGTGTCGAAATTACGCACCACCCACCCCCTAATAGGCACGCAAACAGAATAAAACGTAACGCCTCATTTACGAAAGTGTTCTAAATAAACGGAGAAAACGTCATACAATTAACACTAAATACTCTTTAAATGTGAAATAGTAAACTGGCACTTAATTGTAAGACAAATAGCATTTCGTTAAACGTAATGCCGAAAAAGGGTCGTTCTTAGTATAAAAATAAACGTCCTTACTGATGAACGTTTTAAGCTTTATGTTTATGGGCCTGGTTCAATATAAAAATTTAAGATATCGTAGATGTACACCGAAATATTGCCATTAAATGCACACGAAATATAAAAAAAATTATAAATCATCAAACAATTCTCATAAAAATAAAACAGTTTTATTTTATTACTTCGAAATTGCCTCGAATAGTAAATTTAAATATTAATAAACAAAAAAGGATAGCGCATTTATTTTATAATTGATTATAAATTTAGAAAGATACGCAACCTAATAGTAATGAGTAGTTTACATTACAAAATATTTATTAGGCCCTTTTTTGTATTTTATGTAAGTTTTGTTTCAATTAATAGAAAAAAATAGTATACATTTTCTTGTCACGTCGTGCAATGCTGTTAAAATTGTTTTCTATATTTTGAACTTTCATCTTTCTTAAATTTATAATCAATGATATTGTGTATTTTCAATTTATTTCTGGCAACTAAGTATTGATATTATATGGCATATTATTTAATCAAACAATAAAAAAGTGAACCAAACAGTAAAAAATAAATACATAATTTATAAGAAAAAAAAATTCCAATATTACCTAAATAGAAGTCATTAGAAAGGAATTATCGATAAAATGATTTGAAAATATAGCACTATACGTTGTTAGACGTTGATGATAATATATGATAAATTAGTAACAAAGTTTACTACACACCAATATAGAAAATGAGATTGAAAATATTTTTGGTGAAGCAATATAATAAATAATCCGATTATTAGCGTAAATAGCCTTTCAAGAAGTGGGCCATCACAACTTCTATAGATGATTCGGAGCGATAAAAGGTAAACCTTACGAGCTCGTTTAGTTTCTAAATGAAAAATAGCAGACATGCACTATCGATTTCAATACACTGAAAGTCCAATCAACCCATACGAAGTAATATTATAAGAAACATACTTAATTTTGCACGCTCGAAAGATTAAATAAAAAATGTTCTTGATCACGCAAAGTGTAATACATACACGTAACTTACCTTATCTCTGATTTCTTGTCTCATTTTTTCCCGTTCCTCTTCCATTTTCCTGTGTTTTTCCTTCCTTCTTTCTTCAGCCTCTCTGATAGCTTCCAGCCTCTCTCTTTCGGCCTCCTCCTCTTTCTCTTTGTCATCATTATCATCGCCGTCACCTCCTACGGCACCTACAAAAAAGGAAATCTTTAGAAAAGTTACTATAAGGAAAGTGTTCGTCTAAACTACGACAAAGGAAGTATGTAATGCGAAAGACGTGATGGTGAATTGGTGACCTTCTAAAATAGTTAAATTTAATCCACATTGACATAAAAGAGAATGGTCGAAAAGGGAGGTAATTTGAACGTAAAGTGGTCGTTCCAACTTTTGCACGTACCCCGAAAAGGTAGAGATTAAAATAAAATTTCTAAGCTGAAAAAAATTCACATCCCATTAAATTTTCATTTTTCACCAGCGTCAACTACAAACTACTACGTAGAGCCAATATATGGCTTCCTTAATAATAAAATATTGATGTTTGGGTCATAAGAAATAAACTTGTAACATTTTCTTACGGAATCTGTTTGAAACTTTGATTTATGAATCGATTAAGGTTTTGTAGAATTGATTATTGCAATAACGGCGCGCTTTTCTGTAATCTTGAAAAAAGTTATAAAAATGTCAAAAAGAATTTAACACCGGGATACGAGGTTCGCGCGTACAAATACAAAATTTGTGTTCGCACTGTTCCGATTTTCTTCTTAAAAGAAAGTAAACAAAAAGTATCAGTTGGTACAAGTTTCAACTTTGTAATTAAAAGATTAAGCAAAGCCTAGCTAACAAATTATCTCGTTGTTTCTTGCAAATCTAAAAATATAAATTTACATTATGTAAACTTCTCAAGATATAAATTTAATTATAAGTTTTACTTATATACATTTGGTAAATAAGATAAATTGAATTGAACTTTTGGCAAGTAATTGGGTAGGGTTTGTCAAAATTTTAACTTCATATTTCAATTGCAGGAAATAAACGAAGTTAATTTGGATACTTTAAATTAGCGGGTGGCTGATTCAATCTTTTCTGGGTTGATCCCTTTTGAGAAAGTAAATGTGGCGTACCCAGAATTATCTAGGGAATAAAAGCTGTGGTATAACAATTTTTATTGGTTTAATATTCTTCATACGACAATTGGTGCAATAAGTCGAATTCGTTGTTTTAGATAAAATATTATACTTTCAGTTATCGATTATAACGAAAATATTATATTTTATGTAAAGTACAGTGCTGCATTTGACTATATCTTTAATGCCATTTAATTTATTACGACATCTGTCGTAATAAGACGGTTCTAAACTACTAAACAACTATTGATTGGCGTTATGAGATCTCACTATGACGGGTGACGTTCATAGCTGTAAATTTTAATCAAATTTCGCATTGCATTCTAATATTACATAATCAATGCTACAATATTATTATTACATTTAATTTTATTCACAATTAACTCGTCATTCGTTATTAATTTATTCCAGTTAAATATTCACTCTACAAATTGTTTTATTCCATAAAATTAGAGATAAAATTGTTGAGTACGAATTTTAAAAAGATGAGCAACTTTACGGAAAATTTTGTGTTCTTGCTTCCGAAAATGTTAATAAAAGGTAGCGTATTTAAAAATTTTATTTCTTCTTCAGTAAAAATTAAAGCTATGGTACAGCTATGGTACAATTTTACAAAAAATTATTTTTTGTATTGTCAATTTGAACTTTTTGTATTGTTAGTTTTTTGAATCTTTTTAGACCTGAATCTGTAGGCAAACACTTTGGATAAAAAATTCAGTTTCTACTTTTTCCTCCTTAACTGTTCACGATTGAAACGCTTGTGAACAGGTAAGATACGCATCATGATAGAAATAATAGAAAGAAAAGAATTTTATCCTATCTGCAAAATGTTTTTTCAATTTTTAGAATTTTTTCTAAAATATTTTGTTGAAGGAAAACGTGACGAGATTACAAACAGGTTAAAATAACTGCAGAAAATAATTCTTTTCCGATTTATTTGTATGCGTATTGATGATTTGTTTCCCAAAGTCCCATATCAAGTTTCCGTTTCCCGATTCTCAGTACATTATTAGTAGATAGATACAAACGCGTAATGTCACATGACAAATGGAGTTTCCACTGGTATCACGCAAAATATCAGGAAATGGATTTCCTCGTTTTGTTTTCCACACAAAAGGTAATTTCTAGGTGCTGGGAATGAAATAATAAAACTTTTCCAATAATAATCGGTTAAATCGTAAACTAATAGTCGGCATTTCAAGTTGAAAAATAATAAATTTTGTTGTAAATATTTTAGAGAAGTAGAATAGTTGAATGCGAACTGCGTGTTTGTATAAAAAATTAATATTTTAATTGAAAAAAGTTTTCAGTCTAACTTTCCCCCGAGAAGCGGAAAATCAAATTAAAATTTAATATTTTGGCAAGTATTTGCCCGTTTTAGTGAAATACTGTTTTTGAAATAAGTTAAATTGTAAATAAAAAATATTTTCATGATGAACATTTTCCGCAGCTCTAATTTTATTATTAAAATTCAAACGCATGCTTTTTATTAATGCTCTTACGTTATAATGTTAAAATTTGATAAGGAATACGTGTTATTGTGAATATCAATTTAAGTCTGGAAAAGGAAATAAAATTCGTCAAATAAGACGTGATAGGAAATCCATCCAAGAGATTATTGTAACTAAATAATTACGAATCATGAAGGAGGCTTAGAGGTTGAAAACAAAGAATGAGATTACGGAGAAGGTAAAAATCTTCTCTTCGTACTCACCATAATGAACATGGAACGCAGCTCGTTACTAATTCAAAAGCATCTGGTCAGGAATTGAGTGGTTACCCATTTCAATTACTGGAGGATGTAGTGACTTGTTTAAACCCCCGTTCTCAACTCTCTCTCTACTTAGCAAGATCGTATTGCAAGATAATTAATTCAATTTTGTACTTTATAACACCAGATGTGGCTAAATCAATTTATTTTATTTTGTCATCTCGAAAATAATGTCGAAATGAAAGGACCTTTCATATGATAACCACGAAAAGTAATTTAGCGTGTTTGTCCAAAGGATAAAAAATCCAGAAGATTTGATAAACATAATTAACAAAACCAAGCAAGAAAACCTGCAATTTAATAAAGCGAAACAAAACATTTTTGCTAGTTGGCACATACTAATAATAAAAATATAATTACAAGCAACAAAACAGGGCAGTTTTCTTGCTCCAACATTTCTTTTATTTTGAGAAAATTTCGTCTAATTGTAAGACTTCTTTACGTAGATTGAAAAAGTCAAATTAAGTCTTCAGCTTTAGTTTCTGTTTGTATGTCGCTAATTGGATCTTGTAAGCGAAAACTTTCTTTGAAATTTTTTTTTTTACTATAACTTGGGTTTCTTATTACATCGAAGCAATTAAATTAAAATTTTTATAGGTAATATTACACTACCGGAATTATTACACAAAAATAAAATAAAAACGTTTTTTATTTTGGTCGATTTTTGCTCGAGTACGGAAGAAAACGGAAAGGATGTTGATGTTAATTTGTAAATAAAGTACAGAATACATCTCCCAAGGGCGGACTGGCCATGGGAAAACGAGCAAAATCCAATATGGATCGATCTACTCAAAGGTAGTTTTTTAAAGTTTATTTCGTCTGTTCAAAGCAAAAAACTGAGTTTGAATTGAATTCTACTACATTTTTATTAGCATAATTATGCCAAAAAGTGTAATACAATAATTTGTTGCAGATTTACATATCAATAAATACGAAATTTTTAATAATTTTTCAAATTAAATTCATTTGATGAGCTTTAACAAAAACCAAGCACGTGCCTGGATTATTATGCAAGCAATTACAGCTTCGGTGCTTATTAATTAATGAATAGACAAAATATCAAATAAAGGCAATTAAAACAGTTTCTACATGAACCAAACAACTATTAAATCAAATTAAAATAAAAAGTGTAGTTAAATGCAAAAAATTATACTAGTAAATCAATATTAGATAATAATAAATGATGACAGAAAATGACATTGCCATTCATTGTCACTGTCACCATTTTTCAACATACAATTTGTTACTGGTATAATTTTTAGCATTTTAATTTAATTTAATTATTTTTTGAACTAAACACTGAATTTATTGTCATTTCTTAATATTTTGCTAGTCGATTTATGTGCGAGAAAACTATGAACAATTGATATTTGGATTCATAGAAATGTAAGCAGTTCAACTTAATTCCTATAGAAACCTAGTTAAAATCATTTTAATTTCATTCGTCTAGAAAATTTTAAATGTTGCTTATTATCCAAAATTTAAACTTCATCTCCATTAACAGAAGAACGCCTGAAAGAAGGTGGGGTAATGCTAATAACTGTAACTATACTCTGAATTTTAATTCATTACTCAATTACTTATTTTAATTTATTGTAAACACCTAGTACGTTCATATAGTTATGATAGAAGATTAAGTTCACTTTTCATAATCGTCTCATCTTCCATAACGTATTTCTTTTTGCAACCAGTTACATAAAGTAATATTTTGTTATGCCTGTTTCAATTCAAACTGTTAACCTGAAATGTTTTGCATTTATCCAATTTAAAGTAGGGAGAAAGGGCAAATACGTTTTCATTATTTAATACAGTTCTTTATAAATAATACAATAAAAAAACTTTGAAGTCCCAAGTCTCCACGGTCTATGCTTTGTTAATAACAAAATTGAAAACTAAAGCGAACAATAATTAAAATTTGCCACTACGAAGCTCAAAATATTTAATTAAAATTTGGTTAAAAAGCAATATCGATAAAAACCAATTTTGAAACAGACAATTTGAGAGAATCAATTACAATCAAACTCGGTTACAACGTCCTGGGAAATTACATAACCTTTACTATACCTAATCAATGCGCGGTAATCCATTTCGATCGGAGGGCATCATTGCGTAAGATAAATTAGTATCCGATACGCACTTATTTATCACGAAGGAAGCTACGTTAATGCAGCATTCTATTCCAAAAGCGACAAAAAATTTACGACTAATACAAAGCAAGCAAGAAAAGTCTTTCTGTGACACGTGTCACCACGTGCGTGTTCGGCCGCACTATTAAATCTCACACAGCTTGGGATAAATCTGATTTGTTTGTAACGTGAGGCTATTTTAATCGAATTTTCCAATAAAACTATAACCGCATCACAAGAACCAAATTTATTCCTTTTAAGTGTGGCTTTCTCGACTGTGATGTAATTTAGACTTGAAATTGAGGACGTATCTAATTAAAAGCTCTAGTTTGAACTACATTTCATTATTATTCAAGTTTTTTTTTTTGATAAAAAAGTAAGACTTTTCTCGGTGTGTCTACATTAACTTACTAGCGAAGTGCATCATCACTTAAGCTTTTCTATATTACCGCGACAGCTTTTAAGGATAGAGAATTTTCAATTACTTTTAGGAAGTGTACCGTAAAATTCAACATGCACCTTACACCTTCCAAGGTATACTTCGCTTCCATTATTGACTTCCACTCTGAGGAAGCTTCATCAAGGTTTTGATACTCTTAAAAAAGTGGCCATCAGAATTAAGCTTTAACAGTCTGTCATTTTTTTAGCTAGTAAGCAGATTAGGTCTTATATAAAATAATACAAAATGTCGTTAAAGGAAAACAAAAGAAAATTAAGTTTCGGTTGACAAAATTGAATTTGAGGAAAAATAATTGCATTCAATTAAAGTGAAATGGGTGCGTACGATTGTGCGGAGTTTTTTTTCCAATATCATTCCCTATCAATACATGCCATAGAACAGTGAAATGTGATTTCCAATGTCATAACATAATTAGATCTGGGGAAATTCAAAAGCCTCTTGGTTTGGCCACTTACAGCCAGTGACGTCACGCACAGATGCCCTTTGTTCAACCGGAGATTGGAATTTCCGAGTTAAAAACGGCAGCAGTAGCTTTCTGCGTTTGAACGGTGAGGATATGCGTTATGTCAAGTGAAGAGTTTTTACCCATAGAGACCGGAGATATGTAATTTACCCGATTTTCCCTCTGCATAACAAAATGCTCGCGAAATGACACATTTGAAAATTTTCCAAAACCACTTGGTTATGATGTTGAGCGTGCACGAATATATTAAATTATTAAATAAGTGAAAAAGCGCAGAATTATAAATTTTCACTCGTTCCGGAAAAAGTACATCGGAAAATGAGTTGTGCTCTTGATAATTCAATTATCTTGGATTCGTCTCAATAGTTGGAATAAATTGAATTTCCATTTTTCTACTCAAGTAAGCCATTTGGCCTTTGTTCTAGAATGTCATTGTAAATTAGCTATATAGCACGAGAAAATGCACTTAATATAAAATTTAATTTTATTTAGCCACTTTCCGCTACGTGGATTTTGTAATAATTAAAATTTGTTTAAGAGTTACGTAGTACTAACTACATTCGGAAAAAAGAAAATTGAAAACATGCTTTTTATAATTATAAATTTTCTACAACCACCTGGGATAACCTTAGAACAAAGAATTTTCTCCTTTATTATAAAGGCAATACGGGCAAACTTCATCGTGTAAATTTTTAACTTGTTTTCGTGCCGCTAAAAATAGCCATCGATTTTTATAAAATATTGTTTACATTTTACAGTTTTAACCTACCGTGGGGTGCCGAGAAGTAACCGGACACGAAATATTCAAGTAGAAAAATTATTTTACCAAAAGTTAAAAATATGTGCAGCTGACAAGTTATCAACCATTCGTACAGTCACGTAGTTTAAGGACATAAAATAATCAAAACGTGCCGCGCTTCCTTATAATTTGAAACGTCGTGGTTTTGAAAACGTGAAAAACCTCGTAATCAGGTGGTTCAAACCGACAATCTTTTATGATAAAAATCTATATTTACTTATTTATACTACAAATATAAAGCTTTAGATTTTATAATTTTTGATTTGAAAATATAAAAGAAACAATGCAACTTTAAGCTAATAATAATCTAATGCTATAAAACCATAAAAAAATAAGGATGAAGAAGTATAAGTTGTAAGAGCAGCAGATGATGACTAAAATGTTCACTTGCCGTTCTAAAAACATATTCTATTTCAAAATTTTAGTTTGTTTAGTTATTATTAAAAAGAAATTATTTAAAACTGAAAAAATCCTTTTGGGCAAAGGATCTTAAGAATGTGTAGGTTTTTAAGAGTTTTTGCCCTAGTTTTCAAAAATAGTTCGTACTAAACAGGCCACAATTGATTTTATCACTATTGGATCGCCTTGTGTGTAAGCTAAAAGCAATGTGAATGTGTTTTAGGTGAAATAATGACCGAATCAGTTCAGTTTTGATCACCTCATCTATCTTATATATTTCTACAACTTTCAAGTTTTTATAGCACAATATTTCTCTTACTTAGTAGCGGTGAAGTAAATAGAACACCCAAGCTCTCATGGCAGGAGAGTTGCTCGCGAATATCAGGTAGGACATCGAGACAGTGGCGCAAACTTTAAGTCGTTTGTCCTGCACAGCAGTGGATGGTATTGATAATAACACTGAATTGGTCCGACCTTTCAGGTATTCAATAAACTATTATGAAGGTTAGAAGAAATTTTGGTCAACTAATTGATAGTTTGTTTTGCACAACCGAATATTTTTTCTGTTTGGTGAGAAGTTGCAAGTATAAATTTAATTATTCCATTAAATCTTTGTATTATTTCAATAACAACATTTTTAGTCACCATCGTCATAATAAAAATTTAATATTTCATGTGAACCTTGGTTACAACATGTAATGTTGGTTTTGGCTAATAAATGCACTATTATCCACGAATATGTGGCGTAGGAAGCGTAAATTACGTGTTTGAAATGCTTATTACAATAATGCAAATATTTGCATGGAGGCAGCAAAATATTCTGGCACTGTCCTGCACGAGAAAGCTACGTTAATATTTGTCAGATTTTCTATTAAAGAGGTAATACACAAATTCCAAAATCGTAGAGCAAATAAAATGAATTGATATATGGAACTGCATTTTCCAACCGCATTTTACAATAAGAAAATGTAACAGAGACTGCCAATAAAACGTATAAGAATTTCAAAATTATAAGATATGATCGTTTTTATGCGATGTATGCGGAATAAAAGCTCGAGCTTCCCGGATAAAAATTCACATTTCTTGCAAAACCGAGTGATTTAGATACAAAAACCACTTAAAAATAAACAATAACGCAGTTCTGAAACGCAAATTTAAAAATAATAAAAAAAACTTTGCTAGTTTTCCTTAGCACTAAAAACTAAAAGGAAATTTTGCATCATCATCACGTCAAAAACAGCTCTGTCGGTGACATAAAAGTGTACCAGATGAAAATTTATGTAAACTTTATAATTTGAGCAGTTAACCTACAAAGATAAATATTTGAATTATGCCCCCCTGTTTAGATAAACTCTATGCATGCTAATTTACAAAGTTTGCTGAAAAAGTAGCAAAGCTGAAAATACATCGTTACTTTTAAGTAAATAGAGAAAAAATGAAAGATTCGCAAACAATAATAAACAACCTTTTAGTGGTTGCAATAAATTGGCCTGGAATTGTAATTCCGAATTCGACTCCCTCAGGTTACTACCGACAGCAACAAATCATGACTTGTAATCTGCAATCAACACGGAACTTCTTGGGACTTTTAATCCACTTGGGTGATTTATTACCTACAATGCAAGGTTTTAGTTTAGGTTATAGAAGGAATATCAATGTAAGCGATATCGACTGCGCCACAATTTATTGAATTTGGAACAAAATTCTTCCTGTTCAAATTAAAGCACCATAAAGCGGATTTTCAAAATTCAGCAATCTAAAATTGCAAATTAACCGATAACAATCCAATCAAACCTGGAAAATGTCAAATAAAATTTTACGACAGACGATGAACATTGTAGCGACGAACAATTAAATTTTACCGTTGCAATCGAACAGTTTGTACCTACTGGAATTGGAAGAAAAATTAATTTTATATAAAAGTTGCACAACCCTTAAATTTATTTGCAGTCACCGTGGAATTGAAAAGTTAGTAACGTACTCGTAACTTTTCAACCCCCTCGTGCACTTTTAACTCGTGCAATAATTAAGAATTGATTAGACAAATATCTGAAAGCAATAAACCAGCGTCTGATGCTGAACGTCTAACTTCAACCACTAAATAATGTATACACACAAAACAAGAAGTAGCAAACTCAAACAATTAACAAAGTTTCGATCATTATCGGAGAGCTATACTTAAACAAGTGTGGAAACACAAACATCCAATTTTGATTTATTAACATAAACATCAAAGGAATTTCAAGTATTCATGCAAATTTCCATTTATGTCTTTTTTTTAGTGTAATACCTCATCACAACGTCGAGAAAATTTAACATTTACCTTATAAACTCTAGCCCGAGGAAAGTAAAAACGTGATTTTTTTCGGAATTTTCGGAACCCACGTGAAACAGTAGGTCCCCTAGTAGGTGGAAGTCTTTCAAACCATACTTTATTTTCTACAGATTTTTAGACAGACAATTTCTTAAGTTAAGAAATATTTGTTCTGAAAATGCATAGTTTTTGTTAGCAAAAGTTAAAAAAGTTTATAGAAACTAAGAAAAGTCAATTTATAAAGTGTACACCGTACATAGCCTTGAGCCCTCTGCTACTTTTAAATAATTACAAAAAATACGCGTTCGTTTTAGATTTCAAAGACATTTTGACGTAAAACCCAGTAAGAACCAACCGTTTTTTTTTTTTAGAAAAAAGGAAAACGTAGCGATTCAAAACGAACACTGCTTTACCTAAATGCAAAAAAAGAATAATGTTTCGAGCTTTTAAATCTCGTTAATCTTAAAGTTTTTAAGATATATTTTCCGACAAAATGATCAAATGTAGTACAAGTCGCTTATTTTCAAGAACTTTAAAATTGATTTAATTTTAGTGCCATAGAAATATTTGTAGATTTCTGTAGGTTTAATCTAAAATACAGATAGATCATTACTATTCCAGACAGATAAAATGAAAATGACTAGTAATGTTATTAATTATTATTTATCTCAGATACTTTGCATCTTGATAAAAAATATAATAATTGTTTTTCGAACCGGATCATTGCGAAGGAAAATAAACTTCAGGTGATGATGAAATTCGATTTGTTTTTAACCTACGAACTATGTAAATTTCAATTTTGTAAGAACAATTGTATGCAAAATTTTGTTGTTAAGTTCCACGACCGATAATTAAAAATTGTTTCTATTTCAAATTAGGCGTCATATTATACAATTTTAACTCATATCAGGTAAGTAATTAACAAGATAATTGTATACCTTAGATAAACACTTGAAGATGTAACTACCATGTGAACATATTTACTTTGATATCGATACAAGATTAATTAGTGTAACTAAGTTTGGTAGAATGGCAATTAACAAGTAAAATTAAAATTGTTAATAATCAAATTTGTAATTATTATGAATTGATAATAATTTAACAAAATTCATGCATATAACAACATCGTTAGAATATTCTTGTTTACTGGTACGGTATGCGTACAATTACGAGCAAATTAATCGTCTCCTCATAAACCAGGAGAGAATGAAGCTATTTAGTTGTGCATTATACCGAATAATCAGAATATTTGGTTACAGTAATTTTAGAACCAGCCAGGTCCGAATTAAATTATCTACTATCTGATAGTCGAAAATTAATCATATTACAGCGTGTGATTGCTAAATTTTGCGTGTGTGAATACATCTAAATTTAATAAATGTAAAATTGATCAATTAAAACTAATTGTTTTAGAGATTTCAAATTTTTTTATTTCTTCTAAAGCTTTTAGAAAATTTAACCTCTTTTCCCGGATTAACGTGTAAGTATGTAAATTTGTTACGTTTTTAATTTAAAATTAATTACTTCCAAACATAACGCTCTTTTGTTATTTTAATAATCTCTTGGAAACTTTACACGTTTAAATTAAGGAAACCAGGAACCACGACAGCCGGGCAATAAAATTAAAACTTAAATTATGTGTTTCTTTTTAAAAACTTCCTAACGTCACCTCGTAATTCGGGAGTTAAATAATTCTTTACAGTGTGGGATTAATAAAAGTGGACTGGAAAAGGAAAGCACAATACATCCATTAGCCCAAATTAACGTTTCAGTTAATAATTCAACCTTTCGAAAATTATGTTTGATAAGTGCGAATTAGATAAAACTTTCATATAAAAATTAGAACGCATAAAACGCAAAATTTCCTTTAATTTGTTAAAGCTCGACGAAAATTTATATTCAAATTTATTTTCTTCCTTTTTTTTCTCTTCATAAAATTTTCATTCGGCGAAGCAATATGCGAAAAATACAATTTTTCGGTTGGAAGCTTTGCAATTAAAGGAAAAATTTTAAAATTGTATTGTGTTCTTCGGGAAAATCTAATAAAGTAATCATAATAACGAAACATAAGATTTTCAGGATGTTTTCAGCAGATAAAGAAAAATAGTAATAAAAGCACGCAATAGCCGGAAGGAACTGCTGTTGGTACGAGGCGGGTGATAAATTACTCAAAAAGTAAAAATTGTAGGAAGAAACTGAAACGATCATTGATAACAGTGGAAACTGAACCTTTATCTTTTTACGTTGTTACAAGAGACAAATAAAATATTGAAGCAATATAAATATTTTTTTCAATCTGAAAATTTTTGTTTTACTTGTATAAAATCAATTTTTGGCACAGTTCCAAAACCCCGGTAAAATTTATTATATAAAAAATAAAAACGAGAAAAATATGGTGCATTCGATAATTTTGTCCGTATATTCCAGAAATTTCTGGTGGAGCTTGAAAGGAATAATTCAGAAACTTGAGTCTCTGTGATGGCCGTTTTGAAATAAATTGGCTAGAAACTTAAATTGTTTAGAATTAATCACACACCAGTGCCTATTATTATACCCAAATTCAACAATTAGTGTAAGCTCGAAACTTAATAATTTGCGTTGAAAACTGTAAATTCTCTGTGACAAAACATAAATTTGGACTTTTTACTTGGATTAGAATGATGAACGAGGCTCAAGTATCACTAAATTTTTTTTTCTTACAACCACCCCAATATAATTAACACTAAGCACCAAATTAGTGATATTTTACGATAGTTCTAAATTGAATTTGAAGCACCGATTGCTTCAGTTTAAATGAAACCCAGTAAAATTACAAAAAGTTGTTATATTAAACAATAAATAACGTAAAATGCTTGCCATTGACTCATTCCGTAAACTACCTGCCTCGTCCAGTAAAATGGCCATTTCCCAGGTTACTACGTACGATAATATTTAATTAAAAATCATTTATAATTTCTTTAAAGAGAAAACCAGTAGAACCAAGCTCCGATTGCATTAAATTAAATAAAAGTTAACAGAACTAATAAATACCAGCATCGAGATTGTTAAATTTAAAATCAACATTCAGGTTTCATTTTATTTTATCTTCGTGATAAATATGGATACATTGTGTGCATTTGAAAATATTTCAGTTTATCATCATAGAGAATTTTTAATTAACGAAATTTAATTCTGATAGCAAAAATTGGTTTTCCTTTTGTAAAAAATTACTCTAAAAAATGCAAAGTATTTTATTACAAATTTACTTTATTATTTTATTTCATTCTTTTTTTTATTCTGCTTTTTGTTGTATTTGGCCTGGATTACTTTGAGCGCTGCCTTTCTTGTTCGTTGCTTCTTATTTTAAAGCTATGGATTTTGTGATACTTTTTAGTTTGTTTTTGGTTAAATTACACCAAATTAATCTAAGATTATTTATAATTCAATTATAAATTTTACTTATTATAATTGGGTTTTTCTACCCATTTTGAGGAAGTCTACCACCACATATTATTATAATGAAAGTAAAAATAAAACACTTTTTTCCTCTTTGTGAGTTTTAATTATTTCATTTGGCAACCAGATGTACAAAAATCACATTAGATAACTTTAAGTACCCGCAGATATATCGACGTTGGTGATTATGTGCGTTAAACGTTAAACTGTAGGTCCCCTATATAATTCTTTGTACGCATTATATCTCAAACGTAAGAAAAATAAAAATAAAATATGGTTCTTACTATTTTATTTCAGATTAGTAGTAATAACATTTAGTAATCATAAAACTTTGCAGGATATGTGAAATGAACGCAAGCGAAAATATTCAACTGAAAGGCTGCTCTACAAACCGAATAACTCATCAATACTGTGTAGGTAGTTCTCTTGTAGAGAACCCTTTTTATGATTACTTTGAATGTCATGCAAGGAAACCACACCGGAGTTCGACTCACTTTTTCATGGACCTCGCCCCAGTTGTAACTATAAAACGAGGTTTAAGCCTTTTTTTAATCCAGTTAGGGATTAACAGCACTTCAGCTCAATTCTTTCCTTATTTCCAGCTTTATAATTTTTCATTTTAGCTTTACAAATTTTTTTTTTGCAGTAAATAAATGACATTTTAGAAAAGTAATAAATTTCAGTATTGTGGGTATAAAAAATAAATTAAAAATTTTTTTTTCCTCAACCGCACCTCGGCACGACTAGCCATAAAAATGTAATAAGAAAGAAAATAGCCAAACGAAGTACCGATTGCTGCTACATAATTTTCAATAATACTAAACTCCGGGTTGTTAAATTATCTTATACAGAAATATTTTGTTTGCTTTATAATCAACTGATTACCAATGTTAGGATTTCTCGTATTTATTCCGACAATTTCCCATTTTACTAATTATACCATGACAAAGCAAGAGCTTTTAAGAATGCAGCGTTAACGCGAAAATTCGAAATATATCAAGCAAACATAAAAAATTGATTAATTATCCTCCCTTGACAAAAAAGGTTTATTAATGTTTACTTTACGTTTTAGTCTTTATTAGTATAATTTGTAAGTCAACAGCATTTTTTATACCAATTTAAGTAACTTTTCAAGTCTAAAATAACACACGAAATTTACGACATTCAAAGTATTTATTTAGCTTTACGCTTGCACGTTAATCAAAACACAAAGGAATGCTTAAATAAATGAAATTATGAATATTAAAATATGAATTTAAATGAAAAACAAAAAGGAAAATGCATAAGAGAGTAAAGGTAAAGCAAAGTATTGTTTTTAATATATAAAGTACTAATAGCTGGAATTTTAATGAACTTTGGTATATTATAAATGATGTTCTCGTTTTTGCAGTTTTCAGCATTTCCACTACTTACTATGAATGGACCAGCATGATCCAGCTAACGAGGCTCCAGTGACTTAAGGTTTGCGTGGATAACAAAACTCTTAATTACCCAGAGGTAACAAAAGATGTCTCTTTGGACTAATAAAAGTGTAATAAATTTTGAGAAATCTAAAATGGACGAATAATTCTTATCCAAAACTGGCTTCACTTAGTTAACAGTAAAAGTTTTTGTACGGTTTTCTCAAGTATTAATAAAATTGTAATTTATTACAAGAAAAACAACATAAAACAAAGTTGGGATGAAGGGGATAAATATTATAAATAAACCACGGAGGAAGAACTAAGAGAGAATTGTTAGGAATACACAAAGCTTAATAGGAAAAAGTAGTCATAAACGCGAATGTTCAGAACCGCAATGTGTTTATCAAGAGCGATTACATCGCACGAAAGCTCTCGTTATTCCATTGTGACATCATATTGAAATTGCGTGGTAATGAAGCTCGTGGAAGGTGGAACAAAGAAGTTTGTTTTATCTAATTCAAAAAAATTGGAAATGCAAATCAAAGCTCACACGAGCTTAAGATTATGCAAGTTTGACTTTATTATCATCGAATTTCTCTTGTTTAATGATTAATATGCAAAATTCGACAATTTAAGCTCTCACACTATAAGGCTTAAATTTTCGTTATACTAACAAAATACATGTAATCCATTTATTTGTTGCCAAAATAATCTAACAACAAAAATATACAAAATATGAATAATAATTTCTACATTAAATTTATTATCAATTAGGACCGAGCAGATTTAACCTCGCACTTTGAGATTACCTACGAGGAAATTTTATTGGTGGGGTGGAGTCGTGAGGATTTAAATAGAGCAAAAAAACCTTGGTTTGGCGTAATAATTATAAGGTTGCTTGAATGGCATAGATTTCCAACCGGCAAGGACAATGAGCCAATTTAGCATATTTGCAAACAAGATCTAATTTATTCAGTCTTAAATTGTAGTACATTTAAGATTGTGCGTGCGATTTTAACCCTAACCTAACTGAGATTAGTTCAATTATTTTCTTAATTACACTTGATTACTGCCTATTTACTAAAATTGTTTATTACATTTCGTGCACGATGATTACACATACAATAACGGAATAATCAAAATAAAAGGACATCAAATAGGACTACTTAACGTAAACAGAATTACAAAACTGTTTTCATATATAAATTGAATGATTAATAAAAAAATAGTTCCCTCATTGAACTACCTATAGGTATTAATAATTAATTAAAGCTCGAGATTATTTTTGTCGATAAAAGGGCGAGCGGTTTAACCTAAGAAAAGGAATCTATTAAAAAGCAACAAAACAAATTTTTACAAAAAGAAATTAATCACCTAACCAGAAGAGACCGTTTATAAAAGTTTCATTGTTAACATTTTATTTGTCTTTTTGTCGACTCTTAATCGTTTTATTGGTTTCAACTCCTAACTCTCGGATAATCCCATTTCAAAAGCCTTAAACCACCGATTTAAAATATTGGAACTTAAATTCGGATTATTTCATTAAATTACGACCACAACAATTAAGCAATCAATCTTGTCGAATAAGAAAAAAAGTTTGCAACTCGGTTCGATTACTTGAGAAGTAAACCCATCGGATTTAATAGAGAAAAGCCTCTCGAGGGAAGATATTTTTTACGAAACTCTACGTTATGAAAACAATGCACTTAATTAGTGCTGATAATTAATTTACTGTCTCGTATATCCCAAGCACAATTATCTAATAAGAGAGCCATGTGTATACGAATATGATTTGATACAATAGTCAATTTTCCTTCGTTAATATTCGGTTGATGTGCGCAGATTAAGGCTGAAATATAAAAAAAGTTGTTAAACTATATCAGAAAATTGTGATAGAAAAGCACAAATCAAATATTTAATATCGTTAACCCAATTTCGATAGGATTCGTAATACTAAATAGGGTCACTTTAATACTTTTTTTTATGTTTTATTATGATCGAATTGACGAGCTATTTTTGAAAACTTGAGCACTTAGAACAAGCGATGAAATTCTATCATAAAAGGTGTATTAAATAAAATACACATAATCTAATTTAAAGTTCTTCTAACAAAGCTAAACTAAAAAGTAAAAAACACCGACAAAAGCTTAAAATTACGAATAATAATTATTAGCCTTTCCGCTCGAAATTCTACCCCTCCTTCTTAGTTTAGTGGCTGATGTCGTATAAAAACTTACCCAACACTTAATTTTATCATAATTAAATAAAATATTGTATAAATAATGTTATGAAGTGCCTCGTTCAACTCAGACCGAAAAATTAACATTCGTTGAGTAAAACTTGGCATTTCATAACTGGTTACATAAATAATTATTATTCTTATTACTAACACATGATGAAACAGTTGAAATGAATGAACAAAACTACATGAGAATGGAAGTTAACGTGCCCCTTAATAAATTATTATTGAACTATAGAGTGTACTTACCACAAATCAGGTATTATAATGCTGCTGTTAGGTAACTAAGCTCGGTGTTAAACCATTCATTAACATGTAATTAAATGAAATGAACTGGTTTCTGGATTAATTGATTCAGATTTGATGTATAATTCTTCTTTTATTTTAACCAAATGAAAAAAAACATAAATAAATAAAACCACGAATTTCAAGGCAGTGGCTTCTAATTTTATTTACTATTGTATAAGCCTATTTAAGGGAAAGCGGAGGTGGAAAGGTTAATTGGCTCAATTTCAAATTACCTCTTTTTTCTAACCGACTTCCATTTATACGTCACTTCCCATTATTTAAGTTATAGTAAATATAAGCAATAGTTTTTATTAAGTAAAAGGTGAGAGGATTTGTTTTATTTCCGATTAAATAAGTTAAAACCGCGAGACTTTGGCACCGCAACACGCACAGCTAATGGTTCTAAATGCCGTTGTTGTTTGTTACAAATTTTTTTATGTGCACAGCGTAGCATTAACTATGGGTTTACAGCTTTGTGGTTTTATCGCTCACCGTTTATCAAGTATTGAAGGAGAATATAAATTACAACAAATAAATACGTAAAGGACCATTTCAAGCAGATTTGTTGCACTGATTTACATAATAAATTATTGCTGTAACAGTAGTTGACGTTTCAATGGCCGAAAGTTATACTGTTTAACCCATTTTGCTGAAACTGTCTTTGTGCAAGTAAAAAAAGTACGAGAGCTGTCAAGTAACTATCACCTTCAAAACAAAAACAATTTTACCTGTCTACCCTAAGACGTACGTATAAGTGTCGTTTTTCACCTGAAAATCTGACTGAAAACTGTACATTTTACGAGATTGAACAAAAAATAGTTTAATCTATATCCATATCTATCTATTTTCAGTCAGCTCTGTCTCTCTTAATGTCAAAAGTTTACAGAAAAATACTTAAAAATTTTGAAACCGAGTGTTTCAAAAAAGCTGAAGATGCCTCTAAACACTTGAGGTTAGATAATGGCCACAGTATAATTTTTCATGTAAGGGGTAAGAGCACTGGGGGAAATAAAATTCTTGATAAAGTTCCAATTTTAAGGGGAGAAGACTTCAAAATTTAATTCTGAACTGTACAGTAGGTACTCTAACCTTTTCAAAATTAAATCAAAAACGCTGAATTATAAAAAATATAAATAAAAAAAATTAGGGATAATTTTATAATAATAACGTTGTAAATTATCATATTAAAAACCAAATTAACGGGCTTTGCCCACAAGCGTAAGGAATAATTTAAATTAATCGGATAAGATTTTAAAAAATTTGCTCCAGCAATATGTCAACCTTTGTGTTTAAATATTTTTTTAGACATAAATTATACCGAGGGAAAAATACAATTTACTTTATCGTAATTCTGTAACACTAAATTTTCGACAAAATTTATTGCAGCACAATTTTAATCTGTGAACATAATCTTTATATGAAGAGGAAATAAAACGTTGGAGTGATTAGGACACTAACTGATGCTCCCCAAACTTCTAAATTAGAGCAATATAATAAAATTTTACAAATAATAATAATATTCTAAATTTAGTTAAATCGATAACATATTCACGAGGAACGATGCGGAACGACATACTTTGAGAAGATTATTAAAAAAATTTAGTTGGTACCAAATTCTCATTTTTCATTCTTAAAATAAGAGTTTCTCGATTTAGAACTCTATTCATATTTTTCAAATTTTTACTTCTTCAACATTAATTCTGTCCAATATATCTTCACGAATATGACAAACTACTATAAGCTAAAGAGTTTTGTGTCATTATAAATCCGCAATAAATCCTGCAAGGATGTACGAAACTAAAACGTTTTCTTTGTTTCCGAAACTTTATTTTCAAGGAGTAAATTATTCAGAGACTCACTTATCTCATCTGCATCCAAAATTACAAAACAACGTCGAGGGATTAATTTTAAATTTTTTTCGCAAATATGCAACGACAAAGCTTTTCGTCCTATTTTCATACAAATTGGAAAATATTCACGGATTAATGCCACAAAAAAATAAAGTTTATAAATTCAAATTCACACGTAACATTTAGAAGTGTCCTTACAGAAGATTGGTTGACACAAACGATTGAATAACGTTCTCTGCTTTCATTCAAAAAAAATTTCCTTCTTCGAGATTTCGAATATTGATAATTTTTGAGCGGAAAATTTGATCCACTTAAAGGAGAAAACGCGTTCGAGTTATTTTATCATAAAGCAAGCGTCGAACAATGCAAGTTTGTAAGGTTGGTATACTTGTTCACCTCCCCAAGGCGTAATATGAACTACCTTTATCTTTATTGGTAGTTTTAA
Source organism: Rhagonycha fulva (assembly GCA_905340355.1). Taxonomy (NCBI): domain Eukaryota; kingdom Metazoa; phylum Arthropoda; class Insecta; order Coleoptera; family Cantharidae; genus Rhagonycha; species Rhagonycha fulva. The sequence continues at coordinate 4,957,264 of HG996559.1, forward strand.
ACTGCAAATAAAGTATACCGTCCACAAAATTTTATGTTCAACAATATTAAACAAGAAGAAAAATAGTAACTTTACCCCATCTTCCCCTTAAAATTAAATAATAAAATATTAAGGAAGAAAATACGTATTTAAAAATTCACGTCTGAATAATTTTCATCAGAGCAGACAAAATTGGAAAACTTGTCTTATAAAGTTTACATAACTTTTTAGGAAGTTTTGCTCAAGTTTTAACCCTATAAGTAAATACTCTGCTAGGTGTTACGACAAAATTAATTTTACAATGTATAATCATCATCGAGAAAATCTGGAATGACAAAGAAAAATAACGTTGAAACTCTCAAAGGGAGGAAACGAAAGTGCGGAACATATAAATGTGGTCTTTGGATTTCTTGCATGGGAATTCGTCATGTAATAAATTACGTGCAAAATAGGTTTGTGAGCTACTTACCACGGGATGCGAAGAGACGCGGTTATAAATTTATGTCTAGATTTGTGTATTTTGAACAATAAGAGAGTTAAAGTTAATAAAAGCTTATAATGGCACCGCAGAGTAGTTGACACGCTTTTCTGAATTTTTGATAGATGCTTTCCATTTGAAGCATCCATCAATATTAAGTTTTTAGGTTAAATTTTTACTTCCAAGTCAAACTATCCTTTTCATTTAAAACGCTGACGTATTGTAACGGAAGGATGGATTTTTCGAAACACATCGTCGCTTTTCATTAATGTATATGTGATGATATGGAAAAGCTTAGGGCAGCAAGTCGATGAATTATGTTATTTTGCAGGAAAGAATTAATAGAACTTTCAGGTTTATTAATTTTATCCAGATTGCCCATTCAATAGTTATTTATGAAACCAATTATGAAATGACAGATTTAATGTAACGTGTAAGTATTTGCGAAACGAGAGCAACGAATTTATTAAATATTAATGAAAAACTCGTGATTATTCACAACTTTTTTAATAGTTCTTGTAAAATATGAACTGAAAAAGCAATTATTTAGTCAAACATTTTTTAATTTCTTGGCTTTTTTCCATATCAACACAGATGTTCTCAAAAGCAAAAGAAATTTGAAATCGTAAAACGTACAAAAATGATAGTGGCACGTTATGAATGCACACGACGAGTTCTTAAGTCAGAATAATAGAAAATGAAGACGTTATGCTAACGAGGACGTGCCATGATACACCACTTTAAAGGAACAAAGCATCACGTATGTTATATCACAAGTACGTACTACAACCGAGGTGATTTTATATCAAAGAGCGTCGTTTTTATCTCCTAAAATAATTTCAATACAAAATTCAACTCTTCCACCGATCGTTACTAACTTACACCAAAGAGAAACTGATGAAGTAAGACAATTTTGAGTGGAAAAGCTCGAAACAATAAATCTGCAGAGTTATCAACACAAAAAATTGTGAAAGAAACTAATTCGGTTCCAATTTTTAGAAAATTCATCAAAAAAAGTGAAAAGATAATTCATAAAAATTGAAAAAAGTGGGAAGCAGGAAAAGCTCTAAATTTAATAAAACACAAAATAGAAACAACAAAAAATCTACACTCACTTAAATTATTAGGTTTGTGTAACTTTTTCAGAAGGAAACTTCATTTCGTTCGACCTCATTTAAAGGAAAGCTGCAAAAAAATTTAGGGCTAATGGAACGACACTGTTATGGATTTCTGATACGATAAAAACAAGGTATGAGTTATGTCCTGATTTAATTCTACAGACTATTAAACTTTAACTTGTTAAATCGATAATTCCAGTTAACCAGAAGAAAAACGAGAAATTTGGATTAAGCTCCTTCTCGACGACCTTACATTGTAGGGCTTTTCTGCATCGATGTGCAAATTTGAGATGCAAATCCGAAGAGACACGCCAAATGCATCTGCAATATCGAACTCGGTGTACTACTTGAACAAATTAAACGGAATTATAATTTAATTGTTTACTGTAACCACCTTATAAAGCGAGTATTAGTTAAATAACGTGCATCGGGTTTCAATTTCAGAAATTATTGCTTCGATTTCCTGATATGGTAACAATGATGCTCAAATAGATTAGTTCGCTACGAGGTTGTGATGGATTGTTTACTTTATCTGAATGGAATTAAAGTGGAAAGTGCATTACAGTGTGCAATTTTGATGTCTGGTGTAAAAATCGTTCCCCTTAGGGAATCGAACTAAAATGATTTAAAGTGGTCTGAATTTACTATAAAGGTGTACGTGCTGGCTTAATTTTCCTAATAGTAAAACTTTAAAGCGGAAAATATAACTGCAGGAACTTTTATCGTCAAACGGATGGAAATTTTACGTTTGATATAAAATCGTTTTAAAAACTACATCTCAGTTTTTGGTTTTGTTTCAAATTAATGCTTTTTGCAAATTAAGTTATAAAAAGTGCAGTTATATTTAGTTAAATTTATAAATGCGAATGGATAGAATGTAATTATGTATTTAGTTAAATTGCACAAAACTTTCACAATAACAAAATTACAATGTAATTTTTAATTACTTATTTATGTTTATTAAATTTGTTGTAAATGATTATTAAATTATGTTTGTTCCTGTTAATTTTGACACCCCTCACTATCATTCAGATCGTTCTTTGTTTAAAATTTTTTTTTATGTTAGTAAATTTTTTCTTGTTTTCCAGTTCTTAAATTAACTCATAAAAACTTAAATAATTAATGACAAAAATCAAATGAATTTTTGATTGTTTTATTTAGTTTACATTTTATATTACGTTTAAAACCAGGGTTGGAAGTCATAAAGTGCTATTTTACAAGAGAACGATATTCAGGGTGATTAATTTATTTTCAGATCGAATATTCAAATTTTATGTCAAATTTTGATTGATTCTAATGTAATAAATAATATTGCTTTATGCAAAAGCTGTGAATCAATTTTCCGCGACCTTTTGCTTGAAGCGCTGCAGAAACCATAAGATATACGAAAAAAACAATTAAACTATTTTTGATTCACTGTAAACTTTTAATTTACCTGGCATAATAATTTAAATTTTGGAGGCATTAAAAATTGAAAATTAGAACTTTTTGAACATTAAATACAATAGTCATTATATTCCCCCTACCCCTCTGAACTTTAAAACCATAAATCTTTTGTTTAGGAAATATTTGAAGTGAATACTTTTGAACTAAACACCCGGTATGTTAATTAATAATAATTATTCGATAATTTAATCCAAATGTAGAGAGGAAAAAAGTTTTCATTTGCTTTAAAGTAATCATAACAATAAAATTTTCCGTAAGCAATTTTTACGCAAAATTCCTATGTGCTGGTGGACAACTGAGCACTCGGTTCATCAAATTAAATAATATTTTTGATTTGTTACTTAATAACATTTTTTATTATTTTTCTTTTTCACTGTTTCTTCCTTTTTTTTGACACCGTTATTCAGGGATCGATAAAAGAAACAAGGAAATATCAGTTTAGAAATCCGGTCCGGTATTGCCAACCCTAATCAATAATAAAACATAAAATTAAAAAAATGGTCTGACGTCTGCACTACTGAAAATTAAAATAAAATTCAGGGTTTTTAGTTTTTTATCTCTTACTGCTTACGAAATCCTTATCCACATTGTTATCCTGGGCACACTGATTATTATGAAATATACTATTTAAATATTATAAATTATAATAAACTTTATTAATACGAATCAATACTTTTGATACGAAAAACTGCTAGGTTAGCGACACGGTTAAGACGTAGACTTTCAGCATAGTCAGTTATTACAATTTGAAAAAATTAAGTGAATTAAAATAGCAACTGCAATTTTGTTCGTAGAAAATTTGTTGAAAAATTAAAAACTTGAAGATTTTCTAAAAAAAAGTTGGTGGGATTACTATGAAGGAAGGGATCAACATTTCTATTTTCAATTAACCGTTAAACTATAAATTTTACTTTTTCCGTAACAACGTGCCATATCAACCAGCCAATTTACTAACTCATCAATTCGATGAGATTTACTAACTGAAAAGCTATTTTTAGAGTGGAATTAATGGAAATTTAATCAGACATTGTTTTTTCATTCAAATGGAAGAGATTAAAGTCGACACGATTAAAATTGCAAGACCAATATTTGGAATTGCCTACATTGTGATTAAACAAGATTCGATGCAACCCAGACAAGGTAAAATAAAATTGGAAATTTGGAAATATTTAATTTTGCGATATCGTGCTACTTCGATCAAAGATTGGAAGGGTATAATATAAAAGGAAATTGAAATCAAAGACATTCCGCTAAAATTGGATCACTTTTTTTGTTATCCAAAAAATTAATAAACAAATAAATGAAATACTTTTGGATTGCTGACGAGTAATAGAAAATCCCTAGAAATTATATCACTTTTCCAAAAGCTTCGTGCACTCAAAGTTATAATTGGAAAAATTAATACAATTTTCTAAAATCAAGGAAAACGAGGGCTCGGTAAATTAATTTAAGGGTTGGATAACTAACAAGAGATTTTAGGAATGTTAAAGCATTTACTTGTATTCCTTTCATTAATTAACGAAAGTGATGTGTCTCCCGTCAATTTTAATTACTTCACTTATCACAATTTATAAAATGTCCGAAACCGGTCGAAATTAACTTTTAGAGAGGAAATCTTTAATGCACGAGAGAATTAGGGCACAATTTTACTTTAGCCGTTTTTGAAATTGCAATAGTTTATTGTAACGTCTAAACAAAAAGAGCTTAACCCGTGTTCGCAAAATTCACGAAGCGAGAAAACCACCAACCGGAAAACCGGACTACGTGGTTACAACGCCCCGAAAAGCACAAAACAAACATAAATTCAACTATTTTTAACAATTTAAATTAAAAAAAGAGTCGCGTTACGCCGAAGCATTTAAAAATATAAATTTGAGTTTTCAGCTACGATGGAAAATTTAATAACGGTTTTCGTATTACCTTTAATTTTCGAATTATCCTGGTTTCTAATATTAAAGTCTAACTCACAATTTAACGGATGGAAGATTTTGATTCAAAAACGTTTAACGGATCAAAAAAACTTGCGAAACAATTTTTGGAACAAATAAAAATGCAAACAGAAACAAAAAAGTTTAGGGGCAAAGTTAAAATTTCTCGTTAGTGTTGATTAATGTGCAAAAGTTTGAAATCGCAAGAGAATTCCGTTGTTTAAAAATAACACAAATTTTCGTATGCATATAAAAATAATGTAATGGAAAGTGGAAAACATTTATCTGAAAATTTTCGTTTTGTTCTAGAGTAAGTCGTGAGAGAACAATACAATTGGAGGAAATTTGAAAATTCATGCAGAGTAGATAGATAACATCGAGAAGAATTAATACAATAATAGTCAGGCAAACAACATCAAATATGAATCAAAAAAATCCAGTCGTACCAGTCCAATCAAATAGTTCACTCGCAGGCAGGACACGGCTTACCTAGAATGTTCATACCTCACCGCCGGCACACTAGATGTCAGACTGAATCGGTGTCTGTCCGTATTTTGTTCCGCACTGCGTGTTACGTCACATCCCCCACCATAAAATGCATCAAAAATAGGATGGGAAGAGCTTTCATCGTAAAAGTAGAAGGGGTAAAATATTGAACTTAAAGCTTTCGGAACTAAGTGCAGCATTTCCACTACTATTTCGAAGTGGGGCAGCTATTACGACTTGCATGAGACTTCAAAAGACTTTTAAAGCAGAAGAGAATTAAAGCGAATTGTTACGATGAATAAATTGTTGGATGTAAGTTTTTGCTCATTCCCAAAAACTCATCATCAATCAAAATAACTCAAAATTGCAACGGCAGCGGCATCCGCACTGTTAAACAACGATTAATATTTTCACAAAAATAAAGGACGATTAGCAATGATCAAAACGTAATTTATCGTCTGCTGAATCTAATCGATGACGAAATTAATTGCAGCTTTTGATAACGAGCGACTAGTTAATGCGATAAAATTTTAAGTATTTTATTTTTCAGCAAACCAACTGAAAATTGTATCGAAAATTGCAAGTAAATAACAAACATCCCAAGAGGTGTACCTACTGAAAGTAAATTAACAAAATCGATATTGTCAACACAATAGTTTTTGTGACCAGCGCTAATTCCAATTGCAACTTTGCTTTCAGAATTTAGTTACCGAATGGAGTCCTTCAAGTTAAATGGACGTAAAGAACGATGAAGAATATTAGACTTTCAAGTGTTGATTTTCAGTTTAATTTGAGTATTTGTATACTTCAGGGACGATTCGTTTTGTCCAAGAGGAGTGATTTAGCAAAGAAGGCTCTTACCGAGAATGAAATGTTTTGAATTTCAAATGCAATGCCATCGGAAACGTAAAATGAATGGAGATTTTATGGTTTGTTACAGAAAGATTGATTTACATGCACTTTAACACCAGACTTTTCTAATAATGGAATTTGAATTGCAAAACAACCTCAACATTATTAATTACGTTTACTTTCACTTCTTCCACTCCAAAAATATCGATTTACAATTTGTCGATACAATTTTTCAATATGGGATGTGATATCTGCACATTCAATATTTTGTTAAAATTCCTACTGGCTGGCATATTGCAAGAGTTTCTTTACCGATGCTCTCCTCAATATTTTGATTATTTTCACTGATATTGCCTTCCAGCACGACTTTAAGACGAATTCAAATCTACCAAATGTAGAATCCAAATCTTGGAAATAGTGCATAAAACTACGTGATAGCAAATTTAAAAGAGAAAAGTCAAAGGTTATCACCAAAATTGAAAATCAAATGGGTCACGTTTCTCTTATTAGATTATTCACAAATCGTAACTTTAAATCATTAAAATTTCTTTTGTAAAAGAACCTTTGTAATTTATCTTCTAAGGTATGAATGAATATGAATCTTTGATGATAATGAAGTGGTGCAATTTAGCAATTTAGCTTCCTTAACCTTTAAATTATTCAAATGTCATCCAGTTTCCAAAGCCACACTACGTTTGATGTATCTGGAATAAGTAAACCCAACAGCATCCACTAAAATTAAAATGACTTTGTTGAAACTTGAAAGTTTTCAGGTGCAAAATTATTTGGAAACCACATTTTCACTAATATAATGAAATACTGTGCCTCCCTAATCGTCAACATAATTTGAAAATAAAAATTGCAAGATTTAAATATAGATACATTTTTCACAAATAACTTTCATCATTTATTGATCAAAACTTAATTTACCCAATTTTAATTCCTATGATTCTTTAATTAAAATGTGTGCTGTAAAAAACTACGTTTTAGCAAATATTTTTAAGTGTAACTTCAACTAATTATAGGAAAATGAGTTAGGTAAAAGGACATCCTAATAAGAATCGAATTTTTCTAACTTTACACAAAACTTTTGTTTTTGTGCAAGTATCCTATTTTGAATTGAATTTTGAGGGCCTGGGCTTCTTTTAGCAATCTAAAATATATTAAATATTGCGAAGTACATTGAGTTAAGATTGATTTAAATTATTTTAACAATGGAGATTGATTTGTATTTTTATATTAAACGTAACGTAAAAATTACCACCTTAACCGGCCACTCATTAAGGTTAACTGGAATTTTAAATATAATCAAGCATTTTTTTAAAGAAAAATTCTTCTTTGTTTTTTTAATACGATGTATCAGCTTAACGTGGATTCCAAACCACGGTATACGAAATTTAAAAACAGTTGAAATTTGACTTCAAGATCTTTAAATCAAAATTGAACCCATTTATTAGTAGACCAAACTACCTCTACACATAAGAAAGTATTGCTAAAATATACCTTTGTGCTACTGAGATATTTGGTTGCCATGACAATGGAAGGACCACAAATTATGGTTCACCGAAGAGAAATCATCAATTGAGTAAAGTTTATTGTAATACTAGAAAATTTACAACGTTCTTCCTAATTTCATTTAGTGAGTATAAGAAAATTTTAAAATTTTAGATTATAAGCTACACCTACTCTCAAAATTTTATACACCATAAATGCGAATGGTGGTCGATAAGCTTCAGGAAACGCCAAGTTGCTCAATTGTGAATATGCTTTAATAAAATTTAGGCTTCAAGTACTTCCAACTATACACAATACAAGTATAATAAATGAGTTTTTTTATACAATCTCTACAGCACAATTTTTTTTAACTTTTGACTACATTTTGGTTCTCAAAGTGGCGTATCTAGGCGACCCTAGCGGGGAATTTTTCCATACTTAATAAATATTTGAAAGTCAGTACTTAAATAATTCTTTAAAATCATTATTTAAATACTGTTCAGCATTATTCGTTATTTATTATTTAAATAACCTGTGAGCTTTAAATTAAATAAATGTAAAACAAATTGTTATCATAATTTATCAAAAAGCTTAATTGAACGTTAAACGAATTAATTTAACTGCAAGTTTATCCTACCACGCAGATTTAAAAATTACAATTATGGAATTATTTCAAAGTGAAAAATTGAATAAGAATGAAAACTTTTTGCAGCATAAGACGAAGGGCAGAGGGGGGGGCAAATAAAAATTAGTTCAAAATTGTACAGCGGAAAATGTATACTATGTCTGGTGTTATTTCAATTCTTCATTTTTAATTTCAATTTTTTATGTACTTAGTAATAATTTAAATTTACAGTTCAATTAGCTTTTTGATAAATTATTTTATTGGCGTTTGTTTAAATCAATTATTTAAATAATATTAAAGTATTTAAATACGATAACTATTAAAATTCGTAAACTTTCTTGATTGCTAATAAGTAATTAAACAAATCACTAAAAAACGCGCCAATAAATAACACGGAAGAGGAAGAGCTTTCTAGCAATTTATTTTTGGATAATTTGATTAAGAAATGACGCATTTAAAAGCTGATAACAAATATAATACAATACTCGCTTATATTTTTTTTGTTTGTTTTTGAGCCCTATTTGCCCTAAGCTTTTAATGATCCCCTTTAATATTTATATCACTTAAAACATTTAAGGGAGTACGACAGGCGTGCTATTCTGTAACTATCATTAATTAAATTATTGTAATAGGGGTAGACCGGTAGATACTTCTAAATTGCAGTTTTATATTACGTACACAGCCACTGTGGATCAACATATTTAACTAAAACTTTAACCTATATATTTGAGCCTAAATTTTTTTACAAGTTTGTTTTCTTCAGAAATATCAACAACCGTCAAGCCGATATAGAAAAGTCAAATACACAAGATAAGATTTTATCAGTTGACTTCGGTTTAACCAAAAAGTTAAAAATAAAGTGATCATTTTTCAAATTTCAACTCCTAAATAAATGCCTAAAAATAAAAGCTCAAACGATTGAGTTTTCTTTGAATGATTTTCTTTAAATTTCATGGATTGGATGTTGTGATTCAGTACATTTTGAAAATAAAATAAATGTACGTACAGTAAATTTTACAATAAAAATTAAAATATATTCAGCCACGTACGCAGTGAAACGACGCTCAGCAACAAACTTAGCAAAAAGATAAAAAGAAATTAAATCAGAAAATTTATGCGACCTAACTGTCGTTGTCCTTAGAACAAAGTTCCACGATAAAAATTTAATCATTTTGAGTAGAAAACTAAACGCAACATCCCAAAATAATTATTCCTGAGAATTTATTGAAGCAAAACTAAGCAGCTCCTTAATAAGAAAAAACTTCAAAAGATTCTAGTAGGAATCGCGAAATTGTAGTTTGATTAACAAAGAATGAAGAATTTAATATTACTACTGTGTAAAAATGTAAACCTTCCGGGTTCAGTTTTTGTAACACTGGAAAAACCGTTACAACAACTAAAGAAATCTTAGATTGCATTGTCGTATAACAAAACCGTCACTTTTTCATTTAAAAATTTCAACAAGTACTGGCATTTTATATCGTCTTATCTGTTCTTACATCTACGATTCCTTTTCTCGCCGGTCGTGTAGTTGATTCAGTATAAGTTTCAACTTTTATTTTTCGAATTTTCTGTCTTTAATCAAAACGCATGACCGCGAATAAAAGAAAATGCCAGCTTATGTAAATAAATGACAGGCATGCGTATGAACCCAAAGGATAATAGACTATCCAGGCTTACATGGCAATTGCATTTGGGTCACAAGTGGATTAACGATTGAAATTTTATTTTTTCTATTATTATCTTACGCGTCACGAAAAGAATATTTTTAATAACGCTTAACGCTTGATTTATCTCCCATTTCTACCCCTTTCATAAAAGAAGTCGAAGAGATTTCCAACACAAGTCCTTATTTATGACGGAGACGTTATTTCAAATAATCGCCAAAATAAAAAGAGAGGACAATTTTCCAACATGTTTTTGCATTTTTCAAATCAATTTAAACTGGAATGAGTGAAAAACGGTGTGATCGAGTACGAGGTTTTGTATTCGTGTAACGGACGTCCGTTTTTACGTTAAGCGCTTTTCCAACGGTCAGCTCGGTTATAGGTGTCGTTTTCACCTCCTTGGACGCTTAAGATAAATTAAAATGTTTTAATTACTGTAAAAAAAGTTGAGAGGTTACATTAATCGTCCTTTGAATTTGACTAGCAAAAGTTAAAAGTAATGGTCGTGCGTTAGGCATTTGACAGTGGGTAATTTGAAAAGAGCTTTAGAGCCGAAATATTGGAAAACAAGAAAATGGGGATAAAAATGTTCAAGTGCAAAGTTCATGATTGAAAAATAAAGTGCGCCACTTTGCAATGTTCGGCATTTTTTTTGTTAGTGGAGAAATTTTTCTATTCGAATTGCATCGAGATTAAGGTGGCCATTTGTGACAGCGGCGGCGGAAATATATCTAAGTGCCGTTATGTCTCGAATAAGGATTCTTCTACACCAAAAATACATTTTTAGGACGATTTTTGCCAAATAATACGTGCTTTGAGAACACTCCCGGAGTCGCTCGCAATTCTTTTTAAGATGTAGCAGCGATGATTTAGGATTAAGCGAAATGGAGCGTACCGAGATTAAGACTTCTTTGCACATTTAAAATAAGAGATTTTATTAACTTAAGGTTTTAAATCCTATTATGAAGTATTTTAATACAGATTTTTAACGCAGATAAAATTTATGAAAATTAAATTTCAATTTCTTTAATTTTATCTCAAAATCCGTTATTATACCCGCAAAAAAATACAAACACATTAAAGTTGTTAATATTAATTGATTACATAATAAACTTAATTAAAACTTTTTTAACTTGTGATTTTACTAGTAATAAAATTTAAAAATGATTTTTAACTACTGTTAATCGAAAACTTGTAAAAAAAATATTTTTTTTGTTTATTTCTGTTCAATTTTATTAATTGATATAGGAATATGTAAATTTTTCAGTTTGGTTCTAAAAAACACTCGCAAAGTTCAGATTTAATTCACCTAAAGCCCTGTACAGGATGAACTACAAATTATTCCGATTATCTAGCTAAAAAGATTTAATAATAACTAATATTAAATTTTGAAGTCGATTCTATAATATAAGGTCTACTATGCATGAATAGCAATCATAATATTATGTAGGTCACTGTTGTAATAAGTATTATACAAGGTTAATCAATAATCCTGTCAAAAATAAAACAAAAAAATCAAAATACTCTCTTGTTTACATAATTTTATAATTATTATGTAGGAATAGAATCCATATAAAAAGAGGAGCAATTTCCAATGCTATTCAGTAATTCGTGTAAAATGTCCTTTATTTTCAGAATATTACAAGTTAGTTAAATAATTGCAAATTTTCGTCAAGTTTGAAATATTTATTTATAGATACAGAACAAGAAATTGATTTAATCATTTGAATATCACATAAAATGAAAACTAAAATTAGGGGATTCTCAAACCTTACTTTTCATTTTACGTGTTATTCAGCTGAGCAAACTAATTTTGTTTTTCGTGTGTGCATAAAAATGTTACGTTTGTAGGTTGCAAAAACCTAACAATTTCTTAAAATTTTCCTACAATAAGAAAATTTATAATTTTAATAGACAATTATCCTATAACTTTTCTTTAAATGCATTTGATTCAAGAATTAATCACTTTTTATTTTATTTAAATTATACAATAATTTTAATTATTATTAAGTAATAATAAAATTAAAATTGAAGGATTATGCAGCAGCCAGAAATATGAAATAGGTTATTATTGTTTTCTCCGAATGTTTTAATTAATATTTCTTAAAAAAGTCAAATATTCTTGAAAGCTTACGAGATATTTTGAATTCTATTGTAAGCTTCTTCATTTCCCAATTGGAATTTTACACTATTATTGAATAATAAATAACAAATATAACTAACAATTCCTTTAATTCAGTAAAGATTTTGTTTAATTAAATATAAGGTAAAAATACAAGTTGCTCCATTTCAAATTTTTTTTATTTTTAAACTAAAACTTGAAAGTGGGATTCCTTTGTAAAGAATAAGACCTGATGAGCCCTAATAAGATCAAAACATGTAAGCCGTTGTTGAAGTTCCTGGAAGTGATTCTAAATTTAAAATTAAATTTGTTATTTCTACGATCGCAACCTCAAATTGTTCAATTAGATTTTCTACTTTTACATCGTGAATGAGATCCCAAACAAAGATGTGTTAGGGTCACTTATAAAATGATTGAAGCCAATAGCTAACGCCAAACTGCTCAGTATAGTATACTACGTGCTGCCGATGTGTACAAAGAATTTTCATTAATCAAACCGGAATTTTGTGAAAATGGATTCGAATACTTTAGTCAATTCAGCATAATTTGTTTGCGCCTTTTATTGACTCTAATTTGTTATCATCAAATTAACTTAATACGCAATTAAACTTGTCTTATAATTACGTAAATTTAAAATTTTCTTAATTTGCATGCTTTGTTGCGAATTTAAACACATTTACCTCCCGGCATCTTAAATTCACTTTACTAAAACAAGCAAAACGAATATAATTCAGGGGCGTCGTAAAAATTAACTCGAAACGATTTTCCTAAACCGCGATTTGTGAAAATTACGAATATAAAATAGCAAGTGAGAGATAAACGAGTCTACTTACAAGAAGGATGGAATTTCTGCACGTACCTGAAACAAAAAAATATTACATGAATACAAATTACATGTTAATTACAGTTAAAATCAAAGTTATATTTAATTAACGGAAAATTCGGTGATGTTTGACAAGCAAAATTCGGTAATTTAATGCAAACTTGCATTTTCACAAAGAGCCTAAGGTAACATTAAAGGGATTTAATGTAAATGCGTACAAGCCGAGATAACGTAAGATTGCGAGCAGGAACATTTTCGAAATTGAATTTAGTTATCACGTTATCAGTAATGCAAAAGGCGTCTGCAACGTCAGTCTGTCAGATGTCTGCACACCAGGTTTCTCTACATTTATCACATTGTTTCTACGTCTGTCCGTTGGGCTGCTTATCTCAAACATTTCATCTTAATTCATCATTGTTCCACTCTCTATGCCACTATCTACATTCATTTGTTAGCCGAGAAAACTTAGCTGAGTGTTTGAAAATGTCAGTGTGTTAAGAGGGATTGAAACGGAATGTTGGAAAATTTTGCTTCGACATTAATAGACCCTATACGCTCAGAAAAATGAATATGCTGGACCAGCAAACATCGCATTTACCGATGGTTAGAAAATTTTTATTGTTATTTTTACACAAGTAACAAAATATTGTTAGGCACAAACAACATTATTAAAACATTTTTTGTCAAAAAGAGATATTATATAAATTATATAAAGCTATGCCATCACTGAACAAATGCTTTGATAAACAAAGTGTAATATATGGAGCCCAAGGGACAAGATTTTGTTGCTAATACCACGAAATGCGTGTATGAACATTTATAAAGCAGATTTGTGATAAAAAAGCTTTTTTTTATTTATTTTAATAAAAACAATTTGATACCATGTCAATTTCTAGTTAATAAATTATTATCGGATGGAAATTTGGAAGGTAAGTTGCCAATTTTAAATTAATTAATAAACTTCTATGTTGTCAAATTGCCCTGGATTTACGAAGTTGATTAACCTCTCCTGGTGAAATACTAATCAGATCCCAACAATAATTATAATAATAGGCTATCCTTTTGCGATTTTCATTAACATGAAAGCCTCCTTCAATTCGACGCCTGCAATAATTGGCGGTACAATTAAAAGAGCTCTAACCTTTTCTGATATTTTTCAAAATTTCCGTGTTTAATATTCTATATTCGGGAGTTTACCTAAAAATGATTTTGTAGGTGTAACAAACAAAACCTGCAAAATAATTCTGATTTGCACTTGTATTAGTTTTAATATGTAGAACTTCATAGTGTCTTGTTATTTTCTGATTAAAATTTGTATAGTACATTCCAACTTATAAGTTGCAACAATTCCGTTAAGTTATGTTTGCAAAGTTCATATTATATTGTATCGTATTTATTGGATCGAATAAATGTAACTTTGCACTACGAGTATTATAATTAATTATCAACTTGAGAGTAATTTTACATTCATGGTGTACTTACATAAGTACTTGAACAATAAAGATCTGACTCTGTTATACAGAAAAGCTTTTTTCTTACGCCCAAACATCACTCACTCATCATGAGATCTTCACTTTCCTTGAAAGTAGAAAGCTGAAATTTGATTAGGTTGTTTTTGATAGAAAGTACAATTTTTGCGAGTATCCATTAAAATGAGAATTGATGCATTACAAACACAAAATCTTATAAGAAAATAAATTGTTGTTATCCAGAAACCACCAGAGGCTGAGCAAATAAATCCTGCTTGTTAGAATAAGAAAATTTCTATTGTTTTAATAGAAAATTTTATACAGACATGGAAATTGTAGAGAACTATATTTCTAAAAGCATTGCTGTAAATAATTCTAGAAATATTTTAATGTACTCTAGAAATAGGATGCTGTTGACCTTTAACAGAATAATATGTACGATAAAATTATGTTCTAGAAGTGACAAGGAAAATTACTGGCAATATTTATTACAGAAGTTGTTTATTTAGGATCTATTACAATACATAGGTATATTGTAGTGTCTCTATGGTTGCAGCACAATAGATAAGACGAATTGTAATGTAGTGCTCTATGGTAGCAGCATAACAGATAAGACAAATTGATACAATAAATTGGTTAGCCTTCACTAACCTAGTGGATAACGTTTCCACCGCAAAGAGAGTTACACTACAAGCAAGAACTGTAACCTATGACGTCTTTGACCGCTTCTGCTGGTAGGTTGTGCGGCCATCGGTCTTATACACACATAATAAATAATATTACTACAACCAACTTTAAACAATGTTAATTTTAATTAAAATCCTTTCAACAAAATCATCATGTAAAAAAGTTGGCATAGAGTCAAAAGTGAAGTACTTGAAGTGATTTACTGTCACAAAAATACAGTTAGCTAGAATTACAGCTGGAAAAATTTCTTAGTATCTAATTTGTTTTCTACAGCTACTAGTAATATTTAGTAACGATATCAGATTATTTTTATGATAATAGGAAGAACGAGGAATCCTCTGAAATGGAACTGTTTCAAGAAGATTTAAAATTGGAATCAGCAATGCTGGAAAATTTAAGAAGAGCACAACATATTTTTGGTAAAAAACAGGCATTAAATAATAAAACAGAAGAAAACGGGCGTTTTACAATTTAAAGAAACCGTAAATTTAAAATATGACTTCGAAAATGCAATTTTAATGTAATAACATTGAAGAAATACGTGTAGATCGTTAATCAAAATAAATGTAAGACTGTCACATTCAGAATTCAAAAAATGGAAGTAACTTTTAAACCTTAATTTTAAAATACCGATGCGACACTAAATCAAATTTTTAAACAGAGACGTTAAAAAATCATAAAAAGGTTCAACTTTTGCACTTCTTCGCATATTAAAGTTTCCGAATTTGTAAGTTTATTGTTACAGTAAGAAAAATAAATGTTTAATGGATAAACAAAAGTGAAAGATTTATAGATTCTAAGCGGAACCGAAAACGTGAATCATGAAAATGTATGGAGTTTATCGGAAGCTATTCTCAGTGCATCTGCATTTTATTTCAGCTGAAAAGTTGTACGTGTATTTTAGTTTAAAAATGTTGGCTACATTACGTTTCAGTTTCCAAAAACGTGCAACAAAGCTACATCTAACATTTTCGTTAACAACATTTTTGTTTGTTCGTTTTTCTAGTAGCTTCATCCACTGTATACTTTTCATATTTTAAGGTTGAACTGGACTAATGCAAGAGTCAGACATGGTCGATAAAAAACCATTCCCTTGGAGAGGATAATGCTAAACAGGAGCCTTCTTCGAAACCCTTCAAGCCAATCAAAAAATTGGAACAATTTAATCCTTTCTCGTGCAATTTATTATTTGAGCAAATAAGCAACGTTTCATATTGGGTCATATTCCATGTCAATTTCAAATTTAATATTTCACTATGTCAATAATTATTCATCACATATTAGATTAGTTCAAAATACAATATTCAAATGCCTCGGGGGCAATGTAAATTTAATAGCAAACCATTAACTAACGTTCTTCAAATTATAAAATTGCACCGACCAATTAAACACCATTAGCGGTCCTGACCACAAAAAAAAAATAATAAATTGCCAGCAAAATTCCTCTTTATTTAATTGTGACCCCAAAAAACAAGTATGTGAAACAATGTGGAATTACAAGATCCTAGAATCATTACTTCACATAGTTGAATCAAGTTTCAAGATTAATTATTATTGTGGCCAATCTTTTCATTCAACTTGGAACTACAAACAAAATTGTTTTTCACAACGTTCTTTTTCAAGACGAAAAGGTGCTCTATTTGTATAAATGTTGACAAATTGGAAAAAAATGAAGTCATTCTTAATGTCGCAAAGTAATTTTTCAAAGTGGATTGTCAGATTTGAATGATCGTAAGCTTACGAACGAAAGTTTGGATTGTATGAATTAAATTTATCGACATTTAATCAATGCCGGTAATTTTTATTTCCACATGTTATAAAAAAATTGTTAATTAAATCGAAAAATTTAAACCCTTAAAGCAGCTTTCAAAAGTATTAACGAAATGATCAAATCGTTTGATTGTAGAATGCCAGGTTTTCAATTTGTAAAGCAAATTATAAAAGCTTTTAGCTCATGGTTGGATATGGTTTATGCTAATTAAATAACTGTTGGTTTATACATGATACATTCCAAATTAATTGATATCACCTTGGCAAGACCACTCGATTATTTCGACCCAATTTTGATGGTTGAGATAAGTCCAGCACAAAATTAGAATACAAATTGGCTGTATTCGAATTGGATCAATTCGAATCAACTAAATTTTTTTGTATGACGTAAAAATGCTTGATTTACCTCGAAGGGTACAAAGGAAGTAAAAAACAAAATAAGGAAAGTTTTTATTAAATTAAATAAAAGATGTAGTATGTTAGACTGCAGTTATGTGGAAGTGACATAAAGATACTTGAAAAAAGAAGTCAAAATAGACGTCTTTTTACGATCGGTTGCAGCTAACAGGCAATTGACATAAAAGGAAGTTGAAAATGAATGAGAAAATTAAATAACTTTTGATGTTTAGATTATGTTAAAAAACAAAAAAGAATAAGCAGGGTGGAAAATTATTGGCTTGATATTTTTTAAATTTCGCGTCATTCATAAAAAAATCTCTATTAACTTAAGGAAGTCTGCTGCTCAATCGAATGAATACCACGTCGACTAACAAAACATGAAACGGCTTTTCCACCAGATGTTTAATAAGTAATCGAGAATAGAACTAGAGCTAACCCAGCGAGTGATGGCAGAGGTACGTGCAGTGGAATGTGGATGGACCAAAATCCAAAATAGAAAATTATGTACGGTTGTTCCTTGCATCAGTTTCTCAATTTTGCTACATAGTCTTACCAGGAATCAAATTTTCTACCTGTACCTCAGCAGTCAAGTAAACCATTTAACCTATTTTTCGCATTGTGCTCTTCAGTTTAGGCACCATTCCATATCAGCATCATCATAGAACCACCTAAAAATCACATTCTTTCTTTTGATTAAGTAAAACCAAATATTTCATTCTCGTGAGCTTTATTTAAAGTTCTGGCATCCTGGTATTATTTTTATCTTAGTTGGCTTCCCGTTGCGCCGTGTTAAGAACACGCGAAGGATCAAGATCCACTCAATTCTTGCACTGGCAACAGAGTAAATCTTAACTAGCCGCTTACGTCCCAGCGAATTAATACCCAATCAAATCATAACAACCAAAGTTTATTTTAATTTATAGATAGCATATTATTTAAAAAAGTTTTGTTTAATATTAAAAATAATATCAAATCTCGAGTTAAAAAAGCTTACGTCCAAATGTCATCACTTTCAAACCATCGATCTTGTAAGACTAGATGGAAGATTCCTATCTAAAATAGCACAGGCTGCCATAAAATGTCAAATATAACCTGTTTATTTTTACAGTTCGCTTATTTAAGAACTAAAAATTACAGCAATTTTATTTTAAAATATATACTAAATAATTTATCTATGCACCATCGAAAGAATAATAATAAGACGATCAATCAAAATTTTGAAATGATTGACCAAATTATAAAGACGATCACTCTATTCCTAGTTGTATTCCTTGATGTACTATATGCCATACACTCCTAATTCTTGGGTTTTTCCCATTATTGACAGTCATTGATCTGTTGTGGGCTCTTGATCAAATGGTAAAAGTACATTCGATGATAATACTGAAACTGGTCACACATTAAGGTTCTTGTAATTAAATTCTAAATCTGAGGGCATTAGAAATTTAAACCAAAAAACTAAAAACCATTTCGACGATTTAAAATGAAATTTTTGTTTAAGAATAGAGAAATGGGGAAAAAATGTTTCCATAAAAAGTGATAAGTGGGTTGCTTGTCAAACAGAGAAGGAAATTGTAGTTGGACCAATTTTCCAAACACAGCATTATACTATAATGTTTTTGCTGCTCGTTTGCTCAACAATTTCAATGAAATATTAACTAAAAAGGATCAAAATATTGAATAACTTTCCATTTAAGTATTTAGTAACTGACTTATTTTATTCGCATCGAAGGCAGCAGAAATATATAGCATTGAGAAAGTGCAATATCCTTTAGTAAGCCAAGTTTCCACTTGCACATAATTATTAAGTAAACTTTTAATTAAATTTAGAGTACCTGCCAATTATTATGGTGATAGTAATTCGGTGCACGTAGAAATAGTAGACGTAAAACTGTGTAAGCAAATTTGCGACCACTTATAATTCTGCAAACATAGCAACGATCCATTTTCTCATAGGATCGTTTATTAAAACGAAATCCTTTATAATCGCGCTTCTGGGTTATGTAAATCGCAGAATTTAGTTATCCATCTGACGGCACCATCCGTGTTCTTTAACACATGAATGCATCTAATCATAGTTTAAAGGCTTTTAGTACTAATTGGATTGGATGACCTATAATTCTGTACATGTTAATCATCTCCTTAATGCAACACTAACACATTTTCATCAAATTTCAACACGGAACAATTTGTAATTTCCTCTCTAGGTTGGGTCTGCTGCAAAAAGAGCAAGTTGAAGAAGTGGCTTATCGCAAGTCAAGATTTGATTACAGATCGCCATCCTGAGGCGATTTATTAAACGACGTTTGACCACCGTTATCCTATGAGAAAAAGGAGCTTCGTCGATCGATCCGTTCCGACTGGGCTTCACTCGAACAAAACGCAATTAAGGTGAACATTTCGATCTCGACTTAATACAAATTATTTTTAAAAAAGTTATCCGCAAAAACAAATCTTACAAGTTGAGTTTTCCAACAAACCTGATATATCAAGTTGTAAGATAACAAAAAGTTCAATAATTCACTGAAAACAGCACCTGAATTGCACGTACGTAAGAAATAAAGAACCTACCGAAACAAAAAGAATTTGTTTTGAAAAAACAAATTAAATCTACAATAGTAATTATAAAAGAAAAACAAAATTTAAGCTGTGTGTTATTTTAAAATTTTAACGAAAAATTTGAATAAAAAATACATTTAGTATTCGTGCATTCAATTTAGTTCCTTTTGGGGTGATTATTCTAATGTAGCCTATTTTTAAAACGCTTTCTTGTGTTTCTATGTATAAATTTGGATGCCATATAATTTTTTAATTTAAATATATTTTTGCATACCAACAAAATTGAAAATTGTATTAACGTAAACATATTGTAGTTCTTGCATGTTATCATAGGCCGTATCCTGGAGGATAAGTAAACTTATCTTAAAACTATTTATGCTGAATACAAACCCCGAGGTGACAAGCTTAGTAATCAAAATAAGCAGTCCTAAAAGTTTTGACGCTTATGATATTCTACCAAATTTACAATTTTGAAATTACAACTATTTGAAATTCCATTTTCTATTACTTGGAATTATCAAGTTTACCTCTACAACCAAATTAATTAATTTTGAGTTACCTTAAAATAAAATTTTCTACAAAACCCTTGTTGTTATCAACGTATGCTGCACAAACTGCGAAGACTTTTAAACAATTCGCAATAGTAAACTAAATTCCGGTGAAAATGTAAGATGTGAACCATGGAAGGTAAATTAAGTAAAGTGTAAAATGGAGAGAGATGGATAAAGGTGAGTAATTTTGAAACTTCTTTTTGGTAAAAAAAATCAAAATAAATAGTAACAGATAAACGAAATTAAAAAACCGTATGGGTTAAAAATGTAATATAATAACAGAATAATAGGATTATCAAAAACAATTTAAAAGGATTAAAAATCCAGTCAAAATCACAAAATATATCATCGAGAAGGAATGTGACTATAAATTTAGGCCACAGTTGTTCACCATTCGACCTCACGTAAAGCTGGCCATACGTAAAAATTAATGGGTTTCCATTTGTTAGCTTCGTTCGGGGGGATCGAGATCGACTGAAAATGTCACCTAAAATTTAAAAAAAATCGCTCATTAAATTTATACGTATAGATCTTCTTGAGAGGTGAGCTAAGTAAACGGGCTATGGACCGGACTCTAGGCTAAAAGCCCTAGGTTCGATCCCCAGCCCGGCTACAAGATTTATCCAACTTCATATGACCTTCTCCTCTCGGAAGGCAAATGGCAAACCACCGAGAGTATAATCTGCCAAGAGAACCATTTAATATTAAAAATTAATGGTCACGATTAATGGAAACGAGTGCGAATGATTGATCTTACTTTTAAACCACTTATTATTTTTTACGTAGATTGCTATGCTGACTTATTAGATGTGCCTGTGCTCCTGGTTTATTTGTTAAAATTTATTACTTTAAGGGAACCGACTACTGTAAGTGCTCTCCGAAGCACGGAGCTTATTGCAAGAAAGTTTGACCATCTCGTGATTGAAACCGAGCGCATCAACAGCTAAAACAAATAAGTCATCGTAGTATATAAAACTTTAATTTATTCATGTGATGTTTAAAAATTAAATTTCATGTTAAAAAATAAATTTTGATACGCCTATGTAAAGTATTGTATGATAAAAAATTTGTAAAGGAGAGATTAATTTGGGGTTTAAATAAAATGTCATACAAAATGGATTTTATTATTAAAAATAAATTAAAATCTGGTTTTATTCTTTAGAATCTTTAGAAATAATGATTTTTTTATGAATTGAAGTTAAATGACTTTATTATTAATGTGGTGAAATTTGTAAATGCTTATTTATAATATCACGATTAAAAAGTGTAACTTTATGGCTACGAGGGTGGAGTTTGAGGATGTAAAAATAGCCATAATTATAAAATTTACTGCAGTGTTATAAAGCATAAATATTTCAATACCTCTCAATAATTAATTCATTTATTATCAAGGTACAACCTGACCAATTTAATTTTAACATAAAAAAGTTCAATTGTGAGAAGATGTTGATTTTAGAAAACCAAATAGCAAAATAGTGGAAGAGAAAATACAAAATAATGTAGTTTAATCTAACGCCACAACAAACTCAGCTTCGCCGTGTTCACTAGAAGTAAGACGTTTTTGGACCAAAAAAAAAGTGAACATATATAGAAAACAAAAATTATCAAGAAAGAATTGGAAAAAGTAAAGAAGGAAAAAATTAAACAAAAATTAAAATTTCATTGAATAAAACAGGGGTAGAACTCGAGAGAAAATCAACAGAATCGTCTGACAGTAAAGGCATTTTTCATCAAAATACAATTATGTAAAAATTACAATCAAAATACTTTACAAATTAAATTGAAAGTTTAGAAGGAAAGTTGAATTAAAAGTTCATATGGTAGCATTTAAATGGCACAAGGTATAATATTAAAATTAACTTCGACATAAATAAATTTTTTAAATTAGGAAGAATTTTAAACAAATTGTTTAAAGGAATTTCATGTAAAAACTTGATATTTTAAAAATAATGCAAACTTTAGGATCCTAAGTGGATTAAAAGCTATAAGTGACTTTGCAGCTAAGCGCTAACCTATGTAGCTACTGTCCAACTCTGAAGATTATTTAGAGAAAAAAATTAATTTAATATCCGGTATGTATAAAAAGGAAAACTTCAAAATTTCCTTTTCAAACAAAGTTTGCGCTTACGAGTTCCAATTAGCGACATACAAACAGAAACTAAAGCTGAAGACTTAATTTGACTTTTTCAATCTTATATAAGAAAACTTTACTAATAGCTGAAAATTTTCGCAAAATAAAGTAAATGTTGAAACACGAAAATTGGCCTGTTTCGTTGCTTGTTATTATATTTATTTTTATTATACTTTTGTGTCAGGTTTAAAAAAAAGTTGTGTTAGGTTTTGTTAAATTGTGTGCAATTGTTGCTTGGGAAAAAAGAGTCGGTTTGCGGTAAACAGCAAATCGGTTTTTATGTTCAAAAGCTGCATTAAAAACTAATGAAAATATTGAATGTCCAAAAGGAGAAAATGTCCAAAAGGAGAAAATGTCCGGCAGAGATGTCTGGATCATTAAAACTTTGAACGAAGGACAAGTAAACATAGAAGAGATTACAACAAACAGCATGAAGATGTAAGGATAAATGCATACTTTGTCAGTGGGGAAAATGCTATATGAAAAATGGATTCATGGATTTTATATCTTTGATGTGAAGATTCTGCAGTCTTCTTCTATCAACCCACCTTTTTTAAAAATAAAATTTCGACTTCAAAATGCTATCCACACAACACCGATTCGATTATACTCTCCGTCAATAGTAAACCTCACTGAAAACAAGAACAACGACAAAGTAGACTCCATGGTCCTCAATGCCCAAAACCCACAGAGACGTCAGCTTAACAAGAGAAAGTTTTCTTCTTCTTCTGAGGACGTCTTAATCTCTAACAAATTTCGAATTTTTAGAACATTAAATTTAGAACAAAAGACAAAATCTACGACGAACAAAATTCTCAACACCGATGTTAAAGTTAAACACAAGAGTACTCTACAGTATTTTTGATACTTTTCATCACTTTTAAGTTACTGGAGAAACACTTGGTTAGATCAACACGAGCTCTCGTGGTTGTGACTAGCTAATATAATAAGTCAAAATTATTGTAAGCGGTGACAACCTGTTAAAATCGGGTAGCTTATTATTCCATCTGGACATAACCTAAGCTGAGGTAATCAATTACAGATCTCAGTGCCAATGCCGGCTTAACTGCAATATGTGTTAAATAAAATGGAAAACTAAAAAATAGTCAAATAAATTTCACGACATAGCAAATGTTTTGTAGTCGATTCGCTAAATTAATTTTATTTACAACTGTACATCAAAAAATTACATATTCCAAAAAAAACTTTAAAATATCAAAAGTTCGTGATAATTTTCATGTTTTATAAATGCAATTTTAAGCGAGATTAAAGTCGGAATTTATTTCAACAGAAGCTAACAATCCTGTCACAAAACAAATTTAAAAAATGTCATCGCAATAGCTTAACATATCAGAGTTAAAAACTGAACTTGCAAAAATTAAATAAAAAAATAATAAATTACTGCGAGATGTAAAATTATAATAAATTCTAAAACTTTTCTCAACTAAAAGTAGAATTTTTTTATTTAATCTGATAATATGAACCCGGAAGTCACGGATTCGTTTTTCCAATAAGTTTGAAATTATTAATGACGTGATTGAGATACCACGTTCAACTATCTATCCAATTATAACATTTAAGTCAGTATTGCAGAGTTGGAAAAGTTATTTTTGAAAAGTAACTAAGTTACAAACTACTTTTCTCAGTATGTAGTAGTTTCTAAGTTACTTATTGTATCTCACATTTAATTTAAGAAAATACGTTGAATATGAATCGAGTTTAATGTTGTAAAACATGCAATGCAAATATATTTGTAATTTATTTTCTCTGAACTGCCTTGTTGAATTTCCTGACGTTTGCGCCCTTCTTTCCCTTATCACTACACTAATGTGTAAGTTGCTATCATGTACAGAGAGAGAGAATGTATTATTTACCTTTTAAATATTTGCTTAATGTTGTACTTTTATTTTGCACCACTCTATATATTCTAGTTTGACTTCTCTATATAATAGAAAGCTGAAACTGATTTTAAAACTATTGAAAAACAACAGAAAAGTTGGAATAAATAAAACCGTAAAATACAAGCACCGCAAAATTTCTTTTTAAGTTTACAGTACCCGCTCTTGTGTTATTAAATCTATAAAAAAAGTAAATATTATCCATTAGAAGCTTAACCTCAGTTTTCTCGGAAAACCTAAATATTAAGTAATAAATAAATTATAACGCAATTTTAAAGAAAATTTTTGGAGTAAACAAGTTTACCCTCGGTTGGAAAAATCCTTTCGATAAGCTCTCCCCTTGTTTGATAACTCGCAACAACGTATTAAAATATAGGAAGTGGAGAAACATTTATTGGCAGATGTTGCTTACAACGTGCGTAGCTTGTAGATTTCAAAAACAATCGGTTATTTAGGGAGTAAATAAATTTAACGGTCTATCAATCCTTCATAACGCCTCAAATTGATCGATTTTTAAATTCATTTATTTAAAAAACATTAAGGGAAAGCACTACGTACTTGTGAAAA
Organism: Rhagonycha fulva; assembly: GCA_905340355.1. NCBI lineage: Eukaryota > Metazoa > Arthropoda > Insecta > Coleoptera > Cantharidae > Rhagonycha > Rhagonycha fulva. The sequence goes on from HG996559.1 coordinate 4,982,313, forward strand.
AGTTGCCACTTTCGCTGTAAATTTAGTCATTCAAATAAAAATTAGGGAAATTTATTATCGAACATACTAATTTTGAAAATTAATAACATTTTGGTATACAATTTCATAATTAATAATCAATCGAACTCTGTTTTGTTGTCAACATGAATGTTATACATTTTCAATTTAATTCGCTTATCACAAATTGGATAAATTAATATTTATTCAGTTTTGTTCATAAAATGGGCCACACTATGTATATCAAATTCTTCGTTTAATTTAAAATCCTAAATCAATATTAACTTTTCTATTAAATCTACTATAAGTGGTTGGTTGTTGGCAGGCGCGCATTCAATTGCAATTTGATATCTGCAGATGAATACTAAAACTTGCATTAGCAACTTCCATTTCCATTTTCCCTACTAATTTATTTTCAAATGCAATTAAAATAAACATTTGAGTGTTGTTTGAACAAGGAGTACCTAGTGAAAATAACAACCAAATTAAGTTTCAAAGCGCGGTAAAATCAATTTTTTTTTTGAATCAAATTTAACGATAACACTTTGGATGATAGCGTGGTAATTCTCATTGAAAAAGTTTCAACCCTTAAAATAAGTATAGCTCTATAAAAGGTCAACTTTGAAAGCCCTTAAAGATGACCGTCATTCTCTAGGGAAAACCAAGTCGAAGACATTTTTTGATGTTATTCATTCCAAAATTTGACTAAACTTTTCTACCCTTGCAGTTTTAATTGTCTTATTTAATTAAAAACAGAATGTTTATGGGCCGCATTTGTATCGTTTAAGTTGGATTCGGTTATCTACACAAAATATAATTTCACTGGGACAAAGTTTACCGTGCTCAAGAACGAGCAGTAAAATGTGGTCGTTCGATATCGCGCCCCAAATTTTGGCAAAGGGCCAGCTATTTAGTGGCTGCATTGCGAATGAAACAAGAAAAATAAAATTTCTAGATCGTTCGATCACTTTTTAACCGACTTTTTAGTGGTAAACCGAAAGACATTACCAAAACAACTTTTAATTAAAATTTCAGAAATATAATTGGGGCGCGTGGCTGTCGATTTTCCAATAAAAACATTTTTCAGATGTCTTCGCGTGTAATAAATTTAATAACGCGACTGAAGAATATAAACTTTTCAAAGGTGCGAATTGAAAGCTATTGCTTAAAATGATCTTAAAAATATGAATTTCATTTAGACGAAATAAAGAAACAATTTCGAAATTTTTTAACGGAGTGGTATTGAGCAAGGATACATTAATTTTTCCAAATAAAAATAAATTAAAAACTGATTATTAAATAAATAATTAAAATGAATGAGGTTGTAAACCTGGATTAATGTTTAAGTTCAGAAATTCGAAGGTTTCTACACGCTAATACTTTTATTTATACTTGTTAATTGGAAGATTAGAGAGTAATAATAAAAATGTCTCAATTAATTCACTGATGATAATATTGTCATGTGCTTTTTAGCACCCTGCAAGAGGGAGATTATTTCTGTGATGATGATACGTGCTTAGGGGCTGCTAGAGAGAGAGAATTGTAAAGGGAAATTTGTACTAATATTAAAATTAAAAAGGGTTTAAGGATGAAGCAATCCATTTTTTTATTTTTATTATTAATTAATAATTTTTGATCCACCGAGTAAAATTTTGAGATCAAATTTATATTGCAACCCTTAAATAACAGAAAAAAAGAATAGAATAAAATTACAAACATTTAAGTTTTGAACATCAAATTTCACAGTCAAAAGTATTTTAAACATTTCAATACATACAAATTAGGCTTAATATATTTAAATTTATAATCTAAATAAACTTTTTTTATTGCTTTCCAGATAAAACAACAAAAATTTACGAAATAACAAAAATATTTGAATAATTTAAGAAAAATTCACAATATAATTTCAACTTACAAAATATTTCTGTATATCTCTCTAATTATATTTTGAATATATAATTTGTAAATATAATATCAACTTTCGGTTAAAATTATTTTGTAAATTTTGGTTTCAGTTCATAATTTTGTATACTTTCATCCTTTTAAAACCACGAAAGTGTGAATTTCGGACAGAAATTGATTTTAGCGTTAATTAAGAAATCAAAATTTAAATTTACTATTTTGTTCCTCGTCTGAAGGACAAAATTGAATTAGTGTTACTTTAACTAAAGAAAGAGCAAAATAATTTAAGTAAATTTGAAGAAGAGCACTTTAAATGCGTAATACTTAATCGTACGACTGGAAAAGTTGCGTCTCTTTTCAGGGTTTTGAAATCTAATTATACAGCTACTTGGTTGTAAGGTAATACTAGAGAAGAGCTTTTAATACGGGCGGGCCAAAACATGGAGCTGATATAAGAAAATATAACCACTTTAGCATAAGCAGCACCTTACGCCTTGCACATTGCGAGTAAATTAATGCTATTACATGCGATATTCTCTTATTTTCCACTTACCTACCGGGCGGATAGCTTACACATGCCATTAGTATTATATTAAAAATAACATGGCGGATTAAATGCGTATTTAATTTTAAATTTATCAAAAAGTTTTTAGCATTTCCTCACAGCTTAATAAAACTTAATAAAAAGACCAAAGCAAACCGTGTTGTCAACAAACATTAAGCTTTTCTAAATTGCTTTATTTTTCGGCGCAATTTTGTCGAGCTTACATTAGGAAACAGTTATTTATTACTTTATTCTGGAGCAACTATATTACAAAACTGCACGGATCCACGCCTAGCTAAAACAATGAATCCTACAATTTAATTTTAAAAAATATATTAAATTTGTTCATTTACGTTAATGTTGCCATCACCGTTAGAACGGACGAGAGAAACTGTGATGGGTGCATCCAAGTGCCTCGATTAAAGTAGAGGAAAAAAGGATAACGATTGCCAATTCAGGCTCAAGTGGCAAGGACAAATAAAAGTTCCCATATTAGGAAGCAAAATTAGAACTTAAGATTTTACAAAATTAAAAAACAGAAACCCCTATGCATTAGACAAAAAATGTGATAACTCGGAAAACATTATGTTTGAGTATACAGTGGTCAAAAGTCACACTGCCAGGCTGTAATGGATTATAATAATTTCGAAAATCAAATCTACTGTATCGGTCAATTATTATTGCCTATGTACGAATTTAAACTGTTCCGCATTATACGTGTCACAATTGATTTTATCACATTATTAGTTTTTTAACCATTGATCCTCATTAAATGCGACGGTTGACTTCCTTATATTTTCTTTATTTTAGATTAATACCGGAAAGATTTGGTTCCTTTTTACAAATATTTTGAATAATTGTTGGTTACAATTTGAAGGATAGTTAGTCATATTTTTCAATAAGTTTGGAATTGTGCTACCTTGAAATAAATATTAGTGTAAAGTAACCCCATTAAAGAGGGTCGTAAAATACTTTTTCATTTTACGGTAGTTCCATACTTTCATTGCTACGAAAATAATAAATTCATGTAAATATTAATAAACGAAACTTTAAAGTTAAACATAAAAATTTAAAATCATAAAGTTTAAATTTTTATCTGTCCGTCATATACATAGTAACTTCCTAAATTATGTAATTTTTACGTAATAAAGTTCTATTTTTAGGTTTATTATTTTTTTGGTGCAATATAAATTTAAAATAATCATAAAGCTTTGTTTTTTTTGTAAACTTAATATATCAAATTAAATTATAATATAAAATTTTTTAACGTTTCTGAAATCCTTGTACACATAAACCTATGTACTATTATGTTCACTGTTGTGAAATGAAATTTGAAAATTAAAATTTTTATAAAGAGAAATTTTTTTACTATTAAATTAAATTAGCTTCTTAATTTCAGAATATTGCAGTGTTTCTTTGGTGCAATCCAGATTTTTGTTTTAATTAGTTAGGGATGTTAACACCAATCAAACACACCAAAACTTTACGTGGCAAAAGGTTAAAGGAAAAATAAGAAAAATTAATTTTACAGTTGTAACTATAGAGCCGCATACACATTTCGAATTTTGATTGCCTTACTAAAAGAAAAAGAAATAATACTAAAACAAACATAATTTATATTATAGTACATCCAATTTGAAACATTTTACAAGATTTTCCAATTTTCGGAATGAGCCTGTGCTCATTATATGTTGAAATTGTGAGACAGGAGACTTACAGCAGCTCAACTTGGATTCCAAACCACGGACAAAAGTTTTTAGTATTATTAGTAGGTATAATTTACCCGAGACACCAAATTCGATATGCAAAATATTCTTCTATAGATAGTTCAAACCTGTAAAAACTAACTCAATTCGTTCAATAATATTTACCAATAGAAACTTAAGAAAGTTAAGCAAGAATAATATAAATTTCCCTTCAAGAATCCACGAATATTCCGCGCTCTCAAGTACTGAGAATAACGGCTAGTCACCTTTGAAAATCAGAAGGGACATATATATCATTTATTCACAAATAAGCGATAAGTTCCATAAAATTTAGATTGTATGGATAAATTAATATTTATAAATAAAAATTTGATACAGTGACAAAGGCCCAAAAAGGAACTCAAAAAGTTTTATCTTTAAAAAGAATTGTTAAATTAAAATAAACATCCCATTTATCTAAGTTATCTACAAAATTTACATTATGTTGTTAAATTTTCTTTTAAAAGTAAAGTATTTGACACGGAACTAAAGCACCCAATTATTCCTTGTGTGATTTAAACTTTGTATCGCGCAATAAAGTTTACCTTCGGGATTAAAAGATGCACTTTATTCTGTTGTTGTATGTATATTAAGCTACTAACTATTAGATTGTACTGCCGCATACCGGAAGTAAAAGTACTACTATATTATTCATTTACAGGGACGAAAACGTCACTTTTGCTCCCTAGGGACTAAAGTGAACATTATCTAAGTATGTGAAACATGTTCCATTAAATAAACATCGTTATAACAAACAATATCACTTTGCAGCAATCAAAAATTCAAACGAATTTTTAGTATTATTAATTATATAATTAAAAAAATGAAATAAGATGTGTTGGTATAAATTATAATTATTCTTTTATGAATGTAATTTTACAGTGCAATTTAGAAAATCAAGAGGAATTTACCTAGGACAGTAACTTAATGTTATAATATAATATTTACTTAATAAATTATATTATTAAGTAATATATAATATTGTGGTTAGTATATTATAACGTTCCTCCATAAATTTTACAGCTACGAAAAATATACACCAACTGTAGGTACAATTTTATATCCTACCTGGAAACAATACTTTGAAATAATTTGAAAATAACACAGAAATCTTATTATTTATTATAAGTGTTTGATATTTTAATATAATCAATTAAATTAAGTAAATCTAATTTTGCACTTACTTCTGAATTATCTTTGTTATAATAATAATCGAATTAAGAACTCGAAATATATGAGATTAAATTTTGAACCTTGAGTAAAATGTTCGTCAAACTAAATAAAATTTGTAATTTCGAGAAAATTAGTTCTCAACTTTATTTTACTTAAGATTAATTGACCGACATCTTGGACGAATTTCTGCACTTTGCATTAGCCTGCCCTCAATATAAACACAAATACCAATGAAAGTTAATTAACTCAGAAAAATAGAGCCGTGAAAGGTCAAAAATGGTAGTCACGCAAAATAAGTTTAAATTTACTTCAATAATAATTGAAATTTCAATAAGAAAATTTAATTAGAAAATTCACTCCCGAAGATTAAATTTCACGTAATCTAATTATTTGCTTTTAATTTACAAATTAAGACAACAAAAATTTTCGTTTCATAACTCAATTTGTAAAATTGTGCTAAAATGGAAAGAAAATACGGAGATGAAAAGTCCTAAAGATTTAGAGTCGTACTTTTATAAAACTACAACTTGAGTGTGAAACTGCTAATGATTTTTGAATTAAATTTCAATGTAATTTATGCATGAAACAAGCCATTTGGACGCGCAAGACTAAGCTTCTTTGAAAACGTAACATAAATGGTAATGGCTTAAACCTCTGTCTATTTATAAAATTAAATTCTCCATGTGACCAGCAGACTGTACACACCAATACCCTAACAAATGCAAAAGCGTATGGCAAACTTGCGATAAACAGATTAACGGTTTAGCTTCGTATGACCATCCAAAAAATTAAAATTTCCAAAAAAAAGTTTCGTCTATTCGAATATATATCAAACTTGATTATTTTCCAAAAAGTAAACAAAATTAGGAACGCCTGATAAAACACGTTTATCTTATTGTGGCTACCAGACTGGAAATTATAACAAAAATTTCCCACATATTTAAAAGGGTGTTCTTATTCAACAAAATAATTAGTATTCGTTTTAGCATTTAAATTCGAATAAAATTAATTTTCATAATTGAAATGGGTCATTATTCTATGATTTAATGTTGTAATAGTTAAAAATTAAAGCAATTTAATTTAAATTTGCTTTAAGTGATACTCAATATCGAATACTATACGTCAAAAAATAAAGCAAGTCAAATGTAATTCTAATGTCGTAGTCAATTTTTCAAATTGAATACAATTTCAATTATTGCTCGGAAGTGCAAGTGCGTTTCCAGTTTTAAACTAGAAGTTTCAGAGGAGTTCGGTTTAGCAATTTAACAGATGGTCAACTATAAGTACAATTTGCGCGTCAGCGTCAACGTCAGCAGCATAAACTATAAATCCCCCATATCGAGTTTACAAATTGGAAAAACTAAAATTACTCACGCAAACTGGAAAATAACGAAGATTCGATTTTAGCTCACCTGCAACAAATAAAAGTCGTTAGTCATTTATACATTAAAAACAGACATATTTTGGTTAAATTTACATAATATGAATTATAGAAGTAAATAAATGATAGTTTGAGTTTGTAATGCCGAATATCGTGCGAGTTTATCGTTAAGAAATTCCAAATATACCAAAGCTAACCTGGGTTATTTATTTTCCCATTATAAAACTGGAATTAATGAATTTTTGAAAGTTTCATTAACGTTTCCGTTATTAAGGAACACTAAAATTAGTTTTCGAGTCATAAACGAGCGAAGAATTTACTTTTGTTACTTGCATGTAAAACAATTACACTAATAAATTGGTCTGACGGTGCAAAGTTGCCATTTTCATGAATATGAAGCACTTATGAACTTTCACATAAGTTTAATGTAGGATACGAAAGCAGTAAAATTAAAATAGTTTAAACTTCCCATTAAATGGCAGTTAAGAAGCAATCAGGAGCAACTTGGCGAACGAAAGAAGTTCTTAACCAAGCTTAACCACCCACCAACCTCTAAATTATCAAGTACAGGACGAAGGAAGGTATTGTTCTACTTCGCTGCCCCAAAAATAATCAATTATACAATAGAATGTTAATTTGAAGATTAATAATGTCGCGTCTGTCACAATCAGTTATTCTCAAGTAATTTTAGAACAAGACCAATTATCTTGGCACTGCAATTTAGACGCTGGATGTTATTATCCAGTATATTTCAATTATACCTCCTCCATATATTCGCAACTAATATCTATTTACAGCTGATTACAGCTTCAAGATAAACAATAATTGGACAAATAATCTCATTAAATACGTGTTAAGTTGGGTAACAGACACTTGGTGTAATAAAAGTTTCACTTTTTTTTTGAAAGTGTCAATCATACAGTTGCGGCTTAAGGCCGAGTCTTACCATAAGTAACATCATCGTCGCATCAGGATGACGGTAATTATCTTATCTTGCAACAAAAATGTACGCGAAACTTCAACTCAAATCTTGCACAACTGTTCAAAAATACAATGAAATAATTTTTAACTTGACACAAGAAAAACCTTCATCTGAATAAAATATCTTTTATGTTTTTCATTTTTATTTGAGCGAGTATTAGTTGTATGTTTAAATGTTAAAATATAAAATTGAATTATTCTCATATTTTTTTGCTAGGTTACACAAGCATAAAATTATCATAAAAAACAGGCACATATAAACAATTTGCAATTTAAATTTTATGTAGTCGAGCCATATTCAAAATTTTACAAAAACATCCGAGGCTAATGCTAACATTTTTTTATTATCTGCGGAAAATTTAGTCGGCGATGTAATTTCTTTATCTGAGAAATTTTGTTGGTAGTGAGGTATTCAAATTGTTATCGATTTACGTCAGAAAATTTAGTCTTGTCGAGTGACGACTATCTCCATAATTTGAACTGACTTCACCGATCAGCTAAACCGACAGAACAATAAATCGGAAATTATCACATTAAAATTAGTTAAATATTCCAAGTTTTTTTGGCATGATTTTTAAAAGTTCAGAAATTAAATGTATGCTCTAAAATATTCAAACTTTTTTGTTTGAAACAAACATAAAATTTCCAAGTCTCTGTATGTCATCTGGTGGTCAGATTAGGCAACACCGTGAAAATTTTTATACGATTATGTGAAAAGGACCAGGGAATTTCAGAGGAAGGAACATGAAGGACAGCTGCCTCAGCTTCACAATTTTAAAATATTTTAGTTCTCATGAACAAAACCTAACATTTTATACTTATTTTCTTCCTCATAATTTTCAATTTTGAAAGAGTTGAAAAAGTAAACCATTTCGGTTTAAAAAAAGTAAATATGATTTAATTAAGGTTAGGATGATACCGAGCCCAATGGAAACACAACTCGGATGTTTAACTTCCTTAGTAAATTTTAAGAATAAATCTCAAATACAACCATAATTAGAAAAATCCTGCGTTTATACTGAAAAATCGTCAATTATTGTAATATTTTTTGCGACCTTTTCTTCCCGGATTTTCCCTTAATACATTTTACATAATATCTCACGATCGCTCTCCCTACACAGTTACAGGTGGTTTAATTTTGTTCTACTTCTACAAACTTGTATGTTTTTCTTTTTTATATTTTAAATTAATTTTGTTGACAGACTTTGTTTTTATTTGCACTTTTCCTCAACGGTGAAAGCTTTCAGTTATCCTTAAATTTTGAAATAAAATTAAAGCAAACCGCAATTTTGTAAATTATTATAACTTGTGTTAGGTTAAATGTGGTTTTGTTTATTTGATTTGGAATTAAGTGGTATGTCGTTTTTACTGTTCGAGAGAAGTATATAGGATTAGGGAATTTTATCTCAAACGAAATTAATTTTGGTTAAGTACAAAGATGAAAATGTCTTTTAATCTATATCTCTTCATCCATAAATTGAATATGTAAATTTGTAATTAATATTAGAATGTGTTTTGAATAAATTAGGCATGTAATATATATTGTAAGCCCTATAATAAATTATTAAAGTAAAAGGGTGCAAGACATGTAAACCATTAACAATAACGCACGACTAAGCAAACACTGTAATCTTCTTTGAAACATAGTGAATAGACGAGGACGAATCTCGCAATTTTAAAATTATCTATTGACCCAAACACTCAATCAATAAAAATAACGACAATATTTCAAAGTGTCTTGTAGAACCCGTATATAAATTGCCCTCTATCAACCACTTACACTCCAACATTACCGTGACTAGAAAACCATTCAAGCGAAATATCCACCGCGACAGCCTGGAATGTTCTCAACCAGTTCCGGAACTTATGACAATCTATGTGGAAAAGGTAAGCGAAAACCTTATTGACTCATTCCAAACATCAGCCCAAAAGAATTATGTGAGATCTAATAATAGGCGGCACAAGCTTTACCAAAATGAACAGCTACTTCACAGTCTAATAAGGCCCCTTATCACTAACAAACAGGAGTTAGAAATCATTCAACCGTGTAAATGTGTTAGCGATGCGACACATAATGCTAAAAAAACATTTTTTTTGAGGGAAACGTTAAATTTTAAATTCGCTAGGCACTTAAACCGTAATTGAAGAACTCGAGTTGCCTTTGTATTGCCACTGAAACTTAATGACCCAGAAATTTTTTAGATTCATGACTTGTAGATTCGGTTTGATGAGACAATCTTACATTAAGCGAATCTTGTCCAAATAATTTTAAAAATGAAATGGAAAAAATATTGCGTTATTGGAAAAGTTAACATTCGGTATGTATACGATATTGCAATTTACTTCCAATATTGGAATTATAATGCAAGTTGAATAGACCTCGTTAAAATGTCTGTTGCAAAATATTGAATTTTACGATATTTCCGGGTTTTCAAAATTTTCTTTTTCGATAACCACATTTATTCAAAACCGGAGTTTGCCAAACAAGTCTGTGTCAAAGTGGAGTCGCAAATTATACCATAACATTTTCTAATTAAAACTGGTCTACAATTTTGTGCTCGAATAGAAGATTATAACTTAAAGAATATAAAACCTGGAGTTCCACGTCTCCGATAACATAATTTTTCATTAGATACGGTAACTCTGAGGTAGTTGGCCCACGAGGTAAAGCGGAACAGAAATAAAAGTGGAAGTGATGCTATATTACCAGGTGGCAGAGTTTTTTGGTTATTTCAAATTTGTTTTCCTTCAGTCCTACTTTTGAAAATGCTTTCATCTGATACATATTAGAAAACCTACAGTTTAACGTGGAGTTTCGTGATTCACGAAACCCATCTGAAAAGATTTCTGATAAAAGTTCTTCTTACTTTCTCTTCCGGGATGTCTTAGCAGTCAAATATATTAGTTAAGATAGTCTCTTTATTAACATTATATTTATTTATATTATTTGTAATATTGATTTTAGAAAAACTGATACTTTTATGTGAGTAATCATTGCATATCTCCGTATTTTTGTCGTAAAATACACAGTAAATGGGTCTACTTCATTATTAATAGTTAGTAATTTGTAACTTTAAATTAATAAATCTTAAACAAAAGATAATTTGGGCAGAGGCCCAACGCATTATAACCACCTGTTTTTGTTTGATTACGCATATTAAGCATAGTCGAGAGAGGTATGAAGTTTTAAATGCCAGTTAAGCTACCTTTGGAATTTTATATCCTCTGTGCACTTTAATATCGACAAAATTTTACTTTTATTTTGCACCTCTCTTTATGCTCAAATTCGAAGTAAAATTTTGTCCTCTTAACCATTTTTTGGCGAACTAAGAAGTCAAGTTTTATCTAATTGCGGTTTGTGCTTAAAAATTGGGTATTACGTGTTTGATCGTCACTTAGACGAACATTGACGTTACTATCAGGGAGATTAACGGAACTTAGTTAACTCTGGAACATGAAAAAATGCTTTTACAAAAGGAGCAAAACTTTGTTCAGAACTGGAAGGAAAAGAGTTGAGAAAGGGAAAGTTAAGTAAATATGCAGGAAGAACATGACGCTAATGGTTTTCAAAATGTTTTGAAAGTTATCGAATATAAATCAGTAGAAGTGAATGAATAAGAAAAACTTGCAATCAAACTGCATGATTATGTAAAATTGGTTGCAGAACCTACGCAATCGCAGTATTTTCCTTAAGTTTATAAAATCTCTTCAGATCGTTTCAATCTTGAATTACCGAATAAGACCAGAGACCGAACAACTATGGCCATTACATATTGTTATTATAATTTAAATACTTAATTTTAACTTAAGTGTTTAAAAAGTTCTAAACATTTATTTTTTATTTATTACGAGTTTATATAAAACTCTATTAAGTGACGCCAAGTAACTTTGAGAGAAGTGTCACAGATCTGCGTAAAGTAATCCGTTAGATTAGTGGAAGACCACCTGTCCAATTAAGGATGGAAAAGTTACTGGTGAAGCCGCAACTCAAATCATAACTCAAATTGCCTCTGTTGTTAATTGTAATATTACAGCAATTACAAGTAAATCTCTAAAGCCTATTTGATTTATTTACACTTGAAGTTGATATCCACATATGTATAGGTAGGTGGTAAGTTCAAAGTTTAAGCTATGCTTTATGAAACTTTAGTGATATAGTTTCCCAGTCGGGCCATAAAGTTTCAACAACTAAAATTTTCAAAGTTGATTGCGAGAATAAACTGATTAAGAGCGGTGGAGGTATATCAAAAGTAGAATTTATTGTACAGCACTTTGGAAAATTAAACCAATAAGTCACTAGAGGAATTTTAATATGAAAGAAAATTAAAATTGGTTGATAATTTCCAAATTATCATTCAAACCAAGTGCACATTTAGAAGAGTGGACAAATTAATTTCGCGATATTATCAACTACCGAATACTGATTACTTCTCAATATCCTCGTTCGATATCCCAGTGGTATTTGCTTGAGTTCTGCTATTGCTTGGAATCTGAAATGTTCTGTAATTGCTTTGAATGCTTGAATATCGTATATAAGAGTTGGTATTCCATTATTTAAAATATGGAAAACTTTTGAGAATAAATTAAACTGCCTTTTGCACGTCCTTTAATTTTAGTGTTCTCTTTTAAAAAACGAACAATTAATTGCATTCGTTTTCGGACAAAATGAGATTATGATAAAATTTCGGAGTCCAAATTAAGGTTTTAGTTTACGAGCGTTTTAAAAAAACCTGTTTCGCTACTTTCCCTTTAAATAATGCGATTTTCCGCTATTTCTAGTGATTATTGTACATTTAACGAGATAATTAGAAATATTTCTTCGCAGTAATTTCCTTCTTAAACCGCACAATACATTAACCTCCTTTGAAACAGATAAAGCTGAAATTTTAAACCACTTTAGAGAAAGAAATTTTGGTTTCAGATCAAATGCCGTTTCCATAACTTATTTTAGTTCGAATTAATGACAATTGCATTAATTTTCCTCCACTCAACTCTCAAAGTTTCTTCTAGTTCGCTTAAAAGGTTATAAATTTCATACGCAATTTCTTATACTCGAGCAAGCATGAAATTTTTAACAATACGGGCAACAAATTTTAAGATATTAATAAAAAAAAAGTGGAAAAGTCTGCAGATTATAAAATTTACTACGCAGAAAATTAAACTTAAATAGTTTCAGAATCGTTTGCACCAAAATAATTTTATCTGGTAAATGAGAAATACAAGAAAAGTTTTTATGCAATAATTTTACATATTTTGCAATTTTTATCAAGTAAAAATATCTTAAATTTTTTGTACCATGTATAGGTACCGCAATTCTTGCATAAATAGACAAGGTTATTATTCAAACAAATAAAAATTTATTTAAAATATTCCAAAATTGTTTGTTATTATAATTTTAGTACCTACAGTTAAAATTTCACCAAGTTGGCAAAAACATAAATTTAACATAAAAAATTGTAAAGTTGCTGTTGTGTAAATTATACAATTTTTAAAATGTTAAACTTGAAATTCAGGGATCAGAACCAATTACTCATATGTTTCAAAATTCAAATTTGATTTGATATATGTAATATAATTTTTGTACTTTTAAAGATTTATAACACATTAGAATTCAAATAATAGATCCTGCAATAATTTGTTCCGTTCCTTTCAATTTGGAATTTATAAATTTTAATTTGATAGGTAAAGTCGATTTTCTTTGAATGTTCTTATTCCAGCATTTAAAATTTTTCCGTTAAAGTGAGCAATATGACAGAAATCGTTATCTCATAAAACGATAGACATTCTTAAGAACATTTTCTTAATTCACTAGTCTTGGGTGCTTATTGAGTGAAATTCCGCGAGACAAGATACGAAGGAATGTGGAATGCGAACAATTGAATCTCGAAATTGCTGCTAGATTATTGCGTGGCATATTTTCATTGCACGTTTTAACCACGTGATATCGTTTTATTGCAGAAAAGGGGTTTATTGCCCCACATAGCGTTATTAATGAATTTAATAAAGGGCGGAAGAATTTCTGAAAGCATATTTTTATTTTTTGTTTGATATTTGGATAGTGCTTGAAATTCTAGTCAAGATTTTGTCGAAAACTAATAAAGATCAGGTTACACGAAAATCCAATACACAGGTAGAAGGTCGAAACAAGATGTATCATGAGAGAGCTCGATTCTTTCTCATCATCAACTTTGTGCTACAAACACGAAAGTTTTGTGCTAATAAAATAAAAAACGCAATAATAAAATTTAACTAAAGCGCGTTAGTGTCGTTTTCCAATCTCTGAAAGTCATTCTACATGCGTAAGAACCGAAAGGTTCAATCGAACTTGGATATTGCCGATGAATGGGGGGTTATTATCAAGGCGACTGTTTTCCAGACCTTCGCATATCAAATCAAACTTAGCAGACTAAACACAATAACTATGGTAAAATGATATGTTCTTGTCAAATGTGCAAGTTTGGATTAGCAAAAACAAAGGCCACCACAACAGCGTTCGCTTTATCAAAGTGGTTCCAAAAAGTTACTAACAATCGAAGTAACAACTTTTACATAATATAAAAATGTGACGGCTAATTTTATTAGTACGCACTACTACATTTAAGCGCGATGATGTTGATTTAAGAGACGTAAAAGCTTTGGATGGTATATCCTGTTAATGCCACTTTCGTCCAATATTTAATTAAAGAACTTTCTCCATAATTTTTCTACAAAATAAACAAAGCGACTTAAAAGCCTCTCCGTATGAATATTTTACATTTCACTAAAATTTTTGAATTTTTAATTTATTTACAAAAAGAGACGGCACAAAATAGAATATAAGAATAACTTATAAATAAACTTTCAATTTATTGTGTATCTCGGAAAAGTCGAGATGTTTTGAATTATTTACTTAGATCGATTGGAGTTATTTTTGAGTTGTATGTAAAAAGCTTGACTCTATTCGAGTGGTGGAAACGACAAAAAAATTAAAAATCAAGTGAATTTGTATTTGTGCAATCAATAGAAACGACACTTAAGAGTGCTTCGATTCTGACACGAAGTACTTCTCCATTAGGGTTTACATTAAATTTTTTTTAAATAATTGTTCAATTTTCTTGGTCTTCCTTTTTAAACTTGTATAAACTTTAAAGAAATGTTTAAGTTCAGGGGCTTCGTGATGAGGGTACAATTTATAAACTCAAAACTACTTGAAAAGTTTTTTTTAACTTTCCGGAAGTTTAGAATAAAAAACTTTTATGATCCAAATAACCATAAAAATATTAATTACATGATAAATATTCAGTTTTTCTTTTAAATACTGAAAATATAAAAGTTATGGCCCGACATAACAAAAAGAATTTATAGTCGCCATCATTGGCGTACATTTATTTTTTTAAAACGGTTCTTGTTGATGAAAACTTTATAAAATCTCTAAAAAGATTCGATCACTTAGGTTTTCATCTTAACCATTAACGAATCTGAATGATGTAATATTTTACGTAACGTCATGCAGATTACAAAGAAAATTTGTTAGCAAAATTAAGTTTTCCTGAATAATTTTCAAGAACTTTATAAACCAGAATTCTAATTCCAATACTGAAGGGATACCTTTTCAAAATGGAAGTGTATCACATTTTCTGTGGTTCGGAGTCTACATTAAACTGAAGGCCTCCTAAACACGTCTAAGGCATATCACACATACATACATGAAAGAAAATGGCTTCAGCATAAAGTCTTAAAACTTTGATTTGGTTAAATCCCGAATATTGCAGTAATCGTATCATATATCAAAAGTTACAACAAACTTAAAGGTGTCACTGTGTTGAATTCATTACATGACCAATTATCTTATGATATGATTATCAGATAATTTGATATGTATACCTACCCCTACACCACTGTGGGTGACCCAGCCACTAATGGGGGAGTTTCACTAGTCATAATTTTTTGAAATAATATATGAACATAAAACTTTGATAAAAATGTTATATGTATGTATAATTGGTTAATCTCAAAACTCATTCTTAGATTTTTAAAAACAATTTGAAGTTTGAAAGAGTATTTAAGCTGAGCGCCATGATTGACCAATGATAATTGTCATATGACAACATGACAATTCTGATTGGTTCTTTTGTGTGACGTCAGCTCCCGTAGACGTCAGCTCCGGTAACGTTTTTCTCATGTTAGGAGTGCTCAAAACAATTTTAAAAAAATTCTGAAGACTCAGTTTGACCTCTACTTTCAAATAAAAAAATAAAAAAAAACAGTGAAACTCCTCCATTCCTGTGGTATTGGTTACTATCCATTTCTTTAGGTACATGTCGCTGCCCCCCCCCCCAAATCGATTTTTTGGGTAAAATTTGCGTCAAACGTTTGAGCATCGTTTGAGCATCAATGAGCTTCCAATATTTTCGTTTGAACCTCAACCGTCACGGAGTTATTCGCGAAAACTTTTGGAGGGGGGCTGTAGACATGTTGCCCCCCCCCCCCAAGTAGAATTTTGGGGTGAAAATGGTGTCAAACGTTTGAGCATCGTTTGAGCATCACTGAGCTTCCAAATTTTTCGTTTGAGCCTTAACGGTCGCAAAGTTATTCGCGAAATTCTTGGGGGGGGGGCTGCATACATGCTAGCCCCCCCCCAAGTAAAATTTTGGGGTAAAAATGGTGTCAAACGTTTGAGCATCGTTTGAGCATCAATGAGCTTCCAAATTTTTCGTTTGAGCCTCAACCGTCGCGGAGTTATTCGCGAAATTCTTGGGGGGGGGGCTGTAGACATGTTTTTCTATTTTCGTTCTTATTTCGATTTTTTTTTTTGAAATTGATGTCTATCGATAGAGATTCGTTTGAGCTTGAATGAGCTTCCATTCCCATTATTTTAATTTCATTTTCTGCAAAGTTACGAGCATTTCAAATTTCGAGTACTCCGGGCAAGTACCGTACAAAGATTTTCTATTTTAATTCTATTTTATCGGATTAAAAATTTTGATCCGATTAAAAAAACTTAATCCTGCTTAATTACCATCATCATTTTGATGGAATAATACGGAAGATATTTCTAATTTTAGAAAAGAATATTATGTTTAATATTAAACCAGCAGTCTGGCGTAAATCAAACACGGATAGACTAGTGAGCGGGGCACCGCGGTTCTAATCCTGGTTGCGTCGGATATGCTGTGATCTAAAAAGTCCAAAGTCGATTTGTGGACTATGGGGGAAGACAACGGGAAACCACCCCATTAACATTTCCCTAGAACAGTCTTCTTGGCTTAGCCAGTAAGATCGCCAACATCCGGATTCGGATAGGCACTTGAAGAAGAAGAATTATGTTTAATAGAATATCGTGAACTAATAAAATGGTGATATATTTAAATTTTATAAAAAGATTTAAAAAAAATTTTAAAAAGGATATAAACTAAAAAGGTCAAAATGACATTTTACTCTAAAAAACGTTTAAGGCCCGGAATCGAGCGCAACTTTCAATATTCTGAAAGTTTATGAATGTACTAGACAAATCGAATTTTCTAGAAAAAGTTTTGTTAAACGTTTTAACATCAATAAGTTATCAATATTTTCATATGAGCCTCAACCTTCATGGAGTAATTTGCAAAAACTTTGGAGGGGGGGGTAAGAGGTTGTTAATAAGTTTATCTTTATCTCATCTTAAAGTAGAATTAATTTTGTTAAATTGGTGTCAAACGTTTGTGTATAGTTGGTGAGAGACCCAAGAGTTCCAAATTTTTTGTTTGAACCTCAACAGCTTTATTTGCGAAATATTTGAGGGGGGGGAAGCATACTAACGCCTTCAAGTGGAATTTTGGGGTAAATTTAGTGTTAAACGATCGAGTATCGTGATGTTCATACTTTTGACATCAATTTTATTGCAAGATTTAAAAAAAATTTTAAAACGGATATAAACTAAAAAGGTCAAAATGACATTTTACTCTAAAAAACGTTTAAGGCCCGGAATCAAGCGCAACTTTCAATATTCTGAAAGTTTATGAATGTACCAGACAAATCGAATTTTATAGAAAAAGTTTTGTTAAACGTTCAAACATCAATAAGTTTCCAATAATTTCATTTGAGCCTCAAACTTCATAGAGTAATTTGCAAAAACTTTGGAGGAGGGGGAGAGAGAGGTTTTTAACAAGTTTAGCTTTATCCCATCTTAAAGTAAAATTAATTTTGTTAAATTGGTGTCAAACGTTAGTGTATAGTTGGTGAAAGACCCAAGAGTTCAAAATTTTTTGTTTGAGCTTCAAAAGACTTATTTGCGAAATATTTGGGGGAGGGGGGCATACTAACGCCTTCATGTGAAATTTTGGGGTGAATTTGGTGTTAAACGATCGAGTATCGTGATGTTCATACTTTTGACACCAATTTTATTGCGAGATTTAAAACATATCTTAAAAGGAACATAAAGTAAAAAAGTCAAAATGACATTTTACTCTAAAAGAATTTTTAAGCCTCGAAATCTAGCGCAACTTTCAATATTAAGTTATTAAATGAATATGTAAAAATCGAATTTTTTAGAATAATTTGAGTCATAAGTTTGAGAATCATTGAGTTTCTAATATTTTCGCTTAAGCTTCAACCGTCAAGGAAAAATTCCTAAAAACTTGGATGGGGGGAGAAGATATTTCCCGTACTCAAATAAAATTTTTGGGTGAAATTAATGTCAAAGGTTTGGTATAGTTTAAGCATCATAAATTTTTAGAATATTGAAGGTTCCGCTTGATTCCGGGCCTTAAACGTTTTTTTTGAGTAAAATGTCATTTTGACCTTTTTAGTTTATAACCGTTTTAAAATTTTTTTTAAATCTTTTAAAAAAATTATAATATATCACCATTTATTAGTTCACGATATTCTATTAAACATAATATTCTTTTCTAAAATTAGAAATATCTTCCGTATTATTCCATCAAAATGATGATGGTAATTAAGCAGGATTAAGTTTTTTTAATCGGATCAAAATTTTTAATCCGATAAAATAGAATTAAAATAGAAAATGTTTGTACGGTACTTGCCCGGAGTACTCGAAATTTGAAATGCTCGTAACTTTGCAGAAAATGAAATTAAAATGATGGGAATGGAAGCTCATTCAAGCTCAAACGAATCTCTATCGATAGACATCAATTTCAAAAAAAAAATCGAAATAAGAACGAAAATAGAAAAACATGTCTACAGCCCCCCCCCAAGAATTTCGCGAATAACTCCGCGACGGTTGAGGCTCAAACGAAAAATTTGGAAGCTCATTGATGCTCAAACGATGCTCAAACGTTTGACACCATTTTTACCCCAAAATTTTACTTGGGGGGGCTAGCATGTCTGCAGCCCCCCCCCCAAGAATTTCGCGAATAACTTTGCGACCGTTGAGGCTCAAACGAAAAATTTGGAAGCTCATTGATGCTCAAACGATGCTCAAACGTTTGACACCATTTTCACCCCAAAATTCCACTTGGGGGGGGGGCAACATGTCTACAGCCCCCCCCAAAAGTTTTCGCGAATAACTCCGCGACGGTTGAGGCTCAAACGAAAATATTGGAAGCTCATTGATGCTCAAACGATGCTCAAACGTTTGACGCAAATTTTACCCAAAAATTCGATTTGGGGGGGGCCAGCGACATTTACCTCATTTCTTTGCTAGTTGTTACAATTCACCAGCCCAAGGGGGCCAACCCCCAACCCCAAAAACCATCAAAAACCTGGTATACCTCAGTATTATATTAAGTTAATCATAGCAATTTTAATTTTATTGAAAAGCTTTTTTTTTAATTTGACTGTAAAACGTCTGCCAAATTCTGGCAACGGTTCCGTATAATCGTAGCAATTTTACGATAATTACGCAATTTAAATTACAAAATATAATAGCGGCCAATTTTTTATTACTTCTTAATGTCGAAACATTCCAGTCGATCCGTATCAGTGAGCATTAATTTAATAAGGGAACTATTTAACAAAAATGTTTAATTAAGCAACTCAAAATCGTTTGTTGTTTGGTTCTTGTTTGAAGCTATTTTAATAGATTTTTATCGTGAGATCAATTTCAATTTAGTTAAACATGCCGATAATGTAAATTTAAACAAATGTAACAAAAAACAAAGCGATAGGTATTTACAAGCTCCGTTATTGAAAACGCCCGTTGTATTGTGATAAATGACGAATTTATTCTAAAACATTTCCCCTAGGATTTCCGTCAATACTGCAGAACAATGCAGTTTTTTTTTCGATTGATGATTTCGATTTTAGAGAACAAGGAATGATTGGGAACGTGATATTTTATACATTTAGCTTATTTCGATGCAAACTTCTAGTTTAGGTTTTAGATTCTACTTTATGTCAGACGTGACTTTATCAACGATATCAATATTGAGAGAGAATTTGTCGTGTTTTAAATTTTTATTTTAAGTAACTCTATTTAGACGTCGTCACCGTCGACTTCTTGCTTGCCAGTTTAAATTTTTAAAATGTTAACATTGCTATAAAAAAATTGACGATTTAATTAACTTCGTTATCGTTACGTGAAAGGAACGTGGACAAATTTCAAACTAATTGAAATAGTTGCAAGTTTAAAATTAGGTTAACCAATAGAAAATCCATTATAAATTTATTAGATCATATAATTAAGGTTTTAATTTGAAGTCCAATCACCAGTTCATCTCAGCAGTAATCTGTACATAACAAAGTTACGATTGGAGTTAGCTTCCTTCCGTTCATCGAGAACTCGCTTTGCAATTATCAGGTCCTGTTATCCCGAACACTAGTTTATTATATTAAATTTCCAGACTGAATTTTATGCAATTACAAGGAATACGCTAGGATTGACGGGTACCAAAATGGCAACATTTACCAACAAAATGAGCGTCGTAAAAGGCGACTGTATTGATATCGAATTTATGTTTTACAACTTATTTAATGAAATTTTCAAGAATATCCAATTAACTACACGAGCTCTCATCTTTAAATTGGCGTCATTTTCAGCGTAGTGTAACGCATTAAAATTTAATTTTCACAAAAATACGCCCTACCTCTTTTGTTCGCAAAATACATCAAAAAATTCGCTGGTAATTGTCAATCGTCTGCTTAAATTTGCAGCAGATGGGTCCAAAACCGCCTGCCTTAACACATTTCCTGTTAAATTGACAAATAACTTAATAATAGAAAATCTTTGAAAAGAAGCTCAGTTAAATGCAAAAATTATATTGGTGCTAATTTCAGTTAACCTTAAAAATAATTTGAGCTAGAAAAATTTAACAGTGATTTTCGTCTGAGTTTATTTCGATCGATTCCAACTGAACATCCCAAAATTGGCGTTTTACATTACGTATAGATGGCGTTGTAATTCAACAACATGGACGACATAAGTAGTACATCTGCTAAATTAAACCTATGTTAAACATTGCATTTTACGTTGTTTACATTGGAAATCGTGTTTTTAAATCAATTTAGTTCGTATTAGTTAATTATATAACCTCCGATTTGTTCATATTTAACGATAAGTACACGCTAAATATTACTTAAGTTAGTTACCATTAAGGACACTACGTGGCGTTTCACTAATGTAAAACGCCAATAATCTTTTGGTCTTCTATTTAAATGTAAAATATCTGACGTACTATTTAAAATGCTATTTTTATCATTAAAATCCTATTTCGTCGTGATATAGTAAGCATCTCAAAGCATTATAACGTAACTTTTTTCGCCGATCCACGAAATCTTCTTTGTACTGAAGTAGCTGACCGTCACTGGACGGCCAGCTATTGGGAACCTTAGGGCATCATTCAAGCCTGGCGTGATGTGCACATTATGCGTGAGGCCGTAAAAACATAAAGTGCAATAATTTAAATATAAAGCTTCCAAGTGTGAAAAACTTACTCAATAGTAACTATGCCGCAATAAAAATAAAATAAAGAGAGTGATGTTATATTGTCGTGCATAAATTTTGTTATGATAAACGCCAGCACTTTATTTTGAAGCGCAATTCCGCACATTTAAGTTTTACATTAAACAATAAAAGTAGCACGCTAGACGTATCTAATGGTCCACTTGGTTCTTTATTGTAGATTTTAAATGACAACGTATAAATTTTGTAACAAACGTCCCACAGGGCTTACACGCCATCAGCTTTACACAAAACTAAATAAAACAAATCGAAAATGTAATCCAACAAAGGTTTCAATATTTAAAAAATTTAACAAGTCCCCGTAATGCCGCGTTACCACGAGATGCGAATAATAGAGGTGGAATTAGGAATCGATGTTGGTAAATGTATATTTAGCACTATAAAGAAGTTTATCTTGATAATTGCATTCATAACAGCTAAACAAATGATAATTACACTGAAAAGAGTGCGCCTTCCTGGAAAAGAATTCGTCTTCCGGTTATTTGACACGCCCCTATAAATTACAATCAAATAATTGTTTGTGAAATTGGAAATATAACAAGACGTCATTATTTTTACATCGATAAATAGCATTATAACAAGGGGATCTGTAGGAATCAGCAGGCACAGATTATTTGCATGCGTTACTATGCAACAATCTTTTCGCATTTACAATACTTTATCGATTTAAAAATGAGGTCTAGTTATATCACTATTTACATTAATTTGTTTGCAATTGAAAATTCTTCAATGTTCTTTCAAAACTTCAACATACTCTTTGCCAAGTTCAACAACTAAATCTGTATATTTTCCTGTTACTTATATTTACTACATATAACATATTTACGATCACTTCAAATCAAAACAAAAAAATTCGATTCCTACAAACATTTTTGTTATTTATTACTTTCACTGATTTGTAGATTTCGCTTTTACTCTTTTCACATAAATTCTGGAATTTATATCCAGCACTTTTTCATAAACAATTATTAAACTTTGATTGGGAATCACAGCACGCCTCGGAAGATTCCCAAAACTCATAAATCAAGGACAATCGAAATTGTTGGTAAAATTGTGCGATTTCTCTCATGTATCGTTTTTTCCATTTTGTCCTAATAACTTTTTCTTATTTACTTGCACGAATGTGGTAAATTTATTTAAAATTGTTTTGTTGGAACGCGCTAATCAAAAAGTGCTTTTTTGTTAATTATTTAATTTAGGTTCGGGTTCGCTGCATTGCAGTACTAAATTAACACTTAATTGAATTTACAATACTCAACAGTAGCAAATGATTTAAGTGAGCAGGATTTAATATTTTATACCAAACTTCATTAAAGGTACTACTTTTTTTTATAAATTCACTTGCGTATAATTTATTTTGCTTTTTATGAAAATTGAAAATTTTATTCTTTAAGCTCCACTTAATTTAGCTAAAAATTATTTAAGTTTCCATTAAATATTTATGCTGCAGGCATTTTTGTTGTTTGAAATTGAAATTTGCGCAAAATTTACCAATGCCTTCCAACAATTTTTACGATTAATTAATTTTCATAAAAAAATACGTTCTACATGAAAACAAATTTCCTTCTATAACAACAGAATTTTCCCCGGCATACAAAATCTACACGTTGTCGTCATCACTCATGTAACCTTTGCAAAACAAATTTTGTTATTAGATGTACAAGCATTGTTGCACAAGACTTCAATTTTGTCGCCAGAAACTCTTAAAAACAGAAAACAGGAAAAAAACATCTAAAACGGTAGTTCTCAAAGTTTGCCATTTTAATTTCATTAACAAAAGCAATGGAAAATGCACTTAAGAAGAAAATTGCAAATCCAAGTTTAAGTTTTTTGTAACACGTCAATTAAAACAAGTCTAATATTTTTAGTATTGTTTCTAATTTTTCTGCTTTATATAAGTGAATTTTACAATTCCGTTATAGTACTTACAGAACGAAAGAAAAACTTAATTTAATTATGCAATACAGATCGACTTAAAATTAAATTAAAACTGAAGTTTATTTAAATCGTACTTAATACATTAATTACGGTAAATTCTAATAATATAATCTGTTATTACCACAAAAAATAACTTAAAGTTGAGGAAGTTGAATTTCTGGATGAATAATTTCATGTAAGGATAAACCTACACTAGCAGATTATATATAAGTTTGCTACTTACACTGGAACTTGCATTTATAATACAATAAGGCCTAGAGCTTAACGTGGAACCAAAATCACGGTACAAATAATTCAGGAGTGGCTGAGATTCAACGCACCACTATTAGGTCTGCAGATACTTCGTATATTATTATATTGTTATTATAAATCGAACGGCTGCAAAAGCCTTTCAGAACTGCGACCAATTTTGATCTCTTGTTCTTTGGGTGTCAGTTGTGTCTGTTCCAAATATTGCAGCCTAAGGCATTACAACTTCAGAGAATGTGCTTTGTCGATTCCATCTCTGATTCACAGATTCTGCACCGATCATCGCCTTCCAGTCACAATTTTTTTGAGGCGATATCTCACTGAGTAATGGCCAGTGAGCAACACGTAATAAATCTAATTTTGATTCGACTCTGCAGTCGAGCACTCTATAAATTTCTTTGCCTTTCTTTTTATATTATAAAAGTGGGTTTTCATGCTCTCCGCATTCCACTTTTGGACTTTCAGTCCCTGTGTATCTTAGATGGCCCACAGAGTTGCTCGGATGTCCAGTCGGGGGCGTTCTTGAGCCTGATCTATCTAGTTTATATTTATTTCATTAACCTCTATTCCATAATGACTTGGCACCCAAGGAAGGACAATTTTACTTCATAGAAGACAAGACCTAAAGGTCTTACACCTTACAGGTACACTTCGCGGTGAGAAATTTGAACCAAATGGTTATCTAGTAGTTAAAGTGACACTTCAAAATGATCAACTACATAATCAAATTAGTTTGAATAAAGATAATTTAAAACATAAATTAATAAAACCATATAATTTAATAACAGAAGTTTTTGATTAGTATATCAGGATAAAATCGAAGAAAAAGATATTGGAGAGTATCGGTAAGAAAATTAGCGGTTTAACTACTAATAATATTCCATTTAGTTATGCTCACTACTACCAATAATGTAATTTAAGTAAATTATTTTGCTGTCACTTGCAAAGTTATTTTAGAAAGAGTAAAGAAAAATGTATGTATGTATGTAATATTTACTATTAACCAATTATTATTAAAATGAAATATGTCAATGTCAGAATGACGAACTTCTTTACCAAGTAAATATGCAGATGCAACGAACCAAATACTTTAGAAACTCCTAAGTTTGCGAATTGCTTTTTGTTAAAGAATTTTATTCTGTATTTTTATGTATTAATTAAAATAAGTTGCAAACAAGATGCAGTATGCAAAGTAATACTTTATGAGTAAGTCTAAGCCAGTGGTCACACGGAGCTGTAAATGTCGCTTGAGAAACACAAGAAAGGCGCATTTTCAAGGTAATGCTGATACAAGTGCATTGCTGAAGCTGCGACATTACCTTGAAAATGCGCCTTCTTGCATTTCTCAAGCGACATTTAAAGCTTCGTGTGGCCAAGCACTAAGGCCACACGTGCAGTAAAATGTCAGTAGCAACAGCGGTAAAATGAAGTTTCAGTAAGGTAGTAGAAACCATGGCCACACGAGTAGTGCACCACGACAGTAATAATTGAAGCGGTGAATAGTACTGATATTGCGGTTGAAGAAAAACTGATACAAGTGCTTTGCTGAAGCTGCGACATTACCTTAAAAATGCGCCTTCTTGCGTTTCCCAAGCGACATTTGCAGCTCCGTGTAGCCAAGCACTGTAGTCCCCATAAGGTGCATTTTTTTGTCAACATTTTATTGCACGTGTGGCCTTAGACTAAGTTTCACTTTAAAATTTTGATTGATGCAGCCAAATATTTAAGTGTAATTTTTAGCTCGAACTTTTAAGAATGGGCTAATAGACTTTTCTAGTGGTCTATCTAATTTTCTTGCTTTGGTAACCAACCTTCATACTAAATTAAATTTCATACAGCAACATTGTAAGTTACTGCCACCTCTTTAACTTAATTATTGCGAGTTATGCTGCATTCACAACCCTGAAATTAACCACTAAATTTAACATTTACAATTAACGTAACAAAACGAATAGAACATTATAAATTTGTAATAGTTGTTTCTAAAGCACTTGGAAGTAGTTTATTTTAAGTTACAATGATTATTTTAACTCTTAAGCTGCATGTTCTAACCACAAATGAGTATGGACATGAATAACAATTCAAAATTAAATCTTCCACATCTCGTTACTTTAGTTGAGTCGTTCATTTCAAGGTTGTGGATGCAGTTTCAAACTACGTAAGTGGCACTTAGCACATTCATAAAATCCGCTTACATCAATTTCCACCAAAAGTGAGGCATAACAAAGTCGTACATTACAGTTTCAGTAAAATTGAGCTGAAATTTTAAGTGCAGTTTTTTGTGGTAGTTTTAGTGCTCACATAGGAAGAATCAAAATTAAATTAAAAGTGAAGTTTGCTTTAAGTAGTACTTAGCACGTCAAGTCCGCTTGTATGAACTGCAACAATAAGTATCGCATTACAAAGTTAGATTTTACTGAACTTCCGCTTAAGAAATATGGCTGATACAAGCGAATATTTCAAGTCTTGTTTATTTATGATAGCTGTTGATTTTTGTTACCTATATTTTAGTGTTTATTTCAGCTTTTCTTTCCCATGCAAATAAATTTATAACCTAAACGGATGCTCAAATAATCAAATCATACCTTAAGTTTTTAAGTGGCACTTAATAAAATTAATTACTGAACAGTCCGTAAATAAGTAAAGCTTAACTTTATTCAAGGTCCACTTAAGAAAAGTTTAGATTAATACGTTTATCTATCTTTCAATGAATCAATTTTCTCAATAACCATTTAAAAATTCGGAACAAAAACACAACTTTTTAAAGCGCTGCTTAACAAGTTAGATCCAATAAGATTCATTAAATGTTACGTGATAGTAGAATTGAGTTAAGAGCAACAATACGCATCTAGCTAGTTAATGTAGTTATTTAGTTCACTCGAAACTCCAAATTATAAAAGATTTATTTAAATGACAATTAAGTTAGTCTTAACCAAAATTGTAAAGTTCTAAACTTGGCATTCAAATATATTACGCGATTGTTGCCAGTAAAATCTAAGCTAGCATTTAATTTTGCAGTAATGTTTTGAGTTGTATTGTTCACTTTACGAGTTAGGTTTTAAAATCAAACTATTTGCAGAAACTAACGAACGCCATCAAAAGTTAATTGGAGAAAATATATTCAAATGTAAATTAATTAACGGCTCGGTAGTGAGTCGATGCATAGTTTATTTGCATAGTTCGCCAGGGATCAAAGCTCGGCTTGAGGATGTTTGATCATGGAATGTCAGGCATCCGTGATCATTTAAATATTTTAAGTGGATGTTTAAGTAACTGTCGGTTTAAGTTACAAACACAACAAATATAACATACCCCAAACTCGGGCGCCGATTTAGTAAGAGAAACTATGCAGTTTCGCAACTCTCCAAAACAAGAAAACTCGCTATGACCACTTAACCGGTTAGAAACTCAACCGAGGACTCTATTAAGACGGAAATAGGGAAAACTCCTTTTAATTATTTCAAAAGCAAGTTTCAGTGTATGAAAACTCGCGGGTAAAAAATCTGTAACTTTTTTGTTGTTGTTTAAAATGCAATTATAAAGTTACAGGGTTGAACCGCACAAGATAAATAAGTTTAATTAACACGGTTTAGATGCGAGCTTTTTGTTGCAGTCTTAAACATAATCTACAAACAAAATTTGAATAAAGACAGAAACCTAAATGCAAACGGTAAAATTTAACACGATATTATTTGACTTGTAAAGTAGCGTTGGATACGGTAATTTGGTTACAAGTGAAACAATGGTGCGGTGAACCGCGGTACAACTTCGGTTTGACCTATACTTCTGGTTGCTAATGTTCTCAACTGCGAAACTAAATTTCGCCTTATCTATAATTTGCAAATATATGATTCAATCGGATTAAGTAAAATTTTTCGGCAAAGTTCAGCGCGAAGCTTATTTCAAAATTTGAATAAACTAGGATTCTCTCAAAACAAAGTGTTCTTTAAGGACTTTCAAAATTAATTAAGGGTGAATTGCTAATTTGTAACAAAAGGTTGTGGGTTCAAATCCTGAATAATCCTTAAGATATTTGGAATGCTTCCAAAACGTTACTAAGTAGCGATAGGTAAACTTTAAATTGAAAATTGCAGCGATTTGAAATAATTTCGCGTTCAAATGAAAAACTGCTCTCGATATTCGTTTTTAAAACTAACCAGAAAATTTTCAGAGCGACTGATCAAATACAAATGTGAAAGAGTACTAGAAGTTTTTAATTTCCGCATTTAATTTTAAAAGTAGGTAACGAGGTGAACTTCAGCTATGTAGATGTAATCAATCTTTTCGTAGCGCGGATGTGACGCCAGCTACTGCTACAAATAAAAAATTTAGTGCATTGACTTCTTGCCAAGTATTTTAAGGGCGCAACGACGCCTGACCGACTTTTATTTACCAGCGCGCAATAGTAAATCGCATTTTATGGTCTGACTAACACAAATTGGTAAAGTCAGACATTATTTACATGCTTTGAAAATATGAAATGTCCGGTTGGATTCCGGACAAAGTAAGAAATTTATTCTGGCCATCTCCATGACCAAGAAGTAACCTCTCTCACAAATTTAGTATATTGGCACTCTTTTAAAGATATACAACTTCAAACCTCCCCGAAAAAATTTTGCAGTGTGGTTTTTTATCCACTAAGTTTAGATGTGCTTGTTGAGGAGGGAGCTACTAGTCAGTCGTGTAGATGCCCAATGGAAGACCGAGCTAAGAATTTCTGTAAAGTTGGCTATTTAAACCCAGAATTTCTGCTCTGTAGCTCAATCAGCGGTCACATCACTCTACGTTGAACTCAAGTTGGTTCTTATTATCTTCAGTGGTAAAAATTTTTCATATTTATATTTTTGAAATATAGTTGAACCACTGCGCCAGTTATTAAAATAATAACTGAGCGTATTTTAGAATTAAGTCTCCGACAAAGTAAAGTACATAAGCGCATACGCGTAAAATATTCATTTACATAGATAATAATTTTGGAGTATGTCAACTAAATGCGAATATGTGGTCTCCCTCGAATGATTTAACGTATAATATACATAATTTCCACCCAAATCCCGGCGAGATATTAAAAAAGTTAAATTATTTTAAGGGTTTGATATAAAAAAAGCTCGTTTAACTTGCAAAATTTGGTTTATCCGTTCAATGTTTCTTTGTTGTACTTCCATTTGTCGTCGATGGCTTTTATGTTTAATTACAAGAACCACACTTATATAAATTGAATTCCTCTTTGTTGAAGTAAACTAACGTGGATAACAGTATAATTTCATCTACGACTCAATTTTGAATGCTTTCGCATAATGAAGAGGATTTAGTATATTTCATTATCGCTTATTTCCTAATGAATTATCATACCATTCGGGAGTCTACGGTTTAACCATACCACGCCACGGTTTGTTTCAATACAACTTATTTTGAACTACAAAACTCAAAAAAAAAATTTCAAAGTACAAAACTGTCCCTCCAAAACCCACAGAAAAACTAAAATCGGTTAACTTTTATAGAAGTTCTTGAGCATTTGATAAATTAAAGTTTGGATTGTTTTCCAAGGTCATTCAGCCCCAAACTGTGTATTTTCTAATAATAATTAAATTAGTTTTCATATAGTAAACAGTAAACTTCTCCCTGGAAGTTTTAAAATCCAAATTAATTTTACGTTTCTTGTGATAAATCGACAATTAAACTTCTGCTCATGGACCGTGCTCTATTTTTTTTTTCCATTCTAATTCCCAAGAAAGATTGCACCCCCCCCTTCCAATTCCTTCCCACAATTGCTAAGATCAGTTTTGCTTTTCCACTTTAGGACGTAAAAGTAAACTACATCCTAAAACTCTAGCTAAGAAGTACTACATTCTACGCCATTGAACGAAATGTTTAAGTCAAACTGTAATCTTTTAACAAGATCGAAAAAATTAACATTGGTTAGCATTTGTATAAGCTACTTATAAAGACATATTTGAATGATTTCTAATGTAAAACGATTACTGCAACTGGAAACTGTAACAATTCTATTAACTTAACTTTCATAAATGTTATTAAATTTAGTTTTTTATTAACTAAATGTAGCTTTTATTAAATTAATTGGAGAGAAACAAAATGGAATGTTGTAGATTCAATAAATTGACTTAGCAATAACTCGCAAACTCGGCACCATAGAAACTAATTTAATTTACATTTCTTGCAATATATGAACAATTCAATTAGAAGTTATTATATATTTTAAAATTTGAAGTAAAATGGTCGATAATTTTAATTTAACTTGTCAACATTTAAAAGTTAAGTTTAAAAATTACTCTTTTAATTAAAAAAATTTCAGCCATCATTCGTACATTTTCAGTTTATTTCAAGTTTACCAATTATTTTTCATCACTCTGTGCTTAAATTTCAAACTAAAGTTAAAGATATTAGCTCGGATGTTACTTGCGGTTTTAACATTTCAGCTGAATTTTCAATTTAACTTTGTTGTACTGTTGTTTAATTTGGTTGTAGAGTAGCAATTTTGTTCAAGGTAAATATTATTTAAAGTTTTGATGAAATTTACATGAGGATTTTAGTTTAGTTGCTAAGGAGATGAGAGTGGGAAATTCAAAAGTTGGCTGCAATATTACAAAAACTTAAACTGCTTTCATTTTTATAATACTAATGAGTTCGTAAAACTAAAAACGGTGAACTTTTGTAGAAGTTATTAGCATTTAAATGAGTTAAAATTTATTAGTTAACTACTAACGGACGGATTAATGAGTTTCGCGTCAGAAAGTAATTTCTTATAATTTTATTTTATTGGTAACTTACGTCGATTTGATAAAAACGTATGGGTTCGATCCTTAAAAGTCCTGAACGTACCATTTATATTCACTTTTTCCTCTGAATTTAGTGTTAATGTCTTCTTTACTAAAACCTTAAGACGCGATCACACCAAATGATAACGTAAAAATGTTGGACTAATCTAGAAGAGAGAGCTTTCGAGTAAAAAGCTGAAATTTGCGATGGCGAACATAATAAGAGTAATATTTTACTTTTATTCTTGAAAAGAGTATAATCACGAAAAAAATTTAAATTATCGAAGAAAAATTTTGTTTTTCTTTCAAAAATAAAACGAAACTTGAGTTGTGAATTAATAGCAGAATAATGAATTTAACATTTTATTTATCAAGATGGAGAGAAGTACAAAGGAATGAAAAGTTATTTTAAGAACAATAACTTGAGATTGTTAGATTAAGCACCTAAAATATTTGCTTTTTTAAACTAAAAATATGCCACATTTTTGTTACGTTTTAATTAAAAATGGTAATTAATTACTAAAAACTTGCTGCGAGTTTTGTGTTTATTGTGCAAAATTACTTAACAATTATTAACTCTTAAGTCAGCGGAATCGACGTGTTTGTTCTTAAGTCGGTGTCTATTATTTCGGAGCAAATATTAATTAAGCCCTTTGTTTAAATTTCAATCTTCAAGAAATTGGTCTGCGCAGTACAATTTTGAACAAATTGGTAGGTAGGTAATGTTTAAGTAATTGTATTTTCTCGTGTCTAATTAAAGCTAGACGAGACGAAATTTGCATGATCGAACAAATAAAAATAAAATGATTTTACTCTACAAATTGCATGTTAAGTCTTTAAGACGTAAAATTTATTATCAAAACACATTAAGCTGTATGAAAAAATTTGCACCGTGAAAAAATTGGATTAGTCGAGAATCTCGGTATAGCAGAAGTAAAGCTACAAGGTACGGGTTTATGTATCCATAACATTTTGCAGGGGTGGAGGCAATAAATTTTAGGAAATAAACTGGCGCAGTAGGAGCGAGCAATACACATG
Organism: Rhagonycha fulva; assembly: GCA_905340355.1. Classification (NCBI taxonomy): domain Eukaryota; kingdom Metazoa; phylum Arthropoda; class Insecta; order Coleoptera; family Cantharidae; genus Rhagonycha; species Rhagonycha fulva. The sequence continues at coordinate 5,013,916 of HG996559.1, forward strand.
CTGCAAAACCTACCCGTACAAAAAGTGTCTAAACTACTGTAATACATTTTGAACTTACGTTTCAGTTGTATTTAGATTGTTGGTTTAACTCGCAAATCGATGGCAAAAAAAGTGGGAAAAAAACAAACAATCACAGTCTAAGATATCTACAAACAACCAGCAGCATACATTTAACACGAGATCTTCTGGTCCACTTGTTTTACTTCCTTTAAGTTTCAATAAGAATCGCTAATACAATTTTCTAAAGTGTGTCGTTTACAAATTCCAACGAGGTTTTCTATTTTTGCGCTAAATTCGAGAAAGCTTTTCTCAAAAAAAAAATTTAAGCTTACCTTTAACTGCACTTAATTTATTTCCAACCATCTGCTTTGCCACAAACGCCGCCATGTTTGTAAGATATCTGCAACAATATAAAAAATGTTAGTCTTATTTTAAAATAACTTCAATTAATGACAAAAAAAATAAATAACAGAAAAGTTTTGGTGAAAAACTACACAAAGGACACCTACGTGAAGCTTTTACATTTTTAAATAGTTGCGTTAGTTAATCGCAAAGTAAATGAAATTTTCATCTTAAAATTTTCTATAATTCTCGTTTGGACTTCTGGGAACATAGAGATTCTGGAGAGGAAAAACATAATATATTATATCAAAAGCTTTTTGCGAGATGAAAGAGTGAAACGTAATTAATTATGTTTCCACCAAGTCCTTCTTTACTTTTTGATTTTCATTTTGGCAATTTGGATTATAATATCACTTACTTAGTTTTTCTTTTTTTTTTGAAATATAGGTTTAAAATTAATACAGGTTTAAATCTAAAGTTGATAAAAAAATATTCTGCTAGGTTACGTTAGGGTAACTCTACCACGGCAAGTTTTAATCACTATATTTGATGGTAATTTATCTTGGTTTGAGAGATCGAAAAGGAAACTTTACAAATGCTGGAACCTTTACTGTTTTATCTAGTTGATTTTCACCTTTTCTGGGTTTGGATTTATTGAGTAGATCGGTGCCGGTAAGCTCACACAAGGATGTCGAGAGAATAATTTCGACTAACTTAAATACAGAGCCAATTCGTAAATTGGTAACGTGTCGATGTTCATCGAAACGCCGAGCTAAGAAATTTGGACAATTTTATTTGATTTGAACTCAAAATTTTCGCCCGATAACTCAACTAAAGAAAGCTCTAGACGATCAATCTGCTTTATCAAACGATTGAGTCAATCGATTGACGCGCGCTTCAATCAACCTCAATCAGCCTATCAGTTTTTTTTATCAAAACCCCCTAATCAGTGGATTCATGTTAAAACCAGAAACATCTTGACCACTTAAAATAGTAGAAATGTTTCTAGTACTTTGTATCCTATATTTTTTGTAAAATTGCTCTAGACGATCAAGCGCCCTCTTCAACCGCTTGAGTCATTCAAACTTTCCATCAATCATCGTCAATGATTGCTTCAAGCGTCAAGCAAGTTTCTAAACAATCAATCACGCTTGATATAATCGATTGACTCAAGCTTTTGATCAAAAGATTGATCATCTAGAGCGTCCTTAACAGTAACGCCAAATCTACCAAAGAAAAAATTGTAATAATTACTCAAGAGTTTTTATCACCTTTACTATACTATGCTTCTATGCTTGTAAATTATATGCTTAATTATGACAATTAAATATTGCAAAAAAAGCTGTTTACAAGCCAATTTTCTATTTACCAAAGTTAAGAAAGAAACTTTTAGAATTAGCTAAACTACAAGGTGTTTTTCATAATTTTTCATTAAGCTACAGCTACTTAAAAATTTTAAGCTACTTCAGATTGCTTATACGAAGTTTTAAGCTAATTGTAAATATAATTAGAAGTTTATAAGTTACTTTTGTAAATATCGCTACGTTTATTTAAGAAAATAAAAGCAATTAAAGTATGGATTTTAAACAGAACTTGAAAACAATTTATGATATGCACAAACTAATTAAACAAACTAAGTTTAAAATTGAAAAAAATCATACTGGTGGTGGATGACATTGTGCATAGAAAAACCAAGTTCAAGCACGAGAAAATGTTTGGCGGGTATACAGAGACTAAAAGAGTTCCTATCTTAATTTTTTAATAGCAAGAGCAATTGAAGAATTCTAAACTAATATAAATATTCATTATTAACGTGTAACATTCCAAATGTCAGTTGTTTAATAATTTTAATTACAGTCTAGCAAACTACCTATCGGACGTTAAACATTTATGCTCACAGATCTAGCACTGCAAAGGAAACGACTCAGATGTTGGAAATAACAAGCCTTAGACTAAAATTCAGTTGAAGAAGATGAGTGGGTGGTCCCCAAAGTGAGCATGTACTACAGTTGACAGTTCAAGACTAGAACGTCCGTGTGTAAATTCGTTTATGGTTCAGTTTAATAAGACAATTTAAATGACACAATTCCATTCATGCAGTATAACTGATAAGTAATTCTTTCATTTAAAGAAGAGTTTTAGCAGTTCTTCTATTCGCACTGCTTTGTAATAAGCGATCGGCATTTAAAGACTTTTTCTTCTTAGGTTAGATCCGAAATTTGGGTTTGTGGTAATCACCATTGTTGGTTTTCAGATAGGTGACATGTTAGCCTAAGCTAGAGATGTCCATAGAACTCTGGCTTTTGTTAATGTCTGCAATGCATCAACCCAGTGGAACCGACTGTTTTATGTGCTCTCCGAAAGAAAAAAATTAAAAAAAATTTTTAGAAAGAAAGAGAAAAAAAAAGAAAGAAAGAAAGAAAAAAAAAAGAAAGAAAAAAGAGAAAAAATTAGAAGAATAAAAAAAAAGATAAAGATTTCTAAAATTGCAGTTAAAACTTCATGCAGAAATAAAAGCCACGGCAGGTGCTCAGATTTCTGCAAGTTCTGCGATCAAAATGTGTAACTTTAACACAAACATACGTCAGAAAAATTAATTACTTTTAATTTTGTACGCTATTGATTCGTATTCCAAGATAGATTAATTCAAAGTGAAATGTGGACACCAATTTTATCCATCAGACGACTTTGAATTTAAACTTAAGAAACCTTCATAAAGTTCCAAAGCAACATCATCGAACAGCGGGTTTTACATGGTGGAACCGCACAAGATAAATAAGTTTAATTACTACGAGAGTTTGAGTATTCTCTTGACATTGCCACGTGTAAATAAGGTCACGAAATATTTAAGCATTTGATAAAAAAAAGTTTTTGTTGTAGTAAAAGATCAATAATGTAAATGTGGTGTTCGTAAGCTTTATTTTCAAAGTTAGATGAATATCTACGCTTAGAATGAATCAGTTTCATAGTTTTTATACATTTAATTTATTAACAATTAACGATGGCGATAACATTAGTGGTGTTTGTTTAGGTGACAATTACTAAAAAAGTTTCACCAAAAAACCTTCCTGCTCACCCCCCTTCAAGTATATTCATCTCTTAGATTATTTATTCCATATTTATGTAATTAGTAGTTACGGTTTTATCAATTAAAGTTTAGTGAAAATTAGAAAACATTTCTAAAACACGTAAAATATATAAGCAAAATTAACTTAAAAAAGAATTTCAAGTAAAGGTGTGCTAATTACAGTGTAATGTAGGCATTGTAAAATAAATTGAAAAGATGAAAAGGTTTTAATCTTTTCAAATTAATTTTTTACTTTTTAGAAGTCAAATTGCGTAAAGTGTACACTCAACTTTACATAATGACATAGTTCATTTAAAAAAATTTTTATTTTCATTATATTTATATTCTTTTCAAACCTAAGTGTCAAATACTTTGAGTTCACATTCCACGGAATTTTTTTACAAATTTCGTTAATCTAAAAATTTTTCAATTTGTTCTATATTTTGATTCAAAATAGCCGTATATTTTCAGGATATTTAGTTAATATAATATTACCTTCGATTTACAAAAATTTTGTGACCGGTGGGGGGGGGGTATCAATTTTTATTATCTTTCCAACGCACATAATTGTTAGAAAATATTACAATTTAAGTCGTAAGAATTGTGGTGCAATCAAATTGTAGACTTCGTGAACACTTTACGTATGTAAGCTCAAAAGCTTTTGACAAATTTTATTCAAATAATAATCAACTAAAAATGAAAATATCTCAAACTGTTTTGTGATAAAATTGAAAAATTTTAATTTAAACTCTACTGCATATGAACAGAAATGAGTGTGATTGATGTGTGCATTCATGTGTCAGGAACGTTGCTTTAATTATTTTATTTTGGAAATTCGGTCGAAGTGATGAATTTAAACCGGACAAAGGAAAATGCAAAAAATAATTTGGCTAAGCAAGCAACATATGTAACAAGTTAGTACATACAGAATTTTGGCGCCATATTGTTCAGAAAACAAGAAGCGACGAGCATCCTGGCGCCATGTGACGCCCTTGCTCAGTTTTCCGAGTCTAACGCAACCCACCCGATAGATCATTTAAAAGAGTAACATGGGCCACATAACGGTGCCGTTACAAACCACCCTTTCTAAACTTTCCTTATTTAAATATCACGCACGCGTTACCGATGTAATTACAACAAAAATCAAAAATTTCGATGTTGCAAAATTACTGCAATAATAAATTTTTCTAAAGTTTTACAAACAGAATCTTGCGGTTAAAGGGAGATTTACATTATGCGCCACAAAGAAAAACTTCTTGAAAGTACAACATCCAACTTCAGAAAAGTTTAAATGAAAAGAAAGAATTTCTTCCCACAACTTCGTTGTACTTGTTCATTTGAATTCAGATAAGCTTATTATTTACTTCAAGAAATACAATTAAAATAATTTCATTCGCTCCGAACAAAAAGTTGGGGTCGTATAATGTACAGGATGCGACACACATCGAAGAGAGTTAAATTGAACCCGTTCACGTAATTAAATTACAGCGACAAAAATGCAAAGAAAATTACTTTGCTTAACTTTTTTGAAACGTTTAATAGCTTTTTCGGTTAAAAACAAAATGAGGCAAATAAATACACTTTAAGCTTAAAAGGTTTAAAAAACACTAAAGCACTAAGATGGAACGAGAGAGCCCATCTAAACTCTAATTTAAACACTTCGTCTAAATGTGCAACGCATTTACGAACTTTTACATCAGAATTTTTTTGTGTTGAGGAAGTAAACAATTTTCAGCTCCGAAACTGTAATTTGTATTAGGAAAAGCATTAAAATACGAAAGAAAGCAGCGCCAAATTCAAAATTCGAACGTACAAAATTGAGAAAACCAGAAGTAAAACTTTTTAAAGGAAGAAAAAGTGTCGTCGCGTAATTTTCAATTTAAAATTTTAAATTTAAAAATGTATTTCTTAAGCACCGCTATTAATTAAGAAGCGTTTTTAATTTAACATAAAACGAATACATTTATTGCTATAAGTAACTTGCTTCTCTTTATTCTTTCATTAAAAATTCTTATTTTCTATTAATTTGGTAAATTATTTTTATTAAAAATTGAAATTAAAAAAGTTGTAATTTTTTATTAATTTTTAAAACTCCTTCCAACTTGCCTCTTCACTTATAGCTCAATAAGAACAAAAGTCGTAAAAAGTTATTACATAAATAAAAAAAGTTAGGTTAAACGTATTAGTCATTGGAGAGTTGATATTATCAAGTCTAAGTAAACTGTTTTAATAAATAATTATTCACTTTTAATTAAGAAATTTGCCCTTAGCACTGCTTACTTCCATTAATAACCCGAGAAATGTAATCAACATAAGTTAAATAATATTAAAAATTATTTATTAAAAAAGTTTCGTTTTAAAGGCGATGGCGGTGTGGCTAAATGAAGGAACCGGCCCGTAAAGAAAGATCTCATTGGAACTGAAAAATTGAAGAAAGTTTGTGATCATCAATAAAATAAAAAGGCTCTTCGCTTTAAGGTTCCAATAAAAATCTAACTTACCTTCCTGATCGATATCAAACAAAGTTTAATAACTTGGTTACATTTTTCAAAACTAAATGAGAAAGATAAAAAGAGTAAAGTACGGACGACAGTTCTGTTAAATTATTCACTTAAAAGTTGGAAATTAATTTGAAACTGATAATTCATAGTTGGAAAGAAAGTTTCACGTAATATACCTAACTACGACGTAAAAAATTAAGGATGGAATTTTAAAAATTAAGTAATCGCATTGTTAAATCAATGAGCAATAAACCCTCAACAACCTCGTATATGCGAGACTTTAGGAATTCAAGGTATGCCCAACTCTTCGAAATCAAGGAATTTCAGGTTTTCCAACTATTTTAATAATGGAACGAGAGTGGCAAACAGAATATGGAGGCAGTTTAGCCATTAAAATATATGAGGAAATCACAGATGCTCCGCAGCTTAAATGGGACGTTAAAATTAACAGCACTAAAAGTTGCTTCATCATTGCAAAATTTGGCAACTTTTCGACCGCACTCTGTATGCGAGCGTAAGATGCTTTCGTAACATAAAATTTTAATTAATACAACAACAGCATTTTAAAAAGCTTTCTGAAAAAGTTAATACTTTTATACCATTAAGGCCATTAATATAAGATTTTTAGTATCCGACTTTTCTTTTTTTAAATGTTCGTATCTGACTGAAAATAATTTGGTAGCAATTTAACTTTTTAAAATCAATTCTGCAGCGAAATCTTCAAGTGCTGAAATTGATATAATTGGTTCAAGTAAAACTAGATAAGATTTCATTTTTGATATAAATAACAAATTTAGTGGTAAAACCACAACACTTAATTAAGATTCGCGCTTCACTTTGGATTATTAATGTTGATGATAAGTAAGAACTTGCTTAGCTGATTAAGTATGTGAGGAAAAGACTGAAAACTTGAGCCCCCACCGTTGTAATTAAGTCTCCCGTCTTAACTTTTGGATTTACTTGTGTACATACGAGATGACAAACGAACAATGTATTTTCCTAATTATTATCACGTCATTTAACTTAACCTGAGTATACTACGTCAAAAAATATCATATATTAGTAAAATTTAATTAGAAAGTTTCTGTAATATCTTTTCCATACAAAAATGTTTCGTGCAATAAACTTATTGCCTAGAAAACTTTCCATATTTTAATGGAAAACATTTTTCCCAACAGAACTTCTCAAAATATTTCTGAAAGAGGGAGAGCTATCAAACTCGTCACTAATTTGATCATGGTGATCATGGTTTTGAAGGAATATCCCGAATAAATAGTAGGTAAAAATTTTGTGGTTATATTATTTCAAGTTGTATAAAATTTAAGTACTAACAATTTTATAATTCAAATGAAATAATTTGCTAAGTCAGTTTAGGTATGTCACAAATCAGGGACTCAAATATGTCAATATCAGATAAATCCATTTTAAAAATTTAGTAACTTACAAAATGTAAAAGTCTGTTCACACTATATGATTTCTCATATGATTTGTCACATGACTTCTCATTATGAGAAATTATTTTACGTTCAGACTATACCTATGATTTTTGATATTAGGTAATAGAAGTTATGGCTTTTATGATTGGCTGTTATGATAGCATGATTTTAGCCATGACTTTTGTTATGACTAAAGCCGCGTTCGCAATGACTTTGAGGTCTTGTCTTGCTTCGGTAGAAGGTGGCACGCGCCAATCAAAGCGATGACATAGCGAAAGATAGAAAAAAATACAACGCTTTGATTGGCGCGTGCCACCTTCTACCGAAGAAAGACAAGACCTAAAAGTCATTGTGAACGCGGTCTAATCCTTATGAGAAATCATATAGTGTTTTTATATGGTGATTGTATTCGAAGTACTTTATTTCCTGTAATTTCAATTTTATAGTAATTTTACCAACTAATCTATTTAGGTAATCTAACAAGTTGTATAAATTAATAATTAAATAATAATAGTTTCACTAGAGCTTAATAATTACATAATGATGTTGTTTGCTTGTGTGCCTATGCGTTTATATAAATAAATAGAATTAAATTTATGAAATTACTAACAATTTATAATTAAAGAAGATAAAGCGTAATATTACAGATTACGGCGGCCCCATGGCCGACCACACTTAAATTACCCTACTTAAGACCGATCTACCAAAATCAAAGTTAAAAATACTTCGTGATTAATAAAAAATCTAATCACCGGCGTAATCGCTCGACTTTTTAAAGTAAAAATTTTATTAGGTTATTTTTTTAATTAATCCATACTACATCCCTTCAATACCACCAATGCTTGGTTCCAGATGAAAAAGCTTTCAGTAAATTATGCGAAATCACGTTAATATTATTTGTGTTTAATATTTAGACATATTGCACGTTAATATTTTGTATTTTAAAATATGTAAATATCAAAACATTTTGCAATATGTTGCAAATATTGAAATAAATTCAGGATGAGAATTAAACAGCATACAAAGGCTGCTTTTACAGGTTTTTTTCTGTCTGAATGTTGGATATTTTACCTCAGGTTAATTAAATTAAAGTTTAGCGTTAAAAATAATAAATTAAATGTTGGATTCCTTAGTTAACAAAAAATACATCATTAAAAATAATTTCACCATCTGAATTACATTAAAATAACTCTGTAAAACCATTATAAAAGTAAATGTTTAAAAATAATCAATTTTTTTGGTACAGCACTCAATGTGGCTGTATGAACAAGAACTCCTAGCCCCCCCCCCCCCCCTATAAACAAATTCTATGATCAACCGCATACAATTCCCAATTCAGCTAAGCAGCTGTGGGGTGGTATCCATGCTAAATCCCTTTTCTAGCATTAGTTTCTCGAAATCGCCGTTAAATAGTAGGTCCCTCATGCTCAACTTATCACTAGGGACTGTATGTGGCCGAGAAACAGACGTGCGCCCAAAAATTAAAAATAAAATATTAACTCCTAGGTTTTGTGAAGAAATTGAGTACAATTAAAACAATTTCCACATAATACCATAGCACTTTTCAAGTGTTAGAGAAGTGTAGAAGTTTTGATAAAGAAAACTCAGACAGACGCTTTCCCAGTATAAAAAATAATAATATGAAAACTGCAAGCATGGTGAATAAATAATCCTAGACTGGAAAGAATACCGACCGTAAATCATTTCAACTTCCTGGCAAGAGATTCACCTTTTTTGTTGTATATGCTATCGTTACTATTGGCTGGCAGGATTTCAATTTTGACTTATTTTTTATTGACTAAATTAAATGTGTTTTTTATTAGCAAATAAAAGAAAATCAAAATTTTTCAACTTTTCAGAATTTCACACCCAGAAAAATATTTTTAATTGTAGCTTAATTGTATGTTAACTAATCAAAAAGTAAATTACTGCAAAAAACGAGTTTTTAGTCAAAACGGAATTGCAACTTTACAACAAGAAATACCTCAAGTAGTGTAAGACACTAATAAAATCTGTTCATTTATTTTGTGCTGGTAGGAAAACCACACTGTGTCACAACGTCACAAAACAAACTGCCCTTCAGACCGATTCTAAAGCACAGGCAATGTATCTATGCCAACTGCATCTCTTTCCGTATTATCATTCCTTGCTTCAAGACTAATATCCTTTATCTGACTTTCAAATACAACAAAAAACAACTTTAGTTGCAACCACATTCCATTAACCTCCAGTATTGTAAATTACAGAAACTCAACTTTCACATCCCCATTTCCAATTTACAAAAACTACATTGTAAAGAAAAATAGTTGCACGAATATGTGTAATTAATTATAAAATATATTTGAAGGGAATGTTAATGTTTAACAACGAACGAAATTTTCAAATGAAAATTTTAGTTTTAGTGGTGGTTTATGAATAATTAAATGTGAATAAAATAAAGTAGATAAACGAAATGCTAAAACTAAAACCAGCAAAACATTAAATGAACAATAAAATTTGTTTGATTATTAACCTATACAAATTTGCCAATTGCACACATTTGCTTTTATATGATATCAATTCTATGAATTAATAAACTTATCACTTTCCTAAAATTCAAATATGGAAAGCATAACATAACAATATTCGATATTTATTGGCAATTTAGGCAATCGTCCCTTTATTATTATTTAACATGCATGAGTACATTCAACTCTTTAGCATAATGAAGCCAAAAAATTAGCACAGCTTTATTTTACGTTGCGAAACACAAAAACAGATTTTTAATAACAATTTTGTACAACAAGATATTAGTTAAAAATTGGAATTGAATTGCCCGAGTGAAGAGGTGCAAAAGGCGTAGGAGAGGCTTTTTCTCCATTTTAGATCATTTATGACATTCAATACTAGATTGTTGTTCGTATTTTGTAGAAGTCGAAATTTTCAAGTTTCTCCAACTCTCCCAAAGGTTTCACCAGGATCATCCGTTCAAATAGCTTACAGGAGAGGCCAATAGATGAATGATTATGTTCACGTCGTTTAGGTCCATCTTCCAAAGTACACTTGTTAAAATTTGATATCATCCGCCAAATTTTTGATCATAAAAAAATTACCCGAAGAAAGAAGGAAGAACCGGATTCTAACATACCGCAATTTTATCATTATTAATAATTTTCATGGCATTACATTATGTCGTTGTTTATAACGTTATTGCGACGTTATTATAACGTTGATAATGAAACGGAATTTTAGATTACGCCCTAATGGAATGCTTCATTATCCTATTTCTACTAAAATTCAAATCGAAAATGTGGGGATTTTCTAAGCTTAGGTAAGTTCGATGCAGCAAGCAAATTAATTACACTATTGCCTTTCTTTTCTCGGGCGCCTTCTAACTTTAGCAAAATCTTCAATATAATAACAGTCTCAGCTTAAATAGTTGGTTAAGTTTTTTTATCATATTAACTTTTGTTGTTAATTCTACAATGTTCATTATGTCAAACTTCATCCACCACACTTACGTAAAAGTTTCCAAACTGTTCTCACCATATGTTTTGTTTATGGTAAACATAAACTCCATTCGTGTTCACAATCCAATTTAACTTAAAATTAGTTTTAGGACCATTATTTTCATTAATCTCAATAATTATGCAAAATTCTGCATAAATTTAGCCCTTAGTAAAAGAAAAGCAGACATATAATAATATTTGAATGCGATTCTAAAAACTTGGAGACAATAAAACGTGCCGCAGAATTGCTGGTTAAGCGATTATTTCTGTTTAACCAAATAAAATAAAATTTACTGCTCCAATATCAAACTCAAAATATTTCCATTTTGTTGGATAATTACAAAGTGTGAGGAAATTCTTAAAAAGCGGATTTGTAATTCCGAAAGCTAATGTTCTCGCTTGTGGTTGACAGTCACAAATAAAAACAATGCGACACATTTGCAACGCCGGAAGTAAAACGAAATTATGTCGAGATTTCAGATATGACACGAAATGAGGTTATACATCTTCATCTATTCCATTTTATTAAATATAATCTTTGAGAACTCAAAATTTAATATTAAGCTTATTGACTCCGCACCACGGTTAAAAGGATCCAGAGTTCTTTTCTGGGCATATTGAAAATAGTTATGACAAAAAATATAATCAAATTGATATTAAAAATGTGGAAATACTTATACGGTCTATGACCAACCTCTGAAATTTAATTTATTTTTGTCGGAAACTCGGAGTAAATAGAGTTTTTCTATCGGGTAGTAAAAGACACCCCTAAAAGCTTCGCCTTGCTTTTGTTCTTTATGGTATATTTTTATATTCAATTTTTCTTCGTTTGCTGAGATCTAAAGAGACGCTTGTTCCACCTAACTTTCTCTGTGTTACAGCGGCCTTAAGTAAGCAATTAGGAAGATACGCACTTTGGATAATCTCCAAAAATTTACGATTCAAGCCGAGAATTTAATTACCCACCATAAAAAACAAATTAAAAATTTAAATAAAATAATGGCGTATTCAAGAGCGATCATAAAAGTGATTGGCATGGAAAACGATCGAGTGCATAGTACATGAACTGAAACCACAATAAGTAATGCAAGTTGAATACATGAAACTGGAGTCAAAGTAAGAAGGCCAATCGATATCACAACATAGAACTGACAAGGGTTGAAAGTAGAACAAGATAAAATCTACTTTATGTTTGCAAAAGCAGTTGCTCAGTTTCTTTTATAATATTAAACCGGCCAAAATCTCACGAGACTTAAAATGGAGAACTCTATTTAAGTTAGAAGGTATGCAAGTAACCGACATTACTAAAATTATAGTTTATTGTGTAACACGAATGGTTTTGAAAATTTAACAGATAAAGGTTGCCCTTACATAATTTTCGTATTAAGAATGGAAGAGGCTTTTACTTCATTGTTAGGAAAAAATTGATGTGAAAACCGTCCTTTGCCCCCTGGCACATTTATATACTTTAAGACTTTTACGACGTGATTAGAGTGTTGTTCAAACAAATAAAAAAAAGTTTGTCCGAGATATGGATTCCATCCTCTTATAGTTTGCGAAATCTTAGTAAAGACTTTTAGATTCTTTCATTGTGGTCGGCACGTCTTAATGTGATCCTGAGATATGGCCATAGAAGTTCAAAAGCGCATCAAACGGATTCAAAAATATCCAAGTTAAAAAATGTAAAAATACTTCTCACAAAAGACCATAATTTCTTCATAAATCTGATGGTTGATCGATGAAAGTCAAGGTCGATAAAATTATTCCGTAAACTTCAAAAGAATTTCGTGTTGTAGTTAAGGGCGGATTGGTCACGTGAAGAATAATGGATTAGCTTCTTTAAGTTTGTTTATTTTTAAATTTCATTCTTTATTTTTTTCACCCTATAGAACGGAGAAGGTCTGATAACCCTTGTTGATTTATAAAAGCGAATTCTTGTTTGGCAATTTAAAACGGTTTGAGGTTAATCTTCTTGGACTTCAAACTTTATTGTAAATACTTCGTGGACCGCTTAAAATATTTTATGCAGTCCGTCCCTGAAACATTTGCAACAAAAGAATTTTGACGCTAAATATACTAGGTATACCAATTTTTTCGAGGGTGTTTCACTATTCCTCAAATTTATGCTCCTGGGTCCGATATTATTTAGGACATAAAAATGATTTCCCAAAATAAAAAATGTACACCCTTATTGCTTTTTCAGTCTTGACAAAAAGATCGTTAGCATAAATCACGCGTTGTAAAATTATGGCCATTACTAACAAAAAATACGATGTGTTTTTGTGTAATGTTTATATAAAAATAAGTTGACATTTTGAAAACGTACAAATGTAGCCTAAAACTAGAAATATAAAACATGACCGTCGTAATAAGGCAATGTGCCGGAAAATGACTTCCACGATGGATAATCTTGTGAGCCAAAATGTAATAGATGATAAATATGTGAGTCGTGTAATGAAAAACAATTAGTGGGAAATTTAATGGATTATTCATTGAAGTTACAAGATAAAGTTGCTATTTTAGCTTCATCATAACAAATAAATTAAATGAACATTCCGTGCATTCTAAGCAAACGAATTTTCTGATATGAAGTTTTTATTTTTTTCTAAATTATAATTTACATGCAAGATCCTTACGTTATTATAGGGCAATCAATAAAGCAGCGAAAACTGATAAACTGTCAAAGATTGAAGAGATATTAAAGCTTCTAAGTCGAATAAGATGATAGTACCGAAAATCCTGCAGTCTTAAATGTTTAACAAGTTAACGTATATCAAGGGCGATTTAAAATTTTGTACCTAACAACAATAAGGACATCAAATTTAAATGCACTACTTCACCTGATACTAAAAGAGCGAAAAATTACACTTCGTATTTTTAGTGTTAGGAAATCTGCATGCTATTTTAATAAACATCCTTAAGGCAATTTAAAATTCGATCATCTCAGAATCGAGTTATCCTCCTAAATATTTTTTGCGAAACATTTGTCACCGGATGCGATTTAGGAAGTATCTACCGAATATTGAAGAATATATTGATGAAATTTTACAGAATATTTACTGTTCCTTCTTCCAGCAACGTTTAAAGCACTGCGATATGCAGAAAAGTAAAAATAAGTTATTCCTCCGCGAAAAAAACTCGATATTCTAAAAGTTAAAACATTATAATGATAGGGGTAGTGAAACTAAATTATGAAGCAGGAAATTGGGGTAGTTTAGGTAAACGAGCTTTTTCGGTTGATACTTAAGAAGTTCACGAAAATCTAAAGATAATTTGGGAAAATTGATTTTAAAGTAAAGTTAGTAAAACGAATTTTACATTTTATTAATGCAAATTTTAGCAACGACTTTCAGGAAAAAGTTTGTGGTTTTATGTTCATTAAAGCTGTCTTTCTTCGCTCTAAGTGTTGCTGCTGTCTACAAGCGATTTTCAGTACTTGCAGAAGCAACTCTTAAGAGTAATTGATCTTATTTTCAGAATCGTTTCTTGGTTTAGAAAACATAATTGTGGAACTCATAGATATATCTAAAATGTATTTAAACGTTTATTCTCACCACAGATATCCAGAGACAATTTGGATACCGGATTTAAGCTATAATAAGCTTTTATAGGTGGTACCATGAAAATTGCATAATACAAAGATCTAAGCACATTTTAGTAAAGATTAGTTGTCTTATCTTGTAAGGTAGAAGTCTGCAAGAAGCAATCAAGTTGAAGTACTACTACATAAAAAGATAGAACAAATTTCTTTGATTTGTTAAGTTTTTGCAAGCTTCCATCTTGCACGATAAGACAACTAACATTTATGTGAATGTACTATAACTCTGTCTATATGTAATCCTCTTGGTGCCACCAAGCTTAACTTGGTTCACAAATTGTAACTTAAACCCGGTGTCCGCTTCGCTTTAACCCTAATAAATACACTGTATTTTGTATAATTGATTTAACTTTTTATGTTTCATTTTCAAGATTTAAGTTCAAATTGACTACTACTCGAGGAGTCTGCAGCCTGACTGCACGATTAGGAAACTGATTTTAAATTTGAGACAATTTAAAATTCAAATTCTACAAGCAAACATTACCAAAGTCATCAAATTTCAAATCGTCTCCAAGGTATCGATTGGAAATGACCCTATCATAAAACGCTCGCTAAGGAAATGAAAAACCGCATTTCCCGTGTGCGGACTTGCTAGAAGAGCAACACCAAAAATCTAAAACTGCAGAACACTTTATTTTCACAGCGACCGAATTTCGATACATGGAAACCCTTCTTGATGCTTAAAGTTAAATAATCCAAAACAAATAAAAAAATTGTGTAATTTAAAATCAAATTAAACTTCGCCTTCATTGTTTTAGTTGGCTGGAATTAAATCGTATTTATTTTACATTATTTCTTCTAAAATGTCTAAAATGGAATTTATTGAAAAGACGTGCTCTCCGATAAGTCCGTTATTGAGGATGGAACAAACGAGCTTTGCAATTGTTTATAAAATAGTAACATTTTGGAGAAAATCAATACCGAGCAAAACTCTAGTTCCTGGATAGGAAAATTTTCTCCTATTAACTTAATTGTAACCGAGCACAAATGTCTGTGTTTAGAACTGTATAATGTAACAAGATCCCAACACAGCCTAAAGCGTTGTCTAGTGAATTTCAAATCCAAAAGGAATATCAGATGCAACTGGAAATGTTTTGAAAACGAATCCTTAATTGTATACGAAACCAACCACCCATCTCATTCAAAAAAAAAAACCTTCCGTAATTCACCTTTTATACAACAACATTTATGCAGAAGCAGAGGTGTCTGTAAAGCCGCAACTTCAATTCTATGCAAATCTCCAATTCTTGTTGGTTGGGATTTCTTTTTCACAAAATCATAATCCTAATACGAATAAACAGCAACGTAAGTGTCGATGCAGGAAAACCGATCGTCCCTTTCACTATTTTCATCGATAAATTTATAATTAAAATTTTTCGTTTCATGATCCGACGTGAAAGCGTAATAAATGCTTAATAATAATTAAAAAATTTCTAATTAAAATTCTTCAAGACAAAAAATGATTTTTTAAAATTTGGCAGTACTTTGGAAACCGTCTCGGTTATTTGCATTAATGAAAAGCAAATTTCCTAATTTTAATTTTAGTTGCTCAAGTTATAAGATAATCAAATAAAATTAGATCGTAATTTAAGAACTTCGTGGCGGAATGTTTATTTAAAAAAGGTCGTTAAAACAAAATTTGTTTGAAAATTAAAAATACGAAAAAATTAATAGAAAATTGCGCAATTCGTATGATAATTTTGTTCATCAGTTTTCGAATATTTTAATTTAAAAGGAAATGTGACAACAAATTGTTGAAATTTTCATTAAATTTATTTGCATGCACAATTATTTACTTCAATTAACGTTTATGAAAAATATGTTAAATATTTTTTTATTATAAAAAGAAGTAAAAGAAGTATTTAAGGTTATTTTTAGACTGCAATTTTGTTTGTTATGGTAAAGGAAAAGCCTCAGAAAAACATGAAAAGCGATTAAAAAGATTTGTAAGTCGACATTATTATTTTTGTATCACAATATTTCTATGGTATCGTCATGCCATTAAGATGAATATTATAATTCTAACGCACGATCCTTGGCTAACTTCGTACGATAATGCTACATCGAAGTTTACTACAAAGAATTTATATTAAGAATCTTGTGATATTCTAAATGTTATCTTGTCGCTTAGCGTCAATTGTTTCATAATTTTATTATTAACAACTTTAGTAATTAAATTTGCAAGGTGCCTCAAGATGCTAAGTAAAATCAAATTTTAGCTAAAAATAATTAAAACAAAAATTATAAACTAACACTATAATTAGCCTCATGCAAATTCTCCAACTCAGTGTAAACAGTCGTATGGTCTAAATACTCAAAGCATTCTCTAAGCATTTTGTAAACTTTAGGTTCCCATTTTAAACCTTAGCACCAAGTTTTACGTCTCTGTTTTTAGCTTTAAAGGCAGGGGTACGAATCCCTCATTTAAATAATTGCCACGGAATAATTTCAAGAAAACTGAAATTTTTTAAGTTTATCACCATATAATAGTACAATTAATGCAACCATCATCCATTCCAGTTCCCCATTAGCAAGGAAAGATTAAGGTTTAGAAAAAGAATCGAAAATTATTACCCATCTGGCGAGTCCAATTCAACATGGTCATGAATGAACTGCCAAGCTCAACAAACATCCAAGAGAAACTACCGTCGACGGAAGTTACTAGATCAATAAAATTTCAAGGTCACGACATACACTATGTCATTCGCACAAATGAAAGCTGTAAAACTTGCGGTATCGGGCAATCTAGGATGAATTAATAAATGGATGCGCGAATATACCCTAGAGAATGCTTCATCAATTTATCACTTCAGCAAAAAATGTAACTTTAAAGTGCTAAGAGAAACAAAGAAATTTACAGCCGCAACACAAAAAATCTGAGAATTTCTGTTATCCTGAAAGAAAAGTGGTTAAAAACTGACACATTTTTCTGCCTCACCTTGTGTATGACCAATAGCTACAATATCAAAGTGTGTGGTGTAGATAAAGTCAAAGTTTTAATATTATCATCTTAAGAATTTTAGGGTAGAAAGAAATCGTTTAGAATTTCCCATCCATTTCAAGCTACATTATTTCTTAAGTTCGTTAAAAGTTTCTCTAGTTTCATCCTCGAGATTTGAAAACTGTAACGTTAAACTAAACTTGTGGTTAACCAAATCTCTCGAGTCCTGTAGTTTAAGCAAAAAATTTAAAGCGGTCAGTCAGCAAGATTTTATTTTGTTTGGAAAACACGTAACTGAACTTAAACTATCACATCGAGTAGCTTTGGTCCATAAAGCCTCTGCGCCGAACATTTGTGAAATGTACCATAAATTTGTTGCTTTTTATCAAAAACTATCACATTTCTTTCGTTCTTGTGAGATTGCGGTGGATCAAGAATGTACAGCCACGAAATTATTTTTAAATTAATCGATGAAGAGATGAAATTGAAAATGCTAAATTAGCAAATTTTGACAGATAAATCTTTGTGATTTACGCTTTTACTATTTACAGAAAATTAGTCCAATTAATGACCTCATTATTAAAGATCATATATTATGCATGTTTGATGGTATTACTTCCGCTAAAAGAAGGAAAAGTAAACGTGGTAATGAAACCGAAAGTGCTCAAAATATGAACGTGATCAAAAAATGATAAATGCGGTCCCAAGTGATTGAAAAAAAAGTAAAACGTGATGTAATTTTCAGGACGTCTTTGACAAGGCGTCGATCATATTACGTTCGACAGAAACAAGAAAGTGAACGGAGTCGATATTTTCAGAAGAAAATTAGATGATAAATTACATTTCGATATTTAAAAGTGGAATTTGGAATTCATAAAAGTTCGAATTAAATCAATTTTCAGCAACTTGGTGTGTCTCAGTGCTTTAGATGGTTATCCTAATAGACAAACACAAAACTTTTCTCCTTCCCACAGCTGGCGCCACAATGCAAATTTAATTTTGTTAAAATGTGAGTTTTTTACTTTTTGCAATTGTTAATTAAAAGATTCGGTAGATGAAATATCTCTAACAGTGTTTGTTTCACTTGAATTTCTCTCAAGCTGTTTGCTAATGAACTGAATAACCTAACTGTTTCAGTTGGGACAGCTACGAGATCGGAAGGATCTTACAAATTACACAGCAATTCAAAGATTACACACACAAAATTTACATGACACAGAAGTAAAACCATTTTGGTAACAAAAAGCAACTTTAAATTATTCAACCAAATTTATTTCGAGCAAACTTTAAACAATAAAATTAATCCATCAAAATATTACTAAGTTAACAATTTTATATAAACGTTAGAGTAAGAAAATATTTATTTAACTGTCATTCAATTAAACAAATTGTAAAATATTTTCAGACGTAATTTTTTTTTACTATTATATTACTTAAATCCAATAATGGTTTATTTAACCCTTTTGGGATTGAAACGCAACAATAAACAACAAAGGATTACAAAATCAATAAAATGTTGAAATTGACGTCCGGATTATTAGCACAGAGCTCTCAGAAACTCTATAAGCTATATATACAGATTGAATCAGTAGAGTGAAGTTATTTTGAAGTATTTAAATACTTAATTGTATTATACAGAATGTCTATGGTTTAGACGGGCTAAGAACCAGAGGCCCTAGATTTCATCCACATTTCGGCTACTTTAACCGACTTCATTATGACCTTCTCAGCCCTAAGAAGGCCATGGCAAACCACCGAGGTTTAATTTGCCATAAAAGCCTTTGTTTAAAAAGTCACGACGGTTCCGTCTCCTATCGAAGGTTGGCAACCATTAATATTAAATGGTTTTCTTGGCAAATTACTAAAAAATTGCAAATTTAGTTGGTTCTTCCGGAAAGGTACGACAACTTGGATCAATGACTTAGCGGCAGGTGTGGTTCAGTAAAACGTGGAATTCTCTTTTTGGAAATACAACTCGGATAATCTAATATGTGGCCTGGTGTTATCTTTTGGTCACCCTAGCAACGTTTGATATGTAAGTAAGCGTAAAGCATCAAATTTCAATTTTAAAATAAACACCTGCACCTGTATTTGCATTCATCCAATTGAAACGCGGCACACATTCAATATTTGAGTATACGCGACAAATATGCAAGTTATATAAAGACACTAAAATTAATTGCATGGATAAACCGACACCTTAAGACAAACTTTGGTAATTCGTCACGATTACTACTATTCTCCGAGCACAAACCTAATTCAAAATAGCATTTTCATTATTTCATTTTATTGAAATACGAGTATAAAAAACTGCTCCTACAAAATCAATTTAAAAACTTCCTTTCTTTTTCGTTAAGTTTTCTTTTCACATGTGTGGCGAAAAAGTTAACGCGTTAAATAGAAATGATATTCTTAACAATTTTCGCAGCTGGACACCAACCAACTTTTCTATTCCGTCTCAATTTTATATTAAATAAAATTATACTTTTGCCCATTTGGCCAAATCGGTCTAAAAGAGCAAAGGGTCCCAAATCCCATTTCAAATTAATCAGAAGACCTTTTATGTTGAGAGCGGTTTAAGACTGCATTATCCTGCATTTCCTTGTCTATTTTATTAGGGATTAGCGTAATAGCTCCGTAAGCAATTCGAAACAATATTGTTAGTTAATTATAAAGTTCTATCACAGATAAACACGAGAATTATTCCTTCCATTTCAATATGTGACAATCGTCGCTTTTGTTTCTTGAATTTTCTTACCAGAAGAAAAGTGGGGCGAAATTAAGTGGTGGAGCAAGAAAAGGGCGCGCCTGTATAAAATTTGTCATTTCCCAAAACAAAATAAAATCATGAATGTATAAAATATAAATATATAAATTATTAACTCGTTGATATTAGATAATATAAAACTTCAAAATATCGAGTTATTATTAAATTAAAAATTGTTAAAAGATTTATTTAGCTTTCAAACGTTATATCGTTCGTCATCAGAATAATATACAAATGTAATAATAACTCGATATTTTGAAGTTTTATATTATATAAAATATAAATGTTAACTTTTAAATTTGACATAACACGTAATATACCTAGGTAAGTTATTGATTTCGTGAAAAAAATTTCACTTTTTTACACGAATATGGTAATTTTTCAGTCGATTGGAACTGTTGTTGAAAATTTTCTGCCCGGGGATGAGTGTTGTGTGGGTGTTGCAGTGACTCGATTTTATACCAAACGGCTGAGTGGATTTTAATGAAATTTTAGTCAAATTATATATATCTGCGAATTTAACAGTCATAAATTTTTGGTCCAATGCAAAGACTCAGCTATTTAACACCATGAAAAATTTACTGCAAATAAGTATCCAAATATTACCATTTATAATGTCATTTTTAATTCCAATGATCCAAATTTTAATTTTACTACCAAAACAGGGGTAAAAAATGTTACATTCCCTTATTAACCTTAACAACCCCTCAAATTGTGCCGTTGGGTGTCAGGATCACATAAAAGTAATTATGTTTTAAACTTATTAAAATTTCAGGGAGCGCTAAGCAAAACAATGAGCAAAAATACAATTTTATAAGTGGGTATAATGAATGTATTTCTCGTATAACCCGAAGGGGAGAAGAATGTCGGTTGCCCAAGTAAACGATGAAGAAAAGAAGAAAAAGGATGGTGACTGATGTATTCAGCTAAGTCAGGGTGCGTTCCACTTAAAGCCCACGACAACCACGGTCGATCGTCAGTCCAATCAAATAACCGCCTTCGATTTTTAGTCCAATTAAAAAACCATAGGACCACGCCGCGGTCGCCCATGGGCTTAAGTGGAACGCACTGTCAATAACTTAGATTAACAAGAAAAGTAACAAAATTTAGCCAATTAAAATAAGACTAATTTATAATAAACCAATAAGAACAATGACAATAGATAAAAGTGAGCAATCTTGAGCAATGTACCAAGATTTGTATAGCAAAACCTGAATATTAAATATAAAATACCGTTAACGTTGCCATTTTACCCCACCTTTCCCTACTCTTCGTAAGTATTAATTTTATGATAATTATTTACCGATAAAAGGATTAGACGGATATATCCAGGATGATGTGTAAATAGAAAATAATGTTGGAAAATACGATTATAATATCAAGTAGATAGGGGTTGTTACGCTTCTCCCCTCGTATTACATTAATAACTGTCTGATAACAAATTTATTAGACTTTTATTAATAATTAAAAATTATGTTATGAACCCTTAGGATTTAAGACAAAAAAATTAATATGGAATGTGACGTAACCTAATAAATTAAAACACATCGCTCAGGTCAAAATCGCGCTACACACAAAAATTGGAAAAATAATGGAACCAATTTTCTTTGACTAACAAAATGATGACTTGCCTGAATTCGTTTCAGCCGATGTTAAAAATAGCACGATTTACCCTTTCGTTATCTTAAATTTATTTTTGAAAAGAAATGCAGATCGTACAGTTTTTTTTTAATCCTGGAAATAAAAGGTATCAAAAATTATTATCAAATGACCATAAAATGTGACTGTTAGGAACTGAGAGTGCTAGACAAAACAAGTTCAAGTTATTTTAGGTTGTGATTGCTAGGGACGCTTCTGGAATTATTTTTATAAGATTAAAGAAGGTGAAATCAGATGCCAGGAAGTGAAAACTAATGATTGGGGAGGAAAAGACATCGAATAAACCATCAATCTCGAAGAGAAGCGATAGAACCTTATTTAAAATTCATCAAGATATACCAACCTATTTTCCAATAATACCGAGTTTTTTTACAAAAATTATCGATTTGTCTGTTTGTTGCAGTCTCCGTCTACGTGACTATTTCGTACAATGCTAGTTAATAGAAACGTTTGCAAGAGTTTCGTTTCAACTTTCCTGTACATCATAAACTAATTGACCCGGAAAAGCTGGTTCAAATGTGAAATGGTCTTACGAGCGCTGGAATATAGATGGCAGCACGTATGGACCAATCATGAGCTTCTTATTAAACGTTCCACGTTATTTCACAGTTAACAGATTCTTTAGCTTACGTTGCACATGCAGTTTTTTCTTAAAATTGAATAAAGCAATGTTGGGTGTAAAAATAAATGAGTAGTTAAAGCAAATCTGGATTGAAGTACTCACAGCAATTAAAACGAAAACAATTTTCTGGGCTTCTAAAACAGCAGCAACAGTAAAAAATTATGTAATCTGAAATTTTATTACCCCAATCCTGCGAGAAACAACAAAAATTTAATAGAAACTTAAGGTTAATTGCTAATAAAATAGTAATTCTCGTGTAATTGTGCAAATTGTTATTAGTGCGACAATTCTGCACAAAATAGTAAAACACGTTGACACGGTTTTGTAAATATTTGCAAGTGTATTTTAGTTTTAGTAGTTACATCGTTAACCACCGACCGACCATGCTATTTTGCGCTCAGTTTGGCGCGGCTCTCTTAACACCTCAGTGGATCCGCCATCGACAAACTCCGATCAATTCCCAATAGCTCGAGCACTTAATTGGTTAACTATTGATTGATTGTTGAACACACTTAGGTATAATACGTAACGTTTGCTCGTACACGTCACAATCCTCACAAATATTCATCATCACCCTTCATCCCAACATTAATCAAAAATGTAACTTTCAAAAATAAAACAAAAATCTATCAAGTTGATAGCGTATATCACATTTACCATCGTTACACCGAACTTTTATCCTCCTCTTGAAAAGTTGTCTTAACGCTTGAGAGTTTTAAACCTTCCAAATGGAGCTTATCCAGCAACTGCCAATACCCCTTCACATCAACTTCTTCCGTGTTAACTTCGCCTTACTTTATTTTGTCTTATATATCTAAATTTCTTTTATCTTCTTCTTCTTTATTCCAACTTCTTTTGTGTGTTTTACGGAGCAGATTAAAGTGTTTTAAAGTTTTTAGAAAAATGCTTTGATGTCGAACACGAAAACTTTTTAAAGTAATTACCGAGATGTAAAATTTTCCTTTTTACACCGAACTTAAGTGAGTCGGCAAATTTAATTCCAAGTTTTAGCCAATCTTGCAATAGCTAATTTTGATATGCAATTCGGAAGAATTTCGCATAACTAACTAACAAACAAACTTTGAAAAGTGTGGTTATGTTTCAAGATCGAGGTTCTTCAAAGGTCAATTATAAATTTTTATTAGTGCGGTTCAGACAATCGATAAAATAAAGTTGCGAGAGTTTGAACCCATTTAGCTTGACCTTATAATTTACAAATGTTAATAAATGCTACGCTAAAATTTCCAAAGCTTTTAAAATATGCATGGACAACACAGCAAACTCGAGAAAAGCCCAGCTATAACTTAAAAGCCTTTATTCCAACATCACTAATATATTTTCAAACAAAGCTTAATTCCGTTCGGTTACCAAAAGTGTCTTCGCAATCCAATATGAAACCAACCATTGTACAGAGTTTTCCAAACGTTCACAATGAAAAATGTCAACAATTTCCTAAACGTTATTTATTGTTATGTAGAAAATGAATTTCCTGAAAATGGATCGAATACAGTGAACACCAAATTATAGGGTTGAAAATATCATAAATCCTCTAAACGATTCGCTACATTAACTTATTTACTTGCTGGTTATAATTCCTGTAAACCGCCATTATATTTGGTACAATAAGTTTAGTTATCTGCAGTATCTAACTAAAATAGACAGACAAAGTTTTACAACTTTTTCACAATAATATTAATTAATAAAAAGCAAATATTGAATTTCAATTTCAAGATAAGTTAAAATCGTACGATAAGTTAGAGGATTGGCAGAATTTAAATTAAAAATTCAAACAGATATCGCACGTCAAACACAGCTGATTTGTGGTTTCCATTTGAAAAATATGAATGAAGGAAATTGTTTTCGTAACAAAAGCAAAAATTTACTAAAGCTAGGAAAATGCTTTTAGTCCTTCTAATTTTAGAAGTTCTAATTTTAGCAAACTGAGAAATATTTACAACGTGTTTGATATGTTATCATCTCAATGAAACACAATAGAATGCCCATTAGGATTTATGGAATTACATTTCAAGGTGTTATCAAGAGAAGGCGTGTTTAAGCTATTAATTGTTAATTTAAGAATGTAGGGTTCTGTATGCCTAATCTACCCCAAGAAATTCCCCAGGTATTGTCTTATTATATGTATAAACCGAGGAAAAACAGTTGATCCAGATTATCCGTGAGAGTTCAGTGGAATATGCTAGCTACTTTTTAACCGTACAGTATGTAATATATGACGAATTATGAGTGAAAAGAAAACAAATCTGAGAAAACAAATTATCACTCGGCTACTTAAAATGTTTTATTTCATAACTAGTTGCATAAATAGTTATAATATTCCAATTAAGTGAGCTATCGAAAAGTTTATAATATTGTTTCACTCTGTATAATACAAAAATCAGGAAATAAATTATTATATATGTGGAAAAATTCTCAATATTATTTTTACATTTTCAAAGAAAAATCGTCAATTGGAAATAATAACATGTTCTTTAAAAATCCAGCTCTTATTTAGAAAGATTAAAAGCAGAACTTAGATGTCTTAAATTACAATTTGAAGAAAAAAGTAAGATTTATTCTGTAATAAAGTAAGCCCTCCGGACGTTCGCCAAATTGCCTAAAGAGGATTGACAAAATTAAAACACTGCAAGTCTCATGCTACCCAACGAACTAACAATATCTCTTGGGAAATTGGAACAATATCAGTAGAGAAGAAAGACTCGATATCTTGACGGAAACAGAAACGACAACTAAACCCTTAAGCTTGAATATTTCATACCTTGACAGCGTTTGACATATTCTAACTTTATGTATATGACATCTGAGTAAAAAGCATTAAAAATTTAACATCGATTTCAAATATTGCGTATTATCAAAAATTAAGATAAGACGAAGTTTCGGTTACATGTAGGACTACCGAAATTGATCCGGTGTCATTCTCCCCAACATCTAAATGTCACAAAACCCTCACATAATACGTCAATTCCGCCAGATAAGCATCATCAAAGCCAATGGCTACGTGACCTTATATAAAATTTAACGTTAATTTTCCTCTCCTAACAATAAACTCAAACACAAATTTTCTAACAATTAAAAAGGGACGACAAACTTAAGAAAACCACCACTTTTTCCAATTAGTGTGCTTAAGCAAAACCCCGATATGCGATTTTTCTTTAATATTGCACTCAAAGTAGAAAAAAAAACTTGTTAGTAATACGAGAGGTTTGATATTGAAAACTTTCAACTCCATTTTCACATATATTACCGCTCATTATCTTAAAAGATAAACTTACAACTTTAAGCTCAAATATTATCGATTTATTCAAATTACGCTTTAGCATATTTAGGACGATAACACAAAATTTTGTGGAAAATAAATGTCGAATACTCAGACAGCATAAATTTGAATCGCGATATTTCTACTCGTGTGCAACCGCCTTTATTATAAAAACGTTTTAGTTATCTTATGATATACGATATGATTACTAAAAATTTTTCAAGTTTATTTCGTGTCAGTGTAAAAAAAAATTGAAAATGCTGTAATAGGACTCTGGATTTTGGCTTCTAAATCGGACTCATTGTACTACCTCTGATTTCCCAACAGTGTGTGTATGTGGCGCGACTAGGAATAAAACAGCGATTTTCCTTTTCATAGCCTGCCGCTGTTATGCTTAACACCACACTGATCAGAAAATTGAATAGAATTTATGAGTGAGTGTAATATGTTACTCACAAATAATACAGAAATTATAGTTCTTAGTACGACCTCATTGAAAAAGTCTTTCCATTGTATAGTCAATATGCTTAAAAATTTTCAAATATTTATTCTAAAAGAAAACTCGAAATTTACAGAAATTTATTTCATATTTTTGGATACAAAAAATTTTGTATATGATATGTAAAACTTATTATTAGAGGCTATAGAGCCTAAATGAGCTTCCATTTTTCCCATTTGAGTCTCAACCGCTTCAAAAATATTTGCAAAAACTTTGGGGGGGTGGAGCTGTAGAGACCTCCGAATTAAATTTTTGGGTAAAATCGGGCTTAAATTAACTTCAATTTTTTTCGTTTGAGTCTTAACTTTTTGAATTATTTGCAAAGTGGTTGAAAAGGGGGGAAGCTGAAGACACGTTACCCGACGTTGATCTACTTCTCAAGTATAGAAATTTTGTAGCCAGACCCGCTCTCCACAATTTGGCCTTTCATTGGACATCCATGCCAGTGTTATTGTCGACAATTACCCTAAAGCAATCAAAGTTGCGGAAAACCATTGGTTTAGGACATTCAACCCCGCTTTTAGGTAACTTCGTAGTAAATGCATAGATCACTGGAATTCATCTAATAATATTAATACAATCAAGTTAAGATATCAAGTTGACATTTAAATATGGATTGGTTACACTTAGATTGACTTGTATAGTCCAAGTTTAACTGGTAACTATGGTTTAAACTTGGATTTTGACTATTGTGATTGGTTAATCTACAGTTTAAAATTTTAAACTAGATCTATACAAGTCACCCTTAATCGAGAAATTCTATAAACAAAAGAAAATTTGTTACTAATAATATTATCATGCAATTTTTGTTCACGATTTTGGATGTTTGCATTACCACGACTCCACTACAAATATATAATTATGTTAAATAATCTTTTAATTAATTTTTAATTAATTAATAACTCGATATTTTGAAGTTTTAATATTATCTAATATCAACGAGTTAATAATTTATATATTTAAATATATAATTATGTTGTATGTGAATTTAAAAATATAAATTTAAATTATCTAAAATTAATAGATTGTATATTATTTTTTTTTAAATAAAAATTTCAGGTTTAGTTTCACCTTCTTTAATATTTAAATAAGAAAATATGAACAACAAACACCATTAAAATTAATAGTAAATTTTGTAATTTTGGAATCAAATCATTATATTAAAAGACTTGCAGTTGAAGAATAGATAATTGTAATCTATTCATTAGCATGTATCAGGAAAAAACAAAGTATGGTTACAGTAATCAGAACAAATTCAAGGAAAATGGAAGTTTTGCACGCCATTAATTTAAATTTCCTTCAAACTCTAATATTTTAAGATGCTAACTATCAGAATAACTTTAGAAGAAATCGTCAATTCTTTTTCTATTATATTAAGCCTTCAATTGCTTTACTCCCTTTTAATACAATTTTCAGCTTATAACTTATTCTAATAATTACAGGTGGTACCTCAAGCGTATAAACGTGCAAGTAATAAATACCAATAATTTCCATTAAGTTTTGAAGCGTATGAAAGGAATATTGTCGGACTTGGTAATAATGTAATACCGTGGGAATTGTCTATCTTATCTCAAAGTTAACTTACTACACTCTGAAAATACTTTAGGTAATACAAAGAGTCCCAATAGCGTATGATAGATAACATACATCTGGACCATTGCAATCAAAAATTTGCCAAATAAATTACAATTTACCTGATAGAAAATTAATAATAATGAATACAAATTAATTAACTTAACATATTCCAGAATCAGATATTAAGAATATTTATTTCAAAACCCTTCTAACACTGATGGTCTCAATAATTCGTACCTTCTGACTTGAAAAGTATAGTTCACTTATTTGTTCTAATATAAAAGATCTTTGAATAATTTCTTAGGGTATTTTATACTACTCTTATGAAAATATTGTCAATGCATAATATCATCTTCCTCCGTATCTTTCAAGTGGGGAATATAAAACAAATTTCATGAATTCAGAAAAACCCTTTGCAAAGTTAAATGTTTATTGAAAGTATATTTCTCTAAATATGAACAGTAATAACTAATAAATAATTGATTTACATTTAATTAAGTTCCAATAATGCAGAGTTAATAAATTACTACAAGTTCGTTTTACAAACTTTTGAATACAATTTTAAATCACATAAATTTGTGTTTATGGGTTATAATAAAATTAAACTTATCTCAGATTTTATGTATGTATATCTATCATTTCAATTATTTTTATGTTCTCAGTATATTTTTATGTTGTATTTAATTGCAGAAAAGTTTACATAAAAGTCTGCTCCTTCTATAGGTCTATCGGAATTACAGCAACAATGTAAAAATGTATAGGTAATGGCTTATAAAAATACTAGCCCTTCCACTCCATTTAAAACACTGAGTCACAGAATTTTAAAAGTTTAAAAACGTAGTTGAAGAATTGTAAATTTCTCGAGGTTAAAAGTCAAGAATGCGATTAAAAATTTTTGGAAACTTTCAACTTTTGCTAATTTCCCCAAAAAAAGGTCAAAAAACAACAGAAGACATGGTAATGATAGGATAAAAAAACGAATGAGAAAAAAAAGGAATGAGGTTATTTTTCTTCATATGAATTTAAGCCAATAGTAAAAATTTATTAAAAAAACATTCAAACAAATCTTGACATTTTAGAAAACAATTTAGACAAAGATTATTCTGGTAGTCCACCGTATTGTAGAAATTATATTAATAAAAAAAAATTTTAAACTGTAGATAGCACTTTTGATTATTATTATTTAGTAAATGATTGAGATTTAAAAAACAATCAATTCGTTATAAAAGTCAATGTTACTAACCTAAAGAAAACTTTAAAATAACAAAATTTTAGTGCTTTATGTACCTAGTACATTAAAACTCACAATAATATTATTATTTAAAATAATACATAAGTTAAGTAGCTTGTGAAAATTAATGTTAAATTAGAAGTTATTTAGAAAATATTTTACGAAATGAAGTTAACTGAAAGGTTAAATAAAATAATGTTGGTAAAATAAAGTTACATTTCTAAAAGCTGATGAAATAATTTGAATTTGATTGTGTTTGCTTACAAAAGTAAATCACTTAAAACTTATGCTTCTATTTTCACTAAAAACATTAAAATTTATATAATATTATTTATTGTTTTCTAAATTACGTGTTAAATTTTAAAATTAAATAATATCCTTTTAAATAATACATGCAAAATAAAGCATTTGTTCCAGAAGAGAAAGATAATAAACAAAAAATTGGATATTGAAAGCAGGAAATTTAAAATTGTGTAAATTTTTTAAAATTATTATTTTAACTCAATAATTTTTTTAATTTTAGCTATTTTAAAAGTTAGTTTCATTTTAACATACAATAATTATTTGTATGGTTTTTCGTGAAAATATTTGTTGGTATAATAAAAACAGCAGTAACTAATATTATCAAGCTGAAAAATTGTTTTAAAATAGAAAATTGTTTTTTTATTGCAATAATTTAACACGATAAGGTCAAACTAAGTAATAGAAAACTAAAATATTTTGCCTACGACAAGGAGCCAGCCCGACATAGAACCCCCAACCTGGAGGACCAGTGAGACGTCCGAAATAAAGTTGTTACTTCATCCGGATTCGAACCGGGTATTGAGCGTTCGTAGTCAACTCGCTTGACCATTACTCTCCGACCGTCTCTATGATCAGTTATTATTTATGATTAATTGAAAAGGTAGTCATGAATTTTTAAAAAAATTCTTATTTCTTGAAATTTTATTATTTATTTATATGGCCTGCAACAAGGAACTTCCTGCAAAGGTAAAAAGTATCATTTATAATTTAAAAAAAATGTATATAAGAAAAAAAGAAAAATATTTAGCAATTTAGTTGTTTTCAATTTCTTAAAATTGATTTCATTAAACTAAATTAAAAAAAAAATCAAAATATTTAAAATAGAATTTACTATCAGTTCCTAAAGTTTTGCCATTTTAATAGTACTGGAGATCAATCACGTGGAGTAAATCGTGTATTAATTTTCTGGACAAAAAAAAAGGAGGAATCCCTGTAAAAATTTGTTTATTTCTCCGTTAAATAATCAAATTTGCTTTTAACAAACTTCGAGAAAAGTTACGAAAACAAATTATTTTAAACTTTAGATATTATGATTTATATTTGGAATAATTTTGAATTTTTATAAAATTGAATTATTATTGATAGAATTATCAACATTTAGTAATTAAATGACTAGTGTTGATAAAAATGCATCAACACATCTCTTTTATATTCTTCTGCGTTGTATACTGAGTACAGGATTACTATTTCAATTTTCTTTCAATGTTTGCTTATTTCGATACAAATAATTATATAATTTTACATTTAGATACAAGGAATTTATATTACTTATAAATTTATAATAAGTGAATATGAAACTCTATCAAAGGCAAAACTGACATAATTGGGTTTCTATTAAGTATTTACTTTATAGTCATTTTTTTTCAGAGATAAATTATTCATAATTTTTAGAAAATTATAGATTACATGCAAAAGCACTTTCTATCATTCCGGAAGTATAACTAGTAGAGTATTGCGGAAAAAAATATTTTAAAATAAATAGTAAAGTAATTTATTTTGTATAATTTTTTTTATTAAATTTTATTAAAATTACGGATTAGATGACAATAAACTTAATTCAATTCTTTTAAAGACATTGGAGTGAAACTGCAAGCTGACAGTTCAAATTTCAAAAAAAAAAGAACAGTTTAAACTACAAAATTTACCGCTAATTTATTGAATATTACTGAACAATAATTTACAAAATTTTATTAGCCTGTCTAGGTCTGATGTTTATTATGATAATTAATTATTTTGTATGCACAATGCACTTTTTATATGTTTTGACATTATTTGTGAACAAAATGACACAAAATGTAACAAAATTATTTAATTGTGTAATTGCATTTGTTTCATTGCTCTGCACGTATAAATTGCAACAACTTTGAGGACAAAATTACTGAACAATTGGAAGAATAGTTATTTTTTATTTATATACAACGAAAAGAAATAAATTCGATATCGGTGAAGTGGCCATCAATTATCACCCAGAAATTATTAGATTAGATTTTAGCAAAAATTTAGTTGAAAGGGTAGAAAATTTGAAAGTATAAATATTCTTTTTAATACATTATTTATTATTAAATTGCGATTTATATTTGTTTTTGATTAATAAAAATCAATCGGTTCCAAATATCTGTGGCAAATAACAAAAATAATTCATTTTATTAAATAGTATAAAAAGAAAACCGCTTTCTTTTCAACTTACTAAAACTATTTCTTTCAAAAAAAAAAAAAAAATGCAAAAACCGATTAAATTCCCTAAAGAAAAATTCCATTAATACTTAGTAATTACGATTAAAGAAGAAAATATCCGATACGATTTCCTTTGCTTTTCTTTAGAAAATAACGCGAGCTTTATCACAACAAAGACTTTTCCGAAGCAAAAATCTCAACTAATTGCAATATGACATAACATCGATTTGCATTTAAAAAATATTGTGTAACATTAAAAAGGGTATCGATTAAAAGCCAGAATTTCCTTTTTTAATTTCAAACAAAAAAGTTTAGAACAAGGAAAACGCGTTATTAAAATTTTTCACTTGCTATTAATAACGAATGTTTTTTTTATAGTAAAAACATCTCGATAAAAAAGCTTCCTTTATAACGTAAAAATATAAAAAGGAAATTACCTGGATTTTAAGGGTTGATTTTAAAAAGCTTCAAGAATCTATTCGCTTCTGACCTATTGTTGCATCTTAGAATGTCAGATTCAGTAGAAAGTGTTAAAAAAGCTATCCAGAAGCTATTATACACACTGTCACAAAAATACGTAAAAACATTTTTGACAACTAAACTCGATGTAAAAATTTTGCTGACAGTATTTATACCTATAATATGGGTAAAATTTAAAAGTACTTACGTCTTTCTTGATCTTCTTTACAACTGTACGGTACGCTCGAGATCTGAAAAAAAATAAAAAATGTAAAAAAATTATTTCATAAGCTTTCAGCAATACTTAAACAATAATTATTATTTGAAGTTACTTGTACGAAGATATTATAATTTTGTTCCATTACAAATTGCAGTATCGTCTGGACGAACGTTAAGTGAAGACAAATAAAACGATGACTATTTATTCTGTAAAGTGGAAAGCAACTAACTAACCAATTTTGCTAGATACCTTTGTTGAATGCAACAGTAACAAACAATAGTTTACAACTGTAACAAACTTAGATAAATAATTAAATGTTACACAATTACGTCAACGTTGACTGTACAAATTACTACTAAACCACTTGTAGTAATTTTAAGTAAAAAATTCTAGACAAGGATTGATTAATGGACGAATCAATGCATCTTGCAACTTGTAAAATTACGATTTGCGGTTACGAAATAGTTTTATTAAGTTAATTGAAAATTTTTCCATTTCCTCCGATTGAGACGTAAATAAAAACGACTAAAAACTGACAGCTAAAAGACATAAATGTATTGAAAACGTAAAATTTGATTTGACCAAAAAGCTTTAACAATACAAAGGTTACGTAGAGAAAATACGGTTGGAGCAGGATGGAAGCTTTTACTAGGCGAAATTTTTAAAGAAATTCGTTTCCACGCTTTTAACTGAATTATGTAACGCACATATGTGGTATACTACATACTACAAACTACAGGAATCGTCAAATTGCATAAATTTACTGGAGAAATATTTACAAAGAAACACAACCTGAAGCTGAAACGCGATCGACGCCAAATATGTACTTTAGTAATTAATTTCGGCGGTTCACTTACTGCGAAAATTTCGATTTTCAACATAAAACTTATCAAAGACAGGAGAGCGATAAATTCAGTTGCATTCCGATTTATAAATCCGAGTGATAAAACTGCCTACCATTTGAAATGTAATTAAAACGTCGAAGTGAGAATCGGCACGATTTCTTTAAAAATTAAGACACCTCTCAGAAATATTGACAAAAATCGATACTTGAACAAACTCGAAAAACAGATTTGTTTACCAAATGTAGTAGAAGGGAAAATTGTCGAGAGTCCTTCACATGTTAGGAAAATGTTTATCTACAAATCTTGTAGCTACGTTTTTTTTGCAAAGTTAAACTTACATAGACGAGATAATTTTAAATTTTATCACGCGATCTTCAAGCTGTTATCCTGCTAGTAAGTATCTGAAGGACACGAATTAAAAAATTAAACTAAGCTTTTTTCGAATATAAGAGAGAATTATTTTTCACCAAAAAAGCAATAATAAATAACACAATGACGTGAAAAAATTGACAAAGTTACAAACTTCATAAACAAACGTAAATCTTCTTTTAGTAGGTAAATTCTGAAAATAGTGAATATAGTTCCTTTCAAATAATCGTATCTACCAGCTTGTGCCTGATAGTACAAGGACATAAACTGTCATGTCTCGGAGTGGTTTATATATCGAAGGTGGATTTATAAGCATTAGCAATAGACGTCAAACTGACATATCACGTTATGGAGTTGAAAAAACATCTCTTGTACGGGTGCTTAACTATCGCATTAAATTTTTTGTGTGGATTATTGACAAGAACATCTTAAATTTTGACCCCATCCAAACTGGAGTAAATATGTTTTGACAACAAGCAAATACATTGATTGAATGGTAGGGTAATAAAAGCCTATCAAGATTCCTTAGGGGGGCTGTTTTCATGTAATGACTATTGGTATGAGTGTTTAGAAAGGAAATGAAACAGAAAGGTAGACAAAATGAGGAGACCCATGAGTTACATAAACATAGCTACTAACCTAATCAGTATAAAAGGAAAAGTAGTCAACTAAAACAAAAAGAAAATGGAGTTTTTCTCTTATTTGAAGGTCGTTTACAACGTATTGTGTTAGTTTCTTTAAAAAAATTTAATGTCTTATACTAGATCAATTTTGTACTTTGCCATTTTTTGTAAGCCATTCGGCTGTTCTATCTGTCGTCGTGAATTATTACGGTTCAATTTAAAGCAAAAGAATTTTTAATTCACAAAACACTTTTGTTAATTTTTGTAGCAGTGGGTGCTACAAACTTATAAATTTCAAGGTCTTATATTTTCTTTTTTCTATTTGACCTTGACGCTTTGTCAATTGGCAATTCTGATTTTCAAACATTGGTTTGATTGGACGCGGCTGCGGTTATTCGCTCTGAGTAGTAATTTTGATTAATTAATTGAGATTGTATGCTCATCGTCGGCATACAAATTTCCATCAGCATGGCCGCGCTTGAACTCAGTCGATGTTGCATCTGCGATAACTAGGTTTTTTTATCGTAGATAAACTGACAAAATTTCATACTTTTTGTAATTCCGTGTCTACCTGGCTTTACACTAAATCACTAAAGAATGATTTGATTCTTGCCTAATTTAAATGCACTTCTTGGATTTTTACCTACACGAAATGATGAAGCATCGATCTGTCCAAAGGATCTGAAAGAACTCAGGTGACAACTTTCACAAATTGTAACAGATGAAATGAGTTGATTTACAATGGCTCTACTTATTCATGATAGGCAACTGTTAATTGTTAAGTTATCCCATCGGTCAGATATGCGAATTTCTTGATTAATTTTCCTCTTTTTGCAAGATATCTCACTAAAATATATTTGTATCCGATTTTGGATTTCAAGCATGTCAGCCCCACATTATGTCTTTGTATGCTTTCAATTATTACACTTCTATTCTTTCAAGCTTTATCAAGGTTGGTTGGTCAAAAAACGTCAGAGTTTATGATTTAAGTACCCAAAAAGACTCACAAGTCACCTATACATACCAATGGAATGTATTTGTTTAAAAGGAAGTAAGTAATATAAGCCTTACCATAAAACTTCACGTTATTGTAATGTAAACAACAAAAGCAATGTTATAGAAATGTGAATAAAAAGCAGGAAAGTATGAAAGTCGACTGCACTAAGTGAATAATTGAAGTCCGCTTACAACGGTAGAAGTGTCGATCTATAAAATAAAACATTGCACTATTCGATTGAAACAAAATATCGTTTATCTTTCTATTCGTACACTGGAAAATGTAATTCCATTTGATTTTATTTCGAGTAGCTATCGCCTTTTTCTGGTCCGTACACGCTTGTACGTTAATGTGAAAGTTCAATTCTGTCATTCTGCCGTGTGAATGAACTGCTTTTCAGTTTGATTTTAATTCTAAAAGTACAACAGTATTTTGCGAATACTTTTCTGAGCATTTTATTTTTGTTCCTAAGTGTAAATCAAAGTAAAAATAAAATTAAACGGAGCTTTGAACGAGGCATTTGTTGAATGAGCAAAAGAAATTTGTGGAATGAGGTGAATAGCCTCCAAATTCAGAAAAAGGACTTTCAAAGTAATGTAGGTATTATTTTATTTCCAATCAAGAATAATAATGATATTTTGAAATAAAATATCAATTGGTAAAAATTAGAAAAAACTTGATGTGTCTGCATTTCAGTAAAAATTTGTTTATAATGTAAGCTAACAAATACAAACTCGAAATACTACTTTTTAATATAAGACTTTCAGAAAATGACACGAAATTTGAGGCGTTCGCTAAAACTTACTTTCTTGTGGTAGTTTTAAACATAAGTTAAAAAGAGCTGAAGTGAAATAGAATACTATGTTAGAATCAGTTTAAAACCAGAAAGTTCAAGTATTCTTAACCAAAATATTCCTTACATTCAATTTTTCTACTACGTTATTATATGCATATTACGTAGTTAAAAAAAATAGAAAGTTAAATTAAATTTACAATAGCAAATAAAATTGTAAGTATACATTAATTACTAGTCAACCCTAAAATCAATCCAAAATATATTTAACCAATCCGTAAACGTATCGTATAAATAAAAAATATAATCAATAAAGGTGGTTAAATTAATACCAATTTAATTAATTACAATCTTGTGTAAATAACTGAATGATTTTGAAAACAGAGAAAGCGTTTCAAAAACAAATAAATTCTCCATCAATCACATAACCAATTAATTGCAAATCTCATCAGCTCGAGAATGTCCGTTAGAGAGAAGTTTGCGTTAATTACTCCTTAATCTAGTATGTCGAGCTAATTAAACTCATTAGATAATATTACAAATTTTCCAAACGTACCCTAAAGGTTCAAATAATTTATAATCGTTAGAAGTATAATATCCGCTTCGTGATAAAAATAAAGAAATTTTGTTGCTTTCTATGCAGATATCGTTTAGATTTTTAATAAATTAATGGAGATGAAGAAAGGAAAAACAAAAAATTAAGAAATTAATTATTTGAATAGCCAAGACAATGAAAATTTTAGTGAAGGTTTGAAAACAAAATATGGATAAATTCTATGGAATTTTTTAAGATTAACTAATGCTTTGCAATTAACAAAAAACATAAGAAAAATTTGAATAAAGCTCTCAATTGATTATAACTACAGCATTTCTATTCCTATCTGGAATTTTTGGACTATTCATATAGAAATTTAACATTTATATTAAGAATGAAAATTTTCAGAAACTGTTCAAGGAATTTTAATTATTAATTCTGCAAGTGAAATTCTGATAACTATACTTTTGATCCCCCACCCTAATAAAGTTGAAAATGTTGTAAATATTAAAATTCTTGAATAAACTTAGTGCAAGTTTTGCCAAGCTAAATAAATCTCAATAGAGTCATCTACTACTTAAGACCCCAAGTTTACAAAATTTAAGCAAACTTCATATTATATAACGTAACTCTTGTAGAAGCATTGCTACGGTTCCGTAACTTTGCAAATTGCAGAATTTTTCATCATGTTGGGTATTTTGAATTACAGAACAAATTCTTTTGTTAGTTTATTAAATACAAATAAAAATGATAATTAATTTATTATCATTGCTTATAATTACAGTAACTCTAACTACTACACATAAATATAGGCAATACAACAGAATTCGGTGTGTTAATGTAGATATTGTAAATGCAATATAAATTTCGAGAAAAGCAAATTTATACTATACAAAGATACCTCTACCGTCGTTGTGCGAGTCGCTGATTAAATCAAAAGGACCTTAATTATATGTGGGATATGTTTTATTACAAAGACGACTATTTATCAAAAGGACGAGCTTGTAATATAATATAACGTGACACTAAGAAACTTAACGAGCTCTCTCTATGTTTACCTAAAATATTATAATTAAACAAATGACACTTTTGATGCAAACCTAAATGGCCCCAAGCCTTGCATAAAAATCAACCATTTTCCCCTCTTTGAAATTCAATCCGTTAATTTAAGAATTTTGCATAACGATGGAAAAAATTTAAATTTGTACGAACTAAAATAACGTTCACTTGCAGACTAATTATATTCCATTGTAATGCTACCCCTACACATTGCCGAATATTCCTCACTCACTCGTTTGATAAGTGTCGACTTTCTTGTTCCGCATTTTCCGATATTATACAATTTGCACTTGTTAAGTCTGAATCAGAGCCTACAGTGATAGTGAATCTATTAACCACACCTAATTAATTTTTTACTTTCAGCAAATATGTTAAAGAAAAACTTGAAAACTTTAAACGGCTTAAGCGCGTGAAAATCTAATACAACAAAATGGAATAATTAAAGCAGAATAAATCAAATTTTAAAATGCATTAATTCGCGATTGTCGCGAAACTTTCCCGATAATTCATGGAAACGTATTCTCGAAGCATATTATAGATCTTAATTATGAGTTTCAATTTGAAAGCTAAATAAGAAGATGCAGCTTGTAACATTGTGGGCTTTTCTTAATCGGCTTTTCGACGCCGTATAAAGCTTCACTGATTAGTATCCTAGCAACATTGCTAATAAGTAACTGATGAAACAATGAATTGTAGTCACGTCCTCGTTCTTGGTAAACCAAACAGACAAGCGTTAAAAGACTTTTGTCATTTTCAAAACGTTCCACTACAAAAATTGTTTGAGCATTTGTGGTTTATTGCTCATTGATTCTAAAAAAAGAAAACGGTGGGGTGAAGTTATTGCGCTTCTTTTATTATATTCAAAAGCTTATAAATTTCCCAAACACCCTTCAAATTAATCACATTAAAATTAACTGGGAGATATGTGCGAAAGCACTTATTTTGGAAAAATAAACAAGTAGTGCTGTCGGGTCATATGTGTAACGAGCGGAAACTCAAAAAATAAACGAGTTAATCTTCCTGCTGATGGTCATAAAACTTTCACCACGTAAAAGTTATAATCATTCTCATAAGCCGCTTTCTTTATATCCCCATGATTGCGATTATGTGTTAGCCATTATAACAATAGGAAACCATATTTTTTGTGACCCAAAAAGAAATCTCCAACTTTCAGACTTACGAGGGTTTGTTGAGAAATATAGGCCAGAAATATAAATAAGTTTCCTTTGTCGATGTGAAAAGCCGAAGAGATCAAAGGAATAGAAATTTTTTCACATGCGGATACTCTACGAAAACTTTTACAAGTTTGGTAATAATTTTCTACAAAATAACTTAGATACTTTATATAGCTGCGATTATAAGCTTTTGACAGGTACAATTAATTAGGCAGAGTTGAGAAAGTTTGTAAGACAAGAATGTTAAACGTAATAATGGTATTTTAAGCAAATAAGGCTAAAACGATTTTAGTTATCACACTAATCAAAACTTGAAATTTAATAAAATGTCAATAAATTTTAAACGTTCCCGAGTTACAAATTTAATTATTATTAGATGAAAGTTTCGGATGTCGAAACCTACTGTAACAGGAAAATAAGATGAATTAATTGTTTACAAAATTATTTGTCAAAGCAATTTGTTCAAAATTAAATTAAGTATGGAAACTCAATAATCTGAAAATGGTGAAGTATTGGAAAGGGTTAACGTGAATACTGCGAGATTATAAATATTGATGATGATGCTATGCGGTAAATCTGAAACGTAGAGATGC
Source organism: Rhagonycha fulva (assembly GCA_905340355.1). Lineage (NCBI taxonomy): Eukaryota > Metazoa > Arthropoda > Insecta > Coleoptera > Cantharidae > Rhagonycha > Rhagonycha fulva. The sequence goes on from HG996559.1 coordinate 5,053,062, forward strand.
GTCACATGCATAAACTCGGCAACTGCATTCACAACCTACATTAGTTAGATGGAATCGTTAATCTTAATGTTGTGATACAGCCTCCGACGTACACTAAGGATCGAATGACAATTAAGAACAAATTGATCGTTTGTTTTAATTTGTGTCACCTGGTCATCTTCCTAGTGAATTTAAACTGCAATTGAACAACAAATTTTGGGTTATTTATACAACTCATCTTGTACTAACACTACGCCATTTTGGTAAAACCTATAAATGATTTAATGTTTATTTACCAATTTATATTTCTAAATTTTTTTATAATTATTTTCCTGAGACCTCCACGTAATAAGTATCATCAATGTCAAAATGAATCATGGCCAAATTGTTGTTTTAATAGAACATTAATTTTAAAATAACAGAACCATGAAATTTAATAATTTAGTGTTTTTGGAAGAAAAAAAAACCTACTTATAATTAGTTGGGGAGCTACTGATCCTTGCAGCTCTGAAGAACTGACCGGTCATGATTGTTATCAAAAAAATTTATTTAGTGTTATACATTTTAATTTTCGTATACCATGAAAAGAACATTTTGTTAGGAAAACTATTTTTTCAAAAGTAATAATAATAATAAATTTAAAAAAATGATGAAATTGATATAAAAATGCTCGCAAAAAAATTATGTAGTACCTAATATTTTAATCAAAACCGATTCATCATCATCATCTGCACGTTTTGGACTTATTGTCCGTTACGTCACTGTTGGTCGTCCCATCATTTTCTGGGTCGGCCCACATTCCTTATGGCCGATTAAAACTAAGTATTATTTTAAATAGTTATTTTTTTTATAGCCACAGCAGTGGAGTGATGTGATCGCTGGTTGAGTATAGAGCGTAAATTCTGGGTTCAAATCGCGGATTGCACAAAATTTCTTGGCTTGGTCTTCCGGTGGACATCTACACTCTGTGGTGAATCCTGATATTTGTGTCGACGTCATTACCGTAAATACGGCTGCGTCACACACGCAAAAGTTTACGTGACAAATTAAGCAGGAAAATGGCGATTTATCGTCATCAGCCCTGGACCTGCATGGCCTGTTAGCGCTTGCTTATATATAATATTTTTTTAATAAAATTCAGATTTAAAGAAAAACGGTGGTCCTCCAGGGTTGATAAATTGCTATATTAATATTTATATGCTCATAGAACTAACCCTTCCAAGAAAACGACATTATTTCTTAAGCTTTGAGTAATACGAAGAATTTTGAGTATTAAAATTTGGATAAAAGTTAAGTAATAATAAATTATATTGTATAATTTCAAGATTTTAAGTTGAAATAATTAGGGGTAAGTTAGAATAAGTTTTGTTATCTCAATTAAAGTTCAAAAAAAACATACTAATTTTTCATGGTTTAGCCACCCCTTTTTTGGCCGCCATATTTAAAGAAAATACATTTTTATGCATATTCATGAATATCTCGCTTATGATTCATTTTAGACCACAATATCTAATTACAAAAAATAAAGAAGATTAAATTGTCTGCAAGATAGAGTATTATACTTTTTCTGCTTAATCGATCCCTTGCAGAGTTATTATAACTAATTTAAAATATCATTTATTAAAATATTTAGGACCCGCAGAATATCAAATAATGAAATAAATAAATACTCTTTTTGTATAAATTTTGTAATTGCAGCACTGATGACTACTGATGATGAACATTATAAATTATAATAATTATAACTATACATCAGCTACCATAAAAATTAAATTATAAATCATATTCATAGCTGCTTGAAACCGAAACCATCGAAAATGGTCCACTTATCCACACGACAATAGTGCATTAATTGATTTGTTTGGTTCATTCTCCTCGTAATTCATCACCAATTTATTAATAAAACAAAAAATAATGGCAAGCGTGCACCGTGCGCTGTGATGGCTATAACTCTGTAACCGATCGATTGACAAACAAAAGTATAAAAAAAATTTGTAGACAACTTATTCTTCTTAATTTTTCAGTAATTTAAAACAAGTGCACTACAATAAAACTTTTTTGGCAAATTTGGGGGAAGCTGGATCATGGAAAATTAGGAGGTAAGGTCCATAAGCTACTAGGTTCACTATAACCCATTAAAACGATTTAGTGATTGACCAATAAGAGAAACTAAGAATAATTTTAGTTTTTTACTTCACCATACTACACAGTATGAGTTACGTAGTATGGGAAAGTTATGTAATCGAAAACAACTTTTTTCAGATTTTCACGAATTTACAGTCCTTGAGGTCAAACGAGTTGAAAGAGATCAAACATCAAGAAATGTCTGTGTGTCACTTAATTTTGTGTGCGCTCTAGCGCCCAAGCCAATAGGAATTTCTCAACCAAATTTTATATTTAGTACTTTTATATCGAGACTTAGATTTCCTTATTATTCCTATTAGATAAATCGGTCCACGAAAACGTGAGAGTGGGAGGAAATGAGTGACGCGCGTATGTTTAGTACTGTGTTCGGTAGAGGGCGACACCTAATAATGTCGCAAGTTATGTTATGTGCATCTGTCCTAATAAATCCATTCATCGAAAAAAAAAATTATAGCATCGAATCAATCGTTCGATCAGTTTTTGAATTTTGGCATCGAGTTATCGATAAAAGGGATGATCCCTGAAAGGTGACTTGATTCACCATCAAATTAGTGACGCACTAATTAGGTACAAATTGTATTGAATTAGTCTGCAAGACATAATATTATACTATCATAACATTAATGTATGGTAGAAGTCATGTGATGGCTACATCTCTCATTTTTTAATTTGCAAAATAAAAATATTAATAGTTCAAATGGTATTAAAGTGCAAGTAAACGAATATAAGTTATATCTGCTACGATTTCAAATTAATTGTATCAAAATGCAAGGAGTCTTTAAAATATGTTAAACCATAGTAATTTTACTACATGGTTTTGGAAAAAAGTAAGATTGGTAATTTATCCAAGCCAAACCACCCTGTATTGCCAAGTTTAAGAAAAAATTATATTACAACCCGCAAATACGGCCTAATTTCACATGCACCCGACAGTGGGAGAATTGTGTAGATAAATGAGTATTTTTGCAAAAAAAATTATAATGAATGATCAGTACTGTTTTTGCCTTTATTTATCTAATATGGAAGTTAATAAAATAGGCCATCCATAAAAGAAACTAATTATTTTAATATCAACGTTAATTAGCCACCATCTGACAGGTTTCCAAAGATTTGTGTACACATGTACCCCAAATCATCCTGTTCTAAGACTCTCTATGCCCGTAGTACATGTTTTACTTTAATATTTTTCTAAATTACTTTTCATTTTCATTTTATAATAATATATCTGACCTATCTTTGCTATTATTCGAGATAAAACGCAGCTAAAGCGGGCCTGGGTGTCGCTTACCCTTCCATCGAATCTGATTTAACTGCTTAATTTTAGCCAAAAAGTTTAAAGAAATTTTATCAACTGAAAGATCACACGGTAAGAAGAATCAAAACAAATGGACTGTCCAATATTCAAAACAAAATTTAAAATAAAATTATTTTAATATTTCCAAAAAATATAACTTATTGAAAAAATGAAAAATGAGTAAATAAAAACGTCTCATTTATTATCTCTTATCTCGCTTAAAACAGACATAAATAATAATTCACTGTATATTTTTTGAACGTACTGCATTTTCAAAGCTATTACATGAACTGATAAAGGAAAAATATAAATTATTGAGAGTTTCCAATATCGTTTTTCTGTTTACCATCACGATAAGATGGAAAAACCGTACAAGTGAAGTTAATCTACAGAAAAGTACAATTTCATAAAATAAATTATTTATGAGAGATATTCGATATTGTTAAAATATTTGTTCAGTCACAATTTTAATTTAGTAGATCGCAAATATTAATATAAAGTTTTCAGGATTGCATAAAATCCTTCTTAGTGGTACCTCGAGTGTTGAAAAATCCCGACGAGATGGACTAATAACAATATTTACCCTCTTTTTGTGGAGCTAGATTCCTATTGGTTGATTTAAATTTCATCAGAATTTGAACTCAAACACGTGATTTTTAATTAAAATTTTGGAATAAACAGTACTACAATTTTGACTTGCATCATCCAAAATGTCACTCGCACTCTCGGCATGACTTACATGATGTAACGTTAAGCTTATAAAACATGTCTCCTACAATAATAATTTCAGCCATGGAAAACTTAAACCATTACTCAGGCAGGGTGTCACTGTGATAATCGCTTTGCCAAATAATTTAGTAAAATTTACATTCCGTCGCATTTGAAATTGCCTCCTCTCGATTTCTTTTCCACTGCATATTATGATATTTTTTATCGGTTGGACACGGACTTTTCGTTGGAATATTGAGCTTGCGTGTATGTGCGTCTAAGGGGAGGTGTGAGACGGTTTAAATTTTAAATTCTTATCCCAATATTTTTAATTAATTTTATCATGTTCTTGTTTCATATTTGAGCTTACTTTAATCAAAAATAATTTGTTTTCGTTAAGAAGATTAGCGTAAAATAACCTTTTATACAGGTAAAATTACTGAAAAGAGGTTCAAAGAGCTTCATCCACTTACGCTTGTCAGAAACTTTGTTTCGATTGATCAATAACCTTCTTCATTTTATTTACACAAAATTATTTGTGTAGTACTACAAGTCTTTATTTACAATTTCAATAAAAGATTCTTCATAAAATTTGGTGATTGCAATATTTAGAAAGCACATTTTGGATTTTAGGAGAAAACTTAGTTTGAGTTTACGAAATGTTGGAGAAGTGAGGTTGACATTTAAACTTTCTAAAACCAATCTTATCGTCAACAATACAAGATTTCAGCAGCGTGCTTTATATCATTATATCTCTATCTATAGTTTTCTTTGTGGCATTAATAAAGGAATAGGTAAATTGTAGTTGAAATTCTGTATGCAAGTTGGGTAACTTATGTCGGGATGTAATTTCGATATTACATTAGCATATCAAGCCAACAACTCAACTGGCTTTGTTTAAGTTGCTAGTACTTAGACAGGCTTATAAAGTCGGTAAGATGGCGCGTGATGATATCAGGACGCCATGTTGACACTTACTTGACTTATGTAGGTAAAAGATGTAAGTTATTTATAACCCGACGTCGTTTTTCCCCTTTTCCGAAATATTATTATGAGCAATTTGAATTTATAACAATAGACAGATCTTAATGTGATTTATGTTCAAAATTTACCAACTTGATTTTATTACTCTAAAGATACATGCAGCATTAAATATTTAAACTCACTTCACCATGAAACGTGTCTTGATGTAGCTATCGAGTTCATGTTTCGCTTTCTTCCTTAACTTTTTTTGTAACCCTTGGCGTAAATTAAGTGTTCGCGAAAAAAACAAGAAATTTTATAACGAAACTGCCTTAGTGGTAATCGATTTATATTTTTTGAATAATCCTACTATTAATAATAATTTCTGAAGAGATCGAAAAAGGTCTGAACTGATTTGATACCTGAACGGGAAACACTTTCAAATTATCAGATAAGCAGATTCGAAAAGGTCAAGTGTAGAACCTAAAGCAAAGCCAGGAGATAAATTCAACCCTTGCAGTTTTGATCTGTTATTTCAGTCACTGTAAAACCTTTTGAATTGCATGCCGATTTCTTTCAATACAGGAATTTAATAATCATTCAATGCCTACGCTACTTCTAAAAAATAAACAGTTGAAAATATAAAATAAAACAGCGCGTTAATTTTTTTTTCTCGGTGAAAAAAACCAACTTCAGTGGAACACGAAAAAGAATTATGCCACATTTAAAACCTCAAAATTAGGACTACATTTAGTGATTATAATAAATATTAAACCGTAGTCGTTTCGCGAGCTTAAGAGCAGCTTAGTCTTAATTGCCTACACGGAAAAAAAGGTTTTCTTAAATGAAGAATAAATATTTTCTTGAAATTATTTATTTCGTTTAAAAATATGTTTTCTTAACACGATAAAATATGCTGGTAATAAAAATGTCTGATTTCTTCAAGAAAGAATATAATTTACTAGAAATATAATTTTGATCCAAGAATGTTTAGCTTGAACAAAGAAAACTATTTTTCTAATGATATAAATGTTAACGTATTCTTAAAAGGAGTAACTTATTGTTGTAAAATCATTTTGTAGTTGTCAGCAAAGAAGAAAAACTTGGATGAACCATGCGCATGTTATTATATTCATGCAGGTTAGATGTACCCGATCCAATTATCCCATTCCAGCTTGTTGCGTATTTGCATAAGTACATATTATATGTATCGTATTGTTATTGTACAACTTTTTAATTTATTGAAAAATTGGGTAATTTTTCTGCTTGTGACTATAAGTTTAGTTATAAATGGTTTAGTGTCATACTATTATGGATAAATTTGTAAGTGATAAACTGTTAAAATGGAATTTGGAAAATTTACAGAAGGTTTTTGAAAGTAAGTAAACGTTACGTTAATTTATTTTTTGTTACTGTTTAATATTCAAAATGATTTTAATATTATTTGGGTATATTTTATTTCTATTATTTATAGACCGTGTGAACATCTTTATGAACCTCTTCTTTGTGAACCCCCCGTGCGACAAGATGACGCAGTTCGAACATAAGATCTTGCAATACGCACCATTAGTGCAAACGTGGCAGCTCACAGCAGCTCACAGTCCGCCATCTTGGGTTCCAAACAATGCAAAATTAACATTGAAATTTACTGAGCGTAACGAATAATTCAAAAAGGAGACATTTCTTAGCTATAAAATTTATATAGCACAAAGAAGAAACTAATAAGGAATATTACTGGTAAGTTTCAATGCAGTAGATAAAACCAAATTTAAATGATTTAAATATTAATATTTGACTATTTTAACCTCACTTTTTTTACAGTCGGAATTATCGTAAAATCATGCAAATAACTGGTTGAAATATTACTTAGGTACGTTAAAACTATTCAGAATTAATTCATCGTAGTTTTTGTACGATTTACAAGTACTAACAGTTTCAGCTAACAGTGTCGTGGTGGTTCGAGTTTACAATAAGCACGAAAAGGAAAATTGAAAGTTTTTTTAATTTCCCAAGGATTTCAAAGAAAAATAAGATGAAGGGAGCCTCTCAGATTATATTTTACTGTGAACTTTGCTATTATTCAACATCAGAAATGACTTTTTTACGAAACCATTTTAAAATTCATACCGGCAAAAAACTATTTTAGCGTAAAATTGAATCTATGAAATAAAAGTAAGAATGCTTTTTAAATAATGTAAGTGATTGTGTTTTTAATTTATTTTCCGTTACAGGCAATAATTCTCAGAATCATGATCATTACTACTTGGATAAAGCCATCACTGAAAAATTCATTTTTTTTTATTTTGTAGATCAGGCGTCGGCAACCTATGGCACGCGTGCCAGGCTTGGCACGCGATGGGGTTCTGAATGGCACTCTACAAATAATCAGGGATATATATTAATATATAATAATAGGGAAATAGAATTAAGGCGGCACCCTGAATCATATTGGTAGAGTGGCTTGGCACACCACAGCTAAAAGGTTGCCGACCCCTGTTGTAGATCGTTCTGTATTTCGAGTTAATAGAAATACCATAAATCTTAGATTTTGTTGTGACGCAAACAATAAAACAGCAAAGTTTGTTTTCCTTTTAGGGTACGCAATAATTAACAATTGATGAAATATGAATAACAATAAGAATAAATGACTTTTACGTATCTTTTTTTCTTTTATTAAAAAAAGTATACCAGTAAAATGTAATAAATTTCCTTAGAAACTGTATGCTGAAAAAATATACATATTTATATTTGTTTAAAAAATTGGTGAAAGTTACTATTTACAATATTTAATTTAAAAAAAAATTTCATTTTCTATTCCGATAAATAGCTTCCTTCAAAATTATTCATCTTCTAGCTTCTTTATTAACGGGTTTTGCAAATTTAAATGTGCCCAATTATCTCTAGAATGTTTATACCATGTCCTAATAAATTAGGAAGTATGAATTTTAGTATTTCATATAATTTAATTCTTACCTCTATTTTACTCTAAAATAGTTTTTTGCCGGTATGAATTTTAAAATGGTTTCGTAAAAAAGTCATTTCTGATGTTGAATAATAGCAAAGTTCACAGTAAAATATAATCTGAGAGGCTCCCTTCATCTTATTTTTCTTTGAAATCCTTGGGAAATTAAAAAAACTTTCAATTTTCCTTTTCGTGCTTATTGTAAACTCGAACCACCACGACACTGTTAGCTGAAACTGTTAGTACTTGTAAATCGTACAAAAACTACGATGAATTAATTCTGAATAGTTTTAACGTACCTAAGTAATATTTCAACCAGTTATTTGCATGATTTTACGATAATTCCGACTGTAAAAAAAGTGAGGTTAAAATAGTCAAATATTAATATTTAAATCATTTAAATTTGGTTTTATCTACTGCATTGAAACTTACCAGTAATATTCCTTATTAGTTTCTTCTTTGTGCTATATAAATTTTATAGCTAAGAAATGTCTCCTTTTTGAATTATACGTTACGCTCAGTAAATTTCAATGTTAATTTTGCATTGTTTGGAACCCAAGATGGCGGATTGTGAGCTGCTGTGAGCTGCCACGTTTGCACTAATGGTGCGTATTGTGCATTTTTAACAGTGCATCATGTAAAGTAATAACACGATTGTAATGTTTTATAAATTAATGTTTCAATTAACGTAGTAGTCACAGAAAATTATTTATTTAATTTTATTTATTTATTATTTTGATTGAATTAATACTGGTAATTAATGTACGAATATTAACTAAGTTTGGTTTGTTTAAGAAAGTCAAATTGATGGGATTGTTTATAATCAATTGGAGGAAAAGGATATTAAGGAATTGATTCCAATTTAAGGTGTACGAAAAAAATTTTCAGCAAGATCCAAAGTTTATCTCCAACTTCAAGTAAGTAGAACTACTAAATTTTTCAAAGCAATTCTTGAATCTTTGAATGTGTGAGTAAGGTTTTGGGTTTAGGACAACTCGCCGCGGACCAATTGCCGCCGGTCAACTTGCCCTGGACTAACTCGTCGCTAACCCAACTCGCCGCCGTCAACTAAAAATAGTTTAAATTTTATGATTAACTTTTTGAACGCTTAAATTTGGTGAAGTTCTCGTATAAAAACCATGGATGCAATAATTTGCATGTTTCAGATCCGATTTTATGTTTTGTATCGAGCGTTCAAAGAATTAATAGTTGAGTAACTGGTCGGAAAATCATCGTTAAGTGGTCGTTAAATGATTAACGATTACTATAAAGATCTTGTGACCCTTGTACTATGTTAAGAAAGTTGGTAACAACCCATTGATCTTATCATCATATCATCAATGATCATAAAGATCTTGTGACCCTTGTACTATGTTAAGAAAGTTGGTAACGACCCATTGATTGGTTAAACAACCAGCATCGGTACTAACATTGGTTTGTTTTACCAACCAATGAGTTGTTACCAAATTTGTTAACAAATCAGTACAAGTGTCATGCAGCCATAAAATGCAATTTATTTATTAAATGTCTTTTTTAATAAGTGATTTTCCAACCAGTTACTCAATTATTAATTCTTTGAACTCTCGATACAAAACATAAAATCTGATCTGAAACATGCAAATTTTTGCAAAAAAAAAACATGGACTAAATCGATTTAATCGTCAAAAAGTAGAAAATATCCGGGGACTTGACCAAATTTAAGCGTTCAAAAATTTAATCATAAAATTCAAATTCTTTTCAGTTGACGGTGGCGAGTTGGACCGCGGCAAGTTGGCTGCGGCGAGTTGTCTCAGCCCCGGTTTTTGCCTACTTATTTTAAAAATAATAATTAGCATTTATAGAAATATTTGCAACGATTATAAATTAATTTATTACTTAAAAAACTTACTAACTTTCAGTTACTTGGCTGACGTTCAACTGAACTACTCCGTGTGTTGCAACTACTTTTGGACCCGGTTTCATAAAAGTTTTAAAAAAAGCGCTAAATTTAACTAACTTTAACTATAAGAAGCCAATAGAAATTCACCGTTATTTTTAACGGCCAGTTAAAGCTTTTATGAAATCGGTGGTAAGTGTATACAGAGTATAGCTAATATAAACAGACAAAAGTTAACGCCATAGGTAGCGAGAAAGCTCCCCTCTCCCATGAAAAAAGTTCATGACAGAAGTTCACTTTTTTAACGCTCGAGATGCTACCTTAAGCTTTTTCGAAGCTCTACGCTGGAGGCTCTAGCGTTAAAAAATTGAACTTCTATCATGAAATTTTTTAACTTTAGAGGACGCTATAACGTCAGCTTTTCTGCTCCCTTATGTTTACATCCTTTAATAACTATAATTATTATTTCTTTTAGGATAGCCAAGCGGATTCATTATCAACCGATCCATACTCCACCTCATCAGAATCTTTAACTGTAATTCTAGAAATTTTATAAGTATTCTGTTTTCATTAAATAATGTTATATTAGTTATAGTAGGTACTTGTAAGTCTGTTTGTATACAAACCTTGTACTATAATAGTACTAGTATAGTTACATTATATATTATAATTATAATAATAAAACATGTTAAAATATTTGTTTGATTTATTTGCAGCTATTTAAAAAAGAATTTTTTAATTCAAATGGTATCTATTTGAACCAAATAAATTTTTTGTTACTTCATTGAAGAAAACCATATTTTAATTCAGCAATAAACTTACGTGGTTTAAAAAAATTATTTTTCTTAAATCAAGAAAATATTCATTTGCGGCTATTAAAAACAGAACCTCTTGATTTAAAAATGGTAGCTATGTGAATCAAGTAAATTTTTTATTACTTCATTTAAGAAAGCCATGTTTAATTTAACTATATTCTTACATGATTTAAGAAAACTAAATTAAGAATATTTTTTTCTTAAATAAAGAAAATATTTTCGTGCGGCTATTCAAGTAAGAGATTTTCTTGATTTAAATAGTTTTTATTTCAACCAAGTAATTTTTTTTTTCCGTGTAAAAGTTACTTTCTGCATTGGAAGAATTAGCGGTCAAACTACTTATTGGATTCTATTTAAACTTTGCACGACTATAATCAGATGTAAAATAAATCAATCAGTTGACTTTCTATCTTACTAAAAATGTTACCTTGCAAATATCTTCAAGTGCCTATCCGAACCCGGATGTTGGCGATCTTCCTGACTAAGCCAAGAAGACCTTTCTAGGGAAAATTTAATGGGGTAGTTTCCCGTTGCCTTCCCCCATAGTCCACAGATCGACTTTGGACTTTTTAGATCACAGCACATCCGGCGCAATCAGGATTAGAACCGCGGTGCCCCGCTCTTTAGTCTATCCGTGTTTGATTTACGCCAGACTGCTGGTTAATTTAAAACTACAATATATTATCTAAAAGTCTACATTTTGCTGACTTTCCTCCTTAGACATACATAGACAACATAAAAAACTTTGGAGCACCGGGAAATTTTTTCTGTCACCGCTGAGGTTAAAATTGTCTAAAAATTAGATCCATAAAAGTTGGCCCAGCTAACGCTGTAAAAGCGGTAAGAATATCCTGTTCTTATCTTCATTTTCTTTCTTCATCCGAACATTTAGAATGTAACATTTCGCATATTCACGTATGGTTCATTGAACATTAAATTTTAATTTTGCTATATTTTATAGTTTGTTTATTTATTTTGATTCAATAGTTTTTATAAATTCAAAATGCAAATATTACTTACTCAGCTGTTGTTTATGAACCTTTCCCAGGTCGCATTAATTATAAAAGATGAAATTCAATTTGATTGCTTAAATTACGCGGTCTTATAAGTACCCATGTATTTTTGCTTTGTTCTTGGTATGATAGCTATAATTTCATTATACATTCGTTTTTGGGTGTGGTAAAAAAATTTCAAAATATAAAACTACAAAAAATTGAAATTGAAGGCAATATCGATTCAATATCTACGACGTGGCTTACTTAGATGTTATTCGATCAAAAGCTAATAAATAAAAATAATTTTGATATACAATAATAATAATAACATAAGCATTAAATCGTTATCGTTTTTGTTGTAAACAAAGGAAAATGTTTACAAAACAAACAAAAAATTTCAAAAGTAATTCTCATTAGTATTTGCTATTTTAGTTCTAAACACAACATAACACATTAATACAAAGTTGATTTTACCGAAACATGAGAAATCAAACTGGAATCAATCTCTAAATCACCGAATTTGCATAATAAATTCGTAATTGAGTATTTTGAATTTTGGAGTTCCTCCCTTACTTTACTTGAGAAGGTAAATCCTTTTAAGATAAGCTACTTAAAATTTGATGCTTAATTTGGCTATATTTGGGGAAGCTTATTCATTTTATTTAGATAAATTGCAAATAAATTTCCTTCTGATCCATTTGTAAATATGGAGGAATAATAATTGTAAAATTTAGAAACTAAGTAATGAATATTTTACATTTTCTGAAAATAGAGACTTACCAGGCTTTCAGTACAGTTTCCTTAGGTGGATTATCAAAACATATAGACGCTTCTTCCTTCTGCAACAAATAAATCATTTAAAATAACTGGCATAATTAAACGAATAATTTAAACCTAATTTATTGTTGAATTGAACGTAAATATTTCAATAATTTACATTATTTTCGTGAAATTCAATTTATCATTAAATTTAGTATTTGCGAAACTAGCGACCGGAGTTAATGTAACGTAAATGCTATTTACCGGGGTTGTTCAATTGAAAATGAGACCCAGTGGTACCACATTTTGTAAGATTAATGAAAAAAATTACGCACGAGTAATTTTGTTGGCGAATGGAATAATTTTTGATGGAGCGTGAGAACTCAACAGCCCTAATTATTTTTTTAATATAAGATGTAATATATACCTGTACGGCTCATTTCGTTAAGTCAAGGAATTACAAAAGCACACTGTTCCATTATTAATAAGGCTCGCCTTTTGAGAATTATCTGAAAGTCCCGAACTAAGAAAAACGCCTGCTTCAGCGAGAGAACCCTCAAGAGATAAGAAATTTCATGAAATATTGAAAGAAAGAAGTGAAACCACATAAATGCAAACGTCAAGTTGGCCATTAACGAAAATCTAAATTAATCAAACCGTGTTTGATGCTCTTGTATATACCGCAAACAATTTTTTATATTGTGTAATTTATTTTTGTTTCAAAGACAATAAATATTTTACATAAAAGAATCACTGATACGAAATAAATTGGAATAATGTAGGCTCGATTTCAATTTCAAATGCTCGGAAAGCAGAAATGCGAAAACAATTCAGTCGTCAAAATAATAATTTCCAACGCAAAACGTGGTTTTTAACATGACGTAGGTGAAAAAATTTGTCAAAAATTTAACTTTGAGCAAAGTTTAAATTGAAGTCGTGATCCTGAAGTGACCACTTAAGATATGATACTGAAATCGGAAACGTCACAAAAGTTTCTTGTTGACTTGCAAACAAAGAAAAATAAATGAGGTCTTAAGATAGATAAATAATTGAAATTTTAGAAGAAATCCGTTCAAGTAACGGTAAATCTTTGTGAGACATCGAAAGTAAATTACGAAAGAAGAAGATGAAAAAGATTTTCGGATAGTGGAATTACGTTTATTTAGTTAAAAAAATTATTTTGGGCGAATAAATCTTAATAATAAGGAAACAAAGAATGAGAGCAACCGATGGATGGGAATAATGAAAGTGATAAGCTAACATCGTTATGCTTTTAGAAGTATAAAATGAAAGTCGATATTAATTAATTAGTTACCATTGAAGGTTATATATATACGTTGATCAAATTTTTAGTAACAATTCCACCAATTTGTTAATCCTAATTCCGGCAATGCCTTCCAACAATGACGTCACAGTATCGGATAGCAATCTGGAAGGGAGCGTCTTTGGAATACGGAAACACAAGATCGATCGGGCCTTTCTACTTGATTGGAGAACAAATAGTGATAGAATGTTAAATGGGTTCTCGCGCTTCACTTTCCGGACAGAATAAGAATTAGTAAAAAAATTTTGCAAGTATAATGAATCCCTTAAGTATCGCATAAGCCGCTATGATAAACATTCATAATATTTTATGGTAAGGTAAATCCAACAAGATGTTCAGATTACAGATTATTGTATTACTCAAAACATTAATTTTAAAAAATAATTTGTAATCTTTATTTTGCTCATATTTCATCGAAACGATTTCAGAAAATTGGTAATAAGCAAAGAAGTTACTCGACAACCAGGGACGCAACTTATCGCATTCGTTAAATTTTCATGTTTTATGGTTTGCAAAAATTAAAATTATTCCTTTATGTTGATTGTTAAAATAAATTATTATATCCTCGTCACGCAATATTTAAAAAATTAACCGGATACAACTCATATACGCATTACCCATTTTAATTTTAAAGCGAAACTTTGTTTCAAAATTAAATTTTCATGTTACATATTTACATATTACAGTTTAATATTAAATTTTGGGTTCAATGAAAACCCTTAAAATGTACAAATAATGAAAGCTTGTTAAATCTAATCTACTAAAATAAAATGTTAGGTTATGTGATACTAATAAATGTTCAAATTATTTCAGAAAGCAGCTCACAAACCACATCATTACGTAAAGCTCGGTGGTTATGCACTTCAACTTGATTCAACTTGGTTTCGAGTTTTACATGTAACTTTAATCTTAATGTGGTATAAGAAAACAGAATTTCTATTTATCTTAATTTTAACGAGCTGTATTCGTGCTGTTCCACAGAGAGTTAATTTTATTTATAGAAAATAAACTTGAAAGCTGGTCAGGATTGAAATAATTTATCAAATTCTTCCTTCGTTCCTCTGCTATAAATTAAGTAAAAGCAGAGGATAATGCATGAGTAGAATAGATAAAACGACAATTTTCACCGACAAAAAAATTACTATCAAAGAGATTAAAATAACATTAATTAAATACTACTGTTTTCCAAAGTGTCTAAACTGAAAATTATGACCAAGTTGTTAATTATTAGTTAAGGTAAATGGCGAGGCCTATTTGGTTAAACAACTTCTGAAAACCAGAAAACCCTCGATAAGACAATAAAACAGCCAATATAAAATATTATTTAATTTATAGCTGAAATCGTTGGAAAATGAAAGAAATTCTAAATCACATAAGTTTTCTTGCAAAGTTTATTAGGTTCCAAACATCACGTGGCTACCTAATTTTCATTGCACTTCCACATCGAACTAATTAGTAGCTTCACATGGTCTGCACAACTGCAAATATCTCGACTAATGAATTCATTGTACACTACAAATTTGCACATACCACTTATAATGCAACCAAGAAACACTTGGAAGTTGCAAGCTTAATTATATAGCACAATTAGTCTTACTAGGTGCCATAATGAGGAAAATTTACAATGAAAACCGTTGTAATATTATATCACTAATTTATGTATAAAATATTCAATAGGTGTTTCTCCACCTCGAGTTTCAAATTTTCAAACAAAATTAAAAACGCGTCACGTTCGGATAAAAATTCTCCCTATGTAGAAGAAAAATCCAAAAAATTCAAATCTCCAGTCCCTGCATTTCCTGGCAAGTTGGACCCAAAACTTAAATCTATTCAATTTAAACTTTGCATCCTTCCTATTAAACAAACTTTAATTTAAAATTTTAATTAAAGTGTAAATTTTGTAAAAGTTTAGCGATGTATTTGCGGGTACCCATAAAATACGAGAACACTTCAGGGGAAAATGCTCGAGGAAGTTTTTGCTCTGTCTTACGCTGTCATTCAAACTGTCCAATAAAACTGTTAAATTGGTAGGAAAGTAATGTTAGTTTTTTTTAAAAAAGCTTTGAAAGAAGAGATTTCAATATTTATTTCACGTTCCGTTAATTCGAAACTCAAATTTTATCTAATGTTAGAGAGATGGTTAGTTTCAACTCGAAACCCTCAAATTTTGTTGACATGCATTCGTCTTTTAACAAACTTGAAAGTTCAGAGTTGGAAATTTTTTTAAAGTGAACGAAACTCTGGTAAGATGTTCTGAGTAACATCTTTAACGACGTTTTAAGCATTCAAATTTTCTGATGTGATGTTAAAAATAAACCCAAAAATATATATCATCTGATGATTTAATAATTATATAAATAAATAAATTTTATTTGTACATTTTTTAGTGTCAACTTTAATCACATAAATAATTAAATGACATTAAAAATTGTATACATAGACATGGTATACCTAATCACCTCGTTTCGTTAACGGGGTACGCAAGGACTGCGATTAGCTCAAAACTCTTTAAACTAATCTATCCATTTTGGCGACTATAACATTCACGCACAAAGTCATACGCGCCTTTAAATTCTTAAACTGAAAGTTCAAGTCGTCTCAAATTTAAAGAAAATTTTTTAATTTTACAGAGCATGAATAATTCCCCTGGGTAGGAAAATTATCCTAAGTTGAAGCGGTGGCACCTGGACTTGGAGGTCTTCGGGTGAGGACTTAAACAAACGAGTGTTCAAGACTCACTGAATAATATATTTAAAATCATCTCTTTTATACAAAAATATGTACATAAGAATAATAAGTTAAACAAGAACAAAGTATGATCGTAAAAATTATTGTAAACTCAGCATTTTGTTTATAGCTATTTCCGTGCTTCCAGGATGATTCATTTGTTACAATGTAACTAGTACAATTCATTACCTAGTCGTCATTTATATAAATTTATAAAATTATCAATTATTGATTGTGGATTACATTTCTACTTTGAGTAAATTATAAGTTGTAATTATAATGCAAGTTCATTGCCTGCCCTACTGAATATAAATACATTTCATTATTCTGCATTTTTGTTATCAATCCTACCTTGCAATTAAATTACAAAGTAAACGTAGTTTTGTATAAGAAATGAAATTTCCATGTTTAATATTGAAAATGACAATTTTTAATAATTAAACATTCTGCCGGGTCAAAATGAAAATGTTGATGCTGGTGGTGGTTGGACCATTTCTATTTGATTCGCCGATTTGTCGGTACGGTGTGCATGAGTTGATTTCGAGTGACTGATGATGCTGCATTGCTTTTTTGTTGTACCTCTTTTCCAATGGTTTCTGTAACTGATGTTTATTATTTTGAATTATAAAATTTCTTACGTCTTTTAGTGTTGCCTGAATCTTCTTTCGTGCGTAGTGTGGTGTTTTCTTTACATGAGCTGGTGAAACGAGCTCATGTAAGCTGCCACGTCCAAACGAGATGTGTTGTTGGATTGGATTGACGAATAAAAATGCGGGCGTAAATCGCATAATTATTTGGATTGGCCGGCTTTGTTGAGGTTTTGGATTTAAGGCTCGAATTTGTTGGGCTTCTTGTATTTCTGTTTGCTTGTACATGTTTTCTTTGATTTTTTGATTTTGCTGTGTAGGATTTGGTGTAATTTGATTGTTGCCATGTGTTGAATTTGCTTGTAGTTTGTCCCATCTTTGTAATAATTCCATTTTTGATGGTTGGTTTTGGCGATTTTTTGTTAATTTTTGTATTGCGATTAAATTGATGCTTGAAACTCTTGGTTTTCTTGTTGCTTGCTTTTTGACTTTCGAAACTTTGGGGCTTTCCTCTTTTATTTTTGCTGCTTCATCACTTGTCTTTTGAGCTTCTTTCTGTTTTATAATTTCTTCCAGATCCAAAAATGTCTCTTCTTCCTGGTTTTCATTTTCTTGGCATACGACGTTTTCTTCGAATGTTGGTTCTTCCTTTTTAGATTCTTCTCTTTTCCAAAATTTTTCTTCTTCATTTGTACGATTGATCACGCTAATTATTTCTGCTGGTTTTTGTGTTTCTTGTGAAATTTTGTCTGATCCTTTTCTTTCTGTTGTACCCATGTTTCTGAATTTGCTGCAATCTTGAATTCTGTGGTCTTCATTGCAACAGATGCATCTTAGTTGATTGATAAATGTAGTTACATAATTTTGATCTGTTTTTGGCCAAGTAATTTTGGATTTGTACTGTGATATTTCCACTATTTTTTGTTCCA
The DNA here is from genome assembly GCA_905340355.1 of Rhagonycha fulva. Lineage (NCBI taxonomy): Eukaryota > Metazoa > Arthropoda > Insecta > Coleoptera > Cantharidae > Rhagonycha > Rhagonycha fulva. The sequence goes on from HG996559.1 coordinate 5,071,125, forward strand.
GTTTGACCATTATTTCTTCGTATTTTGCTCTAATTTTCTTAACTTTATTTTCGCTGAAATATTCATGTTCATAGTTTTCTTCGTTTGCAAATATGTCTTCGTGAAGTTCCCTTATTGCATTCCATTCTCCTTCTAAGTTTTTTAATAATCTTTCGTACTTGCTTAGCGTATTGTCTTCTAATATTTCGATTGCTGCTGTTTTCATTGTTTCAAATAAGTAATAAATCTTCAGATATTGTTTTTTGATTCGAATTATTTGACTTGGTTCCATTTTTTGATGTTGTTTGTTCTGATATTTTGCGCTCAAATTTTTCTTAATTTGTTTGTTGATGAATTTGTTGTTTTGAATTATTGCAGAAGTGTTTTCTTTTGTGAGTTCTTTACATGACCTGGGTATAAAAGTCATGTAAGCTGCCACCTCCAAACGGAACTTGTGTAGGCGAATAGATATATTTTGGTAGCTTGCAGTTTTATTTGTCCAGGTGTCGCTGCTTAGATTGTTTGGTGTTTGTTTGTTTTGCTTGAATTGAACTTCTAGACGCCGCTGTTAGACGCTTGTGGTTTGGTTGGCTTGAATTTCCACGGTGGATTTTACTTGTTTAGATTTGTTTGTTTTGGATATTCAGACGCTGCTGAAAACCGTCCGTTTTTGATTTGCTTGAATTGAATGTCCAGATGCCGCTGTTAGGTGCTTGTGATATGACTTGCTTTGATTCGATATTTTTAGGCGTCGCTGCTAGACCCCGTGTGCGTGTAGATTTGTCCGGCGCCTCTGCTTGGACCCGGTGGATTTGTGTCGCTGCTGGACGTAGTGTACTTGATTTGCCCGGCGTCGCTGCTTGGACCCGGTGGATTGCTGGTGGACGTGTTGAAATTGACTTTTGGCTAGCTTGCGGCCTCACAAACTAATTAAACCGACGAAAGGCCTGGAGTACCAAAAGTCCGCTGCTTGGACCTGGTGGATTGCTGGTGGACGTGTAGAAGTTGACTTTTGGCTAGCTTGCGGCCTCACAAACTAATTAAACCGACGAAAGGCCTGGAGTACCAAAAGTCCGTTGCTGGTTCCAATTTCTTCGAAGGACCATTTGAATAAGTTGAAGCGGTGGCACCTGGACTTGGAGGTCTTCGGGTGAGGACTTAAACAAACGAGTGTTCAAGACTCACTGAATAATATATTTAAAATCATCTCTTTTATACAAAAATATGTACATAAGAATAATAAGTTAAACAAGAACAAAGTATGATCGTAAAAATTATTGTAAACTCAGCATTTTGTTTATAGCTATTTCCGTGCTTCCAGGATGATTCATTTGTTACAATGTAACTAGTACAATTCATTACCTAGTCGTCATTTATATAAATTTATAAAATTATCAATTATTGATTGTGGATTACATTTCTACTTTGAGTAAATTATAAGTTGTAATTATAATGCAAGTTCATTGCCTGCCCTACTGAATATAAATACATTTCATTATTCTGCATTTTTGTTATCAATCCTACCTTGCAATTAAATTACAAAGTAAACGTAGTTTTGTATAAGAAATGAAATTTCCATGTTTAATATTGAAAATGACAATTTTTAATAATTAAACAGAGCACTTTTGAGAATTTAAGGCCTTCAAATCCGAATCCTAATTATTATTATTATAGATAATAATATTATCCTAACAGATTGATAAAGGTTTGACATGGGTCATCAACATAATTACATTATTTTTATCAGAGTAGAGCCCGAGGTGAGCTTAAAATCCCTAGATCCTTGCAGTCTGTTTAATTCTAAGCGCTTAACAGTCGAGACTTAAAAAAGGCTTTTCCATCTAAACTGCAATTTAATTTTAAAACTTTTAAAAATTGCCTGAGGTGATTGTAAATATTGGTTTTCGTCTATCATTCGGTGTTTCACCCGGCTTCAACTAGAAAGACAATACGTCGTTTAGCTGAACAATTCCGAAATCGTAGCAGATCTCAAAGAAAATGTGTACGTCAGTATCCTTCAGAGCCTGGAGCAGCTTATAACGTGTTCATTATCTTCCTGAAAAGAAAAACACGGTCCTTGTTAAACTGAAAGTAGCAGATTTGTAAATCCACCGACTAAAAACAAATTCAATATCTACAGAAATATTATAGTAATATTTCTGTAAAATATCTGGGCCTTTTTGATTAAGTGTCCTAAGTGTACTTTACTCAGCAATAAGAGAGCTTTAAGACAAGAAGTAGAAATGATTTGGGAAATTAAAGCTGCTGTATAATATATAGCAATAGTAAAATTAATCCAAGTAGAAGAAATAAACCAATGAGAGCAAAAAAATTATGTTTAAGAGAAGATAATGATAGTAAGATGTGACAACAAATCTATAAAAGAGGAAATGCAGATGTTTCAGAACTCTGTTAGAATCCAGAGCAAGATAAATGAGTCTTTAAGACCAGAAATACAAAAGCTTTGAACGTTTTTCTTTAAGCAAAACTTCTCGAGTGGGTTATCGGACTGTACTATTGATGTGACAAAAAGTAAAGCAAAGAACGGAAAAAAGGTGCCAAAAAATCCCATATAAATAAACAAGATAACAACAGACAAGAACATTACCCCAAGAGTTATTGTTAGGACGATCAAAAATCTCCCATATGTAGAGACTGTCAGGATCATCAAACAAACAATCACCAATGATTGCAAGACCATGGCTGCAATTTGTTGCCCTAATTAAAATGAAGAAAAAGGGAGAAAGTTTCAAATTTATGAAAAACATATTAGGAAATAACCCCAAGGGACATAAGTAAAAGACCTAAACAAAAGGTCAATTTCTTGACGGACTCTCAGGTCCACGAGACCCACATTTGAGAATACCAAGCTTGCTGACGGTAGTGGAACTTTCATAAACATGCCGAAGCATAAAATAAAGATATGATAGTGTAGAAAATAAATTGACTCCTAAGATTCAAGAAATGCTGGACTTCTGGTAACGAGTCATATCATAATATAAAATCTGTACGATCACAAGGTAGTTAGTTGACGCTACCACGCTAAAAATCAGATCATTCCTAAAAACAGCAAGTCCCGAAAAAGTAAAGTTCTAACAGCAGAAGATAGGTTAGAGACTTCTTAGTAAATCATGCCAGCCATTAGCTCTCTAGGGCTAAAAAAAACCACCCTTTGCAAAAAAATAATGTCTAACGCCAGATTCTTACGGCCATACGGCCAAAGAGCGGTTAGGGGGGAGATTTAAGTCAGTAAAAGTCTGATAAAACCGACAGATTATAGAAGTGTCTCCTCTTAAAAAAAAAAAATTTCCTCCCCCTGCTCTGAAAAGAATCTGACAATCGTCAGATTTCTTGCCATTACAGGAATAAATTAAATATCTCCAGAAATCCTATAGTATTTATTTACAATATCTGGGTTAGTCCCTGTCCATTAATATTTTTAATAAAGACACTTTTTACGATAATTTTCATAAAAATGTAATCACGTGATTTTCAACATTGCCATATAATTTATTATATTATATTCTTCCTTTGTTTAAGAGGAATTTACAGCAGTTATTTTGATAAAAATTTGCCATTGTTATCTTAATTTTAATTGAGGAATACAAAATATATTAAATAAATTGCTATAGTAAACATTGAAATTGATAGCGGTTTAGAGCTTGACAGGATTCAAAATGAAAAATAGATTTTTGTTGAATCCTGATAAAAACATCAGGTGTACTTTGCCTTGTTTCATGCCGAATTAATTTTGCCAAAAAAAGCAATTATGTTCTGAATTCCTTTTGAAGAAATCTTTTAAATGAATCGTCACTCAATATAATTGTCTATACCTGAAAAAGTTATTGATGACGTCGTTAGTGGTGGCTCTCTCTATATTCACTTACATTATTTGTGATTATCCGTAATAATTTGACTACTTTGCTAGGAATAATTGCAGTGCTAATAAAAGAGTCCTTGAGTGTCTTTTGTTAATTTATTGTAACTATCACAAATAATCTAAAGCTAATGCAACCAAAGTTTCCAGGGTGAAGTTAAAGAAATCTCATATTTCTATTATTAAAAATGTTTTACGAATACTAAATTCTTCAAGAATTACTGTTCTAAAATAGCAAAAACTTAAGATTAACCTTATTGAATGAGCGGTTTGGAATTATTCACGTATTACTCCAAAATAATCAGAAAATTTATCTTATTAAGTGATTTTATGTAATACCATCCCTCAGGATTGGTAAATAAATTGCTGCACAAAGTTGTTAAAAATTTTATTCCATTTTTGCACGCAATTTTGCAATATTTTCAATGCACTCGTTTAATATAAAACACAAATAATGTTCTACGAGTACATGAATGTAATGTACTTGGAGCAAGGTTGTACACTGCGAAAATTGACTGAAAGACAAGTTTCTTTTGTAAAGAGGGTTGTTTGCCCGCCAGCCGCTTGATGATGTGCGAATCATACTAATAATAAACATCGTCGCCCTTATGCACTATCGTCTATTTATACTATAAATAATATTTTGTGTTTCGTTGTTTTTTAATAAAAGAAAAATTCGATTTAAGTTTACTGAATCAAAATAATATTTAACAATGTAAGCCTATTAGCATTGTTGGAACAACGACATATAAGCTTTAAATTTATAGGTAGGTACGTACTACATACGATATAGTAGATCACACATTCATTAGTACAATTAACGAAGCCCTGAGTAGATTACATGAAAATCCAATCATTGTAACTGACAGACAGTTTTGAAGAATCTCTTTGACGTCGTTCATCAATTAAAATTTTTGATTAAACCGACATACTGTGGCACCTTTGTCTATACGTTTTCCATAATAACTGATTCAACAATATCCTTTTTCAAAATGTATTCCTCTCGTTCGATGCAATTTATAATGGTAAACGAAAAACTATAATAAATGATACCACTTGATACTGCCTATTTATGAACTTCCATAATCCTTCATCAGTTTTGTACATTCTGCGCACAAGATCAATGAATACCGGTATTATGCGTAAAACCCGGAAGGCAAAACTTGACATAATTCCCACAATTCATTTGCCTTAAAGAAACATTTCCTAAATTTTAAGATCAAAAGACATGTCGGCTGTTTAATTCCGCTCGTTTCCAAAAATTACTGCTCAAAATGATTCCAAAACTTAATTAAAATTTTTCGACTTTATCGAAACCGAGTTTGCATCACTAGAGCTATACCTCTGCAGCAATTTGTTATTTTTACACCATCAAACATTGTATGAAACAAATTACGCTTTTACGTCACATTTTCCAGCTTTAAAAATCAACTTTAGATGCCTTTTTCACTGCCGAGCTTTCTTAAAAACAAGTAATCAAAAATAATGACTTTTTATCTAAGCTGAAAAAAGTGAACCATGACGAGATAGCATGCGAGAAAAATTTTTTTGTCAAGTTATTATCCTCCATTATTGTTACAAAGGATGACATACAGAAAATCAAGATTAAAGGTAACGTTTTGTGCATAAAGAAATAATGCCGTAAAAGAACGTAAACTTGCCGAAATTTGAAAAATGAAAGCCATAAAAATAAACAAACAAATCCAGATTTGAACTCGAATCGATTGCCTATTCGGTTATTGTTAACATTGACGAGCACTACATTATTTGATTGCATTTCTAGCTTCCACATACCACATATTTTATAAAACAATTTTATTTTAATTAAATTGAATAATTGATGCCCAAAGAGGCATTTTGATGATTATTAATAAACACAAATCGATCTCGTTTTAAAAAATTGGATTCATCTATTGTGCGTTATTTATGATAAGGTTAAAAGTTATCAAGCGTCACTCAATTATAATATTTAATGAACCAATAACGTTTGGATGATCACAATTTTTAGAAATTCGGTTCGAATCGTTCCAAAATCAATCACGTACGAGCTGTATAAACCGAGAAGTAAATTTTGTGCTGCACGACAAGAAATCTTGATGTCACTGACTTCATTAGTATACCTCCTCCATTATCTATTATGATAATAAACTAATAATAATAATCAACTAATTGGTAACGCTAATTTTGATGCAAAATGGTCTGTGTAAATAGTGGTTAGATAAACTAATTTTCCCTAAAATAATTTTAAAATGTCGACTGCTGTGAGAAAATAAGCTATTCCGTGTCGAAGTGAGAAAAAACGCTTTTTCCAAAAAATGACAACCATAAAACATTTAAAATTGTTTCAATTTTGTATGTGAAGGTACTTGAGTTTTGTTGTTTACTACCCACTTTTTTAAACTAAAAATTTTCGAGTTAATAACTCGTTCAAAATGAATACGATGCCATTTTATGCCTCCCTCTACCTTCGCAGATATTCTTTGGGTAAATATTATGGAGGTTATTAATTTTACTAATTAATATATAGGTAAATTGTATAATTTAATAAAAATTCCATTGACACTGATGTCTGCTGTAAAGGAAGCATTGGAAATCAACGTTCTAGGGGTAAATTAGTATTGTTGTAGGTACCTACTATTAATTTTCATTAATTTACAGAACATTATTTTATACACATGCGTAGTTAATTTGACTTTGTTCAAAAATTATTTTTACATATTTTACAGATACATAATAATAATTATCTATTAGAAATTATGGCCAACAAATTAATTACGATGATAACTTTCTACATTAATATTGCACCAATCAAAATATTGCATTTTTAATCACGTGGGTTACATTGACTAATCCGTGCAAAACTTAAACTTTTAATGTCACTCGAACCGATAAGAATCTTAAGGCAATTTGTTAACATTGATCTGATAATAAATTATCTTGTCAATTAAAATTCAATAGTTAGCCTTGACATATTTTCAAAATTTCCTTGAACGATTACAAGGGCCTAGAATTATTGCTTTCAGGTATGGACTATCTAACAACTACGACTTCCTGAGTGAGGCAAAAGGCCGAGCAACCACCGGACTATTTTAGTTAGTAAAAAGTTAATGTTTACTAGTTAATTAATATAACTTTAGTGATCAATTCTATTTCTACATTTTAAATGAGTACAGCATGGGCCTGAGGTAACAAGGACAGATAAGGTTTAATGAAATTAACCTAATCCACATAGATGATAGAATTTTGTTATCAATGATCAAAAAATAATTAAAAGAAATAAATTACAAATAAATGAACTTTTAATGTCACTACGTATTGACCAATAATTTTGTAAGTAATTACTAGATGTATTGATTGCGTTTTATTGATAATGGTATCAGATAATACCTGGCTACTGGCTAGGAAATTCGTAACATTGCGTATAAATTCAGTGAAAATCGGCCTAAAAGTTTAATGATAGCCGTAAAGGTCAAGGTTTGAAATTAAGTTGAAATTTTAAAGTTGCAATACGGGAAACCCTTTGACACCCGTATTTTTTGTTCCGCTTTTGTACTAAAAATTTATTATTTAAGGTGCTTCGCCAAAGTTTTATGTCTCCGCAGACTTTTCGATATAGCAAACTTTATTACAAGGTACGAATAGTCACGCAATAATATTTTAAATTAAAATGTGTGCAGGGTCGGCACCAGGCAGTTAAGGGTTCAAAAATATTTGCATTTTAAAGTAAAATTAATATTAATTTTTAAAAATTAATGATGAGCAAAAATGTTTTGAAGTGGTCACGTAAGTTTCTAGAGTGGCGGGTACCGACGCGACGCCTACCGTGATATATTGCGGCTAATAAAATGTATGATTAATAAAACCTACGTTTGCCTGCGTATAAAATTATAAATGTTCAATTAACCTCAAAATGAAATGATAAGAAACTAATTGAATATTAGAAACTTTGTTCAAATATAAAGTTAGTATATATTATTATATACCTATGGTAGTACCTAATTGTATAGGATTTTAGTACTATTGAATTATTTACAAACATTTATACACCTAAGGACGTACCTATCCTATGTATCGTCTACCTACGTTAAGTTTTGATAATACGTTTTCACTTTCGCACTGCTAATTTATTTCTAAACAAATTCAACTTGGTTCATAATATTCAATGCAAACAACGAACCCAAGTCAATAGAATTTCATTCGAAATTGAACGATTGTTATCTGGAGAAACAATTCGGTTTAATTAAACATTTTACAAATATGAAAATTATCTAATATTTAAAACATGAAATATATTAAACTCGAAGTTCACTCCTTATTGTGCGTTACATAATTTTATAATAAGTAAAATGGGTTGCGGCTTGCCTTCTCCGTAGATAATATTATAGTACTTAATTAACTTCCAATATCATCATAATAATATTTATTTTGATTTCAGAATCTCATCACATGAAGGTTAAATAATAAACTTATAAATATTGATTAATTTACAAGTAGAAAAAAAATGTAATAAAAACTGATAGTAATTCAATGTTGTCTGATGGGTTGCCTCCTCAATAATTTTTTCTTTCTAGATGAAAGAACTGAAGAGCTTCTTCGTAGCTGAATAGAACCCACAAATTATTAAGGTACTAATAGTAAATATCACAGTTTACAGTGTGTTCATGGGATAATCTGTCAAAATATGGAAACGACGAAAATCGATTACCTCCGGAGTATTAAGGCGTTTCAATATCGCCATAGATTACAAGATACGCACTGTGGTATCTAATATTAACATCAATATATAGCATCCAGTTGCTTTGCCTTGCATACTGAAAAATAAATTGAACTCTCAATGCCATCATAATTTCTTGGATCGAACCAAAAGTTTGAGTAATATATCCATCATTTTATTCGATAAGCTGAAACCATTTTAGGATGCTTTTATTCCATACACTACGTTAGCGTAAAATGTCGTTAAAACTATTGTAGATAGAGTGGAATCCGAATGGGCAATATTGGGAAAGTATGGGGTGACATAAGGCAACTTAATCTAAATAATTGAAAGCCCATGTTTTCTTTTGCAATTCATAAATTTGACCGGCCAGAATTAATTGGCAAAACCAAACAATGACTCAATGTTCAAGAAAACAATGACTTTTTTGATTTTTTTGTTTCAAAAATAGGTCGTTTTCGTTACGTTTCGGCGGTGCATCACAAACAGAAAGACAGTTCAGTAAAATTTTGTTGCTCATTTTGCAATATTTTGAGTCTTACAATAATCTCCCATCTGGTGCTATGTTGGTTATTTTTATTCGTGTGACAATTTCGTCTTCTATTGACCAAATATTTTCTATTGAGTTAGAGTGCTCATTTAAATATTAACCATCATTCTCAACTCAAAACTTCTTATTTTTTTGGTGTTTCCTTTTTCGAGATTTTCTCTAAGTAAGAAAAAGTGACTAACAACATTATTTATTTTATCGTTATGTTAATAAAGATTTGAACATGCACAGGTAAAATTGTTACTGTAAGAAACCAATTATTTTAGGATATAATCCACATTGAATTGAACCAAGTAAAATTTCTGGTGTTCTACTTCTCTGACAATTATGCTCCTTATTATTTATCCGAAATCAAAAACAGAATTATTTTGAATAAGGAATGTTGTCATTATGATGTGAACTAGGGCTAAAGAATAGAAATTCTCAATCGATCGTTATAATCCTAGTTCACACGATAAAGAATAACTACAAATCGAAATATCCAAAGAATGCATAAAATTGGTTCTTTTAGTTTTTGAATTATCGTGAACTTTTTAAAAAACGGTTTCAGAAAACACGTTTGAAAATTATGGTATTAGGTAAGTACAATTCTCATTCTAAGAAAAAACCGTTGATTATTTTTTGAGTTATTTTGGAGAACTTATTATAAAATGTAGTTTATGAAAAACGCGATTAAGTTTATTGGTATAATTTTTAGAGGGAACAATTGATTTTTAACTGTAGACCAAGAAAAGAGATTGCAAGCTGCTGAAATGTTTCTGTAAAAATCAGAAACTAGGATGCATTAGGCATTTGATAAAAAGCAATCAGAATTAACAATTTAGAAAAATATGGCAAATAACAGCCATTATGAGAGAATCAAAGAGAAAGGAAGAAGCAAAAATTGAATGACAGCATACAGAGATTTTTGAATAAGACGGAGTAAATTATGGAATGAGAAGAAACAAATTGCGAAAAGCAAAAAAAAAGATTCGAAAATTTTCAGAAACTTCAGTTTAGTCATTCCATATGAAATCACCAAATCGGCAAAGTCAGCATATTTTAAATTTTCTCAAACTTTGTGGGAATATTCTTTACGGTTTCAAAGACCAAAATCCACAAGGATTTAATTTTTGCACACGCCACTTCCAGTCCACACAAAATAAAGCAATTGAAAAGTCTTATTTTTGTGCTTCGCGGTTTTATCTGTAAAAATTTTTCTATTAGAAATATCTACTTGATCAATTTTCACATTTCAGGCTTCAATTTGGACATATTTGATAAAAGACAAAAATTTGAAATTTACAGGATAATTATACATTTAACTTCAAAAATCTTCAAAACCCGTTTTGTTATTTTTATCTCTCGCGGATTTACAGGCTTTTAAAAAGGAGCAAAAAATATAGCGGTTTGTTTCTTACATCACGAAAATGCTTCTAGTTTAGAGGAAAAGTAGCAATTTTTGGCTACTTTTCATGGAAAAAATCCTTGTGATGGTGCAGCAGGTACAATTAATCAGACTATACAGAAATTTAGCTTCATATCATGTATCCTAACACCTAGAGCAATGTTTGATTTTTGTTTTGTTTATAAAACCAAAAGAAATTTTATTGACCAGAATTAAATAAACAGAATTATTCTTTATTTTTATTCAAACCTAAGTACTTACTACACCTTCAAGTAAATCTATATCAAAGTCTTAGTATTTTATCAGTAAAATGAATTTTACGTGCAATCGTATTAAAATGTACATTTTCACATATCGTCGCTGTTTTGTATTAAGGGCGAATAAGCCATTTTTACGAAAATGAGATTTTAATGAAAAAATAATATTCAATACACTAATATTGTTATGTGAAAATATCAGATTTTTATTTTCACAGGTAAGGCCAATATGACGATGGCGTAACGGCGAATATCCAAAAGTGGTTACGTATTAAAGGCGAATGTAGGATATTCGCCTTTTCATCAAATTGTTATACTAGACTTGATAAAATTTTTGTGATGTAAAGGCGATTATCCCACATTTTTGTTCATTGTTTATTTTCTAATTACAGATCAATGAATTTAATAGGTAACAACAAAGTACTATCGTTGCATATTAAATATTAGAAATATGTAGGTATATTACAAGATGCAGTGCAGTTTATTTACTCGGGAAGTGTTCATAGTTGCTTTTAGTGTTGTATAGTTGATTTTCACAAAGTTTCGTAATTGTTATAAACCAAAAGTTATAAAAAATTCAGTTTCTATTGACAAATAACAAAAATGAGTGAGAGGAAAGTTTAATTGTTTTATTTGATTTATTTTTTATTTTCTTTCTTGGATTAAAATTAGCGTCTTAAATACAATTTTTTTGTTATTTTACTTCAGATTGGCACAAGTACAATCAGCATTGGTTGATCCTCAGCCAGGATCACCGCTTGATTTTCCTGAAGCTGCATCTCAGTTTCTGTTAATCAATGTTATTCAACCAATGTACAACGACGATTTCATTTTGGACGAAATCTCTGGAAAGCTCTTAAGGGTACTGAGATGCCACGATTGTGGCCGAAAATATATGAATAAAAATACTCTGAAAATTCATATTAAGAGTAAACATGCAAACAAAAAAAAGTTGATACTGACACAAAAATCCAAAAATAAAAAAGAAAAAAACTAACTAAGGGCTGCAGGTAAACAATACAGAACCATAAGAAGAAAAAAAGTGAAATCTCGAAGTCGTTTAACTTTCTTTTGTAAAAAAAGGAATTTAAAATGTTATGAAAAAATTTCTGAGAAAGGAAAGGATGCGATTTTTCAAGAGTTTTGGAAACTGGGTGAAATTAGTGGTAATCAACACCTACAAAGACAGTATATTTCAGATAATGTATCTGGTTTAGAACCCAAGAGACGATGTATAAAAGACAATTCAAGAAAACAGACTGGGCAATACTGGGGTGGTGCAATTGCATAAGCCAGAACGACAGCAATCAATCATTAAAACATTAGTAGAAGATGAGAAATTTGCTAGAGAACATTTTTGAAATAATCAATTCATTAAAATTTGAATAATTTTAAATAGCTAATAGATAACTCACACAATAATACTACGCAAAATAGTGAAATATTTGCGAACTCTCTTGTACTTAAAAATATTTTTAACTATGAAGCCCTTATTGTCCCACTTTTAAATTTTGAAAATCACTTAACATAAGTACAGACTATTTACAGGATTTTTTTTGAAATATTTTGGTGATGTGCTTTTTCAGAAAATCAAAATCAAAATTTTGGTTTTGAGTTTTGAAAAGTAGTTTTACAAGAAAACATGTTGTGGTGTATATTGCTGGAAAAGGCATAAAAAACTGAGTAAAATGACAGTACTCCCGCCTCTCTATCTTCATTAAAAGAGCAGCTATGATAATTTGAAAATAAACCAGCAGCCTACTTTAGAAAATTTTACATAGCGATATTTCGAAAACCGTTTGAGATATTTAAATAAAACTTTTTTATTTTTGTTGATCTCCATAAATTCTACCCGTATACCAAATTTTAACAAAATCTAAGATGATCATTAAAAAAAGTGTGTTGATTTCACGTGGAATTACCCTTATATAGCAACAAGCACTTTATTTATAATATTTTATAATCTAGTCCATTATTATATAAATATAAATAATAAGATTTTTTATTTAATTCACCTAATATAAGGGCGAACATTACAGGAGTTCAAGTTTAAGATATGTATAAAGGGCGATTATCCATATACACGTATTTTTCTCTTTGCACAAATAATCTGAAGCATTAATTTTATATTTTATAGTAAGTAATACCCATAGGCTTTAATATTAATAGTGTACAAATTTTAAATAGCTAATAGATAACTCACACAATAATGTGAGAAGTCATAAACGCTGCTCCTGTAAAGTTTGTCATTTGGTTAATTCGCCCTTAATACAAAACAGCGACGATATTCAAAACAATACTGAAAGTAGCTGTTTTTAGTACAGAAATGTCAAATTTTACTCTTTAGTACAGAAATGTCATAACCTCAAATGTTTTATGTGCAATCCTACTAAAATGTACACTTTGACAAATATTTTTGACGTATTTTGTGAATTTCAAATATTTCATTGCTTAGCAACTGGATCATTATACATGTTAGAATAAGTGAGGATTACTAAACCTGAACCCGGACCTGTATATGACGTTAATGAAATACTCTGCCCTGACTAATAATTTTAAATAAATGCGTTGAGTAAGTAATACCAACCTAATTTGGTATTATTAGGTTGGTAATCAACTATAACAGTATTACTATATAAAAACACAGTTTATCATAGAGGTGTGAAGACAGTAGAAGAACCTAAATATAGAAAATCGAGAAGAATATTATTTTAGCTTCATTTATTGCAAATATTTTGGCTCACGCTAACATCAGAAGTGGAATTCGAACCAACGTTTAACTGCAAACGGAAAAGTTTTTTTTTTGTCGTGTTTTTTTTTTGTTTTTGTTGGTTTTGTGTTTTATTTTTTCTCTCGTTTGGTTTAAAATGAATCAAAATACAGAAGATTCCCAAAATGCAATTCAAAATCCGGACGGATATCCGATGGACAAACGCACGATGCCGTTAATAGCAAATTTTTGATTGATGAATAATGGATTGAACAAATAAACGATTTAAAGAAACGAACTAAAATATCCGATTTCATTATGATATTGAAAGAGTGAGACGCTCTACGAGAAAATGAAAAATAAAGTTTTTCGATGGATGGAAACCATTTGATAGGAGTTGGAATAATTTGTGTATGACTTTTGAATAACGTTCCCCAAACAAGAAACATGGCACACGAAGCTAAACAAGGCAGCTAATATAGAAAGTTTAAACCTTGTTAGTTTATGTGAATACGGAATAGAGAAAATACGTAGTACCAACCTCAACTGGAATGGCAGAAAGTAATACGTTCCATTGGTGGAATGAATAACGATATTATTCGACAAAGAATACGAATAAATGTACCAAAGAATCAACAAGATCTTAAAGCTTTACTTCGACAATATGATAGCGAAATCAAAGATGATCATCGAAGAGTACCAAAACAACTCAAGCTAGATACTATGCAATCGTATGAGAAAAACGGAAATTATCAAAAAAATGTTTCAACTGTAAAAAAAAAATAGGTCATTCAAAGAAAGACTGTAAATATTCAGAAAACCCGAAGCATGCAATGAAAGAAATCTAAATTAAGAAGCAAAAGAAGTGTTATAATAGTAAAGAAATTCAACTTGTAGCTGAGGATTGCAAAATTGGCTTTGAGTCTACCGCCTTGCAAGCTCCTGGAAGAGAAGTCGATAGACAGTAGTTGTATTCCTGGCGTAGATGGCGTAAATCATGGGCTCCCAACCGGTGGTACGCGTACCCCTGGTGGTACGCGGGAACGTTTCAGGTGGTACGCGTAAGTGATGTGTGCAAGAGTGAAGATAAGTTCCATTACTCCTAATGTTGATATTTTAATCTTTAAAAAATCGTTAAAAACTCGCTATTCTAGCTCCAGTTTTTAAAAAATTTTTCCCAGGTGGTACGCAGGTGCAAAAAGGTTGGGAACCCCTGGCGTAGATTGATTGGTTGGAAGACGATTCGGCGTCCCGGATTGTGCGTTGTCATGGGAAATTATGGATTGAACTTGGCGTAGTTCTCAATGATGAGACCCCGAATTTGATATGTACTGGATAGTGATATAAGTGTGTTGTCAGGAATGGACGAAGAGTGGAAAGGTGGAGTCCCGAGCGTTGGATGATTTTTGTATATTGGCGAATGCATCGTAATCTTGGTTGTGATTGGCGCATTTTTGAAGTATCCGTATATTTGCTCTCGTAGAGAACAAAACTTCTAAACAGTCTATGGTTACTTTGGGTTTTTTGTTTAAACGAGCTGGCATCCAGGGGCAGTCATGACTGATAAAGCGGAAATTTTCACTTCATCGGAATTCGTTAATTGTTTTAAACGAGAAGATGTTGAATTGCACCTTAAAAATGTGGGAGTGCCCAGAGGTGGCGGACAGGTAAAATCAGTGATAAAAGTCTTGTCTGATCTAGTGAAAAGTGCGTTGAACAACAGAAAGGAGATTGAATGGTTTGCAATATTGACCGGAATTGAAGCAGTACTTAATGAAGGTAAAAGTTTGGCAACTTGATATACGTCAGATGCATTTATGTTCTGAGGGAAGAATCGCGCAAGCGGAAATAGGATTTGGCAACAGTAAGATTTGGAAAGCTAAGCGGGAGGTTTTTGGGACTAAGCAAAATTATAGAAATGCTGGCTAACGAACGTTGCGTATTTGGAGGTTGGAGAAACTAGTGAAAGAGGCTACTTATGAACAGTTGAGAGGCTGGTTTAACAGACAATTTTGAAGAAAATATGACTAGTGAAGCAATTTGATTCATTGCTTTTCTTTGGTAAGTACATTTATACTATAATGTACATTTTCACATATACAAAACAATACTGAAAGTAGCTGTTTACAGTACAGAAACGTAAAATTTTACTTTATAGTACAGAAATGTCAAAACCTCAATTGTTTTATGTGCAATCCTACTAAAATGTACACTTTGACATATATTTTTGACGTATTTTGTGAATTTTAAATATTTTATTGCTTAGCAACATACGTATTTCGTTAAATTATTATCGTAAATTTTTGCAGAAAATGTGCATTTCATTCCAATTACACATAAAATAGTTTATGCGCTTTATCCTTAAGGTGCCTTTTTGGCATTTGCGTGGTTATAGACTTCGTCTGCGCCTCAGTCTATAATTTTCCGCGCTCATGCCAAGAAGATGCACTTTCAGGACTTGGTGCATAAATAACTATTACGGACGGTAGAACCAAGTTATTTAAGGCGTTGCGGCCGAGTTATTTAAGGCGTTGCGGCCGAATTATTTAAGGCGTTGCGGCCGAGTTATTTAAGGCGTTGCGGCCGAATTATTTAAGGCGTTGCGGCCGAATTATTTAAGGCGTTGCGGCCGAATTATTTAAGGCGTTGCGGCCGAATTATTTAAGGCGTTGCGGCCGAGTTATTTAAGGCGTTGCGGCCGAATTATTTAAGGCGTTGCGGCCGAGTTATTTAAGGCGTTGCGGCCGAATTATTTAAGGCGTTGCGGCCGAATTATTTAAGGCGTTGCGGCCGAGTTATTTAAGGCGTTGCGGCCGAATTATTTAAGGCGTTGCGGCCGAATTATTTAAGGCGTTGCGGCCGAATTATTTAAGGCGTTGCGGCCGAGTTATTTATGGCGTTATTCAAAATTCAAAAAAAAAAAAAAAAAAAATGTCACGGGGACGCGACAATTGCAGGAAGGCCGTGTTAGAATAAGTGAGGATTACTAAACCTGAACCCGGACCTGTATATGACGTTAATGAAATACTCTGCCCTGACTAATAATTTTAAATAAATGCGTTGAGTAAGTAATACCAACCTAATTTGGTATTATTAGGTTGGTAATCAACTATAACAGTATTACTATATAAAAACACAGTTTATCATAGAGGTGTGAAGACAGTAGAAGAACCTAAATATAGAAAATCGAGAAGAATATTATTTTAGCTTCATTTATTGCAAATATTTTGGCTCACGCTAACATACATATAAGTATTTCGTTAAATTATTCCGTATAACATAATTATTATCGTACATTTTTTGCAGAAAGTAGGCATTTTATTCCAATTACACATAAAATAGTGTATGCACCTTATCTTTAAAGTATCTTTTTGGCATTTGCGTGGTCATAATTTTCCACGCTCATACCAAAAAGTTGCTCTTTCAGGACTTGGTACATAAATAACTATTTAAATTTTTGTGGTTAGTTTAATAATACCTACTTAATTTTACAGGATTATTTTGTTTCTATTAAAAGAATCAACAAATAACTATATTGAAGTGATCTCAGCGAGACACCCCTCAAAAATGCGCCAGCAGCTCGCCAAATGGGAACACTAAAAAAATCTTTTTCAGGGTATGTGGCTTCTCGTCGAAAATATGAATTTTGTCGAAATCAACAAAGTCAAATAGATGAAAACGAAGTCGAAATTAACAATAGAATAATTTAATTTTTTATTCAAAATCTTACTAATAAAAATATTCATCAAAAAGACCTCTTTACTCACAAATTTGAGTTTTGAAAGCGCTGTGTAGGTAATATGTTAGCAAATACAAACGCGTTGCTATAAATGAAAAATCAAGTGCTCAAAATAGAAAAAACAACGCATTTGCATCCACTAGGGTGTAATCGTGTTCGTAAGCTAAACAAATTTGTAATAATTTTAAAATTATGTAAAATAAAATTATTCAAAAACAATAATCAATAATTAAGTCTATCGGCGCCACAAAAAATTTTAATTTTCACAACAAACGCAATTTTATCGATAATGTTAACAATATGCACAGAGCTCTTTTACCTTGTAAATTTTGTTGGTGAAGAAAACTCCTCATTCGACCTGCACGAACGTCGAACCATTTACCAAAACGTTGATAAATTTTCCTTCATTGTACTCTTGAAACCAGAATTTCAAATCACACGAAAAAAATGACGAATCAAAACAAATTGTCGCTCAAAACTCGGAACAACACTTTTCCAAAATTCCAAAATTATAAATCAACAAATTCTGGTCGAACGCCAATTCAATCTTTATCAAATTTCGGTCTACCAAGACCAAAAAAAACGATCTCACAAAGAAATATTTCACTATTTACGCCTTTTTCGGCGGCCAAAATATAACACAACCAAAATGGCTCCAAGTTTACTCTTTTCACGACCCTGAGTCGATTAAAATTTTCTAACCAAATTTTTCTTCCTTTTCTTCATTTTTTTCACACCGAACCTGCGCTCTACCAACCATCCTTATCATGCGCTCACTTTCAAAAACCTTTAAATAATTTTCAATACCAAACAAATTCATAACTTCAAAAATTTTTAAATAAAATAAAATTTGTCTGTTGTTTATGTTAAAAGTTACAATAAACTTTCATTAGAGCGTCTCTTTGATAAATAGAAATCGTTTCATGACAATATATTTTGTTTCCCTATAATCGCTTTTTTTAAGTAAAAGATAAAACTAAGTATCCTGTAAATTTCAAATTTTTGTTTCTTTCAAACATGTCCAAATTGTAGCCTGAAATAAGCAAATTCTTAAAATTTCAAAATTTCAAGCAAAGATTTTTCTAGAGTTGACTGAACGAGTCCATTTTACTTTTTTATTCTCTTACGATATATGCACTTTAATATCTAAAAATTTTTCTCAAAGATATTTTTCAATTTTTTCCTTTCAATTGCTTTATTTTGTGTGGACCCGAAATGGCTTCTGCGAAAATTAAATTTTTGTGGATTTTGGTCCTTGAAACCTTAAAGAATTTTCTCACAAAGTTTGAGTAAAATCTCAAATAGTGCAGCAACAAATTGAGAATAACTATAAAGAAATTTCAAAAGTAGGTATGTGTGATATGAGTATGTATTGTAAAATATAAATTTAACAAAAACTTAATTGAGTAATAAAATATTAAAATTTTAACTGTAAGTGTAATTTCTTTTATGTTGTTCTTCACTTACTGTTAAAATTCTACTATTTTAGCGCTTAGTTAAGTTTTTGTTTAATTTATATAATATGAAGGAATCGTTGCATAGCAATACACGACAATATGCTCTCTGATACGAAACGCAGCGATCCTTGAGTAATTTAGCAGTAAAATTGATCGTTAAATTTGATCCAACTATAAAGACATTTGATTAGCAATTATTTGTCTAAAAAGTTTAATAAGGAACTTTTTTTAGAACCCTTAACAGGATTTTAGATTTTATTGTAGGGTTACACTCATTTGGCTTCAAAATTGGTCCGGTTATACTACCTTTGATTTTACCACAGCGCCAGTGTTTGAATGGTCACCGGAGGGCCGAACTAAGAAATTCTATAAAGTCTGCGATTCTAATCCAAAATTTCCGCTCTATGACTCAATCGGAGATCACGTCGATCACATCGCGCTACTGCTGTGGCTACTATTGATATGAAATATTTGAGGTCAAGCATTGCAAATTTTACGATTTAAGAATTACTTTTACAATTACAGTTTAAGCAAAAAATCCGTAGGAATTAATAAAATTTAATTACAATTTCATTGGTGCAGAATGAATAAGTACGTTGTCATCATAAACAAGTAATATTATATAAATAAAGTGTTAATGCCAGTTGCAACTAAAGTACTGTCTAATATAACAAAACAAAAAAAAAGGTTATTCCGTGTGTAATTTGAATTGTTGTATTATAGGGACGTATCGAATCACTGATGAGTACATATCAATTTCTTTCTCTTCCACACGTTTTCTTTGAGCTAAGGTTGAGTATCTCCATACCACCGATTTCGAGCGACTAATGTTAGAGAAAGGTTTTAACATTTACACCCAGCGGCTACTTACACAAGATTGGGAAATTGTGTACGATTGGTTGCAGCAATAATTTTAGTTTTGCTTTATTATAATTTACTATCTGATACTTTCACCTCTGTCATAGAATACCATACGAGTGAGTCAACAAAATGTTTTTCTTTTGCTTAGTCTACATGCAAATATTCGTTCAAACTTTATTATAATATTAGTTTGACGGTTACTACAATTCTTAAATCATCACATCTCATACCTAAAACATTTCAAAAGCCATTTCCAGAGCAGTGAGCTCACAAATTTTCTATTACCATTTCCGTCATAGCCACTTGTCTCAATGTATACTCTCGCATTGGCATGCAAATTACAAACTTAATCTTTAATTGACTTACTCATTTGTACACTTTCAAATTTTTCTCTCATCAACTGCTGTTTCTTTGTTTGCTTACACTCGCACTCTTTAATTGTTGATTATTTAATTCTGCACATCATAAACCACAAATTACGCTGTCAAATTAGTATTTTATAATAATTTATTCTCTATTGTTTGCTTTAGAATTTGTACAAAAAAAATAGTAATTATTGTGAGAACGCCCTAGATACATCAAACTATGTTTTCTGATGCTGATTCTAAATACTATATCTTGGTAGGCAAGAATAAATCAAAACCATGACGTGCAATTTAGTAGTGCAGATAATACATATTATAACTTACCAATTAACTCAAGTAAAGATTAAATTAATCGTGCAAGTTTATCTGAAATTAAGATGAAGAGAAGCTTACCACCGATTTGAAGAACATCCAGACATTTGTATCAAAGTTGGAAAAATTTTGTTAGGTAGGTATATGAAAAGCAGATTTTGAAATTGGTTTTCTCTTTACTCAAATTACAGGCTTTATAATTTATAAAGCAAATTTTAATCTCATTATAGTGTAAAATCTATAATTGAAGTAGCTCTTATAATACCGCTTCGATATTCTAACCCCATCGCCCAATTTTCATCTGCCACTATAAGAAGCTTAGCAACTACTGTAGTTTCGATAAAGTTAACTCCAAACAAGATTTTACGAAAATGTTGAATATGTCGTTAATTAAGCAGACAAAATAAGTTAAAATGAGGAGACGTTTCGTATTAATTTATTATCTCATCAACATCATCCACTTTTTGTTGTTGTTATTATTATAAGAAACCTTGTAGGTATTAGTTTAACTTTGTGTTACTGTGAAAATTTCCGTCTGTCTGTTTTATAAAAAAGAGGTCTGATATTATGTGATCCGGAAACCAACCCTTTCACAGATATAAGTGATTTTTAGAGTCGATATAAGTTGAATGCTCCGCTGAATTCTGTGGTGATTATCAAGAAACACTTGAATCAAATTTTCAATAAATCTAGGTTTAGTTGCTTCATACAAACCTTTTATGTGTGCAAAAATTGCTGCAATATAAATAAAAATAAACCGAAATTAATTAAACACGTGAATTAGTAAATTATCTGCTCGAAAGGTCAGAGTTAAACATAAACTGTGACGATCAGTCACACTGTTTACAATAAATTATTTTCTTCTTTAGTGCATTTCTTACTTTTTAGTATGGTGTTATTATTAATATTAAATATTAATGTAAGCTGTTCTTACGTTAATTGTTTTTTAATTTTAATTAATGAAATAATAGTAGTACATTTCGTAGCTTAGTAGTCACGAATAAATCACAACTGAATTACTGAATACAAAATTACATTATGGTTCTAAAATCAATCTACTAAAATATATTTTGACCTATTTATAGGTGACATTCACACTTAACCGATTTGATTGATTATGTATTAGATATGTATGTAGAGTAGAATAAGGCATTTGAATGGAAACATAATTTTTATTACACCCTTTGTATTATAAATGAAAATTTAGATCAGTAAACCGTGATAAAAAGGTCTGTAAATTAAAGAAATTTAAAATTTTCCGTGATGTTTCAAATGTTTTTACCGAGCGAGTGCAAAGCGAAACCATAAAATTGCTATTCCGAGATGTTAGAATGAAAATTGAATAAAAAATATTGGAAAGAACAAAAAGACTATGACTACGTAAAAATCAACATTTGAAAGCATCTATGACCTCTCTACAAATACTATGAGATATTTGCAGTCTTTTCCAAGACAAAGCTTTACGTACGTTCTCAAATTCTTCATTACTTTCTGTAAAGTATTCAATTTTGTTGTTTGAATTTCAATACGAATGTTGTTCTTTAATTCATGAATGTTCCCAAAAGATAATTTGCATAAACTTGAGTGTTTAGCACACCCCATCGATTCCAATTTTTAAAGATGTTAACGGTTCAGTTATCGCAGTTGTATCGTAAAAACATCGTGTGACGTGCTTTGGCAATCTCTCGACAAAAATAAACGAAAATGATCTTAATTTGTGCAACAATTAATCACTTCGATAAAATAGTAGAAGATATAAATCGTGAGTTGGGTTAAACGTTAATTTAAAGCTGGAGGAGAGATAGAGCTCACATGTCTGAAACTTAAACTCTAGAGAGCCCATTAAAAAAATTTATAATTTCATTACTACAAATTGTACGTAACATAAAGCAATGTAATTTAGATGTAATCGTTCATAAGGTTCTTTCAAATTGAAAATTTAACTAAACACAACTTTCAAACAAAGTTACTGCTGCATTGCAGATTTCCATTACAATTTCAGTCATTTCAGGAGTAGTAAACAAATCGTACACTATAAGATATTGTCCATAAATTTGTACAATGCGAGATACATACGGACGTAATGCAAGTGTAATTAACAATCGTAAATTCTAAATGGTTAGACTAGCCTGGAGGTGCTTAAGCAGTGTTTAACTATTCCGCTTGAATAATTTGTGTTGTGGCACACATCTGACGTTTATTATAATTGAAAATTATATTATAAATTATGTTTTTATATCTTAAATCGTCCGAAAAACCAAAACATTTTGGGCCATCCCTTCGACATCAGAAGTGGGATCGCATTTGAATTACTAGCATAAACGATCGTGTGTACATGACAAATTAATCTCTTCGTGACTATTCTCCATAATAATTAACAGCACTTTGTTTAAAAAGTTATTTGTTTTTATATTTCTGATTTTATCTCGAAAAATTAAGTTAAGAGAAAGTAATTAGAGCAACATTAATGGAAACTTTCACCGAATAAATTTAACACATTCATTTACATATAAGTCAAGTTCAACTGAAGTTATTTGTAACAACAAAAATAAGCATCCTTTGTTAAGTAGCAAAAGTAATTATTTAAGTAAATAAAAACAATTATAAGAGCAAATTTTTTAACATTTTAATGACTTGACGTTTTCCCAACAAACTTGAACAAAATATAATTTGTAAGGTATACGATAACTGCGAAATGTTTTACAAAAGTCTTCTTGAAGCGATAATTAAAATTTTAATTATGTTTTAAAAAGCTGGCGTTTTAATTTATTTTTTAAACCGATATTAAGCAGAACGTAAATTTAGGCTAATATAACGATTTTCCTCAATTTATTATCGTTAGGTACCTACTAATAATATTAATAATGGTAACTATGGCATCACAATTTTTACGCTTTATAGATTTATCGATTGATAATTAAAAATTAATTGAAATTTTTTAATTAATACTTTCTTACTAATTTATTAAACCGCCTGTTTAGCTAGGTATGCTTTTGTATCGTCCTGTATAATGCGAAATTAATATCGCTATGCAGAGCCGTACCACGCAAGAATAAAAATGACATCAGCCCATGGGTGGCAGCCAAATCCTCAATAAAGAAACAATCACTTTCTTACTTTTCGCAATTTACGGATTATCCCTCCATCTGGTTATTCCCACTCCTCTTTTTCTTTTTTGGACGGCTACCTATTCCTCTTTTTATCAGTCTTGTTTCATCCATCTTTGTTACATTATGTCATCATTCTTGAACTATCATCGCACTGCTATATTTATGATATTGTGGGTATCATATTTTATCCTTTCTGGTTTTTACCTGCATAACAAATGATATTAAATTCATCTGTACACATTTTGTATCCCTTCATACCATTCGCCGATTTTTATTTCATCCATCACTATGTTAAAAAGTAGAACTGAGCAAATATTTTGCCTGATTTATGTTTCAGCAGGAATCGCATGTGGCATCTCCTCATTCCTTTTTTGGAGCACTGTGACATGTTCTATCATAGATGTTTGCATGTTTTTCTTTTGTAATATTGATAAGATGTCTTGTAGTCGAATTTTATTTAATGCTTTATGTAGCTTCACGAAGCACGTAAAGGTCGCTTTGTTATATTCTATTACTTTTTCTATCACCTGTTATATAGTAAATATTGCATCAGTACCCGATCTGCTATTCTAGAATCCTTCTTGTTCTTTTTAAAGTTTTCCTTATTCCGTAAATTTCTCATTTTAAAGTTTCGCGTTTTTGGTTTCCTTTTATGTTTTTATTGTTGATATGGTTTTTCAATTCTCTATTGTGACATTCCAAATTTCAGGTTTTCACTTAGAAAATGTTAGTAATTCTATTATATATAACACGAGACGCTCGGTAATTTTGAAGTAATTTTGGATATTTCGCCGTACCCTGTGTATGCATAAAAGCAACAAAGATCTGGTAAAACCGTCAATTTTAATAAACCGAAAGTTACAACTTAAACACAGATTTAACAGCCGATTGTATTATTGAAAACTAAACAAAATTATTTTTGCTTGATTGAAAATTACAAGCAAGGTCGTGTTACTTTATTGAATTAACTATTACCATCACTTTTAGTTTTCAATATATGGCAGCGTTGAGTCATGTGTACGTTTGCATATATTTATTTATAGTTAAAATATTTTATTCTTCTTTAGATAAATTTTGAGGTTTTTTAAAAAATGCAGTTTTTAACGACAAACTGTAATGTTTTGATATGATTGGTATTTTTGGTTTTGAATTTTTTTATAGAATTTTAAGTAGATATTGGACTACTTCATTACCAATGTCATTCAATTAACTGATATTGTTTTTTATCCTTGTTTATCATAAATTCTTATATGAATTTTTGTATATGTAAGGACGTTATTCGGGCTTTGACAGAGAAACAACAGGGGTATTCACACTGACGTGTATTTATAACGTGTATCATGCATTTTTGATCATCACTTAAACCATGAGGTGGTGACACAAAAATTAAGAGAAAAATCGCAGTTAACTTCCTCTTGCCTAACAATTTATTATTTTCTGATGAATGGTAAAGTAGAAGAAAAAGGAAAAGTAGAAAATCCGGTTTGACTCCGGGCGAAGTACGAATCTTATTCTGATCGTCTCCACTCAGAATGGCAATGGCAAACCACCAAGGTGTTATTTGCCTAAAAAACATTTTAAAAATGTCACTATGTCCCTTCGTAAAACAAAGGAATCTGAGAGAGAAAAAAAGTAGACAAAGCTCTATAAAAAAATTCTTAATTAAATAATAAGTGAATGGAAACCTCGATTTAAATCAAATCCAGAAATGTCCCTTCTATACGTCACTGATAAGATCTAATAAAATCGAAACATTTACGTATAGTTTGAATTCATGGTTGTAACCCTCTTTGTTTTAACAATTTTAACTATATAGATAAATGATTTACCTTTTCATCAAATTTTTGGTAAAGAAACAATAATTTTCATCACGTTTTCCATCATTTATAGTCGCTTCAAGTGATCACCATTGCAAACTCCGTCGTAAAAAATTTTATTGTAGAAAATTAAACTTTAAAAAAATTTAGATTTTAATTCCATTTTACAGTTTTACTACTGCTATGATACGTAAAATAGTAATAGAACCATTTTTACAGATTGTGTTGCGCTTAAAAGGCAATTGAAAGTATTTAATCGATTGGTAATTAAGGACGCTATGATCGTCAAAAAAGTTTTCAAACAGTTGATATAAATTATATTATAAAAAAGAAGATTAAATCAAATTAATGAGTACGATAGTGTTATTTAAAGTCTATTATTTCATTCATTTAAAAGGAATTTGGGTCGATTCCAGAAAACTTTTTGCCCAGAAAAGTTATTAATATGCATTCGCTTTTTTTTTGTTTTTATAATATTTTGAAAGATAGTAATAAATAATGATTATTAAAATTTATTTTAATCACCAATTATTTATAAAATATCCATATTAATTATAATTCTGTTATCTTAATTATCTTAAATAAAAGAATTTTTTTTTGCAACCGCGATAATGGGCGCCATTCATACTGTTATAAAAAAGAACAAAAATTATTTTAAGTCTCAGTCCCTTATTATTGAAAATCTGCAATAATAAAATTATTATTAAGTATGGAGGTGAGGAGAAGGTGCAAAGTTTAGAACACAGCTAATTAAATATTATGTTGTTACGCCACTGCCTTGTAATGCCAAAATTAGTACAAATAACGTAAATTTTCAACAACAATAAGAATATTTATTTCATGGAAAATAATTTTCCGGATATAGGTGTTTGAAATTTAAAATAATACCTACATTGAATTGTAAATTACTTGGTTATAGTTCAAAAACAAAAACATTTATAAACGGAAGAAAATCCATATTGAAAACTATTTTCCGTACTATGTATGCTAATTCAATAAAATAACTCGAAAATAAAAGCGAGTGTCGGTAAACAAGAAATAATGAAATCGTATTCTTCTTCAACAATAAAAAGATAAATTGAAAAATGTTCGACATTTTCTAATTTAAAAAAGTTCGTGTAGGCCTAGATGGAAAAATGCTGTCCTTGATTGTATTGGCATAAAAAATGATTTACATATTATTGATATTCTGCAGAATATGTACTACATTACAGACGGGGTAATTACTGAAACGTTTATTATGTACCACCCCGAGCGACCACAATCGCATGATGTGGGGAATCGACTCTCAGCTACTAGCCATGAGACACGTTCCACACGTTCCCACATAGGGATTTCAAATGACCTGGCGTCAATATCACACCCTCTGTTTTATAAAACTTTGGTCGTGCTTGTTATCATATCAGATTATTCAGGTTTTTATCTGCTGTCACATCGTACCAAAAAAATTTAAATATTCTGTACGTCAAATTAAATAAATCAAGTCTCGTCGTGAGCTTTTTATTTGCATTTCAAACTCCGGGCAACACACGTATCAAATTAAGCTAATAAGGGTGTAGGCTGCAGTGATTTACGTCTTGACAGTTTTTCGATATGAAAAATTATGATGAGCGCAAACCTTATAATAACACAAAAGCAAAGAAAGGCAAAAAGCAGCATATCGTATTGCTTAGAAAACGTAAGAAGCAAACAACGTTGCAAACAAGCAAGAAACAAAATAAAAATAGAATAAAAGAATATAAAAACACTGGTTCGTATAAGAGTAACCGTTACACGATTTTATCACATGAAAAGGAATGACAGGAAATAATCTAAAAAGTAGGAAAAGAAAAAGTGAAATAGTCGATACACGCAATAGCACGGACCCTTAATGCGTGCTGTGAAAAATACTAAAAAATATTAAGAAAAATTTTATGTCAGGGGTGAATATAATAATAAATTGGAAGGGAAAATTACTGCAGGTAATGAAATTGTAGCACTAAAACTTTAACAAAAAGGTAATGGACTGTACAATGAAGATTAAAATGCCGGTGGAGATTGATGGTGGAAGTTAAATTGAGTTTTCTACAAGTACATAGTGAACAAGATGGTTACACGTTAAAAAATGTTTTTAAAATAGAATCACTCAATATTTTGGAAGAACGGAGTAATTTTTCTGCAAAAGCTTCTGAAGAAAACTCGGATCTAGTAAATTAACCCTGACTCGAAAATATTACGTTTATTAAAGAAAACTCAACGGAATTTGATAGATAACATTGAAATTGAAGGTTCAAGGGGTGGTAGAATGTTGCATATCGATTGGTTTAGCTAATAATTGATTTTAAAGTTTGCAATTTTTGTTAGATATTCGTCTCTATTGACTCATTTTGTTGACGGTCAGTGTGCTCACACTTATTCTTACGCGCGGAGAATGAGGACCGACCTAGATCAGCTCTAGATCAGAAACCTATATCAATATTTGCTTCATAAATTTTTAAAATGGGAGTCAGGGTAATTGTACTATTCTCTCATTTTTTATCTTTCGAAGATTGGTAGTAACCTAGCGGTAAAGTTAAATGCGGAGACCTACAGTTTAACTAAAATTTAAAGAAAGGTTTACAGCATTTAGACTTTGCGGCTGTCTTTCACATCATCGGACGAGTTTTTCATTACTAAGATAATCCCAAACCTAAAATGCTCTATTATCTTAATAAATAAATTAAAATAATAAATAAAAACGTTTTATAAAAGTACATTAAATTTAATGCACTTACCTACAATGGAAACGCTTTTCCGATTAGATCATACGAAGCACAATCATTTCGATAGACTGAATTGTGTGTTGAGGATTAACCTCACTCATAAACTTCGTAAACTTCCATTGTATAGTTAATGTACTTACTAATATTGAAATCAGATCAAATATAAAAGAATTTACTCGATAATACTACAATCCTTACATTAATGTAAAATAAGTTTGAAATTCAGTCGCATCTAAGAATCGCTTACGCACTGATGAGATCAAATAATACTGAAACATACTATACGTATTCCTGATTGTGTCTTCTTTTAATTTTAAAATAAAAGTGGAATGAAAAGCAAATAAGATTTTAAATATTTTCAAAAAAATTGATTTATAAAAGTGAGACTGGAAACAGAACTGGCGCTTTGCCTATTGGCGCCAAACAAAATAAGCACTTAAAATTTTATTTAAAGAGGTCAGCATAATTTTCCTTCAATAATTTATACATAAATAATACTTTACTAATTCTAATACAATAATTAGGAACAATAATTGCAATGAACAACTAACTATATCTGCATTTGATTTCTGACATTGTTTTACAATAGGTAATAAGAAACATCAAATAGATCTGCCCATGATGCAATCAGGATTGGTTCATTAATTTATTTATTGTTTAAAAACTGTGCTGGTACAACATTCAGACCATACAACCCGGAGAACCTAATTACTTATAATATTTAGATTCGCCTAGCCGCCTTTAGATCAGCGGCCTTCAGGCCGCACAACTTAAGTAATCTAGTAATTTATAACTGTATAATGCACATTCAAAATTTTTTCCTAATAAATTTTATTAACTATAGGCTATAGTTGAGCTCCCATCTACAACTAACAATATTATGGTAACCATGGTTCCTCAGCGCTAAACTAAAGCCTAAGTTCAGAAACTTGGCATTATGTTAAATTATTGTTATGATATACTAATACACTTTTACCTTAATAAAATATCTTTTTCAAATCACGATTTCTAAATGATGATGGATCGAATTACAGAAACCAATATGTTTTCAATCCATTTTATTACATTTGACGTCAATATAAACAAAAAATTCAGTTTTATAAACATGATTATGTATTTTTCAAATTTAATGATGAAAATCAGTTTGAAATGTTCGATTTTGAAATTATAGAAATTAAATCATAGAATTGTACGTTGAGAGTGTATTTGCTCTGGAATTCGGTGTTTTTTTTTCTGATTAACCTCAAACTGTAAGCTTACTAGAAATTTAGTATCGTTATTAATGAAGATACCCAAAGTAAAATATTTTTATAAGTCATAACTAATTGTGTATCATTTAGCCCCCATCTTAGTCAGCAGCGGGTTTTCCAAACTTTTTTTCAGTTAATTCCTCCTATTACAGAACGACAGAGCGACACTTTTATATGCAATGAACAGACAATCTAAAAAATCTGGCAGATTTCTGTCAAATGAGAATTCCCAAAAGCGGAAGTAAATGGCGATAATTAAATGTAAATTGGTGACGACTTAAAGAACTGACAAAAGTTATAAAGTTTGAGTAGGACACGAAATGAAATGCCGGTAACCTCCAAAAAATGTATGGTTATAGCTTACATTTTCTGAAAAATTTGTTCCTATTACGAATTTATATTGGCGCCGACTATTAAGGTCATTAGACTTTTGCAAATCAAAATAATATTTAGAAAAAACTTGACTGAAATTTTTAACCATCATAAAGATTTGAAGCTAAACTTATAATTTTAGCTCCCCAACAACTTTACCGGTAGATTTTAATTTATTTCTCGTGGTTTGGAAAAATAATGATTTTGATGTTTAAAATCGTAAAAGTAGTTTCGTACTATTAAAAGCATCCACAAATATTATGTGACTATCGATTATAAATTAGGTCAATTTGTAAAATATCACATAGAAATTAACGATTAGGGTTCCTAAGCTTTAATGGTAGCGACCTTGCCCTATTTATTCATGTGTAACATCTCCGTTTATCCTTTTATACCAAAATCTGGTAGTGAAACTAACCGTGTATACGTTTGCGTGCTACATTGAAGATTAACCCCTTAACTTACAAAGTTCGCAAAAAAGTTGGGGTAATTTTTCCGAATCAATAACATACAAAAGGAAAAAAAATTGGTATAATCAGATTTTCGTTCCTGAAAAGATTAATTAAAATCTTTCGATTGTAATGATAAGATAGATGCATTCGCGTTTAGTGTGATATAATTGGGGTCAATTTTTGAATAAAATATATAAAACAATTATTACAAATTAGCTGCACCTGCGTAATAGTGGCATTGTAAAGATTAATAGTTTGACTGCCATAAAGATAACATTACATAACTTGAAAGTAATAGAGAAACTTGAAGCCATATGAGAAAAATTGAAAAATCCCATCGGTTATTATTTCAAAATAATTGACTCGAAGAAATTAACATTTTTATTACCTACATACTCGTGCATTTGATAAAGCGTGATACATTTTTTATTATGGTGAAGCTAAAAATAACCGGAAAATATTTGCCTTCTGGCTAAAAAAAACATAATAAAACGACAAGCAAGGGAAATTCTTATTCAAGTTCGACAAAATGTAAATATTGACAAAACTGATATCAAAAAAGCACAATATTTCATACATGCGAAGCCTTGCTCGCATAAAATAATCTTGAACATTTGAAAAAAGGCCTTATTCGTGCAAATTTTCAACATCATAACCCCTATTTCACTAGTAAACAAACAAACTATCCCCAAAAATGGGTCACCGAGTGGTAAAATAAATGCAAAAAAATGCGGAAAAATTAGTGCAACAAAATTGGACTACCTTAATAAAATCGTTACTTACCAAAAGCTGTTTTATCGTAAGATACTATTCGATTTAACGCCAACCACCGTAAGAGAAGCACGGTAGCCAACTTAATGCGATAAAATAGAACCGAAAACTTGAAATAACCAATGACCAATTGCGCATATTCGTATGATCAAAACAAGCTCAAAATTTAAGCTTCGCGATATTCCGTTTTGAAAAGCTCTCAACGAGTCTAAAAGCTTCTTGCACTGTTCCTGTTGACAAGGACCTTTCCGGAGGCGCCCTCAGGCGCCAGGATTCACCAACTCCATATTGATTTTTCCGCCCTTGTTTTATCTTTCTCACACAAATAAGTAATAAATTAATATTCTTTTTTTCTACTTCATAAATCTCAACTCGAAAATATAGTTTACCCCAATTTAATACTTTTCATTTTCTTAATAATTTTTTTTAACTTTTTGTCACACCAACTTATTGGCTAAACGTCAAAAAGGGTCAGTTTAATTTATCAAATCGAAAATAATATTGCAAAACTTATAAAGATCAAAAATCGGTTACAATATGTTACTGGAAATTTTACGCTGCGGTGCTTACAATGAAGCCACCTAAAAATGTAAGATGTGTCAACACGCTTAATCATTTTTCCGTTAAACACTGAAAAGTTTTTGCGGAGTTCACATAAAATTGTAAACATTTCAACTATGTCAAGCATTAATCCATAAAGAATATATTAGTAGTAAAGAAAAAGTTTTACGTTCCTTTCGTCTTACCAGAAAAGTTAAAATCTCGTATTTGTTTAATATTAATATTGTAAATTGTTATTGTAATTATTATTGGTAAGTTTACTAACTTAATTGAATAATGTGAAAATGAATTACTTTTAGCTAAAAGTTTAATACAAATATTATTTATTTTATTTACTTGTGAGATTAATAATAACATGAAAATTTTAAATTTTTAAATTAAAGTCAAAATTATTCCAATAAAGAAAATTCATTTTTGGTTGCACAATGCATTGTTGCATTTCGAGCTAAATTAAGGTCTTAGTTTTCCTAATAATAAATTAATTTTAGGTTCAGTATATTCAGGAGTTTTGTACTGGAAGTAGCAGTTATTCAGTGTGAGTCATGGCAATTATTTATTCTATGCCACATACGTCATTTTTTCACTTCATAATTTTCCTTAGTATGAAACTTTGTAGTACACTTCTAAATAATATTTATTTTGTATTTTTAACTCCCCTATGTAGTTCTCAAGTTATTCAGAATTTTTTCAATTTTGAAATTTATTGTAGTTTACTGTAAAACTTATTAAAATAAATTTTTCCTTTTGATTTTATTTGTTTTAACGTAAATTTGTAGGTAGGTACACATTTAAACTTAAAATTCAAATTACTTTAATTCAGTTTTCAATATTAATTTTTGAATAAATTTGAACAAAAATATTTGATATTTTTAATGAATGTAAAGCCACCAATACGAATATAGAGTAAATGAAACAATAAAGTGATTTCAAATTTGTCACTCCAATTAAAATTCCAATTATTCCTTTTTTGTTGAATTTAAGTGGATGTCCTAAAGTTGGATTTAAGTTTTGACAGAAAATAAAAGAAAAAGATACTCCCGAAACGCTTTCGGAAAAGTTACTTCAACTTTAACTCTTTAGTTAAATACGGCAGCTTTAAATTACCACAAACTCTTTTCAATGTCTTTACAACACCAAATTTAGGTTAAAATTCTTCTTCGCAAACCAAGTCGAATGATATAAAGTAGACGCTAGATTCATTTCATAATTTTAATTTTTTGGGTTAAAAACAGAGTTAAATTTTTGACAAAAATTTCACGAATTTTCACCTTGTCATACCTGGTGAAACATCAAAGGATCATAAATTTTAAACTATTCGAGTCATTTCTTTTCCGTTGTAATGTAACATGCAATGTTGTCGTAGATTGAGCAAGATTAAAGTTCATAATTTTCAAGTTAATGCTTTTGCTTGTGAATGAAGGATGATAAATTTGAAAATCTAGTAATTAATTGCAGACAATGGGGGCTTCTAAACGGAATGCGTTAATAAGTAGGCCTCGTTATAAAAACTTAAATGATATTTCAGCTTCAGATTTTATTTTAAATAAAAGGCAAACTATAAATAGAAATATTGTGCAGTAACTCTTTCAAAAATGAAAGAAAGCTGCGAAATACTTCATTTGTATATTGTGACTGGAAAATAAAGGGGTCATGAATTTAAGGTGTCGTGGCAATGCTTATTGTTTGTCAACTTGCAAACTCATAAATTACTATAGGACATTTTACAGTTTTAGACCTAATTTTTGTCATGAACAAGGTATTTCAAAAGGTCTTATCTGTTAAAATTAGTTAATCGTTTGCATTCAATTTATTGTATTTCCCACGTTGAAAAGCTATCCGGAACCCATTGTTTAAACCTTGACGTTTTGATATTAGCTAAGAAACGTCACACTTTTCCCATTAATAATTACTTAGCAACATTCAACTATTGGGCCCTGCTTGTTATTTAATGAGTTTTCATTTCTATCGTATGCTAGTCTTCTATAAATCGAATAAATAGTTTTGGTTTTATTTGAGCTTCTCTAAGCCACTGTTATCGTCATTTAAGCTCTAGATTATCCAATTCTAGCAACGTTTTTATTTTAACTATCCTAATTTTGGAAATTGGTTAATCTTTTTCAATATATTTTCAGCAATGGAGCTTATAGCGTAGAAGAAATCAAAATTTGAAATTAGCAACAATTATTTTAGAAACTATGAAACTCGAAACCGATTCGGGAGATTATAAAGTTCTAATGAATATAAATTCTGTTCTGTTTAATAAAGCTTGATATAAATTTATTTTGTTAATGAAATTATGAAACTATTACAACTAATCGGTGAAACAGTAGCTTTAAGTTTCCTCGAATGCAGAAACTAAATTCCTGATGTCAGCATATCTATGCACAGAAAATGCAAACTAACAGACAAATAATAGTGTATTATTGTATACTGGACGTTGACAACAAAATATCGCTCCAAAACTTTCCCTAACTTGAATCAAAACAGGCGCTTTCAAATTTCATATTATAACTTTCAGCAATTCCTATAAAAAAAAACTATTCCAAAAGTCTGTGCAGCACACACAGCCTTCGCTTTTATTTATATGTAAAAAAGTTCACTACAAAGCAAAAATTGAATTATAAAACAACAAGAAAAAATGTAAAATTAAAATATCTCTTAGATTTGATTTAAACGGAAGGGTATATCGAGCAGTGTCGTTTCTAAACTTCCTCGGACCCCCCAAGGCAAGTATCCCCAACCGCTACTTCTCCCGTCCTTAATCCTTATCATCAACCAATTTTTAGAGAAATTTGTGCAGATAAGCTGATGTAGTGTAAATAATTGTTAATTGATCTAAATATCGTGTCGATTGATTTTGGTAGTCCTGAGTGCGGAAAACTCCGGGAAATACTCAGCAGAAACTAACTAAAAATTCAATTGTGTTTATTGTGTAACATTTCAAATGACAGTTTTCTCTTATAGTCATTTGTTCCAAAATTTAAATTATTTTAAAATAATAAAAAAAATTTGTTACAAAATTTTAATTGTTAAATTTTATGAGATGTGCAAGTGGAATTAATTATTATTCATCATTATATGACCGGTTATACTTGGATACCCACACACCTGAAATATCAGTTCGCCATTTGCACTAATCTTGCATTTGCAGTCTAGGCTCGTATTGGTAATACTTTAGGGTCTTTTCTAACCCTCTTGTAAATATCATCATGTTATTCAAAGCTAGCACTTCCTGATCCGCAAAATCGAAGTATTTTTATCTCAGCTGAACCTCGAATTCATTTCACCGTTACATCCTCGATGAAGAAGCACCTATGTAATATCGGGTAAGCCATCAAGGCAGTAGATCAAAGATTTGAGCAATTTGTGTTAGAACAGAAATAATGCTAGTAAACCTACTCAAAATCAGGTAAAGACAAGAAAAGTCCTTACTGGAGATGAAATAATATGAAGCATGCAATTTTGACTGCTCAGCAAAATTCAAAAGTTAATAAATCAATCAATTTACACTTTACAAAATAAACCAAAAATTGAAATAAAATTTTGAAAATTAAATTAAATTTAGCTTTTGAGAATGCTAACCTGCGAGGAATTTTCCACATATTACGAATACATTTAAGCTAAATTCATGATAAAATATTAAAACTGCGAAGCTGTGCAGCTTGTACTGAATTTGTAGAAATATATACATATATATTATTTAAGCACAAGAAGGAAAATTGTTTAAATTTTATACTACCATGAGGTTACTTGCTATTCTCAAAAGGTAAATTGTTATTTTTAGAGCATATATCAGAACTATATTTAACTTTTCAACAGAAAATCAACTGTATATAGACAAAAAGGCGTTTTGATTGTCTAGGGATTTTAATTTAGGAAATAGATCATAATTTGAAAATCATTTTAGAAAATATTGCGTATTTCATATCACCAGATCCGGAGGCTAATCTTAAATTATTTCAAAAAGATTTACTATATCGGGAATGTCTATAGGTCAGATTTTCAAAACCAACCTTTTCGACTCACAAAATCATCCGAATATATTGAAATTTCATTAACTTTTATATGCATTCCAACGTGCATTCTATTTACCGAACTACTAGCATTTTATGATCCTCGAGGCACCCATGTTGCCTGTTGGAGTAACAGAAATGCCACCAATATGTCTGAAGTGGCTAGAAAATTTTCAAATGCAGACTTTTGGGATCAACTCACTCTTGAGACTTAAAAATGTTATCACAAAACTAGAAACGTGAAAATTAAATTAAATGCTAGTTTAATTACTCCACTTAGTTCATTTTTAACCTTTTTATTTTTGTGTTAGTTTGAAAATTTAAAACTTTTAATGAAGTTTCGCAGCTCGTAAAATGCTTAATTCGAATTAACAAAGGTAATTATCGGGCGGTTAATTATTCATTTCCAGTTAATAGTAGTTAAAAGGAAAACTTATAAAGCTAAGAATTATCTAGTTCACTTACCGAATACATTTGAGCAAACAATTTTATAATAATTGATTCACAATTATACCAAATTATGTGTGCTTGGTCATTTCATAACAATGAGACCAGGTTCACCTACTTATCGAATGAGTGAGAGCTGTTATTTTGAAGTTAGATTATACCGAGAGGTCACACATTAGTTCTTAATAAAATTATTGTAGATGTAAGTGTTCGGAAACTTTCCAACCACTTAAGAATCAAATGCAATTAAAAAACTTGATCATGTAGATGTGCATGTGAAAAAGTAGTACGGTGCTCCGTAATTGCCCGGTAATTATTATTATAACAAACAGTCACATCTCCTGATTTGCATTAAAGTAAGTAATGAAAGCTATTTTATGCTCTAAATAGCGTAACCTGTTCGTACCAGGAAACTTACTCATCAAATTTGGGGGAACAAAATATAATGCATACACCAAAACTCGGGAACCTCAAACAGGCAAATGAATGAAATATTGTCCAAAATTATATTATGCCAAAGTGACGAACAAAGTTGTAACGTAATAGAAAGGGGGAAGATGATAAAGAGGGGGAGCTTCTTAAGTGCACTATAATCCTCTTGCATGCAACAGTCCATTATGAAACATGTTAGGAACGCACCACATTGCCGGGGGTTACAACAAACTTAAATTATCTCACAGTGGAAATATAATATGACCCAATAATTGAATTCAACATTTTTTTTCGAGCTCAAAGAAAAATGGTTTACAAAGAAATTCAGTCACTCAGAAACCCCATATATTTTTCACGGAGAAAAATGCCATAATGAGATATGAGTTTTAAAGGAAAAAATCGACGAATGTAACAACTGCTAATATCTTACGTTAGAGGTTGAAAGATCATTAGTAGCATCTGACGCCTGCAACACCGTCGAGTTTTTAAAAATCCACATTACATCATTCCAACTTAAAAAATTAATTGCAAAATTTCATTCTTCTCGCATTTTCCCTTCAAGTAATAAAAAGTTCAAATTTTTTGTTTACATATTTTTACCCGACAAACTTTTTATTGCTTTTAAGTGTTTTAAAAGTTTTTTTAATTTTTAGCCGAAGGGTTATTATTTGCTTTCGTGTTAATTATTTATCATAAATTTGAACAATCAGTTTGATGGTTTCGGTAGTAAGTGTCAATTACAGCTAATATGTGCACTAATTCAATTTCTATTGAATTATCGTATAATGCGTGATAATAATAAGGTTAATTTGTATTAATTAGGAGGTCACAATTACATGAGTGCATCATTATGTTCATACTCTTCTCTCATCAGATTTATATTTGAATTATACATTTTTAAATCCTATCTAACGTCCTATCTATTTTAAAGTGAAATACTTTTTTAAACTTACATAATTTAAATTTTAATACTAAGTGCAGGTTGTAGATCGTACGTTAACGATTTACAAGTGATATCATTTTGATGGATATGAATATGAAATAATATCAATAGTCGAACACATGCAGCTGTGTAAAAATGGCTAAGCAAAAGCAATAGGGAGCGAGAAAGTTCCCCTCCCCCTCACGATAAAAGTTCATGACAAATGATCACTTAAAAAAAGTTTACTTTTTTAATGCTAAAAGGCGCTACCGTCAAGATTTCTCGCTAATTCTCCAATAAAGGAGCGAGAAAGTTTGACGTTAGCGGCTTGAAAGTTAAAAAAGTAAACTTCTTTTATTAAATTTTTTAATTCTAAAGGACGCTAATGTCAGCTTTCTTGCTCTCTTTGTTGGAAAGTAAGGCGATATCCAGTACTCTGATTTAAAAAATCTTTACTGGCCAAAATGATACAAAACGGGACAAATAGCAATTAGAAAAATTGAATACCTCTCAGCCGCAAGTAAAAAAATGTTTTCTCAAGAATTGCTATCGTTTTTATCGTCTTTGACAATTTAGAAAATTCATCTCATTAATTCCATGAGGGGAATACCCCCTAGACCCCCAGGTTTCACGCCCGTTTCTTCACATTCTAGAAGATCTAGCAAAGACTTCTTATAATTTAAAAAGACTGGCATGAAACCGGGGGGTCTGGGGGGTATTCCATACCCCCCAGCTATAAATAAGGAAGAGATATTCACTAAAGAATTAAATTGGCTTTTTTATCAATTTTGAAAAGTCACCTTGTTGGTTCCTTGCGCTGGAGGGTATTCCGTACCCCCCAGACCCCCCGGTTTTACACCAATTTATTCACATTTTAGAATAGATTTGTTTTGGTTTAACCATATTTTCAATATTGTATAAAGAAATAGTAGGTATTAAAAAAAAATTTTTTTTGAACGAAGATGGGGAGTAGGTAATGTTATTTAAATTACACCTCTTACCATAAGCACTTGTTACGGCCCTGGAGGGAAAAGTAAGTACAGTTTTTTTGAAAATCGTATTGTTCATTTTTAAACAATCAAAGTAGATTTTTTAAATTCGTAGTTTTCAGTTTTTTTTTGAAAATTTTTCAAAAATACAATTTTGAAATAAAATTTGTTTTAAATAATTTTTCTCCTATTAAAAAGTGTTCGGCACGGGAGCAACTCTATTAATACTGTTTGTAAATTTTTGGCACTCGTACATAAAAAGGTTCGCCACCGCTGTTGTAGAGGAAGCGTGCTATATTTATTTAATCCACACGTCGCTGAATGTATTCGCGCAAATTTACAATAATTATGAATTAATTATATTAGTAGAATTTCATGTAAATACGACAAGTCACAACTCTCGTTATGTGTAATTCAAGACTTAGCTGTTGACTATCGTTTAGCTACAAAATCATGTGCTGATTACAGTATAAGCTGAATAGACTACGTAAGGTAAAAGGTAAAGTTAATTCAATGAATGGTCTTTATATGGTGTAGTGCAAAGTGATTACAATTTGAACGTCATTAGATAGCTTTTACCTATATGTCAAGGATCATCATCTGCCTTTGTAATGGATGCTGAAATTTGTATTATCTCTAGAATAGGCTCAGGCTATGAAAAACTAGAACGTGATAACGCGCAGATACGAAAATTCCTTCAGTTTATTTACCCGTCCGAACCGGCACGTTCTCCTTTTACATGTACTGCTTCAGTATTTCTCCTTGCTGGTTCTTTTTAGCCCGAGCCAACTCTACCACATAGAACTCTCTTTAAAAATAAGTTAACTATGAGACTATCAAGGCCCACCGTTTAACATTAGTCCTAAACAACAAATTATTGAATGATTAATTTAAGAGATAGTTTAATGCCTAATAATTATGATAAAATGTGTGAGATAAATTGATACTCTTTTATATTATAATAATTACTATTAATTCTTCTCTAAAATTTTTGTTAATCATTAAACTATCTGTTTTATTTATGAAATTTAAAGATCTTGAAGTTTATAAGCAATTTAAAAGAAAAACCAGAATTGTGTTATAACCGCCCCCCTGACACCAAAAATAATTAATTCATTTCTAATAAAATTTTGCAAAAATTGACTCAATGCTAAAGTGTTTAAATTTCAACTGTAACTGGAAATGCAAACTTAAATATTTTATTCAAAAAACACTTAAAAACATTCTACCTTTGTGTGACAATAAAATCAAACATTTTTTTAAAATATAATGAAAAAAATTAAAGGAAAAAAGTAGAAAATCGCGAATTTTTTTAATAAAACTTCTCAATAAAATCAAAAATTTTAACTAAACTTATTAATTCTTTAATAAAATTCTTAAGCCTACTCTACAACCTGCACTATCAAAATTTTAATTATAACTTGTAAATTATATTATATACAAAAGTTTTATTTCACTTTAAAATCGACTAAATTTTTAAGCAAGATCCTGTAGCAGCAGCTACTGAAAAGTTAAGTAAATTTCATCTCCTATTTTCCTTGAGACAGTCATCAGGGGTGTAAGAAAATTTGAAAACTAAAAGCCACCTCATCACGATATAACACATCCACGCTTTTTAAAACAAATCCAAACACCTACTTATAAGATAGCAGGAGCAGAATTTACGATATCCCTTGTGAATGGGGATCATTGTATATTGGGGTAACAAAACGAGGAAACAAAAATGCAAGAAAACTACAAAGCAACTCCAACTTTTGCTTTATTATACCTAAAAAATATTACGGAAATTTTGATTTAAAACGATTAATTATTATTGGCCCTGGTGAAGGGAACAAATAAGAAAATAAAAGAAAAAATAAAAAAAGGAGAAAGCTTTCTTCTGCAACCTCGATATACTATAATATGTTGGTATGTATAATTGTGTAACTCTGTTTAGGTACTTATAGTTTATCATAATTTGTCTATTTGACAACGACAAGAGATAATAAATCTTACTGAAATCTGTAATGTTGTAATCTGTAAGATTGAACGCGTAAGAACATTTATGCTTTAGTAATTAACTAATTAGAATTAGGTACAAGAAAAAATGCTAGTTTCATCATCAGAAGTGGGATTTGACACCCTGTATAATAATAAACTAATTTGCCAGTTCTGGAGGTCTTTTTTTATTTTACAGTTTTGTAATTAATTACTTATTCAAATGCGGAAGAAACTAAACTTGTGGTTAAAAATTGATGATCCACCTTAAATTTTGTAAGGTCAGGTAAACTTTTTGTTAACAATGAACATTCTATTCGTGAATCAATTTATGTTACAAATTATCAAAATTAATAATCGTCAGCAATATTGTTTTAAAATATTCATTTCCATATTTCAATAAACGACCTTATCAAAATTTTAAATTCTAGCAAGGTTGCATTTCACCTGCAATGATTAGTTCAATAAATTTAATAAGGAACGGAATCCTTGACGGGGTCAAAAAAGTGAGTTATTTATTTGGATTGTTCCTTGTTAACTCGGAAATTATCAAGACCCTATCGATACGTAAATTCATAACTTAGCATCTCTAAACAAAACATCCTGTAGGAAAAATACCCGTACATAAATTTAATTCCTTCAAAATTAATATCGGCATAACCTAAAGCGATCTTGACGCGCGCCCGTCATTTTAATATTAATTTAATATTAATTTAATATTAAAAATATTTAAGCATAATTTTACAGTCTTAATTATTTCTCATACATTTTTTTTAATTACAGCGTCTAAAAATATTTTAATAGTCCTTTCGCACAAGAATTTTTTCAACGACGCATTAGAAATTGTATAGATTGAAAGTTTCGCACCAATAATAACAATAATAAAATATTATAATAATAATAATGTAAATATTATACTATAACACAAAGGAATATTTATAATAATTTTCCGCTTCAGAGCTTTTAATAAGTAGTTTTGTGGATTAATTTTCTATAAACATTAAAATTTTCTACAAACATTAAAATTTCCTACCTTAATTATGCATCCCGCTCCTCCTTCCTTGCACTTGGTGAACCGTCATAATCCATAAACCTTCAATAAAACAAACATAATTATTTTCGTAACAATTTAAACGTTAAATTTGCTTTAATTATTGAACATAAAGTGAGCCCGTCAAAAGTAACACAATAAACTGATTACATTATGAAAACTAAAATAGATAAGTAAATGTTTGTTCTTATCAGTACAACATTTTATTACTCATCTCCCCCATTCAACCTGCGTTTCTATAGTCAGGCATTGATTTGCAATTTAATTCATGCATGTCAAATTCACGTCTCAATTGCTATTACAAGAAGAATTTAGCATGAATAGAGGGTCCTTACAGCTTTTTTAGTACTATTTCAAGTTTCTTGTGAAAATTTTCAGATATTATTTGGTTCGGCTTCCTCGTACAAAGAAAAAAAATTAATTTTTCTTCTTGTGTGATGATGGTAGTTATATAAAAAATAATTTTATCAAATTACCTTTCATCCTGAAATCCTTTTGCGTTTGCTCCTTCTTCCAAATCTATAAACGACGCAAGTCCTCACAATTTATTAACGGTTCCGATTTCAAAAATTCTTTTAAATGAACACTTAGCACCAATTTTTCACTTAGGTATTAAAATAAAAATGATTCCCGTAATTTAAAGCTACCATCAAGCTTTTGCACAAAGAGACGAACTCGACACCTTCACCCGGTCCGCGAAACCACGAAATGAATTTATTTACAAATTTTGAGTAAACGTATTATTCACGTGTAAGTATGAGTAATCTTGTAAATACGTGGCAGCAAACCTAAAAGCAAAAGCCAATCAGTTTCACGAAAAATGTTGCACCCCCCTTCACATAACTTACAACGCATTGAAATATGAGTAATTCAAATATCTAACATTTAAATTATTTTCTTTAAATTGCATATTATTTTGTACAAATAAGAAAACATTATACCCCCCCCCCCCCCGGAACAGTTTTTCAAATTTATATTCGACTTTCTTCATTTATATTAAACAAGGTGATTCCGTGCTTTCTTTTCAAGAAAATTTGTTTACCTAAAATTTATCTAAATTTATATCCTTAGGAGGTAGCCCATTAAAAAACGTTGCAAATTGCACACTTGGGTCGTCACATAGAGTGATCCAGCCAAAATTCATGATGAAATCTAAGGAAATGTACTGA
This sequence comes from Rhagonycha fulva, assembly GCA_905340355.1. Lineage (NCBI taxonomy): Eukaryota > Metazoa > Arthropoda > Insecta > Coleoptera > Cantharidae > Rhagonycha > Rhagonycha fulva. The sequence continues at coordinate 5,113,407 of HG996559.1, forward strand.
GGATGTGTCGAATTATTTCACAACATGCGACAATGCGACTCAACTGCTTAATTCAGCAACATTTGCAATAAAGATTTATCAAACTAGAAATTTGAAGTGATCGTAGCACCAAAAGAAAATTATAAACAATTTAAGTCTATTAGAGATCTAACTAGCCATAGCCTTGGGCCTCTTCGATCCATCCAACGATTCGCATTACTCACCATCCAAATGCTTAATTTGTTTTAAAAATTATGCAAATTTCTAAAATAAACTATGCCTTTTTGGACAAATTTTTAGTTTTATTTGAAACTAAGCAAGTTAAGGATAAAAACTTGATAAATACTCCTTGCGAGCAGCTGCCGTATTTTTAAAGAAATGGATTGAAGTTGTCGAGGGGATAACTCCGAAAAAATTAGTAAGTAATCCTACCATGGGGGTAATTATCCCATCTTTCTCAACAAACGTCATTGATTTTGTCTAGGTAAGAGTACATTAGAGTACATTGCTTTCACTGATTTGGAACAGTTTCTGTTAGCAATACAAAATTCCCTTTTTGAGGAGTCTACGGAATCCAAACCACAGTAGGTACAAATGATTTGAGCTCGGGTGAGATTTTATAAGTTTTTAGTCTTCCTCCGCACTTTAAAATAAGATTCTGACTACGCTATTCAGGTAGACGTACCCATTAGACATTTGTAAAAAAAATGACCCCCCCCCCATGAAATTGGACTGAATGCACACTTCACCATAAGCACGAGTGTTGGTAAATATTTATAAACTTTTTATTGGATACGCACACTACCGGAAATGAAATAAATTGTACAAGCAAAAATTAAAAATTATGTTTTTTTTCGTTTGACACTGCAATAAATTCATGTTAAGATTTGTCAATATCTCAAGATCACAGTCATATGTAATTTCTTATATTTATTTTAATTTCTAACGGTATAACTTTGTTTACACAGTAATAAAGTAATTTCTATTCCTAATTCCTTGAAAATTAGAAAAAATATATTTATATAATATAAATCCTAAGCAAATTTGGTGTATACCCAAAAATCTAATTTTTCCAGTGAACAAATTATCACCGCGACGTCACAGCACCCCTGACTGACATAATTTCAACTTTACATAAATTTTAATTCAAAATTTAAGTAAGTAACAATTTTTGTGCAAAAAAACTCAATTAAATCGATAAAAACGTGTTGACCACGTCATACAGTGCCTGACAAACTTAAGCCAATGCAATTAATTTGCATCAAATCAACATATAAATGCTCACTTTTTGACACTTTATAATAAAATTCTTAAATAAATAAGTAAATAATTTTCCTCCAAAGCGTATAATAGAAAGGAAATCCTTAGTGGCGGACAGCCAAAGAAACTTCTTCTATCGTTATCCTTTGTCTTGATAATGAGCCTTATTTGAAGCTCGAAACGTGGACAATTTGAATAGCAGTTGTTTCACTTGGTTGTCCGCCTATAATCAAGAATTTTCTTTCTAAAATTCTTAGAAATAATCTAAAATTAATTTGTACTTAACAATTTTGCTTCAAAAATCAAATATTTACTAAAGTAGTAATGAATATGGAGAACCACGATATTTTTTATGTAGGCCAAAATTCTTCCTTCGCCCTACACATCGACTGGTGTGAGTGGACATAATTTTGGGACATTAATAAAACTTTTTCCCACTGTTGAGGATTTTTGAACCAGTAAAGGAAAAAATCTTGAGCTTCATAATACAATAAATTCATCATACAATTTTGTAAAAAAAAAAGATGAATCAAATGAAAAGTGTCTCTTCGGAGTAGTGCACTGTAGATTAACGCAAACTCTGGCTAATCGTGAAAAATAAGCCATATTAATGTTTGAGAGCACACTCTCTGAAATTCTGTCTTTCCAAATATGTCCGAATTAATGGCAAAAATTTGGGGAATCTTAGATGGTAATAGATGGATTTATAAATACCATCATGGACAACAAGAAAATGTAGGAACGAAGATGTCAAGGGGTGCATAAGTAGTTCAATGAATAAGTAGATGTGGATAAAGCGCCATTCTCATCGTGCAGATGTATCAATGAAGCGAAAAAGAAAAAATACTAACTCCAGAAAGAAATCAAACGTCTGGAATCTAGAACAATGAGAATGTGATTCTAACTATACTATGCTATTTAGTTGATTTAAATAAGATGGTACTGTTTCATCTCTCTGGATATCTCAAATTTTCCATTTTGGGATTTGAATCCATACATTAAACTAAAATTCCAACATTTTTAATGTTACTACTCCAAAGCGCTATTGCGTGTACACGATATAATATAACAACAATTTATTGTTTCGAGTATACATTTTTAATCAAAGCAACCTCGTAATTTGAGCAATGCTGCATACATTTTATCCAATAAATCAGAATGCATAAAAAATTAGTCAATATTATCACATAAATGTAAATTTGCTTATAGTTAACTGTACGATTATTATCAGCAGCAAAAAGTCTACTAAATCAACCTTCATAATTTAATAAAATCAAAATATTATAAACATAAAAGATAATATCATAATATTTACTACGTTGTATAATTTACATAAAGTTTCATTATGAGTAACAAAGATATCCTACTATTGTTATCTAAATATATTTTTTTGCAAAGAAGAACAAAAAAAACCTAAGAATAATCAAATTTAAGAAAAGACCCTCGAGATAAAAGCTTTTATATTCATCTGATTATAGTTATACCTAGTAAACTTATAAAAAGATATAAACAGACCATCTTAAATCTTATCTTGTCTAAAATGATTACCCAATGAAGCCATATAAAAAATAAAATTTTCAATTTAATAAGATTTGGTGAAAATGCAAATGTGTTGAGGAACAATTTAACAATTCTTTAAGAAAACGTTGAGAGAAGGGAGCTGATATAACATAATATCCAGTTCTTGCACATTTCTAACTTGTAGGATTTAAGTGAAAGAGCAGAGTTAGCATTGTATCAGTGTTAAGTGAGACGCTCAACAGTTGTGCTCCAAGAGGATGATGGCCAGGAGTACTTTGAGGCCAATTATTGCATTTGCTCATTTGACTGTAATTTTAGGTGAGTGTTACAAATTAGTCCAAAATATTGTGCAAAAATAACAATTAAGCATTGTCGAGATGTAACTAATTGGGAAGTCGTAACATTTTCAAAAGCAGGTTACTGTTTCAAACTGTTATTTTACTCATTATAAATCAACAGTTATTTTAATTATGCTTTTTATAGCAAATAAATATTACGTTTTCTTCTGCAACTAAAATTTTTATTTTAATTTTTATTCGATAGATCGTATAAATTATGTAAATGATCGATCAATTTTATTCGGTTTTTAATGATTTTTAATTTTTTATTTCACGCTAGAAGTTTAAAAATAAACATTAAGTAAGACAATAACGATAAAATTCAAATCGTTTTACAATTTCACAAAGTTTAGCCTTTTGAAAATAAGTACCAAAATATTTAATTAAGCGCGTAATTAAAACGTACTTTATTTAAATATTTAATATAAGTTTTACGTAAAACTGCAATTTGTTTTATAATTTTCCATTAATTATAAAGAGTTTACTCGATAGCTCAATGGCGTTATAATTAAAATATTGATTTAAACCTTAATTGCTTTAACTTACTAACTTGCTTATAAAATACTTTAAAGCAAATTTAAATTCAAAATTAAATTATTACTATAATTATTGTTATTCCTGTGCAAAAAGCAAACTTACAATGTAATTAGTTCATCTGAAGTTGCAGATCAAAAATAATTAATTAAAAAAAATAAAAACTTTGTAGTCTGTCGTTATTAATTGTATATTTTTACCATGTTTGTTGTTGAATGCGGAGCGAGAAACTTCGGTTCATATCCACTTTGTTGCAGTAACTTTGGTTGTTTTTAATTGGTAATGTTTGGTAACATTAGAATGAAGTGTAGAGGATTGATAAAGCACTAGAATGAACCTTTTTAAAATTGTAGCAAAAGAAACTTTTTTTTTAAACAAATTAAACGAAGAATAAAATCTTGCGCCCATTCACAATGGACATAAACATAGGCAAACGAAAAACGTTCAAATTAAAGTTTAAATATTCTGACTTTTACGCGTATGCTTATGTGAATGGGTAAAGCAATTTAAATATCCTAAACGGAATAAATATGCGGAATGAACGGGTTAATAGATACAATCAACATGTACCATGTTTTCCAGTTATGTTACTGGTCGCTTTAAAAGAAAAACGGATGTGTCAAAAAATTATTTGTATGAATCGTCAAAAAAATGTTAAAAAATTAATCAATTACAATTAATAATTTAAAAATTATTAGCAAATGTGCAATACTATGTATGGCATGCAAGGTATTACAAAAAAATGATACGAGGCGTTACCAATTCAATTAAGAACGGTTTACATATAATTCAAAAATATTCGCGATTACTTTAACGAAACGCCACCTCGCGGAACAGTTTTAAACTGACAATTGGACGTACTTTGTTAGTTACGGTGGCGCCACCAACGGAATGTAAATCGCGAATAAAGCAAAGTATTTTCAATTTAGGAAGTTACGGTGTATTGTTGTATTGCTCAAGTTCCAATATCACCACGGTGGCAGAATATTGGAAAAATTCACATTTATTTTAGACTGTACGATTAAAAAACTGTAATTTTTATGAATTATAGACTAAATATTTTTCAAGGGCGGATCCAGGAGGAGGGCAATGGGGGCGATCGCTCCCCTCCCCTCTTGGAAAAATTATGCATTATAAATATAACGTAAAAAGTAAAATTAGTGGAAAAAAGACTATCAATTTTGGTATTTTTCTTAACAATCTATGAAATCGCCCCCCTTGCTATGAAGTCGCCCCCCCTTCAAAAAGTTGCTGGATTCGCCCCTGATATTTTTATTGATTTCTTCTATTCTATAGTTATTGCGCTAATGGTTGCACTAGATAATTTATTTTTTGCTTTATTTGAGGTTTTTAATAAAATTCGACCCCCGAACGATTAATTTTAGACCCACAAATACTTTCTGTTACCGGTTACAAGAATAAAAATTTTATTTATCTGAACACCTACCATACTTATAATATTAAAGTGGTTTTCGAACCGCGGCACAAGTAAATTTAGGCTAGGACGAAATTCGAACCTGGACCTTTCAATCCCAAGTCCATCGCCCTGCTATTACACTAAACTACTTGTACTTTTATAATATCCGTCTCTTGCAAAGTTAATCCTTTTTTTGTAAATCTCGAAAATTATTTGTTCAATCTTACAATTGTTTATAAAAAAAAATTAAATGCAACATTTGCGTATGCGATAGCGTGCTCGTCCTTCTTTCAAACCGATAAATATTTCTTAGACCTAAAAATACAAGGACGAAAGTGATTATAATGTAGTTATTGGAGTTTTTGTGGTTCATGCATCAAAGTAACTGTAACTAAAGATAATAAGATACACTAATTTTTTATCATAAAAAAATTGAAATCATATCGCGCGTTCCTATGTTTGATATTAAAATAACTTTGGCCCATGTCACTTTTATCAAAGCGTTTCTGGATAACAAAACAGGATAACAATAAATTTTTATCACAAGATCATTATTTTCAGCCTGTACGATAACGCGAAATTTTTAGGCATCTTTAATATCTCAGCAGAAAATAAAAGATGCTGTTTGCGGTGAGTTACCTAAATTATTTTAATTATTATGAAATAACTTGATAATTAAATTAAATATATTTCAAGGTTAATGTACTCAACCGCTCAATAATGAGTCTCTGTCTGCATTTTAAAAAATCTTCAGTTAATTCTGAACGTCTGCAAATAAACAACACTTACAATTTTCTTTGTGATGATTATTCTACTGTATTACAATTATTGTTTAAAAGTTATTACAAAAGGTGGAAAGGGATGCTATCTCTTATGGAGAAGCCATTTTGAAGGCAATGGAAAAATATTATTTAGTACTCCTTCTCAATTACAATATTGAGAAAAGCAATTTAAAAATATTATGAAATTTAATATATTTGTTTACCAACAACTTTTTCCATTTTTCCTTTTCATGGTAAACCAACCTGAGCGCATTTTTTTCGTATTCTCGTATTCTCATCGAAGAATAAAAATTCATCTCGGTTGTATAAGATTTTAAAAATAAATTTCACTGATAGTTGTGTAACAATAAAATTTGAAATATTTTATACTTATGCAGGTTTTTAACTATGTGAGTTGGGAAATAGCGATTTTAACGTTCTTTATGTTATGTAGGTACCTATACAAGTGAAAGTATGTTATTTATGATTTTAGATATATAAATCCGATGCATATGAGCGTTAATAAAAATAATGTCGGTTTTCAAGTAAAATCAAGGTTCTTTGGAATAGAAATAAACCATAAACTAATTTATACTTATCAAGGTCATCATACATGTAGTATAAATTTCAAATTGTGTATTGCAAATTAATAGTTTTATTGTATCAATTGCGGCTCCCTTACGAGAGATATAATGAATTTTAATATCCTCGGGCAATGCGGGACACGATTTATTACACAAATCCAAGTATCAAAGGTGATATTCTATACCTACTACATCCAGATGCAGCTTTATACAACTTTCACTTATAGCGTGAAGGGGAGCTATGTTTATATGTAATGTTTTTTCTATAATTTTGAGAAAGGTGAAAACAATGCTTCCTCAATAATTAACCTCTTGGGATTACCACGTCTATGTTCATTAAGACAAAAAGTCGTTACCACATTTTGCGAGACACCCTGTACCTCTTCAATATTTAACTCGTGCAGCTAAATAGTTAATGGGAACAATAACAATTAAAGGAGTGTTTTAACAAAATGTTAAAAGAGACGCCCATTTTACTCATCATGACTTACATTTTAAAAGAATAATAATGCAAAATTTAATAATTACAATTTAATAACAACCGTGACATATAAACACCAACTTATTGAATATTAATTATAAGAGGCGTTATACATTTTATCGACTATAATCTTCCTTTTAAGACAAAATCCATATAAAATTTTATGTTGAGTGTCTCTTAAAAATTCTTGACATTAACGCGTTTTTCATTTTATTTATTTTGTTTACATGCAGTTGACATTTGTAGGGTTTTATACCAATTATTGATAATGGGTTCCTATCTTTTGCACTACCGTTCATGCAATATTAATGAACTTAACGTTTTCGTTGCTCACTCCTGACATAAAGTGAAAATGTCGACTTTATTAAGTTCCCTAGAAAAAAAGGAAAAATAAAGATGCGAGGATAAGAAGTCGTGCGATTACTGAGTAGACTTCCTGATGATTCCCAATAGAGTAAGGCTTTTAGTTGAAAAACCTTTCCATTCACATGTCGCAAAAGTTATTAAAATATTTTAATAAACATAGTATCATTATGTGAACTTCTATTCAAACACCGTGATGTTTATTTTTCTCTGCAACTTACAAACACAGTACTCGTATTTTAATGACGAGCTTTTATTGCTTTAGCCCATTAACATATTAAACCAGAAAAACTCGGGCTACACTTATTTATGGTTGCAAAAATCTAAATACAAAACTATGTAGTATAAAAATTTTTATTGTCCGCAAAATCTTTGAGTTCCTGAAAGAAAAGACTTCGTTAGAATGACGAAAAGTTTCTTTAAAGCTAAGGGAACACCGATCTTTTAACGTACATTATATGGAAGAAGTTTAAACAGAACTTCAAGTTTTCTTTTTTATTTTGATTTATCTTCTTTTTCCGTTCTAATCAATTGTTTTGTACTGAGGATACCATTCCATTCGCAGATGTTCCTCAGCCATGACATTTCCTTCCTGCCCATCCCACGTCGACCCTCTATTTTACCTTTCAGGTCATTTGGAACGGTCTATATTTCTCCCCTCTCAACCCATGACCAAGGTAAGCAACACTCCTACGTCTGATTGTACCCAATTTCTCCAGGACCTCGATGTTGGTGATTTTCTTCGCATCCAACACATATCTGTTGAGATATACAGATCTTTTGTCATTAATAAGACACTCTTGATTTGACAGTACTAATATTTAAGTCCGACTCAAATTCAGATTTCGATTTCCAAATACACCCCACTCGGAGCCTCCTGGAATATTCCGCCTCAGTAAAAAGTAAAAACACAGAAAACCCTGAATCTCTAATTTGGAATCAAAAGTTCAACAAAACTTCTTAGTTGGAATTTTATCTTATCAATAAGTAAATGGTTATGTTATAACTCTTATATTATCCATAATTAATAAAAATGTTAAATCCGGTAACCGCCTTAAAGTTAAATGTGTTGTAATTGAGTCCTCTGTTGTTCAGGTTAGAAAAACTTTCAATTATTGAAAAGATATAATTGATTAATTAATTGATGAAGGATGAACTTTATAAAATTTTAATTACTAACAAAACAATTTCTTCATCAAAGGTCAAAGTGGCAAATTTCTCATGAATATTTAACTGCTTTATTGGCAAACACAACAAAAGTATTTTAATTTATTGGTCACATTTTTGTTCATTATTTTTATGTTGGCGCCAACATTCACAAAATTTAAAAATAGAAAAATCAAAATGGGATTCTTAATTGATAGATTTATCAGAATTTGGATTTAAAACTTGTATCTTTTATTGGCTATCTTTGAAAGATAAACGAGTGAAAAATTCCTTTGTTTTTCTCATCTGAGAAACCAACAACAGGGTCATATTATATGTAATTTTGCGATATTATTAAATACCTAATTAATCTCGAAACTCTCCATGACCATTTTAAAAATTGTATATAAATCTCTTGCAAAATGAGGTTCCTCGGCATATCTCGTTCGAAAATTATCCGATTGTTTACAATTTTAAGTTAGTATAAAATCGTGTCTTCTTTTCCTTAGTTTCAGTTTATGAACATCCCTAGATCCTCCTAAACGTTTTAAACTTTTTGTTTCTTCTACAGCGTTATTTTTATTGTGATCGCTGGAAATCACTGTTCTATTCCTGTGGGCTAAGGGAAGGCAGCAGGAAGCTCTTCGATTAATTACATTTTCCTAGTAAGTCATCTTACAGAAAGTTTGGCATGCGAAGAAGAATGAATGAATTCTTTTGATAACGACTTACAATGTCAATAAAAAAAAGTTTTCTAATCGACTCTAAGTAGGAAATGCAAAAAAGGTGTCATTTTAATGTACTAAATATTTAATACATCACAACACTTTAACACATTTTAGGATAACTACGGCGTAATACATCTTATAAATGTGACAGCATCCAATACATACAGATAACGTTAAAGTGGCAATAAAGTGCCACTAAATCGATACCTTCCTATAAATTCAAGCGGTTGTTAATCGCATTTGAAATAAAACAAATTTTTACGGATATGCATTTTAAATTAATTTTTCAAAAAAATCGAGGTTAAAAAGAAATGTACAAGTAAAAGTGGCATGGAAAATTTAATAACAGGTTTTATTACAGTAGTGTGTTTAAATTTTTTTTCAAAATATAGTTTAAATTATTTATAACCACAATTTATGTAAAAAAAAGTTCGCTATCTCTCGCAAAATTCTACTTCCTTTTGTAAAAGAAGTTGAAGTAAAATGTAAAATTAGTTTAGAAGTTACTGGAGGTAATGGATCCATATTACTTTTTCAACTTTCTGTAATATTTTGACGTTGGGGTTGTATAAATATATAATGTTTACAAAATTTATTATTTGCGTGAAGCATTATTAATTTACACGTCTGACAGTTGCACGGATGTTGCTCGGACGGCATTGAAAAAATTGTTGTTTTCCCAAAAACTGTATGGCGTCTTCAAAACGTGAATTGTTTTACCATGTAGAATTATTAAAATGTTCTGCACTGGTAACACAATGCTCAAATTCCATGAAGGTTACCTAAAATAACCGAGATAATTTATGTATCGAGAAACAATACCATTAGACATTTATGAACGGAATATACCAGTCTTTCACTTTATGCTAACTAAATAATTGCGATTATTAATAATGCTGCTGTAAATAATTGAAATTTAATTACGTATTTATACTTTACACCAAATTAACCTAATTTCAGATGCAAATAAATATTTGAAAGGAACACTAGAAGATTAAATCGTAAAATTGTAATAGCGCAACTAATTGTGCGTTTTGCGTGTAAATATGATTACGTTATTAAATAATCGCCTACGGCGCTTTGTTTAGAGCCAAACTCGAATGAAAACACGAGATGCTTGAAGATGTTTTGCATAAAATTTGTTTTAGTAATAAGTATAATTTATTTTATTAATACTTGAAGAGAGTGAGAAAGCCAGTTTTGGTACATATGCTTGACCTTGAAATTTTGTAATATCCGTACAGAGAAAGTACTTGTAGATTATCGCTTTAGAAACTGAAAGGTCTGGATTTGGCATCAGTAGAATGTCAATGTATCGAAATTACCAGCTTTCAAGACCGGAAGATTAGAGAGGAATATAATGATATACAAAGTTTTAACTCAAAAATATATTATTGAACTTGAAATTAACAAAAAAAATAAGGTAACTGCATTTTATTATATTAATTTGTTGTGTATCTTTCAATCTTTTTTAATTATTTTGTATTTACTAATTTACGGGTTTGAAACATACTGAATAATGTAGAGTTTAAAAACATAATTCCGGTTCTTTTTTGGGGAAAAATACAAATAAATAAATGAAAATGAAGATAAAATTAATTATATGTCGGTTTTCTGGTACCACAAAAAATATTCTGGGTGTGAACAACCTGGATTGGAGGATACTCCGTACATTTTTTACACAATAAGAATCTGTGCCTTGTTTTTTGGGACCGAAAGCGCTAAGTTTAGGAAAACGTTACTTGGTTTTGGTTATAAGACCTTTGCATTTTGCGATTAGGATCACAACGCGACTATGCCAAAATTTGAGTTTATATTCTAGAAGGTCTAAAGAGAACGTCTAACTCTAAAATTTAACTACAAGTTGCAGTTGAAACGACTCTGAAAGAATCGCTCGACATAAATAATACAAAATATAAAACAATTCAATCACAAATTACATCACTAATGAATCAATATGTAGATAAATAATAATTGCAATTCAACTCACCTCATCAAACTACGAGGTCTTAGGTAAATTCTTGTCTTGTCAATTTTTTAAAATGCAATTTATAACTGTAATAAAAGAAGAAAAGGTTAAAAGAGCAAAAACCTTTTTACTGGTAATAATTTTTATAATTTGTCATGCATAATTACACCTGCGACAAACATTAATGCAAATTCAGTGAAACCATGTCATCCAAAATGATTATTATAAAGCGTGAAAACTATTACGCCTCGCGTTTGTTTTATTTAATTTCCCGTTAGTTTTATATAACAATAAACGCCTTATTTATCAAATCGATTTGAAAGTTTACATGAATTCTGTAACAAAATTTTACATCATTAAATGATTTCTTGTCATCAACTACAACTTTCTACAAACTCTTTTAAATAAATCGAGGTGACATTGTATGAAAAACACTTTCGATGATGGATTTTCAAGTTAAACGTTTATTTATAGTATGTATTTCGGATTTTCAGTTTACGAGATCATTCAAAATAACATTGCACTTCTTTTTATTCCCACTTGGAATCGAACGTGCAATTTCTGCTAAAGACTTGGAATTTTTTTATATTTTAAGTACTCAAGTTTTACCTTTAATGTCAGTAAGAGAAAACTTAAAACTTTTGGCTTTTACATCCCCTGAAATGAAGTTTTTACTTTTCTAATATTTTAAAACGTGTTTTATGAGAAATAGGAGCACTTGTCAAACTTCTAAAATTAAAATTACCATCAAGACGACTAAGTTTGCTTTCTCGTTATTTCTTCAGGATAATTTGAACTTCGAGTCTCATTTTCATTGTTTTATTTCGTATTATTTTGATTTGAAATAATGTTTTGTTTACTATTAATTAAATCACCTGAACCCCACTTAATTAAAAATTTTAATTTAAAATTATTTAATCTAAATTCCTAAACCTCTAAAGTGTGCTAAAAAAATGATTTTATTTATATAGCTTTTATAAATAAATTTTAATCTTACTGAAATAAATAACAAAAAATACTTTCGTTATTTTATTTCAAGATTTCTAAAAGAAATTTAATTTATTTTGCTTTATTTATTTATCCAACTTGGTACAGCTATATAAAATTAAGGGTGGATTTTGAACAAATAGGAAGTAATGGTTAGGGCTAAAAACCAATGTAATATGTCGACAAAAATTAATTTTTTTTTTTAGTTTTTACGAGGGTGGTTTATATCAAATTGAAAAATCGTAACAATTGAATTCTTCTTAGGAAGAATAATAAATATAGAAAATGAAATGAATCAAATCTTTAAAAATTTATTTTTTTTCAGCAAGCATTCCAGATGTCCAGAGTGCATATTTTGGAAAATCGTTGGGAAGATTGAGTGAGCTGCATCATGCAGTTTCAGGAGAAGTTTACGCAGTGGACGCCAGGACGTTGTACATTAAAGACTTCACCTACGATGGACAGGGTCCTGGTAAATGTCTTATAATAAATTAATTCGATATAGCGGCCTTAATTAAATGCGAGACCGAAACTTAATTATCAGTTAAATTAAGTTTGTGCAAGCGTCTCTGATATAATTGCTCACAAATTAAAATCGTGATTTTTATTTTGAAAATTGAAATAATTTGACAATTAGAAACGATATTGCAACAATTTATTATTGTACAATAATTTTATTACTTTTGAGATTTAGGTAAGTAATTTAATAACAAAATCATCATCACATTCACTTTTCGCATAAACTTCTTTATATTTTCTTTAAATCCACAATGATACAATATTCTCACGTGCAGTTTACCTTGAACTAATTGATTGATTATAGGCAGTACAATTTTTTACAACTTCTTGAACTCCTCGTGGGTCATTCAATTTTATTTTACATAACCAAATTGTATTTAATTACATTTCGCAACTTTTATTACGCCTAATTGAGGGCTTCATCATTCAAGCTTTTTCAATTTTAGCTGCCTACTTTTTCGCTGGTAACACAAGAAGTCCCGGTACAGGAGGTTTCAGGCTAAAAGATGAGAAAGGAAGCGGAGAAGTAATTCGAAGATACCGGAAAGAAGGGGTCACTTTAACTCTTCCAGAAGGAAAAACCCTAAACAACATCAAATGGTTTTCGGTATGGTGCGAAGAATTCGAAGTAAGTAATTTTGAAAGAATTTAATTAATTAACCCACTGAAGTATAGATTAAATATTAAATGCGTTTCGAAACTTATTTCTTAGGTTCAGAAATTAATTAGATTCGCAAATCAATTAATTAAAATGGATTAAACATCACATCAAAAAAATTGATGTTGAAGTTTTGAATTAAAGTTTTTACTACAGATTAATTTTGAAACTTTCATTATTCACGACGGAAAGTAATTAACAAATAGACTAATTTTTTATTTGTAATTTATGTTTTGTCATCGGAGAATTTATTAATAGAAGAGTGGATTTTGCACAATACTCCCATTAAAAAACGGATTTGTAAACATCACTTCTGCTGGTTGTCATTTATAACGAAAAGCGTTGGGAATTAATTTTTTACAAATTCGAATAACGAATATGAGTTTTGATGCAACAGCACTCAAAACGTAATTATTGTACGTCTAACAGTTGCTTGACATTTTCAAATTAAATTACGCAACTTGGCTTCCTCGTCGTCCATATCAGAATATGTTAATTGAACAGTTTAATGACACAGTAAACCTACTGCAGATGCAGAAAGTCGACCACAAGGAGATCTTGTTTATTAGAATGAAAATATTTGCATTTAACATGTCGTTGACCGCTAATTTTTATTGTAGGTAAATTTTGGAGATGTAAAAATTCCACGCAACTTTGACTATCCACGTCCTCGTAAGATAGACGCCTTGAAAGGGATACACGGCATTTCCTCCGATAATATTGTAGTCGTGGACGCGCAAACTCTCTTGGTTCCCAACCTCGCCTACGATGGAGAAGCCCCAGGTGTGTCATTTTACAGCTTTTTAACTTTTATTACACTCGATCACAAGACAGGAATACCTGCGCTTTATTACCACCAAGATTATTCAAAACCCACACTCCTTCCCGTCTTTGAGTATTATTCATCCAACTAACATTAATTTTCTCATTTTAGACGCCAAATTTTGGGTCGGAAGGGGACCCAAACCGTCACCTCAAGGCATAAGAGTTGCGGACGAAAACGGAAAAGAAATTCCGTTACGTCGCTACGGCGACAAGACGGTGGTTCTCACCTTACCAGGAGACCTAACAGTCTTCGACATCGGTCATTTTGGAATCTGGTGTGAAGCGTTTACAGTCGACTTCGGTCACATCCAAATACCACATAACCTAAACGTCCCACCTTCGTTGAAAATGCTGGGAGTCAGTCCACAAGTAAGTCAAATTTTTTTTGAATTCATACACACAAATCGTTTGTCCCTCCACTAGTTTTAACTTTTGTTTCTGTTTTTACAGAAGCGACCTCGTGGCTTCGATATTTCAGAAGTTCCGAGGCAACACGTCCAACTAGTGGGGGGACAATTAGAGGCCACAACATTTCGACCACAACAACAATTTTCGCGTCAATTTGTCCAACCTCTCATCGCGCAACACAGAAGTGACAATTTAACACCAACCAACCAAGACAACAATCGCCACGAACTAGTAAACCGTGCAATATATAATCAACCTTCGACTAATTCGATTAATCAACCCCAACCAAATTATAATCAACCACAGTTTCAATTCAACCAATTTACACAACCACAACAACAACAACAGCAACAGTACCAACCACAGCAGCAATATGTGCAACAACAACAACATTTGCTTAATCAACAAAAACTGTTGCAACAGCTGTTGTTGACGCAACAGTTACAACAATTTCAGTCGAATCAACCGGTTAGGTACTTCCCCATTGTCCAACATGAACAGCAACAACCGCAACATCAACAACAGAATCAACAGCAACAACAGCAATTATTGCAACAACAAATTTTTTACAATCAACTTTTAAATACTAGGAGATTACAGGAAGAACAAAGAACACGTGATCAATATAATAAGCAATTCAACTTTGTAGGAAATTCGGGGTCCAACAATTATATTTCCCAAGGTTAATTTAAACCAGAAAACAACAAAATTAGTGTCCTTTTAGTCAAAATCCCAGTAATATATTATAAAAAAAAATTTAGTAGTACTACTTTTTCAAAGTTTTAATTCCGAATTAATTTATTAATTTTTGGTAAAAAAAACTTACGATTTTTTATACAGTACTTTTCATACTATTTTTTTAAATGCAACCAGATTTATTTTTGCTGAACTGGAAAAGCTTTATTTATTTATTAATTTAATATTATTATAATTATTGGCAGTATTAACTTTTATTTGCTTCTAGTAGTTGTTATAGCCGCAAGAGTCTAGAAAAATGAATAGGGTGATCCAACAAATGTTGAGACAATACTAATCAACTTTATTGAATCACTATATTGTTACATTTTTAATATTTATAATCACTTAATTTATCAAAAATTTATTTATTTGGTGCTGTAGACGACGTTCACTATATTAGTGAAATATTTTAAATTATATTATTTATTTTTGGATAAAAAAAACGTTTAAAAAAATTTTTAGTGCATAAATAGGCCAGTGATATTGCACCAATTTGTAAATTTTATATTTTTTATACTACAATATTTTTACACGTCATAAAATAAAATATTTTCTACTATCACTGTTTTTGAATTTTCACGCAGTATTAAAAGTGATTTTTGGGAACGTGGAAATCGAAGTCATCGTACAAATTTATTATGGAAAATTATAAACTATTAAAAAAAAGAAGAGGAAGAAAATTTTCTTATCAAAGAGAAAGAAATCGTAGTAGAAGAAACTTATTAATTAAAAAAAGAAAATAGGTTTAGCATACAAGATGTTTAATTGGTCATGTATGAATCGAGTAAATGTTAAAAACTGGTACATTCTGAAAGAAACTGTAGCCTAAAATCTAGTAAATGTTCTAAAAACTAAAAAAAAAGTAAGTCGATTTTTAAGTCGATTTACCAATTAATAAACAGTTAAAATGCGAAAGCAACGGCGGTGGGTTGATGATAAACTTAAATCGACTCAGTAAAAATGAAAAAATAACAAATTTTGCATATTTTTTCTCTGCGAATTGCAACTCCGATGTCTGCTACTATTAATCTTTATCTGGTTTTGGAAAGTATCCATATTTCCACCCAGGATAGCATAAGTAACTTCCAAGCCTGCATTAAATAATTGGTAATCGTAATTTAACTATTTTAGGTTAACTTATCTCAGCAACCTGAGATATGAATTCTATTTCAACTTATAGTAACCAATATAGAAATAATACTATTTGCCTCGGTAACGCAGTTGGTTAGGGACACGTATTGACAGCTAGTACGCCAGGGTCCTTCTTTAAAGAGATTGAGAAACATTTTAATTACTAAATCGGTTTTATAAAAACGCATCAAAATTATTCGTGAGCTCAGAAGTTGAAACGCGCTTCTGTTGAGGTAGTCCTGAACCTCTACATTAAGAAACTATTAAACTGTTTTAAACTGGGGTGAGATTGACCATTAATGACCGCATTAAAATGAAAGCAAATTATTAAACTAGCAATATGAATTTCAATTACCCCAGATCATAAGGAATCAGATCAAGAGAAAATGTTTGTATAGCTCTTTATAGAAGAGATATTCAAATAAGTTTTTAACGAGATCCTTAGGGCCCGCAGTTTAACGGAATACAACCACCGAGAAAGTTTTAATTTTGCCAGACAAAGTCTGTTGCTGAATTTAAACCCTCTTTAACACTTACAACATTTTCTGTTTTGTCTGCTGTGATCACTAGAAGCAGATGAACAAACTCCAGTTTAGTTCAAAAATTGGCTGTTTTTCGAAGTCTTGAAACTTTTGATTGAATTTTTAAGTTTATCGACGGCAATAGCAACTATACGCTACGTCTCTGTTGTTCGTCTTATAATTAAGTCTTCTTTCCTTTTTTTCACATTTTTTCTTTCTGACTTCAGCGAATACAAATGCTGATTAGAAAACTTTATTAACCGAATCAACGATTTTAAAATCGTAATTATTCCTGCTTTTTGTGTTTGATCCAAGTTCCTATCTATGATTTACATAAACAGCTAGCAAAAAATGTAAAATATTCCACTCATGCAACACATTTCACTTTAATTAATTTTGTTTTAATTTTGAAAATGTGCACGCTACTCATTGGAATTTTACCCAGACTTTCATGTAAAATATACGGTTGGATAAACGGTTTAAAGGTAAATAACAGATTTTTACTACCCTTTTTTTGCTAACTTTTTAGTTTAAATAAAACTGTAGTAGAATTAAAATGATATTTAAAAAAAGTAATTGTTTTCAGTCCAAATTGAACTGCGAGGTATTGTACGAGGATTTGGCGTTTGAAGTTCGATGGGCGATTGCTGGTGATAGCATAGTTTTGCAACTCGTTTCAAAATTAGGTAAGTGATGTAGCAATGAATTGACAAGTAGACTTGTCAATATGAAGTCTGCTTGACCTAATAAAATTTGCAAATTTGTTTTCAATTGCATTAAACTCTCTTTGTAACACCTAGAATGCATTACGCCAAAGTGCTTGTTGCATAATACATCCATCCTCAAGTTTAACTTTGATGCTAATTGCCACTTGATAATAGCACACTGAACTGAGAAAATAAACTCGAAATCAATTAGGTATCTTCATTATTAACTAAATATTAAAGTACACAATTGAGAATAAAATTCCAAAAATTTATTCCACTTGAAGAACAATGACCTATAAGAGAAAGTAAATTTTACTTTCGTGCAAACTAAGGAAGTCAAATTAATTTGTCATCCAACCTTTTTCAGTTCTTACGTAAATTAAAATATCTGAAACCTTCTTAAAGTAAGATTAAAAGTCAACTTTTATTAATTCACTTAAATTTATCTAAGACAATTTGGCTAACTAGAACAATTTAATCGTTTTAATTTTAGCATTGTTAATTATCTTAACTTGCATTTTTTTGCATAAAAAATTTAATTTAAGGGTTGCTTGTACCAACGTCATTTAAATTTATCTCGTATAATTACATACTCTTCCGAAAAATTAAGACCAAATGCCGAACATTAACATAAATCCAATTTAATTATTATCCCATTAGTTGTTGTTGTTACTCTACTTTGGATAATTATATAACCCATTTAAGGAAACCTTGAATTCACAAAAGAAAATAATTTGTACTCGGTTTGTTTCAAAGTCTCATTTTTGTGGCTTTTATACGGCAGCCAGCCATTACAATTCAAAAATATTTAAATTAAAAGGTAATTATTTTTCATAGCGGATCAATTAAGAAAATTAGAACTTTATTTTCCATTTAAAAACTTTTCTTAAAAATAAAAACAAGCAAATTCAACGCTAAAACTTTGCCAAACAAACTTTACATAATTACAAATTAATTAATGAAGAAATTCTGAACACATAAATTTAGTAAGCAAACTATAAAACTTAACAAAATCATTACAATTGCGATTAGACTACCGAGAAAATTGAATCTAGCTTATTATGGTTATACTAAATAGCAAAAATTTAAATATTGTTGTTATTGTCCCATATAATTCCACTGGGTTTTGAACTATTAACTCCTTGCTCAAGCTCTGTGCGCAACAAACCACTCGCATGACGATTAATTTTAAATTTTTTTTTACTTTTTAGAAGATAACGAGTACATGTCATTTGGAATTTCTGGGGAAGAAAACAGATCCACGATGGTGGGAGGCGATGTAGTTGTAGCATGGCTAGATAAGGAAACGTTCAAAGGATACGCAGAAGATTATTACCTCGAGGCTAAATCTCAATGTTCCGGACCAACAGGTTCGTGCCCCGATGAAAGACTTCAAGATAATTCCAACAACATTAGGCTTCTTAACGCTGCCATCGTCAACGGTTACTCCATCGTGACCTACCAAAGACCGTTGAAAGCATCAGATCCTTTAGACAAATCAATTCTTACAAACGAATCGCAGCCAATTATTTGGGCTGTGGGTCCCCTCAACCAAAGGAAGGAAGTTTCGTTTCACAGTATATACTTAAAATCCAATTCCTTTATTGATTTTGGTCGCACACCAAAATGGAACTGTCCCAAACCCGAAACAGAACAGCCAGTTATGAAAGTTGAAGGTAATGAACATTCAACCAAGCAAAAGTACCAAACAACTGTTGAACCTACAGTGCAATATGAAGAACCTACCACTCGAGTAGCTCCCACTCGTACCCGAAACCAAGAAAGGAGGAGAGGTGAAAATCGTGCAACAATTCGTCCGGAATCGAACGACAACATTGCCAAAGATTCTGAAAAAACTGTTACTAGAACGCGTCAAAATGAACGAAGAGGATCGACTACGACGCAAAAATATGAACAGGTGCGTGAAGTTCCTACCCCAGCACCCGTAGCTAAGAGAAAGGCGTGGGATATTCCTCCAATTCAGTGCTACGAACCTGAAGATGGAGTTTTTTACGCGCAAATGGGTCCGACAGGTGGAAAGCGCGGATATCCAGCAATCACTGGTAAATAAATAATTTTTTTAAATTTCATCGTTTTACACTCACTTTTAGGTCATGTTGGATGGGGCATTTCGTGGTATATTAATGGTTTACTCATACCAGAAATAAATCTAGTCAGAGGGAAAACGTACACGTTCGTCGTTGAAGGGGGAATTGATGCAGAAGTGCCTGCCAAATATCATCCATTCTATATTACAGATGATCCCGTAGGAGGCTACGAATACAAAACGAATGAAGAACGAGCGGTACTTATTTAGTTTTCTGTTGAAAATTAATATAATTTATTTTTTTGTAGAACATTAAAATATTTGCTGGTGTACGAAAAGATGCAAATGGATTAGTTTATCCAACTGGAGTTGGAAGATTATGTAATTGGATCCACCAAGGAGAATTAGATGCGGATGATTTTGAGTCCTTTGGAGCTTATCAAAGAACTTTGGAATTAAAATGTGATCAAGGGGAACCTGGAGTTATTCAATTCACGCCAGATGCAAACACACCCAACACTGTTTACTATCAGGTAACATTTCGAAATCTATGGTAAAATAATATTTATCGTTTGAACTTTCAGTGCTTCACCCACCGTTACTTGGGTTGGAAAATCAATATTTTGGATTCTTGCGACGAAGAGACAGCAGGAAGTGAAGTTAAACCGTCTATAGTTTCAAGTTCAGGTGCAGCTGTAGAAGATTTAGATAAGGTGGATTTTGATAAATTTTCTGATTTGGAAGACAGTCCTTCTATACGAGTAGAGACGATGGTTAAAGCTCCAAACTCCATTGCTGAAATTAATCAAAAAGATGCAAACTATACAGACGATTATTCAGATGTTGAGTTAACCCAAAATGATTTTCAAGATCCCAAAAATATAACAGCAAATAACAGCAGAAGTGGTTACGAAGAATCGCGATATCCACATCCAAATTCATATGTAGAAGCTAAAATTCCAATTATTATTCAAGCCCAGCCGGCGTTTATTTCGCCACCTCTGTATATTCACACTTATCCTGAACGTACTGAATTTAAAATCGATGTTCAAACCGAAAATCCTGCTAATTTAAACCCAATTTTATCTGAAAAACCTAAATACGTAAGTAGTAGCACCACAGAAGTACCAACTACTTCTACAAGCTTGCCAACTACTGTAACGGATTCCGTCACTGCAGAAACGTCTGACACAAAAGATGTGAAGACACAAACTACAAATTTCAATAAAACGCACTTTGTTATATCTAAACCTTACAAAAAAGAACCACTAAATTCTGGAAAGGTTATACTTCCACACTCGTACCAAAATTCAATGCGTTCTCCATACAAGAAGCCAACGTTTTATCAATTTGAACCACAATTAATGCGAGTTCCAGTTAATAAACCACATCATCGTCCAATGCTTAATGGTCCATACAAATTTCAAGATAAACCTGTTTTTCTGTCTGCCATGCAGTCAAAACTCCGACCTCAAGCTTTGATATTCATGAGCAGACCACCTCCACAGATGATTATGAAAACTTCGCCAGAACCAACTCTAATTTACACAAAACCCTCCACCAGTAAACCAATTAATGTTAAAATTTCACCTCAGCAGTTAGCCACCGAAAAGGAACCTCTCCAAATAACAGAAAAACCAGCACTTCCTGTATTGCACTCAGTTCCTAGCAAAGTTCATTATTCTAATAAATTCAAAGACTTTGTAATGCAACCAGCAATTAACACAGGGTTTAATCCAGAATCGGTGGTGGTTGAAGGTGGTTTTAAACCCATTCTTAGCACCGATATCGAAAGGAGAATAGGAAACGAAGAGGGACCCGAATTAAAGTACGAAAGTGAAATTGGAATTATAAACATCGACACAAACAAAGAAAACCCTAAAGACGGATTACCTCAACCGTTTGGTCCTGTGTTTATTCCATCACCACCCATGGAGAACTCTCTTAACAAAGCAAAAACAAAAACAGAGAAAAATAAAAATTACAATAACAAAAAGAGAAACGGTCCACTATTTGTTTACAAACACAGAAGGAACGAAAGAAGAGATATTAAGTTGAACGACGACGAAATAGCAGAAGCAGCAGAACGTGTAGATTCATTTTATTTACCTCCGGATAACGATAGAAGAGCGCCATTACAGCACGTAGTTCAACCTTCAAATATTGACATTCCACCTGGTACTGTTGTTTCCTACGACGGTAAAAAAGTTTCTGGAGACAGTTTAACTGTCAAAAATTCGGAAACAAAATTCTTTTTGGACAATCGAGCATCAAAAGCAGCCGAACTAATAAAATTCGTACCTCAGTTTGAACCCTTCAAAGGAGAACTTCCACCTTTAGATCCAAATTTCATCAGCAAAAACATTCCGATACTGTACAACCAAGGATTCTTAAACCGAGACTTGGAATCACCATCACCTTCGTTCGTTCCCCGAAATGACCAATCTGATTTGGCTAAATTAATATTAATTAGGCAGGTAGATAATAAGGATAGTTTAGAAGAAGAAAAACAATTGAGAGTGAAAAGAGAAGCTCATCACACACCAGAACATACTGCTCAACAAGCTCAAGAAAAAAATAGCACAACAGCGTCACCAAATTCGTCGAATAGCATAGGACGAATTTCGTTCGGAATTTTGTGCACTAATTTAATCGTTTTTTGTATTTTTAATTTTTTGTAAATTAATTTACTACAGGAAAACTCAAAAATGTTCAAAATATGTTTGTACGTGTTAAGTTTTGTTTTAAAATAGATTGAATTATGTAAATAAAAATTTTAAAATATTTTATGTTTTTGTGGTTTTCCCGCACTAGTGCGGAAAAGAGATACTTTTTCCTAACTTAATGGAATAACGAAAAGTAGGACTTTCTACAGACTTTTACAACAACAGAAGCGTCTTGTCCATAATGGCTATCATTGCAGATGAACGTATGTAAATTCCCTCGCGTAAATTAACCTCGCTTCTCTCGTTTTTCCTATCATTTTTTCTCGCATTCAGTGTCGAACTATACCATTTTGTTCATAGATCAGATTACAACAGATTATTATCACCATCAAAAGAATTTCAGATTACCTTCGGTAGTTTGATATTGCCTTCTGGAGGGAGGTCATCAAAATAAGATTTTTTGTCCGGAGTCAAACCGAGTACTTAAAATTATAATTTTGTACCACCTTTCTAGCTCTACTACTTGGAAATATAATAAAAATTAAAGGAACTTCTCGGTGCCGTCAGGACACAAAAAGTTAATTCTTTTACTAGTGTTCTAAAAGAGAACCTTCTGACCTAGGACGTAAAAGTAGCTTTTTTACTTTCCATCCTGGAAAGCCATTCTGAAAATGCTCAACGAAAAAGCGTTTTCTAAATTATCTTTTTATTTACAATTGAGTTCACCCCCCCACTTCAAATTTAATTTGGGGTACTTCTTTATCTTCTCTTCTATCCTTGCAAACAAACTTTTCTAGGCCTAAAAATAATACCGGACCCCTGAACCTGGGGCTAAATGTTCTACATTTCCTGATTACGGTTCTGACCGCTCTGAGCAACCACAATAAAAATGCCGATAATACAGTTATTTTGAGTGATTAATACAAAAAGTATTAATCATATTGGTCGCAATTATGTAAAAACGTGTAAATAAAATAATTTATGTTTTAATTACTTATTTGTTCTAATTAAATTATGATACAACATGTGCGACAGGATATTAAAAAGTTTGTGATAATCTGAGGTTATAGTTACATCAAAAATGTCTTCTAGAACGGTAAATAGGGGTTCCAGTAATTTAAGCAACTACAAAATAATACGAGATCGAGAATTGGGACTTAAGAACCACTTTGGTCACTCTGAGCATCTTTCGAAGAAGATTTACTCCAGCTTGGATCAAGATCATTCGAAACTTCCTCTACATAAAAATGTCACTAATAAAGGTGGCGTTTTTAATTTGGAGTTTAGTTTAGATGGGCGTCTTTTGGTAGCAGCATGTGAAGAACGGGCGGTTTTAATGTTTGATGCTGTTAACCAAAATGAAATACGAGTTATCGACAAGGCACACACGAGCTGTGTGAATTGTGTAAGGTAGGCTTCCTTTGGGGTTGCGATTTAAGGTGTGCTGAAATTTTTGTTAGGTTTATAGATTCTAATACGTTTGCCACTGGTTCCGATGACACCACGATAAAACTGTGGGATATTCGATCGTTTAAGAATTGTACTCGGGTCTTGCAAGGGCATATGAAATGTACACGTAATTTACATGGACATTCGAATTGGGTAAGCTTTTTCAAACTGGTCATTAATCATTATGTATCGCAGTAGGTAAATATGTTAATTTTAGGTTAAGAATATAGAGTACGTAGAGAAGGATCAAATAATGGTCACCTCGGCATTTGATGGTAGCATTTTCACCTGGGACCTGAAGAGCCCCACCGAAAACAATTTACTATACAACAATGTATTCTTAATGACGGGGTTAATGAGAACAAAGTTATCTCCGGATGGTACCAAAATGGTACTGTGCACCACGAGTGGGTACATGATAATCATTCATGATTTAAATTTAGAAACTCTGAACAACGACTTGAGACAATTTAGGGTCAGTAAGTTTTAAGAAGCGTCTATTTTTGGCAATAATTTAAATTTTGTTTTTGTAGCCAAATTTATACCGGTTGATGCAGCTGAGTGAACAAACTTTTCCGGCTGCTACAGCTTTCAATTATTTGTTTGATCCAAAACGCAAGAGGAACAGGGTGGAGTTCATCGATGATTTTCCTAATTCTGCTGAAGTTATTGCTTCGTTACAAATTCATCCCATGGGGTGGTGTGCTCTGTCAAGGAACATGAATGCAGAGGAAAACGAAACGGTATATGACTCAGAAAATCTTTTACAATTTGTACCGTTACATGCTACAACTTAGGACACTTTTGACATTCAATGATGTGCCGTTTATTTTGTACTCTTTTTTTCAATTATCTGAGATAGCTATTTTTCCGGTCTCTTTGAGTACTTTAACGGTACCTTCTTACATTTTTCAAATTTTGCTAATTTAACCCCTTTAAAGAAAAAAAACTGACTTTTCCAAGTCATCTCACAGGTGTTGCAACTTGAGACAGTTATTAAAATAACTAAATAAATCAAGTTATTTGAGTCGTTCACAATCTGAAATAAGTTTATTCTTTTAAAAAAAATGAATAACAACATAGTAGCATATAAAAAAAAGTATCCGTGATCGAAAAAGTCTCTAATGAGACTATTATTTCTTAGATATCTCTAAACATTTCTTAGATATTTTTAAGAATCTTTTAAATCTTAAATATTTTTTTTACAATTTTACAATAAATCTCCTTTACAATAAATCAGTTTGTCCTTTAAAAGTCACGTAAAAAGTCCTTTAAAATCTGAAAAATCTTAACAAAACTAAAAGAAACATTTTAAAACACACTGTCCCAAGTTGTAAACGCAGGGAGATTAAAAAAAAAAATAATAATAAAAAAGAGGGTTTAAGATCTAACAAAAATAATTAAACCATTAAATTAACAACAAAATTTGCTATAAACATATAAAATATGAACTTAGCACACCTTACAGCTATACCGCCCCAGCAGAAGTTTTCCAAAGTATAAAATTTATGTAATGTTTTTCATAAACATTTTTCAACACAGCTATGCACTCTTCCGAAATTATCACACCCGACTAAATCTAGGATCTTTGAAATACATATATTAAACAGATATTCTGCGTGCCGAATCAAAAAAAAAGGATGCAACATTGCTAGATTGAGTTTTCTGAATAGTGTGCAAAGTGTCCCAAGTTGTAGCATGTTACGGTACCTTACAAATTAGTTGCCAAATTAAATTCTATCGTTTTTCAAAAGTTCAAAAAGTTTACAGAAAAATTTTGATGTAAAATCAACAGCCTAATTTTAATGACCATCTCAAACTTGGTGTACAACAAATTTTTGTAGTGATTTACTCCTCGACTATCTATATACTATATTTCATTCATTAAGCTTTTTACGTTCTAAGTAGAACATTGCTTTTCCCTTTTTGGGAATTACAAATCCGATTAGCGGGGTGGATTAGTCCCCATGTTACCTATTTCCGATAAATCAATATCTATTTTTCATTCTTCTTTATTTTTATTACATTTTTTAACAAAATGGAATGAAACTAAAATATTAGACCCTACATGTTATACATCATTGAAAAGAGGATAGAAAACGCCATTTAAAAATGTCATAGCCAACTATAGTTTCTATTTAAAAAAACACAACTTTATGTTATAACTCGGAAACTAATCTAGATATTTAAAATCTCTTTATCCCATTTTGTTGCCCTTAAAAAAGTGTCTGAAAGTGTTAACACTTTTTTGGTAACTTTAAAAACAACCAAGATATCGACATTTATATAAAAGTCCAATTATCGAACTTTTGGCTATAACTCGAAAACAAAAAAAGATAGCAAATTCTGGTTTTCGCCATTGAAATTTTCTCAAAAAAAGAGATCGAGGATGCGCCATCTATTTTTTGATATCTCCCATAGTTACTGATTTCCCCATAAGACGGATCGAAATTGAGCCACCCTGTACATTTTCAGAAAATCAAAATTTTGATTTGAATTTTGATGTTAAGTATTTTTATAACAAAGCTAAATTTATTATTTGTAAATAATTACAGTGGACGACAATTCATGACATCCAGGCTCGAAATCCAGAGGATTATGAAAACGCATACATCATGGTGGATGAAGTTGCTTTACCAGCAGATCACCAAGCCATGGATCCGGAATTGGGACACATGAGGCCAACAGACATTTGGATGGGTTACATGTCAAACTCAAATATGGGATTGTATCGCATGTCACAACCAAGTGTACCTGACAATGTCCACACAACGATGGGTATCATCAACAGTGGGTTGATAGGTCGCAACACATTTGAAACGCACTTCAGAGATCGTCCCGATGATAAAAATCGTATAGTTAAGAATTTACCTCGTTTAACGCATTTCGTGCAAGAGAAAACAGTCGGTAAAGGATACATCAAAGAGCTGTGTTTTTCTCGTGATGGGGTGGTTATATGTTCGCCGTACGATAAAGGAGTGAGATTGTTAGGTTTTAATGACCAAGTGCAAGAGTTATGTTATTGCGTGCCAGAACAATCTCGTGAGTTACATACGCTAGTCGAAATGAACGATTATCATTCTTCGGTTGTGTTGACTAGTAAATTCAATCCTAGACATTATGAATTAGTTAGCGGTTGTCGTGGAGGTGAAATTGTGTGGTATAAGCCTATTTTATAGTTCACAATTTTATTTAAATTAATTTTTCCTATGTGATGTAATATTTTTATTAAATTTATTAATTGGTTTTATTCTTTTAATATAATAATTATAAAACTCATTTAGTTGAACAAATTTGTCGTTTTGTGTAACAGCAGTTCTTACTCTTCTAGATGACAGTCCAAGCAACAAAGGTAAAAAAAGCACTGATTAGGGGGAAAAATCCCTGTAGTTCTGAAATTTGGCCTAGTTTTTGGAGGGGGAGAGTTTTGAATAACATTGTGGAGTGTAACCTTTGAGGGTGGGGGAGCGTTGAAATGTCTTCTTGGTTTTCCCTAAATATTAGGCCAGTCACCATGGATTTCTACAGTGAAAAGTAAGACTTTAAAAATAGCGAAAGTTTATAAATTTTGAGACAACATTAAAGGTAAAAAAAATAATAAATCCGATTTTGCACCCTTTTCCGCCCCCTGCAACATTACAAAAACCTAAATTTTCAATAATTGTGAATGACCCCCTTGTGATGACCAGAACACCGTAAATAATTGTTCATTAATTTTAAATTAAAAAAATAAAGAAAAATCTTTTTAGAGTGCATGAATGGCTCAAAAAGATTTTATTGACTGGGGCTCTTTGTACTCTGCCAAATCAGAATTATTAGTGGTTAAAAGTCAAAATCTGTACTTCTATGGTAAATTTATTGCTTATACAAATTGGCAGTTTTTTGGCAATAAAAAAGCAAAAAAATATTGGAAAGCCTAATGTAAAAAAGAAATAAGTCCATTTCATTACGATACTATTTCGAATTTTTTCGAAAAATTTTATTTATTCACATTTGCTTATGAGATTTAAGTTTAGAACTAATAAATTGATAGCTTAAGAAAATTATTAATAGTACTTAAGAATTATCCAAGATATTATTACACCAACAGAAAATTCAGTAATGGTCGTTTATTTATCTCATTTTCACAATTTGTGAAATTCCTATTCTAAAGTAAAGATATTTGCTATGGCCAATTTTGAAAGCACCCTGTATTAACATTTGTGAATTATAGAAAAACTAGAAAATATTGAAGGAAAAATTATTTGGTAGTATATTCAGAAGTTTAAAACTTGAATAAAATCTGAAACTGGTCCAATAGTGTACAACAAAATTTTGTAAACACCCTGTAAGTGAATTTTTTTAATGGAAAACAAAAGTTTATTTTTTTGCAACGGCTCTTCTTCATGCTTTCTAGGTACCACATATAAAAATAATTTTGAAAATTCACATTCTCTTAACTGATATCTATAATTTATACAAAGCAAAAAAACTTTTAAGATTACAGACACAAATTAAAATTTACCATAAAAATTAGTGTAAAAACTTTGAATACAAAAATAAAACAAAATTTTGCTTGTACTACCATGTATAAATACCTAATGAACGACCTGCTTTTATGTATTCAACAAAAATATTGAAATCGAAAAAATAATACAGAAAAAAATTGCAAACCGTGGCGAACAAGGAGAGATTTATAATAATAATTTTGGGAACCCCTAGCTCTTGTTATAACGCAAGCGCACTAAGCATCAAAATATGATTTTAAAATTTTGAGCAAATTTACTGTGAAATTAATGTAATTAAGTTTATTTAAAGTTTAGATTCGTTAGTTTTGCAATTTTAAATTTTATATAGCGTTCATAGCAAGTAACGCTATAGCCCGCTCTCCAAGATGGCGACTATAAAAAAATAAAAATTTATTCTTCAAACATCGCGAAAACGAATAAACATTTTTTGATAATTTCAACGGGAAAACCATTATAATAAATTCGTTCAACATAAAAATATAGTAGTTCGTTCAGAACTGCTTTTAGAATTTTTGAAAATAAGAAAACGGCAAATCGGTACTTACATTGAAAAATTATCCTTTGGCCATCATTTAAGGGTCAGGTTTGATGATCCGACAACACTTTACTATACACTAATTAGCCACAATTAACATGTAATTAAAATTTGTTAATTTAGAACTGAAAAAAAACACCTCATCGCGCATCTGCAAACTGCACATCTTAAGTCGCCCGTGCCACAAACGAAACTGAGCGATACAAAACGATCACTATCGAATGTATTTGCAGGTTCAACAGGCCTTCGTTCAAACTTGGAACTAGAAAATACAAAATTATTTATTTTTATAAATTAAAAATTTAACGCTAAAGCAAGAAAACTGCCATAAAAAAATTATGAAAATTAATTATACAAATTATGCTTTGTTCTATATCTAACAGAATTGAAATTGTGTGTATTAGAAGTTAACTAGTTTATTTTTTTCTGCAATATCAATCACTCTATGAAAGCTATAATATAATTTATTATTTTTATTATTACCTAAATAACTTTTAGAAGCACCAAATGTACTTTACGTGAAAATGTATTTTAACCCCTCCCCCCTTCTTTTGAATATTGATTATAATTTAGTATAAATGATTCGCACCTGTTTATACTTACTTTTGCACTTCTTTTATTTTTGTTTGTGCCAGAATAGTTTATGCAATATTAAAAAAATTAATTGGAATGATGAGATTGAGACGTCTTGACGAGCATTCTGAATAGTTGGTGGTAGTATAATGCTATCGCTTTTCATATTTTTCTATTCATTTAATTTTCCCCCCCCCCCCCCCCCGTATTTAAAGAAAAATTGATAAAACATCGGAAAGCATCCTAGTATCCAAAAAGCAGACTAATGAGCTCTTCAGACTTTTTTCTCCTGAAGATTGTTTCTAATACAAATCGGTGGAACCCCTGAAAATGTGTAAATCAGAGACGATATCATCCTCAAAACCACTCCATTGCTAACACACACCAGAGGATGCAGTTACACCCGTTTTGTCGAAGGATTTTTGAGTTTTAGTTAATGCTTTTTGAACTTCATATATTACTAGTACGGGCCTGCCTTCATCAACTTTTTATTTTACTAGTACAGCCCTGCCTTAATAGACTACAAAAGTGTGACGTCACGAACCGCGCATGATTTAAAAACCTTTCCAAACAAAACGAATCCCCACGAATCCCTATGTAAATTGCCATAAGAGAATTTTGTAATGCTTTTTTTAAATCGGTGTTAGTAAAATAAGGGATTTCGTGTAAATAGTGATAAATAAGGGACATTAAAGGGCGAGTTTTTCTAGTTTACAGTAACTGTTAGTGTATCAAGACGTTTCTAATTGTGTTTAAAATCAATTGAGGTTATGTTGTGATATTTTGTTTACAATATTTAACATTAGTTTAGGTTTAGCTGATAAATTTAGTGATTAAATTAATTATTTATTCATTAAAATGATAATGCTCCACAATGTAATTACTATAGGGAGTAGAAAATATATAAATATTTTCTTTCTCGCAAACCCAAAAAACAGTAGAAGTGGATAAATTTAATCAAAGTAGGTATATTAAACGAAGTAGAAAAGCAGATTATAAGCCAACAAAATATTCATTGATTTGTAGTTGTCAATTCAAAGATGATCAAAGGAATAATGTACCAACTATAGGTATTTATTAGTTCCCGTTAATAAATCGGTTAAAGAATATTGTAAAATTTAATGTATTAATGTTAATAAAATTTTAATTTAAATCTAATTTTATCTTTTATTAATTTCAATTTACATTATACTTTACACTAATTTGGGTATATATTGATCAACATAAAATTTCTCAAGTTGTTAAATTATTTGCTCGTTTTACCTTTTATAATAGCAATAACGCTACCTTTAGTAGTCTATACCACTAAATGATATGTTGATCGATTCAAAATACGTAAAAGACCTTAAATTTGATCACAGTAATAAAATGATGATTCAATGATTGTTATTAAGATGTAAATTGTCATCATCGGCTTTTTCGGATAGAATCATGTTGGTCCGATTTACATTTCAGGTTAAGCCAGGTGCACTCCTTATCCATAACAGAAATGTTATAATGTGCATGAAATAACACCTGCAGCGCATGAAATCACTTTATTCCTCGAAAACAACAACATTGAGAAGAAACGATGTCACCAGACTTATCCGAAGAAACCTTAAAAAAAGTTTAATTACAAATAGAATTACATATCTACATTTATAAAATATTCTTACCTTAATTTGATTATATCTTTTCTAGTTTAATGCTAGCACCAACATATCAACATTACTTATGTGTCAAAAATCAGTTTTTCAATATCCCCCGAATGATAAACATTTTCGATCTTAACTTTATTTTCTTTATTATTTTCGTTGGTGAAGAACCTCATAATTGAAGTTATTTTCACAACATGTTTTGAAGTCATTTTAATTAAATTAATAGCTAAAATTAGCGATAAAATTATTAACCAAATGTAATAACATAACCTCAATTGATTTTAAACACAATTAGAAACGTCTTGATACACTAACAGTTACTGTAAACTAGAAAAACTCGCCCTTTAATGTCCCTTATTTATCACTATTTACACGAAATCCCTTATTTTACTAACACCGATTTAAAAAAAGCAATACAAAATTCTCTTATGGCAATTTACATAGGGATTCGTTTTGTTTGGAAAGGTTTTTAAATCATGCGCGCTTCGTGACGTCACGACTTTCGTAGTCTGCCAGTAGCGGATTTAGCACTTGAGAGGCCCCAGGCGCAATTCAAATTTGAGATATCCATATCATAACAATTTTGTATGTAATGACTTTTTTTTAGCTAATGCTCCACGGTTCGTGTGTAATACATGATGTGGCCCTTGGTGGTAAACGAGTTGTTTGACATTTATTTTGGGAGCTGAATTTTGAGGCCTCCTGGATCTTGGAGGCCCGAAGCGCGCGCTTCCTGTGCCTAATGGGAAATCCGCCACTGCTTCAAACGACTGAACAGATTTTTTTGAATCCACAGGTTCAAATCCACTATGATGCCACAGACACACCCCTCTTTTTAGGTCGGTGGTTAAAAATGATATTTAAAATATTTTACAATAAAAAATAGACCTGCATTCTTTTCTACTACAAACATAGGAAAAAAAATTATTTGTAAGACAATAATTTCCAAATTAAAAAATACACTTCCCTGGGGAATCATGGACTGGTGCAAAGAGGCGCAAAATTATTGTGTATTATTTTTAAAAATTTACAAAGGGGCGTAGTAAATTCAAGTTTGGAAATCAATGGCCTAACTAAATACTCCATTTCAAACAAACAGAAACATCTATAGAAATCAATCATATTTTAGCTAAATTCTTTCCATATTTTTTTTTATTTTGTATAAAATGTACAAACTGTCTTATTACACAATGTTTATAAATCATAAAAAAAATACTTAAAATTAACTTCTAAAAATGGACGGATCTGTTCTGGATCGATTTTGAATTATGTATAATGTACAAACTGTCTTATTACACAATTTTTTAAAATTATAACAAAATACTTAAAATTAACATTAAAAATGGACGGATCTCTTCTGGACGGATTTGGAATATATCACCAAAATAATTATCATATAAAATTTGTCTTCAAACATAAAATTTAAAAAATTAACACTATGGTGGTTCTGAGATGTAAATAATTTTTATACACTAACAGGTAACAGTTCTTGAAAAATATCATCAACTACAACAATGCAAGTTGTAATTGTGAAGGCACAAAATTTCTTTTTTTGTAAAAAATAACAAAACTTAACTGCTGATATGTATGTTAATAATTAAACCTACTAGAGTTACTGATAAACTTAAAAATGTATTGCGTATATTTGTACTTCCAGCGTGACAGTCTACAATTCGACGAGCTCTCATGTAATCACTTCCTAAATAAGTTGAATAATATCTTTGATGCGGTTCAATAACTTTAAGCTGTTGAGTTGCATCTTGGAATATCAAATCAGTGAAAGGTGGAGTCGAAGAAAACATACTAAAACTAAAAACACAAAATTTGTTAGTCACCTAATTTTTGTTTATACTAAAAACAATTTCAAGTGCTTACCTAAATTCATCAGCAGTTTTTCGTCCATAAAATGTTTGCGAGTACAAAAGTACGTTAATAAAAGCGTTAATTTCAGTTTCATTGTATCTATCTCCACCTCTTGCCACAATTGCATTCGATTTTACCTTGCCAAGGTTGCACTTGGCATAATCTTGTATTTCAGCTCGAGTACCATCAGGACACAGCAGTTCAAAATCATCAATTAAGGCATCCCTAGCCCACCACTCCCTTCGATGTCCACCAGCTATTTCCAACACTGTGGTGTGTTTCACAAAAGCCACGTGACCTCCTCCTTCCACCAAACATCTAAATGCACCCGTATGACCATAATAATCCTCCGATGCATCCCTCCTGCAGTACCTACAAGCAAATTTATGTATCACAAACCAAAAGGTCTAAAAATAATCTTACTTGTAACTAATTCCATGGCACAAATCACATAAATTATCGTATGGAACACCACTGTTATATTCCGTACTTAGAGCACCTGGAGCACAACTCTTACTGAAATATTCAGCAGCAGCACGAATACTATTACAACCGTAGGGTCGAATCCAACCATTACTGATCAAATAGGCCAAAGGGTACACCCACCCAGCGGCGGTATTGATACCACCATGACACGTAAATTTTTCTCTGAGATAAGTTAACTCTGTGGTAGGATCAGCTTCTTTAGCAACAGCAACCACAAAATACTCTGGTTCACCCAAATTGTAAACTTCACTTACAAAAGGCACCAAATCAAAGGTCAAACCGGCGGTGTAAACGTCACTGGCGTCAAATATAGCAACATCTGCAACTCCTGAATTTATTTTTTGCATGCAGTTTATTTGAGAATGGGCTTTTTCGCATCTCATTTCAGGTTTTAGAAGTTGGGCTTTCAGCGCCGTCTAAAACAGAATTATTTCAAAAACATGTTCTAATGGTATGTAGGAAGAAGGTTAGAAAAAAAAAAAACAGAAGAACAACCAGTAAAAATGAAGGTAAAAGAAATTGTTTTCTGCACAAGAAAAACGAAAAATAGAAAACAACAAAAATTCAGAAAGAGTTGGGAAGTACAGAAATCTTCAAATATCTAATCTAAATATAATAATCAAACTCACCTTCATTTTAACACATTTTTCCAATTCGGGATCAGATGTGACACATAATGTCATATGATTAACTGGACACTGGCGTATTCCCATAATGTACTCCAAGGATTCCCCCAAAAATCCAGAAAAAGTTTGTTGATTTTCATTAAGGGTTGCAAAATTTCTGCTGACGTCCTAAAATTATAAAAATGTAAACCAAGCTTTTACAAAGTTTTAAATTTACCTGGAATATCAAATTTCCATGTATTCCATAGCGGGGTGATGATTCAAACAAATTGAAAACTTCATAATAAGTAATATTTGGACGATCGTGAAAATTTAAGTCGATTCCAGTTCTGTTAAGTCGGTTATCATTGAAGGAATCCTGATCTCTGTTGTAGTTTAAATCTGTACTGTATGGATCAATATTGACTCCGTAACGGTTCCGATTAATAACATAAGGGTCACGACCAAAAGGATCATTGTTTACAGGGTCGTTTGCGTTATTAAATGGATCTCTGTTATTATTGTTACTATTATCTTGTGGATCACGTCTGTTATCGTCAAAAGGATTTGAATTTTGTCTCTTGAACCGTATCCTGTTACCCTGCTGGTCAAATTCATCTCGATTCCTATTGTCATCAAAGTTTCCTTGGTTGTTGTTGTTATTATTAAATGCGTATCGTTCGGCAGCCTTTTGTAAAAACTTCTGGTATTTTTTACGAGCTTCATAAGTCGAAGCCGACGTGGTTACTATAGCATTTGATGGAATTCCTCCCCAATTACAACTTTCATAGTCACTAATTGGACGCCTTGACCCATCTCGACAAAACAATTCAAACGAATCTTTTGACACTGTTCCACCAAATTCGAGACCAGTTGTCAGTTCTTCCACTGTTGTGTGTTTCAGAAACGCTATGTCACCCACATCTAACAAGCACCTGAAGGCTCCTTCAAAACCTGCGTAAGGATCTGCATCTGTGCATTTACCACCTGGTACTTTACCAACACACAAACGGCATAATTGGTCTGAATTGTCACCAATTGGATTGTATTTGTCAGTTAAGCTATTTACAGCACAGGAAGGACCAAAAAAGTTTGTTGCAGATTTGACGTGATTGTTACAATCAATGATGTCCATGATTCCTTCTTTCATGAGCTAAAACAATGTAAATAATATAGTAATTAAGTGATTTTTGCTCTTTTTTCAAGTTTAATATTAGTATATTAAAAGAAACGGTTCAAAAAATTGTTTTTTTAATTTTTGGTGAATTTATAAGTCCAATATTGATAAGGTGACCAACCGTTCTGATTTGTTCTCATTTCTTCAAAACAGAACCATCATTATAAACAAAAAATACAAAAGACCTTTTTTTTAGCTTATTTTAGGGAAGAGTATGTAAAACAAAAAAAGAGTTAGTCATCTTACACCCTTTTGATCTTAAGGGGGGCATTTTTTTCAGGGCCCTTTTAATGAGACTCTTCCAAGGTTGGAAGAATGAAATATAAATTTAAGTCCTTAACAACTTGATTTGAAAATGAAAAATACTACTTACCGTGTAAATAGGTACCACCCATCCGGCCATGGTTCCAACACCAGCAAAACAAGCCTTCTTCCCACGTAAAGCTCTCAAGCTACGTACATCTTGTAATGTATCCCTTTTGACCACCGCAACAGCATAATAGTGACGAGTGTTGACCTCCGTAAGTTCTTGTGATATGGGCACTAAACTATGCAGCCTTCCACCTACATAAACTTCTCCAGCATCCAAAGTTGTCAAAGTTACCTTTTCGTCATCCAACAACTCCATGCACTCGTCTTTATTAAAAGCC
Organism: Rhagonycha fulva; assembly: GCA_905340355.1. NCBI lineage: Eukaryota > Metazoa > Arthropoda > Insecta > Coleoptera > Cantharidae > Rhagonycha > Rhagonycha fulva. The sequence continues at coordinate 5,149,178 of HG996559.1, forward strand.
TAAAACGTTTAAAATTATTAACACAAATTAACACAGTTAAGCCACCACACGTCAACTCTACCTGCTTGCATTCAATTTTAAAAGTATCGTAGCCAACTTTGATCTTGTCCCTTTCAACTGCCATCGCAAAATTTAAGCATTTTTGTTGTTCTTCTCCGGTGATTGTACACCAAATTATTTTCTCAGTCTTTCCCTGTTGGACCAAATCGGTCTCGGCACGACTTTTCCAGTAGTGTTGTGCTAATAAAATAACGTTTTAAAATTAAGGGCACCGCCCACCAACAATAAAATGTAAACATACCTGTAATCCCGTTGATAAGGTGGCAAAAAATTGTAAATAAACAAAACGAAACTTTAACAACAATCATTTTAATTTTTATCTTATCTCTTGGTCTATTATAATTTATTTCTCATTGCTGCGTTACACCTGCAAGCCCTACCTTCGATGATTTAAAAATGACTAATGACAATTAACATCAAAGAAAGAGGGGAGATACAGTAGCGGCTAGATAAAAAGAGATGCAGCGGGATTAGTAATTTTGGTGAGATGTTTTTATTTTAGGGAGTTTATCATGTGTGAGGAAGTTGGCAGCGGATGGTTTACAAACAGCGATCAGTGACTTCGCCGAACAGCTGATTCGTTGCGTGGGTTTGCGTATTCTCTCATGCGGTGCTGGGTTTCGTTATTTTTAGTTTTTTTAAATTATCGATGTTATGTTTAAATATTTTGAAACGTGCGAACGGTGTGCTTTGCTGATGAAATGGTAGTCGGTGTTTGAATTCCATGGGTGAGTTTCAAATTTTTTATTTACTAGGTGCGTGCAGGTGTGCAAAACCTGAATGTGATAAAATAAGTTGAAATGTTTCAACCGTTTTTTTTTGCTTTTTATTTTCAACTGTTTTGCGCTATTTGGCAGGAAAAGATTGTGAGGGATACAAAAATCCAGTAGGTTTTCTCCTGGTTTTTTGGTTCTGTCATCTAAATATTCTTTTCCGGATTTGATCAATCCATTAAGTGAGTAGGTATCTGTAGTGTTCCTTCGCCTTCCTTAGTATTAAATTCCCAAACCAAAGGAGAATATCAGAAACTTGTAAAAATTGTATTTTTGTTTTTCTTGGATGAGGAGCCTCAAAATTTGACCAAGAATTGAAGATTTGGAAAGGTTCAATTTCAATTGGTGACCCACCCACATTTTTCTTTTTTTGCCGCTCAAAATTATTTAAGTTTTAGTAGTTGGGGGGGGGGGTCCACAGGTAATCTTTTGAACAATCTGACTGGAAAAGCAATATACAAAAATATTTTGTTACATCCGTTAATACCACAAATGAGCATACCTTCTTTGAGCACGATTTTGTGTACGTTCATGCCATCACAAACGTACACTTGTGAATGTAATAGAATGTAGTAGTAGAATGTAATATATTTAATAAATCTACATAACCGAAACAAAATGAAAGCATGCCATTAGCTGAATTTGAATTTAGTTCTAAAACTACCAGTGAAAAGCTATAACCGGAGTAAGAACTTTATTTTGACTGCCTCCTCTTGATATGCAATGACAAACCACCGAAGTAACGTATTCTTCTCTAAATGAAGTCTGCTACGTTTTCCATGTTTCTATCTATCATCTACCCCGTGTATGTGAAAACAAATAGAACGCACATCACATGCATAGAAGTGTCACTAAACGACGAGATCAGTTTCACATGTAGAACGGTGAATAAGATCGAAACATGTAGTACTTCGTTACGATTTTGCGAAAACTAAAATTTAAAAAATTTAATATCGAAAATTACATAGTTACACCACTCTAACATGGTGATTTTGAAGCGGCATGCCAATTTGTAAACTAGAAGATAATTATACATACTTTAGGTATAGTAAAAAGTAAACTGCCTACGAACGCTAATGCTATGTCTGCCATTCTATTCCATCGAGTCTCTAGGAGTTAAAAGTTAACTCAGGTGTAATATTTGCTAAAAAGATAAATATAATGTTTTTAAAATTTTCAAGAACTCGAGAAACAGAAGTCGTTAATATCAATGTTTGGAAATCGGAACTTGCAGCCCTTCGGCCCCATTAGACCCCCTTAAACCAGGCTTGGCGCCAGTCTACTTAGCAAACAAGTGGTTTTTCAACTGAAATGATTACTTTCTTAAAATAAACACAGCCAATCTTCTGTTGTTTCATTTCAATTCACTTCACTTCAATTCAATTCACTGATTTATTTTACAGTAATAGATTAGTTTCGGGTTAATTTGTTTAGAAATATTTTTATGGAGGAAACGAGGATATACTACCCATTATTTGGATATCGACGGCCTGCTTCTGATATTTTATATCTGCAAAAACAACATTTTTTAGGTGACCCAGTAAGAGAATTTGAGTCATAGAGTGAGAGAGAGAGAGAGAGAGAGAATGGGTTCAGTCTCTCGCCCTGATGTCTGTGTATATTTCATCATCGATAATATCTGGGAGATTCATTCTGTTCAGATAAATTTTATAAAAATATAACTGACCAAGTTTACTGTGTATATCTGAACATTATATGTCTTTTAACCTGCTGACCCTGGAGGATATTCCGTACCACGCATGCATTCAGGTATACCACAGAATATTAATATGTATTTTAAATCGTGACAGGGGGGCTTGAGGGTATGGAATACCCTCCAAGTACATAGACAGAGTCAGAGTTACAGGGTTTAAGTACTAGGCAAAAGTAAAATCGTAATTTATGGAGTTTAAATTTGAGTTCATTATAGGCGAGTATCCGTTACAAGCGGGTTTATTACAGTTGGATTCCACATTGTAAATAAATTGAAACATAAATATTCCAAAGTGACCTATACATGTACAGATTAGATTCCTAATAATACTCGATTTATAGGGAGCGAGAAAGTTTCCCTCAGCCATGAAAAAAGTTCACGTTTTTAACGCTAGAAGCATTACCGTCAAGATTTCTTGTTAATTCTCCAATAAGGGAGTGATAAAGTTTGACGTTAGCGTCTTTAGCGTTAAAAAAGTGAACTACTCCTATAATGTCAGCTTTCTCGCTCCCTATACTCAACATTTTAACATTTAAGATTAACCAATAAATACATACATAACGGTTAAAATAAATGGCTATCCATAATTTATTCTATTGGTTAATTTAATAATTTGATTTGTCACAATTCCCTTCTGAGTAAAGCCGAATTCCTATGGCTATGGCTTACAAGAGTGGTCACTTTGTCCCTGAGTGAGGTCGAAGGATGAAGAACCCAGAGTTGGAAAAAAATCATGATTTTTTATTAAAAAATTCAAAATGCTATTGATTTCTTACTTTTTCGATCTGTTTTTTTCTCAAAATTTGTCCAAATGAAAAGAAAAAAACCATGGAATGATGGATGACATTCTTATGACAAAAATGTTTAAGAAATCAATTTTTTCATTTTTGTATTGCAAAATTAGCATTTATTTTTAAATATTCATTGAGTTTCTTGACTATAATTGACATTAATTAATTATTAAAATAGTTATTCATTTTAACAATTTGATTTTTGTCATTCTTATTTTATAGAATATTAACTTTCAGAATAATTTTTTGTTTATTTTAGAATAAATCCGGTTTTTCTTTTGGGTCTTTTTTTTGAAAAGCAATCAGATTTGACTTTAATTAAAAAAAAATCAAGTAATTTAAATCAACCCAACTATGGAAGAACGATATCAATCTCCCATAATCTGGGAGGTTCATTCTAAATATTTTTTTTTACTGATAATTTTTATTGGGAGTGAATTGACAAAATTAACTGCGTACATTTAAAAATTATGTGTATCCATTCCTACCAGAGGGTTACAAAATGGGACTAGAATAAGTGGAATCAAGGGTTAAGGGGTATAACCAAATATGATGCCCACGTAAAAATTTCATTATTGGGATTTATAAGAATTTTTGTTAAGTTTGATTTTAGAGAAATAAGGGGGTAGCTTTGATTTGTGACTTGGGCGGGGGGGGGGGGTTAAAAAGTTGGCAAAAATATTGCAGGTGTCCTTTATGGGCGATTCCTAAGTTTTAACTTCCTAGTCCTGGGAGATATTCCATACCCCCCAGACCCCCCGGTTCTTATATCATGATAAGTTGATTTTTTTATTTCAAATAGTTTCAATTTAATTATTTTACCCGGTTACTAAAAAAAAGAGGGTTGATTGATACGTATTTTTTTGTGTCTTTCTAGAGCCTGAAATACTAAACGGATTTTAACGAAATTTTCACCGATTGATAGCTTTTTTATAGGTGCTTCCTCTTCTCGCACTTTCACACACACAACTTCTTCTGTTTTTTTTTTAATTTTATTTTAGGTTTTTACCTTCAAATATTACGATCCACTGCTTTAATTATTATTATGATATTTACATCATACAAATTTACATAAGTTATCAGAGGAAAACATGTAGTCGAATTTTATTTTATCTTAAGCGTAATTTTATTTTGTAAACTTCCTTGATAAAACATAATGTGACTGAATTATTCATTATATTTATCACATTTCTTATGCTACGCAATTATTTTCCGTGCGACTAATATTTTTCAACAAATAAAACCTTTAAATTTGAACAAAATTTTAAAAATGATAAAAATAGTTGTTACTTACAAATTAGTAGGTATATATCTTAAGTTTCAAATGTGCAAGCAGTTATTTTTTCTAAAATCGTTTAGCACCAAATTCCAAAAAATAAAACCGTACCTTTGAAAATAAAATTATGTTGTATATAAGTTATAAACTTTTCATAATCAATTTGAGTTACAAAACCTCTTACTTTTCGTAACCAGTTGTGTAAACTAAAAATTTTTCTTGACTAGTAATAAAATATCCACTTCAACATCAGAATATTCATTAGGATTATACATTTTTGTTGCTTTTTTTAGTCATTTTTTAGTGTCATTTGCGGGAACTTGCTGCACTGGTCTAGCAAATACCAAAAAATAAAATATTACTTTCATAAAGTTACACAAGCAGCTATTTTACACGATTGTAGAAGAAATAACTGTCATAGTGGAAGATCTTAAATCCGAATGCATAATAATCTTCTCAGGATGCAATAATAAATAATGACTGATGCATTGTTTATAAAAGATCACAGAGATTAACAGAAATTATGTAAACTATTTATGGTTTATATATGTACATAGTACGAGTATAAACGTTTCTTATGAGCTTTAACCATTTTTGTTATACTGTAATGAAGTGTTTGAAGAATAAAAATTACTAAAGACCGTACAAGGTTTACCTAAACTTTTAATTCTGTAGTAAGCGCGGTAATACATACTCATCAGGTATTATTTCCTATGTCATTACTTGTGCGTACTTTAAATATATGTTGTTTTAACTTGGTTTAGCTTCGGAGCATTTTTTGCCTCGTTATTTGACTATTATGTGCTTTTGAAGCTTGGCATTTCTGACCCCTTGTATATTGAAGTAGTTTTCAGTGTAGGGGACCTACAGTTTTGGAGCCACGAGAATCACAATTCACTTTATTTCTAGAAGGCTACTTTTGACAGATTATATTGGTATATTTTGCTGAGGAAAGACAGCAAAAGAAAATACTACAATCAGATTGTTCTTGTCAGCTTCTAAACCAAGAATCAGTCAGTGTCTAAACCACCCCATGCTACATAAAACGAATTCTCTACAAAAATTTACGAAAAAAATAGTTCTTTCTCATCCTACTCACTAGTAGTTATCAGTATCACCCCATAATTTGAAGATATAAACAAGTGCGCTTTTAAAATTTTGAAATGCACATAAACTATAAATTACAGCAAGTCAAACAGTACCCGACATTTATAATTATGTAAATATAGTTTTAAGTTAAAATAGCACCGACTTCCTGGTGGATACAAGATTAAACTAAAATTAACTCCCGAAAACTTACTGAAATGTTGTAATTCTTTTCATCCATTCAGTTCATTGTTACTTTAGCCCTCATAATTTGTTAAGTAAATTATTGCAAAGAAAAACAAAACTTATTTATCAACGAAAGTGGACAATAATTTATTTCTCTTGCATTGGGCAGTGGCGTGTAACTGTGGCGCTGTAGGGGTCCCCGGGTCAAGAAATCCGCAGAGGTGCGGCAAATTTATGATCATATCGTTGCTGCCGAATATTTCTTCTAATAATTTTTTAATTAGGTTGGGTAACACAAAATTTGAAGGTATTTTTCGGTCCCGTACAGTCTCGTCGGCATCCTTTACCCCAATAACAATTTAGCTTTCTTTGTTATATTTTCCGGGTTCACTTGCATTTAGGAAAAGTGCAGGTCACTATAAAATCGATTTGAATTTCATTAAAAATTCATTTGCACCCCACTTGCATGCTCTATTTTTCTTATCGGGGCGCCATCCTGTCGGTGGTTGGGGGAGTGTAGGTAGGTCGTATAATATTGATCTTCGTTATTCAAGCTTTTCCAGCTGAAACTCGCGTTGAACAGCTGAAGCTCGTGGCAAACAAAACAAGTCTTGGTTTGGCATTGCAAAGTTATGACTCTGTGGTAGAGTTTCGTGCTCGTCTTTTCTTAAAAATTCTATTGTCTTTTAGTGACTCATTTATTCGGTTAAAAATATTTCGATTTTAAAATACGATCACGTTGGAAAGTTGATTGACTTTGCGAGTTCGATGTGACTGTTGCATTTTTTATTTTATTTTTAAATTTATATGGTAATGCTTGAAAACATTTAGTCGGTACGGCATTGTACTGTGATTATTATTAGTGAATTGAATGGTTGACTAACAAAACGATTTACTCAACGTGCTTTGAATTTAACGTATGTTTTGCTGCACGCGATTGTAAGTATCTTATTATTTTCTATTGTTTTTTTTTATTTGTCATGATTTAGTTTGGGTCTAATAGCAAAATATTACTGGATGAGCTTTTTTAGGTACGTTTGCCATCTATGCAATTATCACGCATAGTTTATTCGTTTACTAGTAGTCAATAATCGATGGGTGAAAAAATCCATAAACCGAATTCCCGCATTGTTTTTGTTTATTGCATTATGGGCCATCGCGCTGCAGACGGAACAGAGATCTTATTTAGGTCAAATGTTCTGCACATAGAAGAGAAACAATTTTCGTTACCTTGACCACTTGGCAGTTAGCCAAATTTTGGGAGAATAAGCTTGAACTTATATTGTGTCTCAATTCATAATTTTCCTACCTTCACTCCTTCCTTCTTTCCAGTATAGTTTCGAACAGAAACTAAAATGCTAAAATATTAAAAAATGTCATCCAATTATCTTGGCAATAATTGAAATGAACAAGTAGCACTCCCAATTATTGCGGAAGGCTGTCGTTATATATTAAGCCAAGAGAACAAGAGATTGATGAGATATTTGAGCTCAAACTGAAAGATCACAATTTTTCAATTTCCTATAGCAAAATTTTAATTTAATTTGCTTTAGCAAGTAACATCACGCATACAGAAGTTCGCCTACACGTTTAAAGATTGCATTTAATTAGTGTGAATTGATTTTGATTTAATCAATTGTCTGCAGCTGTTGAGACAAAAATCATAAGTTGAAAGTTCAAGCCAGCTCTCGACTCTTTTTTTTTGTTGGAATATGAAGAAAATTGTTAATTAGGATTTATTTGTTCCTTTTTTGGGAGAACAATTTAATGTGTTCTTGCTCATAAAAGCGTTAACTTACTAAATGTTTCATTTGCATTTTTACTGTGCACAACTTTTACAACCTATAATTTGAGTAATTACAATTAATTTGATATTTGACCATCATTTGAACCGTGTTAAACTAATAGAGTCACTTCCTGCGTCTGTCTTAATTTTTTTTTTTTTTAGTAACGATTTGTTCATATTTTTTGCCATATCATTATTTATCGTAAATGACGAGCCAAATTACAACTGGAAAATTGCGGTTGATTAGTACGCTTCTTCCGTGTTTCATTTTAATTATTTTATTTAAATTTCTCATCCGTTCCGTTATCTCGTGTTTACTCTAATTTTTAAATTGATTTTTTACCGAGTAAGGTTTTTAATGCGCCTGTTATATTTAATTATGTACTGGAACATGTACCGTATAAGTATGCCTTGCTTTCTCAAAATCACAATATTATTTTGCTTCTTCTCCAGTCGTGTTGTTTTTAGATGGCCTGGGGACCTACTGTTTAAAGTGGACTCCGAACTACGCGAGTCGTAATTGTGTTTGCTTCCGGAAAGGTTTCTTATGACAGACTATACCTTGATGGTTTGCCATAGACTTCTGAAGAGGGAAAGTTCAAAATTAAATGATAAGTTTAAACGTACTGGATATTCTCACAGAGCGGGTTGCTTTACATTGTCTTGAAAATTGTCTTTGAAAATTCTAATATGTAGGCGATACACATTGTAGTTTAGGGTTGACCTTGTCTCGGTTCAGGGGAGCATGAAAAACGATGAATGGGCAAAATATGAGTGGTTGGGCTGCGATTCAAACTTATTTACGAAAACATGTTTTTTGGGGTCGTCGAGTGTTGGACTCGAAACTGACATGCGCCCTTCGTGTTGACAAGAATCTTGCGCCTTTTGACTTGCCTTTGCTGCGTATCTGCTTGGTGATATTCGTATTTTCTTTATGGTATGGTATTTACAGTAAAATGACCTGATTTTGAGTATTCCAATTCGGGGTATCAGTTGTAATTACGTCCCTCCTCTTCAACCAACAAATCTATGTTTTCAAATTTTTCACACTAATTAACTGCTTTCTTGCAATACAACGTAAATCCTAGTTTTCGCGTCAAATTATTTCAATATTTTAATCAAATTTGGGGGTCAAGGTAGCTACTACACAAAAAGGTGTACTTAAAAGTAGAACAATTTGTGCCTAGATTGTCTACAAGTACAAATTGTGTAAAAATTTAGCACAATTTGTGCTATAAAATAGTACAATTTATTGTGCTAGAGATGACTAAAATTGACTAAAATTAAGTACAATTGTACCTAATTTTCACCCAATTTGTACTTGTAGACAATCTAGGCACAAATTGTTCTACTTTTAAGTACACCTTTTTTTCTGTGTAGCCTGTGAAACCTCGAACTTTTCTGAAAGAGTATATTTTAAATAAGAGAATTAAGGGAGACGCAATGCCTTAAATGCACCAGTTTTTTCAAAAATCGAATTTAAAAAAGCTCGATTTTCACTGCAAATTTGAAGGTAAATCGCACGTGATTGGTGAATCAGTGCATTGTGTTGTCGGTACGCGTGCAGTTATGCATAATAGTGTTGCACTTGACAAATTTTTAGGACCAAAATTACTTTAGAAAAGGGTTACTTAAATTTAACGAACGGTAGTTACTTTTTCGCGTGGATCCTACTCTTGCCATGGTGGTTTTCATCAAAATTGACCCTGCGCACCCTTCGGGCGCTCCGGGCCATTTTGATGAAAACGACACTCAATTTAAAAATACCCCTGGGCTAATTAAGGAAAATGGTGGATCTTTGAGGGCTGAAACTCGTGAGAGTGGATTCTAAACGCAGGGTTGTTGTGCAAAGAAAAATCGACTTAAAGCGCCCCTCGCTGCGGTCGGGCGCTTTAAGCCATTTTTCCTGCACATGTACACAAAAAAAAATATGTACTTAAAAGTAGAACAATTTGTGCCTAGATTGTCTACAGGTACAAATTGTGTAAAAATTTAGCACAATTTGTGCTATAAAATAGTACAATTGCGCTAGAGATGACTGAATTTGACTAAAATTAAATACAATTGTACCTAATTTTCACCCAATTTGTACTTGTAGACAATCTAGGCACAAATTGTTCTACTTTTAAGTACACCTTTTTTTTCTGTGTACTATTCGGAAAGGTGGTTGGGCAAGGAAAATTCGACTTAAAGCACTCCTCGCTGCGCTCGGGCGCTTTGAGCCATTTTTCCTGCACATTTAGTATTGAAAACCATGATTTTCGTTCGGAGTGCACTGTTGCTGCATCCCAATGCAAGTGTCGCTCCGGTTATCCCCGCTCTGCGCAAAGCTAAGACCAGTTGAAAGTGCACGGACTGTCAATAGAATGAATTGATTCACCAATCCCGAGCGACTTTGCTTAAAATTTACTGTGAAAATCGAAGTTTTTAAATTCGATTTTTAAAAAAACAGGTGCACTTAGGGCATTGCGTCTTCCTTTATTCTCTTATATTTAAAATATGCTCTTTCAGAATTCATCGAGATTTCAATCGTAAAATTTGTATGAACGGGACCTCGATAGCTACCTGCAACCAGGTCTTCTGTACAAGGAAAATCCTTGTCCTACGTCTTGAAAGCCAAAAACCAGCTTTTTTTGAAATTTTTCTCCATGTTGTCATCCTCCCCTATGCGTTATGAATTCAATAACTCGAAGTTTTGATAATTCAAAGATTTTTTGTGTTACATTAAGCTTGTAGTTATCAAAAAACCTATTGTTTGCTTTAAATTGTTTATATTATTCACTCACTCACTATCTGATTTTGATTATTATGAAATAGCTTCGTGATTGAATTCATTATATGGAATTTTCTAGCAAATAGTCAATGGACTTATCCGCTAAACCGTTGACAATTTTTCAAAATTCTTTGGTTAATTTGGAAAGTTTAGCAGATATGTACTTAGTATTTGTACTGGCACACGAAAAGAATTGCTTAAATTTTTGTTTTATTTGACACATTGATCACATCTTATTTGCCACTCCTGTGGTATACGAAAAACTCTTTAGAAAATTTCCAACAATAAGAACAATAATATTATTTCCTGTATTGGGGTTTGCCTATTGAAAATTAAACTTATTATTATTATTAGTATATTGTTTGATTTGATGTTTTATTTGTTTCCATTTTGTTTGTTTTCTCTCTACCTAATTAAAATTATTGTGCACCTACTAAAGCTATTAATATTATCGATGTTGTAACGTACAATATACGCACAATAAATTACGTATTAAGCGAAACTCTCGTTTGTTTGGATTGGAATCTGACGACAAATATACGCATAAATGCTTTGCTCCTTTGTTCTCAACGAGGAGTTTCTACGCGTTAATACGCGCCCGATAATTGTTTATTGTTCTTTTGAAAGAAGGAATATTATGAATAATATTCGTTATGTATGGAGAAACCTGTTTACTTAAATATGTAGCTCTATGAGCTCATTTGTTATTATTCACCTTGTTTTAATTAGTTTAGTAGTCTTTATCATCGTAAAAGACCAGAAAGCACGGAATTGTTTTGTCTATCCATGCAGGTGCAGATTTTCTGTTGGCAGGTAGGGCTTTCACGACAGCAATTTCTCACCTCTTGAGCATTCTTATTTTTCGAAACAAACGAAGTTGCACTGGTTGCCTATCGTCGTTGCGTACCGATGTGAATAGGCCCTAAGTATCTAAAGGATCGTACACAATAGACGGTTTCCTTTTTAATCGATTATTAACCTGCAAAAACGGAAATCAATGCCAACAATTAATTAAAATCTTGGAGTTGTTTTTATGAAACGATACTGCTTTCGATTTAACAATAAAATGTCAATTGTATTAACCGAAATCGTTGAACTGGAACGAATGGAGAAAGAATGGCAAAATATCGATCACGACAAACCTTTTTATGGCATGAAACCAAATTTATTCTTTATTTGTATCGGATTTCAACTGTTTGATTGTTTTCAATCAAACCCATTTCACAATAAATTATTGTTGTGTGCGGTGGATTTGAATTTCGAGTTTGATTTACCACGTCGTTTTTCACTTAACCGCGAGACAGGATAATAGAAAGTGTATTCTTTTCGGTTCGGGGTAAGTGCACTCGAATAATTTATATGATTTTCCATTTTTATGACGATAATGGATGGCTGTTCTGAGGTAACTAGGTGTGATCGTTCTAATGATATTCCTCGTGAACTTGGTTACTAGTTTCAGTTTCTTCACGGTTTAAATGAAAAGAAATTTTGTTACAATGTACAAAATGTAACTTTAGTCTCCGTTCTATTAAAGCATTCTAAAGACTTTTTCACGCTAGTAGCTTTCAATTCGATGAGGTAGTTCCTAGTTTTTCTGGTTTTCAGTTCCAGTCTTCAGTTTCATGCGAACTTTTATTCGGGATTGCGTTTTCAAAGTGTTGTCTAGTCCACGGTTTGATGGTCTCTGTTATCGAAAAAAAAATTATAAATTGCTTTCGGAAGAACAGTAACTCATCGTTGGAATAATAAATCGGTGGAAAAACTCCTATTGAATTTTTAAAATCAAGGTTAGACGACAATGTAACAAGGCAATCGAGAGATAAAGCGGCATTTTTAATTGCCCAAGTGTGAGGAAATTTTAAATTAATTCATTATCCATCTATTGGGAAATACAATCGATTTTCTCACATACATATTTTATTTAATAAAAAGTTGTATTTCTATAATATATCTTTGCTTAACCGCTCGAATGATTTTATGGAATATTATGTAAATACAGCGAATACAGGATGTTCCGTGATAAATATCACAAATTATATTAGTTACATCTCGCCCTTCCATTCCACAATTTCTGTATGCTTATCTTTTTATTTCGGTCTCGATATTGCAATAAAAGCAACTTCGTCCAATTTTTGAGTTTCTTAATTCTAAAATTCGATTTTTGGTTTTTCGGTAGGACCTTCGGGAAAAATTTCACTTGAACCAAATAATTTTTTAAGCGATCATTTGCGTCATTTAATTATGTATTGGCAGTATATTATTTTATGTATTAAATAGTTCATTGACGTACCAGTCGTCAATGCGCGTTTTAAACTCCCATGGTATACAAAAACAAGACAAATCGGTAACTTCAGTCGTTCTCAGTTCGTCGTGGAAGTTGTATTTAATAAATGTACATTCATCGTCTCTGTATTTATACGAAAATTATAAAAAAAATTGTTTTGGTAAATTTTTGTAAACATGGAGTCGTTGCGCTTAGCAATCCAGTGAGTAAAATTTTTATTTTGAATTAATTAGACACTTTTGGGAATTATTTGTTTTTGTTAGTAAATAATTTAACATGTTTCAATTACATAATTAATCGAATAACTTGAATTATTAGACCTTGATTATTCTTACAAAAACGTTATTACTTCCGCAAACTTATTCCATTGTGTGATCGATAATTTTAAAAATAAATTTTGTTTGCGAGTTTTAACCAGCAAATAGTTGTTTTTTGATTTATATGTTTGTTATTTTAACTTATACGTATTGCTTTTTTCTTCCATTTAATTATACTTTTTTGTGATAAGATAATTTTAAAACCACCTTCATATTATCAATTTGGACAATAAAAATTTATTGTTTACATATTATTATAATTTTATGTATGCATGCATGACCATCGTAAATATGATTCAGGAAAAACCGACGAAATTGTGAAACTGAAAGTAGAGCAATGCTCAATAAAAAACGTAAAAAGTTTAAATGATATAAACAAATGTGTGCATGTGATGTAACAAAACTATTAAAAGCAGCTAAATAGGACTACTGGAGTTGAATAATTATTGTAACAACCGAATTTACAAAATATGAGTCGTTTTATTGTTTCAAAAAGTGACGAACCGTTTTCCAATTCCGTGCAATTTATGAGTCAGTTGAAAAACTCTTCTGGCAGACAAAACGTAAGGATTGCAAAACCGCTTTTAGCTGTTACACGGCTAATTTTAACCTCTACATGCTGAGTTTTCGTATAGGTCACTAATAGTTAGTCTGGTGGTTAGCTGGGTTGGAATCACAAAATTATGAATCAACAGTCAAGACCTATCTATCTGTATGTCATTAGGAAGACAACGACTATGATAGTGTTGAAAATATCTCAGGTGATTCAAATTACTGCTAACCTACCTTACAAACAGATAAACAAACACTTGTGTCACCATCCATACAAAAGGAATGTAGATGGGAAAGTTTACTCATAATTAAATATGATAAACGATGGCTGATTGACTTTGAGTCAGGACGAAATCATGCAGCTCCTTCATCTATTGAAGCTAGAAAGACGTCTGGAGGTGTTGAATCAAGCAGCTCTAAGCTGACTGATTTATGGGAACATGGTCGTCTTAAAAAGTTAAATGTGGAAGAACATGGAGGTTATGGATGGTAAAGTTGCCTTGATCAAGAAGCTACCTAGATACGAAACTAATTTTAAATTATTAGAAAAAATCAATAATGAGATTTCCTCTTCTCTTGGGGTAAGCCAAACCCATTGTGTAAAATCATATAACTCTCTTCATCGTTGATAAAATTCTAATAAAACTCAGACGATATCTGCATTAAAGTAAATAATTCATTGATTCTCATCTGGAAGTGCTTGAAAATTGTTTGTTTACAAAATACAAATCTGACACCCCCATACGCCCTCTAAATTTATCCAAAAGCAAAATTTATTTGTTTGAAAAATGTTATGGTATTGAGATTGTTTGTTTAAGCATTATATTATATTTTTGAAGTCTACAATGCTTCGAGAGCCAACACAATCAATTTCAACAATTTATTTTGGCCGCAAAGAGTAAATTTAGCAGTACTGGTATAATAATTATGGAAGGAGGGCGTCCATTTCTGTAACTCGCATTTCTTTGCTCTGATTAAATGCGCTATCTCCAGCGATTAGTGATAACTCGATCAATTATTTTCACCATACATAAGTAGAAGCTTCGTGAGCTTGGAAAAAAAGTTGTATTCGAAGTAGACAAGAGTTTTTCAAATACATTCGCCAGTCGTGAAAGTAGGGAATGGTTATCGTATAAATAAACACTTCCTTGCTAATTAACAACAAAGCGGTAGGTTTGAATGCAAATAAATAATCACCGAGTCGTGAAGATGCAATTTACTTTGATTGGCCAAACCTGGGAAGAAGAACCAGTATTTCTCGGTCCACCGGATCCACCAAATTTTATTTTGGTGTCACTAACGGATTTTATGATCGAACACAAATGCTGTAATTTTTCACGAGAAATCTTGAAATTCAAAACCAACGTTTCAAGTTTGTTTTTGCTCGAATCAGAAAATTTTTATTTTTAAATTAGCCGAGCACATTTTTTCCGTTCAATGAATGCATTTTTTTTTTCTAATAATAGATGCAAAAATATCAGCCAAGACTTGGGTGTACAAATATATCGATATTTCTAACGCTTTTGGTTACCATAATTTTATGTTATACCTATAAACGTTTGATTTGCATACTGATGGACCTGTTAACTCTCTCAACAAATAATTGGTATTATTAGCAACCTTTTCTTTAATTTCCAACCAGACTTTGTTTTTCAGTCGTGCAATAACAATAAATTAAACTTTATTGTAATAGTTAAAAATGTTGAAATAGAATGGTAGGTAATTGATGTTTTGTCTCATCAACAATATTACATCTTTCCGAGTCTTTGAAGTCAGCATAATTAAACCTTTGGATGTGTGGGTTGTGGTGCTGAAGTACGAAAGCTGATGTTCTACGTATTATTAAAAAAATCAAATTTATTTTAGCCCATATTAATTAACTTTTTAACGTGTATCAAGCCCAACTAGTGACTGGGGATTCGAACTCGTAACTACTTATTCGTAGTTGCTTATGTTTCTCTCCATACCACTCTGCTGGGTTAATAATGAAACTCTAAAATTGAGGTACTCCAATTCGAACTTGGAGATCCGTTTGGATACCCCTCCCCCTAACTCCTAATCTGCATCTTGTTATCAGTCGCGATTTAGATCATTAAAATTTTACATTTTAAAAATTGAAGCCAGTTGTATCAATTTTTCCAAAAGAGTCGATCTAATTCTACAATTATTATTTTCACTCAAACTCGAAAAGGTAGTAGGGAACATTCAAAAATTACGTGAAAATGGGTGGGACATCGGTATATTGCAAAATGTTACCCAAGGGGGATATAGGTGACGTAAGAATAATTAATACAAAAAGGAAGAGAAACCTGAGCTTAGTATGTCCTTCATATGTTGAGTTCTTCCTGCTCAAATGCATAGTATAATAGGGGGTTATTCTAAATAGCAAAGTGGGTGGTCATTCTAAAGCCTTTTTTTCCAAACTAAATTTGAACAAATTATTTAGAGCAGGGGTCGGCAACCTTTTGGTGTATGAGGGCCAAATATTTTACGTGAGGATTAGTGCGGGCCGCACTTCTTGGAAAATCCACTAAAAATGAGCTTTTTTTATGCAAATTCACCAAAAAAAGCTTTTTTTTTTAAAAAAAAGAAAACGTCATTTCTGGGGAGTCTTGCGGGCCGCAGGTTGCCGACCCCTGCATAATCTAAAACTCAAAATGCACCTTTACAGTTTCCAACTTGAAAAATAATTCTGGGCAACTGTAAATATAAAAATGTTCAGCATTCTCCAAATTTTATCACGTTATTTCACACCTGTAATTTTGTCTTGAAAGGAAGTCAATAGCCTTTTGGTTCTTATAAGGCACCAAAATTTGTTTTTAGTTCAATATGAACGTGCACGATTAAAAATTAAATTAAAAGTTATTGTTCCCATTTAAAAGGTCCTGGTGGTGAATATAATTGTATTTTATTGCTCCTCTTGAATGTAATTGTAAATTGTGTTAATTATGATGTGGCACCCATTGATCTTGGTGACCTACTTCCGCCTTATTTATCTCAAAGATTAAATTTAAAAACCCCTGTTGAAAAAACGCGCGTGCAACATTAACTGGATGTAGTATTTGTAATCTCTTAATGAAGATGTATTTATTTACATACAATTTCACTATCAGTAATTGACATTTCAACATTTATTATGGATTGATTTATAAAAGCTTCTTGTCAGTGGGTAAACAATCTTGAAGTTTAGGTGCTATCAAGATTTACTTTCGTCTTCTTTTGTTAAGATTTGGCATTGTGAACTAAAAATTGGAGCAATCGGGCTTTCTCCAACACATAATGGACACAACAATGAGGATGAAATGACGCAACCAAATTGAGATAGAAAAGTGAGATCTGATTCAAATTTGACTAATGTAACAATGAGGCGAGGCTAAAGCAACTGGACCTATTTTTCTCTTCTGATTTTTACTGAAAGGGGTGCAAAGATCTTACTATAACTTCGTCGAACAAATAAAGGGTCAAATTTGTATTGTTTGTCAACAAAATCATAAGTATGTCTAAAATTAAGATGATTAAACTGGGTGGATTCTTGATTATTATTGAACGAATAAACACTAAACAGGCACAGTCTGGAAATATAACGAAACAATGAACTTTTTTTCTCATTAAAAGCAACGAACTGGTTAACTTGTTTGTTATCGTTAAATTATTTTAAGATTCAAGTTGTTGGATTTAATTTTCTAACGACATTGTTCGGTAACACTTTAATTATCTGCAACTGTTGAATACAAATTAGCACTAAAAATAGTTGTCCTTGGGGAAAGGGGGCATTAGAACATTATCAACTTAAAAATGTCACTTTTTGCATAAATCCAATGTTTTTGTTTAATTTTTTTGTTTTTCAAGTAAACAAATAAAACTATAGATAACATAAAATTATTATCAACATTAAAATGCAAATTGAAACTGAACTACGTACACCATCATAAAATCTGCACAATTATGTACGAACAAATTAAGCCACTTGACCTTAATTTCTATAATTAATCAATTATGTGGTACCTTGGCTAAGCTTTTTGATAGTTGACATCAATTTTGGTAATTTTAACTCGATTTTCGAATCAACTCGCATGGATTAACAATTTATTAGTAACAAACTTGTACAAAATGCAAGGTTCATGAACTTACAATGGCAGGTCTTTGGCATCAAGTTGGTCTTTTTATAACAACTTGGAATTTTATCCTTTTAATAGAATTGCGATAGAAAATTATACATTTGTTTAATTCTATAAACCGAAATGTTTGTACATTTTTTTGCATCTCAAGTGAAAACATGTTTTCATGATTAAAATCGAGTCTGATAAATTTATCGTGGAAGCTGTCCAAATTTTATTTATTTGAACTTGGTGGTTCTGGAAACCAACATTTTGTCTTTTTAAATTGTGAGATTGTTAATCTCTTAATAATATTTATTTCACAAATGTTTTCGTCATACTATGACATCATCTAGCGATTAGCTAAACCAAACTATCGAGATTTGTTTAAACATTAGTGGAAAAAATTGAGGAAGGAAATTGGTGGTTTTTCTCATCTTTCTGTTAGAAAGATGAGAAATTAAAATTCCAAAAATATAGAAGTGCTTCTGATTCGAGCTTTTAGTTCAGTTCTCATTTGAAAAAAAAATTAAGATCGCCAGACCAAAGAAACGTTGGAAAGAATCAGGAAAAATTTTTTCTCTGGTGGAAAGAACCAGGGTATAATGGACGAAATTTTAAAACATGTAAATGAAGTAAGAGAGTCTGGATTTTGGTTCCAATCATTTAAAATTCCTATAGCTAAACCGAGAGCTAAACAAATAAAAATTGCAAGTAGAATGGAAGAAAAAATTCCAGCAAGCAACTTTTAATTTTTTTTACAACAATAATTCTTCCTAAAATTTATACACGTAAACCACATCGCGTTCTAAGCGGACAATAAACTTAATAAATTTATCAACCACGCGAAATCAAAATCAGACATTTCCGAAATTCGAGGTATATGAGCTCACTGCGAATGTTTCCACAAATATCCTTTTATATCGATCCCAGATTTATGAGATATTGCATCACAGAGAATAAAATGTGAAAATGTTCCCAAACTTAAACCACCAATTTCCTTCCTCAATTTTTTCCACTAATGTTTAAACAAATCTCGATAGTTTGGTTTAGCTAATCGCTAGATGATGTCATAGTATGACGAAAACATTTGTGAAATAAATATTATTTTTACAGTGTACCTACCTATTTTACTTATCAAATTTTGTGCATGTTAGTTCTGAAATTCGTTTGGTGCATTCGTTGGTGATTAATGATTTTAAACTATAGGTACAGTCTTAACCAGCAGAATTTTGGGGTGACGTCATTATAGTGTAATGGGCTAGCAGCTTTTATGACCTACCCTTAAGTGCCCTTAAAAGTTGGCACATCTTGTTTTGTTAGTATTTAATTATTATTTAAGAATGAAAAAATTGGAAAGCAGATTTAATAGATTGGATAATTTTTGCAATTGGGGGGGGGGGCGAAGTTCACGTGAAATGCTTAATCTCCCTTATTTTTCAGTCGGGGGTTCAATGTCGAGTCTGACAGTCTGTAAATCCCAAAAAGATCATTTTCTTTTATTTGGATTACCAGCTTTGGTTCTGATTGCTGGAGAACAGCATTACCATCTTCCATTGCAGATATACCTACTATCGGTTAACGGATAATGAAATTTTAGATTTTGTGTAAATGAAAGATAATTTTAATAAATTTGTGCTTGGATTGTGACTGATTTGCCTCGATATTAGAGTTAAATTTTTTTATGCAGTGTTGCGGTTCTCATAATATTGTGACTAAATTATTGTTTTGAAATATTTGTGACTATTTTTGAGTAAGGTAAAGTTAGCACGCTCGAATTATTTGTTGACCTAAGGACAAGTTCACGGTCAACTCGGTTTGAAAGCGTTAATAAATGCTATAATTTTTTGTTAGTACCTTGGTGGATCGGTATAAATATTATCATTATTATTATTCTATGAATTATGAATTCTTTGTTACGGTTTTACATTCTCACCGTAAGGCTTCCTTCATGTCTTGTATTACTTTACAAAAGCCATTAAACTCGAGATAAAAATGGTTGGAACTGATAATGCTAATTGGTTTATTTTCCAACTACACTTTGGGCTTAGAAGTCTCATAAACCTTCTAATTGGTACACAAACAAGATAATATTTTTAGACATTTTTCGTCTCCTATTTGTTGTTCGGTTTCAAGTAACTAAATTTTGCTAAACAAATTTGCTTTTAGATAAGATGATTTTTTTTGCAGAACCCGACTTGGGGAGAGGATGTCAAGTATGAGCTCAACCCTTGTCGAAACAGTGAGCATTAATTACGAAGACTTCAACGAAAGCTTTCTCACCTGCGGAACTTGTTTATGTAAGTATGTACTTAATTACTTAATATGTAAATTTTGATTCTTTATTTAATCCACTAAATTAGCTCACGTTTCACAGTTCCTTTAAAAGTGCTTTTCTTGATTTACAGAGTGACTTGGTCATGTTAATTGGACAGGTTTCTAATATTAATTCCTGTATAGTTACAACGATTGGTAGCTTTTATCACAGCGTACATTCCACTTTTAGTTTTCTAAACAATTACTTAAAATATGTCCAGCACTTGAAAATACCACATATTGGAAACCAGGGTGCTTCAATGTTCAAGTGGTACATACACCTAAAAATTCTTTAAAAATCGATTCACGTGGGAAACAATCTAGAAGCACCCACTTCAGAAATGCATTTCATTATCGACGAAATTGCAGTTTACATTTAAATTAAAAAAAAAAAAAAAATCTATTTGGGCAGGTACCTTAAATTTAAAATTAAAAAAAAAGGTTCAAAAATTAAATTAGTTAACTAAAAACGATTAAAGCAGTGTCCCTCAACATTTCACAACATCTACTATATAAAAACTAACCAAGGAACACTTTCAAATTTCCTAGTGTGCACTTCTTGAATTTTCGTTATTAAATATTTCCCTGATATATTGGTAAAAGTTTTTCTGTTGTTACAGATAGCTTATGGAGCGGTGGAAGTATATTCTAATGATTTTTTATTTACTGCATGGTTTTTGACACGCCAAATTGTGCTCCCGAACACTTTCATCATCTTTTCTTCTTTTTGATCTTTATAATTTTTTGCAGGTCTCTATGATGGCAATGAACACACACCAAAGCTTCTTCAATGTTCGCACACTGTTTGTTTGCACTGCCTAACAAGAATAGCAGCTTCACAAACTCGCGATACAGGTTCGTTTCGATGTCCAATATGTCGAGAATTGATCACCATACCACGCGGAGGTGTCCAAGCTCTTCCGCCTTCCTTTTTGGTTAATCAGTTGCTCGATTTGATGTCAAGACAACGACGAGAAGTTATACCAAAGTGTTCTATTCATATCAACCAGGAGTTGTTATTTTGTGAGACTTGCGATACAGTGTTTTGTACTTTGTGCACTGGCGGTTCGCATAATGACTCTACTAGTACCTGTGCCGAACACACTATTATTCCGTTTTCAATAGCGATCAAAAGAATGTCGGAAATATTATTGTATAAGGCGAACGAATGCATTTCAAAGGTAAGCTAATTTTTTTAAATATTAGGGCTGACTCACTTGAATGGATTAACGAGATTCTCTCTTTTATGATTAGCGGTTGGTAGCGGTAATCTCGTTAGATAACAGAAAAGATTCACAATTCGTTGTAAAAAAATTAATCTGATAAAACTTTCCATTTTACAAGAAACTATTTGAAATACGTTTGTTTTCGTTACTTGCAACATTATCATTTTTATGACTGAAAATTCCACTTATTCGTAAAGTTGCTTAAAGCAATAAAAATAATTTATAAATTACTGCCACTTAAATTATTCTCGGTACAATTGAGAATAAAATTTCTTGTCGCTTTTCTCCTTTTCTGGTGAAAAGTGCAGCTCTCTCGCCACCCCTTCTTTTTATCACAGATCGTTCAAATCCACCATAACATCGAAAAAACTGAACAGATTTTAATTTTTACAGGCTTATTAGAAAGTCCACTCCTGAAAAAGTATAGTAAAAATCAAAATAGTAAAAGAAAAAATCAAATTTTTGAAAAATTGTGGATCTCCCTGACGTTGGCACCTTTCTCTGCTATGTTTGTTACGCGAAATTTGTTTACATTTTTTCTGTAAGACGAGAAGTTTGCAAACATTTTAAAAATTTCCATAAATTTAAATTTATATCGTGAAAGAATTTTATCAAGTTACTATGAATTTAATTTAAGGAATTAAAAATTAGTAATTTAAATTTTTTTCAAATGCACAGTTTTTGAGTTCATCAAACGTATAAATAAGGTTTCTTTCTAAGGTATTCTCACGCTCACCAATTAATTTAATTTTTTTTTAAATTATTAACGACTAACTCATATTGTTTATTACGCTATATTTCTCGTTATAAAAACTAAAAGCTTTTGATTCATCGAAAATTACCTACAATTCGCTAATTGCTATAATTAAGTGTGACTTAGAAAATTTTATGGTGTAATTACAGTTGTCTCAAGCCCAAGAAGGTGTAAGTAAGGAATTACAGAGGTTGAACGAATCTAAAGATTCGTGCCTGGAAAAAGTCAACACTACATTTGACCAAGTCCAAGCGTTGTTGGATAAACGGAAACAAGAGATGGTGGGCGCAGTTGAAACGTTGTGTGCCGAAAAGCGAAAGGTTCTCGAGGAGCAACACGCTCTCATCGAAGCCGAAAAAAATAAAGTAAATATTTAAATTTTAATTAAGTAGGTCACGTTGCAAAATTATGCCAAACATTTTTTAAATATTTGCATACACTTATTTTATCACGAAGCACTCGTTTGGGATGTTCATGTCGTTTATTTTTGTATTCTTTCTGGCATAAATTATTTTAAAATAGTTGGGTTTATTTTTTCGATAAGTTCCCAGTGGGTGTTCCGCTATCCTCGGTCCAGAGTGATCATAAAAAATGTTTCGTAATTTCAGGTGGAGCAAGAATGTCAAGGTTTGCAATACCAAGTGGAAGTACGAAATATAACACAACGAATTGAAAGTCTGAGCGAAAAATTGGACGCGGCGACAAATCTAGGTGAACCTCGTGAAAATTCATTCTTAAGTTGCGAATTTCATCATAACGACAGTTTGACTAACATTGAACGTAATTTAACGGATTTGGGTCGGGTACGTACCAGCACGACGTTGCCTGGTTTATGTACGGCGCGTATTGACGAAGAAACGATTGCCGGTATCGAAAGTACCGTAGTATTATCAACTGTAGATTACTACGGCGATCTCAGAAGGACAGGCGGCGATCCCGTCCAAGCGGAAATTTTATCCGTTGAAACGGACGGATCGAGCACCATTTCTCTTCCTACTCAAATTAACGACTGTGATGATGGAACCTACAAAATCCATTTTAGAGCGCCAAAGGCCGGACGTTACGGCATCAAAATTGAAGTTTTTGAACGACCTATCAAGGATAATCCTTTGTATTTTGACGTTAGTGAGCATAACAATCCGGTACAATTGTACGGAAGTCGCGGAAGCGGGAAAGATGAATTCATGCAGCCTGTTTCGATTGCAATCGATGATGTTGATCAAACAGTTTATGTTCTTGATACTGGAAATTCAAGGATTAAGGTATTAAGTCCTCAGCTAGAATTTATCAAGCATATAACGAACGAGGGTTTGAATGGACGTAGTTGTACAGGTATATTTCGTTTATTTGAAAAAAAAAACACCGTACTAGATTTTGTTTGTTTACGTAGGAATTGCCGTTTCTAATCATGGATTGGTTATTATTAATTGGCGTACGAGAGCCGTGACTGAAATGACTACTACAGGACAAACATTAAATACTTTTATGAATAATGCGTTTCAAGAGCCCATTGATGTAGCAGTTGATAAAAGTTATGGACATATTTTGGTTGCAGATAATGGATTAAGTTGCGTTTTTGTTTTCGACTCTGAAGGGAAAATGTTGTTCCAGGTAAGTTTTTTTATTACCCCAAGCTATACGCCGTTTTGTCATTATCACGGTAAAAGTGGGGAAGCCCCTTAGTCATGGGAAAATTTGCAATTGAAATGGCCTACATACATGTACTTAATTTTGTCTTTTATCGCATTTTTGAAATGCTTTTTCTCATTTCTAGGGTGGGCTAAGCCCCTCTTCGTACGAAAAAGTGAGCTTTGAAACCCATAAACTAAATTTAAAACTTAAAAATATATAATCAAATAAATTTATAGCTGCACTTTTTGGTAAACAAAATAGTCAAGCAACTTGAAAGTTTTAAGGTGAAAGCCATAAATTTTAAGAACCATTTAAACACCAAGGTTTTGATTGGTAAAAAGAATTATAACAAATTACTTCTTTTGTTGTGTTATGCTTTATCATTTCATATATTTTGATCTACAGTCTACACCATTTCCAGTATTTAGAAAAGGTTACATGTATTTCAGAAAACATCAATTATAATTCAGATTAACAAATTATTGTATTGTTACTTCGTTTTACCTAGCACATCCTTGGTTCAAAATATGATTATGCCCAGATTTATGGTCTCCACATGACGTCATGCGAAACAATTAGCAAGTTTTTATTTCTGCGCATTTCTTTCAAAAAATTTCCAAAACTAAATTTGAATTACTTTTTTTCTAAAGCTTCATTCAATAATTCACACAATTTATTTGTTTTAGGTCGGAAAAAAAGGTTCCTTCAACTTAATATCGTCGGTGTCTGTGGGATCCAACAGTGAAATAGTTATTGCAGATTCAAGAATTCAAGTCTTTTCAGCAAAAGGTGACTTTATGGAAGTCATTTGTAGCGAAGATAAAGGTAATTTTGGCCCCGTAATGAAATAGTTTCACATTTTACATAAAATTTGTATTTACAGGTAAGGGTAGGTATGGAGGAATTACAGTTGACAGTGAAGGAAAAATCCTAGCAAGTCGAACAGAACAAAAAGGAAGAAACTATCTGCAACTTTTGTCTTTAACCGACATCAACTTAAACAATGTGATTGACTCTCATGAATCGAAATTAAAACGACCCAGTGGAATAGCAGTAACATCAGATAATCATGTTATAGTTGTAGATTTAGGAAATAATTGTATTAAAAAGTACCGTTATTGGTAATTAATTTATTAGATCGCTTGAGGCACCTTCACTTATGTTCATACACTTTTTTTATATTTTTATAATAATTAAAAAGTATTAAGCGAATAATTTTTAAGTTTGCTAATTTTTGTTATTACTACGTTTTTTTTAGTGTTGTGATTAAAAAATGTTAAAACTTAATTATCGTAAGCCATAGGTTCTGTTTTAACAGTTTGTGTGTGATAAAATTCCTTTTTGCCATATTTTCACTATGACTTCTACTGCTCAAAATTATTTTGAAATCAGAATTATTTTTGGAAATTCATAATATGGCCGTTTTAAGACTGGTTAAACTATTTTTCTACTAAATTGAATTGTTGTAGGATGTGTTAATTACAAAATCTATGGATCGTCTTGTTTTATGTAACTAAATTATTGTTTATCTGTTTTTTTTTTGAAATTTGTGATGTAATTTCGATTAATTTGATTTTCTAGTCATTAGAATATTTTCTGTACAGTCTATTTTTTATTATAAGTGTTTTTAAAAATTAATTCTCGAGTTTTTTCTTAACTTTTAAGTGGCAGTCTTCTTGCAAATTACCTATAAAGAATTTAAGCTTTTGTAAGCCTGGTAAACACTCAAACCCTAACGTTTCAGAGTTATCTTCGTTATTTAAATTTTCTAAGTTCTACAAAGAAACCAAAGGACATAATATGACATTTTGTAAATTTTCTCTACCTCATCTAGAGATTAACTCTTATTTTTTCAGATTTTGACTGATTTATAGTCCTCGAGGTTTTTTTCTTCTTCCTTTATTTCTTAAAATAATACACACATTTTTAAATGGTAAAAATTGTATAAATTTATTTTAATGAAATAAAACTACGAATTCTACTTTGGAAATTGCTGCGATGAATGGTAATTTTAGAGGGGGGAGGATAAAACATTAAAAATGTTTTTATTTGAACATTTTTAATTGTATTAATGTTAAGCCAGTACATACCCCAAAAATAGGGAAAAACTAAACTCGCTGAGGGGTAATTTTTAAGAGGGTAAAAATTTTGCTTAAAACTTTTGAAACTCTTTTTATGTTTATATTAAACTTATGCATATTCTAAAAATAAAAAAAAAATAATTCTAATCGTTTTAAGGGTGATTTGGGGCGGGGGCTAAGAATTTAAATTTTGTTTAAAAATATTTAATTATACTAAAAGTAGTCAACAATTATAATTAAAAAGGGGTACTAATTCTTAACTAGGGGGTAAAAATAAATATTTTGTTTAATAATTTTAAAACTGTTTAATTATATTAATATTAAACCAGTGCATAATCCAAAAGGAGGAAAAAAATAGTGGAAAAACTATACTCGCTGAGGGGTAATTTTTAAGAGGGTAAAAATTTTGTTTAAAACTTTTGAAACTCTTTATTATGTTTATATTAAACTTATGCATATTCTAAAAATAAAAAAAAAATAATTCTAATCGCTTTAAGGGTGATTTGGGGCGGGGGCTAAGAATTTAAATTTTGTTTAATAATTTTAAAAATATTTAATTATACTAAAATAAGTAGTCAAAAATTATAATTAAAAAGGGGTACTAATTCTTGACTGGGGGGGTAAAAATAAATATTTTGTTTAAGAGGGGCACTTTTTTCAGGGCTCTTTTAATTTAATCAACAGATGGCGCCTACTTAAATATTTTTATAAAATAAGAGGAATTTGCTATATTTAAAATATAGCAAATTCCTCTTATTTTATAAAAATATTTAAGTAGGCGCCATCTGTTGATTAAATTAAAAGGGCCCTGAAAAAAATGCTCTTCTTAACCTTTAACTAGGTAGGTTACTAAAAGTTACGTAAGTAGGTAGGTGGGGTGCTCACAACACCCCATAGAAAAATGACTGTTATAAGTACATTTTATTTTGTTATTTTATGTTATAGCTAAATTTACAATGGTTAGACTATGGTAAGATGGGCGAATGTAAAAAAAACGAAATTTAAGACTATTGAACAATATTATTTATATTTATTTCTCTGAGCACCATTTTTAATAAATCATTTCGCGCTTTATA
The DNA here is from genome assembly GCA_905340355.1 of Rhagonycha fulva. Classification (NCBI taxonomy): domain Eukaryota; kingdom Metazoa; phylum Arthropoda; class Insecta; order Coleoptera; family Cantharidae; genus Rhagonycha; species Rhagonycha fulva. The sequence continues at coordinate 5,175,958 of HG996559.1, forward strand.
TTAATATTAAGAAATACATAAAAATGAATAAGTTACAGGATATTTTGAAATTTAATTAAAAATAATTATGAATGAAATAGTTTATAGTAAAAAAAATGTTTTAACACAAAGTTTTATAATAAAACTCAACTAGGTAGGTAGGGCGCTGACAGCATCCTATCATGATTAACGCTCTGTCACGGGTTACTGGTTTAAGATAAATATGCAATTTTTATCATAATCTTACAAGGAACATATAAAAGGAAGGTAATAAAAATTTAAGCTATGTTGTGAACCTGTAAGTATAAAATTTTTGAAAAAACATTGCCTGGGGTGTTGTGGCCACCCCACCTACCCACTTAAAGGTTAATAGGTCTGTTTGGTACCACAGTTCTAGTGCTACACTACTACAAATTGATTAGTGGTACAATTACCAATCCACTTTTTACACCAACCAATTTGTAGTAGTGTAGTTAGTGTAGCACTAGGACTGTGGTACCAAACAGACCTATTATTACACCAGTTCACAATCCAAAAGGAGTAAAAAAAAACTTCTAGTCACAAAGGAGTCATTTAATAAAATTAAATAATTTGTTTAAATTAAAGTAAATAATTTGTTGCTGCACTATTTGAGATTTTGGTCAAACTTTGTGTGAATACTGTTTAAGGTTTTAGAAACCAAAATCCACAAGGATTTAATTTTTGCATTATGTTAAGTCGATTAGACTTTTATATTCAACAGTGCAGAAACTGGAGTCAATTAAAAATCACAAAAAATCAATAAAATTCACGTATTTTCAATACCATGTTATTTTTCGGGTATAATGAATTATGTAAATTTTTTCTATTGAAATCGGCATTTTTTTTACAAAGCACAAAAATAATTGCTTTATTTTGTGTGGACTGGAAATTGGGATGCAAAAATTCAATCCATGTGGATTTTGGTCTTTTGAACCTGGAAGAAAATTCCCACAAAGTTTGGGCAAAATCTAAAATATTTTGGCTTTGCCGATTTCATATGGAATGACTCAAAGAGTAATTTTGGAGGAGGTAAGAAGTAATAATTTTGTTTAAAAATAAAAATTAAAAGCAATTAAAAGTCATTGGAATTCTTCAGCAAATTAAAATAAAATGCGATATTTTTGATCATTTTTATTGTAGAAATTAACAAAAGCAAAAAACCAAGTTCAATTATAATAAAACAATCAACAATGATTACGTGATGAATTTTCAATTAATCGATATTGTACAAAATTTAACAACAACTTTAAAATTAATAATCGTCGCCACGAGATACAACCTCTTTGCAAGTAGGACGAAGAATGATTGTATGCTCATATTGGGCAGTATAACAACCTTTGATGTCAGCCAGAGGTGGGTATGCATCTACAATACCTTTGTCACACAAATCCTTCAGAGCCATTTGGTACTTGGTTGCACCTGCACGATCTAACCATCTCTTGCAGAAAGCCAACGTGCTAAAGTTTTTGTTGATTATACTCAACAAGGTCTTGGAAGACTGTAAACGTAACGGTACATATGGCATTTCGTAATTCTTCATGTAGTGAGAACAATCGTCGGCGTCGTGCACCGTACCTCTCCCAGTCGATCCAAAAGTTTCGATTGCATAAAATTCGTTTTCTTCCATTATCGTCGTATCCGTCCCCTTCACTATTGGCACAGTTTTACCAGCATGAATTCCTAAAAAATTAAACAAATGTTTTAGAAGATCAAAGAGAAAAAATAGTAGTCAAAAGTACTTACGGTAAGGTGCAATTGAATGGCCGTTTAAGTTACGAATGGATTTAATTGGATAAGTCTTTCCATCCAATTCTAATTCGTACGACTCCATAACCTCCTGAATGGCTGCACCAATCTCACACAGCTGTACATCAATACCGGCCGCTTTAATTCCAGTATTAGTGGCATCCTTGACAGCTTCGAGCAACTTGTCATATTTTGGATTAAAAGTCAACGTGAAAGCACAGTCAATAATTCTTCCATTTATGTGCGTACCAAAATCAATTTTGGTAACATCGTCATAACTTAAAACGGTCTTATCACCTGCATTTGGCGTGTAGTGAGCGGCACAATGATTACGTGAACACCCAGTTGGAAAAGCAAGCCCAGCTTGTAATCCGTTCTCTTTGATTAACTTTCTTGCAGTAGTCTCCAGCTCCTCACAAATTTCAATCATCGTCATGCCAGGTTTGATCCAGCGTTGCATGTGCTGCCTCGTCTACAAGTGGCATTGTTGTAAACATCCAAATTTTAAAACATGATACGACTTACCTGTCTGTGCGCTTCGGCTGCCAAACGAACCTCATTATAAACGTCGTTCATCATCTTATCTAACGCTTTCTTTTCTTCCGACGTGGTTCTATCTCTCGCCGTACGTTCGTCCTTTCCAACAGGGTAATCCATAATCTGTCCTTCGGGGAAGACATTGTCAGGGTACAAGTCGAAGATGGGAACTGTAGGCGGATAAGTTTGTGTAATTTTTCCTCCCTTCTTGCGATTTCGCTTCTTTTTCTTCTTTTCGGCTTCGACCTCCTCCTCGACACCATTCTCCGCCGCCTCCACTGCTGTCACCACATCCTCGGCAACAACTTCGGCCGTTTCGGTTGCGGCTAATGGTTAAAATAAACAAAAAGGTTATCAAGGCGTCAAAAATAAACAACACAAAGTCCTACTTGGCTTCTTCTTCTTTTTTTTCTTTTTCTTCTTCTTGATCGCTTCCTCGTCGTTTTCAACTAAGTCTTCAATTTTGACTTCTTCGTCTTTCTCATTTTTGTCTACTTCGGCCTCTGTTTTTAAGGCAGCCATTTTTTTACAAGCACGAGGTCTTTTTTGTGAGCAAGACAAAGTTGACGTTCATGTGCAAATTTCTACTAGACCGACCAATTTTTGTTTTATTTTATTGGTACGCCAAAAAGACGGTTAAATATTTTTAAATTTTATTTGCCGCGTTTTGTATTTTTGTATTACAGTCAAAACTCTCCAGTCAGACCTCCATTTAATTCGAAATATTCTCTAAATCGAATTATTTATTTGGCACGTCCAACTAAATAGGATTTTGTGTGTAAAAATTATTTTCTAAATCGAATTTTTCAATTCAAACTCTTTTTAAATCAAATCCAATGTTAGGATTATTTGCTCTCAATTTACATGTAATTCGCCACTCTATAAATTGAATTTCATTTTAATGAATGTGACTCAGCGTATGGATGTAGGTTGTAAGCATTTCTTTAAAACGTGAAACTCACGGTCTGTATATCTGATACGTCAAGTCGTTCACACAATCAGAACTTTAAGTGCCGCAAAACATAATAATAAGGCTATTATTATAATATAATAATTATATTATAAGGAGATAAGGTTAAAATTTTAATTCATACTGTTATTTTTTTTTATTTTTTGATAAAAATTAAATTTTGTTCAACTGCTTGAAAATACTAAACTGGTAAAGACAGGAAAAATTCTAAGCCTCAAATTGTCTTCAATATGTAGATAATTTGATTAGCGTGCGATTTTTAATTTGAATTTTTTGATAAAAACTAATGTTTAAAATTCTGAAATTTTTTTGAAAATACTTATATACTACCTAGTCAAGTAAAGTCAAAAAAAATAATTAGAAAATTCTAAATTAAGTGCGATTTTTAATTTAAATTTTTTGATAATTTAATTTTGTTGCACTGGGGTCTTTTGTATTATTTCAAAAAATTTCATACACCCTATACAGTTAACATGCTGTTAAAGTAATTATAACCTCACTTATTTAAATTTTCCAAAGAAGAGCCATATAATAATTATTAATAAACCGATAACTAGCTGTACGTGAAAACTTTAGAAATTAATTTGCACTTTGTAATTCAACTTCAAATTTTAGTTAAAAATGGAAAAGGAAGTAATGCCAAGTACATCGTTTGCTGTGAATATTCAAACTACATCACTTGAAGACAACGATTTCATGCAAAATTACCTCTCCGGTAAAGTCGACGACTACGAAACGCTTTTAGAACAAGAGTATCAAATAGAAGACGAAGAAAATGTCGCAGCAGTTACAACAAAACCGTGCCGTGCCTCAAAAAAAATTGCCCCCCATTTAAAAGCTCTCATAGGAGATTCCAACATACGGATGGCACAAGGAGATTTTGAAACCGCCAAAAAGATGTGTTTTCAAATCATCAAAGAAGATTCTTCTATATCGGACCCTTATATAACCCTGGCCCACATTTCGGAAACCACCGAACCAGAAAAAGCGCTAGATTATTACATTTACGCTGCCGTGTGCAACCCAAAGAACAGCAGTTTGTGGGATCACTGCGCCCAGATGTTAGTCAAAGCGGGTGATATTAACCGCGCCATAGTTTTCTACACCAATGCAGTTCGTTGCAAACCCACCGACATTCAGTTACACTTGAAACGAATTCAACTGTTACGACAGCAAAATGACCGCAAAAATATGTTACGCTCTTATGTGAAGATGATGAAGTACTTCAACCCAACCCACAGCAAGTTATTGATCGAGTTAGCTGAAAAAATCGCAAAGGAGTATCACGAATTGATGGAATACAAGAAAGCAATCGAAGCGTTAAGTATTCCATTTCAGAAGTGCCGGGAGGCTATCCAATCGGGCATGGTGAACCTCATGTTGGAGCTGCTAATTTTGAACAAGAATTACTCCGAGGCTCTTGACATTTTTGTGGACTACTGTGACATAACTTTCACCATCGTGGTAAGTGATAATAACGAGATTTGTATTGAATCGTATTTAATGCCTGAAAATATTCCAATCGAGTTAAAAATTAAATTTATTATTTGTGCAATCAAACTAGAAAGTTTTCATTTACTCGATGATCTGTTAAACCCCTTGTTGTTGATCGAGGATGTGGACAAGTACGGGGACTTGTTTTTAGATGTCGTGGAGGCTCTGATGGACGCGGATCGTCACGAAGACGCGTTAAAGCTTTTGGTTCCGTTAATTAAAAGTAAAAGCTATTCTTTAGCTGCGGTGTGGTTAAAATACGGGGATTGTCAGAATTCCTGTAAGTTGTACGAACAAGCAGTTGAAACCTATCGCACGGTGATGCAGTTAGCTCCGCTTCATATCGAAGTGAAATATAGTTTGGCTGAGGTTTTGGTGAAACTCGACAAGAAACCGGAAGCATTGGCTTTGCTGCATCAGGACCTTAACGTGAACGAATTGGACGTGAATCTCCTCATTCTTAAAATTAAGTTGTTGAAAGATTTAGAGGAATACGACGATTATTTTGAGTCGCTGGAGTTGCTTTTCTCACGGCATTCAGAGACGCTGAGACATTTTGAAGAAATTAGGGAGGTGACTTATGCTGAACATCCTCCAGAGAAACACGCGCGGTTAAAAAAATTACGGATGCTGAGAGGTGAAAGCTTATCTGAAAAACCCGATTTTTTGAGTAATTCAGATGTGAGTGTGCAAACGGAATACGCGTTGCTTCGCGAATGTTTACAGCTGTGTATGGATTTGAAGAGGTTCTCCACAATGCAGAAATTTATTTTTACATCTTTAACCTCGTCTAAATTCAGGAGTAAATATGTGGAGTTGGGGTTCATGGGCTTCTTTGGGAGTATTTTCAACAGAGACTGTTATCATGCATTTCCTTTGATACGGGACGTTCTAATTCATCATGGAAAAAACCAAGCGTCTTGGAATTTGTTTAACGTTTTGCTTCAGATTGCGGACGATTTGCGGGGCGTTTGTTTGATGATGCGGTTTTTGTCGAGCTATCCAGAAACTTCGCATTCGAAATTTTTGGAAGCAAATTATTGCTTGACTATTGGAAATCTTAAGATTTGTTTGGGTTATTATTTGACGCAACTGCGTGTCAAGCCGACACCTTTAAAGAGTCTTCTACTTGGATGCGTCTTGATACAAGCGTTTGGTCAGAAGTTTACAAAAAATAAGGAGAAAGTCACGAAAATTGCGTTTACTCTGTTTTTGAAATATTCGACGACTAGAAGTGCAGACGCTTTTGAAGAAATCAACTATAATATGGGACGTTTGTATCAACATTTTGGATTGAAACACTTGGCTTGTACCTACTACAAGTTGGTTTTAGGCTACCAGAGTCCTTTGATTAGGGGGAACCAAAATTTAAGTTTGAAACGTGAAGCTGCGTACAACTTGCACTTGATTTATAAGAATAACAAGAATTTTAAAGCTGCAAGAAATATGTTATTGATATATAACAGAATTTAACTGTGATTTTATAAAGTTTTTAAATAAAAGTTTTTTTAAATTACTCTAATATTATTTTATTCATATTATGCAGTAGTAACCGTTTCGTTTAAGGGGATATTCTCGTCTAGATGGTCAAATTTTAGGTGTTTTTCTAGGCGTAATAAATAAAAAACGTTAAACATTTTTAGGATTGGTTTTTTTATCAGCTTTTTATTAACATTTGAAAAGTACAAAAAAGTTTAAAAAACAAGAAAAAAATCAAAATTAAAAAAAGTACAGGCCGGCAAAGTAGGGACTCAAAAAGAAAGCTGCACCCTGGTTGACATGATTTCGATATCTTCGGTGATCTAAAATAAATTTTTTTAGTGAATTCTTACAGGGTAAGGATGTCATTTTTGTTTGACGAGAGCGATTTAAAAAAAAAATTTTGTTGAAATAGCGTCTATGTAAAAATAAAATTTGTTTTTCGTTGTTCCGGCCGTTAAATGAGTGGTTTACGGCCTCATTTGAGGATGGAAAAGTGCCTTTTTACGTCCTAGGGAGTAAAAAAAACCAAACTAACCAATCAACACCCTTAATATTCAAATGGACTATACTTGTACAGGCCGGAAACCACTCATTTTACGGCCGGAACAACGAAAAGAGATTTTACACCACTCGGTGCGGTTCGTACGCCTCGGCTTTGCTACGCTCGCCTCGTCTACCAAAACTTCGCCCTCGGGTGTAAAATCTCGTTTTACGTCCTTGTGACGAAAATTACTATTTCTCCTGGTTTTTTCATCTTTGGTTATTTTTTAAAAATAGTAAAAAAACAAATTTTCAAGAAAGCCCTCGTCAAACGAATTTTGAATATACTAAGAAGCTCCGTAGAAAAGTTCAAAGCAATCGGTCCATTAGAACTTGAGATATCATGTCAACCGATTCAAAAAACGTAGTTTTGAGAAAAATGAGTTTGAAGTTTGGAGTCATTATGGTGTATTATACTTACATTTTTTTAAACAGCTGTAATTCCGAAAATAATTCCAATTTCTAAAAATCCTTTTGCAGGCATATTTTTCAAGGTCTAAACTTTGAAAATATGCAAGAAAAAAAATCGATTTTTTTTTAAATTCTAGACTAGAATACTGCCTTAAAAGATGCAGAGTTTTTAGTGAAACTAAAAAATTTGCCGTCACGGGACACTCGGTAGATGTGAAACATTTAAGTTAATATTAGAATTTATAATTAATAAAAACCAATAAAGAAATATGGAGTAAGATAATAAAAAAAAATAGAGTTTCGAGAAATTTAATCACATGACGATGGAATTTAATGAATGACGATCTTATCTACACAGTAATTAAGTTACAAATTTTTTTAGAACTTGGTATATTGAAATATCAGTACCTCACTGGTACGATTTGTCTCGAATTAGATGTACCTTGGTCATTATTAGTTTCAATTTATTATAATACCACCTATCTCTTGCGTTCTTTGTGTACTGAAAAAGTAAAGTATCAGTTTTGATTTCCTTATAAATTTCTTTTCATTTCTTGTGTGTTATCGCAATTCCCTTCTTTTATTTAACTTTAGTCACAAAATTGGGTTAGCTTATGTGCAATGACTTTCTCGGTAAGATTGCCCAAGTTGATGGGTCTGTGAGTCTTGAAGAATTTTTCAAATTTTTTGTCGAATTCAGCTATAACTTATACAGTGGAGCCCGCTGAATGTGATCACATCGGGACTTGGGGTTTTTGATAACAATAACCGATTGATAACAACAAAAGGAAAAAAATGTATTGCTTATTTATTAGTATCTACAAAAATTAATTAATAATAGTCACTTATTGTGAAGTTTTCAAGTAGGACTGAATCTTACAACACACATTAACAGCAAATGAGCAAACTTATAGTCCATTTATGTATTTAAACGACGGAATTGATAATAAACATAAATATGTAATGTGATATCACATGTGTGACGGTGATTTTCTTGCTAACACCTGACTTTATATTATGTGGATGGCTTCTGTACAATATAAAAAAATGCTTGTAACTGAAAATCAACTCCTTTGCTCGTGGGAGAAAATAATCTTAAGAATAATATGATAACATTAACCGAATTACGATAACTATAAGCGATGTTTGTTGTGTGTAATAATAGGTCTGTTTGGTACCACAGTCCTAGTGCTACACTAACTACACTACTACAAATTGATTGGTGTAAAAAGTGGGTTGGTAATTGTACCACCAATCAATTTGTAGTAGTGTAGTTAGTGTAGCACTAGGACTGTGGTACCAAACAAACCTAATATATGTCCGTTCCGTTCCTGGCAAAAGTGATAACAATATCCGAATGATAACATTAACGGCGATCACATTAAGCGGGCCCCACTGTATATCAAATTGAGGTATCTACTTATAGATTTGTGACCTAAACGACTAGTCCAAAATAGTCATAATTCCTTTATTTTATTATTTCTTCTATTGCTTGCTTCTTTTCTGGGCGGGCTACACTCAGGAGATTTTTCGGCACCAGCAACCATTAAAGGAAAAGTAATTATATTTTTTATCAGATACTTAAATCGGCCACTTAAATTTCTTTTTCATTGTTACCCATGTATCGGAAAAAGGAAATGGGTGGGGGTGAAGGAAAATAAAATTCGAGTATCATTATTATTAAACAATTATTAAAAAGCAAAATTATCACAAATGTAACAGTTAAGGAAACATATTAAACAATAAAATTAAATTACACATTGAGGACACAGTTAAATTATATAATAGGCAGTTAAGACATAAAGAAATAGGTTTTCATGCTAAAATAAATTACAACAATTAAAATTGGTAAATAACTTGATTTCTACTTAAATCAAATTACTAATAAATTTAAAAAAATATAATAATTTGTAATCGGCGGTACACATTTCGAAAACTTACTTATTACATTATACTTACTCTTTTCGTAAGTTAAATGACTAAAAATTTGACTGTAAAAATTATTTTTTAAATAAAAAAATCAGTCAGCACCAGAAGTATTAAATTGAGCATAACGTTACATTCACTCATATTTCATTCACACTCTTTATACAGTCCATATATTAGATATATTTATAGTCTTACAATTAATTGCTAAATTTTCCAAAGGCTTCATTTTTTACATTTTTTTAAAATCCACTATAAGAGAAAAGCGCGAGTAATGACAAAATTTTGTAGAACAACTTCGGGCAGGGGCATTAGAGAGACAAAATGTTAAGTGAGATTTTAAAAGGGTTAAATTATTATTAAAGAGACCACCACCAAATCTAATGATTTCCCCTCGTCTTCGAAAAGAAGATAATGAACATAAACAAAAGCCAATGGAAAAGTTACACAGAAAAAAATGTCCAAAAAATCGTTTCTCTTTTGGAAACAATTTCTTTGACATTTTAAAATTTTCTACTTAGGAATACTCGCAAAATTTTATTCAATTTAGTATACAAAAGTGAGTAGCATTTTTAAATTAAAATAATTAAATAAAATTTTGCAAGTATTTTTTACGACTCATTTCGTTTTTCGAAGCATTTCGAACGGATTATACACGCTATTGATGACAATATTTTCGTCATTCTTACAATTCTAATATCTACATGGGTTTATTATTACGTGAGGTAGTCTGGGCTGGGCTCCGCCATTGGTTCGGGGGTAGTAAACAATGGGTTAGGAAATTCGGGTGGATGTGGCAAAGGTCCCGTTGCTTTTGGTCTACGTCGATATGCCATCAACCAACAAGAAACGGCAACCGCTACGGCTACGAGAGCCAATAACGCCGTGATCACTAAAGCTATTATGAAACCTATCATGGAAACACAAATATCTTCCACCCTTTGTGCGTCCGGAGCTAAACAAAAAAAATAATTTTTACAAAAACGAGTCCACATGTTTTGAGACAAAAATATTACCCGCAGTTGGATCTATAAAACGTTCCTCACGTCTCTCAAATGTCAAAATTGCATTTGATTGTATGGTTATTTCTTCTCTTAATTGTCCGTTAATTAAATCGCCTGATAAGGCAACATCGGTGTTATTTTCTTGGTCAATGGATCTACGTTTTCTTCCATAGGCATTGCTTCCACGACAGTTGACCTACAGAACAAACGTTTAAATAATTTACCTAAAATATCGATTACGATCACTTACAGGTTGGCATCTACCAAAACAAACTCTGATGTTACATTGGAACCGAATGTTGTCACTACTAGGGAATTTGAAAGCGTTGAAACTGGCCAATAAACTTTGCGTATCGGCATTATATTCCCACTCTCCGAAAATGGTGGAATCGGTTGCACAACCATTTTCGTCGGTCACTGTGTATTCGTTTTCGACATTGTCTCCCATCGTTTTCGCAATGCAACTTCTCGCAAAGCCACCATATATCGAACCAGGTTGAACTTCCACTTGCAGCATAAGATTATCGCCTATTTCAGCCGAATTGACTTCTTGTCCGGTGTGAGTTACTATCCTCATCAGGCAAGTGGGTGGAGGTCCGGTATTAGCAATAGTTCCAGCCGTTGTTAACATTGATACGTTAAATCCTAAAGTCACGTTCTGTTCCCCAGTTTGATAGACACACTTAATGTGGTACGCTTGGGCCTTGTAGGTCACAAGTTTTGGATGCTTTTGTATTACCAGCACGAAACTTGCTTGTCCCTGAAAAGAACTCTATGCAATCACGTTCAAATAAATCGGATAAAACTTACATTCACATGGATCAAGCCGCAACTTCCAAACTGTACTTTAAATAATTCGCTTCCTGGCATGACATCCGATGGTGAAGTGATAACACGTCTACACTCTTCGTCCTTACTGTGACCTTTGACGTACAGTACGCCATTAAAGCCTTGTTCGGCGATATGAATGTCAACTTGTACTCCATCGGATAAACAACTGACCACCATTTCTGGTTTTGGAAAATCGGTTTTGGCGTTTTTGTTAGGATCCACTGATGAACATATTCGAATAATTAGTTAAGCAACAAATGATTTTTATGGTAAACAGAAAAGTTAAAAAAAAACTTACCACAATCAATATCAGGATTTCCGGTATAGCCTGCCAAACACTGACAGACTGCAACGTGATTGGTTGCATTACAGAAAGCATGTTTACCACATCTTTTTGTAAGGCAAGAATTGTCGCACGTCGTCGTTGTTAAGTTACAGAATTTATTATCTGGACAATGATCGTCGTTCTCGCATTCAGATCCAGGAATCCTAACGCAGTTTCCGTCATAATCTAAACGGTATCCATATTCGATAGGACAAACGCAATTACCACGTTCGTCAATTATTAAATTACGTTCCAACGCGCAAACACAACGTCCACGTTCGTCAATCTTATATCCTTTTTGAACTTGGCAATAAACGCATTCGTCGTTTTCATCCAGTGCTGTATTGGGTGGACATTCGCACTTACCATCGGGCGTTATAATGTATCCTTTATCAATTGCACACAGCGGAACTAAAACAAATAATTAAGTAGGTAAATTAAAAATTGGAAACTCGAAGTGCTTCTTACTTGGATCACACTTAACAGCAGCGTTTCCTTGGTATCCAGGGAAACACTCGCAAATCATTGTCCTAACGGGAACCGTATCCAATACCTTACATTCACCGTTAATTCCGCACGGATCTATTATCTTACAAGGATTTTGACATTTTCCATTAATGCAAGCCGTTTGAGATGGACAGTCGGAATCGAACCTGCACACTTCTTCTTGTTTCCTACAACCGTTCTTAGTTTTTCTGTAACCAGGTGGACAAATGCATTCCACTTGATGATTGTAAACTCTGCATTCGTTTGATTCTTCGCACCGGTTCTTCTCCGCGCAAGGGTCTTGACATTTTTTATTGATACAAGCTCGGTTGGTAGGACATTCCGAATTTGCTCGGCAACCAACAACAACACAAGCGATTTTGGGATTTCCAATAAAGCCGGGTGGGCATTCGCATATTGCGCGGTGGTTAATACCGTAACAAGTTGCCTGTGTACCACAAGATGTTCCATTAGGTGCGCAAACTGGGATGCATCGTCTGTTTTGGCAAGCGTGTTGGCTCGAACAATCGTCGTTTGATCTGCATCCGAGTGGAAGGCATTCAATTTCTGGATTTCCGACGTAACTTTGTTTGCAAGTGCAAACAGGTTTATGATTTTTAATTTGGCATTCTGAGTTGAGACCACAATTACATGGATCTCTGCATATTCCGTTGAAGCAAGCTTTGTTTGATGGACAATCGTTGTCTGAGGAACAAACTCCGACTTCCACGACGGATTTTGTTGGATTGCAAGTTCCACTTCCGCTACTGATATATCCTGGTGGACAGATACAGATCATGGTTCGTACAGGCACACTACTTTCCACCTCGCATTGGGCTGGATTTCGGCAAGGTTCGAAAATTTCGCAAGGATTTTGGCACTTATTATTGATGCACGCAAGTTTTGCTGGACAATCGGGATCTTGACGACATTCGGGTTGTACTTCTATTTGACACTGAACAAATGGATTTCCAATGTAACCAGGTGGACATCTACACAGAGCCATGTGATTTTGAACCCTGCATTCTGCTCTCGGAGAACATGGATTTTCGTGAACGCATGGGTTAATACATTGGGAATTGATGCACTGTTTATCACTAGGGCAGTTGCTGTTCGATCTACAGCCAACAATAGTACATCTGCTTATTGGATTTCCTTTATAGCCGGCTAAACAGCGACATTCGGCACGATTTTGTCTTACATAACATTCTGCATTAATTCCGCAAGGATCTTGAACCAAACATGGATTTATGCAATTGCTATTGATGCAAGCCTTTTCAATTCCACATTCCGAATTCGATTTACAGCCTACTTTATGGCACACGTAGTTTGGATTTCCGTCATATCCTTCTTCACACGAACAAATTGGACGATGATTTTGAACTAGACAGGTGCTGTGGGAACCACAGTTACAAGGATTTTTGCACAATCGGTTTATACAAGCTTCGTGAGCAGGGCAGTCGGTGTCTGAACTACATCCAGGTGGTATCGGTACCAGAACTGCATGACATTCTCCGTTTCTATTTGGTACCCATCCTTCGGGGCATGTGCAAATCATTGTTCGTACTGGTGTCGTGTCCAAGACGCTACAGTGCGCTGTTCGATGACAAGGAGACAGTTCAGTGCATGGATTCAAACATTTGTTTTTATAGCATGCTAACTTGCTTGGACAGTCGATGTCGTATTCACATTGGTGTTTACCTTCGATTTCTCTCATCGGTAGGCAGTAAGACAATGGATTTCCTTCGGGAAGATGAGGTGGGCATAAGCAACCGGCTTGGTGATTTTGCACGTAACATACAGCGTTTTGAGCACAAGGTGGACGAGCTAAACTGGAACATGGATCGATACATCTTTCTTCTAGGCATGCTTTGTTATTTGGACAATCTGAATCGAAACGGCATTCAATACGTTGACATTGTTCGAACGGGTTTCCGGAGTAACCAGAGAAGCATCTACATGCTGCTCTGTGATTATGTCCGTAGCATTCCGCGGTATTTGCGCAAGGATCTCCTAACACACAAGGGCTTATGCATTGGCCGTTGTAGCATTGCTGGTCGTTACCACATTCGTTGTCTGATTGACAACCGACTGGAAAATATTTCAGTTAGTTAAAGATGAAATCATTACAAAAGTTAAAAATCTTACGTTTGATGCAGCCAGTTTGTGGATTTCCTGAGTATCCAGGATTGCAGTAGCACATAGGATAATGGTTTGCAACTCTGCACTCGGAGTGTGGACCACAATTGCAGGGGCTAACACAGCGGCTGTTGACGCAAGCTTCTGAGCGAGCACATTCGGAATTTGCTTTACAACCCACGGTTGGTCCATCAGCTAAAAATATTAACATGTAAGGATCCGTAGGCGAGCCAGGGAAAAAATTGAAAGAGCTGCTACTTACGTGGTACGCATTCATATTTAGGGTTTCCTTCGTATCCTGGTGGACACGAGCACACTGCTTGGTGATGATTAACAGAACAGAAAGCGCCAATCGCACAAGGTTTGTCTTCGAGGCATGGATTAACGCAACGATCGTTTTTACATATTTGGTCGTACAAGCAATCCGTGTTGGTATAGCATTCGGGTGTTGGTAACGGAATCGGTTTGTAGGGTACTAAAATCAATTGAGTTAAAGAATAATTCAATAGTAAAATTAAGGAAAGACTTACTCGTATTGCATTCGATGTGTGGATTTCCGGTGTAAGCATGTGCACAGGTGCATAGGGCTTGATGATTTACCGAATTGCATTGTGCGTTTACACCACAACCATCGACTTTACATGCTTCGGTACAACGTCCACCCAAACATTTATCTCTGTCGCTGCAATCGGAATCGCGGTGACATTGATCTGGTTCGGGACGGTGTATTGCTTGGCAACGACCATAAGAGTCAGTTATTGTGTCTTGTGGACATTGGCACATTACAGTTCGCAATGGTAGAGTATCCAATACACGACATTGCTGTTCAGGAGTGCAAATGTTGGTAAGCGTGCAAGGATTTTGACAGAGTTGATTGATACATCCTTGTTGAGATGGACAGTCCGAATCGGCACGACATTCGGCGTGTTTAGGTGGCGGTTGTTTACCGCATTCAGAGTATGGATTTCCGGTTGTACCAGGAGGACACGAACAGTAAGGTTGATGGTTTCGACCAACACAAGTTGCTGATTGTGCACAGGTATCGTCGTTACATGCGGGTTTACAAACTCGGTTCAATCTGTCGCAAGCTTCATGGTCAGCGCAATCTTCGTTGTATTGGCAAACTCCTACGATACACGCAATGAGAGGGTTTCCTTGAGTTCCTTCAGGACATTGACACTTAGGTTGATGATGTGCGACTATGCATTCTGAAAATCGGCCGCAAGATTGCATGAGGCAAGGATTTATGCAATTTTTGTTTATGCAAGTTTTGTCGTATGGACATTCACTGTCGGATTCGCACTCAGCTGTGGGAAAAAATAAATTCAAGTTGAGCAAAACTAATGCGTATAAAATATTTACGTTTGTAACACTGCAGTTGTGGATTTCCACCCCAACCGTCTGGACAAAGACATTTTGGACGATGTTGAGTTGTGCGGCACTCGGCGTTATATCCGCACGGATTCGATGCAACGCAAGGATCTCGGCATCTTTGATTAATGCAGGATTTATCGCTGGTACAATCGGAATCGGCAACGCATTCAACTTGGGGTGAGGTGTTAACTGTAAAAATTAGTGTTAAAAAAGAATTTGAACCAAATAATTGTTCTTACTTTCACGACAATGAACAAATGGATCTCCGGTAAGTCCAGCGCGACAGTTACATGTAACTCGATGGTTCGCCGCACGACATTCTGCGGAAGCTGAGCAAATATTGCTAACGGCACATGGATCACTACATCTCTTATTAATGCAAGCTTGGTTTGAAGTGCAGTCTTGGTTGCTTAAGCATTCGGCGGTATCTACTGGTCCTAAACAATTTAAAAAAAATGTAAGTCATAAGTATTTACAAAATTAGAACAAATAAAAAAATTGCTGTTGAACAGAATTGGGATAAAGGGAAGGTATAAAATATTAAACCTGAAACGAAATAAGTTTAGTAAAAATTTTCGTAATTTAAGTATTAGGTAGAAGGAAAAAATACCTTTTTTGCATTCAAGGTCTGCGTCACCTACATAACCAGGGAGACACAAACATGACATCGTTCGCAATGGTAAAGTATCAACGACAGAACATTGAGCATTAATTCCACATGGTTCGGTGACCACACAAGGATTTTTGCAAACGTTACTGAAACAAGCCAACTTGCTTGGGCAATCGGCGTCGACTCTACACTGAGGTTGAATTTGTGGAGTGTCTAGAAATGCAAGTTATAAATTTCTGTTTTGGGATTCAGCGGAATTTTGCTTACCAATACTACAGAGTGATAATGGATTTCCTACATAACCAGGTGGACAAGAGCATTGGGCTCTGTGGTAGTTAACATTGCATACGGCTCCTGCACCGCAGTTGCAAGGATCTTCGCAGCGTTCGTTCTTACAGGCCAAATTAAATGGACAATCATCATCTGAGATACATTCTGGTCTTTCGCATTGAGAGTAAGGATCTCCTCTAAAGCTCTCCGGGCAGTAACAACGAGCTCTATGGTTCGAATCCGCTTTGCAATAAGCTGCCACACCGCACTGCGTGTAGGCGCAAGGATCGATACATTCGCGGTTTACGCAAGCTTGATCCCATGGACATTCGTTATCGGATCGACATCCAACTAAAAATAAAAAGGATTATTTTGGAACCATTTGTAACTTACCAAAACTTACTTTCAAAGCAGGCACTTTGAGCGTTTCCAGAAAATCCGTCTCTACAAATGCAAACTGCTCTATGCAGCTGCACGCGACACTCAGAATTTTGACCACACACGTTTGAAACTTCAATACATGGATTACGGCATCGTTGGTCTAAGCAAGCCTTATCATTTGTGCAATCCGCATCTTGTGTGCACTCGGGCTTAGGTCCTAAAACATAAAAAGTGTGAGCGAGGATTTTTAGTACAAAAAAAGACTGCTTACGTTCTTCTTTAGGTTGAAGTATGCATTGAACTTCTGGAGATCCGTAATAATCAGGTGGACAGGAGCAAATTGCTTTGTGATTGACGACTTGGCAGAGAGCGTTTAAGCCACAGGAATCGACACAAGGATCTCTGCATTTTTGTAAGAAGCAGGCTTTGTCTCGAGAACAATCTTGATTAATAACGCACTCGGGATAAATGCAAACAGCGGCATTGTTAACGACTCTGCATTGTCCATTTGAATTGCATGGAGATGGTTGGCAAGGATCTTGAGGTTGTACGGGTTCTTCTCTACATAAATTGAATGGATCTCCTACTAATGGTGGTGGACAACTACAAACGGGGCTGTGGTTGATGACATGGCATTGAGCGCCAAATCCACAAACTCCTGGACATGGATCTATACATTTAGAGTTTGAACAAGCTCGGTCTCGAGAGCAATCCGTGCTGATGGTACATTCTGGTCGACAACCACCACTCGTTGGAGAACCGAAGAAACCAGGTAAGCATTCGCATATAGCGTTTACACCTGAAGGTTTACAAATCGTATTTAATCCGCATGGTGATGGATAACAAGGATCCACTGGGTCGGGTGTTTCTAAAAAAAATGTTAATGTTGAAAAATAGTTCTGCTTTCCTTGAAAAGCGATGACTTACTGGTAGGTGGTTGATATGAGCATTGTCGGAAAGCATCACCAACATATCCGTCAGGGCAAGAACAAATCGGAATGTGGTTGATGACGTCGCAAACTGCGTTGATTCCACACGTACCGGGACAAGGATCTTGACATTTGTTTCTAATGCAGGCTTGATTCATGGAACAGTCGGAGTTAGCGATACATTCTGGTCTGCATACTTCGTAAGGATTTCCATGATATTCGGCCAAACATTCGCAAACTGGGTAATTGTTTTCCACCCTGCAATGAGCGTTGGAGCCACACGGCGATGGATAACATGGATCTTGAGTTTTTGGTGGTGTTGTGGGCACTGTTAAATTTATTGAATTTAAATAGGGAATATTTTAGTTTTAACAGATAACATGCACTTTTTTGTTACAACATGCAAATAAGCTATTTAATTGAACGCAATAGATTAATCACTGTAGAGCGGTTAAAAGCCTTCGGTGAAAGTATTTCAAATATCAATTTTATAAAAGTGAAATATTTGATACAAATATTCATAGAAATATTTGAAATATTAAAGTACCTACTATTTGATTCATAAGTATCATATTCAAAAAATCTTCCAAAATAAAAAATTATTTGAAATATGTCAAAAATTTCAAGTATTTCAAATATTTAAAGATGTCAAATATTTCAAATACACACAAAAGTTTTACTCTTTAATTTACTCTATAAATGGATTTCATATTTCAACAAGTATTTCAATTATCAAAAAGTTATTTCGCATTTATTTATATTTCAAATATTATTACAGCGTTTCATTGAATTGAATTTGAAATACCTTGCAATATTTGAAATACTTTTGAAATACATTTTTTTTAAATTGAAGTATTTTAAATAATCTTATTACAAAAAATATTTCTAATAAATATTTGAAATTGTAAAATCACCAAATACATCAAAAATATTTCAAGTATTTTACATTTCTAATATTTCAAATACCAATAGACTGTTTTTCAAATAGTTCAATTTTCATGAAAATACCAACACAATATTTCTAAAATATCAAATCTTTTCAAAACGCAGTTACTATAAATATACCATAATTTTTATTAAAGTATTTAAAATATCAAATACTTTTAAGCTACTTTTAAGAATATTTCAAATATCTTTTTCAAGACTTTAATTTGAAATACTGACAGCTCAGCTCATAAAACAGTTTTTTTTCCTTAAACGAAATCTTGAGTTACTTGAAAGTAAAGTAACTTTTAGATCGAGTTAAAATGTCTCAATCTCGAACAGCTCAGGTTAGTTTTTACCGGAAATGCCTTATATTTACTACCTTACACATAGATTACATTAAATTAGAAATTGCTTACGTGGTCTTAAATTGCACAAGGTAAATGGATCGCCTTCATAACGGTCCACGCATACACAGTTGGGTATGTGATTTTTGACATTACACACTGCGTTTAATCCGCAGGATCCCGGGCAAGGATCTTTACATTTCTGGTTTATGCAGGCAAAATGTGTAGGACAATCACTGTTGCTAACGCATTCGGGTCTACAGTAGGGAGGAGATCCCCTGTAGTTCTCCAAACAAGAGCAAGAGTATGATTGACCATCAGGTGTTGGTCGACATTGTGAATTTGGACCACAAGGTGATGGGTAGCATGGGTCTTTTCTGGTAATATCTGGTTTTGGTTTTTCAACTACAAATAAAATACTTAATATAATACAAACAATTGGCGTTTTAAAATGTTACTTGTTATCAGGCATCTTGTAAACGGATCTCCCGAATATTGGGATGGGCAACTACATATTGGACTATGATTTACAACTTGGCAAATCGCATTGATTCCGCAACTACCAGGACAAGGATCGATACATTTTTGGTTTACACAAGCTTGGCTCAGTAAGCATTCATGGTTTACTGTACATTCCGGTCGACAACTTGGAGGAGTGTTAATATATCCAGGCAAACAGGAACAAACAGCTTGTTCGTTTATTTCTCTGCATTGACTATTTGGACCACATGGAGAAGGACTACATGGGCGTCGATCGGGCAAAGCTAAAGTGTACACAATTAAAATTTTTAAAATATCGTTAGTAGGTGACTTACGTTCGATTAATTTTCTACATATAACAAACGGATCACCAGAATATCCATTTTGGCAATTGCACGATGGAATATGATTGATTACAGTACATTCTGAATTTTGGCCGCAAGTGTTGGGACATGGATCGATACATTTGTTATTTACACATGCTTGGTTTCGAGCACAGTCATTGTTTAAGACACACTCGGGCCTACAGCCTCTATAAGGATCACCATGATACTCAGGTAAACAAGAACAAACGTCATCGTTACAAATTGCGTTTGATCCACACGGTGAAGGCTCGCAAGGTTTTTTAGCTAAAATCGAAAAACGTTTAAGCATTTTATGATTTTTGTCATTTTAGTGGTCTTACGTGTTGGAGTGGGAGGTGCCCGATAACAATTACTAAATGGATCTCCAATATAACCTTCATAACATGCACAAATTGGTGTATGATTGATAACGGTGCATTGGGCACTAACACCGCAGGAACCAGGACATGGATCCCTACATTTTTCTTTCATGCATGCTTGGCTGCTTATGCAGTCAGAATTTACCACACATTCAGGTCGACAATTTGGTGGACTTCCAATGTATTCCGCCAAGCAAGAGCAGGACGGAGAACCACCAATATCGCGACATTGCGAGTTCGGTCCGCACGGTGATGGGTAACATGGATTGATCGGATCTTTTCGATTTGGTATCGGAGCTAAAGTTTTAAACCATAAATTAAGGATTTTACGAGTTTAAAAAATAATCTTACGTGGTAACGAGTAACAACGACTAAATGGATCACCAGTGAAGTCAGCATTGCAGCTGCATATAGGACTATGATTTATAACCTCGCATCTTGCATTAAGTCCACAAGTTCCGGGACATGGATCAACGCATTTTTGGTTTACACAAGCATTTGTTGAAGAACATTCCGAACTTACAGTACACTCGGGTTTACAGTTAGGTGGACTTCCGAAATAATTAGGGAGGCAAGAACATATCGCTTGGTTGTTAAATTCCTTGCACTGACTATTTGGTCCACAAGGTGATGGATGACATAGCTTAATGGGCTTAACTACACCTAAAAATGGTTCAATTAATAATTCGGTTAACGAAAAATGCATCGTATTACGTTCTGGTATAATAACACTGCAATATGTGAATGGATTTCCTGTAAAACCTGATATACAAACACACGAAGGGCTGTGATTTATAACTTGGCAGTCGGCATTTTGACCACAAGTTCCGGGACAAGGATCTTGACATTTGTTTCTTATACAAGCTAAATTCGAAGAACAATCAGAACTTCGAACGCATTCCGGTCGACAACCTTCGTAAGGATTTCCTATATAATCAGCAACGCAAGAACAAGAACCTGCACCATTATGTTCCCTACAAACAGCATTTGGACCACAAGGTGATGGCACGCAAGGGCTTACTAAATCTGCAGGTTTGGGTTGGACAGCTAAAACAAAATTATTTACCACCTTGAAATTTAATCTACTATGGGATTTACTTTTAACAAAACATTGCGTAAATGGATCTCCGGTATAACCGTCAATGCAGACACAATTTGGCGTATGACTCACGACCCGACATTCCGTGTTCTGACCACAAGATCCAGGACATGGATCTTGACATTTTTGATTAATGCAAGCAAAATTGCTTGGACATTCGCCGTTGCTCACACATTCAGGTCTACAATTTGGTGGACTTCCAATGTATGCCGAAAAGCACGAACAGGAGGGAGAATCTCCCACAACTCTACATTCAGCATTTGGTCCACAAGGTGAAGGTTGACAAGGATTAAGTTTCGGTTTTGAAGGAACTTCTGGCGCTACAAAGGACACAAATTAACGGCGCTTTAAAAATAAAATAAAACTTTCTTACGTGGTACAAGGCAGCGACTAAATGGATCGCCTTCGTATCTTGGTGGACAACTACATATTGGATTATGATTGACAACGTTACAAACGGCGTTAATTCCGCAGGTACCAAGGCAAGGATCTATACATTTTTGATTAACACAGGCTCTGTTCAGCGAACATTCCGAACTAACAACGCATTCGGGTCTACAAGTGGGTGGACTTCCGATGTATCCTGGTACGCACGAACAAACGGCTTGACCGTTAATTTCACGACACTGACTGTTTGGACCACAAGGTGAAGGAATACAGACATTAGTCTTTTCCACTTCTAAAAACGGAATTTAAACGAATTGCTTATAAAAAGTTTTCATGTTTACCTTTTCGTTCATAACAAACAACGAAAGCGTTTCCTGCAAAACCATTCAAGCAATTACACATGGGTATGTGATTAACCACTGTGCATTCTGCATTTTGTCCACAAGTTCCAGGACAAGGATCAACACATTTACTGTGGATACAAGCTTGAGTCTTTTGGCAGTCCGTATTTAAGACACACTCGGGCCTACATCCCCTATAAGGATCTCCTTGATATTCGGGCAAGCAGCTGCAAATTCCGTTATCGCATTGGGTGTTGGATCCGCACGGTGATGGATTACAAGGATCTGGAGGAGTATCTTTCTTGGCTAAAACTGTTTTATGAATTGGTGAAAAAAGAGAATTAAGTTATTATTTACGTGGTGGTGCAGCAAAACAATTAACAAACGGATCTCCGGTGTAACTTTCAGGACAAGTACAAATAGGAGTGTGGTTAATCACACTGCAATGAGCAGAGAAACCACACGATCCCGGACACGGATCTCTACACTTTTCTCTCATGCAAGCTAAATTGCTGGGACATTCTGAATTTATGGTACATTCGGGTCTGCAGTTTGGTGGAATTCCAGTGTAACCTGAAACGCAAGAACAAGAAGGAGAGCCTCCGATATCTTGACATATGGAGTATGGACCACAAGGTGAAGGTGCGCATGGATTTATTTTGACATCTGGAGGTGCTGGTTTCGGAGCTGTTTATAAAATTAAATGTCAAGTTGAAATTAAAACGTGTGATTAGAAACTCACCAGGTGATGAATAACATCTGGTAAATGGATCACCAGTGTGCTCCAAGTTACAACTACAAATTGGACTGTGATTTATAACTTCACATTTGGCGTTTAATCCACATGTTCCGGGGCAGGGATCAACACACTTTTGATTAATGCAAGCTTTGTTGAGTGGACATTCCGAACTAACGGTGCATTCAGGTCTACAACTAGGAGGACTTCCACTGTAATTGGGTAAACAAGAGCACACGGCTTGCTCGTTTACTTCCTTACATTGACTATTTGGACCACACGGTGAAGGTTGGCAAGGTTGTACTGGGCGTTTAGGTACTAAAATTGTAAGTTTTAGTATTTGAGAAGTTAAGTTAAATAATTCGTTATTACTTTCAGCGGGTTGAACACTGCAATAGTTGAATGGATCTCCAGTGAAGCCAACAAGACAAGTACAAGATGGAAGATGGTTAATGACTTGGCAGTCGGCGTTTTGACCGCACGTTCCAGGGCATGGATCTTGACATTTATTTTTCATACATGCTTTATTTGATGGACAGTCTGAATTCAAAACGCATTCAGGTCGACAACCTTCATAAGGATTTCCAATATATTCTGGCAAGCAAATACAAGAACCTGCACGGTTTTGTTCCCTACATTGAGCGTTTGGTCCGCAAGGTGATGGGAAGCATGGGTTAATTACTTCCGGTGTTATTACTGTAAGTAATTCAATGATAAATTTAATAATGAGATCATCGTGAATGTAAAAATTTACCTTTTGGAGTGTCACAAAAACTGAACGGATCTCCAACGTAACCAACTGAACATATGCAGTTGGGTGTATGGCTTACCACGCGACATTCTGCATTTAGACCGCATGTTCCAGAACATGGATCTTTGCATTTTTGGTTTATGCAGGCCAAGTTACTAGGACATTCGCTGTTACTAACGCATTCGGGTTTACAGTTTGGTGGTGTTCCAATAAATTCGGGCAAGCACGAGCATGATGGAGAATCGCCTGATACTTTACATTGAGAATTTGGACCGCAAGGTGAAGGTTGGCAAGGATTTTCTCGAGCCTTTGGAGGAGATTCTGTAAAAATACGTGTGATGCGAGGTAACTTAAACTTTATATTTTTCTTACGTATGAAGGTACATCTGGTGAAGGGATCACCTGAATATTGAGACGGACAACTGCAAATTGGATT
This sequence comes from Rhagonycha fulva, assembly GCA_905340355.1. NCBI lineage: Eukaryota > Metazoa > Arthropoda > Insecta > Coleoptera > Cantharidae > Rhagonycha > Rhagonycha fulva. The sequence continues at coordinate 5,199,638 of HG996559.1, forward strand.
GTGGTTTACCACATTACAAATTGCGCTGACGCCGCAAGTTCCAGGACAAGGATCAATACATTTTTGGTTTACGCAAGCTTCATTTAATGGACATTCTGAACTGACGACGCATTCTGGCCTGCAGTTGGGTGGACTTCCAATAAATCCAACCACGCAGGAACAAACTGCTTGTTCGTTTATTTCTCTGCACTGACTGTTGGGACCACAAGGAGATGGATTGCATGGGTGCGTTTCTTTTGGTGCTATAAGAAAGTGATTTAGAAAAAAAAATCTACTTTCTCAAAAATCGACAAACCTGTATAAGGTTGGCAGAAAACAAAAGCGTTTCCGTTATATCCTTGCAGACAAGTACAAACTGGAATGTGATTAATGACGGAGCATTCCGCATTTTGGCCACAAACTCCAGGGCAAGGATCGACGCACTTGTTTTTGATACAAGCTTTAGTTCTATCACAATCTTGGTTTAGTACACATTCGGGTCTGCATCCTCTGTAAGGATCGCCTTGATATTCGGGCAAGCAAGTACAAACTCCATTATGGCATTCAGCGTTAGAACCACAAGGAGATGGATTACATGGATCTTTTGGTAAAATTTCCTTTGCTAAAATATTTAATTCAAATTTTTTCTGAAAATAAAATAAAACTTTGATGAACTTACTGGGTGGTTTTCTGAAGCAATTACTGAAAGGATCTCCCGTATACTCTTCAATGCACGAACATATCGGTGTATGATTGATAACGGTACAATGGGCGTTAACACCACAAGACCCTGGACATGGGTCGCGACATTTTTCCCTCATACAAGCCAAATTACTTGAACATTCCGAATTAATTGTACATTCTGGTCTACAATTTGGTGGACTTCCTATGTAACCCAATAAGCATGAACATGATGGAGAACCACCAATATCACGACATTCCGCGTTAGAACCACAAGGTGATGGCATACATGGGTTTATAAATGTTTTAGGAGGCGTAGTAATTGCTATAAATGTGGATATGATTATTTTGTCTTGATCTAATTTTTCATTCTTACGTGGTATTGGATAACATCTGGAGAACGGATCACCGGTGTGTCCTTGAGTGCAACTACAAATTGGGCTGTGATTTATTACGTTACATTTTGCACTAAGACCGCACGTTCCTGGACAAGGATCGACACATTTCTGGTTAAGGCAGGCTTTGTCAAGTGGGCATTCAGAACTGACTGTACATTCAGGCCTGCAGCTTGGTGGACTTCCAATATAATTTGGCAAGCAAGAACAAACCGCTTGTTCGTTAACTTCACGGCACTGACTGTTAGGTCCACAAGGTGATGGAGTACAAAGATTAACTGGTTTTTTGGGAACTGAAATAAAATTGTTAAGCTGTGCTGTCAGAAATGAAATAAGTTTTACCATCTATTGGAGTAACGTGACAATAACTGTACGGATCTCCCGTGAAGCCAGATTTGCAGGTACAAGAAGGAAGATGATTTAGAATATGACAATCTGCATTTTGGCCACATGTTCCGGGGCATGGGTCTTTACATTTGTTTTGGATGCAAGCTTCATTGGATGGACAATCTGAGTTCAAAATGCATTCTGGTCTGCAACCTTCGTATGGATTGCCTATGTAATCTGTAATGCAAGAGCAAGATCCTGCTCCATTCTGTTCACGACATTGAGCGTTAGCACCGCATGGAGAAGGTACGCATGGTGTTGGACGTTCTTGAGGTATCAAAACTTGTGTTTTTGCTTCGCATTGGGCAAACGCGTTTCCAACATAACCATCTATACAAACGCAATTTGGAGTGTGACTAATTACTCGGCATTCTGCGTTGAGACCGCATATTCCTTCGCACGGATTTTTACATTTTTGATTCATGCAAGCCAATTGATTCGAACATTCGCTGTTACTGACACATTCCGGTCGGCAATTTGGTGGAGTACCAATAAAATCTGATAAGCATGAACACGAAGGAGAATCACCGGTAACTCTGCATTGGGAATTTGCTCCGCAAGGAGATGGCTGACATGGATTGGTCGATTTTTTGGGTGGTTCTTCTAAAATTAGGAGTAATACAATCATGTTATTGTAGAGCATTTTTGTAACCTACGTATTATAGTGCATCTTGTGAATGGATCTCCCGTGTATTGGGATGGGCAACTACATATTGGATTATGGTTTACCACTTGACATATGGCACTTAATCCGCAAGTGCCTGGACATGGATCGATACATTTTTGATTCACGCAAGCTTGATTTAACGAACATTCTGAGCTACCAACGCATTCGGGTCTACAGGCAGGTGGGCTACCCATAAATCCTGGTACGCAAGAGCAAACAGCCTGTTCGTTTATTTCTCTACATTGACTGTTTGGACCACAAGGTGAAGGAGTACAAGGTTGCGTTATTATTGTTGCTAAAATAATGGAAAAATTAATCCGTTATCGTTGACTGTTTATCGTCCGTCTTACCCTTTACTTCGTTACATAATACAAAAGCATTTCCTGCAAAGCCTTGTAAGCAGCTGCATGTAGGAATATGATTTATGACAGTACATTCGGCATTTTGTCCGCAAGTACCTGGGCAAGGATTGATACATTTATTTCTCAAACATGCCTTATCTTTGGAACAATCCGTGTTGAGTACACATTCGGGTCTACAAGCTATGTATGGGTTTCCTTGATATTCAGAAAGACAAGTACAAATTCCATTGTTGCATTCTGTGTTAGATCCACATGGAGAAGGATTGCATAAATCAGGTGGTGGTAACGGTGCTGTAATAATTGTCAAGTTAAGACAATGTGAATAATTTAAACCAGAAACTTACCCTTGGGCTTAGGATAACAACTACTGAAAGGATCTCCAGTATATTCTTCAAAACAGGTACAAATTGGAGTATGGTTAATAACACTGCAATGTGCGTTCACCCCACAAGAGCCTGGACATGGATCTTTACATTTCTCTCTCATACAAGCCAAATTACTTTGGCATTCTGAATTTACACTACATTCTGGTTTGCAATTTGGAGGACTACCAATAAATTCAGGCAAACAGGAACATGAAGGTGAACCACCGATATCTCTACATTGAGAATTGGGACCACAAGGCGACGGCACGCATGGATTAACAAATTCGGGTATTTTGGGAGGAGCTAAAGATTAAAAAATTTAATTAAACATTCTGAAAGTATAAACGGTGTTCTTACGTGGAGGTAGAGCATAACATCTGGTAAACGGATCTCCCGTGTGACCTAAATTACAACTGCAGATTGGACTGTGGTTGATTACCTCGCAAAGTGCGTTAAGTCCACAAGTTCCTGGACAAGGATCCACGCATTTCTGATTTACGCATGCTTTATTGAGCACACATTCAGAACTAACAACGCATTCGGGACGACAACCGGGAGGGCTTCCAGAATAATTGGGCAAGCAAGAACAAACAGCTTGCTCGTTCACTTCTCTACACTGACTGTTTGGACCGCAAGGAGATGGTTGACATGGATGTTTTGCTTTTGGTATGGGATCAACTACAAATTTTTAAATTAAAATCTGAGAAACGCCATTTGGATTTTTCTTACCAATTTGTGGGATAATACTGCAATAACTGAACGGATTACCCGTGTAACCCACTTGGCAAACGCATGATGGTAAATGGTTGATCACTTGGCAATCGGCATTTTGACCACACGTACCAGGACAAGGATCTTGACATCTGTTGTTTATGCAAGCACGATTGGACTGACAGTCGGAGTTTAACACGCACTCAGGTCTGCAGCCTTCGTAAGGATTGCCTAAGTAGTTTTCATTGCACGTACACGATCCAGCACCATTTTGTTCTCTACATATGGCATTGGAACCACACGGGGATGGAATACAAGGGGTGAGACGTTCGATTTTAGTTGGTTCTTCTGTTGAATAAAAGTTGTAAAGTACCGACAAGAGATAGCAAAAAAAATTGAAACCTACGTTGAATGTTGCATTGAACAAATGGATCTCCGACGTAATTTAGTGGACAAACACAATTTGGAGTGTGACTGACCACACGACATTCCGCGTTGAGCCCGCATACTCCCGAACAAGGTTCTCTGCATTTTTTGTTAACGCAAGCCAGATGGCTCGGACATTCGCTGTTGCTCACACATTCGGGTCTACAATTTGGTGGAGTTCCAATAAATTCGGGTAAACATGAACATGACGGAGAATCACCCGACACTTTGCATTGAGAATTTGGACCACATGGTGAAGGTTGACAAGGGTTAATTTGGGCTTTATTTTCTTCTTCTGTAAGATAGAAAAAATATAATCTGTTGGTTTTTTAATGAAATGCCAATTTCTTACGCTGTAAAACGCATCTGGTGAACGGATCTCCAGAATATTTCGTCGGGCAACTGCAAATTGGGTTATGGTTCACTACTTGACACAATGCACCAATACCGCAAGTTCCAGGACATGGATCGTTACATTTTTGATTGACGCAAGCTTCGTTTAAGGAACATTCTGAACTAACGACACATTCTGGTCGACAATTTGGTGGACTTCCAAGATAACCAACGACACAAGAACAAACAGCTTGTTGGTTTATTTCCCGACATTGACTGTTTGGTCCACAAGGTGATGGATTACAAGGATGAACAATTTCTGGTGCTACAAATTGGATCATTAGAAAAATTTAATTGTAAAAATCAAAATTTGTACCTCTTAATTCAGAACAAATAATGAAAGCATTTCCAGAATATCCCTGACGGCATGTGCATGTTGGAATGTGATTTATCATGACGCATTCCGCGTTTTGTCCGCACGTACCCGGACAAGGATCGATACATTTATTTTTTATACAAGCTTTATCTTTGGAACAATCTGAATTTAAAACGCATTCCGGTCTGCATCCTCTATAAGGATCGCCTTGATATTCGGGCAAGCAAATGCATCTTCCTTCATCACACTGAGTATTAGTTCCGCACGGAGAAGGATTGCAAAGGTCTTTTTTGGCATCAATTTGGGCTAAAAGAAAAGTGTTTAAAGTTGGTGATGATGTCAAGGGAGGTACAATCTTACGTGGTGGTTTTGGATAGCAGTTGCTAAATGGATCTCCGGTATAACCTTCAATACATGCACAATTTGGTGTATGATTTATCACTCTACATTCGGCACCAACACCACAAGATCCTGCGCAAGGATCTCTACACTTCTCGCGGATGCAAGCTTGACTACTGGGACATTCGGAATTTATAATACACTCCGGTCTACAATTTGGTGGACTTCCTATATAATTAGCCGAGCAAGAGCATGAAGGTGAACCACCTATATCGCGGCATTCCGCATTTGAACCGCATGGTGAAGGAACGCATGGATTATATGTTATTGGTTTACGTTCAGGTAGAGCTAAAGCAAAGGAGGAAAATGTGATCTAAATTGCTCACAACATTTTTATAAATTTTCTTACGTTCTGGTATTGCATAGCATCTTGTGAACGGATCGCCAGTATATCCAGTGGTACAGCTGCATATGGGACTGTGATTAATAACGTCACATTTAGCACCCAATCCACAACTTCCTGGGCAAGGATCTACACATTTTTGGTTTATACAGGCCTCTTTTTGCGGGCACTCGGAACTGACAACACATTCGGGTCTACAACCAGGAGGGCTACCAATATAATTTGGTAGACAAGAACATACGGCCTGTTCGTTAATATTTTTACATTGACTGTTGGGTCCGCAAGGTGAAGGATTACATGGAATTGCAGTGGGTTTACGTTCCGCTGTAAATTAATTTTTTGAGTTTTGTACAAACTTAAAAAACCACAATTCTTACGTTCTTGTATTACTTGGCTACAATATGCAAATGGATCGCCAGTAAAACCTGCTATGCAGGTACACGAAGGTAAATGGTTAACAACCTGGCAATTTGCATTTTGACCGCAGGTTCCAGGACAAGGATCTTGGCATTTATTTTTGATACAGGCACGATGCGACGGGCAATCGGAATTTATGGTACATTCGGGTCTACATCCTTCGTATGGATTTCCTAGATAATCGGAGAGACAAGTGCAAGAACCTGCACCGTTTTGTTCTCTGCAAATTGCATTTGCTCCGCAAGGTGATGGTATACAAGGTGTTCTAATATCCTGTTTGGGGGTTTCTAAAATAGGGAAATTTTAGATCATTTTTTGAATTAGTAAAACCAGACCTTTTGTTTAGTTATTTTGTTAAGCAGCATTTTATAAGTGGTAAAATAATTCTGTTACCTGTACGTGAGCATTGATAAAATGGATCTCCGTTAAATCCAACGTTACAAACACAGTTTGGCGTGTGGCTTACGACACGACATTCCGCATTGGTACCGCACACACCGGGGCAAGGATCTTTACATTTTTGGTTTATGCAAGCCAAATGACTGGAGCATTCGCTATTACTAATGCATTCTGGGCGGCAATTTGGAGGAGTTCCCATGAAACCAGGTAAACAGGAACAAGACGGCGATTCACCGGATACTTTACATTGGGAGTTTGCACCGCATGGCGATGGTTGGCATGGATTTGTTTTGGCAATTTCAGTTTCTGTTTAAGAACGATTTCATAAGTCAAATGATGTGGTTAAAATGGATAAACTTACGAATTGGTAAACATCTTATAAACGGATCACCGGTATAACGAGATGGACAACTACAAATTGGATTGTGATTGACCACTTGACATAAAGAACCGACTCCGCATGCACCCAAACAAGGATCGATACATTTTTGGTTAACACAAGCTTCATTAAGTTGACACTCGGAGCTGACAATACACTCGGGTCTACATGCTGGTGGAGTTCCCAAATAACCAATGACGCAGGAACAAACAGCTTGTTCGTTAATTTCTCTACATTGACTGTTTGGCCCACAAGGTGATGGATTACAAGGGTGCGAGTCAATATGTTCTAAAATAATTCCTGGTGTAAAAAAATGAAAGAATTCATGTAAAAGTTTACCTATGACGATGCGTGAGCAGGTTATGAAAGCATTTCCGGAATATCCTTGCAAACATGAACATGTGGCGATATGATTGATTACGGAACAATCGGCATTTTGGCCACAAGTTCCGGGACAAGGATCAATACACTTTTGTCGTACGCATGCATTATTTTTTGGACATTCTGAATTTAAAACGCATTCTGGGCGACAACCTCGATAAGGATCTCCTTGATACTCAGGAATGCAAGTGCATATTCCAGAGTTACAAATAGCGTTGGAACCACAAGGTGACGGATTACATGGATCTTTCTCAATCGTCACTTTAGCTGGAAATTGGAAATGTAAATTGTTTTCTTAATTTTTTTTAGTTTCTTACTTGGTGGAGGTTTCGGGTAGCAATTATTAAACGGATCTCCGGTGTAATCATCAGGACAAGTGCAGATTGGAGTGTGGTTTATAACACTACAAGTGGCACCGATACCGCAAGATCCTAAACAAGGATCTTTGCACTTTTCTCTAATGCAAGCTAATCTGCTTGAGCATTCCGAATTAATGGAACATTCGGGTCGGCAATTTGGTGGACTTCCTATATATTCCGATAAACAAGAGCAAGATGGAGAACCTCCAATATCACGGCATTCCGAATTTGGACCACAAGGTGACGGTACACAAGGATTGGTAACGTGTGTGATTTTGGGAGGTGAAGCTAAATGAGAATCGGTTAATTTTGATCAGACTTAAATTTACTAATCTTACGTGGCTGCATGACATAACATCTGGTGAATGGATCACCCGAGTAACCTTGCCTACAACTGCAAATTGGACTATGGTTGATTACTTCACAGTTTGAGTTTAATCCACAAGTTCCTGGACATGGATCCACGCATTTTTGATTAATGCAAGCTTTGTCGAGTGGACATTCGGAACTGACCACACATTCTGGACGACAACCTGGAGGGCTGCCAATATAATTTGGTAGACAAGAACAAACTGCTTGCTCGTTAATTTCCTTGCATTGACTATTTGGACCACATGGTGATGGATGGCATGGATTAGCAGGTCTTTTAACTTCTTGAACTTGTACACTGCAATAATTGAATGGATCTCCAGTAAATCCTGACAAACAAGTGCACGAAGGAAGATGGTTCACGACCTGGCATTCTGCATTTTGACCGCATGTGCCAGGGCAAGGATCTTCACATTTATTATTGATACAGGCTCTATTAGATGGACAATCGGAATTTAATACACATTCAGGACGACAACCTTCGTAAGGGTTTCCAATATAATCGGGTAAACATATACATGCGCCAGCTCCATTTTGTTCTTTACATTGAGAATTTGCACCACAAGGTGAGGGCGAGCAAGGCGATCGAATTTCATGTTTAATTTCAGCTAAAAATTGAGCATTAAATTGTACGGATCCGGCTTTTTGTTATGTAAAAACTTACTGTTTGGAATGGCACAACGGGTGAATGGATCTCCAGTGTGACCGGTTATACAAATACAATTTGGTGTATGACTAACCACGCGACATTCTGCATTTAAACCACACATTCCTGTGCAAGGATCACTGCATTTTTGGTTTATGCAAGCTAAATGGTTGGAGCATTCGCTATTGCTCACACATTCTGGTTTACAATTTGGAGGTGTTCCAATGTATTGGGCCAAACAAGAGCATGCAGGTGAATCACCCGATACTTTACATTCTGAGTTGGGTCCACAAGGTGATGGGTTACATGGATTGACATGTTTTGGTGGAACGATTTCTAAAATATGGAAAGGATGTAGCAAAACTGTTTTTTTTTGCAAAAAAATAACGTCTTACGTATTCTGTGGCATCTAGTGAATGGATCTCCAGAGAATTCGGATGGACAGCTACATATTGGATTATGGTTTACCACTTGGCAATTTGCACCAACTCCACAACTACCAAGACAAGGATTAACACATTTTTGATTAACGCAAGATTCACTTAGAGAGCATTCAGAACTGACAACACATTCAGGTCTACAAGTAGGTGGACTTCCAAGGTAGCCAGGTACGCAAGAACAAACGGCTTGACCGTTAATTTCTCGACATTGACTATTTGGACCACAAGGGGATGGATTGCATGGGTGGTCGTGAACAACAGGAGCTAAAAATTGTAAAATGTTATAATTTGGGTTGAAAGTTAAATAAAATGAAATACCTTCGATACGTGCACAGAGTACAAATGCATTTCCTGAGAAACCTTGTCTACAAGAGCACATGGGAATATGATTTATTACAGAACATTCTGCATTTTGTCCGCAGGTGTTAGGACATGGATCGACGCATTTATTGCGACTGCAAGCTTTGCTTCGGTCACAATCGGTGCTCATCACACATTCCGGTCTACAACCACTATACGGATCACCTTGATACTCATCCAAACAAGTGCAAATACCATCTCTGCACAGAGCATTAGCTCCACAGGGAGAAGGATTACAAGCATCTTTGATTGGAATTACTTTAGCTAAAAAGATTAAAATTACGGAAAATTTTGACTCAAAATATGTTAACCTACGAGGTGGTATGGGAAGACAGCTGCTAAATGGATCTCCTGTGTATCCTTTAATACATGAACATATTGGTGTATGATTTATGACGCTACATTCAGCACCGACACCGCAGGATCCTGGACAAGGATCAATACATTTTTCTCTAATGCATGCAAAATTACTAGAACATTCTGAATTAATTGTGCATTCTGGTTTACAATTCGGCGGCATTCCAATATAATTTGATAAGCAAGAACAAGATGGATTTCCTTGTATGTTTCTGCATTCTGAATATGGACCACACGGTGAAGGGAAACACGGATTTACAACAGGTTTTTCAGGTGGTGGATATTCTGTACCTAAATATAAATTATGAGTGAAAAAAGAAAACCTAAAATAGAAATTCTTACGAGGGTTGGGATAGCATCTCGTAAACGGATCTCCAGAATAATCTAAAAGACAACTGCAGATTGGGCTGTGATTAATAACTTCGCACTTGGTATTAAGCCCGCACGTTCCAGGACAAGGATCAACGCATTTTTGGTTTATGCAAGCTTTGTTGGTCGAACATTCGGTACTGATGGTACATTCTGGTCTACAACCTGGAGGACTTCCACTGTAATTTGGCAAACAAGAGCAAACCGCTTGGTCGTTAACTTCTTTACATTGACTATTTGGACCACATGGAGAAGGATGGCATTGATTTTTATGTACGTCGATAGCTAAAACTGCAGGGTAAGTAAGTTTTTATGAATTGTGACAATCTTACCTTTAGGAGGAATTGGACTACAATGTCTAAATGGATCTCCAGAGTAACCAACAATGCAAGTGCACGAAGGTAAGTGATTTATTACTTGGCAGTCAGCATTTTGGCCGCAGGTTCCTGGGCACGGATCTTTACATTTATTTTGGATGCAAGCTTGGTAAGATGGACAATCTGAGTTTAAAACGCACTCGGGTCGACAACCTTCGTAAGGATTGCCTACGTAATCTGGAAGACAAGTGCAAGATCCGGCACCGTTTTGCTCTCTGCATTGTGCGTTTGAACCACAAGGCGAAGGTGTGCAAGGTGAATGATGTTCTAGAACGGTTAGAGTTTGTCTTACACTGCACTGACTGAACGGATCTCCAGTAAATCCTAAATTGCATACGCAATTTGGAATGTGACTAACGACTCGGCATTCAGCATTAAGACCACAAATTCCTGGGCAGGGATCTTTACACTTTTGATTGATGCAAGCTAAATGGCTTGAACATTCGCTGTTACTGATGCATTCGGGTTTGCAATTTGGCGGCACTCCAATAAATTCAGCTAAGCACGAACAAGAAGGTGAGTCACCAGATACTTTACACTGAGAATTTGGACCACAAGGTGATGGTCTACATGGATGTTCGGGAGTTTTATGTTCAATGATTTCTAAAAATTTTAATAAATGATTTGGTTACAGTAACGAAATACGAATCCTTACGTATGATGCTGCATCTAGTGAACGGATCGCCGGAGTACTGAGATGGACAACTGCATATTGGATTATGGTTTACGACTTGACAAATTGCATTAATTCCACAAGTTCCAGGGCACGGATCAATACATTTTTGGCTCACACAAGCTTGATTTAATTGGCATTCGGAGCTAACAACACATTCTGGTCGACAATTAGGTGGACTTCCCAGATAGCTAGGTACGCATGAACATACGGCCTGTCCGTTTATTTCCCTACATTGACTATTGGGACCACAAGGTGATGGACTACATGGATTAATTTTGGGTTGTTCTAGAAAAAAAAGTTGTTTTTCGAGACTCTCCTGATGAAATCAAATTAATTAAGTACCTTGAATTGCTTGGCAAGACACAAATGCATTTCCTGTGAATTTCTGAGGACAACTACACATTGGAATGTGATTTACTACAATGCATTCGGCGGTTGGAGCACACGTTCCAACGCACGGATCGACGCATTTATTTCTCATGCAAGCTTTGTCTTTAGAACAATCGACGCTTAAAATGCATTCGGGTCTACAACCTCGATATGGATCGCCTTGATATTCTGGTAAACACGTGCATTGACCTTGATGACATTGTGCATTTGAACCGCATGGAGTTGGATTGCATGGATCAATTTTAGGCGTATCGATAGCTAAAAGTGAAATTATTGAGCTTTGGGCGGAAGTTTTAATTATTTTCTTACGTATTGGGTTGGGGTAACAATTCGTAAACGGATCGCCAGTAAAACCTTCTGGACAAACGCATATTGGAGTATAAGTGATTACACTACATTGAGCGTTAGTTCCACATAATCCAGGACAAGGATCTCGACACTTTTCTCTTATGCAGACCATATTACTGCTACATTCAGAGTTTATAGTACATTCTGGTCTACAACTTGGTGGGCTTCCTCTGTATCCAGCTAAACATGAGCAAGATGCCGAACCACGAATTTCTCTGCATTCAGAATTTGGTCCGCACGGTGACGGCAGACAAGGATGGCTTTCAATTTTATTTACGATTGGAGGTGGCGGAGGTGGTGTGGGATAACATCTTGTAAATGGATCTCCCGTATGACCTGGGTTACAACTACAAATCGGGCTATGATTAATAACATCGCATTTAGTGCTAAGTCCGCATGTTCCAGGACATGGATCAACACATTTTTGATTCAAACAAGCTTTGTGCAGTGGACATTCTGTGCTGACAACACATTCCGGTCTGCAAGAAGGTGGACTTCCAGAATAATTTGGTAAACAGGAGCATACAGCTTGACCATTTATTTCTTTACATTGACTGTTTGGACCACAAGGAGAAGGATTACATACTTCTTTGGTTACTGTTATTTTTGCTAAAAATTTTAAAATTTACTAAGTGAACCAACTAGAAGCAAAAGATGCTTACTTTCTTCTATCTGAATGTGGCAATACTTGAATGGGTCGCCGGTATAACCGACACGACAATTACATGAAGGAAGATGATTTATAACTTGGCAATCTGCATTTTGGCCACACGTTCCAGGACATGGATCTTTACATTTATTTTTAATACAAGCGTTGTTGGACGAACAATCAGAATTTAGAACACATTCAGGCCTACAACCTTCATACGGATTTCCGATGTAATCTTCAATGCATGAACATGCGCCGGCACCATTCCTTTCTCTGCACTCAGCGTTTGCTCCACAAGGTGAAGGTTGGCACGGAGTTAGATTTTCTTGGATAATTTCTAATAAAACAAATTTTTTAAGAATATGAAGAAGAAGATGATTGAGTGATTCTTACGTGGTTGAGAACAACTACTGAACGGATCACCGATGTAGCCGTTTGTACACACGCAATTGGGAGTGTGACTGACGACCCGACATTCGGCATTTAATCCGCAGATTCCAGCACAAGGATTTTTGCATTTTTGGTTGATGCACGCCAAATGACTTTGGCATTCACTGTTACTGACGCATTCTGGCCGACAATTAGGTGGTGTGCCAATGTACGTTGATAAACAAGAACACGATGGGGATTCACCTTGGATTCTACATTCGGAGTACGGACCGCATGGTGATGGTCTACAGAGATCAATCGAAACAACGCGAATTGGATCTATAGCTGTAGAAGTAAAGTCCGGTTTATAAGAATATTTTGAGATGGTACAATTGAGCTTACGTTTTGGTTGACATCTTGTAAATGGATCTCCAGTGTATCCCTGAGGGCAACTACAAATTGGATTGTGGTTTACAACTTGACAGTGCGCTTGGAGACCACAAGTTCCAGGACATGGATCAATACATTTTTGATTTACGCAAGCTTGGTTTAACTGACATTCTGAACTACCAGAACATTCGGGTCTGCATAGAGGTGGACTTCCCATGTATCCAGGTACACAAGAACAAACAGCTTGGCCGTTTATTTCTTTACATTGACTGTTAGGTCCGCATGGTGAAGGACTGCATGGATTAATTGTAATGCGAGCTAAAATGGCTGGATTAAGAATTGAATTTGGAAAAAGAAATTTAACGTACTTTCGATGAAGTTGCAAGAAATAAACGCATTTCCGGTGTATTTAGCAGGGCAACTGCACATGGGAATGTGGTTAACGACCTGGCATTCTGCATTTTGACCGCATGTTCCAGGGCATGGATCTTTACATTTACTTCTAATACAAGCTTTATCTCGTGAGCAGTCACTACTCAAGAGACATTCCGGTCTACAACCACGATACGGATCTCCTTGATGGTCTGGTAGACAAGTACATATTCCATTTGAACATTCTGCGTTTGATCCACAAGGTGATGGGTGACAAGGGTCAACAATTACTGTTGGAACTGAATTGAAAAAATTATTTTTGTTAGGAGTTAAAATCATTAAAATAGCACATGAGTAGATAAAGATTTTTAAAGTTCATACTTTGTTTCGGTTTCGGGTAGCAACTATTGAAAGGATCGCCTGTGTAGTCTTCCGGACATGTGCATATAGCGGTGTGCTTAATAACGCTGCAAGTTGCTCCAATTCCACATGAACCTGGGCAAGGATCTCTACATTTTTCTCTCACACACGCCTTGTTACTGGGGCACTCGGAATTGATGGTACATTCCGGTCTGCAATTAGGAGGACTTCCGATAAAATCTGCTAAACAGGAACAAGATGGAACTCCATGCGAATCTCGACATTCTGAGTTTGCTCCACACGGTGATGGGAAGCAAGGATTTCTTTCTACGTCGATTATTTTTGGTGGTTGTGGTGCTAAAGATTTGGTTGGTAAAATTTCGGAAACAAGTTTATTTGAGCTGATAATCTTACGTGGTATTGGGTAGCATCTGGAGAAAGGATCGCCAGTATAACCTGGAGTACAACTGCAAATGGGACTGTGATTTATAACATTGCATTTAGTATTTAAACCACACGTTCCAATGCACGGGTCTACACAATTTTGGTTTACACACGCCTTGTCCATTGGACATTCAGAACTAACGACGCATTCCGGTCTACACGATGGGGGACTACCAGAGTAAGTAGGTAAACAAGAACAAACTGCTTGTCCATTAATTTCTCTACATTGGCTGTTAGGCCCACAAGGTGTAGGTCTACATGGGTGACCAGGTTCGGTGGTTTTGGTTGCTGAAATATTAAAGGGTGAACCTAAATTAAATAAAGGTGAGATTTTCTTACGAGCAGGAATATTGTTGCAATAATTGAAGGGATCTCCTGTGAAGCCTATCTGGCAAGTGCACGAAGGAATGTGATTAATGACCTGGCAATCGGCATTTTGGCCGCAAGTTCCTGGACATGGATCTTCACACTTATTTTTAATACATGCACGGTGAGAAGGACAATCTGTGTTGTATAAACATTCGGGACGACAACTTTCGTATGGGTTTCCAATGTAATCAGGAAGGCAAGTGCAAGATCCGGCACCGTTTTGTTCCTTACAAATCGCATTTGCTCCGCATGGGGATGGTACACACGGACTTCGGACTTCTTTTACATGGTTAACTGAAACGTTTGTATTTTGGATTTAGTTTTTTTTTGTACGTTAGGATTATTTTACCACTAATTTTTGCTGCGTTTTTGTTAGGGCTTGATTACCTTAGAGGCGGTTTAAGCATTTTGTAAGCGGATTTTGACCTTAACATTATTTGTGAAGCGCCTTTTCCGCTTGGGAATACCTTAATACTAATTTTTAACCTGAGCTGTTTGGGGCAAAGCATAGGCACCATTATTTTGTTGTTGTTATGTGGGGTAGCAAATATAAGGCAAGCAGGGTGTAATATTTAACCATAAAGCATATTTCGTTTCTTATACCTTAATAATTATTGTAATAACCTGAGCTGTTTATGGGTAAAGCTGATTATAAAAATATTAATGTTATTTTAGCGAGGGTGGGGGTAGCAGTATGAGGCAAAAATTTGTTGATTGTTGTTGAAGCGCTGTTATCGTTGGGGGACGATCCTTACCTTTCGTGTCCCCTTTAAGCATTAATATACAGCAAAAGCAAAGCATGCCAAAATGGGTGATCAAATAATTTATAAATTTAATAAACTTTTCCTTTCTTTTTTCGAATAAAATAAAATTAAAAGTTATTCGAAATAAAATTGTTTTAATATTAATTTAATTAATTAATATTTAATTATTACCAAGTTAAACAAACACAATAAAATTCTAATTTATCATAAGATTATAAGTCTTCAGCAATAAGCCGGCCATTCTTATTACTGAAAGCTCGTGGAAAAATTTGAATTTTACTGTTTCCTTGACTTGAAAATTTTTAAATTTTATGTATGTACTATGCATAGAATTTTGATCATATGGTGGAATTTCTTTTCTAGTTTTACAATTTGAAAAACTGTATCGCCAAATTTTAACAAAAACAAATTATTTGATCAACCTAAAATATATAGGGGGCATTCCACACCAAATCGACCACTTTTGAACCCGACCTCTTTTGATTTTCCTGAAATTTTTATATATTATACTATCCCACCAAAAACAGCTTAGTGAATTTTTTCAAAATTTTTTACTCAACCCAAAAAAAGTTACGAATTTTTAGAAAAACTGATGTTTATTTCTTCAAACGATCATAACTATTTCAAAAATTGACTAATCGGAACGTTTTTTTTGTCTTTAAACGTACTTTTCAGGAAAAACTATTAAAAAAATATTCAAACTTGTATTCTACAAAATTTTTCATTTTTTCGGAAATAATCATTGATTTTTCAAATTTCGACACTTTTGATTTTTGATTTTTTTATTTCAAAAAAAAACTCTGATTTATTCCGCGTATAACAACGCAAACCCCATAATGGGCCGACATTTCTTTCTATTTATTTTGTTTAATTGAAAAATATTTTTGCGTAAAAATAAAACAAAATATTTTTTAATTAAACAAAAGAATAGAAAGAAATGTCGGCCCATTATGCGGTTTGCGTTGTTATACGCAGAATAAATCAGAGTTTTTTTTTGAAATAAAAAAATCAAAAGTGGAAAAATTTGAAAAATCAATGATTATTTCCCAAAAAATGGAAAATTTTATAGAATACAGGTTTGAATATTTTCTTTGTGTTTTTCCTGAAAAGTTACTTTTAAAGATGAAAAAACAAAAAAAATGTTCCGATTAGTCAATTTTTGAAATAGGTATGATCGTTTGAAGAAAAAAACATCAGTTTTTCTAAAAATTCGTAACTTTTTTTGGATTGAGTAAAAAATTTTGAAAAAATTCACTAAACTGTTTTTGGTGTATAATATGTAAAAAATTCAGGAAAATCAAAAGGGGTCGGGTTCAAAAGTGGTCGACTTGATGTGGAATGCCCCATAGGCAGTCCACTTTTGGCAAAAATATTCACAAGGCTCTCTAATAAAAAATTACGTTGATTCTGGTCATCACTAAACTTGTAAAAATTAAAAAAAAGTTCTTAAAATTTCATATAAATGTTAGAATGAGTAATTTGTAATTATAAAGAATAAATTGCATAAAACAAATTTAGAAGATTTTGCCATAAGTGGATTACCCTGCATATAAAAAAATCATCACCATCACCCAAAAATTCTTGGCCACCAAATCGATGAATGTATCTCAGCTTGCAAAATACTTTTTTATTATTTTAACATCAAAAAAATATTGTAAACATTAAAAGAAGAGTATCAAAAGATTAATTAGTAGACTTTCTATTAATTGAAGTTTTATTTTAATTTAATTAGTATAAATTTTGAAAAATTAATTTTTGAAAATATTAAATTTTAAAAGTTTACGTTAAACCTATTGAAGAAAAAATAAAATTTTATTTTGCAAATTTGTATTATGTACTGCAAATTAAATGAGGTAAGCTTCAAGCTCACACCGAGCCACTGTCTCCAAAAAGCAAATGTTAAAAATTCTTAACTATTTGAGCTATTGCGTTGATCTTTGTAGCAATTTGGTTTTGATGTTATAGCCAAGCAAAAATTATTCTGAAATGCACAAAGATGTAAACCTCAAAGTGACTTTTGATAAATTTTTTTATTTGTATAATTTATCCAACTCTTAGAGTTACCAATTTGGAAAATCCCGATTTTCAGTACTCTGCCTGACCTTGAGGTTTAAATTTTTGTGTATCACAGATTGTCCCAAAAAATTTTAAAGAATCCTACCTTGGATAATTAAGCAGCCGCTGAATGGATCTCCGCTGTATCCTTGAATACAGCTACACACAGGACTATGATTGATCACCGAACACACTGCGTTGGAACCGCAAGAACCTTGACATGGATCACGGCAATGTTGGTTAATACAGGCCATGTATCCCGGACACTCTGGATTTATGGTGCACTCAGGTCGACAATTTGGTGGTGTTCCAATAAAATCAGCCGAACAGGAACAAGCAGGATTTTCACCTCGTACTTGGCAAACTGAATTTGGACCACATGGTGAAGGTTGGCACGGATTAATAGGAGTTTTTACTATATCTGGTTTAGGATAACATCTGCTGAACGGATCTCCCGTATAAGTTTCAACACAACTGCATATTGGATTATGATTTATCACTTGACACTTGGCATTGATACCGCAAGTTCCTGGACAAGGATCGATACATTTGTTGTTAAGACATGCCTTGGTAAGAGGACATTCAGCACTAACGACGCATTCTGGTCGACAAGATGGAGGACTGCCGTTCATTCCACTTTGACACGAGCAAACAGCAACTTCGTTTATAACTTTGCAAACACTGTTTGGTCCGCACGGAGATGGATTACATGGCTGAGTTGGAACGACTAAAACAAAATTATTAGATGGGAAATCTCAAATTTTGGAAAGTAAGTACCTGTTTTTATAGTACGTCTGCAAACTACAAATGGATCGCCTTCATGATCAGGTGGACAACTGCAGGTTGGAATATGATTGACAACATCGCACTGAGCGTTTTGTCCGCAGGTTCCCGGACAAGGATCGATACATTTATTATTTCGACAAGATTTATTTGGAGAACAATCGGCGTTCATTGTACATTCAGGACGGCAACCTCTATAAGGATCGCCTTGATATTCAGATAGACAAGTGCAAATTCCATTTCCGCTACATTCCGCGTTAGGTCCACAAGGTGATGGATTGCATGGTAACGATTCCGGTTTACGTGGTTCATCTAGAAATATAATTTTTTAAATTTGTAATAGAAAATTTTAATAGAAATTTACCTGGTTTTGGAGAGCATTGAGTGAATGGATCCCCTACATAACCAATTATGCACGTACAAATCGGTATGTGGTTTTGAACACGGCATTCAGCATTGAATCCGCATGAACCTGGACATGGATCACGGCATTTTTCGGTAATGCAAGCAGAATTGGATGGACAATCAGTGTTGACTACACATTCAGGGCGACAGTTTGGTGGCATTCCTATATAATTTTCTAGACAGGAACACGAAGCTTGATCGTTGTTAACACGACAGATTGAATTTTGACCACAAGGTGATGGAATGCAAGGATCGACTCGTTTTGGAGGTGGTTGAATAACTTTAGGAGCTTCGTAACATCTGGTAAATGGATCGCCGATTAATCCTTCTCCACAACTACAAATAGGATTATGGTTTATAACTTCACATCTTGCACCGACTCCACATGTTCCAGCGCATGGATTTGCGCATTTAAATCTGTAGCAGGCTCTATTTTGAGGACATTCTGAACTAACAGTACATTCGGGTTTGCATGCAGGTGGAGTTCCAGTGTATTCTGGCAAGCACGAACAAACTGCTTGACCGTTGATATTCCTACATTGACTGTATGGCCCACATGGTGAAGGCAAACAAGGATTTAGCGTCGGTTCAGTTGGCACTAAAAACGATTTGAGATTAAATGTTTTAATGAGGAATTTTATAAGATTACTTACCAACTGTTGGTTCTAATCTACATCCAGCAAATGGATCGCCGATGTATCTTAAACTGCACGTACACGTAGGTATATGATTAACAACAACGCATTCAGCATTTTGTCCGCAGACACCAGGGCATGGATCTTGACATTTATTACGAAGACAAGCTTTGTTGGTTGGGCAATCTGAACTGAGAACGCATTCCGGACGGCAACCTTCGTAAGGATTTCCTTGGTAATCGTCTATACATGTGCAAGCTCCTGCACCGTTTCGTTGCGTGCAAATAGCATTTGCACCACACGGTGATGGTTCACATGGGTTGAAAACTTCTTCACTTTTAATCACGCACTGAACGAACGGATTTCCTGTATATCCACTAGCACACGAACACGTAACCATATGAGATATTACCCTACATTCTGTATTATCACCACAGCTACCTGGACATGGATCTCTACATTTGTTATTTATACACGATCTTGTAGCAGGACAATCTGGATTAATGACGCACTCCGGTCGACAATTCGGAGGATTTCCTGTATATCCTTCAAGACATTGACACGATGGGTTTTCATTTCTGACTTGACAAATAGAATTTGGTCCACATGGAGATGGTTGACAAGGATTGATGGGTTGTACAGGAATTACAATTTTTGGAGTTTCGCGACAACTTTGGAAAGGATCGCCGGTGTAACTTTCTGGACAACTGCATATAGGACTGTGATTTATTACTTCACATCGTGCTCCTAAACCACACGAACCAAGACAGGGATCGATACATTTTTGGTTAATGCATGCTCGAGTTGGAGAGCATTCCGAACTGACTATACACTCGGGACGACAACCTGGTGGAGTGCCCATGTATCCTTGAAGACAAGAACATACTGCATGGTCGTCGATGTTGCGACATTGACTATTCGATCCACAAGGCGATGGGTTGCAAGGATCTCGTCTGGAATCTGGTATTAGAGGAGGTAATATTCGACAGTGGTTAAACGGATCTCCAGTAAATCCTTCAGGACATGAACAGACAGGTATGTGATTAACAATATCGCATCTAGCATTTTGACCGCAAGTTCCTGGGCAAGGATCCACACATTTGTATCGAATACAAGCCCTATCTCGATTACATTCGGAACTCACGATACATTCTGGTCTGCAAGATTCGTATGGGTTGCCTTGATATTCTGGTAAGCATGTGCACAGGCCTTGGTTACAAACTGCGTTTGATCCGCAAGGAGATGGGCTGCATAAATCTTTAGCTATAGGAGTTTCGGTGACAACAATAAATGTACATTGACTGAATGGATCACCCGTATGCCCATCATCGCAGCTACATATTGGAAGATGATTAACCACGTGACATTTTGCGTTTGTTCCGCAGGAACCCAAACAAGGATTTTGACATTTTTGGTTTATACATGCTAGCTGACTATTGCACTCCGTGTTAATGACACATTCTGGTCTACAATTTGGAGGAGTACCTATGTAATTCTCCAAACAAGAACAAGATGGAACGTCATTGTGAAGCTGACAGTTTGAATTGGGTCCACAAGGTGATGGATAACAAGATGGAGTTCTTTCAGTGGGTCGTATATCAGGTTCATCGGCTATAGGGAAAAAATTGATCAACAATGTTCTCTTTAAATTTTTAGTATAACTTACGAATGGGGAAGCATCTGTTGAACGGATCTCCAGTGTATCGAGCCGGGCAAGCACAAATTGGATTGTGATTCTTGGTCGTGCATTGAGCTCGTAATCCACAAGTATTTAGACATGGATCGGCGCATTTGTTGTTTATGCAAGCTTGGTCGACGCTGCATTCAGAACTGACAATACATTCTGGACGGCATTGAGGAGGACTTCCAATGTAGTTAGATAAACATGAGCATACTGCTTGGTTATTTATGTTTCTGCATTGACTATTTGGACCGCATGGTGATGGTTGGCATGGATCTATCCTTGGTGCAGCTGTAATAAAATCGTTTTGAATACTAATCAAAATTTGTATGAAAATTTCTTACGTGTTGGTGGATTTTGTCTGCATTGGAGGAAAGGATCACCACTAAAACCTAACGGGCACGTGCAGATAGGAATGTGATTTTCGACTTGACATTCGGCTAGTTGTCCACATGTTCCAGGGCAAGGATCGATGCATTTAAAGGAAACGCAAGATAAATGAGGGGCACAGTTGACACTGCTTTCACACTCGCGTTTACATCCTAATTGTTGGTCGTAAGGGTTTCCTTCGTATCCTGGATTGCAGGTACAGGAACCAGCTCCGTTTCTTTCGCGACATTCTGTGTTTGGTCCACACGGAGATGGGAAGCAAGGTGATGGAGGTGGAGTTCGTTCGGTAACTATAAGTAATATTATGTTAAATATGAAAATTTTCTTTTTTACTAAATCTTACACTTGACTTCTACTTCACATGCTACTAAGGCATCACCAACAAAACCAGGGAAACAAGAACATACTGGATTGTGATTTACTACTGTACATTGGGCATTTTGACCGCACGATCCGGGACAAGGGTCTTTACATTTATCGTTTATGCATGCTAAATTATTTGAACATTCAGAATTGATAGTACATTCAGGTCTACAGTTTGGAGCTCGTCCAACATAGTTTGGAAGACAAGAACATGCTGCTGAATTACTAACCACCCTACATTGAGAATTGGGCCCACAAGGTGAAGGATCACAAGGGTTTTCAAGTCTTGGAGAAAGTGTAGTAACTACAAGAAGAATAAAATGAAAACAAAAATTACAAAGAACAGAAAGAGTTTAGGGAAAGCCACCTACCTTCAATCTTGAGGCAATTTGCGAATGGATCGCCTGTGAAACCAATCATACAACTACAAATTGGATTATGGTTAACAACTTGACATTTCGCGTTAATTCCGCACGTTCCTGGACATGGATCGATACACTTCTGCTGCGTACAAGCTCGATTTTGAGAGCAGTCGGAACTGACAACACATTCAGGTTTGCATGCAGGTGGAGTACCGATGTACCCTACGTTGCAAGAGCAAACTGCGTGTTCGTTAATCACCCGACATTGACTGTACGGTCCACAAGGTGACGGTTCGCATGGATGAACTGGATGTTTTGGAACTAAAACGGAGAAAAAGTTATTAATTAACGTAAACAGTGAATCTAAAGCATCTCACGTTCAAGTGGTAGGCACGACTGAGTTGGATTTCCTGTATAACCCGGAATGCAAGTACAAGATGGTGCATGGTTGAAAACTTGACATTCGGCATTTACGCCGCACGATCCTGGACAAGGATCCACACATTTATTATTTGCGCAAGCCCTCGATCTATCGCAATCGGAATTAGTTACACATTCTGGTCTACATCCAATGTAAGGATCTCCAAAGTATTCGCCTAAACAGGTACAAGATCCAGCGCCGTTTTGTTGTTTACAAACCGCATTTGCCCCACATGGAGATGGGTTGCAAGGATTACGAGGTTCTTCCGTTGTCGTTACTGAAAAAAAAAACAGTTGTGTCACTACTGAGAAGACCATTACCCGGTTCAATCAAATCAAAAGTTTTCTTACTAGGTGGGATAAGAGTACAAAAAGAAAATGGATCTCCGGTGTATCCAGAAACACATTGGCATATGGGAGCGTGTTCTACTACCACGCAGGTAGTAAATGAACCGCAAGAGCCCGGGCAAGGATCACGGCATTTTTCATTTTGGCATGCTAAATTTCCAGGACATTCTGCGTTTATTGTACATTCGGGCCGGCAATTGGGAGAGCGGCCAATATAATTAGGTAAACAAGAACATGCAGCTTGGTTTCCGACATTTTTACATTGAGAGTTGGGTCCACAAGGTGAAGGTATACATGGGTTTCCAGTATCAGTAATTTTAGCTAAAATACAAAGAAAGAACATGCAAAGAATAGAAACACATCATGCAAAAATTGTTGTAACTTTATTTAGGCATAACAAATCTTATTCTGAATTTAGGAAAACAGTTAAGTCTTTCTCACAAACTCTTCTTAGAGTTGTGGTCAGAATTTAGACCTCTCAGCTGCTTACAGCTTATTTGTTATGCTTAAATAAAATTGTAAAAGAGAGAAAAAGAGAGCTTACGTTGTTCTGGTAGACATCTAACAAATGGATCGCCAGTAAAACCAGGAGAACAACTACAAATAGGATTGTGATTAACCACACGACAACCTGCGTTAAGACCACAAGTTCCAGGACATGGATCTTGACATTTAGTCTTAATGCAGGCTTTATTTTGTGGGCAATCAGCACTAATCATGCATTCTGGTTTACATGCAGGTGGCGTTCCAATATAGTCAGTTTGGCAAGAGCAAACAGCATGTCCGTTTACAGTACGGCATTGACTGTAAGGGCCACAAGGCGAAGGTACACAAGGTTCAGATTTTGATTCTTCAATAGCTAAGTAAATAAGAAGTTAAGTAAATAATAAGTAAAAATAAGGAAGGTAAAATCTTACTAATAACTAAATGGCATGCTTGTAACGGGTTTCCACTATATCCAGATAAACAAGAACAAGAAGGTGCGTGATTGTTCACGTAACATTCCGCATTAATCCCACAAGTTCCAGGACAAGGATCTTTACATTTATTATTTACGCATGCAGTTTCTCTTGAGCAATCAGAGTTAGTTACACATTCCGGTCTACATCCGGTGTAAGGATCGCCAAAATATTCTGGTAAGCAGATACAAGAACCAGCACCATTACGTTCTTTACAAATTGCGTTTGCTCCACAAGGAGACGGATTGCATGGATTTAATCTTTCCGTTATTTGGGTGGCTACAATTTTTGTATTTTTAATTAAAAATTTATTATTGTTATTTTTTGAATTACTTGGTATAATGGAGCAACCAGCAAATGGATCTCCAGTGAAACCAACTCTGCATGAACATACAGAACGGTGACTTATTACAACGCATTCGGCATTAGCACCGCACGATCCTGGACAAGGATCTATGCATCTCTCATTTTGGCAAGCCCGATTGGAAGGACATTCGGCGCTAATTGTACATTCGGGTCTACAGTTTGGTGCTCTGCCTATGTAATTATTTAAACAAGAACATGCAGGTGTGTTACCAATAACACGACATTGTGAATTTGGTCCACAAGGCGACGGTTTACATGGGTTTGAACTTGGAACAGGATCAGGTGTTTCTAAAAGAGTCAAAAATAGTAGAACATGCATAGAGAATAGAAGAAAGTATCGAGAGCTGGTATAAATAACCAAAAAGTATTTAAATAATCAAAGCCTTTTTTTTTAAATTAAGCAAATTTTTACAAAGAGTATTTAAATAGTTTGAATTATTTATAATATATTAAAATTAAATGATTTAAAAAGTGCAAATAATTCACAGCTCTGGATGCGACAAACTTTTTGTAAAAGTGTACAAAAATTTGTGCAATTAGAAAATCAAAGTCTTACTTGTTTCTGGAATGCATCGTACAAATGGATCTCCAGTAAATTGAGGCGTACAACTACAGATAGGATTATGATTTACAATATGGCAACGTGCATTTAATCCGCAAGTGCCAGGACAAGGATCCTGACATTTGCTATTAATACATGCTCTATCCTGAGGGCAGTCGGCACTAATCATGCATTCTGGTCTACATGCAGGTGGAGTTCCTATATAATTCACTTGGCAAGAACAAACAGGATGTTCGTTTATTACACGGCATTGGCTGTTAGGGCCGCAAGGTGAAGGTACACAAGAATCTCTCCTCTCTATAGGTACTAAGATTAAGAAAAGAATCATTAGAAGAAGTAAGAATGAAAATCCATTTTAACAATGCTAATAGAATCAAACTCTTAACATTGCCAAAATGTTGGAAAAAATGCATACTTATAACATTAGGAGTTTGATGGCAGGCAACTACTGGGTTTCCGGTATAACCATCAAGACAGAAACAAGAAGGAGCGTGATTGTTAACTCGACACTCGGCATTTACGCCACACGTTCCTGGACATGGATCTTTGCATTTATTGTTTATACAAGTTTTTTCCCTAGGGCAATCCGTATTTAGAACGCATTCCGGTCTGCAACTTGTGTATGGATCCCCGAAGTATTCGGGAATACATGCACAAGAACCTGCACCGTTTCGTTCTTTACAAATTGCGTTTGCACCACATGGTGATGGATTACATGGATGCGCTGGTTCGGTTTTAATTTGTGTAACTAAAATAATATGCAAAATTTAACTTTCTCTCTAAACTTTTCTCAGTTGTAAGTTTTTCTTACTTGTAATGAAGGAACAGCCGGTGAAAGGATCTCCAGTGTAACCAACTTCACATTGGCAAACGGGAGAGTGTTTCACGGTAACGCAAGTAGTGTATAGGCCACAAGAACCTGCACAAGGATCTCGACATTTTTCGTTTACGCAAGCAAAGTTTCCAGGACATTCTGCGTTTATGCTACATTCCGGTCGGCAGTTAGGCGATCGCCCTATGTAATTAGGAAGACACGAACATGCAGGGTGGTTACCTACAACTCTGCACTGAGAGTTGGGTCCACATGGTGATGGTGTACATGGATTTTGTTTAGGCGTGTCGATAGCTTCTAAAAGAACATGCAAGATAGAAAAAGTTTGAAACGAAGAAATAAAGTTCTTACTTTGTTCCAGAATGCACCGAATAAATGGATCTCCGGTGTAAGTGGGAGAACAACTGCATACAGGGTTGTGGTTAATTACACGACAAACGGCATTGAGACCGCAAGTGCCAGGACATGGATCCTGGCATTTGTTGTTTATACATGCTTTGTCTTGCAAACAATCGGCGCTTACTGTACATTCTGGTCTACAAGTTGGCGGTGTTCCTATGTAATTCACTTGGCAAGAACATACAGCGTGTCCATTTATTTTGCGACAGTTACTGTATGGTCCGCACGGTGAAGGTATGCAAGGATCTCCTTTAGGAGTATCAGGCATAGCTACAGAAAGAAAATTTATAGTTTAAGGTGAAAGAAGAAAAAGAATAAGTCTTACGAGGTGATGGAGGATAACATGACCGTAGTGGATTTCCAGTATAACCCGAAAAACAGAAGCACGTAGGTGCGTGGTTGTTAACCCTACATTCTGCGTTAATTCCACAAGTACCGGGGCACGGATCATTGCATTTTTGGTTAACGCAGGCTTTGTGTTTTGGACAATCGGTATTCATAACGCATTCGGGTCTACATCCCGTGTATGGATCTCCAAGGAAGTCGGGCGTACATACACACGATCCTGCACCGTTGCGTTCGTTGCAAATTGCATTCGCACCACAAGGTGATGGATTGCAAGGATGCCTGGGTCCTTCATCTATGTGTACTATAATAGCAAATATTTGATTAACTTTTGAGCTGACCTTCAAAGTTAGAGAAGCAATTTAATGTTGTTATTATTATTATTTTTTTCTTTTTTTTTTATGGAAATATTAGTTTCATTGGTAACCATTAGTTATAAGCAAAATATAGATCATAGGATCCCCCTTTAATGTTTTTTCTGCGATTATCAAGAGGCGAATGAAGAAAAATTCGAAGACGGTTAAGTTTTTCATTATTGGAAAATATTTTGAGGCCAGTTAAAATTTGAAAAGCAACCAAATTCATATTTTTATTTGATTATTTTGTTAACGATTTAAATAATGCAATCTTACTTCTGGAGCATCCGGAAAATGGATCTCCTGTATAGTCCGCTACGCAATAACAAGTAGGAGTATGATTTATAACTTGGCATTGTGCGTTGCTTCCACATGAACCAGGGCAGGGATCAATACATCTCTGATTTTGGCACATTTTGTCAAGAGGGCATTCCGAGTTTACCACACACTCAGGTCTACAATTTGGTGGATGGCCGTAGTAATTGAGAGAACACGAGCATACTGGTCTATTGCTTAATACACGGCATTCGGAGAATGGGCCACAAGGTGATGGAGTGCAAGGGTTTCTCGCTTCTTCTATAATTTTAGGCTCTACAAAAGCAAAAACATGCAAGCAACTTTACATTTTAGCATTTTACAAAGCTTACTCTCTGTGCATCTACTGAATGGATCTCCTATGTAGTTAATGGGACAACTACAAACAGGGCTATGGTTGATCACTTTGCAAACTGCTTCGTAACCACAAGTACCCAAACATGGATTATCACACTTCTGACCAATGCATGCCTTATCTAACGGGCACTCGGAATTAACTATACATTCGGGTCTACAATTTGGTGGCGAATTTATATAGCCTACATTACACGAACACACGGGTCGGTCATTTACCACCTTACAGATACTGTAAGGTCCACAAGGTGAAGGTAAGCAAGGATTGCTTCTTGGTCGTTCAATTAATGCTAAAGTAAAAACTTGATAAAATAAACGTGACACAAAAAATGCTAAAATTCTTACGCGTTTCAATTTTTTTGCACACGCTTAAAGCATTTCCCGTGTAACCAGTAAGACAGAAACATGACGGACTATGGTTGATCACGCGACAATCCGCGTTTAATCCACAACTACCTGGGCAAGGATCTTTACATTTCATCGTCAAACATGCTTGATTTGTGGGACAATCATTATTCATAAGGCATTCAGGTTTGCAACCTATATAAGGATCACCGAAGTAATCTTGCATGCAAATACATGAACCAGCACCATTACGTTCTTTACAAATAGCATTTGATCCACAAGGAGAAGGATTACAAGGGTGCCGTTGTTGCTCTATTACTATTGAGAAAAATATTTAACCCACATCTTTAATTTCAAAACTGGCTTACCTTCAATTGGATTACATCCAAGGAACGGATCTCCTTCAAAACCGCTCAGACAAGTGCACGATGGATGATGATTTTGGACATTACACTGAGCATTGAATCCACACGTACCTACGCACGGATCTTGACACTTGTTACCGAAGCAGGCGAGATGAAGTGGACAGTCTTGATGTATAACGCACTCTGGTCTACAGTTAGGAGGTGCTCCATACATTCCAGTTACACAAGAACAAACCGCTCGCGAATCGAAAATACGACAGTCCGAATTAGGTCCGCACGGTGACGGCAAGCACAAGTTAATTTTAGGTGGAGCTACAGGTGCTTCTTTCACGCATTGAACGAACGGATCACCGGTATATCTTCCAGGGCAGCTACAAATTGGATTGTGGTAAACGACTTGACAACGAGCACCAACTCCACAAGAACCAGGACATGGATCTTGACACTTCTGATTGATGCAGGCCTTATCTTGAGCGCAGTCGGAACTGACGAGACATTCTGCTCGACAGTTGGGAGGAGATCCAAAGTATTCTGATTGACAGGAACATACTGCATGTCCGTTTGTGGTACGACAGATGCTGTTTGGACCACATGGTGATGGATCACATGGATTTTGAGGTGTTGCTAAATTAATAATAGAAGTAAATTTAAACAAATCAATAATAATTATATAAACAAGAACTCACGTGGAATAGCTCTTTCTCTGCAAGCAGTAAATGGATCTCCAGTATATTCGCCAATGCAGGAACACACAGGAACATGGTTAACCACGGTGCATTCTGCATTTATTCCACATAAACCTTGGCATGGATCTCTGCAGTGTTGGGTTAAACAAGCCAAATTGCTTGGGCAGTCAGCGTTAATGATACATTCTGGTCGACATCCTCCCGCATAGGGATTTCCTATGTATGGAGGAATGCAATTGCAACGAGGAATTCCGTTACTAATACTACATTGCGCGTTATTTCCACAAGGTGATGGATTACATGGGTCTGCTGGTCGTATAATTTCTTTAGAACATCCAACAAAGGCATCGCCTCTGAATCCTTCCAAGCATATGCAAGTTGGAGTGTGATTAACGACATTACACCTTGCCCCGCTACCGCAGCTTCCTGGACAAGGATCGATACATTTTTCTCTCACGCAAGCTTGATTTATTGGACACTCTTGGTTTATCGTACATTCCGGACGACAGTATGGTGGATTACCGATGTAATTGACATCACAGGAACAAACGGGACGACCTTGTTTAACTTGACATATTGAATTTGGACCACACGGTGTAGGATAACATGGATTTTTTTGGTCAGGTATTGTGGGTTGTTCTATTTCTTTGTAGCAATTAAGGAAAGGATCTCCTGTTAAGTCGAATGGACAGCTGCAAATGGGATTATGGTTGATAACATGACATACTGCGGATGTTCCACAAGTTCCTGGACATGGATCAACACATTTTTGGTTGATACATGCTTGCATTTGAGAACATTCGGAACTAACAATACATTCTGGTTTACAAGCAGGGGAAGTTCCTTTAAATCCAGGTAAGCAAGAACAAGTAGCGTAATTATGAGAAGAAACCAAACATCTGCTGTATGGACCACAAGGTGATGGATCGCATGGATTTTTTGGTTGTGGTGGTGGTTTAAATGGATAACAAGAAACAAACGGATCTCCGTTATAATCATCTCGACAGTAGCAGATTGGAATGTGATTTCGAACTTCGCACTCTGCATTTGCACCGCACACACCGGAACATGGATTGATACATTTGTTATTTATGCAAGATTGGGAGAGCGGACAGTCGTTGTTTAAAACGCATTCAGGTCTGCAGGCTAAAAATGGATCTCCAAAGAAACCTGGTTTACAAACACATGCAAACACATTTCTTTGCTCTAAACACTCTGCATTTGAACCACATCGTAAGTTTTCACACGTATCGGTCTTTTCTTCTGGCACTGAAATCAGAATGTCAGAAAAAAAAATAAAAACAAAAGAACAAACTTACTTATGGTTTGAGGAGCACAATGTTCGAATGGATTACCCACAAGTCCTCGTGGACAACTACAAACAGGTGAGTGCATGACGATTGTACAAATAGCGTTAATTCCACAAGAACCAGGACAAGGATCTGCACAAACTTGACTAATACAAGCTTTATTGAACGGACAATCGGCACTTGTCAAACACTCAGGTCTGCATTGAGGATTAAATGCTGCGTATGGACCCATGCAAGGATCACAAACGGCTACTTCGGTTCCATACACGTTACATTCCGTTTGAGGTCCGCAAGGTGATGGACGACATGGTCTTGTTGTATTTGCAGTTGGATAAGCTATACAAATAATTTCGTAAATTTTAAGATATTTAAAATTTTTGACAAGCACTTACGTCTTGGAATACATTGCGAAAATGCGTCTCCAGTAAATCCTTCGGTACAAATACAAGTTGCAGTATGATCTTCTACTTGGCAAAGAGCGTTTAATCCACATATTCCACCAATGTTGCATGGATTTTTGCAGTGTCTGTTTATACATGCTTTATCCAATGGGCAGTCGGTGTTGAGAACACATTCAGGATGACAGCCAAATTGTGGATCTCCAATAAAATCTGTTTGGCACGAACACACAGGTCTTCCGTTTATTACTTGGCATAAGGTGTTAAGTCCACATGGACTAGGCATACAAGGATCTGGTGGTAAGTATGTAGGAACTGGGTAGCATCTGGTCAAAGGATTTCCGATTAATCCGTGATTACATGTACAAACTGGATGGTGCTTTTCGACTCGGCAGTTTGCGTTGACTCCGCAAGAACCAGGGCATGGATCTTGGCATCTGTGGCCCATACAAGATTGCTGATCAGAACAATCGTCATCGACTATACATTCGTAACCGGAACAACCTCGAGGCCCGGTTGGGTCTCCAGCCATTCCACTTGGACATCTACACATAGATCTGCCTTCTGTTACAACGCATTCCGCACCTGGTCCGCAAGGATTGGGGAAACACGCTGTTTCAGGTTTGTGTCTACATCCTGTATAAGCATCACCAATATATCCAGTTTTACAATAGCATCGTTCTTGGTTGTTGGAAATGTAGCAATCCGCGTTAACGCCACAAGGTCCGGGATGACATAATATTGGAGGTGGTAAAGGTTCCAAACAACTTCTATACGGATTTCCTCGGGTACCTGTAGGACAGGAACAGATAGGTTCCCTGTTGGGATCGCATAAAGCTCCCGTACCGCATGGATTGGGTTCGCAAGGGTTTTGTTGTTTAATACATCCTCGGATTGTATTAGGACTATCTATGAATCCAGAAAGACAGGTGCATTTTGCAAATCCGTTTTCTAATAACGAGCATTGCGTATTAGGCCCGCAAGGAGATGGGTTGCAAGGATGTGATGGTAAGGAGCACGGTGTCTGGGGAGGAGTTCCTTCGTATTCGGGCAAACAGAAACAAACTGCTTTGTTTCGCACCACTCGACATTCGGAGTTTGGACCACATGGATTGTTCTCGCATTTGCTTCCATCAGGAACTGCAGAAAAAAAATTAATTTTGATTTAATGGTTATATTTCTGAAACTTACTGCAATTTTTGAATGGATTTCCGGTTAAACCTTTCGGGCAGTAACATATTGGATTTCCGTTGTCTAATTCGCATAGAGCATGGGTTCCGCAAGGGTTTGGATCGCATGGGTCTGTCGGAGGGTGACATCCAAATACACCGTGTCCGGTATAACCTGGAGGACACTTGCAAGAAGCTTTGTGGTAGATGACTTCACATACTGCAAAAGGACCACATGAGCAAGGAGAAGCGCAGTGTCCGTTAATACAAGCTTGATCGGAGGAGCATTCTTCGTCACTGACACATCCGTAAACTGAAAAAAAATTGTGAAAAAGATTCTTTTGCTACTTGGTTTAGATGTTAAGTACCCTTTTCGCAAGATTGGTATGGATTTCCGATACAGCCGGGTAAGCATTGACAAGTGATGGCGTGGTCTATTGGAAGGCATTCGGCGTTGTCACCGCAAGAGTCTTCTAAGCAAACACTCATGCAAATTCTGTTAAGTCTATCACATAATTTGTCTGGTGGACAGTCTTCGTTGTAATGGCAGACTGATTTGTTATCCGTGACTGAAACATAAAAATTTTGGCATGGAAGAGAAAAGGAATTATGGTTTAGAATGTTACCTGGAGTGCATCCAACGTATCCGTTTCCTTGGTAACCTTCTGCACAACTACAGTCAGTACCATGGTTGGTATTTATACAGACCGCGTTTGATGCGCAAGGGTCGTGAAGATCACATGGTCGTTGACAAGCTCGATCGATGCAGGCTTCCGTTAATGAGCAGTCTTCATTTCTTATACAACTCACTACAGAAAAGGTGGTGCAAAAGAAAAGAAAAATAGAGATTTATCTTACAGAAGAATTTACAAATATAATTAAAATTTTGAATTTTTGTTTCTAAAGTTAAATTTTATATACTTATCTGTACAGTAATTAGTTTTAGGAATAAATTAATGTTTGTAATTAAATTATAAATTAACTGTACATATTACGCTCGCATTCATAAATCGTTTAAAGGTGTGAACAGAAAAGGAATTAAAGGTACACCGCGCGGCGCCGGTAGCTAAATACTAGGTAAAAAAACCTGCTTTCTTTCTATTCGTACCTTAACGCTTTATAAAAGCTGCTTTTTAAACTATGGTTAAATTATGGTTATGTGCTTACTAGGTTGTGACTTGAAACATTTATTTGCGGGGTTTCCTTCGTATCCCGTGGGACATGTACAAATTGGTCTGTGCATTTTTGCTTGGCATTTAGCGGTCGATGCGCAAGCGTTTGTAAATTCACATGGATTTTGACACTCGGACATAAAACATGCTTCAGAATCAACACAGTCCATATCAGATTGGCATGGTTGGTGACCTTTAGGGTGACCAGGTTCTAGTGGAGTTATTAGATTAGTTGATTAGAAAATTAATTATATATTTACAATTTAATTATGAAATGTTCTTCATACTTCATCATACAATGATCATGAGAAAATGCTTTTGCAGCGAATGCTCACCAGTGAACTGTATTTATTAAATGGAAGAGTAAACTATAGTAATCGCAAAGCATTTTATATCACAGAAATAAATTCAAAGAAGCCAAAGATTATGTAAATTTAGAGGAGCACCTGGTTTTAGAACTTAATTTCATAGATGGCAAAGATCCTGCACCACCTGCACCAAAGCCATCTGTCAAATTCAGTTTTAAAACTAGGTGGTCCTTCTAACTACACATTTTTGATTTAACATAATTATGGTTTATTTACCCATACCACCATTCAAGAAAGAAAATTTAAAAATGACAAGATTTTTATACATAACTATAAATGCGGTGATAAAATTAAAAAAAAAAAGATTGAAAATAAAATATTTCATGGAAGCTAAAAAGAAAGTACTTTAGAAAGTGCATTCATTGAAGAATATCATTAAAGTTGAAAAAACACGAATAGAAGAACATAAAATAATGGATGCATAGTTTTTACAGTTTAAGTTTTGCAGTATTGTGCTGTAAATTTTCTATTAACTATGAAAACTAATAATTTACAAAAATATATACAATATAAAAAAATCAACACATAATGCATAACTTTTCGTGTAAGCTGAAATTAGAAAAAAATTAAAACGATTATCGATTACATTATATGATTACAAACCCTCGATTAAAAGCGAAGCAAATTGATTTGCGTCGAGTTATTCCAAATCCAGGTAAAAATTAATATAAGGAAGTGACGGAATGATTAGGATTAGTATGATGCGTAAATGACAACAGCAACAAACAATTTTGCAAAAATGTTGTTGGTGACTTACCTTTGATGCAAGCCCCCGTGGTGGGATCGCAGGTAACTCCTGGTGGGCAATGTTCGCAACCGGGTAAAACGTTTGGTTTGTCTGGAAGAAAAGTGTGAAACTGAAACTTAAGAGGAAATAAAAAAGACTCACAAGGTGGAACGATACACTTGCAGCCATCGCACACGAAGTTGCTGGAACCGCAATCTCGATCTTTTTGGCATTGACATACTAAAATGTACAAAATCAAATGAAAACCCATCAAACTGTTTTGCTTAATTTACCTTTAACACAGACCGGTTGATGGTTCTGTACCTGGCAGTCTTGATTAAAAGTGCAAGGATTTGATACCGAGCAAGGATTTTGACATTTGGCAGCTATGCAGGCTTGTTGTGAAGGACATTCCGTATGAGACCGGCAAGCGATATCTGAGAATTACAAAAACAAAATTAAGCTTAACTTAAAAGTAACGCATAGCTAAAACACTGCAAAGAAAAAATCAAATTTTAAGCACAAAAGCTGAAATTATGTATAAAGCAAAATATCATTTCTAACACTAAAACATTTCCAACCACCAGAAAAATTATAAAACCAACTCAATATGTACAAAAGCAACCACTACCATTCACCTACAACTACCACTCCAAACCACCGTCACCAAATTATATACATATTTACAAGAAAATAGTAAAAACAACCAAAATACTTAAATAAAAAATAAAATAAAAATAGAACGAGTCCTCTCTGAGAACTTTTGCTGTTGATCTGTTCCAGCATTTTTAAACGATCATGCAACATTTCTGGAGGTTCCTGTAGTTGGACCTTTTCAGCCTCATGCAGCTGTAAACAGTAGAGGCTGCAAATATCATGCTTGCATCCTTGAAATCCAGAAGTGCGAGAGCATAAATTCCCCAAGAAATATTACTCATTTTTACCTGGTATAATTTTACAACCAACTATTTCCGGTCTTTGATTTAATGGGCACAGACACACAGCTATGTGACCAATTACATCACATTCGACATTTTTAACACATGGATTGTAATATGTACAAGGATTTTGACAAATTGAATTAATGCAGGATGTGTTGTTTGTGCAATCTTCTTCGCGATTGCAGGAATCAAAGTTAGGCGTAGAAGGTTTTGAAGTAGTTGTTAAACCTTCGGTACTTACTTGGCCATCTGTGGTTATGTCAGTTGTGTAAAAGTCGGTCGTGGGAGTATCAATTTTGTGAGGGTAACCTTCCGTCCCTATGGGTTTTTTTGAAACGGTCACCTCAGTGTAAGTTAGATTTTTAACTGTGGTAGGTATTTCAGTTGGGAATTTTGTTGTGAACAGAGTTTCGTCAGTAGTTATTGCTATAGTCGATGGGTGGTCTATGAGCGTATATTCGCTACTTAAGGTTGTTATATCAGGAATGAAAGGCGATTTAGTGGAACCGGTAATTATTGGCGTTTCAGGCTTTGTTACAAAATTGGTTTCCGTTGACGTGGAAACTCCAACACTTGAAGTTGTTAAAGTGAAATTGTTAACGTTAAATGTTGTTGTAGTTGGAATTTCAGGCTTATGCGAAGATTCACCAGTTGAGATTGTACCGCTGGGCTCCGTTACCGTAACAACCCCACCAACAGTTTCTGTACCATATGACGTAAGAGGCGAATTTGTAGAGAGTACACCACCTAATGTAGTCAAAGTGGGAGGTAAATATGTAGATGTAACTTCAGGTTTATATGAATATTCTCTAGTTGTTGTTTCGATAGATTGTTGTGTTACATTAAAAATTTCACCGGAAGTTGTTTGGGTAACTCGAGACCATACTGTATTTTCAGGATTTTGGGAAACTACATTCGTATTATTTTCTATTGAAACAACAGTTGTGGTTGGAACTTCTAGTTCAGACGTCGTCGAGGTTGTTAAACCTGAAGGTGAAGGTTTTGTAGTAGAGATTTCCTCCATCGTTGTCGTTTCTACTGGTTTTTCGTTTGTTGTTAAAGAAGAAACTGTAAGAGGAACTTCAGGTTTTGACGAAGACTTCTCAGTTGTCGTAGGTATATCCAATGTTGATAAACTCCATACTGTAGTTTCAGGATTTTGGGAAGCTATATTTGTAGTGTGTTTCACTAAAACATCAGTTGTAGTTGGAATTTTTGTTCCTACCGTTGTTGCTTCCTCTGTTGTAGGCTCAATATAAGGAACTTCAGGTAGCGGTGAAGACTCTTCAGTTGTTGTTTGTACAACATCAGATGTTGATAAACTCACCACTGTAGTTTCAAGATTTTTAGAAGTGACAGTTGTAATTGGAACTTTTGTTCCTACCATTGTCGATCCCTCTTTTGGGGTTGTTAAACTTGAAGGTGAAAATTTTACAGTAGAGAATTCCTCCACAGTTGTAGTTTCTATTGGTCGTTCTTTACCTGTAGTCAAAGTTTCAGCTGTAAAAGGAACTTCAGGATTTGGTGAAGGTTCCTCAGTTGTTTCAGGATATTGAGAAGTTGTTTTCGTAGCGTATTCTATTGTCGATTCTTCCTTGTGAGGTAAATGTGTAGACGGTATATCAGGGTTTTCTGACGATAGCGATGTCAAAAATTCTGCCATTGTTGTTGTTTCTAAGACTACCCCTGTTGACGTTGTCACAGAGGGAGGCAAATACGTAGAAGGAATTTCAGGTGTACGTGATGATTCCCTACTTGTTGTCTCAGAAGGTCTGATTTGTTCTGTTACAGTAACAATTTTACTAGAATCGGTTTGCGTCGCATATGTTGTTGATTCAGGATGTCGAACTGTAGTTGGTAATTTTGTTGTTGATTCTTCTTTTGAAGTAGGTTTTGGTGAAGAATTCACAGTAGAAACTTCTAATGTTGTAGTCTCAGCTAATTTCGTCGAAGTGGGAGGTAAATACGTCGATGGAGTTTCTGGATTCCTGGACGATTCTCTAGTGGAATATTCTCCAGTAGTTGTTTCCTCCTTTGTTGTATATTTACTCTCAGTTGTCAAACCTACTTCTTCTTTTATTGTGGTTAAAATAGGAGGCAAATAAGTTGTTTGTTCTGAAACTCCATTTGTTGTAAATTCTCCTATAGTCGTAGTGTCAGGTTGAACCGTTTGGTCTTCAGTGACCGACTTTGTTGTTGAAGGTACTCTAGTAATTTGACCATCTTGCGTTGTTAATTCATTTCTTACAGTTGTTAATCTTGTAATCTTGGTTTCAACTGTATTATCATCTTTAGATGTAACTGTAGTAGAAGGATAATTCAAAGAACTTTTAACTGTTGTTTGACTAGAAATTGTCGATTGCGTTGGTGCATCAGTCGTTAGTTCTCCTCGTAAGGTGGATAACGTAGGCAATATTTCAGTCACGCCTAAATCTCCACCAGTTGTATATTTTTCTGGAGTAGTCATTTCAGAAGTTTCTGCTGTTGTTAAGTTTTGTACGCTTGGATAAGTAGTTATTTCTCCAACTGTAGTTAATTTGGATGAAAAGTCACCCAAAGTCGTTTCAATAGGTTGTTTATTAGTTGAAAATGTTCGAGGCTGTTCAGTTGTTAAAGTTGAAAGTGTCTCGGTTCTATCAGAAGCTTTTGAAGTAACAAGTTGTTCTACTGTTGTTGTTTCAACTAAAGTCGTCAGAGAAGGTGGCAAATATGTCGATGGAATATCTGTTTTTTGTGAAGATTTCGTTGTTGTGTACCCTCCTTCCGTAATTGGTTCATGTTGTGTTTGACCAACAGATGATTCGGTTGGTACATGAGTAGTCAATCTTTCTTCTGTTGTTAATTTTTTCAAAGTGGTGGTTTCAGGTATATTTTCTGTTGTAATTGTTTGCTGTTTAGTACTTTCACTACTTGATTGTGGACTTGTCAATTCTTCTTTAATCGTGGAAAAAGTTTCTGTGGTTGGCTTTGATTGTTGTTTTGTTGTTACTTCCTCTCTTAATGTTGTAGTTTCAATTGGTACCTTTAATGTTGATAAGGTGGGAGGCAACGACGGAATTTTAGTTTCAGATGAATACTCCTTAGTCGTTGTTTTAGTATTGAAAGTTTGTTTTGGTGTTGTATATTGACCTGGAGTTGTTAATGTAGTTGGAAAATTACTACTTAAGCCTTCATTAGACGTTAATGAAGTAGGGGGCAAATGTGTAAAAGGTAATTCAGTAGTAAGAATTTCGGAAGTGGTATCTTTCTTTGTTGTTTGATCCCTTATTGTGGTGACAACAGCACTACCTGATGTTGGTGTGTTTTGCGCATTTGTAGAAGAAGTTACTTCCACCTTAATTGTTGTAAATTCAGGGGGCAGAAGCGAAGAATCGATTTCAGGTATACTAGTAATTTTCGTTGTTGTTTGTATAGTTGGATACAATTTCGTGGTTACATCTTCTGATGTTGAGATTGTTTCAGTTATATGTGAAGATCGTTCAGTTGATGTAAAGTGTTTCCTATCTGTAGTTGTACTGGATTCTTGTGGTTTTTTTTCAGTTATTCCTGAATCAGTATTTATAAACTGTAAAGTCGTCGGTTCTTCTGGTGTAGTAAACTGTTCTGTAGTGGTTTTTACACCAAATGTGGTTTCAGAATGTAATGAGGTAGTCAAATCTTCTTTTGATGTTGTCAGGTACGGAACTGCTTGAGTTGATAAAGTTTCAGGTTTTTGTGAATATTCCGTTGTCTCGTACCTTTCCTTCGTTGTTAATTCTTCTTTTGTTGTTATCGCTTTTTCTGTTCCTATATATTCTGTTACAACAGTGTTATCAATTGGAGGTCGTGTTTCAACTTCCTGTTGCTTAGTAGTTTGACCTCCAGATTCCCCTACTGTAGATAAACTTGGAGGTAAGTACGTAGACGGTACAGACGGCACGTAAGACTCTTCGGTTGTGTAATCTTTTGAAGACGAAGCCTTTTCCGTTCCGCCAGTTGCTTGACTTGCAGATCCTTCTGTAGTAGTTAAACTGGGAGGTAAATTTGTAAACGGTACGTGCGATCCTTCCGTTGTGTACTCTTGTGAGGGACTAACTTTCTCTGTACCCACAGTTGCTTCAATTGGAGGTTGCGTTTCTACTCCAGGTTTTTCTGTTATTTGACTTCCAGATTCAGCCAGAGTAGATAAAGTAGGAGGTAAATAAGTAGATGGCACATACAACCCGTCCGTTGTGTACTCCTTTGAAGGTGAAGTTTTTTCTGTTACAATTGTAGTTCGTGTTTCTACCCCATGTTGCTCTGTTGTATGTCTTGAAACTTCAGTTGGAGTAGATAAAGTAGAGGGTAAATATGTGGACGGTACATTCACACTTTCTGTGGTGTACCCCTTTGAGGATGTCGTCTTTTCTGTTACAACAGTTGTTTCAATTCTATGTTGCTCAGTCGTTTGACTTACAGAATCAGTTGCAGTCGATAAAGTAGAAGCTACACCTTCTGTTGTGTACTCATTTGGAGATGTCGTTTTTTCTGTTCTGACAGTTGTTGTTTCAATTGGAAGTCGCGTTTCAACTCTGTGTTGCTCGGTTGTTAGACTTCCAGCTTCTGTTGAAATAGATACAGTAGGAGGTAAATATGTAGACGGTACATGTACACTTTCTGTTGTATAATCTCTTGGAGATGTTGTCTTTTCTTTTCCGACGGTTGTTTCTATTGGCAGTTGTGTTGTAATTTCAGATTTTGTTGTAGTAGCTACAGTAGGAGGTAAATACGTAGATGATTCTTCCGTTGTATATTCTTTAGACGGTGTAGTCTTTTCTGTTCCAACGGTAGTTTCAATTGGCAGGTGCGTTTCAACACTATATAGCTCTGTTATCTGACTTCCAGATTCAGTTGAAGTAGATAAAATTGGAGGAAAATATGTGGTGGGTACATATACTCCTTCCGTCGTATACTCTTTTGTAGTTATGGTTTTTTCTGTTCTCATTGTTGTCTCAATTGGAAGTTGCGTTTCAACTCCACCTTGCTCTGTTGTCTTTCTTTCAGATTCAGTTGTAGTAGAAAGTAAAGACGTAGAAGGTACGAGAGACTCATCCGTCGTGTACTTTTGTGTTATACTTGTTTCTTTTGGTGGTTGCGTTTCAACACTATAACGGTCGGTTGTTAATCCTCCAGATTCTTTTGAAGTAGATAAAGTAGGAGGTAAATACGTAGACGGTACGTACGCTTCTTTCGTCGTATACTCTTTTGAGGATGTAGCTCTTTCTGGTTCAACGGTTGTTTCAATTCTTGGAGGTCGCGTTTGAACTCTATGTTGCTCCGTTGTTTGGCTTTCAGATTCTACTGGAGTAGATAAAGTAGACGGTACGTAAGATTCTTCCGTTGTTAATCCTTTTGACGATGTAACTCTTTCTGTTTTAGTAGTGGTTTCAAGTCGCGGAGGTCGCGTTTGCACTTTATGTTGCTCGGTAGTTTGACTTCCAGATTCTACTGGAGTAGATAAAGTAGGAGGTGGGTATGGAGACGTTAAGTACGATCCTTCCGTAGTATACTCTCTCGATGATGTAACTATTTCTGTTCTAATAGTTGTTTCGGTTGGAAGTTGCGTTTCAACTTTGCGTTGCTCGGTTGTTTTGCTGCCCGATTCTTCTAAAGTAGAGAAAGTAGAAGGTAAATATGTAGATGATTCCTTTGTCGTAAATTCCTTTGGCGGAGTAACTTTTTCGGATTCAACGGTTGTTTCAATTCGCGGAGGTCGCGTTTCAATTCTATACTTGGTTGTCTGATCTACAGAATCTTCTATAGTAGATAGAGTGGGAGGCAAATACGTCGACGGTGTGTACAATCCTTCTGTATTATACTCTTTAGAGGACGTGGTCCTTTCAGTTCCAAGGGTCGTTACAATTGGAGGTTGCGTTTCTACTCTATGTTGTTTGGTGGTTTGGCTTTCAGGCTCTTCTGAGCTTGGTAAAGTAGGAGGTAAATACGTCGATGGTAAGTTTGATGCCTCTGTCGTATACATTTTTGACGATGTAGCTCTTTCTGTGCCAATAGTTGTTTCAACTGGAAGTTGAGTTTCAATTCTATGTTGCTCGGTGGTTTGACTTCCAGGTTCATC
The DNA here is from genome assembly GCA_905340355.1 of Rhagonycha fulva. Classification (NCBI taxonomy): domain Eukaryota; kingdom Metazoa; phylum Arthropoda; class Insecta; order Coleoptera; family Cantharidae; genus Rhagonycha; species Rhagonycha fulva. The sequence continues at coordinate 5,240,551 of HG996559.1, forward strand.
TGAGCTAGGTAAAGTAGGAGGTAAATATGTCGATGGTAAGTCCGTAGGTTCTGTTGTATGCTTTGACGATGTAGCTCTTTCCGAGCCAACGGTTGTTTCAATTGGAGGCTGTGTTTCAACTCTATGTTGTTCGGTGGTTTGACTTCCAGGCTCATCTGAGCTAGGTAAAGTAGGAGGTAAATACGTCGATGGTAAGTCCGATGCTTCTGTCGTATGCCTTAACGTTGTAGCTTTTTCTGTGCCAACGGTTGTTTCAGCTGGAGGTTGTGTTTCAACTTTATGTTGTTCGGTGGTTTCACTTCCAGGCTCTTCTGAGCTAGGTAAAGTAGGAGGTAAATACGTCGATGGTAAGTCTGTAGGTTCTGTTGTATGCTTTGACGATGTAGCTCTTTCCGTGCCAACGGTTGTTTCAATTGGAGGCTGTGTTTCAACTCTATGTTGCTCGGTGGTTTGACTTCCAGGCTCATCTGAGCTAGGTAAAGTAGGAGGCAAATACGTCGATGGTAAGTCCGATGCTTCTGTTGTATGCCTTAACGTTGTAGCTTTTTCTGTGTCAACGGTTGTTTCAGCTGGAGGTTGTGTTTCAATTCTATGTTGCTCGGTGGATAGGCTTCCAGGCTCTTTTGAGCTAGGTAAAGTAAGAGGTAAATACGTCGATGGTAACTCCGATGCTTCTGTCGTATGCTTTAACGTTGTAGCTCTTTCTGTGCCAACCGTTGTTTCAACTGGAGGTTGTGTTTCAATTCTATGTTGCTCGGTGGTTTCACTTCCAGGCTCTTCTGAGCTAGGTAAAGTAGAAGGTAAATACGTCGATGGTAAGTCCGATGCTTCTGTCGTATGCTTTAACGTTGTAGCTCTTTCTGTGCCAACGGTTGTTTCAGCTGGAGGTTGTGTTTCAACTTTATGTTGCTCGGTGGTTTGACTTCCAGGCTCATCTGAGCTAGGTAAAGTAGGAGGTAAATACGTCGATGGTAAGTCCGATGCTTCTGTCGTATGTCTTAACGTTGTAGCTTTTTCTGTGCCAACGGTTGTTTCAGCTGGAGGTTGTGTTTCAATTCTATGTTGCTCGGTGGATAGGCTTCCAGGCTCTTTTGAGCTAGGTAAAGTAGGAGGTAAATACGTCGATGGTAACTCCGATGCTTCTGTCGTATGCTTTAACGTTGTAGCTCTTTCTGTGCCAACCGTTGTTTCAACTGGAGGTTGTGTTTCAATTCTATGTTGCTCGATGGTTTGACTTCCAGGCTCTTCTGAGCTAGGTAAAGTAGAAGGTAAATACGTCGATGGTAAGTCCGATGCTTCTGTCGTATGCTTTAACGTTGTAGCTCTTTCTGTGCCAACGGTTGTTTCAACTGGAGGTTGTGTTTCAACTCTATGTTGTTCGGTTGTTAGGCTTACAGGTTCTTCTGAAGTAGGTAAAGTAGGAGGTAAATACGTCGATGGTAAGTCTGATGCTTCTGGCGTATGCTTTACCGTTGTAGCTCTTTCTGTTCCAACGCTTGTTTCAACTGGAGGTTGTGTTTCAATTCTATGTTGCTCGGTGGCTTGGCTTCCAGGCTCCTCTGAGCTCGGTAAAGTAGAAGGTAAATACGTCGATGGTAAGTCCGATGCTTCTGTCGTATGCTTTAACGTTGTAGCTCTTTCTGTGGCAACGGTTGTTTCAGCTGGAGGTTGTGTATCAATTCTATGTTTCTCGGTGGTTTGGCTTCCAGGCTCCTCTGAGCTCGGTAAAGTAGAAGGTATATACGTCGATGGTAAGTCCGATGCTTCTGTCGTATGCTTTAACGTTGTAGCTCTTTCTGTGCCAACGGTTGTTTCAGCTGGAGGTTGTGTATCAAGTCTATGATTCTCGGTGGTTTGGCTTCCAGGCTCCTCTGAGCTCGGTAAAGTAGAAGGTAAATACGTCGATGGTAAGTCCGATGCTTCTGTCGTATGCTTTAACGTTGTAGCTCTTTCTGTGCCAACGGTTGTTTCAGCTGGAGGTTGTGTATCAAGTCTATGTTTCTCGGTGGTTTGGCTTCCAGGCTCCTCTGAGCTCGGTAAAGTAGAAGGTAAATACGTCGAAGGTAAGTCCGATGCTTCTGTCGTATGCTTTAACGTTGTAGCTATTTCTGTGCCAACGGTTGTTTCAGCTGGAGGTTGTGTATCAATTCTATGTTTCTCGGTGGTTTGGCTTCCAGGCTCCTCTGAGCTCGGTAAAGTAGAAGGTATATACGTCGATGGTAAGTCCGATGCTTCTGTCGTATGCTTTAACGTTGTAGCTCTTTCTGTGCCAACGGTTGTTTCAGCTGGAGGTTGTGTATCAAGTCTATGATTCTCGGTGGTTTGGCTTCCAGGCTCCTCTGAGCTCGGTAAAGTAGAAGGTGAATACGTCGATGGTAAGTCCGATGCTTCTGTCGTATGCTTTAACGTTGTAGCTCTTTCTGTGCCAACGGTTGTTTCAGCTGGAGGTTGTGTATCAAGTCTATGTTTCTCGGTGGTTTGGCTTCCAGGCTCCTCTGAGCTCGGTAAAGTAGAAGGTAAATACGTCGATGGTAAGTCCGATGCTTCTGTCGTATGCTTTAACGTTGTAGCTCTTTCTGTGCCAACGGTTGTCTCAACTGGAGGTTGTGTTTCAATTCTATGTTGTTCAGTTGTTTGACTTCCAAGCTCATCTGAGCTAGGTAAAGTAGGAGGTAAATACGTCGATGGTAACTCCGATGCTTCTGTCGTATGCTTTACCGTTGTAGCTCTTTCTATGCCAACAGTTGTTTCAACTGGAGGTTGTGTTTCAACTTTATGTTGTTCGGTGGTTTGGCTTCCAGGCTCTTCTGAGCTAGATAAAGTAGAAGGTAAATACGTCGATGGTAAGTCCGATGCTTCTGTCGTATGCTTTAACGTTGTAGCTCTTTCTGTGGCAACGGTTGTTTCAGCTGGAGGTTGTGTTTCAATTCTATGTTGCTCGGTGGCTTGGCTTCCAGGCTCCTCTGAGCTCGGTAAAGTAGAAGGTAAATACGTCGATGGTAAGTCCGATGCTTCTGTCGTATGCTTTAACGTTGTAGCTCTTTCTGTGGCAACGGTTGTTTCAGCTGGAGGTTGTGTATCAATTCTATGTTTCTCGGTGGTTTGGCTTCCAGGCTCCTCTGAGCTCGGTAAAGTAGAAGGTATATACGTCGATGGTAAGTCCGATGCTTCTGTCGTATGCTTTAACGTTGTAGCTCTTTCTGTGCCAACGGTTGTTTCAGCTGGAGGTTGTGTATCAAGTCTATGATTCTCGGTGGTTTGGCTTCCAGGCTCCTCTGAGCTCGGTAAAGTAGAAGGTAAATACGTCGATGGTAAGTCCGATGCTTCTGTCGTATGCTTTAACGTTGTAGCTCTTTCTGTGCCAACGGTTGTTTCAGCTGGAGGTTGTGTATCAAGTCTATGTTTCTCGGTGGTTTGGCTTCCAGGCTCCTCTGAGCTCGGTAAAGTAGAAGGTAAATACGTCGATGGTAAGTCCGATGCTTCTGTCGTATGCTTTAACGTTGTAGCTCTTTCTGTGCCAACGGTTGTCTCAACTGGAGGTTGTGTTTCAATTCTATGTTGTTCAGTTGTTTGACTTCCAAGCTCATCTGAGCTAGGTAAAGTAGGAGGTAAATACGTCGATGGTAACTCCGATGCTTCTGTCGTATGCTTTACCGTTGTAGCTCTTTCTATGCCAACAGTTGTTTCAACTGGAGGTTGTGTTTCAACTTTATGTTGTTCGGTGGTTTGGCTTCCAGGCTCTTCTGAGCTAGATAAAGTAGAAGGTAAATACGTCGATGGTAAGTCCGATGCTTCTGTCGTATGCTTTAACGTTGTAGCTCTTTCTGTGCCAACGGTTGTTTCTACTGGAGGTTGTGTTTCAATTCTATGTTGCTCGGTGGTTTGACTTCCAGGCTCTTCTGAGCTGGGAAAAGTAGGAGGTAAATACGTTGATGGTAAGTCCGATGCTTCTGACGTATACATTTTAGATGGTGTAGTTCTTTCTGTACCAACTGTTGTTTGAATTGGAAGCTGCGTTTCAACTCTATGTTGTTCGGTTGTTAGGCTTACAGGTTGTTCTGAAGTAGGTAAAGTAGGAGGTAAATACGTTGATGGTACGTTTAATCCTTCCGTAGTGTATTCTTTTAACGATGTAGTCTTTTCTGTTCCGATGGTTGTTTCAATTGGAGCTCTAGTTTCAACTGTGCGTTGTACAGTTGTAGGACTTTCTGGGTTTTCTGAAGTAGATAAAGTAGGAGGTAAATACGTAGGTGTTACATGTGATCCTTCTGTCGAGTATTCTTTTGACGGTATATCTCTTTCTGTTCCAACAGTTGCTTCAATCGGAGGTCGAGTTTCAACTCTGTGCTTCTCTGTTGTTTCTGAAGTAGAAGGTACATATGTTGTCGGTATATGCAAGCTTTCAGTTGTCTTCTCCATTTCAATAGTTGTTTTAACTGGAAGTCGCGTTTCAACTGTATAAAATTCGGTTGTTTGGCTTCCAGATTCTCCTTGAGTAGATAAAGTGGAAGGTAAATATGTAGATTGTACGTTCAATCCTTCGGTTGTAGGCTCTTTCGTGGATGGAGCTTTTTCTGTTTCGGATGCAGTAATGGTTTGAATTTCTGGTGATTGAGTTGTGACAGAGATAGAAGGAGGAGAATATGTAGATTGTGGTTTTATTCCTTCGGTAGTACCAACGGTTTGCTCTTGATTCATCGTTGTTATTGGAGATTCTGTTGTCACATATTCCTTTATTGTCGTAATTTCTGGTGTCTGTGTTTTGGGTTGCTCTGTTTGTGGTAGGTTTGTTGAAGAATGATCAGGTCTGTGTGAGTAATCGCGCGTTGTCCATTCCGTTTCAGTTACAACTGAACTACCAGTGGACTGCGTTGTTTTTTCACTCGAAGTTCTTAAAGTAGAAGGAATATTTGTTGAGAAGGAAGTGTGTTTTCCTTCTGTTGTTACGTCAGCTTTTGTTTCACCAAGTTGTTCTGTAGTTGTAAATTTAGGTGTTACAGTTTCGCTACCAGAAGTTTGTGTTGTAAAAGAAGACGGCAAATTAGTGGTAAGTAAAGTAGGTGGCAAATAAGTAGAAGGAATTCCAAAACCTTCCGTTGTAGATTCTTGAGAAATTGTAGTTTCGATAGATTGCGTCGAAGTGGTATGATAAAATTGTGTCGTTTCTGTTTCTTGTGGCGTTTCTGTTTTTTGAGGTAAGCCTTCTATTGTAGCGTTGTTTACTCTGGGAAAATCTGTTGTAACTTGAAAACTCGGAGTAACGTAAACTACGGAAGAGTCTGTGGGTTCTTTTGCGTTATGATAAGGTGTTACGGTTAAAAGTTTTTCGGTGGTAGTGGTGGTAGTAGTAAAAGTAATTGGTTTGTTGGTGGTGTTCAAGTCAAGTCCTCTGTCGCGAGTTGTGGTTGATTGAGAAGACTTGGTAGACATGGTAGTAGGAGTCACAATTTCGGTTAGAGGTGAAGAAAAGTCAGTAGGAGATGTGTCTGTAGGAGAAATCGTTACAGGAAAAACTGGGAAACATTCTAAGGATGCATTGCCTTCATATCCACTAGGACATGAGCAAGTAACACTGTGCGCCTGCGCATGACATTTGGCGGCTTTGCCACACTTGTTTGTGCAAAGATCTATACATTTTCCTTTAATGCAGGATTGTGCTTGTGTGCAGTCAGAATCCAACGTGCAGACAATGTTGGTTGAATTATCAGCTGTGAATATATACATACAAAAAATAATAATTTAAATTTCATTAGTAAATTAAATCTAGAGATATCATTCTGTTAATCTATGATAAGATTTGTATTAGTCATTAATAATTAATATTACAAAATAATAGTTTGGTAAAAGAAACTTTACATATTTAACAAAAATAAAAAGGAAAGAAGAAAATTATTCAAAAAAAAAAAAAATGGTTTTATCGTATGGAGTTTGTAAGTAACGTCGTAGCAGAGGAATTTTGCTATTATGCGTACTTTAAAAACCAAAAGCAAGGTCATATTTATTTTATTTGGGCTCTGAAGTAGCTTTATAAAGTCGTCAATCCAAAGTAAATTACCTTTAAGACATCCATATTTTGAATCTGATATAAATCCTGGTGGACAAAACTTGCAGATGGGTTTGTGATCTTCCACGAAACAAGGTGTATCTGCTGGACAATTGGCAGATGCACAAGGATCCTCGCATTTAAAAGCTCTACATGCTTGTGAAGAAGGACAACCACTGTCTCTTAAGCAAATTGAAAGAGAAGGGTTACAATCTTTCATGCAAATACAAACTGGTCGATGATTTAAAACTTCACAAGATTTCTCGGGTGCACAAGGCGATTTTTTGAGAGCAGTGCATGGATTTTGACAACGGCCTTCTATGCATCCCATGTTGGATGCGCATTGGTTATCTTGTGTGCATTCGGTTATGTCTGGAGCGCAAGCAATTTCGCCGAGTTCGTTTACCACGAATCCATTTTTGCAAACGCAAGTTGCTCGATGATGATGAACTTCGCATTTTTTGTTACCTTTGCATTTGAAGGACGGATTCTTACATGGACTGTAACATTCTTTAGATCTTGCGTTGCACGCCAAAGTTGTGGGGCAATCTTCATCGCTAGTGCACTCTACGATTTCATTAGGACGTGGTTTAGTGTCTTCGCAATTGGGGACCGGATTGCATGCTGTGTTAGCCATTCCAACATGGCATTGCGGACATGAGCATCGAGGTCTGTGTAGTACGGTCTTACAAAGTGCATTCAAACCACACGCACCTCTTAAACTACACGGATCTATACATTGGAAGTCGATGCATGCCTTCTCGTTTGGACACTCAGAGTCACCATTACATTCTGCATCTATAGGGACATCGAAGATGGGCAGAAAAAGAAAAGCCATTGTAAGAACCGTGAAAGGAAATATCTCACAATACAAAAATAATACATGCTAATGTAATGAAGATAGTCAGAGAATGAGAGAAATGAAAGTGGCTATCTCAACAAGTTTGAACAAGCCGCAATATTTACAAGCAACAACTTCAGCCGTTTCAAGAAATACTTTAGGTTAAACAAATATACAAAATTTATGTGAGAATGCTCCTTTCACAGTTCCCAATCTGACTTTCTGCAAAATGCAATTCAATAACATTTTTCATCATGTCATTGTAATGCAAATTTCATACATTAGCTAAACTAGTAAGTGTTGGTAGATTTGTGTTTGTGATTATACAAAACGAAACAGTTTTTAATTTGTTTAAACAAAATTTGCTGGTTTTAATCGTTTCAGACTAAGAGAAAGACCAAAAATAAGTATTTACACACCCGAAATTGTTGAAATTTTTTTGTATTACAGATTCTGAAACAGTTAAAGCCTATTTTAGCGCCAAGTTTAAAATTAACATAATCTGGAGGTGGAACTATTAAAAACTGCTCCCGTGGTATAAAAGTATAGAAAAATGTGCTGATGATATTATAAAAGGCAGATTGGAACCCTGAAATGTACATTCCACATGTTTAAAATGATCTAAAAAATTATGTACATATAACACAATCATCAGATACCGTAACGACCCTAAAATAAATTAAGAGTTACGTCAACGTGCAATAATTTGTACAAATTAGTGAATTTCAATTTCAAAAATCTCCGTTCCTTATTTTCTTTCATTTTTATACACAATTATCCTTTTCGTCTTTTGTTTACACTGTATGTGTATGTGTGTATGTATTAAGGAATCACTCACCCCTGTAACATTCTTTTTCGGGTATACCATTCATTCCTGGTGGACATCTGCAGACAAAGAATGCCTGCTCCCTTATACATTCCGCGTTCTTACCACAACCTTCCGTCCTACAATCAACTACGCCTCTTTCCAACGAACCTGTAAGTGAATAGTAACAAAAATATCTCGGTGACGTTCAAACCTAAGTACTTACATTCGATTGTAGGATCTCCTGAAGGATATTCAGAAGGACAATAGCACTGTGGAACGTTTCCAACAACTTTACATTGTGCGTAAACACCACACAGCTTATCTTTGCACAAATTAATCAAAGGTCCTTCACAAACACAGCCGCGATAAGGATCACCAATACAACCCGGTGCACAACTACACTCAAATCCACCGGCCACATCTCTGCATTTTGTATTTTCTCCACATGGATTTTTAAAGCAACCTTCACCCGCACTTTGCTTGCATTCGATTTTAGCATTTCCAATGTATCCCGGAGGACACGAGCACTGCGCGATTTTATGCACGACTTTACATTGGGCATTAGCACCACAAGCGTTTCGTTCCAAACAAGGATTTTTACAAGCTCCTGTAGGACTGCATTTCTTATTAGCTTCACAATCGTCATCACTTCGGCATTCGTAAGGGGTGCAACCGCGACTTGGTTCGCCTTGGTAACCGTCAGGACATAAACAGATCGTACGGTGGTCTGAAACCTTGCATATAGCGTTTCTTCCGCAAGAGTTTCGAGAGCTGCAAGGATTCGTGCATTTTCTATTAACGCACGATTCGGCTGAAGGACAGTCGCTGCTAGATCGACACCCTGCCACGCAAGCACCTTCAGAACAAATTTGACCTTGAGCGCAAGCCGACTTCGATGAGCACTTCGCACGACATTTACTACTTCTACAAACTTCTCCACAACTGCAGTCGGTGTTTGATTTGCAAGAAGCCGCACAGTATCCTGCCTCGTCGCAGTCGCATTTACCATCGCATCGCGTGACGGGTAAAGTGCAAGATATTAAAGGATTTCCTAAAAAGTTTGATGGACAACTACACTGAGCAACGTGGTTTGTTACCCGACAATCTGCACATGTTCCGCAAGAAGTCTGACCTTCACAAGGATCTAGAAAAGAAGAAAAAATGTGTGAGAAAAAGTTGTAAAAGAAGTAAACAAGTTAATTACTTTGACATTTGTTGTTGATGCAAGCTTCGCTACCGTCGCAAACGTTGTCGCTTCGACATCCTAGCGTACAGAGACGATTTTCACAAATTTGGTTGTTTCCGCAAATTGTATCAGAGTTGCACACAGTTTTGCATAATCCTTGGGTACATTTTTCGTTCGACAAGCAGTTGGTATCTCTGTGTTAAAAAAATTTTTTAATTAGGAAAGGAAACGAAAAAGCTACGAAAAACTTACGTTCTACACACTTTTTGGCATAATCCTCCATAGCAAGTTTGTCCGTATGCACATTCAGGGTCGTTAGTACAAGACGATAATGGTCGTCCACACGATTCGACTGGATTTCCGATTAACGGTTCCGGACAGGAACAAACCTTGTGATGATCGACAACGCTACATTCGGCGTTAGTGCCGCAAGCGTTTGACGATAAGCAAGGATCGACGCATTTGTTGTTGATACAAGAGAATTGAGAATGGCAGTTGTGATCACTTCTACATCCAACAAGGCACACCAAACTGTCGCATATTTCTTCGCTCCTACAATCGTCATCTTTCCTGCAGAGAGCTTTACAAGTTCCACTTTGCAGGTCGCATCTTTCGTTAGTCAAACACCCATGGTCGGAAGAGCACACGGTGTTACATAATTTATCGATACAAGTCGTTCCAATAGCACATTCTCTATTTTCTGTACATGGTTCAGCTGGAGATCTCACGCAAGCTATTTTGGCTGATGGACTTGGCACAAATCCTGTTCCGCAAGAGCACGAAGCTCTGTGGTTGGAAACGGTACAAAGCGCGTTAGGACCGCAAGGAGACTCTAAGCAAGGATTAATGCAAAGGTTGTTTCTGCACGATTCACTAGCACTGCAGTCTTCATCGGCATGGCAACCTAACACGCACTTGTTCCTCAAACAAATGTGTCCCAAGAAGCAATCGTTATCTACACGACATGTGAGTGTACAGGTTCCTTTTAAGCATTTCTCGTTAAATGCACATTCGTTATCATTAAAGCATTTAGGTAAACACATATGGTCTTGACATACTAGGTCGTTAGAACAGTCATGGTCGTTGGAACATGCAACTGGGGCTGCAAAAAATTGTCGGTTAAAATTTAGTTTCATGATTAAGGGATTTTTAACCCGAATTTTAAATACGAATTATTCTGTGGGTCTAAATGATTAGGAAATTACTTACTTCTGAAACATTCTACGTCCTGATTTCCCGTAAATCCAACTGGACATGTACAATGTTTGACGTGATTGACAACCCTACATTCGGCATTCATTCCACATGAAGCCTTCAGTTGGCAGGAATCCAAACACTGACCTTGAATGCACTGTTCGTTGAGATCACATTCGTTTTCGGACTGGCAAGTTGCTGTAAAAATAAATTCATTTCAAAAATTTTGTTGCAAAAACTTTGAGCAAGCACTTACGTCTGCAAGTTTCTCCATAACAATAAGTATTAGCCGAGCAATCTGTGGTGCTACGACAAGAAACAGGTTTAGGTCTACAACCAATAGAAATATCGTTCGGGTCCCCTTGGTATCCATTTCTACAAGTGCAATGTCCAACATGGTCAACAGGCATGCATTCAGAATTTGGTCCACATATCTTATTTTGGCAAGCATCTCTACATTTTGGAACTCCATTCGATTTAATACATTCTGCTCCGATTGGACAGTCGGCGCTTACGTAACATTCGGCTGCGACGTGACATCCTTCGTTGTAAGCATCACCAACTGTACCACTAGAGCAGACGCATCTGTACGAACCTCTCGAATTGTGACAATCTGCACCTGGTCCACAAGGAGCATCGGCGCAGAAATCGATTAAGTTACAACCTGTATGAGGATCTCCCGTAAAACCAGGTTGACAATAACAAACTTGTTGATGTCTTTCTGCCGAACATAACGCATTCTTTCCGCAAGGATTTTTGACCAAGCAAGCAATTTTGCACATGTACTGATCACACATCTTATCGCTACTGCACTGACTATCGTCTTCACATTCCACATGTTGACATCCAATCTTATCATCGTTTGAATTTCCAACGTAACCCACCTTGCAGGTACATACCGGTTGGTGTTTTTCAGGTGCGCATTCGGCATTTCTTCCACAGACATATCCACTACACGCTTCAACACATTCAGCTTGTCCCAACGAGTTTTTGATACACTTTTCGTTAAACGAACAATCGTTATCGGACAAACACTTAAATTCTTGAGTACAAATGTTATTTTGACAGTATTGGAAATCGATACACGATGAGTTTGACTTGCAGGTAGACTGACAAGCTCCTTGAATACAAAGTTGATCTTGAATGCAGTCCCTTTGAGTTGAACACATTGCTAAAAAAATTCAAACTTAATTTTATATCGCTACTTAAGAATAATGAAACTTACAAGAACAAACTCCTCCGGCACATTTACTTCCCCCAGGACATTGAGTATCGGTAGCACAAGGTAATATTGGTATACAACCCAAGAATGGATTGCCGGTAAAACCGGCTTGGCAAGTGCAGATTCCGACGTGATTAGTTGACACACAGTTGGCATTTTGACCGCAAACGTTATTTACGGAGCAAGGATCTACGCAGTGCTCATCAATGCAAGCTTTGTTTATTGAACAATCATTACTATTACTGCACTCGATAGAAATGCAAGCAACTTGTGGATTTCCACGAGAATTGGATGGACATCTGCACGTTGGTACATGAACTTCTGGTACGCATTCCGCATTACGTCCGCATGCGTTGGTATTGTCGCATGGATTTCTGCAACGGTTATCGATACATGTTGCAGTAGAAGGACAATCGCTATCGGTGAAGCAATCTCCTGGTTTGCGGCAACCAACTTTGAATGGATCCCCAATTAAACCTTGCGGACAAATGCAAGTAAATCCTCCTGGCACATTTTGACAACTGAAATGAAATTGTTAGTTACAAATTGAAAAAAAAAAAGAAAATTTGTCGTACTTGGAAGATTCGTGGCATGGATTTTCAGACAAACATTCGTTGATATCTTTACACTTTCCGTTGATGAGAGTGTATCCTGGTAAACAGTTACAGTGTCCAATATGATTTTGTGCGTAACAATTTCCCTTTCCGCAGTCAACTGCATCACAAGGATCTACAAAAATTAAATTGTTTAGAGGTTTTCAAGGAGAAAAATTTTAGTGATAAAACGTACTTGTGCATTTGTTGCTGTTTGCGTCACATTGTTTATCGTCCGAACAGTCTAGGTTATTCAAACATTCCACTTTGAAACATCCCAAGGTATTATCAAAGGCATCTCCAAGGTATCCAGATAGACAGGTGCATACAGCTTTGTGATCAAATACGTTACAAATTGCATTATTGCCGCACTTAATTTCCACACATGGATCGGTACAGACTCCGTTCTTACAAACAAGATTATCGCCACATTCGATGTCCTGACTGCATTGATTAGGTAGGTAGCAGCCTGGTTCCATGAAGGGGTCACCAATGTTTCCATCAGGACAAGTACAGACATAAGAACCTGGAACGTTGGTACATTGGGCAGAATAATGACATGGACTTTCGTTGCATTCATCTACATCGGCACAATCGTTATCCGTGTCGACAAAACCACTAGCGCAGCGACAATTCTTCGCAAGGCAAACTTGATTTGATTTACAGTCCGAATCAACGGCGCATCCAAGTTGACATTTTCCGTTATTACATACTTCACCAGGCAGACAATTATTGTCGGTGTAGCAAACTTTTACGCAAATACTATCCGAACATCGTTCGCCAAGAGCACACCCACTATTATCGGTACAAGGCAAGCAACATTGATTTGTTAAACAAACATGAGCAGAAGGGCATTCGTTGGTGGAAGAGCATGGTGTAGAAACTCGAACGCACCCTTCTTCGGGAATAGGATTTCCTTGGAAGCCAGCAGGACATTTACAAACCGTAGAGTGTTGAACACAAGAGCATAGTGCGTTTGGTCCGCACACGCCTTCTTGTTGACAAGGATTTTGACATTTGTTGTTAATGCAAGCTTGATCGGAAGGACAATTTTTGTTACTTCTACAACCAAGAATGCAAATGTTGTTTACACACGCTTGATTATTTTTGCATTGATTGTGACCAGAACAAGAAATGACACAGAGATTTTGTAAGCAACGCTCTCCATGTAAGCAGTCTTCGTTGTATCTGCAGACGGATTTACATTGCCCGTTAAAGCAAACTTCACCTCCGCAGTCGATATCTGTTGTACAACTGGTGGAAACTTTAACGCATCCACTGTGAGGGCCTTGAGGTGACGGAACAAACTTGGCTGGACACGTGCACACAGCAGCTCTATTAACGACGTTACATAGAGCATTTGGTCCACAAGCAGCGCCGTCACAAGGATTAACACAGCGATCGTTTTTGCAAACAGATTGCAGAGGACAGTCGGAATCGCCATTTGGACAATTGCCTTCGGGTCTACATCCTGAAGTGAAGGGGTCGCCTAGGTAGTTTGCTGGACACTTGCAAGTATGGCCGGTAGTTGTTCCTTCGCATATCGCAGATGGATGACAAGGATTTGGATTGCAAACTTCGATTGGTTTACAATCGACCTCAGGTATCGGATTTGGTTTGAAACCTGGAGGACATTGACAAATCGTTTTATGTTCTTCGGATATGCATACTGCGTTGCTTCCGCAAGATTCTTCTTCACATACGTCAATGCAAGTGTGGGTGAGCCTGTTGCAGAGTTGGTGAGGTGGACAGTCTAGGTTATAAACGCAAGGAACCGTTTGGCAACCACTGAAAAGATCGTTAGGGTCACCTATGTAAAGTCCTGGAGGACATTGACACCGGGCAACGTGGTTGTTTACTAAGCATACGGCACCGGGACCACATTTGACGCCTTCACACGCAAATTGACAGGTTAAAGTTCCGCTTGCAGTTTTCTTGCACATTTCATGTTCGGCACATTGGGTATCTGAGACGCACTGATTATCAATGGTAAGTTTACATCCACTTCGATCGTTTGGACTTCCGGTATATTTTGGCAAGCATTGACACTCTCCTTTGTGGCCCAAAGCGACACAAGCAGCGTTAATGGGACAAGTAAATTGAGAACATACTGAAGTACATTTTAAAACGCCGATTGCGTCTGGCAAGCATTGTTCCACTTGCTCGCAATCGTTGTCACTTGTACAGTCTGGAATTGATGGAATTTCGCAGGCTGAACTAACGGGATTCCATACGTAGTTTGACGTGCATCTGCAAGTTGGGTGTCCAAATTCGTCGATAATGCAGGCCTCATTTAATCCACAAGCAACTGTGGTACAGGGATTGACGCATTTGTATATTCCGTTTTGTTCTAAATTGCATATGGTACCAGTTGGGCAATCGTTATTGTGTGAACAATCATCTGGACGCTTTCTTTCTTCTAATTGGCAACCGGTAATTAAGTCGCTAGGATTTCCAATGTAATCTGGGGCACATATACAGGACGATCTGTGATTTGCACTAACGCACAGAGCGTTGGGTCCACATTGCACTTTGCTGCAAGCATCTACACATTTTCTTACTCCTTTACCCAGTTGGAAACAAATTTCTGAGTCGACACAATCGTCATCATTGTGACACTGGCCACGTATTTTACATCCAGATTGTAAATTCGAAGGATCACCGATGTAACCAGGTGGACAAATACAACGTCCTGTATCGCAAATTGCTCGAGGTCCACATCGCACATCTTCACAAACATTTTTACATCTTCCCTTATCGCACACTGATCCAGAAGGACACAAAACTTGGCTGTTACAATTACAGGAATGAGCATCTTGACAGATGCCTATTTCAGTTCTCGAGCACATTGAAAATGGATTACCGGCATAGCCTTCTCTACAGCGACAATCGTAACTTCCTAGGGTGTTTATACAAACTGCACTCTGTCCACAAGCATTATTAAGACATTCGTCGATGTCATGGCATTCTACGTTTGGATTTCCATTAAAGCCAGGTGGGCAATAACATTCAATATCGTTGATGGATTCTCTACATTGAGCACCTCTACCGCAAGAGGTAACGGTACAGCTCGCTTTTTGTGTTGTACCGCAACCTTCATAAGGATTTCCAGTTGTACCTTGATTGCACACGCACTGATTGGTGACTCCATATTCGCAGTGAGCATTTGAACCACATGCTGGTTTACATGACGGCTCGATAAGAGCTGAAAGTAAAAAGTTGTTATTTTTATTGTTCTTTTGTTAAATTTGACAATTTTGTACTTACGTGGCATGCATATGAGATCTGGATTTCCAAAGAACAATGGATCACAGACACACCTATTTGTACTTGTGTCGCATGTCGCACCAATTCCACAAACTATACCTTCACATCTTTGTTTGCAACGACCCCCAATACACACGCTTGGTGCAACACAAGGATTTGCATTAGAACACACGTCCGTTGTGCAATCTCCTCCTGGGAATGGATTTCCATTAAGTCCTTCTATACATTTACACGTTGGACCCGAATTTGTCACGATACATTGTGCTCCAGAACCGCAAAGGTAACCTTCGCATACTAAAAGATAAAGCGGGTTAGGAATAGAACAGTTTTAAATTTAAACAAGAAAAACTTACTTGAAATACATTCTCCGTTCGCATTTTCTTTAAACCCTACTGCGCATCTACACCACGCTACATGTTTTTCCGGTTCGCAGTATGCATGATGTCCACAAACTAAACCTCCGCATGGACTGATGCATGTGCCGTCTATGCAAGTCAAAGTGTCTGCACAGTCGTTGTTAGTTGTGCACTCGGATCTCACAGTTTCGGTCAAATCCAAAATGCAACCAGATTTGTAAGGATCTCCAGTCATACCCTTCGGACAAGCACACTTATAACCGCCCTTGCTATTTAAACAATGAGCTCCATATCCGCATGGCGTTTCCAAACATTCGTCAATATCTACACAGCCTTGGAAGGGATCTCCCTTAAATCCTGTCTCACACATGCATTTAGGTGGATCACTTGGTGTACATTTCGCGTTAATTCCACAAGGGAAGCGTTCGCACGGATTTTTACAACTTCCATCTTTCAAATCGGTGAAGAACGGAGGTGGACAAACACATTCGCCAGGTTGAATACATTTTTCGTTTGATGAGCAATCTTTATCGTTGATGCAACGCTTCTGTGCAGGTGCACAATTACCTTTATAAGCATCGCCGTTATAACCGGGTGGGCAGTGACATTCGAAGAAACCATGCGTGTTAACACATTGAGCACCAAACCCACAGGAACGACTCTCCAAGCATTCGTTTACATCTTCACAGGTTCCATCGATTATCGTTTTGAAACCTTTAGGACAAGCGCAGTAGCTAACACCTCCGGTGATCGTGATACATTCGGCTCCAGCTGGGCACGGTTCACCTTTAGAACATCCAGATAAAACACAGTTTCCTTCCAAAAGTTTGTATGGAGGTTGACATCTGCATTCTGGACTATTACATTCTAAAAAGTAAAAATGTTAGTGATAGTAAAAAATTGGGTAGGTTTAATGCTGTAGTTACCAATGCATTCTGAAAATGGATTTCCGTTAAAACCTGGTGGACATTGGCAGTCGTAACTGCCTGGTAAATTTTTACATATTGCGTTTAAGCCACAAGCGGGTTTATCTCGTAGTTCTGTACATTCGTCGTTATCTCTACATTTTCCAGTACTTCTGTCTCTCACGTAACCTGACACGCAAATGCAAACGCTCACGCCTTCGTAATCATCAAAAATACACTGTTCGCCAATCGGGCATGGATTGTTGACGGAACAACTGAATGGTGACGGTGTGTCGATTTTAACACATCCAGATCTGTAAGGATCTCCAGATGTACCACCGGGACATTGACACGAAAAGGTGCCAGGTTCGTTTTTACATACGGCTCCCGCCGGACATGGGTTTCCAGCACATTCATCGATATCGCTGCAGCCACCGCTTATTCCAGAGTAGCCAGCGCTGCAGATACATTTAGCTTCTTGATTGATCAGCATACAGTGCTGATTTGGAGCACAAAATACGGATTCGCAAGGATCTATAATTAAAATTTTAGACCGTTAAAACCGTTAAAAGGATTGTTTTTTGAACTACTTACGTCGGCAATCGTTTCCGATGTTAGGTTCTGGACAAATGCATCGTTTCTTGTTATCGCAAATTGAATTACCCGGACAATCGTTGTTTGATTTACAGGTGACGATTTCGTTGCATCTAGTTTGAGGGTCGGGATCAGGAATTGTTCCTTCCGGACATTCGCAACTATAAGAACCTGGTACGTTTCTACAAATAGCTCCTAATCCACATGCGTTTGGTTTGCTGCATTCGTCTATATCGACGCATTGCACTGCTGGATTTCCGGAATAACCTTCAGGACATTCGCAAGAGAAACTTCCAGGACCGTTGGTGCAGATTGCGTTCAAACCACACCTACCACTAAGACCGTTAATCTTATCGCATTCGTTTATATCTGAAAAGTTAGCAAAACGTGGAAAATGTATTTTGGAAGGTTACGAAGAAATTTACCTATACAACCGGCGGAAATATTTTTTGGATTGAAAGTCCAACCGTCTTCGCAAATACAAAACGCTTCGTGACGGTCAGGTTTGCAGAAAGCGTGTTGTCCGCATTTGACATCTTCGCATGGGGCTTTACACTGAACTCTCGGCGGAGACCCAATGTAACCGTTTTCGCATTCACATTGGAAACTACCAATGGAATTGGTGCAAATTGCAAATGGCCCGCAAGGTTGACTATCGCATTCGTTCGCATCCAAGCACGTGGCTTGGTGAGGGACAAATCCTTTTTGGCAGAAACATTGGTTTTCAATACATTCGGCGTTGTTGGTACAATCAAAGTTTGATTTACATAAGATATTTACGTCCACCTAAAGGAGACGATTTTTTGGATTACAGTTGTAACGAAAATTTTTTTGACGGTTTACCTGCTCGCACGCAATTTGAGGAGATGGGCTCGCTCGGTATCCTTGAGGGCAAAGACAATTATAACCAGGTACTGCGTTTTCGCAAATCGCATAAGTACCGCAAGGCTTTTCCAAAGTTATACATTCGTTAATATCCACACAACTTTTAAATGGATCACCGGTGTAATCTTCCTTGCAGGAACAAATAAAACTTCCAATAGTGTCTTTACAGATGGCATTTTCTCCACAGGGATTTGTGTCACATTCGTTAATATCTGCAGAAATTGGTATAAAATGCGAAGGGGTCAATAATTATACTAAGTAAATTCCTAAAGAAGAAATACTGGAAGAAACAGAACAGTAAAGACAAGATAAAGTGTAACATTTTGTAGAAATATTTCTGAAAGCGAAATTATTATTAATAATAAGGATAAAATTGTCGTCTTGTAAACAATTTAAAACATGTACAAAAACATAATTTGTTATTATTACACAAATAAAAATAAATAAGTAAGTTGAAAAAAAAAGTTAAGATTAGTAGCGCTTTACGCTTCGCAATCTCGTGGAGGAAGTTATCTCCAGATTGTTGCACGTAAAGCAGAGCACGTGAAAATAGCAAAAGCGTAATTAGAAGTTAAATTTTAATAAAGCACTAACTTTCACAGTACAGATGTCCTTGTCCTTTAAAACCCTGAGGACAAATACATTTGTGTGATCCTGGCACGTTAATGCATTTAGCGTTTATTCCACATGAGCCCGAGCGACCACATTCGTTGATATCTAAGCACTCTTCATTTGCAGCTCCTGTATATCCCGGCTTGCAAAAGCAGTTAAAGCTTCCATTGGTGTTGCTGCATTCGGCGTTTATAGCGCAAGGATTTGACTCGCATTCGTTAATATCTAATCACAGCATTATATAGCGAATCGGATTATTGTGCAATAAAGCAAATTAATATTAAAAGAATGAAGAATGATTTTCTAACTTCTTGTTACGTTTTGTTAAAAATTAGTAGTAAAACAATTAGAAATACATTTTTGTACAATCGAAAATCAGTCTTCACTTTTGTGTTTTTCAGTAAATATTTAAATAAACCTGTGTTTATAGCTTGAAAAAAGGTAAGGTGTGTACCTGTGCAACTTATTTTAGGATCTCCGATGTAGCCGGATGGGCAGGTACAGCTGTAGGTTCCCTCCAAATTTGTGCAAAGCGCGTTTAGTCCGCAGGGAGC
Source organism: Rhagonycha fulva (assembly GCA_905340355.1). Lineage (NCBI taxonomy): Eukaryota > Metazoa > Arthropoda > Insecta > Coleoptera > Cantharidae > Rhagonycha > Rhagonycha fulva. Next base: position 5,259,611 of record HG996559.1, read on the forward strand.
AGTAGTACCGCATTCGTCGATGTCGTGGCATCCAAATGAAAAAGCGTCGCCGTCATAACCAGGCGGACACGTGCATTGTTTTCCTCCGGCTACGTTCACGCATAAAGCTCCAGGCCCACAGGCTTTGGGATTGTCACACTCGTTCACGTCCACACACTAATTTTTTGTATTATAACCCGAAATTTTATTTTCAAAATTTAGTTTACTCACCCCGTCGAATGGATTTCCAAAGTATCCTTCTGGACATAAACAAGTGTAGTTTCCAGGAGTGTTTTGGCAGAGCGCGTTGTAACCGCAGATTCCGGGCTGGAGGCATTCGTCGATGTCTGAAAAAGTTTTGATTGTTACTCGGAGGAGAAACATTTTGGGAGAACCGCTTACCTTGACATAACACTTCACCGTCGCCTTCGAATCCAGGATTGCATTTGCAAACAAAATGAGCTGGTAAATTACAGCATTCGGAATTTGGTACACACCTTTCAGCTATTGCGGGATCATCACATTCGTTGATGTCTGAAGATTAACAGATAAAATCGTTAAAAACGTTGGTAATCTAGTAGATTTCATCTTTCTCGTGCAAACTTGCTGGTAGTATTTATTTTATAGGTAATCAATTTTTAACAGTGATAAAAAATTAGCCTGCAGGAATCGATCCAGTTTGCATAATAATCTGATACTTGGTATTTTTAACTTTGAGATCCCCTGAAGGACAAAGCATATCAGAAATTATAAACTCCTACGATATGCAAAGAAGCTTAAGTCAATATTTGCGCCTATTGCTGTTTGCGTGATGGCTGACTTGGAATGCAAGATAAAATTAAAGGTGACGAAATAACAGGTAGAACAATTTTTTCAAAGCAGTTAACACTTTCGTGTTTTTAATATTCAAAAAGTACAGTTACTGCACTGCAATTTTCTAACTTTATTGACATTTGCTATCATCGTGAAGTTTATTACACCTGATACATTCTACATCAAAGATAAACTCACGATGTTACTTACAACCAGTCTTGCAAGTGTTTAAATTGTCTTGTAAAGGTAAAACTTTTTACTACTTGGTTAATTTATATTCTAAGAAAAGTTGACTTACCTTCACAATGAAATCCATCTCCCTGGTATCCTGGGAAGCAAGTACAGGAAAAGCTGCCTAATGTGTTGGTGCAGTGCGAAAACACATCGCAGGGTCTGTATTTGCATTCGTTTTCGTCTAAAAATAGAATTCTCAGTTAAAGATCTCAATAAAATGTTAATTATTCCGTTATATCCACTTCTCACTCGAACCTGTTTAATTAAATTCAGGTTCCTTTAATTAACAATCAGCGTCGCAGTTTATGTTTGTTTGGTCTCCTTGTTATTGCAGTATTCCTGCCGATAAAGCAGTCCAACTCATAACTACGCCGTTGGTGATAATAAACATAACACTAAGTTGTGTGTTTATTAAAGCTTGCACATCGTTTTGCGATAGCTTTGCATTAATTAATTTGAAAACAAGCACGAAGTCTTCGACTTCGTGAGATTGGTTGTTAAATAACAAGCAAAATGCGTGTTTTAACGCTATTTCAATCTAACCTTTGATTTAAATTTCAAAAAATTACCTGGTACTTCACAACTACATCCTCCAAAGCCGTCGTTACAATGGCATTGATTATCCAGACAAGCACCGTTTTGACACAAAGTACCATCTTCTTTTCGACAGTCCTCTGAAAAAAAAATTTACGTTATATAAGGAAATACTAGAAGAACGACGCAGTTTCCATGGACTGAGGGCAACACGAAGCATTCATTTGCATGTTGTAATTTAATACACGCAGAATTATTAAAGCATCGTCAGATAATTGACAATTTAATTGTTGTAAATTCCATTTTTGTTTGAAAAAAGCCTAAACAATAGATCAAAAGTTCAATTTTTTTAGAAAATATCCAACTTTTGTTAACTAGCAGGATTTTAACAAAGACGAAGTTCAGGAATTTTTAATCGGAAGAGCATTCGACGGTTAAAAAATGTCTGATAGATAGAACTTTTCTGAGAACTGAAACAATCAAACGATACATCACCTTTATTTTTTATGTGCAATGTCACCCCAATTAGTAACTTCAGACTATAATAAAATAATCTCATTAAATTGCTTTCAAACAAATTTCCAAAAAAAAAATTGTGTTAAGTTGACAATGTAAGAACAAAAATAGCGTGGGTGGTCTTAATTTATTCAAAATCGGTTGCAAATTTTTTGAATACATCAAGATGAACATGCGATAACGATGCACCGATAAGCAGAGTTTATCTCTTCATCTAACAGCCTGATTTCTGCAGAATAAATTGAAATTCATTATATGAAAATTTTCTGCATTACTCGTTTAAAAAAATTGAGTAGATTTTCAAGAACGCGGAAAAATCCTTCGAGTCGTATTTGTGCAAAATATGCGACAACTAACAGAAGCAGTCGAGAACTAGGAAATCCAGTTTGGAAGTTTTGCAAAGTAGCTTTGACCAAATTAGTTTTATTGAAAGTAAGAGGATGGTTAATTTGTAAGAAAAGCGAGAAATTTCCTTTTGTGAATTATGCATGGGTGTAGATAAGGCCACGAGAGTGCAGGCAGAAGGCCACGTAAGGGGACAACCACCTTAAATCAGCAAATAAGTGAATTTTGCAACTCGGAGGCGTAATTTACATCTGGAACTTTGAACTTTCTTCCAATGTCGTTTTAAAATGTTTACTTTTTATGAAAATTACTAACTTTTAAACTTTACCATTGTTGTGTTTACAAAAGATGTAATCATTTCTTAAGTTATTCTTGTCCTTATTAAGTAAGTTTATCAGATTTTGGTTTGAAGTCGTGACAACTACTAGAGAACCAATTTTTTCTGCTATCCACCGTACACTCAGAAAAATGCATTTGCTCTCTCAAAAAGCAACAATTTGGATAATTTAAAAATCAGCAAGTTAAGTAAACACAAAATAATATTTTAAAAACTTTCGTCTCAAATTAAATTGCCCATTTACATGTCGCAACGCTTCAAGGCTGTCTTGAAGAATCTGGGAAATTTTAAGGTGATTGCTCCTCATTTGAATAATTATCTTTGAGCAAAGAACCATCCGTTTATTAAGCTTTAATCACTCCAAAAGTAATATTTATTGTGCAAAACTAAAATCTTTTATATTAATAAAATCTTGGCAACTCGTGGTATAATTTTCACTACATTTTTGGCTCATATTTATCCATTAATTTTATTAATGGGGATGATTCTATGTTTCATAATTATTTCTTCTAATATATTAATTTGCAATTCATTTTCAGGAACATTCTTTGTTTCTTTTTCTCAAATCCCTCTTTTCTGCTGTATATTTGATTATGCTCTCCAGAATCTTGTTCCATAATAAATTATTGCAGTTTTAATCCCCCTCATTACTTTATCATTCCATAAAAGCAAGTTTAGTTAAAGTATCACTTTTCCTTGACCGACTTGATAATGTCTTCATTGCTTCGGCAGTTGAATTAATTTAAAAAAAAATGTTATCCTATTATTTATTACAGAATGTTTGCTGTTAACTTTCAATCAAATGTGTTAAAAAAAATTATGTTGAAGAAACGACAAGGAAATTATAACTAATGGCAATATTTTAATGAAGTAGCATACTTAGTTACCATTAAATTTTACCATAATACATCATCATACGTTTTTTAGTGATATTATGTGTGAAAATTACCGTTTGTTTAAATATCATTTAAATACGTCTTTATTGTATTTAAATTTTTTTGAATTGATAGTTTTCTGGAAACTCCCTACTAATATTTATTAACGACAATAAATTATTTTTCTGGGTGTGTAAGACTTTTCTTCAATTTTCAAGGCAGTAAATTTGTTTTTAGAAGATTTTTTTGCATGTTCACTGAAGGTGTTAAACCCACTGTATAAATTTCCATTGCGTTAATAACGTTTGCATAATTTTACAGTTACATTTATCCAACATGTGGTCTACTAAAGCACAAACAAAATAATCTTCGTTTATAATGCATAAATTTGTTGCAATTAATTATTACAACATGTTCAGTTATTTTTTAATTAATGGTGCACTAATTTGTAATTCAGCCTTCAAAACCGTTCAAGAATGATAAACTGTGCCGGGAAGCCCAAACACACTGTGTTTTTTTATACTCACTTGTGCATTTCAGCTCTTTTTCCAATTCATCAGATCCCAAAAAGCAGTCAGGTGTACCATCGCATAGTTTCGTTAATTCGTAAAGTTGCAGGACGTCGGTCGATTCGTTAACTTGGCATCCGAAATATCCGTCTTCCAAATTTAGGAAAAATACTTCTCGTTTAATACCAAAACCGATTCCCGCATAAGAACTGGCAGTCTGGAACAAAAAATATAAATCCGATTAGTTTTTTTTGAATGCATACCAAACCACCCATTGTTTGCAAATTAAAAATTTTTGAGTTGTTTCAAGGTTGGTAAAATATTTTAACTGGGTCCCTCATGGTTTACAATAGAAATTTCTACGTTATATAATCAATTCGAAAAATTCGTGTATCTATTCACAACATACAAAAGTGGTAGCGAAATAGGCCAAAATGACAAAGTGTGTATTGTAAAGCAAGTTTAAAATATTCACAATATTAGTCAACTATAAACTAATTAAAGCTTTATAACATAACAATTACTTTACATCCTAGAATTTAAATGTCGTTAGAACAGATGTTAAGGTAATAAAATAAGGTTGTTTTTGCCTAAAAGCTTTTAAAGTAGGATGAACTCATTTTTGGATTACACAAAAGAAGTTACGTAGGTTAATGATACATGGTAATTATAAAAACTATTATCGCTTGGTTTACAAGTGGCTCCCGAGAAATGAGTATGTTTTTGCAGTAACAGCTAGCGAGCAACCTTTGCTAAATGGTTGGTTTGCTGAATTTAAATTGGCCATAATTAAAATCCCAAAATAGACTCTTATTTCATAAACGCTATATAGATCCGTTTTGCAATTTTTTTTTTACGATCGATCTTTCCGTTTCTTGTAGGATGGAAGAATTTAAATGATTTCATTGTAATCGAAAAATTAATCCGGGACCTTGATATAATAACGACCGAGAGAATGAAACTGAAAGCTGTTATGCAAGTAATTGAAATTACATTATTTTTGCAGTCTGTACTTGATGAAAAATTAATAATTTTATTTATGACTTGCTAAAATTGTTATTAAAAATGCAAAATTTAAGAAAAACGAAGGATTCCACACTGCGACCTTGCAATAACGGTTGGCTGATTTTCTAAAGAAAGGAAATAGTGTTTCGCTTCATGCTTCTGTATCCGGTCAAATTTCTTAAAAGTTATTTTTTATGAGGAAAAGTCATATTGCTAATATTTTCAAGATCATTGCATTGCTTTAATTATACTTTTCAAATGTGAAGGTTGTTACATTTTCAAAACAGGCAAATGTTATAAGATCATTTTAAATTCACGATCAAAACTGCATTTTCAAGTTTTTGGATTTTTATTTTAAAGATCACAAGATAAAAAGAACGTTAACTCATTTTTTTGGACACTTTAAGTGACCAATTTTACCTTTTCCAAAGTAGGAGGACTTTTGAATGGAAACCACACCACATGGACAATCTCACCCCAATTAGCAATGAGGCAGTTTGAAAAAATTGATTTTAAAATTATTATGTGCTTTTTATTAAAACATTTGAATTAATATTTAAAAAAGGGAAAATCTTCATTACTTAAATAAATTTGATCAAATATACTAATATAAATTACTGGCTTACGAAAATTAATATGGCTAAGCAAATATAATAAAATTTAAATCCTTTCATAAAAAAAACTGTAAAATGTAAATTGCCGAAAGCTTGTAAAATATATTTTAATTAACAATTTTATTAAGTTGACTTAGTTTGTTAAATATTTTTATATCAATAAATAGGAAAATATGCTTAAAAAGTTATATTTACATTTATTTTCTACTTAATTATGATTAAATACAAATTAAAAACCGCAATACCAATGAATAAATAAATTAATCTTAATTGCAGCAGTGTTCGCTATTTTGGCATTTGGTATTATATAATAGCGTATATAAAGCAGATTTACATTGACATTCCTATATAATTACATTTAAAACAAAAAATAATATAGATAAATTATTATTAAACAAGTTTGAATTATGTGTATTACACGATGGGTTTTTGCCGTAATATATCAATATATTTTTACCAATATCAATTGGCTTGTTATGGATTGAAAGACAAAATTATACTAAAGAAAATCTTATAAGCTTATTGCATTTTAAACTGAAATTATGACGATTATAATCATCTGAAAGCTTAATAAATTATTTAATTAACTTTTAATTTTTATAATAACTCGATATTTTAAAGTTTAAATATAATGAAAGAAAAAAAACCTAAATAAATTTAACTCTCTAAGACTATAAATGGAAGTACGTCGCTGATCAGAGATTAACTGTTAAATATGATCCCGAAATCCAGAGTTATATTGCACGTTAATGTCATATAAAAAGTCATGATAACTTTCTTCTAAATTTTCTAAATTTAAGTAAAACTCACTAACACACGCTCAATGATGCAATTAGAGTTGGTTTATTTGTCTGTTAACTTAAACTTGGACAATCCAGTTATTTAATTTATTGCACATTTTTACACTAAAAGCCTTGTAATTCGTTGATTTAAATAAAAACTTTGAATAAATGTGGTGAAAATTTTTACAGCAATTGGGGTGAGATTGACCATCTGAAAAAATTTCATACAAAATTGTACATAATCTTTAACTGCTTGTAATTTTATTTAAACGATGTAGTCCTCAAATCGACAATTTTCAATTAAATTTTGAATTCGGGTATAATCCAGGAAATTTTCTATTTATATATAAAATCTACTATTTATATTTAAAATATAAATATACGAGTCCCTACCTCAGATTTCCATTCTTACCGTTTTAAATTTATTAATTTTGTTTTTTAAATTTAATTTGAATTATAAACTTGAAAAACAGGCATTTTTAACCTGGAGGTCTTTTGGCGGCTGAAGAAATGTCTCATATATTAAACTCTTCTGAGAACTGAAACAATTAAATGTCAGATAGTCTTCGTTTTGAATGGGCAATGCCACTCCAATTAATCACATCAAAGCTGTGATAAAAAGTACCTAGTTTAAACGAATGCTAAGATTAGAACTCTTCACTTTTGTCAGAATTCGACTACTGCTACTCTAAAATTAACTAAAACTTTTAAATCCAAATATTCTACAAGAAATTTTGAAAAATTGAAAAAGCATAAGAATTTTTTTAACACATTTTCAGGAAATTTACGGTTAAATGTGAAATTTAAATATTTTCATCTTCTTCTAGCAGCATAAGGGGGACGATATATTAGGAGCCGCTGAAACATTTTACAGCAACTGAAAATTTCAGATTATGATCTAAAAATAATATTCAAGTTAGCAAATTAAAACAAAAACCCTGACGAAATTAAATAAATAATAGTAATTTTGCAAAAAAAATAAATAATAATTTAATTCAATGTCACGATTTCTTTTTCAAAAAAGATTTTTTAAATTAAACTCGAATGACTCTGCTGTTTAATGGTTTTTTCAAATTTATTGATTGACATTTTGAGTAAAATTTACATAAGTTTAATAGATGCGGTTTGTTAAACTGTGGATCGAAAAAATTCGTGGTAGGTAAAATGGGTGCTATTAAATCGACGTGTAAATTATTTTTGATTTCTACACGATATTAAGTTTTAATGCCGGTGACCTTGTCGGTTTATTACCTTGCTGTATTTACTCCTCATTTAAGTCTGCAATTAAATAATTTTTATTTAACTTCTGGAATTTGTACATATCCAGCGACCAATCAGTGCGTTTGAAATAAGAAAGTAAGAAGCGAGGAAGTTTCCTGAAAAATTTTGACGGAGCAAAAAACGAGGAAAGAATTTGCAAAATGAGCTGTAACGATCACAAGTGTTACAATGAAAATTTAAGCTCAATTAAATATTTAACTATAATGGATGTGTTGAGATATCGTCAAAATGAAATTAGTTTCGTCTCACAAAGAATGGTAATTTTCCTTTGCTATTTATATATCAATTTTATCTAATACTGTATTTTATTGTTACTATAAAAAGTACGACTTTAGATAAATACATCTTGGGTTTAGAAGATCAATACTTAAGAGATTGAATGGCTAATGATAGTTATTTCTATAGATGCTTTTAAAAAGTCATATTGTAACACGATGGTATTCAAAGGTTATTCATCCCTCTAAGAGATCTTCGAGTGTACTGCCTTCACATATTTGCAATTTGCAAATAGTTCACCTGCCACATTCCGATCGAAATAAATCACTGGTGCGCTCATCTAACGAGTTTTTCCTGACTTGCCTCGCAAAGAGGTACAAAGAAAATCGTTTTTCGCTCTTAAAAATCAAAATTTAACATAATTTATTGCAAACATTAACTTTACATGTCGTTTCACAGCTCTTGGTCTATCACACACAACATGTCGGGCAATAAAGAAATTAATTTTATGTGCCTTTGGTCAATAAATTTTTTATTTTTTAAGCGTAAAATTGGCATGCTATATTTGCAAACAAAATTCTTTTATTAAGTATTGTGTTGATTAAGTAGCGGTTCTTTTTACCGGTTTTGTAGCTTTTGCATTGTTTATCTATCAGTATGTGAGGTCAGAAATTTTAATTTTTCCTATTCGATTGTTATTTATAGCTTCTAGGGCGGCGGAGAAATATAGCGTGCTATTATTTTTAATTTTAACTGTTCGGTTTGTTATACCTAATAAAATTTTTGCTCAAAAAAAATTAATTTTAACTAACCAGAACCGTTAATACTAAGCCCACCTACGTAATTAACGTGAGAAGACACGACTAAAATATTCAACAGATTTTATTTGGCGCTTGCACCGATTCGTTAATTACGAAATGGAAACCCAAATTTGGTTCGTTTTAATGCAAACGCAGAAATTTTAAATTATTGTTTAATCACGTGTCAACTTATCGAGCTGTCTTAACTTCTATTTCTTGCATCTTGAAGTTTTATTATTTGTAACTGACATGTAATTGCATGGAATGTCAACACACAACTGGGAATAATGATAAAAAAATCTAGATTCTTCATATCTTGGAAACTTGTCAGTTTTCAACGTGCAATTGTAAGGAAAATTTTATTTACAGTAGAGATAAATGCAACCAAACAGGGACGCACTATGCGATGAACTGAAAAGCTTTTGAGCATGGAAAATAAACTTACGTTTTTAAAATTAATTATTTTGGCCTGAAGAAAACGTAACAGTATAATTTTGTTTCTATAGATTTCTATTTAATAGTAGCGTGATCTTAGCTCAAAATCCTGTAGTTTAATTCAGCCGCAGCCCATATGCGTTTTAGTGAATTATACGTGAATCAAATCGTTTCACTATTTTTAGGATTATTTAAAAATTTGAGTGCAGAAGCATTTCAAGGAGCATTTTTCTAAGTGTTTAGTTGTCAAATGTGAAAGGTAATAAATATGTACATAATTTCTATCTATGTATGTCAGACAATAAGCACTACCTGAATAAAATGCTAGGGAGGCTAAAAAAGTCTCTTAATGCATGAACCTTAAATTATTTCGTCGTAATATTATTTTTTGAGTAATGAAAAGGCATAGGTGTGATCTGAAAATCCGGTAATCCGGCTCTGCAACGCAACAATTTTCCAACCAAATATTTAAATGATTTTCAATCTCGACAAGTTACAACATAAATTGTAAATAATACAGCGGTTATGTTGTCTCCTAGAGATAATTCAAACGTGAACATAATTTCCTCATTACCAACATGACACAAGGAAATGTTTGAGATGAAAACAATTTGCAAGTTGTATCTAAAAAAGAACATGAATTTGCAATTAAATATTTCGAAAAGTCAATAATAACAAACATTTCTTTTGCAAAAAAATTATTTACGCCAAACAAAAATTAAGCGTTAATATCCGAATAATTACCTTAAAACGGCAATAAAGATATTTAATAACAATAATTAGCTTTTTAAAATGGTCACGTTTTCGCATATAAAGAGAACGATTTTCAGCAATTCCATTTTTTAAAATGTGATTTTCAAAAATTAACATTATTTAAAGTGTGAGAACCGTTTTTCGAAAAGTCGGTTTAGTTTTGTGGTTTACGCACTCTTAATTTATTTCCGTTCTTTTCATCTGAAAAGATTTGATTTTACTGTTAAATTTATGACAAATTAGTAGAAATACGTGAATGTCGTCGAGCATAATCTAACAGGAACGACCATTATTCACAAGTGATCTAATTTAAATGCTAAACACATAAATTTTCATTCAAAGTTTCGAACTTAACTGTTATATCATTTGTAGTTTAGTAGTTTAAGCAGAACAACGCAAATATGTGTTTAGAATTTCTGCATAATATAAAACGGCATTGTTTTTAGACTCTCAAGCATAAAAAATTTTTCTACACAGCAAGCATGAATATTTCGAATGATAAAACTCTTTCAAAATTGAATTTATAATCAAGAAATGTGGAATAAATCATTGGAGACTTCAACGCTCGATTGAGAAACAAACCTATTCGTTCGTGTCTTCTTGGTGATTTTTTTGCACTTTTTTATTTCGTTAGTGCTAGACTGAATTTTGTATTTTTTTGAAAAGAAAAGTGAATCGTTAAATGAAAAACCCTGAGAACAGCTGCTGTTAAATTCATAAAAATAAGTTGTTTACTTCATGTAACGTTAATTCCACATAATGAAACTGCATAAACTGGAATTACGTAAATTGGCGAGTGCACATTTATAATCGAATCACTTTCAACCTTTTTCTAAATAAAATCAGTAGGAATATTTTTTATCTTGTGGAATTTTCTTTGTACAATTTCTAATTAAGTAATGAATAATGTGACGTATACGAGCAGCAAGTCTTCGGATCACACCAAATATAGTTTGTTGAAATACACCAAGGACGTTCGTTTAGTCCTACGCTTGAAAGGACTAAGACAAGTCTATTAACATTAATTTACATTGCATCAGGAAATAAATCGCTCTGAGTCTTAGGCTTAATTTATTATTTTGAAAAAAGCAACCAAGTTTCATCGAATATGTTAATGGTTACTGAGAAGCTCCTTGTAGGGAAACCTTTTTTCTTTGGTAGTTAGTAAATCAATATTATGACTTCTCAATTAAATCGTCGCTTTAAGCTTCCAACTGGAGTTGCTCCCGAGTGAAACCTAAAAATAACTGTGTCCCGAATTATGGTACAAAACAATGTCGTATATTATTTTAAGCACGCAATACGGAAGTGAATTTTTCTCATGCAACAAAACCTTTTTTAAATGTCCAAAAAATTAGTGGTTCACTTGTACATTATGCAAAAGCTTACGTAAGTGTATAAATAAAAATCGAATGCTATCGTTTTTAAAGCACCTAATTAAAAAACCTATCTATATCGGTCGTGCAATTTTACATGTGAAGTCTCACGTACTCGAAATTGTTATCTTTTTCAAACTTGTAACTAATGGCTCATTAAAATGTACGTAATAGTTTGAATATCAGTTAAGAATGTGAATTATCTTCCCAAGTCATACAAAATTAAATTAATTAAAATTGAAGAAAAAACTGTAATTTGCAACGGTAAAGCGTATCATTGTTTTTAATTGTATTTATTTTTGCCCTAAATTATTGTTCATGTTGTGCTTGATATAAAATCATGTGTGTTAATTATAATTGAAGCTCTTATCGTCTTCATTTTTCACACACGCTAACGCAGTGGTTCTCAACATTTCTGAAGCCGTGGAACACTTAATTGTACATAATTTTTCTTTCGGACGATTTAGTCAAGATATAAAGTGTATAATCGTGAATAAGATTGAAAAAACATTGTAAACTTTTTCCTTTTTTTTTGCTGTAATAAATAAGGGCAGTTTTCAGGGCCACTTCTATGATTTTCCGATTTTATGACCAACGCGAGGTCGTCGTTTTTTATGGTTCAATAAGGAAAAAAGTTGTTTATAGAATGTTTCAGATATGATTGATTGTTAAACACGGTATTGGGTAAGAAAATCGGCAAAGAATGGGTAATTAATATACCATTTCATGAATTTTTGTTTCCGTTAATAAAATTTTACTATTATTGGAAAAAGCAGCGTAATCATCATACAAAGCTGTTGAAGGTAACAAATTGTTGACTTGTTGCAACCAAAAGAGAATAAAAGCATAGAAATCCTTTCAAATAATGACCAACAAGAAATTTGCAATGAAAGGAAGACAAGAATCGAGTAAAACTGGTTTAAAACGAAACGTGTGTTGATAAGGCAATTGAAAATTATCAAAACACCCACCAAGAAAAATTAATCACGGAAATTGTTAAATAGAAGAAAATGGAAGAAATGAAATTATTGTAAAGATAATATGATACTCAATTTTTCATAGAACTTAAAATTCTTAACTTGTAAATTTAATGTGTGGCTGTGACGTAATCGTATTAACGTAATTTGCTCGAGAAGTTTAGTGGGAAATTGAATCCTTGTTTTGCGTGACTGTAGTACATATAGTTTAACTTTAGATAATTTTAAACCAAAATGATCATAATATAAGAACCAATGTCATCTTAATCAATAAAATAAAAAAAAAAAAAAAACGGCAAAGTATTAAAATATTTAATTTAGATTATTATCAGTTACCAATTTTAATAAATTTGTAGCTTAAACTAGGGTAGTCAATGTTTTACCCCGATAAAGCAAAGCATTAAATTTGAGGGTTGGTAAAAATTGGATATTCCAGAAAGATTTGTTTCATTATTTGCAATAAAATTCAAACACTAAACTTTGACCCTGAGCTTAAAGCAATAATTTTGGGAAGAACAGCAAAATTGCTAGCCCCCTCCCCCCGCTCATCGTTAATTTTGTAATAAAATTAATTCTAATAGTTTGAGAGTTGTTTGAACTTTTTGAGTTTTTATTCTCGTCATTTAAACGTCATGGATTATAAAATTTAAAACTTAACATTTTTTATCTATTTTAAATGTAAAAAATTTGGACTGAAAATTGTGTCACGGTGACTAATTTCATCTCGACCATCAATGTGTAAATTTACGTTTCAATAAGGAAGTTTGAAAAAACGAAATATTTAAAATAATTAAACTACTTTTCGAAATTTGTTAAAATTTATAAAAAATGTACCAATGTAATTTTGAGGGAATTTGAATTTTAGTTTAAAATCCGGATTTTTCTCCCGAAATTCACTATAGAGATGTAAGCAAAAATATTTAAAAAACAGTGTTTCAGAAACTTTGAATGAAGATCATTTCAATTAGCCAATGTCATCTCAAGCAACGGTGAAAAAATAACTTTCCCAGAAATTAAAATTCCTTACGTTTTATATGATATATCTCCAAATAACTGCAGATATCGTACATTAATTAAAATGAGTACAGCATATCTTGTAATTTGTCACCTCAGCTAAAAATGTAAAATATTTAATTATCATGATATTTTAATTTAGATTTAAAATGTAAGCTTTTAACCACGACAATAGCTAAAAAGTTTCTGGATATTCATGAGAGAAAATGAGCCAAAATGACAATTTTTATCCCAATTCTCAAGGTTTTAATTGTACTTCTTTCTGAATCTGAAATGTTTCAATGATAAACTAAATAACAAAAATTAATTTTCAAAAAAAATTAGATTATGATTCAATATCAAAGGCATTTAATATAGAAAATTTCTAAGAATGCTTGTAAAATTATAAATTAATTGAAATATTTATTCAAAATTGGTAACCAAATAATCAATTAATATTACCTGAAACGACCATGTGAAAAATTTTATCTTCAAGCAGCTTTAATTTAAATTCCAGATTTTTTAATCAAAATAATTTATTGTGGATAGCCAATGTCACCACAATTGTATAGATTTAAATTGAAAATTTTTTTAATATTGAATTTAAATGAAAACATCCGGGCATTTTATTATTATAAAATTTTTTGTGAACTAACACGAAAGTCACTTAAGTAACAAATCATTTACATTTCACAATTTTAACCAAAAATAAGAACTTTTCATTCAGAAAACGTTCACTTTTTACAAAAAAAACATTAGCGAGTTTTAATTTTAATTTTGTAGCAAAATTTACGATTAAACTTAAAAAAAAATTAGAATTTATAGCTTCCGTTTAATAAAATGAAAATTCGTAATTAAAATGTTACAGTTAAAATAATAACCTAACTGTTGAAGGTATTTGTTCCAAGTTATGCATTCAGACATCGTAAGCTTGCATAGTTTCTATTTTCTTTTGCATAGAGAAACAATAAATTAATAAATCACTACCAAATTGATATTTAAAATGTTCTAGGCTATTTTTTGCTCAACAAAATATTTTGACTATAAATAAAATTAAAGTTCAACAAAACAAGTTTTATTGATTCGTTATCGATTTATTTCTAACAGTTTTTCCACTCCCAAAATTAAATTGAGGAAATTCTAGTTGAGAAATAAGTTTAATTTAAAAATGCTAATTGAGAAATTAAGAAAAATGAGTATCCTAATGGACAATGTGTAATCGTCTGCATCCTAAAGCGATTTTTCAATAAAACTTACTCAACGTGCAACAAAATTCATTTAAATTCTACAAATTGACAAATTTGCTTTTTTATATTCAAATGATTAATATTTCCACCTACCATATTTTGCAATTCTTCTCTTATAAGGAGATTCGTTGGATATACAGGATGTCTCACTTTCTACATTATTTACGCAAGCATTTAACATATGCGTACTTAATATAAGGTAAATCGTGCTTTAAATAATTTTGCCACAATGAATACTACAGAATAATAGTAAAAATTATTCTAAAAATAACAATCGTATAATTACTTACGTAATTAGACAACTATAATTTATGGCAATTAACAATATTAATTGATTTATGACTCACACAAATAACCATTATTACGTGATTATTAACAACTGTTTACTTGAAACATGGAATTCTCTCACAAACAATGGAGCTACACGTTAAGCAAAAAAATTCAATTTTTCGCAAAATCATAGGATAGCACGAGAATGAAAAGAATTTTAACTTAGTCATCAAGGCAGATGTTTCCAATTTTGCATACAGGTGTTTTATTGAAAATCGATTAAACCAGGAAGTCATTACTCAATTTGCATAATAAAGTGCCATTCAAATGTAAACCGAATTGTGAAAGAATGACCCAGATAACCAAAATTTTGTTTACTTATTGTATTTCACATTGAAGATGATTTCAATTAAATCAGAAGGTTGAAAAATGTATAAAGAGCAGCAAAATGCAGTTAGATTTCTATGTATTATTTATAATTATGGTATTGTGGAGGCAAACATTTGCATAAAAATTCAAATGTTACGTAATTTTTAAAATTTGATTCTTTAGTGCTAACAATTTTGTTAGATTTACCGTTATATTCAAATTAAATTATAAATGTGCAGTTCTTCTTTCCTAAATTTGTTTAAAAGGTGATAATGTTTTTCTAAAACGACATTGGAATAAATTTGCATGGTTGATTTTTAACCATAAGGCGAAATTTTTGTTTTATCAACCTTCAAGTCTACGATTTTGAAAATGTGGGATAATGTAACGGTCTAGGAAGACACCTTATCAAAATCAATACATGTGAAACTAAAAGTAGCCACTCTTTCATTCATCAAAAAATTAACAGTAATTTTGGATATAAAAATCTCTTGTTTTTTATTTCTTATTGATTTTATTATTTTTTTTTTTATTATTTTATAAGTTCGTTCGAACCGAGAACCTTGCACTAATAGTAAAACCTACTAATCATAAGAAATCAAGGTTTGAATTAAAATTAATTAATGAAGGAGAAGAAAACTAATTAAAGTATTAGCAGAATTTAGAGGGCGAAAGCCCATCAGCAGTCATATCCGGATGGTCTTACATAATTTTTCTCACGTTTTTGTTGACAAGTCGATCATTACTAGATGATTTACCAATTAAATGGACGAAGGTTGCAGTTAATTTATTTGTGTATTGTTTCATCGTTTCTAAAAATAAATGGTAAATTTTCAATTATTTTGCTGAATTGCATTTATCAATTAACTTCACGGTTATTAGTGTTCTCGTCCTAAATTTTAATTAGCGTGTTACGATTAAGCTACCTTTGATTGGTAGCACATCCTCCAAAGTAACTTTCACAAGCTCCACTTTATTAAGCAAGTCTTAAATAGCCGAATTTTTAATCCGTTATGCACGAATCAAACTTTCTTACAAATCCTTTTTGTCCGTTTTAATTTTTGTAATAATTATCATAACTCGAGTTGTTTATTTAACGGGATTTGAAAGAAGTGAGTTTGTATTATTTTGAAAAAGAGCAGTAAAAATTGCGTTGTGTAAAAAAGGTCAAGTTAATTATATTTTGTTATCCTAAGCATAGTAAATAACTAACGAGCGGAGTTAATTAGCTCCTTCGATTTTATGGCTTTGTAAATTAAAAAAATAATTAATGTGATTTAAAGTTTGCGTTTGTAGTTTTCAATTTTGTGCTCATCCGGTGTCACTGTCGTCTCACGTACTTCCGCTTTGCCACCTCATTGTATCTTTCGAGTCGTTGACGTTTCGTAGTATCACGTTGGCGATGTTGAAGCTTTTTATGCCCATACTTGCAACAACTATGGTATGGATCTGTGACATCACTATACAGCAATTAAAATAATTGCCCAGTAACCATTGCTCAAGTCGAACACCGAGAAAACAAACTCAATCGACAGGTGAAATCCACAGTTTCCACAAAACATGGCAAACCTGAACATCGCTATTTGCTAAACAATACACGATTTAAGAATATTAACGACTTAAGATGCTTAAAGCTCAGACTCGAATCTCATCATAAATTTGTACTACGCTAGACGTTGCAAAGTTCAAGGATGATGGTAAATCGTATATTACAGCTTCGAGGTTTTCATTTTAATTTTCTGTTTTGTGATACAAATAAGTATCGATGTAAACCACTCTGTAATTAAACGTAAACACGGGTTTGTTACTTAACCCGACGCAGCGTTGAAATCACCATTACTGAATTTACGACATTTCCAATTTAATCGGTTAATTTATCAATTTTTACGATAACATCTAAGATTGTAATGCACGAAATAGTTAAAAGACCGCAAGAAAATGGTGCAAGTCTCATAAATGTTTCTTTACTTCATTAAACAGCAAAACGGTTTTCCGTTTATGTTTACCAATAATTCATCAACGTCGTAAGTCGGAAAAAGTTTCGTTGTTCAGTTACCAATTATAATTTTCACTCAGTTATTATCTCTCATAAATGTATCACGTAAGTACGTGATTTGTTTATGGTTCAATAAATTTTTTTATTGGAAAACCAATCATTGTTCTCTGTAATAATATAATATAAGAACAAAGACCTGGTAAACGATGTAAAGAGGGAAATTGAGTTTCAAGGTCACTTTTGATAAGCGAAGTAAGAATGCAAACTTTTAGTTTCTAACCTAACGGATTTTTAATTGTTTTGCACGTAGGTAAACCAATGAATCGAGAAACTTGAAAGAAATTGTTATTGCAATAAATTCTAATGTTCTAAATTAACAATTCTTCAAATGTGTCTTAGAGCAGAAAGGTAGCTGACCTATCATCAAGACATACCTAAGATTTACTACAGAAACGTTGTCTTCTTATTTTACTTTAAGTCGAAAAATTTTTGTTACGCTTCTGCTCGTTGAATAAATAAAATTAAAAGTGGCAGACGAGAAATTATAATTGCATAAAATTTAAATTTTCCACTTTTTGTAGGAAAATTAAAATTCGAGTAAGCATTTTAATATTATGTAAATCGAGTTTATGTAGCGTAAGAGCGACTTAATTTCCATGTTATCATAACCGTGCTTCAAAAAACGTCGCGGTTGATTAACATTTCGAAAAAATGTTGAGAAAACTTCTTTGTTTCAACAAGTAAAATTTTAACTGGTCATCCGATACAAATGGCGTGGTAAATTAGATCGGTAACTTTTATAATATAATTACATCAAATTTATTTGATGTAAGGTTTTGTAAAGATTCATGGATTTCGTTTGACGTTTGAATGGTATAAACGCGGCATACGTAATTGAAGATATCTATTCATGTGATATTATCAACGTCGATTTGATTATCGAACGTAAATGGTTGAAAATATTACTAAATAAGACCATAAATTGCTAACCTCCCATTGTTTTATAAGCTTCTTGAGCTTTTATTTAAGTCTCAGTCTTTAAAGTACAGCCCGATAATCATTACCGAGATTCGAACTCGTGATGTTGATAATAATTTTTCAGAAAATTAAAGTTCAAGCAAGTTTGCATCATGAGAATTTTGGATGAGTAAAAATGCGTGATTTAATTTATAACGGACACGGCGTACCGTAACTGTTAATAAAATTGCAAATGTATGCCAAACTTTTAAACACAAAGCGCTTAATTAAATTAGCAAAATAATTTTTCTTCTGCTATACAATTGTCATATTTATTAAATGGCAAAACATCTTACAGTTAAATTTTACCAAATGAAACTGAACTGTGTTTTTTAAATTAATGGCCAAAACCGTTATGCTAATTTTATTGATTGAAAGTCCAACTCCCGATGGGATGAATCGTCCAAATTAAATCATCGTATTCCTGACCTGATCGTACATAAATTGGCCTGTGGAGAAAGTCGATACTGAAAAATCATCTTTTGTTTGTCGTAAAGTAAAAGTTACTTAGCGAATTAAACCATACAGACATTTTACAGCATCGTAAAGAGATTCGTGTTTAATAAAGCCCTGATGTAATTATACAACACAATATTGTGGGACACGCACGTAATTTTTATCGTAAAATGGTGTTACGCTTTTATCGTTAAAAAAAATTTTATAATGACGATGATTTTAAAAATATTTATTTATTATTCAATTCGAAATTACTACTTACTTCAAAAAACATTAACTCAAACGTGTAAATTGGTATAACCTGTATTTTTGAACTTAAAGAGCTTAATAATATTTTTATTACCTATAGTAACGGTTCACACTTTCTAAGTGGATGACTTAATGGAAAATTGTACCGAAGTTTTACTTTTGATTACCACTTTGGTTTTCAAAATTACGAAAATATCAAATGGAATTTGAAATTCCTTGAATTTTTTCACGTATTTAACAATTTTTTTTACTTCTTAATTATCTCTTGCACCTTTTAAAAATTACGAATAAAAATGTAAAACTTTAGGAGTTGACAAGTCATTTAAGTTCGTGAAAATTTATTTTTTTAGAATTATCCTACTGATAAAATGGAATCTTATGTCAAAATTTTGGTTGAAATTTATGGGACTGGTCTTTCCGTTTGTATCGAATTTAGAATAAAAAAACAATTTTCTTCATTTATTAACTTTTCATTAGTGCGACAATTAAGAAGCTGATTTTCTTGTGTTTTTTGAATTACCAGTTGCTTGTAAGACTTGGAATGAATGAAACGGCTCATAAAAATATAAAAGTTAGTCACCCTTAAATTCAGTGAATTATGGGTACACAGTTTTCATAATAAATTTCAAACACTTTTAAATTGAATACCGTTAAATTTAGGGGAATAAAATCTTACAAGAAATGTTGTAAATTACAGTTCTGCACCGATTTTGTTTGAAAATATATTTGATATTTATCACTATTTACGTATTATAAAATGTATCCTCGATTTTGCAATATTCTGTCTTAATTTACTTTTGTAAAAGGTTGAATTTTGATTCCATTTTATGTTTCAAGTATATCTGTGTTTTATATGATATTTTGTAAACTTCAGCTCGTAGTTTGCTAGCATTTTTAATACATTCCATTTGTTACTTTTTCCATTTAAATCATTTATTCTTTGGATTCATTCAAAATTATCTAACTAACCAATTTCTTTTTAGACAATTTCATCAGCTGAACGATGCATTTGTATGGTGTAAAAAGTACTTAAATTTTTCGTGAATCCTTTACTATACTCCCTATTGCCTAAAATATGAAAAAATGAGTGTGGGACCAGGAGTGGGTGTACAGAGTACTCTTCACTAACCAAAAAAAATGTTCTTGTGGAAAATTGTCTACTTATTACATAATAAAATTAAATAAATAACTAAAAATGGCGACAAAATTATTACAACTTTAAAGCAGAAGCACATAAAAATTATTACAACAATTTTACGCTTAAATTCTCTACAGTTTTTATTTAATAATTTTTTCTAATAGCATCGTTTATGAGTTATAACTTATAAGTAAAGCTATAAAAATTGTTAGATGATTTAAGACAGAAAACCGTGGATTTATACTTTGTAAGTGATTTATTTGTATTAAAAAACCAAGTAATCAAACTTTTTGAAAACAGAAATAAGGTCAACACTGCCATATCAAAGTTTACCATTTTATATAGCAGATTACATCAAAACAACTTTCATCATAATAAAAGCAAAACTTTCAAATCAAAACAACCAAATAACACAAACAACTGTTGAATTTGAAAGAAAAACTGATAAAACAAGAATTTGTTGCTTTTTTCTCAAATGTTTTATTTTGGATTTTAAAAAGGTTACAAATTTTGTTAAAAATATGGTAAAATATCGCTTAAAAATTCACGAGTTTTTAAGGAAATTGTTAATTAATTTAACATTCTTATTATTATTATTATTATTATTTCTGAACGGGTGTGGTCTGTAAAAGTTACTCCCACTTGCACTTAGGCTCCTGGCCCATTGTACCCCGCGTTCCTAGTTTTACCCCATCAAGTTCAAGTCCTCAACAAAGTTGAGTACATTATTGATGGGTGAATTTCTTATCTCCTCGGTGGTCGGATAGCGACTCCCTAGGTGTTCATGCCTTACAGTGGCAAGAGCTGGACATACACATAGCAGGTGGTATGGAGTTTCTTCCTCCTCCCCACACATACTACATGTAGGATCTTCAACGACCCCAATATTATTGAGGTGTTTATTTAAGCAGCAGTGTCCTGTATATAGTCCTACTGTTTTCCTCAACTGAGTTCTGCTCAGTCGGAGTATTTCTTTGGTCTTTTTGTCCCCGGAGGGTTCCCGAATAAACATCCGCGATTGCCTCAGTCCCGGAAGATTCCTCCAGTACACAAGGTGTTTCTCTCTTAGTAGTTCCTTGATAGTCCCTTTTGCAGTCTTGTATGCAATCCCGCAAGTTGGTTCTGGACCTACTAAACTATTACATGCAGCCTCCCTTGCTAGGGAGTCGGCTTTTTCATTGCCACTGATACCAGTGTGTCCCGGCACCCACATCAGTGTTAATCTGTTGCTTTGTGCCAGTCTCACCAGTGTGTCAAGGCAGTTCTTCACAACTTTGGAGTGTATTTCTACTCCCTCCAGAGCTTTTAATGCTGCCTGGCTGTCGGTCATGATGCAGATGCGCTTATTAACATAAGCCCTCCGAATCAGTTCCTCTGCGCAGGTCATTATTGCCAGAATTTCGGCCTGGAAAACAGTTACGTGTTGGCCCAGGTTTATGCTAAAAGCATCCCCTGGTCTCTTACCACTTATTCCTGCTCCAGTGCTTACGGACGTTTTGGATCCATCAGTGTACCAGATGGTTTCGAATCGTTTTCCCAGCTCCTGTTCGCCGCCCTCCGAACCCCTCTCAGGAATTATAACCTTAAAAGGTTTTCGGAAGTCTCTTACAGTGCTGGTTCTATCCGATTTCATACAGAGCGTGTTGTTACTCCTAATGGAGTTGAAGATCATGGTATGGTGGCCCTCTCTAAAGATTCCACCCCCTTGATCATTAATCGTCAGCCTGTATGCAGCCATTTGGGCCTCCATTTCCACCACCAGGTGTAGTGGGTGCAGTCCCAATAGTGCCTCCATTGCTGCGGTGGGCGTTGTTGCCATTGCCCCCGTTATTCCTAGACAGGCTAGTCTTTGCAACTTATTGAGTTTTTTAATACTTTCCTTTTTCTGGGCTTTGTGCCACCAGATGAGGGAAGCATATGTTACCGTGGGTATCACCACTTTGGTGTAGAGCCAAAGGACCATTTTAGGTTTTAGTCCCCACGTTTTACCGATCGTTCTCCTACAGGCCCACATGGCCCTAGTCGCTTTGATCGTTATATTATCAATATGTTTAGTAAAAGTCAATCTTTTATCCAAGGTTACCCCCAGATATTTGACTTCATCTGCTAGTTGCAGATTTTTCCCCCAGAGTATGGGCATCCTCACTTCCTGCAGTTCCTTTCTGCATTTAGTGAAAGCTACCACGGCGGTTTTTTCCGGGTTTACCGACAATCCTACCTTGGTGCACCACCGTTCGACAATTCTCAGGGCCCGCTGTACTAATGCAGACAAAACCCCTCCGAACTTCCCGACGGCGAGGATTGTTATATCGTCAGCAAAACCTTGCGCGTGTATTCCACCCTGTTCTAGCGCCCTCAGGAGCTCGTCCACAACCAGGCACCACAGGAGGGGCGACAAGACGCCCCCCTGCGGACACCCCCGCGCCGCGGAGACCTCCGAGGTCGCCAGACCCAGAGTAGCCTTAATGTTTCTATTCCTCAGAGTGGAGCTTATCCATCCTATAATGAATGGACTCACTCCTCGTCTCTGAAGTGCGGTCTCAATTGAGTCAAAAGACGTGTTGTCAAACGCCCCCCCTATATCAAGGAATACTCCTAGGGCAATCTTCTTTCTTCATTAACATTCTTAATTCAATTTATTAAAATTATACTGAAAATATCTTGGTTTCTATTAAGAACAACTCCAGGCTCGTTGAATTAATTGAAAAAATGATTAAAACAAATATTTTTAAAAATTAATTCTTTATTTTATTTGCTTAAAAAATTTTTTACTCTCTAGATGAGTTTACGAGTTATAACCAAAAATGTAAATATCTAACTTGTTTTACATTTTCTCTCCTTGAGCATAATTTAAGTTTATTTTTTTTCAATTTATAAATTTAAGAAAATTATATTAATTTATGTTATTTTTAATAAATTGATTAACAAAATTAAAGAATTAAAATAAATATTTACAAGGTTCGATAACACGGTTAAATTTAATAAATTTAGTTATAAATTTTTTTTAACCGGCCATCACTGTTTATGGGCTATGAACAACAAGTAAAAATAAGTTATTATACTGCAATGTGCAGAAAAATGCAAAATGCAAAGAAATGATTCTGTGTGACTTTAAAATATATTGCAAATAAATTCGGCAGTATCGCAGGTTAGATTTATGTGAACTAAAAATTAGCAGTAGTTTCAGAGTGCCAATTAAATGTTGATTTGTAGCAAACTGTTGCTAAGTTTATATTTATAAAAATAATCTGTAACCAACGGTGGTAATTAATTCAAAATAATACAACACACCTTAAGACTTAAACCGTATAAATAAATAAACATTTGTTATTGATGCAAATGAGCTTCTGCTTACATATTTCTTCTTCTTCATAATTAATCACGTATCCTCATGGTGACGATAACAATTATTATTATACTTTTATGAAAATTAATAATTTATTGTTTTGAAAAATGTTTAATATCGTCTAATTACATCTGTAATTGCAGCTTACATAAATTGCTAGGAAGCATAATATAGCAGTCCTATTCTACAGATATGTATGTAATAGATTCAATTTAGCAATTTAAAAAGTATTCATAATAATTGGATCTCAAAAGCAAGTTCCCGAACAGGAAGTAATATAGAGCAGAGATTATTATTTAAATAAGTCATGTAGTAATATTTATTGCAGATATGTAATCGGACAAAAAATAATAATGCGAGGGTTATTCATCTTTACCAGTACGTGAGTTATATTTTTTTGAACTATTAAATCACATAATTTTTAAGGTCGATTATTAAAGAATCAAGGTAAACGGAAGCGAGTGAACTTTGTATGTTTCCCTATTTTAATCAGTGCTGTGCGTGCGGGATAGGACGACAGCATAATACGTCGATTGACATTTTTAAAACTAGGTAATAACTACTATAATACCCAATAATTATCGCATAATAAATAAATTTTCTAACCGATTAATTACCTAACCACATTGAGCAATTTTGGTTTATATTAATAAAAAAATTAGAATGACCCTTATTATTAAGAAATATTAATTAAAATGTAAATGTTAACGATGCATAGTTGGTTTGCCTTAATTAAATTGCAATTAAATAATATAACATACTATCATGAAATTCCTGCGGGATCTATAATTATGGAATATTAACATAAAAATTGAGATCAAAAGAAGTGAAATTATTGCAAGTAAAAGTTGAAAATAAAATTGTGCTACTTCTTGACATTTAGTCACGTTCAAGACACAATGGCATTTACCATAACAAAATTGGACAATTACGGGGTCAATGCAACAAATAAATGTTACGTTTTCTGAAAACGGTTGGTTTAATTAATTGTTGTCTCCATCTCGGAGTGATAAATCTTATCTGCATGAGTAATTTAATTTTAATAACAATTTAATAGCGTCCATTATAAACAATTATGTGTTCTTGCGCGAAAATCACTTATGCATCGATCAATTATAATCTTAATTTGCAAGAGTATGACGTACTTGCAACTCAATTAAAAAAGATGTAATAAAACACTCACCGTTGTCGACGTTTGGAGCCATATCCAAACGACTAGAGGAAGAATTATCTTCATTTTTGCTGAAAAAAAAAAGAAACAAATTATTGAACAAGTTATAACGTAAAAAAGTGTTAAAAGAAACTTAAAATTGCAAAATAATTGGTTATGAATGAATTTTCTGCAGAAAATTTTTGAACTTTAATTAATATCTAACAAAATAAGCAACGAGTGTTTATAGAATCGTGCAAAATTATTCAAAATGTATTCATGTTGTTTTAGAATTCCTGCATAGTATCGTATTTATTATCGTCTTGAAGGTATTCTTAGGGAACAAAATATTGCACGTTTTTCTCCGTGTGTAATTTCACCGAGATGTTTGTAACTCCGTGTACATCCTCCATTATCCTATCACATTCTTGCAGATCTTTGTCTATTCGTTGTCTTATTTTGACATGATGCTAAGGCTTTATGATATTATGTATTCAGTATCCAGCAATATTTTATTGCGTGATCCTACGGAATTCTAACTTTTATCTGCACGATGCAAACACAAAGATGCATCTGCTTACAATTTTGCAAATGGAAACAAGTCCCAACATCTCATAACCGAAAAATACGTTTGTTTTATTTAATCCAGTTAATGATTGCGTATCTACTCGAACAAAGTTAATTTACTTTTATAATTGGACTTTACCTCTTGACAGAAAAGATAATTTCAATCTTCAATCGAGTTTTCATAACACCAACCGTAACGAAAAAATTTTAATGGCTCTAAAATATCTTTTACTCAGCAACTCCGCGATTTAAACCGTCAAATTTCCCTAAAATTAAAATTTTTTATTCCTTCCTACGCGAAACTCGTTCCTTAATTAGTTAAATTGCATCGTAAACATTAAGGATTAATTAAAAATAAAAAATAAAACCACCGCCTTATTTAATTTTCAGTAAGGTAAGCTGATTCACGTGCCAAGAATGCTGCCAAATTGATTTCGTATTAATTTTTTTCATACGTACAAAACATTAAAAAACAAAACAAGGGAACTTAATTACCTAAAAAAACTTGTTTTCGAAGAAGTGAAACTAATTTTTTATTGTTCTATTAATACTAAAACCACTCTTGATGTCTGTCATGTATAATAACAAAGGCAATAATGGTTTCTATAAGAAAATCAAAAGAAAATTGATGTCTGCGGATAGTTACGTAACGGTGTAGTTGAACGTTCCTCAAGGCGAATTAACTGAGAGTAACGAGAGATGAATACTTATGATACATTAACTCGACTCTGTTAGTGCAAGTTGTTTCTGAAAATTTGTGTAAACTGAAAAATTTTGCTTAAAATGCAAGTTTAAATTATAAAACAGAAACTTTTCGAAGCGTGGTAGTACTAAAATTAGCAATTTAACTTGGAGATTCAAACGCCCGATAAGCAACAAACCCGAATAATTTCGCTTCTTTTAGCGTTTATTAAATTGCGCATTGCTTCAAAACCGTTAGATTCACACGAAAAATAATGTAAACAAAAATTGTTATCTTTTCATTTTCTGCAATTCTTGTTTAAAATATTTTTTGTTTTCTAGCACGATTTACGAGATATAAGCAGCAATTATGATTTTGTATAGTTTTGAATAGATTAGGTAATCATGCAAAAAGACAAATTTTAATACAATACTTAAATTTTCTAAAGTTTTACCGTTTATGAGTTCTGAAAAAAATAATTAAATTGGTTCATGATGTTACGAGATCAAGATTTAATTCAAGTGTGGGTTTCTACTTCTCAAGCAGTGCATTTATTTAAAAATTAGCAGTAGTCTAGTCGGATCTTAAATTTGCTTTCAAAATAAAAAAAAGGAAAAAAATGAAAGTAGTACCGAATTAAGGTCAACTTAGTTATCACAAATTAATTGAAAACCGTTGAATTCAGAGAAAGAATTGTTGAAAAAGAATGTGTACCTTTTAATTCTATTTTGTTGCTGTGTAGTAGCGTTTACGAATTATATAAGCAAAAATATAAATATTCGTCGTCGATTTTGAAATATTTGAGAATACAAAGCAAATTATTACTCATAATGCAAAAATTTTAATACAAATCGGGATATTATCTGACAATCCCACTGAAAAATCATATGTTACAATGGAAACGATATAATAACGCCTTCGACTGATAATCCCACTCAAAACTGTTAAGATTCCTTGAAAACGTTAAGTTCATTCAAAATTTATTTTTATTTGCAATTTCCAATCAAACTTATGGACTCTACACACAATTGAGTGACATTCCTGAAATTACTTCTTTAAAAAAATTATAATCGAGGTAATTCTGGTTTTCTCGAATGTAAATTTTGCTAATGGAATAATTTTGATTTGACTCATCAAACAGAACAGAAGAAAGTTAATAGAATTAGGATTATGAATTGGAGATACAAACGCCCGGATGAGCGACGAGCCCGAATTATTTGATTAAATATTCCGAATCAATATAATAATTACGTGACGACACGGTTCAAATGATGAAGTGACAACAAATTTGGTGTTAGTCCAACAGGTTTGAAAGCAAACTTGAACCTTAAATGTGAATAATTATAAAATTTAATTATTTTATCTATACGGTCTATGCTAATTAAATAATATTTTATGAAAACACAGAAACGTAGACGATCAAGGTTGCGATATTGCATAAAGTGAAATTGTTAAAACACCTCTGAAATTATAAAAATGTCACCGTTGAAATATTTTTCTTTGGAATCGCTAATTCTCACCATAATCTGCTTGCGTGTATAAGCTTTAAAATTACCTTGGCGATGATTTAACCACTTATGAATAAAAATAGTAAATAAAGTATCCATTTATCATCGTATATTGCTAATATAAAAACTCGTTATGAATTATACGTAAATTTACCAGTGCGGTTCGTGAAAAAAGATTAAAAAGAGATTATAATTTTATTATTCTTATGTAAGTGGAACGTATGAAGTTTTATTATGCTCGGTGTCCCAGATTTCCTTTATCAATTCAAAAGTGTTGACTTAATAATAGTGGGAGGATTATTCTTCGAATATTTTCATTACATACATAGGTAATGTTCAATGCCCTCGCACAATTGTGTAGGCTACACAAGGCGCCATGACGTAAAGAACCTTAGGTGTGGTCAATTCACTTACTCGTGATTAACCGTAAGCTCAACTTTTAATTATGCAAAAAACGCTACTTACATGAGATTTATATTTTGAATTATTGTACGGTACTACAACCGAGCCGAATTTGTTTGAGCACCACTGCATTGCAGCAGTAAAAATTGCATAAATAATTTAAAACTCCTTTAAACGTTATTCATTTACAGAAGTGAAAGGTTTAATAATTTAAAAATTCTTTTGTTGGAAGTGCATTTGAAAAACCATGCAAAATCATTTTCTAATATTTTTTGTAATCATGAAATATTCTCCTCGTTTCTTTATATTTTATGACCGATTGTATGCAGCTAGAGAACTTTATTGTTTATTCTTGATTGTTGTGTAAATTTTTTGTGTACACTAGCCGAGATGTTTCCCTTCAACAAACATCCAAAGTGCGACAAATAAAATTTATTTGCTTAAGGATTCCATAAACAATTTCTGGAAGGACCACAAAACAGTAAAATTTTAGAATTTTCTTAATTTATTCAAATTTATGTAACCAAACGAGAAACCCATACAGCGATCAACATTTTTCGAAATATTTCAAAATCATTTTACAAAATTTGTATTATAAGAAACTTGTTAAATTGATAACCTTAAATTTAATGGACAAAATTAATTAAATCGTTTTTATTCAATTAAATACGAATAAATCACATTAACATTTTGGTTACTTTTAAAAGAGGTTCTTTTAAATAATAGAAAAACTGAAGCCCTTAAAGCTTTAAGATGTAATTTGGAACGAAAAGATGATTAATTACCGTCAATTAATATTATGGTTTGAATAATTATAATTGACATGGGTAAGGTAAGGTTAACAATTTCTTTGGTGGAAAAAAAAGCTTTACGACGTTAAAGTCACGCTATGCCAGTTTTAATATAAAGTTGGGATACCTGAATATAAAAATTTGTTAGATAAGGGTGACGGAGGGGTAAAGTCAACAGGTGGTTAAGTATCCGGTATTTTGTAGTAGTTGATTCACATTTTTTAAGTATTTATTCGGCTAGACCAGACAATGGGTTTATTTCGTTCCGTTAATTCAAACTTTTATAATACAATTCTTTCGCAAAAACTGGAGGAATTTTTCGATTATTACTTGAATTATTAATAACGCGAACTTTGGTACTTATTTCTTTACACGTTTGGGTATCTTAAAATTCAATACTCGTTCAATGTCATCCTTCTATCGATTGACCAATCGTTTTTTTTTTTATTACAATTGTTAACAATGAATCTCATTTTGCATTGTTAAAACGTAAAACATGACTACTCAGAAACAAAAAGTCCTTTGCAAGTTTATCCAAGCAATACACATAAATTACTTATGTAAAAATTTGTTAATATCTAAATATAACACCAATATTGCAACAAAAAAAATTTAAATACAGTTGAATAACTGGAATATAATATAGTTAAAAAATTATTCAACTTTTTCATGAAATTCCTATTTCCTATCAGCGAATACAAATTTATTTGCAAAATCAAACCAGTAAACAGAATTAATTAGCTCCAAGCAAGTGTATATGTCTGAAGTTATTTTTTTACAATTAATTAAATAATTAATAACGTATGCAAGGAATGGATTTTTAGAATGCTTAATTATTTTCAAGTTGCACAAAGCTACACAATGTCGAGGATTGTAGATTGTATCTTGCGATGTAGAAAAGCAAGATAAGAGGATGAAGATATTTTAAAGGAATTTTTGTAGATTTGACGAGATTAATTTGTATTCAGAAGAAAACTTATTTATCAAGTGATAACTAAAGATATATTATCGAATCCCAGCAAGACATTGCAAAAAAATTTGTAATATCAAGCAGCTGAAGTTTTATTAGAGTAATCTTCTTTAGAAATGTAAATTTATTGATTTTTAATTTCACTTTTTGATTCAAGAGCTGAATTTTACTGTAAAATTACAAATATTTTATTGAAAAGTTAAGTGGAATTTTATGTAAAAGAATTGTGTGAATTTGAAACGTTCAAATTTTGCTCACTAAAATCTAAATTATAAAATAGGTAATATATTTTTGAGGAGGTTTTATTCCAAATACTCAAATGAACAGTCCATATTTGGAATTGAGAATCCATTAAATATTTAATTACTCCACTAAAGTAGGGTTGGTCAACCCGCATCCTACGATGTAATTTTGTGTGGTCTGCGAAATTATGGGTTTTCAACAACTTAAATATTTATGTTGGTTAAACCAGCACTAAACTTTATCAGAATTGATTTAAAAGCATGTAAGTTTTAAATGTTTTCTTTCATACATAAATTATTTGATAAAATAATAAATTGAAAAAGTGATCCCTTCACGAAGAAGGCAGAAAGTTGGTAAAAGTTCTTGAAGAATAAAAATCTCAGTTCTATCAGGACGTCGCGTCCTAACCAAAGATGAACTAAGACAAAGATGAGTTTCCAGTGCTTTAAAACTTGAACAATATCTGCAAAAGTATGAAAATTTTCTTTAAATATTCCTGGCTCTCTAAATTGAAGGTGGTACGGCAAATGTCACTGCATAAAATCAATTTCTGCCACAACAGAATATAATAAAACATGAAAATAAAGGTCAAGAAAAATACAAAAGGTGAAGAGTGCAAATGTCATTTAAATATCAATTTAGATCCGTGCAAAATTTTTAACACTTTAAATGTTAGTTGTTTAAATTTGTACTTTTATTGTTCACCACTGGTGAATTAATAATCTAATTAGAATTTAATCGTGATGCGCTTGACGATCTTGTTATTGGTATGTCATTTCTTGGTAAACTGTTTGTTCAAAAAGTCAAGTTTTGTTTAACCAGATTACACAAAAATCTGTCGTCATGGTAACGCAAGCGTTGGCAGCTGACGGTAGAGTGGAGCACAACTTTAATGTTAATATATGAATGATAAGTGACAGAACAGTAACGGGACGTAATTAACTAATATTACGGAGGACAATGGTGAAACGTTATTGACATTTGAATGATAAATTGATAGGTTTAGCAATGACGGTCATTTGAATTAGAATATATGTGTTTAAAACTGCAATGTAGGTACTGTTTTTTCCAGTTTATTTAATCTTATTCAGGAGCATCGTATCGTAACTGACAGGTAGATTTTTTAAGCTTTTATCGTCAGGTTTTCTTTTTCAACGGGAAATTCACTGGCTGTAAAATAAAAATTCGGATAATGTAGTTTATAGGACCAAATTCTTAAGGAGGATTATTTAGTAAATTAATTAGATAGACTACTGAAACTTTCACATTTTTTCTAAACCAGATTTCAAAATTCAATTTAACTTTTATTTTGATCTTATGCTAGCTATCAATTGTCCTGTCTGAGGAAACGAGGATATTATTAATATTTGTAGGAGAAAGCTCAACTACGAATTATCATCAAAAAAACTCTGTAAGCTCTTTTATACAGAGATTTAAAATTTCAGGATTCTTGAAAACAAAAAATCTTAAAATTAATGATCGAATTGTGTTTAACTTTCTAATGATACCTATGAGTAATTCTAAGCCTAGCTTATTATTGTATCATGCTAGGATCGCATTGGATTACAAACAATTTGTTATTCACTCTACACTCTTAACGGTGTTAACTCTCTAATGGAATGCCTAAAAAAAACTCTATAAATTATACATGAGACTACGTTACGTTCAATTCGGTTTACAGTACTCACAACTTGCGTATATAAATTTATTATAAACCAAAACTTAATTTGCAAATTCATGATACGTTATAATTTTGCGATCGAGAACGAAAAAGGAAAAAATTAAGTGCAATCTCTTTTAAATTAATTCTGGTTAACACAGAGCATTGATTACAGTTATTGGTTGCAAAAATAAATAAATAACAAAACAGTTATGTGTTACATTTGCGTGCAATAGCAAATGTATAGGTACTTCACTATTATTGACAAATATAAAAATGATAATAATAATTTATTGTTAATTTTCACAGTTAGTTGCAGGTATGAATCAATGTACAGCGGATTTTGAACCAAGTGCAAAGAACGTAAACCGAGACGAAATCAAGGATATTTATACAAACTTTTACAATTATAAGCAAATTTTCATAATTTTAATGAACCAATAAAGTTATTATTTTGCAATTAATTGATACAAAAAAAATGTTTGTTCAAAGTACAAGTACCGCAATGTACACTCGCAAATTCAATTACAACTTCAATAATAATTGTTGATATTATTGTAATAAGTGTGTTATATAATGGAGATGACGTTGGATTTTCTATTTTTAGTTGAAATGATCGCATCTTTTATAGACATGGCTAAATTTTCCATTTTCATTCAATTTTATGTTGTGATTCTTACATCACTTCTTTTTTCAATAAATCACCCCCTACTGTTTTTGAAGTAAAACTGATATTTAATTAACTTAATTAGATAGAAGAACCTTAAACGATTATTTAAATTTTGTTGTTAAATGATCCGCATTTCCATATTGAAACTTATCTTCAAATCAAATTATCTTTGTCGGTAATTTGAACTTTTCACACGCATAAAAGCTAAATTAAAACAACTAATAAACGTCGAGACTTTTCGGTAAAGCAGCCGTTGTAAAAGGGATAATGTAATAAGCAAACTTGCAGTAGGTCGTGTGCAGTGTAGGTTGCAAAAAGCTTTGTAAAATGTCTCAGGCCAGTTTTTAGACCAGTTGACCTCGTGAAAAGTTGCAAAATGTTAGTCACGTTTGAATTATAAATCGATTTTAACATTGACAATATTCGATTGTCTGCTGAAATTTTTCCAAACTGCTTTTTCGACATACTTTAGGTTTGCGAAAGGAAAACTGTTCGAACGGCATTGAACTTTAACTCTCATCTCAGAAGGGACCCTCAAAAAAGTTACAAGTTAGCCCAGCTCCCTATCCAGCGAGGATCACCCACGCCTTTGTGACCCAATCAAATTTAAATAATTCGTCTCTACTTTTACTACGCGACATTGTGACGCTAAATTCTAACATTTAGAAAGACCTTGTTATTGCAAAATGTTAAAGGTCCTATGAAATGTTAAATAAGATGCACCTACACATGGTCTCAATAAGTAGAGAAAGAGAGCGAAATTTTTTTCGGTTTAGCAACCATGAATATTCATGTTGGTTTAACGGAACTTAATAATCGGTACTGTAAATAAAAAATCACTCTAGGCAAAGTGTAATGATCCGGGTTAGAACAAAAACCGAAGATAAACAATCGAAAGGTTGAGTAAAGTTTAAAAAAATTCCCCGGATACACTTTTCGTTTTCAGACCATACGTTTCCGAAGTTCGGTTGTTCAAAATTACGTTCTGCAAGGTGAGCCCTAAATAAAACCGCGCCTAACATTTTTTCGCGCAACATATAATCATGCAAATTTAGAAGCCGACCTCCAAGAATTGGTTCGAAAAAAAACGAAATTTTTGGGAAAACTGGAATGTTAATTGTACCACTTTCTAGTACTAGAAAAACAATTAAAAAATAGTACAAACACCACTTAGATACTTGCAGTGTCACAACTTGTGCGATTGCTAACAACGACCAGTTTTCTGACGTCAACACTTTCTCTGGTGTGGGCGCACATTTTCCGTAGGTACTGCATATGAAAACAATTTTGGTGGAAAACCACCCAAAAAGTTGGATTTCCGGAACAAATTTTCATCCGGACGAAAAAGGGCCTTAAAATTGTCGATTGTACAAGCGGAAGTGTTGTTCTTCCGTTTTCTCCAAAAAGGATGGTTTACATCATCGTCGAAGCAAAAAGCTGCGTCACGTTTTTGCGTGGGTATAATGAAAATCGAGATGCTGCTACTTAATAATTTAGCACGAGTAATAAAATATTTTTAAAACTAAATTAATGAAGAAAACAGTTGTTTTTGATTATGTAACGATAACTTTCGAAGCTTTATTAATTGGGTGCCCACTCAGTTTATTAATGATTAAATTTTACTGGCTGCAGAAAGGACGAATAATAAAAATGTACAAGGAGAGAGTTTCGCTATAAAATTTACGTTACTCCGGAAATCGCACAGTTTTTTTTTCGCAAAAAATCTAAAATGTTTCTACCAAGTGAAGCAAATAATATTTGCTTAATAAGTTCTGTGATGAGTTTAGCTAATAAGCTTGTAAAACAGCAGCTCACTGTCCTTAGAAATATTTTAAAATCCGTTAGCAACAAACTGGTTTCAGTTTTTAATCAAATTGTAAATAACGAATTAAACTATACTCATAACATAACTTCCTCAATCTTCAATAAATTTTTATAATCTAGATCCAATTATTAGCTAATAAATGTATGGGCGGGTTTGTTTCGTAAATTTTTTAATTGCAGCCTAACCCATCGAAAAAATATAAAAATTGATTCCTCTCAAATGAAGAAATTCGATAAAAGTTAATTGAATTGTTAGCAAAATATCAAAATACGAAACAATGTTTGGAAGATAAAGATAAAAAAAGCGTTATCTTTTAAACACGGTAAATTTTGAAACCTAAAGGTTAGTAACTTTAAAATGTACATAAAGGTAACTTAACAGTTTGTTTTTACATAATTTAGAAAAAAAATATTTAAAATGTTTATAACTGGTTTTTGATGTTAAAATCACTGAACAAGCCTTGGAAAAGACAATAAAAAATTAATAGCCATTACCCAAATTGTAACACACCTGAAGAAGAAATAATTAATAGCTTTGGTTTTGGTTCATGGGGGCAAAACCAAGGCTGATATGTTTCTGTGAAGGGAGTTTCACCTCTGGTAATAAATGTTGTTGGGAAATTCCGAAAAGTTGTTTTTCTAGAAAATTTGAACTGCAATTTTCAGTTTTCTACGAAATAGAAATTAATCCATGGTCAATGGTGAGATGCAATCATTACACCGGAATGTTAATTTTCTGCAAGTTTCAGGGGAAAAATGATTCTTAGAAGCTTTATAATTATTTGAGTGACCAGCAATACCAAATTAACCCAATGTCAGTCAATCGCATTCAATTGCTGATCTAACCTAAGCTTTGCAATGGTTAGATGCAATTTCTATTGTAGAATTTTTATTTTCTGCAACTTTTTAACAACCAAGGTCATAAAATTACATGTTAGACATTAGGGTATAATTGAGTATAATAAAATAGAAAAATTCAATTATGACACGTTTATGGGAAGCATTTTAAAAGTTAATCAGCTAATTTTATCTTTAACATACAATAAAAATTATAAAAAGTTCCAGTATAACAGAAAACTTATTTTTACAACTTTAGAAGTGCAATACTAAGAAATGGTTAGTATATTGACTGAATTTGTCGAGGTACTCGGTTTTATCCTGGGTAAATTTTCCTGTTTCCTCCATCTTCCTTTCTTAACTGAAAGGGTCGTTTCCTCTCCTAGAGTAAAGATAATTTAGATCATCTCAAAATTATGTGTATTGCCTTTTTTCTTAGTTTGGAATTCCCACTAAACTATCGATCCTTTATTTATAGCAAAAATAGTTTTAAATGCGTATCGAAACCGTAGGACAGAAAACAAAATTTCAGCAAAATTATTCTTAGATATTACCTATTGAATTAACCCATGATAATTATAGAAAGATGCAATCCATATTTTTGCAAGCCTTTTGCAAAACTAGCTAGGAAAATCCATATTAAGAAGAATGGAAGGTTTTGGAAAGTTCATAATTATTGTTTGAGTGACCATCAGCAATACAAAATTAACCCACAGTTAATGAATAAATGTGCAATTTCTACAGTGTCGACCATCTGCGAGACCAAAGTTTTAGGAACATTGAAGAGCTAACCAGAAGACTATTAAGAAAGAAACAAAGTCTTTTTAATTGTAAATTTTAAAGACATAATTACGTGCATTGTACGCAAAAATGTAATTAAAAACAATTCAGGAAATGCATTTGAAAAATTCAAGTTTTTCACAAATATTTTACTGAAGAGTTAAAATGAAATAATTTTAACTAAAAGTTTTTAATGCAAACAAGCAGATTTGAAAAATATCAATTAGAAATATTGCAGATAATGAAAATTTGAATTTTAGGTGAGAAAACTACACTGAAAAGTTGAAAAATTGCAGTTAAAATTATTTCAGATAAGTTATTTTTAGAGAATTTCTGTTATTTTCGAAAGATTCGACATTTTTGGAATTTCTAACAATACCAAATTAACCTATGATCTATAGGAAAATGCGATCTATAAACTAAAATTTTAGATAAAATAAACAGAAAGTCTTGACAAGACAAATAAAAAAATCGAAAAGAGTCAAAATTTATATTTATTCCCAAAACTGCTTTGAAAAGTTACATAATATTTTGAGTGATAAAAACCAATTTAAAAAATTTGAAGATGAAATTTTACTGTTAAATTATGGATCTATCGGTAAAAAATTTTGCAAGCAGAAAATATAATCGACCATAGCACAACGTCGAACTAAATTACAGGTTTCGTATAAAATTTTGAACCCGAGTCTATTTTTAAACCCAAATCCTCCCAATTGAAATACAAACCGCGTTATTATTTTTTAATCGAATACAAAAATTTGCCTAAAGCAAATAAGTTAAAATATCAAGAGAAAGCAAACCTCGTCTGGCGGTGCCCTTTTCCGTTTAAGTTTTACTTTTACTTTAATCAAATTATCTAAATTATTTTCGGAAAAATGTTAGTAAAAGACTTTTAATATTAGAAAACTTATTTTAATTTGCCAAGTTATTATCAGATA
The DNA here is from genome assembly GCA_905340355.1 of Rhagonycha fulva. Lineage (NCBI taxonomy): Eukaryota > Metazoa > Arthropoda > Insecta > Coleoptera > Cantharidae > Rhagonycha > Rhagonycha fulva. The sequence goes on from HG996559.1 coordinate 5,296,095, forward strand.
ATTAAGCGTACTTAAATGTTTTAAAAGTGACTGGATTTAGGTCGAACAGGTTGATTTCACTGCAAAAACGCTCACTGCAGATTAAAATTAAACGCTTTCCTTGTTATTTCTCAATTTTTGTCTGGGTTTTCCACTCAAATCCAAATTTCCTTGCACTTGAAAAGTCCCTGTTTTAAAATAATCCTTAATTTTGGACGAAACACTGCACTCTGTTTTAATAGTCCACATAATTTTAACACTTTCTGGAGCGGTTCCTTCACTTGGTCATATTTTCGGCGTGCACTAATTTTTAATCGTCACTTTTAAAACAATCCATATGTTAATTATTGAGCTCGAATGTGTAACATTGCAAATTAAAATAAGTGAAAGGTATACTTTTTAGTTATTTAATAATTTTCTGATTTAGGAAAATTAAATTAATTAATTTAGACTTACCAGTCGCCATGGCTAAATTTGCCAAGGCTTTAAACGCCCCTATTTCTCCACTTTGATATGGGGCACTAACTTTATATTGCTACTCACTTAAAGTCTTCTAGCAGACTGAATGTTCTTAAGAACTTGAGAATCTTGCAAGGCGACCGACCGTGAAGACCCGGCCAGGATTGGCTCTAGCGTGCGTGAGCTCGAACTCGCCGAAGTCACTCACTTGGGTACGGTCGTCGAGTTCAAAGGATTTTCTTGGCAAAAGATTACGATACCCACATATTTGTTACTAATTTATTGTCAATTTGCCACGATTTTCAAAAATTTACAACCATTTTTGTGATGTTTTTGTATAATTTTCGGTGACTTCAACGCTTATAGGCGACAAACCCGCTCACTGCTGGTGGAAATCGTAGTGTCAAAAATTAGGTGGCGAATTTTTCAACCAAAAAAAAAAAATTAAAACAAATAAGATGGCAGATTAAAAAGTGTGTTGAGCGTCCACCAACATTATCTTCTTATTAGCTTTCTATTATTTAAGTTGTTTATCAAGATGCGATGAAGATTTCGATGTTGGACCAGACAGGAAATATTTCGCATTTGCTTAGACGGTGGACTGTATCAGCACACCTAGGTGTAATAAATTAAGCAAAAAACGAGTTGAGACAATACATTATAACACCCACATACTCAAAAATTCACAAATCGTCTAAGAAAAAAAAATTGGAGACAGCATGATCTACTATGGTGCTTTATGTAAAAAATTACTTTGTCGTATCTCGTGACGTTTAATTGGAATAAAATTGCTATCTGTTATGAAGAGCTGGTTTTCTCAAGGGTAAAAAGTAAAACTCAATTTAATTTCTTTCATTACCTTAATCTAATTAAGTCTATTGTATCCTGAGCGTGTGCTCAAGTGGCGCCTTCTTGAATACGCCAATTTATGTTATTCAAAATTATATCCCTAGTACTAATTTTTTAATCAAGTTAATGAAATAAAAATTTGAATCGTTTTGAAATACAAGATGAATTTATCACAAATTGAAGACAAGCTTAATCGGAAAGTTAATTATTATGCGAGGATGCATAATAAAATTATTCAATTAAATTTGTAATTAACCCTCAACAATATTTTTATTATGCGTTCAGTCACTTCCTGAAATTACTTGATTAACTGGCCGTAATTAAACAATTAACTTTTGTTAACCATTGTGCATTTTAAACCAACTGACATGTCATATCACTTTCTTTTTCATGATTAATCATGCACGACCGTTTTTTAAAATGCCTACTTAAGAGTATCTATAATGATGTAACATAACTGAAACTCAGGTTAATTTCTTAATCTACAGTTAAGTTTTTGTAGGGAATAATTTAAAAATTGTTTGTTAATTTGATAAAAATAATGGTTTTTGTTATAACTCCATTATAGCGAGTGAAAAGTATTACCAGATATTTTTTGAGTTACCTAAGTAATTAAGGTTCTTGTTGGCGATCAAAACTGTGTAGGAGGTTGAAAAAAATGGAAATTGTTTACCTTTAATCAGTTCTTGTTACACATTATAATATGGACTTATATGGTTATTTAAATTTTATGTTTGGTCACCGATTTTAAGATGTGCAAGTTTTTTATTTTTTACGTAATTAAAGGTTAGGAATTCATTAATTGATTAAATAAATTATAGTCACAAGTTGTTGTTTACTGCTGAAGGCCGTGTTTCTCAAATTTTTACACCTAAAGACACATTTTTAATTTAAATTCCAGGAGGTGTGATAATAATTGTATTGACAGATTATTGACGAATTCTGTAGAAAGTTAGAAAGACTTTAAAATTCAAATTAGGTAAGGTTAAGTTTTTAATTATTTTTAAAAGTTCGTTAACTTCTGGGACGTGTTTACATCTGAACGTGAGTAATTTCGACAGGCTATACGAGGAACCTATACGACGGATGTGATTTAATAGAAAATTAAAATTATGTGTTTTTATGTTTGATTGTAGTAATAATATAGTCAAATCGATTTAATCGAATTCTGTGAATCATAATTGAATTTTGAAGCGCAATTTTTAAAGGCACTCTTAGAAAAGCGTAAAATTTCAATCTTTCAAGTAAAGTTTAAAAATATCCATGCTCAGAGCATAACAAGAAATAATGAAATAGTAAATTTTCTATTGCCAAAAATTTTGTTGTTTAAATTAATCAAATACGATGAATTATAATTCTACCCACTTAGGTATTTAATCTTCAGATTGTTAACTAAGATTTTGATTATTTTGGAATCATTAACAAGGAGTCTTACACCACAATATCGACAGAGTAATAAACCAGTAATTTACTTATTTAGAGGGAACAACTTGAAGACAAAAAAAATATTTAATTTCTTGGATGACATTTGTTCTAATAAATTATATCCAAAAAAGGAGTAGGTACAATTTCCCATTTTAAGATAAACTTTATGTGCATATCGAACTTATAATTTATTAATATACCAGAAGGACTTTGAAGGATTGACGTCCTGGCGCGGAACGGTTACAGTCGTACAGGGTGAATAAAATTGGTTTTAGAATTAACAGTATGCAGTTGTTAATAGAATCCACTCTAAAAAATAGATATTTTAATTTTTTGTAACTATCTTTTGAATAGCTTTCGTTCTAACCACAATTTTATCCAAAAAAGGACCAAGTTTAAAACGCTGCAGGTGATTAAATTTCTTTTGAAATCTGATTACGTATTCATTTTTTAAGTAATTTGTTTGTTATTTTCAAAAAATGTATAATTTTTAATCATCGGATGCGTTCTTGATGAATCTGTACTTTTATTGATAAAACTGATATAAATTTATTATGATGGATTGAACCAAGTTATTACCAGCCAGGACCGAAACCCGACCCAAAATATTAATTTGAGCTGGTTCGTTATAAATTCACATTTTATTTTTATTTTGTCACGGTTCCAGTTTCTGTAAATTATGTCACAAATTTTGCAATGTAAGTGTGCGAGACGCACTCCGGTTAAAAACAACCGCTGTTCTTCACCTGCATTGAATCTCGACTTTATAAATTTAATTAAATTCTGTCTGTCTGTTAGGTTTCTTTAACCTAAATCAGATGTTTTAGAATTTTAATTTCAAACTGTGTTGTTTTGTAACCAACCAACTTTTAATTCTATTAATCAAGCAGACCGAGTAAAATATATAAGGTGCAAGTGAAGCAAAAACGACTTCTTGTAATAAAAAGAAAAATAATTATAACAAAAAAGTTTATATTTACCTTTGCCATGAGATGACCATCAGCTCCAAATTCAAAGCACTGCACCATTTATATCACAATTTCCTCACAAAAAAATTTTTCCTAACCCCAATCGACCGATATTGCACTACTAAAATAAATTTGTAGATGGAAACAAGAAATTAAAAAACGAAAAAAGCCGAATCATTTTTATTCAATTGCGGATATAAGCAATGACTGTTTCGTTTATTTACAAGTTAAAACTTGCAAGAAATATAAATATAATCCTAAATCCAATAGTAAAACTTAAAGATAATAAGATTTTAGTTGTAATTGGTTTATATAAATTTGGCAATATGAATATTTTTATTACTATTTTTTTTGATAGGCTGAAGTACTAAAGCAGACGCCACATTTTTCAATTTTCTGAAGAATCTCCTAACTGTGCTCTAGATATTGTTATTTTAAAAATTATTCGCACAACCAATTAAAGTCATAATTTTGTAAAAAAAATGTATCATTGAAAGTAATACTTTGTGAACGCCAAAGGAACAAAAACAAAAATAATTTCAAGCCTTTGGAGCATCATAATCTATGACGATTTTAGTTTCTCCTTTAACATACTATAAAGTTATAAAGTTATCACTTAATAATCAATCAACAATCTTCACACCCTTAAGTAACATCGATGTAATAATGTGAAATCTTAGGCTGGGTAAAGTTAAAATCTCATAGAATTAGACAGTGGCTGGCCTAGCAGGCCCATGGCATTTTTAGTCACCTCACTCTACCTCTTCCTGTCTCAAGCGCATTCTCTCCAAACGTCCAACCTAACCTCATTTAAATTCTCTTGCACTTCATTTCCCCAACGGTTCATTGGCCTAACTCTTCTTCTTGTGCCCCCAAACTTTATGCTCCAAATGTCATTTGAAGTTCTGTTTTTACTCTGTTGTTCCAACCATCGCAGCCTCTGCGCCTTTGCACATCCGACTGTGCTCGGTTCTCCATGTAACTCATCTATCTCTCAATTTGACCTTGTAAGGCACTGCCTGTTTATATATTTTCCTTCATATATCTTCCTCAAAATCATTTTTTCCTATACTTCCAATAATGGCCCATGGATGGCCAAATGCCACCCAAAAATCTAGTAATAATTATAAAATTTAAAAATTATCAAGTCAATCAAACGCAATAAAACTCAATTTTATTTTTATGAACCTTCACGTACTATCTATTAGATGTTGTTTAATTAAATATATAAATTATTAACTCGTTGATATTAGATAATATAAAACTTCAAAATATCGAGTTATTATTAAATTAAAAATTGTTAAAAGATTTATTTAGCTTTCAAACGAGATATCGTTCGTCATCAGAATAATATACAAATGTAATGTAAACAAGTCATGGAAACAATTAATTAATTAATAAGTTTATATTATTATTAATAAAATTACACAAATATACTCGTAATTCATTCCGTTCCAGGTTTTGTACAACTTAAACGTTTCAGTATTACTTTTGAGTGTTTGATGAAATTCAGTAAGTTGAGCGAAACCACGAAAATAATACTCAATTTTAATTGACTTGGAATTGAAGTTCGTCAAGTATAAAATAATTATTTGAGTCTTATATTAATTTCTTATTCAATTAAAAAAGAAATAATTTAAAATAGAACAATGGCCTGGTTTACACGCAATCAAAGTAAATAAAATATTTATATTCTATAACAAATTCTCGGGTAATAAAATAACAAAGAAGCATAAATTTTCTATTAATTTGTTTAATTAGCAGGAATAACTAATTTTATTTTTATGTTACTTGCAGTGGCGTTTCTTCTTCAAAGACACCAGGCGGTTACCTTTTGCGATTAACCATAAAGAGTAAAAATGAAATGTATAAATAGTTGCAATTTGAGCATTAAAGTTAAACTTTGAATCAAAAGACATTCATCCCCAAGCCTGGAATGCGAATATTTTGTATTTGCTTGATTTTAAGTGAATTTACACCGAAATGATGCTGAAACATTGTTTAATTTCAACCAAGTTGTGAAGCATTATTTTGCATATAATCAAAAGTAAAAGATAATCTACAATCCCTTAACAGCTAAAATCTGAAAATTTTGGTTGGAAGCGAAGTTTCCCTTTGGAATGCAAGGTCGTCGTTTTTTTTCCGTTCTTCTTCCAGATCACGTAGAGGATTAACAACGCCAGTTTTTATTATCCCCATAATTTAAATTCCATTAAGTTGTAAATTTAAATGCGGCATACACATCACAGAAGCTATCGCTGTTTAATTAAAAAATTATTTATTTTATTTGTTGCAATTTATTCAGCATTAGAAGAGTGACTTTATTATATAATATTATAGCATTATAGATTTTCATTACCTATACATCATTTGTATCGTTATTGCTTTATGCGCTATTGTTAACGGTATCTTCAGTAGTAAATCGATTAATTTATTACAAACTTGCAATAAAACAAAATTTATTATAAATTCTGTTAGTGGGGCACGCATATCTCAGGAATTCTGGCGGTTATATGGTTTCATAAATAATTTTAACATGCCACACTTAAATTTTGAGAAGCACTGGTAGATAGATAACACAATGTGTTAAAAAATAAATTCATAAGAAAAAACTGCTTGTAGAAGATTTAAAAAAATTTATTACTTTTCTGTGCTTTGTGTTCGACTTAAAAAATTCTTTCGGATATTTTAGACTTAATTCTCTAGATTGAATATAATTAAACGTAATATTAACATTTTTGTTAACATATTAACGTTAATTTGAGATGTAAGTAATTTAAAATTGTCTTTTAATAATTGAAAAATTGAAAATTGAACGTAAGAATAATTGACTGTGGTGTAATTATCCTTTGAAGCATAATGTACTTTTAAATTATTCCTTTATTAATGATATCCAAGATTGGAAGATTATAAAAATTTAATTGTTAGAAGCTATTAAAAGCAACAAATGTATCAACTGGAATAGTGATTATTATAATGGTCGCGCCTTCATCGTTGCAAATTACCGTCAACTTGTATAGTAAAATCTGATTACCGCAGGATTTGCCAATATAACAACGTCTTTAGGCTGTAATATACCACATAAGAAATTATGGTCTTCATGTATGATAAAAATTTTTATATTATTCTAAAAAGGTGGTTATAAAACTTTTAGTTGCTTTATTTTGATGTCGAGAGGTGTAAAAACTTCGAAGGCGTATTATATGGTATGCACGCGCGATTTTAACCACCAAAGGAACATAAATTCTAGTGGGGCTTTGTGGGTCTTTATTTTGCTGTTAAATCATTAAAAATAAAAATTTCTCACTGCTTGACATCACATCCGCAAGTGTAATAAATCATTAAAATCGTGTAAAATTTTTACCTATAATTGATTTCAATTTGAATTACAATGTAAATTATGTGTGAGCAACAAATGGTTATTTATAATATAAATACGTTGGTGAACTAATCTTTGATATAAACAGTAAATCAAACCCAGAAGGTACTAACTACCATGCTGGGATTTTACGACTGCGTGATGTTAATGTATAACTAATTAGTTTATTTTGAAATTCATTTAGCATTGGTAATTGAAACTTGGATTCTCATTTTTAAAAGACTGATGTTCCCACATTAACGAAATTAATTTGAGAACAAATTTGGTTCATAAAAGTGTATATTTATTATCAGCAATAAAAATAAAAATCTCATTTTTTGTGCTTAAGATAATAATAAACCAAATAAATTATTTAAATTTTAATAATTTGTTGTTAATTGTAGCCCTGGGAACTTATTATTTTAGGGGAAAACTGTAAGGATTTGGGACTTGGAAGGATGGTCAACGCTAACAATTCGCCACCTATCAACGGCAGATGGGACATCGAGGCGTGGCACAAAATATTAATAATCACATCCAGCACGTAAAGATAAAATTGGATTTAATATTTTTAGAGTTATTTAACCAACTGTTTTTTAAATATTAAGATTAAAAATTTTAGAAGAAGTGAATAGGACAACTAAAATTCTTCACTTAGCTGGGAAAAAAAGCAAAGAAAAGAACACAATGATAGTTATACCAATCCTACATGATATTATATAGCATTATTTTAGAGCGATCATAGAGACTTAAAAAGTTTCTATTATTTTCATAAATAACTTTTCTAAAAGAATTCGTTTATTATAGTTCAACTAGAAGAAAATTAGTATGCGAGTTTAAGCTGTCTTCAAAGGTGTTTATTGTCCTTTTGTAATCTCTTAAGTCATTATGATTAGCATTTAATAATAATTAAAGTATCTCCAGTGGTGTTCCATAATAATGATGATTATCTAAAAATATACTTCACACTACTTTTGTACTTGTGACAATCTATAAATAAATGGGTATTCTTTTTCAACCTTGATGCTGTACAAGGTTTTGTTATACTGACAACCGTTTAATCCTCTATGACTATAATTAAAAATTCGTTACAACCCAACATTTAAAACCAAATTACAAATATTATTCATTAGTTCAAAAAAGATTTGTGTTATTAAAACCCTGGCAAGTTTCCTGATTGAGTTTATTTCGTTAGCCATACGAAAGCTCCACCAAAACCTTCTCACTGATGTTATTACGGTAACTCAAATTTATTTAACAAATCAAATAGTTATTTTTTGATATTGACAAATTTGTTAATTCACGGTTACACAGAAAAGCCATTATCTACTCTACCTTTCCTATTGGTATAAACAGCAACCATGAAAATTGAAAGACGATGGTGGCATCTTCTGAACTGTATTTACAGTTCCTTAATTAATAATCAAACACTGAAAGGCCAAATCGTTTATATTGGAGAAATTAACTCTTACTATTTTCCTTAAAGGCATTTCAAGTTATGTAAATTCATCCACCATAACGTAACTGCAAGCTACCGCCAATTTTCTCGAGCAAATTATTAAGTTTGAAAAAGTGAAGTAAGTAATTACTGCAATTTACATTTTTTATACTAAAATGGGTATTGTTCCGTATACTCCTTACAGTTCAAGTTCAATTTAATTCAATTTTGTTATCGTAATAATTCATCTTGTAAGACGTCTCATTTAAATTTTATGTCGACATCCAGTTAGAGTTTCTTCCAGTTAAATATTTTTCAAAGAGATAATTACCAATTGTGTATGAGGCAAATTAATATAATTAGTAAAATTTTACTTTTTGATATTCGATACCTCAGGTCCTTTAAACACTGCGATGTCTGTCATCATCGGTGTTCTACACAAATTCTTTCAAAAAGTTATCTCGTTAAATTGTGCAATGATGAGAGCTTCAATAAATTAAATGATAAATTTTTATTAAACTTTTTTATATGGAAAATTAGGCATAAATCATTCCAGCCCATGAACCATTTTTAGATCAAAGCTTTCACGTTTATCTTTGTTATTGTTGGTTTGATGTGTCTGAAGTTTTTACAGTTTTGTACTTTTTTGTAAAACCTGTTCTACCTTAGAAACAAAATTTTTTTGTTTCACTCCGTTCTCCTTTGTTTGAAGAATTAGCCCTCCTTTTGCGGAACGCAAAGATAATATACATAAATATTTTTCTACGATTGGCAAAAAACAGATCTGCTTTTTTGTTATAAATTTCAAGTGACCACAAGGTTGTTCCATGTCCTTGCAGTAACCTGGAGTAACTTATAAGTCACATACCTACCTATTTATTAAATAAATCGCAACTGGTTTGATTAACTTGGGTTATTGATCGCTTTATATGGAAATTGTGATTTCGGATCATACCAGTAACATTATTATTTGTATTGTTAATCAATCATCATTTTTCGAAATGATGTTTTATGAAGCAATTAAGAACAATATTAGAAGTAAATCAAAAGTTGTCGGCGATGAAAATCAATAATTTTCTGACAATAATAAAAATTTATGGTTTGGAACAACTTTATAGATTTATGATGTATCATTTAAATTCAATGCCAATTTGTTACTCAACAGAAAAATTGGTACATCTAATTTCCAATCACACAAAACATTACTGGTTTTTCCAAAAATCCAATATAAATAAAGTAAACATTTCTATCCACAAGATTTTTTCAAATCGTTAGCACCAAGACAATGTCAATAAAACGCTTTTAAAACGCCTCCAAAGCCAAAGGTGTAAAATACCTGGATCGTCAGCTATGACGTAAAATATTTTTAAAATAATTGCACGAATGTCGGGATCCGGACCCTCTTGATTACTTCATTTATTATATCGGTTAGGTAATTACAACTTTTATTAAATTAATCATCTCTTACAAACCAAGCTCTCTAAAATTACAAATATTGGAATCATCGAAACCATCGTGGGTGTTTTGGTAAATTTTGGAACTATTTTTAGACGTGATTCTGATGTATTTGATACTTAAGAAATCTTACGAATTTTTAATTGTAATTTGCAATGTTCGTTGTTTACGTAATAATAAAACCAGGATCTTACTAATTGGTTTGAGTAATAAAGTAAACTTTGTTTGCAAATTCCAGTGCCATAGTTAATTTTGGGTAGTTTATTCGTTAACTATGTTAAAGCCGACCAAGCATAACTTTCAAACTTTTTATTTAATATAGGTAACACATTATATTCTAAAACTTCTGATACTTTTGCATTCGTTACCATTGCATGCATCAAATGTAGATGGGAAATTCCACTTTTAGGACCGTTGACTGGAATCGCTAAAAACTTTTTATTATTAAAATTTTCCGTCAATGTGATAAGCTTTTAATCAAAAGTTCTTAAAACAATCGTTAGTGCTTCAGGCTAAATCATGTCAATCCAACGTGCGATCTAAACAGGATCTTGGTCAAGAAGAAATCACAAGGTTGAACCTGTGGATTCACCCTCAACATGCCAAACAATAAGCAATAAAATTTACTTGTTACATTGTGTAACAAAGCGTTAGTGTATAAAAAGTTATCCAAAAGTTAGATAGACAAAATCAACATCAAAAAGAACAAAACATTTGAAAATTAAATTTTCGATTACATAATCATAATTATTGTCTTCTTAAATTTTAACATAAAAACGAAATAAATTTGCAGCTTTCTTGGGATCCATAAATTATGTGTTGACAAATTAATTACCATTGTTAATGCCAAAAGTAGCTTCGCTACCAAAATTGGTAAAAAACCTGATTTATGTCTGCAAATTTTAAATGATTCGAGTAATTTTTGAAATCGTGACAAAATGAAGTTCTGCTAATAATTAGATTCGACTTCCTGGTTAATTAAATTATGCTTCATTGCAAACATAAAACATAAAGCTTGAAACAGTTATGATAGATCAAGATCCATTTTTTAAAATTCCCACTCTTGGTTAGCCTTTCACGAGACAAAATGCAAATCAGTTCTTAACATAACCCGATAAGTCCACCGCCTTCGTTCACCATCAAAGGTTTGCTTCGTTTTAATAAAATTTGTTTCACGTAACACACCAAAGGCTTTGGCCGAAGTAAATTACGTACTTAGCTTTTATCTAAATTGTTAAGTGACCCCAACGTGCATTTCTGTTCTCGTAAATTGGTTTAACTGAATCTGATATTGAACTTACACGCCATTGTTACCGTCGCAAACGTGAACATTGCAATTATTTATTTAAACTTCAATACTTTGCATTTAACAACAATTTTAACTTTATTGGATGTCAATACTACTGCACGCCCATGTTCCTTGCACCCCACATGGAAAACAAAAAAAAAGATTTAGTATTTGCTATTTGAATATTCGTAAAGCACGAGAAACGTGAGTTCCACAAAGTAAGCTTTGAGATTTTGATTTGTTGTAAACCTAACTTTACGAGCAGAAATCCCACCTACGAGAAAAGTGAAAAATTATCGCCATTAACCAAACGCTATTTTTTAGCGGAAAAAATTAATAGATTAGGCGAAATAAAGATTAATAGCGTTTTGACTTAATACGATAGCCATCTTCTACATTAATCTCTATCAATACCAAATAATCTTGGTCGCACCTACAACTTAACTATTTCACGGTCCTCGTAATCACCATATTGATGTACACAAAATAAAATTTATGGTTTAAGCTTCTTGAGTTATATATTTCTATAAAAAGCGTAATTTTCTTGATCGATTTCGCCTTGTCATGATCAAAACGAGGAGCCGGAAGTTATGACGCCAATAATTGAAGTAGTACCATTTTTGTAAAACAAAAAAATCGTATAAGGCCTACGATTATCTTCGTATATTACCTTTTGTGGAACGACCGTAAAATTTGACAAGTTTTATTAAGCAAGTTCGAAAAGTCATTAACTTTTGTGTGGAATAAATAAGCGAGAGTGGTCGAAAATAATAAATCTTCTTGTAAATTTGCACCACACACTAACGCCCATGAAAGTGTGAAATTTTGTTAGTAGGTGTGCATCTGCATTAAATTTTGGAATAAAATTGATCATTCCACTAATAATGAAAATATAAAGCGGGTGACTTTTTGTTAAAAATAAAGAAAGTGTTAATTAATATTTCTGCCATACAAAGTAAAGGTGAACCTTTTATTTTTAGTTTGCTATCATTAAAAAGCAGAACTGGTTCTCCATTTATTTTATTTTGCTTTAATGAAATCCCTTGGTCACTTCTATTTATAAATTTGCCATATATGACTCATGGTATTTAATGTATTAATTTATTGTCTTTTAATATAGTATTACTGAATCCTACTTGATTACACTTTAACTGCAAAAATATCGATTAAGTGTAAAACAGGTTGAAAATCTATCGATTTTGTTATAACAATGTTGGAACAATCTAGCAGAAAGTTCCAAACGAAAACTTTTTACTAGACGATTGGTTACTGCAAGAATTATCTAATTTCACCAATTAAAATGACAATAAATTCCAAGTGCTAGTTTTCCACTTATTGTCAGTTGAGTAATAATTTTCAATTGGTAATAACATTTTACGAATTAATACGAGATACCAAGAGTAATAGCACTAAGTCATCGTATGTTTATTGGTTTTATGTTGTAATTTGAAACAACAAACTACTTAAAATTTATATTATTTATCTTGTTTAGGGCAAGTGAGTATATTAAGCTGCTTTTTGTTGTCAGCCAATTTTCCAGCTTACATAATAAACCTCAAAAATTTTACAAACACTTTTTTAATTTTTCCATGACATTTGTGACTGTAATGTCCAGGTCTTCAGAATAAACACATTTCTTATTTTACTGCAACTGAGTTTGAACTTACCTTCCTGGTTCATCTTTTAGAGAAAAGTCAGCAATCGACACAAAAAAATTCTTCGTGGGTTCAAATTCCTTACTTTGAATATATTGAATTTACTTTCATTGAATATAGTGAAAATAAACGTTCAAAAGCAGAATCGAATTTAATGATTTGCTAGAAAACTCCTCCTGTAGGCATATCATTTATAGGCAGGCCCCTGTTTGTTAATTTATCAGGCTAGAAAAGTTGACAACTTATGAAACAGTCGCATGTTTCTAATTTATTACAAGTACTCCCCCCTTCAATGATATAGTCCTCATATTCCCCATAAGTGAGGCCAAAGCCCAAACAATCATCAGTGATAATATTTGTAAGATCCATTTTTTAGTATAATGTAAAATAAAATTGTATCACTTTTTTACCAAAATATTATGACAATTTTTTGAATAATCTCATTTATTCAATATCTACCACCAAATACTGACTGTTGCAATATATGCATTGCAATATAAATCTTCGATTTTTAATTTTTGGAATTTTTGCAATTTAGTACAGTAAAAGATGCAAATCTCTTTAATGATCTACGGTTTTTATAATTATTTCTACCTGTTTTATGATTACACTTCTATTTATTGCCTCATAATTCCATGAATAATAAACCTCAACCAAAATTCCTTTAGACACATCACAATATTCGATGTGAATATTTTAAAAACAAATTTATAGATCAATCTCAAAAACAACAAATAAATCTGGGTTTAGGATCTAGAGCAACTTTTTGTAAACTAGCGAATAACAATGCTTGTATTTTTAGATACACTAAAAAATATAAATAATATCTGACAGCGTTTTTCAGTGCACAGATTCATCAAGATGAAATTAGTAATAAGAAAGAAAAAATTTCAAAAATATGTAGAAAGTTATTAACCCCAAATGTAAATGCTAATTTAAAATTGAAGCAAATCTAAATCAATAATTCAACAAAAGCAATTGAGTTACTTCGATGAACCAAAACTGAAAGCTTTAAAATTATTTATAAAATTTACAACATTTTTCCTTGAATTTTTAGGAACTTCCAATTATTTTAAAAATTCTATCGTTTTAAAATTATTTTTGCTGGAAAAATGCGATTGACAAAAAGTTATAATACAAAGCGTGAAATGTAACTCTTTTTCTTTATCCTGTTGGTTATTTGGACTTGTGCTTGTGACTTGTAATCACGGATTTGTATTAAAACCACAGAGATTTTAATTTATTGCTTTTTCTTTTGACATAAACTAATACTTATTGTTAGTTGCGTTCACAATTTCTTTTCTTGTATTTTAACTGGAAAAATAAGACAGAATCGACCACTAAGTGAATAATAAAATTACTTGTGGCTTTTAACACAGTTGTTCATCTGCTCCTACAGGTAATTCCTTTGATTGAATTGGCGTAGCATAGTACCAAAATTCAATTTTAGAATTTTCTTGGTTATGCATAATCCGTGGGCGAGATCAAATTCTGTTAACCGTACAACATTTAGAAGTCAAAGGTTCAAGCTAAATTTTTGAGTTTTTTGTAAAACGTTAATTTATTTAATAGCTTGTTCGGACGTATGGTGTGTGTTCAAATTTCTATTTTCCTGCTTATACTTTTTTTTCTAAAGTTCAATTGCATAAAATTGCTGCGTATTAAGTATTTAATCGGTAGGCCAATTAAACACCTGTAAACGTGATATATCTCAATTACGATAGATTCAAATCTCTGACGTCTGATTTGAATTACTTCATCAGCACAACAGTGGCTTGATGTGATCACTGGTTGAGTAACAGAGCGGAAATTTACAGGATTTCTTAGTTCGGCTCTCCAGTGAATATCGACAGGCTGTAGATCTTTTTATCTGTAGGTACCATTTCTTGAAAAAACTTTAGGGGTTGAAATATTTTAATTAAACCATTAACTTTTATAACAACAACATAATATACATAATTTGAATTGAAAAGTTGAAAATGGTCTGTTTCTCTGTCATATAATCTTCTCAGCACTAAAACTAAATAATTTTGCCGATTTATAACCACAAAAGATTGCGATTAATTGCAGCTTTAATGTTTCATTTTGCTGCATAATTTACCAGTAATCAAACTTATCTTAATGGGCTAACTGCACAAAAAATGTAAACCTCGCACCTTTAGCAAAGATTTATCTCCTTGATTAGTAGTTGAGTATTCAATCTCAACATTACCAACCGCATCCAATTCCTCTCTTTTGAACCAAGTGATTACAGTTTTAAGAATAGGAAAGATAGTAAGAGAAGACGGAATTCATCTTAAAATGGTACTCACGCACCCAATGTTGTTATTGTGAAGAATTATCCTACGATGCCGTGACTTTTAGAATTATCACCTGAACAGGATACTAAGTTACATTTTTTTTAATTGTAATTAACCGTTCATTAGCATGCAAAAGCTGTATGAGCCAAGTTTTGATTTCATTATTTACTCTTTGTGCAAAAATATTAATGTGGGTTTAAGGTAAACTCCATCCCACAAAGCACCATTTAAGAAATGAATATAACTTTCGATGCAAACAAGTTTTATTACTAAAATTTCTGCAAAATTTTACTTGAATCTTTTCTTTAATTTTGACTTGTACCAGAAGTACCTAAAACTGTGCCAATTTCCAAACAATTAGATCGATTACAATTTAAATGGTAAGTGAAGGTTGTATTGCGAAAAATCAGTTATATTCAAGGAAAATCCGCCCACAATTACTACCTACCGACATATTAATTTAATGTAATATAGAAACTATTAGAATTAGCGTTTTGTGAAATGTCACATTCATATATGGTGTAGGTGTCAATGAGTTAACAAAAAGTTGAAGTGATGTTTATGTTTTTGTAATCACTTTCTTTAATTTCGTCTGTTGTTGTAGAACTTTCATTTTTTCTTTAGCACGTGGTGGCCGATGTCGAAATAAAATGAGAGCACAAAATTGAAGGCGTTCCAATTCTTCAGAGATGTTTTTGATTTTGTTTAAATTACTGGGCCATTTAAATAAATTTTGTTAAATTTCATTACAGTGTTCTAATAAGAATATTCATGCTAAATTTTGTGGTTCCATTTATGGGCAGCATGTCTGCTGGTTGGAAGGAGTAACAACACAAAGTATTCATCACCCCCAATTTAATAAATTAAAATAAGTGACCTTTATTATGCAAAAATGACGCTTACATAAATTTACATGCAAAATTTATTTACTGTAAACTCCAAGTGTTCCGCAATGTTCCGCTAATCTGCTCAGCTGATTTTATTTTGCACTTGCAATTTTTCTTTTTTATGTTTTTTGTTATAATTTTGAACTTGAGAGTTCAAAACTCTTTTTCCAGTATGGTATAGGTAATAAATGACGTAGAAAATTCTTTTTATATATAAAAACATATTTCCAAATTTATTTTTATTATCAGGTCTATGTCCTTAATCCTTTCAAGTGTAGGAGTTAGTTTTGGTCCAAGCGTGGATGTAACTATATATGCGATGAGCAAATAAATAAGAATTTTATTTAACGTGTAAATCCCACAATGTGTCTTTAATTAAAAGATAAAAGGTATTTTAAATACATTTTATACCAATTTATGGTATAAGGAATTTTATTAAATTCACCTTGAAAAGAAGGTACTTAGCGCTTTCGTTACGAATCTGCTAAAACGGTAAATGTAATTAGTAAAAGAATAAATTGCATTATTTTCATTACCTGAACAAATTATAATGCCAAGTTTAAATATTTTTACTAGAAGACTTTCATTTTTTTAATGCCATCCTGTGCAAGAAATTCGAATCTAAACGAAATTGTTAATTTGTTAACTGTTACACTAAGTGTGTAACTAAACACATATTAAAAATAATTGAAAATATTGCATGAAAAAATGATATGGAGAAAAACTCAACATGTAAAGATTCTGTCGTGGAGTAATTAACAGTTCGGATTTTAAAACATAATTTGTCGACTACCTCATTATATTTTTTCAAAACTAACCAAGTGTATAAATAATGAAGAAAAAATAATTAAAATGTGCCATTAAGTAATTATGTAGTGAATGTTATTAACTCAATTGGACATTCCTGGTGGTTAGTACGATCAACTGCGAATGCAGAGAATCGAGAAAATTCAAAGAAAGTAAAACTTCCTTATTATGATCGTCTCCGGCTCCGGTTTCTCTGGATTGGTAAATTGCCACCAAAAAAAAAATAATCAGGGTTATTATAAACACTAAACAACGATACGCTCATAGAATCAATAGTGACAAATGAACTTGACATGGTTGGTAATAATAAGAGGACGTAGTCCTAAAGTTAGTTGAAGAAGAAGATGATAAACTTGACATTTAATTCAATTGTAAGTTAATAATTTTTTTGTCTTATCTTCATGTCTAAAGTGCATTTGCATTCTATTTGCTTTCACGTACATGGAAAACCTACTGTTTAACGTGGACTCCGAACCACAAGAAACATAATTTTTGGAATTTGGAAAAAGATTATCCAGGCAGGTTACCCCGAAGGTTTGCCATTGTTTGTCGAAGAGAGATTTGCTGCGCAATCAGGATGAAGTGGTGACTCTAACAGATGGTAAAAGATGGGGCAAGTTAATTTACCATTTCTGTACTTACTTTAACTTGGAGATAACATAAAATTACAGAAGTCATCTTAGCCATTCTTTGGTTTGAATTTTTGCACCAGTATTTGGGTACCGATTCAAATCGATATCATTGAGTTTCTGTGCAAGATACTGCTTGTGTTGTAACGAAAGTAAGTTTTATTCTTTATTTTATTATTACCTTGTTTCGAAAGAAATTTGCATAATTTATCCGAAACAGTGGTGATGATAAACAGTTTAAATCAGCAACTATTTCAATTAAATTTTATTCCATTTTGTGCAATTTTATTGAGCTGTTATTCTTCAATTACTGCTTTAGGCTGTTAAAAATAAATTTATTATATTATCATGTAATTACAAAATTTCCGTTTTCGTTATTTTCGCATCTGGAAAAGGAAAGGAAATCTTTTATAGTTCTTAATACCTGCATAATTTTATACTCAAACTTCATTTTATTCACTATCGACTTTATATATTACGATTAATTATAGATTTTGATCAAGGATAATTTTGGAACAGCCCTGGTTATGTTTATTAGTAGGTGAGATATTGAACGTTTTGGGCCTATTATTGCATAAATCTGGTTTTGGAAAATTCCCTTCTGTTCGAATGTCATCTTCTCTTCAGTCCTCTGGTTCTATGGTCAATCTAATCAAGCAATCCAAGTTTTTATTTTAAATATTTACTTTGTATTTTACGTCTGTATAAATATATACGTTTAACCAGCAGTGTGGTGTTAAGCATATACTGGCCGGCTAGGAAGCGGAAAACCGCAGTTCTATTCCTAGTCGCGCCACATACACTGCTGGGAAATCAGAAGTAGTACAATGGGCCCAATTTAGAGGCCTAAGTGCGTGCGAGCTTGTCTTGCCTTCCACAATAAGATCCAGATCAGATCCAGATATATACGTTTATATTTTTAGATTTCCTTTTGGTTTCTGTAAAAAAATTTGATTTTCTAATCGAGATTAACTAGCCAAAAAATTAACATTGAGTTTAGAAACAATTACCGAATCTGCTCGTGCATGAACATAATTATGGATATCATCTTAAGCGGATAGAAATGAATCCTGAAAGAATTCCTGCGATGAGGAGCAACCAAGAAGCAATTTGAGATTTTGCAAAATAAAAAATTGTATAAAAATCTCAAGTAGAATTATGCAACAATGAAATGTATAATTTTTCAATCTTGTTTACGCAATTCTACTTTCAGCTATGACCAAATCTTAAAATACCATATGAGCAAAGGGATGATTTAATCTCGCATTTTTGTGGTCAAGCATCGATGAAATAAACCCAATCGGTGACACAGAAGAAAAACTAAGAATAATTAAAATTACAAATTCATTTTTTAAATTGTTTCGTTAACAACTGTTCACAAAAACTGCTTTACCAACGATTGTATCTCTTCGTATCATCAAAAGTTAAAAGTACGAAAAAGCAATGCTTCGTCATGGTGCGTATTGATGATAATGTCAAGATTTCTGACAAGCAAACTAAAAATGATAAAGTTAATGAATCTGTACCGTAACAATTTTTACAAAGACGTTATTGTTCTATTAGTTTTAACCGTTAACCTTGAAATTTGTTGCAAATTTTTTTAAAAGAAATCTCTTGAAAAAAGCACTTGCAATCTTATGGTTGCAGTTTTACTGCAAAATTTGTGGATTTGCACTTTAGTAACGCTTTCTTATGTAAAACGCGATTAATATCTTTTAGAAATTCGTAATTGAACTAAATTAAGTGCGATTAATCAGAATTACTTTTGTATTCTAAAGGTGAGATAATTATCAACTTGGTTTTGAAACAAGGAAAACGATAAATTTTCTCGTTACAAAATTTCTTCATGGTGTAATTTTGTTCTTTTGAAAAGTAGGGATGTCAATTTTAATCGATTTGTTTCATCATAAATCAAACACCTTAGAATTAAATAATTTATTGATTCTTAGGTTACATTTATGAATCCATAAACGGTACGACATAAAGAAAATTAATAAAACTTTAAATCATGCAAAAAAAATTTCGAACCTTACTAATATTTCAATAGGTCGACGATCTTGAAAATTTTATCTTACCAAATTAAGAGGTTCAGTGGATCTGAGATTTTTAATGACAGTTCATTATTTATTTGCTTTCCATACCGTGCAGTATCTTGATTAAGGATAAAAACTCAATTATTTTTTGTTATACAATTAGAAGATAATGCAAGATTAACCAAAATACACTGAAAAATTTAAACTATTGTAATCTAATTGCTAATTTGTTTTGCACCACCTAATACGCGCTAGTTCGAAAAGTTAATTATTGACAACCGATTCCCTCTCAATGTCAAAGTACCACCTAATCATTCATGAATTTTCTTTGTATTATACATAGATAGATAATTTTTGTGATATGCTGTAGGCATAAAAATCCTGGCCAATTCATATCCAATGTTAAAATGATCAGTACCCCATTAAACTAACTGTATTAGTAAAATTATTTTTTGAAGGACTAAACGATTGATTGTGATAAAAATCTGCAGATTCAGTGTGGTGAATCAAAAGGTTGGGTAATTAAACATAATGAAAAATTAAAGTCGTATCTTATTTTATCATCAAAACAATTTTATAAGAGAGTCTTTTTACGGTTGAACATTTTAATTGCCCGATTTTATAACGCAATAATAATCAAGATAAACAAGAATCTTTATAGGTACATAAGAGATGTGTTACTCATCTGTAACATAATTGTATATTAAAAAAGTTGCTACATACTACCAGTCGAGATGCCACCGTGACTTGATACTACTCGACCAAATCGTTAAAAATCTAGAATGATCTAAACGTAACGTTTTTTATGCAAAATATTAGCTGTTCTATAATTTTCAGATCAAACGGAGCAGGTTCGGGTTCACTGAGCCTCAAGGTTCATCAAGGACGTGCTTAAGCTAACACCGTACAAGTGAGGCTGTAATCAGAAAAGGCCGCTTACAAAGAGCTACTTCCATATCATGCAATATATTTATTGTTCGATATTTCTTTCGATTGTCCTCCTCTAAATTAACCGCATTTAAATTACAACGTTACAATAATGTAATTATTAGCTTCAAAATTTTTACTACGCTCAAGGTGCATAGATTGAGTAGGTATCAATTTATTTAATTAAGCCATAACGTACGATTAAGTAACTATAGGGCTTACACAAAATAAAACTTAACCAATAAAGAAGTCGTTAGTTTGTTGATTTCATAACAAAATTTAAGAGTTTCAAAAGCGCGCCCTTCGTAACGGCAATCGTAGGAACAATTAAATGTAGCTTCGCGATCGGCATTATTTTGCAACTTTTTAGCACAAAATTAAAAAATACTTCCAATTAACTAATTGGTTGCATTCAATTATTCAAATTTGCATTTATGCAAATTATTTGGTTGCTGATAAATCACATAATAAAATTGCATTAGCGTGTGCATTACTTAACGAAAAGAATTAGAATAAATTTAGTACAAGGTTACTTTTACATTAAGTTTTTCGATAATTGATAAAATCAACATTTATTTATAGTATTAATTATATAATCGTTTGTTTTGCAATCACACGAAATGCACTTTTGCATTTCAGCTTTTAGCGATCAAATAGTAAAATACATGAAGGAGGTCCTTAAGCACATAAATAATTTGTTTGAATGTTGATGAAGTAATTAAATTTAAATAACAGTACAAGAAATTTAAATTAACTGTAATAACAAATTTATGTTCGAAAAATCAATAAAATACTCCGAGTAAGTAATAATTTATGATAAGTAAACAAAATTAATCAAGGTTTCACTTAGCACTTTACCAAATTCATATAGCAAGACCCGTGGTGCAAGTTTTAAATAAAATTAATTGCACTTCTCTGTCGGTGTTAGAAAAAGTAATCTTTGCAGTTTTTGCAAAAATATTTTTAAATTGCCATGAGAACTCCGTCACTCCGTCTAGATATAGACGACCACACAGAAAGTTGAATGCTTTGAAGGGTTAATTATTGCATCAACCAATGCCGGTGTATTTTTATTTATTTTAAGTATAGCTATGTCTTTTTTAAACATTTCTTGCGTTCTACCCCTTACTAAGCAGCTTAAAAACGCAAGAGATAAATTGAGGGGCGGGCAGTTGTGTTAGGATTGGATACCCTACCGAACTTCAAAATTCGCTTTTTACCACTGTAACTCAAAATATAATAAATAATAAGATTAGTAAGTTGTTTAATGCAAAACTATATGAACAAAGAGATGTTAGTTCAGACGCAAAATTAGATGTTACCTCTGAAAAGTGAAAACCTGACCTGTAAGCTGAAATTTTGTTTCTGTCTTGAACGTGTAGAAGTACTACTTCAAATTTAACTAAAATTAAGTAAGACTGTCCCTCATCTCTGCTTTATTCAAAGTATCTGTAGATAGATATAAGGAACAACAATGAACCTTTATATTGTTAAAATCAATAATGATTAAATGACAGACATTATTATATAATTTGATGTAGAGTATTGCATGATATAATCGAACAATTAAATAAGGAATTTGATCTTCCATTTCTAAATGAGTACCTAAGTACTTCTTTTAATGTCCATACTGTAACGGTTGTTCGAAAGAATACCAGTTGAAAATATTTTTTAGTACTTGGTACCGACATCGGCATGACAGATGAAAACGATCAACTTTTCCTAATACTTATTGATTCGTTTGTAAAAAAATTATTTCTCAACTATTCAAACTATTCCTTCCCACTCTTTTATTTTTTATATGAATTGGCACAAAAAATAGTAATCAAAAAGTATCTATCACAGGTCACCCTGTATAACATTTTAGAAATAATTCTTAGCCTAGACAGGATAATTTTAGTTCCAGTAAATACATGCCTATTTCGTTTGCATAATTTATTTAATGTAAATGCAAAATCAAAGTTATCTAAACATCTATTCCAACGGGGGGTATAATTACTCATTTATTTCTTCTTATTAAATTATAAATTTTTAAGACGCTTATTGAAATTCATATCTGGAAGCGCTAAATGAAATATAATCTGTCTCTTCAACTTAGAATTATTTATACACGGTGTTTTATCAGTGTTAACAAAATAAAATATATTTAAAATTTTTACTATAACCACGTTTTTTGAATTAATTAAAATTTAATACTCCAGGATTTTTAAAAAATGTAGAGAACTTAAAATTTTTTAATTTTTTTTGACGTTTGAGACCTTTTATTATTGCCTCATTTTCAAAGCTTATTCGGAGAGGTGGAAATTCCCACCCCCCCCCCTTCCCCCATCATTTTAAATTTTTAATCTAAAACCGTCTAAATCGCTTGTGCCTCTGTTGGTGTAAAAATTATTTTCGTTTTATCCAAATAGTTTTTAAAATATTACAAAAATTAATTGAACACCAGCTTTTTGGAATTTAAAATTTTGGGTTTAAAATAGTTTAAATCGTTTGTGCATTATTAATTTAAAAAAATTATGAAGCTTATCTCAAAATTTCATTTTCAGGGTTAAAAAAATCAGTTTTTTGACCCAATAGTAATTCTGGTTCAAATAAAAATTCCTTCTTTCACGAACTACTACGTATAAGAATATACTAATGAGATTTTTTCTATTTTTTTTTTATTTCAGATAAGTCGTTCTAGAGTTTTCAATCGCTAATTTTATAAATGTTTAAAAAAATGTCAAATTAAGTAGATATAACCCCTTAAAATTGTTTGCAGATTTAATTAATTTTTTAGAAATAATTATTATAGTTAATAATAAAATTTGAGGATAGTGCAATATCCCAGCATTGAATTTTAAAAATATTTTATTGATTCAAAGTACACCTCAAATTTCAAAATTATTGTTAAAATTATTCATCCTACTGATGGATCATGGATGAAACACTGATGAAGCATAACCGAGAGCCCACTCAGTGGAGGGTGTACTTGGTTTTCAGATACAGTAAACTCTCGATTATCCGTGAGCGGCTTATCCGCTTTGCGGATCATCCGCGATGGCTGTAGGAGGCATTTTTATAAAAAAAGAAGATTTTTTCGTAACATTTTTTCATCACAAATATACATATGGGGCATTCCACACCAAATCGACCACTTTTAAACCCGACCCTTTTTGATTTTCCTGAAATTTTTACATATTATACTATCTCATCAACAACAGTTCTGTGAATTTTTTCAAAATTTTTTATTCAACCAAAAAAAAGTTACGCATTTTTAGAAAAACTGCTGTTTTTTTTTCAAACGATCGTAACTATTTCAAAAATTGACTAATCGGAACGGTTTTTTTGGTTTTGTTTGTCTTTAAACGTACTTTTCAGGAAAAAATACAAAAAAAATATTCAAACTTGGATTCTACAAAATTTTTCATTTTTTCGGAGAAAATCATTAATTTTTTAAATTTCGACACTTTTGACTTTTGATTTTTTTATTTCAAAAAAAACTTTGATTTATTCCGCGTATAACAACGCAAACCCCATAATGGGCCGCCATTTTTTTCTATTTCTTTTGTTTAAATGAAAAATATTATTTGCGTAAAAATAAAACAAAATATTTTTTATTAAACAAAAAAATAGAAAAAAATTTCTCAATTTCCCCACCTTGGCTATGACACCAGAGGCGTCACAAATTTAAATTTACAAAATTAATAATAAATTTAAAAAAATTAAATCCTGGGTTAATGAATTGCCATCATTAACATAAAAACCAGGGTTACAGGCTCGTCTGGAGACAAGTCTAGCACACTACCTCGCAGACGTTAAGCAATTTATATGCTCAAGGATGCCAAAGAAACAACGCAGTGGCTATTTAAGGCAAACAGGGTTGACCCTAGCCAAAAGTAGAAGAAGAGAAGAAGAGAAAAATTAAATATAAAATTAAAATAAGCAAAATAAATTTCTTCATCCCAAAAAAAAATACGACAATATGTTACTGTGAAGAACCGAAATTAGTGAATGTCAACATTCGCCGGTGAATATCCACAAACACAACTGAGCTTTGGTGAATGTCAAATGTGGATAACTAAAATACCATTGAAACGGATCCGCAACCTAGTAAATCTTCTTCTCAACCGCACACTGATCCACAACCTAATAGCTCGTCTTCATCTCAAACATTGACTGAACAACACAAGCTAATTTCTTTAAAAATAGTAGCCGCAAAATAGAATCTTCTACTGCAAGCAACAAAAATGTTGCAAACCTCAAAAAAAAAGTTTTCTCCGGAACAAATTGGCGATACTGTAAGAATTCAAGTCCCTGATGTCAACCGTGGTCGTACAGACTTCAGATTAATTAAAAAAATGTTTCTTTTCAACATACACCTTGAGTGCATGGTGAATGCCGACATTGGCCGGTGTAAGTTAGAAATAATGATATTCGACCAATATTTTGAACATACGCCAAGTAACTTAGAGAATGTTGACATTCACCAGTGTATCTCGATATTCACCAGATTTCGGTCTTTCACAGTAACATATACATCAATGGCGCGATTGTGTGGCTACTCAAACTAGTGAAATATTTGAAAGAGAGAACAGTTAAAATTATTATTTATACAAATATTTTAATTAATTAAAATTACTTTCTATTATAAATGAACTCCTCTAATTTCTAGTTTGTCACAGAATCGACCTGCTACTGTATTTACTTTTAATCAATTTAAGCAACCCATAATAAATTATTATCATTCATTATGTTACATAAATCGTGGAAAATTTTCTTCTCTGGCACTTTAGCTCCTTCGTAATATTATTGAAATGTTATTATGCAGTTTTAAGGTTATGTTCAATAATTTATTACCTTTTTAAAAAAAGCAATGCTGGTCGTAGAACCTAACACAACAAAAAAAGGGGGTACCGAAAAAAGCTATAATGAAAATGAGAGACATGTATAATATTTAACGTTGTTGGAAATTTGGGTAATCCGGTAAATCTTGTTGCTCGAGTTGGAATGCTGGATTAAAATGATTATTTTTTAAAAAATTCTGTAAACCTGATGGTCTGATGGTTGCTTTGAAGTGGAAGAATCGTAGGTTAAAGTAGCATTAAGGAAAGGTGAATCTGACAAATTTTCTTTACACACATTTTTTTATAGGGCACGTACTAGTAGAACCACAGCTTGTGCTTGTGAGGAACTAGGAACCGAAATTACAGGGATGGCTACTTATGATTTAAATAAGGACAATACGTAGTTGTGTATTTACAAATTGAAGGATAAAAAGGTGTCGTGTAACCAAAATTAGGCTTAAAGCGCACAATGAAGTCTAAAAGGGTTTTTGTATAGCAGTGTTAAACTTATATTTTTGGGATCTAAATATGATTTCAGGGGGGTAAAACATCAAAAATTTTGTTTGAAATTTTTATAACTTGATAAATAAAATGTAAAAATAGTGAAAACAATTGTATACGGGGGTGGCTTTTGAGAAGGTAAATTATAAAAAACTATTACTATTAAATTAATGAATTGTTATCGTCCATTTGATAATGATTTGTATCTTGATAATTATTTGGGTTTATGGACAAATTAATTAAAATTACGTATAATAAAAGCTTCGTCAGGAAGAATAACATATAAACAATTTTTTGCTTTTAATAAATTAGCAAAACGTAGAAGAAATACGTAATTTTAATTAATTTGTCCATAAACCAAAATAATTATCAAGAAACAAATTTTATTACTATTAAACTTACGAATACTACAAGGATTGTGAAAAATTCTAACGAGAAAGGGGGAAGTTTTGAGAGAGTTAAATTGTAACATTTTGTCTACAGCTATTGAAACAATGTGAATTGTTAATTCTGTGAACACTGCGAAAATAATGAAAAAATTCTAATTGCAAAGGGGTAATTTTTGAAGAGGGTTAGCAATATAAAATTTGTTTATAAAATTTAAAACTTAATAAATATATTAATGTTAAATTTGTAAACGTTGCCAAAATAGTAAAAAAAATTGTAACAAAAATGGGGTGGTTTTTAAAGGGGAATTAGTAAAAGTTTGGTTTTTAAAAGTATAAATTTATTACAATTAAACCAAACACTGAAAAAATAATAAACAAAAACGTGGTAGCTTTTGAGGGGGTAAAAACTAAAAATTTGTTTTATAAAATTTTAAAACTGTAAATTTATTATCATTAAACCTGCAAACACTGCAAAAATAGTGAAAAAATTCTGCACGACAAGGGGGGTATTTTTTGAGGAGGTTAAATTGCAACATTTTTTCTAAAATTTTTGTAACTATGTAAATTTAATAATGCAAAATCTGTAAATGCTATAAAAATAGTGAAAAAATTCTAAGCGCTTAGGTGGTTGTTTTGGAGAATAGGGCCTCAGTCTTATATAACATTGGCAAACTTTTGAGGGGGTTAAATTGTAACAATGTATCTAAAGCTACTGAAACTATGTAAATTTATTAATGTTTTGTCTGCGAATACTGCAAAAATAATGAAAAAACTCTAATCGAAAAGGGGTCATTTTTGAGGATGGTCAACAATAAAAAATTTGTTTAAAATATTTGGAAGTTATTATTAAATATTTGGTAAATATATAAACTTATAAATATTGCCAAATTAGTGAAAAAAATTCTAAGCAGAAATTGGGTAATTTTTGAGGGATAAATAATAAAAATTTGATTTTTAAAATATAAAAACTTTAAATTTATTACCATTAAATCCACAAACACTACAAAAGTAGCAAAAAAATTTTATTTGCTGGAGAGGTGCGAAATTTTGTTAAATGACGAAGTTTTCATTTCTTTAATTTATTGTATTAATGTAGTTCTTCCTGTTTAAAAAAAGTATGTTTTATTTTGTTTTTAAATTTTATACTCTTGAGTAATACTGCAGAATCACATAACTGCATATTTTCTGCTCGCATCATAAGGGTTTTATCCCTTAAATTCTTAAAATTGAAAGAGCACCTTTAGATATCATTTTTCAACAATTTCTGTCAAGCGGACAGGGACGTGCCCAAGAGAGTTGAAAGGAACTTTTCCCCATATTTTAGGAAGTTGGCAAAATCACTCAAAAGTTGGCATTTTTTATGTCTCAATTTATAGCCAATGTATTACTTACAGAACATAGACAATTTTTAATTAATTCAGCTCGCAAATTGGGGTTTGCTCTCCCCTAAAAATAGTTGGTTGGGCATGTCCCTGGAAGCAAATTATTAAGTTATTTTACCTGAAATTTAGGCATATCATATAATTATTTTCTTTTTTAATTTTTTAACTAAAAATCATGGAAATCATAATATTCAATAAAAAGCGACTAAAGAAAGTTTTTGATTTATTTATTTCAGCATATTGATTAAACAATATTCTAAATTATTGTGAGACTGTAATAGGCAATTCAAATTAGAATTTTAAACAAAATCGTATATTGTCTAGATTGCTCACTTTATCAGATACTTTGCCAAGATTTCATTATAGTGTTTTTTGGCTTCAAACATTAATTTTATAATTAATCGTCTCAAATTGCATAAATACAAAGTATAGGGCCGGTGATGTTGTAGTATCAAATTTTTATATTTGTAAACGCAAAAATTTGTTTCAAATTTAAAGCCATAAAAAAATTAGTTGTGTGGTGGAAAGCCATCTTTAATTATTATAAAATGAATAATCGTAGTTTCTGTAATTTTCAGCGTTTTTCTTTATTTTTAAGCCGTTTAAATGAAAATAACACGAAAATTTAAAAAATACTGTAAGAAACGTAATCAAAAAATGTTTTGGATTGGGAACATCTAAGAAATCATAAAAATGTAAGCAAAATTATCGGCACAAAATATAAATACAAAGGGTTCAGAAGTCAAATTTTTCTGAAAATGATTTATAAGCAACACAAAAATCTTTTTATCTCATTTTTAATCTTTATTGACTGATTGGGTTTTAGAGCCTTCAAATGTGAGTTCTAGCTAAATTATGTATAATGTTAATTCTGATATATTAATTAAATAGTAAATTAGGTTTTTTTGTATTATGATGTATTTCTTTGATTTATTTAAATTATTATTTTTACCTACAAGTTATGCAACCAAAGCAACCGCTTTACTCACTAATCGAAGCTTCATACGCAAGCTCAAGTTTAATCCGTTTGTATTACTTCGGCGCGAAATTGGCGGTCTTAATACCAGGATAGCAGAGACGACGACAGGTTAAATTACTATTTTCGAATAATTTTAGCCTGAACTTTCGGAGCTTGACTCAAAATATATCTCTCATTTCATGTACTCCTGGTACGTTCAGCTTTTAGTTGATAACTTGATGCACAGTAAATAGACAGGTGAGGTGTCTTTTGTGTGTGTTGTGTATGTAATATCCCGTTTCTTGTTAAGCAATACATTAATTTCACGAATTATTAATATTTATCATTGCATTATTTACACACTTTTTATCACCACAAATTTTTCCGTTGTGGGACCTACCCAAATATTAGCTTCCGCACGAACGTCATTAATTTTCTTTAAATTATAAAATATTTAATTAATCAATAAAATTTACTTACTTTCTCGATTTATTTTTAAAAATTACGTAATTATTTCACTTTAAGGAATAATAATTAAAAATTAATTAAAAAAAAATGTTATAGATATTTGGTGGTTGAGACAGGGACGGATAAATAGGCTCGGTTGTCAATCATAAATATGAGACTATGAAGTTTCAGTATGCGTGGAATGCGATGGTCAGGTTGATTTTGTGTTAGTATTTCTCATAATTCATAACTGAGAGGGCTTACATCATAAGGCATCAGAAGCGAAAGGAGGTAATCCGCGACGTCACGCAACAGCCTACCTCGAAAAATTTGAAATTGGAATGGAAATCACGATGATGCTTATAGTGATTTAAGATAACGGGAACATATTTTTCACTAAAATTGCAATCTAATTTTTATGATATCAGTGTGATTATTTCTTTATTTTTGAATATCTCTAATTTTCAAATTTAAAACTGATCCAGAAATCCTCGCGAAAGTTTTACTTTTCCATCTTCTGCGAGCCGGATCCACGAAACCGATTTGAAAGTCCGTTGAGGACGTAGACAACATGTTTTTGATAAGTACAAAAATGGCTAACAATTTCACCTTTAGGGTGTTTGTAATTCCTTTCAATGAATTTAACGACCAAAACTGGACATCGTAATAGAAAAATCTTCCCCTTGACGATTGACCATTGTGCTGGTCAACTCGACCGCTTCAACAGGGTTCAAATTCCCTTACACCGTCCATAAAATAGCAAGGAAAGTTGTTAGGGGATTTAGAAATTCGATTCTCAAGATTCTTTTTTAACACGGATGTTCACTTCCCGTTTTATTGTCAAAAAAACCTCAAATCTTGATTATCTTGGTATAAAAATTTAAATAATAATCACAATCCACTTATGAATTCTTAACTTTTTTGACTGAAAGCTCAATTCAAGCATGGAAAAGTTAATTAGTGACTACCGAGTGTAACCAAAACACGAATAAAACCAAACAATTTACTTAGTAATTTGATTTAGAGCCGTACGGAGCCTATCCGTCAGACTAATTTAAATTTAAGTGTTAAATTGAACCTTTTCACTTACCACAAAAACGTGTGATAATACCAATCCATTGGTTTTCTTTTCTAATTTTTAATATAAATACCGGATATTTTCCTAACTTCATTCAGTAGCAACGCTTCAGTCTTCAAGCTAACACAGGATGAAAAATTTGGTAAGACAGTTTTGATAATCTCTTGAAATCGACTAATTTTCTTCTTGCAGATTTTCATCGTTTGCGTAACCCTAACGTGGAATGCAGTCGTCGGATCAAACAGTACCGAAGATGGCAATCAAAATAAAACTAAAAGAGGAATAATCGACCAAACTCATTACTACGGTGAGCCAGTGACGATTAAATACATCCAAACTCCGATCATCCACCACGATTCAAACGCAGCTCCAGCAACGAACTTTAATTTCAATAATGCTAAACCCATCGTTTTTCACAATTCGAATGCTCCGAACGCTCCAAACGAACCGCCTAAACAAGTGACGGTCGAACAAGTTGTCTACGAATACCAACAAACTCCACACAACGCAGTGTCGAATGTCCACGTTAACCAACAGTTTCAAACCAGCCCCACGGTGGTGAACGTCCAAAAGCAGTACTTGCCCGATACGATCCATTCGCCGTCGCAAACCCAACTTAGTCCTTATTTAAACAACCAAGGGCATATTATTCAACAAGAACCAACCCATTACAGCGGAGTTGCTGCACCCGTCCATCACAGTGCCATCATTCATCACGGACAAGGATACTCGAAAGTTTTATATGATCCATATGTAGGTACCGTAACCACAAATGCCCCGATCCAGCACCACAATGCCAATCCACAAGCTAAATATGTTTACGCAAACGGTAAAATAACCTACCATCCAGTTTCCGTCAACAATCCATACCCAGGCGTCGTACTAAACGCCCGCCCACACAACCTAGTACTAAACCAAAATTACAGACCAACACAAAAACCTTTTAAGCCATCTCCAGTTATCCCTATCACCTACAACCGCCACGTACAACCTAAACAACCACTACGAACAACCGAATCGCCACGCAAGGAAGACGTCGAAGAGGAGGAAGAAGACGAGGAAAAGTCCAACGTACGTGAAGAACAAGAAGATGAAGAATCTGAACCTGAAGATAGCGCACGTTACGAAGAAGAAGAGGAAGAAGATGAAGGTTTCAAACCATCGGCTTACTTTTCCAAGTACAAATACGAAGATGAAGATGAAGATCATGACCGCTATAGAGAAGACGAAGAAGATGAAGAAAGGAGTAGCAGTTCTTCAAGGGAAGTACGAAAGAAACCCAAAAAGTATTCCAAGCCTTCCTCCCGCCAACACAAGAACGATCACGTAAAAACGAGAGAAGGTTTCAAAACTAAAAAGCACGCCGAGTACACCTCACCAAGCGAATATGTAAAATTTGAATCATCCGGAAGAAAACCAAAGAGCGAATTCAAAAGCTATAAATACTACAAGACGTCCAATAACTCGAAACCAAAAAAGGAAGTAATTGAAAGTCGCGAATCGGAACACATTCCAGTGGTTCACAACAAAAAAATTGTCCATCAAGAGAAATGGCTCGTTACAAAAAATACATCTGAATAATTTGGTTTAATTGTTACTTTTATATTTTTGTATTGATTTTTATAAATAAAGAACTTGAAACGTAGCGTTTGAATTTGTTTGATCACGTACTTGAGATTTAATCAAGTGTAGACCGTTTCATAATATTTTATGAGATTATGCGATTGAAAAAATAATCTATAACTTTCACATAATTCAGTTTTTACAAATTCTCTATTATTAAACTTTTTAAAAATGTGATTGAAAGTGATCGAAAGGAAAGTCCTTTTTAAAATAAACTGGGACAAAATTTTACATATTAAAAGTTACAGTTACCATTTCAACCAAGGGGTATAGCATTAAAAAATTTTTTCTACAGTATTTTGTTATAGCGATGGCTGTCGAAAATTGAATAATTTGGTAAGAAAAAGAAATGTATGGAGAAATTTGAACAAACGGAGCCACAGGCGCTTTTTGAAGAAATTTGAAAATCAAGTGCTTATTTTGAATAATTTTACTACAAGTTTTAAACAAAGTTTTTTATTTAATGAAAATTTGATGAGTAAGTGAAAGAAAATTATCGAATCCAGTGGCGGATTACCGCATAGGCCAACTAGGTCGTAAAATGAATTTCAAATTTGTTGAAGTTGATCCCATGGCTTCAATTGCTTCAATTTTTAATTACTAAGTAAATTGTAACAGAAACGAAGCATTTTCGGCTGACATTAATTTCTCAAAAAAATCAAAATGGGAAAAAATGGAAAAACAACTCTTCTCTCAAAAGATTTCGTGAATACCTGAGAATAAGGATTTCTTCCTAATAATAAAACGTAATAGTATTTTATAACTTGAAATTGTAATATTGATCGTAATTGGTACCTTGGGTACCACATTATTTAATAATAAAAGAATATCGTGACAAAATCTATAAAACACTTTTCATTTTAAATTAATTAATAGGATTATACGGAAACACTTCTTGGGATAATTACGATGCAGTCAAAAATTACTATAATTTCCAAAATTTAAAAATATTAGATATTTGTATAAAAACAAAAACTTTGTGATTGAACGACAGTCTCACCTAATCATCAACATCCACAACTTCAAGATGCATTTCACTGTTGTAGGGGTAAGCAAAATATTTTGAAAAAGTTATAGTATCATCTCCATCCTCTTTTCAGTTGGCACTTTTCTTGATGACAAGTTTAGTTTTTCAATCAAACGGATCAGTTTTGAAGAGGGAAATCTATGGTTTTGGTTCGGGAGGACATGCGAGTCCAGGATTCGAAACTTGGAATTTTAAACCTGTTGTACCTTTGGTGCCACCTCCAGGGGCTCATTTCCTTATTCCACACGATGACAAATTCATATCAGGTCCGTCTCCTGCCGAAATAGCCGCTGCAATATCGGCGGCAAAAGAAGCTTCATCCAATGTTTTTGTCGCACAAGAAAGGGTCAATCAGGCGAAGCA
Organism: Rhagonycha fulva; assembly: GCA_905340355.1. NCBI lineage: Eukaryota > Metazoa > Arthropoda > Insecta > Coleoptera > Cantharidae > Rhagonycha > Rhagonycha fulva. The sequence goes on from HG996559.1 coordinate 5,329,146, forward strand.
CGATGTACTTCTTCGTCAAAGAATAGCAAACCATAAGGAACAACAAGCAGCGCTCGCTTTGCAACATACCGAAGCTGCAGCTGCTGTGCAAAGACAGCAGGCAAGTGCTGCAGCTAATTCGGTTATCTTAGCGCAACAACGCTTAGCACACGCTAAAGCTGAAGTAGCACAGCAACAGCGAATCGCAGCCGAACGTGAATCGGCGGCAGCTTCTGTCATACAACGATCGGCAATCGCTGCAGCCGCAGAAATACATAAAACAGGTAACCAAATGAAAATTTGTAATTTAAACTCTTCAAACTCTTTCATTTCAGAAACTGCAGCGGCTAAAGTAGCAGCCATCAACAATTCTCATTCGGCTGCAATCTTGAAACACGTGACCGCTGCGAAAGACGCATCTTTGGGTGCAACATCAGCAGCAGTTGCAGCAACAAACGGCCCTTGGGTAATCCCGCAAAAAATTGTTAATTACGCGCATTGGGCTTGAAAAAACAATCATTAATTGTGTAATAAGGTGGAGGTTCTTGTATCAAATTGTGCAGTGACGCACAAAAATAAAAGTTTGTTTTACTCGTTAAAAGTTTTATTTAAATTCTGAGTGACTAAATCTTAATAGCATTCAAGTTAAAAATTGTTGATTTCCTGTGGAACAAAAATATAAGAAGAACAAACCTTAAGGCCGCTTCTACACAATAAAATCAAAATCTGCAATAAAACAAAAATTTTAAGTTTATTTTGTTTTTTATTTACTACTTTTAAATACATACCAAGTACTAGGAACTTAAAATAAATCAAAATTATTACAAAAATTGCAGAATGTTGTATAATCTCCACGTGGGCAGTTATCCGCCTCCGAGTTCAAAAGTAAAAGTATTCCCGCATTACCAAAATTTTCTATCCTAAAATTTGCTCATGCGTCATCTCATTTCCCCACCAGGTCGGGAAATCTGCTAACCCACGATTGTTCCGAGATTTAAAAGTGTGAGAGGGGCTTTAAGTAAATTTTCCATACAAAATACCTTTTAATTTACAATTATGAACCTCGTGGTGGATTTGCCCTTAGTTTTTAAATTTGATTATAGAAGCAAAGATTAGAGAAAATCAATACCTATCATCTGAGTTCGTTGTCATAGCAGCGGGTGCGGTCCTGCAGCTTCGTTATACTATCCACAACAATGCTTCTCGTAGTCAAATTCCTTTAGTTGTTGTAAAAATGTGGCTCAATTATGCTACGCAACTGTGTTCATTTTATTTTTTAATTGTCAATGCGGATCAATGGTCTTCCTCCAATCCTACAGTGTTTAATATCGGTGGAGTATTAAGCAATAACGAGAGCGCTCATTATTTTAAAGAAACAATTTTGGTATGTAATTTATACAAACAAAGCCTACATAATTTATTCGAAACTTTTCAGCACTTAAATTTTGATCAACAATACGTACCAAAGGGTGTAACTTACTATGACAAGGCAATTTTGATGGATCCGAACCCAATTAGAACAGCTTTAAATGTTTGTAAACATGTCATTTCACGTCGGGTAAGACCTTTAAGGGAAAATGAAAATCGGTTTAAAATTTTCTTGTAGGTTTACGCAGTTGTTGTGTCACATCCTTTAACAGGCGATTTATCTCCTGCTGCAGTTTCTTACACGTGTGGATTTTACCACATCCCAGTGATTGGTATATCTTCTCGAGACTCAGCATTTTCAGATAAGGTTCGTTAAATTGTAAAATTATACCGCCAGATTGATCTTCAATTGTGGTCCTCGATTTTGATTCTAATCGTACCATACGCGCGCGAAATAAATTATGCTACCATAGCAAAAGTAGCAAAATAAAAAGCAAGACTGTTCAAAGGAAGTTAAAAATAAGCCAACGAAGACATGAATAAAGTTCAAGCGATTAGTAAGAAACGTTAAAAAACCATTAAATGACTAAAAGAATCGAAAATATTTAAAAATATCTTGAAAAGTCTAACACCTGGAGACGTACACCTAAATCCTTACATGAAAGGCCAAAAAGGAATTTGAACATTTCTTCTAGTAGAAGAGTAGATAGTTAAATCATGAACAAACAAAGGAATGTATTTAAGCCCCTTCGATCTATGAAGAAGAAGAAACTAGGGTATTTTTTTGTTTGTTTTAAAATTAACGCTATTAGCGATTATTTCAATTTTGCCGTGCCCATGGGAGATAAGCTTTCCCCCCACCCCCCAATGCTTTAGAAAGTTGACAAAAACACCCAAAAGTTGGTCAATTTGGCATTTTTTTATGCCTAAATTTACAAAATAATGCAAAACTTACAAAAAGTTGGCTATTTTGAATTAATTCAGTTGCGGCAAATTTGAAATTTTTCCCTTTTGGAAAAAGTTGGTTGGGCACGTCCCTGTATGAGGTATACCATGCGAAGGTTAACAGACACTTTGGCAGCGATATAATATACATGCACTGGGAAGGCAAAATAACAAAGATTCATTGTCAACTAATATAAACAATTTCAAGAATTTTGTATTTTTAAAAACATACATTTTATTTAACAGGTTGTTAAGAAACTGGAGTACTTCAACAGTGCAGCAAGTTTAGTAGCCACTAGATTATTAATTTACCTTTAAATTAAGAATATATTTTGGATAAAAAAATCACTTAAAAATTTTTGTTGCAGAATATCCACGTGTCCTTCCTACGTACAGTTCCACCCTACTCCCATCAAGCCGATGTTTGGGTAGAACTACTCAAGCACTTTAATTATAAAAAAATTATATTTATTCATAGTTCCGACACCGACGGCCGAGCTTTATTAGGACGATTTCAAACAACGTCTCAAACTATGGAGGACGATATAGAAATTAAAGTTCAGGTAAAATTTTCAAACTAAAATTCAAACTAAAAATAAAATTGTATTTTAGGTAGAATCTGTGATAGAATTTGAAACTGGATTAGATAACTTTATAGAACAATTGGTAGATATGAAGGGTGCTCAATCCAGAGTTTATTTATTGTACGCCAAGTAAGCGTTTCCAATCTTTGCAATCTAACGGGAAAATATTCAAACCGAAACTTTTTTTCAGTAAAGTCGACGCTAAAGTGATATTTCGAGACGCAGCCGAATTCAATATGACTGATGCGGGATATGCATGGATCGTGACTGAACAAGCTTTAAAAGCAGATAACGTCCCCGAAGGAATTTTAGGACTTCAACTCGTTAATGCAACCAATGAAAAAGCTCACATTCGTGACAGCATGTAAGCCTTTCTGTAAAATTGAAATTTGATTGCATTTCTTCCTCCGTAACTCCTTCAACGTGGTCGCGAATTTTCAAAGCGATCAATTTTTACGGTCACATCCTGAAGTTTTCAAATATTACATTTTTCAGATACGTTTTGGCGTCAGCCTTAAGAGATATGAATCAAACGAAGGAAATTACAGAAGCCCCAAAAGATTGCGATAATTCAGGCTCAATTTGGGAAACCGGACGTGACTTATTCAATTTTGTACGCAAACAAGTTTTACTAAACGGAGAAACCGGAAAAATCGCATTTGACGACCAAGGGGATCGAATTAACGCAGAATACAACATCATAAACATTCAGCACCGGAAATCGCAAGTTGTAGTGGGAAAGTATTATTTTCATAAAGTAGGAACGTAAAACTTCCCAAAATGTTATCTAATTAATACTACTAACTTTTCAGGAAAACAGTAAAATGGCGCTAACGGTAGAAGAGAAACAAATTTTATGGCCCGGTCGTCATCGAACAAAACCGGAAGGTTTTATGATTCCAACTCACCTAAAAGTTTTAACCATTGAAGAAAAGCCATTTGTTTATACTCGTAAATTAAATGACGAACATGACAATTGCTTACCGGATGAAATTTTTTGCCCCCATTTCAACTCTACCCAAGAAGGTTAACCAAATAATTCGATTTAAGCTCGTTTTGAACACGATAGTTTCAGAAATGGCACGTCACTGTTGCAAAGGTTACTGCATGGACCTCCTCAAAGAGCTATCCAAGAAAATAAATTTTACTTTTAGTCTTGCACTGTCCCCTGACGGATTGTTTGGAAATTACATCATTAAAAACACTTCGGGTATTGTACTTGAACTTTTTTGTCCCACATTTTACTCTTAACTTTTAGTCGGAGGTCGAAAAGAATGGACTGGTTTGATTGGCGAATTGGTCTCGGAGAGGGCAGATATGATCGTGGCCCCGTTGACCATCAATCCTGAGAGAGCCGAATTTATCGAATTCAGCAAACCGTTTAAGTATCAAGGGATTACGATTTTAGAAAAAAAGGTAAAAGGAAGCAGCTGTGTATGGTTTTCTTTACGTGTTTTGTTTTCAGCCTTCAAGATCTTCAACGCTCGTGTCGTTTTTGCAACCTTTTAGCAATACGTTATGGATTTTGGTTATGGTTTCCGTCCACGTGGTGGCTTTGGTCTTATACTTGTTAGATCGGTTTTCTCCATTTGGACGATTTAAATTGGCCAACACTGACGGAACGGAAGAGGATGCGTTGAATTTGTCTAGCGCGATTTGGTTTGCATGGGGGGTTCTTTTAAACAGTGGAATTGGGGAAGGAACTCCGAGAAGTTTTTCTGCTCGAGTATTGGGCATGGTGTGGGCAGGATTTGCTATGATAATTGTAGCATCTTACACAGCTAACTTGGCTGCTTTTCTTGTTTTGGAGAGGCCTAAAACTAAACTTACTGGAATAAACGATGCCAGGGTAAGACTTTTTGAAAATTTGGTTTTTTTTGTATTAATATTTTGCGTCAGTTGCGAAACACAATGGAGAATCTCACTTGTGCTACTGTAAAGGCGTCGGCTGTGGATATGTACTTTAGGCGACAAGTTGAATTGTCGAATATGTATCGCACGATGGAAGCTAATAATTATGATACCGCAGAAGCCGCAATTTCGGATGTCAAGATAGGGTGGGTAAAGAAGGTTACGGAAATGAAACGTATAACAAATCTTGTTTTAGTAAATTGATGGCCTTTATTTGGGATAGTTCCCGTTTGGAGTTTGAAGCTGCTCAAGATTGCGAACTTGTGACGGCTGGAGAATTATTTGGCCGATCTGGATATGGGATAGGGCTCCAAAAGGGTTCACCTTGGGCTGACGAAGTGACTCTAGCAATATTAGACTTTCACGAAAGTAAGTTTTCTATACGAAGAGATAACTATTCTTAGTTTGTTTTTTTATCTTAAGGTGGTTTCATGGAAGGTTTGGATAATAAGTGGATTTTACAAGGAAATGTGCAGACGTGCGAACAGTTTGAAAAAACCCCAAACACTTTAGGATTAAAAAATATGGCAGGAGTGTTCATATTGGTGGCAGCTGGTATTGTTGGAGGTGTTGGCCTTATTGTTATTGAAATGGCGTATAAGAAGCATCAAATCAAAAAACAGAAGAGAATGGAATTGGCAAGGCACGCTGCCGATAAATGGCGTGGTTGTGTAGAAAAACGGAAATCCATGCGTTTAACTACTGCCACTCAACGACGTATTAAATCAAATGGCGTTAATGACACTGCCACAATTTCTTTAGCAGTTGATAAATACCAACGAAGTTCTGGTCCTGAAAGGGCATGGCCTGGTGATTCTGATATTCGTCAAAGGCGCGTGGAAGAATCGGGAGGAGTACAACCCGTTCCTAGATATTTACCTGCTTATACGACAGACGTGTCTCATCTCATTGTTTAGAATGTTAGCAAACTTTTAAGGGGTCTGGCTAGTTTAGAGATTTTAAAAAATTGATTTTTTTTTTAAATATTTCCTAAAATTTTCAAGACAATACAAATAAAATTAACAACAATGTATCTGTGACATTTCAACTACGCACGGTACTAACCAAAGCAATAAATTATCGACCATGCATGACAATTTTAATGAGCTAGTAATTAAAAATTTTTATTACCTTATTGGTTTTTTTAAGATGTTCTTAACTTTTTTTAGTATAGTTTCATGTGGTCAACATTGATGTAATGGTGTGTTTCGATTTAACTCTTGGTTTCTGTTTTTTATAAGTTTGATGTGCGCTAGACCATTACTTTTATTAAGGGGGAAATCTACTGTGACAAGAGAAAAAACAGGCCGAGTTTCCGGATTTTTTTTCTAACAAAATATGACTTGTACATTAAATTAAATTAAACCGTCATCTTTATTATATATTCAAGTATTTGTAAAAAAAATTTCAAGTCGAAATATTCAAAATTGCCGTTGTGGAACTCCTTCAACGCAGGTCCGTTTTTTTTAGTGTCCAAACGGTGTACATGAAATCTCACGTCAGGGTGATCTAAAACAAAAAAAAAAAATGGTTATCATATACATAGTATTGACTCTCGCTTGTCGAAGGAAATTTTTTTTACAAATACTTGAGTATATAATAAAGATGACGGTTTAATTTAATTTAATGTATCAGTCATAATTTTGTTAGAAAAAAAATCACAGTAGACTTCCCCTTAAAGGTAGTCTTGAAACTTTGAGAGCGTTTATCTCGAATTGACATTTCCAAGACAGTGACCAAGATATATCAAAAACTACTAAATCGAATTGTTTCAAATTTTGTAGATGTATTTTAGATACAGGGTGGCCCTTTGAAAACGAAACAGACAGGATTGTGGCCAGCAAAATTTTTTTTTAAGAAACGCAAAAACACGTTAAATTTATCATCGAGGGAGACAACTTTTGCGAGCAATGTCACTCCCGTATTGTTTCATCCCTTCGCGTTGCGATGACAACCCCTAAATTGTTAATAGGGATGATATGGCAAGTAACACCTCATTTGAAAGGTCTTGCTTCCCTGAATTCAGTTCTATAATTTTTTTAAAGTTTTATCAATTATTCAACAACAAAATTAAAGCTGCAAAAATGCGAAATAAATCCGATATTTCAAGACATTTAAGAATTAGAAAGGGAAAAACGCTTGAACAGGTTGATTTTAATTTTAAACTTTGCAGTCCTTACGAAATTTTTTTTTACAAAATTAGGTAAATTTTTTACTTCTAAACTAGCCAGACCCCTTAAATTATTTCGCGTTAAAATAATATTGTACGTTGTTTAATATGTACGTCATAATTGTTAATAAAATTATATGGTGTTAATCTTTATTAGGGTGGAACCCCATTAGCCTTCCAATAGCCCAAGTTACAGTTTGCATGTGAATGCAGAATAGTTGAAGCTTCAAATTTCCTCTGGTCCTATTTGTTGACCATATTCATGTGGAAACGAACATAAATATGGAAAATAGTCGAGATATTTTGACAAAAATTATCGTAAAAAATTGAAATTTCTAAATACTGATACGAGATAAGTTGTAGGGTCTCGGGTGTTCCTATCTGTACGAATACCACGTATAGCAAAATTTGTGGGGATACACATCCACTATTAATTGTTTAATTCGAGTAGTACTATCGATAACAAATTATTCTATTATAGAATTATTTTGGAGTGCAAAGTTGTGTTTGGCAGTCTATATATGAAATTGTGGTATCAAAAATGGCTTCAAATAATTCCAGTAAGACCTGACGACACTTTTTGAAAATTACCAGAAATATTACCTTATTTTAGATCCACAAAGCCACGGTGAAATTACAAACGATTATGTAATTCAGAAAATCAAAGATAAGCTGGAGGTAATCTTGATAAAATAAATAAAATCAACAAAAATCGATAACAAAAATTGGAAAAAAATGTTTTAGCAATGCAAAGATGAAACGTGTACGGAAATAAATCAAAATTTAGATAAAATGATGAACAAAATATTGGATGATATAATAAAAACAGAAGCTTACGCAGGTCAGATAGATCACTTATTCAATTATCATGACGAAATACAAGATAAAGTGTAAGTTTATTTATTTACTAACACCAATTCGGTGCAAACGAACTGGCGACGTATGTACTTAATATGTACTTAAAACAGTACTTGTACTTGAAATGTACTTACAGCAAAACTAAAGAAGGTTACTTGCCCGATAAACAATTTCTTACCAGAAATTCACTCTTAACTGATTTACTGGAGGTCAAGCATATCGAATCGATCTACCACATGTTTTTAGCGGTTTTATTTGGAATGTTTGTCAATAGAGTAGTAAGCGATTTGCTTCTTAAGGGAGAGTAAGTAACAGGACCACACAAGAACCAAACTGAAGCAAAAACTCTTTTAGGTTAAAATTAGGCTTAGAATTAATGGGTAAATCATTCTCCAATTTACCATCTCTTATGACGGTTTGGACTTGCATGTTCATAACCACAGTTTCAATTTATATTGGTCTACATGTTTGGGCAACCATCAGGATTCAGTTATCTCCAAAATGTTTGAATTTTTAAATCAAGATTATTACTTTTTATAAGATACCTTTTAGCAAATACGTTAAAATTACTGGATATGGTCAGCTTGGGGTTGACGATTCTTTATTTCCCGTGGTTTATATATTCGTACACGACGATGACCATTGAATATAAGCTCACCATAGCAGAATCCGTTGCAGCTTTATGCGAACTGACGAGATTTTTGATGAAAGGTTACGCATTTATAAGAACGGTCGCTCCAAGAGTCCTATCCTACAAGTTGCACACCGAAAACCAACTTTACTATCCAGAATTTTCCAAATATTTATATTTCCTTTTCGTACCAACCCTCATTTACCAGGACAGTTACCCAAGGTACTGATTACCCTTTTCGCACAAGCAACTGCTTTTTTAAGCAAAAATATTTTACAGGACGAAACACATCCGATGGAGTTACGTTTTCAAATGCTTTTTGGAAGTATTTGGTTGCATCTTCTATGTCAGTTTCATTTTGGAACGGTTTCTTATTCCCAACTTTGAGGATTACGGTTTAAAGAAGTATGGATGGCAAAATATCATTTTGCTAATTTTAGCGAACGGCATGGCCGGAGTTCTTTTAAAACTTACTACGTTTTATTGTGTCCTGCATGCTTGGATGAACGGATTTGCAGAGATGCTTCGTTTTGGTGACCGAATGTTTTATAAAGTAAATTTTAACCAAGAATTAAACTTTCGGATAAAAAGTTTTGCTTTTAGGATTGGTGGACGTCGACTTCTTATGGAAGGTATTACCGAACGTGGAATGTAGTCGTACATGATTGGTTGTATACTTATATTTACAAGGACATGTATGAAATTGTGACTCCAAAAAATAAGACGACAGCAAGAACGATGGTTTTTTTAATTTCGGCACTTTTTCACGAATTCATAATTGGATTTTCATTTAAATTTTGTTACCCAGTTTTGTTTTTACAGTTCTTTGGAGTTGGACTGGCTGTGAGTTCCATAAAATGGAATAATAAGACATTAGCCAATACTGGACTGTGGTACGGTTTAGGGCTAGGAATGGGCATTTTTGTTAGCACCATATGTATGGAATTTTATGCCCGCTTAAATTGTCCCTATAAAAGTCAATCCTTTGTGGATTACTTTATTCCAAAAACATTTTATTGCAACTTATAATTATTAATAGCAAACACAAATATTATCTAATAAATAAATAACAAATTTGTTTGTGTTTTTCTGCTACTAAATATTGTGGTACTCTAGAGCATCTGACGTATTAAATTAGAAAAAAATTACAATGATTACAACAAATGTCTTATCATAAAGGTTTATTTACGAAGCAAAGATTACTCAACTGTAAAATTGAATAATTTAGAATTTCTTATTATCAGTTATTGGAAGATAAAACAAAATTTTTTTGATATATATATGGTCAGTTAGAAATACATTTTTCATTAATATTTAAAATCACTAGTCGATTTGATCGGTGCAGTTTAAGTTTCAAGGAGAAAATATACAAGAATCTTTTTTTGGTGTTAGTATCAATTGTAACTTTCAGTGATTTTAATTTTCTAGTCGAAATGAAGAATTCCGTAAAAGGAGACTCAAAAATAAATAATAATCATCAAAACAACAACGAAAATTACGAATTCAACGACAAAAAGTAAGAAAAATATAACAACACGGTAATTATTAAATTTTAACTTTTTTGCAGACTTTTGAAGGACGATAAACTTCCATCCAAAGAATATGGGGAGAAAAATTCAATATTGGCTGAATTGTACGAAAACAAACACATAGCTACAGTTTACCATTTATGTTTAGCAATTTTATTATCGCTATTTATAAACGGATTAGCTTATAATTATTTATACAATGGGGAGTAAGTACATTGTTAATGAGTAGAGTACGGACTTTTAAGCTTAAAAAATCGTGAAAATAGCGCTTAAAATAGCACAAAAAATTGTCATTATATGCATAAAAATATGCATTAAACTTTAACGTAATAATTAATAAGCATTAAAAAACTTTCTGAAATAAAATTTATTTGAAAATAAATAACAATAATAAAGCAACAAAAAGTAAAAAAGTAGTAATAAAAAAAACACAATAAAATAATTACTCTACATCATTTCTAAAAAAATGCAATTACTCTAAATTTTCCATTAAAAATTTATTACGGCGATCAATTAAGATGTGTTTAAATTTGGAAAAACTGCGTTCTACCTCCACACTGGTAATTGGGGTGTTCTTAAATTTCACGATAAGGTTTTGTGGTATTTCAAGGTTTATTTCTTCATTAAAATTTCCATTTAAAACACTAGTTATTTGCTTTAAAGTATTAAATCCAACATTTATTGCCAATACTTTTTTTAATTTTTTATTTATTTCTAAATCTATCTCCCCTAGACCTTTTGAAGTAGCATTTTCAAATATATTTACTAAATTACATCTATAGCTTCTTCTTTTTTTTATAAGTTTTTTAAATTTTTCAAAATTATCTTCGTAGTAAATATTCGCTTCCATGAACTTAGAATCCTTCTAAGTCCATGATCGCTTCTAACCAAGTACCTTGTGATAACGGGTTCAGGAGATAGAGGAACTCCAAGCAACATTTCTTTAAAAGCTTGAACTCTTAGTGGAGTTTTTACAAAAAATTTCTTTTCATATTTTACAAGCTCGTTTACCATTGGAAATTGAAATAAATGAAAGTATTTATGTATCTACTGCAATTTTTTTTTAAATTTATTCAAAATGTGCTAAAATAAGCACCAAAAAAGCTTAAAACTAAATCTAAGCATAAAAGTATCAAAATAAGCATATAAGCACGAAAAAAATAGCGCCAAGTGGCTTAATTTTATGAGATTCATGGACATTTGTATCAATTACACTTCTGCTATCAATATTTCTGTATAGCAAATTTTCTAGAAATCCGTACTCTATTAATGAGATACACTGCTGAATTTAACAAATGCACTCTTAGGATAAAATTAGGCTTAAATCTCCTGATAAAAGGATATTCCAAATTACACTTATCTATAGCTATTTGGTTAGGAATGTTTTCAGCCAGTTTTCTTTGCTATTATGGTTTCAAAATTTGGGCTCTACTTCGAATTCAACTGCCCCAAAATTGTAAGTCGGTCTCAAAATTTGTTCCGTTGGCTTATAGTGTGTAATATCTTTTAGCTATAAAAACAAAATTGTGGGACAAATTTATGATCGGATTGTTAATCACTTACTACTTTCTCTTCTTATACTATCCCCCGGTTTTCATCATTCGAAATGAAATCCCATTAGCTGCAGCAATGACCCTACTGAGCGACTGCGTAAGTAAACTTTTGGATTTTATTTAATGAAGATAATAGGTTTCATCTAGTGTGTTGTTAACTGTGCCCACTTATAGGTGAAAATTGCGAAAAAAAAGATTTTCATTGTTTTACATTTCTTTAGGTGAGAATGATGATGGTTTTTCATTCCTTTGTAAGAACCAACGCTCCACGTGTTTTACGTTACAAAAAAGATGATTCAAAGATTATAGTGCCAGGCTTATACAACTTTTTGTATTTTTATTTTGCTCCAACTGTAGTATACAAGGACGTTTATCCAAGGTAACTAATACAAAAAAACAAGCAAAATCAAAAATCATAGCTTTTCTTAGATCCAAAGAAAGAAACTGGAAACTCATATTAGGATACTTGGTCGAATTCTTCGGAGTTATCTTACTTTTAAGTTTCTTAATGGAAATCTGCTTTTTGGATAAGTTTGAGAACTATGGGTTACGGCCTTACTCGGGAAAAGAAATTGTGATGATTTTCTTGAACAATTCCATGTTTGGACTATTATTTTGCTTTAGTTTCTTTTATATACTTTTGCATCTATGGATGAACATGTTTGCAGAACTGATGATGTTTTCTGATAGAACATTTTATAAGGTAAGTGACTTTTGCAGTTCTTGTTGAAACACTTTAGAAAAAAATTTTTTAGGATTGGTGGACCTCCATGAAATACGAAAGATATTACAGAACGTGGAATGTGGTGGTGCATGATTTTCTTTATACCTATATCTACAAGGATTTTTATGAAAATGTCTATTCCCGAAGTAAAATTCCTGCAAAGCTCTTGGTGTTCATCATCTCTACTGTTTTTCACGAATATGTACTAGGATTTTCGTTTAAGTTTTGCTTGCCGATTTTATCATTGCAGTTTATATTAGTAGGGGTTCCAATAATGAAATTTCAGCTCAAACCAAGTTATATTGGCAATACTTTACTTTTATATGGGCTAGGTTTAGGAACTGGAATTATTATAGCAGTCTATACCATGGAGTATTATTCGAGAATTAATTGTCCCATAGAAGATGTTCCTTTTTACGATTACTTTATACCTCAGTTATTTAGTTGTAATAAATAATTTATTTTATTTAAAAATTTAGGAAGTGTAATTTATTATTATACGTAATATGAATAATAAAAGATAATATTCAAAAGTACTTAAATTTATATGAGAGATAGTAAAAGTTGAGCTTACAAAAGAACGGTTTTTTGGCATAAGAAAAATTCTTCAGTCTGAAATTGATAAGATGAGCTGACCTAGCCTTAATTCGACTTTAACATATCTTAAACCTAACCTAGCCTAACCCTAACTAATTCATTACTTAACTTATCAAATAATATATTTTGATGGTTAGGTTTAGTATAAATAATTTTTTCAAACAAAACTGAAAACTCGTGCTTAATAAAAGAGATTAATGTTCACAAGAAAGCCAAATCATTCTTTCTCACATTCATCATCTTTTATTGATTTTGTACTTAATAAAAGTAATTAGACGTGTAGTTTTCCTTGTAGTTTAAGGCTGTTAAAACTGTTCTCTCAAAAGTGTATAACTTCGGTGTCTTGGAACAAGAAATATTACTTAATTTATTCAAAAAAATCATAAAAAACCTGCATAATAAAATCTATAATAATATCATTCCGCAAATAAACTAATAAAAGTGTTCTTATTGATTTACCATTTGACCTATAAATTTGACTTGTTTTGAATAAACATTGGATTACATAATTTTAATTTTCAAGTTGTACAGCTTAAATTATAGGTACCTAAATAATAAATATTAGAAGTAAAAATAATAAATTGTTTATGATATTTTTCTATTATTTTACAATAAGAAGAATTTTGAAAATCACGAAAAAAAAATTCTCAATATTTTCGTAATTTGATTAATCTTTTTATCAAAATGTAAACTTTTTTAGCCATCCACATTTATTATTGCATCTTCGATACTTAAATTTATACAATAAAAACCAAGGACCGAGTTGACGTAAAGATGAGGTAGCATATTTTTTATCGTTTCCATTTCTAAAAGTAAGAACAAATTTTAAATTTTAACGTAATTTAGCTTCAAGATTATGTACCTTTCTCCCCAGAGTTATTTTCAAATAGAATTTGCAATTCTGATGTTCCGGACCTAACATTATCATGAACATTGTTAATCACATCCAAAATTTTGTTCATCGGATTGTCGTATCTAACCGCTTCCAACATTTCTTCCAGTGATCTCGAAGCAAAATTTTCAGCACGTTCGAAAGCCTCTCTAAAATTTCCTTTAAAATTTTCAATGTTCCTCTAAAATGAAATTTTTTTTAAGATGTTTGGATGTATTTCAAATCAGTTTTGAGACAAACTTACGGTTCGCTTCATCCGATCGAGCAAGTCCTGAATAATTTGGACGCCGTGGCGCATATAATGTGAAAAATCTTCATCCAAATGTTGGTGACCGCTTTTTATAATAACAAGATTATTCTTTATTTTATCAGTAATATCATGCATGAGACCTTCTAATCCAACAATGTCGAGGAATCGAACTTGATTATGCAGTTTGAATCTTTCAACACCCAAAACTAAATCGTGTTGGGAATCCAAAACTTTTTGTTTGTGTTCTAGAAAATCTGTTTGTAAATTGCTAGTTCAGCAAAGTTTTTGACTTACCGTGCAAGTCATCGTAGTGGATGATTTTTAGTAACTGCTCGACTACGGTACCCATTTCCACCATATCATTTTTTAATTTAGTTTTAAGTTCATCTGCTGAAAAGTTCAAAGATTCTTGAGTTAAGCCTGCGAGTTTGTTCAAACACATTAGAACATCTTGCAGATCACGAGCACTTTGGTTTTTTCTACCAATGCATATCTAAATTTTAAAATGTTAAAGTATTTCATTTTAAGTATTAAAAAGGACGAAAAACTTCACTTACCATAACTGTACGCAAATGAAAAATATTGGTGACCAAATCGTGATAATAGTGATTCACTCCATCGAAGAAATACTTTTCGTCTTCGTTGTTTTTAATTTCAAATTTATCCAACGAACCTGTGATATCCTGGATAAGTTTTAAAACCCTTTCGTGAATTTTTTTGGAAAAACTTTTTTGGTTCGAAAACGCAATACCCGATGATGAAGATTTTGCCTAAATACATTAGTTATGGATAGGTTAAAAATGTTTTGATAAAAAATTATAAATTTATTCACTTGAGCTTGCATCTTTACTGATATCTTTATGAGTTGTTACTAAATAAGTTAAAAAATTACTACCTTGTTTTAGAAATTGGTATTTATTTGATATTATTACGGATATTGTTTTTTTTTATCGTTTATACTAAAAATAAACATTAATAATATTATTAACAAATATACATAAATTAAGATATTTATTTATACTAAAGAAAATCATGACCAAATTGATAATTTGAAGAGTTCATTGCATAAAACAGTGTTTTTCGAACTGTTGTTTAAAAAAAACCAGGGAGCCTTATAATAAATTAATTCCGTATAGGAAGCCGTCGAATATTTAACCGTTTAAAAAAAATAATAGATGTAATTGTTATATTATAACAATAACAAACATGTACATACGCACAAGGATATCTTAAATTTTGTGTTTTTAATTTTGGGAGCTAAAGGAGCTAAAAAATAACTTTGGTTGTTCTAATAATTTTATTATTATAAAGGGTGTCCCAAAATTAACGCAAGATTTGAATTAAATAGAAAACACAATTTTTAGTCTTTTGATTGTTATTTTTTTATTGAATCATAAAGTACATAGGACAGGGTTATTTATGGAATAACACATCGGTCAAATGGCCACACAGCTCCAAAATAAAATTTCATCAAATTTTTTCCATGAAAAAATGGCGGCAAATTCTAATATTGCGCTAATTTTGGGACATTTATTATAACATTTGGTTAAGATTGGAGCAAAGGCCTAGAAATGTACAGCACAAAAACAAAAATTTTATTTTATCTTCACTTCTATTTACGACTATACAAAAGAAGATGATGATTATCTTAATTCCCATTTGTTACTTATTCTTACATTTTTTGTTAGAGATTATTACCAACTTAAAAACCAAATGTCTAATAAATTATTATTGAGTCTAAGGCAAGGCGCGGAGTGCCGAGTTTTTTGTTTAAAATAAATTGTATTCAAGGAAAAACCAACTATGAATTTTTGATAATAGCAGTTCTCAAGGATACCTGCTATTCTAGGACTCTTGTTTACAACTTCCAATTGATTTAATTTTTAAGTAGCAATAATGACACCCGAAGAACAACATCAAGATAAAAAGTAAAATAATTAAATCGCGGTTTTGCACTATTATCAAGTATTAAAACTTTTTTTTCAGATTAGTTAAAAATGGTTCACTTTCTTCCAACAAATATGGAGCCAAAAATTCACTATTGGTCGATTTGTATGACAACAAACACATCGCCACAGTTTATAATTTATTTTTAGTTATTTTACTATCTTTATTTATAAACCAATTCGTAGATAATTATGTAAACAAAGGAGAGTAAGTACTTTTTTTATACAAGTGGTCTATTGAAATCTAATACATTATTTTAGAATTTCATTAGGATTTAATCTCTTGATTAAAGGATATTCCAAACTGCACATTTCTTTAGCTATTTGGTCAGGGATGTTTTCGGCTAGTTTTCTTTGCTATTATGGTTTCAAAGCTTGGGCTCTCGTTCGAATCCAACTACCCCAAAATTGTAAGTAGTTTTCAGAATTCTTCCCATTGGCTTATAGAATAAATTATATTTTAGCTATAAAAGTAAAACTGTTGGACAAAGTGATGATCGGATTATTAATCACTTACTACTCCCTCTTCTTGTACTACCCGCCGCTTATCATCGTACGGAATGAAATCCCAATACTTTCCTCAATTACCCTACTATGCGATTGCGTAAGTAAACATTTTAGTAATTATTGTTTTTAATTAATGAAGGTAATGGGGTCCATTTCGAACAAAGTATGAAGTGAATTCTCACTATCCCTTCTTGCAACTACCGAAGTGCAGTCTAATATCCAAAAAATCTATCGGTAAAACAATTCCTAGATGTGCTATATTTTTTATTGCTTTAAACTATAAGCAGAAGATAATTCATTTTGAATCTTTGTAATTCTAAATCATTACAGTGATTAATGTTCATTTTTTTCCACAATACTTTGCTTAAAACCCATCTTCATGCTTATTTTCGGCAAAGGTGATAGAAGTTGGAAATACCAAATTTTTAAAATCTTTTTAAAATTTTGTGAAGAGACGTAGCGATGTAGACATAGAAGTTCAAGGTCATGAATACCAAGTTACCCATCTCTATATTATGTACAAATTTACTTGATAAACAAGTATTAATCGTCAGTCTACATCATTTAAACGAATTATTTGAAAAAATATTCATCAATTTTTTTTTAAATTTTAATTTAAACGTTATTGATATTAAATGAAAATGACATTATGATGTTTAATTTTCAGTGTTTTTGCAATTTGAAATTGTAGTGCCTGAACCTCCGCGGCCTAATTATAACTCTGTACACTTACAAAAAAAACAATTTCATTTTTTTAAATTTTTTAGGTAAGGATGGTGATGGTTTTTCATTCCTTCGTAAGAAACAACGCTCCACGTGTCTTGAATTACAAAAAAGATGATTCATCGATTATAGTGCCCAGTTTATACCAATTTTTGTACTTTTATTTTGCCCCAACTGTAGTATACAAAGACGTTTATCCCAGGTAACTAAAAGGTAAAACAAACAAATCCAAAAATAATCGATTCTCTTAGATCCAAAGACAGAAACTGGAAACTTATATTTAAATATTTGGTTGAATTTTTCGGAGTTATCTTGCTTTTAAGTTTTTTGATGGAAATCTTTTTCATCGATAAGTTTGAAAACTATGGATTAAGGTCTTACTCGAGGAAAGAAATTGTGAAGCATTTCTTGAACAATGCCATAGGTGGGCTTATATACTGCTTTGGTACCTTTTATATAATTTTGCATATTTGGATGAACATGTTTGCAGAACTGATGATGTTTTCTGATAAAACATTTTTTTATAAGGTAGGTGAATTTTTGCGTTTCTTGTTGTAATATTTAAGAGCGAAATTTTTCAGGATTGGTGGACATCTATGACATACGAAAGATATTTCAGAACCTGGAATGTGATTGTGCATGAATTTCTCTATACTTATATTTACAAGGATTTTTATGAACACGTCTATTCCCGCAGTAAAATTCCTGCAAAGCTCTTGGTGTTCATCGTCTCTACTGTTTTTCACGAATATGTACTAGGAGTTTCGCTTAAGTTTTGCTTGCCGATTTTATCAATGCAATTTATATTGATAGGGGTTCCAATTATGAAATTTCAGATCAAACCAAGTTATATTGGCAATACTTTATTTTTATATGGGTTAGGCTTAGGAAGTGGAATTATTATGTCGGTCTATACTATGGAACATTATTCGAGAATTAATTGTCCCATAGAAGATGTTCCTTTTTACGATTACTTTATACCTCGCTTATTTAGTTGCAATAAATAAATGATTTAATTTGCAAATTTACAAAGTGTAATTTTTATTTATAATAATTTTAATAACAAGAAATTTTACCGAATGATATTATAATAAATTAATATGAAAGTTCTAACAACCTTCAATTGATGGTCAAGGTTGGACTAACAAATGACCTGGTTTTGGATAATAAAAATTCTTCAGTATATACTGAAGAAGCTCTTGGAAAATCCTAAGTCTAACCTAGTTTAAAACTAACTAAAGCCTAACCTAACTTATTAAATTATCAATTTTTAAACCGACTTCAAAAAAAGGACGAGTTTCTCAATTCGTCTGTTCGTATGGTTTTTTTTTATTTTATTTTTTATGTATGTTCGGGCATAACTTTTTACAGAGTGATCCGATTTTGATGAATTTTGTTTTATTCGATAGGGTATACCTCCATGGTGGTCTCATCTAAATTTCACAAAATAATTTCATTCGTAATGGTAAAAAATAAAGAAAAATTGCACCCGTAAGGGTAGAAAATAAGGAATGCTTGTTTTTCATTTATTGATTTTTTACTTGTCAACCTATTCTGTTGAAACTTGGCGTGGAGAAAAACTTTATATCGAGCAAATTAATTAATTAGGGTAGTAATTAGTAGATTTTAAGCACTAAAAATTAAAAAATAAAAAACTTCTTAACAAAAAATTAAACCGACCTCAAAAAGGAAACTAAAAAGCATAAAATAAATATATTATATTTTGAGTCTTAATAAGTAATGTAAGTAACTAATTTTGAGTCGGTGCAAAAAGCAACGATTACTAAATTACTTTAAAAAAATTATCAAAACAAAAGTTACCCACTCTGCACCGACTCATACTTAGTTACTTCCCACACAGCACAGTATATCTCATGGATATCCAATGGATATCCATATATCCATAGGATATCCATGGATATCACACAGCACAGTATATCTCATGGATATCCAATGGATATCCATATATCCATAGGATATCCATGGATCCATCCAGGATATCCATGAGATATACTGTGCTGTGTGGGTTACATTACTTATTAAGACTCAAAATGTAATATGTATATTTATTTTATGCTTTTAAGTTTCCTTTTTGAGGTCGGTTTAATTTTTTGTTAAAAAGATTTTTATTATGGTTAGGTTTGGTGTAAAAAACTTTTTTGAGCAAAATAGCAAACTTGTTTTGAAGAGTACGTAAATACGATCCTCTCTGTGTTGATGATCTGCCATCATTGACAAGAGGGTCACAGAAAAATCTGAAGACCAGCCTAGCAAGTAACTTACCGGATGTAAAACAACTAATATACGCTCACAATGTCAATAGTGCCTTGACTTCATTGGCAATAAGACATAGTTCAAAAGTTTATTTAATAGTTACCTAAAGAGATAAACACAAATTTTTGAGCGAGTGTTATAAGAATTCAGTTCCAGCTGAATTAGCGCAAGGAAGCCTAAAATTCCTCCTCACAATCGATTTAGTCCCCCACTCGTTTTCATATAAATGTATATTATATAAAATAGTAACTGTACTTTTTGTTCTAATGATCTAAAATTTCGTAATACGAATTAAAAAACAGCATAAATTAAATATTCCTGATGCTGGTTTTGAACCAATTTAATTCAATCACTACAAATTACCAATAAATCACCAAAATTATTAGTTAGGTATCTAAAATTGGCATCAATACCCAGATTAATACAAATTGAAAATTTTTGACAAAAAAAATGTCAGTTCTTGTGGGAATTGTAAAAAGTTAAAGTCTAATTCATTACACCTATTCTTGAAAATTCTTCTTTAAGATTTATTTCTATTTATTTTATAATGAGAAGAATATCGAAAATGATGAAAAAAAGTTTCTCAATATTTTAGCAAACAGATTAAAATTTTTAACGAAATGCAAACTTTTTTATACACCCACGTTTATTATTACGTTTTCGGTACTTAGATTTATATGTACAATAACAACAATTTAAAATAAAAGCAATTTTTAATTTTTAATGTAAGTTTGTTTCAAGATTATGCACCTTTCTTCTCAAAGTTATTTGTAACATTTTCAATACTTAAAAAAACGTTTGGATGTGGTTCAAAGCAATTATAATAAATAAACTTACATTAAATAAAATGGACATCTACATAATCTTTAATTTTTCTTTGAAAGCTTGACAATTTTGTATCCTTTATATAAGCGCATGTTTTGTGCTCTATTGTTTCTAAAAAAATTTAATTTGAAGTTATTGAATGTTACGTAATGGACAATCATATACGATACCGCTACTCAAATAGTCAGGCAGAATTCTATATTTCACCTATATTTCAGACAAAGATCAACACATTTATAACAATCTTACGCCATAGAAGAGTCTCCAGCAGCAAAAATCCTGAAACAAATATCTTCACCCTGAGAATTATTCTCATACTCATATTTTGAAGTTACTGTAATCTAAGTAAAATACCATCATAGTCCATATACAAAACTGTTGAAGAATACTCCAAATGGGGCCTTATCATTCTGCTATAGATTCTTATAGAACTCACCATAAAAACATTTCTACGTATTTTTGAAACAAAGCACAATCTTTTGCAATATTTTTACAAATATAATCAAAATGACGCTTAAAGTTTACTTTGTCATCAATAATCACACCCAAGTATTTAAATTGACTAACAACCTCCACTACTTGGCTATCCATAGCCAAGCCTATCAACACTTCTACCCATTCTATCATTTTTACTATCATACATTTTGTTTTCTTTACATTGATTTTACTGACTTACTATATATTACAGCTCTACAGGCCTAGAAGGCCCATGGCTTCATTCCCAGCCTACCTAACTTGTCTTCTAAACTCGTGTGTGACGCAGCCGTATCAACGGTAATGACGTCGACACAAATATCAGGGATCACCACAGGAGTGTGGATGCTCACCGGAAGGCCGAGTCAAGAAATTATGTGCAATCCGCGATTTGAACCCAGAATTTCCGCTCTATACTCAACCAGCGATCACATCACTCCACTGCTGTGGCTTTTACTTACTTACTAAGGATCTTTAATTCTTGATTAACAATATCGATGCATTTATCAACATTATCGTCTATAAAATACATGTGTAATATGATAAGAAGAACAAAACACCCAGAATTGTTCCCTGAGGAGCTCCCAAATTTCTATTTCTATTCTATTCTTCAAATATGACATAAACCACTTCAATTTATTTTCACGAACACCATACTTAGCAAGCTCCACTTTAAGCTTTGCTTTAAATTTAATGTTTTAATAAAATATTATAAATTTACTCACATGAACTTGCAGTAACTTGTCTAGAAATCTGTATTTATTTTATATTATTACGGATATCGTTTCTTTTATCGTTTATATTAAAAACAAACATTTTTATTTATGCTAAAGAAAATCATAATAAAATTGATAATAGAACAGTGCTTTTCAAACTGTTGATAAAAAACTTACTAAAAAGCATCCATTATGATGACATGATGAGTTACACTGTAAGTCAAAAACTCTGATAAATTAGAAATTGAAAAGAAACTTTACAGAGTTTTGAATTCACAACACGATTTTTTTGTGTGTTTACAGATTTAAGTTTGTTGCTTCGACATTATTGGATTTGGTCTTATACAAGAAATTACTGATAAAATAAAATATAAAATTATTATTATAAAATTACACTTTCTAACTTTGCAAATTAAATCATTTATTTATTACAACTAAATAAATGGGGTATAAAGTAATCGTAAAAAGTAAAATTTTCTATGGGACAATTAATTCTCGAATAATACTCCATGGTATAGACTATAATACTGCCGTGTTAATTCTAAAGAGCGTATCTGCAATTTTTGGCTTTTTGAGTTATTGATGGCAAACGCTTCCCTGCATGTAAATCTATCATTTCGTTAAGTTCAGAAGGCTAAACTATGTATAGATATGCTAGAATACATCTTTAAAGAAACGGCGTATCTGCAGTTTAATGTGTAATTTTAGATAAAAGAGACGTAACCAACAATGTTAGATTTAAAAGACGTATCTACAACTACTATTTTGTGCAGATACGCCCTTTCTTTGTAACACTTCAATACTTGACTGGCAAAAATTATCTATTTTGTGACTGGCAGATACAATTCAAATTTTGATGGTTACACTTGTGAAGTTCTGTTTGTTTTTTATAATTTAAATATTGTTACGTGTTTTAAGTTTTTTGGTAATCAATTATTTAGGAAAAAGTTCACACAGTGTCTCATTTTGCAGATACGCCTTTTGTTCTTATGAGTTTTATTAATATGTGTTAGTCAGAAAGGGCGTATGTATCAAAAGTCCCATTTATAATAAATATTTAAGAAAACGGTTTATTTCATTAGATTCTGCCACAGATATAATATGAATCTAAAACACTAGTTTTCTGTTCAATTCAAACCATGTGATGGCACACGGAAATTTATAAAAACACGATTTCCCAACAATTAGCTTTTTGCAGATACGCCCTTTAGAATTAACACGGCAGAATAATAATAATAATAATAAAGCGTT
Organism: Rhagonycha fulva; assembly: GCA_905340355.1. Taxonomy (NCBI): domain Eukaryota; kingdom Metazoa; phylum Arthropoda; class Insecta; order Coleoptera; family Cantharidae; genus Rhagonycha; species Rhagonycha fulva. The sequence continues at coordinate 5,351,853 of HG996559.1, forward strand.
TATTTAGCCAAAGGCTATACAAAAAACATAAAAAATATTAAAAATTTACACTACTACAAAAATTTACACTAAAATCACAAAAATATAATACAATGAAATATAACAACAATACAAACAAAATATATATACAACACAAAAAAATAATAATAAGATAATACAAAGATGTAAAAAACAAAATATACAATACATTTATAAACTCCTGCCCCCAATGTAGGCTATTAATTCACCTCTAAACACCTTCTCACTTGTGCATCTCCGCAATCGCTCCGGTAGCTCATTATATAGCACCGCACCTTTGAAAAATATTGTATTTTGCACAAACGCCGAGTTTACATTTGTCAAAGCAATCCTGTTTTCATTCCTGGTGTTATGTTGGTGTACCTCACTGAATGTTGGGAGCAAACCATCAAAATACCGAGGCATCTTCCCCAACACTACTTTATGTACGAACATTAAAACTTGGCACTCTACCATGTGTCTTATATTCAACCAATTGAGCTCCTTTATCATGTCGTCGATTTTCGAATATCTATCTACTTTCAAGATCGTTCTCATTGCTCTATTTTGTAGTACTTGTAAACGACTCAATTCTGCAGCATTCACCATGAAAAATATCGTTCCCACATACGTGAAATGAGGCAAAACAATTGCGTTGTATATCGTCTGTTTGGTTTGTCTGGAAGTAAAGCCACTGCATCTACTAAGCACCCCCAGTTTCTTTGCTATCTTTTTACAAGTGTAATCAATATGCCCTTTGAAGTTCAATCGATTATCAATCATCAATCCCAAGTATTTCATGTTTTCAACCAAATCAACATTTGCTCCTTCACAAATTATTCGCAAGTTCTCACTCGTAAATACCTTCTTAAACCTCTCCTTGCCCAACATCATTCCCTTCGTCTTCCTTACGTTCAATTTAAGCCTGTTTCCGTTCAACCATCCGACCAACTTAACAATCACTTCATTCAACTTTTCAACCGTTGCTTTGCAGTCCCTTCCTGTCACATACACCAGTGTATCATCCGCAAATAAGTGAAACTTGACTCCTATAAAAGTCGTAAAAACCATGAACATATCGTTGATGAACATTATGAACAATAAAGGACTAAGTATACTTCCTTGAGGTATTCCATTTTCTACATTAATTTCCTCCGATATGTATCCTTGGAATTTAACTCTTTGCTTTCGATTTGTTAGATAACTTTTCATCCAACTAAGTACCATTCCAGACAACCCAAAAAGTTTTTCCAGTTTTTCAATTAATAGTGCCCTATCTATTGTTTCAAACGCTCTCATGAAATCTAAGAATAATACCAAGATCAGTAATCAATTTTACAATTATCAATTTCCTTTTTCCATTCATGTATTAGTAATTGGACTGCTGTTTCACAGCTATGTCCCTTCCGAAATCCTGATTGGAATATCGATATCAATTCGTTGTTTGTTACATACTCTTTTAACTGTATATAAACAACGTTCTCCAATATCTTGCTTATGGCACTCAACATGTTCACTGGCCGGAACTCGTCCGCCTTATCTGTACCAGCAATTTTTTTAATTGGTATGACGGTCGCTATTTTACATATGTCAGGTACCGTTCCAGTTTCCAACGAAGTATTAGTAATATTCAGCAATGGATCACTCACTTCCTCCCAGAATATTTTCAAAATATTCAGATCAATGTCATCTGGGCTTGATTTGTTTTTCATTTTTATTACAATTTCATATAATTGGTCTTTATTCAATAATTTAAAATCTTGAAATCCCGGTGTCGTTGTTTGTTGAGTACTCAATAATATATCTACTTTGGGTATTGAAACTACAATTTCTTCAATGCTCTTTACAAAGTAGTTGTTAAATTCTATTGCGATGTTACTGCTACCGGACACTGTTTTACCCTGAAAGTTAATTTCGTTAACTTTGTCTTCCTGTTTCTTAGATGATATCAATGTTTTTAATGTTTTCCACATTCTACTCGTATCGTATCGACATTCGTCTATAGCTGCTGCATAATAATCTATCTTTGTTTTCCGAATCACTCTTACCACTTCATTTCTGTTTGTTTTATACGTATGCCAGTTTTCATTACTTCTTTGTAACCTGTATTTTTTATAGCTCGTATCTCTGTTTTTTATGGCATTTAATATTATGCTATAATAATTACTGCTAGACTGCTATAATAATTCCACTTCCTAAACCTGACGCATATAAAAATAAAGTATTGCCAATATAACTTGGTTTGATCTGAAATTTCATAATTGGAACTCCGATCAATATAAATAGCAATGATATAATCGGCAAGCAAAACTTAAACGAAAGTCCTAGTACGTATTCGTGAAAAGCAGCAGAGACGATGAACACCAAGAGTTTTGCCTGAATTTTACTGCGAGAATAGACGTGTTCATAAAAATCTTTGTAGATATAAGTATAGAGAAAATCGTGCACAACCACATTCCACGTTCTGAAATACCTTTCGTATGTCATAGATGTCCACCAATCCTGAAAAATTTCGCTCTTAAATATTACAACAAAAAACGCAAAAGTCACCTACCTTATAAAATGTTCTATCAGAAAACATCATTAGCTCTGCAAAAATATTCGACCAAAGATGCAAAGTTATATAAAAGATACCACAACAAAATAAAAGTCCAGCCATGGAATTATTCAAGAAAATCATCACAATTTCTTTTCTCGAGTAAGACCTCAATCCATAGTTTTCAAACTTGTTCATGAAGAAGGTTTCCAACAAAAAACTTAAAAGTAAGATAACTCCGAAAAATTCAATTAAGTATCCTAATATGAGTTTCCAGTTTCTTTCTTTGGATCTAAGAGAATCTATTATTTTTGGTTTTGTTTTTTTTTCCTTTACCTTTTTACCTCGGATAAGCGTTTTTGTAAATTGCAGTAGGCGCGAAATAAAAATACAAAAATTGGTATAAACTTGGCACTATAATCGATAAATCATCTTTTTTGAAACGTAAAACACGTGGAGCGTTGCTTCTTACGAAGGAATGGAAAATCATCACCATCCTTAACTAAAAAATTAAAGAAATGAAAATGTTTTTCATTCTAATATTTTTTTATGTGTGTAGTGCAAGTTTATAATAATACAGTATAATAATTTCAAAATAAGCGCTTATAAAATTTCCAAGAAGGTCAAAAAAAGTCTTATGAAACTCAAGAAAAGCACTGAAAATCTAGCATCATAATATAATTTTTATTCAAAATCAATAATGTTTGAATTGAAATTATAAAATAAGTTTATTATTATTATATTTTTTGGCCTGACGTTTAATATGTAAATAATTGCAGTGCCCCTCATAACTGCAAAACTACTGCACCGACCTTTTTGAAATTTTGAACACTATTTCTGTACATAATTTACGAGGTAACGCTAGAGAGTTTTTTTTAATTTGTTGATAATTTTTATTTTACAATAACAAATTAGCCGATTTTTGTCACGAAAAATCGCGTTTTTCCCTTTAAAGTGTTCCAAAAAAGTGAAAAATTAAAATTTCGAAAAACCCTCCCAGCGTTACCTGAGGAAAACTATTATCTAACGAATGAACTTCGATTTTTTCATTTCAAATGATCCAGCACCAAGTTATGATGGGCACCGCAATTCTACTTTTTTCCGAGACACCTCCAAATAATTGCTGCCATTGCGGCATTTTTTAATATTTCTTTGTAAAAATTTTATACAACATTGTTCAAATATCATACTTTAATGTGCTATTGGTTTTAATCAAGAGATTTTAACTGTGTTGTCAGAACAAATTCACAAAAACATGCCTTCTTTCTTACGAATTGACTTTATTCCCCCCTTAAGCCAGTTTTGTAATAAAAAAGCATTATCAACATTAAGTCAAATCACTGCAATATCTTAGAAATTCAAGGATCCAAAATGAATTATCTTCTGGTTATACTTTAAAGCAATATGTTTAGAATCCGCCCTCTAATGTAGCACACCTAGGAATTGTTTTTCCTAAGGATTTTTTCGTTAGATTACATATCGGTAGTTGCAATAAGAGATGGTGAGAGTATAGTTTTTATTTTGCCCTAGATAGAGCATAGTACCTACATTAATTAAAAACAATAACTACTAATTAATATTTACTTACGCAATCGCAAAGTAGGGTAATCGCCGAAAGTAATGGGATTTCATTCCGTATGATGATAACCGGCGTATAGCAGAAGTATAGAATGTAGTAAGTGATTAATAATCCGATCATAGCTTTGTCTAACAGTTCTGTTTTTTTAGCTAAAATATAACATACACTATAAGACGATAGAAATATTCTGAAACCAACTTACAGTTTTGGGGTAGTTGGATTCGAAGGAGAGCCCAAGCTTTGAAACCATAATAGCAAAGAAAACTAGCTAAAAACATCCCTGACCAAATAGCTAGAGATAAGTGCAATTTGGAATATCCTTTGATTAGGAGATTAAATCCTAATGAAATTCTAAAAAAACGTATTAGAGTTCAATACACAATTTGTATAAAAAATACTTACTCCCCTTTGTCTAAATAATTGCCCACTAATTGATTTATAAATAAAGATAGTAAAATAACTAAAAATAAATTATAAACTGTAGCGATGTGTTTGTTGTCATAATACAAATCGACCAATAGTGAATTTTTGGCTTGGTATTCTTTAGATTGAAGTGAGAAAAAAAAGTTTTATTATCTGATAATGGTGCCAAACCGCAATTTATTTTACTTTTTATCTTGATGTTGTTCTTCGGATGTCATCATTGCTACTTAAACATTATATCAATTAGGCGTTAGAAGCAGAATTCCGAGTGTAGCAGTTATCCTTGATAAATGATATAAAATTTAGTATAAACAAAAAACTCGATGCACTGCGCCTCGCCCCTGGATCACCTTTATCTATGATATTTTATTTAAAAATTATTTAAAAGTTCAAATAGTAAAAATTCAAATTGGAATTAAAATACATCATCACCTTCTTTTGTATAATATAAAAGTAATATATGAGTTACTAAAAAGTAACATTTATTTTGTGTCAAGTTAAGAAATCTATTAATGTGAATATATAGGAACTAACATAAGACATTCACGGGTTTTTATTGCAGGAATCGGTCAATGAGTCATTTACGAAAAAAACCGCGGTGTGCTATTAAATTTTTCCTTAATTGAATAAGTTCTAAAAAAATTTTCTCAAGTGAAGGAAACATGTTAATTTTTAGTTGCAAAAATTTTGGTAAATTAGTGATAAAAGTTTACATTACTTTCTTTTTCGCAGTTTGGTTCTTTTTGGATTTTGAAAAATCAAAATTTTTTTTTGGAAACAATTAAAACTGAAATTATTTTAAAAACTACAAGGTCGAGAGATAGCCGCCGTAGGCAAGATAAATTTAACTGGGCTAGTCGGTGCACATAATTCGTAAAATTATTAAAAGTTGATTCCATAACGTGGATCATTAAAGTTAATTACTTTGCATAAACCTCACATTATATCATTTAAAACGAGCATTTAAATATTTCAATCAATAAATTTTTCTTTTAGGGAAACTTGTGTAACATCGAATTTTAGGAAAAAATATTTAACTTTCGGTGAGGTACTTTAAGTTTTAAATTATTGTAATGAAGAAAATTTCGAAAGCCTTAGAAAATCCAGTTTACATAAGTGAAAATAGCCACCAAAACAAGAGAAATATTGAAGTCAACAATAAGAAGTAAAATACATTTTAACGTTAAAATTTGTTTAGCAGATTGTTAAAGTGTGATGCATTTCCATCCAAGGAATTCGAAGAAAATCATTCAATATTGACGGAATTTCATGGCAACAAACACACAGCTACCGTTTATAATTTATTTGTAACAATTTTGCTCTCTCTGTTTCTGAAAGAATTAGTTTATAATTATTTATACAATAGGAAGTAGGTATTTTAGTAAAATGTACCTAAATATAATTGCGCTTTAACAAAAAGAGTTTAGAATTACATTAGGATTTCATCTTTTGGTGAGGGAATATTCTAATCTGCAAAGATCAATTGCAATTTGGTTTGGAATGTTTTCGGCCAGTTTTCTGTGCTATTATGGTTTCAAACTGTGGTTTGTTTTTGGAATAAAACTACGTCAAAATTTTAAGTTACTATAGGAATTTATTCTGTCTATTCAACCGTTCAAAATTTTAGCAATAAAAACCAAACTGTGGGACAGATTTATGATCGGATTAATGGTTATCTACTATTGTCTCTTCTTGTACTACCCACCACTTTTCATCGCACGAAACCAAATCTCAATAGCCGCATCTGTTACACTACTTTGCGACAGTGTAAGTGGGAATTTGATTTAGAGATCTTACGAGAAAAAAGGCTTTCTTCTTTCCGTTTTCCTATCAGAAAGGAAAAATAAATTTTTTTTATTAAAAAGTAATTATTTTTCAGTTGAGAATGTTAATGGTCTTTCATTCTTTTATACGAACCAACGCAATACGTATTGTGCGTAACCAGAAAAAAAATGAATCGATTATTGTACCAGGCGTTTCCAACTTTTTATATTTTTATTTTGCACCAACTCTGATATACAAAGACATTTATCCAAGGTAATTAACAAAGTTGGGATGTGATCTAATAAAGTCTTCTTTCATCCTAGATCACAAAGCAGAAATTGGAAAATTATATTTGGTTATGTGGTAGAATTTTTCGGAGTGGTCTTACTTATGAGTTTATTGCTCGAAATTTTCTTTTTAAATCAGTTATCAGATTATGGATTAAGGCCTTATTCAAAAAAATAAATTATTATGATTTTTTTTAATACTTACATGATTGGACTATTAATTTTATTTTGTGCGTTTTATACGGTTTTGTATTTTTAAATTTTCTAGCAGAACATTTTATAAAGTGTGTAAGTAAGGTTTGTTGTTACAACAGTTATTTAATAGGAAAAATTTGCAGGATTGGTGGACTTCTCCTAATTTTGAAAGGTATTTCAGGACGTGGAATGTGGTAGTGCACGATTGGCTATATTTTTATGTATACAAAGATTTTTACGAAAACGTCTATTCCCGAAGTAAAACTCCTGCCATGTGGTTAGTGTTCTTAGTTTTAGCTATTTTTCACGAATATGTACTAGGATTTTCGTTTGGGTTTTGTTTACCAATTTTATCTGCGCAAATTTTACTATTAGCTGTACCCTTTAGAACGATACAGTTTAACTCAAATTTTGTTGGTAACATTTATCTATTGCACAGCTTAGAATTGGGAAGTGCAGTTGTAGTAGCACTGTATACCATGGAGTATTATTCAAGAATTAATTGTCCCATAGAAAAGTTTACGGTTTATGATTATTTTATACCCCACTTATTAAGTTGTTATAAATAGTAATTTATATTATTTTAAATTTTGATAATAAAATATTATTTGTTACATTATATACCCGCTTATGTGGTTTATATTACATTTATATGTATAAGATTTATTCTATTTTTAATTAACACAATTAATCCTTGAAATTACCTACTTATTTCCTTATTTCATAAACAATTCAATATACAATTATTACTCTGAAAGTAATGAAGTACATAGATTATCTGGAGAAAAGAAACTTCTATTATACGGTTACCATATTTTTATTTGCCCATCTAATGAAAAACCTACTGTTACAGAGGAGGAAATTTCAACCGTATCAAAAATGTGCTGAAACACTTTCGATCATTTCAAACGAAGAGCATTCTAAGTGTGTGGTGTGAATTTCCCAAAACAAAGAGAAAACTGGATGCATGGCCAATGCTATTATTAAGGATTATCACCTTGTACCTACCAGTATAACTGATCAAAACAACAAATTATGATTATATACTGGCCATTTATTTTAAAAATACTGACCATTTAATGATAAACATACTGACCAAAAAATTAGTTGTCATAAAAATGTGAACCTCAAAGCTCTCCAATTTAAATGCTGAAAGAGTCCTATAGAAAACATAACAGTTATCAATTATTTTATTTTTCACTTGTTTAGATGCAAGAAATAATTATTGTGCTTTGAATTTTTAGTGATATTATAATAATTTATAATTAAGTTATTTCAAAATGCGTCGAGTTACAAAAAATAAACAAATTTTCAACTGTTAGATGTAAGAAACCAGAATCCACTGCTACTTCCAAGCACATTTTAATGGATGGACATGTTGCTGATTTTAATAATGCATCAACTACAAAAATCGTCTGCAGTTGGTTGGTCTACCAAAAACACCATGAAACTCCAAATATCATGTACACCAATTACTCATCTAATTATCCTGATGTATTAGAGTTAGGTCTTTCATTTTTATCGAAACATAACTTAGGTTTTCCCTAACTAACAATTGTTGGATATTCAAGACCTAGATTGGCTTATAAATTTAATAAGTAGGTATACAGTTCAAATGAAAATATACTTACAATGTATTTATTTTGATGTTTTCCTGTTTAATTATCATCTTGTTTTATTAATTATTCTGACGAAAGATGCATTGACGTCTGAAAGTGTAATAAAAAATATTAATTAATATAATTATTCTTGTAACTCGATGAATTTTAAAATATTTCAGTTATTTATTATCACGAGCTACAACTTAACAATTTATATAATAATTTATAGTCTAATACAATTTATAAATTGGGATCTAAGGTTAGAAAGTTACAGACGAATACTACCTTAAGAAATTTTCTCACCTTTGTGAATACGTGGGTTGCTGGAAAAGTTTCCGGAATCTAGTAGTTTCAGTGACGTCACCTTTTTTTAACTGGCATATTTGTAAAATTTGACCTTTTTAACTTATATTTCAGTTGACGATTCGTACTTAAGTAAACCAGTTTAGCTTACACAGCATTTTAACGAAAAAAATTGTAAGAGAAAATGAAATTTTTGTGTAAAAATTTTCGTGCCATGATTTGTTACTACTGTAGATGTGGTCTATAGCCAAAACAATCCATCCAACGGCTTGTTTTGGCTTTTGGATATGAAACACCATCCAAGACTACTGTTTATACCTGGTTTTCCGAATTCCAACTTAGACGCACCACTCTCAGTGATTAATTTCGTGCAGGTCATCCAGCAACTTCTGTTGTTGCCACTAATGTTGATGCTGTACGTGAAATAATTGAGCGAGATCGAAATGTGACATATCGAGAGATTCAATCATGCTTGGGCATTGACGTGAAAACAATACACACAATTTTTCATGATCATTTACAAGTATGGAAGCTCTGCAGTCGTTGGATCCCACACAATTTGAGAGCAGCTCAAAAGCAATGTCGTGTCAAATGGCGTCGAGAAATCCTCAAGAAATTCAACCGAGGTCTTTCAAATTTGGTCTACAATATCGTTACTGGTGATAAAACTTGGATTTATTTATATGAACCCTAAAATAAGCAACAGTCCATTGTTTGGGTATTTTAAACTGAGCCTAAACTAACAAAAGTTGTCCGTTCACGTAGTCCTGCAAAGCAAATGATCGCTTGTTTCTTTAGTATTACTGGACATGTGGCAACCATAGTTTTAGAAGATCAAAAAACCGTGAACGCTAATTGGTATATTACAATTTGTTTGTCGAAAAAATAAGAAAAAACACTAAAAATCGGCGAATTATTCTGCATCATGACAATGCAAGCTCTCACACAGCGCGTCAACGGTTGACTTCTTATCCAATAAAAATGTTGATTTAATGACCCTTTGCTCGAATTGACCTGATTTGTCACCTAATGATTTCTTTTTGTTCCCAAATATCAAAAATAAAATGAGTGGTGAGCATTTTTTGTTATCAGAAGCAGAAGCAATATTATAAAATATTGCAAGGGTTAGAATGCTATTTACGATTATAAAGTGGAACACACGGAGGTGAACAACAATATTTCGAAAATTACTTACGTAATCTTACCTGTCAACTTATCGCTCCCCAAATCTTGTTTTCTCGTAATAATAATGCTCGTGGCTGAGGATATACCAATGTCTGTATTAAATCCTTTAATTTGTCAATGCAAAATATAAATTATTGTTTATAATAAGTTGCACTGAAGGCTAACTACAAGAAAACCTGCTGTTCTTACCAAAAAAGGGTTCCAAAATAATAATAAAATGCTTGCAATAAGTTAGTACACAATTGCACATTACAACTTCCAGTTGATTTTATTGTGAGTTGCAATGAAGAAAACTGCCAAAACAACTGAAGAACAGTGCTACGATAAGAAGTAAATTTGTAATGGTCTGAAAAATTTTAACTTTTAAAATTATTTTTTGTAGGTTAGTCAAAAATGGTAAACTTCCATCCAGAGAAAACGGAGTCAAAAATTCCATATTGGTCGATTTGTACGAAAACAAAAATATCGCTACTATTTATCATTTATTTTTAGTAATTTTGTTTTCCTTATTTATTAACCGATTGGTTTATAATTATGTGTATAAGGGAGAGTAATTATTTTTACCAAAGTGCACTGTGGAATTCTAATACAATTTTTTTAGGATCAAATTTGGATTTAACTTCCTGATCAAAGGATATTCTAAATTGTATATATCAATAGCAATTTGGATCGGAATGTTTGCAGCCAGCTTTATTTGTTATTTTGGTTTTAAAATTTGGGCACATGTTCGAATTCGATTACCCCAAAATTGTAAGTTTATCTGGATATTTAATGTCATTTTAAGAAGTTCACACGCTAATTAGATGTGGGTCTGAGGATCACACTGTTGATACAACAATCAATAAAATAGATCATTTTCTATCTGATATTTATTTTGTTTGGGAATCCCTTCGAAGTTAGAGGATCAATTTACAAATTAACCACTGACTGAGAACTTAATTTTAATCCTTATATTAAATTTTTAAATAATTTAATTTGTTCAAAGAAAAAAAAGTCAAGACAAATTCCAAGAATAATTTATTATTTCGTGCCTGGTGTATGAAATTGAGGAAGTTTTAAAGTAACAACTAATGCGTTGGTCAGTTATGGACCTCCGCGTACCAAATAGTAGCACCATAAATTAAAAAAATGTTCTGAAAAGAAAACTGGCACCCAGAATTATATTAAGTCTTCGTAGCACTACTATAATTTATATTTTTAGCTAAAAAATCAAAAATGTGGGACAAACTCATGATCGGATTGTTAATCATTTACTACTTCCTCTATTTATACTTTCCACCTTTTTACATCACACAGAACGAAATCCCATTACTGGGATCTGCTACCCTGCTTTGCGATGCTGTAAGTTACATAATTTTTAACTCACTTTTATACCTAATTATTGATAATTTTCTTTTAGGTAAGAATGTTAATGGTTTTTTATTCCTTTATAAGAACCAACGCAATACGCGTTCTACGTTACAAAAAAACAGATGATTCGGTTATTGTACCGAGCTTATCTAAGTTTTTATATTTTTATTTTGCTCCAACGTTGATATACAAAGACGTTTACTCCAGGTAACCGACACAGTTGAAATATAAAGTGATCAAGTCTTTCTGATGCAAAAGTCTTTTAGATCTGAGACTAGAAACTGGAAAGTTATATTTGGCTGCATGTTTGAATTTTTTGGAGTGGTCTTACTTATGAGTTTGCTGTTGGAAGCTACCTTTATAAATCAGTTTCAAAATTATGGATTGAAACCATACTTGAAAAAAGAAATTTTATTAATTTTTTTAAATAATGCCATATTTGGACTAATATTTTGTTGTAGTTTATTTTATATTCTTTTACATATTTGGTTGAATATGTTTGCAGAAGTGATGGAGTTTTCAGACAGGACATTTTATAAAGTAAGTGTTTGGGATTCTGTTAGAACATTTTTAAAAGGAAAGTTTTTCAGGATTGGTGGACTTCTCTTAATTATGAAAGATATTATAGGACATGGAATGTGGTTGTGCACGAATGGCTGTATGCTTATATCTACAAAGATTTTTACGAAAATGTTTACTCTGGCAGTAAAATTCCTGCAAAAGTTTTGGTGTTCGTCATTTCAACTGTTTTTCACGAATACGTATTTGGATTTACGTTCAGATTTTGTGTACCAATTACATCATTACTATTTTTACTGATAGGACTCCCAACAATGACGTGGAGAATTAAACCAAATTATATCGGCAATGTTATCTTTTTATACGAGTTAGGTTTAGGATCTGGAATTATTATGGGAGTTTATGCAATGGAATATTATTCTAGAGTTAATTGTCCTGTAGAAAATGTTACCGTTATTGATTATTTTATTCCACAATTATTTAGATGTAATAAGTAATTTGTTTTTGTTAGAACTACAGAGTTCTGTCAGTATTAATAATAATTACTGTTTTTGACTGAAAAGAATAATTGTACGTAAATTGTACTTTTAATATTTTTTAAATAAAATTTTAAAGTTATGACTTTATAAGGGTTATATCTATCATCAGTAGCGACTTGTCGTAAAGGACATAAGGAAATCATATCTTCTTTTATCCCAAAATCGAAAAAGATCACCATCCATTAAGGTGCAATTAAACGGCGCGAGTATGCCTAGCGCGTCAGATTCGCGAGGAAGATTCGCGCATCACTCCCACGAAGCATCCCACGAATAGATGCATTGGTGATGGTGAGTCATGATGCAGGGCGAGCCGCCAGTTTCTGAATAACATGGAAACACCAACACTTAACTCGCGGTCGAGACCGACCTACCGACCGCTTGCAGTGCATATACCTCGCGAGTCGTGATTCGCGCTATAAAACCGTCTAGACGAAGCGAGTAATGATGAGCGAATCAAACTCGCGCCGTCTAAATGCACCTTTAAGCGTGAAATGAAGTGTAAATACGTAATGTAAATTCTCAATGTTGGGGGAAGTCCTTATAAATGATGTCATTTAAATTGCACGATTTAGTACGCAGTTCGCTGTATCGCGGTTACCGCTGTTCGTTATATAGGAGTTCCATATACACTCAATGTTAAAATTTTTATGTTCACTATTTACGGTAGTTCACTATATACACGGTATTCACTATTTCGCGACTCAACTATTTTGAAATTCAATGGAAATTACTTTTTAGAGCTACTGTAATTATAATTTATATGGGGCATTCCACACCAAATCGACCACTTTTGAACCCGACCCCTTTTGATTTTCTTGAAATTTTTACATATTATACTATCTCACCAAAAACAGTTCTGTGAATTTTTTCAAAATTTTTTACTCAACTCAAAAAAAGTTACGAATTTTTAGAAAAACTGATGTTTTTTTTCTTCAAACGATCGTAACTATTTCAAAAATTGACTAATCGGAACGTTTTTTTTTGTTTGTCTTTAAACGTACTTTTCAGGAAAAAATACAAAAACATATTCAAACTTGGATTCTACAAAATTTTTCATTTTTTCGGAGAAAATCATTAATTTTTCAAATTTCGACACTTTTGATTTTTTTATTTCAAAAAAAACTCTGATTTATTCCGCGTATAACAACGCAAACCCCATAATGGGCCAACATTTCTTTCTATTTCTTTTGTTTAATTGAAAAATATTACTTGCGTAAATCTAAAACGAAATATTTTTTAATTAAACAAAAAAAATAAAAAGAAATGTCGGCCCATTATGGGGTTTGCGTTATTATACGAGGAATAAATCAGAGTTTTCTTTGAAATAAAAAAATCAAAAATCAAAAGTGTCGAAATTTGAAAAATTAATGATTTTCTCCGAAAAAATAAAAAATTTTGTACAATCCAAGTTTGAATATTTTTTTTTGTATTTTTTCCTGAAAAGTACGTTTAAAGACAAACAAAAACTAAAGAAAGAACGATTTGATTAGTCAATTTTTGAAATAGTTACGATTGTTTGAAGAAAAAAAACATCAGTTTTTCTAAAAAATTTTAACTTTGTAGAAAATTTTGAAAAAATTTACACAACTGATTTTACGTATTATACTATCCCATCAAAAACAGTTCTGTAAAGTTTTTCAAAATTGTTTACAAAGTTAAGAATTTTTAGAAAAATTGATGTTTTTTTCTTCAAACGATCGTAACTTTATCAAAAATTGACTAATCAAAACGTTCTTTTTTTTGTTTTTATTTGTCTTTAAACGTATTTTTTAGGAAAAAATACAAAAAAAATATTCAAACTTGGATTCTACAAAATTTTTAATTTTTTCGGGGAAAATCATTAATTTTTCAAATTTTTCCACTTTCGATTTTTGATTTTTTTATTTCAAAAACAACTCTGATTTATTGCGCGTATAACAACGCAAACCCCATAATAGGCCAAAATTTTTTTCTATTTTTTTTGTTTAATTAAAAAATATTTTGTTTTATTTTTACGCAAATAATAGTTTTCAATTAAACAAAAGAAATAGAAAGAAATGTCGGCCCATTATGGGGTTTGCGTTGTTATACGCGGAATAAATCAGAGTTTTTTTTTGAAATAAAAAAATCAAAAATCAAAAGTGTCGAAATTTGAAAAAGCAATGATTTTCTCCGAAAAAATGAAAAATTTTGTAGAATCCAAGTTTGAATATTTTTTTTGTATTTTTTTCTGAAAAGTACGTTTAAAGACAAACAAAAACAAAAAAAACGTTCCGATTAGTCAATTTTTGAAATAGTTACGATCGTTTGAAGAAAAAAGCATCACTTTTTTTAAAAATTCGTAACTTTTTTTGGGCCGAGTAAAAAATTTCGAAAAAATTCACAGAACTGTTTTTGGTGAGATAGTATAATATGTAAAAATTTCAGAAAAATCAAAAGGGTTCGGTCCTTTTCTAAAGTCGGGTCGGGTTCAAAAGTGGTCGATTTGGTGTGGAATGCCCCATATTCTTCTTCTTCTTAAGGTGCCGTCTCCTATCGGAGGTTGGCGAGCATTTGAAATGCTACATCTTGGCAGATTATTCTCGGTGGTTTGCCATTGCCTTCCGAGAGAAGAGAGTCATAATAAAGTTGGATAAATTTTGTAGCTGAGTTGGGGACCGAATTTAGGGCTTCTAACCTAGAGTCCACAGTCTTAGCCACAGCCGTGGAGTGATGTGACCGCTGGTTGAGTACAGAGCGGAAATTCTGGGTTCAAATCGCGGACCATACAGAATTTCTTAGCTCGGCCTTTCAGTGGACATCCACACGGTGTGGTGAAATAGATATTGATTTATCGAAAATAGGCAATATGGGGAGTAATCCACCCCACTAATCGGATTTGTAATTCTTAAAAAGGGAAAAGCCATGTTCTACTTAGAACGTAAAAAGCTTAATGAACCTAGAGTCCGGTCTTTAGCCCGTTCACTTAGTTACCTCTCCATAATTTATATATATCTCTCTCTTTCTAGTCGTATCCTCATGGCTGAGGAATCGTGATTATTTATATAATTATAAATAATATGTTGCTTTCAAGGATAACTATCCAAAAACTTGCTATTTCTACACACACAAAATTTTCTTAGAAATGTGCGTAGTATTGCAACTTTGAGCTGTTTCAATTTTTCAGTTGCAATGAAGATAATTTTTGCAGTAAATCAAATAATGTTTACTTTTTAATTCGGTTTAAGATTTATGATTTTGTGAAAAATACAATGAAATATTATTTAAAATTTAATTGCCATATAAAAAATATTGCTGTTATTACTGTTTTTTTTTTTAATTGTAATTCACAAGTTTTCCTTGAGGGGATTTACTGATGATGACGCAGTCGAAACCGGTATAATTAATTTTGCTTGAAAAAAGTGTTAAATTTTGATTCATTTTTTATTAGGTACTTTATACGAGTAATTACTTTATTTATTTACAATGGAATGCTATTTATAAATTAATTTCGTTAGAAAAAATTTTGCCATTACTAATTATTTTTGTTCTTAGTAAATCAGATGCAATATTTTAATTCAATTAAACATTCAGTTAACAAAATTTTTTACTAAAAAGAAATCTTTAGCCAAAAAAATTTGGGCTCTAGAATTTCTATAAATTGCTTTTTTTTCAAACTTTTTTTGTTCCAGTTTTATTCTAAGTAGTTTTAGGATTATCGTATTTTCAGTAGACAGTTTTTCAAATTTTGGAAGTCAAACTAACAATAAATAAATTATAGCAGTAATTCCAAAGCTTTGTTACAATACTAAAATCTACTCTTCCGCAATAACGTAAAAAACCCTATGAAAGAACAAAATTTTACTTCTTTTATCGAAACGACCTCAAACTGGAGTTAGGGCCAAAATAAATTTTGGCTTTTTAATGTCATGAAAAGATGCATTTTTTATACCATTAACTGCTAACGGAAACTAGAACAGTTTAATTTAAATAATCTGTTATTCAAAGTTATCTTTACTTATATTCTGTAAAAATTGGCCTAAAAGATAAAAGTTCACTAGATAATTTAATTTTGCAAGTACGTTCAACCGTTATCAAAAGTATATGTTTACATCTGTTGTGTAAGGTTCGTAGAGTTTATTGCAAATGCAATAAATTTGCTTAGCAAAAACATTTCACATTGAAATTAGAAGATCGAACATGGCTAAAGCAACTCAAAAAATTTTGGAGGTGAACGAATTTGTAGATAAAGTGTAAATTGTTATAAAATTTAAGTTATTTTTATTAATACGAAAAATTATTTTCAGAAAATTGAAAGTAAACACGCTTTCCCAAAAACAATATGCCGAAAGAAATTCTCTTCTCACCGACTTGTACCATCAAGACAAAAATATTTCCACGGTTTACCACATGTGCGTGGCGGTGTTCATTGGATTATTTATTTATTCCAACCTGTATGAATATTTATATGGAGACGAGTAAGTAATTAAAAAAATAAAATTAGTCAGCAGTTTTTATTAACTGGCATAGATGGATCAACAGTTTAACTTGAACATACAAAATTTTGGACCTATAGCCCAATTTATCATCATCACAATGCACCAACGTCGTTCCCATGCAAAATTATCACTAATTCGTTTTATTTTTAGGTTTAGATTAGGGTTAACCCTGATCGTGAAATCATTTCCAAACCTTGTTCTTCCAGGAATAGTTTGGATTGTTATGTTTCTCTCAACTGTATCAGTCTATTACGGCTTTAATATATGGGCAACGGTTCGAATTAATCTTCCTCCAAAATGTAAGGTATAAAAAAATGTGATAAAAAATTAATATCTTTGTTATAGCCAACTTTTTAAAAATTTGGGACTCGTTCATGTTGATCCTGATAGTTTCCTATCACATAGCATTTCTGTCTGTTTTCCCTTCAATATTCTACATATTTAAATTCACCATTGGAATAGCGTTTGTTTTATTAACAGAAGATGTAAGTATCAGAATAAACTATTCGTTCCAAAATTTCATGCTTCGTTTTAGACTCGAATGACAATGAAAACGTATGCTTTTGTTAGAAGCAATGTTTCTCGCGTTTTGGCATACAAACCTCACTCCGAAATCGAAACCGTTTGTCCTAGCTTTGGAAAATTTTTGTACTTTTCTTTCGCCCCCGCGTTGATTTACCAAGACGAATATCCAAGGTAAGGTTATAATTTTCTTATCCTTTTTGATTTACGTTATTATTTTAGAACAAAAAGCATCAATTGGAAGTGTGTATTTACATACGTAGCCGAATTTATTGTAAGCGTTGTCTGCCTCAACTTTTTGTTCCAAATATTTTTTATTCAAAATTTTGAACAATATGGGCTACGTCATTACGACTTTAAAGAACTGACTGTTATAATTTTGAGAAATTCCATCCCAACTTTGCTAATTTTTGTGATAATTTTTTACATTGTTCTTCACATTTGGATGAACCTTTTTGCCGAATTGCTCCAATTTGGCGATAGAATGTTTTATAAGGTAAGACGAATTTATTTCTATTTAGCAATATTTGTGGACAGTGCAAACCAATTTTAGACAACCCCCGCATATAGTACATATTTGTTGTAAATTATTTCTGTTTACTAATATTTAAAAAAAGACAAGACTTTAAAAGCACAAGCTATAGTTAATAGTTTTTATCAAATTTCATTTAAAAAAAACTACTATTTATGTCGCTCATTTGAATTAAAAAGCAGTTAATTTTTTTTACTTTATTTAAAATAAAGGAATGCATTAACTCACATACGGCTGGTGTTTCCATCTCCGGTCAAATTCGACAGATAATTAACAGGGGATGGAAATTTCTGCCCTTAGCAAAATAATAAGATATTCATAATACAATGTAATTTATTGTTAAACTCAAATAATTCAAGTGGCATAGCGGTTGTAGATAAAGTATTATATGAAACACGTAAGCAAATGTTTTAACTTGTTACACATGTATTAGTTATATCATTCTTTAATGTAAGTGTTACATCCAAATTTGTGTTCATAATGTATTGTTTTAGGATTGGTGGACAAGTTCAAACTACGATAGATATTATAGAACCTGGAACGTCGTAGTGCACGATTGGTTGTATGTATATGTCTACAAAGATTTCTACGAGAACGTCTTCCCGAAAAATAAGAATTTAGCGAAATTTATGGTATTTTTTATATCTGCTGTGTTTCACGAATACATACTCGCATTGGCTTTTGGATTTTTTCTTCCAGTTCTTTTTATTGAGTTTCTAGTACTTGGTGTTCCTATGACCTTTACAAAGTTTAAACATCCAATCATTGGAAATACGATATTATGGTTGTCTCTTGGCAGTGGAAACAGCTTTGCTTTTTGTTTCTATGCAATGGAATATTATGCAAGGCAAAACTGTCCTTCAAATGAAGAAAATTTTTCCTTTTTCATTCCACAGCTGCTGTATTGTAACAAATCTTAAAATATTTTGTGTTCAAATATTTTACAAAAATAATTATTTAGTACTAATAAGAGTATTTTTTTGTAATAAACTGAAATATTTTAAGTTTTATTTTTAACTTGTAAAAATAATAAAAGTTCAGGTATTTTTTATATAATTTATATTTATCTAAGGTGCTGTTATAAAAGTTGAACACATGAAATGGAAATTATAAGTAGTAATTAACTTTCAATTAATAGTTAATTTAACAATACGTAATAGCTTTTTTATTATAGACAGTTCATATTGCTTTTGAAAAAATTGTTTTGAAATCTTGCTTCTGTATAAATAAGTGGTTTTTTTTCATGTGTGAAAAAAATTATTGGAAGGTTAACCTTTATGGATAAATTCGACAAGAAGAAAACGTCACACCTGACCTTTTTTTAGTCCATCAATATACTTTTCTTACATTAAATGAACTCAAAAAACCAAAGGTTCTCTGTATGACCTCTACTATAACGAAACTCGTTAATCGTTCAATGTCAAAATAGTAAAATCATTTATTGACAATATAATTTAACTTTTAATTATTTGTTGTATTTTTATTATCTGTACATATTTGCTTTTGACTTTAAGACTTTTTAGGCAGGACTTGAGTACTACCAAGCTAACATCTTCCAGTAATACTTTTTGAGGTTGTCGCACTTACTGAAACATAATTTAATCGCTGCTCCATTACTTTACAGCAGTGTCAACCATTAAATTCATATTTCAAACCATTATTTATCCTGTAGCTGATTGGGTGCTTTGAATATCTACATTTTATCCTTGTTGCTTATTGCCATCCTTCCAACTTCAACTCTTTCTCATTTCCAAGGCAGGAGTCAATTTTCCAATTCAAATTCTTCAAAATTCTTGTTGTTGAGAAGCAGGATATAAAATTTAAAGATGGATTCGTAAAGGTCCCAAAAAATATAGCATTTTACAATTTTTTGAACTCTTTTTCATTAAATACACAAAAGTCAAGTAAAGTTCTATAGTTAACCTAATTGTAAATCGGCTTCATAAGACGAGGGTCCTAGGATGATCACTAACTGACTTGATATATTTTTTAATTTGTTCTTGTTGAAGAATTAATGATTCTTAACTTTCGTACGTTAGTGAAGATGGAACAAATCTGTGATATGATTAAGAACCCTCCTCTTGGAAGTTTCATGTTATCATATTTTTGGATTTATAGGAATTTGAGACTAATGAGTAATGAGTAATGAGAAAAATTTCATTTTTCTGTAGTGCAATTTAAAATCATCTCAAATTTTAGGATTTCTACTATCATAGAAATGATTCATCTAACTTCTTACATTTGGGAATTGTGGATGAGCCGAAGACGAACTCTATAGCTTGGTAAAAAGGAAAATTGATGTAAAAACCGGTACACTTTTAAGGGTAATAGGCAATGGAAAAATCAATATTTTTTTTATTACATTTTCTGAAAGTACTATCCTTCTTGAACAGGATACCGTTTGGTTCATATCGAAATTCGTAAAATTGTTGATTAGGCAAGTGAAAATGTGGCAGTGCGTGGACTTGATTTCCGTCTGCCGCTGGTAGTCGAGCAGAGAACATTACCTGGGGGGCTCGAAATGTTACGATCTGAGTTCCTTATCATAATAATTTGTTATAATTAAATAAGACATTTTAAAATATATAAAATTTAATAATTTATCATAATAAAGATTTTTGTAAAATTCAAATACTTTGACAAATATGGAACAAATCGTAGACATCTGCATCATTGCATTTTCAGAGGGTTTAAAACCAAAATATCGTGGTACATAGAGATGTCCACCTATCGTTAGAATTGCGGGTTGGTTTTTACTTTATTACAAAAAAAAATATTTAAAAAAATCATGATATTGCAATTTCATTTTATTTTACCTGTAGTCCACTAATAAAAATATAATTTTCAAAAACGGACTGATGCCGAAGCACTACTAGAAACATCATTCTATGCTTCTGAAGATTTTTAAGGGAGATAAATATAAGTAAAATCACTTTAATTGATAAAGAAACTTTAAACTCGTTTTTCTCGACTTTTCATTTTCGTTCGGTTTTGCCTTGATTCCCAGAGAACGGAGGTCTCTGGTGACTTGAAAAAAATAGAGAATACGTAAAACATGTATAATTTCAGACTAAACCTCCAAAATAACCCATAAAAATTCTAGATTTCTTTAAAAAAATTAAAAAGTCGCGATTTTTCTGTCCAGTTACAAAAAACTCACATTTTATCGTAAAAATTGCGGTTTTTTGTCTACAAGTTTAAGAATTCCATTTCAATCGTTGTGATTTTAGGTTTAGTCCGAAACTAAAAACTATCTGACAAATAAAGACATTTATAAAGACTGTTATAAAGACAAAAAGAAAGACTATCTGTAGACCCAAAAAAAATTATTTTTTTAGTACGATAGTAGGAAAAAATGGAAAATAAACGAGTAGATACGCCACAGATTGTACCGCCATTTTGTAAGCTTTTATGGGCTCCATGGTACAATTTTTTTCATCATTTATATATCAATAAGTATTAGTTAAAATTACACGTGTGTATTTGCTTTATTTCTATGTTAAAATTAAGAAAAACTAAAGCGCCGATTTCGCCAATAACCATTGCCTAATACCCTTAAGTAAATTGCAAATGAAAAATTATCATTTAAAACCGCCGCCCCAGAAAATTTGTTACCCTGGAGTTGTGCAATCTTTGGCAGGGAAATCGAATTTTATTCATCTTGTAGTGATAATTTTCACTTAACTTCTTTAATACAGTAACTTTTCAAGTACATTTCCTTGAAAAATTAATTACACAAACTGGTTTCAATATTATACTGTGTGAATTTTAAGAAATATTTCCAAAACAAATTTTGCTTTATCGAATAGGTACATAGTTGGTTAAAAAAATTGTGTACTCGATTGTGGTAGGGGTACCAAACGGTAGGTTTTATTTTAAACAAAAATAAATTGTATTACGACATTTACTTATTCAGGTTTTTACCTTTTGTGATTGCGATTTAGTGGAGTACCTTCAAATTAGTTAATGATTTTTATATGAAAAACTTTTACGCGATCGAAATAGTATTTGAAAATTAACGGTTTTGTGTTCTTGTGTTTAGGTAAGTCAATTTAAAAAAATAAATGTTAAACCATTAAAAAAAACCCTGACAATGTTTTGAAACTGGATTTCAAAATTCTAATACTAAAAATTAACTGAAAAAATATCACGATATTTTATATAAACAAGATGTTTTTCAAAAGCTATCAGTGCAAAAGTTGAACTGTTAATAAATAATAAGCTGTCGTCAAGTTAGGTGTGCATGTGGCATAAACGAACTTATTAGGTAGATGAAAATAGTGAAAACCGGTTGAAAATTACGGAATAATATACAAAGTAAAAACAATAACGGTGATAATTACTTTTAGATAAGTAGAAATTTATGTTTGATACTTTACTATTTTATGTGCATTTTCATTATTTGTATGGTTTATTTTTGTAAATATTTTTAGTTTATTTTATCTTATGTATTCTTATCAAGATAATATCAACAGATTAAAGTATTGTAGTCAATTTGATGGTCCACAAATATCTAAAAAGCTTAAAACCACATTTCACTAATTTATTTTTAAAAGAGTAAAGTGGTTTCACGTTATTTTAAACTTTCAAGGTATAGCTAAGAGAATATTAGTGGGGTGTTCTTAATTATAATTTGAATTTAAAATTAAAACGTTTTAAACGTAAAACTTCCTTATCCATTTTGTATTATAACAAACACTCCATCGTAGTGATAACGAGTAGTTTAATAATTGAAGTTATTATTCCATACAACCAAATGACCTTTAGTGCTTTTATCAGAGAATAAATGATTACTTAAATTAACGTCAAATTAATTTAAAATTTTATTTTGTTAATTTAATCTGCTAGAAGCGCAAACTGTACATGTAAGTACATACTTACTTATTAATTTTGTAATCGTCTGGTTATTTTAAATCAAAATGCATATTATAATGAAATTTCTAGCTTTGATGGATTATTATTGAACTTGAAAATATCGTAGTATCGGTTCCTGTATACAAATGATCTCATGTGAACTTATTAGATTATTCACAGTATACCGTGAGGAAGTAACACTAAGGTTAAATTTAAAAGTTTGTGAAATTTTAGGTGATCAATTAAAATAAACAGGAAGTTAACTTGAACATCTCGTGAAGTAAAAGATCAACCATTTTTTATTATCAAGTCTATGAATTGATTGGTACATATCATAAATTTCCATTTAAATGAATTATTTCACAATTTTACCTTGATCCACAAAAATTACTCTTCTTATTAAATACCTGTATAAGATGCAGATAAAAAGAACCCGCTTAATTTGCGTCAGAAGTTCCATGAAATGCGAATGTAACGTCAGGACCGGTCAAAACTTATTGACCTTAACATTATTTATAATTATTTATTTATGAATCATATTGTTTTTATTTCCTCTAACCTTGTCTCGTCGATATAATTGGAAAATATTCATTTGATGGCATCCCTAACCATTAATCTTAGTAAATCAGTCTGTATCCAATTCTGTAACTTTCTGGTTACGTTCATAAATAAATGTTAATAACCTTTTACTTAAAACACCCTACCAAAATAAGAAGCTAGGACCTTACCTTAAAATCAAAAAATTGAAGGCTGCAAATACATCAGCTTTAGATTAGATAGGCCCCAATGATAATATTATAAAATATTCTTTCTTATTCGGCAGGTAATTTTCATTGCTGGCAATTATGGAGAAACCCAAAAAGGATTCTATCACCGGAAAACCAAATGAATTTTCCACAAAATTATTCATCCCCAGGAACTCCCTCCTGACGGATATGTACAACGAAAACCTGTACATCCGTGGATTTTACAACATCGGTTGGTCCATTTTGATGGCGTTCTTTATTCATTCCATTTCCTACGATTACTTAAAAAATAATAGGTTTTAAAGAAACTAAAATATTGTAAAAAAAAACTTAATCGATTTCCCTACAGGATTAACTTAGGAATTAATTTAATCAAAGTAGGATTTCCGAAACCAATTCTAATGATGTCGGTTTGGACGATTGTCTTCGTCGGTAGCTTAATCCCATTTTATGGATTGGTTGCATGGATGACCATACGGAAAAAAATATTAAAAAATTGTAAGTGGAGTACTCGCATTGAGGACAAGAAGCAGCTAATCGTTTTTTTTTCTTAGCAAATTTACTTAAATTTTACGATGAACTCGCAATTATTTCGTACGTGGTTTTTCTTTTGGTATATTTATACTATGCTACTATTTTGGTCTTAAAAAACGATTTTCCTTTTCCTACCGCATCAGCTTTATTGGCAGAAATAGTAATGCTTTTGTTTTATAAATTTTCTTTATTTTAATTCATTTTACCTTTAAGACGAGACTCATGATGAAAATGCATTCGTTTATTAGGAGCAGTGTTCCACGTGTTTTAAAATCTCAATTTCATCCAAAGATTTCACGATATCTTTACTTTTCGTTTGCACCGACTTTAATTTATCAGGACGAATATCCAAGGTAAGGTCAATTTTATGGACCCAATCCCATTACAACCGATTTTGTTTAGGTTACCTTCAATCCGTTGGAATTACGTGGCAAAATGTTGTATTGAGTTTCTTGGTATAATTTTGATTCTAACAAAAACGTCAGAAATGCTTTTATCACGCTGCGAAAAGTTTGCTCGAGAACCATATTCTTGGAAAGATGCCATGCTGCTAGTACTTGAAAATGCTCCTATCGGGTTTCTGTTTCAAATATATGGATTTTATACCCTCCTCCACACATGGCTGAATCTTTTTGCTGAACTATTGCGATTTGCTGACAGATTATTTTATAAGGTAAATGTTAAGCTGAATAATAATAACTATTGTAAACTAATAATTTTTTTCGATTTCAGGATTGGTGGGCGTCAACTTCGTACGAGCAATATTACAGAACATGGAATGTGGTGGTACAAGATTGGTTATACGTTTACATTTACAAAGATTTTTACGAAATTATTTTCCCTAAAAATAAGTTTGCTGCAAGGATATCATTGTTTTTCATATCTGCTCTATTTCATGAGTACATAATAGGATTTGCACTAAAATTATTTTATCCCTTATTATTTATCGAATTTTTCTTTTTGAGTGTTATTGTAAAATTTTTAAAGTGTAAAGGTGATGTAATTGGAAATATCGTATTTTTATATACGTTAGGATTAGGAACAGCAATTCAATTTTATGGTTATGGTGTGATTTATTTCATTAATAATTTAAATGATTTAAATGGAAATTCGTCAGTTACTTTTCAAAATGTTAGTGCAAGTTAATGAAAAAATATTTATTATATTATGTAAGAAATGTGTAAGTAAATTACTTTTTTATCTTCTACAGAATTACCTATATTTGAACGATCGCATTTTATGCCATAACTTTTTTTGTAATAATTTAATTTATTTATTTTTTTTATTGTAAGTATTGTATTATTAATTATTTTCATTTTCGAAGTACTTGAATGTTTAATTTCAACCATCATCAGCACGAGAATTTGCTTACAAGTTGAGTCTGAAAATTCAAACCAACACATCATACGAAAAATAAGAACGCCCCCACTTTATGCTGGTATAACTAAAAAAATCTGAGTCTACTATAAGACTGAAAAACCAACTGAATTTTCTTTTTGTTAGTTAGTATCATTTTAAGTCTTCATTATGATGGCTTGTGCAATACGAAGTGACAAGACAGAACGTTTTAGTTTGATAGCTTTGATGCTGAATGCTGAAAGCTCTAAAATTATTTAATTATTTCATTCATTTAAGGGGGAAGCCTACTGTGACAAGAGAAAAAACAAGCCGATTTTCCGGATTTTTTTTTATAACAAAATTATACCTCATACATTAAATTAAATTAAACCGTTATTTTTACTATATATTCAAGTATTTGTAAAAAAATTTTCAAGTCGAAATATTCAAAATTGCCGTCGTGGCACTCCTTCAACGTAGGTCCGTTTTTTTAACGGTGTATAAGAAATCTCACGTCTGGAGGATCTTAAAAAAAAAAAAAAATTGGTTATCATCTACATAGTATTGACTCTCGTTTGTCGAAGTATTTTTTGATATCGTTATTTTTTTAATTGTTATAAGCAATAATAACATCAAATTTGGGCAAAAAAAGTAGAAAAAAATTTCAAGAATTTTTTTGTCGGCGCTAAAATTTTCTATCAAAAAAAGCCCTCGGCAAACGTGAGTCAATAGTATGTAGATGATCACCATATTTTTTATTTTTGTTTTACATTACCTAGACGTGAGATTTCATGTACACCGTCTGGGCACAAAAAAACGGACCTGCGATGAAGGAGTGCCACAACGGCAATTTTGAATCTTTTGACTTAAAAATTTTTTTATGCCCGCTGTACACTCTCGGCGAGACATGGCGAGAACGAGAGTGTAGATGGGTGCATTGGCCATGTCTCGTCTGTCTTGGTGTACCTGGTAGTGTGTAATTTAGATGGTCGCACGATCACGTGACCTCTCGCCCGAGTGTACTCGGCGAGAGTGTACAGCGGGCATTACAAATACTTGAATATATAGTAAAGATGACGGTTTAATTTAATTTAATGCACGAGTCATATTTTGTTAGAAAAAAAATCCGAAAAATCGGCCTGTTTTTTCTCTTGTCACAGTAGACTTCCCCCTTAATTACCATCAATTAAATAATAATTTTTTAATTTTAATTACTGCATTATAATTATATTATTATTACGCAGTTTATTAGATATCAAATTATTGTTTATCTGACCTCAACCTTAACAATAATATAAATTTATTTTGAAATAAATTCTCTTTTTTTTTTTTTTACTTTTCTACTATTTTTTACTTTTTTACTATTTTTTAGTCACTTTTCGTCTCATTAAAAAAACACACTTTTTAATAGGTATATTTCAAATTTAATAATAAACACTACGTGCACATTTTGGAGTCCAATAATCAAGAAAAAATAAAATATGGTTTACACAGCTAAAATAAGATTAAATTTCATTTCAATTTTAGGTTTTTCAAGTGGAATCCTAGAACCACAGGCTCTTATCATTCCTTTCTGCCTTAGTAACCGAGCTCAATCGGGTAAACCAGGTCGTATTATTTTATTATTAATTAATTTATAAAGTAAATACCTACTTATACATTAATATTGGAATTAACTGTCACTTTTTAATAACGTGAACAAGTCTTTTGTTTGGCAAATGGTCCCAATTTTTTAGCTTTTGTATGGCTTTCTGAAAAACAAGCAAATTTCTAATAGTTTAATTCTTTCTTTAGCTATCTGGCCCCAAAGCAGAATTCCTGGTTCTCCTTGGTCAAATAATGATTTATGACTTCGGAATTATTTAATTCATTCACACAAATATTTACTACACCACACCTTTGTTTACTTTCTATACTACAGTTTATTACACATTTGCATGTGTATTTATAATTTTTTTTTTTTTGATCAATAAATCTCTGAATTCTTTAAATCTAATAAATTTATTTTTATTAAATAATAATAAACAAAACTTAGCAATACAAAGGAAACGTGTGATGATAATAAATTAATAAATATATAAATTGGTGAAGTTAGAGAGGGGAAGACTTTGCTTTTACACGAAGAAAACAACGTAGTATTATAGAATCGTGCGTAAGTATGATGTAATTACCATAAATTAAACCAATTGTCAAAAGTAATCCATCAAAAGTTTTGTATTGTATAACATAACAAATGAAAAATTGTTTAGTATTATCCATAATGCTCACTTGGCAATTAGACATGGCGAAAGAAAAAGAAACAAAAATGGAATACCTTCCGCTTTGCATTCAATGCCCAATCCATGGACAGATTCAGTTTCGAGACTTATTCTGCACCCGAAATTTAATTCACGTGTTTAAATTAATTTTATTGATATACCGAATGATTTCCGCTTTATTATGGTGTATCAAGACAATATTACAAAGCTTTCGTTGCTGAAATCCTTCAAAATCAAAAGAGCAGAATAAGTCGCATTTTTACTTGCTGGAAATTATACTAAAGAGCACTTCTTATTTCACACTCTGACAATACACGTGGATTCGTCAATTCAATTCCTAAGCATAGCAAAAGTGAAGGGTTTATTGGAAAATCCAATAGAAATATCGAGAATATGTTGGAAGAGTGCATGAACGAAAATAAAACTACAAATTAAGAAAAACCGTGCTATGCATTCTGGAATTGGAAGATGTTCATATCAAGCAATGTTTGGCTAGAGTAGGATTAGCCGCATGATGAAATTCTAAAATTGTCTACTAAAGAATGTCGAAACTCTGTAACAAGAAATGGAAGGGAAGATTGTAAAAATAACGGATAAAAGTTCAGATGAATAAATGGAAGATCATATGGAATTAATACTTAAAACTGAAGAGAACATAGAAAATTTCTTGGAAGACGTTGTTGAAGAATGAAACGTTTGCAGCCAGTGGTTTATTCACTAATAACGTCATTGACCGGTCAAAGACGTAAATATTACAATCAGATGAAAACATATCTGTTTGTCCACCGTTAACGGGCAATCCCGTCAATGGCCGGACAATGACAATGACACAATCACATCTAACATATAAGTATGGGACGCTGTAAAATAGACCTGGAGTTTCAGTACTAGTGAGTAAAAAACTACATCAGTGATTATTAAAATAATCATAATAAAACTATCAATTAAAAAAAATAGCTACATTTTTCTCATCAAGGTAAATAAACGAATTTCCTTATTATAATATATATTTACATAAATTATGTTATAATTAAACGATTTGATTAAAACCTTCAACTTTTAACTTTTGCTGCTTTAAGGGTATTAGGCAATGGAAAAATCAATATATTTTTATTACATTTTCTGAAAGTACTATCCTTCCTGAATAAGATACCGTTTGGTTCATATCGAAATTCGTATAATTGTTGATTAGGCAAGTGAAAAGGTGGCAGTGCGTGGACTTGATTTCCGTCTACCGCTGGTAGTCGAGCACAGAACATTACCTGCGGGGGCTCTAAATGTTACGATCTGAGTTCCTTATCGTAATAATTTAATATAATTCAATAAAACATTTTAAAATATATAAAATTTGATAATTTATCATAATAAAATTTTTTGTAAAATTCAAATACTTTGACAAATATGGAACAAATCGTAGACATCTGCATCATTACATTTTCAGAACCAAAATATCGTGGTACATAGAAATGTCCAGCTATCGTTAGAATTGCGGGGAGGTTTTTACTTTATTACAAAGAAAAATATTTAAAAAAGTCAGTTTGGAGTTGGTCACATTGAGATCAACATTATCATGATATTGCAATTTCATTTTATTTTACCTATAGTCCACTAATAAAAATATAATTTTCAAAAACGGACTGATGCCGAAGCACTACTAGAAACATCATTTTATGCTGCTGTATATTTTAAGGGAGATAAATTTAAGTAAAATCACTTTAATTGATAAAGAAACTTTAAACTCATTTTTCTCAACTTTTCATTTTCGTTTGGCTTTGCCTTGATTCCAAGAGAACGGAGGTCTCTGGTGACTTAAAAAAAAAGGAGGATACGTAAAACATGTATAATTTCGGACTAAACCTCTAAAATAATTCATAAAAATTCGAGATTTTCCAAAAAAAAATTAAAAAGTCACGATTTTTCTGTTCACTTACAAAAAACTCACATTTTTATCGTAAAAATCGCGGTTTTTTGTCTATAAGTTTAATAATTCCATTTCAATCGTTGTCATTTTAGGTTTAGTCCAAAACTACATATCTTACGAAAAGAAAGACTATTTGCAGATCCAAAAAAAATTATTGTTTTAGTACGATAGTAGGGAAAAATGGAAAAAAACGTGTAAATACGCCACAGATTGTACCGCCATTTTGTAAGCTTTTATGGGCTCCATAGTACAATTTTTTTCATCATTTGTATATCAATAAGTATTAGTTAAAATTACACATGTGTATCTGCTTTCTTTCTATGTTAAAATTAAGAAAAACCAAAGCGCCGATTTCGCCAATAACTATTGCCTAATACCCTTAATTTAGACTTCGCTTTTACGTATTTAAACTTTTTACCAATTTGACAAGACCATTTTGAGGCTTGACAAGGCAGCTCACTTTTGATTTTAAGATTTTTAAGTGTAAAAAAGTGTAACCATTTTTGTGGAGTTTTTAAAAAAAAATTATGGGTAGTGAAAATAAAAATCACAAAAAAAATATGTAAGACGTTATTTTATTTCGAGTAGGAAAGGGCATAGCCGGATTAATATGAGAAATCTGCTCCCGCTACTTTTTTGGCTCATACTCAGGGGATCGATTTGGTGTCGAATAAAAATAGTTCACACCAATTTTTAGCTCTTTAACTCTAACGGTTGTCGAGATTTTCAAAAAAACCTGTTTTTTCAATTTTATTTTTATTTTTATAGTAAAATTGACAATTAATCAATGATGAATTTTTTCCTAATTTTTAGGAGTTTAAGACATGAGAAAAAAATATAATCATGATTTTTTAACGAAAAGCCGATTTTTGGCAGACGATTGAAAATTAAAATCTTTTTTTTTAGCCTTTTTAAAATATGTCACTCACCAAAATTCGTCAGAAAATGTCTATTATACTCCTCTACATTTAGGAATTATTTTAAATGGTGGAACAATATGAAGTAAAATAAAAACTAATTTTTTTTTAAATCGTGCGTTCTAAATAACTTATATCTTTTTTTTAGCTAAAAAAATTTGTCTAAAATATTTTTTTGCTAAAAATAAATATAAATAAAGATTACCATAAAAAAATTCATATATATTTTAAAATATTTTAATATTTTATTATTTTAATATATTTTAAAATAATGCATTTTTGGGGAAAACTTATAAAATCTTTTTTAAAGTTCTTAAAAAGACTTTTATTTTTGTTTTTTATAAAATACCGTAGCCTCAAAACTAAGTGAGCTAATAACAAAAATAAAGTACATCCTTATTTTTTTCATATAAATTATAAATATAATTTTTTTAGCCCTTATTTTTGAAATGGTTTGAGCTGAAATGGTTTGAACAACATGTCAACTATTTACGAACATATGCAAACTTTAAACGGCCATATCTTATACAATTTTTATACTACAACAAAAACCTAAAACCTACAAGCCAAACCTACAATTTTTAATTTTATAAAATTTTGCGTATCATTAATAAATTTTGAGATATTTTTAAGAAAAGGCAATTTTGTGCAAAATTGCAAAAATGCTCTCTTCAAATCAACCTCAAATTTTTTCAAAACTAAGGACTTTAAACCTGTAAAACTACTAGAGCATATTACAAGTAAGTACATAAATAAAGTTAATTGTGAAGTAGTATAACAATTATTTTCAATTGGGATGGTAATTAAATTAAGGGGTGATTTTAACATTTTTTGTCGCCGAAATAAATATAGATCAACTTATCATATTTAAAATTAAAATATACAAAAAATCAATTTATCATAGCTCGCTTAGTTTTGATGCTATGGGGTTTAACAAAAAACAAAATTAAAGAGTTTTTGAATATTAAAATATATTAAAATAATAAAATATTAAAATATTTTAAAATATATTTTTTAGCTAAAAAAAACTATAAGTTATTTAAAACGCAAGATTTTAGAAAAAAAATGAGTTTTTATTATTTTTCATATTGTTCCACCATTTCAAAAAATTCAAAAAAATTCATGAGTGTAGAAGAGTATAATAGACATTTTCTGACGAATTTTGGTGACATATTTTAAAACGGCTAAAAAAAAAAGATTTTAATTTTCTATCGTCTGCCAAAAATCGGTTTTTGGTTAAAAAGTCATGATTATATTTTTTTCTCATGTCTTAAACTCCTAAAAATTAGGAAAATATTCATCATTGATCAATTGTGAATTTTACTATAAAAATAAAAATAAAATTGAAAAAACAGGTTTTTTTGAAAATCTCGACAACCGTTAGAGTTAAAGAGCTAAAAATTGGTGTGAACTATTTTTATTCGACACCAAATCGATCCCCTGAGTATGAGCCAAAAAAGTAGCGGGAGCAGATTTCTCATATTAATCCGGCTATGCTCTTTAACTATTATTAACAAACTATTATTTTAATTTTAATTTTAATCAATTTTGGAATCTCCATAGTTTTGGAATATAATAAAAAATTATGCTTTAAATACACAAATAACTATTATTACATAGGTATATTTTTATTATAATTTTGGAGTTCAAAATGGTCTACAAACAAAAATTTTTACAGCAAGGAATTCTATACTCACAGATCTGTTAGAAAATGCTCATATTCGAACAACTTATCACATCGCTTGGATTATCGTGGTTACTTCGCAACTTTGCTACCTTATACACAATTATGTAACATACCACAGGTTTAAAAACATTCTAATTTTACAATATAGTCTTTACGGGCGCAGACCAACTACACGAATTAAATTTTGATCATTAAATTTAAAAAAAAAATTAAACTTATTTAATTCTTCTTTGTTTTAATCTTTTGTTGGGGTACTCAGTTGGTTCTGCGCTCATTGTCACTCACCAAACGAGCATCTACAAACATTGTTTTTTCATTTTTAGATTCAACTTTAATTTGGAAAATTTTAAAATCTCATTTAGCAAACCTTTACCACTTGTCTATATCTGGTTTTGCATATTTTTGGCAACTTTACTTTTCTACTTTGGATTTGTTCTATGTGCTGTTCCATTCTTTGATCGATTATCAATAATCCTATCTTTTTCATGTATAGCAACGTATACTTATTACTTCGTGTCGCAAATTCGTCAAAATAATTTCGAACCAGCATCAGGAGTAGCTCTTATGTTAGAACTTGTAAGTATCGTTCTTGTAAAAAAACAATTATTGTTATTAATTTTTCCGACTTCTTTAGGTTAGATCCAAAATGAAAATTTATGCTTTTGTCAGAAGCAATGTTCCACGTACCATAAAATTCGGGTACCACGATAAGGATGGAATTATATATCCAAGTATAACAAAATATGTGTACTTTTTGTTCGCTCCTACCTTGATCTATCAAGATGAGTATCCCAGGTAAGCTTCCAATTTCTATAAGAATTACAAAATAACACTAAAACTTTTTTAGATCAAATTCAATTCGATGGAAGAAAGTAACCGAACATTTAATCAATTTTATCGGAGCTCTTCTCCTAATAAACATAATAGGGGACAACTGTGTGACTCGATTTGAAATGTTTAGTCGAAGATCATTCACTTGGACCAACTTCCTAATCATTGTTTTGGAGTTTGCTCCCACGGCAGGGATATTAATATTGGCGTCCTTTTACTTATTTTTCCATTGCTGGTCAAACGCTTTTGCTGAGATGCTACGATTTTCCGATCGATCATTTTATAAGGTAATTTTAAAACTTTTGATAATAAGGGTGAAATAAAGTTTACGTTGATGCAGGACTTTTGGACATCTACTTCGTTGGAACGTTTCATCAGGACGTGGAATGGAATCGTTTACGATTGGTTATACGTTATACAAAGATTTTTATGAGAAAGTTTATCCCAACAACAAATTTGTTGCAAGATTTGTGGTATTCTTTGTGTCTGCTCTTTATCACGAGTTTATTTTGGGATTCACGTTTAATGTGTTTTCCATCTACCTATTTATAGGAATTTTATCTATAAGCTTTTCTATAAAAATAATTTCCTTTAACAATGCGATAGGAAATTTTATCATTTTACTATGTTCAGCAATAGGTTCTTCTATATATCTATGTGGATATGGCACTCGGTACTACTATGAAAAAAAAATTAAATAATAGTTGTTATCTTTTATTGTTATTAATTTATTATTATCGTTAAAGTTGTGTTCAGATAAGTAAATTTTATTTAAAATTAGTTTATTACACAAAATAAACTTTTACTACAGGACTCAAAAAAAAGTAGGTACTAATCCAAAATGAGTATCATGGGATACATTAGACAATACGTTGATAGCTGCAGAACATCCTCTACCACAAAATCAAAAGTTTTTTCAAAATTCATATACACAAAGTGCACCTTTGACTTTCAAGCACGGACCTCACTGTGGGCAACTATTATTGATTGAATTGGTTCTCGATTTTCAGAAATAATTAAAAATTAACTCAACACTTCAAAATAAATCAATGAAATTAAAAATTCGAAAACATTCAAAAACAAAACATTCTTGACAAAATTTCAAATAGATTATAAAACGAAACAAATCAGTTATTCAAAATTTACAATGAATAATACATACATTAAGCACCAAGGACGGTAAGTGCACTTTATTTGTGGAGGATGCCATTTGAATATCTCATTAGTGTTGAAATTTTAAAAATGTTAGTTCCTATCTGTAAAACTTGATTAAACAACTTGATTATAGATTAATGTATGTTGAAAATTGTGTTATTCTTGTATATGGGGTATTCCAAACCAAATTGACCACTTCTGAACCCGACCCCTTTGGATTTGTCTGAAATTTTTACATATTATACTATCCCACCAAAAACAGTTCTGTGAATTTTTTCAAAATTTTTTACTCTGCCGAAAAAAGTTCAGAATTTTTAGAAAAACTGATGTTTTTTATCTTCAAATGATCATAACTATTTCAAAAATTGACTAATCGAAACGTTTTCTTTTTTGTTTTTTTTGTCATTAAACGCACTTTTCAGAAAAAAATATTTGAAGTTGTAATTCTACAAAATTTTTCGATTTTTCGGAAAAAATCATTTTTCAAATTTTGCCACTAGGTTTTTGATTTTTTTATTTAAAAAAAAACTCTGATTTATTCCGTGTATAACAATCCAAGCCCTATAATGGGCCGACATTTCTTTCTATTTTTTGTTCAATTAAAAAATATTTTTGCAAAATAATAAAAAAAAAAATTTTTTAAACTATGTAAGAACGGGCAATTTGAAATCGAAAGAATTTGCAACGATGGAAAGGCTGAGACAGGGTAGTGGGTTGAACCCTATATTATTTATAGTACTAATAAACGTGATGATTAAGGAAACCAAGACCAAAAAATTAGTAGTAGGATATCAAAACATGCAAAAAGTGAAGATATCAGAATGTGCATTTGTCGACGACCTGGAGATATTTGCATGGTCATTTGCGTGGTTATAGACTTCGGCTGCGCCTCAGTCTATAATTTTCCACGCTCATACCAAAAAGATGCACTTTCAGGACTTGGTACATAAATAACTATTTTTTTTTTAATTGTAAACGTTGTTTACAGTTTTGCACTTTATTAAATTTTAATTTCATAAAATAGAAAATTACCTTGGAAACTAATATGGCCAGTCTGATAAATAAAAATTTTAACAATTTCAAAAGCATTTTTTGACCTTTTAGGTAAAATCTAGATAAAATCTAATGCTCTTATCACTCGTAGTTTATATTTCTACGTTATATTTGCGTCTTTCAATTTTTCTCTAAAATAATTAAGGAAGCAGGAATTTGCAAAAATAAGTTTTTACACGTTAATATCCTATGTTCGCCTAACTCATTCAGCACCCGGTGTAAAACTATCTACCTACCGACACTAACATTTAGAAGTGAGTAATGGAACTTGACACAAAGGATGAAAAGTAAGATTCAAGCATCAGAAATTAAGTATTTGAAAAGAGTCGAGGCGGTAACAAAAATGGATAGAATTATAAATGAAGAAATCAGAAATAGACTTGAAGTTGAACCAGCAATGGGAAGGGTAAAAGATAATCAGCTGAGATGGTTTGGACATTTGAACCGGAGTAATATTATACCAGTGAGAAATGTGTGACAGGCAAGACCATCAGGAAGAAAAAGAACAAGAGGAAGACCAATGAAAACTTGGGATGACAATGTTGGACAGATCCTAGAGGTAGGGAAAACCTGGTGTGAGGCAAGACAATTAGCGTTAGAGAAAAAAGAGTGGCAAAAATTTGTAAATAGAGGAACTTGAAA
This sequence comes from Rhagonycha fulva, assembly GCA_905340355.1. Taxonomy (NCBI): domain Eukaryota; kingdom Metazoa; phylum Arthropoda; class Insecta; order Coleoptera; family Cantharidae; genus Rhagonycha; species Rhagonycha fulva. Next base: position 5,387,578 of record HG996559.1, read on the forward strand.
AGAGATATGGAAACCTCAACACCTTCGGGTAACATGAGGATTTTATTATTTTGAATTGAATGAACTAATATGGAGAAAATTTCAGAATTGAATTCCCAATTGATAGTTTTACTTTTTAACACATGCATCACAATATAAAAATTGTTTTTCAATTTAAAAGAAAAATTGTGACATTTTTCTGCTGATGAGTGTGAAGCAATGTAAATGGACGAATTCCATCATTATAACATGTATTTACATAAATTATATTATAATTAAAACCTTCAACTATTAACTTTTGGTGCATTACTCCAAGATATCGTGTTTACGTATTTAAACTTTTTACCAATATAAACAAGGCCATTTCTTTCCCCTTCTCAGAAGTTAACCATGAACCCATATTTTAAACACAGCTCACTTTTGATTTCAAGATTTTTAAGTGCAAAGTGTAGAAAACCATTCTTGTGGAGGTTTTTAAAAAAATTATGGACAGTGAAAATATAAATGACAAAAGAAATATGTAAGATATTATTTTAGTTCTAGTAAAACATTTAATTTAGGCATTTCAAATTTTTATTTTAAGTTCAATTGAAGGGCTTTATGCAAAGGCACATCATGATAAGCTACACATTTTCCTAAATTGTTTTATGGTATTATGGAAAGCCTCTCGAAAAATAGCTCAATTTTTTTTAAAAAAACGGCACTAATAATCAATAAATAAATCCTAACCCTTTCTTAATCATTAATTACTTTTGGATTAATTAAATAGATAATCAGTTTAAACTTTTTAAATAAGCTCAAATTATTCTTAATAAAAGTAACATTGGTGAGCCTGACGTGATTCAGAGGACTCGTTATAGAGTCTTTCAGAATTTTTTCAGCGCAGACGGGCCAAATGAGCAGCAGGGATTGTTTCACCATGAATAGCCATTTTTGTAAAGATTTGTTTTTTTATATGTAGAAGTCGTCTAAGTTAAGATTAAAATTGTTATTTTTATTAAGAATAATGGAATTACATTGTATGTACATGTAATTAGATCACACATGAAGCCACAATTGTGGCTTGTACTGCCTTTCTAAAAATAAAGAAACAAAAAGCAGAAGAAAAATTGGCTACCGAATATATAAAAAAAAATGAAGCACAATTTATATGACAATATCGCTAGACGCACTTAGAAAAACCAAGAAACTCTATTTTTTATAAATTGATACGTTTTTGGTTTTGCCATCTTTTGCAAAGACATACGAATTTTATGAACTGGATACTCGTCAGTTGTCCATGGAAAAAACAAGTTTTTTTGAAAACAACAATAAATTACAGATAAAATTTGGGAAGTTTCTGACCGTAAAAATGTAAGTTCGACAAAAACCGTAACAAAAAATGACAATATTTCAATAGAATTATTAAAATCTCTTACCTACATGCACATTCAATATAAATAATGTAATGATTAATGATATGAAGAAGGAAATTTCCAAATTAAAACAAACAATTTTAAAATTATTCAAGGTCACGTTCTTCAAATCACCCATGTAATTGTTATAAAAGAGATTTAAGGGGAGAAAGCACTGTAAAAGTTTTTAAAAATCTGGTTTTATTCGAATATTATTTATTACATATTATCGCTTGCTGAGAAACTAAAAAATGTAAAATCCACAGTCGTGGAGTGATATGACCGCTGGTTGAGTTACGAGGGGGAAATTCTGGGTTCAAATTGCGGACCTCGCAGAATTTCTTAGCGCGGCCTTCCAGTGGACATCTGCATCAAGGCTGTGGTGAAGTGCTAATAACCCAGTAATTGATGCACTTAGAGACCCCCAACCACAGGAGTCTTAAAAAAATCAACCCCCAGCCACAGGGTTAAAAAAAATGTAAAGCAGTAAAATTCATGGATTACTTAAATATATGACACATTTACACAATTTAAATCTAACATTTTTGACAATATAACAAAATATAAAAGTTGGCACAATGTAAATTATACTAAATGTATAATTTTATTCACAAACGTTTTCGCTATACCATAGCATCATCAGGTGACTAAACAGGAAAAATTAACATAAACATAAAAATTAATTAAATATTAAACCAATTAAAAAAGTTGCGTTTGTTATTAATTGGGACGCCGTAGAAGGGGAGTAGTTGTAGCGTCACACAAACTATTATTTTAATTTTCATGTGTTTAGTAGACTATTAATTTTAATCAATTTTGGAATCTCCATAATTTTGGAATATAATAAAAAATTATGCTTTAAATACACAAATAACTATTATTAATTATATTTTTATTTTAATTTTAGAGTTCAAAATGGCCTACGACCAAAAATTTTTAAAGCAAGAAATTCTATATTCACAGATCTGTTGGAAAACGTTCATATTCGAACAATCCATAACATCGTTTGGATTGTAGTGGTTACTTCGCAACTTCATTATGTTACACACAATTATTTAACTTACCAAAGGTAAGGTTTAAAGCTATTCCATTTTACAACATGGTCTTTACGGGAGCAGATCAACTGAGTGTGATTGATTGAATTCAAACACCATACAAACTGAATGTAGATTATAAAAAAAATTTTTAAATCTTTTGTATAGGTACTCAGTTGGATCTGCGCTCATTATCACTCATCAAACGAGCATCTACAAACATCGTTCTTATCATTTTTAGGTTCAACTTTAATTTGGAAAATTTTAAAATATCATTTTGCAAACCTTTTCCGCTTGTGTATATCTGGTTTTGCATGTTTTTGGCAACCTTACTTCCTTACTTTGGATTTGTTCTATGGGCAAAAATTCGACACAAGATCTCCAAACGTGATGTTCCATTTTTTGATCGATTTTCATTGATCATATTTATTTCATACATTGTAACGTACACTTTATACTTCATTTCGCTAATACATCAAAATGATTTCAAACCAGCATCAGGAGCAGCTCTTATGTTAGAACTTGTAAGTTTCATTCTTGTGAAAAACAATTGGTATTAATCTTTTCCGGCTTTTTTAGGTTAGGTTCAAAATGAAATACTATGCTTTTGTCAGAAGCAATGCTCCACGTACTATAAAATTTAGGTACCACGATAAAGATGGAATTATGTATCCCAATATAACAAAATATATGTACTTTTTGTTCGTTCCTACTTTGATTTATCAAGATGAGTATCCAAGGTAAGCTTCAATTTCAAAGACTTATTGGAAAATGACATTATAAATCTTTTTTTAGATCAGATGCAATTCGATGGAAGAAAGTAGCCGAACATTTAATCAATTTCACCGGAACTCTTCTCTTAATAAATATAATAATGGAACACTGTGTGTCTCGATTTGAAATGTTTAGTAGAGACCCATTCACTTGGACCAACTTTTTAATCATTGTTTTGGAGTTTGCTCCCATCTCAGGGATGATAATGTTCACGTTGTTTTACTTGTTTTTTCATTGCTGGTCAAACGCTTTTGCTGAAATGCTGCGATTTTCGGATCGATTGTTTTACGAGGTAATTTTAAATTTTTGATAACAATGCGCATATAGAGTTTACATTGCTGCAGGACTTTTGGAATTCTACTTCATTGGAATATTACTTTAGAACGTGGAATGGAATCGTTTACGATTGGTTATACGTTTATATATACAAAGATTTTTATGAAACAGTTTGGCCTAACAACAAGTTTGTCGCAAGAGTGATGGTATTTTTCATGTCGGCGTTTTATCACGAAGTTGTTTTAGGATTTGCATTTAATCTGTTTCTGCCTTATGTATTTGCAATAATGATCGTTAATAGTTTAATCGTAAAAGTAATATCTTTTAATAATGCAAATGGAAATTTTACCTTTTTACTAACTTCAGCAGTAGGTTCTTCCGTATTTGTATGTGGATATGGCATTCAGTACTACTATGTAAAAATCAAATAAAAGATATAATCTTTTATAATTCTTATCGTTTGTATTTGGGGCATTCCACACCAAATCGACCACTTTTGAACCCGACCCCTTTTGATTTTCCTGAAATTTGTACATATTATACTATCCCACCAAAAACAGTTTTGTGAATTTTTTCAAAATTTTTTACTCAACCCAAACAAAGTTACGAATTTTTAAAAAAACTGATGTTTTTTTCTTCAAACGATCATACCTATTTCAAAAATTGACTAATCGGAACGTTTCTTTCTTTGTTTTTTGTCTTTAAACGTACTCTTCAGGAAAAAATATACAAAAAATATTCAAACTTGTATTCTACAAAATTTTTCTTTTTTCGGAAATAATCATTGATTTTTCAAATTTCGACACTTTTGATTTTTGATTTTTTTATTTAAAAAAAAACTCTGATTTATTTCGCGTATAACAACGCAAACCCCATAATGGGCCGACATTTCTTTCTATTTTTTTTTGTTTAATTGAAAAATATTTTTGCATAAAAATAAAACAAAACATTTTTTAATTAAACAAAAAAAATAGAAAGAAATGTCGGTCCATTATGGAGTTGGCGTTGTTATACGCAGAATAAATCAGAGTGTTTTTTTTAAATAAAAAAATTAAAAGTGTCAAAATTTGAAAATTCAATGATTATTTCCGAAAAAACCAAAAATTTTCTAGAATACAAGTTTGAATATTTTTTTTGTGGTTTTTCCTGAAAAATACGTTTAAAGATAAAAAAACGTTCTGATTAGTCAATTTTTTAAATAGTTATGAATTTTTTTAGAAAAATTGATGGTTTTTTTCTTCAAACGATCATAACTATTTCAAAAAGTGACTAATCAGAACTTTTTTTCTGTTTTTTTATCTTTAAACGTACTTTTTAAGAAAAAACACAAAAAAAAAATTCAAACTTGGATTCTACAAAATTTTTTATTTTTTCGGAAATAATCATTGATTTTTCAAATTTTGACACTTTTGATTTTTGATTTTTTTATTTCAAAAAAAACTCTGATTTATTCCGCGTATAACAACGCAAACCCCATAATGGGCCGACATTTCTTTCTATTCTCTCTGTTTAATTAAAAAATATTTTGTTTATTTTTACGCAAAAATATTTTTCAATTAAACAAAATAAATAGTAAGAAATGTCAGCCCATTATGGGGTTTGCGTTGTTATACGCGGAATAAATCATAGTTTTTTTTTTAATAAAAAAATCAAAAATCAAAAGTGACGAAATTTGAAAAATCGATGATTATTTCCGAAAAACTGAAAAATTTTGCAGAATAAAAGTTTGAATATTTTTTTTATATTTTTTTCTGAAAAGTACGTTTACAGACAAAAAAACAAAAAAAAACGTTCCGATTAGTCAATTTTTGAAATAGTTATGATCGTTTGAAGAAAAAAACATCAGTTTTTCTAAAAATTCGTAATTTTTTTTAGGTTTAATAAATAACTTTGAAAAAATTCACAAAACTGTTTTTGGTGGGATAGTATAATATGTACAAATTTCAGGAAAATCAAAAGAAGTCGGATTCAAAAGTGGTCGATTTGGTGTGGAATGCCCCATTTATATTTAACATGTTATATTTATTAACCCGTTCATATTAAATAATCTTTAAAACTTTAATTAATAAATATTTTATAATAATTTAATATTATTCTGATGAAAGAACGGTTTAGTTTCCGAAAGCTTAAGCTTTCATAATAAATAATTTATTTGATTTTGAATCATTTATATAGTAACTCGTATTAATTAAAGTTTTAAAAGATTATTATTTGTTATTTATATTATAATATCCAATCTGATTATTATAAAGTTATGTTCAAATTAGTGAATTTGTTTAACATTAATTTATTCCTACACAATAAACTTTTACGCATTGTTGCAATGCTATTCTATAAAGCTGCATTTATCTGTCCGTAACAAACGTAGTCTCGGTTGCTAACGAAGTGGGTCGTGAATATTAATGTGATATAAAGGTACCCGCACACTTAGGCGACGCGACACCACACCACAGACAAAAGCCCACACCACACACCAGGCGACGCGACAGTTTAGTAGAGTCCGCACATTTTTGTGTGTGCTGTGTGCTTCTGTGTGTAGTGTCGTGTGGTGTGGTGTCGCCTAAGTGTGCGAGCACCTTAAGGATAAACATTTAGTACAGCGCTTCGTGGTTCTAAACTAATTGACATAATTAAGAAAATCTTACCAAAAGATAGGAAAGCAGTTATGGACGCCAGAATCATTCATCGAAACGCTGGCCATCTTTAACACCTCTGGTGGATATGTCTATTAAAAAATTGCACCAAGTGTAAATCCAGTGCGATAATAAAACTTATGCTGCGCTTCAAATGTGGATCACGCCTTAGATTCTTGCCAGGTGATCCTAGAAACATATGTACATGAACCTCTTCAAACAATACTACCATCATAAAAATGAAAAACGTCAGGTAGGAGCGAGGGGTAAATCACGTGGGAAGTCTGGTGTACAGTATTGTGGAAGTCTTGGGTAGTCCCGGGAAGTCCGAGGTAGTCTCGGGAAGTCTGAGGTAGTCCCGGGAAGTCTCAGGTAGTCCCGGGAAGTCCAAGGTAGTCCCGGAAAGTTTCGGGAAGTCCCCAACTTTTTTTTGAGAATAATGTTGTTTATTATCGGAATTAAGAAATTTTTATTTTTTATTTAAGAAATTGGGACATAAAAAATGCCAAATTTAGCCAACTTTTTGCCAAATTTATAAAATATTTGAAAATCCCCCCCCCCCTGAGTACATCTCTGATTGTTGTATTTAATTAATTTTTAATTATTTTTATATTCTTTAAATCAGCGTTTGTCAATCTTTATTCATCTCTTCCTTCCTTTATTACAATAACAATGCATACAATAGCTTTGTTTGGTTTCACAGTACTAGAGTGCTACACTAACTACAAATTGATTGGTGTAAAATCACCTGAACCCACTTTTTACACCAATCAATTATTGCAATTTTTTACACTAACTTACTCGAAGTAGTTCGGTGTAGCATACCAAACAGACCTAATAATAATGTTGTATTTTAAATTTCAAGCTACACTATGACTTTAATTATTAATTAGTAATTACAAATCTTAATAAAAATCATCAAGAATATAACAGAAACAAAATTTTATTTTTTTTTAATGTTATTTGAGAACTTAAGAATTACAATAGAAACACCGATCACCACAGTATAAATAAATAATATAATATATTTTCAAAAATTGTCCAAAAAAGAATTAGGTAAAATTCGAAACCCACTCTTGTGACATCCTGTACTCTCTAAACATTGCGCCATCTAACGATGCGATCGATTGAATAAGAAATGTCAAAATAAACAGTTTTAATCCGTCAAAGATGAAGATGGCAGATGGCCGTGACGGCCCAATAATTTTAAGGCGAAACAGACCAGGAACCAAAGCAAAGGTAACGAAAATTCGTCACCTCTTTTTTGGTAACTTCACTTTTACTTTTTTAAAAGGATTTCTGTCGTTGGCCTGATGAAGTCTTCGAAGAAATGGACAGCACCTTAGCTGTCCAACAGTATATCCAGCAACTTATTCGGCGAGAGCCCTCAAATATCGACCTCATTCTAAAAATGCCCGACGCCCAAGACGAAGGTGTGTGGAAGTACGAACACTTGAGGTACAAACAATTCAAATTGTTTGTTTTGTTCTACTTTTAATCTCGTTGTTTTTAGACAATTTTGTATGGAATTGAACGGTTTAGCCGTTCGTTTACAGACAGAATGCCACCCTGAAACCTGTACCCAAATGACGGCCACCGAACAGTGGATATTTCTCTGTGCAGCTCACAAAACGCCGAAAGAGTGTCCGGCTATTGATTATACACGTCACACCCTCGATGGGGCCGCTTGTTTGCTCAACAGTAACAAATACTTCCCAAGCAGGTACAAGTGCAAAGACCACAAAAATCGCGGAATAATTTTTCTATTTTCAGAGTCAGTATTAAAGAGTCGTCGGTAGCTAAATTAGGGTCGGTGTGCAGACGGGTGTATCGAATTTTTTCACATGCTTACTTCCATCACAGAAACATTTTTGACGAATTTGAAAACGAAACGTATTTGTGCCGACGCTTCACACAGTTCGTCACCAAGTACAGTCTCATGTCGAAGGACAATCTCATCGTTCCAATTTGGGAGGAAGATAACGCTCTCGGTGAATCGGAAGCTTAGTTTTAACTTGTACATACGAACTCATTAAAAGTTGTAACAACTCAAAACTGAATATTTAAGGGTCTTAGAACATAGGTAATTTTATTTATCTTTTTTTTAACTTAAAAATCAAAAAAATAGGTTAGCTTTTAGTTCAATGTGTATTTAGGATAGAATTACACGTAAATAAAGTTTTAATTCTATTTTATTGAAGTATGTTATTGCCAAATTATAAATGACAATCTTAAGACTGGAATTTTAGGTTTTACGAGTTTATTTTTTATCGTTCCACTTGTGCCTGACTTTTGTTTTGGTTTTTCTTTTGAGAGGGTTTTTTAGGTTTATGTTTTTTAGTTGATTTATTTGTTTCCGGTTTTGATTTGGCTTGAAATTCTTGTCTAAAACATAAATAGATTATTTTAACTTGAAAAGACAAACTCTTGGGATGATTTTGAAAACACTGGTGTAGTTTAAGAAACTATCAACAGATGGCGCTACTAAATTGGAGACTCACTGCCTCCTTCAAATTGAATTTGACCATGAAACAAAATAATTATATTTACCCTAACTGTGTACTATCAACTGGATCCATCGTTAAAAGGATGTGAATTAATGGCAACTTTCTTTTTACCACTAATTGGTCTAATTCTGGAATTTTTGGTTCCCAATATTCTTCCACACTACAATCCAATTTCAAAGTAAAAATGCAATCAGTAAACAAAAATTATACATATTTACCATCTGTAAGAGATGCTCGTTACTTGATATATTTTTTTTCCATATTCTCTTTTCATTATCTCAGCGCATGAAATAGCTTTTGATACTGATGGTCCACATCCGGTCCAAACAATCGCTCTAATGTTTGGAAATTCTTTTAATGCTTCTGTAAGCAAATTTCTCATTTTACTGCCCCCTTTAACCTGAATCAGAATGAACAAATTAATAATTAGAATTTTAAGAAATGTAGATTAAAATGGCGAGCAAGTTCAGTTATGCTATTTTCTGCACTTTCCAGAGTAAAATTTTTTTTTTAAATCATATGAAATCAAAATGTAGTTGAAACAATTTTTTGAGTTTTGATGTAGATAAATTAATCGTTACTTCCAAAAATCTAATCCCCTCCATCATTACCCAAGTTTGAATCCCTTTGATGTGTAAAATAATTTTATGGATTAAAATAATTTAACAATATAAAGTTAAATTTTTTGGATAAGCAATTAAAAAGAATTTTAAGTTGGATTTGTTTTTACCTCCATCCACATGAAATCTGAAGGAAGATTGGATATATTAATAGTTTCTTTTGAAAGAAGTTCTTCCACGTTTCGTCCTTTAGTGTAATTTTCCATGTCTAAATTGTGTATCTGAAAATAAAATAATGCATTTAGTTTCTTGTAATTAATCCTTTAAGGCCATAATTAATTTTAACTATATAAAAAAATTGTATTCACTTTATACATCAACATTAAGTACCTAATAACAATGAATTATTAAAAAAGTAGTAGGTATTACAGTGAAATCACTGGGAACAAAAAGGTTAATTAATGTAATTTTTTTTTCATTTTACTTTTTCAAATGAGAAAGTGATGTGCCACATCAAATTTTTTTTTTTTACTTTATATTGAATTTTAAATATTTATTGACTACTTCTTTTCTTTATTGGGTCACTTACAATTGTTTTCCTATTACCAAATACTATATAGATGTATTTGATATTATAGCATAATTTGGCAGTCGGTGATAGTACCAACCACAGGTACCAACATATTAAAAAGTTACTGAAATTTTAAATTTATTTAAAAATAGTACAGTCAAGTAAAACATGATTCGTGGATAAGGATAATATATGATTTTTTCAGAGAGCGACAAACTCAAATTCTAAAGGATACTTGTACAAATTTGTTAGCAAATTTGGTAACAACCCATTGATTGGTTAATCAAGCCGAGGCTGGTACTGATATTTGTTATTTAACCAATCAATGGGCTGGTTTAGATCTATTATTCTATGGTTGTTACCAAATTTGTACAAGTGTCACACGGCTTTAAACTCTAAACTGTCTCAACTATGACATTTTTGGGAGATACCATCTTTAAATTTAGGACGGCATGGTAGTGAGTGATATTATGACGAGTGCTTAGTTGGAATTCTATTGGTTTGTTATAATCAAATGCGCGTAAACTTTTATTAAGAGGGGCATTTTTTTCAGGGCCCTTTTAATTTAATCAACAGATGGCGTCTACTTAAATATTTTTATAAAATAAGAGAAATTTGCTATATTTAAAATATAGCAAATTCGTTGAGATAATACTATTCTATAAACAATATTCTTGATCTTAAGCTATTTTGAGTTCGTAATATTTATTTATAAAAACACAATTCATAATTAAAGTTTAATTATCTTTTTTTGTAAGTGAGTGTGTTTTGACATACTCAATACGAACTCAAAATAGCTTAAGATCAAGAATATTGTTTATAGAATAGTATTATCGCAACGAATTTGCTATATTTTAAATATAGCAAATTCCTCTTATTTTATAAAAATATTTAAGTAGGCGCCATCTGTTGATTAAATTAAAAGGGCGCTGAAAAAAATGCCCTTCTTAATAAATTAATATTATATAATCAAATGCGCGTAAACTTTTATTCATAAATTAATCACATATATAAAAGACCAGCACGCTGCTGCTGCTGCTCCAGCGTGTCATTTTTCACTCTGATTGGTTGTTGTTTTTGGTCGTACCAACTTAAAATCACCTTAGTACTCCATTCTGAAAAGGTTATATATATTTCTATATGGAGTGGTAAAGTAATTTTAAGTTGGTACGACCGACGACAACGACCAATCAGAGTGCGCTGTGTGTTCTAAAAAAATGACACTCATTTTTTTAAAACACACAACGCGCTCTGATTGGTTGTTGTCGTTAATCATATCAACTTAAAATCACCTACCCTGGGATCGAGTAGCACACCAATCAAGTTTTCAACCTTGATGGGACGCCCGTCCGTGGTTGAGCCAGCTATATTAATTAAACGATCCAATTTTTTACCAATTTAAAATTACTTCCCCTGGGATCGAGTTGCATACCAAGTAAGTTTCAACTAGGGTACTTATATATAAATTTTATCTCGGTTAATTCGAAGATTATCCATTAAGAAAATTTAATATTCGACTTTTAAATTTTCAATAAATGTATTTCACAATAATAAACGAGCAGCACAAGCAACTTCTCTACCTCCCTCTCCTCCTTCAGCGTGTCATATTTTTAAGACACACAATGCACTCTGATTGTTTGTTGTCGTTGGTTTTTAGCAACTTAAAATCTACTCCCCTGGGATCGAGTTGCACACCAAACGAGTTTCCAACGTTGAGGACGTTTGAACGCGAACAATTAAAATTGTCAGAATTAGAGATTTATTTTTTTAATTGAGAATGTTAAAAGAGTAATCCATCGGTTGAGCTTAGATTAGTGTTGGTATTTGAAAACGATTTTTTTTTTAATTAATACCGCTAAAATAGAGATCCACCGACTATAGCTGCCCGTCCGTGGACGGGCTTTCCCTAGTATTATTATAAATTATACTTGTATCATTTATATTATGTAGGTGTAAAATAAATTAAAGAAATTCACAAATAAAAATAATCGTAAAGCAATTTTTTTGTTGCATTTAAAACTTGCATTTATTGATCATAAAAATATAAAACCAATTATTGACTAGTTTTATTTTTTTGATTTTTTTATGATCGATAAATGCAAGTTTACACTTTTTAAATGTAACAAAAAAATTGCCCTACTTTGATCAGTTTTAAAAAAAGAAAACATTTGTAGAACTTATATCAAATTTCAAAACATAAAATATATTTGTATGGTTTTTTTGATTATTCATTAATTTTTGGTTTATCCAACTTTTTTGGAAATCCTTTTTAAAATTTTACTATTTGAATACAATTTTTTCAAAATTATAACATTTCTCTTCACAGCATAAACATAAATTTACCCGGATTGAATTCCCCAGTCGACTGTTGGGCTAATAAAACAAAGAACTAAAACATACAACCCACAATATTCAACAAGTTTTAAAAATAATAAAAAATAAACGTTCAAAAATTCTAATAACCGCTCAAAATCATTTCAATGTAGTTTTTGAACAAAAATTCCATCTTAAATCAATACAATATTATTTATTGAACTCATAAAATTTTATTGCCGAGGGAAAAAACATTGAAAAAAAAACTTTTCCTGCTCCCGATCACGTAAGTGTGTCTTATGTGTATGGCTACACCCGACGTAAGTTGTTCATTGCGTTTATTTATTAGTTACCATTGGTGACGGAACTTAATAGTGTCACTTATTTTCCTAGGAAAATAATAAACGATGGTAATACAGATTTGATTTATATTTGTTTATCGTTTCTAAGGAACGGGCAGGCAAAGCAAACTTATAAATTAAAAATAATGAAATTAAATGTCTAATTAAATATTTTTGACGTTCGATGTCAAATTGTAATATTATAGAAAAATATTGTCCGGTGCTTCGCGGAAGCAGGAAAAATTTAATAAGCAACACGGCACGTAAGGATTATCACTCTCGGAAGGTAATTAAGCCTCGGCTCCGCCTCGCCTTAAATTCACCTTCCTTGAATAATAACGTCCTTACGTTCCTTGTAACTTAAATAACTATTAGTGGTTCATGGAAGATAAAACATTTTGAAAATAATACATATTGTATTATTAATGGTATTGTTTATTCAAATCTTCAACTAACAATGAAAAAAAATTGTCAAAAGTGAGAGAGAAAAAAGCTAAAATTAATAGATTCTATGTTATTATTAATGTCAGTTTCACCAGTGTATTTTTTCCATATTGATCATTTTTATTTATAAATGTTTTAAATTTATTTTACAGCGACATAAAAAATGATACACGTACTCATTATGGTACTATGGGCATATTTTATAAACTCAAGAATTTTAATAACAGTTAACTCGAGAGCAAATTAACCAATTGAAATTTTTTATTTTTGCACCGAACAATATCATTTATTTATAGCTTTATTTGACATATTAACTGAAAGTATACCGAATAAAAAATTTCTTGTTTAAAACAAAATACTTTTTGTAATGACTCGAGAACGAATTAGCGTTTTTTAAATAAATTGCCTATAAAAACAGCATTTTTTATTGCATCTTTCTTTATCTTTCTTCTCAATATTCTTCTGAAAAATTTTAAATTCTACTCCAAAACCACGGAATTGAAGTACAGAGTAACTGAAAAATCTCAGAAAAATAGAGAAAATGAAGTTTTCTTTTTTTTAATTTTTTATAGCTTCCATTTAGAAAGGGTGGGGGTGAGGGAATGAAATTTAAAAATTATGTATTAATTTTATTTTCCCCTTGCCGAATCCTTCCCTGCCACCCACTAACGGATAGTGGTTTACATTTTTCAGTGAATTGTGACTGGTAAGAAAATGTGGATAAAGTTAGTTATAAAGATTCTTTGTTTACTACCAGGTGTTCATTTAAAAATAGACAGTCGAAATAATATTTGTTTTTGATTTATTTGAGAAAAAAAACACATCGGTTTAACGGCGAGGGGGCGTTCAAAATTAATATTATTTAAATTTTAAGTTAAATCTACTCTTATCAGCTGCCCCTTCCTTAAAGTTTTACCCTCTATCCCCTACCTTACGATTCATCATTTCAAAGATTGAAAAAATTCTCGTTCATCCATGATAAAAAATTTGATCCATTTATTCATTATAAATCAGTACAAAATCAAAAAATGACTAATTCTACATCATTTTATGTTGTACTTCATCAATCATCACAAGCATTGTAGGTATTTTTTTTGTAACACCAACGACATTTACAGTAAACATCAATCAATTCTGAAAAATGTTAAATTCAGAATTACCCCCTTCTTCCCGAAACTACGGAATTGTAGCACAAAGCACAGTAAAATCTGGAAAAACTAAAAGAAAATAAAATATATAGAAATTTACGTTCGTCAATACATTGTGTCATTTTATATTTTATAATTTTATTAAATTAAATTTTGCATAAAGATTAAAAATGTAAACTACAACTAACAAGGAGAAACCAGGTATCTTGTGTTAAAAAAAATCTAGGTAAGGAGTATCTAATAATTTTACACATTTATGAAGCTATTGACAAGGAAATTCCTAGTACTTCTTATGTTAGTTTTTCTTTTGCATAAAGGAATTGCAAAAAATGTATTTTTTTTGTTGGTTATTTATCACGTTTTGTAAATTATTTCTTGTAATTTATTATTAAATGTAGGTGTATATTAATATTAATCAATATACTATAAAATATTAGGTAGACTATACTATAATATAATTAATAATGAAAAAATTAACCTTAATCTTAAATTAAAGAAACCAGAAAATTTATTCAGTGACATGAGGTTAATTACCAGATCTACTGAATATAAATATTATTCTTTTTTAAAAAATTTCCCGATTTTAAACATAATTGGGTGTTTTACTTCCACCAAAAATGAATAAAGTAAACCTGATGTGACAAAACTTTCACTTTTTTTTATTAAATTTAGTTATATTTTAAATTAATGGTTTTGTATCCACGTGGGTAAAGAATCCAGTTAAACAGGCCCGTAGCCAAGAGGGGCACCTTCAAAATAAGAATTATTTTTGGAAGTCCAAAATTTGAATTTGGAAATAAAATAAGCCTTTTTACAAAAGGCTTTTTACAAGTGCCACCCTCGAAATGAAATCCTGGCTACGGACCTGCTGTTAAATTTATTGTTCTATGGTAAGCATTTACTAAATTTATTTATTGTATTTTTCTCCAATTTCTAGTTTCGATTTCACATTTTAAATTTTTTTGGTAAATATTTTTCTTATCAATTTTTTCATTTTTTATCTGGTTAGATGTGACTAAAATAGGCAATAACCTTGAAATAACGATATATTGCATATCATGCTATTTTCTCTATAATTATACTATATTTTTCAACTTCTTGTCAAAACATCACGCTTTTTACACTCCCCGACGTATTTGAGTTTTTCTCTATATTGTTGTTCTGTACTTATAATTAAAATTCTAATATTTTCAATTTATAATTATGAACTATACATATTTTAGCTCTCGATATACTTTTGGTTCCAATAAAAGAACATCATTCTTATATGATCGAGAATAATTTTTCGTGATTTTGGGAGTAAAGTACTTTACACCGGGAGTTTTTCGGGAGTAAAGAAGCTCTTTTCGTCACACTTTATTTTTCTCCCGGGAGTAATAAAATACCAAAAAATTTCAAAAAAACAAAAATTTTCAAAAATCATTTATTGACATATTTAATCTTAACCACACAATTGTGAAAAACTTGCCTGTTTTGCGTATCTACAACGTTTTGCGGTTGTCTTTGGCGAACGTGCTTTTCGTCGTTTTTATTTTTGATCTTCAAAATATGCGCCTGTCGGCGCATAAAAAATCCTATAGGGGAGACTAGAACACGTAGATCGACTATCGTGGCTTTGTAGCCTGAAATAGAAAATAATGTATAAATTCGCCCCATAAATACCGATTTTTGCTGAGTTCGATAGTACCTACCACGTGATCCATCGATATCGAATTTGCGATTTTTTTGCAACGTGTCCATGAACATCGATAGATGTGACCACAATGTCGTATTTATTGATTATTTAACGATTATTTCTTGGTTTTTAGGCATTTTTAATTGAAAACACACGACACAATACACAAACGTCCAAACTTCACGAGAGCAGAAATCAAAATAAACATGGCGCTCCAACATGGCCGCCCTCTAGGGTACCAACTGATGCCAAGAAAAACACCATGGTTACAAGTAGAAGTTGGTTTTACACTACCACGATGTCAAATAAAACGTGTTATAATTTATAAAATTTATGCAATTATTGCAAAAAAATCGTGAATTTTGTCGGATATTATTCCCAAATTCACGAAAAGCTGTTCATAATACTCGGGCTCCAGGGTTTTTCCATTTCTCGACTATTATTCCCCTCGCCGCCTTGCGGCTCGTGTCATAAACTACGTCTCGTGACAAAAAACAACCCCTTACGCCCTCGTGATATAAACTACTATTATGACCCACTTGGAATGTTGCATTCAAAATTTGATTTTTAACTGTAATTCTTGTGTTGTTTCAGTAATCAATAAAAATTGTTTTTAACAAACTAACTCTATACGGAAATTTGATTAGACAAGATGTTAAGCAAAATGTACAAAGGATTATTACAATTCAAGAAAAGCATGGTTTTCATGTATCGACTGTGTAATTTTAAAGATTTTCGTTATGTGGAGAGATACATTGTTACAAAATTAGACAAAAAGCTAATATTTCGAAAAAAATGTTATCGTAGTAGGCATAAAAATTGAGTAGTAAAAAGGTAAATACTCTCCTAAACACTAACTTAACCTTAATTATTTAATACTTTAGTTAGTGCCCATTAAACTGATTATTAAATTTAATGAAGTCGTTTCAAAACCTGATTAAAAAATCAAACAATTATCACAAATTTACTCATTTAATCACTTTAGAAGCGAATAACAAACTCATTACGACAAAGAATGGAAAATACGTTTTTCGAAGTTTCAAAAAGTAAAACTCTCGAATCCAGATGAATTGTTTTATTCAAAAGAAAAAAATGAAGACGTTAAAATGGGATGGTTTGGCTGCATTTAGAAAAGAAACCGACAAGTCAAAAACAAGACTCGATACTGCATTTTGTAATAAACTGTTGGAATGGAGTATAATTTAATAGAATGTCGAAGCCACGTTATTGAGGTCGCCTCGTAGCCCACTCAAGAGTGCGAAGAATGAATGCCGGGAAGGAATGCACCCCATTCCACATTTAAGGAAAATGAAATTCACCCGATCTCTAACTCTATTTTTGGCTTTGTCGTTTACACTTTCTTAACAATGCAAAGGGGCAAAACAAATCAATCAGATGAGTAATTGGTAGTTTACATATTCGGAAAAGCAAAATCTCAACGAGTCAATTTGCAACTGTGGCCACCAACTAAATTAAGTTACAGTTTTGGAGAAAGAATGCAGTTCAGAGAAGAAATGCAACAAAATAAAAAAGTATAAAAAATTAGATAAAGCATAATTTTTGCGAAAAAATAGTTTGCGCAGTAAAGGATGGCAATTTAATCAAGATGTTGTGGAAGGGGACATAAAATGCAATGAAGTCGAGCAAATGGGGCGCATACCCTCAAGTTAAACGGTGTCCTCGTTAGTGCCTGGCAGGATTCTTGGTGAGCACGAAATCGTCGCGAAGCAACAGGTAGGATAGTGAAATTTTAATCTGTTCCTTAATAATATGTAAAATTTGTAATTATAATTATTCAGAAAATTAATAGTCGACACTAACAATTTTTTTTGCAGCCTAATTTGTTTAAAAAAATTAGTAACAATTTAAGTCTCTTTTATTATTTGTAAAATTTGCATAATTTTCAATTAATAATAATCGAATAAGACTCAAAGAACTAATTCAATTTTTCAAAAAAATTGGATTTAATTAATGGATTTAATAATCAATTTTAGAATTGAATGACTTGATAAAAATTCAATTATCAGCAATGCGAGCTGCTAAAGTGCTAAGTACTCGTTTAAAAAAAAATCGTATTTATATTCTTTAGGAAATGAAATACGCCACTTACACATCCCGCATTTTTTGAATTCCATCGCGTTCTTTGAATAACTTCTCCACAATAATCAAATTTTTCATATAATTTTTATATTTTAGCTAGACATGGACTTCAACGAATTTAGAGTAAGAGGAAAAGAAATGATAGAATATATTTGCAATTATTTGGAAAATATTGAATCGCGACGAGTAACTCCCAATGTTGAACCGGGATATCTTCGAAGCTTGTTACCGGATACAGCACCCGAAAATTCCGAAGAATGGGATGCGATCATGCAAGACGTCGATTCTAAAATCATGCCCGGTGTCACTCATTGGCAACATCCAAGATTCCACGCTTATTTTCCGTCTGGAAATTCTTTTCCATCCATTCTGGGTGATATGCTGTCGGCTGGAATAGGATGCATAGGTTTTTCATGGGTATTCACCAACGAATAATTTACTTCAACAAATAATATTTTCCCTTTTAGGCCGCTAGTCCAGCCTGCACAGAGTTAGAAACGATAGTTTTAGATTGGTTAGGTAATTTTTTTATATCATTACTCCTAACAAAGTTATAATTTAAGCGCTTGTAGGAAAAGCTATAGGACTCCCAGATGACTTTCTAGCATTTAAAGAAGGAAGTCGAGGTGGTGGAGTAATCGAGGTTGATCCCAAAATAATATACTTTCGCAATACAAAATAATTCATACCTTCGATTTTAGACATCGGCAAGCGAATGCATACTCGTCACCCTTTTAGCTGCAAGGGCACAGGCCTTAAAACGACTCAAACAACAGCATCCATTTGTCGAAGACGGAGTTCTCTTATCCAAACTGATGGCCTACTGTTCCAAAGAAGCACATTCGTGCGTCGAGAAAGCAGCGATGATATGCTTTGTCAAGTTGAGAATTTTGGAACCTGACGAGAAGTCGTGCTTAAGAGGCCAAACACTTGCACTGGTAAGTTTCGTATAGGGCCACCTTGCCTTATTTCGCAACAGTGTTTTATAATTTATTTTTATTTCTTCAAACAAAAATTCAAAATAAGACAAGTCCGCTCTACCAACCAGTAGAAGGTAAAAATAGGAAAAAATATTTTAGGCAATGGAAGAAGATGAAACCATGGGTCTCATTCCATTTTACGTTTCAACAACTTTGGGGACGACATCTTGTTGCTCTTTCGATAATTTGCCCGAAATTGGAAAGGTCTGCAAACGTTTTCCTTCCGTTTGGTTGCACGTAGATGCCGCGTATGCCGGAAATGCTTTCATTTGTCCCGAACTCAAACCTCTACTGAAGGGTATCGAATATGCAGATTCTTTCAATACCAATCCCAATAAATGGCTCCTAGTAAATTTCGACTGTTCTACTTTATGGGTGCGAGATAGGATTCGGCTTACTTCCGCATTAGTTGTAGATCCTTTGTACCTTCAGCATGGATATTCTGACGCATCTATCGATTACAGACACTGGGGGGTTCCCCTTAGTCGGCGATTTAGATCGTTGAAACTTTGGTTTGTAATACGTAGTTACGGAATTACGGGGTTGCAAAACTACATTCGTCACCACATTCAATTAGCGAAGAAATTTGAACTGTTGGTTTTGAAGGATCGTAGGTTCGAAGTGTGCAATGAAGTTAAAGTATGTTTTTAAATTTTAGTAGAATTTTAAGAAACCAGTGTTTTTTTTTCAGTTAGGTCTAGTGTGTTTTCGTTTAAAGGGTAGCGACAAACTTAACGAAAAATTGTTGAGCAATATTAATGCGTCCGGAAAATTACATATGGTGCCTGCTAATGTCAATGAAAAGTATGTTATACGTTTTTGTGTGGTTGCCCCAGACGCTAAGGAAGAAGATATCGGTAAGGAATTTAATGTTAGGATTGTTTATAAAGAATTTGTTTGCAGATCTTGCATGGAAAACAATTAAACAGTTTGTTGATGAATTGCTGGAAGATCAAGCGTTAGAGAAAGAACAAGTAATGCAAAATTCGGTTGTATACAAAAGTCGTATTAACATAGGTAAATTTCAGGAACTGCACGACGAAGTCTTCGAGATTTTGGACCGCAAAAAGAGGGAAACTTTGGCTCACAAGCGGTCATTCTTTGTACGTATGGTGAGCGATCCCAAAATTTACAACCCCTCTATTGCAAAAACTGTATCATCGACTCGACGTCATCTTACCGACACTTCAGAAATGGTCGAAAGCAACGTTACCGTACAACCACCGCCGTAAGTAAATTGACAGTTTTGCTAGAACACCCCGTAGATGTAGTTTTAATATTCCGTTGTGCATTTCAGTAGCTCGTCGTGGATTAGCTGGCCGCTAGCGTTCTTATTTCAAGGAATAGCAGAAGATGCTGCCGGTAGCGACGTCTCCATTCGGTAAGCCCAAAAACCTGTTTGCGTTGCATCGCAATTTTGTTTTCTTGCACAATCATTGTAAAAAAATAAATATAGAATTTTTTGTAGTTGTCGACCTTGCGCAATATTTTAAAGTGTTGCATAATAACGTAACATCGAAACTCCATTTGCAAACCTTTGTCGATATCATTAATAATTTTAATATTTTACCATCAATCATGAGAAAATAATTGAATGAAATTTCAGTTTTCGTCACCTAGACACAAAAGTGCGTCTAAAAACGTCGGGAAAAGAAGGATCCAACTCACCCGGAGGCGGTCAGTCGCCGTCACCTGAACGACATAATAAATCGCCCAAAAGGTCGCCCGCTATGGGAAGAAAATTGTCAAAATCGTGTTGCGTTTTGAACGATGATGACAATAACAATTAAATTACAACAATGAAATAAATGTCTTTTTAATAATAATTATAATGTTCCAATTTAGAAAATTATAAATGTAATACGCCACAAAACTGGAGTTTTATTTCAGGGAAATTATTTACTATTACTCTAAGATGACCTAAACTTTGGGCTTCTGGTTTGACGTATGTACGAGGAATAAACAATTTACAATAAACAACATTTAAATTTAAAGTTTATAAACAGTTTTTTATTAATTGTTTGATTTAAGTTCTCTCCCTCTCTCTCTCTTGCTGATGCGCTTGAGGAATGTCGAAGGGGAGCTAACCTTTATTAAAAATTGCTCTCCCTTAAAATTTCCTGCTTTCTAAGGTGGAAATAACACGTAATTTGTAATAATAGAAAATAAAAAAAGATGTGAATTAAAAAAGTGGGGCCATATTACTCATGTAAAAGCAAGTTAGCACCATTCGGTTTTAGGTAGTACAAATATTTGATTAACAGACATTAACCACATAATTTGGTGATTCCCTAACTATTTTTACGGATAATAAAAACTTACCGAATAATCGTCTAAATTTAATTTACTATTTTTAGCGATTTGTAACTATAAATAAATTTTTAAACATATTGCGAAATATGATAGAAAATTTTCAAAAAACGATTAAAATTTGAAAAATGTTATCTTTTTTATAGTGATTACGGGCACATGTAAACTTTCATAATTAGGGAGGGGGGTACAAAATTTCGGACTTCTTTTATGGATGACCCCTGCTTAGGTTATTTGTCGAACTTTATTCCTTCTTTTAGAATAATTTTGTGGTTAATATGTAATCCAGTTGTAAGTTCGGCAAAAAACCTAAGGTGTCGTCGTCCATAAAAAACGTCCAATTTTGTCCCCCACCCTCAATTAAGGAAGTTTACATACTCCCAAAACTTAAAATATTGAAGAAACTGCAAACCATACTGAATATTGATAGCAAAATTTTTAAGCAAAAATTAGGAAATTTTAATGAATAATTTGTAATTACGCTTCGTTTTAACATCTTTTCAAAAGTGATAAAATTAGAATTACAAATTTATTTTTAAATAGTTTAATTTCACAGTAAAAGTTGGATTATCCAAAGCGAAAAATGTCCGATTACAAAATTTTCCGGATAACAGAACGTCCATAGTAGGTATGGGGGCGGATGGCCTAAGAAAATTGTATTATAAGAAAGTGATAAGTTGGATGCAGAAGTAAATATACTTTTCGGCAAGTAATTCTCCGAGTAATAATAAATAAATGAAAAATTCATTAATAATTTCATTTTCTTTATTTTAATCTTTTGTCACATGCACCCTCACTTGGTGTTCACATACACCTGACATCGATAATGTGGAAGTTGTGAACGAATGAGTAATTTTACAAAAAAATTATAATAAATTAGCAGCTTTGTTTCTGCTAAATGTTTTTATTAAATACAAGAGATACTAAGTTAGGCTATGTAAGGCTCGAGGAAACTAGGGAGCTTTACAAATACATTTTATTTAATAATTCTAAAACTATCTAAATATAAATACTAATAACTTATATTAACATTTAGACACGAATGCTCGAAAATAGTGAAAACATTCCATTCGCAGAGAGGGTGGATTTCAGGGAGGTAAGAAGTAAGTATTTCGTTTAACATTTTTAAAAGCAGTATGAAAATAATATTAAATGTGCTAATACAGCAACAAGAGTAAAAAAATTCTAAGTCCATTTTTTTAAGTTTATTTTTATTTCGTCACTGTAAAATTAATTATAATAATAATTTTTCACAATTTTTTTTATCAGATTATCAATTTTTAGAATGGTTTTTCCAAATTATATTATTTTGTTTATCATATCTTCCTTAAACTTAATTAAAGTTGACCTATAAGTTGCATATATATCAACAGCTTGAGTGATAAAGAATTTTGTTAATAATAAATTAAAAATTTGATGATCAAATTAGTGTTAAAAAGAGTATTAACATGACTGTGGAAAGCAGAAAGTGTAACGCGAATTTAAATTTTCAATTATTACTTTTATTTTTGGTGTTACTCTCAGAAGTACTTTTAGTGTATGTAACATACACATTGACCAAGTCAAATTGTTTAAGAAGCTGCACTGAAAAAGAAATATGGGAAGTTACAAATAACGAAAAACTTGCTCGATTAATAAATGAAAAAATTGAAATAGGTTTGCGTGAGGTGAGGAAATGTGTTATTTGTTCTTAATTCAGTTTGATTGTCTAAAGGGGTTAAATTATTATTAGAAGATCAATATTTTAGGTACCATCTGGAAATTTTCAGAAAAATTAAGAAAATTTAAGATTCAGAAAAATTAAGTATTAAGTTAACTGTTTTTTTACAGATTCCGAATAAACCGGAATTTTTCTCAAATAAGAAAAGAAATTCTGATTCTATTGCTATAAGAAAACGAAGAGAATATGAAGATGGAGATCTAATAGAAATAAATCCGAGTCATGAAAATCTAGTAGGTTCCCAAAGTTTTTCAGGTCAACCGGGACTTCCAGGTCCACGGGGACTTCCAGGTCCACCGGGACTACCAGGTCCATTCGGACCTGGAGGTCTACCTGGTCTTCCAAGTCAACGAGGTAAAGATGATAAAAAGAAATTTATATTGAAAGCATTTTTATGAATTTCTCACATCCATAATTCAATAGAAATTTCCCCATTTCTTTAAGTATTAAAGGCTCAAGAAAAAGGCTTAAGAAAAAAGCTAAATTATCTTTAGCCTAGAAATTATACAATATCGACTTGACAAGCAAAACTTAACTTATTTAGTTTACCAGACTATTCATTCAAAATCACAAAACTAATATCAGACATTTGATAATTACAAAGTTATTTGTTAAGTTAAGTTAAAAAAGATAGATAGAAAGTTCTAAAGAACTTTCGCCCGACTGTACTATTATTTAACCACTTCAGATACAGCGCCGCATCTGATACGTTCACTCGCACGGTTATCGGGTCCTTGTTTAATATACTGTAGGTGTAATTAATGTGGGCTTGAAGTGGTTACAGAAAAATTGCGCTAAAATATCAGCATGAAAAAAAAGCAAAATAACTTTTAATAATAAATACATAATAATTATTAATGTACATTATTTTTAGGAGAAAAAGGAATTGCGGGATTCCCTGGACCGATAGGACCACAAGGACCTAAAGGTAGTGATTATTTTTGCTAATTTTCTATCAGCATGTTATAAATAAAAATTGTTATTAAAATTTTAGGAGAAAATGGGATGCCGGGGTTCCCTGGGCCGGTAGGCCCACCAGGAATAAAATGTAATTATTTTCTTTACTGAAATTTTTCATATTTTAGGAGTTTTTTATAATTTTTTACAAATTATTATATAGGTGAATGTGCATCAGATAGTCCAGACAACAAATTAAAAATAAAACTGAATACATATGGAAATGATGTGTATCCCGATTTATTTCCGAAAATAACAGGTAATACACAAAATCGATCCCAAGTCCTTTACTTAATAATAAATCTATACAGATAACATCATTAATGCCATTGGTAACCTAAAAACCTATTTGTTTTACGGTAACAGAATTCCAATATCAGAATCATATGGAGATTATTCAACCTTGCGTTGGGAAGCTCGAGATACAGACAGTTATAAGTTATTGGAATATTCTGGCTTTCGTACTTTCGCAAATAGTAATTCTGACAGGTCAACTAGTTTAGCTGTAATCAAAAGATAAACTATAATTTTTAAATAACCGTATCGTTTTAGGGTTTACGATTTATTTCTCAACTATGATCAAAGCAATAAAGTGATTTACAATAAACACTTTTATTATAAAGCTGCTAGTGGTCGGCCAGCAATTATTGGATATTCCTTAAATAGTAATACTCACCAAGCACTTAGAATACCAGGGCTGACCAACGATAATTTGAAACCTTTGTACAAATCCAACAGTACATATTTCGATTTTAACGCGGATGAGAATGGATTGTGGGTGATATTTGCAATTCCAAATAACAACAACACTGGAATTTTAAAAGTATGATCGATAAAACTCTGACGAAACAAATATAACCAAAACAGATATAACGAAAAATTCTGGCATTTTGAATAACATATTATGTTTATGTGGCTTCTGCAATCATTAATTCCACTATCTTTATAACTATAATTTTTAATTTTTAAGATGATAATATTCATTTTGTATTTTTAGATTAATACAAAAGATATGGCAATAGAAAAAGCGTGGAATATCACCCTGGATCACACCAAATACCATAAAATGTTTATGGCTTCGGGAATGCTTTATACATTAGAATTTTCTGAAAATTTTAAAATTACATCAGCCTTAGATTTATATAATAAAAAATATTTTATGATGGATTTAGATCTTAACGAAGGACCTACTTTATCAAATATAAAGGCATGGTACGAACCTCAACTGAAAGTAAGAAGTTGAATGTTTTAATTTTTTAATTATAGATAATTATTAAAATTATATTTTCAGTTATTGTGCATATCAGAAGCAAGTGATCCTATACAATATGAGTATGCCATCCAATTTGAAAATACGAACTTGACAAAATTTAAAGAAATAAACCTATAAAATTTGATACCCATCAGTTTTACCAAATCTACAGTTCCATTTCCATCATCTTCTTAAATAAAATAAAATTTTTTATTCCTGTTTCTTTTTTTTTGTCTTATCAAGCATCTAATCTTGTTTACCTGTTGATTGTTCACTTTAGTATTTGTAAAAAAAATTGAAAAAAATATTTATTTTATTTTAATGAGATGATTTTAAGTGACTTCCCGAAGCCGATTAACATAATTAAACATAAAAATAGCAAACAAAATAAAAAAGTATTTCATAGTTTTGCTAAATTGTCAATATAAATGAAAAAAAAATTACCGTAAATAAAACCTGTGGATTTTTGTTAATCCATTCATGCGCTCTTAATGAAAAACCCTTTATTATCGATATTTTCTCTTTCAAAATGAGACCATTACGAAGACCAGCAAATAATAGACGAGTTACAGAAATGCTGTTTAGCTCCGCTTAAAGCATTCTATTTTTTTTCAATTTAATTTAAAAAATTAATTAAAACGTCAATTTATTTTAAAATTGACTTGTAAAATTGAAATTGTAAAGTTAAATGGTAAAAATTTCGGACTTCTTTTATGGACGACACCTTAGGTTATTTGTCAAACTTTGTTCCTTCTTTTAGAATAATTATGTGGTTAATATGTAATTTAGCTCTAAGTTCGACAAAAAACTTAAGGTGTCGTGGTCCATAAAAGACGTCCAAAATTTTTTGTCAGCCCCTCCCCCCTAATTAAGGAAGTTTATCTACTCCCAAAATTAAAATATTGAATGACGATAAAATATAATTAAATAAATTGCAAACCACATTGAATACTGATAGTGCTAAGCAAAAATGGGAAATTTTTAAAGAATAATGTGTAATTTCTCTTCGTTTTAACATTGCTATTTTTCAAAAGTAATAAAATCAGAATTACAAATTTATTTTTAAAAGAGGGGCACTTTTTGAGAGCCCTTTTAATTTAATCAACAGATGGCGCCTACTTAAATATTTTTATAAAATACTAGGAGGCTTTTGTATTTAAAATATAGCAAATTCGTTGAGATAATACTATTCTATAAACAATATTTTTGATCTTAAGCTATTTTGGGTTCGTAATATTTATTTATAAAAACACAATTCATAATTAAAGTTTAATTATCTTTTTTTGTAAGTAAGTGTGTTTTGACATACTGAATACGAACTCAAAATAGCTTAAGACCAAGAATATTGTTTATAGAATAGTATTATCTCAACGAATTTGCAATATTTTAAATACAAAAGCCGCCTAGTATTTTATAAAAATATTTAAGTAGGCGCCATCTGTTGATTAAATTAAAAGGGCCCTGAAAAAAGTGCCCCTCTTATAGTTTTTCCGGACAACAGAACTTCCATAGTAGGTATGGGGCCGGTTGGCTTAGAAAAATTTATTACCTTAAAATGTTTCGTATTGCATAGATGTACGTTTCAACTGAGGCCCATACTATAAGCTTCAATCTCCTGTCTAATTTGAAACCCAATCATATTTAAGTTTAATCATTTTATAAAATTAAATAAATGGAATTAATCAAAGTAAAAAAATACAGAAATATCACTAAAGTGATAAGTTAAGAAATTGTTGTACACTTTCAAGTTAATAGTAGATAAGTTCACAGATAATTCTCTGAGTAATAATAAATAAAAAATGAAAAATTCATTAATAATTTCATTTTCTTTATTTTAATACTTTGTCAAATGCACCCCCACTTGGCGTCCACATATACCTGACATCAATAATGTGGAAGTTGGGGACTAACGAATAATTTCACTAAAAGAATTATAATAAATTAGTAACTTTATTTATGCTAAATGTTTTTATTACTACAAGAGATACCAAGTTAGGCTATGTAAGGCTTGAGAAAACTAGGGAGGTTTTTTTAATAACTGCTGCTGCTAATTAGAGGTAATACAAATACATTTTATTTAATAATTTATTCTAAAACTATCTAAATATAAATACTAACTTATATTAACATTTAGACACGAATGCTCGAAAATAGTGAAAAAATTCCATTCATAGAGAGGGTGGATTTCAGGGAGGTAAGAAGTAAGTATTTCGTTTAACATTTTTAACAGCAGTATGTAAATAATATTAAATGTGCTAATACAGCAACAAGAGTAAAAAAATTCTAAGTCAATTTCTTTTAAGTTTATTTTTATTTCGTCATTGTAAAATTAATTATAATAACAATTTTTCACAATTTTTGTTATCAGATTATCAATTTTTAGAATGGTTTTTCCAAATTATATTATTTTGTTTATCATATCTTCCTTAAACTTAATTAAAGTTGACCTATAAGTCGCATATATATCAACAGCTTGAGTGATAAAGAATTTTGTTAATAATAAATTAAAAATTTGATGATCAAATTAGTGTTAAAGAGAGTATTAACATGACTGTGGAAAGCAGAAAGTGTAACGCGAATTTAAATTTTCAATTATTACTTTTATTTTTGGTGTTACTCTCAGAAGTACTTTTAGTGTATGTAACATACACATTGACCAAGTCAAATTGTTTAAGAAGCTGCACTGAAAAGGAAATATGGGAAGTTACAAATAACGAAAAACTTGCTCGATTAATAAATGAAAAAATTGAAATAGGTTTGCGTGAGGTGAGGAAATGTGTTATCTGTTCTTAATTCAGTTTGATTGTCTAAAGGGATTAAATTATTATTAGAAGAAAATCAATATTTTCGGTACCCTCTAGAAATTTTCGGAAAAATTAAGAAAATTTAAGATAACGAAAACTTAAGTATTAAGTCAACTGTTTGTTTTTACAGATTCAGAATAAACCAGAATTTTTCTCAAATAAGAAAAGAAATTCTGATTCTATTGCTATAAGAAAACGGAGAGAATATGGAGATGGAGATCTAATAGAAATAAATCCTAGTCATGAAAATCTAGAAGGTTCCCAAGGTTCTTCAGTTCAACCGGGACTTTCAGGTCCACCGGGACTTCCAGGTCCACGGGGACTTCCAGGTCCACCGGGACTATCAGGTCCATCAGGACTTGCAGGTCTACCTGGTCCTCCAGGTCAACGAGGTAAAGATGATAAAAATAAATTTATATTGAAAGCATTTTTATGAATTTCTCACATCCATAATTCAATGGAAATTTCCCCATTTCTTTATGTATTAAAGGCCCTCCAGCAAATGAAAAAAGCTAAATTATCTTTAGCATAGAAATTATAAAATATCGACTTGGCAAGAAAAACTTAACTTATTTAGTTTACCAGACTATTCATTCAAGATCACAAAACTAATATCAGACATTTGATAGATACCCCAAAGTTCTAAAAGACTTTCGCCCGACTGTACTATTATTTAACCTCTTCAGGTACAGCGCCGCATCTGATACGTTCACTCCCACGGTCATCGTGTCCTTGTTTATTATTCTGTAGGTGTAATTAATGTGGGCTTGAAGTGGTTACAGAAAAATTGCGCTAAAATACCAGCAAAAAAAAACTTTGAATAATAATTATACATAATAATTATTATTAATGTATATTATTTTTAGGAGAAAATGGAATCGCGGGATTCCCTGGACCGATAGGACCACAAGGACCTAAAGGTAGTGATTATTTTTGCTAATTTTCAATCAGCATGTTATAAATAAAAATTGTTATTAAAATTTTAGGAGAAAATGGGATGCCAGGGTACCCTGGGCCGGTAGGGCCACCAGGAATAAAATGTAATTATTTTCTTTATTGAAGTTTTTCATATTTTGTATAATTTATTATATAGGCGAATGTGCATCAGATGGTTCAAACAACGAATTAAAAATAAAAGTGAATACATATGGAAATGATGTGTATTCCGATTTATTTCCAAAAAAAACAGGTAACACATAAAATCTATACCAAGTGTTTTACTTAATAATAAGTCTATACAGATAAAATCATTAATGTCATTGGTAAGCTGGAAACTACTTCCATATACGGTAATAGAATTGCAATATCAGAATCAGGTGAAGATTATTTAAGCTTGCGTTGGGAAGCTCGAGATACAGACAGTTATACGTTATTGGAATATTATGACGTTTCCACTTTCGCATATAATGATTCTTACAGGTCAACTAGTTTAGCTGAATTCAAAAAATGAACTATAATTTTTAAATAACCGTGTCGTTTCAGGGCTTACGATTTATTTCTCAACTTTGATCAAAGCAATAAAGTGATTTACGATAAACACTTTTATTATAAAGCTGCTAGTGGTCGGCCAGCAATTATTGGATATTCTTTAAATAGTAATACTCACCAAGCACTTAGAATACCAGGGCTGACCAACAATAATTTGAAACCTTTGTACAAATCCAACAGTACATATTTCGATTTTAACGCGGATGAGAATGGATTGTGGGTGATATTTGCAATTCCAAATAACAACAACACTGGAATTTTAAAAGTATGATAAAAGTCTGACAAAATAACGAAAAATTCTGGCCTTTTGAATTAATTCCACTATCTTTATAGCTAGAATTTTTCATTTTTAGTATGATTTTATATACTATGATGTGTTTTAGATTAATACAAAAGATATGGCAATAGAAAAAGCGTGGAATATCACCCTGGATCACACCAAATACCATAAAATGTTTATGGCTTCGGGAATGCTTTATACATTAGAATTTTCTGAAAATTTTAAAATTACATCCGCCTTAGATTTATATAATAAAAAATATTTTATAATGGATTTAGATCTTAAAAAAGGACCTACTTCATCAAATATAAAGGCATGGTACGAACATAAACAGAGTGTAAGAAGTTGAATGTTTTAATTTTTTAATTAGATAAATTATAAAAATTATATTTTCAGAGATTATGTATATCAGAAGCAAGTAATCCTATACAATATGAGTATGACATCCAATTTGAAAATACGAACTTGACAAAGTTTAAAGAAATAAACCTATAAAATTTGAGACCCATCAGTTTTACCAAATCTACAGTTCCATTTCCACCATTTTCTTAAATAAAATAACATTTTTTATTCCTGTTTCTTCTTTTTGTCTTATCAAGCAGCTAATCTTATTTACCTGTTGATTGTTCACTTTGGTATTTTTTGTAAAAAAAATGAAATAAATATTTATTTTATTTTAATGAGATGATTTTAAGTGACTTCCCGAAACCGATTAACATGAAGATGTCAAACAAAATAAAAAAATTTCTCATCGATTTTCTAAACTGTCAATATAAATAAAAAAAAATTACCGCAAATAAAACCTGTGGAATTTCGTTAATCCATTCATGCGCAAAAAACTCTTTATTATCGCTATTTTCTTTTTTGAAGTGAGACCATTAGGTGGCCCAGCAAATAATAGATGAGTTACAAAAGTACCATATTCAAATATAACTTTAATTTCATGTATCGTAAAAAAATGACATGTTTGATTCCCGTTCAAGTAAAAATTAATTTGTTACAAATTGTCGAAAGTTCCAACTTTTTTTTGATTATATACAGAAAATTTAAATAATGTTTTATAAATACTATTATAAAATATACGTAAGTACACCTACTATATTTTTAAAACTTGAGCAGGAAAGTAATATTATAATATCCTGAAAAAAAATTATAATAACTTTACACTTTCTTTTTAATCAAAAATTGTTATAAATGTTTTTATATGAATTTTAAAAACTTTCTTGTTGTTGTTATATACAAATTTACTACTAGTTGGAACATGAAATTTCAGGTCTTTTTTAACTATCAAGTCATTGATTAGTGTGGTAGTTGGGCCTCACTAAAGACAACGTGACCATGGGTGTAGGTCATAATTGTTCGGGATCCAGGATTGTAACCAATCAGATGCACACATCTATTTCGCAAACTTTTTTACCTGGTCATAAATGACAGGAAATATGAGGAGAAGCTTTCTAGCAAAAAATTATATTGTATTTCCATTTTGCAACCGGTATTATTATTGCGGAACTACTTTCAAATTTAGGGGTGCTAGTACGAAACATATATTTCGAGTGTCAAGTTAATAAATTGTTTCAGACTTTCGTAATTTAAAATAATTACATTTATTAATTTATCGTTCAAACACAATCAAGCAAAATTTTGAATATAACACATGTGAAAAGGAAAATAATTACCGTACTTGTATGATTGCACAACTTAGCTGACGCCTGCGCAAACTTTATAAGTGTGCGTTAACGAGCCTTTTTCACACTAGTTATAAAAATAACCATTATTTATTGGAAAACACACATCAGACATTATCACTTACTATTATATAAATTTTTAATCTGTCAGTATTCTCTTACATTTTATTGATAAAAAATGTCGCATACATTAAATCTTTTTGGCCCAAGGTAATGTTTTGATATTTGTTTTACCGTTTTTTACTAAACCATTTAAGAATTTCCCTATATGATATAGCGTGTTAAACTTTGAATATAATCCTTTCCTAGAGCAAAAGCTTTGCACGATTTGGATGAAAAACAATATAATGCATTATAATGAGCCGCATATTCGAATGAGTTTCTTTCGTACAAATCAAGAATTTAGAAAAACCCATTTTTTACCGACAATCGATGGATGCCCTGAAGAAAAAAAATTGGGTAAATTCACTAAAATCTACTATTTAGTATCTAAGTGCCTTATAATATTGACAAAACAATTAGCATCTAAACTATTAACAAAAATTACATCATTTTCTAGCTTAAAAAGTGCAGTTTTTGCCTTAACAATTATTTTAAAACTCACCTAATTTATCTTAACAATATCATAATAATAATTTGTTATGTAAAAAAACAAAACACTCCGGAAATTTCATTTAAAAATAACCTTGGGAATGACACGCTTCAAAATCCCTTGTGATAGAAAAATTAAATATTTTAATTTGGTAGGTATATTTTGCAATATTATATAAAAATAGACAAATTTGCTTATCAGTTTCAATATTTTCAATGACGTATAAAAATAGAAAAGAATAGTTTTAGTCAATACCATAACCTAAATTTTGCGTTAGCACACCTGTATGTCTTCTAATTACCATACTAGAAACGTAAAGTTGTTGAACCGAAGGAAAGCAAATACGCAAAACGCTTCTTACTCGTTTGAAAGCAATCGAAAATTTGTAATTATTTCTGCGAAGGGTTGCGGGTTGATGACAAATAGAAATCAAGAATCGAATCAATTTAATCATACCTTAGCATAATCAATTTATGTCCAAAAAATCTGTAGCTGAGTCAGGTTGTTCTGCATAATCCTTAATTACCCAAACCAAAAACATGACCATGACTTCCAACAAAAACAGACCATGGAGTGTATAATAATATGTTGGCTTTACCGTCTATAAACTTGGGCATCTGTGGGCGTTAGTGGTATCAAAAATGTGTTAAGAAATTTCATATCAAAAGAATTCAATCCAAAAATACTGATGTTATCAGAAACGGGTGGTAAAAATTTTGCGTGCGGAAAATTGCCAATAAATTACACAATCAGAAAGCTAAGAACGGTCAAGGGCAAAGTTTAATCAGCCTTGAATTAAACTGATACTTGCATTATCATCATTATAATATTGTACGAGGTGCGCGTACAAAATATTGGACAACTACTAATTTTACCTAAAATTTGTTACACATTGCGCAATCTTACACAGTAGTAGAATTGGTTATGTATTATAGATTTCACTGGTAAGTTCTTGATGTTTGATTACTTGCATCCCCAATTATTTCAGAGATAAACTGTAAATAGGACCCTCATGTTCCAGGATTGAAATAATGGGTACTATTTTTACTTTGCCATCGAATAGTGATCTGGGACTTTGTTTAGTTTTTATAACTTTAGTAATAAATTATGTTTATACAACACAACCTCATATGGGTACAGAGTACCTAATCTGGGTGATATAAAGGCCGTGTGACACGTGTATAAATTTGTTAACAAATTTGTTAGCAAATTTGGTAATAACCCATTGACTGGTCAAACAAACCAATGTTGGTACCGATGCTGGTTGGTTCAACCAATCAATGAGTTGTTATCAAATTTGCTGACAAATTTGTTAACAAATTTATACACGTGTCACACGGCCTTAATATTGTTTTTTTATGCGGGAACTTAAGGGTTAAAAAAGTATAAAGTTTCCCACTTGTAAGTTGCTTGATTAAACAAGTAAATCTAAAAATTGTATTGTAAATATTTCATGTAGGTATGTGTACATACTTAATAAGGTACGGTATGCATGTACTTGTTTGGCGGGAAAATACAATAATATAATTTACCTTTCGTTGACGTACATGCGCACCTATTTTTAAAATAAATAACCAGGTTTTTTTAAATTATCGCCCAGATGCATTTATGCATTTTTTGCAGTTACGGTAAACCCATATAATTTCCAAAAAACGGTAAAAAGCATCTGAGCAGATTCTTATTTTGTGAGTAACGTGAAAATAAATAAACACCCACCCAGCCAAATTACGCTAATGAAAATAAACCAAAACATAAAATAGCATTTTCAATTTCAGTTTCAAGAGTGAATCATCGACTTTAAAATTTTAAAACTGTAAAAACTTCAAGTTTAAGTAAAATAGGAAAGAGCTTAATACATGTGAAAGAAAAGTTGATCCAATTAATTCTATTAGCTTAATTATTATACGAAAGGTTGCGATGTAGTGCAATAAAGGTCAAGGGGACAATGTAAGCTCTTCACAAGTAGCCGTTGTCAAATAACATCAGCTAAAGTAATTTTTAATTCAATATTTTATCAATTATAATTAATTATACAATAGTTTTATAATTAGCTGGCCTTGAGTATTTCTGAAAGAATCCCATCAACTGTCTTATTATGACCTAACATATTATTAAACATAAATAATACAGGCTCGATTTTGCTAGGCGAGTCGATGACGTCCAAAGATACGACAAGAAAATCGCGATCAGAGAAGGGGACCTTTATTATAAACGAACCAACTTAGCAGGTTTTACCTCACAACAAATCAAACACGCGATTTTAAACATAATATTATTAATTTTCTAAAACTGAACAAAAATGGAACTCGACGAATTTCGTGTTCGCGGTAAAGAAATGATCGATTACATATGTACATATTTATCCACACTGGATTCAAAAAGAGTGACGCCGAATGTCGAACCGGGATATTTAAAAAATTTGTTACCTTCCGAAGCGCCCCAAGAATCCGACGAATGGGACAACATCATGGACGATGTGGATAATAAAATAATGCCGGGAGTAACGCATTGGCAACATTCACGTTTTCATGCCTATTTTCCATCAGGAAATTCGTTTCCATCCATTTTGGGCGACATGCTTTCCGATGCAATAGGATGTATAGGATTTTCTTGGGTAAGTAATTCTACCAAATTTTGAAAAAGCTTCAAAACTAATAATCGGCTCTTTTTAGGCTGCAAGTCCTGCTTGTACGGAATTAGAATCAATCGTGATGGATTGGTTGGGAAAAGCTATTGGATTACCAGACGATTTCATCTTAAGTTCGAAAGACAGCAAAGGCGGTGGTGTCATACAATCGTCAGCAAGTGAGTGCATCTTAGTAACCATGCTAGCAGCTCGAAATCAAGCCATTAAGCATCTTAAACAAAACAAACGTCCAATGGTCGACAGTGCTTATTTACCCAAGTTGGTGGCCTACTGCTCAAAAGAATCGCATTCCTGCGTCGAAAAGGCAGCGATGATCTTGTTAGTTAACCTCAGAATATTAGATACCGATGAAAACGGTTCCTTAAGAGGAGATACGTTACGAAAAGCCATGGCAGAAGACGAAGCTAGAGGGTTGACTCCTTTTTTCGTGTCCACAACTCTGGGATCAACTGCATGTTGTTCCTTCGACAACCTAGAAGAACTGGGACCAATTTGTCGATCCAAACCATGCACGTGGCTCCACGTTGATGCAGCTTACGCTGGAAACTCTTTCATTTGTCCCGAACTCAAACCCTTAATGGCGGGTATAGAATATGCAGACTCATTCAACACGAATCCTAATAAGTGGCTTCTTGTAAATTTTGATTGCTCCTGTTTGTGGGTTAAGTGTAGAGTTAAACTAACGTCTGCCTTAATAGTGGACCCTTTATACCTTCAGCATGCAAATTCGGACGACGCAATCGATTACCGACACTGGGGAATCCCTCTAAGTAGAAGATTTAGAGCGTTAAAATTGTGGTTCGTTTTGAGAAAATATGGAATAAAAGGGTTGCAAAAGTACATTCGCAACCACATACGGTTAGCAAAATATTTTGCATCGCTGGTTAAAAAGGATTCAAGATTTGAAGTTGTGAACGATGTTAAATTGGGATTAGTTTGTTTTCGCCTTCTTGGACCCGAAACGGTAAACAGGGAATTACTCGCCACCATAAATGCATCTGGAAAACTGCACATGATTCCTTCTATGGTTAAAAATAAATACATCATTCGCTTTTGTGTGGTAAATGAGCACGCGATAGAACAACATATAGAAAACGCTTGGAATATAATCACCGAGCACGCCAACGAGCTTATGGAATCTTTAGAAAAACCTATAGCACCAGAAGTTTCGATCAGACCACCCCTTACCAGAATCAAATCCAGACAATTTTCATTTACCAGAAGTGTTTCTCGGGAAATCTACAAGAGATCTATCAGTAAATCTAGTTTGTATGATGGAGCTACACCCATTCTGGTACCCGAAGATGATACCAATGGAAATATTGTTGACGAGCTCATCAAAACTTCTAAAGCAGATTTAGAAAAAGAAAATATATTTGCACAAGAATTCAGAAGATGTTCTATAGAAAACCAAAAGGAAAAGGGCGATATTGACATTAAAAGTGAAAGTTGATAAAATTTAACTCAAGTCACACAGAATTCAGTATTAATTTATGTTAATGTTATTTATTTTATTTTTATATATTACAATAAACTTATAATATTAAGACAACATTTTATTAATTCACTTCCTGAAAAGGTCATCAATTTTTAAGAGTAAATAATATACCCAGTTGTTATGCATCTCAAAAGAATTTTTAGAAACTTTTCCTTTAATTTCATTAGCTTTATATCCCAACAGCGCAACAGTTGCAATTACAATAATAAAAATAAAAATTTTAAAATATTATCGAGTTAACTGGAACACAATTAGACCCATTAGAAAATTAGTTTGAGCTTTCATTACGTTTGCAACATTACAACAAAGATGTATTGATAATAACATGAATTAATATTTTAAGCCCCAGAGTGAAAGCGAAAGTAGGACGCCCATGGCGACCCTAACCTATAATTTATTATCATATTATCTTGTGCTTGCTGTTATTATTATTGGATATTATTGGTTCTTTCATATAAATGAACATAAAGAAAGCGAAATTTGTAAATCTTACCTTGAGGCAATTGTAGGAAGTAAAACTTTAACACTAACTAACCAAATTTTTGTAGCAAAACTTTTAAAATCAAAAACTTTCTGGGCTACCACTACCGCCACCTGTTTTAAAGTGATTCAAGTACCTACAGTTAAGTTTTTCGATTCGTGTAGTGGCAATGAAAATGTGCAGAAGTCGTCAGCCAAAAAAATAATGATGCCCTCTGTTATCAGTTATAGTTAAATACAAAGTATCGATTTTACTTTTTATACGAGAGGCTAACAGAAAGTTTATATTTTTTTTTATTTTAAGAAGATCGCAAAAATCGGTATATTATGTTTTTCCTAAAAAGTAGTAGTAATAATTGCGGGAAATTTTAACATTGCCAATCAAAAACAACAATCGTCATCAACTATAAGATTGTTAGCCAATCAAATGACATTGTTTACTGATGCTAACCACCTGTCAGTTAGGAACAGGCGATTTTATCTGATGGCACTTAGTGGTTAACATTGGCTAAAACTAGTAGTACACAGACAAGTGCAAGTCATCCGAAAGAATTAAAACGCAAGCGCAAAGGTCTGCTAATGCTAATTTTTATTGTTGTAAATTGAGGTTAAAATTTATTTAAATAAAATCAAATTGAAATTACTTTGAAATGATATAAGTAAACGCTTATTAAACATACACAAAAAATAAGCTGGTCGTCGATAAAGTGGTTCTTTATGTATTAGAAAAGTTTTGTGTCAACTAGTTAATTTTTTTTTTCTAATTCATTTGAACTAGATTTAAGCTCATTTATCACATGAAAATAAACATCAGCTTTCTTTCAGTTTCCTTTAGTTTTCTATTATTATTCCTTTTGAAATACAACAATACAACAAAATGCTTCGAGTACATAAAAACTCTTTTTGTATATAATATGACACGCTACCAACTGTGCTTATTTATATGTGTCAAAAATTTTGAACGGACATTAATGAACAATGATAAACCCAATTTGAAGTTTAAAAATTATTTACCTGTGAAATTGAATTTCTCATCTGGCCTATACTCTGTTAATACTATAGACAAAGAGATTAACATCTCTTGTGTGGTTTTGTGCAATAATTGTTACTACTCGATCGATATTATTAATACCTACTGACACTTGACGCGTTAAGCTGTCAGGTCATCAGCTTCAATGCACATACATTTTAAATCATTATTCCACAGGCTCATATTATTAAATCTTTAGAGTATCATTAAGGCATTTTAGATGCTGTTATCTGAAGATTAAAATCGATCTGTGAGAAGGCAATGGAAAAACGTGCTATTAATTACTCATATTCCCATGAAAGTCGTATGACTCCATCAGCGTTTAATTCAGAGTGACATATGTCCACAACTCCTCGACTTAGATCACAGAAATATGACAAAAAGAGGAGAGTGATCATTTCTAAATTACGTACTGTGCAGAAAAAAGTAATAAAATTTGACCTCTTTCTTATTTTTTTCTTGAATATCATAATTAAAAGAAACTCACTCATTTTGACTTTTATGCTTTTGAAAAACGTATTTTGCACAGTTTAAGATTAACACAAAATAAATTGTTGTTTCCATTGAAACCAAGTGGTTTTCTAGCCGGATCTAGATAAAGGAATGCTGGTATTTAAGAGGATTATTCTCGGTTTATTAACGGAACAGTTGGTTTACATTATGTTTTAACGTAAATACATGTTCCAAAAATTCATAACTTTACGTTAATAAAGAGCCAATAAAGAATAAGGCAAAACTTGCAACTGCTTTTGTTTGAATTATGCAAAACATTTGTATTTCTACAGTAAATTATGTAAATGTGGTATTATAAAAAAAAAAGAACTATTTTATTCTGTATTGAAAAGGTTTCATAATAGAAATAAAACATTTTTGGTTTTCAGTTCGTGACTTTAAACACGTACGTCATTAATCGTCATTAATATTAGATGTTGAAATAAAGTAGATTTTATGTCATACCTGTTTTATATTTTTAAGGTAAATTTACAGAATAGAAAACTTAATATTATAACTTTACATAGATTTACCATGTAAATTTCCCTTGAAAAACATGGGTAACTTACATTGATTTTTAACAGTGTAGTACGACGTATGACAATTTTAGTTTTGAAAAACAGTGTGGATTATCGTGGGTTTAAATTATCGAGGTTACATCGTATTAACTGAAATGTTATAATGGAAATTAAATATACCTGAAAGAGCACCAAGTGAAATGAAAAACTTTCTCCGACATGACCTAAGAAACCCTACGAGTTGCACATTACCTATGATAAGAAATCATTTGAAGTTCCATAAAGAGATTTAAGATTGCCCCAAACTAATTCTATTGAGTGAATCCTGTTCGTGAGTCCCGCTATTTCAAGATATAAATTTCAAATTGAATAACATTTGTTCTTTTGTACTCTATACAAGTACCAGCCTATGTAATATTTCGAAAATAAAATATTGAAATTAAAACTACAAATTTTTCCACCAGTTAAATCCTTGATAATAATTCTTAGGTTAGTTCTTAAAATGAAAGGACGATAAAGAAAAAAATATTAAAGACATTGTAGTTTCTTTTTTACTTATATAAAATCAACAATTATAATTTTTTAGAAATGCTAATTTTTAATAACGTTAAAGAACTTTACCCAAACCGCATCCTAGTATTTTGTTTATTTACTTACATATTACAACTATTAAATTAAAATCGCATTAGCATGAGAACGAATCGATCGATTTAATTTGTTACTAAAAGACAGTCTTTAATAATAGCTTTTAGTGGAGGTATCACAACCTGTAGGGTGCCATTTAAGATTATAATGTTAGGGGTAGCTAAGAATGAGGGTGCGAGACCTACAATTTCGATAATTACGTCTTTTTATCCTTTCTCTATAAATTGGCTTCGATCTTTCTGATATTTAATATATTTTTCGCTCTCTAAATGGTAAGGGTGGAAACTTTTCAAATGAACTCTCGGCACGTCACGATGATACAATAGATTCCATCGTACATTTTGATGTATTGAACGTATTTACTTAATAATATAGAACAATCCCGTCAAATCAAAGACAGAATGTACATACATATACTGTATGTAGAATTATTTTACGATTGTTGCTATGGCACAACAGCAAAACGTGGAATCTGAACCATGGTGGTACCGGAGATTCAAACTTATGGCCATTAGAAACATCGTTTAATGCCTTTTTTGACTAAAACAATTTTGAACGTAAGTCATAATAGGTAGATACAGACACATTCATATTCTTGTATAATATATTTTGTACATAATATATTTTATTATTAGTATTACTGTGAGTAATATACCTAATGCTGTTTTATTATTCTGATGGTTGTCTATGTCTATGTAGGTACTTACGCCTTGAAAATAAAACAAAAAAGTTAATTTTCACACATTACCCACATTTGTTTTATTTACGACATAAATTCATCAAAATATCGCATTTTATGAAGCTTTTCCTTCGCAAACTTAATAACAAAATATTATTAGGATTTAAATATTGCTTATCTATATCTAGACATCTTGTCCATGTGACCGTTACAACTAGTCCTTGAATAGAAGTTACAAATTGGCCTTCTATCTTCGACACACTGCGAAGTTAATGACCATTAAGAATTCCTTCAGATAAGATTTTATACACATTTACAAAGTTACTCATTTAACCAACAATTACTTAAGACCTAAGTTCTGATTTATACAAAAGTTAATGATCATTAATTTTCATTTCTTTTCATAAATGGTTTTATTGGCTGCTAAGACAGTTTGAAAATAGGGGCTATTTTGTTGGCAAAATATGTTGTAAAGTGTTACTTCTTCTTCACGTAGCAATTGATTTTTAAAATATTTAAATATTCTTAATTCTTTGGTAAAAGTATACCTAAATTTTGGACATTAACATAACACATGGGTCTGTTGAGTATTTGAAGTTATTAATCTATACTATAATAGTAATATTGAAAATATTAGGTGTGATAACCGCCCGATAAATTCAATAAGAATGAGTAATACGACTGACACTGCCAAGTTAATGATCATTAAGAAGATTATTAAACGGAATTTCAGGAATAGGATACACATACGAAAAATAATTAAATAACTATTTAGTTTGTCATCCACAGCAGTGGAGTGATGTGATCGCTGGTTAAGTATAGAGCAGAAATTCTGGTTTCAAATCGCGGATTGCACAGAATTTCTTGGCTCGGCCTTCCTGTGGGCATCTACACTCTGTGGTGATCCTTGATATTTGTGTCGACGTCAGTACCGTTGATACGGCTGCGTCACACACGAGAGTTGGCAAGACAGGTTAGATAGGCAGGAAATGAAGCCAAGGGTCTTCTAGGCCTGTAGAGCTATCATGTATTTAGTTTGTTACGAACTAAATCATTAAAATTTTTGATGTTTTTGACTTCTGTTAGTTTACTAAGCAGTTTTTGGTGCACAAGTTGCACAATATCATCCGATTCCACTCGTTTAGCGACGTTTGTGGGTGTTGGTAATTGACAACAACATAACTCCACTTCATGGTAATATCAGGTTTGCTAATTCGGATCATCATATCATCAAGATCGACATTACTTATTATTCTATCATCATCAATCTTCTATCAATCAATTTCAATTTGTCAAACGATTGGAAGGAAGTTTATGTCATCGATTACCTTACAGGAGCTCCACGTAAGTAATTTTTATCTATTCCAATTTATTTGACCTTTTTAAC
The DNA here is from genome assembly GCA_905340355.1 of Rhagonycha fulva. NCBI lineage: Eukaryota > Metazoa > Arthropoda > Insecta > Coleoptera > Cantharidae > Rhagonycha > Rhagonycha fulva. The sequence goes on from HG996559.1 coordinate 5,428,771, forward strand.
TTATATTTCAGTTGACGATTCGTACTTAAGTAAAGCAGTTTAGTTTACACAGCATTTTAAAGAAAAAAATTGTAAGAGAAAATGGAATTTTTGTGTAAAAATTTTCGTGCCATGATTTGTTACTACTGTAGATGTGATCTAAAGCTAAAACAATCCATCGAACGGCTTTTTTTGGCTTTTGGATATGAAACACCATCCAAGACTACTGTTTATACCTGGTTTTCCGAATTCCAACTTAGACGCACCACTCTCAGTGATGAATTTCGTGCAGGTCATACAGCAACTTCTGTTGTTGCCACTAATGTTGATGCTGTACGTGAAATAATTGAGCAAGATCGGAATGTGACATATCGAGAGATTCAAGCATACTTGGGCATTGACATGAAAACAATACACACGATTTTTCATGATCATTTACAAGTATGGAAGCTCTGCAGTCGTTGGATCCCACACAATTTGAGAGCAGCTCAAAAGCAATGTCGTGTCAAATGGCGTCGAGAAATGCTCAAGAAATTCAACCGAGGTCTTTCAAATTTGGTCTACAATATCGTTACTGGTGATAAAAGTTGGATTTATTTATATGAACCTTAAAATAAGCAACAGTCCAGTGTTTGGGTATTTTAAACTGAGCCTAAACTAACAAAAGTTGTCCGTTTACGTAGTCCTGCAAAGCAAATGATCGCTTGTTTCTTTAGTATTACTGGACATGTGGCAACCATAGTTTTAGAAGATCGAAGAACCGTGAACGCTAATTGGTATATTACAATTTGTTTGCCAAAAAAATAAGAAAAAACAATAAAAATCGGCGAATTATTCTGCATCATGACAATGCAAGCTCTCACACAGCGCGTCAACGGTTGACTTCTTATCCAATAAAAATGTTGATTTAATGACCCTTTGCTCGAATTGACCTGATTTGTCACCTAATGATTTCTTTTTGTTCCCAAATATCAAAAATAAAATGAGTGGTGAGCATTTTTTGTCATCAGAAGCAGCTGTTAAAACATTTAAAACGCTGGTTTTTGAGGTATCAGCTTAAGAGTGGAAAAAATACTTTGCAGATTGGTTTCGACGTATGCAAAAGTGAATTAATCTCAAAGGCGAATACTTTTAAAAGCAATAAAATTATTTACCAAATTTTATATGTATTTTATCATATAGTTTCCGGAAACTTTTCTAGCAACCTACGTATTCATTATACTGTGTGTATAATTTTGCATAGCCACACACATTGCAGTTATTGGAACTGCGATAGCATCTCTAAATTTTGTGGTCAATTACAGCACTTTACCATCATTTGCGTTTATTATGGAATTTTCCCTAATCTTTTATTTCAGAATCTACTTCCACGCCTCCGCAGAAATCAAAAGCTGGTCTATTAATATTGTAGCTACACAAACTGGAGACGTTTTCTCCAGATTGCGACGAACTCTGGACTTTGTTTTGGTCAACCCTCTCATTAGGAGTTGCAGCTCAGAGGGTATCAAAGAGGGTAAAAAAATCTCAAAGGAGTATCAAAAATTTGTAGTGCAGACAAATTTGAAACAGTTCAAAGTCATAATTAGCTTTTTCTAAATAAAAGAAAGAAATATTAATTTAAAATGCAAAAATTAAGTTCAGTGAAAATAATGTTTCAGCTTCTTTAACTTTTACTTTGCATGCTAATTGTCAAAAAATAATGAAATATCTTGTGATTTGATTGTTAAAGCTTTGCAGCCTATTTTTAAAAAAGTGTAATTTAGAATGTGTAGAAAGCACATTTTAAATTAATTATTTTTATGTTTTCTAAATAATTTTATTAAATACAAAATTTTTAAATAAAAAGAACCGTAAATAAAATAATTATGGAGAAAATAAGCTCTAAAGGTTTGCAAATAAAAACATTTATTATGTATTGCAGTAATATTTTTGAAATAAGGATTGTAATTTAATTTGATAACAATTTTCCTCTTTTCACTTTTAAAATTTTTGATCAGCTGCAAATGGTCAGTCTTTATAAATGTCTCACTTAGCCTTACTAACAATTTCAATATCAAGAAAAGGACTTTATTGACTTTTAACACTTCAATTTACTTAAAAATGCTTTTTACAATTTCTTGTTAAGATTTTAGTAAAACAAATTTTAGATTTTGATTTGGGTAAAACAAAATACAATTTTCATTTTGTCAATAAATCCATCAGTGAAGAAATTATTTTAATAGTTCAACATCTAAATTTTCCAGACTAATTTTCCAGAACAGAGAAGTTCCACACATTCGAGTTTGAAGTTTTCTATTATGAATGCCTTAATCATGAAATTATGACTCTGCAAGCTTACATGGATGACTATATCAAAATTTTCCTTCCATTTATTCTTATTTTGATTCAAAAACTACATCAAATAAGGGGATCGGATCACTGTTTTCCTCATAAATGTATTGAAACGATGTAGTAGATGAAAATCTGCTAGAGTGGCTTAGCAAATTCAGAAAATTCCTTAAATAGTAAGGAAGAAATTGGTTCTAAAATTTTTGGAAACAAAGTAAAATTTGGGTGTTGGTGAACCAGCCGCCTCTAGTAGTCAATCTCAATCAATTTTATTGCGTAAATATTACAGAAGAAATTTATTTATTTTTGTTTTTTTTTTAGTTTTACTCTTAGTTTTACGTGACTATTTTTACTTCCGCTTTTATGAAATCCTCTATATTATTTTACCGATTTTATAATTCAAGAAAAATGTGTGGACTTAATTCTATTTAAATTAACAACCGTGAAGAACACCAAAAATGTTAAACACATTTTTACTTTTTATGTAATAATGGCAGCTCATTTAATTAAGTGCAATTTAAATAAAATGGCAACTTATTATTTTAAGAAAATATGTGGACAAATAAATATTCTTACTATTTGGCTTCATATTGTTTACATTCTTCAATATATTATTTTGATTATTATGCAATGACTGTAAATAAATTTATTTATTTTGTCAAAGTACCTACCAGTTATCAAAGTTTTAGTGCATTTATGTTATTCTATTAATACAAAAAAAAAGGACTAATTTTTTTGTCCTATTTTGACACATAGATCAAATCCTATTTGCCTCCTATTTAAATAAGTTCACATATTTATGATTTTTCACCTTTTCTCCTGTCAGATTTTTCTTGCCCTTCTGTTTCAAATTAAAAATGTGTGAAGGTCAGAAAAAGCTTACAGGTTAACGTGGATTTCAAACCACGAAAATAGACAATATTTTCACAAAATTTCTATGGGTTTCTTTTTCTAGGTTGATGACCTTTTTTTTCCTGACCGGGTGGACCAGCACGCGCCTGGTGGTTAGGCGATTTGATCACATTTTCAATGCGGCCAGTTCGTCCGTCACCCATGTAGCAGACATCGTGGGGTGATTTTATATGAGAATAACAGTAACTTATAAAAGACTCTGAGGCAGTCAACTGTTTATAACTGTTACAAATTGGCGCTCGACCAAAGAACTTTTAAATTGTTCTTTTCAAGGAGCTTCGTTGTTTGTTAACCTAAATATTAGATAACGTTTCGATGTTGAATCGCCGAGCAATTTCATCGGTAAAATCTTAAATTTATCTAAAGAACTAGGTCATTGTACATCCGGGACCGTTCAAATATTCAAATATATCTGTTAGAGAAGCTACTATAAATTTTGTGGTGAATTCCTGCATTATCCTTTCAGGGTCAAATCAAAAAAAAAAAAAAAATTTTGAGCAGAAAGCTGAAGGTTCAATTTGATTACTACAAAATTTATTTTGTTGGCAAGGAATGATATCGAAAAGTGGCCAAGAAGAAGTTCAAATTTCGTAGTTCGGTTAGTGAACTTCAATAATTATCACCTTTGTAAAAAGTTGCTAATTAAATGAAAAATTGTTTGTAAATTACTCTTGTGGTGTCAAAAATAGTAAATAGTTAATAATAAAGCGCTGTTCCGCACTGTTTACTATTTTCGAATTGAAAAGGTGTCCTAGTAACAGATTTTTAATAAATCGTGAAAATATAAAGTAAACTCTTAATCCGTTATAAAATTACATTAAGGTAAAGGAAAGCTCGAGTAGGGACGATAACCTTGCAGATATTTACTAATATCATCTTTCATCTAATGGAAAGACAACATTGAACTCGAAATTTGAAAAGAAAATTCTACTTCTACTTAAAGCTGTTTTTAGGTAAGTTGTTTATTTTTGAAAATCATGTCAAAAGAATGCAGTTTAATGGTCGAAAAGTCGATGATCTTCAAAGTGATATCTACGATGATGGGTGTCTAATTGTTATACTTGATTTTTATCTCTTTGCTTTAACGGGGGTGCAAACACGCATGGCACTAAAATTTGTATATACAACGACGTCGAAAACGCCGTCGTTGACGTCGCAGTCTGTTGTAATTTCGGTTACCAGACGTCGTTACGCGATTGCAACACAATGCGCTTTTTCGAACGTTCGCGATGTTAATAAATTTTATGAAGTCGTTAAAATCTTAAGTGACTCATTGTTATGATTAAGGTATTTAAATTTAAAATTTCTGTCAAATTTTTTCTCAAATTAAAGTTGTTTAAAAATAAATGAAACTAAAAAAAAGTTTAAATAAACAAAACCGGCGTGGTGTACGTACAGTTTTGTTACAGAAGTAATTATTATTGTTCTGGAATGTGTATATTAATGTAAATAGTGCCAGGCCAAGTATTCTAGAATTAAATAAACAAAGATTTTATTAATTAAACACACACATTATGGGAAAAGTTAGATAAAGCAGAAAGTTTCAATCGCCGGTAATTAAAAGGCCAAATAAAAATAATTTAAGGTGTGCTTGATTAAGACACGAAAGGAAATTTTGAAATAAAACTGTACGAAACACAGAGCGGTACTTATATTTTTCAGAAACAAGGATTCCCCTTAAGCTGAATTTTCGACCAGTAAAAGTTTTAAAAATATCAAAAAACAAATTAAAACCAAAATAAATTGTTAGTATTGTATCCAGAATTGACGTCAACTTAAAAATTAGTAAGACAAATTAAGCAAAGGGAGTGGTACACACTTGTACGAAAAAATATATTTAAGCTAAGTAAATTGATCAAACAATGTTTAAACTAAATAAAAAAAAAACACAAAACTGTGTATGTACATCTGTGTACGGTATATGGTACACAATGAAACAACACACTGAATACACTGAAACACTAAACTTAAAAGAAAAACACTTCTTGAAGTAAAAAAAAAATTAAATAGAAATAAATGAATATAAATAAATTAATATTACCAAATTAACAAACATTTAAGTAATCAAAATGAACAGCAGAGTTAAAATAGCAACTGAATTGTTTGCTTTTCGAGAAAACCAGGGGTCGTTAACAAAAAGTGAGTGGCACTCATGATGAAAAAATGAGGAAAATGAAAAATTAACATTGTTTCACTGTGTACCACCTGAGATCTTCTCATTTTTAGATAACTATAATCACCAAATAACAAAAAGTTAGGTTATATTCTGTGACGCAATTTTGCATTAAAATATCAGAATTCCAAAAGTATAAAAAGATTTTACACTAAAATGCAGCTAACCTTACAAAAATAATTTTACTCTTTTAAAATTTAAAAATATTAAAATTAAAATTAAAATTTTTTTTATAAAAATTTAGAAAAAATCACTTATAATTTAAGCATTAAAATTTTTTAAACCTTTAAAAGCAAAGTCTTATACCACCAACATTAACAACATACACAGAATACCGCATATTTGACGAAATACTTAAAAACCTTTAACATTCTACTGTGATCTACTGTGTACTGTGATCTACCATGTACCATTTTCCCTTTTTCGTACTTAAATTAATCTACTTTATTCACAATTTTACCAACGATACTGATTTCATCAGATGTACACTAGAAAAAATAAAAAAAATAGTGACTATCCAATTTTGCAAGTTTTGAGTTATCTAATTTTTATGTATATCTTTATTTGTGGTATTTTATGCGATCGCATTTTTTAAGGCGCCTCTGTTGGCTTAAAATGTTAAAGGTACAAGTCAAGACTTTACCTTAAAACTATGCCTTAAAACTTTTTGCCTTTCCACCGTATCGATATTTGTATTTTTTGCAATTATTTTGTAAATCACGCATGCATTATGCATTAAGAAGATTAAAAATTAAGAATTAAGTTAATATTTTTGGTCATTTTATCATTTTTTGGCAACCATGACTTTAGTTCTACCTTCGTACATAAATAACATATTTTAAAGGTTAATTAGTTTTTTTTTGTTCTGCGTTGATTATTATTTTAGTACGGGCGTAGAAAACAAGGCCACGGTCAAAAAGATGCTTTAATATTTTATAAAGAAGAAATAACGCGGAGTGACTAAGATGGCAAAATAATCAATGTTTTCATTCGTATGAAACATCAAGTAACGAATATTTAATAAGCAGCTTAATGTTTTGACATGTTTGATAAAATACAATAAAATTCACTTTTCTTGCAAATGGAAATTTAAACATCACACCCGTGACAACAGCAAAAAGTAAAAATAAAAACGTTTAAAATTAGAAAATATTAAAATTTGTGAGTAAAACAACACATAAAAAATTTGTGTCAATACTGACGAAATACTTTTAGCACAATAAACATTCAATTCTAAAATAACTTACATAAAGTCTCTTTTTTTTAAATATTTTTTGTTTAAATTGAATTTTCCATTTATCTTGAAAACCAAAATAATTATATGCTTTATGAAAATAAACGGATTTCATTTGCGATGATACCTGAAATTTGATTGTTACAATACCAGCGGCTTTTGTGTTTCGTTATGGATTACACACCATAACGTTATGGATTATGGATTAAATTAATTTAATAATGTAAATATATTTTGAATAATAAGAAAGGTACACAAAATTAATTAAATATTTGGTTACTAAATCACAATAAAGCATAGAGAAGTGGGATCGTCAAATTTTTCCAAACATTTCTGTGCGGTAAAATTCCAAAAATAACATTTTAATATGACCCAAAGAATAAAATAACAGACGGTAAGCAAATATTGCACTCAAAGAAATTCTTGGTTCATTCTAGAGGTCAAAGAACGTATTCATGTAACCAATCAACTGTTTAAACTAAAGAAAACTTTCCTTCTCATCTATAAAATTTTCATTACTTCTTCTGATAAAATACAATCGGAAAAAATGTAAAATATATTATTACAATATTCTGAATAAACAAACGATTCTTATGAAGCTTTATTTAATAAATTATAATTGGGGTAAGAAATTGAGCAAATTACAAGTCTCGAGCTCAATTATTGTGTTTTTTAAAAATACTATTACATTGGGGTGATTTATAAATTTCCGAACCCATAATTCATGTTATAAAATTTCAATTTTAAAATTTAGAGTTCACTACGAATTCTCAATACCCGGTTCAAATCCGGGTGAAGGTACAACTTTATTCTGACCGTCTCGCTGGTCCTCTAGGTTGGAGGTTCTACGTCGGGCTGGCCCCTCGTCGTACGTAAAAAATGTAAAATGCTTACAAAACCAAACGCCGCTTGGCAATGTTTGGGAATCGGAAGACGTCGTAGAGCGTTATACAATTTAAAAATTTTTTTCTTTATAATCAATACAATTAAGTCGATTTTATTGTAATATTTTAAACTTTTTTTACGAAGCCGCTATACCATGTGATGTCATGTCAAATTGCAATGAACGGCAAAATATTGCATTTTGAAACGTCCTTATATGACGCACTTGAATGGATTACTAAAAATAAGTCACAAACTATTATAAATGATTTAATAACGTTTTTCGTTTCTTCCAACAAAAAGATTCCGCAGTAATAAAAAATTTAAAAAAAGTTTCTAAATGTATCGTTCAAAATTTTCATAATATTTAATTAAATTCAATTTTGTAGTTCTATTTTATGAAAAAATTGAATTAAGCTTTCAATATTATTTTAAAGATTTTTTTCCTGAAAACAACGGGCTAAAAGGTTTTTCTTCCATTTAATGTAATTTTGGATTATAAAAGCAAATTTCAATAAAAGCTGAATTTTATTATTTGTTCACGAGAATATTTATTATTATTAATAAATCTATTAAAATTGGTAAAACAAATTTATGGAATACAGCATCCAAAATTAAAGTGGGAAAAACATTTTTTGTATTTTACAGGTAAATAAATAAGTGAGATTATTTTGATCTATTGTATGTCGATTGGCTTTTCGCACCAATACCCACGTAAATGTCCCTTTATGTGAAATATGCGCGGTACAAAATCAAAGATTAATTTACTATTACCGGTGCTCTATTTTTTGGCCTCCCGGGGGAATACCAAGAGTTCTTATTACGGCAAAGAAATAAAACGGTAACATTAACAAGACAGGCTTTTTTTATAATGAAATAAAAGAGAATTAAATTTCTATAAAATTTCTTCTTATCAATTTTTATGTAAGAGCAACTTTTAATGAGATATAAAAGATCGACGTTTTAATAATAATGGTATTTCTCCAACAGGATTTTCAAACTTTACCTTTTAACCAAAACTCCGATGATTACTCAGAAAAGCGTTTCAGTTTTCCCAAGCGGTTTTTCCATTTTGTTGATGGTATTTTTAACTTTTTTTTCCATATACTTTCAATTAAGCTTAACTAATCAAGCAACTTTTGCTTTGCGAAGTTTATTTTTTGATTTTTGCTTGCTTTTTAATGTATTTTTTATTATTTTAATAATCGACTTATTTTCACAAGCGGAAATTGAATGTCGAATAAAAAAAATTTAATTTACTCACAAATCTGCGAGATTTATTTAAGGATTACCGACAATTTTATACTGGATTACACCTAGATGGTTTGCCATTGTCTTTCCAAGGAAAGGATTACAATTTTCTTACTTTACCAGGCACTTATCATTACCTCACCACAAACTTGAGCAGTTCTAATTGTAAGGAGTACGGGAAAATAATCCAAATATTCAACCACAAGTCTGAATTTACCCCATCTTTTCTCAATATTTTTCATCTAACAATAAAAATAAATAAAATGAAAATCATTATTCTTATAGACCCTAGAAGCGTCTTTTTAATATTATGTTTTTGTTTCAAAATTAAACGTATCATTTCAATTATTCATCAATTAATTCCATTATCGTGATTTTACCTAACTCATTACGAAAATTTCTCTGAAAAAGTTTTCTTATGGGCACTCTGCTATATGAAAAAAATATCGAACGATTTTAACAAGCAACGATAAGAGCATCAGAAGGTTCAAGAAACTAAAATTAAATAAAACTTCTAAAATCTTGTATTATTTAATGAAATTCACTTGACTTAAATTGATATGGTTAACACAAATAGGAGAATTTCCACCCGGTTGTAAGGTATTAATTATGTTTTGATAATACTGATAATAATTACGACTAACTTTGATGAAAATTAATACAGGAAGTTTAACTCTAAGTCGCATAATTGTCTAAGTACCTGTAAGTATCCATTTCAGTTGATAGATTTCTGATATATACGTGAGTTTGAATAATTTTCATAGTAAACTTTAATAATATTTTTAAAAATGTATACAACATCGAGTATGTCTTCAAATTCAAAATTAATAGAACGTACAGCTAAAACATTAATTTTAATTTACCTTAACGAATGATCGGTTTTGATTTTTATCCACATACCTAACGATGATTATGAAAGTAACTTTCTCAGAGCCATATTGGTACAAAAAAATATTATGTAAAGTAACTCACCTTTTTTAAAGAATTTGAAAAATCAGCTTTAGGAATTCGAACAAACAAGCACGAAGTTATTTATTTATTGACAAAAAAAACCTTTGTTCTATTAAATTAAATTTAAAATAAATGTATTAGAAATATTATATTTTTAAAAATGCTGGTTTGTTTGGATTGAAAAATAGCAAAGCAAAAATTTTCTTAATTTAAAACAAAAATTTTTTACTTACTTAGTTGTCCAGGAAATTTCAATAAATAAATCAATTTAGTATTAATTTAGAATTTTTAGGTTTTTACTTTTAAAAAATTTAGTTGATAAAGATTTTATAAGAATAAAAAAAAACCGACCGTGACAGGACTCGAACCTGCAATCTTCGGATTCGAAGTCCGACGCCTTATCCATTAGGCCACACGGTCATGCATAAAATTGATCTTGTATGATGAACTGTCCGCAAACTACTACATTAATATTTTATGAACAATATTTATTACTTTTTTATTATAAAATTTAAAGTATACCTACAATTAAGAATAATTGAATTTATTTTAATGACATAAACAGTCGTGATTTATTCACGAACTTTGTGTGTGAGTTTTTAACACGAAACATTTTTTTCTGTGTAAAACCTTAAATTGCAAAGTACGGATTAGAAACTTAAGTTGGTAAAACTTTGCAGCCTATCGAAACCTTATATCTAAGAAAGCAATTAACGATGATCTTAAATTTTAAATTATTCGAGCAAATTTAAATTTTACTAAAATAAGTAAATAAAAGTTTTTTGACTAAATTTGTAAAATTTAAAAATATATGAATACTTTCAAGTAAAACGAACGAAAATATTTTTCGATATATGCAGAAATCAATCATTTCTTTTTAGACGAAGTTTTTGCATGAAAACTAATTACATAGTTTTCTCTTTTCATTTTATTTTATTATTTTTAAGAAGAAAGTTAGTACTTGAATGATTTTGAATTCAGAATAGTAAAAAAATAACTAGAAAAAAAGGTGAACTAATAAGGAATAAGTTAAAATAGTTAAGTTTTTTAATTTTATAATCCGAAATTTAATCTGTAAATGATGGTTTGAAATTATTACAATAAGTAAAATTTTCAAAATTTTAAATTTGGTCATTAGGACATATCAAATGATAGATCTGATTTCATCATAAAAACATACACGGTTGGGAGGTAAATTAAAACTAACCTTAATGAGTGACCACGGTTTTAGTGGTCTGTCTATGATTTATGTTGAAATTTAGCACCTGGGACTCATATTGTGTAAAAAAATAAATAAATGAACTCACTCCATACAAATAACTTTAATCATCTGAAGGATTTAACCGTAACTTCAACAACAATTTTAGATTGGAATAGTCAAAATTTAACAATTTAATTTTATATTTATATTGGCTGCCTTTTTTGCGTTGTGTGCAAAAGAGGAAATCTTGTCTGAGACACAGCCACAGATTGTGTAGTGTCAGACTTTATTGACTAAAATCTTGACTTAATCGTGTGGTATGTTAATATTACATGAATATCCTCAGTTCTGGAGTTCCCAGGACTGCTTTTTTATTTTTTGATCAACCAGAAGAACCTATGTCTTCCAGGTTCAACAATTCTTGAAATCATCCCTTTCACCATTTTTTGAGAGCATTTTTGGTGATCCAGGAAAATTGAATCTTTATTCTTATGTTTATTTTTAAACTAGAAGACTGAATTGACGTAACACAAAGGTTCCGTGGCAAGGACTATACTAATCTACTACTGATATTTATAACTGCACTCGCTAATCACAAAACACTACATGTGTAACTACGAAAAGAAGTAATGAACTATTCACCCCCAAATGCAACGCCTTGACGTTTGGGCATAGTTGCGCTCTACGTATCAACTACTACTTTCTCAATACATTGAATGATCTTATACATATTTACAAACTGCAATTCTAAACAATTGCGCGGTCATTCGGAAAATACTCTCTTTCTATGGGCCGAGGTTTCGTCCTTATTACCAGTTCGAAAGAATTCTCTTCCATCCTCATATCTTTCTCTACTATTATTTCTTGCTCGGTGGAGACGGAAATGGTCGATTCCCCTAGATGAATGAGGGGTACATAGTTTTGCTCTTTCAATATATCGTCTCTTAAGACTTGGGTTGTCAATTGATTTAATTCTCGACACGATACTTCCAGTTCATCTACTTCACTTTTCAGCGTATTGTTCTTCTCTAGCACTTGTACGTGCTTTTTAGAAAATCCTTCAGAATAAAACAAAAAACGTTTGAATATGGTAACGAAGAACTTTACAAAAAAGTGGATTGCATCTTCCTTGATTGAAATCAAACGAAGGATATTCAAATTTAGTCTTAGAGTGTTTGCAAACGGATAAATTTAAACCAAAACATGCCAAACATAAAATGTAGAAAAGATTTTAAATTCTTTTATCCACTTTTTCCGTAATAAATAAGTAAAACGTGAAGTTTCGGTTGATATTATTTACGAGTTTGTTTTCAGACTTTTTCATGAAGCTGTGATTCTGTTGCACTTTATTATTTTGCTGCAATGCAGCCCGAACTGCGACAATTATTTTTTAATCTCTAGAAAATTTTTTGATCCGATAATTTTCAACTGCTTTGATTATTATTTTTATTTTAATGAAAGCCCAAGCTACCTACTTTGGAAAATAAAACCTGAAGTGTTGGCAATAGTATAATTTGGTTTATTTTTAATTTTCCATCACACTAATGAAAATTCTTACCCTTAATGTTTCCTTTTAATTATTTATTAAGTGGTTGCGACTTGCAAGGCAACGAAAAATAAACAATAAAAGAGCATTGAGCTAATTTAAAATTAGAGCAAAAAAGTGTCACCAGAATAATTAGCACTAGTGAAGTAATGAATCCTGTTTAATTTATTTGAATTTTCAGGAGAAAAAATTTTTAAAGGAAGGTTATCTATTTAAAATTAACAATAGCTTTAGAAAAGTGCACTGGTGGCATCTAAAGCAAAAAATTGAAAAAGTTCAGATTACCTAGAAATAAAGTACGCAACTGTAAATTTCAAGAAGGTTTTTCCTATTGTCGAGTTTATTTGGGTTAGCTGACTTTTTCAAATTTAAATGTAAAACCTTGCACAATATTAAAATAGTGAAGAAAAAGCTCGTTCCATATTAAGACGTTGATTTCTGACATGTAATCTTACTTTCAAAAGCTGTAATCGTTTATAAAGCCCCACATAAAGTGTACTTTGAAAAAGATCGTTTCAATCACAGCGTTTATTGTTATTTCTGTAAATAAAATGGCAAGGAAATAATAACAATGTCAACAAAATTAAGAACATCCTTGTAGAAAGTTATAAGTAAGTGTTTTTTCAGTGGCGTAACTGAACGTATATCAACGTTTCTGCATTTCAAAATTAACTTTTTCGAATTCATTATTTTGTTACAGCAAAGTAATATAAACAATTCTGAAAGAAAAATGAAAAATAAAAAATAAACCGTCAGGTCATCTTGAAGGGATGGACTAAACAAAATTAAATTTTTTGTATCTAAGTGACCTTACAACGCGCGCAAATAAACGTAAAGAAACGAAACACGTTAAAAATTTTGAACTTTCTACAATCTTTTTTGAGTAGGTAAATCAATTAAAAACTTGTTTGTCTTTTCTAGTACTTTTTGAGGGTCCGTAACTCTCCAATAAAAATAATTTTTGGTTGGGAAAAATTTTATTAAAAGAATCACGTCCTGAAATTCACCACTGAAACAGCCGGTACCATTCAGAATATATAAATACTACACTCGGTTGAAGTTAGATTCAATATAATAAATTATTACAAATGTTTGCGTGCATGTAAAACTGTGCATTTTATATAGTTTTAATTAAAACATGAAAAGCAAAGCGTGTAACTTAATTAACAAACAATTTCAAAATTTGCATATATTTATCAGAAAGCGGAGGTTGAATATAAATACCGACCTTTATTTATGGACCATGGCTTAAAATATTTAAATCATATCGAAACTCTTATTACAATAATAAAACTAATACGTGCCAATGCATGTTAACTATATTTTGCATGTTATTTCGAAAAAGCAACAATAAAAAAACTTGAAACTTCAGTTCGCTTATTTAATATTTCAAGTAATTTAATCAAAGAAATCGTGCGGAAATTTAAGAAGTGAGATTTAACAAAAGTTGAATTTTTTAATATCTCATTTCCTGATGATTTTCGCAGAAGTATGGTTTTGACAAATATCGTAGACAATAAAATTGTTTGCAAGGTTTAGCTGAAAAATTGTTTTGTATGGTAAGTAGGATGAAGAAAAATGTTGTTGAAACATAACAAGTAAAGCGTCGAAAGAAGTAATACTGCGTCACAACTGCATAGGAGAAATATATTAAACCTGACGTTAATCTATTCATAAGCGTCAGTTATCAGTCACAAAATTGGACAAATGAATGATCTTGCGTTTGTTCGAGAAATAAATAGTTTATTGCTCTAATTAATGTAAGTGCAAAATGTGGTTTTTGTACAATTTTGCGTTAAAACTTGATTGAATAATAATAATGTATAAGCAATTCATGACTTCTTCATAAATATGTCAATAATATACAAATAAATAAATTTTTATTATACTAAAATTAGTTTTAACATGAAGTAATAAGCTAAGAGAGTCTTACATGCCAAAGCAGTCAACACACGGATCATAAAAATCTTTTTGCTTCGTTGCGATTTCGGCTTTAACCATCTCATCACGTAATGTCTGTTTTGATCTGTTGAGTACATGCATCAACACATAAAGACTAACATTAGATTAATCTTATTTAATATCACTAAATTTTCAAAAAAATCTAATTTTCTGCTCGACAAATTCTTTTTACGAACAATTAAAGTTATCCTGCAAATTTCAAAGAAAAATATAATTTCTTATCAAAAAATCTAACAAAACTACAACTTCAAGTATTCTGGAAGTTCTTTGTGAAACAATACTGGTATCTCTATTAGCAATTACCTTTAGAAACAGAACACCAAACTAATTCTTACATTCAAATAACTCTAAATTAATTAAACTAAAATTAACTGCCGAGAAAATAAAACAAAAACAACCCAAAATGTCTTTTGCACATTTAATAACAGATGGGAACCTTTTTGATGTCAAGCCCATTAAAAGCACAGTCGTTGGATGTAATTAGCTCAACGTATCTCTTAATCTACTTTTATTTATGCTTAATATGATTGTACGCTGATCTTATTTTCTTGCAAGAAGAAGTTTTGTTTCTTTCGCTATTTTCATTAAGAACTACTGCTTTATTTTAATTGTTATTAATTTGCGCTTCTTTACTTGCATTAAGACGATGCAAAGCTAGCTTTAGTAGTAAAAACCTTAATACTTTTCTATTTCAAATTTTGAGCACAGGATTACCATAGAACTAATAAAATCTTAGCATCTGTCTGTTAGAAACGCAAAAAGTTAGCTACTAAGCCAGGTGCGGTAACAGGTAGATAATATCATTTTATTAAGTACTAAAATTGATAGGTGTATTGCATAAATAACATTTACGCTCCTTACTTCTAAAATCCGAATGCTGAACAACCATGACCTTTACGTATTAAAAGGTAGAACAATCGCCTAACAATTTTATAACATTCTTATTGATAAACCGTCTGCGTTTGTGATTAAGTTTGCTTTATTAGTGTAATAACAATTAATGAAGTTTTGCAAATACATCATTAAAAGTTGTGTGATAAACAAACTCTTTTGTATACCACAGAAATATTTTTATTGTTAATAAATAAATAACATTTTTTGTAAACCAATTTCTCTATAAGTAGGGCTAACCATAATTACTACTGGATTTTAATCAATATAGATCAGCGAGTTTGTGATATAAATTAGTTTTTAATTATAAATTTAAATTTACAACTAAAATTTGCGTCTTGGGACATTTTTAGAATAACATTTTAATTTCTATATTTCACCTTGTTTCAGTAATAAATAATACTTCCTTGCAATGGCTTACAACCGACACGAAACGTATCTCATGTTTTATTACTTCTGGCCGTAGTAAAATAAGAATCCCTTTTTAAATTCAATACCTTTAATTTTACTTAACAAATTTTTTTTGTAAGCTCCTCGTATTGGGTGAGCGACATTTAATTAAAACGTTAGTATGATTTTGTTGCATTTCTTAACCCGTTAAAGAAGCTTCGAGTGAGACATGTTAAACCTATTAATAATAGGGTCGTATATAACGGGGCGTATATTACAACTCAAGAAGCAGTAGGGAATGAAGCAGGTGCTAACTACCGTACTCTTTGTTATCATTACTGGAATACGATCCTTTAACCGTTATCAAAATAATATCCCAGTGGTGAGACTAAACGATCGTAAGAGTGGTAATTAAAAATGTAACATTAGCATAGGTGGGCACTTACGGCTTTTAAAACAATTTGTTTAAAATTGACAATGCGTGCTTTAATTCCCGCAGGTGCTCTCGACCTTTTTGCCATTGCTTTTAAAAATCCAAATCTAATTATTTTCACATTAAAAATAAATATATCAATTCGACATTTTTTTGCAATATAGGTAAGTTTCGCATTTATATGCGTTACGTATACGGGCCGTATGGAGGCGGACTTGAAGTCTTGCGTATAATAATTTAGCGTACCTACAAAATTTAAATTTAAATTTAAATTTCGAGTGCCTCTGGATATCTTTCAATTTATGTTTAGTATCGTGTCGTTGCGTTGTGCGTATAGCAGCAGCGCTTCTCGGTTGTGCTTTCACACTAAAGCCGGTACTGCACGCTACGAGAAGGTTATACATTCACTTTATTACAATAATTATGAAAATATTATTGTTGAGTTTAATGTACACATTTATAATTTTAAAATTTTATTTATTTTTTGGTAAACTGAAACAAAGTCAAAGTTATTATAAAAGCGATCCTTATTCAATACATTCAATTCAATTTGCATTTCAAATAAGTATAAACAATTTTAAATATAAAAACTTGTTTTGTTTCAAAACAAATTATTAATTAATATTCAAAATTGTTATTTATTGTATTTACCAATTAGTAAATGTTGTTTTTCCAGTATTAATTTTTACCTAACTACCGTTTCATTGTTTGTGCATTTTTAGAGCCTAAAATACAGAAAAATTTTGGCTGAATTTTTACTAATAAATAGCTTTTTTTTATCCGTAGATAATATGGGATAGATATAACATTATGTTACTGTAACGCGCATAAATAGACTAGCGAGATTACTATGAAAATACTATCCGATTTTCATAAGATATTACAATTAAATTAAAAGAAACAACAGCTAAAAATAAAAATAATTAAAAAAAAAATAAAAAAATCAATAAAAATATGATAAATTTAATTAATACAAAGTTTTAAATTAAAAACACAGACAAAAATACCCTATAATATTTTCAATTTCAATTTCTAGATTTTTCTTTTTTATACTCTTACGATGAAGTTACTCGAGTTACATTACAGACTTTTCTTAGGCTCGTAAAACATTATAATATAATTTAGAAAAACTTTTAATAGATAAAACTCAAAAACAGTAGGTACTATTTTCATCCAATATTAAAAATTTATCGATTCTTTGTCTATTGAAAAATTTTGAGATATTTATAAAATTGTTGTACATGTCTTGGTTTCATAAATTATAATAAGTTACCTTTACGTAAAAATATATCTTTATCAACATTAACACCACAGCCATGGAGTGATGTGACTGCTGGTTGAGTACATAGCGGAAATTCTGGGTTCAAATCGCGGACTAAACAGAATTTCTTAGCTCGGCCTTTCAGTGGACATCCACACGGTGTGGTGAAATAAATATTGATTTATCGGAAATAGGTAATATGGGGACTAATCCACCCCGCTAATCGGATTTGTAATTCCCAAAAAGGGAAAAGCAATGTTCTACTTAGAACGTAAAAAGCTTAATGAATGAATGGACATTAACAAGCTTATTAAAATATGTTTTCCTGTTTTCTATTTTCTGTTTTTCTGCCTGCTGATGGTATGCATATTTAACGCTGCAAAAAAAGTAGAATACAAAGCAAGCAAAATTAAGAATTTAGCTGAAGGTTGATCACTGTGTATTTAAATGACCTCACAAGCTGCACGCATAAACAATGTTAAATTTCAAATAGCAAATAACAACGATTAGATGCACAGCACACGACGACCTCAAAATATCCCCATTTTTACTCCGAATAATCTCGGTCTAGAATAATAACCCTGAATATATCCTCAGGATAACACAAAATGCTATGTTGATTCTAAAAACATCTTATAAGGAGGTCTCATACCATCGTCTTAAAAATATCCGTTGAGGTAATCTTGATCCTGAAAATAAGTAATTCCATGGTATTTCAGGTAAATTATATAATTATGTCCCCAAGATATCTTAAAATTACGGATCGTATAAAGAAACGTCTTAGACCTCGGAGATATCTAGGAAAAATTCTACGTTCAGTCATATAACAGAGTATATGCGTTTAGGTGATCTTAGTAATAAAAATGTGTAACTCAGGATGTATGAGATTAAATAATTACACAACAATATTTGAATAAAACGGTTTATTAATTATTATGGTTTCATAGTAGAAAATGTCTATAAAATATCATGACGAAGCTTACAATAAATAGCGAAAAGTTGAATAAATACGTGATTTAATAAATTAATGGCCAGGAATTTTTTAGTTATTATATATATATTTTAGAATTTTCTAATATTTTAAATTTGATATAAAATACTTTTCATCCATTAACCAGATGGGTGAAGGTCGCTTCTAGTTTGGATCTCCTACTAAATCTATTAAATTTATTTATGAGCGTAAAATTGGTTTTTATTCGAACTGGCTCAACACGGAATAGTAGCAGACACAGACGTTTAGTCGAAAAAATTGCTGCCGTGGCTATAGATGTCCAGAAAGACTATTGTCTGCAAACTTCTAATTGCGTGTAAATTATGAGCAAGTTTTCCTAAACCTCGACCGCGATAAGAATGATTTTTTATTAAAAATCATCATTCTCTTCTTCATCAGCCGTTATTCGTCCACTCTTGAACGTTAGGCCTCCTCTTTTAGTCTCTCCCTAAGTGATGGGAGAGAGGGTTTTGCCCATAACTCACCACGCTGGTCAGGCGGGTTGGCGAGTAGTCCGCAGATCAAGTTTGGACTTTTTAGATCACAGCACATATTCGACGCAACTAAGATTAGAACCGCGGTTTCCCGCTCTATCCGTGTTTGATTTACGCCAGACTGCTGGTCTGGCATCATTAACTACAAGGCCTGTTAATGTAACTCATACACAGCACAAGCGACAGTGGATATTCGGTCAATATATTTGCATTGACCTGCAAAATCACTAGATTTTATCATTCTATGTAAAACATAAACTGCCTTTTGTGTCGCAACCTTTAATGAGAGAATTTATGTTGTAAGCTAGCCCTCAATTTGTTGGGAAAAGCGAGGGGAGAATTTAGAAAATAACGGTAGTCTCGGCAACTACAAAACAATATACACACCATAATTAAATAAATTGACAGTGTCAAAGGTGTTATAATAATATAAAGCAAGTACCTAAACGATAACCACAAATTGGTTATCAACAAATTAAACCAAAACCAGTACAATACGTCAATCGCAAAAGATATAAAATTACTATTACATAAGCACTTCTGGTACAAATCAACAGGTGACACCTGACTATTGTTAAAAGCGAACACACAGAAACAATTTTAGTAGATGTTGCTGAAACCGTTGAGAAAGTCGTTGCTAGTAGTAGGTACAAAGCAATATTGAATTCCAGATGGTAGAGAAATCCTTAAAGTAGCAAATTAGGCATTACCAAATAAAAACAAAAGTTTGAGGTTAAGTTCTTTTTGTTGTTGGTTGAAAACAACGTAGAGTTTACGCTCTGAAAATTAGTTTCTCTTATCGTGGACTCATCCAGATGTTTACAAGAGTCAAAAACATTAAACGATAGCTGAACCACATGTCATACATTAATTATGCTCAAAAAATAGTGGCGTTGAGACAAGAAAAATATTGGTCAACTCGAAACTATCGACACTTAAAAAATAAAGACGGACTTTAAAATCGAGTCAACAGAAAAATGATCAACATTTCTACAAAATGCATGCATAAAATGCGCACAAAGGCAAATAAAAATATAGAGCTGAATCGAGGAATATTTTGAAATAACAATTTAAGAAGTAATTAAATAACAAATACAATTTATTATACACACATTTAAACTTAATAACTTTATTTGCCACAAGAAGTGGCAAATTATTTATTTATCTCTAGAATTTTTGATAAAAGTCATGAAAATCATGGAGATACAAAAATCAACAAAATGAAATCAAGTGAAGACTTTTGTGCCACATTGTATATTAATGTAAATAATTAAAGTTATTATAAAATTTTATACGATTCTGTAAGATTTCTTACTAAATTAGTAATGAGAACTTGTGAAATAAATAATAATTAAATTTTTAAGTAAATTATATCTCATGAAAATTAAATATGTTTTGAAAGCTCTTCACTGTTCAACACTAATTAATGTTTAATTAACTTTATTTATTAAAAATTTATATTTTACACATCGTTTCTTGAAACTCTTTTTTAAGATTTATATTCTATTTTGTCCTTGTTTCTCAAATATTTTTATTAGACTTGTAAACGCCACTATTAGACCTCTTTCTTGCTTGTCACTTGAATATCGATCCTCATTACTCTTTTAGGCAATTAATATCAATTTCTCGTTTAATTGTAACATTTAATAAGTTATACCTGTTCTGGAGCGGTAATTTTTTCCCATTTCAAAATATGTATTTCAGTGTAATTATTCTGTAACTTGACGGAGTGTGTTAATTTTCCATAAAATAAATAACTTTCTATTTTTAGTTTTATAATTGATCGCTCAATTGTTTTATTGTTGTAATTTATTTAATTAGTTATTTTCTAATTTAGCTGGATGCTTTTCCAAATAATCTTCAACTAAATATTATTTTATTTTTTAATTTGCACCTTAATCGCAAGGAAAAGCAAGGTGACACAAATGAATCCTTGTTTTTTTTATTTAAATTGGCTTAATCATCCTTGAATCAAATTTTAATCATTAAAATTTATCTTCTATCTGTTCTAACAGTATAAGTAGAATCTTCCAGGCTCATAGCAAATATCACGACAATATTATTACCGAACAACAAAATAAAATTTTTATTCTTTTCAAGTTTTGAAAAAAGAATATACAAGGTTGAAATGCAAAAAATAATTTTGAACTTCAAAGTAAATTTTAGAAAAATAATTCAATATTATTCGCCTGTAGCATTTACTATTATTTACTTTCGAATGCATACGGCTAGGAGACATAGAATTTCAAAATGCACTTAAAATATTTTCTCTTGACGAAAATTTCTAGTGAAATATGAAAATAAAAATTTTTAAATTTATTCCATCATTAATATTTTACTACTACTTTGTAACTGTGACTCAGTGTCACAGTTTACATTTACTTAAAGTGTAAAAAATCATAATTAAACAGGAAAACGAAAAGGTCTTATTTACATTTACTTCTGAATTTTCTAAATATATTTACACTTAAAATAAGATTGTACCATTAAATAACGAATTCTAAAAATTTCCAAAATAGATGTGGTATTTTAAGTTAAATATTACGTAAACTTTTTAATAAATATTTTCCGCAATTTTTGGTTAAATAAATTTATCTGAAAAACTGTAATTTAATTTGCGTTTTACGTAAAAAATTTACTAATTTTGGATGTCGTAGGTCCGGGGTTATATTAAATGGAAGAAATTTTTTTAGTTAAATTAGTTTAATTTGAAATTACCGATTCTTGACAAATAAAAGCTTGAATTTGAATTTATTAAATCTGTAATCTAAATAATTATTGACACCCTTTAACTAAAGCTAATGAGGAGCGGAACCCTCAAATTAGAGTTAATTTAAATAAGGCAGAAAATCACTGAAATTGAATAAATTAATTTTGAGAATTTGCATTTAATATTTTCGCTTTGTAAATAATTTCATTTACCTCTTCATTTGTGAAAAATTTTAATAGATTTTCAAGTTTCAGCTATTATGAGCTTTTAGATCCCTTTGATAGAATTTATTTTAAGTTATATACGCTGACTTTCGTATCAGCCAAAGGCAAATGCCATTTTCCTATCTTCCAGTATAATTAAACTAACGGAACTAAAACTTTGTTCAAGTTGTGTTGTGATGTCCTTTTAAATAATTAAAAATTAACTTTACCTAATAGAGGCAATTAAATTTAAATAAAAGTGAATTAAGCCCTAAATCGATTTGAAAATTATTTCAAAAAAATCAAATTAATAAATTATTATTTATTTTAACTAGCAATTCTCGCGTGGGATTCAAATTAAGCCGACCTGTAAGTTTACGGTTTAGCTTTATTTCTATTTTATGTGGAGGTACTTTCAAAATTTTTTTATGCTTGATAATGTAAATTATTATTGCAATAGGCTTCGAGCATTGTTATGTGAAATGTTTCGATGGTAACTTTGAATCGATTGTTCGAATTTTAGTTCAGCTTTCGGCTATTTGAATTTTGATGTGATCAGTGACGTCACTATACCATATGAAAATTGTTAGCAACATTCGGCGTACTTGGATGGATAAATCTTCCTTATTAGTTTGTATTTGCTGGAAGCTTCATTTATCAAGATCAAAGAATCGACAACAAAATTTACGTTGAGCCAAAATCACCGATCAATTATTTTTTCAATACAAAATTATTCAGGTTTTTTTGGTATTCTGTTCTGTGTACTTCTTAATGTCAAAGTTGCGATGGCATAATTTGCAAAAATGAGAACATTTTCCGATTTAGTGATAACTACTGACATGATTAACAGATTAATCGATAAAATTTTATGTTACCTTGAAGAGATCTAGTAAGATCAACTCGTCATTTTAGGCTTAAAATCTCATTAATCCAATATACGCGTCATTATTATTATTTTATTTTTTTTATGAATATTTCTAAAACTAAAATGGTCAAACAAATAAAATAAAAGTTTAAATATGTACGAACGCAGTATAAATCATGATATTTAGACCATTTTGGATTTAAAATTCTGAATTGGCATGTCTTGATTTCCAGTTCATTTAAAAATCTAAAGTTAGTAGAAACTCAAGTTTATAGAAATAAAAAAACTATAACGACCACACAACAGGTGTGGTTTTGACAAAAAAAAATTATTGAAAACAAATTGGGTTTTTAGCGAATTCCAGCTAATTGATTGTGGCAATGTTGTGCTTCAAACAAGTAAAGTATATTATTTGTTACTTTAATAAGTGTTGGACTATTTTTAATTTACTTTTAAAAACACAACCTTGTCAACATTTAAAAAAAGTAAAGCTCCTTGCAAACAAAATGAAATACCTAACGAAAACTTTTATTTCTAAAATTCCAACTTTTATTACATCATCGGTCAGCTTTTTAATCCGTTTTTACAAATTAAACTTTAAAACTTTTTACAGAACACTGAAACCAGTCGACTTCCACAGCTGATACAACTTTTAGTACGTATTACATTTTCCGAGCTATCCTACCTAGGATTTTATAACAAATGCAACAACTTTATGAGAAAACCGAATATTGCATGAAATTTTTGCTTAATGTATAATCCTTCAGGCTGTTTGCTTTTCTTTCGGCAAAGTTCCATTTCTTTAATATAAATGTATATTATATGCATATTCGAAGCTGAATAATTAAAACGGAAGTAAGGCCCTAAAGGACATCGGCATTGTTGGAATTTTAAATATTAATACTTTTCCTTCTCATAATATTAAAGTTTACTTTTCATATGTAAAAATAACTAACCATTTTTGTGTGCATAAACTAACACTGAACAAAAAAGCTTTTTGAAAGAACTGTTTGTGGGGGTAATGCGCCGACATTAAATTTATTTTTATTTTTTTTTATTACGGTAGTAAGTCGTAAATCGGTTACTTCATATAAGCATTGATTAAAGACTTTTAAAAAGTAAGCAAAAAATAAAATTTCGCCCGTCCAATTTTGTTGCCGATGTTTCGCTCTCGACGAATATTACAAATTTCGTCATTAACAGCTGAGCCATTAAACGTAAAACTATTTTTTGAAAAATGCGAGACAGCTTCTATTGTTAAAAAACAGATTGGTTTCATTCCATTTCATCAATCTTCGTACGGAAGAACAAACGTTTAGTCGTTTAAAGTGACATTTATAAAAATGAGATTTAGTGCATCATAAAAGGAGGCAAATTTATAATGTAGATTCCAAATTTATTTCTTGGGGCGCTAAAAGGTGCATATTTTTTGAAATTGAAAAAGAATACATTTTGTTATTTGTGCAAACTGCGAAGTTTCTTTTTTTGCACGATAAAATCCACGATTGACCAACTCCACGCAGGAAGTTTGTTACGAGTTGAATTTTAATTAAAAATGCGCTTCCGAATGAGGTATACAAATCAGTTTTTTGAAATGTTATCCAATAAAATAATAATTTATTGATGCGTAATAGAAATGAAACGTATTATTGGAAATTTCAGCAACGCAAAAGTTTTAAATGGACCAGGTACGTACCTAGTAGTGGAAATCCCTTGAAGCCGTTTAATTTAATTGCAGAAATGAAATGTGAAAAATCAGCAAAGAAAATTCGTGCTAAAGTAATACAAAACCACTGTCTTGCGGAGAAAACTCATTTATTAAATTTTATTATAATTACTCGTAATTTTTAATTCCTTCTTTACTTTTAACATTTTCTAGCTCGCTAGGTTTTTTCTTAATAAATTTTAAAATTTTACTTGAAAATCTGGAAATAGATTTTCCTTCACGTTTAGTTTTACGTTTTTATTATTTATTCATTTTATGTTAAATAGAAAATTTGTGAGAACAAATTGAAAAATTAATTTTTCCTTATTAATATAAAAAACGAAAATTTATATTTACCTTCGCGTATTTGAACTGGTAATTTTTGAAAATCAAATGAGGTCAAATTCAAATACTATTTTGAATAAGGTTGTAAGTTTTCTTCACATAAAATCACATTTTAACAAACAAATGAACGTGATTTACTCATTCAAGATTTAAATCATTCTGATGCTTGAAAGAGGGTTAGGGAATCTTTGATTAACGACTTTCCTTTACGTATACCTAACGTTTCGTCCTAAATACTATAACCGTTAAATTTCACCTAACAAGTTAAATGGTTTGCAAGTTCACTAATTACTCTTAGAATATGTAAGCAGACATTTAACTTAGGAAGCTATTCCATGACTCAGATATTTCTAACAGAAAACCTAATATAATTTTATATTTTACAAACTTCCTACTTAAAAGCGTCGTGTTCCATCTTCCATCTTAAAAGTTTATTTGCGGGAAAAGTGCAGGGATTTTCTTGTACGATGTGCTGCATTCAAAAAGTTCAAGAAGACATATTGCAATGTTATCAACTCCTTTTATTTTATAAATAAAGAATTACTAATAGTTCAATTGAAATTAGATGTTATATTCAAGAACCATGAAAGATAATACTCAACTAGATACTTAAACACAACCCTATATGTTAATTTTATTCAATCAAATTTTAAACGTTTTAAATTTCAAATTTTTATTTTTTACAACTGTTGATGACCAATTTGTCAGCCGTAACGCGCGTACAATTATTTTTAACTACTATTTAACTTTCAGCTTTAATTGATCATTGAGATGACTTAACCATAGACAAATTTGTTTTTAAATTTATTTACTGGTCTCGTGGCTTTAAATTAATTTAATCGTGGTTATCTAATTTTCTTATTTTTATTACAATCGATGTTACCACTCTTGGCCGGTTTTGAAACTTAGTTTTATAAAACTTTACTAGATAATGCAATTAAAATAAAAAAATATCACAAAAATAGCCATTAATAAGTAGCAATGCGCACCCAAAATTAAAAACAAATCGAACCTCACGAGCGCATTACAGTGTACACCACAGCCTCTACCCCCTCAAACGCCGCACTGAAGAGTAATCTTGTTAAAATTAATCAAGGCTTCCGTTTAGTGTATTATTATCATTACGTGAACTATAAGCGTTTAAATGTGGTTAAGGAAACTAATAAAACTTAATCAAAAAGGAGAGTTAATGAAGCCGATTCAATCTCTCTTTCTCTTAGTTTCAAAATAAATAACCAGCAAAAATTCCTTTATGACAATAACAATTACAATTTTATAAAACAATAGAAATTTAAAAATTCCACTGCCGGACTCGGAAGAATACAGTTAAAGCGGATATTCTCACCTGGTTACATTTTTGGTTTCTAAAAATTATAATGGGTTATGGTTTTGTAGTAAAGTTTTTCAAAAGAATTGTTTAAAGCGCTGTACGGAATTACTTTTTAAAAATAATAATTCGAAGCATCAGAGTTTTGCTTTGCTGATCGAATGAAGTTCTAAAAATAAATTAAAGTGGAAGTTCTATAAACGTAAAATTACTTTGAAACCTCTTCAGGCAAATTTAAAATATTGTTGAGCTACAGTACTTACAGAGAAATTTTGTTGCAGTAGTAACCAAAGTTTGGGCTAGACTATCACTAAATTTGTGGTACAGAAATTTTTAAAATTATTAATTAATTTTTATAGTTTTATATTGCAAATTAAAAATGTTAATATTCCTCAAATATATGTAATTGTGATAAAGTGTTACTTTTCGTAATTTCCAGTTTCACAATATTTTACTTTTCGGTCACATAGAGCAAACTATTGTGGAACTGGTTACGAAATGAATATTAGAACATCAGTTTTTTTGTTTATTTACTTTAATAACATAACAAAAAAAAATCATTAGCAGTACCCAACATTAAAATTTAAGAATTAAAAATCGCTTTTTGCTTTGTGATTCGTTCGTCGTTATAATACTGATCATTACGATTGTCTATTTTAAAGTTACTGCATACAACTTTAAATAAATAATTATTTACGTAAATAAATAGTAGATAACTTCTACAATTTTTTATAGAAAACTGGAAACCAATGCTTTTGAAATTGCATTACGTACAAAACATACAAATTCAACGAAACGAGAAATGGTGATACTTACTAATTGTTCATTTCCACTAATTAGGAGGTTGGCTGATGAGTTGGCAGAATTTTTTAATTTAAAGTTAACAACTTTGGTAATAAGAATAGTACAAATTATATTTTACTTGTTTATTTGTTATGTTAACAATTCTTAATTTTAAAAGCAGCTTTATTCAATTTAAAAATTAAGTTAAAGTCCAATGACTAAAAAGTATTTTAAATAATGAAATCGCGTCAGCACGGTCCACTCGGCACGGTAGCCTTTTTTGAAATTCGATTTTATATTATTCTAATACAAAACATCTTAATAGTGAGAAAAATTGAAGCTAAACAAGGCCCAAATTTTGATACAGGCAAATCTAAAAAACAACATAGTCAAAAAAAGAGTTATGATCTCCCTGTTAAGAGGAGACCTATGTTCAACACTGGATTAATAAAACCACTAAAGAAAAAAATAATTATTAGCCCTATAGCCCTGTTTTTTATAATGGTGGCAATTCATTAACTTAGGGGGACCGCCGGCTTAACGTGTCCTTAAAATCACGGAAACTTTGTCATAAGGAAGTTTGACTTTCCCTAGGTTTGAACCCGATACCTCGTATTTGCAGTTGATTGGGTTATCTGCGTAAAAGGGTTTTCCAATACTGGCAATCAAAATTTGAAGGCTATAGTAATTAATGTTTGGCAAATCATCATTGAAAACCAGCAGTGTGGTGTTAAGCATATACTGGCAGGCTAGGAAGCGGAAAACCGCAGTTCTATTCCTAGTCGCACTACATACACTGCTGGGAAATCGGAGGTAGTACAATGGGCCCGGTTTAGAGGCCTAAGTGCGTGCAAGCTTGTCTTGCCCTCCACAATAAAATCCAAATCCAATTCAATCCATCAGCATTGAAAATTACAGTATTGAGCAACGCGTGTAAATAATTAAGCTTTACTAAAAATCGCGACGTTTTGCGACTTATTTGCATAGATCTGTGATTTAATGAAGCCCCACAAGAAAAAGTTTAATGGCGTTAAATCACATGATCTTCATGTGGCCAGTTGACGTCACCGAAACGCGAGATAATCATGCCGTCCAATTTTTTGTGCAGAAAATTCATTGTTACATGGTGTGTGGCACGTAGCGCCGTCTTGTTAAAGGCCTAAACAGAATGAACGCGAAACCAACGCGACGTAACGTCCGTCAAACGCTGACGTTACGCTTTCGAAACGATACTGCACAGAATAGCGCGAAACCGACGCGACGTCAAAAACCTAACCTCACAGCCTAACCTGCATAATCTTAAAATAAGTGTTGTTATTTGTTGACGTGTTAACTTATTCCCTTAGCTTATTCTTATTAAAATTAAAGATAATGGATGATTTCGAACTATTTTTAAATTTTTACATGTTATATTTAATGTATCTTATAAAAATGACAAATAATGTTACCAACTTATATTGATTTAAAAATTAAATCACCAAATTGTAGTTGGTAGTGGTCGTTTCGCGTTAAGTTTACCAACGTTCGACGTTGGGATCGCGTTGCGAGCGTTCATTCTGTTCGAACGTATTGCAACTACATACATTTAACTTTTGACGGACGTTACGTCGCGTTGGTTTCGCGTTCATTCTGTTTAGGCCTTAAAACCGCATATCGTTGAGATCCATACCTTCCAATTTAGGTCACAAAAAATTGCTTTTCATCGACCTGTACTTCTCGCCGATGATAGTTATTTTGATTTGTTTAAGTTTAATGATTTGCACTCATTGTTCACCACTGTAACTTTCAATGATGATTTGCTAAATATTAATTGTTATAGCCTTTAAATTTGATAGCTGTAGCTTTACCAACATGGCCGCTATACACTGTCAAAGTTTGAGCGTCCTTATTGGAAAACCCTTTAGAACTATTTCAAGGTTACTGTTAACCAACCGTTGCGCTTAATCAAAAATAAAATGCCACTCAAAAAATTTAGAAAAAAAATTGATCTTACAGTACCAAATTTCGTCCATTCAAAATTATATAATATACTCTCCAATAATTCAATGCAAATTTTAAACTGTAAACTTGGAATAGCAAACTGAAAATAAATATGACGTATTTAAGCGGATAAGCTACTAATTTGTTCTATCGAATTTATTCTAATAAAAATAAGCAAAAAACATATTTTTCTGGAAAACCAAATTGAAGAAAAACCGTAATCCAATTTCAGCAAAAGCTACCAATTTGATCGTTATTAAATTTTATTGTCATGATATTTTTTAAAAGCAGAGGTAGTTTACTAATTTTTTTTGCAAATAGTTTTGCGTTGAAAAATATAATGTTGTGCAAAAATTTATTGCTCGTTTGATTTGTAGAAATGGTCGGATACGCTGCTAATGGAGAATTTTGTAAATTTCAAATGCTTTTTTAAAGTTCTATTAAATTAAAAATTAATTGTAAGTTAAAATTTGAATAACAAACCAATTACTTACATTAAGAAAATAATAATGCTGTGGTTCAAAAGGGTTAATGAATTGCCATCATTAACATAAAAACCAGGGTTACAGGCACATTTAAAGGCCAGGTTAGCAAGCTACCTATATATGTACTATATTTAGATTCTCTTACGGCAGAAGCCGCCTTTCCGTTTTCAGCTTTTATTTTCTTTTATCTCGGGATAACTCTTTTTTCATATTTCTGAAATTCATCGCCTCCTCTACATCGTCTCTCCAGATTTTTCTCGGCCGTCTTCTCTTCTTTTGGTCCGACGGGATCCATTCTACCACTTTTCGTGGCTATCTATTTTCTGACATTCTCAATGTACATATGTCCGAACCATGTCAGTTTCGTCAAATGGACGAAACTCATAACAACTATGGTATATTACCACTATCTGGTTCCACTGCTGGACAAAAACTTTTCTCAATCAAAACTTTTAATTTTAAACGTTTTAATCTTCTTCCTCTTCCAAGGATCTGACCAATTAGGGTCCGTTTCTCAAGTTTTAGTCCTTACTTCATGCCCCACCAAGTTCCACTTTAATTGCGAAGCTCTCTGAGTTAAATCTTTAGTGGCAAAATCTTTTTCTTAAAAGTGCAGTTTTGAGCAGGCCAAGGTTATTACTCTTTTGACTTGAAACTTTCCGGTATACAATGTAATTGAAATAAACATTGTAAAATTTAACCGGCAAATTATCTTCAACTTTGCATTACAATTTTTTTTAGAACGAGACTGTTATTATCATATATCAAACGATTAATTAAATTTACATACAAATTTAGCAAACAAATGATAAAAACGGTAAATAAGAATGTGGGAGATTGTTAAAAGAAAAATTACATGATAAGATTTAGTTGCGTATTAACATTGTTCCTGTTTTCAGTTCACCAAAATGCAAGAATAATTCAGAAAAAAATGATTTCGAATTCATTACTGACGTCAAATTACGATTACGTTACCGAAGATGACGCATGGGCGCAATTGAACGAATTGGGATTATTCAATGATAGTATCAACTTAAATTACTACGAATTTAATAGCAGTGATAACACCCACGACCTAAGATGTAAACTAAACCACAAAAATGTAACCGGATTTCAGGAAGGAAATTACTGTGAGGCCTTGTCGGACACAATAATGTGCTGGCCACCGACGCCCGTCAACACAACTGCGTATCTTAAATGCTTTTCCGAATTTTTGGGCTTCAAGTACGACGACACACGTAAGTACAATTTTAAATGCAAAATTAATTAAAGCTTACATTTTACAAATATTTTCATAAAAAACTCGTTAAAATTTAAATAACGAGTAGGGAAAACTGGCAAAAGTGAAAAGTATGCATTTTTCTCAAGAGACTATTATGTGATCCATTGAGCTCACTTGAAAATAAAAGGAAGGCAAAGTCGCGACATTCTTTTAATAATGAAATATTTATGATTTTTCATTCCTGTGTTTCGCTTTGAAACGAGTATTTTACATACCTACTCTTCGTACATAAATTTACCTGAAGTACATAATCCAAAATTCGCTCCCATGGGCGGCGTTAAAATATATTTTTTCACACTTTTTAGGGATTTTCAAAATTATTTTTTAAATAAGCAATTATAAGAATTTTAATGTGAACGATTATTCGATTCACTTGTACATTTTCAGAGGAAAATATTACCAATTTAGATTTAAACACGCGGTTGCATTTGCATATCATAAAAATAACGCGTAAAATTAAAAAATAATAAAGGTATCTCATCCTGTCGTAATAACAATATTTGTTTGAACAACTTAGGCGTTCTGTACTTTACATGTAAAATGATAAAGTTGCTGCTACCGCAAAGTTTTCTATTTGAATGAAAAGTTTGCTTCTTCAATAAATCGACCGATTTTTAATGAATTTTTATTGGGCATTAAAAATTTTATTCACTGTAGAATCGCAATAGAAATTTACGTCATTTTCTTTCGTTTTATTATCTAATATTGATTTAAAAATATTTGTCGGACAAAAAGTAAAAAAGTATTTTCCATTTTGTAGGATAAGCCTAGTAAATTTTTTGTTTTACTTTTCTCATTAAAAAAATATATTAAAGATACATGGATGGTTTTAAGTAAATCAATACAAATAGAGATCGCAGATTGGTTAAATCAACAGATGGCAAAAACTAAGTTAATAAAAATGATTATCAGCTAGTGCCAGTGGTACCAGGCGTTAGTTCACCTTCAGGCGAAAGAAGGAAGAAAATATTTTATTTTTTGATAAAAATAAACTAGAGGAGAGCTTAAACCAACTGCAGCAAGAGATGGACTAAGTTACAGATATTAGATTAGCGTCAATTATTTTATCAAAAACTCCCACTGAAAATGAATCTTTCAAAATGAAGCTATGGAAGCTAGTCTTAAAAAATTGTATATTCACGCGTAGCTTATATAACCACAAAAATTGAAAAAAGAACTTGACTTTGCGTTAAACAGTGACATCTCTAAATAAAGAAATCAAGCGAACTAGAGCATACAAAGTGGTGCAAAATAAAAGTATGCTCGAATAGTACGCTATCATAAGCTTTCTGTAAAAACTTCTGGGTATCAATTTAAAAGCAATTTACTTTTTGATGTCTGGAACTTGACTTGCCTCATCACTATTCTGCCTTTGTATTATTTTCTACAAAACATTTTTGAAAAAATACCTTAGGGTTGGATAAAATAAACTTACAAATCTTAGGACGAGCATCTGAATTTGTCAGTTTATAGAGCTCTCACGTTACACCATACGTCAAGTTAAACTAAAAATGAATTTGTTAGTTTGACAGTAACTCGTCCTGTGCTTTGAAATTTGGCGCTAAAAATTGAACAAAAACAAAACAATTTAATGCTATCATTGTTGTCGGGTTAACAAAAAAATTAATAACGTGGCATAATTCCAAAAATTATTTTCTAATTGAAAATTTATTGTGAAAACAGAACAAAACAATATTGTGCACAGCTTTATCCTTGAAATACGTATACCAGGAACGATTAATGATAATTTTCAATAAGGATTTCCAATTTATTGTTTTAAAACATAAAAGAGCTTGATGAAAACATACCTTAATATAATAGCGATTTAAAAAAACAAATGTATCCGATTTATGTAAGACACATATAGAATTTTCAGTAGGCAACAAACAAGGAGCGGAAATGATTCCGAAAGGAAGAGCCGGGTTATACATTTTTAGTGAACGTATAAAGCTGTACTAAAGCACTTTGTGTCTAAAGATTAAATAAGAAGGAAGTTTTGTTTTATTAAAAGACAATGGATTAAATAGGATTAATAAGATTGTTCTGTTATGTAGGCTCGAAGCCTCGCCTGAAAGTAATTTAATGGTAAAGTTATTCAGAATACAATACACCATAGTTTTATTAACCCACTTAGTTTTAAAATTAAGAGAATACCAAAGAAGAAATTTCACAACAATACAGATATTTTCAGTTAAGTAAGCACAAGCACTTTTGGTATTAATTCAAAATTTGATTGATTACTTGAAAAAACCACTTGATAAGTGGTGCGGTAGTATTGGTCGATACAATTTCAAAATGCCACCCTTATCTCTCTATCTCACTGGAAATATTTATATAAGCCGAATGCCTGCAGCTAAATGGTCCAATGTACATTTTGCTTCTTAGTAATTCACTTTGTGTAATATTTTAAATGAAAAATTTTGAGAATACAAGATAAAGCGAAAGGCTGTTATTTATTTAAAATATTACTTTTGACACCTAAAGTATACTTTTACTTTTTTTCTTCCACTTTTTAGCAAAATTCTATATTAAGCATTATTTATTTAAGAACTATCATGGTTTTTGCTAGTAAATATGCAAACGATGTTGTTGGGGACATTTACAATTATTAGTACCTACATTTTCAAGTTGTTTCGGTACTAAAAAGTTTAATAATTACTGTAACTTGCTCGGAGCTTCCGTGAAATCTGTTGCACCAATAAATTCGTGAATAGTGTCTTTGAAAATTACAAAATTATGATGTATTTTTATTTATAATACAATATACGGATAGTTAAATTAGGTATGTGCTTGATATCAAGGTACAACCACCACAACACAAATGTGTTTAACTTTAAATATATTGGAATATAAATTAGTAAACGAGACACAAAATTAGCACAAAATTATAAAGTAATAATGCTTTTTAATTATAAGAAAGTGGTGCTTTTGTTTTGCTTTTTTTATTAATTATTGTTAATTGCCGCCCGAACCGTTTTTAATATATAAAATATATACTAATATAATATAAAAGAAGAGAAAGAGAGTGTGAAAATGGTCAACAAAAATAATTAATTAATATCAGTTGCTCATGGCATCAAAACAGTTTAAAAATTTATTAATATTCACCTTTACTACCGCAGTTTTTCGCCTGATACCCCTCTAACCAAGGGTCGCCATCTTCTCCATTTTTGCCCTTCAAGTCCAACTCACAATACCACCACATTTTTATTACGATTAAAATTGAAAAAATAATTAAAAGTGAACACGTACTTTTTACAAAAATTTTAAATTAAAAATTAATCCAAGATAATTTACAGCTTTCATTAAGCTTTTCCACAAAAACTCATTTTCAACACTTTTTACTTCAGTCTGCGAGAAACTGAAGATGGAAATCCAAATTATTGTGATCAAGAACGAAATCCTCGTAAATGAAAGACTCCTGAAAATAAACAAAAATTTATAATCTAGATGCAATAAGAAGGCAGATAAGACTAACTTTAGTTGAACAAATCTTTTTTCAAAAAGTAAATTTATTTCATAAAATAAATCTTAAGAAATACAGGTAGTACTTATTTTAATTGAACATCTTAAATTGAGTGCTTTTTCTTATTTTTTCCGAATTAAAAACAATAATAAATTAACAACAGCTTAGATTTCTTTTTTCGGAGGATCCTAATTTTAAGTACCGCAGGATTTACCTAATATATGCGTTACCGTTTATCAATTTTATGACAGTATAATTCTCAGACAATTCTTAATTTTTCCTTACAAGGTTTTGGTTTTGTGTTATGGCTTATGGCAATAGTTTTTTTTTTACAAAATATTACTACAATAAATTTATTCAATAGGTAGGTACATTTATTTTTCTTCATTTCATTGAAAATAACGCCAAAATTGTTTTTATCTTGAATGTAACAATTATTTTATTTTTTTTTATCTGATGAGTTCAAAACTGACGTGAATTAAAGATATTCTCGCTACTTACAGCTCGCTACTGACCACAAATTGATTCTAAAAAGAAAAATCAAAAAATAATTAACCTAAGCTCTTAACTTTCAAACCTTTCAAAGCATTCATCATTTTTAAACCTTGCTTTTTTTGTAAAAAAACATTTGTGGTCAGTGAATGAACGGTGAGTAGCAGGAATCTCGTTAATCTTTTCATGTGCGTCAGTAGGAACTCGTGAAATTTTCAGTAAAATTTGTTTTTTTATCAGTGTAAGTCCCATTTAATTATTTTTTTAATTTTAAACTTAATTTTACTGTGGGTGTTATAAAAATTGAAACAAAAAGACAAGAAACTTAACCTAATATTACAAATTTTTGTTTCATAAAAGAAAATCAAGATCTCACGATGATATTTGGTTTAAAATATACAAAATTGGTTCTATCTGATCGTTTTTAAAATTTGTATTTTGAAATATTGGAAGAAAAACTGCAACCGCAAGTGGAAAAGCGTCGACTGTTCTTTGAAAGTACAGAGTAAAACTTTTCTATTACTTTTCAAACAGTGATACTAAGCAAATTACGATTAAATATGTCTTATTTATTTACCAAATTTACAAATTTTACATTTAAAATCCCCAAAAATGTAATTTAAAAAATTTTACCTTTTTAAAAGTCTTCCGTATAAATTTTACTTTTCATCGGCGCTATTTTTCCACATTTAAAAAATAATTATTGAAATACACTTAAGGCACTCGCGGGTTCAACTGGCCAATATTTTAGTTTCACAAATCACTTAATTTGCACAAAATATTGAATTTTCTTGCAACTTTTCTAAATTTACACGGCCAACTTGGCTTCTAGATTACGTCAAAACAAAAACAAATCGGCTCGGTGGTAGGTATAATAATTTCACGAATCATAATATTTGTTGATTGATGTAACGAAATTACCCGAAAGTAACTTTTCTTTTTCAAAATTTAACATTAAAACCGAACATTTTTAATGCAACTTTTTTGCAAGTTACTTCCTGTCAATTTCGTCACTGCAACAAACAAAAATTGTGATTCATTAAATTAGTACACAACCTCGCCAATTTGCTTTTAGTTTGACATAATCAAGAAGCCAAGTTGGCTGTGCGATTTCCAAAAGTGGTTAAAAAGTTCAATTTTTTGTGCGAGTGAAGTGGATTGCAATGTCAAAGTTTTTGACCAGTTGAACTCGTAAGTGTCTTAAGTGTATTCAGAAAGCTATTTTGATTAAATGTGGAAAAGAAACCTCGATGCTCGATGGAAAGTGATTTTTATAAAATTTGCATGAATGGCTTATTTCATTTGACATTTGAAAAGGTAAATTATTTTAAATTACATTTTTGAGATTTTGAGTGGTGAAATTTGTAGTACATTAGTAAAAAATCATGTGCTTTTTTCGAGCTAAAAAACTTTTGTTGTTAAATTTTCTTCGAATCTCGACATCATTCTGAGAGTAAGTTATTTTAAATGTTACAAAGAAAAAATTCAGTGTATTGATATTTTCAGAATAACAAATTTTTGAATTAAGCTCTAACAAAAGCAAACATCTCTAAGGAATTACTAGACACTAGATGAGAATTAAATTGTTATAAAAATGATAAACAGTGACGAAACAGAGCGGCTCTCGAGGAAGAAAATTAAAGCTGTTTTGAATATATGCTAATCGTTAAAATAAGTAAATCTTATAACTTATTTTATCAAAATAATGATATTTGAAAAACTTTTAACAAGTAATCCCACTTAAAGTTTTCTAGATCAAGTACCCGACGTACGTCCTATTATCTTCCCTATTGTCGTGATTTTGTGTTGCGAAATCACATTTGTGATTTCAAATAATTAACTATATATACGTAAATGAAAAATTTGTTTCTTTGTTATCAAATTGCAACATTTGAAGGCACCTTTTTCGTTGCTTAAAATGCAGAATAAGAATTTTTTTGGCGAAGGTTTAATATAAAAAACTATAAAAATTTATTGTTTGCATGCTCATCCATATTTTCTTATTAAATTAAATCAAAGTAAAGTTTTCCTTGAAATATTAATTTATCTACCATTTCGTGATGTGGAAACACTGTCGTAACTAACCATACACATTTTCTCATGTCGACTTTGCACAAAGTGCAACTATTTTCAGAATTAGACAGAATCTATCGATTTACATCAATGCTGTAATTTAATAAGTTTTGAAATTAGAATACTGAGGTACGATAGAGAAATTATTATTAATGCATCAGTGTGACATAATACATTCCTAACTTATGAAATAAATTTTAAAGCTTAATAATTTTCTTTCTTGTGCATTATTGTAACGTTATAATTTATAAAAAAGTGGTATTAGTACATACTTAAGCATAGTTTAAACTGGAAATAAAATAATACTTAAAAAAAATCTAAACGGTTCTCAAAAGTGCGACTCGCCCGAGTGGTCGTTTGAGCAACATTGCAAAAATAAGTAGGTATTAAAACGAGTTTCAATCTTAAAAATTTGGCCATTAAAATTATTTATTTTTCAAACATCTCTTGGACGATTCACGTTGCTAAATATTAGATAGCAATAAAACGAATGTTACTTAAAATTTACTAATTTATTTGGTGGTAACCCAATTTAAATGCAACATGGTGTGAATTTATCAGATATTGCACAACACACACGGCGGCGTAATTGTTTTTGGTATGCAAATTTGTTTCTGTAGGGTACCGCTTTTGCTGATGAAGTAAAACTATACTCTCAACAAATCTATAATTCAATTCCTGATGTATTGCGAGTTAAGAAATTTCAATATTTTCTTATATAATTCAAACGAATAGAAGATAACAACATCTTTTCGAGAGGTCAGATTTGTTACTTACACTTCAAAGTTTTGTTTTCAGTTTGTTAAAATGAGATGGAAATGACCATCATCATCGTGACTTCAGTGATGGGTAATTTCCCTGCGGGTTACCAACTTTGGTTAAACTCGGACATTTATCTCTCACTTTTTTGATAAACTTTTGATGTAGAAATTAGTATTCCTTTTACTTTCGTTTAAATTCTGATTTTGATAAAAATGTCTCAGAAGTAAATTAATGCATAATGAAAAGCTTACCGTCGATTAATTATTTTCTGCGATTATAATGTCAACAATTATTGTAAGCGCTGTTTTCATCGTATAATATTATATAATATTAATTTAAATGCATGCAATGAGATTGCGTCATAAATTGCTACCAATTAGGACACACCATTAATGCTGTTGTATCATTTTTAGCAACCTACAGGTTGAAATCTTTAAAAGGTTTCCTTCGTACCAGGTCCCTCGTGTTTAATAATGCGGTTTCTGTTGATATTTTAAGTGATATGATAAATGATTCATATTATTTAATAAATATAATTTTATTTGTTATATATTTATTATTAATTTTGCTTAACAATTTTACAAAGTTTGTGAGCATTAATAAATTACAGCTGTAAATGTGCTTTGTAAGATTGAGCAGTAAAACATTCGACAAGATCTGGGTATTAATAATTTTTAAAGTATTATGAATATTAACTTGTTAAATTACATAATATGAGAACAACTCACAGATTTCTGACTAAGCTTAACTAATAATTTTATTAAATGGAAGAATCTGCAATCTTCCTACCGAGAATATCTCCAATATTTCGATATCTGAGGTAAACTTTTACAAATTTTTTAGGTTTTTATTTTAAAAAATCTTTAATTTATTTTAAGAGAATTTGTATAGGACAATGCATAGATTTAGTTTTTCCAAATTTTTCTAAAGTCGTACTTAGTATTCCACTTAAATTCTAAATCAAAAACTTTAATTCATTTTGAATCCAAATTCCATTAAAGTAACTAATAATAGTTTTTCAAAAGTTCAAGCAGTCAATAATAATTTTATAACTTCTGAAAATTAAATCCCTCTGATATAACTAAAATTTGAAACTAAAATCTAATCTACTTTTATATAAAGTTATTATATATATGTACATACATTTTACATTGACGTAACTTCATATTAAAATCGTTGACAGTAACTTCAATTTTAGATAAAAACTGATTAAACAAAATTTTATAAAAACTTACGTTCAATCCTCCTTACTCGCAAAGAAAACTTCCTTACAATATTATAATATCCTATTGTTTGTACAGTAATTTTACATTTCTCTTCAGTCTTTTTACCCTACAAATAGGGTGTGTGTGGTGAGCCTTTCACTAAGGCTTTTCATGTCAGATTACTCTTGGTGGTTTGCCATTGCCTTCCGAGAGGAGAGGGATAAATTTTTGTAGCCGGGCTGGGGCTCGAGCCTAGGGCTTCTAGTCTAGAGTCCGGTCCTTAGCCCACCTTTCATTCAATTTGACCAATTTGACATTTAATATCATAGTAAAATCTTTTTAAATCTATTTTCTTATTTACTTAAATTTTGGGATCTTATTTGTTGTGTTTCCACTACTGACTCGTATGAATGGATTAAGAAAATTCCCGCTATTTTCCGCTCACTCACTGATCAAAATTTATTTTAAAAAGGTATAATATTACAAAAAATAACCTAAGCTCTACTAGAGCTTACATTATTAATTTGTTAATCTGTGCTTTTTTTAAACTAAATTTGTAGTCAATGAGTGGACGTCGCGCTGGTCGGTAGCAAGAATCTCATTAATTCATTTATACTTGTCAATGGTAGACAATGGAAAAAATCAAATTTTTGTTTAATAATAATTGTGATATTTCTTTTGACACTTTTGCAAGTTAAATTATTAACCTTTTTAAAAATCACCTCTTTATTATTAAAATTTTTTTTACTAATTTTGCGATATTCGAACAATTTTATTTTCAAAAAACTTTATTTTTTTTTAAATTGCATA
This sequence comes from Rhagonycha fulva, assembly GCA_905340355.1. Taxonomy (NCBI): domain Eukaryota; kingdom Metazoa; phylum Arthropoda; class Insecta; order Coleoptera; family Cantharidae; genus Rhagonycha; species Rhagonycha fulva. Next base: position 5,468,143 of record HG996559.1, read on the forward strand.
TGATTATACCTTCAATTGTAAATTATATAAAAAGAAATAAACTTAAATTATAATAAAAATATAACTCGGTTGACAAAAACAAGTTAAAAAAAACGACCGTGACAGGACTCGAACCTGCAATCTTCGGATTCGAAGTCCGACGCCTTATCCATTAGGCCACACGGTCATACACAAATTTGCTATGGTATGATGAGCTGTCAGCAGTCGACGTTCATCTTGAAAATCAATCATTTAAAATTTTTAGTTGAACTTCTAAAAAGCACTAATATTTTTAAAAAGATGAATGATTTCTTATCTCTAATTGCGCTTTTCGATGCGCGCCTCGACGCTCCATTTATGTTTGAAATAGTTATTTTTAAATCATCTTCGAAAATAAATTGAAAGTGTAAAGGAAATTACTCGAAAGAAAATTATTAATATTAATTTGCAACTTACACGCGAACATGAAATAGAATTACCAACAATCAAAAATTTATTTTAAAATGCTGGGTTTTTAAGTTTTATGATTTAGTAATCAATAATAATCTGCGCTGTCATCTGACAATAATGCACAATAATTATGGGTAATTACTATAGGTTATAAAAGATTTAAAAAAATTCTTCATTGGGGGTATATCATAATAATTGTGTTCACATACAAGGTTGGATTATTACTTATGATTATGTTATAGTATTATGTACACCGGCTGTATAACAAGTGGCTGCGTCCTGCTAAAACCACTTATTTTCAAAAGTCATATAATCCAAGTTTTGCCACAAAATGATAGCTGTAAGTTTGATCGTATTTTTGAGAGATGAACTTTAAAATGCAACCTGCCATTTGTACATCCTTTATATTATTTTAAAAAATTGTAACTAGCAAACTCGCTCATTGTCATTGTCAATATGTCACAACTTAAAAATCGTCTTTGTTGAGTTAATTCGTGCAACTTCAGTAAAAATAAATGTTTTTCGTCCTATAAAAAATTGTCCTAACTGCATTTTAATTTATTCTCGATAGATGGCGCAAGTGACATTTTAGTACTTTAGCCAAATGGGTAGGTATGAATAGTGACACAAATCAGTTACCAAGCCTTCAAATTAAGGTTCAAATAAAGAAGTTCAAAAATGCACTTTCAATATTAAATTAATTAAATTTAAAAAAATAAATTTTTGAGAATGTCAAAAAATGAATATCAAAATTTATTACCAATAGAATACAATTTGCATTATTTATTGTATTTACTCTGTACTTATTAAAAATAAGAATAAACGGCACATTGATAAAAATTCACAGTAGTTGTAAAGATATTTTAAAAAAAACGTTACAATTTCATTGATACCGTAGCAGAAGCGTATGAGGTATGTAATTGATCAAGTAAAGCGACACATTTAGAAATATGACGGTCTTAATGTTTTTGGATCTGACCGTACCTTACATGGCTTAGCCTAAAATTAAGTTTGTAAAAATATAATTATTTTTGAATATACTTACTATTTCAGTTTTGTACTATACCTAGTAGAATTTTGTTCAAATATATTTGAACAAAAAATATATAAATATATAAATACGAGAATTCAATAATGGTATTGCAATAAAAAAGTGGTACAAGTAAAAAAGTGGACAAAAACAATTACAATGCAAAAACGTCACAACTCCTTAAAGAGTCGAATCAATGGGCCAGGATGCACTTTTAAAATGTCCCAGTTATTGAAAATTGTACACTGAATGATGACCAAAATTTACGAAAGAATTTATTATTACTCGTTTTAGTACCTAACGTAAACTATGGTAATTTTAAGTTGTGACACTTTTCACGACATGAAAAAGAACAAGCAATACAGAGCATTTAATTTTATCGGTCCATTTTTAGCGTCAATGTTAAAAGTAATATTTCGTCAAATAAAAGTGATAACTGCTGTAATTACTTACTTTCATTTTCTTTTAATATTTTATGTTAATATTAGGTAAATGGGTTTATCTATTGGGTATATATAAATAAATAAACACAACCTTTTGTCTTTCATAATACAAGCAGCGCTCGCTTATCTTATAATTAGAGATAAGTAATTAACTGTGTAATTAAGTAAAACAAAAAAATTCCAAAAATTGTGAATTTCATGTTATGAATATTTTAAAAATTAAAACTTTTGTTGATTGTTTTGTTTTTCAGTTTCCTCCCCCGAGGCAAAAACAGCAATTACAAATTAAAGTTTTGTCACATTATACTACCCTTTGAATTTTGATAAAACTACATTTGAATTCTTTCAAATAGTTCATCAAAGTGTAAAAGCAAATCATCAATAAAACTAAACTTGGGTTATTTATAAACTAATTTGGCTTAATAAATCCTAAAAATAAAAATTTAAGTTTTGCACAGATGTGCACAATACTTGAATTGTAGTACCCTATCATATCAACTCTAATTTGCATAAATATTATATTATGATGGAAGTTACATTTGCGCCATACTCGTAACGAAGGGGCTAGAGGAAAAGATGTAGCTCGGATTTATGCTACAATTTGATATTTAAGCACTTCAACTACTTTGTAAGTAAAGTGCACATTAACTACACATTTAACAAATTGATCTTACAACTTTTGAAAAATCGTATCTGTTAGTGTGAATTCATAATTGGCCATAAGCATACGAAATACATGAACTAAATAATATAATAAACATAACATTAAAACGCTCTTAATATGCTGTCATATGTCATAATGAACATTTTCTACTTATATGTTTCTTATGCTTACGGTCGCTGTACATTAATAAACTTTGTATAATTTGTTTTAATTTACGTGAAAGCAAACCGTAATTAATCGAACTTGTTTAAAAAATAATGTAGTAACTTTCCCAACGGACTGCTTGTTTATTTTTCAAATTGATGGTTTTAGGCGAAACCAAAAAAATCAAAATTTAAATTAATTAAACTTGTACTTAACACTAAAGTAAATTAAAATTGTGTTTACTTATCACTTCTACCATGGTAAATTGTTTATACTTCATGTTATTGCATGCTTTCAGTTTGGTTTCATTAACAATTGGGTTTGATATTCAATCATAGTGTTGAATAGTTACCAGAGGCTTATGTAATGTTTAGCTAAATTACTTTGTCCCTCTTCATTCAAAATTGAAAACAAGATTGAATGTACTTACGAACAGAATATCCGGTTTAGTAATAATATAAAAAAATTTCGTGTAAAAAAATAATGTGTTATTTTAAAAACTTCAAAAAGTCTGTTGCTATCTTATCCAAATTAATGGCCGATTTAACTATTAGAATGACAGGATTTCCAATAATCTTTTCGATAGAATGAATTTCAACAGAAAATTTAATTTTTTCCAAATTTTATTTTAAAATGTGTGGACGGATCCAATTAAACCATGCGAGAGGTTTATCAAAAATGATACCATGAGAGATTCAATCTGGCGATGAAAAATAAATGCCATCGGTGATTTTACTTCGCAATTGTTATCACGACGTTGTTAACGATCCCTTTGGTGTTAAATGGAACAGTGAACATAATAATGAATGACGATATGGAGATCTACAAACGCAGAAAAACATGTATATTTTGAACAAACAGTTTGTTTGTTTTACACGTTACCTAACCAGCAGATTGTATATAGGGCAATTTTAGAATTCAGTTTACCAGCTGATGCAACAAATTTTATATTCTGAAACTTTTAGTATCTTATTTTTTCGAACAAAATATGCTTTGATCAAATTGACATTGATATTATCAAAATAATGTAATTTTAGTGAAAACATGTCGTAATATACACATCTGGATTGATTAAAGTAATTCTTAGTGTGAATTCATAATGGCGGTCCAAAAAAAGAATTTCTAGGTTATCTTGTCAAATGTCAATATTTTGAGAGGTGTCAAAAAATAATTTGCATACAAATTTTGTTTATGGTTATTCAATATTTTTACTGACGCTTAACTTTCTCTATTTCTAAAATTTCACTACATTCTAAATTGTTGTACTGATGATATGGGTGCGAGATTTTTCTGATCGCTATCGCTAAATAAATCTACAAATGAACATCAGCTATACTAACCATTAATCCGATCAAATATCTGTAGAGCTGTATCTTTAAATAATTATGTATAAAAAATAATATAAAATTTACTACGGTTACAAAGGTGGTCAAAGCAAGAACGATAAAAATAATACTTAAACGTTACAAAAAGCTGCATTACAACAGATCATTAACATCAAAAAGATTAAGGGCCAGTTGTATAAAGGAGGGTTAACTCGGAGATCAGCTGATCCTGGATCAAGAGTTAACCCAGGATCAACGTCTATTCCTTTTATTTTGTTATTCTTACTTTAATACACAAAAAAACAATGTCGCCAGGTGTTATTTTAATATATGACAAATGGACTGAGACAAACAGTATAAATCACAATAAATTTCAAAGTAAATAAAGTTGATCCTGGGTTAATCCACCGATTTCTCGGATCAGGAAATCGGTGAGTTAACCCAGGATCAACGCTTGACTCTCGCTTATACAACAGACATTTGCTTTGATCCTGGTTTAACTCTGATCCGAGGATGATCCTCTTTTATACAACTGGCTCTAAGTGTTAGTGCAAAACCATGACACGAACCTTAACCAATATTTTGCCGACTATGCTTCTCGCAAATTAAATCTTTAAAATAAGATGGTGAGACATTTTAAGAACCACGAATTGCATAGAAAGTATAGCAAACGTTGTAAATTCTAAAGGTGGGTTTATCTATTTCTCAAACTTTTTGCCTTATAGGGCTATGATTTGTAAATCGTTGTCAATTAGGACTTTCGGGACTGATCGGTTTCTCTTCTCGAGATCCAAAAAAAGATGCGTTTACCTGGGGTTACTTACTTAAAAGATCAACTGAAGGAAATTGGAAGGAAATAATCAAGGAAGCTTTCAACAATTAAACAAATTAAAGTCTTATTTTCAAATAATCCAACGAAATAATATCATAAGAGGGTCCGTTAACTTGGCCCCCCCTAGTTAAAATTTTTTCTCAAAAAGCTAGCTCCCAAATTCTTATAGCTATCACCAGCTAGCACCCAAGTATGAAAGCTAGCACCGTTATAGTTTTTCCACAAATCGCAAGTAAATCCGGGAGGGGGGGGCAAGTCAACGCTAGTCCCCCCAAGTTAATATTTTTTCTCAAAAAGCTAGCTCCCGAATCCTTATAGCTAGCACCCAAGTATGAAAGCTAGCACCGTTATAGTTTTTTCACAAATCGCAACAGAATCTGGGGGGGGCTAAGTCAACGCTAGCCCCCCAAGTTAATATTTTTTCTCAAAAAGCTAGCTCCCGAATCCTTATAGCTAGCACCAGCTAGCACCCAAGTATGAAAGCTAGCACCGTTATAGTTTTTCTACAAATCGATATTAAAACCGTTGCACAGTAGATACTCAGTATCTGTAGTATCTCAGAAATACTTTGCATAATTATTTGCACATTTATTTACTTAAAAAATGAGTTTATTTACTACAAGAGCTTTAAAGCTTCCAAATTTGGAAAGTATGTGTAGATACGTTTCAAGTAAAACATTAATATAGCAAAGCTCAGCAAAAAAAAAATTTAAATTGCAATTATCATTATTATCCGCAAGAAAAACTAAAGTTATTAATCATATTTCAATCTTCTGTTTTTCAGATGCATGTCAGTGCCTCCCCCTCCCCCCACTTTTGAATTTTTGGATAAATTTGGTGTCAAACGTTAGAGGTTAGAGCATCGTTTGAGCTTGAATAAGCTTCCATTATTTTTGTTTGAACTTTAAAGGTCAAGTTATTGTCGAAGTTATTGGTAAAAAATTACTGGGGTGGGGGGAGATGTAGATTTGTTTTTCCGTTTCTTTTCTCACTTTGAATTTATATGTGCTTTTATCGATGTTAATCGATAGAGTATCGTTTGAGCCTGAATGAGTTTCAGTAAGCAAGAGTTCAAGTTAATTTTTTACAAAGTTAAGGATCGTTGAAATTTTCGACTAAACTCCGAGCAACATGCGTTAAATCTTAAGATTTATTTTATATCTCTTTATAATCTACATACTTTGAACATAGAACTTATCTAAATAAGCAATATTATATTTTTTACAAACATAAAATTTTTTAAAATCGAATAATTTACCGAAATAGAAATCATGCCGAGAAAATCTAATATTAATTTGAAGCAGCTTAACGTTGTTATTGTTGCTAATAAAGAAAAGTGTATGATCCAATGGCTAAATTTTTGGGACCCATCAAATATCTGCTAGCCGGAAATAATAAAGCAATTGGGTAATATCTACTACCGTTTTGCCAAAATAAAAAATTTTAAAAACATTACGAATTAATGCATGTTGCTCGGAGTTTAGTAAAAAATTATATAAGGTTTTATATAAAAATTATAGGTATTATATAAAAATTATTAAATTATAACTTTGTAAATATTTAACATAAACTCTTGCTCACTAAAGCTCATTCAGGCTCAAAGGAAACTCTATCAATTGACATCAATTATTGCACACATAAATTCAAAATGAGAAGGAAAACTGCAAAACTTGTCTACAACTCCCCCCCCCCCCCTACCCAGTAGCTTTTTGGGAATAACTTCGAAACTTTTCAATCTCAAACAAAAATAATGGAAGCTCATTCAGGCTTAAACTACGCTCTAACGTTTTTGAGTTAAATATAGAGAATTTACATCCCGGGTGCTGAATGAGTTAGACAAACATAGTATATTAACGTGTAAAAGTTTATTTATGCAAATTCCCGCTTCCCTAATTATTTTGAAAAAAAATTGAAAGACACAAATACAATGTAGAAATATAAACTGCAAATGATAAGAGCATTAGATTTTATCTAGCTTTTACTTAAAAGGTAAAAAAATTCTTTTAAAATTGCTAAAAAATTTTATTTATCAGACTGGCCATGTAAGTTTCCAAGGTAATTATTTTTGATAAGTAAAAAAATCAATTGCACGTTGTGTACAGTTTTGCACTTTATTAAATTTTAATTTCATAAAATGGAATATTAATTTGGAAAATTACATGGCCAGTCTGATAAATAAAAATTTTAACAATTTCAAAAGCATTTTTTGACCTTTTAAGTAAAAGCTAGATAAAATCTAATGCTGTTATCACTCGTAGTTTATATTTCTACATTATATTTGTGTTTTTCAATTTTTTTTTTAATAATTTGGAAAGCAGGAATTTGCAAAAATAAGTTTTTACACGTTAATATCCTATGTTTGCCTAACTCATTCAGTATCCTGTATATCTAGAGTATGAGATTTTAAAAAACTTAAGATTTAACGCATGTTGTTCGGAGTTTAGTCAAAAATTTCAACTATCCATAACTTTGTAAAAAATTAACTTAATTATTTTAAATTACTTTATTTAATTAAATTAAATTAATTAAGTTTTGTTCTCTAAAGCTAATTTATATATAAATAAATATTTTAAATAAATAAAAGTTCTATCGATTGACATCAATTGCACATACAAATTTAAAATGAGTAGGAAAATTACACAACATGTCTGCAGCTCTTCCATTAGTTTTTCTCGAATAACTTCGAAACCTTTAAGGCTCAAACAAAAATAATGGAAGCTCAAACGATGCTCTAACGTTTGACACCAAATTCATTCAAAAACTCAAAATTGGGGGGGGGAGGCACTGACATGCATCTGAAAAACAGAAGATTGAAATATGATTAATAACTTTAGTTTTTCTTGCGGATAATAATGATAATTGTAATTTAAAAATTTTTCTTGCTGAGCTTTGCTATATTCATGTTTTACTTGAGACGTATTTACATTACTTTCCAAATTTGGAAGCTTTAAAGCTCTTGCTGTGCTTTTTCTGATAAATTAAATTTTTTCAAATAAATTCATTTTTTAAGTAAATAAATGTGCAAAATAATTATGCAAAGTATTTCTTAGATACTACTAAGAGCCCCAAAAATATATATCCAATTTATAAATCCGATAAAATAGAATTTCATTTATTGCCACTTTTGGAAGCCACATACCCCACTGTGCAACGGTTTCAATATCGATTTGTAGAAAAACTATAACGGTGCTAGCTTTCATACTTGAGTGCTAGCTGGTGCTAGCTATAAGGATTCGGGAGCTAGCTTTTTGAGAAAAAATATTAACTTGGGGAGGCTAGCGTTGACTTGCTCCCCCCCTCCCTTGGATTCACATGCGATTTGTGGAAAAACTATAACAGTGCTAGCTTTCATACTTGGGTGCTAGCTGGTGCTAGCTATAAGGATTTGGGAGCTAGCTTTTTAAGAAAAAATTTTAACTTGGGGGGGCCAAGTCAACGGACAACGGAAATTCAACATAAGATGAATTTGGCCAAAGGTCACAGTTTTTTCATATGAACATTTGTTTAATGATGATGTTTAAGTAATTCTGACGATGAAATGAACAAACAGAAATTGATTTGAAACTTCTCCAATCATCTGCATTATTAATTTCCTACAAGTCAACATGATATTACTTACAGATGTAATCATTTTTTTTTTATTAGCAATCTCAAAAAGTTATTATCAACCCATCTCCGATCCGAGCCGCTTGGCTCTCTGATTTTGTCATATTTATTCATTTTTAACAAATTTATTGATTTAATCGCTGTTACCTCTTATACCAGAAAAGCGTCTACATTGTAATGAAATTTTGGTAAAGCGATTGTTCGATATTTTGTTTTGTAATATAAAACTTTTGTAGTTAGGTGTTGTATTTTATTACATAGAGAAAATATGGTTTGGAAGATATAATAACAATAAACTGCGGTAACTGTTGGCCTATTTATAAATTTTATTAGCCTACCTCATAAAATAAGCTTTAAAGACAACAAAAATGATTAGTTTATTTAAAATGTTTTTATACCTGAACCTAAATTAATTAATGTAATTCATTAGCTTCAAACGATTTTGTGTAAATAATTGTCGTTATTAGCTTATTTAATTGTGCTTTACTCTAAAAAAAAAAACATAATTAATCTGTATTACCGGGGCAAAGATAAATGAGACGTGGGATGTATATGCTTTTGATAAGAAAATGAGGGTGGAAAATGATATTATAATTTTTCCTTACAACCCTAGAAGCAGAGGCGGATTGGAAAGGAAACTTTATTTCCAGGTTCTGAAAATGTACACAGTTTTAATTAAAATTTGTTCATATTTAACGGATTCTTGAAAAGAGTGTGGGTTTGCTGTAAGAGATATTCTTAATTGTGATTATTCAGTGGTACTAAAAGAGTCGACCGTTGCTTTTTTCTTAGCGGAATATTCGACAAATATTCAGCATCATGTGCTTTAGACACTTCATATGAGATCATATCAGCAACATGAGTTTTGGAACATCTATTGTAATCCGCACTTCTTAGTTACAAATTTGAATTGTGTATTTTCTTTAATCACAAAGTAAACTAAAAAACATCACAAAATCTACAACTTTGAATTGAAAAAAAAGTGACAAAACCAGGACTTCAAAGTTGGTGAACCTGTACAGTTACTCAAAAATGCAATCTACCAACTGCAAAATATAAAACTCTCTCTTGAATCGTTATAAACAAAAAGTTGTTACTTTATTAGCAAATATTAAAATAAATTTATGCTGTTTTTGTGAAACAAGTGAACCTATGAATTAGCTCAATCTAAGAAAATCGTGGATGCTTTTGATCAGACGTCGCGTTGAAAGTTTTTGTTTTAAACTTGATGAAAGTTTTAGACAACTTTGCTTATACAGCAGATTTTTATTATCAAACTGAACTCGCAAGTTTTAATAAAGTTTGGCTTGATTTTTCTTTTATACGCGAGTGGTTTTAAATAGAAACGTCTTACAATATTTATTGACTACCAAATTTGTTTATAATTCTTTCAGCTGTTTCATTTTACCGACAATGTTAAATTGTTTTTTAAATTTAGAAAGCTCTGCTTTTCCTGTTGTCAAGTAAAAACTTTTAAGTTAAATTGATATGTTCGTGTTTACGTTTTTTTATTTTGAAAAAATGTAAAACACTGAAAAGTAAATGAGTTGTAAATTTAATACAATCAAAATAAACTTCTTCATAGACTTGGGGTAGGATTGGGGGATAAACCCCTCCGTGGCGCCTTTCAAATTTTTGACTCGTACGTAATCATAAAGATTTTGGGGTCTGCTTCTCCACCACGCACCACCGCTTTTCTTTTATGGAACAATATTTTTTATTTGTTTCGTTTGCTCTTTTGAAATTTAAACCAACCACCCCACCTCACAAGATGAGGCGATTAAGGGCTCATAATTAAGTAATCAAAATGTAAACGATGTATTAGGCGTCTGATTTCTAAAAACAAAACGATTAATTAAGTAAACAAGTCTATTAACCTCGTAATTTGAAAAAAAATTTTATCTCTTCTGGATGAGTCCAAAGCAGGATTTGATTTGAAACCTCAAAGCTCAGATCAAAAGGTGCTAATGAAGAGAATAGCGAGCACATTAAATTTACAACGAATGATTTTCTATTCAGCAAGCTCAGGTTATTAAACTCATCGTTTATAATTAAAGAATAATTATTGAATTAATCCCCTAAGTTTAATTTCGTAATAAGGCCAAAATGGTTCAGACAACAATGGAAAAGTGTTGCGTGTAATTAAAGCAATTAATGTCAGTCAAATTTTGATTAATTTTATTTTTATTTTAGGTAAATTAATTTAAGTTTTTTGTTATTATTGGTCTGGCTTTATGATATTTATATTTGTATTATGTAAATTTTCTATTAGGATATTTTCACGCCACTCTAAGCGATACTGCAAATTTGATACGTTCTTGTAATTTCAATTTATTTCAAATACAGTTTTAAATTTGGGTTTCATAGTAGAAATTTTCACGTAGTATTATTTAAAATTTGATGTTGGAAATGCGAGGGAAGTTTTTTTTACCGGTTTATTATTAACGTTACAATTATAATTTTTTGTAAAAATTTTATTACGAAGTTTTTACATTTTTTCATTATGAAAAGTAAATACATACATTTAGTATTGTTTCCTGTATTTGCATAAAAAAGTATCCTTTATGTAAATATAAAGTGGTCAGCCTCGGTCTTGCTTTCAGGGCGGCACGAAGAGTAGAGGTCAAAATGTTAATGGATTTTCAGAATGCAGAAAAGAAATTTGTAATTTTAGACAACAAGAGGTTTTTTAATCGATATTGTGAACAAACCACAAACCATGGGTGTAATTTGAGAAAAATTAAAGATGGTGGGCAAATTTTAAAACTCGATAACTAAAGGTACGACCCCACTGAGTTGTCATTATCCGCCGAGCGCTAACAACTAAAATTAACAAATAATAAATGGCATTGTCTACTGCTAACCGCAAACCAGTAATTAAAACAGTGACATTTAATCAACTTTGGTTCTCGGTGGTGAAAAATTTGGATTTTTAAATCCCCTGAATAAGTAGTAACTGTTAACAAGAAAGTAATATTAATATCTAAATTTTCACTAGGAATTAATAAGTATGTAAAGAAAAACAGACAAACATAAAGGCTTGCAAAACAAAAGCACCCCACTTCTAAGCAAAAAGTCTTTACATGAGAACTTTCTAAACAATGTCGAGTTATCCAGTAATATAACAAGAATCTAATTTCCTGTAACATGCATTTATTAAAGATTTTTTCAGAAGATTATGAACAAAATGTCCGTCAAAATGTAGCAAATATTAAAATAAAATATAATATTTCCAACTTCGTTTGAAAAAGATTATTTTACTGAACACTGCAGGTAGCTTACAGAATAAACCGAAGGAGAAGTTAATTTACATCACGGTCTTAATTCGTGTAAATTAAAACGAAAAAGTGATAGAAATTAAAAAACAAACTTAAATTTGATTGTGTTGAATCACATGATTGCGATCAAATCCTATCCTTTAAATATCTTACGTAGCTTTAATTAACAAATTATAAATTTATCTACCAAATTAATGTGGCGTAAAGTATCAAGCTATATGAAGCAAAATTAGTTTGGCATGAGTATATTTAACAGCTTTTTTAAACTTGGCAGTCTGGAAAAGTGAAAATATAATTAGTGTTTGGGTGTAAAGCAAATTCTAAACAAAATTATATGTCACTACATTACTAATTAATTTAAGTATTACCTAACTCGTGAGTAACACAATGTGTTTATTAGCCTATTACAACAGTATCTAGTATTATAGTTATTTATCTGATAAACAGTTGCACCGAACAGGTACCTTTATGTAAATCTTCTTAAAATAGAATTTTAAGTAATTGGGTGATTATTGTAGGATGTATACCATAATTTATGCGTTTATATGAATTATGTTAATATTTGTATTGAATTTTAACTAGAAGTTGATACACTTACTTATAGGAAGGTGGGCACTTTAAAATACAACATTCATCACCAAAAACGTATTTATTGGGGGTGCTTTCAGAAGATATAAGCAACTAATTTTATATTCAAATTAACCTTAATGAGTGACCACTTTTGATATTATTAACGAATCAAAGGAGTCACAAAAAAACCACGCGATTGTTAAATATTGTATGGTTGCTTTGAATTGTCTCAAAATTTTAGAAATAAGTACCTACCTCTGAAAAATCAATATCCCAATTAATTAACAAGATAGTAATTAAACACAAATTATTAACCACAGGAAAACTTAAAAATTTATTAAATACTATCTTTCAACTTTTCAAAACAAGGGTAAATTGAAGGTTGCAATTATCGAAGTAGATAATCAATTAAAAGTCTGCGATAGCTTTTCGCGTCTCGCAGTGTTTAAATTGAACTTGTAATATAGCTACAGCTATATTAGCAGCTACAGCAGTGGAGTGATGTGATCGCTGGTTGAGTATAGAGCGGAAATTCTGGGTTCAAATCGCGGATTGCACAGAATTTCTTGGCTCGGCCTTCCGGTGAACATCCACACTCTGTGGTGATCCCTGATGTTTGTGTCGACGTCATTACCGTAAATACGGCTGCGTCACACACGCAAAGCTAGCAAGATAGGTTAGGTAAGCAGGGAAAAGCCATGGGCCTTCTAGGCCTGTAGAGCTGTCATATATATTGTCCTCTACAATTGCGAAAGTAAAAATATAAAAAAAAAACAAAGAAAACTCAATCCGCAAATTGCAGAGCACAACCCTGATGCACCGGCTAGCTTTCTAAACTAAAAGAAAAGTTTTTTTTTTAAAGAAAACAAAACGATGAATGCCTTCATTGTTTACTTTATTTTACAAAAAGTGAAAAAGAAAATCTATGCGCATATAATTAAAAAAAAACTCTCATATAACACTTTGATTACCTGGTTTGAACCTATGAATAGCAATTCAAAGCCAATGATCCATTTAACGTGCCTGTAACCAGGTACATTTAAATTTTCAAAAAAAAACTACTAGTTAAAAACACGCTGCGGAAATAAATTTTATAATCAAAAAAAAAAAACGTTGGGTACCTTTTTATCTTCTTTTATTCCTTTCCAAATCTTGACCATCTGTTGGGCTTATACAAAATAGTCCAATTCTTAACCATCAAAATAATATGCACCCATGCGGTTTGTCGACATTTAAATTTATTGTCCAAATTTAATACTTTTCCAAAAATGGTGGACGCTATTTTCTCCGCTTCAAACTATCTCTTCAAATTTAGCAGGCTCCTCACTCTTTAGGTACAACTTTGTAAAAAACAAAAATTCTATTCCTCTAACTGGATCCAAAATTAAAACTTCGTAAAATTTTTCAAAAAACGCAAGATGGACGTCCGTCTAACTGGACGTCCCTTCCAGAAGAACCTCTTTTCCGGCTCCCCTGCCCAACTTCTTAAAAATCTCCAACTTTTCATTTTCATACCAACTTAAACAATTTTTCACTCCTACTCTTTACAAATTAATATCAACTAAAACAATTTCCTCACTTGGACAAGTTGGCTATTCAAACCTTAAAAGAGTCACAAGCGCCTAATAAAAAAAACAAAGTGTTATTGTGACTTCTTCACAACAGAAGTAAAAAAAAAAAAAAAAAAAACAGAAGCAAAATTGCGCAAATAAAATTTTAAAGAATTTTCCTTTTCAATTTAAAAAACTATTGTTTAAAAATATAACAAAAAAAATAACATGACAATATATAATATATGGGGCATTCCACACCAAATCGACCACTTTTGAACCCGACCTCTTTTGATTTTCCTGAAATTTTTACATATTATACTATCTCACCAAAAACAGTTCTGTGAATTTTTTCAAAATTTTTTATTCAACTTTTTTATTCAATTTTTTATTATATTATGAGATAGTATTATATGTAAAAATTTCAGGAAAATCAAAAGGGGTCGGGTTCAAAAGTGGTCGATTTGGTGTGGAATGCCCCATATATTTTATTTGTAATAGTTTTCATTTTCCGCGTTAATTTTTTGTGATAAAGTATATCTATAAATTTTTATACTTATTAGCATTTATTAATTGATTTGCGCTGATGCAGTTCAAGATGCATTCGGAACAACATCATAACATATTCGGATTTATTATAAAATTGACATATTAAAAGTTTAAATTGGATGAGGAAATTATAAATCGGCGTGGGTCAGAATGTCCCGATTGTATCCTGAACTGAAGTGCAAAATAAGCTAAATAATATCATTGATCATCGAATCAAATGTCCTTGATCATAATGAGAGCAGATTTTACAACAATTAACCTATGCGTAAAATATCTTATGATGGACTTTTTTGTAGGAAATTTAATTCTTTATAATATGCAATAATAATATCAAGGTGTGGTGTTTGTTTTTGTACATATAGGATCTTTAACGACTGCAATATTTTTTAGGTGTCTAGCGAAATAGCGTTGTCTTGTGAACAGTCCTACCATCCTCCTTAGCTGTGTTTTGCTCAGCTGGAAAATTTATTGTTTCATTTGGTCTCTATTAACCTCGTAATACGCAAGGTATTTTTGTCTTAGTAGTTCTCTGATAGTCTCTTTAATGGGATGTTTTAAATAATGAAAACTGTTGGGTCCAGCTATTTATATCTGCATACAACCAGGATCATCATCACGATGTTACGTTTTATGAAGGTTATTTTTTTAAGTTGACATATTGAACAAAACCAATTTGATTTTATTATAATAATCTACAGGTTTATCTTCTATACTTTTTATACTCGCCATTCTCCCCTATTCTATCTATCTTTTATTGATATTTATGGTTCGAGTTTCCGAGTACAGTTAACATTTGTAAAATTAAAAATTATAAGCTTGGTGTGAACATCATTTCTTGTTTTGAAATGCGTTGTTATTTTTATTCCAATTTAAATTAAAACGGTGACCGCAAAATGACATCAATATTAATTTATAACCTTAGTACCTACTATTAATTTAATAGCAAAATTTAATTATAAATTTGCTGGTGATTGACATTTTGAAAAATTAGCTTGTCGACTTAAAGTAGACATTAAGGGTTTTTATTTTCCCTCTGATGTAAATACCAAGAATTTATACGTAAAAACCTTTGTTTTCCCAGTTTTACAACGGTGAAATTAAGTCAATACATAATTAATAACGCTAAATAAATAGCAATACACAACATTTACTGTAGATTGTGCTTATTCAAGTGTGCCTACATCTTTGCATGTTAAAAGCTAATATTTACTCACAAAATATCGTTCCAGACCAGAACGAAACCATTATTATTCACTTTAGTTCAAATTTGTAATAAAAATTTCGTACCCTATTGATCATTGTCTTTTTGTCTCCTTTTGCTTTTGAAAAGCCATGATCAAAACTCCCTCTAAGATTTAATTTTATTGAAACCTACCATAAATAAATTGTAAAACTAACGTCTAACTCGGTAGGCAGAACTGACAATGAGATTTGTTCTCAGATTTTAAATTTTATTAAAACATTTTAGTTATTAGGTGACCTTAAACTAAAAATTTTCAAGGTTTTGCGTAAACAATTTCTAATTTATAGCGTAGCAAGTTTAAGCTTGTCACTGCTCATTATAATATTATTTTAATTAACAAGCTGAATTTTGCGCTTAACCAGTAGCATGAAATGCGGATAGCGTAACCGGAATCGATTAGTGTGAACAATTTAAAACAGAAAAAGTGTGAAAAGCTACACGCGAGAAATTATACATTTCAAATAAACAAATTGAATTTTCAAAGAAATGGCTGTAATTTTTAGCTTTCAAACTGATTTAATAATTTTTGTTGAAGGTGATCTCCGCAAATGCGGAGAAATAAACTCCGGAGTTCATCCAACAATGGGTGCTAGCTTATCAGTTAACAAAGGTAGTGTGGATTAGATGGTACGTCTGAATTTTATACTTCAATGGACGCCTAAAGTTTATTATTAAACTTTTAAAAATAAAATATTAGATAGCCAAAGCTCAAAACCATCAACTTATGTGTTTGGAAAAACATCGCCACTCGGAATACGAAAACACGAAGCTAAAAATTGATATTTTTACGTACAAATACATAAAAACTAACTTATCGGCAATTAAATACCTCTGATATTTATCAACATACGCTAAAACAGCAGCTTCCAATTATTGTATTAAAATGTGATGAATTTGTAAAAGCACTTAATAGAAACGTGTGGTACGTGTGGTACTCGTATTTTATGAATAATGGTTAATTATCAAATCTGATATGCCAATAACTGTAATTATAGTAATAATATAAAATTTAAACATTTTCAAGTTAATTTAGCACAATAAAAATCAATTATATCAAGAGTTTTCAGATATCATCACATGAAATTTAATTAGTAAATAAATTCAAACTGTCGATTAATTTGGTGTAGTTTTAATAGCATTTTGTTACTCTGTAAGGATGTCATGTGATCATTATCAATTTTCCCCAAAACAAAAATGATATGAAATTAACTTGAACAAACTTTTTAGTAATTCCCGACATAATTATAATTCTTTTTACAGAAAATGCCAGTAAATTCTGTTTGTCGAACGGAACATGGTTAAAAACAGACTATTCATTTTGTTCGGATATAACTGAAAACGTCACATCAGATGGAACCATAACATCAACCACGATTTATTTTGTCGGATATTCGCTGAGTCTGATCGCGCTTTCAATTGCGATTGGAATTTTTATTTTTTTCAAGTAAGTATTTATTGAAATGAAACTCTAGAATTCATTGAATAATTTAAACTTTATCCTTTGTTATAGAGATCTGCGTTGTTTAAGAAATACTATACATACAAATTTAATGTGCGCTTACATTCTCGACAACTTCATGTGGATTCTAACTCTAATTTTAGAGGTACGTACAAAATTATAATTAATACGGACTTTCCTAAAGTTTATGTTTCCCCCAACTAAGCTGTGTAAAATTTTACGTTACATTAAAAAAAATAATCTTTATTTTTTGTCTTAAACTTTGCTGAAAGTACGGAAATAAGGTTAACTTTGCATAAAACAACTTTTAAAAAAACTTATGTGAGATAAATCAAAGTGTGATTTTGTTTCAGCAATCGTTCGAAAGTGATATGATTCCGTGCGTATTTTTGGTCTTGTTGTTGCATTATTTCCACGTAACAACATTTTTTTGGATGTTTGTTGAAGGTAAGAATAAATTTAGAAGCTTCAGTAGATGGATACTTTTTGTGGTGCCACTCTTAGGTGCGTTGCGCATAGAATTCATATTTTCAAAAAGGCCACCTAAAAAATTCATAATATCCTTAAAATTAAATTAAATTTAAATTTGAACGTCTTACATTAAAGAAAATTAACAGTACTATAAAAGTTATTATTGAAATATTTACGCTAAAATCAATAGTATTTGAGATATTTGCATATTCATAAACCTCAATTATTAACACTAATTTAAACGCTAATTCAAAAAGAAAAAACAGTAAATAAACTGAACAAATTTTGCGACTGTTAATTATTATTACTATAAATTATTATTACAACTAAATATGTTAGCAGAAAACAAATCCTGCCTTTGCTATCTGGAAATAGGCACAAAAGTGCATAAATCTTTTACCATGAAAATTTTGATGTTGTAAAAGAACCTTACCGGGTGTGCTATCTAAAGTGTTATCTCATAAAATTATGGTTAAAGTGATGACGGAATTCTGGAAGATGGTAACACCATCAAAAATGAAAGAGAGAGAATAGCACGAAGGGTTAAGGGCGTAGAGAATACACATCAGATATTTTCTCGTTGAATTAAGAATTGTTAAAAATTAAAATCAGTACAAAAATTTGTTGATTTCTTTAGTGACCGTTTTAAATATGTCGTTAATTCTATACGCCACACAAACAAAGAGTGAAGAAGAGAGAAGAAATAAATACCTAATAATAAATAAATACTTTATATTGTATACATCGTAAGTAATAGAAAAGTATGACAATGTAAAATTAATTTAATTTTTAGGTTTATACCTTTACATTTTGGTTGTCGAGACGCTTACAAGGGAGAATTTTAAATTGAGAATTTATATATTCATCGGATGGGGTAAACAAATTTTTATTCACAAATTTGAATAAGTAATATTTAAGATAATATCATTATAATCGTAAACGTCGATTTAAAATGGAAAATGCTTTTATTCTAATGTGATTTATTTTTTCAGGGCTTCCCATGCTTTTTATTTTTATTTGGGCCATTACAAAAGCTTTCATAGATACCGATAATTTGGTAGGTCGTTCTGCTAGTAAAATTTTTAGTATTGTTACTTTTGTTTATTTTAGGACCAAACATCGATCGCGAACATTGTTAATTTATGGAAAAACTGTCCGTGGATGAAGCCGCATTTCGTAGACTGGATCTTTCAAGGGCCCATAACGGCGGTACTTACCTTAAATTCGTTCTTTTTGATAGCCATTATGTGGGTTCTTATAACGAAACTGCGGTCGGCTAACACATTAGAAACACAACAATACAGGAAAGCTGCAAAAGCTTTGTTGGTTCTGAAGCCTTTGTTGGGAGTTACTTACGTGTTAACTATAGCGGGACCCACTGCGGGACCAAGCCAAAACATTTTTGACTACGCTCGTGCGGTGCTGTTATCGTTACAGGTAGGTAAAAATTAAATTTTTAAAACAACAAATTTGTTTCTTGAAAATAAATGCAAAATTAATATCACAAGCCTCATATTAAAAATTTGTTTACTCTTACCTGGAAAGAAAAACTTTTAAATTTTCTCTACAAAGTTTTAAAGAAAACTAACAAGTTAAGAAAAATACAATAACGTCTGGTAAGCAATTTCGATTTTTAATTGGTTAAAACCGCAAATTCAATATTGTTAAGTTTTTACTTGGGTGAAAATTCTAATCGAAAAAGCAATTAATTTTCAAAAAGACGTTGACTTGAAAAAGTTTATATTATTTATGTGAAATTTTGTGTACTTAATCAAATTTTTTTACGGTCTTGCTCAAAATCTACCGATTATTTCTCTTATTACGCCCGATTGACTTCAACGTTCAAATTTTAAAGCTAATTGATGAATTTTCTTTTTAAATTAAATATTTTTAGACACTTTCTTATTTCAGGATTTGTTTCCTTTCTCATTTCTTTTCAAAATGTAATCGTTGAAAGGAAATTTTGAACTTACAAAATTTTTTTTAAACGATTCCACAAATCTGCAGCGAAGCAATGGGAGAATTAGTAATTAAATATTTTATAGTAAAAGAGAAACTTTTAAAGTGCGTGTTTGTTAATAAATTTCAATCTTTCAACTTTAAAAATAAGCTTTTTGAATACAAAATTAATTATCTGCAAAGTAATTTTTTCGATAAAATTAAAAGCATCTGAAGCTCAAATAAATTTGTGATTTATGTTTAAAAAATTAACAACCATTTTTGTAAAGTGAACTGTCATGGGAATGAAGCTCAAGGAACCATAGGAAAACTTTCTTTCTAATATTCCATCGATTCTTAATTACGTCTCCACTAACGATAATAATTAAAGTAGCGATTCAAAATCGCGTCTGTGTTCACTTAATTAACTATCAAACTATAATTTTATTGTACTACCAAAGCTATAAAATTTCATCAATGACCCTTCTTGATTAGTCGACGTTGAACTTGGGTTTATTAACAGTAATAAAGTACCGACGTCATATATTGGAAGCTATTTTGACAGCATTTTCAATCATTAGGTGAACTTTAATGATTTTTACTCACATGGGATTAATTCGTTAATTACTTATTATATTACCCTATTAATTTCTTTAAAAGAATTTTATCGTGCTATCTAATACCTATGTGAGTCGACGAGTAGGAAAGTTGAAAAAAGTCACTCTCTTGTTGTTAATACCTGAAGTTATTAACATTGGTGGTTTCAAGTAATTGGATAATTACCCCCCCCCCTAAGAATTATTATTTAATCTTTTATTTTTAAGAAATAAAGATCAATCTATGTTGAAATAGGTAAATTTGATTTAGGTACCTTAATTTAAAAAAAAAATTGAAATTGGCGATTCATCAGCTGTAAAGTTCCCTTGTGCGTTAAATTCCCAATCTGATCACTTTAATAATTTCTAACTTCAAATGAGTAACAAAAGTAGGCTTTTTTAGATAAACAATTAAATAAAATTACGTTACCTAGTAACGCCCTTACACAAAAATGATAATTTTGCTAAAAGTGGTTGACATGAAATTTGTAATACCAATTCAAAATTTATTTTTGTTTACATTCTATAATAAATTTAATACAACTCGAAATACTTTTACCAAAATGGTAGTAAAGTAACTCGTTTTAATACGAAATTAGAAAACTCAACTTTGATGTGCACTCTTATTAACTCACTATACCTATATAGATTAAAAAGTCAATTAAAACTTAAAACTTCATTAAATTATTTCCTATAATACAATTCCAATTTTATTATAATCTGGAACATTGTTTTTGAGTTCTATACAACAGAATATTAAACATTAAATAATTTAAATTTTAACTGTAAGTTTAAATGTAAATGTACAAAGTTTTATTCAAAATAAAATTAGAAATGTCCGAGAAAATGTGTAGGTACAGCAAATTGTGCATTATTTGAGTCACTACTTCGATGTTATATCTGTTGTTCACTCGGTTTTCAGTTTCTTAGTTTAATCTTCCTTTTAATCTTAGTTTTAGTTTTTCAGCAATTTAAAGCTTGGGACAGGACTTTTGGGCCCGGCCGGCTGTTTGGACGCCAAGCCGTTTGGGCCGCCGGGCGTCAAACTTATTTTATGTTCTAGGGGGGTTACAAAAATCCTAGATTTGAGTACGCTGAAAAGAAATCTACTGATTGAGCTTGGATTAGTGATAGGAAACGTATTTTTTTATTAGTATACCGTTAAAGGGGAGATCCACCGGTCGAGCTTAGGTTAGTGTTAGGAAACAATTTTTTCAATAGTACAACGTTAGAAGAGAGATACACCGGTGGAGGTCAAACGGCCGGCACCTTGAAACTCGTCCATTATAAGCTAGAGATAGAAAAACAAAATAAAATAAAATTGTGTTTTAAAATTTGAATTTAAAATTTCAAAATCTTTAAAGCTGCTTAGTCAACTTTTTACTAATTAACTATGTAATAATGATAATGTGCTAAAAATATGTATCTTGATGAGCACTCAAAGCTTAATTTTTTTGAAAAAGTTAATAGTTTTTTTTTACTGTGTAAGTGATTAGTGGGAACTGGATTGATGTGCTACCAATCAAATGCACGTAAAAATGTTTGTAAAAATGTAAAAAAAAGTTTAAAATTTTTTTTTTTTTAATTTTAAGTTATAATTTAACGTATATAAACATATTAGCTGATATAACATAAAAATTTGATTTATTTTTATTGCGTTGAATTAATAAAAAATTGAAAATCGGTGTAATTTATATTTAAAGCGTAGAAAACAATTTTATAAGACTATAAAATTGAAATGCTATTAAATGATATTAAACATATATTAAAGAAACGATATGCTTTTGTACTTTTATCAGTTTTACAATTTTATATTAGTGTTTTTCTTACGTGACGCAAAAACGGTGCATTTTACGATGAAATATAGAACACTATTTTATAGAACATAAATTTGTGCATAACTTTTGATTAAAGAATTTTTCTAGAAATCGGCACTAAAGTAGCTGAAATCGACAGTAAAATAAGATCAAATCGGCACTAAAGTTCAACTTTTTGTACGATTTTGACTTATGCAACCTTGCACTAACATGCGACATTTAAGTACAACCTATAAATTGTTAATATTTATTTACTGATCTGTATTTCAAAGAACCAAAATTGTTCAATTGTAATAAATGTTCACAAATAATATGTCTGAAAAACCACAGCTGTGGAGTGATGTGACCGCTGATTGAGTATAAAGCGGGATTTCTGACCTTCCAGTAGTCATCCACACGCTATGACGAAATCGATTTAGAGTATCGAAGAAGAGAAGACGAGCAATGATTCACCTTGGAAAATAAATCGTAAAGACTTCCAAAGAAGTAGGCATATTCCAAATAGAACCTGATTATTACAGTTATAACAACCTGTAATATGTTCATAACTATAAAATTTTGTTGAAATATTGGATATAGTCAAAACCATTTTAAGTGGCGTATTATGAATTATAATTTAAAAAACAATTGATTGTAAAGTTTCGATTTTTCACATAAGAATCGCTTGGCTGCTGCATTCTGTTAACGGTACGTGCGTTCGATGTAAATACAGCAAAGCAACTGATAACATCAAAATTTTACTTCAAATTGCTTAATTTCTTCTTCTGGAGCTTAAGGCCAAGCTCCAGTCTAGAGCTTGGTAGAAAAGAAACTAATGTTAAAAAATTGCAAACAAACTAATAAAATGGACATCGGCCCTTTTTCTACCAAGCTCCAGATTTATTTCCTTAAAAGTAAAAATTTTGTAGCTATTGAATCACCAACGTTTTCTAACGAATTTTAGTAGTAGTTTAAGGATTCTTAGTTTTTTTACCCCTAAAACTTCAAAATGGACCCCTGTGGATCAAAACTGAACTGTGGTGCCTTAATAATCAACTAACTTTTAGTGTTAACTATAACACTATAAACAAATATCTTGTGTTTGTCGGAACACTTAGAAATAATATTTTAGGCAAAATAATTTCTTTAAATAATATTTTTGCATGGGCGGAACATTGAGTTATCTATAATAAATGTCCATCTATTAATCAAAATCGAAGCTATTATCGGTTAGGAAAAAAATTAGCAGCAATTTTTCGTCGGTAATTTTATTCCCCCAACTAGTAAATTTTTTCACACCTTAGTCGATAAAAACTTCAGAAAAGTTATAATTGATGATGATTTATGCCATAGGTCAGTTTTCGACTGTGATCGATCTGTGGAAAAAGAGTGACAAAAACTTGGTATTGTACGACAGTAAAACGCGATGAAAACAATAATACCCAATTATCTGAATAAATTCTCTTGTTTTTTCTTCGTAATAAAATTGATATTGCAAATTTACTGTTGTAATGCCTCAGTCGCAGCATTAGCATTTATTGGGGAGAGCAGTGAATTGATCAAAATGAATATTGAGATGAATCTTTCAATTTATCACAACGTTAGGCGCCTATACAACCATAAGGAATACGGGGTTTATTTTTATCGTGGTCTACATTATTTTCTCATCCTTATCATAATCATAATCTCGTAGACCTTTAAGAATGGGGTCATCAATTTTTATTAGATTACTGTTAATATGACAGCAAACATCTGTTGTTTGATAAATCTTAGAGTAACCCATTTAATAACACAATTATTGTGTATCACTTGAACAGTCAGATAATTTTACAATTATAAACCTTAATTACAAAATAAATTAGTTTTTAATTGTTCACAAATCAGAGAACGGTTAGATACGATCTTCATCGATTTAAATTACTTTTCAACATTTTAATTAAAGATAAATAATTTGCCTTACGTGCCTTAATGGTGGACTGGTGTGATCGTTGGTTGGTTACGAACAAACAAAAACAAATTTGTAATTTATAGTCTCGTATACTTTCATATTGCAAGTTTTAATTATTATTATTAATTGTTTTTTTGAACTTTAACTGCTTTGTGTTTAAATTGGAAATTCAACTTCAAAGAAAAGTTAATAAGTAAGCTCTCAACTTTGTACTTCTTTATGATCCTGCAAGAGAACATGAGAGAATATAAGGTTGTCGTATCAAGTAGTCGATCAAAATGTTAAGGGTTTTTCCTTTATCTAATTCAAATATTTCCTGTATATGCTATTGACATGGTTAATAGAAATTGCTTTCTCGCATAATTTTCTCGACGTGACAGTTTTTCAATAGCTTTTTATAAAATTTTAAAAATTTCAGTTTTTCTTAAAAAAACGATGAATTTTTGAAGTAACGTTTAAGGTACATTTTTGTATATTACTTAAAAATATGCATTGTTTGCTCGTTCCTTTAAAGGAGTAATCCTTTGTTTCGTCGTTAAACCTTCAGGCTTAGTTTTATGTACTTGCAGGATGATATAATAAGAAAACGGTCGTCATCTTAAATTTTCATGCAAATTTATGAACTCCCCATTCAAAATTTTAATTTTTAATTATTTGGGATTAAATTGAGTGTACTTTGACCCGGGAGAGATACAACTAAACAAGCTTTATTATGAACTGGTCACATAATTTTCAAAGGACCATTTTATTAAATCCTTTTATAACGTCATAGAAATTAATGTTTCGTTCAGCTTCAGCTGTTAAAAGCTCTTGTTTGGACTACTTTCTTTTCTTCAATAATTGATAAACTAGGGAGAAATAATTTTTAATATTTTTGCAATTCTAATTATTAAAAAATGAAAGAGTGGGATAGAACTTTTGAACGCTCGCTCCGTCTAGTATGAATAACTTATAAACGATTATACAGCTTTTCATTGGAAATGCATAAAGACGAAGTTACATGGAAAACATTTTTATTCCTAAAAAGCTAATTTTAATTTACTCTGTATGTCAAATAAATTTTCTAAATTCATGCAAAATAAGTCATTAAAGATCAGGTATAAAATGCAGCATCAAAAGATGTTCTTGTTTTTCGGTTTATTTGTGCAACAGTAGATGTCATTCCAGCAATATCTGTTAAAACAAATAATTATTTCTGTTAGGTAGAGCATCATACCTTCCTATTTAGAACCAAAACTCTATAAAGATTTTCTTTCTCATTTTTGCTTAAAATAACTGTCGGAATGCAACCTAAAAAACGTTGTTTAGCTGAAACTCAAAAAAGACAAATTTTATTTCAAAATTCAATTAGAACTCTTTTGGAATAAAACAAAATATACAAAAACATTTTCTAGTTTCTTTTGGAACTGTGATGAATTGGTCGATAATCAGCATTACAATAAATTGTCACCGCAGTTTGCATGTCAGTTTAATATTAACAAAGTTCAGAAGTAAAACTACCAGCAAGTTATTTAATATTTGTGTCTAGCTTAAGTTTTATATTATTTATAATGTGAATATTTTATGTGATATTAATTATACGATTTGGAAAATAATTTTAATCTTTAGCTATCAAAATGCTTTAACTTATTTGAAAACTTTCAGCTATGTCTCAAACAAATATTAGAAATAAATATTAGAAAATTAACCATAATTTATAAAGCGTTTGAAATAGTAGCAACTCCTTCAAATTTATGTAAAATCTTTAGTGCCTTGTGCAGAAGTTCTGATACACTTATTGAAGTAGTGCTTCTTTTTATATTGCTATAGTTATACTACTGAAGCATTGTTTCATTGGAACAGATAGAAAATATGCATAACTCTGCTCATTTTCATTTTAAAGCTCTATAATTGCCAAACAGAACGCACCCTCTAGCGAAACTTAAATGGGCACCACACTTTTATCCTTAAAAGTTAGAACAAAACTTGCAAAAATAATTTTGTAGTGGGGAAAATTTATTTTATCCAAATTAGATTACACCTTCTCATGTGCGTCTAACCGTTTCAGAGTTATATGCAAAATTTAATTTTTAGGTAGCGTTCCAGCTTTACTTATCAACATCAACTTTCGATGTTGGTTAGGGTATAGTATGTGATAATTTAGGAACGTTAAAAAATTAATCCAAGATAATGTTATATTATGATAATAACTAACAGGAAGCCCAAGGATAACAAGCTACGTTCTCGTTAAATGTTTATATTTTAAAATACGCTTGATCTTGAAATTCTGAAAAAAAAATTGCTAGCGGTACTTTTTTATTGTCAAATTTATTTTTGTCAGTTAACCTTTTTTAGTAATTTTTGAATCCTTGTTATGTTCGAGCTGTAGGTCAAGCTAAACATCAAAATATTTTTCGTGACCGGACAGAAATAGTGATCAATGTAAATAGATCCTAAGAGGGTATAAGTATGGATATATTTTAACAAAAAAATGGTTCCTACGTGAGTTGGGTCTAAAACATCACACTGCTCATTCGATTAATTGAATCCTTGTTTTAATACAAAAAATTTTTTCTACATTATTAACCCCGAAATTTGCATATCATAGTGGATGAAACTTTATTCAACGATGACAGTAATACAATTAGGATGTTGAATGAAAATGTCACATTTGATGACTAGTTTGTTTTACACGGAGGTAAATGTGGATTTGTGATATTATGTCCAGATAAACCAGCAATACATTATGTTATTGTAAATATTTGGATTGTGCAAATTAGTTTTAAAATTTTACCATCGATTCATTAATTTATGCAAATGACAATGCAAATAGCTAAACACGAGTCCTTTTGGCATAATAAATTTTTCACAATAAAAGTTATTGCAAAAATTTGCATACTTTACAATTTTTTTCAGTGTAGAACGAAGTTTAATTTTCCTAAGTCCGACTTTCCCCTACGTATTTAAACGCTCTTATCCAGGTAAGAATTCCAAGTATTTAAAATAGTTTTTGAAGCTTCACCAACAAACGAAAAGTTTTCAGTTCTTGTACGATAAGATTTAGGTCTTTTTAATAATATAATAAAATGTATAGGACACACCTGACGAAAAAACAAATCCAACAGTTTCAGAAATAATAAAACAAACATTCGCGGAAAAATAAATAGCCGCATTGGGGATCGCTGACCGTCTCCATAGAGATGATTCACGTTTATCCTTTATCCGATATTGTAATCCCATTTCTTTTAGTAAATAAATAATTTTGAACTTCATCGTACACGGGAACGGATCATCCATTACAACCAAACACTTCCGTTTTTTTTATATTTATCTTTAAAGAAAATGTTTTTATCGAAATTGAAACACAATTAATTATTCTCTGTTTTCCTTCCAATCGTTGTTATATCCTCAAGGTAAACTGTATCTCTTACACGATATAAAGTTTCTGATTTTTTCTTTATAAGTTACTTTCACTTCTCCCTTATTTTTTGTTTATTTAACGAATTTGCTTTTCCGATTAAAAATTTAACGCATTATTTCCACCATTTTATTTGTGAACATTGACAATTTATAAAATAAAGAGTGTCAACAAAATTTCTAATTAAAATTTTCGTTGAAAAAAATACAATTATTGTGTTAAAATTATGAACAATTGTATATAAAATCTTTTGAACTGAATAGATAAAATCTTGTATGCAACACAGATGAAAATGCATTTGTTGAACTTGCAGCAGTTTTTAAAATGAATATTATTTAATTTGGTTAATTTTTTGCAGGGTTTCACGGTGGCGTTATTTTATTGTTTCCTTAACACGGAAGTTCAAAATACAGTAAAGCATCATTGGGAAAACTGGAGAGCGAATAAAACACTGGGGCCAAATCGTACGCGAAAAGGAAGTAGAAGCAAAGATTGGTCGCCCAGATCCAGAACGGAAAGTATACGGTATGCTGATTTGAGAAAATTTTTAAGTTTTCCTCATATGATTTTTAGTAACTTTACATTTTAATGCATGTTTTTGCATGTTTCCTGCTTAGGGATACCGAATGGACTGTGGTTAATGCTGACGAAGCTATTGGACAGTTGCTTAATTCTCACGAATGTAATGGGGAAATGTGTACGGATAAAAAATGCAATGCTAACCACATTAATTAAAAAGTGACAATTCTTTCTTTTGCTTATAAAAGTACACCTAATAATCCTTTTATTCAATTACTTTCCAAAAGTGTCATAACATCGGAAATTAATTTTACTTACGAAACCAAGCATGAAATTTTAATTTTAATATTTACATAATTGATATTATGTTGTGAACAGATTATACAGCTATCCAATGATATCTTACCAGAAGAGAGAATCTTGCGCTTCGGAACTGGCCACAACTGTAATTACAACAAATGGTGGCACCAAGACATCAAACGGAGGAAGTCAAATACGAAGTCCTTTTTTACAACCTCCTAAAAACGTCTAATTAGTTTTCTGTCTCATTATCGTCGTAAAATAAGGGTACATGCGAATTTGTGCTCCCCTTCCAATTTGCACAAGATCGGTTCATTCAATAACCCATATTTAATATTCATATTGGATGTATTTTTCTTCGTATAAATATATTTTTAATAAATATTACTTTTGGTGTCTCATTGTGTACCCGCTTTTGCATTCTTTCTTTAATTGTAAGCGATTTTCTTGTCGTAATGAAGGAAATTAATAATTAAAATTATTTAGCGGTGGTTGAACACTTCAAATTTCAAGCGCGGTGTTTGAACGACTCTCTCAATAATAATCCTTCACTACAAAATCCAAAACTGTGTAAATTAATTTATCGGAACAAAATTTATCGGAATAACTTTTCAGTACTTACATAATATGAAAAACAGCAGATACGGTTAAATTAATTGTATTGCATAATTCGATTCTTAATTGACTTCTCTTCTACACAAAGGAATTAATTAATGGGCTCGTACTTCAACCAACCATTACAAATTACAGAACGCTCTAAAAGCTTCTTAACATCAGTACATCTTTAGGTTACAAAATCAAACAAAATTTTCTATAACCAACTTCGAACGTTTTAGTTGCCAAGTTTTTGGCAAGTATTTAAAATTTTGATAATTGTACCAGAACAAATAAGAGAATAATAGTTGAATTTCTGGTTCAAATTATGTTTGACTTTGGGGAACATCAAAGTGTTTTATATTGAACTCCGCAAGTCTACCGAATTTATAAACAATTAATTATTACATTTTGTTTTCTGTTATACTGCTACGCGTTTTTGGTGTTGAGTCTCACAAAAATAATACCTTGTTATAGCAACGATATGTTAAATAAAAAGTCGGTACTGTTTTGTTTGTTTGCATAATTACAAAATAATAATTAAGATTATTATCCCACCGCTGCCACCACTTTAGTACCCCAAGGGTAGAGTTTTTATAAATTTAAAATAAATTTTTTGTGGTATAAAAATGTATTTACATTGGATTAATAATTTGTTTACTTGTTTACATTATTCATAAAATTATTTAATAACTCCTGCTAGACTGTTGATTTACTTATTTACTTATAAAATGTAGAAATATTTACGAATAGCAAGTGATGACATTAATGAACTACAATTTTACTAAAAATTAGTAATAGTTACAAAATGTTTGTTAAAATTGCGTAGTAGTACTATTTATGAATGGCGTGTAACATTGACGAACTACAATTTTAGCGACCGCATTTCGTAAATATAACGACGGATTTTTTTTCTGTGTAAATTAAGTTGTCAAATAATAATAAAATAATAGGAATGGCATAGATGGAGATGGGAAATCGAAGATGAAAATGACGGCTGATCGCAGCGCCTAGGGGCAAATTGAAGAGACTTATGGACAACACTGGATTGAAAACAACCCATTAAAAATCTTTAATTTTGCATAATCAACTAAACATAAAAAGTTAATTTTTACATTAATTGGTAAAATCTATACTTTATAATAGGATTAATGACATTTACTACCGATTATCTTTGTTTATCTTAATTTACTTCAAGGTTATACTTCTCTAGTAAAATTCAGCTTGCAAGACTTACCGTGTGAAGAGAAAGCTGCAATAGCTTACCTCCTTGTTTTTGTTTTATCTTACATCTGCGTTTTTGCATCTGTTATAAGCCATGTAATTTGAGGCTTAGAAACTAACTTTTATTAATTAATTCCCCACTGAAGGAGGCGGCTTACTTTTTATTTTTATTATGTACGACAATTTCATATTGTCCACATCTTATAATGGTACAGGTAGTTTGGTGTAGTGGTTAGGGAGTGGAGCTATAAATCCAAAGATCTTAGGTTCAAATCCCGATCGCTCCCAAATTTATCTGTGCCGTGTTTAGGATTACACGTTAAACTATCATCCTACTATGACGTTTAGTCGGTAGAACTGCTGACTTGTAATTCGGTTTGGCCTTTATGGTTTAGCGGGTTTATCCCGTATTGCAGTATTCAATGAGTTGTCGTTAGATGTCGTGTATATCCCAGTGCAGTATTCGAAGATTCGTCCATAGATGTCGCGTTTATGACTGCAGCATTTGAAGAGACGTTACGATGTCGTGTTACCGGTGAGATGTTCACGGATTTGAAGTTGTTTCGTTGTCGTATGATAAAGTTGTAAAATGGTTTATCCGTATATGTAATAAATAATAATAATAATAATAATAATAATAATAATAATAACCACAGTGCATTTGATTTTAAAGACGACTAACCTATACCTTCAGCTTTGAGAGCTCGGCAATTCTTCAGTCAGGTATGTAGTGCAAATTACTCAATCTTTAGACCAAAATTATTGCTACATCTAAATGTGCAAAATTAACCGAGCGCCAGATATTTTAATAAAACCCAACAACAAAGAAACAAATTTTACGACGAAACCTCGTATTCTTTGAATAAAATTCATTTTTTTTGGATTATTGTGTCAGTGATGATATAAATTATTACTAGGTAATTTTTTATGTTTGTATTCATATTTTGAGTTAAATTTTTTCAAGAATTAGTCGTGCATTTAAAATGCTTTGTATTTTTAATTCAAATTCAAAGCCTCCGTGAGAATAAATATTCACTCGTTTACAAGCTGAAATCTGTCCGTGCAGACAAAAGTGTATTTAAGGTTCTTTGTTTAAAAACTTATAGTTGTTTTATTTAATTTTTCTTCTGACTTTTTCAGTGGTCGGTTTGCGTTTTAAGCGGAATTCAAATAAAGTAAACTGAACAAATAGTACTAATTATTTTAATCAAATATTTTATGTCGTGAACTTTTAGGAAACTTTTGCTCTAAATTTATTACAGTTGCCTCTGATATCTTAATTGTGCCTTTTGGCTATCAGTTCTTATCCGATCCTTTTATTTTTCAGCTTTCTTGCTTTTAAATTAAATATTTCTCAAAAACGACAAAAATGGAATGGTAACAATTTTGTGTTTTTTTGAGATTGTGTTCGATATCCAGTCCTAATATGACTACCCATCATAAATTGCTCTCTCTGAGTTAAACTTCAGCATCGCTTTAAAAGAAAAAAGTACAGATAAGTTTAGGTGCGCTGATGAACAATATTTTGCGTAGTTCACAGCTTCCAGCGATTTATAAATTCTCTTTAAACTTATATTATTGGGGAATCCCAAAACATAATTTTATCGATTTTTATTAGATTGGGCATTTTTTACAGTTAACAATTTATTACAATTATCCATATATTTTCCATATATAATTTATTATCCATATTTTCTTTCATATGTAGGAAACATTTTATTTGGGTGTATTTGCAATAAGCACCAGGTATAAAACAGCATAAGATCCTTTGCTTCTAAAAAATGAGATGTCTACAAATTCCCACACAATTGAAATCGTTTTTCTTTACTTATTGGAAATCCTAAAAAGAATCTAATGGATTATCAACTCTTATCGTCCTCCATGTTAGATGCTTGTCAGACATGCTCATTATCAGCCCCATTCCATTACATTAAAGCACTTAAAGAATTTTTAAGCCGTCACTGCATACTCAGATATTGACAAATACAATTGAGAGCGCTGCTTTAAATCGCAGCTCAAATGCATTACATCGAACATCGAAGCATCGCATCTCTTTGAAAAAATTTGCATTTTAATCTGAAGGCAAAGCAGTGGTAAAATTGCATGCAGCTTAAAATTTAATTATCTTATAGCTTGAACGGTTCTTACATTACCTAGTACTATGAAAAAATTCTGCAAATCTCATCAAAAGCTTCTGTGAGCATTCTTTTTGTTAAAAAAACTTCGTTCAACACAAAAAACGTATTATTCTTTTAACCCAAAATTGTTAAACTGTAAAACTTTTTATTAACAATAAAAATTGAATTTAGCATGTAAACAGTAGGTACTCAGTACGGCAAAAAGAATTTCTGAAATAAGAAGGTGAAAGGTTAAATAAATATTTTGATTGAGTTAGAAAAGTAATTTGATGAAATGCTATAATATCAAAGACAGCAGTTCAGTTACATATTTATTATTGATATAAAGCACAAAATAAGCAGGACTTCCTGAGTGGCTTAACACATCCTGAATATTATATGCATAGCTTAGTTCAGCTAACACTACCATTAATATGATTTTGGTAAGCATGTTTCAGAAAATCTTTTTAGATTAATTCAGCAACCATCGGAAGTTAATTATCAAATTAGTGTTCAGGCAAATGAAGAATAATTTAGAAGATTAATATAAAAAGCAATGAATATTTTGCGAAAAAATAGTGCAAGCAAATATTTTATTAGGAAATACCTGACCCGTGTGAAAACAGCGACTAAAGTCAGCGACAAATTTTACCGAAAATGCCCGAAGTTATACCATCAAGAAAATAAATCTGGATAATTATTTTTCTGCGCATGCGCCTTAGTTTCACATAATTAATAATTTTACAAATTACTTTCATAAATGTAGATAAAATTTAATACTACTAATCAATATTATTACATAACAAAGAAGGTACGAATTTACAAATTATAAACATAATAATTATTAAAAAACGTAAAATATTTATATCTGTAAAATAGCACACAGGTACTCCAACTTTTATCGCGAAATTTTGCAGACTGAAATATCGAATTCTTCAAAACCATACATACTCTCACTTTTAAATTTATACCATGGGTACTTCCTTTTATGGGCTACAATACCATCTAAATTTTTTAGATTTGCAAAGGGGCCCCGGGGGTGAAAACGCGATTTATATTGAAATACGCCGGGAAATTTTGCAGAGTTAATCGTAGATTACTCCTAAACCACACATACTCCCACTTTTAAATTTATACCATAGGTACTACTTTTTATGGACTACAATACCATCTAAATTTTTTAGATTTGCAAAGGGGCCCCGGGGGTGAAAACGCGATTTATATGAATATACGCCGGGAAATTTTGCAGAGTAAAATGTAGATTACTCCAAAACCTCACATACTCCCACTTTTAAATTTATACCACAGGTACTACATTTTATGGGCTACAATACCATCTAAATTTTGTGGATTTGCAAAGGGGCACCGGGGGTGAAAACGCGATTTATATGAAAAGAAGCCGGGAAATTTTGAAGAGTAAAATGTAGATTACTCCAAAACCTTACATACTCCCACTTTTAAATTTATACCATGGGTACTACCTTTTATGGGCTACAATACCATTTAAATTTTATGGATTTGCAAAGGGGCCCCGGAAGTGAAAACGCGATTTATATGAAAATACGTCGCTAAACTTTGCAGAGTAAATTGTAGATTACTCCAAAATCACACATACTCCCACTTTTAAATTTATACCATGGGTACTACCTTTTATGGGCTACAATACCATCTAAATTTTATGGATTTGCAAAGGGGCCCCGAGGGTGAAAACGCGACTTATATGAAAAAACGCTGCAAAAATTTGCAGAGTAAATTGTAGATTACTCCAAAACCACACATACTCCCACTTTTAAATTTATACCATAGGTACTACTTTTTATGGACTACAATACCATCTAAATTTTGTAGATTTGCAAAGGGGCCCCGGGGGTGAAAACGCGATTTATATGAAAATACGCCGGGAAATTTTGCAGAGTAAATTGTAGATTACTCCAAAACCACACATACTCCCACTTTTAAATTTATACCAAAGGTACTACCTTTTATGGGCTACAATACCATCTAAATTTTATAGATTTGCAAAGGGGCCCCGAGGGTGAAAACGCGAATTATATGAAAATACGTCGCTAAATTTTGCAGAGTAAATTGTAGATTACTCCAAAACCACACATACTCCCACTTTTAAATTTATACCATGGGTACTAACTACCTTTTATGGGCTACAAGACCATCGAAATTTTCTAGATTTGCAAAGAGGCCCCGGGGGTGAAAACGCGATTTATATGAAAATACGCCGGGAAACTTTGCAGAGTAAATTGTAGATTACTCCAAAACCACACATACTCCCACTTTTAAATTTATAGCATGGGTACTACCTTTTATGGGCTACAATACCATCTAAATTTTGTGGATTTGCAAAGGGGCCCCGGGGGTGAAAACGCGATTTATATGAAAATACGCGTTATTTTGCAGAGTAAAATGTAGATTACTCTACTTGTTTTACTGTACTTGATTACTCTTTGATTACTCTATTGTAACTACTTATAATTTCTTATGAAATATAATCGGTTTTTTCTATTAAAACCTAAGACAACGTTTAGCACTTCGTCTTACCTGCTTTAGTGAAGTAAATGCATTGCATTACGCTATTAATAACTTTGCAATTATGCAGTTTTTATTATAAAGGCGCAGTTTATCCGAATCTCGTTTTGTATCAAATATAATGCGATTACAGTAGTTATTAATATTTTTTTGATACTGAAAAACGGTTTTTGATTAAATTTTTTTAAGCTTATTTGTATTAGTTAATGTTAAGTAAAGTATTTTTGAAATAAAAGTTTAATAAAGTTTAGTGGTAGTACAGAAAAAATTATATTTTAATATATTATTGCTTTTGTCCGGATTTCACTTTGTATCACTGTAAGTATTGTAATTTTGATTTAATAATAAACAAATTTAAATAATATAACATATTCCAATAGACTTACAAGGACGACACCAAGTTATAATAATTGAAACAATGGCATTTTCTAAAAAAAAAGACAATACTTTGATTATTATAGCTAAAGCTATAAAGCAGAAATTTCCGAGGTTTACAATGAAAGATTTGAAAGATCTACATGTAAAGCATACGTTAATATCTCATATAGTACATGAACTGAGAAACACAAAGTACGGATACCCAAGTGTTTTATTGCGATTAATTAATCGAAAGCGAAATTTTTTTGTTCGTTGTATTGATGATGATTCTAGCTCATTGTCAGTTAAAATTGTAATAACAGAAAAAAGAAATTTGAAGGAATTGATTGAAGACCATAAAAGTAGCTTATGCTCAAAGTCTTACCGTAGAAAATCTTCTGATTATGGCAAAATATGTTCTTTGTTTAAAATTAAAAATAATTTAAAAAATCGGAATAAAATATATTTGTATTCGAAAAAGCATAATTGTGGAAATAATAGTAAATCTGTAAATAAACATAATAATGTATATGAAGTAGAAGAAGATACTGCCAACTGCGATGTTCCAATTAAAAAGGAAATTGAAGAAAATGTATGTGAAGATGAACATAAAGTGTATGAAGAAGAAGATACTGCTAACTGCGATGTACCGATTAAAACTGAAATTGAAAAAAAAAATGTTTCAACTGATTTTGACTTCAATAGTCAAAAAGAACGTAAGTCATTACAAATTCAAGCTTGTTCCAGTCCGAATGAAAAAAATTTCAGTAATAGCTTTCTGACTAAAGAAAACTTATTAGTTCAAAATTTATCGCCTGTTTTGTGCAATGACATATATTCAGAATTTTCTAATAATTCCAATGCTATTAGTAGCTGTAGTTCACCAAAGCTTAATGGGACTCAAATAGATTTTGGTGTAACACCTGATAGTTTTAATATTCCTAAAGAAATACTCAATTTATCGAGAGAAATTTCAAAAAAATTGTTACCGAAATGTTCAGCACCTTCAAGCCAACCTCTTTTATCGAATTTCAGAGATTGTAAACTATTAGAAGGGCAGTTTATTATTTCACAAAATATGGGAAAACTTTTATGGGACGGAAATAAATTAAACAAAGTCTATTATCCCTATTATTTCAAAAATAGAATTCAAAAATTTGTTAATAATACTTGTGTTTTCGTATTTCAATCAACAAAGTATTTAAAAAACTCTATAAAACTCTATGCCGCTTGTAAACATAAGTCATGTAAAAAATTTGTTATTAAAATTGATAAGGGTTTGGTTAAAGTTTTTAGCTCCAATTTAAATTTTTATCATGTTACTAAATTAACTTCGTATGTAACACGTGTTGAAAGATCTATAGTAAAAAAAGAATTATTACGCCAAAAACCACTTGAGTACAAAAAAGCAACTCTTATATCTTCAAATAAAGTATTGGCACATCATGGCAATTTGCAAACTATTAAATCAGATGCTACTCTTCGAAAAATTAAATCTGAAGCAAATAGCAAACGGGATAGATGTTCCGATGATATAATGGACATAATTAAATTTAAAATAGATCATCCAGAATATATTCAGGAAGTGTCCGTTCCATTTCAAGTTAAGATTTTTAGTAAAGAACAGTTACAGATTTTGAGGTCTCAAAAGCAAGGAAATTCTCTTCCCATTGTTCATTTTGATGCCACAGGCACCGTGGTTAGAAAACCAATTCCTTCCTGTAAAAAAGTGTATTTATATTCTGGTGTTATACAAATCGCTCAAACAAAACGTATTTGCCCAATATTTGAAATGATTTCGTCTGAACATTATACTAAAAGCATATTCAAAATTCTTAACGATTTTAAAACATACTGTGAAGAAAATAATAAGTGGCCAATTTTCAGTACTTTGGTAACTGATTTTAGCTTTGCCGCGATCCATGCTGCAATTAAGGCATTTAATCGTATTGATTTAATTGATTACTTGGATATTTGTTTTAAAATTAATAGAGGAGAGTTTATTCAATCTGAAAATTTCATACTCATTAATTTGTGTTGCGCTCATTTTATGAAGATGACTGCCAAAGATATTGAAAATTGTGAAGTTGGTGAACATTCAGTATTTTTTAAAGAAATAATTGCTTTTGCAATTACTATAAACTCGTTTCCTTTATTAGAAGAATGGTTTTTAAATTTCTCAATTTTGTTAACTTATGATTATTTCGATAAAACTGTCAAGGCTGCACATACAAAATTAATACACATTTGCAGTAATAATAATTTTGACATTAATACTACTTCATCCTCCGAATTAAACCAAACTGACATAAACAATGAAGATATTTTAAAAGAAGAACCCCAGTATAGCAGTAGTCCATATTTTAAGCACTTTCAAAGTCTTCTTTCCAATAATGTATTTAGCTGCAATAAAAGTCCTAAAAATTTATTCAAAAGTTCTAAACTATTTAATATTTTAATGACCAAATATATGCCATATTGTGCACTTTGGACCAGTGTAATGTCAAAGAAAAGATTAAGTAATGCTTGCGTTGAAAATTATTTTGGCTATTTGAAAAACCATATCTTAGATGGATCAAGTAATTTGAAATGCTCTAGATTCGTAAGAAAATGCAGAGAAAACGTTATTGCTATACATTCAGAATTAGGGTTGGGTATTTCAAAATCAGCATTAACGAAACCATCAAAATTGATTGATCATTCTCGCGCGCAATATTCCCAAGAATCTTGGAACAGAAAGAAGAAGCCTACCACAGGTACCCATTTCTTAGGTCGTTTTATAAAGAAGATAATTAAAATTGAAGATTCAAATTTATGTCTAAATGAAGAGGAAATTATTAAAATGAACGACGCAACTAAGTGTTTATATTGTGGCGGTGGGACGATGCAGGAAAAAGTAAATTGGGTGCGATGCGACACATGCGATGAATGGATTCACCAAGACTGTGTATCACAAAGTGATCGTTCCTTTAGCGAAGAATTTCACTGTAAAATGTGCACATCGTTTGCTACGCCGCCATTAAATATTAACGTAGATAATATTTCACCATCGACGTCGCTTCGAAATCTTTGTATCATGTTTTTAGATTCCATTACACTCAATGATATACAACGAAAGGAGATTAGCCAGAAAACAGTAGCACAAAGTAAATGTAAACAATGGCACAAAGAACGTTTAAAAAGAGTCACTGCATCAAATTTCGGAAGAATAATAAAAGCAAAAAGTTTTACAAGTTTAAACAATATAGCGCAAAATATTCTAGAAGATAAGAAAATTTCTACGGCTTCTATTGAACACGGCAAATTCTATGAAAGTGTAGCTTTAAATAAATACATAGAAATAACAAAATCTGTATGTCACTCTACTGGCTTAATTGTACATCAAGAATTTCCATTTCTTGCTGCTTCTCCAGATTCTCTAGTAGACAAGAATGGAATACTCGAAATTAAGTGTCCATATACAGCACGAAACAAGAATATTGACACGTATAATTTTAATTTTTTAGAAACAGACGGTTCTTTAAAAAGGAACCACAATTATTTTTTTCAAATTCAGGGTCTGCTCGAAATTTGTAATAGACCTTGGTGCCATTTATTCATTTTTACTTTAACAGGTACACGCATTGTAGAAGTAAAAAAAGAAGCACGATTCTGGACTTCCATAATGTTCCCTAAATTAAAAAATTTTTACTATTTTAATATGCTACCAAAAATTGTAGACCCTGGCACAAAATATTCTCAAAATGAACTAAAATGGTGTACTTCAAAAAATTTAGAATTTTTCAGAAATGGTCTCGTGAAGGATCCCTCATATTATGTAACTGTGTCGGAAAATAGGCACTATACCGTTGCGGTGTACGATGTCGATTGTTTCGTAAAAGAACTTTTGATATCCGATTATTTAACACTATCTGATCAAAATTGGCTTTCTAGTTTTGCAATTGATATTTTGCTTAATTTAATAGGATTTCAAAAATTTTCAATCATTCCTTCCGAAATATCAACAATCATTTTTCATTCTCAAAAAAATCAGTTTACCGATACATTTTTAAATAATATCAATATATCATTATCGAAAATTGCCATGCCAGTTCTTATTAACAATAACCACTGGTGTATAGCAACTGCAGACTTTGACGCTAAAACATTCTGCTTTATAAATCCAACAGGCAGTTCCCATCATACCACAGAACAGTATTTTCTTAAATTTAAATTATTTTTATCGATGTATATCAAATACAAAAATTCGCAATATAATTTAAACGGCTTTAATATTCGGGTCTACCCACACTTATTTCAAGAAGATGGATACAATTGCGGTCCGTATATATTATACTTCTTCAAACAAATATGTGATAACAACAGTTTAACACAGCCAAAAGCAATGACTGATTTTAGAGTTGAATTGAAGACAATTTTATTAGAATCAGCCAAAGATATGAAAATGATTTGCATATTGTGCGGCAGACAAATATTGGTCAATGCATCGATGCAATGTTTATCGTGTAAAAGATATATACATACGAAATGCCTCAGTATTTCCAAAATTACGTTCATTGAAAGTGAAATTTGTAGCTTATGTAAATTACACTAAGGTTGACTTGTATAGTCCAAGTTTAACCGGTAACTATGGTTTAAACTCGGATTTTGACTATTGTGATTGGTTAATCTACAGTTTAAAATTTTAAACTAGATCTATACAAGTCACCCTAAACATACTTAAATACATTGTGTTGTAAAATTTGGTTTTATGATATTGTATTTTTCAACATTTTCTTTTCAATTGTTTAATTTAGTTCATATTTTAGTTTATTTCCTGGTTTACTTTAGGGTATTTTATAGTAAGTGTTACAGTATAAGTATTTTTATTAAATAAATAATTTATTTTTACATAAATCTTTATAATTATTTATATAACGGACTACCTTTGGTAACTTTTAGAACTGTACGTATTGTCGTGTTCTGACGAACAAGCACTAAAAAGGTCCGTAGCTCGTTGTTCGGAGTTTACACTTTTGAGACAATCTCAAGGAGTAGGTTCCATTAAAACTTTGAAAATTTTCCCAACCAAAATAAAACTCAAATGCAGGGAATGAACAAATCTTTACTTAGACGAATGTTGTATTCAAATCTAAAGGAATTATACAAATGAAACGTAATCTTATTGTTAATGTCATTTAACTTAGTTGGAATATCAAATATTTCACATAATCGTCCTACAAATTTACACATTTAATTTCCAAATAATTTCTACAACTTGTAAGACAATTATAGCGTTCAATAAAATTTTATAAATCTGGAATAAATTTGTACAAAAAAAAATTATAAATTATTCTCATTTAAATTTAAGTCTGTCGCCGAATCAAATAGTTTAAATTGATGGTAGTTTTGGAACCACTGATACGAAATTGGTAGCAACTACTAACACACATGTAACACATCGAAAAGTTAAACACATTAATTAATCTTCTTAAACGAATAAAATAAAATAGCGATTATCATGGTTCCAGTAGTGATCCTAATTAGTAATGTGCAGCAAATAAATTATCAAATGCATACGAAGATTCAAATTTTTCATAGCGTGCGTCGTAGTTAACCTCAAAATTATTTAAGTGCATTTCGTCGAAAATATCAAAAAAATGATTGTTGGAATCACGAAAATTAAATTAATTAAGATGTTAATTTACCAATAAGATGGCTTCAAATAGATCAGATTGAGTTGGATGAACTTCCCATGTCCATAAATTGAAAAAATTTGTCGATGGCCTCACACTACAGCAAACGGGTAAATCTTCCTTACTAATCCATCCATTTTCTAGTTGCTTAATATTATTGCAAACCATTTTTCAAAATTAAATTATCCAAACATCCAAATTTTCTACGAAGTCGTTGCGTCTTCGACTTCCTACACTACTCTACTCTCTCCAGCAACTAACTTTTTTTTCATTTCCTGTTCGTCCAGCTTTAGAAAAATCGTGTCAAAATCCTATTGGTCAATCTCACCCGCTAAATTTGAAGAATCCATTGCCAAGTTAAACATTTCAAAGTTTCCATACAACAAATCATTACACTATTTTGTAGTTCTCAGGCGTACCAACTATTGCAGAAGCTACCACCGCACAACACTTTAATTTAAAATTAGGTAAGTAATCAAAACATAAAAAAAAATTACATTTCCAAAATTAAACGCTTTTTCATCCTTGATTAATCCAACTCTTTCAGGTTCCGGAACAAAAAATCCACCTATAAAATTACGTTTCTGCGCACCATAACTATTAGTGCAACAAATGACTACAAATAATTCCATTCATCCAAGCAGAAGTTAAAAACATTCAAATTTAAGAAATTATAAAATTAAATTTTCAATTGTGGAAATTTTCAAATCTTTCATTTATCACGGCTCATGTCAGTATGTTTGGTTTTAGAGTAATCCACAGTTTACTCTGCAAAATTTGGTTTTTGATATTGTATTTTTTAACATTTTCTTTTCCATTGTTTAATTTAGTTTATATTTTAGTTTATTTCCTGGTTTATTTTAGGGTATTTTATAGTGTTTCAGTATAAGTATTTTTTTTTAAATAAATCCTATATTTTTACATAAATCTTTATAATTATTTATATAACGAACTATCTTTGGTAAAATTTGGAACTGTAAGTATGTGTCGTTTTGGAGTAATCCACAGTTTACTCTGAAATTTTCACATATTTCACATTCGCGATTTTCACATAAGTCGAGTTGCCACCTCCGGGGCTTCTTTGCAAATCTACAAAATTTATATGGTATTGTAGCCCATAAAAGGTAGTACCCATGCTATAAATTTAAAAGTGGGAGTATGTGTGCTTTTGGAGTAATCTACAATTTACTCTGCAAAATTTAGCCGCGTATTTTCATATAAATCGCGTTTTCACCCCCGGGGCCCCTTTGCAAATCCACAAAATTTAGATGGTCTTGTAGCCCATAAAAGGTAGTACCCATGGTATTAATTTAAAAGTGGGAGTATGTGTGGTTTTGGAGTAATCTACAATTTACTCTGCAAAATTTTGCCGCGTATTTTCATATAAGTCGCGTTTTCACCCCCGAGGCCCCATTGCAAATCCACAAAATTTAGATGGAAGTGTAGCCCATAAAAAGTAGTACCTGTGGTATAAATTTAAAAGTGGGAGTATGTGAGGTTTTGGAGTAATCTACAATTTACTCTGCAAATTTTTGCAGCGTTTTTTCATATAAGTCGCGTTTTCACCCCCGGGGCCCCATTGCAAATCCACAAAATTTAGATGGTATTGTAGCCCATAAAAAGTAGTACCTATGGTATAAATTTAAAAGTGGGAGTACGTGTGGTTTTGGAGTAATCTACAATTTACTCTGCAAAGTTTAGCGACGTATTTTCATATAAATCGCGTTTTCATCCCCGGGGCCCCTTTGCAAATCTACAAAATTTAGATGGTATTGTAGTCCATAAAAAGTAGTACCTATGGTATAAATTTAAAAGTGGGAGTATGTGTGATTTTGGAGTAATCTACAATTTACTCTGCAAAGTTTAGCGACGTATTTTCATATAAATCGCGTTTTCACCCCCGGGGCCCCTTTGCAAATCCACAAAATTTAAATGGTATTGTAGCCCATAAAAGGTAGTACCCATGGTATAAATTTAAAAGTGGGAGTATGTGTGATTTTGGAGTAATCTACAATTTACTCTGCAAAGTTTAGCGACGTATTTTCATATAAATCGCGTTTTCACCCCCGGGGCCCCTTTGCAAATCTACAAAATTTAGATGGTATTGTAGTCCATAAAAAGTAGTACCTATGGTATAAATTTAAAAGTGGGAGTATGTGTGGTTTTGGAGTAATCTACAATTTACTCTGCAAATTTTTGCAGCGTTTTTTCATATAAGTCGCGTTTTCACCCCCGGGGCCCCATTGCAAATCCACAAAATTTAGATGGTATTGTAGCCCATAAAAAGTAGTACCTGTGGTATAAATTTAAAAGTGGGAGTATGTGAGGTTTTGGAGTAATCTACATTTTACTCTGCAAAATTTCCCGGCGTATTTTCATATAAAGCGCGTTTTCATCCCCGGGGCCCCTTTTGCAAATCTACAAAATTTATATGGTATTGTAGCCCATAAAAGGTAGTACCCATGCTATAAATTTAAAAGTGGGAGTATGTGTGGTTTTGGAGTAATCTACAATTTACTCTGCAAAGTTTAGCGACGTATTTTCATATAAATCGCGTTTTCACCCCCGGGGCCCTTTTGCAAATCTACAAAATTTTGATGGTCTTGTAGCCCATAAAAGGTAGTACCCATGGTATAAAGTTAAAAGTGGGAGTATGTGTGGTTTTGGAGTAATCTACAATTTACTCTGCAAAATTTTACCGCGTATTTTCATATAAGTCGCGTTTTCACCCCCGAGGCCCCATTGCAAATCCACAAAATTTAGATGGAAGTGTAGCCCATAAAAAGTAGTACCTGTGGTATAAATTTAAAAGTGGGAGTATGTGAGGTTTTGGAGTAATCTACATTTTACTCTGCAAAATTTCCCGGCGTATTTTCATATAAAGCCCGTTTTCATCCCCGGGGCCCCTTTTGCAAATCTACAAAATTTATATGGTATTGTAGCCCATAAAAGGTAGTACCCATGCTATAAATTTAAAAGTGGGAGTATGTGTGCTTTTGGAGTAATCTACA
Organism: Rhagonycha fulva; assembly: GCA_905340355.1. Lineage (NCBI taxonomy): Eukaryota > Metazoa > Arthropoda > Insecta > Coleoptera > Cantharidae > Rhagonycha > Rhagonycha fulva. The sequence goes on from HG996559.1 coordinate 5,511,749, forward strand.
ATTTACTCTGCAAAATTTTGCCGCGTATTTTCATATAAATCGCGTTTTCACCCCCGGGGCCCTTTTGCAAATCCACAAAATTTAGATGGTCTTGTAGCCCATAAAAGGTAGTACCCATGGTATAAATTTAAAAGTGGGAGTATGTGTGGTTTTGGAGTAATCTACAATTTACTCTGCAAAATTTAGCGACGCATTTTCATATAAATCGCGTTTTCACCCCCGGGGCCCTTTTGCAAATCTACAAAATTTTGATGGTCTTGCAGCCCATAAAAGGTAGTACCCATGGTATAAATTTAAAAGTGGGAGTATGTGTGGTTTTGGAGTAATCTAAAATTTACTCTGCAAATTTTTGCAGCGTTTTTTCATATAAGTCGCGTTTTCACCCCCGGGGCCCCATTGCAAATCCACAAAATTTAGATGGTATTGTAGCCCATAACAAGTAGTACCTGTGGTATAAATTTAAAAGTGGGAGTATGTGAGGTTTTGGAGTAATCTACATTTTACTCTGCAAAATTTCCCGGCGTATTTTCATATAAAGCGCGTTTTCATCCCCGGGGCCCCTTTTGCAAATCTAGAAAATTTAGATGGTATTGTAGTCCATAAAAAGTAGTACCTATGGTATAAATTTAAAAGTGGGAGTATGTGTGATTTTGGAGTAATCTACAATTTACTCTGCGAAGTTTAGCGACGTATTTTCATATAAATCGCGTTTTCACCCCCCGGGGCCCCTTTGCAAATCCACAAAATTTAGATGGTATTGTAGCCCATAAAAGGTAGTACCCATGGTATAAATTTAAAAGTTAGAGTATGTGTGATTTTGGAGTAATCTACAATTTACTCTGCAAAGTTTAGCGACGTATTTTCATATAATTCGCGTTTTCACCCCCGGGGCCCCTTTGCAAATCTACAAAATTTAGATGGTATTGTAGTCCATAAAAAGTAGTACCTATGGTATAAATTTAAAAGTGGGAGTATGTGTGGTTTTGGAGTAATCTACAATTTACTCTGCAAAATTTTGCAGCGTCTTTTCATATAAGTCGCGTTTTCACCCCCGGGGCCCCATTGCAAATCTACAAAATTTAGATGGTATTGTAGCCCATAAAAAGTAGTACCTGTGGTATAAATTTAAAAGTGGGAGTATGTGAGGTTTTGGAGTAATCTACATTTTACTCTGCAAAATTTCCCGGCGTATTTTCATATAAAGCGCGTTTTCATCCCCGGGGCCCCTTTGCAAATCCACAAAATTTAGATGGTCTTGTAGCCCATAAAAGGTAGTACCCATGGTATAAATTTAAAAGTGGGAGTATGTGTGGTTTTGGAGTAATCTACAATTTACTCTGCAAATTTTTGCAGCGTTTTTTCATATAAGTCGCGTTTTCACCCCCGGGGCCCCATTGCAAATCCACAAAATTTAGATGGTATTGTAGCCCATAAAAAGTAGTACCTGTGGTATAAATTTAAAAGTGGGAGTATGTGAGGTTTTGGAGTAATCTACATTTTACTCTGCAAAATTTCCCGGCGTATTTTCATATAAAGCGCGTTTTCATCCCCGGGGCCCCTTTTGCAAATCTACAAAATTTATATGGTATTGTAGCCCATAAAAGGTAGTACCCATGCTATAAATTTAAAAGTGGGAGTATGTGTGGTTTTGGAGTAATCTACAATTTACTCTGCAAAGTTTAGCGACGTATTTTCATATAAATCGCGTTTTCACCCCCGGGGCCCTTTTGCAAATCTACAAAATTTTGATGGTCTTGTAGCCCATAAAAGGTAGTACCCATGGTATAAAGTTAAAAGTGGGAGTATGTGTGGTTTTGGAGTAATCTACAATTTACTCTGCAAAATTTTACCGCGTATTTTCATATAAGTCGCGTTTTCACCCCCGAGGCCCCATTGCAAATCCACAAAATTTAGATGGAAGTGTAGCCCATAAAAAGTAGTACCTGTGGTATAAATTTAAAAGTGGGAGTATGTGAGGTTTTGGAGTAATCTACATTTTACTCTGCAAAATTTCCCGGCGTATTTTCATATAAAGCCCGTTTTCATCCCCGGGGCCCCATTGCAAATCTACAAAATTTAGATGGTATTGTAGCCCATAAAAAGTAGTACCTGTGGTATAAATTTAAAAGTGGGAGTATGTGAGGTTTTGGAGTAATCTACAATTTACTCTGCAAAATTTTGCAGCGTCTTTTCATATAAGTCGCGTTTTCACCCCCGGGGCCCCATTGCAAATCTACAAAATTTAGATGGTATTGTAGCCCATAAAAAGTAGTACCTGTGGTATAAATTTAAAAGTGGGAGTATGTGAGGTTTTGGAGTAATCTACATTTTACTCTGCAAAATTTCCCGGCGTATTTTCATATAAAGCGCGTTTTCATCCCCGGGGCCCCTTTGCAAATCCACAAAATTTAGATGGTCTTGTAGCCCATAAAAGGTAGTACCCATGGTATAAATTTAAAAGTGGGAGTATGTGTGGTTTTGGAGTAATCTACAATTTACTCTGCAAAATTTCCCGGCGTATTTTCATATAAATCGCGTTTTCACTCCCGGGGCCCCTTTGCAAATCTACAAAATTTAGATGGTCTTGTAGCCTATAAAAGGTGGTAAACATGGTATAAATTTAAATGTGGGAATATGTGTGGTTTTGGAGTAATCTACAATTTAGTCTGCAAAATTTCCCGGCGTATTTTCATATAAATCGCGTTTTCACCCCCGGGGCCCCTTTGCAAATCCACAAAATTTAATGGTATTGTAGTCCATAAAAGGGAGTACGCATGGTATAAATTTAAAAGTGGGAGTCTGTGTGGTTTTGAAGAACTCGATATTTTACTCTGCAAAATTTCGCGATAAAAGTTGGACTATGTGCTGTTTTACAGATATAAATATTTTGTGTTTTATAATAATTATTATGTTTATAATTTGTAAATTCGTACCTTTTTTGTTATGTAATAATTATTATAATAATATTGATTAGTAGTATTAAATTTTATCTATAATTATGAAAGTAATTTGAAAAATTATTAATTATGTTATATTAATGCGCATGCGCAGAAAAATAATTATCCAGATTTATTTTCTCGATGGTATAACTTCGGGCATTTTCGGTAAAATTTGTCGCTGACTTTAGTCGCTGTTTTCACACGGGTAAATACCTGGGGGTATTTCTTCTTTTCGTTCCAACTCTGGTAGAGCCTTTCTGTTATTGATTAAAAATTTTTAAAATTATTATTACAGAAAATCATTTTTATTAAATATAGAAAATTTATGGTATTTGTATTTGTTGCTTACTTGTTACATTTGTGGTAAAAAAGCAAAAGAACATAAATCTACTTTTTTTTTCTAAATGCAAATGTGAAGAATGAAATTTCAACTTAGATTATAACCCTTCTACATATGGGGCATTCCACACCAAATCGACCACTTTTGAACCCGACCCCTTTTGATTTTCTTAAAATTTTTACATATTATACTATCTCACCAATAACAGTTCTGTGAATTTTTTCAAAATATTTTACTCAACCAAAAAAAAGTTACGGATTTTTAGAAAAACTGATGTTTTTTTTCTTCAATCGATCGTAACTATTTCAAAAATTGACTAATCGGAATGTTTTTTTTTTGTTTTTGTTTGTCTTTAAACGTACTTTTCAGGAAAAAATACAAAAAAAATATTCAAACTTGGATTCTACAAAATTTTTCATTTTTTTGAAGAAAATCAATGATTTTTCAAATTTTGACACTTTTGATTTTTGATTGTTTTATTTCAAAAAAACTCTGATTTATTCCGCGTATAACAACGCAAACCCCATAATGGGCCGACATTTCTTTATATTTCTTTTGTTTAATTGAAAAATATTATTTGCGTAAAAATAACACAAAATATTTTTAATTAAACAAAAAAAATAGAAAGAAATGTGGGCCCATTATGGGGTTTGCGTTATTATACGCGGAATAAATAAAAGTTTTTTTTGAAAAAAAAAATTAAAAATCAAAAGTGAAAAAATTTAAAAAATTAATGATTTTCTCCGAAAAAATTAAAAATTTTGTAGAATCCAAGTTTGAATATCTTTTGTATTTTTTCCTGAAAAGTACGTTTAAAGACAAATAAAAACAAAACAAAGAACGTTTTGATTAGTCAATTTTTGAAAAAGTTACGATCGTTTCAAGAAAAAAAACATCAATTTTTCTAAAAATTCTTAACTTTGTAAACAATTTTGAAAAAATTTACCGAACTGTTTTTGATGGGATAGTATAATACGTAAAATCAGTTGTGTAAATTTTTTCAAAATTTTTTACAAAGTTAAAATTTTTTTAGAAAAACTGATGATTTTTTTCTTCAAACCATCGTAACTATTTCAAAAATTGACTAATCAAAACGTTCTTTTTTTGTTTTTGTTTGTCTTTAAACGTACTTTTCAGGAAAAAATACAAAAAAAATATTCAAACTTGGATTCTACAAAAATTTTTCATTTTTTCGGAGAAAATCATTGATTTTTCAAATTTTTCCACTTTTGATTTTTAATTTTTTTATTTCAAAAAAAAAACTTTGATTTATTCAATCTATCTATGATTTATTGAATTATTGATCTGGATATTTTGAAAATATTCTGGGAGGAAGTGAGTGATCCATTGCTGAATATTACTAATACTTCGTTGGAAACTGGAACGGTACCTGACATAATATGTAAAATAGCGACCGTCATACCAATTAAGAAAATTGCTGGTACAGATAAGGCGGACGAGTTCCGGCCAGTGAACATGTTGAGTGCCATAAGCAAGATATTGGAGAACGTTGTTTATATACAGTTAAAAGAGTATGTAACAAACAACGAATTGATATCGATATTCCAATCAGGATTTCGGAAGGGACATAGCTGTGAAACAGCAGTCCAATTACTAATACATGAATGGAAAAAGGAAATTGATAATGATTTACTGATCTTGGTATTATTCTTAGATTTCATGAGAGCGTTTGAAACAATAGATAGGGCACTATTAATTGAAAAACTGGAAAAACTTTTTGGGTTGTCTGGAATGGTACTTAGTTGGATGAAAAGTTATCTAACAAATCGAAAGCAAAGAGTTAAATTCCAAGGGTACATATCGGAGGAAATTAATGTAGAAAATGGAATACCTCAAGGAAGTATACTTAGTCCTTTATTGTTCATAATGTTCATCAACGATATGTTCATGGTTTTTACGACTTTTATAGGAGTCAAGTTTCACTTATTTGCGGATGATACACTGGTGTATGTGACAGGAAGGGACTGCAAAGCAACGGTTGAAAAGTTGAATGAAGTGATTGTTAAGTTGGTCGGATGGTTGAACGGAAACAGGCTTAAATTGAACGTAAGGAAGACGAAGGGAATGATGTTGGGCAAGGAGAGGTTTAAGAAGGTATTTACGAGTGAGAACTTGCGAATAATTTGTGAAGGAGCAAATGTTGATTTGGTTGAAAACATGAAATACTTGGGATTGATGATTGATAATCGATTGAACTTCAAAGGGCATATTGATTACACTTGTAAAAAGATAGCAAAGAAACTGGGGGTGCTTAGTAGATGCAGTGGCTTTACTTCCAGACAAACCAAACAGACGATATACAACGCAATTGTTTTGCCTCATTTCACGTATGTGGGAACGATATTTTTCATGGTGAATGCTGCAGAATTGAGTCGTTTACAAGTACTACAAAATAGAGCAATGAGAACGATCTTGAAAGTAGATAGATATTCGAAAATCGACGACATGATAAAGGAGCTCAATTGGTTGAATATAAGACACATGGTAGAGTGCCAAGTTTTAATGTTCGTACATAAAGTAGTGTTGGGGAAGATGCCTCGGTATTTTGATGGTTTGCTCCCAACATTCAGTGAGGTACACCAACATAACACCAGGAATGAAAACAGGATTGCTTTGACAAATGTAAACTCGGCGTTTGTGCAAAATACAATATTTTTCAAAGGTGCGGTGCTATATAATGAGCTACCGGAGCGATTGCGGAGATGCACAAGTGAGAAGGTGTTTAGAGGTGAATTAATAGCCTACATTGGGGGCAGGAGTTTATAAATGTATTGTATATTTTGTTTTTTATATTTTGTATTATCTTATTATTATTTTTTTTGTGTTGTATATATATTTTGTTTGTATTTTTGTTATATTTCATTGTATTATATTTTTGTGATTTTAGTGTAAATTTTTGTAGTAGTGTAAATTTTTAATATTTTTTATGTTTTTTGTATAGCCTTTGGCTAAATAAACGCTTTATTATTATTATTATTATTCCGCGTATAACAACGCAAACCCCATAATGGGCCGACATTTTTTTCTATTTTTTTTTTATTTAATTAAAAAATATTTTGTTTTATTTTTACGCAAATATTATTTTTCAATTAAACAAAAGAAATAGAAAGAAATGTCAGCTCATTATGGGGTTTGCGTTGTTATACGCGGAATAAATCAGAGTTTATATTTTGAAATAAAAAAATCAAAAGTGTTGAAATTTGAAAAATCAATGATTTTCTCAGAAAAAATGAAAAATTATGTAGAATCCAAGTTTGAATATTTTTTTTGTATTTTTTCTTGAAAAGTACGTTTAAAGACAAACAAAAACAAAAAAAAAACGTTCCGATTAGTCAATTTTTGAACTAGTTACGATCGTTTGAAGAAAAACAACATCAATTTTTCTAATAATTCGTAACTTTTTTTGGGTTAAATAAAAAATTTTGAAAAAATTCACAAAACTGTTTTTGGTGAGATAGTATAATATGTAAAAATTTCAGGAAAATCAAAAAGAGTCGGGTTCAAAAGTAGTCGATTTGGTGTAGAATGCCCCATATGTAAGTTACTTTGATGGTATTTGGTTTTATTGAAATTTTGGATTTAAAGTGGATCTAACGACTTATACCTTTGTTATATCTTACTTTAAATGCCAATTTAAATTTTAAAAATATTACTTTCCTCTGATTAAACTTACAAAATATTTATTTTATTTGATACTACATATCTGAAAGACCGGTCCACGGACGGGCAGCTAGCTAAAGTTGGAAACTTAATTGGTGTGCAATTATGTAAAAATTGTGATTTTTACATGTAAATTTTAATATAAAAAAAATAAAACTTCAAATTTTTAACTAAGCATTTACTAAAATAATAATAATAAATGTTTTACAGGAGTTATATTACTTGGATGTTTTTCTAAAAATATTTTTCGTTATGATAAATATCTACAAATTCTAAAACAACACAAAGTAGTTATTTTTTAAATTACTTTCCCATTCCCGCAAAAGCATATTTACTCTGCAATAAAATAATAGTAACATAAAAAATAATAAAAAACGTCTAAATATTAAATGATCATCCTGAAAACTTTTAATATTTTCCGTTAGAGCAATTTTTCCTTATAGTTACACAATTTTTAAACTTGAAACGAAAACAATTTTTATTATAAACTACATGCAATTTTTTCATAATTAATCAAATTTCCATCTCATCATCGATCAGTAATAAGGTTATTGACTGATGGTTGGTGATGAAAAGCGCTTATTGTGACTTGGAATGTAATAGTTTTATTAATCTATCAAGTTTCAATGATGTCAACTTCAATTTCTTAAAGAAAATCGACAATTTCTGAAAATTTTCAAAAAATTTAAATTAAAATATTACTAGTGAAAGGTGATTGATTTGCTATAAGTTTATCAATTCTCACGTTTGCTTGCCTAAAAGCTTAATCGACGAAAATATTAAGATTCCTGCGTATACTTTAAAGCTTTGTTGTATTTTCGATCGATAACCAAAAAATATGCTGATTCAGGTTACATTTTGTAAAATTAATGTAACGTGAAAAATATTTAATAAATGGAACTACAACCGGACGTTTTATAAACGATACATGATTTATAAGAGCGTATACACAAAAGGCTACCTGATGAATAAAAGTTTACATATCAGCAATTTTCTTTTATTTTAAAATATTCATCAACGTTTTTTAAATGAATTGTTTTGCTTTTAATTTAGATATTTAGAATAGATAATTAAGAATATGATCGTTTTTAGAAGGCCTCTTTCCTTTTGGCCTATTTATTTAATTGTGAAAACTTGCGCCAACCAACTGGTCTACTGAGACAATTGGCAATTTTAAATATTGGAATTACATGCTTGTTGTCAAAATTTTAAATTGTTTACTCAAGGGCTTATTTGGTAGAAAAATCAAGATAAATTTGATCTGGGCGCTAGTTCGCTTAATAAAACATCTAAAAAAGAAGAATCTATTTATTAAATATAATTAAGCAATAAAAGGTAAAGTTGACATATTTATAAACAAAAATTAGAAGTGAAACACGATAAAAGTAAAGTTTAATTTAAAGTCCTGGCAGGACACTTTTAAGCAATATGAAAAAATTGTATATGAATTTTTAAGTTTTTCTATAAAAACTCTCATCATTTTTATAATGAGTTTTTTTAGCACTCTCGGGATATAAACAAGACTGACTGTTTTTGAAAACTAAATTGTAATTTTAAATCTCACAGTATTTGAAATAATTTTAAATCCAGAGAGACTTAAGTTTCCATGGCAACAGATATTTTATAACAAAAATTTTGACTAAATCAATTTTGAATCGTTTTAAAATATCTGCTACTATTACGAGCTCTGCTCCACTCCGTGATGGAAATAAAATTGTAAATATTCTTTATATTTTAAATATTTTAAATAAAGAGTACCAAAATATAATTAATTAAAATTTTAAAGAACTATCGACTTTTAACCGTCACAATTCAAATGATATTTTGAAAACGCCTACCACTTGTTGGTAGAGTAATGGGATTATCAGAAATAATTTAAATAGATTAAAATCCATTCAGAACTGCAACCAATTTTAATCTTTTGTTTTTAACTCTTTTAATTAGGTTTTCAGAAATTCAATTTTGCTAGCAAAACATAAAATGCTCCTGAGAAGTTTTCGTTTTACCTCTTTGGGTGTCAACTGTGTCTGTCCCAAATATTTTAACCTAAATCGAGCTAAGGCGTTACAGCTGCAGAGAATTATATTTGGCCGATTTTATCTCTGATTCACAGATTCTGCACTTGCCATTATCTCACTTTATCTCAAAATTTTGTTCTTATATAAAAAAAAGTAGCTTTTTAGCCTCTGCAGTCGAGTAGCTACTTTTTGAATTTCTTTGCCTATCTTTGTCTTGGTGTATTATACCAGAGAGTTTTCTTGCTCTCCGCTTTCCACTTTTGGATTTTTAGTCTTTTGTGTGTTTTGGATAGCTCACACGGAATACTTCGAGTCCAGTCGAGGGCCTTTTAAACTCAATCTAGCAAGTTTGTCAGATATTTCATTATTTTCAATTCCCTCATGACTTGACACTTAATGAAAAGCAATTTTGTTACCTTTGGCCAGTTGAAATTGTTTGCATTTTTATGTAAATAAAGACTGAAAGCTATTGGCTCAAAGTGCTTTTATCGTAGCTTGGCTGTCTGACATTGTAGTGACTTGTTTGCTGTTTAAATTTATTTGCAGGATTTCACGATGCCTAAGGCTATAAGATGCATATCATATAAAAATATACTATTAAATATAAAGACCACACATATTTTTAACTGCACTTCTATTTCTTGAAGGAATCTTCAACGGTACAACAAAAATCGTAATAATTATTGTGTATCACTCTATACATAAGATTAGTCTGGTTGCAAACCAAACCTTATGTCAACAACATAACCAAACATAACCTATGTGCTCTAACGTAAGTTAACGTCAAATCGCTTTATTTTATGCTCTGATTTTATGTTAAATGTAAATTTTGTAAAAATTGAAATTTAACAATGTCATTTGCATCTGGTGACGAACAGAGTGAAGACGGAGAATTGCGGCAGAGTCCTTCGGAGACCCGCAACAAAGTGGACGTTTTAGATTTCAGGTTAGTGCAATTCAGACTCTCAACGGTTTCTAATTTGATAAGTTTTAGTTTATCTGACGAGGAAGCCGAAACGGCCGATTCTTTGGATATAAAACCACCACAAGCGCGGGTTCTACAAAATCCTGGTAGAAATAAACGGAGGGAGGCTCACGATACCAAGTCGCGGCATAAAAGGTCTGAAAGACATAGAGCTGAACGCGCACATGGTCATAAAGAAAAACATCATAGAGAAAAATCGGGGAGGAGTAACAAAGAGAGGGAGGCATATCATCGAGAGAAGGAGCGGTACTATAGAGAACAGTTGGCTTACAAGGAAGGGTATGGTGAAGTTCAGTATATAAACGAGAGGGCTTACAGGGAGCATAAAGAAGAAGTAGCGAGAAGTAGTCGACATACTGTTGAACCACGTAAAAAGGAGACGAGGGAAGTACGCTACTTGGAAAAGCATCGTAAAGATCGATATGGAGATGATAAATGGGAAAATCTGACTGGCGATAAGGCATTGGAAGATTTGAGAGAACGGCTTTTGAGTAAGAGGTCGAAAGGTGATGACATTTATAGACATGAAAAGGGAGAAAGCAGTAAAGACCGGAGCAGGTATCGTGAACACGAAAATCTAGATTCAGTTCTTCAAGGTGAAGCTGGCTTATTTGTTAAAGAAATCATTAACATTAGCACCAGTGAGGAAAGACACCACAAGAAACAAGATAAAGTTAAGGAGGATGATAAACTTACAGAAGAAGAGAGAATCGAACAAGAGTTGAGGAGGGAGAAGTTGCTAGAGGCTGGTATGTTAATTTTTGTTTATTTAATTTGCATTTTTTATTTTAAACATGATTTAATTATAAGTATTTATGGGAAAGTTTTATGTGGTCTATAACTAATCTTTAACGTTGAGTCATTTCATATGAAATCATCGAAAAAAGAAAATTTGCTGCACTATTTTAGATTTTGCTTAAAGTAGAAATGTTTTTTAGACTTCCAAAGACCAAAATCCACAAGGATTTAATTTTCGCACATGCCACTTTCGGTTCACACAAAATAAAGCAATTAAAATGTCTTATTTTTATGCTTTGCAGATTTAGCTATAAAAAATTTTCTATTAGATGTCTCCTTGACCAAGGTGATATTTTGAAGCTGAAATTAATATGGTAGTTTCTAAAATAATGACAGAATTCATATAGTACCTGAAAAATAACATGGTTTTGAAAATCCGTGTATTTATTGATATTTTGTGATTTTCAATTGGCTGCAGCAGGTGCAAAAGGGGTTAAGTCATTTTTTTAAAGCTGAGTTTTTGTCATTTTTATGCCAATTATTAAATATAAATAATAATTATTATACCAATGCAAAGGTGAACGCTTATAGGTTCCAAAAATGACAAAAACCCATTTCGAAAAAAATGACTTAACCCCTTTTTCACTCGCTGCAGCGAATTGACTCTAGTGTTTGCACTCTTAAATATAAAAGTCTAATCATTCTCAGATATCAAAGTGTTCATATTGTAAGAGAATAAAGGATGGAAATCGAATTGTTCAGTCAACTCATTATGAAAAAATCTTTGCTTGAAATTTTGAAATTTTAAGAATTTGCATAAAGACAAGAATTGCGTGAAAATTAAGTCCTTGTGGATTTTGGTCTTTGGAACCTTAAAGAGCATTCTCACAAAGTTTGAGAAAAATCTACAATATGTTGGTTTTGCCAATTTGATGATTTCATATAGAATAACCCACTTGAGAAAAAAACCTTATTTCAGAGCGTGAAATGGCGAGGCAAAAGGAACAGTCCCGCATGGAACGTGAACGTCGCACCATCGAAAAGCAATACAAACGCAAACAGGAAGAGTTGGAAAGTTACAACAAACGCATGAAGATGGAAGAAACAGTTGTGATGGTCTCCGATAATTCGGAAATTGAATCTGATGGCAATGAAGAAGAGCAAAGTGACCATAGCGATAATAGCGACAGTAGTAACGAATCGGTAGTAAGCGCCGATCATTCGTCACATAAAAGTGACACACGAAGTAGAAGTTCTTCTCTTGACAATTTATCAGATGATAAATCGCATAGCAGAAGTGTGAGTCCAGAAGAACCACACCAATCGCCTAAAAATAACGGTAAAATTAAATCGGGGCAGGAGAAAGAAGAAAATGCGATCACTGTACAAGAAGAGGTTAAAAAAATTGAAATTGACGAAGATTTACCTTTCTATTATCCCGCTATTCAAGGGTGTCGTTCGGTGGAAGAATTTCAATGCTTGAATCGAATCGAAGAAGGAACTTATGGGGTTGTGTATCGTGCAAGGGACAAAAGAACCGAAGAAATTGTTGCTTTAAAACGATTAAAAATGGAAAAAGAAAAGGAAGGCTTTCCTATCACGTCTTTACGAGAAATTAATACCCTTTTGAAAGGGCAACATCCAAATATTGTAACAGTTAGGGAAATTGTTGTCGGAAGCAACATGGATAAAATATTCATTGTTATGGATTATGTCGAACACGATTTAAAGTCGTTAATGGAAACAATGAGGCACAAAAAGCAAACTTTTACTGCAGGTGAGGTGAAATGCCTTCTCAAGCAGTTGCTATGTGCAGTGGCACATCTACACGATAATTGGATTTTGCACCGTGATTTGAAAACATCAAATTTGTTATTATCACACAAAGGAATTTTGAAAGTAGGCGATTTTGGCTTGGCTCGAGAGTACGGGTCACCTCTTAAAGCGTACACTCCAATTGTGGTCACTTTATGGTACCGCGCCCCCGAATTGCTGCTTTGCACTAAAGAATATTCAACCCCAATTGACATTTGGTCTGTTGGCTGCATTTTTGGGGAATTACTGTTGATGAACCCTGTTTTTCCTGGTAAATCGGAAGTCGATCAGCTGAACAAGATTTTTAAAGATTTAGGTACCCCAAACGAAAAAGTTTGGACCGGTTTCAATAAACTTCCAGCTGTGCAAAAAATGAAATTTGCAGAATTTCCAGTTTCGAATTTAAGATCTCGTTTCCACATGCTTGGTGAAATAGGGCATCAGCTTTTGCAAAAATTCTTGACTTATGATCCCGTACAGCGTGTCACTGCCGAAGATGCGATGCTGCACGCTTATTTTAACGAGAGTCCTTTACCCATCGATCCTTCCATGTTTCCAACTTGGCCAGCTAAGAGTGAACTTGGCCATCGTCGTGCACTTGCTGCAAGTCCTAAGCCGCCTTCAGGTGGTGGAGAATATAAACAACTAGTAAGTTATTTGTCAAAACATCTTTTTTAAAATTGATTGATTAATTTGTTTCAGGGAGGTGACGGTGATGAAGACAGTCTTGGTTTTCGTATTGGCACTTCGGCTCAAGAAAATCGAAGAATGCCAGTAGGAGCTGGATTTAGTTTAAGATTTTAAAATAAATTTAATTAGATATGAAATAAAATAATTTAAATTTTATTTATTTCATTTTCGTTCCTACCAAAACATTTTAAATTTTGTATGTTCCAGAAATCTTTAAGTATGTTAGTCTAGTCACTTCCATGAAGAAATTAAGGTATACCTACAAATTCTGCAACCATGAAGACTTCAAAAATTGCATGCATGTTTGTTTTTCAAATGAGGCGCATAAGTTTAATGGACTAACGAGATTCCATACCGTTATCCAATTCTTAGTTTGCAAAGCTAAATTTCCAAAGAGTCTAGCCGGATACGTATGTATGTCAAATGTGACCTTTTGGAATTTTTGGTGGCGATTTTTTTTACAAAGTTTATGTAAAAGGACAGTTGTGTGCACAATTTTAACCTTTGAATTTAAATTTTGTTGACTTTAAAAGGAAAAAACAGTTTTTTTAATTTATTTAATTTTTTTTTGTTCTAAAAGATATTCGAAAAATCTCAGAAATGTCCCAAAAAAAAACACGAAAACACAAAGTTTTTGTTTTGAAAAAGTGGTTCCCAATTTTCATTGAACTTGAAATTAAGTTGGAATATAATCTCAAAATTTCGTCATTTTAGTCTAAAATATCTCTGGTAACACAACAATTCTCAAAAATTTTGCTTTTTATCAAAGAATTCAACGTAAAAGTTTAACAATGATCGGTAATGGTCTTGGGTTTTTGGTTATATAATTGAACCATTGGTACTGTATGTTTCTTGCGAGCCTTCTCGTAGTGCAGGAGCTACCAGCAGTGTACAGTAAACTGTGTTGTCTATTGTTGGAAGCCATTTCCTGTTTGTTTAAATTTTTTGTGAGAAGTTGTAAGTGTAAATTTCATGTGTTTTTCTGTTTTACATCTCTTAAAAAGATCGTCAATTCTAAATTTTTGGGTAGATAACTACAGACAATCAGGATCGATATTGGACGATAGTTTGAGATATCAAGCAAGTCTTCTTTTTTATTCAGCGGCAAAATCCTAGCAACCTAAGTTGCTAGTTCATCGGGAAAATAACTCTGCTAAAAAAAAACTTACCAGATGGCAGGAAATCACCTGGCAAACGCGTTTTAGCACTTCTTCTTCTTCTTTGTCAGCCTTTCACGGTCCACTCCTGGACATAGGCCTCTCCTAATCTTCTCCAAACCTCTCTCTCCTTAGCCTTCTGTAACCACTCTCGTCCTGCTATTTTTTTTATATCATCGAGCCATCTCTTCTGGGGTCTACCTCTACTCCTTTTCGTCATCCTTAGCTTCCAATCTATTAACCTTCTTGTCCATCTGTTATAGTCCTGCATCGCCACGTGTTCAACCCAGCTCCATTTCAGACGCGCCACACGCTCCATCACGTCCACAACACCAGTTCTTTTCATTATCTCGCTGTTTCTTATTTTGTCTCGCAAGCTTACGTTCAACATTGCCCTCTGCACTACTCTAAGCCTTTCCGCACTCTTGTTGGTAATAGCCATTGTCTCCAGCCCATAAGTCATCACCGGAAGTATGCACGAATCGAACACTTTTCGTCTTAGGTTTATTGGAATTTCTGTGTTTGCAAGCACATGTCGCAGCCTTCCATAAGCTACCCATGCTAGATTTTTTTTCCTTCCAATCTCAGCATCTTGGTTGTCTTTTCCTAATCTGATTTTATGGCCTAGATATATGTACTCGTCGACTTTTTCTACTACGGTACCGTCCAATTCTATTATTATTTCCTGTGCTTCTTCCTCCTCTGATAAAATTTTTGTTTTGGCCAGGTTCATTTTTAGCTCTATGAACCTGGCCAAAACAAAAATTCTATCAGAGGAGGAAGAAGCACAGGAATTTTTTTTCACTGATTTTAGCACATAAACGCTCAAACCTGAGCATCTTCTGTTTTATTTTTGAAGCTTTGTTGACATCAAACGTTGAAGTTGTGACAGGACCAAGATAAACAAACTTTTGCGCTCCCTTGACCACTTCTCAAGAAAAGTGTCAAAACTCACAGAGGAGTTTGCTAGTAGTCTTAAAACCAAATCGGCACTAATATTGTAAAAATAACTGTTGAGTTGAAGTCATCAAAAAAAAAAAGAAGAAGCTGAAAGGAGGGCCCAAGAAAGCCTTTTGAAGTCTTTGGTGTCATATTGGCTGGATCTGGTGTTGCACTTGTTGTAAAACCTGACGGATTATTGGTCACGGGTGAATTGATCAATTCAAACAAAGCGATGATGCTGGTAACTCGTATTCCAGGCGGCAAGAAGTGTTATTTTGTTCTGTATGACTTGAGTTCTTGTTTAAATGGTTGGCGGCAGACGGAATAGGTAATTCCTGGTTGGATGATGACTTTGTAAATGCAGAGTTTGCTGTTTGACAACATCATACTTGAACGCCAATGAGGGGTAGAGCTTTTTTATTTCTGCATTTTGCTCTGATGGTATAACGTAGATGATGTGCTGGTTTCAGGTAAGATTTTGTCCATGATTACTTTTTGGTATTTAACATTTTCAAGGGGTTTGTTTGCCGTTCATACAGATGCTTTTCTCATCTGGTGAACATGACGGCGCGGCGTAGCTTTCTGTAGTGTTGACTCCAATATTTCACTTAGTGAATCAGAGGTTTCCATCTGATTGATGACAAGCTTTGTCAATGTTTAGGCATAAGAAGAATATATAAATGCTTGTGTTATTGGTGTAAAAGGCAGTGGTGACTTTGATGTAGCTAAAGATCTATAAAGGTGATATGTTTCAGGAGTCGGAGAATTTGGAACGTAGTGTAGTAGTGACTTGAACAAAAGCCAATTTGTTTCTCTCGAATTGTGTTGTTTTTTATGAAGTCATGCCGGATGCTAGACAGAATAATTTTTTCTGTGAGTTTCTTATTCTACCATAACGTTTGCTTTTTTCCATAGGCTAGAAAAGCGTTGCATTCGAAGGCAGGCGTTGACTATGTCTGTGATAGCGGTGAGAGCTTTGCGAGTGAGAGTACGCGATTTGAGTTCTTAAAGCTAGTTTTGTTTTGAAAGACTTGAGTATTTGGGCCACTTCTAAGAATGATGAGACGGGATCAGTGGGGGTGATGTTACGTGTTTGTAACTCATTCTTTACAAAATTGACCATGTTGATGTTGTCTTGGTCAATAAGGTCTGAATTTTGGGTACACTGCCGATGGAGACTACCGGCAAAGGCTTCTGTTTTTTTTGTCAATTTTTGCTAAGGATTCATTGGGCTATTTAATGACTGGCATTGGAGTTTTCTTAGAACTGAGGGTTTTTATGAATTTTCAGACGTTTTATTTTCCCTTTCGTGCAATTTTTAGGACGGTCTAAAAATTTTGTAAGGTGAGTTAAAGTCTCCTTGTAGGCGCTGATCCTGAAGATACTCCTGATTATTTTGATGCTTTTGCATGTATTGCATGTTTGTAGATTTTTAGCGACGTACTTCTCAATTATTATTATAATTTTTAAATTTATCAATTATACAGTATACAAAGTTAACTAACGGTTTTTAATAATTTTGAATTTCTAATTTTTAAATTCAGAATTTTAGTGAACTTTTTATCAAAGTTTATTTGCTTTCATAAAAACCTTTTTGCCATTTCTTCAAAATAAATCGGTAAATTACAATTATTTTTAGCGTAAACGGATGAAATTTTTTTATATATTTTTTTTTAAATATTCGAAAGTTTGAAGTTTTTGGGGTAAGTCCTGGGCATGACGTTAAACTGCATCCGTTGTTCTTCGAAAAAACGGCAAACACTGCCGTAACACTTACCATATTTTTTTAACCGACTTTTGATCTTGTCAATGATTCCCAGTGACTGAACTACTGGTGTTTCATGTGTTCTATAGAGATGAACATAAATCGATTATTTTCTAACAAAAACAAACAATTTTAAAGCCACATTTATTAAATACATTGTTTTAGAGAAGAGATATGTAGAAGTGCAGTTATGTATTCCAAAATTGTGATAGCATTATTTCTATGCTCATTTTTTATTTTCTACCATTGTCGATCATAGTTTTAGGAATGCTCAGCATAGAATTTGTCAGTTCGGAATTCCGCTTCGCTTGCATTCCATCCAAATGGTTTAAAAATACTGAAAATTCGGACGGTTGAACCATTAAATCGTTTCGTCGGATTTGGGATATAAACCAACTCGCCAGTTGACCATTGTCGGAGGGAATCAAATACTACAAAGAAATCAAATTTTAAAGTCAAAATTTTTAACGAGCCGTTAACACTAACGGATGATTTCTTTTGGTTAGTTAAATTTAACGTTTTGTGAAAAGCTTTGTGATTATTCCAAAATCCTAAAATCGTTTTGGCAAAAAATCGATTAATTTCAATTTAAAAAAAAACCTAAATTTTCAGAACAAAAACATTTTGCAATGGTACTCACTTCTTTTTCCATTATTGGTTCGTCGATGGATGTCAGAATTGGAATACTTAAGATGAAGTTGAACAGCGTTATAAGAATGATTAACGATGCCAAAATATTGGTGTTACATAGTGTTGGATTCACAGTCGTTGTCCTAAAAAAAAAGTTTAGGCAAATATTTTTCAAATCTTTTGACTTACATGTTAGTATCGTACTATCGAAAATATTGTTTCCGTGGTTTACATAAAACTGGAGAGGCATTCCTTCAATAGCTTCCTTAAATAGGGTGGGATTTGCAATTTTGCATGTTATCGATAAGTGGTGAAGTGTGCAAGTGACGTTTTTATTAATATTAGTTAAGTACAACTATAATATTATCATATTATGTTTATTTTACATCAAATTAGTTAGTACTTTAAAAATTGTTATTGGCACTTATGGTATATCACCTCTTTTTAATTATTATTATAAGGATAAGGGAAGTAATTAAACTGATTCTGATATTTAAATTTGTCAAGATTAATTTCCATAAAATTATTTTTATAATTGTCATAAACATGGATAAAGAAATTATGAATTTGATGACATGGAATTGATTTTATTGTTTGTCAACTCCAGATTTATTTTTATGTAATATCATTTTAAAAGAAACGATGGTCCAAATAATTTTGATCGCTTTTTATGCCTTACACATTGTGACTCATTTGATCGGCTCGTTTTTATGTTCATATGAAATATTCATCACGTTTCAAGATGAATCATTCATTATTGAATGAACAAAATTTATTATCCGAGCTTAAGGTTGTTTAGATTTATTTCTTAACCACCAACACAAGCTTTGCAAACCTCAATTAAGCCGCAATTTTCATTTTCTTCTTTCTTACACTGAAGTATGTGAAGACGACGACGTTATAAAAATGAAGTAAAATATAATCACATTTTATTTTTAGAAAAAAAAATTTTGTAGGTATTAAAACTAAAACACGGCAATTTTTGACTGACGCACATTAACTAAATCGTCATCTATACATAACAATAACATAAAACTAAAAAATAACGCTGGGGCACTCAAAAGATGCCAAATATCATGGAAATCGTAAAAACTTAGCACGGAACAGTGCCTATTCCATTGTCGAGATTCTGCTGCTGTTACCGTCCACGCTGTCGAATTATTTACAAAAAAATATGTTCCTCCTACCCAGCATACCATCGACAAGAAGCAGTAGATGATTGCTTGTAAGCAAATTTTCTCACGATGTATCAGCTGAAATTTTTATCTTTTAGGAAAGGAAAAATTAATTTGGAGTTTTACCTTCATGATTATGTAAACGATTAGGTAAAGAATTACGTTGCCCATCAAAAGACCCAAGAGGTACGTTGCGAAATCTGTTTCCATGAAGTAGCATAGGATTCCCAAGCTTGCCATGGTAATATTGATTATGTTTGCCATGAGGAGTAATCTAAAATGGACTAAATGTAACAGTAAACGGTTTAGTCAATATTTGGTAATAAAAATGCAGACCTATTCGTTTTGGTGTCAAAATGTGGCTAAGACTTGTATCTTCATTGTACTCGCTTACTATTCCAAGGACTCCACGTTTTACGTAACTCAAAAAGTAAACATTGAAAGAAATATAAATGCAGAGGATGGTGTACAATATTATAAAAATAATCCAGAGCAGTACGTGTCCATTTAGGATTCCAATCATTGCTAAAAACGTTTGGTCAAAATTATGACGCGGTTTCTTTATAAAAACTCACCAACAAATATCGCCATTCCAAGCACCACAAAGGTGGAGTAAGCTGTTACGTTTATGTCTGGATGGCGATTTTGGTAAATCTTTACGATGGCAAGCACTGCCATGACGTACATAAAACTGGTGTCTGAGGAAAAAGAAGTTTAGTTTGTATTTTTGCAAGTTTATGGGCTATGTACCAAATTGGAAGTTGGATTGATTTGGGCAGATGTGGTAACAGGCTGATAAAACTCCTTCCATGATGAGGGCAACTCCCATGGCGTAAAATAACCCAAAATGTTTTGGAATTCCGTAACCCTGAAAAGGAACAATTGATGAAAATAAATTTTTTTTTTTTAAGTGCTTTTTCTCCTAAATGCATTTTGAGGGTTTACAATATATTGATTGCTAAAAGGTGATTATAACACGGTGAATTATTACCTGCTTAAATACGGCTAATTACGGAAAAAAGCAATACATTTTTTCATCGCTGCGTGATTTAAATCAAATTAACCGGTTATTGAAAATAAATTAGCTGCAGGATAAATTTTGATAGGTAACACAACTTAGTAGATTTAAAGGCTTCCATGAAACTGTTAGTGGCATCATAAATTACATTGCTACCAAAACTACTGCGGAATAATAATTACAGGCGCTTCTACAGGGTGTCCAAATAACGTTAATTATTATTTATTTAAATAATTCTTTTAAATATCTTTTTGTGATTTTAAATGACTAATTTGGGGGCGTCAAGTGCGAAAATCGCTAATGGGATAATGGGAAATTCTAGATAGTTACTTAAAAACGCTTGAAAATCTAGATAAAATATTTTGAGTTTAGTCGCTCATAAACATTTTAAAAACTCTCTGCGTCCATCGATTTTTATTATGAAAATACATAAAAATTCATCAAAAAAATTCCAAATAAAAGCTTTATGGCTAATTTTGGAGGTGTAGAGTTCGATAGCCGGGAGGAAATGCTAACAACTCACTAAAAAATGCTTTAGAAATTCTTGAAAATCAGGATTGAATATTTTGAGTTCAATCGTCTATAAAATATTAAAAACTGACTGCGCCAGACTTCAAGGCAGTTACATGAATTTTGAGCAGTTTATGGTAAAACAGGAGTAAAAAAATTAATTCGTTCTATATTTTTGATTATTATGCGATCATGTTTAAAATATGCACCTTATTTGTATTTTTGTATTAATAAGTAAATCAATTGAATTTTTTCAATTGGTTTTATTCCGAGTTTTCCAAGGTTTTGTTTGACTTTACCTAAATTTTTATGAATTTTTCGATTTTCTACTCTTCTGATTTTACAAGAAACTTAATATTTCAGATTTTCCATAGCACATTTAAATGGTAAAATTAATTACTTTTGAAATTCATTAAATTTTTAAGTAACTTTAATAAGAATACGTCAGAGGCATCGGAAGTCAGTCGTAAGCATTAAGAAGGGACTGATGCAGTACAGGTGGCGCCACAATAAAAATATACATCAAGTTTTGTATTTTAAATTAAAAGGTTAATCAGAAATGAAAATGAAAGAAGGAAAACGAAGTTAATATACTGAGGTTGGTGAGACACCCTGTAGATAAAACAATCATAAATCCAGAACACATTTACAATCACCTACTGTAATAAAAACGTAATTATTTAATATTTCGCAACCAGCACAATTAAAATGAGACATTAAATTTAATTATAGATCTTCATGTATCCTATTAAATATTTTAAAGCCGCACGGCGTAAATACAGTAATAATTGAGCAATTGTTTTATCGAGGTAGGGTTAACCATCTCAATCAATGAAGCCAAGTATCGTTTTATTAAATTTATGTGTATTAAATTGCTAGAAAACATTGCCTTACACTTGACGTGAACTTAGAACCACGGAACAAAGAATTTGGATACAACCGAAAGTTGAATTCTAAATTTGGAAATCTGTAACTCCACTCTGTACACTTAGAAGTATGAAAATTCAAAGGTTGTTTGTAAGATAGGATCTCCAATTTATTTTCGAAAAAGAAAATTTTTTCCAAAACCTAACACTTATTGTTAGGTCCGGGCTGTAAGAAGGGGGGTCGATGTTATCTTATCCAACTTGGATGATGGGGCTATTTTGGGACCCAACCAGCACACACCTTGTGATAATGCAATTATTCTGTCAAAATCTTGTTAATAACAGTTTTATTGACATTCGCACAGCTCCCTAATTGTCATCCGTTGATCTTCAAGCATTAGCTTCTTAACTTTTGCAATCGTTTCGTTGGAAACTGATGACCGTTAAATCAATTATGGTAAAATGTACTTACACTACTGTGATG
This sequence comes from Rhagonycha fulva, assembly GCA_905340355.1. Taxonomy (NCBI): domain Eukaryota; kingdom Metazoa; phylum Arthropoda; class Insecta; order Coleoptera; family Cantharidae; genus Rhagonycha; species Rhagonycha fulva. The sequence goes on from HG996559.1 coordinate 5,533,502, forward strand.
CACCCAGTTTTGCTTATAAAACACAATTCCCAAAAACAACGCTCCAACAAAAATGTATCCAATATTTGAAAAAATGTGATTAAAATCACTAAATCCAAAAAGCGGATGAGCGCATAAGAAATTGTAGTAGCAAATATCTTGGTTTCCACTTATATTAACGACCTGAAAACAATTGTACCTACAAATTGCAAAATTTGAGCAAAACCACAAAGCACTCACTCTTTGATAAGTCACCACTAATTGGACGACTGGAATTCCATAAAACAGTGCTATGCTTATTACATGCCACAAATACGTTTCTGATTTCCTTTCAACATATTTTTCACCTTTTTTAGCCAAATCGCTCAACATAAGATTGGACATAGCAAGCCTTGCATCGATTTCGTCACTGCCATTAGCTGGAATATCTAAAAAAAATTTCCAAGTTATCACGGATTTTGGATATTATACAACTAGAAAACTTACCGGTCATCGAATAACCATTTGGCCGATTGTCTTCCAAACTGAAACTATTGGAATGCACCTTACTTTTCTTTCCAAAATAGTAAAACATCCAAGTTATCATAATAAACACTGCATAAAACAAGAAAATTACTCCCAAAGTAGTTAAGGACGCAGTTACATATTCTTTCTGTGATATTCCAGGATGAATACTGAAATCTATATGGGATAATAAGATACTGTTATTTAATAACCCATTTTCTTCATCTTTTTGTCCAAGTGAACTAGTTTTTTTACAATCAAAATTATCACCCTTTGCTACAAAAACCACAAAAAATCCATCAGGAAAATTGGATTTCTAAAAATTAATGATGAATAACATAAAATTTGATTTGAGAAGCTTTTCTTCACTTTTATTATAATTCCACCTTTCTGTTCAACCGTTTGATATTTTCCTCCCAGTAAAATTTGCTGATCTAAATCTTCCACTGGACACTAAAATTCAAAAACCTTAACTTGTACATACCTAAACTTCATTTTTATTTACTAACCGATGGTTTTTGAACTGACACCGTAAGACAGACGTGATCTTGCGAAGCGACTTCCAAAATTACCGTATCGACATCATTTTGTGTTTGAAATTTGTAGTAATAGTATTTGGGTTGACTGGGCGTTACTGAAGTGCTATATTTTTGTTTTTCAATAACGTAAAAATCTCTTTGCTCGATAACAAGTACATTAACGTTAATTGGAATCTTTGAAGGCGTAGAAACGGATATGGATAAATATTTTCGTAGCGAGTCACTTTCGTCAAAGTTAGTGTTTGGATTGAAGGCTAAAATTTATCAAAATTGAAGTTATTAGAATTTCACTCGCGTGTAATGTAAAAAACCTAAATTAAAAACAGATGGTTACAGCTTGTTAAACCATCTAAGTTTAATTTTTAGGAATTACTTCTCAAAATTGAAGAGTTTTATAGTTGTCGTGGTTTATAGTCCACGTTATACTGTAGGTTTCGTATGTAAATGAACGATATGTACTTACTTGCGTTTTTTGATGTTGAAGAAATAATATCCATGTTATTGTGGCATAGAGTCCTGGAGACAGCTAGATATCGCTTAATTCCTGATTTTGAGTTTATAGCTAGAGGTATTTCCCAAGCCTTGACCTCCTTTAGTTGCCGAACAACTATGAACACAGGATCGTAATATTGGTTAAGATTGATGGCACCAAACACAGAGACATGGTATGGATATTTTGACTAAAATTGTTTCAAAATTGCAAAATCTAACTAAAAGCGAAATTTTTTCTTACGTTTGATGCAGGATACTCAATAATTTGCTCTGAGTTTTCATCAACTGTGACAGTAATATTTTCTCCATAATTTCTTTTTGATGTAGTACTCTTGAGTTTGTCTAGTAGGAGATCGCATTTTGTTAGAGAATTTGTTAAAGCAAGTAGAATTAACACTTTGAACATTTTAACAGTCAATCCGTTCCACCTATTACTACTAACATTTCAGTAGTATTGGATGAACCGCTCCTATTTTATTATCGTACACCTTTTTTTTATCTAATCTTGTATTTATTTTTGACAAGTGTGAAATTATTAATAAAGTTAAATTTATCGTCAAATCTATTGGAATCTGCGTATTAGTGATGTTCTTAGTAATTTTGGCTAAATAAATATATTATTTATGTGTAAATATTGGAAGAGGTACTCATGAGATAAAAAAAATTTGCAAAGAATGCATGTTCGACTTCGCCTTTATATTAAAGTACCTTGGACCGATCCATTACGTAAGAATAATATTATAATCTTTCCTAAAATTGATAATACAATTTTAACGTTTCCGGAAAATTAATTACTGTAGTATCTACGAGTTTGCTTTTAATTTGAATGCTTTCGTGAAAAAATATATTTGGGAAATTTTGATTTACTGATAACTAATTTTCAGCGATATCAATTTTAATAACTTTCAAAATAGTCCAGGAAAGAATCAGTTTAAAGCTGCGCTGTCGTTTACATGAAAACTAGGGTCTTGTCTTGGTTGGGTAAAAACTGACAAGAGCCAATCAAATTGAAGTATTTAAATGTCAAGTTAAAATACTTCGCGGGACGATTTCAAATGTACTAGATTCTTTTTGTCTGCTATTTCTTAGAAACATATAATTGATTTTCATCATTTTTTGGGAAGTAGTTGACTATTTATTATGCATTTGGGATTCCTGTGAAGATATTTTTTAGTTTTTTATCTCTTTTTTTATCTACTAAGTAATTAAGCACTGCTTATCGTGAATGACTTAATTTAATCGCTGTGGCGAATGAATTCTATTAAAGTATGTAATTATCCGAAAATCATCAAAACTCATATTTAGGACGTAAAACTTTGTTGATGTGCACGATTGATATTTTAATCTATATGCTTATCAAGAGTACCCAAGAGTGTTTGAATTGATTGTATCCAGTAGATAAATTGCTTAGTTGTCAAAGTCAATTTTTTTACTTTTTAAAAAGTGCAACAACAATAATTATTGGAAAAAAGTTATTAAATTCAGACCTTAAAGTTGTACTATGCTCGAATCTGGTCAATGTGTCATATTTTTCAAGCAGAGCACCACACACCAAAGATTTGAAATCACGAATTTTGATGGTTGTTGCATTAACTATTTATTTATATTAGTGCGAGAAATAAAAGCAACATAAGTGATTTAATTTCAGTTACTTCCATCTCATGCACAATTAGGACAAGGTTTCACATATATTCAAAAAGGACTAAAAAAATTGAAATGGCACATGAGTTACTTGTATCTGAGTTATTCAGAGACATGAGTTATTATTGGAGGTAAGACTGCCTTCAAATGACAGCCTAATTGTTTATTTTTCAGAAAAACAAAGCACAAATTGCTATAAATTTGAGCCAGTTGCTCATATGGTTCACGAATGGTGAGGTGGACAAACTAATTTTGACGTTCCGTAGTCACGAAAGTTTTAGTGGCACGGATACAATTCTTTCACGTTGTGAAAATGAGTGAGTCATTAACAAAGTAGACTAAAATTGGAGTTTAGGATATTTTATCTGAATAATTTTACTTTAACTTGTTCAATTGCTTTGTGCTTGTGCTTTGTATCTGATTTTAGATTTTAAACATTTTAACTCCACCATTCTAATTTTCTTAGAAAATTGAAAAGCTCTTTTTCTATAATACTGAATAAATTCACATCTTATTTTCTTCTGTGTTTTATTTAAAGGACTGGCACCTAAGTAATAAACAAGCGCATGTATAAGAAATTCAATATTATGCTTTTATTATTTTTATCTTTACTGGATGTTTTAGCATTCTTATTGCACATTTTAATATTTTGTTACTTTTTACTGCATAATTTTGCAACTTTAGCTTTTATGCTATCACAATTTTTGTTAATTTATACCAGCTAGATGTAGGTAGGCATGGATTACCATGATAATAAAAATTATTTTCAACAATTTATTGCAAAATTATTCAATTGAAAAACATAAACATTTTACTGCGAGGGAGTATTTTTATGTTATCTGTATTAAATAATTAGCAACCCTCTTTACTTAACCCTTTGAGTCCCGGACCACAATTTTGGAAATTTATCATTTATCAGAAGAAAAACGTTTTCCCTTCCCCTGAGATGCAATTTTAAAATTGTTCGACAGAGCTAGAAAGAGACATAAAGTTGACTCAAAATTATTAGTCGTAATTAATTATTACCATAATTTAAAAAACCTAAAATTTCGCGCCGAATTTTAAACCAAAATTCTTGAAAATTCCTAAAGCGCCGCTTCAACCACCCAATCAATAATTCCGACTAATTTTTGCCAAATAAAAGTAGCAAGTTGAGTCCCGAGTGTATTTACTAATCAAATGCCTAACACGGACATAAATCTTAATAAACAAATTGTTAACATTTGTAAAAAAAAATTTACTGAAATTTTTACGAGTTAGTCATGAACGGATTGATAAATAATTTCAAAAATATTTTATTTTGTTGCACATTTACGAGTTTTACGTAAATTTATAGATTAATTTATTTTTCACGTTATGGAAATGATGGTCTAATCGGACAGGTACACCAATAAAATTTAAGATTCCCGCAAATTTTTTAGATAAATTTGCAATTAAGCATTCAATAATTTAAATATTTTGAATTTAATAGCCAAAAAATTGTGTATAAAAAATTTTGATACTGAGACTTCATCGACCAACCCACGTTAAAATTCTTTAGTCGGTCCTTGTACCGAAATAAAATTTACATAACAAGATTATGGGTTCAAAACTTGAAGCACTTGAAACAAATCTATAATAATAAGAATAAGTAACAATGTAATTTACTGTACGAAAAATTGGTTTGTCATTTTTGTGGCAACGAACTTTTAGCCCGCCTATTGTATTATTCTATCAGTGACATTTGCTGAAGGATTATTGGTACGCGTTGGAGAGCTATTTTGATAAAAAAAAAGAACAATACATGTTGGAAATACCTAAATTAAATTACAGTTAAAAGGAAGAAATACCAAACAATGTTTTGAATAAATAATCGATACAAATTTAATCCGAGTGCGGTATTTTTCTAGCAAAATGTCAACTTGAAGCAGTATTGTATTTTTTGAGGGTCTGTTCATATACGTGGTACTTCACAAAAGTAAATAAGATAACCAAATCATTGATTGTTTAAATCAAACACTTATATAATTCCAATGTGGATTTCTCGGTGTTGATGCGATGCCTTTTATTGTACTCACTTTCATTTTCGTTTACTACTCTCATTGAATAAACAACTGTCAAAATTGATCGATTGCTTCTAATAACCAATTTCTTGTGATGAAATTACACTACTAATAAGAAGTGATGGCTAACATCGCATCCTTTTTTATTTACGTAATTATCGTTTATCCGCTTAATTATTATCACTCATACTTATAACTTCTATTTTAGGTGAACAAATTTATTGCGTAGTACGAACTGAAATTTCATGCAATTTCTAGATTTGGGCATTTTTAAAATTGTTTTTGAAAGCAATCTAGAGAGCGGGATAATGATGAACAATCTTAGACAAAATTAAATAACGCACACTCATTCTAATACACGATTACAGCAATAAAATCTTCAGAATTAAATTTACCGTCTACAAAATATTATTAAATATTAAATTTAATTTAATAAATCACATTTTACAAGAACATAAAACACCTAAAAAAAGGAAATGGAGAAGCAAAAAGTTGAAAAGTGGATTTTGGAAATGCTTTTAGGCATAAGGCTACCACAGATTTGGGCATGAAGGTGTGTAGGAACCTTTAGAACAAGTAGAAGAATAATTTATATAATTTAGAAATATTTAAAATGCAGTTAAAATTGTTTTTTCTTGTTTATTGATAAATCGTGATAGGGAACACGACAATACAGCATTTTGTTTATTTATAACTTCATAAATTACTAGTCTTATCCTGAAATGAAAGGTTTTTTTTACAAAAAATTCATGAATTTTTTTCTAAAATTGTATTTATTTATAAGTCGTTCACCTGGGTAAAATACTAGCTAAAAATTGCATTCTGATAAAATATCCGTTAGATTTTGACCATAACGATTTAATAAATAAATAATTTATTTTATTAAAAATTTCTGAAATTTTAATAATTATGACAAAAGTGGTCATCTATCAAAAATTTTATTTGCTAATTTATTGGTAGTACAAACTTCTATAAACCGTTAATTAACGCTTAGTTTTTAAAAGATAAAATTAAAATTTATTTGAAAAGTTAACAATTGAAAATTCCAACAAGGAAATTCCTGGAGGTGACTATTCAGATTCAGTTATACAGGATGTCCGGGGTAAGTTGAGGCCAAATTTTTGGATTTGAGTAGATAACAAGGTTAAATAGAGTATTTTAATTTATTAGTTGCTTTTGATCATTTTGGGCCAAAATAATTTTGTTTTAAGATATTTAGGATGGTGACTGATATGCCAAAATTCAATTAATTCACCTAATTTTCATAAAAAATGAAAACGAATAAAGATGATTCCACTTGATATGCAACCAAGAATGACAGTAAAAAATTAACAAGATCAGGTACCTAATAAAAATGTTCAGTACTCAGAAAAAAATTGGTCGGATAAAGTTACCTCGTGGGGTCGTTGATTTAGCAATAAATTCAAGAATCAAACAAAAAATTCGAATGATCATTTACGCCCAATCTCACCACCTCAAGTTGGAGACTTTATCAAAATTTTAAGCTTAAGTGATGGTGGTTATGAGATTGGGCGTTAACCAACAAGAATACAATAAACGGCCAATACTCTCAGGTTCAAATTCCGAGAGAAATATTTTGGAAAATTTACTGCACCATCATCGGGAGTGATACTTATACTAATTCTCGAGGCGATATGAGTGTCTCTCGTGTACTCGTATGACAGCATTTTGATACGGCATTAACAAAAAGTGCTACTGGTTTTTCTGTTCTAGGTCAACCGTAGTAAAACTGGCAAATTTTGAATTATTATTGATCTCAAACTGCGGGAAGTGCACACACTTTATTTTGAGAAGGATTTTTTTGATGGATTTCCATTCTGGTTTGCTATTGGCTGCAAAGGAGAGACGGTTAGAATAAACTTTTTACTATTACTAAAAGGGTAACCCTCTCTACTCCTGTCACTATAACAATGAAAATTTTTTTGGTTCAATCACAGGGTTTGATAATAATTACGGTTACTTATCAGATTGACGTAGATAAATCTATTGGACAGATTTATTGAGTGAGTTTAAGATTGTTAGATCAGCAGAACGAAAATAAAATTTATAATGCAAAATTTTTTCTTATCAAGATTTAAGAAATAAGGACAAGAAAAGCTCTGCACGTATTGCTGTAAAACCAGTAAAAGTGTCAAAGTTAAAATAAAATGAATGAATATGTTGAAATTAAAATTTATTTGTGCAAAGTTATAAAAATAATTTTTTATTTTAAATTAAATTTTTAAATTGCAAGTTTTAAAAACTAATTTTTTGCAATAGATTTATGAAAATTATTCAGCAGAAAGATTCAAACTTTAAATTTAAATAAATAATATAATTTAATAAATAAAAAAATGCCAATTCGTTATAGGAATTAAATGTAATTATTACTCATTTTATCTTTTATTTAGTAAATGCTCCGCATAAAACGTGTCATGATTGATTTTATCTACTTAATTATAATTTCAACTCCCATATTGAAAAATCGGGATAGATATCATACAAATATTATTTATTTTTATGTTTACAAGTCAATAAAACAATTAACAAGTTTGTTGTTTTCGTTATTAATCGCCGCGATGTGGCATGTAATATGATACTTTATTTTTTATTACTAGCTAGCTAAATTTTTTATTGTATTCGGCAAAGCGGCATAATATTATAATATTGTTTATTATAATTTATAATTTTTTTGTCCATGAGTAGTATGGGCATGGTCTAGTATAGAATAAATTACACTATTGTGACGCGTATGAATGGACTAGCGAGATTACTACTGAAATACTGAACTAATTTTCACTAAACTTTAAAATCAAAATAAAAGAAGTAATTACAAAAAAAATTAAAATAAAAATTTATGGGAAAATTCGTTAATCAAGTTTCGATTTTTAATATAAAATTAGAAAATTCAACAAACGAGAAAAAGCGTGACCAATAATAGAGAAATACATAAATAAAACAGTAAAAATTGTTCATCATAATTTTAGAAAACCAGACGATTAGCTTAATAAAAAATTTGATCTGTCTGACTACATTTAACCATCAACTAAAATGGCTAAATGCACCCCTGTACCACAGTTATCAATTAAATACAGAATTACTCGCCTACTCTGTACCTACAAATTTGCATTTGCAATATAAATAAATTTTTTATAAATAGCATCAATTTCTTTGCTAATTAATTCAATAAAAAATTTGTTTACCTTGGAAAAATAAAATTTCAAATTGTTGTGGTTAAATAAAATAGAATTAAAGCAGAGAACGTCAAACGTTTTATTTTATTGTTGTTTAAAATACACAAAACGGCTTAAAAATATTATAAAATATGCTGTTTATTTTATGTAGCCTGATGAGCTGAGTAAATTAACAAACAAATTAGACGGTTTTCTATAAATGTCATGGATAAGGAGGAGCTTTCTAGCAAAATAAAAAATAAAAATAAGATAAAAAAAAGAAATAAAAAAACCTGGTTATGGACTCAAACAAAAATTTCTGGTTCGAATTTAGTGTTAAAGTCTAATATTATAATTTGCTAGAAAGCTCCTCCTTTACATTACTTATAGGCGCAACTCTGATTTATTTGTTTCTACAACACAGCACAAGCACAAAGCTACAGAAATCTTAGCAAAATGTTTTTCAAAAAAAAGGAAAGTAACAATATAAATTTTCTCTTGAAAATTTACAAAAATTCTGAAGAATGTAGAAGTATTTCTTTTCTAGAAGGCTTACCAAAAAATGCTAAACTTTTTCTAATCAAAAATATTGATTTGAAAAAATTAAGAGAGAGGAAAGGTCATGACTGAAATGAGATCATATATAATTAAATTTTAATCTCCCTGTCCTTTTTTTTTGGAAACATAAGATTTTGCAAATAATTTCTTTTTCTAAAATTTAAAAATTTTAAAAAATTGCTTATGTGGTCCTTATATTGTTACCATTTGTTCGATTTTAATCCAATGGTTAATACGTACGTTTTTGGAAAACAAAAACTTTTTTTTTGGGAACACATTTTGGAAAAAATATCCCAAAAATTTGGATTATTGATGGAATAGAATAGAATTAAATATCTACGTAGTACAAGTTACAATAGCAATATTAAACGTTTGAAGTTTTTTATCAAAATTGAGGAGGTCCATTTTGAAAAGGTCCTGATGATATGAACGCTCTGTAACTCAACCAGTCAAGTCTATATAACTTTGTAATTAATTTCAATATTTCAAAGCTTTGTTTTAGTGAAATTATTAATCAATATTTCATAATTTTAGCATCATACACTGTAACGCTTTTACTCTGACGGATGTAATTTTAATTTATGAGATCTTGCAATGCTAAACATGCAAAGTGAACAATAGTAGTTTAATGCCGCTTATACGTTTAAAATGCTCTTAATGTTACTGACACATAATAAGAATAAATCGGGGCAAAATTACAAATTCCTTGCACGTTTCAATACCAACCCAAACGTAAACTAAGTATAGCCATGATAAGTAAACCCGTTTTGGGATGTTGTTATTTAACTTTTTTTTCCTTGTGCTTCTCGACGATCATCATGCACAAAAACGACAATGTAAGCCCTTAAAATACTAAAATAATATTCTGAACGTGAATCTATTAAAAAATATTACAGACTAATCAACGAAACGCATACAAATTATATCAATGCCATAATCAACAGTTTCAAGGTGCGTCTGAGGTGGTATCCAGGATGATGACATTAAAACGTTCTTAATTGAATTTTAATGGGTTTTTCATTTTTGCAATAACCAGTAGACAAAGTTCTTGACAATGGAAGAAATTGATTTTTTCACTTTCGGTCTCCAAGTGAGACTGAAAATAAAATATAAAATCGTCTCCAAAAAAATGTTATTTTTTTCACGTTCTTGAAGACGCAGTCAACAAGAGTTCGATGCTTTATATCTGATAGATCAAAAAACCCAGTTGTGGTTACAACGGTCATTTCAATGATCTCAAGAATCCACACCCCTGAACGATTAAACTCGAAATCCATTAGTTGTGGTAGATTAGTCATTTGCAAAAAAATAACCACTCATGGGCACAAATATTTATAACTTGATTTATGATTTCTTCAATTTTATAGTCCAAAAATAAAATTCACCACTGACATAATTTTCTGTTAAGTGAATAAAAATTTTGGAAGGGAAAGTGGGAATAACTACTATTTGGAATTAGAAAAATTTACAATCGATATTGCGACGGTCGACTTATTTGACCGTATCAGTGATGCGATCTAATTGTTCCAAATTCGAGTAACCCATTAATAATTTTATCTGAATATGGCTATCAATTTCGTATGTAAATTGTAATGCAAAAAATAACTTTCAACTTCTTCCAAGATTTGTGTCAGGCCGGTTTTGCTCCGGATAAGAAATTAACATAGGTGTTTGACATTGCGGCTGTTATTATATTGTTTGACCTTCCTCAGCTTCTTCTTGTATCTCTTCTTGTGTAAAAGTTGCTAAGTTTAAGACAAAAACTCGTCTTAATTAGCATATCTTACACGACACGCCCTTGTAATATCATTAAACGATTTGTTCATAAAAAATGTATGAAAATAATGTAAAATTGTGGATTTATCCATTTTAGGAAGAAGAATAACAATTCGAGTAATTCCAGTAATTTTCACTTTTGATTAAGCGTTATTTGAGCAGAATTAAATTTTTGTTTGTTTATGTGAAATTTGTCGATTGTGTTAATGAACTTGATATTTTCGATCAAGTTCAAGGTGCTCGAGAATTGCAATTTTTCGGTAGATATGATACGAGCATGCAATGGGTAAAGCAAGCTTTTGAAAATTTCAGGCAGCTCTTCGCCACCGTACTGGATTAGGACAACTTTATAAGAGGTAGAGGACTTTGCTTCTTAACGCATTTTGTTCTTTGATGAATCGCAAAACGCTTGTACGATTCCTCCCGCAATAAAATTTTTAAAAAGTGAAGTGAATTTAAAAATTTTTTTTTTTATTTGTTTTAACCGAGTGTGATTATTTTAGATTATTATCTATTTGTCATTACACAATTATTCATCGCCAAAAAAATTTTGCTATTCACTTGAACGCATCTTGAATATTAATAATGTTAATAATTTTATATTGGTCAGTGTCACTCACGTAGACGATTAAAAAAATTTTTTATTTATAAAACTGTAGTCCAAGTTAGTTACTAGTAAGTTTTCCTAAAGGAAAATTCAAAGACTGATTGACTGTGATTAGACAACCATTTCTCTTATGAAGAATTTCGAAAAAGTGCTAAAATAATGGATTTCCGAATTTTTGTAAGTATTTTTTTTTATAAAAAAAAAAAATTAAAGAAGCCTAAACGCTAACAAACTTTTGGCGTGCTAAAAATAACTCTTAATTTTAAATCTAATAAAACCGACCGGTTCAAAACGTCGATAATTAAGTTTTTTGTGATCATAAATTTTCAAAAACCACCCACAACAAAGAGGTAATACCATGATGATTTTCCATTATTTAAGTTCGTTAACCGTGGTGTGATATTGAAGGGTCATTACTTGGTATTATAAAAACCAATTATACCTACGTAAATTTTTTTTGTACTTGTCGAAACGTACCGTTAATTAAATTAAACCAAACTGTAACTTTTTTGTCTTTGCAATCCTGTAATTTGTTTGTTTAATATTTACATAATTTTTATAACTTGTTTTAAAATTCCTTCCTGACGTTAAGTAAACAATTAGGTATCACAAAAATTGGTCACGATTTTTTGAATGTATAGGTAATTAATCTTGTAAAAAGTTAGTAAAACATGTTTTTTGAAATACGACCGCAATTATTATTAAAAAATTTAAATTTTATAGCAATTATAGCAAAAGTAATTAAAAAATATATTTTAAGTGGTTCTGCCGCCAGGATATTTATTTCATAATTTTTTTAAATTTATAATTAATGTTATAATTTTACTTTTAAATAATGAGACAACACACTCTGTAGATTCTGCTCAAAGAAAATGAAAGTATTTATGTTTTTAACGTAACTAAATCATTTTTAATTTTTATATAAAAAATATATTTAAAAAAAATTCGATGGTACGAAAAATACAATTTTTCTGCACAAATGTAACAAATTTATTTCTTATTTTAAATTTAAAAAAATCAATAAAAATTCTTGAAAAAAAATATTATAAAAATAATTTGGGCATCAAGAAAAAAATCTTCAGCTACAGCAGTAGCGTGGTGTGATCGCTGGTTGAGTCACGGAGCGCAAAATTACAGAATTTCTTACCTCGGTCCTTAGATGGATATTCACCCAATTTAAGTTGTAAATTTTAAATAAATTTTTTTCATTTCTATGAGTTTTAAGGTAAATTTATGCTATGAAACAGTTGATGTCAACCAATATGAAGCGAATCGTTCAAACGATCTTTTTTAATGCGACTTACTGTACAGAGAAGATTAGCATTTTCTTAAAATTTTTTTAATGTTACGTTTTTTAAATTTAACGACAATATTTCTACTTCAAAGTAGAAATCGCACATTTTGTAGATGGGCGATTCTTGACGTACAGAATCCAAATTTTAATAAGATCGTTGTAAACGCAACAGAATGCCAAAAAAAAATGTGGTTTTATGGTGTGAAAACATTCACAATTTTGGTGATATTTTACACCTGTAATGTGTTTTGAATGGTAATATCTTGCTAACCAGGAGTCCCTCTTTGGAAGGCAATGGCAAACCATCAAAATAATCTCTCGAAATGAAGAGCATTTATGCTCTTCGTGGTTAGAAATCCACTTTAACAGTAATAACAAATAACCACAGAAAATAAATTTAGCTTTTTTGCCATATCTTCTAGATTAGCAGTGTAGCCGGCGCCGGAGTGGCTAGGCATAGATCTGCGGTTTTTCACTTCGTGGCCTGCAGATGTATACTTTACCGTACGCTGCATGTATTTATATTATGTATAATTTTATATAATAGTTTAGCAATAAAATTGAGTTCAAGAATTTATTTGAATTTTAAAATTTTTATAACTGTTATAGTCTGATAGCAAAGACTGATAATAATTTGAAGAAAAGGTCATAAGTAGTCTACAAGTTGAACCCACCTTAAAGTTAAGGTATCTTATATTTTATAATTTTTTTTTGTTGTCGATCCTGAGGATAGTCCTGATTTGTAGAATATATCCACTTGTAGGTTAGTTACAACATATTCTACTTAATAATAAATATTTTTTAATAATTTGAAGAAAATTAACTAATAAGTAAAACATAAAATTGTTTTGGTAAAGGCTTAAAGTTTTGAAATTAAAATTAATTTCTAAGTAATAATGCACTGAGAGTTGGTCATATTTAAAGACATTATTTGAAATTTACCTCAAAAAATCCAAAAATTATTTTGGAATCATTTTAAAATATTTATTATTATCAGCACAGTCCTGACTTGTTCAAAACCCTGCTACAAGAAAGGCGCCATAATGATATAAATATTTTTATTCATACGTAGCAGCTCATCGCAGTCCTTCCAGCAGGAATTCCGTCTTTTCGATTATTAATTTTTATAAATTAATTAAAAAAAAACCCAAAAATCATTATTTAATTTTTTTTTTTTTTTAAATATTATTTTATAAACCGAAAATAGATAACTGGGTTGGAAATTTATATTAATATATTTTTTCTAAAAATGCGTGATTTATAATCTCTCTAAAAATAAATTGATTTTAATTCCTTGTAATTATCAGATTAACATGTAATGTTTAGATTACATAGAATTTATAATTAAGTGCTTTTATAAAAAAAATTATTTTTTCTTCAAGGACACTATATAGAAGAATTCGGAATAAGTGGACCACTTTATTGCTCTTAGTAATAATAAACAAATTATTAATAACAATTATTAAAATCGAAATTCTTCAAATTTTTCAAAATATTCAATTTATGTTTCAAATTTTTTACTGTCTTCAAAAATATGAAATTAGAAATCGAAATTCTTCAGATTTTTCAAAATATCTTATTTATGTTTCAAATTAATCAATAAATCTATATCCCGCTATTGCATAATTTATTATTAGCTCCGGGCCATATTTTTGTCTATAATTTGGTTGAGAAAGATTTTAAGAATCGATCTTGAATAAATAAAAATTACAGAAGCTACGACCTCTGATCTAACTTTAGATAATAATTAGATCATAAAAATTACGGTAATTTATGTCGTAATAACACTTGTGTACATGTAAAAACTGTTAAATAATTTTCAATTTGTTTTCTAGATTTCAATCTGCATACTTTTACTACTTTTCGATCCATCTTCAGAAAAAGTAAAACGGAACCGGAGCAAACGAAGTCTTCACGTTCCATCTTTAGATGTTCCCAGTTTTCAGAGAAGCGACGTTGAGTATTCCTCAAAACCATGGCAAATATTTAAAGACAGAAGTTCAACCTATCTAGACACATCCGAATTTGGAAGCAGATCTCTTCCGTTACGAAATGCTGTCGAATACGTTCCTGACATGTAAGAAACTTTTATTATGCCAACATTTTTCAAAAATTAAATTTTTAGAGTCGAAGCAACTCACAGATTGCCGCTACGTGATGCGGTCGAAAAAAGACCTCCACCTGATGAAGCCTTTGATCTCGAAATCGAAATACCAGAAACAAACATCTGGCCGACCTTTTTCCAACAATCACCAGAAAAATACGCGTTTGCTCAAAAAACGCAATACACTCCACTACTTCATTTCAGTAACATCGTCCAAGGAGTTCCATTTTATCGTTCAGAAAATTTTAACAACCAATATGTAGCTTTACCAGGTTACAGGCAATCAAAATCGTCATCTTCCGATGATGATGATGAATTCATAAGTAACTAATTAATTCCTTATTTAAAAAAATATTTTTTTGACTCACTTTTTGTAGATAACCATATTTCCTCTCGGTCAAATGGAAAAGAATCCAACAAACGCATAGTATGCTACGTCGAAAGTGTAGCCGGATATCGTCGACAACCGATGACATTCAACCCCGAAGACGTCGATCCCTTTATGTGCACCCATGTTATTTACGCATTTGCCCAAATCGATGCCCACACGTACGAAATTATGACTCGCGATGAGGAATTCGACTTAATTCGAGGTCAGTTCTATATTCGGAAAAAATTTCCTTTCTAAATCTAAAATTCTAGGAGCTTACCGGTCCATAACTGGACTTAAACGCAAAAATCCAAACCTGAAAGTTTTAATAGCTGTCACCGAAAGAAACCCAGAACGATTCCACAATCTAACCGCCATTCCTTCGCTACGCAGCAATTTTATTTCATCCCTGCAAACCTTCATCGCAAAGCACAATTTTGACGGATTGGATTTGCACTGGAATTTGAATAATAACGACAATCTAAACAAATATTTTAACGAAGAAGAACAATTTGGCCAACTATTGAACGAAATTTCTTACGTATTCAAACAGCGAAATTGGATTTTGGCCGTGTCTGTTCCAGCTGTTCGTTTTAGGAGAGAAAGCAGTTTTGATTCTTTACATTTAGGCACGCAAGTTGATTTTGTTAACGTTCAAGCCTATGATTTTCATAGTGAAGGATACTTAGTTACTCATTCATCTTTAACATTAAAAAGAAACAGTTTTGATGCCTTCAACAACGTTGTAAGTTTTCTTTAACGTTTTTTTTCCGCTTATTTACAAGAACTGTTTAAGGAATACGCTGTCAATTACTGGTTGAAAAAAGGACTTCCTCGATCCAAATTGGTTATTGGAATTCCATTCTTTGGACGAACCTTCACTTTCCAGCAATATAATAACAGCGAAGTGGAAGCTTACGTTACAGGACCTGGCGTTGAAGGATACTATACGCAAAATCCAGGATATTTGTCCTACTTTGAAATTTGCGAAATAATAAATCACAATGGCTTGGTTAGAAAAACGGATTCTGTTGGATATCCTTACGTGGTGTTTAAAAATCAATGGATTTCTTATGATGACCCTGATAGTATTAACAAAAAGGTAAAAATCTTTTACGTTGTTCGAACTTATAAATTTACTAAATCGTTTTTTGGACAGGTTCGATACATAAATGACATGAATTTAGGTGGCTTATTCGTTTGGTCTATCGATTTAGACGATTTTAGAGGATACTGTGGCAAAAAATGGCCATTAATGTCAACGGTTCTCAACTACTTAAAATGTAACACTTCTATCATTTTTGATAAATGCAAAATAACTGTCATAAAATATTTTCAGTTGACCATTCCGATTATAAGGACGAAAGTTCAGCAATACAACCTTTAGGAACCTGCATAACAGATGGAGTTTATAACGATCCCCGAAATTGTGGTAACTACTACATTTGTCGAGGAGGTTTATCCTATTTGTTATCTTGTGGTCCAAAATTACTTTTCAATCCAAAATCTGCTCAATGCGAAGACATCAATCCTAGTTTATGTCAACCTGGACGAATAACCTTTGTTGCAATTTCATCTTCCAAAACTTATATCAGAAGTGGAAGTGTACGAGAAACGAATAAATCTCCGAAAGTTGTCTGCTATGTAACGAATTGGTCATTTTATAGAAAAGGTGAAGGAAAGTTTGTTCCAGAAAACCTAAACAACGATCTGTGTACTCACATCATCTATGCTTTTTCAACTTTGGAACCCGAGAGCTTGATGATAAAAGAATTTGATCCCTGGGCAGATATAGAAAATGGTTTATACGATCGCGTAACTGCTTTAAAAGATAGCAGCACAGTTTTACTAGCACTTGGAGGTTGGACTGATTCAACTGGAGATAAATATTCTAAATTAGTTAGCAGTGGATCTTCAAGGCATAAATTTGTGTTAGGGGTAGTGAGCTTCTTGCGTAGGCATGGATTTCAAGGATTGCACGTAGACTGGAATTATCCCATTTGTTGGCAAAGTAATTGTAGGAAAGGTCCTGCATCAGATAAACCCAATTTTACTAAACTTCTTCAGGTACTACAAATTGCTTGAAAGTGTACTATTAAATTTTTAATGTTTAAATTTTAGGAATTGCGACAAGAATTCGATAAAGAAAATCCACCTCTAAGTTTAGGTGTAGCAATATCGGGATATAAGGAAGTAATAGATGTCGCTTATGACCTTGCAGCTATCGGAAAGGTTGCTGATTTCTTATCTGTTATGACGTATGATTACCACGGCAGTTGGGAAAAACGTACAGGACACGTAAGTCCACTTTACCATCATCCGGAAGACCAATATCCGCAATATAATACGGTAAGTGTTTTACAACAACTATTGACAATCTTTTAAATTTTTATCTTCAGAACTTTACCATGGAGTATTTGGTTTCCAATGGAGCTCCTCGTGAAAAGCTTTTGGTTGGAATTCCATTTTATGGCCAAACTTTTAAAGTAACAAAAAGTAGCAATAAATATAATCAAGGAGTCCCTTCAGTAGGACCAGGTGAAGCTGGAGATTACACAAAACAACCTGGAATGCTCGCCTATTACGAAATTTGCTCTAGGATTAAAAATCAGCGTTGGGTTGTGAATCGAGATCCTGGAGGAGCTACAGGGCCGTACGCATATTCTGGCGATGAATGGGTAGGATACGAAGATGTCGATTCGATAAAACAAAAAGCTAACTATATCAAAAGTAATGGATTTGGAGGAGCTGTAGCTTGGACGGTGGATTTAGACGATTTCCAAAATAAATGTTGTCAAAAATCTTTTCCATTATTAAGAAGTTTAAATGTAGGTTTAGGATTGTTGTCAAGTACTGAGTCGTTTAGCGGTGATTGCACAAAACCGCCACAACCTCCAACCCCTGCACCTCCTATGTTGACAACGGGCTTCGATACAGGATCGAATAATTCTCCAACTACGGAACATTCTCATTGGGAACACGTTACTCCCACCACAACTAAGAAACCAAGCTCTACTAATACTCCATGGTGGATGAGCACTACCGAAGCGGTTTATACTACAACGACAACAACTACCGAAAAGCCAGTTACGTGGTGGTCGCAACCACCTACCACGTCAAGTACTACAACGACCGAAGCACCGGTAACGTGGTGGAGCCAGCCGGCTACAACAACAACAGAAAAAGTTACTTGGTGGACCCAATCCCCTACACCCATAGTCTCGAGCACAACTACTGAAGAACCTTCGTGGAAACCCGATGGTGATAAAATGATAAAACATTTGTTCAAATCTAATGATATTTTTTTACAGCGACCACCATTCCAACTCCTGCTGTTGTGATGCCTGAAGTTGGAAATGAAACTCCAGTTAAATGTGAAAGCGGTCAATACTTCTCCGATCCGCATAATTGCAATTCCTATTATCGTTGCGTATTAGGAGATCGCAAAAAGCAATACTGTGCTGGAGGCTTACACTGGAATAGAGACGGTGGTATTTGCGATTGGCCTGCATCTGCTAATTGCAAGGAACAAAAAAGTAAGTAACCACATTTCGCTAACTTGTTTTAAATTCTAATGAACGTCTGAATTATTTTTACTCAGAGGGAAGTAAACCATCAAAACCTTCAAAGCCATCGGTAACTCAAACAACAACAACTACAGTTAAATCTACTACCAGTAAACTTACAAGACCAACAACTGAATATGTTTACCCTACAACCAGTACAAATCCACCTCCAGTTAATACTTTGGAACATTGCGAAAGTGGAGCATATTATCCGCATGAGCAATGCAGTAATTTCTACGTATGCGTTAATGGTCAATTAGTAACCCAAAAATGTGGTCCTGGTTTGCACTGGAACGTTGAAAATGGCTTGTGCGATTGGGGATATAAAACAAAATGTCTTTCTCGCATTCAATTAGCCGGCCAAACTAATAAAATGCTAAAAGAAAATTATGGTAAGTTCTCTCTCATCTCAAAATCTTCCGTACTAATAAAAACCTTAGGTGTAGCCCATCTTCCTTACTCTGCGTGTCAAGCTGGATCCTATTCTAGTTTTTCTGGAGATTGTACTCAGTATCTGTTCTGCCTTTGGAATAAATACGAAGCGTTCCCATGCGCCAACGGCTTGCACTGGAACAATGTAAGGCTTTTTATTTTGCAAGAGTAATTTAGATTAAAAGTAATTGTTTCTTAGGACCAAAAAATTTGTGATTGGCCCGTTAATGCTGGTTGTACCGAAGGAAACCAAAATGATAACGATGATGATGAAGAATTAACCGAAAAGCCAGCATATACCCCACCAAATTCACCAACACATCCAACACTCTCAACTACTGAAAAAGAATGGTGGTCTAGTTCGTCGGCAAGCCCTTCGACCACGACCACCACGGAGGAGGTTCCATCGGAACCCTTAGAACCTCTTTCAAGTTATTACAAAATTGTGTGTTACTTCACTAATTGGGCTTGGTACAGAAAAGGAGTCGGTAAATACATACCCGAAGATATCGATGCCAATCTCTGCACCCATATCGTTTACGGCTTTGCTGTTTTGGATTATGGCGAATTAATTGTGAAAGCTCATGACTCTTGGGCCGATTTCGATAACAGTAAGTGTTTGTTTCTTTTTTAGAACCACAGTTAATTTAATCGTTTTAGAATTTTACTCAAGAGTTGTTGCCTATAAAAAGAAAGGTTTAAAAGTATCTTTAGCATTGGGAGGATGGAATGATTCGATGGGTGATAAATACTCGAGATTAGTTAATAGTCCGGCAGCCAGAGCAAAATTCATAAAACACATGCTTGAATTTTTAGAAAAGTATGACTTTGATGGCTTAGATCTCGATTGGGAATACCCGAAATGCTGGCAGGTCGATTGCAAAAAAGGACCCGATTCAGATAAGCAAGGTTTCGCTGCACTTGTTGCAGAATTGAGAGAAGCATTTAGACCGAAAAATTATTTACTCTCGGCTGCTGTTTCTCCTAGTAGAACCGTAATCGATGCTGGATATGATGTTCCAAGTTTAGCCAAAAACTTTGATTGGATTGCAGTTATGACTTACGATTTCCATGGACAATGGGATAAACAAACTGGACACGTTGCACCTTTATATTTCCACCCGGATGATGAAAACGCATATTTTAATTCGGTACGATTAGTTTGTGCTTTGGGAAAAACCAAATTTTAATTTATGCTTTTAGAACTACTCCATCAACTATTGGATATCAGAAGGCGTTCCTAGAAGAAAGCTGATAATGGGTATGCCATTGTATGGGCAATCATTCCAGTTGGAAACTGCAAGCACAAATGGATTAAATGCCAAAGCGCCAGGACCTGGTCAAGCTGGAGAGTTCACACGAGCGGCTGGTTTCCTTGCATATTACGAAATTTGCGATCGAATCCAAAATAAAGGTTGGACGGTTGTTGAAGACCCGAAACGTAGAATGGGACCTTATGCGTACAAAGGAAATCAATGGGTATCTTATGACGATAAAGAAATGATCAGATTGAAATCGGAATATGTGAGGAAGATGGACTTGGGTGGCGGTATGATTTGGGCTTTGGATTTAGACGATTTTAAAAACAGGTTTGCTACTTTGCAATAATTGTTTTATAATCAATTATTAATGTACTTTTTATTAGGTGTGGAGGTGGTAAGCATCCTCTGTTGACTACGATAAGAAAAGTTTTGGCATCTCCAGGAAATGGAATACCTGAACCTAGTGTTCCAGAAGAAGACGAATTTGAAAGTCCTTCACAAACTGATGCACCTCCTCCACCATCTGTAGATCACCCTATCGTATCAACACCTGTAGCACATTCGACTACTGAACCGCCTAAAGTTGATCCAAATTCTTCTTATAAAGTGGTTTGCTATTTTACAAATTGGGCATGGTATAGACAAGGAGTTGGAAAATACGTACCAGGCGATATCGATCCAGATTTGTGTACTCATATTGTTTATGGATTTGCTGTTTTAAATGGTGATGAATTGGTTATCAAACCTCACGATTCATGGGCCGATTACGATAACAGTAATATTTCTCACTTCCACCCCTAAAGTTTTATTATTTACATTTTTATTTTTAGAATTCTACGAAAAAGTTACTGCGTTTAAGGCAAAAGGAATTAAAGTTCTTATTGCCATAGGAGGTTGGAACGATTCTGCTGGTGATAAATACTCGCGATTGGTTAATAATCCTTCCGCTAGGAGACGTTTTATTGAAAACGTTATGGAATTTATAGAGAAGAATAACTTTGATGGTCTTGATTTGGATTGGGAATATCCTAAATGTTGGCAAGTAGATTGCAACAAAGGTCCCGCTTCCGATAAACAAGGATTTTCGCACTTTGTGGAAGAGCTTCACAACGCATTCAAACCAAAGGGTTGGTTACTATCGGCAGCTGTTTCACCCAGCAAAAGAGTAGTTGATGCTGGTTACGATGTTCCCGCTCTTTCCCGTTATTTGGATTGGATTGCTGTTATGTGTTATGATTACCATGGACAGTGGGATAAAATCACTGGACATGTTGCACCTATGTATGGACATCCAGAAGATGAAGATGCCACATTCAATACCGTAAGTTTTGATTTTTCTCCGATTACTCAGAATTAACTTCCAAATTTTAGAATTTTACTATAAATTATTGGATTAATCAAGGGGCTGATAGACAAAAAATTGTTATGGGAATGCCCACTTACGGGCAATCATTTTCGCTCAAAGAACGAAACGAACATGGATTAAATGCGCCAGCTTATGGAGGTGGAGAAGCAGGAGACGAAACAAGAGCTAGAGGATTCCTGTCCTATTATGAGGTACGCATTAATATGATTTTAAAAAGGTAGGAAAAAAACTAATAAAATATTTTTAGATTTGCACCAACATTCGTAAAAAAAGTTGGACTGTGGTTCGAGACAAAAAGAATAGAATTGGACCTTATGCTTATGGCGGCGACCAATGGGTATCGTTTGATGATGTAGCAATGATAAGATTAAAATCTGAATACATCAAAAGTATGGGTCTAGGTGGTGGAATGATATGGGCACTCGACCTCGATGATTTTAAAAACTTATGTGGATGTGAAAATTACCCATTACTAAAAACAATAAACCGAGTTTTGCGAAATTATGCCGTACCTGCACCTACCTGCGAACTTGGAAACGAAAAAGCAATCCCCGTAACAAAAAAACCAAAACCGGTTACCCGAAAACCAATAGAATCTTGGGAAACTAAGTCAACTCAAAATTCATGGAAGCCTACGTCCGTGCACACGATAAAACCCGAATCTCTTCCTTGCAGTGGTCAATTATTTACTGCCCATCGATCTAACTGCAATCAATACTATATGTGTAACCAAGGAAACTTAATGTTGCAGTCCTGTCCTAGCGGTTTGTATTGGAACCAAGATCATTGTGATTGGCCAGAAAATTCAAAGTGCCATCCAGACGCAACAACATTATTACCTGCTACATCTGTTACTACGGAAGTTTATCAACCAGACGACGAACTACCGGTTGTTGTAACAACATCCAAGCCATCTCATCCAGGTACAACGATCGATCCTAATGGAGAAACCTACAAAGTGGTGTGCTACTTTACAAATTGGGCTTGGTATAGGTAAGAAATTAGACGTTGATGAATAACGAGAGAACTAATAACGGAATTTTTAGACAAGAACAAGGAAAATACATACCAGAAGACATTGATCCCACTTTATGTACGCATATAACGTACGGATTTGCCGTTTTGGATTCGACTTCTTTAACAATTAAATCTCACGATCCGTGGGCAGATATAGACAATGGTAAGTAACTCTTAATCGAGTTTCCAAAAATCCTAATTTTTTTTTTAGATTTCTACAAAAAGGTGGTGAAATTCAAATCTTACGGAATCAAAGTTTTAATTGCCCTGGGTGGATGGAACGATTCGTTAGGAAATAAATATTCACGTTTGGTCAACGATCCACAAGCTAGAGCTCGATTTATTCAGCACGTCGTTAAATTTATCGAAGAGTGGGGCTTTGATGGATTGGATTTAGATTGGGAATATCCAAAATGTTGGCAAGTTGACTGCAACAAAGGGCCTCATTCGGATAAACAAGGCTTTGCAAGTTTGGTAGCCGAATTGAGTGCCGTTTTTAAACCTAGAGGATGGTTATTGTCTGCCGCAGTTTCTCCAAGTAAAACTGTTATCGATGCTGGTTATGACGTACCTTCCCTCAGCAAGCACTTCGATTGGATTGCGGTGATGACGTACGATTTCCATGGGCATTGGGATAAACAAACTGGACATGTAGCGCCACTTCATTATTATCCTGGTGATACGTACGATTACTTCAACGCGGTATGATATATGGTCACGATTTTTAACAATTTTTTATAACGGAAGATAATTTTAGAACTTTTCTCTTAACTATTGGATAGAATTGGGTGCACCTCCAAGCAAATTGATTATGGGAATGCCGTTGTATGGGCAAGCGTTTAGTTTGGCTGATGCAAGTAAGAATGGATTGAATGAAAAAACGTATGGACCGGGCGAAGCGGGCGATTTCACTAGAGCTGGAGGTTTTATGGCATTTTACGAGGTGAGTAAATTGCAAACTTTTTGTGGCTTTTATTTAATATGCAACATTTCTTAGATTTGTGAACGAGTTAAGCGAAGATCTTGGATGGTGACGAGGGATCCGCAAGGTAGAATTGGACCGTATGCGGTAAACGGAAACCAATGGGTGTCTTATGATGATATAGCTGATATTAGAAGAAAAACGAAGTTCCTTAAAGAGCTGGGACTTGGAGGTGGCATGATTTGGGCCCTTGATTTGGACGATTTTAAAAATACTTGTGGATGTGGAAAGCATCCGTTATTGAAAGCGATGAATAATGAATTAAGAGGAGTTCCTGTAGATGTTAATATTGATAACTGTACGTAATTGATAGAAAGATTCGAAAAAGATTTAGGTTTAGATATTCAACGTATTTACGTTTTTGTGCCAATATGCTTATTATATAAGTTAGCAATTAATAAATGCAATAAAGAAATTGGTGCTATTTTTGAACTGTCTGAGTGAATGATGTAAAAGATTTTATATAGGCTGGTCTTTTCGGGAGCTGCATTTCATCTTCATCTTCAGCAACGGACTATTAATCCCCACCCCTGCACTTGTAAAGCTCATACACGGAATGTCATTGTAACATTCTTTGTTTACAGCACAGACTTACGATAATCTCAAATTTAAGTTTTAACTTTAAAAAATTAAAACAAATTTCTTGTGGCGCTATTTGTAACTATTGTCAATTACCCACAAATATTTCAAAAATATATTGTTGATTCCATAAAAGTTATATACTATTTCTCTATTGGCCCCATGTTGTTGGGAGTTGGGCTTCATTCAGATGCAATTTGACTGTTAGTGAAGGCCATAGTTGTTCAGTCTTCGGCTTCATCCGCCAAATTTGTACATTTTATATTGGTAAAATGCTTTTAATTTCAAACAATCAAAAGTACGTTACGAATAGATATTTAGCAAAATTGTGTATCCCAGCCCTAATTGTTTGAGTAATTATTAAATTTAATATTTGAATAGTCGCTTGTCCAGCTCTGACTAGATAAGTAATTAAAACATGAAATATTATGAAATCTTATGAATCACGCAAAGTTTGCAAGTAATAATCAATGAATAAAATTAAAAGACCTATGACCTGTCGCCAGTAGACATTAATTTAACTACGTAATTATAATTTATTAATGTTATCGACACTAACGATGACTATTTAAAAATAAATTTAAATTAATTGAAACGCAGTTTTTTCAGCCAAAGTTATAAAATGCGCAAATTTTCTTAAACACTTGTTGCATTTTGGCCCACATCCATTTGTACCACCTACCACTTCATTACCTACGTTACGACCATGGTAAGTCAAATTTAAAAATAACCTCTAGTTCAAGGTCACAGTTGTCAACTCAATTTGTAGGTTATGTGAAAATCAGTACCGTCAATACTACATAAACAAATAACGCAAAATATTTATTCAAAGCAATTTTGTCGCACGATATTATTATATTTGGTAATAATAAATCAACAAGTGATTATTTACAACACTTTCCTGTAAAACGTGATATTATTTATTTAAAACACAAAGTTTTAATTTTTGAAATTTACAAATCGTCAAGTAAGTGACAAATGATAAAAAATGTTGGAAAGTTTAGTTGCGTGGGTTTTGAACAATTATTTAGGAAGGTATATAGACAATTTAAATACGTTTCAACTTAGTGTCGCCTTATTATCAGGTAAGTTATTGCATGACGTGAGTTTCATCATTTACCTTTGCCCCTCGTTTTTTAGGCGCGGTAGAATTAGAAAATGTACCTCTAAAGAAGGGCGCTCTAAGGGATATAGGTCTGCCAATTGAGATAAATGCTGGATTTATTGGTAAAATTAGGTTAGAGATCCCGGTGACAAAGTTTCGGTCAGCACCATGGGTTATTATAATCGAAAAACTATATGTCGTCGCCTGTCCGATATCTCTCGATAACGTGAGGTTTTTAAAGTTATTTTGTCAAATTGTTAACCCAAAGTTTTGTTGTAGTGGGATCCTGTAATCGAAGAAGAAGCTAAACTGGAACTAAAATTAAGTGCTTTAGATAAACTTGAAGCAAGATGGCGTTTGGAAATGGAATCCAAACAAGACTCAGGGTCTGTATCTATGTTCAACTATGGTACAAATTTTGTAGGAAACATACTCGAAAATTTGCAATTAAGAATAATTGATGTACACATTCGATATGAAGATACCATAAATATACCAAATCAGTCTATAGCTTGCGGAATTACCATGGATTTGTTGTCGGTACAAAGTTGCGATTCGACTTGGTCCCCCGGTTTTGCTAGTTGTGCAAATTCAATTGAATCATTTAAATTATTAGATATGCAGCAGTTGTCTATTTATTGGACGTCTATCGACGAAACTCAGATGTTTTCGAAACTTTCATTTGATGAATTTAAGGTGAGAATTTTTAGTCTACAATCTTGAATTTTTTGTGTAAGTTACTATCGATAATATTTACTTAACATTTCTAAAATATTATATAACCATTATTATATTGGAACCCACGGTAAACATAATGTGTTAAAAAACTTCAGATACAGACACTTGAAAAGGGGGCAGTTGACATGGGGGAGCGGATATAACACTTGGAAGATAAACTAAAATATATTGAGAAAATTTCCAAGTTGAAATAAAAATCCTACTTGTTTTCATTTTATGGGATAAAAATAGTAACAATAATAGTTGAAATCAACAAAATATTACTCATAGTTAAAAAAAGATAAATATAGAATGAAGAAATGTATGTTTATTGTGGTAAAAAATAATAAATTATTTTGGTAAACGCTTAAAATTTGGAAGTAATAATATTGTCTAATATGACCAACTCTCTTCGCTTATATTGAGGTGCATGTCCCCAGCCCCCCCCTCTCCCAATTCGAATTTTGACTCCAAAATAGTCTAAATCGTTTGTGCATGTTTGTGCAAACATTACTTTCGTTTGTACTCAAATAGTTTTTGAGATTTTCAAGAAAAACATTATGAATACTGACGCGCATGAGTGGATTAACGAGATTCTCTTAGCACGGGGAAAACACATAGAATTATTTAAAATTTCGAATTTTGGATTCAAAATAGTCTAAAACGTTTATAATTTGTTTGTGGTTGTTTGTGCAAGTTTTATTTTCGTTTGTACCCAAATAGTTTTTGAGATTTTCGAGATTCTAGGTAACACGTGGTAAAACAAAATTTCTTTAAAATTTTCATTTCTTGATACAAAAATAGTCTAGAAGATCTGTATTTGGTTTGTACTTGTTTGTGCAAGTTTCATTTTCGTTTGTACCCAAATAGTTTTGAGATTTTCAAGAAATACATCTAGGACACTGACGCGCATGATTGAGTTAACGAGATTCTGGACAACAACTACAGGATCAAGTTCAAAATACTCTCTATCGTTTGTACTTCGTTTGTGCCTGTTTGTACAAGTTTCACTTTTATTTGTACCTCAATATTTTTTTAAGATTTTTAAGAAAAATATCTAGGACACTGACGGGCATGATTAGGTTAACGAGATTCCTTTAGCACGGGGAAACACATAGAATTTTTTAAAATTTTGAATTTTGGATTCAAAATAGTCTAGAACGTTTGTACTTCGTTTGTGCAAGTTTAATTTTCGTTTGAACTCAAAAAGATTTTGATATTTTCAAGAAAAATATCATGAATACTGACGCGCATGAGTGAATTAACGATATTCTCTTAGCACGGGGAAACACATAGAATTTTTTTAAATATCGAATTTTGAATTCAAAATAGTCTAGAACGTTTGTAATTCGTTTGTGCTTGTTTTTGTTTCTAAGTTTCAAGTATTATAAGCTTGATAGTAGGTCTATTTGTCATGTTACTCCAAACTACTCTGAGCAAGTTAGTATAAATAATTGTGAAAATTGATTGATGTAAAAAAGGGATTGATGATTTTACATCAATCAATTAGAGCAAAGTGTGTTCTGGATGCACTAAGACTGTGATATCAAACAATGGCAGAGTGATTAAAGAAAACTTTGGGGGGGGGGGCATGTAGATATGCTTCTAACACAATTCCAACAATTGAAATTTTGGGATAAAATTGATGTCAAACGTTAAACCACCGTTTGAGCCTCAATGAGCTTCTATTCCCATCATTTTAATTTCATTTTCGCCAAGTTATGAATATTTAAATTTTAGAGTACTACTCCGAGCAAGTTCCGTACAATAACGCTCAAGTTTAATTCTATTTTATAAGATTAAAATTTTTTATTTAATTAAAAACAACCTAATATAGTAAATACAAATTTTACCTAAATTTCAAAAATTGTTTGGTTACAAAATAGAGTAAAGACGATTGTGACTATTTTGAACTTAATCCTGTAGGTGTTGTCCAGAATCTTGTTAAACTAATCATGCGCGTCAGTGTCCTAGATGTAGGTATTTCTTGAAAATATCAAAAACTATTTGGGTACAAACGAAAACAAAACTTGCACAAACAAAGTACAAACATTCTAGAGTATTTTCAATCCTAAATTCGAAATTTAAAAAAGCATGTTTCTAGCCCCGCCCCCCCCCCCCAGCAAAATTTTGAAATTTTTCTAGACTATTTTGAATCCAAAATTTAAAATTTTAAAAAATTCTATGTGTTTCCCCGAGCTAAGAGAATCTCGTTAACCTAATCATGCCCGTCAGTGTCCTAGATATTTTTCTTGAAAATCTCAAAAAAATATTGAGGTACAAACAAAAGTGAAACTTGTACAAACAGGGACAAACAAAGTACAAACAATAGGTGTTTTAATTTAAGATTGCAGCGCCGCTAGTGGCCATGTTGGTACTAGAGGGAAGAGGCAATTAATAAATAAATGAATTAATTAACCATGATATTACAAGCAAACGAGCAGTAGATAAGATATCTATTATATTAAAAACATAATCAGTACACAACTGTGCACTTATGCCGAATAAAATTGATGGTAAACAACCATTCCAGCGCACTCCCTCTAGTACAAAACTTGCCACCAGATAGCGTATCGCTTCTCTTGAAACGCCTATAGAAAGTATTTTGAACTTGATCCTGTAGGTGTTACCAGTGTTGTCAGATTGGGCGATTTATCGCAAATTGGGCGACTTTTGTAGATAATTTGCGCTTCAATTTTTTCAAAAACCGCAAACCGCAATTTGGGCGATTTTTGAAAAATGAAGTTGCGGTTTATTGCGATAAATAATAGACATTGAGGTCTAATTTTCTGGAATTACCATTAAATTTTACACCTAAAAGAAAATTGACGGACAAAGGGGCTTCTCCCACGAAAAAAATTTATAATAAAAGTTTGCTTTTTTAACACTACTTTACCGCCGAGCTTTATCGCTAATTCTCCAATAAGAAAGCAAGTAAGTTTGACGTTAGCACCTCTAGCGTTAAAAAAATGAACTAAAATCTAAAAACTTAACTGTAGAGAACGCTAACATCAGTTTCATAGATAAGAAAGAGTAATATAGATTGTCGACTCTATTGTCTATAAGGGGGTCGCTTTATTAGTTTGTACCAGGGTCACCAGGTGGTGCTGTATTTTATGTTGCTATTAAATTTAAACTTTAAATTTACAAAGATGCCGGTGTAAATGACGTAACTGCATAAAGGACCCGATAAAGGAAGCTGTATCAAAAAAGTACCAAAAATTCAGAGGAGCAAAAAAGAAGTTTAAGATAACGAAGCAGTTATTTTCACTAATATTTACAATTAATTTAAAATCACAAGTAAAAAATTTAACATTTGAATTCCCGCCGATTTTATGGCACGATAGCAGCGCTGTTTGTACGCCGGGTGACCCTGGTATGAAGTAATACTTCGGCACAAAAATAGGTGGGGAGTCGGCCATCTATTACTACTCTTTTATCTATGGTCAGTTTTCTCGCTCCCCATAAAAACTTAATCTAGACAATTTGCTAAAGGTTATCGACTGGCCAAGTTATGACGTCATTAATTGTGTAAATATTGGTTTGAATCCATTGAACCCCCCCCCCTATAGAATAAGTAATTCCAAAGAATTATAATTATTAAAAAAAATATTATTATTATTGTGTTCACGATCCCCCCCCCCCCCCCAGTATGAGCAATGTTTAGTTACGGATCTTCTTGAAGGAAATAATAGCTTATTTTCATATCAATAATCTATGTTGTAAAAATTTTAAACTTTGAAATTTTGAAAATCAAGTTATTAATAAATTTCAATTTTATTTTGGATTTTTAACATTGAATTTAAATTTTGGCGCCACGTTTTGCGGTTTTGGGCGTTTTTTCAGTTAAAAGTTGGCGCCACAGATTTTTAAAATCTGACAACACTGGGTGTTACTCAGAATCTCGTTAACCCAACTTGCGCGTCAGTGTCTTAGCTTTTTTTCTTGTTATTTTAAAAACTATTTGGGTACAAACAAAAATGAAACTTGCACAAACAGGCACAAACGATTGAGAGTATTTTGAACGTGATCCTGTAAGTTTTACCTAGAATCTCGTTAATCCACTCAAGCGCGTCAGTTTCCTTGATGTATTTCTTGAAAATATCAAAAAATATTTGGGTACAAACGAAAATAAAACTTGCACAAACAAATTACAAACGTTCTAGACTATTTTGAATCCAAAATTCGAAATTTTAAAAAATTCTATGTGTTTCCCGTGCTAAGGGCATCTCGTTAATCCATTCGTGCGCGTCAGTATTCATGATGTTTTTCTTGAAAATCTCTAAAACTATTTGGGTACAAACGAAAATAATGTTTGCACAATCAGGTACAAACGATGCACAAAGGATTTAGACTATTTTGGAGTCAAAATTCTAAGTGGGGGGGGGACATGCACCTACTTATATTGGTCATATTTGAAGACAATATTATTTTGTAATTAATTTTAAGTCTTTACCAAAACTGTTTCATATTTTCCCTATTTAATTCTTTTTCAATCTTACCTTTCATATCGTTTTCAATTAATTACCGGTTAAATACTGGTACCATTTTTGTCACTGTTTTCCAATTATGATTTTGAAATTTTGTTTTTAGGTTGCAATGTCATCTTCAAGTGACAGTATTGATAACAATAACTATGTATTACCAAAGGTTAGTGCACAAGCACACGTGAAACGTAATAGGAGTTCAAAGCCTTTACGGTCAATCGACACACCAAGAATAGTCTGTGATTTAATTTTAAAAGAAGTTCCATTAACGTTAATAGATGTAAGTTGAATAAGTTTTAACTAAACTTTACTTAAAATTTGCCCTACCTTAGAGTCAATATGAGCAAATGGTGAATTGCCTGAAAGGCTTATACACGCTCTCAGAATTCCACAGTTTTCGATATTATCGACCAGATTGCTCAGTCAAAAGCAATCCTAAAGCATGGTGGTTATATGCAATCAATTGTTTTTCAAGCAAACAACCGCAATTTTGTAAACCTAAATCCACTTGGGAGTCATGTTTAGTGAAGGCACGACAAAACGTGGTTTACGTAAACCTCTATACCCAAGTCCTCCTGACACCTGGCTTGCAATTTCCAACAGACCTTGAAGAACAAAAGAATGCAATTGAACAAAGTCGATCTTATGAAGAACTTAAAATATTGCGAGAGGTAACAAGAAAATTTTATGTCTCAACTTCTTTTGAAAGTAACATTTGTTTAGATTGCAATGAAACTGGTCCCGAAACCGAATTGTAAAAAACTCGATAACACCAGTTCAACTGGTCGAGGTGTTTTGTATAACTGGTTTCCTCAATGGATGGGTTGGTATGCATCCCCGAGTGCAAAAAATGAAAATGAAAACCAAAGCACCACCGAAGATTCTAATTCAAACACGATTGAATTAGAAGGTGAAATTTTAAAAGCGCTAGAGGAATCGGTAGAAAATAATACCCTACTTAAGAGGGACGTAATATTTGGCCGTTTTAATTTTTCCCTCAACAGCGGAACTATAAGTTTGTGCACATCAAGAAGCAATTCAAACGATTGGTAAGTTTTAATCTGGTTTTTAATTATTTTCTAATAATTGTTGTTTCAGTATGCCAATGTTGGAGTTGGAATTTAAAAATTTAAGTTTAAATATCATCAGTCGGCCACGTAGCTCTTCATATTTGATTGAACTCTCACTAGGTGCTTTATATTTGCATGACAAACTGACACCTGATACTTTATTTTCAATTTTGGTCGGACCTCCTGGTAATGATCGGTTAACTCAGTTAAGCAAAGTGCGGGGATCAAGTAGTGCACTCAAAAATTTTGAAGATAGCTCCGACGCTTTTTTTTCTTTGTCGTATGAGAGAAAAGCCGACAATGAGATTTGTAATTACAGGTAGGAAAAGTTATTAATCGTACACCAAAAGTGTTGCACAATCATGAAATTTTTAGATTACAAGTCAAATCAAAGTCGTTTGACATTGTGTATCAACCAGCAGCAGTGCAGTGGCTGATTGAATTCTTCTTTTTGCCTCATCAGCGCATCATCACGCAGAAACGGATAGAAGCCGTAAAATTACGAACCAAAAAGGAATTGTTTCGAAATTGGGAGCAAATTTTAGGCGGTCACAAGGTAATAGTTTAGTAGCTTATGGTGCACTGCTATTTTAAATTCTCTTTTAGGGTAGCCATAAAAACTGGGAGTTAAAATTGGATATTTCAGCACCACGAATAATTTTTGTTGAACAATTTACTGATCTAAACGCTACAATGGCTGTTGTTGATTTTGGACGCTTTCAGTTAGACAACATCCAAAATAAATTTCAACAACCTGCTACCATGCTGTCAAAGGAAAGCGAGGAAGATGGTTTGTTTTTGTGAAGGGGGAGCGCAAGTGTAAAGTCTTACTTCTTATTTTTTAGATATGTTCATGACTCCTTGTTCGACTCCTCCAGGTAGTGGAACCAGCATCAACGAGCCTCTCACTATGATTACATCTGACAACGTTTTTAGTGAAGAAAATTTTCATGATCGTCTCTATGACCAATACTGTGTTGAAATGACAGATTTGCAGATACTAATTGGACGTGTAAAGGATAATTGGAAATACGCCCACAACAAAGGAACTTCAGCTCTACACATTTTAGACAAATTTAACATATCTCTTAAAATTGAACACAGGGTTGTACAAATTTGTGATCCCAAGTATCCAAGTTTGACACTTAGCGCTAATTTACCTGAATTAGTGGCACATATCAACGAGCAAAAAATTACTAATGCAAGAGGACTTATTGAAGTTATTCGTTTGACTGGCTTACCGTCACCATTTAACAGTCCCGATAATGATTCTTACGATTCTTCAAGCGTTTTTCTGGCAGATGATGAAGAATCTGTTAGTATCGATATGAGCATGGAAATGTCAAAATTGCTATTGTTTCAGTTTACTGTTAATAAATTATCATTAGAGGTTCAAAGTAGGGGACGATGTATTGCGGAATTGCAAGTAACAGGCGTTAATTCCGCCTTTAGTAAAACACCCGCTGAAGTGATCATATCACTATCTGTTCAAAGTTTACTGTTGGTGGATGCTTTACAAACTTTCGGTCGCGATTTTGAACTTCTTGTTGCTAGTCATAAACGTGTCGGGTAAGTTGCACCTAATCTGTTTTAATAATATGTTATCTAAAATAATATTACAAATTTAGGATGGATTCCATGTCTGGAAGTTTACGTGACAGTGAACCAACCTCGCCAACTTCTCCTGCAAGTCCGGAACCTAACGCAAATTACACCAATGCGACTTCTCCGATTGCGCTAACTCACGCTCTCAATATTCTTTCTTCATCTCCGATTCCACCTAAAATAGCAATAGACTCGGAAACCCTCATAAGTATAGAAGTGATTCTTAAGGGCGAACCGGAACCCAAACATATAGCAAATATTCAATTTAATAACTTGGACATTATAGGTAAAGCGATTTTTAATTTAAATTCTAGTTTTTTTAACTTCTTAATTGCAGCAAACCAAGAAACCATAGTCGAATTGATAGGTTTCACCCAACGCGTCTTTCCAGAAATTAAGCGGCAGAAGCAGGGCTTACACAGTGTACCCGTAAGTGCAGAACCACCAGAACTTAATGAATCTTTAAAACCTGACGAAATTCCTGCTTCTAAAATTTGCCGCATGGAACTCACGTTTGATTTTCATCGTCTGAACGTGCTAATTTTTCGTGGTATTATTAAAGACGATTGCATTGTTGGGAGGAAAATTGCCACTGCTACAATGAGCAAAGCTAAAATTTCCGCTACTGTCGGTGCGTTTTTAACTAACTCTGTATCGATCATATTTAATTGTTTTAACTTGCAGACAGCAGCGTTATTGTTGAAGGATCTTTGGGCGGTTTGCAAGTTTTAGAC
This sequence comes from Rhagonycha fulva, assembly GCA_905340355.1. Taxonomy (NCBI): domain Eukaryota; kingdom Metazoa; phylum Arthropoda; class Insecta; order Coleoptera; family Cantharidae; genus Rhagonycha; species Rhagonycha fulva. The sequence goes on from HG996559.1 coordinate 5,567,503, forward strand.
TTAACTCCTGAAGGTCACTTCCATCAAAGAATTATAAGTGTCGGGCATGATCCTTTAATCGAAGTGCCACATTATTTGTATACGATGATGCATAACGTTAACGATAACGAACGGAAAGCATTCAGTTTTAAAATTGACCGGAAGTTGGGTTCAAATAGCGGGGGTAAATATAATTCTTTGCTTGCTTTTCTGTAGTTTAACTCTTTATGTAGATGTTGCAGACGTGACGATAAGAATGGCTTCGGTGTGGTACACTCATTCACCACAATTTTTACTTGAGTTACAATCTTGCGCTACCGAATTCAAACAATATTTGGCAAATCTTGCACGGTCAATTCGATCAGCTGCTACCGACATGGCGTTAGGACTGGTGCATGCAAGGTTATTATCCAAATGAACGTGGTTTTTTGTTGTTAAAATTGGAAATTTCTTTTAGAGCTGAAGCAATCGTTCAATCGTTGTACATAAATTCGCGACTTTCTTCTTCATTGTATGGTAGTGCACTGTCACTTTCTGATATAGTGTCTCCTAAACGGCGGAGTAGGTACAACAGTTATGCAGATCACCTCGATGCACCGTCCGGTTGTTCTTCTACGAGAGACACAATTTCTCAAACTCCTTATACTCCAGGCGACGACGATAACTTTTTTATTGATATGAAGTAACTTTTACGTTTAGTTAACATTGTTGTTTTATTAATCTGTTTTTTTAAGGTTGGACATTGTTTTGGACAGCCCTATTGTTGTATTACCGAAAGCTGCCAACAGTAATCAAGTTTTTATTGCGCATTTAGGAAAAACTTCTGTTAGAAATCACAATGATTATCAGAAAGGGAATGGATTTGACAGTATGGGGAGTCGATTTGAACATTACAGCATAGAAGTGAAAGATATGAATTTGTTTTCCTTGGATACTTCGATCAGAAGGGTCCCTGGATTTCTGTAAGTTAAATTTGAAGTTTATCCTGTATGTGTGTTACCGAGAATCTCGTTAATACAATTATGCGCATCTAATCTTCTATGTTTTTCTTAAAAATTTCAAAAGCTACTTGGGTATAAACAAAAATAAACAGAACAAAATTTCTTAAAGCTTGGTCCTTCAGGGGATATCCACACTCTTGGTGACCTAGGTAGTACTTGAGATCTGCTTGATAGGTCTCCACCTCACAATCCATTTACCATCTCGGGATGGAACGGGGTAGAGCAAACGCGAAATATTATGACTGGGATGTGGCCACAATTGCATAGTGGGTGTGGAGGGAGAACGTGCGACTGCTGTCCTTAAACGGTTCTGTGCAAATTTTGTTTCTGCACATTAGGTCATCACTGTCACTATATTTCGTGTTCGCTCTACAATAAGCTAGCTTCCTTTGGTGCAGGTGGATTAAATAAGCCACACACATTGAGAACTGTTGGGACTATTTTTTTAAGTATTTTGTATATGGGGCATTCCACACCAAATCGACCACTTTTGAACCCGACCCCTTTTGATTTTCCTGAAATTTTTACATATTATACTATCTCACCAAAAACAGTTCTGTGCATTTTTTCAAAATTTTTTATTAAACCCAAAATAGTTACGAATTTTTAGAAAAACTGATGTTGTTTTTCTTCAAACGATCGTAACTTTTTCAAAAATTGACTAATCGAAACGTTCTTTTTTTGTTTTTGTTTGTCTTTAAACGTACTTTTCAGGAGAAAATACAAAAAAAATATTCAAACTTGGATTCTACAAAATTTTTCATTTTTTCGGAGAAAATCATTAATTTTTCAAATTTTTCCACTTTTGATTTTTGATTTTTTTATTTAAAAAAAAACTCTGATTTATTCCGCGTATAACAACGCAAACCCCATAATCGGCCGACATTTCTTTCTATTTTTTTTGTTTAATTAAAAAATATTTTGTTTTATTTTTACTCAAATAATATTTTTCAATTAAACAAAAGAAATAGAAAGAAATGTCGGCCCATTATGGGGTTTGCGTTGTTATACGCGGAATAAATCAGAGTTTTTTTTTGAAATAAAAAAATCAAAAATCAAGTGTCGAAATTTGAAAAATCAATGATTTTCTCCGAAAAAACGAAAAATTTTGTAGAATCCAAGTTTGAATATTTTTTTTGTATTTTTTCCTGAAAAGTACGTTTAAAGACAAACAAAAACAAAAAAAAGAACATTTTGATTAGTCAATTTTTGAAATAGTTACGATCGTTTGAAGAAAAACAACATCAGTTTTTCTAAAAATTCGTAACTTTTTTTGGGTTGAGTAAAAAATTTTGAAAAAATTCACAGAACCGTTTTTGGTGAGATAGTAAAAATTTCAGGAAAATCAAAAGGGGTTGGGTTCAAAAGTGGTCGATTTGGTGTGGAATGTCCCATATGTGTTTCAAATACAAATGTATTTTGGCGAGCCTTATGTATACAGGGAACACCATAAAATTTAATTTTATTCCTTACTCTCTCTTTCCTACTTTGGGTTTGAGTTACCTCCTTCCCCTAGTTCTGCCGTATGGGAAACCATAGTTGTATTCTTCTTACTTTGACCACACTGCTGTGCTCTGGTGATAGAACAAACTTCCTTACTTTACAAGAAAATACAGATCTTACATAATTTTTTATAGAATGAACAAACCTGAAACCTTGTATTGTTGCAAAACTCTTGCAAAACCAATTTTACACGACACAATCGTTCAACTCAAAGTGGACAGAGAAATATTTTGTAACCCTCAATCCAGACATCCCAGTTTATCAGACTTGCTGGACAACGATTACGCCGAGAATGAGGAAGATTTGGAAATGCCGCTTTCAGAAAACATAAACGTAACATTTAGATTTACTTTCACAACTTTTGGATTTATATGACTGTTTCAGATAACCGGAAGTGTGGTAACAGCTTTAAAAGTGTCTCTTACCAGTTTACAATATGAACAGTTGCTGGACACTTTCCATTGGTTAACTGCAAAACCTGCCATGTTTAACACTTATGTGAACGCTCGAATAAGTGCAAGGGGTCCATCCACCTTGGATGACATTAGTGAAGAGGATACGGGAGTAACGACATTAAAAATGGATCCACACGTAAGGGCAAAACTTTTTCCAACTATTTCAGTTCCTAAATCGAGAAATACGACTCAAAAAAACATCAGCATGAAGGGTAAATATCGATTTGTTGGTTTTTACTTTAGATGTTGACATTTTTTATTACAGCTATTTTTGAATTGCCGATTTTTACCGTCGAGTTGAAAGAAGATGCTGCGGAACGCGGGGTCGTAAATTTATCATTTCAAGACTTTTTGTTTAATTACGAACGCAGTCATCAATATGAAACCAACATACAAGTTTCTCTCCGTTCGGTTGTGATGGAAGACTTACTGCAACCCTCAGGATCTCGACACCGCGACATGGTTGTCTCATCTTCCGTTGAAAATCCTCCAGCTGGTACTCTTTCTTTATCTCGATCTTGTCCAGACACTCAGATGCTTTTTTCAAATAATGTTAATCCGTTTTTAATGAACTCACTTCCAAATTATTTGGAAACTTCGAGTGTTTTTGGAATGCAATCCTCTAGTCAGCTTCATACTTATCCGTCAACTCCTCCACCATCTCCTACCTTAAAACAACGAAACGAAAAGAACTTGGTTTTGATATCAATCTTACTGGTTGATCCAGCAGCTCCAAATTTCAAAACTCTTCATAATTCGGTAAGAATTTTGTGATGATAACAAAATGAAAACTGAACAGGTTTTGCTTTAGGTTCATCGGACAACGTCGATTGATTTTAATTGTCTGGATTTGGCAATTAGTGTTGAATCTTGGGTTATGGTAGTCGATTTTTTTAATACTTATACTTCTGATGCTTCATCGCCTAGTGTTACTCCTGCTTCTGTTTCTAATAATGAAAATAATATGGGTAAGAAACTGGAAGGTTTTAAACCTAAGAAGTAAAACAATGAATTTTTTAGAACAAGTTGGCGAAAATACAGAAACCAACATAACCGTCCAGTCTTTGAATATTACCTTATTCAAATCAGAGTGCGAAATTGCTAAAGCTAATGTTTCTTTGGTCAACGTTGGAATTAAAACAAATGGAAAACATAAAGAAGTCGAAGGTACTTTAGGTTGCATGTCTTTGTTGGATTTAACCTTGCAAGGCCAATTATACAAGGAGCGATTTTTGACGTCCGGTAAACAAGCTTTACGCTTTAATTACGTCAGGTATGTTGAAAACAGAACAAGAGAAACTTTTAAAGCAATTGAAATTTTCAGATATGCACCGAATGAAAATCCGGATTATGACGCACATCTCGAGTTGGAGATGTCTTCCATTTTATACGTCCATACAAAACGATTTGTTGTTGAATTACAAGCATTTTTTCAACATTTTACACAGTTACAATCATTCATGCAAAGTCTTAAGGCTGCTGCCAGTACTCAAAAGGTAAGCGCGGATTTGTAAAAATCTGTTTACGAAGAACTTTTTTATTTTCAGCTTAAAAGTGACCGAAATCGTTTGTCAATTCATTTGCAAGCCGATGCTCCAGTTATACTTGTACCAGTGTCTTCAAAAAGTTCGGAGGTTTTAATTGCCGATTTGGGCAAGTTGAATGTAGTTAATTGTTTCAAGCAATCAGGTTCTGAAGGTACCATCAGTCTAGTCAATCCTGCTCAATCTGGTAAATCAATTTTCTAAATGGTTTGGCTGGAAAATTTATTTTTTGAATTTTCAGAAAACATTTGTTTATTGGATTGCATGACCATTTACTTACAAAACGTTGATTTATATTGTGGAACTCGAGTTGTCAATTATGATTTTAAAAAGCGAGAAGATACATCAGATGGGTTCAATTTTGGAAGCCACAAAATTAATAGAGTTGGTCCTTCATTGTTGACTGAAAAATGTCATTTGGAAATTAAAGTTGAACATAATTTGGATAAGAATTTATATCATTCAGGTAAGTTATCAATAAAGTCTAACAACTGGAAATAAATAGAAATAAAATGTTATAGTTCCGGATATGAGTATGCATGGCGAACTGTCCACTTTAGATGTAGCACTGGATTTGCATCAATACCAAATAATCAAAGATCTTTTGATGTACAACTTGGGTGAAAATACAGAGCAAATACTACCATCAGTATCGACAACAATTTCATCATTGAGCACGGTAAGTTTTTTCTATCAGTTTAAAAATTGCTGTAAAGAATTTTTGTAGTAAAAATTGTAATAGTTATGTTGATATTGCATTGGGTTTGCGACATGTTAAACCCAATACTCTTGTTTTTTGGTAGTCTAGTAAAAATAATTTACTTACTACATTTTACAGAATGGTATTCGCGATGTTTGGACATTATCGTCGTTAAAATTCGACTTGCTGAACGTAATATTACGCCTTCAAATTGAGCATGGAACTTCGCCACTAGCACGAATCAATTTCATCAAATCGCGATTAACCGTAGAATCGTTTAGTAATTTAAGCCAAGACGTGGATTTGGTGTCACAAGAAATCTTACTCGTAGACACGCGCTTTGAAGATGTTCCAGAAAACAAAAAATCCAATGTTTTCACCAACATTTTAAAACCCATAAACTATGACCCACAAAACGAAATAGTTCAGGCTGAAATTCATAGCAGACGTCGACAGGATCGCACAAAATTTACCATCCTGTTAAATAACATGCGCCTCATGGCCATTTTTGATTGGTGGGATGCAGCACTGAAATTTATTTTGGAGAACTCGCAAGATTCATCTAATTTACAAGCGGAACAATCGACATCCAGTGAAACGGAAGAAATGGAAATCAAAAGTGACACCGTTTCATTTGAACTGAAACTCAACATCACGGATTCTGAAGTTATTGTGGTTGAGGACCCCTCCCAATGGGACACCAACACCGTCATTTTTAAGAGCACCACGGTTTTATCGTACAAACCTCACTTTTTGGAAAAACCACTTTCCTGCAATTTAAACAACTGTGAAATGTACTCTTGTATTTTAGGCAGCGAGGAAGAAACTGCCTTGTCTATTATCGATCCAGTTACACTAAACATGGAAGTAAACAAAAGTCACGCTTTAGAGGTAAGAAAGAGATTTTTTAACCCAGATTTTCAAGATTTTAATGTGAAATGTTTAGGTTCAACTTCAATCACTAATGGTGCGTCTTTCCTATCACGACATGCGGATGTTTTTGAAAATTTTGAATTCTTTACCGCAACAAATGTTTGGAAGTAACAACGACGTCAGTACACAAACTGATTCCATAAAGAATAAACATCTTGCAGGTAGGTGTTTTTGTTTTAAAATTAACTTAACCACAAAAATTACATCTTTAAATGGAAATTCTAAGATAAGATTCATCTTGTCTGCATTTCAGAAAAGTTAAAAAATTATTTATCTTAGACAAACTGCCTACTCTCTTTTTTAAGGGGTTACCCTACTGTAAGCAAGCATAAAACAGTACGAATTTTGAAAATTAATCCCTGAGAAACTAATTGACAAATTGAACTTGAGTACAAAACGATGGAATAGAAAACTAGGCAAAATTTTGTGTTGTTTTAACTAAGAAATGTATAGAAAAAAATATTAATTTTTATTACTTTTAGTCAATTTTGGTTTTGATTTATTTTCTACATCTTATGATGCTCATAGCATCTTTGATCTTATTCCTAAAAAAATATTACAAATATTGAAATGAAATTTTCTTACATTATGTTTAAGATGTTCAACTATTCATTAAAGCATAAAAACTTTCGATTTAAGGATAGGCTCCACGGTCCGGGTGATGTTTCGCCACCACAAGACGATGTTTTCAAAATTGTTTACAAAGTTAAGAATTTTTAGAAAAATTGATGTTTTTTTTCTTCAAACGATCGTAACTTTTTCAAAAATTGACTAATCAAAACGTTCTTTTTTTGTTTTTGTTTGTCTTTAATCGTACTTTTCAGGAGAAAATACAAAAAAAAATATTCAAACTTGGATTCTACAAAATTTTTCGGAGAAAATCATTAATTTTTCAAATTTTTCCACTTTTGATTTTTGATTTTTTTATTTAAAAAAAAAACTGATTTATTCCGCGTATAACAACGCAAACCCCATAATCGGCCGACATTTCTTTCTATTTTTTTTGTTTAATTAAAAAATATTTTGTTTTATTTTTACGCAAACAATATTTTTCAATTAAACAAAAGAAATAGAAAGAAATGTCGGCCTATTATGGGGTTTGAGTTGCTATACGCGGAATAAATCAGAGTTTTTTTTGAAATAAAAAAATCAAAAATCAAAAGTGTCGAAATTTGAAAAATCAATGATTTTCTCCGAAAAAATGAAAAATTTTGTAGAATCCAAGTTTGAATATTTTTTTTGTATTTTTTCCTGAAAAGTACGTTTAAAGACAAACAAAAACAAAAAAAAGAACATTTTGATTAGTCAATTTTTGAAATAGTTACGATCGTTTGAAGAAAAAAACATCAGTTTTTCTAAAAATGCGTAACTTTTTTTGGGTTGAGTAAAAAATTTTGAAAAAATTCACAGAACTGTTGTTGATGAGATAGTATAATATGTAAAAATTTCAGGAAAATCAAAAGGGATCGGGTTCAAAAGTGGTCGATTTGGTGTGGAATGCCCCATATACAGTGGGGTCCGCTTAATGTGATCGCGGTTAATGTTATCATTCGGATATTGTTACCACTTTTGCCAGGAACGGAACGGACATATTATTACACACAAAAAACATGGCTTATAGTTATCATAATTCGGTTAATGTTATCATATTATTCTTAAGATTATTTTCTCCCACGAGCAAAGGAGTTGATTTTCAGTTACAAGCATTTTTTTATATTGTGCATACCACCCACTTAATATAAAGTCAGGTGTTAGCAAGAAAATCCAACGTCACACATGTGATATCACATTACATATTTATGTTTATTATCAATTCCGTCATTTAAATACATAAATGGACGATAGTTTGCTGTTAATGTGTGTTGTAAGATTCAGTCCTACTTGAAAACTTCACAATGAGTGACTATTATTAATTAATTTTTGTAGATGGATTTTTTTTGGATTTTTACTGTGGAGGGCAAGACAAGCTTGCACGCACTTAGGCCTCTAAACCGGGCCCATTGTACTACCTCCGATTTCCCAGCAGTGTATGTGGCGCGACTAGGAATAGAACTGCGGTTTTCCGCTTCCTAGCCTGCCAGTATATGCTTAACACCACACTGCTGATGTACTACATACTAATAAATAAGCAATAAAAATTTTTTCCTTTTATTGTTATCAATCGGTTATTGTTATCAAAAACCTCAATTCCCAATGTGATCACATTAAGCGGGCCCCACTGTATTTCCAAAATTTCAAGTTAATTCGTCAAGCCGTTTTTAAATGAGTCATTTTCTTAGTCCGGCACTTGCAAAACCCTAGCCTTAAAAAAAATTCTACAGTAGGGTAATCCCTTAATTCAATTGAATTAATTATTTTTATAATAATTTGTATTGAAGAATCGGAACATAAATTACTGTTATAAGAAATCAAAAGTATTTTTATTTCAGATAATCTTATAAAATTAAGTGCGTTAAATTTTGCACAAGAGGATTGTATGAAAGCGCTGGAATGCAACGAAAATAAATTGGACGATGCAGCTCTGTGGCTTACACAAAACGCAGTACCGGTTTCGAATTTTGGAAGAAATGACAAACCGTTTCGTTTGACTGCAGTAGAAGTATATTTTTACATTTTGACTCTTGGCCGTGGTAACTGTAACTTTTCTTTCAGGTAAAAGCCGACTGTATTTGTTTATGTGTGATTGACGATTGTGGTGACTCAGATGTTCCATTACTAGAAATATCTTTAGTGCAGGTAAACTTGCGACAACGAGTAGGTGAAATTGTTTGGATAGAAGAGAATGGTTCACCTGTGGAAGGCGCGCTGGAATGTCGGTTAAGTGCCGATTATTACAATCGCCTCTTATCTGGTTGGGAACCCATTGTAGAACCATGGAATTGTTCCGTCGTGTGGGATCACATGTTAACAAGTAATTCGGTAAAAAATCGTTTACAACTTAACATCGAATCTCACGACATATTAAATATCAACATAACGTCTTCGTTGGCCGAATTGTACAAACAAACGCGAGATAATTGGATGCAGGATTATTACAATTTAAACGTATCCCAAAGCAACCTAAATGCCAACCTTGTTGGATACAGAAGGCGATCACCTTTCGTACCATTTGCTTTGAAAAACGAAAGTGGTGTGTCGCTTTATTTCACGACCGTCATTAACGACATGAATTTGAATTTACATCAGGAAGAACTAATGGAAGTTACCGACAGTTGGATCTTAGTTGCACCAGGAGAAACGGTTCCATTTTCGTTTAAAAGTAACGGTAATTTTTCTTTATTTATTTTTAAATTTTTATAAAAAAAAAATTTCTCTAGTCAAATTAGATAAAAGAAGACACGGGGATTCCCATCGTTTGAGGATGCATCAGTTGGGCGTGAAACTCGATGGCTGGAATTCTGTACATCCTGTTACGGTTGATAAGGTTGGTACCTTTTTCCGTAATGCTTCTGCAGAAATACAGCACAGGGTAAGTGAAAAACAAGTTTTTTTTCTACGGGTTTTCATACTTTTTTTCGATAGGACCAATATGTTACAATCGCACGTGTCGTTTTTGATGTTGCTCTAGAAGGATCTGCACGTAAACTTATAACTGTGCGTTCTTCCTTACTTCTTGAAAATAAACTTCAAGAGGATATGGAAGTTAAATTTGACAACATCTACAACATGGGTTTGTAAATTCCCGATATATAATACCACAATTTTAATAAGAAATTTTCAACTTAAATAGGAGCCGCACCGTGGATGTCAACAAAAAGTGTAATCCTTTTCAAGAATACGATACTTCCTGTTCCTTTGACTTACGTGTATTCACAAATAACCGTGAGACCCATACACGCAACAAAAATTTACACTTTTTGTAACCCAGCCGTATACTGCGCCAGAACTGTTGATTCCAGCGATTGTAGTTACGAAATTAGGTCGTGTCATTATCCAAGGGATTCTGTAATGTACAAGTAAAGGTCCAAACATATTTACATAAATTTAAGAGCTCTTTCTACTTTTTTTTAGATTTTGTTCCAAAATTAAACGGGAAAATTATCACGTTGAAAGATCTTTGGGTATCGTAAACTCTACGGAGCGGATCGGTCAACCTGCTCACAGCATAACACTCTTACCTACCATTCTCTTAATTAATTTATTACCAATAGATTTAAATTACAGCATCGGGGAGGAAGTTGGACGAATTGTACCCGGAAGTCAAGTTCCAATAACTTGCGTACGTAAATCAAAATTAATTTTTTTTAAATTTTAATTATTTATTTGAAATTAGGTTGATCCGGAGCAAGTGATTGAGTTAAAATTGCGTTTAGAAAATTTTCCAATTAATAATCCTCTGACGATTACGCCTGGATGTGTTACTAGTTTCTCCTGTCGGATTCGAATGCAGGACACTGCTGGACGTCGCTTATTCTTGCACGCTATAATTGTACCTTACTCCGATGCTCGATTGAAGGTAAGTGATGTAACTTTATCTGTAAGTATTGATAGTAATTAGTATTACTTGCAGATTACGATTTCGGTTCCTTATTGGATTATAAATAAAACCGGGATACCGTTGGTATTCCGTCAAAAGGGTGTTACTTCTGACACCGCTGGACAGTTTGAAGAGCATGAAATAGCCCGAATGGTTGCACCACTTTTGTTCAGTTTTTCAGACCCTGATGCTAGCCCCAGTGTGGTGGCACGTGTTGGAAATGCAGTTGTGTATCAAGGAACAGCTCAGGTACAATTTTAACAAACTTGTAGAGTTAAAATCAAAACCTTATTTTGAAATTTCAGTGGTCCGATAGCTTTGATTTGCAAAGAGGCATCAAGGTACGAAAGCTGATGGTTAGTATGAAAGACGGTCGCCGTGACGTGGTATTTTTAATAGGAGTCGAAGTCAGAACAGGGCGTGGCCAGTATCGACACACCCACATAGTAACAATATCGCCACGTTATCAGCTCTTTAACAAGAGTTCTTACCGCTTGCTGTTTTCTCAGCATTGTTTAACCGCCGCTGTAAGTTATCCGATTTTTTCTACTAAAATATTTTTAAATGTTTATTTTAGAATGATTCGTCAGCGGAAGGTTCTTTGGAAGTTGTACCTGACTGTCATATTCCCTTTAATTGGCAACGACTCGATAGAGAGCAACTTTTGTGTGTTCTTATTAAAGATATTAAAAATTGCTGTTGGTCAGGTGGATTCAAAATCGATAAAAATAATTCTATGCATTTGAACATCCGGTAAGTAAAAAATTACAAATATGTTAGATTAAAGTCTTTTTAATTGTGATGTTTTCATTTCAGAGACATTGACTTTCATATGTACTTTCTTCGGCTTGAAGTCGTTTTACAGAGAGCCACATTCTTTGTTGTTTTTACGGATGCTGATAAAATGCCCTCACCAATTCGAATCGATAATTTTTCTGAGGTTTCCATTTCCTTTGCACAGTCATACTGTAAAGATTCAGCAATTAGTATTGCCAGGGCTCACACGAGCGTACCATACGCGTGGGATCAACCGACTAAACCCTGTGCTATAAGCATAACGGCACCAGGTGGCGTTTGCAGTACTTACGATATGAACAAATTAGGTTCAACTTCAGGGTTAACTTACGAAAATTTTATTTACATTGCCTTCATGGGTACATTTAAAAAGTAAGTTTCCACCTAAATGATATTACCTTTGATGCTAATAAAATTTCTTTTGTAGTGGAAAAGAGTATGTGGATCCTTTGGACGTTGAAAGTCAACAGTTGGTTTTGGATGTCATTCAGGGTGGTAAAGTTGTGTTATCACGTAAACAACCTGGACAAAGATCCCAACTTTGGCGTATGACCACGACTGGACAATTGCAACATGAGGGTAGCAGTCCACCATCTTACCCACAACATCCACGACCAGAAAACATTTTAGTTCTTGACATCGAAGGGCCTGCACCTCAACCGACTTCTTACACTAGACTTATGGTAAGAAGGCTTGATCCACGCAGGAGATCGACCCAAACTTGGAGATTTACAGAAGAAGGTCGTTTGTGCTGTGCGCATTATAATATGTGCGTTCAAGCTCAAGATGGATTTTTTGGCGTTAGACAGGGTAAGTTTCAAAACAAGCATTTCCGCCCTCTGTTTGAAATGAGTAAATTTTAGGTAACTGTAATTCTATAGCTTGCTGGCAACCGTGTATGTATTTGTTTTTGTTTTGTTTGCATTCTTTTTGCACTCTAATTTTATTAACACGGTTTGGAAATTTACTTAACTTTTCTTACATTCGCTCTTTTATGGTCAATCAGTGGTGTGGTTGATTCTCGATAAATCTATTTAAAATGTTAATATTTTAAACAGGAATGTATCGACAAAGTCCGCACTATTGATTCACCTTGTACATTTTCCTTTTTCTATTTTCTGGGCTAATCAAATATAATAAAATTCTTCTTTACAGGGAACGCGGTTGTTTTGGGATTACCTCAACCTATTTGTCACCAGGTGACACAAACTGGGATTCCCTTGGAACAAGCGATAACTAGACAACGCTTGCGACCTGGCTCAGGTTTCCTTTCTGTAGATATCCACACTGATGGACCTACACGTGTATTGATGATACGGGACATGAAAGAACAACAACTTGCATCGACGTCAAAAGATACAGAGGCTCATAACATCCTGGGAAAACACAAGAACAGCTTAATTTTAGACGACGAACAAATAGAAAATTTAAAGGAAATGCAATTTACTTTAAGATTAGCTGCTTTGTCGATTAGCTTAATTTCCCGTCGACCATCCGAAGAATTACTTTTCGCACAATTTACTTCAATTGTTAGTGAGGCGGTTCTGACGCCCACTGTTAAATCGTTTTGCATTAGCGTAAAAGACATTCAATGTGACAATCAGGTAAATTATTTATTTGCAATTTTTGCGGGTCCTTACCGTTCGCTTCCGTTTAGTTATTTAATACTTCCGTACCTGTGGTCTTATACGTCACCCCTCCTGGCAATCGTTCCAATGACGTACACAATCACAAGTTACCAGCCTTAGAAGTTACCATAGAAATACAACCCACGCCTAACGAAAATACCGTAATTTTTAAGGTAAGTGTACTCATTTTTGCGAGAGCGCCACTTACTTAAAACATTTTAGCATTTAATGGTTCGTATGAAGAAGTTAACTATAAATTTAGAAGAAAAGTTGCTTCTAAAGTTGTGTGTATTTTTCAAAGCCGGCACTCAAGGCGAAAATTTGTTGAAAAACGTCGACGAGAGCGATTTTGAAGCCCAACGTTTGCTAAACGAAGTTTCCGCGTCCCATGCAAAACGGTAACTCAAAATTTAATTAAAACGAACAAAATATTAAAACTTACCTTTACAGTTACTATTTTGGAATAATACAATTGGTACCTGACTTAATCAAATTAAGCATGAAAACCGCAAATAAATTATCGCCCCAGCTGCAAGTAACCAAAAGAAAGTTAGGTTTCACTTTTATTAAATTTGAGGATGCTTCCGTTGAACTGGAACCGTTTATCAAACGACATATGTTTGAAACAAGCCAAATACTTACTCATTCTATAGTTAAACACTTCAAAGACGTATGTGATTCTTTTTTTATTATGCACTTGCTTACAATTTAACTATAATTTTTTTACCAGGAATTGTTGTGGCAAGCTGGCAGCATTCTGGGTTCCATCGATGTTTTGGGGAACCCCTTAGGTTTAATGAACGACGTGACGGAGGGTATGACCGGTTTATTGCTGGAAGGTTCGGTAAAATCGTTGGTGAAAAATGTAACCCATGGTTTATCAAATTCGGCCGCAAAAGTTACAGAAAGTTTGTCTGATGGGTTGGGCCGTGTTGCAATGGATGATGAACATGAAGAAATGCGTCAAAAAATTAGACAAATGGATGGTGGTAAAGGTGGCGATCACATAGTGGCGGGTTTAAAGGGTTTAGGTTTTGGCATACTTGGTGGTGCTACTGGAATTTTTAAGCAGGTTTACGAAGGTGCTTCGAATGAAGGGATTCAAGGAATTGTATCAGGTTTTGGAAAGGGTATGTTGGGGGCGGTTACTAAACCCATAGTTGGGGTGTTGGATCTTGCGACCGAGACTGCTAGGGCGGTACGAGATTCTAGTAAAAGGTAGGTTTTTTTTGTAAGTTTGCTTTCTTTCAATGTTTGAGCAAATTTGTTTTAGTTCAACTCATTTAGCACCGAAACGGTTGAGACCACCCCGGTGTGCTATAGGACCAGGTGGTTTGTTACCGTCTTACAGCAAAAAACAAAGTCAAGGACAGCAACTTTTGTATTTAGTTAATGACAGATACTATTCCGAACGTTTGGTAGCTTACGAGCGCTTAATATCAGGAACCGAAAATTTGCGCATTATTATTTCTAGTGAGAGGGTTCGGATAGTTGCAGGTGGTGATAATTCTCTCGCGATTGTCTTGGAAACTCATTTAAGGTAAGATGCAAGTCAATCTTTTCTTCTAATTCTCTTCCGTGAGCTTGCAAACGGAACACAGTCTGGTCTATAACGAGCAGCAGAGCACCCTTTGGAAAGCATATCTCATCTTGTTCTCTTTTAGTGATTTAATGCACTGTCAGCCTGTGACGCTGACCGAAGGTTCAGAAATACGACACTACATTGAAATGACAATGCGGGTAGCTGGCACAAGTACAACTTTGGTGTATCAGGATCCGCTTAAAAAACCAAGAATACGTTGTGACTCAATGGAACTTGCACATAGTGTTTCACAACAGTTAAACTATGCCAAAAAATTGTACAATGATAGTATTCATACAGTAGGTAACGACATTTCGCAAGCTGAAGACTGATTTAATTTGGAAGTGCCTTTTTCTTTTAGTTGTTAATAGATTTTCTTTGTTGCTAAAAATACTTGTAAATAAAAGAAGTTTTGTTTGTGTTTTAGTTTCTGTTTTGCGAATTGTGATATATACCTCACTATATATTTCTGTATGATGAAAAACTAAATTTATGATACGTTGAGGCGCAGTTTTATTTCTTTTTTAGTTAAATATTATTATTGACACCAATTGATAAAGCTATCAAAATTCAACTTCTTGGTTTATACCGGAAAACCCAAAATGTTTTGATGATTCACTTTCCTTTTACTTATTTGAACTTGGTATCGAAATTGGTCTAATCAATCGTTTTTTTTTTTAAATTCGGTTAATATTAGGTAGAAACTCGCGGTTCAAGACGCAGAATTGCCTAAAAAGTCTTGGATGATTTTTATTACCATTTATTAACTAAACTGAAAAAATTTTATGAAATTAAAGCGCACGCAAATCAACACAAATTTAACTAATCAATTAATTTACAACCGACAAACCCACCGGAACGCAAAAGAACTGATAAAATTATTACCTAGCTATGTTCAATAATATTAAATAAAAATTTGAATAAACAAAACCCCGTACTAAAACGCTCATACTGTGTTCTTTTTGTAGAAAAGGAAATTAATTTTCTATCCAAAATTTGATGTTGGACGGGCCAAGAATACTTGAATTATCTCAGCAGGAGTCTCACGCACTTTTAGTAAACCCAAAAGCATTTTATTTTAGCACTTTGAAAACTTTTTTTAATTTTTAGTTCAAATAGAAAAAATCTTGTCCTGCTGACGCTTCTAAATTAAAATTTTTTTATTGTGTTTTTTTTTTTAAATTTTGTTGTAATTAAATTGTTATTAATTTAAATAATATTGAAAAAATGCAGAGTTGCCACAGATACACTTTTTTTAATTTTGTGAAAATCTTTATGTTAAAATTCACTAAATTTGGGGGGGGGGTTAAAAAAAGTCATTTAAAAAAATTATGAGAAAAAGAGACCGAGAGATACAAAATGTTTCATCACAAATTTTTGCCTAGGTGGTTTAAAAAAAAGGCCATTAAAAAAAATTATGGAAAAAAAAGACTGAAAGATACAAAATGTTTCATGTTTTGGTCTACAAATTTGGTTAGGGGGTTAAAAAAAAGATTATTCAAAAAAATTGTGGGAAAAAATATCGAAAGATACAAAATGTTTCACGTTTAGTACTTTTTTTGTATTTATAGGACCTAAAATCGCTTTTTTTTAGAACCTTTTCAGTTTTAGGTACTTTTTTTTGGATTTATACGACCTAAAAATCTCACCTCTAACAATGACAAACCACCGAGTTAATAATCTACCAAGAGAATTTTTCTCAAAATGAACTGTACTATATGAGGCATTCCACACCAAATTGACCACTTTTGAACCCGACCGAATTTTTTCAAAATTTTTTACTCAACCCAAAAAAAGTTAGGAATTTTCAGAAAAATCGATGTTTTTTTCTTCAAACGATCATAACTATTTCAAAAATTGACTAATCGAAACGTTTTTTTGTCTTTAAACGTACTTTTAGGAAAAAATATAAAAAAAACTATTCAAACTTGTATTCTACAGAATTTTTCATTTTTTCGTATATAATCATTGATTTTTCAAATTTCGACACTTTTGATTTTTGACTTTTATATTTAAAAAAAAAACTGATTTATTCCGCGTATAACAACGCAAACCCCATAATGGGTCGACATTTATCTTTCTATTTATTTTGTTTAATTCAAAAATATTTTTGCGTAAAAATAAAACAAAATATTTTTTAATTAAACAATAAGATTAGAAAGAAATGTCGGCCCATTAAGGGGTTTGAGTTGTTATACGCGGAATAAATCCAGAGTTTTTTTTGAAATAAAAAAATCAAAAGTGGAAAAAATTGAAAAATCAATAATTATTTCCGAAAAAATGAAAAATTTTTTAGAATACAAGTTTGAATATTTTTTTTGTGTTTTTAAATTCACTCAGCCTCAAATGGAAAAATCTTAGTTTTCCTAACTAGTATCGAAAATAGCTATTGTGTTTTTTCCTGAAAATTACGTTTAAAGATAAAAAAACAAAAAAAAACGTTCTGATTAATCAATTTTTGAAATAGTTTTGATCGTTTGAAGAAAAAACCATCAATTTTTCTATACAAATTCATAACTATTTCAAAAATTGACTAATCAGAACGTTTTTTTTTTTTGTTTTTTTAATCTTTAAATGTACTTTTCAGGAAAAAACACAAAAAAAATATTCAAACTTGTATTCTATTATAAAATTTTTCATTTTTTCGAAAATAATCATTGATTTTTAAATTTTTTCCATTTTTGATTTTTTTATTTCAAAAAAAAACTCTGATTTATTCCGCGTATAACAACGCAAACCTCTTAATGGGCCGACATTTCTTTCTTATCTTATTGCTTAATTAAAAAATATTTTGTTTTATTTTTACGCAAAAATATTTTTCAATTAAACAAAATAAATAGAAAGAAATGTCGGCCCATTATGGGGTTTGCGTTGTTATACGCGGAATAAATCAGTGTTTTTTCTTAAATAAAAAAATCAAAAGTGTTGAAATTTGAAAAATCAATGATTATTTCCGAAAAAATGAAAAATTTTGTAGAATACAAGTTTGAATATTTTTAAGACAAAAAAAAACGTTCCTAATTTTTGAAGTAGTTATGATCGTTTGAAGAAAAAAACATCAGTTTTTCTAAAAATTCGAAACTTTTTTTGGGTCGAGTAAAATATTTTGAAAAAAAAATTCACAAAACTGTTTTTGGTGGGATAGTATAATATGTAAAAATTTCAGGAAAATCAAAAGGGGTCGGGTTCAAAAGTGGTCGATTTAGTGTGGAATGCCCCATATTGTTCTTGTGCCGACATAAATAGTAAATAAAGAGTAGGTCCTCATCTGAATAAAGAAACAATAGGAGAAAGAATAAGAGAAGTATCATTTATTGCGTGATGTGGTAGTTAGGCCACACACACCATTTTTACATTGAATATTGTAATTCCATCCACTCAGAAGTGGGTTACAAACAGATATACTGAACTGGTATTTTAAAACCCCGTTCACACTACATGATTTATCATATGACTTCTCATATGAGGAATTTTTTTACGTTCACACTATATGATTTTTGATATTATAGAAGTTATAGCTTTTATGATTGGCTATTGTGATGGTATGATTATTCGTATGACTAAGTCATATGATAAATCATGTAGTGCGAACTAGCCTTTAAGGTATGATAATTTATGCTTACAATTATTAAATTTTGCAGCAGCGCTACTTGAGCTACGTAAAGCTGCATTCACATAGGGGATTGTATTTGGATGGTATGTGGATGGTAGAATATGGCACTGCTGATAGGTTAGGTAATCAATCAAGGTTGGTAATCTTACATTTTCAAACCTATCAGCAGTTCCGGATTTCTACCATCCAAATACAATCCCCTATGTGAATGCCACTTAAGGCTGTGTTCTCACTTAGAATGAAAATTCGATTTTAAATAGAAAATGGACTATTTGGTGTACAATAACAGTAGCTGACCAAAAACGTACAATAAAAAATAAAGTAATGTATTTTTTAATTTAAGTAATTATTTACAATTTTCTGACTTTATTTTTGAAAATAACGCGTTCAAATTTTTACAGTATGTCTAAAACGTTATTTTTAATATTATGTCGGAGCCAAAAATTTTTTAAAATTGCGTTAAAAAAAATTTTTTGCGATTTATTTATTCGCGATAAAAGCGCTCCGACATAATATTGTAAATAACATTTCAGACATACTGTAAAAATTTTAACTCGTTATTTTCAAAAAAAAGGCAGAAAATTGTAAATAAAAAAGTGGTTGCGAGAGAACAGCCTTAAAACTAACGTTGATTAAAATTTTTATATTTTATTTATAACCTCAATATTGGTAATGTAAAGGTTTAAGTTTTTATTTAATTTTGCGATTTAGGAAATAATTTAATATGCACTTCAGCATTAAAATTCTTTTTATCAATCATGTGGTTATATGACTCGATTAACGCCTCACCAAATAATATCCACATTGTGAAAAAAAGTTGTACTTTGAAACTTTCTAGAAATTGTTAATTTAGTATAACCATTTCATGGAATACTATCGAACATTTTTTGTTCAAAATATAATAAACAAATTGTTAGGTAGAAAATTTATTATTGTCCAATATTAGTGGTTTTAATATTCTCTTCGTGTTGTTTTAATAGCCATTAGTCACTCACAATAA
This sequence comes from Rhagonycha fulva, assembly GCA_905340355.1. Classification (NCBI taxonomy): domain Eukaryota; kingdom Metazoa; phylum Arthropoda; class Insecta; order Coleoptera; family Cantharidae; genus Rhagonycha; species Rhagonycha fulva. The sequence continues at coordinate 5,586,713 of HG996559.1, forward strand.
TAAGTGTTGTGATAAAGAGCGTTTAAGTATAATTCGGGGTCCATTATATCTAGAAAAGCTTGTAAGTGATATCTACACTCATATAAAAGGGGAGAATCTGTCAACTCGCCTAAGTTACAAATCAATCCCTAATATAACACAACAGCAAAGTTTGTATAAACTAAAAACTACCATATGTTTCTAAATATATAATTTTTATTTTGCAATAAAATATTTTTAATTTTTTATTATATTAATTTCGAGCTCTATAGCCAACCTACACGTCCAGGGCGAGTGGGTTGCTAAAATGTATTGTTCTTAAAATGTCTAAAAATTACAATTTACTAAAAAAATTTTGATTACATTTTGTAACTGTATAGGTACATGTAAGGAAAATGTGCACAGTTCTTTTGATTACAGAGCTAATCAAGATTTCTACCAAATAACAAATAAAAATATTGGTAAAATCAACGCTAATTGATATACCGGAAGAGGGAAAAATAATACGTAATTTTCAAATTTTTTAATTTATAAATTCTTAAATTACAGCCGAAGCTTTCCAATATTGCAAAAAAATGCTATGAAGTTTTATTATGAATTGGGTTACAAAATCTCTCTAGCTTATTTTTAAAATGAACCACCTGTTTTGGTTGGAACCATTTAATTTTTATTGTGAACAATCCATGGATCGGATTATAGATTTTAAAAAATTACGAAATATCTTGAATGGTTTCACTACAATGGACCTTGGTTAATTTTGAATTGAATGGATTAATCTGCTCTTTTCTTGAACATTGTGGGTGACATTTTTTAGGGTTCTGGTTAGCTAAGTTCAAGTTTAAAAAATACACAGTATTACGGAAGATTTAAATGTAGGTGAAAAAATAAAATGCAATGTGGACAATTTTGTATATGCGGTTCCTTTTCAAGGCAATTTAACTACTAAATATAGAAGCATTTTATAAAAATCGCCTGTGGCACAGTTTGTAAACACATCTTTACGTTATCATAAAAAGTCTAAAATATGTTATTAAATTATTAAATTCTTATGTTTAAGAAAGTGGCCATAAAGCACCTACGGCGCTTTTTAATTTTATTTACGTACTTATTATTAAATTGTTTAATTTGATAAAATTTTCGGTTTGATAACTGTTGTGACAGTACGTCACTGCGTTAATGAATCAATTAATTCGTCCAAATCGGTGGTCCTGGAAGTTTTATGTAAACATAAATAACAATACAGAAACGATTAAAATACAAACGAGTTTTTGAATAGTGTAAATGGAATATCATATTTTGAGTTTTGGCATAAGTCGTACGCTGAATCCATATCAATTACAAACAGTTTAAGAATACAATTGATAATCCGGTGTTTGTTGACAGCCTTCTACATCTTTGTACCTACCTGAGAAGGACCTCACGCACGCTAAACTAAAAGACCAACATTTTTCTCATGCAAAAAGCAATACCGGTAGCACCGACATAATTGCTACCAATTTTAACAATAACAACATATTTTTGTATAAATCCTTGTTACTATTATTGGCTTAACAATGACATTTTCTATTATTCCAAGTGGACCCAAGAAAAGAAAAAAATTGCTACCTACAACAATTTTCTTGTAATTTTATATTTGGATATGAATTAATTTCTACTACTGATGGCTTTCTAGTCAGATGTAAGAACAGATTTGTCGCGTCTAATCCTGGCAACCGAATTTTGCTAAAAGCTTTTCGCTCTTTGTGGGCTTAACAAGTCTCGATTTGCGTGAGAGTAAATTAATTATAATTGTTTGGAGGTGATGGTGGTAATGAAGAAATTGAACTTTTTTGATTAGTTCGGTCATTTTGGGTGGCTGATAGCAATAATCCTCATTCGACCTACATCATACAACTGTCAAATGCAGAAATCCAAAGCATTGAGAAACGTAAATCTAGCGTACGGATTAAACAAGGATTATTGCAACCCTACCTCGATGCTTAACAAAATCACATCTGGTTTTATACGAGAACTAAATTTCGTCTCACATGCATACACGATAATCCGTCTACATGTACCATGCACTCAATAAAGGTACAATCATAATGAAATCGTGTTCTGTTTATCGCTGAGATAAAATTCCGCCATTTTTTTTATCATAAAAATAATATTTTCAATTGTGTTAATTAGAAAAAAGTTTATAATTCGTTTTACACTTTAGTATTTAACTTGATGATAAAGTAAAAGCGGAATTAACATAAAATCTGGCGTCGTTTTGTTTAGGGAGCTTAATGCTGTAAAATCCTCACCTTTCCTTCTAATACTCTTGATGCATTGCCGTGACTATCGCTTCCAGCGTAATAAGTAATATCAAAAATATGTACAGAGACGCGGATTTGCATAATATTCGCTTTAGGCCTTCTTTAAGTAATAATCAGATGCGATCGTGATTCAGCTTACAAGTTTACTTAAACAAATTGTTTTATTTTGCTATTTTTGATCATTTAATCAATACTTTCATATCTTTTGTTCTCAAAAAATGCAGAAAAATAATTAATTAAAATTAAATAGTGGAATAAAAGCGTAACAAAAGAGGAAAGATAAAAGAGATTAAAAAAAAATTTTAAAAATCGTTAAAATTACGGGGAAAAAACCGAGCAAAAGCGTAGATGAGGGAAATGAACGATTTATGGAAAAAATGAAACTTCCAATCGATTTCTGATCATCCAATCCAACTTATTATTGGAAGAAATCTTAAAATCGTAATGAATGACTTTGTTATTTTTCGAAAGTTTCTGCATGGAGTTTTCACCAAAACATAAATTTGTAGGTTTTCATGCGATTTGGACAATCGTCAAGAATTGATAAAGTAACCTTATCAAAATTAAAATTAACTTTCAAAGTTTCAAACATTGAAAGTAAAATGACCGTTTGGAAAAAAGCTAAATAGTTGGTAGTTATGGGAATTTTTGATTTAATTTTTATAATTTTCTTGTTTCGAATGTTTTAATCTGCAAGAGAAAATTTTTCAAAAAATTTGATTTCCACTTTACGATTTTTGTCTTTTATTTGCGAGAAAAACAAAATTATTCATTTTTACTAAAATCTCTATATCTATTCAATATTTGCTAGAAATCTCCTCCTCCGCATCATTTATAAGATACGCTAGTGTGAGATCTAAGAAATAAGAAAATTATTATAAAAATTCACAAAATATTAAAAATGGCGATGTAATTAAAGAAGTTCAACAAAAAATTAAAGAATTTACAAGCTAAGTTATAAAATATGGACGATTGTTGAGAAAAGTTCAAAATGTCGACTGAAAATTATTAATTTATGAACTGGCTTGTCTTCAGAATTATCGTTAAGCTTCTATGTATTTAAAGAAAAATTAAATAAATATCGCAGGAGCTTTAAGAAATCCAGTTTTCCTCTTGAACCTCGATTTCGTATAATAAAAATTCCATAAAGCATTGTCTAACGAAAAAATATTTAAAGAGGAGAATGAAAAGCGTATTGATTATGAGATTAATATTTTCTGTTGCATTTCGTTTCCAGTAACAACGAATAATACAATTTCCCGGTTTATTACAACATCTGCATGTTTAAATCCGCAAAAACTATAATTTCTTTTGGCGTAACATACGCAAGTGAATGTAAATAGGTGAAGCATCAAAAGAAGGTATTTAAGTATTAGTTTATAGATTGTGATCGATCGAGCGTGCGTGGTGTTATATCGATGAGCTCTTGGTTTGTAAAGGTGCGTGTTTGTAGTTCGTGTTAGATGCGGTCTCTTGAAGACTTTCGGTCGAAAGGCGATGCAAAAAGCTAAGAATGAGACCAACATGCCGAAAGATTGTTAATCCCTAGGATAACACGCTCCGTCAACTTCATTTAGCTTATGGGGCCACCCGGATAACCCGACGGATGAAGTTCTCCCTAACTGAGAGGAAAGAAAAAATGTAGTAGTACTTACTACAATAATGAATATGCAAATAATTGAAAATTAATTTTTGAACCCTTGTTTAACGACTTTATTGTTTTCTGGCTTTGCTTGGAGATTTGATATCTGCTTACTTGTATTATGTAAATCCATTAACACATCAAGCAACGGATGTGAAATTCGATCTCTATGTGCATATAAATCCGTTTTATAATGGGCGCTAATATACCAACTAGGTGCGTTTCGATTTAGAAAGTCAATTTTTATAAACTTATTTTCTCATGTTTGCTTATATTAGGACGATCAATATGTTAAATTTGTTTTAGAACTGAACAGTTAGTTTATTTTTAGTTGGACCTATTCATCGCCTAGTATAATGTACAAGCGCGTTATGAATTTTTAAGGAAATTATTAATAACTAATTTAAAAATTTTAGCTTTAACTGAAAGCAACCCTTAGGTGCTTAAAATATTTTTACAATTTTTTTTAGCTTACTAACGAATATTTAGGAGCTAATCTAGAGATTCGTGAATTTTGGTATTCATAACTTGATTTTGCATTTCAGAAATGTGATCCGAATTTTCAATACATGTGTTTCGAAGTAAATTTTACTTTGAAGGGCATTTTTTAAGGCTAAATCCTAATATCAAATAAAAAAAGACATTGCATGCAGGCTAAAACCAAAAAATCTAATAACGATTTGTAACAGTGCCCATTGAGATATTTTCCCATCTTGGAAAATGTGTAAAATTTTAATTACAATTATAGGAAGTTGGGTACATTTTATTGTATTTAACAATAATTAACAATTTAAAAATAATATCACTAAGCTCCGAGCAACATCTTTGAGAAATAATGTGATATTTGTGGAGAATACGAAAAAACTTGAACAATCCAACTTTGTTAAAAATCATATTTAGATTTATTTATTAATTTTTGATTTTTGTTCTCGGTCTCTCTGAGAATGTTCTTCAAATTAATAATTTTATTTTTAAAAGTTGTGCCGTTTTAGTAGGTATTATTTAAAAACACACTATACAAAAAAGTTCTATTTTTAATCTTCCGCAAAATAAAACTTTTGGCAACGATATTTAAAATTTGATTATTAATTTATATTTTTTCTTAAATTAAAATTTAAAGTTGCAATGCAGAATTTAATTTCATACTTAACTGAAATGATTTGTTACTAAATATTAATTTAAAAAAGTACCTATATATAAAAATTTATGATCGACCGACGCCTAAAAGTAACTAATTAAAAGTGCTTTAAAAAAATTTCAGACACATTAATTTTTTATAACTTTTATTTAAGTTTCTATATGTAAGTATGGCCCCGCTTGAGAAAACTAATAACAACGTTGTTAATTTTTCAAACGTTAGTTTAACTTATTAAAACATTAATTAAACAACAAATAATAATTTTAGTAAATTAGCAACAGCGAGTTTAATAATATGCGACGCATGGCGTCGCAAAACCGCCCCTAGCCATTACTATGCCTGTTTACAAAACGTATAAGTATTTTATGGTATTACGGCAAATCAAATGAATTAATTAAATAATTGTTTTGGTTATTTGCAATATATGAGATTCAAATTATATTCACATTTTTTTCCTTCAATAAAAATATGTTTTAATATATAAGGATTCGTTATTATGCATAGACAACTACGCCTAGAAGTATTGAAAATACAAAAAATGGAGGTTAAATTGATTTCTTGTTTATTTAAGAAAAGTACGCAGTTTAAAAAATTCTTTCTGCGTAAAAAGGAAAATTTGAAATAATATATTATTATATAAAAATTCGATATTGTTTCGAAACTGGGGACACCCTCATTAAACTTGTTGATTTAAACGCACCCTTGTCATACGATACTTAATGTTATTGGTGAATTTGTTAAGTAACAAAATGTATTTACATTGACAACACGCCAAATTTTCACGGTAACTTAGTTTTAATTGAAGTGGCCCAACAGACAGATATAACAAACACTTCAAATACCAAGGTACACATAGGTACCAGCTGCCTTTTGTTCCTTAGCTACTGTGTGTATGTGTATATAGGTCCTACTACCTTATAAATAAATAAGAAATTGCATATGACATGTTGCTTAGAAATTTATACGCCTTCTTACACATTAACGAAGGATGGATACAAATTTAAACAAACGATTTCCAGAAATAAATTAACGGAACGAATGGATTTCACCAAACAAATGTCAAAGTTTTCTCATTAGGATGAAGTACATTTAAGATTTAAAAGAAAGATGTTCAGAAAAATTATGGCATCATAAAACTAAGCTAATGGCAGTTTTATTAAAGAGGGGAATCAAACGACAAACATTAAGCTCATTTAATTTTCACAAGAAGTCCGTTAAAGCATTGTAAAATAAGAAGGAAAATGATTGTAAAATATTTTGAGATGTTCGATCGGATTGTTTATAATTACATATAAAGGAAAGTCTAAAAAATTACCATAATAAAAATACGGATGGTGGTAATCCCCGAAGTGAGGCCAAATGCCGAACAACTATCATGACACGCACCAGACTAGATGATTAAGTTAATCAGCCGCAAGAAATATTTTCATCCGAATAAGTCAGAAAGTTTTGAATCTTTGTGAATTTGTAAATTACACGTCGTTAAAAACACACTAATTTTGAATCTTCGTAACTTTGCCGCCGGCGCCACCATATTAGCAAGATGGCGGCGAAAAATAGTCTTTTGAAATTATATCGCTTACGTACGTATCGTACGACATAAATAGTTGAAATAAAAAATTATCTATTAATTTTTGTCGTAAAGTTAAGTGTTTCGGTGCAAGAATCGATTAAGGGGGTATACAGGAGTGTACCTTCCAAAAAAAAAAGGTAATTTTTTTCTTGAAAATATGTAGGTAATTTTATTTGTTATTAAAACAAATTATGTTATTCAAAAAAAATGTAGGTAGGTACATTGAAGTAAATATATAAAACAAATTTTTTCCTTTGTTGCGGTGCTAACTATACCTCAAAAACGGCTTGACAAGTTTACTTAATTTTTTGTAACAATGAGCTTTGGTAGGTTTCCTTATAAGCTGCGATCAGCTTTTTGTTTAATTCCCAAACTTTTTTTTTAATAAAAATTTTATAATTGTAACCAACAAATCGACTTTAACTTTTTTAATTTCTTGATTATATTCATGAATCATATTTTGTCAAAATATGAAGTAAATCGGCCAGGTCATTGGCATCAAAATTATCAGGTATTTACAAAATTTGTACTGGTATAATATGCTGCATCTACCGGATAAGTTCCAAAATTCAATCGAAATTTTTTTGTCCCACGTTTGAAAATTAAATCCCTAATATGTCGGTTCACAAATTATTATCAACCAGGTCATGTACCAAGGGTAAATTGGTAAAAAGGGTAAAAAAAGGCAAAAAAAAATTTTGCAAAAATTTACGCTTCGCTTCGCTACGCTTCGGCCGTTTTGGACCATTTTTGTAAAAACGACACTAATTAAAAACATCCCCCTAAGCCCGTGGATTAAGGAAAATGATAGATTTTTAGGGGTGAAACTCGTTTGCGTGGATTTGATTTTAAAAGCATGGTGGTTGTGCAAGGAAAAATTGACTTAAAGCACTTCTCGCTGCACTCGAGCTCTTCAAGCCATTTTTCCTATTGAAAACCATAATTTTCAAAATTTTTTTACGGGCTTATAAAATTTTTCTGCCCAAAAATTTTTAGTGATTTGTGTTCAAAACATCATAGGGCTTCTCCACACCAAATATGAAGAAGATCTGAATTATGACCGTCAACTAGAACTTAGCCTTGCTTTGGACTATTTTTGGCTATCTAGTGCGTGATTGTGTGCATGGTTACGTAAGCCATAGTTGCTCGGCTTCAAAAGTAAATTTTTATGCTCTATAGTTTATAGAGATCCTAACCTATAATCAATCACAGATGCTGTTTTTTTTAAGAATTGCACTTCTTAGATTTTTAAGAGTATATTACGTTTTATAATAATAATCAATGAATTTTCTGGTTATTAGGAGGTCAAAAGGTCACCTAGACTCTAATAGCACAGTGGAGAAATAATCTTATAAATAGATAATAATTTGGGGTGTCTGACTGGCTTTGAATCTTTAGATGGATGGACAAACGTATAAACTGATATTGCGTATACTTTCATCTTTTTTGTATCGGTAATCAAGATCATTCATTAGTTCATTTGAAAGCAGCCTCGAATTTTGATATTGGTAATGCCTTAAATACTACTTAGTCAATTAAAAATTGGAACTTCTTGGTTGGTTTATTGGTAAAATCCGGCGATAGGCTTTACTAACTCCAGATATTCAACACTTTTATAAACATATAGTAAGCGTCTTACAAGGAGTGCCTACAGTTGATGAATGGCTAATTTTGATAAAGTTTTAAATGAAACTAAATCAAAAATAAGAAAGTATTTCAGTATTTATTCCAGTGTTTCCTATTATAAAAAAATTGGTTGCCTGTAAAGTCGGTATACGGGCGAAAGTTTTACGTGACAACGACTTTGAGTGGTAAAATAATTTTAATGTGAATATTCATTCGTATAGTATCTATACTCATATATAGTATCTATATTCATTCGTATCTAGTACCTAGAAACTACCTTCACATTATCACTACACAATTGTTTTACAATTAACTGGCAACGTGTAAACTTGTATGCAGGCGCCTAAGCGAAATAGAAGCGCAAGACATGAACCGGTGTGTATGCCTATCTCTCTCACTCTCTCTCTCTCGCTCTGTCTCTCTCGCTCTTAGGCGGGCTAACTGTGCTCGAGTGGAAGGGACGCGTGCCTTTCACTTTTTATGTCTGTCTCTCTCGCTCTTAGGCGGGCTAACCATGCCCGAGTGGAAGGGACGCGTGCCTCTCACTCGCTCTCATTGTGAGCGCATAACGTGAGCGGAGCGTAACGCAGTTTCTTGAAGTGTCACCCGGCAAACCAATTTATAAGACGTTGTCACGTCAAAAATGCTCTACATCTTTAGTGATCTTTAAATCTGATTTTTTTCTCAAAGGGAGCATTTAGGGTAAATGGCTGAGATACGTATCTCTTTATTTTCGATTTATTCTTATTTAAAAAAAATTATTGAATTGGCCATCTGTAGGCTTTGCTTGTTAGTTGATTTTGAAAATTAGTTTTGATATTACTGCATGGACGGAAGTAATTCCGATCCGAATAATACTTTAAACTTTTTTTTTCCACTCTAACAATCTAAATTGTTTTTATTTTAAAAAAAGATCTAAAAAAATTATAAAAATTTTATCTTGATTTTCTGAAATACAAAATTTCTTTTTTCAGCAATATTACCTGCTTAATTGTGTAGGAATTGAAAACTGATCGCGTTTTATCGATAAATTGAAAAGAAATTTTCAATATAATAATTTCAAATAAAAAAAAATCATCATTGTATCATTTTTTACTACTGCTTCACTTTCTTAGAAATAAAATATAATTTTTGAGAAAGGAAATTTTTCATACCGGATCTTGTAGAATAAATTATTCTCTTTACTGATGCTGCGGAAATATTTTTGCGTTCAGTTTAGTCAGGAAACTGATCATTTTTCGTGTATTTTTTTGATTTTTTTTGTATTTTTTTTATATTAGTTAAAAAAAACATTTAGAACCCGCCAATAACAATTAGCGGTAACTCGACTTACTAGCTTCTACAATTGCATGTTAGAAAAGTTATGTGTTAAATTAATAATAAAATAAAATACAAAAATTTATTTAAATTAACACTTTTAATGTTCTTTAGTTAAAAAAAACATTTAGAACCCGCCAATAACAATTAGCGGTAACTCGACTTACTAGCTTCTACAATTGCATGTTAGAAAAGTTATGTGTTAAATTAATAATAAAATAAAATACAAAAATTTATTTAAATTAACACTTTTAATGTTCTTTTGTTGCAATAACAATAATTAATTTGATGTTACAAATACAGTAAATTTAAAATATTACTTTGAAACACAATATTTTACTAATATATTTACAAGTTTCGTTATAGCGATTAATGCACGAGCAAATATAACATTTATTAATTCAATTATGTAATGTTGTTCTATAATTTTGATGTCACTTTTATTTACATTTTTACATATTTTACATTTTAACTTTTCGTTGATTAACTAAAAATTCAGAAATTCTCGAACAATAATCATGCAACAATCCTGATGGTTATTTTGGAACAGAGTTTCAAAAAAAAAATGAATAACTTACAAATATTTTCTATATCTGTGACTAGAAAAGAAAAACTGACCAATTGGAAAATTTTAGGCGACTTCTAAATCGGAAGAATCGTCTTCGCTGTAATGAGATGGGGGTGCAAGTAACCGGGGTTGTTCGACCACACGACAAACTTCTTCCTCTTGTAATTTTCTAATGCGTTCTTGCTCTTCGCGTTTTTGTTTTCTCCATTTCGCTCGTCTATTTTTGAACCATACCTTAAATAAAATAAATCTATTAGTTCTTGAGCCAACGACAATAGAAACGAAAACCAATTTGTAAAGTCATTGTCTCCTGCTTTTTCCGAAAACGCGCGCTTGTCCACTTGATGCCTTTTGCAGCTGGAAAACCCTAATCAAAAATTTATTTTCTCGAATGTACGTTTCTCCATCCACTAAACGTGGAGGTGCAGGATATCGAGGGTTATAATATACGTGGTGGTTTTATTAAGGCTGTGTTGCGCCCACTTGACGTGATGATGTAATTATTATATTTGCATTAGAATAATTCGAGTTTAAGGGGTTGTTTTGCTTCGAACAATAGCACAATGGAAGCCTTTTATTCAGTTTTCGTAATAGAATTAAATTAAACTTGTTCTGCGCTATATTTTGCCATTTTTTGTATTATTTAAACGTATGCGCTTTTAATTTTGCTTTTGTTATTTAGATTGTAACGAAAAACTTTCTGATATTGAAAACGCTTGCTTTCATTTTCAATTTTTCTCCTCGTTTATACCTGAACTGACCCAAAAAATGAATATTGAAAAAAGCGATTAATAAAAAAATATTAGGACTAAATGGAAAACTTTTAAAAGCTTTTCCTTCTCTCCCTCCAGCGTTGTAATAATAATATTTAATAATCTACCCATTGTTGCGGGGCAAATGGCTGTTAAACCTAACTGTGTTCGATACTTCATATCATCGCATTAATAAATACAATCACTTCTCTGAAATAATTTGAATGTTTGTTTTAGGTTAGCTGTGTACACATCAACCCCGGCGTCTGATTTGATGTGAGCTTTTCTATATGCACAGCAAATTTAAAGAGCGAATTAAAATTTTTGTAATCATTAATTTATTTTTATGAAACTGTAATACCTGATTACAGGTTACGCAATTTTTTTTTCAAAAATAACACAGTCCGCTTCCGGTTTCTGTTCACCAAGTTCCGAAACTTTCAATCGTCCCCCGTATTATATTCCACTAAAGTCGTAAATTTGTTAAAATAACAAAAAAAGATTTTTCGGTCTTATTCTTATTATGATATATGCAGAAAATTTGTTGAGTAGCGAATATGCCGTAAGCATCGTCTCCGTCTAAAATAGGGGACCGAAACGGCGCTCGGCAGTCAGATTATTCTATTACCGCGTATCAACATCAGGGAGAGTTAATTTTGTTTAGTCTCAAAACATTTCATTGTTTCAAGTGGATCAAAAATTCAACGGTAGGTTAATTAGAGTTGCATTGATCGACTCCCTCGGGGTGCGTTAGAATGAGAAAACCACAGATTCGTAAACGAAAAGAAAAAAATTATAATACTGCTTATCTTGCCTTAAAACTTATAATTTTTATATGCGTAAATATTTTCAAAAAATATGATTCTTCCCACAGTCAAGTTTAAAAATTTATTGCTTGAAAACTCCACTATGCGTTACATTTTTGTTACGCGGTTTAACTGAATTAAAAATTGCAAAGCTCGGTCACTGTTTAATTAACAAAATTAAACAATTTGAATTTTATTTTACAATTGGGCTAGACCCGCAAGACCGAATTATCAGCCAACAGATTTTCATTACTGACAAATTAACATGGAATTCGAACCACGGTACAAATAATTTGATAGCAACTGCTAATTGAATTTGTGAACCTACGATTGGAGTGTAGTAAATTTTAAAATCCACATTATTAAAATAACTCAAATTATTTTGATAGGAATCTAAAAAATTCTGTAAAGCAACTTTGCTTACTTAAATATTGAATTTGTAGGTTAGGATTAGTTAAAAATGTATTATTTAAAAAAAGTAGGTTGTAAGCAGCGCCGCAGGCGATTGTGAAAATTATATCAATTTACTAAATTATTTAATTACAAAAATTTGTAACTTTAATATTAAAAAAATAGGAATTAGTAGAACATGAAAAAAAGTTTTTAGGTGCGTATAATAGTATATTAAACAACGAGTTTTATAATCGAAGTTTTTATTGCACGAAATCTGTTTAGAAAACGAGCCGCGAAGCGGGGAGTTTTCTAAAAGATAAGTGCAATAAAAATGATTATAAAACGAGTTTTTTATACAATTTTTTCTATTTTGCATTTTTTTATAGTTAAAAATTAAAAAAATATGTTTGTAATTATTATAGTCCATTTGAAATTTTGTTTTATTTTTAAGTTGATTGGTAACACATTTGACATTTGAAACAAATTTCAAAACGTTGAAACTTTGTGTCAAAAATTTACAGGTTAAGACATCGCACAAAAGTTTAAATAAAGGAAATTATACTTGCAGTTAAGAATTTTCTTTATTATTGTCTCTAATTTACAGTTAATTAAAATGTTTAACTCAAATTTGAAGATTTTTAATTTCATTTAAAATGACATGTTGTTTTAATTTTCAATGACGTTTCTGTCGCAAACCTCATAAAACAAAAAATTGCGTTTCATAATAGGGTCCATTTCGATACGCGATTGCGTATCGAAATGACTTTGTTTTAGACGCAAAATAGAAAAACATTCTTTATAGACTTTCGTTGCAGAGTCAAATAGAAACATATCATTGGCTGAAATGCAGAGCTGCGTCGTAATTACTTGCTGGCACTTTTTTTTTGTAATTTAAAAAGGTTTTTTTACTTTTCAAGTAGATATAATTATTGTCTAATTTCTTACTTAACTTGGGTAATTTATCTGAAAGTTATGGTTTCAAATACTGGTTTTGAACTTAATTAAAGTAAATAAACATTTCCTAGGAAAAATTAGTATAAAATCCCACTGTAATTTTTGACTAACTAATAGAATAGCCGCCGTTTACTTTGTTTAGTTGGTTAATGAAAATACTAAATTTAAAGAATATTTAGAATAAATTTAAAATTTCAAGTAAAAATGATCAAGGTTTGAATTCTTCCCGATTTTATTGCGCGATATAGCAGCGCTCTTTGAGGTAGCGGATCAGGTCAATCAATCTTTGATCAGAAAATTGGGTGGGATGTTGGGCATCTATTACTTCTCTTTAATTTTCTATCTCTTCTTCTTCGTATGCTTCTTGACAGAAGCGTCGTGACCAATTTAATATGTTAGTATTAAATGGCTTTCTTGGCAGATTACTCTCGGTGGTTTGCCATTGCCTTCCGAGAGGAGAGGGTCATAATTTCATAATGAAGTCGGATAAATTTTGTAGCCGGGTTGGGGATCGAACCTGGGTCTTCTAACCTAGAGTCCGGTCCTTAGCCCGTTTACTTAGCTCACCTCTCAGCTCACCTAATTTTCTATGATTAACATTAATTAAATAAGAAGTTGAAAATCGGTTTTTGTGTCAAAAATACAATAGCTATTTACGTTACCAGTTATGAAATGGTATTGTTTACATAAAAAGATTAATTTCAGAATTATATCTGATAGATAACTTATGATAAATTAAATTATGATACAAATTATTAAAAATATTTAAAAATTATGATTACAATCAAGGCAATGCAACTGCAGGTAATTACTAACGCAAGTCAACCAACAAAAGAGTAAAGTCACAAGACAAACATTTGTAAACAAGCCTTATAAGAATAGGGAGAAAAAGTGTTGCAATTTTTAAATAAACAGGGTTATTGATCGTAGCAATAATATTATTTAATGAACTTAAACAGTTGAAAGTTACCAATCTTTGTACTTTACACGAAACGGATTTTGTAATATTAAGTTGCAATTGTATACAGTTGCGTAATATTTTAAGTAACTAGTTACGTAAAGTAAAGCGTTTGACTTTAAATGATAGGTTTGCAATAATTTCATTTCAAAATGCAAGATTGATAACAAATAAGCAGCCCTTAATTTGGTCTTAAGATGAAAAAAATTAACCGATATTTTCTACTTCAAATTTGGATTTCAAGCTTAAGAATGAACAAAATATAGATCAACTAAACTAACAGGAGTTAAAGGACACAAAGTTTACGGTTTTGTTGACGTTGGAAACTTTGGCTTTTCTTTACGTTAAATCCGTAATGCCGTTTGGTTATAAGTACATAAACGAGCCGCTTCGGCATCAAATCTAAAAATTCAATTACTTTATCCCAACTTCTTTAAACATCCGAACACGGCAAAGCAATTACTACAAAATTTAAAAGTGTGTAATCCACTTAAGGGGTTTTGTGACGTTGGTGAATAGTTAATGGTGCGGTGACGGAAAGCAAAGGAATAAAGAAAATTTCAAATCGGCTGCTTTTTTAGAGTTAAAGAAGAAGAATAAGAGACGCAAGCATCCGAAAGAGTTATGGAGTCAAGCGATCCAAAATGTTATTTCTGATGAAAGGACGGAACAATTTTATTTTTCAATTACGAAAACGATGATCGCGTTTCTAACGTCTTTAATGCGGTAATTATTTTTGAAAGGAAAAGTGGTTTGTTGGCTTCGTTTCCGTTCAATGTAGCAAATTAACTTTTTAAGAGAAACCAAAGAATATTAATGAAGTTGTTTTGCGATTTGCATACTTCGAACTCTTATTAATAACGCGTGTTTTTAGCCGAAACTTTTGGCTCATTAACTTTTGTTCTAACTTTGATTATTTTCCAACCCGTTAGTTAATTACAAATTTAGATTTGGCGGGGAACAGCGAGAATAACTCGAGTTCGCCGCTTTCTTTAAGATATTTTATTACTTCGTTAATTACGCCAATTAAGACTTTTGATTATATTAAAAGGAAATTTAATAACACAAAATCGTAAAGTTTCAAATTTATTATACTTTATAACTTTTGCTATTTCTTCTCGCAAATACTAAACGGTGTGATATTGATATTATAAAATGATATTAACTTTTTTCTTCAACGTTACAAAATTCTCGACTTAATTTTAAGGATTATTTTGAAAAGAGGTTTTGAATAAAATGAAATTTTCAGATTTCCAATCGGTACGGTACAAGTTACAGAAAAAGAAGAAGAATGGAAGAAACTATTATAAAGAAGAAACAGCATCAAATTGGTTAATGATAGTGATCGTTTGTAAACTGGATGATTGTACAAACAGACATAGAGGCATTTAAATCGCGAGTATTTCATGCTTGACAGTTACAAGTTTGGTAATTGTTTGATACACGGTTGAACGGATATGTCGCTTTAGAAATCATATTTAGCACTAATCAACATAATGAAATGTACCTTTGATGTCAATTTACAAAGCTTAACATGCAGAACTGATTAATCGCCATAAATGTACAATATGTGATTTTCCAGCAGAGAAATTTAAAATTCCTCTCTGCTTCGCAGCTTCAATAACGGAATTTCCCATCGGCCGTACGACTACACGGACGGCCGATTAGTTTAACTTAATTGCTTTGCCTCGTATAATAATATTATTTCTTCATTTTAAACTACAATCTTGTTTACTATTTTAAAAACTTGGATGAAGCTTAATTTGCGTTCAAAACATGCGGGGCTTCTTACACAAAGCCGCGATAATAGGGAGCTTTTATGGACCGATATTTTATTAGCGTAACCCCAAGTCCTACGCCCTTATGTAAATAAAACGATTTTCTTTTATGGCATCTCAATATCTCCGGTTTATTATTGAACATAATAAGGGAAAAAGCAACACTTGCCCTCAATTTATAGTTTTTCTAATCACATATGATTGTTGTTTTTCCAACTAATGACAAATTTTGGAAGCAGCAGTAAATTTGCTTTAGCTTTTTAAATGCAAGCCTGTACAATTTTGTGTTCGTACTTTTAGAATTTTTTTCACAACAATTTTTGCATTTGAATTGCTAAATTTGGAATATAATGCAAATTTTGCAAATTGTATTTGATGGCTGTGCCTTTCCAGTAGAATAAGCGACGAAACAAATACGAATCTCTTACTGGAAGATAACGAGAGTTGATAAATTGGCATTATTTGTAGACGACGAACATCACATCAGGTTGGCAGCAAAGTGCGCTTGATAGAGTAGGATCAAAGGACAGGTGACGCGAACAAAGTCGACAACGGGGCTTATTATTATATAAAACTGCTTTAAGTTACTCTTTGATATCCAACAAGCAAACTAATTGGTATTATTTATTATACGCTCATATAAATCTGCAAGATTTCCAAAATGGTCGCTTATTAAATGTCATTGTTTCATTACGCTTCCGTTACTCCATTTTTATCTCAAAATTTGGGGCAAACTTCTGCAAGTCAAAAGATTCACTCTCGTTGGTATGCTCTTAAAATCTTGAAAGGCAAACCAAGTGTTTTATAACATCCAACTGGAATTCGACTAATTTCATTAATGATTGAAAACAAAGTCAACACCAAAATCGTAAAACAAACATGCTACCGGTTATTTTTTCTTAAACCGTTGTGGACACTTACTTTAGGTATTGGAAGACGAACTAAAAGTGTTTTCGTTTAAGCGTGATATTCTGGGTGGTATATTTGTGCGTGTCAGCATGTTCTTCCTTTATATTGACTTTTGTACTCGACTATTGGTCATACATTAACTTTTTCTTCACACATGATTGCTAATACCAACATCCACCGAGTGTTTAAACTATTCGCCTAAGACGATAATTTGAAATAACTACCTATACATAATATGTATGTATGTACTTAGTTGTCAGACTTTTAAGTCAACTTTAACGATGTCGTTTATTTAAAACTTAAATTTTCATAAACCGTGCACACACAAACAAACAATGTTAATCTTAATATTATAGAATACTCAGCACTTACTAATATTTGTTTAAATTGTATATTCATGACGAGATTTTTGTATACGTGCTGATGAGTATTACAAATGTTGAAATATTCAGCTCATAAATTAAGAAATTATGAATAACTTTCTTATGGTCGTATTTTGGAGGGCACGCAATGCCGTCGTCGGCCCTCCGTGTTGATGATTTCCTCCGTTAACAATGAATGATACCGCATTCTTACGTAATTGATGAGTTTTAAATTAAGAAGACTAGAACTAGAAGGATAAGCGGCCAATAAAATGTTTTACTTTACATTTTTTTAAATGCGTTGATAATAGACTAACAACCAATCAAAAGTGCGAGACTGCGTTACGGACAGACAGACTTTTCCCTCTCATTCTTAAATTTATATGCAGTTAGCCTTGTGGTAAAGCGCTCAATTGTTGAGAAGAAAATATCAAATTTATATATGGTAAAACTACAAGCAACCGTGGAGTCTAAATGTCAGGACTTTTTTCTAATTATTGTTGTTGTTCTAACTGATGTCAAACTGTAAGATGTACAAATATAAATTACAAGAACAAATTTCTAATGGAGAAACATACATTATTACATTACAAATATAAATTATGACTTAGCAACTGCAATTTGCTTAATGAATACCATTAATGCCAGAATTAATGATGATATCTTGACAGTGTGTAAGTAACAGTGTGACAGTCTGTAAAGTAATATTACATTAGATGATTATTTTTACATAGTAATTCATATCTTTTTAAAAGTGTTAATTTTATTTTTGCATTTATAAATAATAGGTACAATTAAAAGAGCAGTCGATCAATTTTATGCATCTTCAGATGAAGATAAAAATTCTCTTTCGATTAATACTATTATACCTTCGATACACTGACAAATTAATATAATCATTAAGGATTTTTTCAGGTAAAATTTAACAAATTAGAATCGGGAATTAATGTTAATGTATTGTCGTATTCCGAACAAATACTCGTACAATACCAAAACCACTATGAGTAAAATTTTAATTTTAAAATTTATAAATTTTTGAATTTGGTGTGTTTTATCTTTTTTAAGTTTTGACTTCTTTTGCGACGAAGTCGCTTCAACTTTTCCGTTTTTCTATAAGGCGTTTGGCCTTTTTTTAGGGTTTCAACAGCCAACAACTGCAATTACAGGAAAATTTTCAATTTTATTAAATTTGTAAAAGATAGAAAATTTGCAATTGACACAGTTTGTGAAGTATTGAAAATCTTTAATTTTTAAAAATTGGTAAGAGTCGGAAAAGAAGATTAACTTTTGCGTGACATCGAGACATTCGTCATGCGTTTTTTTCCGAATGTTTCTTTAAGTGTTCATTTTTATTAATTTGGCGTTAATTTTTGAAGTGCGTTATTTTTCCGAGTATTATCAGAATGTGGGAAGAAATTTTGAATTTTTGAATAGGTCGAAAATTGAATTTTGGTGTTCCCACATTTCGTGGTGATTGGAAAACTTGAGAGCAGGCGTTCACATGGACATTGCGAAATTATTCACTACTTATGTTATTAATTTGGAGGTGTATTTTCGAATTTTCAAAATTCGAAACCAATGTCTTTGAAAATTTGGAAGTTGGAAAATTTTTAATTAAGATAGGAAGCGAAAAGGTAGTACATATACAACGATTTTTTTGAATGTATATTAATTTTTTCCTGGATGTGTTTTTAATCAGTTAGAAAATTTTGAATGGAATAGTAACTGGTTAAAAGCAGATTATAATGAGTCTTGACTTTCAATTGTGGTTTACTAGTTCAAATCTCACAACCGAGGTGTTGATTTTATTAAATTTGGCACGGAAGTAATTAAACTAATTTTTGGGTTTACTAAAAAAGACTATTGCTGGCACCCAACGCTGGAGCCAAAGCTGTTTACCGTTTATTTTTTGGTGCTCAGCTTAAGCATCGGCCTACAATGTGTAGCCAATGTTAGGCCAGTATCATTTACCGTTACTTTGCCTGTAATCAGCACTGAACCAAAACTGGGAGCTAACTATGCACCAACGCTGGTTGCCAACCGTGTTATCATTTCGATCTCTTAGTGGTGATAACCGTTGCGCCAATGCTGGGTTAATACTAGGCCAATCGTAAATATTTTCATGGAGTGTTACCCGCTAAATTATTTTCCCCACGTAACTTTTACATCTCTTATTATAGCGGTAGTAGAGACTGTATATTTTTCATGCGAATACAATTCGTGAAGTTCTCTCTGAATGAATTCATAAGGATCATTAATTTGGCAGTGTGTCGAAGGGATTAGAATTTTAGACGAATATCAGGAAAATTAATTTACCGTGCCATTTTCTTATTTTCAGGTGTAAGGTGTCTCACCCAGTGTACGGAGTTTACACTCGGAAAACTATCAGGCTAAATATTATGTAACGTTCAGTTTAATAGAAACTTAAGTCTAATATGTAAATTAACCTTGCAGCAATTTAAAAATGTAATAAAATCGTAAAAGTTTTGATTAAATTTAACATGTCGCTGAGTTATATTTTAATAATCTCAACATGAGATAAAATATTGTTCAAAACATTATCGAGTTAATTGAATACAATCTTACATGAGAAAGTTTCATAATTTTATTTAATAATTATGTAGGTAATTTATGTACTACATTATATATTTTAAAATGTTCTTCGTATTTCTTACTTATTGTAACACGGAGGTGGTTATAAAAAATTTAGACTCTCTCCGATTTAGACCACTTTAGTATTAGTAATAATTAGACGGCTGTTAGCATAGCGATTAAATGCACTGACTGGCTAATGCAGAAAACCCGGTTCAACTCCGGGCAAAGTATGAATCTTATTCTGGCCGTCTAACCCTCGAAAGGCAATGACAAACCACTGGGGTATAATCTACCACAAAAGCCTTTGTTATCAGGTCACGTTATCGGGCTTCTATCTAGAAGCGTATACGACTAAAACGACTAACTAATAACTATATCTGATAAATAATCTTCATAAATATCAATGACTTGGTTCATAAATCCAATGAGCTTTTTCATTAAAGCTTTAAAATTATAATATCCAAATGCACGCAGTATTTTTGTAAAAGTCTTGCCTTTTTGTTTCTAAAAGTTGTTTTAAATAAACATCAAATAGATTATTTTTTAACGTTTTAATTAATTTTGATTAATTTTAGAAGTTTGAAAAAATGTATTTACATGTTCTATACAGAACAAAAAGTGAATTTATATTAGAGTAGGTACTACTTTATTAAATGAGTTGTATGTTGCCCAGAGCAACTGTTTAAAAAACTGCGACGTATGAAAACGCGATGTAGCGAAAACGTGCAGTTTTTTGACATGTATTTGATAAATGTATAAAAGATCAGTCAAGGATACTTGGTATCCGGCATAGACATATTTTGCCACCCCTATATGCAGTATAGATTCTAAAAAGTGATGTCTTTATTGCTAAATATGAATTCTTCATGCAATTCTGAATCGTCAAGTCGTAATTCACTTTTATTTAAGATTTTAACGTTTCTATTCTGTACTGACTCGCTATTATGTATTTTGAAAATGATAGGTATACACTACGTAATAATAATACCTGCTTTTTTGATTACACATTAATTCTTAAAAAACAATATTCAAATATTCAAATATTAAAATAATTCTATTTTCTCTGCGGTCTTATCACCCAGGTAATACCAAACCGTAGTGTTATCTTAAAAATATCAACTTTAAATTATGAATTTGAAATCTTAGAGTTATAAACTTGTAGTTACTTATTTGAAGTATAGGGATTCTTTTACAATTATCGAGTTTCATAAAAATATATTTCATGTTTAAAATAAAAACAAATTTTTTGATCGTGATAGAGAGTACAAAAGATTTTCATTTATTCTATCTATTCAGAAATTTAACAGTTGTACCTTTCAAATTTGGGATGTAAAATATTTTTGTAATTCAATAATTTATATGAAAAATTGTTACATATTCAATATTTAGATTTTTTCCTTGTAATATCTAGAAACGAAGCCCTGTAGACGGTGGCATTGTTAAAAAAGTTAGAACAAATCTAAAAATGACTTATAATCCTCGTTGGGAGGAGGAAAAAGATGAATTAAATAAAAATTATCAAATCATCAAATATTAATCAAATTTATGTTTCCAATCTGGATAAACAAAGAATGTAGAACATTTCAATGATTTATGATCAAAAAATGAGTTTTACGAGAAAAATTTAATAACTCAGTACGGGTTTTCTCTCCTACGGCGCTATTTTCTGATGTAAGGATTGAAACCTGATTATTATGAATTTTAAACAACCTATTAAAATAGATACAATTTTAGTAGCCATTCGGAGCTTGAACTGAAAATTTACATTCAATATTTTAAAATTTTCTGAAAATCAGCTACGGCACTCAAACTTATATAATTTGTTGTAATAAATAAATTTTGATATACGTTGCATAAATTAACAGATATAATTTTTGCTTGATTAATTTCATTTTTTGTATTTTTATTTATGTTTAAGCCACAAAATAACAAATCTACGCAAAAAATTGTATTTAGATTAAAAAAAAAACTATAAGTAGGGGATAAAATTTCGGAAAATGTAATAAAAACGGTTTTAAAATATTGAAGTAAAATTGAAAAATGTATTATCCAAAAGGATAAAATATTTGATATAGCTAAATTTTTCACCCTGTGGGCATTTTGTTTCTAATATGTCACCATATTTCGAATTGAATTTTTCACATATTATTTTTTAAAGCTCTGCCGACGAATTGAATAAGTAAAAAAAATATATATTTACGAATACGATTCCTATATAATTTCACCCCCGCTTAAATAAGTATAAATGACAAAAGAAAATATAAGGAAAACTTGTTAGATTTTCCTTATAGATAATATAAAACGATTGGTACAGATCGATTACGTTTAGTGCTGTGCAAAAATGAAATATATTTGCGTGTTTAATAATGTTCGGAAAGTTTATTATTTTAAAGAGTCCCGAGAATTTTTATAGATGTAGGATAAATATTTTGAGTTTTCCTTTTTTCGTTTAAAAAGCAATAAATCTTTATAATATTATCGTCCTTTGCTTATAGTAATTGCGCTGGGAGATCCGCGTCTGGCGAAGGAAGACTGTGAAAACATTCGCTCCATTTGCTAAACTAACTAAACTGCTTTGCCTCTTATTTATATTACGGGGATCGTCCCGTCTCGTCCCTACATCATCCTTCATCCTTCCAATGCTCATATTTAAATACCTCTCCGGAAATAAAGTTCTTACTGTGTAATTTTACGAGATAAAGTAAATTATTGTAGTACCTCTCCAACTGAACCACCTTTATTTTTACACCGCCAAAAAAAAACAAATTTAAATTTTCTAAGTATCAACTCTCAGTCACCGTATTGACATTATTATACATCATCGGAAATAAACTTACCTCTACTCTTTCTTCTTTTAGGTCAACCTTAAGTGCCAGTTGTTCTCGTAATACAACGTCTGGATAATGTGTTTGTTCGAAAGTGGCTTCAAGTTGTTCCAATTGTTCTTCGCTAAAGATTGTACGATGCCGACGCTTTCTCTTTGGGGGTTGGTGTTGGGGATGGTGATGGACATTCGGGCTACCTGATATCGACGCCGCTTGAGATGCAGCTGCTAATGCGTGAACGTAACCTGGGTATAAACCGGGATATGCCATTGCTGAAAAAATTTCAAAATATTTTTTATCGGGAAAAATTTCGAAAAGTTTCAAATTAGTTTTCATAAATTTAATCTAAAAACTCGAGATGTAACAGTTAAATTGCCAAAAAAGTGACCGTCGGAAGCCAAATAAAATAAAAACCAATTTGATTAGGAAATCAAATTTGGAAAATATGCGGTTAAAATAAGAAAATTAGTTTATTGTTCCAACAATTTTAGATTTCGATGTGTTTTCTCATCAGGTTTAAAATTTCTAATATTTAAATTAAAAAAAAAACTTCATCGTAGCAAATAAAAATGTAACTTCTTATGACAAAACTTTTAAAATTATTTTAAAAAAGGGAGTTTAACCCTCAAGAGTATACGTTTAAAAGCTTACGGAGATTTTAAATCCTTGCATCGCTAACCTTTATGCATTTTTACCGAACTGAGACTCAACATTGTTGAATAAATCGATAAGACGTTAAAAATTTCTTTTAATGGGTTTACAAGAATTCAGCACAGTTTTCTTCTAAAAATTTTGAAATCGTTGGAGCATCCAACGTTCGCATGTAAATAAGTACGATAAAATTTCAAAAGATTGTGTAGTTTAATGTGAGCGGATCCGAATCCGATGAAGCATAATTCACGCATCTTAACTCGATAAATTTTAACCTTTTGTTGAGGTGTGGATGAGAAGTGTTTTCTATTTTTGGATTTGAATAAATAGAATATACAAAATATATTACCTAAAAATTCGGCCGAAGTACATGTGGCGCCGAAACTTGCAGAAGCTGCAGCTGCGATGTGTCCAAGATGAAGAGGATGGTGTAAGATGGGTCTTTGGGGTGAAGTGTTGTTGGGTCGTGGTGCTAAAATGCTGTCAATGGTAAATAGGGACGAACTCGACGATGCGACGGTTGCAGTAACCGGCGTTCTTTGAGTTTTTTGTACTGGTTTGAAACCCTCACCTCCAAAAAACATGTTTCCCAAAAAGTTGTGTGGATTCCATACTCCTGATGAGGGAGAGCCGATCTGGTGGTGTGTTGGCTGATGAGTTGCCGTTTCGACCATTTTAAAATCGTCTTCTGAGTAACTCTCCTCCTGGTAGTCGGCTCTTACGGTGTTGGAATCCACGCACCAGTCTAAATCCGACTCTCTTTTAATGGTGGCCAGCGTGAACAATTTTTAAATATTTGCACTACTAATTAAATTATCCACTAAGTTGAAACATTTTAAATTTTTTAAAAATCACTAGAAAGTCACTAAAACGATTATGTGATAATCGGTAATTACAATTTTAAACTCGCGTCTTAATGTGTCATCAAGTTGTAAGTCTCTTCTAGCCTTTACATATTAGAGTGACTCTGAAAGCTCGAGCTTTATGTTGTTTGCAAACTAGAGCGACGCCTACCGCTTCGCTATTGGATAAAACTCACCCCTAAAATTTATGCGACCAATCATCGAACCCGATTGTCATCCCTTATTTTATTTAAGCTTGTCTCGTGTTCATACTGGGGTGAATTGTAACGATATGCTGCACTAAATGGGACAAATAGAGCTGTCACTTTGAAATCTGATATGTTCATGGCGCAGGGGGTTCCCATCATTGTACGTGTGTAGATTTGTGTGTGTATAATGTGATCGTTTTATTGTTGCTCGTAAGCGTGAATAAGCTATCAGTTAGAGAAGTCCGGATTTATTAAGCATTTTAGCGGATTATCATTTTTCATTTGACAATTTTTTATCAGGTAAAATGTTATGTAAGTTATTATGTCAGATTTACAACTGAGATGGGTGAAAAACAAAAATCATTATTATTTGCCGACTGGTTATGAGGTGTGAATTATTAACCCCGCAGTGGCGTACCCATACAAATTTGATTATTATGATTACACGATATTGGCATTCTTTACCGTAATTTTACAGAGAAAATTAAAACGATTATTATAAGAGTTCTCTAAAGTAACAAAATAATTATTAATTAATTGAATTTTAATTAATTAACGTTCATAACTTTAAATTTCTTATAAACGTTTCATTTCACCTTTTTTTTCGTTTTGTAATCAGTTGCAACGTTTCGCATCTAATTGAGTCACGTTTTCAGACATCTCGATGAACACACCCTTGAAAGAAACCGAATAAATTCGATTTTATATTTTGCAAAATCATACGATATAAAATATTAATTATGTATCGACGTTAATTTCCAAATAATAATGTCTTCATTTCATGCTTAACGATTTTCCCACCCTTATATAGGAGGAGTTCTGTTGGTGTTGTGTTATTGGACAGAAGCTCTATAATCGCATGAGCTTTTTATCTACACAACTTGGGGATAATCTCGTATAAATCTGTAGCGTCAACTCGAATTTTACACTTTTTGGTGATTAAAGTTTCTCGGGATATCCTGCACGTCGGACAAGCAAAACATAACGTTGTCAAATATTTTTCATTTTTTATACGTAGTGATTTTTTCTGTTGTCAGAAAAGAAAATTTCACTAAAACTACCCGTTTTATTTTTAGTGACTTAAAACTATTGTAAATATTACCTTCGTCGACTTTTTATACACAAGCGTTATTGATTTATCGAATTGAAACAAATCAGCTAAGGTTTCAAATAATTTATACCTTAAAATTTTAATAAAAGAGATTTTGTGAACATAAAGATAATAGAAATTGTACTTCAAGTAAAAAAATCATATGAATAAAACATCAGTTCTGTGTGTCTGTTCGTAACGCACTCTGTTTGATTATGGTATTACTATTACTAATTTTAAAAATTTAGTTAGTGAGGCCGAAGACCAAACCATCACGAACTAAATGGCTAAAATGTATTATTATTCAAATTTTTAATACCTTGCAAATAAATTAAAAATATTGTATTACACATTTTTTTAATTAAGTAATTTTAAGCAAAATGTTAGTTTTGGTAAATTAAATCGACTTTGCGTTTAAAAAAGGGCTGTATTATTTTTAGTAGGAATTTTTTTGCTTATAATTTTTACTTCTTTTTGCTCTTATACGATCGAATATAGTGGAAGAAATTGAGCGTAAGCAATTGATATGGTTCGGGCATGTAAATAGGATGATGCTTGTAAAAAAAAATTGACCACGGCTGAGCTGGAGAAAAGGAATCGACGTCTGGAGGAGGAACTTTGTCTGTACAGAGGAGAACTGAAACTGGGGACGGAGAGACTGCGACAGCTGTAGAAATGATCCGCTATATAATTTATATACCTAATTAAGTTTTCATTTAATAAATATTACTTTTATATCAGCTTTCATTACAATGAAAATAAAATAATGACTATTAATTTCAAATTTAAAGAATTTAATTAAGTTTTATCGATAGTTAACAAAATTCCAATTAGTGCAAAAAACGCTGTCAACGTTAACTGCCTTGTAAAAACTTGAAAACAAATTTAAAACAAGTAAAAATGATGCTTTATAAATACCATAAACTACAAGTTAAGGGGTAATACCACTCCATAATATTCATATTTTTTTATCTAATTTTCATGTTTTTAAATTTTAAGTTTATTCGTTATTTAACGAAGGAGGTAATTCCTTATTTTCAATTTACTATAAATGAAAAACAAATCTACAAAATTAGTGAGTCATCAGCGATAGGCTTCCCTTGTAAGTTGCAATTGAACTCAAAAATTTCAAAAAATAGGTATAGATAATCTTTTTCGTTTTGTTCGTAACAAGGATTTATAAACGGAGCCTTGAAAAGCACCAAAATACCAGGTTGTTACATAATAATAATAAAGGTAATTATGCTGAACTATAAAAGAGATACTTATCTCTATCAGTTTTTCCTTTTTATATTGCTTGATGATTTAAAAATAAATTAAAAAGCAATATAACATTTATAATATTTGCAAAACATCAGAACACTCCTGAAAAATGCTAATTTTAAAGATTTTTTCTAGTTTATCTCTGTTTATTACAATTATTTATGCTGGATTTATCCAAGATAAACTGGTAAGTATTTTTTTCAAAACTAAACAAAGTTTATCGTTTTAGATTACAATAATTGTTAAAACAATTTTGTTCAATTTTAGTTAATCAAAAAACTAAAATCGTTTTTCAAAAATAATTAAAATTAAATTAATTTTTAGTTTAATGGTATAGAAATGCATATCGATAGAATTGGTGGTCAATGTGAACGTAAAAATATGCCATTTTGAAAATACTTTCAAGGTGTTACAACTAAGTCTACAAAAATATCTATAAGAAATTATACTTTAATAATAAAAGAAGGTGGCTTTACAAAAGTTATGGTAAGATGCTCATTTATCAAGATCTCATGGTGTTCAGATAGAGTCCTGATAAGAGGGTTAGTGGGTTTTTTCTTACTCTCCGTTCTCCGACCTTGTACCAAAATATGAAAAATCATGAAGAAGAGATCAAGTTTACCAAATGTACACATTTAGTACCTACATTTTTTACACCCCTAGTTCCATCATCAGTGCTCATAGGTACGGTCCTGTGCTTATGATGTATAATCTGTGGGTCAAGTGGTCAAGATGGAGATTTTGCAATATATTTCTAAAGTACTTTTTTTAAATAAGTTTTAAGTATTTCTTATTTTGCATATTTTTGTATATTTCTATTTCTGACAATTACTACAATATTGTGGGTAGAATAAATAAAATTTTAGTGATTTTCAAAATCTACTAATTTTTGTAGTAAAAATTTCTACAAATTTTAATGTACTTACCGTAGGAAATGTTGACACTATTTTTTTGTTTTCAAGGAGTTTTCAAAAACCTTTAGGTTTTTTTCAAAAAATTTTTTTTTCATTAATTTTTCAAAAAATTTCATAAGTTGTAATCCGTTAAATTGTATTACTACCACACATTTTAGTATTTTATGAATTATTTTTATTGATCAAAAATATTACCTAACAGTTTTACCTCTTCACAGATTTTGTTAACATTTATAAGATGTTTAGCTAAAGAAAATTTAGATACATGTGAAGAATACTTTAAGCCACCAAACATGGATTTATGCAAAATTCTTGATGCAAATGTTAAGTCGAGTAAAAATCCACTAGGACTTCCTCTGGTTCCACCATTAAAGTGCCCCATCGCCAAGGTAAAATAAAAATGTTAGAAGTCTTAAATTTTGTAAAAGCACGTAGTATCATTATTCTTCATGTATCATTTGCGTAGCTTTACTTATATTTTCATTTGTCAATAAATATAATTTATGAAAGCCTTTTAGACTAGTAAATTCTTTCACACAAAATTTTGCTAACTTTCTAAGACAGGGACGTATCCAAGGGAGGGATGGGGGAGCTTTCTCTCCAAATATTTTAAAAATTTGGCAAAAAGTTGCCAAAAACACTCAAAAGTTGGTTAAGTTGGCATTCTTTTATGTTTAAATTTACAAAAAGTTGGCAATTTTAATTAATTCAGTTGGCAAATTTGGGATTGCTTCCCCCTGAAAGAAATTGGTTGGGCACATCCCTGTTCCAACCAAGACCTCTAAAATAAAATTTCAAAGTTTACATCTGAATTTTAGGGTATCTACCATGTACGCAATTATACCTACGATATAGCACCGTTTATGGTTTTTAAAGTTGAAGGTTGGTACTGGCGACTAAAAACTGAATTGTTAGATACTGAGCAAAATAAAATAATACAATGCTCTTTTAATGAAGCACATTTTACAAATTCTAAATCTAAAAGAAGTTAAGAAAATACTTCCATGCTCTAATTGTCAAAATTGGTCTAAATGGTAACTTGGTAACTTAGAAGATCTATAATAAGGTTATTACCGTCCTCACTAGGAAGCGTAGGTGTTACGTAATCTTTTTGATTATATAACCAATAGAAGTGCTCATGTATGATCAGGTGAGCGATGACGTAGCACCAACGTTTCCTGAAAAATTATTGTATTCTGACAATTTATTGTAAACATGAATAAATTATTATTCGTACTCAGTAGGGTATTTTGGTAATATTTGATTTTATTTTTTTACCTTGAAACAAGAAAGTAGGTTATCATAAGGTACAGGTCAACAGTTCTAGAACTGTTGATCTGTACCAAGAATTTGTAAGTTTGGCCCCTTTGGCTTTATACGGTGTGGATGGTTACTATACCATGATAGTCATAGTTAACGATCTTTACCATACATAAAGGTCATAGTTGTTCGGCTTTTGGCATAACTCAGAAAAATTGCGTCGTGAAAACAAAGAAACATGCACCAATCACAGATCAATTAGGGGAAAGGCAGGAAACGTAGACCACCCAATAAAAATTTTACGATTAAAACCTCGATTTATTGTGATAGAGCACACTTTAAATAAGAAAATTAGGTAAGGACAATGGCCTTAAAACCAACAGTTTTTTCAAAAATCGAATTTAAAAAAGCTCGATTTTCATAGCAATTTTCAAGTTACATCGCTCGTGATTGGTGAATCAATGCATTCTGTGCTCCGCTCCGTCCGTGCACTGTTATGCATAAGAGCCCCGGTGATGATTACTTTTTCGCGTGGATTCTACTCTTGCCATGGTGGTTTTCATCAAAATGGCCCGGAACGCCCGAAGGGTGCGTAACGACAACTAATTTAAAAATACCCTTAGGCCCGCGGATGAAGGAAAATGGTGGATCTTTGAGGGGTGAAACTCGTGAGAGTGAATTCTAAACGCAGGGTAGTTGTGCAAAGAAAAATCGACTTAAAGCACCCCTCGCTGCGCTCGAGCGCTTTAAGCCATTTTTCCTGCACATTTATTATTGAAAACCATGATTTTCGTTCGGAGTGCACTGTTGCTGCATCCCAATACAAGTGTCGCTCCGGTTATCCCCGCTCTGCGCAAAGCCAAGACCAGTTAAAAGTGCACGGACTGTCAATAGAATGAATTGATTCACCAATCCCGAGCGACTTTGTTTAAAATTTACTGTAAAAATCGAAATTTTTAAATTCGATTTTTGAAAAAACTGTTGGTTTTAAGGCCATTTTCCTCACCTAATTCTCTTATTTCAAATATGCTCTTTCAGAATTCATCGAGGTTTCAATCGTAAAATTTGCATTTAAAGGTCTACGTTTCCTACCTTTCACCACGCTGGGATTTTCCAACACAAATTGGTAAGTAGTATTTTTTATAAAGTTTTAAAAATTTGTTATATTTTTGATTCTCCCCTAAAAATTTGATTTTCGATTTTGGATTGAAAAGACCCCCAATCCGACATTTAATTTTTTATTTTGGTGCGGTAATTTGGATTTTTAAACGGAACCTAAAAAAGACTAATATGTTATGTTAATGACTGCATAAAAAGTACATAATGAGAGTACATAATAACACCTATCAGTTAATCTATTTGTTCTCGTTTTTAGATTTAAAAATCATTTTACAAAGCAATAAAATGTTAATATTTTGAAACAACAAGTCGTTAGAACACAATTAAAAAATGCGAAATTTAATGCATTTTTTTACTTTGTCTTTGTGTATATTTTCTGTTTACACTGGATTTATTCAAGATAAACTGGTAAGTAATTTTTTCTAACATGGGCATGTAAACTCCCCTAATACAGCAAATAAAAAATTTTTAAAAATGCTAACGCCACTAATTTTTACAATTTTTGTTAGTAATTCTAAATGTAAATTCCCCTAATTTTAAAGAGTATTTTAAAAAATCTTAACTAAACATTACAAAATCTATTTAATATGAACAGCATCTTGGGTTTATACAAGTATATAATGGACGATATGGTCCTCTCTATTTAACAATATCTGTAATAAAAGGAAAACCCCCTGGTGTCATTTGGTCACTTTTTGTAACTTCTCTCCTCTTATGCATGGATTTACTTTATGGATGACCCATAAGCTCTGATATATGAAACCTATCTGTATCCGTATGGATTGCCTATCAACAACAAATTTATTTTAAAATACACAATAGCAAATTTTAACAAATAACCTAAGCTTTTAGTGCCAAACTTATTACGCATTCACTATGTCCCAAACGTAGCTTTGAATGCTCAGATTTTCTTAGCAAAAATTTTAGTTAAAAAAATAGTTTAAAAATAATTATTACAAAAAATGCAACATTACAAGTATACAATACAACAATTTAATATGGTTTTCAAAAATAACTAACTAAAATTAAATTAATTTTTAGTTTGAAGGTGTAGAACTCCATATTGATAGACTTAATGGTCAATGTCGTAATAAAAATATCTCATGTCAAGGTTACTTTCAGGGTGTTAAAGTTAAATCTACAAATATTTTTATAAGAAACTACACTATAGTAATAAAAGAAGGTGGTTTTACAAAACTTATGGTAAGATAAACATTTCTGAATATTTTAAAAGTTTAGTACAAATTTGTAGTAGTATTCAAAACAATTTTGTAGAAAATATTTGTAGTATAAGGTTGTACAAATTGTGGAAAATTTCAATATTTTTATTATCTACCGTAAAAACAAAAAAAATACAGCATTTATTTAAATTTTTATAAAACAATTTAGGAGAATTTTACAAAATTTGTAGTGTAGCACTAATTACTACATTGCTGAAATATTTACTAGAAGAAATAGTTATAATTTTTTAAATATTGAAAATTACCACAAAAGTTTGTAAAACTTCACACCATAGATAATTATATGAATGTTTGACTCGCCGATTGTTTGCGGTGCGAGAAAGCGTTACGAACAGAGGTAGAGACAGAATTTTCTACATTATTTTTTTTTCGCTTACTCGTACAGCTGATTGATTATTATTTATGTATTAGTAACCCAAAAAAGTTTTATGGATCTTTGATTGGTAGCATACCAAGAAACTTCCAGCTACACTCAAAGATAAGATTTTACAGTTGTACTTATTTACAGATTTCTATAACACTTGACAGATGTTTATCTAAAGAAAATTTAGATACGTGTGAAGAATATTTTAAGCCTCCAAACATAGATTTATGCAAAGTCCTTGATTCCCAGGTTATGTCAAGTAAAAATCCAATGGCATTTCCTCTGGTGCCACCAATAAAGTGTCCCATAACTAAGGTAAAATTTAAACATAATGGCATTTATTTCGAAAGATTAGTGCCTGTCTTTTACACAAAATTTTAATAAAATTCCAAAATCAAGCGATTCAATTTTTTTTTTTTAATATTTTAGGGTATTCACCATGCATACAATTTTACCTTTGATTTAGCTCCGTTTTTGTTTTTTAAAGTGGAAGGTTGGTACTGGAAAGTCAAATCTGAAGTGTTAGCTCCTGACCAAAATAGAGTAATATACTGCACGATTAGTGAAGGCCATTTTGTAAATTCTAAATTAAAAAGAAGCTAAGAAATTAATTTTCTACTCTACTTATCAAATATCAGTCTGTAAGTGAAGATTTTAACTAAAATCAGTTGTAATAAAATTAATATTATTTTCTGATCAGTGTAAAAAAGATAAATAAAGGTTATTTTTGTGATATTTCGTTTTATTTAATTTACAGCCTAATAAGAGATGGTATCAAATACACAAAGCGTATGAGAGTTTTGGAAAGCAAAAATCTAAGTCAACCAACCCCGCAAGTAGCGAAATATTTAAGAAAACATTGTAAGAAAACAGAAACAACAGAAATCGTTACCTCTAAATATAAATTTTCATCGTACAAGACAATTCAACTTAAAAACACTAAAACAATCAATCGAAAAAGTGCGCCAGCCAACCCCGGTTTTATTATTTTTAATTATCTTAACTCTTGAATATAAAATAAATTATGTAAAAAAAATGTTTTTGAAAAGTATAGCACAAAATTATGTTAAAAAAATTTCTAAATCTGTAAATTATCTCGCTATTTTGCAAAAAAATCCTTCGAGCCGGATTTGAACCAGCGACCTATGGATGTCTGATTTTAATTCACTTTCTACAGTCCACCGCTCTACCAACTGAGCTATCGAAGGTTATTAATTATTAATGTTGGCTTTATTAGTGTGTTTTTTAAATTAGGTTCGTTATCGCATTGTTTTTTTAGATTAAAAATATATAAGATAATAACGTGTAGAAAAGGTTAATCAGAGCAGCTAGCAAAAAATGCGCACCGGCCATTATTATTTTACTCCTTATTCTTTTTTGTTTTTAGTTAAAAAAAATTGTGTTATTATTTTAATTAAATTTTAAATTTAATCTGAAAACAAATTTTCATGTTGGTTAATGAGTTAAGTAAAATAGTTAAAAAATATCGCATCTTGATTTGTTCTCTGCAAAAATTTTGACTAGTGGCGCCACACCAAGCTCTTCTGAGCTTCTTTTTAATTAATAATGTGATAAGAAATTAAAGTTACTTACAAAACAATCCATGACAACATATTCTTTCGTTTACTCATAAATTCCTCATTTTTAAATTTTTTTTTATGAAAATTTCTAGTCTAGTGAAAACTATTTCTTACTTAATTTTATAAATAGTACAATTTTTAATCATTTATTCTTAACTAAATATTTCCAAAATGGAAGCAGATAAAATTTTATATGTAACACGTAGAAAAATGCATCATTGTCGAAATTGTGTGATTTCAAAAAGTTCTTTTTTTTCTTTGGAAATTTAATGGATTCTATGGATCAGTGTTATTTTGCCAAAAATATATGTTTATTTAGTAGAACCTTGAAAAGTCATTATAATAATTAGTATAATTACCAACAAACGAAAGAGATGCTTATCTCTATCATTTATTCAATTTTATGTAGCTTTCCGATTTAAAACCTCATCACAAAACTACTAGGGAATTCATATTGTAAAATAGTAAGTCGTCAAGTGAAAATTAAAAAATGCTAAATTTAAAGCTTTTCATTGGTTTATCTACGTATATAATTTTTATTTATGCTGGATTTATCAAAGATAAACTTGTAAGTAATCTTTTGTTTTTGTTTTGAACAACTAAATAATTAAAATTAATTTAATTTTTAGTTTAATGGGACAATAATTCGTATTGAAAGACTTAACAACCAATGTCGAAGTAAAAATAACGTTCCTTGTCACGGTTACTTTCAAGGGGTTAAAACTATTTCTACATCAATTTTTGTAGGAAACTATACTTTAGTGGTAAAAGAAGATGGCTATAAAAACCTCATGGTAAAATATAAAATGTGTATTTATTAGGGTGTTCTTGCAGGATACCACTCCATTTTAATTAAGCATATATTTTCAACTGTCAAACGTTTAGCGTTTTATTAGACAAGAAGGAAAGCTTACAGGTTAAGCCGAAGGCTGTTGAGTTTAAACTCCAATAAGTTCTGCGTATTTGATACCACCTAAATAAAAACTGTATTGTCTAACTGTTGAACCTATTTACAGCTTACTATAACAATTGACAGATGTCAAACTCAAGAAAATTTAGATACGTGCGAAGAACATTTTAAGCAACCCAACATTGACATTTGTAGAGCAATTGATACAAATAACCGTATTACGAATAAATCCCAAATTGCGTTTCCTCTGTTGCCACCAATTAAATGTCCCATCAAAAAGGTAAAATAGAAATATTGGTCTGTGAATTATAAAATGAAATATTTTAGGGTACCTACCATGCCTATAATTTTACATACGATTTAGCACCGTTTATATTTTTTGAACTTGATGGTTGGTACTGGAAAGTCACAGGTGAAGTGTTTGCTCCTGAGAGAAATAAAGTAATATATTGCATACACAGCGAAGCACATATTACAAATTCTAAATTCAAAAGAAATTGACAAGGTTCAAAAATTTATACAATAAATAATCCTAATGAAAATGTGTGATATTTTGTGTGGATATTTTCTGTAACTCTGGAGGTGGGGGTTGAATAAACTTAAAATTTTTGCAATTATAATTTCCAATATGCTGAATAAATAAGAATTATTTGAGTGGTAATAACTAATAGCTGATCAGAGGCTGCTTAAAACAAGTATTAGTAAAAGGTAAAATTTTAATAAAATCTCCGCAGGAAGACAGTCAAAACTTTAAAAGTAGGGTTTCTAATTTCCTGCAAGTTTCAAATCCCGTGATTCCGGGATGAAAATTTTGGGGACAAAAAAGAGATATTAAAATTTTTACTTAGTTTTAAAACTTTTTTATAAAAGTTTTATTTTTTTTACTACATTATCGTATTTTTAAATTTTTTTTTACCGGCTAGCCTAAAATTGCTTCGAGCAACATGCGTAAAGACCGGATGAAAAGACAGACATATAATATTTAATTTTTTTTTAAGCGCACTTTTTAAAATTTTCTAAAATTTCAGGTATTTACTGATACACATATCTTTTACAATAATTTTTTTTTTAATTTTACCCTCTCTTGAAAATGATCCTATAGACGCCCATGAATGAAGAAAAACAATCTCATTGTTTTATTGGTATCTCTTACTATCCTCGACATTTTGTCAAAATTTTTCTTTGGATGTAATTACAATCCGAAAATCATTTTACATTTATTAAGGAAATAGGGAAATTCGGAAAATTGTCAAACGTGTGGATCGCAGTTCGACTTCATAAAGTATTTTTGAAACAATAATGGTGAAAAGATACAAAAAATACCCCCAGTGTGTTGTATCTTCGGATATTTTTACCCAGTAACATAATATTTATGGCAATTGATCATTTCATATTTAAATTTGTTTTATTTTATAAAAAAATTCCTTCGAGCCGGATTTGAACCAGCGACCTATGGATGTCTGATTTTTCTTCACTTTCTACAGTCCACCGCTCTACCAACTGAGCTATCGAAGGTTATTGATAACCATTATTATCTTACTAATGTGTTTTTAACTAGTACTACATTTAAATAATATTTAAACTTTAAAATTAGTAGATTTAAATCTTAATGCATTCTTATTTATAAAAGCTTTTAGTTTTTCCACTTCTATTTTAGTATTATTACGGACAGAAAATATAGCAAGCATGTCGAAAGTAATGAGAATGGGCAACTGTTAATTGGCTTTGAAACAGAAAGAAATATGAGAATTGTGAGTACCGACTATTAGCAGAAAGATATATATAAGAGAACTCAGGTCCGTAGCCAGGGGGGCCACCTAGGGGCACGTGCCCCACCCGAAATGTTCAAAAAAAAATTTTTTTAAGTAAAGGAAAAATTGTTTGTCTAATTCTGTTTCGAAAAGTGGTACTTTGTGATATCCAATTGAGTTTGGAAAAGCACTACTTTCCCGCACTAGTTTGGAAAAGTAATAATTTCAGTGCGGAAAAGTAATTACTTTTCGGCTTTATGTTCACGAACTCGGCCTTCGGCCTCGTGCGCAAAACTCAGCCTCGAATGTAAAAATCTTAGTTTTCCTAACTAGTATCGAAAATAGCTATTGTAATTGTTATTAAATGAATTAATTTCTTGAGATTATGGACAAAATATTAAAGAATACAAATATATATCTCTCTTCTACGTTTCGCTATATTATATTTTAAGCTTCGTCAGGAAGAACATGTAAATAAATATTATTTTTTAAAAACGAAAATTGAAAATGACAAAATTAAAATATTACAATAAAATTATAAACTAACTAGATGAATTAATTAAAAATTAACAAAATTATTAATGCAGAAGATCACCATAAATAATGTTTAAACCCTTTATGTCATCCCTAAAGTTTACACTATTAACCACTGTTTTTATGTGGAACATTTCACTAATCAGTTTTTTAAAATAATTATTTTCAAAATCTAAAATTTTCGTTAGATTGAAATCGAAAGTGTGTTTTAAAGTTTGATGATGATGCACAAGAGCTGATGTATTAATTAAATCACTTTTTTTTGTCACTTTGTTGTTTTTTGCAATCATTCATATGTTGGTAAATTCGATCTTTTAACAATTGTTTGGTTTGTCCAACATATGAATTATCACAATCCTTGCAAGAAATTTTGTAAACTAATTCACAAAATGGACGATAACAATTCATTAATTGTTTATAACAATAAAAATTCTTGAAAGAAAAACCATTAAAAATTTTACTTTTTACTAAGGGCCCCCCCCCCCCCCCGAAATTAAATCCTGGCTACGGGCCTAAGAGAACTTGGATATCACCCGATGGTAAAACGGTGAATCAAATAGATCATGTGTTAATAGAAGAAAAATAATAGAAAATGATAATTGATAACTAACGTCGGAAGTTGTTGAGGGGCAGTTGGCAGTTCAGTACCAAAAAAAAAGCTAAGACGCTGAATGTTATAGTAAATAACAACTTATAAGAATTACTAGTTGAAAAGCCCGTCCAAGGACGGGTAGCTAGCCGGTGGATCTCTATTTTAGCGGTATTAATTTAAAAAAAAATGGTTTTCAAACACCAACACTAACATAAGCTCAACCGATGGATTTCTTGTTTTACAATCTTCATTAAAAAAAAATAAATCCCTAACACTGACAATTTTAATTGTTCACGTTCAAACGTCCTCAACGTTGGAAACTCCTTTGGTGTGTAACTCGATCCCAGGGGAGTAGATTTTAAGTTGCTAAAAACCAACGACAACAACCAATTGTGTCTTAAAAATATGACACGCTTAAGAAGTTGTATGTGCTGCCCGTTTATTATTGTGAAATATACATTTATTGAAAATGTAAAAGTCGAATATTAAATTTTCTTAATGGATAATCTTTGGATTAACAGAGATAAAATTTATATACAGAGTGGCCCTTTGAAAACGAAACAGACCTGTCCAAGCATTTTTCCTTCTTTTATTCTTAAATGTCTTGAAATATCAGATTTATTTCGCATTTTTGCAGCTTCAATTTTTTTGTTGAATAATTGATAAAACTTTAAAAAAATTATAGAACTGAATTCAGGGAAGCAAGACCTTTCAAATGAGGTGTTACTTGCCATATCATCCCTATTATCATTTTAGGGGTTGTCATCGCAACTCAAAGGGATGAAACAATACGGAAGTAACATTAGTCGCAAAAGTTGTCCCCCTCAATGATAAAATTGACGTGTTTTTGTATTTCTTAAAAAAAAAATTCTGCTGGCCACAATCCCGTCTGTTTCGTTTTCAAAGGGCCACCCTGTATAAGTACCCCAGTTGAAACTTACTTTGTATGCAACTCGATGCCAGGAGAGGTGATTTTAAATTGGTAAAAAATTGGATCATTTAATTAATATAGCTGGTTCAACCGCGGCAGGCCCGTAGCTAGGATTTAATTTGGGAGGGGGGCACTTAAAAAATTTAAATTTTTGGTGGTTTCCCTTCCGAGAATTTTTATTATTAAACAAATTTTCGTTTACTTTAAAAAAAAAAAATTTCCTGAACATTTCGGGAAGGGGGGCCACGTGCCTCAAGGTGCCTTCCCCCTGGCTACGGGCCGGAACCGCCTGAAATCAAGGTAGAAAACTTGATTGGTGTGCTACTCGATCCCAGTGGAGGTGATTTTAAGTTTGTATAATTAACGACAACGACCAATTAAAGCGCGTTGTGTGTTTTTAAAAAATAACACGCTGCTACTGCTCTAAAGTGTAATTTTTTTAGAACACACAGCGCACTCTGATTGGTCGTTGTCGTCGGTCGTACCAACTTAAAATTACTTTACCATTCCATATAGAAATATATATAACCTTTTCTGAATGGAGTACTAAGGTAATTTTAAGTTGGTACGATCAAAGACAACAACCAATCAGAGTGAAAAATGACACGCTGGAGCAGCAGCAGCAGCGTGCTGGTCTTTTTTATAATGTGATTTGGACTACAGACGAAAACTTAATTTTGACAAAGATTACCTCATTTACACATAATCACAAAGAATAATTAATTATGCTCCAATTAGCCTCCGTTTCCGGCGACTTAGAAAAAGCAAACACAGGTTTGACGTATTTTTAAAAACTAATGTAAATGTGAGGCGGCATCTATTATAAAATGGCTTTTATGGAACAGAAATTTTAAAATCAATTTTATAGCTACAGAAAATGTCAGATATATAGATGTACTGCCGTAATCAAAAAAGATTCGATTTTTTGAATAAGTAGTATCAATATTTAAAATCCCATTTTTTGAATTACAAATTATTTAAAATAAAAAAAAAATTCCTTCGAGCCGGATTTGAACCAGCGACCTATGGATGTCTGATCGAGTTCACCCTACTACAGTCCACCGCTCTACCAACTGAGCTATCGAAGGTTGTTGATAAATAACGATCCTATAATAACAGTTCCTTGAAATTATTAGAATAAAAGTAAACCATGTTAAACAATGTTATTATTTTAATTAAATTAGATACTCAAATTTAAATACTTGCAACGCCAACATGGCCCTTGAGTTCAAATGTCTCGCGTGGTTTATTTTTATTCAAATGTAATAATAGTAGCGGGATATTTTACAAGAAAAATACCCAAAAATTTAGTAATATTTTTAATTTTATTGAATTTGGGACTCCATATTTGGTTTTTAAGTTCCCTATTACATTTTGCAGGAGATGTGGTGTTCAGGAGTTTTAAAAAATTCATTTTTTGTTTGATATCTCTTACGGTTTTTGAGATAACTATGAGTTTCTTATTTTTGTCCTTTAGCAATAAAAATATCCAAAATTTGGTAAAGAAGAGACACCGAGTATGTAACTTGTCAGCAGCGCAATACTTGCTTTATATTCTTTTTGTCGGCGGCTCCTACCTTCCTAATGGTACCTCCAGGACTGCGTCTGTGACTGTAGGTTTTTCGGATTGGCGCTACCATCTGACACTTGAGAAATATTTTTAATGAGTTGAAACAGTAAAAAATTTAATCTTAGCTGGTAATAACTTTAGATTCCAAATAATAAGGTTTTCGAGGAAAGAAACTACAAATATAGAGGCACTGCCTATATTTACAAATAAATATAACTATGTGCAATTGAATTATTCTTCATTACTGTCTTTGTCGCTTTTTTTATCTTCATTTTCACCTTCAAGGAAATACCACTTCTTCTTATTAAGTAAAAATAGTAACATAACCGCAGGTAAATGTATTAAAGAAAATCTAAACAACTTCCTCGATGATGAGCCAGAGGAATCATGATAAAATTTATACGCTGCAAAGAGGACATTAAAACCTTTCAACTATTCAAATTATTTTACTTACCTAAATACGTAAAATATAAATTAAAAGGTAAAACTTCCAAGGCAAACCACCAGTTTGTGGTTTCTATTAAAGGGGCACAAAAACACATGGCGTTAATTGCCACTGTATGTCTCAGTGCAACTCTTTTACACAACCCCGGATCGGTCACCGACATCATGCGGTATCCTGCCCTTGAATAATCTGAGCGCAAGTTCCAACTTAACGCATTAAAATGTGGGAATTGCCAAGAGTACAACAAGGCCGCCATTAACCACGCTCCCATGTTTAAAGAACCTGCACAAGCGGCCCAACCCATTAACGGTGGTATGGCTCCCACTACAAAAATTTGTGTTATAAAATTGAAGGAGTTTTGTTACCTTAAATACCGATAGAGCCAACCCAAGTGTTTAAAATACTTATCCGTTTCAACGGGGTGTAGACCGAGGTGTAAAGTATCAAATTGGCCAGCCCTAAAGAAGCCGTAAGACCGTTGGCTCCGAAGTAGAGAATGCCGATACCTAACGAACTAGATGCTGCTGCAAACATTACCGCATGAAGCGGTCTAAAGAGCTACCTTAGAAAGAGATTTTAAATGGTTAAAAAGAATCTTACGTTATTCGGCCACAAACTAAAACTCTCTGTTTGGTTCGAGCCATTTGTGCATCGAAAGGCACCTCGTGGAATTGATTTACAGCATTAGCAGCACCTGACATTAGTGCAGTGCCAATCAAACATGCAGCAAACGTATTGATCTCAAAAGCACCAGGTGCCATGGCGTAGCCTGCCATAGAAGTGACCACCACGAGAGCTAAAAATGAAGGAACATAAGTGACCATACAATTCAAATATCTCGCTTACTTGTCAACCGTATTTTTGACAACTTCATGTATTGCTGCACCAGGCTTCTTCCTTCCACCGAAGGAGTTGGCATCCATGCCGATGGTTGTTCTAGGATACCTTTCGCAACGCCAGCCGAAACGTCGGTGCTCGTTACGGCAACGTTAGACTTAGTGTGATTTACATAGCTTACAGCTGGAGTCACTTGGTTTACATATTTCTAAAACCAATTAAGTACAAATTGTAAATCTTCGTCAAGGTGCGAAAAGTCAACTTACACTTAAAATAAAATTTGAAGTTCTATAAAGTTTTAGCGTTAAAATTGTATAATTACGTATTTGTACATGGTTGTGTAAAACTTTTAACATAATTATTTATAAATTAAAGAAAATTATTACAATAGCAACAACATTGTTTACATAATTCGGAACTGAATTTTTAAGAAAAAGTTAGGTTAAGATTCAAAATATCACGAGAATGGTAAAACAGATTTCTGTTAATTGTTTTTAGAGCGATCATGCACATTCATGCTCGATCCAAGAAGGCAATAAAAATAACATGCATGTGTCCCCCCCCCCATTTTAAATCCAAAACAGTCTAAATCGTTTGTGCAAAAATTATTTTCATTTGTACGCAAATAGTTTGAGAATTTTCAAAATTTAGCTGCGAGAGAGGGGGGGAAGCTTAAAACATACATTGTGTTTTGCTTGTTTATAAAAACATTAGCTTTGTTTGTACCCAAATGGTTTTTGAGATTTTCAAAAAAAATCTTTTGCTTACGACTACGAGGTATTTCATAGAAATCGCCCCAGTCCCCTTATATTGCAACCAAATTTTGTTTTTTTTATTTTTAAATCGCACCTCTCAATCAAGGGTCCATCAAAGCACTTGCTCTCCTGGGCCCAAACTTGAAGTTACGTCACTGTGTAGCGACATATGCTCTCACCAAGCTAAATAAAAAATATAGTGAAGAACTGAAGTTGATAATAAAAACTACAATATTGGATATATTACAAAACTTGAATTTTTATTTATTAAACACAGTATGATATTCTGAGGTAGATATTCTTACATCATAATGAACACATTTTGTACCTTAACGTTAAAATAGATTACAATAAAAATTTAAGGCAGTGTGAGCTGCTCAGATGCCAAACCGACTTGAAAAATTAGCATGCATCGATTCATTAACACCTGAAGTGTTCATTAAATATTCAATAACATAAAAATATAATATATTCAACATGGTTACATAACATTCACAAAATAAATAAATAAAATATATACAGGGTTCACAAAAATATACTAATTATTACATTGAAATAAAAATAATAATAAATACTTCAATAAATTAAGAATTGCCATTATTGTTTCTAATTTACCTACCTTTTAAATTCTATTGAAATATTTATTATTATTAAAAAAGAATTCCTACTTACAAATTAAACATTTTCATTTATAATAATATGCACAAACAAATCATATTTGAGTCGTCCAGATGCAAACCCAGACATAGACAAAAAATTTTTTTTTGGTATCTAGGGACCTATAATAATTATGAGATTAATTAGATACCAAAAACTAAAAAAAAATTTTTTTTGTCTGTCTTGGTTTGCATCTGGATGACTCATTTGTGGTAATATTTGATTTAAAAAAATTGCCTACATTTTTCAATGACCTAAAATAATTATAAAAAATTGGTAATTAAAATCAGTCAAATGGCACTAAATTGCATTTTATTCTAATGTAACTAAATGTCGATAAAAGTAGAAATCATGCAACGTGTAAATTATTTTTTTTACTTAAAGCAGTGTTGAGCAGAAGTGGGCTATGGCTGGCAGTGGGCGGTTGGACAATATGTATATTTTTTAATTCTACAACAGTTCATATAAGTAGGGTGACTCGTAACATTGAGTCAACACTAAAAAATAGTATTAACTTGCAGAAATCTGGATGAAGATGTAACAATATCCGTAGTATAAAAGATGATTATCTAATCCTAATGCATATTTATGGAAGACTTCAATTATTATGAGAACACCTGCTCTAGAGGCAATTTTAGGTTGAGACTACCTCAATTTGTAACAATTTCTCTTACTGCAAGCTCTTAGAAGTTGAAATTAAAATGCAGTTAAAAAGATTTTTTGAGCAGTGATCTACTTTTGTGGAAATCACAGAGTAAGCCCCCAGAATAAATCATCCTTACAGATAGTAAGATTTTAGACTAACTAAGTTACCTAATGAACAACTAAGAGCTAGATATAACTATCTCAACCATACTGACAATGGTACATCTTTCCCATAGGGTCATCCATCCACAGATAGATAGTAACTTGAATTATTTTGCAATGCAGACATTCCTGACATCAGATTGTGAAAGAATCTGTGGTGCTGATTATTAACAAGTGTAACAATAGTTTTCAACTTCTAAGAAGTGTGCAGATTATTATTAGGCTTTTCATTAAAAATTTTCTAAAAATGGCAATGACACGTAACAGTTAATTTAAAATATTTTCTAAAATCTTTTGCACCACTTGCACACTTAGGTTCTTTTATTTTGCATTAGTAATAGCAATACAACATAAATTAAGAGAGTTCAGTTTCGGCTGTAATTTAATACTTACTTTTACAATCTGACTTGCACCAGAAATCGTTATTAGGCAACAATAGTGGAATGATTTATCATATTATGATTCGACTTGCAATTTAGTGTGATGCAAATATAAAAATAACACATTAAAAAAAGTTCCCAATAAAAGCCTCGTTTCTGTAAAAATGACCACCACACATGAAAGGC
Source organism: Rhagonycha fulva (assembly GCA_905340355.1). Classification (NCBI taxonomy): domain Eukaryota; kingdom Metazoa; phylum Arthropoda; class Insecta; order Coleoptera; family Cantharidae; genus Rhagonycha; species Rhagonycha fulva. The sequence goes on from HG996559.1 coordinate 5,630,076, forward strand.
GTTGCTCATCACTGCTTTAAATAATCACATCATACATTTCTTTCTTACCTCCACAAAATGTAATACTTGCAAAATTAATTTAGTGACAAAAAATTGAACTAAAAATTTTTCTAATAAAAACCAACGTTAAAAAAATTGGTTAGCTCTTCTTTGGTTAATTGGTATTGGTTGTGAACACAATCGCCTTTCATTGTTACAACTTGCTGTACCACCGTCGTGATTATCATTATCCTCCAAATTGATCGGCAAATTATTTGGTACATACATTCTATCTAAGAAAGAGCCCTGGTAGCTAAAACCCTAAACAAAAATTGTTCAATTAATTTTCATAAAATTTGTTTATTAATAACCTCACCTCAAACAACATATTGTCGGTTTCGCTAATTTTAAATCGAGCAGGTGGGTCAAACGACTTTGTCGTGGTAAATCTTTCATCGAACTTGGAGTGATCAGTTTTATCTTTCTAATAAAAGTTTGAAAATAGAATAAAAAATTAAACAAATAAGCCGTACTTACAACTTTAGGCACATAAGGGGGTTTTTCTAATCGATTGAGCACTTTTTCCCAGCAGGTGCCCTTGAAAAAACGATGCCCTTTAATAGCTTGAGCGCCAGTCGAGCCCAATCTTTTCCTTGGATTAACAGTCATTAAATCATGCAAAAAACAGTCAGTTTCATAAGATACTTCATCTGGTACAACAAAATTTCCTTTTAAAATTTTTGCTATCAATCGGTGACGATCCGGTGCATCAAATGGAGGCTAAAATGTTAATTATGATATTTCTGTTTGCACAGCGTAGAAATAGTTACTTACACCTCCTATTAACATATCATAAAATAATGCTCCTAACGACCACCAATCTGCTTCTTTACCATGACCTCCTCTATTTAAAACTTCAGGAGCCCTACAAAAAAAAAGGTAAATAATAAAAGGTGCAAATTATACAAAATGTATAGATCTTAATATAAGTAGCAAATTTAGTAATCCTGAATTAATTGACGCAATTTTCTATGAGTTGCTATACAACCATGTCCCAGTTTTACTACTGTGATGTAAAAATGTATCGTCTGCTTACTGCGTTAACAAGGTAACTGACAAACAGTTTTGAGATTTTGAGGTTTAACGTTTAAATTTGATCAATTTAATTTAATCTAAATATACTCGTAAATAAAAATAAATTTATTTAATAGTTTCTGGGTGTATAAATCTAAAAAGCAAGTAGGTGCTTAGAACGGGTAGTTAGTCTGGATCTAGTCTTGGGCAGTCAGCCTTGATCCAGAGTCTTGGAAAAGTCAAAAAGTAGTTAACACCTACTGAGTCAGGACTTTTGGACGGCAGCGTTTAGGCACAGTAGAGCCTTTAATTCAAATATATATTACAGCTCTACAGGCCTAGAAGCCCCATGGCTTCATTCCCTGCCCACCTAACCTGTCTTGTAAACTCTCGTGTGTAACGCAGCCGTTTCAACGGTAATGACGTTGACACAAATATCAGGGATCACCACAGGAGTGTGGATGCCCACTGGAAGGCCGAGCCAAGAAATTCTGTGCCATCCGCGATTTGAACCCAGAATTTCCGCTCTATACTCAACCAGCGATCACATCACTCCACTGCTGTGGCTTTAATTCAAATAACAAAATGCTATTAAAATTAAAGCACTGCTATTAAAGCATATATAATTTTTAAAAGTGCGCTGCAGAAACGCAAATGCTAAAATCTCAAGCTCAATTAGTTTTTGAGCGTTTTGGTTATGTTCCCAATATTTTTACCTATAATATATTATTATTCATCACATATAGAAAAGACCAGCACGCTGCTGCTGCTCCGCCAGCGTGTCATTTTTTTAGGACACACAACGCACTCTGATTGGTTGTTGTCGTTGGTCGTACCAACTTAAAATTACCTTAGTACTCCATTCCGAAAAGGTTATATATATTTCTATATGGAATGGTAAAGTAATTTTAAGTTGGTGCGACCGACGACAACGACCAATCAGAGTGCGCTGTGTGTTCTAAAAAAATGACACGCTGGAGAAGTAACAGCGTGTTATTTTTTTAAAACACACAACCTGCTCTGATTGGTCGTTGTCGTTAATCATATCAACTTAAAATCACCTCCCCTGGGATCGAGTTGCACACCAATCAAATTTGCGCCCGTCCGTCGTTGAGGCAGCTATATTAATTAAATGATCCAATTTTTTACCAATTTAAAATCACCTCCCCGGGATCGAATTGCATACCAAGTAAGTTTCAACTAAGGTACTTATATATTGTCGTATTTTTTTTGGGATGAAGAAATTTATTTTGCTTATTTTAATTTTATATTTAATTTTTGTAAATTTAAGTTTGTGACGCCCTGGTGTGATAGCAGGTGCAGTCGTTGATTCTTATGTAAGAATTACCGGTTCGATCCCGGCAAAAGGTTGAAAATTTATTTAGATTATTGATATTTAAAACTTGTAATTATAAGGTTAATTACTTGATGAAAAGACTCACGAGCGACCCGCGGAGCTGTAAGGTCGCAGTTTTTGTGCAGTGCGAGATTGAATATGTAAAGTTTTTGAAAAGTAAAGAAGAATTGTAGAATTCGTTGGTAATTTATTACAAATAATTTAATCTTGGAATAAATTTTTTAAGTATTTGCGAGGTCACGCACTGCAAATGTGCGATTGACATTCTGGAGGGATTAAATTTCATGTCAATATAAATTTTATCTCGGTTAATGCAAAGATTATCCATCCAAAAAATTTAATCTTTGACTTTTACATTTTCAATAAATGTATTTCACAATTGCTTCCATACATATATGAAGTATTTTACAATAATAAACAGGCAGCACATACTACACCTCTACCTCCTGCTTCGACGTGTCATTTTTGTAACACACAACACACTCTTGATTAGTTGTTGTCGTGGGTTTTTAGCAACTTCAAATCAACTCCCCTGGGATCGAGTTGCACACCAAACGAGTTTCCAACGTTGGTGGCACGCCCGTTCGCGATTGCATCAGCTATACAGTGTGTTCACAAAAAGTTGTAACAGTGAATAATTCTTAAATATTACTAGATACAAGAAAAAGTTTAAATAGTTTTTTATTCAACTCTTTTATACCACAAATTCAATCGAAAGTAAACATAAATTTTTTTTCAAATGGCAACATGTCTTTTTTTAACGTTTTTGTAATCTACAATTTTTTCTCTATAAATACATATAAAATTTTCATAAGGTTACATAAGAAAAAATTCGAGAAAACACAAGATTTAAACAAACAATAATTTACTGATTATTTACATAGGTATGTAGAGTGCCATGAAAAACAAAACATCACGACACCTAAAACACAACATTTCATTTATCTGATAAATTTTTTAAAATTGCCACCGTTTTGTTCAAGATATGATTCTAATTTTCGCAAAAGTTCTAGCGATTTGGTGATAATTGATAAATTTTTTAAATTTAAAGATAGATTTGCCTAAACTACCATTTTTAAATGACTCCATAGAAAAGTCTAATGGTGCGTCATATCATAATAATGGTGTTTTGTTTTTCATAGCACTCTACATACGTAATTAATAAATTATTATTGTTTGTTTAAATCTTGTGTTTTCTCGAATTTTTTCTTATGTAACCTTAAGGGTAGTTCACACTACATGATTTATCATATGACTTGTCACATGATTTCTCATATGAGGGATTTTTTTACGTTCACACTATATGATTTTTGATATTATAGAAGTTATGGCTTTTATGATTGGCTGTTGTGACGATATGATTTTAGCTATGACTTTTCTTATGACTAAGTCATATGATAAATCACGTAGTGTGAACTACCCTTTATAAAATTTTTTTATGTATTTATAGAGAAAAAATTGCAGATTACAAAAATGTTAAAAAAAAGACATGTTGCCATTTGAAAAAAAAAATTTTATGTTTACTTCCGGTTGAATTTGAAGTATAAAATAAATTAAATAAAAAATTAAAAATTTTTAAAAAAAACTTTTTATTTAAAATTACAAAAGTGCACTAAAAAGTAGAAAATAATTTTAATAAAAGCAAACAAAGCTTCGTGAAAACATCAATATAAAAGCGTGGGGCTGTTTATAGGTGGATAAGCAGGCTAACTATTGGTGTACAAAATCCATAACCCCACGCTTTTATATTGATGTTTTCACGAAGCTTTGTTTGCTTTTATTAAAATTATTTTCTACTTTTTAGTGCACTTTTGTAATTTTAAATAAAAGGTTTTTTTTAAAAATTTTTAATTTTTTATTTTCTAATTTTTTAGTCATATCTTTTCAAATACAGCAACTAATATAGATTCATCCTATTAGATTTCTTTATTTATGTGTTTTAGATGTTTGATACTTCACCCTGTATAAATCATTACGACGAAAAACTTTACCCTGAATGCGGTCCTTAAAAATGAGATTTAGAATTCTAAGTTACTTTCCACCCTGTATGATAAAATTGTCCAATGCGCATCGACGCATGCGCTTAATGGTTTTCAGTTTTTTCTCGATTTTTTGATTATTTTTTAGAATTTTAAAAAAACAAAATTAAAATATGAAAATGCTCTGCAGGTGAAAGCTGTGTACCAAATTTCAGATCTCTAGGACGTCGGGAAGTTGCTTAAAAATGGCCTCAAAGCGGTCGACCCACACGGACGACGGTCTTCCCCAGTTAAATAAAAGCTTTTAAAAAAATATACTTTGACAGTTTCCAATAGAAAATTTGGAGTTGAATAAAAAACTATTTAAACTTTTTTTTGTATCTAGTAATATTGAAGAATTATTCACTGTTACCACTTTTCGTGAACACACTGTATAATCCTTATTATTTTTAAACTTGAAGACGTTTGAATGTAAACAATTAAAATTGTCAGTATTAGTGATTTATTTTTTTTAATGAAAATTGTAAAACAAAAAATCCATCGGTTGAGCTTATGTTACAGCTCCACCAAGCGTAGAAACGACATGGCAAATATGCTAACTAATTTGATAAAAATTTGAATGAACCAATGAATGTGCAGTTATTTTTCAAGTACATTCTGTTGTAAAAGTTACAAATCATTGCGTGTGTTTACATTTGTTGTGGTTTTTTGTGTTATTAGGTTTTGTGTTATTTCTAAAAGTGCTTTATTTAATATTTGCGCTATCATTTTTTACGTATTTCGTGATTGCAAATTGACAAAATAATTTATAGATTTTAAATATTCGCGCCAAGAAACTTCTTCAACTGAGTGTACATTTTAAATTTTAGCAGCGCCTGACACACCTCTAAAGTTGGTTCTTACGCTGGTGGAGCTGTAGTGTTGGTGTTTGAAAACGATTTTTTTTTTAATTAATACCGCTAAAATAGAGATCCACCGGCTAGCTACCCGTCCGTGGACGGGCTTTCCACCTAGTATTTTATAAATTATAAAGGAGAGATGGGGGGGGGGACGCAAAAATTAATTTTTATTTGTTTGAATTTTTATTTGTGATGTTGGGAGGCGGGGGGAGAAGGGTAGCCTAAAACCTCACGACGTATCACCAAGGAGGTGGGTAAAAAAGTGACATGTGAGACGACATTAGGTCGTTTTAGTGAACAAGTCTGAGATTCCGTGACTAACTGCGAATAAATGCGAGTACTATGACTCTCTTAAGGTAGCCAAATGCCTCGTCATCTAATTAGTAGCGTTCTGCTGCTAGTTGATGATATTTGGTGATTTTTGAGCGCATGTTACGTGCCACGGTCGTGCCCCCTTGGGTCTCAAGAGTTGCACGGCAAGTTAAGTAGCCAGCCTCCACGAGGCGGCCCTGGACAAGCGCTCCAAAGGCCCAATCTTCTAGTGAGAGGATCAACATGCCTAGGTATGAGTTGTTGGTCCATAACTTCTCGACCGTGAACCCGAGGGATCAGTAAGTAAGAGCCCAGATCCCGAGGAGAGAAAATCTTACTGGCCCGGTCACCAATGGGAGTTGTCACCATGCAGAAATTGGACTCAAGACCTTCTCTGCAAAAGATGATCACGAGTTTTCATATAGCAACTGAATCTCAAAAGTACTAACACTAAATGCGACTCAGCTTGTGAGTTGGTTATTCGCTAAACTGAGGATCCAGCATTTGTTTTAAGTATCACATATCGAAGTTGGCTAAGAAGTTTTTCCTCCGATAAGCCAGTCATGTAGAGGAATATTTGTTTGATGCAAGGAGAGAGATTTTTCAAGAGATTTTTCCGTTTACTGTGTGTGGCAAAAGAACCTCCTGTTTATATTCAAGTTCTCTCATCTCGAGAGGATGGCATATGGAAAGTTTTTCGGTCGTGTTCTGGACGTTTTCGTACTTGATTTTTAGTTGGCATAGCTGGATGATCAATTTGGCTGGTCATCTTCTCGACTATAATTATGGTACCTGGTTAGTGGGTGGACGTTCATCTCTTTTTGTCAAACTGGTAGCCAAATTTGGCTTATGCTGCACATGTTTATAAAGATATACAGCCCGCTTAAATAAATTCAAACTACTAATGATGATTCAGAAAGATATGGGCTTAATATGGCCAAAGATAGGGTGGAATGGAAAAAACTCACTCACAATCAGTTAATAACCCAATCACCAACTGATAACTAAATGCCCCTCAGCATTGACAATTTACCCTAATTTTATACGAAAAAAATTGCAAGTCTATAACTACCATGCATCGTCTTAGCAACAGTTGTAATAATACTTACATGTATTCTATGGTGCCACAAAACGTATGCGTTTTTTCGCCATCATTTAGATTATCCTTACACAAACCAAAATCGGTTAGTTTGATATGACCATTTATGTCCAACAAAATGTTTTCAGGCTTCAAATCTCTATAAACAATTCCATTTAAATGTAAATATTCCAAGGCCAAAATAATCTCTTTGATATAAAAAGTTGCATTTTCTTCGGATAACCTTTCCACAGTTTGTAAATAATTGAACAATTCACCGCCGCACAAATATTCCATGACTAAATAAAGCTTTACTTCTGTTTGAAAAGCATATTTTAGTTCCACAATAAAAGGGTGCTAAAAATATAATTGTTAAAAAACGCAAAATAAAATAATTGTAAACTTTCTTACTCTACTCGATTTGAGAACATTTCGTTCCGATATAGTGTGAGCTGTATTCTTTGTATTACCAACCAGGATGTTTTTACATAAAATTTTCATTGCATATATTTCGTGTTTATCTTTTCCATTATTTTTGTAAACCTGATAAACTTGACCGTAACCTCCTTTTCCTAGAAGGACATTAATGCTAAAATCATCTGGTTTGAGTTTATTCGAGATATTTGTGTTTTGAAGTTCTGTAATTGTATCTTCCATCATGCAATCTCTGTAAATACAAAACAAATCAAATTAAACCAATTTTTCTGTTAAATGGGTCAAGGTTTAGCTATTGAGTAAAAAACCATGCCAAGTTTGCGATTTCTATTTTACGTTCATTTTTAAGTATTGCACCATAATGTGAAACACAAAATTCAAATTTATTCCCATTATCATTAGTCCCAAATATTCTATTATCAAAAAAATGTGTTTGTGACTAACACAGTTTCTGAGAAATCAAATTTGCATATTGCACAATACAGGAACAAAACGTAAAAATTAGATTTCTAATTAACTTAATTAGTCCAATTAAAAATATTACTGATTGATTACTCACTCATCAGATGTGTCCAGCGAATCCGAAGTGTTATCCCGACTGCTTGAGCCAACTTCCGCCTAAACAAAAACAGAACCTAACAATCCAAAAAAATGGCCACAAAGGAGTAACTTACATCTTCGTAAAAATTTGCTAAACCTGATGCCATTTTGAAGCCAGACCAATATGAGAGTTTCACTTTCAGATTTCTAATTGCAACATTTTTTTAAATGTGAAACCAGAAGCCAACTTTCGTAAAGAACAAAGGCGAAGGTAACAAAACAAAAATTTAAACAAAGCACGAAAAAATTGCACACTCTGCAATGTTTGCAAACAAACCGCGAACAGCAAGCATGTGCATTAGTATTAATGGCGTACTGTCATTGGTAGATTTGCAAGAAAGTGCTGTAAGTTCACACTAGTTGAATGCGCTGTTGCCAAGTTTAATCAAAAAATTTTGGGTAATACATTTTTTCGTCGAATTGTGTTCCAGAATGCTTCCAAGAAATAGTTTACTCATTGATAAGGATAAAAATTTTAATCTGGTCGTTGTTTTTGAAGTAATACAGAGTGAGTCAAAAAGTAAGGACAACGTCCATTCGTTGTAGCGAATTTTATAGAGCCCATGTTACTCATGGAAAAAAGAGCTATGAACCAGTGAACCTTTATCAATAAATCATATTCATATTATACAGGTAAATTAATAACATAAAGATCAGGTCAGTTGCTCAGGTCCTGCAGAGCCCTCCGATGGTGCATTTAAGAATCTGGTCTAAAGAATGATCAACCCTAAATGAGTATACTTACTTGGAACGGTTGAAGGTAAAAAAGAAACCTTTATTGCCACCCTGTATATATTAAATAGATACGTGTTAAAATGAGGTTTGTACTATAAAAACAAACTTGAATGTTTTATTTTTATTTTATTTACAATATAAAAAACAACAACAATAAGCACATCGTAACTGTTTTGCTGATGTCACTTAAAAATTGTTTATAATGCAGATATGTACCTTTGGAAAAACCGTAAGAAAGCAATTTAAAAAATTTATTAAAATACTTAGGAGGCTACAAATTTTAGTATAAAAAATGATGTCAATTTTTCTTAGAAATAAACAAAAAAATTAATGCTTGCAAGGAAACCTTCCACAAAAACGTTTGTTACAAATGCATAAAAACAAACCTAAAACCCATAACATATAACTTATCACTTAAAGTATCAAATTCTAATGGTTAACAAAATTAATTTTATCGTCTAATGTCGTCTTCCTTTATATTACAGGCCTTGACAGAAACTAACAATTGATTATTTATAATAATTACTACATAGAAAACACACTAACTTATTGGTGTATATTTTACAATGAACACATGAGTCGCACCTTAAAGTTACAAAAAGGAAAATTTACAAGTAATATTTATGTAGACTTGAACTTAAGTTAACAAAATTATAATTTGTTCGTTTCGTTATTATTATTATTTATGTTGAAAAAAGCGAGGTAATATTATTTGTTACCATTAGTGTGTATTTCGATTTCTTAAATTGTTGTAAACCAACAAAAAATAAATATTTTATAAAATAATAATAATATTATGTAGTACTCTCACTAATAAATAAAAAATCATTAACTATTTGTGAAACAATAAGAAGAAAACAAGAGAAAAACATGATTATTTTTGGCTAAAAATTTATAAAATCACTATGGTTGATGCAAGGGTATATCACCAATATCCATTGTTTCTTCCGTGCCATTTGTTGGTTGTTGCAAAATTGGAAATTGTCGAGTGTTATTGTGCACGGCTTGCAGCATAAACGGCGACACGTGGTGTCTCATTGGAGTTGTACCTAATTTTCTAGGTGACTTAGCTTTACTAGTGGAGGGCTTGTATTCTTCCAGTACAGAAGGAGCCACATATGTAAAACCCTAGTTAAAAAATTATTTTTCAATGCTGCAATTTGTCTAAATCAAAATGCGTTTGTTACCTTAAAAATTTGATTTGCACTTTCACTAAGGGTCCATTCTACAGGAGAGTCTACCGGCGTTTGTTCCGTAAATTTTCTATCAAATTGTGATACATCATCTTCACTACTCTAAACAAAATAAGTTTAATTAAATGGCGCCTTGAATTATTTCAAATCATTCAGTTTTTGCTTTTCGCAAATATCTAGAAGCGCTGCATTGCAAAACGAAAAAATAAATAACATTTGTTAAATTAACTTTATCTTTTAGTGGCGGTGCGTCAAGTTTATGTGAATAATTAGAAACACAGGAATTTTTGCCAGAAATTTGTCAAACTGCAAAGTAAACTAGAATTTAGAAAAAAGAGTACATGTTAATGTACTATACCTTGTCAGAAAGTACAAAAGACATCTTTATCAAAAAAGAATACAGATGGTCACTATATTTATAATTAGATACCGTCAATTTCTGTTCTTCCGCATTTTTTAAAATCTGACCTTGTTGAACAAAAAAGGAATTCGACCTCTGCATAAAATTACGACTAGTTAATAGATGTTATGTGCAATGAGTTCAATATGGTACAAAAGTTGTAAATAAAATTGTATTTCTGTTTTAATTAACAAAGTTTCAAATTTTGACAAAAAAAAGCCAAAAGCTAGGTGCAAGTCCCCAGCCCCCCCCCATTCGAATTTTGACTCCAAAATAGTCTAAATCGTTTGTGCCTGTTTGTGCAAACATTATTTTCGTTTGTATCCAAATATTTTTCGAGAAATTTCAAAATTTCGCTGTGGGGGGGGGGCCTAGAGACATGCTTTTTTAAATTTTGAATTCAAAATAGTCTAGAACGTTTGTAATTCGCTTGTAATTGTTTGTGCAAGTTTTATTTTCGTTTGTACCCAAATAGTTTTTGAGATTTTCAAGAAAAACATCATGAATATTGACGCGCATGAGTGGATTAACGAGATTCTCTTAGCACGGGGAAACACTTAGAATTTTATTAAATTTCGAATTTTGGATTCAAAATAGTCTAGAACGTTTGTAATTCGTTTGTGTTGTTTGTGCAAGTTTTATTTTCGTTTGTACCTATATAGTTTTTGAGATTTTCGAGATTCTAGGTAACACGTAGTAAAACAAAATTTCTTTAAAATTTCCAATTCCTGATACAAAAATAGTCTAGAACGTTTGTGTTTGGTTTGTACTTGTTTGTGCAAGTTTCATTTTCGTTTGTACCCAAATAGTTTTTGAGATTTTCAAGAAATACATCAAGTAAACTGACGCGCATGAGTGGATTAACGAGATTCTAGGTAAAACTGACAGGATCACGTTCAAAATACTCTCTATCGTTTGTGCCTGTTTGTGCAAGTTTGATTTTCGTCTGTACCCAAATAGTTTTTAAAAAATTTCAAAATTTCGCTGGGGGGTTCATGCTTTTTTAAATTTCCAATTTTGTATTTAAAATAGTCTAGAACGTTTGTACTTTGTTTGTGAAAGTTTTGTTTTCGTTTGTACCCAAATAGTTTTTGATATTTTCAAGAATTACCTACATTTAGGACACTGACGAGCATGATTGGGTTAACGAGATTCTGGACAGCACCTACAGGATCAAGTTCAAAATAGTCACAATCGTCTTTACTTTATTTTGTAACCAAACAGTTTTTGAGATTTAGGTTAAATTTGTATTTACTATATTAGGTTTTTTTAATCAAATAAAAAATTTTAATCTTATAAAATAGAATTAAACTTGAGCGTTATTGTACGGAACTTGCTCGGAGTAGTACTCAAAAATTTAAATACTCATAACTTGGCCGAAAATGAAATTAAAATGATGGGAATAGAAGCTCATTGAGGCTCAAACGGTGTTTAACGTTAGACATCAATTTTATCCCAAAATTTCAATTGTTGGAATTGTGTTGGAAGCATATCTACATGCCCCCCCCCCCAAATTTTCTTGAATCACTCCGCTATAGTTTGGTATCACAGTCCTAGTTCAACCAGAACACACTTTACTCTTATTGATTGGTGTAAAATGATCAATCCCCTTATTACACCAATCAATTTTCACAATTTTTTATACTGACTTGCTCAGAGTAGTTTGAAGTAACATGACAAATAGACCTACTATCAAGCTTATAATACTTAAAAACAAACACAAACGAATTACAAACGTTCAAGACTATTTTGAATCCAAAATTCGAAATTTAAAAAAATTCTATGTATTTCCCTGTGCTAAAAGAATCTCGTTAATTCACTCATGCGCGTCAGTATTCATGATGTTTTTCTTGAAAATATCAAAAACTCTTTGAGTACAAACAAAAATGAAACTTGCACAAACAAGCACAAACGAATTACAAACGATCTAGACTATTTTGAATCCAAAATTTGAAATTTAAAAAAATTCTAAGTGTTTCCCCGTGCTAAGAGAATCTCGTTAATCCACTCATGCGCGTCATTATTCATGATGTTTTTCTTGAAAATCTCAAAAACTATTTGGGCAAAAACGAAAATAAAACTTGCACAAACAATCACAAGCGAATTAGAAACGTTCTGGACTATTTTGAATCCAAAATTTAAAAAAGCATGTCTCCAGCCCCCCCCAACAAAATTTTGAAATTTCTCGAAAACTATTTGGGTACAAACGAAGCACAAACGATTTAGACTATTTTGGAGTCAAAATTCGAATTGGGGGGGCTGGGGACATGCACCTCTGAAAGCTTTACTTGTAAAACAAATACCATGAGCAATATCAAAATTGTAGTAAAAGAGAAAAGTAAGCAATTTAGTTGTTCAACTCATCTCATTTTTGTTCAAAAGCATTAAATTGTCAGGGGTGCAATCGGGATTTTTCCAAAGTAACCGCTATTTTGTACCTGACTTGCAACTTAAAAATGCATATTTAAAAAGTACAATGATATTGTAAGTAAAGAACATTTTCTTTCCCTTCTTACATCTACCCTTAAAAATAAAATAATATTCTTCAGCTAAAAATAGCTGCTTGTAAAATTATAAGGTTCTGGTCTATTTCTAAGAAGAATATTTTCAACCCTACATTTTTTCCCTGTACATTTCCAATTAAAATAAAACATTGGCGAGTTATTTGTGTTAAAAAAAAAGCAGAACTTCACTTCCAATTCACAATTTATTATTTTGATGCACCGATTCCGAGATATTTGCAAAAAATGAGTTGATTTATGCTTATTTGAGATTAGTGGAATGTTTAATTATCTCTCATTCCTGACTTGCTGTGCTCCAGAGCAGCTAAAACAGCAGCCTTATTACGTTCTTAGCCACCCTGAAGATTAAATTAATAAGCTTGTTGTGGGCGAACTTTTTCATGAAGAGTTTATGAAATGACAATTACATGGTACTGTGTAATAATTTTATTCAAATAATTTTGAAAAATGCTCCTAAAATGGACAAATATTATGTACATTTTCTTTTCTAAAATTTTAAACATTCTTTGCCACACTACAAAAATAAAATAGTGAAATTGACCAAACCACCCATGTACTTAAACATAACGCAAATTTTAAATACATGCAGCTTTTTCCAAGTAATCTACTCCATTATTGTACAAATATCAGATTGTCTCAACAAAAAAAAAATTTCGAAGCAGCCTTCAAATGGAAATTGTTTAGAAAAATTATAATTAAAGTTATAAAATTACAAAAATAATTCTACCCCCTCCTAATTACCCATAACACATTTAAATTCAAAAAACCGGTTGTTTATTGAAAATGTCTTTACTAACATTTGACCTTTGAAGACATTTTAATGTCAATTGATGCAGGAAATTATCGCTCATATAACTTGAATTTTGAATAATTAAGCCAAAAATAAAGTTATTTGATTTAAAAGGTAAAAATAACATACCAGACTTGGTTTAAATGGTGGTTCCATGTTACGGTGTAAAACAGCATTCCAAGGAACGGCTTCAAAAAATCTATGTTGCTTAATTAGGAGTGCATCAGTTGGTCCTGACCCCAATCTCGCCGAAACTTGTCTTTTTAACAATTTTCTTATCAGGTCACGAGCATCGGTGGTCAAATATGCAGGCAAATTCAGTTTGCCTCTTAAAATCCTTTCTATTGTCTTCTTCCTACCTTCGCCAGTAAATGGGGGCTAAAATTGTACACGCATGACTTATATGAAAATTAACGTGAATTGAAGTAGCTTACAACTCCCACCAACATGTCATACATTAAGGCTCCCAGAGACCACCAATCGACCTCTTTACCATGGCCACTTCGTGTTAAAATTTCAGGAGCCCTACAGAGAAAATTAAAATTTGAAACAAACAAAATTTTAAAATTTAAAACTTACATGTATTCAATGGTCCCACAAAACGTATGAGTTAAATGTCCATCGTTAATGTGTTCCTTACATAAACCAAAATCAGTCAATTTAACGTGACCTTGAGCATCTAATAGAATATTTTCTGGTTTTAAATCTCTGTAAATAATTCCCTGTAAATGCAAATGCTCCAGTGCTAATATAATTTCAGATAGATAGAAACTGAAAATCTGGAATTACAACCAAAAATCAACAGGAAGAGCGTCTTACCAAGTGGTATCTTCAAGGAAGATGCCCTCTCTTTCTAGATGCATGAATAATTCACCACCACTTAAATATTCTAATATTAAATACAATTTTCCCTCGGTTTGGAAAGCGTATTTTAAGTCGACTATAAATGGATGCTAAAAATTACACAAATATTAAATGTTTCATTATAAAAATTTGTTGTATTGCATTGTATGATGTATAGAACACATTACTATTCTTGGAAGAACCAATCACATTGAAGTTTAAATGGTTTAAAACCACCTTAGTCACGTACCTCACCACAACTTTACTAAAATATGAACCAATGAGAAGTGTGTTACGAACAGACAGATACATAGAATTGGCGTTATATATTATAATAGTCAACTCTCTCAATTACAAAATAAAAGCTACTTCCCGTCAAGTTTTTATCCAAATTTTTGTAATGTTAAAATATGCGAGGCTGAAGGCAGAGTGAAACAACTGATTAATCACATGACATACATACCCACCAAGCTTACACGACTAAGCATTGCATTCTTTCAAGCCAATTGTGACGTCACAACTATGATTACATAATTAACAACACCCAATCATCTGAGCTTGGCAAGTATGCAATACAACGTACAAAGTTACACCTAAGTATGAGGCAGCAGACCAAATAGCCTTGCAAAGCTAGGGTGATGTAAGCTCCTAATATTATTTTAATTCTTATTAAGCAAAAGATGTCAGTTTCTAAAACAGCTAATTGATTCATTCATTGGTTACCGATCTAAAAGAAATCAAACTTAAAGATAAAAAGACAAGATAGAAAACCGAGCAGCCTCACAGAGCTAGGTTAAGCAGACTAAGTACCGTCTTACACACTCTTCCACTTCAGTTTTTCAGCAAAAATTTTATATCTACAAGTATGTACTTCAATTTGATTGGTTTTTGCCAGCTTAAAATTAAAGATTAATTTAAAGTCACCTTACATAGTGAACTTCTATTGGTTAATTAGTTCAAACTAACCTATGAAAATCATGAGTTTTATTTTAAGCAGATTTCACTTTGGATTCTTTTAAATGTTGCATAAGTTTATAATAGACTAAAGTTCCTTTCAAAGGGCCAACACAGATTTTGCTTATTTTCTTCTTGAAACCTGGTCGAAGAAGTGTGTAACAGGTTACAGGCCCAGACATTGTTGAAATTTTGATTTTAATCCTTATGAAAAATTTTGATTTGGGAGTTAAATATCTCAGTGTTCTCATACTCTTTCAATACTGCATGCAACAACTTAAAGAGGGGAACTTACTTTAACTACTTCTAATATGTTCCGTTCGGCTTTAGTGTGGGCAGTGTCTTTCTGATTCCTAACAATAGACGCCTTACGAAGGACCTTCATGGCAAAAATATTATTAGCATCTTGTCCGCCAACTTTACGAACCTGAAACACTTTACCGTAGCCACCTTTACCTAAAACTTTAAGTAAAGCAAAATCTTGGGGTGTAAATTTCTCTTGTCCAGGATTGACATTTTTTTCGTTTAATTCCACAGTTTCCATGTCTTCGGTCCTGCGAATTTCGCAACTTTGTTATAACATCAAAGACCTTAATTAAAGAAAACACTTACAACTGAAACTTATTGACATTAGGGACATGGTCGTATCCGTCCTGAAATAGAAAGCAAACCCACTTAGGAATATTAAAGAATTAAGCGAGGATCAGGTTACAAGAAAGTTATAATCATGAGTGCTTATCATGGCGATAAGATATAAAAAAGTTACGTAAAATGTAACACATGGTAATGTAAAAGAATAAGAAAAGGTGACCCACCTCTTGTATTTCGATAATATCGTCATCTGAATCGTCGACAGACTCGACATCGTGCAATTCCAGATCGAAAACCCCGGCCATTATATTTTTTTATTTAAATCACAAAAAACCGAACATTTACAAAAAAAAAGTAAGAACCCCTAAAGAATCGATCGTCAATATCGCGGTAGCATAAGAATGTTTTTAAACACACACATTTAAGTTGTTACGAACAATTTATTATTTTGAAATGCACTTTTAAGCACACAAGTTGCAAAATTGTTGAATATGCGTAATCAAGCGAAGAACAATTCAATGTCGCCAACGAAACGTCACGAAATTCTTACACGTGATTTTGACGTACCCGATAAAGGTCGAACTGCACTTGGTAATGGGGGCAACGTACGTGCACGCTTGTCTAGTCTGAAAATCAGGCTGTAGACTGTGCAAAAAAAATTTTACTTACATTTTTTTACAACAACCGCAATGAGTTTTACAGGATTTACACTTTTAGTATTTTAGTTGTTGTTAGATTTACCAAAAAATACGATACTCAAAAGAAGCGCTTTTTAAAATTTCAAGCATTATTTACTTACCCTTTTTGTAAATAACAAATTTTTCTTATCAAATTGACACTTTAGAAGAAATTCTTTGTCTATGGAATAACGTACCGCGTACGGAACGCTTTAATAGCAAGGTGTAGGTAGGCAACTTATCATACAGCCCAAATTTTTTTAAATAAATTCTTTTCAATATCGACACTTGAAACGCCAATAATTTTCGTAACCTTCATTTAAAATATTATTTTTTTAGCCAGAAAAAACTAAATTAATTATTCAAGTATGCATTGAAGTGGTTGAAAACTTCAATGTTGGTCAAAAAAATTTTAATATTTAACTTTTAATATTTTTAGTTCTGAAAGTGTTTACACATTTTTGGTCTATCTAAAAATGGTGATATGTTTATCAAGTTGCACTACATAGACCACATAGTTATAAATTGTTTTTTTATATTTTCTGAAACTTCAATCAAAATTTTTAAAACATTTTATTAATAAAATAAAAAAAAACTTTGCGTATTTTTAAAAATAGCAATTACGTACGATAATATTACACTTTTATCATAAAAATTAGATACTTGGGAAAAACTAAAAATTACCATAACTTTGGATGTTTTTTCAAGATAGCCGCATCATCACAAGGGAACCAAGATCAAAAACTAGGATTTAACATTAGAAAATCAGTTTATAAAACATATTAAATAATTGAAACTACCAGAATAATTACGATCGTACCCCCATGATCTGCATTAATTGTACTGGGCTATAGATAATAATAATAATCAAAACGAAGATTACTCCAATTGGCTTTTCAAGTGTCTATTATTTTAAAGTATTTGGCAAGTAGGTACATAAAATATTAATAATGTTTACTTAAACAATTTTAAACATTATCATGCAAGGTTAAAACAATGATAAATACATTGAAATTATTGTATGGTTCCTCAAGTTTTGATAATCGACTAAAGTAATAAATCAGGAATTTAAAAATTTTTCATTATCATCAAAATTATTTTTTCCCTTGTTTTGAAAAGTGCCACTTTGATCACTAATTGTAGAAAACATAGTGACAGTTTTCATGTAATTATTAGAAATAATTGCTCCGAGCAATATTCATACACAATAATATGTTATAGCAGTGACATATACATAAGCTGTATTTTTTAAAACTTATTAAATCTAAATAATAATCTGTGATTTGATTAATTTGATAATGCAAAACCAAGTAAGTGTAACTTGGGTTGCCTAAGTGAAATTGTTGGAATTTAATTTTCACACTTTTGTTGTGTATATTTTCTGTGTTGTGAGAAGTTTGAGACCGAAGGTTGAGCTATGTTAAGTGACATAAGAAGCGCGAATGCCGCATGTGAGAAAGAAAAGCCGGAAGCAGAAAACTAAGTAATAAGAATAGTAATTTTTCAATGCACGCGTTTACCAACAAAAAGACCACCGCTTGCGTTGTTTTGATTTGTAGACCAAAATTGTTAACTAACGAAAATATTGATAACAGCGGATGATTTCTCTTGTTCGCGTAACATAGCGGTGTCTGCGGCCGTTGCGTTTTCTATATCACGTGACATAGCTCGGCCTCCGGCTTCGCACTTTTCTTTAAGCTACATAGTAAATATAAAGATATAGAATATTTAATTTACTAAATTAAAGGCGTCATAAACATGGCGCTCAACGCCACGTCTTGGTATGTGTGGTGAAGTAAGAAAACAGTTCGTTATATGAGAACCGCAACTTTACTCTAAAATTAATCTGCTTGGTGTAAAAATAAATTTAATTTTTAATTTTCATTTGGAGCAAAATCCCTCATAACACTTTTGTCTGGGTTTGCATCTGGGCGACTCATTTGAGGTATGTCAATTCAAAGCGTTCATAAGTTCAAAAGTAAATTAAATCACGACGGCAATGGCACGTTTTTCTTATAAATTTAATAAGCAAGATATTTGTTTTTGATGGTTCAACTAAGTTTGATTTATCTCTACATGTACTACTTGTTTGAATTAAGCCGGAGGACATTTTAAGTATTACTTTTGCTAATTAATATTTTAATTTGTCTAATTTTAACTGTGATAATAATCTGATAAACTGTGTATTTAGCTTGGTGATCTCTACGTCTATACAGATCTTATTCGTTACGTTGTATCCACCACTGTAGCGCATGAATGGATGAACGAGATTACTGCTAACAACCAATCATTCATTGACCATAAATTTATTCTAAAAATAGAAATAAAATAACAAATTACCTATCCAAACATATCAAAGCTTACGTTATTTGTTCAACTATGATTTTCTTCTTTCTTTTTGGAAATCAGAAAATTGAAAATCCACAAAAATTTTGTTTAACCATGTGAGCAAAAATGGTCTAACCAAGGATTGTAAAAGATTTTCAATTTTTAAAAGCTATTTGACATGTCACGCATTATAACGAATTTTAAATTTTTCTATGAAAATGAACAAAGCCAAATTAATGATCTTTTTTTCTATTTCCATTTCACAACCAAGAATTAAAATAGTAACTACGATTAACAAAAATGTGGAGCCATTTACAAATTTTACTGTAGGAACTTTTCTAAAAATATTTGAAAGATTTAAAATAAACATTTCACTTAATCCCCTTCGAAGGTGTTATGTCTGTCTGTCTCATCGAAATCATCTGAACGGAAAGTTCTCTTAAAAGAAAGTTATAAAAAATTAATTTTCTGTAATTTAAACACCGAGAAGTTTTTATAGCCATTTAAAAGTGAAGAGGCGATAGTGACGTAGAGCATTATTTTGAGATTAAAAAAGTTGCTTTGAAATTACAATTTTTTAAAAATTAAGCTCTTTAGTCCACCCACATACGTATATATTTTGATGACATAGACTACCTACAATTTTCGTTCGAAATGTCAAACAAATATTTGATTTTAACTTTTAGAAACGTATCTGTTGAGTAATTTAAACTTTTAATATTTTTGCATTTTAAATCTCTTAATCATAATCTCTTTTTTACATGTTGAAAAATTGGGGTTTGTAATTTTTTTAAAATATAGGAAAAGAACACAAACAGTTCAGCCGCTAAGCCGTAGACTTCTTGAGCTGCTTTTAGGTATCACAATTTTTTGCAATCGCACCAGGTTTTATTCATAATATTCGAAGTTTACTTATCTTACTAAATATTTAGACTCGTTGATTGGCCATAATTTAATTTTATTCAAAAAGGTAAGCTTCGGTAAATTTGATCTCGTTAAGCTACCAAAAGAGCTAACATTAAGTGAAAATTGTTATAACATAGGCCAAGCGAATTCAAATTTTATTAGAGAATCAGTCGAGGATTAACTTTTTTTATTTAAGTTACGTTAATTTTTAAAAATATCTTCACGCATTTGAGTCGATAATAAAAATTATTTTTTGTTTCGTTCTAGCCTAGATTTAGGATCAGCTCGATCGATCGCAGCCTACGCTCTTCAACAACGTTTCTAATAAGTGTTTCGTGAATTATTAAGTTTTTCGAAAATTGATCTAAACAACAATTAAACAAATTAAAGATAACCAAACACAAAAAACA
Organism: Rhagonycha fulva; assembly: GCA_905340355.1. NCBI lineage: Eukaryota > Metazoa > Arthropoda > Insecta > Coleoptera > Cantharidae > Rhagonycha > Rhagonycha fulva. The sequence continues at coordinate 5,650,138 of HG996559.1, forward strand.
AAATTTTAACTTGATGAGAAAATTTTTGCAAGAATTTCAAATGTGGAAGACAAAGTTGACTGAAGCTTTGAAAGTTAATTTAATTGAGTGACAATAACAATTTGTTTTTAAAACTTTAGGAACCAAAGTTATAACAAATTAAATTAGTTTTTTAAGACTTAATTCTATATTCGAAATTATTGCTCGTAATAAAAATAAAACGACTAACTTGTGTAAAAGTTTTTGACGGTAACTGAATTTAAAATTACCGTGGACGTTAAACTTGAAGCACTTTTATTAAAATCGGATAAAATATGAGTAAGTTGAAAATAAAAAGTTTCTCTTCCAAAACTAAAAATTTAAATTTCAAGTAGGATTTCTTTAAAGGCACATTTTCAAATATGCAATGCAAATTTAACGCTGCTTACTTAAGCTAGTTTGAAGTTTAAATATATTTATCGCATTATTTTTTCACAAGTTTTTTCTAATTTGCTTAGAGTAATCTTTTTAATTATTTTCTCACCGCTAAGAAAGTTAATTTGTGTGAATATCAATCATACTTTGTTTCTCTAAATATAGTATGTACAAATCAACATTCAACCAGGCCTTTATAGTCAAAGTCAAAAAAATAGTGAAGAATGAAAGAAGGAAAAATTCTCAATCTTATGGCTAACAATTAGACTTCCATAACAATCAATTTCCCATCTCATTTGATGGTATGTTTTGCGTCGTATTTTTTTTCACAGTAGTAGCAGTTTGGAGTATCTGCCTTTTCAAATCTAGGGAGGTATTTTCCAAATCAGCCATGTCCTGTGCCTCAATAGAAACGGTTCTGTACTCTCTGTCTATTCTGATGGCATTCTTGAGTTGAACGCACTCGAGATTTTTTGCAATATCTTGCTAGACTAGCCGTTTCATCTTTTAGGTGAAGAATACAACATGATTGAGTTTGATATGCTGCTGAGAAGTCTTTTTTGAAGTTTACTGGGACTTCCATTGTTAGATGTCTCCGTATGATAGGTTTTATCTGGGTCCGTTGACTTAGCCCCCCCAAGTTAAAATTTTTTCTCAAAAAGCTAGCTCCCGAATCCTTATAGCTAGCACCAGCTAGCACCCAAGTATGAAAGCTAGCACCGTTATAGTTTTTTCACAAATCGCAACTGAATCCGGGGGGGGCCAAGTCAACGCTAGCCCCCCCAAGTTAATATTTTTTCTCAAAAAGCTAGCTCCAGAATCCTTATAGCTAGCACCAGCTAGCACCCAAATATAAAAGCTAGCACCGTTATAGTTTTTCCGCAAACCGTAACTGAATCCGGGGGGGGCCAAGTCAACGCTAGCCCCCCCAAGTTAATATTTTTGCTCAAAAAGCTAGCTCCCGAATCCTTATAGCTAGCACCAGCTAGCACCCAAGTATGAAAGCCAGCACCGTTATAGTTTTTCCACAAATCGATATTGAAACCATTGCACAGTAAGGTATGTGGCTTCAAAAAGTGGCAATAAATGAAATTCTATTTTATCGGATTTATAAGTTAGATATATATTTTGGGGCTTTTAGTAGTATCTAAAAAATACTTTGCATAATTGTTTGCACATTTATTTACTTAAAAAATGAGTTTATTTAAAAAAAATTAATTTATCGGCAAAAAAAATAGGAAGAGCTTTAAAGCTTTCAAATTTAGAAAGTATGTCCCTATTAAAACATCTAAAAAAGTAATAGCAAAGCTCAGGAAGAAAATAAAATATTTAAATCCCAATTATTATTATTATCCGCAAAAAAAAACTAAAGTTAGTAATCATATTCAAATCTTCCGTTTTTCAGGTGCATGTCAGTGCTCCCCCCTCCCTCACTTTTGAATTTTTGGATGAATTTGGTGTCAAATGTTAGAGCATTGTTTGAGCTTGAATGAGCTTTTATTATTTTTGTTTAATCTTTTTTTTTAGTTATTTTTATTTTATTGGCGTTATTGTTTGAAGTTATTGAAGTTATTGGCGAAAAACTACTGGGGGGAGGGGGGGAATTGTAGACATGTTTTTCCGTTTTTCTTCTCATATTGAATTTATATGAGCAATTGATGTTAATCGATAAAGCTTCGTTTTTTTTCGACTAAACTCCGAGCAACATGCGTTAATTCGTAATGTTTTAAAAATTTATTATTTCGGTAAAACGGTAGTATTACCCAATTGCTTCACTATTTCCGACTAACAGATATTTGATGAGCTCCAAAACATTTTAGCCATTGGATCATAAATTTTTTTTTATTAGCAACAATAACAACGTTAAGCTGCTTCAAATCAATATTAGATTTTCACAGCATGATTTCTATTTCGGTAAATTTTAAGGTTGCGAAGTTATTGGCAAAAAACTACTAGGGGGGGGGCAGTTGTAGACATGTTTTTCCGTTTCTCTTCTCATTTTGAATGTATAAGTGCAATTGATATTAATCAATAGAGTTTTGCTTTAGCCTGAATGAGCTTCAATGAACAAGAGTTTAGTTAATTTTTTACAAAGTTAAAGATAGTTAAAATTTTTGACTAAACTCCGAGCAACATGCGTTGAATTTTAAGTTTTTGTAAATCTCTTAAGTTGATAATCTACATACTTTGAATATACATAGCTTCTCTAAATACGCAATATTTTATTTTTTACAAACATAAAATTTATTAAAATTGAATAATTTACCGTAATAGAAATCATGCCGAGAAAATCTAATATTGATTTAAAGCAGCTTAACGTTATTATTGTTGCTAATAAAAAAAAATTTATGATCCAATGGTTAAAATGTTTTAGGGCTCATCAAATATCTGTTAGTCGGAAATAGTAAATCAATTGGGTAATACTACCGTTTTGCCGAAATAATAAATTTTAAAAACATTACGAATTAACGCATGTTGCTCGGAGGTTAGTCAAAAATTTCATCTATTCATAGCTTTGCAAAAAATTAACTTAAACTCTTGCTCACTAAAGCTCATTTAGGCTCAAAGGAAGCTCTATCGATTGACATCAATTGCACACATAAATTCAAAGTGAGAAGTAAAACTTCAAACCATGTCTACAACTTACCCCCCACTCACCCAGTAGTTTTTCGAGGACAACTTCGAGATTTTTGAAGCTCAAACAAAAATAATGGAAGCTCATTCAGTTCATTTGAGTAAAATATAGAGAATTTACATATATCCAGAGTAAGAGATTTTGAAAAACTTAAGATTTTTGACGCATGTTGCTCGGAGCTTAGTCGAAAATTTTAACTATCAATAACTGTGTAAAAAATTAACTTAGTGTTGCTCTCTGAAGTTTATTTAGGTTCAAACGAAGCTTTATCGATTGACATCAATTGCACATACAAATTCAATATGAGTAGAAAAATTAAAAAACATATCTACTAAGTAGTTTCTTCTAGTTCTCCTAGAGCTCATCCACTAGTTTTTCTCAAATAACTTCGAGACCTTTGAGGCTCAATCGAAAATAATGAAAGCACATTCAAGCTCAAACAATGCTTTAACGTTTGACACCAAATTCATCCAAAAGTTCGATAGTGGGGTAGGGGGAGGGCACTGACATGCACCTGAAAAATAGAAGATTTAAATATGATTAGTAACTTTAGTTTTTCTTGCGGATAATAATGATAATTGGGATTTAAAAATTTCATTTTCTTGCTGAGCTTTGCTATATTCACGTTTTACTTGAAACGTATTTACACATACTTTCCAAATTTGAAAGCTTTAAAGCTCTTCCTATTTTTTTTGCCGATAAATTAATTTTTTTTAAATAAACTCATTTTTTAAGTAAATAAATGTGCAAACAATTATGCAAAGTATTTTTTAGATACTACTAAAAGCCCTAAAATATATATCTAACTTATAAATCCGATAAAATAGCATTTCATTTATTGCCACTTTTTGAAGCCACATACCTTACTGTGCAATGGTTTCAATATCAATTTGTGGAAAAACTATAACGGTGCTAGCTTTCATACTTGGGTGCTAGCTGGTGCTAGCTATAAGGATTCGGGAGCTAGCTTTTTGAGCAAAAATATTAACTTGGGGGGGCTAGCGTTGACTTGGCCCCCCCCGGATTCAGTTACGGTTTGCGGAAAAACTATAACGGTGCTAGCTTTTATATTTGGGTGCTAGCTGGTGCTAGCTATAAGGATTCGGGAGCTAGCTTTTTGAGAAAAAATATTAACTTGGGGGGGCTAGCGTTGACTTGGCCCCCCCCGGATTCAGTTACGGTTTGCGGAAAAACTATAACGGTGCTAGCTTTTATATTTGGGTGCTAGCTGGTGCTAGCTATAAGGATTCGGGAGCTAGCTTTTTGAGAAAAAATATTAACTTGGGGGGGCTAGCGTTGACTTGGCCCCCCCCGGATTCAGTTACGGTTTGCGGAAAAACTATAACGGTGCTAGCTTTTATATTTGGGTGCTAGCTGGTGCTAGCTATAAGGATTCGGGAGCTAGCTTTTTGAGAAAAAATATTAACTTGGGGGGGCTAGCGTTGACTTGGCCCCCCCCGGATTCAGTTACGGTTTGCGGAAAAACTATAACGGTGCTAGCTTTTATATTTGGGTGCTAGCTGGTGCTAGCTATAAGGATTCGGGAGCTAGCTTTTTGAGAAAAAATATTAACTTGGGGGGGCTAGCGTTGACTTGGCCCCCCCCGGATTCAGTTACGGTTTGCGGAAAAACTATAACGGTGCTAGCTTTTATATTTGGGTGCTAGCTGGTGCTAGCTATAAGGATTCGGGAGCTAGCTTTTTGAGAAAAAATATTAACTTGGGGGGGCTAGCGTTGACTTGGCCCCCCCCGGATTCAGTTACGGTTTGCGGAAAAACTATAACGGTGCTAGCTTTTATATTTGGGTGCTAGCTGGTGCTAGCTATAAGGATTCGGGAGCTAGCTTTTTGAGAAAAAATATTAACTTGGGGGGGCTAGCGTTGACTTGGCCCCCCCCGGATTCAGTTACGGTTTGCGGAAAAACTATAACGGTGCTAGCTTTTATATTTGGGTGCTAGCTGGTGCTAGCTATAAGGATTCGGGAGCTAGCTTTTTGAGAAAAAATATTAACTTGGGGGGGCTAGCGTTGACTTGGCCCCCCCCGGATTCAGTTACGGTTTGCGGAAAAACTATAACGGTGCTAGCTTTTATATTTGGGTGCTAGCTGGTGCTAGCTATAAGGATTCGGGAGCTAGCTTTTTGAGAAAAAATATTAACTTGGGGGGGCTAGCGTTGACTTGGCCCCCCCCGGATTCAGTTACGGTTTGCGGAAAAACTATAACGGTGCTAGCTTTTATATTTGGGTGCTAGCTGGTGCTAGCTATAAGGATTCGGGAGCTAGCTTTTTGAGAAAAAATATTAACTTGGGGGGGCTAGCGTTGACTTGGCCCCCCCCGGATTCAGTTGCGATTTGTGAAAAAACTATAACGGTGCTAGCTTTCATACTTGGGTGCTAGCTGGTGCTAGCTATAAGGATTCGGGAGCTAGCTTTTTGAGAAAAACTTTTAACTTGGGGGGGCTAAGTCAACGGACCCGTTTTATCTATGTCCTCACCGAAAACTCGGGGGTTGTTTGTTAGTTGGACAGTTTTTCTGTTGACCTTGAAGGATATTGATGCACTTTTGAAAATTTATAGATGGAATTGATAGTGGAGTTAATCTTCTACATTAGGTCATCTTTTGTGCTCGTTTCGGCTACTGTAGTGATGAATATGGGGCATTCCACACGAAATCGACCACTTTTAAACCCGACCCCTTTTGATTTTCCTGAAATTTTTACATATTATACTATCTCACCAAAAACAGTTCTGTGAAATTTTTTATAAATTTTTTATTCAGCCCAAAAAGAGTTACGAATTTTTAGAAAAACTGATGTTGTTTTTCTTCAAACGATCGTAACTATGTCAAAAATTGACTAATCGGAACGTTTTTTTTTTGTTTTTGTTTGTCTTTAAACGTACTTTTCAGGAAAAAATATAAAAAAAATATTCAAACTTGGATTCTACAAAATTTTTCATTTTTTCGGAGAAAATCATTGATTTTTCAAATTTCGACACTTTTGATTTTTGATTTAAAAAAAAATCTGATTTATTCCGCGTATAACAACATAAACCCCATAATGGGCCGACATTTCTTTCTATTTTTTTTGTTTAATTAAAAAATATTATTTGCGTAAAAATAAAACAAAATATTTTTTAATTAAACAAAAAAAAATAGAAAGAAATGTGGGCCCATTATGGGGTTTGCGTTGTTATACGAGAAATAAATAAGAGTTTTTTTCGAAATAAAAAAATCAAAAATCAAAAGTGGACAAATTTGAAAAATCAATGATTTTCTCCGAAAAAATAAAAAATTTTGTAGAATCCAAGTTTGAATATTTTTTTTGTATTTTTTCCTGAATAGTACGTTTAAAGACGAACAAAACCAAAAAAAGAACGTTTTGATTAGTTAATTTTTGAAATAGTTACGATTGTTTGAAGAAAAAAAACATCAGTTTTTCTGAAAAATTTTAACTTTGTAAAAACTTTAAAAAAAAATTACACAACTGACTTTACGTATTATACTATCCCATCAAAAACAGTTCTGTAAATTTTTTCAAAATTGTTTACAAAGTTAAGAATTTTTAGAAAAACTGATGTTTTTTTTCTTCAAACGATCGTAACTTTTTCAAATATTGACTAATCAAAACGTTCTTTTTTTTGTTTTTATTTGTCTTTAAACGTACTTTTCAGGAAAAAATACAAAAAAAAATATTCAAACTTGGGATTTTAGAAAATTTTTTAGTTTTTCGGAGAAAATTATTAATTTTTCAAATTTTTCCACTTTTGATTTTTGATTTTTTTATTTCAAAAACAACTCTGATTTATTCCGCGTATAACAACGCAAACCCCATAATGGGCCGAAATTTTTTTTAATTTTTTTTGTTTAATTAAAAAATATTTTGTTTTATTTTTACGCAAATAGTATTTTTCAATTAAAGAAAAGAAATAGAAAGAAATGTCGGCCCATTATGGGGTTTGCGTTGTTATACGCGAAATAAATCCGAGTTTTTTTTTAAATAAAAAAATCAAAAATCAAAAGTGTCGAAATTTGAAAAATCAATGATTTGTAAAAATCTTCCTTGATTCCTTGATTGTATAATTTTTATTTTTCATCACACAGCCTTACCTTACCTTGGTAAGCCTTACATTGGTAAGGCTGTGTCTACCGTTCTTCCTTGATTGTATAATTTTTATTTTTCATCTTAAAGTTTGTGCAAAGTAATTTTTACTATTCAATATGCATTGATAGATAATGCAAGATTAGTTTTCATTAATCAATGATTTTCTCCGAAAAAATGAAAAATTTTGTAGTATCTAAGTTTGAATATTTTTTTTGTATTTTTTCATGAAAAGTACGTTTAAAGACAAACAAAACCAAAAAAAAAACGTTCCGATTTGTCAATTTTTGAAATAGTTACGATCGTTTGAAAAAAAAACCAGCAGTTTTTCTAAAAATTCGTAACTTTCTTGGGTTGAGTAAAAAATTTTGAAAAAATTCACAAAACTGTTGTTGATGAGATAGTATAATATGTAAAAATTTCAGGAAAATTAAAAAGGGTTGGGTTCAAAAGTTGTCGATTTGGTGTGTAATGCCCCATATACAAATCCATTAATTTCTATACCAAGATCGCAAGGGTCACGGTGTCCAGGACTCCATCATACATGATACTTTATAAAAACGAGCCAAGCACCAAACCTTGTGGTATCCTGCTGGTTGATTTTAGCTCGGTCGTTCACAACTTTTCCACAATGACGAGAAATTTTCTGCTGAAGTACATAGTTTGCTAGTATTTTGAAGTTTTCATCTGGCAGAGTTGAAACCATTCTTAGCGTATAGCGTAAGCACTGCAGTCCAAAATTTAAAAAACGATAGATTAACCCTTGTGAATTTATTTCACCCCAAAAATTAAATATTGGAAACCATAGCTTTTTCAACGGATTCTTATGTATTTTGATTAGAAATTTGGTCTGACGCAGTTTATTTTACAGTAAGTATTAAAATTAGTAAAGAGGTGAGCTAAGTGAACGGGCTAAGAACCGGATTCTAGGCTAGAAGCCCTAGGTTTAATCCCCAACCCGGCTACAAAATTTATCCAACTTTATTATGACCCTCTCCTCTCGGAAGGCAATGGCAAACCACCGAGAGTAATCTGTCAAGAGCATTATGATCATGTTGTCTAGTAATCGACGCGACGGCTCGATTACTTACGGACACATGAAAATAATCACTACGCGTCTGTTAAGACGGATAGACTGGAGGAGAGGATTAAAATTAAACTTTTACTGTCGATTAAAGTCTTAATAATCGATTTTTGATTTTTCAGCTTTATACTGGTTTTTGAGAGACTTGCGCATGTTTCCGCAAGCTGTAAATGGAATTTTTGGATTTTACGCACCCAAATGCGTCATGCACAATATTCAAAACGATTTAGAAATTTTGGTCCAAAATTACAAAAACCATAGATTTTTTGAAATTAAAAAAAAACTATCGTCTTTTCGACGGATTCTTATGTATTTTGACGAGAATTTTTGTCTGACGCTGTTTATTTTGCAGTAAGTATTAAAATTAAACTTTTACTGTCGATTACAGTCTTCATAATCAATTTTTAATTTTTCAGCACTGGTTTTTTGAGGGACTTGCGCATGTTTCCGCAAGCTGAAAATATAATTTTTGGATTTTACGCACCCAAATGCGTCATGCAGAACGTTCAAAACAATTTGGAAATTTTGGTCCAAAATTACAAAAACGATTAACCTCTTTGAATTTTTTTTCACCCCAAAAATTAAATATTGGAAAGCTATCGCCTTTTCGACGGATTGTTATGTATTTTGACGAGAATTGTGCCTCTCAAGAGCTTCAGGTTTATCTGGATGACTCTCAATTTAACAACTCTCTTTACTTGCAACGGGAGTAGCGACTGGTGCTTTCCCTATTTGAGGGGGTACCCCTGCATGTGGCGACGGGTTGGCCGCTTTATTTTCACTATCTCTTGCAGTAGATGGAAAAGAAACCTCAAGCATTGCGACCGTTGATCATGACTACTTTCAATTTTTTTTGCAAGGATCTTTTCTGTGTTGATTTTGCCGCATGTAACGATTGCCGTTTGAGTGCTTTTTCATGTAGATCCAAGAGACTGAAAGATTATGTGTTATCTGGCATTAAACATTGAAATTTTTCATATAGGGTTTTTAAATAATCGCCACCTCTCTTCGGATTGATCAAGATGTGCCTCTTTAAGGTTTTAAGGAAGCCCTAGACGATCAATCTGTTTTATCAAACAATTGAGTCAATCGATTGACTCAATCAGCCTATCAGTTTTTTTATCAAAACCCCTAATCAGTGGATTCTTGTTAAAACCAGGAACATCTTGATCACTTAAAATAGTAGAAATGTTTTTTAGTACTTTGTATCTTATATTTTTTGTAAAATTCTCTAGACAATCTATAGCGTTCTCTTCAACCGCTTGAGTCATTCAAACTTTCTATCAATCACCGTCAATGCTTGCTTCAAGCGACAAGCGGGTTTCTAAACGATCAATCACGCTTGATACAATCGATTGACTCAAGCTTTGGATCAAAAGATTGATCGTCTAGAGCAGCGGTGGCGAACCTTTTTATGTACGAGTGTCAAAAATTTACAAACAGTATTAATCGAGTTGCTCCCGTGCCAAACACTTTTTAGTAGGAGAAGAATTAAAAAAAATTTTATTTCAGAATTGTATTTTTGAAAAATTTTCAAAAAAACTGAAAAATACGAATTTAAAAAATCTATTTTGATCGTTTAAAAATGTACAATACGATTTTTAAAAAAACTGTATTTACTCTTCCCTCCAGGGCCGTAACAAGTGCTTATGGTGAGCGGTGTTATTTGAATAACATTACTCCTCCCTTCGATCATATATACATCATCATTATAGATGATCTAAGTTTCCCCCTCACCGTTCAAAAAAAATTTTTAAATACTATTTATTTATACAATATTAAAGGTATAGTTAAACCTCCTCCTCCTCCAGTCTATCCGTCTTAACAGACGCGTAGTGATTATTTTCATGTGTCCATAATCGAGCCGTCGATTACTAGACAACATGATCATAATGCTCTTGGCAGATTACAGACCAGCAGTCTGGCGTAAATCAAACACGGATAGACTAGAGAGCGGGAAACCACGGTTCTAATCCTGGTTGCGTCAGATTTGTGCTGAAATCTAAAAAGTCCGAACTTGATCTGCGGACTATTCGCCAACCCGCCTGCCCAGCGTGGTGAGTTATGGGTAAACCCCTCTCTCTTAAAAAAGTTTAAAAGAGTTTAAAAGAGGAGGCTTAGCGTTCAGCAGTGGACGAAAACAGCTGATGAAGAAGAAGAACAGATTACTCTCGGTGGTTTGCCATTGCCTTCCAAGGGGAGAGGGTCATAATTAAGTTGGATAAATTTTGTAGCCGGGTTAGGGATCGAATCTAGGGCTTCTAGCTTAGAGTCCGGTCCTTAGCCCGTTCACTTAGCTCACCTCTTGTTAAACCAAAACAAATCTATTCTAAAATGTGAATAAATTGGTGTCAAACCGGTATGGAATACCCCCCAGCACAAGGAACTAACAAAGTAACTTTTCAAAATTATTGATAAAAAAGCCAATTTAATTCTTTAGTGAATATCTTTTCCTTATTTATGGCTGAGGGTATTCCATGCCCCCTGAGATCTAAAAAGTCCAAACTTGATCTGCGGACTACTCGCCAACCCGCCTGCCCAGCGTGGTAAGTTATGGGTAAACCCCTCTCTACAACTTATCAAAAATTTATCACAAAATTTATCCAACTTAATTATGACCCTCTCCCCTCGGAAGGCAATGGCAAACCACCGAGAGTAATCTCTTCTTGTTCATCATCAGCTGTTTTCGTCCACTGCTGGACGGGGGTATTCCATACCCCCCAGACCCCTCGGTTTCACGCCAGTTTTTTTAAATTATAAGAGGTCTTTGCTAGATTTTCTAGAATGTGAAGAAACGAGCGTGAAACCGAAGGGTCTAGGGGGGTATTCCCCCCATAGAATTAATAAGATGAATTTTCTAAATTATCGAAGACGATAAAAATGATGATAATTATTGAGAAAACATCTTTTTACTTGCGGCTGGGGGATATTCCATTTTTCTAATTGCTTTTTGCACCGTTTTGTATCATTCTGGCCATTAAAAATTTTTAAAATCAGAGTACTGGATATCGCCTTACTTTCCAACAAAAGAAGCAAGAAAGCTGACATTAGCGTCCTTTAGAGTTAAAAAAAAAATTGGTTGCCTGTAAAGTCGGTATACGGGCGAAAGTTTTACGTGACAACGACTTTGAGTGGTAAAATAATTTTAATGTGAATATTCATTCGTATAGTAGGAAGAAGGATGAAATAATAGTAACAATTTAAAACATTAATTTATACAAAGAATCTCGCACAAAGAATCTTGCCATATGAACCGGTGTGTATGCCTATCTCTCTCACTCTCTCTCTCTCGATCTGTCTCTCTCGCTCTTAGGCGGGCTAACCATGCCCGAGTGGAAGGGACGCGTGCCTCTCACTCGCTCTCATTGTGAGCGCATAACGTGAGCGGAGGGTAACGCAGTTTCTTGAAGTGTCACCCGGCAAACCAATTTATAAGACGTTGTCACGTCAAAAATTTAATAAAAGAAGTTTACTTTTTTAACATTCAAGCTGCAACGTCAAGCTTTCTCGCTTTCTTATTGTAGAATTAGCGAGAAATCTTGACGGTAGCGCCTTTTAGCGTTAAAAAAGTGAACTTTTTTAAGTGATCATTTGTCATGAACTTTTATCGTGGGGGAGGGGAACTTTCTCGCTCCCTATTGCTTTTGCTTAGCCGTTTTTACACAGCTGCATGTATTCGACTATTGATATTATTTCACGTTACTTAATTTGTAGCGCGTATAAAATATCATTTGTAAATCGTTAACGTGCCATTAAAATTTTCGTACGTGCCACCTCTGGCACGCGTGCTATAGGTTCGCCAACGCTGGTCTAGAGCGTCCTTTATTGATGTATGCAATTTAGTTGCTCTAAAAATTAACCAATAAGCTTTTCAGTTAGTAGGAACCTAGAGAAATCAGGTTTCATGTGTCTGTCTACTTGTGCTGAAAATCTCCACATGTTAGTAAGTGTAATCGTACAGGAAAAAAGCACCTAACTGAAACATGTCCAAATGCCAAGGTCAAGGAAAACATGCATTAAAACCTCAGTTTGATGTGTTTTTATGCGGGATGGGACGTTTTGGCGCAGCCGGTTCGGCGCGAAATCGTTTTGGCGCAAGCCCATTTCGGCGCGAGCCAGTTCGGCGCGAAGACTTTTCGGCCCGAGCCGGTTGGGCGCAAAGGTTTTTCGGCGCAAGCCCATTTTGGCGCAAACCAGTTCGGCGCGAAGACTTTTTGGTGCAAATAATTACAAACATTTAATTTTCCTTGAATTTTAGTCTTTGAATTTTTTTCTTTGAATTTTAGTCAGGCAGACATTAGATACAAAAAGATACAACTATTCATCTAATAGTTACAAAATAATCATTTGAGTTTGACTTTAATCGCACTTGGTTAAGTTTTTTTCTGATAAAGACTAGAAGTTCTATGAGCGTGGAATCGTTACCAGAAAGATGGCAAAAGGACATCAGACAAAATGGAAAATATATAATAAATTGATTGAAGTTTATTTTTAGTACAAAAACAAATTGCAACAGAGACGTGCTCAAGGGGGGGGGTTGAGGAAATACTAGAAAGCCGGCAGTTTTTAATCTAGAATTGGGGTTTTTGTATAATCGATTTTTAAACAATACAATACAAAACAAAATTATTAACCACACTACATAATATTCATCAATATTTATAATTTTTTAAACTTTTTTTTATTGTTATTTTTGTTCTTATCTAATAGAATGTTAATACAGAGCATTATATAAGGGGGGGGAGTTTGGGGGTTCAAACCCCTTGCATGACATAGATATGAAGTAAAAATAGTTTTAAAAGCTTTTTTTTGGTAAAACCGTTCTCGTAGCATAAAAAAAAATTTGTTTTAGGTAACCCCCCCACATGACTTATGTCTAGCTACGGTCCTGTGTCAATATGACATCCATAGTTTTCTGTAAGTTAAAATGCATATATGATTAATTGAATAACCCATTAATTAAACCGACCGATCAGATAAAAGTCAAATAATAAATAATTTTCTACATCCGCATAAATAATGATTTATGTTTATAAAAAGTATTTTTTGTCTTTCCGGGAGTAAAGCGATCACTTTACTCCCACTTTTGCGGGAGCAAAGTGCCAGTTTACTTAGGAGCGGGACGAAAAGTAAAGTAGCGGGACGAAAAGTAAAGTAGCGGGACGAAAAGTAAAACAGCGGGACGAAAAGTAAAAAAATCAAATTTATTACTACGTCTAAGATTCCAAAAATGCATACGGTACTTTGACAATGATATCATGTTACGCAAACTACCACATCTGGGGTAGGCATAATAAAGTTTATGGTTATTTTCAAGAAAGGACGACTACCTAAACCGCTTTGTATTTTTGAAAACTTAAATTTTATTTAACAAATTTTTCTAGAAATTCGAGTAGTTGACGAAATTAAACTTCGAGATATAGAAATAATCGATTTATAGCGGAAAGACAAAAAATAGTATATTCGCGCTCGGGAGTAAAGTGACTTCTCGTCCTTCGGGTAAATTTTCCCCTCGACTGCGTCTCGGGTAAAAACCTTTACCCTCATGACGAAAAGTGGCACTTTACTCCCTCGGTGTATAATATACTATTATGCCTATGATATTAAATTCTTGCGCCGAATCTGTTTGCCTCGAATTGGCTCGCGCCGAATCAGCCCCGCGCCGAACCGCCTTGCGCCGAACCGTTCTCGCGCCGAACCGTCTTCGCGCCGAACCGCCTCGCGCCGAACTGTCTTCGCGCCGGACCGGCTCGCGCCGAAATGTCTTAGACCGGTTTTTATGTAGGTTAGGTTTAAGTTAAGTTCAGGTTAGGTATAGCTTGATGATCTGGTTCATGGTCCGTCCGTTCCATCTTGTTTAAGTTTATAATCGCGAATGGACTGCCTTATGATCCGAATACAAACTTCTTAAAAAGGTGGGTAGAGTATAACGTTTTTAAATTTATATTAAAAATGAGAAAACCGCTCAAAAGTTGTTTTTAAAGAAAAGCAAGGGAACGAGTTTATTTTAAATTTCAACGTGTACTTTGTACTTGAAAGAAAACTATAAAGCAATATAGTTGTATTATATTTGTCTTTTAAATTTTAAAATTGTTGAAATAAAGTTATTTTTATAATATGTAATATTATTGAATAAAGTTTTACAGCCAAACTTTGGAAACGTTACTTTTAAGTTTCATCAACTTTTGTTTAGTAGAAACTTAATATTTTAAAAATTTCAAATTTTGCTAAGGCTTCTAAATTTTATGTGCTTTCATAGTGCTTTTACTTCTACTTATTTCGAATGAAATAGGTAAATTAAAGTTTGTTCAAAGTCGGACTATACAAATAAAATAAAATGAGTAAATGTTACATTTTAGCATTTCGCGTTTTAATTTTAATTTCTTGCATTAGGCATTTTTAGGCGTTCATATGCGGCGTACACAGTGAACCCTTGGCTTTTGAATTACTAAGGAAAGTAAAACATTTAATTGTTCAAGAAACCAATTGATTCTCGTTAATCCATTCGTATGCGTCACTTCCACCTTCAGGTTTCCTTAAACCGATTGCAACTAAAATCTAATCTATTCTTATCGTTAAGTAATTAAATCTGTAATAATTTATAAAAATTTCTGATAAAATACCAAAATAGCAAAGCCTCTGCTGTTAAGCGTAGAAACCTAAATTATAAATCTTCCTTACCGTTTAAAATGAGTTTCACTATCATAGTACAACAGACATCAACATTATTGTAGCAAATTTTTAAACACAAAGGCATTGTTTGAAAAAATTTTTTGGTACATTAGAAAAGTATTAAATTCAATTCTGAGTGACATAAAAGCAAGGCATATAAATTTTGAAGGACGTTTTTAAAATTCATGTAATGAAATAATTTAATGTAGCCAGGTACATATTAATTTTAAAATTTAATTAAGCCTTTGTAACATATCAGGGAGAATCTAATGATGATTTAGCTCAAATTTAAAGGTTAAAGGCCAAATTATTATCTCCAACATATTGTCGTGTTCTGACGAACAACTCTTTAAATCCCGTAGCTGTTGAAGTCGGAGTTTTGCATAAACGAGACTCTTCCTCAGTAGTAGGTTCCAAAACTTATTTGCAAACTATCCACAACCAATAAAACAAAATTCTCAGGGATAAAATTACAATTTAATGTGACGATAATAGTATTCATAATCAAATAAACTAATGAATTGAGACGAAATTCTTGTAATTAAACCTTATCGATTCAATCGATAATTCCAAAATCTTGAAGAATTATTCTACAAATTTACACATTTAAATTTTCAAAATCAGTATCTCCAATTTGTAGAATAATCAACGTCATATTGTAATCTAAAGAAAACATCTGTAATGAAAATTTACAAAAATAAGAAAAATTGTTTAACGTTTAAAAATTAGCGCTTTTGTAACTGTTCATAAAAAAAATTGGCATCATTAAATAACCTTTGTTGGTATGGTAACCATTACTAAATGCATAAAAACCGTTCGAAAAAGTTTATCGCGTAAATTTAAATTTCGCAATCAAATAACACAAATCTATTATTAAAATTGTTCCACTAATGTGTTTAATAAATTAAATGTGAAGAAATCCATTCATAATTGCGACTTGAAATGCAATTTTAACAACGTCCATTGTAGTTAACCTCAAAATTTCCGCGACATTGTAACAAATATCGAAGATCATCGTGGAAATAGCGTAAATAAACAATTTAAATAGTATTTACCAAGATGATGGCTTGAATAATTGATGATTGGCTTTTAAATCTCTTGCATCCACGATTGACAAAATGGTGGCCTCATGTCATGACTGGTACGTAAACTTTCCAAATCTTCAAAAATTACAATGAATTTCATAACACTCTTCTTTAGCAGCACACACCATCCACAAAATTCCAGTTGCTCATAATCTTCGTTAAATTAATTACCAATGGGTAATTTTCACACACTCCAAGATAACACCTTGAAGTCGTCAAGTCGTAGACTTCACACCTCCAACACACTATGGCAACTGACCATTTATCTCGTTTCCTGCACAAAGTTCTCCCAGGAAAAATCGTGTCGCACTCTGGTTGGTTGGTTTTCCAGCGGAATTCAAATTTCCCGATGCCAAATTCAACATTTTGAAGTCACTAAACTTTTAATTGCGAACTTCACTTTTTGTTTAAAAACACTGCATCGTTGCTCGTAGCTACCATTATACCAACTCAATTTTTAAACGTAGGTTAACAATTTTGAAATAAATAAAAATTAAATTAGTCTAAAATTTTAACGTTTTCATATTTGAAATGTTTAATTTTCAGGCTTTCTGGACTAATCTCCAAACCTAAAAATCTCGTCTCGGCATGCACTCATTGGCACATAATTGAGAAATAACAAGTGACTACTATTCGTCCAATCAAATTTAAGAAAACTTCCAAAACAAAACCTTGACCAAATGAAATTTTAAATTGTGGATAATTTAAACTTTTGGTAACTACCCCTGTACATGTCAATATATAAATCTACGTGTTTATTTTGCTTTCATGAAAACTTTTGTTTGAAACCTTAATACTGTTACAGCGTTCTTGAGGATTAATACTCCTACACAATTTTGTAAATTGTGGATCCATCTCTCTTCCGCACCTCTGATTGGTTCGCTTATTTATTAACGATTATTGTTTACAAAAAAGTTTGCTACCTACAAAATATGCGTACTTCTCATTGGCTAGAAAGTACCACAAGAAACAACACAAATGAAATGTGAGAACAAAATTGTTGAACAAAGCAAGCACGGCAGCAGCTAATACTAAACCCCATCGATTGCGAATCGCGTGGAAACTCTTCAAATAATTACGACAAAAAAAAAGAAGTACACGGAAGTGTTTAAAGACTACTTGAAATATCGCCGTAAACCTAAAACAATTTTAATTCACCGATTAGGTAAAATCTACAGTAATTGTCCCGCAAAACATCGCCTTCTGTTACACAAAATGAGGTATTTCCTAACTGGTTGTGTGAATAGCTATAATCGCGGTTTTTAAGTTGACAGAAACAATCCTTTGGTGGTAAAAATAATTTGTAGCCATAATTATTTAAAAAAATAAAAGACACTTCATGAATAAATTCATTTTTGTATTTGCGCTTTCATTATAAAATATCACAAGATTGTTTATTTATACAAATAAATAAATCTTAACACACATGTAAAAGATGACTACGTTTAAATGAAA
The DNA here is from genome assembly GCA_905340355.1 of Rhagonycha fulva. Classification (NCBI taxonomy): domain Eukaryota; kingdom Metazoa; phylum Arthropoda; class Insecta; order Coleoptera; family Cantharidae; genus Rhagonycha; species Rhagonycha fulva. The sequence continues at coordinate 5,667,560 of HG996559.1, forward strand.
AACTCGAAGCAGTTTATATTGTAGTAACTTTATATGCATAAAATACGTTTTTGTCTGGAAGTTTGTATGAAAATGAGATGAATGAATTTTGCGGGGCGATTTAACACATCTAATATAAATAAAAAGTAGTTTTGTTTTACTGTCTTCTTCTCCCATTTCCTTTTTTTTTTGAAACGCAAAACATTTTACCTGCTTATTTGAAATTGAAAAATGATTGTAAAAAATAAATTGAATAAGCACATTAAATTGTATTATAGAAAATAGGAACACGTGTTTGTGAAGACAAAGAATGTACAAATCAATGGAAGCAGTAAAGAGATATAGGAGTTTGATGATTGCATGCACTGAAGTGTAATAGAAAGAAACCATGAGGGAAGACATGAGAGAAGCTTTGATTAGCGGTCAAGCTAACTAAAAGTGTTGATTTATTGGCTGATGTGATCAATAGCACCAATAAAAAGAAAAAATATTACCGCAAGCAAGGTTCAGTTTTTAAAATCTTGTTCTATTGGATGGAAGAGATTATTTTTAACTAATAACAAATAACGCAACCTTCTCAGTATAAATAGAAATTTTAACTTTAATATCGGTAATTTGGGGAGGTGCAAAATAAACGTACAACTTTAAATTTATGTTTCAAATATAAAAAAACGATGTTAATGGTTCAGCTCGGAGTGGAGCACGGTTGTGTGTAGGAACCTTAACCATAATGGATAAAAGAAAACGAAACCTCAAGATTAAGTAAACCTGTCTGTAAAACAAGTCAGATCTAAAAAAACAAATAATAGAAAATGTTTAAAACAGCGAACATATTTTTTACATCAAATTTAAAATAGTGCTTCAATTTGCGTTGACGTGAAGCTAAATAGTGTATGTGACGCTTAATACATTCAAATACAGATATCCTGCACTTTTGTCATTCAGGGTTATTTCCGATTATTGTGGTTTTCTTCAGTTAAAAGGTAGACAAAGGAAATTGAAAATGTGGTGCGTTCAAAGAGAATTAAATTTCCTATAAATTTTCGTTTAAACAATTTTATGGGCAGACAAGTACACAATTACGCGATTAATTAAATAAAATTGTAAAATAATTATTATATAAACAAATTTATTTAATAATAATCCGATTCTTGTTTAAGATATTATTGAACGATTAAAATCGGGAAAGCTATAAATGGAAATGACATGGAGTAAACTCAATTTTGGGCCAAAACTTGTCGGAAACGTTGACAGATGTTCTCATTACTGGAAACATATTTCGATGAATTCTGAATTTAGATGGCGATAACCACTGTAATGTTGGTAATATAATAAAATTGATGTAATTACTTCAATAGATAATATGAAAATTGCTGATCTACCTATCTATTTTCAATTTAAATTATTTATTTGAAATTTTTTTGATGAGTTATTCATTTGAATAACTTTTCTAAACAAAAATTAAGTTTTTGCTGTAAAAGTTTTTGATATCAAACCCACTGTCTACAAATTAAGTGAGAGCTTGCTCTTTTTTTTAAATAAATTTGTGGTCAGTGAGTGAGCGGTTGGTAGCGAGAATCTCGTTATTCCATTCATGTACGTCACAATAAACGACAAGGATTAATTTTGAGATAATGCAAATTGTTGCTAATTTTACGTTGATAACTAACTAAATTAATATTGAATATGACGTCCGCATTATTAACTTATCAATGTAACGGTCAATTGAATTAAACCGTAGCCATTTATAATCCATAATAAAAGTGAATTATTGATAACAACACATTTTTTGTGTTGTTAAATTTTTAATGAAACAAATTATTTTAATATTAACTGTTGGTTGAAATTATGGAAACCGTTGAAGTTTTAAGCTCTAAGTTGTTGAGATCCCAACTCGGTCAATAGTTGAATCTTCAAGGATTTAAGTTTAATCATGTCAAGTTACACTTACATTAAAAATTTTTGTCCTATAAAATTAACAAATTATTTAGCAGCAATTTAGTTTTTTATAGCTTTTAATTGTTATACAGGGGATGCTTAATAAGTAAATAACTATTTTCAAATTAAAGTCAATTTTTAACAGTCTAAAATAATTAGAGTATTTCATTTTAGATTAAAGCATCAATAAAAGGAAGTCAATAATTAATTAGGTTACTGCTATAAAAAACCGTGTCGCTTCGAATTGTAAAATTAGAAAATTCGATTTGTCGTAAGTAATAGTAATGCAATTTCGGACGTTATAAAATATAAAGATAAAATTTAATTGTCAATGAAACAAACTCACATTTTAAATAAAACTAATTATCCCAACTACACTATTAAAATTTAAATTGGGGAAGGGCGTCGATACGATTAGAGTTAATACTTGTCTATCACACAGTTAAAGTTAATTGTAGTAATAGGACCCATAGGAGTGCGATTACACGGTGAAAAGTGAGAAAAATTGCTGAACGGAAAAACCAAAGTTTTGTGAAAATAAAAATTTACTCTTGTTAATGAGTGCGATTGATTGAAATTATGAAAAAAATATACGTAATTTAGGTATCAATGGCGTAACATTGAGAAGTTAATTCAAAAATTAATAAGTTGTAATGATTAATTAGCAAAAAAATCAAGAAATAGATAAAATAGGTCAAAGTGGTCAAATAAACCAAGGACCTTTTGGACTTGTAGTGCCATACTAATTCAATTTTGAACGTTATAGAATCTATAAAGATAAAATTTTTAATATTACGATTAAAATTACTATTAAAATTTAAATTGGTTGATTAAAATTGTGTGACATTCAAAATTAATAAACACAAAATTTCTAATTAAAACCATACAGATTAATAAATTAAATTAAACATATTATCAAAAGTTAGGCCAGTAGATTAAAACATGTCAATTTTAATCCTTGTTTTCAAATTAAACACTTTAAAATTTAAAATTAATTGAAAATTTAAATTACTGTTATTTAAACTTGTGGTTTACTAAAATTCAATTATAAAATGAAGATTTTTTTAACGCATTAAGCTCCACATGTACAAAATTCGACCGTTTACTGAAATTTCCGGATAAGAAATACACAAAATTATTTTCGAGATTGCCGATTCTACCGTTTAATTCGTCTTGATGAGAAAAGCTCAAAATTGCTTCGAGTTTCTAGTCGTGAAGTAAATTTATTATTTGGCGCCATTGCACCGAAAATTAGATTTAAAATTTTTTTTACTTATTTGTAAATTCAATTTTCCTGCTTTACCTTTGGTAATTAAGCATAATAAAAGTTACATTTATTTTATTAATAAATTTTAAATTACAGTTCAAAATCTGAAAGGGTAAAAAAAGTATTTAGAAAATATTATTGCGTTTCATTTTTGATTCAAATTTACCACATATTCAGAATCTGCATTTGTCACAATGGAAATGCAATATCGTATAAAAGTTTTAATATAAAAATTTGACAATGAAGCGTTAGAAAATTACTCCTTTAGGTGCTTTTTAATGTAATGATAAATCAATATCAAAATTTTTGTTAAAATAAATTAATTGCAAATGAATTGGAACTTCTTGATCGAAGCAAACACTTGAGATAAGTTAATGTTTAATTCTTTTTGATTTTGGCGAGGATATTGGATTGCTTTTACAGAAAATCAATCTCGAGAAATATACATAATAATTCAATTAAAAGAAGTTTCTTTTCGATAAAAGTTAAGAATTTTCTTAGATAAACCGTATATGTAGCAGTAACTTTTGCTAGACTTTTTAAAATTTGTTTAATATAAGTTATGAATTTCAGCAATTTGTGATTTACGGAGTTTAATTAATTATGTTATGTAAAGATGATAAGATTTTCCAAGTTTTATAATTAGAAAAGCATTTTATAGTAATAACTAAATAATAACTCAAATAAAACTTCGTCAATATTTATCTAACTTGTAACGATATACTTTAAATTTGAATTTTGCACTATTTAATTACTAGAAGGAAATCAACAAAAAGTGGCGATTTGCTATATTTCAATCAATTATATTTTTATAGTTTATACTGTTTTGAATAGATGGCTACTTCCTTTTGTGCTTAGAAGTGTTTGAGCTAATTAGAACAGGAATTATTAGGAAATGGTCGCGGGAAATTTGAAAGTTGATTACAATATTATATTACAAACTCTCCCCAAATCCATAAACCGCTATCAGAGCTTCTTAAGTTGTATTTTAATTTTGTTATTGATTTATATTATACTTATTTGAATTTAGATAAGAAAAGTTGTTTTAAAAAAGCTGTTAATATATGAAATATTTAATAATGTTGCATGTGGTCGCATGTGGTGCTTTTATGATTACAATTTTATATTTATTCCATTTTAATACTACGTTGCATATTAATATCAAATTATCTATAATCTTGTGTGTTAATTTTGGGATTGTGAATATTTTTATGATTGAAAATGATTAGATAAAACGTAAAAATTTTAAAAGCACACTGAAATATTTGATTAAAAAAAAGTTATATTGAGGAGTTAAAATTTGAAAAAGAAGAAAATAAAGTAATGATGAAAATAATTTAAGGTAGTAAATTTTACTGAAAAAATAGTAATATGGAGCAGGGAAAGGTAATTTGTTTTACAAATAAAAGTTAACCCTCATAAATCCTGCAATACCAAAATTACTAAGGGTGACTTGTATAGATCTAGTTTAAAATTTTAAACTGCAGATTAACCAATCACAATAGTCAAAATCCGAGTTTAAACCATAGTTACCGGTTAAACTTGGACTATACAAGTCACCCTTAGTATAAAAGAAATTACTATAATCTCAGGAGCCCTCACATATAAAAGAATCAAGCATTGTTTTTTTCATTTTCTTGCTTTTGTTTTTCTATGTGGGAAAATGTTGCATCGAATTTTCAAATCTAACCGCTCCCACATCAAGCACAATTACACCGCAGTTAATATAGAAATGTGACGTAGTAACAACAAAAGGCGTAAGTCACCCAGTAAGGTTAAATCGAATTACACAAGAAATTAAATTGATCAGTGCCCATTTGAACTTTCCACGAAAATTCCAATGATTATCACCAATACATCATCTTGTTGTTAGCAGTTTTAACCATTAAAATGTTAAAATTTGTCTCAGGTGTAATAAATAATATTAATGGCTTATCTACAAAACATATTTTTGTATTAAATCTCTAATAGAACAAATTTAGATAACGTAACATCGTCAGCATTTTCAGTATTCATGCTGAATGGAAAATTATTTTGTCTCTCGTGTTACCTTGTAAATAAAATTACTAATATTTAAAAGTTAACAATAATTATTGTTCTTATGCATCTGATTCTACGTGGAAAACTAACGTTACAATACAAAAAACATTTTGTTCGTTTAACGGTTGGCTGGCAATTTTGCAAAATAATTTAATCTTGATTCAATATTCAAAGTACATACGAATGCTGCACAGTTTGTTGCTAGTCATTTAATTTTATTGTGGGGATGTGCTATGTGTTACTAATTTTATTAAAGAAAAAGTATCTATTAGAGATGCGCCTAGAAAAATTATAATTCTAATTTATTTAGCATTAAGTATCCTGTACAAAAGTAAAATTTTTAAACGTTGATTGCTGACGCTTTAAGGTTACATAAAAAAAATCATTTCAAAAATGAAATATTTTAATACCTAGGAGGAGAAAATTTGATTTGGAAATCAAATTTAGTTCAATTCGTTTAATTAGCTTTGTTTGAATGCGTGTCGAATTTAAATGTCGATTTGAACATGTCGAGAATTAGTGTTGAGCTTTTGCAAACCAACCCCAAAACGTCTTTACGTTTTTATTGTATTTGAATTTAAGTGTTTCAACCTTTCCTCTAAAGCAACAAAAGTTATATTTTTTAATAATAAATAAAATTATTTAGAGTGACTAAGAAATATCAGGCCATTAAAATATACCTAAAAAGAAAATAAAATTTTTTATAATTTTTGAAACTTTTATTATATTAAATCATATTTTGCATGAAGTAGTTTGCTCTTTTTACTTATTAAAAGTATAAAAAATGTAATAACAAAATTTAAATAAAAAAATTTACAGAACAACATAATTTAAAAGTTATTCTTTGTATAAGAAAATTTAATTTTAAATAAAAAATGTTGCTAAATCTTTGAGAACAATACGAAATGTAATAAAAAAAATATATAATGTAGTAATTAACATGCCCTAAGCATGAAGCATATCCTATCTTATAAAATTATTATACCATGCCAACAAGAAACACTGTTAATTTAATAAGAAATTTCTCGATAACATAGCTCCATTTTCAAAAGTTTTGGTTTATAGCTTAAGTTATATGTTATTTTATGTTATTTATTTATAGAAACTATCTTGTTAATATAGGTCCTTTTTAATGATTCTGGTTTATAGCTTAGGTTATATACTATTTAACTAATGCCGTGCTCCGCAATAGGAAAGTCAGGAAATCTATGAAATAATGGAATCCTAAAACTGTAAACTGAAAGTTTAATACACTTTAAAGGAGAACCACCCTGTATTTGCTTACTTGAGGACAATCGCGTGAAGTTTAGGTTTAAATTTGATAAATGATGGTTTATTAAAAAATGCCCTACATTTTGTAAACGTAAATAATTTTTTTGAAACCATTCAAAACTGTTTACCCTTGCAATAACATCAAAATCTCTGGTTCGGGAGCATCGAGATTGATTTTATACGAAGCGAAAGCCTGTAAATGACACATCTACGTGAATAGAAATGATATTGTAAGCTTTTGAGGTATTTTTGACAATTAATTGTAAAGGTTTTTCTAAAATTACATTCTGTCGCAGACTATTCATTTTATAGTCAATTTATGTTTTAGTCGGAGATAAAAAAAGTCTAAATTTATACAAGACAGTATAAGAATGAGAGCCATGTTGGCGCCATTTAATATAACGCACCCCACACAAAAACGAATAAGCCCTTATAATATATGACTTGTTTTTTCAAACTTCAAAAAAGTTATTATGTAACTTGACTAAATTTTAGTTTGGATAAGAAATTATTAATCCGGCATTATTTTTTACGTCGTTCAATAACAAACTGTAATCAAAAGTTTCATTAATCATTAAGCTATTAGCATCGAAAGCACAAAATGCAAACAAAATTGCTTCCCCTTTTTCCATATCTCCTTGACCTTTATTTCTTTTAAGAAACCCACTTTAAAAGTCGTTTCATAAAAATTATAAACTCTTAAATAAATTAATTTTTTATATTTTATTATTTTCCACATAATTAAATAATTTTTTTAATGGCGTCGCGTCGCTTCAACCGAATGTCGCTACACAACCTCCCACGCTGCATGCAGTTGATTTTCTGAATTATAAGTTTTTTGAATGATTTAAGAGGAATTTTTATTATTCTTTGTTTGCATAGAGAAATGAGCCAACAAGATTCATGAAATGTCAAGAAAAGTGTTCCACTTAATTTCAGTTCTCGGTGTACAAAGGATAACATATCTCAAGGATAAGAATCAGTTGGTGCTAAGAATATGACAGAAAAGTCACGCAACTTTAAAAAATAAGGTTTCATATTTTAAAGTCACACAATGTTGCTGTTACAAAAAAAAGTAATCGAAAACTACCACGTAAAATGTTTTTCCACATTTTGAGTTTTCTCGTTTCTTTGCATTAATCCTTCTTGTTAATAAATAACAAAAATGGAGGATTTTAAATATGCGCCATTAATTTTTCTTCGTATTTTAGTTGTAATTCATTTCGGTAGCGCGAAAACTTAATTTCCTTTAGAGTAATAATTATTTCTGTAAACACGAAATTATTTTATCTCAATTACTAAATTTTACTTGAAATAAACATAAGCAAATTAATAGCTTTAACAGAAAGATAATATGGGCTCTAATTCTGTTTGTTGAACGCAGCGAGCTTAACAAACCTGTATTGTTTAAGGAGTTTCAGGTACTCGAATAAAATTATAAACTTGTTGAATCCAAAGTTCCTTTTTCATTAGTTTCTACTTTATTGCCTTAATTATTCCAATCTAGCTTTAATAATATTTACCTCTACAGAATAATTGTTTGCATCGCCTCCATTTATTAAAGAAAAATATGTGGTTGCTGCAGTAACCATTAAAAATTAATATTTAACGAAGGCAATATTGGTTTTACAATAAATAATGCATAATCATGCGCTTTAATGTTTGAAGATAACTGCAGCTGCACGTTAGTGGGTACTTCAAAATCGATTATTCCAACATAAGATACGGTAACTTGAGATTTAAGCTCTCGAGGTTAGTGCAAAGAGAAATCCCAGAAGATAAAATCTTTATTTTGAAAGAACTTTCGTATAATTCACAAAAATTGTGAGGTAGTAGTACCAAATCGTATAACGTTACTAGGCACTTACCATTGGCCTCTGCTCAAAATATAAATTTTTAAACCGACCCAACATTTTAATAATTTTATTTTGCAAAAATAACTAGTACTAAATTGATATTATGTGAATTTTCTATAAAAAAAGCTTTATCCCTGAGACGAATTAATTATTTATAGTATCTTTTACAAGATACGTGAAAGCTTTTCGTGCATAGAGGACCAGAGACGAAAGAGAAAACCTTCGAGCTTAAATTGTACGCAGTCAGCAATCCTAAAGAAACACGTACAAGTTCGATTAGTTGTGTAAAAGAAATAATATCTCACCGTTGAGATTAACTTTCATTATCTGTTTTTGAACAATGCTATCTTAGTAAATGCTAATTAAATAAAACATTTTTATTTTGTTTCGCTTTTTTTTATTTTATAATAAAAATACTTTAATGAAATCGGGAAAATTTGCCAAGTTGATTGTTAATAATCGCTTTAAGTTCGATTATTCTATTTATTGAATCTGAATCTCCAATAATTGATCTGCGTGTTTTGGCAGAACTATATTGATGAACTCAATATTTTTTTCAAATCAGATGACTATCACAATGCGAATTATATATTAGAATAATAATTAATTTGCAATTTGAAATAAATTGTAGAAGAGAAGGTAAGGATTTAAATTTCTTTAGAAATCCAATTTTTTAGAGTGTAACCATCTTTTTATGATTTTCATTTGAAAGTTAATGGAGTGGCTACTCAATCACAGAAGTTAACTTATTCGCTTTATTTAATCCCACAAGCGCTTAGCAATCTGTTTAGATATATATCACAAAATTATTTGATTTTTGAGGCAAACGACTCTGGGGTTCTCTGACCTAACATGGATATTTTATAATATTTTTCTTGCTTTTCATATTTTTGGTAGATACGTACGCTCAATTTATGGTTAAAATTAAAAACTAAATCTTTAATAAAATAATCATTAGAGTTTTGTCTGTAAATCGATTAATTTAGAATTGTTAACCAATACAGTAGAAAAATGTACCCAACATAAAATAAATTATGTAGGTAGTGACAAAAAATCATCAAATAATTTTTACTTCAAAAATTTAGGTCTCTTTTTGTATAACTGCTCTGTTGGTAGTTTTCTTTCATTAAAACACTATTTGATTTTTTAAATATCCTTATTACTTCTTTTCATAATTAAATAAAGAATCATTTAAAAAATGTGATAAAACTAAGTTTTAAATATAAAAAATTACAAATTCTTAACCAATGGCATTGACAGATTTGATAATTACCTTAGCAAATAAGGTACTAGCAAAATTGTGAAAACATGTAAAAATAGCGAAAAATTCAGCAGATATGATATCAAGAGGAATAACACCGTCAAAAGTAAAAAAAAAAACACATTATGGCGGCACTGACCAGAAGAAGAAATCCTAAAAACAAAAATCGAAAAAAAATGTTTGAAAGTAACAGTCAAAACCAAAATTAATACGTGGGTTGCTGGAAAAGTTTCCGGAATCTAGTAGTTTCAGTGGCGTCACCTTTTTTTAACTGACAGATTTGTAAAATTTGACCTTTTTAACTTATATTTCAGTTGACGATTCGTACTTAAGGGTACTAGGCAATCGTTATTCGCAAAATCCGCGCTCTTGTTTTTATTAATTTTAACATAGAAAGAAAGCAGATACACAAGTGTAATTTTAACCAATGTTTATTGATATATAAATGATAATAAAAATTATACTATAAAGTCCTTAGGAACATACAAAATGGCGGCACAGTCTGCGACGTATATACGTGTTTATTTTCCATTTTTACATGCTGTCGTTCGTGAAACTAATTTTTTTCGACTCTACAAATGGTTTTTAGTTTCCTAAGATACGTAGTTTGGGACTGAACCTAAAATTAGAACGATCGAATCGGAATTATTTAAGTAGTAGACGAAAAACCGCGATTTTTACGATAAAAATGCGATTTTTTTATAATTGCACGTAAACATCGCGACTTTTCAATTTTTTTTTGAAAAATCTCGAATTTTTATGGATTATTTCGGAGGTTCAGTCCCAAATTACACATGTTTTACGTGTTTTCAATTTTTTTCAAGTCACCAGAAACCTCCGTTTTTTTGGAATCATGTAAAAACCAAATGAAAATAAAAAGTCGAGAAAAACGCGTTCAAAGTTTTTTTATTGATAAAAGTGCTTTTACTCATATTTACCTTTTTTAAAACTATCCAGATGCATAGAATTATGTTTGCAGTAGTGCTTCGGCATCAGACCGTTATTGTAAAATTTATTTTTGTTATTTTTTTTTATTATTAACACAAGTAAAATGAAGTAAAGTTACAATATGACAACGATTTTGATCTCAATGTGAACAACTCACAACTGATTTCTTTTAATATTCTTTTTTGTTCTAAAGTAAAGACCAAACCATTATTCTAACGACCTAGGACAACCCTATGTAACATGATATTTAGGTCTTAAACCCTCTAGAAAGGCAATCATGCATCTGCATAATTCGTAGATAGATATCTATCTACGATTCTTTCTACATTTATCGAAGTATTTGAATTTTACAAAAAATTTCATATAATAAATTATTAAATTTTATATATTTTAATACATTCTATTTAATTATAATAATATATTACAATAAAGAGCTCATATCGTAACTTTTACAGTCGTCCGAGTAACGGTCTCCGCTCTGCTACCAGCGGTAGACTGACATCCAGCTCATGCACCGCTCCACATTTTCGCTTACCAAATCAACAATTTTGTGAATTTTCATATGAACTAAACGGTATTTTGTTCAGGAAGGATAGTACTTACAAAAAATTAAATAAAAAAAATCGATTTTTCGATTGCCTAGTGCCCTTAAGAGGAGCATTTTTTTCAGGGCCCTTTTAATTAAATCAACAGATGGCGCCTACTTAAATATTTTTATAAAATAAGAGGAATTTGCTATATTTAAAATATAGCAAACTCGTTGAGATAATACTATTCTATAAACAATATTCTTGATCTTAAGCTATTTTGAGTTCGTAATATTTATTTATAAAAACACAATTTATGATTAAAGTTTAATTATCTATTTTTGTAAGTGAGTGTGTTTTGACATACTCAATACGAACTCAAAATTGCTTAAGATCAAGAATATTGTTTATAGAATAGTATTATCTCAACGAGTTTGCTATATTTTAAATATAGCAAATTCCTCTTATTTTATAAAAATATTTAAGTAGGCGCCATCTGTTGATTAAATTAAAAGAGCCCTGAAAAAAATGCCCTTCTTAAGTAAACCGGTTTAGTTTACACAGCATTTTAAAGAAACAAATTGTAAGAGAAAATGGAATTTTTGTGTAAAAATTTTTGTGCCATGATTTGTTACTACTGTAGATGTGGTCTAAAGCCAAAACAATTCATCGAACGGCTTGTTTTGGCTTTTGGATATGAAACACCATCCAAGACTACTGTTTATACCTGGTTTTCCGAATTCCAACTTAGACGCACCACTCTCAGTGATGAATTTCGTGCAGGTCATCCAGCAACTTCTGTTGTTGCCACTAATGTTGATGCTGTACCTGAAATAATTGAGCGAGATCGGAATGTGACATATCGAGAGATTCAAGCATGCTTGGGCATTGACATGAAAACAATACACACGATTTTTCATGATCATTTACAAGTATGGAAGCTCTGCAGTCGTTGGATCTTACACAATTTGAGAGCACCTCAAAAGAAATGTCGTGTCAAATGGCGTCGAGAAATGCTCAAGAAATTCAACCGAGGTCTTTCAAATTTGGTCTACAATATCGTTACTGGTGATAAAACTTGGATTTATTTATATGAACCCTAAAATAAGCAACAGTCCAGTGTTTGGGTATTTTAAACTGAGCCTAAACTAATAAAAGTTGTCCGTTCACGTAGTCCTGCAAAGCAAATGGTCGCTTGTTTCTTTAGTATTACTGGACATGTGGCAACCATAGTTTTAGAAGATCAAAAAACTGTGAACGCTAATTGGTATATTACAATTTGTTTGCCGCAAAAATAAGAAAAAACAATAAAAATTGGCGAATTATTCTGCATCATGACAATGCAAGCTCTCACACAGCGCGTCAACGGTTGACTTCTTATCCAATAAAAATGTTGATTTAATGACCCTTTGCTCAAATTGACCTAATTTGTCACCTAATGATTTCTTTTTGTTCCCAAATATTAAAAATAAAATGAGTAGTAAGCATTTTTTGTCATTAGAAGCAGCTGTTAAAACATTTAAAACGCTGGTTTTTGAGGTATCAGCTTAAGAGTGGAAAAAATGCTTTGCAGATTGGTTTTTGAATTAATCTCAAAAGCGAATACTTTTAAAAGCAATAAAATTATTTACCAAATTTTATATGTGTTTTATCATATAGTTTCCGGAAACTTTTCCAGCAACCTACGTAACAACGAAAATAAATTCAACAACTGAACGCTTTTTGTCACTGATAAGGATGCTGCCAGAAATTTCGTACTGAACATAATATGAACCAAAAGAAGATCAGGAAAAACTTTAAATATCATAAGCAAATCAAAAATTCAAGATACTCTAAAGAAGTGTTTTTCAATAATTTTGAATACGCGACCTTTTTACAAGTTAAAAAATTCTTGCAACTCCGCATGGGCCATAAATAAATAAAATATTACTGATCTAAAAGACTACGTTTATTAAGGTATTATCTTCAGTAAGCTTGGCAGCCAAAGTTTCATCTTCTGATTTAAACGATGTGCTTAAAGAGGTAATTAAAATTGTGAATTCTATTAAAAGTAAAGCTTTGTAACCCGACTGTTCAGAATCGTTTGTGAAGACATGGGTTTGCTTCATTACAATCTCCTTTATCATACAGAGATTAGGTGGTTATCCAAAGAAAAGGTCAATGACAAGAGTTCTAGAACTGAGGGCTAAATTACAATCTTCCAAGATGCTAAATCTGGATATGCTAATTATTTTGGTGACTCTGTTTGGCTCCTGAAATTAGCATTTCTTGATAATTTTTTTAGCCACTTAAACCAGCTAAAGATAAGTTCAAAGCATTCCATGTAAAACTTTCTTTGTGGTTAACTTCTGTAAAAAAAATATATTTGAGTTTTTCCTTGTGTTCAAAAGATTGTTGAAGATTTGCAACAGCCCAATCGCTTGTAGTAAGTTCTCACATTCCTTGCATGATACAGAGCTTGCATAATTTAGAAGAAAATTTATTAACTTACTTTCAAGACCTGGACTCTGAAGCTGGCAATGGGAGTAGATGGATACTGAACCCTTTCTTGAATATATCAATAGAACTGGCTGATCTAACCACGGAGTTGAAAGGAAATCTTATAGATTTAGCTGTTGATGGCGTGCTTAAAATGGAATTCAATTTGCAAAGTATTGATGTGTTCTGTATGAAGAGAAAGCAAGAATATCCAGAGCCGGGAAGGAGTGCTTTAAAATTATTTGCATCTTTCGCCACTTCTTCCCTATGTGAATTGATTTTCTTTTTAATGGTGGACATTAAAACAAAAAAAAAATAGGCTTTAACTAGAAAATGGTTTGATTATTTACAAACATCTCAAAATAGAACCATGTTTTGACAATTTTTTGAAAAATAAACAAGCCCATCTTTCACAGTGAAATTGTATTTCTTTATTGTAGTTTAAAACCTAGAAACGCTTACCTTTTTTGCCCGCAAGTCCAAAATTTTTATTTGACTCCCCCAAATAGAACTTTGTGACCCCCCTAAAGGTCGCGACCCACGTTTGAAAAACATCAGATATATTTGCACAAAATTATTGTGTGTTACACAAAACAAAAATATTAGATCGTAATTATGATTCATAAGTAGAAAAAAAGCTGCAAGGAAGAAAATAAAGAAATGTGCAACATTTATCAGATATAAAGCAGAAACAGCTAACCAATTAATGAAAGATTTACTATCCATAAGGGTAAGACTAACACCACCGTTTTTTCACAGAGGAGTTCACGTAAGGATGTCTATTGTGTTCACAACTAAAGCAATTCATTTGGAAGCAGTAACAGATCTAACAACTAATGCATTTTTGGCTGCACCACAAAGACGTAGAAGAGGACAGTGAATATACAACAACAAATTTTAAGAAAAAATAGAATTAATAAAGGTATAGTGTCATTTTATTCTTCTAGTAGCCCACGTGATTTTTGTTCAGATCCAGATGGAATCGTACAGGTAGTAACAATGAAAAATAGAAAAATGAAAGCCAGAAAGAAAAATCTTCACAAAATCATACTATTACATGAAGAATCAAAAGACAATCGATATATTTTCGAAATATTATTTCGAACTTTTTCTTCGACTTTTTTGGCTCATACTCAGGAAATCGATTTGGTGTCGAATAAAAATAATTCACACCAATTTTTAGCTCTTTAACTCTAACGGTTGTCGAGATTTTCAAAAAAACCTGTTTTTTCAATTTTATTTTTATTTTTATAGTAAAATTCACAATTAATCAATGATGAATTTGTTCCTAATTTTTAGGAGTTTAAGACATGAGAAAAAAATATAATCATGATTTTTTAATGAAAAGCCGATTTTTGGCAGACGATAGAAAATTAAAATCTTTTTTTTAGCTTTTTTAAAATATGTCACTCACCAAAATTTGTCAGAAAATGTCTATTATACTCCTCTACACTCATGCATTTTTTTGAATTTTTTGAAATGGTGAAACAATATGAAAAAAAATAAAAACTCATTTTTTTTCTAAAACCTTGCGTTCTAAATAACTTATATTTTTTTTAGCTAAAAAATATATTTTAAAATATTTTAATATTTTATTATTTTAATATATTGTAATATTCAAAAACTCTTTAATTTTTTTTTGTTAAACCCCATAGCATCAAAACTAAGCGAGCTATGATAAATTGATTTTTTGTATATTTTAATTTTAAATATGATAAGTTGATCTATATTTATTTCGGCGACAAAAAATGTTAAAATCACCCCTTAATTTAATTACCATCCCAATTGAAAATAATTGTTATACTACTTCACAATTAACTTTATTTATGTACTTACTTGTAATATGCTCTAGTAGTTTTACAGGTTTAAAGTCCTTAGTTTTGAAAAAATTTGAGGTTGATTTGAAGAGAGCATTTTTGCAATTTTGCAAAAAATTGCCTTTTCTTAAAAATATTTCAAAATATATTAATGATACGCAAAATTTTATAAAATTAAAAATTGTAGGTTTGGCTTTTCTGAAAATTTAGGTTTTTATTGTAGTATAAAAATTGTATAAGATATGGCCGTTTAAAGTTTGCATATGTTCGTAAATAGTTGACATGTTGTTCAAACCCTTTCAGCTCAAACCATTTCAAAAGTAAGGGCTAAAAAAATTATATTATTTATAATTTATATGAAAAAAATAAGGATCTACTTTATTTTTGTTATTAGCTCACTTAGTTTTGAGGCTACGGTATTTTATAAAAAACAAAAATAAAGGTCTTTTTAAGAACTTTAAAGAAGATTTTATAAGTTTTCCCCAAAAATGTATTGTTTTAAAATATATTAAAATAATAATATATTAAAATATTTTAAAATATATATGAGACGGTCGGAGAGCAATGGTCAAGCGAGTTGACTACGAACGCTCAATACCCGGTTCGAATCCGGGTAAGTAACAAGTTATTCTGGCCGTCTCGTTTGGTCCTCCAGGTTGGGGGTTCTACCGACGGGCTGGCTCCTCGTCGTAGGTAAAAAATGTAAAATGCTAAAAAACCAAGCGCCAATTCGCAAGTTTGGTAGTTTGGTATCGGACAATGTCGCAAGACGTTTAAAACCGACTATACATACATAAAATATATAGGTATGAATTTTTTTATGGTAATCTTTATTTATATTTATTTTTGGCAAAAAAATATTTTAGACAAATTTTGTTTAGCTAAAAAAAATATATAAGTTATTTAGAACGCAAGATTTTAGAAAAAAAAATGAGTTTTTATTTTTTTTCATATTGTTCCACCATTTCAAAAAATTTAAAAAAATTCCTGAATGTAGAGGAGTATAATAGACATTTTCTGACGAATTTTGGTGAGTGACATATTTTAAAAAGGCTAAAAAAAAAGATTTTAATTTTCTATCGTCTGCCAAAAATTGGCTTTTCATTAAAAAATCATGATTATATTTTTTTCTCATGTCTTAAACTCGTAAAAATTAGGAACAAATTCATCATTGATTAATTGTGAATTTTACTATAAAAATAAAAATAAAATTGAAAAAACAGGTTTTTTTGAAAATCTCGACAACCGTTAGAGTTAAAGAGCTAAAAATTGGTGTGAATTATTTTTATTTGACACCAAATTGATCCCCTGAGTATGAGCAAAAAAGGTCTCAGGGGCAGATTTCTCATATTAATCCGGATATGCCCTTTGTTTTATTTCGTAAAAAAATTCCTTCGAGCCGGATTTGAACCAGCGACCTATGGATGTCTGATTTTTCTTTACTTTCTACAGTCCACCGCTCTACCAACTGAGCTATCGAAGGTTGTTGATAATTATTATTATCTTAATTAGTGTGTTTTTAACTTGTAGATTTAAATATTAATGCATTCTTATTTTTTATAAATAAATAAAAGTTACAATAAGAGGTATCTTAGGTTAGTGTTTTGTAGTTTTAGATAATGATATCCACCAATTAAATCAAAAAATTTTATCCAATACCTGCAAGTAAAATAAGTTTTACATTGCCATTTCCAAGCAACCAAAGTGGGATTTTATTCACTAGTGTCCGCTAAATCCAATTTACCTCTAATAATTTAAGTTTATAGAATTTATTTAAAGAGATTGAACATCTAAATTATTAACACCAACATTTTCATGAAAATTAATGGCACCTGATGATAATTTTGATGTAAATTCGCAGAATTTTATTAAAACTCAACGAAAAGTCTAGTGTGTCAAATTGATTACTGTCACAAAATGTCATTTCAAATTTTTGATTTTGAAATTTTTATTTTACTTGCAGGTTTTGGATAAAACGTCGTATGCCACTCTTGAGAAAAGATATTTTTATCCACTTACGGAAGACAGCAGCATACTCGGCGTTGCCTCGTATGCTAAACTTTCCATTCGTGGATAAAATGTATCTTTACTCACTAGTCCCATAAATTACTATTAATGGCCTTATATTTATTATTGTTTAAAATATCATTAAAACGTCTAAATAGTCAAAAATAATGTAAAAAGGTCAGTTTGTTACAGCAATTTTGAAATATTAAGTAAAAATGTATAAGGCCATTAATGTCTCATTACCTAATTGACGACAAAACACCTACTTTAAAACAGCCTTTATTTTAGCTATAACATACCATTGCTGCAATTTTCTCCCACCCCCGACAGAGTAAAGCTTTTAAAAATAAGTGGTTGATCTAGAAATTAACGTATATGCATCTTGATTTGCCACAATCTCTTCCAATTAAAGCAGAATGCTGAACAAATATGGCCTACACGTATGGTTACATTCATCCTTAGTAAGACCACAAAACTTCATCAGTCACGTACTAGATAGCTGATAGATTAACATTAATAAATTTAGAAACATAGTTTCAAAAGTTTTTAGACAAAATATTGCAATTTAATTCTCTCATAAACCACTCCCTTTCTTTTAGACTAGAATATTGACAAAGTTTCAAAAATTTAAACAATATTTTTGCTGTTTCATCATCGGCAAAAATCACCACTTAAAAAAGTGGTTTCTAAACTTTATGATACTATCCCCCCACCCTTCACACCTTTAATAAAAATCTATTCTTATATACACATTTTTAAACGGTAAGAATTGCATTAATACAAAAAAGTAATTAATAAATTGAAAACTTTTGGTTCTAAAACATTTCTAAAACAGTTTTGAAATTGCTGGAATAGTACCTATATCATTTTCACATTTTCATTTACAAAATTTTTATTATTATTGGTGTTAAATTATTGAAATATGCTGATATCTCTATTTTGAAAATATATTCAATATAATTCAGTACCGGATCACTAATTACACAAAAAACCAAAAACAAAACCTTAATTGAGAAAACTGAAAATTGTATAAATTGAAACAAAATGAAAAGTAAAATTTTAAGTTTAAAATTTTTTTATCATCGCGTAAACACTCGTTGATAAGAAAAAGACGTTTTGGGAATTAAGGGATAATAACATTTTTATGAAGTTGAAAGAAGGAATGCAAAAATGAAGACTTGACTCGAATTGTAAGAATAAAATTATAAGTAAAATTTTACATAAGTGGTCAACTGGGGCTTCCGTCATTTATTATTTGAAATGCAAAAATAAAATTTTGAGAAAAGCCACAATTTTAAAAGTTTTTAAATTTATGCTTGCGATTTTATCGGCGTTTTACCAATTTAAATTTACTAGACTTTAATAGTACTTTTTCTATATTACGTTTTCATATCTCTTCTTTCTATTCTTAAAACTTAATTGAATATCGGATTTCGCTTAATTTTATTCTAACACAAAACCTAAATTAAACGACTCGAGGTTTCTTCAGAAAAGAAGAAGATATTTAAATGAAATGTAGTATTTTTTAAATAACTCTTTGATGTTTATATTATTACGACTTAAATATATTTCAAAGCGAGTGATAAAGTGGAAAATTTTTGAATATGATAGATTTAAGGTTGAGAAAGTTTTAGGATACTTACGAATCACATAAAAGATAAATCGACAGCTTTCAAAAAGCTTCGTTTTGAATTCACAAAGGATAAATTTCTCTTTTTACCCTTTTTCAAGTTCTTTATTGAGAGTGTGGTCATTAGTATTAACGTCTCAACTACTTCAAAATCTTATCTCATAATGAAAATAAATAATTTTTTAAGGCGAACTGAACGTGATCGCAATAACAACAACAAATAATATTTAAATAATTAGAGGTACGTTATTTAAAATCTTACTAAAAATTGATAGCATGGACTTATTACCTTAAGATTGAGTTTATTTTTTATGCACTACTAATATTATAAAACCACACTTCCTCGATGCCTTTCTGACGTTCAAAAGTAGCCAGCTCAAAGAGCTAGATGGTTAGGAAACTGACAGGTGTCGCTAGTGAAACTTTTGGTTTCATTTGATGACGTGATAATATTGACAAGTGGTTTTCAGCACAGTTTTACATTATTTGTTAATTAGCAATAAAAAACTAGATGAGATTTATTTTTACATCAAAATGTCCTGACGTCAATAGTAAAATTTTCCACTTTATTTTATGAAGAAAAGTAAAAGGTTGCATATATTAACGTTCTTTCAAATTAATTACAATTTGGTGGTGTGAAATTTGTAGTTGATATTAAACTATTAATTAAAAAGTCGCCGTTGTTAACTGCTCAAGTGCGATTAAATTGAAAAAGTCAAGCAACTAACTCGACCTTAAGAAATTTTCATAACCTGGTAAAGTTAAAAATAAAATTTTTAAATAAACATTATAATAGAGCAAATTTTCATTTGGACCGTTGCGCCTCTATATAAAAATTACAAATGACAGAAGACACAAAATTGCGGTAGACCAAAATAAGCTATTCTGTTTGCAGATCAATCATGTAAAACCTTTTCACTATGTAACCCACGTCTGTTTGGTTCATTAAATTATTATCAATCTAAAGGACGTCTAAGTCCTTTATCAATTTTAGAAAAATCTGATTATCGATGATTTCTGACTTTTTTCCCACAAGATAACGGAAATTTTTCATAAAAATATTTAAAACAAATAAAAGCAAGTAATTAAATGGGGTGAAAGTTTACAATTTAATTAACCATCAAAATGGAAAAATACAGGGTGGTTGTAATATAACAAATAAAAAATTCGGTTTTAATAGATTTAATAATTTGTGTGTGGAATGTTAAATAAAACATACTTGGCTTTTATCATTTTATGCAACACTGAAAATTTTAGTTGCTTTTCAGCAATAAAAAGCATTAAAAATGTTGAAAGGATTTTAAGTTAAAGTACTGTAATATTTATGGTTACATGAAATGCAATCTTTCCGTTCTAGTGCGTTTTAGAAAAAGTTTATGAAAACCGTCGAGATGGAATACATTTACGATGGTACATATAAGTTACCTATTTGGAATTACGTAATATCAAACTGGACGTTTTCCATTGTATTCATGAAATAGACACTTCTATGTCACTTTCCTTTTTTGTTACGTTTCATTGAAAAAAGTAATTAATTTTTATAGTTTGTGTGTATTTTAGAAGATATTAAATTGTGAGTAAATAAAACATATAAATATGAAAATTTTCTTTTAAATTGAAATGGTTATATTTACTTCAAAAGCAAACGGATTTTCATCGATAATATTGAAACTAATACATTTTTATTTGCTCCGAATTCATGTAACACATCTTTCAGTTCCTTTAATCCAATATTACATAAATTCAGCACGAAGGAGAAATGCTTTTAAAATTAAGTAGGTATTTCATTTATAAATTTTCTCAAGTTGAAAAAGAGAATAATTTAAGAGAGTTGATTTGATATGCTACAATTAGAACGATCAAGAATTTCAAAAAAAAAAAATTAACACGGGATAATGGGCCATTTGGACCGCAAATGTCTTGTACGCTGAAAATTAGTTAATAATGGCGCTTTCCACCAAATACATGAAATTTCAACTTAACGATTCACGCTGAAACAAGCTTAAACAAAGTTACTATTATAACGCTTATGAATAATTAATCCATCCCACTAAGCAACAAAGTTATTTACACAATAAATATATTTAAGTGGAATCTCGTATTAATGGATTAAAATTATCAAAATTCGCAAATTGTGCTAATTAAGTTGAATTACAACAATATTGGCAAATTAGTATGCTAATCCGCTAAAAATTTAACCGGTTACAAATCGTCACATCAAAAGAAAATTTTATTTTGACAAAAAATATTATATTTGCAAATGTATCTATTATTTCAGTCTACGTATAAATTAAAAAAGTCTTTACGTTTAAATAAACTTATGACTGCAGGAAAACGTTGCAACTTTTTTAGGTAACAACTTCAATTTAAAAACTAAGTTAATTTAAAAAGTTAAAATGTAATTATCGTAAAAGTTATCAGCTTAAATAATTTTTCTTTGAATGACACGGGTAGCAGCTCAGGTGCCCCCTGATTTTAGGTCACTGTTTATAATTTATTATAATTAACTAATTTTAATCTGTCCAGATTATCGTCGTTCTTATTGGTGGCCACCCTTAAAACTGTCTGTAATTTGGTCACCATCTCAAAACTTTATTTATTAGTAACAAAGGTGAAAATTTCAGAGAACACTTACAGTCTAACTGTGACCGTTAGCAAATAGAAGACAATAACTTTCTTATGACCTCTTAACGATTCGGAGGGCACGTAAAGCTGTCGGTCTGTTACAAATAATGCAAGAATATCAAATTGATTTTATTTATTTTATAAATCTACATTTACAATAAAAATCCTATATTTTCTAATTAGAATTGTTCAATTTGTTAATAAAACAAACAAATTAAAGTTCATTTTTATTGAACATCCATTTGTTTCTTAAACAAAATTACTTTAACTATTAACCCAGACGCTTTCCCTTCTAATAAAATACCAATGGTGCTAAGAGGAACTAACATACGTGAAATTCCTTACGGGCATCTTGTAGTGCTAGAATTTATCGATTAGACCTTAGTGATATCTGTTACTCCTTGTTGTTTTCTTATGATTTTCTAAGATTTGCAATGTAAAGTTGCATTAAATAAAGAATATTTTCGTTTAATGAAGTTTAACTGAACCTTTTGCAAAACGCAAATTTAAATGCTATTTTTTTATGGATATGCAGTACCGTAAAATTCTTAAATGTTTTTTTGGTGTTTGATGATCCAATAAAAATTTCAAATCAGATAAGCGTTATTTAGTACCAAAATTTTTCTAATCTTAATGAGAGAGCTTTCATCAGAGCTTTCCTCGTTTAACAATGAACTATTGGATGTAATTTTGGTTTCATAAATTCTAGACCAAGTTTGCTATTTGATTCTCTCACATAGTTCTTTTTTTGCAGAAATTTTACTATTTATTTTAACTGAAACCCTTAGGTAAATTATAACTAATAAAAATTGTTAATCAAATTTGTCAACATGATTTCGAATTTGATCGTTAATCATAAGGCATGTAATAGTTTCAAGTTTTCAGTATGTAGTTCCTTCTTAACTTTTAATTAAACTGTTACGCTACACAGCATGATTTAACATTTGCCAATTAATTGGTGTTGTTTGCTTACTTATACTGTTAATTTTGCTAATACATGAATAATTTTGACATTAAGAGCAACACAATACAACAATTTCTAGTTAAATAACCCAGAGTATGCACCAGCATGCATTTAGCTACCATGCACTCTGAAGCTGCACTATTAATTTAATTTTTTTCCCCACTTATTAATGCATTTAAATTGCATTAATTGCAGTTTTTGAAAAATAAATCAAAATTATCATCAAGTGGATAAAACGTTTGCAGATAATAAAGGTACGTAAGACTTCGCATTCAATTTTCAATTAATTCTTATCTATTTTGGAGTCCTATTTATAACTTCAACAAATTCAATTCTTTTAAAAATTATATACTTCCATAAATTGAAGCAAGATTTTATAGACAAGTCTATGACTTCCATATGCACATTTTCACACTAGCTTTCCTAATTATAATTCTCAAATTTGGGCAGCTAACCTAAGTTTATTTATTTTATTGAGTGCCCGTTACTCAGTTGTACCTATAGACATTGAATGATTTCAAATTAAATAATACGATTAGCAAATGTCCTAGAATTTTGAAAAACGATTAAATAAAATGTAATAAATCAAAATGAAGTATTGCTACTATTATTTTATTTTTATGCGACGATTTTTAAGAAACTATACAAATTGAAATAGAAACAACATGACATAAACGCAGTCGTAATTAATTTATCATCAACAAATTGGGGTTGGATGCTAAACACTTGGCGACAGTTCCAATTGTAGACAGATCAATAAACGATAAAAACAAATATATAAAGTCAAAGATCTACGGAGGTCAAAAGCATCGATAAAAATACAAAATTAAAACAGAAAATAATTATTCAAAAACACCAGAATAATATTAAAATTATTTATAGGTAGGTACAAATAAATTTTAAATCGATGTAAACTATGACTGATTTTAAAATGGTCTGTTGTTTCATTTTTAAATTAATTCAAAATTACTCGTTCAAGGTTCAATCAACAAAACTAGATTATGGCTAATCTCCTAATTTGATGCTGGCAAATACCAGGATTGTAAACTCAATTGTTTTATTCAACCTAATTTTTACCATTGCAATGGAATCTTTCATAGTCATCTGGACCAGTTTTCCCATTTTTCTGAGCATGTTTAGTTCAAGCATCACTTCATTCAACTTTTCACGCTTAACGAAATCAAAGGCTTCTTGGAAGTCGATAAACAGCCGATGAAGCTTTACGTTATGCCGGCCTTCTATCCGTTTGACATTCCGTCTTTACTACAAATCTCAAGCTTTTTTGTATCAGTTTGTATATTTTTTTCCATTTTTTATCTTCTTCAATATTGTTTCTACTTTACAAAATGTTGCTTCAGTCATTGTTTTATCTTCCGTTCTTTCCCCCTTTTCTTCCCCCAACAAAGACAAAAACGCAAAAAATTAGTTGGTTTGGCTATGTAATAAGAGAAAAGCCAGACCATGTTTTAAGACAAATCTTAAACTGAAGACCAGGTGAGACAAAGAATAGAAGAAGAACAAGAGACTGGATGAAGTAAATCAAATTTTACAACTTGAATGAGACCGTAAAAGTGTAATTTTTATTCTTAGTCAAAAATGAACTGCGTAAGACGAATTTTCTCATTAAAATACAAAATAATACTTCGAAAAAAAATGAGTTTTCTAATATTTATTTTTTGGGGTGAAAAAAATTTAAAGAGTTTAATCTACCGTTTTTGTAAAATCTTACTTCATTTTTAAAGTGGTGTTTTTTACTGACGACGACGTATTTTGATGCGTAGAATTCAAATTTTGCATTTTTAGTTGGCGGAAAACAAGGGAAATGGTTCAAAATACAAGTAAAAATCCAAAATTCGATTTTTACAACTTGAATGATACCGTAAAAGTATAATTTTTATTCTTAGCCAAAAATAAACAGAGTCGGACAAATTTTCTCATCAAAATACATAAGAATACGTCGAAAAAAAGTGAATATTGTAATATTTATTTTTTGGGGTTACAAAAATTCAAAAAGGTTAATCTACCGTTTTTGTAAAATTCCACTAAAATTTTAAAGTGGTGTTTTTTATATAAAACACACTATAGGTACATAGTAACGAAATGACATGTTTTATCGCCGTTAGAACATAAACATCGTTTATTGGTGTTTTATTTATTACTTTCTGTACGAATAGCTGAATTTAATAAGTTTCACTATAATATTTTACAGATTTGTTTTCCAGACTGTAATATCATATCAAATGCACAATAATTCTCATTTCTAACTTCTGGACTGGAATACCCACTTACTTTGTCATTACTTACTTTGTCTTCCGATTCTGTTCCGTTTGTGACTGTTTTATGTAACAGGGGAATAACACAATTTAGGGGACTAAATTTCACATGGTTAACTCCAGATAGCTTTAAGGATAGCTCTGTGTGCTAGACTTAACGAAGTCAAACGCAGGTAAATCTAAAAGTACCATAACATTGAAAATTTTTTGTTAGTTTTTAAGCTTTTTTTTTTAAATCAACCCTCTGTAATTGATAATAAAATAGGGGACGCTTCAAGATCTTATAAATTATTTAAAAAATTGATAAGTCTTTTACTATGGGGTAGGAACATAAAGTGCAGGGGCTGTTTTATATCCACTATAAAATGTATCAATTTATATTTAAGTTATTCAATAAAATATCAAGTTAGAAATTTTCTGCTTTTGACAAGTTTAAGAAATCATTTTTTTTTATTTTTTATCATTTATCACACTGTTTTGTAACATAACTAAACGTGCGTAAGAAATGAAAAAGAACGCATTATATAAATCTTCACAGACTCGACGTCTTTTCTTTTCAGACACATAAATTTTCTTATACGATTTATTTTCATTGTGGTTACAAAACAGTAACTTGTAAATAATTTAATTAAGATAGTGGTGTTTTGCTGTCTTTTTCCTGGTACCTAGTAAATTTAACATTTACAAAGATATTCGCTTTAACTTTAAAACCATCAAAGAAAATTTAAGTACAACTGCGCTTGATATAAAACTTTTAATGAGTTGTTCAAATTAACGAAGTAGCTGAATCAGTTTTACGGATTAATTGTACAGCGCACAACAAAAATTGAAGGGATTTTTTGACAACCAAATTGCTGAAAACAATAATAGAAAAGATGACAGAACTGCAGATGATCATATTTAAAAAGATGAAATAATTGACGTTCCAAACATTTAACTGTCAATATTCCTAACCCAACTTTTGACTTTCAGCATGGGAAATTTGAAAGTTAGTTACATTATTACACACGTTGTGCACCGTTTACTAGTTTTTGCAAAACTTTCAATAAATTGTTCTTTAGATGAAATTCACTACGCTACCATTAATAACGGATCAATCACACGGCTTTAGTAAAGTAACTCTCACTGAAAGAACTGCTGTATCGATCACATACTTTTATAACTAATATAGAACAAAAAGTTAATTTAGAAACTGAACCCTTTTATCTTGAGCATTTCAGTCTATATTTACGAAGTTGTCTAAATACTATTTAACCCAATTCTTGAATGTTTGAAAGTATGTATTATTGAAGCAAACCAAATAAAGGGGTAAACAAGATTTAAAAACAGAAAAATGAAAGAATATAAAAGAGCAAATACAACTACTTAAGAAGTTTGCAGACGGTGGTAGATGGTTCAGCAGTCCAGATGATTATTTTGTAAATCGTAGGAAAAACTTTTTTCATCCGAAATAATTACTTTTAAATGAAGTCTAGTGTTTAAAATTTAAATCACCAATTAAATATTAAAACACCGGTATTGCATTTAAATGCGTCATAGATGAAATAAAATTTATGTACTAGTAACATTTTCAATTCGCTAATGCTCAAAGTGAAACAAAATTGCTTTTCACATTAAACTTTAACAGCAATTAAATGCTGACTGGAAGAAGATTTGTACGTGCACATCAGTTGAGGTGTGTTGAGTCCGAGTTAAGCAATACCTGCTGCTTCATATCGTCATCATAATGACTTTATTTTTGTGCATAAAGTAGAAAATTAATATTTGTTCCTGAATAATAATGAGGGTAATGGATGTGACACAGTCATTTAGTTGCTCGTGCAGCTATAATTATGAAAGTAAGATATACAATTAAGAGAAATTGGTTAACCGGAAAGAGTAAAATAATTACTCTTCAAATTTACTAGAGGAATAACTAATTGCATATAATCAAAAAGGTTTTGTGGTTTAAAATCTTATTATTAATAATAAGTAGAATTAATTCAGCTTTTACCATCAGCCAAAGTTTCTTAGAGAAATGTGTACAAAATACCTTCAATAATATGTAAAACAACTTCAAAATTTGTTTTTTGATATTTGTTTTACCATTATTTCGATAAACTTTAGGTGTAAAGTAGTGGTAATAAAACCCAAATAAATTTCAATAAATGACTTTTTCACTCCTCGACTCTGGACAAAAATTTAAAAAAAAATTAGCAAAATGCTGTTTCTAAATTCAAAATTGACAACAATGCAAATTTTGTTCTTAAAATTTTAGGTTTACTGATCAGAATAAGATCAGGCTTATTTACAGCTTTACTTACTCCATACCCCCAGACCCCCCGGTTCTTAAGATAGCCTATAAATTAAGTGCATGTCAGATAAGTTTGTCTTTTTTTTTTCTAGGAACATGGAGGTCTAGAAACATATAGTAGTTCCCCCCCGCCCCAATGTAAAGAAACAGAAGAAAAACTGCTTTAATAAATTGATGCTTTGGACCGTAAGTTTTTGGACATGGATAAAGTCAAATTTCATAGGTTAAGGATCTTCAGTACTGTGACATAATTAATGGAATTTTAAGAATATTAATCGATATTATTGAATCATTTTAGACATAGATATATAATATTATACATTATATAGATTTAATAGAATTTATAAATTTGTTTATTGTATTTTTAAGAAATGATTCTGAGTTTGTTGATATTGTATTTCAATCTAAAAAAAATTTAAAATGGAATTTTAAAAAAAATCAATGCAGATCTAGTTAAAATTTAGGCAAAAGCATAAAATTTTTGTAGCATTGATAATAACAAAAGACTCCACTTTAAAACTGCCATTACACAAAATTTTCTTGTAACTGTTGCAACTTAAGGTGAGTACCTCATTTACCGTGTTGATCTCATATAGAATGATAATGTTAGCTTTATCGAACATACCAGATGAGAAAACTTTTTCAATGTAATAGAATAGGGGACAAAAACGTAGGCTGTGATAAAGCCGACTTTTAGAAATATAAACTATTCCAGTAAAAGTTACACTACATTTAAAAGCAACTTAAAGAATAATAATTTTAAATAACATTTATATTTTACAATTTTTACATTTTCCAAAATTTTTAGCAGGTATTTTATATTTCACTTTAACCACTTCCTTTTCTTGTTAACGTGGTTGGAATTGTAGTAAAGAAATTTTATCAAATGCTTTGCATATCTGTAGTAATATGAAAAAAATTACATTTTCAATTTTAAAGTAAGAAGTCTGAAAAGTTCTATAAGTTTTAAAATGATTGCTACGTTGTAGAATTCAACTTAATTTAAGATTTTATAGATGTACTAGGTAGATGTAAAATGGATGTAGGTAGTCAATTTCAATTTATTGCTTTCGACGGCGAGTGCCCAAGCAAATATTTTAATTTTTATGACCATTATAAATAGGTATTGATTTGGGGTATATCGGGGGGGGGGGGGTTGATTTTTTTAAGACCCCTGTGGCTGGGGGTCTCGAAGTGCATCAACTACTGGGTTATTAATTTTAGAAACACTGGAAGGCCAAGCTAAGAAATTCTGCGAAGTCCCCGAACCCAGAATTTCCGCTCCGTAACTTAACCAGCGGTCACATCACTCGACGACTGTGGATGGTTAAATTTTATTTTGCATTTTATAAAAAATGACTAATTATATATAAATTTTGAACTACAGAATATTTTTTATTTCTAAAATTTAGTTTTACTTGTTTTCATTACCCCGAACTAAAGTTATACTATATAAAATAAAATGCTTTACAAAATTAAAAAATATATGTATTAGAAGCATAAAATTTTATACGCCCTTTCTTTGACACATTTTCTAGTAAAACCATTACTTTAACTGTTATTGTAACTGAAATATAACATATTGGAAAAATAGTAAACGTTCCAACGATAGAACCAAGTCCAGCTGGGACACAATAAACTTATCCATGTCTGTAAAGTTTAATCCAACGATAGAACCAAGTCCAGCTGGGACACAATAAACTTATCCATGTCTGTAAAGTTTAATGGTGAAAATTTATCTTGCTCATTTTTTCTGAGATACTTAAAACATTATATTTATTATCATTATGCAGTAAATTTATGTTACTACAATAAATAAACAAACAGTGTATTTATTTGAACATCCGATGAATGTACGAAAAAATTATCTAATAATCAAAATTTGGCACTTAAAATTTTCCGCAGTCTTCAAATTATAAAAAACTTAAACAATCATGAGGCGAAAGCAATTTGATGTAAAAAAGTTAAAAGACATATTTTTTTACAAATACCTGCAAACTTCGAGTTGGAGTTTTTGTAAAATAATAATACTCATCTGCTCATGACTGCTGCTGTATTGTGGTATAAAATAAAATGAAAGCTTCAAGATTTTGAACAAATTATGTGAATCAAATAATTGCCAAATTAAAAATAGATGATTTTGCAATACTACCAATTTCTGGTTCCAAACTAAAACTCAGCAATTTTAATTTAAAACTTGAATTTCTAAAAATTTAAAAAAGCAACAAACAGTGTAAAAAGATTGAAAAATTTAATCTGCATTTAGGGTGTTACAATTGAAGTTCAATTGTTTTTGTCCTTACCCTGTATAAAATGCGAATCTTATATGATAAATTCCATGAAATGTATATCTATTTTAATACATAAAATTTGCAAAGTTGACTTTAATTATATTAAAACTTGAAAATTTAATAAATTACGTTCGGAAATGCTAGTTTGTTAATGTAATTTTCAAGTTTAAGTGTAGCTTTAATTCTAGTTTAATTCCAAGTTTTCTTATTAAAAGGTAAAACTTGTAAGCCGGTAATACAAATTCACTTAAACTTTATTTTTGACGATATGAATATTTTTAAATTTTGTTTTGTTTTGTTTAATTTTACAGTAGGTACAGCTTTGGTACATCAACAATTTTAAGTATGCTTTTAAATGCTCTGTTGTTTCACTGGGTTTTTATTAATTCTGTAATTTTAGGCAAAATCAACAAACTTCTGCATCTGACCATATTTAAACCGGATATGATGTTAGGGTTGACATTCTTTAAACTAAGACTTAAGAATAAATAAATAATTAAAACAGTGCATAAAGATGAAAGAAAAAGAATTATAACTCTTTCTGTTATAGACAATTAAAAATTAAATTAAACAAAATTAAAAATAATTAGTCTAGAAATTTTCCGATCTTGCATGAAATACTTTATAATGGTATACTTTTTAATTTTTATGATTGACAACAAACTATCAACTGATAACATTGTTTTAGAAAGTAAAGTAAAATTCAAAAAGTGAAGTACAAATTATTCTAAATTTGAGCTACTCAACCGATAGTCTATGTATGGTAAGGTAAACAAACTAATTAAGCTTTGATCTTTTACAGTTTGGAGAGATAAGCATGGATATGGTTTGTGATTGCTTTTCCGCTATAACTGAGATGATTATCCTGCACTAATTAAGAAAAACTATTTGGGCGCCAGTTTTCATTTCAACACGTAGCTAACACAAAAGTTAGATTTATTTATAAAAATAAAGCAGAAAAGTGAGTAACAGTTTATTTACATCATAAATATTAACCAAGTATTTATATAAAATAGAAACAACCTCAAAATAGTCAAAATACAATAAAAATGTCATAATAATACTTACAGCATGCTGATCGTCAGAACTCAGCGGCTTACTATCCTTGAATGCGTCTATTGCCATTGAAGTACATACGGCGAAATAAAAAAATATTTAAATCTTTAAGAGCTTGTTACGTAAGTAGCATAATTTTATTTACGTATTGAATAAAATCTGCAATGAAGTTAATCTCTACGACATCGACATTGATAAAATTTGCATTATTTAACCTTCTTTATATTTTTTCTTGTTCTGATTTTTCTTTGTATCTTAAAATTAACTTTGGAATAATTTTTTTCCATATTAAAGTTGTTCCTTTATGTAAACATTAAGTTTAAATTCGATAAAAAAAGTCTCCTCATTTAAAATTAACTTCTTTCATCTTTTTGTATCTCACGTATTTGCAAATTCTGGCATTTAAAAATGTTGGTCAGGTTTTTGTATTTCACATTTTCAAAAGCTACTCGGAACAAAATGGAAATAAGCAATTCAATTTATTTAGTACGTATAAAACACGCATTGCATTGAAATTTTCTAACAAAACTTGATACTTTTCACTACATTTTCAAATGCTAGTTTTAAGCAATTTATTTATCTACCTAAGGTACATAATGTAATTTTTTGGTTTTATCATAATAAAACTAATACTTTCAAAATTCCCCACACAGATTACGATCCGAAAATGGGTTAATTTGTATATCTGGCTTCGTCATCTTCTGTAACAATTAACTAAAAATTTTGGTTATCTTAAAATTTGAAAATTAAATCGGAAATTATTAAAATTTGTTTCAAACCGTAATAATTATTATTCTGCTATGAAAACTTCAGGGGTTTATGATGTAATTAAAAGTTATAATGGTTTAAATATTCAACATGCATTATAATTTAAAATTCTACCAGATTACGCCATAAAAAACATGGAAAAATATTTATGAATTAAATAAGCAACCAATCCGTTGTATTATTATATACTATATAATACATCGCATAAAATAAATGAATGCCAAAGTCAAAATAATTCAACAACCCACATTTTATCATTAAAAATTTTCAATAGGTAAAATTTTTTTTTAAACTAAAGACGACAATAAAATTAAATGTTCAAGTGGTAAGTAAAATTAGCGCAGGCGTAAGCTACCGGTTAACTTTTTTCCAACTAAAATTTTTAAAATTATGCAGCAGTTTTTATTAAATTTCAATATTTAAAGCTTTTTATATACCTACTTGAACGAACACCGCAACCAATCAAGACCAAAACGAATATTAATTTAACTCAATAATTTTACATCAAATTATTTAAATTGATCTGTCGCTTAAATGTCTTACCTAAACCTTTGAACGTTTCAATTGCAAAATAATAAATATTATGAATATTAATGGCAAAGATTAGTCGAGCTTGTTAGAAATTATTTAAATTTCCTTTGTTTCCCATTCATACTTATAGTTATATTAGTAAGGATTTAGCTAAAGTAAGATTTATCAGAAAGCTTCTCCGTCTAAATACTCAAGCTTAAACTAAAATCACCTTCGAAAAGGATAATTTTTTATTCCCTGGATAAAAAATTGTACAATGTTAATTGATTGGCTTGTGTTTACCGGGGGTGTTCAAAATGGGAAAAAGCATCTGATATATCATCCATTTTATTTCTTTAGATTAATTTAATTGATAGTATAAAAGTTTTAGTTCGAAAGTTTTATGTAACTCACGTCATTTTATTTTTCTTGGTTAGATCCACACGAACGCAAATAAATTTTACTACCTAATCCTTCATAAGTTTCCAATTAGATTAATTTATTAATAAAAAAATTTTTTATTTTTATCGCAATTTGCAAGACTTATATTTGTTCAAGGTAAATTATTTTACGCTATTATAATATTGATTTATTTAAAACGTGCTTTCAAATTGAAATTATCATTTGCTGACGATAATAAATTTATATTTAGTTGCATTGCTGTTTTTGAACAGCAGAAACCAAATTTTTTATATTACTTGACGTCGTCGTTGAGAAACTTCGTTGTCGTGGAATGCAACTAATTTATTTAATTTACGTTTCTCTAATCCTCTGAAAGTTAAGGTTGAATTTTGTTAGTACATATTTTACAATTAATTATATTTTTGTTGTAATGCTTTATTCCAATTTTGTTTTAATAAGGAAGATTTCCACGTACTTACACTTAATTTGTTGCCAGCGGGCATTAAGTTAGGTCTAAATTATTGAGTTGTTAAGTGCGACAAAGTAACACTGTAATTTAAATTTTCGCTGAAAATTTATACTTCCAGTAAAATAATAAAATATGAAAGTCAAGTGGGTATAAATTAGACGATTTAAGTAAAGTAGGTGGAGGCAAAAATAAAATAAAAACTAAATAATTTTTGAATATTACAGAAGTATTAAATAAAAATATGAATAAAATTAAAAAGGTTCAATTGATGCAATTCTGGATAATCATCAATATATTGTTGATCAAATCTGATGCTTTTAACTATTTTACTTTATTGAACAAATGGATCGCAGATCCAATCAAATAAATCTTGATAATCGGGCAGAGGTACATTTATTTGAAGAATGATTCTTTCCTCTAACACCCCATACAATTTATATTACTTGACGTCGTCGTTGAGAAACTTTGTTGTCGTGGAATGCAACTAATTTATTTAATTTATGTTTATCAAATAAAAATCAAACCGCAATATTAGCTCCGTTAGTGCTTGCCTTAATTTCTAAGTTGTCATCGGATGAGATGGTAGTCACTTAAAATTTTATCAATATGCAGCATGACAAAGGGCCCTGTAATGTGGAAAAAAGTAGAGAAAAATACTAAACATTTGTCGTTCACCTGTCGTTCAGTTGCCGGATGATACTTGTTCTCATATTGTAACTTGAAGTTCTGGGGCACTCGTATTAAACCTGAAAACGTGTAAACTTGAATTGAGCATCTATAAAGCACATTACAATACATTTGATACCAAAAATACTCTCATTGTAATGCTGTAAGTCATAAAGAGATGTATTGGATTTGTAACGTTCCTCATCGAACAAGTCACAATCCACCACTGGGCAAAATGCAATGCAGAATGCTATATAAGCATTTTGTCCCATATGTAGGTTAACTAGGATTATAGTTTTTCTATAACATTACTACTGCAAAACTTGTTATCACATGCTTCCCAGCCATTAAAACTATAATTACATTATTAATTGTGCAGATAACAGATTCATATGAGTATACTTTAAATTAAGTAGGCATAAAGTGCATAATGTGTCAACGTCGACCTGTAATAAAATTTGCATTTTTAATATTTAATTTAAAAAGTGAGTCATTTGGGCACTTTACTGTTTGTTTGATTTTTTCAATTATTAAATAAATCCATCTAAAATTTGATTTCAAACTATTTTTTTCAAACAAGTTATGTAAGTAGTTAGGAAAATCATTATTTTATGCAGCAAACTGCGTTGTTTATAGAACGAGCATTAGCGAGCAAATTTTCAGAATTTGTTGTTATTATATTTGAATGCATCAGAATGAACTCAGATAATTGTAACAATTGTGTAATAAATATCTTATAATGAATCAAAAGATTGTAATTTTCCTAACTAGTGACGAAAAGTACAACATTTCGTAACTCAAATGAAGTTAAAAAAGTAACATTTTGCACAACATAAATATTACTAAAACTCAATTTTATCTATGCTTTTTAACAATTTGTAACAATGATTTTATTTGATTTTTATATAAATGGGAGTGAATAATATAACAGTTTTCATTAATGGCATATTTTTAATATTTACAGTATTGCATTAATAAATGATTGATGTATCAAAATAGAAACGGTATCGATTTTATAATGAATGTGTTTTTACTTATAGACAATTTGTTACAAAAACAACACTGCCTACCAAAGCATAATATTTTTGTTTAAATTCTGTATTATTTTTAAATTTTTTATAATGTTAGTATGTTCATTACACAATTTTTTCTTTAGGAAGTTGTGTATTTCTATCAATTTTTGCAAATGTTGTGCAAAATTTGTTATTTCTATAACTCGATTTTTTATTATTAATGTTTATATTATTTAGTTGTTAAATTATAAATAATAACGTAATTATTACTCCATAATTTTTATGGAAAATCACGTCATACTTGGCAATATCCACTGGATATCTGGACTATCTGAAGAGTAAATTATTACTATTTTTCAATTTATTAGTAGTAAAACATGGAATTATAAATCTACGCTTAAAGATAAAAAAATGAAAGAATAAAGAAGAAAAACATAAAAATATTCTTGCACTTTTTATCGCCTACATCCATCACAAAAAAATATTCACTAACCTCTTCTGTGACCCAACCTTCACCATGTATCCTACCTGTAACAAAAATAAAGTTTTTAATTTTTGTGTTATTGAGAATAGCGAAAAGGACACGGGGAACGATCAGCAACACTCACAAAAATGATTTTTCGTTATTTCAGGTTATAAATGACCTCTTTATGTATCTGTTTTGAGACCTATAAAGGGGGTCTTTTCTCAAAAGGTCACCTCAAGGGGGACCAACCCGACCATAAAACTAACTTTTATAATGTCCTAGGACCTATAAATCTTAACTTTATTAAGTTAATGCACCTTATCCTTAAAGTGTCTTTTTGGCATTTGCGTGGTCATAGACTTCGGCTGCGCCTCAGTCTATAATTTCCACGCTCATACCAAAAAGATGCACTTTCAGGACTTGGTACATAAATAACTATTATTTTGTTGATATAGAAAGCATCAGAAAAACATTTAAGAAAATGTATTTACCTTTATCACTGCTGTCCTTCTCTCTGATTTTTCTTTTACCCGGTATCAGCATCTTCATCATTACCAACGCCGCCAGGGACAACAAGAAAACTCGCAACATCCTCAGGCATCTTCAGTTGGCCATCAGGAACGACGTTACATTGTTATTATAAATATATATGGGGCATTCCACACCAAATCGACCACTTTTGAACCCAACCTTTTTTGATTTTCCTGAAATTTTTACATATTATACTATCTCACCAAAAACAGTTCTGTGAATTTTTGCAAAATTTTTTACTCAACCCAAAAAGAGTTACGAATTTTTAGAAAAACTGATGTTTTTTTTCTTCAAACGATCGTAACTATTTCAAAAATTGACTAATCGGAACGTTTTTTTTGGTTTTGTTTGTCTTTAAACGTACTTTTTAGGAAAAAATACAAAAAAAATATTCAAACTTGGATTCTACAAAATTTTTTATTTTTTCGGAGAAAATCATTGATTTTTCAAATTTCGACACTTTCGATTTTTGATTTTTTTATTTAAAAAAAAACTCTGATTTATTCCGCGTATAACAACACAAACCCCATAATGGGCCGACATTTCTTTCTATTTCTTTTGTTTAATTGAAAAATATTATTTGCGTAAAAATAAAACAAAATATTTTTCCGAAAAAAACCGTTCCGATTAGTCAATTTTTAACATAGTTACGATCGTTTGAAGAAAAACTACATCAGTTTTTCTAAAAAATTCGTAACTTTTTTTGGGTTGAATAAAAAATTTTGAAAAAATTCACAGAACTATTTTTGGTGAGATAGATAATATGTAAAAATTTCAGGAAAATCAAAAGGGGTCGGGTTCAAAAGTGGTCGATTTGGTGTGGAATGCCCCATATATATATATTTGTAATGCAGTTTAAAAAAAAGTTAAAACTTTGAATATTTACACAGTTTCTTACTTAATTTAATCTATGAATAATATGAAATCTGTTGATTTTAGGCAGTAATCAAATTTTTAGATAAGTACAGTCATAATAAAAAAATTGGTTTGAACAGAGCCCAAGTTTACAATTTAGAAAAAAATTTTAATTAAATGTATAAACTTTTTCCTTTTTAGAATTTTCGACAAAAACAAAAAATTAATTAATTTATATAATGGATGAAAACAATCAGATAACAATTTTAATGAAAAATTTTTTCTTACTCCTATTAAATTACATAGTACTATTATAAAAAAATTTACTTACTATTATGTCTTCTCGCAGAGCGTGTAATACAGAAAAAAATTTGTATATTAAAAGGACTGAGGCCAAATTTAAAAACGTCATTTAAAAAATATGCAAACTATGGCAGATTTATTTGAAGTTAAAGAACAGAAATCACAATTTTTCAGTAAAATATGAGGGTGTATTTTTAAAAATTCAGTTGCTTTTAAAATTTAGTTGATTCAAACTTTTCTTTTCAATTTTTCAAAATTTACTTGTTTTGTTCTTGTTTGCATCAGCCGTTGATTGCTGATATTAACATGTCAAATTTGAAGCTAATAAAATAAGCAATAGAAATTATTTATATACTTTATACCGCGCGAACTATAACTTTTACTATAATGCGAGAGAGATCGATTCAAAATTTTTGAAAACTATAACCAGATTTTCCAAAAAAAAAAAAACAAAACTGCCCGAATCTGCAACTGCAAATCAAAATTTTGTTTAAATAAAACATTTTAATAGCTCTGCATGTGCATTTATGGAAAAAACTACAATTTTGTAATTTAATTTATGCATCAAACTGCAGATAATTTATTCATCATTAATGTAAAATATCTGAAAGAAAAATTATTTGAATATAGGCCCTATTAGAATAGATTAAATTTTGTAAAAATTCAAATTTTTTATGATTGTTTTAAAAATTACTATTTTGAAATATTGAAATGAAAACTGAAATCGTTTACCGCTTCTGCAAGAAGAAAATCCTTGACTTCGGGGTACAACAGGTGTCTGTAAAGTTGAAACATTTTCTCTTACTTTTCCGAAAATACTACTGTATAAATTATAATTGAAGCACTTTTATTACAAAAACTACTAATTTAATCATTTTAACATATTTAAAAATACAATTAAGCCACGGCAGCGGAGTAATGTGATCGCTGGTTGCGTTACGAGAGGGAATTCTGAGTTCAAATCTTGGACGCATCAGAATTTCTTAGCTCGGCTTTCCAGTGGACATTCTCACTCCGTGGTGAACCAAAAAACCAACTAACCAAAATACCCAATCCAAAAAAAAACAAAAAACAAACAAAAAAAATTCTGAACAAATTAAAAATTAACATTTAGAAGTGCTAATAACCCAGTAGTTGATGCACGTTAAAATGTAAATAAAAAAAAATACAATTTAAAAGAATTTACCTTCTCGAATATCAAAAGAGTCTTCACACAAATTTTACAAAAATTACTTTTCATCGTCGTTGATTTTCAACATTTAAACAATATAATTATAGGAATACTCTTAAAACACTTGTAGATTCAATTGACCAAAATTCCAGCTTCGCAAATCATTTCATTTGCACAAAATATTGAATTTTCTTGCAGCTCGAAAATTCACGTCCAACTTGGATTCTTGATTACGTTAATATAAAAATGAATCACAATTTGTTTGTCTATTGCAGTGACGAAATAAACAGGAAATAACTTGCACTAACCATTTCTAAAAAAATTGTATTTAGAAAAAATTAAATTTAAAAATGTTTGGTTTTAATTTAATTTTTGATAGCAACAAAAAATTTAGCGAGATTTAGAAGACATTGTAAAAAGTTAAGTACATATTAAATTTTTCAATCTCCGTTTATTAAAAGATTTGAACTTTTAATCCTTTCTTTTATGAGAAAAAGTTGCATGACGCCCAAGTTTTTACCGATGTCATGCTACGACTTTCTTAAAATTAAAAGATTTGATGTGAACAACACATGACTTTTCTATTTACTACGTTCTACTTTCGGCATTTCTCTTTAGTAATCGCAAAATTATTTTTTCAGATTTTGACGAATTGAAAAGTCCCATTGCTTTAAAAACAAATTTTATATTTGATTTCTGGAATTTAACAAACAGAAGCTTTCACCAGAGAAAATTTTTTGAAATAGTTTTTTGATATCTCAAGTCGTCTTCGATATATTGATTTTATCAAAAAATAAAAATTTTTTTTAGATTTATCGATTTTAAAATTTAGAGAAAGAGTTGTTGTTTGGAGGAAAGGATTAAGAAATAAGGAACAAAGGTAAAATATGACATTTTTATAATTTGTATAACCTGTAGCTTTTTTTATTTTAAAATTCAAAGAGGATTTAATCTAAACAAACAACAAAATGTAATTTTTAAGAAGGAAGTTTTCGCAGGAATGTAAAAAAAAATTTCTATTAATATCTGAGTTAAATTTTACTATAGTTTGAACGTATTTTATGCAATTTATTTTCACCTGGTTTTATCAGTAAAGATAGCAAGGTATTCGCAAATTTCAGTGAAAACGTTAAAGCGGCCATTATGTCGTTTTACCAAGATATGTAATTTTAAACCAGTTTTTGCTAAAACCCATTATTTGTATAAAAATCATTTCAGCACAGAAACACCCATTAGTAAAATGTAGTAGAAAATATTTAATGATAAAATAAACAAAATTAAAAATCGCGGCACTGACGACAAAAAATGAAAGAGTGAACAGTGGAAAGTCGTATAAACATCAAGTTCCACAAATTGATTGTTAAAATTAATCAAATTTTTTACCGTGTAGATATAAAATATTTTGTAGTATAGCAATAAATTTTTATCTATTTTCTTCATATGCCCCACTTTCCATTATGGCAAATAATAAATTTTTGTCTTTCATAAGATAAAATAAACGTGAGAAAAAAAATGAAATTTACTTTTAATGGCTTTGGTGATAACAACAAAATAATATTTACCTAGTTAAAATGAAATTTTTAAGTTAAAAGTAAATTGTATCCCCACAGAGACACAAATTGAAGTAAAAATCGAGACTGTAAATACCACATAAAATAATATTTAAATGTCGAGCGTATTTAAACCTGCGCGTTGCTGAAGCTTGAAATTCCTTTACAAGAATCAAAGGAATAAAAATATTATAGAGATAGAAGAATTACAATTACACGTTTGTACGTACTATATCCCTATCTGCTTTTATTAGGATACAAAAATCGTTAAAAATACCATTAACACGCGATTAATGTTTTAATCGCTTAATGCTGAGGTAATTTAATCAACAAAATTTTAAATCAATATTCAAATTTATGTGCGCAGTTTACGGACCACTGCCTTTTTGAAAAACAATATTTGCCTTTCGGCAAGACGATTTTTCTGTTACGCTTAAGAAAATCTGCAAGAGAATATTAAAAAATAATTTCGTTTTACAAAAATGCGTAGGCTGAAAACGAATTTCCCGTTTAATGTGTAACTTAAATTTCTTTTAGTTTTAGTAAGTTTTCGTTTTTACGTGCGACTTAGTGATTACTGATTAACAAAAAAGTTGAGAACTACTGCTTTAACCTTTTCCACTCGCTTACCAACAAGAATGCTTATTAACTCGAAAAAATTTCTATTAAGGAAATTTACTGTGCTAGACATGCAAAAACACTTCAAGTATTAAAATTAGCTTATGGGAAGTCACAAAATTTTATAATGGCATGCTTAATTGTTGTTAATTAAAACATTTTTTATTATTATCGCGAATGAAATGAATATCGTCAGCTAATGTACGGCTTGTAACCTTTATAAAAAAATTTAAACAAAAAATTCCAAAGGCGTATTTCGACGTAGTTAAGGAAAAACTTTGAGATGAGAAATGTATGTTTTGTAGTAATAATAAAATACCTGT
The DNA here is from genome assembly GCA_905340355.1 of Rhagonycha fulva. Lineage (NCBI taxonomy): Eukaryota > Metazoa > Arthropoda > Insecta > Coleoptera > Cantharidae > Rhagonycha > Rhagonycha fulva. The sequence goes on from HG996559.1 coordinate 5,707,727, forward strand.
TTTTAGATTCTTGAAAGAGTGACTAGCCTTTAAATCCAGATCTGAAGGCTGGGGGTTCGTGGGTCTTTACCGAACTTTATAACTGGATCAACAAAAAATTGTCTTTAAAATCCAAGATCAAGAACAAAATGAAACCTCGGATTAAAAAGGTAACACCTTTTATAGAAATAATTATTGTATTGTATGTAGCACTGTTGTTTGTTAATGGTGGTAAGTTATCAACTCATAGGGACTGTCTCTGATTGGTAGCACACAAATCAAAATGTAGAGATTTTCAGCGCTTACAGTTAAAAACAAGTAATCTAATTTTTTTCGTTCGTACTTTAAGACGGTTCAAAATCTTGTCCAACAGTATCTGGACTGTTGACTGAATGGTTAGGTACAGTACAACCTAAGAGAGTACCATCTGTAACCTTACACCGGCTACAATCCCCAATGCGGGAACAAATATGTAAATCAATTTAAAAGAGAAAATGGGTGAGCCAGATCCGAAATTCATATCATTTGTAACAGAAATAGCTATTACTTTCTTGCACTGTAATTTTTTCCTTTGTTCATGTTTTGACTGATGGAGTGAAATGGTTAACTTGCACCAAACGCAACAAATTTAAATCAAAAAAAGAAAATTGACTATGTAAGCAGGTATATGTCATTAACCCGATTAACACATTCCGGCGCTCCATCTTCGAATAAACAGATGTTATTGTGAATAACTAACGGCCATTTAAACGTATATGGTTATAAAAAGAAATAAAATTTTCTACAATTTAATTTGCCAACGTCTAGTGGTATAAAATCCATGTAAGCACTCAATTGGGTTTAATTGAACGTTCCATTAAAGATAAAACTGATAAAGAAAGATTGATTCATCAAAAACCCGGCAGATGCTGCAAATAGTCTAAATGGATTATTAACATTGCAGTCCATTCATACAATTCAAATGTCTGAAGATTGTCCTTAAAAACCATCTCAAATAATAATTATCTACGGTCTACAACATTGTTACAATATTTATCCTGATCCTGGTCGATTGTGTAGACATCTATTCATGTAAAATGGTAAAAGGGACTAAAAGAAACTGATTAATTAAACAATCTACCTGCATATCAGCAGATGATGATCTTTAAAGAATTCGGTAATAACTGAACTGAACTGAATCCAATAAAATTCAAACAAGTAAGCCACTTTATCTTGTCCGTGATACCAACAAAGTTACTTTACCATCATCTAACCGCAAATGTTATTAACTTTGGTTTCAAAGCTGAGTACAGAGTTCCTTATTATAACGGTTCAACTTTAATAAATATTTAAAGTGCTTGCTACATTTCATCTGTTATACTACGCCTCTGGGGATTTTCTAACGTGGAAATCTAACCACGGCATACTACAAAATCTCAAAAAAAAAGTTTTTGTCTAAATTACATTAAGGTTAATTAAATTTGTTATGTTAACTCTTAATTTTGAAATATAAAAGGTCTCGTCTCTTATGAATATGTAAAAATTTGCTTTTAAATTTATGTTATTTGTAAATTGAAAAACATCCCAGATTGAAAAATCATTTAAAAATATGTCCGGCATAAATTATCTTTAAAGTTGTGCTGAAATCAATAAATAACCAATATTTTTAACCGATTTAAAGCCTACATTTTATAGATTTTTAATTGCGACCTACATACATCGTAAAATTTTTAATTAATTACTTTATTTTTAAAAAAACAACCACTTTACGTGATTATTATTGAGGTAAAATTATTTGGTGATTTGCTACGTGCAATTTAACAGTTGTTTAATTATTACTTGAAAATTAACAACTATCGAAATCCTGCATTTAAATATCAATAAATAACGATAAGTTTAGCTATTCAGTATTCAACAAGGATCATCAATTGGTTAAGTTGAGCAGGAGCAAAAAGCCTAGGTCAGTGGGCAACCGGGAAAGCGTCTGCAGAATTCCGAGCGCCTAGACGCTTTAGTATAATTTTGACGTCGGATTGAGACGCTCGTTCCGTTCCAATGTAAATTTACGCACTCTTATGAACTTTAAATTCGTAACGACAAGGAAAACATTTAAATATTTAATTACTTTCACTATGAACATTTAATTTGAATAAAAAATGTTACTTTGGTTTACTTTTAAGTGAATTTTCGACTGAACTTTTACAATAAACAAACTTAAGGTGAGCGATTTAAATTAAAAAAGTTATTAATTTCTTTTTAAAGTTTCCTGTTGTCGCGTCTGTTATCCTTACGACCAAATATTAAATCATTTTTTAGATTCCAACTCGAACGATTAATCTGACTTATTAAAAATTTTAATAATTTATGCAAATTTGTGCGAACGAAGCAGTTTTAAAAAAATTGTGTTTTATGGAAGTAGTCATTAAGATTGGCAATTTATAACGGATTTGCGTGTTGAACTTATGACAAAATGTAAAATCAAAAAAATGTTACGCATAGACGTTTTTGTTGCATTTACAACCCCGAATAAGATTTAAATAAATTATTTTTTTAAATTTTCCATAACCATCACCCCCTGCGCAACCCCCGAAAATTTTTGTCGAACTGATTTTATCTGCGTCAGCTATAAACTATAAAACTATAAATATTGCAATAAACATAAAAACTTAAATTATTTTTTTATTTCTGGTTGGCAAGTCAGAAATTTTTGCGATGCCGAATAAGCGGTGGTGTAGCGCATAGTACTCTCAAGAGATTCTACAGAAAGTAGGAAAAGTAAAGTGCATATAAAAGTAGCAAAAAAATACAAATTAATTGGCACGAAAACTCGATAAAAAAGTTGAAAATAAAACTTGTACGCAGATTTATTAACTGCAATATTTACACTTTTAACAGAAACCTACATGTATTTTATATGTAACAGTAACCCACACAATTATTTATTTTTCAAGCAAAACCACTTTTCTAGTTTATTTAAACAAATTTAAAAATGTGCCAAGCACAACAATGTAAATTACGAAGTAGAAAAATACCCACTTGGTGTATTCTGGATAAAATGAAACAACAAAATCTGCATTAAGCGACCCTTTCGGAAACCTTGTGATGTTAAATTATTTGACTTTTGGGAAAGATACTTATGGTGGTAAACTTAAATTTTAAGTTGGGACACTTATAAAAATTTTCTATAAAATTAGTGATTACGCAATAAGTTTAGGTTGGACCACTAAGTGGAATATCTATTTAAAACGGAAATGCTGAATAGTTGAGAAATTGTACTGGCATTGTATTGCAGACAAAACTCCCTCTCCTAAGAGATCTTTACATTTGGGACAGACGTATGAGCCTCACTTCATTCTTAAGTAGATATTGATGGAAGCTACTGCCGATGATACTCGTGATAGTCTTTTTTTGATCGAATTTATTTTTTAGCTTCAAAAGGGGAACAAAAAAATAAAATTGCCAGCCGAAGTGGCTTCCAAGCCGCACTAATTTTTGGTGCTATTATGAGATTTACAAGTCAAGATTGGTCTTTCAAATGTCGACAGGCTTTGATTTGAACAAATTGAGTTATCAGTTTAACCGACGGATTACAAAATCTATCGAACTGGACAAACGAGCTAATCACCTTGCACATAACTCGTTTAACCATACATAAAATGAATCGCATATAATTACAGATAGTCGTAACTCATGAAATTAAATTACTACTTGTGTTAGGTGTTACGACATAACTCAATGTTAACTTGAATTAAAATTTTCACAAATGTATCGAATTAGAAATTTTTTAAATTGAAAATTTAAATTTATCTTGAATTATTTTGTGGAAATTTATTCTATAAATAGAAAATCCATTTTCAATTGAAGCAGAGATAATAAGTACACTACACTGCAAAGTTTCTGAATAGTAAAATTGTAAAATGCGATGAGCACTCACAATTCTAGCGCCCGCCAACTGCATAACGCATGCTCAGTAAAATAGTGTCATAAGTCGATATTTATAAAGAAATGCATTTTTAGGTACAAAATACTACAATAAAAAATAATATTTTAATAGATCCAGCGTAGTTTTATAAAACTTTTAGTGTACATAATCCAAAAGTGACAGTTTTCGAGTTACGACAGTATTCTACTGTTCTACAAAAAATTAAGTTGTAGCGATTAAATCTAACAATTATTCAGTTTTAAAAATTTTTAATAAGAATAATAATTTATTGAACACAAAATGCACCACTTCTCTTGAATCCAAATAAAACAATTAGTATTTATTTAATTTAAAGTGATTTAGTTGTATAATATGAAATTTATGCAAACTTTTGCTTTAATTAGTAATTCATAACATATAAAGTTCAGAGTCCTCACTCATTCATCAAAAATCGGGATTGATTTTGAATGAATCAATGAACCATCTTCATTAGGTATCTAACCAAATTAAATTTTGAAGGTTACAAAACCTTGGCAGTTTGGAGTATAATAAAGCTAATCTACATATTGCTATGAAATTTCCTTTATAATTTATCTCGCTAATGGATGAAAATAAATTTCATAATCTTGAGAATTTTAGGTTACAATTTTTTTACATTCTTTACAATGTGGTTAATTAAATGTGTTACCGTTATAATTAATTAACTACTTCTTATTTACTAATTTAATTGTTTAATTTTTTTTGTAACTAGTTTTTAAATTTAAAATTTTTATGTTCATCGCAAGTAAACTTTGCAAATGTTCTAATATTTCATCCAGCTGTTCATTCTTTGTTCACATTATTAAAAAAAATTATGTACCTACAAAATTTATTTGTTTTATTGATGAATTTATTAATGGGTCTCCCAAGAAAAGATAACGAAAAAACTTGTAAAACTCTTCACAAAAACGTTGGTTAGAAACAGGAAGATAATCCTAAAAAAAAAGAAGAACTCAATAAAATAATAGAAGAAAATGAGTTAAAACAGAATAATCATCTAAAAAAGTGACAGAAGAAAAAATACTTCTCAAAGCATGGTACTACAAACCGAGAGAAAAAAGAGATATTGGGAGGCAGAGAAAAAGATAAACACCGGAACAGGTCATATAAACGTAATCCTTCATCTCCTTCAATTATTCTTTTACAGCTCCTCTAAATGTTCGTTGTTCACATAACAAAACACTACAATTTAGTATTTTTTGAGACTCTATAAGCTTCCATTTGTTCCGTTTTAACCTGAGAATTAAAGCCAATTGAAGTTTAAATAAAGTTTAAAGTCATCTCAATGCATGAATGAAAATTAAGAAAAATTAAAAAAATTCAGTACTTACTATTTTAGATCAGCTGTTGCATTTTGCGACATATCTGGACCAAAAAATCTTCGTTTGAGGTTAATTTTCTTTAAAGTCATGATTTTAAAGTCTGTAAAACAAAATGATTTTTTATTGTTATTTCCGATTAACTGGTAAATTTTTTGGACAAACTTCTTAAGTTTTTTTATTTCAAAAATTTCAAATAGGTATTCACGATTCTGCAGAAAATGAAATCAAGACGATTTAGAGCTCAAATGAATCTCCATCGATTGACGTCAATTTCACACTATTTAAAATAGGAAGAATAATTTAAAACCATATTTGCAGCTCCAAAATATTTGTTGAATTCAAATAAGAAGCTAAAGCTTTTAACACTAAGTTTACCTAAATATTCAAGTAGGAAGTGTCAGGTTTTCTGCATCTTTACCCCCATCCTACTAAAAATGAGTCAATGATAAAAAATTAAAAGATCATTGAGATTCAAACTTTTGATAAAAATTTTGTTTAAAAATTTGATTTAGAGGCGTGCCAGAGATAAGCATCTTAAAAAGAATTTTTTTGAAACCGTGAAGTTTTAAATTTAACCAGATATTGCAAACTAAACATTTTTAAAAAAATTACAACAAATTTAAAACTATCCCCCCCCCTCTCCTGTACTTTTGATTACTTTTGTAGCTGCCAATTAGTCTATTAATGTTGCAAGATTCTTAAAAGAGAAAAAAGTTTTCAGCCCCCTCATAAACAGGAATAACCTTTTTTTACCCCCTGACTTTCAAAAAGCCAATAAAATGGTAGATTGAGAAACTATGGCCTATATATTGTCATGATTTATTCTCGAACCTTAAGGGGTTAATTCGTTTCATAATTTATGTTAGATTGTTAATTAAATCCAAAGTCCAAATCCATCCAAATTTCTCCATATCCAAATTTTAAAACAAAAAAAATCAATGAATTAAATTAGCTAGTACTTAACATTGAATATAAAATTTTTATCTTTTCAAAAGGTGAAATGTTTGGTAAATTGTAAAATTCCTTCCCGAGTAAAAATGTAAACGATTAAATTGTATAAGAAAATTAGGTTTAAAATAAAATGCAGAAGAAAAATTTTCTACTGTTATTGAATGAATAACATTTAAATAAATAAAATAAATTACATCATAAAAATAAAATTGTAATAAAGAATAAAGAGAGTAAAATTTCAAAAAATTCTTCTAAAAGAAAGAAATAATGCGCGCTTTGTAAATGGAATAATGTAGAAATTAAGTTATATTAATAAGTTTTAAAAGTAACGAAGCGGAAAAATAAAATGAAATTTAAATTAATTGGTTTAAAATTTAAAAATTAACTTAAGAGGGGCATTTTTTTCAGGGCCCTTTTGATTTAATCAACAGATGGCGCCTACTTAAATATTTTTATAAAATAAGAGGAATTTGCTATATTTAAAATATAGCAAATTCGTTGAGATAATACTATTCTATAAACAATATTTTTGATCTTAAGCTATTTTGAGTTCGTAATATTTATTTATAAAAACACAATTCATAATTAAAGTTTAATTATCTTTTTTTGTAAGTGAGTGTGTTTTGACATATTCAATACGAACTCAAAATAGCTTAAGATCAAGAATATTGTTTATAGAATAGTATTATCTCAACGAATTTGCTATATTTTCAATATAGCAAATTCCTCTTATTTTATAAAAATATTTAAGTAGGCGCCATCTGTTGATTAAATTAAAAGGGCCTTGAAAAAAATGCCCTTCTTAATGCATACAATAATAAGGCAAAAATATAGCTATAAATGCAAGATATTTAAATTTGAACAAAATTCTATTTTCCCAGCGCATTATAAAAACAAAATTACGCAAACTAAAAAAATTTTAAATGAAATAATAAAAATGTATTTCTGAGCATTTAAAACATAATTTTAGGCATTTAAAAAAATTATATATAACAGGACACTCCAAAAATGTTAGAAAATAAGTCGAATTTTAGAAAAGGTTAAAAATAATAGTACTAACGTTTTTTTTAATTATAAACGAAGATGATCTATCAGGTCATCATCACAGCTGCATTTGTCACTTTGGATCAGATGCTTTGGGATTACTTGGAAAAAAAGAAAGTTTTGAAAATACAGATCTGTCGAGTGAATCAGAGTACAACAGTTTCATAATGTAAAATTGTAAATAAGGTCGAAACGTGCTGGTTAAAACTTTTTTTAATATTATTATTATTATTTCTTACAGCTTTTCTTTCAAAACTACTGAAAACAATTTTCCAAATATTAAAGTTTAACAACGTTTCTATGGAATTTCTACACGTTTACATTTTCTTTATATTACTATTATTAAGCGTGGATTTACATTTTGTTGGAAAACTTAAGCTTAGTGTATAGAATCTGCATAGCAATTCGAATAACATATCATTTACTGTGCACTGTTATAGCAAATTGCTTTCATTGGACGATATCGTCGTGTCTGCAATTTGTTTATTTTTGTTGATTCAAACGCAAGCGGTTTAGAATCGTGCAAGTGCAACGAATTCATTTATTTCAAGAAAATGCAATATTCAAATTTTATTCACCGTGCTGTAATTATTTAAATTGAAAAACTGACAGTTCCAGTTGGTTGTATGTGGTACGGATGAGCCGTGGTTTACCGCGACAAGATTAGAATTTTAATCAAGTTTATTTACTCAAAATTTTCGTCTACTTAATTCCCAAAATTTCAAAGTTTAATATGTGAGATAAATTTCAATAAAAAATAAGTCGGGTGTTGTTCGGAGCAACATTAAAATCGGTCGAGAATTTAAAAGTTGTCTACATTCGATTTACTGGATAAACCTTATTTTTATTTTACATTCTTGACCCATTTTGCCCGGATTTTTTCTGCCTGTTTCAATAAAAATATTTCGTTTTATGCAAATAAAAACAGAAGAAATGGATTTGATGTAAGCTAATAATTTTAGACGAGTTTGGTTAAAAAATTTCCAGAAAAAGAAAAAAAATTTAAACTCAACTTGATGATTTACCTTAAAGAATTTTGGATCAAAATTTAATGTGTAATGAACATATCAAAGCTTTTAAGATCCGAAAAATTCCTTTTGCAAAATTTGGCAGTGGTTTGTTTTGGCCAGAATTTACGATATTATTTATCTTAAACATCTTTCGAGACGGTTGAGTTATTTGGCGCCCTTTGATTTCATTTTTTAACACAAAAGTTACAAAATGCACTCAAGGAAGAAAATTCCTTATCGTTAAATCTGTTGAAAGCGATCGTCTTGTCTTAGAAAATAAATTGTTGTTATCTTGTTGAAATACGCAACTGCTGCAAGTTTTCGTTCGTGCCGAAATAAGATTTAAAGTTGTAAAATAAAGAATGTGATTTATTCGTTTTTGAATTTGAATTTTGCAATTTACTTCATTCAAATAAGTATTCATTTTTAAATTTTTCAAAAATATTTTGCAATTTAATTCTTAAACTGTCACGTAAGCTTAATTAACAATCGATAAAATCTTCCATGTATAGCGGATGTTTCAATAACTATTTTATACTTTATTATAATTAGAAACAATAGAATTTAGAAATTGGAAGGCTATTAACATAAAAGAATGGTGTAAGTCATATTTATGCTCATTTACAATCAACAATTTGGTGTGATCTTTAAACTTCTTCCCTGTAGGCTTGGTACCTAACAATTAAATTCATTTAATTAAAAGTAATTAAAACATTAAATAAATTTAATTGTAATAGACAAATTTTGTAAAGTAAACAAAAACTGACACTTTTATTCGGCGTGGGACTTATGAATGAGGTAATTATTAAAATATAAATATTTATACTGACAGTTCGTCAGGTGTAATGCTAACCAGCCGAAATAATTAAGCCGCAATTTTTGAAATTTATATTTTATTCAGGTTTGAGCATCAATATTTCAAACATATTACATTGGCATCCGATATTCATAAAAATTTGATAAATTTCGCAGTTTAACCTGTTGAAGGTTCAACGGTTTTATCAGTTTTTAGAGCAATTTTAACATTGGTTTGTTTCACCTTATGTGTTCCGCTTTATTCATATTTAAAGTGAAGAATTTCTTATTTCATTTTAACAGCTCTCTTGAATTAATATTGCTAAATTGAAATTAACATTACTGGTATTATTATTGATATTACTAGATTTGCATAAATTTAAGAGAGTTTGGATTATCTTGTTAAGAAACTATCGCGTGCAAAGTTAACTGCCAGTTCTAGTAGCAATTTTCATCATTGCATTGGGGTGCATTTAGTTGATCCGCAGTGACATGCAATAGAAAAGTTCAGCTGAAGTGACAATGAACGTAGACATTTTTTTGTTTTGCTTATTATTGATTGTTTTCAAAGAAAACCATAATCAAGAGTGCACCTTTTGACACCTCAATTTTAACTTTTTTATTTAAATAATTTTCAGGTTTTTCTGGTTTTTATTGAAAATTTTCTGCTTTCTCTTTTTCTAAGTTAAAATTACATAGAATTTTAATTGTATAATCGGTTTTAGTACTTAAAAAGTACTAGAATGAAAAGTTACCAGAAATCCTCTCTGCTTCTTAGTTAATTATTTTTGTTGATGTTGGTCTACTTGGGGCTCCAACAGTTGGTAGCATTTATCAAGTATAAAAGCCATCAGATTGATTTTCATATAGGTACCTAAACTATTTATCTGCGTAGAAGTATTTTGTGTAAAATATTGTTTATACAAAGCTATACATGTACATCAAAATTGCTGAAAATGTAGATTGATAAATTCTAGGTCGTTCATATTATGTATAAAGTTCGTGCATGAGTTGTCCTACCTATGATTTCCGGTTCTATCAAATTAATCAATTCCAGGAACATAAAAAATAATTAAAAGGATTTCATTATCAAAAATTGTTATAGTCTCCTTTTTTATTTCTTTCAAATATGATCAATTGATAAACACAATTTAGAACTGCATAAGTTTTATAAAGTTCACCCTGCAAATTTTCCACATTTATTTTGTAAATTTTGTTGTCCGTGTACCTACTTATAACGAGAATTTTTCAATTTATATTTTTGCTTTTAGTAAACATTTTTTTGCACTTTTAAAAGTGCTCGTTTGTTGTTTATTACAGGGACACAATGTCACTTTTGCTCCCTGGAGATTAATATAATGTAATTTTATAATTTAAATTAATTATTATTATTTATTATTATTTAAAGCATTACATTCTAAGTAGAACATTGCTATCCCATTGCGGGATTTACAAATCCATTTGAAGGGGAGGATTAGCCCCCAGTTAACATGTTATAAATCAGTTTCTTTCTTGTTTTCGCACCATTCTACAGCTTTGCGTGTGTCTTCGCTTCTCTTACAATTTCTTTCCATTGGTTTCTGTTTTGCACTTTTATCCACCATTCTTTGACTTCCATCGCTCCCAGGTCACTCTCAACCTGGTCCCACCATCTCATCTTAGGCCTTCCTCTCGTTCTGCTGTCATTCGGCTTCCACAGAGTAATTTTCTTTTCTATGCTTTCCTCTTCACCTCTCATTACATGTCCGAACCATCCCATTCTCCGTGACTTCACCATCTTAACTAAGTCTTCATCTTTCATTGCAGCTTTTATTTCATGGTTCATCCATTGTCTATACTCGCCGTTCTCATCTCTCTTGGGGCCCAGGATGGTGCGCAATATCTTCCTTTCCAGCACCCTCATGACTTCTGCTTCCTGTTGTGACATGCAAACTGTTTCTAAGGCATATGTAATTACTGGCCTGATGAGTGTTTTGTATATCTTCAGTTTTGTTCCTCTCGTCAGCGTTTGGTCCTTAAGTAGAGTTTTGTTGGCGTAAAAAGCTCTGTTACCTGCTTGCACTCTTCTTCTGATTTCTTCCATTCTGTTGTTGTTCCTGTCTATATGGGTTCCAAGGTAGTTGAAGCCTCTCACCTCTTCGAATCTATACTCATCTATCACCAGGTCCCCTAAAACATCGTTTGCGTTCTTTAAGCATTTCATATATTTTGTCTTCTTTTCGCTAATTTTCAGTCCTGTCTTCTCAATTGCCTTCACCATTTCCTTGAACATTTCTAACAATTTCCTGAGCGACCTCGTTATGATTACTATGTCGTCAGCATAGGCAAGTATCTGTCCTTCTCTATTTATGATAGTTCCTCTTGTATCCATCTTATGTGCTATACTCTCGAGTAGGATGTTGAAAAGCAGCGCCGACAGCGCGTCTCCTTGTCGCACGCCCTTATTTATTTCAAAGTTGTCTGATTCTCCTTTTGTCGTTCTGACACTTGCCATTGTCTCATGCATTGTCATCATTGTCAATCTAATGAGTTTATCCGGAATCTCCATCTCTTCCATCACCCTAAACAGTTCCCCTCTTTCCACACTATCAAACGCTTGTTGGAAGTCCACAAACAGCATGTATAGATCGATATCATGTTCAGCAGCTTTTTCCATTGTTCTTCTTAGTATGTGTATTGCACCTATAGTAGACTTTCCCTCTGTAAAACCGAATTGATACCCTCCTATTTTATCCTTCACCTGATTTTTCAGTCTTTCAAATATTAGTGTCGACAGGACCTTATACGTCGAGTTGAGCAACGTTATTCCTCTGTAGTTTGTGCATACTTCGGGGTCCCCTTTCTTTTTTAAAGGTACTATCACGCCTTCCCTCCATACCCTTGGCATCTTCTCTTCTCTCCACACCAGTTGAATCAGTTCACATATTCTTTCCTGGAGTTCTTCTCCTCCATATTTGAAAAGTTCTATGCCAATTTCGTCACTTCCTGGGGCTTTTCCATTTTTCATTCTTTGCATTACGTTCTTTATTTCTTCGTGTGTAGGTGTGCGCACTTCTTGATTACTGCCTTCTACTGCTCTTTCTGTTAGGATGTTCTCGTCTTGTTCGTTTAGCAATTTCTGAAAATGTTCCGTCCATATCTGTTTCACTTTTTCTGCGCTATGATGTACTCTTCCTTCATTATCCTTCATACCCCTCGGTGTTACTCTGTTAAGCGGCTTTTGATTTTTCACCATCCGGTAGAACATCCTGGAGTCACCAAACTTGCTGCTATTTTCGATTTCCTCCATTTTTTTCACAAACCACCCGTTCTTTTTCTGTTTATATTTCTTGTGTGCCTGCTTGGTGCATATCCTGTAGTTGTCTAGGTCTTCTTGTAATCCTGTTCTCAACCATTTGTTTCTTTTCTCTATCTTTGCTCTGCTGTACTCCTTACATTCATCGTCGAACCATTCCTTGTCCGTTATTCTGGTTTTGTATCCCAGTACTTCACTAGCTGTTTTACGAATACTTGTTATGATTCTGCTCATCTCTTCCTGTATATTGTTGCTTTTTCCATTCCTGAGCAGTTCTTCTCTCATTGTTTCCTCGTATCGTTTTCTTTTATCGATGTTTTTGAGTTCTTCTATCGCTATTTTTTTCTTAAATATTCTCGTTCTGTTGTACTCATTCTTTTTCTGTCTCAATGTTGCCACCACCAGAAAATGATCGGAGTCCGCGTTCGCACCTCTGAATGTTCGTACATCCTTTACCGTGTTTTCTTTGGCTTTTGAGATCAGTATATGGTCGATCTGATTTCCATCTTGATTGCCCCCACCCGGCCATGTCCACGTGATCTTATGTATCTTCTTATGTTTAAACTTGGTGCTACATATCATGGTATTTGTTGCTGCTGCTAGATTGCATAACCTGTCCCCGTTGTTATTTGTTTCTTCATGTAGTGTATGTTTCCACGCCACTGTGCTTATGTAATCTTCTTTGCCTATCTTTGCATTGAAGTCACCCAGAATTATCAATGTGTCTTGTTTAGGTATTGTATCACATAGGGTTTCTAATTTGTTGTAAAATTCATCTTTCTCGTCTTCGCCGCTCTCTTCGGTTGGTGCATATCCATTTATGACCGATATATTTGTTCTTGCTTCAATTCTAAGGTACGATATTCTACTATTTATTGCTTTGAACGACAATATCTTGCTCGCTGTTTTTCCTGTTACTATGAAACCAGTTCCGTTTCTTCCTTGTTTGCTTTCTCCAGAGTACAAAAACGTGTAGTTCTTCTTTTTAATTTCGCCGCTTCCCCCCCATCTCAGCTCCTGCAAAGCCACCACGTCCATTCCATATCTCACTGTCTCGTTCGCCACCTCGCTCATTTTTCCTTGCTTCAGCATTGTTCTCACGTTCCAAGTTCCTATCCTTATCAAATCCCTCTTACGATCCCTTCTACTTCTCATGTCTTCTGTCGCTTTTGAATCTCTGCACCTTTCTTCTCTCCCGTGTCGTTCTATTGGATGTTGGGTGTCAATTACTCTTTCTTCCACTCCCCTTCCCTCCCTGGTTGGTATTCCGACGTTGATCTTCTCAATTTTTCCTTGTTTTGCTTTTCTATTCATTTCCATTTTCATAGCCTGGGTCGATTTTGAGCAGTCCTGTTTTCCTTGCGCTAGTTTTTTGGTCTATCCCCTTTGTCAAGTTTATTTCCTGAAATTTGTTGAATCATCTGCCAATCGTAAGTTTTACCATTTATTGTTAGTTTACGATATCCCACCCTAGTCTTGTTTCCTCTCGCGTTCTCTCCCTTTGCCACATCTCTTATCTCCTTCTGTATTTGTTGTTCCTTCTTTGTGAGGTCACTGTCTATGTAGATTTTTTCTCCTTTTAACTTGCCTTTATTTCTCATGACTTCCATTTTATCTTCCCAGTTTCTTAGCTTTACTACTATCACCGTATTTTTCTTGTCTCTTCCCACCTCAAACGCATCTAAAGGAACAACTTCAACATTTAGTCTTTCTTTTAGGAGATTACTTATTTCTTGTTTCGCGTTGGATTCGTTTGATATCTGGAGCCCTTTTATTATTAAGTTGTTGCGTTTTTTGTCTCTCTCTTGTGCTTCATTGTACTTTTCCATCTCTTCCACTCTCCTTTCCAGCAGCTCTCTTTCCACTCTCCATGTTTCCTCTCTTTCCTCAAATGCGGCTTCGACTTTTTTAACTTTATCGTTGATATGTTCTGCTCCTACCTGCATCTGTGCTACTTCTTTCTTTATCTTGACGACATCTTGCTTGATCTCACTGAGGCTCGACTTCACCTCCGATATGAAGTTCATCATTATTTCCGTAAGGTGGTCTATTTTATCCTCCATTCCCTTGTTATTTTCCGCTATTTCTATTTCCTTAGGTAACTCTTCCTCTTCGATTTCGGTATCCTCTCGATTTGTTTCTTCTGCTCTCCGCGTTGGTGATTTTGGTGTTTTTTTACTCCTTCCAAAAATCTCCTCAGGACCAGGCTCTTTAATTTTATCCTCTTCGTCCTTTTTTCGTTTTATAAAATCTCTTACGGAGGGGTAACTATTCGATCTCTTTCTGTCGTTCGTGTTATTATTCATTTGCTTGAATTGACTTACACTTAGGCAACCAAATCTACTTGAGGTCGTTCTTATATTTCCTATTACTTATTATTCACTCTTGGTTTCTATTGTGTTGTTATCCACCGTTTCAGCGACAATGCAAGGACCCAGGTCGTCCCTTCGGAGACCCCTGCACTACTATCTTAGCTTATTATAATATTGTAATACAACCCTAACCTTCAAATACCTTCCTGCAATTTTCCTCTCGTCTATCTATTGCTGTAATTATTGCTCACCCAACACTTGCACTGACTCTCCCTTATGTCGTCTATCGTTCCCCGTGTTGTACCAAATCAAATTTATCCAGTTTTCTCACAAATACAAATTCCTAAAATTTCAAATAACACCGTGTGGCAGTGGCTAACGTACCAATTTAAATTAATATAATACCTAAATTTATTTAAGAATATTTTTCACAACAAAGCAAAAAATTTTCACCAATTTGTATAATCTAGTACGTATGTACAATTTTCAGCATAGAACAAATATTTTATAAGCAGTTTTTTCTTTATCAAACCTGTAACCCTAGGTCCCGTAGACTAAATCTGTATGCACTTTAATAAAATCATTTAACTTAAACGTTGATAATGTGATAAAAATTGCTCAAATTTGACACTACTGCCTCGATGTCTTATCTGTTTGCTCATAGGCGACCAGCTGAGGAACGATTTCCCCATTTTCCAGAGTTGAGGTCTCTTCTGAGAGGTTCGTGAGTTATTAATATATTAATGTAATATGTATATGGGGCATTCCACACCAAATCGACCACTTTTGAACCCGACCCATTTTGATTTTCCTGAAATTTTTACATATTATACTATCTCACCAAAAACAGTTCTGTGAATTTTTTCAAAATTTTTTATTCAACCCAAAAACAGTTACGAATTTTTAGAAAAACTGATGTTGTTTTTCTTCAAACGATCGTAACTATGTCAAATATTGACTAATCGGAATGTTTTTTTCGTTTTTGTTTGTCTTTAAACGTAGTACTTTTCAGGAAAAAATACAAAAAAAATATTCAAACTTGGATTCTACAAAATTTTTCATTTTTTTGGAGAAAATCATTGATTTTTCAAATTTCGACACTTTTGATTTTTGATTTTTTTATTTCAAACAAAACTCTGATTTATTCCGCGTATAACAACGCAAACCCCATAATAGGCCAACATTTCTTTCTATTTTTTTTGTTTAATTAAAAAATATTATTTGCGTAAAAATAAAACAAAATATTTTTTAATTAAACAAAAAAAATAGAAAGAAATGTGGGCCCATTATGGGGTTTGCGTTGTTATACGAGAAATAAATAAAAGTTGCTTTTGAAATAAAAAAATCAAAAATCAAAAGTGGACAAATTTGAAAAATCAATGATTTTCTCCGAAAAAATAAAAAATTTTGTAGAATCCAAGTTTGAATATTTTTTTTGTATTTTTTCCTGAAAAGTACGTTTAAAGACGAACAAAAACTAAAAAAAGAACGTTTTGATTAGTCAATTTTTGAAATAGTTACGATTGTTTGAAGAAAAAAACATCAGTTTTTCTGAAATTTTAACTTTGTAAAAAATTTTGAAAAAAATTACACAACTGATTTTACGTATTATACTGTCCCATCAAAAACAGTTCTGTAAATTTTTTCAAAATTGTTTACAAAGTTAAGAATTTTTAGAAAAACTGATGTTTTTTTTCTTCAAACGATCGTAACTTTTTCAAAAATTGACTAATCAAAACGTTCTTTTTTTGTTTTTATTTGTCTTTAAACGTACTTTTCAGGAAAAAATACAAAAAAAATATTCAAACTTGGATTCTACAAAATTTTTTATTTTTTTGGAGAAAATTATTAATTTTTCAAATTTTTCTACTTTTGATTTTTGATTTTTTTATTTCAAAAACAACTCTGATTTATTCCGCGTTTAACAACGCACACCCCATAATGGGCCAAAATTTTTTTCTATTTTTTTTGTTTAATTAAAAAATATTTTGTTTTATTTTTACGCAAATAATATTTTTCAATTAAACAAAAGAAATAGAAAGAAATGTCGGCCCATTATGGGGTTTGCGTTGTTATACGCGGAATAGATCAGAGTTTTTTTTTAAATAAAAAAATCAAAAATCAAAAGTGTCGAAATTTGAAAAATCAATGATTTTCTCCGAAAAAATAAAAAATTTTGTAGAATCTAAGTTTGAATTTTTTTTTTGTATTTTTTTCTGAAAAGTACGTTTAAAGACAAACAAAACCAAAAAAAAAACGTTCCAATTAGTCAATTTTTGAAATAGTTACGATCGTTTGAAAAAAAAAAGCAGTTTTTCTAAAAATTTGTAACTGTTTTTGGGTTGAGTAAAAAATTTTAAAAAAATTCACAGAACTGTTGTTGATGAGATAGTATAATATATAAAAATTTCAGGAAAATCAAAAGGGGTCGGATTCAAAAGTGGTTGATTTGGTGTGGAATGCCCCATATATAAGCAAGCGCTAACAGGCCATACAGGCCCAGGGCTGATGACAATAAATTGCCATTTTCCTGCTTAAATTCGCTTGTAATTCTTTGCGTGTGTGACCCAGCCATATTTACGGTAATGACGTCGACACAAATATCAGGATTCGCCACAGAGTGTAGATGCCCACCGGAAGGCCGAGCTAAAAATTTTTGTGCAATTCGCGATTTGTACCCAGAATTTCCGCTCTATACTCAATCAGCGATCACTTCACTCCACTGCTGTGGCTGTAATATGTATAAACAAATATATTAAATAGTCTTTCTTACGTCGTCGGCTGTTCCACCTACCTGAAATATTACAATAAAATGAAGTAGCCTAATTTAGCCTAAATTAGCCTAGGGGGGGAGGTAGGAGATCTATGTATCTATTATTAACACAATAATATATATCAAAATGGCTGATAACTAAAAAGACCATACGTTGCGTTGTCAACGGGACAGTCCCGCTTTTAAGCAAATTGTCCCCCAAAACATGGCCTCCAGACGCCGAAATGTCCCCTTTTCAGGTCGTGGATTATTTTAGGATAAGCATAGGTTTGAAGCTGTCATAAAACTTGATTTGAGATTATTTAGAATTATGGTTTGTACTACCCGAAGTGCAAAAAAATGACGTACATATGCATCACAGTGCTAAATTGTCTATTAATCTCACACATTCGACCTTCGATTTGATCTCGTGCAAATAAATTTCACATGCAAGATTAATAGATGCACTTTAGTATACTGTTGTAATGTATTATTATGTATTCATTTGTTAACCAATTTCTTCTTCTTCATCAAAATATTGACACAACTCATGGAAATTAATATTTTCTGAAAAATTTCAAAACAAACCCGTTTATTATAAATTTGTATCCTACCAAAAGTTTACTACAAAATATATTACTTTTGGAATAATTTTTGCTACCGTGCACACTTCAAGAGTTATTGGCGTGTCGAGCATACGTTCAAAGTTCGGCATGCTAAAACAATGATGGATATGATAACAATACAAAAACCATAGTCTACGATAAAAAAATTTATACCTACTAAAAGTTTTTAAAATATTAAAATTAATGATCCCCTTTTTCAGTTTTTTTACTGTAAGATGATTTAATTTCAAGGTTTTGTTTTTTTAAATCTTCAATAAATTAAACAAAAATATTTCAGCGTTTAGGTAACTGAAAAACTAGAAGTTTTCAGACAAAAGTAATTAAACAATATTTTCAGCCTGAAAAATAGTTTTTTGTTTAAACCCAAAACGATTCAAGTTGGTAAACTTTAACAAAAGTTATTAATTGTTTAAAGTTCGACAAATTTTGAAAATTAATTAAGCGGATAACGGTTTATTTGCGCCATGTTTATATGAACTTTCGTGGTTAAAGTTATCCTAACTACACGTCTAGAAGTTTAAATTAACCTGTGGTACTACAATGTATTACATGAAATTCTTGATTTGTTACGAAAAAAGAAAAATTTTTGAGATGCATCGTACACACAGAAATTCTCAACATAAATTTGTTGAATAATCAATCATTTGTATGAAACCTTTTGTGAATATTCGAACGTGGAAATTTTAACTAAACATACAAGGAGGAGAAAAACTGGGGTTCTTCCTATTATTATGCGTAGTTAATACTTAATTTTGAATTCTACTGAAGAATTAACCCTCTCGGTAGTTTTTCTGAAAGTTTTAACTGCATATAGATCAAAAGTTAACCTATGTAAATAGAAAATAGTAACTTTGAGATATTTACCAGAAAATATGCAAATTACACTGGCGCCTTTCCTTTTTTAAAACGTTATATGTAGTTATTCTCCTTGCTTCTACACGATAAAATTCATTTTTGGAAAATAGAACAAACGACATTTTTAGAAAAGTTTAGGGCGCCGTGTAATTGAATCAAATCCGTCTGTTACTCAACCACCAAGTGGGTGCTTCACGTAGTGACTAAGAAGGCGCGAATATAGTTATAACACGTTTGGCAACACAACAAGAAAGATTACAATGCAGTAATCCATAAATTCAGTTCCATAAATTTTATTCTTTTAGATATAAAAATTCTTAAGTTGGAAGTTTTATTTTTTGAGGCGAAAGATTTTCAGCAGCAATTTAAATATTGACGCTCCGCAGAAATATGTAAAATTAAGTTTATTTTGGAACATTATAAAAGTCAGTAATGTTGATTCGTTCATATTTGTCATTGCACGGCTGTTCTTAATCCCTAGGGAAATTTTAAGGTAAGTGCTCAACTTTGACGTGATAAATTGATATTTCTCAATTGAATTACTTTATCTTTATTTAATTTATAAAGACATTAAAAAGCTGAAATAGAAATTTTAAAATCTAAATTTAAAATTTACCCTGAAAAATCGTACTTGATGTCAGCTTTAGCGGTAATCAATAGCGGGAGTCCTTTAATTACATAAAATACATGCATGTTAAATTGACGAAAGTAGCCACTCAAAAAGCAACCTTGATTTTGACCTTTTCAGATTGTGATTTTTAAAGGAATACTTAAATTAAGCGTTAAAAACGGCTTCTTTTTCTTTCTGCAAAAAACCAACTGTAGTATTCAATATTCCAGTGGCGGCTCCTGAGTTTTTTTTAGAATTTAATTTAATTTATAATAAATAAATTTAATTTTAATAGAATTTAAAAAGACTTATTTGCCTAAAATACAACAAAAAAAAATTGATTCATTTAAATTATTCAAAAAAATTAAGAGCTGTTGAAAATCCGATAGACAAACGTTTGTTAACATCAATATAAATGGCCAAATAATACACTTTTTCAAAATTCATACTTTCCAGATGATGCTATGCGCATCACGTGCTTCACGAGATTAAACATATTGTGCCCAAAATACTAAAATTCAAAAGTGTACACTGAATGCCTTTGTGTCTTTAACTTAATCTGCTACTGCATCATAGTATATTAAAGCACTGCAGAAAATTATAAACATAATTTCACTTATTTTCTAAATTTTATTCCCACAAGCATGGACGTTTGAAAAATATTTTTCTTTATGATAAATTATGCGACTTGCTATTCTACTATAAATTAATCTTATGAAGCCTCTGCTGAAGTGAAATTTTGTTATATTACGGTTTGCTTCAAAATCAATATTGTGTATTTTCTGGAACGCAGTTCGTTATTTTAATATTAAGGTAATCAATTTTTTATTTGAAAATCAAAATAAATTTGTTTTGGCGTTTATTGGAATTTTATTCGCGAAAAAATTAAATTGGCCCCTTTAAAGGTGCGGGGCCACTGGGAACTAAATTAATCGAATTACGTACATTCAATTTTTCATTTTCAGACAGTTTAAAAAAATTAAAACCTCTTTGTATTGTCATCCACCTATAATATAAATTTATTATTGGAAGCACAAAAGAATAGCAGCTTTAAAAGGTTAAAGAATTTTAATTGAATAAACCTTCTCGATTGTTAAAAAAGAATAATTTTTTAGGTAAACAAAGCGTACCAATACAAAAGGTAAACAGCAAAATTATTATTGTTGTATAATGCCCAAATATTATATTCAATATAATATTAGTTTGTTTCGCATTTATTATTTGAAAAGCTTCGCGAAAGCTTTACTACTGCAATATAGTAGGTACATTTCATTTATTAGAATTTTTTGTGTTTCCTTATATTATGAAAATTTATTGGATCGTTAAGATTTATTACCTCCATTTTAAACAATTCTTGTACAAATAATAACTTTTAAGGATCAGATCATTTCCGACCTAACCAATTATCCTTAACGATTTAAAATGTTCAACCTACTTTTATTATTTATTTACTTTATTTATGTACTTACAATAATAATAAAAAATTTTAGTTGAAAACTAACTTTGTATTGGTAATAAATTACTGCGATGTAACTATAAATGCTTAATTTTCTTTACTTTTCTGAAGATGACTTTTCCAAGTTTGTGATTTAGGTTTATTTATTGCTTTAAGCACGAATATCAAATATCGATTAGAGCAGTAACAATAAATTATATTAAATAGTTGATTATCTCCAATATTGTTTAAAACCTGTAATTTATTTTTAACCGTAGTAACTCACTCGAGTTTTAATGACGTTCATTGATTGTTCAAATCCTGGCAGAACTTTTAAGCCCCAAAGCTTAAATTGAGTGTTGAGACTATTTGAGGCTTTTGTATGATTCATTTACAATATATCAAAGCTTTTTATAAAAATAATTTATCTGGGAAAAACGAAATGCGACGAGGCAGATAATTAAGTGATATTTTATTCAAACAATTTAAAATAAATAAATCAAAATATCAAAGTTGGTTAATTTTTGAAAAAAGTTTTTTAAAAACTCACTTCCGGTGTAGGTACCTGTTTCCGGTTAAAATGTATTTGGGTGATCGGATTGATTCTATTTAGTTTTTAAGTTCTTGCTAAAATACCACTTCAGTGATCAAAATGTTACTTTTACTCCCAAGAGACTAAAGTATCACTTTTATTCTCAAGGCAGTAAAGTAAAAATAAACAAAATGTAGCTAGAACAATGAAAATAATTTTGCTTGTTGCTTTATATTATTAACTTAAAAAATTTTGCTAGTAGTAC
This sequence comes from Rhagonycha fulva, assembly GCA_905340355.1. NCBI lineage: Eukaryota > Metazoa > Arthropoda > Insecta > Coleoptera > Cantharidae > Rhagonycha > Rhagonycha fulva. The sequence goes on from HG996559.1 coordinate 5,729,450, forward strand.
ACCAATCGAGTTCTATAAGGTCACGGCACTCAATTTTGAGTGGCAAATCTCCTTTAGAAATTAAAAACGTCATTTTGTTTAAAAATAAAATTTCTACACTATTTAGAGTTAATATTACAGCACTTTCATTCAAGAACTTGCAACAGTTTATGCATCAAATGTCGCAAAATTTATACTCTTTATAGATCATAAAATATTGGTGCATAAACAAAAGTTAAGAAAGGAACACAAAGTGACACTTTCAATAGTTGAACTATGTATATTGGTCATTTCCTACAAAATAACTACGTTATATAAAAGTTAACTCCCGAACCGGCTCCCCTAACCTTTTTACCTCTTGCTCTCTAAAATAATTAAGAGAGCTGAAAATTACATATTAAATTCATATCTGCTATGTACTCGTTGAGAGTAATTCAACACCCGGGATATACAAATATTAAAAAAAAGGTATCCTGAACTTAAGGACATCAAAGTATCTATAAAAGATATTTACATGAAAACAATACTTCCTCATGTCACGTTTCTAAAACTTTATAACCAAGAATGTTGGTATAAGCAGTAAAATTTATATTATTTATAGTTCATAAAACAATGGAATAAATTTCAAAATATTAAAAAAATGCATTTCTATTATTAGGTTTTTCGGTGTTATGCAGAAACTACTTTTTAAAGCTAAATTTAAAGCTAAAATTGTTCTAAAGAATTAAAATTTAATAGCTTTTTAACCCCAGACTGAAAAAGGAAGGGGGGATTAAGCTTTTAATATGTCACGCTATATTTCGTGATAAATTGATATATAGTAGTACTTATGCCACATATTAGCTTCTGTTACATCTAACTCCGTGTTAATGTTATAGGATTCTTCTACAATTTAATTAAAAATATTTACATTTTTAATGAAATTTCAATTTCTGATAAAGAGAAATACACCGAACCGTAACCTAAATTTAAAATTATCTTGGCTTCTTTGTCTTACCCTATGTTCACACATTATTTATGCACCCATTTCCAAGATCATTCCCCTTATTATTGCCCCTTATGTTTATGGAGTTGGAGCAATTTAGCTTTTATCACAACATCGCGGTCTCTCTGAACTTTTTATTTGATATACAGTCCAATACGACTTTTTTTACATAAATTACGGTAATTCTGCAGTGATTTTGTTTTATACACTATAATTTTTGTAAAAACTGCAAAACAATTAAAAAGCTTTAATATGTATAAGTATAACACGAAAATCGTTAAGCTCCGAACAACACCCGTGTAAAAATGTATAACACTACCATGGCAATTCAATTCGACATTAAATCCCCTAATGGGAATTTGTCAACTCAAATACCAGTCGATTTCGTTTATTAATTAAATAGGCCCAATCTACGTGAATAACCTATTTAGACATGGCGTTAAAGTGATGAATATAATATGATAAGCAAAGTTGGGGTAGATGCCGTGCTTGAACTGAATTTTGAAAGCATTAGGGGAAACAAAAGTTTTGAAAGAGAAAACACAGTGCGAAGACCATTATTTATTTACAGTCCGTCAGCATTCCATCCGTTTTCAATTGTGACTAAACTTAAGTATGAATATAACTGTATCCGCATCGGAAACAAGACGGAATGGTAAGAGAAAATAATGGTCGAGAATGTAAGTTTACAATGAAATTAAGTGAACTGGGGATGAAAATGTAACTTAGTGATTTGGCCTAACCCAAAGGAATAATAGCTATAAAGTCGAAAATGCCAGGGTTTTACTATTAAGTAGAACTATAAACTAAATAGATATTTATTACTTTTTTTATTACCTCCCTTTCCAGAAGGTACTTTTGGCTGCACAACTAGGGATATCATTATTAGACGAGATAGTTATTTTATTGTATATTAAATTTTGTTTTGGGAGCATATCAACTCGAACAGAAGAGCCAGGTTAAAACAATACGTCATACCACGCAAATGGAAGACGAATGCAATTTAAAACACGAAAGAAGTTGATAAGAATCCATAGAGCAGTGCGACATCGTAGTAGACAAAAAAAATACACAAGACGAAAACTTAGATGCTGTAATAACTGCAAGAAAACAAGAAGCAAAAAAGTAAAAAATTCGTGGAGAAAAGACACCAAAAAAGGAATAATAATAATATTGTAATAAAAATACCATTTTTATAATTTTTATAATCATTAAATTAATAATGTTGGTGTAGAATAACAGATGATCTTCCCTAGAAAGACGGAATATTAGTGGAAACCATTCAGAAACAGCCAAGAAAAACAACATTTTTTCACAAAACATCATACCTAACCTAACTTTTAAACTTAACACAAAGTGTTTTAAAATAACTGTTCAATTTGAAAATGTAAATAAATTACATATGTAATAATAAAATTTAAAACTGTATAACGATAATAATTATATCATCTGTTATAAGTTATAACTATAACAATTAATCCTGATGATGGTATGAATCTAAAATAAAATTACTATAACAAAAATATGTCACAAAATCTGAATTACATAGAATTACTGTAGTTTCAGAATTGTTAAATTACATTAAAGACACTACGACTTATAGACCAGGGTCTATAATTTTTGAGACCAAAATAAATTACAGTAGGATGAAACCCATTGGAAAAGGTAGAGAATATAACAAAAATGTAAGAAAAAATAAATTACGGGCGATCTGAGGTCGGGAAGGAGAACGGGGTGAGTTTTTAAGGGTAAAAAACGGTTTATCTCGATTTCCGGTAAAACTGCAAGTCTTATGAAAAAAAGTTAAACAACATAGTTGTAGGTAATAAAAAGATCTACAACTTTTGTATCGACACTTTTTTTACATAACCTTAAAATTTATTTTGAAAAATTCAAATAACTGAGTTTTTGGTTTTTGATTTTTATCTTTTGCAAAAAAAATTATTTTTTTACGAAATTTGGTGAAAACTTACCTTTGTAAGTCCCAAAAATACGGTAATTTTTTTGATTTAAAATATTCATTTTTTCACCTTATTTTGACTTAATATCGAAAAAGCACCCTAATTTTCAATCGAAAATTCTCACGTCAAAATAACTGCTTTTTTAAAAAAGTTGGTGTGTTTTTTGTTTATTGAAATCTCCACTTTCTGATGGTATAAAAAAATATACATTACTATGGTAAATGTACTCAGAAAATGTAAATAATGAAAACAACTGGAATCCGAAATTTTTTTTTTAATCATTTATGTACCTACAATTTTGAGCTATTTATTTAAATTTACACTTTAATTACTAGAAAAACGTAAGATTTCATGTTATACATAGCAAATAAAAAATTACAAATATCCATAAAACATAAATATTGAAAAAAACAGCAAAAATAGTAGTTCTAACTATAAAGATATGATTTTCAGATTCAAGTTGTTTTCATTATTTGCATTTTCTGAGAACATTTACCATAGTAATGTATATTTTTTTTATACCATCAGAAAGTAGAGATTTCAACGAACAAAAAACACACCAACTTTTTTAAAAAAGCAGATATTTTGAAGTGAGAATTTTCGATTGAAAATTAGGGTGCTTTTTCGATATTAAGTCAAAATAAGGTGAAAAAATGAATATTTTAATTAAAAAAAATTACCGTATTTTTGGGACATACAAAGGTAAGTTTTCACAAAATTTCGGGAAAAAATAAATTTTTTTGCAAATGATAAAAATCAAAAACCAAAAACTCGGTTATTTGAATTTTTCACATAAATTTTGAGGTTATGTGAAAAAAGTGTCGATATAAAAGTTGTAGATCTTTTTATTACCTACAACTTTGTTATTTAACTTTTTTTATAGGACTTGCAGTTTTGCCGGAAATCAAGATAAACCGTTTTTTACCCTTAAAAACTCACCCCCTCTCCCTTCCCAACCTCAGATCGCTCGTAATTTATTTTTTTTTTCATTTTTGTTATATTCCCTACCTTTTCCAATGGGTTTCATCTTACTGTAATTTTTTTTAACTTTTTACTATTTTTGAAGGTAAAAGCACTGGACTATTACAGCTCATGATATTTATTAATCTTTAAGTGGGTAGGTGGGGTGGCCACAACACCCCAGGCATTGTTTTTTCAAAAATTTTATACTTACAGGTTCACAACATAGCTTAAATTTTTATTACCTTCCTTTTATATGTTCCTTGTAAGATTATGATAAAAATTGCATATTTATCTTAAACCAGTAACCCGTGACAGAGCGTTAATCATGATAGGGTGCTGTCAGCGCCCTACCTACCTAGTTGAGTTTTATTATAAAACTTTGTGTTAAAACATTTTTTTTACTATAAACTATTTTATTCATAATTATTTCTAATTAAATTTCAAAATATCCTGTAACTAATTCATTTTTATGTATTTCTTAATATTTATATAAAGCGCGAAATGATTTATTAAAAACGGTGCTCAGAGAAATAAATATAAATAATATTGTTCAATAGTCTTAAATTTTGTTTTTTTTACATTCGCCCATCTTACCATAGTCTAACCATTGCAAATTTAGCTATAACATAAAATAACAAAATAAAATGTACTTATAATAGTCATTTTTCTATGGGGTGTTGTGAGCACCCCACCTACCTACTTACGTAACTTTTAGTCACCTACCTACTTAAAGGTTAATTGTGATTAGTGTCAAAAAGATTACAATATTATTAAAATTTTGTGAAATTTAAAACCACTTTCAACGGATAAATCAATAAATCTAACAAAAACGATGTAAAAAATAGGGTGACATATTTTAAAGTTTAAAACCGGAGACACATCCAATAATATTGTCATGATTCTTTCTGTGGCTTTAGAGCAGGGTCTAAATAATTTTTTTTTAAACCGTTGGGACTGCAATAGTTTTAATGAAAAATTTGAAACATTTGGTAACTTGACATTTATTCTTGAGCCTCCGTATAAATAAAAGATTTTAATTAAAAAAAATTGATAATTTAGAGATATTGTAAAAAACCCAGCTAAGAGAATAATTAAAGGTAAAAATTTAGAAAATTCCCAAAAGGTTAAAGAGAGCAGAAAAAGAAATACAAGATTAATTAACCTTTTTGTAGTCATGGACCCCTTTCAAAATTTCAAAAAGCCCACGGACCCCTTCTGAAGAGATAAAAAAAACAAGATTTTACTTTTACTAGGTTTTATTGTTTGCAAACTTTACATAATATAGTCACATAGTTAGTGTGACGATTGCTGCTGCTTACGCCGGATTATAACGTCAAATTGAGGAGCCGTTTTGGATGGGCTGCAAAAATTTCTTTTTAATTAAAAAAAAAATTTAAGAGCCTTTAGGCAGGCTCGCCATAGACCCCTGGTTAAGAACCCCTGAATTAAAGGAAGAGTTAAAGTGAAATTTTTGATAAACCAAACAAAATCGCATTGGCAATGAAGCAATTAAAATTTTAAAATTGTTAATACCAACTAACGTAACGCTTAAATTATTATCATCACAAATTAGTCACAAAAAACAAAAACAAAATTGTAAATGAACTTACCCCCCAGAGAGGTTAAATAGGCTAATTAAATTCATAAAACAACAGATAAAAATACAGTATATAATATCAGTTGCAGACACGATAACAAAGATATATCAAGTGTTCCAAAAATATAACAAAACATATCAAAGTAAAAATAAGACAAAAATAGAATGTAGAAATCTTTCCTATTCTTTGTAGACAAAATACAACAAAATAGTATAAAAGTACCTACTACTACATTAAAGTGTAAGTTAAATCTTGTTAGCTTGGTGCATTCGTACATATAAGAATTTGATCTCACAGTGCATTAGAGATAAGATTTAACCAATGGAAACTCAATTTTGCCATTTTTCTAATTTCTTCCAGCAAACCGTATTATTTTTGTAATCAAGTGGTTGAAAATTTTGAGTCAACATAATTATATTTCTTGCTGCTATTTCATTTGTAAAACATTCATAAGTAAAGTTTGCTCTTCAAGTTTTAAACTAAAATCGGGTGTTATATGTTATATGTGTGTTAGTCTTAACTAAAGTTTCTTGAAGCAATATTTCAAAAATGAACGAAACACTGCTGGTAAACATGATTTATGATATGCAAGAGTGTGCTAAACTTTCCTATACTATCATACTTTAACTAGTTGGAGTTTTCTATGGAAATGTTTTGATGAAAACGTGTGTAAAACAGCTTTTCTATAATAATGGTTAATCCGATTATATTATACGCCATGGAACACAAAACTTAATTGCATTAATTTAAATTAATTGTTTTAAATAGTTGGAAACAGAAATTCCTTCTAGTGTAAGTTTATTGTTGTACAATTAGTACATTTTCCTTGTTTTTTGATCTTTAAAAACAATCTCCATATTGTTGATGTAATCTCAAAACACATCAATTTATTTTAAAATAACTACCTCAGGCGTCAATGTATAACTGCAATCTCGGGGGAAATTTGTCAATGACTTGGATTGCTATATCCCTTTAAAACATGTTACCGTTTCTCGATTAATTTAAAAGTATGTCTATCGTCTTTAACATTTTTTCAATCCGTCACTTTTTAAATTAGATAACTTACTAAGTTAAGTTGAAATTTGCAATGATTTGTTATAATGTCGTTATGCACCGCTTCGCGCCGCATCGGATACATTTCAGTACCGCATACGAAACAAAATATTTATATCTCCTGATTATTTAGCATTTATTCAAATAATTGTTAATGGTTGTTAATACACACAACAGAGATTAAACCAGTGGATCAATACCGTGTGAATTATTTATCACGTTGCTCTTTACCACTGCGAAAATATCTATTTAACTATTATTTCATATTATTTGCTTAAATAAATTTATAGTTAGGTATACAAAATAATATTAAAACAACAAAATTATGATTAAAAAAACGTCAATTTATTCATATAACTTTTAAAGCTCAAGAAAAACCTAAACAAATATTTGGCAAGCTAAAGTTATCGTTATTTCACGACGAAATCGACTAACTTCTGAAGCACCCCATACACTTGAAATTTGCATTGTTAGGCAATCTTTTGGCCTGTTGACTTCCGCTAGCAGACGGACTAATTTATTTGTCCTTACGGTGCTTCGGTTGTCGCACTCAGAGAATACGTAAACTTCTGTAAAGCAAATCTGAATTTTTGCAGCACAACTTTAATCATAATCATGTAAAATCCGAAGCACGGATACCACAGACAAAAATTTCCACACAAGAAAATTTTTTTTCAATAAACAAACTTAGGAACTTGTATATTGAACAGAAAAGTTTAATAATATGGAACTTGGCAGAAATTCAGTTTCCTGCTTTTTCAGCTATTGCGATGTTTCGCCTATAATTTTGCTGTACTAAAAGTCAGTTGGTCGTTTATGGCATGCAATATCGTTCATATAAAATTTCACCATGAATAGAAAACTACCCACTATCAGTGAAAAGTGGTCTAATATATCTATCATATAGGAAAGGACATATAAATTACTATTGTAGCATTTCAAATTAATTCCCCGTGTAATCTGAAATAACAGTAAATTTTGAGTGGCCCTTTTTAATTATAGCTATTGTGGTGAACTTATAGCTGTTCTACAATATTAGTGCAATAAAGTAGGACCCAAGTTCGCCCTTACTGCGTCAAACCAGTCTGAAATATAAAATAAAATTGCATCAAACTTTTTCAACATTTTATAACATAAATTTTAAGTAGTAGTTAAATGTTGTGCTGATGGTAGGAATAGAGAAGATGTAATTTTTTGGAAGATGGTGTGGCAGCTTTTGTTAATGGTTGGAATAATATTAAAATTACTTCTTTAACGACTGGTCGTCGCAATATCAGCTTAAAAGTTGTAAATGCTCTATCTGAATATTTTATCATTTTGGTATTCCGCCAATAGAATTACATGTGGTGCTTCGTGACCGAAAATTTGATTTTAAAATTTTAATTTTGTTTTAACCACGCTTTCATAATAGTGAATAGAACTTTATGCTGTTTGACTATTTGGCCAAAAATAGATAACATGATGTAGTTCGTGTGCATCGTCATCATAGGCGCCGACAGAATTAATTCCAAACGAACGAACTTAGGATATTCATGAACAAAAAATAAATGGACCAAACCAATATACGATTTAATTCCAATCCATGTAAAGCTTTGTTGGGGAAACTTACGGGTAGATTTACGATGGACATAAGCATAAGAAATATGAATAAATATTCTTACTTATTTTCGTATGCATTTCTTATGCTTACGGTCACAAAAACCCAACAATCAGCAACAAATTACTTTTAAGAATATTCATAAAACATTCAAAAATTTAGTTTATTTAAAATACGATACTAGGTACATACTGGCTTATGGATTTTCATTGTTGGATCCCAATTTTACTTTTATCGACGTCAGTCTGAAGCAACCTCTGTAAATATCTAACAGTTAATTACGCCAACCAAGCTTATTCTGTTTCTAATAATCAAAAAGTAATATTGGTTTCACTAGAAATGACTTTTTAATTAAAAATTTAGTTTTCCTGTACAACTCGTCCAAACATCCTAAGATGTTGTAAATAATTATCGTGTATGTGGAAATTTACAAAGAATACGAGTTCATTATGAATGCTTAATTTAAATACGTGTTAATTAATGTTTTACAGCAACGAATTTTGGTAAACAAATGCGTTGCTCCTTTCCTGTAAGGATACTTTATCATCGCACGCAAAAACTTATTAGTTTTTATCGACTTTTGGGTAATTGCTTGTAATAATTGCTTTTCAATCATAAACTATTTTAGTTTTTAGCTTGTTGTGCACCACCCTATATGCACTAGTTGGAAAAAGAAAAGCAATTGGAATTTTTTGCTCTTGATAGCGCTTCTTCCTAGCAAACACATTTCATTCGAATTTATACATAATTAAGTTTCCTTGCGTTTACAGGATAAAAAGGTGTTAAGCTTACTTTAAGAAAACAATAATTTTTTTACTTTTTATTTAAGTTCGATTTTTGTGCTCACTGGTGAGAATAATTAATTTTTATTTAACAACGAATAATTTAATACAAGAAGATTGCACTCTATTTTAATAATGGAGATTAATTTATAAGAATAAATCCAATAAATAAACAAGTTTTCTTTTTAACTTTCAGACATCTTAAATAATTCATAAAGCAAGAAAGAACACTTATCTCTCGTCGACACTTATCACAAAATGGCAATATAGAAAGAGCAAGAAAGCTTCGTAATTAATTCTTCACCAAAATTAGTAGCTTTATTAAAAAGGTTATTTCTGTGTTAGAGAAACGCCAGTGAGATAGGTACTACGTAAAATAGCGTTCTAGATGCAGATGTTTACGTATTAATTTCGTTTTGTTAATGTGATTATAAGAATATTTATTTCACTGTTTACTCAATTAATTGTTATAATTTCTGCAAAATGTGTACTTGTAAATCAAAGGGTTAAATTTACCTTTCTTTCTACTCAGACATAAATTTAAATTTACCAAAAATATTTACTTTAACCTTAATTAATATTAAAATGAATGCGCCTTTGTATGCTGCTGAATGTATTGCGTGTTGTTAAATAAATAATTATTAAAGGTGGAGAGATTTGTTTATCTACAGAAATTTAAATGCAATTTTCAAAAATTGCTGGCTTGTTAAAATCATCACACTTATAATATTATTAGATATTTGTTTCACTGCCTCGATGTCCTATGTGCTGTTCATATGCGACTAGTTAGGAGTTTAACCCCTTAGTGTCAGAGCTGGTACTCGTCTGTTCTAATTCAGATTAATCTGGGCTTTCATCAAATGCGGTTAAAATCAAATTGGTACTGAACCTAATTTATCTGGTTTATACTAAAAATAATAAATCTGCTCATAAGAATTGCAAAAAGTGGTGATAGCGCTTAGCTCCCCTCTTAGAGTTTAGCTTAGCTTACCCCGAATTCCATGTATGGAATTCACAAAAATGTAGCACTTACAATATTTGGAAACAAAAGTAGACAACAGTCAGAGCGCGCCCTTAATTAACACCTGCCTCTATTTTTAGATTTTGTAATTTACTAAAATATAGATCTACCTTATGGAGCACGTTAATATTTTTTTAATGCGAGTTAAATCAAAACTTGTTTAAAAATACATTATTACAAAATTAAACTTAGATTACCATTTAATAGCAATCAATCAAATTGAAGTGTTAGATGGTTTCTAAAATTACCCTCCGCTTTATTTGTATGTAATACATGGAAATTACAGTTAATATTCAAGTTTTCCTTTTACATGGACAAACTAAAATCAAAACCCATCGAAAGTTCGACTTAACGGTTCGGTTCTCGTCACTGAATAAGCTACATTCGATTGTCTCCATACGTTACCGATACAACTCACTACTCCATATTTTTCAATATTTTCTAAAAATTTGTTATTAACTAGCAAAATGCAAACATTTATGTAAATATTATATAATTGGATATTGCTAAGATATAGTGCAAGAACAATGGTTTTTCAAGCGGAAAAGAATTTTGCACTTGGATGAACTAATTAGACGCTTGCTATATTAACTTTGACTTAATTTTGAAATAAATAAAATAAGAAGTGACTAAGACTACAAATCATTGTAACAAAAATTACTTAATCCTTTTTCTGCAATGGTTTTTGTTTCAGCTGCCATTAGTTTTACGAAAATACGGGGTGGCCCACCAAAGATCGAAAAAAGTCAACTTTATTTAGAAATGCTCATTACTTTTATCACTTCTTAATACTTAGAAGTTTACTCTAGGTATGATATGACTTTTTTCACGTCGTTGCTTGTCTCAAATAACAGAGAAATTATGGTAAGATGGGTTCCAGCTTGACTGTAATAAAGAAAAATCTCAAAACTGTCTGTATACTTATCATAACATTCCAAAAGTAGGGTAAATAACTAAGAATTGGCTAACAAATGATAGCTGAGATCTCTGAGCAGCCCAGAATCAAATCCTCAAACTTCCAATTAAAAATATATCGTAATGTTTAAAACTCTAAATTTAACGGCTTGTATTACCTCGCAAATTGAACTATTACATTTGTTGTTAACAATTAAGAAACTGAGCCACTAGCGTTAAATTTAAAACTGACATTTGGAATATCATAAGCAAATGTTCATAATCAACAAAATGCAGATAGCACGTCAATTGAAAGTATGTCTTGGAAAGTTTCGGAGTGGCCCAAAGCGGATTTTGCTATTTGTCGTTAATTTTGAATCCATTTTAAACTATACAAAAACGCAGTATCACTTGAGAGTAATCTTTTTGTGATTAAATTGTAATCGATTCTTGGGGTTTAATTTTTAATGGTCATCAATCCGCGACTTTTCACATAGCGCTATTGGACGGCTGCCCGGATTTTTAGCTAGTAACAGCAACTAACTAAAAACTTTCTCGTTTTTGGTAGACCACCCTATATAAAAAGCATGTACTTTGTAAAACTTAAATTTCCAAATGAAATATTTTTTAATTTGTAAAATATGTTGAGAAATAAAAAATGATGAAGGTTTTCTAAAGCACGACATATTTTTTACAGTAGCATTACAAAAAACTTCATAACTTGCTTATTTTTAAAGAAATTTTAAAATATGAAAAAGAACTTAGTTTAAGATGGCATGCTCTAAAAAATTATTCTTTTATGATTTTTTAATAAAGTAAGTACCAAAGAAGTTATTTTAAGAAAACATCTAGCACACGTGGTAATTTATTTGGAAAGGGGGTTTGTTCAACCAACTCTTCCTTTGATAATATAGTGGTACCGTAATTTTTAATATTTTTTTTTTTTATTTAATTAGGCGGTAATTTCATTGCACGTTTCTCTTTCATGTTTGTTTTAATTTCGACAATGTTTTGCTAGGCTTAAAAATTAAGTTAGACTGATGTAATATCTCGGTGTACACTGCAATCGAGTTAAGGGTTGTTAAGTCCTCGTTCTATTTTCTATCGTTTGAAATCTAAAAGAACCGTCTAATTGAGGTTTTGAAATTGCAACTACGAGCAACTTTTTACATTTTAATTATAATAATAATTATTACGAGACAACTAAGTTAGTTCTGTCGCTTTATTTTTTTAATTAATGGCTTTTGATTCTTTTTATGTAGAGAATCGATTATTGTAGCTCAACAAAAATCCTTTACAATCTGTACATACTAAAAAAAATTTATATTTTGAATGAAAGGAAAATGTAAATAACTACAAATTATAAAATAAAATTCAAACAAATAGAAAGGTGAATCCAAAATTTGTTTTTTCCAATTTCAATAGAAATCCATACTTTGTGAACAACAATTTACAATTCTTGGTTGGTTTATTTAGGGTTGTTACGGTGTACCCTCAAGCTTATCGTTCTTTTGCTTAGTCTCACACTTTCGTATTCGTAAATATTTCATGAAGAAATAACTCCTCTCGATATAGCAACAAGTTTAAGTTAAGTCGATTCTATTAAAAGCTTGCAAATTTTCAGTTTTCAAATTGTTTAAAATTATCAGTTTTTCGCTTACTGTTTGTATAGTACCTACCTAAAACTTTTAAGCTGCTCTTTTAGTTTAAACTTTTTTTAATCAGAAGTTCAGCCGGTGTCTGAAAATTAAAATATTTTGGACCAGAAATATTTTCAATCGTGAATTAATAAGAATCCAAAACACGTCGGTGTCGTCAAAAAGTCTTTTCAAAACAACGACACTTCTAAAACTGCTAACTGCTGAAATTTTAATTAGTTCAGTTGTATGGCGCACAAACTTTTTCAGAAATATATCTCATTATAATTGAAATAGAGCAAACAATGCTTGTAAGTCTGCAATCATATGAGAAGTTGTTTGAGAGTTCAGCAACGTGATCACGTGTTGTGAATGTAAGATAATTATTAACCTGATTACGAGACTTATCACGTACAATATACGTTGCGTAAAATAAGGAAACAAAGAGCTGAAAGGAAGTTTTCAGTAGTGGGCTATCAAAACCAAAAATATAAATTTCAGTCAACTTTATCAGGTATTATAGGAATACAATAGAATTAAAAACGTAGGAAAAACAAAATAAAGAAAAGGGGATTGGAACTGAAAAGAAAACTTTTTATTTTCTCAAAATCGTATTTTTCCAATACTGCGAAAATAAAATAAATCAAGCAGTCGTCACGCTTAAGTAGTTGTAAATTAGGTTAATAAATCAGTGATATAGTTCTCTGCAGCATAAATAAGCGTTATAACTGGCAGTAAAAGATCAACCACTTTTCTTTTATTACTGGACATGTTCAGTTTTATGATTTATATGTAGTATACCAGATATCTCACAAGAATGAAAAATATGTAGGTTTATTTACATTTAAAGGTTTATTTAATTTAAACACATTTTTTAGGAAGCCGGGTTTTCATTTTAACTAATCTAAATTCTACACAAAACAAAATTGTACTGCCTTTAACAAACTAAAAATTAATGATCATTAACTTCTTTTATTATATATTTAAATAATAGTTGAATAAATAACAGAATTAATGATAATGTGGATATTTTTAATCAATTTAAGAATCCTTAATGATCATTAACTTAAAAGTTAACATCGATTTATTGCTAGAAATGAGCTCAAAAACTATTAAATTATCACATCGTAGGTATAATTGGTAGTTTTGAAGAGAATAAAATTCGTGAGGTTAATACCTATACATAATTTCAAAAAAAATTTAAAAACATTCCATATTCCTTGGTAAAGACTTGTATTAACTAGCTCAACTAATCAAAACATGATTAATTCACCAGATGCGGCCACCTGTGAGTGATCCATTGTATGTACACAATATTTTATTGCTCTTTTTATTATTTATTTTAGTGCATATTGGAATACAATATGCACTAAAATATTCTCACAAATAAATTTTCAACTTGCAAAATGTGAGCAAACGAGTGGGTTTTTGAAGATTGAAAATTGTGGCACAATTCAAGAATCTCTTGCTCTCGCATTACAGAAAGACTGTAAGCTTCTTATACAATCTTAACACTCTGAGTCTCACAGCGCATAAATTTTAATCAAATTCTACAAATCAAATGCGTTAAAAATATTTCTCTAACGCAATTAAGAATGAGTAGGAGATTTAAAATTCACTTTGAAATCGAAGAAATACCAAACTGAACCAAAAAAATGTCATATAGGGATAATGAAAAGTTCATTGAATCAATTATTTTCAAACATCCGACAGAAATTTACGACATTTATGAAAATGTCGTAGTATTAACAAAAAAATTCATTAAATTTATGAATTTATGAATGACAAGTTAGTTTTAATTATTCAAGATATAATAAAATCTATAGTTTAATAAGACTTTCAAGTCCCGGTAGGACACAATAGGTTAATAAATAGTTTATTATTTATTCACATAATTATTATGTTTTGAATTAAAATGAAACAATTTAATGCTTGGTTACTAATTTTTGTGCGGACACGTATGAAATCTTAACCGCAAGTTTTAGCAATAATTGCTTGAAATTAATTAAGTAGGGGAAATATGTCTGTGATGGCACCCTAACGATTTAAGTAAATAACTAAGCCGGTTTTCAATTTTTTAACGTTATTGTTGCGTACAGTAAAAATATATATTTTGTTATCTAATAATTTTTTAATCAAAAAGCTTTATAAATTAAATTGCTCTTTTGTTTTGAGATTCTGCTGAACTATTGCATTCATTCGTTACAATTTAGAATTATGTATTGTCGTAGTTTGTATTAAAGCTTGACATAATATAGAAAATTTTTCATCGTATATCTTTTAACTGTTTTTTCAGTTTTTCTAGTTTACGAGTAGTTTATCACGAATAGTAATTACTTAGTACTCTTTTTCGTACAAATTTAAAATCATATCTGGAAATTATGGATGGTGTCAAAACTTTATTATTAAACTAGATAAAGACGTGTTAGACAAACTTGTTTACTGATAAAGTTAGTTGTACTTTCCTAAGTACATAAATAACCAGACTATGAATAACTTAGATACTCACATCCATTTGTTACTATAAAGCAAGTAATTAATGCAATATAAATTTCACTCAAATAGCGATAACTGTAATGAAAAAACTACGAAATTTTTCTGTATTAATCAAAATCTAGAAAATTGTCGTGTTTTAAAAAACTTGTTGAGTAAAATTTTCAATTCGATTATTTGGCGACCACTGATTTATTTTTGGAGGATTAGGTGCTTGATCGATTGCTGGGTTTTGTACGTCGTATTAAAGTCTTTTTTCGCAATTGATTAAGAGAATGTTTGAGTTATATTACTGGACTAAGCGTACACCGTAATGTAGTAAAATTAAATAGGCATATTAAAAGAGGATTAGTATTCCTCGTTTACTCTTCCTTTTTCTAGTCTATAACCGTTGAATTGCATGGAAGTATAAACAGTGGTGTACTATGAATATTTTTCAACGGGTTCCTAATTTTACCTCAATTTTAGAATTACACAATTAAAATAAATTTAATTATTTCAATATCTAAAAAAAAGTCCGTGACAGCTTTTACAACTAGGGTATAGTATAATTAATATTAAACTGTCCTTATTACCTACTTTAATAATTTTTTGTCAATGGCTATGTAACAATTTTATCGAATTTACTTTAACCTTTATGTAATATGTAGGTATCTACTATAATAACAAAACGCATTTGGACTACAAAAGAATCTTGTGGAGCTTTTTAAAAAAATATTATCTTATCGACAATTCTACGTCGTTTATGAAAAATACCTCAATTTCAGAGTACTACTAAACGAAAAACTTTCACAACAGCAGCGGTCGAGGGTTTACTCAAAATGGACGTAAGCGTAAGAAATACGTAACGCGTAAAGTTTCCAAAACGAGCATAAAAGAATTTGATGTGTGTTCTTGTAAAACAAGAGTTTACTGGGTCATTTTATCTTTGATTTCAAAGCCACCTACAGCAACCAAACTAAGGGATGAACTTGACCTTTTCAATCACAAAATTTTAGACTGAGATTAATATTTTCGATTTGTGAATTTTACAAGAAATTTATACGCTCATACATTTACCCTCACTTAAATAAACTTTCACTTGGGAAGTTTAAATTTTGCTTTCAAAACTATCTAATGGTTAAAACCTACGCCGTGTGCCAAATTGAAGAACTTTTTGAAACTTTCAAATTATCGGGAATGTAATGGCAACACAAATATAATTTATGTCCAAAAGCTTTTCTTATTAAATCTCTTCTTAGATATTGTAATGTACCAACGATTTTTAGACCAACTATTGCAACTTATCAAACAAAACTACAAATTAGTTTATGGTGCAATTTGTCGCGCTACATTAAGTTTGCAAGTGGCTCCGTATTTTTATGAAAAGTTTTTCGTATGAATTATTAAATTAATATTCAAGATTTATAACGTGCGGTACTTTTAAATTTATGGTTTTAAGAAGCATTTGACAAAATTGTGATTTTTAATTTCGCCCACAGCGCTAAAACCAACTCAGGCTACTCTGCAGTGGAGTATGGATCGACCAGGTGCATTTACGTTCTTTTTATCTTGACGCAATTTATTTCTGAAAATTTATGGGTGCTAACACATTTTTACGAGTTTTCATCTTTATGATAGTTGATTTTGCGTTTTTAAGTCTTTGTGCTCTTTATGCGACTCTTTCTTTTTAGGTTTTTATGTTAGGGATTATTTCGTTTAAATTTGCAGTAAATGGACTTATATAGCCGGAACCAAGTGAGTGCTGATGGTTGTCGAAGACACTTTTTAGATGACATCCGCATTTCCATTTAGATCGATATGTATATTTTAAAATGCATTTCGTTGAATCATCCCTTCAGGAGATTTCAAGAAATTGCTTAACAAATCGATTTTTCACATTGAGTGAAATTTTTTATGTTTTACAATTATGCGGGTACGTAGAAAATTTATTTTTACTTTTATTTGTTTAATTCTTTTTCACACAAACTTGATACCACCTGCAGTAATCAGTAGGAAAGATAAAAGGATTCAGTAACGCTGCAGCATTTTAGATTAGCGTTCTTCAATGTAAAGAACTACAAGGATTATTTTCACTTCTTTTAGTTTCAAAGCCATTACACGTTTTTGCTTTTATTTTATAATTAAGTTCTTCAATTAAGTCCAGGTAGTTTAAGAAAAATTTTGAAATAAACGAGATGAAATTGAAGTAGAAATGCTGTTTTCCTTCGTTACGGTTGAGATTTCTCAATAATTACTGCAAAGAAAACTTATTTTCGCCAAAAATAAGGCGGATAGGTGAGATTCATAAATCAATTTACATCAAGACGGGGCTTCGACTTTTTTGAAGGTTACTTGACTCTAAAGATAAACACTACATTCAATGAAACTCAATCAAATGTAAATAATAAACTCGCTAAATTCCTTTAAAAATACTCAAACTTTTACGTTTTTTAAACGCTGAAAACTTTAAAAGCGAATAACTTTTGAAAACTTGAGACGTGTTTAATGATTACGGTTAGTTCGATACGACAGAAAGAAATTCACACCCAATTTTGTCAAAACGCTACTAATACGTTTTTGGAAAATTGGTTTCCACACAAGAAAATCGCTTTCAGTTATTTTTAAAACAAAAAACACCTCGTTTGCATATCAGCAAAATCTGTAATAATGGGGTGACTGGTAGATAAAAAAAATTGATGACTGAAGTTGTATTTATAGGCGGCGCAAAATTTAAGATGCTTTTAAAAAGTTTAAATCTCCTTTATTTCGAAAAATGTGAAACCTATTTAATTTTATCTTAAATGAATCAAATCGATGAAAAAATGTAAGGTAAGGAAATTAAATTTTAAACAACTAGCGCACTAAAAGTGACGCCTAGGGACATAAAATTATTTTATTGGCTACAAATTGCACATTGAAAATGAAGTAAAATCTGTTAACTGACGGAAATAATAATTAAAATTTTATAACTTCATAAATAAATTAAGTTTCAGTTTTATTCTTTTCTAGTAATTAGTGAAATTATTTTGTCAAATATTTTATTAAAATTTTCTGTACTTCCCCTTTAGGTACATTTAGTAACTTTGGATGTTGGTGTAGCTAGCCTAATCTCAGCGTCGCGTCCAAAGTCGGAAATTTGTCAATTCTTTATAGTTAAGTTTTTCTTATTCAGCTACCTAAGAAAACTGTTCAGACAAGTTTCAATAACACGGGTAGCTATTTCTACCGGATTAACTTGGGAATGATAATTGGCGTTGTTCTCTTGCACTTCAGCATCTAAAACAATTTCAAAAATTGTGCACGTACATTTGCTAACATTATAGCATACTATGAAAAATGTAAAGAAAGTTTCATCAACAAATTTCACGTCTAACGACGCTGTGGTTTTTTTTTATTTTAGAGCTATGTATACGTTAAAATAAATGTTTTACAACTGAGTCTTAAGATGCTAATCAAAATATTCAGAAATGCTGATCGTGGTTATATCGAACATTGTATTCATGATCTTCTCCAAAACGAAATCGTGGTCTGCGTTAAACCAAAGGTAAACGACCAACTTGGTTTATTTTTAATGCAGGATTAAATAATAATCAAGCCAATCAATACCATACTAGCATTATTCAAAGGGTTGTGAATTGATAGCAATTAGAAATCAAACCCACAAATAATTAGTGCAGTTCTACACTAAAGTTTAGATGCCTCACGATAGAGGACGCTTACAAACTTTTCAAGCTTATAATAATAAGGACCTGTGACGGTTTGGAGCTGTATTTAATTTTTACAAAGTAGTCGTGAATGACAATTTAATTAAAAGTAAGAAAAGTAATAACAAAAAAATAAATTTGATTTTAGAATTATCGGAAAATAAATTATATATCGATAGTATTTATTTTCATTTAGATTGAAGTCCACTGGGGTAATCATCTTAAGTAAAATGTAATCTGGCAAATAAGTAGGTACATGTATTGAAACTAATTTGTTGTATTATTAAAAGTTGATTTTGTCGTGAAAAATTTAGTGTTGTGTTATTTAGTATTGGGTGTATTCATTCGGGAATACACTACATGTGGATGGATATTGGATTAACTTGAAATTATCATATATCTTTTTTATAATGGAAAAAGATTTTAATGTAACACGATCCGATGGTAGTGTTTTTTGTAAAGGTGAAATCGTCCAAGCTTCACCGATAAGACAAAAGTACATTATTTGTGAATTCAAAATTTAAATGCTTGATTCCTTCATTACATCGAATAAAATTGATAAGTAAATGTCACAAACTTGAGGTACTACAGTCGTTTTACAGAAGAGAAATTGAAAGTCAAAGTTTTGACGATAGTTAAGAGGAATTAATTGTATGCGTTACGGCTTACAAATTGGGACATCGACAGTGGGAAAGAAAATAAGTACAGAGATGCAAAAAATCAGAAGATAAGATAGATCAGAATTTTAAATCTAAAACACTTTTTTTATTATTGAAATAAAAAAATTTACTTTAAAATAAATAACATTAAGTTAATCAATCCGTTAAGTGAGAGAGTAAAGGAAGTTTTGTTTTAAAAAGAACTCCAGATTCTTGGGGCCACTCTAAGGACTCAATCAATTTAATAAGTTTATTGAAGTCTAGGCAAGAAACATTTAGAAACTACTCGAAGTATTTTCAATGGCTTTTTTTATTTTGAATTAATATTAAAGAACATTACAGTTCTTAAAATTAAATATCACTTGCCCCATAATTGAAAAATTAAAAGTCGATCTTTCTACAGTTTTTTAACTAACTATGACAAATTGTAACACGTACCAGATACCCTACCCTTAATTTAGATCTATTTTATACAAGAAAACTACCTATTTTATATTACCAAAAATAACTTCAAAATTTGAAAGGTAAAATTAGTAGTCGCCAAAAGAAAAAAAACAAAGAATACTAATATGCCTGCTCTGCGAGTATTTCTGCTTGTGTGACATTCTGAAGTTGATCAAGTTTCCTCTGAAGACTAATTTAAGGTTGGATAAACATTTTAGTAAATTTAGATGATAATGTAATGTTTTATTTAACATGTCAATATTTACGAAGATTATAGCCGTTCGCTGTTTCACAAATTTGGGAATAAAATTGAACCGAAAAAGTGGTATCGGTAAACATGCGAAAATTTGGGTATGTTAACGGTTAGAAGAAAATATGGTAAATACATAAATAGGTAAAATAATGGAGAGCCAGTGAAAAGTATGCACTCAGCATTTTGTGCCCTCAAAATCAATATCGCATTTCTGAAGACTAACTACCTACCACTATTACTTTAACACACAAAGGTTCCTGTTTCGACACACATTTTCGTTACCAAATTGTTTTAGCTTAAAATGTAAATCTAATTTGTATCATACGATATATACACGAGGAGCGAAATGTGAGAGAGGAAATTTTATTATATTTGACATAATTTTTGTCGAAAAACACGCATTTTATTAGTGAAATCAGGTGAAATCGTTCTTCCATAAAACTCATTTAACGTCTCAACTAAAAAATGTTCCAACTTATCTAGTGACATTTTCAGGAAATACGGAACGCTAAATTTATCTTCAGCTTTAAGTAACCGTGGTACGAAATTATTGACTTTTTGAAAAGGAAGATTATCGTGCTTAAGCGATTCAAAATTTAATTCCGCCTTTAATTATTTTAAAATTTTGAACTTACATTTAATTAAAATGTATTTATCAATGTCCCGACATTGAAAATTTATGGATTTTTCTAGGTAAACACGCTTTCGGTGTAGGTGTAGTTAAGCTAGAATATTCTGCAAGAAGCTTTGGTAAGTGTAATCTTATTAGTAAGAGATTGCGAAATCTACTGCGAACACCTTATGTATGGCATAAATTTCCATTAATTTAAACTTTAGCAGTTGAATTAATACAAATGATTAGAATTTATTAGACCTCATATTGTCTTATACAGAATTGCTTCTGTTTTGATATGATTTCTACCCTCTATTTACGGTATTGTATACGGTCATTCATAAAATTAACTTCCATTTCAACCATTTTCTTGTTTCTATCAAGACACTAACATATTATTCTGCATAACAATATTTTAAAAATTATTAAACTATTTTTCAACTACGAAAAAATACACAAGTAAAAATGTTAATTGGCCTCACGAATACACATCCTTAACATTAAAAATAAAATTATTTTTTAATTTAATTTTAAAGTTTTGTGAAAACTTGCTTAGAATTTTAGTAGTAATCTCGTTAGTCCATTCATGCGCGTCACAATAGCCTAATGTTATATTATATAACCTATGTCACTTGTTTGTTAGAATCGGTTTAGTATTTCAAGCTCTAGCTCATTAAATTTGCTATCCGGAAAACCAAGTCAACAACTCGTAGTTTTGAAGGTTACAGTATTAGAAATTATTCTCGTTAACTAATAGATCAATCATCTTCCTTTCATATTTTTTTGCAATTCTAATTTTATGGAAATAAAACTTTATTCTTACCGTCTCTTTTTAGAAAGCAATGGTAAACCATTGAGAGTAATCTGCAAAAGAAGCCATTTAACATTAAAATTAATAGTCACGACGCTTCACAACGAAATTTTTTAAAATGGGTAGATTTTAGCACGTATTAATACATCACCAAATATTTATCAAAAAATAAATAAAGGAACTATAAAAGTATGGGAAAGGAAAGTAGAAATTAATAAAAATATTACGGTTATTTAAAATAATATTTTAAAATCAATAAATTAAACTGGACATAAATTTAAGGAATTACTCATATGGAGAATTATTTAAAATGCTCGAGGCACTTGAAAATATTTAGAACAATGTTTCTACCACTACTAAAACAAAAGCAGAAGTAAATCAAGAATGATGTAACTCGTACCCAAAAATAATAATATTACACAGATGGATAACAATTTATTTAATACTTTAAACCCATAAAGGTTAATTTAATATAGTATTATTAGAAGGTATAAAATTTACATTTAACGCAATTCACGGAAAGCTCAGTGTTTCTGTTAATCGTGTATCTCTCTTTGCAAAATATTTTATTGCAACGGGACAGTTGAAAATATTAATAAGGAAAAATGTACATTTAGTTATTATGTTTATTTGTAGATTGTTAGATGTACAACGATGGGACATGGTTATACATGCTAAGGGTGCGTTTTACTTAAAGCCCACGACGACCACGGCTGATCGTCAGTCCAATCAGGTCTATTTCCCCCAGCCCCCCACCCCCCATTTTGATTTTTGTATCACTTTTTATGCAATTCGTTTGTGCACGTTTGTGTACGTTTGTGCAATTATTTTTTTCGTTTGTGCATTCACCGTTTGCAAATTATTTAACAAATAAGTTTGGAGGTCTCGAGAAATGCCAGCCCCCCCATCGCGAATTTTGGGTCAAAATTGGTGTCAATCGTTTGTGCATCGTTTGTGCACGTTTGTGAATTCAATATTTTTGTTTGTGCAAGCACGGTTAGCGAAATATCTGCAATTGAATAACCGGCCATCATTTCTCCAGACCCCCCCCCCCATCAATCGTTTGTGCATCGTATGTGTACGTTTGTGCATTTATTATTTTTGTTTGAGCAAGCACGGTTAGCAAAATATTTATAATTGAATAACCGGCGAACATTTCTTTAGCCTCTCTCCCCCCCCCATTTCAACTTTTGGATCAATTTTAGTGTCACTCATCCGTAAATATACATTTGTGCATTCACTATTCTCGTTTGTGAATTCACAGTTCGTGAATTAGTTAACAAATAAATATCTATAAATCTCCGAGCAACAACTGCCATAGTGTCTAGATTGCAATTTATTCTAGTCTACAGAAGAATATGTTAAAAATATTTTAATTTTCCGAAAATTGTCATCGAAGCAACACTTCTCTGCGTATCTACGCCCAGGGAAATTGAATTATACTGACTAGTCCGGCAATATCAGTAATTAATTTTTGCTGTTTTGACACATTGTTTATAACTATGTAGTCAACAAATTGACAAATTTGAATTTTGTTCATTTTAAAAATGTTATTCAGTTAGTGTCTTAAAATTTAGATTTTATCGAAATCGGCATTAAAACTATATTTTTAATACTTAGCGGAAAATAAACTGCGCCAAACGAATTTTCTCTTCAAAATACATAAGAATTTGTCAAAAAAGCTATAGTTTTAAGTGCATGTCAGTGCCCCCCAACTTTTAATTTTTTTTTTGAATTTAGTGTCAAACGTTAGAACATCGATTGAGCCTGAATAAACTTCTATTATTTTTGTTTAAGCCTCTAAGGTCGCGAAGCTATTCGCGAAAAACTAGTAAACATTTTTTTTGCAATTTTCCTTCTCATTTTGAATTAATATGTGCAATTGATGTCAATCGATAGAGATTTGTTTGAGCCTGACTGAGTTTCAGAGAGCAACAGTTTAAGTTAATTTTTGACAAAGTTATGGATAGCTGTAATTTTCGACTAAAGTCCGAGCAACATGAGTTAAATCTTAAGTTTTTTAAATCTCTTAAGCTGGTAATCTACATACTTTAGATATATAAATTCTTTAAAAAAGCAACATTTTATTTTTTACAAATATAAAATTCTTTAAGTCGAAGTAATTTATCTAAATAAATCTAATATTGATTTGAATAAGTAGCTTAACGTTGTTGTTGTTGCTAATAAAAAAATCCAATCGCTAAAAAGTTTTGGGGCCCTTCAATTAGTGTTTGTCGGAAATAGTAAAGCATTGGGTAATACTATCGTTTAACCAAAATACAATTTTTTAAGAAACTTACAATTTAACGCATGTTGCTCGGAGTTTAGACAAAAATTTCAACTATCCATAACTTTGTAAAAAATTAACATAAAGTCTTGCTCTTCGAAGCTCATTCAGGCTCAAACGAAGCTCTATCGATTGACATCAATTGCACATACAAATTTAAAATTATTAGGAAAATTATAAAACATGTCTACAACCCTCCCCCCACCAGTTTTTTGTGAATAACTTCGCGACCTTTGAGGTTCAAACAAAAATAGTAAAAGCTCATTCAGGTTCAAACGATTCTCTAACGTTTGTCACCTAATTTATCCAAAAATTCGAAAGTGGGGGGACTATTATGTCTGCACCCCCCCCCCCCCCCACTTGTTTTTTGAGAATAACTTCGCGACTTTTGAGGCTTAAACATAAATAATAGAAGCTCATTCAAGCTCAAACAATGCTCTAACGTTTGGCATCAAATTTATCTAATAATTCGATAGTGGGGAGTCACTGACACGCACCTTATAGTTTTCCAATATTTATTTTTTGAAGCAAAAAAAATTCAAACGGGTTAATCTACTGTTTTTGTAAAATTTGACTAACATTTTCAAGTCGTTTTTGTGATTGTAGGCGACACCTATGCATTAAAATACGTGGTCTACAATCACTAAAACTGTGCTTGAAAATTTTAGTCAGATTTTACAAAAACTGTAGATAGAATTTTTTCACCCCAAAAAAACTATAGCTGTTTTTGCGGATTCTTACTTATTTTGAAGAGGAAATTCGCCTGACGCAGTTTATTTTTAAGTATTAAAAGTAATTTAATTAAAAGTAATTAAAAGTATTAAAATAAGTATTAAAAATATAGTTTTACTGCCAATTTCGATAAAATCAAAATTTTAAAACACTAATTGAATAACATTTTTAAAATGAGCAAAAATCAAATTTGTTAATTTGTTGACTACATAGTTATAAACAATGTGTCAAAACAGCAATAGTAGTTTTCGTCACAATGACGTAAAACGAGATTTTACACTCAAAGGCGGAGTTTTGAAGACGAGGCGAGCGTAGCGAAGCCGAGGCGCACAAACCGCACCGAGTGGTGTAAAATCTCTTTACGTCCGAGTGGCGTAAACTGCTTTTCGTTGTGACGAGACCACCTCATTTTTATTTGTGACTGTATGGAAGCCGTCCCTGTACAGGCCGGAAACCACTCATTTTACGGCCGGAACAACAAAAAAATCAATTACTGATATTGCTGGACTAGTCAGTATAATTCAATTTCCCTGCGCGTAGATACGCAGGGAAGTGTTGTTTCGATGACGATTTTCGGAAAATTAAAATATTTTCAGCATATTCTTCAGTAGACTAGAATAAATTGCAATCTAGACACTATGGCAGTTGTTGCTCGGAGATTTATAAATATTTATTTATTAAATAATTCACGAAGTGTGAATTCACAAACGAGAATAGTGAATGCACAAACGTATATTTATGGATGAGTGACACTAAAATTGATCCAAAAGTCGAAATGGGGGGGGGGGCTGAAGAAATGTTCGCCGGTTATTCAATTGAAAATATTTCGCTAACCGTGCTTATTCAAACAAAAATAATAAATTCAGAAACGTACACAAACGATGCACAAACGATTGACACCAATTTTGACCCAAAATTCGCGATGAGGGGGGCTGGCATTTTTCCAACCCCCCCCCCTACTTCAATTGTAAATATTTCGCGAACGGTGTTTGCACAAACAAAAATATTGAATGCACAAACGTACACAAACGATTGACACCAATTTTGACCCAAAATTTGCGATGGGGGGGGCTGGCATTTCTCCAGCCCCCCAAACTTATTTGTTAAATAGTTCGCGAACGGTGAATGCACAAGCAAAAAAAGTATTTTCACAAACGTACACAAACGATGCACAAACGAATGGCATAAAAAGTGATCTAAAAATCAAAATGGGGGAAGGGGGGCTGGGGAAATGGACCTAGTCTAATCAAATAACCGCACTCGATCTTCAGTCCATTCAAAGAACGAAGTGACCAAGCCGCGCTCGCCCATGAGCTTAAGTGGAACGCAGTGTAAAACATCTAGTGGAGATATGACACAAAGTTGACCAATATAAAACTAAAAAGGGGTCATTGTAGAACACTTGATGGATAGTATAGTTCCAACTTCTAGTAATAATAAATTAAAATTAAAAAATTTTAACAAAAATTAAAAAAAAAAGTTAATTACCAAATAATAGATTTATTTACTTGGATGAAGATATGTGATGACGATGTCATAATTACATGGGTACCCCAAGCGCTTAAAATATGTATGAAGGTGTTACAATAGCATGCTATATTTTAATACTGATTTAACAATCATAAAACTAATTATTTAAGTTTTTATATTAGTTTGTCTACATAAGACTATAAATAAAATGATAAATAGACAATAAAAAAATTAATCTGTTAATTCTAGGTTTTAGCTATGTATTTTGATTAGTATTGATAATTAAAAACACATTATACACAATAACTTAATTTTAGTATGTTAAAACAAAATTCATTTCAAAGTAATTGTTTTTTTTCAGATTTAGAAAAATGTGGTACACTTAACCCCGCTCTATCCTACTTGCAAGGTAAGTTTGCTAATTTTTTATATAATAATTATACTATTGCAATATTTTTTTAAATAAAATAATATATTTAACTGTAAATAAGATACTTGCAACCTCCTCCCCCCCCCCATCTAACAATTCCTAAATAATTTAAATTTTAGTTTTAAATTTAAGATTATTTTGAGCTTACTGGTCAGAATAAAAACAGAAATTAAGTAATATAATGGATATTAATATTATATTAAAAATATTATTTCCCTAAAAAATAGAGGAATGTGTAGTTAAAAATAAATTTCCATGCACGCACTTTTAATTTTAAAAGTGTACTTCATATTTTGAACGGTTAAAGTACTATCGAAGGAGTATTGATTTACCCTATATTTAAAAAATATTTTACGTTATTGATCCTTGCGGGATGTCAACAAATAAATTAAACAGGGCTATTTAACCATCCAGCTTAATTTTAATTAGAGTTTTAATATTTATATTTAAAATTTCTTGTCATATCTATCATAATATGATTCATTAATGATTAACCACATAATTTTGTATATCAATTAGTTAATTATAAAGATAATTATCCTATTAGCTTTATGGTATAGTGGTGAAAGATCAAATGTCTATAAAATGAAAGCCCTGAAAGCTCACCTGATATTAGCTACCCTTGTAACTAAATTATTTAGCGATGCAAAAATCCTAGCCTACTTATTACAAGGAAGCTTATCAAAGTAATTGATTTTATTACAAAATTTTTTATGAGGTTAATTTAGTTTATTTAATTACGTCATAATCAATGCGGGTCACGGGTAAATTCTAATTAGATGAAAGACAACAGGCAAAAGCGGTCAAATACTCAATTAGTTGGTGCGTTTGTAAACCCAACTTTGAATTAATTTTTTTGTTGTTGAATACTTTCGTGAAAATTAACTCGAGTAAAATATTTTATTTTAACAGCCTTTTTTAATTACTCCAACTTTTGCACAGTTACAGTAGAAAACCACCCCATTTCGATGATGCTTTTTCCTCTTTAAACTAATAAGTTTGTAATTAGCTTGTCGACACTACAGGATTTTTACATTATAGGATCAGCCAGATTTGCTCTTAACTAATAATTATTGCTCACCTCGGATAATCTAACTAAGCTAATTCGGTTGGAAAAATTTAAAAAGTCTCATTATTTTTGATCAAGTGAAAGCGCAATTAACTGAAGTAGTGGCTGAGAAAATTCTGTAAACGTTTAATTAGGTTCATTTTTATTATGAAAATAATTACTTGAAAAGTCAACATGAACGAGCACTTACTTGGTTGTTTTATTTCCAAAATGACAAACAACTATAGTTGGATGATTAAAAATAAATCGTTATCGGCTTTATTTACTTTCCAGATAATCTAGTTTTTAAGTTCTTTGCATGTCAAGTCAAAACGCCCTTATTTTCTCAACAATAATCGCCGTCAAAATTAATTTTGATTAATAGCGTTAGTTTCATTTACAATGAAAAATTGATCCTTGGGGGTTTTTCTTGAGCCTTAGGTACTATTTACACGATAGGCGATACATTAAATTTTAATAAAAGGCAGATTGAAAATTGGGTTGTTTTATCAAAGAATTGTTTTCCATTCTTCTTTTGTAATTTTACACGAACCTCTGATTACTTACTAAATAATCGCTTTAACAAGGTCGCACTGTATTCAAAGAACTTTTATGTTAATTAATTTCATAAACTTGGTTACACAAAATTTCAGGATGTGTGATATTATTTTGAATTTCACTTAATATTTAATGTGGATCTTGTACGTAGGAGGTATCTAAAGAACAATTAATATTTATTTAGGTGTATCATATATTATCAAATTACATTTACAGTGCTCAGTATATTTGTTTTTACGTACAATTTTATTATGTTGATTTAAACCCACTCAAAAATCGATAATTATAAATCAGTAGGTATTTGTGTCCTTAAATGTCATTTAAATACTTTCCCAACTTTTCTTAATTATTAAACTTTCTGTTAATTAAATTTTCCAAGAAAATTTTACCCTCTTTTTGTTTCCTGCACACCCCGTTCTGCGTTTTACCACAAGTCAAAATCGCCAAACAATTAAATGTATGTACGTGGGTGTTGGCATAAAATGTATTATGTGTAATTTACACAGTTTATTTCATTTAAATTTGAAAAGTAAAGCGAAAACACAGTGGGACAAATTTGTGAACAAACCCTAAATTTCATAACCGACAATTTCAAATTTATTTTTATCTACTTATTTGTCTTTATATTATTTATAGTATCCAAAATTTTAAGGAGGTTTGACCCTTGTTTCCCTTGTTTCCACGTCAATTTGAAGTTGTATGGTTTTACAATAGCAGCTGTTCAACGCACTAACGACCACAATTTATTTTATACGTAGGTACGTAATATAAAAAAATAAACTTGGAAGTTTCCTAACAATGCAATAAATACAACACTCATGTACTGAGAGTTCTACCTCTTCGGGGATACTCGATTTACAAATTGATTCCAAGATAAGCATAGCAATTGCAATTCAACTTATCCATTTATTTAAATTTGACCGATTTCTCACCTCATTCTTTTCAGTCGTTTAAGAAAATGGGTAATCTTAGGTTTAAAATTGTATCCAGGATAAAAACATCCTGCGAACAGTTACATCCCATTGAATTAGTTGCAGTAGTATAAAATATTCGGCCTTCAATGTCAGCGATTGCATGAGAACCTTACCATACATAAAGGCCATCTATAATACTACATTTTATGCATTCCCTAAAGTGTAATTTTAATTCTCAAAAGATTTAAAATAACTTCAAATCCCAAGGAACTTAAATTTTACATAACTTTATAATGAAAATAAACGTCACATTGACAGTTTGAGAGCTGCCTAACTTATAATAGGTGCGATGTATTTAATTGTGTTTTCCTAAAATTAGCTGCAGTTTAGGTCCCGTGAGTGCACAAAATAGCGTATATAACACAGGATTAAAGTATTTCAATCTCTTCCCGTGATAATAAGACGTCAGCTTCGTCTCGTGCTTGGGATTAAAATTGCACTTTAGTCCCTTGCTATACGATATATACTATTATAATTTATATACCAGTAGTAACAATTAACTTTTTCTTAAAATTTGTTTATTATTTCATGCATAAAATGTCGGGTTGATCGTAATAGTACACACACCATTAAGCCGGTAATTTACGATGCTGTTACAGGTCAGGATATGTTTTTATGGGTTTCTATTAAAAACCAACATTCTGAAGCTGCAGCCGAAATCTGAGAAACTTCAGTGCTACTTCTGCATGCAAATTTTTTAAATACGCCATTGTTTAAAATATAACAAATTTATTATCTACCAAATAATGAGTAGTTCTATTTATATATTACTTATCTATTATTTTTCAATTATTATTAGCAATTTCTTACAAAGAAAGTCAACTTAATGCGTTACGAATAATATTCCGCCATAATCGTAAATTAATTAATGTTGTTTCGCCACTGTGCTGTCACCAACAGCAGTGGATCGTGAGAAAATTATTGTGAGTGTCCAAGTTGCAGAAATAGAAAAAACCCTAGAAATAGGGAGTCATGAATGAAAATAGTTTGCGTTCTACTGACATAGAGAAACCAATCAGAGGTGGCTTATAGGATTTTGTACATAATTTTTATATTTTTACCAGCCAATATTGCTAATCTTCTGTTTAGATCTGCGAAGCTGCAGTATACAGTGGCGAGACTCCTGCCTCGCATTTTTAATTAAACAAACAATTTTTTGCAATTTATTGATGATAATTAAAACTTAATCACTGATTAACTATATAGAACCAATCGAAAATAATTTCGATTTTTACATAAAAAAAATTCAAGCATCCTTAAAAAACCCAAAAAAAGCTTGAGAATTTGGAACAAATCCTACCTGCAAGTGATAGCACGATGCTCTTTATTAGGATGAAATAAATAGAAATACAAATTAAAAATAGAAAGGTCCTTAAAAGTTTAAAACTTTTTTTTGATTTTTCATAGCCCAAAACTCCAGCTGTAAAATTAACACGACAAAAAACGCATTCATTTTTTTTTCAATATAGACGTGATAAAAAAAAATTTATTTTTAAAAATACATATTATGTTGATGTAAAACTAAGTGATATTATTTAAAACCTACATTACCTGCATATCAAATTTCAATCAAATTTATTGCACCTATCCTTTTTAAATATATTCGTATGTAGCACGAATAAAGCATGGTAAATATTATTAAAAATTTTAATATCGATAAAATGTAATTATTTTCTTTTGTGGAAAAAGCGATCAGCAAATTTTAAAATATTTTTAGGTGGTATATTTTTCTTTGAACGTGGACGACGTCCATGCATGACGAGTCCTGTAGGAATTTTTGTTGTTATTGATTATAAATTACCCAAACATTTTAATTAATATTTTAATTGGGTTCCTATCAATAACACAAATAATTATAAACGTATTTTCATTTATTAAACGTATTATCTCTGAAAATATAGTGCCCTGGTTGTTCGGCCTTATGTGGTGAAAAAAATGTGTTTAATATTATTCTGCGATCCACCTAAATATTTAACTTTTGCCTAATTAAATTAGCTAAGATTGCGTTTTATTAAAGGAAAAATTTTCAGGATTATAGTAGAGATAAAAGTTTAGAAATTTTTTATTAAAGCATTTTAATTCAAAGCAAATCAGTGGTGGATATTGATAATGGAAAAACTCAATTACTAATTTTTAGTAGAAGCTAGTTCAATGAAATTTCTTCGTGTTGCTTACTACTTAATCTTTTAAACATAAAAATTACTTTTCCAAATAGCTCCACTAAGAAAAAAATTGGTTTCGTTTTGCAAGCAAATGAAAAGAATTAACTTTTCCGTTCATTAATTTTAATGATTTCGAATGAAATTTATTTTTGCGACCTTCATTCTTCCAAGACAAGGAAAGGATAACATTTCTTGTAAGTATCCCAAAAAAAATGTATGGACTCGAAATGTGCCAATTTTATTTCCTTTCGAGGTTGCTTAATTAGGATTCAACTTCTTAGTGTTAAGCTTTTTCTGATCGCCTCGTAATTTTTTGTATTTACCTCGTCGTTTCATGTAACGCGATAACAACAAGGATAAGCCCCTATTTATCTTGGAAGTTTACCTTGAAGTGGGTGTAATATTACTGTCAGTAATTACCGTGTAACCTACACGAACGTTACAATTTCATGCTACAATTAGATCGTAAACTTGATTTTCTTACGTATTTATTATAATTTTCGCACATATAGGGTCCCATTCAAAAATTATAAAACTATACAGGTTGTCCCCGAACGCAGATAGTGACGTAACGCATAATCAATACCCTCGTTCAGTACTGTCGCTTGCCATTGGTCGTACCTACTAATAATAAATATTACCTTAACTAAATTTTATATCTTTGTTATTTTTGTAACTGTCGACTTTGATTCAATTAACTTGGTTTATTAATTTAATTAAATCGAGCAATGTTATTTATGCCGTTTTCAACTTTTTATGGGTATTTCTCATTTAAATAGATCTTCAAACGAAATATTTCAATTCATTAAAATTAAAGAGATTATAAATCTTAATGCTTAAAACTAGTTAATTCCATTTCAGAAATACTTTTTGTACCATAAAAGAAAATCTTAATTGTAGAAATGCTTTTTTATCTTTATTCTGGCTTACACATAATAGAGTTAATAAATGGTTGAAGCTATTAGCTCAACTCATTGTATGTATAAATTATTCATTTTGGTTTAAATTTTGCCAAATAATTTATAACTTGAAATGAGATTTCGTGTTTATGACTTCGCACTTTCATTTTCTTTTTAAATCAAGAAGTGGAATTTCGGAATGTCATCGCATACACAATGGGAAATCAATTGCCCAACAAACGATAACCGCAAGAACTATTCAAAATTATTCGATCATAAAACTTTATGTTTAAGCTCTTTTAATTCTTTTCTTTATTTTCTGAATCCTCCTCCATTCTTATTTATATTCAGAAAACGTTTATTCACAATAACAACACAGATAAGAAAATGTTGCACAGTAATGTGGGTGAAACTTTATAATGCTTTCGATATTTACGAAAAGGGTCAAATTATAACATGAATTTTATCCTTGTAAATGAAAAGTCGTTGAAGCTTTAAAAACAGCCACAAAGTAGATACCAAAAATTGAAATAAATAATTTGACAGATGGCATCTACGATTCTGATTGGCTTCTAAACGTCCTTTTAGGTTGGTAATAAAAAAATAAACCAATCCTAGGTTAGTTCCACAGTTTTAAAACTTGATCGAATTTTGTAATCGCAATAACCAAGTTTTACTGTACATACTTCCCTTAATAAATATACTAGCGGTAATTTAAGGTCACACACAATGCAGGAACTTCCGTGATGGGTTTTGTATATAAAACGTCAAGATACTACTTTTTTGACATACATGCCAGATTAATTATCTAAGTTCGTAATTATAATCTAGATTTAATTACTGACATGGAAACCATAGATTCATCAAGCAGCACATTACAATAAACAGAATGTTTGATTAAAAAGGTAGGTAAGCGTTTGTCAGTAAGTGTAGCTTATAATAACCATTTCATGTTTTGACAAGCTTAACAAACCCCTGACGTGTTGGCATATTTAACGTTTTATTAAAATAATGTAATTAGTGATAAAATGATAAAAAGCACAGAAAAATTAATTGAGGTAAATTAATGTTACGGTCATTCGAATTTTTTTAATTGCCTTACGTTGGGCGCCAAACTTAAGCGATTGTCTTTTTTTAACAAAATTTTATTATTATAATTATAACATTTCCCTTATCTTTCCAAAACCCCAATTTGTCTAATTTGCATCAAGCCCAATTTGCTGGCTAACCGTTACATGGCTGTAGCGAGAGCCTGTGTCCATAATTGTAAATTATGATGTAAAGTCAGAAATAATAATTAATAACACTACGCAATTTACTAAAGGAAAATCGTACGGGATGTTTTTGCAACAAGACGACAACAGCCAGGTTTCCGAGTTGAGCTTTTGTTATTTCAAAATTAACCAATCAGATTAAAAGAATTATTAGTTAACAGAAAGACATTTCAATTACACACGTCGGATTAATTACGATAAATTTCTTTTAATATGAAAGTTAATCTTATATGGTAATTTATTATTGAAAGTATGTGAATTTTAATTGTTTTTCCTTCTTTTCCTACGTAGACTACGCTCTCTACTTCGGCTGAGTTCTCTGTTTTTTCTACCAGATCTACGTTCTCTAGTCGTTTTTTTTTCATCTTTTTCCCTTTTAGTGCAAAAGTCACCATTATCTCTTAAAGATTCTTTTTTGCGGTCTTTATCCAAACTGCGTTCTGCACTAAAACCTTGACTTTTCCTTACAAAACGTAACAAAAACCTCATCCAAATGCTTTTGTATGTTTTGCTCTATAGTCACCGGAATGCAGAGAAACACTGTGAAAAACCATTCCAATTTAAGTAACCACTGTTGCATCATTGTACCAATTTGTGTCATCTGACCACCATCTGCGTTCACTTCGATTTCCTCTTCGTCGTTCAAGTAAGGTGCATACCAATCCAGTAAACTATTCGGAGGTTGTGTATATCTAATGGACATAAGCAAGTGCTCTGATGTAGAGTGAATAGCATTGAGTGATTAGCCCGTTCAACAAAGAGTGAGCAGATGATACAATTCCACTAATTCCAACGCACATGAACTCCATCACACATTTCAAATTATTTGGCCCAAATTCTAAATAAAATTCTCACGGTTCTAAATGGTTAACTTAAGAGTAAATTTCATCTATTACTTTGTAGTACGTTTTTAGTTTAAACAAGGTTTTCTTAAATGAATTCAATCTGTAAACCATTACAGATGGCCTCTGACGTTGAAATTTAAGAAACAAATGCAAATTTTGTTGTAACTAATATATAAAATGTTAAAATTAATACCTACAAGAGCCAAAGCTCTCAGTTTATAATTTACATCGAAGCTTGAGTTATGTGTGTCCTGTGCTTTTAGATTACATGCGAAAAAATGCTTTTTGGAATTTTGGTATTCAAGTTTTAACATTAATTTATTTTACATTTTTAATTATCTTCGACGAATAGTATTAATTAAATACTAATCATTATTAATATTTATGTAGTTGGTGTTTTAATAGCTCCTCAAGCTGTCACGTAATTTTTTAATTATCCTCCACTAATAATATAATTAAAAACTAATGAATAATAATGTAGTAGGTACTATTATTGTCTTATTGGTTGTATTTGATAACATCATTAATAATAATCATCGAAAGGAGGCACATTTTGCATTATTTGACTCGGCCTTCGACCTCAAACAAACTTTTTGATCTTTGGTGATAATTTAATCTTAAGCTTCTTAATTAACTTGCTAATATTAAAACCAAGCACATTAATTGAGGGTTTTTGATTTCACTTAATTACGAAATAAATATAAATTATTAAATTTTCAATATAAAATATTGATATTACTGGAAAATGGAATATTATATTGTTGTGAAATTAATAATTCATTTTAAGCTTTCCAAATATATGATTAATTAGGTATATAGTTCAACGTATTGAAACTTATAATTAATACGTATTTATAGACATTTAAATTATTATTATTTATTTAATGGTTTTTCGTGTAATTTTCTGATAGCTTTAACATATTTCAAAATTGAAAGTAGATTTCCAAAAGTGGATCTATATTTAGCTCAAATTTTACGATATAAAAAATATTTGTTTTCAAACAGAGAGTTTAAATTGTTGCTAAATTATGCGCTTAGCTTTATCTGCAAAACTGTTTTCGACATTCGCACCGTTGGTGTTATCATTTTGATTGAAAGTAATGTTACACGTGAAAGGATATTTTATAAATTTAATGGAATCGTTTACAATTAAAATACTGGCGTTGATTAAAGCGCTTTTTGCCAACTGCAAAATTTTTATATTTTTTGTTAAGTAAAACGAAACAAGCATTTTTTGCTATTTGAGCAGAAATATCAATCCCTTCAGAGCAAGAGCAAAAAGGTTAGATCAGTAAGCGAGCACGAAAGCGTCGGCAGTATTAGTAGTCGTCGCGACGCTTCAGTACACCTATGGTAACGCTTCAAAACGTTCACGTAAACCTATGCACGTAACTTTAGCAATTTGAAATCTACAAAAATTGGTGAATGTGTGAATGGAATAAAAATAAAAAATTGAACCTATTTAAACGGAAGGTTTCAAAATAAACACTTTTTGGGTAAGTCAAAATTTTGATAATTTTGAAATTCTCTACCGCAAACTTTGTCAATTTAAAAAACTTGGCACACAATTTTTATTGGTCAACTTTTCGTAACGTACCTGTATTATTTTTTATTAATAATTTTGTTATTGTTTGTTGAGCACCGATCGTTTTTCTCCACTTATTATTTATCGATTGTCTAAAAATATCACAAAAACCATTTATGAATAAAACTTTTGTACTTATACAATTTTATTAATCTAAAATTTTACAATCATAATTTATTATTGAGTTAAATTTAGGACATACAAACTAATTTAAATTGCTCTAACGTAACCACTCTAAATTGATAAAAGTTTTTAACACGAGGACCATATTTTAATGCATTGTTATGTGGAAAGTTTCAAGATGTTTCAAGTACATTGAAAATGGGGTAAAGTTACTAAAATAAGTTTCGAGTTTGTAACCATAAAAGTTATTTTGTTATGTTTTCGAAAAATAATTTTATTTTTGAAAAAAAACTTTTTATAATAATTATTATTTTTTTGTCGTATTTTGAACATGTGCCCTCCAAACACAATAATTGACCCTAATTGCTATTTAAATGTTATACACGAACAGCAAAATTACTAACCAAAAACCAATCTTTTATCATAAATAAACAATCATTCGAATTTGTATAAAAGCTACAACAGTTCAAAATTTGCATTTAATAACTAACACGTAATTATGAATGCTAATGATAATCAACAATAATTTCGATTTAAATGTTTCAAAGTACTTGAATGGAGAGTTATTGCCACTTGCTACTGCTAATTTTATCATACAAAAAGGTAATTGATTCAAAATTTTTAAGCTTTTAACTACTTAAAAATGCAAATCTTTGAGTTATTTCCATCGATGTTTTGGTAATTACTGAGAGTTGTTTCCGCTTAGGGAATCGAACACGTCACGGAAAGCGCTTGTTGCAGTTTTCGTAAACTGTCTCATGGGATTTTGAATAACAAAAAAATTGGATTTCTCACAAACGCGCAAGCATGGGCAATTAATCACCTGGATTTATGATGTTTGGCAAAATGGATTTTCAAATTATAAACAAATTTGTTAATTACACTTTTCAATAATATTTCAATTTTGCCCTGATTATTTTTTGCTATTAGCTGCTATTAAAAATTAATTAAATAAAAAATTTGTTGAAGGCCTCCCACACAAACAATGTAGTAAAGTTTATGTATTTGTCAATGTGCCAAACTAGTTCAAGTAGTTCAAGTATTTAAAAAAATAAATAAATAGATAATCTCATGAACAAATATATTTTTATCATTTCGTACATGTCGGAACCGTAGTTGTTATCAAAATGAGTAAGAAGATTTTGGCTTACGATTGTTTTAAATAACATTTTTGAGTCACGATTCCAAAAAGATTTTAGTAATAATCAAGTAACACCCAATCTTCTAAGTCAAAATTCCAAAAATTTCACGTATGAGTCAATTTCTTTTTAAAACCTAATTTTGGGACAATTCTGATGTGCTGATTTAATGGTAATATATTTTGCGAGGCCCATAAGAACAAATACAGTTTAAACTTAATGTTGGAACAAAGAACGGATCGACAATCTTGATCATACGCCAAAGATTAAACGATTAAACCTGTCACTGTTGTTTTTTTCTAATTACATTTATTGGAAAGCTTTGTGACGGCGCTTACTCACGTACTTTGTCTATGAGTGGACAGGTAGTCTTTATGTCTAGTGCCAAGAGCATGGGATATTCTTAAAAAGATGATCTTGAAAAGTGCTGGTGGGATTGACGGAAGTCAAAAAACGGTTCTATTTCTACACAAAAAAAACAAAAACAAAAGCAGATACAACAACAAACAGAACTGTCTTTAGGATCACAATCTTATTATTTTTTCATTAGACACTGAAAACCAAACCAAAAGGGTATAATATTCGTGTCGTTCAATCTCGTTAAAAGTACAACTTTTCAGTGTTAAAAAAGTTATTTTTAACAAAGTCAGTCCTTAGCAACGGACAGAAAAGTAATTGATTGTTTTACTAAATAATTCAAATTACAAAAGAATCCATTTTAATATGAGAATTTAGATTATAATATAGAATAATCACACCACGGACGGGAGTCATTTTGCAGTGTTTTCTTTCTTTACTTTCTCTGTACCCTTGCGATTTTTCAGGTACTAAATTTTACTTTACCTTTTTTATGCTCATAGCATTTGTTTTGTTTAATAATTAAATTAAACTAAAATTTTGCTTTCAGTTTCAATATTGCCTTTTTATTCACTTTTTACCTTTAGAACGCAAAGTTCTTCGCCTACTAGGAAAATAAAAATGCATTTTGCATCATCATAAATTTACCAATATTATATAAAAATACGTAACAAAAATTTTCTAATGTCAGTGATTAAGATTTTACTGTAATATTTACTTACCCCACTAAAAGTCGCGTTAGTCTCAGATTCCTTGATTAGCCACTTCAACGATTTGAGCTGTAAATTGAATAAATTACTATTTTGTGAGAAGTTTCCAGTTTGTCAAAAAAGCTAGCAAATTTGAAGTATAAATTGTTCAAAAGTTGAAGCACTGCTTCGATGGTTCACGGATGTATTGGTAAACAGACTAACTAGGAGTTGCTCTCTTCAGTCATGGAGAAGCTATTTTAATGTTGTGACTCAGGTGATTATTTGGAGTCTAATTGAAGAGAATACATGAATGTCTATCTTCAAAAGAAAAGCACCAGTGTAGCTCTTGAGTTGGTTTTACTTATAAAAATAAAAGTATAGAACAAAATACGGTGTTACATACTAAATTCCAAAATCAAATGCAAGACATACATACACAACTTAGATGACACTGCTGAACGCATGTTTGTAGTGTGAACAGGGTGCGAGATAACTACAACGTTGAATTTAAAGTAATTTAACGTTTATTGTTATTTTGAAAATTAAACTAATTTGTTAAATTAATTGATAATGAATTTTTTGTGCGATTCAAACTTAAATTATAATTTCAGACAACAATAAATATCAAGATTTAATTTTTTTCATATTCCCTCCCATAAGGTTAGCGTGTCATCTTATGATAATATAATTAAAAAATAAAAGACTGTTTAACGTTCTTGATAAAATATTTTCGGATGAGTGCCAAAAAT
This sequence comes from Rhagonycha fulva, assembly GCA_905340355.1. Lineage (NCBI taxonomy): Eukaryota > Metazoa > Arthropoda > Insecta > Coleoptera > Cantharidae > Rhagonycha > Rhagonycha fulva. The sequence continues at coordinate 5,768,203 of HG996559.1, forward strand.
TACTTTCACCCGCATCATACGTAAATAGAAACCTATATATCGATTACTGTATTATAAAACATTGAGTTTACGACAATATTTAGTTGCATTGTTTTTTTATTGCTTTATGCATTAAAGAAATAATATAAACCGAAAGTAAAAATAGTTATAAAACCATAAAAACATTTCAAAGTGTAAATCATTTAGTTACTTAGTTCTTTATTATTTAAGGTAAATGAACACTGATGACTAAACTAAACTAAGATTTATTTTTAATCTGATTTGTTTAAATCAAAGTATAGGTTTATTAATTAACGCTGTTACGTTACTCAACAGTGTAAAATAATAAATTTCGCAGAAATTAAGCATAATTTGTAATATCTTGTAAAATAGCTCTGTAGTTGTAGGAAAAGTATGGTATTCTACTTTTAAGAAATGGTTATTACTTTCCCAGATGAATTCATTAAAATTATTAAAGTTTGCTTATTACATAATATATTTTGGTAAGTCTTGCGAGCGATGGCTATTACTCTCTCAGATGAATTTTGCTTAATATCTTATTATTGTCTTGGTTCAGGTTAAAGTCCCACGTTTCTTTTTTATTGTAAGCAAACCACTCAATACACATTTGTAAAGATTAATCAAATTACAATTATAAATATTGTCGTGCATATCTTTCTGTATTTCCTTTACACGATTCCTCATTAATGATTGAAACATTTTCCAATTTTAAACATTAAGGAATGTGACTCGGTGGTTGCTTGGTGTGATCGCTGATTGGGGTATAAAGCGGAAATTCCAGGTTTGAATCTCCAGACTCACATATATGAATTTTTTAGCTCATGTCTCCTGTGAGCAGTGCTCAAAAATAGTGGTTAAAAAAAGCGTTAAGAGTTCCAGTAACCAGGGAATTCGCCTTTGGTTGTTGCAGGGATCAATAAAACGCGAGATTGAAAAATGTTTCTTACACCAATGATTTTAGTTGTCGACATTCCTAATTTAAAAATAAAAATAATATTAAGTTGTGCTAACATTAGGCAAGAAGTGTATGTAAATGTGTAATTTAACCGAGTAGTTAACTTTTAAGCTAAAATAGAATAAAACCTAGAAATTATGTAGGTACCTACATTTCCAAAAATAATTTATAAATTTATAAAATCATAAAAAGGATGGGAATTATTTATATTTCATAAGAAAGAATAAAAACAATTGGAATTCGATTTGAGAAAGCACATTAAAAATCTCAATTTAGAAGTCCCCGACTTACAAAATGCGATTCCTAATTAGATATTTTTTAAGCAGGAATGAAACGATAAATTCAATGAAAGTTATAAAAGAAATCCATACTTCAATTATTTTGCTTTCAACTTTTTCAATGCGCCAATTATCATTAATTTAAGCGATGAACTGATGGAAGCTAAAAGTTAACCAGTTAAGTTACGTATTAACCCTCATTGTAGTTGACATAACCTCACTTATTTAACTTCCTTACCATTAAATTCATAAATGCATGAATTGTATATGTAACAAATTTTAAACAAATAAGTTCAGAGTAGTTTCTTTGATTGTATTATTATAATATGTATCTAGTGTATTTCATTAACCAAATTTGCGTCGTCCAAGCTCTGAACTGTTCTTTAGCTGTATCAGAATTACAAAGTCAGCTTGAAACCATTTCAAACAGAGGTTTACTGTGATATTTGATTATAAGTGTTTGTTCTAATTTTACAACTAATTCACGTTTCATAAATTATAAAGCAGTTGCTTATTGTAATATTATTCTTAAATTACAGTTTTTTACTTTAATTCGTAAACTAACTCAATAAAAATAATGAATTTTTAGAAAGAAACTTTTTCTTTGTTTAAAAAAACCATTGATCCATAAAAATAATTATACCTGTACGTAATTACGAATATTAGTCTTGTTTTTATTATTTATACAACAATTATTATTATTTGAACAGTAATTACTAAGATAAGCTTAATCAATTTTTATAAGCTTATAACATAAATTAGCATATATTTTTGTAATTTATTACCATAAGTTTTATTGTTTTTATCGAATATTTACATCACATGAATGGATGTAAATATTCAAAATCAATCAAGCATTACTTCATTTTTCTAGAAGTATTAAAAAAGCACATTTGATTTAAATTGAAAATTTAACAAATTCATATTTTTATTTACTCACAACCTTAACCTGCGTTCCGATTGTCACAGCAATGAGACAGAGTTTTTATCAATGTTTATAAAAGCATTTTAATTAACAGATTAATACTGAAAAAATTAGAAGTTCAGCCTGCCAAAGTTTCAGCTTTAAACGGAATACAAAATAAGAATTTATATTGCACCAAGTCGAGCAGGTGTACATTTCATAAGCACAGTTTATTTACTTTAGTTATTGTGAGCCTCACAGCAGTGAAATGATGTGATCGCTAGTTGAGTATAGAGCGGAAATTCTGGGTTCAAATCGCGGATTTCACAGAATTTCTTGGCTCGGCCTTTCGGTGAGCATCCACACTCTGTGGTGATCCCTGATGTTTGTGTCGACGTCATTACCGTTGATACGGCTGCGTCACATATGAGAGTTTACAAGACAGGTTAGATGGGCAGGGAATGAAGCCAAGGGCCTTCTAGGACCTTCTAGTTATTGTGACATATAAATTGTTGTAAAATTTAATTAAAAAAGTAAAATAACAAAGGAAGTTTAAAGAAATAAAAATAACCCTTGCGTTTTTTTATTAAATATTTTTAGCAAATTAAATAGGCTATTTGGATCACTAAAATCTCTAGTCATTGCGGTCGCCGTCATTTCAGGCATGTGGAATGTAGGTTATATCGTTGTACAGAATTACTATTATCTTTCCATACAATACAATTAATGTTAAATTTTGCTGGCGTCCTTTACAAAGTTATCTGTTTTGAAATCTTTACATGGTAGAATAAATAAGATAAAATGAGTACTTACGAAACTAAAGGGGTTAATTGTTAATTATTACAATATAAGTAGTTTTTCCTTTATCGATTAAAAGTAAAATTCAGGATGGAGATGCAAACGCACGCTTCACTACGTACACTTTTCTATAAACCCATTAAAAATATTATCCATTCTTGACCTAGCTGTGCCAAATAAAAAAATCATAATTAAACGGTCATTTCATTTCGGTTTCGATTCGTTGAAAACTAATGGAATAAATGAAAATCCTTAAGCTTTTGTATTTCTTTTATTTAAGTAAGCAGCAAGGATTTTACGATACCAGGGCCAAGAGGAAAATCGTGGATGCATTGAAACAACGTTGTAATCTATTAAGAATTTTAAATTCTTGGTACAGACTTGACGGTTCATTGTCTCCTGTAATTTTTAGTGGGAAGTAAAATATTTCCGATTCTCCTATTGGCTTAAACTCTATTAAATTTAAACACTCTGTATAAAAGTACTACCTTTTTTTAAACAACTTAGATTACGAGTTCAGCTTCAAACCCTAGGTGATTGTTTAAATTTGGGTTAGTGGCTGTGTGGTACCGAAATGATAGAGCAACTTCGCTTACAATAAAAGAAACCTTAAAATAAAATACGACAAAAACGCAAATAAAATAATACTGTAGCAAAATAATCCTGGCATCTGAAACTCCTGTTTACAATTAAGTGCAAGATTGTATCCAATAAATAAAATTCCAAATAAAAATAAATTTTATAGCCACGTAATCCAAATACTAAAACAAAATAATAGAACAATTGAGCATTGATAAAATATTTTTCTCTTTTAATCTTTCTTACATAAATTCTTACCCTATTCCCTTAAAGCTGTGGTTAAACTTCAAATATATTTCAGCTTAAAGTAGATTTACTAAGAGCTATGCTAGAAATCTTGGGAGATTTTCACGTGATACTTTATGTTCGCTGGAGAAGTTTTTATTTATTTATTAATTTTGTTTAAACTTTCAATAATAAAGCAAAAATAAAATAGTCGGAACCCGACTGGGTCTACCTGTCATAATAATAATAGTATAGAGATGTTAAATGGTTAACACGCAAAAGTTACAAAAATGTGGGATGTATCCTTATCAAACTGAAGTGTTAAAAATACATAAGCGTCAGACAGTGAAAAGGATAATCAGGGTTACTACTATATAAAATAATCACCAAGCTAAAAGTATTTTTGGAAGAACAGTTCTAAAACTGAAAGTTAATGTGGCAAACCACTCAATCGCTGCAATAATACACCAGGATTTCAATTCATATCATGAAAAAAGTTTTACCTTCCTCTGTATGAGACACCTTAGATTTCTGTAGTAGGTACTGAATAAACATTCACTGATAATGAAAAATTCGTGGTTTGTAAACTAAGGTCAAGGTGGTGCAATGAAGAGTAACAGCATGAGGATCATTGGAATCTCGATAGCCACATCTTGCGCGTCACTTAAAATAATTAAGCTATACTCTTCTCGCTACAGTTTTATTGATTATTTGAACTTGCTTTTATTAATTTTAACTTACCGAATAATTTAAATTATCTATAGAATACAATCGTGTGTTTGATATTTGTCTAAGAAAATTCGTAACTTGTTTGTTTGGTATTTCCATGAGTCAAAACGCCCAATTCAGAGAATTTTTATTGGAGTTCAAGGTAAAATTACACTCTACAACGTAAATTTGAGTAGGTACCTGTAGTAAAATATTATATTAACTTTACAAATATCGTGATAGGTTATATTAATTTTTAATAGCTTTGGCAAAAGATTCATAGTTCATTGGTAAATTTACTTTTCTCTATTGATTTATTAGAGCAACCAAGTAAGCAATCAAAAATTATTAAACGATTCGTAAAGAGATATTTTTGTACCCGACTTTTATTTACAGATACTTTCTTTTGTTACAGCGCGTTTTAAGAATTTGACCCCATCGGTTTTTCTAATATTACAGGTCATTGAAATTTATTATATTTTTAGCTCAAACTTTGATTTCTTTTTTGTGTTTCATAATTTTGGTTTATTAAAAATTTACAACTTGGAAACATTAAATTGAGTTTTACTTTTTAAAAATGGATAAAGCTGTGTTATGAATACCGAATTTTCTTACTTGTTTCCTATATGTTGTGGAAAATAATTGAAAATCGTCAAAACACAAAAAGAAATTTTTAATGATAAAAAGTTTTATAAGGAATGAAACAGAATTTTGAACTAATGGAAGGAAAATCCGAATTTGTTTTTCTTAATTTATAAGAAACGATGAAAATCACAAAACTGATAAATTGTTTATGTATTACTGAATTCAATATTTTTGATTTTAGACTTCATGTAAAATTCAATTGTAGTTAATGGATAAAGCACAACTAATGGAACAAGGAACAACCTAAAAATAAAGAAGTTGGAAAAACATGACAAGGTAAAAGAAATTTGAAGACTTTGACAGTGATGTAAAATTAGCACTTTGTGAAAAGAAAACCGAATTCGTATATATTTTTAGATCACTTACATAGATCAGTAACCAAAAAAAAATTTTTTTTTATAAAACTACTTAAATTCTTATAATAACGCTTTTAGTTCATCAAGTTAATATAATAATTAGATTCTACGGTTTTAGTTAGAAATAATTAACTAATTTATTATAGGAAGCAGAAACTGTAATTTTTTTATCATTTTTGTTGTCACGTGTGAGCCATAATTAATTTTTTTCAAAACTTTTTAAATCATAGGGAATATTATAATCAATTTTTATTTATCAATTTGTGTTATTATAAATTTAATGAGACGGTTATTTACCTCGCAGGTAACGCGATCAACACGGAAAGGGTAAACTTTCTTATGACTAGTCTTCCTGATTTGAAAAGCACCTCCTCTGGTTAATGAATTGCCATCATTAACATAAAAACTAAGCTTACAGGCACATCTAGAGGTCAGCCTAGCAAGCTACCTATCAAAAGTTAAACAATAATTATAAGCTTAAAAAACCTGTTATTAAGTGCACCTGTGCTTGATACAGATGATATAACAGGATGATATAATCGTCCTAGCTAGAAGTAAGAAGGAGATAAATTTAACTGCTGCATTTATTTTTTCTTTTTAAAGTATATTTTTATCCAAAATTTACTCATATGGGTGGTTTGTTTTCGCTCTTGGTGCAAATATTTGCAAAATTTCAAAACACTCTTTGAGTCGGCCTTCACCAACCTTGGACGTATTTTGAAGTATCTGAAGATGTGGGATACAATTTTTGAAAAAGCAACATAGTTCGGATTTGATGCAGGCGATAAATTTAGAAAACTTTGTTCATAAAAAAACAATGCAAAAAATTTGTCACATGTTAATAATTGGAATGGATAAAATACCATTTATCTAAATCATCGTGTAAAATTCAGATATGTTTTTTGGCAAAATTAACTTAGAAATTAACAGGATTTTCTAACGATAACAGTACGATTTTCAGAATAAGTGAAAAAAAAAACGAGAAAACAAAGTTTATGTAAAATTTGCTTTATTTTAAGTAGTTTTTTATTGCACAGGGCAAATTAATTATTAAGGTACTTTCAACTTTCACAAAAATTAAATTGAATAACCAAGGATTTTATCAGTCTTGAATTGGAAATATAACAATAAAATCAGAAAAAAGGCGAAAGGACATTTATAATATCAAATATAATGTGAAGATATTGTAGTACGTCCGTCGGTATCCCATTCTTCCCAAAGTTTGGTAAGCTTGACGTAGTTTCTCTTTATTTATATGTATGATTGGTACAATGTAAAAATCCGTTTGAGATGTATTTCATACCATTTCGACATTTTTGGGGTCAGTACGTAATATTTATTGAGAATTTTGAGGTCCTTAGTAGAGGACGTGGAAACTCTAGAGCTCATCTCATTGAAACGTTGTTTAAACTTCTTGGGCACATGTATTTTAAATATTTCATCGTTCCGATATTTTTTATTATTTTCTAAAAAATCTTTTTGGCACAAATTATATTTCTAGAAATACGGAAAATCAACCACATAAGACCCTACGTGGTACCAGAAACTATGATCAACGTGATATTCTAAAATTTACTGATGATGTAAAGCATCCCATTAAAACAGATCATTTAAAAAAATGGAAAGAAGGTTATGGAAGAAAATAAATTTATTGCATTTTCAAGGAATCATCATGGTATGATGTAACCCAATTTTTTCCTGAGTTAATTTACACAATGGCATGCTTACCAAATACAAATAGTTACTGGCTATTACTACAGCGGAGGAGGTGGTTATATAATCTAATAAAAATTGTGTTCGTCATATGAAAACATCAAGAATTGGGAGTACCTACGCCGCAAATCCAATAAACTTTACAGTAATTTTAAGAAATTCTCTTGGTAACTGCATGATAGATTATATGATGGGTGAGTAACATTTATACTCTTGGAAATAGAATTAAAATATAATACTTTATCAATTTAGTGTACCGGGTGACTTAAAAAAATAATACACACCGTCATAAGAATTTATAGGTTTGTGTTCTTCGGAACGAAACCGCGTTTAGTGTAGTTATTGACTATTAAGAAATGCTTATCAGCTTATCACACATTTGGAAGCTTATATGACCTTTGGTACCTAACTTTCACAACATTTTCAAAATTGTAATGTGTGGAAAACTATCAGTGTACTACCGTTACATGAGGATTTCAGAGGCTTTCAACTCAAAACTCATCAAGTCTGGTAAGGATCGCTTTCCATTCTCCCAAATTTTGTAACAGAAGTAAACAAGTAATCAAATGAACAAAATCAACTTATAAAAATATTAAATATTACAAATGAAACAAACACATAAAATAGCAACAATTACATCTTAGCTTTGACATGAAGTTATTCATATCTCATAAAAAGAAAATTAAGCAAAACAATTTGAAATTTAAATTAGTAATAAAACAAAAAAGATGAGTAAGTTTTAACGTCAACTGCTCAAAGCTATAATTAACGTAAATTGTTAATTAATAATTAGGGTTCTGCTTGATTTTTACGACAATCAAAATAACATCAAAATTGAAGTAAACTTTGACCAACTAACTGTAACCGATCGCATTGATCGACGAAAAAAGGGGTTTACACCCAAGTTACAACTTATGAGATTAACCTAAACTATTGTATAAAAAGCTTTTCAAATTAAATGCAAACTTAAACAAAAACATGTGTAAAAAACTGCCAACAAAAGGAATTAAAATCAAGAAACGTTAAGTTTCAAATTTATTTTAAATTGAACAATAAAATATTAGCACTGCAATACTTTAAATAACAAAATTTGTTAATTTAAAGAAAAATTAAACATCAAAGTTTATAATAGTCAAACAGCCCCACGTTGGGCGCCATTTGGTTATGGGGTTAATTTGCACAAATACATAGGTATATCCCACTTTTAAGTAGTAAATGACTCAAATAAAATGCTGGAATGGAAAAATTACAATAATTTATCTGTTTGACAACAAAATATTTGAAAGAACTACCAGCATTTTCATAAATAGGTTAAAATTATTAAACAATAATGCAAACATTAGTTACAAAAAAATTGTAAATATCTAAGCGATGTTAGAAAGTGAAGACGATTCTATTTAATATATAGATAGTATAAATTTTTTATTGGCTTCTAAAAATATTATTAAATTAAAAACAAATGTATTGAATTTTGTTACGTGTATATGACAGCTCTACAGGCCTAGAAGGCCCATGGCTTTTCCCTGATTACCTAACCTACTTATCTTGTTAACTTTGCGTGTGTGACGCAGCTGTATTTACGGTAAAGACGTCGACACAAATATCAGGGATCACCACAGAGTGTGGATGTTCACCGGAAGGCCGAGCCAAGAAATTTTGTGCAATCCGCAATTTGAACCCAGAATTTCAGCTCTATACTCAACCAGCGATCACATCACTCCACTGCTGTTGTTACGTGTATACTTGTCTTATTAATTTTTAACTAAATGATTATAATATGTAAAGCTTCTAATCTATATCATAATTCTCAAGGTTTGTCCCTCTACATATTTGTCACTTAATCGACATCAACATTTTTTGAAAGGTTTTGCTGTGAATTTTTAGGTCAATGAAATTATTTTATGTAAAAACGTAATATATTTTAAAAAATTATGAGTGAGGTCGAAGGCCGAACAACTACAGCAATCAAAAATTTGAATCGGGTTCAGTATATTCATTTGTTTTTCTTAATAAACATAGCAAAGTTGATATATCATTAATACAAATGATTTGTGTTTAAGGTATCGCATATTATACTAACAGTTAAAAGACAATAAAGTTATGTTTCTTCTTTATAATAGCAGACCATAAAACTAGGAAGAATATTTTATAAAAAAAAACTATCATGAAAGTGAATTTTAAATCAATGATCATTAGGGGCATTAAAAGAGGATTACATAATATATTTTTTAATTTTAGTTTTATTTTGAGGTTATGTCGTCACATTTTTTTCGACGACTTTTTGATTAATTTGGATTATTATTATTGATGTTATTACAGCACTGAAAGACCAACTGTCAACAATAATAAACCACCTGAAAACCTTGATTTTTCTATAGCAGTCTTGTAAAAGCGCAGATATCTTTTCTAAATGGTTAATCATTCGCCTGATTGACTAGTTAAAGTTACAATTGACACTTTCGAAATAAAATCTGAACAATGTGTAGTTTATCTATGCATCATTTCTCAAACAAAAGTAGCCATAAAACCATAATAACAATTGTAAATCTATCACATTCATTCTTTGATATTTGCAACAACTGAATAGGAAATGTGATAAAAATATTATTTTTTTTCACAAATAAGTAATAAGTAAGTAGAATAAATATCGATACTGGCGATAAGTGAAAAATTGAATTAGGCTATCTAATTTTGATTTGTAAATTCGTCATGTTTAAAGTTAAATAAGAAGATAAAGAAGATGTGCAAGTGACAAATCTATTTCCATTTATATTGATATGTTTTATGCAGAAGATTTAGGTTTTATTGATATCTTAAATCGATGTGGACAGTCTAGCGTAAGAAGAGATTGAGAAATAAATTCATACTAAATTGTAGAATACAAATCTAATAAGGAACGGAATAATTTAAATTGCAGATTTATATTATTAAAATTTCTTTTTTCCCGGCCAAAAATACTCTGGATATTTATTACAATTTAAATGCAATTATTATCATGGCGGTTTAATTCTCTTACATTAAATTATGACAATGCTGGAAATTGGTGATAAATTATCGTTTAATTTGTTCTAAATTCGCACTAATATTTGACATTAAACTAAAAATGATGATTTATTAGGCGGTTTCTGTATTTTATTACATTTTAAAACGGAGTGGCGATGTAGATCTTTATTATATTTTTAATTTGTTTATTCGTTCGTGCTATTGCGTGGGTATCAAGATCACAGTTTCTCTGAGAACGAATCGATCGAGATTTTATTAGATATGAAATTTTTAGACCACTTTAATAAGCTCTTGACCCATGTAAAATCAAAAATCCATCCATCACGTCAACCTCCATCAATTATTGTTTGACATCATTTATCGTGCATTATTAAGGTATTGATGTTCTGGCACGTCCTTAGGGATTACTTACAACAATTCTTTGGGATTCGAAATCTGATCATTTGTTAGGCATCACTCAGGCTTGAGTCGCTCTTTATTATTAACCTTGGGTTGATAAACCAGCTCTTCATTTAACTTATTTCAAATAGCACCTAATTTTAATTAAAAAGTTATTAATCTTTGTCGATTTTGCATTGCTAACATATTGATTACAGGAATACCTTGGACAAATCTAATTTAATGTCTCCTGCAAACTTAATAAAGCGCGCTATGCATGGATTACTCTTAGATAACATAATAAAGTTAGGTACCTATAGAATTCAACTACCAGCATAAATTTAGTTTCAGAATTGGAAAAAGTAGCTCGATTGATCCACTTTTATGTTTTGTTTATTTTCTTCCTTCTCCGATATGTAAAATTTGGTTAGAATAATTTGATTGGAGTACTAATAAAACTTAGTTTTATTATTACCATTGGGGATTGTTACAAAATTATTTCAGTTTTCCGTGATTGGTAGAAAAAATTGGAAATATCAACGTCGCCGAAGAATCCAAAATATATAAAGATGCTCGAAACAGACAAATACTAAATTGGTTCAATAAGAACAGTCACGTATTTTAACCTAAAGGATTCAATCATATTTGCAATATTTGAGGTTTGGCTGAGTGGACACATTTTTTGTTATCTACGTGAATTTATTATTCCATCAACAAGTTTCTTTACCTTTTATTGAAAATCTGTTGTCCTGTAAAAATAGTAGTAGTTTTTACGATCTGAATAGGAAATTTAAAAATAAATGGGATTTGTACAAAAAAAATTTTGTTTTATTTAAATTTCTAATATTACGAAGGAAATTATTGCAAAGCGCATATTCGACCGCTGTGTTCACATTGTATTAATATCCTAATTCACCCCTATAAGTTCGAGCATGAATAAACGTTCCTTCACCAAAACAGCTGGAGCTGTAAGTACCTATTCTTAATTAAACTTCTCCCCACAATCCCACGACTGGGTAAACCAAAAAGTGCATGAATCGCTATTTTCTGAAGTAAAAAAATGTCACCGCTATGTAGGAGCTCCCCAAAAAAGTGCGCACTGCATTTGGCTGCATAAAATTATATTCAACAATTTACTCTGTTTAATTCCTTACAAATTTGTTGATTATATTTTTTGTAAAAGGATGTAAAAGCAGATGCCTCGTATAAGATGCTCATACAATCTCTAATGTGTCATTGAGGTTATGTTCATAAAATGAGTTTATTTGTATTTTTTTACAACAATGTGGTTTCATGTATGTAAAAGTAGATTATTGGCTGAATGAGAGTTGAAAATTTTGACCAATTTTAAATTGCAAAATTTGCTGATAGTCATTAAAATTGTTAACAAATGCCGTTTAGGTAGAAACTAACATTTGTAATATTACACGTGTTTTACTTAACCTATAGCACTTGGGTCTAAAATATGGGAAGGCGAGAAGAATGTAAAATAATAAGCCCTTAAAAGAAAGTGTAAACGCAATATCTCTCCGCAATAAGACATTAAAAATAACGAATTACAGTGAAATAAGGTCAAGGACGAAAGCAAATAAATAATTTCAATAATTCTAAAACTATCAAAAGTAAAACATTCACATCAAATTGAAAACAGAGTAAATATAATACAAAATTACCCACTAAAATAATTTGGAAATATTGTTAGGTCGATCGATGTGTTCAACAGTTTACATGATAAAACAAAACGAAAGTGCTCTGTTTCAGAATTAAAATATTAAAATTTTGTTTCTTCACAACAAGCTAATTATTTATTTAAGTTATAAATTAATCGAATATTTCATTAGGCAACACAGGCTCCACATTAATGAGATGGAACTAAATTACAAGTGTGAACAACTTGTTACTTCAATTTATTTTGAAAACAAGAGAAATTAAGTTTACCGCAAACAGTACATCCTACAGGAAAGTAAATGCAGTACCAGTTTCTAAAATTATTCAACAATAAAACCATACGGCATCTGATGTAACTATGAGCATCTACAATAATAAATCCAGAAAGTAAATTTTGTGGAAAAATTGAAAATTATCAAAAAATCTAAAACTGTAAACTTTTTGAATTGGAAATATTAATCTCGTACTAATATAATGCATAGTATTTATGTACATATGTAATATAATTTGTACCTACTAATAATGTATTATAAATAGTAGGTTCATTTCTTTGAAACTTTCAGACGTAGTTCATATATTTAAAAAGTAGTTTAAATTTTTAATTGAATTTGTTTCAAGAACGAGAAAAATTACTATTTACAAAAACAAAAAAGCGGTGAATTGTTTTTCTAATGTAAATTAATAATGGAGCAGCAGAATAAAAAAGTTGAGTTTGGATGTAGTTATATTTCAAGAGGTTAAATATTTTTACCGCTCATCGTTTTCAACCCCGAGTGGATATTCCCTCAAGCAAATTAAATAAGGGAAATTAAAATTTTAAACTCGAGTTTTACGTAAACGACTAAAACAGTTGCGGAAACGTTGCACGCAACGTGTATTAAGTTTTTGCTTTTCAAGAAAATAATTTCTTCCTAATTGTGACAAAAATCGATGATGAGATTTTAACAGGGTGTAAAAAATCAGTGTTACTAAAAAATTTTTGTCTGACTAACTGCGAGAGCTACTTTTACTTTCGAGTAAAAATTAAGGTTAAGTTTGTTAATGGTGGAAATCGGCCAAACGGAAGTGACTGTTTACCTGAAAGCTTTTGTTTGCAGAATGATAATATTTAAAACAAAACATGACATCCGATTCGAAGCAATCAAAAATTTTGTGTTGCACTACCTTCATATTATTTTATAGACAATTTACCATCTCTGTACATTTTGATAACCACAATTAAACGTAAGGATGAAAGGATACCTTTGTATTGACAAGTAACTTGTAATTATGTTAGTGTAATGTTTTAATTTGATATGCTAATTTAATTACCTTCTAATTAGAACACACAAGGCTATTTATAGTAACCGCCACCCCAAACAGCAGTAGGTACTAGAATTTTGTCAATTTGGAGTGAAAAATGTATATTTAGCTGAATTACTGCAATTTTAAATTTAGCAAACCTAAGGATTCCATCCAACAAACTGAAAAAATTGTTACAGCTTTAAAACAAGTTAACAAGCTCCAAGTTACAAGGTTTTCGGAGACAAAATCAACCACGCCCGGAACAACTTTCTGCAAGACATGCCTCAGGCGAAAAATTTTGAGAGTTGCCAGGAACAAACATAAAATGATTTGGTTTGGTATTTTAGAGAAATTTATATCAAAAGATCGACATAAGCTCAACATGAAATTTGTCTCCTTTTCTTCCGATATTATATCTTCCTATTTGTAACGTCTATTTCGTATCGATTTACACGTAATAATTAATTTTGACATGAATGGTCCTCTTGTATTTGTTCAGTAGCATGCATTTATGTAATAATATAAATTTCCTTGAACTTAATTACCCTCTCCCCACGTAGATATCTATTGAAAACGTGAATGAAATATTGATTTTTACGTCTGTCGTTTAATAGGATAACAGCAATTTTAAGTATTATAATTAAATAAAGAATCAGCTAAAAATGAAAAAGTTTAATTAAGAAATAATTAAATTTTCCTGAATGGCAATTTTAAATTGTTTGGGAAAATTTTGCTTGATTAATTTTTGTTTTATCACTTTAACTACTGTCAAGTATCGTTAAAAAATATATTAACACAAACATTGACAGAATTTTAGCAAAGAAATTGCAATTTAGATTTGGTCACAGAATTAATTAACTTGTATACTTTCAAACAGGATTTGTTATATGTTGTGGTGTCCTAATTGAAGACAAAATAAGTCGGAATTAATCCGTGGTTTATCTTTTATAAGTTTTGGAAAAATAATATAATGTACTATTATATCAATATTACTAGAACATACGGTTACAGTACGGCCTTCGGTCTCACAGAGTGCAAATCGTTATTTTTCTTAGATTGAGCATCATAGAAAAGACAGAACTTTACAGACAGATCTACACGTTTTTAACTACTATAACTAAATCGCCAAGGTTGTTTGGCTTGAATAAATGAATTAACTAATCCTGATTGCGTCACAGTTCACGAACAGACTTATTTAATACAAAATTGAGTGACACAGAGTCTTTGTTAATGTTTAATTTTTTTTTTCAACTCATAGGACGTCAAGAAATGTAGATTCTTTAAAATCAGAAATAAAATTTCTTTTTCCGTTACAAAATGCTTCTCCATAATAATTACGTATGGTAAAAAAAAGTGAAAAGTTAAAAATTGTGGGGTGAAAAGTTACAAAAAGAAATACCCTCCTGGTGAAGAGTTAAGTATTCGAAATCCAGAAAATCGTAATCCCCAAAACCCTGATAGTGAAAAACTTGACAACCCCAAAAGTTCTTCGTCGAAAATCCTACTAAGAACAGATAATTCGTGAAACCAATATAACGACTAGTAAAACAGACGTATGCAAATTCTTCCTACGGTCACTTTTTTTAGGTAAAGAATTAAGAATTGATTTCCTAATCTGGGGCTAAATACATAACTTGATTAAGGAATAAATTTGTAAACAGTATAAAATAAAATTTTCAATTTTAAAATTTTAAAAAATAAACTAATGTCAACATCATGAATTGCAATTCAACCAATCAACATGGCTACACACAGAGTTTACTCTGTAGTTTAAATTAAAAAACCGATAAATCTCTCTTTTAACGGTCCATTAATAAAAAAAATATCGTTTCCTAACACTAACCTAAGGGGCGATTGTTCCGGAAGTTCCACCGATGGGTCAAATCTTTTTTAATCCGACATGGAAGTTCCACCAGTTGGTTTTGGGTCACTCTTATACGTACATGAAGTTAGCACCTCTTTTTTTGAAATTGTGATTTTTTTTATTTGTGCTTTATTGTGCTCAAGTTGTGCTCAATGTGCTTAAAAGAATTTTTTGATTTTGAACAAAAATAACAGAGAAAATAAAAAAACACACTTTTTGACGCCAGTTCCCCTTTTTTGAAATTGCAACTTTTTTGGTTGTTCTCAATTGTGCTCAAGTTGTGCTTAATGTGCTTAAAAGAATTTTTTGATTTTGAACAAAAATAACAGAGAAAATAAAAAAACACACTTTTTGACGCCAGTCCCCCTTTTTTGAAATTGCAACTTTTTTTGGTTGTTCTCAATTGTGCTCAAGTTGTGCTTAATGTGATAAAAGAAGTTTTAAATTTGAAATTTGCATTTCTTTAAAACGTGTATATAGTTGACCTTATTTTTAAATAATAGAAATTATTGTTGAGAATAGGTCTAGTTTAATTAATCATCTGCAAGTAGATGTTAAATTTTATACTTCTTTACAAACTCATTATAACATTAGTGGAGACAGTCAGGACCGTCCTCAGGATTCGAAGTTTATTGAAATAATTAGCAAAAAAAAAATTATAAAATCAAAAGAACACCTTATCGGATTACATGTTTCAATCTAATTCACGATTCTACACGTGAAACTGATATCATCAGATCCGTACTGGTTTTTATGAAAAAATAATTTAACTTACCAATTTTCCAAAAAAACGTGGATCCTTCTGATCTTGACCTTAATGTGCTTAAAAGAATTTTTTAATTTTGAACAAAAATAACCGCGTAAAGCGCAAAATAAATAGTATTTTTCGTCACAAAGTCGTAAAACGAGATTTTACACCCAGGGGGCAGAGTTTTCGAACGACGAGGCAAAGCGTAGCGAAGCCGAGGCGCACGAACCGCACCGAGTGGTTTAAAATCTTTTTACGTCCAAGTAGTATAAACTGCTTTTTGTTGTGACGGGATTACCTTATTTCAATTTGTGACGTCGTGGTGAACGGTTGTATTTCCAAATGGCTGTAGTGTATGGAAGCCGTCCCTGCACAAGTACAGTCCATTTGAATATTAGAAATTTATTATATCTTAAATTGGTGGAAATTCGTAAGGCTGCGATCACCGATCACCATGCGTTTAATAGTAAGATTTTTTAAGGTTCGGAGTTTAGTCAAAAATATCAACTATCCCTAACTTTGTAAATTAACTCAAAATCTCGCTCACTGAAGCTCATTCAGGCTCAAACGAAGCCCTAACGTTTGACACTATTTTCATTCCAAAATTTAACTTGGGGGGGGGAATTCAACGTGTCTACCCCCCTTGCAATTTCAAAAAAAGGGGAGCTAGGTCAAAATCTTATTTCGCGCTTTAAGCGGTTAGTTTTGCTTAAAATTAAAAAATTCTTTTACGCACATTAAGCACAACTTGAGCACAATGGAAAACAACTAAAAAAAGTTGCAATTTCAAAAAAAGGGGGGCTGACGTCAAAAAGTGTTTTTTTAGATTTTCTCTGTTATTTTTGTTCAAAATTAAAATAGTAGTTTTCGTCACAAGGACGTAAAACGAGATTTTACACCCGAGGGGCGGGGTTTCGAAGGCGAGGCATAGCGAAGCGAAGCCGAGACGCACAAACCGTTCCGAGGAGTGTAAAATCAGTTTACGTCCGAGTGGCATAAACTGCTTTTCGTTATAACGGGACTACCTCATTTTTATTCGCAAAAACGTGGTGAGGGGCTATGTATTGAAAATGGAAATCTGGCTCTTCTGATTGGTTTGGTAATCATTCATTTTATTCGCGACCCTGACGTCAGAGTCATATAAACAACTTTTCGTTATTTTGGGGAAAATATCCTACAAAATTCGCGATTTTATATAATAGCTCTGAGATAACTATCGATAGATGGCGTGAAGGTTGCAAGTCATTTGTCAAGTTTGTCTCTTTGGTGAGATAAGGATTCATATTTTCAATTTAAAAGTTTCGAATTTTAAAATTTCGGACGTGTGTGTTGTGAAGTGTTACAATGTCAAAATCAATCAAAGAACGGGCATCTTCGGGCGCATTCTTCAAACAACAGCGAGGAGAACAAAGAAGAATCAAGAGGTGCGTTATTTTCGAATTGCTTTATAAATATTAATTTTCGTTATTTTCGAATTGCGTTATAAATATTAAACATTTTCATTCGAATTAATGATGTTTTGCGGAAATATATCATGTTTTATTTTATAACCTCCCTCTTTTTACGTCCTAGGACGTAAAAAATTATGACTCCCCTTTTTAACGTCCTAGGACGTAAAAAGACACTTTTCGTACCTCAAATCAGGACGTAAATACCTAATTTAACGGCCGGAATAACGAAAAATTCTTTTAAGCACATTGAGCACAATTGAGCACAAATAAAAAAAATTACAATTTCAAAAAAAGGGGGTCTAACTTCACGCACATCACTCTTATCCCATATGTAAGTTCCACTTATGGTGAATTAAGTCGAGGTGGTTAAGAGTATTGTTAAGCTTTTACACAATTTTAACTTAGCCCTTAACAAGTTATTTCATTAAGATTTTAGATGGCTGTCTATACCAGGATTGTACCTACACCCCTATTCTGTAACTTTTCGTTATCGTTCGTTATCGTTATGAAATCGTTAAAAGCCGCAAAGTTTAGTTTACACTCAGAATTGCATTAAATAGTAATGTAATGGTATGTAGAAACCAAACTTTACGGTTCTTAACGATTTCATAACAATAACGAACGATAACGAAAAGTTACAGAATAGGGGGGTTAGTAAAGCATTTAATTTCATACCTCCTCCTCTTTGTCAGATTAGCCCCCCTATTCTGTAACTTTTCGTTATCGTTCGTTATCGTTATGAAATCGTTAGGAACCGTAAAGTTTGGTTTCTACATACCATTACATTACTATTTAATGCAATTCTGAGTGTAAACTAAACTTTACGGCTTTTAACGATTTCATAACGATAACGAACGATAACAAAAAGTTACATAATAGGGGTGTTAATACCGAGTTACATGCTTATATCTATTTTGCACTTATGTCCTCAGATTATCTTTATAATTTTTTTGAATTTTAAAAATTATGTTTAAGATACTCAGAATTATATTTTTACTATTCTAAAATGTTATATTATTAACTCGTTGATATTAAATAATCCTTAAAACATTAGTTAAGGGGGAAGTCTACTGTGACAAGAGAAAAAACAGGCCAATTTTCCGGATTTTTTTTCTAACAAAATATGACTCGTACATTAAATTAAATTAAACCGTCATCTTTACTATATATTCAAGTATTTGTAAAAAAATTTTCAAGTCGAAATATTTAAAATTGCCGTTGTGGCACTCCTTCAACGCAGGTCCGTTTTTTTTTTGGTGCCTAAACGGTGTACATGAAATCTCACGTCTGGGTAATCTAAAACAAAGATAAAATATATTTTGATCATCTCCATAGTATTGACTCTCGTTTGTCGAGGGTTTTTCTTGATAAAAAATTTTAGCGCCGAAAAAAAAATTCTTGAAACTATTTTCTACTTTTTTTGCCCAAATTTGATGTTATTATTGCTTATAACCATTAAAAAAAAACGATATCAAAAAAATACCTTGACAAACGAGAGTCAATACTATGTAGATGATAACCATTTTTTTTTCTTTTTAAGATCATCCAGACGTGAGATTTCATGTACACCGTTAAAAAAGACGGACCTGCGTTGAAGGAGTGCCACGACGGCAATTTTAAATATTTTGACTTAAAAATTTTTTTACAAATACTTGAATATATAATAAAAATAACTATTTAATTTAATTTAATGTATGAGTCATAATTTTGTTAGAAAAAAAATCCGGAAAATCGGCTTGTTTTTTCTCTTGTCACGGTGACTTCCTTCTTAATACGAGCTACTATAAATGAATAAATTCAATTAAATAATTTAGAAAGCTTCCGGAAGAATTCATTCATTCCTTCGTCAGAATAATTGTGAAACATTTACTATTTTTAAATTATTTACTAATCAAATCATAAAAATTCTTTAACAGGTAACATATTGAGGATAAAGCCTACATAAATTGTACAAAGTACAAGTGTAACTTTTCATTAATATAAAAGTATTAGAAATTTCAGTCATATAAAGGTTAAAAAAACACAGATCAATAATAGATAATTATTAG
The DNA here is from genome assembly GCA_905340355.1 of Rhagonycha fulva. NCBI lineage: Eukaryota > Metazoa > Arthropoda > Insecta > Coleoptera > Cantharidae > Rhagonycha > Rhagonycha fulva. The sequence goes on from HG996559.1 coordinate 5,787,808, forward strand.
GTATCAAAACCAATTCTAAACGCGCACGAAGAGGTGAAAGTTATAATAACATAAAAATGTAATTAGAAATTTCAAGGGTTGTGAATAAAAATTAAAGAAAAAAGAAAATGAAAATCTTTCTAAAGAGGTAAAGAATAACTTACACCACAAGCACATTTTCGTGAAAATTACGATCTTGCTTCACTTTTGAGATATTTAGAATAGCAATTTTTCTCAAGCTTATACGACGAAGTACGATAGCTCCCCATTTCCACTAAATTAAAAAACGACATAATATAACTCTTTGATCTTTCTTTAAAAAAATAAAAAAGTTGTTTGCTTAAAAAAGCTACCGAGCGGTAAAAATCCTTATTTAATAGGTGTGCTAGAGCCTTTTAAATCCCTTACGAACAATTTGTGAACGGTAAATATTTATCTTAAAATTATTTACTCTATCCGAGTATCTAAAGCAACAATTTAATATTATTTACAGGTTTATCTAATATTTGCATAACAAATCATAGTTGGGTATCCAGCCCTCGAGCTATTTTACATAAACAACATTAATTTTTGAAAAAACGTGAAATATTTGGTGTACTGGCAACTAACTTTAAAATGAACGGTAAATGAAATAGGGAAAACACCCGCCGGCTACATTTTTAGTAAGCAATTTTCCAATATGTTTCAGGATCTACTTACTGGTTTGAATTCCCATTTGGTTCACAGACAGGACGACCTCACTAATCAGACCGAGATTGTTAAACCTGATAACAAACCCAATCAAATTTTCAATATTGTTTTTCGTTGTTCAATTTTTTTATCAATTTATATAAAAAAAAGTCGTTTGAAAAAATTGGGTGGACACCAATCTTACCATTTTTTTGGTTTTATTTTCACATAAATATTTAGTTGTAATTAACACGTTCAAAATTTAATTTACAATCAGTTGATTTTAAACAAAATTAATTGTATTTTGCTTTTTTAACCAAAAACGGTTATCGATTACGGTTTAATTAAAAAAATTGCCTTATTTCGATTATACCAAAAAATAATAGGAAAACTTAACTTTGGAACGACCGACGGTATTAATTACACTGATTTACTACAATTTTCAGTGAAGTTACAGTTTAGGTTAATTACTAATTGGTTTTTATTAGCACTGTAAACAAAAACCTGTTAAATTAATGACCTAGTCGTTTCGACCCCGAAAATTCTGTAAGAAATTCATTTTTACGCTTTATATGGCGGCGCGGCGCTTTATTCTCAGGAATATTGAAACGTAAATCTAAATTTTAACGGAAATTCCTAAATAAATGCCGTAGCCACTTTAGGACAAATCCACAGATTAAAACCGACGAAGCATAATGTGCTACGGTTTTAAGTTTTCATTATTTACAAGCAAATATTCGGTTTCTAACAAAACACTCTTACCACATATTTCGCTACAAATTAAAAAAAAAAAAAGGCAAACAATTTTTTTTTACGTTTTATATTATATTATGTTCCCTTTTCAACATAAATTATATGAATGATGTGTATCGGTATATTTAAAAGTAACTTAGTTTAAATATTGTTATCTTTTCATGTTTGGTGATATCATAATTAGAGGCTATAGCTCCGAGCAACTTTTCATTATGATCGTAGTTCTGCATTAAACGAGCAACTTCATTCTTGTTTTTTATAGCAGTTTCTGAAGAGAGATTAAAAAGCAGTGGTGGCTCGTGGTACGTATTTAAGGTAAAGTCGTTCACCGGTTTTCTTCAAATAGAGCACAGAGCAGAAACTTCAAAACATTCAAGTAGAAAGTGTACAGCTTAAGTGTTTGCGAAAAAATTACATGTAGTAATGCGAATTATCTGCGCAGTGGGAATCTCGTTAATTCATTTCTGCGCGTCACTTCCTATTCATGTAACATAATAATATAAGCTATAAGTACGATAAAATACAAATTTATTTAAAATTTTATTAATTGCAACTTTATTTGTGGTTGATTAAATAATTCCCCGATTCGATTGAATAAATCCGAATTTGTGATTAACTTAATGATAACTAAAGAATTAAAGGTTAATTTGATGATTGTCAAATTGTTGAGAAGGTATTATTAATATGGTTGTCCTATTATCATTTATTTTAATTAACTCTTTAATAATGTATTATAATGAAATCTCGTTAATCCATTCAAAGCGCAGATTATTATTAATTAAGCATTAAATTATTATCATGTCATTAAGTTAACGATGATCAACTTGTAGATTATAAGTCTAATTGTAATTTTCCGATTACCATTGATGTTAATTAACTAATACGTGGGTTGCTGGAAAAGTTTCCGGAATGTAGTAGTTTCAGTGGCGTCACCTCTTTCTAACTGGCATATTCGTAAAATTTAACCTTTTTAACTTATATTTCAGTTGACGATTCGTACTTAAGTAAACCAGTTTAGTTTACACAGTATTTTAAAGAAAAAAATTGTAAGAGAAAATGGAATTTTTGTGTAGGTAAAAATTTTCGTGCCATGATTTGTTACTACTGTAGATGTGGTCTAAAGCCAAAACAATCCATCGAACGGCTTGTTTTGGCTTTTAGATATAAAACACCATCCAAGACTACTGTTTATACCTGGTTTTCCGAATTCCAACTTAGACGCACCACTCTCAGTGATGAATTTCGTGCAGGTCATACAGCAACTTTTCTTGTTGCCATTAATGTTGATGCTGTACTTGAAATAATTGAGCGAGATCGGAATGTGACATATCGAGAGATTCAAGCATGCTTGGGCATTGACATGAAAACAATACACACGATTTTTCATGATCATTTACAAGTATGGAAGCTCTGCAGTCGTTGGATCCCACACAATTTGAGAGCAGCTCAAAAGCAATGTCGTGTCAAATGGCGTCGAGAAATGCTCAAGAAATTCAACCAAGGTCTTTCAAATTTGGTCTACAATATCGTTATTGGTGATAAAACTTGGATTTATTTATATGAACCCTAAAATAAGCAACAGTCCAGTGTTTGAGTATTTTAAACTGAGCCTAAACTAACAAAAGTTGTCCGTTCACGTAGTCTTGCAAAGCAAATGATCGCTGGTTTCTTTAGTATTACTGAACATGTGGCAACCATAGTTTTAGAAGATCGAAGAACCGTGAACACTAATTGGTATATTACAATTTGTTTGCCGAAAAAATAAGAAAAAACAATAAAAATCAGCGAATTATTCTGCATCATGACAATGCAGGCTCTCACACAGCGCGTCAACGCTTGACTTCTTATCCAATAAAAATGTTGATTTAATGACCCTTTGCTCGAATTGACCTGATTTGTCACCTAATGATTTCTTTTTGTTCCCAAATATCAAAAATAAAATGAGTGGTGAGCATTTTTTGTCATCAGAAGCAGCTGTTAAAACATTTAAAACGCTGGTTTTTGAGGTATCAGCTTAAGAGTGGAAAAAATACTTTGCAGATTGGTTTCGACGTATGCAAAAGTGAATTAATCTCAAAGGCGAATACTTTTAAAAGCAATAAAATTATTTACCAAATTTTATATGTGTTTTATCATATAATTAGTTTCCGGAAACTTTTCCAGCAACCTACGTAGTAGTTATTTATTAATCCGTTCAGAGGCATTTGCCGCGTGGTACTGATTTGTGAAATTATAATTCTTGATTGGTTTTAGTTTTCAAAAAAAAATGCGTTGACGCCAAAAGACAGTCATAAACTTGCAGCTAACGCGATCAGTTGCAAATTTAACGTACCGGGATCAAATCCGAGAAACGGTCAAATTTTCTTATGAAAACCAAATTACAGGCACATCTCAAGGCTAGCCCAGCAACCTAACTAATGAATCTAAAATATTTATATGCTTATAGAATTAACACTGCCAAGAAACGACGCAGAAGTTAGAAATAACAAGTTTTCAGGCTTAAACTAAAATGAAAAAGAAGTTTTCAAACGCCGATGCTAGTGATTTTTAAAATTTGAAACTTCCTCAATGTATATCAAAATACACTTTCTTTGGGTAACGTGATGGTCATTAACTACACTAAAATAATTGGTAATAAAAACTTAATGTTGATTTTACTACTAAAGTGATAAGGATGATGCGAGAAAGGAAACGGTGGTGAAATAAACATTTGTTAGTCCATTCGTGCGCGTCACTTGGAACAATTTTTGGTTACATAAATTTCAGGTTAACTTTTCATTTTCGTTACAAGGTAGTACAATAAATTTATATGAAAAATAAAATTGGATAGCAACCCAAAACCGTAGAATGAAGTGAAACGTAAGCTACTACAAATGAGTTGAAATTCCCAAGTCGCTTGTTGGGCCAATAAAAAAAACAAAATATTAACCCCAAAATACTTAGAGCAAACAAAAAATATTCAACAAATTTATCTTCTGCTTAGAATACTTTGAAAGTTTAAAATTAAATTAAAGATATCGTAAAACTTAAATTTTGAGTAAAATTTAATAATCAAGAGCTACGTGAAAATACCACAAGGTTCCTTAGAAAACGCGTCTCGAAACTTACTTCGCCGAAGGATTAAGGTGTAGATGAGGAAATTCACTCTTCAAACGATCAACTAAAACTTTAATGTAAACCAAACAGAGATTTGGATGATAATCAACAAACCTAAGATTTATATTTGCTATGTAATATTGCAATATAAACAACCACGAAAGCAAATGTGCGCTAAATTAAATTTTACTCAGATTATAAAAATGAGTTTCCAGATCGCGTAAAAATTATCTTATGAATTTGTTTTTACTTTTTCAGGGTCTTTTTATTTTAGATGAAACTTTTATTAAACCAATGTAAAAAAATTTCGAAAAAATAATTAAAATAAAATTGCTCGTATATTCTTTAGTTATTGTTTTCTTTCTAGCTCAAAAATTTAATTTGTTGTTATTAAGTAATTAGATTTTTTTTTTAATTTTGTAAAAGTTAATAATGAAAATGTAGTAGAATAAAACTTGCAGATGGAGTAGATACCTACTTCATATTTTAATTATTAAAAGTATTCTTCACTAAAGCTTCCTTGAGCTTGATTTATTTCTTCTTATTTGTTATACAAAAAAATTACTTTTATCTCATAATTGCTTTCGTAAAGGGTGAAGAAAAGATTTTATATGTCACTCTCAGAAAACTTCCTCTTTTCTCTAAGTGGTTGTTAAGCGATGACGTCTTCCTGAATTAGCATCAACTTTATTTGGAGTTACCTACAACTGTTACGAATAAAAGTTTCATGGACTTGACTTCAAACAATTCATTCCTGTTTGAATTATACATCATTCCAGATCTATATCGGCTTTAATTATTGTTATAAATATTTTTATTCAAGCCATCTATTAAATTTTCAATAGATATTTGCGATAAAACTTTAATCATGTAAATTGGTAAGCGTTCGTTACAAAAAAACGTTTTTTGATATTATCAAAACTATGACAATAATTTTTCGAGAATTGTGTTCATTCATAATTAACGTTTTACATTTTATAACAAAATTTATTTATTTTAAAAAATTGCAAATGAAGTATAAAAGTGGATGTTACAAAAGCTAGGATTTAGTCCAGTGCTCGCAGTTAAGCACATTTTAACTTTTTGCAATGTGAGCAATTTTATTTTGGCATGTTTTATTGTACTACTTAACAGTTACAATTTAAAAACTTTGTGCCAACTTTTTTGTAGCATTAAATTTTTTAATTTTTATCGCTCACAATTTTGCGGCACTGCAGATTATACCAAATTCAATTTATTTTCATTACTGCAATCATAAAACTGCACAGTTAATATTTTATAACTAAATTAATCGATTTACCACTCTACGAATATTCGCAAAACAACATCAAACTAAGTTGCAAGGTTTCCTAATAACAGCAAAATTAGCTATTTTATTTAGACAAATTTTTCAATTGGCGCGCATGAATGGTCTAACGAGATTTCTTTTTGTGTCTTTGATCTAGTTTTTGAAACATATACTACCCTTAGCGGAATATATAAATAACAGCTCCAATTTTTATTAATTAATTTTTTATAAATTAAGGTGATGGTTCACTGTATTTATTTAAGTGCCAAAATCTTACGTTAGATTGTTTCGCAATTCGTTATTTCTGTTATTACAATAATTAAAATCCGCGAAATATTTGTTTTTAATTTAAAACCATCAAGAAGTAATTAACAATGTTAATTAAAATATTCCAATCTCTTCCACTAAGTGAGAGACAAGTAAATGGCATTGTTTTATTTTGTTGAAACTACATTTCTCAGCAGACATTTTATAATTTATAAGAACGTCTTGGAGTAGTAATAATAACTTTTTTTTGTAAAAATGTAAATAATTCTCGGCAATAGAGCGAAATTCTGGAATAGCATTTCCTATTCTTGATGCCATTCAGCGACTTCATGAGTTTACTTTTCGCGGATGTCAAAGATGTAAATTTAGGCTATTGAAATGTCCATTTCTGATAAAACTATTTAAGCGATGAATAAAATTTTCGGTGACTTAACCGAAATGTTATTGACGTTAGTTCTAAAGAAACCAATGACAAAATTTGATGCGCACAAAGTAATCAATCATTCGATTGTAGGGTTTACACAGTTGTAATTCAAAATAATGTCCTTGATCATGAGAATCAGGCAAAGTTTCTAGCACTTTGTTTTCAAGCACCGGTACTAGCGTTACCATTCAAAAAACGCTTGAAGTGAATATTCCCATCTTCCAACTTGAAAATTTATAGTAGTAGCATGGAAATATTAATCAGTTGTTGACAACTTCATCTTCGCTCTTGTAATTAACTTATTAATATTTGTTAGTATGGATATCACGTTACGGAATATCCTTTAGGGGTGCTAAAATAAGGCAGACACCAACTACCCTTGTCGCGTCCTTGATAATAATCTAATAAATAATGACTATTCATCTAGGGAAAAGTTTGAACCCCAGGTATTTAGACTTTCTTACACATCACAACCAAGCAAAGAAAACCGTTAAAAAGCACAAATATTTTTTTAAACTGTAAATTTATTTGTTTAAAAAATAAGTGAGTTGCTTTCACGTTAACTCGGTTTTCAGTGCCCTTTCAATTTGTCAAAAAAATCTTTTCTCTGTTAATTTAATGTGATAATCTTTATTTTATATTTTACTTTTTAAGTTACAAGAGCGTAAAAGCTATTAAGTGACCACGAAGTTGTAAGTATTTCTTCGCTCGAGTACCTTGACGGTCGATTTAAACACTTTTCTGTCTTTCTGGTAAATAGCCACGACCCTAAAGTTCTGATAAATGATTTTCAAAAACACCCGAGTTAATTTTGTTGCGTAACCTTAATCGAAACAAAATACCGCAATAATTTAAAGGGTTTAATTTTTTATCGTGTGGTTTTGGTCATCCTGAGAATGTGAAATTAAATACACAGCATTTTCAGTTTTTCATGAGTTTAATAATTTTTTCCTTTTTTCAGATTTATGAGGCATCATTTCAGTTAGAAGAAAAACGTAAACGTCGAGTTTTTCATACGAGCGCCATAAAGATGATTACAAAAATTGACGCATGTCGACGTCGTTCGAAGTTTTCTTATTATCATAAACGAAAAATGTCCGCGAGTGATGTGTAACTTGAAAGTGTGTCGGTAAAATCAAAATGCGAATGCGGTGATGCGAAGTACAATAAATGCGTCCGCTTGTGCGGCGCTTATAGACGAAGTCAATTGGAGTGATCCGACTCTTCTAACAAATCTTTCAATTTTGGCATTTATTAACGTACTCGTTATTGTTGGTAATTGTTTAGTTATAGCCGCAGTTTTTTGTTCTTCGAAACTCAGATCTGTTACAAACTTGTTTATTGCTTCGCTAGCCGTCGCCGATTTGCTGCTTGGATTAGCTGTGCTTCCATTTTCATCTATTTGGGAAATTTATAAGGTAAGAACGACCACGTATTAATAATAAAATAATTTTTTCCCATTTTCTCTGTTACGCGGAGGCTGTAACCATAAAATAAAGTGGCGCCCAAACAACATAATATTTTTAATTTATCATTGATTACGATAAAATTTACATTGTAATAGTTTGATTTTGCTTAAACAAAAAATTGAAATTTTTATAAAAATAAAATGATTCAAAATTATTTTAAAATGCTTCTTTATAACGTTTTAAGTTTGGTTACTTTACCAGTTATATTTAGTACAAAAAAATTACACAAAATATTCAATATTAAATTGCGGCTATTCTTTAGTAAATTTAATTAGGTTGGTAGTTCAAAATTGCGATTATTTAATTTTATTGTTTCTTGTTTTTGTGTGGTGGCCATATTTCTTTGCTTGAAATTTTGAAATTTTAAGAATTTGCATATTTCAGGTTACAATTTGGATGTGTTTGATAAGAAACAAGAGTTTTAAATTTACAGGATACATACTCAGTTCTTACCTGTAACTTCAAAGTCTTTTTTGTTATTTCTTTTTCTCGCGGATAAGCAGACCTTTAAAGAGAACCAAAAAATATAGCGATTTGTTTCTTACAACGTAAATTTTAAGAGTATCGATGACTAAATAGCGATTGTTTGACTCGAAATACAATTTCAATTTATTCATTTAAAAAATATTTTATTGATTATGTAGGTACTATTTTAAAAAAAACTATTCCTGGTAAAAATTTCATTATTTCAGGGATATACAAGCTCAATACAAAAATAAAAAAAAATTTGTCAACATATGTCATCACCAAGATGATTTGAAGAATCAATGAACATCAAAACCAAGAACTTAATATAAAAAAATTAAATAACACGAAATTCCATAATTCTTAATTATAATCTGTAATTCCATAATTCATATTAAAAATCCATAATTTTACATTTCGTAAATTTCAACTTCTTATCTCTTATCAAACATGTCCAAATTGCAGCCTGAAATATGCAAATTATTAAAATTTCAAAATTTCAAGCAAAGATTTTTTTGTAACGAGTTGACTAAACAAGTCGATTTTAATTTTTTAGTTTCTTACGATAATATGTACAATTTGATATCAGAGAATAATTAAACTTTTATATTTAACAGCGCAGACCCTGGAGTCAATCGAAAATCGCAAAAAATCAATAAAATAAATCTATTTTCAATACCATGTTATTTTTCATGTATATATATGAATTATGTAACTTTTTATTATTTTTTTTAGAGACCACAATTTTTTAGCTTTAAAGTGCTGTCTTGGTCGCGTGGACATCTCTAATAAAAAAATTTTAAAACTAAAACCGCAGAACATAAAGATAAGACTACTAAATTGCTTTATTTTGTGTGGATCTTGTGGAATTTGGTCTTTGGAACCCTAAAAAACATTCCCATAAAGTTTCAGCAAAATCTAAAATATGCTTTGCCGATTTGATGATTCTATATTAGACCAGGGTCGATAATTTTTGAGACAAAAAAAAATTATAGTAGGATGAAACCCATTGGAAAAGGTAGAGAATATAACAAAAATAAAAGAAAAAATAAATTACAGGCGATCTGAGGTCGGGAAGGGGGAGGGGGTGAGTTTTTAAGGGTAAAAACGGTTTATCTCGATTTCCGGAAAAACTATAAGTCCTATAAAAAAAAGTTAAATAGCACAGTTGTAGGTAATAAAAAGATCTACAACTTTTATATTAACACTTTTTTCACATAACCTCAAAATTTATGTGAAAAATTCAAATAACCGAGTTTTTGATTTTTATCTTTTACAAAAAAATTTATTTTTGCACGAAATTTGGTGAAAAAGTACCTTTGTGTGTCCTAAATATACGGTAATTTTTTTGATTTAAAATATTCATTTTTTCACCTTATTTTGACTTAATATCGAAAAAGCACTCTAATTTTCAATCGAAAATACTCACGTCAAAATATCTGCTTTTTTAAAAAAGTTGTGTGTTTTTTGTTTGTTGAAATCTCTACTTTCTGATGGTATGAAAAAAATACATTACTATGGTAAATGTACTCAAAAAATGCAAATAATGAAAATAACTCGAATCCGAAAATTTTTTTTTTAATCATTATTTACCTACAATTTTATGTATGTACCTACAATTACAAAATTTACACTTTAATTACTCGAAAAACGTAAGATTTCATGTTATACATGGTAAATAAAAAATTGCAAATATCCATAAAACATAAAAATTGAAAAAAACATGCGAAAATAGTAGTTCTAAATATTAAAGATATGATATTCAGATTCAAGTTGTTTTCATTATTTGCATTTTCTGAGAACATTTACCATAGTAATGTATATTTTTTTATACTATCAGAGAGTAGAGATTTCAACAAACAAAAAACACACTAAGTTTTTTATAAAAACAGATATTTTGACGTGAGTATTTTCGATTGAAAATTAGGGTGCTTTTTCGATATTAAGTCAAAATAAGGTGAAAAATAAATATTTTAAATCAAAAAAATTACCGTATTTTTGGAACACGCAAAGGTAAGTTTTTACCAAATTTCGTGAAAAAATAAATTTTTTTGCAAAAGATAAAAATTAAAAACCAAAAACTCGGTTATTTGAATTTTTCACATAAATTTTGAGGTTATGTGAAAAAAGTGTCGATACAAAAGTTGTAGATCTTTTTATTACCTACAACTTTGCCATTTAGCTTTTTTTATAGGACTTGCAGTTTTTCCGGAAATTGAGATAAACCGTTTTTTACCCTTAAAAACTCACCCCCTCCCCCTTTCCAACCTCAGATTCTCCGTAATTTATTTTTCCTTTTATTTTTGTTATGTTATCTACCTTTTCCAATGGGTTTCATCTTACTATAATTTTCTTTCTTTTTTTACCATTTTTGAAGGTAAAAGCACTGGACTACATGGAATAACTAGAAAACTAAAGTGTGTCAGTCACAAGAAAATGGTCTACAAAATCACTCATTATACATTTTGTTTTAAATGGAATTTTATAAAATTCATTGAATTTTGGACTTGTTTATTGTTATAAATGATTCGATAATTTTTGACAAAAGAAAATTTCCACAAAACACATTTTTTTAGAAACCAATACCCTGTATATTGACCACTTTTGACATTCAATATTTATAGTTGAAAATCGGTAGTATACGGACGGTCTAGACACGGTGACTTTTAGCAGTTAAATTGCAAGCAATTACATTTTGATTTTGGACATTTTTTATGAAAATGTTGAAAATTATTATCGCATTTTTTTCAAAGAATATGGAAAGTGATATTTTGACTAAATGTATTGTTTTACACATCCTGATAGAATTTTAAATTCTTTGTTTCAAATGTTATTTATTTTGTATCTGTTACTACTTTTTTACTTTCTGCAAGTTTTTGTGTTACTTTCACTATTATTTACACTTAAAAGAGACCTTTGATTTCATTTTTTATTTTAATTTTATCAAACTTTATTTCCGATTTTATATTTCAAGTAAAATTTTGGTTTCCTTAAAATTTATTTACGACCCTTATATAATCTTCACTTTATTTAACTCCTTGAGTTAGGTAATAATTAATGTGGTGGTTGTAACTTGATATCGAATGTTTAATAGATTTATGCAAAATGTACTAATTAATTAATTTTTAATTTTAAAATGTTAAAAAGAATATAGTAAAAACTGTTGGTCTAATGAATTTCCTAATGGTCTCAAAGAAAAGCTCAAAATTAGTACAAAATTATGACGTATTTTATTTTATGATAACGATGCTGATACTTGAGTTAATCATGTGGTGGTTGAAACTTGATATTAGAAAACTTGATGGAAGCTTTCGATTAAATTTACAGTATCGATTTTAAAGTATGCCTATTCTAAAAAAACATGGATTATAACAAGTTCTTAATTAATTTGTCAAAAAAATATTCCTACAACTTAAACTTAATTTTTAAAAGTATAGAAGATTTACAATAATTACTACCATGTTAATTACTACACTTCGGATTGCGAACGATTATAATCTCTCTATCAGAATACATAAAAATGCAAAAGCTAATATTTTAACGCACTTATTCCATAATTTTGATTCATCGCCTTATATACTACCTACACCACATTATGTTCGTTAGAAGCACATAAAACAAGTTAATCAATTTAGGTAGTGGAGATAAGCTACGTAATTATCAAAATTTTATGTTTCCTCCCCTAACCTCTGAGCTCCAATTATTGATAATCTTATTCCTTGTATGACCTTACATTTTAGGTCTTAAAAAAATTTAAAATTATATTATTCTTTACAGGGAATTAGTTTATTTATTTTTCAGGCTTGCACCCTAAAAAATCTTGAAAATTAGAAAAAATATTATTAAGATGCGGTTTACAGTGAGATCAAAAACAGTTTTTATTTTGACTTTTCCATGCACTAAAGTGGAAATGAGGTTAATCGGTTAAGATGACACCAAAAATCACAATCAATTACTTGGTTATTTAACGTCTAAGTAATTAATGTACGGCATTTTGAATGACCTGCTGGTTTGAGTTCTAGTATTAATTGAATCTTGTAAGCGTGTAAATGCAGAGTATAGTTTGGAAATGTCAAACCCATCAACAGTATCGTACTTGTCAAATTCATCATACTACTAATAGGATTATACCCACCATAATTCGTCATGTTGTAAGTGCCAACAATTAAATGCTTCTTTCTTGACGAACTAATATATGAACTGCTAGATGAATCTTTGGTAAGATAGAAGAATTCATAAAGAAAAAAGATGTCTGTTATAGCACATCTAATTTACAAATAAAATCTTTATTACAGACCATTAATTTAAAATAGTAATATTGTAGAAAAGAAATTGTAATTTTGTGATGTGAGTGTCATGGGATTAAATTCAAGAAGCATACTCTAATATTGTAATGAGATATCTTTACCTTGCATTGTAATAAAACTGAGTATACGCAATGTCATCTTACAAATAATTTGGATGGGCGTATTAAATCCAAATTAAACGTTAATCGATATTCCTAAATCAAGAACTTCATTTACCCCTGTCATAACTTAATTATTTAAAATGAAAGAATACTTTAGAAAAAGAATTTATAGAAATGTAATGAAATGTATTAAAAGAACGGTCTGACTTCTGGATAGATACCATCTCCAATACAACACTCATCACAAGAAACACAGTTGGTGAGGGTGCCCTCAGATACGAAATTAAATGGAAGATATCAACTAAAACATAACTTTTAGTTAATCTTAATGAGTGATCTGTTTTGATATTACTTTATACTAGAAAGTTTGTTAGTGAGTTACCTAGTGGAGTTGTAAATATTTTGGGTTGGCAGATCATTACAAGAAAAAAGAGTGAGATGGTAAAACAGACAACATCTGTTGACCCAGTACCAATTTTACCAATTCTAAATGAAGAAATTTTTTCAAGATGCTGTATAAAAATGTTATGGGGCATTCCACACCAAATCGACCACTTTTGAACCCGACCCCTTTTGATTTTCCTGAAATTTTTACATATTATACTATCTCACCAAAAACAGTTCTGTGAATTTTTTCAAAATTTTTTATTCAACCCAAAAAGAGTTACGAATTTTTAGAAAAACTGATGTTGTTTTTCTTCAAACGATCGTAACTATGTCAAAAATTGACTAATCGGAACGTTTTTTTTTGTTTTTGTTTGTCTTTAAACGTACTTTTCAGGAAAAAATACAAAAAAAATATTCAAACTTGGATTCTACAAAATTTTTCATTTTTTCGGAGAAAATCATTGATTTTTCAAATTTCGACACTTTTGATTTTTGATTTTTTTATTTAAAAAAAAACTCTGATTTATTCCGCGCATAACAACGCAAACCCCATAATGGGCCGACAGTTCTTTCTATTTCTTTTGTTTAATTAAAAAATAATATCTGGGCGACCGATCTCCGATCGTAACTATTCTTATTTTTATTAACACAAGAATGATGTAGGTTCTCTTACATCATTGATTACTGATAAATGATAATAAGTAAGAATTATTATTGTAGCTCAGGTATTGGTTCTAGATCTAAAAAGTACCTACAGGTGGCCGTACTTAAATTCCCATTCAATATTTTTCGTCGATGAGCTCTACTATATTCATTTTATGATAAATTTGTCTCCAAACAATAAAACTGTGCGATTAGGGACTCTTCCTCTGAAAATTGTAAAGTCTTGCAATAGCCAATAAATACACAAAACTTCAAAAGGTCTCGAGCTTGGATATGGCTAACGCAACCATACGCCTCATTTTGAACGGGACTGTCTCTTTTTTTGATACTCCATCCCGATGTCTCTGAGGAAAGCTTTGGGACGCCGAAATTTCCCGTTTTCAGATTTGGACGTGGAAGAAAGAGTGCAACAGTAAGGAATTAAAAAAAGCATTTTTATGGCCTTTTTTTCAGTAAAGGTTAGTCCTGATTACATGGTAGTTTAATTTGTATAGCGGTGGGTTGAGATTAATAGAACACTTCTTACTTTATTAGCGCAACACTATCAGAATGATTCTCTCTCGGATCATCAGGTTCTTTGCATAAATTCGGCAAGTTATAATTCCTTAACTTCCGTGGACTTCTTCTAGGCATAATGACATTAACAATTTAATTAAACTGCACTGAATTTTTTATATAAATCATATAACTGTCAAAACTTGATTTAAGTTCTTTTTTAATTTGACAAATAGTTTTCAAACAAAAACAATTGCAGTTATTTAATTTACACATAAATTGTCAAAACTTGATTTAATTAAATTTATAAGCATAATCAAGTAGTTTTCAAAGAAAAACAATGGCAGCGAATTTCAAACAAGGCATCTAATTATGACTTCTTTGAGGTCGTTTTTTTGCGTGAAAATGAATTTTCCCAAAGATGAGACCCGACCAAATCGATTTGTAGGCCCAAAATACCCCCAGTCCGTGATTTTCATCAAAATCCCTTAGGCCGTTTTCTAGAACCCAATTACATATATTTATATATACATACATACATACATATATACAAGAATTGCTCGTTTAATAGTATAGGATTATTTGCGTAAAAATAAAACAAAATATTTTTTAATTAAACAAAAAAAATAGAAAGGAATGTGGGCCCATTATGGGGTTTGCGTTGTTATACGAGAAATAAATAAAAGTTTCTTTTGAAATAAAAAAATCAAAAGTGGACAAATTTGAAAAATCAATGATTTTCTCCAAAAAATAAAAAATTTTGTAGAATCCAAGTTTAAATATTTTTTTTGTATTGTTTCCTGAAAAGTACGTCTAAAGACGAACAAAAAATAAACGTTTTGATTAGTCAATTTTTGAAATAGTTACGATTGTTTGAAGAAAAAAAACATCAGTTTTTCTGAAATTTTAACTTTGTAAAAAATTTTGAAAAAAATTACACAACTGATTTTACGTATTATACTATCCCATGAAAAACAGTTCTGTGAATTTTATCAAAATTGTTTACAAAGTTAAGAATTTTTAGAAAAACTGATGTTTTTTTCTTCAAACTATCGTAACTTTCACAAAAATTGACTAATTAAAACGTTCTTTTTTTTGTTTTTATTTTCAGGAAAAAATACAAAAAAAATATTCAAACTTGGATTCTACAAAATTTTTTATTTTTTCGGAGAAAATCATTAATTTTTTAAATTTCGACACTTTTGATTTTTGATTTTTTTATTTAAAAAAAACTCTGATTTATTCCACGTATAACAACGCAAAACCCCATAATGGGCCAAAAATTTTTTTTTTGTTTAATTAAAAAATATTTTGTTTTATTTTTACGCAAATAATATTTTTCAATTAAACAAAAGAAATAGAAAGAAATGTCTGCTCATTATGGGGTTTGCGTTGTTATACGCGGAATAAATCAGAGTTTTTTTTGAAATAAAAAAATCAAAAATCAAATGTGTCGAAATTTGAAAAATCAATGATTTTCTCCGAAAAAATGAAAAATTTTATAGAATCTAATTTTGAATATTTTTTTTGTATTTTTTCCTGAAAAGTACGTTTAAAGACAAACAAAACTAAAAAAAAAAACGTTCCGATTAGTCAATTTTTGAAATAGTTACGATTGTTTGAAAAAAAACAGCAGTTTTTCTAAAAATTCGTAACTTTTTTTGGGTTGAGTAAACCATTTTGAAAAAATTCACAAAACTGTTGTTGATGAGATAGTATAATATGTAAAAATTTCAGGAAAATCAAAAGGAGTCGGGTTCAAAAGGGGTCGATTTGGTGTGGAATGCCTCTATACTTCTTGAAGCAATTTATTGCAAAATTAACTAAAGTAAAAATTCAAAATTATGTAACTTTGACACCTTGGATTGAGTGAAAAAACTGTTTGTGTCAATTTTCAAGTGCGTAGTGAATTTTGAGCGCTTTAAGGGTATTAGGCAATGATTATTGGCAAAATCGGCGCTTTGGTTATTCTTAATTTTGACATAGAAAGAAAGCAGATTCACATGTGTAATTTTAACTAATACTTATTGATATATAAATGATGAAAAAAATTGTACCATGGAGCCCATAAAAGCTTACAAAATGGCGGTACAATCTGTGGCGTATTTACACGTTTATTTTCCATTTTTCCCTACTATCGTACTAAAACGATCATTTTTTTTGGGTCTGCAAATAGTCTTTCTTTTCGTAAGATATGTAGTTTTGGACTAAACCTTAAATCACAACGATTGAATTGGAATTATTAAACTTATAGACAAAAAACCGCGATTTTTACGATAAAAATGTGAGTTTTTTGTAAGTGAACAGAAAAATCGTGACTTTTTAATTTTTTTTGAGAAATTTCGAATTTTTATGGATTATTTTGGAGGTTTAGTCTAAAATTATACATGTTTTACGTATCCTCCATTTTTTTCAAGTCACCAGAGACCTCCGTTTTTTTGGAATCAAGGCAAAACCAAACGAAAATGAAAAGTTGAGAAAAACGAGTTTAAAGTTTCTTTATCAATTAAAGTTATTTTACTTAAATTTATCTCCCTTAAAAATATCCAATAGCATAGAATGATGTTTCTAGTAGTGCTTCGGCGTCAGTCCGTTTTTGAAAATTATATTTTTATTAGTGGACTACAGGTAAAATAAAATGAAATTGCAATATCATGATAATGCTGATCTCAATGTGAACAACTCCAAACTGACTTTTTTAAATATTTTTCTTTGTAATAAAGTAAAAATCAATCCGCAATTCTATAACGATAGCTGGACCACGATATTTTGGTTTTAAACCTTCTGAAAATGCAATGATGCAGATGTCTACGATTTGTTCCATATTTGTCAAAGTATTTGAATTTTACAAAAATCTTTATTATGATAAATTATCAAATTTTATATATTTTAAAATGTCCTATTTAATTATATCAAATTTTTACGATAAGGAACTCAGATCGTAATATTTAGAGCCTTCCTAGGTAATGTTCTCCGCTCGACTACCAGCGGCAGACGGAAATCAAGTCCACGCACTGCCACCTTTTCACTTGCCTAATCAACAATTTTACGAATTTTGATATGAACCAAACGGTATCCTGTTCAGGAAGGATAGTACTTTCAGAAAATGTAATAAAAAAAATATTGATTTTTCCATTGCCTAATACCCTTAATGTAAAGTCGGCTAAAGAAAGAATATAATTGTACAATTGACTGACTTTTATCACGAAAATGAATTATTGTATGCCGAATTTTCCAAGGGTGTTTGGTATTACGTATGCAACTGCGGAATTTTTCCAAATTTTTCCAAAGACTTAATTTAATGTTTTTTATTACGATTATAATGCGAGAGCTTTTAATATTGAAAATATTCGAACGAAATTGTCACAAAAGGTGTCACCAATGACAGTAAACTGAAATTTTCACCTTATAGTATGTAATATCAATAAAACGATTTTTTTATCGGGCACAGCTTTCAACTTAAAATTATTATTAACTAAAGAATTTATTTCCCACTTTTGTTTTTCGGGCGCCACTCAGTCTCCCACCCCTGCGTTTGTCAAAATAGCTAACCAACAAAAAAACGTATGTTTTTAGTGCTAAAAAGGCAATTGAAATGCTTTATTATTTATTTCTTGTAGATCGTACTCGATTAAAACGCAAAAGGGTATTTTCATATAATTTCAATCAACCTAAAAAGGAACGATTAAATGCGAGTACCACTTTATTAATTTCCATTTAATTTGATGGCTTTGTAAACTATTCAGACTTTTCTTTAAAAACATTGGTAAAATGTTTCAACGTTTTTTTTATCAAAGTATTTTTCTTCAGTTTTGAATTTAATTAGCAATTCAATAAGTTTTTTAAATTGATTCTTCTTTTTACATGAAATCAATTAATGTAGGATACTTGAGATGTATTGGAAAATTAAATTCCGAAATATTTTCGACTATGCTGGTAATGATTTGAAAAAGTTTTTCTAATCGCGATACGATCAAAATTATTTTTAAACCGACTAAAATTGCACGCTATAAACTTTAGCTATAACTACTTTGACCTTAACTAAATTATGCGAAAACTTTGAAGAAAAAAGTAACCGTTTTTAAATTTTTTATAGGTGTGGATATTTGGAGATACGTGGTGCAGTATTTGGTTAGCTGTGGACGTTTGGATGTGCACCGCATCAATATTAAATCTCTGCGCGATTTCCTTGGATCGCTATGTCGCCGTAACTAGGCCTATTACTTATCCCAGTATTATGTCTCACTCGAGAGCAAAGCTCTTGATAGGAGGTTTATGGATTCTCAGTTTTGTCATTTGTTTTCCACCATTAGTCGGATGGAGAGAGAAAAAGGTAAATTAAGATTTAAATGTTCGTTTGTCGTTTCAATTACATTTATAAATGCGAAAGCGGTCAATTGGATTTTCCTAAAGAATTACTTTTTATTTCCTTTCAGAGTGAGGACGATGGCACTAATTCTACCCGCCTTGAAAATCCTCGATGTCCGTGGCACTGTGAGCTGAATAACGAGTCGGGATACGTTGTGTACTCCGCCTTGGGTTCGTTTTACATCCCCATGTTGGTCATGTTATTTTTTTATTGGCGAATCTACCGTGCCGCAGTCAGAACTACACGAGCTATTAACCAAGGTTTTAGAACCACTAAAGGTAAATTTTTTTTAAATGGATCACGAAATCCATCTCATCATCTTTTCTTATTTTATGAATTTGTTCAATAAGCTGCGCTTACGTAAATACGCAGTAGGTTACTATAAAATTGACATGGAGAAAAGCTTCTACATTCCGAGACTTACATTGCCTTTGAAGACTTTTTTGCTGTACAGTTACTTGAAAGTGGATGCGCTGAAAGCTTCTATCAGCATATTCTATCCCATGCTTCTGTTTAAGCTTATTTATTTTATTTCTTAATTTCATTTCTCTAATTCTTTAGCTAATTTTTCCCCCAAAGCTTATTTAAACACCAGCTTGCTGAAAGCGTTATACACCATAAATTGAATCGAAAAGCTTTTTAACTTGATACGATTTTAAACATAATTGATACGATACAACGTGACAAAAGCTCTCACGAGTATTTCGTACTCTCCTAAATGGCTTTTTCAACTTTTATATTGGAATCCTATTTTTACTATTCCACTATCCCATTTATCTTTTTAATAAATAAACAATTAAAGGAAAAGTCGTTAAAAAAATTGGTGTCGAGTGGGTGGTCGACGGCGCCATGTTAATTTCTTAAAGCTTTTTTCCCGCTTTTTTGCTGCATTATTTAAAAACTGTGGTTGTAGTTATTTACTATAAGAAGATCCCTGCTTGATATTCTACTACGTTGCAAGTAGATTTTCTGCGACCCGAAGAACTCAGTTGTATTGATTGAAAGTTAGCGGTAACTTGAAAGAAATTTATCAGGCCGAGCCATAATATAACAAACAAATTTTTTATTCACTCAAGTGAAAAAGTTCCCTAAAAATTTTATTGTTCTTTTTGCCTTATAGGTTTTTATTCTAAAACGGAAAGCTAAATAATTTTTTTAGCTTTCCTTATCGTAAACTCTCAACTTCAACATTTAATTTGAAAAGAGCCTTAAAATGTAGGAAACAAGCAATAATTTTCATTGGCAATTAATTTAACAAGTTTTTAGTTTTATTTTGTAGAGTTACGTGCGAGTAGTTTAGTATTGATTAATTTTCATATTATCTGATTGAATCAGCGCCGCGTATTTCAGTGGTTTTCGAACAATGTCATGAAAAAAAATACCCAGTCATTTTACTAGTTGATTTTTATTTGAATTATAGTAGAAGCTTTGTAAAAATTAGTTTTACACTGAAATTTTAAGCTAAAAATTTTAGAAATTTAGCTAAACAGGTTAAAACATTAGTCCCGCACAAAATCAACAGTTTTTTGTAAATATCTCCATATTTATGAGTTCAACTATACTAAAATCTTCTTACCTAAATTGAAGCTTAGACCAGAGTCGATAATTTTTGAGACCAAAAAAAATTATAGTAGGATGAAACCTATTGGAAAAGGTAGAGAATATAACAAAAATGAAAGAAAAAATAAATTACGGGCGATCTGAGGTCGGGAAGGGGGAGGAGGTGAGTTTTTAAGAGTAAAAAACGGTTTATCTCGATTTCCGGCAAAACTGCAAGTTCTATAAAAAAAAGTTAAAAAGCAAAGTTGTGGGTAATAAAAAGATCTACAACTTTTATATCGACACTTTTTTCACATAACCTCAAAATTTATGTGAAAAATGCAAATAACCGATTTTTTGGTTTTTGATTTTTATCTTTTGCAAAAAAATTTATTTTTTCACGAAATGTGGTGAAAACTTACCTTTGTATGTCCCAAAAATACGGTAATTTTTTTGATTTAAAATATTCATCTTTTCACCTTATTTTGACTTAATATCGAAAAAGCACCCTAATTTTCAATCGAAAATTTCGAAAATTCTCACGTCAAAATATCTGCTTTTTTAAAAAAGTTGGTGTGTTTTTTGTTAGTTGAAATCTCTACTTTCTGATGGTATAAAAAATATACATTACTATTTTTAAATGTACTCAGAAAATGCAAATAATGAATACAACTCGAATCCGAAAATTTTTTTTTTAATCATTATGTACCTACAATTTTGAGCTATTCATTAAAATTTACACTTTAATTACTCGAAAAACGTAAGATTTCATGTTATACATAGTAAATAAAAAATTACAAATATCCATAAAACATAAAAATTGAAAAAAACATGCGAAAATAATAGTTCTAAATATTAAAGATATGATTTTCAGATTCAAGTTATTTTCATTATTTGCATTTTCTGAGAACATTTACCATAGTAATGTATGTTTTTTTATACCATCAGAAAGTAGAGATTTCAACAAACAAAAAACACACCAACTTTTTTAAAAAAGCAGATATTTTGACGTGAGAATTTTCGATTGAAAATTAAGGTACTTTTTCGATATTAAGTCAAAATAAGGTGAAAAAATGAATATTTTAAATCAAAAAAATTACCGTATTTTTGAGACACACAAAGGTAAGTTTTCACCAAATTTCATAAAAAAATAAATTTTTTTGCAAAAGATAAAAATAAAACACCAAAAACTCGGTTATTTAAATTTTTCACATAAATTTTGAGGTTATGTAAAAAAAAGTGTTGATACAAAAGTTGTAGATCTTTTTATTACCTACAACTTTGCCGTTTAACTTTGTTTCATAGGACTTGCAGTTTTGCCGGAAATCGAGATAAACCGTTTTTTACCCTTAAAAACTCACCCCCTCCCCCTTCCCGACCTCAGATTGCCCGTAATTTATTTTTTCTTTCATTTTTGTTATATTCTCTACCTTTTCCAATGGGTTTCATTCTACTATAATTTTTTTTCATTTTTTACCATTTTTAAAGATAAAAGCACTGGACTAAAAAGCAACAGTTTTTGCATAAAATGACTGAAACTTAGTTCAAAACCTATCTATACCTGTACCTTTAGGGTGACTATCCTCAACATCCAGTTTGAGAGCTGGGGTCATGAAATTTTGGTCTTATAAATAACCGTCAAAATTGAAAGGGTAATTCAAAATAAAAACAGTAAAGATCCACAGCTGAAATAAATTCCTGGTAAAAAAAAGTAGGCTAAACAAGCATTCGGATACAAATTGAACTCAAAACGCATTTACTGAAATTACACAAATAATTCAACAAAAATAAATATATTTTACTTTTGTCAGGAGTGCTAACACTGATGAATTTAATCTAGAACATACAAAGATGTGCTAAATAAATGGACCAAACGATGCTAAATCGACCTTAATGTGACTTTATTATTTTCAAGTAATTTTTAGAATTTCATGAAAATTGATCAGATCTTAAATAACCAAAAGTGTTAATTTGACAATGATGGCTGTTATCCATTTTTTCAAATTAGTGCAGTAAATTTTTTGATTTTATACGTAACAATATTTAATGCCACAATTTTTTCACTAACGCCTAGCCTAAGGGTGTTATTCTTTGATTATTAATGTTAATAAATTATCGAGTTCAAATGTCAAAATACATATTCAGGACTAATTTGTTTAGTAAATAGTAACGATATGTCACTACTATGATTATTTGATAAAGAATAAAAAATAAATTCCGTATTGTATATATAATTTTGAATATATTCTTCAACATTTCTGAAAGTTTATTATTTGATGTAGTATCGTTCAAATTAAGTTTGTTCTCCGTAAAATATTTCAAATTGCCTCCAGACTCTTGTGCTTTTATTTGTATTTTTTAGTATTGATTTGTTAATATTTTCATTGTTTGAATGGAATATTTGAGATTGAATCAAAACGACTCATATTAATTTTTTACATCAGAAATATCAATTTCCGATAATCGCTCATATTATAATCTAAATATCCGCTGCTATTGCAAACCATATAATTAAATTTTAATCTCTCCATTGCATTGGTTCGATTGCTTGTACCTACCTAAAATAATAAACCGTAAATCTTGCAATTTCAATAGTTTAAACATAACCTATCTTGATTTTAAACTAATTTACCTTAATTAAAATTTTGTTTTTCCTTCTATTAGACTTGTTTAGTTAAAGTTAACCTTTATTAGCTTTATTATTTGAAATTAGCTCTATTATAATTTCTAAGCATTACCTTATTAATTTTTATATTTTGTGGTAGGTACAAATGATATATTTACTAGGACCACAATTTAATTACCCAAGCAGAAAAAAACTATTTTTGGAAAGCGCTAAATAAACTAACGCAGATAGTTTGCAATAGCTGACAGTAGCCCGACAATTTAATGAAAATTGTAATCAAAATAAATTAAATAATGGTCGTGTTTACACAATGAACCTTTTTTAGTTCAGGGTTAATGTACCACACAAATATCTACTATAAAATTGATTTTTGATAGCAATAATATCCAATACATGGAATAATAATCTTATTTACGTTGTTTGGAACACAAACTCTTGTTATATTATGTACCTACCATATTCCAACCTCTTAATACTGTAGCTTTATGTACACACTCACGTTTAACTCGGAAAATTTATGTAATTTGTGTATTGTGTATGCAGAGCACTTTATTTAACTAATTAAACGCATTATTATTAATTTTACTCCAAAATATGCATAGAAATTACTAAATATTATTTACTCCAGCACCATGTAAATCAAACAAACAAATTAAGCAGTATTTATCTTAATTAACCGATAGAAAACAATTTACTAATAGTAACCTAAGGCATGTTTGGGTTATTTCATTACAATGAATAATTTTTTCACTAGGATCCCGAGGTATGGGCAATCGTTTCGAAGAACAAAGACTAACGTTAAGGATCCACAGAGGACGTGGTTCTTCCACACGATATCACGGATCTCCGTACAGTACTGGAAGCAACAGCACCACAACAACAACGGGAAGCGCAACACCAAGTCCGCGAGGAAGACACGAAAAAGTCAAAATAAGTGTTAGTTACCCCTCATCCGAAAACATTCCAACATCACATTCGAATCCTCACTTAGCACCTGCAGGTAGTCCAACCTCACCGTTAGGCCAGGCTTCCTACACTGTCCATTACACAGCCAACGGAAAAGACGTAACAACGACAAATTTGGCCAAGAGAGAAAATCACCTAAAAGTTTACAACCGTTCCTTGAGTAGAAGGCAGGCAAGAAGAGCAAGTTTCGATAACCACGTCGAACGTATGAGAGATCCAAGTCCGAGTCAAAGCGTGTTCGAAGAAGATCGTGGTAATAAACCAAAAATGATTTCCAAACGAATGGGAAAACGGAACATTAAAGCACAAGTTAAGAGGTTTCGAATGGAAACAAAAGCGGCAAAAACTTTAGCCATAATTGTAGGTGGTTTTATATGTTGTTGGTTACCTTTTTTTACCATGTACCTTATACGGGCGTTTTGTACATCTTGCATCCCTCCTTTATTATTTTCCACTCTGTTTTGGTTAGGATACTGTAACAGCGCTATAAATCCATTAATTTATGCGCTTTTTTCCAAAGACTTTAGGTTTGCGTTTAAACGAATTATATGTAAATGCTTCTGTAAAGGGAGCTCTGCGCAACATTCTAGACGTGGTTCAGAAGGATCGCAACTTGCTGGACGGCAGTTTCGCTCGGCTAGCTATAACATACAACAACATGGAAATTCGTTAGGAGAAGAAAGCGATCCTGGCGGGGATCCATCGGATTCGAGGTGACGTAGTGAGAAAAGTCGTACTTTGACTCAGTTGTACCTGGAAAATAATTCTCCTCTTAAATTAGCCGTGTGTATGTTTGGATGACAAGAAACTGCCACTAGCAAAATTTAAATTAAAAACTATTGATCAGTGTGCAATAAACAATGAGCTATATTGACCGTTACTTATATGTGTATAAATAATAATTAAGGTAATCTTATTTTTGATGCATTTACGGAGAGGGAAAAATTAACGACTTATTAAGGTAAAATTTTTAAACCTAAGACCGTAATTTATTGTATTCGCACTTATTGTCAAGACGCATACACCATAAATCGTTATTTTATATTACATTAAGTTAATTTATTTGTTGTACAATTTGAACTTCCTCTAGTCATATTAAAAAGTTGATAATTTATTTACACTGTTATTTATTATTTAAGATAATTTCAAGTCCATTAGAATGAAATTGTAAAATCGTACACACACAGAGAAAAACAAGATAATAAAAATTATATGTTGCTATTTAAATAATTATAAAATACTTTTTGAATAATTTTTTTATTTTTCTGTGTGTAGAGATGAATTTTGTACGTCCTTAATTCGTAAGTAAATTATTGTTAAACATTCATTTCAGCGCTAAGTCGCTGTTCGCAAATAAAGGCTGTGTTTTTTAGCCAAATTAATTAATTCAAATAATCAATGTTTTTACTTTTAGATAATTGTCAATACAAATTGCAGTAATTGTTAAGCATAAAAGTTATGAATATTGTAAATTTATACAATGCACAAATTAAACTTAATTATTTTGTCTAATGATAAAGGAAGTTATTATTTCAATTTGTTTCCAGCAATACTTAATTTGTATTGACGCTGTGTTAAAGTTTTAAAATGAAATTATACTGAATCAAAATTATGTGTATAATATTCGTGATTGTCAAAACAAATTCAGAAAATATGTATGAATTTACGTGTGTAATTGTGTAATCCAACGCATTACAAAAATGAAGTATAAAATTAAAATTTGTTGTAATTTATTTATATTCATCAGAACCTTTCGGGAAGTTTGTTCAAAAACGCTTTACGGTTACCCAGGTGTATCATAATGGTCCTCGTGGCTACCATTCCTGTATCTTTCCAGGCTTACCATTTTTAAGTGTTCCCTCAGCTCATAATCTTATTTTATCGTTAAATCAGTTAAGTTTTCCAAGTTTTGTTAGTTATTAATTTCAGTTCACCGTTCAATGGATAGTAAAATGGTTGGTTGTATAGAAATAATTCGCAATGGTGATTCGATTAACAAATAGTTTTGTAAAGTGAGTAAAATTTGCCTTTCAGTAGTTAGTTTTTGGTTCTTAGTTTACGATTTTTTAAATTAAGAACTTTTAAAAGACGGGCATTATCAACATTACAAGGGTTTAAGAAACATTGGAATATAACAATTTCAACTTGTGCCAAATAGCGTACAGACAAATTTTAACACGTTGAATGCCATGGGGGTCACCGGTGACCGGCAAAGCCAAGATTATTAGAAACACATAAAAAGCTACATATGGGGCATTCCACACCAAATCGACCACTTTTGAACCAGACCCCTTTTGATTTTCCTGAAATTTTTACATATTATACTATCTCACCAAAAACAGTTCTGTGAATTTTTTCAAAATTTTTTATTCAACCCAAAAAAAGTTACGAATTTTTAGAAAAACTGATGTTTTTTTTCTTCAAACGATCGTAACTATTTCAAAAATTGACTAATCGAAATGTTTTTTTTTTGTTTTTGTTTGTCTTTAAACGTACTTTTCAGGAAAAAGTACAAAAAAAATATTCAAACTTGGATTCTACAAAATTTTTCATTTTTTCGGAGAAAATCTTTGATTTTTCAAATTTCAACACTTATGATTATTGATTTTTTTATTCCAAAAAAAAATCTGGTTTATACCGCGTATAACAACGTAAATCCCATAATGGGCCCACATTTCTTTCTATTTCTTTTGTTTAATTAAAAAATATTATTTGCGTAAAAATAAAACAAAATATTTTTTAATTAAACAAAAAAATAGAAAGAAATGTAGGCCCATTATGGGGTTTGCGTTGTTATACGAGAAATAAATAAAAGTTTCTTTTGAAATAAAAAAATCAAAAATCAAAAGTGGACAAATTTAAAAAATCAATGATTTTCTCCGACAAAATAAAAAATTTTGTAGAATTCAAGTTTGAATATTTTTTTTGTATTTTTTCCTGAAAAGTACGTTTAAAAACAAACAAAAAAAAACGTTTTAATTAGTCAATTTTTGAAATAGTTACGATTGTTTGAAGAAAAAAAACATCAGTTTTTCTAAAAAATTTTAACTTTGTAAAAAATTTTGAAAAAAATTACACAACTGATTTTACGTATTATACTTTATCCCATCAAAAACGGTTCTGTAAATTTTTTCAAAATTGTTTACAAAGTTAAGAATTTTTAGAAAAACTGATGTTTTTTTTCTTCAAACGATCGTAACTTTTTCAAAAATTGACTAATCAAAACGTTCTTTTTTTGTTTTTGTTTGTCTGTAAACGTACTTTTCAGGAAAAAATACAAAAAAAATATTCAAACTTGGATTCTACAAAAATTTTTATTTTTTCGGAGAATATCATTAATTTTTCAAATTTTTCCACTTTTGATTTTTTTATTTAAAAAAAAACTCTGATTTATTCCGCGTATAACAACGCAAACCCCATAATAGGCCGACATTTCTTTCTATTTTTTTTGTTTAATTAAAAAATATTTTGTTTTATTTTTACGCAAATAATATTTTTCAATTAAACAAAAGAAATAGAAAGAAATGTCGGCCCATTATGGGGTTTGCATTGTTATACGCGGAATAAATCAGAGTTTTTTTTGAAATAAAAAAATCAAAAATCAAAAGTGTCGAAATTTGAAAAATCAACGATTTTCTCAGAAAAGATGAAAAATTTTGTAGAATCCAAGTTTGAATATTTTTTTTGTATTTTTTCCTGAAAAGTACGTTTAAAGATAAACAAAAACAAAAAAAACGTTCCGATTAGTCAATTTTTGAAATAGTTACGATCGTTTGAAGAAAAAAACATCAGTTTTTCTAAAAATTCGTAACTTTTTTTGGGTTGAGTAAAAAATTTTGAAAAAATTCACAGAACTGTTGTTGGTGAGATAATATGTAAAAATTTCAGGAAAATCAAAAGGGGTCGGGTTCAAAAGTGGTCGATTTGGTGTGGAATGCCCCATATATAGAATAAATAAAATAACAGTGCCTTTCAGCACCGTGAAGGTCGCCGGTGACCTCAGTGAATTAAATGCGTCACGAATGATTACAAAAATTAACTGTTACATATTGTAAATAATATGTCATCAAAATATGCAGCACATACTGAGAAATTCAGTGTGGCCAGACGGACAAACCATATCAAATTACCGTGGCATTCAACGTGTTAATTTATAGATTATAAATTTATTGTTACCTACAGTATTACTTCGCAAATTGTTAACGTTTTCAGTGTTAACTCATAAAACGCAATTGGAGTCTGACCTTTTATTTTTAATGATCTAGGATTGGATTACCCAGTTTCTCAATAATGGTTTATGAACATGGGCGCCCATATAAAATGTTTTCAGTAGGGGCCATTGTATATTTAATTGTGTATCGTATCTCATTAAATTTTCGAGAAAACGCGAAATTTTTGTTTTTTTCAAGGTCAAATGTCCTTGGATCGACTTTAGGAATATTTAGATATACAGTGTGTTCACGGAAAGTGGTAACAGTGAATAATTCTTAAATTAGATACAAAAAAAAGTTTAAATAGTTTTTTATTCAACTCCAAATTTTCTATTGGAAACTGTCAAAGTATATTTTTT
Source organism: Rhagonycha fulva (assembly GCA_905340355.1). NCBI lineage: Eukaryota > Metazoa > Arthropoda > Insecta > Coleoptera > Cantharidae > Rhagonycha > Rhagonycha fulva. The sequence continues at coordinate 5,816,241 of HG996559.1, forward strand.
TATTCTTCAAATTCAACCGGAAGTAAGCATAACATTTTTTTTTCAAATAGCAACATGTCTTTTTTTTACATTTTGGCAATCTACAATTTTTTATCTATAAATACCTATAAAATTTTCATAAGGTTACATAAGAAAATATTTGAGAAAATGTAAGATTTAAACAAGCAATAATAATTTACTGATTATTTACACATAGGTATGTAGAGTGCCATGAAAAACAAAACATCACGACACCGAAAACACAACATTTCATTTATCTGATAAATTTTTCAAAATTGCCACCGTTTTGTTCAAGATATGATTCAAATTTTCGCAGAAGTTCTGGCGATTTGGTGATAATTTTGATAGATGCTAAGTTAATTTTGATTTTTAAAATTTTAAATTTAAAGAGAGATTTGCCTAATATACCATTTTTAAATGACTCCATAGAAAGAGTCTAATGGTATCATATCATAATAATGGTGTTTTGTTTTTCATAGCACTCTACATACGTAATTAATAAATTATTATTGTTTGTTTAAATCTTGTGTTGTTTCCTCGAATTTTTTCTTATGTAACCTTATGAAAATTTTATATGTATTTATAGAGAAAAAATTGCAGATTACAAAAATGTTAAAAAAAGACATGTTGCTATTTGAAAAAAATAATTTATGTTTACTTCCGGTTAAATTTAAAGTATAAAAAAATATACTTTAACAGTTTCCAATAGAAAATTTGAAGTTGAATAAAAAACTATTTAAACTTTTTTTTGTATCTAGTAATATTTAAGAATTATTCACTGTTACCACTTTCCGTGAACACACTGTATTTTTGTAGTACAGTAAAATTAAGTATTTTTTATGGAAAAAAAGTGAATCTTTAATTTTAAGCAATTAATTAATTAATCCGTGGGCCGCCCCAGAATGAGATGGCGGGATCAATTTGAGTGACGTAACGGGCCGCTGGTCTTGAACGTGCGGATGATGATGATGATAATTAAAGATTTTAGAAGAAGTTGGAAAAAGGCATACTATAGGCATCCATAGGTATAAGCAGAGGCTGTAGTGTGCTTCTGAAAATATTCTCGTTGTAACTTTAGATGTCATAGTTTTACTATTTTAATAATTCAATCTGTTTTTTATAGTGTTACATTTTATTAATTTATGTATTTTGTTTTATGTTGTGAATCTATTGTAACTAGTAAGTATGAATGAATACTTCCGGTGGATTTCTCAGTAGGGGCGACGGCCCCTACTGGCCCCCCCCCTATGGGCGCCCATGTTTATGAATATTTAGATTCTTCTTCTTTCTCTTAATTTAAGCCTACAGCTTGTTATTTCCAACATCTGCGTCGTTTCCTTGGCAGTGCTGAATCTGTGAGCATATTAGGTAGTTTGCTAGATTGGTAACTCTGGTTTGGCAATGATGGCAATTTATTAACCGGCTTAACGTGCCTTTCAAAGCACGGATAATATTTAGATTAAAAATTTAAATCCATGCTCCTCCTTGAAGCAAAATTATATTAGTTTCTATACTACTTTGACCATAGAAGTAACAAGCAAGATGCAAATATTCTGGAGATTTGCCTTCCGTAGGTACTATAAATTTAACGTCCTGTTGGGGACAAGACGAATACTATGTAAAGTATCCACTCATTCTTTAAGTGAAACGAATTCGGTATAGCATAATAGCTTAGCTTAGCATATCCTTGTGTATGGAACGCATCGCAAGCTAAGCTTGCCATATCTCTGTCGTAACAATGACCTAGCGGTTAGGAAAATATTTAAAAAAAACACCCAACGTAGTGGAGTGTTGATTTGCGCAAGGCATGAACCTTCAAATAAATTTGATACAAATGTTGACCACCTCAGAAAAAGCAGCGTCGGATTCATCCGACAAGAAAGGTAAAAGCGACGCTCAGACGCCAAAAAGGCGAGACGATGAAACGTTACGGAATATTTACTTCCACAACAACCTCACCAATAACCAAAATGTGGAACATACCAGCATGGTTAAGAGTGCCCTTTTTATGTACAAATTAAAAGCACCTAATTTTCTGTTCAACTTTTTTCACAAAGCTATCAAGGTTTACCTAAGGACGAAAGGTAAAATTCTTTCAACCATACTTTCAAATTTACATATCGTAAGCCAAAAGCTTCTTACTTCATGTAAACTAGGTCGGTTCAAAAAATATTTACTATTAAATGCAGAAGTTCAAATTTGATGATATACTTAACCTTGACCACTTAACATTGTTACATTATCTTCCAGTGACACAGAATCCTACATCAACATACAATTTATTGGTACCGAAGCTGATAAGTTGCAAGAAAACAATTCAAAAAAGACATTTATGGTTTTCGTGTTGGTGTTTCCTAACTTTTTAATAAATAATTTAAAATAGAAGTTTGTATTACGAAAAAAAATGTTTCAAAATTTACCTACATACATATTGAAAGATAAAATCAATATTGGTGACTAAATATTTTTATTTTACATAATAAAATAGAAGATTGGTTCAAAAAATGAAAAACACATTTTGTGAACTGCTTTTAAATAATTAATAAATTATTTTGCACAAATTATGGTTCTAAAAAGCTTTAGGTATATTTACCTTTGTCATCCATCAATGAAAGCAAGCCGAATGGGATGACCAAATTCAAAGCAGTCCACCATTTTTTCACAATTAACCCGCACAAAACAGAATAAAATAAAAATCACACACAAATCAGTTCATTAAACACAAAGTCTTCCTCGATCAACAGATATTGCACTACTAAAATAAATTTTGTAGATTGAAACAGGAAATTCAAAAACTTTTTTTGTTGTTACGAATTTTCAACTAATGTATGAGTAACTTGATAAAGAACGGCCTCGAAAATTTGATTTTGATTTAAATGCAGGTATAAATTACAAGTTAAAACTTGCAAAAAATGTTACGAAATGACTGTTGCCAGTATTTTCGATGAAGAAAAAATTCTTAATTTTATAGTGAAACTTCGAGCTGATTGGCTTTTTAGTTATAATTAGTTAAAGCAAATTTAGCAGCATGCATGAATAGATTAACGAGAATGTACTGTTCTTTAAACTTTTTTGTAAAAATTTTTGAATTATTTTATATCTCTTATATTCAATGGCACAGCTACACACTGGTGCTGAATTTTAGTTTTTCAATTTCCTCCGATTTTCCAGCAGTATATGTGACGCAACTGGGAATAGAACCGCGGTTTTCCGCTTTCGGCATTGCAATCAACTTCATTATGAAGCACCACTAATAGACATGAATTGCCAGTAGGTATGTGTCATTTTGCAGAAGTGTATATTTTTTTTAGTGTTGAATATGTCAACAAATGTGCCAAAAAAATTGAATCTGCCAAAAGCATTACTTTTCAGCTTCAATTTAAAAAAAAACTGCTGCTGAAAGTAATCATCTGCTGCAGCAAACTTACGGGCACAATACTTTATCTGAAAAGTAACCGGAAATGGTTCGTGCGCTTCCAAAATACTGAAGAACGCTAAGGTGAGTCTCAAAAATTTAAAGATCCTAAAATTTAATCAAATCATTAATGAATTATTAACAATAGATTGATTCATTTCTAGCTTTAAAAGATGGAGAATTCTTTTACCATGAAATTCGTCCCTTGGAAGAAAAATAAAAATTGTCCAAATTATTCCTATAGCTTCTAATAAATTGCTATCAAAATAAAGTGTCAGTTAAGGTTATGAAAAGTCTCACTTTTCAAGACTAGTTACAAAAAAAAATTTTTTTATTTTGTTTTCTGTTACTTCTTCCGGTGCTTACTGCAGTCTAGCATGTCTACTTTTTACTAAAAAACGCACTTGATGATTATTTATAGACAAATTGCCCAACTCGGCAGTAATTTCAGCACTTTCTTGGCTGGCCTGTCCTTGCTTCTTCAATTCACACTTTTATGATCTAAAGCTCAGCATAATCTAACAAAGATGTTTAGATTTATTTGCATCCCTATTCACAGTTTTGATGAGTTCAAGACCATCCAAAAAAATGTTGTTTTTGACCTCTCCGACACTGTGACTGGTAATTTTTTTACTGTTTCCGACTCATTTTGTACAAAAAAAGGGGAAAGTTATTTTCCGCTTTCACGTAGACGTAGTGACATTTGTACTTGTAACAGATGATTTCTTGGTCTTTTAGGATGTCCTTTGTCATGTGAAATAGTCTGATAATTTTTGAGTAACTCCAAATCACACATAAAAATATTAAATTTAAGGAATCACTGTCTTCGGATAATTAGTAAATGCCATTTCAATTTTTTGAAATTTACTTTTCTCAAAAGAAGGTTAAGATGACTCCTTATGAACTAAAAAACTGCATAATCAACGAAATATTTTTATAACCTTCGAGTTTTTGTTTTGACATTTACGGTTTTTTGAATTTGTCCTTGCAGTCAGTTATTTAAATTTGATTTTATGAAAATATGTGAAACATTTCTTTAAAATGCAAAATCTTCTTGGAATGTTCAGTATGTTATTTTTTAGAAACATTTTAATAAAACGAAATTTAAAAAATTTATATCTATCAAATTAAATTTTTTTAAGCTTTACAGTTTCATCTCACTTTGTACTTCAAAATGTCTCTTTATATGAAAGAAATTTTAAGTGGAAAAAATAATATAATATATTGTTATGCGAAATTGCTTCTCATAACCAAGATATTCGAATTACGTTGAGCATTAAAAAAGTTTTTTAATATTTTGCTTAATTTCCTATTTAGAATAAGTTTTTGCGTAGGTAAAAGCAATTTAAATTTCCTGTTAATCCTTATAACAATTAAACTAAATTAAATTTACAAAGTTAAATCGTTTACCAAATGTATTAATTTAAACCAGGATTATATTTTGGGTTACAGAAAATAAAGTGGAAAGCAAACTAATAAATTACCGCGGACCTTTATTAAGTCTAAATTGTGTTAATCTTTAAACAACTCAAAATTGGCAATTTTAGTTCAAATTGACAGTTTTAAATTTAAGCTGCCGTCGTAATTTCTATTGAAATCGCATGAACTGATGCGTGAGATACTTGATAACCTGGAATTATAACTTACTGGACCAGAACAAGTTTGGCTTGAACGTAATCTCAAAGCATTAATGAAAATCATCTAATTGGTGGTTGATGGAAATTATTTAATTAACAGTAAATCTACTACTACATTCATTATTATTAGATACAATGTTACATATCTCTTAAAATAAATATCAGTCTTATCATACTAAAACGTATGGATTTTTTATAATGGTTCAATGTAACCGACTCCATTTTCTGCACGACCATTTTTTACAGCTTTCTTTCCCAATAGCATATTTTGGATTTCTTCCAATTCCTTTCCTTTCGTTTCTGGTACAATAAAATAGGAAAAAAGTGCTGCGACTAGAGAAATTGTAGCAAAACCTCCAAAAATTATATCAATTCCTACGCGAGCCGATAAAATTTGGAACAAATAAGTCACTTTAAATGCTATTATCCAGTTAAAAGCTGCAGACACAGAAGTGGTAACGCCCTTTACGTTTGGCGAAAATAATTCTGCCATCATCATCCAGGGTATAGGTCCATAACCAAGAGAAAACGAAACAATGAAAAACGTCAACGAAATCAACGGTATTATCCCAAAATTTTCTAAATCTACATTGGCATTTTTTAAGTAAAAGTAAACCGATAATGATCCAACAGACAATGCCATTACCAAAGCTGACGATACAAGTAAAATTTTTCTTCCAAGTCGATCGATCAATAAAGTCGAAATGTAAGTTGCAATAACCTAAAACAATAGTATATTTTGAATTAAGTACAAAAAACGATTATTTTTTATTCGGGGATTCACAAGCTATTTTTCCTACGACCATAGACCACTGCAATAGTAAAATTTTACTTTTACCACACGAAATGTAAACAATTGCGTACATTTTTCGTTATTTTGTTTTGATTATTATGAAATAACTTCATGATTAAATTTTTAGAAACGGTCAATTTCAGCAGCCTACTGATGGTTGTAGGATAATCAGCGGATTATCAATAAAGGATAACTTACTTGTACAAGTCCAATAATGATAGTGCAAAGGGTAGGCGACATGCTTGACCCGGAACCTTGAAAAATTGATGTGGCATAAAAAAGTACAGCGTTGACGCCACTCATTTGTTGAAAAAACATCAGTGCTAACGAAATTGCCGTGGCTTTCACGGTTACTTTATTCGTAAGTAATTCAAGTATTCCTTTCTTATTGATTCTTGCTTCTGTAATATTATTTCTAATACGCGAGATTTCGTCTTCGACGTTATACACTGATCCTCGAAAGAAGCGTAACGATTTTCGAGCTTCATCTATTTTTCCTTTGGAACATAGAAATACAGGAGACTCGGGTATTAAAGAGAAAGTCATCAAGAAAATAATTGGAACTATCGATGATACCAAAGCCAAAAGTTTGAAATTTGTTATTATTCCACCTGAAAAGTTTAAGAAGTACGTGGTTAGCATTAAGAATAAACAAACGAATTGTTTATTTTTTTTTATCAAATCAGCAACGTTTAGAGATAACTCAAACAACAAATTTAGAAGTTGATAAGTTTTGTTGCAAATTTAATTACTTGAGTAAATTTTAATCAAATAAGTTTGCAGTTTCCGTTAAAACTTATGTTTATAAGATAAACTGCAGCGGAAAAATTTGTTTAAAAAGTATTTCTGCCCGAAATCTACGTAAAATATTTTATCGGCTGCTACTTACCCAAAATAAATCCTAACAGTAATCCAATAGTAATTTGCAACTGAAAAAACGTTCCGAGTGATCCTCGGATTTTAGTTTCTGAGAATTCTGCTACATACATTGGTGCTGCGACACAAATGGCTCCTGTTCCCATACCCGCAATGAATCTTCCTATGTATATAGTCCAAACAGAAACGCTAAAGCCGATCAGATACCAAGAAAGTAGCAATGGCAAAGCTAAAATTTGAAGAACTCGTTTTGGTCCCATAAGTGTTGCCAAAACACCAGCTGGTATTGCACCAATGCAAGCTCCAATTGGTAGCAAAGATCCTATATTGGAAGCTTGCATGACATCTATATGAATGTTTGATGTTGGTGCCTGCAGCATATCCACAGCTGCAGAACTCCATGCTAAATGAGTTCCAACGGCTAAAGCTGACAATGTTGCTAAAAATAAATTAGCAATGACGTAACCACAAATCTAAAGAATTTAAAGTAAAATTCAAATGTTGATGAAAAGGTTATCCATCTGGAACCATTTATCAACGGTTCCATATGTTTAATTGCCTAAAATTTTGACTTTTTCGAACTAATTTCACAGAAAAGAAAAAACTTTTATTTCAAAATTACCTAAAATTGCACCCAAATACTGGGTAGACACTCGGCTAACGCCAGACTCGATTTCTGAAACGTCCATTCTTCTGTTACCATTCACTTCTTCACTTGGCATTTTATCAAATTAACTTGACAGTTCATGAACACATAGTCGTACAAAGTTCGATATTAGATGAATGTTTCGGCAGCAGCATCCTTTTATAAAGTTGTCATATCTAAGGTCAAAAGGTTAAATGATATCAGACGAGCCCCCTTTTCTAATCGTTTATTGGTCTAAAAACTTGAGAATTTTTTTTCAATTACAATAAAAACACTGAAAATTAATCGAACTTCAATTTTTAGCGACGAACAAACAAGTTCAAATTTTTGTACTGGATCAACTATTTGTTTTGGTGTAAAGGTCTCAGTTTTGACGTCATCGCTAAACTTTATATAATTTCAACAAAATTGGATTTCTAGAGGTGGTTTTTCCTTAAACTTGTTCATTCTTTTTGTTTTGATGACGTAAATGATATTATAGCAGTGATTAATTACACCGCAGGCGCAGGTGTGAATTTCAATGACTTTCAAGGTAAACTTCAAAAAATGATGAAACAAAATTTTTAAATAATAATATTTATTAAATTTGTTTACATAAATAAATACAAAAATAATGGCGATATTAGTAAACGATTTCGCTTGTGTACCATCCTGATTGGGCATCAGGTATTGCATACTCAGCTACTGGAACATGGGATGGTACCGCGTACTTAACTACTGGAGCGTGAGATGGTACAGCGGCTGGTGCAATTTTTAAATGTTCTTGTGGAAGGTTTGTTCCAGCCACCCTAAATCCATTAACTGGATCAGAAACGTAATTTACCGTCTGAATGATACCATTAGCGTCGATGTACGAGTATCCACCTCTTGTTATTCCGTCAGCAGTTTTAATTTCGCTCTTTGCACTTAGCGGTTCAACGTAGCCATACGAATATTGACCTAAACCGTCTTGAGCTTGGTATTGTGAACTCGTAGCAGGAACGTATGCGTAGCTAGCGCTGGGGGCGTAGTTTGCTACGTGTACAGAAGTTTTTATTGGAATTACATTGTTTACAATTTGTGCGGGTATTGGACTAACAACTGCGTGATAGGCAGCGCTTAAATCTCTAGCTTGGGTAGCTTCAAAAGTAGCTAAATGTTCCGCCCTTGCTCTGACAACTTCTGGTAAGTCTTGTACCGGATTGGGTTGGAGAATACCAACGTTGTGAGCAACTAATCCGTGTTTTGTTGCTTCGTATTGTGCTAAATGCTGAGCTCTAGCAGCAGCTACTTCCGGAAGATCTTGTGGTAAATTTTGTACTGCAATTTGTGCAGGTACGACTCCCAAATTTGCGTTATAAGCAGCCAAAGTGTGTTCAGCTTTGGTTGCTTCATAGTGCGCCAAATGTTGAGCCTTTGCATAAGCTACCTCCGGCACATCTTCCGGTAAGTTTGTAGCTGCGACCCTGAAACCGTTAACGGGGTCAGAAATGTAGTTAACCGATTGCAAAATCCCATTCGCATCAATGTATGAATATCCACCTTGAGTGACTCCATTTATGGACTTGGTTTCACTTTTTGCACTTGTGGGTGTTACATATCCGTAAACATACTGCCCATAGGCGTCTTGGTTTTGGTATTGAGATGAAACGGGATGGGAGTACAGAGTGTGACCAATTGTGACACCAGAAGATGACACTTCTGAAGCAACCCACAAAGATATACACGCAATCTACAATACAAAAGTACAAGATAATTTAAGCGAACGTACCCATAAATTTATAAATAATTAATAATACTAACCAACAGCTTCATTTCTAGCTCAAGAACTCGCATTAACTATTCTCATTAATGTTAATAAGAATTTTATATAGACCACCACGCCTTGTTCCATTATGACTACGCAATACCATAAGTGCAGAGGTAAGTTACCTATATAATACCTTGAATTAATTCTGCAAGTATTGTATTGCTTTTATACCCGGAAATAATTTTGGTCAAGGCTAGTAATTGTAATTGGCGACATTTTGGCATCAAAAAGTTAACCACTTCTTCTTCCATCGAGTTTAATTGGCCAGACGAAAAAATGTATCTTCAACTTTTTTACCCCGTAAAAGGTAAACAGTTGTTTTAAATTATTGCAACGCGCGCAAAATGATGGTCAAATTTGCATAAATTTGCAGAATGTAAACATGAAGAAGCTGTAATAAATTTCTTCAGTAAACTGAAACTAAAAAATATTGTAGTTGACAATTTTTTTATTACTTGTGAAAATTTTAAACTGTTTTCAACTGTATATAACGGATAATAGAAGATATCTGAAGGTTTCTTCAATATAATGCAGTTTCCCATAATAAAGTTACCGGTTTTTATTGTAATTACTTGTGAGCATTTCAATATTATGTTCAGTGCACTTTGAGATCTAAACAGAAATAGATCGTGGTCTTTTTTTGATCAAAGAATTATAATTTTCTTTTCAAAATATAATATTGCGTAATATCAATTTGGAAATTTTGAAAAATGTTGCATGATATCAAAATAATTTATTCTTGCCTGTAGGTGACCCTTTCACTAACCTTAAGGACAAAAAAGTGCATTTTGTGCCTTGAAACTTAAGTTTGCTTTAATACAAGGCCAAAATATGCCTGAATAGCCTAAAAATGCCAACAAAACCAAAAATCAAAAGTTATAAATTTATAAAAAAAAAAGCTATCTGCAATCAGCTTTTTAATCTTTTATAATTTGTGATTTATGTGGCTACTCAGCTTGCGGCCTCACTCAGAGAAATCAAGACAGGACATTAATTTTTATAGTGGTAATGCCTTACATCGTAATTACGTAACTAAAGTTTGTCGTATTGGCCTTCAACAATCAAACTCGATTTTATTTATGAGAATTCTGCAGTAAGGACACAGAACTTTGGTGTTACGTTATCGCAAGTAAAGCACCTATGAACTTTGATGAAGTTTGACATAAATTTTTGTGCAGACTGGCATTATTGGGTAACTTACGGTTTTCTGTAAAAGCTAAACTTATGTCACTCTTGCAAATGATAAAATAATTTTAACTAACTAGATCTGGTAAAACCCCAAATACGTTAGTTAACCCAGATTAACCTTAAACCAATATATCATATCGTTTCTAAAACCAGCCATTTTTGCAGAAAACCCCCTTTTCCATCAAAAAGTAAATACTTTTTTTTCAAATTTTAATATTATATTAACAAATTGAAAGTTTACAGTAATTCACATATATGGCGAGTTTCATAAAAATGATGTAAAATTTAACCTAGGATTAAAATTGTTAAACAATATACAGACTAAGAATTTTAATTTTTTCGACTATGGTTATAATTTTAATCTTAATTTTTGTTAAACTCGACATTAAAAAAATTAGAAAATTAAATTAATTGATAATGATAGCGTATGATTCTATTCCAATCTACTGCATGATTGATGTGGTTGCTCTGTCTTCGACCTCACTCATCAAATTTTCATGTTTGGCAATTACACAACAATACACTCAAGGTAAGTGGTCCATCATTGTTGACGAGAAATTTTAATTAAAATAATAAATTCAATGCAGTACTTACATTCCGATTTGATATTAACATGACATTGACGCACGTCATACAATACCTCAGTAAAATTTGCAATACAGCTTATCTATTTATTTTTTAAGTAGTGAGGTCGTGTTATATTTGTTGCGATAATTTTGCGAATAATTACTTAAACATACATAATTTAAATAAATTTGTTTTGTTTTTTTCTGACCTTCCATGTACGTATTTATTGTATGTAAATCGTGGAATGTGGTAGAGTTCCCACACTTTAAGTTGGATCAGCGGTGATAATGCGCAGATACGAAAGTTCGTCCGGTCCGTTTACACGACAGCACTGGCACGTTTACCCTCCACATATACTGCGCATTAATTTGTCCCACTTAGAATGCGGTAACTCTATCAGCAATTCTAAAATGTTTTTTGTTTGACGTTTCAGAACCTTTTCCTGACTTATTATCAGGGAATACATTACTAAATAAAGATTACTTAAATTAAGTATGTAGAAGCATACAGTAAGTATCGATGTGACATTGAAAAAATGATTTTTAATTAATAGCCACAGCCGTGGAGTGATATGACCGCCAGTTGAGTGCAGAACGGAATTTCTGAGTTTAAATCGCGGACTTTACAGAACTTCTTAGCTCGGTCTTCCAGTAGGCATCTACACGCTGTGGTGAAATCGATATTAATATATCTGAAATATGAAATATGGGGACTAATCTACCTTACTTCGCAGAAAGGGAAAGCAAAATTCTATTTAGAATATAAAAACTTAAAAATCATTTTTTTTTAATTCTTTTGACAAAAAGGTGCACACTTTTTAGTGTAAGTTTTCTTTGTCAAATAAATTCCAAGCCTACTAAATTTATTATAAAAAATATAATTTTTTTATCTGTTTATGCAAAAGCTATTAAAATACAAAAATTGGTAGCTAATTATAGAAGCTCATGTAGTATATAAAGAGATCTCATGATTGAGTTGGTAATTGATTTGTCGATTTTGATTTAATACTTAATTTTATAATTTTAAAATTTAAATGCTTTTAATCTTTATATTTATGGGCTTTAGGAATAATTTCAATATAGTCATCCTTTACGTAATATTGCGTTTATGCTTGTAAATAATTATTAATAAATTATAGTAGCTAATAATAAATATTACTTATGTAACATAAAAATCATACATTATCTAAATGTTTGTCGTCCTTATTGTACAAACAACCATAAAATTTCATCCATCTGGAAAAAACGTGTGGCTATGGTTAGCTAGGTAAACAGAAATAACGTGAGAAAATATTCCACTGTCACAAATCGTAATTTAGATAATTCTTGCACAAGATAATTTTCACATTTTCACTCGCGGGATGCACTAATGTGCTTTTCACGCTTTAGTAAAGTTGCATCTACTGAAGACACCCCTAACAAGATGCATTGTTCATCTTATTCGCTATAATGAACTACTATTATAATTACTACGTGGGTTACACTTCCCAATTTCACTTAAAACTGTTCAGTATTACATTCACAATTATCTTACTTCCGCGGGGTCTAGCCGACTCATTTCCGTCGATTCATCTCCAGCTTTTCATTTTAGAGCAGATTTAATAACCGGTCGATTTTATTGTTGTCAGGTAAAATACCGTAATTATGAGTAAATAACTTCGTATCATGTTGTTCAGCGGTTCACATGGGTGATATTGTATAAAATTTCCACGAAATTAAAAACAGAAAAAATTTTTAAATAAGGTTTACAATACCATACTGAAGTGATTCAGCACTGAATCTCTTCTTAATTTTCAACAAGTTCCATGAAATTACAGGAAAATAATGCATTAAAATTAAGAGGTAACGTCCTCATTTTAACAAGATGAAAGTACTGTGTCATCAGGACAATGCACCAGCTCATACTTCAGGAATTGCAGCAGCTTAATTTCATGATATTATTATAGTAAGAATTGCTTTAACATTCACCGTATTTTCTATATTTCGCTTCTGGCGATTATTTTTTATTTTCAAACTTTAAAAAATGGCTCGGTGGTAAGAAATTCAGCTCAATTTCTGAAGTTGAATGCGTACACCCCTAATAACTTTAGTACCGTAAGTGTTACTTACTTGATTAGTGACTAAATAATAGTTTTTAATACTAAAATTAAAAAATTAACTATAGTAGGTACACGAATATTAAGCAATAAGTAATAAGGAAAAGAAACAAATTAAATTTTGTTAAAAAGCCGGAATAGCTAAAAATTTGAATAAATTTTGTTACGTTTGCTTTCTAGATTAATTTGATAGAATGTCTGTTAGGTTGTTAATTGCTTGATAATACCGTATTTTTATTAAAACTGGAATTTTGTAACTTATAGAAATTGTAAATTTCATTATTTGAGAAATTTTGCTATAACCGCAATGCATTTTACAAAAAAAAAATATTTATTATAATAGGAATTGTGCATTTTAAACTATGCTCATACTTACAGTTCCTGTTAACCAAATCCAAAAAAATTTTAAATTACACAAGAAATTAAATATATTAAATTTAACGTTTCTTCTTGACTATTTAAGTAGGTACTAACCGCGGAAGTTTTTTGAATTGTATTTTTAACATATTTAATACAATTCTGTAATTTAGTAAATAATAAATAGTGTCCTAGGTACTTTATGTTATTACGTTAATAAATTATTATTATTTTTATGCAAAAATAACTTTTTTAATATATTTCATTTACTGCTATTCTGATTGTTGTTCACTGAACATGATAATTTATTGTATTACGTATACATTCAATACAAAGGGAGAACATAATTTTATATTTCTTGAAAAATTATTCACTTTTTTCTAGAAATTTTATTTGTTTCAAATTTAAATTTTTCTTTAGAAAGGAATCAGGTAAAATCTCGTATGCAACACGTATGAAAATAAGTTTTCCTTTTTATACTTGTCCGTTACAACTGATTAAATATCGGCTTTCTAGCAAGCGGTTTCGTTCGTGTTGAGGTATTGCTATAATTTGGATGGCCTTAATCTCAGTTTGGTCATCTGCAAGTTTATGTGTTCTGTATAGATTGATAAAATATCTGTAGTATTTTTGGATCCATTTATTTTTTGTTACCCATTTCATTTACATGGAAACTTCTGCAACTCCATTTATGTGAATTGCAATTTCCAATCGTTTATCCAAAGTGATTCTTTTGAATAATGTAAACAATAGAAAAAAAACTTATTTTTTTCTAAATTAACAACCCAAAACCAATTACAGCCTACTGAAATTTTGTTAAAATCGCTTCAGACGTTTAATCTAGAAACGAGTCAAATCAATGTCCACCTGTCGACCTAATTCAGAATGCAGAACAATGTGACCTTAAGGATTTAACGATCTAAAGTCGTTAAAATCTGTATTTGCACAATCAGTAATGGAATTTTAAGCCGTGTCGTGTGGCCTCGTAAAGCTAATGAACCTTTAACTTCCGTTTTATGTTTTCGAAAGTTTTCCGAAAAACATCACCAAAATTAATTTTAAAAAAATGCAAACCCACAAGCAATTTTAATGTGCTTATAGCGGAAGAGGATGCCAAAAATAGTAATATAATCCAACTTTAACAGATTTATCTGGGAGGATTATCTTTGACTAAGCTGGGGTTCGAATTTCATTTATACACTGTATTTTTGTAAAGAGAAATTTAATTTTTTTTTAGCAAACAAAGTAATTTTATCGTAAAATTAAACAAAGTTATATAAATCCAGGTAAGTAATAGTTAAATTATAAATTGCAAAATAACTTAATTAAGTAATTCTGATTTTTTGCTCCAAAGAATTCCAAAAGTAGAATTTTTCATATTATAATTATTAGAATTTATGAACCATCGAAAATTTTCCACCTGAATCGTAATAATGTAAACTTGATATGCCAGGTATTATAATAATAAATTCTTCTGCTCTACTAACTGCAAAAATCACTTCTTAATTTATACGAAGCTTATTTATATTTTCAATTTTGATGAAGGCATCAAAACAACCGAAACTTTTATTTTTTTATTGTATCTTCAATGCACTGAAATCAATAATATGTTGCAGCTTAAATACCAAATTTACATACTACTTACATACATTTCCATAATAATTTGTATCTACCTACCACCGAATTATAAAAAATTCAGTCAATCCCATCTGCCAAACAAATGAGTGATATAATAATTAATCCGATGCAGTATCAACTTTTTTATGTACAGAGAAAATGTTCCATTGTGTTACGCATTGTTGTTAATGACATAAAATCGCAAAAAATTTTGGTATTTCGGTAGCATTGTGCGCACTTGTTTTTAATCACATATTTCATGCTTATAGTCAATTATTTCATCTAGTCAAGGTTTCGAGGATTGAATTTAGTTTCTAATTTCTCTACAATTACAAATTACATAACAATAAGTTCATTATATCTACTCGTGCGTGGTAAATTTATTTAAAAAATACAAAACTATTATGTATATGTGCATACCTAAAGCGAGGGAGTGCATTGGGTAATTTGTAGAAACTTTTTTTTTGTATTGCAAGTTTACATAAAATTTTACTAATTTTTTTAATTATTTTATTTATTTTGCTTTTTACAATAAATGCTGTACAAATTTCTGGTAATAAGCTAAATTAGGCACTGTATATAGTATTATACTAAACTTAATAATAATGTCCTTGAGCTTTCGAGTGGGCTGCAAAATGGGCTGCTTTGGCGGCTTCTACTTCGGGGGTGTCTAATGGAGTTCCATCATGGCCTATCGCTGGAACTGCGTAGTGACCTGCGTAGCTATTTGCGTAATGACCAGAGTAAGCTGCAGCAGGTGCACTGTGGTGACCTGCGTAAGCTGTATAAGCACCACCATGGGATTTGGCGTGAGCTGCTGCGTGTTCAGCTTTTGCGTGTTGCACTTCTGGTGTTTCTACTGGAACACCATTATGGTCGATCACTGGGATGTGGATGGGACCGGTATAATGGTGAGGAGTATAATCGTGATGAGCAGTATAATCGTGATGTGGAGCGTAAGATACTGGTGCTGCGTGATGAGAGGCAGCTGCGTGAGCGGCAAAGTGATGAGCTTTAGCTGCTTGCACTTCGGGTGTATCAACTGGTACTCCGTTATGTCCAATAACTGGAACGTGGTAATATCCAGCACCACGACGCTTACGGTAGTGTCCGTGGTGTGAAAGTCGAGCATTTGCTTCAGCGTGTGCGGCAAAATGAAGAGCTTTAGCGTGTTGTACTTCTGGGGTTTCGATGGGTGCTACAGCATATCCTCCATGACCGTGGTATGAGTTTCTTGCAGCGGCTTCGTGGTAAGCAGCGAAGTGAGCGTGCTTAGCTAATTGAACTTCGGGTGTATCCAATGGTGTTCCGTCATGAGCTATCGCTGGAATTCCGTAATGGCCGGAGTAAACTCCAATTCCGTGACCACCATGACTGGCCGCTGCATGTGCTGCTAAATGTTGAGCTTTGGCTGCTTGAACTTCAGGAGTCTCCACGGGCACACCGTTATGATCGATAACTGGAACGTGGTGTGCATAATAATGACCGTAAGGGTAAACCGCCGATGCGAACGCAAACGCACAAGATAAAACTATCTGTAAAGAAACGAAAAATAAAAAAATGATTTTATTTCACTACACCACCAACTTACTAAGAATTTCATTTTTGACCTCTTCAACCTCCTTAGAAACACTAGGACTGTTGATGACTGTATCGAGTTATCGCCCTAAACGAGTATATATACGGTCCCCCAATAACAAATGCCCCATCTTATTCACGAAGGTCCCTTTCACCGTCCAGAAAACGGTAGCAGACGTTTCTAGATCAATTGCGATGAATTAAACAAGAAATTGGTTTCCTTTTCTAAAAGAGGTGAGACAACGCTAGGTATGCGTATATGCAATTTTTATTATAATTCTCTTTCTGAACTAATAATTTTTGAATTTAAAAAATATACTAATGTTTGCAAATTTTACCATGTTAGGTATTCGAAAATTGGATTAATTGGCGTGTTTTCGATTATAAGAAATAATTAATTATGTAAAATAAAAATTAATTTGTCTGCTCGAGTTATTAGAGAAATTTAAAACAATTAAAATAAATTTGGCAAACTTAAATAATTGGTAAAACAAGGGGGCGATGGCGATATTTCGTTTGATTCAAAATTCGATTTATCGATATTTTTATTATTAGAATGTGGAGCAGTTATATGTGCGGAATTTATTAATAAATTAACATTGTAATTAAACCTTTAGACAAATAATAAATTTTATTAATTTATGAAAACAGATAAAATCAGAAAATAAACAATTTTTTCGATAAATTTGTAATCGGGTAATGAATTTTATACTTCCTGACAATTTTTAAAATTCGATTTTGTTGATTTTAAATTTTTAAGGTGAACGACTTGGGTAATTTCGTTCTTTTTTCTACTGAGAAATTATTATTACCTGAAAGTAATCATTAAAACGGCAAGTAATGCTCGTACGCAGCTTGATTGATACTTTTACATAAGAAATGGTTACGAAAACTTATTAAAATTGTTGATAATGACCTTGTAAATTACAAACTGCTTCGATGTATTAATTAATCATGTAATTAAATAATAAAACTAATTATTATTAATTTATACAAAATTGTTAAACTTGCATACTTGAGAATAACCGAAACCTATTCAAATTTTATTTTGAAAAATATTCATCAGGTGTGGTCGTCGAATAGAAAAATTTCGACTGATTTTTAACAAATTCAAATTTATACAAGGCGTACAAGTTGATATTTGAAATTTTTAATAAAATATACAAACATTTATGGGGACCAACAATATTGATTTTTTTCCTTTCCGCACATTTTTTTATAATTTAAATATATTTAAAGTCTATATTTATTTGTATATTTGCAATATATTTAAAGTCCTAGAACAAAATTATTTATTTGATCTACATTTCTCGTAAAGAAAAAATAACAAATTGCTTTTGAACAACTCAATTACAATTTTAAAATTACCACTGGAACCTCCTCTTCCTAATAACCCTATTAATAGTGATTAATGACAAAATTAAATTTAAGATTTATTAATTTATGTCCGCTTATTATTGAAAATTATTAATAATCGTTTTTTTGTATAAATTAACCGAGTACTAAATGATAACAATTTCGCGCAGTTTTATGATTTGTCGATCAAAGGTTGTATAAATGTTGCTAATTGATAATTATAATTTTTTTGACCTAGCAATTAATCTTGGGTAAGAGGTTAGCGCAAAGTTATAATTATTTAAATGTTGATTATACTAAAAGCAGTTTATCTAGCGAAAAAATTGATTAATTTTTATAGAGTTTTTTGTAGCCCATCAATTTGATGAATCAGTGGTAAAATTCAAGAGTTACTTTCATTCGACTTTTGTAATTGACAATTCTGTTTAGATTATTCACATGGATTTTTAGGAACACTACGTACAGTTAACACTTGCCAAATTCTAATTATTGCTCTCCTGGAAAACGTTTTTCTCTTGATCCATAGGCATAGCAAATTTTCTCATTACAACTGTGCTTGAACTCAATTGACTGAGACGGTATCGGTCAAAAACACCATATTTTTTTAATTTATTACTTGTTGGATTGATTTTTTATTGAAATCTCTTCGATGCGAGGCACCAATGCTGCGCAGATGATTAGATTTTTGTTAATTTATAAGCACTAATTGTATTTTTAAACTGCATCGTGCTAATAATTTAGATGAGGAATTGTGGATATTGCTTAACATTCAACTCTTCTTTTTTCGAGTTTTATTTAACAGACTGAGTGACAGACAAGCACCTGAGTAAAAAATCCACAAAGACTCATGAGTCGATCAAGTTTTTTTGGCTAACGATGTGGCTATTCAAATTCGTACTGACCGGTGTTTATGGATTAGAATTAAAATTGATACAAATATGAAGATCATTTAAAATTCGTAGCTTTTTTCTAAGATTTTCTAGGATGCACTTGCCGTCAAATTAGAATACTAATGCTATTATTAAGCAATTACTTGAAAGGCCCTGACTTGCCTTAACTATTACTTAACAAATTATTTTATTTTATTTAAAATGACATTAAACTTGTCAACGTTCTGCGAAAAGTCACTAATATTTTATTAGTTTTACTGAGGGATAAACATTCTTGTGGTGGTGCATTCATGGAAAACCTTCAGTTTTCTAATATAAGGATTATAATTCATTGATTGATAAAAAGATATGAAGGAATTATGCATAAATGAAACAAGGCCCGGAAGCTCTAGGAACCCGCAGAGAGCCAATACAAATTAAAATGATAGAATTAAATTTTGCTCTTTATTACGTTCAATTAACTCGAATTTTTCAGTCAAAAAAAATTATTTTTGTAACTTTATTTATTTGTTTGCGTAAATCAAAATGGAAATCCAAATTAATTGTATTTATAATCAAATACTCTGCTGCGCCTGATTTCATATTTACTGAACTTTTCTTCCTTGTACTTTGGTATTTTATTTTTGCAACAGTTACATTCAGCAGTTTTTTAGCAAAAAGATGTCTACTCTTGATCTTAAAATAGCCTCCTCCCCAAAAAGTTAATCTACTTTTGCTTTTTGTAGTGGGGGTGCCCCATTAGGTTCAATATAATCCAACAAAAACCGCACTTGCTATTTCAAATCCAAATTTTAAATAGATCTCTTTTAGTTGGCTAAAAAATTTTCCGAAGTGTAAATAAATTTCTACATAATTTTCAATTTTATATTCATCTTTTGCCCATTACAGTTAATAAGTACCAACCTTACAATTTTCCTTATTATGACATAGTCCGTGACTTCTTTAGATTCCTTATTGAGCTGACCTTTCATCAAACGTTAGGTGCTTTAGATTCAACACCACGGCAAGCCCATTTTACATTTTTAAAATTTATTATAATAAATGAATTATTACCGATCTTTTTCATTACCTTTATTTTTCAATAATTCATTCCAATTACCATTTTTAGTAGTTTTTTTATTTGTCCACATATTAGTATGACCGTAAAGTAAGCAGTGCTTTCACTACAGATTAGTTGTGTCCTTTTATAAGAAAATTCAAATTTTACAGAAAATTGAACCTTGAAATCTATTCATCTTCAAGGGACTTCATTCCTTCCTATACAAATAACAATTTCTTGATCAGAAATTTTGTTATTTCCTAAATAGTTTTTCCCATCTTCCTCCCAGCGGCAAATTTTCCGAGTTTTACAAATGTTGATGCAAAAAATTTCTCTCTGCATGTGCATGTTACTTGCATTATGATTATTATATTTAACATTTTTGTAACAAGGTACAGTTAAAATATTTTAGTGATTAATTAACATTTGCAGAATTAATTACCGTGAAAATTCCGCTTTATCGTATGTATGTAAATTATTGTAATATAAAACCAATTGTTCACTGTAGTGAAACATATATTTTTATATTAAAAAGGTAACGAGCAATTAGCACTGCTTTAAAAAAAATCTTTAATATGTTCCATTTGATTAGGGATTCGAACCCAAGCTATTCGTCATAGCGCTGGTCACCTTCGTGGCGCATCTATGCGCCTAACCATGATAAATTTTCTGTAGTTTTGTAGAAAAACGTAATAGGAACAAAAAAACTAATTTTGTTTCAAACTACATAACATAATCAAAAGTGAACATTCTCACCTAAAATTACGCAAATACGTAGGTAAATATAAGAATATTTTCAACAAAACCTCTAAAATGCACATTCGAAGAGAAAAAGTGGTTGCGGTTACAACTCACTTTTATAAAATTTAATAACAGCGGGGTTTCCAAAAAAAAATTAATTAGTGCAATTGATATTATTTTTACATAATCAAACGAAAATAATATTTTCCTCTAATAATTTTACCTAGAACTTTAGAAATCAAGCATCGTAATTACAAAATATTTACTACAACATTTTTTTATTTAATTATTGGACACGGATGAATTATAAAAATATAGAAATTGCGTATCTAAAAATAGACAGTTTCACCAATCGAAATGATTTCAATTATTGAGAGAACGTTGATGAACTGAGCTATTTAAATGCCCATAAATGGAACGACCGATGCATTTTTCTTGCGCTTTAAATGAGAAAATTAATTGGAATTGGAAAGATTGCCTTTTTGTTTCAAGTTTACGGTAATCACTTTGTTTAATAGATCAAGATTAAGTAGGAATTTCATTACATAATAAAATGTGTACGATAATTATAGGTACTATGTTTGTATGTCAAGACGTAGGTATTGGAAAAATTATGAATTATCATGTCGGAATGTACTTGTTGTAAATTAAACAATAATTGAAAGAATTTTTTTCTGTAACTGGAAATGTGGGTAAGAACGTAGGTTAGTTGACTAATAAACTCAAAAATTAAAGTTTGCTTTCTTTTTTTTTTAAAGAAATTGGATATTCCAAAGAAATCATCTTTCACACGACAGAGTTCTATCTAAAGAAAGAAGACAGTCTTAACTCTTTTATACCGAAAAGTAGGAAACAAAAAATAAACTGGGCTTATAAAGTCTTCAAGACCTAAAGATCTTCAAGATCTTCAAGAAAATCTTCAAGCTAACTACTAATTTACTGCTGTGATCTTAGAAATACAGAAAAAAGATGGTCGTAGAAAAATAATCCGCCTAATGAAATGGATCGTGAGGACTGAAAAAAGAAGTGATCATATTTTACCAAAAATGAAAGTCTGAGATATGACAATGATATGATTGTTTTTACTGAGGTGTACCTGAGTTACATGTACTGTGTATAACTTTTTTTCATCATTAGTGTTGCAACTTTCATCTCATTGAACATCATATACTCTGTTCTGCTTTTTAATTTTTTCAGTATTTACACTTTCAGGCTTCCAATCTAATGCAAGGCAATAAGTATGTTGCGCCTCTTTATAGACTAGAAACCAGCGACAGTTTCCATTCCGAATTTTAGAAATCGTAAAATTTTTTTCCGAAAATGACAGACATTTTTGTGGTTGAATAGAGGAGTAATTTGCGTTTCAAAATTGTAATAATTTGTAAAGTAGCGCGGAGGCCAAGGAATAGTAAAAAAGTATCCGCTAACGGTACACTCGCTATTCGCGTTTTACATTACCGTTGGTGGCGCCACCGTCAATAGCAACATTACGTCTTTCAGCAGTTCCAATTATTCCGTGTGGTGGCGTTTTATTAATGTAAACAAAAGAAAATGTTTGTTTATGACGTTCATGTTGGTACTTACCATACGTTACAAACGAGTTTGAAATTATTCCGCGTGGTGGCGTTTTGTTAATGTAAAATGCGAATACCTACAGATTAAACACCTCGGATCCATGCGACAATTTTTCATGCTCCTTTTTTTTGAGTACCCTTAACGGATACCTTTTTACCATTCCTTGCCCCCCGCACTGCTCACCAAATTCTTACAATTTTAAAACGCAAATTACTCTTTTATTCGACCAGAAAAACGTCTGCCATTTGTGGTTTTGTTTTTAGGGGGTATCTATTTATAAATCATAAAATTTTTACTACTCCTAAAATCCGGGATGGAAACTGTCGCTGGCTCTGGGTCTAATATTTAAATTTTTGAAGGGTGAGCTCTTGTATGGTACGGGTATGGTGCTGACAAATTTTTATTTTGTAATACGTAGGTTGTGGAAAAGTTTCCGGAAACTATATGATAAAACACATATAAAATTTGGTAAATAATTTTATTGCTTTTAAAGGATTCGCCTTTGAGATTAATTCACTTTTGCATACGTCGAAACCAATCTGTAAATCATTTTTTCCACTCTTAAGCTGATACCTCAAAAACTAGCGTTTTAAATGTTTTAACGGCTGCTTCTGATGACAAAAAATGCTCACCACTCATTTTATTTTTGATATTTGGGAACAAAAAGAAATCATTAGGTGACAAATCAGGTTAATTCGAGCAAAGGGTCATTAAATCAACATTTTTATTGGATAAGAAGTCAACCGTTGACGCGCTGTGTGAGAGCTTGCATTGTCATGATGCAGAATAATTCGCCGATTTTTATTGTTTTTTCTTATTTTTTCGACAAACAAATTGTAATATACCAATTAGCGTTCACGGTTTTTTGATCTTCTAAAACTATGGTTGCCACATGTCCAGTAATACTAAAGAAACAAGCGATCATTTGCTTTGCAGGACTACGTGAACGGACAACTTTTGTTGGTTTAGGCTCAGTTTAAAATACCCAAACACTGGACTGTTGCTTATTTTAAGGTTCATATAAATAAATCCAAGTTTTATCACCAGTAGCGATATTACAGACCAAATTTGAAAGACCTCGGTTGAATTTCTTGAGCATTTCTCGACGCCATTTGACACGACATTGCTATTGAGCTGCTTTTAAATTGTGTGGGATCCAACGACTGCAGAGTTTCCATACTTGTAAATGATCATGAAAAATCGTGTGTATTGTTTTCATGTCAATGCCCAAGCATGCTTGAATCTCTCGATATGTCACATTCCGATCTCGCTCAATTATTTCAAGTACAGCATCAACATTAGTGGCAACAACAGAAGTTGCTGTATGACCTGCACGAAATTCATCACTGAGAATGGTGCGTCTAAGTTGGAATTCGGAAAACCAGGTATAAACAGTAGTCTTGGATGGTGTTTCATATCCAAAAGCCAAAACAATCCATCGAACGGCTTGTTTTGGCTTTAGACCACATCTACAGTAGTAACAAATCATGGCACCAAAATTTTTACACAAAAATTCCATTTTCTCTTACAATTTTTTTCTTTAAAATGCTGTGTAAACTAAACTGGTGGGGAAAGGTAAATACTTCCGACGCTAAAATACAAATTTTACGATTGAAACCTAAATGAATTCTAAATAAGCATAAATTAAATAAGAGAATTAAATAAGGAAGATACCCTTAATTTCACAGGTTTTTTCAAAAATCGAATTTAAAAAGGCACGATTTTTATAGCAATTTTCAAGTTAAGTCGCTCGTGATTGGTGAATCAATGCATTCTGTGCTCCGTCCGTGCACTGTAATGCATAAGAGCCCTGCTGATGATTACTTTTTCACGTGGATCCTCCTCGTGCCGTGGTGGTTTTCATCAAAATGGCCCGAAGCGCCCGAAGCGCCGAAAACTACATTCATTTTAAAAATACCCCTAGGCCTGTGGATTAAGGAAAAAAGTGGATCTTTGCGAGGTGAAACTCGTTTGCGTGGATTCTAAAAGCAGGGTGGTTGTGCAAGGAAAAATTGACTTAAAGCACTCCTCGCTACGCTCGGGCGCTTTAAGCCATTTTTCCTGCACATTTACTATTGAAAACCATGATTTTCGCTCGAAGTGCACTGTTGCAGCATCCCAATGCAAGTGTCGCTTCGGTTATTGTCGTTCATAGCATAGTATAGCATCTTTTCGCTTACAGAATTTTGTAGAGGCATTGCCTCCATCACATCTTTCAAAATCTTGGAGCTTCGCATGGAAGTTTGAGAGTATGTGATATACTTTGAGTTGGCTTAGAGCCACATCGCACTTCAAAGCAGAGTGTTGACCCGCGCGAAGGCGATAATCAACCTTTGATGAGTAATTGGGAGTTTTACGAGTTTGAGATGGCCAAAGCAACAGTAGCCCCCCAGAAACGCAACGTCGTGGAGTCCAAAAATGGTCCGTTGGAAAGGAGAAAAGCGACACAGTCACAAAAAAAGAAGCTGGGATTGTATGGTGGAAAAGAGTTTTCTACCGTACATGCCCGCAGCGTCTTAACTTAATAACTGGTCTAGGTCGGTGCCAAGACATTGAGTAAACGCCTCGGCTGTGACCTTGCAAACCAAAAACGTGAGGCGCTTTTGAAACATTAAAGCTTTGAGCTTTAGCTCAAAGAAATTAGTGCGTAAATCTCACCGATTTCTCAACATGCAGGATGCAACTACTTCTACTTGGGCAAAGAATACAAAGAACAAAGCGTGGCGCGTTTTGTTTTTTGTTATGGATGCTAATTTGTGAGTCAAATTAGTTCCGGCAAGAGGGAGTCATCGTCTCTTTGAGCAGCTAGCAAGTGAGGCGGACCCCATTTGCTAGGGGAAATCAACGAGTGAGGCTCGTTGATTTCTTGGATTATCGTCGCTCTGCGCAAAGCTAAGACCAGTTCAAACTACACGGACTGTCAATAGAATGCATTGATTCACCAATCCCGAGCGACTGAACTTGAAAATTGCTATGAAAATCGTCCTTTTTTAAATTCGATTTTTGAAAAAACTAGTGATTTTAAGCCCATCTTTCTTATTTAATTCTCTTGTTTAAAATATGGTTATTCAGAATTCATCGAGGTTTCAATCGTAAAATTTGCATTTTAGCGTCGGAACTACTTACCCTCAACCGAAAAATGTTATCCAGAACCTTCCAGAGAAAATGCAAGACCAGGAACAAGTGATATGGCCCCTACCCCCTTCAAAACTAAAAATTATGATAAAAATATAAATGGTTTGCTTTTGTTCATTACGATGAGACGTTGACACTAAAATGAAAGCTCCTAAATTTGTAAAACCTAGAGCACCTGCCCTTCATAGTACTCTCTGTGAACCCTTACTTAAGAAGAGTAAGGTAGTAAAAAATAAGTGTAATTAATCTTATACGTAATTTTTGTTTAATATTTGCTTATTGAGTGGGGTAAGTTGGCACACTTATTTTCTATTGCTTAAATTTCCATAAAACTTTACCTAGTAAAATTTGGAAAAACATATTCACAAACTTGTACAATCAATCAGATTCAAAAATTAAAAATTGAAGAGTGTGCCAACCAACCAACCCCGGTCTTTCTACTTCAAAAAAATTTAAACTAACAAAATTCTCGTTTATATTAGACGATCAAAAGTAGCGTTTCATTATTAATTTAGTGGGTTCTAAAAATATTTATTTTTCGATCGCATGATAGGCTGATTGTGGTTAATATGGATTTTGTAACCAAAATATTACATCGGGTAGGTGCGACACTAATCAATTTTGTCGTTTCACGATGGAAAATTACCTATATATTACAAAAGCAAAGTACATTTTTGTACCTACACGAAAAACTTAATAAAGAAATTACATTCGAGTGGGTTAATCAAGTTCAAGATTAATGAATTAAGTAATAAGGTTAAGGTTATAGTTTCTAGGATTGCGGTGGATATTTATGCAGCCTCTATTTACCGAGTCTGCTTGATAATAAATAAAATTATATTTAAACGATCCTCCTTTTATCCACCTCCGGAATTTCTCAAAATTCCTCTTGCACGAACGAACGCAACTTGAGGAAAAAATCTAGAAATATTTTTGGTTAGCTAATTTAATTTGGTTTATTAAGAATTCTATCTAATTTTATTATAACAATCATAGAAAAAAAAATTTGCAACCTGCAATCAAGAACGCAAAACCACGAAAATTAGTCAATATGTGGTTAATAAAAAAAATTACTCTTTCGTTATACTATGCATTTATTAATAATTTAAATAATACAAATACGCCTTCTTAATACCTAAAAATATTTCTATTGCCCATTGTTCTGTCTGTTAGAACTTTTTCGAATTGGTAATTATTGAAAAAAAAATATTGACCTAAAATGTTAATGCACCAACATACATAAATAATTTATTAAACTACAAAAATTGAGCATTTCCTATACTAGCTGCAATTCACTTTTTAATTTCCGCATAGTAAAATGAGAGAATTTTTGATCATCTTGTTGAGAAAAAAAATGATCAAAAATATGTTGCTGCGAAGGACAATCGTCAACCTTCATCAAAAAGCAAAGATTACCTCGCCCAGCCTTAAGGCTTGTAGACTTGTTCGATTCACTTGTACTTATATGTTAACTCTTCAGATTCAGAAAAAACCGAATTGAATATAATAATAACAAGAAAGGTGCGACTAATGATGTAAATGTATAATTCATTAACGACGTGCCAAATACTCATTTGCAATAGCACAATTCCACAATTAATGATTATCAATGTTAGCAGCAAAAAAATAAAGAAAAAGAAAATTAGAATTAGAATTAGAAAATTTGTTGCATAGTTTGAATAATTTATTCGCAAAAGTTATAGAATCGACTATTGCTAACCATAACCACTTATGCAACAACGTAGAAAGAAGGTAAAAATTTAATATACCCATTTGAAATTATTACTTATAAAATGTAAACACCAACGCCTATAATTAAATCACGTTTCTCCAATGCAACTATCATAGCTTTCGCTAAATATCGTACAATCGTTTTGCTTACTTATTTTAATAGTGTGAAGAAATTTGATCTGATAATAATCGATAACATTCCAAACAAAATTAGTCCTAGGTGAATAAAATATCAAACTTAACTTGTAAAATTTGAAATACACAGCGATGAAAATAAAATCGATCGAGATAACTTTTGGTATTGTTTTAGAGAAGCTTGATAGCCAGTCATCTGCAATGTAAAACAATTATTTGTTGTTCCAACAAATTAGTTTTTGTAACATCTACAAAAATATTTGCTCTAATTACAAATAATAACATGATGCTATTTTACCTTAAATTGGAATTAAAATTCTTGTTGTAGGTGTTGTTAAATGATAAAGTGATGTATACAATATTATACAGTTATGAAAAATAAAATTTAAATGATGAATTGATGAATCATGCTAAGTTTGCATTATTTTGCTGTAGGCGGTACTTAATTTGTTTAATTTTAAGGATGCTTAAGTACCTACTGTAAAATAATATTAGTTATGAATTATGATTATGACATAGAACTGCGGTTACTTTTCTATTGATGAGTAGGATAGCAAGTATGATAAACATAGTACCTACATAATTTTGCATAATCTTTAATACGACAAACCCGAGCTTTTTATTAACACAATCTGAGGTTTGTTTCTAATACATAACTCTGGTTTTTTTTAAATAAAAAGTTATGAGGTAGGGGTGCCCAAGGTAGATAGATTTACAAGGTATGATACTGCGCATCTTTAAACGTCAAAATATTCAATATGGCGGACTGCTCGTGACTTAAATAGACAGTATCGACATCTACCTTGACGTTTATAAGTTACTTAGGCCAATCAAAGTATATAGATTAAAAGATATGATTATGCGCCATCTAGTCTATTAATCTAAAATCTTAATAATTCAATATGGCGGACTCTACGTGACTATGCGCAGTACAAGACGAGTTTTGGTTCACATATAGATCATACCTTATAATCTATATACCTTGAGGGGTGCCATCATAGACATATTTCCCCTACCTACTAAATTTTTTATGATTAAAAAAAATTGTAGTTTGGGCATCAAACATCTTCTTTGCTTTTTTAATTAGGAATCTGCAACTTTTCAGCTCTCGTCCTGTCTCTCCACCACAATTTTCACCCTCCAGATTTTGAAAAATTATCCGCCTAAAAAATAACACAGTAGTACAAGTAAAGCAAATGATCAATTAGGTTTGATTGACGAGTAAATCAATAATATAAATGAAGAGCAATAAGTCAATCACAATACAAATGACTTGATTTACTATCCAGCACGTCAAACCTGCTAAATAGCAATGCTTGTATCTAGCAATTTGATGATCCATTCGGCTGAATAGTGCGTAATTATATAACCTGCGTAATTATTTCATATCGACAAATGTATTGCCCCAATCGTTCAAATTTCGATATTTCCACTTCGTTTTTATTTAAAATTAATTTTCAAAAATAAGAACTTCAAAATAATAGGTTTGCTTTCAAAGTTATTTTTATAGTACTAAATTATTCCGAGCTTGAAGAAAATTTAACAAACTTGAACATTTTTAAAGTACTTATGAAAGCAATTCTTTAAGACAAAATAATTGTTTTGGTACTTATTTTATCTGAAACACTTATTTTTGTATAAATTTGTTCAAAAGTTTTATCCGATAAATTTTAAAGTTTGTTTTTTTGATAAAAATGCATTTATGTAGGTATATTTAAAAGTTAACGAGGAAAAATGAATAGTAAAGAACTCAGTGCAGTTAATTTTTAAATAACTTCTTGCTTTTAGAAATTACAAATGATATTTCAAAATTTTTACAAATGAAATTGGTAGAATAACAGGATTATCACAAATAATTTGAAAGAATTAATTTGTTTTTAATTTGAGAAAGTGCGACAAAGTTAACTTTTGGGTTTTTTTTTATTTATTGGACAAAATCATAGTATAATCAAAGATGCTATGAGCTTCAAAGATGGATAACGCTATACAAATCTATATGTATACTTTTTCTACTCATTTTCAGATAGCGCTACTAATTTGGGTTACTTATTTTTTTAAATTAACAAATAAGCTCACGATATCTAAAAAATAGTAACCCCAAATCAGTAGCGCCATCTGAAAATGAGTATAGAAAAACCAACCATATGGGTCATTCCACCAAATAAAATTTTTTTTGAAGTGTGACCCCCGCGGATTTTTTTCAAATTTTGTGGAGTTATTCTCTGTATAAAAATAATGACACACTGAAAAATTTAGCTTTTAATATTAGGTCTGTTTGGTACCACAGTCCTAGTGCTACACTAACTACACTACTACAAATTGATTGGTGGTACAATTACCAACCCACTTTTTACACCAATCAATTTGTAGTAGTGTAATTAGTGTAGCACTAGGACTGTGGTACCAAACAGACCTATTAATTGACAATTTTGAAATTTGTAACTTTTTCGTTAAGAAGGGCATTTTTTTCAGGGCCCTTTTAATTTAATCAACAGATGGCGCCTACTTAAATATTTTTATAAAATAAGAGGAATTTGCTATATTCAAAATATAGCAAATTCGTTGAGATAATACTATTCTATAAACAATATTCTTGATCTTAAGCTATTTTGAGTTCGTAATATTTATTTATAAAAACACAATTCATAATTAAAGTTTAATTATCTTTTTTTGTAAGTGAGTGTGTTTTGACATACTCAATACGAACTCAAAATAGCTTAAGATCAAGAATATTGTTTATAGAATAGTATTATCTCAACGAATTTCCTATATTTTAAATATAGCAAATTCCTCTTATTTTATAAAAATATTTAAGTAGGCGCCATCTGTTGATTAAATTAAAAGGGCCCTGAAAAAAATGCCCCTCTTAAGTTTTTTGAAGTAGAAAGATTATTTATAAAAATACGAGAAGTACAGTTTCTTTTGTAAAAAATTCTCAGCTTTTCAATGAAGATATTAATTTTTTATTATAAGTAGCAAAAGACCCCCAAAATTTTAATTAATGTAAGAAAATTGAATTTTTTGACAGTGCGGCAAGTTTTTTTTTAAATTTGATATTTTTTTCTGAAAACGGAGATTTTTTTACACAAAATATCTAATTTTCACGGTGTGCATATTTTTTGTTTATATACAAATAAATAAAATGTACGATTTTTACGAATAAAAAACTTTTATTTTTGAATATTACTCATATTGAATTTTTTTTTAAGATTTATTATGTTAATTATTTACTTTTTGTTCATAAAAAATTGTTTAATCACACTTTTTCGTATTTAATTTCAGATAATATTTTGAAAAAAATTATGCAGTAAATAAAACTTAACGAAATTTATGGCGCTCTAACAATAAACTATCACAATTTGAAATATTACTTGAATATATTTAGGGTGGATTGTATGATCTTGAGTGATTTTCCAGTAAGTAAATTTAAGTAATATTCCAAATCGTGATAGAAATTTATCGTTAAGAGCGATACAACTTTTGTCAAGTTTTTTTACTGCATAATTTTTTTTAAAAAAATTATCTAAAATTAACTACGAAAAAGTGTGATTAAACAATTTTTATGAACAAAAAGTAAATAATAAACTTAATAAATCTTAAAAAAAATTTTAATATGAGTAATACTCAAAAATAAAAGTTTTTTAATCGTAAAAATCGTACATTTTATTTATTTGTACTTAAACAAAAGATATACACATCGTAAAAATTAAATATTTTGTGTAAAAAAATCTCAGCTTTCAGAAAAAAAATCAAATTTGAAAAAAAACTTGCCGCACTGTCAAAAAAATCAATTTTTTTACTTTAATTAAAATTTTGGGAGTCTTTTGCTACCTATAATAAAAAATTAATATCTTCATTGAAAAGCTGAGGATTTTTTACAAAAAAACTGTACTTCTCGTATTTTTAGAAATAATCTTTCTACTTCAAAAAAATTAACGAAAAAGTTACAAATTTCAAAATTGTCAAAATTCAAAAAATCATTACTACAAAAGTACTTAATATTAAGCGCTAAATTTTTCAGTAAATATTTTATTATTTTTATACAGAGAATAACTCCACAAAATTTGAAAAAAATCCGCGGGGGTCACACTTCAAAAAAAATTTTATTTGGTATAATGACCCTTATATATAAATTTGTATATTATTATCCATCTTTAAAGCTCATAACATCTTTAGTATAATTAAACTTTTCTGAAACTAGAGGTTTTCATCTTTACTGTTTAATTTAATAATTATTAAAAAATAAAAATAAATAAAATGAAAAAAGCAAATATAGACTTTAAAATTTAATTTTTTTGCCGAAATTTTTTTTGAATGACCTTTGTTACCCAATTTCCTAATTGATCAAATATCAGAAGAAATTTTTTTGCCGCCCAAGGCGATCCGCCCCCCCCCCCCTAGCTACGCTACTATAACTTTATGCAAAATCAGCATATTTTATCACTTCTTGTTAAGGCGCCTCTCTAGTAGCTTAAAATGAAGTGTTTTTTTAGTCAACAAATCAAGACTGTGCTTTTAATAAGAAATATTTTGATTCAAAAAGAATTAAAACCCAAAGATGATAAGATCTTTGGTAAAACATAAAACTATTCTGGCAAAAGCTTCAAACTAATCATGTCTTCAAATATGACCAACTCTCACACTTATATTTGAAGGTCATATTAAATTTCTAAATTTTAAGCCCTTACGAAAATAGTTAATTTCTATTAATAAAAATTAAATCCTAATTAGCGAGATTTACATTTAAAAATACATTTTTATTTTTATATACCATCATATTTTACAAATAAATAATACTTTCACATTAAAACCTACTTAAAATTTAAGATACAACATTTCGAAGCATTCTCAGTTTACAAAATTCATTCTCAGTTACAAAAACTATCATTCCACAGTGAAAATTACTTTCGCAAAACAAAAGGCATTCCGTGTCATTTATCCTTCTGTTCATTTCCAGATGAAGACGGCAACAATTTGTGCCTTCGCATGTTATTTATCACTCCATCTAAAGATGTAACCTTCTTTTTAGCACTACCTTTCAACGAATCGCCCCCTTCTTTCCTAATAATTTTCAATTTTGGTGCAGAAGCTTCGTCCAGAAAGTCAAAATCAGATTTATCTTCAGTACTTAAAAAAACTCAATTTTAATTACAATTACAAGCACACAAATTTACTTACGGTTTATAATCATCCGTGTCTTGATCAGGTTGATTACTTAGCTCCGGAGAAGGTGATCTATAACCTGCACACTTCCAAGATATTTCTGGTAACTCACCTCTTTCTAAAATGTTGTACAAACGCTCAATTTCTTCTGGTGCTGGTTCCCATTCTCCCGTACAATCTTTTAATTCGTCGTCGGAACATTCGATATTCCAATCGCTATCCATTTTGTTTACATAAAAAGTGCGGTTAAGTTCCTCAGTTGACAGGCGAATTTCGTTCTCGTGACCCCTAACAAAAATAATCGGAACTATAGAATACCAAGTACAGGGTAAAACAAATAAAACTGCAAATTTACGTAATTTTAAAAACGAAATAATTTATTTTCGACTGAATTAATTATAGGTACAGCAGTTATCATAAAATTATAAAATTTGCTTAAGTTAGGAATGTTTCTTCAAATTACTTTAAAAAAAAAACTATCACCAACCAAAGGTCCAACTTTAAAAGTGTCACAAACAACCGGAAGAAAGAATGCCCTACACGAAATGAGTGTTTTTACAGAGAGAAAAAGTGTCCACAAGTCTATTTGCTCACTTGACACAACAATTATGTCAAAATTTAGCAAAAATTGTAAACAACCAATAAATAATAATAACTCCTAAACATCGTTACACCTAAAAATAAGATTAACACTTAGCTTAAAAATTTTACTAAACTATCTGATGAGATTTATTGAAAAGAATTAAATCTCGTGAGCCCATTAATAATCATCTTCCAAAGATGACTATTTAAGATGAAAATCCGGAAGGTGGTTGTCCTGGAACTGAATACTGTGGCCTAAAGTTGGCGAAGTTTGCAGCTGCAGCCGCAAAATTGGGCAAGTTTCCAGCATTAAATCCTGGAGGAAATTGGCTCATTACCTGTGCTGCTGCTTGATTACTGGACGACGAAGTTGCGGCCAAACGAGACAAAATACTACGTTCGGACATTTGCAAGCGTTGGGCTACTGGTGGAATACGTGCCAATGTTGCGGGCAATCTGGAAACATCACATTTCATGTCTGACAAAAGTTCTTCCAGTTGATTTAAAACTTTATGGAGAACAGCATTGGCAGGTTTATTGCCGGCTAACGATTCTTTGCTTAGGTGTTGGTGAGATTCGGCTAAGCATTCGACTTCCGCAAAACGAGCATTCAACGACATCGCCGGATGATTAGGATCTTGGGTCAAATTCAAATAAGCTGCACGGCGTAGTTGTTCTTCGATTACCAATGCTTGCTCCAGCAACTAAAACACAAAATGTATTAAGAGCCTGACCTATCGTAAATACAAGAAATTTTTCAATTATAAATGACGTCTTTTAATGGTTCGAAAGAATAAAAGAACAATTTACAATACTTAAAATTTGAACAATTTTAATGCAGAATATTAAACATTGCTATTTTGACTGGGTCCTGGCAACTTTAAATTTTAATTAATCGTGAGTTTTTGATATAAAATCGGTAATTAACATAATCAAAATGTTAATCCATTATCAAAACCAATTAAAAATTATATCATGACCTTCCAAAAATTCTCCTCATTAAAAATAAAAATAATTTTTCTTACCTTAAATCGTCTGGCTAAAAATTTGTTTTTTATTTCCAAGAAATTTCCTTTACCCACATCCATTTTGAAAGGCTCGTTTATGATGGCAAAACGTGTATCTGCTTGAATATCTTGCCATCTGCCGTAACCGTGTGTCACTATTCCTGCTAGCAGCCAATAATCATGCCGTCTATGCCAAATTTCATATTCACGGCCTGGTGTTGCAGCCTGAAAAAAAATTAGTAAGTACTAAACAAAGGAAAGAAGCACAAAATTTACCTTTTCTTCATTTAACCACAAAGTATGCAATTCTGTGAAGCCACCGTCGGCAATATTAAACATAAACTTTCTCTTTCCTGGTTCTTCGATTTCAATTTCGGGCTTCTTATCCTTTGCTTTTTCGTCAGGAACAATAACAACGTCATCGTCTTCCTCTTTCTTTTCATCTTTCACTTCTTTCTTTTCTACCTCTTCAACTTCCTTCTTAGTTTCTTCCTTAACCTCCTTGGTTGCCTCATCACTTTCCTCCTTCTTCTCCACAACTTTTATCGGCTCTTCCGTCTCCTTGGGTGGAGGAGCCTCGACGACTTCTGCTGTTGGCTCAGATTTGGTTTCGATCTTTGGATCAGTTTCAACAGAATCAACGTCCATTTTAACAGAGCTATCGTCAGATTTCTCCTTACTTTCCTCTTTTTCTTTTGGTTCTTCACCCTCCTTTTCTTTTTCTTTTTCGGCGGTTTCGGTTGGTGCCAGAATTGGAGCTGGACTGGGAGCAGCACTGGTGGCAGGTGTAGCGCTCGTGCTAGTTGCGGAGCTCTTCGGGGTGTCACCTTCGGTGGGTACAGCCACCACACCGGCAGAAGCTAATGAAGCGGCAACAGAATTTTTGGTCTGCTCCACGCCTTTACGAATCACTTCCGGCATGCTGTACTCTCCGTTGATTTGTTCAAACTCTTGAACCTTCTTACGTATCAGAGACATGACACCAATCCTCGTCAATACGTGTTGCCTGCTTAGACCTTCACGAGGAACTCCATCAGCAAATGTTTCTGCATTATCTGCACCAGGTTCGCAAAGATGACGCATGAAGAGCGATACGTAAGCTTTGAAAATTTTTTCGGACTTTCCTCGTAAATCTCTAACCAGCCATTGTGAATTGAAGGCATCCTGAGGTGGCATTCCGTAACGCATGATGGCATTTAAGAACGCCTTTCGTTGTCGAGCGTTAAAACCGAGAACTTCAATGTTACCACCGACTCGAGCCAATAATGGCGGCAGGGGTCGATCCCGTTCGTCTTTTCGTTCCAAACGTCTTCTGCTTCGTCTGCTAAGATCGTCATTCTTTTCATCAAAATCGTCGTCTTCTTTATCTTCTTCTGAACCGGCAGAAAAATCAGAATTATAATCCGATAAGTTCTCTTGCCAAGTTGAATCCTCCCTAGTGTCAGTCGTCATTCCACCATCATTGTAGTTTACTTGTTTACGTACACGTTTACCTTTACCCAAAGTTCGCGCGATATCTTCTTGCTGTTGTTCATAATGATGACGTAACAATTTTATCCAATAAGCCGGGTCGGTATTTTCGGCTTCTTGTTTAATAATTTCTGTGTTCACTTCTTCTTCGTTATCACCTTCTTTGGTGACATAGCTAGCGACCTTGAACGAACTGAGATATTCGTTTGCCCAATTTTCTTTTTGTTCAATACCTTCTTTAGTTCGGTCCAACAGTTCACCGACGGCTCGATCATCATAATGGATTGCTTCATCTTCCTTTCCATCATCTTCTTTGAAGAGTTCTTCTGTCCCAAACCGTAAAATATCGTCTAATTCTTGTTTAGTAAAGTTTGTTCCTTTACCGCCCATTCCAGGTCTCACCACCAAGTGAGTCAACATCATCTTTCGCTTTGCAACTTGAGTGACCCTCTCTTCCACACTATTACGCGTTACAAAACGATAAATCATAACCTTATTCGATTGACCGATACGATGGGCTCTCGAGAACGCCTGAATGTCATTGTGAGGATTCCAATCGGAATCGTAAATTATAACCGTATCAGCAGTTGCCAAATTGATACCCAAACCACCGGCTCTTGTGGATAACAAAAACACAAACTGCTGTGCACCGGGTGCGTTAAAACGATCGATTGCTTCCTGTCGGAGAGATCCCGTGACACCACCATCGATACGTTCATACTTATAACCTTCGCCTTCCAAAAAATCTTCCATGATGTCCAACATTTTAGTCATTTGGGAAAATATCAACACCCTATGACCTTGATCTCTCAACTTGCGTAACATTTTCTGCAGCAAAATAAACTTTCCAGACGCTTTGGTCAAATTTGAAATTTCGTACGAACCGTTTGGACCCAATGGAGCTTCCTCGGAAGCGGCAGGAAACAAATAAGGATGGTTACAACATTTTTTAAGATCCATCATAATATTCAACAACGAAACGGACTGACCACCACCTTTCGGATTCAAAGCTTCAAAGTTACGGGTCAAAATAAATTTGTAGTATTTCTTCTGCATAGGTGACAATTCAACTCGCACAATAAATTCAGATTTAGACGGCATATTTTTCAACACATCGGCTTTGAGACGCCGCAACATGTGAGGTCCCAACAATTCATGCAGCTTTTTTACTTGATCTTCTTTCGAAATATCGGCAAATTCGTTTTGAAACAAAGAGAGATCGTTGAACTTTTGACTACTCAAAAAATTGAGCAAATGGAACAATTCCTCCAGATTATTCTGTAAGGGAGTTCCCGTCAAAAGTAATTTATATGCAATGTTGTAACTGTTTTGAAAACATTTGAAAAATTTCGATTGATTGCTTTTCAATCTATGGGCTTCGTCAACAACCAGCACTGCCCAATCTATTGAACCTAAACAAGCTGCATCAATTGAGATCAACTCATAACTCGTTAACAAAACGTTAAATTTAATTGAACTAGCCCGTATGCGTGAAGCACGACCACCACGAACAGCGCCCTCTTCAAAACTCAGTTCGTTTTCACGAATTACGGCTCTTGAATCTTTATCGCCAACGTAGGTGATGCAGTAAAAATCTGGCGCCCAAGTTTCAAACTCTCTTTCCCAATTGATGATGGTCGAAAGTGGGACACTTATCAAAAATGGACCTTTACAGTGACCTTCCTTGTACAATGAATACAAGAACGTGATTGTTTGAATTGTTTTACCCAGACCCATCTCGTCGGCAAGAATTGTATCGATTCCTTGACCCCATGAATACCTCAACCAATTCAAACCTTCCAATTGGTATGGATGAAGCTGCATTTCAGTTTCGGCTATAAAATCGGGTTGCTTCTCGTACTTTTTCTTGAGATCCGTGATCGGTTTTTCTGGTGGAGGTGTGTAACGCCGTGGTCCTTGGCGATCGTCGTCGTCCATTAATTCCCTAGTTTTACTCTTCCTTCCCTTTTTCTTTCCCTTCTTGGAAATACCATCGCTATTGCAAGCAGCTCGTAAGTCCATGTAATATTCGATGGCCATTTTCAATCCTTCAATTTCGTCGTCTTCTTCTTCCCAAGTGGCTTGATCGTAAGGTAAATCTCTCCATTTTACCATGTACAAAATACGGCCGTCCCTCATGGTACGGTGGTTTATGATGCGGTGCACAATCAACCATTCGGGTTTAATTCCATGCTTGAAGTACTTGTCCTCCATTTCTTTTGTTTTAAATCTGCTACTAATAGTGTAATTCTTAAAACCTGCACTTTCTTCGTCCAATTGGTCATCTAGTTTTGGAGGCTCTTCGAGATCGTATTTGCGCATGTAGTTACGCAGCAAAAGCGGATGATGAACATCCAACTGAATTTCGGTAATCCATGAACAATGCCAAAAAGAACGTTCATGCCACTTGACGAAAAATTCACGCCGTTTTATTACTTTAGGTTTAGCAGTACTAGAACCTGGTTCGGATTTGTCATCTACTTCAACCCACCTCCATGTTAGCACCTTTGAAACTTTTCCAGGCAGGGGTGGACACTGTAACAAAAATCAAATTATTGGAGTAAATTTATTGAAAAAGTTAAGTTAGTTATTGCAGAAGTTACAATTGGGTGCTTTGTTTGTATTAAAAATATTTTGTAATACATTATCAACAACTAAAATGCCTAAAGGGATAAAGAAAGTGAAAATATCTTGTTATGGCAAAAATACCAATTGAAATTAAGTTTTGTTGAATCCAGAGATATGAGAACCGTAAAAAAAGAGAAGATATCCACATTTAAATGCCATTTTCCTAAATCCTTAAAAGACGTTGGTATAATTGGCTCTAAATACAAAGTAAGTTATAAAAATGTGTTTCAAAATTTGAATTTAAAATTACAAAATTCTTAAAACGTTTACTTTTCTTGCTAATTGTTCTAATGAGCGTCGAATGGTCCTGATTGTGACTGTTGTTGTTAGAAGTAAAAATTAATATCTACTTGTAGATTATTATTTAAGATCTATTCTCAACTTTAAATCAAAAATATTTAACACCATTGCTACATTTAATAAATAGTCAGAAGTAATGAAAATTTGTATCAAAGCCACTTAAAACTTTAAATGAAAGATAAAATAGAATTCTACTTCTTTTCTACATTTAAAATAAAAAAGTCTCATGCAAAATTGTACACATTCTTCATATTGTCAGTCTGACCCTGATAATAAAACAATCCACATCAAGTGATTCATCCGAATCAGATTATTATTATTTCAGAATGTGATAAACAATTGAACAAACAAATAATGAATACCGAGGTCATAAATTGGTCAATTCTGATTATTCTTTTTAAATTTTAGGTAATTTCAAGTTAAAAACTTAGGAATACCATATAAATAACTTACTGCAAAAGTTCAAATTTAATCTGTAAATGATGACATGAGATAATGACTTATTTAAAAAAAAATAGATGTATATAAAATTCTCAACTTACCCCACAACGTGGACACTTCCAATCACCATCAGGTATTTCTGGTAGAGGAGGATTTAAGCAGAAGGTGTGATAGGCTGAAGGACACGAATCACAACACAACAGCTCACCACCATCTTTGCAGACACGACAAAATTCTTGATGTTCATCGTCTTCCAGTTCTGCAGGACCTTCATTTTCACAATGAGGACAACTCCAACGCCCTTCGGGAGTTTCTTCCAATTCAGGATCAAGACATACTAAGTGGTAAGCACGGGGGCAAGTGTCGCACAAAATAATTTCACCACCTTGTTGACAAACTTCGCAATAATCTTGGTGCTAAACAAAAATAACAGTTAACAATGTTTTTGAATTTTTTTACAAAACAAGGACTTACTTCATATTGTTCTTCACCTTCCCCACCAGGAAACTTGCCACTCGTCTTGACTTTACTCTTCTTTTTGCTCTTATTTCCAATTTTAGTCTTAGCTTTACGTTTTGGCAGTAGAGGGTCATCAACTTTGGGGACCGGAGGTGGTGCTTCCTCCGTCGCCTTAGCCGAGGTGTGCTCTTCGGCATCTCGCAACATTTGTTCAAATTCTACATCTGAATCGCGGTCAGAACCGTTTCCACTACCTTCCACTTCATCTTCCTATAAAACAAAAATCAGTGTAAGTTTTACAGTAGAAATTTACATAGCAAAACTATGCAAAATTATAAATTCAGTTGGGTCAGCTTCAAACGTTAAAGGAGAGGTGAGATATAGCAGGGCCGTAGCTAGACATTGGTCATGGAAGAAGAGACAAAAAAATTTTTTTTAAACTTTTTTTAAACCCAATTTCATAATTGCTGAATCTCTCGCCTATATTTGCTTCGAGCAACATGCATCGCAAATTGTTTCACCCCCTTATATTGCACTTATATTGATGTTCATATTTGAAGACATTATTGGTTCAAAATTAATTTTAATTTCAAAATTTGAAGTTTTTACTAAAATAACTTTATGTTTTTAGTTTTAGGTAGGTCCTAAACCAAAATCGTGATTTTATAGTATTTTTGAAAGAATTTTCCAGAATAGTTTATACATTTTTAAATTCCCAGAGTTTTCCTGGCTTTATAAAAGTAACAAAATTGAATTTACATGGAGAATCGACAATGTTTTAAAGAGATTCCAGATTCGCTAGTTGGCCATAAATTTACTATATGATTATTCTTTAAAACCCGCAATTTTCTGTTTATGAAACTTTTAAATAAAAAAATTTACTCACCGAACTTCCTCTCCTTCGTTTGCCTAATTTAATCTTAAGTGTTGGAACCTTGGTGGCACTCTTTTTGGATTTCTTGCCTCTTGAAATTCGTCTCTTTTTACTACTTCGTTCCTCTTCTTCATCTTCGTCGTCATCCTCATCAAACACTTCGGACTCTGCTTTAGGCGTTTCTTTGGAAGAACGAGAGCGATTAGGTTTGGTGGAATAGTCAGATTCTGAAGGCGTGGCGGATTGTTCGTTGCTTTCAGATTGTTGCAGATGCGGATTTTCAACAGAAAATTCTCTCCACTTAGCGGCCACCAACATCATCAACTTTGACATGGGAACCTTAGGATTCTCTTTGGCCAGAAGTGGTCGAACGTGCTGTTGAAACAATTTGTATGTTGTGAGATTCTGATAGTCCGATTCGGAGTATTCCAGATCGACATCGGTGAGACCAAAGGTTGTGCACACCTCTTCTATGGTCGGCATACCTGCCCCCGATCCGTTACCCGAAGGCGTTTCTTGCGCCGGAGTCGAAGGTGCCGAATGTTTGGTCGACCCTCGCGACTTCCGCGCTTTCTTACTACTGCCATTATAATCTGAATCAAGTGCCCCGCTGTCATCGTCAACACCAAAATCACTTTCGTCTCCACTGTCATTCTTTTTCTTCTTCTTTTTCTTTTTTCCTTTTTTTTCTTCACTTCGAGCTTTCCGCTTTTTACCCTTCTTTTTTTTACGCCCGTCTCCTGGATCGTAATCATCGTCGTCATTATCCTGCTAATTAAAAAAAAAAACTGTTAGCTTTTACTGTTAACTTTTTTTCTTTGCTAATACTTACTGGTCCTTTTAATACCGCGTCATCGGAATCGGGTAAATTATCGACTGGTTCGGCAGTTTCTTCCTCGAGAGTTTCGTCTTCGCCTGAAATTTGAAAGCACAAACGTCAAAAACATGCATATGGCCATGTGGACAATGGTCAGTGTTGTTGTAACTTGGAGGGAAAATACGAAATTTCTAACCCCAAAATGTATTTCACTTTTGGACGATTGTGAATATTAATTTGCAATCTGCAAATTTCTTTGTTTGATGGCCTCCATTTTGTAAAGGGTCAGGATATGCCCGCGCGCTGTCACAAAAATAATGAAAACCATTTCTCCCCTCACCGCACACACACCGCTAATGTATCAGATTACTATTCATAATTATCAATTTTTTCCGTCAATTTTCACCATTTTCCGTTTGAAATACACACAAATCGTCCAAGGAAATCAAATTGGAGACATCCGAAAGAATATTAATTAAAAATTTGTATTGGAAATGAGGATAAATCAGCGTAAAAGTCGGCTTAGCATTTACCAATACATAAGACACTATTAATGAAAAAATGCTTACCGGCGTAAGATTCCTCCATCTCGTTATCTGATGCCATTTTTTAATTTCTCCGTAATTGTAAACTATATTGTAATTCGAGCAATCAATTAATGAATCAAAAATTCACTCATAATATAAAAATTCACGAAAAAACCAGAACGACTTCCACCTACGATACGAACAGGAGCCACTCTCTTGTCACTCTTTAATATAGTTTTTGTCTTTGTCGGTTGGTATTATGTATCCCTACCACTTTATTACTTCAGTTTAAAAATTCGCGCTGCGATCTGCGATTTGAGATAAAAGTCGAAATTTATTAGTGTTTTTGTCAAGTCCTGTAGGTAATGGGAATTTGTTTGCCAACTCATCTAAATAAAGCATTCCAATCCAAAACGTCAATTTCAGACTTTGAAACTTGGATGACAGATACGCGCGTGGGGTAAGATCATCGTCCTAAATCACTCATCCACAAGTTGTATAACAGTAATTTTTTTTGTATTAGAAAATTAAAAAGCTAATTTTGTGTTCAAATACTTTGGAATTATTATTTTTCAACCACAGGTTCAATATACCAGGCAAACTGTGGATTCTGAATTTTTATTGTAGAGAGCAAAATAAACTCACACTTGAGAAAAATGGGCAAAGTTTAATTTCTGCGCAGTAGATGTGGAGGGAGAACGTGCCACTGCCGTCGTGTAAACGGACCGAACGGATTTTCGTTTCTGCACATTAACTCCGCCTATTTTTCTTACTTTGTATAAACTCTACCTCCGATTTTACCCACAACGTGTGGGATGAAGAGCACAGAAAATTTTCTTTGATGGCCACTTTAGCAGAAGAAGGTGTTATTGTCGTACAAGTGCGATAATAATTCATTTCCTCACGTGTTACGTATTAAATTTTATCTACTTCCTCTCAAACAAAAAATTTATAATATACAGAGTGCCCTAAAAAAAAAGAATAAATAATCTTAAACTTATTTGATCTTAACTCAGTGCTGGAAGAGAAATGCGCTAATGCCAAGTTTTTGTCCCAGTTTGGAAAAATCGTAAATCCAGGGCTGGTGACCATATCTTTACTTTTTATAATGTGGGTCCAAATTTTTATAAAATATGAAAGGGTCAGTAGGCAAAAAAATAAGTAGATTGCACCCATTTTAGTTTCAGCAAGTTTTAACATCTACAAACCTTTTCATGAACAAAATTGAATTTTATTTAATCAGGTGGATGTTGGGAAAACGCTCAACTGATCCTAATTTTCTATACTTAATCAATATTATTTACTGATGAGGGTTTGTTTTCCTAGAAATGGAACACTTAATATTTATAATAAAAATATTATATTAATTTTCTTGTGGTTTAATAATAAAACCTTTACTTGAAAATGAATTATTCTCTTTATTTTCATACAATACACATTTATAAACGTCAAATTTCTTGAAAAGTGAGTGCATTTACAACAACATTGCATGAACTTAACGAAATTTTTGGTAAAAAAACTTAAAACTAATAAAAACAAAGCACAATGAAACGTTTAGGAATTTACTTGACAGGAAAATACGACTGCAAAATCCCCTGATAGATCTTCTCATCCTCTTCCAAAAATATACAAAATATT
This sequence comes from Rhagonycha fulva, assembly GCA_905340355.1. Lineage (NCBI taxonomy): Eukaryota > Metazoa > Arthropoda > Insecta > Coleoptera > Cantharidae > Rhagonycha > Rhagonycha fulva. The sequence goes on from HG996559.1 coordinate 5,859,307, forward strand.
ATTCGATCAAATGAGTCTGGATTCGATTCTAAATGTTTACGAACTTCCGTTGCAGCAACGTGAGCTGCTGGAAGGTTCGGATATCCATAAATACCTGTCGATATGCACGGAAATGCAATGGTCCGCAAATTGTTCGATTTTAACACGTCCAAACTGTTTTTATAGCATTCAGAGAGAAGTTTAGTCTTTTCGCCTTGCGGTCCCACCGTTTGAATAATATCTGGAATGGAAGATGAACACTTAAAAATGTTACTTCTCTAGTAAACGTTACATACATTTTGATGGTAGTTTATAACCTCCAGTTATTTTTGCTTGTCCTACATCGCAACCAGCCAAAGTGTTACATTCCTGTTGAAGACTGGCACCTGCCGCTCTGTGAATGGCACCATCGACACCTCCCCCAGCTATCAGTCTACTGTTAGCTGCATTTACAATAGCATCCACCTATGTATTATTTTTACAAAAAAGAAAAACCATTTTTAAAATTAAAAAACCACCACCAGTTGGTATTGCGTCGTTTGGTTACTAACCTCCAAAGTGGTAATGTCGCCTTTAAAGATGGAAACTTTCTCTGCAAGTTGTACGTTTTTCGACGGGTCTATCCCAAAGTTATCTTGAAGAGGAATTTTTGCTGGAAGGGACTTGTGCGATTCAACATATTTGCTCCAAGTTGGAATTTTACTGACATCATTGTACGACTTGTTTTTGTAAACCTTCCGTTTGTCGTTTAAACTCAGCGACAGGTAATATTTCTTTTCCGTTTGCCAATCACTCATTTTTCTGTTCAAACCTTCACCGAAGTAACGAAAAGAGAGCAAATTTAAAAAGACCGAACTTACTTTGGGTGCTGAACAGATAGCAGAGAGCGACATTATCGGCTGCTCGGCCTGCGATTTCAAAACACTGGAAAATGAAGCGCAGAGTGGTTATTACGGGAGTTGGTGTTTTATCACCTGTAGGGAACAGTTTAAAAGAGTCCTGGAGGAATATAATTGCTGGTAAGAGTGGAATCACGAAATTAGAAGACGTTGCGTATGAAAAATTACCGTGTCAAGTTGCCGGTGTGATTCGCGAAAATGGCGCGAAATTTGAATTGAGTCGCTACTTCAGCAAAAGTGAGTTGCGTTCCCTGGGACCAGCTACCGCCTATGCTTTGTTAGCCGCAAAAGAAGCAATAAAAGATGCGAAGTTGGAAAATTTAAGCCAAGAGGAGAAGTTAAATGCGGGTGTAGCTGTTGGAATGGGGATGGTGGATATGGTTGATGTGTGCGAGACCAATGCAGCGTTTTCTAAAAGTTACAATCAAGTTAGTCCGTTTTTTGTTCCTAGGATTTTGGTTAACATGGCAGCGGGACAAATTAGTATAAAGTACGGTTTGAAGGGACCGAATCATGCGGTGTCGACAGCATGTGCAACTGGAGCCCACGCAATAGGAGACGCGTTTAGGTTTATTAGAAATGGTGATGCAGATGTTATGGTGTGTGGTGGTACCGAAGCGAGTATTTCACCGCTTGGGATTGCTGCTTTTTGCCGCCTACGTGCGCTTAGCACTTCTTTCAATGATACTCCTGAAAAGGCATCGAGGCCTTTCGATAAGCAACGAGATGGATTTGTTATGGGCGAAGGCAGTGCTATTTTAATTTTGGAAGAATTGGAACGAGCGCTTGGAAGAGGGACCGAAATTTATGCAGAAGTTTTAGGGTACGGATTGTCAGGCGACGCATCACATTTAACTGCGCCCAGTGCGGATGGGGCTGGTGCTGTGTTGGCCATGAAACGTGCAATGAGGGACGCTAATGTTGAACCCTCACAAGTAGGTTACATAAACGCGCACGCAACTTCGACTCCCATAGGAGACGCGATCGAAACCATAGCTATTAAAACGCTTTTTAAAGAGCACGCATCTAAACTTGCAGTTTCTTCCACCAAAGGAGCTCATGGTCACTTATTAGGCGCGGCAGGAAACTTGGAAGCAGTTTTTGCTATTAAAGCGGTACAGGAAGGTCTTCTACCTCCAACTATCAATTTAGAAAATTCAGGAGACCAACTGGACTTAAACTATGTTCCAATAAACCATCAAAAGTGGATAAGTGAGGGACGTAGAATTGCTTTAAAAAATGCTTTTGGTTTTGGTGGAACCAACGCCTGCTTATGTATAGGAGAATTTAAAAAATAAAGGTTTTATTTTAATTATCATTTATTGCTCTGTTTTAATTAAAAAATGTGTTATAATAGAAAACCGTGTTGAAGTATTATGCGATATTGGAGGGGGGGGTCTCAGCTTTATCGCCAGATCTCTGACGCGACTTTAAATCGGTGAGCTTCGGCATCAGGTTGTCGTCCTTCAGTCTTTCTCGTGTTTTGTTTTTCCGTCTCAATTTTTTTGTCATGCTTCTATCGCACTTGGGTGGAGGGATTCTGATCAATCAGAAGTGTATCTATTTCATAGGCTGTCAACTTTTTTCTTGGTGATAAAATATTAATATATGAACAAACCGCGATCTGAGACTTCTCCATAATTGACAGGAAGGAGGAGATTTCTAGTCAATTATTATATTGCATATCTCTGGCTGGGAAATGTCCACATTAATTGCGTAAGACGATTTTTGACTTTTCCCTGTAAGGTTTCGTAAGATTTTGAATTTTATTCATACGTGTAACTTGACGAATTAACAATGCATTTATTGGAAAATCTTGAACTGCATTTTTATATTAAGTTGATAGCTTATAATCTGATAATCCTTATTATTTTTATTATATAAGAGAATTATATTTTTTTAATTTAGATACACAAACTGTAACTAACTTTTACATTTGAAAATTGAAATAGAGCTTAATTCACAGCAAATCATGGGCAGACGCAAAATAAGCCTTCCTCCGAAAGAAAACAAAATAGTTTGTCTTCCCCAAAAACAAAAAAGGAATCAGCCACCTCCTGATCAGAATAATAAATGTCCTCATTGTAATGGCGATAAACCATGCGAAGATAAGATAGATCAACGTCGTCAAGCACTGTCAGAAAATCCTAAAAGAGCACAAATTGAAGCGAGAAAAACTGTACTGGCATTGGATCTTCCTAAAAGATTAAATAAGCAAATGAGAAAAAATTGAAAAACTGCCTTACTGAATTTGTACCCTTCAAATAAAACAGCTGATAGTTTACTTATGTTTGTTTTTTATTACTGTAAATTTAAGTTGCTTAATTAATAAATAAATAATAATAAATGTAAATAAAAATATACTACGCTAACTTAGTAATTTGCAGAGAACAAAGAAATTAAGAGCTGTAAAGATGGATAGCGCTATACCTATACATTTTCAGATGGCTCTACTAATTTGGGGTTCCTATTTTTTAAATATCGTGAGTTTATTTGCTAGTTTTAAAAAATAGTAACCTTATAGTACAGGAGAAATACGCAAAAAATAGGTGTTAGGTGCAATTCATTCCCACAAAAACGGGATTTGAATTTTCTAGTTCGTTGTTGGTATCTTTTTGATATACTAAAAGTCTAGAAAAATCTAAGAATGCAAAATGCGTTTTTTTGGCCCAACAGTTTTAAAGAAATGACGCGCATGAATGGATTAACGAGATTCGTACAAAAATAAGTTTTCATGATTTTGGGTGTAAAGTGACCACTTTACACCCGGTTTTTTGGGAGTAAAGAAGCTCTTTTCGTCACACTTTATTTTTCTCCCGGGAGTAAAAAAATACCGGGAGTAAAAAAATTTCAAAAAAAAAAAATTTTCAAAATCATTTATTGACATATTTAATCTTAACCACACAATTGTGAAAAACTTGCCTGTCTTGCGTATCTACAACGTTTTGCGGTTGTCTTCGGCGAACGTGCTTTTCGTCGTTTTCATTTTTGATCTTCAAAAAATCCTGTAGGGGAGACTAGAACACGTAGATCGACTATCGTGGCTTTGTAGCCTGAAATAGAAAATAATGTATAAATTCGCCCCATAAATACCGCTGTTTGCTGAGTTCGATAGTACCTACTACGTGATCCATCGATATCGAATTTGCGATTTTTTTGCAACGTGTCCATGAACATCGATAGATGCGACCACAATGTCGTATTTATTGATTATTTAACGAATATTTCTTGGTTTTTAGGCATTTTTAATTGAAAACACACGCCACAATACACAAACGTGCAAACTTCACGAGAGCAGAAATCAAAATGAACATGGCGCTCCAACATGGCCGCCCTCTAGGGTACCAACTGGTGCCAAGAAAAACACCATGGTTACAAGTAGAAGTTGGTTTTACACTACCACGATGTCAAATAAAACGTGTTATAATTAATAAAATTTATGCAATTATTGCAAAAAAATCGTTAATTTTGTCGGATATTATTCCCAAATTCACGAAAAGCTGTTCATAATACTCGGGCTCCAGGGTTTTTCCATCTCTCGACTATTATTCCCCTCGCCGCCTTGCGGCTCGTGTCATAAACTACGTCTCGCGACGAAAAACAACCCCTTACGCCCTCGTGATATAAACTACTATTTATTGGGTATAGATATTATATTGGTATAGTTAAAGCCTGTGAAAAGAAAAAGTATTTTCGTTATTCCGGCCGTTAAATTAGGTGTTTACGTCCTGATTTGAGGTACTAAAAGTGCCTTTTTACGTCCTAGGACGTTAAAAAGCATAATTTTTTACGTCCTAGGACGTAAAAAGGGGGGGTTTATAAAATAAAACATGATATATTTACGCAAAACATCATTAATTCGAATGAAAATGTTTAATATTTATAACGCAATTCGAAAATAACGAAAATTAATATTTATAACGCAATTCGAAAATAACGCACCTCTTGATTCTTCTTCGTTCTCCTCGCTGTTGTTTGAAGAATGCGCCCGAAGATGCCCGTTCTTTGATTGATTTTGACATTGTAACACTTCACAACACACACGTCCGAAATTTTTAAATTCGAAATTTTTAAATTGAGAATATGAATCCTTATCTCACCAAATAAACAAACTTGACAAATGACTTGCAACCTTCACGCCATCTATCGATAGTTATCTCAGAGCTATTATATAAAATCGCGAATTTTGTAGGATATTTTCCCCAAAATAACGAAAAGTTGTTTATATGACTCTGACGTCAGGGTCGCGAATAAAATGAATGATTACCAAACCAATCGGAAGAGCCAGATTTCCATTTTCAATGCATAGCCTCTCACCACGTTGTTGCGAATAAAAATGAGGTAGTCCCGTTATAACGAAAAGCAGTTTATGACACTCGGACGTAAACTGATTTTACACTCCTCGGAATGGTTCGTGCGTCTCGGCTTCGCTTCGCCTCGCCTTCGAAACCCCGCCCCTCGGGTGTAAAATCTCATTTTACGTCCTTGTGACGAAAACTACTATTTGATTAATAAAAATATGATTTTTAACACAGCATAAGTTTTCAGTTTTTCAGCCACCATCAAGCAACACGAATCTTGTTAAGCCATTCATGCGCGTCTTTATTTTAAAAGTTAAAAAACTCATTATAAACACTTAGATTTTTCTAGATTTTTAGTATGTCAAAAAAGAGTTGCAGGTAGCTATCGAGGCCCCGAAAATACAAATTTTACGATTGAAATCTCGATGAATTCTGAAAGAGTATTTATTAAATAAGAGAATTAGCTATGACAAAATGCCTTAAATGCACCCGTTTTTTCAAAAATCGAATTTAAAAACTTCGATTTTCACAGTAAATTTTAAGCAAAGTCGCTCGGGATTGGTGAATCAATTCATTCTATTGGCAGTCCGTGCACTTTCAACTGGTCTTAGCTTTGCGCAGAGCGGGGATAACCGAAGCGACACTTGCATTGGGATGCAGCAACAGTGCACTCCGAAAGAAAATCATGGTTTTCAATAGTAAATGTGCTGGAAAATGGCTTAAAGCGCCCGAGCGCAGCGAGGGGTGCTTTAAGTCGATTTTTCTTTGCACAACTACCCTGCGTTAAAAATCCACTCTCACGAGTTTCACCCCTCAAAGATCCACCATTTCCTTAAGGCTGTTCTCTCGTAACCACTTTTATATTTACAATTTTCTGACTTTATTTTTGAAAATAACGAGTTAAAATTTTTACAGTATGTCTGAAATGTTATTTACAATATTATTTCGGAGCGCTTTTATCGCGAATAAATAAATCGCGAAAAAAAAATTTTTTAACGCAAATTTAAAAAAATTTTGGCTTCGTCATAATATTTAAAATAACGTTTTAGACATACTGTAAAAATTTGAACGCGTTATTTTCAAAAATAAAGTCAGAAAATTGTAAATAAAATTAACGCTAAAATGCGCGTATCTCTTGCATTAGCGATTTTTTTTACACATTACTTTATTTTTTATTGTACGTTTTTGGTCAGCTACTGTTATTGTACACCAAATAGTCCATTTTCTATTTAAAATCGAATTTTCATTCTAAGTGAGAACACAGCCTTAATCCACGGGCCTAGGGATATTTTTAAATTAGCTGTCCATAGCAAGAGTAGGATCCACGCGAAAAAGTAACTACCGTTCTTTAAATTTAAGTAACCCTTTTCTGAAGTAATTTTGGTCCTAAAAAGAACGTATTCGTACCTTAGCGTACGAGTTACTGACAAATTTGTCAACAGCTACACTCTTATGTATAGGAACACGCGTACCGAATTTGCAGTGAACTTTTTTAAATTCGAGCTTTTTTAAATTCGATTTTTGAAAAAACAGGTGCATTTAAGGCATTCTGTCATAGCTAATTCTCTTATTTAATGTATACTCTTTCAAAAAAGTTCGAGGTTTCAATCGTAAAATTTGTATTTTCGGGGCCTTTGTAGCTACCTATCCCCCAAAAAAGTACTACCAACAAACTTAAAAATTTAAATTCCATCTTTGTGGGAATTAGTTATACCTAAAAAACCTATTTTTTCTAGAAATCTCGTTAATCCATTCATCATGCGCGCCATTTATTTAATAATTTTGGGCCAAAAAACGCATTTTGCATACTTAGATTTTTCTAGATTTTCAGTATATCAAAAAAGTACTACCAACAAACTTAAAAATGTAGATTCCACCTTTGTGGGAATTAGTTATACCAAAAAAAACTTATTTTTCTGAGAATCTCGTTAACCTATTCATGCGCGTCATTTCTTCAGAACTTTTGGGCCAAAAAAACGTATTTTGCATACTTAAATTTTTCTAGACTTTTAGTATGTCAAAAAGATACCAACAACAAACTAGAAAATTCAAATCCTGTTTTTGTGGGAATTAATTGCACCCTAAAACCCATTTCTCCTGTACTATTAAATCAGTAGCGCTATCTGAAAATGAGTTAGAAAATTAGTAACCATCTCTTTACCGGGGATAAAAGCATATACGTACATATAAATTTGTATAGCGTTATCAATCTTTACGGCTCTTAATATCTTTGGTTGCACTTAAGGAACAGACAAATTTACCCAATAATATGTTGATGTTTTTAAATACCATTCAGAGGAAAATATTCATGTGCCAAAATCTTATCAAATATAAGGAGGAGTGTTCTAGTTCTCAAATAATATTTGTGAAAGTCAATGATTCCTTATTATCTGCCCACCCACTGCACACAGCATTTGAAACTTGCTCTCCTTTGCTCATTTGAAAGAGACCCTCTTATTTTTTTTAAACGACCTAATTTTACCCTATGTTAAAATCACTTTTTTTGATCTCAATCACACATCAAAAGATCTAACAACGTAGCGTCTTCAGAGCCATTATGGACAGTGGCGGATTAGCACTTGAAACTCCAGGCGCAATTGTAGTACTTTTGTAAAACTTAATTTGTACATTTTCAAGAAATGGGATTCCAATTATTTATTGCATTAAAAATTGTTAAAAATTTAAAAAAGTTAAATATTGATTGTTAAATTAAAAATTTAACGATTCTTAGAAATTTTATTCTTTGATCAACTTATGTCACACAATCAAAATTTACGAGAAAATTTAAAACTAAAAGGATCTAGTGGTAGCAGCAGCTGCCTTTTCTTCTTCCTTCAGTCGGTCGGTCGGTCCTTCAAGATTGCTCAGCAAGCAACTTCAGTCCTATCATTCATAGTAAATAAAATAATAGTATGTATGCAATTGTAATAAGATGATTTTTGTTAATGTTAAGTCCTATCATTTTTAACAATAATTATTTTTAAATAGGAGTAGCAGGGACGAGTGAGGCATTGACTTATGTGATTAAGTGTGCGACCCATTGGCCACAACCCCTGGGAATGATTACAAATGGAGTCAAAAGGATTCCAAAACATTAACCGGTTTATATAAAAAATATAAATCGAAACTTGGAACATTTGAGGTCAAAAGTTCCAAAATGTTGTGGGAAAAGATTGCCATATAGGATTGTAAAGTTACAGTTACTTCTAATAACTGTTTGAATCGGTGGAGGGTTTTGGAGAGAAATTATAAAAAATTTGTAGATAACCAAAAACAACCGGTAATATTATAGATCTATAATTACTTATGGAAATAAAATTCTAGGTCGGGAGACGGAAATTTTACGAATATAAAAAAATGGAAGAAATTTTTGGAAAAAAAATTGTAATCCGGAGGTACTTACAGTACTACTGTTGACGAAGTACTACTGGAAGATCAAGAATTGGAAGACGAAATGGAGACGGTTCAAGAACAGCAGGTGCCTCAAGTTCAAGAGCGGACAAAACCGTTACGGAGAACAAGAGCAAAAAAAGTCTGTATATCGGAGAAGGTGAGATTGGACAGGAAGTCGCGATAGATCTTATTCATTTCCGTACGATGCTGATAACCTTGTGGCGGCTCTGTAGCTTAAATTTTAAATCTTGACAGTTGGTGACACTTCACACATTATTACTACCATAACCCATAGTTGCCCATAGTGATGGGACCACACGGACAACAAGAATAGTGAGCGATAATCGTGAATACGAACAACGTTAAGTACTAATTACGCGTTTTGGATATTATTGTTGTTCGTTTTGTTGTATTTTCCATTAAAGTTTTACTGTGTTAATAATTATTAATTATTGCGATTTGTTTGGGCAAACCTCCCAACTATCATCCTACTATGACATTTAGTCAGCAAAAGTAAAAACTGTTGACTTGTAATACGATCTTGGTCTTCATGGTTTTAACGGGGGTTTATCTCTTGTTTTAGTATTCAAAGAGAAGAGTCGTTAGATGTCGTGTCTATTTGAAGAGTTTTATATCCCAGTTCCAGTATTCAAAGAAATAACTACGTAATCTCTTAAGAATCTTACTTGGCAACTTTTTGGTATGCCAGCGTGAAATCACACCTAAAAAAATCCGTTAGAAGTTGAAGTCGTGGTTAAAACCTACAAAAAATTAGCAACAGCTTCAGAAGGAAGGCAGCATGATTTTCTCGTCAAAAGATTCAGATATGCACTATCATGTTTTATCATCACAAACTTTCATCTCAAATCATATAAAAATGTTACATTACCTTAGTATCCTTTTCCTTTTGTTACACCAATAGCGTCGATCATTTAATCTTGCGCAAAGACAGAAAGACAGATCCATCCATTTTTTTCTTTTTTGTTAATTTCTAAAAAATAAATATTATAATAATTCAAGAGGTGAGCTAAAGTCAACGGGCTAAGGACCGGAATCTAGGCTAGAAGCCCAAGGTTCGATCCCCAACCCGGCTACAAAATTTATCAAACTTGATTATGACCCTCTCCTCTCGGAAGGCAATGGCAAACCACCGAGAGTAATCTGCCAAGAAAGCCATTTAATAATAACATACTAAATTGAAGAAGAAAAAGAATAATAATTTGGAAAAAATGTACAGAACAGGGTTTATCTCAAGCGTCTTGGCCCAGAGGCTACACAGAGTTTATGGAATCTGTCCGGTGCACCCAACGATCTATTATTTAACTAGATGGTGGATACAGGTAGAAATATTGAAGCCCACCATAAGGTCTATTTTAGCTTGGCGTGCTTTTTGTTTGTTTACCGAGTCCCTGGATCTCATTGGTGCTTTTAAGATTGCTTATGTTTACCTGGTCCCTCAACGTCAAATTTAAATTTTCCAACCTAAATGGTTATACATATTTTTAAATTTATACCTGGTCCGTTGTAAAAAAAAGGTTGCTCATCCTTGGAGTAGGTAGATTAACAAAATTTCTTTTATTTCAAAATCAATAGTTTTTGAAAAAATCTTTTAAAATAAAGGCACCACCGGTAGCGTAAACAGTAAACAAATAAAATGTAAATATAAACATGTTATGGATGGCTTCACAACAACCAATGCTTTTTAGATAGGAGTCCTGTATCTAGTGTAATATAAGATCGATGGGTGCACCTCCCAAAGGGTGCCTTATCTACGACACTGCGACGGTAATTTCTACGAGATACGAAATACCTAAACGCCAGAGGAACCAAGTTCCAACTGATGTGTCGTTTTATTAACAAAACAAAAAGAAGTCAAACTTACTTTAATCGGGACGATCGGCTTCACGTAAAACGTGGGTCATACCAGTTTTGTAACCGATAAAATCGGTTAAACTGGATTTCCGGGATGACCTTCACTTTACCGCGATGTCTTTGAGATCGCTTCTTTGTCTAGAAACCCATAGATCCATGACAGGAGCACTGAATTTTCGATGAGCCTGTAACAAACTTAAGTTCGTAAAATTTGAGTTTTAAACTTTTAAATAATTTGAAAAGCGTGAAAAATCAGACCGCCCTAGAATAATATCCTCATAATTATTATTCGGATTTCAACCATAAATATTAAAATCTAAATCATCATTTTATGGTCACCACGTAGTGGTCCACGAAAAATGTATAAAAAATTAAGTTGGAAATTTCTGTTAAGGGCCCGATCTATAATTTGGATGACAACTTTTTCAATAGGTGGCGCAGTTACCTAGATTTAGAATTGATGTCTTTCATCATGTTGGAATAAATAAAAAAGAAATTTCATTGGTGTCTTGACTCATTCAAATTGTGGTAGAAACAAAACTTCATTGACAGCACTTTACATATTTTAAATTTTAATTAATTGAGTATTTTGATACAAAATTACTAATTAACATAATTAAAATGTTAATCCATTATCAAAACAAACTAAAAATTACATCGTGACTTTTAAAAAATTCTCATCTTTTTTTAACAGTTTTTACGATCGGACCCTTGAATATATAAAATTGTAAACGTTTGAATAAAAATTTACCAATTTATAAAATATTCCAGAGATTATACGCAACAAATTTTTCATTATAATATAAATAAAAAGTTACACGATACTTACCATTGTACAACTCCAACGAAATGAACTATTGTGACGTGAAGAGATCAGACTGACAAGGCTAAGTTCTAAAGAAGTAGATGGCGCTAAAACCAATTTTGGTTGGCACCAAAAATTATAATTTAAATTAGAAAAAAAATTTGTGTAGTACTCAGGGCCGTATATAAGGGGATGGTTTTAGGGGTTCAACCCCCCCCCCTCAAATAGATGTCAAATTGAGTCTTCAGAATTATTTTAAAATTTTTTTAAGTACTCTTAACATGAGAAAAACGTTACCGGAGCTGACATCAACAGTAGCTGAAGTCACACAAAAGAACCAATCAGAATTGTCGTGTTGTCAGAAATTGGCCACCAATTGGCAATAGCGTGCAAAGCCACTCTTAATTATCATTGGTCAATCATGGCACTCAGTTTAAATACTCTTTCAAATTGTTTTTAAAAATCTGAGATGGCCGTTTTCACCAACAATTTTCTAATTTGAGATAAGAAACTCTCATGTCAAATTTGGCACGATTAAAAATTATTTTAAACTTTTATGAAAAAATTTAGAAGGGGATCTTAATAAGTACTCCCTGTACATGCAAAATTTTTGCTTTTTTGATCTAAGGGTAGGTTTTTCAAACCCTTATCCCCCTAAACCCTAGCAAAATCAGCAACCTTTAAATATTGCCAGACAGTTGTGATTTTTTTTGATTAGTTTTCAATATTATTTCCCCGTCTCACTTTTTTAAAATTAAATAAAATAATCTTTTTAAAATTTGTAATTAATTCACTCCAAAACTGAAGATACCTAACAAAGGTTTACCTGGATAACCTGAGACTTACATGGTGGTGTAAAAACTATTAGTTTACTTTTACAAAATGAATGATTAATTTCGGTTCTGTTTGTGTGTAGGAGAATTTAAGAAATAAAAAAATTATTTTTTAAATCTTCATTTATTTTATTACATTATCATTTTGCGCATTTTTCTTTCTTAATTATGTAGATATTAAAAAAATTTATAACAATAACATGTATGGAATGCAACAAATGTTTTTTGTACAGGATGGTACAGTTACTTGAATTTTGACTGCGTACAAAGTAATTGAAAAATAAAATCTGTTTTGGCCATGCAGCTTGAGATTAAATAGCATTTATTTACAAAACACCGGAGAGGAAATGCTAAGGCAATCCCGTTAAATTTTGTATTGACAAAATACAAATTTCTGCATCAAATCCTGTACATGAATGCAAAACTTACTTTTAAATGAGCAAAAACATACTTTGAAGTATTAAAAATGCTTGACGATGGGAAACCTACAACTAAACAAGTACCAATGGCAGGCAGCAGCAGTGGTACTTACTGAAAAATGCCATCAAACATTATTTTCATCATTCAAATAGTACAAACTCAAAATGTCATCTTTTGAAATAACAACGCTACAGAAAAAAACACAAAACCTTAACTTAAAATGTTATTATTATATTTTTCATATTGAAACATCTGAACGAAATAAATTTAGAATATATAAACAAAAGTATAAAATGAAAAGACGTATTGTTACCACCATTACCAACCAAACGTTTGCTTCTTTTCAATTTGATGCATATTTACTTTGTACAAGTAATCGAGGCACTTGCAACGGACCGTAGACACACAATCGTGCAAACTTTGACTTTAACGTTTCACGTAACTGCTGACGTTTCAAAATTACATCGCCCTTGTTGATTTGATATTCCCGAACCTCCTCGGGCGTTATGAAACTGTCGCTATCACAATAAAATTGATCCTAAAATCAAAAAGCGTTACAAAAAAATCACTTGGTGGAAGAGAGCTTTAAAAATTGGAATCAAAATACTCACATCTACCATTTCTTGTAAACTAAGCTGTTGACCGTTCCCATATAGTCCGTAACCAAATCTAGAAATTGGAACACATTCTCTATCAGTTTGGCAGCATTCGTCTGAACAGGCCAGTTCGGAGCCTTCAGGTGAGCTGGGTAAAGTGGAAGCTGAAGACTCGGTCTCACAGTACCCGTTCATATTTTCTGAAGAATATCCGCAGTCGTGAGAATGATCGCTTGACGAACAATTCTCCTTCCTCCCCCCGTAATCCGGTGACGATAAGTAATTATTTAACTTAAAATATTCCTTTCGGTGCGGTTTTTCACTGTTACATTTACACATCCAAACTTCATCGTGTTTCTCCCCCGTGTCTGTATCGTTACAATTATGAGCATCGTTCCTGTTCACTCCTTTCTCTTTATACAAATCATAACACTGTTTACAAGTACAAGTTTCGTTGCATTTCTCCAATTTAATACCCATACAAGAACAGTCCTCTTTATCGGTAATGTCTTCCTTATCATCAAATTCGTAGCCGTTACAATTTTCTTTTCCTTCTTGATCGGTCATGCGCTCTTTCTTACGCTTTCGTTTTAGTTTTTTCTGTTCTTTACGCAACTGTTTGTGTTGTTCTTCTTTTGTTAATTCCGCATACAGTAATTCCAGTTGGGAAACGCCTTGGATGCGTTCGATAGTTGTTTCAAAATTTCGGCACAGAGCGTCAACGGCAACTGCAGCAAAAACACGACAGGTACATTCTTCTTCGCGCATTCGAATGTATATACGGTGTAGTCTTTCGTACATGCAAATGCCGAGACACGTTAAAACTTCCTCTTGAGCTATTTCGAGTGTTTTAGCGTGTCTTTCTCTACGACTGAAACAAAAACAAATTGTTTTAACTTAAAAAATAAAGTGCCACTTTGGCTTGATAACTACTACAATAAAATACACAAATAAAAATGTCATCAGCTTATAAAAATCAAAACTAAACATCAAGGGTGGATTCAGGAGGGGGAGGGGTCGCTCCCTTCTTAAAGAAATTAAGCATTATTATAATATAAAACATAGAAACTAAAATTACTGGAAAAAATATAAAGAGGGATATCAATTTTTGTATTTTTCTTTTCAATATATGGAATTGAAAAAGTTGCTAGATCCGCCCAAAATCATCTTCAATGCTTCCAATGCCAAAACTTTAGCCATGAATCCAGCCACTGCAATGTCAACCCACGATGCATAAAATGCACCCAAGATCTGCCCAAGGAGAACTCCAGACACCAACGTCCGCTCCTGTAACTTCAACGGGGATCACGCAGCAATACTCGAAAAAGGTTAGTGTAACTGCTAGGCGTAACATTTCACCTTCAATATCAGCCGCTCCACAACTCACTCCAAACATAACAAATCCTATATACCAGCTCTCCCTGCACGTCCCACAATTCACCTCACCCCAAGTCACTCACCAAATCCCAGTGGTACGCTGACAATCTTTCAACGTTATTCCAAGAGATTAAAGAATTAGACAAATTAATTAATATTTCATTGATGTTACAAATGGTTAGAGAACTAAAAACTGTCTCACGGGAATAACTGATCCTCTCATATTGTTGACGATGTAGCATCAAATTTCAATGGGTTCTGTTGTATCGTGCAGTCTACCCACATATAACCCCTTAATGATCCCTCTTAATCAACAAAATCCGACCCTTAGGTGCTCTTGTAGCGTGTGGTCAATATAAAATTATTGTTGCAGTATGCGGTCTACTGTATAATTGAAATACTTGCAAGAAAAAATTTTTTATTTTGGAATTTCTAATACATAGCACTATTAGCAACTTGTATAACAAATAAAATACAATATATTTATTTAAAAAATATGCACTACCTTTTTAAAATAATTATTATTAATTTACTGAATTAAATATTAAATTAAATAATTAGTTTAAAACGCTTCTAACATCATCCAAAAACGCAAGAAGAAAGTCATCGAAATCTATCCTCCGCATCTTCTAGCAGTAATAGTCTAAATGCGACTGAAAATGTTGTTGTGAAACGCCCCTCATATTTTTCAAAATTTAGATTTTTGCTTCCAACCAAGACCTGTCAATTGCTTGTGAATGCGCTCCTGTTGTCGAATTGACATAATTTTTTTGGTGGTTCATGGTGCGATGTTCAAAACCCAATGTGTTTAAATTTCCGTAGACTGGCTACTCATCGAAAGGAATTACCAAACCCTGAACTTCGCGTTCACTGTCTTCGAACACTGGAGCTTCGTCTCCATTTAACATACAACCGAGATTATATTTTCGCCGGCCGGCAAATCTAGCTTCATCAATTTAGATGGGGCTTCAGTACCTACCATCTAACCCTTGGTGTCACAAAAAATGATAGAACTGCATACTTCCCGGCACAAGTTATACCAATCGATAATAGTATTGGATGACATCAAGAGTTGACCACAAGAGTGGTTCCTATTAAAATTTTTTGCACAAAGAAAAACACTAATTCCAAAATCTCACACAGGCGGAGATTGAAGTTTACCCTATTGTTGTTATCAGTAAAATGGAAAAAATGGTTTCTACTTCGAACTGACTGTGTCGACTGACAACCCCTCTGTGAACAACAAAATACAGGTCAACATTCTCCACGTTCTATTTCTTCAACCTAGTCCAAACGACCGTGTTCGCGTAAAAATAATACTGCAGTATCCTTGTCTAAAAAGCACAAAAAAAAATAACAAAAATAGTATAATACTTTTATTAAAAAATAATTTTTACTTATTCAGAGATTTTTTTTTATTCCTTAAATTTTCTTGGATGCTTAATATTTATATTATGATGAAACTGAAATTAACAAGAAAAGAGAAAAATTGAATTACATAAACGGTACAATGAAGAGAACTTTCAAAAATAGAAGCAACAAGGGGCACGTCAAATTTTATAAAACCATCTCTATACCAAGCATTACATACAACAGCAAAACTTGGCCAGTTAGAAACTGATAGAAAAAAAAATGCAGAGATAAGAAAAGAGCTAAACATATTTAGTTTAAATGCAAAAGTAAGAGAATACAGAACAGCATGAAGGGAACATTTGGATAGAATGGATGATGCCCGAATGTCAAAGAAGAGGTTCCTATATAAGCCCAAAAGAAGAAGATCCGTAGGCCGCCCCAGGAGGAAGTAGTTGATGATGAGTTTGTTTCTTTATTTTATTCGATTATTTGATTTTTTAAAAGTAAGATCATTAATAAGATTAATAGGGCTCATTACAAGAGGTAATATGGAAGTAGACTGCATCGGAAATTTTGGTAAACCACGGCTGGTCGATAGACCAGCAGTCTGGCGTAAATCAAACACGGATAGACTAGAGAGCGGGAAACCGCTAATCTAATTAGTTCTAATCCTGGTTGCGTCAGATTTGTGCTGAATTCTAACAAGTCTAAACTTTATCTGCGGACTACTCGCCAGCCCGTCTGCCCAGTGTGGTGAGTTATGGGCAAACCCCCCCTCACCCCCCACTTGGGGGGAGTCTAAGGGTCAGTTGTATAAAAGAGGATCATCCTTGACAATAGATCAAGCTCCAATTTAAACCAATCAGTACAGTTAAAATTTTATTTTAAGTTTTCTATTGGTTTAAATTGAAGCTTGATCCATGGTCAAAGATGATCCTCTTATATACAACTGACCCTAAAAGAGGAGACCTAACGTTCAGGAGTGGACGTATAACGACTGATGAAGAAGAAAAAGAAGGTCGATAGACCGCACGCTACAACAGCACCAGAAAGAGTAGACAATTTTACGGTAGAACGCACATTACACCAAAAATTTTATGTAGATCGCACACTACAACAGAAAATTTTTATAGAACACACGCTACAGCAGAAACTTTTGTGTATACTACACGCTACAACAGAACCTTTCAATGTATGTCACAAAAAAAAAATAAAATTAATCTCCTGGAACGCAAATAAAATCCTGCATAAAATGCATGAGCATGGACAAGAAATAACCGACTTCGAAACCACCCACAAACAATATTAACTTCGCAATTAGCAAATTTGCACACCAAATTAAGAAATACCCAAGACTTCCCCTCCCAAGTACAACAAAAAAATCATTCCGGAAATATTGACAAAGATTAAAAAGAAATAAAGAAAAATTTACCAACGTTACTACTACTCCTACTTAAAAACGCAAATAAACAAATTGACCAAAGACATAATTTAATAATACAAAAAATTAAAAACGAAAACTTAAAAAGATCTGGCAAACTGCCAGAACATTAAAATCTGACAAACCCAACCAACAATTCCCCTCTACCCAAACTCCTCAAGGAACAGAAATTTTCGACTCAGACAAAGCAAACGCAATAGCCCATAAAAACCTAAACAACCACAACTTAAACTCTACCCTAAATCCTAACATCGGCACCCTAGTTCAACAATCCATGGACCAAATAAACAACACCGAATTCCCTACCCCCAAATCCGATCTTACCTCCTCAGCCACAATAAAAAAAATAATTCGAAACCAAAATTTCCGGTCACTATTCCATTTCCTCATCCATATTAAAAAATCTCCCCAAAAAGCAAATAGTCCGAATTTATTACATACTTAATGCATACGCAAAAAATCAATACATCCTACTCCCCAAACAATTCGTTTTCCACCCAAATAACAACCACTATCACCTTAGACATGGAAAAGGCCTTTGACATGATCTGGCACGACGGCTCGTCCACAAACTGTACATTATGAAATTCCCCCTCCACATCATCAAAATAATAGCCAGCTTCCTATGCGACAGAACCTTTCAAGTCAAAATTCAAAACTCCTTCATAAACAAGTGCTGAAGTGCCATACCTACCTAAGTAACAATTTTTTCAAACAAACAATTGTTTTTTATCATCATAAAAATTAATTTTGTTTTAAGTTTTGTTGATTTGGTTCATTTTTATTTTAATAACAAAGTTATTATTATATAATTTAGGTAAGCGCAAAGGATAAAAACCCTTTAATAATGTAATCCCAATAATGTATTCCAGTAGTTGAGGTTTCTGAAAATTAGACTTGACCTGTATATTAGCTGAAAACTATCAGCATTTTGAGAACAGTTGAACGCATGTAAATTCCACCTATGGCCGCTAGTGATCCCCTCAGCCTCCCTTTTTTTAACATATTTACAAATTTACATTTTATTTCCTTTCCTTTCATCTAAATTCTTACATCCGTCTTCGCTTTCTCCACTATCTTCCTCCATTCCCGTCTGCTTGCCACCTTCGTCTTCCAGTCCCCGACTTCCATATTCGCAATGTCCTTGTGCACCTGATCGAGCCATCTCAGATTAGGTCTTCCTTGCCTACGGCACTCCATTAGTCTCCATCTTGTTATTTGCTTTATCACAGAATTCTCGCCGCTTCTCATTATATGCCCAAACCATCGCATTCTAATTGATTTCACAATTCTCACTATATCCTCATTGCCCATGAAATTCGAGATCTCGTGATTCATCATTTTTCTTTTTTCCTGTTTGTCGTTTTTTATTGGTGCCAATATCCTTCTCAATAACCCTCTTTCATAGATTTTTAGCCTTTCTTCTTCTCTACTACTCAAACACATGGTTTCCGCCGCATACGTAATCACCGGTCTCACCACAGTTTTGTAGATCTTGATCTTAGTCGCTTTAGTCAAATTCTTGTCACTTAGTAGGTGTCTATTTGCGTAATACGCTCTACTTCCTTGTTGTATCCTTGCTTCGATCTCATTTTGCCTTTTGTTCATATTGTTTATTCAAACTCCAAGGTAATTAAAGTCTTTCACCTCTTCATATTTTTCGTTTCCGATTTCTATTTCTCCTATTTCGTCTATCGTTTCTCCTCTGTGACACTTCATATACTTTGTCTTATTCATGTTTATTTTCAGTCCCATTGACTTTGCCGCATCTCTTATTCTTTCAACTATTTCTTTTAATGCTCTCAACGTTCTTGCTAGCCCGGCACCTGAGCCTCTTTGTTTATTATTGTGCCCCTAATTCCTGCTTTCCTAATTATTTTTTCCAAAACTATAATGAATAAGATCGCGGACAACGCATCCCCCTGTCTCACTCCGCTATTTATTTCAAAGTCTCCCGTCTCTCCTCTTGCTGTTCTGACACATACCGTTGTTCCCTCCAGTGTCATGCAAGTCAATTTTATTATTTTACTTGGTATCTCCATTTCATCCATTGCCTTTAATAGCTCGTTTCTGATTATTTTGTCAAACGCTTGTTGAAAGTCTAAAAAAATCAAGTGTATGTCTATATCGTGCTCGCTGCTTTTTTCCATTATTTGTTTTAGGACATGTATTGCGTCTACTGATTTTCCTCTCACAAAACCACACTGATATTCGCCTATTATTTTTTCTGCGTATACCTTCAATCTTTTATTTATCAGTGTAGACAGCACTTTGTAGACAACGTTGAGCAACGTGATTCCTCTATAATTTTCGCACTTTTCAGGATCTCCCTTCATTTTTATTGTTACTATGATTCCTTCTTTCCAACTCTGAGGCATTTTTTCTTCTCTCCACACTTGCCTTATGATTTCGTATACCCTTTCATGTAATGGTTCTCCTCCATATTTCAGTAACTCCGCATTTATACCGTCTTTGCCAGGTGCTTTTCCGTTCCTCAATCTTCTCATTATCTCTACCACCTCCTCGTATGTTGGTTCTTCTGTTTCTTGGTTTGAGACAAAATTCCTCTCATTTCGTCCATTTTTAATCAAATTCTACCAAGAAATACATATATGCAAAAGTTAACCGTTTCCCATACCAAAAAAATTCACCATTGTTTTCGTTGATCACTAGCGGGTATCGTCATGGGTGGAATTTTCATACGTCCAAACAATTCTTTTAACATTGGACGTAAGAGGAATTTCATAAGCCTGTTGCCTAGCCAAGATTTAAAAAAAATTTCAAACGCAATCAATAATAACACAGGTTAACACGATTTTTGGGTCTGGCTTTTGCATATGAAACTTTAGTTTCTCGTATGTTAAAAATAAGGAAAAAAATAATTTTTTTGATCAGTTTGCTTTTGTAGAAACGAGCAATTCTTTGAATTTTTCAAAAAAATGACAGATTTATATATTTTTCTCTATAATTTTCTTTTAAATTACGATTAGAAAAGTTTTTGCTGAACACTAGAGTCTTTTTTATTCAAGAGTTGTGATAAACAATAGCAAATAAATGTAAAATAACAAAAATTCAAGTTCAAAAATGAATATTTTTTAGTGTTTTTCTTATATGGGCTGTCTCGTATTAAACCCCAAATGTAATCTCTCATCATATTCTCATTGTACTGCCCTTGGTAACGTCGTTCAAAGTCCATCACATCTTGGTGAAAACGTTCTCCTGGAGGCACCCATATTATCTTTGAATTGTTCCCGGTGAGAATGTAGCATGTGAAGGTTTTGGGACATTCTGCAGCCCATAATTTTAAAGCTTACAAGCATAGTTTCTATCAATTCTTCATAATTGTCAACTCTGTTGTTTCCAAGAAAACCATCAACTATACTGCTCTCTTCCTCCCAGGCTTGTTCTTCATGATCATTGAGGAGATTTGTGAAATCATCACTCTTCATTATTTGTTTTATTTGCGGCCCAACAAAAATACCCGCTTTAACTTTAGCTTTAGTTAATTTGGGAAAATATCCCTTTAAATATTCAAAAGCATCAGAATTTAGATCCAAAGCTTTGATGAATTGTTTCATTAGGGCTAATTTTATATGTAACGCTCTCCAATTGGTTCCGACTTTACATTATGTTTTCCTATCTTAAATTCGACTCAATCAGGCCATATACGCCGTTGGTAATGAACTGAATCTGCTCTGCTATCTCATAAGCAAAGGTGACATGGGTATTTAGTATTACCGCCTTGCAATCCCATCAGCAAACCAACCATCTTAAAATCACCTATCACTGGCCAATGGTATTCTGCATATTTGAACTTTTCAAGTATAATTTTCTAACTTTCACATTTTAAGAGACAAGTAAACACTCACTACAGTGCCCTTTACAAATAAGATGCAATTTGCGATGGGGTTCATCAAAGTGGTACCATCAATTGCTGATAAAATCAATTAAAATCTTTAAAACTTACTTATCGGCGTGAATCAGACAAAACCAAACTTTAAAAGCTAAAAATGGAAAATTAAGTATTTTTTGATGTCTAGAATCAGAATTTAAGCATTAGAACAGAAACCCAAAAAAAATTTCATTTTTGTTGACCTGTGTAATCAAAGTGTTCCCTTTTTTTTAAACACAAGAATATTGGTAGTTCTTTTTTCATTACAAATTATTAGTATTTCTTCAGCTATCATTATTTTTAAACATTGTATAAATTTTGCAAAAACTTAACTGAACGTTAAAATATCAGAATTTTAACTGTAAGGAAACACAAAGAAAA
The DNA here is from genome assembly GCA_905340355.1 of Rhagonycha fulva. Taxonomy (NCBI): domain Eukaryota; kingdom Metazoa; phylum Arthropoda; class Insecta; order Coleoptera; family Cantharidae; genus Rhagonycha; species Rhagonycha fulva. Next base: position 5,880,849 of record HG996559.1, read on the forward strand.
AACTGTAATTACTGATTTACAAAAAAACAATTTGTGTCTAGATTGTCTACAAGTACAAACTGTGTAAAAATTTAGCACTTCTTGTACTCGTTTTTAGCACAATTTTAGTAATCCTTAGCGCAATTGTACAATTTTATAACACAAATTATACTAAATTTTCACACAATTTTTATTTGTAGACAATCTAGACACAAATTGTCGTACTTTCCAGTACAGCTTTTCTTTGAGAAGAACTACATACAAGAAATTTTATTTAGATAAACTTTAATAAACATTTTTAACCTTTTGTGACAAGGTAGAACCAGTAAATATTTGAAAATATGAAAAAATTACTTGCAGAATAGTGCAGAGTCTTATGAAATGATTCAATTCTTGATTCCAGATAAGAAAGTTACAAAATATATATCGTCGGTATACAATCAAGTGACCAATTACAAAAACAGAGAACAGTTTTTAGGTTTGTTTGCGTGTGTATGGAAGCTTGTTTATGTAAATAGTCAATTTCATCATCTAACTTATTCATTTGATTTCTAATAAAGATGGGCAGATTTTCTTGCAAACGTACAGGTTATTCAATGCCACTTACATTAGTCAATTTTCAGCATTTTTGTAGTTGATCCTTTTGCTTGTATGACGACAATATTTACATAATTATTGTGTAATTATATCTCTTATAACTGTAAGTGTTGTGTTATGGTAGACAATAATTTAGAATGTATACAATTTTTTCAAATCAAACAGAATGTCCATTGTGTGATTAGAATTATCTACATTCCACGCTATTTTGTTTAGCTTACTATGAAATATGTTCAGGATTAAATTCTTTGTATCAAATTTCGTTAACAGGAGACAAATATAATCATGTAATTTCTTATGAAATTAAATGTTGATATAAAAAATTCGTAAAATCAAAGTTTGGAATTTTTGCAATTTCTTTTCACCTCCGATAGAAAAATATTAAAAATCATAAAAGTACTAAAATTCTCAAACTCTTAGGTCTTTAAATACCTATACCTAATTCAAAATGCAACATTTCATCATAATGGAACAAATAAATTCGAGTAAATATAATTAAAAAGACTAACCTTCCCAAAAGTTCAGGTTCAGCACGACTAATAAGATCTGTAATATATTCAGTCTTATTTGGTAGATGAATGTGTTTGTTCACTATACACCTTTCTATTCCATCGTATAAAGATGCAACGTAACCCTTCTCCTTACAAGGTTCTGGATCTTCCATCAGTAAGGTGTAAGCTAAAAACCACCAACAAACTCAGAACACTGCTCCACATCACTTAACACCACCACAAAATAACCCACCTTTGAGCACCTTAGTGCGACATTCCCCACAAAAACGATGTTTTCTCAGGTAAGTTTCCAAAGTGGCGTGAAGACTGTTGGCATCAATACGGCAGGTAGCTTTCTTGCACTCGTCCCTCATGCACTTCCACACATCTTGCCAAGCAGGTGTAATGGGACGACTGCGCTGAGAATCTAATGAGTGCAAAATACACCGGTGACTTTTCTTGTTACGTCGGATTTGATTATCAACTAGGTCATTCAGTCTAGCGCTACAAAGAAACCATTTAAAGCACCTTCTCAATTTTTGGGACACCCTCTTACCTGTGACCATGAAATAAGTTACATAGAATTTGTGGTATTTGCTTATCTTCCCTTATTGTTATCATTCCATCGGGTTTGACAACAATCGGATCTAAAGTAGGATAGCCATACTTAAAGAGTTGATAGTACAAGCGTTCCACGCTGAAAAAGGCAAATTTAAAACCCTCACACCGATTAAATTCAAAGTTAGGTGTTTACCTTCGCCTACATCCGACACAGGGAACCACTTGGTTCAAAACATGCAACATATCTAACCGTGTAACTTGCAGTGCTGCAAGAAGGTCACCTTCGGTCAGTATATCGACTTTACGAATAAATTCGTCCAATATTTTACTCTTAACGTGTCGATTATCATGGAGCATCCCCATAGACTTCAAATCCATAACCATCTGTATATTAAACAGCAATTAGGTTAAGTGACACACAAAACAAAAGTGACACAACAAGTTAAATAAATCGCGCAATAATTCGAGCGAGGGGCCCTAACAAATTTAATCAAATTAATTTAATCATAATAATATTACCGTTAAAGATTCGTCTACAACTAAGGGCAACTGCCTTCGACCTATAGGTTTGGGTTTGTTCGCATCGTAAACGTTTACCAATTTCGCCATAATCTTAAAATTAATTATTTAAGTAATCCGATTATCAATATCAGCATGAAATTATTTACCTGTAAACGCGGTTTGTAAACAAAAGTATTAAAGAATTATCAACACACGAGTTGCCATTCATTTAATATCTGTCAAATTGACTTATCTTGTAGATGGCAGATTAATCGCTTATGTACAGAATGACGGCAAAATATTGAATCTGGGTCGGACGTTCCCAAAAACACAAATTTTTAAGAACGAAAATTATTGTAAACGTAGACATTTCTGGTTACTCATATACAGTGCCAGATTAAGTCAGCAATGGGCGCGTAACAAATGTTGCCACAGTGCCTTCCCCGGGTGAACAGGAATGAGCTGTTTTTTTACTAGCCTTTCTTTAACAACATTTTTTCTTGAGGGGGGAACAGGAATGCGCATTTTTACTACCCTTTCTTTTAAAAAAAAGCGCTTATCTGCCGGACGCGGAGCCTTCAAAGGCGCGTTACTGTGCTATCCGGCACTGCTTATAAATTATTTAATTCAAAGCTGGTATAAACCAGAAAATCTGGGTCACTACATTGCTAGCAATTTTTCACGAAGAAAACTTTCTACAAATGCTATAAAACAGAATTTTTTTAATATACTGCTGTTACCTGTTACTATTGGCTGTTCTTACCAGAAACCGTGTAGTCTAGAGGTAGATGAATGATAGTCGTAGGTTAAAAAAAAATAAAAATTTTAAAATGTATCAATTCAGATAATAAATGACATAATTTCTAGGAAAAAAAATTGTCTAATATGAGGATCGAACTCGAGCTCTACGCTTTACAAAAATTTATAACTCGAATTTATAACTCGAATATAAAAATTGGGATCTTCAGGCCCGTAGCTAGGATTTAATTTTGGGGGAAGGGGCACTTAAAAATCTTTGATGGTTTTCCTTCCGAGAATTTTTATTATTATAAACAAATTTTCTTTTACTCTCAAAAAAAAATTGTTCTAGACATTCCGGGGGGGGGGGGGGGGCACGTGTCCCCAGGCCCCCTCTTAGTAACGGGCCTGGGGATCTTCATTGCCGATATTGACCAAATTGGTTGTTATTTCAAAATTATTAAAGAAGACAAAATTTTCAAAAATAAAAATCGTAGGGTTATTGTTATGGAAGTTAATTATAAAAATTTCTAAAGAAGTTCACACAGACCAATACAGATTAAAAAAAGCTCAAAAAAATGTGGAACGCTTCACGATTTTGCGTGTCATCCTTGCGCAGGGGCCATGCTAATCTTCTCTGTATCGTTCCAATTTTAGTATATGTACCGCCGAAGCGAGTACAACAATAATACTTTACGAAAGATATATAAAGGTTCGCATACTTTGAACTCGCTAGTGACATAAAAATTTTAAAAAGTTTTTTCATTATTACAAGTTTGCATTTTTGAAATATTTCCTTCTACAAAATAATTTGAAAGATAATCTTGATTGAAAATAAGTTAAAAACCACCCACATCGAGTAACTGATATGGTTTAAAAATTAAAAGCATTGATAAAAATATAAATTTTCTGTATACTAAATTGCCTATCGTGCAATATAGAGCCATCCTTTCTTCCGGGTTCCAATTTTTGTAAAACAAAATTTAATACAAAAAATAGGTAAAAATGTATTACAATGAAACCTTTCAAATCGAAGTAACAATTTAACAATTTCTCAAACAAAAATAACTGCTGTACTACTTTTTGTACGCACCTCGTAGTTGAATATTTACATCATATTTTTTAAAGCACGATCTGTGATTCTGTGCTAAACCTACATCCGTTCAGAATCTAAAATTTAAAATAAAATGGTAGCATTCTTGTTTTCTAAAGCCAGGGTGACTTTATAAATTCCAATTTTTCGTGATTTTTGGGCGTTCAGTAGGTGCTTTTGTCAGTTTGACAGTTCATTGTTTTCATTCTTTTTTTTTTAATAGTAGGTTTGAGCAATTCGAGTAGGCGTTTCCTGAACAGGAAAATTGTGAAAAACTGTGGATGATAAATATGTGGATAAATTAAAAAATAATTAACAGTGTTAGTGAGTCATCGGCATTGTCGTTCTTAGTGATAATAACAATTATAATAATTAGCAGAAGAAAATGCATCGACGAAGACCACAACACAGTAATTTCACTTATGTGAGCTCTTGTGTTAAATACTTGATCTTTATTTTAAATTTTGTGTTTTGGGTAAGTCGAGGTGTCAGAGTCATCTAATGTAGTTATGAAAGTAACTCTGTTTTGTTTCGTAGCTGTTTGGTGGATTGTTAATCGGCATAGGTTTGTATGCATTTGTGGACAAGTGGCAGTTAACAGGATGGGTCAAATTAGAAAACGTATACGATGTGATATTAAACATATCTTTGGTTATGGTAATAATGGGGGGCGTAGTTTTTATTGTTAGTTTTGCCGGATGTGTGGGGGCTCTCAGAGAAAATACATGTTTACTTAAGTTTGTAAGTTATTTGAAGTGCTTCGCTTTTGTAATGTTAACTTTAGACTTTTTAGTACTCCCTGTGCTTGTTGATATTCTTTCTCCTGGAAATGGCCATAGCAATAGTAGGTTTTGTGTTTCCTCACAAGATGCAGTCCATGTTGGAGGAAAACTTCACTGACAAAATAATTCATACATATCGTGATGATCCCGACTTACAAAATTTTATTGATTTTGCTCAACAGGAGGTGAGTTTCTACTTTTATTAACCTAACTTAAGAAGTCCTTGCCATGCGGTGTTGTATATAAGTTAATTCTGAATGGTTTCAGCCAAAAATAAACATCAAATTTGGCTATAATTAGCGAATAATAAATATAAAGCCGTGTTGGGGATTGGGGGGGGGAGATTGGGTGTGCTTAGCACCACCAACATCTGGATTAGAACCATCATAAATGTATGTTTTGAATATTTGAATACTCAAAGTGGCAGTGCAATTTTGAGATTGTCAAGTTGTAAAAAACTTTAATTAAATACCCAATAATTTATTATTTATTACCTTGAAAATAAGAACTTGCAGTTATAATATTGCAATCCAATGCAAATGCAGTGTCTTGAACAAATTAAGACTGTGCTGTTAGTAATACATAAATATTGTTAAATGATTAAAAAAAAAATTAATTAGGTAAAACATGAAACTATTTGAAAATATAAACGCTGAGAATTTTTTTCTTACTATGTTAGGCTTTTGTAAAAAAAATTCTTTTGGTAATCTCCACTGTGGCTTTTTGTGTGGAGGTCGGGACTATATGGTGGATTTTGTAATTATTCAAACGCTTGAACGACTTGGATCTTGTACATTCTGCAATTGTCGTGTAAAAGCACAGCTTTCTAGTCAAAACTGTGATTGATGCCTTTTCTCGCCTATGGCGTTTTTCAAGTTGCCCATTGTTTCTTTATAAGCATTTCCCATTATTTAACTTCACATCGTCTTTGTTTATGTTTGAACAAGATTTGTAGCAATCTTATAATCCAATTTTGACCTGCTTTCACCGATTGTCTTGAAATTTTGCACATATATGTAGTTCCGATGACGATGCAATATTCTTCAAAAATTTGGAGGAAATATTGTTAATTGATGTATCCAAGAAACTTTGCAACCGAGTTTAAAGATGAATACAGGTGTTCCTAAAAAATATTTTGGTTTTACCCAAATTTGGTAACGAGAGGCTGTTTGAAAGTAAATAAACGAAAAGAAAACCTGGGAGCTATTGGGTTATTAACCCCCTCATGCATAGTGTCGTCATATTATTTTCATTATATTACTATGAAAGTCATAATCATAATCTAATACTTATAATAGAACATGGGCGTCCATAGGACCATTTTCAGGGGGAGGGGCAAAAGCAAAAAAAAATTTATTATAAAAGAATTTTAATCATTTAAAACCACAAGTTTTAGAAAATTTTGAAAACTTGGGCTGGTGAAATATTAAATGTCTAAAAAAATTTAAGTAGCCAAGAGCCAGGGGGGGCGGCAGCCGACCCTTTTGCCACCCCCCCCCAATGGACGCCCATGTAATAGAAACATCTTAGAATTTATGTGATAAACAATATTTTTGCTTAATTCACCTAGCAAAAATTATGTAATAATACAAAATTGTTAGTTTCGATGCTGTGGATTAAGTTCAGAAGGATATATGGACTGGTCCAAGAACGAATATTTCAATTGCTCATCTCCTAGCGTGGAACGCTGCGGAGTTCCATATTCTTGTTGCATCAACGCCACTGATATAAGTTCAGGTCTGGTTAACATAATGTGCGGATATGGGGTGCAAATGCTCTCGGTAAGTGTTCATAAAGTTTAAGTTTCGAAAATTTACTCAAGAATTTTAAAGGTTGCAGAAGCAAGTAAGAAGGTTTGGACATCGGGTTGTATAGAAATTGTGAGATCGTGGGCCGAAAGAAACCTATACGTGATTGCTGGAATAGCGTTAGGCGTCGCTTTATCTCAGTTGTTTGTTATTTACTTGGCCAAAACTTTAGAAGGTCAAATAGACTTACAAAAATCAAGGTGGGCTAGTTGAAATATTGCATATAAGGCCGGTGGGCCTAGGGTGTATTTGTAAACTGTCATACGTCCTCTCAAATCATAACGCAATGTGTTTTTAATAAATTCAATGGGAGTGTGTGCTTATACAATTTTGACGCCCATAATTCTTAAATGTAATTTTGTATAAATAATCGGTGATTGTGTTTGTTTTTTGTTTCAATTTTGTGTTTTCTTATACATTACAAAATAACCAAGCTCATTGTTTTTAACAATTCTCAAAAGACTTGTAATTTGTATATTGTAGATAACTTTTTGGAAAAATGTACAATTTTTGACTTCACTAAGAAAACCTGCCAAGTCTTTGTAAAATTTTTAGTCCTTTGATCACATACCAATACTCATTTTTTTACAATTTTAAAATATTTCTAGTTGTAGTATTTTAATGTACAGGGTGTTTGATTACCACCTGTATGAAAAGTAGTTTTGTAAGATCTGTCCATTTTTCTAAAATTGTGCCAAAGCTTTTTTTAATGTGTAGTGTTCGTTTAATCATCACAGGTTCATCTAGATATTTAAAGCAAATTTAATTATTTATGAACTTTCTAACTTTAATTTCAGATATGAATGGTATTCATATGTGAGTAATCATTTAACTAGGTAAAAGAAGAATCAAAAATCCATCACAATTTTTAGAGCACAAGTTTAGTTTTTAATTTGTACAAATATTTAATTTTTAATGTAAATCAAAAGATAAATTTGTGATTTGATTGTAATTTTATAAAATGACATAGATTTTAATATTAGGCTTAAGGTTGTCTTTAGTATCGAATTTTAACGCGAATTTAGATAAATCTGATAAGGCAGTTAACTTGCACCATCAAATTTCTTGTCTCATAGTTATTTTTAAATCCTAATCGAGGCGGTTTTCATAGGCAACAGCAAGCTTTGATATTTCCTCTATCAAACGCATGTTTTATTTCTAACAAATTTTAAAAAATTGTGCCTGTAAGTTAAGAGCTTGTCTAAGTTGATTGTTCTTATCGATTGGTCCAAATTTGCCTTTAGTAAATATTTATAGGACATTTATTAAATTATTTGTGACTTTCGTTTTTGTTTAAATTTTTAAAAAAGTTACTCTTTCTATTACTATTTTATATCTGTACCACCTACTGTATTATAAATTATCTTACAATTAAATTCTTTTAATTTCCTTTTCTAGTTCTACTTTAATTTAAAAAAATGCAAGAAAGGTTGATTGAAATCATTTGATGACTTTGTTGAGCTGTAAGTAAAAGTACTTTGAAATTGTCTTATGCTTTTCTCATTGATAAAGTGGCCTAGAAGTGTCATAGATATCCTACTCACCACTAAATTCTGTAATCTTTACACATTTCAATATCACTTCTATTTATAGCTACCTATAATGAATGATATGATTTATTATATTGTAAAATGAAGCATAGATTTTTTCAAAATTGATGGCTTTGTACCTCTCATCAGTGCTCCCCAAATGGCTTCATTAGCTAACTAGAATTTAACTATGCACAGGTGGATTAACGATCAATCAAATCGTTATCAATTTATTCACATTTTCTAGCATGAGCTAAGCCTCCTCATAGCTACGCCAGCGCAAAATATGGTTCATAAATTAAAATATTTCCTCTTTCCACCTGTGAAAATGTGATTGTATTATTTATTAAATAAAAAGTTACATTAATTAACAAGTAATTTGTGGAAAAAAAAGAAAATTTTGTTATGTTATCTACTGATAAAAATTTAATCAAAATTTTGATTAATCAAATTTGGAAAAAATAACTACTTACCTAGCAATGATAAGAAGGTAAATTTATATAATCAAAATCATGAGGAGAGTAGGTGGAATAAGGTGGGCAACATTGTTAAAATCAAAACAAATTTGTTTAACTATTAAATCTTTTATTTCACTTGCAAAATTGTTAGGGAAGTGAAAAGGTAATTCTTAATTATAAAATTTACATTATGTACATGCGCATCTTATCAACAATTTTATCAATAATAATTTATATCACAATAGCATTTTTAATAATTAATTGCTATGGAAAAAAGGTAACTTATCGTTTTTCCTTTATCATTTGGTAATCTTAAAGTACTCTACATCAAAATTAATTGCAATTTATACAGATTTTCAGCAAGTACACTCTGAATTATTTTATTATTTACAAGTTTTTGAACACGAAAAATGTCGTACAATTTTATAGTAAACCTTTTCTCAAGAAAAAAACCAGAAGAAAAACCTCCCGAAGAAATTAAACCACCCGAAAGGAGGATTTCGATATCAAAGACAGGAAGGCTTCGAGAAAAGAACAAAGTCAGGCTATCGATAAGTGAGGAAACGTTTGTTACCATGGAGAAAGCTAAGTGTATTGTGGAAGCTGAAGAAAAAGACGGTTAAGTGATAAATTTTCGTTAAATTAATTAAATTATTTATTTTTCGAAGAAAAGGTGTCTTATTTCATGTTTGTGCTTGTAAGAGACTCACATCCAAAATACAAAACGTTGACCGACACATTGGACAAGTGCATTTTGATGATAACCACGTTTCAGGTTCGGAACTGTCCTGTCGAGAAGCAAACCATTTTGCCATGCAGTCAATGCACCACATGGGTTTGCAGTGGCATGTAACGCAGGGTTCATTGAGTCCTTCATCGATTAAACACATTTTCTGTAATTTCACATTTGCTTGAGTTTGCATGCAACCGATGCAACTTTCCAATTCCTAAAATTAGTTAGAATTAATCAAAAAGAATTTTTGGGAATGACATGCCCCCCTAAGTGGAATTTGGGAGTGAAATTGGTGTCAAACGTTTGAGCTTTCAAATTTTTCGTTTGAGCCTTCATCATCGCAGAGTTATTGGGGATGGGGACTGTAGATGAAATCTAACATATGTTATTCTTTTTTCGTTCTTATTTCGAATTTTTTTGTGTGAAATCGATGTATATCTATATAGTGCTTCGTTTGAATTTGAATGAGCTTCTATTCCCATCATTTTAATTTCATTTTCTACAAAGTTACGAGTATTTCAAATTTCGAGTACTCCGAGCAAGTTTCGTACCTTGCGGTAGAACCTTCGACCATTTAAACTTATAGACACGCCTTGACTTTCAAACAGTGAAGCAAACATGAATGACGTCACTGGTGGGTTAAATGCTAAGATACACCTGTATATACTAACTATAAGTTAAGAAAATAGTTGATTTTAGTGTTCATTTTAACTAAGCGCTAAAATATTAGAATTTCCACTGTATTCTTACCAAAAACAGTTTTATGAATTTTTTCAAAATTTTTTACTCAACCCAAAAAAAGTTACGACTTTTTATAAAAATTGATGTTTTTTTCTTCAAACGATCATAACTATTTCAAAAATTGACTAATCGGAACGTTTTTTTTTTGTTTTTTGTCTTTAAACGTACTTTTCAAGAAAAAATATTAAAAAAATATTCAAATTTGAATTCTACAAAATTTTTCATTTTTTCGGAAATAATCATTGATTTTTTAAATTTCGACACTTGATTTGTAATTTTTTTATTTCAAAAAAAACTCTGATTTATTTTGCGCATAACAACGCAAGCCCCATAATGGGCCGACATTTCTTTCTAATCTTTTGGTTTAATTAAAAATTAATTTTGTTTTATTTTTAGGCAAAAATATTTTTGAATTAAACAAAATAAATAGAAAGAAATGTCGGCCCATTATGGGGTTTGCGTTGTTATACGAGGAATAAATCAAAGTTTTTTTTTAAATAAAAAAATCAAAAATCAAGTGTCGAAATTTGAAAAATCAATGATTATTTCCGAAAAAATGAAAAATTTTGTAGAATTCAAATTTGAATATTTTTTCTTGAAAAGTACGTTTAAAGACAAAAAAAAACGTTCCGATTAGTCAATTTTTGAAATAGTTATGATCGTTTGAAGAAAAAAACATCAGTTTTTCTAAAAATTCGTAACTTTTTTTTGGGTTGCGTAAAAAATTTACAAAACTGTTTTTGATGGAATAGTATATGTAAAAATTTTAGGAAAATCAAAAGGAGTCGGGTTCAAAAGTGGTCGATTTGGTGTGAAATGCCCCATATATTCTTTGCATAAAACGTAGTGTTTGAAATTGATGGACGGCAACCCAAAATTTTTTTAATAACTTTTTTTAACCCCATTTCATAACTCAGTGGCGTAACAAGACTTACTAATTTTCAATTTTTCTCAAGTTTTGAAACCTTTGAAATTTTTGAACTTGTTGAAACCCTCGACTACATTTGCTCCAAGCAACATGCGCCGATACGCGACGGCCTACCGGGAAATTTCCCAGGTAGTCACATCTGTTCCTGTATATTAGAAATAAATGATCAGATATTCCACCCAACACGTGATAATATGAATTGTTTGGAACCACAGAATAACTGATAAAACAATAAATAATAAACAAGATATTCTGATAGCAAAGTTGACATGTGGTAGCCTAAAACCTAAATTATTAGGTACCTACTATTTGCCAGCAATTTGCATGTTATTATTTCAGTTTCCTATTTGTTAGCAATTTTTAGGCTCATTTCCAATTTAAGCAGGATTAGGTGTTTTAACCTGATAAAATAGAATTAAAATTAAGGGTTATTGTACGGAACTTACTCGGAGTACTCGAGATTTGAAATAATCGTAACTTTGCAGAAAATGTAATTAAAATGATGGGAATGGAAGATCATTCAAGCCCAATGGAAGCTCCATAAATAGACATAAATTTTACAAAAAAATTCGAAATAAGAAAGAAAATAGAATAGCATGCTATTAGATCTCCTCAAGAATTTCACGAATAACTCCGCGACGGTTGAGGCTCAAACGAACATATTGGAAGATCATTGATGCATTTGACACAAATTTCACCCAAAAATTTCGACATGCATCTAAGAAAATTAGGTTCAGACAATTGCGAGGTAATCATGTTTATAATTTTATTATGCTTGGCTGATGAGCTTCTAATTAGACTGAATTAATAGTAATCAGTAATCTTCCAATTTTCGTTGTTCATTAATTTGTGAAAATTATCTCCCCTTATTCCTTGATTTTTCTTATTAATTTTAATCATAATTGTATTAAAGCTCAAAAACTGAAATATTAAAAAAAAGGGCTAAATGATGACGGAGCATGCAGTAACCCAGCAACAAATACGGTAGCTACAAAGGCCACTCCCCTATTCATTTGTTATCAAACAAAATAATTTCATTGTGTTCTGTTATTTCAAAAATAAAAACGTACCTGTTGATATTGGTAACGTGCGTTTTCGTCTACGACAGTCTTGAAGGCGTCGATAAATTTGTCCATTAAGCTTTTATGGAATTTGACATTAGGTAGAACAGTTATGATTCTTGCCACGCGGTCCGACAAGTCCTTAAAATCCAAAGTGTTTAATCGGATGATGAAGGGTTCCACGTTTGCTCTCGAACTTTTTACTTCGATATTAACAAATTGCACCTGACCTAAGCTGTCCACCGACATGGTGTGAGTGTCACTTTGGTTAACTTGTAATGTGGCATCGCTTTGATGTACCACGAAAACTGTCAGCGGTGTCACTTTCATTATCCAGTTCTCGGTCGCTATAACTCTGCATATTGCGTTCGTCCGGATGCATATCTTGTCTACCCTATTCAAAAAAGGTTTCAAAAACCTTATTTTTTCGAAAATTTGGAGCTTACCTTCGAAATTCGTTGTTAATATTGGCAGCCACAGTCAACCAATCAGAATTGTTGTTACAAAACTTGGAAACGTTCTTCACTATGGGATGGTCTTTCCAGTTGTCGCGGTACCAATTTGCTATCTGATAAAGAGCCAACAGTGGTAAAACGAGTGTTGATGTTGCAAAGAACCAGAAGAAGACGTTGAAGAGCGAAATAATCTAAAATAGGAAATTTAGTCAAACCGTTGTTACGAAGCAACGTTTCAGATTAGAGATTACCTCCTCAGAGTAACCGGAAGTGGCTAACACGAGGACGTAAGTTACAGGTAATAGGGAATAGATGAACAGATTCAAGCAGGAACGTCGTAAATGGTAGGTTACGAATTGTTCAGATTCCGACTTCAAATAAGTGGCAAAAATTGATTCAATTGTTATGCCAGACGTGACAAATTCGACTGGGGGGTAAATAATACAGCAACACAACAAAAAGTACAGCAAAGTAAATAATGAAAATTCTTGTAGTGGTTCCATGTTTGACAACACAACTACTAGGTTATGTTACGCTTTCGAGATAATTAGAAAAAAATAATGTTAATGTTGTGTTACGTAATTTAATTACGAGTTTGTTTTGCAACTTTTAATAAAAAAAAAAAAGAGTATTGATTTCTATGCAGACGTGTCCAAAAGTTTTTCGATTTAGTCGGGTCGCGAACCTAATCGTAATTAGTTTACTGTTTTATCTACCCGAAGTGGTGCACCATAAAATTAAATAATCGATCCGATTATTTCGGTTTTATTAGTTATGAATAATATTTGAGATAACGTAATTTTACAAAATAATCTTTTTGTAATTTCGTTGCTTGGATCCTCCAGACGTGATTGAAAGTGTGGGAAATTGCAAGGATTCGTTTTATTTAACGGGTCAGCTGTCAAATGCGATGGAATTTTAGTGCTCGTATCCTTGGTGACCGATACAACAACTCGGAAAATTGGAAGGTAAACGAGACATTTTTTGGTACATAGTAACTTTCTGCCTTTGTTGTAATTTGCGTTTCCTACGTTATTGTTTTCGTGATTTATTTTTGATTCGTTCAGCGGGAGCGCCGTACAAATATACGCGGTGTTTGGTACGTTAATTGCATACTTTTAATTTTGTTCACCTTTTAAAAATGGCTCCCATTTGTATGGAGAAAAATTTGGCGACTTATTTTTTTGTTTTAATTTTCATTTTGATGCGACCCCAGTGGCTCATTTTAATTGTGATTTTTTTCTAGATAACGTAACGATGTCGTCCTGGAACTTTTTGCACGTTTAATTACACTTTCATTCGCACAAAGGTAACTAATTAAGAGTTTCTTAAATTGTAAATCTGAGGTTTTAGATTACTCACCGGGGATGCGTTAAATTAAGGGCTTACAAATAAGCAACTAATTTTAGGACGTCAAATAATTTTTCAATTGCTCCTTTAATTCTCTTATTTTCTTTCATTATCCTCGTTTGTATCTTAATTTACCGTTCACTTAATTAACGAAAGTTTGTTTACTAATCTTATATACAATTTCGTTTACTTACCCCAATTATACTGATATACCGCATGTTGCTTTTTGTTGGTGGAATACATACTTACACTATGGGAATCGTGCACCTGATGTCAAAAGAATGAGATAAAATCTTACAATTTGAAAGAATATTTTTCTTTTTGTACCGCCGCCACAAGATTACGATTTTGTTTGGCGTTGGAAGTTTTTAGTTCAAGATGTAGAAATATCAAGGTCAAAGCATTGATTTACGACAAGAGGATACAGCTAAGAAGTGAAAGCGAATGAACCCCAGCTTCGTAACCATAGCAAGTAGCCATAGCAATCACTTTCACGGCCTCCTCGTGCAATCAGAAATCTCACCTGAACTTTATTACTTCGGAACTTGGTTTTCAATTAAGAAATCCTGCCACATATTAAATTTTTTGTCTTGGTCCACTTTTTTAACTGCATACATTTTATCGTGAAAATTAAATTATTACTACATTTCCAAAGTAATTTAGAAATACTATTTGAAAAATAAACCAAACTTTTTTTCTTTTCTTCTTTTCGTAAACTAAAAATGTTTTTTAGTAACAAAAACATTAGTATTAGTTTAGCTTGCAAAAGTATAATATTAAATAGAAAAATATCTGAAGAACGTAATAATTATACCTAATAACTTTAATATTGACAAAAAAGAATTCAAATACATGGATAATCTGAATAGAAAGTTGGCAGACCCCCTTTAGATTACCTAAACTTTCAGACTAGAATTCATAGTAACAAAAATTACAATCCAAAACTAGAATATTTATTAAAAGAAAAACATAAAGGAGTCACAAGAGAAACAAAACAAAAGAAATTCTTAAATTTTAACTTATAACAACTACAAAAAGAACACTTTAAACAACTATTAATTGATAATGCGAAATACTAACCACTAATTAATCCAAATCTTTGGATTATCGAATACACGTTGGGTATTCTATACATTATTATTTTATAAAACAATGGATAGGGAGAGCGCGAGAACACTAACTGAAATACTAGATCAAGCGAAGTATCAACTATAAGTACGGGCATTACTTTCTGCAATAAAAATTTAAAGTGTTCTTGAAAAATAGGTCAGTAGAAGGCAACAAAATTAAATTTTGGTGGTCTCATTGAAGGGCTTTGATAAGGAAGAAATAAAATTGCTATAAATTTGAAAAATTTACCTTAGTTAGTGAGGTGAAGTAACTCGTGATATCTTCCAGTTTAAAATAGTTTTGTAAATTAAAGATTTGTTAAATGGGAAGTATCAGCATGATTTCCTCATAAAGAGAACAAATTTGAACAAAATTTCTGTACTTGCCGAAAGCTTTCTTGGTTTAGGTATTGCAGAAAACGGGAAGAAATTTCGTTTTATTCTTTACTTCTTAAAAGTATGTACAAGGGGGGGGAGATTTATCTACTAAGTGTTCAACTCGTACTCTTTACATTCGACAAAAAAAGGAATTTGCCGTCAAACCCAATTACATATGGGGTAAACTAACAAATCCAAACTGAAAACTTAAATACACTATTAGCAGGAAGTTAACCAAAATACTTGAAATTCTAGATCGAATTCAATCAATAATTGAATACAGCAGAAACTGCCCAATATGCCTATTTTAGAATTGCACCAGAAAATTCGAAGTATCGGCACAAATTAAGTAGATAAACAAATTTGTAACGAATAATAAATTATAAAAATTCTTTACAGAGGGGTCACCAATAATAAAAATTTAACATTTTTTAAATATTGTATTTGTTCACTGTTTCAAATAATTTTTTATCAATATACTTGTGGCTGGTCCCTTGTATCCTCCATAATATGCACACCAGCAGAACAGGATATTCTTGTCAGGTGCTATCCAGCACGTGAATATAAAGCGTCACCCTTGAAGGGTTACTTCCGTAAAAATGATAAAATATTGAATTCAAAATAAAATTTGTTACTACTACAAAAATAACGATCGTGCGATTTTTTCACCTTTGGATGGTTTCATGCAATTACAACTTGAATTTTGTTACCTATCAAACCTTGTGCCATTTTGTACCACTCTTTCACCCCAAATAATCCGGAAAAAATTCCCGTGTTTTAACCCTCACGTGTGTCTTGAAGCAAGGCTTAGTCACATGACTCATGCACAATTATCTAATAGCCAGGTGGATGTAGGTAATTGAGTGCTACAATTTTGAACCTTATAGGTACGGTATGCAAATGCTATTATTTAATCGCTAAAGCCAGGTGCATTTAAAGATAGTATTACATTTTGGACTTTGTTATTTCCTATTAAATTTACGCAATAGTAGGGGGTGGATACTATTAGTTTGTTTATCAAGGGGTGATCTATTCGGTGTTTGATGTAGTCACTTAATGCATCATATGTATTTCAATAGAAGGATTATCTTTTTGCTTGTTAGTGATTTGATTAGTTAAGGGACTGGTGCAAGTGAATTTTTATTTAATTGGGGATGATTGCAATTTTGTGCTTCTGTTTCACTTGAACTTTTCTGGAAGATTCAAATTTAAAAACGGTGTGTATTGTACGTATTTATCGCTTGCATTTAAGTTTTTTTTTATAACTACTACTTGTGCTTGCAAAATTTGAAATTTCAGAAAAAATATCATGTTTAGTTTTCTATGTTAAAAATCTACAATCATAACAAAATAACGGTCAACAATAAAAAATGTTTGTTTACATTATTTTTATTTGAAATTCGAGTTTTTATTATTATAAATAAACAGATTTAATATTATGTAAATTGAATTTAAAAATTTTGGTGCTACTGTTAATTGGATTAAAGTTTATTATAAAATTGCGGGTTTGAATGATTAACTTGCAATTTCTCTATTTTTCAATGTACTGAAACGCTCTGTGGTCACAATGTGTACCAAATATCGCAATCAGTATCTACTTGTATTCAAACAATAATAAAATCGAGTAAAAATACAAGATTTTTTTTTTGAAGGGGGAGGGTTTTACACCTAACATGGACCCCCAGGTATAATATAAAAATTAGAATTTTATTTTCCAAAAAACGTCTCTGCAGTAACTCGAAAACGGTGAAAAATGTTTGTCTTTTTATGCTGTACATCTTGATATCTTTCAACATTTTTGAGTTATTGGAGAAAAATTGGGTTAAGTCATAATCAATCTTTCGTGGTTTCGACTATAGCAACAGCTTTTTCTAATTACGCAAAATATTAAACAATTTAAACTTATTTTTTATCAAAATTGGGTGCTGTTACCATTGAGATTGTTTGTTATCATGTTATTTGTTATCAAAACTTTTATTATTTATCTATTAGAACAATATAACGCAGCTCCTATACTAGATTAGTTTAATAAAATGCAATTTAAGTGACTACCCATTAATTTTTTTGTATCTGCCGATACGAAAAACAGCACTAAAACACATAATTGAAAACTTTGCAAGAACAGAACAGAAAAGAATCAAAAAGAAATACATTTTTTTTTCTACTTTATTGCACAAATTTTGTTGTTGTAACAAAAATTGGCATTATTTAGGAACAGTCAAGGTCTCCTAATTTCTCTTGTACTGACAAAGCAAAAATCTCTTTCTAAATCTAAAAACAGATATTGCTATAATTCCGAAGCGATCAAAGATACCCAGGTGTGACCAAATGTCCAGTAGCAACCAAATCAGGCTAGTTTTAAGATAAAAGGAAACTGTAACATGCGTTGTAGTGTCATCATAGAGCTCACTTGCTGAGTCAATTTTTTTACACCTTCTTACTAGGCAAATGTTTACCGACAATAACAGACTGATGTTAATTTCTACTTTCACATAGCAACCACAATCATTTTTATAGCAACCACAGGCAAATAACGGACGTGGAGGTGAACTCACAATCTTTACTTGCGTATCATGTTCATCAGCTGTCCAAACTTAACTTACTTTATCGACAGATTATTTGAATTGAATTTCGGTTTTGTTGAATTCATAAAGGGGGTCTGGGCACCCTCAAATTTTTTGAAAAAATAATTTTTTTAGCACGAGCTAAACCGTTTTGCTTTGAAGTAGTAGGTTCATTCTTGTAGGTACTTATATTTCTTAGAATTCTAAAGCAGTTTTTCAAATTTTTTTAATTAAAAAAAAAACAGAAAAAGTTTTATCATGTTGTAAGTTGTCTTATAATAATTTTCAGTTAAGAGGGGCACTTTTTTCAGGGCTCTTTTAATTTAATCAACAGATGGCGCCTACTTAAATATTTTTATAAAGTAAGAGGAATTTGCTATATTTAAAATATAGCAAATTCGTTGAGATAATACTATTCTATAAACAATATTTTTGATCTTAAGCTATTTTGAGTTCGTATTGAGTATGTCAAAACACACTCACTTACAAAAAAAGATAATTAAACTTTAATTACGAATTGTGTTTTTATAAATAAATATTACGAACTCAAAATAGCTTAAGATCAAGAATATTGTTTATAGAATGGTATTATCTCAACGAATTTGCTATATTTTAAATATAGCAAATTCCTCTTATTTTATAAAAATATTTAAGTAGGCGCCATCTGTTGATTAAATTAAAAGGGACCTGAAAAAATGCCCCTCTTAAGTTTACATATGACAAATGTGTACTAAAATTCTACTTCGCCAGTGATTGGTTGACGAACTTACACTGGCTTAATAATCTCCTCAATTGACAGCTTAATATAATTTATTATAGATCACATTTATTGATAAAATTATTAAATTTCTAGGTAATTATTGTTGATATTTTTATAAACAAGATTAGTAAAAATTGCTTATTTACATGAGCGTCTATAAGATCATTTTTAGGGGGGGGGGCAAATGAAAAAAAAAATTTATTATCAAAGAATTTTAATGATTTAAAACCGAAAGTTTAGAAAATTTTAAAAACTTCGGCTGGTAAAATATTAAATGTCTAAAAAAAATTAAGCAGCCGAGAGCCAGAGAGGGCAGCTGACCCTTTTGCCCCCCCCTCCCAATGGACGCCCATGCTTATTTACGTATCAGTGTCAATCTATGCAGGGATTTGAAGCAGACCTTTTCAAGTAAAACTTTTAATTTAAATTACCAAAGTTCAAAAACTGTAAAAGAATAGTTTTTTTGCTGTTTAGTCATCCTGTAATTTATAACAATGAAAAAATATGGAACAGTGAAGCAGTTAAGATTTGCTGTGCTCCGGCTCCTCTATAGTTTCAATGCCCTAGTTTTAGTTATTATATACACTAAAAGTGGCCAAACTTTCTTAGTCGATAAGTAAGTTTAAAACAGCTATGTTTTGTTTTACATATAGTTTTACAAATCTTAGTTTTTTAGTGTGACAAAAATCTATTTTAATACCTTGGTGAGTTCATCAGAGACGCTTACAGCCTAGCAGTTATGTATTGACTGCTAATGCCAAGGCACTTGGTTTGAGTCCAGACGACGTAAGAACTTTATTCTCACTTTTTCTCTACAGAAGGTAACGGTAACCTTCGAGGTAATCTGCAACGGGAATGCTTCTTAAAATGAATTACACTACGCTTTCCGTGGTTTGGAGTCCACGTTAAATGGTAGGTCTTCTCGGGTTGTGAACATAATTCTTATAGATCGTGCTAAATCTAAATATTACAAGACGTAAGCTGCTCTAAGAGACCAATTTGCAGTGGCTATTGGTCAAGTGCACATTTTAGGACCTTTATCACAGATATGAAAGAGAAGAAGAATGGATTCGTTTTTAACTTGAATAAACGCGAACTGTATTGGTATTTTGTATCGATATCAATATCTAGTGCTAAATTGATTCCCAAATTCTAATTTTCCAATAGCACAATATTTAAATGAGTAAATCTATTTCCTTCTTTGAATTTATAGAAAGAGAGATGTCAAAATTGTGGGAAACTAGCGATGATTTAAATGTTTGCAGCATTCTGGAGATATGACATAAAACGCAAATTATTCAATAAACACTAGATCTCTTAAAACCATAACTTAAAAAATAAAAAAAAAATTATTTGTTACTAATAATGGAAATTGGCCAACATTGTTTTTTTTAATTGTTCATTAAGATAGTTTTGTAATCTTGAAACATTTGCTTATATAAACACAAAAAATAATTTGATTTACTCTGTAAAACGAAAACTGGGATTAGGGGATTCCCAAACTCTAATTTAATGTAATAAAATGCTTGTTATACTTCACTTATGGATAGGTAATTTGGCCAATTAATATATTTATAGGATACAAAGGTTCACATGTTGGTTACATCTGTGAGACATTTGGATAATTAGGGGAAGGGGGGTAACGTTGTCTAGAATCTGCTATCTTGAAATTTTGTTTTATTTATAACTCCATTAATTTGTGTTTATCTAAAATATATTGTACAACTTTTCCAATTAAATTTATGAATATTTTTGATTTTACATCTTGAATTTTAAAGAAAAGCTTTCAGATGTTCATTTTTTCTTTCTGAAAAAGTTTCAGAATTAAAAATTCATTTTAATAGAAAAATTGTTCATTTTAGATAAAGCCAACGAATGGAGTAGTTATAATATAAAATAAGTAATATCGTCGTTGTGATGTCGGTGCAAATTTTCTCATTCTTTGGATTGGACGTTTCAGAGGGCAGCAGGCGTAGTCAGGGTGACAAAGCCATGGCAACTACAGCTCGTTTTACATCAGGAAGAAGTAGCAGCCCCTCCACACCTACCCCGGCTACTACGCCTCCGACCCAGTCGCAGCCTACGCAGCTTATAGTTCTACCGGCTACTCTACATCAGGTAATTCATAACTTATCATATTACTCTCCATTTTTATTATTTTCATTATTGATTACCTACTTTTTTTCCACACTAAATAATATTGATTTCATCTCATTTACACCACTTTATCTTTCATTTAGATTATCACGAGTTTACTTTTTATCTAAATCAAGTTGTCCTTCCTTTGTTTCAATATTTTTTGAATAATTTATTGTCATTTATGACTGAAAGTAATTCAAATTTCAAAATGCGTGTATTGTCATAGCAGCTATAATGTATATCTAAAAAAAATTGGTTTTATTGTTGCAGGCAGGCAATGGTGGTGCACTAGTAAATGGTGTTCCTGTAATCGACGTTTCTGCATTGGAACAAGCTGCAGATTCAAGTAACGAAAGTTCGGCGACAACAGAACCACAAGGTGATTCCCACGACACGGATTCTATAAATCAAACGTCTCCACAGTTCATAACAGTTACAGGTATCTGTTGTGTTTTTTTTTACTTTGACCATTTTATGTTGTTTTGAACTTAGAATTCCTTATTTTATAATGCATGCTTTTCTTTTCTTTTGTATAAAAAAGAGTACACTTGCAGAAGGATTTATTTCAAATTGCTAATAAGAAAGTGTTACCGGGCACTAAAATTCTTTGAAATTACCACAAATGTACTAATAATGATTTATAACCAAAAAAGATGTTTTTTGATTTATTTCAGCAAGCTTTGGAAGGTTGATTGAAAATTACAGTTTGGCAGTTGTTTTTTTTTGAAAGATTGGTTTCTTAGGAAAATCCTGTGGTGAATAAGAAAATCATTGTTAAATTGCTCTAGAAATTGTGATGAAATATTTTTCATGTAAGGATTACTTTAAATTACACCTGTAGTACCTACTTAAAACGTGAGAAGTAAATTCTGAAAAGTCAAAATTTACAAAGAACGTAGTTTGAATTTTTAGGTTTCTTCTAGTTTTAATAATTCATAAAAACAATTTGAAGAATCTTTCTTGTTGGGTCTCTTTTTCTTGTTATTTTTAAATAACGTAAACACAGTGCACACTCACTAGAAAAAGTTTTTTCGTGATTTTTTGTGATTTAAACTTTTTTATTATAAAACATTTTTTAATGCTGCCAGAAGCTGCAGCTAGATCTTATGCTTCATTAACACCCGTGCAGCCTGCAGTAGGTAAGCACTCTCAAAAATCATCAAATTAGTTGTTGTCTCTCTATGTTTCGTAATACTATAAGATTTGTTGCCAAGGTATCATACATGATGAGGGGGCATGTGTCACCTGCACGTGATCATAGTTCACATGTCTTATTTTATTACCCCTCATCATATGTGAAATCAATTCTTATTGGTATCTTTTACAAGAGGGTTGCTCTTACATCTCTCCAACAGGTAGGGTTTGTTACATTGTATTCATATTATGAACGCATGGCTGCATTTTTTACTATATTAACCCAGAGCTTGAGGGGTTCACCTGTATTTAGTTCTTTTATTGCACTCATCATGTTAGGATTTGATACTATGTTTTGTTCGCCTTACAGAAGTCCATGTTTATGTAAAATTTACTTTTTTGTACGATCTTTTTTTAAATCAAACGTTTTCAGTTGCTCAAGAAGGTGACACTGTGGCGTCCCATCAAGGATATCATGTTCAATATGTGGAACCCGAAATATATGCTACACAGACTAATGGTGGGCAAACACAAATGTAAGTTACACTTTTATTATTGTTATTCTTTTGTAAACAAAACTTTTGTTTTAGGGCTTACCCCGTTTATACGGTAGGAGAATCGGGTACCTTATACACCAACCAAGGCCAATATTATGCAACTAACACCGGCACATCTGGTACCGCAGCGGCAGTGGGATATGGTGCAACTGGAACGCATTACCTTGTTCAACAAACCGTGGATGCAGACACTCTTATCGCATCAACAAGAAACTCACCTCAAGCAACAAGTGCGGTAAGTGTTCCCTCTTAGAAGTTTTGTAATTACTAACCCCTTATTATTAATGTGACAAGCATCAGATGTCGCTTTCATTTTGCTTTGTTACTAATCTTTCTGGTTGTGGTATTCACTAATATTTATATAGGAAACAAGCTATGTTGCGACAGCTACTGTGCATGCATCATCTTCTACTCAGGTATCAGATGAAGGCGGATCTTCCTTGGGACATGCTACTCGAGTTTCGCCTGCCACCGTAAGTCTGAACTAATATTTGTGTGTGGTTTTTCACTACTTTTTTTCCCATCACGCACAGTTTTTATTTGCCACTAAAATCTGACTGACTTGCACCTACAAGAAGAACCAACAGTTTAGAACCAACCACAGAGTTTTGTAGATAGCATCAGTAGCCCTAGTTTTTTATTTTTTGCGTGTAGTGTGAAAGCCAACTTAATTTTCGAATAAAATACAAATTTTATTTATTTGTAACGTTAAGAATATTTAAATGCCTACATTTACAAGTGGTAGTTAAAATTTAATTAAAGTAGTTACTGAGATTTAATTTAAAATGTTATGTTATGTTTATATCTCTAAAATACATTCGATTATTTAAGCAGTGGTTTGAATGCAACTGTCTCATTTTTGTAAACAAATTGAAAAATTACTTCTATTGATTCTATTTTACAGAAAGAATGCGCTTGAATTTATATACTAATTTTGATGAATTTTCATTTTGTATTGAGAGGGGAGGAGTAGTTGATTGCACCAGTTCAAAAAAATCTCGTTAAGCTATTTTTGCGCGTCAACTTTACAATAGATATATTTTATATAATTTATTTTTACAAAATAATTGTTTCATAAAAGTGATGAAAAAGGAAAATCAATTTATGGAAAAAAATTTTGATTCCGACTAACTTCATACAATCTTTAAGCTAATTTGCGTCCATAAAATGCGACATATGATTTCTATAATAGAAAAAATTGTTTATAAATTAAAATTCAAATACAACCCAGTTGACCGACGCTGGAAATTTCTAAGCTCACCAAATTCATATCTTCGTAATTTCATTTAATATACCTATACGTAGATTCAGAGAAGCTCACAGAAAAGCGCGCTACAGTTATAACCACAGCGCGCAAATCACTAATAGTTGCTTAGCTTGGATAGGCGTACACAGTGCCATCTTTCAAAGTATTGGAGGTATAAAATATCTACTTAATACAGCTTTGTCTACTGTTGCCAAGCAAATGTCAGATTACAGTGTCAATTTGGACAATCCTTTTTATCTTTAATTGTCACCCGAGGACATTTGCTAATAGACAATAAAATTTGATTAATGCGATGTAGTGCAATTGGACATACATTGTCAATGCATGCAATAAATTTTTTTTTTTTTTTTTTTTTTTTTGAACTCCTTTTATTAATTTACTATCTGTACATAATACATTTGGTAAGTTTTATGGCTTGTTGTGACTAGAATGGCCTACCGTCCAACGACAGCCGCCAATGACTATATTTACAATACTAACTTGTACTTGTTACATTTAGATCATATTTTATATTAGAATCTTCTTTTTGGCAGATCCAGAAAATCGGCTCTTTTGAGTCTTCTGATTTGGTTGGAGTTGTCGGGTAGATTAAAGGCGAGGATGTTTGGATGATTGGACAACCTCTGATAGTACTTGGTACTGCTAGCTCGTATCTCCTCCTTAACGGTGTTTACTCTCAGATCTCGGTGGATAGCTTCATTGGTGATGTACCATGGAGCGTTGCTTATTTTTCGCAGGGTTTTGGATTGAAATCTTTGCAGAATTTCGATATTTGAGTTACTAGCCGAACCCCAGAGTTGAATGCCGTACGACCAGATTGGTTTAATGATGGATTTATAAAGAAGAACTTTGTTTTCCATTGTTAGTTGGGATTGCTGACCGATTAACCAATTCAACTTGTACAGTTTAATGCCTAGCTGTTTGCGTTTGGACCATATATGTTTCTGCCATGTCAACCTTCGATCTAGATGCATGCCGAGGTACTTTGTGTCTTCTGCCTGGGGAAGAACTTTGCCATTTAAGGTGACTGGTGGACACGTTTCTCTGCGCAATGTAAAAGTGATGTGTACAGATTTTTTCTCGTTAGCTTTGATTCGCCAAGTTTTCATCCACTTTTGAATCTTGTCCAGGATTGATTGGAGCATATGTGAGGCTATGGATGGATCTGGGTGAGATGCAATGACTGCTGTATCATCGGCAAAGGTTGCCACCATTACATTGGTTGAGACAGGAAAGTCTGCGGTGAATAGAAGATAAAGGATTGGCCCCAGGACGCTACCCTGCGGAACTCCTGAGTTGATTGGAACTAGTTCGGAATATTCGTTTTGGACCTTGACCTGAAACACTCGATCGGTTAAATAAGATTTAAGTAGATGGTAATAATTAGGTAGATGTTGCTTTATTTTATACTAATTTGCGTCCATAAAATGCGACATATGATTTCTATAATAGAAAAAATTGTTTATAAATTAAAATTCAAATACAACCCAGTTGACCGACGCTGGAAATTTCTAAGCTCACCAAATTCATATCTTCGTAATTTCATTTAATATACCTATACGTAGATTCAGAGAAGCTCACAGAAAAGCGCGCTACAGTTATAACCACAGCGCGCAAATCACTAATAGTTGCTTAGCTTGGATAGGCGTACACAGTGCCATCTTTCAAAGTATTGGAGGTATAAAATATCTACTTAATACAGCTTTGTCTACTGTTGCCAAGCAAATGTCAGATTACAGTGTCAATTTGGACAATCCTTTTTATCTTTAATTGTCACCCGAGGACATTTGCTAATAGACAATAAAATTTGATTAATGCGATGTAGTGCAATTGGACATACATTGTCAATGCATGCAATAAATTCGATAAGATTTATTGCATACATTGTAATAACGGACATATTAGTAAATGGTTGATTAAAAAATTTGATATTTCATTATTAAAAGCTAATGTAAAAGTAAACTACACAATTATCAAAGGAATCGGAACAATTATCGGTTAATTGGATAACTATTGGTTAGAATTGATGGATTGCTAAATGTCATTGGTTGCGTTAGTCACGTGACATGCATGTAATTCTCTACAAAATAATTTTTACTTGAATATAACGAAAATGAAATTATGAAATGAAAATATAAATTTGAATTTAAAAAAAATTTTAGCTAAAAAAAATGTTGTTAGTTATAAAAAAAATGAAAGGTTGATGTTAACTCTACGACGGCTTAGAAACGACTACTGATGCTGCTGTCGTTTTGCTACGCTCAGCCACAAGACCCAGTGAAAGCACGCACAATAGAATGCATCAATAAGGTCGATTTTGGTGTGAAAATTTAAACTTTAAAATCGATTTTTTTGACTAAATCCGCCGATATTTTTGAGATTCATCCTTAACTTGCATCGCTTCATTTTATCGTTCTATTTTAAATTCTATTGAGATTTGTTTAATAAATATAATATCTTTTGACGTGAGTTATTGTACTACAACCCAGCAACCCACCTTCTAATCTAATCCTCAAATTAAAAATTTTTTAGTTACTCTCTTTATGCCCCTCCTCTTTCCGGTAATAGTATTAACAAAAATTCTATCGACATTTTCTGTTTTAGTCACCTAACGATTTTAAATGAAAACCTTTGTGGATAAACTATACTTTTAGTACAGTCAACCAGGGTAACTTTGAACCATGGGGTCTAACTTTGCACCACTTACAAAGTTATGAAATTATGTGAACTCCATGATTTGAATAATTTTTCAAAATGGCAAAATTTTTTCTTTGTAAAAATTAAGAGTAACGCTGTATGATTTTAGGATAGTTCGTTTAGAAAAAAAGAGAAAAGGTCAATTGCTGTGCCTAATTTGAAATACTTGAATAGGATGATAGTTAGATCTATAGATGATAAATTGATAGCAAATATTATAAAAAAAATGTCGAAAAATATGAAAGGGTGCTGCAAACTTTATTTTTTAGTCAAAATTAGAGTAACCCTGCATGATTTTCATTCAAAAGGGTAATTCTTTTCTGGTCAGAATGCAAAATTTTTTGTGAAGGTTAAGAAACGGGGGGGGGGGATTAACCCAAAGCTGTGTACTATTAGCATGATATTTCAAAAAAAATCTGATAATGTTTTCTAAAATTTGATAACTTCATAGTTATTTTCTGATAATCACACTTTCTTGATCTGGCAAGACTGCCCTCAGCCGAGCCATTTTAAGGTAGAACTCTTTTTAACTTTTTAGCCTAAGAGTCACACTGGTTAAAGCTAGCTAGCTCATCATACCAAGATACTGTAGGTATAGTTTTGAATTACGGCAAAATTTTCCTTTTGAGGCTAGCCGTCAAGTGAGGTATCTATGGCGTAGGGCATAGGCGCAACTAGGGGGGCTAGGGAGGGCTATGCCCCAAAAATAAAAATTAGCTCCTTCTAAAAATCCCTAAAATTATTAGTTTTTAATGGTTAATATTTAAAACTTAATAGCTTTTTGAAAAAAAAATTTTAGATTCTCCAAAATTTTGATCCTAGTTGCGCTTATGGCGTAGGGCCATGTAGGATTCTAAGAGTTTAGAACTAGAGTTTAATTTAGAGACCTCTGTGATACATAATTTCTTGGTAGAATTTGATTAAAAAATTACTAATTAAGGGAGTAACTGGCGGCAATTGGAGGAGTTTACATACGTTCTGCAAATTCGTAAATTTGACATTCCATATTTGTCAATTATTTTTTGACAGTCAAACATCGTGTTTCCATAGTTTCACGCTTGTAAAAAATATTTGATCACTCTGTATAATAACAACAAGTTGTAATCTTGTAATGTGTGAGTGCTGCATGTGTGAAATTCAGGTATAAAAAAATGAACTTAAACAAATACATTATTTGAAAAAACTGGACAAAAAACTAATTTAGTTGGGCTTTTGCATCACACCGTATATAGTAAACTTGTAGTAGTGTTGCTTAGCAATAATGTAAATAACCAACAAAATGAACTCTTATTATGACGTAATGCTTTGAAACACAGTGTGTTGTTTATAAATTAACGATTTTTAAAAAATTCCGTTATTAGGTTCAATGGTTACTCGAAAATTACGAAACAGCTGAAGGTGTTTCGTTACCTCGATCGACACTCTATGCCCATTACTTGAGACACTGCGCCGATAACAAACTGGAACCTGTGAATGCAGCTTCCTTTGGCAAATTGATTAGATCTGTTTTCCTCGGATTAAGAACCAGAAGATTGGGCACCAGGTAATTTAGTCTTACAATGTGAACTATTGGCATTTCTAAAACACTTGTTTTCAAGGGGAAATTCAAAGTACCATTACTATGGTATTCGAGTGAAACCGGGGTCTTCTCTGACCGTCATCGAGGAACATGTTTCTAAAAATTTGTCTGGATCTAGTAGTATGTCTTCAAAAACATCAGGTAACGGAAATCGCAATTTTAAAAGGAATTCAGACTCGAGCGATGGCTCAATTGCTGTTAGTGTTATTACCCAGCATTTATCGTACCTCGGAGATGGCGGTAACGCCATACCCAATTTTCCCAGTATTCATTTTATGGAAGGTCTCTCAGAGGACTGTAGCATCGACGACGTTGACACTTTCAAGTAATTTTTGTACAAAATAATCGTTCTTGTTAGTCAATTTCATTTCCTTTTAGATCCATTTACCGTGAACATCTGGAAGCGTTTTTAGATGCAATTATGAGCTTAGAATTTTCTACAGTCGAATCTTTATGGAGAGAATTTTGGCGATCTCAAGATAATAACAACGGTGATGAATGCGAAGAAGAAAAATATTTATCCAAGTATGTCTTCGTTTTAACCTCATAAGATTATTAATGATATAAAATTAAAAAATTATTAAGTCACTGAAATGATATAAAAATCAATTATATTTTCATGAACTTTTACATATGACAATGTTATTAAACTGCTGATATTTGTATTTGCAGGTCAAAGTTATTTGCTTTGTGCAACTTAGAACCGATACAAGCATTTGTTCGTCAAGTGGACTTATCGTTTTACCAAAATTTGATCCAAGTTCTTGTGCCTGACGTTCTAAAACCGATTCCTGCCACCTTAACTCAATCGATCAGAAATTTTGCAAAGAGTTTAGAGAGTTGGTTAACTGTTGCGATGACGGGCGCTCCTAGTGCAATGTTGAATTCCAAATTAGCAGCTGTTACCGCGTTCGGTTCGAGTTTGCGTCGTTATACCTCCTTAAATCATTTGGCGCAAGCTGCTAGAGCCGTTTTACATAACGGTTCGCAAATTTCTCAAATGCTGAATGATCTCAATAGGGTTGACTTTCACAGTGTGCGCGAACAGGCGTCGTGGGTTTGTCAGTGCGATCATGATGTTGTTGCACGATTCGAACAGGACTTTAAGTTGACGTTACAGCAACAAAATTCGCTGGAGCAATGGGCGTCGTGGCTCAAAAATGTTGTCAAGAGTGCATTGAAACCATACGAGGGTAAACCAAATTTTTCAAAAGCTGCAAGGCAATTTTTACTCAAGTGGAGTTTTTACAGGTATGATCTAGATTTTCGTGATTGTATTCTGGTAATTTGAATTTCTTTTCAGTTCAATGGTAATTCGCGATTTGACTTTACGCTCTGCCGCTAGTTTTGGTTCTTTTCATCTCATTCGATTACTCTACGATGAATACATGTTTTACTTGATAGAGCATCAAGTTGCTGAAGTTACCGGTGTTGTTCCTATTGCTGTTATGGCAGAAGGCATTGTAAGTATTAATTAAATTATGATTTAAGATTTACTTTATTCTATTATTATAAACAGAGGTGAGCTAAGTGAACGGGCTAAGGATCGGATTCTAGGCAAGAAGCCCTTGGTTCGATCCCTAACCCGGACAATGTTTATCAAACTTAATTATGACCCTCTCTTCTCGGAAGGCAATGGCAAACCACTGAGAGTAATCTGCCAAGAAAGCCATTTAATAACGTATTAAATTGGTCACGACGCTTCTGTTAAGAAGCATACGAAGAAGAAGAAGATTATTATAAACAGCATTTGTTGCTTTCTTCCAAGTTTCCATCAAATTGAGTCATTTACACTAAGACCATAGCAGTGTGATTGTTGATTAAAAGGGCTCTAAAGGCTCTACTTAAGATACAAAGCGAGTTCTTAGCTGGATCCACTTTTAAATAAAGTAGACTTTCATCATTTTTCATCCCAAGGTCAAACTGCATTCAACCCTACACCGGCCTCATAAGCATTTGATCTTTATAGTGAATAGCCTTATCTGTAGCATTGAGAGCTGCAATCTTGTGAAGTCTTTACTGCTTTTCTGATAACCAACTGGGATAAACTAACCTGGTGCCATGTAATTAAATTAAACTACTCAAAGAAATGGACAAGTTTCTTTATTAAGTCATCAGTAGAAAAAGCTAAAAGGTGGGAGTTTTTTGTATTCAAAGGAAAATTTAGTCAACTTTTTCAGAATGAGAAAATTTGCTAAAGTTCTTTTCACTTCTTATAAATTTTTCTTGACTGGCATAAAATTCGAAATTTTGAGATGTTAGGGTGAGACGAGCTCAAACTCAGCTACAATCAAAAGAATCCCACAGTGTTGAAAATCGGGATGTTTTAGCTTCCAAAAGAAGGTATGAAGTCGTTAAGGGCAGACTAGAGAAGTCAATTGGATTTATTTTGCCCTTCTAAAAAGGATTAAATCTTCCAGTCTGCTTACTCATGTTTAAAACGTGGCCTTAAACGTACGTCAAATTAAAAATAGTGCAGCTGCTGCTCAGAAAAGTGTGACATAGGTACGAGTAGAAACGTCCATCAAAAATCTCCACGGTTACGAATCCAATAACATTGATGGTAATTAAATGGGCTAGCACCCACTTGAACTTTCCACTACAAAATCACCTTAATTTGATAAATTAAAACGACTTCACAGTAACATGACATAAAAAGATCAACTTATCGATTGGATTACCAATAGATTAATGACATAACTAATGAATTACTAGAATGTAGTGGTAATTTAGTCAATCCATTCATGTGCGTCATTTTCATTGTTTTTTACTTTTAAAATCGATTTTCTCAAAATTGGCTGAACAGTGAGGTTTTAAAATTTGAACTTAATGAAGTTCTAATTATTGGATCAAATCGATCATTCCAATGTGGGAGTAGTTAATGTTCATTTTATGTAATTAATAATTTTTTTCTTTTCAGAAACAAGACATGGAGCAAAATAATATAGGAATGTATGGAAGCGACGTGGGTATTTGCAATGGAGATTCAAGTTTGCATGGAAATTCAAAATTGGGTTGCATAAGTCCCTCAGATCATACGTCGAAAAGAATGAAAATCAGCTAGCTCACACACGAATCAAAGTTTATAATTTTTCGTTAGCACAGTTAGTTTGTTAAGTTTTTTTTTGCAATACTATTTATTAATTAATTTCCTTTTTATCTATTAGTTATTATTACTTGTATAAAAATTTTTAAATAATATTAATTGCGTTATGTGATTAATTTGAGAAATAACGCGTGAACCCAGTGAAATTACGAGAATTTTAGCATTTGTTGGCGAATTTTCAATGTTATTAAAATTGTGGTAGACCCGCAAATTACAAATTTTGTTGTTGATTTAAAGAGAGGCCACAATACAAACTGATCTTATTTTAGTCATTTTACAAAAATCTTTTTTGGGTGTTTTATTTTTCTCGATGGTGTCTGATTTTACTGGGTTGCACCGAAATTACATTTCATGAAGGTAGGATCACAATCGTGTTGCACTAATTCAAAAAACGGACAAAAGTTTAGTTAGCTACATAAATTTTTTTGTGGTTAAAATGGGGACCATTTTTAAAAGCAGCAGTTGAACCAATTTAGTTTTTTTTTTTAGTAAAACGACTACTAAAATTTAGTGTAACTTATCGATTGGAAAGTTGAAAAAAGGTAGAATGATTTAAGTGGTAAAGTGTGCAATTTATGGAGGGCGTTTTAAATTGGGTTTTTAATTTGAAAGAGCTTGTACACACATAAAGTGCCGCATGTGGATATTTAAAAGAAGAAAATGTTAACTGTGTTATCGTAATTGATTATGATTTTAATTGTTTGATTGTAAAAATGAAAGCTAAAATTTGTGTGTGCTATATGGAATATGTTGTGGTAGATAATTTTGTGGGCATTGTCGTTTATAAGAATATTTTATTGTGGGGATGGTGGTTATTCTAGTCGCGCTCTTAAATGATTTTTAATGGCATAATTAACCCATCTTTGCACTCATGCGCAGTTCAAGTTATAATTTTTGTAAAATATTCTTACAAATAGATTAAAAAATTTTGCTCAAAAGTATAATCCCTCCATTGATATTGTAAAATATTGAATTTGTAAACATAAAAACGCAGGGTATATCGTATATTCCTCCTATATAGTACAACTAAGTGTGTAATCTAAAGGCTTACACGTAAAACATAATGTTGATTGTACATTTACCCTTGGCCCCTTTTGTAAAACCGAGCGGTTGTTTTTTTAAATTTTGAATTTATAATAATGAAAAAACACATTTTAAATTTCGTACAATGTCCGCTTTAAATTGCATATGAATTTGCTAATGCAGCAGCAGCATCTCATCATCCAAAGCACATTTTTATAAAATAGCGTGTTACAATGAATTGTACAAGTTTTGCGGACAATAGTGCGCGGTAGTTCTGATTTTCCTAGAGGTTTTAGCTTATAAAATTGTGTCCTCGAAATTTGTACAACTTTTAGTTATAAATAATGAAATGAGTGTATTTTTATAGATGTCAAAGAAAGAATCTGTATACTTAATTACTTTGTTGTAAATTTTCATAAAACACTGCTACAGAAGAAAGTAATTATTTGCTCACGCCATCACTCGACGACTTATTATTTATTTATTATTACTATTCTTATAAAATGTAATTTTGTTTTTATATTTGTAAAAATTGAAAGTTTGGTAGGTATAATGAATTAATTAGAAATGTGCGCGTTGTCTATGTCTTTAAGGAAAAGCAAACGGGAAGGATGTCAACTAACTTGATTATTTAAAATGTTAAAAACAATAAATTGTTCGTTGTGCCTCTGAACCATAAACTGATAATATTTTTCTGCTGACATTTTTTCTTGAAAATAACACCCACTGTAAAAGTGCAAGTTACAATAAAATCTAGTCTTGTGTTGTTAATTGTATCATTTTTTAACAGTTTTGTTAAAAATGCAAAGAAAGATTTTAATATAATAAAATAAATTTAGACTGTAAATAAATCTAATTTTTTAAGCATTTTACCAACTGTTCCCTTTGCGTCTTATAGATATTTGGTAATCCAAAAATAAGAGAAGAAATTAAAGAAGCTGTTTTATTAGTCACAGATAAGAAATAGTTAAGGCGCTTCTATTCTTTGTACCAGACAACAATAAAATGTTAAGAGGTGTAATAGGAAAATTTTCTGTGTTACTTATCTCATTAATGTTTACAATCTAAATCCAGTTTTAACACAAATCTTGTGAATCGAAACTTAATTTTAAGGCGCCCCTCTCTTGGAAGCGCTTAAAATGATTTTTCAAGTCATTGTTATTGTACTTAGGGGTGGATTGGCCGCGAGAGCCTTTCAGACCTGCGACCAATATTGATCTTTTCATTACCCTACTAATGCCGCCTCTATCCTCACAAAATATAGCTCGGCCTTCTGCCTCGCACTTCACAGGATACAAAATAAACGTGAAGATGTAGAAAATTTAATTGTATATATGGGTCATTCCACCAAATAAAATTTTTTTTGAAATGTGACCCCCGCGGATTTTTTTCAAATTTTGTAGAGTTATTTTCTGTATAAAAATAATGACTCACTGAAAAATTTAGCTCTTAATATTAAGTACTTTCGTAGTAATGATTTTTTGAATTTTGACAATTTTGAAATTTTTAACTTTTGTTAATTTTTTTGAAGTAGAAAGATTATTGATACAAATACGAGAAGTACAGTTTCTTTTGTAAAAAATCCTCAGCTTTTCAATGAAGATATTAATTTTTTATTATAAGTAGCAAAAGACCCCCAAAATTTTAATTAAAGTAAAAAAATTAATTTTTTTGACAGTGTGACAAGTTTTTTTTCAAATTTGATATTTTTTTCTGAAAGCTGAGATTTTTTTACACAAAATATCTAATTTTCACGATGTGCATATTTTTTGTTTAAGTACAAATAAATAAAATGTACGATCTTTACGATTAAAAAACTTTTATTTTTGAATATTTGGTGGAATGACCCATATAAAACAAAAAATAACTTGGAGTAGAGTGTAATTTTTTGTGGAATAAACAAAAACAATTGATTAAAGCAAATAAAATTAATATTATCTGGTTGTTTTCGTTCATAATATAAATTAATTTATTATTTTTTAGGTTCATTTTAACACATGGAATAAAATTAAACTACTAAATTTGTTATTAACAATTTAAATTGTTGATCTGACGGACACCA
Source organism: Rhagonycha fulva (assembly GCA_905340355.1). NCBI lineage: Eukaryota > Metazoa > Arthropoda > Insecta > Coleoptera > Cantharidae > Rhagonycha > Rhagonycha fulva. Next base: position 5,915,029 of record HG996559.1, read on the forward strand.
AGAGAATAACTGACTTGTGGAATGTTACAGTTCCTAAAATTCTGATAATATAAAAGGACCAAAAAGCTTGTATACCAAGTGCAAGAAGCTGCTAAAGTAAAAAAAAAGCAGGATAAACAATAAACTGTTTAAAACTGTGTACTGTAAATACTGGCAAATAAAATAAACAACATCCAACATTTATAAACATTTATTTACATTACATTTTAATAAAAATACTAATTTTATCTTTAATTTAAAAAATAAAAATATTTCATCAGCGAAAATCGCCTACAAAATTATCACAATGACGCCAGCAAATCTTGAAAAGGAGAATCAGCTTGATGCTTAACTTTATTAAATGTCGTAACAAACGCCTCCCTTTGCTTATCATTAGTTAAATTTTTATAAAAATCAGCACCAGCAACACACAACATTTGTCTATCTTCGTGTTCATAACGACCTATTCTCGACTGCACATACGGAAACAATGATCTCAACCACTCATTTGTACTGGCACTAATAAAAAAACAAGTCAAACACCAAATCGACATTCCAACTGACGACTGAGTAAAATTAGACAAACTAAACACAACCCAGTCCTGCAGTAACGACAACTGAGATTGTCCAATTGCACACTGAAAGACCTACAAAATATTTCCTTACATTTATTAAATTCCAAAATTAAAAAAAATAAATCTTACCTGAAACACAACACGACTTAAAAATTTAGGATGAGGCTGCTGAGGCGATAAAAATTCTCCTATAACTTTAGTAAGAATATCGGACGGTGGAAAAAAATCATTCAAAATATCAGGAAGCACAAAACAAAGTGTTTCCACTTCAACAGGAAAACCTTTCTTGATATGGTCAAAAATTGCAGATATCTTTTCTATTGTTTGTACTAAATCATCGGGGTTACTTGGTTCTACACCACTGGATTGATTTGGATTTTCCAATTGTACTGCTGAATCTAAAAAAAAAAATTAACAATGGAATTTGATTTGGTGACCAATTTTTTCTACTCAAATTAAAATGAGCCAATATTTTCGAGAGACTCTTCATTTTTGGGAGAACTTACTTGTATAGATGCACGTCAGAAGTAATTGAATGGCAGGAAATGAAGTTGCAGGATGACCAATTTTCATTTTTTCAAGTGCCAGTTTGTAGATTTGGTCGCAGTTTTTCCCGGTTATGTTACGCTTGATTACCAACCTTTCCAAGCCCTGAACAGAAAATTGTGGAAATAAGATATTTTGACGAAGTTTGGTAAAAAAAGCTCACCTTTAAAAGTGCATTGCTTACAGCGGCCACTTTTTGTTGAGAAATACAAACTATGGCAGTTTGTAGTGCGTTTGAAATGAAATTAGAACCAAAGTTGCTTTCTTCCACGTTTTCAATTAGGTAGAACACGATCGCCCAAAAGAGTAGGGTATGCTCTACCGACTGATTTAAAACACTAAAATATAAATTAATTAACCCTTTCATCACCCAGTTGGGCCAAAACAAACCCAATGTTTAAATTGATGTGGCATTGAATATAATCAATGGCAACAGCAAAAATAAGCTGAAGTTCTTCAGAAAGTCCACCAATGTGAGTGTTTGACAAGAAACAACCCTGAAGTATATACAAAATTCCGTGCAGACTTGCAATTTTAGAGGGAATAAAACCACTCTTCAAATTTAGAGTCAACAATTTCTTCACAGTTTCATAAGTCTCCAAATTCTAGAATTTTAGTAATTTTGAATAAAGCCAACCCTTTTTTGTTGTAAACCTACAGGAGTTAAGACCGACACCGCCTTGCACACTCCAATAACCAAATACTGCTGCAGAATTTCATCTTCACTGTTGTGAGTCTTTGATAAATCTAGAAAAACATCTAGCATCCACGAAAATTGTGATTTTTCAGTAAACAAATCTGAAATAACTAGTACAGACTTTACCACTTCATATAAAATTCTTACAGGGGTGGTCTGCAAATAAACGGCATTATTGATAGTTCGGATCAAAAAAATTGGGTTTTACTTGGGCCTTAATCCACTGAGTGTACAAATCAATCAAAAATTGGATGCATGAGTTTAAATCAAGGCCGCTATCATCCAAATTTTGTTGCGCCTGTTTATAAATTTGAGCAGCAGACGATGTATCGTCTACAACATCAACTATTTTTGCAGAAACCAAGAGGTACTCAACTGAAAGTTGATTGAACGAATAATTGTTACTCAATTTTTCCAAATTTGGCTTCTCGAATACGTTTAACAGTAAAGCTCCACTTTTAAACGACCTCGAATTCTCATTATATTTACGTTGAAGTTTGTTTTGAACGTTTTTTAATTTCTTCACACTGAAAGAAATGTTGTACTCTTATGACGAAAACAAAAATGTAATATAATATACCTAACGCTCTTGTCATTTATGCTGGCATCTCGTGAAACGTGTAAGAATGTTGAGACGTTAGTGTTACCAACGACGGGAGTGCAAAGAGTTTGTAACAAAAGTGAAGTTATTGCCTGAACGGCTAAGCTTGTAACGTGAGAAATTGCGTTTATCTCTTCACCTGTGCTATTTTCCCCGATATTTGAACTTAGAACGCTCAACAAGCACATCCAGGTTTCCTCGAACTGTTGCCTGCTCGTCCACCCTAACAGAGTAATCCTAGACCAAAAATGAATTAAAAAAAAAAAAAATTGAAAGAGACTAAAAGAGAGAAAAGATAAAAAAGAGAGATTAAAAAGAAGGAATCAGACTATTATTGAACATGACACAATGCGACTTCTGTGGACCTGAAGTTGACTTGGTAATGTTGCATGATTAATATTACAGACTCAACCATCAGTCAGAATAAATTATAAATTTTTTGCAATGTAAAGTAATTATTAGTTTGTTGAGGAATTAAAAACTAAAACAAACTCACCTGAAAATAAATTCTTCTAAAATGTCGACCTCTTGCAAAAATTCAATTGGCAAGGAAGGAACCTGAGTGTTGTAAGTTCCTAACAACTTGCTACCCAATTCAGCTTTCCATGCACTAGGTGGAGTTAGGAGATAAGAGTTCACTAATGGCAGTCTCGACAATGATATGATGATGGATTTTATAGAAGTTAACAAACATTTTGGAATTTGTACGATGCTTTTTTGGGTTCTTTCCAACCAACAAATCAAAATTGAAAGTTGGTGACAAGCGTGACTTGCTATCACAGTTTCATTTTGTGAAATGTTTGAAAAACCATACTTTGGAATGTCCGGTAACGGTTCATTACCAATCAACAAATGAGACACTATTTTATGGATGCTATTAATGGACGAGCACAACCATGTTAAATTTATCTTTTGACTCAAAATTTCACTAAAGTGCACATTTTCGGCTATCACTTTTGCACAATTAAGGGCGACATCTATGCTGCTCAAATTGAAATCTTCTTCATCATCGATAAGATAACTTAAAGATTCTAAACAAAGAACTGAAAATATTACTATGTCATCATAGTTGGTTGTCGAGTCTTGAAAATATGCTAATGATTCAAAAAATGAGGTAACCGATGGAAGATTTTCGTAAATTAATGACCAATTTGCTTCATTTGAAAACAAATTTGTGAGTTCTGTTGAATATTCGGCTTCTTCTGGGAGCTCAGCTCTTTCGAAGACTTTGTAAACCTACAAATGTTTTGATTGCAAGAAAAACCTGGACTTTGGGTGGTTGTACATACCTGATGTGGTGTTGGTAATAGAGTCCTTAAGAATTTGATATTTTTAATTAACGTATTTTCGGTGGCCTTCATAAGAGGCTGTTCTTTACCCCAATTTTCAACAATCACTTTATTTTTACACCACACGATGCACTGCTTCAGAATTGCCTTGTTAAAACTTTTATCGTTCATAATTTCCAACAAATTTTCATATTCTAAATAACTTAAAAGTTCTGCCATTTCAGGCCCCACAAAAGAACAACAACATTTTGCTCTAACTTGCGAAGTATACCAAGTCTTGTTGATTTGTAACTTTTTCACATAATTTGGATTGATTGTGCGTTTTTGATTGACTTCCAAAGGACTTAAATCGTAATACTGAGTTGCTAACTTGTTAAGTAAACTAATTAAAGTTTCGTACCTAAAAAAGCAAAATTAACAATTTGGAGAAATTGAAGACCTCTATACAAACTTTTTAATAAGTTTTGTTTCGGTTAAACAATCAAAAATCTTGATCAGATCATTCTTTGGCAGTTGTAAATGAACTTCTTCCATAGATAATGTCAATAAAAGTTCAATTTTTCTGCTGGCTAAATTGGAGGCCAAACGAGACAATGCTAAGTGTTTACAATCTAACAATTTGGGTAATAGAAGGCTGAGAAGCTTTCCTACTTGTGAAGAATGAACGTTTTCTATGGATTTTAAAATTTTTCTTCTAAATGTTGGCTGAAAAAAAGAGTGATTTTATCAAGAACAAGTGCAGTTTGGTTTTTTGTACCTCAGTAATGGGAAGACATTGGGTGGATATTGATTGTATGACCAGACCACTAGTTGATGGATTTCGGTGTAAAGAAGATAAAAATTCGTTAACTGGTTCTTCATCACATAAAAAAACTAATAACCTAATATTATTTACCAAAAACCATAAGAGTTGCTCTTCATTTGTGGAGTTTTCAGTCTGAAAAGAATAAATAATGAAGAAAAAACACACAAGAAGTTAAAATAAGACACCTCATGTTGAGAATTTTAAAAAAGGAAGCAACGTTTTTAATTTGTGTGTAAATTATTATTTAGTTCTTTTATTCTGACTCATCAGATGATATTTGATAGATCGTACAATTCCAAGTTTATAAAATTTGTAGTAAAATAGTGAAATATTACACTTACCAAGTAATCACAGAAGACAATGATGCCACCAACTCGAACAATTTCCAAATTGATGCAGCGTCCTAGCCTGAAAACAAAAGTCTTTAGAAACTAATCAGTTCCTTACGTACTCAGAAAACTTACAATTCGTTAAATGGATCGTCTATTTTAATAATTTTCGACCAAAACTTTTGATTGTTATAATTAAGAAGGGTCAACAAGTAGCACCACTCAAACGTAACGGTAGGAAAAAATGTGGATAATTTCAACATGTTCTCATTAATTCCTTCAATAGGAATTTGTTCCTGATTGTCTTCCCTTTTAGACTTATTATTTATCAATTCAATACCAGCGTTTGCAATTTTACAGTGACTTCCTACAAATAAAACGTAAACACTTTGCAAATTTTGAAACAAAAAAACTCACCTGATTGAAAAATATGTAAGCAGAAGAGTAAAAAACTCGATAGTTGTTCAATTAAAAACATATCCTTCTGTGTACCAATTAGACCTACACAGTGATTAACAACAATATCAATTGTGCGAAAGATAAATCTAACAAAAACACTCTCTGCCTGAATGTTGTCTAAAACTTGAGAAGTGTTGGTGACATTTAAAGGATCAGCCGTAACGGAAGTGTGCCGAAAAACGCTCTGAGGAACAAATTTATCCTTTACTTCTGCGATTTTTAAAAGCAAAAGTTCCTCTTTTGTCTTTGAAACAACCAACAATAAAATGATAATTTTACTAAACCAACGATTTACTTGCAGAAAGTTTCCCTACAAATCACATAATAAAATAATTTTTTTCAGGAACATCCGTAGGCCAAACTTGGTATTTGTGTCATGGGTACTTGGTAGCTTTATCCTAGTGAAAATGCGTTTTCTCCCCAGAAATGATCAGATTGTGAAGATTAATTAATTGTAATTATATGCCCAGGTTTTGAGCTTAACTTGCTTATACAGGGTAGCCCTTTGAAAACGAAACAAGACGGGATTGTGGCCAGCAGAATTTTTTTTTAAGAAATGCAAAAACACGTCAAGTTTATCATTCTGCTGGCCACAATCCCGTCTGTTTCGTTTTCAAAGGGCTACCTTGTATACGCACCAGGATAATAGTGCCCATGACACAAGTTTCAAGTTAAAATATTACAACTATCACTTACCTCTTGAGGTGGATCATCAAAGAGGGCAAGCAAAACATCATTTAAAGGTTTAAAAACGCTCGGATTTAATGCAAACACCATCCTTCTGACCAAAACTAAGTCGTCTTTGTTGTCGATTGCTACACTATTTCGTTTTAACATGGGAAGAAAAACGTCGCACACTTGTTTAGACCATTTTAACCATTTATCACAGTTATCATTGCAATACTTGCTTTCGTTCAAAATTAGAGTCAACAGAGACATAACTGACGAGTATTCCAGTAAACGCAACAACATGGAAAGTAAAACTTCGCGCATGGTTTCCAATTCTTTGAACTCGGACGTGTTTGATTTGTTTCTAAACAAAAATATGTCTTCTATTACTTGTTCCAATGCTGGAATGCAGTTGGTGAGCGGTGGCTGTCCACTCGCCATCAGACCATCACACAATTGAATTATTTTGGGGACGCTAATTATACTTTTGGAGTGTTGTTTACCATAAGATAGTTGAACCAAAAAGTTAAATAGCCAAGGAATTAATTCATTTGAATACCTAAAACAAGCAAAATTAAAAAAAAAACCGGTTAAAATTCAAAACTTACGGAATTTGCCCTTCTTCTATGTATTCAAATTGCTTTAAAACAAAGCCTATAAAAATTTGCTCAGAATCTAATAAACAGTAATTCACTCGCAGTTGAACCAATTGACATAAAAGTTGTAAAACTCTGCATTGCAATTTTACATCACTTGTGATAGTATATTGCTGGAACAAAATTGGTTAAGCACCGAGATTGAAACTAAACAAATTATTTTACCTTGAGAGATTTTATAACCATTGGTTCAAACAAACGAATGTAATTTCCTAGAATTTTATCAGCACCTCTGGGCAAAATGGCAGATTTGCTCTCTCTTCTATGTAAATATCCCATAACAACTTTATCACTATCTCTGTCGATTTTGCTCGAGTTGTGAAAATCGTTGAAACATCTCACAACGTCATTATAAGTCGTTTGAAAAACGCTATGGTAAAAGAGATCCTCATTTTGCTTTTCCTAAAGAAATAAGTACATATCTACATCGTTGTATTTTTGTTTTCTATTAAGAATAAATAGGGCTGCCACAATTTTAAAATGTTAAACTAAAATTTTTATGACCCCCCTTTTATTCAATTACTTACAGATGTTTGCAGAAGCATTTGAACTTGAAATTAAATTTCCCCCGGATGATCCGCGATTCGTTAAAAAAGAGGATATGTCCAGGAAATTCTGGACGTCTGATAACCCTAAGAATACAGGTTTTTAGGCGCCCCACGTCGGGCGCCATTAATTTACGCGCATTTTGGGTACTTTTCATTTTAAGCTAAATCATACTGCTTAGGCTACAAAGCATAATTTAACTAGACATACCACCAACTTACCTCAGTTTTGACATTACTGTTTATCACATCCCAAAAGTTGCAAGTCAAATTTGTCCCAAATAAACTCCTCAAAAGTTGTTGAACGCATTCCACCGTGGACGAAGGTTCAAAATTAAACGTTGTACGAAAATAATTTAAAATTTCTTCTGCAATTCGACCCGATTCCATTAGGGTTGCAAGTTCCAAAAATTTTGAAAGCGTCTGTAAGGACGTTCGAAGAAGATTTAGGAATTTCTCCGACGCCTCCAAGTCCAAAGTAGTTTTGTAATTCGTGTAAGCCGTTTTGAGGAGCTCATAAATTTTCAAATAATGTGGTGAGTTGGCAAAAAAACCCATCAGGTTTGCTTTAAAGTTTTCAGTTCTTTTCTCGCTCCTTTCTTCTTTTTCAATCGATTTTCCAATCGATATGTTCTTTGCTTTTTCGCCTAGATCGCTTTTCCGTCTCTTGAGAGGCGATAAAGCCGTAGCTGTCGGTAGATGAGGTAAAACTGGTTTACTTTGAGGATGCATTGGAACGATTTCATCCAAAACGTGACAAAAAATGTTTAATAATTTTAGAATGTGAACAAAAAACTGTTCGGTTAGATTTGAAAAGGAACTGTCTGTAAACATGCCCCATAATTGATTGTTGTCTTCCAAATTGATGTCCGCTTTGGGTTTTAAGTTTTCGATAGAAAGACCTGTTTAAAAATACTTTTTGTAAAATGTCAAGTTTCAAAAACGTTCTCACCTGCAAAAATATTTCCCCCTAATTTTAACAAATTAAGGTGGCAGTTTAAATCGTATGCAATGCTGCCGTTACATAAAAAACCAACACAAGCACTGAACAATCCCATGGAACTACTTAAAGAAATTTCTTTCTTTAGGTTTTTTACGTTTTTAATTTCAAAATTAACAGTAGCAGCGTTAAAACAATTCCAAGCCTCAAAATAAACAGTTGGAGGGTAGGATATCGCTAAAGCGCACAAGGTTTCGATACATCCATGCTAAAATAGCCTCTCATGGAGGTAACAAGTAAAACAAAAATTGTAAAAACTCACCACAAAGTGTTTGGAAGAAGCAGTTAACAAAAAGTTGCTCAATTGGGTAATAATTCGTGAAAGGGATTGGTCTGTAACTTCATCCAAATTTTCTCCAATTAAATTAAATGGAAAAGGCATACTTTTGATAAATTGTTTCTTATTTGAATTCGAATCCAAATTTTGAAACAAATTACTCATGTATAATTTTTTAAAATGCTTGGCTTTCCTTGTTATTAACATTTCGTTAGGAAAATGTTGCTTGTAGTGTAACAATGGAATAATTCTACAACAAACGAATTGTGGCTGTGTTTCTGAAAATCCACACAAACTTACTGAACCAAAGCCGAAGAACACGCGTTACGCACTCGTTGATTGTCATCTTTTAGTAACTCAAATAAAATGTTGTAAAGGACTTTGTCTTGAAATTTACAACTCCCTGTTATGTAGTTCAGGGTGACGTAGTGTAAATCGGTGATGACTTCCACCAAAGTTGCCTGATTAAAATGATAGATTAAGTAACTACACTTTACTCATTAAGAGCGAACCGTACTGAAACTTGAAATAATAAAAGCATAACTTAAAAAGAATCAAAGTTCTCGTGCTCTCAACACTGGGTATAAAGGTTAGCCACCCTTAACATCATAACACTTTTAATCTAAGGGTACATTTCTATATGAAAGAATTAATTTAATAAAATAAAATTGAACACGTCAGTTTCTTGCATTTAGTTCAAAATTACATATGGTTCACTCTTAAAAAATGGACCTACCTTAACTAACCAGTACGGATTTTTGGCCACAAGAGGTAAAACGTTTAAAACGGGTTTGGCACTCAAACTATGTTTTGATTCAATAAGATACTTCAAGCAGATGCTCAAACTTTGCAGACTTTGTTTTGAACAATTGGAAGATTCGTCTTCAAGTCCCTTAATAATAATTTTCATCAAATTATCGATTTCAAAAGTCTTTTGATCCTCCACTAAGCTGTTCTCCTCAATCCAAGTGTTGTAATCTCCACAACTTTTAATCAAAATAGCTTTTATAAAATTTCCTATTAAAATTCTAATCATTCCTCTCAGTTGTGGATCTGTATGATCTTTAAATAATAAAACGTCCGATAATTGTTGTTTCAATATTTTGACATCTTTTATAGTGTGATTTTTGTCTAAGTAACGTAAAAAAATTTGCGGACATATTTGAAAAATTGTGGCTAAACAAGCCAATGATAGGGATTTGACCGACACTCGAACCAATTTGTCTGATATGGTTTTGTTTGGATGTCCGGTTAATAAAAATGATTTTGTTATCAATCTTGTACAGTACAGCAACGGAATGTCTTTGTCCCGAAAATCACCAACGTCAATTTCCTAGAAAAAAAAATTGAATTGATGGTGATTGATGATCAAATTTCGTGCCAAAAATAATTAGTAGGCTATCCAGGAGGTATGTAGAACGTTGTAGTCATTAACAGGGGAATAAAAATGCAAACATTCACACTTTAGGGAAGAGTGGCCCACAGTGAGACAAAGAAATGCTCTCTTCAAGTTTCTACTATTTTTAAAACAAAATGCAGTCTAACATCACACAACAAAAACTTTTAGAAAAAATTTCCTAGTCTCACCGTGAACTAATCTCCCTAAACCAGTGTGCTACTATTAGTGGTAGGTCTTGGTACATACCTGATAAATAATATCGGTGCAGGTTGTAGCTATGCTTTTATCGCATGTGTTATGAGTAAAACTATGTTCTGAAGAAGTTTCACTCATAGGTTTATCTGCATTATCGGAAAATACCGCACCACTTTTCCCACTATCACTAAAATCTTCTCTTACGGGACCAATCGACATGCTACTATAATCTGCACCTTGAACGGCCTCTGCATTATCAGGTTGGTCCACATTCTCAAGCGACATAGTTTTATTCAACGATTCAGTTGTTCTTGCATAAGTAACGTTCATGACCGAAAGTTTTGATTCGTCGATCCATTTTTCAATATCAGGCCGAACAGAATCCAGCAAATCATTTTCCAAACTTTCTTCTCCAGATAAGGAGGTGGTAGCTATGCTCAACTGACCTGTTTAAGTAACCAATTTAATTAATTTAACAAAAACAAACATTTTTTAAGTCATACTTGGCGATCTTTGCCTCAATCTTGATCCGGAATCGTAAAACAAAATTCTACTTTTAGTTAAACCATTTGAAGATAAGAGGGCGTTTCGGAGATCTAAAGGAGAACTTTGTAAGAGGACGTTTAAGGTTTCTAATGAAACGTTTATTATGTTATGATCGCTGTCCATGAGGTAGTGGAGACATAATTCGTAGACCTGAAGATAAAAAATTACAGAAATTTGAAGTCCCTCCAAGTTGGAGTACCTGTAAGAGGCGATCGATTGCAAAAGGTGCTTCGTTGACTTCTTTGCGAGCTCCAAAACTGTCTTTGATTTCGTGTTCGTTTTCAGAATTGTTGATATGAGGTAAGATGACTTTCAGGCATCCCATTGTACCCAATACTAAGGAAGGGCTATTGCTATCTTGTATTGGTATTAGCAGGTCTACAATTGTTTTATATTTGAAATATTTGTTATTTAATAGTGGTTCTCAAATTTGTTTTTCTGCGATTTTTTACTGATGGGTAAGACTTTCTTTTAAATGCCTTACTTATTTAGTTTATGAATTGTATTTTTGAATATTTAATGGGTCATTCCACTAAATAAATTTTTTTTTGAAGTGTGACCCCCGCGGATTTTTTTCAAATTTTGTGGAGTTATTCCTGTATAAAAATAATGACTCACTGAAAAATTTAGCTCTTAATATTAAGTACTTTCGTAGTAATGATTTTTTGAATTTTGACAATTTTGAAATTTTTAACTTTCGTTAATTTTTTTGAAGTAGAAAGATTATTGATACAAATACGAGAAGTACAGTTTCTTTTGTAAAAAATCCTCAGCTTTTTAATGAAGATATAAATTTTTTATTATAAGTAGCAAAAGACCCCCAAAATTTTAATTAAAGTAAAAAAATTGACTTTTTTGACAGTGCGGCGAGTTTTTTTTTCAAATTTGATATTTTTTTCTGAAAGCTGAGATTTTTTTACACAAAATATCTAATTTTTACGATGTGCATATTTTTTGTTTAAGTACAAATAAATAAAATGTACGATTTTTACAATTAAAAAACTTTTATTTTTGAATATTACTCATATTGAAAATTCTCTCTAAGGTTTATTATGTTAATTATTTACTTTTTGTTCATAAAAAATTGTTTAATCACACTTTTTCGTATTTAATTTCAGATAATATTGTGAAAAAAATTATGCAGTAAATAAAACTTAACAAAATTTATGGCGCTCTTAACAATAAACTATCACAATTTGGAATATTACTTGAATATATTTAGGGGGGGATTGTATGATCTTGAGTATTGTATGATCTATTTTTTTTGTTTAATTAAAAAATATTTTGTTTTTTTATTTACGCAAATAATATTTTTCAATTAAATAAAAGAAATAGAAAGAAATGTCGGCCCATTATGGGGTTTGCGTTGTTATACGCGGAATAAATCAGAGTTTTTTTTGAAATAAAAAAATCAAAAATCAAAAGTGTTGAAATTTGAAAAATCAATGATTTTCTCCGAAAAAATGAAAAATTTTGTAGAATCCAAGTTTGAATATTTTTTTTTGTATTTTTTCCTGAAAAGTACGTTTAAAGACAAACAAAACCAAAAAAAAACGTTCCGATTAGTCAATTTTTGAAATAGTTACGATCGTTTGAAAAAAAAAACAGCAGTTTTTCTAAAAATTCGTAACTTTTTTTGGGTTGAGTAAAAAATTTTGAAAAAATTCACAGAACTGTTGTTGATGAGATAGTATAATATGTAAAAATTTCAGGAAAATCAAAAGGGGTCGGGTTCAAAAGTGGTCGATTTGGTGTGGAATGCCCCATATACTTCATGCTCACTTTTATTCATAACCCCCATTATTTTTATACAGAGAATAACTCCTCAAAATTTGAAAAAAATCCGCGGGGGTCACACTTCAAAAAAAATTTTACTTGGTGGAATGACCCTTATGTAAATTGCAATTTATATTTTGTTTTACTATGAAACATGTTAAGGTGGTGATTCAGCCTATGTTAATACAATGTTAATCATGGCGTTTTTAGTGTCAAACGGGAGCGTTTGAGCAGCTAAAAGTATCATACTTACAAGAAAATGATGTATACATAAATTAAAGTAGAAAGATTGATCTACATTATAAGCTAAATTTTAACGCTCAATTATTTATATTAATTAAAATATGGCATGTTGAAAATCACTATTTTTAAATCTCTTTTATACATAGATTTTTTCTGTATTTTTCGAGAAAAAATCTAAATTCTAAGATATACAAATCGTAAAATCGACTTTCAACTTTATTTTAAAACTTTAATTTCCAAATTTAATTACATATTAACGTAATCTCAAATGCTCCCGTATTTCCATATAAAATTTTCAAGTTCAGACATTTTTCTTTCATATCCGCGCTGCAAACCAGTATTTTTCTGTTAAAGTCGGTAATAATAATACAGAACGTAGTTCAGCTTTTATAAAATAGACAGCGCTACTAAAGTACTAAAAAAATTTTGGAATGGAATCATGGAATGGAATGTCATTGTTATAGATTATAGATTTTCAGGTAAATAGGTATGGGTGAATAAAATGACCCTAAAATGATAAAAATTGCAAACGTTTTTAAATTTTGAGACATCATTGAAAGAGGTAAAAAATGAGGTGACAATTGCTAATTATTAAGTAATTGCTAAAATAAATAAACACTAGTCTAATTTTTCAAGTATAGTATTAGCATATTTCACCATCCGTGAATATTGGACAACTATTAATACGGACGTAATATTTTAATTAAAAATGTAAAAGTAAATTTTTGGAATAAAAGGTTTTCGAGACGAAAAGAATTTTGTTAATCTATTTGTACGCATCATTAATAAAAATAATCAAAACTCAAATTAAAAAGGTTTCGGCAGAAGAATTTGAACTAAATCTAATTAGTTTTTTACAGGGCCGTAGCTAGACATAAGTCATGGGAAGGATTTTACCTAAACAAAAATTTTCGTCTATACCATGGGGAGAGGAGGGTTTAGATTTTGAATCTATGTGTGCAATTTTATAAAGTTATGGATAGTTAAAATTTTCGATTAAACTCCGAGCAACTTGCGTTAAATCGTAAGGTTTTTTAAGGCTCGGAGTTTAGTCGAAAATTTCAACTATCCATAACTTCGTAAAATATTAACGTAAAAGCTCGGTCACTGAAGCTCATTCAGGTTCAAACGAAGCTCCATCGATTGACATCAATTGCATACATAATAGATTCAAAATGAGAAGGAAAATTGCAAAACATGTCTGCAGCTCCCCATAGTAGTTTTTTTCGCAAATAACTTCTAACTAAGATAGTACGGAAGACTACAATTCTACAATTGTCAAAAACTTCCAATTCCTAGTATGTATATAGTTTATCTATAACGTTTGACATCAATTTTAGCCCAAAATTCAAAATATAAGTAAAAATAGAAAAACATGTCTACTGTCCCCCCCCTCTAAAGATTTTGCAAATAACTCTAAGACGGTCGCGACTAAAATAAAATAAATAGAAGCTCATTTAGGCTCTACGAAGTTCTAACGTTTGACACTATTTTCAGCTTAAATTTCTACTTGGGGGGGGGGGGCAACGTGTCTACAGCTCCCCTCCCCACCAAAAAATATTACGCAAATAACTCTGCGACGGTTGAGACTCCAACGAAAAAAAATGGAAACTCATTTAGGCTTTAACGATTGACACTAATTTCATTTCAAAATTTAATTTGGGGGAGGGGAGCAGCGACATGCACCTGAGCCTGCTTACCCACCTATAAATAAACATCCCTTCGCTTTTATACTGATGTTTTCAAGAAGCTTTGCTTGCTCTTATTAAAATTATTTTTTACTAGTTAGTGCACTTTTGCCATTTTAAATAAAAGGTTTTTTTTAAATTTTTTATTTTATTTTTTAATTTTTTAGTCATATCTTTACAAATGCAGCTTCTGTATTTAAACTAATATAGTCCTATCAGAATTGTCCATTTATGTATTTTAGATGTTTGATACTTTACACTGTATAAATAATTACGACGGAAAACTTCACCTTGAATGCGGTCCTTAAAAATGATATTTGGAAATCTATTTTACTTTTCACCCTGTATGATAAAATTGTTCAATGCGCAGCAACGCATAACTTTTTTCGCTTTTATTTCGCTCTTTACGCGGTTATTTTTGTTAAAAATTAAAAAATTCCTTTTCCTTAAGAAAATTTCCTTCCACATTAAGAACAACTTGAGCACAATTGAGACAAACATTTAGCATAAGAACAACTTTTATGAATTTATGAAAAATAATGTTGGTTACTGTTCAAATTCTTTTTGGCTTCATTACAATTGCAAACCATTAGGCATTAACCGCACTAATCCTTGCAGGTAATACCATAAAGGGTATTATTGTTATTGTCACTTTGATGTTACATCCAGGACTAATTCTTTTACTTTCTATATCTATTTCATGTTGGTCATGGACTTAGAAAGATAGGACCAGCAACTAAGATTAAAATGGCGAGCTCTTAACCGTATGGGTTCATCACTTCTACCGCTAGGATCGCTGAATTCCTGTTCCAAAATATTCATTTGAATATTTTATTTTCAAATTATTTTCATTACAAAACTTACTTTTTCATACATATAAAGTTTTTTTAAATAATAAAATACGTACTATTTAATAAGAAATTATATAATTTCGATTATTTTAAAAAATTTCTTTCAATTTTTATCACTATTCAAAGCATGCGCGTTGTTTGACAGCTGTCAAATTTCTTTACCGAACTTAATCTTTTGTAGTTTGAATAAAAGTGCACGTACATGTATGAAAAATGCATTACTGTTTTTAATTTATAATATATTTTCAATCTTTAATGTTTTATTTTCATATATTGGTTTAATTAATAATTTTCAATTTGAATTTAAATCGTATTTCTGGAACAGGAATTCAGCGATCCTAGCGGTAGAAGTGATGAACCCATACGGTTAAGAGCTCGCAAATTTTAAGCTTTCAGGTAGGGAGTTGCGGGTCCTATCTTTCTAAGTCCATGATGTTGGTGGAACTAAATAAAGTAATCTGTAATTTTATTGTTATTTAACTTTCTCTTCTGGCCGTAAGAGAACACTACCGACTGGACCTATAGACAAGAACAAAAGATATAAGTCGATTTTCCATCTCATAAAACACCACCTTAAAGGGTAACACCACTGTAAATTTTTTTCTTTGAATTTTTGAGTTCTTTTCAAAGCCCCCCAGTTAATATTATTTCCAAATAAAAGTACGTTAGTGAGTAGCACTTTAGTGTACATGTACAAAAAAGAAATAATTTCCTCGCTTGAAATAACGGTTTTTGTGTGTAGAGCTGATTTTTAACAGTTTATTTGTAATCTCAGAGTGTTTATGAATTATTATCCTACCCAGGCAGGAAAGCAAATCAAGCACGCCGAGCTACCTTTGACAGATGTAGCAAAAAAGGCACGCTCAAGTATAAAATCTTCAAGAAAAGAAAATGAAGAAAAAAAAACTACAGAAAAGTTTGAGAACCACTAATTTAAAGTAAAAGAAATTTAACTCACCCAACAAAGTGTTCAAGATGTAAGTGATAAAAACGTAAGGCTTCCTACAATTTAAACAAGTCGTCAGGATACAGTTGATGTTACTACGTCTCACTGCAGAAGAAGGGTTGGAAATGTTGCTCATGAATGCCTTAAGCAGTGCCTACAAGTTACGTCATTAACATGGTCATTTTAAAACCCTACCACAAATTACCTTTATATCGTTGTCTGTTGTAAAGCAACCCAGTGATGCCATAATCTTCGGTAAACTATTTGTAAGAGTTTCATGAACTAATTCCTCTTTACGTTCTGTAATCTTGACAATGCAAGGTAACAGATTAGTGACATACGGTTTTCCCTTGTGTGGCCTAATATGATGTGCTAATTCAGAAAACCTCCACAAAGCAGCTCTGAGTGATCTAGGAGCACCATTCTTTTTAATCTCCTTGTGCAGTTCGATTTGAATTTTACTCATATTTCCATTACTCATCACCTGAATAAGTTTAATAATAATAACAACACAATCAAATAAACGCTAAACCCTCACCCTGATAAGACGATTTAAACATTCTTCTGCAAACATTCTAATATCCGATTCAGAATCGTCACAGAGTTGTAAGAAAACCTCGATCGCACAGCTGAACATGTAACCAAAATTTGGTGCAATTCGTATGGTTGGATTCGACATAGCTTCCGTTATTACATTGCAGTGGTGTATTTTATCTTTTTTCCTGGAAAAAAGTCATTTAAAACTCCAAGACAAAAATGTCAAGAAAATTTTACTTGGTTGGTGTTTCTGCTGCATGGATTGAATGGATAGATCGTAAGAAATCCAATGACTTGAGTAGCTTCTCTTGTGTTGCCATCGTAAAATTGCTTGGAAATTATTTAATTAACACAACATTACTAATTATTTGATTACGGATGACATTTCATTTGACACTTAAATTTCAGGTTATGTTGAATTTGACGTTTGGGATCATTTGGAATTTTTAACCTAACTTTTTCACGTTGGATTTAAATCGGTTACAATTAAAATGTGCAGTGTAGGAGACGACGTTGAAGAACAAGAAAATGCCAAGTTTTTACCAGAGAAAGTTAGGTTCAGTCTGTAAGTATTTAATTTTTTACAAATCAATGTTTTAATAATATGGTGGTTTTTAGGAGCGAAAGTAAATGTGGTAAATGTAGAACCGAAACACCACAAGTGGTTCTTAATGGTCAGTATCCTTATTGCAAAAATTGTTTTCTTGCTGGAACAGTGCACAAGTTTAAGGCTCTGGTTGGTAAAAACCGTGTGGTAAAACCAAATGAGACTGTTCTTGTTTATCACCGTGCAGGACATCCCAGTACGGCACTTTTACATTTTTTACGTTCTGGACTTAATTTGACCACTCCTAAAAGGATACGTTTTAATGTGGTTGTTATATTTATTGAAGGTAAGTGATTATTAGTTTCTAGGGTAATTTTTCAAAACATTTCAAATAAATGCCAAACAAATTTCTTTACCTTATCTTTTTTAGACCACTACAGATTTACGGTTGACAAGAGACTGAGTATACTGAATCAAATAAAAAATGAAGTCAACAGTTACAATTTTCCTTTATTTTTCGTTTCTCTAACACAGTACGCCTTAAATCCTACAAATCTATCAAATCTTCTTGTCGAAGATGTCCAAAAAGTGCACCTCGATTCTCAAGATGGAGCAAATATAAAAAATATTATGAAAACTAAAACAAATTCAACAATCCAAACAGAAATTTTAAAAATTTTTGAGTAAGTTTATTTGGTCTGTACTGTACTTCCACTAAATTAATTTTTTTGTAGGCGCGATTTATTAATTTCAGCAGCTAAAATTTTAAATTGTAAAGCTGTTTTTACTCCAGAATTAGGTGTTGATATTGCTTCACAGTTGTTAGCAACAATTTCGTTAGGAAGAGGGGCTCACGTGACTTACGAAGTGGTAAGTTTGATCAAAACAATCGACTAGTTTTTTTTTAATAATCTGCTTTAAATAGGGAACTGTGGATAGTCGTGATTCAGATGTGAGTATATTACGACCTCTTAGAAATTTTAATATAAAGGAACTTGCATTTTACAATTTTTTCAATCACCTTGAACCGACCAGTTTTTTGAGTAAAACTGAAATATGCAGCACAAGTGTGCAAAGCCTGATGAACAAATTTGTAACAAATTTACAAGTTAATTATCCAGCAACAATTTCCACTATTGTTAGGACTGGAGATAAACTTTGTATAGGGAAAAATTTGGTGACCAACAAGAAATGTGAACTTTGCAAGGTAAAAATTATAAGGTTTTTATTTTGGGCATGTTTAATTTATTACGAATTATTTTAGGCTCCGATAGAAAGTGATGGCTATAAGCTGAGTTCTTCAGAAGCCACGAATTTTTCCCATTCAGTTTCACTTCAGGCAGTATCAATTGAAGAACTGATAAATTCGAAAGAAGTTAATAATAGGCGGTATTGTTTTGCATGTGAAAATATTGCTGGTTATTTGTAGATAATAAACAATTTTATATTAATTTTGTATTTTGCAAACTATGATCTCCTTTTTGGTTCACATCCGCCTTGGAATGAGCTGTGTTTTGGGTTAAATTAACATATCATGGAAGTTTTATCTCGTATTTCGTCTGGCAAAAAATAGACAAATCATAATCGAGTTACAGAAAAATAGACAGAGGAATATCCATAAATCTTATTTTTTGCTTTAAGGGGGAAAGCCACTGTGACGGTCGAAAAAGTAACCTAGTTTTTAAGATTTATTTTCACAGAAGTAACTAATTATTTAAGGAATTAATTATTGTTATTTTATTAAGTGTACATTGAACTTGTTTTATATAAATTTTTATCTCATTATTTTAAATATTAACAAAAATATGAGCCGTTCTGTAAACACTGATAAAGAAATTCTCTTTCCATGGTGGCATCGATATCTCGGTAAAGAGTTATCTGAAAATAAAAATTAAAAAATTATCAGAATTTAAATGAATGTAGCTATCGTTGTACGTAGCCGTTTTTTATTTTTTTGATTATTTACAAAACGGCAACAGATTGAAATGTATTTTAATTTTAAAACTCTTTCTTTTTTCATTCAAGCAGTTTATTAAAATAGTAATTATTAAAATTTTTAAAATCGGCTACGTACAACGATAGCTACGTTCATTTAGATTTTAATAATTTTTTAATTTTTATTTTTGGATAACTCTTCACCGAGATATCGATGCCACCATGGAGAGGGAATTTCTTTTATCAGTCTTTACATAATGGCTCATATTTTTGTTAATATTTAAAATTATGAGATAAAAATTTATATAAAACAAGTTCAATGTACACTTAATAAAATAATAATAATCCGATTCTTTAATTAATTAGTTACCTCTGTGAAAATAATTCTTAAAAACTAGGTTATTTTTTCGATCATCACAGTGGCTTTTCCCCTTAAAGTACCTCACAAGTTTTCAAAATTCCCTTTTAATATGGATTGTAGTATAATGAAAAAAGAAAAATAAAACAAGTTTTAAAATTTCAAATTTTAATTTTGCAAAATAGTACCTAATCAACAAATAAAAAAATGTATTTGTTATCGTTCAACATATCAAAATTATCGTCCAACAAATATATTTAAAAGTTTAGCAAGAAAATAATCGCTTTTATTTTCACCTAATCGATTTTCAATAATTCATATTTACATGTGTTGCTTTGAGATTTACGTTTTTTGATGAACTGGAGTATCCGTCTAAAAAATTTTGGAAAGCCTGATTTTTGAACTAAATTCACCAGGTTTTTGACACAATTGTGAAAAGAACCAATTAATTTGCCTTTCTTCCGATTGTTTAGCTCCTGGTTTGGTACATTTCCAATTTCAACATCTATATTTTCCAAGTTTTGAAATATAATTTGGCTTGTTGGCCAGGCAGGTTGTCCCAGTCGCACTTCATGTACTACATTAATTTCATGATTCTCGTCTATCGCGATTTCACTACTGCTTACCTGATGTTCGCTTTCTGCTGCTCTTACATTAGTTTCATGATTCTCATCTATCGCGATTTCACTACTGGCTACCTGCTGTTCGATATTTTCATTATTTTGATTAGTTTCAGTTCCTATTTCTTCAGTTTGGTTTTTTCTGTTTTCCATTTTTATTACTGATTTAAAATTAATGTTGATAAGTTGTGTCTGTTTTACTCCTAATGATAGATCACGTACGGTTTTCTTTACAAGAGATTTCAGTTCGTTATCCGAATCACTGGTTAAACTAACATCTCCAAAGCTTATATTAATCTGTTGGCTCTGACTGTAGTCCGAATCACACGACACGTTTTGACTACTCGTAGCTCGATTATTTTCTCCAGTTTCTTCGTTACCTGACCTGTTTCTTTCAAAACTTAAATTAATTATTTGGCTTTGACTTCTTCCATTGCTTATATTCATCACATTGTTTGATCCAGATGAACTTTCGGGATTTATTTCTGCCATTTGCACTTCTTCACTTTGTATTTTAAAATATTAAAATTTGCAGTTTTCAATTTTGAATTGGTTGTAAAATAAATTTAATTATGAGAAACGTGCGACACATGCAACAGATACGAGGACGATTTTGTTGGGGGTAATCGGAAATTTCACGTTGAAAATTAAAACTTTTATCGCTCGCGTTGTAAAAGTAAATTGTAAATGATTAACTGAAATAATAGCATTGACTTTAAATTTTTAAGAATAATTTTTCTGTTTTTTTTTTAAGGAATGAGTAGGGAAAGTAGGTAATCAAAGTTTTGGATTCAAACCCCTAGCTTTAAAGGATGAAATAAAAATTTGTAAGCTTTTTTTTGAGGGTGTAAGTTCAGTCCTTACTTTTAAAGGATCGAGTTTTTTTGCTGACTTGCTTTAAATCTTTCGCTTTGTCTCTTGAGATTACCTTCAATGAAGCGTTTTCACACAACACAATCTTACAACCGCAACCGCTGGAAGACCACGAGAAACACACATCACGCTAGCGTGAAAAAAACGGCAATCATTCGCAGAAAATGTCCTTCTTGCAGTACGTGTATTTTTAGCTATATTCTGAACATGATTTTCAGAACAGAAGTACAGAATTACCGTACTTATTTTGATGTAAAAATAACTTACAAATATTTATTTTTAATTCACAAAGGCTACGTTGATTGTCTACATTGTACAGTAACCCATATTGGGGGGGGGGTGGGGTGAACTTCGTAAGTTTTTCTATCCATTTCCGTTTAAGGCGCATTTTTTGTACTTGACCATAGGCGCCAAAAGTTCTGGTTACGGCACTGTAGATAGCCGAAGAAAATGTGGGATTGAACTCGAAATTTTAGATGGAAAGGTAAAAGACCATTGAAAGTATCTTTATTAAGTACTAAATGAATTTACAAAATACCATACAACAAAATTGGTTGTTAATTGAAAAGAAGAGTAAATTCAAGATTCGATGAAAAAGCAAGAGACTGCCCATGAACAATGGGGCTTATGGAGATGGGAAGACCCCAGAGTTCTCGTCCTATGAAAAGCCACTGAAGGAAATAAAAGTACTATCCAAACATTTAGATTTTAGGAAAGGGTACAGAAGGTTTTTTGGAAATAGCATTCCATGTGTGTTATTTTATAGTTCCTGCACTCTAGCAATAGTCCAGTGCGTTTACCTTCAAAAATGGTAAAAAAAAAGAAAGAAAATTATAGTAGGATGAAACCCATTGGAAAAGGTAGAGAATATAACAAAAATGAAAGGAAAAATAAATTACGAGCGATCTGAGGTCGGGAAGGGGGAGGGGGTGAGTTTTTAAGGGTAACAAACGGTTTATCTCGATTTCCGACAAAACTGCAAATCCTATGAAAAAAAGTTAAATGGCAAAGTTGTAGGTAATAAAAAGATCTACAACTTTTGTATCGACACTTTTTTCATATAATCTCAAAATTTATGTGAAAAATTCAAATAACCGAGTTTTTGGTTTTTGATTTTTATCTTTTGCAAAAAAATTTATTTTTTTACGAAATTTGGTGAAAACTTACCTTTCTGTGTCCCAACAATACGGTAATTTTTTTGATTTAAAATATTCATTTGTTCACCTTATTATGACTTAATATCGAAAAAGCACCTTAATTTTCAATCGAAAATTCTCACTTTAAAATATCTGCTTTTTAAAAAAGTTGGTGTGTTTTTTGTTTGTTGAAATCTCTACTTTCTGATGGTATAAAAAATATATACATGACTATGGAAAATGTTCTCAGAAAATGCAAATAATGAAAACAACTTGAATCTGAAAATCATATCTTTAATATTTAGAACTACTATTTTCGCATGTTTTTTTCAATATTTATGTTTTATGGATATTTGTAATTTTTTATTTACCATGTATAAAATGAAATCTTACGTTTTTCGAGTAATTAAAGTGTTAATTTTAATAAATAGCTCAAAATTGTAGGTACATTAAAAAAAAATTTTCGGATTCGAGTTGTTTTCATTATTTGCATTTTCTGAGAACATTTACCATAGTAATGTATATATTTTTTTATACTATCAGAAAGTAGAGATTTCAACAAACAAAAAACACACCAACTTTTTTAAAAAAGCAGATATTTTGACGCGAGAATTTTCGATTGAAAATTAGGGTGCTTTTTCGATATTAAGTCAAAATAAGGTGAAAAAATGAATATTTTAAATCAAAAAAATTACCCTATTTTTGGGACACACAAAGGTAAGTTTTCACCAAATTTTGTGAAAAAATAAATTTTTTTGCAAAAGATAAAAATCAAAAACGAAAAACTCGGTTATTTGAATTTTTCACATAAATTTTGAAGTTATGTGAAAAAAGTGTCTATACAAAAGTTGTAGATCTTTTTATTACCTACAACTTTGCCATTTACTTTTTTTTCATAGGATTTGCAGTTTTGCCGGAAATCGAGATAAACCGTTTGTTACCCTTAAAAACTCACCCCTTCCCCCTTCCCGATCTCAGATCGCTCGTAATTTATTTTTCCTTTCATTTTTGTTATATTCTCTACCTTTTCCAATGGGTTTCATCCTACTATAATTTTTTTTTGTCTCAAAAATTATCGACCCTGGTCTACAATCTGTGTATAGGATCATCGAAAAAAGAAATACCGTTTACAATAGTCACCCTGCTCCATCTGGAGATTTTTTTAATTGTTTGAAATTGAAATTGAAATTGAACAAATCTTTATTTAATTAATATTTACAACTTTTTGCAGGTGCAGCCGAACGCACAGCGCCGGGTGAACCTGCATTATATGGTTTACAAGAAAAAGGAGCACCTCGTCTACGACATATCTCCAAATAAAAATTTGACAATAATAAAATATTTTTCAAAAATTAATTTTTTTCTTTTGTAAATTAATTTAAGAATTTGAGTTCCAGTTAAGTAGTTAAGGTAGGTATCTTTTTGAATTTGTTGGAAATAATTACAAAAAACCAACTTAAAACGATTTTACAAACTAAGATAAAAACAATATTAAAATGACTTATAACTAGGAATATTTACAATGGCTTAAAATTAATGTTAAAAGTGACAAAAAGAGACCAAAAAACGCACAAAAATATAACAGAACAAACGCAAAAAACAAACAGCAAACAAACAAGGAAGAGACGCTGTCGCAGCTCCAACACGGATTATATATTATATTATATGTTATATTATATTATACGCTTCACGCGCGCTGTAGTTATGCTACCGGTTTTCACACCCGGTCATCTCAAGTTAGAAGAATACTCGACCATTGGCGAAGCAGCAAGTTTTTAAACTGTCGTTTTTGTCACGTCGTGGGTGTTGTGAATGTAGGTAGCGTCTGGAAGGGAAGTTTATATTTTCGGTGTGCATTATCGCGTGTCATGTTTGTAGTTAGTGTGCTCTTGTGTAGTTGAGTGGTGTAGAATTTCTCCGATAACCGAGTGACGTGGTCTCGAAGAAATTCTACCTGCGTATCATCGTGTAATGTTGTCAGTCTTACGTATCGATCTGCTCCCGTGACGAGACGGAGGCACTTGTTCTGATAGACCTGCAAGGGACGGAAACGTGTCTTGGACACGCTCGCCCATGCAGGACTAGCGTACGTTAGGATCGGTCTTAGTACGACTTTGTATAGCGTACGCTTGTTTTCAGAACTCATCGTACCTCTTTTCATCAGGGGGTAGATCATAGCACCGTAGGATAGTTGTCTCCTTGTCTTGATGTGCTGGTCAAAGTTTAACCGGGAGTCCATTGTGACTCTCAAGTACTTGGCCGTAGTTTGAGGAATAATTTGTTGTCCGTTTAGGGTCAGTTTCTGAAAGACCCGATGATTGGTGCGCTTTCGGGCGAAGACTATCGTCTTCGTCTTACCGGCGTTCAATCGGATCTTCCAGTTGTCGCAGTATCGTTTGATCATGTCCAAGTGTATTTGGGATTGTTTTGTGGCCACTTGTGCGCTGAACGAGTGTGCATAAATTGCAGTGTCGTCAGAGTACTGAGCCAATTGTGTTTTTGCAAATGTTGGGGTATCATTGATGTACAAGTTAAATAGTTTAGGTGCCAGCACGGAGCCTTGGGGTACACCGACCTGGATGTTCTTCAGGTCGGAGACGGTGTCGTTCACCCTGACCGCGATCGATCTTCCGGTGAGGTATGAGTATAAAAGTTTTGTTATGTTTTTGCTAAACCCGTAGTTTAGCAGTTTATAAATTAAACCATTGGTCCAGGTTTGGTCGAAGGCTTTTTCGATGTCGAGTAGCGTCATGACCGTCACTTTGTCCTTGTTGAATTGATCAATCACGTCCTTAACAATCCGAGTCACCTGCAGAGTCGTGTTAAGACCCGCAGTGAACCCGAACTGATAAGGGATCGTGATGTTGAGTGCCGTTTCCTCGTTGGTCAGTCTCGTCAATATGATCTTCTCAGTTACCTTGGCCATCGTGTTTAACAACGTGATGGGCCGGTAACTGAGGGGTTTTGTTGCGTCCTTGTTCGGTTTATGTATCGGTACAGTTATGCCATGCTTCCAGGCTTTCGAAAAGTACTGCAGTTTAATTATGGCATTAATGACATAATTAAACTGGACAGTCGCTTTCCGAGACAGGTTCTTGAGAACGATGTTCTCAATGCCGTCCGGGCCTGGAGCTTTGCGGTTTCGTAATGTTTTTAGTACTTGTCGAATTTCCAAAGGAGTCGTCAGTAACTTTTTGAGTTGTCTGGTAGGTATTTGGTATAATTGGCTTGAAAATGCGTGTACTGTTTGTTTAATTTCGATGTGTTCTGGCGTGTCGATGATGTCGTCCAAATTGTGAACTTGTTGGAAAGGTTTAGCCAAGACTTCGGCTTTTTGGGCGTCGGTCATGGCTGTGTCATTGTTGGGGGTGTCTCTGAGTGCCGAAATCGGTTTGAAAGATTTGCGTAAGAGTTTAGTTAATTTGTAAAGTGAATTGTCTGAAGGACTGAGGGAAGCCAAAATGTCTTCCCACGTTTTGTTTTTGTGTTGTCTAATTTTTTGTTGTGCTTGTCTATTCAAGTCAATCATGGCGTCTTTGTATTGTACATCGCCGGTCTGTTGCCATTGTTTTCGTAACCCCTTACGTTGTCTCAACAACACCTGGATGTCTTCGGGGAAGACATCCCGGTTGTTGTTAGGAACGAACGTTTTGGAGTTTTCGGTCTTGACGGTGGTAATGTTTTGCGTCAGTAAGTCCACTTTGTGGTCTAACGTCTAACTTTATTATAATTAAATCGTCAAGCCTTCGGCGGAATCTGCACCAGTCCGTGTTTTTGTAACTGGAAATTTTCCGAATTTGCCATGACCTGTAAACAGTTATACCAATTTCAAACTGATGAGTTCCAGTTAAGGTGAGGGAACTCGCTGAAAAAATTCTACTGTGTGGGGAATTATCTTACCTAGGTATCTTGCCATATGTAATTGATTCTGTCCGTAAGAAAGGATTTAATGAATTTATTTGGAACAACAAAATTTTTTTTTAATTAACTCAAATCGGCGGAGTGACACATAAGTTCTTATGTTAGTTTTCATTTTCGATAGACTAACTTTTATTCGTACACATCACTAACTTGTTCAGAAGATCTACATACTCATCGTTGAAGCTTATTGATCTTGTTTTCTGATGAGTAATGGGTAATTAATTACCTCTTCTGGGATATCCAGGAGGCTATCAAGCGATGCATCTTAAAGAATTGAACCAACCACCAATCTTTGAGGACACCCCTTAATGCACTGCTTCCAAGCCGGCCGTAGTAATTCCTGAAACGAAAGAGAACTCAGTTCCATTAGATAGATAACTCTTAAGTAGTAACCTAAGCGAACCTTGACATTTTTGCTCCATGGGGAGTGAAAACGGGTTGTCAACCATAGATTGTCGAAAAAACTTAAAATATCGAAGAAAATAATTGCTCGACCAAAACCGCACTGACTAGCCGAAAGAAAATCAGTACAATCCTTACGAAGTCTCTTTATGATTTTTTAAATTTTTTTTCTTTACCAGATTATATATTTGGCGCAAAAGTGGGAAAGTGAAATAGTTTAAGACAAACGTTTAGGAAATTTAGAAAAGTAGGTTCGATAACATGAAAAAAGTGAATATCATCATAACCCGGATCCTTCCTTGCTTGGGTTGCATTAATAAGCGTATCCTTGTCTTTCTATGTCTGTAGATCTAATGGCACTCATGTCAGGAGCGGCTCGAAGAGATTCAAAGTCTTATCTCAATGTTTGGTGATTCACAAAAGTGGAATAGTGCTAATTCTTGGAAAGTAAAGATTAGATCAGATTGGACTGCAAACAAGACATTTTTTCTGTACCACAGAAGCCAATAATTTATACTGCTTTTTATGTGCGTAACAAAGGGGACGTTGAGCCGGGGGCAACTGTTAGACTGCTGGGCGAGCGGTGGCGGCTAAACAGTAAATTAAACAATGGCCACCGCTGGCCCAGGAGCCCAACAGCTGGGTCTGGCTAAACGTGTGCCTAATCTCTAATTAAATTTTCTCTCAAATCTCAAGGATGTGCATGGAAGAGAAGCATGGAGAGGAAAAGCTAAAATCTTTGGTCCACAGCTGCTTTATGTAACAATACAGATTTTTCAAATTAAATAAAAAAAATCAAGTTCCTTCGAGCAAATTTATTTTATAAAATAATTACATAAATTATTATGAGTTGAATAAAATTTCGACGAACATTAAATTGGTCATTTAAGAATTAAAATATCTTACATACATTATATGCTAAAACAAGAAAATTATCAAGCGTTACTAATTAGTTCAACTGAACTATCATTCTATGGTGGCGAGTTTCATTTTGCACAATTTCAACAGTCACGGGTTCATATAATCCACTAGCAGCTTCATTCCACCTTCTAAATCGTGCTGTGCCTTGATATTTTGTTCTACCCGTGATAAAATCAAATATTTTTCTGAATTCTTGTAAACAACGTGAAGTCAAAATTTTCCATAAAGTGCGTGGTTTCATGTAATCGGAATTTCTGAACGTTTCCTTCACAAAACTGTGCTCTTGTGCCTTTTTCACCATTTTAGCATTTCCTTCGAGTAACTTTTTGCCGTTTCTTCTGTCTGCCATATTTTATTTTTTCTGATATTCACTTAAATTTGTACGAAACAAATTAACTTTTTACTTTTCTTGTAAAGTAATTTTTAACGCTATAAATTATTATTGTTGCAACGGCACCGGCGTTTTAATATATAATTGATAAATTCCACACACAAGAACAAATAGCGTAGTAGGGTTAATCGCAATATGTGTAGAATTTTGATTTTTAAAAATTAAATTTTAAAATAGAACGGATTTATTTATCTATAAAATAAAGTTTTTCGTTTTTGAAAAATTTTCCCCAAATATAGAAATAAGGACAAGGAAGTAAATCGTAAATTAGAGAACCACGACAAAGAAATTGTTTTATTATTCAATTACTTCGTTAATGGAAAAATTCATTTTTCAACTTGTCGTTTTGTATTTTCAATTGAAAAAGTTTTATGATTTAAAGTGCACTTATAATTTTCATTTAATTTGAACGCATGTATCTATTGTTTACGACTTTATTTCAGACAATGCAAATGACAAAATGCCGTGTTCAAATTAAAGCACCGGATTATCGATTTTTAGGATGTAAATCAAAAAAATTGTTTTTCTCCTAATTTTTTACATATGTGAAATTTATTCAATTTAAATTTTGTTCTATTTTGTTGTGTTTTTAATTATTACTCAAAAAAATGTTGTAAATTGTTCAAAATGAAGATGTATGTACCTCTAGACACTCTTATTTTTGAAAAATTTAATTGAGTAAGTAAGGCGGTACTGATGAAAAGTCGATAGAATAAACAAGGAAGGAAGAGAAAATGTAGGTAGTCAAGTGAAAAGGAACACTTCGATTTTCGTCTCTATATCATTCTACAGTCAATACCTTTATGGGTTTCGTGCTTTAGTGATATTGAGCAAAAAATAGTTTATGCTGTAATTCCATTTTTATATTTATCTTTTTCAATTTGCCGTAACACTAAAACATACTTAGTTCCGCTACAAATTGATTATTCCTTATAATATAGCCAATAATAATTAAAGAGTAGATGGACGATGATGGATACCTTAATGTGATTTTTTTTTCAATTACCGATATTGTAGTGTAAAAAGTACAATAAATTGACTCAGCTGAAGATACTGCAATCTTTTTAATACGTTAATTAACCGATACATTAATTTTAGACTTTCTATTTGGTTAAGTACTTTTCCTATTGTATATCTTCTTCATGAATTAATATTCAGATGTATTAGCCAAAGGCTTAGTATGTAACTCCTGGAAGTTGACTAAACTTCTTGAAGTATTCATAATGGAAAATACACACACATAAAATACCTTGATTGTTGAACGTATGGGTGACGCTTCTGTATTTAGGGATCTTCAGTAATACAACTTTAAACATAAAAGTTAACATTAATCAATTCATTTATTTTTTTTGAATTAAACCAGATGAATAAACAGATCTGGACCAGATAAGAATCGAACAGATGAAGAGAAACCACAAATGGATCTAGAGGAAAGCCGGAGTAGCAGCCCTACCCTAAAGGAACAAATAGACTAAAAAACGATTAAACATTAACTTGATTACGCAGGAATGCTCATTAGCTTTTATAGTGATTAGTGGCCGAGTAGATGAAAAAACCAAAAAAATGAAGGAAAAGAAAATAAACAAGAAGGTTGCATAATAAAAAACTTCTACAGAAGGCGAGAATAAGCTGACAGAAGTTTTGGATAATCTGAAAGATTACTCGAAAAGTAATCTAGAGAGATAAAAAAATATCTCGTTCAAATGTGACATTCCAAATACAAGTTTTTTCTCGGCGTTTGTTGCTTATAGACCAGGGGCGATAATTTTTGAGACAAAAAAAATTATAGTAGGATGAAACCTATTGGAAAAGGTAGAGAATATAACAAAAATGAAAAGAAAAATAAATTACGAGCGATTTGAGGTTGGGAAGGGGAAAGGGGTGAGTTTTTAAGGGTAAAAAACGGTTTATCTCGATTTCCGGCAAAACTGCAAGTCCTATGAAAAAAAGTTAAATAGCAAAGTTGTAGGTAATAAAAAGATCTACAACTTTTGTATCGACACTTTTTTTACATAACCTCAAAATTTATGTGAAAAATTCAAATAACCGAGTTTTTCGTTTTTGATTTTTATCATTTGCAAAAAAATATATTTTTTTACGAAATTTGATAAAAACTTACCTTTGTGTGTCCCAAAAATAGGGTAATTTTTTTGATTTAAAATATTCATTTTTTTTACCTTATTTTGGCTTAAAATCGAAAAAGCACCCTAATTTTCAATCGAAAATTCTCGCGTCAAAATATCTGCTTTTTTAAAAAAGTTGGTGTGTTTTTTGTTTGTTGAAATCTCTACTTTGTGATGGTATAAAAAATATATACATTACTATGGTAAATGTACTTAGAAAATGCAAATAATGAAAACAACTCGAATCCGAAAAATTTTTTTTAATCATTATGTACCTACAATTTTGAGCTATTCATTAAAATTTACACTTTAATTACTCGAAAAACGTAAGATTTCATGTTATACATGGTAAATAAAAAATTACAAATATCCATAAAACATAAATATTGAAAAAAACATGCGAAAATATTAGTTCTAAATATTAAAGATATGATTTTCAGATTCAAGTTGTTTTCATTATTTGCATTTTCTGAGAACATTTACCATAGTAATGTATACATTTTTTTATACCATCAGAAAGTAGAGTTTTCAACAAACAAAAAACACACCAACTTTTTTAAAAAAGCAGATATTTTGACGTGAGAATTTTCGATTGAAAATTAAGGTGCTTTTTCGATATTAAGTCAAAATAAGGTGAAAAAATGAATATTTTAAATCAAAAAAATTACCGTATTTTTGGGACACACAAAGGTAAATTTTCACCAAATTTCGTAAAAAAAAAAATTAATTTTTTTGCAAAAGATAGAAATCAAAAACCAATAACTCGGTTATTTGAATTTTTCACATAAATTTTGAGGTTATGTGAAAAAAGTGTCGATACAAAAGTTGTAGATCTTTTTATTATCTACAACTTTGCCATTTAACTTTTTTTTTATAAGACTTGCAGTTTTGCCGGAAATCGAGATAAACCGTTTTTTACCCTTAAAAACTCACCCCTTCCCTCTTCTCGACCTCAGATCGCCCGTAATTTATTTATTATTTTATTTTTGTTATATTCTCTACCTTTTCCAATGGGTTTCATCCTACTATAGTTTTTTTTTACCATTTTTGAAGGTAAAACCACTGGACTATTAATACTTTTTAATTATTGTGTAATTCAGTTTATAGGGTAATATTTGACAAGGTAAGTTAATTGCTAATGTTCGCCTTTTTGTTCACACTTAAAATTAAAAGCCGCAAACAGTCTTAATTTTTATTAAATCACAGTTGTTTAAGTTTGTAATTGGAAGTTTGTTTTTTAGATTTAAAATTCAGGATGATATGGTGTGAAAAATTTAGGTATATTTTAATCAATGATGGTTATCTATGTTTTCTGATGATTTTTACTTTATTTTGTATAGGGTAATTATGGGAACAATGACACCTGAGAATAATGGTTATGTGGGTAGACGTTGCTGGTTCTACGTCACCAATGATCTTTTTCTTTAATTTTAAAGTGTTTTGGACACGGAAAGTTAATAATTAAATACTTGACCTTAAAATTACTTCCCAATAATGTTAAAATTACTTTCCTACATCTTCGAAATTTTCTTTTATTATATAAGCAGTTGACATTTCTATAATACCTTGACAAAAAGAAAAGCGAAAACGGTAAAATAATAAATTTATTGAAGCAAACACTGACCAATCAATAGAGATTACTAACGAAAATGTATTGGTCAGATGTAAGCCGTTAAAAAATGAATAGTTTTTCAACCAAACGCTTGAAAAATTAATTAATATCCATTGATTTATGAAATTTTATAAAATCCATTTATCTTATTTTTAATAGCGCTTTGAAAATCGTTTCGAAAACCACATTTTCACCGTACTTGAAGAAGTAAGTGTGAAAATTAAAATGGATTACAAAACATATTTTCGCAGGAAGAAAATTATTATTTACGACAAAAACACACCAACCCAATGAATCATTTTTAGTGTTCTACATTTATATTAGTTTTTGTCTCAAATTTTCTCAATAGTTCATCTTCAATTAAATGAAAAAAATTGGATTGTCACCAAGTACCAGCTATAATTATAAAAAATGTCGGCTAAATTTAAGAACTCCACAAGGAGAAAACTTCTCAACAAGTTTTAAACTTGACACCAAGTCAGATTCTGTCTTGGACTTAACGAAGGCGGTTTACAAACTTTTCGGTGCTCCATCAAACTATAAAGTTTATTGTTTATCGTTCGCAGTATGTTTAGAAATTTAATTATTCAAATTAATTGTTTAATCATTGCAATTACGTAGATACGTTACAATGATATTTATTTAATCAAAATTAAATTATTTTAGAAAATTGTTTTCTTTTCTTTCAAAGAAAAGCATTTTATTACATACTCCGGTTTGATGTCATCCAAAAGCTTTTGCTTTGACATTTTGACTATTATAAATACCTAAAAATATTTATCAGACAAGAGATATAAAAATTAAATTGCATTCTTTAAAGAGCTAACAAAGTCTTGAAATAAAATACCTTTTTAAGTTCCGTTATTAGGATAACAAGAAAAAATTTTCCAATCCGAATTATATTGCTTGCTTAACCTCAGCTCCACTCAATATTCACTCGAGCTTTAATAAGTAGCTTTTGCGAAAAAACACCCTTAACTTTCCTAAAAATTCAATTTTCCGACATTTTATGAATCTAAGACATCAATTACTATTTTCTAAAAAACGGAAACCGTTATTAAAATTTTAATTTGCGACTCAAAATTTAGATCGTTACCGCCTGCGGTTTGTGATTGTGCGCTAATTTTTTAATTGTTTTAGTTGACAAGCTTTTATCTAAGATTGAAAATCTTTGACGTGATTACAATGAACACATGGATAAAGATGATATTGTTTTGAGACTAAGCAAGGATGTCGGAAATATCGGCAAAATAATTATATTCCTTAATAATTATTATTTAAATAACTTTTGTCATGTCGGAAAATTTTACTTTGTTGTAACTTCATTGTGTTTTACAACCAAATTAAGTTTTTAGACAAAGGAATTAGTTCCGATGAAAGAATTTTGTTGTACAGTATTATTAAATTTTGCATTAATTTAATTTTAAAGAAATATTTAGATGCAACGAGCATATGGAAAATTCTCCGCTTTCGTGCTTTCATTGCTTCGTTCTTGAAGCGATACCAAGAAATAAAATGTTAAGTTTCTGAATCTTGTCTTTTGTAGCTAACTAAATTTTGTCAACTTCGAATTGCCTTCTTCAGTATGA
Organism: Rhagonycha fulva; assembly: GCA_905340355.1. Lineage (NCBI taxonomy): Eukaryota > Metazoa > Arthropoda > Insecta > Coleoptera > Cantharidae > Rhagonycha > Rhagonycha fulva. Next base: position 5,948,065 of record HG996559.1, read on the forward strand.
ATTTAGCATCTATGCAGTAAAAGACCGATAGTTTAACGTGCAATTCTAACCACGTCACCAGTAATTTGGGAGTGACGGAGATTCGTACCTATAACTACAGAAATCATAATAAAACAAGAAAAGTTATCGCTGTTTTAAGTATGTGAAGAGTAAAAATAGAAACAACTAAAATTTCCTCTTCTATTTTCCAAAAATATTTGTGAGTTAGAAACTAGCCGGATTTTGTTTCTCGGTCTATGGCCTTATTTAACGAAAGTTTGTTAAATAAGTTATTTATTTATTGATTTTCCCTATTTGCCTCAATTAAGGTTTAACGAATAGAAAATCGTCGATTGGTCTATAATAAATAAACTAATCATTAATATATTGCTGAATCTCGGTTTTATCCTTCAATAAATTTTATTTACTTATTTCTTTTTAAACTTCTATATTATTTTATTTAATTAGTAATTTGAATTTCATTTTGTTACCTTAAATTTAATAAAAATTATATTTATGTTATATTACGCTCTTTGTTGAATCGAAATAAAATTATTTAACTTTTCTCTTGTGTAAATTATTTACTTTATTTTAAATACTTTATTTTATGTTATCTATTTATAAAAAAACTTTAATTCAAAAGTTTATACTTTCAATTTTTAATGTTCACTTATAAATTTTCTTTTAAATTAATAATTCCTAACTTTTTCATTTTACTTTTTATTATATCTGCATTAACTTTGTAACGACATTGACATAGCTAAAACCTACACTGTGCTTCGAAGATCCTTGATATTAAAAGCGATTCTCTTATATTTAGCTTTGTATTGTGGATTATTCAATCATAATATATGAAAAACATTATATTCTATACCATCATAGGACCAATGCCATCATATGCCTATTTCCCCTACATACATATTTTTTTACCTTGTAACGTGGGAAGATAACAAAAAAATTTTATTACCATATGATCTTTTTGTTTTTTATATCAACATTTTAAATAAAATATTTGTGAAAATATAATATTTTCAAAATTGCTTACGTTTTAAAATGCTACTCTATTCAAAAATACCTCTTGAATAAAAGTTTGATAGTATAACTTTGTTGTTAACTAAATCACATTTTTATTGTCCATCAAAAGCTGTGCATTATCACAATTTTCTGATGAAAACTATTTTGATATTATTATGCAAATTGAACTTTTTATAAGCTTTTATAACGAAGTTTGTTGTAGCTTCGTGTAAGTGCCTTAATATATAAGAAAATTCAAGTTTAGAACTACAAGTAAAATTTTGTGAGTCTGTAAATGTAAACGGAATAATTCCTAATTGGAGATTTATTTTGTGAATGTAGCTCAGAACTTTTTTGAGTAATTTACTAATTTTTTTTATAAGAAAGCAACTAAAACATGGTTTGATTCAGTGATTTTTAATATGAGTTTTACTGGTATTATGTGGGTGTAGTAATACTAAGCTTGGAAAGGGGCATTTTACTAGGGGCGTCATGTATAATTTCTTTAAAATTTTTTAAGTTTTTAATACTGTTCTTCTTCCGCGATAAAGAAAAGTTAAAATACGTTACAAAATTACAAAGTTACAAAAAGTTACGTACTGAAATAATTGAATCTTTCAATCACGGTTGGAAATAAAAACATAAACAATAACTAAACTAGACGTACAGTAAACATTGCTTGTTGCTCTGTGGTAATGTAATACCTGTAGCTTGGAGCCGCAGTGTTTTTCACGTAATTAATTAATTATTATATCATGCACTCCTAGAAAAATGCAGTAAAATAGACCGTAATCAAACTTGTTAGGTTGGTTTATTTATTACAGTTTTATGTTCTTTTTTCCAAAACGAAACAAAAATTGAAAATATTTCCTACATTTTTCTAAAATTAACCGAACGTTTAATTAAATATTAGCTTATTGGAAAATCTGAAATATTTAATCGAAAATGCAGTCGTAAACTAATATTAAGCGGGTAATTAAAGATTAGTAAAATTAAAATGTCTTGGGGCGATTTTAAGAGTAAATGCGATTATAAACTGCACTTCCCTAATTAATTATCTCTGGTAGAAAACAAATTTTAAATCTCAGCAAATAGCAGATTTCGTATTCGGAAGTGATGCCGAGAGGTAGATTTATAAATCCAAGTTACGGCTAGTTGGTAGGTACAATCGTGAATTCTGAATTATTCATCAAGTATCTCAAAATATCGAAGTTGTTTAGGGGTGGTAAAGCGGAAATTTGGCATTTTCTCTATCCGCTGAAATCGTGTCCAGTGTTTCTTTTTTAGAAAACTGTTTTACTGTTATATGTTATAGTTTGATATCCTGAGCTGCATGTTGGAATGTTATCACACAATAAGCAGAAAATTTAATCAATTTCTATGCCACTTCGATGACCTACCGGAAATTCGTGGGTTTCCTGTTTGGGAGGAAAAAGTAATGCCAGAGCTTTTATTGGAAACTTAGAGTTTACTCATAAAACAATAAATGGGGATTGACATTTTATTCCAAAATCAGGTATAGGATACACACAATATTTAAAATAAAAGTAAGTAATATTTCGAGGAATCAAATCATAAAAACAAACAAGTGAGTCCATAATATTATGATGGATTCCCCAAAAATAAATAATAAATTCGTGTATTCAGGGGACTGTCAAAAACAGTAAAGCTGAAACCTCGGACAATCCCTCTAAGTGGGATGCTCATATCTCACTTACAAAATAATTTAATTGTTAGTATATTATTCTTGACGTAATTATTATATGACTATCTTACTTGTTCAATTATTATTCATGTTGTTCCATAGCAGTCCCTTAGGTCGTTCATTTGGTATTCAAGGCATTTATGTACATTTTTACATAGTTAAACTGCTATTTGTTAATTATTTAAGTTGATGGCGGGTTATTGATGTTTTTATTACTTTTTAATACTGTTATTAAAATTTATTGTTATTTCTTTTTCTGTTACAAATATTTTAGATCGTGTGTGGTTTTTACTAACAGAACCTTACCATCTGCATATCATAATTTATTTATATTCTCTGCGAATTAACGGATACGTAGAAACTAGGGAATAAGTATTAACTTATCCCTTGTTTCTATTATGCAAAGGTTTTTGAAATATTGATTAAAAATACAAATTGAATATTATAAGAGGCCGAATGCTTCTCTGTCCAACTCCTCTTCAAATAATAACTTCATCAGTTAACTTCGTTCTCTACACAAAGTTTTACTGTCTGATTCCAATATAAATTCCTTGTTATTCCGATCTCTTTATCATCCAAAATTAACTTCTTTCAACATTTCAGTCATTCTGCCAAGTTGCAATTTCTCGAAATTTATGTAAGCACAGGTGAATATCTTAAATTGAATATCTTAAATCTCCGCATCGTTGGATCAATATATAATATACTAAATAAAGCCTTTATTGTGCCTAAATTTGGTCTAAAAATATGGTTTTAACAGGATGGTGTCACAAGTCACACATCTAATGAAAGGATGGATGTATTAACTGACAAATTTGAAGATCATTTAATTTCTCGTTGTGGTGATGTCAAATGGCTACCAAGAACTTGTAATTTAACACCATTAGATTTTTTTTTGCAGCTATGTTAAATCATGCTAATGTCCTACAATCAATTGAAGACTTGAAAATATGGAAAACGCTATTAAAAAGGTACAGGGTTTTCTGCTACAATTTTTTATGTATTTATACTTATTGGCGTTAGTTTGTAATCACCTCTGTCTCTGACCAGTTTAAAAAGCATATGATTTTGCTGAGCGGCATATGCCCGCGTTATAAGCTCGGCTTAAATCTAAGCACTTAACTTTGTTACTTGGTACTTTTATCTTTGTGGTTGGGCCAACGGCTAAAACCATAAGATATTTTTGCTTTTACAAATAAACATAGAATACCATAAAAAAACCGTTTGTCTCTCTGTTTGTAATGCAATAATTGATAAATATTTCTAGTGCGGTCTTTAGGCCGCACAGTCGACATAATAATAATCAAAAAGTTTGCTTTTCACAAATACAAAAAAAGCTTCGGTTTCGACCTTTACTGAATTTGACATTAATTCTTAGAAAATTTGAAAACAATAACTTGGGTAAGCATTTTAGGTAATGCAGATTAGTTGCTGCTGAAATTTTAATTTTGAGTCATTTTATTGTATAGTTGTGTATGGTTTATCGTAAGAAGAGCTGGTTACTGAAAATAATAAAGTTATTAATCAGCTTTCCCAAAAGTTTCTGCAAATAACTCCCCGGAGAGCTAAAGGTTCAAACAAACCTCAAACATTTGACACCGATTTTCCGCACGGTGCCAACGTGCGCTATCAGTAACCATCAAATGTTTTCGCAAATAACTCGGTTTTAGACAATAATTAAAATTTTTAATATTGAGATATTGGAAGTTGGTCTTATTTAATCGTCAAATGTTTAAATTTTATATGTTGTTCTGAAAAAGCAAAACATTCGTCGACATCTGTCACTGATTTAATAAAATTTAAAGGTAGAGGAAGGATCAAATAAGATGTGGGATGACTTTGACAACGAGCGAATGATGTCAAATTTATCCATCTGCGACCTGCAGGAAAATTTATTGATACACGCTGAAGGAAATAGTTTTTCTTGTCGGAAAGCGTTTAACGTATTTAAATGCACATTCTTTTAAAAGAAAGCAATCCGTTTGGGTTTAAAGGAAAATCTAACAAATTTTCTGCTATTGTGTAAGCAATTTAGTTTGGTAACTGAAACTGACCTTTGTTTGAGCTTCATAAAACTGGAAAATTATTATACCAAAATCAAGTAAATCGGATTATAAAGTGAAAACTATTCCATAAATTTGAATTAAAATTGAGTTAAGCTCATTTTTCCCTAAAGAATGAAAATTAAATTTAGTGGTTGCATGCATTAAGTTTATTATCACAGAGTTGAGAAATGAAGGCTCTTTTTATCACCGTCTATTTAAAGCTATCTAAACGTTATTTTTGTAGCACTTTAGCGTTGACCTAACTTGTTTTTTGTTTTGAAGAAAATGAGAAGTTTGCTTTTGCAATTTTCTAAATTGAAAGCGTAATTTAACACTGAGTTACAGGTGGCACTTAAAACAAACTAGACTTAACAATAGTGCGGAAAATCGTGGGAAAACCTTCGATTCTTTGTACTTTTAAATTGCAAATTTAAAATGTTATCCCCGTAAGGATTGAACTGTAAACAGTTTAAATCATTAATAATATAGTGTCAGAACAAGCTGATGTTTTACTCGAATAAGCTGTTTACTTCTCGAATATCCTATTACCTATCTGGAACAAACAAAAAGGAGGAAACATGATAAATGAGATTCTCATTAAAACAAATTAAAAATAATTTTTAGATTACAAGAAATACTGCTAGATGTGAATAAGAAAATTTATAAAGCTACTGCATTGGGGAATATAAAAATTTATAACATAATAATCGAAAAAGTAATTTAATTTTCTGCATTATTTTTTATGATGTTTTGCTGCATTCACACGATTAAATTTTCTGTGTGTGAAATTTTGGAACGTGTCGTATTCAAAATTCAAAATTCATAGACGTAAAAATTGTCCATATTTTCGGTAAATCACACAGTAAATAACAATTATTTTGAAAGTTAAAATACTGGAGTGTTTAATTAATTTGTTGTTCGTATAGCATTGCAGGAGCTTTTTACACTAAATCCATTATAATTGTCAATTATTGATTAACATCCGCCACAACCAGAAACCGCAATGCGTGGTTATTAAATAGTGTGACAACTATCAAGACTATGACAAGTATTAATTAGTACGAGAAACATGAATGTAGAAGGATATTAATTAAAAAAGTAACAATGAAAAATACGAAAAGCTAATTTGGTTTAATAATGAAGTAAAAATTTTAAATTACTTCCTCAGTTAATCAAAAAATTTGCTTTTATACAGAATGAACCAAAAATTTGTTTAAATTAATTATGCATTATTTTTTATTATTTCGTGCTGCTTGAGCGCATTTTGAAAGACAAAAATGTTCTTCGATTTTTAAGTAAACATTCTGATTCACGCACTGTCAAGTTAATGATTGTTAATTTTGAGTCTGTTGAAGAACTAGTGGAAGAAGTCCAAGAAAACACAAAAAGCGCTATATTTTAGAACGAGGCGAAGTTTAGATTACAAAAATAAAGCACTTTTCCTATGTGTTTTACACATGTTTTTTTATTAAGTAGTGTTTAAGAAACAAACTAAATAATTTTAAAATAAATTACAATACCTACCTATCATAATTTAGAAAGAATTTTTAATACTTGTATAAATTGATTTTTGTTATGTTTGTTAAGTATACCATAATTAAACCATTGAAATTTAAAATGGTGTTAGTCAGGTTTTAAAAACAATGGAAACTGAGAATTTGATAATTTGATGTTTTAATGTTTGTAGCACTAATAGTTTATGTTAAATAATAAATATTATCTCAGTTGAATAAAAAATTGACTCACATAATTCTACATTTCATAAATCATGAAAGTTAAAGCTTCTGCTATTTGTTAAGGGAGATTTCTCTTGAATTGCATTTGAAATTCATTTAGATTCTAAATATTCTGGAAATTCTTTTTGATGTTAATAGAAGTAATCAAATTTCTGTTCACTGAAATGACTAATTGGCTGGTTAGCTGTTAAAGTGGCGGTTGCGAGGGTCACGAGTCCATGTTAAATAAAATTAAAGTGCCCTAAAATTAATATAAATTTACAAAACAATTAAATGTTAACTGAAAATTTATAACAATTTCAAAATTCATACGTGGGTTGCTGGAAAAGTTTCCGGAATCTAGTAGTTTCAGTGGCGTCACCCTTTTTTTAACTGGCATATTCGTAAAATTTGACCTTTTTAACTTATATTTCAATTGACGATTCGTGCTTAAGTAAACCAGTTTAGTTTACACAGCATTTTAAAGAAAAGATTGTAAGAGAAAATGGAATTTTTGTGTAAAAATTTTCGTGCCATGATTTGTTACTACTGTAGATGTGGTCTAAAGCCAAAACAATCCATCGAACGGCTTGTTTTGGATTTTGGATATGAAACACCATCCAAGACTTCTGTTTATACCTGGTTTTCAGAATTCCAACTTAGACGCACCACTCTCAGTGATGAATTTCGTGCAGGTCATCCAGCAACTTCTGTTGTTGCCACTAATGTTGATGCTGTACGTGAAATAATGGAGCGAGATCGAAATGTGACATATCGAGAGATTCAAGCATGCTTGGGCATTGACATGAAAACAATACACACGATTTTTCATGATCATTTACAAGTATGGAAGCTCTGCAGTCGTTGGATCCCACACAATTTGAGAGCAGCTCAAAAGCAATGTCGTGTCAAATGGCGTCGAGAAATGCTCAAGAAATTCAACCGAGGTCTTTCAAATTTGGTCTACAATATCGTTACTGGTGATAAAACTTGGATTTATTTATATGAACCTTAAAATAAGCAACAGTCCATTGTTTGGGTATTTTAAACTGAGCCTAAACTAACAAAAGTTGTCCGTTCACGTAGTCCTGCAAAGCAAATGATCGCTTGTTTCTTTAGTATTACTGGACATGTGGCAACCATAGTTTTAGAAGATCGAAGAACCGTGAACACTAATTGGTATATTACAATTTGTTTGCCAAAAAAATAAGAAAAAAAAAACAATAAAAACCGGCGAATTATTCTGCATCATGACAATGCAAGCTCTCACACAGCGCGTCAACGGTTGACTTCTTATCCAATAAAAATGTTGATTTAATGACTCTTTGCTTGAATTGACCTGATTTGTCGCCTAATGATTTCTTTTTGTTCCCAAATATCAAAAATAAAATGAGTGGTGAGCATTTTTTGTCATCAGAAGCAGCTGTTAAAACATTTAAAACGCTGGTTTTTGAGGTATCAGCTTAAGAGTGGAAAAAATGCTTTGCAGATTGGTTTCGACGTATGCAAAAGTGAATTAATCTCAAAGGCGAATACTTTTAAAAGCAATAAAATTATTTACCAAATTTTATATGTGTTTTATCATATAGTTTCCGGAAACTTTTCCAGCAACCTACGTATTATAATATTAAAAATTAAGACTCATCTAAGTAAATGTTTTCTTTCTTCAGAAAGTTTTCTTCGTTTTGGTTTACTAAAAATGAAAATTCATACTTTGAATTGTTTAAATTTTGTGTATTAATTATTTACTTTTTAACATTTTATTGTGTGTCCTATCGTGTTGAAATTGAGGTAACGTATGCACATAATTCTAGTCGGGCTTCAGCTGGTGATGAAGTATTTTTGTTTTTATCCTTTTTGTTTAATTAACTGGAGTCATAAACTATTGTTTAAATGGATTTAATTGTTTTCTTAACATCAAAATGAAGTTTAATATAAATTTACTAGTTGGAATAGTTTCGTTCTAATTAGTAGTCTAACAGACTTGAAACTTAAGCTTCTAATTTCACCTTCAAATTTCATCATCGAATGTTGCAAATTTTATTTTGCAAAAAGGTTAATTTGTTCTTATGCCACTTCTTGAATATGATCTTACTTTGCAAATATTTCAATAATGAGTAGTTAAGATGGTGAATTTTTAGTTAAGCAGCATTGAAAGTCGTTGTGCTTCAAATTTAAAATTTAGGATAGGTCCTAAATTTGTCAGTTAAAGAGTTATCACGTCTGAACCAAATTCTAAATAAGATCAGCTAAAATCTCCAAGAAAATATACAAAATAATCTAAAACAAATCCATCTGATACAGAAACACAATGAGTTAGTTGTTACAAATACCTGAAAATAAATTTCCGATACTTTTTACAAAAGCTAGCAAATTCAATACAAAGAATTTATCAATTGGAGCCTTTAAAACAAAATTTGATTTATAAGAGGTAGGTCTGTATTAGAGACATTGTTGATCAATAGGTATTAAATTTTTAAGTTTTTTTTTCATTTTCTAAGACTTCTTGCTACGCCAATAATAAACATTTAAAACCTACAAATAAAATTTAAACTTACAACAATGAAAAAGCAATATAATTATTACATTTGCAAATTTTTAACCTCATTAACTTCATTAGTTGCACCTAACGCTAATTTTAACGTTTTAAATTAATTAAAAAAATGTCTATTGTGCCAACAGAAATAATTAAATTAAGCGTTGCCAAAATATTGAAGATTTTAACAACGACCAAGTTTCTTTAATAAGCTACAAAAATAATAGATACCTACATAATAAAACATCTAATAATGAAATTTTAGGAGTAATTCATATCAGAGAAGTCAAAATACAGATTTACGTTTTTGAAAGTTTGTTCAACAAGTGGCCACTTAAAACATCTAATGATGTTTAAACTTTTTAACTTGTTTATTATTTTATTTAGGTACTTGTTATTATTTAAATATTATTGTGTACTCTCAGTCTTTATGTTAAAATCTTCGACTCGAAACGAAGTTTCCATAGCATCACAATTTATCAAATAGTAACACGATTGTAACTTTTGCTCTCAATAATGTAATTTATCTCGTAAACGTTGCATATGTAAAGGAATATAAATAAATATAGGTCAAACTACCACCGTAGGTAAAATGGTGAACAACTGGACAGAAGCAAATTCGATTAAGGTGAGTCGAACTTCTCCGGACAACAAAAACAAGAGAATCGATAAAAGAAATATCATTACTGTAAATTTTTTGTCCTTTATTGATCTGGCTTGATAATCATTAAAAATACAGTAAAAGTTGGTAATTTGAATTCCACGTTAAGTTTTGCAAAAATATTTTTCATTAACCTTTATAATGCAAATCAAAATTATTCATTTTCATGAAATTTTATTGGGAAGCCACACACCACAGGAAATGCTCCTACTGCCAGAGGTGTTCAACAAAAAATATTTTTACGTCAGCAAGACGCGGAAGGCGTGGATACAGCATTATCAGTTTTCACGCTGTGTGTTCAGTTTCATTACTTTTCAAGTAAACCTCGTAAAGTTTTTTTTAGCAAACTTAATTTTATTCTTATTTACTAAATTCATTAGTGTGAGTTCATCTAAAATTAACGTAAAAAGATATCCGTAAATAACTGTCCAATTATTGCAGTTAAGTTTGTTAACGGCGGAAATCGGTCAGGATAAAACTTTTTTTATAACTTCGTAGTCAAAGTTAATGATCAGGTTTTTAATATTAATGTAATTTAATGTACCTTACTACTAAATATAATTTAGTAAGTGTTCAAATTTGATAATCCTTTTAAAGAGGTAAGCGTAAAGTAAATAAAGCTCATGGGCTTTTACATAATTTATCAGTAATTCCGTAAAAACAGTGAAATACTTCAATTTTCATTATTGGAAAGCTAAAATTTTTGTGACTAAAATAATTCAAACATTTTTAATAACTGAAAAATTAGTGTGAATAAAAAATTCAGTGTCCGATATCCTAACTAGATAGTCGAATAGATCTGACAACAAAACTGAAGAAGATTAAGTAAAGAATAAGAAAATGAAAAACCAATAGCTAAAAGTGGAAATCGTAAACTACCATTGTATTGTTAACTGAAATAAAAATTTAATTCGCAAATTGCATCGGCAATAATCATCACGAAAAAAATGTATTTATTCAAAAAAACCGAACACATTGACGTTAATTTATTACAAAATTTTTTTGGTAATGAAATGTTTAGTTTTAAAGTTACGTAATGAAGTGTTTAAAAAGCAATCTTTTTCCTTCAAATACCAATTTGCTCACTCATCAATCTTTTAAATTTTAAAATCAATAAGAAACATTTAACATTATTCTATCAATTTTGAACATTTTAATATTGATAAAAATTAGTTTTGATTACTCACGCTGATAATAAAGATTTTACCTGTCATTATCCTTACTCGTCTTGCTATTTTTTTAATCTGCTCATGCGCGTCGCTAATTATGGAAACAAAACATGCGCTGTATTTCAAAAAATATTTTGTTGTGCGTTTATACAATAGATAAAATACCTAAATCAATCCATAAAAATACTAAAATAGACCTAAATTAGTCATTTAAATAAAGAGGTATAGAAAATGTAAAAGAAATAATGAAATTTTATTTTCCCGTCCACTAAATAACCAAGATTTTTTACCTCAGTTAATGATAATTGAACGAGAAGTTTTTTTTACTCATTTAAATAATAACGTACGAGTAGGTCAATAATGATCAGGTGTGTACTCTAAGTCTGAAAATTATTATGGTATGTAACTACAGCGAAGGTTAACCATTAAGCTAATACAAAATTTCGTAAAAAATTTTTATATTAAATAGTGTAATTAGGCCAATGGTCAGCATTCTAATTTGAATTCGCCTAATTACTAGATTGTTAATCAAAACAATGTTTTAAATTTTTAATTATTATTCAAGGTAAAAATTTACAATTTTGAGAACATTCAAAATATTTTAAAACCGTCATAACTCCTTAAACTTTCTGAAAATTGGCTCTAAAAGCGTTTACAATATTAAAATTCCTTTCACGTGCAATGCAACTTCGCTGTGAATGCGCTTTTAAAGCTCTCGCAGAAACTATGACATTAAAAATTGGAAGGTACACCTGATCCTTTCGTATCCTCATAAGTCACAAAGATTACTGTCTGGAGATTCAAATTGTCACGAAAGCAGTCATGCTTGTTTTATTTAAACATTCTGTTTTAAAAATATATTGCACAGGATGATAAGAAAATATTAGAACAAAAACATTCTGTTAAATGAAATTAATTTTATGACCTTTAGGTTACCGAGCAAATTAGAGATTAGTATTGTGGTATATGATATTAGATACGCCAACCTTATGGCTATTTTGAAAACTTTCTGTTTATATTCATTAGGTTCGAATTGTGTGAAAACGAAAAAAATCAATCAATTCTTTTTAAACTTAAAAATTTAATATTTTATGTTTTGTAAACATTGAAAGTAAAAAATTAAAATCATAATTTTAAGGATAATCTTTTCAAACATTTTAAGTCCAAAGTTTCGATTTTAACTAAAGGAATTTTTTTTGTCTATCTTGTCAATAATTCTCTTGAAAATTTTGCTTTGTTGAGCTTTTTTGCTGAAACACAAAATTCAAAGCAAATGACATTTTGACAATTTATATCGCTTTGATATAGAATTCTTTTTATGTTAAGGTAAACATTTATTGTGTTACTTTTAATTAAAAAGCTTTTTAACTACAATCGGATCAACGGTTGGATACGAATGCGCCTAGAGGAGTTATGTGGCAACCCCTAGTACTAATAGGGTAGTTGTGTTAACGTCGCGACGCTGTGAACATCGTAACCGCGCACTTTACCAAGGTAGACGCGCGAAACTTTGTATAACAACAGGTAAATTTCGTTTTCATGATTTTTTCAAACTTTGACATTTTAATATTTTTTTTTGCAACTCGAAAAGTTTTAATTTTAAAATTAAAAAGAAATTTAGCAAAATTAAAAACAAAAATTAACTGCGAAAATAATTTAATTATTTTTTTAAAAGTTTTGTTTCGAAAAGTTGTAGGAATTAATTATACGAAACATTTTTAAATAAGCACATAGACATTTTTTTGATTTGTTTATTTGCTTGGATTTGTCAATTAGCGTCAGATTTCAATTTCCTTGCTGGTTAACTTTTTTAATTAAGAAATTAATTATGAGCTAAATTGGTTTCTTCAATTTTGGTAAAACTTTTTAAGGTAAATTCTTTAAAAAAATATTAAATCAAAAATTAATCAGATTTTCTATTCAAATGAAAGCAAAATTAAATTGAAAAATCGAATAAAAAATATTAACGTTATGATCGATACGATTCAACATTTTTTATACTAAAATTTGCATATTGTAAATAAAAAACCAGATTTTAATTAAATAAATGTCGCAAAATGTAAATTTTGGTTGACTGCTTTAGATGCCATAACAAAAAATTGAATTATCATTAAAAATTTTATTTCATAAAATAAATGTTAGAATATCAGAATTTAATAAGCAACAAATATTTGTTCTTTTAGCTCATTTAAAAAGAGGGCTAACATTTTGATCATTTGGGGATTAATACAGTTGGTGATAAATTTGCACAATTTTTTTTGCTAAATTTAGGTGCTGCGTTGGACAACAGTAAAATTAAAAAAATTTCTCGTTAGTAGAATTGCTTCTAATTTCAAGTGGAATTTAAAATTTTAATTAATATGTGAAGTAAAAACTCAAGCTTAGTGGTTTATAAGCAGAGGAGAAATTTTAATACAAATGAGTTTTTCTTGTGACGTTGTTGACGTTTAAAAGTCTAACAAAGAAAATATATGAATGGTGCAGGCTTCTGGGACCAGCCCTATTACACGTTCATCAAAGTATGAACCCCAACCCTGAGAAATAATAAATCAATTTTTAACTTGATGAGAACACAAATTTGATTTCTTTTGATAAAATTACAGTTTATTTTAAAAATATATAAAAATTAAATTACAGTTAATGCATTCAAAAATACTAAAGCATTATTTCCTTATTGGAGGTTTAAAATGTTGTGTTTTTAAAAAGTTATTTTCATATTAATTTTACATAATATTTCGCGACTTTATTTGCCATAATTACAATTCTGTTGAATAAACTTTATTATTTTAGGGCATACAAAATTTTAATGACAAAGTTTTCAATTTGTGTTATAAAAGTTTGCTGCTCAGTGCAGGGTAGAACAGTGATTATAGATCTTTTGGATACCCTAAAGCCTCTGAAATAGTTTCGTTTCAAAGCACCGATGAGCTTCTGTTATCAACAGTTTATTAGAATTTTTTTAAAAATTGAGGTTGTTTGAAAATTTTGAGAACCCTTAAAACTTCAGAATTAGAATCACAGGAATTTTAAAGCCACAGGCGTGGAGTATAAATCGCGGACTATACAGAGCTTCTCAGCTTGGCCTTTCAGTGGGCATCTACACGCTGCGGTGAAATCGACATTGATTTCACGGTGACTAATCTACCTTACCAATCGGATTTGCAATTCCTACAAAGCAAAAGAAATATTCTATTTAGAATGAAAAAACATAATAGGTGATTGGTTTAAATTTTAATAAACCTCATTTATTTTAAATGTTACAGTAAATAAATTGGACTTTTATATTTCAAATAACCAGAATTGTTCACTTAGAATATACAAATATGTTAAAATCATTATTAAACAAAATAATTATTTTAAATTATCGATTATTTGCCACAATAATTATACAACACATCGGTTCATTAACTTTTATGGTTTCAATAAATAGAAATTAATTATTGTGGTGTAAACGTTTTACATTAGTAAAGTTTAATGTTGACTAATAATATATTATATTTACAAATGCGCAGTTTCACTTATATTGAAAATTAACTACATTTCAACTTCAAATATATTTTCATAATATTATCGGATAATTTTTACTAATTTTTGTTTTTTTGAGTTTTAACAATTGAATCTTCTAAATTCCCCAAAAAACAAAAAATTTATTCAGTCTAATATTTTCTTAAATTTTTGACTGTTTAAGATTTTGGCGATTAGCTATTCTATTTTGGTCTGCATGTCTTCAAATTTTTATGAATAACCTCTTTTATGGTGATGCGGAAAATGCAAATCTTCGAAGATGTTCTGAATTTTCCGTATTATGTTGACGTAATCCTCCAAATAAGCATAGCAGTTTTACAAAAAATCAAAGATTGGCTCGTATTACTATCTTATTTTCGCCCACCAAGATTTTTAAATTTTAATTTCATTTGTTAATAAAAAGCGACCAAAATAAAAATAAAACATGGACGTGCTTTCCAAAGAAAAATAAGTATTCCGGAACAAAATCGACAATTGACGAATAAAAACAAGAAAATATCAATTGCCAATTCTACCATTCTTCGGTAGTTTTGCCAGAGTTGTATTGATGGTGATTTGTCATATATAAATGTGATTCGTTTGTAAGCTATGGTTCTTAGCATATGACTCCATAGAAGGTGTAGCAGTTTTGAAGAAACTGCAAAAAAATGAAAATTGATTGTTGGTTTACCCGTCACAGTGGTGTTCCCCTTTAATGAATTATTTACAGACAGATTAAAGATTGTGTGTTGTGATTGACGCACAGTTCAATTTACTGTAATATTTTAATTATGTTGATAAAATCAATTCGAAATAATTATTATACCATAGGTAATAATACTATTCATAATATACTATTTCCTATTGCTATTCCTCATTTACTTGTGTAATGAGGTTTTGAATTTTATGAGCACAACGATTCAAAATAAATGGTCGGTCTAATTTGTGACCTAATTAGAAATAAATCTTACACTGAATGGAAAACTTGTAACCGCATCTATTTGTTACGAAACATCTTAATTTATTCAGTAAATTATACACATTGCGCTCCAATATAGCATTTATATCTTTTCATCCATTACTAAAAGTTTCATAATTGCATTAAAACTATTGGGTTTCGGTTTTGTGGCTTTAAACTCGCCTGTCTTTAACCGAATGCTCCAAGTTTATGGTTGGATTTTTTACATGTTAGCTTTAGCAGATTTTATAATTTAGTGTATAGCATTATACAGAGTGTTCTAAAACTCAAAGTCATCTCTTGGAAGGCTGACCAAAATTCAAAGAGATCAAATAATTAATGCAATGCAATTTATTATTTAAATTAAAATTATTTAAAAAATTAAATGAAAATTAGGTATTATATTATGTGACATTGTTTATTACGGTCAAACTTTGGGATCCTGAAGGATAACAAGAGCGATGATGGGGTTGTTATAACCCCACACCATAATATAAATAAAAATTGCAAATGTTTTAAATTTAATTTTCTTATTTTTGTCAGTTTGGTTATTCTAAACAATCAGAAAAAGTAAAATAAAGGAACTAGAAAGATCCGTCGAAGAACGCCATTGGTCATCTTAATATTTTTAATACTTCATTGGGGTGTAAACTTCAGCAAACAGATCCACTATTGCTATAACTTTCTCTAAATATAGCATTTGAACATTACTTTTATATTTTCCATTAGGAATAAGCGGAGGGAATTGAGTTTCATCGATAACAAAATTGCATACGTAATAAGTGATATCCTAAAATGCAAAAATATTAGTAAATAATTATTTTATGGTATTGAAATAAAATTTAAACCTTAGAAAAGTTAAAACCATTTTCGGTATTTATATTGCCACATTTTATCATATTTGAAATTCCCCCAATGTTTGACCGAAAACCTTTGTTGGCATTAATTTGGAAACGAGCTGGAAAATGGCGATACTCATTACTTAAGAATTTATATGCTTGAACAAGTAACTAAAAATATAAGTAAAACGCATTAAAAATGAGATATTATATAAATATTTAAAATATTAAATTATTAACTCGTTGATATAAAATAATATTTAAACTTTAAAATATCGAGTTATTTAAATTTATGATGACGGATGAAATAATCATTTGAAAGCTCAATAAATTGTTTTTTGGAAGGTGAAAAAGATTTAAGGGTATTTTGATGCAGAATGTGCATTATATTATTATAATTAACCAAATTAATAAAATTTTTACCTCAATTTTATCTCCTACGTTCACCTTATAGTTGCAAGACATATTATGTGCTGTCGTGGTTCTGTTAAATTTGAATGCCTTGATCTCGAAAGAATTAAAATAATCACCATTAAAACTAATTAATTGCAACCGAACATCTTTCAATTTATAGCCATGCTGATGAAACTAAAATTGTAAGCATAATTAAATAGAATTGCTGATTATTAAAAGTTGCCCAACAAAAACAAAAAAAAAAAGAACACAATTTAGGTTTTTCAAAAAATTACCTTTGATAGCAAATCATCACCAAATACATCTTGACTTAAAAATAACAGTTGCAATAAAAACGGAAAGCTTCTCATTATAATAAACTTCAATATTTCATGAAAGATAGTGAAAAACTGAATAAAATATTAGGTATATTTTTTTATCTTATGTATAATTCTTAATGATTTTAACTATTACATCAACAATTTTGTGCGAGTGAGTTTTATTGTTTTTTTATTTTTAAATTTACAAAATGTACTTACTAAACTTCCGGTTTTAATTTTTTTTGTATTAGTTTGTTTTTTTTACTCGAGTTTATTAGCTTTAAATAATTAGTAATGTTTACAATATTACTACAAGGCTACAGTGCTTTGCTTTGTTACTTTATCACTAAATATTAACTGTGTAGGGGAGACTAGGGTTAGTTGCATTCTTTTCAATTTTTATAATTATGTAATTAAAAAAATATACCTATATTTTAAAGCACATTTTCAAGTGAATTTTTTAAGAAGAATTGAAGTTATTACTTGGTTTTTACTAAATAAAAAATTATACTCAGTAGTAGTAAAATTAATGACTTTATTTTAACCATTACAACAACAATTTTTTGCTATTGAATTTTATTGCTTTTTCTAATCTAATTTCCGACTATTTAAGTTTCCGGTTTTAATTTCATTCTTTTGAATTAGCATGGATTTTATGATCTACTCGAGTTTTTTGTTCGAAAATTAGCATAATATAGTAGTAACTACAATGTTTCCATTACCCGAACGGGGTAGGAGTAATCTGGTAAATTATTTTTACTAACTTTAGATAATACAATCGACCTTAAAATGCAGTCTTTTATGTTTTTCCTACATTTTTCACTAGAAAAATGACTGTTTTATTTTAAAAAATATATCAATGGAATTGAATGATTAAACTAGCAAACAAACCAGGGTCACAATCTACCTATCGGATGTAAATCAGTGCAATCTTTACAAAAAAAGTCTACGTTTTGCTCTAATTTAAATGAGTATGACAAAACGACACTAACTAAAAATTTAAAAGCTACCGTTCTGCGAGGTAAATTTATTTACTTTACTTGTTTTGTGTGTAAAATAGACAACATATTATTGAGTGGTTTGGTTTTTGTGGCTTTAGTAGTGGGAAAATAAATAAATCTGTGAATAGACAAAAGATAAAACAAAGAAAAATCGATTCTCTTTTAAATTGTGATTGTTTCCACAAAGTCATCACTTTCCCATTTCCCTATAGTTCGTTAATCAGTTTTATGTGACTTCCAGAATCCACAAAATCACACATATAAAGGTAAATAAATTACGAGCAAAGCAAAGTCAATTCTGAAGCAATTTAAAGTTGCACTACATAAAGTACCAAACGACGTTTGTATTAGGTAAATCTGAATAACACTGAGAAATTGGAATTAAGGTTGGTAAGAGGTGATATATTACAATTAGAAAAATCGCTAAGATAAACTCAACGAAAAATATATTCAATTTGTCAAAGTAATTAATTTTTAAGTGCAATAAAGCAGATGTGTTTAGATACGAATGTCACCACAATATAAAATAAAGAAGAAAACAGAATTAATTAAATTATTGGTTTCTTGTCTTCGTGTTATAAAAAATTCACGAGATCTTTATAAAATTGTAAATAGAAGAACTTCCTTTTTTATTTTCTTATACAAGAATTTATTACAATTGAAATAATTAGCTCACTACTCGAGAATAAGCTTATAAAATAGCGGAAAATATGCCAGCAAGTTGAAGCATCCAATCAGAAACAATAAAACGATCAATGGCAGCGTCTATTAGAAATTTTAAGCTCGAACGTAGTGTAACATAAATTAATTCAATATTTTTTTGTATAAAAAATTGAAAACAGACAATTCATTCAAAACAATAAGACTAAATCAATCTGATTTTTATCAAAATTTGTTTAAAAATATTTGTAGCAAAACGAAATAAATTTACCAATTGGTGTGCATTTTCCAAGTTATATAACCTCACGTGATTAATATGTAGATTATAAGATTTACTTTTTTCTGATAATTGATTTGTGCGTATATTTTTCATAATTTTCCTTTTGCAGATTTTAAATAAAAGTATCCAGAAAGATGATTTTGATTAAATTTAAATGAAAATAGAAAAAATGGACGCTGTGTCTACAGATTACACGGTAAGTAAACTTATTAATTTTTCTTCGAGTATTTTCTTAATAAAAAATCGGTTTCTCATTACCCATAATAATTGATTAGAAATGAGAAAAAAAACTCTTCAGATTTTATATTAAACTCGGATTTTGCAATATTTACCGTCTCGACGTACATTTAAATTAATTTCCGATTTGTAAAACTTTAGGTAGTTATTTTTGGAATTTGATAAGTGGATTCATGATTTAAAGTTTAAACAAACAAATAATAAATCTTGCATGCACTTATGTATTTATAGGAAAGAAACCAAAAACAAAGAAATGTATCGGAAAAGCGATTTTATAATAAAATTTGTTATTCAAAAAACTTTCGGAAAACTTAAGATTTTGCCCAATCCATCTCGGGCGCTGTTCAACTTTAATTTCAAAATTTTCGGAGTAGTTTCGTGATGATGGTTTTGAATTGTTTTGTAATTTTTTTTTTGAAATAAACTCATTAGAAATATTGTATTTTTTGCAAGTTGACTTATGTACATGTGCCTAATTATGTCCAAAAAAAAAATACAATCAATAATGTTTTATTAACGATTCTTCTATTTTACGAATTATTGAAGAATAATAAATAATTTTGTGGGTTAGAATTTGAGTTTCAGAATGTTTTTACGATTCTTTAATTAGATATCAAAGAATATTAGTTTACCTGTTTTCCATTTGTAAAGGTACGAATACAAAGAAGGCAGGTTTTATGCGCCTGTCGACCAGCGCCAGAGTCGATATTAGCATTTATTTATACGATTCTCTAGTTCAATAGTGTAACAAGTCAAAATAAAACTTTTTAGGTTAGTTACATCATATACTAATAATGAAACCAACCTGGTTTGTCTTTACTATTCCACAACAATTCAAATAAAAAGTACCAATTTTTTTCTATAATTGTTTACTATTATTTATATTATGTATTAATCATACATTTATTACGAAACAATGCTCGAATTGCAAGTTTAAATAAATCAGTCTGTGGTGTGTCTTCGAGTTGATAAGTCGTTTTGACAAAATGAAAAGTGAGTGTTGTGTTGTGAATAAATTTTTCTAATTTGCAGTGCTGAAACTGACGTGACAGGATTTTTGGCTAAGGTTGGTTTTTCTTTTTTTCGGAAATGTAGCTAAATTAAAGACTTCACTATGCAGTGGCAGAAATTATAGCTCTTCAAGCACCGCATGTTTGAGGGCCTAGGGTACTTGGGAAACAAAAACAAATATTTTAAAAATCAGTTAGGGCTTTCAACGTCTCCAAACATTTTCAAAAAACTACACAAATTTGATTTTGAATCAAGTTTTGGCCGTTTTGACATCACACTAATAGATTCAATTAACACTAGAAATTATCATTACTTGCAACCAGAAACCATCATATCTTTCTGTTCGTACATTTCCTCCTGGTAAACAGTGGATTTTGTAGAGCAAATTTCTCCTGACTGTAGATTCCGACAGTTTGAAAACAAAAACCAATAAACTAAAATAAATTGTTAGACATTTTCAGATTGCCTCTATTCGAATTTGGCAAACTAATTTAATTTCCTTCTCCAACTTTTACATTCAAATTAACATTTTCTTGGTAATTATTTTAAATTATTGTAGGGTTTACCTTCGCAAAATTAAACAAGTTTAATAATTATTTCCTTTGTTTGACTAATTAATTATCCAAATCGCTTTAGAGATGAATTATTAATCCAAAACAATGATGGTGAGTAGCATTTGAATTAAGATTTTTCATATTTTATGCAATACTCGTCGAGTTTGACAGTGAGACAGGGTTTGAACAATCCTTAATTTACGAGTGGGTTTACAGAATTTTACAAAATTTGTGCAAGAACTTAGTAATATATCGATCAAATTTTTTTACCTACAAATTATTCTTTTACCCTTTCATTTAATCGTTATCTTGTTTACAAACTTGTAAATTAAATGCAATAAAAGCTCGATAGACTAACAAATATTTCATTAAACACACAAAATACGTACCCCTACAAAAAATTCTTGTTACATGTTCAAACAACTTAATTTCAAACGTTTGAAAAATACAAAAAAAAAATCATAAAAATTAGAAATTAAATAAAACAAGTTGGTTGAATTAAAAATTCAAATTTGAAAAGACGTGACTCGAATGTTTATTAGCGAATTATAATACGTTAAAATTGTTTTATAAATTACCTTTATTATTTTGTATTACATAAATAGTAAATTAACTTTTAAAACATAGCGTCAAATATTAGGCATAAAAATAAATATTGTTTCAACTTCGTAAATCCGATATAAATTGGTAGATTGTTCAAATTCAAATTGCATGGCTCAACTAGTCGCTCTATTTCTGATTTATTTGTTATTTGCTTTATCCTCATATTTTCTTTAATTGTTGCTCGATGAAAACTGAATTTTCCTTCAAGTAATTTAACGATTGTGCTCCTATGTAAATTATATGTATGTACATATTTTTGAATAACAAAAATGCTGCAATATTGAAACACACGTTTTGTACCTTTGGGGTCACAAAACAAAGATGGAAGACTTCAATAAAGGAAAATTTACTTAATTTCTATTATAAATTCAGGTGGATGTATGCACTATAAACTTTATCCGTTTTGCTAACGACAAGTTTGTACTGATTCTTAAACAATGCGTAGGTATATTTGCGTATATGCCACGATTTTCTTATAAAATAATGTTTTTAATTTTGAGTGGTAAAAGAATTGAAACTTAGTTAAAAAAACGATTAATTAAAATAGGGTAATCTAAATGAAAATCAGAATTAATTCAGAGGTGGAGCATATGTATTCAAATCTTGGTATCTACACATTATTACTGTCTGACGGTTTTATTGTGATATTAAATTTTAATAACTAAAAAAAGTTTAATTAAAATTTAAACATACAAAGACTTATGATAAAATAACTAAAAATTAATCAGTTAAAACTAATTAAAGCACGTAACATATAACCTTAAAATAATTTTGAGATACATCCATATTATGTCATAAAGACCTTATCATTTTTATTATCCTTATCATTTTTGAAATTGATTTTTTTTAAACTTGAAAGGCTGCCTAATTTGGAGCTTAATTGGAGAAGAACTTGAAAATTGTAGCATTGTTTGCAACACGAACCACTTTAAACTTAAGTTTGAGTCGCTGCCTCGGTGACCTACCTGATGAACATAGGTGGCTATCGAGTTGAAGGTTTTTTGTGTTTCAATTAATTGCAAAAAAGAATTGCGGTACATATTAACTTAATAATTTAATCTCATTCAAAGAATGAATATTCTGATAGCCCAAACTTTGTCACTTTAAAATCTTAAATTTATTGTATTTTAAAATTCTAAATGTTTACCCCTAGTAGCACAAAGTACAGGTTTTGATTATTTGTTTTATTTCTATGAGAATCTTGAATTTATTGTCAGTTGGTAACTTGGATATGGAATTACGACCTCTCTATAAAATCAAAGTTTGATTGAATTATAGAAATAAAAAAGCATAACAAAGCTCAAATTACGGTCAATAAATTGAAGTTTATGTATAAAAATCATCAAATTTGTTATGTAAAATTGTAATATTTCATAGCTTGAAAAACTTAGATTCAAATTAATATTAAACACCAGAAAAATTAGTTATATTCTCTTGCGCTTTTAGACGATTAATTAATAATAATTAGTATAGCGTGAAAGCTCATGAAAATAAAATTGATTCTTACTGCGTTTTTATTATTATTGTTTGTAATTTACCCTTATTAGTCGATAATTGAGCTGTAAACCATCTCAAATATGTACAAAAATTGAAAACTCTGCTGAAACGCAGCGCTTTCCACTCCCTGTTACTGTGCTTGACCAAAAAGTAATTTCCAAAACCAATCAAACGTGATTACTTTTTTAAATTGGAATATTATTACGACCGTACTTTTCCAAAGTTAGGTTTAAATCGAAAAAATGAGGAAAAATTGGTTGTAATTATGCTCTTAATCGAATTAATGAGATAACACAAAGTTTAAACTTATACAAATACAATCTAATTCCAGCATCATCATTAAATTTATAAAAAAAGAGAAAAAAAAGCATAAGTTGTGATATAAGATATTTTCTATAAAGTTTGCAGTAAATAACCAAAAGAAGTGGTTTTTCTTAAAACGTTCAACTTTTCAGATCACGCACGAACGTCCCACCGGCTTCATAAACTTTTAAAGATTTTAATGTTTTATTAGTTTTCACTATAAAAACCGCCATGCAATTTTTGCAGTTTCTTAACAATTTTCATCGGTCCTTAATTTAATGTTATTCGAAGTTTATAAATTGAATTATAAATTGAGAAGAAAATTAATTGGCGTGATTAAGCTCTTGCATTAAAAGAAGTTTAATCAAAGCACAGCTTTTCAGCATTAACAAGCTTCAAAATTACTCAATGAAATAAAAATTGCAAGTTTTTTTGAAAAATTAACCGTAATTAGTTTAAAAAGTTAATTTTTTAAATTGTATTTAACAATTTATTTGAAACAATACTTAAGAGGGTAAGAAATAAAATGTTTAATTTAACAGAAGGAGGATAGTAATATGTGAATTTGGGATATTGATTTATTATCCAAACAAGTCGAGTGAATAAAAACGTGAGGTGCGAAATTAAGGTTACGATTTTTTTTTTGAAAAATTAGTTCAACACCGAACGACTTGAAACGTTTAAAATTCTGAGTTTGATCGAAAAATTTTAATATTAGATTTTTCTTCAAATATTAACTACAAATATTGAATATTTGATGTCGTAAAATTTTTTGTTTGATTGTCAGCTATTTTTGGATCGAATTGAGGAAAACGCATTTTATATTTTCATTGTTGTTCAATTAAAAAAGTTTACTTTTACTCAATCAAAAGACTAAGCGACCTTATATACCATGTACATTATTATGTATTTGGTTTTATGTTTAGTGCTTTGTGTAAAACGTGCACAATAGAAATTGATATCCGTTATGAAATCTACACTGTATTTTATTTTCATTTTGGGTGTAATGGTTACATTTATTTATACAAAAAATTTAAACTTTCCTGTGGCAATTTAAATTTTCTTTACAAAAAATTTTACCCAACTTTGATTGATTACGTACAACAAAATAATTTCTGTATGCCGTTAGTTAATTAATTTTGTAATTAAGTGGATTTTTAAATTTATTGCTTTTATTGAATTATGGAATTTGATACCCATAATAGAAGGGGTTGGTTAAATAAATACAAATAACGATCACATGTTCAAGTTGGAATACTTGCGATTTCATGTAATAGCAGGGTGAATTTCACACCCAGCATGGAATCACGAAATTCGCTTTATTTAATGTTTACAATAAATAAATATTATTGTATGGCATCCTTTAGTACCTACTACAATTTTCTGTTACTATACCTACATGCATATAAATTCCGACTCAAAAAAAAAACAAAAATGAAATTAGTAATTAAATTTCTCCTGAATTTTTTTTAATAGTTAAAAAACGCTACAGGTACTCCCCCTTCTTATATAACAAAATATAGTTGTTGTATAAGTGATGATTACCTTTACAGTGTTTTAGGTGGGTTCCTTTATATCGATATTCGATCAAAACCAGGTTTATATTTAGAAGTTATGAGCTACTTTAGCGAATGCAGCTGGAGCGAAAAAGATAGTTTATGACGTCTAACTTGAGATGTGAGCTGGAGACCAAATAGTAAGCGCCAGCATTGCAGCTAATTGGTAAATTCATATTAAATTCAAGTTCTCACAAAATAAAACAAGATCGAGTATTTGAGTTTCATTATTTAAGGTAAAATGAGCTCTCAGTTACTTCAATATCTTCTGATAACATCTAAACTGAATTTTTTTCTCTGCTTAATAAAATATCTCATTATCTATTAATATTTGGTTCTATTACATTTTTTATAAACACTCTATTTTATTTATAAACACTTGACGTTAACATGTACCTGACACCTCGACTTACAAAAAATTCTATGGAATGATCGTTGTTCCTTTCGTGACTATAAAACTTTTTTTAAAATATTTTGTTCCTTCTTGGTTGATTTACATAAAGTATTATGTATGCCTGTTTTACCCGTAAATGGAAATTACATAAAAAAATTTACGTATTCATGTGAATGTCTCATATTTTGACGCCCATATCAACGATGCAAAATTGTAGTTTGATGCAGGGGCGAAGAATTGATGTAATTCGATAATACGTAGGTTGCTGGAAAAGCTTCCGGAAACTATATGATAAAACACATATAAAATTTGGTAAATAATTTTATTGCTTTTAAAAGTAGTCGCCTTTGAGATTAATTCACTTTTGCATACGTCGAAACCAATCTGCAAAGCATTTTTTCCACTCTTAAGCTGATACCTCAAAAACCAGCGTTTTAAATGTTTTAACAGCTGCTTCTGATGACAAAAAATGCTCACCACTCATTTTATTTTTGATATTTGGGAACAAAAAGAAATCATTAGGTGACAAATCAGGTCAATTCGAGGAAAGGGTCATTAAATCAACATTTTTATTGGATAAGAAGTCAACCGTTGACGCGCTGTGTGAGAGCTTGCATTGTCATGATGCAGAATAATTCGCCGATTTTTATTGTTTTTTCTAATTTTTTCGGCAAAGAAATTGTAATATTCCAATTAGCGTTCACGGTTTTTCGATCTTCTAAAACTATGGTTGCCACATGTCCAGTAATACTAAAGAAACAAGCGATCATTTGCTTTGCAGGACTACGTGAACGTCAACTTTTGTTAGTTTAGGCTCAGTTTAAAATACCTAAACACTGGACTGTTGCTTATTTTAGGGTTCATATAAATAAATTCAAGTTTTATCACCAGTAACGATATTGTAGACCAAATTTGAAAGACCTCGGTTGAATTTCTTGAGCATTTCTCGACGCCATTTGACACGACATTGCTTTTGAGCTGCTCTCAAATTGTGTGGAATCCAACGACTGCTGAGCTTCCATACTTGTAAATGATCATGAAAAATCGTGTGTACTGTTTTCATGTCAATGCCCAAGCATGCTTAAATCTCTCGATATGTCACATTCCGATCTCGCTCAATTATTTCACGTACAGCATCAACATTAGTGGCAACAACAGAAGTTGCTGGATGACCTGCATGAAATTCATCACTGAGAGTGGTGCGTCTAAGTTGGAATTCGGAAAACCAGGTATAAACAGTAGTCTTGGATGGTGTTTTATTTCTAAAATCCAAAACAATCCATCGAACGGCTTGTTTTGGCTTTAGACCACATCTACAGTAGTAACAAATCATGGCACGAAAATTTTTACACAAAAATTCCATTTTCTCTTACAATTTTTTTCTTTAAAATGCTGTGTAAACTAAACTGGTTTACTTAAGTACGAATCGTCAACTGAAATATAAGTTAAAAAGGTCAAATTTTACGAATATGCCAGTTAAAAAAAGGTAGCGCCACTGAAACTATGTTTGAATTTGAAACACTTCCGAATTATTTTCGACATGGTTTGAATTCCACGTAGTTGTACTTATTTTATGTAAGTAAAACTGTATCTACGATTGATCTGTTTGTCACATTATTTTAGATAAATTATATTTATTTTTAAATAGGTAAGATATGTTAAAACATATCGAGTTAAAAATAAATAATTAAAGTATTTGTTTTAATTTAATATTTATTTTAAAGTTTAATTTATGTCTGATAACTTGTAACTCATTTAAAATAATTTATTTTGGTTTTAATCGTCAGAGATTTATACCCTTCACATATTTATTATGATTTAAATAAAATTATTTATCTGTAAATACTGTACAATTTTGCATAATTTAAACATTCATCATAATTTGGTAAAGAAGCATAAATTACTAAAATGTACTTTTCGTGATTTTGGGTGTAAAGTGACTACTTTACACCCGGTTTTTCGGGAGTAAAAAAGCTCTTTTCGTCACACTTTATTTTTCTCCCGGGAGTAAAAAAATTCCAAAAAATTTCAAGAAAACAAAAATTTTCAAAAATTATTTATTGACATATTTAATCTTAACCACACAATTGTGAAAAACTTGCCTGTCTTGCGTATCTACAACGTTTTGCGGTTGTCTTCGGCGAACGTGTTTTTCCTCGTTTTCATTTTTGATTTTCAAAATATGCGCTTGTTGGCGCATAAAAAATCCTGTAGGGGAGACTAGAACACGTAGATCGACTATCGTGGCTTTGTAGCCTGAAATAGAAAATAATGTATAAATTCGCCCCATAAATACCGCTTTTTGCTGAGTTCGATAGTACCTACCACGTGATCCACCAATATCAAATTTGCGATTTTTTTGCAACGTGTCCATGAACATCGATAGATGCGATCACAATGTCGTATTTATTGATTATTTAACGATTATTTCTTAGTTTTTAGGAATTTTTAATTGAAAACACACGACACAATACACAAACGTGCTAACTTCACCAGAGCAGAAATCAAAATAAACATGGCGCTCCAACATGGCCGCCCTCTAGGGTACCAACTGGTGCCAAGAAAAAAACCATGGTTACAAGTAGAAGTTGGTTTTACACTACCACGATGTCAAATAAAACGTGTTATAATTAATAAAATTTATGCAATTATTGCAAAAAAATCGTGAATTTTGTCGGATATTATTCCCAAATTCACGAAAAGCTGTTCATAATAATCGGGCTCCAGGGTTTTTCCATCTCTCGACTATTATTCCCCTCGCCGCTTTGCGGCTCGTGTCATAAACTACGTCTCGTGACGAAAAACAACCCCTTACGCCCTCGTGATATAAACTACTATTTCAACCACTGAATAAAATCTGTTTTAGCTGTGTTCCCACACTAACCCAAGGGTCGAAAATGTATCATTTCCTAACATTATTTTTTAAGTTATATTTTTTGCCTGCAGAGCACGTTTTTTAATAAACGCATCAAGACATTGAGGAATAGTTTTCTATCAATTATTATAATAGCTTTGAATTTTTCAGTCAAAATTTCGTACTTTCTTATTTTGTGGGGTATTTCAGTCAAAATTCACCATGAATCACAACGGAGAATTTGCAACGTGATGACCGGCTTAGCAATAGTGGAGTTGTCGGGGTATCTATAAAATACTTGAAAACATTAAAATTGCAGATGAGCAAAACTGAATAAGCGGTACGTAGGAATTCCTAACTGTCAAAATAAAGCAAGGCCCATTTGAACAGGTGACAAGTTCATGAACTTGATAAACTAATGAATAGCAATTCATTGCACTTATAAAAATTTCATAGTGTAAATAAATAAGTATTAACATTAGATTGTTACCTTTTTTTATTACATTTAAGAATCTCTTTACAGAATTTATGATAATTCTATACAATCGGTGTCCAATGGTACTATACTTATCAACAATTTCTTTTTAGTGTAGTAATCTACACTACGAAAATTATTTTGATAAAAATTACATCTTAATAATGAAATGAACGATACAGTTTATACAAAAAAAATTGTAAAACGCAAGTTGGGTTGAAACTATGAAACACGGACAATGAAACAGAAACCTGAAACCTGATTAAACTACTCCAAAGTACAATAAAACCTCTCTCCCTTGTTAGCTATTATAATAATTTTGGAGCCATACATAAATAATGAAATTAATAATTAAAAATATGTTACGCCTGGCACTATCCCTCTGTCCCTATTTTTCCACTTTTTCTAACGTAGCATAACTCTTCTTCCAGATTTCATTCTTTTCTGTTTTTTCAGTTTCTTCTAAAACTTCCTTTCTTTTTTCACTTTTATTAATTTGGTGTGCTTAAAAATAATCCGAAAGCGTCTACAAATTAACTGTAATAATAATAATGAAAACGTTTAGATTCATCCATAACTTTAAGTGCTCATAGTCAGTGGTGCCACACATTGTTCTACGATTTAATTGAGATTGATTAGTTTATTTATTGCTAACTCACAAATAGTCCAAGTGCGGCCTTCAGGCCGCACAACCCGTGCAATCTATGATACAATTTGATATTAACTATTACTAATAGAAAACACTTTTTGTAGTATTTTGCATCTGTCATGAAATAAACTGATTTAAATAATTATAATTTGGACTTGCGTGGCTAATTTGAATATTAATAATATTACACAATTAAGTGAAAACAATTTATAATTAATAATTATTTTGTAAAATGTAATATTACAGCGAAACCACAAATATTTAGCAGCCAATTTCAAAATTATCAAATCAAAATCATTCGTTTTCATATATCTACAGCAAAATCAAGTAAAGGACAAATAGTAGATAGGAATACAGAGGCAATCAAACAGTTTAATCAAATATTAAAATTTGACTTAATTACTATTAATAATCTAACAAGTATTTGCTAATGACGTTGCAACTGAAATGGAGTTACGTGAAACATGACATGAACTTGCTTGCATTACCAAACCACCTATTTCCAAATTGCAATTCCAAATATGCATTTCGTGGATCGAACTAAAATTATGCAGCTTTCGTTAAGGTAGATGTCATTTCATCTAAAAGCAGTGAAAATATCTACAAATTGACAGTACTACGGGTATCCGAACAAAATTGCAACTACAAAGAAAATCCTTAATAAACGATAATAGGTTTTTTATTTTTTCACAAATTGATACTAAAATAAAGAAAATAGAAATAACCGAGATTTCAGTAAACTCAGTTATGCAAAACACCTAGCAAGAAAATCGATAAACGTTATATGAAGAAAAAATCTTATCAAGTTAACTTTAACAAGTTTATATAAAGAAATTTTTTGAGAAATTGATATTTTCATATGTGAGAAAAAATGTGTGTGCGCAAAATTTAAATCCTTTATTACGCGATGCTAATCGCATTTTCCATCTTATGTATGAATGTTTTTCTCTGTAAAAAGTTTACAGAAGTAAATTGAATTTAAAAAAAATATTTTAGAGCAGATTAAACCAAAAAATATAACTGGTTATTTTCATTTTCTATTCAATTAAAAAAGCGTAAAAAGCAGTTTTAACAAAGATTCAGATGTAAAGGTTAGTTTATGAAACCAATTTTTCTGAAGTGGAAATCCGTTATGAGTCAGACTGCACAATTTAAACTCCGCTTACTTTTGTGGTTGGTACTTGAAATAAAATGTTACGCGGTTTACCACTTTTATCACAATTTAAGTTTTCTTGTTTAACAAAGTAATTAGCACGGAGGTTACCCAAATTTTGAATAAATTATAAGAATTAATGAAGTTACGTAGATGGACCATAATTTAGTAAGTTTATTTTAAGTTGTCGGACTTTGGTAACTCCGACTTTTAAAGTTAATTTAACTTGCAACTTCAAATCAAAACAAGTTTTTTCACATTTCCCACTTACTTACTTAACTTTTTGTTAAGCTGCTTTCGTTGCACTTAAAAGTTACTTTATATGTAAACAGAAACTGAAGGGTATTTATAAACTTTTCATAAAGTAAACTATGCTACTACTTAAGCTAGCAGAAAAATATGTTTTTATTATCGTAAAAGAAAAGCTGTTTCCTTTAATCATGTAAATCTTAAATGAATTCTGTAACTTATTACCCGATTAATTATTAAGGCTCTTATAATGTCAATTAATTATAAGAAAGTAGATGAAGACTAAGCAAGAGACTCTTAGTATTTTGTAAGCTTTTTGTCACAAACTTTATTTAAAGCTCTTACAAGACTTCTTTACAGTAGTTTTACGTTAAAAATTATTTTTAAATATTTGATTTGAAGTTTTTAAGGATTAATATTATGCTTTATGATAAATAGAGTTAACCGCAATAACTTTGTGTCAAAGCTGCCGTGGTTAAAATGTGGAAATAGCTAATCCACCAACAAAATAAGCTGAATAAACTCTTATCGACTCTACAAATTCTATCTGCATCTGAAATTGAAAAACCTAGACCTATTTGCTGTGAACATTTTAACTCCAAATGTGAATATCTTATTTATTCATACACAGATAATCCGTCATTTCTATATTTTTACGTTTAATTTATTTAATGAAAAGGATTAAAAATTTTGAATTTAAATGCGTGCTTACAAATTAAATCTATCAGTATACAGGAGATTTTCCGGTTCGAATCTTAAATATTGATTTCCGTTTACGAACAAAATGTTTGATATGTGACTAACAATAAAAAATCTCGGATAATTTAAATTATTTGGTTTTCCGTGACAGCTATCAACGTGAAAAACGTTTTAAAATCAATTACAAAAGTTTAAATCGAAACGTCCAAACGAAACTTAATTGAAATTTAAATATTTGCGATTGTATCAAAAACCGCAATTTTGATTGATTATTTCACTTGTAAACTAAATATTTAGCCTAAATCCAGAGGGTTGATATTGCAATTAAAATGTCCATGTCCTAAATTGTGGCATTTATGACACTGGGTTATAGCGATCTTTCCACTCGATTAGAAATTTGGATTTAAATATAATAAAATAATTACAAAAATCTTCTTGAATAGTTTTCGAATTTTAATTTTGAATTATGAAACTATCAAATTAAAGCTGAAGATTAAGTTCAGTGCAATAAAACATTCTAACTTTTAAGAACTTATCAAGTAAAAGATAAAGTTATAACATTTGTCTTTCTAAGCTATAATGAAGTTAAAAATGTGTCAGTATTTGTTCATGTCTTGAACCCAACAGGCTGTTGTTGGGGTAAATTCAGCTACTAGCGGTTCTGAAAACAAACTCGAAACAAACAGTTAAAATTGCAGTATGATAATTCAGCAAAATTACTTTCACTAATATTAAAAATAAAAGAAATTGTAATTTATTAGTCTGGAAATTTCAAACGGAAGCAAAAGCTCACTTATCCTTTCAAGTTATAACTTAAAGGATTTTGTTCCATTCAGTGCATAAAATTGACTTAAATAATCACCGTATAAAGCTTTGTAATGTTAAATAATGTTAGTTAACTTTCAGGCATTACGAATGTTACTACTGGTAAGAGGATAACTTTTATTGTTCACCTTCATTGGGTATTTTAGTGAAAATATCATCAGTTAAAGTAAATTTGTTGCAGGTAGGTCCTTGTACTGGTTCTCATAATTAAACTGATACATTTCATTACTCCCTGTAAATTTTTCTCAAACTTTTAATAATGTTATAATAATTTCTAACAAGAAAAATTTTTAACGACCAAATTATTATGTATTCGTTATAACGGGCGAGCTAATGGTGCGGAATCGAAAATGATGAAATGCTCGAGGTGTAATTGATAAATTAACAGGTTAACCCATTCAAGCACATAAATCAGACTAATTATTACCAACGGCTGAAATCCAAACATTGTTATGCTTTTTATGCTAATATAATTTTCAAATTACTAAAGCTTTTGTAATTCTTGTATTTAAATACCTTAAATATATTCGTATATAATATTATCGAAAAGGTATCGCAAATAACCGGATCCAGGTTTGAATTTTCAGTACCTGCGTCTTATACACCATTATCGTTACGCTTACGTCATTTCATTTTCGATTTTCTGTAATTCCATTTTCGATATGCAAGTTTCAGAGTAAAATACAGTGTTTATAAAAATAAAATGGGTATGGGATGATACATCCATAAAAAACACGGCAGATGCTACATGTCCAGCTCACACTGAAAGTTTAAGCGGCGTTCACAATGAAGTAGGGTCTTGTACTCTAAGTAATTGGCTAAAATTATAAAATTAACGAATAAAAAAGACACTTAGCGGATTCTCTTCACTAAATAATTTAAATGCTATGTTATTTCTTGCAGTATGAAATGAAATTTATATACCTATAACAATTTATTCTTTGTTAAGATTTCTGACACCTTATCAATTTGATTCGTCACTTCTAAGGACTGTCTACTCTCCGAATTTCTTTGACACCCTTACATCAGCCCCCTTTTCATAATATCTATCATTCACAGCGGCATACAATTAAGTCTCAAAAATTATTTAGTTTATCGAAATTAAAAAATTTCTTTAAATTGAATTCGAATTTTATTTTATAATTAATATTGAAAATCGCGCTGTAATTTAAAATGCAATTTTAGATGCAAAAACGATGACGGTGAATTTTGTAAAAATGAAATGAAGTGGACCTGGAAGAAAAGTGAAAGAGTGGTGTTAGTATAAGGTTTTCTTAAATATTGATTTAAATTGTGTCGCTAACTATTTTGCATTAAATTTGCAATTCAAACAAAACTGAGACCTTCAAGACTTCAAAACTTTTTAGTGAAGTGTCAAAAACAGTAAAATCTACTAAGTTGTTTAGAAATGCGGATAATTCTAACCTGTATCGCTTTAAATCTACACTGAAAAAAATATAAATTTATACTCAAGTTGATTTATATCCCTCGCACGTCCTATCCAGAAATGCGATTGATTTAACGAAATAAAATACGGAACGCATGTAGATCCATCAATATTTTATTTTAATTTTCTTTTTGTATTGTTTTGAAGATTTCTTGATTAAGGAAAAAATAGAACATTTCTGAGACGTGCTTTGCTGTTGATTTGTAGCAATATTTATGGTCGCAATGGGAATAAAAATATGTCTTTGTCACATAAAAATTTCACTCGCAGCTTACGTTTCAACATTACATCTAATCAATAGCAATGTAAACAAAAAAATTTAAAAAACAATAAACAAAAATTTTTGTAGCGTGTAATTAATTTTAATTAAATTTTAAAATTGAATTTTCAATTTTAAAAATAAATGCAGATACAATATGAAATATAAAAAATAGATTTTCCTCAGGTTAAAAATTTTAATGGAAGTAGTACCTACCTACAAAAAAAGCAATTTCATTATTTTTGTTTCAAAATCGATTTTTGAGTGCTGACCAATCAGTTACCTATAGCTACAAAAGTTGTGAAAATCTAAAAGTAAACCATAAAGAGCTGATTTTGGTTTCATGTGTGCTAAAACATTTTATTATCGTCGAAATAACCCCTAAAACTGCCATAATTTAATGCAAATATTTATACTTGTGGGATCCATTAAAAATACTTGCAAGTTTTCTACTTAGAATTATTTAGGATGTTCCATTACCGAAATGATTTAAATTACTCCAATGCGAGTTATGCACAGTACATTTAATCGATCTTCTTCCATCATAATTATATTTTATACTCATTAATTACGTCCGTTTAATTTAGAAAATGTTTTGGTTTCACGATTTTAATGTAGGAACTGAACTCACAAAAGCTGGTTATTATATTTCTAGTTTCAATTTTCCTATTTTATAGGATTATTCCAATTAGGAAGATTAGTTCTTTTACAAAAATACAGTCGATCCTGTGAAACCATTTGATTAAGCTATTAGAGCTTTAACTGTTGCGTATCGATTAACAAAAAAAAATCGATTTAAACTTTTATTTGTAGCAAAAATAATGTACTGATATAGCAACGTATTCAAAAATTAATTTGAAAAATGTATTACCTATAATGCGAAATTTTGGACAATTTCTACGTAGTGAAAATGTTCCAAGTTTTTTTGTATCGGAAGGATAAAAAAGTTTGCAAGGAATTCAACCACCCATACATTCTTTCGATTTCCTCTTGTTGAAATTTCTCAACTGAAAGTCCTGATTAATTATTTCTCTTTAAGCACCACAAAATATCTGCAAAATTTTCAAAAAATTTTAACTATTTTTATTAAATAATGATTATATTTTCAAGAAGGGTCGATAGAATGAATTATATTTCAATATAACCTCAATTTTCTATTTAATTTCATAAGTTGAGAAAAAAATTGCATGATTGTGTACCTTGGACTAAGTTCGTTTTATCACTTTTCTGGTTGTTCGTGAGGTTTTCATTAACTTATTATTGAAAAAAGTAACTTTACACTTTTTCCATTAAAAATAATTAACTGGAAAATCAACAGTAATATAATAACATAAATATGTTTAGCTTAACCAGATTCAAAAATTTGCTTTAGGATTTGATTACGTAATAACCAAGCTAGTACAAATTATTGATGAAAAATACAGGGTGGATACTGAAACATAAAATACACTGTAAATTTTAATAATTAAAATTACTAATAGGTACCTACTATTAAAAATATTGCCTAAAAAGTTAGCAATAAATATATGAATTTATTATAGGATAATTTAATAAAAATTTATTCTGTTACGTTAGCCTCTTTAAATTGTCAGCAACTTATACGCCCTATTAAAATTCATTGTATAATATTAACGTTCCTCCTGTAATTCAATTGCGAATAATGTTCATTTAATGTGAAACGCACTCAAAATTTAATTATTGTGTGCCTACTAATAAACAGAATTATTTCAAAGCACATAAAATGTCGAAATAAACTTTATAAGCATATACTTCAAAGTTTTTCAGTTTAATACCTACATATAATTACATTTAGTTTGTTTAAAATTAGTTGTTTATAAAAAACTCTGAATCAACAAAGTAAAATTTAAATATTATTTATATTAATGTTTCAGGTTGGTTTTTTAGATTCTGGCTTTGCTAGATTATTATTTATTCAGTGGTTTGTATTCATTTGTAT
The DNA here is from genome assembly GCA_905340355.1 of Rhagonycha fulva. Classification (NCBI taxonomy): domain Eukaryota; kingdom Metazoa; phylum Arthropoda; class Insecta; order Coleoptera; family Cantharidae; genus Rhagonycha; species Rhagonycha fulva. The sequence continues at coordinate 5,983,566 of HG996559.1, forward strand.
TCTTTTACAAAAAAAAGTTAGTATATTTTTTAATAAAGTTTTATCCGCTTATAATGGACTGCAAGAGATTAAGTGATTTCATTATACGTGGGAGTTAAATTTAATATTTAAAATGTTAAATTTCTAACTCGTTGATATTAAATAATATTAAAACTTTAACATATCGAGTTATTTAAAAATTAAAAATTAATTAAAAAATTTATTGAGCTTTCAGATGTAATCTCTGTAAATCTTATTCTGATGACGGATGAAATAATCATCTGAAAGCTCAATAAATTTTTTAATTGATTTTTAATTTTTAAATAACTCGATATTTTAAAGTTTTAATATTATTAAATTTAATATCACATACTTTGATGCCATTAAAATGCAGGCTAAAACTTCGTCCATTATAAGCAATTTTTAAGTTACCTAATGGGTAGAATAATAATGAAAGATTTAAAATATTTTCTAAATACCCGAGTTATACCATAAATTTCAATTAATTGTCTGATAAATCACTGAATTTAATTTCATGATTTTCATATAAAATGTTCACTTTATTTTTTACAAGTTTTATAAAAAAAAGAAATAAAGGAACAATATAGGCGGAAAATCTAATTTTGACATTACTCTTCCTACTTACAAAAAGTTTTCTGAATAAAAAAAGGTATAACAATGCATTTAGTCGTACTTGTAGTAGAAGAGGACAGTAATGGAAGCAAAAGCAGAATTTTTATGAGTTTGATGATTAAGAAATAATACCACTTGAAGTAAATTGGACTATCACATTTTTTTGAGATAAATTTAAACGTGAAAGGGATTAAACATAATTTGATTAGCACTGTACAGCATGCACCATTATCCTCATCTCTTAGTGCTTGAATTCATAAATTAAACAATATTAGTTCAGAGACGGAGTTGATAATTATTTTTAGACTGAATTTTTGCAAAAAATTTTATGGTAATAAACTAATGAGATGAAACAGTGTAGCAGGGTTCTCAATAATAATGGAATTATGGCAGTAATAACCATCAACATTAAAAAAAAATTCACTTCCTAGTAAAGTTTAATCAAAATTAAGTAAGAACAATTTTATTAAAAAAGCTTTTTGCTGCATTATAATTTAAAATTTAATATTGTGGAAGGATCTTTTTTTAATAAGTGAGGCGTTAATTACACCACCAAAGTTGTCGAGTTTATTTACTCTGAACCACTCATTAATACGGCACTCGAATGTTCTCACCTTCCATTGTGTGTTCTCTTCTCTATGTATTCTAATTTGATTCTGGCGTGTGTTAGAAATTCTAAGCGCTTGGAACTTTACGGTCTATTTTATTAAACTGTACAAAACAATACTACTAACCATCCCATGTCTTGTCTGTCTGTTTTTCAATTTCATATCAACCCTTTGATAACGCAAAATTTTGCATAGAGATATCTGCTCAAAAGTAAATAACTTTTACCCAACAAAACAAGCGGGATGCAATTTATTTAATAAAGTCGTTCAACTTATAGCTGCTGAGTAGCTTGTATTAGGAGAATGGGTATAAAATTTAATTATGGCATAAATAAAAATTTTAGTACCAAGATGTAAGAGCTAAAGAAAATTGCTACTAAATTGTTTATTAAAATTGCTAATTCATTTTAATGAGTTTGCGAAAAGAAAATTACAAAAGTTGTTAGTGGTGGTTACCAAAAAGTTAACGCAAATCGTTTCAAGGTTTCAAAATAATAAGTTAAAATCTTTTTCTAAGTTTATAAAGAAATTAGATTTTCTGTTCAATTCTTTTTTATTTGTACAATTACGGAAGTTAAATGACTCTTTGATCTTGTTAAATGCCCATGCTTTCTTATCATCTTAAACGGTAGTCAAACTTGATTCAGTTTTAAAAGCGGAGAGTTTTTCTGTTTAACTTTGACAATTTACATTAGAGGCAAACTAACATTGAGAATGTTACAACTCGTAAAATAAAGCCGATGGTTCTTTTGATTTAAAAATATTTTAAATGACAAAAAATTAAGATACTAATGATTAATGGAAGAAAAGTGTTCTATAAAGTTCGGGAAATCTTTTCAAAGTTTTAGAAATTTTTTGGTTTATTTTAATTAAATTTACGCGAACAAAGTTTTTCGCAGTCGACCAAACTACAAAATGTTATTAGTAGCTTTGCCAAAATCACATTAAGTTAATAGTGATAATTGTTAAATTTAACGTGGGCTGCAAACCACGGTACAAATAATTGGAGCTTAATTCTAAACAGTACCTACATAAAATTTAGTGTAAATTGATGTTTCAGGCACATGTCGCTTAGGTTTTTTTTTAATCAACTTTTACAAACTTCTTTTCTTAATGAGTAAAGCTCAAACTGTTTCAATGCAATTAAGGTTGTGTTTGTCAAATTAATTGGAAAAGATTTTCATCAAAGATATCAAGATCTTATTAAGCTTTTCATGTGATTAAAGCTGCATCTATGCTTGATTACAAAATTAATTTTACCTATAAATGAATAATTTTTCTTTTCATCGTGATAGGGACAGTTTAGTATCATGTAGCTTTCACGCATGGTGGAAATTAACAAGGAATCCAAAGTTGAACAATGTGTACACTGTAGATAATGAAAATAATGTGGTCAAATTGGATCAATAGTAATTGTTCGTTTTTGCTTGATTCTGTAACGACACATGCATTTCATGTACAAATAAATGGACAGTTTTACTGCAGCGGGAGAGGAATTTATCCAAACTCCGTTACAGCTAAAATCAGAAATTGAAATAGAGAAAAAAATATTAAGTAAGACCAAATGATGAAATTTAAAATAAAAATTAGGTTATCAGTCCTTAAAAGGATGGTATACCATTCAACAGTATACTGTTGAACATCTCCAGTAAATGATCTCTGATAGCTTTTCACAGAGTTGGAACGGAATTAATTGACTAACACGTCAATAAAACAGTTGGATGCACAATTCACCTGAGAACAATGAAGTCCAAAACATTAATTTGTTATAATAATTTTGCAACAAAATCTGACTTTTCAAGCTCAATATAAGTTGAAGAGAGAGAACTTTATCGACGTGTTCCTTTGTATCTCAAGCATTTTGAAAGTTAATTATTTAGTTGTAAATACACAAAGGTGCATTTAGGCATTGATTTATAGAGACAGCTGTAGAACCATTGTAACCCAACACATGTTTAACATCAATACAATAATCAACAATGATTAAAATTAATCTCAATCGGTAAAGTAGATACCGAAACTTCATTGTATTACTTTAGGGGCGTTACATAACTATTTAGTTGAAATAGTTGAACGATATGCATTAGTAGGTTTGACATCACTAGAACTTCATTGTAGTGGAACTTTACCTTAGTAACTGGCATTTGGCTTCGTGGAGCTTTAGAAGCTTTATATTTAAATAATTTATATTACTTGAATGTTTTCAATTTCAAAATTTGAAGTGGAAATTTAAATGGTTATAATCAAAATACATCAAAATTTTACTCTACGCTTTGTTCTCTTATTTTATTTGTACATTCTGAATCGTATTAATCGAATTGCAGTAATGGTTTTGTAAATACAACATTCATTTGTAATTATTATATTTTATTTTGTTAACAGTAACAATGACCTATTATCATCAAAGCTATTACAGTCTATTCTGTTGATGTAACCTTAATGAAGGAACCTACCAGGCTGATACTTTTAGCATTGTCTTAACAATGCAGTGTTGCAAATAATCGTAGATAGTATTTACAGTATAAATTTTGACCGTTATCAAATAAATAGTCTTTCCAATAAAAGGCCAAGCCAATGAGCAAAATCAGATTGCCACGGCATTTAATTTAAAAGGTCCTGATTTCGCCTTATACAATCATGAGAAATGCTGCTGTGGATTTCAAGTTAACAAGTTAAAAACTAAAAGGTTAATTTGTATTTAAACTACAATATTAAAATGTCCACTTTGAGACGAAGCGTACGGGGAGATATTATATAGCTATCACTGCTGTTTTTGTCCAAAAATAAACAAAATTTGATATTGTACAGATTTACCGATCCAATCGCTATAAATGACTCAATAAATTTTACTAACCAATATTTTTAAATTATAAAGTAAAATATGTATACGTCGTTCAAAATTTTATGAAACTAAAGTATATCCAGAATTAAAATAATTTTTTACTTAAAAAAGTCAGTCTACTCAAAAAGAATTACGTAGGCATAAAATAAACATTCAAACTTGTTTCATTTATATCGGAAGATTTTAATTTTAAAACGAATTTTAACTATATACATAGAAGCAGCTTCCAGAAGAGGGAGCCAAATTGAAAGGTTTTTAATAGATATAACTCTTTTAGGTTAATGAGGATAAATTTAATTTAGATAAGTACGCTTAAAAAACCCTTTAAAATTTATTTAATTCCCCTTTTTCTGAGTGCGTGTTTTCTAATATTATTTTTTAATTATTTTAAAATGCAAATTTGAATTCAAATTTTGTAAAGAACCTTTAGAATATTTTGTCGATGTAAATGGAATTTTTGAAATCGTGTATAACATGGATATTGTGTCAAGTTTGTGGTAGCTATAAAGTTTAGGGTTTCCCTAGTCCAACAACTGAATAACTTATACGCACTTTGGGTTTTTGACAATTTAAAAAACTCTATTATTATTCGTTTTTGCTCTTACAATTTTCTATTAATATGAACACAAAAGCTTAACAATATTTTCTAAAAGTTAATTTGAATTTCAGATTTTTTATTCTACTTAACAATAAATGGCAGATTTTAAGATAAAAATCATCGATAGGGTAATAATCTCTCTATTCCCTGAATTTTCACAAAAATTATCACTGTGCGTATTTCATATTTTGCTGAAAGTAAAAGGTTCTTTTGAAAGATGGTGGAAAATTCTTACATTAATCATGCTGAAATAAGTACCTACACTATTGAGAATGTAAAAATAAATTTCAAGTTTGAAATTCACCCCGCTTATTTATTTTATGTAAAAGCCTGGCTATTATATAATCTTCAACTGTGATATAGGCAATGTATTGTTATATTGCGTTCCGAACATAAAAACTAATAAAATAATTTTTAAGTTCGAGCTGTTTTAATAACGAAAACATAATATTTCTAATTAAGATTGTGGCTTTCTGATGATAGCTGACCAGCTGGAAACACACGAAATTTTAAACAAGAATACAAATATTTTTATTGCTTCGTAGTTTATGTTGATCTCCGTTATGAATAATGTTAATGTAATACAGGTAAACTTATATATCTATAAGGTAAGCAAAGTGTTAAACTTTATAATTACAAGTTCAAGTTAATATAGTATGTAAAACTAAATGCTATAATATGAACTGAGAAATGTCAAGTTGCTGCTACGTGAACAGTGAAAATTGTTTGAAAATGTATTTCACGTTTAGTTTGCCTCTTACCAGTTTTCCTTTTCCTGTAGCACAATAGAAATAAAGGTTGCACTACGTGTGATCTTATTTAACTCCTAAAGTTGCTTCAATTTTATAAGGAAATTGAATACGTCAAAAGTAACAAGAAAAGTTGAATATCCTTTAGACAAACGTGTAAAAAGGCATCACCTGACATTATCCTCATCTAATAAATAATATAAATACATGGTTTGTATTCCGGATACACTTTTCTGATTTGGTTGTGTAGACTTGTCATTCCGACAGTGTTGTTGAGGATAAACCTCAGACATGGCCTCTTGGGGTTATTAAGGCAAAAGTTATTTTAGTTTCTTGGTTATAATTGATTTAATTTTTAATTACCCCCATGAAAAATAGCAGATGCTAAATTATTAGAAGAAGTTGATGCCATAACACGTTTTATTGCAAAACAAATTTGCATTATATTATAATGCAATATAATATATTGCATTTAAAAAATAAGTTTAGATTAAGTGCTTTACTTCTACTGTTAATATTAGCTACAGATGCCTCTTCGTACGGTATCGGTGCAGTGTTGTACCAAATTGATAAAGAAGTTTACAGTTTAATATTTGGTGAGCGATCATAGGTGGTTATTGCAAAAAATATTTGTTCCACCTCAGAGTTTGTCTATTTATATAAAATTTATCCAACCTGCACCGGGAGATTTAAAATATTTGCTTAACTTTAAATTAAAATTTAAAAGTGTAGAAATAATACTAATTTAAAAATTGAGAAACGTTTGTTACAGTTACAGTAACTCAAAAAATAATTTATTACAAATTGCAGATGCAATTATAATATAACTTTCTTTGCATTTGCTCATGTAAATGAACCAAATTTCTTCAGTAATGTAGGTAACATTATTATATTGTGAAAGGAACTACTCGTATAATACAAAATATACCTACATTTTAAAATTAAAATGAAACCTTTGTTTGTCGAAATGAATAACAGTTGAAACAATTTTTAATATTTATCATAAATTACTTGGTAAAATTGAAACAATATATCGCAATTAATATATTCTAAATTTAAACAACGTCACATTTACGTACCTCTTTTTATTTGTTTTACCTTACTTTCAAATAAGCAATTTTGTACGTCAAATATGAGATAAATTGCAATTTCTCTGTGTAACAAAGAATTACGGAAATTGGAGGATAACTCACAACGCATTTCAGTAATTAGTAGAACGAATCTATCATGGGCTCATAAAACGAATCTTTTTTTTATACCCGTAAAATTAATCGAAAGTCAATTAGAAACTCTAATTAAATTTTCTAAAATAAATTTTATCTGTAAAAATTCAATTAGGTTTGTATAAAATAATTTTTTTGTTTATGATCAAACAATTTGATAGGTTGTGCATTCGACTTGACATTTTAAAAATAACACGTTTTTTTTAACTAACGAGAAAAATTTTAAATAAACATATTGAATGATGAGTACCATAAAGGGTTTACTTACTAAATATAATTTCGAATTTGAAACGCCGACGCTGTGCTTGATCTAATTTTAGAAAATTATTTACTTGGAGACCTAATCAAACAGCTCATATGTATTTAAAATTTAAAAATGAAATAAAGCTTTTAAAAGGTTCTACATTGCTATTATTCTTAAACAAAAACAATTGCTTTTACTGAGAAGAAAATGAAAAGGAAGTGCTGGTTAACAAATGCAACTTCAAAAAACTTATTCACAAGATGATAGACCAATTGATAGGCACTTCTTCAAAGCTCGCGTTACCACAACTTCATAGTACCATGGTTACCATGACAACATATGGTAAAATGAGCAGAAGACAAAGAGAGAACAACGGACGAAGCACAAAAATGCTTTAAAGAAGAAGTGTAGGATAAATCACGTTAAATTGGCTTGATTTCAAAATTATTAATCCTATGTCAGAATATTCGTTATTTTAAAATGAGAGGTATATAATATTACAATAGCAATTTGAACAGAAACTAAAATAAACATAATAATGTATAACATAGCTTACAGTAAAATGTTACAACATTCGATTACATTATTTCAAACGTTTTAAGTTTTCCTTAATTGATAGAATTATTAAAGAAACGACGAAATGTAAAAAGCTTTCTAAGAAATTTAAAATAAAACTAATTAGTGAAAAATAAATAGGTATTTAAAAATAATATTTTGTTAGTTTACGTTAAAAATTCATGTGCGTGAAGTTAGCCCCCCTTTTTTTGAAATTGTAATTTTTTTTTATTTATGTTTAATTGTGCTCAAGTTGTGCTTAATGTGCTTAAAAGAATTTTTTGATTTTGAACAAAAATAACAAAAAAAATCGAAAAAAACACTTTTTGACGCCAGCCCCCCTTTTTTTGAAATTGCAACTTTTTTTGGTTGTTCTCAATTTTGCTCAAGTTGTGCTCAATATGCTTAAAAGAATTTTTTAATTTTGATCAAAAATAACCGCGTAAAGCGAAAAATAAGATTTCGATCTAGCCCCCCTTTTTTTGAAATTGCAATTTTTTTTATTGTTTTTAATAATTGTGCTCAAGTTGTGCTCAATGTGCTTAAAAGAATTTTTTAATTTTGATTAAGAATAACCGCGTAAAGCGCGAAATAAGATTTTGACCTAGCCCCCCTTTTTTGAAATTTTGGATTCAGGTCCAACAACGTTACCATCATCATTTAAAATGTTACTAAATTTACTGGAAAGAATTACATCAAGAAAGGTTTCACATATTTGGCCATGGTTAATAATATTTAGTTTTTAGTCGTTAATAATTGTTGCTCGATCGATTGTTGTTCAGTTTTGAAATGACATTTTGTTAATAGAGTAAAATAACATTTCATTATTGTACCAACAGAAAAATATACAGAGTTGTCAAAAAGTTGATCCTGGATTTGTATCACTACAAATATTGCTAAAATTGAACAAAAACTTATATAAACTGAACTGAACTGAAATGCTTCAAAAAACATCTTTAACTTTTTGTGACAAAGTACAATTAGAAAATTACAACTACTGAGGGAGGGGGTAGCTGTAGACATGTTTTGCAATTTTCCTTCTTATTTTGAATCTATGTGTGTAATTGATGTCAATCGATTGAGCTTCGTTAGAGCCTGAATGAGCTTTAGTGAGCAAGATTTTAAGTTAATATTTTAAAAAGTTATGGATAGTTGAAATTTTCGAGTAAATTCCGAGCAACACGCGTTTAATAGTAAGATTTTTTATGGCTCGCAGTTTACTCGAAAATTTTAAATATTCCTAACTTTGTAAAAAAATTAACTCAAAATCTCACTCACTAAAGCTCATTCAGGCTCAAACACAGCTCTAACGATTGACACTAATTTTATCCTAAAATTTAATTTACGGGGGGGGGGGGAGGCGGCATGCACCTGAGCCTGCTTACCCACCTATAAATAAACAGCCTTATGCTTTTAGATTGATGTTGTTAAGAAGCTTTGTTAGCTCTTATTAAAATTATTTTTTACTATTTAATGCACTTTGTAATTTTAAATGAAAGGTTTCCTTTAAAAATTTTTAATTTTTTATTTCATTTTTAAATTTTTTAGTCATATCTTTACAAATACAGCTTCTGTATTTAAACTAATATAGTCCTATCAGAATTCTCCATTTATGTTTTTTAGATGCTTGATACTTTACCCTGTATAAATCATTACGACAAAAAACTTTACCCTGAATGCGGCCCTTAAAATGAAATTTGGAAATCTATTTTACTTTTCACCCTGTATGATAAAATTGTTCAATGCGCAGCTTTCTTTGATCTTATTTCGCGTTTTACGCGGTTAATTTTGATCAAAATTAAAAAATTCTTTTAAGCACATTGAGCACAACTTGAGCACAACCGAGAACAATAAAAAAAAGTTGCAATTTCAAAAAAAGGGGGGCTAGGTCGAAATCTTATTTCGTGCTTTAAGCGGTTATTTTTGATCAAAATTAAAAAATTGTTTTAAGCACATTGAGCACAACTTGAGCACAATCGAGTACAATCAAAAAATTTTGCAATTTTAAAAAAAGGAGGGCTAGGTCGAAATCTTATTTCGCGCTTTACGCGGTTATTTTTGATCAAAATTAAAAAATTCTTTTAAGAACATTGAGCACAACTTGAGCACAATTGAGAACAACCAAAAAAAGTTGCAATTTCAAAAAAAGGGGGGCTGGCGTCAAAAAGTGTTTTTTTCGATTTTTTTTGTTAATTTTGTTCAAAATCAAAAAATTCTTTTAAGCACATTAAGCACAACTTGAGCACAATTGAGCACAAATAAAAAAAATCACAATTTTAAAAAAACTTCACGCACATTAAAAATTCTGAAAAATATAGCCAGAATAAGTAAAAGCTAAAAAGTGGAACTGCAATTTTTAAAACCTAAATTTAAGCAAAAAAACGCAAACACTGATAATATTAATCGTAAAACAAATTAAGCTTAAGAATGCCAAGAACGTTAAGAATAAAAAATATAGTCTTTCGCAAATGACATCACTAAGTTTACAATAAAGATTGAATCTAAAAGAAATTAAATTTGGTGGTTTTCCACAAGATCTTCAGAAAGATTGCAATGATAATAATTAGAAAACCAAACAACTATTTTGATGGTTCAACCATTATAAAAAAATAGAAATGAAAGTCACTTCAAATTTTAATAAATTTGATTCTTTTTCGCATCAACTAATCTCTTTAACCAACTGATCAACTTGGTTAGAGCCAAAAAAAATTTTGTAGGAAGATGGTAATGAGATGCCTTTCCGTTATTTTTCCCATAGCTCACATATCAATTTTTGACTTTTGATTCTCTTCTTCTTCTTCATCAGCTGTTACGTCCACTCCTGGACGTTAGGTTTCCCCTTTTAGACTTCCCCCAAGGGGAAGAAGAGGGGGGTTTGCACATAACTTACCACGCTGGGCAGACGGGTTGGCGAGTAGTCAGCAGATAAAGTTTAGTTAGACCTTTTAGATCACAGCACAAATCTGACGCAGATTTAGATTACTTTACTTTACTGATATTTTATTTTTTTTACTTTTATTATTTTATTACTTTAGATTTTATTACTGATTTACTAATTTACTGACTTTGGACTGAGAGACGGTCATGTGCCTTGTAGGTAACGCTATCATCTGCGAATGCGAGGTACCGGGTTCAAATCCGGAGAAGGGCAACTTTTTTATGACTAGTCTTCGTGCTTCGGAAGGCACGTTAAGCCGGTGGTTCTCTTGGGTTAATGATGGCCATCATTAACATAAAAACCAGGGTTACAGGCTCGTCTGTAGGCCAGTCTAATAAACTACTTATCGAACGTTAAACAATTTATATGCTTACAGATCTAGCACTGCAAAGGAAACGACGTAGATGTTGGAAATAAACAGATCAACAGATCTAAAAAAAAGTTAAAGAAGAAGACTGTCTTTAGATTACTGTACAGAATATTGTGAAAATATTACAAGACGTTGCGAAAATTATTTTTTGCTATGTTTTTTTTTTATCAAGTATTGAAGTTATTGAAACAGACCACATTAAAATGGAACACTCTGTGTGTTGTATGGTCCTTAAAAATAATTCTGATAAGTTATATAAATATATAAACCAGACACGTTTGCCTTCTATATTTGGAAATGTGGAATTGGAAAACTGAAATAAAAGGAAACTAAGTTAAAAACTCCCGCAATTATTGTAGTAACTTTTGTTGTTTCAAGTTCTTTCATATTAGAACTTCAAGGCGTGATATTTGAATTGTATAATGAAATACCTTTTAAATTAAATAAGAATCACAGTATACACTTTTATTACGGTAAGGAAAATTGAAGTAATTTTTCAATAGGCATTTAGGAAAGATTTGGCATCTTCGTTATTTTCATTTGGAGTTTATTAAATTCGAAAAGCTTATAATACACTTTTAAAACAGTAAAATTGATGTTATGAGATGGTAAATTTAAGAATTGTTTCCTAAACTGGAATATTTGTCAAGATTTGGGAAATATAACAAACAAGGAATTACTTAACCGAAAACAAGCTATCGAGATTATCTTGAGGCCTATACAGATTTCCGTTATGGGGGTATTCTACAAATACAAAAGATAACCGAACAGAGAGACGCGATCCTTGAAATTTACCACCACAATGATTTTAATTCGATCAAGTTAATTAAACTATGCAATTAAAATAACATATTGCTCTGCTAATTGCTTAAATGTCAGAAATTATGTAGATAGACGAAATTTTCTAAATTTAAGGCAAAAAATTTTCAATACCTTATTACCTTTTGAACGTTTTATTACATTCTTTTAGGTTGGCTCTTTTCTACATGATTAAAAGCCGGTTGGTATTTTGTACTAATAATTAATTCTGACTTTCAGCAAAATAGAAATTCCTGAAATAACAACAAACAAAATCGTTTGTACCAATCTCAATAATTAAAAGATTCAATTATCGTTTCAATAATTAATTACCATAATCTTCGGTATGAAAAGTTCCATCTCTTGATAAAATCGACCTAATTAATTAACAAAGTTGGCGATTTAACCGTTTCATTAACAACAATATTTGAAATTAGTTTGTTTTTGAAAAAAAAATTTATAATTAATTGCGGTGTAAACAGAGCAGTAATTTGTTAAAACGTGCCCTCATTAACACATAAACGTTTAATATAACCGTCAATTTTGCGGTAACAATTTGTCGTGTCAAAACCAAACTTTTCAAAATTGATTACGTTTTAAATAATAGCCAAAAGTAAGCAGCTTCAATTACATTCCGTTGTTTATAAAATGAGTTCCAATTTGCATCTTGATACTAAATAAAACGTTTTTAGACTTTCGAGATAGATAATACGTGAAAGCGTCATTTATAAATCCTTTAGACATTGTCCGGTTTAAGGGTAGGATTAACTAACACACTGTATAACTACAAAATTAACTTTATAACACCGTTTAAATGTAAAATATAAATCCACGTCAGTATAATTTACTTGCTTCTACTCCCAAAGTTAATATTCCATTTTTTTTTCTAATTTTATTTTCTCTTCCAGGTTAAAAAATTTCTAGCAAAATAAATCAACAACTTGCGAAATAAAATAAAATTTATGGGTGTACCTAACATAAATCGTCGTTCAAAAGAATAGTTCAAAGATATGAAAAAAAAATATTGTAAAAAGGAGTATAATAAAATATTTATTAAGTATTAAAAAGTGTATCAAAGAGGAAAAAGAAACGGTTTTTATACTTCATTAACCTAGCAAACTATTGGAGATTGAAAAAAGTTTTTTTTTGCACTATAAACTTTGCTTGTTTAGAGGTTTTTAATGTTGCTTATAGATTAAAAACTTAGATTTTTTTATAATATTTAATGTCATTTTTCATCAAATTTCTCATGATGTAAGGTTTGAAACGACTTCGATTATGAATTGATTACCTTCTTGATAATTATTGATTCTCTATATCTTGTTTTATTAATGTTAGTTTGGGAACAAACTATGGCTTACAATTATCTACCAGATTGTTTATCTTTTCCAAGTTTGAAATCAATGGTTAACTTGAATAATGGTGGATTTCTCTTATAACGGTCCACCGATGAAAAAAATCGCTTCTTAACACTAACCTAAGCTTGACCGGTAGATCTTTTTTTTTTTGGTAAGTTTAACGTTAGTACAGTATGACTAAAAGACTAAAGCTACTGCGGTCGGTCTCCACTCTCCACAATTAGACCAACACTGAATGCTTCAATACGGTCGAATTGTGCATAGAAATTGGAAACTTTAAATTGATTTTTTGCTAAACTAATCGATAGATGACATTCAACCGCAATTGAAACGCTTTCTAGCAAAATCCGTTGAGTTTTCATTAATAAATTTAAAATCTTTTAAACCCAGTTTTTGTGCTACCACCCTAATAACAATAACTTTTGTATTTTCTCAAATTTTTCCTTTTATTAATTATTCAAAACTAAAAATACCTGCTTATATCATCATCATCATCATCATCTTCATGCTTTAAACATTGTCCGTTGCGTCACTCTTGGTCTCTCCATCTCCTTCTGGCTCGTCCAACATTTCGTTATAAAGAATCGAATTAGTTTAAATCCGAGATTTTTGCTCGGAGGGCAGTTTACAGTTTATATTCAAATTTGGAGGGCAGTTTACATACCCCAAACAAATAATTGTTCCGTTAACCGTCGACATTTTTTAAATATTTTAGATTACCCATAGGGTTTCTTGTTTATATTTCACCTGAGACGTATTGTATACATTGCAAGTTTAAACAATGAGCTTCAATGTTCGATAAAATTAAGTTTGATTATTAAACTCGCTAGCAAACAGTAAGAAATTTATTTGCTCAGAATTATCAGCGCAATCACTGGAAATTCTTGTGTAGTTAATGGGTTTGCTCTAGCATTATTAAGTCTATATCTCTACAATATGATAGTATTGACAAGTTGGAGGAAATTTTGTATAAGCAAAAAATATAAAATGAGAAGCTGGAACTATTATTGACACAGTTGACCTATTTTCCATTGCTAATTCGTTAGAGAACTTAAACTTCATTAATTTAACTATCAGTTAATATTTTGTACTTGTTTTGAAAATGTTCATGTGTAAAAGGCATAGCCGAAAACTAAGTGCCTGTTTATTGTAACCACAGACACGTTTATATATCTTGTATTGTAAAGCATGTAGTCCATAGTCACAAAGGTATACCTTCGGGTCTTTTTATGACATTGTTATAGTGAATCTAACAAATTTAATTAAATTTTATTTTTAATAGACGAGTAATTTATTTCACAATTTTGAATTGCTTGTAAGTAACTAAATATTTAAATTTTAAGATTCTTGAAATTTACATAGAACACAGTAAATTGCAACCGAATTTGTGTTTTTATCTTTGTAACCGAATACACTTGTGAATTTAACTTTAGGCACTAGCCTAGTTGCCACGATTTCAGCATTTTTAGTTAAAAAGGGCATCTGCACTTGATTGAGAAAGTCATTTAACTGAATTTAATGACTGCATTCCTCACATAGCGGCTTGTCTTGCAAATTGCCTACCCTTTCAGTAAAATGCGACTTTCCTAGCTTAATACGTAATAACACAGAATTTATATTAATAATTATAATTGTACTAAATTTTATATTGCATACTTTCACTTTTGCTGATAGTGATCTGGTTTTGGGTTAGTTATAATATTTTTTGAATGTAATTGAATTAATTTTTCAAAATAATATTGTGTTTCTACTCTCGAAAAAAGCTTTGTAAGTTTATATCTACAACGAATTTTAAAACAATTCTAGCTTATGAGGGCTTTTCAACCGCTTTTCATAAACAGTACACTAGAAAAATATTTTAAAAAATATTTCAAAATGTACAACTTATTTTCTTACAGTTTTTTGGTTCAATGCTTCATCTTTTAGTTATGATATTCTATCAGTTAAGAGATTTTTGCTAACTTTAATTGCTGATTTTATGATAACAAGCCAAGTTCAAAAATTTTATTTTTATTTCGCAATTATTATGCCAATAATAAATTATTACATCAGAAAAGTTTGTTGTCGTTATACTTTTTATATATTTAAACTTTTATCTTATTGCAAATTATGGTAATTTTAGAAAGAAAATTTTTGATCCGAATTTCTGCTTGTTTTCATAAAAAAGTTGACTTGTTTGAATGAATAATAAAATGACGGTTTTTTTTCTGGAAATCTTGAAAAGCAGTGGAAAATAAGTACGCAAATATTATAGGATTTTTGGTAGCACCTCCGATAGTTCAAAATATTTTTAACAAATTGCGGTACTAAATTGGAAGATTATTAGTGTAATAATTTATTACATCTTCCAATTTTGTAAATTGGAAGTATCGAAACTACCCTAACCATTTTATGTTTGGCAAATACAAAGTTCAATGTTTAAATAGTAATAAAATGGCAAAGGGTCATTTCATTTTGTTTAATAAATAATTTCAACTGTAAAACTTAGAAAACATACTATAATAAAAATGTTAAAGTTCAACCTATCGTAAAAATCAGGTAATAAAAGCTGACCCAGAGTGATAAACTCTGTAAACATATCTTTGCATTCGTTCTTCAAAAGGAAATTTCAAACAAATAAAGTATTTAGAAGTTTCTTAGAAAAGTTGCTTTTGTTACTAAATTTCTATAATTATTGAGGAAATAATGGCATATAGCGCGTATACATGCGGTTGTTAGGTCGATCTAATTGTAAGGTAAGTCGGTCTTAAGTTTACTGTACCTGCGTATACATGTATTTAGTTAGTTCAAATTGAAAGTAGTAAGTATTTTCAACTAATCGGTTAACCTGATTAGTTAAACCAAGTTTAAACTGCGCTTAGTTCGAAATAAGACATCTACGCTTAATTTTAAGGTTGATATTACCTCCTAGCCCACGTTTTTAGCTCGGTATAACTCAGCTCGATTTAGCTATTTTTTTATTATTTACTGTTTTTTATTATATTATTACAAGTTTAACATGGAATCTGAACCACGGAACCACTAAGATTTGAATTTATACTATACTGTGGTATAAACTATAATTTTGATACTTTCCTAAGTATAATTAAAAAAAATATTTATTTACTTTCTGGAAATAATAATTAAGTATAAAAAATAATACCGTCACAATAATAAATACACTGTACACGTTAGTTTTACTATGTAGTTGTGTCTGATAGTATCGAAAAACCTGCTGCAGTTTATGAATGAGTACTTGAAATTAATTAACTAGAGAATTAATTGAATAATTGATTACCTGACTTGTTTATTTGGATTTGAATGTACTAATTTCATTCACGTTTAAGTTTTCACAAATTGGATTTATCAATTAGAAATGAAAACGAGTTATAATAAACAAACAGTTCATGATGAAGCTTATAATTCAAAAAAGTTTAAAATGCTAGTAGAAATTTTTTTCTGGATGTTGTGGTTCAAAATAAACTTCTTTTTGAGTACTATTACAATTACATGAACGAGGCGTAGTTAATGAAATAATCAAAACACACAAAAATTAAAACATAATCAATACATAGGTTCCTCATTAAATTTCTGCATTTATTTAGATTTATTTCTTTAGTTTATTTAATAATAATTATAAAGTGATTTGGATTAATTAAATGATTAAACCATAATGCAATGACAATATTTATTTACATACAATACATCGTTAAAGAAATCCTACGCAGAGTCACCTTTTTTTATTGGATTTAACTTGTTGAATTGATAAATTAATGTAGTAAAAGTACCTTATTTAGCCACCCTTCAATGGTCACCTATTCGTTTACAACCATCCATTGCATCGTTAAGCGCTTCTAGCTTAAGACTGCCCTTTAGTTTGCCCGTCTTCCCTCCGCTTCAAGCAAACTTAATTAATAAAAAATAATACACACTTACCGTATGCGTGTATTTATCATTCAGCACGGTCCTGGTTAATGTTGATTTGCTTGTATCTAAAAGCTAAATTTTCTTGTATCTAACATACATAATGACAAAAGAAACTTTTCGGATAATACAAAATACAAGACCTTTTTGGATAAGCAAGTTTTAGCCTATAGGGACATTTTGACTAGTAGCGGTATAACGTAAAATTCCCTAGAAACAAATGACAGCCAACTTTGTACCCACCGAAAGAAACAAACTTTCAAAATCTTGCTGATTTCTACTAATGCAGCAATATTACTTGAAGTTTCTGAAAATTCTTTCAAAACTGAAAAAAACCAATCAACTTTAATGATTAAAGAAAATAAGTAAATTTTAACTAAAAGGTAGATAACCAACTAATCAAAAAATGAGATTCAATCCAATAAATTCTGTGGTTCTGAAGCGAATGCTTAGTATGCAAAAATAAATATGATTCAAGAATTATCATTTCAAAAGCAGAAAATTCCGTTAGTAAACAAAAAAATTAAGAAAAATAATTATCTTTTGTTTTTCACATCTCTTTATTTTCACAGAATAAAATTTTGAATTTTACACTTCTTTAAGTTTTTCCGACCTTCAGGGAATTATTAAACTCCGTTAAAATTCGGCATAGATTTTAAAGTTGGTTAATCTTTTAAATTTCATTGTGTCAAATAATTGACGGAAGTCTATAAATAACGCAATTATGCTCATTGTTTTATTATTTTTTTATTTATGAGACCAATGAAGCGGTCGTGAGACGTGGGTGTATTTTCTAAGTTTAAATCGCAATTTTGTTTGTTTAGTTTAAATTTATCTGACAGTGGTAAGTTTAAACATTCTGAACTCTCCACTTCACCATGTATATACTAAAATAAAAATGGTTAGTGGAATTCCCAAAAAGCATATAAAAAAATTGTAAATTTCTTTGTAAGAATGGAAAAGTTATAAAAGACGGAAAACAAAAGTAATATTCCATTTGAAAATTATATGACAAAAAATTGAATCTTTTTGTTTTAGACCCACCTTGGGCGATATACATCAAATTCTTGTTAGATACTCTTTAAAGTAAGACAAAAACTCAAAACTTTTTCAAATGAACATTATTTGAAATTTATATGAAGATGAAAACTTTTGTAGGGACAAATTTTCATTGACCAAAATAAAGTTTTTCAAAGATTTAGTGACATCTATTTTTAAACAAATTTATATGAAAAACTTGGTTTGAAAAGCACAAATTTTGTAAAAAGCGATCTTAAAACTTGATAAAAAGTTTGTACAACGAACTAAAAACAAACATTCTCTTCGTGATCACATTTAAACTTTGAATATCCTTGAAAAACTTGTAAATTTCTACATTTTTAAGCTTATCTAACACTAAAAGCTTTTACTACTAAAAAAATATTTATTTTGTGTTATAGTTTCTTGACTGTAATTGTTGATTTTAGTTTCAGGTACGCCAATTAAACTTATTTTGGATCTAGAGAGTGCTGTAAGTACTTAATTTAAGAAAATAGTTTTAGGTATATTTTATTTTTTGTGAAATTTTTTTTTTTGAAAATTAAATTCAGTGATATTCGGTTTATGAAAACTTTTTGCTGGAATAGGATAACAAAATTATTTTTTGACGTATCAGAGAAATGTTCCACAGTTCCACAGTTAACAATGTATTTTAATTAAATGTTAATTATTATTAGTATCTTTTAAAGGTTTTCATTGTTATGCTGAATCTCAAATGTTTGTTTGCTAAGTCAGTGGGCTTTAATTTTCGTACTTCACGCTCACTTTTGTTAAATTACTGGGTGCGAGCACATTAAGATGATTAGAAAGTCACTTGCGATATTTAACATTATATTAAACTTCTTCCATTCTGGAAAATACCTAGTTCTTTACCCTTAATTCCGTCCATTTGCTTCATACATTTTTCTTGATCTGTAAAATTGAGTAAGGGGACTTACTGTTTAAAGTATGTTTTTAGAGAGGAATTTTGGCCACGCACTTGCACGGTTACTTTACTTTGCTCTCGTGATTTTATAGATTGAATTGATTTATTCGTCAAATTATAAATTAACCACGCAGACGTATAATATTGAGTATAAAAGGTCGATAGTAGAACAATACCTTCGCTTTAATTATGTTTAATCATAATCAATATAATCAGTAGTTTAATCACTAGGTAAACATAATCAAAGCGATTGATATCTTTATTGGGTTAATGTTACTTTATGTGTCTATTATTATACGGTTTATATCAAACATAATTGACTTATTATATTATTCAATAATCTATCAATGCAACCTGATGATGGCTAATTGAAACCAAAACTGGTCAATAACTTTGTTTTATTTTATTTTGCAATACCTATTCAAACGACAACTCTAAAATTTATACCATAATCCAATATAGATAATAAATTAGCAAAATGAAATCACAAACAACATATGAAAATTATTATTTAAATTATAAATCGTGCCAAAAAAATTCCGTGATGTAAAACTAGTAGACAAAATGTTTATTTCACCTAACGCTAATTTTAACTCGTAAAATAGATTATAGTTTTCAAATAATTAAATTAGAAAACGTAAGCATCAAAACAGTAAATTTTGAATTTCATACAACATACAATTTTCTAAAAAATTGTTCTATTTCTTTAACGATTTGATTGTGCTGAAAGGTAAGTAAATAAAAAGTCGATTTAGTTCAATGTTTGAGTAAACACTGCAAATTTATGTTTACATCTGTATATCGCAGCAATTTTATTTTATAAAATATTTTGTCGATTGAGTTCAAAATTGAAAATATAAAAGTTAATTTGTTTCATTTTATTAACCATTAAAAAGATGTATGTAGGTGAGAAGGTAGTAATTTGAATTAAAATTTTACTTTTAGTTGGCATTTGGAATTCGTGAGGTAAAACCGTGAAGTAATTTCATGCCAAGAGGTTAAAGTTACTACTTAAAGCCAATCAATTTTACCAACCGAATCTAGATATCTCAAAAGCAAACCAAATTTACATTTAAATTGATTGTTTCTGCTAACTTTCAACTAAACTAAGTGTGCCCATATAAATACATAAACTAATTTGGTTTAATAATATTTTTCAATTAAATTTTATTTGTTTTGCCTGCCTACCTATTATATTAGGAAGACAAAATGTTTGTTAATTTTGTAAAGTAGGAGTTACCAACTTTTAAAGCTTTACATTTTCATTTACTAGGTACATGTTTACGATTTGTTAAGGTCGGATTTACTTTATTTATGATATTATTGTGTTTGGTATGTTGTAACAGAGCTGTTTTTTTTGTTTCTAGTTACTAAAGCGCGGGAAAAGCTAATTTAACATAATATAGTAAATTTTTTATTTCTTTGTTACACTTTGTTTTGATATTTTACGAGCTTTTGTGCAAACGTTAATAATGAAATCTCACAGAAAATAAAACAAAGGGGTTAATATTAAATTTTGTTTAACATTAGTTACGCTTCTGTCACAAAAATTGTTTAGTTACCTAAACAAAATCCCCCAGAAGACAATTTAATTGTAATACTATAACCTCACTTTAATTCAGAAACACAATATTTTTGTTCACTTTTCAAGTTTCTTTTATTTTATGATGAGAATATAACTTTCCGTAAATGTCTTTCCTAAACTTTATAGAACATTTTTTCTTCTTTCCCTAGTTGATCTTTTACTAGCTTGCCATTTATCAAGGGATCTCAATGTTTCAACAAGTTGCTGTTGCGGTTTGTCATATATGGGGCAAACCAATCAATAATTAAAAGCAGAATTCATCACGAATAAATGAAATTTTTATTACATTTCACAATTTTCCTTTCAGCAGCAGCAAATTTTTCGCACACTTGTTTTTTGTTTTTATCAGCAATAATATAATAATAAATTATTAATACAATAACAGAGATTTTAAGAATTTTGGAATTTTAATTTTCAAAAGCTTTAACATGATATATAGTTAATAAATTAAAATTTATACTTTTAAATTAAAAAGGATTATAATCTGATATAGTGTATAACTAAAGGCGCAAGAAGTAATAATTTTTATTTCTTTAATTTTCAACAATTTTAAAAAGACCTCCTTCTGGGTGTAGCTTTAACCTCATTGTGATTTATTTTGGAGTCCGGGAAAGCTTCAATGCCTTATTAGTTTTTTGCTTTTATTTTTTGTTTGGTTTTTTTTTTCATCTATTATATCAGAACCACCGCTGTACAACATTAACTTCTTTTAATTAATTAAACCATATAAATTTAATGGTTAATACAATAAGAAGTACAAAAACTGAGGTCAATGCGACACATTAATTTTTCTAAGAACTAATTAAAAGCATTCCATTTTAATGCTCTATACAACCATTAAAAGTTGTTCTGTTGTATATACACAAGTAATTGATTATAATAATTTTTTAATCTAAGGCGGCGACAAATTTAGCTGCACATATTTTTAAGTTAATCTACTACTTTAGATTTTTATTTGGTAGAATAATTTTGGTAGGTGTACCATAAACCTCATTTTGAAACAAATGCTGGGACAGAACCTATGGCACGGGACAAAGCAGTCCCACATTCTTCTCAGTTGTTTAAGAAATATTTAAAGCAGTTTGTTAAATATATTTTAATTATCTGCTACCATCTAAATGTTTAACTTTGAAAAGAGTTACAAAAATTGCTGAAAGCTTAAAAATGTTATAATTAATTTTATTGCGTTCAAATAACTTCATAATTTATAAATTTTAATTATTATTTATTTCATCAATTAACTTATTTTAAATTATTTACGAGTAATGCCATAAAATAGCCACATTATTTACGTTTTTAAATTCTTTAAGTTCTCAAGTATTTAATACGATTAAAAATGTTTTGTTACAAGCAACAGAATTCAGAGATAATTTTATTAACTAATTCTGCTTTATTCCATCTGAATAATTTGTGAAAAACCTTAAAATAAAATATTCGTATAAGTAGGTACAATTATAATCAAATACATTCAATAGAACATCACTCTATTTATCTAACGTTCGCGAAACAAGGGTTTAGTTACTTACATCCCAAAGTCACGGTGTTTTGTCGCAATTTTTGATTTATCTAAAGTTTAAACGTAACTACTTAGAATCTTTTTCTACTTGTGTGGTTTTGTAGTGTTTCTATAATATGACAAATTACTAAATATAATTTAGTTTACCTCATTGACTCAGTAGGTAACACATCCATTTTGAACTAACTAAAGACGACATTTTTATTTAAAGCTAACCACGTCGCTCATCATATTATAATTGGTGACGCCGCAAAATAAACGCATTTTTGCGTTCTTTCAGATTTCTTTCTGTTTCACAGATTCTTTCAGCTACTTTTACTTACACGGAGTCTACGTATTGATTTATTCCTACCTACTTAATTAAATTTCCACCTTCATGATCAATGACAATCCTGCAACTCACCGACCGTCGTCAAACCGCCATCAGTGGACCAAAACAGTACCTATGAGCCTTCTAATTATCCTTCTCCTAAGTTACTTGTTGCATATCGATAAGCTACATTATACAGGAAAACTCACCGATCCGTAGTTACGCAATCTTAAGAACGTCGACAAAAACCAAAATTTTATGTCTAATTGAAAGGATACAAGAAGGACACTTTAGATTCATCAAAATTGGATTTCTTTCTCTGTTACACTCAAAACCATTTAACCAAAAGTTTTTTTTACTCAGTGTAGGTAAAAGAAAAAATTTTTTTGGGTAATCTACCTAGTTTTGAAAGCACTCGTTGCTTGTACCTACTGCAATCTTAAATAAAAAACTAGGCAGGAATCTTGAATAGCTGTGTAATTTTTTAGATTTTCTTCGGTGGAAAACAATACAAACACTAAAAAAACAAAATTGATATTGTTATTTACAAAATGAGTAGAAATTGAATGGTTTCATTTTACTTTCATATGTTGACGCTTTTCTATTATCGCTTCAAATATCCTTCTTGTTACTCCAGTATCATTATAATTGAAAACCACCTCTATACAATCATTGATATTGTAACAATAATAATTTTTTTATTGCTGGTGTGGCGACAACAAATAATAATGGTCGAAATTTTACAATGATGTTAAAAATGAAATTCAATTTTTGTGAATGTTCTATTGCTTATTATTAAAATGATGGTCTTCTGGACAGCCTGAGATAAAAATATCTGTGATGTCCGTCAAAATTTCTGCTCCTTTACCCAACCAGCAATCACACCAAACCTAGCAGAAACATAAAAGAATTTAAATCACTTTGAGGTTTGTATACAGAATTAAATTTTAATTTTCATAAGTCTTTCTAAATTAAATTTTTAGTCTTTATAATGAAAATTCCAAATTTTCGTTTTTAGCTTTTCTTTAATTTTAATTATGAAAAATTTTAATGAATGGGAGCGAAAATGTTATTTAATTAAGAGCGGGTTATAATTTTATTTTCTGTGTTAATGTAAATAAAAAATAAAAGTTAAGTACAGATAGGATAAATAAAAACAAACACTCAGTTTACTAGGTATATATTCATTCATCAATTAAGAACTTTTGAAGTGCTCTAGTTTATCCAAGTTTTCCCGGAAAATTATTAAAACGCAATGTCGTAGCCTTGCGATGAAAAGCTGTGGCTTTTCAACGAAGTTTTGTTGTTTAATAAAAAAAACCGTAATTTGATTGATCGATGTGTATTTTAAATAATTTGTTAATTCTAGTTAGATTTGTGTTAAAATAACCTAATGTGGTTTTGCTCCTAATTGCAATTATTACTTCTAAAGCCAAGCGAACACCGGGCAACTCAAAAAAGCTAAAATAGTAAAGCAAATGGATTTTTTAAACCTGAAAATTGCATCCAATGAGCTTTGCGCATTTGACAACTCCAAAATAATAAACGTAGATGTGAATAAAAATAAAAAACCACAAATAAAATCACTGACATGAGTCAATAATGTAAACAATAATTGTCATTTTACTTACCTAACTCATCTAACTGCAAGACTTCAATCATTACGGTTTTGTTCGTGATCCATATTTTAATGAAGTCACATTTAAAACCAAGAAATAATTAATACTGTCCTGAAAATCAACGATGATAAGCTTTATCCATTTGTTCCAACAAAGAAAATTGTTATTTGACAATTAAATTTAGTATTATTTAGCATAAAATATTATTTGACAGAAATTTAAATTTAATATTAATTTTACAAGTTAAAAATTTACTGACACGAGAATTTTAACGAGAAATTTGAAAACATTATGTAAACTCTTTCACAGGCTTCATTTTCATTCTAACAATTTTCTATCTAAAAGGAAAATATATATAGCATTGTTATGTTATTTTGAGGTTATTACTCGCAAAATTATAATAATCTGAGCTCCGTCTAAAATCAATACTAAAAATTTTAACTTACTAAATAGCCGTATGCATCTAATTTTTCATAATCTTCACCAACATCAATCAAACACTAAAGTAGTTTTAAATTTAATTCAGAAAACATAAGTTGATTAAACAGTACTTTTAGCCGAATTGCTGCCATTCTGATTAACTCTGAGGAGTTGTTTGAGTTAGAAAGTTATCGCACAGCTACGAGTATATAGGGAAACTAAAAGTATTGGTTAATTTAAACTGCAATTGACGCTTTCTGTATTAAAGCTAAAAATGGTGTGAATTTGAAACAAAAACTGAATTTAAAGAATTTTTTACCTGATATAATTTGTCAAATTTTATTCGTTGTTCAGTGCAGTTGATCGCGACTGTAGTCATGAAACCAAACCTGAACGGACCGATTTACACGTTGGATCTGTGAAGCAATACTAACTTAAAAATGTGTAATAAATTTTAACATGTTTGATACTTCCTTCTTAAATTATTTTCAACAACATTTTTCATGCCGATTGCTTGTCGAGGTCATCGACGTTGCCCATGGTTTTATGCAGTCTTGCAATGGTTGCGATCGCGACCACTCAGATTATTATAGATTCACTATTTTTACATTCCGTTGAAGTTTGATATTTAGTTTGACAAATTTAGTATTAAATTGTGATAAAATCTAGTAATATAATTCGAGAAAAATACTTGAAAACAGAGTGGGATTTAGAGGGCACAAAAGTAAATATAACATATCTTTACAAAAATGTTTACAATATTTTTAACATAATATGTATAAAAAACAACTATAAAAAACTAAAAAACGATTAAAATGGACTGTAAATTAAAATATATCCAGTCAATCATGAAGACGGCTCTATCCAAAAACAAAAAGAATTATTGCTTAATTTACGACAAATTAATTTCAGCTTTTCAAAGCAAATCCAAAACAAACTTGGAAAAATTGCGTGACTACTTCGAGCGAGTTATACATTTAAACTTCTAACCATGACACCAAACCAATACCATACTAAATTATAAAAGTGTTAATAAATTAATTACCGTATCTATAGGACATAATATGATGGTGATGGTACTTAATTTATCCATAAAAGTACGACATATATTGAAAATAATTTCTAGGACGTACTGACGTCACAAATAGTTGTACTATTTAAGTTTCCTTGTTGTTTACATTACATATTTTATTTTAAATTTACAGTTAACGTGGATCAAATACTAGATTATTAGGTTATTTTATTGGCTCAACAGGCGACTGGGGAATTGATACTTTCAACTACTTATTTGTCCAAGCCACAGGGTTATTTATTATACATATTTATATTAAAATTTAACGAAATGTTGAAAACCAGAAGAACAAGTAAATAAAATGAGCATTAAAAAAGTGACACACATTTCAACCTCAAATCGCCAATATCCCTAACTTTGAAATCGAATTTGTATGTGAGGTATAAACAAAGAGGTTGAAAGCAAATAATCAACTTTAATTTAAATTGAAGGGAGCGATGAAATTTCCTAATAGTTCGCAAATTGCAGTTTTGGTTAGCTTTAAAATCGGTGTCCGCTTGGCTTAAATTCCACTGTAGCAGTTGCGAGTCACTTATTTGACCACACAACCGTATAAAATGTTACAACCCCAGTTAACGTTTTGCTTTTATTTCAATATAGCCAGAGAAGTTATAATACCGTGAGGTTTTAATCTGTTAGAATATTTAGTTGTTCGTAATGAGATTTTGTGTGCACCGTTACATCACTGTGTAAAAAGTGGCACATTATCCGAATACCAATTTACTTACCTACTTTATTTAAATTCAAAAAGGTGTAAATCCAAGATTATATTTCAACGCGATTTAATTATTATAACAACAAATGTAATTATTTTTAACTGTGTGGCGGCGTAATGCGAAAATTTCATATGCCGTACATTTTTATGAAGCGAAAATTACATTTTTTTTTTATTAAAATCCATTTGGTGCTAGAACACTTCACAACACAAGTAGAGCCTTAGAGGAACATACAGGAAAATGTAAGAAGATGAAAGCAAATTTAGGACTTCCTGGAGATAATGATGAAAACACATCCTCACGCCGACTTGCGTAACCTGACAACTTTATAGTATAAAAGAGTTTCAATTTGGTGAACGTTGAAGCTGAAAATAATTGTAAATAATTGCTAACCAAATTAATTAAAAAATTCAAACTGCTTTGTACAGCATGTTGAAAAAAAGTAATTAAGATGAAGTAACATTAATTGCAATAAAAATAAGTAAAGTGCACAAAATTGCCTTCATTTTCAGACTCCAGATGTAAAGATAATGAGATTACAGAATTTTCAGTTTTATCACGTCCCGTCCATAACGTTTTTCCTAAATCTAAAAAAACATTTGATTAAAAGCAAAACATAATTTTTAATAAAAATAGGAATAGTTGCATTAATTTTGCCTTCTCATTTTTGAATTATTAATAACTTATCAAGAGGAATGTAGAAATGAAAAATTGAAACACGCAAAAGTCGGAAGTAAATTTGATTTTAACGAATTCGTGCAATTTTAAATGTCTGGTTTGCATATTTCTTGATTTGAGGCGAAATGGTTTCAAAATTTAGTGCAACGACCTTTGGAAAAATTAGACAAAAAGTAGAAATGGACAACCTACTCAAGATAAGTTTCAGGAAATTGATGGATAACAAAGTTACAAGTGTTATTTTAGTATTCTATGCACGAATGATTGGAGTTGTTTGCTTCTGTTTCTTTGTGTTTGGTTCCCTCATGAGTACCGTTGTTTCCAACACCCAATTCAATCAAATTTGGAAATAAAATTTCTGTTTCATGTTACATGAAGAACAAACTTTTGTATGCGATAAGCTTTGTTATTCTCCAATACACATCGCGTGTTAGATGCATTTAATGTGAGGAAGTTGTGGAATCTGTAATGAAGTAACCAAAAGCTCTACAGAACGTTATTAATCCCTAAAGGGCAACGATTATTTGCTCAGTGGCGTAGAATTAAGAGGTAGGGCGACCAAAATAGATTAGTCAATACTTCACACCGCTTATTGATTAACCGTGTGTAACGTCAAGATCCACTTTTCATTCATTAAAATGTTACTAGGTAACATTTTGATTAAAAAAAATTTAATCAAAAATACTTATCTCAAAAGGTTTAAAAATTAAATAAAGATAAATAAAGGGAAGCGTCTCGGAAATATAACGTTTTCACGATTATGTAATTAATTTTAAAATTTTCAAAACGTCCCTTATACGGGGTTATATTGATTTTTACATTAGTACGGTCGCTCGTTAGATTTAATAAAACTTTGGGTGGTTATGGATTGCGATCTAAATTATACACAATTTTTTTCCTTTATAAAAAACAAAGTATCAATTTACTCTAATGTCGATAATAAAACCACGCAGTTGTGTAATTGTAAATTATTTTAAGTGTCGTTTTTATTAATGTGTGAATGATTGAATAACATGCAAGGATGTTATTAATTTTTTACGTCTGACAAGTTTACCTATAACACGAAAATTGTTATGGATTGAAAACC
Organism: Rhagonycha fulva; assembly: GCA_905340355.1. Classification (NCBI taxonomy): domain Eukaryota; kingdom Metazoa; phylum Arthropoda; class Insecta; order Coleoptera; family Cantharidae; genus Rhagonycha; species Rhagonycha fulva. The sequence goes on from HG996559.1 coordinate 6,011,330, forward strand.
TTTATACGAATCGCGTCCTGATTAGTACTTACACACCCAAAAGAATTCACTTAATAACGATAATTATATTTGAGGGTGGAAATCAATTTAATATTTAATATATTTTCTCTAATATCAATTTATAACGCAAGCGGGTAAAATATAAAAAACTCAAAGGACAAATTAATTATTTCTCGTTTAAATAAACATGTTAAAATACTCACGAATTTTGTATGTTTATTACTCATTTTATTACTTTCAGTTTGTTAATAGTAGGATTACAGGATGAAGGTATGTACTTATCCTTCAAAGGAAGTTTAATAAAATTTTTGTAATTTAAATACAAACTCTTTAGTTAGAGTTAAAATTACTTCAAAATAATATTATGTACTTAGGTACACATATAAAACAAAACAGGTCATAAAAGAATGAAAATATTTATAACTGTAATTAAATTTTTAGCTTGAGGTGAGAGCTTTCTAAATAACTACGTAAAACTGTAAATCTTAAAACAAACTCAACTAATCGTGAAAATAATTGAATTTTACTTGTCAGTTGAGAAGCACACGTAGAAAATTTTGTATCAAAAAGAAACATTTAAAAACACTTAAATTTACCTAAAGTTACAAATGGTAATTTAAGTGTTTTTAAATGTGTTTTTTGAATAAAATTTCTTCGAATGTTTCTCAACGTACAACCAAAATTCAAATGCTTTATCGTTCAATTAGTTTTTGTCAAAATTTCTAATTTTACAAGCATACTAAAATTACGAACGAAAATTGCTAAATAAATTTCCATTATTACGTAAAACAGTCAATCTCAAAAACGATCTAATTTTTACTGCATGAAACTCAAATTGCCATTGTTAAGTTTATTAAACATTTATATTTTTGCAAAAATCAGCAGAGAGCAATAAATTATCAGATTTGGCTCTAAAATTAGTCTAAATAAAAAAATTAACAAAAAATTAATATTAAAAATAATAATTTGCTAGTAAGCTCATCCTCCTTATCTATGTCATTTGTTGGCGAGCCTTTGTATAGTTTGTTTATTTATTACCAACCAAAAAGTTTAGCAAGCTAAGAAATTAAGGTGCATGTCGCTGCCCCCCTCCCCCAAATTGAATTTTGAGATGAAATTGGTGTCAATCGTTAGAACATCGTTAGAGCCTAAATGAGCTTCTATTTTTTTCGTTTGAGCCTCAACCGTCGCGGAAATATTCGCGAAAATGTTTGGGGGGGGGGCTGTAGACACGTTGGCCCCCCCAAGTCGAATTTTGAGTTAAAAATGGTGTCAAACGTTAGAGCTTTGTTAGAGCCTAAATGAGCTTCCATTTTTTCGTTTGAGCCTCAACCGTTGCGAAGATATTCGCGAAAACGTTGGGGGTGGGACATGAAATACAAAAAGACATGTTTTTCTATTTTTGCTCATATTTTGAATTTTGGGCTGAAATTGGTGTCAAACGTTAGAGCTTCGTTAGAGCTTAAATGAGCTTTCATTTCCATCATTTTAACTTTATTTTTCACAAAGTTACAGGCATTTTTAATTTTCAAGCCTCCGAGCAAGTTCCGTGTGATAATCCTCAAGTTTTTTCTATTACATCTATCTATTTCGGATTGCTTAATACATTGCAAGGTAAGTAACAAATACATGCTAAACACATCACAATGCACCACGCTACAGCTAGAAACCGTTTTATCCGTTCCCAAACTACCAACCTTGCGATTGGCGTCTGGTTAGTAAGCTTTTTACTTTTTTTACCTACGACGAGGAGCCGGCCCGTCGGTAGAACCCCCAACCTGGAGGACCAGCAAGACGGCCGGTATACAGTTGTAACTTCACCCGGATTCGAACCGGGTATTAAGCGTTCGCAGTCAACTTGCTTGACCATTGCTCTCCGACCGTCTCTTTTTTCTATTACATTAGATTAAAATATTTAATCCGATAAAAAAACTAATCCTACTTTCCATTATAATAAATTTTGATAATAAATAAAACTGGAAAAATTAATTTTACAAAATAAATTTTATTAATCAAAAGTAATACAAATAATATATGTTTTTTCTCTAAATGTATGTTTTTGCTCATAAACTACATACTATGAATTGGTTTTTTTGGCAATTGTAGTTCTCCGTACTATCTTAGTTAAAAGTTATTCGCAAAAAACCATTTTTCTTCTCATTTTGAATTTATGTGTGCAGGGACGTACCCAACCAACTTTTTTCGGGGAGGAAAAATTTCAAATTTGCCAACTAAGTTACTTCAAAGTTGCCAACTTTTTGTAAGTTTTGCAATTTTTGTTAACAAATTGACCAACTTTTGGGTGTTTTTGTCAACTTTTGCCAACTTTCTAAAACTTTCGGGGAGAGACTTCCCCCACCCCATGAGCAAATCTCTGTATGTGTGCAGTCGATAAAGCTTTGTTTGAGCTTGAAAGAGCTCCAGTGAGCAAGATTTTAAATTAATTTTATACAAAGTTATGAATAGTTGAAATTTTCGACTAAACTCTGAGCAACATGCGTTAAATCGCAACGTTTTCTAAAATTTTAAGATTTTAAGAAAATAAGTAGCTTAACTATTAACTAGAGCTTTTATTTAAAGATATTTAAAGCTATATAGAAGCTCTAACGTTTGACACTATTTTTATCTTTTATCTCAGCGAAGCTCTAACGTTTGACACCAATTTCAGCCTAAAATTCAAAATATCAGTGAAAATAGAAAAACATGTCTACAGCCCCCCCCCCCCAACGTTTTCGCGAATATCTTTGCAACGGTTGAGGCTCAAACAAAAAAAATAAAAGCTCATTTAGGCTCTAACGAAGCTCTAACGTTTGACACCATTTTTAACTCAAAATTCGACTTCCTTGGATTTTGCGATCCCTTGGAGTTTGCCGATCCTGGTTAGGCGACCCCCTTAGGTTGAGAAACGATGATCCAACAAAATTTTTCTTTTTTTTTTTAATTTTATTCAGCAAAACAAGTGGAGGTATGTATGTATAAATTGCCTCTAAATGCTAGCTGAAAAGATTGATAAATAATAATACAAATTATGTAAATTACATTTTTACAATCAAAATAGCGTTCTCGGGTCTGTATTTTTGTCGTTTTTCCTTATTAATGTTATAATCAATAATTTTTTTAAACGGTAATATAACGTATTTTTATATGGTTTCAACACTGCTCATACAAGTAACGACTAGCTTTAATTAGACGGTGCGCGAGAGAGTGGGTTTGAAATTCTAGCAGAGGTGAATCTAAATGAACTAAATAATGTAATAGAAAACATATAAATAAAAGTTAGTTTGAGATATCAAAACTACTATGAGATCACTTTACAATCACTGCTACATTTTTACTAGTTTATTGCGAAGAAGATTTAGGAGAGGATTTAAACATTAAAAGTTATCTCGTTATAGTGTCAGTTTCAAGAATAAAATCGATGACTACTACGTACTTAGTACAGAATTGCTTTGCATGCAATGCAACAGTAAAGCTGAGCGGACACCGTTAAGATTTAGTTTTTAACATGTTTTAAATGGAAGCAAGTGATTTATTGCGCTGAAGTAAGATCGCTTAAGAGCATATTAAAAAATAAATCTTGGCTTAGCATAGCATCCGGAATCCATTCGGGTTGATTGAAGATTAATCGATCGTGTGCAAAAAAAGCTGTAAATAACAGAAAATATTTTTGGATCTATATCAAACGTAAAAGATTGTATTTCAAAAGTCGTGTATCTTATTTATACATTTGTATAAAAATCAATTGCTTGGAGTTTTTTGATTAAATTACATAGTACTACTTATACCAATTATAACTTGCCAAAAAAAAGATGATTTATGACCTGACCGTGAGAAATTCATATAAAAAAAACTCTAAACTGTGGATATCTGGGTGAGTACCTACTGATGTTAAATACATCCCCTAAAATATTTAAAAAATATAATTAAGGATTATTAATATTTACAATTTATATTGACAAAATTAATAAATAAACTTAAATTGCGACATGCTAGATTAAATTATCAACAAATAAGACATGCAAGACAAATTTATCCTTAACGTAACATTGCTGATGATTAATAGAGTGCACTTACGTTATTGAAGCTGCTTAATTTGAGAGAATTTGCATTTGCAAATTTTGGTGGAATTGGTTACTGCTTGGAAGTGCCAACATCGTAGCATTTTTCTAAATCCGGTTCATTGATTTTATTTTGTTGGTAGATTGAGAAAATAATAGAGGCACGATTTTTCAGAAATACTTCTAAGTGGCCACTCTAATTTCTTATTATTATCATCCTAATTTTTTAAGTCACCTCATCTAAAAAGAAATATTTGATACAAATTAAAAGTTTTTGTGTAAAACCTTTACGAGAATTGCTTGCCAAAAAGAATCATTGTGCGCAAAAAGGGATTTACTAACTAAAACTGAGTTTTCAAGAAAAAATAAAGATTTTTAAATTATTTGATCCAAAAAAGGTATACGTAAGCATCTTAACAATATTTGTCAATTTAATTTTTTTCAATGCACTTATAGCAAGTCGAGACGTCATATGATTCAAGAAAACTTGCCGATACTCGACAGGTTATATATTTATTGTGACCAACTAGAAACAAAAATTAAATTTCTAAAAAAGATTCACGAAAAAGTTTGCAAAAGTTAGAACAACTGCATAAAACAATGTCACAGTTTCTTGGTTCTTAATGTACAACATGGGACGTCATATAATTTATGAAAACATCTCAAACTATTAAAATAAAAGAAAACGGTCTGAAAACTTTCTTCGGACAAAAAATGTATGACATTTCATGAGAAACCCAAAGCTTTAAAGCTTGCACTTTAGTTTCAGCGTTAATTAAATACCTCAAAAATGCACAAGTGTTGTGGACATAAAGCTAATTTGGTTAAATTGGTAGAAGGTAGCAAGATGAAATAAATAAGTAAATAAGAAGAAATTGGAAAAAGGGTTCAGTTGTATTTATTTAAGTCAAGTGCGATAGCACCGTTGACAAAGTTTAGAAAATATTTGGTTTTCTGTCAAGATTCAAGTAACTCTTGAAATCGATACCTACTTCAGAGGTAGCCACTACAAATTTATTTCAAATAAATTGTTTATATTTTGAAATATTTCGAAGTGAACTAAATAAACAAATTCAAGAGCAGTATAAAATTTAACAAACTTTGGAAATAAACTTAAATAAATGTTAACTCTTTAATTAAATTAAAGTGTTGTTCGAGGGGTAAAAAGATTTGAAGATGAGTTTTAGAAAAAAAGTTGAATTATAACAGTTTTTTTCACAAGATCTTAATTTAACCTGAAAGCTCATGAAAAATAATTAATTTTTATTGCGTTAAGTTAATTTGAATTCACTAAATTTATTAATGGCTCCCAAAGTGAGGCATGTAAAATAATAAATTTTTGTAAAAATATTTTAATGTATTCTATGTTCAAAAAATGAAAATATTCCTTAAGTTCAAAAATTACATTAAAAGTGATCCAGATAATCTGTACTTTCCTCGGTGGTTAAACATTTCGTAAAAATATTATTTACCAACCATTTATTCTTGAGCATCATTTAAAATGGTTAAACAAATCGATAGTTAAATCTAACGTAAGACTTAGGTATTAGACTAAGCAAACGTTTAAGAAAATTTAATTATCTTGTATCCTGTCTTACTCTCTGTGTTCAAGTTTTCTCGGAGATTTAAACTTTTAAATATTTGTAACAAATGTAACTCAGAAACACGAAAAAAGAAGTAACTCGGATATCAGTGTGCATATTTGAAAAAGTAATGACATCCATTAGATGAATTCGTTTAATTTTGGAGAATGGAATTTTGGTGTTGAAACGTTTACTGCAAATAAAGTGAAAAGGAATTCAAATATGCATATTTTAGCATACATTTTTAGCATAATGTGGTGGAAAATATAGCTAAGAGGAAAATTATAGTAAAAATTGATGAGGTAATTTTCTTAAGAAATAAATTTCTGGCACAAATGCACTTAGCTTGCAAATTATGACTGAAATAAGCAAGCAGCTTAATTTTAAGTTTCCAATCCTTTTGGTTTTCATGATGTAGGTTTTATTTTTCCAGCAATTTCCAAATTTAAATTAAAATTTTAACTTTTTTACTGTAAGTTAATGGTGATAGCAATTTAAAGTAATTGTTTTCTAAAATTCATCGTTCTCTTGAACAAGTTTAACTACGTAGTTGTAGTTTACGTTGATTTCTATTTAGGGTCTCATTAAAAAGTTTTGCAGACCCAATTTTTGTTGTAAACTATAAAGTGTTGTTATTGTGCAAAACTAATCATCGATTTATAATTAAAATTTGAATTACTCTGTGGAAAACCGCACGTTCAAAGAAAACTATTGAAAAATTGTTAAAATGCATTTCTCTGCTAAATTAATGTTCAAACATGGCTTTTCCTCATTTATTCAATGTACTAAACATGTCGATTTATATTAATCACACAATATCGTTTGAACACCCAACAATGTTACGCAAAGTCTCAAAGCAAATAATTACTGCATTAATATGTAAAACGGAATATTTTGAATAAAATTGAAAACCAATATTTATTCGGAAATGAAACATACTGGTAATTTATGCATAACAAACTGTTAAGCTATTTATTATTTAGAAAACCATAAAAAATATTTGCGTTTTAAAATTAATCTTAAATATAAATCTGCTAGTACTTGTTCACGTTTATGTATTAATTGAAATACGACAATATTATTTTAAAGGGATGAACCACATCATTATCAAGTTTACAAAACTGCACATAAAATAGGTAAAAGTTACATCTAAATAGACATTTGAGCCGTTGATCTTAAGGACTAAAGCATAAGATGATTAAAAACTGTAGGGAAGACTAAAAACAGTAAAAACCGAAACAAAGATAAATAAATCCAATCGTACAAATCCACTAAAGGGTGGGAAACAACAGTGGTTAGTTGATATTCTGCAGTTCTTTTTGTACAGTAGTTCGATTCCTTAAAATTTATTTCTTAATCTCAGATCCCTCCAAGACAGTCAGCACATGACCTGTGCTGGTTATCCAACCACGCCATTTTCACTGCAGTTAGCTAGCCACTGTTCACCAGGAAGAAGAGCCATCTTTGGCTACCTCTGCGTTCTTAGAGCAAAATATTTCTTTTACAATCTTCTAGCAGTAAATAATTTAAAAAAATGAAGACGCATTTTAAGTAAAAGCAAAATTTTTGTATAAAGAAATTAATTATGTTTAATTTACATAAATTTCTAAAATAAATTCATAGGAAAATAAGAACAAAGAAATTGTTCAATCAGACATATTTGATGAAGATAAAGAAAAGCAAAAAAAAACATTAAATTACTACTAAAATTACAATTTTTTTAATTTCTGTAATCTACACAAAATTGATTTGTTTGATGTTTTTTTTTCACTAAAGTAATACGACTTTTACTATTTCAAGCTAAAATGCTTAAGGGTACTAGGCAATCGTTATTCGCAAAATCCGCGCTCTTGTTTTTATTAATTTTAACATAGAAAGAAAGCAGATACACAAATGTAATTTTAACCAATGTTTATTGATATATAAATAATAATAAAAATTATACTATAAAGCCCCTAGGAACATAAAAAATGGCGGCACAGTCTGCGACGTATATACGTGTTTATTTTCCATTTTTACATGCTGTCGTTCGTGGAACTAATTTTTTTCGACTCTACAAATGGTTTTTAGTTTTCTAAGATACGTAGTTTGGGACTGAACCTAAAATTAGAACGATCGAATCGGAATTATTTAAGGAGTAGACGAAAAACCACGATTTTTACGATAAAAATGCGATTTTTTTATAATTGCACGTAAAAATCGCGACTTTTCAAATTTTTTTGGAAAATCTCGAATTTTTATGGATTATTTCGGAGGTTCAGTCTCAAATTACACATGTTTTACGTGTCCTCAATTTTTTTCAAGTCACAAGAGACCTCCGTTTTTTTGGAATCATGTAAAAACCAAATGAAAATAAAAAGTCGAGAAAAACGCGTTCAAAGTTTTTTTATTGATAAAAGTGCTTTTACTCATATTTACCTTTTTTAAAACTATCCAGATGCATAGAATTATGTTTGCAGTAGTGCTTCGGCATCAGACCGTTATTGTAAAATTTATTTTTGTTATTTTTTTTTATTATTAACACAAGTAAAATGAAGTAAAGTTACAATATGACAACGATTTTGATCTCAATGTGAACAACTCACAACTGATTTCTTTTAATATTCTTTTTTGTTCTAAAGTAAAGACTAAACCATTATTCTAACGACCTAGGACAACCTTATGTAACATGATATTTAGGTCTTAAACCCTCTGGAAAGGCAATCATGCACGTATCTACGATTCTTTCTACATTTATCGAAGTATTTGAATTTTACAAAAAATTTCATATAATAAATTATTAAATTTTATATATTTTAATACATCCTATTTAATTATAATAATATATTACAATAAAGAGCTCATATCGTAACTTTTACAGTCGTCCGAGTAGTCTCCGCTCTGCTACCAGCGGTAGACTGACATCCAGTTCATGCACCGCTCCACCTTTTCGCTTACCAAATCAACAATTTTGTGAATTTTCATATGAACTAAACGGTATTTTGTTCAGGAAGGATAGTACTTACAGAAAATTAAATAAAAAAAAAATCGATTTTTCGATTGCCTAGTGTCCTTAAAGCAATAAACTGCCATACAAAATAATAATGAACACAAAAATAACTTGTCATACGTGAAAAAAGCAAAAAATAATTTCTTTATTGCAGAAAATTATACACTTTTTGTGCTATTTGAAAACGGTACGGCTTCTGAAAATCATATTAAATTATTTTTGTGTTGCTGAAATAGACTGAAAAATGAACAGGAGTAGTACAAAAGAGAATACGTTGAAATCTTTTTATCACTTTATTGTTATCAGAGTCATAAAATATCCTTGCAGTTTTTATCTTACACGTTTATTTTTTCGTATAATTTATTCAAAAATACCGAGGGATTTACAAATTATCTTAATTAATGTGGATGATAAGTTGTTGGGAAAATATTCTAAGAATTTAAAAAATCATTCTACGACTCTGTTTTCACATTCTCAAGGCAACGAGCAAAGAACGTTGAATATGTAAATGTAAGCAATCTAAAGCAAGTAGACAGTTGCACTTCATGAAATTGTAAATGAACCTTCATGAAATGGCGTGTTTTGTATGGCAAATGTGTCAAAATTTATTTTCAAATGAGAAAAATATTAATTTAAATAATTAAATTGCATTTTCACGAAAAACTAATTTTCGACCTCAAATTTTAATGAATACCGTAGGAATAACGGGTCGTTTATATATTTTCATAATGTCCGACTGAGTTACATTTTTTCTGCCACCTGTTTACATCAAGAAATCCTGGGATTTTCTTTAGTCTTTAGGGAATCGCCATATATTTTTAAATCGCTCGGGCGTCATAAACCAACGCTTTTTATTAGCTAAAGGTTCGAAACCTGTGCACCCGTGTTCGAAATTTAATGTTTTAAAATAATCGTCGGCTTACAACTCGAATTTATATTTAGCGACTTTCAATGGAAGTTAGAAAATAAATTTAATAAAATTAAACGCGAATGACGCATTTTGTGGTATTGAGCTCTTTAAAATTGTGGTGGGTATTTAAAATGTAGGTTCTTATGAGAATTGTATAAAGAAAATGTAATGGAAAGCTTAACAGTCTTCGTGCCTCCTTATACCTAGCTTCAAACTTATACTAGTAGATAATGTTTAATGTATTAAAATTAAGGCTTATTTGTATCAGGATGAATGGGTACATCGACCTGCAGCGGGATGGGATATTAATCTAAAATATATATTTGTGTTGTTGCTACGCAAAAATTCAAGTTTGGTGTGTAGGCCAAATAAGAGGACGCCACTGTTATTGTAACGTAAGGAGGTTCTGCAAAATTTTCTAGTAGTTGTCGTGGTTATTGGAGATTGTGCTTTACGAAAACATGTGGAATTCATACCACAAGGTAGAAGCGGTTTAATAAGAAATTTAATCAATTGAGGGTAGACTTCCGAGGACGAAGCAGGATTAGATTATGTAAAAATGGTCATATGTAATAAGCAATCTCTTTATTTATAGATTAAAGAAAAAAGTTATTGGTGAAGATAAATATACCAAAGATTTCTTTCTGCAAGAGGTTAACAATTAATTATGAGTTTTATTAGATATATGGTCATTGCTTGACCGTTTGTGAGAAAATTATAAAAAAATGTGTGTGGATTAAAAAAATAAACTTTTTCCATTTTTTTGCGTATCACTCGAGTTTAATAATAATTCAGAATAAGTCTAATCAACCTGAATTAGGTAGCTAAAGAAGTAGTTAATTAGGTAAAGCGTTGCGAGCTGCGATACAAAATAAGAAAAAAAATTTTAACAAGGAAAAAAGTGCTAATGGCGAATTATTTAAATTAAAATTTGTAAAATTTTAAAAATAAAGGAATAAATTTTATGAAAAAAATTTTCAAAATTGAACAAAAAATTACACTAATTAGAACTGAATCGAACTGAGCATTTAAACGTTTCATTAAAATTAATTAAATTAATAAGATTTGTTATTATAAGAAGCAAAAAAGTCACTTTTTAACAAAATAAGCGCTGAAAATTGGTCGTATTATTGCTTAGAAATTCTTAATGAAAACCGTTGAACTAAAAAAGTTAATATTATTGATTTGTTATCAAACGCAGTTCTATATAATTCAGAACTAATTGTGGAATTGCTTCAAACATGAAAAAAATTTTGTTCCGCTGCCACGATGGTCCATCGATATTAATCGGCGGCTAGCTATGCCCTCGCAGCTGGAGATTTAATTTAATTCCAACTAATGGCGGAAGAAAATAAGGATAGATAAATTTCACAAAATGTCACAAAAATTACACATTTCCTATCCATAGAGTTAAAATTGTCAACAAAGTGGATTCTTTGGTGAGTTGGAATTAGGATCTCATTATTTATTCCAAAAAAATAATCAATTTTTAATTGAGAGAATCTGTACAGTCCATAAGATGTAAATTAAGCACCAGCTGATGAGGTAAAAATTCTTGAATAGCTCACTCCCCAAACATTTATAGAAGTACAATTAATCTATTTTAAAAATAAGGTTAATAATAAAGTACCATAACGTACATGCTGAAATTATCACCGTTACATGTGAAATTTAATTTTACAAGCAACTCACCCGGGAATTTTTAACAAAAATTGCATATAGGTAACAAAAACTAATGACCACTTTAAAAAAAAAGATACAAAATACGTAAATACTGAAAGGAAGAAAATCGATACTTAAAAAGAGTGGAAATTTAAAAAAAAATTCAAAAAGTATTACTTTCCATCATGATAATTTAAAACCACTTGTGGGATAAGTGCAGTAAATCCCCCTTACCCTAGATTATAAATCCATCATTCCTAACAATGTAGTTAGAGCGACGATAATGTTTCAAGTTTCAGGAAAAATGTAGTAGGTACGTTGAAATATAAAAATAACGAAAATCTGAAGACGTTTTCATGCCTTTTATATTTTCTATCATAAACAGATGAAATACCACTTGTATATTTTCAAAAATTAAGGAATTACTATCACACTGTCATTTCTACATTTTGGTACGTCGACTAAAAATATTAAATGAACATGAAACGAAGCTTTTAGAGTGCATTGGAGACATTTCAATTTCAGTCGTATGAAATCACTTACGAGCCTATTCAGTTTTTTTTTCTAAAATATTTACAAAACTACTTTCCGTTTTAAATGTTCATCTTTGTAATAAAAGAAAAATTATTTGTACAATAAAAACAAAAGCTCTAAGCGCCAAGCTGTAAATTCTTTTTATGAAACTTTAATTTTGAGTTTGTAATTGGATAGATGTTGTGTGTGCTATAAATCTGAAAGAACATCGAAATCATTTTCTTTCTTTTGAATGGGGTTTTTAGCCCTTACTGTATAGCGTGATGTACTTAAATACATACAGACACGGAAAAATTGCAAGTCGTTATCGCCAACATTTACATTTCCAACTAAAATTAAACATTTAAGTATATAAAAATGAGGAAGCAAAACAATTTTAAAAATTGTGGCTTTAATTTTAAGTAAAAATAGTTAATTATTTAATCAAATCATAAGGTTGTTTTACACTTCAAATTTTCGTTCAACAAGATTATGGTTTTTCTTTTACGACACTGACTTCAATTATAAGGTTTAGCCATTGATCCAGTGTATATAAAACGTACATGAGTGTATGCTAGCTCCATTTTGTGGGAGCTTTCGATAAGACCATCGTGATAAAGGTAGAAATGGGATATTTTATATAGAATGAAGGCAATTTGATAACAAGACCACGTCAGGCAGACTTTTTTAAAATGGAAATCATACGATACAAGCTCGATATTGATTAGGGTATTATAAGTTGAACAAAATAAAAGGAAATTCTTATTTGGTTTTTTTTACAAGAAAAATAGAAGGAAAATGTTGTAGCAAATAATGCGTTAACAATATTTTTGTTTTACGTTCTTTTTTTGAATAGTTCCTACTTTAAAAGTATTTTAAAAATAAACAAAAAGAGAATAAAATTGATTTGTAAACATCAACATTCGGTGAACCGTTTTTGATTAAAATCGAATCGGTTCTTGCTCGTTATGAAACATATAATTTTAAAATTTTGTAATAAATTCAATTTGTTAGTTCAGTTTTTAACTTTTTAATTCTATAAAAGTTAAAAGCACATTACGGATAAAATGTAAAAAATAAATACCTGCACAGGATAGTTGGAAATTAAAATTTTAGAATTAAACTTTTAAAATAGTAATACTAAAAAATTTAAAAAAATTAGAGTGAATGCAGATACGTTAGCATATGAGTCTTGATAACTTAGACTTAGTCTGGAAAAAAGTGAAAATCATCGGCATCTCCTTTACCGTTGCAGCACAAAATTAGTACAAAATGATAGATCTTATTTTTGATTTTGCCAGGTAAACTTAAATCTTTTTTTAATGTTGTTTTTTATTATTTTATAAACTGTTAATTTGATATCTTAATACAGAGATCAAAATCTAAAGATAGTAAATAAATAATTTCTGTGATGCAATGCAATGCTCCATATTCGTAAATACTAAATAATAAAATATTTACGTTATGGATAGAAGTCTAATAAGATATCTCGGTGCATTCTCAAATAGATACGAAACACCCATTTTCCATCCATATAACATAACAAGTTAATAAATTTAAAATTTTACAGTGCAAGGGCCGTAATTTTTTGTTTTACTCCTAAAATAGCCGAGAAACTTTTAGGTACAACAATACCCGACTTTGCTCCGGACCGGAAAATTTAAAGGTCTTGCAATTATACGACACACATAATTGTTTTCGGAAACTGTGATAATTTCTCAGCTTTTAAGTTTGAGCGCGTTTACATAAAGTAAATTTGATAAAGAAAACTGAGGAAACGTTTTAAAAAAAATTAGGAATTGAAAGCGCTACTTCGTAAGAAGTTTGCCGATACTCTAAACGTCGCTTTCTTGAATATTTAAAATATTAAACTGCAATCATTTAGAAACTTATCCATTACGTGGGATTCGATTTAGCGTTATCTTAAAAGAAAATATTAAATTGGTTAAATAAGTTTGCGTTTCTAAAGTTATATTTGGATGACGAAATCCTTTCAGAATTCTACTGTATATCCTGAACGAAAGGAAGCTTTTATCTATCTTACACCTCTCGAGAAAGTCTACTAAAATGAACACATTCTGTTTGAGAAGTGAAATCACGTGATGGCAATAAGGATGGATGTAGGAAAAATAGTGTATATAAAAAAGAAAAAGCAATTGAAGTGTGATGAACTGAACACTGATTTGAATTACTTCGCAATTTAGCCATCGGAATTTAACATTTAGTAGCCGGAAAATTTTGAAATTGATTCCATTATTATGTTTCTTGTGATAAGGAACTGGCGTTATCTTCATGTGCGAATTTATTTACTATAACATTTTCGTAGCACCTTTATTCGAGCTCTTTGTTTTATTATTTAATAAGATTTCTTATTGTTGAAATTACTTGTTTTGAAAATTTCCAAGTTTATGTTGAATGACTCTGTTGGGAAATAAACTTGTATACTTACATGTTTACTTATACTTACGTTTGCTTATTATTCTCTACAAAAATGAATACATTACAATATTTTTAAATTTACTCTTTCATTACGTAGAATGTTTTCTTACATATTTTACGCTTCAAGTATTAATAAGAAACTTTCCCGGCTATACAAGTTCAAATAAAAAGCAAAAGTGAAAAGAAAATTAAAAAAACATAGTCATCTCTCGATATCTCTCCACGAAAAATCTTATTTCTTAAATTGAGATTTTTGGAGCAATTTACCTCAAAATTCCGACGTTACATTTTTTATAAATTTTTTAAATGTACTTTGAAATTTCTTCTTCAAAGTCAAGCGAAGCAATTTTGAAAACCCATTGAAAAATTATATGTATAGTACATTTATGAATTCCATCTTTAATTTTGTTGTGAAATAAAATTTGATGGAATCTCAAAAGGGAAAAATTAAGAAATGTAATTTGTTTTTACGGTTTTACGGTCTTAGTGTTTGAAATAAAAAATAAAGTTATGGGATAACTTTTATGGAACGTCGCAATGTGCCTATACGCAGTTCGAAAATTAAAAATCGATCAGTAAATAAGGGTCGTTGGTGTAATAAGGTTTACTAGTATGGGTTGATCTTTTATTCCAAAGTGAAAAATCGTTTATCAATAAATACCATAGAATACAATACATAGAGGAGCTATAAAGGCCTTCTAAAAATTTGAAGATTTTTACAAAAAATGTTTAAACTTTTTAAGGTTGAAAATATTTTTGCTTTTTCTACATTTGCAAACGTCAAGTAAAATCGTAATTTAAAGGGAATTGCATTAGTTTTGAAATGTTGTTGCTCAAAAAAAGAAATATGAATTCGTAGTTCAAAACAGTGGTTGTCAAAATCACATTGCCACATAACTATCAAAATAACTGAAAATTTACATAACGTCTTGTGTACCTCGTAAATTAAATTACTAAAATTGTTAAAAATTAGAAAATTATTTCACGTTTATAAGAAAACTTCTACTGAAATGCTCAAAATAAAATCAAGTAGAAAAATTCAATTTAATTACGTTCATATTAAAAATAGAAATGAAAAAAATGTTTTGAAAATTTGTTTATATAGACATCACATAATTTTCTCAAAAAGTATAAAATCGATTATGTAGTTTCAATTTAAATATCTACTTAAGTAAATTAAAACATTTATTGACAACTTAAGTAGATACCTATTTTGTAATATCCTGCTTCCCCCTCCCCCAAACTGTTCAAGTGTAATTTATTTTATGGCTTGTGTAAATTGCTTATTTCCTTTATTAGGCAATTTTCAATATTTCTTTTTTATATTCTTTTAATGATTTTCAATAAAAATGTATTTGGCATACAAGTAAAAGTTTTTTCTTAGCAATTACAGAAAAAATAAAATGAGATTTTAAGTTCAAAAATAAGTAAGTCAGATTTAAGTTTTGAAAAATAAATATAATTACAAACAAAACTTTGATTTTTGTAATCAATCTCTGATAAGTTCGTATGAGATGTAAATGTGCGGAACAGTGGCGGAACAATATAAAAGTTTATCATGTAAAAAGCAGGTTGATGATAGTGGGAAGTGTAAATTTTGAGAACCTGCAAGCTTTGCTAAATTTTTTAATTTTAATATCTAGACGTAATTTTAAATTGTTGTGGTTGAGTTGTAAAAATTCGATTAAAATGCGTTTGCCATGGAATTAGGTCTGTAATATTTTGGACCTGTAATATTTCTTTATACCCATCAAATTGCAATATAGCACACATTATTATTTTTATTGATCGTTCCATAGGTAACAAAACGACAACGCTTGTGCATTATACACCTAAAATATAAAAATTTGGTTTTCAGGATTTCCTTTAAACCTAATAAATTAAACATAAACAAATTACGTTATAAAAGATAAGCAGATTATGTTATTGTGTGGTTTAAAGCCAAAAGCAATTATGTCACAAAAAGCTCAGCTAAGCTATTTAGAGCTTATAGAAACATAAAGCTTCAGTACAATTTGTTATCGTGGCTCATAAAAATGATGGCTATATAATTTTTATTTTTTACTTTTAGTATAAAGTAAAAATGGAATATTTTTTACCAAAATTTATAAAATTCAATCGATTGCTTTCTTTAGCTGTTGATAAAAATAATAAAAACACAAAAGAGAAATTCTTAAAATTGAAGTCAAAAAATGAAAAAAAATCGAAAGCTTAGAAAAAGTGAACTTGGAAGGATGAAATAAGGAGAAATCTTCAAAGTAGAAAGCCGAATAAAACGATGTCAAAAAAGCAGAAGATGACGTACTATGAAAGAGATTTGTAGATTAGACAGACCTAAAATTTTACCTCATTATAACAGCATAAGAGAAAAGATTACGTTATATAGGTACAATATTTAAATAATTCTTTATATATCTATTTAAATAGTTTCTGTAAATTCTTAAATCATTTAGAAATATTTGAATAAAAAATATATTATGTAAAAATGTTACAATATTATTTAAAATATATTGTTACTATACGTAGGTTGCTGGAAAAGTTTCCGGAAACTATACCTATGATAAAACACATATAAAATTTGGTAAATAATTTTATTGCTTTTAAAAGTATTCGCCTTTGAGATTAATTCATTTTTGCATACGTCGAAACCAATCTGCTAAGCATTTTTTCCACTTTTAAGCTGATACCTCAAAAACCAGCGCTTTAAATGTTTTAACAGCTGCTTCTGATGACAAAAAATGCTCACCACTCATTTTATTTTTGATATTTGGGAACAAAAAGAAATCATTAGGTGACAAATCAGGTCAATTCGAGCAAAGAGTCATTAAATCAACATTTTTATTGGATAAGAAGTCAACCGTTGACGCGCTGTGTGAGAGCTTGTATTGTCATGATGCAGAATAATTCGCCGATTTTTATTGTTTTTTCTTATTTTTTCGACAAACAAATTGTAATATACCAATTAGCGTTTACGGTTTTTTGATCTTCTAAAACTATGGTTGCCACATGTCCAGTAATACTAAAGAAACAAGCGATCATTTGCTTTGCACGACTACGTGAACGGACAACTTTTGTTAGTTCAGGCTCAGTTTAAAATACCCAAACACTGAACTGTTGCTTATTTTAAGGTTCATATAAATAAATCCAAGTTTTATCACCAGTAACGATATTGTAGACCAAATTTGAAAAACCTCGGTTGAATTTCTTGAGCATTTTTCGACGCCATTTGACACGACATTGCTTTTGAGCTGCTCTCAAATTGTGTGGGATCCAACGACTGCAGAGCTTCCATACTTGTAAATGATCATAAAAAATCGTGTGTATTGTTTTTATGTCAATGCCCAAGCATGCTTGAATCTCTCGATATGTCACATTCCGATCTCGCTCAATTATTTCACGTACAGCATCAACATTAGTGGCAACAACAGAAGTTGCTGGATGACCTGCACGAAATTCATCACTGAGAGTGGTGCGTCTAAGTTGGAATTTGGAAAACCAAGTATAAACAGTAGTCTTGGATGGTGTTTTGGCTTTAGACTACATCTACAGTAGTAACAAATCATGGCACGAAAATTTTTACACAAAAATTTCATTTTCTCTTACAATTTTTTTTTTTTTAAATGCTGTGTAAACTAAACTGGTTTACTTAAGTACGAATCGTCAACTGAAATATAAGTTGAAAAGGTCAAAATTTACAAATATGCCAGTAAAAAAAAGTAACGCCACTGAAACTACCAGCAACCTACGTATGCATTTTTGCAAAGATTTTTCAAAAATTTTACATTTTAACTTTTATAACTTGAAATTTAACTCAAAATTTTAGTTATCACTAAGTATTTTCCTTGCACAATTAAACAACGATATAATTGTGGTACAATTTTAGCTAATAAAAATATTTAGAATTTTGATGTTTTGTTTTCTAGCATGAGGACTGTGTTTTTTGAACAGTTATATCAAAATAAAATTTTTGAAAAAAACTTTGAGGGTGGAATTAATATATAAACTAAGAACTGAAGTTATAACATCAGAAATACCAGAATTATACATCAACTAAATATTACAGAAGATGCCCAAAACTGATGTGGAATATAGAAGCAATTAAAAAGATTCAAAACTTTGTATTTTGCAACTTCAAAATTTTATTCAATATTTTAGTTATCATAAAATATTCTTTTTGGCTCTTGCGCGTTTGAATAGTGATAACAAATATGTACATCGACTCTAAGTAATTTTCACTTGGTTAATCTTTCTTGTGTTGTCCTCCATACGTCGTGTCAATTTTTCGTTACATACACCAAATAATTATTTTAAAATAAAGATGGAAAAACAAAATACTGAAGTTCAACTTCAACGCGGTGATGAAAATTCGTTTAATAGTTCAAATAAAAGATTAAGTGAAAAATATGCTTCGGGTATGATCGTTATAAATACTGGAGTATTGATTCTGGTAAAATCGTATAATGTAATGATTATTTTATTTATTTTTATATATTTTCAGCCTGTATCAAAGTATTTTACATTTTCTGAAATTGTTGGAGGTGATAAAAATTTTGGATATGGTACTTTTGTAGCGGAACGGAACGACATTACTGGAATAGTTTGTCGCTACCAAGCAAGCGAGCAGTTGACCATAGGTTTTCCCAGAGTCTTGTGGAGAGTTGGTGAAACATATTTGGAAGCTTATTCTTTGGATAAAGGAAAAGGGGCAGTATACTATAGAGATGTAGAAGAAGACCTAAATTTATCAGAGCTGAATGAAAAAATTTACATTCCTGTTGATGTTGCAGTTCGAGGATTGAAAGAGAATAAAAAAATTCGTGCTGTAGCTCTTGTAATTCAGTTGATGGTGAAAAGTAAAATGTAGTAATATCTTATATTTAATATTGTATTTTTATTTAATTTGTATTGTGATTATAATATAATTATTGTGGTACAAATTTGAACTAGTAAAGATATTTAAAATTTTGATGTTTTGTTATCAATAAACACTTCTTTTTGCTTTCATTTGATATATAAAAATATATTTGACTAAAATATGTTAATTTTTAAATTGACATATTATATTATGTAGTTTAAGAGCTAAAGGTATAAGTAAAAAATGAGAACTAACAAAATTAATGATTAGAGGAGATGCCCAAAATTGATATGGAACATTGAAACAATGGAAAAAAATTGAATGGTTAGAGAAGGATAATTTCGGAGAAAACCCAAAATATTTAAATATTTTTGTAAACATTTAAAATAATTTAAAACATTCAAATATTTGGTTACTACATATTATATAGTATACATTTTCACAAACAAATGATAATAATAATTTCATATTTTAACTTTTAAAACTTGAAATTTATTTATCAAAAACTATTTTTCTTACACGTTTGAATAACGATAATAAATACTTCGATTCGAAGTTATTTCAAGTTGTTTAATTTATCTTGTACTGTGCTCCGCCTACGTGGCAATATTTTTTTGCAATCACCAAATCATTTTTTTGGAAATAAAGATGGAAGAAGAAAATACTCAAGTTAAACTTACAACGTCAGATTATGGTTTATGTCAACGAAACTTAATTAGCTCGATCTATCCAAATTACGGAAATTTTGGTAAAGTCCTAAAAGGTATCTTTTATTTTTTATTTGTTTTATGTTGTAGATACGGATTTAGAATGTCCTAATGTTATTGAAGCTGATGAAAATTTTGAATTTGGTACTTTTGTAATGGACAAGAGATTATTTAAAATATTTTATTGCAATACACCAAATCAACCGTTATACATTCCCTGGGTCATATGGGGAATCGGTGTAACACGCTTAGAAGCTTTTGTTTTACACAATGTAAATGATGGGGCTATATACTTTAGATATTCACCAAAAGACCGAAATTTATCAGATCTGAATGCAGAAACGTACGCTCCTGTTGATGTTGTGGTAAGAGCAATAAATCAGTATGACACACTAGAAGTTGTCAATCTTGTAATTCCTATTCAGTTGAAAAGTAAATTGTAATGATTTGCTACTGTGTTGTTTAAATAATTATTAGGGTAGAATTTCAGCAAATAAAAATATTTTAATTTTTATAGTTTTTTGCTTTCAACGGGTCCTCAAAAATATCCAGGGTATTATGAGAAAAACGCGTTTAGTAAAAAATTAATGATAATTAAACTAAGTTTAAAAAATTTGGAAAAGGTTTAAATAAAAATTAAAGATGGCTAAGTTGAGAGCGTTGTGGATGATAGTTCAAATTCTGTTTAAATCCTTGGAAATATTTTTATATGTTATTTCATCACTGAATTTTCTTCTTTCTATTTCTAATGCTTGTAATATTGGATGTTGCTCTTAATCGAACTAATAATTCAAATTTGTAAGCAATAGCAGAATACCACGTAGTTAATAGGTTAATAATCCAATAGCTATTAACGATCCTGTGTAAACATAAGGCGGTTACTTCCAGCAACCAAACTTAAGAAAAAATTTAACCAATAACTGACTTGTTTATTTAATCAGTCCGTTGGTATTCTGCTCTGTTTATTGAAATAACATAATTCTCAGTTTATAGTTATGCAGTAGGTACATAAACTAAACGGTTAAAAATAACGAATAATTATCGACAAATTTTTATTGACATATTATACGGCCTTAAGGATTGAAGCAATACATAAAAGTAACAAAAGTTCGGCTTTGGACCTCACGAGATGGAGATGGTTGCTATTTGATTGATATTAATAAGCTCGTGATTATTTGTATTTTGGTCGTACTTGACTTTTGCGTTACTAATAGACAGATAGATTATTATAATTTAATAAATAATGATACTACGTTTTGATCTTATTGGATTCCAGATTTAAACAAATATAAGTTTGAAATATGTTCGTGGTTGCTGTATCTACTATTTTAATTCAATTTGTTATAGCAACAATGATATTATGCTTAAAATGCAAAGTATGCGTTGCTATATGCTTTCATTATAATAAAATGTAACTTCTGGTTATACTTGTTAATATACCTAAGTAACGTCTAATTTTACTACATATTTATAAATATTAACCTCAGAGTTACTTAACACGAAGCTACTGTGTTACCTTCCTATACCTCAAGCGAGTGTGATATTAAGTCCCTAAGATGCAAATACGGTAAAATGCAAAATATGTATAGCTAGCTATAAGCTTCTTTAATGATTACAGTGGCTATAAAAAGTTTTAATGTAATTTCATTAGAACGTATTAAAAGCAGTTTGTTTTACTTTAAAGTTACTAAACTTCGAAATAAAATTAAATACTGCAGATAAGTAATTATTTTATTAAAAATTCCTACTTCTAGCCGTCAAATAGAAAGTCTACAAGTTAACTACGTGGCGAATATATTTAATACATATAAACTGCTTTTCTAAGGATACCGTTAAATTACCAATTAAATTGGATCGAATGTGGTGAATAGATCAATGTTAAAATCGCTCGAAAACCGACAAAACTATTGAACATTCAACAGCTGAACCTGCTGAAAGTCCAATGATTTCATCAGTTTTCAGACCGAAAGATTCGACGATTGAATAATGTAAACAGGATTAAAAAAATAAAGTAATTGAAAAATAATTTATACAAGTTGTGTCAGATTGGGCTATACTGACAGTGCGAGCTAAAATTTAAATCCGGATGAATTTTTAAATTCAGAAGCATTTGGGGAAAAGTCGCGCTAAATGAGTTTATATGAAATGGTTTGACAAGAAGAGGCGAATCGGTGGTTAAGAGTGACTATCCAATAAAATTCTGCAAAAGAAAGGAAAATTGACCCGCGGGGACCTACCGATGGGGTCTACAGCAAGGAAATGCCAATCTCTATCATTTTAAGATTTCCGTTATATATTTTTAAAAGTTACTTTAAAAAAAATCGTTGGTTTCAGTTGTGCACCTGTTTCGTAATCATAGCTTCGTAAATTCAATCAATAGAACAGTTTATATAGAATCTAATAATGTAAAAATATCAAACGTATGGAACATTATTTAGTTACAAATTGCATCCCTATAAATGTTATCATTTAACCGCAGACTTCTGTCTGTGTGAGTAATATAATTCCACATGAAGAGAATCCCAATGCAATTCCAGTTGCTAACGTAGCTAACGATTGCTCGTTTCATCTCTCCTCGACATAACTCAATGATTATTACTTTGTAATTTACTAAAATTATACGTTCCGATTACTCGACTTTTGTATTTCATAATCAAGAGAAATTATTTAACTAATTAATTTGAAAGTTCATAGCCAAACTTTATCAAATTACTATAATTTAAAAGCATTCTGTAGGGGAAGCACCGGATTCACACTTTTCTATTTTAGTTAATCTAAGAAGTATTTAAGAATTAATCAATCCTTTTCTTGATATTGGATTGTCATGATTCATGAACGAAGTATTAAACTATGCAAATTTTAATGAAAATTAAAAAACGTTATTAGGATATCTCGAAAATTGGATTTGAAGATGATTATCAAATTGCCCAGCTCTAGAATTGTTTAAGAACAAAGGTAATCTAGAAAGCTATTAGAATAATAAGATTACACTTTCCAACTTTGAATGACAAATTTATAGACACTAAGTTTTGCAAGATAACACACGTTTTAACAATAAAAACATTTTATTATAAAATTGCTTTAATTTTGTTAATTGCCAAATAAAAGAAAAATAACTTTTCGATTTATTGTTTTATCAAATAAATAAACCGTGCAGTTCAACAATTACATTAAGGAAGATTCGTCTTGTTGTTATTATTGTTAATACTATAATTGATGTTGTGAATTTTTTTTACAAATATCCTAAATATTTAGTACAATTAGTCTTTATCTCTTTTTGTGAATCACAAAATTTACGCAGTGAATTTTAATTTAAATCTAAACTTTTTTTATAGCAAACTAAATTTTTTGCACTAATTTCAGTACCTACCCTAATTTAACACTTATTTATTATAAACTCTTTACCAAATTCTTGCCCCTTCGTTGTCCAAAACGTACATTTCCTCAAAAAAATCCTTATTTTGTTATTTTGCTACATAAAAGTGGTTCTGAAATAAAAATCAGGCTCACCAACTCACGAAATGCATTTTCTTAAAAACATTTTAAAAATATATACCTACACTTTTTTCGTTGTTAAAATTTGCAAACTAAGTTTTAATCTATTTTGAAGAAACTTTTAAGTTGGATACAAATTACACATCTGCACTACGTTTATAAAATCATTTTAGAAAGTTTATAGATTATTGAACATTCTGAGCGGTGATGTTTGTCGAAACACCTAACTTAAAAACTTTTATCGTTATAAATGTTCAAAGATAAATTTTTGTCTGAAAATTCAAAAATTTTTATGTTCCTTAAGCTTCCAAGTAGAACAACAAAAAAAAGTGGTAAAATACATTTGAACTTTATTATGTTAGTGCATTTCTGACGAAGAGTGTAATCACAACCAAAAGCTGAAATAAATGTTCCAATTGATTTCGATATTTGCGAAATATTTTTATTTATTAAATCTATTTTAAATATTTACTGGAAGGAATATGAAAATATAAAGAAAATAGAAGGACTCATTAAGCGATAAATTTGAAACTCTATTAAAGATGTGGTTTTGAAATGAATTTGAAAGTCAAGAACATTAAAATTTCAATACAAATCTCTGAATTTAACTACCAAATTTTCAAGCTTAATTTTAAATTTTAAACAATAATTTGTGTAATTGTCGTTGTTTTTGAACGAGATTTTCTAGAAAATTCAATAGCAAGACTTTTTTGTGCGATTAAGTAGTAATCTCTTCTATAACGACTGCGTTAGTGATGTTTTAAAAACATCAAAAATTGAATTTAAAATTTAAAGAAAAATATGGAAAATCATTATTCAATTTTTTCCACATGTCTAGTTCAGGAAACTGTCTTCTGGCATTTACTCATCTTTCAGTATCTACATCAATTTGTCGCCTTATCAGTCAAACATAATGTACTATGCTTCAGTGCTCAATGTAATTCTGTTACATCACACAAATTTATTAATATCTCGGTTTTGAAAAAACAGAAAGATAACGGATATTAATGACCACATTTGCAAAATTACTTTCAGTAGTTCAGTTTTCCATTAGCCACCCTTCACAAAATTTATTTTACGTTTAATTTTAATTTAATTAAAATTTTGCTTACCTGCAAGTAACAACCTGTATAGGGTGTTCTGAAAATACAGAATAAAATTAAATTAAATTTAAAAATTATAAAACACATACTTAGATCATACTATCATTTAAAGTTTCCACTGTTAAAATTCAAAAAAATAGTGCGAAATAAGGCAAGTTTGTTTTATAATGTTTATTTTAGATGACTATTTTAGTGATTATGGTTGTATTTTATCCTGTGGCTATTAGACGTAATATTAAAGCTCAGACTAAATTTTTACATAATCCACCTACTTCCTCATCTTTAATGTTTATACTACTGATGAACAACATGAATATAGACAATTTGGGAAAATTTTTAATACACCCCAAATGCATTACAAAATAAAATGGTTAATGGATTCATTAATTTTGCCGTTTATATATCAAACTAAAACCTAATTAAAAGTAAACACACCAAAGATAAACAAATGCGAATGTACATAATCCTGCGTTAAAATTAAATAAAAGTTGCTTTTTTGATTTTCAGTTAACCGCAACTTGGAAAACCTAACCGAAAATTGAAATCTTTGATCTCAACATGCAGAGCTTTAGTCTACAAAGCTTTAAAGCTAAGGTGTGTTTATTGTAATTTTAACAAAGGAACAATGACATATTAAAGTTGTTTTGTGTAAAAAAACAAAAATAAGTTAACTTAATTTACTCAAAATTGTTAACTTGCAGTAGGTACATTCACAAAGTAATTATTGAATAATTCAGAGCAATGGATCTGACGTTCGATCACTCAATCGGTGTAATTTAGTTAAACATGTTCAACTGTTCATTACATTGTAGTAATTAATTGTTTATGTTGATATTGTTTTTATTCTTAATTTAAAACAAATATTAGAAATAAAATTGGCATATTCTATTAGGCAACAAAAATTGGCAAGCTACTACACATCAAAAATGGGTAGCCGCAGTTGAATATTAAAAATACTGCAAAACAGATCGTATAATTCAAATTACAATTAGAAGTCTCAATCTAATTCTACTAAACAACAAATTTAAATGAAAAAAAAATTTAATACGTAAGTTTAACTTACAATTTGTTAGATTAATTCTTCAAACTAATAAAATAATAAGAATATGACTATAAAAATCCGACATTAAAATATTTCCTCTAAAAGTTTTGATAATGTTGCGGTGTTTAAAAAAAATACTTGAAGTACTTAGTCAGCTAAAAAAATCAAAATTAGACTAAGTGCTCCTTAAAATAGCAAGGCAATATTAAGACACAAAAGTAGAAGAAATTTATTGGTTTTTAGAGCTTTTAATCCCATCTGGTAATTTTCCAAAATTGAGCCATCAGATATTTCAAGTCACGCAAGAAAAGTTTGTACATTGTTATAAAAAAAAACAGCGTATCCTCATGGGAAAAAGTTTGACGAACAAATTTTTGTACAAGAGAAATTGAATTTGTATTTCCAGTTTGGCAATGCTTAATGAAAATAGAAATCACGTTATTTTTAATTCTGAAAGTATTTTATTTACATTTCACGTTTTTTAATTTAATAGAGAGCTTAACTTTCTTTAAATAAGCAGCAGCAGACAATCCATTTCCTATTTTTTAGGAATCGAAATATGTGAAAAATTTAAGTCGATTTCAATAGAATTTGAAATGATGTTTGAACCCTTACAAAAAATTTTGGCATTCAAAATCGAATATTCTTGTTGAAAAGCTTAAAAAATGCAGTACATATTTTTAATGGTAGAAATAAAAATTTGTTGGAAAATGCGCTTATGAACTCAATTTCTGATGTTACACAAAGTTTCGTGATTATACATATAATTTACTATTATTATACACAGAGAATTTAATCTGCACGCAATTGTAATCCGTAAATTTTGTAATTTTTTGTGTGCGTAACATTTTTCGATATTTGTTTTATAATGGGCGACAAAATTCATGAAATTAAGCAAATTTCGACATTAGTTTATAATTTACGTTTGAATTATTTATCGTTGAAGACAAGTTCGATCCATCAATATTCCGTTGATGGATTGGTTATTATTTGACATTATGTTGAATGAAATACATTTCGGCAATACAATTTAATTTCTAAAACTAAATTTCCTTCAAGTTTCAATCAATCACACTTTGTTATTAAGACTGAAACAATAATATGACAAATTACGCTTAAGTGAATTTATTATTGACAAACCGAAATTTATTTTTTCCTAGTTTATAAATTTCGTGTTTGTAATCAGAGCAGTTACGTTAATAAGTTTGCACAGTATAATATAAACATTTTAACTCCTGTGATTTAATTTACTCTAATTATTAACACAGTAAATGAAAATCGATAACGGTTCATTTGACTGAAATTTATGTGTAGGTAATAAACGGCTGTAATTATTTTGAAATTAATGTTTGAATTTTTAACAGTTTAATAAAGTGTAACATTAAGTTATGCAAATACGAAGAAAATTAATTCAGCAGTTGCTTTTGACGTCGCACCATATGGAAAGAGGAAGACAAGAAGAAAATATAAATTAACATTTTAATACAAAATATTTATTTATGTACATTTATAACCAAACTGTAATCAATTTTCCGCAAAAAAAGTAATGGAAAAATTTGCTTTTTTCCAACCCTAAAGCTTTTCTTTGTGTCTACTTGATTATCGAACACAACTTGATTTACCTTCACCTATACAAGTTTGATTCGTAACGTGGAAAATTAATTGAAAATTATAATGAAGAGTTAAGGCAACATACGTACCTACTTTAATTAATACGATCAAATTTATAGGATGAGATCTTTCAGAAAACATGGATTTATGTGTAGGAAGCACAATCGTCAACTTGGAAAATTTAGAAATTCAATTTTTAATTATTAAAATTTTCGTTCTCACCAACTTTTAACTGAATTTCTACAATGCAGTAGCTGAATATTGAGCGCAAACTTATTATCGACATAATTAACTTAATCGTCACTTCACATATTTGAAAAAAAAAGTGAAAAAGCTTTGAGTGTATTATTTACTACACGCAAACTAAATTTTATGACCAAACGGTAGTAATAAAGGGTGTTAATTTTCACACTTTGGTGAAAATTGGAAAATCGACGATATCAGATTATGAAATCTATTTTTGAAACCTCTACTGAAAATAAAAAGGGTTTATGCATTTACTAAATTATATAATTCGCGGAAAAGCTTTATTTTACATCAAATTAAATTTTCCGGAGGATTCAACTCAAAATTGATAATAAATCTTAAATTAACTTTCTGGTTGGAAGGTATCAAATAATAAATTTTGAATTTTGCTATAGATAATTTTAGAAAATCATTTAATTATCTTTAAATTTATGAATCTTGATAAATGTTTTAAAAGTGTATAATTTATTACTAATTTAATAATTTCCAAAATTTGGTAAGAATATAAAGTTTAAATTGACTAACTTTTAGTAATCAAGCCTTCCAAATGACTGCCACAAAGTTCTACATATGTAATTTTAAGTTCTGATAATATGAAAATTATGCATCACACAGCGAAGTAAATGAATTAGTTTTTATGTTGCACGTAAAACACGCGGTGTTGGACTGAATAATCCATAATATGAAATCGCAACAATGTAACAAATTTGCATGTTTGTAAAATTTAATATTGGAAAAAAGTAGAAAGTGGCAAATAGACCCAAACAGGTTATATAAACAAGCAGACTATTCAATTTGTTTGTGATGATTAATTTTCACCAATAATGTGTTATTTTGTCTACCATGTGGGGTAAAATTATTAATGGTAATGGGTTATATTTTTAGTCAAATAAACTTTACATTAATAATTATCTGGGAAATGAGAAAGAAAATTAGACAATTTTTAAGGAATAAAAGGACTAATCTTTAATAATTTTATCAGTAGTTTTTGGAATGTTACCTTGCTGACATAAAAGTTTTTCCCAATCTACAGAGTACGATAATTTTGCATTACTTATTACATTAACAAAACGCCACCACACGGAATAATTTTAAACTCGTTTGTAACGTATATAAGTTCCACATAAACACCATATACAAACAATTTGTTTTGTTTACAAAACGTCACAACATGAAATAATTCAAACTGTTGTTAAACGTAATGTTGTTGTTGACGGTAGCGCCACCAACGGTAATGTAAAATTTGAATACTTTTAATAAAATCAAGTTTTTCCATTCCGCTAAATGTTGGGAATCCTCAAACTATAATATAACCTCACATTGCTTGATTTCTAATACAAATTTTCGTAATTTTCTTTATATTTTCTACTTATTAGATTTCATCCAAAAATAGTAAGTTTTACAAAATTCTACTGAATTGTCCAACTTAATGAAGAATTTTAGTTACTAACTTTAGAACGGGTAACGATGAAACTTTTGTCCAATGTCCAGATCAAATTTCTTAATTAATCTTGATTAAACGCAAGATATTATTGTGTGCGATATGATTACCAAAAGTTACTGACAATGTATTTCTTATGTATGCTATAACATTTCTAACTCAAGATGTGAATATTTTGCAATACTTCTACAATATAGCACATAATTTTGATTTTGATGATGATTGAATAACAATGCTAGATAAATTATACATAATCAGCAGAAATGCGGCCTATCGGCCGCACTAATCTTCTGTTACCAAAGTAATATTAAAATTATATCTAGCGGGGAATGAAGAAACAGATAACAACAACTTTTTTTATAGTACTACGAAAAACAAATAGTACGTTACTTTTTGCAAATTTTTTTTCAATAAAAATTAATAGATCAAATTTACCGGATGTTTCAAATGCCTTAAAAAACGACGTGGTGAGTTGAAAATCTTGAGCTTTGTCTTAAAATTTGCAACAGGCAATACAAAATTATTTTAAAAATACTTATTTATCTTTGAAAAATTGATTTAACTTTGAACTTTTTTTAAACATTTTATATCCTTTGAAAATAGCAAAATTTTATGTTAAAATTTGTAACTGAAGATTGCAAATAAAAATGTTTTGTTTCTTAGCAACGCACCAGAACTTTAACTTGAGTGTTCTAGTTGGAAAAATCGTTAAAATAATAATTAATAACGTTATAAGATCATTTCGTTGCTAAGGACATTTTTCAAATTAAAAATTTCATTATGCAATATCACGTGCTACAATGTAATACAGCAGAAAAGTAGGTAATTTTTATCACAAAAAGAACTTCTTCCAGTTTACATGTTCTTGTCATGTAATTGCACAAAATTTTTTAGTAATTTTGTGAGACTTCTAATTTGTAAATTATTTATCGTTCAATAGCATTTTTCAGTAAGGTTTTCAGAGTAGAAAGTTCTACTTTGCGTTCTAGGGCGCAAAAGTAAAGTTGTCCTTAGAACCGAGTTAAAACATAAATTGTTTTTTTTTCTACTGAATAATCTAACTAACAAAATGTTAATGGACTAAATATTGGGTGTGTTCCACAAGCAAAAAATTACTTTGCAGCTCTTATTGCGTTGTTAAACAAATCAGTTCGAAAAATATTACTTTCCGCCTTGTTTTCTCCAACTCTCAGGAATTCCTATAATAATTCTAGGTTTATTGCGAGGTATAATGCGAAATTTCTATATGAAATTAAAACAATGAAGTAAATATTAACAATAAACAAATTAAAAATTCAATATTATGTAATTTGATAAGTTTTTTTTAAAACTATTTATAAAACATTTATTAAAAATCCCTCGATGCTAGCAGATATTGATATAAGCAATAAAAAATTTTCATCATTATTATGATAAAAATTAGAATTAAAAATTGATCGAAATATTTCCCTTGAATCAATTAATAATAAATTTAACATGAAAATTTTCTTAAAATATTAATAGGCAAATATCAAAATTGAAATAACGATTGCGCATTTCGTTTAGAGAGAATATCAAAAATCCCTGTGGAGAATTGAATCAACTTTCCGACGTAATTAAGTATAACGTAACAATTATGTACATTAAATACGCCTGTTTGAGTTACCTAACTTGTTTACATTTTGGCCATTAAAACGTGGTTTAAACATTTTTTACATGCTCTTTGCAGAACCGAAAAAATTCAAAATTAACGAGCGCCAATTATAAAAACAAATGATCAAAGCTACAGTTCTGAAAGAACCGCAAAAGCTGATATTTTATCAACATAATAAATCTAAAATTACTAGGTCTGAATACGCACTGTAGATGACAACCCTAGATAATAATATGTCTTAGCACGGAATCCAATCTTTATTTTTTCATTCGAATTTTTTTTTTGCAACTGGAAATAATTTTCATCAGCAAAACGTGCTTTGTCATTTTCCGTCATGCTTAATAATTGTTATTTTAAATAACGCTGACTAATATTTGGTAATTATTGGAAGTACTTTTAGATTCATTATTTTTCCAATGTGAAAATTTGCACATTTTAAATGGAAGCGTCAATTATTATGTCTACTTCAAAGATACAAAATTAGGAGAAATGTAAATTAAAATAACGTAACAAGTTGACACATTTAAGGGGGAAAGCTACTGTGACGGTCGAAAAAGTAACCTAGTTTTTAAGATTTATTTTCACAGAACTAACTAATTATTTAAGGAATTAATTACTGTTTTTTTATTAAGTGTACATTGAACTTGTTTTATATAAATTTTTATCTCATTATCTTAAATATTAACAAAAATATGAGCCGTTCTGTAAAGACTGATAAAAAAATTCCCTCTCCATGGTGGCATCGATATCTCGGTGAAGAGTTATCCGAAAATAAAAATTAAAAAATTATCAGAATTTAAATGAATGTAGCTATCGTTGTACATAGCCGTTTTTTATTTTTTTGATTATTTTCAAAATGGCAACAGATTGAAATGTATTTTAATTTTAAAACTCTTTCTTTTTTCATTCAAGCAGTTTATTAAAATAGTAATTATTAAAATTTTTAAAATCGGCTACGTACAACGATAGCTACGTTCATTTAGATTTTAATGATTTTTTAATTTTTACTTTTGGATAACTCTTCACCGAGATATCGATGCCACCATGGAGAAGGAATTTCTTTTATCAGTCTTCACATAATGGCTCATATTTTTGTTAATATTTAAAATAATGAGATAAAAATTTATATAAAACAAGTTCAATGTACACTTAATAAAATAACAGTAATTAATTCCTTAAATAATTAGTTAGTTCTGTGAAAATAATTCTTAAAAACTAGGTTATTTTTTCGATCGTCACAGTGGCTTCCCCCCTTAATTCATCCAAATTACTTTATATTTAACATTTGAAACAGCAGCTTATATTGCGTTGTTCGTTCGCTGCTGTAGCTTTTGAAAAGAAATTATATCCACGCCATACAATTATAGCATCAACTAGAAAACCACTCCTAGTAGAGCTGGTATAAGCCGGCGCTTGTAAATCTGCCTTCACTCTAAAAGCAGCTATACGGAAAAGAGCGTTTTTGGTGCCAAGTATAATCATAGAATCAAACTGTGGCTTTCCATTCAATTTTTTTTCTCATTCACTTTTCCTTTTCAAAGTTCCTTTTCACTTTTAA
Organism: Rhagonycha fulva; assembly: GCA_905340355.1. NCBI lineage: Eukaryota > Metazoa > Arthropoda > Insecta > Coleoptera > Cantharidae > Rhagonycha > Rhagonycha fulva. Next base: position 6,043,175 of record HG996559.1, read on the forward strand.
TCGTTACAATTGCTTTCCCTGAAATGATTGCTAGTTCAGACAAGTCATCTAATAAATTGTCTATTAACGTCAAGTTGCGGTGTTCTCTTGTCTCAAAATATATTTACAGAATAATCTTTCAACGTTTCTTTGAGCTCTTCAGAGTGCATTACAATCTGTCTTTTTTGCTTATGTATCTAATAACAAGCTTCTTCAAGTATCTAACAACATCTTATGAAAATTAAATTGCATGTTTTTCTTTTGAATTCTCTTTGATGTGATAATGTAATCTTGCAGAAATAAAATCATTATGTAAAAAAATAAAATACCTACAAAAATTATTACAGAAACAAAAAATGTAAAGTTGTTTTTTAATCGCTTTGCACACTTTAAACCATTAATAAAGTTATCGATAGACGCATTAGTGTTCCAAACGGAGGAACACATAAGAAAATAAATCGATATTTGTAATAATAAACACATGAATGGGTACACGAAAGCCTTTGATGATGGAATAGATTACAGAGCATGAGCCAACCTACTGCATAAGAGCTGCTCATTGCAAGTTTTATTAGTTGAAAATACCTGTTGGATGGAAAATAATTAATTAAAACCCAAAAAGAAAACAGAGAAGTTTTCTTATTATTACACTTTAAATTTTTTAATTTAGCAAACTCTACCGAACCAAACTCAAAGAAAATCTAAAAATGTTCCCCTTACCTTCATCAGTCTTTTGTGTAGGTAGGTACATGTAATCGCTCTATTTTGTTCCAATAAAATTAAACCCAGTTAAAACTCTTTTATGAATTATTATCGATTTCAGTTCAGTATTTGAAACAATAGGATCAATTAAAAATTTAATTTATTTTGGTGGCATGGTAAAAATAAAATTAGCCATTCAAGTTTTAAATTATAATTAGAAGGTTCTGTATGGAAAGCTTTCTAAAATCTCACGTGCAGAGATGTAATGCACTTGGATGTCGATATTTAATTAAGAGAAAATCAATAAAGTAAGTAATTAGCTGAAAATATTTATTGTGGCACAAAAAACTTATGCCGAACAATTAACCCTTTCTATTGACCGCAACAATTTCAGTTTGACCTGTTGATAAAATAACAAAAAATTTTCTTTTTGCGTCTGTACAGACCACGTAATTACATTCAATTCGAGCAAACGTAATATAAATTTTTGTCAGGAAGACAAAAAAGGAAACACTAAAATTTTGATCGATTTCTAAATTTAATCGCTCATGAAAAAGGGTAAAGATAGCGTCCATATTGAATTTTGTGATCGCAATATAAATGAACTTTTGTTCGTCCATCCATACCAACACAGAAAATTAATTAAGTAATTTATGTCAGCACCTACTGGGAAACTTGTGAAATTGACTCGATTGTACTTGGCAAAATTTACTCTATAATATTTGATTATTGTGTAGTTTAATTTAATTATCTAATTGGAGTTGAAACAAAATTTAGTTTTAAATTAAATTACATTTCCGGATTATGAATTTTTAAAAGTAATTGCACGTTTCATTTTCAAGTTTCCCGTATGTAATAATTCTTATTAGTAAACTTAGCACATAAAATTTACTAAACTGTTAATAAGTTTGCAGGCAGTTTTTCCTAACGTTTATTACCTTATACTTTATTGTTGAAGAAAAAAACAACTTAATAAACATTAATTCCTTTTAGAAAATATTTTCATATTAAAGAATAAAATGCAGGAAGAATTTTATATTCTATACGGATAGAGGAAGATATTGAGATAAATTAAATTAAAATTTATACAGGTTATTATGAAAAATTTCATGTTTCAGATAAAAAGAGACGATAAAAATAAGACAAAAACATGGGACGAATTTATTGCACGTCGGTATTTTGAGGAACTTGTAACAGAAATGTTTAAAGTTGGTGTTACTGCCTGGTGGTTCACCTTTTGAGACTCAGGCGATTCAATTCCAATTTTTACCGAGTGATATTTGTTCAGCAGTTTTTAAATTATTTTAAGGTTACAATTACTAATTTTTGCATTACAAAAAGAAAATTATGATATGCCATAGCAGATACTAAATTTGAATTCATTGCACGATATGAATAAAAATAAAAAGCTACTTACTATAAAATACTCTAAAAATAAATAAAATGCATTAAAATCTATAGACCCTTAAGAAAAACTCTTGTACTTGAATGATGTGCAAGATAGAAACTTGGAATATCTATGTTGATGCAAATTCCTTGTATTTATAAGATGCTAATGAAGGAAACGCTAGGTAAGCATACTTTTTAACTGGAAAATTAAAGCTTCAAAGCACATCTTGACCTAGGTATTATAAAAAACAAAAATACTATCTATCATAAGTCGTTTTTGATGTTTTTAGTTAGGCACATCAAGAGATAAATTTCTATGATACTTTTCATGAAGAAAACCGTTTGAAAAACATTACATTCAGAAGCTATCAGGAGCAACGTTTGTACCATATATGTATCTATACAAATGTTCTTGTTTACAAACAAAAACATCAAAAGAAGGGTTAAATGTTTTGATGAAAGCTTACAATTTAATTTAAACTGTATTACATTTAGTTAGCTTGAAAATGTTTAGAATATAATGAAGTAATTTTCATAAACTAACTAACTTAAAAAGGTTACATTTACATTTGATTATTATGTATTATACTATACAGTTTTAATAGATTTTCTTATAATTTATTATACTTGTAGCAGTTGTATGTAACAATTAATTCAACTTGACTTCTAATGCCGAAGTTCCGGGTTTGATCCCGGGCCAAAGAGGAACTTGATCCTGGTCATTTCCTTTCGGAAACAATGACAAGCCATAGAGATATAATTTACTTACAAAAACAAAGTTGGTTTTTTATAATTCACATTAAAGCAGCATTCAAAGGATGAATTACAGAATGGAATTTTTAAGGTTAACTTTGGAGTTGCCTTTAGACGCTTTTATTTCCTGAAGGGATCGCTTTGTAATAGATTATTAACACAGTGCAGAGTTTGTTTTCCCGACAGGAAAAATACAATAAATTTCAGCATTTGTCACTTGCAATTTAATAAAAAATTAAACTACACTTTGAAAAGGACATTCAAAACTTTGATCAAAAGTGAACGGTTTGGGTAATGCTCATTTATTCCACGAGAGTCATTGACTCCGTCCATTACTAATCTTTCAAATCTGCACCTTTACATTAACAAGAAACAAAAATTTCTATGGATTTTCTCTTAAATTTTATTTCTCTTTTGTACGAGTAAGCCTACACTTAAAAAGAAGCAAGAAATTTTAAACTAATACTTGAAATTATTTCCACGTTTATTCTAAAACAATAAATAAGCTTCAATTATCAGTTAATAATTTACGTTAATTCTCATAGTTCTAACGTCGAAATAGTGTTATTTCCTGTTGAATTGCTAATTGAAAACCCGAGTGATAACTGTGACGGGTGTCAGCAATCTAAAATTAAATTATAATTTCATCTCACTCAACTGACGACATAGCAATAGAAAATTAATATTTCATTTCAAAATGCAATTTTAATTAGTTTTCACAAATCAACTGTGAAACGAAACCCATACCAATCCAAAAAAGTCATTTTTATTAAGAATTTTAAATAAGGAAGTACTCGCACAACTAATTTTTGGTTCTGTTTTTACATGAATACTATGAAATGGTTTAGCAGCTGGTAAGGCAACATTATCCATATTTGCTGCTGCAGTTATACGAAACCACACTCAAATAACCAAACACGAAGTTAAATCCAAGATAAACGTTTGCCTCATAAATCCAAACAAATATTTTCTGTTTTCAAAAATCTGTGATCCAAACATAAGTCCAATTAAAAATCGAAATATCATCTGTATAATCGCTTTCAAATTTTTAATGTTAGCCAACTTTAAAAATGCAAATTAAGTAACAAATTGCAGCAACCAAAGAAAATTTTGTACACAAAATTATCAACTCACAGTGCGAAAATTAAACCTACGATACTTCTAGAAAATGACAATTGGGCCAAACTTTCGACCACCTGTTCGCATTTGCTATGAGAATTCCTATGACATTTTTATTAAATTTCAAAATCATTTGCTTTATATTTTAATGTTCTCCCTACATTTTTAAAATTTAAGTAATAGAATTTTTGTAAAGATTTTAAATATTTTTTGGAAATTAAAGAAATAATTTCGGATGTGCTATTAGCATTTTATAAATTGAATTGCTAGGAAAAAAATGAAGGTTCTTAGTAGGTATTTATTGCGTTCTAAAAATTTAAAAAAAGTTAAATTTTACATTGAAATTCGAATGTTAAGCTCAACAATAGAAGTTATTTAGAACCACCTTCAAATTAATTTCAAACCCTTTCAATAACCTATTGTTTATTGTTATGTGCATTGAAAGCAAAATTCTTGAAATTTAAATCTGGGAAAACAAAGTAAATTGGTAGATATTACAAATTTTCTGCTTATTTCACGAAATAAGTCAAAATACGCAAATTATAACATTTGCAGATGTGGTATTTATTGTATTTCATTTCAAGAAAAGCTTCATAATACATCAGCAAACAATATTTACATTTCCATTAAGTTTGTTTGAAAATGAATTATTTAATCAAGTATTTTGTCTTGTGGACATATTATACAGGTAGGTAGATGACACCAAAGTATATTTGTAAATTTAAACAGAAAGTTACACTGAAGAAATCTGATTAATTTAAAAATTAAAGGAAGCTACAAGCAGCTCGTAAGAGGACCGGCCCATACTAATTTCTTTATTCTCTAGAGGAATTACTATGGCATCGTGACAAATTTCTGTTTGAAAATGGTGGTCGTAGTTGGAAAAAGTTTAAAAACCACCGTTTAATGATACAAAGAAAATCAGTAGTATAAACTTCTTTGGTAATTCCCTCAACTCAAAAAAAAAATTAAATGAAAAATTACGTTTCACAATTTAATAATAATTATTATTTTTTATCAGTGCTTCTAATTTACGACAAACAAATTTCAGCATTCTTCATTGTTAAATAATTTTACGAAGTTTGATTCATCCCCGTTTTGTTGTTAAGTCTAACTTCTCTCTCTCTTACAAAATTTCTTGGTTTTAAACATTAATTAGCTGATATATCATTTGAAAATGTATTTAAAAGTTTTAACCGCATTTTATAGCTTTCCTGATAGAACCACAAATATCGGCTATTAAACAGCTTTTATAGAGCATTACAAAATACTTTTATTGATTTTAAATAGATCATATGCCAATAAATAAAAGTATAACGACTAATCAAATTTTTTTCACGATTTTTAACTAAAAGAGAAATACCAATTCAATAACTGTTAATAAATGTTACAATTTAGAAAAATTACCAATAATATTCAAAAATGTTAATTACTGTAGATAATGTTAAAGTCAAATTATAAATTATTGATTAACTTGGTTTGGAAAATAATCAAACAGAATGCAATTAAACTGAATGATGATATTTAACCGAAGCTGGGATTATTTAAGTTTCAAACTTAGGGAAGAAGATTACTCAATTTACGTCACATATGCATTTTGAGGAAATCAATAATCAGTCTATAATGAAATCTCATTAAATATATTGGCTTTTGTTGTACATTTACATTATCTTCAAATGGAATAGGGTTTTGTACTTAGTTTTCATCCAATTTCTATTCTCTCGTTTTTAATTAATGCATTTCCTTAGATAGGAAACTTGGTAGATAATTAGTAAATGGGATTTTTAATACAATAATAATTTTAATTAAACGGACAACTTTGACCAAAATTTGAGCATAGAATTTAGTGGTTACCACAACTCCGTAATTAAGCTGCAAAGGTTAATTTTAGTACTATCGTTCCAGTTGTATATTACACTAACTTACGCTATGAAATTTGATATACATTATATACTTACGTTATGTTAATATGTACCTACTTACGGGATATACCGACATACGTACAGCAGTAAGTAATATCTGATCCATTAAGAATACATTTACATTCGCTACTTTTTTTTTATATTTTTAAAATTGGCAATACCACCAGCCCAATGCTTTTACTTAAGAACCCTTAAGAGGATTTAGACCCTTCGCAGCTGTTAGCTCGCTGTTAGTCAACTCTTAACAAGGATATCAACCGAAAATCTTCCATACAAATGTAAAAATAGCAAAAATTCTTTATTAACATAAAAATGTCCTTTTCAGCCAAGGAGAACTAAATACGAAAGTATTTTATTTGATTTACCTTTCTAAAGAGCCAAGTAGTTGTGCAAAATTCAGAAAGGAAAAGTTTAGAAAGAAAAACATAACTAGACAAATGAAAGGTTTTTTCTGTAAAGTTCTCTTACATAAAAAGTCCACAAAGTTTTCTAAAGAAATAAATCGGTTTGTAAAAAATTATTGTCTAGAGAAACTCATATTTGCTTTCTCGAACATAAAACAATTTTTAATTTAATTATTTTTAGTACTAACTTAATTTCTAACATTTGTAATATACGGGGGAAGCACAAGAAATATTGTACGTTCTAACGACTAGCTCATATATTAATTATCCCTCGTACTTTCTTTGAAAATTATTTGACACAAAATTGTTGAAAGCATAATCCGTCATGTAAACTACCAAACACTGTAATAAAGGTAGTATTTTTGTTAAATGACAGTTCACCAAGATTTAGTATCTTTACATAATTACTTTAGTCTACACAAACTTTATGTTTGAGTTGCTCTTAACGTCGTAAAATATTTACAAAGCGGATAACAATCCTTAACCTTAATCCTTTTTTACTTCTGCTTCTTGCAGCTTTTTAAAATTCAGAGCCAAGTTTTTTATTTAAAATAAAAAATAATTGGAGTTGCCGCTCATATTTTAACTATGCAGTGATTTTCGTAAATGGGGGACGACGCTAATGTTGCGAGTTTCCTGCTACTTTCAAAGTATAAAAAAGCTTTAACTGTGTGTGTCAAGCTTCTTGTAGGTAATAAAGCTTTAGTAAAAAATACTTGAAGCGAAAATTTAAATTAGTTGAACACTAAACTTTTAGAATGGTGCCACTTTTTGATACGAGCTGCTCCTAACAATACTTATCAATTTTCTCATTGTGTAGAATTTTATAAAACTTTCAATTAACTTCAAATTAAATTAGGAACTTCTTTTATAAATTTAATAATACATAGTGTACATTTAATTGATAAAATTCGTTGTGTAGCTAACAAAGAGAACTGGAAAGCGAATAAAATTTTGTGAAACAATAACAATTAAATCTTCTGTTGATAGAATTAATTAAAAATTTGTAAAAAGGGGAAGAGATATTTAAACATTTTGTTTCTTTCAAATGTCGAAGGTGAACAGGCAGACATCTAACTCACTTCATTATTAATTTCAAGCCTGAAATTATTCAGGTGTTTGTAGTTTACATATTCAATTTAAAATTAATCGATGATTTGGTTATCTTGTTGGAATTACTCCAGTAATTTGTAAGACGCACAATTTCAAATTGCGTATGCATGTGTTCATACATATTAACCAAAGCAGTAATTTTACGCAGACGTGTACTAAAACAAATCCATAATTTACATTACTTGCCTCTCATGCAATTAAATTACTTTTTCTTACTAAAAGGAAAACTTTGAACGTCGGACAAGTTTCAATGCAGCAAAGTTTGTGACAAATTCTCACAAGTTTTGTTATAAATTGAAGAAACTGAAAATTTTGTTAATTAATTTAATTTTTTTTTAAATTAATTAAGCGTGTTAACTACGATCATTACCCTAGGAGCTAGATCTGTTTTGTCACTTCTGTAAGTTTTCAGTTCCTAACTAAAAACTTTATTTTATAACTTAACATAGAATTTCAAGCATTTCTCTAGTTCTTCTGAAATGAAGCCATAAAAAATTAAAAATAACTCTCGAAAAGTCTTCAAGTAGGTATTTTCAGTCCTCTCGGACTACATACAACCACCATTTTGTTGTTGTCTTGTTCCTGGATACTTTGACCTTTTACGACTTCATTATAATATGTGAACTTCCTAAAAAAAAAAACAAATTCTCAAGCAACCCCACTTATTACTCACGAAGATGTGTTAAATGCGTTTTATTTGAAACAAAATTTCCTAAAATTTATGGAGAAGAAGCAAATATTGTAACGCTTTGAGGTCCAAAATTTACTTAACCCTAACTTGGTGATCTTCCAAATAGGGTCCGTCAAGTTGGCCCAATCATTTAAGAATTTTTTTACGTCATTTGCAGGTACTTGGGAAATGCTGGCAAGTTCTGTAATTTATTTTGAAAGCGCTGAGTTTAGTAATATTTCAAAAATCAAAATATATTTAATTTTTTTAAATTTTAAGTTCTTGTCGTCTACTTGACGGTGTAGCCTCAGTAGGGTCTGTTCCAATTTCTAATCAGCTCATTGTTTTTTTGAACGTCCTACGTTTCTTTTTCTACTTGGATAGCTCATAGCACTTTTTGGCAGTCGTTGGTCTTCCATTCTTTGCACGTGCTTCTTCTATTTATAATCTTTAACCTTACCTTTTATAGAGAAGATTTGCAGTTTTTTTCTGATATCTTCCTTTTTATTCCTATCCAGCAATGTACAACCTTTCAACGCTCAAAAAAATTTTATTTCTGCTGGTGTTAATTTAGCTTCTTGGTTGGTAGTGGTCGTCCAAGTTTCGCTTTCGTATTTTTAAATTTTGAATAAACTTATCTTATCTTATCTTAAAATTTTAGAATTTTAAAAAAAGCTTGATAATTTTTTAACTTTATATTAATTTCACAATTTTGTACAAATAAAATTATTCACTCTTCAAAATCCAATTTATTTTCGTGTCTACCCGAAAACAGTTTAAAACAGTATCAGAAAGCGGCATAATACAACAAAAATTTAACAGATTAAAATCGCGAATTAGGAACTAATCCGAGACGGCAGTTAATCTTTTTCAATTCGTACATTGCAGAAACCAATCGTAAAATAAATTATTTAGCTGTGAGGATTCTTTAATTTCCCAATACACACTAAAAAAATCTACATAGTTTTGATTAAAATCGGATTAAGTTGACATGGTAGTGCGACTTTAAAAAAATAAAAGCAAATCTCGGTTTATCTCTGACCCTTCAATTCAAACTTCTACTAACCAACCTATAATTAATTTGAAGTTTCTTATTTTCTATGCAAGTTTCTCTTTGAGTAATATTATGGCAGCAATTTTTGGATTTATTTATGTTTTAAAGTTAGGAAGTGTTCAGATTTAACAATTTTGTTATTTGATTGCCTCAATGTCCTTTCTGCTGTTCATGGGCGACCAGCTAGAGGTTTGATTTCTTCTTAGTACTAGAGCTTGCGTTGCGTACACGGGGCTAGTAGGTTTTTTCTACGTTATGACTTAGGCAATTGTCGTACAGATAACTAAAAAAAAAATTTATTAAAACGAACACAAATAAATTAATGGTTTTGTTGTTTTTATGTTGTGTGCTGTGCCGAATACCATCAGATATGTGATGGTAAAAACGGCAATAAAAAAACAGGCAGATTTAAGCTTTGAAGAACATGCAGAAGTAAACGGAGGTTAGGAAAATTCCCAAGTTTATCAGACCACTGGGAAAACCTGTTGCCTCAAAATGAAATCTTCTCACCTCACATGAAAGTGAATCACAGCCAGTGACTTAAATTCTACCCCCGCACTGCGACAACTGTAAATATTTTGAAAAGCGAATACACCCTTGATTTAAATAGGTACATAAAAGTACCAAAGAAAAATACTATAGATTTAAGGTGGAAAACATCCACATGTAAGAAAATCTAACATTTGGGTTAGTGAAAGCTTTTTATTCAACTTCCTTATTAATTACTTGGTATTTTATACCCAACAAAGAACTTAATCTTTTAAATCTTAATTAACTTAAACGATTTTGCTAACGCAGTCTTACAAGATCTTTTTACTTTGTTTGGTGCAATTCGACGACAAAATTAGGAAATTTCTCTTTTTCATTTTGTCTTAATGTATTTGCTGTCTTGTTCCTCTATTTGGGCTTTCACTTTTTATGCGATTTCTCGCAATTTTGATTATTTTGTGTAATGCAGAGATTAGAGCTAATTTGGTTTAATCCGGAAAAGCTTCAAATGTAAATGTATTTAAATTGTTCAAAAGTAAATTTTCGTCCTTACAGAATGTAAACAATAAGACTAAACCTTAGTGCGTATGATTTACGCAACAATTTTCGTAGTCTTCAAAGGATTTCTGGCCATTTGTAATCCCGACTTGAATTCCTTAGTAGGGTAGTCAAATAAACAAGTTTAGAAACCAATAAATTCAAAAATGCTTAAAGTGTTACGGCCGTTATTAGTTTTCATAGAATCCTTTTAGAAGTTTGTGTATTCATGTCAATAAAATTTTTATTGAAAAATGTTCTTTCAGAATAAATTTTTAAATCTGTTGGTTTCCTGAAATTCGTTTAAGTTTTCAGAAACAATAATTTCAGTTGCTCGATTTAACATAATTTTGTTCTCACTATTTGACTTGTTAACGGCGTTTGTGCCGAACGAATGGCGATTATTCTAATCTTGCAGGGAAGTCTCCTGAAATGCAAAGAGTTCAAACTTTAATTTAGAAAATGGTTTTTTGTTTCTCTTCCTTTTCATCATAAATAACTAATAAAAGAATAATTTAGCTCAACTTTGTTCCATTTATTAAATAAGCACTCAAACTAATTACAAAGTTGTGAAATCAAAATACATCAGTCCAGAATAACTTCTGTGAAACGCGTTCAATATCTTAGAAACTGTTAAAATTTTCAAACTATGACAAGTTTATAACAGACTTGCTTTGATAGTAGATAATGGTTTCAACTACTAGGAGGTATAAAATTATAAATTGATATGGAGTTAATATTATAGTTTCCACATTGTAATAATTGTCACACACTTGGAAAGATATGCTAACGTAAATTGGGATTTCGTAATTAATTAAATTTAACATAAGTAGGATTTATATCCCAATTAGAGTTATCTTGTTAATTACAAAAGGTATGACGATCACTCGACCTTAATTACATCGGTTATAAAATTTGTAGTATTCAACTGCAACAAACTTCCACTTTCAGGTCTCTTCTGGCCCATACTCCACTCAAAAAATAGGTCTGCAACAAATTCCAAAGGAGTCCAGTTAGAGAAATCAGCGTCAGACATCCACTTTCTGTTGATGGCGGTATCTAATGTTATAGGTAAAATCGCAACGCAGATTGAATTAGCGGAAAGACCACTTCCATTGGCGGCCAAACTCTTGGTTAAATGATGGACCGCAGCTTTTGAAACTCCATATCCGATCATCTTTGGAGTTTCCTTAACCGCTGCGTTGGCTCCAGTTAGAGTTAGCAAGCCGCCCTCTCTCAAAAATTCAGACGCAATGCTGGTCGCAATCAAGGAACTCCAAACATTTTGGCGTAACATCAAATCCGCACTTTTCACTACACTTTTGATAGCATTTCCACCTACCCATCCTCCAGCAACACACAGCACAGCATCAACTTTCTCGCCTTTTAAAACGGAACGTATAAGCGACAACACTTTCTGTTCCTGCTCTGTTAGATTATCTGTTATGGACACCAAAACATTTACATCGGCTTCGTCGTTTTCGGCAAAATCGATGCTTGCAATCCACCAATTTTTCGACTTGAAGTGTGTAACACAGCAAGAACCTAAAGCACCCTTTCCTCCATAAATCACAACGCGTTTCTTTTCGGACATTTTTAAATTGACAGGGACACGCTACGATATTTTAAATAATCAGAAATTCATTCCATGCACGCTTCAAAATAGCGCGTGCTCATTTAACTCAATTAAATAAAATTTAAAAGATAAATCTTGTTTGCTTTAAAGCTTTTCAAGTCCTTTTTGACGATGTCGAAGTGCTGTTGCATTAAAACTTTTTTCGACGTTTTTCCTCACGCTAATTTTAACAATTGTGAGTGAATCATCAAAAAATGTTTGTTTATTTTTCCACCCTAAATGTTTTGACACATTTCAAGGTAAACATGTTGGCTTCAATAGTCAAATGAAACACTTTCTTTTAGATATAATTATAACATAGTTTATGTAATACAAACAAAGTTTAATAATTGAGCGTTCCTAGTAGTAATTATTTATTGGCTTAATTTATTAATAGAATAACACTTGCAGTTTGTATTTCCCTATAGGAAACTTAAAAAAACTTTGAAAATGTTGATGTAAACACGAAATTTTCTATAAATCCACTTATCTTACCATTGTATAATGTAATCAAATTACGCGGTCGATTTGCATGTAAATTACATATTAACCTTATTCCATAGGTACAGACATTTTGATAATAACAATCTATGTTGCGCATTATGTGATTGTTGCACATGCATTGTGATTATAAAATGATAAATATTCTTATAATTACAAAAACTACACTTTAACATGGCATGAATTTCCATTTTCTGATTAACTTCTGTTTACGTATACGAGTGATGATCACATTCATTTGTTGGTCGTTAAGTGGATTAAAAGCGTGAAACATTGCTTAAAAATTAAAATTAAATTATATGTCACACACAAGCAAACAAATTAGTCTAAACTAACAAAATCTCTTTGTTTTTACTACCACAAAGTTGAGATTTTATTTATTTAATTAAAAGTTTTGCAGGAGTGGGGCAAATGCAAAATATAAAATGAATTTTGAACGATAAATTTTTTAAAAGATAAAATTTTTTAAGACTGTTTCTTTTTTGTGCTGAGCATTTCAAATACATGTTACAACGTGGTAACCATGTAACCTGACACGAATTATAGGCGCACCTAATATTTAAATCAAGCCCTCAAACGTAAATTAGCAAATTAAAAAATGTTCTTAATAGCTGACCATACTTAGAAGTCAGCAATTCAATTATTTCTTAAAAGTTAACAAAAACAAATTTAATCACACAGTTATTTAAAATAATCAAAATAAGATTGGTTAAGTCATTGTACAGTTTTGAATTTATACATTGAATTATTCAATAATTTGTTTTTGGAATTGTTGACCATCAGTTACAAAGTAAATAAAAAAAAATAAAACTATTAAAATATAAATTCTAATTAACCTTAATATGTGACCACGGTTTCGATATCATGTACCTGTTATCATAAAATTTAACAAGTAGCTTTTTTGTTGCTGTTAATTTTTGAAAAGTTGACGATGCGACATCCAAAATTGAGTCCAACTAAGCACTTTCTATAGGTCAGTCAGTTTATAATTTCTTAATTAATACATTAACAATTGTGTACTTTCAATGCCCACTTCAATTATATCACGCCTCATAATACGATGTTTGTTTTCCTTCTTGTGTCGAAAACACAAGAAGTTAGTTAATTTTGTAGAACATTTGAAGTTTATAAATTAATTAGGGTAGCATTAAGTTAGCGCCTGGGCAGGACGGCGGTCTAATGGAATCTTAAAAATTATTAATTGGGTTTTCAAATTTACGATTATTTTTTAAAGTTAATTGGTAGTTATTCTTGTTTAGTTTAGTTAAGGAATATTTAATTGTTATTTAAATTTTTTTTTCAGACGATGAGCAATGATACCGAAGTAACAGAAATGAGTGATCCTGGCGAACAGGATCCGGCCACAGTTTTATCCATTTTATTAGTTGGTAAGTAACAATTCGTAATTTATTTACTGTCTGATTTTATAAAATCGACAAAAAAAGCAGTCAAATCTAAAGTGTAAGTAATGCAGTAGGTAGCTCAAAAATTTTTAAAATAATTTTCAGTGGTTCAGTTTTTTTGGTGATTATTATGTAATTAATAACACAAAATATAGATTTACTTTTATACAACTTCAATAGTTTAAAAGGAATAAATTCATTTAAAAAAACTACTGTTACAAAAATCCTCTAAGGATATTTTGTCTATTTTTCAAGCGCTTTTTTTTAGGTATTTTTATAAGCTTTACATAAAGTCAGCGTGGTTAAAAATATTGTTTCTTTTTCAAAATTTTATTTCATGGCCGGTGATAGTGTGTTTTGATTTCATATTTCCTCAGGGTAATTTGTACTTATTTTGTGCATATTGTTTATTCTTAAAACATTTTCAAAGATAAAGTCTTCTTTTTAACAATTTGTTGAAATGTTATTTTTAATCTAAAAGGTTTCTTGATATCAATTTTTCTCATTTGTTTATTTTTTATTTTCTGTAACTGAAGGTTTGGAATACCTAGAATATATTTCATTTTTAACCATTCAGCGTCTTTCAATTTATTTAATATTGTTTTTTAAACACTTTATGTGTATAATAATCAGAGATATGTATATTCTTTAAAGGGTCATCTATCCAAATACTAAACACGCCGTCTTGTACATTGATCGCGTGGGATACTATAAAGTATTTTGTAGCATTATTTAAGGTAATCGTGTGTAAAGAAAATGCAAAACAAATAAAAAATGCATAAAATATAGTAAATAAATACAGTTCCAGCGGTTTGAAATGCCTGGAAAGAACAAAGTATAATCAAATAACGCAAATACGAGAGTTACAAATTTTCAACAACAAAAAGTATTGAAAACGGAGTTTCCAATGAAACAGTTGAAAATGCAGCTTACAATTCCAGTTTCAAAGAGTTTTTGTAATAAAATGTAAAAAAAAATTACAAGTCAAACATCTAGAAGCAATAAATTCAATACAAATATTGTTTAGTTATTGGAGCAAAATGTTAAAAATGAAATATAAATATTATCACATAGAAAAATATCTTAGAAATTAAAGGTGTAATAGTTTTAGGAAACTACAAATTCGTCGATTATTTTCTATTTATTTCTTAATTAAATTATTCTTACAAAAATAACGTGGTGGTTAGAGGGATCTATTCAGGACAGCCAACTGTCCAGCGTCTCTACCAACCTTACAAAAATTAAAATAAATTATTTTTAAATTTTACACAGGGCTGCTTGTAAGGGGTGTGAGATGTACGCCACAGTACTCACCTCCCAGTAAAAATGTTATGCATTTTGACGGTACTTCATTAAAACCGTTGAGTTTTAACTAATTCGCAATACCTGTCCGGAAATCTCACTTGCCTTCCCAATCTTGTTATAATACTTGGCCCCTTTTTTAATATTCCTTTTTCTGCCGGTTTAAACGTCTGTGAAAGTTCAAAATCCTGCTGCGGACTTGGTATCGCATCTTTTTTTACTAACGCTTGTGTGGTTGACTGGTTATTCATAATGTACGCTGGTTTCATTCGGTCTATCGATATCGCTACGTTTTTTTCGTTTTTTTCAATTTGGAACACCTTTTCTGTTCTTGCCAAAATCTTGAAAGGACCATCATACGTTGCTTGTAACGGTTTTCTTACCGCATCGTGCCGTACAAAAACATGTGAACAAGTGGCTAAATCTTTATGCACGAAAATTTTCCTATCTCCATGGTTACTACCAGGTACTGGTCTCATATTGTGAAAATGTTTACGCAATTGTGAAACAAAATTTGTGGGATCGTTAGGGGCAGGACTATTTTAAAATATTTCTCCTGTTAATCGAAGATTTTCGCCATAAATCAATTCTGCCGCCGTTGCGTTGATGTCCTCTTTGAAAGCTGTTCTTAACCCTAGGAGTACTATCGGTAATGCTTCTACCCAAGTTTCATTGTTTTCTAAGGCATGACATTTAATTGCGCTTTTTAGCTGTCGGTGCACTCTTTCAATCATTCCATTCACCATTGGATGGTATGCAGTTGATTGAATATGTTCTGCTCCTAAAAGTTTCGACAAATTTTTAAATATGTTTGACGTGAATTGCCGTCCCTGATCGGTTGTTATTCGCGCTGGTACTCCAAATCTTGATATCCACGATGTTACAAAAGTCTAGGCTACTTCTTCTGCTGAAATATTCTGTATTGGGACAACTTCAATCCATCTAGTAAATCTATCAATCATCGTCATACAGTATGTAAAATCTTTTGAATAAGGAAGTGGGCCAACTAAATCGAGATGAATGTGTTCAAAGCGTTTTGTGGGAGCCACGAATTTCTCAAGCGGCGCTACGGTATGTCTTTGAACTTTGGTTTTTTGGCATAGAATGCATTCTCTACACCAGTTTTTTTCATCTTTATTGATTGCAGGCCAAACGAAATGCTTTGTGATTAGTTTAGCTGTTGCTCTTTTTCCAAAATGCGCTAACCCGTGCATTTTTTTAAATATCGCAAACCTTAAATTCTTTGGAACCCATGGTCGAACATTATTGGTGCTCGTATCGCATACTAGATCAGTTACTGCTTCTGAAAAGAATATTTTTTAAGCTGCAAGGAATGTTTTTTTTATGAAATATATTTAATTCATTATCGTTTTCTTGATCGATGGCTAATTTTTTGTAATCTATCACGATTTGGTCTGGCGTTAACTCTTCAATTTGTAATCTCGATAACGTATCTGCAGGAATGTTCTCAATACCGTTAATATGTCGCATATCTGTTGAAAATTGTCCGATGAAATCTAGATATCTATATTGACGTGGCGAACTATGGTCTGATTTCTGCTTAAAAGCAAATACTAACGGTTTATGATCCGTAAAAATTGTGAATTCTTTTCTTTCTAAGGAGTGTCTAAATTTCTTTACTCCTTCGTAAATAGCTAGCAGTTCACGATCGTACGCGCTGTATTTTTGCTGTGCGGGAGATAACGTTTTTGCAAAAAATGCAAGTGTTTGCCATTCCATCTTTATTTCTTGTTGCAAGACCGCGCCAATAGCTAGATTTGATGCATCTACCATTATCGATAAGGGCATGTTTTGTGCAGGATGTGCGAGTAACGTGGCATTAGCTAGTGCTTCTTTACTCTTGTCAAACGCGCACCGAATTCCACTCAATCTTTTGGTTATCTTTCTTGCTTCCTGTTAAAAACTTGTTTAAAGGCGCTTGGATTTCTGATATCTTGGGAATAAATCTTCTGTAAAAATTTATCATCCCAAGAAACCTTCTCAATTGCTTGATTGTGATCGGGCGTTGGGCATTTTTTATCACCTCAATTCGTTCATCTGGCGGTTTGCTACCGTGTGTGTTTACTGTGTATCCTAAAAAACTTACCTCGCTTTTTCCAAAAATACATTTATCGATGTTTATTTTGATACCAAGAGACGGTCGTAGAGCAATGGTCATGCGTTCGAATAAAATGTTTAGGTACTTTGTATGCTCTTCTTCCGATTCTGATGCGATTAAAATATCATCCACATATGCAAAAACAAAATTTAACCCATGCGTTACTTCATCGATGAATCTTTGAAAGGTTTGTGCGGCATTTCTTAACTCAAAACACATAAATTAGAACTCGAACAATCCGAATGGAGTTGCAATTGCAGTTTTTTCTATATCGTCTGGATGCACCGGAATCTGATAATAAGCTTTAACGAGATCTATTGTGGAAAATATTTTCTTATTGGACAACATGTGAGAAAAATCTTCAATATGTGGCACTGGATAACGATCAGGTATTGTACGAGGATTTAGTGCTCTGAAATCGCCACAGGGTCGTCATTCGTTATTCTTCTTTTTAACCATATGTAAAGGAGAAGACCAACAGCTTATTGATGGCCGAACAATCCCTAATTGCAAAATCGTCTTGCATTCTTTTTTTGCTGTCATCATTCGTTCTGGAGCCAATCTTCTAGAACGACAGGTTATTGGTGGTCCAGGCGTTGTCTCAATACGGTGCAAGGTTCCATGTTGGATTTGTTTTTGAGGTGCAACCGGATTTCTTAATGAAGAAAATTTTTTTAATACCGTATGAAAGGGATTCTTGCTTGATACAGTTCGAATTATCATAACTTCGCTGTTGTTTACTCTTCCAGCAGCTTGTTTTGTCGTTACCATGTCAACCAGTTTCCTATTTCTGATATCTACCATTAATCCAAAATTTTTGATCGGGTCTGGTTGGGGGCGTTTTTGAGCTTGATCTACCTAGTTTATCAGCTATTTTATTACTCTCTATTCCCTCATGACCTGGTACTCAGCGTAGGGCAATTTTGTTGCCCATTGCCAGTTTGTTGAAAGATTGTCAACATTCCCATGTAGACAAGGATTCAAAGCTATTTGCTTCGAGTGCCTTTAAATTCTTGCCTTTTTGCTTGCCCTTTAAATTCCTCCAAAGGCATTCATGCGCATATAGTTCAATCACAAGTATTTCAGCTTGTATAATTGTGGGATAAGTTCCTAAGCCGATTTATTCACTATAAGGTCACCTTCTAATATTAATTTGATTATGAACCGTGACGAATAAGTACATAATAATATTACGATATTTTTGTATAAAATAATACGTTATGGCTTATATTTTAATTTATTTATGTAAGAACCCTTATGGTGCAATTACTAATGGTTATTTTATTCAGAAGAAGATAACAAAAACTCGAGAGAATATTATCTGCTGTAATTTCAAGTCGAAAACAAGCTAATATATTTTTATTCAAACAATCATGAAGGAAAGATAAATTTATTCGTCAAACACGCCATTAATCGTGTAAGAAGTCTAAGATAACCCAAAAATGTATAGCATGCGATAACGACGCATTTTTGAAAAAAATGTTTTATAAATGTCTTGCTTTTTACATAGTTTACAAAATTTACTCAAGTAAGAAATTAAAAATAAATATTATACTCTTAAAAAAGCTTTTGTAAAATACTTATTACTAAAACACAGAAAATATTACTACGAGTGAAATTTCAGACTAACAATATTAGAATGTTCAATCGTCTGAACATATTTCTCAAAGCTTTGAATTTAGTTACGCAAATTTTGGAATTTTGTTATAGAAAAAACTTTAATATAAGCACGTGCATGTGGGCATTACATTTTGTTTACCCATTCAAGTGGAATATTACTTTGTTTATATGCCAGTATCAGTATGTTCCAATATGTAAAAATGGAGAACATATTAAAGTTTCCAAAATCATCTGAGTTCGAAATCTAAAATATTTCAATTTCGTCTTGACATAGCACTTTATTGTTTCCTAAAACACTACATACGACTTCGTTGCAGGGTATACTTCGCTTATCCAATGCTTTTTTAGATCGACATCCAATAGGGGTTTCTCTTTTTTATTAGACAAGGAAAAGGTCCAATTTAAATTTTTAAAAACTCGACAACTTCATTAAGAAAGTTTTGATTCACATGCAAATTTACTATATAAATAATTTATGTAACTACATGCAGTTTCAAAGTTATTGCAGTTTAAAATGAATTATTTAATGCTGAATTCGAGTATAAGTTTATGAATTATCTCATTTATGTTACAATGTGCAAAGTGCATTAAGGAAATTTTGCATGAAGAAATTTACTGCAACACCTTAAAATAAACGTAGGCTAAAGAAGATGATAACAGTGTGAAAATTAAATACCCTAATGGGTTAACCGTTTTAATATCCCAAAAATAGAATATTAACGGTTTATGTATCACACAAGAGACATCAAAAAACTTTTAAACCCTCTTTTAATCTATGGAAATATAAAGCAAAATTCGATAATGTTGCAGTTAGAATAATGGTTTTATGTACTAAGCCTCCAACATCATGGTTAAGTGAACAGAATTACTCCCAAGTTTATAAATGTTTATCGAGGTTCGACGAATACCCAATCTATAACAAGAGATTATCAACAATCTACAGAACTAACACAAAATATAGTTTGTATAGTAAGAGTTTTCCTTACTATTATTATTTTGTGAGGAAACTTGTTAGATGATTATCTATGATCGTTAAAACAAAATGCATATAGGTACAACTTTTGTTTTAGTTTTACTAATAATTGTTTTTTTTTTCTATTGAAAAGCAATTACACCTTTTGAATTTTAAAGCTAAAGTACTTACATGTTATATAAAATTACTGCTGCAAAATATTAAAGCTCAAGGTATCAGAAGTAGGACGACAGAGGGAGCTGTCCAGCATGTAACAAAACCTGCCCACAATGTAAACAAAAAAATGTCTTTTCAAAGGCATGCAAATTTTGAGATACATAAAAAGTTCTTGCATTAAAAAGAATACATTAGCATGGAAGAGGTAAATTTTTAAGATTTAGCAGGGTTTGTAGAAAATGAAGGAAGTAAAACAATCTAGGTAAAAATTTTGGAAAAGCAATAAATTCGTTAAAAATATAAAAAGAGGAAGATTCAATGAGAGTTTTGGATGATACGAGAGAGTGAAAAAATTTTGAATGATTACCTGAAAGAGAAATCAAGATGACATAGGAAAGATCTATTAGAAAGCTGTGCAAAATGAAGAAAATTAAATACAAGAAATGTAAAGAAATTTTCATAATCAGCCATAAATGTCAGTTATAATTTTGAATTTAAACTGTAAAGTAAAAAAAATAAATTACAAATTTTCTAAATCTTTCCACAACTCTTTCGATGTAAACTTTTAATGCTGCTCTGTATTTGCTTTCGTGGGTTACTTCTTTGCTTTTGCATTGTACTTTGCTCTATGTATTGTCCTGTTAATCGCTTATTAAGACATATTACTTTATTTGCTTCTAATAAATAAAAATATTTCTCGTCCTGTGAGTTAAATAAATTATGCACTTACATCTTGATCTTATTATACGTAATCCTCTCCTGCAATCACCATCGTATTGTTTTGCTTTTGTCCCCGACGAAATAAATTGTATAACAATTATAACTGAATTTACCAATTAAAAAATAAAATCATGACTTTCAGAAGAAAATGAAAAGATTACCTAAACATAAATAATGCCAATTGGGTGGATTTTTTCAAACAAGATTTTCTTTTGTTTTTTTTATTACTTGAAATTAAATTTGTGCGACGTTACTAAACACAATCTCGCTCGGATCAAAACTATTCTAATACAAATTTTAAATTAAATAAAATTATAAAAACCTTTATTAAACTTCAAAGTCTCAGGTTTTTCTTTCTTCTTATTAATTTATTTTTTTTTCCTTTTGAATGAAAACTCTCAGCTGCTTTCCCATACAATTTTGCTGCAACTGATTCCAACTTTTCACAAATTTTTTTTGATGAGGACGCCTTTGTCGTCGATGTTACTTTTTTTTAGTTATCTTTATTTACTTACTATTCATTGAAAATTTAATTTCAACCATATCAACCTAACTTTGCCTGCTTGGTCTCAAATTTAATAACTTTTGGCAACTTTTTACTTTACTTCTTCTTGCGAGGCTAATAAAAAATTCAATATTCCTTTTATGGGGTCAAAATAGCACTGAACTTTTCTCTTTCAAGGTTGAAAATGAACTGCAGTTTTTTTGTTTTCACTCTTTTTCGTCAACTTTTTCTTGCTTGCTTTTTTAATATTCTATTCTTTTTGGGCTTTGCTTCTTCATTTATACACCACTTTTGAAATTCTTTTTTGCCAACGACCTTTTTTGATTTATTTTGCCACTACAACATGACTTAACTTATTCAATTTGACAGATTTATACTTCGGATTATTTTAATCACCCTTATTTTTTCTTTTTTGTTAAATAACCACATGATCCTAAACGTTACCTTTTTCTTTTGATTAACTTATATTAAATTTTGTCAGTTGATTTTTTGGACCGGTCCACTGCACGGCAGGATCACGTACCTTGCAAATATTTTGATAAACTTATCGGCACATAACACCACAGGAGATCCACTAAATATATAGTTGATACATCCAAATGAAGTACGAGTAGAAATCAAACAAAACGTTCAAAACTTTATTTGACTGGTAGTCAACAGAAAGGAAGAGCTTCCTAGCTAACAATGGTAATAATTATTTCAATTAAACGTATCAGCCATATGCCTTTGACGTACTGAGAATTTAATGTTCACAAAATTAAATTTGTAAAATTCCAGTTCCATAGAGCCCATAGAAGTGCAGTGAGTTTTGTTTACAGTGTTGTTCTTCGATATTTTATAACCTAACCAGTCACTAACTTGTCTGCACATCACAAGGTTTATCTTACTAAAAGCGTCAAAACGATGTTTCTCGAACACTTACGATTGCATTTATAACAACGTCTTCGGAATTTTCACCATATCAAAAATTGTATAAAATCATAATATTCAAAGACAATTATCATACTAATTAAAATATTTAATTTAACCTTGCCCAAGAAAACAAAACAGTAAATAAAATGTTAAGGTATACCAATTTAAAACTAATATTCCTAATAATAGTAGTAGAGGTATACAGTTAAATCCGCTTATAATGGACTTCAAGAAATCAAATGTTTATTGACTATAAATGATAGCCCTTTTTATCACATTTTCATACATAATTGGTAAAATTTATTGTGACCCTTGTAATGCAGAGCATTTTGGAAACTAAATTTAAAATAACCGTTAAAATTAATTCATTAGTTACATATGTCATAGTACACTGTGACAACTTTGTAATTAAATTTGTTTTCTACATCAAACACATCTGAAAAAAATTTGACCTATCGAATTTATTTTATTAATGGGAGACAAAAATGCATTCTACTTATTATTATGAAAAATATTCCATACCATTACCAAAATCGTATTTACAATCACTGAGCTAAATTGATTGTAAGTGGATAACACTGTAAACTTTTGTTGAAATTTTTTTAAAAACTTTAGGAGTTATTTTTAATACATCAAAATCGGGACTATATGTAACTAATCCTTAAAATCCACTCTACTTCATAAAGTCTTGTCAAGTTTTGAAGTTTTAAATGTACCAAAATTTTTATATCTCCAGCAGGGACGTTATCGGGAAAATATTTACTATCAGGTGCCCAGCCAAATGTGCGATAAAGAACCTGAAAATATCAAATAATTAGAATATTATTTTATAAGGATCAAACATTTGAAATTTGAAGTTGCGAATTTGTACCTACTTACATTTTGTTGAGGTGGCCAATATAAAGGTGGATGGGTATATTGTGTATATAAAGTACCAACTCCAAATTTATCCATCATTAGCACGTCTTTCATACTTAAAGTTAATTGACCAAATAAAAATGATCGATTAGTTTTTGTTACGCGATAAGTCGATACATCGCTCTAAAACCTCGAAAGAGTACAAATCTGTCAATTTACAAAAATTAATTAACTTACGAAAATACTGCCAACGATTGGAAATTTAAATTTCATACTTTGATTTAAGAAGTTCACCGTTTTATTGAATGGAATCACGTCAGATTCAAAGTCAACAAATGCTTTATTAACGTACGTGACTTTGCTGCTTTCTAGTTTTACATTATGCACATTTTTCTAAAAAAAAAATTAACTTATTATTACCTCTCATGTGAGATATATTATAAAATTGTATACCAATCCAGAATTTTGAAGAAATTTGAAAAGTAACAGAACCACAATAATTATTACGTAGTGTTTCATATTTTACACAAATCTGCGTTAAAATCAACTGACTTTATAAGTTGAAATGGTATAATTTTACCTACCAAAATTTGTCCTTGTGTTTTATACAAACTAAAGCAAATGATGATTATTTATTGTCCTGATTGTAACTGTTGATTATAATATGAATTCTGAAAATGAATACTCTCAAAACATCCTGGGAACTTGAATTATCATTAACTTTAAATGGTGTTATAAATGACTGTAACATACATTAAAATAATTTAGAAATAACGTTCTATTTAAAATATTTATTTTAAAATATCATAAGGAAATAATACAGCAGTAAATATAGTAATTTTGTTATCAATTTAAAATTTGCTATCGTGAGGTATAGTGTAGTCTGCCTATAATGGACTTACAGAAATCGAATATTTATCCATTCGTCTATTATAGACAAGTTTCTGTTATATGCGGATTACGGTGCAGATACAGTATTTTAATTTATCTTAAAAATGTCGTCAAGACTCAAATTGTTGTAAGTTGTATAATACGTCAGAATCATAACTGCATGTAACTAATCCTGAAAATCCACTCCACTTCATAAAGTCTCGTATGGTTTTGAAGCCTAATACGGACTACAATTTTTATATCTCCTGCGGGTAGATTATTAGGAAATTTGTTACTATCAGGTGCCCAACCATAAGTGCGGTAAACAACCTAAAAATATTAATTAAGACAATAATTAAATTTACTGTAACTTTCAAGGCTATATTTACATTTTTTTGTGGTGGCCAATATAAAGATGGATGGGTATAGTCTCTCCATAAAGAGTCAACTCCAAATTTTTCCGTTATTATTGCGTCTTTCCAAAGTATAGTAAATTGACCGAATAAAAACGATCGATTAGTTTTGGTAAAGCGATAAGTCGATACATCGCTCTAAAACCTCTAAATGATGCAAATAATCAATTTCCAAAAATATTTAACTTACGAAAATGTTATCAACCACCTTAAATTTAAATTTAAAACTTTGATTCAAAAAGTTCACCGTTTCATTGAAAGGAATCACACCCGATTCAAAATCATTTAATGCCTTATTAACGTAAAGAGATTTAGCGCTCTCTAGTTTTGCAAAATGCTTATGTTTCTAAAATAAAACTTCATATTTGTTCTCGTGATGTGGAATCAATATAGTATTAGTAAGTTGTTACCTACCACACACACATTTTGAAAAATTTTGGAAATTAACAGTACGGTAATTATTATCATACGATGTTTCATATTTTTAATGTGCAACACATCTGACCAAGACTCGCGTTATACTCAATTATTTCCATAATTTTTTATAAAAAAATAATATTTTCTTTTCAAAATTTGTCCTTGTATTTTAAACAAAGTAAAGCAAATGATGTTTTTTTATTGTCCCGATTGTAACTGTCGATAACAATTTGAATACTACATAAAAACCATATAAAATAAAAAAAAAATTATCCAAAGCATTCTGGGTTTTTTTCACAAATAAACCAAATATTCCAGCAAAAATGGATGGCTATCGCCTAAGATGGTAAACTTGGATTGATTTTTTAGTAACTTTTTGCTTTTACGTGAATATTTTGAAAATTAATGAAAGTTTTTAAGCACCCACTTACCAGAAATAGAAACAGTCCGTTTAGGACTAACAGGCCAATAGAAATCATCCGTTAGTTTGAAAGGACTGTATGAATTTTGAGGTCAGTTTTATACTTAATTTGCGTGCCATCAAGTTTACCCGGTTTAAATGTGGTCAAAGGGTTTAGGTGCGTATAGAGAATATACCTATACATACATACACTTCTTTTGCTTTAATTCTCATTGGTTCCTTATCAAAATCAAAACACAAATTTTTAAAATAAAGGTTAAAGATTTCAGTAGTCGAGCTACATTATTATGCAAGTTATAGGTTGGACTGAAAAGTATGCAAAAATTTGAGCTATCGTAGTTTGGAATAGCTATAGCCATTATGACACGTGCACATAAAACTCAGGAAAGCAGAACTTTTAGTTCCTATTATACTTTTGTACGTACAATTGTGTAGTGACAAATTGCTCAAACTCTGAATTTATAAAAAGTTAACCAAGTACAATACCTACATAAATTTTTTTTTATCTTTTAGAGGTACTTTCTTGCAGTAATACATGTAATAGTTCTCAAGAGTCGAGTTAATATGAATAATAGAGGCCATTTTTTTGTTCGCTAAATTTTTAAACCTACCGGCACTTAAAAATTATATGACAACTTTAATTAAAATTTATGAGCCAAGTGACTAAATTTAATGAATTAAAGAGAAACAATTTTAGAGCTACCCTGCGCTTAAAGACAAATTTTACATAATATACAAAGTGCTAACAAAAAGTAATGAATTATGCTTAACAATGAGTAACTTGCTTTTTTGTTTCAGGTGTTTTTTTATCGTTCATTATATTTTTGTCGATAGCTGGGAACATTTTGGTTTGCGTTGCAATTTACACAGATCGTGGACTCCGTAGAATAGGAAATCTTTTTCTAGCATCTTTAGCAATAGCGGATCTTTTTATGGCCTCTTTAGTAATGACGTTCGCGGAAGTTAATGATATACTTGGATATTGGATATTTGGAGCTCAGTTTTGCGATACATGGGTCGCTTTCGACGTCATGTGTTCTACTGCCAGCATACTAAATCTATGTGCAATCTCTTTAGATAGATATATACATATTAAAGACCCCCTAAGGTAAGATTTTATAGATTTTCTTTTTTCACGCTTTTCGTAAAAACTCAATAATAAACTTTCAAGTGTTTTGTTATCTTGTTTTTATATAATAAAATTTTATGTACAATAATTTCGAGCCTATGACAGCTAACGTAAAATACTTTAGGGGTGGTACGATAAGTGGTAGTATTAAATTTGTTTATACGGGTCACATTCATAAATTAAATGCTTAACGCGTTTACAAAAACAGGTAGGGTGTTACGATAGCAACAAAATTTCGAATTTAAAACCATAATTGTAATGTAAATTGCTTAGGACGCGGAAAAATAAATTTAAATAAAAAATTTCTCTATAATCTCAAATGGATAAAATACCAAAAGTCTGTCTCATAGACATCATAGAAAAAAAATTTCTTCTAAATTTTTTTGTCATTTTGATGAGCGATTCAATAGTTGATAATTTAAATTTGACACTGTTCGCGCAAGCGACAAGTCTATAAATGCAAAATAAATTTATTTTTGTAAATAACGTGTTTAGATGCTTCATTTCCTTTTCAATTTCTTGGCGTCTGTCAGCAAGCATTGCGAGGATGCGATGTAGATTCTGTTTGAAGTAGGTAAATAAAACTGAAAAATTTGTATTTTAAAACATTTCGATAATAATCTACAAATACTTTAACATGGAATAGACAAACTTTGATTACTTACACGGAAAAATTTATTTGGACATAGTTTGAACGAATTCGGCAACTAATGATGATACATTTCCTTCGTTGGTTTATCCCATTTACTTTAGGTAGTTAATTTAAGGAACGTAGGAGTTGCGGTTCATTTGCTAAACTGTTTAATTTTGACCCAACTAGTCTCGATTAATGTTGCATTAGTTGGTGTATAAATTGGAAAACTTGCAAATTACTAAAGCAACAGCACAAAAAGTTAATTTCCTGTTGAATTGATTTTTTCCAATCGACGTGTTTTAAGACTATGATTTTCCATTTGGATCGCCATTTTGTTAATGCAGACCGGACGTTTGGTAAATTGGAAACACGTCCTAGCATTGTATTATAATGTACGGTTTCTGTACTATCGTAAGGGTCGGCTTGTCAATAAAATTTAAGTTAAATTTACAATGCACGCCCAAGCAAACCCAAAAATGTATCTAAAACGTTACATTTTATTAAAACTTTTTCGCGATAAATCTAAATAAAATGGGTGCGACAAAATCATAAGTTAAATCTATTAGTCGCATTTCCCGAAATTATTTTTTGACATATTATTGTTCATATTTTTAAATTTGTGGGAAAACTTTTCCGTCATCAACTTTTTATTGCACGATTTTTTCATGCCAACTGCTTACGATTTCGTGCATTTCGTTTTATTGAAATAAATTAAAACTATTTTCCTTATTCTTTAAGTTTCTCAAATTTTGTTTTGTAAATGTAAAAAAATAATCCAATCGGAAATATCAAATTTTCGATAAGTTGCGGTTTTTAATTTTTGAATCATTAGCTGATATTAAATTACTAATATTCATTACTGACTTTTCGTATTTTGGGTTGAAAATAATTCAAAATTAGTATAGCACCATTTGCATTAATATTATTTCCAAATTTATTACTTTTGTTGTACACTCTCTAAAATCCTTTTCGTAACTGATGATATATTGTAATTAAAAACCAAAACATCGAATTAAAGAATTTTGCCGGTTGTGAGAAATAAATTTTTTTGATTAGTTCATTTGAGATGCAATTCTTTATTTTTTTTTTGTATTTTATTTGGAAACATTAACTCCTTCCAGCTGATGCACTTTGTTATTAAGGGTGATTAGCCTTCATACCCAGTAGTTTTGAGGGCGTAGAACTAATCGTAGTCTGGCTTAGAAATGTTGCTGGACGCTTGCTAATTCAATAAAACCAAAAAAATTTAGGATAAAATTTCATTAAAAGAAGATGGACAATACAGAATTTAAAGATTTTGGTGTTCAAAATCAGATGAAAAATATAATAAAGCAACAAATACTGAAACATATGTAAAATGAATTACAAAAAATCAACTTTCAGGATATTCAGAAGGAAGCGACCTAAAAGAATTAAACATTTCAAAATTCGTTCAATACGTGGGTTGCTGGAAAACTTTCCGGAATCTAGCAGTTTCAGTGGCGTCACCTTTTTTTAACTGGCATATTCGTAAAATTTGACCTTTTTAACTTATATTTCAGTTGACGATTCGTACTTAAGTAAACCAGTTTAGTATACACAGCATTTTGAAGAAAAAAATTGTAAGAGAAAATGGAATTTTTGTGACACACATTAAATTAATACCTATAATTAAAAAAATATAAAAATGGACAATAAGTTAAAGGGTTAAGAAAACAGTTATGCTTCATTTGATGAAATTAACGCAAGAAAAAACTTTGTGAATCTAAATGACCTCAGCGTCCAAATATTTCAAAATTGATTTTTTTACGAAAATTTTTTGACGAAAGTAACTATGAAATTTTGAATAGATATTGACAATATCAACTTTTGGTTACAAATAGTATGAAATTGTGGTAAAGATAACCAAATGCCGAGGGTATCTTCGCACAGCATTAACAGGTGGGTTAGTTCTCTTAATGATTACAAATCGTAAAAGCCAATAAAAAAATCAGAGAAGAATACACATAATTTTAATAAATTATTCCTAAGAAACGAATGCTAAAGATCAAACCACAAAAACAATAATAATGGAGGTTAGACCAAAGGAAGGTACACACACGTATGAAGGGACGTTTTATGGAAAAACTACAACTGACAATAGAAATCGTGACAGGAGTAGTATATTACGTAAAAGGAAATTTTAACGAGCGAATAGGAAACAAACCAGAAACAACAAAGTACTTATGGAATAATTAGGGTAGAGCAAAATTTAATAATAAATGAGAAACATTACTTAAGGTAAAAAATATCAAATGGTGGTTAAACAACGAAAACAGAACATTTCTAGTGATGTAATGAATGTCAATAGCAAATGGATGAGATCAAAAATTCATGATTGGCTACGCCCAGATAATCATGAGGTTATAATTGGGTTACAAAAAATATGGAACACTATGATAGATTCAATATACAGAGATATATTTAGAAAGAAAACTTTTGAACGCCATTACGAAGAATCACAGAAACCTAAAGAATATAAATAACAATGAATAGACATGGTAATAGGGAAAACAGATAAGTGTCAGCATTGAGAGCAAGTATATCGATTAACTTAATAAAAATCAAAGTCAAATACTTACGTGGTTATAGTGTTAGAAAATATCAGAGCTTTAAAACTAAACCAAAGGCAAAGTGAACTCAGTTGTAAATACAAAATACAAGAAAAATGGTTCAATTTAAATTTGAGACTGATACCATAAAAATTGTACCCATCAAATAATAAGTACCTACATCAGAATTTGATTTTCTACTTGTTTAATCTAGCTGATTTGGAGCGACTTAACATTAAATTTTGAATTAGTGAATTAGAGGGTAAGCTAGTAATAAATGTGTACAGACCCCGATTTAAAAAAAAAAACTTATTTTCATCTCAATCTTATTTTTGATTTACGCTTTACGTATTTGAATTCAGTGTTAATTATTATATTTCTATCAATTTTACTTATTTTTTTTTTACTTAAATTTACTTAAATGATTGAATTCTTAACTGAAAATATCGCACTACTATTATCAAATTTTATCACCTAGAAAATTTTATAGAACTCAAAATCGATTAAAATTTAAAGATGCCTTGTTAGAATAATTTAATTTATCAGTGAAATTCTTTTTGAAAGCGTTACGACAAAATTGTTGAAATCGCTGAATTAGTACCACATAGATAAAATTTATGTTCTTCGTATTTTTCAAATGGAAGTAAATGACTGTGGAAGCATAGTAGCCGAAGGTATGAAAATCCATTATTTATATAATAAAATTCACATTTTTAAAATGTCCTACTGTCACTGCAATTGCTCCATTTCAATTTATATTTTATTTGAAGTAAATTCGATTTAAAGTAAGCAAGAGAATTTTGATGTAGTTTCAACAAATCGCTAGCAAACGATGGTTTATACGATGTCGTATGCATGCAATTTTTAATTTATATTTTTAGCTTTCCTATTCTACAGAGCCATGCTATAGCAATTTAAATTTAATGAACGTAAAAATTTGTTTTATCCATTTTCTGATACACATACCACTGACTTTACCGTCTTAATAGTTATTAGATAAAATAATGATGTAGAATATTTTAAATTTCACCAGATGCTTAATTATGTTGGTTTACTTTAAAACAGTTCAGGATGCAAAAGTACAAAAAAAATAGCAAGTTGACTTAAAGATCTTTGAAGGTTAACCAAAGCTCCCATTCCTTATTCTTATATTACAAAAATCGAAGGAAGTTTTGCCAGTTATTGTTGGACCTGTAGCTCTTCTAAGTAAGCTAATTTCTACAAATTTGTAAGTTTCTCTTTTAAGCGGTAATCTTCCAATTTCCGACATGTTCCGGAACCTTGTTAATTATGTTATCCTACCTAGTGATTCAATAATATAGACATTTAACGCTATCTTCTTATGAGCTTATTACGTTCTTTCCTTTATTGGTAGGCCGTTATTTGAACCCCTCGCATCTGCTCTCTTTGATCTCTGGACTACTATAATAAGTAAACCCTGAACTGCGTGAAACATTGGATTAATAGAAGGATTCAATGAAAACGTTAGGCAAATAAAACAAGAACAATAAAACATATGAAAGCTTTAATGCTGTTATACGAACATCCTAAAAGTAATTTATTCATTTCAGCATATATTTTTAAAAAAAGTTCAAGTGGAAGCGAGTAAGAGTAAATCCGATGAAATTCTTATTAAAAATTTAAATTTTAATATATATGAAGCCTTCAGTATTCGTTGTTAAAATGTTCAGAGAAGACAAATTTAAATTTCAGAGATAGGATATAATTTTAAACGAAATGTCAATATTTATATTAATTATTATCACAAGGGGTCGTAATATAATCAATGTTTCTTGAGTGAAGGAATTTGTCAAAAACAGAAATACCGATACTTCGAGGATTAATTAACAGAAGGACAAAAAGTGGGTTATGTGCTACTTATCTAATTGCCGAAGAGCATTATCGTTGGAAGGAATCTACTAACATGATTTATGGTCTAACAGTTCGCAAAAAACTCAAATTGTGTCTAAGTAAAAAAGTTTAGTACGGTACTGATGAATCCATCAATTTTGTGGGAAAACTTATCGTCACAAAAATAAGTTATGTTTTAATAAAAAAAACTTTCTGATATTAAAAGGATCAAAAGGTTCAAGTGGGAGTCCTGAATTAGAAAATTTATAAACTAATATCAAGTATCGAAAAATAAAAATTACGTTGGATTACAGAGATGAATTTAAGAACGTTGTTTACATTGTTAATATATTTCAATACCTAAAAGTTTAGTAAAACACGTTTTTTTATTATATCAACAGGAAAATTAACAAATTCAATGTTGGCAATTAAATAACTGAGCATGAAACTTTATAATTTCATTATCCTTTGTGACTAAGTCGAAATATTTTTTATAAAACAATTTATTTCCAAGTATATCATTAAAAATTTGTTTTAATTAAAATTGTTATTTCATATCTAATTACTTTGAAATTGCATGACTGAATAATTTTGTATAAAAATTTGAAGCTCGGGAATGAAAATAAACGTAGGTATAATTTTAATAAATTAATATTTTGTTTATTTATAAAAAAATAACAAATTTATATTTACGAAGAGATCAAGAGTTTGTTAGTTACTGGTTGAACTTGTAACTCTCTTAACTACATGAATGTTAAATCTAGATCAAATAATGTCCACATATAAAAGTAATTTCTATAACTAAACTAAAAGATTATTTACCAATATTTAAAAACAATAAAATAGTTTAAACATGCTACATTAATCGTAATTTCCTACAAATTTTGAGACTCAGGCGATTCTTGATCAACTAGCAGTGGAACCATCAAATTTAATATTGGTATCTTTAATTCTTGTTGACCAATCACAGCTTTTATACTAAAAGTCACATTATTTTCTTTTTGCTGGTTCTCGTATGTTTTACTGACAATGAGCCCTTAAAAATGATAATAGCCTTCTGTTTCAAATTGACAATTTCTATGATACCAATTTTGAAATTTATTTTAAATTCTAAACAAATTTTGTTGTGTGGTTCAAAATATTGGTAAGCTCATAATGAAATCAATCTCACAAATTTTGCTTTATAGCAAACTGTGCCATTTTGATGAAAATCGATAACGCCATTCGGTTTCAAATTAACGATTCACTCTGATATCATTTATAAAAATGAATTTAAAATTTTAAACAAATTTAATTGTGTAGCCTAAAAGTTTTTAACTTGTGAAATTATAATGAATTATTTTAAATAAATTTACAAGTTTATACACAAATATTAATTTATTTTATTATTATTAAGTTGTAATTTATTTAAAATAATTCATATTTATAATTTGAACAAGTTAAAAACTCAAAATATTTCAATTCAATAGTACCTTAATTAATTATACTTTGTGTAACATTATTACTTTCTGTAGAGTTCCAATTTTTAATTATAAAATAAATATTGTTAATTTGTACCTACCATATTTATTTTGTATTTAATTCCATGTTTCTACTAATTTAGTAGGCATACTTTATAGCCAATTAATTTGTTTATTTGCATGGTTTCAACGCAACGGTAGATTCAATCTGCGTCCATTTATTGGACGCAGATTCCTCACATTTCACAATATCGGTGCTACATTGGGCTACTATTGCAGCAACATATCACTAAAATTTATTTATCAATTTAAGGATTAAAAAATCGCATATTAAATTTTATGGTAGGGTATAATGAATCATAGCAACAAACCAAAACGATGAAATTATTGTCACCCTAAGTAACGTCTTTTAAATATTTTATTTCTGTTGTTTCTTTTTATTTTAAAAAGTTTTAAATCAGAATAGTAAATTGTAATTCGACAACCACTATAATGTGAATTTTCAATTAAAACAGTAAATTTAAATACAAACTTCAATAGGAATAGCGGTAACAACCGCAGTTGTTACCACTGTTGCAGTACGGCAGCAGAAAGTGGTTAAAGTTGCTTCACCGTGATCACTACATAACTGCCTTATGTTTGCAGCTAATTCTATGATTGTCACAAATTTAACCAATAACTACTTAGTTGTTATTGCATATTATGCTTGTACAAAAACAAAAGTTATTTAGTCGATTATCTAAATCTTAATAATACAAAAGCCAACATTGCATTTTCTCAATTTATAGGTCTTTGAATTAACTTTTCTATACCTTAAAAAAATAATTTATATTTTTGTGTATAAAATACTTATTTACCGGTGACTGAAGTGTTTCATCGCTCTCAAAATGCTTTTCACGAAGACATTTTTCCAATTTTGCAAACTGCTAGTAATCGCGTGTTCCAAATGTAGACTTTACGATGGGTGACCAATTTCTTGGAAACCTCATGACGTCTAGACATTTATTGCAACTCTCACTTCGTGCACAGGTGCATTGTCTTGCAGTATAAATATGCATTTGACAATTTTCATCTTTTGCTTTAGTGGAATAAATAGAAACCCAATCGAATAGCATAATACAATTTTATTATGCAAATAAATATTGTTTTATTGCAAATCGTCAATGGCATTTAATCCAAAAATCTGGATATTAGATTTTGCAAAATTATGAAAATAATTATTTTAGTATAGTATTATAATAAGAGCGCTTGCGTAAGTGATGAGATAATAATTAAATCAATAATATGAACTTATTTGCTATTATTCCTTATCACAGGTATTTAAACACGCTTATGCGCATCTACCAAAAAAATAAATGTAGGTTGTAGCGGTCCTAACAAAAATATATTTAATACAAAAAGCCTTCGTATTTTGCAATACTTTCAGCAGGTGTACAATCCAACGTATTTTAATTGATTATTACCCAAAATAAAGCTGAACGATTTATCAAGGAGCTGAAACAAAGTCTTTCATTTCTATAGTTAAGCCTTTTAAATTCCTTCATTTTTATTCTAACCTCTTACCTACCACGCTTAATATATTATTTGATATATTTTATGGCTCAAGAAAACTGAAAATATATGATGTAATAAAGTAATAATTGTTCTATTCCATAGGTATACGAGATGGGTTACTAGGAGAGTAGCCGTGGGAGCAATTGCGACGGTATGGCTTTTAGCGGGGTTGATATCATTTGTACCCATATCACTAGGATTACATAGACCTCCACAACCACTAGTTTATAACGCAGGTGGACACGACTACCCTACGTGTGCTCTTGATCTTACCCCAACGTATGCGGTCGTTTCGAGTTGCATCTCATTTTACGTTCCTTGTATTGTTATGATAGGTAAGTTAAATTTTGCTTTTATTATCTTCCTTCATCCCTTTAAACTTCATTAAATTATTTCACTTGTACGCCTTCGCTGCTTACATTATAATCCGATTTATTATAAATGTTAAACGTTGCGGTTTTTCACGTTTTATTAGTTTAAGTTCAAATTAAATGTACCTACGTACTGTTTATTTTAATTAGAATTAAACGTTTCAAATTTTTAATCATCTTCCATGGAGTGAAAGATATGAGAAAACAGGAGCGACCTATACATAGAAAGTTAAGAGTTTTTCTATACCTTACAAAATAAATTTTTTTTTAAACAGCTCAAGTACTCCCCAATAACTTCAGTAATGCTACTTCAAAATTTCAATCTGATCTTATAAGTTGTTTTTAAATTTAACTTGAAAAACTTTTCTTGTAAAATGAACGAAAGTAAGTAGGTTATAATAAATAATTTAAAAATTCAAGGTGCTCTTACCGATTCTGTTGTAAGTACAATTTCAAAATTTGAATTTAATCCGTTGAGTCGATTTTGAAATTAATACGATAAACTAAATTTATGATAGGAATAATTATAAGAGGACAGAATAATCATGAAATTGAAACTGAAGGCAGATTTTAGGTGGGCCCAATGTTTACATTAGTGTCTCAGTTTGAGACAAATTGAAAAAGTTAAAAAAAGAACTGCCTACCTTTCGATAACTTTAGTTGAAAAACTAAATCCTAAAATTAGTCGTCTCGGCGTCAATCATCGGCTGTCAGATTTAAGTTCTTCAAATCAATATTGAAAGCAGCATTTTCTTGTTACACATTTGACAAGTTAAATCTTTAAAAAAAGTTATGTGTAGATACAGAATAACATTTTAAAAAGGAATCGACAGATCCATCATAATAATATCCGTCTCCAATTGTCAAAAACTCAAGGGATCTATGAAGTAATTTTATAGCAAAATAAAATTTTGTTAATTATTTTGAAAAGTTTTCGCTTAATAGAATTTTAATTGCGTTCAAAAAGTTTTGTCAATCAAAATTTTGTCAATTTTAAACAACCCCGTAAAGTTGAAAAATTTCCAATATAAAATACTGCTTGCAGATGCCATTATATATGTAAATAATGCAAAAGTTTGAGAGGCGCATTTTAATAATAAAATATTATAACTTTTAAGCCACAAGTACAAGAAGCTGGAATAAGTTATTAAAAAGCGTGGCGTGAAGTTTAATAGACAAACCCAAGTTGTTTGTTGCATAATAATAAGCATAAATATGTAGTTTTGCAAGAAAATTGAATTTTTGAAATATGAATAAGCTTTTCTTGATGGTATTCCTTACCTAAAGTGAGCATTTTTGTACTAAAAACAATTTAAAATGCAAGACATGTCTTAAATCAAAGATGAACTCAATTTATAATTGCGGAGTTACTTCACCTATATTGGCAAAAAATTATTCGTTATGGATCTAATAGAAAATCTACACCAAAGAGAAAAAACTGACAGGATCTCTTCAACTAACCCAAATTGGATTGGAATTGGAAAATTGGAAATTGGAAATTGGAAATTGGAAATTGGAAATTGGAAATTGGAAAATTTCTGCACAAGTTTCCAGGGTAATAAAATCAATATAGGAAAATAAAAATGTACTATTAACAAGGTTCGTTACATTGTGATGAATTGTATCAAGTGCAAAATTCTAAGAAAAACAGCTAGGATTTGACTAACATTGCGTATTCTGCCGTGTTAAAAGAAAAGGTTCTTAAAAATTTTAAAAACGGTGGCTACTGGTTGAAATTAAAGCATAATATAGACCAATACTAACACACGGATGCAAAACATAAGTGCAGAGTACGACAATAAAGATGAAGAGTAAGGTGCCGGCAAGAGAGATGAAGTACCTGAAAGCTATAACGAGAATAAAAAGAATATGAATCTAAAAAACAAACTTGGAAAAGAGACAGTAAAAGAATACATAGAAAGAAGACAGCTGGGATGATGGGGGCACTTACAGAGAATGAGTGAAAAACGACCGACCAAAAAAAATGGGAGACAAGAGAGGAGTACAAGGAAAGAAAAGGAAGACGACCAGAAACTTGAGATGAAACAGTTGAGAAAGTGTTAAAAAATAAAGAAGCATCAGTTTAAGAACCAAAACAAATAGTTAGAAGATAAATTCATTATATTATATGTAAGATTCTCGAGAGATTCAAAGATGCTTGGGCATTGACATGAAAACAATACACACGATTTTTCATGATCATTTACAAGTATGGAAGCTCTGCAGTCGTTGGATCCCACACAATTTGAGAGCAGCTCAAAAGCAATGTCGTGTCAAATGGCGTCAAGAAATGCTCAAGAAATTCAACCGAGGTCTTTCAAATTTGGTCTACAATATCGTTACTGGTGATAAAACTTGGATTTATTTATATGAACCCTAAAATAAGCAACAGTCCAGTGTTTGGGTATTTTAACCTGAGCCTAAACTAACAAAAGTTGTCCGTTCACGTAGTCCTGCAAAGCAAATGATCGTTTGTTTCTTTGGTATTACTGGACATGTGGCAACCATAGTTTTAGAAGATCAAAAAACCGTGAACGCTAATTGGTATATTACAATTTGTTTGCCGAAAAAATAAGAAAAAACAATAAAAATCGGCGAATTATTCTGCATCATGACAATGCAAGCTCTCACACAGCGCGTCAACGGTTGACTTCTTATCCAATAAAAATGTTGATTTAATGACCCTTTGCTCGAATTGACCTGATTTGTCACCTAATTTTTTGTCATCAGAAGCAGCTGTTAAAACATTTAAAACACTGGTTTTTGAGGTATCAGCTTAAGAGTGGAAAAAATGCTTTTGCAGATTGGTTTCGACGTATGCAAAAGTGAATTAATCTCAAAGGCGAATACTTTTAAAAGCAATAAAATTATTTACCAAATTTTATTTGTGTTTTATCATATAGTTTCCGGAAACTTTTCCAGCAACCTACGTATAATTTTTGCTAATAATTTTAAACTTACATTGAACTATTTAATAAATTTAATTTTTAAGTATTTGGTTTATTAATTGGATCTAAGTAAGTCTAAAAACCTTGGGTATTGAGACCGGTACTTGCTAAAGAAGATAGTTCAATTGAAATAGTTTCCAAAAAAAAATTATTCAATTATTATTAAAAATATTAAAATCTTTTGTATATTATTGGAATACAATACAGTCCTGATTACAACTTTGTTTTGTTTTAGGTATATACTGCAGATTGTACTGTTACGCCCAGAAACACGTGAAAAATATACGAGCAATAACGAGACCGATAGATATACCAGGAAACATGGACACAAAGAAAAGCATAAAACAGAAAAATAAAGCGTTACATATTCACTTACATAATCATCACAGTTCACCTTATCACGTGAGTGATCATAAAGCGGCGATAACGGTGGGAATAATAATGGGAGTATTTTTGATATGTTGGGTGCCATTTTTTTGCATCAATATAGTGGCGGCGTTTTGTAAGACTTGCATTCCGGACATTACGTTTAAAATATTGACATGGTTAGGGTATTCAAATTCGGCATTCAATCCAATAATTTATTCAATATTTAATACGGAATTTAGAGAAGCTTTCAAACGTATTTTAACGGCTCATTATCCAGATTGGTGTAAATGCGGATACGAATCTGTATCTATAAACTCTAACGACAAATTTATTACAGATCACGGAACTAAAACTGTCATTGTTAATGCAAGAGGCAATGGATCGTTTCGGGAATTTTCAAGTGAAAATTTAAGTACAGACTCAGCGAGACAATTGCGCGTTAACTCGAACGAAAAAAATAAATTTGATGAAGATGTCAGTGCCATATGACAGGACTGTGATCATATAAGAGACACTATGGTGTAGCTAACAAATCAAGTTATCGTTCGAATTGCTGCAGTTGTAAAAATAATCGACTGGAAAAAATTGGCTGTGTTTAATTTTAACGTAGTTAAGTGAACTTATTGGATGGTTCGACAACACAAACTCATCAAAATAAATATTCAGTGTTTAGTGATACTAGGAATTGACTAATTAATGTAAACTGTACAAATAATGAACAAACAAACAGCACCTCTTAGTTTATAATATCAATTATTGTGATTTCTCGCCATATCATTTTTATCCATTCATTTTATTGTACTATAATTTGCCCATAGCAATATTATTAAATGGTTGTGATTATTTTTGTTAACTATTAGATAGATAACTTTTATATTATAGATTGGAGGTGAACAAATTTTTAGGAAGTTTAAGGTGAGTTGCGACCCAATAAAAAAGTATTCCCACTTCTGCTGTTAGTTTAAG
Organism: Rhagonycha fulva; assembly: GCA_905340355.1. Lineage (NCBI taxonomy): Eukaryota > Metazoa > Arthropoda > Insecta > Coleoptera > Cantharidae > Rhagonycha > Rhagonycha fulva. The sequence continues at coordinate 6,081,963 of HG996559.1, forward strand.
AAAACAATTTATTAGTCTTATTAGTGTTATTGATTGTTCCGTCCAAACAATTATTTCAAACTTTATTCTTTCCACCTTACATTTTAACCAAAATTTAGGAAATGTTAAGGAACGAGTTCACCCCAATTCTAGACTGTTCAACTTATCTTCCAATCAAGCTAAAATTATACAGGGTGTAAATATAATAACAAAATTAATGTTTATAAAATATTCAAAACTTCAATCATGTATGTGACATATCCAAAATCTATCAAAAAAAACTATTGTATATATTTTACTGCATCAATAAAAATAAAAGTGTTACTCTTTGTAAATTCTGCAATTGTATAAATTAAATGTTTTATACCCTCTAATTGCATGTATCTTTAAGTATTGTACATAAAAGACTATATAAATAAATATTTCAAAAATCTATAATTGCAAAATGTAGTTACTAGAGGATGGGTGACCGCCTGACGATCGATTCCACTTTCTCTTATCAACCGTACTAAACTATAGATCTGTTCGATACACAAGTGTATTGTGTGTTGCATATTTAACTAATATAAATTGTACAAATCTTTTTTTAAAATAAAAAGCATGAATTAATTTGATACGCCAATTTCGCAAAATTAAGTACCATCTGCAATAGAATGTTCTTGTATTTTATGTGCAGAAAATTAAGTTGTTCTAACTTTGCTTTATTCTGGTTGTGAATCCCATCCAGCTCCAAATCAACAACAGAGACAGATGACATCAAAGACTTGCTAAATACCCAAAAGAATGGAAATAACAAATCACGAGGAATAAAAAAAAAACTTCATGGTTATAAGACCCATACATTATTTTTGCAAATTTTTCTTACATTTTGTTTGATATAAACAATTACATATGTTAAACGCAAACAAAGTATTTGCTGTGATCATAAAATTCAGTTTTCTGAGTGTAGGTATAGTAACAAAACAAAATTAGATAAATTCATTTATTAACTACATTAATTTTGTGCTTTCGTCTTCTCTTTTGACCGCACTCGTTCGAAAACAACAGGTTTATCCCCCGAAAGACACCTCGTCGTAAAGTCGTCGTTGTTCCAAGACAAACTAGCTAAAGAATTCCACACTCTTTGATCTTCAGGAACTCTAATTTTATTTAAAATTTGTTGGGAAATACTCGGAATAACAGGAAGTAAAATAACCGACGCTATTCTCAAAGTTTCCATTGTTACGTGCAGCACAACATCCAACTGCTGCATTTTTTTTGCTTTTTTTAATTCCCACGGTTTTAACGTTTCAAAAAACAGATTAGCGGTTTGCAAAGTTGTAACTACGGAACCAATAACCCGATGGAAATTGTATTCGTCGTAATGTAGACGACATTCTTCTAGAAAAATAAAAATAATTGCTAAAAGAATTAAAAATCTATTAAATGTACCTGGAAGAGAAGTAACTAATTCAATCAATTTCTTTGTCACGTCCTTTGATGCTATTTCTTGAAAAGCTTCTAAATCAATCGCCGGAAAAACCTGATTGGGATTTAAAGCTTTGCTGGAACAGCGGCTTAATAAATTACCTACGGTATTAGCTAATTCGGCATCAAGAATACAACCTATTTTTTCATCACTGTAATCTAAACACATAAATTAGTAAACATTTAACCAAATTTGAAAGCTTACGTACTTCCATCGGAATGGGTAACGTCTTCATGTAACAAAAAATACCTTAAACCGTCGCTCGTATAATCATAACTCGATTTTGTTGGACAAATCACGTTATTTTTTGACTTGGACATTTTTTGACCATCCACTGTCCAATGTGAGTGACACAACAATAACTTAGGAGGCTCCAAATTTGCGGCTAACAAAAAAGCCGGCCAATAAATGCCATGAAATCTAGAAAAACAACAAATATTTTGTAATAAGAAACTTCCCGAAGGATTATATTGTAGGATTACGCAGTTAAATTTAATTAAGGAACAATTTAGTTGTACCTACTACTTAATTGAGTTCAAGAGTCGAAGACAAAGTTAATAAATAAACCATTAAACTTTAAATTTTAAGATTATGAATATTTAAGTGGTGTAGGAATATTTGAAGAGTTTTATGATGACCAAAGACGTCAATAAATACCGACGTGACGGGAGCAAAAAAATTTGGTTTATGCCCGACAGCACTTCCTGATGTTTTCTAATGACTTTAGTATAATCCTAAGTTACATAATAAATTTTAAAAATTAACATTTTTGATGTGATTTGGCGATGACAGTTCCTAATTAGCTTGCATCTTCCATTTTTAAAATTTGTAGAACACAAACTTTTTTTTTTATTTATAAGTTTCACAAATTCTTCAAAGTATTTATTATTAAATTTGCATATCTAAATTTACAAAATTGCTTTCATTTTTATTTCTAGCTCAATTTTCTAAGGTCCATCTACTTATCTGTTCGCCTGTCTTACATTTTCGGGGCTGCACCCCAGCATAATACAAATTTTAACGGTTATTCATCAGTCATTAATGAGTAGCGCCAACAAATAAACTTGGATCTTTTACCAAGTAGAGCGAGTTATTATAAAAGTAAATAAAAACTTACCTAAGTACCAACAAGTGAATAAAAAAGAGAACCAAGGTAAAACATAAACAAAAACTAATAGTAGCGTTTCAAGATTTCTGGACAATAGATGCAACGCAAAAAAATTCTACAGTGGTGTCCGAACCAGAGTGAGAATAACCCAGATTAACGTCAAAAAACATGCGGGGTTGGCATAGCAGGGAAAACCTGAAGATACGAGAACTTCATTTTAAATAAATTTAAAATAAAAATAATATTAATATGTATTTAATGTAAAAGTTATTTTCTTTTATAAAATCATAAATTTTAATGTTTATATTCCGCAAGAAGAGTAAAAGTTTGAAAACGTGTTCATTTTAGAGTTAACATAAGAAAAGAACAAAAATTACTAAGCGATCTATAATGGCTTTTATCTTTCTATAGTTACATACATTATTATGTGCATAAAAACGTTTATAGGCAGACAAGGCGTTTTATCTAAAGGGTCTTCTGTATAAACCAGCCTGGAACTTCCGGGCCGTGTTCCGCAGAACACATGGAACACCGGTAGTTTCGCCGCTGGTAAGATAATAATGTGCGAAAACTTAGAATGAAAGAACGCCAAATTCACAAAAAGTTAAGAAAGAATAAATATGAAAACTGGAAGGGTTGCAATTTTAGATAAGCAAATAACAAAGCCATTTTGATCGATTAAGTGTATGTCAACATTTGATTAAGTTACATCCCATTTAAAATCTAAAACGATAGCATTGTAAGCAACATATTATACACAAAACATTGCAAATTTGTGAGATAATCTAAAGTCATTTATCTCAGCCGCATTTTTTTGACACGCTAAAGACATAAAAGCTGATATTCATTCTTTACAATATTTGATTGATGACATCATGCGAGTTGAATAATAAATAAAAAGCTTTTAAGTTTAAACCGTACATGCAAAAAAAGCACCAAAAACAATCATTTTTATGTAAAATTAGTTTCAATACTTCAAGTAAAATTTTACGCCACGTTCTAGTGTAGAAATTAAAATTAATGGTGTACTTACTTCAAAATATCTTTCCCAATGACTTGAACATCGGGCGGCCATACTTCTTGAAAATTTGAATTTATTGGATTTGAATAGCCCGCAACCGTTAAATAATTAACGAGTGCATCGAGCCATACGTGTATAGTTTGAGTATCATCTCCGGGAACTTTAATACCCCAATGGATACGTGACGATGGTCTGGAGATAGACCAATCAGGCAATTTATCTTTGGAAATCATGTCTAATAAAATTTTATGGAACTTGGCAGGTCGAACAACGTTTTCTTAAAAAGAAAATAAATATAACGTAAAAGCACAATTTAATTTTTACAACACAAACAGACCATTTTTAGTAAGCCAATGAATTAAATCCTCTTGTAAATTACTGAGACGAAACATATAATTTTTTTCGTCTGTCCATTCGACGGGATTACCGCTTTCAATCGAAACCCTAACTTTTTTCCCATTTGGCAAATCGACTTCTTTTGTTTGAGTTTCTGTTAAAAAAGCTTCATCGCTCACACAATACCATCCGACGTACTGCGATGAATAAATGTGACCGTTCTTATATATAGTTTTCTAGTAACAAAAAAAATATTATAAAAATCAAAAAACTAAAGTGCTTTTAAGTATTAATAAAGAAACGCACCCAAAAATTCTGTACTGTACGCTTATGAGCTTCATCCGTTGTTCGTATAAAATCTGTATAGCCGACGCTGAATCTATCGGCCATATTTTTGTATTCTTTAGAAATATTGGAACAAAAGTCTTGTATTGAAATATTCTTCGCTTGTGCCGATTTTTGAATTTTTTGGCCATGTTCGTCTGTTCCTGTGACAAACTTCACAGATATTTTTGGATTCAATATACGTCGATATCTTTGGACTACATCGGCTATTACGGAACTATGCAAATGGCCAATATGAGGAGCTAAAAAAGTATTTTTTTAATTAAAAAGCTTTTGAAGAGGCTAACCGTAATTAATAACAACAATAATGAATATTTATTATTTTCTTAGAAACATTTAAAGTGTTTTCCCAACAATTTAATTAGGTTATTATCATTATCTTTTTCTTTTTCGTAATAAAATTTATTTAATCAATGATGGTCAATTGAAACTAAGTTGGGATTATTATATTTCAACAAAGAGGTTGCGTAGATAGCCATATTTTTTTAAATATATACTCCGGTACCATATACAAATAAATAAAAATTGTAAAATAAATTTAAAAAAATGAAAAACAAATTGTGAAACGGTTTGGGATTTTTTTCTTATTTCCAGGATTTATTTAAGTTGTTTTTGCACTTACGGGATACTTAAGTTGTTAAGTATTTAAAACTGTGCTTTAAAAAATATTTATCACATAAAAAATATATAGGTACCTACTTATAAAATATTATTACCCTATCAATTAAAATTCAATAGTTACTCATGAAATAAAATTTTACATGCAAATTTTTGATAAACCACTAATTTAAGAAAAGTCAATTGATGCTTTAGGACACTTCTATATAGTATTAAGTAGGGTAAGTCAAAAATAAATAACAGCTACAAACGATTTTAAAAAGGGAAGCCCCCGCAAACTAAGAAATTTTTGTGGCTAACTTCGCTAGTGGAATCCTTAATTTTTGTATGTTTTTCACATGTTGCAGTATTCGCTGTGTGCGTAGGTGTAGAGGGGATACGAAAATCAATCAAAGCGTTTGGAGTGGCCGGTAATAGAACTGAATTGGGACTTGCTTTATGTGATTACCATGAACTTAGAAGGATTATGACCCGCAACTCCCTACCTGAAAGCTTAAAATTTGCCAGCTTTTTATATGTCAAGAGTCCCAATTATTTTGTCTATTTGAGTCACCAGAGGGCAGCAAGAACAACGCACACAGCGAATACCACAGCGGTATCACATAAATTTCTGTTAAATAACATTTCTATCCTACTGATCCGTTTATTTCACATGACTGTACAGCTTCCTGTTTATTATTTTATATGATTCAAGGATAAAATGAATAACTCTGAAATAAAAATTACGAAAAGTTGATGACAACGAATGATAATTTACTTTGCATTTACAATAATGAGCGTTTTTAGTGGTATTTATCATTTTCGAATCAGATTTTCCTCATAACTATTGTACTTTGACTTTCAGTTAGTCATGAACATTAGACTTGTTTCAAGTAAAACATTAAACTATCTACCTATAATACTAAATAAACAAAAATTCGAAGAAAATTATGAAAAATATTATTTGGGTAGTTGCAGTCGCATTTCTTGTTCAAGATGTCGACTGTAATAAGGAACTTCTGTCTAAGGTAGCTTCTAATTTTGAAATATTTCGGTTGAATTAAGCAATTCTTTTCAATTTGAAAAAGAAATATGATTTTCACAAAATAAATTAAAAAAATAAAAATTTAATTTCACTAGTTAATGATATCAACAATTTAAAAAAAAATATTATAAATCAATTTTTTGTAAAGCATTTTAAACCATTTTTTTAATATTAACATATTTAAATACATAATACGTTTGTTTTTTATCGGGACATCCACATCCTTGCTATGTTTGCATGGTTAAGGATTTCTTCACATTGCTTGTAATTGTCTCGATAGCAGTATTTGTAACCAAACGTCTGCAGCCGGAAATAGAATTTTGTATTTATTTGTGTACGATAAGATCGCAGATAAAACTGGGGATAGCTCAAACAACTGAAAAAAAAGAGTCAGTCGCTGGTTAAAGTCGCTGTTCCTTGCGAATGATATACCTTAAGCTTAAGGTATAACAAATTTGTCTTCAATTTTGTGTGGTATGATGACCACATAACCACGTACAAATTATTAAATTTATGATTTTTTTTTTTTAATAATAGTAGTTTATATCACGAGGGCGTAAGGGGTTGTTTTTCGTCACGAGACGTAGTTTATGACACGAGCCGCAAGGCGGCGAGAGGAATAATAGTCGAGAGATGAAAAAACCCTAGAGCCTGAGTATTATGAACAGCTTTTCGTGAATTTGGGAATAATATCCGACAAAATTCACGATTTTTTTGCAATAATTGCATAAATTTCATAAATTTATAACACGTTTTAATTGACATCGTGGTAGTGTAAAACCAACTTCTACTTGTAACCATGGTGTTTTTCTTGGCACCAGTTGGTACCCTGGAGGGCGGCCATGTTGGGGCGCCATGTTCATTTTGATTTTTACTTTCGTAAAGTTTGAACGTTTGTGTATTGTGTCGTGTGTTTTCAATTAAAAATGCTTAAAAACCAAGAAATAATCGTTAAATAATCAATAAATACGACATTGTGGTCGCATCTATCGATGTTCATGGACACGTTGCAAAAAAATTGCAAATTTGATAATTTGGATAGATCACGTGGTAGGTACTATCGCGTTCAGCAAAAAGCGGTATTTATGGGGCAAATTTATAGACAGGCAAGTTTTTCACAATTGTGTGGTTAAGATAAAATATGTAAATAAATAATTTTTGAAAATTTTTGTTTTTTTGAATTTTTTTTTACTCCCGGGAGAAGAACAAAGTGTGACAAAAAGAGCTTCTTTACTCCCGAAAAACCGGGTGTAAAGTGGTCACTTTACACCCAAAATCACGAAAATAAATTTATAATTTATTTATTATTAATTTAATTACAATAAAATTATTACTGTAGTTAATTTACTTTTAGTTTCATCAAAATGGATACAAACTTAAAAATGTTCGATTTCAATTAATGGATTATGATAAACAGTTTTTCAATTTCTTTCAAATTAAAGCATTCAAATACAATCGTACTATCACGGCCCATAATGGTACGATGAACCTTAAGGTTTACGCTAAGGATGACCTCGAGGTAAAAAGGATAATAAAACTTGGTTTACATCTAATTCAGAATATTGTTGGTTATTGCTTACTATAAAAAAATAAATAAACATTAAAAAAATATTATGTATTTTCAGGTACTTGTACAGGCTTATAAGTTTCTGAGTAACCAGTATCGACGCTTTCCGATACGTTTCCAGCTCAATTTAAAAAAAACTGTAGACGCAAACGCATTAGGCTTGGGAGGACTACGGAATTGTGGTAATTTTACGGACTTTTACTTTCATAAGGTATCACTAATTATTTCTGTTAGTAAACTGAATACACATATATATTTTTTTATTTACAGGATGTTACATATTTCGCCTGCAATTTTGTTGTGGATGAAAAGCGTTTTCCTCCACTTATTCCTGATGGCCAATATAAAATTAACCTGACATTCTTATATTTCAACAAAAAAGTTGCGTGGCTCGCTATATTTGGTGAAGTGTATACTCCAGTACCATATCCAAAGAATTAAAAGTTGCGATATAAATAAAAAAAAAAAACGGAAAAGACATTGAAACGGTTTGGGATTTTCTTCTTAATTTTAGGGTTTATTCAAGTTGTTTTTGCACTTGACTTACGCAATACTACGCAATAAAACTGTACTACTTTAAAAATTATTTTGCACATAAAATAAATATGTAATACTTAGTATACACTAATAAAAAATGTAATTAAAAAAAAAATGTAATTTTTTATTATTGTAAAATTATAAACACGTGCATATATTCAACTATAATGTAGCAAGAGCGATAATAATCCCTTTGATTAGGAAAAGTCAAAAATTGATGCTTTGGGACACTTTTATAGTAGGTATTAATTACGCAAACGCGTAATTTTTTATTTTTATTAATTTTAATATTTTATATTAGGTATAATTTTTATAATTTTAAAAAAGTAATAATACCTATATAATAATTAATTAAAATAAATTAAAAATAAATAACGCTTTAAAAAAAGTAAGCCCCGCAAACTAAGAAATTTTTGTGGCTAACTTCGCTAGTGGAATCCTTAATATTTGTATGTTTTTCACATGTACCACAGCGGTACCACACAATTTTCTGTTAAATAACATTTCTATCCCATGGGTTCGATGATTTCACACGATTGGACAGCTTCCTGTTTAATCTTTTGTAGGAAGCATAAACAAAATTATTAACCGTGAAATAAAAATTACGGAAAGTTGATGGCAATGAAAGAATGAATGATGTTCTATTTTGCATAAGCAATAATGAGAGTTTTTATTAGATATTTATCAATTTCAAATCAGATTTTCCTCATAACTATTGTACTTTGACTTTCAGTTTGTCGTGAACATTAGACTTGTTTCAAGTAATACATAAATAAACTATATACTATTCTTATACTAAAGAAACAAAAATTCAGAAAAAAAAATGAAAAATATTATTTGGGTAGTTGCAGTGGGATTTCTTGTTCAAGATGTTGATTGTAATAAGGAAATTCTGTCTAAGGTAGCTTCTAATTTTATAATATTTCGGTTTAATTAAGCAATTCTTTTAAAAATAATAGACAATTTCGTTTTGATTTACCTATAGTACCTTTTTCTGTCAACTAATTTTTTGGTCAGTATTTTTTTAAATACTTAAATGATTAATATCTAATAATATTTTGGTCAGTATAAATATTTAAGTAGTATTAAATCGAATTTTGGTCAGAATAATTTGTTATTTTGGTCAATATAATTTGTTAATTTGGTCAGTATTATTTGTTATTTTAGTCGCAGTAATCTGTACAGGGTGACAATCCTGAACAAGTGAATCCAGTTTTCTCTTTGTTTTGAGAAATTCACAAACCACACTTGAAATGGTTTTCGTTTGAATTGATTTTATACTTTCATTGGAATATTTTTTCACCACTTTTCTACTGTTTTAATGGTTAATTCAAAAAATCTTGACAGAGGTAGCCTTTCACGAAATGTATCTTTTTTATCACTAAATTGAGACTCGATTGCATTGTTTGTAGGAGTATAATGCACAATACCTTCATACAAATTTTGATAAGATCTGCACCATTGCAGTTTCATGTATTCAAAAAATTCTGTTTGCTTTTTTTGAAGCCATTTCTTGATAAACGAAGGTACAGCTTCATCAAATACTTCTTTATTTGGAGATAATTATTGTAATGTATCTCTGTTATTTATTACTTCTTTTCTCAAGACTTCCTTCACTAATAATTATTTAAAGTTTTTTGGAAACTTTGCGCTTCATGTGTGCGGCCAACACATGATTAATAGCTCATTGTCGCCGAATGTTTGAGGCATCAGATATTAAATAATCGGGATCAATTTGCTCGTTTATTCAATTTAGGCCAGCATATGTTTAAAATACTGACCATTTATTTAAAATACTGACCAAATAAATATAACCCCCTTTTTTTGAATATATACCTAGTGAATTTACTACTTTTTCCTATTAGAGTGAGAAAAAGTAGATTGACAATAAATTCTTATTCTCGTTAGCACACAAAAATATTTTTAATGCGTCTATGTAAATTTATAAAACTAAAGAACATTTTTGCTTATGGGTTTAATAATTATTACTTCTTCTTTTTCTACATTAATTTGTCGGATTTTATATGCAAAATCCTCCGCAGATTGAACATTCTCTACAACCTCGTTTGGTATATTATATGAGGCCAACCCTGAGCTTTGGTGGACAACCAAACAGAATTCATAAAAAGATCGCTTTATTCCACCATGTATAAGGTACTGTTCTTCATTAGTTGAGTTGCATTGACTCCAGAGAGAAATGTTGTAGTGTTGTATCCAGGTAGTCAACATGTTCTCAATATCTTATGGTTGGTGCGTTCCACACTGCCTTGACTTTGACTGTGGCTTGGTTTTCCGTGAACTATTTTAAAATTAAGCCATATAATCAGGACTATTATGAATCACCAACGTTGTTATAAAGGTGACAGTTATAACATAAAATAAAGTTTTTCGGTAAATCCTACCAATGAAATCGATATGATTTACCAAAATATGTTATAACGGTTACCTTTATAATAACCCCTGATAATCCCTTATTATATATGTTTTTAAATCGTTACTTACTCTATTAGCAAACTCCGTCATTATCGCTTTGGAATACTAAAGAAGCTCCTAGTAGGAAGTAAGGTAAAAATGTCAGTAATAATATGGCAAATATTTTCGAGGGTTTTGGATGTCAATGCCTTTAAAATCACAAATTTTGTAAGGCGATCCTGTAAATTTGTTATTGTCGTCAGGTTGAAATTAAAAATCCATTAGTTCAGCTTCTGGAATTGAAATTGAAATTGACGGTATCCGTGACTGTATACATTTACAAGTGAAAGTATATTTTTAATATAATATGCACTGTCACGGTAACGTATACACGGTAAGCTCAATATTTTTTATGACAGTTGCTTTTTGAAAAATCTTCCAGCTATTTAAGTCATCAGCTTCGTTTAAACTGTAGTCGCAGGTGACTTGGCAGTAGCCCATCCTATTAACCTAATTTTGTAATACATAGTCGTTTGTTTTAAAATTAAAATTAATTTCGAAGCAGTAATGTCGTTTTTCGGCACTTAATTTTTGATAAAAACCCTATATTCAAATAATTCAAATATTGGTGCAAAAATCTGTCCTAAATCCGTCCCAACCTCGCTAACTCTAATAAATAAAACTAGGGAAGACTCGAACAACTGAAAATGAGTCAGTCGCTGGTTAAGGCCGCTGTTCCTTGTACATTGTATACCTTAAGGTATAACAAATTTGTCTTCATTTTTGTATGGTATGATATTAACATGAGCACAAACAAATTGCTAAATTTATTTTTAGTTTCATCAAAATGGGTACAAAATTAAAGACTTTCGATTTCAATTAATGGATTATGATAAACAGTTTTTCAATTTCTTTCAAATTAAAGCATTCAAATACAATCGTACTATCACGGCCCATAATGGTACTATGAACGTTAAGGTTTACGCTAAGGATGACCTCGAGGTAAAAAGGGCATTAAAATTTAGTTTACATGTAATTCAGCACATTGTTGGTTATTGCTTACTATAAAAAAAATAAAAAAACTTTAAAAAAATATTATGTATTTTCAGGTACTTGTACAGGCTTATAAGTTTCTGAGTAACCAGTATCGACGTTTTCCGATACGTTTCCAGCTCAATTTAAAAAAAACTGTAGACGCAAACGCATTAGGCTTGGGAGGACTACGGAATTGTGGTAACTTTACAGACTTTTACTTTCATAAGGTATCACTAATTATTTCTGTTAGTAAACTGAATACACATATATGTTTTTTTATTTACAGGATGTTACATATTTCGCCTGCAATTTTGTTGTGGATGAAAAGCGTTTTCCTCCACTTATTCCTGATGGTCAATATAAAGTTAACTTGACATTTTTATATTTCAACAAAAAAGTTGCGTGGATAGCTATATTTTTGGAAATATATACTCCAGTACCATATCCAAAGAAATAAAAATCATGAAATAAATAAAAAAATGAAAAATAAATTATGGAACGGTTAGGGATTTTCTTGTAATTTCCAGAGTTTATTCAAGTTGTTTTTGCACTTCACTTACACGATACTAAAGTTGTTAAGTATTTAAAGCTGTACTTTAAAAATTATTTTGCACATAAATATATAAAATATATTTATATAATAAATATTAATATAAATATTAATAAATATATTAATATATAAAATACTTATATCAAATATGGAACTTTTTATTATTGTAATATTATGAACATAAATATTCAGCTATAGTGTAACAAGGGCAATAATAATTACGCAATAATTTTGTGAAATCATTTACAAAAGTGTGTTGCTTAGTCAGTGCCAACCGCGTGGAAAGGCGGGTTTGTAGACATTGAGCTGATTATTACGGTATCAATTAAAATTCAATAGTAACTCCTGAAAAAAATCTGCAATTGTCAAACTTATATCTATTTATTTATCTTAGATATGTTTGACAATACAAAAATTTTATTTCATGGGTAACTATGGAATTTAATTGACAGGGTAATTATTAGTTCAATGTTAAAAAATTGCTCTAAGAATCTTATCGGTTCGAGTGCCATTTACAGTCAAAATTTGTGCAGATTAGTCAAGGTAAGTCAAGTAAGTAAGTCAAATACATAGACGTATAATTTAACGTAAATACGTCTTCGAGGGATACCCGTTTTCGCCCAGGTCTACAATCGAATAACATCGATTTAAAAGCAACTTTCAAGCTTTAGCTGAAAGTTCTGTAGTTCTGTCTCTATGTTCATGTTGTTGTTGACTTGTTTTCTTATTCTTTTAACTTCTTTAACGTCCTTTTGTTCTGTAATCTGCTCTGTTGTTATGGTTCATTCTAAAATTGTTTTCAAGTACGTATATTTATGTAGATGTCGATTCACCTATTATAGTAATATATCAGATTATTTTTATATTATCACATTTCGCCGTGAGTAATTTTATATTTTGTTTTAATTAACCCATTATCCCCACCTGTCGATAATTTTTCGATAGATTTTAACCCATAAACATAAAGGTTAAAAAGTAACAAAAATAAAAATAAAAAACTCAAAGATTTTCTTTCTTTTAAATTCAAATAGTTATTTGATAATTAATTTTAAGGTTGATGGATTTACAAAGTACACGGTAAATCAAAAATAAATAACTGATGGCAAACGCTTTTAAAAAAATAAGCCCCCGAGAACTAAGATATCTTTGTAGCTAAATTGGTATGTTTTTCACATGTTGCGGTATACCACAGCAATATCATACAAATTTCTGTTAAATAACAATTCTATCCTTCCAGTCCGTTTATTTAAAAAAATTGAACAGCTTCCTGTTTATTCTTGTATAGGAAGCATGGACAAATAAAAACTACGGAAAGTTGATGGCAATGAATGATTGAAAGATATTCTAGAATTTTATTCGATATTTATCAATTTCAAATCAGATTTTCCTCATAGCTATTGTACTTTGACTTTCAGTTAGTCATAAACATTAGACTTGTTTCAAGTAAAACATTAAACTATCTATACTATATAAACAAAAATTCAAAGAAAATAAATGAAAAATATTATTTGGGTAGTTGCAGTCGCATTTCTTGTTCAAGATGTCGACTGTAATAAGGAACTTCTGTCTAAGGTAGCTTCTAATTTTAAAATATTTCGGTTGAATTAAGCAATTCTTTTCAATTTAAAAAAATAGTTATGTTTTTTTAAATTTAATCGAACGCAAACGCGTCTCTTCGTCAAAAGTTCAATAAAAATATAAATCAGATTGATTATTATTGTTTATAACTCGATAAAATGTAAAAATTTACAATTACGGCCTGTAGCCGGAGTCAGTCGCTGGTTAAGACCGCTGTTTTTTGCAAAAAACTAATTTGTTCTCAATTTATTTTTTTGTTTAATTTAATTACATTAAAATTATTACTGATGTAGTTACATAATTTATTTTTAGTTTCATCAAAATGGGTTCAAAATTAAAAATTTTCGATTTCAATTGATGGATTATGATAAACAATTTTTCAATTTCTTTGAAATTAAAGCATTCAAATATAATCGTACTATCACGGCCCATAATGGTACTGTCAACTTTAAAGTTTACGCTAAAGATGACATCGAGGTAAAAATAAACATAAAAACTTGGTTTCCATCTATTTCAGAACATTGTTGGATTTTTTGATATATATTTCGCACCCCAAACTTTGGAAATAAATAATAAGGATCTTGGTGTATGAGGGAGCGTGCGAATAAAAACAACAGAACAGTTCGTCTACCGGTTTCGGTTTTTTATTTAACCATCATCAGGACTAAAAAACATACAAAAAATATAAAGATGATCCGGTGAATTGATGAAAAGTTTATAAACCTAACTTGGAAACTAGATGGAATGTGTTGTGAAAGATTGGGGTGCAAAATATATGTCCACATATTATATGGGTTTCTTCGAAAATTTAGAGAGGTATACTTGGGATCCATATCAGCATAGCATATTCGGACATAAGACGTGTGAGAGTTGAGTTGGATGAAAAGATAGACAGACACTCTCCATTCCATTCTACCACCTCATATGGTAAATAAGTTTATTCGTGTTAATACGAAGAGGGCCAAATCTTTGTCTGTTGGAGTTAGGGGTAGCAACGTTCACAAGATAGAAAAACTTTGAATAGATAATCACCAGTATAATGCTTTGGGTGATTCTTCATGGGTATTAAATATATCTACGGTACAACTCCATTTAACATCAAAAATTCGAAATCTGCTATGAAAAATATTATTGACACAAAGATTCCACAAGATTACGTTTTTATATCCTTCGATGTTTGCTCTCTGTAAAATGTAAAAAACAAATGTATTCAAGAGAACTCCAATAGCATCTTTAACAAATAACCGGGACCTCATCGCTCCATTCATGTGGATGTCTTTATGGCTATGGTATCTTTTTTTGTTTTTGATAACAGCTATTTCCTATTCAATGGCGATTTTTATTCCCAGATAATTGGTTGTGCAATGGGAAACCCCTGCAGTGACATATTTTTGCAAATTTTGTAATGAATAATTTGCTGGTTAATTTCTTTAGCTCCGTCAATTTTGAATTGCCTTTTTTGATGCTAATATTATGTCGATGACATATTGGCATCCATTTCTTTTTATAAGGTGCAAAACTGTCTGGATATCCTTAATTATTATGATGAGCTTCTACACTTCACTCACAAACTGGAGTTTGAGGGCTCTATCCCTTTCCTTGGAACAAAAGACTTTGTTCATTGATTTTATGTTACACGTTGAATTTACGTTACAAAAATATTATACCTATATTTTTAGGTACTTGTACAAGCTTATAAGTTCCTGAGTAACCAGTATAGACACTTTCCAATGCGATTCCAACTAAATTTAAAAAAAACTGTAGACTCAAATGCATTAGGCTTGGGAGGACTACGTAATTGTGGTAACTTTACGGATTTTTACTTTCATAAGGTATTACTAAGTACTTCTGTTAGTTAATTGCATATACATATATATTTTTGCATTTACAGGATGTTACATATCACGCCTGCAATTTTGTTGTGGATGAAAAGCGTTTTCCTCCACTTATTCCTGATGGTCAATATAAAGTTAACTTGACTGTTTTATATTTCAACAAAAAAGTTGCGTGGATAGCTATATTTTTGGAAATATATACTCCAGTACCATATCCAAAGAAATAAAAATTATGAAATAAATAAAAAAATGAAAAATAAATTGTTAAACGGTTTGGGATTTTCTTCTTATTTTCGGGGTTTATTCAAGTTGTTTTTGCACTTTACGTACGGGATACCTAAGCTGTTAAGCATTTAAAACTGTACTTTAAAAATTATTTTGCAAATAAAAAATTAATAGGTACTTATATAAAATGTTTTATTTAAAATATTTAACTTTTCATTATTGTAATATTGTGAACATGCGTATATAATCACACCAATTATTTAAAATTTGCAATGTTTATATACAAAATATCCATGACGCGGATGCACCTTATGAAGAAATCAGATTAATTTTCCTCGATTAAAAACAACCCATTAAAAAATTATCAAAAATCAACACATAAAATGCATAAATCTTAAACTTCAACCTTGGCATCGGAAATGAAAGAGGTAAAAGCTGATGAACTTCATGGACAGAGAAAATCGTTTTGATTATTTGTATACCTTCTTTAAAAAAGAAAGAACTAAAATTGTAGATATGACTTAGCCCTAATAGGAATAAAAACAAAAATCAAGTATCAGAGGTTCCCAAATTCAAAAACCAGAACGTCAGAATATAGAAAAGCACCTGTAAATTTTCTAAATCGAAGGAAAACAAACATCACTCACTCTTTTGTGAGCATTAAAATGTAGCCTACCTAAAATACCTATCTTACGTTTATTTTTCAGTCAAGAAACAGCGCCACTTCAAAAGAAATAGAAAAAAACGAAAGTATATAGAGAACTACTTAGATCTGAGATTTAAAGATACCTATTGGTGAAGGATAACCACGGTGTGTACTGTGCATTTCTATACTTCTTGTTAAATAAAATACGCAGACATTTTAAAAGTACCCATCCAGAACACAAAATCAAAACAACAGGTTATTTTAAAAGAAAACGGAATAAATTGTTGACTGCCCAAATTTCTATTCAAATTCTGACAAGAACGGTCAATGAAAACGCACCAACAGATTCGGACTTAGTAAGTAACCGAATAACTCAAACAGGCAAAGGTTACAATTGCCGAAAGCCTTGCTTAACCAAAGTTGTTAATTGCGTGCTCGTTAACTCTTGGTACACATTGGTACACTTTAGAACCCACAAGGACAATGATTTTAACACATGATTAAATCATGGCATAGAAGATCTAGCCTGAATGAAAACAAGAATAGGCTAAAAAGCCTTAACTCATAGTTCTCATGATTTAGGTCAGCCCAAGAAAAAAATCTTTACTAAAATGAACACCTAAAGGCATTAACTCATAACAAGAAGACTTGTCACGGCGTAAAAGGTCGCACTCCAAAAGCCACAGCTCTAAACTTGTGATTGGAAAGTTAAATCTCATAAGACGTTTAAAATCACCCTCGAAACGTTTGGACCTAAAGAGGTCATGCTTTCAAATCAAAAACTACTGCAGGGAGGGACCCCCGGGGTAATTCTACCATCATTGAGGTTGGACTCGTAGGGCTGTTGATCACTTAGTACGGACCTTGGAACCCTGGAGACGGTGGGAGAACAATAGTCGAGCGATTTGATTACGGACGTTCAATACCCGGTTCGAATCCGGGTGAAATTACAACTTTATTCTGGCCGTCTCGCCGATCCTCCAGGTTGGGGGTTCTACGTCGGGCTGGCTCCTCGTCGTAGGTAAAAATATAAATTGCTTACAAAACCAAACGCCGTTGGCGATTTGGGAATTGAGAATGCAGCTTTAGTTGTATAATTACTGTATGTATCTATGATATGTACATAATTAACCCTAATACATAGATAGATATTTTAAAAGACCATTATATGGCCTAACGCCCTAACTGCAGAGAAAATTGAAAGTATATCACATGTTTAATTCTAAATTTAAAAATTATACATCACCATGTACATAAAATGTAACCTATAACAAAACAAAAATAATTGAGGTTACGTACCCGCATTGACGTAATAAATCGGTGTTGTAACGTAAAATGTAGACTTCTTTGTACAATAATTTCTTAATTGCACTAAATTTTTGCACACCATCATAGGAAATAGTACCCGATTTCGCATCACCCCTTTACTCGCGTACATACAAAAAAGCTAGGTTATGTTTGATATTGCCCACCATTATTTGAATCCAAACAACTCACAAACTCTCAACTTTAGATGAAATTAAAATAGCAAGTCTTATACTTTATTATTTTAAATATACAAGAAATATAATATCCCTTAATGGAAATAAGTTAAGCTTACATTTATTTACATACAATGATCAAAATGTATAAAAGGAAATATAAAATTTGTTTTCATAAATTTTTTGGTAAAATCTAAATCCACCTAGAGATTGCACGTGTAACTATATTTAAATTTTTACAGGTAAAAATGTTTTAGATTTTTCATGCAGAGTTCAGATGATTATAAATAAATAAATAAAATGTTTGAACACAAGCACAGCATAAATCTAACTTCACAAAACTAAATCACACTAAAATTAAATTTAAATATAAAAATTTTATGAATTAAGTAATCATTTCTCATTTACTTACACACGTAATATTTCTAATGACTTATTATAACAAATGGCGATCCAATCGGGCTGGGTGGCTCCCCATTGGATTTGATTCACTTCACCTTCTGCCGCTGTATACGCCAAAATTGGATCTTCTATTGCTCGTGGCATTTGTTGTATGTCCCAAATTAGGGCTTGGTGGTCGTCAGCAGCAGTACAAATGTGGCAACTCGAATGAGGGGCCCAGGCTATACCGTTTACGCACGCCCTGTGATTATTTAAACGTGCTACCGGGGTGCAAGGAACTCGAACATCTAAAATTATAACCTCGCACGAATCCATAGCCACCGTCGCCAAATAATTGGGATCTTGCTTATTCCAAGCCAGCCTCAATAAAGGAGTATGTGCTGGATCCTCGTAAATTATTGTGGAGTGTTCTAAATGTCTCAAATCAAACATACGAACCGAGCCATCTGCACCCACCGACGCAAACATATCTCGTCCACCTCCAGCACGTGAAAATGCAATGTCATATACTTCTTTGTCGTGTGCTATTAGTTGAGTCTTGACGTGACCGGATACTGAATTAACTCGTCCTAACATTTGGCCAGTCTCAAGCCCCCAGATTGTGCAGGTGGTGTCGATAGAAGATGTACCAATTAAATTGGGATCTACTTCATTCCAATCGAAACTCGTCAGAGGTGCGCAGAAGTCAGAGTTTTTGTTATTGTTTAAAACGCATTCTAGTCTAGTTTCAGGTTCTCCAGCTCTCCATACCCTCAAATAATCCCCACTGAAACAAATTTGTGATCAGTTAGACTGTTTTAAGTTAAAAAAATGAAATTTATAGCTTCATAAGCTCATCTCCCAATTACAGAGTGATTTATTTTAAAGCGTTCTTACACTGTTAAGAATTATGATAACTGTGAAATATAACCAAAGATGCTATATAGCATCTTTGATAGATCCATAAAAAATGCAAATTTTTGAAGATAAAGCAAAACAATATTTTGAAGCAAATTTTTTTAGCTGACCCTCCCCCCAAATCTTTGCATTTTTTTGCAGTATTCACAGATTCAACATTAATAAATTTACAAAGTTTCAAAAATTTTTCGCAAAATGTTACAATTTAATCTCGTCAAAGCTAGACCTTTTTTGGTTAGAATTTTTTTGCTATTTTTGCAGTATGGACAAATTTAAAATTAATATAGCAAGTTTCAAAAATTATAAACAAGTGTTTTGCTGTTTTACCCCCCTCCAAAATTCACTACTTAATGCAGTAGTGTCCAAATTTTATGTTACTACGTCTCCTTGGAGAAAGTGTAATCTTGCCCCCCCCCCAATTGTTTCATAAAATAATATACACATTTTTAGACGATAAAAAATGCATAATTAATAGAATTAAATTTCGTTTTCTAACAGTAAAATTTCGTGCCACCCTTCACACAGTTTAGAAATCAAATTCAAAATAGGAAAATTTTGGAAATTTCTCCTCAAATTTTGAAAGTAAAAAAAAATTCGGCTTTTATGATATCCTAATTCCTATTGATTTTGAATAAACCGTTATTTTCTGGAATGTGTGGAATTTTAAAAACAGGATGATTTACATAATGATTTAATGTTGTTATTTTTTTTAATGACTTATTTTTTTTACTCTTTTCTAACTAAGAATGCTATTTTTCTCAAAGCAGGTAAACAGAAATGACCTCAGTTTGGAAAAAGCCACCATACAGGAAAGACTCCCGACTTCGCACCCATTTCTTCATATTTTACAACCTGTCATACAGTAAATGACCGTGCCCCCCCCCCAACAGTCGAAGTTAGCTATAACTTTGTAATATAAAAATATACTTTTGTTTTGCCGAAATATACAAATTGCTTAAAAAATATTCCTCCCCATGAATATGTCCCTGCAAATTTGCTGCAAAGTTTCTGTTTATATTAAAACACAATTTTATATTGTGAAAATATAAGATGATAGATAAGATATCAGGAGAATGGTGGATAGAATATCAAATATAAATTACAAGAACAGAATAAATTAACAAAAATTTGAATAAAGCCTCAGAAATTTTTATTCCATAGATTACAGTAGAAGAATTGCATTCTGAATATTTATTTGGTTTTGTCACAGTGTTTGCATAAATCTATAATTTTTAGTGCTTCATGAATCTTTAATGCAGGATTTGCCCAGAAGGCCTGAACGAATTTTAATATGTTGTACAATTATTACAACTTAAAAAACATTGCAGTTGACTATTAAAGTCTGCAAGAATTAAAAATAATATAAAATTCAACTCTTTACCTTGTCGCTAGTAAATCGGGTAACATTCCTTTACTGTCAGGTATCCACATCATTTTAGTTGTTGGATAAGGATGATCAAAAGTACTTTTAGCAGAAAACTCACTTGTGTCTTCATCTAAAGACACAATTTGTACCTTATTATTATATTCTTCGACGAAACTTCCAAGAGCTAATCGAAAACGCTTGTCTGGTCTCACCGACCAATTCATACTGTACAAAGGCCATGGAGCTATGTATTTATAAATTTCTTTGCGTTTTCCCGTAGGAGCTCCGGAATGCGCCATCCTAAACATAAAACTACACCATAATCATAACAATCATGAACATTAGGAGTCAACTAACCTCCCTTATTTTTTTCAACTTGGTGGAAATTAAACTTTATATCATAGGTCGCACTTAAAAATCAAGGAATTATTCAATATTGTTGCATTTTAGAGACAATAAATAAAATATAAACAAAAGTTGAACAATAATTTGACAAACTACAATGGAAATCTAACTATGCTGTCAGTCAACAATATTGCCGGTGGTGGTAGCGCCATCTGTTGTGTGTAGAAAGCAGCAGATAGTATTATAATAAAAAGACCTCCGAAAGGACCTCGCAAGAGTTTTTATGTTTTTATAAATATTTTTCTATCTCTTCGCGAATTTCTGTGATTTTCAATTATTGCGTAATCATTAAATTTAAAGTAAAAATTTAAATTTTCTTTTAATTGCGACCTAAATACTTCTGATTTACCATGTATGTTTGCATTGTTACAAATGTCAAAAAAATTGATTAACCAAAGTTTTATTGACAATAATAACATAAAGTTAGTTTTAAAAATTAGATTTACGTAGTAATTATAAATACATATAAGTAAGTTAACTGAATTTTTAATCTGTCTCATACGTATATTTGAGGTTGAGAGATTTTTGTAGTAGGTACTTACTAATAACATGAGTCAAGCAAACAGTTCGGAAGGAAATACTTCAAAACAAGAAGCAGATTCTGACGACTTTTTGTCGTTCAACGATCACAACGACTTCCAACCCACCAACAGCAGCAGTCCCCAAAAATCATGGGAGCCGAAAAAGAATTATAAAAATAATTGGAACAGTAACAAATTTCGAGGAAACAACCGTTCAAATTTTTATAACAGCCCAAACAATGGACAGCGTAATCGTTCGTTTAACAATTCGTTTCGAAACAGACGGAATAATCGTAGTTTTAATTCGAATAGTTCCTACCGCAGTGAGGGATTTGATTCTTCTAATAATGCGTCTCGTGGGGAAACTAATATTGCGAGTTACCTTCATCCGTCTTTTATGGAGAATCCTTGGGAACATTTAGAACGACATTTGAAAGACACGGAATGTAAAAACGATTCTCCTGTCGTGGTTTAAGTGTTTTAGATTTTTTAAGTTGTGTAAATATTATAAAACATTTTGAACATTAATATGTAATTTTTGTACTAATTGTAATTTTAAACATGAAACTTGGATTCTGTATATTTATGTAATTGTTTGATCTCGAAACCTAATATTATAGGTAATTTAAAAAGTAGTTCATAATACTAATGAAAACCTGTTAAATTAAGGTTGCCATACGTCTGGGTTTTTCCAAAGTATTGGAAACAATTAGGAGGGATTTTCATCATGTCCTCAAATTTTAACAAAATAAAAAAAAAGTTACTTCTTTATTAACGTAAAAATAACAATTTCTTTTGTCAATATATAGGAGAAGATTCCACATTATACTCATCAATTTGATTGATTATTGCTGTACCTGTAGATAATAATTAAGACATTATCAGATTTAAATTTTTAAATTACAGCAAATTTGGAGAAAATCAATTTTGGTGAACGCGCATGAATGGATTAACGAAATTCTCACTGTTTAGCATCAAACTGGATTAAAAATAAATTTATGAGATTTCTAGTTTTACACTGAGTACTATAGAAATGAGGTACAAATTATGTAAAGTTTGGGAGGCTTTAACGGCTTGTACTTTCACTTCTTTTTATGACCCTCAAGAATTTAAAACCAATTTTCGAATCGTTCCTTTAGCTTCTTTTTTAATTCCAAAAATATAGTTTTGAGATACTTCTATTTTTGGTGTGTATTGGTTGAATTAACACTTTTACAAAAGAACATGGGATTTTTTTGCTTCGTCTGCCTGTTAAATTAAATTGCATTATTGGGATCATTTGCTTATATCTTTCTTCACGATTCCTGATAGCTACTGATTTAAATTACTTAATTTTAACTTCCCAAAATGCGTAAGAACGTATGGCCTCTAATATTTAATTAAACATTTCGTTTCAATTTGGTTACTTTATTTTTCAATTTTTTGTACAATATTTTTAAAATCTCTATAATTTAAAAAAAGTTTCTGTGGTGAAAAAGTTGAAATAAAATCAATTTTATTCTCGAATTTATTATATCTTTTCAAATTATCGAAAATTTTAGCTACCTCCACATGCTATTAAGATATCAAAATCAGGGAGCCCCTTGAGCAGGGGCGTTTCCAGCCAATTACATTAGGAGGAGTAAATTACCTAAATCAATGTAAATTTCAACATAGATTGATCTTTATTTGTTGAAAAATGGAAAGCAAAAAAGTAAATAATAATTCTTAGGGGGGGTAATTACCCAATTACTCCCCCCTGAAAACGCCAGTGCCCTTGAGCCCTAAAATCTTTATGTCCTACAGATAAAATTTATTAAGAACTCTAATTTATTGTTGGTTGCATTATATATTTACGATTACTTACTTACTTCCGATGGCCAAATAGCTCTTTTAGAGCTTTAGCCTCATCAATAATAGAGATGAGATTTTTAGGTTTTCACCTTTTTTTTATTTTACGTCCAATTTTTATTTTATTGGTACCTACCAAAATTCGTTTCATGAAAAACTACGTTATTTAAGCTCTATTTCTTTCTAACTTTTTTTGACTTTTTTTAATTTTTACCACCTATTTTAGCATTTTGGCAACCTTTTTTTTTATTTTTACGAACTATTTTAGCATTTTGAAAACTTTTTTTAATTTTGAGTTTAAATTGAAGAAAATCTCACCCTTACGACGCCCCTATAACTTAAATTAAAATTTTTTTATTGTTTTTTTAAATTTGAATTTGTAGCTCGGTGGTGGCAGCTTACCATATGTGCCAACCTAAGAAAAATTACAAAGTTTCAGTGGGTATCTAAGAATGCTTAGATATAAAATCTTTTTTTTTTTGTGTTTATAGGACCTAAAATCGCTTTTTTTAGAACTTTTTTAGGTACCTTTTTTTGATTTTATACGACCTAAAAATCTCACCTCTACTCATCAATAATGCCTTATTTCCATTTGTTGCGATTTATCCCTGATCCCTCTTTATACGATTATACTAACGAAATTTAGAAGGTGACTTTATTGTTTCAATTTCTGTGCAAAATTAATCACAGAATCGTAAAAACTATGAAAATGAATTTTTAATTCAACTCTGGAATTGAAGCAGTCATTTACAAAGGAAGTCCGCCAATTTTTTTCCGATCTTTTTGACTACTTCTTTTTGTTACAGTTGGGCTTTTCCTCTCCCAGTAATCATAACTCCGAAATTTTTTGGAATCAAAGCAATTCCGACTTTTTATGAAAGTTTTGGTTTGTAAGAACTTTTTGCTGACTAATATTTTTTGCTTGTAGCTAAACCTGGAAAACAAAAAATTATACTGCTCCAATTGATATTTTATTGTTTTATATTTACATTTTCTACGACATCTTCATGTACATTATGTTTCTTGTGAAGTGCGAGGCTGAAGGCCGAGCTAACGTTATGCGAAATAGATCGAACTAAAAATATTCAAGCACAATTTTTTTATAGATTAAAAATATACCAAAAAAATTACAGTTACGTAAAAGCAAAACTTTGAAATAGAATAATATTTCAACAACCAAAAACGAATAAAGTAGGAGTGCCTATAAAATAATCGGGTCCAATGGTAAAGTTTGTAAGCAAACAGACCTTTTAAGCTTCTAGGATGAGGTCCAATCTAAAAATGTGTACAGTTTTTAAAAGAAGAAGATTATAAGTTATGGATTGAAGATTCGGGAAAAGAAGAAACAGCTTATATCTAAAAAAGACAAAGAAGGTTATGAACAGATAAATGAAAAACTTAATGCAAAGACCCCGAAGTTATCGTCCGAGGAAAAAGTGTGGAAGGAAAAATGGGAAGGCTGAGAATATCTAAAGATATGATTACCGATTTGGGTTCTAAGAAGAGTTTCAAAAAATGCCGTAGAACAATTCATTCATATTTAAAAAAAAAGTGTTTACAAAAAAATTGTACTTACTTAAAAGTAGAACAATTGAATTTTAAATTTTAGTAACTCGAAATAATTTAAGTTTTAATATTATTTAATTATATTAAAACTTCAAAATATCGAGTTATTAATAAATTAAAATATTTATTGAGCTTTCAAACGATTATTTTGTCCGTCATCAGAATAATATAATTAATTTTTAATTTATTAATAACTCGATATTTTGAAGTTTTAATATAATTTAATATCAACGAGTTAATAATTTATATATTTTAATATTATTTAATATCGATGGCTAAATGCTAACACGTCGTAACCCACAACTTTAAGATTTTGGTTTTATATCATTTTTGGACTATTTGTACATCTCCCGACCTATTCTAAATAGTCGTAAGCCTCAAACCAATAGAAAAGCTTTAAATTTGAATTTTAAAACGTCTTATAATCATTTCGTAATAGAGGAAGCTATATAAAAGCAAAATCTCAAAAGTTGTGGGTTACGACGTGTTAGCATTTGGCCATAGATATCAAAAAGTTAATAATACAACATTTTAAAAGTAGAACAATTTGTGTCCAGATTTTCTACAAGTATGTACAAATTGTATAAAAATTTAGTAAAATTTATTGTAGTTGTTTTTATCACAATTGAGCACATAGTGATGACTAATTTCTAGGGCAATTGTACTATTTTCTGACATAAATTGTTCTACTTTTAAGTACAAATTTTTCTTTGTGTGATTACCATATTCTGATATGGCACCACACTTAGGCCAGGCGTCGATCCGAGAATTTTCATTTTTCCAATTGCTTGCAAATTAGAACACTGCATTACCCAAACTACATTTTCTTTTATTGTATTTTGTTTTAGTCACCTGACGATGTTATTGTATAACGAAAACTTTTGTAAATAAATTATAATTTTAGTGTATTTCACTTTATATTTTATGTTTAATTCTAAAAGTGTTTTTGTGTAGTTATAGTTAGTTTAAAAATTTATGAAATGTTTTTTATCAAGTTACACTACATCAACCACAATTCAGTTGATTATTTTCTTTTTAACCATTTACAAAAATTTCAAAATATGATAGCAGTCCTAGTTTTTGTCTTCTTTGACAGTGTACAGTGTGAATGTTTAGAATTGTCCTATATTTTGAGTATTAATATGTAATAGTTAAATATTTTAAAATACTAAATTGGATGTGATTATTTTTTGCTTCTTTTTCTTTGCTATAGATAACATCAGAGTCTTTGCTCTATGGGTTTACCATTGAAAATGCAAATAAGTAAATATAAAAAAATATTTAAAAAAATCATATAGCGTGATCCGTTGTTATTATGTTATCATTATCGACAATAAATGTGCAAGTAATACTTGCAGTATAATGCAAGTATTATTGTACATTGCGTGACTATTGTCAAAGTGATTTTATTAAAATTTTAATCGTAAAACTCCAAGTTTGAATATTAGTAACACAGAACATTAATGGTGTTAATAAATAAACTTTTTATCAATGACGCAAGACATTAATATAAATAGTAATTTATTGCTATATTATATTATAGTTTGATCAGTAATGTGTTCTATTATAACAAAAAATGAATTAAAAATATAAAGAGCTACTACACAAATTCAAATTAAGCCTCAAATTATAATCTTACTTTTCCGTCCCAAAATTACCCAATAAAGTAAACAATACTTTTTGCTTTACTACAAAGACATTTTGATTTTATAAAAATTTTTTTTTAATAACGTTAATAACACTATAACAAGTATGTTCAGTTAACCCCGTCGTATGTTCATTTAACCTTATCTATATATATTTTTTATAAGCAAAAAATTGCTTATTTTAGATTAAATTTAAATATTGTAATATGTCAATCACTGCACTATATAAAGAAGAAAAAATATGGAAATTTTTTAAATTTATTTAGGTAGTATATACAGCAATTTACAGAAAGCATTATATTGTAAAATGATAAATTGGTATATGTAGAAGGCATTAGAATCACAGTAATATCAAAAATGAAAGATTATGTTTGTCTACATCAGATTCTTCTAAAGTAAATAAAATTATAAGTATACTTATCATTATATTTACATAATTAAGTGTTAACATTTATTAAGAAGTATATCTATTTGGAGTTTTAGTTTTTAATGATACAAAACAAAATTATTGTCCTATTAGGTAAATAGCTTACACAGATACACCACACCGATAAAAAACTTTCAAGCGTAATTTACTATAAGAATATTACCCAACTCCGATTATTCTACGAGGTAATTAAACTGCCGCCATTCGTGGTGTGGTATGCCTGCAATTCAAAAATAAAAAAACAAGGCCATCTTTAGACGTTTTCATTCCAAAATTTTACAAAACAGGTAAATATACTAAATCAAATCGTAGAATTTAATGATAGTTTTCTCCAATTTTATAATGATATGCTTAAAACTAAAATTATTTGTGCCCTTAATACAGAATTGAATTTTTCAGTCTCTTCGAGAAAATTTTTAGACACAATTAGGTACAGATGAATTTTATTTCTTGTTAAAATACCATATTGTGCAATTATTTTTAAAAAGTTAAGATATCTTCTGAAATTTTGGTTGATAGATAAAAAATGATTTTATAGACGATGTGGGTTAAGTTAGGCGAAAAGATTTTGAGCAAGTTTTTTCCATTACCTTCTTTCTATAATGATTTATAAATGTTTGGTTTAATTCTTATTAATATGTTACATATAGATACAGATAAATATTTTGGATCCTTTAAAACAAAACACAGCTGTTACTTTTTAAACGACCCATGTAGATATAATGTCAAATTGTTAAATTTATGTTATATCGATTTTAAGAAACTTAATAAACTGCCAAAAGGATGAGATACAAGTACAAAGCTAATTTTGTAATTTAATTTTGATGTATGAAATGGTACATTTTTGAAAGTAAAATTTAAACATACTAAAAGTAAAAACAAACACAAAAACTCAGTAAGCTCATACACGTTTTATCAATTTGGTAATATCCAACGTATTTTTAACGTTTTTAACGTGTATGTGCTTATTGAAAAATTTTACAAAAACGACCTTAGAACTTAAATGGAAAGGACGGAAAATTTTTTAGATATAAAATTGACTATTTATTGAACTGTTAACGTTGTAACCCTTTGATAAATTTATTGTTGGTTCATCACACGAAATATGAAAAACAAAAAAAGAAAGTAAAATTCGTAATAAGCAGTCCGAGAGTCACTGGTTCTTCAAGTCAACTTGACTCACCCTGTACTTGCCAAAATTATTAAATTATTTTTTATAAATTTTGAAACTACTAAATAGTAAATTGGTACCTGAATTGGTCCCTTACAACTATGAAACAAGCTTTCATTTTAAATCTAAATACGTAAATACGAGTTATATCAAATATAAAATATGAAAGTGTATATACAAAAATTATAAAAGTGGACAGCACGTCTACATTTTCTAATTATTTACCTAAAAATATATCATATTTTAAATGATTTGGATATTTAAATATGATAATACACTGTTGTTCTTTAAATTTTAGTTATTATGTGCAGTTTGATTTTTTCTTGGCACACTTTTTCATTTTCTTCTTGCTTTCACTATTTTTATTGCTCGCGTGTAGCCAATCCACTTTTGTCAACTATACAAACATGAATAAGTTCGTTGGTTCGTTAAAGAAGTCACTTTTCACTCAAAGCATTATTTATAATGTAAATGCACTTAATAATAAATAAACTTTACAATTACATTTTGGCATTGACCTAAAAAGCTGAAATACTTTAGAAATATAAGCTGCAAGCTTCTATTACTTAAGTAATCAATATGGAAAACGGTTTTTTTTTCATTAATCAAAGCAAGAAACAGCAACGCCAATTCAATCTTTTTAAACCGTTTTTCAAATGGTTCAGGTTTTTCGAAATGTTATGCTGGAAGATTCATGATGAAAATGTTCTTACAACAATAAAAAACTAAAAAATGATGGAAGTTAATGAATGACTTTATGACTTAATTACGCTTTTTTGGTTCATCTTTGATTTCTTGGTTTCTTGAAAAGTAGAAAAATATTAAGTCGAAGGTAAAAATTCAATTTTGAAAATCAGAATCGTAACTGAAAAAGAAAATACTTGTTACAAATATAAAAAAAATTTTTACTACAAGATTTTTTCTACGTTTTATTATTTTAAGGTTAAAATTTTTTTATTTTCCTTTATAATTTTTTATTTAAAATTTAAACCTTAAATTATCAGTCAGTTTTTTTTCAAGAAGTAACTTGAAGTGTAGTACCTTAAGTTTTTTGGTAACTACAAGAAGGAGCTTTTTAATAGCTCTATTTTGATGATTAAAGCACAGAACATCATTTCATTATTTAAGCTTCCTAAATGATCGCTTTTTAAAAAAGTATTAGTTAATAACCCCAAGAAATCTTCAGAGCGGTAGAAAGAGCATTTTCTCTTAGGACTATGCTTACTATCTCGTTAATCCATCTTGGGCATCAGTAGAAGTGATGATCTTCTGAATGTTTTTATTTTCTTTATTTGTAAATATATAATAGAAAAGATCTTTTTAATGAATTGGACCAATTTGATTTCAAAACTTATAAGAAAAGTATATGGATTAAAGAAATAGTTGACTCCCCTCTTACCGTTTTGCACAATCTAGAAGGATCAATATTCAAAAAGTGATAAAACTTAATACTATCGTTTAAGATGCTCTTAAAAAAGTTTCTTTCTTTAATCATCAGAAGGTCCACGTAAAAGTGCATGCGACACCTCACTTAAACATACATTCTTGAAAATTGTTGTCATTAGTACTAACAATAGAATTGAACTATTATTCCGCAATTGGCCTCCAATTTTCAGCGGTCAAACTGCAGACTTCATGATGCAGAAAGTCTGCAGTTTAGTTGCACGACAAACTACACAGAGGGCTTAGTATAACAACAAAAATTTACGCAATCATTCAACAAAATTTCAGCTTTTTTAGGTCTAGCGATTTTAACATATTTCTTGTAAAAACCTTTCGCTTTCGCTGAAGTCATCATCGCATGGTGGTGAGGGTCCGGAAACTGATAGTGTGGGCAATCCAAAATGTCTGGCTTCATCTAATGATATGTTATCGACACTCCTAGCTTTTCGACATAATCTTGAAATGGAACCATACCGTCTCATGAACTCTTTGGAATCAAAACCAGGACCACTGTTTGAAATAAATATTGCCGAATTTGTCCTTGAACGTTGCTTTCGATGCTTTGAGTAAACTTTGGGTTCCTTTTCAGTTGAGTTTCCCGACCAACGGCACTTCTATTAAAAAAATAACAGATTAATAGATTTCCAAAATTGTTTTTTTTTTAACGACAAATTTGAAAAAGTCAAAATGTCACTATGCAGTTATGAAATTCTAATTTTACTAACCACTTCTAGTTTAAATTTTGCAATCAAGTTTAAGAAGAAAAGCAGTAGCGGTATTAAGAAAAGCGCCTTAAATATTAACTTTGTGTAAAAGTGATTTTAGAAATGTGAGTTGAGTTATATTTTAAATTCATTGTGCTTTGGTGGACACACAATTTTTTGTTTATGTGAGTGCTGTGAACACTTTATTTGTGAGACATTTTAAATCAAAAATTATAATTACATAGCTCGAGCACCTAAGTACTGCCCTGAACAGTTGAATGTCGATCGATATTTATGTACGAATATCGATTCAGCAATTATATTTTCTTTATCCAAAGGTGAAGATTGATAGAAAAAAATAGTACTACAAAACAATTTTTTTCATAATGTCATATTATAATATTGGTCAAAGTGCACAAGAAGTCGCTGAGCAGCACTTGAAGTGATTAATATTATATCGATTAATCTTTTTCCACTTTGTCATTATTCATAACCAGAAATCATGTAATAACAAGAAAATATTTGCACAAAAAATTTCAAGTTTGTTTGAAAATCAAGTCAACATATAAAATTTGAATATAATTTCCAGAACGTAATATACCTGAAAAAATTTCCAGTTCAATGATGCAAAGGTACGCCTTTCAAATTCCATTAGGATGAAAGTAGTACCATTATTATTACTACATAAAGAAAAGGGAAAGATCTTAAATGTAAATTGATTGTTCTCGACATTCTTGGGAAGGATAAAAAAGTCGACTTTTAGACGCACTTAGTTGTAAGTTGGTTACAATCAATAAATCCAATAATTTGAGTTGACGTTGGAAAATTTAAACACTTTCATAATATTGCACTTACATGAAGTAACCGAATTTACTAACTTAAGCCACAAGACAAAAAGTTGGATGGAATTATCCTTTTTACACACAGGAATTTACCCGCTATTAAAGTAAACTCCAACTAAATCCATTTCAACCTTGTTGTTTTGGCGTTTTTAAATCAACTTTTTGATGTTTGATCCTTATCGCTTTATTTAAACTTCATTATAGTTAAAAGCATTTCAAATAACCAGCATAATTTACATCGAAACTTTTCTTATTTACTTTTTTAAATTGACTTGTTTTAGTTAATGGCAGGGATATTTTAATGGGGTTTTAATTTGTAATATTTATTCTAAAGAAAAACAAAATTTTAGTTGATTTAAAATGAATTTGTTTACCTAAATTTTCAACGTTTTGTCTAAGCCTTTAAGCCATGCACTGCATTCTATTGGATGTTTCAAAATACAGGTCCTAATTACAAAATTGTAAGATATATACAAAAACGGATTACTTACATTTTTGAAT
The DNA here is from genome assembly GCA_905340355.1 of Rhagonycha fulva. NCBI lineage: Eukaryota > Metazoa > Arthropoda > Insecta > Coleoptera > Cantharidae > Rhagonycha > Rhagonycha fulva. The sequence goes on from HG996559.1 coordinate 6,113,449, forward strand.
ACAATGAATTGGGGGCAGTTTTTAAATGAAAACACCTAATGCTTCTAGAAACTACTATACGAAAATGTACAAATATCTACTATTTCTTGCAATGAGAAAAAAGATAAAGTCTTTTGGGATACTTTTGTGAAAGACTAAATTACAAGTCAATAGTTTTTACATCCCGAATCAAGTGAAAAGGTGACCTACCACTTTTTTTGGAATCCGAACCACGGTATCACTAGTTTTGCATTATCGCAATAGGATTACAGTACAAAATGGACGAAATAAAACGCTTGAAATTTTTCTATGAAGCAAACTGGCGCAATCTTGTTGAAGCAAAGCGCTAATTTTTAAAGATTTACATGCCTATTGTCTCAGAAAATTGCCCAAGAGTATTGATGAGGTGAACCCAGACAATAATGCCGTCACGAAAGACAATTATAGTGACCGGCGCCAGATAGCAAATAAATATATTGTTATTACTAATGCATTATATTTTATAATTATTGAATTGTGAATCGATATAATCGCTTTTAAATTTATTGTAATTACGTTTAAAAATATGAATAAATATGATGAATCCATTGGCCATTATCAATTTTTAATTTATTTAGGATCTAGAAGTTAGGGTAATTACTTGGCAGGATAATAGTTATGTAGTTGACTTTCTGTTGTAGATTTATTTGACGATAGCGACATTAGATCTGAGCAGATGTTACTGATTATAGTTTTAACTGATATTAATGTTATTTGCTGCTGCTATTTGTTTTTTATTATTAAACAACGGTTGCTTGCATACGTTGTAAAGTCATTAAAATACAAGAAAACTCAGTTTGTCATTCAACATGACCTGATTGTTTATTTTAATTTTATGCTTTTTTTTAGTAATATTAATAACACAGCTTTTTTTAATTTTTTTAAAGTTTTATTAAATTATCTAGCGCCTAATATAATACCTCACAATATTATCGTTCTGGCGCTGGATATAATGGCTAGCTATTTAAAGATTCATAATCTCAAAATTATGATCTATCTAGTAAAACTAGATTATGATGTTGAACCTGTAATCAAAAACTGCTGACTTGCAATTCGGTCTTGGGTGTTTATCCCGACTTAAAGGTCAAAATGTTATAATAGTGTGACTTATCGCAGGCGATGGTGAATATGAATATGGTCATATTTACATGTAGACAACAACCTCGTTATGAAATGTATGGGTCAAAAATTTAATCTTTAAAATTCAGTGCTGAATTATAAATATTAATATAAAAAGTATTTTAAAAAAGTCATTGATACCCCCGTCCCCTATTATACTATTTTTGAATATCAGTAGCCAAATAATCAAATTTTTGTGCTTTGTATAAAAACGGAAAAGTTTCCCACTCTGCAATTTTGCTTTGAAACGGTGTCATGCTTTCTAGTGGTGTGGGCCAAAATTCAAACTACATCACGAAATTGTTTTTATGAAAAAATTTAAGCAAAAAAATATTTTAGCAGTTTGGTTGTCACATTTATTATGCGTTAATAAAAAAATATTGTCAAAATAATAACTAGATTTATTATTTACCAGGATTTTCAATAATACCGTAATTTACTATGCCGAATTTTCCCAAAGGATATATCGGAAGATAAATTCATTTGTTTTATGCCACAAGAGGATAAAACATTTTTTTTGTAATCTTTTTTTGGATTAGATGTAGGAAATCAATACTATACAATTAGGTAAGAAAATTGGATGACATTGAGGAAAAGGATCCAAATTAAAATTGCCGAATAAAACTAAAAACAGAAAAAAATTTAACATACCATTCGGATGAAGAATTTGACGCAAGAAAATAAAATTTTGTTTTTCTTATTGGCTTCGCATATTACAAAATTTTGTTTTTCAAAAAATGAAATTGTAATAAAATCGTGCATATAATAAAGCAGTGCCAGAAGCTGAATGAATCTACAAAAATGGTATGCTAGGACCAACAACAAATCAAACAGTAACACAATAATAAACAAACAATATTTGCAAATTAGAATTAATTAGCTAAAGGTTTCATTATTTTTGTATTTTATTTTAACACACGGTTACTGCGGTTAGATTGGTAATTGGTCCTCCATTGGCGTTCAGGGTGCTGCAGTGGTACTGTAGTGCGGTGTATTTAATTATATCGTCAATATATAGGGTGAACTCCTTTTTCTAAATTATTAAATTGCTAAACTCTATAAAATAACACTAAAACAAAATTAGCGTGAGCTTTTGAACTTGAACAATCCATTAAAAAAGTATTAATCGTGCGGGTTTAATAAGTATCTAAATATTTATAATTTAGCAAAAAAAGTACTCAATTTTAGTATATTACATTCAATGTTAGAATAACATAATCACGCAAATTTTAACCACGCTTTTAACATATTAAAATCTTCATTTTAAAGCCGTGCGTGTTAATTCAAGTTTTTAATGAACAAAACGGCCTTGACTTTCATATTTTCATATCATATCGCAATTAGTATAATCATAAATTATTTTTTGCTTTGCAATTTTCCTGAATTATGTTCTACACGTCGCTAAAGTGGGTGTGAAAAATTGATACTATTATGTGATTAGGGAAAGCTGTTGCGATACCTATCGGAATTTTTTTTTTAATTTTTAAATCAGAAGTTCTAAAACTGTTTTGAAACGACTGATGGTCGAAATATATGTTTCTACATAGCTAAAACATACAGGAAGAGTGGAATAAGTAGTGAAGAAGATCGAAACATATCTGTATAGTTTTTCCTTGATTTCATGATTTCTTTTCATTGGGAGCTGATTCGAAGGACGTCTTTGATTGTCCATATTATTTTTAAGATGATTGCTATGTAGAAACATATAAATGACCTAGTTCTCAACTGTAATTTTACGATTACTGGACAATAAGCTTGAATTAATATTGACCCAAATGATAAAATCCGAAAATAAATAGAGTTGAGCACTATAAATTGAAGAAAATTGTCGTAACTAGACCAGGTAATTCACACTATATTATGTAATTTTGATTATTAATGTGACAGAAAGCCAATGATTGCTCGAAAATGTATTGTGGGTTTAAGCCGTAACTGTGACCCAATTTATCCATGCAGTATGCAAATTCTAATTATTCAAATATAAATTTTGAAACAAAACTTTGTGGCCATAGAAATGTGTATAATTAAATCGCTTTGACGAGATTAAGAAAAAAAATTCAGTTTGAAATATCAAAAGAGTGAGGAACAAATCTATGTCCACATTATATTATTAAATGCACGATTTTTACAAATCGTTTGGTGTTATCTTCACTTACTGATTGTGGTGAAGGGTTGCGCTAAGTGCCGTCCGCCCTGTGTAACAGCGCAAACTGGCACCCGCAATCACGCGATTCCCGTGTCCGCCGCGGGTAGCGGAAACAGTGATCCAACATACAGCACCCCTCCTACCAACACAATAGTCAACAATGAATTTATCAATTTTGTAGGTAGTAAGTTTTCAAAATTTATGATTACAGCAATGTCGTAAAGTAAGTTAAAATATGTTATGTCTTTTTAGTATGCTTATACAATGTTCAAAAAGTCGTTACCTTTACTAAAACAAGCACGATTTCATGGAACATTCTTAATATGCGTAGGTAATGACGTATTTTTAAGAAATTCAAGGATTACTTTTATAAAGGATAAGGTATAAAATTTTCTATAAGACTATAAATTGCTGAAGTTACTTGAGCCACAGATAATAAAAGAATATAGCCTACGCTTTTTCCAAATCAAGAGATTCTTGTTCGAGTGGCTCTAAGTGTAAATTATTGTTATAGTCGTCTAGAAATAATAGAACAAAACTGAAATAGCTTTATTTGATATGACATTTTAAACATTCAGTAGCTTTACAGAAAAGAAATTTTTATTATGTTGTAGGAAGATAATATAAAAATCAGGAAGTAAATAAAATAATGACAGCTCAGAATAGACTTCTTCTTGCATTATATGGAATGAATATTTGTGTTTACTTTATCAAACTTGTATATTCAGTTCAAATTGCTGGAGGAGCACATCAAATGAAAAACTTTGTATGATACTTGCAGGAAATTACTGACCTATGATAAGACTGGTGGAAAACAACAGTTTGAAAGATACGTTTACATAATTATGTTTAACAGATATACAGGAATTTAAATATTTATTACATACGTCAAAATAACTGAGACTTTTTACATTATTACCATAAAAATATTTGTAAGTAAAAAATGAAAAGTAAAAAATCTAAATATGCATTTTCATATTATGTTTTATACGTAGGCTGCTGGAAAAGTTTCCGGAAACTATATGATAAAACACATAAGAAATTTGGTAAATAATTTTATTGCTTTTAAAAGTATTCGCCTTTGAGATTAATTCACTTTTGCATACGTCGAAACCAATCTGCAAAGCATTTTTTCCACTCTTAAGCTGATACCTCAAAAACCAGCGTTTTAAATGTTTTAACAGCTGCTTCTGATGACAAAAAATACTCACCACTAATTTTATTTTTGATATTTGGGAACAAAAAAAATCATTAGGTGACAAATTAGGTCAATTCGAGCAAAGAGTCATTAAATCAACATTTTTATTGGATAAGTAGTCAATCGTTGACGCGCTGTGTGAGAGCTTGCATTGTCATGATGCAGAATAATTCGCCGATTTTTATTGTTTTTTCTTATTTTTTCGGCAAACAAATTGTAATATCCCAATTAACGTTCACGGTTCTTCGATCTTCTAAAACTATGGTTGCCGCATGTCCAGTAATACTAAAGAAACAAGCAATCATTTGCTTTGCAGGACTACGTGAACGGACAACTTTTGTTAGTTTAGGTTCAGTTTAAAATATCCAAACACTGGACTGTTGCTTATTTTAGGGTTCATATAAATAAATCCAAGTTTTATCATCAGTAACGATATTGTAGACCAAATTTGAAAGACCTTGGTTGAATTTCTTGAGCATTTTTCGACGCCATTTGACACGACATTGCTTTTGAGCTGCTCTCAAATTGTGTGGGATCCAACGACTGCAGAGCTTCCATACTTGTAAATGATCATGAAAAATCGTGTGTATTGTTTTCATGTCACTGCCCAAGCATGCTTGAATCTCTCGAATGTCACATTCCGATCTCGCTCAATTATTTCACGTACAGCATCAACATTAGTGGCAACAACAGAAGTTGCTGGATGACCTGCACGAAATTCATCACTGAGAGTGGTGCGTCTAAGTTGGAATTAGGAAAACCAGATATAAACAGTAGTCTTGGATGGTGTTTCATATCCAAAAGCCAAAACAATCCGTTCGATGGATTGTTTTGGCTTTAGACCACATCTACAGTAGTAACAAATCATAGCACGAAAATTTTTACACAAAAATTTCATTTTCTCTTACAATTTTTTTCTTTAAAATGCTGTGTAAACTAAACTGGTTCACTTAAGTACAAATCGTCAAATGAAATATAAGTTAAAAAGGTCAAATTTTACGAATATGACAGTTAAAAAAAGGTGACGCCACTGAAACTACTAGATTCCGGAAACTTTTCCAGCAACACACGTACCATAAAAAAGGTAATAATTACAAGGCATGGTTTAGTTTAATGATTGTTGGAAAAAACAAAGTAAATTAAAACGTAACACAGAGAGTGTAAAAAAACAATTTCCACTTAGAATTTATTTATTTCCATAAAAATAGTCAAGTTTGTATTTTGAAACCGAGTTCAACAAAGTTATAAAAATAATTATTTAACAAAATGTATGACGTTTACTGTTGTAAAGTGTATTTAATTTTAAATTAATGGAAGAAGTTGACTTGTAATCTTTCCACTATTCGAAGTTAAAACAAGTTCAAATAAAACTTGGTTTATTTCCAAACCAATAATTAAAGAAGTTGATACATACAACACACTTATCATTACTGTACCTAATTATTGTCAGTTTATTTCAAAGTTTACTTTATTTGTATTGTATTCTATACCTATAACTTAATTTAGAAAAGCAATTATTTTATAAAAATAAACAAACACCCGTAAGAAAGTTCATTATAAAATTTAACTAGAAGTTAATTATTTCCAGTTCAACTAAAGTTAAAAAACATAGGTGGAAATTTTAATAACAAAACTTTAATAACGACAGTCGTTCCAAAAAAATTTCACATGGGTGGCATTTATTATTTAATTAGTTTCAAACAAACTTAGTGTATAGATTAAAGAATTGTTATCGTCCATTTTTTGAATAATTATTACATGAATGATTTTCTTGGGAATATGGACAAATATTAAGAATACAAATTTATCTTTCTTCTACGTTTCGCAATATATTTTAAGCTTCGTCAGGAAGAACTTATAAATACAAATTATTTTTTAAAAAACCAAAATTAAAAATGACAAAATTTAAAAATGACAATAATTATAAACTAACTAGATGAATTAATTACAAATTACAAAATTCTTCCTGACGAAGCTTAAAATATATAGCGAAACTGTAGAAGAAAGATAAATTTGTATTCTTAATATTTGTCCATATTCCCAAGAAAATAATTCATGTAATAATTAGTGTATAGATTTTATATTTTTAGTTTAACATAGGTACTGAAAATCTTTCTGCCTAAACCATCTCCATTATGCCGATTTTTCAGTCAAAGTAAATCTTTATTTATTCTTATGAATCGTTTCATAATTTTTAACATGAAAAAATTCAAACAAAACAAAATTTTTTTGGAAATTAAGTAGACTTGGAAATTGGTATGATTTGGACGTTTAGACACGTTGACTTAAGATTTTGATTTTAATTCATGAAAATGTTTTTTTTGTAAATTTTACATTAATAATAAAATTTTTATAATGTTTTTAACTGTAACTGTACACCAAAATCTTATTAAAAACGAGTGAATTACGAATTTCAATGAAACGTCTGTCGTACGGGTGGTATGTAATCCTCATATATTAAATTTTCCCAAAATATTCAAACAAATGTACAGATTATGAATATCAATGCGCCTCATTGATGAAATATCGAGAGAAGACCAATCGATATTCGTAAGCTCTGCATTTTTTTGAAGATTTTAACCTATCTCACAATATTGTGCCCAAAATAACATACGGAACACTTTTGAATACTTATTGTAGGGGACCTAAGAATTTTGATCTCATTCGAATTAATTTAAAAAATTTATAATAAAAATTTTAAAAATATTAAACTAGATACTAATCTAAATAGTCTAAGGAATTAACAATTTACTTGGTTTTATTGGTAGAAAAGTACGTATTCAAAATGCTTTAAGAATGAATAATATATTATGAAAAAACTTCTAAAGATGCAAATCGTATATAAACCAATGGAAAAGCTTTCTATATAAATGATGTACAAGATACACCATTTGAAAGCCTGTTATCTATTAAGTTAAAAAATGCTATTTATAAAAAGTTAATAAAGCAAAGGAAAAGGAAGCTTATCTTTTAAATTGCTGAAGATCAATGGATTATCAAAGTTTTGGAAAAAATCTAGACCTGTTGCCACAGTACATCTCTAATATTAAAAAGGATTATTTTCATAAAAGCTACTTTTAGTATTAATTCCTTGGAGAATTTAGGTTAAATGCTATCTACTGTCAGTTATCCTGTCAGATATCTGTTATTCACAAATTTAAATTATACTACTTAAATTTTATTTTCAAGTACTGTCGTTTATCCTTTCAGATGTCAGATGTTTATCAAAAATTTACCTACCACCAACTTAAAATATTACCAGAAATATTTACAAAATTAGCTCTAATATTTTCTATAACAAGTTTTCCATCTTCAGACGATTCATTCGTCATGTGTGTACGTAAGCTTTCCTCTTCCCACTCTATGATCTAATCAATGCACCGTAATTTACGTCCCCAAAATTATTTTCTATTGGTTTATTAAACACGAAATTGAATTTTTTTTAATGTAGAATTTTTATCTTTTAGAAGTAAAACGAATAAAAAAGAGCTCATCTCTGGTACTATAAAAACATAGCTAATCGCCTACGAACATCGGGTTGGACATTGAGGCAATACGGCAAGCTTTTATCGGTTTGCGTTGTAGTTGGTAGAAAATTAATCAATCGACTTCGTTCTTATTATCAAATAAATTTTGACATCTATTCTATTGAACAGGTGCTTTTGCCTTCATATAGGCGACGCGACGGTCTAAGGTCCTCGAGGTTTTGAGTAGAACCGGATTTTTTTATGTCCGTAATTAACTTAATGTTTTTTACTTTGCAATATGTTGTGTTGAAAAGCATCAATCTCAGTTATTTTTTCGCACTTATAAATATTTTATTATTCTCATCCACATTTTTTAAGGAAACGTCAAAATTGTAGAGGAAAATAATTTAAGCAAATATTTGAGAGGGTTAGCGGTTATGACCGCACTCGTAGGTATCCTTCCGGACAGTGATCGACCGAAAATGCTGATACCAAGTTTTATTGCTTTTATGAAGCTGTCAACTAGCCAAGTTCTATATTTTGAAGAAATATGTGACAACTCGAGTTACAACTTCACGAAAACAGAAAAGCTCTTGAAAACTTTATTGAAATAATGGCCTATTTTTTGTCTAACATAAACTGAAAATTAACGGGCACGCTATTAACAGCTTTCTGAAATTCAACACGGATATCTAAACCAATCAATCAGAACTAATCAAATTATAAGCGGCTTGAAAATATAGAGGGTAGAGAGAATAATAAATCAACAGAGGCATAAAATAAAGGTTATTTTATAACAGTTAATTGAAAGTTACGGAAAGGAAATTAAATGTAACCACGATGTAGTGTTCAGGGTGTCGATTTTGTGTTTTTTTGATGTTTTAATCCGCAAATTAAACCAGATCAAAAATAACAGTAAAATTTAGCTTCAAGGGTGTATAAAAACTCCAGTCTCATTCTATGTGCGACGTAAGAAATATTTTATTCCGAGAAGTCAAAAAACAATATGGAATATTAACATATTTAGTTTTGACCCAGTCCACATGAATTATAAATTAGGCAAACCTTTGTATTTTTATTACTTGGCTTTCGTGTTTCCTCGTTATCATACATTTTATCAACTTTTTAAATCAACCATTGGGTAATCAAATATTTTTTTGCACAACTACAAAAATATTTTGTCTGTTTTAAGTACAGCAATTAAAATGAATATACCCTTTTGGAAGTCGTCAAAATGTCACCCTAATAAGATAATTAAGTTAAATTGGAATAATTATGTAAGAATTTAATCTAATGGATAATAAAAACAAAAAATAAAGCGGAACCTCTAAGTTACGTACTAATTTTTCCAATCGATAACAAAATAATTCTATTGAAAGCACTGTATAAAAAATTGATGAAAGAAAATCCATAAAACAGTCTTATCGAAATTGAATTTTTTATACTTGGTGTTAATTAAAAGGAAAACAAATTTTTGCTCACTAAATTTTCTATTCGATTATGGAATAATAAATTCTACTGATAAAAAGCAAAATTTTCTATTAAACGTACACTTTTATTGGGTTTTACATAAACAAGCCAGCTACTGTGCTTTTTAATACCACTTTATTTCTGATGAAGAGGCTATTTTGAGTATCATTTCCAATCAGTATCATCAAAAAATCTTTCCATTACTCCACAGTTGCAAGCGGGAGCACGTGATGGAGGTCGTGATAATATACCAAGACGATCTCGGATTTCGTACTGTTAATATTCACTATTTTACAAATAATCTTACACTGAAAAAGCTTTATTAGACTTTACATAATAAATAGAGATTAATAATGTAGTTTTTGGTAACTACTGAAAGATTTTCCAATGGTATCGTAAAAATGTTTGTAAGTTAGGTATTTTTGACAAATAAAAGAAAATTTATGGTTATATTTCACAGCTGTCAGCTAAGATTTACTACAATGCACGGTAGTTATGAAAAATCCGTAAAATAACGGCTCTATTGCGATCGAAGTTTAAGAATGGAATTACCTCAGATAGTGCGATTTTAAGTCGCAGTTAAATTATTTTCTTTAAATAAAAACGGAAATAGAAGAGAAACTGAGGTAGTGGCTTCCTGCAAAAAAAGCCGCACTAACGATTCGGTCTATAGTATCTAATATTAATTTAAATTTATGTTGAAATAAAAAATAAGAATATTTTAAATGAATAGAGTTTCTCATAAAGAGAAGCATCCTAAAACTCTTGGAGAATCCTTTACTATTATATTAAATATAATACAGCTTTTTCAGTATACAGGTTACTAATTTAATAATAACATTGATCTTATAAAAGTAATTTCTTTTTTTTTACTTAATTTAACCAAGTATATTATTTTTTGTAGCTAATACAAATGGAAACTGCAAAATATGAATAGAAATTGGAAACAAAACTACAAGTGTCCTTAATAGCGATTCCAAGTCTTCTACCTGAAGAATCTTGTGGAAAATTCTTAGTTAAAAAATATTTTAGATGAGATCAGCAAGAATTGAGAGTTTACAACAAATATGAGTTGCTTGCGGTATTTTATATTAAAAATTACCAATATATTCTGCATGGAAAAATGATAGTAAAAAACAATTCGCATTACAGTTTTTGTTACAACAAATTCCTACATGATTATGTTTACGAAAGTCTTCATCAGAAAACAAATCAATTAGAAAAAAATTAATCAGATTTTGGGTAGCTTAATAATTTTTATCTGAATAATCGTGCAACGTCATTTCACGTCCTGCTAAGGAAGTTGTACCTTTGATGTATTAATTAATTTAGTTAAAACTCACAAACGGATTTGTAAACAAATAAACAATCAAATCTTTCCATCAACGAAAAATATCATAACGTAGGAAAATGCATGAATCTTGATAATATTTATGAGTATTTTTAATAAAATGTAAATATATAATCAGAAAAAATGAAACAACTTTTGAGAAACTGTGCACTCAATATTTAGAATATTTGCACTATTTTCGTAGTTTATGCGGTGTTCAGTTAAATAATAATAATAATATACAACTTTATTATTTTTAATAAGACTCTCAAAATATCAAAAAATATACAGTCGCTTTTGGTTAACTGGGTCACGGGTTAATAATAATATTTTAGCCAAAATGTCTAATCCTGATGTGTCCTCAGTAAACTTAATCTACTAAATTTGTATTTGCGATGAAAATAAATTTCAGGTGATTTCCTATTTAACTTTCAGTGACTTTGTTTTTTTAGTCGTCTACCATTATTTTGAGTTTATTTTAACCAATATTTTTGAAACAAAATTTGATTTATCAGAATTTTCGAATGGAATTGAGAGCTGTTACATTGAAAATTTTTAATTTTTTTTATCTTTTTATTTGATTATTTTATTTTGCTAGCTGCCATAGCCGGATATGAAAACTTTCCTTATTAACAAATGAAAATATTACAATGGATCAGGATCAAACTTTGTTGCAGCCCTGTATAAATAAATTTTTAAAATACTAAAACTAAAATTTATTGTTTTTATGACATTTTAAGCAATTTTTTATGACGGTTTTAGGTTCAGTATAATTATTCGACAAAAATAATCTAATTTTTGCTGTGAAACTGTAGATAATTTGCTGTCCATGTTTATTTATGTTTATTATGATCAGGTGAACAAAAATCTGTGTATAAAAAGTTACTGTTATTAAGTCTACACTTTATAACCGGTTAATTTGTTTGTTTATTTGGTTATATTATGTTTGATTGTTTCAAAACTCATAATACTGAACTATTTACAGACATATAAATAAACATTAATCGGTAACTCTTTTTTAAAGTGCTTTTAAAACGCGGACCCGCTTTGATTAAATTTGTTATAATTTACATTAAAATTTGTGTATTTTAAGTTTTATCTGGAAGATATTATCAAAAATTAGGTATTATAGAAAAATGTTAAAAGTTTTTTTAAATTTAAATATCATGAAATATATTATAATAATTAACATTTAAACGTTATCGATTTAATTGAACATAATAAAATTAGTTATAATATTTTTAAGGTATCAGTTAATTTTGTACATTTTTTTAAAATTTATTAATTGTAATGCAAAAGACCTAAAAGCTCAACAAACCTCAAATAAGGAAGATATTATTATGGCTACATGGAATGTGAGGGGCCTTTATGAAGAGGCAATAATGAAGCAATTGATAAGAGAACTGAAGTGATATAAAATAGATGTAATTAATTACATTTTAGGAAACAAACTAAAAAGATAACAAAGCTTTTGATTTAAAATCGTACACTTCTTTTTTAAGCAAATAACAAGACAGAAGATTGGGTACTGATTTTATAATTAGTAAAGGATTGCAGGAATCGCTCCCAAGTTTTATACACATATCGAACAGATTTTGCCTAGACCATTTTCTCGTGGGTATGAAGAAAATAATACCAATAAATAGAACAAATGGAAAAGGAAAACAAGAAAGAAAATCCATGATCAAACTACAAGGTGAAAAGTTACAAAATTAGAGAGCATTAGGGAGCATGTGAGAGCTCCTCCCCCCAATATTTTAGAAATTTGGCAAAAAGTTTGAGAAAAAACTTAAAAGTTGGCCAATTTAGCATTTTTATGTCTAACGTCTAACGTAACAAAGAAGAAATAAAGATTGGTGTGATGAAAAATATAAAGATGAGAAAAAGAAGAGAAAAACGTTCAGACAGCAAATAATACAAACACAAGTAATAACAGAGAATAGGGCAAAAACATGAACAGAGAAAGAAATCCAAGTCAATGTATACCGAGATAAGAAGAGTAAATACAGAGAGTGGCTAGTAGATAAAATAGAAGAAAGATATAAGAACAAAAAGATAAAAAAACCTCTATTAGAATATTACAAAGATTAAGAAAGGACACCAAAAAATTACAGTAGTTTTCAGAGACAAAGATGTAAATCTGGTGCGCAGAGAAGAAAAAGTTATGAATAGATGAAAAGGATATTTTTGAAAAAGTTACTTAACAGTCAACAAAACATATACATGAAAAAAAAACTACATTTTCTACTATGAAGTAGAAAATGAAAACATCAAAGCTCTAAACCCACAAATTTTAGAAAAATATTAAAACTGAAAAATACTTAGAGGTGCTGTAGAGGATAACATTACAGCAAAATTGGTCAAATATGGAAAAAAAAACTTTATATATATATATATATTGGCGAGTATTTTACGTATTTCTCCGTATCTCGCATCTTGCTCTCCAATCCTCTCTATCAGTCCAGTCCCCCTTTTCTAGGTCTCTGGCTTCTTTTAAGATTTGGGAACCAAAGCAGATGCTCACGACTTGCGGTGAATCAATTATCTGCCCAATACATAAAAAAAACGACAAGATGAACTGTTAGCCTCATGGATTATAAAGAAGCTATCCCAGTATTTGGAAAGAACAATTGGTGAAAACCAGAGTGGGTTTAGACTGCGCAGCTTAATGTTAGAACAACTGTACTCACTCAATCAGATTCAAGCTAAGAGTTATCTAGTACAACTGCTTACCTATGCATTGTTCATAGATTTCAAGCAAGTATATGACACAAATAAAAAAAATCAATTATTCGAAAGACTTTATCAACTACGTAGTATACCAAACAAACATATGAAATTGATAAGAGTGACTATGCCAGATACTAGAAATAAAGTAAAAATGAACTGATGTAACACTGATAGCATGAACAAAATTGGGTTTCAAAATTGGTTAGTGGCTCGTAGCATGAGACTGGAAATAAATAAGAAAAAGTCATAATATTTGGCATGGTAACACAGACAATAAGCAGATGAAAAAACACATAATAGAAGTTGAGGAGGTATAAAGAAACCAGAAAGCAGTTCTGAGATACGTGCCAGAATTTGAGCAGGAAATAGAAGTCTATCGGCATTGAACTCAATTAGGAAAAAAAAATGTTTTCTAGAGCGTACGAATATATAAGACCATAATTTGATCAGTGGTCAAACTTTTGACCTGAACGAAGAAAGACCAATTAATAGGCGAGGTATGGGAAAAACAAGCATCGAGAAGAATTTTTGATGGAAAACTGGAATCAGCAGAATGGCTAAAAGTGAATGTTACTAAAAATATAAAATAACGAGATCGATGAAAAAGAAGGAGACTTGGAAGACCGCTATCTGAGTGGAAGAGAATGTGTTGAGGCACAGAAATAAATGAAGAAAAATAGTAAATTAAAGTATGGGCTTACGTAGCTTCTAATGCTGTATGTATAATTATAATTATTAAATTTTTCTTTATGGTATTCGTAATTGTAATTTATAAATAACATAATATAATATCACTGATGCGAAAATATACCAGCCAAATTGGATATTTTTTGTATGTAATTACTATTTTGCTTTCCAAAAGTTGATAGTCACATTTTATAATAGGGTTTTGTTGAGATCAACAGAAGAACTGCAAAATAGAAATTTAATTTCAAAAATTATTTATATTAAGAATTTAGTAATAAAGTGTTAATTTTCCAGCCATTTTTAAGGATGAATTTTCTATACTGCCGAGAAACATTGCTTTTCTACTCTAGCAGAATTTTACGCAGTTAGACAAAAAATGCATGGAATATTCAATTTATACCTATATAAAGTTTTGTATATTACAACGCTTGAACATTTTCCCAATATTAATATCAAGGTCGTTTGTAAGAATTTTATGTAAGTGTGCTCTGGCTCTTACACTACTTTAGCTCCATGGACCATTTTTAGCTGCTTTTAGCTGATCACCGTATAGCAATGCGTAGCTACGATTTAGATAACCAACTTACGATATAAATCGGTGGCTTGGAACTGAAAGAGCCAATGTCACTTTTTGGCTGTTTTGAGTTAGATATTGCATCAAGTCTCTTTTATTGTGAACTTGTTTATGGCAAAATGGCCAATTTAAAACTTAAGTTATAGTAGGTCTAACGAATAATTTAGCAGCCAATATCTTACAGATATATTAAAAACTATTGGTGCTAAAAAAGTCAAAGTAGACATTAGCCCTTTGAAACACAAATTATCCAATAAATATCTGTACATATAGTCTAACTAAGGCCAAAAAGTTGATGAACGCAACTTTTACTTTGAAGCAGTTATAAATAAAAGAATTTTTAGTAAAACCTTTAATGTCATTTATCTCAAAAGTGCATTTTATGACATTGGCCCTTTCAGTTCCAAGCCACAGAAATAATACCAACGGAAACGTCATAAAGAGTGCACAATGCAAAATCCGAATTGTGCTATTATATTTCTTTTTTTACTCTTTTAATCGAATTTAAAATCGACAATTTAAAAATTTAATAGGCGAGAAACTTTGTAAAGAGAAATAATTTAAAAACTGTTTTCAGTTGATAACTTGAAAACTTTCAAAGTGATAAGCTTTCAAACTTTTCGGTTGTTTTATTTTGAGGTACAAATTTATTTGACAAAAATTCAATATATTATTGAACGCTCTAAACAATACGGTTTTATGGCATTTCAATAACTTATGAACTTTCTGCTCGTATTATAAAATTAAAAGTTGGCTAAAAAATCTCTAAGGTGCAAATTGTTCTGAATGGATAATTTTCTTTCATGCGATAAAAATGATTGTTTATGACTTTAAGAAGTTTATTATTTCTTGAAGTTTTATGAAAAATTGACGAGGGTGTAATTTCCAACCCAAAAGTATTTCCAACTTTAAAGATCCCCAAGGGTTTAAAGCTATCGAAATAAAACAGAAAGTTTTCAGAAAAGTATAATAATGTACAACGGTTGCTTAAACAAAAACACTGCATTTTAAACAAAGTTTTAAAAACAACTCCATAAAAAGATTCTTATCATCTCTTCCACATCACTTAACTATTATTGAATAATTCCATCGTTTTTATTTTTTATTCCTGTGGTTTGTATCTCAACTTTGTATATTAAGACATTTTTGAAAAAACAGATTTGTTTTTAAAGAAATAATATCACAAAATCTCTGTAACTTTTCGATTTTAAGTGAATTTGCATTTTAGCCATATAATCTCATAAAATGTTATAAAAATAAAAAAAATATTGTAGCACAACTGATGCTCAACCGATGGACATCAGTTTAATTAAAAAGTTATCTTTTAATAGGACATATGTAATTTTTGTGAACTTTCAGTCTTGCAACTAGATTTTACAATCTTGTCTAAATAATTTCAATTTCACACTTAGAAACCATGTAACATCTCCTCTGTGTATTTGGAAATAAATCTTTGCGATTTAATTTCCGATTTTTGCAGCATAGAAGACTTTAGAGGACTGAAAGTCGAGTTTCTCGAAAATATAATTTGCAGTTTCCATTTTACTCATCTTATTGCTTTATTAGTGTTGTTATTAAGTACCTTCGAAAATATTTACAGATTTTGTGGACATGATTTGTGATGAAATGAGTATTGCATAGTAATGATTTAAATAAAAAAAAGTTATTCAACCGTTTAATAAGTAGGCAGTTTGCAATTCAAACTTTTATGATTGTATATTTTAAAAAGATGGACAGTTACGGTAAAAAAGAATAAAAAAGTATTTATTTGGTATCTAATTTAAAATGAATAAATTTGTAATTTAATATCAGAAAGATTTGTTCATTCGATGGAAAATTGACGTAGTCAAGAAAACAGTTAATAAATTGAAAGTTCTATATAAAATAAAACAAAAATTTTAAAATGTGAAGTTATTCACTTTGAGAGATCAAACGAAAACAATATTTTACCCTGAACTGCTTCCACATATTGCCGAACATTTGACGTTTGAGGTTGTGAGTCGATATGTAGACTTTCTGTTCCTATTGGGCAAAAGATTTCATTTTTCCTTAAAATTGCGTTTCGAAATATTTTTACATATTTTCCAATGCAAGCAAAATGACGAAACCTATGTACGTATTTCTGTGATTGCTTTTCTTCTTAGTCGAAACGTTTAAAGTTTTATTCCAGAAGCTATATATCTCTCAGGGTTTAGTAAATTAAATTTTACAATTTTAAAATGCATGCCATACATGACATTTTCTATAACTTTCTTGTCAAATTTAATTATTATAATAAACTAAATTGTTTTATTTTTGACAAACAAGTTAAAATTTGAAAAGTTTTAGAACTTCAGCTGCATGAACCTAAAATTAAATTAAGATGGCACAATTTATTCAAGAAGATAATTTTTATAAATGATGACAATGAAAATTGAACTGGGAGAAACAATTTTTTTCAGTTAGTTTTTAATACTGTTCCAGTTCGTGTAAACGAAAATAACGTATTTATAATTTTTTGTTCAAATAAATGCGTTGGAAAAACCTAAATCAATTTTCTAAATCAGGAAAACAATTTTTAAAAAAAAAAATAAAAACACTTTTAAATTTCCTCATGAAAGTTAAACGAAGTGTTAATAATTTTTTTAAGTTAACACGGTTATTGAGTAAATAAAATAAACGGAATCCAAAAAGCAACAAAAAAATTATTACGTTATGGTTTCATTAAGAAAAGCCACTGAGAGTGTGGAAAATTGAGTTTTTACAGTTTTTAGATCTGTGTGCGTGGAACATCTGTTGTTTTCATTTGGGATTTTCAGCGACAAAAGATTTTTCTCATTTTTTAATTGAAAATTTTTTATTTATATTATGCAGATTCAAACCTAAGCCAAGTATAATAAAATTCTTTAATTAAAATAATTTAACAACAAATTTATGTCAATCAAGGCAGCCCTGAAAATTTCAAGTTTTAATTTAAAATTTAATTAAATTTGTGTTTCGTATTAAGATATGGCCGTATAGCAACTGTTACCAACATAATTTACAATGTTTATTATACTGTTAATTTCAGTTAATTCAAATAATTAATTAACTTCCAGATCAAGTATTTGGACTGCATTTCTTCGTTTGGTTTCAGTGAAATTAAGTGGTTTTGTGTATAGTATGAATACGTAACTGTCCATCTTTTTTCAGGACTTGAGGTCCTTTTTTGAAAACCGAGTAAATGTTGAAAAATTAAAGGCTTAAATTAGTTTTATAGTTTATTTATTTTTGTCAAATTTGTTTATAACATTAAATAATTTCTGTGTCAACACAGGAAGATTTTAGTGCGTTGTGTTATGTTGTTGTTGAAGCGTTTCAAGTTTGCAATGCTATGCTAAATTTGCGATTTAATTAATGGTGTGGAATTTGAATGTCTTCAGAATGTAGCATTCAAAAGCTTCATATTATTCAAATTTAATAGAAAATACCTAGCAAACGCTTCCATATTAAGTCATGTCCTGCTGCTTTGCATAATAATGACACAAAAAGGTATGAACAATTTTTGTCTTAAGAAAATGTTAGTAGAAAAATATAATATACCTGTGAACACATATGATCCCCAGAAGCATGTGCGCAGGTGTTTCCTGCAGCTACCGCAGCAGCACACGCCGCTGTTCCGGGCACTTTGAGTTGTTCTTTATAATCCGGTTGATACGGCAACAACATTCGAATTTTACCCCAACGGTTGAAAAATAATGCTATAGCTCCTACCCATACGACGAGCACCAATAATACTATACCTATTTCTACACCTCTTACCTAAAAAAGAAAAAAAAACATTAAAAATGTTTGGGGTAATAACAACAGGAAAAAGAAATGGACCCTTACACCATGTAACTTTTGTCATGTTTGTGTAAAATAAAATGCACGTAAGTCTGACGGGGCCTTTAACTAAAAGTTCTTGAACAAAACATTAAAGTTAAAAAGTCAATAAAAATTAATTAGTAATATTTTTACTTGAAAAATTGAAAAAAGTTATTTCATTAAACATACAAATTTTAATTGCCTCATTTCAACACGCAAAGAAATTTAAACGGAACTATTCCTGTTCATAAATTTTTAACCGCATCATATCCGCATCACTAACCTTTACCAAACTAAATATAATCCCAATATTTTAATACAAGTGATGAAATATTGATGAAACTATTATTTAAATATAAACTTGCGTATTTGCAGTTCGAATCGCTTCTGAAAATCAATTTATTTTCTCCAGATGGGATTTTTATGTCGGTAAATTTGTTAATTTTTCAGTTGTTTCCTGAAAATGTATCTTATGCTTGCGTGTTTTGAGGATGCAAGTCATGAACTTAAAGCTTTTGCCTTGAAACTGTTTGGTTAGTGCCGTAGAGAAAGTGGGTAAAAACAGGTAATTCTGTAGATAGTGGAAATTTGTATGTTTTATTTATTTGATGTTCAAATCTGTGCTTTAGATAAAAGGATCCTAGTCCTTAAGAGCAGAGAAAGTAACAAATAATTTTATCAAGGTTAATGAAATGCTACCGTTTGCAAGTGATTTAAATTTTGTCAACTAACTTAATGTATAGTTTTTGTACTTGACCTGTACCTGGATCAAAATTGAGGATTTTGACCTTTTTGAATCTTTTGATTTACGAGATACTTTTGAAAAGTACGGAAAAGTGGAGTAAATGTAAGGTTAAATGGAATTATCAGAGGTATCTGAATGTTATTTTTAATTATCAAGTGAAAACGCTGATTAATTATTTGTAATGTGGATTACAAGATTTAAAGTCTTTTTTTCAGCTTTTCATTGTGGCTCAACTTTTGGTCGCATTGGAATAAGTAATTTACGACTGTTTTAGAAAATAATAGCCGATTGTAGGATGCAAAAACTTAAAAGTTATTCATTTCTAGAATTAATCTGGTATTTTAATTCTTTGTGATATCACTTTAAATTTTGTTTGTGAAACGTTTTGCATTCAAAACTTTACACCTTCTGTGTAAATACAAATTTCAATTTAAAATGCTTGATACCATCAAAGAAAGATTTGTATTTATGTACACGTCTGCACATAAAATTCGTATTATGCATTAAAAGCATGTAAATCTGGCATGGCTTTTAAATTACCATTAGTAAATAAAAGCTCAAAATTGAAAATTCGATAAAAATTAATTATGATATTTCCAGTTTGAAATCGGGAAAACTGATTTAATGTAAAATCGACATTTTAAGTGCCTTTCGACACGCAAAAGAAATACAAACGGAAGTATTTTTGTTCATCAAGTTTTTACCGCATTATATCCGCATCACTAACCTTTGCCAAAATCTAAATTTAATCCCATTATTATGATACAAATTATGAAATATTGACAAAGCTGCTATTAATAAATGAAAAAGTTTACGTACTGTTGAACTAGTTTGTGGATATTCAAAATCAGGTGGTTCTGGATTTTCAGGAGATGGTGGAACCCCTGTCGCGAAGACACTCATTATATCTTGTTGTGGAGACGTTCGTGGAGGCTCTAGAAAGTTAAAATAATTTTTATAAATTTTCAAAACTAGTAGCTAAAATTAAAATTAGAAGCATCTACTACATCGAACATAAAGCATTAACTAAATGCTAAAAGCATTGGTTATCTGTAATTTCATGTGTTAAATTATTAAAATTTTTACCCAGTGTGCGGAAGACTATAGGCCTACTTCGATACTTTTTGCCACCCCAAACGGCAGCTACTGTTAGCTGATACTGAGTGTCAGCTTTTAGTCCACTGAGCGTTACAGCTTCTGAATTTCCAGCCACAACCGCCACCACCCTGTAACTAACAGCCTGGTTCATTCTAGCTAAACAAATTATATAACGACAAAAATTCAAAATGTGAAAGAGAAAGAAGTCAAAGATAGTTTTCTAGAGAGTTAGATCATATTCAAAAAGAAAAGTTAAATTAGTACAAAAAAAATTTTTTTTTTGATTATATTATTTTTTATTATACTAAAATATTTTGATCTTTAAAGCGCCCCTTTCCAATTATAATGTCTTCCAAAGTCATAAAAAAAATAATTACTTCTGAATCGGTTCAGCAATTTTCCCAATAATTTTTTTTGGAAAGCTGTGAAGTAACAAGTGAAACGTAGCTGATAGTCGCCGCCTAAACTTAATTATTTTTTTGTTTAAATTAAGTTTCAATTTCATTTTTTAAATTTTAATTTAAAAAGTTAAATTAAAGGATAATAGCGTTAAAATACATAAAAAATGCTTGGAGGTATTTTTAAGTTTGGAATTCAAAATTAATTTTGTTAGTAAAGCAGGATTGTTCTGTTGTGATTTTCCTGCGGTATTTGTAAATTGGAATTTTGGCATATGAGCTGTCTGTAGTTGAATATCTTCAATAAACTAATCAAGTCCTTTAATTATTGGAAAAAATTTGCATTATATAAGTATTTAAAATATTTTTTATCGAATAAAATTTTTTGTGTTATCCATCATTATCAATCTTTCTCACGATTTTAGCAATTTCTCAATTTTTATTGTGATTAAAACACCAATTTTTTTTTATATTATCTAATTTATTAAAATTGTGCTTATTAAAAAGTCTATATAGAATTTCGTTTAGAAAATTCTGGAATCATAAATATCTGATTAATTTACGAATTAATACAGGAATGGTAAATTTTGTAAACGTCTCGTGGTTTTATTACCCAGTTGGTCTAAAAAAATTAAAGCACTGGCATTTAACAAAAATTTAATTGTAGAATGAAAGAATTTACGCCAAATTTAAAAACTACTGTCAACCATTACACAAAAAGGAGAACAACAGCTTTTTCAGTTTTTAAAGGAAAAAAAAAACAAATCACTTAAGATCAGATGACCCCATTTGGTTGCAATATGGAAAAATTGTATGGCACAGCGTTAAAAATTTTCAGCAAACTTTGAAATTTGGTGGAGGCTTTATGATGATTTGGGGTTGCTTCCAAGGATTAAGAAAAATACCCACACGGTAAATAATACCTTAAAAAATAGATTTATGATAAAATTTTCTTTAAAAACTAAGAAGAAAGTAAAATTAAATTGTATGCACTTGCAATGAGACGGGGATGAATCAACTTTTATCAAACAAATGAACAATATAGTAAAATTAAAAATTGAATTAAAAAAAATCTGAACTGAAACAAATCGGATTCTGTACATGTACAAAATAGTAGTTTATATCACGAGGGCGTAAGGGGTTGTTTTTCGTCACGAGACGTAGTTTATGACACGAGCCGCAAGGCGGCGAAGGAAATAATAGTCGAGAGATGGAAAAACCCTGAAGCCCGAGTATTATGAACAGCTTTTCGTGAATTTGGGAATAATATCCGACAAAATTCACGATTTTTTTGCAATAATTGCATAAATTTTATAAATTATAACACGTTTTATTTGACATCGTGGTAGTGTAAAACCAACTTCTACTTGTAACCATGGTGTTTTTCTTGGCACCAGTTGGTACCCTAGAGGGCGGCCATGTTGGAGCGCCATGTTCATTTTGATTTCTGCTCTTGTGAGTTTGCACGTTTGTGTATTGTGTCGTGTGTTTTCAATTAAAAATGCCTAAAAACTAAGAAATAATCGTTAAATAATCAATAAATACAACATTGTGGTCGCATCTATCGATGTTCATGGACACGTTGCAAAAAAATCGCAAATTCGATATCGATGGATCACGTGGTAGGTACTATCGAACTCAGCAAAAAGCGGTATTTATGGGGCGAATTTATACATTATTTTCTATTTCAGGCTACAAAGCCACGATAGTCGATCTACGTGTTCTAGTCTCCCCTACAGGATTTTTTATGCGCCGACAGGCGCATATTTTGAAGATCAAAAATGAAAACGACGAAAAGCACGTTCGCCGAAGACAACCGCAAAACGTTGTAGATACGCAAGACAGGCAAGTTTTTCACAATTGTGTGGTTAAGATTAAATATGTCAATAAATGATTTTTGAAAATTTTTTTTTTTTTGAAATTTTTTGGTATTTTTTTACTTCCGGGAGAAAAATAAAGTGTGACGAAAAGAGCTTCTTTACTCCCGAAAAACCGGGTGTAAAGTAGTCACTTTGCTCCCAAAATCACGAAAAAGATTTTTAATGGACTTGCATTTAAAATAAAAACAAGAGATTCCTTATGGTAACCGCTTAGCTAGCTGCTCAGTTAAATTAAATAACAGGACTTGTTTTTCCTTTGTTATATACCAAGCCCTATATTTTTACACTTTTTGTACTAGTGTAATAAATCAATGTCATTTTTAACCGTCTAAAATATTTGACAGTTTTTTTTTTGTCGTGAAACTTTCTCAACCCCTTAAGGAAAATAATTTTAATGGCCGATTAAAAATAGAAAACTTGATTAATAACTAAAAAAAAACATGAAAGTGATTAATTATACAATATGGGTAACTACAAAACACTTAATAAATTGTGAAATTGTCTGTTACAATTTCTGTTCTACTTCTATTATTGTAACGATCAAATTTAACGTGGTTCATTCAATCGTTTTTTGTGGTAAACATGTTGTTTTGTTGGAATTGTCACTCAATCCTACAAAATAGTAGTCTGTTAGGTTTGCTTTGTTATTAATGTTTTATTTTAAAGCTGACACAAACAGCTTGCAATTTACGTTTTTGCGTTGCGTGTACCTACTGAAAATAGACAAAAGCACACAGGATATCGAAAAATAATAACCAATTAAATTAAATTAACCAACCGATTTTAGTAGTTCATCCGTCTATTATTGGAAATATAATAAATGACGCAAAAACTATCCAAGTAACAAAATACATTTTTTAAAATAATGTTTTTTTTTTGTTACTAAATGGTTTTTCCATTTTAACTTTAGGATACTTTTAGGTTATGTTTACCAAATAATGTTAAATATTTGTGATGGCCATGAAACTTATTGCTAAATAAATTTTTTTTTCCAAAGTGGTTCCGTATTTTATTGGCGCTTTTTAAAGTTGAATAGCATTAATGTAGTTAATGATGTGGTTTCAACAAGACAATGCGACATTCCATGTAACCTGCAAAACCACATATTTTTCGAGTCTCTTCTGGCTATCCAAAAAATAAAACAAACCGTAATTTTTAAATCATTATTGAATAACTCGAAATATATTCCATGAAACTTTTCTTTTGGGAGTCAAATAAGGTTAAAGTTAGAATTTTACTTATTCGGTTGAAATATCATAAAATTCGAATTCTTGTTATATTAATCCCGTATAGCAATAAACTGGCTTCTTTATTGCCACGCACATTTATTAATAATTTACTTTATTTATTTAACAAAGTAAATATCAACGTATAAAATATTTTATATTAAATAATAGTAAATATCATCCTTTCCTGAATGTATACTCAAAATAAATACATTGTCTGTCGACGGATTTACTTTACTTCAAAAGTCTTTTGTTAAAAATTCAAAACTTAAGGTAGTACATCATGGAGACGCATTAGATATATCATTTTTATATCTCATATTTTAAAGCTCGGTTAAGTAAGCAAAATAGAGTTTGAAAGGCTCCCAAAAGCTTTTTTGTTCATTTTTTTTTTGAAATTGTTAACGAAATTCAGTTATGTTATGTTCAACCAACCTCATAATTAAAATGGAAGCTATCTATTGTGATCAATATTGCTATACTATTAATGAGTACATAGAAGCCTTATATAATAACGTTTACTTTAGCATTCATACAGGGTGGTTTGACCGAATTGCAATCAACTTTCGAGTTTTGTATTGATCGTATCTTTTGAATGACAATACAATGCTGTGCTTTTGATAATGGATTATTGGTGATTTGCTTCCCTAAAAGTATTATATATTATAAGCACTACCATGAATCGTACGTTGCTTTGAAAATATTCTATTTTCAAAATTGAAAGCGTCTTCCGCTCGTTCTAAATGTTGGTTATAGTATAACAAGTCGAGGAAGTTTTTCTTAGTCAGTGAAGCTTTCAATAACTCATACTGCCATTTTGCAGTAACATCGCTACTACATATAAGAGACCAATGTTGATAGTGGTAGTCACAGATACTTTAGTGAGGCACTGGAGAACTAATGTGAAAAAGTATCTCGTTAGAACAATTGTTTTCAATTGACTCTAATATTTTTTCTAATACTTACATACTCAAAAATTTCACAAAAATACTTTACTAAAAATTTTACTTTATTTTGGTTGGTAAAAAATGCGTATCAAACGTTTTATATTTATTAAGTTACTCTGTAATACTTACTTCTACTAGCATTGCAACAAAATACAACTAAATTTTTTCCCCCTGGGAAATACACACGAAACCTTTGTCATGCACGATTTATTTTATGTAGTACTACCTACAAATTTGTGGGCTATAAGGTAGATGTTTTCGATATCAAATATGAATTTTTAAAATGTTGATGTCTGGCTGTGAGTAAGGTTAGTTGATATCTTCTTGATACAGACTATGGTTTACAATTTTAGTAGCAATGTAGTACTTTGAAAATTAAATAAATTTTAAATTAAAATTAATTCAATTATATACGTAGTAAACAACGGGATAAGCAAATAACGCAAGTAATCAATTTACAAAACTAAACCAATTAACCATTATATTCCCTAATTAAGACGTGAATAAAATTAGAATTACTTGAAATAATTCTATTTTGGATTTAATTGCTTGTCAAAGCACATTATCCCTAATGATGTAAGTTATACCTAATTATCTGCTTGTAATGCTCGTATCCTCAAGCACTTGTTGGGCTTATGTCTTTAGAAAAACCCTATAACAGCTTTTAGATTAGTAGCTTCCATTGAATGAATTGGAAAAATAAATGATTACATAGACTGAAATAATTACGGCTAACGGTGATAAATACATCGTCTGGTTGTCGAATTTCTAAATTGGCGCAGTCGATAAATCTCCTCAGTTAAAACGCGTTTCTATTTTTATTGTTTTCGTAGTTCTTGCATTCTTATGTTTTAGAAATCAATTTATCGTGTCCTTATTGAGTTTTATTAGTACCTGGTTTATTATTTATTAAATTATTGAGCGTTTTCTAGCTCTGCTTACAATATTAATGATTTTGTATAGCTTATCCTGCATATTATTTACTATACCTACTCCAGTTTAGTCGTAAAGTTTAGTATACTACCGACATTGTGCTTTTGATATTGTAAAATTTAAGTGCAATAAACAAGTAACATTTTTATGGTCGAAATTTATAATGTGAAGGAACCTGACGGAAAGTCTGGTTAAGGGTGCGTTCACATCACAGCGTGTTCTGGTTAAACTAATGTGGGACGACTGAAAGTTATGGATTTTTTTAAATATATTTAATTCATAAAACTTTAACCTTCATTAAAAGTTGAAATAGTACATAAAATCTTCAAAAATAAAACAAATTTGCATATTAAATCCCTAGAAAAAAATTACTTTTTGAAGGTAATTGAGAATATTTTAAATTACAACTTTTTAATTTTTTCTGAATTATTATGTTCCAGTAAGCTGAAGATGAGTGGGGATTATTTCCAATAAGCTAAAGCTGTGGATTTTGTGATGCCTCTTAGTTTATTTTGTAATAATTAAAGGAAACATCGAAATACATTTTTCACTACATTTATTACCAACCTAAAAATAGTTCCAGTGCTGCCATCAAACTGCACAGCCTCAGCAGTCCAGTAGCTGTATATAAAGAAAAATTATCCTTTATCCTGGAGAATTTTTTTTTGATGAGATTCAAACCACCAGATGTCTGTCTTTTAGAGAAGGAGCTCTACGCTTTCGTAATTAAATAATAATTGAACGAAATAGTTTTGGTGTATCTGACATTTACGAGTGGTTACCTCATTATGTATTAACAAATTAAAGACATAAATATAAATCTAGATCAAGAGACAAGTGAAGCTTTTAATTTTTTTAGTTCGATTGTACCATATATTTTCATTTCCTGAAACACGCACTTGCAAACCCTCTAAATTATTTATGTTGAAATTCTAAGCATGGCAGTGCAATTACATTAGACATACAAAACCTAGAGAAGTGAAAAGGTTGGATTTACTACGGTACAAAAATGTATACGGCTTCTTTTAAAAAACATAATAGAAAAAATCTACACGTTTCAGCTATATTTAGAGAGCAAAATTTTTTTTCTTTTGTTTCCTTGATAAAATATTTATGCACACCCAAATTGGAGAAATCTTTTATAATATTCAAAGGTAGTAGTATGTATTTTTTTCTTTAACAGTATAAAAAGTTAATTAACAATTCAATTATGACAAAATTAATCTGATTCCTTCAATCGTGGTGATAGAAACCAAAATGTTTGTTACAAAAAATCGAGAAGTGCAAGAAAATAAATTGTGAAATTTGTTTTTAAACCTGGTTTATTGAACCCACCTGGCATCTGTTGGCTTATATGTTACGTCGTATTTGTATACGTTTTCCACAGATGTGGACCAAGAAACTCTAACAGAAGTAGGGTTAAGAAAAGTAACTGTAATATTTTCTGGGACTCCGGGTCCAAAAGGCATTGAACCTGAAAAAGAAATTAATCCATTAATAATCTGAAAATAAACTTTAATTAAAATTTTTACGAGCTATGAGATACAGATAGCTATAAAAATTGGATATTGATTAACAAAATGTTAAAGCATCCTATTTTAATGAATTATAAAATAAACAACTCATAATTACAACAAATGTTTACACTATAACTACGCAGTGGCGTAACAATGAGGCCGCAGACCTGGTGTAAACCTTGACTATCAAATTCAAATACTCCCCCCCCCCCCCATTTCTAATGATAGAAATCTATGTCTGGATAATTACGTTGCTGAGTGCGAGCTAAATTATTTACTCCTAATTTGAAGTAGGTAAACTGCAATAATGTGCTTTATAGTTTCAGAATAAATTTTCTGTGACGTTATAAATAAAACACTGTAAAGTTAATAACATACAGAAGTGGTATTGATTTTTAATTATTGGAAAAATTACATTTTAAAACCGCAGAGCAAAGGTTAAAAATAGAATAAGTTAATTGATTTTTAACATACATATGTGTTGGTTTGCATGCAAATGTCATAAAAAAAGGATGACATGACAATGTTTTTATTACAATTAAGTTATAAAATAAAATCGTTATTCTACTCGTGAATAATTCATTAACAAATACGTTATTTGAAATATTTTAGTATTTTTGTGCTTTTATCTATGAATATAATAGAAGCAAAGCACTAAATAAAGGCACAAATTGAACTCAAAGGGGTGTGTAGATTTCTCCATTTCGGATTTAAGCTTTGTTGATGTACAATGCCTCAAATGTGGCGTTTGTTGTACTTTCTAGTTGTGGTGACTAAAAGAGTTTTCTTTATCACATTAATAAAAATAAATAGCTAATGCAAACAGTCACTCAAGCACGCGATTACAAAAATAATGATATTTTAGTAACTTTCTATTATTGTTGTTCTAGCTAACAGAGATGAAATATTAGCTGCATTTGATAAAGCAAGATTTTCATTCTAATTAAATAATGGTATCATAGAATCTCGATGATTTTATGGAAGGTAAACTAAAAATGGCGATAATTCACGTTACAAATCGAGTTCTTTATGGTACTTCAGGTTTTGCAACAGACTATCCTTTCAGTTAGTCCTGACTTCAGACGAGTTCAAGGATCTCAAAGGGCAGTGCGATACTGCTCATTCTTGGTTTGGGCAACTAAAAAGCAAATTTCTTAGTCATTTTGGAAAATGAAGGAAATTATTTAAACATTGGTAACAGTGATGTTGATGATAATATCCTTAAATAAGTTTTAAAAGTTAATTTAAATTAATTTGGTTAAATTAAAATTTGTTGAAGTGCCTCTGCATGATTTATCCTGGCAGAAATTTATTGTTAATTATAAAGCACCTATGCCTATATTATGTTTCAATTCAATGATGTAAGCGAATATGTACTAGCATAAATTGTTTAACATGCAATCATTTTTAGTTTAACTACTGGTTATCATAGCATATGCATATGTGTATAAATCAATCACACTTTGTGCTCAACTTCAACAATAATAATTAACAAAATTTATACGGAAATGTAAATATTTATTGACCATAAGCATACTTATAATTCAATAAATTACTGCACGCTATTGCAATTACTAATTTGTTTGCTTAATTTGCCAAAAAATTAAAATCAACATTTACGAGAACATGCAGGAATTGGAAAGGCGACAAAGGATTTTAACTTTTTGTTGTGTGCGTAATCGAGAGAGGGGATAAATGCAGATTTTATTGGGCACTCAGGTTACAATTTAGTTGCAATTAGAATGCAAGTAATTTGATTAAAAATATTGACCGATTTCAATATCGTGATAGAACATCGAAGTGTTAAATTTGTCCTGGCGATGAAATCATTAAACGTCACGTCAAGTTCTGCTATCATATTCCGCATGAGTATTTTCACTTTCTTGCATTAAAAATTACTGAATATTTGAGTTACGGAACAGCAGTTTACTCATTTAGGTTTTGTGCTCAATGAAAAAAATACTTATTTCAGTGATTTCATATATTCAGTTTCTTTTGTCGGTTTCAGAGATGATAATAATACATTTAATTACATTTTAGATAATCCAGATAACGTACGTAACCAATGAAAAACGACTAGCAGCGCTAGCAAAAATTTTATACGATTTAAATAAGATTTTAGTAATTGGAGAATTCGATGATTTCCTGTTCAACAAACGTCGAAAAAACTAGGGAAACTGCAACAATTGCTAATTTTTGTTTTTATATCATATATTTATCCCTAAAACCAGAATCTGACGTCCATTATTTATTAGAAGTTTATGATAATAATATCATATCAAATTATAAGGAGCTAAGGAAAAATTAAAATTAAAAAGAAAACTTTGGAAAAAAAATAAAATGTAATTAATGGCAATAAAAGTAAAAAATTGAAATGCATGCTGTTTGTTCTGTAACGAGCTTTTCCTTGAATTTCCAGCTGCATAAAAGTGAATTGCAATTGTTTAAAGTTATTGTTCTTAAATGTATAGCGATAAAAATGGGAAAAACTGCAAAAATATGCAAAATATTTATTTTTGAAAAATAAGCAAGATATAAAATTTCTACCATTTTTCTATAAATATTTTTATATTATATCGTTAGTTAATGAAAACTTAATAGGATTTGATAGAAAACACTAAAATGGAGCGTTTAAGCTAAAGATTAACGCCAAATATCGATTAGTTTGGTCAAAAATCGATTTTAAAGTTTACAATTTTATGCAGCAATCGTCCTTAATAACATCATTCAATTACCCGTTTGATAACATCAAGCTGTAGTAGTATTCATTTAGTAATGAATTTTTATAAAAAATTACAGCATTATTTTCAATGGCACTCAAAATTTTTATTTTATAATAATTGCTTTTTGGATCATTTACTATCATCCTGTCACTAAAAAATTATTAAATTTGCAGGCTTGATTTTCATGCTATTCCCGGGATGCATAATATTATTTTACTTTTGAACTTTCGGTTTAGATAACATACACTATTTAAAATTATAAGGAATATTATGGCCCAAAAGATTGTATTTTTATTTAAATAAAAAGAATTATCGTAAAATTTATAGCCAATTTTGCGCCAAAAAACACGTTAAAATTTTACAATATAATTTTTAATTAAAATTTAAAAATACAAATGTGAGTGTAGTTACGGGTTCCTTCCTATGTAAATAATAAAATAGATTTTTGTATAAAGTTGTAACATTAAGTTGGTAGCTGTTTATTTTAATAAGTTAACCGAGTTTAAATAATAAACCACCTAAGCGCATGAAAATTTTCTAAAAAGCCTTTAGGGATGAATATTTATCAAAATTTCTTGTGTTCATGGTGTGTAAGTTGTTTGAAGATGGGTGAGAGTCAATAGAAGAGACTTATCGTTCAGGACGTTTAGGGATATCAATAATACTTCATTTAACTCTGTGACTTCTTATAAAAGGACATTTTATCATTGTACAGATTTGAACATCTTATTTATTATCAATCGGTTCCTTTTCCTTTCATTCCCCGGAAACAAAGTCTTCTGATTATTAAATTACTAATTAATGAATAATTATTTAGAAAAAAATACAGTAATTTTTCACAATTAAGGGAAAATAATATTACATTTTACCTGGAATTATAAATTAAAATTAAAAAATTATTTCTGAATAAATATTTTTTTTTTATTTTAACCCTTGTGGCTGGGGGTTAATTTTTTAAGACCCCTGTGGCTGGGGATCTCGAAATGCATCAACTACTGGGATATTAGCACTTCACCACAGCCTTGATGCAGATGTCCACTGGAAGGCCGAGCTAAGAAATTCTGCGAGGTCCGCGATTTAAACCTAGAATTTCCGCTCCGTAACTCAACCAGCGGTCACATCACTCCACGACTGTGGATAATAAATATTTTATTTTACATCGAATTAAATTATATAAACGTTAATGGATACAATTTTATAAATTATAAAAACGTATTTCACAGATAATATCTAACCTTGTGTTGTTAACTTAAAAAAGGTTAATATTTTACCTGCTTTAAAGCTTCAAATAAAAATTAATAACGTGTTTTTTTTACATAAGAACGTGACGCGCCGTTATTAAAAGTTGAAGTTTACTTAGCGATTACTTGCCTAAAATTCAAAAAATTATGAGAGATCAAGGTCAGGATGTTTATGGTCACTTATTCGTTTACCATCACTGAGAGGTGGCTATCCAGTGGTTTTTACTTCAGTCTTTAGTCTTGCTATATTTACATATCTCTTTAACTGTTCAAAACATATACATTTTATTATGTAAATAAAATGAATCTTTCTCAAATCAGTTTTGATATTTTAATAAGAGTTTAGTTGATCTCTGACCAATGTCACTAGTAAAAATTTTAATTTTACAGTGCGGTTTTTTTCTAACTGAACAAGCTTGTTATATTTATAAACAGTTTTAATATGCAGTAACTTAGTTAATTAGTAATTGAATAGAACAACGTTTTTAATTTCATAACTACTACATTTGTATTTTTAGATACATAAAAAAATAATTAAAATAATATTACATTTTTCCAGTTTCAATTTTTAAATTAAAAATAATAAAATTGATAATAAGAGAATTATTATAACTTTTCGAGTTTCTGAAGTTTTATCGTATTGGAAGTTGGATATGATATTGGATTTTAAAATTGAATACGTGATTTACAAAAAACATTTTTTAGATGGTATCAATATGGTGCTCGGTCACTGAGATAAATTTGAACAAATATTTCAGACCAAAATTGAATATTTTTGTAAGAAACTGCCGCGCTCATCATTTCAAGTGAACAAATACCTATTTTTTATCAATTAAATAAAAAGCTTTGTTAATAATTAGTTTGTAAAATACTCTATAATTATTTATTTTCAAGGACAATCTTTGTAATTTTGATCCGATACCATCACAAACAAGACCACGAAACTTTATATTAAACCCGCCCATGTAGAATACATAATCATCTGCTTCTGAAACTGTAAATCATAAACTTTGTAATTATTTGCAGTAGTTTGATGTAACTCAAGTTCTATTTAAAAAAAATTTAAATCAATTTTGTTCACAGGTAGAAAGCAAATACCTATAATAAAATGTAAATTTAAATAATTTTTACGAATAGCGACTCGAAATGTTATCATCACCGGATAGGATATCTTTCCCATTTGGTAAACATCGAGTTTAACGTTAGACCAGTTATAATTTGTGTCGTAAAATTTTAAATTTAAGTGTTGAAATTTTTCAAAAACATGGAACAAATTTATTCAAGCATCAGAAAGAACATCAGGTTACTAAAAACGCAAGAAGGGGAGGATGAAGTCCACTCTGCAATTTCCAAACTTTTCCAAATGATTTTTAGCCAATATAGTAAGGACTACAATCAACTTCAAATTACTTCGTCACACTTACAACCTAATTACATAATGTATCCTTCAACTACGTCGATTATAAAACGATATCTTTTATTAGGAAAACGTGGCGATGAAGGTAATATTTTTAATCCTCAAATATTTTACACTTTTACTTAATTTTTTTTAGATATCAAAAAACATATAATTGTGAAGTTACCTAATAAAAATCCAAAATTGAACAAATTTGGGGTTGGCATCCTACATGAAAACGAAATAATGGCGTATCAAAAAATACTTCCGGTTTTAGACCAGGAGATTTTCCGTATACCAACACCAGCACCTGAAGTATATTTTGCTTCAAAAGATTGCATAATAATGGAAGATCTGCGGGAATCAAAACACTACATTCCAGAAAATCGCCATAAAGTTATGAGTTCTTATCAATGTCGTTTAATTACAAGGGTAACGTCAGATTTCTTTGATAACGTTTTTTCTAACTGACGTTTTTTAGACTTTAGCCATGTTCCACGCACGTTCGCTGGTATGCAAAATAAAGTCACCCAACGAATTTGACACATTAAAAAACGCTGCAAAAGAAGTCTTGTTTTTCTATAAACAATCACCTATTTTGGATTATATGCATCGTTTCTTTGATAAACTGATAGATGTCTTTGAAAAAAAACCGTACATTAGTCTTGAAAAAGAATGTGCAATTAAATCTTTGCGTAGATTAAGAGAAAACTTTGAAGGACAACTAAAGCACTTAATTTTTTATGAAGATGAGCATTCTGTTATCTGTCATGGCGATCTTCGGGCATCTAATATTTTTTTGGATGGTAAAGTAGGCGTTAAATTTATAGATTTCCAACAAATTTGTTATTCGTCAGTAGCTAGAGATCTAGTAACTTTGTTTTATGTAAATGCAGAACCGTATGATATGGTGAGATTTATGAAAAGTTTTCAACATACTTACCTAGAGTTTCTTCATTTATTTTTAAAAGAGCATGATGTTGATTTAACAAAGGAACTTACAAGTGAGTGGCTGATGGATCAGATGGAAAAATTCAAAGTGTACGGAATTGTGTATGGATTGTGGCATAGTGTGGAATTCTACATTGAAAATACGGTAGAACCATTGTCAATAGATGAGTTATGTGAATTAAAGTGCGGAAATATGAATTTTGAAGGTGAGTTTCTCCAAAGAGTTATAGAACTGTTAGCATACTATGAAAATCAAAATGAAAAAGAGAAAAAAGCAGATAATCAGGAAGTGGAAAAAATAATTAGTAAAAATAAGGAAAAATCACATGGTGGCAAAAAAACAAAAGTAAGTTTTGATTTTGGGGAAAAGGAAACAATGGAGCTTTTGAAAGAAGAAGTTAAAATATGAATTGCTTAAGAAAATAATTTGTTTTGTGTTTGTATTGTTTGCAAAATGTTCTCAACATTACTACAGATAAAATGAGTTTAACTTTTATTATGGAAACTCATTTTATTAATTAATTATAAATTTTTTGTAATGTATTTTGTTGTAAAATGTTAATAAATAAAATTCGTTCAGTGAGAGCAGATAGGAATATTGAGATTTAACTTATAATTTTGTTTAAAATACTTTAAGATTACAATTTTAAGTGAAACCTGCAGATTAAATTTTTTACCATTGTTTTATTCTTGATCTCTTGGGATGCATTGTTGTGACCTAAAAATTTTAAATTAATAAAATATAGTGTGGCATAGGATCGTTAAGCACTTTAATTATTGAGCCTTACAAAGACGACAAAGCACTTAAAATAAGAAGAAGAATCAACGCATGAATGAACTTTCGGCCAGGATAAATTGTGCAATGATAAAACGTATCAAAAGTCATCAAACAAAATTTTTCGTGATAGGCTTTTGGAATCTGTAAATCATTGCAAAGCTTTTTAAAATTTTTGCGTTAGGCATGAGAAATACAAAACCTTTCTGTATAAGATTTCACTGGAACCGAATTTGATGGACTTTACAACAAATGTTTGAAAAGTGGCATCTTCATACGCGGTCTTGATTAGAACCACACGTGGTTCATTCCTTGTGTATTAGAACCACACGCAATGCTGTTAACTGCTAAATATTCGATTTTCTCAATGTTTATCGTCATACCCAACTCTTGATAGCTCTTATTTAGTCGTTGCAGCATAAATTCCAAGTCGTACGCGTTTTGTGCTATTACCACCTGGTTATCAACAAAATTCAGCATGAATAGGTGCTCGTCATTTATAGACCCATGTACTCGACTCTTCTTTTCCATTCCTCCAAAACGACTTCCAAATATGTATTAAAAAGAAGCGTTGATAGACTGCATCCTTGTCTTACGCTTTTTGTAGGTGTAAACTTTGTTTTTTATTGATTTTGTACTTCAGCTCTTTTGATAGTAAGGTCGATAGAAATTTACCATATAGTCTGGCAAATGTGCTGTTAATACTGAGGCCTCAATAGTTGCCTGGGTTCTTCTTTGTTTTCTTTTTATATATAGAGATTATATGTGATTCATTCCATTGCTCTGGTATCTTGTTTTGTTTCAGATAGTTATTAAAGTGAGTCAGCAGTCTTTCTGACAGATGGGGTCCTCCATATTTAAGTAACTCTGGTAGAATCTCACCTGGACGTGTTGCTCTATCATTTTTCATTCCTTTCAAGCATGTGCTTAAAATTTTTGTGCTTACTTTTATATACGTTTGTACATGTCGTTGATACATTTATTGGTGGCCATTTTTGTGGAAAATTTATTTTTTATTTAGATTTATTGCAAACCGATCGACAGATATTAAATCTTTTATCTCACTTGGTCTATTGCGATTGATTGGAGCAATGCAATTTGTACTTGTGTGCTTGAATAATTTTTCATTAATTTTTATTCTCTTGATGCGAGGAGGCAAAAGTGCTAAAAGTGATTTAATCTTTAAAAGTTTTTCAAGGTTTAGCTACTACTTTGCTCATAACTCGGAGGAGGAATTATGGATATAATCCTAAAATGTGTTAAATTGATGAAGCTGATGTACGCGTTTATTTGCAATTTTTTTGTATCTTTTTGAATTAGAAAAAAAACATTGTTTACAGAAGTTTATTTTATATGAGTTAAAAGTTATCCAATTTTAGCCAAATTTTGAGATATTGTTAAACTTTGAGCAAGAGTCTCTATATTATACATTCTAGACATTGGATCCTACAAAGCATAACTGTTTTACATTTTTTTTTAAATAAAGTTTGTAAAACAGGTGTACATGTGAGTTGTGGTTTTGCCAACAAAGACAAGAAATTATTCATGAAGGGTCTGGCGGTATCGCAGAAATGGAACGTTGTAAACGTCGACGGATAAAATATTCAGAAATAAAGAAACTGCGTCGAGTAAGTTTTTTATTTTTACATTACAGCTTTTACGGTTAAGCTAACTAATGCTAACACAATTTATCAATACTCGCTCATTGGTGTGCGGAACAGTAACAAATCGAAGTATCTTAAAATACATACAATTTTACGATTACTTATTCAAATACAAAATTTTCGTTTTAACACGTTTGAAAATGCACTGAGGCGATTTTGATTACTTTACGGTTCATTATTTTTGATAAATTTATTGAAATTTATTTAGAATTTGTAAGGACTACTAACCAGATTTTATTATTTATGTTTAAACCAGATCATTAGTATTAAAGTTAGACAATACCTGACGTAACCAATTAGTGAGCAAAACTATTAAATTAAAAATTTTGTTAAAATAAATTCATGAACTATAGGTTTATCCTAATAGAAAATTGTATTTTCTATATAACCTGTGTAAATTTTGTTTAGTATTTGTTGTACCTCTTGATTACACTTTATCAGTATATTTACAGATTATGATAATATTATGTACTACATTGGTAGATAATATTATGTTATCGATGATGTATTAATACAGTTTTCAGTTTTAATATGAAATTTGAAAATCGAACAAACATTTCGATTCAGTAATCAAATTCAGTTACTAGTTGTTATTTGACTAAAATTTATTTTTTATAATTTTATTTTGATGTTTAGCTTGAATTTTTTGACTAATTTATACTGAATAAAAAATGAAAACTCCTTACATGCAGTCAAGAAACCGATAACAAGTGGGTAACGACTAGTTGCCGTTGCCATGTCATTTAAGTGCATGGCAACCTATGGGTCTCTACTTTTGCGAGAAATCTCTTAGTTGTGTTTTCATCCCCCAGGGCAACCCAATTGCTACCTTTTTTAGTTTCTTCCTTGAAAGAGTGACAACTGTAATTTGTTATTCACATGTAGAATTGAACCTTCAGTACAAAATTCAATTTAACTTTAAGTTATTATTTAATTTATTTTGACTGAACCTCAAAAGTGTTTAATTAAAACTTTTTGTTAAACAAAATAAAATTTTATTTTAAATACATTAGAACAAATAAAAGAGTATTTTCGTAAAAAATTGTCAAACGATATTACAATTTCCAAATTTTATTTACGTAATTGCTTTGGGGAATCAAATAATATAAAATAACATTAAAAATACGCTCGTTAATGTAATAATTATTATCAACTTGTAAATGGTTTTCCTAACAAGTAAACACTAACAAGTCGTTAATTACTAATTAGACATACTCACCTACTAAATGAGCTCCGTTCAATAATATAACAGCAGCCAATAAGATCATTATTAGCCACACACAATTTTCAGTGTCGCCCCTAACATGGCGCCTCTTGAATTTTCAATGTGCCACACTAAAACCGCATCCCGTTCTCATAATGAAACCACAAAATCCCTCCATGTATAACGACCTAAAAAAGAAATAAATGTTAAAGCCACTTGTTTAAATGCTGTGTAATTTAACGTGAACAAAATATTAAATTACTTTGTTGTTACTTCCAAAACTGTTGTATGTCACAATAAATGTAGAAACATCGTACAATTATATAATTAATGAAATTATAAACCTATACTTTCGATAAACTGAAAAATAATGATCATTAACTTTTCTTAATTCCATTTGAAAGTATTCTTAATGATCGTTAACTTGGCAGTATGTCGAATATATAAGATGCGGTAGAACTGGAACTTAAAATTTAATATGAGCGCATACATATGTATATATAATTTTGTTTCATACGAAAAGTAAAAAGAAATCGTCCCGAAATCCAGAACCCCATTGCACGTTAACTGTATACTTCTTTCTTTTTCGAGTTCCTTCTTAAATAAACTTAATAAGGAGAGAATATTTCATATTATTTTGTAAAATTTAAATTTGGTGGTGCTAGAATGCTATGAAATGATAACGTCGGATTTGAAAGTTCAACATTTACAGTACTTACGAGTACTAATTTTGTTTTTATTTTTAAATTTTTGTAGCGTGGATGCAAATAGCTCATATTATCTAATCAACTTGTGAGCTTAATTAAACAATGCATGTGATATGGATAATTTTATAGAAACACAAATCCCACGTGAAAAACTAATCGAGTTACTTAATTAATTTATTCTGTGTAAGAATTGAAAAATCAATAAACATTTTTCTTTTATAAAATTAATTACTCCCTAAACGAGGATATTTTAATTGCAGATAATGGGGACCCTATTTATTGTTTAGTTCGTGAACTAAATATAATTAAACTGTTGTAACTCGTGGGTGTCGTATATAAATTATACAAAAAACTTCAGTTTTTACTGTTTCAGGATAACAAAAGGAAATTCTCGAGAAATTATAATTTTGCAGTTGCTTTTGTGTAAAATTTTTTTTATTTGAATGTGAGATTAATTTTGAAATATTTTATTTTTAATCTGTCGTTAAAAAGCAAAATCCATACATATCCCGAAGATTAAACATCCAAAAAATTTGCTGAATACGATTGGATCGGTATTTTTCTGAAAATTCAATTAATGAAGTCCCATAGTTTAAATTATCCATTGCCAGCCACAATTTAACCAAAGAGACGGTTTTGTTTCTTTCAAGAGAATAGCGTGACTTCCTACATTTACAACAAAGCAATAGGGAAATTGGAAAAAAAAACATCTTACAAAAAAACTTCGTAAAACTTTTATCGTTCGTTTAGAATAAAAAGACCAAACTAAAGTTTGGTTTCCGATTTTTTGATTTGAATTTTACTCTAAATTATTAAAAATTTAACTAATGTGGCTCTTAACATCCTAGATCTTGACGGGCCCAGTCAGCCCAATAAATTATTTAGTTGAATCTAAATCACAAAAATATAAAATAATAATTTATCCAAACTTTAGACGAAGCTAGTCGTAATTCAGTTAATTAACCATCATAAATATATTATGAGTAATGAAAAATTGGTCAAGAAGAAATATTAGTTATTGATTTTTGTACGTAGGTATTTGAAAATAAATAGTTTGAAAAAAATTATCGATTGAACTATTAATTCATTTGTAAACAACGCATATAAGTATTATTTTGAATTTTTTCACCGAAACTACATTTGTCAATTTAATTGATACTTGGGTTACTACAAAAATTAGAACAATTTTTTTCTATTAATAATGCAGTACTAAAAATATCTTTCGTAATGCTATATAATTTTATAACAAACCCTTTCAAATAGTTATTGGAACCTTGACATGCATTGTAATCTAAAAATGGTATTTTAATTTTTCACGAAACCTTACGCGGTAATTGGAATTTATTTTTCAAATTTGTTGTTGTTTGAATGCGGGGGCGTAGTACCATTTAAAACATTTAGTTGTCCTCGCAATTTGTAGCTTTATTTATGAAATATGCGTAGGAGAAAATTGTGTAGTAGTTTGAAGGACGGTTACGTTTTAAGCATCCTATACATCGAATTAATTATTGCTTTATTATCAAACGCCACCTACCCTCATAAAATAATGATGATTTCAACCAATTTGTTGTGTAATTTTATCGATTAACTGTTTTTATTCGTTCGTAGCTTCTAATACATGGGATGATTTTGAACTCTCGACGTTATTGACCGACCAGCTGTTTCAAAGGTTGTTTGTTATTATCAAATCAATTGGTTTTATTATGGCTTTTTTGGAAGTATTTCCTTGTTAGATACTGTGCTTTGAATCCTTATTATCTCAATGCTCCAAAATATTCCTGGTTTGTTCCAGTCGTTTGCTCCCAATCTGATTTTGGTATTATGAAATTGCCAGAAGGTAAAGATAGAATAGCGGACGGAGCATATAACTCAATTTCACTGACATCAGATAATGCCAAAAGTTGAAGTTGATTAGTTCGGCTCACTTAGAGCTTTGCAATACTTTAAAGAATTTCCGCATAGTTATGTCAAGAAAGGTTGCTACAGAGATTACACCTTCAGATTAGCTAGATCTCGAAATTTAATAATAGAGTATTTGAAATTTTTATTGTATAAATTATTCAAATTATTTAATTTTAAGCTCTGATTTATTCCGATTCTTTACACTTTAGAAGCAAGGAAAACATGCATAACCTCAAAATTTCACATAAGTTGCAAATTTTCTAAATTTTACATAATATTTCTATTGGTTTTCTCTTTTTTCTGCTTTGATAAAGATAGCAGTTTTATTACCTCATTGAGGGTCCACCAAAATAAATACCATCTTACTTTCAAGATTACATTTTAAATTTTCATACTATTGGGCCATTTGGCATTACAAATTTTACGATGTATAAGTTAAACTACGTGCTTATTGTACGAGAAGTTTTACAATAAATCGTATAAAGTAAAATGCACTTTATTGTGGACACAAGGAATCCAAAGCTTAGAAATAAATAGTAATACACAATACGTCCTAAGAGATTTTCAAGATTACTGATTTCAAATGTAGTGTTATATTTTCAAAAGTTTCAAAGTTTTTCTAAATGGCATAGAAAAAGTATGAAATGGGCAGGGCCAGTCGATATAACATCAAAACAGGGGTGTACCTTGCAAACGGT
The DNA here is from genome assembly GCA_905340355.1 of Rhagonycha fulva. Classification (NCBI taxonomy): domain Eukaryota; kingdom Metazoa; phylum Arthropoda; class Insecta; order Coleoptera; family Cantharidae; genus Rhagonycha; species Rhagonycha fulva. The sequence goes on from HG996559.1 coordinate 6,154,018, forward strand.
GGTGTACAAGATTTTATTTTTTTAACTTATATATATGGGTGCCAACATGTAAAAAACAAAAGTGCTAACACGGGAGATCTCGGGAGAACATTTGGCATTCAAAAAACCTCAAAATTTTAGAACTTTTTTTTTGTCTATAGCTCCTAAACGGTACATTCTAGTAAAAAAAAGTTACAATATAACAAATTATAGAACATTAAATTCTGCGTTAAATGAGTGCAGTCACTTGATAATTTGGTCAAGTCATATGGTTTAAAACAGCGGTCAAACAACGACGTTTTTTTCTAACTTTATAAAAAACTGAGATGGGGTACTATAATATATGATATATCACAATTTTTTAGACAAACCAAAAATGTATTGACACTTTTGGAACTAAAATATTAAAAGTTGACACAATGTAATTAATTTTAATATTTTAGTTCCAAAAGTGTCAATACATTTTTGGTTTGTCTAAAAAATTGTGATATGTTTATCAAGTTGCACTACTTAGACCACACTGTTATCAATTATATAATATATGAGTCTGCAGCTTTTAAATGAGTACTCTAAAAGAAAAAGTTATAAAATAAAAGTTGTAAAGCATCAAATTTTACATCATATAAGTGCAAATGAAGTCCGGCAATTGGTATATAAATGTGCATTTGAGTTACTTCCCTTTAACCCGTACGGGTGTACATATATCCTATAAAGTTATTCTTGCTTTACTATTATCAAAAAATCTTCTAAAACAAAAATATTAACACGGATAAACTCGGGACAACTTTTGGCCTAAAAAAAACTTCTATATTTTAGGACTTTTTTGTTTTTTTGCCTATAACTCATAAATGATGCAGCCTAGCGAAAAAATTACGACATAACAAATTAAAGATCATTAAATTCTGCGTCGCATAAGTACCACAACTTAATAATTTGGTTAAGTACTATAGTCCAAATCATGACCAACAAATGACGTTTTTTCTACCTTTGTCAGAATCTGCGATTTAGTTCTATTATATGAGTCTGTAACTTGGAAATTACTACTCCAAGAAAAAAATTTATAAAATGAAAGTTGTAGAGAATCAAATTCTGCATCCAATCGGTATTAAAATTTTTAAATTTGAGCAAGTACACCTTTCCAAATTGGCAATCTTCCGATGTCCGAATTGTTGCCTGAAGGTGGTGTTCCGACAGGTGGCCCTGCGACAACTCGCCTCGGACAACTGGCCTTGGCGAAAACTGGCCCTGGCGAAAACTGGCCCTGGCGACAAGTGGCCCTGGTGACAAGTGGCCCTGGTGACAACTGGCTTTTTTTACCAATTTTTACTCATTTATTTATTTTGTAAAATTAAAATCTGCGTAGTAATAAGTTACATTTTATTAAAAACAGAGATCCGTTGGTAGGTTACTCTTAAAAACCGATATTTTTTTAAAATAAATATAAATGTAAATGGGCAGTTTACATTCCGGATTAGTATTGCTATTTTTGGTAGAAGGGCAGTTTATAACTTTAAATTTTTACTTGATCTATGGATTAGGGCAGTTTACATTCACCTAAAAATTCACCTTCTGTTAGTATAACTGGTCATCGACAGATGACGCGACGATTAAAGCTCAAGATTAAAGCTATAGGTCTGTTTGGTACCACAGTCCTAGTGCTACACTAACTACACTACTTCAAATTGATTGGTGTAAAAATTGGGTTAGTAATTGTACCACCAATCAATTTGTAGTAGTGTAGTTAGGGTAGCGCTAGGATTGTTGTACCAAACAGACCATAATTTCGCATTTGTCGTATTTTTAATAAATAATTTTATGTATTGTTATTGGCACCGATATGTGTACTATTTTTGTCAAACTACTTAGACAAAATCAATATTTGACAAAATATTTCTCCGCTGGTAAAACAGTATACTACTGGGGTTTTGTAAACTGCCCTCCAAATTTGACCATAAATTGTAAACTGCCCTCCAAGCAAAAAGGTTGCCACTAATCTGGGATGTAAAGTGCTCTCCAAACTATTCTCTTTTGTTATTCTGCTTAATTTATTAATTCCTTAAGGGCCAGTTGTATAAAAGAGGATCATCCTTGACCATGGATCAAGCTCCAATTTAAACCAATCAGAAGAGTTAAAATTTTATTTTAAGTTTTCTATTGGTTTAAATTGAAGCTTGATCCATGGTCAAGGATGATCCTCTTTTATACCACTGACCCTAAGTACTAACAATTTTATCATACAGGGTGGAAAGTAACATAGATTTCCAAATCATATTTTTGAGGACCGCATTCAGGGTGAATTATGTCATTGTAATAATTTATACAGGGTAAAGAATCAAACATCTAAAACACCTAATTAGAGAATTCTGATAGGATATGACTAAAAAATTAATAATTTCAATATGACGGTGATAAAAATTTATTTTTTATTAGTGAATCTTTAAAAGAGAGATCTACCGGGCAAGGTTAGGTTAGGTTACAAAACGATTTTTTTTAGAACTAATCATTAAAGAAATATCCACGGGTTTAGGTTAGTGTTAGGAAAAAATTTATTTTTTATTAGTAAATCTTTAAAAAAAAGATCTACCGGTCAAGTCCGGTCCGGTAATAAATCTCCACTAAATTAATTACTAAACCGTACCTATATTAGGGCAGTTTACATTTCGGATTAGTGTTGCTATTTTTGGTCGGAGGGCAGTTTACAACTTTCAATTTTTACCTGATCTATGGATTATGGCAGTTTACATCACCTAAGAAGATGTATCTTTGTTTCTGTTAGTATATCGACCAGGGACGTGCCCAACCAACTTTTTTTTGGGGGGGGAGAGAAATTTTAAATTTGCCAACTGAATTAATTCAAAATTGCCAACTTTTTGTAAGTTTTGCAGGTTTTAGTAAATTTAGATATAAAAAATGCCAAATTTACCAACTTTTGAGTGTTTTTGTCAACTTTTTACCAACCTTCTGAAACATTAGGAGGGGGGAAACTCCCCCCATGAGCACGTCCCTGATATTGGCAGATAAGTGATCTACAGATGACGCGACGATTAAAGCTCACTTGTAATGTATTCATCACAGCTCTTTATTAACTGAAGAATACGAATCTTACTTTGTAAGTTTTTAATTCCATTTTATTGTTATTATGAATTTTATTATAAAGAATATGAATTTTACTTTGTAAGTTTTTAATTGCATTTTATTATTATTGTATTGTTACAATTCGTATTCTTAATAAATAATTTTATATATTGTTATTGGCACCGATATGTGTACTATTTTTGTCAAACTACTTAGACAAAATCAATATTTGACAAAATATTTCTCCGCTGGTCAATATTTGACAAAATATTTCTCCGCTGGTCAATATTTGACAAAATATTTCTCCGCTGGTAAAACAGTATACTACTGGCCAAGGTCAGTTGTCATCGGGGTCAGTTGTCACCAGGGCCACTTGTCGCCAGGGCCAGTTTTCGTCAGGGCCAGTTTTCGCCAAGGCCAGTTTTCCGAGGCGAGTTGTCGCAGGGCCAAGTGGCTCAGGGCCACCTGTCACCAAATCGATTGGATGCCAAATTTGACTTTCTACAACTTTAATTTTCTGAGTTTTTTCTTGGAGTAGTCATTTTCAAGTTTCATGCTCATATATAGAACTATACCTCACTTTTTGACAAAATTGAAAAAAAAATTGTTTTTTGACCGTGATTTTCAACCTTCTTTTTCTTCTTCTACTTTTGGCTAGGGTCAACCCTGTTTGCCTTAAACAGCCACTGCGTTGTTTCCTTGGCATCCTTATAGTCCAGTCATTTAAGGGGTTCACCTACGAAAATTGAGATACTCTGCTGTAAACTCGTGAAAACTTGTATTTTGACATCCTAAAACTTTTCCTAAAATTCACACATGATCCGATGTAAACAAATGTCAAAGTCGGAGGTCAAAGGTCACAAAAATTGGTTTTTTAAATTTTTTTGCGAAACGCTTAGTTTTATGCGAAAAATAATTTAGACAAAAATTCATTTAATTTTCTACAAAATTTGTTCTTGTACATTGTTTTCCTAAGATTCACCATTTCTGAGAAAAAGCGATTCTAAAATTTACTCAAGTTGTATTTTCCATAGTACATAGGTTGCGTGGTAACGTGTGCATTAATACAACTACACAATTAATAATGGTATTTTAACCGCGCGCTCTCTGCCCTCTATCTCGAAAACGATTCAACGTATGAAAAAATGTTTGAAACAAAAGTCGTAGAGAATTTAATTTTCTACAATATTAATAATAAATACAAATAGCGTAAAACACGTAGGAAATGAGATATTGGCAAAAAAATTGATTTTTGTGACCTTTGATCTCCGACTATTACAGTTGCTTACATCGGATCATGTGTGAATTTTAAGAAAAGTTTTAGGATGCCAAAACACAAGTTTTTACGATTTTACAGCTGGGTATCTCAATTTCCGAGATTTTTATCTAATTTTGACTTAAATGACTGGACTATTAAGCATATAAATTGTTTAACGTCTGAGAGGTAGTTTGCTAGACTTGTCTCCAGACGAGCCTGTAACCCTGGTTTTTATGTTAATGATGGCAATTCATTAACCCAGAAAAACCACCGGCTTAACGTGCCTTCCAAAGCACGGAGACCAGTCATAAGAAAGTTGTCATTCTCCGAATTTGAACCCGGTACCTCGCATTCGCAGTTGATCGCGTTACTTGCAAGGCAAATGACCGTCTCTTTTCAACCATACTAATTTTTTTTCAACCATACTACTTAACTAAATTATTAAATTATGGTACTTATGCGATGCAGAATTTAATCATCTTTAACTTGTTATGTTGTAACTTTTTTGATAGTTTGCTCTATTTATGAGTTAAGGACAAAAAACAAAAAATTCTTAAAATTTGAAAGTTTTTTGCAAGCCAAAAGTTTTCCCAAATCCTCTATTCATGTTAATATTTTTGTTTTAGATAATTATTTGATAATACTAAAGCAAGGATAACTCTGTAGGATTTATCCAAGTGGTCTTGGAATTTTTATTATAAAAGATAACGTATTTTTTTATGCTTTTTGATAAAAAGAAGCTTATTAAAGCACCTACTACATAATATGTAAGAGTTGAAGCGAAGTAACTCGTAGGCACCTTCATATGCATATCGCCGGATGTCGGGAGATTGTCAATTTAGAAAAGTATACTTAACCGAATTTAAAAATATTTTATACTCATTAGATGCAAAATTTGACGCTCTACAACTTTTATTTTATAACTTTTTTTCTTGGAGTACTTATTTAAAAGCTGCAGCCTCATATATAGAACTCTATCTCAGTTTTTTACAAAGTTGGAAAAAATCGTCGTTGTTTGACCGTTGTTTTTGACCATATCACTTGATGAAATTATTAAGTAACTGCACTCATTTAACACTTCAGCGGACCCTTCTGGGCTCCACAACGCTACGATATTTGGGGTTACGTTGCTTCGGCCGTCTAACTCATAAATCACTCATCAAAGGTTGATTATCGCCTTGCGCGGGTCAACACTCTGCTTTGAAGTGCGATATGGTTCTAAACCAACTTAAAGTATATCCATACTCTCAAACTTCCATGCGAAGCTCCAAGATGTTGAAAGAGGTGATGGAGGCAATGCCTCTACGAAACTCTGTTAACGAAAAGATGCTATGCTATGCACTCATTTAACACATAATTTAATGTTCTTTAATTTGTTATATCGTAATTTTTTTACTAAAATGTACCGTTTAGGAGTAATAGACAGAAAATTAAAAAAAAGTCCTAAAATTTAGAGGCTTTTTGAAGGCCAAAAGTTCTCCCGAGATCTCCCGTGTTAGCATTTTTGTATTTTACATGTTGGCACCCATATATAGTATAAGTTAAAAAAATAAAATCTTGTACACCACCATTTGCAATGTTCAATGTCTATTTCGACTGGCCTATATTTACTCGTTACATTTACTCGTTAAATAAATAATAATATAATCTGGAGATGAACATTAGCCGACGATGCCCGTTTTCACCAACAATTCCCTAACGTTAAGTATTCTCTAAAGTATCAGGTCATTCTTAGCGATTGTATTATACGTTATAAATAAAGAAAATCAAAAAATTCATTCATTAAATAACATAATAATATACTAGTTATGTTTTCTTTAAATTAGGTAAGTTAGTTGTAATTTTTGTATCGAATTTGTAAATCTATTCGTAAGTGATCATTTTAATTAAATTAAACGTTCGAACGATTTTTAAATTAAAATTAAAGCAGAACGTGCAGCATTTGTTTACTTTTTGAACAAAATTAAATAAATAATGAATTATTCGACGTCGTATAAATTTTAGATTCTATATTAGTAATGCTTCTTTATATAATTTAAAAAGTCGTTAATAATTAATCTGCTTCAGTTCCCCATTTCAAAAATTTGCTAAACCATACTTGAAAGCTGAAATAAACATAAAACCGATATTTTAATGTCCACTACTAAAAGGTACATTTCCGTTTTAACCCATTGCACTGTACGTTTTATGCTTTAATTGATGCTACTAAACTTATTTACATTTATTCCAACACTTGAGTACGCTACCTTAAATTAGATTTATTATTCAGAACGTAATGTGCGATTACTGCAAAGCTGCAGCAAAAAGCTTTAAATTTTTTTTAAATGTTACTAAAAATAGAATTAAAAAGTTTTTTATTGTTTAATTTTCTTTTTCCCACTAAATTAATATTCTCATCTTTTTTCTAATTTGAAATTGGTTTAGGTTCAAATGCACTTGCACCTATCACAATAATTATTTTGCATCCGATAGGTAGCTTGCTAGGTGCTTGTGCCCATGGTTTTTTTAATGAATTTTGGGAGGAATGACGTACCCTCCAAGACTCCAAAGACCCGCTACTTTTGTCCGATTGGGCCAACTGTAAAGCAAATGACCGTCTCAACAGTTTCATTTAAAAATAGGTTTTAGTAATTAAATTTTATTTCAAACTTGAATTTACTGAAGATTAGTTTGGTAATTTAAAGTAAATGTTTATTTAACCTAACCTATCTAGGCTATCTATGTAAACAAGTTTGTGTAATTTGCCAAAAGCTTATTTGAATTCAAGTATAATCTAATTTTCATAAACTGAAATTGCAAACTGAAGAAATTCTTTTTAACAGAGGAAACTTTTATTAATTACTTTTTAGATTAAGTTTGTTACAGTTTTTAATTATTAAAACAACAATAAGTACAACAGATTGAAAGACTTAATAACTTTTATATCTATATGAAAGAAGTCGTTCAGAAATCTAATCAAAGAACGCTCTCATGTTGTAAAACTCGAGAGGGTAGTAACTCGCAACGAAATCCATCGAATTTTCTGTTAAGCTTCAGCTTATAAGAGTTTTCAGGACTGTCGATAACGAAAGTCTATATTTATCATATGTAACATGTACTGGAGAGGTTTAGTAGAAAAATAATTGGTAATTATTTATGCAGAAAAAGTGAAATCCGTTTATTAAGAGTGGGATAATAAATTTTTATTCGTTTGCGACATAAAGTGAAGCTTTTGGTTTGGATGCTTGGATAAAAAAATAAACTTTTTAGTCGGATTACAACCTTGTTGTGGTTGTTTTGCTTTTTAAGCTGTACTATCGTAAAAGTACTTTTAGGATGGTAAAAAATTATTTTATCCTCAATTCGATATAATATAATGTGTCAATGGCTTCTTCCACTTTAGTAATATAGACACAATGAAATCTTCACTTTCCCTTTCTAGTTTAATAAAAACAGCTGTCACTTATGTAATATTGTCACCTCAATACTATTGTAACTATAGGAAACTTGAAAATCATCTATTTTGAGTTATCTACCTGAAAGCATTCCATTTACCATCCTCTTGTGACACTACAAACGTAAGTTGTACAATTTAATAATTAACTCTGTAACTTGATAGACTTGATAATAAATTGTTATTTGGATAATGGATCCGATTTTATGGTAATAAAGGTAATAACTAATAAGCAAGGCAAGATCGCAATTAATTGGAAGAGAGCAATAAATATTAAAATTGGAACATTTATTAAATCTTTAACATGTCATCTTCAAGGATTACATGCATTGGCTAAAAAATCAATGACTGCATGTGAAATCGCATTACTCATCCTATGCATTTTTGCCTGGTGTCGGTTTTACAGGTAGCTTTTAGGGCAATATCTCTCGGAGAACAAACATTGATTTAGTAGTTGTTACTTAAACAGATACGAAAATCTATCAATTTGAACAAATTGAACAATCGATAAGAGATTTAAAAATGTGACTGAGAAAAGATTAAACTCAAATCGTCCTATACAGAGAGTAGAAAAACCTCTCAACGGTACAGATCTCTACGCAGTAGTCTATGATTAGTCAGGCCCGTATCTATTGAAAACAGTGAATTTATATTTAAAAAATTAACAATTAATTAAATAAAATTTAAAATCTTTAATAGATTCCAACGTTGGTTTAACCTTATTCACGATTTCACTCATAACCCCGACATAGTCAGGTCACCAGTACAATTAAAAGAATGTAAAGCTGATTAGTTTTTCCTATTCTTAAGGTATTCAAAGATCTCAGTATGAAATGACTAATATTTTCTAAAAAATCACTTTCAAGAATACATTTAATTTGAAGCTTCCATGCACTTAGCTATAAGTTTACATTGATCCTATCAAACTTTGTAATTCCTCCGCTACGACGATGGAGGTAAAGCCGCTCTAAATTCCTCAGACACGGGGAATTACCGAAGTTTTCCAGTTTACCCGGTAATTGCTCTTATTTGAGTTGACACATGGAAAAGAAGACTAGCCCACATTTTCGGTTAATACATTATAATAATTTAAAAATTTATTTTAGTAACTTGGTACCTTGTACAAATATAAGTAACATAAAAATAAAAGTTAAATTACTTTTCATATTAAAATTGAAAGACAAGATTTGCAAATGGCTTTTGTTATTATTTATACAATGCATACAATAGCCAGTTTTCCGGAAGTTTCAGTAAACAATTCCATTACAAAACTTAATTGTGTAAATGTAAAACCAATTTTCTAGCTTTTACCTAAATACACAACTTTGATTATAAAATAATATAATTCCTAAAAAAATGTCGTCAAATTTTAAACCGTGCAAGCTAAAATTTAATGTAAAGATTAAATTACATTTAATACTGTAAAAATCGCGATAATAGCCAGTGGGAAGTTTTTGGGAAAATTTCGATTGGTAGATTGTAACTTAAGTTGCCATATCCACAATAAATCAAGCCTGACTCACTTCAATTTTTCTCCAATAACTCTAAAACAGTCAACAATGTTTAAAAGATTTAAATATGAGAATATTCAGCTTTTCCTGCTGAATATTTTGAGCCTTTCTAATATTTTTTGTATTGTTGACTATCTTAGAGTTATTCGGAGAACATCTAAAATTTAAATTTTTGCATCTTTCTTATTTTAGTTAGGACCTATAGATCTCACACAGCAGTGTCACGTTCAAAATCGAGAAATAATGATGAAAAAACCTTGTAATTTTTTTTTGTTAATTTTTGTGTGATGTTGTTAATTTGGGTTATAAAACTGTGAATTTAGTACCTTGTCAGTACTCTAGTAGCAAAATACCTCTGTTAATTGAAACAGCAACCACAAAGATTTGTCAGAATAGCATCTTTTGTAACCGACGACATATGTCGTCACTTTCATTAGGGTAAAAGAACTGAAGAGGAATGTTTAATCTTCACTGGGAAGGACACGAGTCAAGCACTACATGATTCACATTAAGAGTACCCTAGAAAGCCGCAATAAGAACAAGAGAATTGCAGTCTCTCTGCAACTCTAACGGCAGGTTCTATTTACTTGACATGCTTAGTGTTCAACAATAATAGAAAAGCTGTCAACATTTCGTCGGCTGAGTATTGGAGTGTTCCATGTCCATTTTAATTTTTTTTTTAGATTAATGCATCTACTTGTTGTTAATATTGAATTGTACCATCTCCATTAAACGTGTACAAAAATTCGAAAATGTTTCTGAGATATAGAGTTTTAGTTTTTTACTAACTCTTAAAAATTTTCTTTAAATGAGTATTGTTTTGTTCCAAGTCCATAGCCAACCTATTGCATTACTAGGAGTAATCACGTGAGCAAGGACTTGGCACATTCCAATACTAATTTACAGGCAAGTAACGTTTTAATATTATTATACATAATTAGCTTTATACGCTATTATATTACGATATCGAAATTTTTATGAAAAATCTATTCTAAAATAGTCATTTTATTATTAGTATGCTTATTTAAAATTAATTTTTAAGTTACTTTATAATTATTATTTTGGACATGGAACAACTTAATATATTAATTTATAAAAAAATTTATGTCAATTGTTCCATGTCCATTTCGAATAATTAATTATTTTCAAAATACTAGAATTTTAAAAAAAATAGCTATCACTATTTAATTTATGTGATAATACCCCAAATAATAATTATGTATATACTATTATAATCTACTACATATTTAAAAAAAATGCGTTTGAAACTTTAATTGCAGTTTTCTCGTAATTACCTTTTTAGGACTTGGAACACTCCAATACTCAGCCGACGATTTGTTGGTTTTTGGAAATGCAAATGCTGGTGACATTTCCTTAATTGTAAAATATTAATTTTCTTAAAATAACAGAAGCTGCAGTTAGTTGTTCCTTACCTTCTACCACCCATCTTCGTCAAATTAGTGATTTTCTAGACATCCATCTATCTCATACGACGAGCAACAGAGTACTGTTGAATCGATATAAATATAGAATTAAAATAATTAGGAATTATAAATAATCAACAAATGACGGACTAAATTGGCTGATGGAGATACAGTGGTGGTAAAGGCTAGTGCTGTTCCCAAAGCGGTCACCCATTCGAGTGACGTAAAATTACTTTACGGCCGTTTTCGATTTGAAATAAAAATATTGTATATTAAGTAAAGTTAAGGCAAAAAATGAGTCACTGGCAGTAATACGTGTTCCAATTAAGCAAGTATAAAGTTTAATTTAAGCAACGAATGAGTTGCCTTTGTTTATTTGGTACAAAGGTAAACTTAATCACAAGAACGCTTTATCAATATTATCTAGGGAGAATTTATTAATACTCCTAGTTGCAAAATACATACGTATATTCTTTGCTGTCATGGCTTAAAATTTCCCTTGCTAATTGTAACATTTTCATAATTTAGTAGCAGTTACATTATAACTATCTAATTTTAAGGTATATTCGATGTAAATTTTGTAACGAAATTCAAAACTGTAGTATCTAAAAAATTAAAGATTAATTATTATGATTATTAGTTATTAATTAAATCAAAAAAGTTGTTTGCTTTTGAACCGAAAGTTTATGTGGATTCGAAAATCAGGATCAAATTGCCAGCTAGCTATTAAGAAGCGGTGGCGAGTATTGTAAGTCGATGTAAAATTTAAGTCAAGTGTACAAGAATAAGAATAATCAAAAAAAACATACAAAAGGTAATCTGGTAAACTAACTGAAAGGTTTCAGGTCTCTGAAAAATTATTAAGTAACAAATAAATTGTTAAAATACCAGGCGCTGGTAAAAATTATTAAATTCATAAAACTTTACTTAACGGCAATTAGGAAATCAGGATAATAAATTGGTAATTTCACGAGCGTAATTAAATACTCAAAATCTCTGTTTAATTATCGCGATAAACCGTCGATTTCGCTGGTTAAATTTAATCCGAGACAATTGGACAATTATGTCGTTTAAACGTAATTACTTTTATGCATTTTAAAATTCATGCCGTAGTATCTATTTAATTAATTTGATAATTTTACTATATAAATTCTATTTTTTGATTTATTTACAGCCGCCAGTTTAGTTTAGTTTTGTGTATTTATTCTTTTATCTATTTTCGTTCAATTCATTTAGTAGTCGTAAAAATTATATAATATGCGGTTTGATTAATGTAATTAATTAATGTGCTTGTTAATGGCTAAACTGAACTGTAATTAACTTTCATGTACCTTATATATAGATTTTTTTAATTAATACAAAAATTAACTGTATTTTTTAAATTTTCTAAATAATACCACAATTCATATGACTTATATTTGTTTTACATTTATGTAGTAATAAACTTGTCAACCATTTTTTCTTTTTTTTTACTTTTACAACAATGTAGGAAATTGTGCTCTTACGAAATTAAATATTCGTTTTAAGTTATCCGCTTTGAGTGATGAAGGTAATTTTATTTTCTTCAGCTTGAACATGCAGCTGCAAAAGTTAATGTAATTTTTATTACCTCCCTAAAGCCTTTGATCTTGATAATTACTCTTATTTGTAATTCCAAATAAGAATCGAAATTTTTTGGTTGAAACACTCGAGTAATATCTAATCAAATTTTCATCATCTCGATCGATTCAACTTCTTGATTTCTACGTTTGATGAATATTATGGTCATGTAATGTTGGTGATTCTAACTTTTTGCCGCTAATATAAGGTTTTCAAAATTGTGAGATTCAAGAATCGATCTCTCAATCCCCTCATGGGAAAACGTAATTATTTATTATTTTAAGATTACATCCTACCTTATTTTGGCCAATTATTATTGTTATTAAGAGGGTAACCGAATTGTTATTAATCTTATAAAATGTTTTCAATTTCATTTCTAATTTTGTGAAACACTTCCTTTTAATATTACGGGCAAGTTTTCGTCCGTAAACAATAAATAATTTCTTGACAGTTTTGAGATGATTAGTAGCATATTTTACTGCCCCAAATATATTACAAAATTAGTTTCATTTAATAATCAGTCAAAATTAAGAATTCTGCAAAGTGAAATTCACTTGTCGATCTGCCATGTCAAGACTATAATATCAACATTAATTCCCTATAATTAGGTCAAGTCCCTAAACTCCATACAAAATTAAAGTTTCAGTGGTGTACATTCTTAAATTTAATTTTGTTAATGATCCTATAAGATTCTTGACAACACAGCGGTACTTTATTTAATGGATCGTGTAAACTTACCAACTTGGTATTATTACACTATTTATTTGTATTTCTAAATGTGTGAACTAGTAAATTAGATTTTTTCTTCGAAACCCTATGTAATTTTTTCTACAATAAAGGTGAAATAGAGTTTATGTAATTTATTACAAATTGATTTTCTTAGTACTAGTTACCTAATTGATTTATTCTAATTTTGATTACTGAGAAAACGCATATGTTATAATACGACTAATCGTAAAAATAGTAAGGGCGCTAACCCTCCCATTTCCCATTAGTACAGTTTTACTTTTAATGTCTCTGCTAATTTTGCGCTTACTCACTTCACTCGTAAATTTTTTGTTTCGCAATGAAAATCATTCTACCATAAGTTGTTCGAAAGGAACAAAGAATTCTGCATTTACAGTTGAGCATTTCAATGCTCCCTTTGTACCTTCCTTTAGTTGGTAATTCTGCTCTAGCGGAAATTACACAATATTTAATTGGATTTACGTTAATTTGATTTCTATGATAAATTTGCATTTAAATTTATTTAGTTTTGATTACTACGTAGGCACTTAATGTAAAGTTTGTGGTAGGAGCAAGTAGCAAATTATAATAAATTCTTGTTGAAAACTTCGTAATGATTGTTTACATTTCCAATAAAGTTATGTAGTTTACTAAATTTTAATTACATTACACAAGCAAATACTTTTAAGTAGGAAAGAGGGACATGTAGTTTAATTAGTCTAGGCTCTCAATTTGCACTTGTAACTTTACCATTTAAGATTTTTTTTCATAATTATTTGTGTGTTAATTCACACAACATTAACAGTTGAGTCGTTTGCGAGTTTTCGTGATATACTATTACTATAAACCAATAACAACGTAGTTGACACTCTTCATGAAGTGCCAATTAAAGTCAATTTTGACAATTTACTACATTGAAAAATGCTATTAGTAAAATCAATAAATTGGAACCACTTCATGCCCCAAAATTTAAAATTAATTAATTAATCTTCTAATTTGGAAAATGCTATTATTCGGTTATTTCATTACCTTCTCTTTAATAAATAACGTTCGACTTCATTAAAACTTAATTACTATTGTACAGTACCATTTATGGAGTTGACACTTTGGCAAAAGTCGTTGAACTCCTAATAGTAAAATTTGGAGTAAAAATTTGAATAAATAAACGAAACGTTTGCATCTTTCTTGAGAAAATTTCTTCAAGTTTAATTAAATATAGAAAGCGGTCCAAATTTCCCTTTCGCGATTTTTACCTGGTTAGATAGGTTTGTATTAAATTATACACAAAGTAAATTCAACCCTCTTTAATGATGCGTACAGTCAAAGTAAATATTCCCTATTGTTTAATTTGGTTTTTTAATTAAGGCATTCTAAGTAATTAAACTTTAAAAGTTAAATTCAACAATAGTAATATTAAATTTTATCAAGTTGCAACTAAAAATAAGAGGTAATAGCTAGGTCAGAGGTAGGGAAGTTTTTATTCTGAAATTGAATAAATAGAAATTAATCGTCAGGAATGAAAAGAGTTTTTTAATTAGAAGGCTCGACAATTAATTATACGATTTTAGTTTCATCTACACAATGCGACCACAGGACATTGATGTCCATTGAAGGAATGGGAACAGAATTTCTGCAAATTCCCTGATTTAAACACGTATTTTAATATGGTTCAAAATAGGAAATTTGGCTCTGTGGAAGAACTTAATTATATCACGATTTATCCTAATAACAACGTCAAGATTTAGATAATTTCTTAATTATTGTTGAAATTCATCAATATAATGTAAGAAATCATCAAATAAAATTTTATTTTGATGAAGTTATAATACATACATCAATATAATGAACTTGATCATTATAACAATGAATCTTTATGTGGCGTATCTAGTTACAACTTTCAATACACTTAATTAATTTTTTGTAAGTAAATAAAATTGAATAAATTTTATATTGCTTTTTAAAAGCGACGTAAAACGCAACTACGTTTAAATTGTCTACTTGTCAATCAAATACTTCATTCTCCAAAAATATTCTTTAATAAAAAATTTTCAATATTGAACCACATTATTTCATTCATTAAAATAGATAAAAAACTTTGGAAAGCAATAATTGGAATACTTGAAACCTCACTTATTTTCAAAACCTTTGTGAATTTAGTATGTAGAAGTAGAAGGATTATTTGATTATTTTGCAGAATGATATTAGAAAATTTTTTAGACAAAAATATATAATTTATAATAGGTAGTTTATTACTTTTTGTTTGTTGTAGATTTTTTGAGTTAGATATTTTGGTTGTTTTTTGTTTCAACATACAGTGTAAATGTCCACCGAAAAGCCGAGCTAAGAAATTCCGTGAGGTCTACGATTTGACTCCAGAATTTCCGCTCTGCAACGCAACCAGTGCAACCAGTACTTTTAAATGTTTTGTAAATTTAAAATAATATTTTGAATAGTTAAAAATTCTATTTGTAGAATTACTAATTCTATAATAGGATGCTTTGTACGTTTAGCACAATTGATCTTTTTAACCAAATTATAAAGTTTAATTAGTCGTACGCTGAAACCAAGAGCTTGCTAATTACCAAAATAGTCCTGAAAGTATCCTTTCTCCAACTTAATTATCCAATGGGATCAGACGATGATAACAATTAAGGAAAATTACGTTAAGCGTAACGACATTTCAGAATCACAATATTTCAATAAATCTTACCTTAATGATAGCAACATTTAAGGTATCGATTGACTGTAATACAGAAGTTTTTATTAGACTTTTATTAATATGGGATTATAAATTAGTCACGCATTTTGTTTTCCTCAAATTACAACTAAATTCAAAATCATTAAATTTGAAAAATTTATATTTCTTCGGCGTGTGGCTTAGATCACCTAAAATTTTTTTGAGTACATTAAAATTTTGATAGTTTTATGTAAATGTCAAGGACAATTCAATACTAAAAGTACAATTCAAAACATAATAATTGATTAATATTATACAATAAATTGTAGGATATTTTTATGTTTCATAATTTTTCTAACAATTTTCTGTGGTTACCAAAATTTGTGTAATTTATAAAAGTAAACCCAAATGCCTGGTACTAATTCAGTAATCACCCATACTTTTAAAATTAAAATGTAGCAATAAATAAATTTACAAGTCGGGGTAAGGACACATAACATAAATAGTATGCAAATTTTACCAAGAATTTATGTACGAGTTGGTACATTTTAATGCATAATTTTCACTGCGAGTTTAACAATTTGTGGAATTTAGTACAACTGAATTAATGAAGTTCTTTGGAAAATTTAAAAATAAAGAAACAACTCCAATTTATTTTAAATCTTTTCGAAACTGTCGGATTATTTTTCAATCTAAGCTCAATCAAATATCAAATTACAGTCTGAAAAGTTTTGTAAATTTATGTAGGTTTCCAATTTATTTCAATCATGATAAGTTTGTTTAAAGGCTTTCAGATTATACGATACTTTTCGGAACAAATGTTTTGGTTAAGATTTCCTTCCGGTTTATGTTCCGAAAAGCTCATGGATAATTAACCGTGGTTAATCACATAATATTTGGATATAGGCACGCGTATTTAGGTATTCTTTCTCCCCATTGCGTGTCATTTTGTCGAAGTTATTCATACACTAATCAAGTAGGTTTTTAAAAAAAGAATTAATTTCTTGTAGTTAGCAATGCCGTAATTAATTCTTAAATTTTCATTTATTTTAAATATTTCACATCATAAACAATTAGGTATTGTAATATTGCATTTTAAATTCAAATTTACCGTACGATTTTTACTATTAATCTTAGCAATAAAATTTCAACTCTGCCTGTCTGTTAGTAATGCAAAAAGTTGCAGGTTGCAATTTTGAATTGCCATGACGCTGACAGTTTAACCCACAACTTACCTATCTTATTTAACGATAAGGAGTTTTTGACAACATTAACGATAAAATCAGAATTTATTGGCGGTTGAGCTTTCTAAAATTGAAGCAGGTGTTTTTCCAATTGAAATTCAAAGTTCAGTATTGAAACATCAATTTGTAATTTTAAGTAACAATTTCTGCTTAATAGCAATAAACTATTTTATTAATAATTTGGTGCTATTCACGATCATGGCAGGTAATTTTCTTTTCTATATGTATACCACATCATTCGTAAATTTAGACGGTTTGTAAGTTAGAAAAATTTATATCGGCAATAAAATTTTATGGTTTCTCGATAATTTGATAGAAGTAAAGCTAAAATTGTTAATAAATGGAAACCATCATCCAAAGTTTATCTTTGACGTTTATCCTGCTAAACGCACTGTTATTATGCTTGTTTTTGTTATCAGTTCCACACTCAAGTTTGCTCTTCTGCCACATAATTTTCAGATAACGTTGTTCATTTTATTGACACTGCCTCACGGTGTCTATTATTTGTTACGATGTATTAATTTAATCGATTTCCGTACAGTTTTGCTTCATTTAAAACTTTTAATTTGTTTGACTGTAACGCTTTATCAAAAAGTATTTTAAATTTTATTCCCTACAGAAAGTTTTAATTAGCGTAAAGTAATTTTTTATTTTAATGTAAAAATTCCAGTAGAATTGCAAACAATTTTTCATGTTACTCTGGTTACACCATTTTTTGCAGTAACTGCTACATTTTTGTTGAAATTAGAAAAAGGACAAACTTAATATCAAAACACGCCAAGTGGATGTTAATATTTGATGAAGAACTTGACACATTCGATCTGATAGTTTTTTTTATAGAAAATATGTCAAGTTCTAAGAATCGATAAACGTCGAAAATCGTGTTTGAAATATTTTATTTACTACAAAATTGATAAAAATTGGACAAAAATTTGTGATGTTTGCTAAAAAAAATTAACCTAAAATATAAGTTAAAATTTTTTCACTCGGCCTCGCCTACTCCCAAGCGTACAGACGTAAACCAATAACTTAATTTATGTTAAAAGACTAAAACGTAAATATTTTTTGATAAAATTGTATAATTTACTGTATTATCATGTAAATGTAAAGAATATAATCTGGGAACAAAAAGTAAGCTATAATAAAATTTAATTTATTTTATAGCGTTCTTACGCCCATGTTACGTTCTTTATCTACATGTAAGGTGTAATAAATCAAAACCAGGATTTTTGCAACAAAGTCAACGTCAATAAAATAGAACCTAAATTTTTTTATTTAAATATTTTGAAAGCATGAAAGGAAATGTAACTAAAACTTATCATAAAATTTTATGAGAATTTCTATTATAAAAATAACGAAACTTGGCAATTTACACATTTCTTGGCTGAAAACTTAAAATTAAATAAATTTTTTATCCTTTCATAAAACTTTACGTAAAATAAAAAAGTCATAACGCTTTTCTGAATTGAACATTGGAAAACATGTACTGAAGTAAGGATCTACGTGTGAATTGGCAAACACCTAAAAGAGCGATTACATTTTTCCGACGAGTGGAAAAACAACTTTTCTTGTAAACTAAGCTTATAAAGTGATTGGTTTAAAGAAAATAGAGAGAACAGTGATTATTTATTGATCCCGAAAAATGCAAGGTATCTTTTATAAATTTCAAAAGCTCACATCCGAACTTTATGCATAATACAGAATTTCTCGAAAGGAAAGATTTCCTGTGTCTACAGTGATGAAAGACGACTTATAGACTTCTCGGAGGAACAATTTTGCAATTGTTAATGGTGTTAAAATTTAAGTTTAACTTGCACGCCATTGTCTGTTTATTTGATTATTGAAGCAAAATTAAATTATGTCGTGAGAAATTTGAGATCCTACAAACCATCCTACATGAAAATAAAAACTCAAAGCACGACATTCTTTTATTACTACTTGTAACGGTATATTGTATATTTACTTGGTCTTAAAAGTCTCCTGTAAGTCCAGCGTACTTATTTAGCTTTATGCTAGATTTATAGTTTATTTCGCTAACGCTCATTCTGACGTTGATGTTGCATAAAAGAAGAAAACTGAAGCAAAATGTGAAATATAATTGATTATAAATAACAACACTCATTGTTTTTGTGCATCTTTTGTAGTCAATCTATTGGATATACTGTCGTATTTCAAAATGACTCGGTAAAGTATGGATTTATTTTGAATCCAAAATGAAACTTTTAATTTGTTTACCAAAATTAGAAAACATTTTTAAGTTATATTTGTATCTAATTAGTTTTAATTCTATTATTCCAGTAGAAAAATCATTTACTTTTAGAAATATAGCTGAAACAATTTGTATTGGTTTAAGTAGATAATAATTCAAATAGTGTAAAAACAAGGTATTTTAGTTAAAATGTTTCCATTGGTGAAAATGATGTGAAAATCTAAAATGAAAAGTTTTAAAAGTAAAAACACAGAAATATCAAGTTTTTAACAATAACAGAGACGATATGTGCAAAGTCAAAACTGACCTGTGCGTTTTTCAGCACTCAACCGATTTTTGTAAAAATTCAGTAAAAATTTGGAAAGTGCGACTCCAAAACCTTAGTAAGATGATTATTGAATTAAGGTTTGTCTGCCGACGACTGATTTAATAAATATTTATTAAAATTCTTAATACGTGTAGACAAATATCTATTATTTAAACCCTTAGTGGCATAGTTACTGTTTTTGCCAGCTACAGCTCTAGTGCCAGTGCGAATATCAGTGACCATAAATCCTGCTTTACCTGCTACTTGGAAAGCACTTTGCTTTATGCTTGATTTTACAGTAGAAAGTTTGAAGGCTAAATTTGAGCCTAATCCCTGTCTAGACGCCAGCATATAATTTTTTCACGTAAATTGTTAAATTTACAGTTACAAGTGAAAATAAATACTTCTACATATAATTTAGAGTAATTGTTAGCTAGGACCGTAAGCACGCAAATAATTAAAAAATAAACGGTGTATTTAAAAACAAAGTTTGGACCATCAGCAAAGCAAAGTACGCACGACTCAAACATTAAAAAATGGTGGTCTACAGACAGCACCCTATTTATGATTTTAAAAGCTCTAGCCTAAGGCTTCTTTGGACTTTTTTATACTATAAAGGAATAAAATTTCTTGCATCCTAAATATTAGCTTTCTAATGCGTATTCTCACTGTGCAATTGTTGAAATTTGAAAATCATTTGTCATTGCTAGTGCGGGTAATTCAAAGGAAATATACCAAGTTGAGTGGTTTTTATCCTGCATATAAAGTATTTTTGTGACAAATTATCTATCAACTATCCAGCTGTGAATAATCGATTCATCAATCATCTACATCGTGAAAGTGCTTATCAGACTATTAATCGTTGAGAGATATAAGAAGGTCAAACAGAATCTGGACAGTCAGTCTAGCTTAATATCGGATAATACAATAAATGTATCAACAATCCACAATCTCGATTTTTACATAACATCCCTAAATAATAATTTGCGATATTCTTTTTTCTATTTTTATGGCCCTTCTTCTAGCATTTGTATTTGTTTCATTAATGTGCACATCTTGAAATGTACTTTTTTTCTCTATATTTTATCAATTCCGCTGTAATTTTATCTAAACCACGAAATGTTCAGGTTTTCTACTTTTTGATTGCTTCCAGTACTTCCTAGTTTGTTGCTTCCTCTGTTTCATCTGTGTTCTTTATGTCTTCTGTCTGACTTTTTTATCTTCTTCATTCTCTTGTATATTCAAGAGCTTTCCGAAGTTATTCCCTCAAGTTTTTCTAATTTTTTCTGATCTACTCTCTAGTATTCCCTCATCATTCCTCAACTTTCTGTTTCCTATCTTCTTACAATATTATTCACACTTTTTACTTCAATTTCTCTCATTCGTTCTTAAAATAATTTATTCTTTTTTGTTTGTATAATCTATTAACATCCGTGATGTTCTTTTTGTATTCATCCAGGTGATCTTGTCTTTTTTATTTTATTTATTTCTTCACATTTGCCGTCAAACCATGCCTTCAATTTGCTTTCCTTTTCATAGCCTAACACCTGTTAAGGGCTTGTTTTAAAACTATCTGCAATTTTATCTCACACTGTGTTTATGTTATAGTTCCATTCTTTATTTTTAATTTCTTTGGTTACCTTGTCAAGATATTCTTTTTTGTACTCTTCATTGCTAAGTTTCCTTGTTACTAAACGTTTCTTGATTTCATACTTTATATCTGCTACCATTGTTTTCTATTTCACTTCTGTTACTTCCAAAAAGTGATCTGTATCGGCATTCGGACCTCTACAAGTTCTCACATCCCTTATTAATGTGGCCCTTATTAATTTAGCCTTACTCATTTAATTTTATGTAGTTTTCTGTGGTCAAATTTAATATGAAATACTAATAACCATGTCCAGTGATGCTGCCAAGCAGCACATCCTGTTTCCGTTGTCATTTGTTTTTGTGTGAACTGTACACTCTTCAACCACATCTTCAATATGTTTTTCCTTTCTAATCTGTGCATTTAAGTCGTCCATTGCAATTGCAGTATCATGCCTTGGTATCAAGTCACACAAAGTTCCAATTTATACAGGGACGTGCCTAACCAACTTTTTTTTGAGGGAAGGGAAATTTTAAATTTGCAAATTTGCCAACTGAATTAATTCAAAATTGCCAACTTTTAGTAAATTTTGCAAGTTTTAGTAAATTTAGACATAAAAAACGCCAAATTGACCAACTTTTGGGTGATTTTGTCAACTTTTTGCCAACTTTCTGCAACATTGGGGGGCAACATGGGCACGTCTCTGAATTTATAATAAAACCGTTCTTTCTTTTCTTCTGTGGGTACATACATCGGCATTTATTATTGACAGATTATTTGGCTACATTCTAATTCTTAAATATGACATCTTTCCACTAATTGGTTTAAAATGCAATATTTTCTTCATATATCTTTTCATGACTATAAAACCCGTTCTATTATTTTCTTGTTTTTAAAAATTACGAATCTCTTTCCTCTCTTTCTCCTAAACAGTAGAAAGCAAAATTATAATGTTGAAGTTAGCTGCTCCAATGTCTGATTTGCCTTTGAAGTATTTTATTTTAATAAAAAACAACTGCGAAGAATTGATTTGTTTGGGTTTGAGTAAATTAAAAATAAGCTTTCATGACTACGTTCCAATTAAATTAATTATACCCGTAACGCAGAATAAAACCTTCACCTTTGTGCAGTGAACTACGTTCAAAAATAAACTACAATAAATTTTAATTTTATTTTTTTCTAATATAATATTCGATTATTGTAAAAATTTTAAAACTACTTGGTGTAGGAAAAAGTCACGGTTTAAGCTAAAGGAAACTTAGGTTAGAGGATGAAAACATGTACCAACGCGGTCTGATACATAACATTAAAATGAAGTGTTTCAGCTATAAATGATGGCCAAATATCAAATAATTTAGGTAGATAATCGATTGTAAACTTTTGATTTTTCACAAGAAAACTACATTCTGCTGACGGTGCGTGCGCTGAGGTAAAAATTTGGAGCGATATTTGTAAGAGATATGACGGTAACTCGTGAGGTGTTTACAATGCTTCACCGTGGATCAAGATTAGTAATTTTTTTCCCTTCCTTGGGCAGTACTTTGCTTTTATCTTTTTTGTCGTGTTAGATTGTACGTTTTGTCAGGAATGACACTACATCTGTTTTTGCTCAAGAAATTCATGGCGGCGGGCGTTGGTATTGACTCACTTGTCCAGCGCATGACCCATAACTGTACTAAATCTCTGCTATGGTCTGGTTGGTATTTCAGTAGTTTTCTAACCATTAATTCGTTATTACGACGAAGGATATGAGGTGAGCTTGGAGATATGGAGTTACATATTCAGGGCGATATTTGCCAAGTCAGCAGACTTAGAGATCCCGGATTTCGAGTTCATAGGGCTCAATTAGCCCGGTTTTCCACGAAACTGTTTGTATACGAAACTAAATTTAATTTAAGAATTACAAAACAATCTAAATTGTTGTCCGTCAGTAAAATGATTTTTGAGTTTTTTTTAGATTTTCTGATAAATATATATGAGATAGCATCTGTTTTCTGTTGCCCAATTTTTATAAATTTATTTTTTTGTTAGAAAACTGTAAAAACACTTCATTTAAAAGTAATGTATACAAAATTCTAAACACTCTTTTAAGTATTACTAATGTAACTGTGGTTAAACGTTAGAGCACTTTACTTTTTCTTACTTTCAAGCATAAGTAGCTTTTTGAAAGTTACTTTAATAAAATTCATTTTGCATAAATATTAATGTCGAAAGTTATTTTGAATTATTTAAG
The DNA here is from genome assembly GCA_905340355.1 of Rhagonycha fulva. Lineage (NCBI taxonomy): Eukaryota > Metazoa > Arthropoda > Insecta > Coleoptera > Cantharidae > Rhagonycha > Rhagonycha fulva. The sequence continues at coordinate 6,177,281 of HG996559.1, forward strand.
TAATTCAATTTGTTTCATTAACAGAAAAGTTTTCTAAGAGTTATTCGCTATCTGAAAATGTAAATATACGATGAAATTGAATATGAAAGATGAAAGACCACTAAAAAATAAATTTTAACAAATTGTTAAGTATTAGGTAAATGTAGCACATTAAAAATACATAATTTAAATGGAAAATAAACATTTCATCAATTTGTGAACTCGAAAGTTTTCAAATGCATAATAAACAATGTTTTTGTTACAATGCAATAATGAATTCAAAATAAAAATGTAATCCTTAGTTGTAAAGAATCAGAGTTTTAAGAAAATTTTTGTAAAAAAGCTTATGAAAATTTTTGTTTTAAATAGAAAGATAGCAACGTTCTAACTGAAAATTTGTTTGCTTAAATAAAAAATATTAGATAATTTTATTATAAAACTTAACATTTTAAATAATTTTTTTGAGTTTACACTTATATTTTTCATTAAAAAAACAAATTTAATTTTTGATTGTCCTGTAAACTTAATGCTCGTACGAATAGAAATTGTACTGAGTTTTTTAAGAAATTACCTTTCACAAATGAAAAACGGTTTTAAAGGATGAGCTTAACAGTCAAACTAAGTTTGAGGATAAATCAAAACTCTCAGTTGTTGAAAGAAAGAACATTTTGAAACAAAGTCAAAAGTACAAATATTTAAACGTCAAGAGAAATAAATTTATAAATAAAAACTCCAGACTGATTTTTGTTTATAATAAAATTGAAAACTTTATCAAGAAAAAATACAGCTGAATAAGGAAAAGTTTTGTTCAAAATAGAAATTTAATAAGAATATATCATAGTTAAAATTCATTTCTTTTGTTGGAAGGACCAATTTGGGATGAATTTAAAAGAGGCAAGGAAAACCAGTTGATATTTTCCTTACAGTTTTCAATAATTTTGTAATAAAAAATTGAAAGGAGCACTCGAATTCTGTTAATATGAAACGTTGTCTAAAGAGGTTATTCAATTTGCTGTAGAACGAAGGTATCCTAAAAACTTACAAATGCTTCTTGTTAAAATTTTTCTGCTAAGTAGGATTAATTTCCTTTTGAAGTTTTTAATAATTCAAGTGCCCGGAATTTCTTTATAACGTTCAACTAATAAATTTTACAATTTGACAATTAAATTTATTGTAAAGTTTAGTATAGCGAATTTGTTCCAAGTGATGGTAAAAAATATGTACCAGATAATTTTCGTAACTCAAAATTAAGCCTGTATTACATTCAAATTATTTAAATAACAATTTGGAATTAATTCAAATTTAGTTGTAAAGTTTTAGGATAGTATAAATTTTAAATCAATAGGAGTTTCTGCTTGCTTTCTAAACAGAACATCAAGAATATATGAGGATCCTATAGCAGAGAATAGCTGAGGGGCTTGAGAAAATCTTAAATAAAAGTTAAGCTGTACTGTATCTAGTCGTATTAATTTAAAAAAATTAATGTTATAGTTTTTATACGTGGGTTACTGGAAAAGTTTCCGGAATCTAGTAGTTTCAGTGGTGTCACTTTTTTTTAACTGCCATATTTGTAAAATTTGACTTTTTTAACTTATATTTCAGTTGACGATTCGTACTTAAATAAACCAGTTTAGTTTACACAGCATTTTAAAGAAAAAAATTGTAAAAGAAAATGGAATTTTTGTGTAAAAATTTTCGTGCCATGATTTGTTACTACTGTAGATGTGGTCTAAAGGCAAAACAATCCATCGAACGGCTTGTTTTGGCTTTTGGATATGAAACACTATTCAAGACTACTGTTTATACCTGGTTTTCCGAATTCCAACTTAGACGCACCACTCTCAGTGATGAATTTCGTGCAGGTCATCCAGCAACTTCTGTTGTTGCCACTAATGTTGATGCTGTACGTGAAATAATTGAGCGAGATCGGAATGTGACATATCGAGAGATTCAAGCATGCTTGGGCATTGAAATGCAAACAATACACACGATTTTTCATGATCATTTACAAGTATGGAAGCTCTGCAGTCGTTGGATTCCACACAATTTAAGAGCAGCTCAAAAGCAATGTCGTGTCAAATGGCGTCGAGAAATGCTCAAGAAATTCAATCCAGGTTTTTCAAATTTGGTCTACAATATCGTTACTGATGATAAAACTTGGATTTATTTATATGAACCCAAAAATAAGCAACAGTCCAGTGTTTGGGTATTTTAAACTGAGCCTAAACTAACAAAAGTTGTCCGTTCACGTAGTCCTGCAAAGCAAATGATCGCTTGTTTCTTTAGTATTACTGGACATGTAGCAACTATAGTTTTAGAAGATCAAAGAACCGTGAACGCTAATTGGTATATTACAATTTGTTTGCCGAAAAAATAAGAAAAAACAATAAAAATCGGCGAATTATTCTGCATCATGACAATGCAAGCTCTCACACAGCGCGTCAACGGTTGACTTCTTATCCAATAAAAATGTTGATTTAATGACCCTTTGCTCGAATTGACCTGATTTGTCACCTAATGATTTCTTTTTGTTCCCAAATATCAAAAATAAAATGAGTGGTGAGCATTTTTTGTCATCAGAAACAGCTGTTAAAACATTTAAAACGCTGGTTTTTGAGGTATCAGCTTAAGAGTGGAAAAAATGCTTTGCAGATTGGTTTCGACGTATGCAAAAGTGAATTAATCTCAAAGGCGAATACTTTTAAAAGCAATAAAATTATTTACCAAATTTTAAATGTATTTTATCATATAGTTTCCGGAAACTCTTCCAGCAACCTACGTATTAATATATGTAGTAATATGAAGCTGTAATTTATTTTGCACCACCCGATATACTATAAAAGCGGGTATAGTTGCCATCGCCTAACTTTTTATAGTAACCTTAATCAAAAGTTTGTATAAATTCTTGAAAACAACATTTGTTTTACAGCCTTAATACATTTTTTTAATAAAAAAAATTATGAATTTGCTCGAGGAAGCAAAGAAGTGATGAATTGAAACCATTTCTGGTTACATTATAATAAAGTGGTTAGATGAGTTCTATTTCAATTATTTTTTTTTTATTAACTTATCTTATATATTAACTTATAAAAAGTTCAAAATTATATTTCTAAACTGACCTATTTTGTTTATTTCATTTGAAATATACCATAATCTATGTAAAACCTATGTAAGCTTTCTACACGTAAAGGCACTATATGAATCTTTACTAGACTGCAATATTTAATGAGTAAGAATAATATAAATGTGGCAAAAGCTTTGTGTATGTAGTGCATTAATTCCTAACATTTTCAGCAAAAATATCAAAGTAGTATTTTAGTCTATGATATACATTTTCAGAATGTAGATTTCGGAATTCTACCTCATTCAAGTGGTTTTTCGTACTCTATCTAAGCAACAACTTTTTTTTGCAAATAGAGTCGTTTTTGATATTATTCTGCCAAATTGGAAAGCGTAAGATAATCTGATGTTTTGAATATTAAAATTAAAACGAAATTTTATTTTGAATTTTAGAATGACACTTGGTAACAAAGTCTAATGCTGGCCCCTTTAACAGAATTACCAAGAACCAAAACGAGCTACACCAACTCATTTGCTAAGACTGCTTTACCCACATGAATTGGATGAAGGTACTACAAAATTGTTAGACATAGAAAGGTTACAGATTGAACTTTGAAGGTTCTCAAAATTAACCTAAAGGTTGTGTTGAAGTGTTAAACCAATAATTGACTCTAATATTTGCTTCAGTATTTGAACAGTAGATAACATTGTTCCCTGGCTAATCAGTTTACATAATAAGGATGGCTGATTCACTTTGAAAATATGCCCCTTGCAAACTGAAACCAACAACCTGTTTTTTTTTACTGGAAGCTTATGAACAATTTTTTTGGAAAATTAGAAGTACCTATACGTACTTAAATTTTAAATGTATTCTGGATAAATGTAATTAATATAAAATAATCGTATATCAATAATTATTTTAGTACATAATATAATATTACATTTAGTCAGCCAATTTTCTATTTTAAGGATTCGTCATACGAGAAATCCCCATAAATATTTTATTTTATCGATTTTCCTGTAATAGTTAACCCGTCGTAAAATTGATTGTAAATCATTACAATTATATCGTAAAAGTAAGAATAATCGCGCCTATACCAAATTTTTAGTACACATTATTGTATATTTTTTTTAAATAAAATGCACTAATTAAATGGAATTTCTTGCACATCAACGTGTTACTTATTTATTACATATCTTCAGATGGCTTTAATTAAAAATTAAAAATTGTATTTATAGCTTTCTGTTACAAAATATAATAGAATAATATATCACCTTTAAAATTTTTAATTCAATAAATGGAATTGTTTAGAACTTGAAATTTAGAACTATAATTTAAATAAAAATTACCATGAACGTAATTCTAACCTCACTTATTCTTTGTTATTTATCAATGATTGGTAGTAATGACCGGTACCAATTATTTGTTTCTGTGAAAGTTTGAAGCTGCTGCAAACTAAATTATTGATGATTATGCATTAAAATGAAACAACCTCGTATTATACAATTATATTACAACAATATTAATAATAAAATATTTATATATTAAAAAATTTATATATAAAAAAAAAGTTGTCGGTTATGAAATTGATTAAGAAACATTATTTATATAAACTATGACAAAAAAGCTATTTGGGTTCTAAATAATTTTATATTTTAGTTTTTATATTATAATTACCTGAGAGCTCAAGTGAGAGCAAAACAATTGTCATAGTTTATATAGATCAAACTTTTAATTAACTTAAGAATAAATAATGTCAAAAGCCAAAACCAAATTTTGTAGGTTCAAACATAAGATCGCAATTATTTGAGAAGCATAATATGATATATATTTTTTATTGCTAAGACAACTAATGTATCGAAGTTGAATTAACAAGAGCAACAATTTAATTTAAAACCTTTTTATCCATAGAACAAAATCAATAGTAAGTGCTCAAGTAAACACAATTGCAAACATTGAAATATACATTTACGCTCTCGGGCAACAATTTTAATCCCATGGTTACAATAGAACTTGAGTTTCAACCACGATCTTTTTCAGAAGATTTTTTCTTTATTTAGCGCTTCTAGAAACTCTTAATTAACTTTTTCAGTTTTGTAATATTTTAAAAAATTGATATGATTCGTTATAAAGTTCTGGATTCTTAAAATATAAAAACCGATTAATTAAGAGTTCAGAACTACGGAATTTATTTTGCAAAATCAATAGAAAAATGATTAGCGCCTTATCGCGTCGTTGACACCCTAACAACTGTTCATAGCGCCATGCATTTTTGAAAGACTGTCATGATCGCTAAACTTCGACTTGGATTTCTTGAACGACCAATTTGGGAGAATTACTTAATATTTTATGGTAACATTAATAATATAGTTCTGCATAGCATAATAATCAATAGCAAACTTCTAGTGTGCTTTTGCTTCCATAAAACTTAGAAACGTGTCACCTTCCAGCTAATGATTATACTAACGTGTAGACGTTTTATATTAAAAACAACAACTTGGCGCGCTTGCTTATTCAGGTAAAAGAAGTTTTATAATTTTCTTCCTGAACTTTTATTATTATTTTGACATGAGCTGAAATTATAAATGACAAAAGTTCTACACCTATGTCTAGACTGTCTCTTTCCCACCTGCTAGTGGAAAAAACCACAAGTGAAATTATTTTTGTTTGAGGCTAAAACCTTATTTTCTGAGTCATAAGCTTCGCAGGTGATCGATCGTATTTATGAAATCGAAGCTAAATCTGTAATTTAGTTTGTAATTAAATTTTTACTAATACATTAAATACACAAAGCTTTGGTTTTTTTAAATGTTAAATTAAATTTCAACTTGCGTAAATAACATTTTTGGGAATTAACTGTGAATTCTCAATTTTGCTTCTATTAGGTTGTGTACATAATTTTAATAATTACTTATTATTGAATTTCAATGAACTCAATTAAGTGTCAGAAAACACCAGTAGTTTTTCCACGTTTTTATTTCCACGTACAGTTGCCAGGCAACCACCTACGTGAAATAACTCACAAAATTTGGAATTTCAGGACTAAAAAGCACTAAAAGTTTAGCGGAGTAAAGTTTAACAAAAGCGAGTTCTGAATGACATGAGAAGCTACGGCGCTAACCGTCCGGCCATTCATTCACCTTTAAAAAATGTTGAAATAAATTCAATAATGTAGTACACAGTTGTTTTGTCATCGATATTGATTAGACAATTACAGGAAAACAGTTTACTAGACTTTATGAGTATGTGGGGTAAAAGTATCTAATGATCAATATATCAGAATAAAATGGATTAAATTTAAAAGTTGCTTCAGAATTTTTATTAGATTGGAACCAACGTTTGATATATATTCCATTTAACTAAGCAGAAAAATATTTTTATTAATTTTTATGAAGCACCACCGCCAGCCTAAGTGGTTTTCCGATGTTGGATCACCATTTAAAAAAAAAGTTACACCATCTGTAGATCCTTAATCCTGATTAAAAAAGTAAAAAGCTTTTTACTAAAAAAAAACTTTGTATATTATGTAAAAAATGTAGGTGTGACTAATTTCATTATTGATAGACTTTAATGGTTATGTAGAAACTTAATATAATAATTAAACAAAGTTTATGAGAAAATAAAAGTTTTTCTTCGACGTTTACTTTTCAGACTGATGAATCAAATTTAAAAAGTAAAAATTGCAAATTTAAACCACACCAATTATTAACTGATTTACTTAAATTAATAATGTACAAATTTTCTCGTAAATCCTGAAACTTAAGAAACCCATTGTAACATAAAACGCAAATATTTAAAACACTTATTAATCTATCGTAGAACGTTGGAAAGTTGAACGTAATTTACATGCTAATTTAGCAACCTAATTAAATATAAAGTTGTTAAACTCGTACAAAAGCTCCAACTGAGATACTTATTTTAGTTTTAAATATTAAATATATTTAATTATTCCGTATAAAATTTTAAAACAAAAACATAAAAAATTTTCCGACTGGCAAAATATTAAAACAAAATTATTAATAACATGCGTGATCCCTAATGAAACAACAGGAATAATTAAATTAATAGTAGGTACATAGTTGTTTTATAAACACGAACAAGTTTTTTTAAAAATTAAAAAAGCGTCGTTACCTTTGAGGAAAAGCGGCATGTAGAGTCGAAGTTTGAAACTCACGATTGTTTTGAAAAACGAGAAAATTTATCACAATTTTTAAACTTATTTAACATTTTCATAGAACTAATACGCAGAACCCACTAAAATTAAATTTTATAAAATAAATTTTCACTCGCGCTTACAACGAATTTCCATTTCATGATTGATAAGGTTTAAACGTCAAAGTTGTACTAACATAATAATGCAGGTGAGGAAGCTTACGGCGTCGACTCGGGAGCGTCGCAGGATGCAGCGCGACGCCGATTACAATTCGGAATTAAAGTGACGTAAGAACTTATTTAAATTAAATATGTACCTATTATAGTAATGTAATTTTTAAAGTCGAAACTTACGTCGAAATCAGGTACTATCAGAATAGTCGGAATATCTGCATCGTTTTATTCCTTAATTTATTTCTTCTAGGTGTATTTTCCTATCAAACCAAATAAGTACCGCAGTTGTAATTTAACTCACTTCTGCACTATAAGCCGTCCTATTTCTTATTTTCAGTGGGCCATACTAAAATGGCTAATACCTGTTTATTGAATACTTACAGAGGTTGCATTCTATTGAAATGACTGAAATATTTAAAATACACGATTAGAGGATAACAAATAACTCGGTTTGTTTCCACGTCGTTGGCTGTCTTTGCTACTGGATAGGTTACCCAACTGTGATTCTCCCGTGTTTAAGATTAGGATGTCTCAGATTCTAAGAAAAGAGAGGTCCCCAAAGCGACCAAACCACTCCAAAAGATAGCCAAATTAGCTATGAACTGCCTGACAAAAAAGCTTACAGTGTTGAAACTTGTAATCTTCAATTGAGTCCCTGCATGTCAAATTAAAAATTGCATTCCAGTTGTAGATAAAAGTTCGGCATAAGTGGAGAGATAATCATCCAATTATCATGGTATTGAAATGGACTAATATCGTCCACGGTAAAAAAATGCAAGGTAAGGCGAAACATTCAATTTTAGTTAACGTTTTATGATACCTAAGAGATAAAACTACTAGTGTTAGCAACTGACGTTAAGTTGAAAAACTACATTAGTAATGTCCCCTAAGGGGTTATATTTACTTGTGCTTATATCGAGAAAATTACGAGATAGTTTTTAGCCAAGTTAACATTTTATTGAAATACACTAAAGTGTATCGATTAGTACATGTTTCAAGGTACTTGTATAAATTTTTTATTAAAAAAATCTTGATATTCAGGGCCGTTGTTTCATTTTTATCAAGGCTTGTGGTGACCATGATAACTCTGCAACGGGTCATCTAAAATAAAAAAACAAGAAAGTGAATGAACGAATTTTCATTTGGACTAAAATTACTATATTTTTGGAGTCAAAACACTTAATTTTTTCTTCTTTTTCTTCTTCTCTACGTGTTAGGTTCTATTAACCCGTTACGTTACCCCTGATCAGTTCATCTCTTTCTTGGTCTGCCAATACTATGCCTTCCTACTGGTCGATACGTGAATATTTGCCTTGGTAGTCGGGTTTCCCTCATTCTTTCAAGATGTTGCCTCCATGCTTCGCGGTATTCGTCGATTTTAGTGTTTAGGTTGAAGATATTCAACTCATTTCGGATGTCGGTGTTTCGGTGTGACTTAATTTTTTAACCCTCAAAATATAATTTTTTGTTTTAATCAAAACACTACTTGTTTTAATCAAAATTTTGCTAAATTCTCCTTCACGAACTGCGTACAAAAATGTACTAAAAAGATATTTTTTGTAATGGTGACCAGGATAAAAATTGGAGCAGAGGTCATATTTTTCCCAGTTATCAAGATGTTCTCGTTAAAAACTTTATACAAGTTTTTATATCACGTACTAATCGATACTTTAGAGTATTCTGGATTGTGGAGTTATTGTGGAGAGTAAAGTAAACTCACACTCTTTTAGGTTTCTAAATCGGGCTCATTGTACTATCTCCGGTTTTTAGCTTCACTCCAATTCTGTCATTCCCCAAGCCACTCCAGCTGTAGAATAATTTATAGGATGTTGGCAGGCGGAGTGTTACTGATTCAGATTATGTTAAGCGAGAAATCTTCTAACAGGGATCGTTAACGCTGGACAGTAACAAAATACATGTTCACCTGTTTCCTGCTTTCTTTGCATTTACGACATCTGTCGTGTGAAGGTGTTTATTTAATCTACAGTTAAGATCCTTGCAATTGTAAGCAGATTGACCCTGGATAGCTCCAGATAGTTTTTCGCATGCTTCTAATACGGCGCACGTATTGCAGTTCTTTTTTGGTTGCATGCAGTTCCGTGTTTCTTGTTCTTTGTAGTCGTTGTTTGCATTCAAACGTCGTGACCAATTTAATTTGTTATTATTAAATGACTTTTTTTGGCAGATTACTCTTGGTGTTTTTGCTTGAGTAAACGAGTCCTAGGAATAAAATGTTACTGGGCTACTTCTTTTTGAGTGTCCTTCCCCCGCAATTCCATTTTCATCTGACAAACTTCTATAACCAAATTTTAATTTTGTGCCATATTTTAAGAGTTTCATTGATCATCCCTCTTATTCTTTTGGAATCCTATGATTTGTTGAAAACAAAGTTAGCTATGAAATAATCATTGAAATTGTATTTTGTCTTGTAGTGGCTTCCAATTTTCTTCAATTGTATTGTTTTTTCTTGAAGAAAGCTTTTGAAATTTTAATGATATTCTAAGTTTCAATAATTTTTTCATATCATGTCCATTCATCAAAATTATTTTCAACCACTTTTTTTTCTCGTTCTTGTTTCACTAAATTTTTATTTGATCTTCTAGTGCTCGTTTCAGTTTTTTTTCCTTTTCTTCTTGTTGTATTTTTGTTTTCTCTTTTCAATTACTTTCTCCTCGAATTATATTTTTTTTTTTTTAGCTTTTTTCATCTTGTTCTTCTTTTTTTATCAATGTTTTCATTAAAATTTTATATTCAAGATTTATACAGTTGCTTACTTCTTTTATTCTATTTTTTTTTGTTTATAAGTTTAAGATTTTTAATCATTTTTTGTTTTTAGGTATGCACATTTTCACGTAGTAATTCTTCTATTTCTTCTTGACTTGTTTCAAGCTTCTTCACATATTCATTTAATGTCATGTTGGTTTTATTCTAAGTTTCATTTAGTGCAACACTAATTTCTTCCTTTAGTTGTTTATAATTTTTTTTTATTTCTCTTAAGTGCTGCTTCATGTTCGTGCTTCATTCATCCATATAATTTTGTAACATTTTTGAATTTTCATTCTTGAAATCATTCACTTTATGTTTTAGGATATTTTTTAGTACTACTTTATTATTTGTTCTCACTTTTTGTTCATTTCTTTCTAGTCTTCTGTTCATCTGCTCTAAAGCCTATTTTGCTTTTTGCATTTGTTTTTTTAATTCTTTGTCCTTTGTTTCTTGTTTTTACCATTTTATTATTTTTTTCTCTCTTAATTCCGTTTGCTTCTTTACATTCTTCTTTTTTCTAGTCTTTTTCTTTTCGGCATTTTTACCTTTCTACGTTTTCTTGTTTTTCTTTCATCTGCTTTTCTGTCTATTTTTAGGAAATTCATGCAAAAGAAATCAAATTTTTCTAATGCTTTTTGAGGTTTTCTTTCAAAAGTCAGTAACTTTCTTGGAAACTCAAATTTTCTACCTCTCCAAACTATCTAATACAGAGAAGTAAAAATAATTATTAAAAAGCAAAGTAACATTGAAATTTATTATTATGTATGAGTACCTGATATAATTTTATTTTTAAACTCAAGTAAAAAACCACAAACGTTGTTTGTTTATAAACTTTTCTTTTGATAACCGATTTTGTTACATTATAATTTTTTACCTTGAAAATAAATTTTCAGGCCGAGTTTAGTGTAACCAGTTACACAAAAAAAATAGTAGTAACATAAAAGTTTTTAGTTTATGGTAGAATTTCAATTAAAAATTAGAAAATAAAAGAAAAGAAAAGCAGATGACAATAAAGAAAGAAATGTGTAGAAAAATTTAACAAAGCGACTCAAAACCAGTATAAATAATTAATGTTATAATTTCGTTATTTAAATCTTAAATAATTAAAAATAGTTTTGTAATATTTTATTATCAATGCGACAAGGGTTAATAGTTCCAATTTTTATAGTTAACCAGAAAATTAATCAACTACTTTCGGCATTTTATAAATCCAATTGATTATTTTGGAGATGTTTAAAGAAAGTTTGAGCTCAATTGTAATTAAAATTTGCTTAGTAATTATTGATGGCAGCCTTCTTAAATCTCATCAGAAGTAAATGTAAAGGATATTTTTACTTGTGACATTCTCAATATTTCAGTTAGGGTTATAAAATAGATATACAAAAGTTCAAATCCGATTTCAAAGATATGGAACTTTGGCGACATCTTTTGCGAGAAAAAGTTGCATTTTTATGAAGCTTTATGTTAAATTTGGTAAACATGCTTTGTTTCCACAGTTAAACAGAAAAAATTGTACTTAAAAGTAGAACAATTTGTGTCTAGATTGTCAACAAGTACAAATTTTGTGAAGATTTAGTACAATTTGTGTTAGAAAATAGAACAAGTGCGCTAGAGATGGGTAAAATTGTTGAGTCTATTTGTACTAAATTTTCACACAATTTGTACTTGTAAACAATCTAGACACAAATTGTTCTACATTTAAGTACAATTTTTTTTCTACTAGTTGCCAAAGAATTTAACCATCTTTAACAACAATGGAATTTTTTTACCTGTAATAATTTAAACTGAATTTTATTTTAATGATTCAAACTTATAAGAAAGTCAATTTTCAAATTATTAAAAATTTTTAAAAATTTTTTCGCACAACTTACAGGCTTATGTATTAAAAAAAATAAGACGGTTATCCATTATTATATTTACAAATTAATTAAACTTACAAAAACTATTGATTATTATAAATAATCTATAACCAAACAAATTATTATCGTAGCACTACTATGATTAAAACGAGTATTACGACAAATTGATCGTTTGATTAATATTTAATAAGAAAGAAAGTTGAAGGTTTTAGCGTCCATAAAAGTTATCTTAATTTTAATTATTATCCTTAATTAGCTAATTTTCTCACCTTTTTGTTTTAAAATACCAATGAACGTTTTCAACATTACCTTTAAAATTAAAATGACTCAGAATAGTCACTTTAAAATTTCTTCCTCTTTTATATCAATTATCACGAATAAATGTTACATTATATTGTGAAACCCGACATTAAAGATTTTCGTTTTGGTAAATAAATTTGTGGTTAAACTACCTTGAACTCGGAAAAATAATTAATTTTTTATTTTCTGCATATTGTAGGTAATGTAGCTTTTAGGTGTGTTTTGTGTGTCAACTAAAATTAATTGCGTGTTTTTAAATAAAATTGGTATTTAGCCTTAAAGCAAATTAGTAGCTTTCGGTTTAGATTAATTCATAAAGTTTTGTATATAGTGGATAAGCATAAATTTTTGCTCGAGTTAAATTGAGTTTTTGAATAAACATTCTTTTTCAAACTTTAAGGAATTTTAATTAAAAGTAGGTCGGCTAGTGAAATAAATTATCTTTAAAAACATTTTTGGAAAACTGGTACGTCAGAAAATGACCTAGAGATGACTTGGAACAAATTGGTCTCGGGGGGAAAATATCGACACTGTCCCCTATAAATTTTCGTATCAAAAACCTAGAGTAGGTAATAGCCATCGTGTAATTTTTTGGAAAGAGATGTGGGAACACAAATCCCAGAGAAGATTAAAGTTGGTTACCAAATTTTTTAAAATAATTTGTAGTAAAATTTCTTGGTGTGTGTTGTAATATTTACAGTATAAACTTCTTCGTAGATTTTCGTCAAGCATTACTTACTAATCAGCTGCGCCTGATAATTTTCCTGTGTGTTATAGATTTTATGCTTTTAGCAATAAATTTAATTCGATTTTATCATTACTTACTGTGCATATTAATTTTGTTTAGCACTTTTTAATTGTGTAGTGCTCAATGTTTTGTCCGATGTTTCATTTTGAGAGTATTGCAGCAAAAAAAACATCTCAACATGGAGGAAAAAGTTTCAAAAATTTATGCGTCTACCTTTTCACCTTTGACTAAACGTGTGCGGCTTGTTTTTTTTGTCTGAAAATGCAGAACCGTAAATGTATTCGCAATTTGCAGCGTTACGCGGAATACTTTGTAAATAATACTTAATGCAACACTTCACATAATCAAATTAACTAAACCGTTAATGTTATGCACATTATCCTTCAGTTGAAACTTAAACAAAATTGACAGAATTGTTTATTATTTGTAAAAATTGTCTGCTAAAAATAATTTCAAAGATGATGCACAACGTCCATTATCGTTAAGTAAATTTGCTATATTTAGCTGATAGCTTCAAAATTACTTACACTCAAAGTTTATATTAATTAATTATTTTCAAGTGATGTTTACAGAAGGTTCAATTACGATAAAATTATATGCGATGCATCCAATCTCTTGTATATACTTTTTTTCAAGTCACTAACCTCCGGCGATTGAAACAATGACGTAAAATGGATTGGGATAATCACATTTTCAAGTAAAACAAAATCGATTGCTCAGTCGGGTTTGAAAAAATACTCTGAAAGACATAAAAAGTGAAAGGTTACAAAAAGGTTAAATGGAAGCAATTTAAAAACAAGAATTACTTGACTTAAAGCAGAATCAGATCGAGAACCAATAAAGGATTGGAAGCTTGATCAACTGCATAACGTACTCCTATTGAAACGCATGAAATTCACACGAAAAAATTATAATAATGAAAGTTTGTTCTATTGTTTTAAGTTGTGCAAAAGTAAAAATTAAAATTAATTTGTCCGTCTAATTTACGTAATTATTAAAACTTAAAGATTGTCTTTTGGTTTCATCAGTGGGTGGTGGCTTTCATTTCGTTTTCACCGCGCCCACAAATTTAGATTAAAAAAGTTAGGGTTTATAAAAAATAAAGCTTGAAACAATACGAACTTTTTAATAAAAAAATAGGATTAAACCAAAAATTTTTCAAGTGCTCTCGTTATTTCTACCCCAGGTGTAAGTAAATTAACAACGTAAATGTACTCCAGCGATTTGGGTCAAGTTGTTTGCAGATGAGTGGTTTTTCATCTTATTGTTTAAAATTTTAAGATTTATGATATGAAACTTTAAGTAATTTATTTTTTAAATTTTTGATTTCATTCTTCACTGAATTTTTCGTAGGCTTAATTATTTTGCTTTAAAGTAATAATTAATTTTTTATTAAATTTGTTTGTGATACTGAAAACTGAAAATAACATCGTTAGAAAATGCTGGATTTTATCTCAAAATCTCTTTGAACTTTTAGTAACTGAACTTCAAGTTCACAGCTAAAATTGCAACAAGCTTCTCAACTTCTAAAGGTGAAATAATTTTTTAGTTTGAAAATAATGGTTGCCTAATATCTACTCTACTCGGTGTCATCTATTCGTGCGCGTCAGCAATTAAGCTGCTTTCTTCTGTAGTATTAATTACAGTTTCAGTAGGTTTAGATTCTTTGCATAAACATAATACGAAAATTAGTTGCAGAAAATGCTGTAATAAAAATTTTAAACTACTCAAATTAAGTAGTATAATATACATTATCTATATGCAGATTTTATTGCAATGCATTTTAAATGGAAAACTTCGTTATAATGCTCACAAAAGTTAACTTGTAAATTCAAATCATAAAATACTAAGCGCACATACAAGAGATTTAGCACTATTAGATTTTATTTCAAAATGAAAACTTTTATTAGTAGTATTATTACTTATTTTTAATAGAACTGTAACTTCTGAAGCACTGACGTGTAATTTTATAATTCTACGAATATGGAAAACGTCGGAATTTGTGTCAGTATTACAATTTATCAAGAAACGGAATCTCCTAATCCAATTAGTATATCCAATTATTGGAATCTTGGTTACCCATTAAAATCAATTTAATTTGTGTTAATACTTTTCGATGTTCCAATTAAATTCGTTACATTGGTGCATAAAAAATTTATTTTGCATGGGAAATCTACGAAAATGTAGGTATAACTACAATTTATACCAAACTTAGATATTACTCAATGTACATTAATTATTGGCGAGCATCACTTCGTTTGATGAAAATTATCAAGAGAATTATAATTCTGTTACCCGCATGAATATTCTAGGATTAAACAAACAGCTTAAAGCTCACTAAACTTACCTTATATAACATCTTCTTACTACAACAACGGTATCTAGCAAATTTTGGTTCATTAACCTTTCGAAGGGTCGTTGGTGTGGCATATTTTACGATTTACATAAAATCAAAGTTGTTATTACAACAAAATGATTGAAAAACGCCTTAACATGAAAAGAAAGCTATAGTTATATTCGTTAAAGTTTGGAAACAAATAATGCCTTTCAATTTTAAATTTAAGGACTAAAAATATTCGTCGTCCACTCACGTTTCTTTTATGTATCTGAAGCTCTAATAACATTATTATTTTTATTTATTCCTATTGATGTCATGCAAGAAATTACAAAATGTTACCTAATATAAAATTACACCGTCTTAGACCTTTAATAAATAATAGAAATTCAAAAACGATTTTTTTATTTATGTTGTTAAATTAAATTTATTTGCTTTTAGAAGTGGGGTTTGTAATTCAAAAATTATTATTAGTAAAAATAATCATAACGAATAAGCGACAATATTCATCCAAACCCTGGTCTAAACTCTCACATACCTACACTAGGTTTTTTTTAAGGTACTTGTGTTTAACTGCTTGTTATTTGTTTCAAAAATATGTCAACATATTTCATCTTGCGTGCAATAATAAACACAGCTTTTGGATTGCACAGCCTAGTTTTAATAATTGTATCGTGATTATTGGAAATGCAGCGTATACCTTGCAATAAACTTTTTAGTAATGGAAAAAGTTACTACAATAAGTTAAACAGTGGGTAATGTATTTCAAACATTTTTAAACTTTCCGTGTATTAATTACTTTTGTATAAAAGATATTTGTCTTGTGTATTGCGTGACAGCTTATTTCATACGTATCGATTTTAATATACAAAAGTAATTATCAATATAAGTTTTATCATGTCATCATCATAACTTTGTAATACAAAAATTGAATGATGATTTTATGCAACTTTTTTTAAAAGTGGAAACATAATGCAATATAAATTACTTCCTACTACCCATAAAAAAGTAGGGGAGAGAGGGGTACAATTTATCATTTTATACTTAATTATTATAAGTGTATAGTTTATAAGAAACTAATAATATTTTTGCCATTATAGCTATTATAGGCTTTAGTTCACATGCACCACTTTACCTGGTGACCACAAGCACTCAACAGTGAGGCAGTTGTAGACAAATGAGTAGAAATTTTTTTATTAAATATAAGAGTTAATACGTAGGTTGCTGAAAAAGTTTGCGGAAACTATACCTATAATAAAACATATATAAAATTTGGTAAATAATTTTATTGCTTTTAAAAGTATTCGCCTTTGAGATTAATTCACTTTTGCATACGTCGAAACCAATCTGCAAAGCATTTTTTCCACTCTTAAGCTGATACCTCAAAAACCAGCGTTTTAAATGTTTTAACAGCTGCTTCTGATGACAAAAAATGCTCACCACTCATTTTATTTTTGATATTTGGGAACAAAAAGAAATCATTAGGTGACAAATCAGGTCAATTCGAGCAAAGAGTCATTAAATCAACATTTTTAATGGATAAGAAGTCAACCGTTGACGCGCTGTGTGAGAGCTTGCATTGTCATGATGCAGAATAATTCGCCGATTTTTATTGTTTTTTCTTATTTTTTTGGCAAACAAATTGTAATATACCAATTAGCGTTCACGGTTCTTTGATCTTCTAAAACTATGGTTGCCACATGTCCAGTAATACTAAAGAAACAAGCGATTATTTGCTTTGCAGGACTACGTAAACGGACAACTTTTGTTAGTTTAGGCTCAGTTTAAAATACCCAAACACTGGACTGTTGCTTATTTTAGGGTTCATATAAATAATTCCAAGTTTTATCACCAGTAACGATATTGTAGACCAAATTTGAAAAACCTCGGTTGAATTTCTTGAACATTTCTCGATGCTATTTGACACGACATTGCTTTTGAGCTGCTCTCAAATTGTGTGGAATCCAACGACTGCAGAGCTTCCATACTTGTAAATGATCATGAAAAATCGTGTGTATTGTTTTCATGTCAATGCCCAAGCATGCTTGAATCTCTCGATATGTCACATTCCGATCTCGCTCAATTATTTCACGTACAGCATCAACATTACTCACAACAACAGAAGTTGCTGGATGACCTGCACGAAATTCATCACTGAGAGTGGTGCGTCTACGTTGGAATTCGGAAAACCAGGTATAAACAGTAGTCTTGGATGGTGTTTCATATCCAAAAGCCAAAACAAACCGTTCAATTGATTGTTTTGGCCTTAGACCACATCTACAGTAGTAACAAATCATGGCACGAAAATTTTTACACAAAAATTCCATTTTCTCTTACAATTTTTTTCTTTAAAATGCTGTGTAAACTAACCTGGTTTACTTAAGTACGAATCGTCAACTGAAATTTTAGTTAAAAAAGTGAAATTTTACGAATATGCCAGTTAAAAAAAGGTGACGCCACTAAAACTACTGGATTCTGAAAACTTTTCCAATAACCCACGTAATACAAAGGTTACACGGACTTTCAAGGATTTTGGTCCATAAGTACTTCACTTTCCCCTATTCAGTGCAAATTAATATTGAAAATTCAACAGGATTTCTTTTTCGTAAAAAATTCAATTAACCAAACAGATCCTCAGGTTGGAGATTAACCAATCAGGTCAACGTATCAGCAATTACGTTTTATCAGATGAATTCCAACAAGAATGGGAGATGATTTCAGAATTGTAATAAAAAATCTAGAATGTTTTTAATTGTAATTGAGTTTTGTTTGTTTTATTGTATTATACACGGTGTTTTAGATGAATGAATAAATGAAGGTACCGTTCCTGACGGAATACAACCACTTCTATTGAAGTCTTCAAATCCGGGTTTTAAGGTGAATTAGTCCTCATTTCTCTCCATTACTACAGCGCCCTGAGTGATTTATCTATATTAACGATCTTTTTCCACACTTTTTTGTAGTTCTTTGGTACTTCATTCCTCTTCTTCTGGTAAGCAATTGCAAACCACCAAGGTGTGATTGGCCAAGAAATCCCCACATTTCTAAGAACAATTTAACTAGG
Source organism: Rhagonycha fulva (assembly GCA_905340355.1). NCBI lineage: Eukaryota > Metazoa > Arthropoda > Insecta > Coleoptera > Cantharidae > Rhagonycha > Rhagonycha fulva. The sequence continues at coordinate 6,195,719 of HG996559.1, forward strand.
TCCCCAGAAAGTAAATCACTGCAATTCATTATAATTATTTACATTTTGTTGTGTTCAACCAGTCAATAATACATTATTTATCGCTTTTTCTCCAAGTAACACATTAAGCTTTTAATTAGCTGGCAGTCATCTGGCAGACAGTTGGAAGTTAATCAATATTTTTGGGTTAATATCTCAAGGAAGGTATTAACCTTTTCTAATGGCTTTGAACGCGCCACTTACAAACAACTTTATCTTCGCATGTATTGAAAATTAAAGACAGATTTTAAAATATTTAAAAATATTCACTATTTCCCCTGAAATATCGTGTTACAATTTAATGAAATAACATTTTGCTGAAAGATATCTGACAAGTTTGGTGTTGATGAAATTTGCCCACTGACAGCAAAACTTTCATTATCTTCAAAGCAAAGATTTGTTTCAGGAATCTTTTAGAAAAAATTTTCTGTTTTTCTTTGATGAACTGTAAAGAAACAGCACCACATTATAATAGTAATTATTTTCTATTAATGTAACGTGAACAGCCCTTGTCTAGCATAATGATTTAATTTCCAGCTCGCTTTTCTCAATTTTTAAAATAGTCTTTATTTTATAAACAAAAACTGAAATTGTTTAGGATTGGCTTGCCGCATTGTTTGATTAATCTAAAATTAAAATATGTTGTTTATCATTTTAAAAATAGAATGTAGGTAAACGAAAATAATTTTGTACGAAAAAATTACCTAATCGCTATTTAATTTTTTAATCATACATGATTATAATCGGAACAATTTTAAAATAACAGTAACAAAATTTGATGACTAGTAGGTAACAATGCTCAAATTCGATCTGTTAGCAAGGAAAAGTTTTTTTTAACATGCACTTGACATACAAGAGGGCAAAATCGATTTTATAATATCGAGTATCGAAACATCCATTAGTATTTATTTATTTTTCATTTTTTATTTGTTTTGATCATTATTACAAATATTATATAGGTAAGTACTTATTTAAATGTTCAAAAAAACTATATAGTTTCAGGTGTATACTGAAATTAAAAAATTAGTTGTTTGTATCTGAAGTAGTTAGTTAGGTAGATAAATTTAGACACAATAATTAAGCCCAAAGTTAATTAATCCAATTGAAATTTTATTGTGCCACGATTACATGTCATGTTTGTATTACTGTATTCATTTCACTGAAATTTATTGTTCCTGAAAGTGGGTTTGAGTAGAATTTCCACAAGCTCTGTTTTCAAGCAGCTTCCTTTGTTCTGCTTGGTTGTCTTTATACTTTGCACAACCATGAGATTTCTACTTATAATCCATTATGCAATAAAGAAATTTACATGACAAAGTAAGTTTTTGTTTATTTGCAAAACTTTTACTAGATTACATGTACTTTTTATTAAAACTAAAAGTCTACTAACGAGGTTTCCTTTTCAATATTAAAATATAAGAAAATTAAAAAAAGAAGGTTAATTTTGAATTCACAAAGAAGACAAAATATTAAATTTTGCCCAACTTTTGTTATCAAGCTTAAACTTATATCGACATCTGGTGGAAATGTAACAATGGTTGGAAAGCAATCCTGTGAGCGGTTTGGTTCCTAACTCTAATTTGAAACGCAAAGGATCAATAGAGTTTTTTATCGGTACTCAGGTTTTTCATAATATATTAAAGAAATCTGCTTCTCATTTGAAAGTTTACTTATTTACATTATAAATTTCATATGATTTATGACTCGTACGTATGCGTATGTTTGTAAATTATACTAACAAATCTTTATTTTTTAAGTTTTTTTTCAAACTTTAACAATTTTAATTTTAAACTTGACAATTTTTTACGAAATGTAGGGGTTGTCATTGATTCAGCAAAAATAATTTAAACTAGTTCATAAAAAACTTATAAATACTGCAATGGATCTTCATGTCAAAATTAATTGACAGTATAGTGGTGGAACAAGATTAAAAATTTACGAAATCCGACTTTTATTAATAATTTGAATTATCTATTATTAACTCGGATTTGGTGATAATTGATTTTTTGAAACCTATTGATTCAATAAATTCGCAAAGTCTCTTTAAGAAGCACAAAATTAGCACAAAATTACAGTATATTTCATTTTGCTTCTGTAAAGGTGGGGATGCTAGGTATATTCTCGTGTTATTCGGGAAGAAAATGTTTCTAAATGCACAAAACTGTACAGATCTTTTAGTAAAAAATAAATATATCACAAGTCCTTAATTATTAAGAAAGGATCTATATAATAAATTATAGAAGAGTGGGGTATAAACTAATGGCTAAATGTTTGTTTATATAAACCAATCTAATTAAAACTAAAATTTTCCGTCCAGAAAGCAGAATCGGGTTAACTTCATAATCTTTCTAATTAATGGTGACACTGATTAATTGAAAAACAAAAAAAATAAAAAAAACGACCTTCAAGGGACCTATAAAGCCCACTCGAAATTAACAATACTCTACACATGGCTGGTCTATATCCTAATGATTTATTTCTTAAAATTCAAATTAAAACAATGTGTCAATTTTATGTTATCTTTTTTGTTTTATTGTGTGATTATGTGATAGTTACAGCAATTTACGACTCTAGTTAGAGATCATAAACAATGCAAATTGCATTGTTTTATGATATCTTCTCGATAATAAATTTTATGGAACGTTTAGGGATTACAACAATTATAACATTTATACAAAGCAATGAATATGCTGAAAATGTTAATATAACATGTATTTTTAATTGTTCTAATGGCTTCCCTGGTGAACTTCTTAAACCAGAAAATTGCACCAAATTGCACAATTTTCAGATTTACACTTATTATAATATTTTTTCTTATTTCTCTTTATTCTGATCCTTATTTCAATTTTGAAATTAAAATTAGAGCACAAAATTATTCAGCATTTCCAAAACTGATGTAATAAAAGTACATGTCAAAATTGTTTTTGTATAAAAATTTTTTTTATAAAATTTAACAGCAATCGAATCAAACCATTTTGCAAATTATCAAACATTAGGTTAGTGAGAAATTAGGTAATTAACGCTATCGACTTGTGGGATCACTTAATACCCAAATTGACATCTCACAAAATAATGATTTTATTTCAAATAATCTATTTCTGTAACATAACACAAGCAGTGGACTTAAAAACATACAATTCCTAAGTTAACAGCATTTTCAATTTCTGTAGATCGAAATCCGATTAAACCCTTAAGATGTCACATCCAGAGTTACCATTCCACATGGTCAATTTAGAGTCTCATTTTTCTTGTCACATGCTAAATTCCGTGAGATTATTTTCAAAGGTTTTCCCCTATTATTATTACATATCTTAATTACTATCATGGGTTAATAATACCTGTATGATTACCTTTTAATTTTACAATTTAAGTTTAATAATCTATCAGCAAATAATAGAAAAGCACCACATATTGATTCTCACATAACTACCAATATACTTTAATAATTTATAACAAGCAATCGATTCCTTTCATTGAAACACGGTAAGTAATATTGTTGTAATATTTGACTATCTAAATTCGGAGAGAGCTTTGAATAATTTAATCCGAAAATGAAAATTCATTTTCATTATTGTCGCAATATTGGGTTATTTTCACCAATTTTATATACACATGGGGAAAATTTGTAGCCCCAAATGTTTAGTTTTATGTTGTCTCATCGCCCGAATTCGTGTCTTTTTATATTAAAATAAAGGAGGAGCTTTTAGGTTATTTATGTATACGAGGATCATTTTAAATTTAATCAGCATAATAAATGAAACTTTGTTCCATTCACAAACATACTGATGGCTTTACTAAATACATTTAGTTCTAACATATTAAATAAAGGATGTTCTGCTAAAATTGAGCAAATTTCTATTTTTACCAAACCTCAAAGTTGATTTTATGCAAGGGAAATTATTCCAATTGCTAATTGCTAAATCTACGTTCAAAATCAAGATTCTCTAATTAATTGTTGGTAGTTTTAGGAGGAATGCTAACATTTGAAACCTTTGTTAATTAAATCAATGCAGGATTTTGTAATTGTAGAACTGATGAAGTTTGGGTAGAAATTTCAATTTACTGTTTGTTGTTAGTACATATTGTAATTATTAATGTATCACATTTTGCTTAATTCCTCGTCGTTTATTCTGTGCAAAATTTGAAAACCAAACTGAAAATAAATAGTACTCTGAAACTTTTAAAAGGATGCTTAATTATTCAAATAAATAATTATGTAGTTTACTAGCGTAAAAATTAATATTTAATATTTTCTTAAATACATTTTATTTCAGTATGAGTTTATTTTTCTTGTCGGTTTGTGCAAGTAGTTTTAAAAATGCCATGAAAGTTTGTGGCAACGGTATTTCACCATAAAAGTGACATCTCCAATTGCTTACGCCCTTCAAATGATACGGTTAGTGGAACTATAAAGGGTTGCAAGCTAAATTGTTGGAGATTTTCTCTGTTCCAATCTGATTAACAATATCTAACACAGGAAATCCGTTACACAAAATACTTATTAACATTTTATTAAAAGATTTATTAAATTGGGTGATCTTTATAAATTCCTAAAAATGTTTTAGACCGTCGAATTTATCCACGCTAGAATGCAAACTGCATTATGCATTAGCTTGAAAGAATCTCGATGCAGGTGATTTAAAATAATAAAATCGGAGGTCATCAGTTGCATCGCAGAGGTAATCTGATAGCGTCAATGTCCATCGAATGGCAGAGCTGTAAATATTCTGTAGTTCCGTACTTTTTTATGTAATAATATTGGAATTATTTGGGGTTTTTCTTTTATTTAAATTCTCATCTGATTTTATCTTTAAATTTGATTGCTTTCATTCATTTATTTTGTTCAACTGTCACCACATTCCAAATAGGGTGATTTATTAGGTTTTCATATTAATGTCACTTTGTAATAATCTTTTGACAGAATTTTCGTAAATTCATTTACATATAGAAATTTTGACGTGCAGATTATGTCACATTTACAGTTTCACAAATGTAACAAGTTGAAATTATATTAATTATTTTATAGTACTTCTAACTTAATATTTACATAAGTTATACAGAATAAATAAACGATGTAGATTTCTACAATTTCAAGTCTTTTCAACTTTTTCGTGTAAAAGTTTCAAAGAAAATTTATATCCTGTATAGAAAATATATATATTTATATAAATTTATATATTTAATGCTGAAATTTTATTTCAAAGTTTAGTAGATTTAATAAGATAAATTAGACTAGTATTAATTAGTAAATTGCATTAATTTGACTCCTTTAAATATTCAGCGACATTAAACAAATGGATCACAGGTTCAATTGAATAATTTTAGATAACACTAGTTTACACTATATTTGTTGCCTCAGAATGTTTTGCTGTTGCCGACTAATTTTAGTACGCTGATTCAAAAATTGTTGAAAAAAATTTTCCATCTTTCTTTTCTTTTTGACTAAGAAGTGAATTTCTAGAGGGTAGCTGTATCTCAAAAACTAGAGGTGGTAGATAAAATGTGAAAAAAGATTTGAAATCAGCAACCCCAAATTAGTAAAAATCAGTTGAAAAACTTCCAGAACAAAAAAAAAAGTTTAATTTTGTAAACTAGTGTAATCATACAAGAACATTTAATGCGGGCTTAGGTTTTCTCTGTACAATTTTCAAAATATTAAAAATTGCATGTAACTTAATCTCTTAATATTTGGCGCCACTGGTTTTATTGCAATACCCCCTTAAATTTAAAACCCGACTTGCGTATTGATTGCGTCAAAAAATTTTGTTATCAAATTCACTACGCTAATTAATTGTTCTAAATTAAATTAAAAATAATTTTTAACAGTTTTGGGCCGTGACAATTACATTTTTGGAATATAAATCTATGCTTGGATCTCTCCAAAAAGAATGCTGGTGCAGGTGCAGGAATATATTATTGTTATGCAAACTTTGATCTAAACAGAAGTAAAGCGTTATTTATCTATGCATTATAATTCCAAAAAGCACTTAAAAGCATATCATACTGTGCAAAAATAGTTTAGGATAAACGCATCCAAAACAACAATTTCCAGATTTTATTAGATTAAAACATAAAATGTTTCTCAGCTTGGAGCTCCTAATAAGAAGATTGTCCAAATAAAGGTTCAATAAAGCAAGTAAGTAGAGGCAAGCAACTCCAAAAATGTAACCGCTACGGATACTATAAAAAAACAATGTCTTCGAATGTAGTACGTTCTTTTTACCCTATTCACTGATACTGTGGACTTAAACTAAATGTTACTATAGGTTACAAAAAATGAAAGGCAATGCACGTCGATTTTCTCAAACTAACGGAAGCAACTGACTGATTGAGTGGGTATCCAAGAAAGAGGCCCTGCATAGAGATGCTGAAACTGATAACCAAACCATTGTTGTCAGCAAAAATTTAAAACTTTAGATTTGCTAATTGATAAAGTTAATTGTAAGGATTATTTTAACACAAATGAAATAAATTTGTTACAAGGTCATATTGGGTCTGGTGCATAACTGCATCCAAATACTGAATAAGATATCTAGCCAAAGTGACTTTTCTTTTTGGTGTGTTAAAAAGCATCAAAGTGACAAAGGTAACAAAAAAGTTGATGAACTGGCAAGAAAAGACTCAAAAAGGTACAAGGAACGACATGCAATCATGCAAAATCTGCAATACGTGCACTTTCGTAGAGAATTCTGCAGATTAAACAAACATCTACACACAATAAGATATTTAGATGAGTTTGTAGGATGTGGATGAAGAGAAAGAAAGGAAAAACGAAGATTGTTGGAGGACTTCTATGAGCCTGACATAACCAAAATCAAAGATACTTTAGTTGTCAAAATCATAAAATTTATCCTACAGTTGGGATGGTTTGGGGAATGACAAGTGTGGGGTTAGAGCTAAAAATCTGAGGTAACAATACAATGGGCCCGATTCGAAAGCCTAAAAGCATGTGAGTTTACCTTGCCCTCCACAACACAGCCAAAATCCAGAATCTTTAGTGATATTTTATTATACTTATAAGTACCTAATTGAAGCGAATACAATCAAAAATTTTAATAATCCATTTATAGACATAGCCACAACCGAGTAGTGATGTGACCGCTGGTTGAGTACAAAGCGGAAATTCTGGATTCAAATCGCGGACTACACAGAATTTCTCAGCTCGGTGTTCCAGTGGAAATCTACACGCTGTGGTGAAATCGATATTGATTTATGTGAACTATAAAATATGAGGACTAATCCACCCCGCCAATTGGATTTGTAATTCCTAAAAAGGGAAAGCAATGTTCTACTTAGAACGTAAAAAGGTTAATGAATGAATGAATTTATCGACATTGACTGTCACCCAAAGATACAACAAAGATTTTTCTTTTGTCTTTCAAATTATTTAATTTTAAGTCCTTATAAAAAATATTATTTGAATCAATTGTGTAATTGAAAGTTAACATTTGGTGTAACTAAGAAGATTAATAATTAAAAATTAAGAAGAAAAAGTAAAAAAAAAATAGAATTTGTTCTAAATTTTAAATTTTTTCCACATGATGGTAAACATTCTGTATATCACAAGGATCTAGATACATTTTATTTATTAAATTACTAAATAATGAGATAGTTGATCTTTTGGGCTAACATTCTGCCAAGTTTTGTTAAAAAAAATTTTAAAACGGGCAAGTTATGAATTGTTAATCGACCTCTCTAGAATGGAAAGTTTTTTGTTTATAAATTAAGTAATATCTGTTTTTATGGTCTGAACAGCAAGGTAAAATGTTTGGTCTATTGATTAGTCCTGTATTATTCAGTTAGATCGAAGCTTAATCTTGGAAAAATTTTTAATTTAATTAGTAAAAAAAAGTTGAATCAACAGTGCAATCCTGTAAAGTAAATTCTTGCATTGCTAATTCTAAAAATCCGATGTAATCAGCTGTGAAAACATAGTATAGAGAAACCAAAGAGTAAATTAATTTGGTAATTGCAATTCAGCAGACCACTGTCTAAATCATCTCAAAGTACGTAGTTCTATCTATTACCTTTCTATAAATTTTAAAACTAGGCATAATGTAGTTGCTGTCTAACTTTTAAAATAATCACACACGACCACTTATTTCAATATAATATTGATAACTTGTCGAAGAGCAACCATTCACCATAATTAATTTAAAACTAAAAATAACAAGCAACGATAAAAAGTTAATAAAACTTTATCACTACTTTTAGAATTTCCATTATCAAATCGTTAAAACTTACCTAAGTGGCAGAAAGTTTTTATTGTTAAAACAATATAAAATTTAATTTTAATAAAAACTAAAAATTCTTTAATATTTATAATTATAAAGAATGGTAGAACCATCCAAAATATTATTATAAAATTATTCCATAACTATTTCAGTGGAAAGCATGACTAATAAAATTAGATGGTCTTTACACATTTTTACTTGACTTACTTGCAAATTAGGAAGTTTAGTGTAATAAATAAAATTTTTTTTAGAACAATAACAAATTAAGTTGACTTAAGGCAATTCAATCCTTTTTTGTGGTTAGGCAAAAAAAGAATACGTTTTGAATACCAGTAATTACTATTTTTAGGAAATTAAACAAATGGATAAAATTAAAACAGCAAATCGCATTGCTTAACAAAAAAAACCTCCATTAATTTGTAATAATAATTTAGGCATGATTTCTTGTTGGAAAAGGTAGACTTAAAAACAAATTCTGGAATTACCGTCTTAAACTAGACAACACAGTTACTTAGTCTTAATGATGTATGAGATTAACAAGAATTTGAAATGGAGCTTTATAGTAATGAAACTTAATGGATCAAATGTATTAGCATCGAGAGGATATACGTTTAAACAAGGTAATCTGTGCGTCTACTTAAGAAAGTGATTGAAATACGTCTAATTTGATCTTAATCTTTTATATCGTTCCAGGATTTCAAATCCATTTCTTAAACAGCTAAAAATTTTGATTTAATTTAATTAAAAGATTTTTTATTGCCATAATACTTTACCTAACCTTTACACAGGTCACAAAGTAATATAGTAAAAGTCTTTTTCCTCTTAATTTATGTCCGTTCCTTGTGTTATATTGTAGGAACATTCGTGAACACCTCAGAAAACCGATTGGATCCCTTTTTTAAAACATTTCCTTTCAAACAGCTTCAGTGATAGATGGTATTATTGAACGGTCAATTTTTGCACAAGCGCGACCAACTTCTAAGAAATGTGATACTCGATTCAATAATATAAACCCTAGTTCTTTAAATTTTCCTTTATTTCCGAGTGGAAAGCGTATTTTGCAATATGACGCTGCAGGAGGTAATGAATTCGACATAGCTTATTGAAATGAGAATTATGATGCATTGATTATAGTTAACAATGGCAACAACTGGAATAGACTAATATGGACATTGAGTAACTTAATTTAATCAAATGAGGATTTAGTTACGTGTCTGTCTGGCTCTCAATGTAGGAAACTAATTGGTGTACAGGAAGGAATCAAAAGTTTACGGAAATTCTAAACGATTGACTAATCCACAAATACCCGAATTTAAATGATGTAACTCAGAGATTTCAAGAACTTTAAATGTCAAATTTCGTCATTCACAATTTGTAAATTAATGTTTGAAAATAAAAACAATAAAAATTAAAAATTATCAAGTTAATTAAAAATAGAACAACCAATTTTAAAATTTTTAGCTTTCAACTACGTTTTATTTTATTTAGATACTTCTCATCAACTAACTTGAAGAAAAGGTAATAATTCTTGGAACCATAAGTGGCAATGTAATCAAGAAGAAAAAAAAAGAATTTATCTGATCTCAAAAAACAGAATAATATTATTCGCCTTGAAGCTTTATATTGAGATTGTAAAAAACATATACCCGCATTGAGGCGAAATAAAAAAATCAAAACGTAGCTTCATGGTATATAACAATGAACTTCTTCATAAAAACCCTCAAGCATTTCACTAGGAGTTGTGTGGTAAAAAAACTAAAAGTTCTTCTTAGCAAAAATCTGAAAATACTCGATTGACAAGATGACAGACGCTTTTGGTGTACCTATACTAGGAAATGAATAACTTTGAAATTTCCGAAATAAGATACATTTTAAATATTCAGAAGGCTAAATTGAGATTACAGTGGAAAAAAACAAAAATTGAAAATGTTTTTATTTGCGGATTAAATACAAACTACAAATTAAACTGATTATAATTTTGCAACCAATTCACGAAAGAAAATCAATTAAATAACCATTAAGTCTAGTCAGACTTAAGGTGAAGATGGGTGCATCAGATTTGGAACCCTTACTGCTTCCCATCTTATATTACAATGAAGAAAGTCTATAAATAGAGGTAATCTTGAAAAAGAAAGTTACATTTTTTACAGTCAATGTGTAACTGTGTTTTAATATACTTGCTATCGAAACAAACTTTCATTTGGATCACTACAACCGCTCTAATAAAATTTACAACTATTTCCTTTTATTTTAAAACTAGGTCCGGTTATTCCCAATTGTAAAACTAAATGTATAGGATCTGCAACTCACAGATGTACTTGAACAGTCATCTACTTGTTATTATTTTTATATTTTTACAAAATTGTCTTCGACTGAAAGGGTTTTTGCATTACACGTATAGTTCCACGTATAATACTGAGATAAATTTCAGAATGTAAGCAAATTTCAGATGTTGCCAATAATTTATTTGCGTTTCGGTAGCCATATAATATAAACTAATCGGTTTTCCACAATAATAAATCAAAACGTGACTTCTTGACTCCTACAACTTGATAAATTATTACAGATTCATAATTGTATCACAAATTAACAAAATTTCTTACTATAAAATCATTAAATATGCGATAATGAAATGTATACACTTAAAGTTTATAATAAATATAATACCACGAGTAAATCCATTAAAATTTCAATAAGTGGGTACCTTGACTAAATTTCCATTAGCAAAGTTAGTGTATTTGGATATTTACTATTTTAGTTTGTTAAGTCAACAAAATTTTCTATTTGTTTTATTGAATATATAATTTGAATATTTTACGCTTATTGTATTCCAAAAAGGTTAAAATGTATCATGTAGAACAAACTGTTGGTTTTTAATTAGAAAATTTGTTTTTATACCTTGTTTATTAAAGCGCATAATTTATCAGTTTGAATAATTCAATTGAATAGTCCTGTGGCGACACTTTCAAACCACAAAACTGTGTTCCATAATAAACCCGTTGGCTCATGCTTGTCACGAGAACCATCAGCGGTTCAAACGGCCAGAGAGAGATGATATAAATGAATCTGGCACTTTGAAATATTGTTAAACTTAAACGTGGAAGATGTTTATCGGGGTAACACAAAAATGTTTTGCTGAGCCGATAAGATCTGGATTAATTTTAAAATCTGTGCGTTACTGTCAGTCTACCTTTTTTTTTAGCATTAAGTCACTTCCGTTATAAAGTTACCTAGCGTGACGAAAACAATTTTACTTTAAGTCCCATGGGACTTAAACTCATTTTAAATCTCTTAGTAGCCTTTAACTAAAAGACTGATGTTTAAGTTCCAGGAGGGGTGGAGACAAAAATAAAATATACTATTAAAAAATGCGTATTATCAGACCAAACCATTTGTTACATAAATTGTGATTTAAAATTGTATATTATTATATTATTTCGAATTTTATTACAATAAAGTTTCTAAAAGCACAAAGGTAAAAGTTATTTGAAAAGAGGAAAGCTTTTTCATAATGATTATTTTTAAAATTTGTTTTTAATTTCTGTACTGCATATTTTATTAGTTAGGGCTAATGAAAAAACAATTTTTTAATAAAACCAAAAATATACATAGCACTTTTTTGAAAGTATGACCTACATTGTAAACAGTCTTTAAAAAACATTATTATATATTACTAGGATTTGTTTTGCTGGTACATTAAAATATAAATAGGTACTAAAAGGGTTAAACCACAACTTCAATTTTACATTTTATCTTAGGAAAAGTCAGCAAGAAAGATTATTATGTAATCACAGCTGCTATCATTTTGTACAAATTGTATCACAACAGTTACGAATAAATTTTTTTTATCAAAAGTTCTTATAGCAGATTTTATTTCAAGATAATTTAACGCAATAATAATAATAAATTCAATTTTTGTGAGCTTTCAGCTACACTATAATTATTATATTATATATAAAAAAAAGAATTTCCTTTCGTCAAATAATTTATTTACCAAAGGACTAACACTACTCAAGATACATTCATTTCCTTTATCCTTTTTATCAATCTTTAAGGTGAGTATATTAAATGTGTTTGCAGTGTATTTGTACACAATTCAACAAATTGTTTTTATTTTCCCTTCCAATTTTTTACTATTTTCTATATTTAGATCGAGAAAAATCGCCTGAGTCTCGGCTCTCGATGATGGTTAGGAGATTAGCTGTTTGCCATAGCTGTAAACTACATGTCCATTACTTATACAAAATCTACCTTAGTACGAGTAATATAACTAAAATAATTTAAAATTACTAAATAAAACAAACCATTCTCATAAAATAATTTATAAATAAAACATTATTACAAATTAAATACAAACAAATTTATACTACCCATAAATTTGCAACGTAACTGCTATATGCGCTGTTATCGATCTTCTAATCTAATCTAATCGGCATAATCTCGCTTATCCGCAACGTGATTCGCATAACTTCACAATTGAATCGTTCATAACGAATGCCTAAACTAATTTGAGGTCACCACATTTGGATTATGTTCTAAGTATTAAGTAACGAGACGTACTAAAGCTAACGCATCCTAACTGAACAGCATATTAGAGCACATCAGAATCCCCCATACTTTAAAAGATGGCAAGTTTCACAAACATGACTAAAATTTATTATACGATTAGAAACCTTTGAATGATTTCTATTTGCCAGTTAATACCTACATTAATTAAACTACAATTAATCCTTTTAGAATAGGATCTTTGTAAAACTTATTCTTAGTGTACACATACATGTCCAAACATTTCTTTTACACCAAAATGTCATACTTAATGACCCACCGGTTAATGCTGGTTATTTTCCCAGCAATGACAGTAAGAATCTCGTTTGCCAATCCCTTCGTGCGCGTCACTACTTAGATGGTAGATGTAAAATTCCATTTGGATATATAGGATTTCTATAAAGTCTATATATTCTATAAATATTATTATAAGAAACTCATGTGCAAAATTTGATGATTAAAGACTCACCGGATCAGGCAGTGCGTTGTCTGTCAATCAGTGTTAAGAATTTTATTAAGTAGATCAAAATTATAGATGATACATTTTTTTAAAAGCTTCTTTTCAAAATTTTGTTTTGTAAAGTTAAGGAAATATCCGCTTTTACATTAAGTAATTTGATAGAATTTTGTTCTAATACACGAAAGGACTATAAGTATTTTTGCATTTTGTTAGAAAAAACGAATTATTTTAGACGATATTTCACAAAAATTAACGGTAAGTTTACACGCTTTACTATCAAATTCTTTATTGAATGACCTAAGTTTATAAGTATAACGATTCAATTTAGATAATTATATTTAAAATTAATTTGATTTTAATAATAATTATTTTTTAAATGTTAATAGAAAATGTTAATTGTGTTATGCTCTTTTAATTTTTAATCCACCGCTGCAATTTTCACTCACACAAAAGAAATACTTTAAATTTTCTTAACTACTATATTTACAAATACTAATAAAAATAAACCTATAAAATAATGACAATTAATTAGTCCGTCTTAAAATTAATCGCCCGTCTTTTCGTCTTAAATACACTCACACATACACGTCTTAAGTCACTCGCACGTCTTTAGTCACTTCCTTAAAATTGTCCCTGAAACCACCTCATTAACCCTCGGTCAATTTCCGATTTCACCGCTCACCGCCCGCTAGCGTCACAAAATTAATGCCTTTTTGTTTCGAACTTAACAATTGAAATTCCTTTTCGTCTTTCTAAAGGTGAATACTCTATTAATCTCATGTGAATTAAAATGTATTCTCAAAAATTATATAGCATTGCTTAAAGTTTATCTATAAAAACGGTAATCTATACAGTTTTCTTTAACTACGAAATAAATTATAAAAAGCATTACAAAATTCACTTTAAAAATCCACATTATGTTGGTAAATGTATTGTCACCGTTCACAAAAAAACCAGGGTCACAGGTACAAATTAATTTACACGTTTATTTAGTTGTTTTAATTCTTTTGTTTCATTTATTTAGGAATATGTACATATATTTTTTTCAGATAACGCATTTTGTCTACACTGTTATGCTAAGTCAAACAAAATATATATTGTCGTTTTATTTTTTGCTGTGTTGAGTGCTGGCTAATGCATTAAATTGTAAAGCTAGATACAAAAAGAAATTAAGTTCATTAATGATGATTATGTTGATGTAGGGAAAAGAAAATTTTACATTTTGTATACTGAAATTCTTCACTAGAGTTGCGTTTCCAATGTGGAGAAATTACTGGCGAAGTAATTTCTCTGGTGGCGAAGCCGCCTAGTCGGCGAGGGGAATAGAAGAAGCCGATGGCCGAAAAGACCCCAACATCCGTGTGATATGAAATGCTTTTCGTTGTGAAGGAAATATATCCGACAAAATTTACAATTTTTATGCAATAATTGCGTAAATTTCATAAAAAATACCACGTTTTACTTGACATCTTGGTAGTGTAAAACCAACTTCTACTTGTAACTGTGGTGTTTTTGTTGGCACCAGTTGGTACCCTGGAAAGCGGCCATGTTGGGAGCTATGTTCATTTTCACTTGTGATATTGTGGTGTGTAGATGCGTGCCTGTTGTGTGTCAGTGTTTTCAATTAAAAAAGCCTAAAAACCAAGAAATAATCGTTAAATAATAAATAAATACGACAATTGTGGTCGCATCTATCGATGTTCATAAACATGCTGCAAAAAAATCGCAAAATTTCTATGCATTGCACGTGGTACGTACCATCGCGCTCCATCGGCAAAAAGCAGTATTTGTGAGGCAAATTTATACATAATTTTCTATTTTAGACTACATTTTGGGCCACGATAGTCGATCTACGCGTTCTACTCTCCCCTACAGGATTTTTTATGCGCCGACCGGCGCATATTTTGAAGATCACAAATGAAGACGACAAAATGCAAGATTTGCTATTCAGCAAATATGTTGAATTTAAAAATTTCAACGACAGGCAAGTTTTTTTACTCTGCACATTGCCGAATTTTAATCGAATCCAAAAATAAAGTTATGTATTTTTATAATTTGTGTTGTACCATTCCTTATTTTGTATGTCTCTCTCATCGTGCTGTGTTTGGCTACGCCCCCCATCACGTGCAAAAAATTTTCGGTTACGCCCAATTCATGAAAAAACGTTCATGAGGCGTGACCGAAAAAAAAGAGAAACAAAAATGGTCGCTTTACCTCCTAAAAACAGGTATGAAAACAACCCCAAATACGACCTGAATAACAAAAAAGTAATTTATAACAGTGTGGTCCAAGGTAGATATATTTACAAGGTATGATACTGCGCATCTTTAAACGTCAAAATATTCAATATGGCGGACGGCTCGTGACTGAAATAGACAGCAGAGACATCTACCTTGACATTTAATAGTTACCTGGGCCAATCAAAGTATATAGATTAAAATATATGATTATGCGCCATCTAGTCTATTAATCTGAAATCTTAATAATTCAATATGGCGGACGTTACGTGACTATGCGCAGTACAAGACGAGTTTTCGTTTACATATAGATCATACCTTGTAATCTATATACCTTGAGTGTGGTCTATGTAGTGCAGCTTGATAAACATATCACAAATTTTTTAGACAAACCAAAAATGTAGTCACCTGACTAGTTGGTCCTGTTGTTGACTGTTTAGTCACCTGAAGATGCTATGGTATAGCGAAAACGTTTGTAAATAAAATTATACAATTAGTATAATTTACATTGTGTCAACTTTTAATATTTTAAGTTCCAAAAGTGTCGATATATTTTTGGTTTGTCTAAAACATTTGTGATATAAAAAAAGTGTAGAAATCATCATGTAGTATTTCGACTTGTGATTTTTAAAGTTTCTTGGGATGATTAGCAGGTATCAATAACAATTTATTTTGCTATAAATTTTTAATTGTTGCACGAATTTAATTGAATTTAATACTATCTTAGATGCAAACTGTAAATAGGTGTTTTTTCATTACGAAATGTTACTTTAGTGAATCGAAGCATGTAAATAAAGGTTCCACGATGCAATTTACAACAAGTAATCTGTTGGGTTATTATAAAAAAGATGGTTGTAGGTTTGTATTAGGGTCCCTAAAATACAAATTTTACGATTAAAACCTCGATGTATTCTGAAAGAGTATATTTTAAATAATTAAGAGAATTATCGGAAACGAAATGCCTTAAATGCACCTGTTTTTTCAAAAATCAAATTTAAAAAAGCTGGATTTTCATAGCAATTTTCAAGTTTAGTCGTTCGGGATTGGTGAATCAATGCATTCCATTGACAGTCCGTGTAGTTTGAACTGGTCTTAGCTTTGCGCAGAGCGGCGATAACCGGAGCGACACTTGCATTGGGATGCTTCAGCAGCGCACGTCGAGCGAAAGTCATGCTTTAAGTCAATTTTTCCTTGCACAACCACCCTGTTTTTAGAAAACGAGTTTCACCTCTCAAAGATCCATCATTTTCCTTAATCCACGGGCCTAAAAGTAATTTTATAATGAGTGTCGTTTTAGCGTACGAGTTACTGACAAATTTGTCAACAGTTACACTCTTATGTATAGGAACACACGTACCGTCAACTGAATGCCTTGATTCACCAATCACGAGCGATTTACCTTCAAATTTGTAGTGAAAATCGAGCTTTTTAAATTCGATTTTTGAAAAAACAGGTGCATTTAAGGCATTTCGTCTCCGTTAATTCTCTTATTTAAAATATACTCTTTCAAAAAACATCGAGGTTTTAATCGTAAAATTTGTATTTTAGGGTCCCTAATACAAACCTTTCCCCTGTAATCCGCTTATAATGAACTTCAAGGGATAAAAAATTTTACACTAAGTATACTACTAATCTTCTTTTTCTTCAGCCGCTTTCTGTCCACTCCTAAACGTAGGCCTCTCCTTTTTCCTTCCACTTTCCTCTGTTCTGTGCCAACTGTTGCCAACCCACACCCGCTGTTTTTTTTATGTCGTTTTTCCACCTTTTTTGCGGTCTTTCCACACCTTTTTTGGTCTTTCTTGGTCGCCACTGCGTAATCCGCAGTGTCCAGCGATCTCTCCTGTCTTGCCACATGTCCAGCCTAGCGCCAGCTCCGCCACTCGTGGCATAACGTCTGTCACCCTTGTCATTTTTCTGATCATATCGTTTTTGATTTTATCTTTCAAAGAGATACCGAGCATGGCTCTTTCCATTGCCCTCTGGGTCACTCTGAGGTGGTTTGCAATCTTTTTGGTTTTAGCCATTGTCTGCAAGGCGTACGTGGTTACCGGTAGGACACACATGTTATACACTTTGCTTCTTAAGTTAATTGGTATGTTATTATTGTTATTCACAACAATACAAAGTTCCAATTTGTCTAAAAAAATAGGGAATTAAAAAATTTACTAATTTTGACGGAAAATTTTTGATTTTTAAGCATACGTCAAAGAAAATTGTTTGTAAACTAAATGATTTCCATTTAAACTTTTATTAATCCAAATTAATTTCCAATAATTTAAAAACAGACATACCGGGTGTTTTCAGAAAATAAAAGCATAAGTGAGCAAATTAATATAAAATATTTTAAAGTTAGTTAAAAGTTAAATACAAATTCAGACATAGTCATTCCCAAATTCGTAAATTTATTTAAATTAAAAAAAAGTTTAATTACTTAACATCAGAAAACAAAAATTCTTTTCTTAATATTATTTTGATATCCTTGTTAAGTTTTCATTTAACTCCTTAGAATTTGGTAATTGATTTGCATGTTTATAACATAACTTTTATTTCCGCAAAATTATAATTTGTTTAATACATTTGCTTTGTAGTTTATTTCTTTCCACCCTGATTTTGTTTCAGATATACGATAAAATCAAATCAAAAAAATGTAAGGTAAATCAGTTTTCACCAATAACTTACCTTATATAATTATAAATAACCGCAACTTCAGGCGTATCATAAAAATTAATGTAATTAACCCAAATAAATATTCTTATCAATAATAAAATAGTAACGATATTTAAATGACAAAAAAAAATTAAGCTTGCGCGCAACATCTGTAAACAGTTTTATGTCGACTTTCACGCGCTTGCAAGCGTCAGTTTGAAACGTAAACCTATAGGAAACGTCGCGACGCTTATACTTTGATCACGTGTACCGATCGCTTAACCACGATTGTTGCTAATTAATTAGTTTAAAAGTTTTCTGTGCTACAAAATGGATACAAAAAACCGTCACCCCCAATAATCAAAAATTGTTATACAAGGCAAGTCATTTTTAATAACTTTTTTTTTAGTGAAGGGCGGTTTTTAATTTAATAGACGTGTGCTATTTAATTATTTATATTGTCGTGTAACTTAAAAAACAAAAATTTATTACTTATGCAAAAATGCAAAAGTTGAAATTATAACATACCATCGTATTTTTATTTTTGAGCAGGATTTTCAAATATTTACTTGACAAACTTTTCGTATATACAATAATCAAGACAAAATTTTTTTATTAAAAAAGGAAAGGTTGACGTCATTTACAAAAAATATAATTTAGTCTAACAAATTACAGAAACTTACATGTACTATGTTCATTATTGATTTCTCTATAGGTACAATAAGAGTATTGTCGACATGTACAAAGTGTAATTTGTGTTATATAAAAAAAATGTAACTACCTATGTTGTGTGTTTTTTAACTTAATTATACACCAATTACATTTTATAGTAAATAATGCAAGTTAAGAATTTTGAACTGACGTGCACGAGGCGATCTCATCAAAATTTAATAAACAAAACGCTCCAATGCGTTTGCACAAAAAATTCGGCAAGCCTAAATTATGGTAGTTCCGTTTATTAAATGCTTTTTGTGTTTACCGCTGTGTTTTGTGTTTACTTATCTATTATTTCAATTTCATTTTAAATTCCTTGCGTTCAGCCGTTTTCACTTTCTTGTTTATTCAACTTGTGTCAGACGAGTTAAGTACCTAATGTAACTTGCATGAATATGTTCAAAGAAAAAATCCTTGTGATATGCTTATGCTTTGAAGTACTTGTCCTTAAAAAAGAAAATTGTTTGCCGGTAATCCGTTTCTATAGTTTTCCAACACGAACGTGGATGTCAAAAGGACAACGACACTTTCTATACGTACAAATAGACCAGTTGTTTTATAGAAAAGGTTGAAATATGTCGTCCCTTTGATATTAAATTATATGAAAATGTCCTTTCTTAGAAATTTTTTGTAATTTACTTTTTTTTCAAAATTTACTGTGGAATGATGCGAATTTATTTTCACATTTTAAAGTTTTCTTGTTTAAGGTGAACAATCTGTTTTATTAACCAAACAAAAATTTTAAGTTACTTCCTGTACTTTGAAGTTAGTAAAAGTAAAAGGAAAAACAAAACTTTATTTTGCGGTAGAATTACTCACGTAAAAGCCACACGATTTTAGCTATTCGGGCTAATTTGTTTCAGAATTGTTTTGCACATTTTTTGTTATAAATGTGTAATTTTAGTACTATAACTAAAATATTTCTAAAAAAATGCTAATCAATACTAAAAACATTATTTATGAGTGGAACCGATTAGAGGCAATAAAACTTTTTGGAAATTTTCCTTTTAACGTATCCCAAGCAACACAAGACCGTCGAAAATGTACATAATCGGTACATAAATTTCCGTTACGGATTTGTATCGTTTTGCCCATTTTGTCATAACTGCATTTTATGTATCGTTTATGTACATATACGTTACATAAATTTTCATAACGTAACGGCATCGTTTTTTCCGTTATTATAATTTAAGCATCGTTTATGTACATAATCGGTACATAAATTTCAGTAACGGATTTGTATCGCTTTGCCCATTTTGTCATAACTGCATTTTATGTATCGTTTATGTACATATACGTTACATAAATTTTCATAACGGAGCGGCATCGATTTTTTCGTTATTATATTTTATGCATCGTTTATGTACATATACGTTATATAAATTTCCGTTACGGATTTGTATCGTTTTGCCCATTTTGTCATAACTGCATTTAATGTATCGTTTATGTACATATACGTTACATAAATTTTGATAACGTAACTTCATTGATTTTTCTGTTACTGTATTTTGCATATACGGCACAAAAAAATAATTTTTAATTAATTAAAAATAAAATTTTAATTATTAATAATTAATAGGAAATATAATTTTAGTAATCGATTTATTATTAATTTATTCGAATCTTTTTACAGACCATTTATAACTTCCATTATTTTTACACAGATACATATTTATAGTAATATTATTAAATATAATACTCGTACCTACTAATAATATTATTAGAACTATTATTCCAATTGCTTGACCATGCCAGTATCTGAAAAATTTATCATTAAATTATACACTCATAATAATATACTTACTATAAAATCTTGCCTGGGCTGGGATTCGAACCTGCACGCACGCTCGCCATATGTACCTGAGTCTATCCATCTAACCGTCTGACCTACCGAGGCCCCATGTGTTTTGCACAAAGCGCATTGATGTTTTACTTCTTTATTAACCATTTAATTCTCAATTAAAAAGTAAAATAATATAAATGTAGTTTAAAAATTATGTGTAAAATCAGTGTTTCATAATACTATATTTTGAGTTTTGACATGTAGAAATTATATATTTTTAAATATAAAAATTAGAAAACGCGGGACTTTAAAAAAGCTTTATACGGCTTTTCCAAATAATTTCATATTTTAGCTTCTTCTTTTAAAGCATTTAAAAATTGACGTATTTAAGACAAGTTTATTAAGACAGTTTATTAAAAATTAAGTAAGAGTTAATTTTTAAAAAATTACTAGTATTTGTAATTTTACGAAAAAAATATCGGTAACATTTTTTAACATATTATTTCAGGAAAGTTATAATTTTTACAATAATTATTTAATTTATAAATAATTGTTTATTTAACATAAAAATTAAACAGAAAATTACATCAACTTAAAAATGATAATCATAAACACGTGACAAAATACACAAAATGCGCAGGTCAGTACAACGATTACCGTTTGATAACTACTTAAGAGGGGCATTTTTTTCAGGGCCCTTTTAATTTAATCAACAGATGGCGCCTACTTAAATATTTTTATAAAATAAGAGGATTCTTTTGTATTTAAAATATAGCAAATTCGTTGAGATAATACTATTCTATAAACAATATTCTTGATCTTAAGCTATTTTGAGTTCGTATTGAGTATGTCAAAACACACTCACTTACCAAAAAAGATAATTAAACTTTAATTATGAATTGTGTTTTTATAAATAAATATTACGAACTCAAAATAGCTTAAGATCAAGAATATTGTTTATAGAATAGTATTATCTCAACGAATTTGCTATATTTTAAATATAACAAATTCCTCTTATTTTATAAAAATATTTAAGTAGGCGCCATCTGTTGATTCAATTAAAAAGACCCTGAAAAAAATGCCCCTCTTAATTCAGACGATATATGTAGAGTTTATTCGATATTTTATCAATCCAACATCAAAATTAAAAATTAATAAAGCTATCTTTATTATAACATTCCATATTAACTGAAAAACTTCAAAATTACCACGTTGTGTCGAAAAAGTAGCGCGTTATCGGTACCCGATATTTACATAATTTTCAGTTAATAAAATATCGGTACACTTATGTACATATTCGGTACATCATTATCGATGGTTTTCAAAATATCTGCTATTTTTCGATATATTTAGAGTTTATTCGATATTTTATCACTCCAACATCAAAATTAACAATTATTATAGCTATCTTTATTATAACATTCCATTACATACTAAAAAATATTAAGAAATTTCTAAATTACCACGTTGTGTCGAAAAAGTAGCGCGTTATCGGTACCCGATATTTACATAATTTTCAGTTAATAAAATATCGGTACACTTATGTACATATTCGGTACATCATTATCGATGATTTCCAAAATATCTGCTATTTTGCGATATATCTAGAGTTTATTCGATATATTATATTTCCAACATCAAAATTAACAATTATTAAAGCTATCTTTATTATAACATTCTATTATTTACTAAGAAATATTAAGAAATTTCAAAATTACCACGTTGTGTCGAAAAAGTAGCGCGTTATCGGTACCCGATATTTACATAATTTTCAGTTAATAAAATATCGGTACACTTATGTACATATTCGGTACATCATTATCGATGGTTTTCAAAATATCTGCTATTTTTCGATATATTTAGAGTTTATTCGATATTTTATCACTCCAACATCAAAATTAACAATTATTATAGCTATCTTTATTATAACATTCCATTACATACTAAAAAATATTAAGAAATTTCTAAATTACCACGTTGTGTCGAAAAAGTAGCGCGTTATCGGTACCCGATATTTACATAATTTTCAGTTAATAAAATATCGGTACACTTATGTACATATTCGGTACATCATTATCGATGATTTCCAAAATATCTGCTATTTTGCGATATATCTAGAGTTTATTCGATATATTATATTTCCAACATCAAAATTAACAATTATTAAAGCTATCTTTATTATAACATTCTATTATTTACTAAGAAATATTAAGAAATTTCAAAATTACCACGGTGTGTCGAAAAAGTAGCGCGTTATCGGTACCCGATATTTACATAATTTTCAGTTAATAAAATATCGGTACAGTTATGTACATATTCGGTACATCATTGTCGATGTTTTCCAAAATATCTGCTATTTTGCGATATATTTAGACTTTATTCGATATTTTATCTTTCCAACATCAAAATTAACAATTAATAAAGCTATCTTTATTATAACATTCCATTATTTACTAAAAAATATTAAGAATATTCATCATTACCACGTTGTGTCGAAAAAGTAGCGCGTTATCGGTACCCGATATTTACATAATTTTCAGTTAATAACATATCGGTACACTTATGTACATATTGGGTACATCATTATCGATGTTTTTCAAAATATCTGCTATTTTGCGATATATCTAGACTTTATTCGACATTTTATCTTTTCAACATCAAAATTAACAATTATTAAAGCTATCTTTATTATAACATTCCATTATTTAATACAAAATATTAAGAAATTTCAAAATTACCACGTTGTGTCGAAAAAGTAGCGCGGTATCGGTACCCGATATTTACATAATTTTCAGTTAATAAAATATCGGTACACTTATGTACATATTCGGTACATCATTATCGATGGTTTTCAAAATATCAGCTATTTTTCGATATATTTAGAGTTTATTCGATATTTTATCACTCCAACATCAAAATTAACAATTATTATAGCTATCTTTATTATAACATTCCATTACATACTAAAAAATATTAAGAAATTTCTAAATTACCACGTTGTGTCGAAAAAGTAGCGCGTTATCGGTACCCGATATTTACATAATTTTCAGTTAATAAAATATCGGTACACTTATGTACATATTCGGTACATCATTATCGATGATTTCCAAAATATCTGCTATTTTGCGATATATCTAGAGTTTATTCGATATATTATTTTTCCAACATCAAAATTAACAATTATTAAAGCTATCTTTATTATAACATTCTATTATTTACTAAGAAATATTAAGAAATTTCAAAATTACCACGGTGTGTCAAAAAAGTAGCGCGTTATCGGTACCCGATATTTACATAATTTTCAGTTAATAAAATATCGGTACAGTTATGTACATATTCGGTACATCATTGTCGATGTTTTCCAAAATATCTGCTATTTTGCGATATATTTAGACTTTATTCGATATTTTATCTTTCCAACATCAAAATTAACAATTAATAAAGCTATCTTTATTATAACATTCCATTATTTACTAAAAAATATTAAGAATTTTCATAATTACCACGTTGTGTCGAAAAAGTAGCGCGTTATCGGTACCCGATATTTACATAATTTTCAGTTAATAACATATCGGTACACTTATGTACATATTGGGTACATCATTATCGATGTTTTCCAAAATATCTGCTATTTTGCGATATATCTAGACTTTATTCGACATTTTATCTTTTCAACATCAAAATTAACAATTATTGAAGCTATCTTTATTATAACATTCCATTATTTACTACAAAATATTAAGAAATTTCAAAATTACCACGTTGTGTCGAAAAAGTAGCGCGGTATCGGTACCCGATATTTACATAATTTTCAGTTAATAAAATATCGGTACACTTATGTACATATTCGGTACATCATTATCGATGGTTTTCAAAATATCTGCTATTTTTCGATATATTTAGAGTTTATTCGATATTTTATCACTCCAACATCAAAATTAACAATTATTATAGCTATCTTTATTATAACATTCCATTACATACTAAAAAATATTAAGAAATTTTTAAATTACCACGTTGTGTCGAAAAAGTAGCGCGTTATCGGTACCCGATATTTACATAATTTTCAGTTAATAAAATATCGGTACACTTATGTACATATTCGGTACATCATTATCGATGTTTTCCAAAATATCTGCTATTTTGCGATATATCTAGAGTTTATTCGATATTTTATTTTTCCAACATCAAAATTAACAATTATTAAAGCTATCTTTATTATAACATTCTATTATTTACTAAGAAATATTAAGAAATTTCAAAATTACCACGGTGTGTCGAAAAAGTAGCGCGTTATCGGTACCCGATATTTACATAATTTTCAGTTAATAAAATATCGGTACAGTTATGTACATATTCGGTACATCATTGTCGATGTTTTCCGAAATATCTGCTATTTTGCGATATATTTAGACTTTATTCGATATTTTATCTTTCCAACATCAAAATTAACAATTATTAAAGCTATCTTTATTATAACATTCCATTATTTACTAAAAAATATTAAGAATTTTCATAATTACCACGTTGTGTCGAAAAAGTAGCGCGTTATCGGTACCCGATATTTACATAATTTTCAGTTAATAAAATATCGGTACAGTTATGTACATATTCGGTACATCATTATCGATGTTTTCCAAAATATCTGCTATTTTGCGATATATCTAGACTTTATTCGACATTTTATCTTTTCAACATTAAAATTAACAATTATTGAAGCTATCTTTATTATAACATTCCATTATTTACTACAAAATATTAAGAAATTTCAAAATTACCACGTTGTGTCGAAAAAGTAGCGCGGTATCGGTACCCGATATTTACATAATTTTTAGTTAATAAAATATCGGTACACTTATGTACATATTCGGTACATCATTATCGATGGTTTTCAAAATATCTGCTATTTTTCGATATATTTAGAGTTTATTCGATATTTTATCACTCCAACATCAAAATTAACAATTATTATAGCTATCTTTATTATATCATTCCATTACATACTAAAAAATATTAAGAAATTTCTAAATTACCACGTTGTGTCGAAAAAGTAGCGCGTTATCGGTACCCGATATTTACATAATTTTCAGTTAATAAAATATCGGTACACTTATGTACATATTCGGTACATCATTATCGATGTTTTCCAAAATATCTGCTATTTTGCGATATATCTAGAGTTTATTCGATATTTTATTTTTCCAACATCAAAATTAACAATTATTAAAGCTATCTTTATTATAACATTCTATTATTTACTAAGAAATATTAAGAAATTTCAAAATTACCACGGTGTGTCGAAAAAGTAGCGCGTTATCGGTACCCGATATTTACATAATTTTCAGTTAATAAAATATCGGTACAGTTATGTACATATTCGGTACATCATTGTCGATGTTTTCCGAAATATCTGCTATTTTGCGATATATTTAGACTTTATTCGATATTTTATCTTTCCAACATCAAAATTAACAATTAATAAAGCTATCTTTATTATAACATTCCATTATTTACTAAAAAATATTAATAATTTTCATAATTACCACGTTGTGTCGAAAAAGTAGCGCGTTATCGGTACCCGATATTTACATAATTTTCAGTTAATAACATATCGGTACACTTATGTACATATTGGGTACATCATTATCGATGTTTTCCAAAATATCTGCTATTTTGCGATATATCTAGACTTTATTCGATATTTTATCTTTCCAACATCAAAATTAACAATTATTAAAGCTATCTTTATTATAACATTCCATTATTTACTAAAAAATATTAAGAATTTTCATAATTACCACGTTGTGTCGAAAAAGTAGCGCGTTATCGGTACCCGATATTTACATAATTTTCAGTTAATAAAATATCGGTACAGTTATGTACATATTCGGTACATCATTATCGATGTTTTCCAAAATATCTGCTATTTTGCGATATATCTAGACTTTATTCGACATTTTATCTTTTCAACATTAAAATTAACAATTATTTAAGCTATCTTTATTATAACATTCCATTATTTACTACAAAATATTAAGAAATTTCAAAATTACCACGTTGTGTCGAAAAAGTAGCGCGGTATCGGTACCCGATATTTACATAATTTTTAGTTAATAAAATATCGGTACACTTATGTACATATTCGGTACATCATTATCGATGGTTTTCAAAATATCTGCTATTTTTCGATATATTTAGAGTTTATTCGATATTTTATCACTCCAACATCAAAATTAACAATTATTATAGCTATCTTTATTATATCATTCCATTACATACTAAAAAATATTAAGAAATTTCTAAATTACCACGTTGTGTCGAAAAAGTAGCGCGTTATCGGTACCCGATATTTACATAATTTTCAGTTAATAAAATATCGGTACACTTATGTACATATTCGGTACATCATTATCGATGTTTTCCAAAATATCTGCTATTTTGCGATATATCTAGAGTTTATTCGATATTTTATTTTTCCAACATCAAAATTAACAATTATTAAAGCTATCTTTATTATAACATTCTATTATTTACTAAGAAATATTAAGAAATTTCAAAATTACCACGGTGTGTCGAAAAAGTAGCGCGTTATCGGTACCCGATATTTACATAATTTTCAGTTAATAAAATATCGGTACAGTTATGTACATATTCGGTACATCATTGTCGATGTTTTCCGAAATATCTGCTATTTTGCGATATATTTAGACTTTATTCGATATTTTATCTTTCCAACATCAAAATTAACAATTAATAAAGCTATCTTTATTATAACATTCCATTATTTACTAAAAAATATTAATAATTTTCATAATTACCACGTTGTGTCGAAAAAGTAGCGCGTTATCGGTACCCGATATTTACATAATTTTCAGTTAATAACATATCGGTACACTTATGTACATATTGGGTACATCATTATCGATGTTTTCCAAAATATCTGCTATTTTGCGATATATCTAGACTTTATTCGACATTTTATCTTTTCAACATCAAAATTAACAATTATTGAAGCTATCTTTATTATAACATTCCATTATTTACTACAAAATATTAAGAAATTTCAAAATTACCACGTTGTGTCGAAAAAGTAGCGCGGTATCGGTACCCGATATTTACATAATTTTCAGTTAATAAAATATCGGTACACTTATGTACATATTCGGTACATCATTATCGATGGTTTTCAAAATATCTGCTATTTTTCGATATATTTAGAGTTTATTCGATATTTTATCACTCCAACATCAAAATTAACAATTATTATAGCTATCTTTATTATATCATTCCATTACATACTAAAAAATATTAAGAAATTTCTAAATTACCACGTTGTGTCGAAAAAGTAGCGCGTTATCGGTACCCGATATTTACATAATTTTCAGTTAATAAAATATCGGTACACTTATGTACATATTCGGTACATCATTATCGATGTTTTCCAAAATATCTGCTATTTTGCGATATATCTAGAGTTTATTCGATATTTTATTTTTTCAACATCAAAATTAACAATTATTAAAGCTATCTTTATTATAACATTCTATTATTTACTAAGAAATATTAAGAAATTTCAAAATTACCACGGTGTGTCGAAAAAGTAGCGCGTTATTGGTACCCGATATTTACATAATTTTCAGTTAATAAAATATCGGTACAGTTATGTACATATTCGGTACATCATTGTCGATGTTTTCCGAAATATCTGCTATTTTGCGATATATTTAGACTTTATTCGATATTTTATCTTTCCAACATCAAAATTAACAATTAATAAAGCTATCTTTATTATAACATTCCATTATTTACTAAAAAATATTAAGAATTTTCATAATTACCACGTTGTGTCGAAAAAGTAGCGCGTTATCGGTACCCGATATTTACATAATTTTCAGTTAATAAAATATCGGTACAGTTATGTACATATTCGGTACATCATTATCGATGTTTTCCAAAATATCTGCTATTTTGCGATATATCTAGACTTTATTCGACATT
Source organism: Rhagonycha fulva (assembly GCA_905340355.1). NCBI lineage: Eukaryota > Metazoa > Arthropoda > Insecta > Coleoptera > Cantharidae > Rhagonycha > Rhagonycha fulva. The sequence continues at coordinate 6,224,354 of HG996559.1, forward strand.
TTATCTTTTCAACATTAAAATTAACAATTATTGAAGCTATCTTTATTATAACATTCCATTATTTACTACAAAATATTAAGAAATTTCAAAATTACCACGTTGTGTCGAAAAAGTAGCGCGGTATCGGTACCCGATATTTACATAATTTTTAGTTAATAAAATATCGGTACACTTATGTACATATTCGGTACATCATTATCGATGGTTTTCAAAATATCTGCTATTTTTCGATATATTTAGAGTTTATTCGATATTTTATCACTCCAACATCAAAATTAACAATTATTATAGCTATCTTTATTATATCATTCCATTACATACTAAAAAATATTAAGAAATTTCTAAATTACCACGTTGTGTCGAAAAAGTAGCGCGTTATCGGTACCCGATATTTACATAATTTTCAGTTAATAAAATATCGGTACACTTATGTACATATTCGGTACATCATTATCGATGTTTTCCAAAATATCTGCTATTTTGCGATATATCTAGAGTTTATTCGATATTTTATTTTTCCAACATCAAAATTAACAATTATTAAAGCTATCTTTATTATAACATTCTATTATTTACTAAGAAATATTAAGAAATTTCAAAATTACCACGGTGTGTCGAAAAAGTAGCGCGTTATCGGTACCCGATATTTACATAATTTTCAGTTAATAAAATATCGGTACAGTTATGTACATATTCGGTACATCATTGTCGATGTTTTCCGAAATATCTGCTATTTTGCGATATATTTAGACTTTATTCGATATTTTATCTTTCCAACATCAAAATTAACAATTAATAAAGCTATCTTTATTATAACATTCCATTATTTACTAAAAAATATTAATAATTTTCATAATTACCACGTTGTGTCGAAAAAGTAGCGCGTTATCGGTACCCGATATTTACATAATTTTCAGTTAATAACATATCGGTACACTTATGTACATATTGGGTACATCATTATCGATGTTTTCCAAAATATCTGCTATTTTGCGATATATCTAGACTTTATTCGACATTTTATCTTTTCAACATCAAAATTAACAATTATTGAAGCTATCTTTATTATAACATTCCATTATTTACTACAAAATATTAAGAAATTTCAAAATTACCACGTTGTGTCGAAAAAGTAGCGCGGTATCGGTACCCGATATTTACATAATTTTCAGTTAATAAAATATCGGTACACTTATGTACATATTCGGTACATCATTATCGATGGTTTTCAAAATATCTGCTATTTTTCGATATATTTAGAGTTTATTCGATATTTTATCACTCCAACATCAAAATTAACAATTATTATAGCTATCTTTATTATATCATTCCATTACATACTAAAAAATATTAAGAAATTTCTAAATTACCACGTTGTGTCGAAAAAGTAGCGCGTTATCGGTACCCGATATTTACATAATTTTCAGTTAATAAAATATCGGTACACTTATGTACATATTCGGTACATCATTATCGATGTTTTCCAAAATATCTGCTATTTTGCGATATATCTAGAGTTTATTCGATATTTTATTTTTTCAACATCAAAATTAACAATTATTAAAGCTATCTTTATTATAACATTCTATTATTTACTAAGAAATATTAAGAAATTTCAAAATTACCACGGTGTGTCGAAAAAGTAGCGCGTTATCGGTACCCGTATAATATGCATACGCATATTATGTAAATATCGTATGCTACGCATATGCGTAGCATTAAAAGATTTACATTTGAAATGCTTGAAAAATGCACGGAAGCTACTAAATTTTGCAATTTTTTGAAGTTTTCAGCTTATTTTAAAAAACGCTTTCTAACAATATTTAGTATTACAATTTGTTAAAATTTAAATAAAATGTCTTGCTACCGTTTTAATATTTTTTGTACAATTCAGCTAGGGTCCTAACTTCGTAGACATTGTGATCTTCAACTATGCCTTTAACCAGTCATTTTAATCAGATGTTTATGCAAACAAATTCAGGTTCTATTCCTCACAACAATTCATATCGTTATCGCTAAAAATAGATTTCTAAAAGATCATCAACTACGCATTAATCCGATCAATCATCTGCGGAGTTCAGAAGCTACAAATTACCGGATCATAAATAAAAATTTGTTAAATACCAACTTGTGAATATAAGTTAGTATAAAATCCATTATAACACAAAAGCGGATACTAACGAATATTTTATCAGAGATAAATTGATGAGCAGAGTGTCTTTTCCCACTTTTCCCCAGAGAAGCCCCTGTGATTTACCCGAAGCTTCTTCCAGCTTCTGTAGCGGTGGCTCGATTGTTTGATACGTTTCTATTTCTTAGGATTTTCTTACGCTCTTCTTTGTTTTTTATTTTCCATCGTTTCAATTTTCTTCCGACCTTCACCAGGTTTATTGCAGATATAACTTTATTTCTTATGTCTCTAACCTTTTTTCTCTTTTTGAGTCAAGTACTAAATAACGACGCTTCTTGCCGTACTTTCTTGAGAAGTTTCCAACGCGACTTACAAATGGTGAGCTTCACCATCAGCTTGACGTCCGGTTTGTATTGACTGCTAACATAACAACAGTAATTCTTCCCGTAAACGAGAATTCTGCTTTAAATTAATTAATTTCGTGGTAGAATCGAACAAAAATATGAATTAAGAAGTTTAAGTTGCTTTCGACGTTTGCTCGTAAACTCTTCGTTTAGATATTTTAACTGATAAACTCGCAGATAAAAGTGAATACTTTTGAAATCTTCTAAGCACCTACAGTAATAAAAATAAATAAAAATTTATTATTATACTTTTTCAATAATACGATTTTACTATTTCAAACTATAAAGTACATTTGCCAAATAGCAATTTTTAAAATTTTATTATTTTAAAGTAATAAAATAGATATTATTTAGTTACGATTGTTATTTCAGATACCTAGATTATTCTTAAATATTCATTCATTTTGGGTCAAAACTTTGCATTGCAATCGTCATCTAATAATTCCGTATAGTTCTAGTAATTTTTCTAAATTAAATAATGTGATATATTGCAATGACATGAAAGCTTTTGCGATAAACCAAAATTTTTCACCAAGGTTTCTTTCATACCTTTACAAAAAAAAATAAAAAATTACCCTCTAGGTAAGTTGGTGGAGTAATATGTCCCAATGATGGATCCTTACTATGTGGTGGATAAATAAAACGCATAGAATATGATGACAAATAAAATTATAATGAAACGAATAAGATGGTCATCACACAGTTATAATAAGCAAAAATAAAATTAAATTTTTTCTGAGGCCGTATAGATGAATTTCTGTGGGTCACATAATCGTGGAAGTGACATTTAATCAAATCGAAATCGTTCTGCACTTCCACAATTATAAAATGAGCAATTAAAATTATGTACAATAAGAGCAAAATTATAATACACTCGGTGTAAAACGTTCAAAATAAACAAATTCAAAAATAAAACAGCCGCCAACAATGCCGTGTAACTCCAACAAAGCTGCGAAATCAAAACTACGGCTTAGCAAGTCCGCACATGTGTCACGCAGAAAATAATCGTTAAAACTTGAAACAGTCCAGAAGCATAAATTTCATGTAGCAGCGAATACCAGTTCGCTGAGTTGAGTAGAATTCATCAACGAGCAATTATTAATAAATTAAAAATCATTTACCGTTTGTTCCAATAAATCTTTGCAATGGCGCCTCTCATAAATTTTTATACATCGCACGACCATCTGGACAAGAATTTCCAGATCCTGGCAGCCGCCACACAATTCCATCCGCTGTAATGCTGGTTCAGTCGAAATTCACGTGGAGTGAACTTTACACAAATTTTTACCACTATGGTTTACTAATAAAATTTAATTTACTGAACGCTCAAATTTACTTATGACCTCTTGGTCGATTGGCGTTCAAAAAGCATTCCATAAGCCTCTCAGCTTTTTTTTGTTTCCCCTTTTTTTGAAAAACTTTCTCTCCCTTGCCCCTCCTTATCCAAATTTCTGTATTGTTCTTCATTGTGCAAGTCACGAGTTAGTTTTATGTTTTGTTACACTTTACACTTTTAAATTATTCGCAATTGTCACTTTTAAAATAACAAACTCAGAAAACAAAATTATACAACAAAAATCAAAATTATCTCAAATTGACCATAGAAAAATTGCCTCCGTGAATCAAGCTAACATCTGTTTAGCTGAGAAAATTTAAATCAACAAAGGAAATCCTTTCAAAGGATTTTCAAAATAGAAAATTAAAACAATGTGCAAATTTGAAGACCAAATCATCGCATCTCCTAAATAAAACAAATTAATGATAAAAAAATTTAAATTAAAAGCCAATAACAAGGATTCACCTGTTGGGACAACTCTCAGGGTAGAGCCAGATTTTTATAAAAAAAAAACTCATCCATTCCCCTCACAATTCCCTCTGAGAAGGTCAAAACCTGACAATATATAAAGCCACACCCGTGGAGTGATGTGACCGCTGGTTGAGTACAGAGCGGAAATTCTGGGTTTAAATCGCGGACCATACAAAATTTCTTAGCTCGGCCTTCCAGTGGGAACACGTACGCTATGGTGAAATCGATATCGATTTATCTCAATTACGACATAATATAGGGACTAATCCACCTCGCCAATTGGATTTGTAATTCACAGAAAGATAAAGCAATATTCAATTTAGAATGTAAAAGTTTAATGAATGATTATAGTAAGTACTTCTCGTGACATACATAGACTCTTACGTCACAAAACAGGTGCATGTCGCTGCCCCCCCCCCAAATTGAATTTTGATATGAAATTGGTGTCAATCGTTAGAGCATCGTTAGAGCCTAAATGAGCTTTCATTTTTTTCGTTTGAGCCTCAACCGTCGCGGAGATATTCGCAAAAACGTTGGGGGGGCTGTAGACACGTTGGCCCCCCCCAAGTCGAATTTTGGGTTAAAAATGGTGTCAAACGTTAGAGCTTCGTTAGAGCCTAAATGAGCTTTCGTTTGTTTCGTTTGAGCTTCAACCGTCGCGAAGATATTCGCGAAAACGTTGGGGGGGCTGTAGACACGTTGCCCCCCCCCAAGTCGAATTTTGAGATAAAAATGGTGTCAAACGTTAGAGCTTCGTTAGAGCTTAAATGAGCTTTCATTTTTTTCGTTTGAGCCTCAACCGTCGCGAAGATATTCGCGAAAACGTTGGGGGGGCTGTAGACATGTTTTTCTATTTTCGCTCATATTATGAATTTTGGGCTGAAATTGGTGTCAAACGTTAGAGCTTCGTTAGAGCTTAAATGAGCTTCCATTTCCATCATTTTAACTTCATTTTTTACAAAGTTACAGGCATTTTTAATTTTCGAGCCTCCGAGCAAGTTCCGTGTGATAATCCTCAAGTTTTTTCTATTACATTAGATTAAAATATTTAATCCGATTAAAAGAACTAATCCTGCTCTCTATTATAATAAATTTTGATAATAAATAAAACTGGAAAAATTAATTTTACAAAATAAATGTTATTAATCGAAAGTAATACAAATAATGTACGTTACTATGAATTGGTTTTTTTGGCAATTGTAGTTCTCCGTACTATCTTAGTTAAAAGTTATTCTCAAAAAACAATTTTCTCTCTCATTTTGAATTTATGTGTGCAGGGACGTGCTCAACCAACTTTTTTCGGAGAGAAAAAATTTCAAATTTGCCAACTGAGTTAATTCAAAGTTGCCAACTTTTTGTAAGTTTTGCAATTTTTTGTAAATTTAGACATAAAAAAATGCCAAATTGACCAACTTTTGGGTGTTTTTGTCAACTTTTGCCAACTTTCTAAAACTTTGAGGGGAGGACTTCCCCCCCCATGATCACGTTTCTGTATGTGTGCAGTCGATAGAGCTTCGTTTGAGCTTGAAAGAGCTTCAGTAAGTAAGATTTTAAATTAATTTTATACAAAGTTGTGAATAGTTGAAATTTTCGACTAAACTCTGAGAAACATGCGTTAAATTGTCAGGTTTTTTAAAATTTTAATATTTTTTCGGCATGATTTCTATTTCGGTAAATTACTTCGATTTTAAAAATTTTATATTTATAAAAAATAAAACTTTGCTTATTTAGAGAACTTATTTTTATCCAAAGAATTTAGATTATCGGCTCAAGAGATTTAAAAAAACTTATGATTTCACGCATGTTGCTCGGAGAGTAACAATCTATAAGTTTGTAAAAAATTAACTGACAGTCTTGCTCACTGAAGCTCATTCTGGCTCAATCAAAGCTCTATCGAATGACATCAATTGCACACATAATATCAAAATAAGAAGCAAAATTGTAAAACATGTCTTGAGCCCCACCCCCCAATAGTTTGCTCCCTCCCCCACCCCCCTAAATTGAATTTTGGGATGAAATTGGTGTCAATCGTTAGAGCCTGAATAAGCTTAAATTGTTTTTGTATGACCCTCAACCGTGGTAAAGATATTTGCAAATACGTATGGGGGGGGGGGGCTTTAAACACGTTGGCCCTCCCAAGCCGAATTTTCAGATAAAAATTGTGTCAAACGTTGGAGCTTCTATTTAGCTTTAAATACAAGCTGTAGTTCATAGTTAAGCTTTTACTTATTTTCATTTGAGCCTCAACCGTTGCAAATATATTTGCAAAAACCTTTGGGGGGGGGGGTCTAAACACGTTGGCCCTGCCAAGTCAAATTTTGAGATAAAAATAGTGTCAAACTTTAGAGCTTCTATTTAGCGTTAAATAGTTTTAAATAAAAGCTCTGGTTAATATATAAGTTACTTATCATCTTAAAATTTTAAAAAACCTTACGATTTAACGCATGTTGCTCAGAGTTTAGTCGAAAATTTCAACTATTCATAACTTTGTATAAAATTAATTTAAAATCTTACTCACTGAAGCTCTTTCAAGCTCAAACGAAGCTCTATCGACTGCACACATACAGAGACGTGATCATGGGGGGGGGGGAAATCCCCCCTCAAAGTTTTAGAAAGTTGGCAAAAGTTGTCAAAAACACCCAAAAGTTGGTCAATTTGGCATTTTTTTATGTCTAAATTTACAAAAAATTGCAAAACTTACAAAAAGTTGGCAACTTTGAAGTAACTCAGTTGGCAAATTTGAAATTGTTTTCCCCTGAAAAAAGTTGGTTGGGCACGTCCCTGCACATATAAATTCGCAATGAGAGGAAAAATTGTTTTTTGAGAATAACTTTTAACTAAGATAGTACGGAGAACTACAATTGCCAAAAAAACCAATTCATAGTATGTAGTTTATGAGTAAAAACATACATTTAGAAAAAAAAACGTACATTATTTGTATTACTTTTGATTAATAAAATTTATTTTGTAAAATTAATTTTTCCAGTTTTATTTATTATCAAAATTTATTATAATAGAAAGCAGGATTAGTTCTTTTAATCGGATTAAATATTTTAATCTAATGTAATAGAAAAAACTTGAGGATTATCACACGGAACTTGCTCGGAGGCTCGAAAATTAAAAATGCCTGTAACTTTGTAAAAAATTAAAGTTAAAATGATGGAAATGGAAGCTCATTTAAGCTCTAACGAAGCTCTAACGTTTGACACCAATTTCAGCCCAAAATTCATAATATGAGCGAAAATAGAAAAACATGTCTACAGCCCCCCCAACGTTTTCGCGAATATCTTCGCGACGGTTGAGGCTCAAACAAAAAAAATGAAAGCTCATTTAAGCTCTAACGAAGCTCTAACGTTTGACACTATTTTTATCCCAAAATTCGACTTGGGGGGGGGGGCCAACGTGTCTACAGCCCCCCCCAACGTTTTCGCGAATATCTTCGCGACGGTTGAAGCTCAAACGAAAAAAATGAAAGCTCATTTAGGTTCTAACGAAGCTCTAACGTTTGACACCATTTTTATGCCCAAAATTCGACTTGGGAGGGGCCAACGTGTCTACAGCCCCCCCAAACATTTTCGCGAATATCTCCGCGACGGTCGAGGCTCAGACGAAAAAAATGGAAGCTCATTTAGGCTCTAACGATGCTCTAACGATTGACACCAATTTCATCTCAAAATTCAATTTGGGGGGGGGGGGCAGCGACATGCACCTTCACAAAACATAAAATCATTGTAATGTACTTTTAAAAAAAGTTTTGGCACCATTAAACCCGATACTTTTAATTCAAACTAAAGCAGTTCTCTAAAACTGTCACACTAATTTTACAACTTTGCCAAACATTTAAATGAAAATGTCATTGCCTTGCAGCTAACTCGATCAGTTGCAAATGCATGGTACCAGGTTCAAATCCGGCAAAAGATTCAAACTTTATTATTACTGATCTTCGTGTTTTTGGAAGGCACCTTAAGCTGGTGGTTCTAAATTCCCATCATTAACATGAGAACTGTGGTACAGGCGCATTTGATAGCTAGCCTAGCAAGCTACCTAATAGATGTGAAATATTTATATGCTCTTAGAACCAACACTGCAAAGAAAACGACGCAGATGTTGGAAATAATAATCCTTAAGGCTCAATCTACGTTGAAGAAGAAGAAAAATAAAAATTTAAATAAAAAATATAATATCACTAGAGAAGTTGTAAAATATATAAATATGAAACTTTGATTTTAATCTAAGCTTTGTTACAAAAAATAGTCATTAATATAACAGAAAAGTTTTTCAATTATTGTTTCTATGTAGTGTAATTTTTCATCAACTTGAAAATGTAAACCAATAAAAATAATGATTAAATAAATGTGCAAGTATTGACTTCTCTGTTTTTTTTGTACTTGATTCAATTTGTCATTCCATTTTGCAATTACTACTACCTGCTATTGTTTAATTTTTTATTATTACATAATATCAGCTGTAAAAACACGAAAGTAAAAAATTGTTTAATGAAAACAATAATAGGTGTGTTATTTTTATTTTTTTTATGTGCACGATTCTGAAAAAGCAATAGTATAGTCATGACTAAAACTGTATATCTCAAGGGAACATTTGCATAATTGAAATTCATTTATTGGAATTTACAGGTCACTGCATAAAAATTTATATTATAAAAACTTGTTTTCTGCAACTTTTATTTAATATTTAATGATTCGTGCTTGATTTATTTTAATTTTTGTACTAATTTATTCTAAAGTAACAATACGTTTACAACATAATTGATTTTATTTTTTTTTAACATTTTAACTCACCAACCTAAACAAAGAAAAATTAAAATTAGTTTACGTTTAAAAATTCTAAGATATCTTTCAAATTCGACGGTCAGGAATCGAATAAACAAAGTGTTTCCAAATTTTTCTATAACAAAATTGTAACATTTTTGCAATTACTTTTTACATATTACGTTATCAATTCAGATTAATACACAATCAGACAAAAGCAATCAACTATAACTATGTTAATTTTGATGAACCATTTATATATTCATTTCATGCACTACATTCAACTTTTTATAGCAAATTACCTATCCTTTGTGTTTGATTCAAATGTATCATAAAAATTATGCCTTTCAATTCAATTCCATTTTATCTGTAATCGATAGATTATATTCATTGGTTAGATTAAAAGGCCAGATAAAAAAAATTTAGGAATAAAAATAAAGATAATTCGGTATAATCTTTCTTTAAATAATGTAAATAACCTTTTAGGTTATCGATATAATCCACAAAGAACTTTAATCCACTTGGGTATTATAAAATACTCTAGAACCAACTTTAATAAACTGTAATTAACTTCAGATGAGTTCTTTTCAGTTGAACGTATTCCCGAAGGTAAACTTCGAATTTAAAATTAAAAAATTATTTGTATAGTCTCACCATTATGGAAAAACATAGATAAGATTATATTTTTAAAAAGAAATTCTGTAACAAATTTTAATTGAAACAAAGCAGGCACTCGGAGAAATTTTAATCTTTTGTCTTTTCAACCCTTTCTGGAACTTAAGCAAATGAAACTTATTAAAATTTTTGCATAATTCCAAAACAGATTTAGTTTTCTTATTTTTATAAGTTTCTTGCTTGAATTATTAAACGAAATTTTTATTTTTTGTATAATTTTTGATTGCTTTTTTTGTGAATAGTAGAGGGGATAGTAATAATAATTATACTCCAGAAATAATAATTTTCCTGCTATTTTAATCAAAATATTTTAACTATCAATGTCATTTGAACCGATAAGAACTCTATAGAACAATTTGTAACATTTAGCTAATAATTACCCTGCCAATTAAAATTCAATAGCTACCCATGAAATAAAATTTTGTATTGTCGAAATTACTAAAAATAACTAAATAAACGTATACGTTTTAAAATTCAACATTTTATTTTAGAGGTAACTTAAATTATTGTACGTTATTGCACCGAATGTACCTCGGTCGGTGATAAATAATTTACCAAAGTGTGTTGCTTAGTAACTGCCCCCATCGTTCTTGGTAGATTATAGCTGATAAGCACTAGTTGCAGAGACCATCAGATTTTATAAACTTCTATGAAATTGTAGACAAATTTATGCTGAAATTGTTCCTATGAATTTTAAATAGTTTTTATTGCAAATGTAATTTGCATAAATTTTTCTGAAAATATTTGTGCTAATGAAATATACCGGTGAGGATAATTAACATCCTACCGGGTGAAGGATGAACAATGAATCTATCGCCTACACGGAGTATGTGCAAACGAAATTTACTAACTAAAATGAAAGTCGCCAAGTAAAAAATTCAGTGTGCTATTTAAATATATTGGTGCCATCTAACTTTAAAACTGTGAGGTTTATTTACATTATATTTTTTTGAAGGCATGAAATTAGGTAATCTGATAAAATTTAAAGCTTGTTGAGTTTGGCGTTGAAGTTTGTACAAACAGATAGACGGACTTGATACTTAATAAAATTTGTTGCTAAAGGTAATTAAAATAATATAAAGCGATATCTTTCAGGAAATCCAATAATAATTGTTTGCTTTTAGACAAAAATTGAGTTTACATCAAATTCAAAGGATTTTCCGTTTAATTTCTGGCATTTCCTCTGTAAATGTTTTTATAGTCACTTCAATATCATTTGTTTGTTAACGCGCATATCCTTTGCTGAAGCTTTCAGTATTTATAAACTTTTTGGAATAAATCGATTACTCTCGGGATGGTTTATATTTCAAAACTATTTTTGATTTTAAGAGCGCTTACTAAGCGGAAAATCTACTTTGATGGCTAAAATGAATTAAATTGTTTATTCATGACAGTTGAAAAAGTTTTATTTTTGCCTATTTAATTAGAAAATAAGAGGCAAGAAGTAACCGTAAGAAATGAAAAATGAAAATAAAATCAATAGGGAAAAAATTTGCCAGAAATGTTAAAAAAAATTTTAAAAATAGGTAATCAAAATAACCGTCAGCACGGGACGTTACCACCGGAGCAGTTGCTGCTAGCTGACAGGCAGTGGGGGAGGCGTTGGTTTACGGAAAAACGAAAAAACAGGAATAATAGAGTTTGGAGCTAGAAAAACTAAAAATAGAAATTATATCCATAAAAGCGAAATTCAAACTTAAAGACAAAATATCAAACGTACAAAAATGCACCAATCGAAAGAAATGAGAAAAATATGTGTATTATTGCAACAGCAAAATATAAACACAGTACCTAGAGATAAATTAATGTTTTTGAAATAAATAGTAATCAATCGATGGACATTACGGAGATTATTATAACTTGAGCAAGCAACTCGAGAGAAGTTGAAAGATCAACGATGAAAGATTGACTGAAATTGGAACTTTTAGAGTTAATATTTTTTTTCCATTAAATAGTTATGATAAATAGTAGAATATGATATTATTAATATCTGTTATACTTATTTGAGTCGGAAGTTTCTTAATATTCGAGTTACATTGAACATATAAACAATACGTCAACACTACTTTCATTTTTCATTTTTTTGAAATAGGATGCGTTCTGTGGGAAAATATATAAAAGTACATCTCTTTCACATGTATACTTGAAATATAATACAGGTTATACGATATAATTTTAATGATAAGTTATGTATGTCAATAAAAATCATTAGTTAATATAATTCAAACATTTATTTAAAAGAAAAATTTTTGTGCGCTCTTTAATTCTGTAATATTAAGTTGTGAAAATGTAGTTCCCATTCTTTATTGTAAATCACAATTTTAATTAATTTCTAGTGCAAAACGCAAAAATTTAAAAACAGAAAATATATAACAAATTTCCTGTGTTAGTTTAGGCGTGAAAGAAAATTAAAGACATAATATTATCGATAATTATGGGTTATACTTAAATTGTCTATTTTTTTTATTTTAATTTTTAAGACATTTAATTAATAAAATGGGAGGAGAACGTGTAAAGCACTTTAAAACAACGCAAATCAATTCATAAATTATTTCCATGAGGTCACATAGCAATTTACAAAACTGTTGTTGAATTGTACAATGTAAAATTTTGATCAATTTTGGACCGAGATATAAAATTTTCAAAAACACAAATGCACATTTTGATTAAAAATTTGAAAACTTTGGGCAAAATAGTTAAAAAAAATCTTTATATTTACTTACCTTTGTAATCAATTAGTGGAAGCAAGTTAAAATGGGTGATCAGCTCCAAATTCAAACCATTGCACCATTGCAAATTCAAATCACTTCACTAAACGCTGAAGTCTTCCCCAACCGACAGATATTGCACTACTAAAATAAATTTGTAATTTGAAACAGGAAATTTAAAACTTTTTTTGTTGCGACGTATGTGATGGTAATCTTCTTGATAAAGAACAACTTTCAAATTAATATTATTTTGATTCAATTCCAGGTAAGAATGACTAATAACTGTTTCATTTATACGCAAGTTAAATTTGCAAAAAATATAAATTATATATTTTTATACCTAATTTTACAGTGAAACTTAGAGCCGATTTGATCTAGGTTGTAATTGGTAGTAGGAATGATGCGCAGAAGTAGATTAACGAGAATCTACTGCTTTTTAAAATTTTCATATAAAAATTTTTGTTTCATTTTGTCATAATTATATTATATTGAGGAATCTTGTGCACTGCTATGTTCTAGTGCTGCGTTTTAGAGACAGAAGCAACAGAAATAAAATTTATAAAATAAAAACTTAAAGTTGGTAATTGATTACTGATGTATCAAAAAAATAAAAAAAGAGGTAGAAGAAATAAAGGACATTGTTCTTGCCATCTTCTAACTAAATTAAGCAAGACAAGAATCCATGTGATAATTGCAGCTCTGATGGTAAAGCTATAAGATGTAAACGTGAATAATTAATTAAGCATAAGCGTGAAAAAATTTACAACTAAAAAATGTATGGTAATATTATACGACCTTTATCGTGCAGATGATTTACTTTACTGTAATTTTTTGAGTTCCAATCATTCGTTTAGAATAAAAGATATTTATCAATAACATAGTAAACAACAAAAGCTTTGAATGTTGATAAAAAAAAAATAGAAACAATGATAGACCAACAATAATCTGAATTAAACTACAAATACATTTATTGACCCAATACAACAATTAGCTCACCCTCTACCACTCTGTTTTAATCATTTTCCATTAAGTTTCGAGCTAACACAAAACAGAAATTAATTTCGAATTAAGGAGAATTGTAGAATAATATCATTGGGGTGCACTTTAAAGATTTTAATTTGATGTGACGATGATATGATGATAACATTTACGGGTTGATTATTTTCACTCAAAATTTAAAACTGATAGAGTTACTACCTAATTTAAATTTTTGAATTTATTTTTATTTTACGTGAAAATTTTACTACTTTCGCATTTGATATTTCCACTGTAATAATAAAATTTCACTTAAATGGTTTTCAGTATGTGGTTAGTTTTATAAAATTCATAGTTTATACAGTGATCGAGAGTAGTTATTGAATTCAATGTACCTATGTTAGGTTTCTTATTTCGATTTATTCTTGACTTTCCATTTCTAAACTTAAATAAAATATATTAAAGGTAATTTAATTTGTAAAATCACCGTAATCGGAAACCTGGTACGATTTACAGTCGTTAAAATACTTTAAATCAACCATTATCCTTAATATATCCCAGTTAAATGATAATTTCCTTGATCAAACCTATTATACGAAAAATACAAACAAGGGTAACGACGTCTGGGTCACCATTTATATATATTTTATTTATTTAATTGTTTGCATTTCAACATTTATTTGAAATCTTAAAGTCCTTTGATTTAAAATTGCTGTTCCTCTTAAACTTGAAGAACCCTTAACTTATCTTGAATTTGTTTTCCTTTAAGCTTAAAATTTATTCTTTTGTCTAAAAATTTAATAATTTGGACTACTAAAATATAATTAAATGTAAAGTTTACTAGTGTAAGTTCTAATAAAGTTATCAAAAGAAGAAAAGTTGCTTTCTCTTTCATAATGTCATTTTTAGCGCTCTCTTCGAGCAACTCTAATTGTCAATTAAATTGACTTGATTTGATTTTCCGTTTTATGACAGTGTTGTAGTTTATTTTGTTGTTGTGTAACTGTAATAAATACAAAAGTGTCGAGTTAATTTTCAACGTGATATAAAATAATGAGACGACAACACTTGACCCATATCCTGAAGTGAATTGTGAATTTCTGTTATAATTTTTTTGGAACTAAAGAACAATAATTAATTTAAAAGTATTCAATTGCACAAAAGGTGTAACGCTTTATTTAAATAAACAATTTAAAGATTCGATTTTATATCTTACAAATTAACCGTTGAGAGGTTTGCAAGAGCTTTTATTACAGCACGAATTTTCTATAATCAAAAAAATTTTAAAATACGTTTTAAGTTATACACTTGAAATTTCCTACCTAAAAATACCTCAATGTTTAAATTTACATTAATCAGCTCGCGGTTTACCTGTTTAGTTTCACACCGACTCGTGAACTGCTCAAATATATACCTACGTTAAATTTTGTTTAATAAAAAAGTATGACCGGTTTGTGAATTTCAAGAAACATTGGAACTGTAAAACAATTTGTTAACGTCGATGATATCAGGTACTTTCCGATTTAAAAATTAACTGTATTTTCAATAACAATTTGTTATATTAAAATGAAGCTAACTTCGCGATTTTAAAACTTAGAAGATTTGAATTAAGTGGTTAAATTACTAACAAAAGAATAAAGTATAATTTTTAAATAGTAAAAAAAGTACTGATACATTCAGAGACTAATATGAAAAAATACCAATTTAATAAAATACAAAGAAAAGATTAATTTAAAGTTTTTTTTTTACTTTAAAGCTGCATTATAATCATACAAAGTAAACAAAAAATTGTTATTTATTTTACGTTGATTTCAAAACATTTAAAATAAAAGCAAATATCGAAATTAAATTGAAGAAATACATTAAATTTCAAAGCACAAATTCAATTTAAAAAAATAAAATAAATACGTGACTGTTACTTACCGAAAAGTTGTCAGATGGGTAGAAAAATTGGAAAATGATTGGATTCATTAATTGATCTTACATGCCTTGATACAAAATACTCTTAAATTTTTTTTAAATGTCTGGTTAAATTTTACGATGTAGAATTATCCTCCTCAAATCTGCAATAAAAAATTAAGTTTTACCAAAACGTAATACAAATTTAAAGTTAAAAAAAGAAAACAATTTTGGTACCTTTTCAAGAAAAAAATTTTAATTTGAAATTATAACAATAAAAAGCGCTCTCTGTACATACCAATAAATAAAAATTAATACTTCACCAATAAATTGTAAATTAATTTATCAAGTAGCTCGATACTTGCGAAACATCAAACTTCAAAAGTTTTCAAACTAAACTTATTTAATACGAGCAAATTTATCAAATTTTGTAAACCGGGCAGTTGTATCTATGAATTTTGAAGATGAAATTGTAGCTCTACATCATAAAACTTAAATATAATAATATAAAAAGAAATTCCAAATTTAAAACTTCCCCATTTTTTTACTGTTATCCTCCTTGTAAATATAGGAAAATGTTACGTTTCCTCTAATTACAAAAGTAGTTAGTAGTCAATTGAACATATTCTCTAATGATGTATCAAGCAAACATAATTTTTTTCCTATCAAAGTTAATGAAAGGATTTGATTTTCATCTCTACAAAAATATTTTTCTCGAAAGAAGAATGAAATAATTGGGAAAATCAACTAATCACAAGATAAATAAAAATGTAGCGTTCAATCTTTTAGATACTTATATTTTCGGTTTCTAATATTAACAAGATTATATTTTGAAAATCATCAAAAAGTAACATATTTTCAATTTGTCTCATTAGTGTTATCCGTGTGGGAACAAAATCCGTTGCTATCTCAATTAAAAATTAATAAAAGCTCTCGCTCAGTTTCTGAAAGCTTTTGAAGTTGTTTGCAGAAAAAAGAATGACAAAAACTAATGAACTACTGAGAAAATAATTAAAAGATCAAATTTTAAGTAAAACTACGTTTGATATGAAGGATTTAGTTTGTCGTTGTAATTATTTATCAAGGCACGTTTCACAAAAGCAATGCAAATTTTGATATTTTGTTATAAAGTAAAACAAAATCCGATTTAAAAGTGCTCATGTTAAATTTAGCTGTTAGTAATAAATCTAATATTTTTTTAATAAATTATGCTCATTATGTTAAAAGCTCACGTACTTCAAAATTTTATGTAAACTTTCTGAAATTTCTGCTATAAAGTTAACTTCGTGAAGTTTCCTTGCTACGATAAGTTGTGGAAATTGCAATTGTTTATGTACCCCATTTGATTAAATCTACTTTATTTTCATTGTTCTGATTATTTACTCTGAGCTTCTACGGAAAATATTACAATATCTTGATATTTACATTTGTTTTTCCAATTGCGATATTACAGCAAAGATAATTTTATTGTACAGTCGAGTAGTGTTTTTGTAAAAGCAGCTTGAAAGCTTTAAATCCGAATACTGTGGATTTTACATAATATATTGGCAAAATTTGTTTCAATTCAAATATTTGAGAGAAAAAAGCTAAATCTTAGTGCTAGTTTAAATAATAATGAAACTAGAAATAAATCCACTCTATCAAGGCTCTCTAGCTATTCTTTTTTCTTATATCTTTAATGTGATTTTGAGAATTTCTTACTTACATAGAAGACTTACTGTTTAACATGGACTCCGAATTGTAAAAAGTGTGATGCATTTTATATTTTGAGAAGGATTTACATACCACCATTATACCTTGCCGATTTTCCAAAGTCGCTTTTTCATAATCCAGCAGCGTATTTACACACTATGCTATTGACCGTAATTTTAACCTTTACAGTGACTATTCATAGAATATAAAAAATGTAGTTACATTTATTTGAATAGTATAACAACTTGAATAATGAGCAAACAAAATAAGCAAACATCATGTAAAATTTAAAGAACTGCCTTCCAAATTGTTTTTTACGTACTAATGAAATAAAAAAGTAAAAAATATTGATCTAGGTCTATTACAATCCTATGGTAATAAAGCAAAAAAAGTTTTTTGTTACGGTTTGAGTGACGTAACAAAAATATAATGCAAAAAGTAATATATAATGCAAAGTTGCAGTGAAAACAATACGTTACTAACGAATCATTGTTTTAAAAATAAAAGCAAAATTACAACTACTGCAATTTATGCACTTCATAATCAAAGCAACAGATTGGATTTATAACCGTATTCTAGCAAAGCTGCAAAACCCTATTGATTACACAGGTCATGTTCTGGTATGTTCCATATCATCATATAACCTGTTTACAACACAAATAATTTCTGTTTTGATACTTTGAACTATTTTGATTCAAAGGGGTTTAATATTTTTTATTCCTTATAACAATAATCACAAACGATGTAAATTAATTAGTTGTTTGGCTTATAACTACCTGTATTGAATCCTGCAGAGTAATTGTTTCAAATTTCAGAATTTGTAATAATGGGTTTGTTATACAATTTCATTACAGTAATACAATATTGAACTACCAACTCATAAATGTGAATTTGTACAACGTTTCATATAGTAGAATATGTCTGATTTTATTAAATTGTTATGTATGGTTTTGCATAAAATATTGTAGAAACTGCAGTTTTTACTTAGATTAATAGTGAAAAGATCTAAAATATTAAATTATATTAAAGAATAAAAATATAATTAAGAATAGAGAGAAGCAAAGAAGTACTGACAGATATTATTAAGGTTTTTTTTGTATATTATTTTCTTTTTTAACTAACTGTAACATCAATTGATTTGTTGCACCAATAACTGTGATTAAAATGGTCAGAATCCTTAAAAGTAAACCCTATCTAAAGATTGATCAATCAATTACGATAATTATTACTACTTAAATGTCAAAAATATTAGCAGAAGCAATGAGTGCTTCAAGTTAAATGTGATTATCTACAAACGGACTGAAAAACGGCAGTTCTGAGATCAAGTTTCAAAATTCTATTGGTTTCTCTATATTTAAACTCTTTTTCTCAACCCTCAATCATTTATAAAAACAAAACACCCCTTTTTTCGACCTTGAAACACCACAATATATTCAATCTGCCCCCATGGTTTTAGTATACAACATACATTTGCCGAATTTGTAATTTCTAATTATTGAATCAAATTAATTCTACCAAATGTTATCAAAATTATGTTCTGTTTGTTTAAAACAGAAGAATTAAAATTGAGTAAGCTAAACGCAAAAAATTGATTAGTTCATCACCATCATAAATATTAAATTTTATAAAAGTCAATTTCAGTTTATTGTTGAAAACGCTGACCTTAAAATACAATCAAAAGTTTTTGTTTTCTTCAGAAACTGTGAACATTAAAATTTCGTTTCACAAGATCAATTTTTAAAAACTTTTTATTAACTTGACCTAAGCGCCCACATGATGCACGTGCAAAATTAAGTAGATATATTTAGAATATTTTTAAGAATATTACTGAATTAAATTATAAAATATTTTAATTTTTTATAATTATAATTATGAATTATTTAAAATAAATTAAAAATTACTAAAAAATATATTTAAAAGCATCAATTTTTACATTAATATTAGCTTTTGCAATTTATTTAAAATCATTTATAGGAAATGGTAATCACTTTAACATTTAAATAATTAATGTTGTTGAGATAAATATTTAATAAATGGACTTTAGGAGGGTAGATTACATTTTCAATAATCAAATTTGACAGAATTTCTCATAGGATCATCTCTAAAGATAAAAACATACAAAGAAAGTTAAAGTAGAATTGAGTGTGAATATTTATTTGTACTCTAAAGGTGATATTACACGGTTAAATTTATTTTGTGACCTTGATTTAATGATATGACCAGCTTTACACCTCAGCTTCAGACCGTCAATCTTAGAGATATCGCTAAAAAGAATACGTTTATTTACTGTATCGTCTAGTTAATGTTGAAATTTTTGGATATTTTCAGTAAAATGCAATCAAAAAATAACAAAAGCGTTGTTTAACGCACAGCCCGTAAAGCTTTTGTAGTAACAAATTAAGAGATACAATAGATCATTTACACCCTTATTAACTACAGAAAGGTAAACAACAAAAGCTTACATGATTGGTATATTTCACCGTTTTGTGTTAGCCCGCTGATGCCTAACCGATTTTAACGGAAATATTAAGGGAGTTTTTCAACAAATGATACCTCTCATAAATCCTCTAATCAGATTCTAACGAGATACCAATTGGAAGATTATATCCACGATAGAGCCCAAACCTGAACATTTAGGTGTAACCCCAAGTCAATAAACTACTATCTGATGTTCCATACTGTCAATATATTCAACGGTTCGATATTTTTATTATTATGAAGCAGTTGTCGTTTTAAGTTTTGCAATACATAACAACACTAAAAGCAATGTGAAGTTAAGTATATAAAAATATACTCATTGATGCAAGCTTACGACTGATGCAACTATTACCATCAGATTTACGTTACGTCATGTTAAATTAAGCAATGCTTATTTGCTTGTGTCACTCTTCTTTATTTTATCTTAAAATGCTATTAAGCTGTTTTTAAAGAAACGAACAATTTATAGAAAAATCTTTAGAATTTTCTATTTTATGATGATAATGCGCTTCGTCATAAAATATGGTTTCTTTTTTTATAAGACTCATTTAAAACTGATTCAAAATTTAATATAAATTTTATTAAAAATAACAATGGCTTTGAAGGATTTGAAACTTAATTGCTTACAAATTTAAAATGTGAAGGAGCAAGATTGATATTTATTATGCAGCTTTCGTATCAAAATAGTCGTTCCATATGCAATATGAAACATTCCATTTGGTGCGTTTACAACTCTCAACAAAACCATACTTTATTTCCGGAAAATCAATAAAAATTTTATTAAACTTTTGACCATACAAATGTAAGATATTATACACATTTATAGCCACTTTGATAATATTAAACGCGTTCTGAATTTAATTGTCGATCGTAAATTAGTAATAGTCGTAATAAAATTCGGTAATTGAAATTAATTATAACTATCTTGATCTACCACTCCGAATATTTTTATTTCTAGCTATCGGTATAAGCCAACAAATGAAAATTAATTATCAAATCTGAGAGATAACGTAACTTCAGAACTAATTTTGTATTAAACAATGAGCGGCTTCGGATTTGGTATGTTCGCAATGAAATCTTACAAGAGATTAGGCGTGGATTAAATACAACACCAAATTTAATTTCTTGTTAAATTTCCAAATTATATGAATTACAATAAGTTAGATTAGGTCATCTTATCTCAATTACAAAATTTGGATTATTACTGTATTATTCAAACTTTTGACAGTTTGTTTAGGTTATAACCTAAAAATGGGTACACGTCTCACAGGTAATTAAATAATTATTATTGTTACATCAATTACTTTCTGAATAAGAGATTGTTACTGTAATTTATTGTCAAAATGTAAACAAACAATAATTGTAGATAGTAAATAATACTATGGAATTATGCAGAATTACATGTAATTAAATGAAATGATAAATAATATTTAATAAGTTTAATCTTCAGTGGTAAATTTTTAAACAATATTCTAATTTACACTTTAAGGATTTTCTATTTGCTTAGTAAATCTTTACTTTTGATGTTTTAAAAACCTTCTTGTGTTTTTCTACGACGCCCTTGTTTTATTACTTTCAAGTTGTATTGGGTGTTCCGCCTCAATACTCCCTAGGGAGCTTAAGGAGTAGATAGCAAGGTAGGGGCTAGGTGCGATTTTGTCATCAAAAATTTATAGGCGTGCAGCGGTTTATTTAACGTTGCATAAACGTAAAATACGAAACACAAAAATTTTGTTTAAACAAAAGTAATCTGTTGCATTTCCATTACAGTAATATAAATTAACTATTTTGAAAATCTATCTATTTTCTTTTCTTTAAGTGGTTTACTAAAGCTAAAATTACTTTTGAACTAACAAAATAAAACTTTAAAATAGAAACACTTTAGTGTTTTCCAAACAGAACTAAACTTTCATAAATTTTATCGCTTTGTACTTATATGAATCATCAAATCAATTTAGGGTAAATTTTTGTAAAAGGGTTTGTTTTACAAACGTACTGAATCGTGATTCAATAATGTACATTTTTCATTTACTACGTTTTTAGATGATTATTGAAAATTGCTTTTCTTTTACAGAATATTACATTCAAAATGTTTGCTTTACAATTTTTTATGTATTATTTATAATTTAAATAATTTTCCATTTCAATAACTTTTTATATTCTAAAAAAAATTTTGATTCAATAACCTAACCAATTATTTTATATTATTAACATATTTTAGCTACAAATTCGACAGTATGAATTATATTAAAAACAATTTCTATTAACTTAAAAAAAATTATTATGATTACTAGAACAAAAAATTTAATGATTTATAAAATAACCATAATAATATTAAACAAAGAAATTACCTATTTTTTTATGTCAATATACATTCCCATTTGGAATATAGGGTGTCCATTATGAGGTAACAAAAATCCTTTGAAAATCTTTTAATTTATTAAAGGTTTATTATGTACTTTAGTAAGTCATTTTATACATTTTTGCAATTTGAAAGCTAAGATAAACTTAAGATATCTTATTTATTCATTAAAATGTTTTTAAACTACTTTGAAACTGAAAGGAAAGCATAAGATGGCTAAACAGGATGGATGGACAAGTAATAAGTTACAGGATTTCAAAGGTTTTTCTATCTTATAATAACAGAGCTTACCTTAAGATTTACCTTATTGACTTCAGTTAGATATTAACCCAATTTATGTAGCGGTCTCCAAAATCCGATTATTATGTTCGCCATTACAAAGTTAATTGCACCCTAAGTTAGAGATGAGTAATCGATTTGGGATAAGATTGAGAATTACTGACTCTTTCCATTCTTTAGAACTATCTTATTTTATTCGGAGTAATGGAATGGTCGTTGCTAGTCTTCTAAGAAAAATATCCTATACAATTTTATGTACCAAAGTTAAATCCAGGAAATTCAAGCTATTGTCCTCCTGTTCTTTTATGAGCTTAAATTAATAAGTTAGTCATTATCTTAAAAATAGGAACTTTAAGTTCTGAAGATCTGATCTTGAACTTATGGACTTTATCTAAAAAGATCTACATACCTGCAAATTTTTTTTGTTTTTTTATTTTTTATCATTTAAAAAAACATCAATTTAGGTGCATGTAAACTGTTACTTTTCATTATGTTACTTTTCATTATGCATGTAAAATGTTACTTTTCATTATTGTTCTGTTTTATCACCAATATTCTACCCATTTATTTCCTTTTGCCCGCTTTAATTCTTCAAAATTGATGTAACTGAAACTTTTTTAATTAGTTATGGTCGTTAGGTACAAAAACTTCTATCCTTTTTGATTGCGGGATTTTAAATCTCGACACTTCAAGCTTTACGTTTTTATGTTATATACGATTTTTCTGGTGCAAATATAACTTGGGCTAAATGAGTAAACTTCTTAATCAAAATTTCTTACATTAATGATAGTGTGATAAATGTTTCGCCAGTTACCATTTATCAAGTGTTTTACGACATAGTAATGAAGAATAATCGCACTTATCACAAAGGAGGTTCCTTAACTATTCTTTTTTCGTCCTGATAAAAAATAATTAAGTGGATTCTCATCCATCTCATGAAAATTATTATAAAATGTATGCTTATGCAAATATAAGATAAATTTCGTTTGGTGTAACAATTTGCAACTTAAAATTTATTTGAATAATCTTTCGTTGAAGCTTTTGACAACAAAAGCAAATACGTGGAATAACGAGATATCCGAATTGAGTTACATTTGTATGTAAAGTAAGAAAAGTTTGCTTGAGCTAAACGATAGCGCGATCCTAAATATTTTAATTTAAAACTTTTCTGTTGGTGCAAATTTTTTTTTTTTGGTGATTGTATTAGCCGACCATTCAACAGCTACTAGTTAACAAGAGCGGCTGCCAAATTTCAGAGCGTTTGTGGTGAATGCTAATTTCTCTGCTGTATTTTCTGATTGTATTTTCGGACACTCGTTCAATCAGTTAAAACCATTTTATTTCTACGTTACGCTACTGAAATTTTCAATTGCAAAGTTTCAGCGGCATTTAATTTTGACAGGTGTTGGTTTTCCGGCGGATTCATGACACAACTATTGGAATAAATTAATATTTCAATAAATTTCCTTTTTATCAAGTAAGTGAAGTGAAGAAGCAATATTTTCAAAACTACTATTGTGTTTTTTTGAATAGATTATTTCGTCACGGTATCTGAATAATTAAAAGCTATTCGAAAAGCATTTTCGTGCACCAAATTTGGAAATATATACCTACATATTTAGTTATCTTATTAAAGAAGTTCATAATATCAACTATTATTGATCTATTGGTAGAAATAGCTTTTGATAAATATTTTACATGGTAAAAATATAAACTTTCCTAAAACACGACTTCAATATGCGGAAATGATATTTTGCTGATGGTTTTATTTAATTGATGTGGTTTTTCCATTATAATTGTGTATTATATTTGAAACGCAATGGCGTTGAACCACGACATAGTTTCAAATATAACGTGATGAATAAATCAAAAAAGAAAATAAAAAGAAAGAAGTATTGATTTTCTGAATTTTTATTGTGTGGAAGACAAGATAAATACATGGGCCACTTAATCGGACCCTTTAAACTCGGAATTTCCGCTCTGTATCTCAACTGGTGATCACATCACTCCCACTGCCGTGGCTATAAATAAATATTGATAATAAAGGCAAGAATGGATAAATCAAATAAATAGTTAAAATTAATAATTAATAACATGTTATACAAATTTAAAAATAACTAAGCATTTGTTTTGTTGATTACAAACATAAAACTTTGTTGTAGTGAATAAAAAGCTTATATTTGCATGTTATTATTAAGGGGGAGCTCCATGTAAAGCACTAAAACACGATTACAAAAATAAGTCATCTGGCCGCTTGAAAGTTCCAGATTCCAAACAAAATACAGGGTGTTAACTAAAATAGTAACTATTTGAAGAACCACTTGAAAGTTTCACAGAATTCCATTTCTTTGAAAATCAAAATTTATAATCACATAGAAACCATTACTTCGTCGTACAAGCTATAAATTATTCAGAATTCGTTCCAGGTGAACACGATGTTAATTACTCACCCCCAAACTAAAATGGCAAATGAAACAAAACTTACTCTTACAAGATTGTTTGTGGCTTTTAATTAAACTTAAAATAAAGCTGCATACAAAATTAGCTTAGAAAACACAATGTAAGTCGAGGTTAACGCATAAGAGACAGTGTAGGTCTTCTAGATTGCATTTTCATGCAAGTGGAAACGGAATTATCAAACTAATGTCAAATTTTAGATAACTGTTTTCTTTTAAATTAAGCGTTTGAATTGTTGATAACAACTAAACTTGTTAGACACCTGACGCCAAGTGGAAAACTGACATTTGGAATGTCGGAAAGGTCGACCTGTAATTTGAAATATTCTGGGGTGGATAGTAAGGATTGTTTAGTGAAAGACTTTTAAGTACTATTTTATGAATTTCTTTTGGATGTTATAAGATTCTAATTTTCTACAACCCTACTGAATTTTTTAGAAATCGGCTGAAATGATTTTCGATTCAGTTTATAACTAAATTTGTAACACTATATAAATTTGATTATTTTCTAATAATAGTTACCTTTATCGTAAAATTTTTTTAAATATGTCAAGTAGGTAGGCATTATTTTGAGTACGAATAGTTAACAAAGCAATAAGGATGTGGAAAGGCTTCAAGAATAAACCACCGCTGCGAGAAAGGATTCGTATGTGGTTTTCGCAACAAGAGCCCTTACGTAACAAGACTTCTTAAACATTGTACGTTTATTACAATGCATATAATTAAATGTTTTCTTCTTGATGTAGTAATCAAGTTTGAGGATTTATTTTAAAGATTTATTCATATTTAATACTAATTACTTTGTTAGTATAGGCCTTAAATTTAAGAGCGGGAAGTACAACAGTAAAAATTGCGATTCAAATATTGGAGGATCCTTTATATTAATGACTTATGCGTTATTTATATTATGTATAAACCAAGTTTTGCTATTTTGCCAGTGTCGATTCATAGTGACCGTAAGCGTAAGCATAAGCGTAGGACATAAGAATTAAAGTTTAAATATTGAAATTTTCTTTTATGGTATAAGCATGTAGTACTTGAGCTACACCAAAAATATAAAAGAATGTTCTGATAATTAAACTGTAATTCTTACGTCTTTTGCTTATGTTTACGGTCACTAGAAAATATTCAAAACTTGGCTATTGTAGCATTACGATTAGATTACACTCAATTACATTTTTATTTTTGCATTTAAATTTTGTGCACAATAAAGGCAGTATTATTTAATTGTACAGGCAATTCGCGAGTCTTTGAAAATTAGGATTTTTGGTAAGGATGCTAACGCTATAAACCAAATTTGAACAAACAAATGGCTCATTAACTTGCAATACATTATACATTGTCCATTAGGTAATGTGGCAGCAACTTATTATTTATAGCTATAATAAAATAATGAGCTTGAATTCGAACTGTTTGGAGTAAACAAAGTGAGGTTAAAAGCTAACATAAAATACAAAATCTGCAGAATGTTAACCCTAAAGCACGTACTTTGGTGATAACAAATTGTTTTGACATACCGTAAAGGTGTAGTGTGTACAAACTACGTAAACTACAAAGTTTCTGTTTAAGATATCTGAAGAAAATTTTTTCAATTTTTAGGCAACAAGAAAATCTTTGAACTCAAAAACAATTCTAATTTTTAAAAGCTCGGATAATCAACTTTTCCTATGTAAATTTATCAAAATGCTAACAAAAATAATTGTTCTGTTTTTATCGTATTTAAATGAATAATACTCACATAAATTACAATAATTTATATTTCATGAAATTTATAATTTATTGTAAAACTCACTCGTGCCAAGTTTATAGTGCTAAGTGAATTAATATAACTTGGTTAAAAATTAGCATACATGTAGAAACAATTTCAAAAACTTTCAGTGCATCGTCATAAAATGTATTTAAATTGAAGCACTTTAGAGCTACATGATTTAATGTGAAATGTCTTAGCCTTTTTAGTTTCCGACCACTTCCATTCACATTTCTTTTTATTTATCATTAATATCACAAAAAGTGTGCACGAGTATTTTATAGACGTGCAGTTTTATCCGGAGTCCCTATGGAATATCCTTCATAATATGGGTGACCCCGAGAAGACAATAGAAAATAACAATAGTTTTATCATTTCCTTTTTAGTTCAGTTGCAAACTAAAAATTTTCCAGGAAGTGAAATACAAAACCAGACAGGACTTAATTTATTACTCCCAATCAGAGCTTTTCAAATTTTTTCCGATTTATATTCCTTTCCTGTTAGTAGATATTGGTAAGTTTCTACGCAGCGTGGCTAGAATTTATCTTTAGCCTTCTTTTCCACCTCACATTTTAAAAATTATATTTTTTAAATCAAAAAAGTTGTTCAACGAGAATTTTTTCATAATAGCTTGATGGAATAACAAAAATTATTAAATTTCCATTTTAAAATATAGAAGAAAAAAATATTTTTATTACATTTTATAAAATAATCCAAGCATATTTAGAGCGAATACACGCAGCGCTATGAATTTTACATTTTTGCTGAGCTTCAGCAAAATAAATAAAACCCAAAATTGAAAAAATATTTATATTTATTTATAAGTTGCGAAAATCGAGAAGGAACGAATATTTTATATACTACTTGTATATTCAATTTAAAGGGAATTTAAAAATAAATAATCTTTTTCGACTGTCTTTTAACGGTTGTAACATGAAACGCTGAATTCTCTGTAAATAAAAATTTCGCAAAATCTTTTTTGCTTTTATTCCGTATATCCGTGAGGAAAATACTCGGACATGTCTTTTAAATTTTATAAAGAGTTTTTTTGCATGGAAAATCTTTTTACACTACAAGTAATCTACGGAAACTTCTATCAAAGTTTCTTTTAATAGGAGCACAGCTAATTCAAGCAAGGAAGTGTTCGGAAAAAATTCTATCGAAAAGCTGTCGATTTTTAAATTAAAGTAACTTTTTTAAAAGAACTAACTATACTTTTTACTTAATGGAAAACTAACCTATTTATTAGGATACATAATCAATTTTTAATTAAAACTTCAAACGATTTGAAAGTGCTGCTTTTGATTTAGTTACAATTTTTCCTATCGCATTTTGTAAAATTTGGTTCTGAAATTAATTGATCACATTTTGTTTAAATTAAAAATATTTGGATTTCAAAAATATATTTGTAAATCACCACAAAATAATCCTGATATATTTTTAATTTAATAATAGCATTTTTTTATTCATACAATTTACTAAGATACACCACCAATCTACAGCATAGCTTCTGTATCGATTACATTTCATCAAAGTGGTATTTCTTAAAATATTGTAAATCTTTCAATGGTAACTTTTAGAAAATACACTGTTACGAACTTAATTAAATTACATGATTATTGAATTAATTAAACCTTCATCCTACTAGTCTTGTCAAAGTATGAGGATCGTTGTGGAATGCGAGTAATATATTTAACCGCGTTTCTCCACTACGTTTTAGTTGACCTGTTCTGTCAAAATTGTTTCATCGTCGTTTCTCTAAATTTTACTTTGTAAAATTTTTGAGCTGCTAGTAGTGCAAAATTTTTTAGACTATCTATTGATTTTACCTTCAAAACCAAAAATAATGAAAAGTTCAATTCTATGGTTCTTTCTATCTTTTAATACTTTTTATCACAATGTGGATATGTGGTAACGAGAAAATAAAGCACATGAGTAATATACATAACTTTAGTGTCTAGTTATCCATTAGATTTTTATCTAAAACGTGAAATTATATACCAACTTTTAAAAATGTGCATTGCTATTATTGAGGTTATAAGTGAATATAACATAATGGTTGGGTTACATACCCATCTAATGTTAAAAGTTAACAGCATTTACTGGGATTTGTAGAAGAGTTTTGAGCTTGGAATCAAATTTTTGGAAGACGATGTTCCAGGTGAGGGTTAAATTATTTAGGTCAACTGCAAGTCGAGTAATAATTAATATTATGTAAAAACAGTAGCAAATTAACAAATTTAATATCCAAAAGTTATGTATTGTGTATATTATTCTACCTAATAGTTTACAGAAAATTGCAAACAATGCTTGTTAAAGGAATAACTTGGTTCATAAAGCTACTAGTTCATATTTCAAAAATCGGTTGTCAGGAAAATCAATTGATATAATAGGTACATTTATTTTATAAAGTTGTAATTTCTAAAAATTACTTTATTCAAAAAATGAGATGATAATTTGCCCTGTGCTTACGTACCTACTACCGCAGTATACCAAGAGCAATACAACATACAACACTGCTACTCATTCCTTTGAAACTTGACAAAGGAATCAACTCCACGGTTTAGACTCAAAGTTATGAAGACAAGAACTTATCCGTCAAGTTATAACTGCTATATAATATCAAGAACATTTTCCTTTCAAGCAGTTTAAAATAACAACAAAGTAACCGAAAGAGCCCTAGACAAACTGTCAGAATTTTTCAAATACCTTTAGATTATAACCAGCAAAACGCAAATCGCTTTGTAATTTATTTTGACTTGTAATATTGCAGCTAACTTTCAAATTTCCCGCTCCAATTTCCTGCCTCAGTTAAACTAAAATTTTACTTTTCCAGCTGCTATAGATTTCAAAATGTAGTTATCCAAAATTTTTAATGCACCAACCAACTTCCCACTCTAGTCAACTTTTCCACTCTAATAATAATTCAGCTGATTCTTAGGTCAGGGTGACATTGGGTTGCTCGTTCTGCGACCTCTTTGAAAAGTTGCAGTTGTTTTTAAATAATATCAATTTATTTTTTAAACATTAAATTATACGACTATTAATGTTGTTTCACCACTGTCCTGTCATCAATTTATTAAAGCTACTCCGATAGTGCTCTGTAGTTCTGTCACATTCGATCGAAGCACATTGATGTGCTTGTGAAGACACAACTTATCTTATTTATTTTGGGTAAAGAAATTCCCACTTTTTTTCAGTGCTCTGCATTCTTTGCACGCTATAGTAGTCCAATTTTCACTTAACTTTTGTTTATTTCACTTTAAATTGTTTCTTCTATGGAATTGTTCACTTTATATTATTGAGTTTAAAATTAGTTAGCTTGAACTTTGCAGTATACTCGTACAAGTTCACATGGCAGCAGTTTTTTTAACTTTGTTCGTAGCACATGAGTCGGTACTTGATAATTTATCCAAAAGTGTTGAAAATCTAATAATAAAATTATTTTAATGATATACAAATGATAAATAGCGTTTGATAATATAATCTTAATTGGAATCATATTTAATCCATTTTATAATTAGATATTGATACATTAATGTTGTATAATTATACCAATTAGTGGAAGAATTGCGCTAGAGGTAGAAATTTTAAAAATTTGGTTTCCAATTTAATGAATCAATGTTAAAATTTAAAGTAGGTTTTCCTTGTTAATTAAATTTTTTCTGTTTCAACGGGTGATTATAAATTGCGCTGTCCGTTATAGCAAGCGCCCTGTTTTTCTAAAAGAATATAAATAGCGGCATTGCTTTTCTATTGTATTGATTACAGTAAATTACAGAAACTTAAAAAGCCAAAAATATCAATGTCATATTATTTATCACAACAGTTTAAATAAAAGTCGATAAAGTCTCTGTCTAAATAGCAAAATTGTCAATGTATCAAATTATTTTTATTAGCCTGTTGTGTAATTTGCCAAATTTAACTGACAAACCTATCGTAAGAAATCAATAAAAAAATTTTAGTTTCAAGTTTATTGTCGGTTTTGTATGTACCGAACTATGGTATTGACTGGAAAATTATAATTGCACCTCCTGTACATACTTATTGAATCGATACTCTTGGTTTCGTGAAATAATGATAAAATAGATAATACGGGAAATGTATAGAATTTTGTATCGTTGCACTTATTCGAGCACTACTCCTAATTAATACGTTATTAACTCGACTAATCTAAACTAACAAATTTCCCTAGTATAATATAGTACCATTATGGTTTGTTATTACAGTCGCATCGTGGAGCTTATTTCAATAAATATTTTCTTTACCGTTGAGTTAATTTTGGATAAACCACTTATAAACCAGATGTAATTAACTCATCAATCTAAATTTTTAAATATTTTGATAACGATTCAGTTAGAATACTAATTTACCTCTTGCTTCATCTTTCACAGAGGAAAATAAAAAGTTGTTTACTAAAGAGATAAAATATGGTAATTTGTACTTGTAAAAATTCAAACTGAATACTTAATTTTTTGCAAAAAAATTCTAAAAAACGGTATTGTATTCTTGATTACTCCATTTTTCCTGCAAACTTATTGTATCCTTGTAGCAATATTTTTGCTAAGACTGTGGTTACTTTAGATCCGGATGTGATGCAATCCAAATAAGATCAGCTTTGAATCTGATGCAGAACTGCTCCAATCGGACCTGTTCGGATCAGAACCTTTGCAACCTTCTCTGTTGAATGCCAATGGTTTAACAAGTTTTTATGATCATTTTGGATCGGATTGAAACGGAGGTAGTGTAGCCAAAAACTAAGTATCAAGATTTCACATCAATTCCTCTGTTAGTTGGAAACCTAAAAAATACCCCAAATATGTATATACAATATTTGTCAATCTTTAAAAAACCGTGGTTTGGACTTCACGTTAAGCTGTAAGCTTTTGTTTACTTTAAGTCTAACCAATAACCACATGTCTTGCAATTTGGTTGTTTTAAATGCAAGCTGTTCAAAGTTATCCCGAAAGAAAAAAGAATGTGTAAAAGATTGATGGCTGGGATAACTTGAAAAGTAATTTATCAGACTAAACATAGCAGTTATGTACTGGTACGAAGAGCTTTTTAAACAGATAAAGTGTAAACTGGAAGTTATAATTAGATTGCCTAGTTTTTCTCCATAAATTTTTGTGAAAATAAAATTCGTAATTATACAGTAAAATTACATAAAATTCGAGTACATAATGTAGTTAAATAATTCGAATGTTGGTTTTACGATCAAAATTAACATTAAGAATTAAGGTAGTCTCTTTTAGTATTGATTTAATCTTAAGTTTATGGATGCTCTACTTTAATTTAATTTTCATCACATCACTTTAACTCTACAACTCTACATTTTCATACAAAATTGCAAAAATTATCGCTTTTGTCATGAAAGTCTGCAAAATATTAGAATCTGTCATAAGATTAAAAAATTACCATTGGCACTCCTTTTTGCGATATTTTAATGCAAATATTTTGAACTTTTTGTTTTTGTTTTATAAATTCAGAGCTTATGATTTACTTACTACTTCAGCTAGATTAAAATTAAATCTTTATGATCACCTGGGTTTTATTTATTAAAGAAACTTATTAAAAATTATTTGGATGCTTTAATTTGACGTACCTAATCGAAGGTACACAGAAGGTCTATATAATTTCTGGAAGTACCCATATTATAATAAACAAGAAAAATTGCGTAAATAATGCGTAAATTAAAATAAAAACAGAAATAAATAAAACGTGACAGTTTTAAACATTTAAATTGAATATTAAGTTTCAAATCTATTGTTTGGGATAATCAGTTGAAGTGGGTCATTAGCTGGTGCCTTTTTTTAAATTCCAAATACTTTTCAGTCAATTTTTTGTAAACCCACAACATTTCCAGCTCTCCGCCAAACTCTGCAAGCTTCCGGACCTTGTTTTGACCAAATGATTATCGAATCATTACGGTCAGTAACGAAGGAACTTTTAAAAATCAGTGTTTTCAATATTAGGTCATAAAAAAATATCTTGTTTGTAACTACACTCTTAGAAAATCTGTACACTCACACACAAAAGAAAATTAAAAAAACAAATTTTCTTTAAAGGCTTAAAGGACATTTTTTATAAATAATAAAGGTGCGTGTAAATTTAACTTTATTCGGCGTTTAATTGTCGTCGAATCCGTTTATTGGAAAGTGTTCCAAAATTTTAATAATAGCCTACAAAAACTAACTTTAGAATAAAATCGATAACAAAGTGAAAAATCGACAAAAATTAGATGGTTTTCATTGGAAAAGAATGGATCAGTTTAATTAAACACGTAGTTAATTGGAAAATTACAAAAACAAACTGAAAATTTAAGGTTACGTTAATTGTGACTCAAGGATAATTACAACTAAATACTGGAAACAAATTTAATAAATAGTTTTAAAAATAGAAAATTCTACTTATTATATGAAACTACAAATGAAAACAGAAAAGAGACTACGAATAAGCTATTTAAACTTTTTGAGTGTAGTGGTGAATAGTTTGGTACTAACAAATAAGAAATGTTACAGTTGCCAAGGAAACGATGAAGCACCAAAAGCAGACGTGTAAACTTTTTGGTCCCCTATGTTTCACTTTTAAACTTTAATTTTATTTCCACTTTCATGTAACTGATGCCAAAAATTGAGAATGCAAATGAATAACAGTTATGAAATGAAGTAAATTTTGTTTACGTTACATTAAAGCCTAAAAATAAGCAAATAAATTACAAACCAGCAGCTAAATAATTTTATACCTACTGGCAAATTTTTTTAAACTGAAAAACAAACAATAAAATTAATTAATCTAAGCTCTTATATTAAATATCAATTTTGAAGTGAGAATTGTGTTATATTTATTCAGGTGTATTTGTTTTACATTTTATAATATTGACTTGGTAAATCTCTTAACCTAAATTATTATTTTACGAATTTATGAAAATTAATGATGTGACATTTAAGTACCGATAGAGTTTTTAAGTGTCAGAACAAGGTTTTCCTAATTAATTTCAACAAGAATCGTCGGGAAACTTTTACCTCGTAAACTGTCATATTGAGTTTCTGAAAGAAAAAAATATGCATTCGAACATGCGATATAAATAAGGAAGAGTGCCTCATATTTTATTTGCACTCGTGGTTTCTATAGTAGTCACCTGCCAATATGTAAATCCGCCCGTTCAATTGCGAACATAATTCCACATTGTGTCATCGAAAATTTTTCCAGTTTGCTGTTTATCGATTTAAAAGAGAAGCAGATTTATGTTTTTTTTTGTAATTTTACTTTAACACTCGATCATTAATTTTGCTTTCTAATAAAAGGCAATTTTGTAAGTTTTAGCAATACGGTGATATCAAAAAAAACAGGCACTTGGTTTTAGAAAATGTCTGTCCATATGACACCAGAACACGGCATTGGGTAGTTAAACGATGCTACTTTAATATAATTGTTCAACTGTTAACCTACATTGGGCTTTGTATCATCAAACCTTATTGGCAGTAACCGTGTATGGGCTTTAATTAAACATTTTTCAACATATAATCTGCTGGGAATCACCTAAAATTCTTTTAATTTCTTTTTATAATATCCATCATTTTTAGAATAACTTATGCTAAGCAGATGAAATCAAAAACCATATAATTTATTTGCGTCAAAAGCATCTGGACGAAACTAGATATTATCCTGAGAGCTTGTTCGCCCCTTTCATAAATCCATAAAATAGACGGTAAGATGATTTGGTATTTTAGACAAGCTTTACAGCGCCTCCTAAAAACCTTATTTGGGAATTCCAAATCCATTGTTTTGCATAAATGTTTCTTATGATTTAATTAAATTTTACATTATGTAATTAATAAATTAATGTTTACCTATCAAGTTTTGTACTACCTTAAATCGGAGTTTGCAGGATGTTTCAAATTTCTATCCTGTTTTAAATCGTAGGGCACGTAAAAATTTGGCAAGTACATCGGTAAGTATCACGTTTTTGCTTTAATGTGTTTTTCTACGACTAAAGAAAGGTTTACGTTCAAGTACGTGATATTGTTTTTAAACAGGCATTTTGTAAGACGTTTACTGAAGAAACGTCTCAAAAGTGTCTCGAGAGCTCAATATGCTATTCTGCTCTGTAAAAAACATGTAATTTAGTTAAGCTAGTTTATACAAGGTGAATCAATTGGTTAAACTTGTTGTTCAAATGCTTCTTCACTATTCAATCAATCGAAATAGAATTTATTAAGTTTCAAATGTTTACCTGCTAGCCTTACAATAACGGCGATGGTTTGAAATCCACATTTTTGGAATTTTTAGTTTAAAAGATTTGAGGAAACTTCTCAAGTACAAAAGGAAAATACGATCTTTAAATGCTCCGGCTAGCAATGACTCTATTTTTTCTTATTAGTGACTACTTTTGTAATTAATGCACCAAACTTTTGTAACACACAGCAATGAAGCTCCTAATAAAACTACTTACTTATTTCTTACTTTTGATGGCCAAATAGCTTTTTTAGAGCTTTAGCCTCCTCAACAATGCCCTTCTATTTGTTGCGATTAATTGTTTAGTTAAGATTTTTTTTGTACAATCTAAAGTTTATTGTTGGAAAACTTAAATTTTAAAATACTTTTATTTATTTTTGTTAACTATCATTAGAATGTTAGCTTCAGTACAAAATTAATTTTATCTAAAATAATTTTAAAATACAGTAGGTAATAAAATCATTTAAGATTATTAAATAAGCTAATCCTGAAAATGCGTAAGGAATTAAATTCAAAAGTATGTACACATTATCACTTAGCTTATCTATCAATTTATTGGGAAGTTCGACTTAAATAATTTATTGAAAACAAAAATATCAAAGCTGTAACAGTAAAGGATATAAATTGTTTTTGCTTACATGTTTAACCTTTCAAAAATCCACACAAATTCTATATGATTTATCTTTCTTCTGCATTTGTGAAATCGAGATTGTCCGAATATTTTTGAACGGTTTAAAATCACTTAACTTGTGCATTTGATCTAATATGCTGTTGCATCATTTGACTACGAACATTATTAATAAATAGATCTTAAAAAATTATTTCAGTATACTGAAATTGAATGCTTATCACAAAAATTTATAATAATTACAATTAGGAGATTAGATGACTTGACACTTTATAGATGAACAATCAATGTTATCAAAGTAAAAAGTTTGTATTCAAAAACTTGCCTTGTGGAAAAGAGAAAAACAATATTGTTATAACATTGGTAATCAAAGTGAGAAAGTTGAAGACAAATACCATACTTCTGAAAAATAAACAAATTTTGCATTTTAACAATTTAGATTGAAATATCTCGAATTTTAACATAAATACCCTTAGAAAAGAAATTGAAAAAACATAGTACTAATTAACTAATTACTTTAATATTATCACTCCACTCATAGCTCTTCAATATTCAAAGCAATATACAAAAACAGACAAAGCAAATTGTCGTGAATAGAACTGTGATTATTATGTAGCTGGCATAATATACATGTAGAAAATTTAACGATCCTTAAGTTGGGATCTGCTATTTTGTAGATAAACTAATGACGTTAAACAGTGGTGGAAATAGCTATAAGAATATTTGATATTTTTGTAATATTTAAAAAATATTTATGCTGCAAAGTTTGTGTAGTTTAATTACATTTTAGTAATACAACATGTTAACAGAGAATCTCAGAAATTTAATGGTTATTAATGCATTTATACGAGTTTATATCAATTGCGTCTATAAGGTGCATGAAAATATTAAATACAAAACAGATAAAAACTATTGAATTAAAAAGATTTTTAAAACTTATTTCCTGGTGCTACAAAAAAGTGGTAAGTGTTTATGAAATTTTAAAACGTAGTGGTGCAAAATTTTTCAATTTTAATATAAAAATTTAACGGAATTTGATAGATAACATTTCAAATAAAGCGTTTGAAATATTAAAAAATGTTGTATTGTAACGCAACCCTTAATGAGAGGGTTGATCAAAATAGAGACTAAAGTCTGTTGCAATCTGGGGACAACCTCTTCAGTTTGTTTAGCAACGATGTTATAGACCAAGTCTAATTATAGTGTGGAGGCAAAGCCGTTGATTCTAAAAACGAAGGGTAGCTTAGAGGAAACTCCCATAAAACACAAAAGAATCATGAAATGCTTTTAATTGATAACTAAATTAAAAAATGTAGTCATAGTTCTAATAATTATTGCAATGTATAATAACTGTACTGAACACTTTACAGTAGCTAACCAAAATACCGCGACACAATCAAAAGAAAAAAAACCCACTTTAAATTAGCAAGTTTCAAACTCAATAACCAATAACAAATAAAATTTACTTACGTAAGCGTTCGGCGCAGTTTAGAAACTGTGAAAGGTAACAGGCGCTTTTTTTCAATGGAAATCGGATGTGTGACTTTGCAGGTAAAATATTGGAATTCTTGTCACTGATAAGTAGACTACAACTGATTGATACTCACAAACACAAAAAACAGTGATTAAGATATAGAACGCTGCTGGACCAGTAATAATTTATGATAGGTGGCGCCAAAAAAAAAAAAACCATTCAGATGCTGGACAGTTCCCCAAAGTAATTTAAAAAACGACGCTTGTCAATACAACAACACAAAAATTGCTGCCAACCGTAGGACATTAAAAATGGTCATAATCAATCTGGCTCTTCAAACTGCCCAGAGCTCATGCCTAAAGAGAGCTTTTCCGAAAAAAATTTACACCAAATGTTGAAATACAGAAGTCAAAAAATACCAAAACATTTTGACAAACTGCTCACTCGCACACAAATTTGGCACGATGACAATTACGACAAACCCAAAAATATTCGCCTGCAATCACTAAATTTACACAAAAAATTCCGTTGAAACCGACATAATCCAACCTCTTTGTACAAATAGCACTGGCCAACTTTCTCAAAATCCTACTCTGCGTTTAGCTTATCTAACTTGCTCTCCAAGCCTGTCTTTTAAATGTGCATAAACGCAAATAATAAGGCAGGACCGGCAAAAAAACATTGTGAAATGAATGAGAACTACGTAAGAATGGACTGGGTTGGCTCATTGGGGAATGACAGGACTGGGGTGTAACTGAAACCGGAGGTAGTACAATGGGCCCGATTGGTGGCCTAAGTGCGCGCGAGCTTGTCTTGCCCTCCAGAACAAATCCAGAATCCAGAAGGCAGGACCGGCAAAAAAACATTGTGAAATGAATGAGAACTACGACGTAAGAAATGCAAAAATTTGTTACAGTATATCGATTGTTTAGCTAATAATCAAATTTAAAGTTTTTAATTTTTATTTGAAATCTTCCTCTATTGACTCATTTTGTTGACGGTACGTGTATTGAGACTTACTCTTACACGCGGAGAGTAGGGACCGATGGTCCACGACGCTACGTTCTCTGGGGTTACGTTGCTTCGGCCGTCTAACTCGTAAATCATTCATCAAAGGTTGATTATCGCCTTGCGCGGGTCAACACTCTACTTTGAAACGATACAAGGCTCAATTCTCGCTCTAGTATTTCATACTCTAACCATCCACGCAATGTTCTCAGATGTTGAAAGAGGTAATGGAGGCTTCGCCTCCAAACAAACTCTGTTCACAATGTGATGCTATGCTATGCTAGGGACCGATGGTAGGGTCACAGCCGGGGCGTTTACTCAATGTCTCGGCACCGACCTAGATCAATTCTTAAGTGAACTAGCCGCGGGCATGTATGGTAGAAAACCTTTTTCAACCGTACAATCCCACAGCGGCTACCGTTGCTCTGCCGTCTAACTAATTTACTCATTCATCAAAGGTTGATTATCGCCTTCGCGCAAGTTAACACTCTACTTTGAAGTGCGACAAGGCTCTACGCTTATAGTATTATACTTACACACCAAACCATCCCTGCGATGTTCTTAGATGTTGAAAGATGTGATGGAGGCTGCGCCTCCACAAAACTATGTTCATGAAGTGATGCTATGCTATGCTATAGGGACCGATGGAACACCTTTAGTATAGTACTTACACCATCTTACAGTTAGCATCGAGCAAATTTCACTTTTTAAGTGTATTTATGACTTAAATTTTGACGAGAAAAAAAAAATTACTTACTTACTAGTAACATCTTTTTTTAATTAGATTAGTCAAAACGCTTTTTTTTTGTTTTTTGATTATTTTCTATCATTATTTGCTTGAGAAATTTTTACTGAACAGTTTCTTTATAGCTATTTCGACTACTTAAAACAAGGTATAAAACAATTTTTAAAAAGATAATAAAAAAATTTTTAACTTGTATCAAATCTGTGGCTTGGAACTGAAAGGGCCAATGTCACTTTTTGGCTGTTTTGAGTTAGATATTGCATCAAGTCTCATTTATTGTGAACTTGTTTATGGCAAAATTGCCAATTTAAAACTTAAGTTATAGTAGGTCTAACGAATAATTTAGCAGCTAATGTCTTACAGATATATTAAAAACTGTTGGTGCTAAAAAGGCTAAAGTAGACATTATAGCCCTTTGAAACACAAATTATCCAATAAATATCTGTACTTATAGTCTAAGGCCAAAAAGTTGATGAACGCAACTTTTACTTTGAATCAGTTATAAATAAAAGAATTTTTAGTAAAACCTTTAATGTCATTTATCTCAAAAGTGCATTTTATGACATTGGCCCTTTCAGGTCCAAGCCACAGAAATATTTTCTAAGGATTTGAATGCCGGTGGTCTTCCTGTGTTAATGAATTGTCATCATTAACATAAAATCCAAAGCACATCTGAAGATCAGCCACATGAAGCTACCGAGTGGATGTAAAATAACTAACCCTGCCAAGGAATCAACCCAGTTTTTAGAAATAACCACTTCAAGAAAATTAGATGAAGAAGAAGAACAAAAGCTAGATTTTTAAATTTTCTTAATATTCAACTAAATAATTAAGAATGATACAAAATTAAATATAAAAATTTTTTTCATTAGTTTCTAACAATGCTTTTAAGAAAAAGTAATAAATTTGTAAATTGAAACGTTTAGAATATATTGATAATACCCAAATTTTGTAAAATAATTCAAATTTTATTGTAGCTTAAGTTAAAATAATAAAAAAAAAACATTAAATAAAAATTCATTTGTAGAAAATTTAAATGTGTTATTAATTCTAGTAGTAGGTACATTTAATTTATTTTTAATTGCTCAGATGATAGTACATTTACAAAGAAACTCGAGTAGCTAATTTTTAGCTCTTTGAAGCTAACTTAACAAAGCGATCAAACTACTAACGCCACGGTAAAGTGAATATAAGCATTTTTGTAGAAAATTTTTATCTCGTTAAATTTGTGTAATACTATTTTTTACTTATTGTCAACCGTTTGTGAGATATTCACATAGAACTACTCTTGATAATTTTAAGCGACAAAACCCTAGAAGTCTGCCAGAATCTCGTCTGCGTTGTTTTCCTAAGTGCTTAAACACTTTTATCGTACTGTTTTCATAACATTTATTATAAAATGAATGAAATTAGAGATGCGACTTGCAGACATAAGTTGTAAAAGTTGGTCATTAGTTCGACACGATAAGTTCAACTTAGCATTTTTAATTTGATGTTCCTTTTTTTTGGTTTAAAATTAAAACTATTACTTTACATAAATGTAAATTTTAAAGCAAACGTACTAAACGAATGGATTTTTCTAATTTCTTCTTCTTCTTCTTCTTCCTTTCAAGGTATAGGCAGTGTTTACCTGTTCCGACTTCATAGATCGCGCCATCTTTTTCTTGGGCGGCCGACATCTCTTCTTCCTTTCGGGTTTTTCTAATTTAAATTTACATACATAAAAAATAAACAAAAATCCAACAAAAGAATAAATATAACAAAACTATCTATATTTCGAAACATACGGTTACGGTGTTTGCACATAATTTAATTTGGATTTTCAGGATACTACGGAAAGATATAATACGTAAACCCGAATATCACAAAGATTGTGAAATAGGAAAGATTCCTTATTGGAAGGTGTTTCCTTGATGACGGGTGATGTTCAGCTTCCTGTTGGAATCCATAAATCTAAGTTCCTTTGCTTCTTCGAACACACGTTATTTCGATCTCATTGTTAAGTAACTTAAAATAAAAAAGTTACTGCTATCAATTTTTATTAGGTGATGCATTTTATAAATTGGCAACATAAATAAAGAAGTTGCGTAAATCGCTAAAAAAAAATTGTTAGGTAGTACTAGCTAAGTTGAAGTTGAAGTTGAAATTTTTTTTTTTTTTAATTTATATCATGCAGTTTTATTTAGAATTTTTCAATTTTTAGGATAAATTACTATTATTGGTGAATTATTTTACTTTTTCTAAAAATATTGCTAACAATTTTTTAGTACGAAATGGAGGAAATGAAAAACCGTTCTGGAAAGTGCGTGCATTATTTAGTGATTCTCAAATTTTATTTTTAGAAAGTTAAACTGCAAAGTTAGGAAGCAGTTTTGTAAGCTGCAGTGGGCGTCTATAGCTAGGAGATGATTTTCTTGTAAAAATCTGATATAAAATTTATAAATAAATCATTATTAACTTTTGTAAATTAATAATAAATTACAAGTTAAAATGCTAAACAAGCAATAAAATTCAAAGCATTTCATAAACTTCTAATAATAATTTAATTTTGCCTCCTGAGATGCCTTTAATTTAAATATATAATTACTTGAACATGAAAATCGATATTTATTTTTATAATTTTGAATTTTACAATCAGATATTCAATTTCGAAATGACTTTTTTTTATACGATAAAATATTTAAAATTCCAAAACTGCGGTCTTTCATTAAGGTAAATTTCACTATCATATTAATTTTAAATAAAATTTGTTCAAGTCTTTCACTTGTTGAAGTTTTGTGAATTTAATTCGGAGAGATAAAAAAAATTATTACTATTTATAATATAAAATCAAAGCTATCCGAAAGCAATACACAACCATAACTGGCGGTACTACGAAGATGAAATCAACACATTTACGTTGGTTTAGTATTCGATAAAGCATATTTTCCATCCCAATAAAATATTTAGTTTTTTACTGTGTCTGATGGCTCCCTCATTGTCATTTAATATTATCGATACTTCTGTATTTACGATGATTTCGCCTCAAACTGATGCTATAAAACTTAACGGATCGAAAGTTGTGCTTTTTATTTATTATCCGTTTTGAAAATTAATCACACAGTTCATTCCAATTTTTTTGTTAAAGAGGACATTTTGTGTTCATCTGCTGTAACAAATTACGAATTAGTTTACGTCATTGTGTAACATTCAGTTTTTGTAATGTTGAAAAGTAAACAACATAATCAACTTTGGCACTTGCTTTGGATAAATTTCATCTTTCTATTTTTCGTGGTCCATGTATTTTATTTTACTGCAGTATTTAATGCTAGCCAAGTTTTACTTTGCTTGATTTGTGGAAACCAGAAACATTTCATAGTTCTTGCTTGCCCAAAAGTTGCTTTCGTTGTTACCACAAACAAATTGTTAGCGCATTATACAACCCAAAGTTATAATTCATTCAATTGTTGCATAATTTACGGTATAATGAAGTACGTGATAACTTTAAAAATGAGCTTTTCAGTTAAATTTGCATTTTATCTTTTGTACGTGACAGAAAACCTCATCAGTGGCTATCAATATGTCGCTTATCGAAATTTTCGAAGGATTTGTTTCACGCTTTTTTTAATTAATTACAAATCGGTTTAGTAAATAAAGGACGTTATTAGAATGGTAATTTTTTGCTGTTGTTTTGAACAAACAAGTTGGGGTCACGTGGAAAATGAAACGTTTTGGTGTCTGTAGTGAACAGAGGAATTAGGGTTGGACAAGAGAAATAATATACCCACGTAAGGCAACAAAGCATAATGAATTAAATGCCAGGAAGAAACTATTTTTGTCCTAATAGTTACTTATTCTGTGTTTTTATTAAATAACAAAGACGTAAACAATTCCCTAGTCCCTTACATTTATCTTCTAAAAAATATTAAAAAAACTCGGCTACGTCGATATGGAACTACAAAATAAATAATAATGAAGATAAAAATGTTGAAAGACTTTCAATTAATACGTAATTAGAAAGTTGTACGTACCATGCAAGATGGTAATGGAAAAATACAACCCTGTTTAGTCAAAGGGAACGAAATCCATCCATTACATCAACAAAAACAAATTAATTCTATTTATAACTAATAAATTCCAGTAATTTTGACAATAATTATTCAGCATAATTCTTTGATTGATATCCGTTCCGAATTTTTCACGCAAGATTTATTCCCTTTCCATTTGTTCACAATCGTAATTTTATTAAACCAATCGCTGGAAAGACGTAAATCGTTTAAAATTTTCATACTGACAGAAAAACTTAAAAATTCTGGATAAAAGGTTTTTACACTAATAGCTTACGATTGATCGATTAAAAATACCATAAATAAAATAACTCGGAAAGAGAAAAGATAAATGCGGTTTGCGGTTTCCTCAAAAAGCTTAATTTACCAAGTCATATTTTCGTCTTTGTTTGAAGATAAAATAAAGCACATTCAACAAAGGCGTATGTGACCTGAAGGATCAAGTGGATCGAGTAAAAAACTTGTGTTATTTTTAGAAAAATGTAACAAAATCGGAGAACAAGAAATATTTAGAAACTTTATGGTTCAAGTGTTGAAGCAGAAAATTGCAAAGCTTTACTTGAACTGAACCACCGAACCCATTTCGAAAATTTTCTGGGAAATGCTCCAATATATTATTCATGTTACACAAAAAATTAATTAACCATTTAATAAGTAAGAGTTACATTCAAATAAAATTGATATAATTTTACAAAAAATGCTTATACGAACGAAATTAAAAAGTAATCAGAGGTCCAAATATTTAAATTATTAATGAGGTAATGACTTTCCAGAATTATTGTAGAGGGTAATTATATTAAAACTAAAAAGTTTTTGTTCAAATAAGTTG
Source organism: Rhagonycha fulva (assembly GCA_905340355.1). Lineage (NCBI taxonomy): Eukaryota > Metazoa > Arthropoda > Insecta > Coleoptera > Cantharidae > Rhagonycha > Rhagonycha fulva. The sequence goes on from HG996559.1 coordinate 6,267,704, forward strand.
TTTTAACGGAAAATTTTAAGTTTACTTTTAACGACTTTTTTTACTGTTACTAATTTTAACCAAAATAATGTTCTGGGTTTGAATGTCCCTTTTCTACAAAGTAGAAAATTTGCTGGTCCTGGGTAGACGACGCTGATTGTATCCTTCAAGGGCCAATTTAAAGATGGAAATAACAAATAAAGAAAAACAAAGATCTAGAAGACTTTTTATGTAAAAACCTTAATAATCTTCAAGCAAAGTAAAATCCAAGACGTATACGAAGTTTTTAGCATCAAAAGTTATTTCTTTTAGTGGACGTTTCCCTTAAGCATCTGTCTGAGGGTGGAAGCTTGACCATGTTGGATAGCAAGACTAATTGGCGACATCTTGATAAATGAAAATTATTTCAATTAAAATTATCCAAGTGGGAGCAACACAAATAAATTTCCTCCTCTTAATACCATCAGAAAGGCATCTAACGCTTCCATTTTATCCTGATAAAATCCGTCAAACAAATCCTTATTTGTGAGTTAAATAAGATGATGAAGAAAATTAAAACATAGACAAGAAAAGTTGAAAATATCAATGAAAAAAAGCAAAAAATGAGGAAAAACTGTTATTACTTTGATTTGGAGTTCGGCTTTTAAAATTAAAACAAATGATTTAAGTTTGAAAAAATGTTACGGATTTAAAAACGTAATTCGAGCGTCATTCACTTTAAAAAATTCAATTGAAATTAAAAAAAGTTACATGATACTCATGACCGAACAATACGGAGAAAACATGGAAAAAGCACGCCGCGACACTTCACTCAAAATGCTGCAAAATTGTAAGGAATTCCAAATATTCCTACATATACCATTTTCAAGGGTAGTAAATTTTCTATATAAAAAAAAAGTCTGAAGCAAAATGTGATTACTTTTCGTTTTCAATAGCTTACATGAACTTTTTAGTAATTTAATTAAATGTTCAATTTTGCATTATTCAAAACCATCCAAAAAAATTCAAATAAAAATTTGAAGGTTTTGTTTTCACGTAGTTTCTCTTTTTAAAAATATACGATGAAGCTGGTAGAACCTAAATCATTTTTGACGCTATAAAAAGTGCATTCTATATAAAAATTTGTAATTTGATGCTTCAAATGTGCTCATTACATTTGATAAATACATTAGCTATACAATGGAAAACTTTCCAATCAGGTCATTTGAAGAACTTACGTTTCAATAATCTTAATTATATGTTGAGGGTTAACCTCCCGCATTAACCCCTGATCACGTATCACTTTACATAATTTTATCAGATGATGAGATAACTTTTGTGGTGTTATTATATAGTAGACGTACAGATAAACAAATTCAAGTCACATCCACGAACTAACGAGATTTTCTAATAAGATCAAAACATGTATTATTTATTCCTCTATCGAAATTTTTCTTTGTGAGTTTTAAATTATTACTCTTTACAACAAAGTCGGCTACAGGACCGTTTTAGGGTAATCATAATCAGCATTCTCCTAAAGTACAAATAGTTAAATCATTTACTAACAAATTTCCAAGTTTTTTGTACGAATTTTAACTTTAAGTTTCACAAAAATGAGATTAGAATGTGAGGAAAAAATAGAACACAACATAATAAGTGAGTTATAAAAGTTTAACTTACAAACTTTTGAGTAGTTAGTTTAATTTGCATTTAGCAGCTATTGAATTTTGTTGAATACTTACATGATTTATGTTCCACCCCGCGGGATTTGTCGAAGCCGATTAATTTGCTACGATTTTTGGTATTAACATCACTTTAGTAATTCTTACTTTTAATGATTAATTGTCTCTTTTGTTACTTGTTACGATTTGATTATGTTTAACAACTTTTGATTAACCTAATTAATAGCGACACTATCGATTGCATTAACTATCTGTTGTAAAGTCTTTGAATTTCTTTATTAATTATTTTTTATACTTACTATCTAACATTTCTACCAGAAGAAAAGCAATCACAAATTTTATTTTAGTTTACCGTGAAATGCGATGTCCATTCAACTTTAACGCTAATCAATGAAACTAAAACATTTTCAAATTTATTTAAATTTTTGATTTTCTGTTAGAACGACTTTGTGGTTCGCATTTAACGCAAATAAAATGTTAAAACCAACATTGGTGGTTTTCATTTTTTGTAGTTGTATAAAATTCGTTTTAACCGAAAACAAAATATGTCACATTTTGCTGTGGAACTCAGAATCGATTTAATATATTTTATATAACTTCGATTGTATAGGTACAACTTTTCTGCTTTCACTTTATTGGTTTTTGAATTTACTGCTGTCGAAAATGGGGAATTGTGTACAACACCGCCACCTTAAGTGAAAGTGGAAAATTAATTAAATTCTTACAACATTTTTCTCAACAATGTTTTACTCCAACGGCAAAATCTTGACGTCTCAATAATCTGCAAATTTAAAATAAAAATTATAAATACGAGCAGTTACCCATTAACTTACTTCTTTTTTCCCTTTTTTAGTTCAGTTTAAGTTTAACTTTCGATCTTAAGCTACAAGAAACTTCATCAGAACCGTCGCGTGATTAGAACGCTTTACCTCTCGAATTTCGAAAACGTCATTGGAAAAACTCTTTCAACGTAGTATCCTCATAGATTAATGGATGGAAAACGTTTATCTTCCAAATAATTAAAATTCACTGAGCGTAACCAAGAAAATTGAAAACCCTTTTGTTGCAATTTTAAATTGCAGTAGATTTTTGTAAGTATACAAGGCAAAGAAACCTCAAATTTAGTTACGATGTATTTCGTAATTGCGCTCATTTGTTTCGAAGAGAAAACACCAAAAATTGGATAATTAAAGAAAAATTTTAGAACGAACTTTATTTGCAGAAAAGCATACTAAAATATTATAATTGCCAAAGTTGAACACTTACGCATAATACACTCCAACTTCTTAACCAGCAAATTTACGTTCAAGATAGGCAATAAATTTTTAAACACTTTAAAAAGAGATAATTTTTAATGAAAAACATTTGAAATTTATAGTTTTATTAAAGAGCCGTAAAACTGAAAATATTACTAAATTACTCTTAAATTTAATGAGCGGTTAGGTTCATAAAATTTAATAAAAAATTCAAACTTTATGTACCTATTCTATAAACAGAAATGTGACAAATTTATCACAAAATTTCGTGTTTATCGATTGGGTTATTATTTTGAAGTTTTCAATAGAAATTTAAGAAGCTTAAAAAAGCTTTTTAAATATCAGGATTTAAAGATAAAATATGCAACTTGAAAGCACGAAATGTTTCTGTCATGAAAATTTGGTTTTAAAAACTTTGAACGCTGTGGGTAGTTTGGGTGCAAAAAAATTAGTAGACGGAAAGATGTAGATATAAATTTATTGCCCTTTTCTAGGGAGGAACCTTTGCCGTGTTGATGCGATTACTAGAAAACTTAAATGGGATAATCACGTTTATTCGGACTGTCAAAGGGTTCTGAAAGCCACCATCGGGGATGTTCATAATTAATTAAATCCATCTATTTCATATAACAAGAAGTTTAAATCATTTTGAAAGATTATCGCATAACGTAATGAATTTCCAAGAGCATATTTTTATTTGGTTGCATTGTTTGCTTTGAGAGGTTTATTCTTTTGATTTTAAAGAAGTGGGAAAACACTTTAACTTGAGTGGGATCAACCACACTCAGATATTTGTACAAAAGCGACAAACGTGACCGCTCTATTAATCAACAATAGAGTGAGCGGTTGCAGATTTAGTTACAGTTAACATACTCATGTAAAAAATTTTCAACAAAAGAAATTGAACGACTTCATCCTCATCTTCAAATGCTGATATTCTATTCCAAAGAAAAATGTCACTTTGCGTATTTGCATAATATTAGGAAGAAATATTATATAATTATTTAAAAAAACATTTTTTCTGTTAGCAGTTGGATGTAGTTCATCCAATGAATAAGAAGTATTTTATAAAGTCCTATAAAATATTAACGTAAAAATAACTTAATATCTAAATAACCATTTCATCGTTTTCTAACCAAATTTAATCAAAAATGTTATTTGCTTAATGCATATACATTTGTATACGACATTGATAATGTAGTTTATTCATAAATTTAAATGCATTGTCAAATAAAGACTTGATCGACAAAGTATAAATTTTACGTAAAAGCATTAATGTTATCCATTATTGAAAATATTTTTTTTGACACAAATTTAATAGAAAATAAAATTAAAATGTAAAATTTACTTAAAATGAAACACAAAGGAAGAAAAGATTTTGATTAATTTAATATTAAATCAGTGATTCTTAAACATTTTCCTTTCGGCCAATATTCATCTAAAAGAAATTTTACGAATGGAAACTTGCACCAATTTCTTGTCATATGGAGGATATTCAGCAATATTTTCTGTTTCACAAAAATAAAGGCTCGCTAATGGGTAGTAAATCAAGTAAATAGGGTGAAACAGAATAGCAGTTCTCATAGCAAATCATCAAAACACCCTTGTGTGTAAACGATGAGTTTTCTGCTTTATCTAAGATTTTTGGGAAATATTTTTGTAATAAATGTTCATCATTATTCTGAAATAAATCAAATCAAAAACTATTTACAATATTTTGCAGCTGAAATTATTAAGGTCAGCTGCGACATTTCAAAAATATAAACACAGCTTTTATGTTACATAAAATCTAATGTAATATTTTTAAAATTCACTCAAGCTGATTTTATGTAAAGCAACAATGTTTCATCCTACCATGCTTAAAGCAAAAACACCCTAGTATCCTTTAAATTTTATTTCCGTAAAAAAGCTTTGTTGCTTTTTGATGGAGGATAATAAAATATGGAAGTAATATTTTTAAATACGCAGGGTTAAATCCTGAATTATGCACCAACATAGAAATTAACAATTTTATTGGCGTATGGACTACGCTGTAAAATTTTATTATTGAAATTTTACGATAAGTTTCATGATATAACTCTTTGTGACTTAAACAAATTGTGACATTGTAGAAGAAAAATTACAGTCTTAAATTCCGTCAGCTTAAATATATTGCTTTTTCGTTGTAAACTTGCAATACATGCTTTGTTAATTAACACATTGGGTATCGCGTGAAACATTTATATTGCAAAATATATTACAAAAATGTCATAAACACAGAACAGGTTTACAAAGATAGAATTACATATGGGAATGTCATTGCGTGATTTTCTTTTATTTCTACTTTTCAGAAATTTGATTTGCAAGTTATTTGAGCAAAACTGTGAAAACACGAAAAACATTTTGGTAGGCTTGGAGAATATGTTGTAGTAGCAGGCAGTGGGTGCCTTTTATTCTTAGCAATTTAAAAATATGTGGCTGGCGAAATTTTACATTCTTGAGGGTTTTTCATTTCCTTAAATGAAATTGCAGAGCAAAGCGATTTGGATGTTTATGTTCCTGTTACAAAATATGCCAAATAAATCACCATTAGTTGTTCCAGAAGCAGCTGTAAAATTAAGCATCAATTTGGTTCTATATGAGTATTGAAAAATTGGTTTTATTTTTTAATACTTTTGAAAATCATCCATTGTCTCAATTCTTTGATCCTTTTTGTATTTATAACAATGAGAAAGCTTTTTGTCATTAAATATTGATTGCAGATAAGAAATGAACTAAAAATTTATTATAAAATTGAAAGGAACAATGAATAATTGTCAAACTTTAAAAGTTGGGGTTTCTAAAACAACAAATTCAAAATTAATAAGTCAATTTCAGCAAGAGACGCTAAAGGCAAATGAATTGGTCTTAAATTTTTTTACATATAATATTAATTTATGTTGATTGATTGAACAAACAAATTTACTGTACATTAAGTTAATCTGCAAGGTAATACCGGACGCTAAATTAATTTAAATTCAACACTTTTTTTTTAATTCAACTTGTAGATATAATAAGGCAAAAACCAATTTTTTTCATGGTCTCAAAATACTTAAACCTGGTAGGTTCTTGTACAAAATTTCTTATTTTAAATGCATTTTAAAAATAATTTTTGCAATTTTGCTGAAAGAAAAATTAAAATTTTACATTTCAAACAGAAAGGAAATTACATTTTAACAAGAAGAACACGAACTGTAATAAATTATTAGAAAAGTATATTAAATTGTTTTTCTTTGTACCTACGTTATTTATTCATCTTTATTAAAGTTTCCTAACAAGAAATATACAGGTCTTGTTTTTAATGCACAAAATTCAAGAAATTTATATATCGTTATAAAATTTTAGTATTTTTTTTGTTCGTTAACATTCTTATTTGTTCCAAGTTATTACTCTTTTAAAAGTTATAATGAAACTGGAATGTTTTCTACAAAGTTTAATTTATAGAATTGTTCTCTAATTCTAGGTTAGAATATTACAACTTTAAATGCAGAATTTACCGATTATTTAGCTACAAAATTTTTAGTTAAAGAAATGCCCCGTCGTGAACAAGTCACAATTAATTATATTAATTTTGCACAATAGATAGAAAATTAACTCATGCAGAGTAGAGCCATGTTGAATTATGATCTTATTTGAAATTTAAATTATGAAAAAATTAAAAAATTGTGATAATTTAAGAACATATACGTGGGTTGCTGGAAAAGTTTCCGGAATCTAGTAGTTTCAGTGGCGTCACCTTTTTTTAACTGTCATATTCGTAAAATTTGATCTTTTTAACCTATATTTCAGTTGACGATTCGTACTTAAGTAAACCAGTTTAGTTTACACAGCATTTTAAAGGAAAAAATTGTAGGAAAAAATGGAATTTTTGTGTAAAAATTTTTGTGCCATGATTTGTTACTACTGTAGATGTGGTCTAAGGCCAAAACAATCCATCGAATGGTTTGTTTTGGCTTTTCGATATGAAACACCATCCAAGACTACTGTTTATACCTGGTTTTCCGAATTCTAACTTAGACGCACCACTCTCAGTGATGAATTTCGTGCAGGTCATCCAGCAACTTCTGTTGTTGCCAGTAATGTTGATGCTGTACGTGAAATAATTGAGCGAGATCGGAATGTGACATATCGAGAGATTCAAGCATGCTTGGGCATTGACATGAAAACAATACACACAATTTTTCATGATCATTATCAAGTATGGAAGCTCTGCAGTAGTTGGATCCCACACAATTTGAGAGCAGCTCAAAAGCAATGTCGTGTCAAATGGCGTCGAGAAATGCTCAAGAAATTCAACCGAGGTCTTTCAAATTTGGTCTACAATATCGTTACTGGCGATAAAACTTGGATTTATTTCTATGAACTCTAAAATAAGCAACAGTCCAGTGTTTGGGTATTTTAAGCAGAGCCTAAACTAACAAAAGTTGTCCGTTCACGTAGTCCTGCAAAGCAAATGATCGCTTGTTTCTTTAGTATTACTAGACATGTGGCAACCATAGTTTTAGAAAATCAAAGAACCGTGAACGCTAATTAGTATATTACAATTTGTTTGCCAAAAAAATAAGAAAAAACAATAAAAATCGGACAATTATTCTGCATCATGACAATGCAATCTCTCACACAGTGCGTCAACGGTTGACTTCTTATCCAATAAAAATGTTGATTTAATGACCCTTTGCTCGAATTGACCTGATTTGTCACCTAATGATTTCTTTTTGTTCCCAAATATCAAAAATAAAATGAGTGGTGAGCATTTTTTGTCATCTGAAGCAGCTGTTAAAACATTTAAAACGCTGGTTTTTGAGGTATAAGCTTAAGAGTGGAAAAAATGCTTTTGCAGATTGGTTTCGACGTATGAAAAAGTGAATTAATCTCAAAGGCGAATACTTTTAAAAGCAATAAAATTATTTACCAAATTTTATATGTGTTTTATCATATAGTTTCCGGAGACTTTTCCAGCAACCTACGTAATTAGTATTTTTTAATAAGCACGACTAACTGTCATAATTATTAATAATGAAAATTTTATTATTCCACCATTTGAAACATCCGACCGTAATAAAATTGTATAAAAAAATAACACAACGCATATTTTCTCTTATTTTCCTTTAGAACATTGTAAAACAATTTTTACTTTATCCCATACTTAATGACTTGTGAAAATAACCTAAACTTTTCTTGTTTAGTTTTAATTAAAATTAATTATTGTGTGAAAATTTTTGACATCCTAATCGCCAACAGACAGACTGTACATGACAGTAGATTAAGCTGCCTGGGTTAAAACGTACACAGGTCTAAATTATTTTTTCCTGCAACAAAAAGCATCTCGTGCTTAAAACGCAACTTTTTTAAACATCATCTTCATCCGTAAAATTAAGTTTGAAAATTTTAACATAAAACACAAAGAAAACACTTCATTCTGATAAAATTTAAAACATTGCAAAACGTCCAAGAAAATTTGTTTAAAATCCTGACAGATAAGGGTTATCGAACAACTTCTCATGAATATAGGAAGACTCGATAAAGATGTAATTTGAAATAAGGGTGCAAGTAAGGTCATAAAAATAACGAACCCCGCATTTGCATTTTAATGTGCCTTGGACGACGTTTCAAAAAGGATTTGGTTACAATTTTAATTCGATTAAAAGCTTTAGATGAAGTTGGTAATTAAATTTTGGCATTTTTAACTTCCAATTAACAATTGATTGCTTCGTGATTAAAGCATTTATTCGATTGTCCTTATTTAAATAATTACAGATCTGGTTTAGACAGAATATATTTTAAAACTAAATAATTGCTTCAATTTAAACGATTTAGCAAGATTGGTCCGGAAAATTTAAAATCTGTTGTCAAAAATATCGGTTGACACGTTGATTACCACGTGAGTATAATTTAGACACTACAGTTTTAGGTATGTTCTGTACACCTGTCCACGTGTATGATTTAGCATTTAAAAAGTTGAATGATGTATTATAAAATTATATTTTATAAATATTCAAAAACGCAAAAAAGAGAATCAAAAATGTAGATCCGAAAATCCTGTTATACTAGTTGTAACGCAGAACTAATATTCCGGTCAGTTGTTAGTAGCCGAAGAGCTGTTAATTTGACACAAGCAATATGGCAAAAAAAAATCCGAAAATGTATTGGGATTTGAAAGAACATTCAGAACAAAAATTAAATAAGTTCAATTTGCATAACTTTTTAAAACAATTGATGATACCCTTGACAATTCCTGTGGGTCTGACTTTAAAAAACAAATTTTCGGTATCTCTCAAATAAAGTTTTAAATTAAATTAAAGATTAATTGAATAAAACACAAAATACCCTAAACCATTTTTGTTATGGAAGTGCCCGAATGTCTGCATGTTCAAATTGTTTTGTATTATTTGGTTTTCTTCCGAAGTTTGATTTAAAATCTACCAGTTAACAAAACTAACATCGATTTTAAACTTTTTTTTATTATTTTCTCAAGTAAGATAGAAAATCCTTATATGTATTTATTTGCAAACGTAGCTGACTTTATTTGGATTTGAAGGAAACAAAATATTATATCTTATTTGACTTACTTTATTGCGTTCTATAAGAAATAGCGTTTTTATGATCACGTTTCCAAAAGCGATTCATAATTCAAAAATTATTATATATTTTCAAGAAAGCTTCAATTTGTTTTTAAAGTTCAAATTTATCATATTTCTACAGCAGACATTAATAAAGCTTATCGATATTTTGAAATTCATCCAAAGGTTCCCAATAAACTTATCCTTGCAATTACGTAATATACCACTATTCATCTTTGTTCAAATATTGTGATAGTAAAACATCAATAAAATCCGACCGACTTGATTGATTTGTTGTGAATAGAATGTGTCATCTCTTTCGAATTTGATTATAGACTTCAAATTGTATTAGTAAATTTTGGATATGCAACTTTAAAAATTGACCTAAAAAAAGAAAATAATAATTCTTATTAGATAAAATAATAGCATTTCTAATTATATGCAACTGATGATTGGAAATAACTGTGAAATAGCACTATATTGAATTATTACAGCAGCTTTGAATAATTTAATTATAGTTTATCAATTTTTACCTCGTTAAAAACCGTTTGGTTTTTAATAAAATTTTTTTGTTCATAGGTTCACCTATCTGCACTTTTAGTTAAAATTCACACATTATTTTAACGTTGGATTAAAGTTTTGTTAATATCCATAAAGCAGATTAAGTTCAAAACTAAAGTAGTTATTAATCAGCCAAAGGCTTGTTGAATATTTTATAAAATGCATTATGGTAGGATGCATTATCTAAAATTTTAGTAACTTTCAAATTTAACTAATTGTTAAGAGCACCTCATTTTAAAATTTTAATGGGAAGTACAATTAATTTTGAAATATTAAATTTAAAAAGGATTTCCACAAATAAATTCTTAAATTTACATAAGACCAAAACATTTAAATAAGACCAGAACAATGCAATCAGACTCAGGAAGTTTGAGAAATTACTTTGTCTTATTCTCTTGGATACAAACCAAAATTAACTGTAATTATTTTCACTCAAATAATGTTAAATTGTTGATGTGGGCTTACTTAGAATACCATTTAAATAATTTTAAAATTTGTTTTTTATATTATTATAAAATTACAGCTAAAATAAAAAATGTTTGTTAAAAATTTGTAACGCTTTATTCGCTCTGTACTAACTGGCTGCCAGCTAGCTAGCTGTGCGGCGGCTACATCGAGTTGTCACAATTTTCATAAATATTATTATTACTCCAATTTAAATTTACACGCTTAATAAACAACTTAAAAAAATGGTAAATTACCAACAAAACAATTTCAAAACATGGCAGTCAAATAGCACATATTATCTGTAAATGTCAGCAGGATGTTGAAGCAAATTTTTACTGTTACGAATTTTAGTCAATAAAGGTTGATATGGCCAGCTTTCAGCTCGGTAATTTACAGTCACAGCTGATTAAGCTGTTTATGGTCAGCTGCCTGCTCGTTGTCAAAACAAATTTATAATTTTAGCTAATGTAGCAGCCAATTTGGTTGTCACAGCTAACTGTCAGCTAAAATTATTGCTCGGGCGGTCTGCTGAATTTATTTAAAATTTATTAATTACGTATAATTTGTTTCAGAACGCATCCTGGGTGAAACTAAACGAAGCTTGAAAAAATATAGAAGTCCATCCAGTAGGCAAGAATTCATCACAATCTTGCCAACTGCAGTCGAGAATGTGCACGCCGGTATATCGCCCATGTAATTAAAGCACTAATATTATTGTATTATACACACAAAATATATCAGATTTCACGTTTTTTGAACCTTAAACACGCTTATATTAAAAAAATGACTGCCTATTAAATTTTTTATCACCTTAACACAATTATTCTGTTTATCTGAAAAAGAAATTTTAGAATTGAATGCGAATGTAACATAAAACCTTTTTGATCCCGAAATGCTTCTCAAGAGTGCATTCTCATCGCAGCCAAAGCTTCGACTTTAATATATGGATTTGATATGTAAATTTTGTATAAAACTACCTACATAAATTGCAGAAACTTGTGGTTTCCCTTTCATCAAATTATTCACGTTTATCTAAAATAAATAATATTTAAATTAATATTCGACAAATTTTTACTTTATTTGGTTAATTAATTAGCAAAAACAACAACAAAATGTATTTACCTTATTTTTGTAATACCTAATCAATTTTTATACTAACATTTTTGAAAGTAGTAAGAAAAATTTTATATGCAACACGTGTAAAAATACATTATTGCACTTGTTCCATAATTAACTATTGCAGAAGTAAATAAATCGACAAGTAAATGATGCATTACACCTGAAGCCTTCCTAATATCAAATCTAAATAATAAAACTTTTAAGTGATATTATTGTATAATTTTAATGTTTGATTTTAAAACATAAAATGTTTGCATTTTTGCATAATACAAAACAGATTATAAAATATAGTTTCAAGTAGACAAATAACTATTATTTGCAGCCATCACAAAAAGGAAAAGACCCGCAGTTTGTTCAATAATTTAATCTTTAATCTTCCATTCGTTTCAAATTAATTTTGCTAATACTTTTGAAATACTGCAAAAACGTTTTAAGCTTTATGATTTTGTGTGTTGAATCACAATGGCCATAAGAATTAAAAAATATGTAGTACATAATTGTAAGTAATTCTAATGACGGTTTTGTGGAAATTATTGTGGAAAATTTCTTACTATACGTAAATAATAATTTAATTCTGCATATATAAATACAAAAATATTATATAACAGAATTAAATTATTTGAAATACTGCCAACTACTGAAGTGAATAAAAATTTCACCCATTGGCTAGTCATTTTAACCGTTACATTGATTTTATTAGATGTATCGTGTAATTCTTTCTTGACTTTGAAGTTGTACAATATTAAAATCAGAATTTTTCAGAAAATCAATCAGAAAATTTAAAAATTTGTTAAAAATTGTTACACAGCCCTCTCCTGCATGTATCAACCGTAGATTAAAATAAGAAAAAAAAATAGAATAATCGAGACTGGAAGATTACATACTAAAATCCGTCACCTAATGTAATTTGCTATAATTTCATGGAATAGAAAAAAAAACTAGAATATTAATTTTTAGTGCTTGGTTGTTTTGATCTATTATGCGTAAATATATACTCTTATTTACCTTCCCGTATCAGAAATTAGATCACCATTATTATCAACCACTGTTACTTGCTTTATGTACACTATAAAATATAATAATAATATAATTACGTGCAGTATTTAGACACACAATTTTTTATTTATGCGCACTTGCTTTTATATTTAATTTTTAATGATTATAAAAAGGGTTTTCCATATGAGATAATAATCTCTGTTTTAAGGTTATATGTTATATTTTATGTATATTTATCGTTAAGATGTCTAGCCTGACGAACAATGACATAGAAAAAGAATAATATTGATTCGATGGTTTGACATTGCCTTCCTGAGAGAGACGCGGGGAATAAATCTTTTACTTAAGTCGGGTTCAAATCAGACATATCGGTGTTAGAAGTTCATGCTGTAACTAAGTATTTTATTCACAAATCCCAAATAAATATGAGGATTAAACATTTGCCTAAAAGTACAGGATTTCAACTTCAGTATTTTAGGGCTGAAGTTCAACTGCAGATTCTAATCTGGAAAACCTTTATATAATTCAAAGCAAACTTTACAGATGGTAATATTCGACGCGTAGTGATTTGTACCCTCATCATTGGGGTACAAAATGTTAATTATGGTGTTACTTATAAAATCATGGTATAATCCTAATTGGATTGCTATTTAATTATTAGTTAATGACCAAATAAGTTTCAAATCTGCTGATCTGATAAACAGATTAATTTATTTAAATTACAAATTTCATAACTATTATAATGACATAGTTTCACTGTCATAAAATCTTTGAATTGGTTTAAATTATGCAGTGTTTACACAAACACCCATGTAACTGTGTAATTTATTTTTCTTATATAATTATCCTCATGGGGTTAATAACTAATTATCCATATAATTGTGTCAATACTTTATTATCGCCTAGTGCTATTTTCACACATATCGCAAATTCATTTGACCTAATAATTCAAAGAATGATTCCATGCATTGTCGAACAAATATTTGATGGTTATGGTGTGGATGCCCCAGTTGTAGCCCAGTCACTGTTGAATTTCAATACCAACTTTCTGTGATGCAAAAAGTTAAATTGCTGCACAACCGAGAGTAGTGAATATTCGGCTCCGTATGGAAGCAGTATCATCATCATCAACAATCATTACATCCAAAATCTGACGTTTAGTCTCCCCATATACATATTTATGAAGGGGCTGTTAGCCCCCCAGGCTGGCCAGGCGGGTTGACAAGTGCAGTACATAAATCAATTTTTGAACTTTTCGGATCACACAACATATGAATTTGGCGAAATCAGGATTTGAACCACGGTTTCTCTCTCTGTTGTTCATCTATTGACTGCAAGAGGTTTTCAGAATTTTAACCAGTTTTAATCTTTTAATTAGATATTCCTCCAGCCCGGCTACAAAATTTATCTAACTTCATTATGACTCTCTACTCGCCAACCCGTCTGCCCAGCGTGGTGAGTTATGGGCAAACCCTTCTTTCCCCCCACTTGGGGGGAGTCTAAAAAAGATATGTAATGTTCTGGAGTTTACGTTTAACCGCACTAGTAAAACAAAAACTAGAAAAGGCCTATGTCCAGCAGTGGACGAAAGATGACTGAGAAGAAGAGAAGAAGAAGAATTAGATATTCAGGAATTCAATTTTGCCTTCATAACATAGAATGCTCCTGAGAGGTTTTCTTTTCACCTCATGAATGTCAGTTGTATCTGTTCCAAATATTGTAGCCTAAGTTGAGTAAAAGTCTTACAGCTGCAGAAAATGTGCTTGGCCGATTCAATCTCCAATTCACAGAGTCTGCACCTACCATCGGCTTCCAGTCCCATTTTTTTAAGGTGATATTTCACTGGGCAATGTCCAGTTCTTTGATAATTTTGTTTTTTATTCTTTGATTAAAGAAAAAGCCTTTTAGCATCTACAGTCGAGTTTTCCATAAATTTCTTTGCCTGTCTTTCCGTTGGTGTATTATGCCTTAGGGTTTTTTTTTTCTCCGTTTTTCATATGTACTTCTAGATTTGCAGTCACCTGTGTGCGTTTCAAAAAATAAACTTTTTACACATTTTTAGTGATTTTTGTGCTAAAAATCTACAAAACCACTTAAACAGAAAACGTTTAGACCTTCTATTAAAAGCTGGACGTAAATCAACTTCATTTGTTTAATTTTTGTGGTTGAAAAGTTAAATTATTGTAAATAATAGAACCATTCTGTTTAGAACACTACAAATAAAACTCACACATAATAAATAATTAATTGTCACTTTTAAGTTTAAAGATCACTTTTAATTTTAAAATTATGGTTTTACAAGAAGTGTTACAGGAATAATAATATAGCAAAGCGACTTTTAGTTCAGACCACATTTAATGTTTAACCCTTAATTTTGTGATCACAGATCGCTTATTTTTGACCTGAATGGGTCGATTTTTCTATCAAAGAATTATTTAAATATAAAAGCAAACACGTAAATTCATTGGATGATCATTATCACTCTGTTTACTTTTACAAAATATTATTTGCAAAATTATAATTTTAGCAATTTTATTATTTATTCTCTTCGAGCTGAAATCCTTTCTGTAATCTATTTGTTATCAATTTTGGAATATGACAATATAATGTTTCATTTGGCTTAGAAAGCAGTCAAATAAATTTTGAGGTTAGGCGCAAATTTATACGTGGGTTGCTGGAAAAGTTTCCGGAATCTAGTAGTTTCAGTGGCGTCATCTTTTTTTAACTGGCATATTCGTAAAATTTGAATTGACCTGTTTAACTGTTGGAATAACTAATGCAGATATCGAATGATGTGAGCACGTTTAAATATATACAAGAACTTTATTTTACACAATATGTACAATCACACTACATTACTATATTTACAAACAATGGATGTTCCACTTGATACAAACTGATGTCAACTGACTATTCGAACGTGGTAATCGGCTAACTACGCTATTGAGCGCTTCTGTCTTGTATCGCTAGGTGTCACTACATGTCCTCTTTCTAACACTTCCCCTCGATATAAGACGGATCAATTCCGCACAAAGATTCAAGTCCCAACAACTTGCTACAGGAATTGTGCTTCTGTCGATTGAGACCTTTTGTGAGTATGTCGGCCACCATTCTTTCCGTACTGATGTGGAACAACTTTAAAGCTTCATTTCATCGGCCATTGCCGTGTACCATTCCGAAGCGTCAGGTCCATTTGTTGCTTGCTTCATGGTTACCTCCGAAGCAAACACCTCTTCCGTTTCAACTTTGTTGGCTGTGGGTACCATGTTGTGCACTTTCTTTGGTCTTCCCCTGGCTCCGGTCCTGGCTATTCTTGGTCTGCCTCGACCGTGTGTCGTTTCAGTTGCGTCTTCACCTACAATATCTGTAATATCTTCGTTTTCACATGCAATGTTTTCGTTTTCACCTGCTATGTTTTCCTCATCGTTTTCACCTGTGTCTATTGTGTCAATTTCCGTCATCTCTACATAAGAGTTTATATCTTCAGCCTTGGTATCTTCCGGGAAAAAATCTGCAAAACTAATTCTGTTATCGGTTTTACCTTCGATGAATTTTACGTCTCGGGTCACTTCGATTTTCTTCTGATCTGGTAACCATACTCGATAACCCTTGGCTTCTTCCGAATAACCCAGAAAAATTCCTCGTTTTGATCTTGCGTCAAACTTGCCTTTTCCTGGTTCCTTGTTTATGCAGTAAACTTCGCTTCCAAATTCCTTGAAATTGCTTACATCGGGAGGTTTCCCATACCAAGCTTCATATGGAGTTTTCTTATTCAGACTCTTCGTAGGACATCGATTACGTATGTAATTTGCTGTGTTGACAGCTTCTGCCCAAAATGATGATGGTAAACCGGATTGCATCAATAAACAACGAGCTGTGCTAACGAGAGTACGGTTTTTTCTCTCCGAAATTCCATTCTGCTCCGGACAGTACGGTACGGTCAATCTTCTAACGATACCATTTTCCTTTAGTAGTTTTTCAAAACCCTTGTTTGTGTATTCTGTACCATTGTCGGATTGGATGCACTTAACCTTTTTTCCTTTTTGCCTTTCGACCATAGCAATATAATCTCTTGTTGCTTCGAGGACATCGCTTTTAGACTTGATGAATCGTACTTCACACCATCGAGAATAATCGTCGATGAATTCCACGAAATATCTTGCCTTTCCTTGTGATTCCACCCTCATCGGTCCACATACGTCCGTGTGTATGATTTCCAAAAGATTGCATTGTCGATCAGATTTCTTTGGAAAAACGCTTCTTGTCATTTTACCCTGGATACATGTGTCGCATTCGAATTCGACGTTTTTCAAGCCAAAATTAATTTTAATGCCTTTGATCGTACCTTGTTTTGCACTTTCAAAGAGATCTTGAAAATTAAGATGACCAAGACGCCTGTGCCATAGCATTATAACTTCCGACGATGTTTGATTTCCTGGTTTAGATATCCGACTTTCCGTAATTTTTGAAACATTTTCCACGACGTTGTTCGCGACATTTTCAACACGATTTTGTACTCGCGTGTAGTACAAATCGCCTATGCGATTGGCAGTAAATGCGACGTTGCCGTCTGGGGCAAAAATTAACGCGGTATCTTTCTTGAATAATACTTCGCATCCCGACTTTGTAATTTTACTAACGGACATTAAGTTGGTACGTAGATCGGGTACGTGTAATGTGTTCTTTAATTTAATGTTTTTAAATTCACCAGTTACACTAGCGGTTAAATCAACTGTTCCTATACCGAGGATTTTCGTTGACGAATTGTTTGCTAAGTTCAAATTTGCACAATTTGATTGGCTTAAATTTAAAAAATTGTCTGCGTTTTTACATAAATGTGACGTGGCACCACTGTCTAAACACCAAATATTTTGATTTTCGCGCGAACCAATTTGATGAGTTGCTTCCGAGCTTGTAAGCACCATTTCCGAGCAATTCGCGGTCGATTGATTCCTATTATTGTTTTTACAGTCGATGGCTTTGTGTCCCACCTTTCGGCACTTGTGGCAACGATATTTAAATTTTTCCGAACTTTTTGTCGAGTCGCCATTTTTATGACGCCATTGTTTATTTTGTTTCGCAAACATTGCGTTTTGAACATAAACATCGCCATTTCTCGCGTCACTTTCTTCCACGATTTTTACACGTAACATTTCTGGCGTAGGTAATTCATCGCGTGATTCGATCGCACACCGGAAATTTTCAAAACTTGCTGGCAGGCTGTACAGTAGCATGATTGAGAGCAGGTCCGAATTAACTTCAATTTCCATTTCACTTAATTTGTCGACCGTGTCGAAAAATTTGTTAATGTGTCCGCGAATATCTTCATGATCTTCCATCCGTTTTAGCATTAATTGTTTCAGTAAGGTAGCTTTACGTGCCGGACCTTTACTTTGATATATATTTTCCAATTTTAGCCAAGTTTCACGTGATGTAATACAATTTTTAACTTGTTTCAATTCTTTCGGGCTGATTGACAAAATTATTAGCGATTTTGCTTTGCCGTCGAATTTTGACCATTTCTGTAATTGTGAGTTGACATCTTCACCGGTTACGGTTGGTTTCACGTGTTGTCCATTTACATAACACCAAAGTTCGTCTCTTATAAGTAATGCTTCCATTTGAATTTTCCACGTGTCGTAGTTTTCACTATTTAATGATTCGATCCTTACCGTATTCATCTTGACTTGTTCAGATTAAATTTCATAATAAAGAATTTCAAAAAAAAGTTTTTTAATCACTCACGTGTTTCTATTGTTTGTAAAAAAAGTTTTGTTTCACTTATTTAAATTTACTCACTTGCTGTAGCCCATAACCTGTTGGAATAACTAATGCAGATATCGAATGATGTGAGCACGTTTAAATATATACAAGAACTTTATTTTACACAATATGTACAATCACACTACATTACTATATTTACAAACAATGGATGTTCCACTTGATACAAACTGATGTCAACTGACTATTCGAACGTGGTAATCGGCTAACTACGCTATTGAGCGCTTCTGTCTTGTATCGCTAGGTGTCACTACATGTCCTCTTTCTAACATTAACTTATATTTCAGTTGACGATTCGTATTTAAGTAAACCAGTTTAGTTTACACAGCATTTTAAAGAAAAAAATTGTAAGAGAAAATGGAATTTTTGTGTAAAAATTTTCGTGCCATGATTTATTACTACTGTAGATGTGGTCTAAAGCTAAAACAATCCATCGAACGGCTTGTTTTGGCTTTTGGATATGAAACACCAACCAAGACTACTGTTTATACCTGGTTTTCCGAATTCCAACTTAGACGCACCACTCTCAGTGATGAATTTCGTGCAGATCATCCAGCAACTTCTGTTGTTGCCACCAATGTTGATGCTGTACGTGAAATAATTGAGCGAGATCGGAATGTGACATATCGAGAAATTCAAGCATGCTTGGGCATTGACATGAAAACAATACACACGATTTTTCATGATCATTTACAAGTATGGAAGCTCTGCAGTCGTTGGATCCCACACAATTTGAGAGCAGCTCAAAAGCATTGTCGTGTCAAATGGCGTCGAGAAATGCTCAAGAAATTCAACCGAGGTCTTTCAAATTTGGTCTACAATATCGTTACTGGTGATAAATCTTGGATTTATTTATATGAACCCTAAAATAAGCAACAGTCCAGTGTTTGGGTATTTTAAACTGAGCCTAAACTAACAAAAGTTGTCCGTTCACGTAGTCCTGCAAAGCAAATGATCGCTTGTTTCTTTAGTATTACTGGACATGTGGCAACCATAGTTTTAGAAGATCGAAGAACCGTGAACGCTAATTGGTATATTTCAATTAGTTTGCCGGAAAAATAAGAAAAAACAATAAAAATCGGCGAATTATTCTGCATCATGGCAATGCAAGCTCTCACACAGCGCGTCAACGGTTGACTTCTTATCCAATAAAAATGTTGATTTAATGACCCTTTGCTCGAATTGACCTGATTTGTCACCTAATGATTTCTTTTTGTTCCCAAATATCAAAAATAAAATGAGTGGTGAGCATTTTTTGTCATCAGAAGCAGCTGTTAAAACATTTAAAACGCTGGTTTTTGAGGTATCAGTTTAAGAGTGGAAAAAATGCTTAGCAGATTGGTTTCGACGTATGCAAAAGTGAATTAATCTCAAAGGTGAATACTTTTAAAAGCAATAAAATTATTTACAAATTTTATATGTGTTTTATCATATAGTTTTCGGAAACTTTTCCAGCACCTACGTATATGTAATTTAATTAAATTGTAATTTCAAAGTTGCGTTTTAGCTTACTTCATCAAAACGTCACGCACAACAAACGCACGGTGAGAAGTCAAATTATTCAATACAAATAACGTGACAAATGAATTAGGATATTTGCACTTCCAACTTCAAAATGCTTAGAATTTTAATTTTTGTTAAATGTCCAAATGGAATGCAGCCATTAGTTTTCCTACGCTCCAGCATGGTTAAGCGTACGCTCACGAGTAAAAGTTAATGTTTATGTGCATCTATGTGAGTATTACGCCACTATTCCTACCACAAAAGAAGCGTTCTATTTGTGGTTAGCAGTTAAGTTGTAATTGCATCCGGTATCAAACGAAAAAGTAAAATTGCTTACAGCAGGCATTTGAATTCCTTTTGTTAGGCTCCGAGGTATTTTGCATTAATCGACGACCGCATCTCTTGATCGTTAAAAAAATTCAAGAATCCACAAAAACGTGCAAGTCTTTCATTCATTATGAAAAAATGATACAATAAATTGTGTAAGGTAACTTTTACATGACTTTCTATTTAATTTTTTAAAATCCTGCTTTCGTGTCTGAATTGCCTGGTTTACAGGTTACGTGTTATTTTTTACAATTTCATTTTTAAAAATGATTCACGTCTAAATATAACTTTTATGGTATTAGTAAGAGGTTAAACTCAAAAATTACCTAACCGTTTATGAGGAGTTCATAGCGTTCCGGAACACTTAAGCGTGCACCTAAAATTCTTAATATATTTTCTACACTTATTGCTAAAAAAGGTATAAAATAGTTAATTGCGTGACCACAATTTTACACTTTTAAAACTCAATTCATAAACGAACGTATTGAAAATCGTATTGATAAAAATTAAAGCTAAAATAGTGGAATAAACTCTATTATAGTGGCTGCTTTGCAAAAATCCAAAATTTTACAACAATTTCAATTGAAACGTAATTATTATTCCCTTGATTTCTTCTTCAAATAAACAGTCCTTTTTCGGGCGCCTTAATGTAATGAAAAATGTGATGTGCAAAATATAACCAATCGGTGACTTTGTTTTGGCTGTATCCGCCAATGACTGTACTGTAATCTTTCTTAACCTGTACATGTTCATCAGAGACTTATGCTATAATTATTGACACTGTTTAGTAACTCCGGAAGGCCTCTCTGTGAGAGTTTTAATTGTGATAAAATTAATTTACTACTTACATAATCAAATCAGGTATTAATTATTACTTTCATGTAGTTTATTTACAATTCACTAAATTAATAAATTTATGATTCGATGTATTAATTTGCATTCTATAACTTTTGTCAGCACAATTCAGGCCTGCCCAAATAAAATTAATAATGCAATAATTGTAAATTAATCCTGAATTAGCACAAAATGTTTACGTTATAATTAATGCTTTATTTCCAAATAATTTCATAGTATCTATCATAAAGTATCAAAAATAAAAATCAAATTCTTGCAGTAAAACTTTAACTTTTAAACATTCCACAAAGGGAAATGAAGTCTAAAAATCGCTATTTTTATTTAGTTCTTCCTCGTAAAAAGTATGTTGACCCGCACAGTTTTTGTTAAATTTACACAATTTAAGCTTGACGAGAGTGGCAATCGTAAAACTTTATGTTTAAACGCTTTTGCGAAACGAAAAGTCTCTATAGTAGCGTATAAGGTTTAAGTATAAGAAATATATTGAGTGAGCTTTTTTTTATAGAGTGGGATGAGGGCCACGGCGGATACTCGCAAAGCATGGAGGTGGAAGTTCGTGAGGCTGGTCCCCGAGATTCCACCGCACTGCTGGTCAACAATGCATCCACAAATCCTGGGACAGGTAAATTAATTGGTTTGCTCTCAACCAACATTGCTTGCTATTCATGTCAATTAAGTTCATTTGTAATTTGTGGCTTAATTAATAAAAGCGATAAAAAATTAGAATGAAGTTGATGGATTTTATTTATTATTGTTGTTTCTGGAAAAATTGATCAACAGGCTAATCCTAATAACAGAAAAATTATGGTGTAATACACGTAGAAAACGCACTTTTTTGTTGAAAATGAGATACACCAGCTTGATATCTTTTACATCCACAAAATTGACTCTACTGTGGCTGTGATATATTAATTTATTTTTGTTTTTGAAAAGAAGCGAAAACCGCGTTTTTGTTTATCTCTTAAGCGATTTTCAATTTCACGCTACTGAGTTCTGAACAGCGTAAGTGACGCAGAAATATAAATGTATGCAAAAAATGCTGATGGTTTAAGTTATTGAAGCTAAAATATAGAAAAATGATCATATTTAATTCTATCTAACATTAGGTAGTCACTTAACTATTGTAGAATTTAACCGCAAATTAAAAACTGGGTAACTTAAGTAAACTTTAGTTCTCACAAATTTCACTTGCTCAAATATTCCATTCTTCTTCTATTAGGTTATTGTTCAGCTATCTCTATCTATTTGGTTAACTAACTGACAATCTTTATAAATTCAGTTTTTCGTACTTCCATGGCCATAATTGTGAATAAATACATATATTGGGATAAGCCTTTTAAATTAGTGTAACGTTTAATAGTTCTTCGTGCCTTTAATCAGGACGGAACTACCGATCATAACCAGATTACATTATTTTCTCGTTGTTATATTTATGATTTAGCTCAAATCAAGTAAACCAAAATACCATTAAAAACTTGTAACGGAAAAGAGGGGTGTTGTACAAAAGATACGTTTATTATATTCTATCTCTGTTTCATTGCCTAAACCTACACAATTTTTTTTAATTTGGTCAATTAAATCTATTATTTAGTTAATCAAGTAATTAATTAGTTCAATTGAAAGATATTGTGAGACATTTACATTAAAATGGTATTTGTTAAAGGTAATTTAATATTCTGCAATTATATAATCAATTAAGTAAAGGAATAAGCACAATAAAGAATGCACTAAATACACAAATCCTGTCTACCTTAATATTCATCTGGTATAATGAAAGGTAGGTATGTATACAAGTTTATTATTTAGTTTAATAAATTTGATTGATTTTTGATTGATTGATTACAAATCAAAATCTTTATGATTATTTGTAGTATTTAAAATTAGACTTAGAATTAAAGTACTCTAAATTTTTCCTGAATTCTATATTATACCTAGATTGTATTGCTAATGTTGCCAATCCATGCCAATCTCATTTTCAGTCATTGTATTTCCATTTAGCCAAGTACTTTAAGTACACTTTTTTTAATTTTTTTTCTTCTTTAGACAAAAGCATATTAACCTTTTTACAAAGTCTTTTATGGCAGATTACACCTGTATTACTTCTTTATACGAGTAAGTCATAATTAGCACTTCAATAGGTGCAAATTACAAAAAAGGCAATTTTGAAAAATTGAAATTTAATTTTATTTTCTATTTAAAATTAAAAACTTCTAACGTTTTAATTCTGATTATTTTGTAATTTTTTAATTATGTTGAATTAGTATTTTAATGATAAAAATACACCAATACGATTTTTCACATAAAAGTAAGATTCTTTATATTTCCAACTTAAAAGGATAATTAAAGCTGATGAGGGTTGTCGTTGTTCGTGTAGGCTGAAGTGGATGTGTGTCTCATCACACGCAGTGTTGAGATAAGACAAAATAGAAATAATTTTCGTCTCTTCCAGTTTACTTTTCGTAATTTGAACAAAAAACATCAGACATGAGTCGTTTTCAAATCATCTAATATTGAAAAGAATGCATTTAGGAGATTTTATCTTTCGGTCTTTCACTTCAATAAAGGAAAAAAATCGTCGGCTTCGTTTGAAAATAAGATACTTACATTAGCTTATCAGCTAATTTACATTTTCACTTTAAACTTTCAGATCCAATTTGTATGACAATAAATGGGGAGATGAATTGTGTAATTCTGGATTGGTATGCTCAGATCATCATTTTTATAATAGATTCGAACAAGCGAATAGCAAATAATCATAGTCCTGAAACGTTATCACAGTTTCCGTGATCATCACTTTCCCAAAAGTATTAAAATCTACCCTTACTTTGACAAAGCGCTACTCAGCATATTTGCGTTATTTGGTTTAAAAAAGTTATGAAAAATCATCTAGAATAACTTTTATTCGCATGCAAACAAAACGGTCTTCCATTTAAATCCATTACACAACCACATTAATCATACTACATGGTCTAACTTCAATTCAAAATAAGAAGTTTCAAACTATCGAATTTCCTAACGGTGCTCGTCTCAGAAATTCCTTTACACTAACTCACGTTATCTGGAAAATTATTCCCTAAGGATGCAACCCCATCGTTAACTTTTAACAACATGGAAGTAAGCAAACATGAAACTACTACTTTATAGAGTCGAATACATGCTAGTGACTTATCAAACTCCAAACGTCAAATTGGGAATAGCATTAAAAAGTATAAACTTTGTTGTGCTTCTATTGATTAAAGCAAATAAATTTATCACGATTCACCCTGGGTGATTTATTAGTACAGCTTTCTGTTCAATTTAAGTCTGCCTTACTTTGAAATGCAGACCAATTCCCAAAATACGTTCAAAGAAAACTACATAGAAAAAAAACAACAAATTGCCCACAAATGAGCTGTTAAAATAAAAATCACTTTTTAAAAGAGACATTACAATCCCACAAATAATTTAATCTTCTCCGAGATTTGCACTACAACGTTGTAATTAAATTAACCTGCAAAAAAACGAAAAGAAATTTGTTAAAGTTTTTGGTAATTATTAAACTTGTAAAAAGTTCAAACGAATTAATTTTTTTGTTTTATTTGATGAGATTTTAAGTGAAACTTGTCAAAATAAAATTTATTGGATTTGCCTTCATCGGGGTGTTTATATTGGACGTGTTGATCCGTTTATCCAAATTTAGTTTAAATAAAAATGAGCGGTTTTACATAACTTGAACGATAGGAAATTATATCGGATGGATAATATAGGGTGAACGTGAAATTGTATACCAATTTATCAATTTAATGTCAGCTCAGAATTACGGTTAAGTGGAGACTTGAGATTTAAGTTCGGTAGTTTGTTAGGCAATATTCTGGAAACAAGACGAAGTAAGAAGTATACCGGTTAATATGAAGTAGGGAGGCTTTAATTGCAAAAGTTTGTGTTTAGACCTTTAATTTGTATTCTATTGGTATATTAAACGGAAATTAAAATAGTTCAAATTAGTTGGAAAATTTATTTCCATATCTGGAATTGATAAAAAATATTCCCATTTTTTTATTTAAAGTAAGAATATAATACACAGAGTAGAAATGCAGAATTGCAGGAAAAGCTCTTCAACTTCCTCCAGCATCTTAGCATAATAATGAAGTTTCTGGAAAGCATTTGCAAAATTAAGCTCAGCAATAATACTTTACTACTTAAATTAAGCAAAAAATTTATGGCACTTTAAAGAGCCGCATACAATGTTTGACGACTTTTTTAGAAGGTTTTACATTATTTCTTAAAAGCTCTTAACTTTGTTTTTAATCTTTTTTGTTTTACTGTCTGATTTTAGAAGGACCAGTAGTGATAGTCCGTGCAGAGGAAGTACTGCTCGTGGTCCTTGTGTTAACACTTTGGGTTGCTGCTATCGCATTATTTTTTAACCGTTGGGGAAAAATTCGAATGTTGGAACCGTATCAACCAAAATTTCAGCAATCACATAGACCGTCTTGTCCATTGGCACCATTAAGTCCAACAGGAATCACTCCCCAAGTGAGCACTGTGCAACGACCTCAGAAATCGATCTGTGTACGCTATACGGAAGTCTTTATTAAAGCAATTTGTTAGCTAATGGACCACCGTCGGTATTTAAACTAACTTTAAAAATTAATTTCTTATCTAAAAGTTACTTGCTATCTTTCGTGGCCACTTAAAAGTTTTTAAGATGAACGTCATCAAAGTTTTTAATAGTACATTTCCGACTCTGGTTCATTTACTTCTTGCACTAAAGACACTAGATTGATTTTAGAGCACACGCACGCACTAGTAATTTAAGTAACTTTTAAGTTTTGGGTAATCTAAGGTGAGTTTAGTTTTAAGCAACTCTCTAAACTTTTTAGCAGGTAAACTTAATCAAAATTTACAGTAGAATGAGAAATTTTCTGGACGCCAGAAGATATCAGAAAAAACAAATCTATATCTTTTGAGTTTTACCCATTCAGTAGCTACTAAGCAACATCTCATGATGGTTGAATACCAAAAGAAAAATTTGATGTACAAGAGCAGTACGAAAAGTGCGATCAAACGCTTTTGAGAAATCCGATACTTACATGACATTTTCTGGCATATTATGTTTCTCCAAAGCGTTAACGATATAAAGTAAAACAACCAGGAAAGAATAATTTATAAAGAAGATAACATGAGATGGAATTTCATTAGATCCTGAGCTAAAGCTATCGGGCAAATCACAAAAAATAAGTTAAAAAATTCCAGCTTTAGATAGCCTTCAAAATATTCTGAAACTAAAGAGATTTATAAAATAGATGGTGGTTTTACATAATTCTTTTACCTAATAAGAATTTAATTCGTATAATAACACGTTAATTGCGTTTTTGCATGATCAATTTAGTTACATAAACTTAGATTACAAGCAGTGCTTTGTAACAAACTCAATTACCGTTTTATCGGTTTATGTGTCATATAAAATCAAAAATACAACAAAAATAATTATAGCGTTAAGACTTACAAGCAGCAGCCGAAAAGTTTATTTGATCAGTTAAGCTTAATTTTCGTGCCACTAATTGAGGAGAATTTCAGCTTCAATTTTTTCAAAACAAATATCTGATCACGCCATTATTTAAGTAGTAGGTACTTAACTAACGTTTAAATGTAACCGTAAAGCATGGTCCAAACATTAAATCAACTGCCGAAAATAACTCAAGTTTGATTTTCAAAGTTACCAGATGTAAACTTGAGACAATAAATTAGAAATTAGCACAAAGAGGCAGTCATTGCCTTGCAACTAAAGCAATCGGCTGCAAACACGGTGTACCGGGTTCAAATCCGGGGAAAGGTAAACATTCTTATGTTTATATATTCTTAGAATAGTCTCAATGCTTTGGAAGACACGTTAAGCTGATGGCTCTCCTGGGTTAGTGAATTGCCATCATCAATATAATGACCAGGGTACAGGCACATTCAAGAGGCAACCCTAGCAAGCTACCTATTGGATGCAAAAAAAACTCTACATGCTCAAAGAATCAATAGTAACATTATAGAAAATTAGCACTTAGAAAACAGGGGAATATCTAGTCAAAAAGTAAAGTAGAAGATAAAGAACAAATGTAAATCAGAAGAATGACAAAAGTTGATGCTCAACAGTGCAATAGAATTCAACTTACAATTATTATAAATAGCTAACATAACACTACCTTGTAAACTAAGTTATAAAATGTTCCTAATGATTCAACAATTTTACACAACCAACGCTAAGTGAAACACTAGCAATATAAATGAAATGCTTCGCATTGAACGTGTCACAATTGATTTTACCAGTCTTGTAATTTTAATTTTTATATTAACGTGTACGATGAATTAACAGTTGTTAATTTCAACATCCATCTGACAATAATTAAATATTGTCATTATCATTATACAAAGTATACCTACTAACAATAAATTAATGATCAATTTTACTCCTCTTGGCAGTATCTAAACTTTATTGTAAATTTTAGCAAAGTGCTTTATACTAATAGACACATTTCTCCGAGGCATTTTGTATGAGTTTACTAAAGAACCAATTTTTTACTAGCAGTATCTCAGTTCAACTCCATTTTTTATTTCTGTCACGTTCTACAATAAAGTTGAGAAAATTGCCTACAACTTACAAAACCCTTATTTTTTACTACCAATTTGAGTCTGCTTGATATTTTAACAATTTCATCAAACATTTTTGGTAAATTTATCATTTTCACATTATTAATTCATGGTTCACTTATTAAAATTAACTTGAAAACATTTTCAACTTAATTTTCTTAAGTTTTTGTTGAAGAAAATTTTCTTTCTTTTTAACAATAAAATATTATAGAAAACTTTTGAAAGGTCGTATCTAATTGTTTTTGTATTGTTTCAGCAACGAATGTCATTTTCTAAGTACAACGTAAGCTGTTTAAACGATACGCTTTATTCTGGTTTGCCATCTCCAAATCCAGGAAAAAGGCTGAGGCAAAATTCCGTATTTGTTGGAAGTTCGACCATGGCTTTTATGAATCCACCTAGGAGAACAAAATCAGCATTCGATATTCAACATTTAGTGCTTAACGAAGCAAGTCCATCGTCGGTTTCCAGTTGTAATTCTCTATTGCCAATGATTACATCTTTCCGAGATCGAAAACCGTCTATTACCGTAGAAAGAGCCAATTATGTGGGTAGACGTAAACCATCTATGGCCACAGACCGTCCATTACTAGCACAGCATCACTACGCCAGAAACCGTAGACCATCATGTTGCGCAGACAGGATTTCGTTATTTGGACGACAGCGAAATTTAACTAGCTTTGATCAACCAACCATAAGTCTTGATCGTAAAACGTCCATTTCCGTTGAAAAATCCAATTGTATAGTTCATCAACCGACGACTGTGAGTTTCGAAAAGCCTTCAGAATCTATCGAACGACCGTTTTTTGTAGTAGATCCTCCATCGACTAGTCAGGAATATCCTCCAACGTGTATAGCGGAAGCACAAATTACTCCAATACCGTTTAGAAAAATTTCACTTAGTTTTGAACAACCATCTAACGTGCAACAGGAAAAGCCGCCTCGAATGGCTACTAGCTTAGACATTAACGCTATTACTTTAGACCGACGATCTTCTATACCGGAGTCTGACCGGACTACTTCTGACCGGGCTTCTCCTATTAGTATCATACTGGATGAAACAAAAATAACAGCACCACTAATTGAAAGTTTGAAAAGTTCCGATGTATGATTTTTACTTTATTATTTCACATTTCGAAAACATAGTCTCTTGACTCGACATTTCTGACGTTGCTTTAATTAAGGAATTGTTTGTTATACAGCGAAACTCTGTTCAAATTTTTCTACCATATTTTTGTTATTTGGAACGAACGATCAGAGTTTCACTGTAAGTAAAATAATTTGTAACTGTAATTGTAAAAAATTCAAGTCAGCCTTACTTCGCTTTAACATTCATTATATTCAAAATACGCCTACAATTTGATATCGCAGTAAAGTTTTAAGTCTCATTTATGACATTAATAATTAAAATTTGAACATTTAAATTTCATCTCGATTAAATTTAAAAGTTTCAAAACCTTTAATTAAATATTCCCGATTCTCGATATAAACTTTTAAGTGCAATTTCAAATAGGGTAATGTAAAAAAAAAGTTTTTAAATTATCACTTATAAATTTTCATTTTTACTATAAAACTGCAAACAAATATTTTATAGCGACAGTTGATCACTTTAAATCTTCGTCTTGTCGAAAAAATTATAAATTAAAATTGCTGATTGCTAACATAAAATAAAATTTTTATTTCTAATAGTTGTTGTTAACACTTCGGTGCCCTAATTGACTCTAAAATGTTACACCGTGCATAAAATACAGAAAACCTTTTATTTTTCAACACTTAATTTTCTTATGTAAATTAATCACCGCCGTAACGGTTAAGTACTTCAGCTTGAATAGACTTACTCGTTGTTTTAAGATTCAAGAAACTGCAAATTATAATATGTTAAAATGAGAGTTCTCGAGTGATACGTTTAATCTGGATGAGCTAACTTTAAAAAATCAAATGAAGCAAAGATTGTTATAACTCTAATTTGTTTATTTACTACAAATCTGAAGATACAAGAGATAATTCGAGCTAAGGAACCCCAAATTTACTGAAGTTGGTGATAATCGACTCAGTTTTCTAATAACTTTTCATTTCTTTTATCGATCGTTAAATATTGAACTGACTTATTTATAAAAGAAAACCAAATTCTCACCCTGATCTATTTAATATTATTAAAAGTTCAACTGGAACAATCAATTATTTGTGATCCAGGTTTGTTATTAATTTTTATCCAAAAATTAATCAATGGCTCCAGTTGAACGCCACTAAGATACTAATACTATCTTAAGTCAATTATCCAGAAGCTGTAACAATAATGTTTTATAAAAACAAAAACTGTATTTCCCAAAGAATGTAAAGGGTGATTGAAATGGAGCACGTAGCTTACAGTTAAAATTTTAAAGTAAATACTCCAAAATACTAAAGTATTTTATAAAAATTGTTAGTACTCTTACAATAAGAGTATCTATTAACATGAAGCACATGCTTTTGATTTTCATTCATACAACTTGGAGTATTTACTTCAAATCTTAAAGTACGTACTACATGCTCCGATTATTCAAACCACCCAATGAGCAAGCTGAACATAACATAATGTTTTGGCTAACACTTAACTTAAAAAATGCCATTATTAAAATCAGAAATTATTAGCTTATCATTTATCGACACCTAATGATAATAAAATATAATTAAAATTAAAGCTTTGTATTTATAAACATTTTGGTCTAGAAGTCATCATTGTACGATATTACAGTAATTAAAATTTTTTTATCTTCCAAACAAAATTAATTTATTGCTTTTTTGACCAAGATTTAAGAAAAACAACTGTCATTGTAGCAATATTTGTGGAAAAAAAACTGATAATATTTAAGTCGATCAGCTCAAATAGTTTGTGTACTTAGATTGTGAATATTGTGAAATGTGATATATTGATACATTATGCTTTTATGATACATAGGACCAAAATTTATAAGGTGCGTTGGTCAATTTGAAAATTTGAAACTGTTAATATCAACAAGCTACTATATTTTTGTAACGAAATAGGTTAGATAAGAGTAACACGTCTACAGAAGATGATTTTTATTTGAATAGAATTCATTATTTACCATAAAAAAACATAAGTATTAAAAATAATTCTAAAATATTCTGTGTAATGGATTGTAAATAAGTAATAAAACTATTATTATTTGTTACTATAATATTATTTTAAAAATAAAACGCTAAATATTTTTTTTATACTATGCAAATTAATGTATACAACATATCCATCATAAATACCCCAATTGTAATTTTAATGTTTTTTTTTGATTTTTTTATGCTGTTTGATTTACTCTTTATTATTTTGTTTCTCCCATTGAACAACGTACCTACCCATTCAAATTAATTTATTATTATTATATGAACGGTATACAATTATTGTTTTATCTTCGAAATTAAGCTAGAGAGTGTTTTTAGAGGCAATGAATTCTATTCTTTAACTTAAACAACAAAATATTCATAACATCTAGAAATTTAAGATAAAAAGACATCTATATTGTATATCTACGCATTTAGACCAATTAATATAAGTAGAAAGTGATAGAAATAGCAATTTTCAACTAACTGAACCAACTTATATGATACATATTATTATATAAATAGATACTACATATTAATCTATTGTTATACTATTCTTGTGTTACTTATGTACTGAAATTGTTACTATAGCAAAAATAATAATAAAATAATAATCTCTTATGGGAATTTACATTTTTGGCCACTACCTCGAGGGGCCACTTGATGTTTGTAGACAATTACTTAGTTAGGGTTTTACTGACACCAAAACTTGGTAGACCTTGATCTTTTTTAGATTTTTAATATGGTCAGATTATAGTGATTGTCCTATAATGAAGAGAAAGGTAATACAGAGTATGGAAATAAAGTTGTAGCGGCTGGGCAACAAAAAATAAAAAAACATATATCTTGACAGTTAGTGACAGCATTGTTATTATTGTGTATTCGTTGCATTTTCAATTAAAGTTCTATCTTATTCATAATTATTATTTATTTCGATTCGTTTGGGCAAATACCCCCAAACTGGTGACCCCGCAAGAAGAACATAAATACCGTTGTGTTTCGTGCAGTTGAAAATATTCGAAGAAATCAAAATGACCAACCCAGCTATAAACGTTAGAAGCGAGGAGCTGAACGACTCACAGCAACTCTCAACCGTCAATTTGGAAGCAAAAATAGCAGAACTACTCCAGCAAGTTGAAGATTTGAAGACTGTTCAACAGCCACCGCCACCACAAACTAATATATCACAACCTTCACCGCAATTTGAAGTAAGTAAAGATTCCACCAAAATTCCACCGTTCCATACAGCAAAGCCTGATCTTTGATTTTATCAGATAAAGGCACAGTTCCGCAATAATGGAATTAAAAACGATCAAACAAAATTCGACATTGTGATAGCATCGTTGGATCCTCAGTACCTCGACGTGGTGGCCGACATAGTAAGAACAGTTAACACAAGAGTACGCTGACTCACAGGAAAAGAAGTTAAAAAAACTACTGCAAGGTATGGGAAATGACAAACCTTCCACACTTCTTCGAAAGGTGAAGTCCTTAAACAAATCTGCTATGAGCGTAAGTGCTATAGCATCGTTGTGGCTGAGTAAACTACCAGAAACCACCAGATCGATTATCAGTTGTTTAGACATCGACCTGAAAAAGAAAGCCAAGCAGATAAAATATTGGAGTTAGCAACTTATGAAACATCCGTCATTGCAACACCGGCATCCACTAATACCCAAGATACCTTATCAAAGCAAGTTCACGATCTTAGCAAACAAGTTGAAATACTAGCAATGAGATTCAAACAAGTAAATTCAAATCGTGGTCGTTCGCCAGCACGAAGTCATGGTCGGTCAAACAACAGAAAGGGATCTGCCAATAGGAAGTACGATATGTGTTGGTATCACTACCGTTTTGGTAACCAAGCAAAGAAGTGCACGGATTGGTGCAAATTAAACACCAATTCAAAAAACGAATTAGACAACACCCATCTCCAGTTCTAGATGAGGTGTTGTCTAAGAAATCAAGTCGATTATTCATAACCAAAAGAATCCACAACACTAAATTTTTGGTAGACACAGGTTCGGATCTGTCTATAATGCCACCATCAGCTCACGAAAAGAGAAACCAAGTCAACGATTACAAATTATTTGCAGCAAATGGTTCTCATATTGCAACGTATGGACAAAAATTATTGACTTTAAATTTTGGTCTTCGGCGACAGTTTACATTCCCATTTGTTATAGCAAACGTCTCCAGA
Source organism: Rhagonycha fulva (assembly GCA_905340355.1). Lineage (NCBI taxonomy): Eukaryota > Metazoa > Arthropoda > Insecta > Coleoptera > Cantharidae > Rhagonycha > Rhagonycha fulva. The sequence continues at coordinate 6,300,681 of HG996559.1, forward strand.
CCATTAATCGGCGCAGATTTTTTGGATAATTGTAACAAACAAACAAAAAAATTATTGACAGCAATACCAAGTTACAAGTTTCTGGAAGAGTCGAATCGGTTGCTAACGCAGACGTAAATATCACATCAGTTCCAAGTGGTTCCAAATGCGAGCAACTCCTACGTGAATTTGTGGACATCACCCAGTTCAACCAGGTCATCAAACGATCCGCCAAAACAAGTATTTTCCACCATATTAAAACCCAAGGCCCACCCGTATTTGGCAAAGCTAGAAGGTTACCACCAGGAAAGTATGACATCGCAAAGAAAGAATTTGATTTCATGATCCAACAAGGAATCTGCCGTTCATCAAATTCACCATGGGCAAGCCCATTACATTTGGTTCCAAAGAAGAACGGCGATTGACGACCATGTGGAGACTATCAACGCCTAAACGCTATAACTGTTCCCGATAGGTACCCGGTTCCGCACATCCAAGACGCAACAATCAACTTGGGCGGATCACAGGTATTCTCCAAAATTGATCTAACCCGGGCATACAACCAAAATACCAGTACATCCAAAAGATGTCCCAAAAACCGCCATCATCACGCCGTTCGGACTTTTCGAATTTATGGTGATGACGTTTGGTCTTCGTAACGCTGGTTAGACATTCCAACGATTCATCGATCAAGTTTTGAAAAGTTTACCATTCGTTTTCAAATATATTGACGACATCGTAGTGGCATCGAAAGACCACAACAGTCATACTGAACATCTCCGCATCGTATTCCAAAGGTTTCAAGATCATGGCCTGAAAATCAACATGTCAAAATGCGAATTTTTTCAACATAAAATAAATTTTTTAGGTTATATTATCGACAAAGATGGCATCCGCCCTGCTCCCGAGAAGGTCGAAACGATTTGCAATCTTCCGCAGCCCAAAAATGCTCAAGAACTACGTCGATTCTTGGCGTCCATAAATTTTTACAGGCGATGCATTCCCAACGCAGTCATCTCCCAAGGCGTTCTGCAAAAATTAATAAAAGGCACCAAGAAGAATGACACTACGCCAATTGAATGGAACACCGAAGGATCAGCCGCTTTCGAACGATGCAAGCAGGAATTAGCCAATGCCGTATTGCTATCACACCCATCGCTTAACGCCGATCTATGTCTTTATGTTGACGCATCAAATATGTCTGTTGGTTCCGCACTCCAACAATCGAGAAATGGAATACTCCAACCGCTCGGATTTTATTCTAAACGACTCACGACCACTCAGATGAACTATAGCACCTACGACCGAGAATTACTTGGAATGTACCAATCAGTAAAGCATTTGTATCGTCATTGGAAGGTAGGCACTTTACCATTTACAGCGATCACAAGCCACTGGTTTTTATGTTCAATAAAAAGCCAGATCAAGCTTCGGGGTGAAGCTAGATAGATTTCATAAGTCAATTTACTACCGATATCCGTCATGTTCCCGGTCCAGAAAACGTAGTAGCTGACATTCTGTCAAGAGTTTAGTCAGTAAATCAACACAATGACTCAATCGATTACAAGTCATTAGCCGAGCAACAAAAGCACGATGAAGAGCTGGAATCAATTCTAAAGAGCAACAATCCGGAAGTGTCCTTACAACTAAAATTGTGCACGTTTCCAAACATCAGTTACCCCATCTATTGTGATACATCAACAGGAAAAATATGACCATTCATTACCAAAACTTTTCGACAAACAATCTTTAACGCCATCCACAGCTTGTCACATCCCAGCATCATATCTACAACGAAGTTAATAACCGATAGATTTGTATGGCCATCAATCCGCGGTGATACGAGAAAAATGGCACGAAATTGCATCGCTTGCCAAAATTCAAAGATCCAAAGACACCTCAAACCACCGTTGTCGACATTTCTGGTTCAAGACGAACGATTCAGTCACATCAATATCGATCTGATCGGACCACTTCCACCATCCAACAATTTTAACTATTATTTAACCTGCGCGAAACAGATTCATGCGTTGGCCGGAAGTAATCCCTATCTAGAATATCACTGCCAAAACTGTAGTCAAAGCTTTAGTCAGTGGTTGGATATCAAGATTTGGTATACCTCACAAAATCACCACAGACAGAGGTAGACAATTGGAATCCACTCTATTTAACGAATTATCTCGAACTCTAGGCATCAAACATTTAAGGACCACCTTATACCATCCCCAAGCAAACGGATTAATCGAACGCCTACACAGATCCATCAAGACATCGATCAAATGTTACCGTTCCAGCAATTGGGTCGACATACTCCCAACCGTTTTACTTGGATAACGGCTGGGCAACAAAAAATAAAAAAACATATATCTTGACAGTTAGTGACAGCATTGTTATTATTGTGTATTCGTTGCATTTTCAATTAAAGTTCTATCTCGTTCATAATTATTATTTATTTCGATTCGTTTGGGCAAATACTCCCAAAAAGTAATTACTTTCTTGCATGGCATATTTTATTTTCATAGGTTTTGATGAATCGACTGGTAGTCTATTAATGGTTGTCAAACTGTGATTTTTGCCACTTAATGATCAAAATTGCAGTAATTATCAAACTTTCAAAACAGATTTGTATAAGACATTTTAATAATTTTAATCAAAAATGTACAAACAAAGTGTGCAAATCAACTATTATAATTTTGACTATCGACAAAAAAATCAACAGCCTACATCATGGAACATCAACCTAATCTAACTAAAGTAACCATGGAAGTACTAACCTCAAATACTTCTTCTATTCAAATATACTCAAACAACAAACGTCATTCCAGCACCAGAAAAAAGATCAGGCAATTATATCGAATGCTATACATGAACAAAAAATTAAAGATTACGTTTATGCAATTGAAAAAATGGTCAAACTAACCTACGTTATAGCAGCTACGCGAATATCTAGCAAACGCATCTGCATGTATCTAAAAATAAAAAAAATTGTGAATCAACTTTCACAAACACCAAAATGCATAGAAGATAAAGAAATACAAATCCAAAGACTCATTTCACGGTCAAAGAAGCTGATACTTTTGAATATTTCACCAACTATTCTAAACGAAATTTTAGAAGATTATATTAATAAAAATGACCCTAAATTGAAACAAACATCACTGAATCAAACATCTTATTATATCTAAAAAATATACTAAAAAAAAAAACATTCAAAGTCAAATTATATGAAATTCTTTGACAAAATAACAAAAATGCAAAATGGTATACCGCAGGTCTCGCCTATAAGCATAACAATGTTTATTATAGCAATAAACACAATTGGAAATAACATCAACAACCTTGTAAAAATCGCACTATTTTCAGATGACATCACCATTTCCTGTAAAGGCAAAGACATAAACACCATCAAAGAATTACCCCAATTAACCATACACTTATTAGAAAACTAGTAAAAAAGAACAGAATTCAAAATATCAGCAGAAAAGACACTTTAAACGACTGAGAAAAGACAACAAAGAACAACCCATTTTTAAAAGTAGTGACCATCCTATCAAATTCACGAAAGTAGTCAAATATCTCGGTATGCAATTGGACAACAAATTGACCTAGAAGGAAAATGTAAACTACGTAAAACTAAAAACAATGCAACCATTAAATACTATTGTCACAATTGGAAAATTTATAAAATTACGTATAATAGAAATTATTCATGTAATAAACGTGACTCACAAGGAGGCTGACCTAAAGTAATAAAAGCATGCAATGCTGGAAAGTAAATATTAAACGGAAGTTATAGCCATTGAAGATAAGCTGATTAAGGAAAAAAATTCAATATTAAAAGGCCCTTTGAAACCAGCAGAATTAGTTCCGTCCTGGATGTTCACCGGTGTTTTCTCTAGCAAGAAACTCACATCAACATAAAGAAATTGGTTGTTGTTCTGCTAGTTTTAGGGTAAGAATTTATGTACCTATATATTTTCATTATTATACTTATCACTACAAAGAAGTACAGATCTATTATTAAGTCAAAAACCAAACTTCTAAATATTAATTCTTCTTCTTTTTAAGGTGCCGTCTCTTATCGGAGGTTGGCGAGCATTTGAAATGCTACATCTTGGTAGATTACTCTCGGTGGTTTGCCATTGCCTTCCGAGAAGAGAGGGTCATAATGAAGTTGGATACATTGTTTTGCCGGGTTGGGGATCGAACCTAGGGCTTCTAGCCTAGAGTCCGGTCCTTGACCCGTTCACTTAGCTCACCTCCCCAAAATATTAATTAAAAGTTAATAAATAATAAAAGTACTAAGCATTAATCTCTAACTATTCCATAAGGGTGGTTAGAAGTTTATTGAAATAAATGTGATAATATGCTGAATCAAACCACAAATGGGAAACAAATTGTGAGACATTACTTAAAGTTTAACAAACGATGATCCAAACAAGGATGGAATATGGAAATACAAATAGGTATCGACAATTCCCTAATCGGGGTACTAAATTGGTACATCCAATACCAACTACCAAAACTGTTTATTACAAACAAAGAAGTCAAAATATAACTACGAAGCATACCAGAAATGATAATTGATATGGAACTTCAACGATATAAGAAGAAAACTACAAATCACCACATATATTATATTACCGATTTCAAGTTCATATTGGATCTATTCAAAACCTTTGAGCAAATTTTTGGAAATGCTTCAAAAAAGACGATTGTGTGGGATGTGCTTTTTGCATAATGGTACAAACCGGTAATATCGTTTGCCCAATAATCAAATACTTAAGTACACATTAACGAAAAACAAAAAACAATTTCTAATCATTACAGATTCTTTCTGCGCACTACAATCATTAAAAAACAGTAGTTTATATATGGGTACCATCACCATGCAAAAACAAAAACATGCATGCTGCATACCGATTCAGCAGGTGATAAAAAAAGCATATATAAAAAATGGCAAAATTAATAGAAAGATTCCCAACAATAATTACTCAAAATTAAAAGATCTATAAAACCATGGAAACATCCACAACCAAACTAAACACTAAAAACCGCTCTAACTAGACTTAGGCTTGGACTCACAGTATACAGCCATTCGTTTCGATTGTCAAAAGAGCCGCCGCCACTGTGCACAGAGTGCAGGGCAGTATTTATTGTGGTACTGTGGAACATTACTGGTGGAGTGTCCCAGATACTCCTAGCAAAGAGAAGAAAGTGGAATATCAAAGCAAGTTGACCAAGCTTTAAATCCAAAAACCAGCAAAATCATCAATACAATAACATACTTACAAAAAATAAATATAATAAACAAACTGTAAATAAATCCAAAAATGCTAATAAACTCAGTTGTTGATGCACGTTAATTTTAAATAACATTGATCATCAAACCGATCATCAAGGCCACCAATAGATTCTAGAATGAAAAAATGTTATGTTGTCTTACATTTTGAGAATATTGAGAATTTTTAGAAAACAAAATTAGGGTTATTAATAGTAATAATTGTAAATGGAAATTTTGGTTTAAAAGCATGTACGTACTAAAAATTTTGAACTAAAAAAATTCGTACTAAATTACCTTGGCTAAATATTAGTTTATGTACCTTAGGAATCGTTAATTCTAAAATAATATAATATACTGCACACAATAATTTATGTACATACCTAATACGAATACCATTAGTTTTATTTGCATAATAAGAGCTAATTTACACATAATAATTCAAAAGAAACAAAAAGGACTTTTAATAAAGTAAACAAAAAAAACAAATCATGATTTTTCTAAAAATAAAAAATATATTTCTTTAAATATAAACTGATGAAATGCACACATAAAATTAATTAAATATTTGATTACTCTGTTTACTTTAATTAATTGAACAGTTTAAATATCGTGGTGTTGATTTGAATAGCAATTAAACATCTTATACCAATAATAAAAATGTCATTATAAATTGTAAACAATTTCGGATAAAAATCAAAAAAATTTAGATAAACATGCAACACAATTTTTTAATGGATCATAAAATTCAAGAGATAATGTTATCAATCATTTTAAAAATAATTGGACTTCCCTACTAAAATAAGAAACCAAGTGCAAGTAAAACGACGAAAACAGTTTTTAAATTAATATTGTAAGTCGGGTCTCAAAATTACATTTTTGTAGTTTTTTTGAAATTAAATAATTTTATAAAATATAAAATTATAAAATTATAGAAATTATAAAAAATATAAAATTAAATTATATTTCTTCATTAATAATTCACATATAAAAAACCACGTGATTCTCTTTTTTATAAAATTTTCATAACTTTAAAATTGGTTCTAGAACCAACAGTTACTGAAAACTTGAATTTTTTTTGTGCAATGGATGAAGTACGAACTCCAGATTTGTATCTCATTTTCCGAAAAAATGTCGGTTGGTTCCTTATTGCAGAAAGGCGAGTGCAATTATTACTTTAATTTATTAAAGCAGTACATTTCATTAAAACAATTTTGAAAACATTTTATAATAATTATTTTATGTATGTTCAAAAATTTAATTACGCAAATTATCAAGACAATTAACGTCATTTAAAATTAATTTTTCGTTGAAGTTCCAATTCAAAATAGAAAAATTTGTAGATAATTACATTATTTTTTTTAATTTTTAGCATCAAATAGTTTTGGCATTAATATTGAAGGATTTAAAAGAATTAAGGAAGTAATTTAATTATTGATTGGGCCTGTTAATATAATTAATCCCATTTAGTCAAGCTGCATTAACATTATTGAAGAAAACTCGTAAGTGCTCGCACGCAAAACTTGAGGGACAGTTTTAAAATAGCTTTGTAGGTACGTAACAATTTTTATAACCTGATTTATATTTTGAATCAAAAATTTTGGTTCTTTTGTCTTTTAATACTTTAGGGTGATTTTCAATTTTATTTTTGATAAAAACCAAATTATTGTAATATTTTATTTGATTCCTGTTTATTAACAGATTGATAAATTACTATTAATATTATATTTTATTAAAAAATAGAAATTTAAGGGGTAAAGTCACTCCAGGTATCAAAACACAAGGTTAATTTTGGGAATTTTTGTCAAGAGTATAATAAAACTAGTCGAAAATTTAGGTGATGTAATTAAATTAATTGAAGTGTATAAAAATATTTCTTTATGCTTTTAAGGGGTTTTGCCACTATGGAAGCCTGAAAATGAACCAACATTTGCACAATTTTTTTAGATTGGGAAAAAAGTTTTATTTACAAAACAAAATATACCACTTGTTTACATATGTATTAAGGTAATAATATGTATTTTTTAACATAAACAAATTTACAAAGCGGCGGCACAGAGCAGCTTTTAAAAATACATCTTTTTAAAAAAGGTCTTTGGGGCTTGCAGCATAACTTGAGTGAATTTAATCTTACAACAAAAATAAAAAAATCTACTTAATCTACATATAAATAGCTAAAGAATGACTTACGGAATTTTAAAAATATTAATTTTTGACAAAATAGTAAGCTTTTGAAGAAAAAATTCGATTTTTAGGCAAATACTTGGACAGAAATTTAAAATAACTTTTACAATTTTTAATATTTTGCAAAATCCAAACGTCATTCTCTTTAAAATCTCATACAAAAGCTACAGTTAAAATTTGAATTCAATTGGATAAAAATTGTTTGAGTTATGCTGCAAGCCAATTTGACTTTTGTAGTTTCGAGAAAGAAGCGATTGAAAGTTTTAGTATACGTATATCGTAGTTAGTTCAGTCGCACTAAATAATATGTAACTTGCTCAATTTTGATTATTTTAACTTGAAATTTTTTTCACACATTCTTGAATATGTATATTTCGATAAAATGCAAAATAAAAAAAACTCGATTTTTTTAAGTTTACAGTGGCAAAACCCCTTATTTTAAAATGTGGTTTTCAAGATCGAAAACTGCAAGGCACTTTTATGGAAATCCTGACGGTCGTACTGACTGTGCCCGTAAATTTTAAAAATATGATTTTTCAAAATTTGAGTGTTTGAAAATTTGTGTACATTTGAACAAAATTGAAAAAAAAAGTCGGTATACGGGCGAAAGTTTTACGTGACAACGACTTTGAGTGGTAAAATAATTTTAATGTGAATATTCATTCGTATAGTAGGAAGAAGGATGAAATAATCTCGCTCTGTCTCTCTCGCTCTTAGGCAGGCTAACTGTGCTCGAGTGGAAGGGACGCGTGCCTTTCACTTTTTATGTCTGTCTCTCTCGCTCTTAGGCGGGCTAACCATGCCCGAGTGGAAGGGACGCGTGCCTCTCACTCGCTCTCATTGTGAGCGCATAACGTGAGCGGAGCGTAACGCAGTTTCTTGAAGTGTCACCCGGCAAACCAATTTATAAGACGTTGTCACGTCAAAATAAACAAAATAAGTCAAAAACCTAGTTTTGCGGAAGGTCAGGTTCAAAAACGCACGTGACTGGACATCCAAAACCAGGGGCGTTTTCAGCTATCTGGCTTAGGGGGGTAATTTACCAATATCAATGTAAATTTCAACATAAATTGATCTTTTTTGTTGAAAAATAAAGGGTAAATAATAATTCTTAGGGGGGGGGGTAATTACCCAATTACCCCCCTCTGAAACCGCCAGTGTCCAAAACACGTAGAGGGTTGAAAATCCAGAATCGAGAAACGGTGAGCAAGAAAACGATCTCCAGGACAAAAACAGGAGACGAAGTTTATATTTCACCTCAAAAAAATAGGACTGAAATGTAATGACTGATGCGAACTCCGGGCACATTTTCTGCAGCTGTAACGCTGTCGCTTAGAGCGACTTAGGTTAAAATATTTGGAAAAAAATACAACGGCGCCCAAGAAAGTGAAAAGACAACTTCTTAGAGCATTTTATGTTTTGTTAGCAAAACTGAATTCCTGAAAACTTAATTAGAAGAGTTAAGAACAAAGGATCGACACTGATCGCAGTTCTGAAAGGCTCTCAGTCAATCGACCCCTAAGTACAATACAATACTGCAGGCGTTGCTTTTTGACAAGTATGCTGAATATTTTACAAGTAGTAACATTTAAAAATGAAATTTATTTAAATTTTAAACTAAAAAAATAACTTTTTAATGCAAAATTGGTTTTTGATTATGTTCTTATTCTTTCCAGTTACAAAAATTATAATTGATTAATATCTGTTTAAATTTGAAAAAGAATTATTTTTAATTATTTTATTATTATTATTATTTTATTATTATATTTTATTATTTCGGAAAATCCTTATAATTATAAGGTCAACAAGTTTGCATTTTATCGATGAAAAATACAAGGTTGATTTTGATAAAACTTGAAAAGTAACTTTAGTTACTTCGTATTAAAATTAAACAAATTAAATTATTTGAGAAAATTTACTTTGGAGGGAAAGAGAGGCCAAGTCTATTTAACACCAAGTTCATTGTATTTAGGAATTTTAAAGCCGCGTCTTCACCTTGGTGAATTTTTTCAAAATTTATCATCGACAAATGAAATTTTTACTTTATACCGGGTGCTGAATGAGTTAGGCGAACATAGGATATTAACATGCAAAAACTTATTTTTGCAAATTCCTGCTTCCCTAATTATTTTAGAGAAAAATTGAAAGACACAAATATAATGTAGAAATATAAACTACGAATGATAAAGGCATTAGATTTTATCTAGCTTTTACGTAAATGGTCAAAAAATTCTTTTGAAATTGTTAAAACTTTTATTTATCAGACTTGCCATGGAAGTTTCCGAGGTAATTATTTTTGATAAGTAATAAAAAACAATTGCACGTTGTTGACAGCTTTGCACTTTATTAAATTTTAATTTCATAAAATGTAATATTACCTTGGAAACTTATACATGGCCAGTTTGATAAATAAAAATTTTAACAATTTTAAAAGATTTTTTGATCATTTACGTAAAAGCTAGATAAAATCTAATGCTTTTATCATTCGTAGTTTATATTTCTACATTATATTTGTATCTTTCAATTTTTCTCTAAAATAATTAGGGAAGCAGGAATTTGCAAAAATAAGTTTTTACATGTTAATATCCTATGTTCGCCTAACTCATTCAGCACCCGGTATGTATTTTCTAATTGAAAATTACAGTAGATGGAAAATCTGTGTTTATTTATTATTTACTTACAGGTGCGTTACGAACAGATGCTTTACATGCTAGATATTATCTATCATAACACCAAAGACTTATTTCATTAGTGAATATAATTTTCTTTTAGAAAAAAAATTTGAAAGGACTTCTTTATATTTTGGATTAGTTTTCTACGATTCTATTGGAATTGATTTGGGAAGTAGGCAGTTGAAGTAATTTGATTTGAGGAATATTGTTAAAATCGTGATTTACATTAAAGTGTAAAACAATTAACTGTCCTTCCATTTACTTTGCTTTAGGATATATAATTTGAATAACCTCTTGAATCCATTGCTAACAGGTTTTTAACATCTAATAATGGGAGGGAGAGGTACATGTGAGTAAAAACTTTGAAAATCCATCCGACGATGACTAACTTGAAAATTAATAACTAAGGGAGTGTCTACAGTTATTATTTTTATTTATTTAAATTTTATCCAAACGATGTTAAACAGTAGCAAAGTGTGTTGTTAATTTAAGGTTTGTGATTAAAATATTTAAAACTTTCTAAGGTTATATTGATTTAAACTTATTGTATGCCATTGAAATTTTGTTTTCTGAAAATCAATATGATACGACTTGTAGTTTAAAACTTCCAAACAATATAATGAATAAGTATAAGCCGGTATCTAAGCTACTTAACCTAAAAGTCCTATTTTTAATTTTCAATAACAAATAATAATTAGCTTTGTAGAATTTTCTTTCGGTAATTCACCGCGGCAGTAGATGATAATAATCATCAGTTCGGCTTATAAAATGTTCAATATATAATTAAAATTATAAAATTGTAATTCGACATATTGGCGATGTAACAATAATATAAAAACGTAATTTGTAATAAGTGCAATAAAAGTATCAGCTTCTTAACTGTCAGATTATTGTAATTAAATGTTTTTAGAATGTATTATTAACTATTAATTTTTTTTGATGAAAATGGAATTTTACATAATTATGATTATCTGAATAATAACTAACTTGATTTTAAAAGTTTCACTATGAAGGACATACTACTCTTCTACGTATGATTTTTGTTTTATCATAAATACTGCATTTTTAAAAATTTTAGATTTTGTTGGATTTACAGTCCTTAAGGTCCAACGAGTTGAAAACGACCAAACATCAAGAAATATCTGTGTGTATGTATGTCACTGAATTTATCTTAATGTTTATATAAAAAAGTATCGTTTTGTAACAGTAAACTACCGAGGGATCCCTGTGTTAAATAAAATGTAAGTTATTACGCAGATCTTAATTTTACAAAATAATAAATAGATAAGAATTATAAATTTTATTAAAAAAAAAAACAAAACGCTTTGGATTCTGGTGCATCTCTTTTTTATTAGCGGTATTAACAAAAAAATCGTTTACTAACATTAACTTAAGCTCGACTGGTGAATTTCTTCTTTTTTTTTTAATTTAAACCAAAAAACCCTAAACGTGATATTTACTTGATGTTAACTGTACTTGGTGTATAGGCAATAGCGGATCCAAAAATGGGCAATTTCCCCCTGCTTGGAAAAATTAAGCAGTATATTATATAAGAACTAAATTTACTGGAAGAAAGACAAAAGGATTTCTCAAGTTCTGTATTTTTTTTAATATATGGAATCGCCCCCTTCTCTTAAAAAAGTTGTTGGACTCGCCCCTAAGAGTAGGTATGACACAAAGCTGCCGCGATTGTTTAAACCAGCTAAAGTGTACGGACCAACAGCAGAATGCTCCAATACGGTCGATTATTACCTTAAAAACTTTAATCTTGAACTTCCCTATTTTTTAACGCTTGGATTTTTAATCCAGTGTATTATCTGAAGCACACTGGATTTCGTATGATTGATGAAAGTTTTGGTTTTTTTTTCAAAAATTATTAAATTTTCATCTATTAATTCTACTGTCTAAAAATTATTCAAAAATTGATTTAAATTTTAGCAATTTTTTAAGCAAAATTTTAAGTCTTATTTTGTATTTGAACTAAACCCATGTAAGTTTAGTATGACATTGGAAGATTACAATGTGTACATACATAGTGTGTACATATCATATTTATTATTGTTAACAAAAATTATATTTAAGTGTTTTTGATTTTTTTACTATTTTTAATAAAATGAATAGTACCAGTAATCGCAATTTGTGTAATTAACTTTGGTGGCTTACAAGTAAGAAGGTTAAGTTATTAAATCCAATGGAAAGTCCACATAGCTAATACTTCTGGGAATTACAGTATTTATACTAAAGATATGGGTGGGTAAAGTAAATAAAATAGAAATCATTATAAAAACTAGATTTGCCTAAACTACCATTTTTAAATGACTCCATAGAAACAGTCTAATAATAATGGTGTTTTGATTTTCATAGCACTCTACATACGTAATTAATAAATTATTATTGTTTGTTTAAATCTTGTGTTTTCTCGAATTTTTTCTTATGTAACCTTATGAAAATTTTATATGTATTTATAGAGAAAAAATTGCAGATTACAAAAATGTTAAAAAAAAGACATGTTGCTATTTAAAAAAAACTGTATGTTTACTTCCGGTTGAATTTGAAGTATAAAGAAATATACTTTGACAGTTTCCAATAGAAAATTTGGAGTTGAATAAAAAACTATTTAAACTTTTTTTTGTATCTAGTAATATTTAAGTATTATTCACTGTTGCCACTTTTCGTGAACACACTGTATACTGTCGTATATTGTTTTGGGATGAAGAAATTTATTTACTTATTTTAATTTTATATTTTTACTTTAAAATTTTAAATTGTAACGCCTCTGGTTATGATAGCAGAGGTGGGGGAATGTTTGATTTTGAAATGCATTGGCAGATTGGCAAACGACGAGTTCGACCAGATGGTCGGAATTTTTCTCGTGGAGATTTTTGATTTTGTATAAAAGTGAAAGAAAATGTAAAAATAAAATTTTTAGTGAAAAAAATTGAATATTATTAGTTTTAATTTGAATTTGTTTGAGTAAAATTTTATTATCGTGGCAAGGTCGCACGTTATCGAGGAAGAAAAAGTCTGATTGAGCAAGCTGGGCAAAGTTACTAAATAATCCTGCAAATTTATTTTGGGATTTTTGAAAATTTATAAATTAGAAGAAGGATTATTTTAGTACAATACATAATAATGTAATAAATGTTGTTTTTGATGTAAATTTGTGTTTTTCTGTACAAGACAATATCTAGAAAACTACACGTAAGATCTCAAAATTTTTGCTGATAATGTAATCAGTATAAGGTTCTAAGTTAAAAAAAATACAGCATCACGGCACCAAAACTAGTGTTGACCAGTGTAATTAATCGTATATCTCTTAAGTTAAAAATATAAAAAAATAATAATTTTTATTTCAATTTAAACGTGTGCTTTAACCGCCCTCAGAGTTTTTAAATAAATTATTTCAACATACCTTACATTGATTGCAAATTTTATTTCATATCGTATTTTAACTTTTTTTTGTAATTTTTATCTCACAAAAAAATTGTGCATGCTACTCGGTTGTAAAGTGCACTTAACGGACGTTCATTGAGTATTTCAAAGCTTTGCCGTTTTCTCGATTTCTAAACGTTACCCTTGATTAGTAAACATCACTTTACTACCCTTGAGAGTAATATACTTGATTGAAATTATTTTGCACCACAATTGAAACATCACAACTAATATTACTTAATTAGACTTAATTAATTATACAACATAATAAGAGTAAAATTATATAAGTACCTAGATATATAATTATGAAGTATAAATATTGATTTTTATTGAAGTCATTGCTATAATGCATAATAATTTTACAGATTTAATTGAATTAATTGCAATATTTTTCTATTAAAATTATTGATAAGCAAGTATTTTTTAAATTAATACAGAGCCAAGAAGTCAATTAGTAAAGTCGGCGAATACTTTTTAACCAATTAAGGCAACTTTAGTATAGTAATCAAGGTTGATAAGAATTTATCGATATTACAGTGAGCTGCAGTTTTGCAGTTTTAGAACCATAATTTACTAAGTTACATATTATAATATTACGCTATCTCAGAAATTTTAAATAGGTACGGTACCACTGCTACTTCCTTAAGAAAAAAAAATTTTAAAATGTTAATTTTACGTAAGTAATATTTTAAATTTTTTTAATATTATCTGTATTTTGTATGATATAATAATAATTATAATGCATATCCGCACTTTTTAAATATTTGTACAATGTAATTTTGTTTAATTATTCGGAAAATTTCAAATGCTTGGTTAATTAAACCTTGAAAATAATAAAAATATTATATTGCTGAAGTTCATCCAGGAGGTTAATTGTATTGGTCAGAAATCGTGGGTTGCTAAATTAATTAAAATGGACTTTTAATTTTGAATATTCCTACGTCAATATTTTTGCACACTGATTGATCAAATAATTTTTGTAAGGAAACAACTGTTTTCTTGCAAAAGAGAATTACCTAATTAACTTATCAAATTAATTATTATATTTTATTTAGTGGTTATCAACACATATTTTTTCATTCAAAAATCAAACTAACCTACGATATAATTAATTAATTAATAATAAGGATTAATAGATTATAATTTATTTGCAAATGTGATGAAAATATTTATAGAAATTATGACCAATTATCAACAATTTATCAATTTATTATTACTTTTTTTAACCATATTTGTAATTTATCGCATTCGACGGTTAATAAATTTAACTTGGGTGGCAATAAAATTGCTGCAGGAAGCGTAGTATATTGGCCCATAAACTAATAAACCTAATCAAACCAGATAGAAAGTTTCTAAAAACTTTAAAAATTTAAATAAAAACAAAAGTTTATCAATTCGGGATGCAACAAATTGCAATATCCCACGCAGACGCACAATGTAATAAGCGGATACGACGCACATTATTACACAAACTTGACATCAACTTAATGAAACAGTATCTTCATTTCAGTAAAAAATCAACTCAAAAGAGCCGCTTAATCCTAATATTTTTATCATAGTGGGATACAACAAAAACTTCAGTAATATTTTTAAAATTAACTAGGTAAGAAAATTATTATTCTTATTTACGGATTTCTTTTCTTTTTTTCTGAAAAATAAAGTAATTTTAACGGATCGTCTAGAAGGACACTCATCCTGTTATTTTTCAGCGACCATTCTTGGTTTTAATACAAATCATCAAATCGCATACGTAACCAAAATTTTCGTATTTAAGGATGTGCAATTGAAACTTTTCAAAATTTTTTGTAAATTCTACATTGGGCCTACTAATTATTGTTATTCAAAATAAGTTTTTCTATGACTAAAATTCAGGTGAGAAGCAAATTTCCTATAAAGTGATGATCGAATCGTTAATCACCCTCATTATAATAATAAATTGTAATAAATGTGCAATTACAATAAAGTTATTTATGGTTGTTGCATAACAAAGTTATATTATTTATTTGAATTTCATTAAATTTGTATAAAAATGTTCATTTTGGTTTATTGTGGCCAAGGCGTAAGCCTCTTTGAAAAATAATCTACACTAAATTTTAAAAAATTATGTAGGAATTTGATTTTCACTCAATGATTTTTGCCTTTTTTAATTCTTATCCTAATATTTATTCTTATAAAATGTAGTGAGTTATAAACAAACCTTCGTAAAAGGTAATCTACAAGCGGATCCAACTTTTCATAATTACATTAATTCCATTCAGTTTTTCACAAGTTAAAATTATTATTTTCTACATTTATTCAGCCACTCACGAAGGTTTTGAATTTTGAAATAATTTGTAAAAATCTGAAAACTAATTTTAATCGGCTTGTTTTAGATTTTCATTAAATTTTTATTCAGCATTAAGTTTTGAATTCACAGAATTGGAAGAAAATTTTTTCTGGCAAATGGATAGGTGGAAGGGGTCCGATAGAATGGACAAAGAGGTATCCCAATTTAACTTTTTTTGATTTTTCTCTGGAGTAGTTAGAAAATGGACGTTTGCAAAAGTTTTCCCAAAATTGTT
Source organism: Rhagonycha fulva (assembly GCA_905340355.1). NCBI lineage: Eukaryota > Metazoa > Arthropoda > Insecta > Coleoptera > Cantharidae > Rhagonycha > Rhagonycha fulva. The sequence continues at coordinate 6,316,790 of HG996559.1, forward strand.
CAATAACTGAAAAATAGGATAACCCAAGGTTTTAGGTGAATTAATCGAGAATCATATCAAAACATTTATTAAAAATGTTAATGTGATGATTGGATTTTAAATAAGAGATAATTTTTAAGAAAAACAGACCCAAATGGGCGAGAAATTATTTTAAAAAAGGAGTTGTTGAGCTAGATTTTTAGGGAAATAGAAAGCAGGCTATGCTTTCAGTTTTTCTAACTCTAATTTAAGAGATTTTATACTTTCAAAAATAAATAAAAATTTGGACTACCCCCGAGATCGTAAACTAATTTAGCTTACAATTTTGACAGTTTCAAAAAAGATACAATCTCTAAATTTCTACTTTGATTTTAGGTATTCCAACCACTAAATGAAGCTGATACCTCGCTTTCTGTGCAGTGACAATTGCTTTGGAATTATTGGATCTTTACTTCTGAGTTCTGGTATCATATTATTATGTTTATATTCTCAATTTTTTGACAACGTTGTAACCTCTATGTTAATTTTAAAAACAACTTCACCTGCATATGAATTTTGGAAAAAAACACCATTTCCAATATCACTAGATTTCTACTTTTTCAATTGGTTAAACCCAGAAGAAATCAACGACCTCACAAAAAGACCAACGTTCTATGAGGTAGGACCTTATTCCTTTAGGGAAGTTAAAGAAAAAGTAAACATCTCGTGGAATGAAAATAATACGGTCACGTATCAACAGCTACGTCATTGGTACTACGATGAAAAGAAATCTGTTGGAAAACTGACTGACCAACTTAACACAATAAACGTCGTCACAGCTGTAAGCAATTTAGGATCCTTTACTTCTAAACTCTTCAATGCATTTTAGACTGCGGCAATGCAAATTAAAGATTGGGGTTATATAATGAAATCTGGGTTTTCTTTAACGTTGGATGGAATGTCTCCTTATATTAACATTACCAAAACAATTGGAGAATTACTATTCGACGGATATAAAGATCCGTTTATTGATATGGCTCGAGATTTGCCATTTTTAACCAACGTTCCATCGTATGACAGATTTGGATGGTTTTATACAGTAAGGTTACTAATAAAATGTTTTTCTTTTTGAATAAACGTATTTTGTAGAGAAATGGATCATCTACTTTCGATGGTACATTTAACATGGCAACCGGTGTCGATGGAAATACCGGAGAGCTTCTAAATTGGAATTACTCTAATAAAACAAAATTTAATCTTGATTCCTGTAATCAAGTACGTGGTTCTGCTTTGGAATTGTATCCAGAACGACAAACTCGTGACTATATTTTAATGTTTGTATCTGATATATGTAGGTACATAAGATTGGATTACGAAATGGATGTCGAGGTGAAAGGAATTCGAGGTTATAAATATTCAGCTCAAGAAGGAATGCTTGATAATGGAACTTTAATACCAGAAAATGAATGCTTCTGTAATGGGGAATGTGTCCCTTCGGGCGCTTTAAACGTTTCTTCCTGTCGATATGATACACCTGCTTTTGTCTCACTTCCTCATTTTTATGGTGCAGATCCTGTCTACCAAACTATGGCCCACGGTTTAACTCCAAACAAATCGAAACATGAATTTTATATTATAATTGAACCTGTATGTGCACACTCAAAATTTAATCCTGCCGACGTTTGATCAATTTTATTTATAGAGAACTGGAATACCAATAGATGTTTCGGTAAGATTGCAGCTTAATATTCGAATAAAAGCAGTAGAAAATATTAGGTGAATAGTTTTTACCAATAAGTACTTCTATTGATTACAAAAATTTTTTACTTTTTAGGTTATACGAAGCTATTCCTGAAGTATATTTTCCGGTTTTATGGTTTGAACAAAAAGTACAGATACCAGATAATTTAGTATGGAAAATAAAATTTTTAGTGGATTCACCTCTCAACGTTCCAATTTTCTCATCAATTTTAATAGCAGCTGGATTTTCGATAATTGTGTATGTTACATCTAGAAAATTAGGTATGAAAATATTTTCAAGGCAAATTATACAACATGAAGAAGTTCCTTTAAATTGCAAGAATCCAAATCAAACTGAACTCAAAGAAAAGCAAAGTGTTATTAGTATTATTAAGAGCTAATATTAATGGTCCCTATATCCGAATTTTTTTATTAATGAAGTGTGATAATCAAAATGCATTGTTTTTATAATAAATTATTTGTGAGTGTTTTGCATTTTGCATTTGAAAGTAATTTATTAAAAATAAAACATGCAAATAAGAAAATAAAGACGAAAACGATTTAGTTATTTTGTATTTATTCAAATACGTAAAATATTTTAGGTTAATTTTGTGTTTCTTATTTTCCACATCACTAGAACGATACCAATGAATATTTACTATAAATTTTTCCATTATAGAAAAGCAAAAAAGGGTTAATGTGACAATGTAGCTTTAACAATCCACTCAAATCATACGAAAGTCTTGGAACAAACAGCAAAAAATGCAACCCAAATTGTGCCAAAATCAAATTGTTTTTGAAAATTACAATTGCTGGGCAAACTTTGAGTATTGTTTATAGAATTTAGACCAATGTGAGTTGGTAAAATATGTTCAAAAAGTCATATCCAATTTACACAGCTGTGCATTAGATCTTGTGCTGTTGTTCTTTTGCCAAAGATTAACTTAGATCCTTAAAATCTGTCGATGTAATCGTAAACCACAAATTGCTCTAATTTGTGTCGCTTGCCCCGCTGATCTGCGATGAAATGGCAGACAGGCCAGCTAAGGGATTACACCCCCGTCTAGTACCAGAGCATGGGTTGCGCATGCCCGGTTTGTGGATTCTTTCACGTTGTGACTCAGACGATCTTTGCCATCTAACTAAGGAAAAAATATATTCGGGCGCCAGTCTTGTAAATAAAACACGATAGTAGAAGAAGGGGTGGTTTTATTTATAAAACAAAAGTCGAGATAAAAGATGGGGATGACAATGCTTGATTCCAAAACTCCATATAGGAAAAACACAAACACATAATAATTCAAGTTAAATCCAGGATACCCTGAAAGGATACCCTGGAACAATAAATCAAAATAAAAGAACTAAAAAATACAAATGAGTTGCCATCTGAAGACAACCCATCAAAAATAATATCGCGCATCTAGGAAACTGCCCAACGCATACATAGCACGTCGGTAACATTGACTACAAATACTCATTCGCAAGAGATATCATCAAGTAGAATTAAATACAGTAATTGCCTTCTCAACTTACCCTTCCACTACAATCATTCCGATTCAACATCGCTATTCTTTTGGAACCTCTGGAATATTAATGGTTCATCATGCAAACTGAGTTTCAGATGTAAAGCTAAAAATAACAAAACTCCAATAATTAAACAAGAATCCCACCTGCGAACAGTAACATCTCAATGTCGATGTAAATTATTGAAGTAAGCTAATTTCCCAAAAGAGCTTTTAACAAAATAAAAATCCATGGTTTTCCGGTCATCCCACGTCGTCGAAATTATCAAAATCAAAGCCGATGATAGGGCGGCGACGTCAAACGGACAAGGTCAGCTCAAGTGGACTGATAAGTAATAAAACCAGGTGCGAAAACTCCATTAAAAACATCCATGGAAATAAAAAAAGGAAAACACCCTCATGGAAATGGCTCCATCACGCTGATCGAACAATAGAAATATTATCAGCTCCACTTTAAGTTTGCTTCCAGAAAACCATAAACAAAAGTTGAAAACCAAAATGGACGAACACAGAAATGGACAGGTGGTAATAAAAAGCTAAAATTTATCAAAGTCAACCTCCGCTCAAAATGGAAAATATCAATGTAATGCTTACTCACAAACAGAAAACTGAAGGTTATTAAAAAGATCACTTCATTAAAATAAAGTTTGTGGCTTTTAAAACTCAACCATTACACAGAACAAAAATGAAACTTCCATTTTAGATGGTGATAAACGGAAGAATGCCAATTTGATAAATTTCCAAAATATTAACGCTTGCGCGAGATGGATATGCACAGGATGATGCGTAGATTTCAAACCAATTTAAATAATAGCATTTGGAATGCTACAATCGATAGGTCATTTTTGCATGATGGAAAACTCGACTAGAAACAGAAGCAGTCACACTTTAAGTTTATATGGAGTATCGACTTATATCATTAAGTTTATCTTAATTTTTTTTTTTTGGAAGGCCTTCATCATCTGATGTTCTTCTTTCTTACAATTGAGGCTATTGAGAAAAAACTTATTGTTTTATAGTTGTTTGTTAATCTAAAAAACAGTTTCAAAATTAAAATCATTCTTTTAATGAAATTCTGTTAATTGGGTTGCCTAATGTGTGAAGATAGTTATCTAAAGTGAAGTTGTTTTTGAAGACTAAGGGTTAGGCATCTGCAGCTGCCACCTCAGAGTTTTTGAGGTTACATCTATAATTTTGACGTGATCAAAATTTTGATCTATACTTTATGAAGAAATCTTGGTATTGTAAACTCTACTTATGTTTAATACTGTAAAGTGTCAGGTGTTCCTACGTTTTATTCCAACAGCATTTTTAAATTTTAGATTTCAGTTTTCTGAGGAATGTTTTGCCTAAGCACAGTACGAGTAAATTTCAGCAAATTTGCAGTTTTGGAAGATTGTTTGAAGCATTGACTCTGCTACTCAATGTTAACTCTGCTGTCGTTTACTGCAACCTCACAAGCAAGAGGTTGAAGCTCGAGAACCTACTAATTAATTAAGGGTTTATCATTAACAAAAACAATGTTGATGTTTCTGATGCAATCCTTTAGATTATGATGCAATCAATACTAATGGTAAAAAGTTCTTTAGTAATATTTGTGCCAACGGCGTTAGAAGGATGTGATGTTCATAAGAATAGACTCTTTTAAATTTAAAGACTTCCCCAGGACTCCACGTAATCTTTATTACTTTTTCTAGTCTCGTGCAATTCTCACACTGATCTTCAAGATGCTGCCGTGTGAGATGGGGAAAGGTAAGAAACGTAGACCTTACAATAAAAATTTTACGATTTAAACCTCGGTTTATTCTGAAAGAGCACATTTTAAACAAGAGAATTAAGTGAAAAAGAATGCCTTAAAACCACTAGTTTTTTCAAAAATTGATTTTAAAAATGCTCGCTTTTCATAGCAATTTTCAAGTTACGTCGTTCGTGATTGGTGAATCAATGCATTCTGTGCTCCGTCCGTTCACTGTTATGCATAAAAGCCCCGCTGATGATTACTTTTTTGCGTGGATCCTACTCTTGCCATGGTGGCTTTTCTTCGCTTTCGGGCGCTTCGGACCATTTTGATGAAAACTACACTCATTATGAAAATAACTCTAAGCCCGTGGATTAAAGAAAAAGGTGGATCTTTGAGGGGTGAAACTCTAAAAGCAGGGTGATTGTGCAAGGAAAAATTGACTTAAAGCACTCCTCGCTGCGCTCGGGCGCTTTAAGCCATTTTTCCTGCACGTTTACTATTGAAAACCCTGATTTTCGCTCGAAGTGCACTGTTGAAGCATCCCAATGCAAGTGTCGCTCCGGTTATCGTCACTCTGCGCAAAGCTAAGACCTATTTAAACTACACGGACTGTGAATATAATGCATTGATTCACCAATCCCGAGCGACCGAACTTGAAAATTGCTATGAAAATCGTGCTTTTTTTAAATTCGATTTTAGAAAAAACTGTTGGTTTTAAGGCCATTTTCCTCACCTAATTCTCTTATTTAAAATATGCTCTTTCAGAATTCATCGAGGTTTCAATCGTAAAATTTGCATTTAAGGGTCATCGTTTCTTACCTTTCACCTTAAAATTAAATATTTTCTTCTTCATAATGTCGCAATACGCGTTTAAGACTTCGTCTAGGAGTTAAGTTAGTTTCAGGAATAAGTACTTTGCTGTTTCATTTGGTTACATGGTTTGGAAATGCTGTGATCGGATGTGCTGTGATCTAAAAAGTCCAAAGTCAATCTGTGGACTATGGTGGAAGGCAAAGGAAAACTACCCTATTAACATTTCCCTAGTAAAGCCTTCCTAGCTTAGTCAGGAAGACCGCCAACATCCGGGTTTGGATAAGCACTTGAAGAAGAAGCCAAATAGAACGCTTCTGATGTAAATGAGTTTTATTACCAAATCTGAGCGCAGTCATCAGGGATAAGTTCCACAAAAAGCTTTTTTTTGGTGAATTTGGTCACTTCTTCCCCGTATAGAGCAAGTTTATCGTCGGTGTTACCAATCGAACGCTCGCACTTAAACTTCTTTCTTTAAATGGTTGGTTTTCTTTAGAACACTGAAGATATTCTTCCAATAAGTTTTGTTATTTGATTTATTTGGTTTTTATATAAACGTAAATTGACTTATTTCATCCGTGCTGCCGTTAGACGTGGAAAGCAATTTCTTGCCTACCCTGACACTATTAGGGATGTTTCCTTTAGCCGTAAAAGTTTTGACAATTTAACAACTTTAAAGTTTATTCAAAATAAGATGACTGAGGTAAGCTAATGCGCAGAACTAAAAATTAAATGCACGACGGCACTGGTACATTCTTTTTCCCCTGTTAGCCCTGTCATTTTATTTGGATGAACTCTACCCTCATCATTTCTTTTTGTTTATTCGAATTTTAATTATTATCACTACGTTGAAACAGATTTGGAAAGGTAAAGAAATACTCACCTCCAAAAATATTCTATACAAACCAGGTTCAATTGAAAATTTATTATTCTAATCTGGGAACATTTTCACCCAACTAAAAAAAAGTTAGATTAATAGACGACCGTTCATGTAATATAAACTTATTTTTGATAACAAATCAAACGACGCATACAAGATTACGATAATATAAACATTATAGGATATCTTCCGAGACAATCACCGTAATTCGAAAATATAAATTACTAAATGCAAGAGAAACAAAACTTTTCTTATCGGCTTGCTCAATGGTTTTTTGCTATAATCAAATAAAACAAATTTAATAATTTTTGCGTCTAATTAACGTATTAATTTTTAAATGCATTTTTGTTATCAATGAACTTCTGTTTGTTAACAATATTTTTGACAAACATTGTTATGAAAATCTTGGTTCTGTCTGTCTGTAATGCAATAGTAAAGTACAACTAAAATTTGAGAGCTCCAATAGAAAAATTATTTGTTTTTAGTGCTAGTAAAAACTGTTTCTATAGTTAACATAAGAAGAAGAAAGTTGAAAACAAATAAAGTTCAATTTATAGTTCTGGATAATCCCCAAAGTATTTTTAAAGAACTATTCTATGGAATGAAGGATGGGGAGCGGCACAAGCTGTATATATTTCTAAATAATATTAGATGACTGTAAATAACATAATAGATTTATCAAATGCATATAAGTTAAAAAATATACGAATAACATAGACAAGGTTGCTTGACCTTTCTGTTATAACGAGAAATAATAAGTTATCGCTTAAAGTCTATTAGTTAATTCAAACTGGGAGTTTATCTCCAATTTAACGGCAGATTGCGGTATCCCAATCTATCTAATGTAAATCCACTTACAGCAAACAGATATAACTATTTCACAAATCATTAATGGATGCCTGAAGCCCAATCTTGCAAGTAAAATCAATTATTTGACAAGAAAGGGCAGCAAACGAGAAAATATAAGGAACTATCAAATTTCCAAGAGAAATTCATCTGTGATGTTTTTCATATGTAAAAATATTTCAAAAAAGTGACAGAGTTAACTTCTGGAGGAAGAAAACTACTCACCTAGCAAAGTGGATGAGAGCGCCAGAAATCAACAGTGGGGATACCTAAAAGCAGATCAAAATATACAACTGGGAAGAACATCTTTATCTAACAACTTATACAATAGATGACTTTCAAAATAAGCTAGGCAACGCCGTAAAAGTGGCCTGAATTTGGGCCAAAACTTATAAAGTCATTCACCAAGCTAATAAGTTACAAATTTTATCAATTAAAAATTTGATACTCTATTTGCCGAGATACTTCCGCAAACATTAAAGAAAATTGTTTTTAAGTTTTGATAATAAATTACGTTAAAACCATTTAACAAATAAAAAAACCGTATCAAATGAAAAAATAAATTAATTCGACTTTTTGTGTTATTTTACAGAAATAAGAAAAAATTATTTTCATCAGATTTAAGGTAGTTACAAAAGCAATTAAAAAGTATTTGCGTTGTGTAACCTCTTATCTCGTCCGAGTTCACAACCTCTTACGATTTCAATGTCTTGTATCTTATAATTCATTAACTGAATGATTAAACAGAAACTACTATGGTTGCAACATTTAAAAATTATGAAGCTATGAGATTTTGAAATTTTAAAAATGGTAAGAAAAATTTTAATTTGTATTGTGTATGGTTTTTGCGAAGCTGTTCAATACATATAATAACAAAATTTTTCTTTTTAGAGTGCTAAGTGTTTTACCAAAAGTTGTCTGAACAGAAAACAATGTATCAGTTTATTTGGAGCCATATTAATAAGTTTTGGAATTACATTTTTGTGTTTTAAAAGTTTAGCTTTTAACTATCTTATAAGTTCCATTTTAATTCTTGCTAAGAACTCAACCATAGCAGATTTTTGGATAAAAAGTCCTATTGAATTTTCGACAAACGTATATTTTTTTAATTGGTCTAATCCTCAAGATTTTCTAAATTCCAGTATTAAGCCACAAGTGAAAGAAGTTGGTCCATACACATTTTTGCTAAATACTGAAAAAGTTAACGTAATATGGAACGAAAACGATACAGTGACTTATAGCAATGTTAGGTATTGGCGTACAGATGAAAGACAACCAAATTCTAATGTGACGGACAAAGTTACAATTTTTAACTGCTTAACGTTGGTAAGAATTTTTCGAAGTTAGTGTTTTGGTAAAGAAATCAAGCACTGTGCTTATACCACCCATGATACACTTCTTGACTCCAAACAAAATGGTGGTTTTGTTCCAAGTGTTTTAGAATTGTCATCAAACTGTGATTAAAAGAAACAAACCACTTTTAACAAACCATCAGAAAAACAAGTTTTTTAGAGTTAAAACGTGTAGCAGGGGTTGCCTATACTTAACCTATTGGTGTGACGTCAACACTTCTAAAATGTAGGCTAGCCGTATTACACGTTGTGTTTCAGTGCATAGTAACCATTTTGTATAGTATAGTTAACCTGCATCTAGGCGTTTTGACGTCATCACTAATGGACCCAATTAAAACAAAAAACTTATATTTTGATTTTAGTATGCAACTGACTATATTAAAGATTGGAGTTACTTTATAAAACGCGTCTTCTCCCGTGTAATTGATGAAACAGCCCCTGACTTATATGTAACCAAAACTGCGAACGAATTTGTAATGCAAGGATATTCTGATATTTTTGTTGATTTAGCTAATTATGTTCCATTTGTTGCTTCCGAAGTACCCCGTTTCAACAAATTTGGATTTTTAAAAATGGTAAAAAATGTATGCAATGTTTTCAATATTAAATTTGAAGTTTGTAGATGAACGGATCTACTGACATCAGTGGCACTTTTAATATGGCAAATGGCGTCGATGGCAACTTTGATGTATTGCAGTGGAATTATGAAAATGTAACTGCATTTTTTGATGCTAAGTGTGCAAAAGTAGGTGGATCTGCTGGCGAATTTTATTCTAGAAAACGGTCAAAATCATATGTCGAAATTTTTTTTCCCGAAATCTGCCGTTCTCTTAAATTTGATTTTGAAAAGATCGTATACGTTCAAGGAGTATTAGGACATAAGTATTCAATTGGTAAAAGTGTCCTTGATAATGGTAGTTTTTTAATACAAATTTAAACAACAAATTAATCGAATTGCTTTAGGTACTAATGTTCCTGGAAACGAATGCTATTGCAATGGAGATTGCTTACCTTATGGTATGATAAACATTACGTCTTGCAAGTATAACTTTCCGGCGTACCTTTCTTTACCCAATTTTTATTCAGCCGATTCCATATATTTAAATGATATCGATGGATTGCATCCAGAAAAGGATAAACACGAAATGTTTGTAGTTTTGGAACCGGTAAGCTGTGTAAATAAGATTAATAGCAATTTTTTCCTAAATTTGTTTTAGGAAACATCGATGTTATTAGAAATCAGCATTCGAATACAATTCAACGTTTTGGTACAACCTATCGATGATATAAAGTAAGCAAACAATTGTAGTCTTTTGAATTTTACATCACTAAAGTTTTATTTTTCAGTATGTACCAAAATGTGCGAAAAATGTTTTTCCCGATTATTTGGCTTGAACAAAATGCAGCTTTACCAAGTGAGCAAATGAAAAACGTAAAACTTCTGTTGATGGTTCCTACCATAATTACGTGCATTACCATTATATTTATTATATTAGGAGCGTACTTGGTGTTTTTAGGTTATAAGCCTTTAGTGTTTCACAGATTTAAAACTTTCAGAAAAAAGAAACAAATTTCGAATGAAATAAAATTGCAAAGTACGTAAAATTTTGTAATAGTAATCAATTTTTTCTTCTGCATTCGGTTCTCTATGTTTTGGTACCGTCGATGTGGTTTAATTAATGATATATTGAACCGGTTTGGCATTTTATTAGCTAATCAAGAAATTTGTCTCCCTATAAAATTTTCAATGAAGTTGTAGTAAATTTCTGTATGTATTATCTTTCTGAAATAACTAATGAAGATTTTAAAAATTGGAAAAGTCAAGAAAAATTAGTATAATTAAAAATTATTATCCAAGGTATGAGACGGTCAGTAGTATGGTGGCTGAGTACACTGGCTGCAAATGTCGAGTGTTTGGTTCGACTCAGGTAGAAGCAAAAACCTTATTCTGACCGTCTCCACTTAAAAGACAATGGCAAACCACAGAGGTGTTTACTGCCTAGTAAGCATCTAAAAAACGTCATTATGTCCTTTCATAGACGAAAAAAACTAACAGAGAGGCAAAGTATGCACTCTATTGAAGCACCAAAGGATATTTATATTTTATTCTCTATCGCAGGAACAGATCAGCTTCGAAATTTGACTATTGAAAAATATTTCAATAAGTCAATAATATTTAATTCGGGAGCATTCAGATCTCCAAAAGCACAAAAGAAGCTGGAAACTGCAATAGAGAAATATATTTAATGTTATTAATATATTTGTGTTTAAAAAGTTTTAAAATATTTGTCCTTGACAGTAAATGGTTAATTTATTAATGGAACCTCTTTCCGGTATAAAAGGTGGTTTGACGTAAAATATCCAATACATACAATATTTCATTTTTCAGCTGCATAGTTTAGCATAGTCCATAAGTGTGTTGGGAGTAAATACTAGTCAGCTCCCGCAGCAGTTTTCTTCTTAAATTCAGAATGTAGCTAAACATATTTTTCAATTTTTTGGCGGTTAGACAGCTTTTGTTTATTAAATTATTTAATCAAATTTCCTCCTTTTGAATTGTTAGGTTTAAGTATACCTTAAAGATTAAAGTACTTTTTTGTGTCACAAAATTAATGTTTATAGCTAATAGTAACCCAAAGTTTAAAACACAATTTATTTGAAAGCTCCAATTTGAACTACTTTTAAAATAAATTTACTGTAAAGGCCGTGTGACACTCATATTATTTTGTCGTTAAAATTCTGTTGAAATTTCATGAGAAATTTCATGATAAATTTTAGCACGTGTAAAACCTTAAAATTTCAATACAAATTTCATGACAAATTTCATGAGAAATTTTTCTGTATGACACTCGGTTTCTTTGTAAAATTTGGCGCAAGCGCATGATGTCTGTCAATTGTCAATAGCAAAATGGCCCCAAGTCTGCAAAGTGTTATTGTAATGTAAATTGTAATTTAATCAGGATTCATCAGTTATACTGTGATTTTTGCTTATATCTTTGTTTATCAGTGCGATCATGAAATTGGCCCTAACAATTGACTGATTGTAGCACGTTTTTTGAAAAAATATTGAGAAACTAACACCTCGGATCGCAAGGATTAAAAACTTATTCTTATTATCTAAAACCTACTTTTTCTTGTCACATAAATTTTTTTGAACCATAAATATTTGTTAAATTAAAATATTAATTTTTTTTTATTATTTTTTAATTGCTATATAATTAATAATAAATGAGCTTCTTTTAACTAAATATTTAACAGCGACACGCAATTAACATTTCAAAATAATATTATCAATACAAACATAGTATCCCCTGTATTCACCTTTTCTGGTAATAATATAGTACCTACTACCTAACCAGGTAATAATAGTATTCAGGTAAAAAAAATAGAACATGTCTCGCATAAAATTCTTATGAAATTTGTCATGAAATTTGTATTGAAATTTTAAGGTTTTACACGTGCTAAAATTTATCATGAAATTTCAACAGAATTTTAACGACAAAATAATATGAGTGTCACACGGCCTTAATACTGGCTTTTATATAAATTTTTTTTTAAATATAAAATATCGCATTTTTTAATTTATTTTTCAAATTTATGAAAAATTTTAATATTGTTAAGGGGGTGAATTTTCAAAGCTGATTATTTATCTCTCTTTAAAACTTAATTTAAATTAAAATTAACAAATAAAAAAATTAAAAAAGAAAAATTTCATTTTAGTTAAAAGCTTTTGAAACTTTGAATTATTGTTTAAGTAATGAAAGCGAAAATTTACAATCATTTTTCAAGTCTCTAAATATAGTTAAATAGTCAGCAGATAATTGGTTTAAGAATTTATATAAATTTACATTCCACCCAGTTGAAAATTGGCTAATTATAATAATAAAGAAATTTAAACAAAGTATAAAAACAATCGCGAATGCAACTTATTTTAATATTAATTTTATTGGTAAATTTGCAACTTTAGATTTCAAAATGTGTTATAATTTTTACAGTATGTCTAGACTCTAGAACATTATTATTATTAAGTATTGAATAAGTGTGAGAGAAAATTTTAAATTGATATTAAAATTTATTTTTGTATTATTGTTATGGAAAATGAAAATTATTAATAATATTCAACAACAATGTCAAGAAATTCTAAAACTTAAAAAAGGTAGTGAGAGAACAACCTTAACCTTTATATTCCCGAACAAAAAGACATCATATATTACCCGAATTATAACCGAAATATTAAGTTTTAGGTAATTTAGTGTTTTTTGTGCCTTTTTGCAATCTGAAATTTGCAACTATAATTTATATTTTGAAGTATAATAATTGCGCAATTTAATATCAAATCTTTGTTTACATAGGCGAGTAATTAAATAAATTAATTAGTTTAGTACTCACAGAAAAAGCGCTTGATTTTATATAAAATAATATTTCATAACAATAAACAATAAAAATATCTCTAAATTTCCTTCAGAATAAGTTTGTATAAATAACACAGCTCAAGAAAAAATCATAATATACCGTCGGTTTTCCGCGGACATATTAACTTAAAAACATTTACAAAAGAAGAAAAATAATTTTTATTTAAACAAAGATCGATAAAAAAAGTGATTTATGCCCTAAAAATGCCAATCAAATGAAATTTTGATATGCAAGTGTTTTATTGTCGATATATTTATACTAACTTAAGTGATGTTATTATTTTAATATACTAGGTACAACAATATAATAATTAATATAGTAATAATTATTTGGACAAAAAGCTTATATTTGTTTACCTTTGTCATCAATTACTTGGGTGACCATCTCCAAATTTAAATCACTGCCCCACCACAATTAACCCGCACAAAAAAACATTTATTTAAATAAAAATTAATTTGAAAAACACTATAATCCTTCTCAATCGACCGATATTACACTACTAAAATAAATTTTTGCCTAAAACAAAAAAATTTTAAATTTTGGAAGTGATTTAAGAAGTGCACCGAATATATAAGTATATGTAATAATTTTTTCACGTAAATTGAGCAATGCAGAAATAATAACTGAATTTACGAAAATTTTAAGAAAAATTGCTAGAGTTCTCCTCCTAGTGTTTTTTTAGACGTGTCTCTTTACTAATTTACAATAAAAACCAAATATAAATAGTTTATCAACATAAAAAAGAGAGCAAGTCTTACATTACATTTCCCCCCCCCCCCCCCAATAACAGTAATTAAATATTGGACCTAAGCTATATAATTATCTTTTTCATCCAATAAAGAAAAAATTAGACTAAAATATTTCCTGAGGTTTGAGACATCAAAGTTTAGTTTGAGAGAGCGGATCTAGGGGAAATGTTAAGGTTTGGATCAGAAGAAAGTATAGCAGTAATAAGTAGTTTTCAGTTTCTTCAGGCGTTGTTTCTGAGTCTTGGCTTTGAAATGCCTGAGTGAGGCAGCAGACGGAAATGCTTTGAATGTCGTAAATTAGTTTTATAAAATCGTCAGCGTTTAGTTAGTTTTTTTGCGGTGCTTATTTAGTTGCTAGGGCGGCTTTTATCGTCAGCTCTTGATCCACGTGCGTACATCAGGTTTATTTCAGTCTTTTGCCATTTTGATGGAAAATTTCTTTAAATTATTTTTTAGTTCTCATAACAGGAAGTTCAAATTTAAAAATAGAAATTAAAATTTTCTTACTAAAAGTTGACTCATACACTTTAGATTATTATCGGCTATTTACTCTTTTCACGACCACGACAAACACCGTTGTTTTCACAAGTTCAGGGACAGCATAGGAGGGCAGTATATTATTAATTTTTTATTATGTCACTTCCGCAATTTAAGGGGTTAGGCTACAGTAAAACAATATGAATTTGAAAATTAATTCCAGAAAAGCTACAAATGCTATTACCTTAACTTTTAAGTATTTATTAATGTCAATTTTACTAATAAGTATACATGCATAATTTTTTTAAAATAATATTTATAATTGTACGAGTTGCCGTTTAACGTTGTTCCTAAAAATTAAAGTAAAATACACACTGACTGGCATTCTTAAAATTGTGGTTAGAATATTCTTATTGTTTTTGAAGGTAGAACGCATCAAAAAAAAACTGTGACGTACAGACACACAGGTATTTCTTGATATTTGATCTTCGTCACCTCGTCCTCAAGGACTGTAAATCCATCAAAATCTAAAAACAAAACTTTTTTTGATAAACATTATACTAAAGTAAAAATAATGTCAATGTCAAAGGTTTTGGGGATTGGCACTAAAATATTTGTATTTTTGGGCGATGAACTAATCTTTATGCAAACTCATAACGTAAACGCAATCAAGAAACCCATTAACCAAATGTTACCAATGAAAAGTCCAAGTTCACGTGTATGAGTAATTCGTGATGGTAGAACTGTTCTAAAATGCAATTGGGCTAACTTACACATTTTGATTTAGAAGTTGTTCAACTATATTGAAACGAAGGTTCTCACTATAGATTTGGTTCAACTCTTGTTGATCAACTAAACTTGAATCGTGAGAACGGGCCTTAAAACAGTGTTTACGACTTTTAATTTAAATAATTAATAAATTATACTTTTACAAAGCAAAACTATGGATGTAAAAAATATTATCGCCTGTGTTTGTGAAATCTGAATTTGTAATTTCAAAGAAATTCATCAAGATCAAGGTTTTTACAATATTTACTACCTCTCTAGTAATTTATGAATTTAGTAATAAACTATTACATGTAGGTACACAAAATTAATATTTATGTGACCATGTATCAGCTTTTGTGCATCTATGCACACCTAAAAGTAACTGCAAATGTAAAAAATTAATAAATTTACCTTGGCATTTTAAAATTGTATGGTGTTTTATTTCCTTTCGGTGGTTATTATAAAAATATTACTGAAAAAAAGAGATATCGATTTATATTTCGAAAATAAATCAAAGAGATTATGATTTTGCTATTATTCCAGGTTTACTATTCTTCATCTTGCGGAACTGACCATTGTTACCAATAAGTTGAAATCAAACACTGAGTGATTAGAAAACGCGGAAACCGCGGTTGACCCTGATTGTCTAAAATTGATATGTGGACTATGGGGAAAGCAAAGAAAAACAACACCATTAATATTTTTTTCCTACTAGTAAAGTTTTCTTGCTTTAACCAGGAGGATCGCTAACATCCAGAATTGGATAGGCACCTGAAGAAGAAAAACGAGTTATTAATTTTTCAAGTAAGTATGGATAGTTAAAAGATTATGATAAGACTGTAAATTCTTTTGCATTGATAATTGTAAAGTGTTACAAAGATTATCCTGGGCTAGCTCATCTTTTATTTCGTAGCTCTTCTTTGCATTTTGGGATGCTAGATTAAAAAAAGAAAAATGGTTGAAAAAAGAAGCTGTAATATAATAAAGAAAAGCTAATAATTATTTCGTATGAGAGCGGGGGACCTTTTTAGGATAATGAAAATCAAAATTTGGACTAAAATAAGTTAACATTTTGCCAAATACAAATCGAGAACAAATACAAATTTTGGTATCCAATTTCTGTCGTTGCAAAGATAATACAAATAATTTAATATCTCCAAAATAAATTTTGTAATAATAATAATAATCTTCAAAGTAATATTTGGGGTTGGAGTGAATCTGATGCACTTAGTGGTAAAAATAATAAAAAATACAAAAAAATGTAATAAAAATTTTTTTTTTTTTTTGATTAACGTTCACAAAATTTTAAAAATTTATTAAGCATATTTTACAGATGGTTCAAAGAAATCCACAAATTAGAAACTAGTCAAACAATACATGCTAGTTGTAAGAATACTTATTGCATCATTACATCAATATTTTTTCTATAGAAGGTCTTTACCCAAATTCATAATCATAAATTTTAAGATTGTCTTTCAAATGTGCCTTAATGCTTTAGTGTTAGAAGTACCTCTACATTATCTTCAACCATAAAATATA
The DNA here is from genome assembly GCA_905340355.1 of Rhagonycha fulva. Lineage (NCBI taxonomy): Eukaryota > Metazoa > Arthropoda > Insecta > Coleoptera > Cantharidae > Rhagonycha > Rhagonycha fulva. The sequence continues at coordinate 6,333,586 of HG996559.1, forward strand.
AAAGTAAGTCAAAATAGTGGCTACTTATCACAATTTATTTATTTCTTTTCTGTAATTTTATCGATATCATTTTTTCTGATTTTTTCTAAAATTAATATGTAAGTAAAATAAACACTAGACAAAAATATGCATAGTAGATTTTTGATGTATTATGTATAATATCATCATAAATTTAACAAAGCTCATCGAGTAATTATATCATTAAAACCCTAATTTATTATTTGCATTATTTTAACTTAATTACATTTAAAAAGAATTAATTGTTATGTAGACTTATTAGTTGACGTCAATTCGCAGAAAGCAATTTGAAATTTGGTAGATAATGATACAGTTAATGATAGACTTGAGGAGATAGCTTAGTTGATAGAAAGATTGTTTTCAATTTTTCTTCTAGTAGTAACAAGTAACAACTCCCATAGGTATATAATTAATCCAAATGTACCTTAGCATCCCAAAAAACTTCTAATATAATAAATATATTATACAAAATGTAATTTGGGATTTCTCCAGACGTACATATTATGTGATGACCTTAAAATTTGTAATATATCAAATTTGATTGTTTTATACTTTCTTTTTTTGATTTATTTTAAAAATAAATTAAAGGAAAACTACAGTGGCTGTTGCAAAATTTTGATTTATTCATTATTTTATTTCTCATTTATTCATTATTTTGCTGAAATAATAAATGAGGACTTTTTTTGGATAATATTTCGATAAAATTCATTTCTGGATTCAGAGAAGCTTTTTCATTCATCATCCTTTCCAGTACTTTAAGAGTAAGGTGACCTTGTAATTTGAAAGTTATTTTGCAAATTTTGGATACGCACTTTACGCACCTTGCTCTATTGTGTTACAAGAGCAACTTAATGACCTTCTACTATATGTGTGTAAAAAAGAGATAGTTATTAACCTTCCATTGTTCATACCTTTATTGTTTGATTAAAAATAAACTTGCTGATAACCAACAAAAAATCAACACAAAAATTTTAAATACGAAGAACAAGAATAATTATAAATAAAAAATATAAATAACCAATCACAAAATTTATAAAATGACATATTATTTTTATTTTAAGGGGTTGCACTACCTTGAAATTGAAATTAAATAAACTTTTAAAAAATAGACATTTATGTTTGTTTCCAAACAACTGTCATTTCCACACAACAAAAATATTGAAAATTTGTTTCCTATGCTACATTTCAGCAGTCCGGTTTATCTTTTAAATTTTAGATCTTTTATCGTTTAGATCTCCGCCAACTTTTTTATGTTTTTTTTAATTTGTAATAGTTTTACGTAAATATATTCCCCGATGTATTTAATAAAGATAAGAGTAAAGTTTAAAATTGCAAAAATAATTTTCTTTCTATGCTTCTTCTTCTGATCACCAAGGCAGCGTAACCCCTTAATCTCGAAATGACAGTGAGTATATTACTTATTTAGTTTGGTAGTTCTTGAACTACAATTAATTTTACCTTGAATTTTATTTTTACTTATAATATTTGTACCTATTACCTATTAATTATTGCTAACTTCATAACTTTTCATTATCACTTTTTCCCTATCGTGATTTTCTCTCTAGTATCGGTTTCTGTTTTACTTTTCAATTTTTATCAAGTGGAAATTGTATATTCGAGATAATTACAATTTACATTATTGACATCAAATAAAATCAAATTAAAAATAATTAATTGATATATATTAGGTAATACATAGGTATTATGTCTTAATTGTGTAATCTGTAAGGTAAACATGGTAATTAATTGTATTTAATACCTTCGACACACAGAAAAAGTATGATCATTAACTTTTTTTAAATCTAAGATTTGTGAATAGTTCAATTTATTATGTAGCTTAAAAGTAAATAACAGAAGCAAAGATAATTTTACCTCGCCATGTTGCATTTTAACATTTTTTTCCAAAGAAATAATTGGATGTGAAAAGTAAAGCCTTGATAACTTTTGAGAAATTACATCATATAATTTGCATATTTGTATTTAGAAAACCGTTTATACTAAGATGGGCGTAAATATTGTTATAGGGGAAATGTGCCTCTGACGGCACCCCCAATGCTGCAATAATTCAGACAGTACTTACCTATTCAATTTTTATACTTAGCTGTTATTTACCTAAATTTGTAATAATAAATAACTAAATGTAATAATAAATGTAATAGTAAACTTTAATGAATTGATTATTTCGTGATCTATTAGAATTAATTTTTTTAAATTAAAAAATAAAAATAAAATTAGTTTTCTATTAATTTTATTGACGTGTGTGCCTATGATATCATACAGGATTTCCTTAAGATTCCAATTAAGTAAATAATTCGAAATAAATAAAAATTTTAAATAAGTTGTCGTATTGTTTTTCGTATCGGGTTATTTATAGTTAATACCTATTTCGGGTATTCACATTTCTGAATTTTACACCTCGTATAAGCACTTTAAGTTGACAAGAAACATTACGTAATTTTGCAATAATTGGCAATTTATAATGAATTGATTTATTATAATGAATAGCTTAATTATATTGACTTGATCAAAAAATATGTACATTTGTAATATATTCCAATTTTATTAGCATTTTTCGTATTTATTTTCAAATAAATTATATAAAAGTGTGCCTATTATTAAGTAAATTTTATTTATAATTTATTATAATTTCTGAATTCTATTTGTAGGGGATATAATACATGACGGCATTGCTGACAACTATCAAATCAAAATTGATAAATATTTTTTATATAAAGTAAAAAAATTTTTATAATCATTAGGCACAAAAATTTAAAATAAACTACAACCATAGAAACCAAAGTCTTTGAATTCATAGTCAATTCTCTTAAAAAAATGCTAAATTTTCTAAAAATCAAGATTGTAATCGTGTTTTTGACATCCATATTATCTTTTATCGACGTACATCTAGGAAATGTAGCTAACTATTTTATTCTAAATATTGCGTTTTTGTTGCCATGGCCAGTGCCATGACCTTGGTTTAGCATACGTCTACATAATAACCATTGGATGTAAAAAAAAATAATTTTCAAAATTTTGTATAATATGGAAGAAGTAATCTGGTAGAAAGTTAATAAATCATCTCAATAATATTAAAATATAAGTCTTGATAATAATTAATCATAATTAATTATAACTTGACTAATGATTAGGTACTATATTGTTAGACACTGTAGTGATATATACATATTATAGAATTATCAAGGCAGTGGCAAGAATTAATTATAAAAAAGTATCACTTTGCTAGACGTTCTTTTGTAGTTTTAATTAATTAATTTAAACTTAATTAATAAGAAAAGTAACTGATAAGACATGCAGAATTTTTACAGATTTTATTTTCACTTACAAATGAAGTGGTAAATCCTGTCGTAGCAATTGTAGCTTTAATAAAAAAAATGCATTATAGTGAGAATTAAACCAATACAAAAAATTTGTCTTAGAAATTATCATAAGTTATCCTGAGTGTTTTTGCTTCCAAAAAAATATTAGCGTGAGAATTAAACCAATATAAAAAAATTGTCTTTGAAATTATCATAAGTTATTTTAGGTGATTGCTCCAGAAACTAAAAGTTGGAGTTGTTCTTTAGTTAGTTATTTAGTTTAATTACAAATTAAAAACAAAGACTAACCACAACAGAAATCTAAAATTGCAATATTGAGCAGTGAAAAAAAACTTAAGGAATTAAGTAAAGTAAAAGCATTTCTAACACCAGAATTGGAAGTAAATGGAGACATAATTTGTTTAAATGAAAAAAACGCAAGAAGATTCCGGTTTTTGGAAATTTAATTATAAGGTAGTTTTGTATTTACATAGGGCAAAGTAATTTTAAGGTAAACTGACAACACCCACACGATTAACTTAAAATAAACAAGATTCAAATTCAATAAAATTTTTGTAATGAAAATTTTTAATTAGAGCTACGTAAAAGAGAGGACATTGTATATAGGTAAAAATTGGCATGCAGTGAGTGCGTATCTGAAGAATTTTAAACCAAATCCACAACAAATTTAAACATCACATTGAATAGTCATAATTAAATAAAAGTAGAAATTGAAATAATCAAAAAAGGTTCAAAATATATGTGGTCAAGACGATTATTTTTTAAATTTTACAGAAAAAAATACAAAAAAGGATAATTGGTCAAATTTAAACTTCAAAAGATAGATCGTCGGAATTAAAATTACAGGAAAAAGACCGAAATTTAGACTTAAAAATTGAAAAGTTGGATGTAAAACATCAGGAAAAAATCAAAGTTATATGCAAGAAATGTACAAAAATTTAAATAAAAAATTTGGAAAATTAAATTTAAAATTTAATGGGCACATGAAGAAAATTGAAAGTTAATTGTTTTTAAATTGAAGTTAAAGTAAATAAAACAATCGATTCGTTGCAGAACTTACTTAAAGAAAGTTTAAATTTAAATAAAGGGTTTGGGGGTACGTTAAAAAGAACCACAAATTTAACAATTTCTTGAATTTTTACTTACTTTTTTTACTTATTGTATTTATTGGTATTTATTATACTTTTCTTCTAGTCTCAAAGTCTATTTCATATTCAAATTTGCTTACTTTTATTCTTTTTTGCTGATTAGATGCGACTGACGATAGCGAATCTACTTAAATCTACTTTTTACTACATTATGCAACTTTTTCTTAAAAACTTGACAATTTTTTGTGTGCTTTTTTCTTATTTTTTTCTTATCTTTCAAATATATCTGATTCTTCTATATTACATAAAGATAAAAATGTTTTTTAGTGTTTTTTAAATAAAATTTCCATGTACTATGTATTTTTCAATTACAGTTAAAATTTTAATATTTTAGCTCTTAAGTAAATTTTTAATATTAATTTTTTTAATATTTAAATTTTTTATTTTTTAAATTTTTTAATATTTTAATATTAAATTTAATATTAAATAAGCCACGGCAGTGAAGTGATGTGATGATGTTATGTGAGTTCAAATCTCGGACGCATCAGAATTTCTTCGCTCGGCTTTCCAGTGGACATTCTCACTCCGTGGTGAACCAAAAAACCAACCAACCATAAAACCAACCAACCAAAATACCCAATCCAAAAAAAAAACATAAAAACAACCAAAAAAATACTGAACAAATTAAAAATTAACATTTAGAAGTGCTAATAACCCAGTAGTAGATGCACGTTAAAATGTAAATAAAAAAAAATATTAAATAAACATATTTTTTTTTTAATGACATTGATGTTCGTACTTATTAAAATCTATCATATGTAATCAAAAAAAGGTACGCCCATCAACATTTACAAATTATCCAAATTTTATCAAATTCAATAAAAAATCACGTTTTGTTATTTTAACTTTACGTGCATTATCTTCAATTTTTGCTATTTAAAATTGACTAGATTAAACGATAATTAAACGTTTAGTGAAAAAGTTTGAAGCAAATTTTAGTTTTTCTGATGTGCCAGTGAGACAAATAAATGCACGTAATGAAGAGAATATTGCTATTGATGTTGTACGAGAAAAATTGATTTCTTGTCGTTCATTCACAGGAACTACTTAGGTATCTCCCAGACATTTTTGTGGTAAATTTTGCAAAAAGACCTTGGATTACATCCTTACAGATTGTTTTGACAAAACAACTCAAACCACAAAATCACTTAAAATCCTATACACTCAGTAATTCGGTGCTTAGCATAACTTAAAAATGATACAAAATTTCATAAAAACTTCACTGGATTTTTTTTGTGAAAATGCGTAAAATCATTGGTTTTTAATCAATCATTCAACAAATTTACACTAGCTACAGATTCATAATGGATAAGTAACTGCGACATACGGCCTGATTTGTGTGAGAAAATTATGAAAAATTGGGTTCAACGAATTAATTCCTGCAAGCGATTCCGTAGAGAACATTTAATTGATGTGTTGTTTCATATTTAATGGTATCCTTTGCTCTTTATAATCAAATAAAGATTTCAATAATTATTTGCAAAACAAAATAAGGCATTCTTATTGAAGGACCCTTTAATTATATTTACAAAAATAATAATTATGGTCTCAAGGGCGGTGGTGTACTTATAAGTTAAAAATAATACTTGAAACTTATATAACTTATATTGAATTCTAAATTCTTTTTTGTTTGTTTGTAACATCTACTCACTTATAAAATTTGGTTAAATACCATTATGTTATTTATTATTAAATATTATTAAAATAGAAATTTTTATAAACAGTTTTTTTTGTAAGAATTTACATAAATAGGAAGTTTGGTAACTTAAATACTTGTTAAATAATAATTAGTGAATTTTACAACCAGAAAATAATATATTTGAAACTATATAGTATTCAGTGGTAGTTCTATCCATAACGTGAAAAAAACAATTTATTTTGAAAGGTAAGTTGACAGTTTTTCTAATAACCTTGATTATATTAGTTTCTCATGTGAATGTGTAAAAGCGCTATCCCATTAAATTATTTTCTAATTAACATCATAACCTAACTTTGTTTAGTAACTTTTTTATTTTACTATTTTTAGAAAATTACATTTTTTTAATGGCTAGGAACTGCGTCACTTTTGGATTTGGTGTGTTTTTGTTCAGCTTAGGAATAAGTTTAATTATTTTCCAAGCAAGTTTATTGAGTTTAATCCTAGAATTAATATTAAACCTAACCTCAAATTCCTATATATTTCACCTCTGGCAAAAGTTACCAGTCGAAGTGCCAACCACGTTCGTGTTTTTTAATTGGACCAATTATGAAGACTTTTTAAATAAAAGCATCAAGCCAAAATTGCAAGAAATTTGTAAATACAGATTTTTACAAAATCTTGAAAGAATTGATACTGTGTGGAACGATAACGATACGATCACGTTCAGACAAATTCGAACCTTTCATTACGATAAGGAAATTCCTATTAATGGGAACTTAAGTGACATATTAATAACGTTTCAGTATATTTCTATGGTATAAAAACTTTACATTAGATGTTTTCTCTACTTCTTCAAACTTTTGACTTACAGTGTTTTGGTCATATAATAAGATATTGGAGCGACGTATACAAAGATATTTTGTCTGAGTACTTGTCGTTAATTGACCCCTACCACTATTTTAATACAACAATTGGTGCAGAAACCATAAACGGAAACGATAACTATATTATAGAATTGGGAAATTATTTCTCTTTTATCAAACCAGAAATTCCTCGATTTGATCGCTTTGGGTGGCTTAAAATGGTAACTTTATTTTAAAATAATGTGGTAAGAAGTTGGTTAAAGTTATTTGTGTTTACAGAGAAATGGAGATCCAAATTTTGACGGTGTATTTAATATGGGAAATGGTAAAAATCGAAAATTTGATGTTTTAAATTGGAATTATTATCTTTCGACCCCTTACTTTGATAAACCTTGTGCTAAAATACGAGGATCGATAGGCGACTTGCATTCTGATACCCCAAATCAACAATTTATTTATGTTTTTGTATCGGACATGTGTAGATACATACGAATGTACTTTGAAAAAGAAGTCTTTGTTGATTATATTGGGATATAAGTATTCTATCAGTAAACTGACGTTAGATAATGGTAAGACGGCTAAAGTTACATTAATGTTTTTTCATTATTATAATGTGCAAAAAGTGCATCTTTATTTTTGTTTATCTAAACTTAAAGTTTATTTGCCTTTTGACGATGGATGTGGTGCTGTCCTGCATAAGGTTAATATCTCCAAATAATTGTTTACGTCAGTACCCCCATTTTCAAAAAAAACTCTTTACAATATTTAAGTAGATAACCTTTTGAAACAATAATTACTGTCTAAAAGCCAGTTTTAAGAGAAATAAGCAAGGACCTCGAGCAACTTAGTAATTTACCTTTCTAAGTGCGTCATTACATTACCAGGTACCACAGAGCCAGAAAATAAATGCTTTTGTAATGGAGATTGCATTCCATCAGGATTATTCAACTTATCTTCATGTAGATATGGGACAAATGCATTCGTGTCTTTACCACATTTTTACAATGCAGATGAAGTTTACGTAAAAGCTTTTGAAGGGTTAAACCCTGAAAAGGAAAAACACGAAACTTACATAGTTGTGGAACCAGTAAACATTAAACTTATTGGAGTAGCAATTTTCTAATATTTTAAATTTTAGAACACATTGATACTTTTAGATTTCAAACTAAGGATTCAAGCAAACAGTTACGTCCATCCTGTTGAGGGTATAAGGTAGGACCATTCCCAGTTTAACTCGTCAGTGCAAAAACTTAACACATCCTTCGTTTCCAGCTTTTTTAATGACTTTCCTAAATTATATTTTCCATTATTTTGGATGGAACAAAAGTCAGAAATGCCAAATGATGTTAAAAAATATTTAAAAATGTACTTAAAAATTCCTTACTTTTTAATTGGAATAGAAGCTTTTTTAATAATTTTAGGGTCGTTACTTGTATTATATGTTATATTATATCAACTTTATAATACAAAATATTCGTATGAAACTAGAAATATTAAAGTAGTAGCTGAAAAAATTCCTTTAAATAAATCGGTATAAAAATTTGTCCTGTGTCTTAATTCAATCGTTTGATTTACGGATGATGAATTAATTTGTGAATATTAATTAAAGCATTATAGTATTTTTTAAGGCTAAATCTTAGAAAGGTAAGAACTTTCATACTTTGTTAAATTAGCCGGAAGGAATGCGATTTATATAAACAAATTCGCAGGTGTGACAACGCAAATCCCTTTAGTAAACTTGATCGTTAGAGTAATCAAATTTATTTTTTTTTAATTTAATTATAGCTATAACCGGTTTAGGCACTTTAACATCTCGTTTAATCAATCAATCACGTTTAAGATGTAATAAATATAATTTTTATTTGAAGTTAAATTAACTTTTAACGCAATAAAAAAAAAAATCTATTTTAAAACTTTAGCCATTTACTTTTCTTTTGTAGATAACCTCAAATATGAAATATTTTGACGACAACTAGCAATTTTAACGGAAATTTAATAAAATATAATTTAAGTTTTATTAGGTATATTAAATTTACTAACATTATTAAATTTAATTTTAATTGAAAAGTTTAAAAATCAAGCACTTTGAATAAAATCAAATCCACAAAAATAATGAACAAAAGCAAACAATGAAACTCTCAATTTAAAAATGTTTTAAATTTTGAATTTTTTAACTGGTGATAATAAATAAAAAAGATATTTTAAAATAATTCAATTATTTAATATTTTTATTGAGCTTTCAAACGTTAATATGTTTTTCGTCAAAAATATATATGTAATTATTTATTTATAACTCGATATGTTTTAAAATATCTTATTCAAAAGTGTTTTGACGTACATGAATTGTTATTTTTTACCAAAGTAAATAAAACGTTGACATAATAAGTCACATCGAAGGACTAATTTATTTATGCAGTGACATACAGTGGAAATTCCTATAAACAATTTTTTACTTAAAAAACTTTCTGGTCTATAAAAATTTAAATAACAGTTGAGTCAATAATTAAATGAATAATAGTGTAAATATTTTTCATACGTGAAATTTGGGCTAAAAAAAGCCTTATTAATGATCATTAACTTGGCAGCGTATAGAAGGTAATTACAGATATTTTATTATTTTCATTTAGATTAGATAAATTAATAAAACGGAAAACAAAATAACGATAACAAATATTTTAATAGAAATGAATAAAATGATTTGGACCAGTCCACGGAAGAAGTGAAAAAGTTTTCTCTTCCAAGAAATTTATATTTAGTTTTTTAGTTTATCCAAAATTTACGCATGTTTACTTGGCGACCAAAAGTGAAGCAAAGCGCTTTGCAATATTTACACTCACTGATTTTATTTATCATGCTTTAAGTGCAATGTTTCACCACTAAATTTTCTAGCAAAGAGAGCTACACCTCAAGCAGAGACGCTTACCCTAATTTTCATTTTAAATTTTATAATTTTTGTTTTGTAAACATAGTAGTGATTTATGTAATACTATTAATTGTTAAAATAAATTTTTATCTCTATCGCACTTGAAAATTTGATTATAACAGGTTTAATCTTACATAAAATATGTACATTAATTTTCTTTCAATCAATTAATCTCGTTGTCATAATTATGATTACTACGTGCTTGTACCGCGAAAATTTAATAAAAATAATCACATGACTTTATTTGTAAAAGATTTTAAGGCTAGCATGCAACCTTTGAAGCCAAAATTTAAAAAATTCTGTTGTAAAAAGCACAAAATTTTCTATCGAATAAAATTAAAAACTTATCTACGTAATATTTATGTAGTATAATGAATATAATAATAATATTATATTTCGCCGGTGTAGGTTAATAGAAAGAAAATTGACATAGGTATTAAAAAGATAATGAAAACAAAAATAAAATAGAAGTAATTACACTTATAATGCTTTTTAAGTTTAATAATTCATGAATTTTATATCAAAATTTTGCACCTTTTTTAATTCATTACGTCGGCAAATAAAAACAAATATCGTCAATATTTAGTTTATTAACTATAAGATAATTAAGTTAAGTGGTCGAACCACTTTTTATAATACTTTTTTGGTTATTTATTTAAATAGTAATATTGCAGATACATCATAAAAATATTTTTTTTAAAGGTGAATAAAGAAATGCGTTAAAAAAAACAAAGCTTAATTTTTTCATCAATTTTTAATGTGAACTCTTGGAATCCATTTGATGTAGCACAAAAATTGTGTGCAGTCATAAAGGATGAACACTGGTAATCCTGCGTCACTCTTAAAATATTTTGACGTCAGCACTCGAAGCGTCCCTTGAGAAAAATAATCTTACCAAACGTATCTGCTAAAAGAAATTTTAATTATTTATGTTATTATTCAAATTGAGTTTAAAAGAAAACATTGCATTGAATTTTTTATAGAAACTTTAATTCATCTTGATTTCTTTCTTCAAAACCTGATCGCAGTGCCTGTTCGGTACCTTACTTGCCTTTCCGATCTTGTTGTAGTGCTTGGCCCCTTTTTTAATGTACTTTTTTTTGTCGATTAAAACGGCCGTGAAGTTGTATTCATTGAAGGTTCAAGAAACTGTTAAAGACTTGGTATCAAATCTGCGTTTACTGTAGCTTGCGTGCTTGATTCGTTATTTAATATACGCTGGCTTTAGGAGGGTAATATATGTACATAAATATCTGTATGTTTTAATTTGTGGTTTATAAAAATTATAAATTCTCTTTCTTTTAAGCAGTGTCTAAATTTATTTACTCTTTTGTAAATAGCTAGTAGTTCACGATCGTATGCACTGTATTTTTTAAAATTTTATTAACAGCTATAGGTTCGATGCATTCACCAAGGTGGATCATCCTTTCTTCAGGATGTGCGAGTAATGTGGCATTAGTTAGTGCTTCTTTACTCATTTAAAACGCACATTTGGCTTCCAAATTTCATTTAATCCTTTGGTTATTTTGGAATAATACGAACGCTTGCAGATGATTAGAAATACGTCAAGTTTGCGTGGTTTTGATTAATTCATCGCTTGCTGCTGATCCTCCCAAACTTTTTAGATGTTTTAAAAATGGAGAGGCAGTTCTATCTCTAATTCAAAAATTTGAGGTTTTTTGAAAGGGAAATTTTGATAACATTTATGGGTACCCTACCAGGAAACTTCCAGCAATCCATTGTGGATCAACCAAAGTCTCCTGTCCAAATAATCTGGTGTTAAAACGGTATCGTCCAACTTGGAGAATTTTCATTAGTCTTTCCTAATCCAGTATTTCATTTAGGTTTCCACAAGCTTTCCTCCAAAAACTTCAGTTATTCGTCATTTTGATTTCTTTAAGTTAAAAGACTGAATTGTTTATAAAAACGTTATATTTTTTTTGATTAGCTACTTCAAGAAAAGCAAAAGTTTGTAAGGTTTAACGAATTATTAGTGGTACAAGGTAATTACTCCCAAAATAAAGTAAAAGTCATAAAACTAAAGTATAATACTAAAACAATTGGTAAATGTGCCATTTAAGATCTACTAAATAAAATTTTCTAGTATTGCAATACTTGCGCTGGGATGGGTAACCGCTATTTAAAAAAAAAGGCGGCCAGTTTTACAAGCAAAAAACCTATTGCCAATATTTGACGAGAAAATTTTCATTAACTTTTAAAACCTGACCTTTGTTTTCCAAAAAACCAAATAGTTTCCAACTCTCAGTGTTATCAAATTAAATTAATTAATAGCATATGGAGCATTCCACACCAAATCGACCACTTTTGAACCCGACCCCTTTTGATTTTCCTGAAATTTTTACATATTATACTATTTCACCAAAAACAGTTCTGTGAATTTTTTCAAAATTTTTTATTCAACCCAAAAAGAGTTACGAATTTTTAGAAAAACTGATGTTGTTTTTCTTCAAACGATCGTAACTATGTCAAAAATTGACTAATCGGAACGTTTTTTTTGTTTTTTTTTGTCTTTAAACGTACTTTTCAGGAAAAAATACAAAAAAAATAGTCAAACTTGGATTCTACAAATGTTTTTATTTTTTTGGAGAAAATCATTAATTTTTCAAATTTTTCCACTTTTGATTTTTGATTTTTTTATTTCAAAAACAACTCTGATTTATTCCGCGTATAACAACGCAAACTCCATAATGGGCCAAAATTTTTTCTATTTTTTTTGTTTAATTAAAAAAAATTTTGTTTTATTTTCACGCAAATAATATTTTTCAATTAAACAAAAGAAATAGAAAGAAATGTCGGCCCATTATGAGGTTTGCGTTGTTATACGCGGAATAAATCAAAGTTTTTTTTGAAATAAAAAAATTAAAAATCAAAAGTGTCGAAATTTGAAAAATCAATGATTTTCTCCGAAAAAATGAAAAATTTTGTAGAATCTAAGTTTGAATATTTTTTTTGTATTTTTTCCTGAAAAGTACGTTTAAAGACAAACAAAACCAAAAAAAAACGTTCCGATTAGTCATTTTTTGAAATAGTTACGATCGTTTAAAAAAAACAGCAGTTTTTCTAAAAATTCGTAACTTTTCTTGGGTTGAGTAAAAAATATTGAAAAAATTCACAGAACTGTTGTTGATGAGCTAGTATAAATATGTAAAAATTTCAGGAAAATCAAAAAGGATCGGGTTCAAAAGTGGTCGATTTGGTGTGGAATGCCCCGTATGTATAAAATTTTTATTTAAAAATTTATCAGTTGTTTTGACTGATCCTCCGGGTCCCTTATTTTCAATCAAAAGTTGTGACTTTCTGTCAGTGATCAATGAAATATTGTAGCAGAAGAAAGTAAAATGGTTCAGATGTAATTGAGAAAAATAGATGCATTTTTTTATCAAAGCTTTTTAGTGAGTCAAAAACAACATCAGTAATAGGTATTGCTCATATGCATTTACTATAAATTTGACACATAACCAAAAGCAAACTAAAATAAATAAATAAGCAAAAAAATTTATTCGAAAAGTGGAATAAATTTACATTTAAATTAATTCATGACCACATTAGTCGCGTTAGAAGATAACTCAAAGCGGAATTGATTAAAATAATTTTCGAACGAATAGATGAAGAATTAAATAATAAGGGGAAATCCCTCAGGCAACTAAATGACAAACGAAAGAAGTTTGCCTTTAAGACCATACAATAAATTTTAAAAGTCAATATCAAAAAAGACGTCATTAATATAAAAAAATCTATCGCATAGGATACTTCTTATTTTTGCATCATCAGTAAGAACCAGTAGCGTAAATAATATTTGAGTTCGTGATTTAGTCGCTTCTAGTGAAAATGTGTTTCAATTGTCAATTTGTAAACGTGTGTAAATCATATTTTATTATTTAATTTAATCGATTTATGTAATATTTCGAAAAGTAACCTTAGGTACCACTTTTTAAATAAATTTTTATGTTAATTTTTAAACAAAAAACTTGCCCTAACAATGGTTACACTATTAATTATAATTTATGAACGCAAAAAAGTAAAATGCTAACGTATAATAGTAAACCAAGATCAATCTTGTAAAGTAGTCAAAAGCCTTTCAGCTGTACATAGTGTAACGACTGTAAAATTTTGTGATATATGTTTTTAATTTTTCTAAATGTAAGTAAATTTTATTATTTTATTTTTATATTTCAACAATATTTTTAATTAAATTTTTAAAGGATTAGTAATTTTAAATTAAGTAATTTAATTTGACACCATTAACACATTTTTAAACTAATAATTCAGTGAATTTATTATCAGATGTAAAAAAATTGACAGGTCAAATTTGACTTTAAAATTATTCTAATAATAATTATTTGATAGAATAAATTTTTATTTTTTACAATGCAAATATTTCTGGTACATAACAGATTTAAAATAAAATTTTAAAAATTTTAAAAATCGATATTTCGACTTTCACAAAATAAATACTCATCTTAAAAATAGGAAAAACCGAAATATTTCTTAATATTTATAAATTTTCGTAACTAGCATTGCTATTCAAAATGTCGCAATATTTGCAAAATATCTTGCCGGCAAAGTTTAATAAAATTAGGTTCCTATCTGACATTTAAATTAATCTAATTTGAATTAATGAATAAATTTTTAATTGGTGGGCTGTAAAAATATAATATTAAAGTTATTTAAATTTTAACAAATATATATGCAATAATTCTTGTGACATAATGATCTTGGCGAAGGTCAGACAAAATTCACCTGATTATTAAAATATTTTTAATATTTAAGCTGCTTTTTTTAGTAGATATACTAAATTTTTAATTTGAAATTTTGACTAAATTTGCTGAAAATCAAAAATGAAACAAATCCCAGTAACTTAACATAATCCCTATCGAATTCTTTAATCTAACTTATTTAAATCATATTTTGCAAGTACTACTACAAAAATTTGATATTTTGGTTGTAAATTATTTTCATTTTATTTCTAAAAATGTTCATAATATAATTAAACAAAAGTTTTTTAAAGACCTTCAGAACAGATAGTGTAATTTTATTCATTAAAACAAATTAAATTTTTTAAAATTTGTGACTATAAAATTGTTCAGTTTAATATTTTATTATACAAAAATTTGATGACAATTTAAGTATTATTATTAAATGTAATATTGATATAATATTAATATAAATGCTACACAAAATAATCAAAATTGTTTTTTTCAAAAAATATAGTGTGAAAACTGGATTTTTCTTTTTTCGAAATTCAAATAAGGTATTATGTTAAAAACGAAAATTTTATTTTAAGAACGACGTAACTCAACACAATTATTAAAATTTCTTCTTTTTCAACTTATAGTTTGAACATTAAGGCCTGTTAGTTCTGTGAGCATATAAATATTTTATATTCATTAGGTAGCTTGCTGAGTTTGACCTTCAGATGTGTCTGTATCCTGGTTTTTATATTGTTGATGGCAATTTATTAACCTAAGACAACCACCAGCTTAAGTGGGTGGGGGATGTAAAGATTTCACGATAAGTTCAAGTTCTAAAAATCATTAAATACTGATCACTTTTTTTACAATGATTACAATTTCAAATGCATTTCAATTTGAAAAAATTTACAAAACTAATTATATTTTAAAAATTGTTTTCTGTCAGATTTCCGGTATCCGACAAAAGCTATTTAGAAACGAAAAAGAAAAGTTATTACATTATAAAACCATCTTGGGAGCTTATAAAATAGCAAAACACTTGTCATAGTTTATTTAGAAACATTAATTTATTACATTAACTTTTATTTTATTTAAACAACTGTCTTTCATTTTACAGTCTGTAAAACTCAAGGAAAGTCACATTTTATAAAATAATAAATTCAAAATTATTGACTTAATTTGTTAATTATCTTTCGAAGTGTGAAAATTTTGTATGCACTAGGTACTTGTGAAAATAATGCAATTATAAAAATTAACTTGTTATTTTATTTCTTTATTACTATAATTAGAAACTAATTTACTGAATATCTTAATTTTAAATCTTGAAGTTAAAGTATAAAATTCGACGTTATATAATAATTCTTATAAAAATTAGTTGGATAATAATGTATAAATAACAAAATATTTGCAATTATAAGATTTTCAGTTTATCACTAACAATAACAATGATTTAAATTTAATTAAAATTTTCCCTAGGTTTAGGTCGATATAATTAAAACGTTTTTTACAATAATATATTTAAATCAAAGTGTAATTAAAATTAACTAATTTATTATTGAATTAAAATATACCTATAAAATATTTTTTTTTTAATTTTGTAAATTACAATTATTATAAATTATTTTAAATAAATTGCAAAGTAATGTTAATGTAATAAATTGATAATAGAAATTATTGTTGAGAATAGGTCTAGTTTAATTAATCATCTACAAGTAGATATTAAATTTCATACTTCTTTACAAACTCATTATAACATTAGTAGAGACAGTCAGGACCGTCCTTAGGATTCGAAGTTTATTGAAATAATTAGCAAAACAAATTATAAAATCAAAAGAACACCTTATCGGATTACATGTTTCAATCTAATTCACGATTCTACACGTGAAACTGATATCATCAGATCCGCACTGGTTTTTATGAAAAAACCCAGGTAGCAAGCTGACGTATTTATTACGTTTTTTTTTGGTCATGTCATGACGTCCAAAATACGTTAATAATTGGGCATAATGTCGCGGGTCAGCGACGTCATTTACTGACGTCATATTTACGTTAGCAAGCTGACGTGCAAAATACGTCACATAATGACGTAATTAATACGTTTTTTGTAACGTAGTTATTACGTTTCCAAGCCAAGCTTAACACGTCTTTAAGTCGTACTTAATACGTCTCTAAGTCGTACTCGTTCACAACACGTGAATATCTTGGCATAATGTCGCGACTCAGAGACGTCATGTATTGTACGTAATTTACAGTTTAAAGACGTCTGTTCATCACGTCATAAAGTCGTCTTTTCTTCACGTCATAAAGACGTGTATATTACTGCTTAAGTCAAAGACGTCTGTTCTTTACGTCGCAAAAACGACTTTTTATCACGTCACAAAGACGTCTTTCTGTCACGTCATAAAAACGTCTTTTTGTCACCACATAAAAATTATATAAAAAAATTAATTTCTGCAATTGCTTAGTATTGAGTATCATTTTTTTGTATTATGTAGATTCGATTGTTGCCCATTTGATTATTGTTGCCAGCCAAGCTAAGTTCCTGAAAATTTACTTTAATTTATATAAATATTAATATGCACTTACCATTTTTTTTTAACTATCTGGAGATTCGAACCTGCGACGGGCACTTGATGTACGTTGGAAGGCAACTGCTGAGCCTGCTGACCTACCGAGTGTGTTCATGTAAATTTGGTTGTTTGATAGTCAACTTTAATTTTTTGACAAAACAGTAATTGTTATAAGATTATATAACTAATTTATAAATAAATATTATGGATTTAAGGTATTCGAAATATTTAACATTAAAAAAATATTTAAAAAATTTTTGATTTGCAATCCTATCGCATAATATGGACGATTCAAAAATAACCGTGTCTTTAATCGGCTGACATGCGTTTCATATCTACTGCTTTATATTTTATACCTACTGTTTTGACCAATTATATTGAAATCCAATAATAATTAAATTTCTTTAAATTAAAACCTCAATAAGCAGATTCATTTTTCAGTAAGGAATTAGTAATATTAAATAATATAATACCTAATATTTAAAATACAGAAGTAAACATAACAATTTTTGTTAGTTCCATTTTCCAAATGACGCTTATAGTTAATTCAAACTTTACTAATGTTCCTTATTTTTGAGTTAGAAAACAACTAAAAATATATAAGCAATGTATTTAAAAATTTCTTCAAATATAGTGTTTATAATTATTAAAAGGTTTCATTATCTCGAAATTCTAACCGTTTCAAAATCGGTACAATTATTAAAAAGTTGGAATTTTCCTTTATCCAAAGTTTTTAAAACATCATTATAATATTATTTTAAATACTTTCAAAATTAAATAATTTATGGAGATGCTACTTTTCAAAAGGAATTGACATCGTTTTTGAATTTAAATATAGCTAATTAATTATTATAGATTTCTTAAATTTTCAAATAATTTATTAATAAAAATAGGAACAAACTATCTATTGGGTGATTCCGCGGGAGACGATTTTCGACATCAATTTTTAAATCAGAGTATTTGACACTTTTTTTATGCCAATACAAAGAAAAAGATCTAAATTTAATAATAAAACTACTTTTATGAACCTAAGAAATCCATATTTGAATTTTAGGCGCGCTCAGAATCGGTAGTGCCCACAGGTTCGGTGCAAACTGTACATCGAGCATCGGCCCCAGTAATAGTTTTACTAAATCGTTGATATATTTATAACATTTTTAGTAAATTTTGAAAACAAATAATTAATTTAAGTAACAAAGAAGTGTAGATACTAATTAGTCA
The DNA here is from genome assembly GCA_905340355.1 of Rhagonycha fulva. NCBI lineage: Eukaryota > Metazoa > Arthropoda > Insecta > Coleoptera > Cantharidae > Rhagonycha > Rhagonycha fulva. The sequence continues at coordinate 6,352,018 of HG996559.1, forward strand.
TTATACATTTTTTGATCTCTTATTTCTTTCATTTATGTATTTATAATGATGTTTATGTTTACTTGGATAATTTTTTTTTAAATAATTTTTTTAAAAATGATTTTTATTTTATTAGTAGGAAGCCTTGAGTGAGTCTAAATGTTGCACCCGCGATAATAGAATCGCCCTAATTGCAACCGGTAATTTTATGAATTTAACAAAATAAAAGATGCCGAAAAAAAAAGAAGAAATGCCGGTAAAAGACTAGACTTTGCATGGCAAAATTTTTTAAAACAAATAAAAGCTATGATAAAAGCGAAAGGGTTTTAAATAGAATTACATAATGAGGAAACTCATACTTTTTGTATAGTTTTTTTTAAAACACAGCTTATTTTGTATCCTATTAAAATAATATAAAAAATTTGGGCACGGTAGGTAGTATATATAAAATAATTATTAATTTTATAGGTATCTACTTATATAGGTGGGTGGTAAAAATTATATCAAATATTATTTGAATTTAATTACACTAATGTGCATAAAAAGCTTTCAAAAATATTCAAACACAAAACGGCAAATTTGATAGAATACTGAAATTTCTTTCAAATGCCTTTACAACATGTGTTTCTAATAAAAACATCTCTTTTCATTGTTAGCTTGTCCTTCAAGAAATGGTATACCTACTTTTGGAACTTTTTTTTGCTTGCTTTTGAAATTTTGTGTCAAGTGTAAAATTTAAAATTGATAAAATAGTGTTAATGATAACTTGATATATAATGATAACACTAACTTGTTTAAATTAAACAAAATATTTCAACCAATATTTAAATCATTATAATCATTCATCATTGGCTGTGTTCCACCTTTAATGTAAATTCGATTTTAAATAGAAAATGGACTATTTGGTGTACAATAGCAGTAGCTGACCAAGTTACAATTAATTTAAATAAAGTAACGTGTAAGAAAAAATTGCAAATGCAGCTAGGAACAAATGCCACTAGGAACAGTCTACGCGTATTTTAGTGTTACTTTTATGTACCATTTTCAAACTTTACTTTTCAAAATAATGCATTCAAATTTTTACAGTAATTTGTAAAACGTTATTATTAAAATATTATGTCAAAACGAAAATTTTTTTTAAATTGTTATTAAAAATTTTATTTGCGGAAAAACGCATTGACATAATATTATATAAATGTATTAGACATATACTGTAAAAATTTTAACACATTATTTTCTAAATTAAAGTCAGAAAATTTTAAATAAGAAAGAACGTTATTAACTTAAATGATACAAAATTAAAATTATTATAGTATTGCAATTTTTTATAATGCACAATTTCAACATTAAAATTATCAACGTTACAGCGTTAAAATTATCTAATTTGGTCTAGTACCTGCTTTTTAGTAAGAGCACCCTTACCCTTACAACGCGTTTATGAATAAAGTCGTTAATATATAAATACCCCCGCACCGTGAATTTCAATCACTTAAATTAGACAGCGACATTTTTTATAAAATTTTCTTTTTTACCAAATATTACCAATTCAGTTACATGAATAACGTTTCTCTAACAATCTATAGCGTTACGCAGACATTAAGAACACGTTATTTAAATATCACCTTTATTTAATCATAGTATAACGTTTTCTTACGTTATTTAGTATAGTTATTATATTAGTCATTACTCATTAATAATAATTTATTGAAGTTTTTATTTAGTCATATGTATGACGTTTTATCAGCGTTACACAGACGTTAAGAACACTTTATATAGATGACCTCTTTATTTAGTCATATGTATGACGTTTCTTTAACGTTACATAGACGTTAAGAAGTAAACACACATCAGTTAAGTGACGTTTCTATTTAGTCTTTGTATAACGCTTTTACAACATCTCATATAGAAGTTAGCATAAGTTATTTAAAAGACGTATGTCTTCAGTTAGACATTTTGTAACGTTACCTTATAGTTTTATAAACGTTAGTCACACGTAATTTACTGACGTCTCTATTTAGTTATATGTGTGACGTCTGTTCAGCGTTACGTAGACTTTAAAAACACGTCACTTAAATGACGTCTCTATTTAGTCTTTGTATAACGTTTCTACAACGTCTCATAGACGTTAGTCACATGTAATTTAATAACGTCTTTATTTAGTTACATGTATGACGTCTGTTTAGCGTTACGTAGACGTTAAAAACACGTCACTTAAATGACGTCTCCATATAGTCTTTATATAACGTTTTTATAACGTCTCATAGAAGTTAGCATAAGTTATTTAAATGACGTCTTTATTTAGTAATTTTATAACGTTACTTTAATGTTTTATAGACGGTAAACACACGTAACTTAAAGACGTCTCTATTTAGTCATATGTATGACGTTTCTTCAACGTTACACCTACGTTAAGAACACGTTATTTAAATGACGTCTCTATAACTCATTTAAACAACGTCTCTTTGACGTTTTGATTACGTTATTTAAATGACGTCCAAATTTGGTCAATTTATGACGTTTCTTCAACGTCTCGTAGACGTGAAGCACACGTTAATTAGATGACGTCTTTTTTGGTAATTTATTTGACGTTTCTAGGACGTCTATAATTGGTCGAATGACGTCGCCGTCGCATTATCACCAGTTATCGACGACATTATGACGTCATTTTGATACGAATTGCTACCTGGGAATAATTTAACTTACCAATTTTCCAAAAAAAACGTGGATCCTTCTGATCTTGACCGTACAACTACCTTTGTGATAATAAGTTCATAAGAAGTTGCAAGTACCCTTTTAAATTTAGGGTTATAAGCTTGCGGTTTTTGCCGCCTTCGTGGAGTATAATAAAAGAAGTTTTAAATTTGAAATTTGCATTTCTTTAAAAAGAAAAGATGAGGGCGGCAAAAACCGCAAGCTTATAACCCTAAATTTAAAAGGGTACTTGCAACTTCTTATGAACTTATTATCACAAAGGTAGTTGTACGGTCAAGATCAGAAGGATCCACGTTTTTTTTGGAAAATTGGTAAGTTAAATTATTTTTTCATAAAAACCAGTGCGGATCTGATGATATCAGTTTCACGTGTAGAATCGTGAATTAGATTGAAACATGTAATCCGATAAGGTGTTCTTTTGATTTTATAATTTGTTTTGCTAATTATTTCAATAAACTTCGAATCCTAAGGACGGTCCTGACTGTCTCTACTAATGTTATAATGAGTTTGTAAAGAAGTATAAAATTTAATATCTACTTGTAGATGATTAATTAAACTAGACCTATTCTCAACAATAATTTCTATTATTTAAAAATATGGTCAACTATATACACGTTTTAAAGAAATGCAAATTTCAAATTTAAAACTTCTTTTATAATAAATTGATGTTTACACAAACCAAAACACGTGTTTTGCTTTCGTTTGAGCTCATCAGACAGCTATATACATTAATATCATAAACTTTAAAAAATAAAAACAAAAGTAAGCAAAATTTTAGATGTTTGCCGGTCATTAACATAGCGATTAAGTGAACTGACAATGTTGAGAACTCGATCCGACTCCGGGAGAAGTAATAATCTTATTATAGCCGTGTCCCCCCAAAAGGCAATGACAAACCACCGTGGTGTAAATCTGCCATGAAAGCTTTTGTTAAAAAGTTCACTACGCTTATGTGAAAGATAATATTTAATTGTACTTGCTGACGATGCTACACTCATTAACATTTAATAATTAATTTTAATGTTAATATTTTTCTAGCAAAAAACTAACGATTGTTATTCTGTGAAAAACAAGTATGAAAAAGAAAATCTTAAGTGGACATACTTGTTATCTTGCAAAAAACACTCTGTTTTAAAAAAGTACTATGTACATTGTGCAAAGCACAACTATTATATAATTTACTTATACCATAATTATATCTGTGGCACAAGTGAATAGTGGGATATTCATTATTGATATTCACTAGTGCCACAAATATAATTAATTATACATTATAATATATCCATATATCTTACTATGTCAAATTACGCCGTGCTGTCAGCATCTGGTAATAATTTTGTAATAAAATAAGTAACTAAAAAAGGTTGTTGAAGTGGATTTTCCATTTTATCAATTACACGTTTAATTTGGTTTTTAAAAAAGCTTTAGTAATAAATTTACTGTGCTGTTAATCGCTTATCAACACATACTTACTTTGTTCACTTTTAATAAGTGGAAATGAATTATACTCAAAGCTTGAAAGTACGTTATTCCCCGATAATCCTCTTCTATTCAGTGAACAGCAGGCTACGTTGTTCTTCATCAAATATACACGGTGAACATTAATTTCCAACATCACCCCGTATATCTGATTTCGTTACACGTGATCTGGTCTTGCACTGACCAGAGTATCTTTTTGCTGTCGTCCCCTTCAAAAGAAATTCTATCCCAATTATTTCTAAATTGAATAAATTAAAAATAAAAACATGAGGTTCAAAGAAAATGTACAGCTAATATGAACAAATATTGCATAGAAAAAATTATCAACATCAATTAAAATCATATGAATTTTGACAATAAAACAGATTTTTCCCAAACGAGATTGTGTTCTGTTTACTTTGAATGAACTTTATGTGATGAGACCAAACACAATATGACACTTTTTGCCTTCATTTTTTTATTATTTTTTTTACCCTCTCTTGCATTTTCATTTATACCTACCCTACTTTTCAAATTCTTGCATGATTTCTTTTGATTTATTTCGCAACTATCACATGACTTAGCTTTTTCAATTTTACAGATTTTTACATGCCCTTATCTTAATCATCCTTACTTTTCTTTTTTTGAAGCAAAACCGCATGGTCCTGAACTTGATATTTTTCTTTTGATTAAACTAAATTAAACTTTGTTGTTTGGTTTTCTAGACCTGTCCAATGCATGGCAGGATCGCACTGTATGCATAAAGTTGCAAATGTTTTGGTAATCTTGGTTGATAATTCATGTAAATCACCGACCTCTTATCGGCACATAACATCGCAATACATAATATTATGTAAGACACACATACTTCATAGTTGGAAAACCTCCCGCATATACATAGCTCTCGGTGTGTGTTTTAATGGAGTTTTGTCTTTTCACTAATTTTTTTTTAATAAACATCATTTTTTTTTTTCTATAGAGACAATTATATCTTACCTTTTGACATTTTTTGCGTACCTAGAAAGCATCAAAAATTCTTTTTGTTTGTTTCTTAAATCTTTCAGAAGTTTCTGTTATCTCTCTATACCTTAACTAATAAGTATTTCATTTTTTCGTAACCATATTAACAAATAATACAATTTTAACTCTTTTTTCTCTTGTTTCAGATTACAATTTTGTTATAAGGAAAGGCAACAAAAAATTAATCGAATGATTTTTATTACATTTTTAAACTTCAATCAAATAGTTATTTAATCATCAATTCAAAATGTGGGAAGCAAAGAAGTGGGTATTTGGATGTGGAATCTTGACCCTATTTTTAGGGTCGGCCATCTTAATATTTCACACTACGATATTTAGTTATATCATAGAATTATTCATGAGACTGAATAGTAAATCATATATCTTTGAGTTTTGGAAAACAATACCTGTCGATATTCCTACAAGATTGACATTTTTTAATTGGACTAACCAAGAAGACTTTCTTAAAAAAGGCATTAAACCAAAATTTGAAGAGGTCGGTCCTTATCAATTTTTGCAAAGGTTTGAAAAAGTCGATGTTGTTATAAATGATAATGGTACCAATACCTATAAGCAAATCCGAAGTTATCTGTACGACGATAACTGGGAAAATAATGGAAATTTAAGTGACAAAATAATAACTGTCAACTATTTTCCAATGGTACGTTTATTTATAATTATTTTGTTTCCCAACTTCTTCTTTTGTCTATGTCTTTACGGATATTTAACTACAGTAATCTTTCCACGATCGAGGTTTGATGCTTCCAAGCAAACTTCTCGTGCCAATATCAATGTTTTTGAAGTAATGTAACTTTATGAAAATTTAACAAAAATGACAATATCCGAAGGTATGGACAAAGCTATTCCACTACTGATGTTTCTTAAAATCATTTTATAGTCTAACCCCTAACGACCGTTGTGATTTCCTTTTAGATAATTATGCATCATATGAGGCACTGGGATGATGTGTTCAAAGATGCACTTGTGGAATATTTGTCATTGGTTGATCCCAACTATTATTCTGAAACTACAGCAGACGAACAAACTATTAGCGGATTTGAAAATCTACTATTGGAACTACATAATTACTTTGATTTTATCGCACCAGGTTTGTTAAAGATGGAGCGTTTTGGATGGATTAAAATGGTAAGTGTTAGATGAAATTTTTGTACAACAATCTAAGGTACAATTTTTTTTAGCGAAATGGTGATCCCAACTTTGATGGAGTTTTTAACACTGGAAATGGTCTAAATCGACAATTTGATGTTTTGAATTGGAATTATAATAGCCGTACTCCATATTTTAAGGAACCGTGTAACAAAATACAAGGATCCACAGGAGAAATACATTCAATAAGTAATAAAGACTACATTGACGTTTTCATAACAGATGTGTGCAGATATGTACGACTATACTTTCAAGAAGAAGTAATAATAGACGGTATCATAGGGCACAAATTCTCTATTACTGCAAAATCAGTAGATAATGGTAAGTACAAAAAAAAACCTATGGTTTATGCTTTTTTTACTATTAAAAGCAAATTTATGGGAGTGTTCAGAGCACAGTAATATATCCAAAATATAAAATTTGGTCTAGGTATTGTTTAATAACGGTAGCCTGATATCTTATTTTGTATTCGTATTAAATCTATGTTTTGTTTTAGGTACCCTAGTACCAGAAAATGAATGTTTTCGTACTGGAGATCATTATCCATCTGGATTAATAAATTTTACTTCATGCACACGAGGTATTAATATTCATGCTTCTATGCCACATTTTGATCTAGCCGATGAAGTATACTTAAACGCTGTCGAAGGATTGCATCCTAACAGAAGTCTGCACGAAGCATATATCATTTTAGAACCTGTAAGCTATTTAAATACATACCTAAATCACCAGATATTATTTTATTGCATTGTAGAATACTCGAGTATGTTTGGACTTTCGATTAAGGGCTCAACTTAACATTTTAACTCAAAATATCAGCGGAGCAAGGTGAGGAGGCGTTTTCTAGTTTAGGTTAATAGTATATATTAAATATTTTTGTTTTAGTGGAAACAATAGTATCCCAAAATTATACTTTCCATTGTTTTGGTTGGAACAATCGACAGAAATGCCAAAACATTTAAAAGAATTTTTAAAAACTGTTTTAAACATTCCGTATTTTATAATTGCAATTGGGATTGCATTAACATTTTTGGGATTGTGTTTAACAGGCCATCATGTATATAAAATTATTCAACCTTATAGATTAAAAAATGCGTACATCAACAGTAAAAGGTTTAGTGTGATGTTACAAACCATTCCTTTGCATCAAAGCAAAAAATAATGATAATTTTATTTATAAAGCTAGAACTGTGATTAGAAATCATTACTTTTAAGTATTTAATTTACTATTTTTAATAAATTATGTTTTTATAACGTAGAATAATAATAATTATTTAAATTTTGTATGTGATTAGCCAGTTCCTCTCTTATGTTACAGCTTAGGCTTTAATTAAGGAACAGCGAATTAATTCAGTTAAGAGTATTTGAGTACGACTAATTGTGTAGAGACTGAATACCTACCTTAACTTTAATATTATAATTTTGACAATAATATCTGAAACTACTGTGCTCCTGAAAATGTGAAAGCAAAGACCAAAATTTTTTTGGCAGCATATGTAACCCACAGTTCAGGTGCAAAAGTGCGTTCAAAATTGTTATAAGACCTGATACGTAGTAATAAGTAAATAAAAAACTAAAGTTAGTGATAAAAAGGTGTAGTTTACAATATAGGGAAAGGCTGTAATTAATTAGCAATTTAAACTAAATATTTTATTTCTTTTTATAGAATTTTGTATTTTGTATTATTTGGTAACACAGATGAAACGTCAGCAATTAAAATGCGTTTGATTTCTTATTACCTGTTCAAAATTTTGATAAGAACCAACTTAAAAAATTATTTAAAATAATTAAAATTATCGTAAAAATTCAGTAAAACTTAAAACATGCAGAAGAAGAAGAAAATCATAGAATTATTATTATCTCTTTCATGTAAATATTTGTTATTTTTAATTTTTTTTACAGAAGCTGCAAACAATTAAAAGATTAAGTATAATTTATTTTATTACGTTCAACTAACTCGATAACTTATTAATTTTAAATTACTTCAAATTATCGAATTAATCCAACGCAATAAAATTAATTGTATTATCTATTTCCATGTAAGTAGGTATTCATTAATATTTTAAAGCCATAAACGTTTATCATAGCTATAAACAATTTATTTATTACGTTCAATTAACTACATAATTTGTAAATTTTAAGTATTATTAATTTTATGAGTTAAAACCATTTTTCAAATAAAAAAGATCAATATAATTTGTAGGTACATAAATCGCCAGAGACATTTACAATAAAAAAACCTGTAATGTTTACAAAACAAACTTTACATTTGGGTATTGCAAAACTTCATATTATTATTAATACAAAATTGCAAATACTTATTTAGATGACCTTGATATAAAAAATAATTATTTTCTCATATTAAATCTAATGTTGTTTTGGTTGCCTGGTCTTCCGAGATGGCTTTTTTTTCTCTTAAAAAGTACAACTTACAATTATTAATAACAGATTTTTTTTCCAATTTTTGCTCGTTTTTTGAAAAAAGGACCTCTTGTCTTGTCTTGTCTGAGATACGGTCTTGCTTTGCTTCAATACAAACTGGCAGGAGGGCAAGGGCCAACCAGAGTGAAGTATTTTGTTTAATTCTTTTCTATGATTAAAATTACTTCTTTCCTTGCTCTTGTCTTGCCAACGTTCTTAAGATTCGGCAGCAAGAACCAATCAAATTGAAATATTTTAAATGTACATGGTATACATTTAGTAGACAATATGAAATTTTAATATAAACTTGCAGTATTAAAATTATACTTTGTGCAACTTTTTTTTTTGCAAAAAAAAGGTATTGATAATATGATATTATAAATAACATCTTAGACATACTGTAAATATTTTAACACTTTATTTTGAAAAGAAAATTGTAAATACAAAAGTGGTAGTGAGAGAACAGCCTTAAAGCAACAATACTTTGTTATTTTCTCTTTATTCACAAGGTAAAAAAAAATTTTATTTTAAACAAGAGAAACGTTATAATAATTATTGATAAGTAAAAAACGTGATGCATTAGAAGTATCTACTTTAAAAAATGTGTAAAAGATTAGAGTAAAATGTTCAATTAAATAGTACATGCTTATTAACCTGATTGATAAGCGTGAATTGTCAAGGTATGAATTTCAAACTGCACTATTATGATTCATATTGATAACCGCCATAGTCGATATATTTCAAAATTGTTTAATATAATATAATTTTTGATATTCGTATATCTATACAAGAAGACATATCTCTTTATCTGCGATCCAACTAATTATTAGTAAATTCCCAGAGTATTTAACGTTATGTATAGCTGCTAATACAAATTAGTTTTTAATGGTACTAGTGATTTGCTCCCCAGTAATTTGCTCCTCGTTAATTTAACTTGTAATTAAATAAAATAGTTTTCTAACATTAACTTAAGCTTGACTGGTGGATCTCTTTTTTAACATACACTTAATTTTTTACAGATGAAATCACTTGGTGACCAAATTACCCGGAATGAAATTATCCATCCAGAGACGGTCATTTGCCTTGTAGGTAACGCGATCAACTGCGAATGCGAGGTATCGGGTTCAAATCCGGAAAAGGGAAAGTTTCTTATGACTAGTCTCCGTACTTCGGAAGGCACGTTAAGCCGGTGGTCCTCCTGGGTTAATAAATCGCCGTCATTAACATAAAACCAGGGTTACAAGTGCGTCTGGAGACCAGTCTAGCAAACTACCTATCGGATGTTAAACAATTTATATGCTCACAGATCCAGCACTGCCAAGCAACCGACGCAGATGCTGGAAATAACAAGCCATAGGCTTAAATTCAGAGGAAGAAGAAGAAATTATCCAGGGATCACTGGGGGATTTCATTTCAATTTCACTGGGGGTGAAATTACCAGGGGATCAATTTACCTGAGAGTGAAATCACCTGGGGTGATATTACCGGGGATGAAGTTACCAAATGATCAAATTACCGTCAACGGTTTTTATTATACCCACCCCCAAATACTTCTCTTTATGTTTATTTATTTTTATACGTATATTTTGTTTTTAGTAATATCCTCAACTTATAAAATATATTCAAAAATCCTCACCAGAAAACTTTAATTCATAACAGAGACGATTATAATTATTAAATAGAAGAACACAGAGCGGATTTTGTAGGGAGCACTCCTGTATAGATAACGTATTTACTCTACAACAACTAACTGCAAAAAAACAGGAATGCAATTTAGAAAACACATAGCTTTCATGGATTTTGAAAAAGCTTTTGATAGTCATAAAAAGAAAATAATAAACAATTATTGATTATGGAAGAACGCGGCTTTCCTTTACACCCGATAAAAGCAACAAAGTCTCTTCATCAAAGTACTGAAATAAAGTTGACTACAAGAGAAAAAATTATTACAGTCCACCAGAGTCTTAGACAAAGATGTAGCGCATCCAAATCCAAGATATTGTTAACCTATACATGGATGTAAAGAAGACACCCAAAACTATCACAATAAGACGGAATAGCCATATAAATACACTTTTATTTGCGGACGACTCGGTAATACTTGAGGAGACTGAAAGACAAATTGCAAAGTACAATATATAAATTTTCCGAAATAGCAGAAAACTTCAATTGCAGAATAATTGATAACAGTGTGGTCTAAGTAGTGCAAAAAATTGTGATATCAATTGCAGAAGTTTTACTAGTAAGATAAAAGCGATAGAGTTTTTAGAAAAAGATACAATAAGATCCAAAATAGCAATAAACCGATTTAAAAAGTTTGACACTTCCAATACCTCCTTCTCGGTTCTTTTCTTCTTCTTCTTAGCTCATCTCTCACTTCCACTTCTTCACGCTCACTTCCAATACATCGGATGTAATATTAGCTATGATTACAGTAACAATATACACAATAAATTAAATGATGTATGGCAAAATCAAAAAAGTTCTGAAATAAATCTTAAACGGAAACCCATGTGGAACTATACAAGACAACGGCTGTAATGACAATGTTATACAGAGGTGAAGTATAGGTTGCCACTACTAAACATAAATCACAAATCCAATCCGATGAAATGCAGTTCTTTGAAGGAATTAAAAATATCCAAAGAACGGATCGTATAATAAATAATCATTAATCATATAAGACATGGGTTCCCGACAGGTGGTACACGTACCACTGGTGGTACGCGGGAACGTTTCAGGTGCTACGCATGAGTGCACAATCCATTATTTTCAACGCCTTCCAAACGATTCCGCCAGATAAATTTGCGATTTTTGAACTCTACGCACCCAAATGCGTCTGATACAATGTTAAAAACGTTTTAAAAGTGTTGGTAAAATTAAGCACGAACGATAGATTAACCTCTTTGGGTCGATTTTACCCTAAAAAAATGAGTATTAACATAACTTCGCTTTTTCAAAGGTTACCTACGTATTTTGATGAGAAAAATCGAATCACGAAGTCTTTTTTGCAATAACTATCATAATAAAGTTTTTACGGTCGGTTTAAGTCGTATTCGAGGATTTTTAATTAGTCAGCTATATCCGTTATTTTCAACGCTTTGCAAACGATTCCGCCAGTTAAAATTGCGATTTTTGAACTCTACGCACCCAAATGCGTCTGATTCAATGTTAAAAACGTTTTAGAAGTGTTGGTAAGATTAAGCACGAACGATAGATTAACCTCTTTGGGTCGATTTTTCCCTAAAGATTGAGTATTAAAAAACCTCGTTTTTTCAAAGGTTACCTACGTATTTTGATGAGAAAAATCGAATCACGAAGTCTTTTTTGCAATAACTATCATGATAAAGTTTTTACGGTCGGTTTAAGTCGTATTCGAGGATTTTCAATTAGTCAGCTATATCCGTTATTTTCAACGCCTTGCAAACGATTCCGCCAGTTAAAATTGCGATTTTTGAACTCTACGCACCCAAATGCGTCTGATTCAATGTTAAAAACGTTTTAGAAGTGTTGGTAAGATTAAGCACGAACGATAGTTTAACCTCTTTGGGTCGATTTTTCCTAAAGATTAAGTATTAAAAAACCTCGCTTTTTCAACGGTTTCCTACGTATTTTAATGAAAAAAATCGAATAACGAAGTCTTTTTGGCAATAACTATCATGATAAAGTTTTTACGGTCGGTTTAAGTCGTATGCGAGGATTTTCAATTAGTCAGCTATATCCGTTATTTTCAACGCTTTGCAAACGATTCCGCCAGTTAAAATTGAAATTTTTGAACTCTACGCACCCAAATGCGTCGGATACAATGTTAAAAACGTCTTAGAAGTGTTGGTAAGATTAAGCACGAACGATAGATTAACCTCTTTGGGTCGATTTTACCCTAAAAAATGAGTATTAAAAAAACCTCGCTTTTTCAACGGTTTCCTACGTATTTTGATGAGAAAAATCGAATAACGAAGTCTTTTTTGCGATAACTATCATAATAAAGTTTTTACGGTCGGTTTAAGTCGTATTCGAGGATTTTCTATTAGTCAGCTATATCCGTTATTTTCAACGCTTTGCAAACGATTCCGCCAGTTAAAATTGCGATTTTTGAACTCTACGCACCCAAATGCGTCTGATACAATGTTAAAAACGTCTTAGAAGTGTTGGTAACATTAAGCACGAACGATAGATTAACCTCATTGGGTCGATTTTACCCTAAAAATGAGTATTAAAAAAACCTCGATTTTTCAACGGTTTCCTACGTATTTTGATGAGAAAAGTCGAATAACGAAGTCTTTTTTGCAATAACTATCATAATAAAGTTTTTACGGTCGGTTTAAGTCGTATTCGAGGATTTTCATTTATAATAGTGTGCAAGAGTGAAGATAAGTTCCATTTCTCCTAATGTTGATATTTTAAATTTTAATCTTTAAAAAATCGTTAAAAACTCGCTATTCTAGCTCCAGTTTTTAAAAATTTTTCGGGGGAGCCCCCGGATCCCCCAATTTTTGTTTATTTGGGGGTATTCCATACTCCTCTAACTTCCCGAAAAATCCCAAACCCCTGGTGGTGTCTTCTATCAGAGAAGTACATATTATACGTTTATTACGCGTTTTATTACAATATTTAAGTCTGGTGGTACGCCGAAATTTCTCAAACAGTCAAATGGTACGCAGGTGCAAAAAGGTTGGAAATCCCTGATATAAGAGATAATCTACAAATCTTTAACTTAAATGATAAAATAATAAAAAACCGAACAAAATGAGAGGAATATCTCTAGAAAATGGAAAACTGCAGAATATTTTTACAAATCTATAAATATCAACCTCAAAAACGTATAAATGTAGGGCGACCAAGGAAAATATTTAAAATTACATTATTTATTTGTAAAGTACCAAAACAGACAACTATCTTCGATACAGCATGATGTTCTTGGAACGTCTTCCATCATCCAATCGACAACATAGACTAGAACTTTCAGTACACAAAGTTCAATTTGCTAAATTATCTGCTTAGATTATCTGAGCTTCCCAGTCTCAAGTTCTTATTTGATTTAGAGTTAGTTTCAAAATTGCTACCTTTACTACACAGTACTTGCTGGAACCTGCAGTCTGCTTCCGCACTATAAAAATAGCTGGCTTATACTCTCTATCAGGGCTAGTAAGATCAGTACTGCAGTATCCACATTCTCATTATATGTGTAAAATCTTCCTAGGCTCCGTTTGCATCATTTCAATCAATGACATTTAAGGAATTTGTGTAAACTTAAATAAACAACCATTAAGTAGATTTACTTTTTATTTAAATTTCTTGCTACTTATCATCTTTTGTAATTAAAAATGCATTATGCGATAATCGAGACAAACCATCAGGACTTGAGCTGTCTTCTAAGGACTCCCTGCCGTATTATATAAATAACCCCCAGTACATTTTGACCATGTATATTAGGTGGATTTCATTCGACGTTTTTAGGTAAGATCTGATCGGCGAGAGATAATACAGTGCAGTTTAAGCTTAAATCTTGTGAACAAGCATACAAAGTGCAGGGATAAATGGCGATTTTTTTGTCTTGCCATTCAGACTTTATTACTGATTTTGTGTACCTGAAACTAATGCAAATCTCGTATAAAAATATAAGTTTACCAAATGATTTTTATATCTTATTAGGGAACATCATGCAAACTCATTATATAAACTAACAATAAAAATATCTAGAGAAAAAGCTTTTACTTTTGTCAAAGCATAAATTAAAAAAAAACAATAAATTTTATAAAAAAAAATTAAATTCCCTGTTTTCAAGACCAAGCTACCGCACTTTTTTTAAGAAAAAGATATTTCAATCGTTCTGTAATTTAAAATGAAATTCATCAAGATACTTTATTATTTAAAATTAGAAAACACGCATATTGCATTATAAATAATTAAACTATTTATTTTAATGAGCAAACACGACTAAAGCAACTAATTAAAGATTTTAATGCTTTTATAATTAGTACAAAATCGAACGCTGGCTGATGCAAATAAAAATTAATTCTCAAAACTAACAAATATTTTTTTAAATTAGTTATTTAAATTAATTTTTGTTGTACCAAAAACGTAATAAATTCTATTTAGTGAGTTACTTTGAAGTTTTAGTATTTACTTTACTATTTTTTTTATTAGCCACATCTGTAGAGTGATGTGACTGTTGGTTGAGTACAGACCAGAAATTCTTGGTTTAAATCACGGACTATACAGAATTTCTTAGCTCGGCCTTCCAATGGGCATCCACACGCTGTGGTGAAATGGATATTGATTTATCTGAAATATGTAATATGGGGACTGATCCACCCCGCCAATCGGATTTATAATTCCTAGAAAGGAAAAGCACTATTCTACTTAAAATATAAAAAGCTTAATGAATGAATAATAATAATGAATGAATTTAAATATTATTTAGTATGTTTAACCTTCCATTAGCTCGATGTAGAGTATCTGAAGTTCCATCTTTCAGAGAAAACACATCTACAAATAGGAATTAAAAAAAAATTGATCACAGCTGTTGATAAAAGTGTGACGTAGAAAAGACCAAGTTTAGCTGAGGGTTGTTGACATAAACTTAGGTTATATGAATGATGAATCCACCACAAATCAAGCAACTGGAGAATCACTATATAGCAGCGGTGACGACTTTATCGCACGCGTGCCAGAGGTGGCACGTACCAAAATTTTAATGGCACGTTAACGATTTACAAATGATATCATTTTATACGTGCTACAAATTAAGTAACGTGAAATAATATCAATAGTCGAATACATTTAGCTGTGTAAAAACGGCTAAGCAAAAGCAATAGGGAGCGACAAAGTTTCTCTCCCCTACGATAAAAGTTCAAGGTCCATTTCCCCAGCCCCCCCATTTTGATTTTTGGATCACTTTTTAAGTCATTCGTTTGTGCATCGTTTGTGTACGTTTGTGCAATTATTTTTTTCGTTTGTGCATTCACCGTTCGCGAATTATACAACAAATAAGTTTGGGGGGCTGGAGAAATGCCAGCCCCCCCATCGCGGGTTTTGGGTCAAAATTGGTGTCAATCGTTTGTGCATCGTTTGTGTACGTTTGTGCATTCAATATTTTCGTTTGTGCAAGCACGGTTAGTTAAATATTTTCAATTAAATAACCGGCAAACATTTCTCCAGCCCCCCCCGCCCCATTTCGACTTTTGGATCAATTTTTGTGTCACTCGTCTGTAAATATACCATTGTGTACTCACTATTCTCGTTTGTGAATTCACAGTTCGTGAATTATTTAACAAATAAATATTTATAAATCTCTGAGCAACAACTGCCATAGTGTCTAGATTGCAATTTATTCTAGTCTACTGAAGAATATGTTGAAAATATTTTAATTTTCCAAAAATCGTCATTGAAACAACACTTCTCTGCGCATCTACGCGCAGGGAAATTGAATTATACTGACTAGTCCGGCAATATCACTAATTGATTTTTGCTGTTTTGACACAAATAACTATGTAGTCCACAAATTGACAAATTTGATTTATGCTTAGGGAACGTACCCATACTACGTGACCTATTTTTTTACAATTTTTTACCCCTCCCCCCCCTCGGTGACCATCCGTAGTATATGCCAAGACTCCCCCCCTCCCCCAATTTTGTCACGTAGTAGTTCACAAATATGGTTTTAAACCATTTTTTGCAAACACAAAGTTAAAAAAAAATTAAATTGATTCATATTTGTCTTTATTTAAAAACAAAAGTTTTCTTGTCATTTATTTTTGAATATAGCTCAAAAAAGCGCAAGATTTCCCTAAACAATATTGACTACGTGACAAAAACTTAAGCCCCCTCCCCCGCCCCGGTGACCAAGCGTGGTATTTTGAAGACCCCCCTCCCCCCCCCTAAACGGGTCACGTAGTATGGGTACGTTCCCTTATTTTAAAAATGTTATTCAATTAGTGTTTTAAAATTTCGATTTTATCGAAATTGGCAGTAAAACTATATTTTTAATACTTAGCGGAAAATGAACTGCGACAGGCAAATTTTCTCTTCAAAATACGTAAGAATTTGTCAAAAAAGCTATAGTTTTAGGTGTATGTCAGTGCCGTTAGACCATTGATTGAGCCTGAATAAACTTCCATTATTTTTGTTTGAGCTTCAAAGATCGCAAAGTTATTCGCGAAAAACAAGTAGAGGAGGGGGGCTGCAGACATGATAGCCCCCACTTTCGAATTTTTGGATGAATTAGGTGACAAAAGCATCGTTTGAACCTGAATGAGCTTTGATTATTTTTGTTTGAACTTCAAAGGTCGCAAAGTTATTCGGAAAAAACTGGTAGAGGGAGGGGTTGTAGACATGTTTTGTAATTTTCCTAATAATTTTAAATTTGTATGTGCATTTGATGTCAATCGATAAAGCTTCGTTTAAGCCTGAATGAGCTTCAGAGAGCAAGACTTTATGTTAATTTTTTACAAAGTTATGGATAGTTGAAATTTTTGACTAAACTCCGAGCAACATGCGTTAAATCGTAAGGTTCTTAAAAAGTTTTATTTCGGATAAACGGTAGTATTACCCAATGCTTTACTATTTCCGACAAACACATAATTGAAAGGCCTCAAAACTTTTTAGCCATTGGATCATAAATTTTTTCTTTATTAGCAACAACAACGTTAAGCTGCTTCGAATCAATATTAGATTTTATCGGCATGATTTCTATTTAGATAAATTACTTCTATTTAAAAAATTTTATATTTGTAAAGAATAAAATGTTGCTTATTTAAAAAATTTATATATTCAAAGTATGTAGATTACTAGCTTAAGAGCTTTAAAAACTTAAGATTTAACGCATGCTGCTCGGAGTTTAGTCAAAAATTACAACTATCCATAACTTTGTAAAAAATTAACTTAAACTGTTGCTCTCTGAAACTCATTCAGGCTCAAACGGAGCTCTATCGATTGACATCAATTGCACACATAAATTCAAAATGAGAAGGAAAATTGCAAAACATGTTTACGGCCCCCCACTAGTTTTTCGCAAATAACTTCGCAACCTTAGAGGCTGAAACGAAAATAATAGAAGTTTATTTAGGCTTAAGAAGGGCATTTTTTTCAGGGCCCTTTTAATTTAATCAACAGATGGCGCCTACTTAAATATTTTTATAAAATAAGAGGAATTTGCTATATTTAAAATATAGCAAATTCGTTGAGATAATACTATTCTATAAACAATATTCTTGATCTTAAGCTATTTTGAGTTCGTATTGAGTATGTCAAAACACACTCACTTACAAAAAAAGATAATTAAACTTTAATTACGAATTGTGTTTTTATAAATAAATATTACGAACTCAAAATAGCTTAAGATCAAGAATATTGTTTATAGAATAGTATTATCTCAACGAATTTGCTATATTTTAAATATAGCAAATTCCTCTTATTTTATAAAAATATTTAAGTAGACGTCATCTGTTGATTAAATTAAAAGGGCCCTGAAAAAAATGCCCCTCTTAATCGATGCTCTAACGTTTGACACATTTGAAAATTAGAAAGCGGGGGGGGGGGGCACTGACATGCACTTAAAACTACAGCTTTTTTGACAAATTCTTACGTATTTTCAAGAGAAAATTTGCCTGTCACAGTTTATTTTCCGCTAAGTATTAAAAATATAGTTTTACTGCCAATTTCGATGAAATCGAAATTTTAAAACACTAATTGAATAACATTTTTAAAATGAGCAAAAATCAAATTTGTCAATTTGTTGACTACATAGTTATTTGTGTCAAAACAGCAAAAATCAATTACTGATATTGTCGGACTAGTCAGTATAATTCAATTTCCCTGCGCGTAGATACGCAGAGAAGTGTTGTTTCGATGACGATTTCCGGAAAATTAAAATATTTTCAGCATATTCTTCAGTAGACTAGAATAAATTGCAATCTAGACACTATGGCAGTTGTTGCTCGGAGTTTTATAAATATTTATTTGTTAAATAATTCACGAACTGTGAATTCACAAACGAGAATAGTGAATGCACAATGGTATATTTACAGACGAGTGACACAAAAATTAATCCAAAAATCGAAATGGGGGGGGGGGTAGAGAAATGTTCGCCGGTTATTTAATTGAAAATATTTCGCTAACCGTGCTTGCTCAAACAAAAATAATAAATGCACATACGTACACAAACGATGAATAAACGATTGACAGCAATTTTGACCCAAAATTCGTAATGGGGGGGGGGGGCTGGAGAAATGATGGCCGGTTATTCAATTGAAGATAATTCGCTAACCGTGCTTGCACAAACGAAAATATTGAATGCACAAACGTGCACAAACGATGCACAAACGATTGGCACCATTTTTGACCCAAAATTCGCGATGGGGGGGGCTGGCATTTCTCCAGCCCCCCAAACTTATTTGTTAAATAATTCGCAAACGTTGAATGCACAAACGAAAAAAATAATTGCACAAACGTACACAAACGATGCACAAACGAATGACTTAAAAAGTGATCCAAAAATCAAAATGGGGGGGCTGGGGAAATGGACCTAAAAGTTCACTTTTTTAAAGGTAAAAGGCGCTACTGTCAAGATTTCTCGCTAATTCTCCAATAAGGGAGCGAGATAGTTTGACGTTAGCGGCTTGAACGTTAAAAAAGTAAACTTTTTTTATTAAATTTTTTAATTCTAAAGAACACTAATGTCAGCTTTCTTGCTGCCTTTGTTGGAAAGTAAGGCGATATCCAGTACTCTAATTTTTAAAATTTTTACTGGCCAGAATGATACAAAACGGTACAAAAACATATTTTCTCAAGAATTATCATCGTTTTTATCGTCTTTAACAATTTAGAAAATTTATCTCATTAATTCATAACTCTCTCATAAATTAATAAATGGAGGAAAACTTCTCCAGACTCTCCGGTTTAACGCCCGTTTTTTTCACATTTTAGAAGATCTAGCAAAGATCTCCTATAATTTAAAAAAACTGGCGTAAAAGCGGGGGGTCTGGGGGGTATTCCCCCAGCTATAAATAAAAGGAGATATACACTAAAGAATTAAATTGGCTTCTTTATCAATTTTGAAAAGTTACCTTGTTAGTTCCTTGTGCCCCCCAGTTTGACACCAATTTTTTCACATTTTAGAATAAATTTGTTTTGGTTTAATCATACTTTTAATATTGCATAAATAAATAGTACCAAAAAAATTTTTTTTGAACGGTGAGAGGGAGTAATGTTATTCAAATTACACCGCTTACCATAAGCACTTGTTACGGTCCTGGAGGGAGGGGAAAAAAGTAAATACAGTTTTTTTAAAAATCGTATTGTACATTTTTAAACGATCAAAGTAGATTTTCTTTAAAAATTTAAAAAAAATAGAATTCTAAAATAAAAATTTTTTTTTAATTCTTCCCCTATTAAAAAGTGTTTGGCACGGGAGCAACTCGATTAATACTGTTTGTAAATTTTTGGCACTCGTACATAAAAAGGTTCGCCACCGCTGCTATATAGGATTTAAATTAAGACCACGACCGCTGCGCATTTAATCGCTACGAACGCCACATGTACATAATAAGACAAAATTTTGCGAAAGCACAAATGTTCAACACTTTAAAATTTTTTGCTTTTGATTGAAAATATATAAAAACAACAGATCTATTTAGGTCATGAAGAAATTTCATTACAAAATTCGATCGCGGTGTATTGTTTATTGTCAATTGAAATTTGAAAATTTAGAAATTTTTTTGTTAATAAAGTAACTTTTTTTTATTTCGTACCCAAGCTACCATTATAAATGTGCTAATTTAAAAATATAAACGTTAAAAGTTCAGTAATAAAGTTTTTCTGCATGTTTTTGCGAAAATTAAAATATTTCAAATTTAGATTTTAACCTTGAGTAGCACATCTAATTTTTCTAGTTCGTCTATTACTTCATAGGGTAATAATACAGAAATCTGTACTTCGTAAGAAAAGAAATGGGACACTAACTTTGTGGTAATTCGAACACCTTTCTTTTTCTAAATTTTACTTACTTTTGCATTGGAAACTCGAACAATTTTTACTTATGTTAGTTAAATTAATATGTAAAGATTTCGGTAATTTTACATCAATATAAAAGATAGGTAGGTATTTTTTTACAATATTGAATATAAAGAAAAACAAAGGGCCACTTTTTCAAAATATAAAATAAATAAACACAATTTAAAACGTAAATTCTTTATTAATAATCGTATGTTTGCGGATGAGAAGCAGTGTCCAAGTCAACCCTTCGGAGGTCACAGTCCTCATTTATCAAATAATCTGTGAGTCAGATTAAGAAACTATCAGCAATTTTCAAAACAATAACAACCTTTGTGTACGAAATAAAACAAGGCGATTTTTAATTTTTTACCTCCCGCACGTACCTATAAATGTAATCGAGTGGTGAGTTTTTGATGAATAAACACGAATTAGGGTCATTTTACAAGTTACAACTCATTTTTCATATTTTTACGATGATGTAGTATATAGCATTGTATATGTACATACTACATAGGTACGTAATGAAATGCCGTAGGTTGCCGGTCGCCGCTAAATACTTGGTATTTACAAATACTATAGATTATAATAGATAATCTATAGTATTTGGTATTTAGCATCTGTACCCATTTTGTAAGACCCCATTAAATTTTGGTATAAATTCACAAACCGGAAGTTGTAGTTTACTTGTAGAGTGAAATGGTTTTTCCGACAAAATTTTTGTGAATTATCTAATTCTAATATATAAAATTTTCGTGTCACTGTGCTAGTTAAAATACTCCTCCGAAACGGCTTGACCGATTTTGATGAAATTTTATTTGGTAGGTCTGAGAATAGGTCGTTATCCATTTTTCATACCTTTAAATGATAAGGGTGGTTTACCCCAAAAAATTTTTTTATTTTTATATGATATGGCATTACAAAATAGATATAACCCTAAATGTTTACCTTTCTACCATCAACCCCTATTTTTTAATAGCGATATTAGTAATTTAATAATTTTTGACACCGGTAGATGGGGGATAACTGATAATTGATCAGTTATTGACCGGGATTTAACGAGGGGGGCAAAACAACGTTTGCCGGGTCAGCTAGTTTTATAATATAATATTCGATTTCTAAAACATTTTTAGGCGGGAGATTATGTGCTGGCCACATCAGATTTTTTACAGTAGTTGTATTACTTTGCATTATTTTCTGTACTTGTTTTAACACTTTTTAGTAATTTCGTTTTATTATTTTCAGCAATAGCATCTTGAATGTATGGTGGATCTACATACTTTTTGTTCTTTTTTAAATTATTGCGAATGAATTAATTCAGGAGCTATACATTCAGTGTAAAATTGCTGTAATTTGGGCAATTCATCTCTGTAAATTTCTTCTATGAAAATTGGTATTTTGTCGTTGACATAAACGACAAAATAACATTTTTCTTTTTTAGTGATAGTATTTAGTTGCCCTTGATATTGTTCTTAACATTTTAAATAATCAAATTATATTTTCTTTATCAAAAAACTATAGTATCTTATAGAAAATTTATTATATTTCGTACCTACTGCAAATAACTAAAATATCGCCAGAGAAAATATGCAAATACAATAGTCTATTGTATTGTAAGAGAGAAAGATAATGCTTGCACATAACTGTGCACTTATGCCGATTAAAATTGATGGTAAACAACATTCCAGCGTATTATCTCTAGTACAAAATTTGCCACCAGATTGCGTATCGCTTCTCTTGGAACGCCTATAATTAATAGCTCAAATATATTCGAGTTTTAAATTGTATATAGTCGCCCCCTTGTGATAAATAGTGAAAGATAAATAGTGACTGGTGGTGATCCTAGCTAACCTCATTAAAAACTTGGCTAAAGTCGTCGTCTTAACATAAACTCTCAGCAGCTGATAATAAAACTAAAAATTGTAACACTTCAGAATTCGATTTAGATGTAACGAAATGTGATTTATTTGCCCACTCACTTGCAGAGATTAAAATAAATTACTCCATTTACAATTGCTCAATATCTTTTTTTAATATTTCAGAGAAATGACGAACGGAATAATATGAAATTGTAAAAATATTTTAGAACTAAAATCAATAATTGTAATAGTTAGCGAGAAAATAGAAAACTGAGTAAAAATCAAATTATGTAAACCTAAGCACAATTAAAATAATGGTAAAAAGTTAAAATAAAATTAAAGCTAAGTACCTATAATTAAAAAAATTTAAATATGAAAATAAATTTTAACTTGGAAAAACATATTATGACACCGTATTTAGGCAAAGAAAATAATATTCAGCTTCAAGATACCAGAAAGACGAAAAACCTCAAAAATGTAAAATTTACTGATCAGTACCGTTGAGTTTGCAAAACTTCTATGAGGACAATCCCAGATTATTTGCACCGTGGTTCGGAAACCTTATTAAACTGTAGGTCAAAGTAAAATATAGAAGGGAGTGAATAGTCATCCACTTATAAAAAGTTGGTAGTACGCTTACTATGACGTTTCCTCCACATAAATTATTCTATCAAGGCACAAACCCAAATTCCATTATATAGTCGGCGCTCATGAAAATTAATAATAAGTAAATTATAATTAAAACTATATAAACAAAGATATATTAAAAAAAGGTAGTTCAACTTTAAATTTATGGTAAACGTGGGTAAAATCAGTGAAGAATTAGAAAAAAAGGATGACGCTAGTCGTCTATATATTTCCCTTTTAAGTAATTAAAATACCTTAATTTTGCAAGTACTACCATCACAAAATCGCTTTATTGTCAATGTTCATTAAAACTTTCAGAGATAATTTAAAAATTGGTGAGTTTCTTATAATTTTTTATATTTATATGTATAAACTTTATTCGAAAGATGAGGTAAGTCTATGAATTAATTTACTCTTATTGTTTCGATGGAATTTTGGAATTCTTTTTGATATCTCTTAATTTCTTTAAAGAAACTTTTAATCAGAAATAAAGTAGTAGGTAGGTATACAAATTTTACTTCAAAAATGCATTTTTAGTTAATCGTGAACTTGCGTACTTTAAAAATAGAAAGAGGAGCAATTTCCGAAAGTCATGATATAATTTTTAAATGATTTTAATATTGGGTTAACATCTTGATCATGTTAATTAGCAATTTTATATCAAAAACACACAATTAATTAAAATCTAAAATATGTTATACAGATCAAATAGCAATCTTTAATATTTCAAATTGTTTAAATTTTAATTATTGTAAGTGCTGTATATGAAGTGTCGCCTCGACCATAATTTGAATGATTTCAAAAGACTGTAAATGACATGAAAACGGAGAAGCTTTTTAGCAAATTGTTATATTGAATTTGAATTTTGAAGTCAAATTTTAGGAACACTAATTCTTCTCTAATTTCTTACTTCGCAAATGGGGTCACTACGGTAATTCAAATTTTAAATGTGCTTAACAAAGCCAAACTTTGAAACTATTATTGGATGGTATTCCATGCCCCCCAAACCTCCCGGTTATAGAGACTCACGTAGTGAATATTCATTAACTGATTTTAGTATGTCTAAACCATATAATATCAAAGTGTCGTTGCATCATGATTTAGGGGTCTGAGGGGGTATGGAATACCCCCAAGAAGTTTGGTAAAAGTTTTATAGTAATTCATTTCCAATGAAAGTTAAAAAAACAACTGAACGCTCAAACAATATTTCAATAATTGATTTAATTCAAATGTTAAATACATATTACACAATAGGAAATCGTCTATAAAAAACCATCCACGAGTAGAAGGATATTATCCTAATGATCTTGCATAATATCATATTATGTACATAGTGTAACCTTGGGTTTAAAAGCCGTTTATAATTTTTATTTTAAATTTAATCTCATTCTGTTTTCTCGTTCGAAAAATATAATTTCAAACTCGCTGGAACTTGTAGTCTCTTGTATATTTTCTTGCTTTGAATTCTATGCTTATTTTTAAAAGTTATGGGTCAAATCCGCTCCAACTTATTTATTGCCGTATTTAATCAGTTGTGTTCTTGGGAACCTTCCTATTTAAGTTATGTATTGTATCTTATTGTCTTGTTTTCTAAAGATTATATTTTGGATTGCGAGTACCGTCTGGTTAAAGTGCATATTTTATCGTCTCGCTATCGACTCAAAGTCGGATTTATTAAGTAGGTACATCTTTATCGTTTTACCTTCTTTTGGTTCTCAAAAAAAATATGCAGTTTTGCTCTGGAGGTAATCTATTACCTCATTCATCATGACGTCACATACCACCGTACCAGTTCTTGCAGTTATGTAAGTATAAGTCACACTGCCGATCGAGTAAAAGAAAACACCTATATGTAAGTATTTTTATGCCGTATCGTTCTTTTGTGTGTCGTCTTATATTTTTAATTAAAGTAATCGTGCCAGATTGCCAACGTAATTTTGTTGAGCCTTACGTTACCATTTAATTTGTTAAGTCATTAAGTCAAGTTTTACCTTCATTTTGGACAAAACCATATAACGTTGAGTTTGTTTAAGCTCTTGTAAATATTGTTATAGTTTTAGTATTAGTCATAATTAACATTTTTGACTTATCAGTTTTTCAGATAGGGTTAATTTTTAAGGGAGAATTCATTCACTTTAGAATGAATCGCGTTACCAGACCCCAGGTTTTGGTGATGCACTTTTGTATTTATTTACCGAAATTACATGTTTGGTTTTACATTATTTGAAGTCTTTTCTTACGTCATAACTTTTGGTTATGTATTTTGTTTTGTGTATGTTTCTCTAGATGTAATCGATAGCATCGATAGCAAGATGACCATCTATTAAACATAACGGTAGGCTGGTGTGTAACAACGTTTTTATGTTTTTTTGTTTCGATGATCCTCTCGTAGGATTATTAACAAAATAGCGCTCTTGTCCTTTCATTTCGATGACTGGCAAAATAGGCTTTTGTTTTTTTATTTTGATGACCGATCATGTGCTTTAAATCTTTTGATCGTAGACTTGATGTTTCATACATAAGAGGTCAAGGTTACCGCAAAATTCGACCATGGTGCCTTGTCCTTTTAGTCCCGATTTGAGTCAATTTAACCCGTAAAGCCAAACCACAACATTTACTTGTTTCGTTTAAGATTCGAACTCACCCATTAAACCACTCGAGCTATGCTGGCACCCATGACGTTTGTCGCGGGTGAACCAGATGTTGCTTTTTGCGGGAAGAGCCCGTGAATTACAATTTCGGTTGACAAAAACCAGTTTTTAAAAAGTAAAAACCTTTATTACACAGGACTTAACTACTTCTACAGTGAATTAGAAAAAGCGACTACTGATGCTCTGCACCTCTATTTAACACCTTTGTTATCTTAAATCTAAGAAAAGCGAATGAACTACATCTTATCATTCTACGTATAACATGAATATCGTAACTCCTCTGGCCTAAGATGAGAACTATGGGTTACCAGAGTTCGAAGATAATTTGATGTTGATCTCCTTTTTCGGCTTACCATTTTCTTCTTCGGCTTCCTCTGCTGAGGGCTTCAAAATTTTGATTCTATTATAATAATATTTAAAAAATACATAAATTAAAATTACAAAGATTATAACATAAATGATTAATGTATATCCACTAATTCTGTGGAAGTGAACCGAAGTATCATTTAATGAATTTAATTTTTCTTTTTGATTTGACAAGTCACTAAAAATATTTTTGATTTCATCGACATTTACTGAATTTAATTTTTCAGTTTTAAAATTAAAATCGTTGTGTACTTTTTGATTTTGACTATAATATAATTTAGGTAATTCAATATTTTTAAATTCCAAATTTAAATTTTTAAAAGTCTTTAGTGTTATCTCTTCTATTTTCACTTCACATTTTGTTTCTATTTCAACTACGTAACTCCCGTTTAAATACACACTGTCTTTGTCATTACCGCACTTGTTCGTAGCAACAACACTTTTTGGTGTAATGATGATCCATTGATTATTTTCCAATTTTTGAATTTTGATGTTGGTTATTTGAACATGAATTAATTTACAATTCGTTGCATTTTCCGAGTGTTGTAGTAGTTGGATTTCACATGGTGCATCTTCTTTGAAATCGATAATTTCTCCATTTTGACATAAATATTCCTTGTTCGAAATTTCAAGACATCTTGCAGTAAGAAATGCATATTTTTGCTCATTATAAAGGAGGTATTCGGAATGAGGAATTATTGTTTTGAAGGATGTATCGGATAATATTGGCAAAGGATATAAATGATAGTAATTGTAACTTTCAGTTTCTACTATTGGAATTTCTAAAATAAAAATGATTTGATTTTCTTTACTATAACTTTTTATTTCCATAATTTTTTCAAATAAAAGAATATTTTTGATTTCTGGTTCAAATGGAAATTTATTTTTATTGTTTAGTTGTTTATTGATTATTAAAATTTCATTCAGTAGTTCTTTTGGATCTAACATTGAATTATGAAATGTGTTAATTTTTGAAAAAGTGATAGCTACTTCAATTTTTTCCAATGAATCGTAGATTGTTTGAAAGGCTGACATTATTTGTGAAATAAACATTTGTATAAGAAAGAAATGATAAGTTTCGATATTTTTAAATTCTATTGTTTTTAATATCTTCTCTATTTGTAAAATTTTGGATTCTAATATTAATTGATTTTTTGCTAATGTTTGAATGTTTTTCTGATAATTGCCAATTGAATTTTGTAATAACGTTATCTGTTCTTTTACTAATGATTTAATTTTATCTTGGTTTCCTGAAATTGTCATTATTGCTTTGTCATATTTTTCCGCATCATTTTGATCTAAATTTCCCGTGATTGCTCTAATTATGGATCCTAAACCGTCTACTAAACCTCGTTTGGCTCTATTTTGATTTAAAGGATTTAATTGATGAATTTGTAATGTTATTTTTCTTTCTAAAATATTTATTAAATCATAGGAATTATTTAATTCTTGTTTATAACTTTCAGTAAGATTTGTCGAACTAATTTCAAATGAATTTTTTAATTGATTTAATTTTGTTTGAAGTGAATTGAATTCTCGTATGGTATCAGTAATATCAAATATTTGAATGAATGACCAAGTATCAATTTTATTTTGGGCATTTCCTAATTTTAAAGGTAAGAGTCCAGGGTTTTCAGTTATTTTGTGGAATTTTGTAGAAAAGGTTGCGGTTAACAAGGTGAATCTGAAACAAGAGGCATCTTAAGTTCTTTGATATGAATAATTTCGTTCTTGTTTTGTTTGTTAGTAATTTGTACTCTATTTTTATCTAAAATTTCGGTAATTTGGTAAGGTCCAATAAATTTGTTCTCTTTCTTATTTCGAGTTTTTGGATTTTTCTTAAAAACAGTTTGATTTAATTTAAAAATGTCATTAGAATCTCCGTGAGTGTTATGTTTTGAAACTACTTTACGTTTCTGGTCAAATTTTGGGGGATTCCAAAAGAAGTAAAGTATTTAATTAAAGCTTTGCTAAAGTGAATAGCAGTTTTACCTTCTATAAAAATTGCTTGAGCAAATTTAGTAAATGAATCTACTAATGTTAAATAATTTTTATTATTGAATTAAAATTATTTGTTCTTCAGGGGCGGTTACAGTATTAACTCTTTTTGTACATCTAATTAATTTGGGTTAGTTACCAGTAAAATATACTAAACAAAAATCCTTGTACAATTGATCATTGTGAAAATACATGCAATAAACTTTTTGTGGGTCCGTGTATTTTTTTCAAAAAATCTAATATTAGTTCGTTATTTTTTTCGGTATTTTTAGAGTAATTATTTTATGATTTTCATAACTATCCTGATTTACATCCGCTTTGTGATATGATAAACGTTCGGGAACACTAAAACTTGATTTATTTTGTTGTTAATGATTTCATCACTAGATTGAATTCCGTCATTTGTATTTTCGTTTACGTTAAAGTGCGCTGTGTTAAATACGGGTGTTAGCATTTTTTTATGTTTTTATTTAATAAAAAATATAAACAATCTTATAATTATGTAATGCGAATTTTATTTTCAAGCTTTATGTTCTATTAGTTAGAGTTTTTTTTTTTTTAAATTTGAAATTTTATTTTCAACTGAATAATTTGAATCTAATATTTCTTTGAAATTTATAAATTTGATTTCTTTTGGTTATCAGTTTGAATTTCTAAAGGTTTATTGAAATTTTATTTTTATGCAATATTAATTGGTCCATTATTTTTATGTTATTTGTACCTAAATTTAGAAAAGCGAGATTATATATTACTACTAATAAGCAAAAGATATTATAATGTATGCTACGAGAGCGAAATCCTGGAACTGATAAAGTTCTGGAGGCAAAAGAATACAATAGATTCCTACAAATTTGTTATTTAATTTCTTTCTTTTCATATTTTTAATTTTGAAAATTTGTAGTTGTATAATGTCTAAATTGTAAGGATTATTAAAACAATTTTGTTTAAAGTTTGAAAATTTTTTGTTTCCATAAATTTTTGGTAATATTTGAGGGTTGTAATTTAAATTAAATTTTGTCAACTTTAACTTGTCTTTTAATTCCGGTATTTGTTTATTTTCAAAATTTGGATCTTTTAATAGCTTCAGTTTCCGTTTGTTATCGTCGATTAAAAGTTCAATGCATTTTTGAGAATTGTTTAATTTTGTTAAGTTTTTTGTTTTCATTTTGATCTGGGTCGAGTTAAATAATTTTGTTGGTGTTAAATTTTCTAAATTGTCATCTTTCAATTTTATTTGTTTGTTTGCCAAAATGGTATTTTGTAGTGAGGTTAATCTACTAGTATTTTCATTGAATAAAGTTTCTATTTGATTTTTGGAATCTTGTAATTTTGAAAGCAAACGTTTTGTTTTAATTTTTGGGTCAGGGGTTTTAGTTTGAATATCGGATAAAAATTTAATTTTTGCTTCTATGTCTTTACTAGTCAAAAATTGGGGTTGGTCTGTAATATTTTCAACAATACATTCACATAAAAATTCAAGCGTATTATCATCTGCTTCTCTAGGATTATTAATTATTGATTTGTTTTCTAAATCGTTAATTGAAATTCTAGATAAACAATCTTCATTTGTATTATATTTCCCTCTTTTATTGTAAGGTTCTAATCTGAGATTTTTAAAATTTTGTTTTGATAAATTTAAATTTTCTTGTTCTAAATTTAATGGTTGATGATCGATATCTATTTGGTCAACAAAGTTTAAATCTACTAAAGTTCTTGGTTCAATTTTGAAATGAGCTGAAAGGTTTACTTTTGACTTATTATTGTTAAAATTTTGCATTAAAGGTTTCTTATCGGTATCGAACATTATTGAAATTTCAGTGCGTGTTGTTGTAAATCTTCTTTCTGCAATATTAATTTGAGCGTTTAATTTATCGAGTAAGTCAAATCCGATTAGTCCTTGGTAGTTTTCGTTTAATTGAAAAAGATAAAATTTATGATTTTGATTTGTCTTAAAAATTTGAAAGATGGGAATTTCGGCTACTTCATAATGATTTGAGATGTCATGTGATGTTTGAATATTAAAATTTTCGTTTGAAATGAAATTATTGTAAAAATGATGAGCTAATTTTGGATCGATCAAGCTTTTTGAACTACCTGTATCTATCAAAAATTTTGCATTAATTTCTGGTATATAAATATAAGGTAAGTTAGATTCAAAATTATGTAATTGTACTATCTGGGTTGGTTTGAATAAATGACTTCGCGAAAATTTGTTTCATTATTATCATTGTTAATGTCGTTGTGTTGACATTGACCCTTGTCTATAAATGTGTTATCTTGTTGCAAGAATGCATCTTGAGGGTACAAGTTACATTCTTCCGGCAGGTTGTTAAACTCGTCTTGATTTACATTTTCCGTATAATTAAATAAATTTTCAAATTCGTTTTCGGTTTCTTGATTTTCAGTTACA
This sequence comes from Rhagonycha fulva, assembly GCA_905340355.1. NCBI lineage: Eukaryota > Metazoa > Arthropoda > Insecta > Coleoptera > Cantharidae > Rhagonycha > Rhagonycha fulva. The sequence continues at coordinate 6,382,677 of HG996559.1, forward strand.
TTCTGATTAAAAAGGTGGTTCATAGAATATTTTGATCTTTCAAAAGTAGCATGACCACTACTTGTATCCATTGGTTCGTGTAATCGATTTGTAATTTGTGTTCTACCAGATCTGTTAAAATTTTGATTCATACCTTGAAAAGGTCTAGGTTGATTTTGAAAAGTTTTATTAAAATTAGTATTTTGAAATGAAGGTCTTTGATTAATCGCAGAGTTATTTTGAAATGGTGAAAATCTATTAAAATTTGGGGTGTTTTGAAATTGTGGCGTTTTGTTAAAATTTGAATTATTTTGAAAAGGTGAAGACTGATTAAAATTTTGCGAATTTTGATACTGTGGAAATCTGTTAAAATTTTGAACGTTTTGAGTTGTTGGAGTTTTATTGAAATTAAAATTGGTTTTAAAATTATTATTTAATTTTCCAGGTGTTAATCTTTGTTCCGGTCTAAACATAATATTCGAATTTAAAGTGTTACTTTGGTTAGTGGAATAAAGAAAATTTTGTTCTTCTAATAATAAGCTCATTGCTTTTTCAAGACTATCTGGATTTCTTAATCTAACATTAGTTTGAATTTGTCCAGTTAGACCTCTTATAAAAGTTTTTAAAGCTAAATTATTGTAATTTTTTATTTGAATCGCCATTTCTTCAGGTGGCATTGATGTTGAATTTAAATTTGACGTGATTAACGATCGTACGTCTTGACAACGCATGCCAAAATTATAAAAAGATTCATTTCTATTTGGTTTCAAATCAATTAAATCTTGCACGAGACAATCGATATTTCTTTGATCTCCGAAACTTAATTGTAATGCTGATTTTATAGCTAACCAATCGTTGAGTTCGCTACGGGAACCAATTAAAATTAAAGCTCTACCTGTTAATTTGCCTAATACAGCTCTTAACAAAAATTGGTTTAAAGCGTTATCGGTAGCGTTAGAAAATGTATTTATTAAATTTTGACAATTATCTATAAAAATATTCAAAGTATGAGGGTTTCCCTCGTATTGTGAAATACTATCTAAATGCAATTTTAATAAATGATAATTTGTTGCCATTGTTGATGGTTCTAATTTTATGTTACTAAATAAATTTGTTAATTTTTCCAAATCAATTTCTGGGTTCATAAATTTATCGTACGTTTCTTGAAAGTTACACTTATCTATCTTATACTAGGAATTGAAATGATATGAAATTAAATGAGACTTACAATAATGCTGTTTTCATTCTTTGCGGTTCGTTTTCTTAGTTGCTAATGCCTATAAGTTTGGACGATGCTTGTTCCTTCCTCAGGACTTCCTAAATTAATTGTCAACAGTTCGGACGATGCTTGTTCCTCCCTTGATGACTGCTGTGCTGTTTTTGTCCAAATTGAATTTTTTTTTTCTTCGAATTCCCAATTAATCGATGATACGAAAATTGCTCTTGCGATAAGGTCAATTTTGGGAATCCTACCGACTGCGCCAATTACAATTTCGGTTGACAAAAACCAGTTTTTAAAAAGTAAAAACCTTTATTACACAGGACTTAACTACTTCTACAGTGAATTAGAAAAAGCGACTACTGATGCTCTGCACCTCTATTTAACACCTTTGTTATCTTAAATCTAAGAAAAGCGAATGAACTACATCTTATCATTCTACGTATAACATGAATATCGTAACTCGTGACAATAGTTACACACCTCTTTTGTCATAATATATCAATGAAATATGAAGTCCTCGGTAAAGGCGTGATGTGTAGTGATAAGAAGTAGTTAAAGATTGTGACTAACTATGATAAAATAGATATGTGTCAAAAAGTCGGAAAAAATTGCAAGTGTCCTTGCCTTATCCAAGCCAAAATTACAAATCTACATCATTTGAATTTTGGATTCAAAATAATAGTCTTAGAACGTTTGTAATTTGTTTGTGATTGTTTGTGCAAGTTTTATTTTCGTTTGTACCCAAATAGTTTTTGAGATTTTCGAGATTCTAGGTAACACGTGGTAACACAAAATTTCTTTAAAATTTTTAATACCTGATACAAAAATAGTCTAAAACGTCTGTGTTTGGTTTGTGCAATGTTTGCACAATGTTCGCATATAATCGTATTTTTTAACGGTAGGTTTTCTATTAGGAATAATTATTATAAATAGCTTACATTGTGTTTTTTGTTAAATCCGAGCCTTTCTTCTAAAAAGCACTCCAATATTTAAATTTCCTGCTGGAATCTAACCAAAAAAAAGCAGAAAATCTGTAATATTATTAAATTCTCTTTAGTCGTATCCTCATGGCTGAGGAATTGTGATCCAAAAGTTCACTCGCAGTTGTTCACTATAGTTTTCCATTTTTGCCTGACTTATACTTCTCTTATTGTTGTCTGTAGGGAACGCTTCGTTATTTGTTTATTTGGTCGATCCATCTATTGGGTGATCTACCTCTGGGTCTCTTGCTTTCTACCTTTCTTTGAATCACCATCTTCTCCAGGTTTGCCCCATCTCTGCAAATCACGTGTCCAAAATATTGAAGGATGCGTCGTCGGCATATGGTCAATAGTCTGTCTTTTATTTTCAGCTTCTTCAAAATTGACGCGTTTTTTCTTTTTGCTGTCCAAAGGATTCGTAGCGTACGTCTCCAGCACCACATCTCAAAAGCGTCAATGCGGCGTCCATCTGCCATTTTGATGGTCCACGACTCGACGCCATATAGGAAAATTGAGAGTAAGGGTCTTAACCAGATGAATCTTGGTATTCGTGGTGATTTGTTTGTCGGTTCAGATCTTCTTTAATTTAGTCATGGCTCCACGTGTCCAGATGAACCAATGAACCAAGGTACATAAATTCTTTATTCTTTATTTAAAGAAATTCTTTCTCTATTTGTGTCAGTTGATTACCAGGCGCCAAGGTGCCGCCTCTGTCTATGACCATCAGTTTGATTTTTGCAAGGTTCGTGGTTAAACCAAAGACTTCACTTTCTTTAATGACTAATTGCAGCATCTCTACGAGTCGAGTTTGTCTTCATCATTAGCCAGCAACGTATTGTCATCCGCGAATCTTAGGTTTGTTATTTTTCTTCCGCCAATTGACACGCCACCTATGTTTTCATACAGTGCCTTATCATAATGTATTCCATATGCTTTAAATAGCCTGGGGGAAAAAATGCACCCTTGTTAAACTCCTTTCTGCGCCTTAAAAGGTTTTGATTTCCTGTCATTCAATTTAATCACCGCTTCATTATTCTTATATAAGCATTTTAATATCGCTATTTATATTGTTAAATAATATAATCTAAATAAAACTTTAATTAAGCATCAAAGAAAGTAATTATTGTTTTATAAATTTTATTGTGAAAAACATATTTAAATAAGTTTTTCTAATAATAACTTTTTACGGAATAGCCATTGTCTGCAAATTGTGCTTGTCATTGTACTAACAATATTAAAGTCTGATATTTATTACTAAAAAAATATTAATAAACGGATGCGGAAATCAAGTAGGTACTTTTATAATGAATGTAACACACGATAATATGAATTATAACAATTCTATTCAATGCGGAAAAGCTCGTACAGATCAATCTCATTAAAGATCGTTCTTAAGTTTTAATTTTTACTTTTTGGGCTGTGTTAAAAATAGTAAAAGAAGAATATAACCAAATCGGACTTACAAAGAGGAAAATGTTGTTAACATCTCATCAGTTTCTACTTATTACTATAATATTCATAAGTTACAGTCGTGGAATGATGTGACCGCTAATTGAGTGACGGAGCAGAAATTCTGGATTCAAATTGCGGACTTTACTGAAATTTTCTGAGCTCAGCTTTCTAGCGAACATCTACGTCTTAAAACGGATTTGTAAATTCTGGAACATAGATATATTCATAATAAATGTATGGTAAATGTAAATATTTTATAAACTTGAGTAACACAAACAAGAGAAAGTCTGAACGAGATCTCACCGATTTAATCTACTAGAATTCAACATAGATGTAGGCTATTTTTATACCCAATGGAAATGATGCGCTTAATTGAATTAATTTGGCCAAAATCTCGTTACTTTGGAGTAAAAAAGTACACCTTTACTATGTTTTCCTCTAAAGGTACCAACATAGCAAAGCCAACATCAGGATCATGATGTGACATTACGGTTATCAGATAAAATGCTTGGAGGGGGAGCTTCAAGTGCAAAATCGAATCGTCATGTTACACCACAATCACGTGATGAGCTTAGCGTAGCGATGGAACCACTACTTGTATCGCGATAGACCTCCGCGAAAGTGAATCGGTGTGCACGTTTGTTTTCATCACAATATCAACATGTGTTCACTGTGTTTATACCCTTAGCTTCATTAAAAAATAATTTATATTGTTGGCACCAATGAGAAACCACGTGATTATCAACTTGTGGAGAATTTGTCAGCTTATACTCAAACGGAACACATCCGCTTTATTTCTACTCTAAAATACCAATAAATTATGGTTATGAATGACTGTTGATATTATAGGTAATAAATAGTTTTTTCTGTCGGAAATCAATTCATTCATTTCAATAATTTAAAATAATTTAGATAGACTTTGATACTTTTTCGACTTCGATATTAGCACAATCAATCTACGATTCACACGAGGAATTAACCGTATTAGATTTCAGAAATAAATTTATCAAATTAACATTTTTAAGGTCAATTACACTTAAGTGTTTATGACGTGGTCCTCTAACTCATATCTAAATATTTATAATTGATTAGTGCCCCGCCACTGCCTTAAATATTTCACAACTAATATTTTGAAAAACTTAAGTAAGTAATAAAATAAATTAACATGGAATATAATTATTGTACAAATGTTTTAACTTAACAACTATAATTATTTTTCATACTTACTACTATTGTTTTTATAATGCATGTTTGTTCCATCTTTGTAAACTTCCATAATAAAAATTGACAAATGTAAAAGTAGTCATGTAATGTTGATTAATTATTTACGTGGCTGTCGATTGTACATTTAACTACCTACTGCATAACGTAAAGTACAATCAAATGTTTATTATACTTGAAACCAATTCGAATGTGTTTGATAATAAAGGTAAGTGCAAAATACATTTATGTACTTACCTATAGATGAGCGAAGGACATTCATTACAGACCTGCTTTTGTCGAAAAATTTTACATTTCGTTCATATGAGTCACAAATAAAAAAAATATTTTCACAAAAATTAGATACATAAAATGTACTACAAGAAAGTGGCTCAAATAATTAATTTATTGTTTTATATATTCAGAGTGGCGCAAAAGTATGTTAATAATTTGATTCTGAAAAGGATTTAATCTGCAGTGGTTCATTTTGAAATAAAAATTGAAAAAAATAAATTTGGGGGCTGGAGAAATGCCAGCCACCCCATCGCGAATTTTGGGTCAAAATTGGTGTCAATCGTTTGTGCATCGCTTGTGTACGTTTGTGCATTCAATATTTTCGTTTGTGCAAACACCGTTTGCGAAATATTTACAATTTGAATGGGGGGGACTGGAGAAATGCCAGGCCCCCCCCCCATCGCGAATTTTGGGTCAAAATTGGTGTCAATCGTTTGTGCATCGTTTGTGCACGTTTGTGCATTTAATATTTTTGTTTGTGCAATCACGGTTAGCAAAATATCTTCAATTGAATAACAGGCCATCATTTCTCCACCCCCCCCCCCATCGCGAATTTTTGGTTAAAATTGGTGTCAATCGTTTGTGCATCGTTTGTGTACGTTTGTGCATTTATTATTTTTGTTTGAGCAAGCACGGTTAGCGAAATATTTTCAATTGAATAACCGCCGAACATTTCTCTAGCCCCCCCCCTTATTTTGACTTTTGGATCAATTTTTTTGTCACTTGTCTGTAAATATACGTTTGTAAATTCACAGTTCGTGAATTATTTAACAAATAAATATTTATATATCTCCGAGCAACAACTGCCATAGTGTCTAGATTGCAATTTATTCTAGTCTACTGAAGAATATGCTGAAAATATTTTAATTTTCCAGAAATCATCATCGAAACAACACTTCCCTGCGTATCTACGCGAAGGGAAATTGAATTATACTTACTAGTCCGACATGATCAGTAATTGATTTTTGCTGTCTTGACACATTGTTTATAACTATGTAAATTAACAAATTAACAATAATTTGATTTTTGCTTATTTTAAAAATGTTATTCAATTAGTGTTTTAAAATTTCGAATTTATCGAAATTGTCAGTAAAACTATATTTTTAATACTTAGCGGAAAATAAACTGCGTCAAGCGAATTTTTTCTCCAAAATAAGTAAGAATCCGTGAAGAAAACTATAGTTTTTTTGGGGTAAAAAAAATTCTATCTACCGTTTTTGTAAAATCCGACTAAAATTTTCAAGCACAGTTTTAGTTATTGCAGGCGACGTATTTTAATGCATAGGCGTCGCCTACAATCACAAAAACGACTTGAAAATGTTAGTCGAATTTTACGAAAACAGTAATTTGAATTTTTTTGCCCCAAAAAATAAATATTGGAAAACTATAAGGTGCATGTCAGTGGCTCCCCACTTTTGAATTTTTAGATAAATTTGATGCCAAACGTTAGAGCATTGTTTGAGCTTTCATAATTTTTGTTTATGCCTCAAAGGTCGTGAAGTTATTCGCAAAAAATATGTGGGGGGGGGCCTGCAGACATGATAGCCCCCACTTTCGAATTTTTGGATGAATTAGGTGACAAACGTTAGAGCATGGTTTTTGAACCTGAATTAGTTTTGACTATTTTTGTTTGAACCTCAAAGGTCGTAAAGTTATTCGCAAAAAATTGGTAGAGGAGAGGGGGTTGTAGACATATTTTGTAATTTTCCTAATAATTTTAAATTTGTAGGTGCAATTGATGTCAATCGATAGAGCTTTGTTTGAGCCTGAATAAGCTTCAGAGAACAAGACTTTATGTTAATTTTTTACAAAGTTATGGATAGTTGAAATTTTCAACTAAACTCCGAGCAACATGCGTTAAATCGTAAGATTTTTAAAAAATTTTATTTCGGCTAAACGGTAGTATTACCCAATGCTTTACTATTTCCGACAAACACATAATTGAAGATCCCCAAACCTTTTTAGCCATTGGATCTTAATTTTTTCTTTATTAGCAAAAACAAAAACCTTAATCTACTTCAAATCAATATTAGATTTTATCGGCATGATTTCTATTTAGATAAATTACTTCTATTTAAAAAATTTTATGTTTGTAAAAAGTAAAATGTTTATTATTTAGAGAACTTATATATCCAAAATATGTAAATCATCAGCTTAAGAGATTTAAAAAACTTAAGATTTAACGCATGTTGCTCGAAGTTTAGTCGAAAATTACAAATATCCATAATTTTGTAAAAAGTTAACTTAAACTGTTGCTCTCTGAAACTCATTCAGGCTCAAACGGAGCTATATCGATTGACATCAATTGCACACATAAATTCAAAATGAGAAGGAAAATTGCAAAACATGTTTACGGCCCCCCACAAGTTTTTCGCGAATAGCTTCGCGACCTTAGAGGCTCAAACAAAAATAATAAAAATTTATTTAGGCTCAATCGATGCTTTAACGTTGGACACTAAATTCAAAAATAAAAAATAAAAATTCAGAAGAGGGGGCACTGACATGCACCTAAAACTATAGCTTCTTTGACAAACTCATACGTATTTTGAGAGAAAATTCGCTTGACGCAGTTTATTTTCCGCTAAGTATTAAAAATATAGTTTTACTGCCGATTCCGATAAAATTGAAATTTTAAAACACTAACTGAATAACATTTTTAAAATGAGCAAAAATCAAATTTGTCAATTTGTTGACTACAAACATAGTTATACCTTATAAACGATGTGTCAAAACAGTAAAAATCAATTATTGATATTGCCGGTCTAGTCAGTATAATTCAATTTTCCTGCGCGTAGATACGCAGGGAAGTGTTGTTTCGATGACGATTTCTGGAAAATTAAAATATTTTCAGCATATTCTTCAGTAGACTTGCATAAATTGCAATCTAGACACTATGGCAGTTGTTGCTCGGAGATATATAAATATTTATTTGTTAAATAATTCACGAACTGTGAATTCACAAACGTATATTTACAGACAAGTGACACAAAAATTGATCCAAAAGTCAAAATGAGGGGGGGAGCTGGAGAAATGTTCGGCGGTTATTCAATTGAAAATATTTCGCTAACCGTGCTTGCTCAAACAAAAATAATAAATGCACAAACGTACACAAACGATGCACAAACGATTGACACCAATTTTGACCAAAAATTCGCGATGGGGAGGGGGCTGGAGAAATGATGGCCGGTTATTCAATTGAAGATATTTTGCTAACCGTGCTTGCACAAACGAAAATATTGAATGTACAAACGTGCACAAACGATTGACACCAATTTTGACCCAAAATTCGCGATGGGGGGGGGGCTGGCATTTCTCCAGCCCCCCAAATTTATTTGTTAAATAATTCGCAAACGGTGAATGCACAAACGAAAAAAATAATTGCACAAACGTACACAAACGATGCACAAACGAATGGCATAAAAAATGATCCAAAAATCAAAAGGGGGGGGGGGGCTGGGGAAATGGACCTCAGGTTTTAGCTAAATTTAATGTATCAAAAAGATTTTCACTAGCCACTACACCAAGAGGAATTTTATTCCGTAAAATGTATCCAAAAATAATCCACAAATAAAAGAAAATTTCTTTTCTCTCGCTTGCTCTTGTTGTTGTGTACCCTTTATGATTTTTGTTAACCACATCATCCCCAAAGTTTAATTCTTCTTGGGGGTTTTATTTGTCTGCAAAAATAATATCATATCTTGTGACACCAACGATGTCTGACTGAGGCACTTTTACTGCTTCTTTAGTCTACTGGAATTATTGTGTCTGTGGATTTGTATCTGTCGTTTACATATCTGGACCAATTTAAAATGCAGCCGTGGTACCATTTATTATGCATTTTGTGCAACACTCTCCTTTCCAAATAAGCTATCATATTGCTTGATGTATTCAGTCAATCATAAATTTATCTGAATTCAGTTCACTTATCATTTTTCTACTTTCAGTTTTTTCAACAGAGACAATAAATCGTTACAGGAAAACCAATCGTTTTTAAGAAAAGTAATTGTTTTAATACTTAAAAATCATTTATTGGCGAACCAATAAATTTTTGTACCACTGTACCAAACCTATAATCTTTACATACAACAATGTAAACATCATCTTATATAACTTCCAGTAGCTGTTTATCTAATTGAAAAATCATGCAAAATAATAAATTCTTTTGTTGCACTTACAAAAAAAAGCATAATTAAATAGAACTATTAACATCAAAGTCGAGAAATAGAATATGTAATTATTAAGCAAATTAAGATGTAGCTATTACTTATATAATTAATAAAATTACTATACCTACCTACTTACTTGAATTGTAGTTATGTAGCAGTGCTGCAACAACGATAAGGATACGAAATTATAATTTATTTCATTTAATTGTAGAAATCCAAAAAACTTCCATACAAACAGAAGATAACTATGCGCAACATTATGCTTGGAATGATGTCGCTTATCCTAGGCTCTACTTTACTTGCAGTTCAAACAAACATAACGAGCTACATCGCTGAAGTAATATTACAATTAAATTCAAATTCTTACATATTCGAACTTTGGAGAAAATTTCCACTCGAAATTCCAACTTCGTTTGTTTTCTTCAACTGGACAAATCCGGGTGATTTTCGTAATAGAAGCATTAAGCCCAAATTTGAAGAAATCGGTCCATACAGATTTTTACAAAGTTTAGAAAAAGTTGATGTTGTTTGGAATGATAATAACACAGTTACGTTCAAAGAAATCCGAACATATCGTTATGATAATGATTATCCAAAGAACGGAAATTTAAGTGATAAAGTAACAATGTTGAATTATTTTACAATGGTAAATTCATTAAAACAGCCTATTATTCATTATTAAAATTAAAATTTTTAGAGTGCCGGTCATCGGATGAGAAATTGGAATAATTTAATGAAAGTCATTCTGGATGAATATCTGGATGAGATTGACCCTTACGATTATTTTAATACTACAGTGGAAAATGAAGTATTGAAAGGAAATGAGAATTTTATTATAGAACTGGGAAATTATTTGGAATTTATGGTTCCAGAAATTCCAAGATTTGGTCGATTCGGATGGCTTAAAATGGTAAACTTTGTTCGATTTTAGACAAATAAACTTGATTTTTGTAAACATTAAGAAAGCTCTAATAAGGTTATTAATTTTTGGGCCCCACTTCCGCTTGTGGAAGAAAATATAAAAATAACAGAACAATCTCTTGACTTTTGTGAATCCGGACTGTGATCCGGAAATTCTTGTATGCAACTGTCTCAAATTTACAATTTTGAAAATTAAAATAATCAATTGATGTTGTAGAGAAATGGTGACCCAAATTTTGACGGAGTATTTAACATGGCAAATGGTAAAAACAGGCAGTTTGAAGTGTTAAATTGGAATTATTACAGCACTACACCTTACTTTGATGAGCCTTGTGCGAAAGTACGTGGATCAATGGGAGATATACATTCTCTAACAGAAAATAAAGAATTCATTTACGTTTTCATATCAGACATGTGTAGATATGTCAAATTGTATTTCGAAGAAGAAGTTAGAGTTAATGATATTTTAGGATATAAATACGCACTAAATGAATTGAGTTTGGATAATGGTAAACATACCAATCATGTAAAAGTCTAGTAATCAATTTTTTTCATTTATTTTAGGGACTCTACTTGAAGAAAACAAATGTTTTTGTAATGGAGATTGCATACCTTCGGGGGTGTTCAACTTATCTTCTTGCCAGTATGGTTTAAACGGTTATAGTTCCTTACCACATTTCTATACAGCAGATCCAATATACGCAAACGCTTTCGAAGGATTACATCCTGAAAAAAATAAACACGAAGCGTACTTAGTTTTAGAACCAGTAAGCAAATTAATATTATTTCCAGGACAATGTTGTTAACTTTAGTTAATTTTAGAATACGATGATACTTTTAGATTTCAAACTAAGAGTTCAAATTAATATATTCACGTATCCAGTCAAAGGTATAAGGTAATTACCAAATCTTAATTGTAATCTGTAATTCAGTGTTATTCATTTTTCAGTTTCTTTGATGAGTATCGAGAGTTATATTTTCCTTTATTTTGGATTGAACAAAAATCAAGTATAACAGATGACGTAAAGCTGTACTTGAAAATATTTTTAGCCATACCATACGTTATATTTACAGTTGGGACTGTATTCCTCATTTTAGGTTCATGTCTATTGGCGTGTGTTTTATTCAAAATTAAAAAACTCGAGACGCTAAAAAACCTATATGGTAAAGAAAAAATGAGTTCCATTATAACAGATGAAGATGTTCCATTAAATCAAAATAAAACCGTGTAAATAAGAAACTGATTTTGTAATTTCTACGGACTGATTAAATTAACTCGTAAATTTTTTATAATTTATGGTCTATGTAGTTTATTATTTTAGAATAAAAAGTTCCTTGTCTTAATTTAGTACAAAAGTTGTTCTATTTTTTTTACCATATCTGCTCGTTAAAAAGAGCAATGAAATAATATTTACAAAAAAGTTGTGATTTTTTTATTATCTATAAAAAATACCATGCAAATGCGCACATTTTTTCTATCTTTTCTCACACTTTTGTAAAAAAAATTGTTATCAAATTTTGTTCTAAATTAGTACAAGTGGCACTTCGTCTTTAATGTTCTTTATAAATGTAAAAGTTTATTGGAACAAACACTGTTTGGTTTTCTTTAGCTTGAGCAACACTCAGTCTCTTTGTTTTTTCAAATTTTGTTACGGGCTACACCCGCAAAGCAACATTTACCCACTCGCAAGGAACGTCAGAGGTGCCAGCATAGCTCGAGTGAGATGGCGTGGGCAGATCTTAAGACGTAACAAGTAAATGCGATCTTTTGATCTTTTGATCGCATTTACTTGTGGCGAATAAGAGCGTCATAGTCAATTTTACGGTACCAATAGACTTTTTGTGCTCAAACCAAACCTACGACTAAGAGGTTTGAAGCACACGATTAGTCATCGTAATAAAAAAACAGAAAACATAGTCACCAGCCTACCGTTATGTTTAGTGGATGGTCATCTTTTGCTAACAAAAACATGCAAAACAAAATACATAACTGAATAGTTACGTAATAAAAAGACGTCAATAATATTAAAACAAACATATAATTTCGGTAATTGGATACAAATTTGCATCACCAAAACCTTCAGTTTAGTAATACAATTCATTCCAAATGAATTAATTACCCTTAACACTAAATCCTAATTAAAGAGCTGATTAGTCAAAAAACGATAATTATTGCCATGAATAAAATTACTATATAATATTAAAACTTCAAAATATCGAGTTATTAATAAATTAAAAATTAATTAAAAGATTTATTTAGCTTTCAAACGATTATTTCGTTCGTCATCAGAAAAATATACAGATATTGTAAATATTTTAATTAATTTTTAATTTATTAATAACTCGATATTTTGAGGTTTTAATATTATCTAATATCAACGAGTTAATAGTTTATATATTTAAAATTACTATAGTATAAATAAAAAATTACAATGAGTTTTAACAAACCCCACCTGAAATGGTTGTTGTCCACAAAAGACAATACAATTTGACGGAATTGAATAATCAAAATTAACTATATAACTTAGTGCTAAACGCACTTTAAGATTACGGTGATAATCTGGCACGAATATAACACTTTGCACAAAAAGCAAGTTACGAAACAATTGGTAGTACTTTTTCTTCACATTTTTTTTCACATGAGTCGATTTACGTGAAACACCAATCTCGAGAGCAATTTTTCTCATTGAGACCCTGGAATTTCGCAGGAGTTGTTTCTTGATGATCTGACGGAAACTCGGCGTGTTGACTGTTTGCTTTCTTCCGCTCCCTGGATGACGTCCGGTATGGCAACGCTTCTCAATTTGTTTAATTGTTTGGCTGACATTTGGTGCCGCTATGCCGAGCCTTCGTGCAATGTCGCAATTGCGCATTCTCTGTTGATGTAGCCCTAAAATTTTCTCTCTTTGATTAGACATCTATAAAATAAGTAATAAAACACATAACAAAATTTAACATTTCACCATATGTACATGTAGCATTTTTAACTGGCAATCCCAGTGCGCTAAAACAAAATATCAACAACAAAAAACTTTTGTGTTAGAACCGATTAAACTTTGTTATCATTTTTTTTTGGGTCACCCTGTATTGGAAAGGTAAAAATGATATTAGTTTGAAAAAAGTATATTACTATATAAAAGTAGCGGGTACCTATACTACATCAAAAAAAAAAATAAAATTAGTTATTAAAATAATAACATTATGCGATGTTTATGTCAAATCAAAAGAAATATTTAAAAGTTTAAGATAACATTACTTTCAAAATTCAAATATATTTTTTCCTGTTTTAAATGTTAATATTTACAATTTATTATGTTTGTAGATAACTAGTAAATATTAAAACATATAAAACAATAATTTATTTTTTGCAGTATATCAAAAGAAAAATGAAAGGCACGATTCAAAATAATCTTAAATATTTGGGGCTCATAAAGGATACTTTAAACGCTTAGCTTTTCTCCGATAACTTTTTGATCCTCCTCCTTACCTACCCAGTTGTAGTACTAAATCAAGTTGGTATACGAAAAGAGTAAAGGACTTCTAAAAAATCTTCCACTCATATACCAACATTTTGACGGTCACCTATTATTTTAAACCGATTTAAACATTTAATATTGTTTATATTATAATATACTTTATATAATAAATCAGAAATTTACTATTACATTACAATAAACTCTTGACCCAAGTTGGCCGGTACTTAATCGAATTTTCATATATTTACCTTTTTTTTTACTTACAATATTTACAAAAATATTTTATATTTAAAATAGCTTAAAATGCAGTCGAAGTCGGTCGAACATGATAATGTAAGTTATTTTTTTTTTTAATTATTTATACGTAAATACCGCAGTTTCCCTGAGTAACCAATTTAAAATTTAGTGCTCACTTTTTAGTAATTCAACGTAGCCAAATTAATTTTGAAACCTATTGAAGTTCAGTTTCAAAACTGTTTTCAAATTTGAAATTTAAATTAATTAAACTAATATTAACAATTAATAAAATTATAACAGATCATCTTTAAATTTTAGATATCGTTAAATCAATCGAAAGTAAAACAAAGCAAATACAAAAGAAGTCAAATATCAAAAGGGCTTTGTTTAATCGCACTTGGTGGTGTTGTCATAATATTAGCATTAAGTTTAATAGTACTTCAAGGAACCATCATGAGCTTTACTGCGGAAAAAATTTTAGATCTTAGCTCGGATTCCTCAATATTCAAAATATGGCAAAAATATCCAATAAATATATCTGCTGCGTTTACATTCTTCAATTGGACAAACCATCAAGATTTTTTTAACAAAAGCGTTAAACCGAAATTCGAAGAAATTGGCCCTTATACGTACCTTCAAGAAATCGAAAGAATTGATATAGTGCGAAACGCCAATAATAATACTATAACATTTAAGCAACTTCGCAATTATTACTTTGATTACAATTTAGCTAATAATGGAAATATAAGTGATCGATTAATAACAATTAATTATTTTAATGTGGTAAGTAAATAATTAGTTCTAAGAAAGTAATGACTAAAAGCGGAAAAATAAAATGCTTCAGTTTATTGCTAATTTTATAAAACATTGGAATGGTGCCCTTAAAGATGTTTTCTCAGAATATGTGTCAAGTTTTGACCCATATTACCATTTCGATACCGTAATAGAGGATGAAGTTTTAAAAGGAAATAATAATTTATTTATAGAATTAGCAAATTATTTCGATTTCATTTTCCCAGATTTTCCCCGAATGGACGGTTTTGCGTGGGGTAAATTTGTAAGTACTGTTTTTGTGTTGCCATCTAAAATAAATTTCGCAAATTGTAGAGGAACGGAAATCCGAATTTTGAAGGAGTGTATAATATTGCAAATGGAATAAATAGACAATTTGATGTTTTAAACTGGAATTACCGTAGTACAACACCCAATTTTAATGGATCGTGTGGCAAGGTTCAAGGATCACTTGGAGATATTTATTCCTACCCACTAAATAAAGAATTTATTACTGTTTTTGCTGCAGAAATTTGTCGATATATCAAGTTTTATTTTGAGGAAGAAATCATAATTGATGGCGTTTTGGGTTATAAATATTCTATAACGAATTTGACTGTAGATAATGGTAAATATACTATACAGAACCCCTAATAATTCTATAATCACAAAATTTTTAATAATTGAAAAAAAGGAATTATAATGGTGTAGGTACTTCATTAATTTTTAGGCACTTTAAATGCAGAAAATAAATGTTTTTGTGAGGAGCCCTGTGTGCCATCCGGAGTTTTGGGTATATCTTCCTGTCAGTTTAACCTAAACGCGTATTTCTCGTTGCCGCACTTTTATAATGCTGATCCGGTTTATATAAATTCTTTTGAAGGATTAAATCCGGAAAAACAAAAACACGAAGCTTACATAGTGGTAGAACCTGTAAGTTAATAACATATTTTTAAAATGTAATATTAAATTGTACAGCCACAGCTGTAGAGTGATGTGATCGCTGGTTGAGTATAGAGCGGAAATTCTGGGTTCAATTCGCGGATTGCACAAAATTTCTTGGCTCGGCCTTCCGGCGGACATCTACACTCTGACATCGTCACACACGCAAAAGTTTACGAGAGACATTAAGCAGAAAAATGGCGATTTATCGTCATGAGCCCTGGGCCTGCTTGGCCTGTTAGCGCTTGCTTATATATAATATTAAATCAGTAGATTAAATTTAGAAAACATTATGAAAATGAAAACTGATTACTCTGCTAATCAAATGTATAACGGCTTACTTATAATCATTATTTCTAAATTTAGAATTCGTTGCTATGTATAGAATTCAAAATTGCAGTCCAAGCAAATTTGTTTATATATCCTGTTGAAGGAATAAGGTACTATATACTAAATTATTATTAATAGTAAAAATTGTTAAGTTTAACAACTAAATTTTTAGTGTTTTTGACGATTACCCAAAATTATATTTTCCTTTGTTTTGGATGAACTTTCATGAGAAACTACCGGAAAATCTGAAAATCTACTTAAACATGTACTTGACTGTTCCATATGTTATAACTATAACTGCTATTATATTAATAATACTTGGAGTATCTGGAATATGCTATGGTGTATATAAATTTAACCATGACAAAGCCCAAATTATGGATTAGGATTTAATTGGAAATGATCTGTCAAATTAATAGTATATCTAAGCATTTACGAGAAATAAAAATTATTTTTAAAGTTTTCAGTTATTTGTTATTATAGTTAAAACTAAATCTGCACAACCTATGTAGACTTACGCAGCTGTAGTTTGCAGCAAAATTTGCAAAATTCAGATTCAGCTACTTTTGCACTAGCTACTTAAGCTGCACGATACGAAAAATGTTATAAAATTGTGAGTTTTAATTAATTAAGAGAAAAATAAAATACATATTAAAAGTAATAATACGAAAAGAGTTGCGTAATAGCGTTCATTAATTAGTATAAATACAAATACAGTAAATTGACTAAATACACTTGTGCAAAGCCAAAGAGACGTCCCGCTTTCACCATTACGTTCGGATGGCAACTGAAGCGGCCCTTTTGTTTTTGCACCCTTTGAATCTTCATACCCAGGTAACACACATCATTGGGGCAACACTGGGTCAATACCGGCAGCAACGGCCCAACATTGGGACAACATTGGGGCAACACTGGGGCAGTATTGTGTGTTACCTGGGTAATCGGTCAAAGAAGCCGCTCTGTCTGGTAGTAACAGTTTTTTTTTACTTTTGTATATCCGGATTTCATTCCATGTACAAAAATACATACACAGCTAACAAAACCAACCACATGTATGCTTTCTCTAATTGGAACAAAATTTTACCACGTGTTTTGTATTTGTCTATCTTTCTTCTCCAGGCAAAAAAGATAAATCATAAATCATGATAAAAAATCGAATATTTACTCAAATTTTTTGAAACTTAATTTAATTTTAAATTATATATCTTAAAAGTGTTTAATTATTTTTTAACATTGTTTCAATTTTAGCGTTACTTGAAATGTCGTCGCAGGTGATCAAATATGATAATGTGAGTTGTGTTTTTAATTAAAATAAATTTTAAAGTTAAACAAATTCATTATAAATTTTTAAATCAATTATCACATTATTTAAATTAAAAGATAATAATTTGATTGTTAACATTTTTTGGGGTTAGCGAAACGTAGAAGAAATAAGTAATTTAATTAGTTAATGTCCACTAACCCCGAAAAATATCAACAAACAAATTATTCTCAAATGAACATTAACAATTTATTAATTTTTAAAAGATATGTTGCATTAAGTAGAATTGATTTGCTATAGTGTCCTACGAACTATTTTATTTCTTTGAAAATTGATGCATTTGATATTTAGGAAATATAAAAAAAGGAAATTAATTTTTAAAATATGTTGTAACATATTATAAATAAATTGTTATCTTGCAAACTTAATTGTACGTATAATGTAAATGCATAATTAAATTATAATGATATTAATATTAAAATCTTTATTGCTTATGGAATCTTATGGAATACAAAATTCATGATACTAAAACAAAATAATTTTCATAGTGAAACAAGAAAAATATAAGAAGTGGAAACAAAAAAGATATACATAATAACCCCATGACAAAAGTCTAGAAAAACTTCTGTGAAATTTTAATTAACAGCATAATACATAAAATGTAAACGCAATATTAATTAATAAAAAAATGTATAAATAAAAATTATTGTATATTTGCAATAAACCCGAAATTAAAAATACAATTTTTATTTCAACAATACTACATTACAACTCATGGGTAAAATTAAAATTTAAAAGATGAGTAAAACTATAACTCATAATAACAATTTCAGCCGTTTCGTATTGTTTAATACCACTTTAACTGAACAACTAAGTTTATTTGCGAAACTCGTAACACGAGTTTTCGTAAAACTTATACGGAATATTAAAAAATTTGTAACATCCATGTAATTTTATAAATTTCATTATCTAAAATTTTCATTATATTTCATTATCATTATTTCATTATCACATGATAAATTTCAGTAATAAAATAGAGATTAAAGTCGAAGCATTTGTAATATATTTGGGCCGTCTCCCAGTGGTCACTGCCGTTGGGTCAAGGCTGGGTTAAAACTGAGCCAATTGTAAATTATTTCATGAGATGAGTTGAATTTATATAATTAATTTTTCCTGCTCCCGATCACGTAAATGTGTCTTATGTGCATGTCTTCACCCGACGTAAGTTGTTCATTGCGTTTGTTTATTAGTTACCGTTGGTGACGGAACTTAATAGTGTCACTTATTTTCCTAGGAAAATAATAAACGATTGACATACAGATTTGATTTATATTTGTTTATTGTTTCTAAGGAACTGGCAGGCAAAGCAAACTTATCTCTCTCTCTCTACGATCCTTACTTTTAAAGAGTGTGGTGACATCTTTTGAACACACCGCGTCAATTTATATTGTTAACTATTGTTCGCCATTGTTCTCGGTCCTGAGCACGTTGTGTTGCACCCGGTAAGTTCTCGTCTATTAGCGGCTTTGCCTGGTCCACCAATCGCGTCGGAGACCTTCCTCTTGATCGTCGTCCATCCATCTTCCCTTGTACCACGAGGTTCTCCATCTTGCCTGTTCTTCGGGCAATATGACCGAAATATATAAGATATTGCTGTCTTATTCTGGTGAGTAGTCGTTTGGCTATATTCAATTCTTGTAATATGGAGACGTTAGTTCTGTGTGCCACCCAAGATATTCTCAGCGACATTTTTACTACGTTTGGAGCGCCATGTATTTTATTTTCCGACAATCAATAGGTACCAAGGAATTTTGGTTGCAGGTAACTACTTTGGGTTCGAAAATACAAATTTTACGATTGAAATCTCGATGAATTCTGAAAGAGCATATATTAAATAAGAGAATTAGCTATGACAGAATGCCTTAAATGCCCCTGTTTTTTCAAAAATCGAATTTAAAAACCTCGATTTTCACAATAAATTTTAAAGCAAAGTCGCTCGGCATTGGTGAATCAATTCATTCAGTTCATTCTCCTGACGGTACGTGCACTTTTAACTGGTCTTAGCTTTGCGCAGAGTGGGAGCGACACTTGCATTGCGATGCAGTAACAGTGCACTCCGAACGAAAATCATGGTTTTTAACCCTAAATGTGCGGGAAAAATGACTTAAAGCGCCCGAGCGTAGCGAGGGGTGCTTTAAGTCGATTTTTCCTTGCACAACCACCTTTCCGAATAGTACATGTGCTGGAAAAATGGCTTAAAGCGCCCGAGCGGAGCGAGGGGTGCTTTAATTCAATTTTTCTTTGCACAACTACCCTGCGTTAAAAATTCACTCTCACGAGTTTCACCTCTCAAAGATCCACCTTTTCCTTAACCCACGGGCCTAGGAATATTTTTAAATTAGTTGTCGTTTTGATCAAAATGGCTCGAAGCGCCCGAGCGCAGCGAGAGGTGCTTCGAGTCAATTTTGATCAAAACCACCCTCGCAAGAGTCGGATCCACGCGAAAAAGTAACTACCGTTCGCTAAATTTAAGTAACCCTTTTCTGAAGTAATTTTTAAATAATTTTAAATTTTTAAATTAAAATTTTTAATTAATAAAAAAGGAGAACGCATTCCTACCATAGCGTAAGAGTTACTGACAAATTTGTATAGCATAGCATAGCATCACTTCGTGAACAGAGTTTTGTGGAGGCGCAGCCTCTATCACCTCTTTCAACATCTAAGAACATCGCAAGGATGGTTTGGTGTGTATGTATAATACTATAAGCGTGGAGCCTTGTCGCACCTCAAAGTGGAGTGTTGACCCGCGCAAGGCGATAATCAACCTTTGATGAATGATTTACGAGTTAGACGGCCGAAGCAACAGTAACCCCGGAGAACGTAGCGTTGTAGAGCCCAAAAGGGTCCGTCGAAAGGAAAAAAGGCGACGCAGTCGCAAAAAAGAAGTGAGATTGTACGGTTGAATAAAGTTTTCTACCATACATGCCCGCAGCGTCTTAACTTAATAACTGATCTAGGTCGGTGCCGAGACATTGAGTAAACGCCCCGGCTGTGACCCTTGACAAATTTGTCATAGCATAGCATAGCATCACATTGTGAACAGAGTTTGTTTGGAGGCGAAGCCTCCATTACCTCTTTCAACATCTGAGTACATCGCGTGGATGGTTAGAGTATGAAATACTAGAGCGAGCATTGAGCCTTGTATCGTTTCAAAGTGGAGTGTTGACCCGCGCGAGGCGATAATCAACCTTTGATGAATGTTTTACGAGTTAGACGGCCGAAGCAACAGTAACCCCAGAGAACGTAGCGTCGTGGAGCCCAAAAGGGTCCGTCGAAAGGAAAAAGGCGACGCAGTCGCAAAAAAGAAGTGGGATTGTACGGTTGAATAAAGTTTTCTACCATACATGCCCGCAGGGTCTTAACTTAATAACTGATCTAGGTCGGTGCCGAGACATTGAATAAACGCCTCGGCTGTGACCCTTGACAAATTTGTCAAGTGCAACACTACTATGCATTACTCCACGCGTACCGACAACAGAATGCCTGGCTTACCGTGATTAACCAATCACGAGCGATTTATCCTTCGAAAATCAAGCTTTTTTAAATTCGATTTTTGAAAAAATAGGTGCTTTTTAGGCATTCTGTCATAGCTAATTCTCTTATTTAATATATTGACATGTACAGTGGTAGTTACCAAAAGTTTAAATTATCCACAATTTGATGTTGATCCGTCCAATTTTTGAATTTTGTATGATTTTAAATTTTACTCGGACAAGTGGAATGGTTTTGCTTTTAATGGTCATAATTTTGTTTGTTATTAAGAAAACAGGATTTTATAGGTGGATATTTTGTTCCAGATACCTAAAACAAGTTAAATTAATCAGATATGACTGCGTTTTGTTTTAATTAATTTTTTTTTATTAATTTGTTTACCTTTTTAATAAATAAGTGAATGCGTACGTAGAAAACTGTAACGTCGTGTTAATCGTAAATAACTCTAGATGGTGCGGGTTAGTGTTGAAAAGTAATTTTAAAAATTTGTGATATCAATTTTTTTTGAAAAATTTTCAAATTTTGCTGGAAAAATTGACGAATCGGCGTGGGCCACGATTTCCAAAAGCCTGGAACGGGAAGGAAATAAAAATTTGGGAGAATGATTACTGACTGAGAGGCGGAGGTGTTAAGTTGTGTTTTCGAGGAAGACAAATTTTCTCGATAAGTTGTGAAATGTTGGAATTTCAGCATGAATTGTGAATGATAATTACAATTATGATGAGTGCAGTGTCAGTATGATGAATATGATGGTTTCTGGAAGATTGATTTCTGGAATTGGAAATGAAGAATTATTCTGCTTGATGAGTTGTGAAATGGCCGCATTTTTGTCGTTTTTCATCTCAAGTTATTTCCCTTTAACAACAATTTATGAAGCCATCGAATGGTAATTAGAATTTAAATTCTTTTATTTTACGTTATTTCGATATTATTTATCTGGAAAATAGAATTTATAAATTTTACAATTGGAGGTTATGTAAATCACATTTTATACAAACCTGGAAACTTCGCTAATAATAGACTGATTAGAGTATTACAACAATTTTAATCACTTTGATGCACCAATTTCAAAATTTGTATTAATTAGTTTACCATCGAGATTAACTTTATTTTTTACGATGATCAGTATCAGCTGTTATGCTACGCGTTACGTCGAACTTTATTTGTGTCTAGCGGTAGAAATTAACAGTTTTGTTTTATGCGGTTTATTACGGGTCGGCGCGAGATTTTAAATAAGACAATAAATTTGTGCGAATTATTTTATTTCAGCTTGTACAATTTAAAATGCTTGATTTGTTTACAAGTTAGAGTAATGAGTTTTATAATAGTAAATGTGGGAACTTGTAGATAAATCTCGTCGATATCTGATTTATTCATTGTCGAATTTGATTTAACAAAAATTCTGTTTTCTGCTTGTGATTAAGATTTAATGATAACAAAATTTCGTCTAAGTAAATTTTATTGATGCCCGGTAAAATTATTGTTTCATTTATTGTGGATAATTTAAGCATACCCTGGAATTCACTAACTGAGAGAGTCTTAAATAATGCAAACTTCCGACTATAACAGCTACGGGATTTAAAGAGTTGTTCGTCAGAACACGACAATATACTCTTTCATAATTCATCGAGGTTTCAATCGTAAAATTTGTATTTTCGAACCCAAAGTAGCTACCTTTCCCCGGAATTTTGCAATAAAGTTATAGTAGAACTCACCTAATTTCGGTCGGAATTAAAATTAGTACATGGAAAACCTTGGCGTAGCTAAAGCCAAGGCTTCAGAGCAAATCAGGACATTGACAAATAATATTGTCCTAAACTAAAGCTGCTGTAAAACTTTTATAAAATTCGGAGGAAAAATTTAACTGCATTTACTATAGACAAGCTTTTTTACACCACATGTTAGCTCAAGAGACTCGCTGATTTTATTATAAGCAACTTTTCTCACCAATTGATAAGATCTATATGTCGACGCGACAAATAAAATTTCAAATAATTAAACTTTAACCAAATTCTTACAATGTCAACTTCTTTAAGTTCTGGTAACTTTGAATACAAAAAATGGTCAACAACTTTATTAAACTTTTGTTGAGAATCCTGAATATAATTCAAAACCAAAATTAGTCTTCTTGACCATCGATATTTAATTTTCAAAATTTTTACTGCAATAATGAATCTTCAAAATTACTATTAACTCAATAATGCGCAAAAATATTATAAAGTTAACGTTTTATGAAATTAATATTTAAAATATTTATGCTATCGTTTAAAAACACGACCGGTTGATAAGAAAACAATCGTACGTTAAAATTTTAATGTTCAAATTCTAACCTTATATATCTTGATGATTTTTAGATGTAATTTTTGATCATTTATCATCCCATATGACGTTCTTGAGAACCTCCATAATTCTTCAAAATGTTTAACCAACAAAAATATTAATCGACTGAGTTTCTGTCATTAACTGACATACCTTGACCAAGATTTTTGTCCAAATCTTAAATTGATCCTAAATTTGACGGAATTGAATAATCAAAATGAACTATACAGGGCGAAATAGACGGGATTGTGGCAAGCAGAATTTTTTTTAAGAAATGCAAAAACACGTCAATTTTATCATCGAGGGGGACAACTTTTGCAACCAATGTCACTCCCGTATTGTTTCATCCCTTCGCGTTGCGATGACAACCCCTAAAATGTTAATAGGGATGATATGGCAAGTAACACTTCATTTGAAAGGTTTTGCTTCTTTAAATTCAGTTCTATAATGTTTTTAAAGTATTATCAATTATTCAACAAAAAAATTGAAGCTGCAAAAATACGAAATAAATCCGATATTTCAAGACATTTAAGAATAAAAAAAGAAAAAATGCTTGGACAGGTTGATTTTAATTTCAAGGGGGCTACTTTTACTGGTATTTATAAACATTGACAGTTCAACCCTTAAGGTACAGTCAAACCACCCTTAGAATTTTGAATGAAAAAATGGGTCTATTTTTTATCAGAAAAGTGAAATGCGTTTTTGAAACTTTAGTAGCTTTGATACTTACAGAAATTTAAGAAATGATAAAAGAATTGTTTCAATTCCTGATTGCATTCAAAACTGTAAAGGTGGTTTACCCTTCACTTCAAGGGTTGAACTGTCAATGTTTATAAATAGCACTATAGCAGTAAAAGTAGCCTTCTTAAAATTAAAATCAACCTGTACAAGCGTTTTTCCCTTTTTTATTCTTAAATGTCTTGAAATATCGGATTTACTTCGCATTTTTGCGATACATACTTAGAAATAAATTGAAACTACCGTCATCTAGCGAATTTATTCAGTTGTAATATACATGAATAATTAGTTACCTAGAATGGCTATTTCTGATTTCTGGGAGACGCAATAAGGTTGCAGTTTGAAATGACGCAGTAATGTTATAACTGGTTATAACTTTGTTCATCTTTCACGTGCAGACAATAACAAATACATGCAGCTGGCACGTGATTTATCTATAATACAGTGGGGCCCGCTTAACGTGATCGCGGTTAATGTTATCATTCGGATATTGTTATCACTTTTGCCAAGAACAGAACGGACATATATTATTACACACAAAAGACATCGCTTATAGTTATCAGATTTCGGTTCATGTTATCATATTATTCTTAAGATTATTTTCTCCCACGAGCAAAGAAGTTGATTTTCAGTTACAAGCATTTTTTTATATTGTGCATACCACCCACATAATATAAAGTCAGGTGTTAGCAAAAAAATCAACGTCACACATGTGATATCACATTACATATTTATGTTAATTATCAATTCCGTCGTTTAAATACATAAATGGACGATAGTTTGCTGTTAATGTGTGTTGTAAGATTCAGTCCTACTTGAAAATTTCACAATGAGTGACTTTTATTAATTAATTTTTGTAGATGTACTACATACTAATAAATAACCAAAAAAAATTTTTTCCTTTTATTGTTATCAATCGGTTATTGTTATCAAAAACCTCAAGTCCCAATGTGATCACATTAAGCGGGCCCCACTGTATTTACAAAAATATGTTACACTCTTTTTGATTTTTAATCCACCGCTGCAATTTCACTTACACAAAAGAAATACCTTAAATTTTTTTAACTACTTTATTACAAATACTAACAAAAGATTATCCTATAAAATAATGACAATTAATTAGTCCGTCTTAAAAATTAATCGCCCGCCATTACGTCTTAAAAATACATTCACACATACACGTCTTAAGTCACTCACACGTCTTTAGTAACGACTGGTTACTACCTTAAAATTGTCCCTGAAACCACTTCATTAACCCTCGGTCAACCACCGATCTCCCCGCTCGCCGCCCGCACACGTCAAAAATTAACGTCTTTTTGTTTCGAACTTAACAAATACTTTATTATTAAAATACCTAGCCTAAAATGCAGTCGCAGTCGGACAAACATGATTATGTAAGTTAATTTTGTTTTTAATTATTTATACGTAAATACCGCAGTCCCCCTGCGTTAACAAATTGCCTACATTAACATAAAAGGAACCAATTTAGAATTTAGTAACTTTTTGGTAATTCAACGTAAACAAATTTATTTTTGAAACCTCTTGAGGTTCAATTTCAAAATTGTCATGTTACATAAATAAATTATTCAAACTAATATTAACAATTAATAAATATTATAACAGATCATCTTTTAAATTTTAGATATTGGTAACTCAATCGAAAGTAAAACAAAGCAAATACAAAAGGAGTCAAAAATCAAAAGGGTTTTGTTTAATCGCACTTGGTGGTGTTGTAATAATATTAGCATTAAGTTTAATAGTACTTCAAGGAACCATCATGAGCTTTACTGCGGAAAAACTTTTAGATCTTCGCTCGGATTCCTCAATATTCAAACTATGGCAAAAATATCCATTAAACATATCTACAGCGTTTACATTCTTCAATTGGACAAACCATCAAGATTTTTTTAACAAAAGCGTTAAACCAAAATTCGAAGAAATTGGCCCTTATACGTACCTTCAAGAAATCGAAAGAATTGATATAGTGCGAAACGCCAATAATAATACTATCACATTTAAGCAACTTCGCAATTATTACTTTGATAACAATTTATCTAATAATGGAAATACAAGTGATCGATTAACAACAATTAATTATTTTAATATGGTAAGTAAATAATTAATTTTCAAAAAGTAATAACTAAAAGCGGAAATATAAATTGCTTCAGTTTATTGCTCATTTTATAAAACATTGGAATGGTGCCCTTAAAGATGTTTTCTCAGAATATGTGTCAAGTCTTGACCCATATTACCATTTCGATACCGTAATAGAGGATGAAATTTTAAAAGGAAATAATAATTTATTTATAGAATTAGCAAACTATTTTGATTTCATTTTCCCAGATTTTCCCCGAATGGACGGTTTTGCATGGGGTAAATTTGTAAGTACCGTTTTTGTGTTGCTATCCAAAATAAATTTTACAAATTGTAGAGGAACGGAAATCCGAATTTTGAAGGAGTGTATAATATTGCAAATGGAATAAATAGACAATTTGATGTTTTAAACTGGAATTACCGTAGTACAACACCCAATTTTAATGGATCGTGTAGCAAGGTTCAAGGATCACTTGGAGATGTTTATTCTTACCCACTAAATAAAGAATTTATTACTGTTTTTGCTGCAGAAATTTGTCGATATATCAAGTTTTATTTTGAGGAAGAAGTCATAATTGATGGCGTATTGGGTTATAAATATTCTGTAACAAATTTGACGTTAGATAATGGTAAATATACTAATACAGAACCCCTAATAATTCTATAATCACAAAATTTTTAATAAATGAAAAAAAAGGAATTATAATGGTGTAGGTACTTCATTAATTTTTAGGCACTTTAAATGCAGAAAATAAATGTTTTTGTGAGGAGCCCTGTGTGCCATCCGGAGTTTTGGGTATATCTTCCTGTCAGTTTAACCTAAACGCGTATTTCTCGTTGCCGCACTTTTATAATGCTGATCCGGTTTATATAAATTCTTTTGAAGGATTAAATCCGGAAAAACAAAAACACGAAGCTTACATAGTGGTGGAACCTGTAAGTTAATAACATATTTTTAAAATGTAATATTAAATTGGCAGATTAAATTTGGAAAGCATTATGAAAATTGATACTAATTACTTTGTTAATCAAATGTACAACGGTTTACTTATAATCATTATTTCTAAATTTAGAATTCGTTGCTATGTATAGAATTCAAAATTGCATCCCAAGCAAATTTGTTTATATATCCTGTTGAAGGAATAAGGTACTATATACTAAATTATTATTAATAGTAAAAATTGTTAAGTTTAACAACTAAATTTTTAGTGTTTTTGACGATTTCCCAAAATTATATTTTCCTTTGTTTTGGATGAACTGTCATGAGAAACTACCAGAAAATCTGAAAATCTACTTAAATATGTACTTAACTGTTCCATATGTTATAACTATAACTGCTATTATATTAATAATACTTGGAGTATCTGGAATATGCTATGGTGTTTTTAAATTTAATCATGTCGTTCATGAGAAAGCCCAAATTTTGGATTAAGATTTAATTGGAAATGATCTGTCAAATTAATAATATATCTAAGTATTTACGAGGAATAAAAATTATTTTTAAAGTCTTCAGTTATTTCTTATTATATGTAAATCTAAATTTACACGACCTATGTGTGTTCAGTGTTCAAACGCCTAAGTGTTTTCCGATTCAGCTACTTTTGCACTAAAATTTTGAGTTTTAATTAATTTAGTCTAAAGCTTGAAAACTTATAGAGATGTTTTAGATCATCTGCTTTAGAAAATGTGCGCAGTTTTTTAGTTTACAGGTGGTTATGTATCTTTTAAAGATTTTTTCTTTTACTCTTAAAGTGATTTCTTAAAGTAATTGAGGTTGAATAATGGTGAATAAGTAAAGTTTTATACTTTATCTGTCTAATAACAGATTACCATAATACGTACACACATTACATTCCGATTGCCACCAGAACTTTAATATAAGTTTTTATTTTTTTGCTTTCAGGACTTCCTAACAGAGATCATTAAACCAAACGTTTTTAATTCAAGTACTTTTTCAATATGTACTTAAGAACCATTTATTGGCCGAGCAATTTCTTTACCACTGCACCTTAGCCCACGATCTTTATATTATACTATTTGGTGACCCCCATTATGAACATATTATTTTATATAACTTCGAGTAGCTGATTATCTAAATGATAATCATTTAAATTAATAAATTCTTTTGTTGCATTTATGGAATAATATAACAATTACAAAATAATATACAAAATATAACAATTAACGTCAATCTCAAAACATAAGATTCATAATGTAATTCTAGGGAAATCAAGAAATAATAGCTATTACTTATGTGCGTGAAGTTAGCCCCCTTTTTTTTGAAATAGTAATTTTTTTTATTTGTGCTCAATTGTGCTCAAGTTGTGCTCAATGTGCTTAAAAAAATTTTTTAATTTTAAACAAAAATAACAAAAAAAATCGAAAAAAACACTTTTTGACGCCAGCCCCCCTTTTTTTGAAATTGCAACTTTTTTTGGTTGTTCTCAATTGTGCTCAAGTTGTGCTCAATGTGCTTAAAAGAATTTTTTAATTTTGATCAAAAATAACCGCGTAAAGCGCGAAATAAGATTTTGACCTGGCCCCCCTTTTATTTAAATTGAAACTTTTTTTGATTGTACTCGATTGTGCTCAAGTTGTGCTCAATGTGCTTAAAAGAATTTTTTAATTTTGATCAAAAATAACCGAGTAAAGCGCAAAATAAGATTTCGGCCTGGCCCCCCTTTTTTTGAAATTGCAACTTTTTTTGATTGTACTCAATTGTGCTTAAGTTGTGCTCAATGTGCTTAAAAGAATTTTTTAATTTTGATCAAAAATAACCGCGTAAAGCGCGAAATAAGATTTCGACATAGCCCCCCTTTTTTCAAATTTTTCTTCTCATTTTGAATCTATGTGTGTAATTGATGTCAATCGATTGAGCTTCGTTAGAGCCTGAATGAGCTCTAGTGAGCAAGATTTTAAGTTAATATTTTAAAAAGTTATAGATAGTAGAAATTTTTGAATAAACTCCGAGCAACACGCGTTTAATAGTAAGATTTTTTAAGGCTTGCAGTTTACTCGAAAATTTCAAATATTTCTAACTTTGTAAAAAAATTAACTCAAAATCTCGCTCACTGAAGATCATTCAGGCTCAAACAAAGCTCTAACGATTGACACTAATTTTATCCTAAAATTTAATTTAGGGGGGGGGCAGCGACATGCACCTGAGCCTGCTTAGCCACTTATATAATAAACAGCCTTACGCTTTTAGATTGATGTTTTTAAGAAGCTTTGTTAGCTCTTATTAACATTATTTTTTACTATTCATTGCACTTTGTAATTTTAAATAAAAGGTTTCCATGAAAATTTTTAATTTTTTTTTTAATTTTTAAATTTTTTAGTCATATCTTTACAAATACAGCTTCTGTATTTAAACTAATATAGTACTATCAGAATTCTCCATTTATGTCTTTTAGATGTTTGATACTTTACCCTGTATAAATCATTACGACGAAAAACTTTACCCTGAATGCGGTCCTTAAAAATGAAATTTAGAAATCTATTTTACTTTTCACCCTGTATGATAAAATTGTTCAATGCACACCTTTTTTCTCTTATTTCGCGCCTTACGCGGTTATTTTTGCTCAAAATTAAAAAATTCTTTTAAGCACATTGAGCACAACTTGGGCACAATCGAAAACAATAAAAAAAAATTGCAATTTCAAAAAAAGGGGGGCCAGGTCGAAATCTTATTTCGCGCTTTACACGGTTATTTTTGATCAAAATTAAAAAATTCTTTTAAGCACATTGAGCACAACTTGAGCACAATTGAGTACAATCAAAAAAAGTTGCAATTTCAAAAAAAGGGGGGCTAGGTAGAAATCTTATTTCGCGCTTTACGCGGTTATTTTTGATCAAAATTAAAAAATTCTTTTAAGCACATTGAGCACAACTTGAGCACAATTGAGAACGACCAAAAAAAGTTGCAATTTCAAAAAAAGGGGGGCTGGCGTCAAAAAGTGTTTTTTTCGATTTTTTTTGTTATTTTTGTTCAAAATCAAAAAAATCTTTTAAGCACATTGAGCACAACTTGAGCACAATTGAGCACAAATAAAAAAAATCACAATTTCAAAAAAAGGGGGGCTAACTTCACGCACATCTATTACTTACATAAATATGCAACTAATATTGTTATATTATGTAACAGGTCATCAGTTGTTTGTTGCCGGAGTATTTGAAGCTGATTTTATATTAATTTGATGACCTGAATTCAAATATGGCAATAGTTTTTGCCAAGGAGCTTAAGTATTTAAGATAAAACTATTTTAAAATAATTCCATGGATCAAAAAACTAAACTAGAACGAAATATTTATTATTATATTATACAAATATTCGAATCCTATTCGAAAATTCAAACCTGAGAGAAAATGTTCACTACTTATTTTATATATATATATTACAGCTCTACAGGCCTAGAAGGCCCATGGCTTCATTCCCTGTCTACCTTAACCTGTCTTGTAAACTCTCGTGTGTGACGCAGCCGTATCAACGGTAATGACGTCGACACAAACATCAGGGATCACCACAGGAGTGTAGATGCCCACCGGAAGGCCGAGCCAAGAAATTCTGTGCAATCCGCGATTTGAACCCAGAATTTCCGCTCTATACTCAACCAGCGATCACATCACTCCACTGCTGTGTGTTTTATAGAAATAGGAAATTAATTGGATTTTATTGTTTTTGATATTCCAAAATGTCGTCGCTATCTTGCAATGTGGAAGAGAGCAGAAAAAATCAAAACAGCATCACCAATAAGTAGTAGCAGTTTTTTTTTACTTTTGATTATCCGGATTTCATTACAAGTTCAATATAATACATACATAGCTAACAAAACCAACCACATGTACTCACTGTGCACTATGTATTTTCTATTCGATGCTTTTTTCAGCAGTGCAGTACATGGGTACAAAAACACCATTTATTAATAAAAAGAAAATATAAATAAAAATTATTGCAAAATTATACGAATTTGTAAAACTCGCATAATCTTATAAACATCGGTAATTAGACGTATAATTTTAATTTAAACAATACCTACTAAATTGCAATTCCAGAATAAAATTATAATTTTTTTGAGTATACGAATTCGTAAGAAAACTATGATTTTCTAGTGTTTATCTCTCTTGAACTGAACAACTACTAACGCTCATTTGTGAAACTCGCAACAGGAGTTTCTTTAAAACTCATACGGATCGTTGAAAAATTGGTAAGTTCCATTATAGTTTTTCCGATTTGTCAGTATTACACGATAAATTACTTACTTACTTCCGATGGCCAAATAGCTCTTTTAGAGCTTTAGCCTCCTCAAATATACGATAAATTGAAAAATTGAATAAATTGATAAATTGAAATATCAACACGATAAATTGAAGTGATGAAATAGCTAATTAAAGTCTAGCTAAGTAAAGTAAATTATATTTTGAATTATTTATCTTAAAGGTATTTTATTTATTTTTTAACATTGTTGCAATTTTAGCGTTACTTGAAATGTCGTCGCAGGTGATCAAATATGATAAGGTGAGTTGTGTTTGTTATAAAAAGTTTGTTATAAGCTGCACAAAACCAGGTCAATCCTATTGAAGCATCTACTATTAAATCTCGTCCTTGTAACTTAAAATTGAAATAGAGTTTTAGCTATCAGGTAATATTTTGTATTTTAGCAAAGAGCAACTCAGTCGAACGTAAAATCAACAAAATTTGAAAAATCGAATGGATGCTATTTAATCGTATTCGGAGGTGTTGGAATAGTAATGGGACTAATTTTACTAGCTCTTCAAGCAACCATAATGAGTTTCATTGCAGAAATGATCTTATATCTTGGATCAGATTCCCCCATATTCAAAATGTGGCAAAAATATCCAATGGAGGTTCCGTATTCTCTAACATTTTTTAATTGGACCAATCATGAAGATTTTTTTAATAGAAGTATTAAACCAAAATTTGAAGAAATTGGTCCTTACAATTATTTGCAAATGCAGGAAAGGGTTGATTTAGTGAAAAACTACAACAATAATACTTTAACATTTAAGCAGCTTCGCACTTATCGCTATGATAACAATTCGCCTAACAATGGAAATTTAAGTGATCGATTAATCACAATTAATTATTTTTTAATGGTACGTAAATATTATCAATTATAAAATATTTATTTCAATAATTAAAGTCAGATAGAAGAAACCAAAAAGTAAATATGTTGAATAGAAAATATCACAAATTTAGTTTATATTTGCAGTTAGCGGCCCATTTGATAAAAGATTGGGATGATACCATAAAAGATATGTTTTCAGAATATATATCAATTCTTGACCCATATTACCATTTCGATACTATAGTAGAAAACGAGATTCTAAAAGGAAACAATAATTTAATTTTAGAATTATTACATTATTTCGATTTCATCTTACCAGATTTTCCTCGACTGGATGGCTTTGCTTGGACTAAACTTGTAAGTAATTTCTCTATATCAAAATTAAATCAAACATGAACAATTTTTACAAATTACAGAGAAACGATAATCCTAACTTTGAGGGTGTTTACAATATTGCAAACGGAAGAAATAGACAATTTGATGTTTTAAATTGGAATTACCGTAATACAACACCTCATTTCAACGATTCGTGTAGCGTGATCACAGGATCACTTGGAGAAATTTATTCCTACCCACTAAATAAAGAATATATTACTATTTTTTCTCCAGAAATTTGTAGACCCTTAAAGTTGTATTTTGAAGAAGAAGTTATGTTTGATGGCATATTGGGATATAAATATTCAATTACGAAGTTGAGTTTGGATAACGGTGAACTGACCAATTTTTATATGCCTATTCAATTCTAAAAATATAATTTTTAGGCACTTTAAATCCAGAAAATAAATGTACTTGTGATGGACCCTGTGTTCCATCCGGAGTAATTGGAATATCTTCTTGCTTGTATAACGTAAATGTAAATGTTTCTCTAGCGCACTTCTATAATGCTGATCCTGTTTACTTGGATATGATAGAGGGATTAAATCCTGAAAAACAAAATCATGAATCATATGTAGTGGTTGAACCTGTAAGTTTAAGAAATATTTAGCAACAAACTTTTCCAAATTTAATTACGTAGTGATTAGTTGAACTGAATTAGTCTTTTTAACGAATTTACCAAAAATCAAATTATGTTCTTGGGCCATAAAAAATTTAGTTTTGTTCTGCTTTTGGTATCAATGAAGCACTAATATTATTTAATTATAATACTAATAACTAATTACATAACTTTGTTTCAAAATTTAGAATTCGTTAATATGCTTGGAATTTAAAGTAGCACTTCAAGTGAATATATTTCTCTATCCTGTTGAAGGAATAAGGTAAATATTATTTTATTATAAATATTAAAAATCATTGTCATCATCATTATCATCATCAGGATGAGCAAGATGAAATCATAGGTGACTAATTCCGACTTCATTAGAATTGATCACCCTATAGCTTTTTTGGGGTCCCACTCTTTTCTTTCCTATGGGGTTGTAGTTAATAATTCCTTTGAATATATTGGATGTAGAACCTTTTAATTTTTTCTGATTTGCTTTCTTCGAGAATAACACAAATAAATAAAACAAAAACAGAGTTTTAAGATTTATTCATTAGTAAATTTGCAACTGTAAAATTTACCATTCTACTTTTTACTTATTAGCCTCATCACACCTGCAGATGCCCGATTTTCCCGAAGAACTCAGTTATGGATCATGTAATAATCTGAAAATTTGTTAAAACCTTTTAGTTTTTTCATGTTTTATTATAAACTGGATAACGGGTTACCTCTAGTAGGATGTGATTTTTCACCTTGCCTCTGTCCTCAGTGAGAAGAAGCTAAGGGCTATATGACGTTTATATTGTCTCAATTTATTTACTCTTTGGGGTTTCCTCCTCAGCTCCTTGATATTAAAAACGATAACTATAAACATTTTTATTTTTAGCTTTTTCGACGACTTCCCAAAATTAAATTTTCCCTTATATCGGCTAGACATACGTATGCAACTACCGAATGACATGAAGAAGTATCTAAATATGTATTTACGTGTTCCATATTATATAATTGTTGCTGCGGTTATATTCATTGCGCTAGGAATTTCTGGAGCATTTTATGGTTTATATAAGTTGAAACGGTTTCATTCCTTAGAGAGATCGCAAAAGACTAAATATGGTTTGATCAAGACTTAATTAAATACATAATATAAATTTAATATTATCAATTATAACATAATGTTTTGTTACACTTAAATATTATAAATAGAAATTTTCACCAAAAAAATAATTAAAAGTACATGACTTGAAACTGTTAAGAATTTCCCTCTAGAAAATTTCCAACACCTGCAGCAAATGAAGTCCTGATGAAGTATCGCGCGGCCTCATACATCGAATTTACAAAGGCGGGATCTTAATAAATTGTCTTATTCATGGGCCGTCAAATATTATTGTTTTTTTCCGTATTCAATTGAGGCTTTTTTTCGTATATTATGCAAAGCATGATCTGTTCTTACCAAAAGCCTTTACAAACGTGTCACAAGGACACCTTCAGTTTCTTGGTTTCTTCAAATTGTTCAATAACATATTTTGAATTTTTCCAGCTTTCAGCTAATACATTTTATGGACTGTAAATATTACTTTACTTTTTTCAAAATTGCTAAAATTGACAATTAGATTTTATTATAATTTCTTGTAGTAGATTCTAAAATTTTAAAAATAATTTTAAATAAATTAAAGTTTAATAGATACTGAAATTCCTCAATAAATGTGAAACTTATAACGTTAAAACTAAAAAAACGAAAAATTATTGAAGGTTTCTGGAACTTCTTGTAGAAAATGTAATAAAGCTTTTGGTATTTCGTTATTTATATTGGCCCGCCTTTTATTTGGAAGCTGATAAGACTTGATCTCGACTATGCATTGTTAAATATCTTCTCTAAAAGTCTTCCATTCTTTCCCCTCTTCACGATCCATCTCAAGAGCGGTTGTTTGTATGAAACATAGCAAAAGAAAAAGAAACATAGCAAAAGAGAATTTTGTACTCGACAACTTTTCTACGTTTCCTAATACTCTAGATCTATTGCACCACAGTGCGTGGATGCCCATTAAAAGAAACCCAGAATTTCCGCTCTGAACTCAAGAAACTCTCACATCACTCCAAAATTGTGTTTACTTTAAACCTTAGTAGGTATAATCAAATTTATTCTTTTGTTATTTTTAAATAATATTAACTTATCTGTTATTTAATTACTTTTTAGTTTGTTTAGACCACAAACCAATTGTTGTAATCAGTTTAAAACTTCTTTATGTCCATGTAACCTGTAAAGTTTTAAATTTAACTTTTTAATTAATACCATAAATCATTTTTAAAAACATTAATTGTTATCTTGTAAACTTAATTGTATGTACATATATGTAAATGCATACTTAAATTTTAATAACATTGATAATAAAATTTTTATTGCTTATGAAATCACATGGAATACAAAATTCATGATAATAATACAAAATTATTTTCATAATTAAACAAGAATAATATAAGAAGTGGAAACAAAAAAGATATACTACATAATAACCCCATGACAAAAGCCCAGAAAAACTTCTGTAAAATTTGAATTAAGGCCTAAGTAAGGCTTATCATTCTTAGAAGGTATTTAAACCAGGGCTTTGCCTCGCATATAGGTAACTGTAATTGTAACTGTAATTGGCTGGCCAATTTTTTTATCACTGTACTACTTAGCCCACAATTTTTATATATACAATTTGGTGACCCCCATTACGTACATATCATCTTATATATTAACTTCAAGTAGCTAATTATCTAATTCAAAATCATTTAAATTATTTAATTTTTTTGTTGCACTTTTGGAATAATAAATAACAAAATAGAACGATTAAAGTCAAAGTCGAAAAATGAAATATGTAATTTTATTCAAATCGGGATGTAGTCGTAACTTACATAATATTATTCATTATGTAACAGGCCAACAGTTGTTTATGTTTTTTGGAGAGGTATATGGAGCTGATTTTATATAAATCCAAGGATCAAAAAACTAAATATGCAGTTTTTATTATTATATTATAGAAATATTGTTATCTACACACAAAGATAAAAAAAATGTTATCAATGAAACCAACTAGTCACTGAACACTTTAGAAGTTTTTTTTCCGTGACATTCTTAAAAGTATTTTGAAACAGTTTTTTTATTTGTAGTAATTATTCTGACGAAGCAGGCCCGTAGCCAAGAGGGGGCACGTGCCCCCCCAAAATGTTCAAAAAAAAAATTTTTTTTTTGGAAAATAAAAGAAAATTTGTGTATAATAATAATTCTCGAAAGAGGAACCACCAAAAATTTTACTTTTTACAAGTGCCGAAATCCTACTTACGGTACTGTGACAAAGGGACGCATCTGCTCTTGAAATGCTTAAATTTGCACTTCAAATAAACATAACGCGCTCATCGTTGCAGAAATATTGCAATTGAATTCAAATTCTTAACTTTAATATTCAAACTTTGGAGAACATTTCCACTTGAAAAAGAAACGAGAATTTTCTTAGGCTTAAATTGGTAAACTTGGTTCTATTTTAAACAAATTTTATTGGGTTTGCTAACTAGTTTCTTGTTTGCAGTTGTTTTTGTGTTTTTTTCAGCAGTGCAGTACAGTGCAGTACACGAATACAGAAAGCAATATTTATTAATAAAAAAAAAATATTAAAAAAATGTTTGCCTATGTAAATTTATAAAACTCTCATAATCTTTTAAACATTGGTAATTAGACGTATAATTTTTATTTTAACAATACTAAATTGTTATTCAAGAATATAATTATGATCTTTTCGAGTACGAATACGTTTATTATACAAATACGTATACGAAAACTACGTTTCCGTAGTATTAAATACCTCGTCAACTGAATAACTAACGTTTTTTTGTAAAACTCGTAACAAGAGTTTCCTTAAAACTTATACGGATTGTTGAAAAATTGGTAAGTTCCATTATAGCCTTTTACATTTGTCAGTATCACACGATAAATTTAAGTGATAAGGTAACGATTACAGTTGAAGCAGATCTAATATATTCTTTGCTTTAAGGCTGTTCTCTCACTACCATTACTTTATTTACAATTTTTTAATTTTCTTTTTGAAAATAACATGTTAAAATTTTTACAGTAGGTACGTTTAAAATAACATTTATAATATTACGTAAAAGTTTCAAATTGGCAAAAAACAAATTGAAAAAAAAATTCTACTGCTATTGTACACCAAATAGTCAGGGGCGGTATTTCAGTGGGCAGTTAAGCTTTTGCTTAAGCTAATCTCAAGTTTAACTCAGTTCAACCAATCAACATGGTTAAATGCGAGATGTTAAATCAATTTTTTATCTAAAATCCAATTTTCATTCAGGGTAAAAACACAGCCTTAATAAGGTAAAAACTTGAAATACAGGTTTTGAATAAAACATTAAAAATAGTCTTAACGGGTGTGCCTTGATTTGAAACAAATAATCGAGTAGCTACAACAGCATCCACTTAATATGTAATACGTCTTACATGGTAATATCTTTTAAAAGATTTAGCTAATATTGGTGCAATATAGATATCATATATTGCCCCAATATTGGAAAACAATATGGCACCAATAATGGCTGAATATTTCAATATTGCGCCAACATTCTATATTGACATTCTATATTATTTGCTACCTGGGACAGACAATTTTGTGTTATTATAATTCACACAAAAATGCTAAAGCTTTTCGTGCTTCCTCTACTTGAAATAATAATTTTGCTACGTGTTTTGTATTTGTCTGTCTTTTGTCTCCAGGCAAAACAGATAAATCATTTTTATATGTACCTACTTAAAAATTGTTTATACTGCACAAGTCGTACTTATATTTTTCGTTATTCCGGGTTATAAATGACCTCTTAACGTACCTGTTTTGAGAACTATGAAGGAGGTCTTTTCTTGAAAGGTCACCTCAAGAGGGACCGACCCGAACTTTATTTTGTTCTAGACAAAATAAACCTAACTTTTATTATGTCCTAGGGCTATAAAAACCTAACTTTATTAGGTCCTAGGACTTATAAAAACAGTCTTTGTTCGGGTACTTGCCCGAACGGGTTCATCCGTTCGGGTGAACTCATGTTTTTCGCTTATGTTATTAATAACTTGACAAATTCTCGCCATCTATCGATAGTTATCTCAGAGCAAAAAAATCGTGAATTTTGTGGGATATTATCCCCAAAATAACGAAATTACGACACCTTTAGTTAAAAAATTGGCAATTAAATTAAGATATAATTAAAAGGATATCTTGGGTTGAGCGGGTATGCAAATGAAACACTATATTGCGTAAGTCGACGTTTCGGAAATTTAATATAATTCCATCTTTAGGACTAGATGGAAAAGATAACAATTAGCCTGACTATATACATCATAAGTAATTAAATACATCACTCGCCGACAACACAAAATAGCTAAAATACGAAATGTAATGAAATGAGTGATGTATTTAATTACTTATGATGTAGTCAGACTAATTGTTATCTTTTCCATCTAGTCCTGAAGATGTAATTATATTAAATTTCCGAAACGTCGACTTACGCAATATAGTGTTTCATTTGCATACCCGCTCAACCCAAGATATCCTTTTAATTATATCATATAGATCGGGGTGAGAAATTTTGGTTTCTTCTAATTAAATTAAGTGTTACTTTATATTTATTTACAAAATCATAGATTTAGATAATATCCGACAAAATTTGAGATTTTTTTTGCAATAATTGCAAAAGCGAACCATGAAAAAAAAATAAGGTTGTGAATTTCGTTCATATTGAGCATATTTGTACTTCTAGGGGATATAAACGTGTACACATAATACTTTTTTTATTTGAGGTTTAGTTGTTAAGATATGAGATCTTAAAGATTCACGTAATTGACGGAAGGGTTTATTTGGAATTTTATTTTCACATTGAAGTAAATTATAATAAAATAATAAATGTAGTGTTTTCTATAGAAAATTTACTGTTCTCTTTGATTTTTAAATCAGATTTCAAATTTGAATTTTTTTTCTAGTGTTAAACCGGAAGTACATATTTAAAGTATTTTTTTTAATAACTTCGACCATTTTAATTTTAATTTTTTTTATTTTAAAATAAAGCTTAACATTTATAAATTCTGCTATAAAAATTTCAGAATGAGATCTAAATTAGTTTGGAAGATATATATCGATTACAGTACGTACATGTCACACTGGGCGCTTCATCAAGTTGGCTGGACTAAGTACTTTTACCTTGGAAAAGGTGTAGGAAAGTTTATATATGGCATGATTGTTCAGTTAAGTAAGTTAAATATAAATTTCCAAATTTACGACCTTGAGGGGGTGCCTCTCGCGCCGCCCTCTTGGTTTGAAGGGGTGGACAATTGCTTTTTTGCTACTATCTTGTTACCGGTACTAGATACGTCGACTAAGGTTATTATAAAAATTGTAGAGCGTGCAATTCTGCATATTTTTTTTCTTATGTATTTTTTTCTAAAATTAATAGTTTTTCGTCAATTTCAAAGTATTAATTGACGAAAACTATAATTTTCTACTCGTTATAACTCTGAAAGTATTAATTTTACAAAAAAATATATAAGAAGAAAAATATGCAGAATCGCACGCTCTAGAATTTTTATAATAACCTTAGTTGATGTATCTAGTACTGGTAACGAGATAGTAGCAAAAAGGCGATTTTCCACATCTTCAAACTAAGATGGCGGCGCGAGAGACACCCCCTCAAGGTCAAAAACTTAGAATTTTAATTTTAACTTACTTAACTGAACAATCAAGCCAAATATAAATTTCCTCTTTTCCCTTTTCCAAGGTAAAAGTACTTAGGGTCGTATTCTCTAACTCGTCCCTTAAATAAAGATCCTTTATGTAAAAGCAGGGTACCTGAAAGGATCCGTTTAAAAACGCATTCTCTAACTCATCCTTTGGGTAATTTCTTGTCCCTTAGTAGTTGTCGTTACGTAAAAGCAGGGCTGATGTTTTTAATCGTAATAGTACAATGCGAGCATAAGAGTAATGTGTTCTCATTGGTTGATTTTAATTTTCAAAACAACATAACCTATAATATTTTTAGTTAACGTCTTAAAATTGCGCTTTTGTTTTGTGTTTTTGAATTTATAATTGTAAAACCAAATTTAAATTTAAAATTGTAAAAAATGTATAAAACCAATCATTATTGATTAGTTTTATTTTTTTAAGTAAAGTAAAAATAATTTTTTATACAAAGTGAAGAAAAGTGTAAAATTTTCAAAAAAGTGAAAATTTTCTGCATTTTCTAATTATTATTTAAATTAATAACAATTTAATTACAACAACCAATTTAATTTAACAAAAAAACAATAAAAAAATTTTAATTGAGGAGCGTCGCCTTCGCGTCGTAAAGGCAAGATTTTTGGTATTAATAAAATAAAAATAGGAGCTAAAATTAAAAAAAGAAGGTAAAAACCTAATTCATAAAGAATATTATATATGTTAGAATAAGTGAGGATTACTAAACCTGAACCCGGACCTGTATATGACGTTAATGAAATACTCTGCCCTGACTAATAATTTTAAATAAATGCGTTGAGTAAGTAATACCAACCTAATTTGGTATTATTAGGTTGGTAATCAACTATAACAGTATTACTATATCAAAACACAGTTTATCATAGGTGTGTGAAGACAGTAGAAGAACCTAAATATAGAAAATCGAGAAGAATATTATTTTAGCTTCATTTATTGCAAATATTTTGGCTCACGCTAACATCAGAAGTGGAATTCGAACCAACGTTTAACTGCAAACGGATAAGTTTTTTTTTGTCGTGTTTTTTTTTTGTTTTTGTTGGTTTTGTGTTTTATTTTTTCTCTCGTTTGGTTTAAAATGAATCAAAATACAGAAGATTCCCAAAATGCAATTCAAAATCCGGACGGATATCCGATGGACAAACGCACGATGCCGTTAATAGCAAATTTTTGATTGATGAATAATGGATTGAACAAATAAACGATTTAAAGAAACGAACTAAAATATCCGATTTTATTATGATATTGAAAGAGTGAGACGCTCTACGAGAAAATGAAAAATAAAGTTTTTCGATGGATGGAAACCATTTGATAGGAGTTGGAATAATTTGTGTATGACTTTTGAATAACGTTCCCCAAACAAGAAACATGGCACACGAAGCTAAACAAGGCAGCTAATATAGAAAGTTTAAACCTTGTTAGTTTATGTGAATACGGAATAGAGAAAATACGTAGTACCAACCTCAACTGGAATGGCAGAAAGTAATACGTTCCATTGGTGGAATGAATAACGATATTATTCGACAAAGAATACGAATAAATGTACCAAAGAATCAACAAGATCTTAAAGCTTTACTTCGACAATATGATAGCGAAATCAAAGATGATCATCGAAGAGTACCAAAACAACTCAAGCTAGATACTATGCAATCGTATGAGAAAAACGGAAATTATCAAAAAAATGTTTCAACTGTAAAAAAAAAATAGGTCATTCAAAGAAAGACTGTAAATATTCAGAAAACCCGAAGCATGCAATGAAAGAAATCTAAATTAAGAAGCAAAAGAAGTGTTATAATAGTAAAGAAATTCAACTTGTAGCTGAGGATTGCAAAATTGGCTTTGAGTCTACCGCCTTGCAAGCTCCTGGAAGAGAAGTCGATAGACAGTAGTTGTATTCCTGGCGTAGATGGCGTAAATCATGGACTCCCAACCGGTGGTACGCGTACCCCTGGTGGTACGCGGGAACGTTTCAGGTGGTACGCGTAAGTGATGTGTGCAAGAGTGAAGATAAGTTCCATTACTCCTAATGTTGATATTTTAAATTTTAATCTTTAAAATATCGTTAAAAACTCGCTATTCTAGCTCCAGTTTTTAAAAAATTTTTCCCAGGTGGTACGCAGGTGCAAAAAGGTTGGGAACCCCTGACGTAGATTGATTGGTTGGAAGACGATTCGGCGTCCCGGATTGTGCGTTGTCATGGGAAATTATGGATTGAACTTGGCGTAGTTCTCAATGATGAGACCCCGAATTTGATATGTACTGGATAGTGATATAAGTGTGTTGTCAGGAATGGACGAAGAGTGGAAAGGTGGAGTCCCGAGCGTTGGATGATTTTTGTATATTGGTGAATGCACCGTAATCTTGGTTGTGATTGGCGCATTTTTGAAGTATCCGTATATTTGCTCTCGTAGAGAACAAAACTTCTAAACAGTCTATGGTTACTTTGGGTTTTTTGTTTAAACGAGCTGGCATCCAGGGGCAGTCATGACTGATAAAGCGGAAATTTTCACTTCATCGGAATTCGTTAATTGTTTTAAACGAGAAGATGTTGAATTGCACCTTAAAAATGTGGGAGTGCCCAGAGGTGGCGGACAGGTAAAATCAGTGATAAAAGTCTTGTCTGATCTAGTGAAAAGTGCGTTGAACAACAGAAAGGAGATTGAATGGTTTGCAATATTGACCGGAATTGAAGCAGTACTTAATGAAGGTAAAAGTTTGGCAACTTGATATACGTCGGATGCATTTATGTTCTGAGGGAAGAATCGCGCAAGTGGAAATAGGATTTGGCAACAGTAAGATTTGGAAAGCTAAGCGGGAAGTTTTTGGGACTAAGCAAAATTATAGAAATGCTGGCTAACGAACGTTGCGTATTTGGAGGTTGGAGAAACTAGTGAAAGAGGCTACTTATGAACAGTTGAGAGGCTGGTTTAACAGACAATTTTGAGGAAAATATGACTAGTGAAGCAATTTGATTCATTGCTTTTCTTTGGTAAGTACATTTATACTATAATGTACATTTTCACATATACAAAACAATACTGAAAGTAGCTGTTTACAGTACAGAAACGTAAAATTTTACTTTATAGTACAGAAATGTCAAAACCTCAATTGTTTTATGTGCAATCCTACTAAAATGTACACTTTGACATATATTTTTGACGTATTTTGTGAATTTTAAATATTTTATTGCTTAGCAACATACGTATTTCGTTAAATTATTATCGTACATTTTTTTGCAGAAAATGTGCATTTCATTCCAATTACACATAAAATAGTTTATGCGCTTTATCCTTAAGGTGCCTTTTTGGCATTTGCGTGGTTATAGACTTCGTCTGCGCCTCAGTCTATAATTTTCCGCGCTCATGCCAAGAAGATGCACTTTCAGGACTTGGTGCATAAATAACTATTACGGACGGTAGAACCAAGTTATTTAAGGCGTTGCGGCCGAGTTATTTAAGGCGTTGCGGCCGAGTTATTTAAGGCGTTGCGGCCGAATTATTTAAGGCGTTGCGGCCGAATTATTTAAGGCGTTGCGGCCGAGTTATTTAAGGCGTTGCGGCCGAATTATTTAAGGCGTTGCGGCCGAGTTATTTAAGGCGTTGCGGCCGAGTTATTTAAGGCGTTGCGGCCGAATTATTTAAGGCGTTGCGGCCGAGTTATTTAAGGCGTTGCGGCCGAATTATTTAAGGCGTTGCGGCCGAATTATTTAAGGCGTTGCGGCCGAGTTATTTAAGGCGTTGCGGCCGAATTATTTAAGGCGTTGCGGCCGAGTTATTTAAGGCGTTGCGGCCGAGTTATTTAAGGCGTTGCGGCCGAGTTATTTAAGGCGTTGCGGCCGAGTTATTTAAGGCGTTGCGGCCGAATTATTTAAGGCGTTGCGGCCGAGTTATTTAAGGCGTTGCGGCCGAATTATTTAAGGCGTTGCGGCCGAGTTATTTATGGCGTTATTCAAAATTCAAAAAAAAAAAAAAAATGTCACGGAGACGCGACAATTGCAGGAAGGCCGTGTTAGAATAAGTGAGGATTACTAAACCTGAACCCGGACCTGTATATGACGTTAATGAAATACTCTGCCCTGACTAATAATTTTAAATAAATGCGTTGAGTAAGTAATACCAACCTAATTTGGTATTATTAGGTTGGTAATCAACTATAACAGTATTACTATATCAAAACACAGTTTATCATAGGTGTGTGAAGACAGTAGAAGAACCTAAATATAGAAAATCGAGAAGAATATTATTTTAGCTTCATTTATTGCAAATATTTTGGCTCACG
Source organism: Rhagonycha fulva (assembly GCA_905340355.1). NCBI lineage: Eukaryota > Metazoa > Arthropoda > Insecta > Coleoptera > Cantharidae > Rhagonycha > Rhagonycha fulva. The sequence continues at coordinate 6,426,727 of HG996559.1, forward strand.
CTAACATATATATATTACAGCTCTACAGGCCTAGAAGGCCCATGGCTTCATTCCCTGTCTACCTTAACCTGTCTTGTAAACTCTCGTGTGTGACGCAGCCGTATCAACGGTAATGACGTCGACACAAACATCAGGGATCACCACAGGAGTGTAGATGCCCACCGGAAGGCCAAGCCAAGAAATTCTGTGCAATCCGCGATTTGAACCCAGAATTTCCGCTCTATACTCAACCAGCGATCACATCACTCCACTGCTGTGGCTAAAGAATATTATTCAATTGAATATTCATTTTGAAGATAAATTCACTTTTGAAGTTCACATTTACTAATAAAAACAACACTTTAATTTCGTTAAAAGCGTCTACTGACCATCCTTTACGTAAAGGATCAACTTGGTGTATTCTGACGCTAATAACGGATCCCTTGGAGTTACAGAATACGCAAATTCTTTACCTAAAGACATCCCTTACCGCGCCGTTTCGTAAAGATCGATCTGAAAGGACGTCCTCTTACTAAAGGATCCTTTATAATTACAGAATAGGTTTAGCCTTTACGTAAAGGCATCCTTTCCGTAAAGATCCTTTAAGAGTTAGAGAATACGACCCTTAGTCCAACCAACTTGATCAAGCGCCCAGCGTGACATGTACGTACTGTAATGGATGTATCTTCTAAACTAATCGAGATCCCATTCTGAAATTTTTTTAACAGAATTTATAAATGTTAAGCTTTATTTTAAAGTAAAAAAAAATTAAAATTAAAATGGTCGAAGTTATTAAAAAAAATATTTTAAATATTTACTTCCAGTTTAACACTAGAAAAAAAATTCAAATTTGAAATCTGATATAAAAATCAAAAAGAACAGTAAATTTTCTATAGAAAACACTACATTTATTAATTTATTATAATTTACTTCAATGTGAAAATAAAATTCCAAATAAACCCTTCCGTCAATTACGTGAATCTTTAAGATCTCATATCTTAACAACTAAACCTCAAATAAAAAAAATATTTTGTGTACACGTTTATATCCCCTAGAAGTACAAATATGCTCAATATAAACAAAATTCACAATCTCATTTTTTTTCATGGTCCGCTTCACGTGTAATGCCCCTATATTTATTTACAAAATCATAGATTTAGATAATATCCGACAAAATTCAAGATTTTTTTTGCAATAATTGCATAACGTGTCTATCCGTCCGTCAATACGACGGACCATCCGTCATTTCAACATGCTGACCGTCAGACCAAATTGTCCGTCATTCGGAGATTTCAAAAGAAAATCTTCCTTTTTCGCTCTAAAGAGGCAAACATTGACAAATGACTTGCAATCTTCACGCCATCTATCGATTGTTATTTTAGAGCTATTATATAAAATCGCGAATTTTGTAGGATATTTTTCCCGAAATAACGAAAAATTGTTCATATCACTCGGGCGATAAGGGTTTTCACCCTTCGGTCGGTTATTCACTTGCCGCTGCTCGGCTCGTCTCATAACCTGTCGACCTCAGGGATGAAAATATTCCCTTTATCGCCCTAGCGATATAAACTACTATTTGATACTTAATTTAATTTTGAATTGTTATTTATGTCAGTGTTTCAATTTTAGCGTTACTTCAAATGCCGTCTCAGCCGGACAAATATGACAATGTAAGTCACGTCTTTGATTAATTTTAATAAATAATGATAATATTTTAAAATTAAAGCAAAAGGTAAACTATTTAAAATTATTAAATTTAAATTTTAAGCAATTAGGTACTATCTCATATAATGATAATTAAGTTAAAAGGTAATTTACATAAGTAGAATTAAATTGTTATGATGTCCTACGAACTATTTTATTTTCCAGAAAGTTGGAGCTTTTGCTAATTTAGAAAATACAAAAAAAGGAAAATAATTTTTGAAATACGTTGTAATAAATTTTAAGATTTGGTTTGAGTATCTACGATAACCTACCAGCGACTATATTATAGTTAATTATAAAAATTAGACGGAATCTGATAAAAACTTTCAAATTAAGCTTTTAAAATGAATAAAAAAGTCAAGTACAAACTATAATTTATGACTTCTTAGTACTTTTTAGCAGAATACTCACGATGTTTTGAATTTTAGCCAAGAGCAACTCAGTCGAACGTGAAATCAACGAAATTTAAAACTAAGTCAAAATCAAATGGATGCTATTTAATCGTTTTTGGAGGTGTTGGAATAGTATTGGGATTAATTTTACTGGTCCTTCGAACAGCCATAATGAGTTTCATTGCAGAAAATATCTTATATCTTGGATCAGATTCCCCTGTATTCAAAATGTGGCAAAAATATCCAGTAGAAGTTCCATATTCTTTTACATTCTTTAACTGGACCAACCACGGAGATTTTTTAAATAAAAGTACTAAACCAAAATTTGAAGAAATTGGTCCTTACAATTATTTAGAAACGCAAGAAAGGATTGATGTAGTGAAGAACCATAACAATAATACTTTAACATTTAAGCAGCTTCGCACTTATCACTATGATAACAATTCGCCTAATAATGGAAATTTAAGTGATAGATTAATAACATTTAATTATTTTGTAATGGTACGTAAATATTATTATCATTAATAAAATGTTTTTTTTAACAATTAAAGTACATGGAAGAATAGAAGTAAATATTTTGCATAAAAACTAACACAATCAAATAATTAAAGTTAGAAAATTTATATGTTATATTTGCAGGTGGCGGCCCATTTGATAAGAGATTGGGATGATGCCATAAAAGATATGTTTATACAATATACATCAATTCTTGATCCATATTACTACTGCGATACTGTAATAGAAAACGAGATTCTAAAGGGAAAAACTAATTTAATTTTGGAGTTATCACATTATTTTGATTTCATTTTACCAGATTTTCCTCGAATGGATGGTTTTGCATGGATTAAAATTGTAAATAATTTTTCCAAATCAAAACATAAATAAATTTTCAAAATTGCAGAAAAACGATAATCCTAACTTTGAAGGTGTGTACAATATTGCAAATGGGATAAATAGACAATTTGATATTTTAAATTGGAATTACCGTAATATAACACCTTATTTTAACGGTTCGTGTGGCGTGATCAAAGGATCTCTTGGAGATATTTATTCCTACCCACTAAATAAAGAATTCATAACACTTTTTTCTCCAGAAATTTGTAGATTCATAAAGTTTTATTTTGAAGAAGAAGTTATTGTTGATGGCATATTGGGATATAAATATTCCCTTACGAAATTGAGTTTGGATAACGGTGAATTAATAAATTTTTATATACCTATTTCTATGTATATTTAATAATTTTATGAGTGAATTCTAAGGATATAGTTTTTAGGCACTTTAAATCCAGAAAATAAATGTACTTGTGATGGACCTTGTGTTCCATCTGGATTAATTGGAGTCTCTTCTTGCTTGTTCAATTTAAATTTAAATATTTCTTTAGCGCACTTTTATAATGCTGATCCTGTTTACTTGGATCCGATTGAAGGATTACATCCTGAAAAACAAAAGCACGAATCATATATAGTGATTGAACCTGTAAGTTGTTGAAATAGTAGATTTGGTAACTCAGTGAACTGATATCTGGCTGTTATCAGCTCCAGCGGTTAGATAAAGATTCACAATAGTGGTTATTGAGATACGTGTAGATCTGACACTTATTACAAGAATTTTATGTCAAACGGTAAAGCAGCGTTCACAAGAAGTGGGGGTCTTGCCTTACTTTGGTAGAAAGCTAGCAAGCGCCAATTAAATGTAAGAATTTTTCTTCATCCTTTTCTATGATTTAAGAAATGTTTATTTAGATTCGTGCTTGCCAGCTTTCTACCGAAGCAAGGCAAAACCCCACTTCATTGTAAACGCTGCTTAAAAGACAGTAAGGCCCGGTATTTCAGTGGGCAGTTAAGCTTTCGCTTAAGCTAATCTCAAGTTTAACTCAGTTCAACCAATCAACATGGTTAAATGCGGGATGTTGATTGGCTGAACTGAGTTAAACTTGAGATTAGCTTAAGCGAAAGCTTAACTGTCTACTGAAATACATTCACAAAGGGGATTGTATTTGGATGATCTGTGAATGGTAAAATCTGGTACTTCTGTTAAGTTTGGTAATCTTACATTTTTAAACGTATCAACAGTGCAGGATTCTACCATCCAAATACAAGTCCTTATGTAAGAAAAACAAAATATCTGTCTTTTACAAAATTCGTGCAATAAGTGCAATAACTAAATTATTACATTAGTGTTTTGGGCAAATTTACTTAAAATTGTATTCAGTTCTTTGGCCATACAAAATAGTTTAGTTTGACTCTGCATTTGGTTTAAAAATCAAGCACTAATATTAATTTATTATAATAAGTACTTATAGTTATAATTGACTACATAACTTGTTAACTTTGTTTTAAAATTTAGATTTCGTTAATATGCTTGGAAATCAAAATAGCGGCCCAAATAAATATGTACCTTTATCCTGTTAAAGGAATTAGGTAAATATTACTTTATTACTAATATTAAAAATCATCCTTATCATCATCAACAGTAAAGATAAGTAAATATTTATTCCATATTTTCAGCCATTTTCTTATTTTTCGTTTTCTTTGTCATTCCTCATCGTATGTCTTGTACCAGTTCGGAACATTTAATGTTTGATATCACGTAATCAGTAATGATCTACACGCTTTTGCACTCTTGTATTGTAAACAAGTCTATTAAAAGTCGATTAGCAATTTTCCATTGGTGTTCAAAATAATTCTTTTGCCAATTGTGTTTACCACGTTTTCTGTTGACGAGTCACTGATTATAGAATTTAAATCACTAGAAATTATAATAATATTGTTGAAATTTGTTTGATTAATCTAAAAAGAATAAGGCAGTGTAGAACTTCTTCAGCTTTTCTGATTTGCTCTCCTTCAGACTATAAACTCATATTACAGTTATACAGCCCCTACATCTCTCTTCCCTGATATTGAAAATAGTAATTCTATAAGCATATTTATTTTTAGTTTTTTCGACGACTTCCCAGAATTAAATTTTCCCATGTTGCGAATAGACATACATATGCAACTACCGAATAACATAAAGAAGTACTTAAATATGTATTTAAATGTTCAATATTATATAATTGCTACAGCAATTATATTCATGGCGTTAGGAATTTCTGGAACATTTTATGGTTTGTATAATTTGAAACAGCTTCATTCCTTAGAAAGATCACAAAATATAAAGTATGGTTTAGTCAAGACGTAATTGAATTCATATACTTGTGTTTTTTTCTATTGCAGTGCTTTTCATCACTTCTTTATTTGCATTTCCTCCCTATATAAAATTGTATTCCATCTCGTATTTATTTTTACATTTATCTTGATTTTGTTTCAATAAATTGTTAAAATAAGTTTGAAAATTTTATTTTTTATTTTGTTGAGAGGTAAGTAGTGTCTACTCGAAAGTAACAACTTTACGATTGAAACCTCGATGAATTCTAAAATAGCATATTTCAAATAAAAGAATTAAAAAAGAAAGAAGGTCTTAAAGCACTAGTTTTTTCATAAATCAAATTTAAAAACTCGATTTTTATAGCAAATATCAAGCTAAGTCTCTCGTGATTGGTGAATCACTGGCATTCCATGATCGGTACGTGTATTCCTATACATTATAGTATTTCTGTTGTCAAATTTCTCAGTTAGTCGTTCACCATTCATTAAGCTTTTTACGCGTTCTAAGTAGAACATTGCTTTTCTCTTTTTGGGAATTACAAATCCGATTAGCGGGGTGGATTAGTCCCCATACTACCTATTTCCGATAAATCCACACACCGTGTGGATGTCCACTGAAAGGCCGAGCTAAGAAATTCTGTATAGTCCGCGATTTAAACCCAGAATTTCCGCTCTGTACTTAACCAGCGGTCACATCACTCTACGGCTGTGGCTTGTCAAATTTCTCAGTTAGTCGTTCACCATGGCAGCGCAAAATAACTTCAGAAAAGGGATGTTTTGATTTAATGAACGTTTATTACTTTTTCGCGTGAATCTTTCTCGTGCCATGGTGATTTTTAAAAAAATTTACCCTACGCTAGCCTACGCTTTGCTGCGCTTTGATTTGGCCGCTCCGGGCCATTTTCATAAAAACTACAAAACTACATAAACATACCCTTAGGCCCGTGGGTTAAGGAAAAAGTGAATCATTGAGAGCTAAAACTCGTTTTTGCGTGAATTCTACAAGAACGGTGGTTGCGCAAGTACAAATTGACTGGATGCATTCTTTGCTACGCTCAAGCGCCTCCAGTCATTTTTACTGCACATTAACTATTAAAAAACATGATTTTCGCTCGAAGTAAGGTCCATTTCCCCAGCCCCCCCCCCCATTTTGATTTTTAGATTATTTTTTATGCCATTCGTTTGTGCATCGTTTGTGTACGTTTGTGCAATTATTTTTTTCTTTTGTGCATTCACCGTTTGCGAATTATTTAACAAACAAATTTGGTGGGTCCCCCATCGCGAATTTTGGGTCAAAATTGGTGACAATCGTTTGTGTACGTTTGTGCATTCAATATTTTTGTTTGTGCAAACACCGTTCGCGAAATATTTACAAGTTAAGTGGGGGGGCTGGAGAAATGGCACCCCGAAAATGGCATCGCAAATTTTGGGTCAAAATTGGTGTCGATCGTTTGTGCACTTTTGTGCATTCAATATTTTCGTTTGTGCAAGCACGGTTAGCAAAATATCTTCAATTGAATAACCGGCCATCATTTATCCAGCCCCCCCCCCCATTGCAAATTTTGGGTCAAAATTGGTGTCAATCGTTTGTGCATCGTTTGTATACGTTTGTGCATTTATTATTTTTGTTTGAGCAAGCACGGTTAGCGAAATATTTTCAATTAAAAAACCGGCAAACATTTTTCCAGCACCCCTTCCCCATTTCGACTTTTGGATCAATTTTAGTGTTACTCGTCAGTAAATATACGTTTGTGCATTCACTATTCTCGTTTGTAAATTCACAGTTCGTGAATTATTTAGCAAATAAATATTTATAAATCTCCGAGCAACAACTGCCATATTTAGCATTTTTACAATATTTTAATTTTGCGGAAATCGTCATCAAAACAACACTTCCCTGCGTATCTACGCTCAGCGAAATTGAATTATACTGACAAGTCCGGCAATATCAGTAATTGATTTTTGCTGCTTTGACACATTATTTATAACTATGGTAGTTAACAAATTGACAAATTTGATTTTTGCTCATTTTAAAAATGTTATTCAATTAGTATTTTAAAATTTCGATTTTATCGAAATCGGCAGTAAAACTATATTTTTAATACTTAGCTGAAAATAAACTGCGTCAAGCGAATTTTCTCTTCAAAATAAGTAAGAATCCGTGAAGAAAGCTATAGTTTTTTTGGAGTGAAAAAATTCCATCTACAGTTGTAAAATCCGACTAAAATTTTCAAGCACAGTTTTTGTGATTGTAGGCGACGTATTTTAATGCATAGGCGTCGCCTATAATCACAAAAACGACTTGAAAATGTTGGTCGACTTTTACAAAAACAGTAGATTAACCCGTTTGAATTTTTTTGTCTCAAAAAATAAATATTGGAAGACTATAAGGTGCATGTCAGTGGCTCCCCACTTTCAAATTTTTAGATAAAGTTGATGCCAAACGTTAGAGCATCATTTGAGCTTGAATGAGCTTTCATTATATTTGTTTAAGCCTTAAAGGTTGCGAAGTTATTTGGAAAAAACAAGTGGGAGGGGAGCTGCAGACATAATAGCCCCCCCACCCCTACTTTTGAATTTTTGAATGAATTAGGTGACCAACGTTAGAGCATAGTTTGAACCTGAATGAGCTTCCACTATTTTTGTTTGAACCTTAAAGGTTGCAAAGTTATTCGCAATAAACTGGTGGGGGGGGGGGGGGTTGTCATGTTTTGTAATTTTCCTAATAATTTTAAATTTGTTTGTGCAATTGATGTCAATCTATAGAGCTTCGTTTGAGCCTGAAAGAGCAAGATTTTTTTGTTAATTTTTTACAAAGTTATGGATAGTTGAAATTTTTGACTAAACTCTGAGCAACATACGTTAAATCGTAAAGTTCTTAAAAAAATTTTATTTTGCTTCAACGGTTATCACCCAATGCTTTACTATTTCCGACAAACACATAATTGAAGGGCCCCAAAACTTTTTAGCCATTGCATCATAAATTTTTTCTTTATTAGCAACAAAAACGTTAAGCTACTTCAAATCAATATTAGATTTTATCGGCATGATGTTTATTTAGATGAATTACTTCTATTTAAAAAAATTTATATTTGTAAAAATTAAAATTTTGCTTATTTAAAGAATTTATATATCCAAAATATGTAGATTACCAGCTTAAAAGATTTAAAAAACTTAAGATTTAACGCATGTTGCTCGGAGTTTAGTCGAAAATTACAGCTATCCATAACTTTGTAAAAAAATAACTTAAACTGTTGCTCTCTGAAACTCATTCAGGCTCACACAGAGCTCTATCAATTGACATCCATAATTAAATTCAAAATGAGATGGAAAATTGCAAAACATGTTTAAGGCCTCCCACTAGTTTTTCGCGAATAGCTTCGCGACCATAGAGGCTCAAACAAAAATAATGGAAGTTTATTCAGGCTCAATCGATCTCTAACGTTTGACACTTAATTCGAAAATTCGAAAAAAAAATTCAAAAGGAGGGGAGGGGATCGGCACCGACATGCACCTAAAACTATAGCTTTCTTCACGGATTCTTACTTATTTTGAAGAGAAAATTCGCTTGACGCAGTTTATTTTCCGCTAAGTATTAAAATTATAGTTTTACTGCCGATTTCGATAAAATCGAAATTTTAAAACACTAATTGAATAACATTTTTAAAATGAGCAAAAATCAAATTTGTCAATTTGTTGACTACCATAGTTATAAATAATGTGTCAAATCAACAAAAATCAATTACTGATATTGCCGGACTAGTCAGTATAATTTAATTTCCCTGCGCGTAGATACGCAGGAAAGTGTTGTTCCGATGACAATTTCCAAAAAATTAAAATATTTTCAGAATATTCTTCAGTAGACTTGAATAAATTGCAATCTAGACACTATGGCAGTTGTTGCTCGGAGATCGGAGATTTATAAATATTTATTTGCTAAATAATTCACGAACTGTGAATTCACAAACGAGAATAGTGAATGCACAAACGTATATTTACTGACGAGTGACACTAAAATTGATCGTACACAAACAATGCACAAACGATTGACACCAATTTTGATCCAAAATTCGCGATGGGGGGGTGGAAAAATGATGGCCGGTTATGTAATTAAAGATATTTCGCTAACCGTGCTTGCAGAAACGAAAATATTGAATGCAAAAACGTGCACAAACGATGCACAAACGATCGACAATAAACAATATAAACAATAATTGCACAAACGTACACAAACGATGCCCAAGGAATGGCATAAAAAGTAATCCAAAAATCAAAATGGGAGGGGCTGGGAAAATGGACCTCGAAGTGCACTGTTGAAGCATATGAATGCTAGTGAGGCTCCCGTTATCCCCTCCCTGCGTAAAGCTTATTAGAATAGTGTAATTTACACGTATTGACGACAGAATGCCTTAATTCACCAATCACGAGCGACTTAGCTTAAAATTTGCTGTAAAAATCGAAGTTTTTAAAATCGATTTTTGAAAAAACAGGTGGTTTTAAGGCCATATTCCTTATTTAATTCTCTTATTTAAAATATGCTCTTTCAGAATTCAGCGAGATTTCAATTGTAAATTTGCTATTTTTGCGTCAACCCCAATTACTTTTAACCCTCTTTTATTATTCACCGACTTCTGTACAAGCTCCAAAATCTTCTATTTTCACTTTTTGAAACCAAAAAGTACAGTTTACTTCAATATTTTATCTTACATAATATTGTCTTGCTGGAATCTTTTTGTTCAATTCTATGACGTTATCAGCAAAACAATTTCAGAGCTTTCCACAATAATTTTTGATTTTCAGAATTGTCAAATTTTTTGCTGATACAATTAATTGCTAATAGGGGAAGGTGGCCTAAAATGGGATACTTAACGTTTGACATTGGGTACAGACTAGAGTAATTGTTGAAAAATTTTCCAAAATGGCAGGTGCATAATATGGTTATTAAGTCTCCCAATAATTAATTCAAAAATAGTTAAAAATGAACCAAAAAAATTCTATACAATAATTAGAAAATGTCTGCAATTTCCCATTTTACCCACACTATGTAGGTAAAATGGGAAAACGCAAGAGGTAAAATGGGATAGAAATTTAAAATAGAAAAATATGCTTAAGAACATTTATTTCAAGTAGGTACATTAATTTTATTTTTGGAAACAGATATCACATTGATATTCCTAGTTTTTGTCATTCACTCTAGCACATGCATCATGTGCCCATTTGCCGCATCGACCGCACATGATCCATCCTTCGCCACAGTGATCATGCTATCCCGTTTTACCGCAATGAAATTTTCCCATTTTACCCACACTTGCACCTATATTTTTAACTTACCGCTAAAAAAACAGGTGATGTCTGAAATTACAACTATAACCACTACATGATACCTTAATCTGTATAGATAATAACAAGTCAACTAAAAATGCCAAATGGGAAGATGTTCTGTTATAGGAGCTTATGCCGTTAAATATAAATATTATAGTAATGCTGTATGAAATGAATAAAGTCTTTGTAACTTTCGTAATAACACCCGTATTGCAATTTTGTTAACGAATTATCTACTGTAGCGTTGACGCCTTATGCGTTTATGCAAATGCACAATGTTGTTAGCTTTAGTCATGTCGGAAACAACCATGTCCCCATTTTACCTACATATCCCGTTTTAAGTAACCTTCCCCTACTATTTTTATATTTGTTTCTAATGTATCTGTAATTTAAGCACTCCGTTGCACTCCCCGTTAATACTGCTTTTAAATCATTTAGATCTCCTGAAAACCAAGAGCCGCTCACGTTAGAAATCTTCTTTTTTGAAGTAAAAAAATATATAATAATGATAAAGTCTCTGACTGCATTGGCATCTCTCTACACGAACACGACGTGCCTAACGCCATCATTAGATGGATCAGCTCTATGCTGAATAGTAGGGCTGTTGAGATTGCTGTGGGAGATGCGTACATAAGAGGGGCTGTTAATAAAGGCTGCCCACAGGGAGGTGTACTCTCGCCACTATTGTGGAACTTTGTGGTGCACAGCCTTTTACAGCGTCTCAATGACAGTGGTTTCTACACTGTCGGATACGCAGATGATATTACCATACTGCTTAGAGGAATTTTTGAGGATGTCCTGTGCGAATTGATGCAGGGCGCTCTGAGAATCCTAAAGAATTGGTGTTCGGAGCAGTCTCTTTCGGTCAACCCGACCAAGACTGAGCTTGTTCTGTTCACCAAAAAGAGAAAGCTAAAAAGCATGAAAATGCCTTGCTTAAAAGGAACCCCTCTTAAACTAACTTCAGAGGTCAAGTATCTGGGTATAATACTTGACTCGAAGCTTAACTGGGGCAAACACATTAGCACTAAGGTGACGAAGGCAAGTATGGCCTACTGGCAGTGTCGCAGAGCATTGGGAAGGTCATGGGGTTTCTCCCCAAAGATTGCCCTCTGGCTGTACACTGCCATAATCAGGCCTATGCTTTGCTATGGAGCACTCGTCTGGTGGCCCAGAACCAGATTGATTACAGTAGTGTCCTCTCTGGAGCGGCTGCAGAGATCGGTCTGCTTGGCGGTGACGGGAGTGATGAGAACAACACCTACTGCGGCCATGGAGGCTCTCTTGTGGGTTCCTCCACTGGATCTCTATGTGAAGGAACAGGCACTGAGGGCCTCCCTGAGAATGCGGGCTTGGGGTCTCTGGACCTATAGGTGGGGATCGGTTGGGCACACACGGATTCTAGAGGACTGCTCGAAAAAGCTGCCTCTTTTGGATCTTGATGCTGACAGGATCCCCCCCAAATACGTGTTTGAGAGGAATTTTAAAATTCTGTTAGACACTAAAGGATCTGACCGGGCTGACATATGTCTGTACACGGACGGATCCAAAAATAATACTGGCTCGGGTGCGGGGATATTCTCCCCGGAACTGCAGCTAGATATAAAACTATCGTTGGGGAGGTACTCTTCTGTTTTTCAGACGGAACTCATTGGGGTGCTTCGCTGCGCAGAGGAAGTCCAGGACAGAAATGTCCGGGGCAAAACTATTCAAATAATCACGGACAGTAGGGCGGTCCTTGTGGCGCTGAACCGCTGCAAGATCATCTCCGGTCTTGTGCTACAATGCATTGAGACACTGAACGTGATATCCACCCATAATGTTCTAACTCTTAGTTGGGTTAAAGGGCATGAAGGAAATGAGGGCAATGAGAGGGCTGATGAGCTGGCGAGGCAAGGTTCTGGTAACGTGCCGTGCGGTCCGCAGCCTTTTCTCTCGCTGGCTGTTAAGGCCCTTGATGCCATCATAAAAGGGGAGACCCGCAGACTGCATGTTGAAAGATGAGAGAATGTGGCTGGATGCCGTCAGGCTAAGGCTGCAATTAACATATATATATATGTTAGAATAAGTGAGGATTACTAAACCTGAACCCGGACCTGTATATGACGTTAATGAAATACTCTGCCCTGACTAATAATTTTAAATAAATGCGTTGAGTAAGTAATACCAACCTAATTTGGTATTATTAGGTTGGTAATCAACTATAACAGTATTACTATATCAAAACACAGTTTATCATAGGTGTGTGAAGACAGTAGAAGAACCTAAATATAGAAAATCGAGAAGAATATTATTTTAGCTTCATTTATTGCAAATATTTTGGCTCACGCTAACATCAGAAGTGGAATTCGAACCAACGTTTAACTGCAAACGGATAAGTTTTTTTTTGTCGTGTTTTTTTTTGTTTTTGTTGGTTTTGTGTTTTATTTTTTCTCTCGTTTGGTTTAAAATGAATCAAAATACAGAAGATTCCCAAAATGCAATTCAAAATCCGGACGGATATCCGATGGACAAACGCACGATGCCGTTAATAGCAAATTTTTGATTGATGAATAATGGATTGAACAAATAAACGATTTAAAGAAACGAACTAAAATATCCGATTTTATTATGATATTGAAAGAGTGAGACGCTCTACGAGAAAATGAAAAATAAAGTTTTTCGATGGATGGAAACCATTTGATAGGAGTTGGAATAATTTGTGTATGACTTTTGAATAACGTTCCCCAAACAAGAAACATGGCACACGAAGCTAAACAAGGCAGCTAATATAGAAAGTTTAAACCTTGTTAGTTTATGTGAATACGGAATAGAGAAAATACGTAGTACCAACCTCAACTGGAATGGCAGAAAGTAATACGTTCCATTGGTGGAATGAATAACGATATTATTCGACAAAGAATACGAATAAATGTACCAAAGAATCAACAAGATCTTAAAGCTTTACTTCGACAATATGATAGCGAAATCAAAGATGATCATCGAAGAGTACCAAAACAACTCAAGCTAGATACTATGCAATCGTATGAGAAAAACGGAAATTATCAAAAAAATGTTTCAACTGTAAAAAAAAAATAGGTCATTCAAAGAAAGACTGTAAATATTCAGAAAACCCGAAGCATGCAATGAAAGAAATCTAAATTAAGAAGCAAAAGAAGTGTTATAATAGTAAAGAAATTCAACTTGTAGCTGAGGATTGCAAAATTGGCTTTGAGTCTACCGCCTTGCAAGCTCCTGGAAGAGAAGTCGATAGACAGTAGTTGTATTCCTGGCGTAGATGGCGTAAATCATGGACTCCCAACCGGTGGTACGCGTACCCCTGGTGGTACGCGGGAACGTTTCAGGTGGTACGCGTAAGTGATGTGTGCAAGAGTGAAGATAAGTTCCATTACTCCTAATGTTGATATTTTAAATTTTAATCTTTAAAATATCGTTAAAAACTCGCTATTCTAGCTCCAGTTTTTAAAAAATTTTTCCCAGGTGGTACGCAGGTGCAAAAAGGTTGGGAACCCCTGACGTAGATTGATTGGTTGGAAGACGATTCGGCGTCCCGGATTGTGCGTTGTCATGGGAAATTATGGATTGAACTTGGCGTAGTTCTCAATGATGAGACCCCGAATTTGATATGTACTGGATAGTGATATAAGTGTGTTGTCAGGAATGGACGAAGAGTGGAAAGGTGGAGTCCCGAGCGTTGGATGATTTTTGTATATTGGTGAATGCACCGTAATCTTGGTTGTGATTGGCGCATTTTTGAAGTATCCGTATATTTGCTCTCGTAGAGAACAAAACTTCTAAACAGTCTATGGTTACTTTGGGTTTTTTGTTTAAACGAGCTGGCATCCAGGGGCAGTCATGACTGATAAAGCGGAAATTTTCACTTCATCGGAATTCGTTAATTGTTTTAAACGAGAAGATGTTGAATTGCACCTTAAAAATGTGGGAGTGCCCAGAGGTGGCGGACAGGTAAAATCAGTGATAAAAGTCTTGTCTGATCTAGTGAAAAGTGCGTTGAACAACAGAAAGGAGATTGAATGGTTTGCAATATTGACCGGAATTGAAGCAGTACTTAATGAAGGTAAAAGTTTGGCAACTTGATATACGTCGGATGCATTTATGTTCTGAGGGAAGAATCGCGCAAGTGGAAATAGGATTTGGCAACAGTAAGATTTGGAAAGCTAAGCGGGAAGTTTTTGGGACTAAGCAAAATTATAGAAATGCTGGCTAACGAACGTTGCGTATTTGGAGGTTGGAGAAACTAGTGAAAGAGGCTACTTATGAACAGTTGAGAGGCTGGTTTAACAGACAATTTTGAGGAAAATATGACTAGTGAAGCAATTTGATTCATTGCTTTTCTTTGGTAAGTACATTTATACTATAATGTACATTTTCACATATACAAAACAATACTGAAAGTAGCTGTTTACAGTACAGAAACGTAAAATTTTACTTTATAGTACAGAAATGTCAAAACCTCAATTGTTTTATGTGCAATCCTACTAAAATGTACACTTTGACATATATTTTTGACGTATTTTGTGAATTTTAAATATTTTATTGCTTAGCAACATACGTATTTCGTTAAATTATTATCGTACATTTTTTTGCAGAAAATGTGCATTTCATTCCAATTACACATAAAATAGTTTATGCGCTTTATCCTTAAGGTGCCTTTTTGGCATTTGCGTGGTTATAGACTTTGTCTGCGCCTCAGTCTATAATTTTCCGCGCTCATGCCAAGAAGATGCACTTTCAGGACTTGGTGCATAAATAACTATTACGGACGGTAGAACCAAGTTATTTAAGGCGTTGCGGCCGAGTTATTTAAGGCGTTGCGGCCGAGTTATTTAAGGCGTTGCGGCCGAATTATTTAAGGCGTTGCGGCCGAATTATTTAAGGCGTTGCGGCCGAGTTATTTAAGGCGTTGCGGCCGAATTATTTAAGGCGTTGCGGCCGAGTTATTTAAGGCGTTGCGGCCGAGTTATTTAAGGCGTTGCGGCCGAATTATTTAAGGCGTTGCGGCCGAGTTATTTAAGGCGTTGCGGCCGAATTATTTAAGGCGTTGCGGCCGAATTATTTAAGGCGTTGCGGCCGAGTTATTTAAGGCGTTGCGGCCGAATTATTTAAGGCGTTGCGGCCGAGTTATTTAAGGCGTTGCGGCCGAGTTATTTAAGGCGTTGCGGCCGAGTTATTTAAGGCGTTGCGGCCGAGTTATTTAAGGCGTTGCGGCCGAATTATTTAAGGCGTTGCGGCCGAGTTATTTAAGGCGTTGCGGCCGAATTATTTAAGGCGTTGCGGCCGAGTTATTTATGGCGTTATTCAAAATTCAAAAAAAAAAAAAAATGTCACGGGGACGCGACAATTGCAGGAAGGCCGTGTTAGAATAAGTGAGGATTACTAAACCTGAACCCGGACCTGTATATGACGTTAATGAAATACTCTGCCCTGACTAATAATTTTAAATAAATGCGTTGAGTAAGTAATACCAACCTAATTTGGTATTATTAGGTTGGTAATCAACTATAACAGTATTACTATATCAAAACACAGTTTATCATAGGTGTGTGAAGACAGTAGAAGAACCTAAATATAGAAAATCGAGAAGAATATTATTTTAGCTTCATTTATTGCAAATATTTTGGCTCACGCTAACATATATATAATCAAATCCTCCTTTACCCTAAGGTGTTGAGGTATTACATAGTACTTTTATACATAGTATTTTTACATTAAACCTTACACTTCACTTTTGTATAAAGTTTCTCCACTCTTTTCTATCCATCGCCATCACACTGGCCTCTCTCCACGTTATTCCCAATTCTTGTAATATCTGTCCAATGTTATCGTTCCATGTCTTTGATGGTCTACCTCTAGTTCTTCTTCCCTGTGCTCTTGTCTGCCATACCTCTTTTGCCGGAACTTCCTCTTTCATTCTGTTTAGATGTCCAAACCATCTTAGCTGTTGTCTTTCGACATTTTCCTGTGCTGGTCTTACCTCTAGTCTTCTCCTAATTTCTTCATTTCTTATTCTGTCGATTCTAGTAACTCCTTCTATTCTTCTGAGATACTTCATTTCGGCGGCCTGTATTTTACTCTTTGTTCTGTTAGATGTAAGCCACGTCTCACAGCCAAATGTCAGCACGGGCAGGTAGATCGTCTTGTACACCGTAAGTTTTGTTCTTTTTGATATTTCTTTTTTGTTTATAAGTGTTCCACACAGTGAATGATAAACGTTCGCAGCTGCACTTAGTCGGTTATTGATCTCTGCTTCATAACTCCCGTTACTTTCTAACAATACACCCAGATATTTAAACTGCTTAACTTGTTCAAGTTTTTCGTTCTCCATGCTTATGTTTAATACTTTTTCTTTCTTCCCAAATATCATTGTTTTCGTTTTTGTTACACTTATTTTCATGTTTTTACTTTTGAGGACCTCATTCCATACATTTATGTTATGCTGTAGGTCACTCTCACTGCCCGCCAGCACCACCAGATCATCAACAAATGCCAATTCCGATACCTCGGTTTTTTTCAAATTTCTGTAACCAACTACTAGTTTTTTCGTTTTTTCCTTTGTTTCTTTAATAATCTCATCCATTAGAGCTATGAACAATACCGGGCTTAACACTCCTCCTTGCCTCAATCCTTCTACCGTTATAAATTCTTCGGATTTCCAGTTTCCCGTTCTGACATAGTTTCTTGTTTTTCTATAGACACTTTTTATTGCAAGTATCAATTTATTTCCAACATTTCTCTTTTTTAGTATTTCCCATATAATTCTTCTAATTGCTCTATCAAATGCCTTCTCCAAGTCAATAAAGCACGCATAAATTACTCCGTTGTGTCTAAATTGCTTTTCTATTATTTGTCTAATAGCAAAAATGTGGTTCTGGATACTATGTCCTCTTCTAAAACCGCTTTGTGTTTCTTCCAGTGTTGGTTCTAGTGTCTCTCTCAGCCTTGATTCCAGAATTGCTTCGTATAGTTTAACTGCCACGCACAGCAGTGATATGCCTCTATAATTGTTACACATTCTATTATCTCCTTTTTTGTAAATTGGCATTATCACTGCAACCTCCCAATCCTTTGGCACTCTTTCTTGTTTCCAGGCCAAGTTAAAAATTTTATGCAGTGCCAATAGTCCTGGTTCCCCCATGTATCTTATTAATTCCGGTTTCAAACCATCATGTCCAGCAGCTCTGCCTAGCTTCATTCTCTTCACTACCCTCTTAGTCTCACTTATTGTTATCTCGTCTACTTGGTTTTGCTCCCTCGTTGGTTCATTTCTAACCTTGTTAATAGTTTTGTCTTTGGTTTCTAAAAGTTCTTCAAAATATTCTTTCCATCTGTTCATTATTGCTTTCTCCTCTGTTAGAATATTTCCCCTATTGTCTTTCATTTGTTTCAAAGTAACTTGTTTAGATTGCCTCAAGTTCTTTATTACTTTATAGAATAGTTTCTGGTTTTAGTTTTTATTCTTTTCCATACGATTTCCGAACTCTTCCCATGATCTTCTCTTTGCTTCCATTATTAAGTTCTTTGTTCGTAGTCTCTGTATTTTGTATTCTTCATACGTCTCTGTATTTCTGTTTGTCATGTATTTCAGCCACTTCTCCTTCTTTTTTTTAACTTCACTTTTAATATCATTGTTCCACCATGCTGTTTGTTTCTTATTCGTTTGTATTTTTGTTGTGCCACAAGCTTTCTCTGCCGCTATTAGCAGTGTTGTTTTAAATGACTCCCATTGAGCGTCAAGATCATCTTCATTCATACCTTGTTTTTTATCTAATTCTTCCTTGACTATTCTTTGATACGTTTCGCAGATATCTTGTTCTCTTAATTTGGCGACCTTTATATTTTCTTTACAATTGATATTTGTTTTCCTTTTCTTTTCCTCTTGTACAGCGTTGTCTATTTTATTCTTTCCTATCAGCAAATAATGGTCACTTTCTATTTCATATCCTCTGTGTACCCTAACATCTATCAAATTTTTTCTGTTTTTCTTTTCGATAAGTATATAGTCAATAATCGATTTTTCATTTCTACTTAGTTCCTCTCTGGTATATTTATGTATATCTTTATGTTGGTACAGTGAATTCCCTATCATCAATCTATTTAGCATACAAAAATCGATTAGCCTCTCTCCATTGTTATTTATTTTATCTTCTTCATAAGGTCCCATGGCTTCCTTCTTTCCTTCAATGTTGTTTCCTACACGTCCGTTGAAATCTCCTGCAATATAGACAGTTCCCTTCGCATTTTCCAATGTTATTTGTAGTTCTTCCCAGAACTGATCTTTCTCTGTTCCTTTAGCATCCTCGCTTGGCCCATACGCTACTATTATTGTTGTTATTTGATCAATTTGTATTGTGACTGTTAGTATTCGCTCCGAGACAAACATCCAGCTCTGAATTCTGTTTTTAAATTTCATTCCTATTAAGCAGCTGCTGCTCTACCAGTTGAGGGTACTCCGCTATAAATTAGTATTGGACCATTTCCCAATTCCATAATACCTGTTCCTTTCTTTTTCGTTTCTGTAATGGCCAAGACCTGTATATCACTTTTTAAAAATTCCTCTGCCAATTCCAATTCCTTATTGTTAATACTTCTTATGTTCCATGTACCTATTTTCCATTTCGTTAATCCGTTCTCATTTTTCCTTTTTCGTTCATTTGTCTTTTTTATTTTCCATCCGGCTTCTTTTGTTACTAGTTTTTTGGAGGTACGGGTTTTATATTTTTAATTATTTCACCTCTTTTTTAGGTCATAAACCCACCTTTGTCTATCTATGAAAACCTTTCCATACCCAACCCTTGCTTCTCTTCCCTTTCCTCTTTCAATTTTAGCAATTCCTCTCAGATTTGTCTGCATCTTTAGCTCTTCCTGTGTTAAGTCATCATCAATGTATTTATCCGTACCCCTCAATTTAGTTTTTGCTTTCATCACAGTTACCTTATCATGCCATGAGTCTAGTTTTGCTACCACAAAGGAATTGCCTGATCTCGTTTTTATTAGTTCAGCCGTTTTGATTGTTACTTCAAGGTCCAATTCATTCTTCAAAAATGTTTGCACCTCCGTCTTAACCGATTTTTCGTTCATATTTACGCCTTTCAAAACTATGTTGTTCTTTCTCTCCCTTTTTTCCGTTTGGTTCAATCGGTTCTCCAGGGTTGCAACACGTTCCTTCAGTATTTTATTTTCATCCTTCAAAATCCGGATATCATTTTCATATATCTGTTGCCCCGTTTTGATACCTTTTATCTCAATCAACATTTCCCTCATCATTTCTTTCAGTTCTTCCATTTCGTTGTCAGTCTTATTGTCTGCTTTATTTGGTGGAGTTCTGCCGAATTTTTTACTTCTACGGAATATATCAAATTCTGCTTGCCGTTTCCTGTTTTTCTGTTCCTCGGTTCCTGTTGAGCTTTCGCTATCGTATTGATGCTCTTCCGATAACATTTCAATTACCCCGGATAAGAATAGCACTCGGGTCGACCCCTCGGAAATGCCAAACCTATTCACAATTTATTAGTAATGTACAGCACCTCGTAATTATATTCAGCAGGTCACCCACTTATGCAACCCAAATTGCGTACACTTATCGTATTCTAACCTCTCGAAAAGTTTACAATCCACAAAAGAATAATTACCTCTCCTTTCCTTTAACACCCCAAAATTCTTCTAGCCTCAATTCACCTCCTGTTTAACTCTTCGAAATCACTTTCCAATCACAAAAAATCGAACTGTATCTCAAGAAAATCACCACTTACTGCTTTAGCGTGACGTAGACGTATTTACGTTACTATCGTCGTCGCTCGAATCCTGCAATTAACATACCATCTGATAAACATGCAAAATATTATCTGAAGTTGTCTCGGGACAGATTACGAGTTATCGTGGGATGTCTCACAAGACACTGTAAGCTAAACAAACATCAGCACACTATGGGACTGGTTGAAAGCCCATTATGTCGCGGATGTGAAGAAGAAGATGAAACAGTGGAGCATTAGCATGGAAAGTTAGCATCAAAAAGAGGATCCATGTTGGGGAGCTTCTGGCCTAGAATGGCCAGTATTAGTGGCACACCGCCATCTAAAGTACTAGAGTTCGCCCTGAGTTTGGGGTGGCTTGAGGAATAGGAGGCTGGTGGGCTGCTAACATCGGAGGTAGCATAATGGGCCCGATTATGTGGCCTGAGTGCGCGTGAACCATGGTTTGCCCTCCACATCCAATCCAGAATCCAGTCTTATTTCTCATGAAATATACAAAATTCGTGATAATAATGCAAGCAAACTTTTATAATAATACAAGCATAATACAAAAAGTGTAAAATTAAAATAAACCCATGAGAAAAGGTAAAAACACTCCTGTAAATTTTAATTTGCAGAGTAGTATACATGAATACAAATGCAATATTACTTAATAGAGATAAAATATTATATGAAAATAATTGCATCTGTGAATTTATAATACTCTTGTAATTTTTCAAAAATTAGAAATTAAAAATGCAATTGTTATTCAAACAATACTAAATTGCAATTCAAGGGTAAATTTGTAATCTTTTTGAGTACGATTAATTAAAAAGGTTTTTATTTTCATGTGGTTTATTTAATACCTCTTTAACTGAACAACTAAAATGTATCTGTGAAACTCGTAACAGGAGCTACCTTAAAACTTATACAGATTGTTCAATAACTGGTAAGCTGCATATAATTTTTTAAAGTTTTTAGTGTCACAAGATAAATTTCAGCCATAAAATAGGGATTAAAATTAAAGCAGTTACTTTTTATTTACATTTTTGGTTTACAGAGGTAAACATTTCATTTTTTTTGTCAACTTTTCATCATTATATCAGTACTTAGTCGTACAGCTTATTTAAATAGGTATGTACGTACTAAAAGCATTGCTCTACATAGCAAAAGCGAAGTGCAAGAACTATTAAAGGTTTTTGGCATCGTAAAACAATTTTGAAATTTTTGGACCTAGAAGATAATGTGATATTACTTGTAAAATTACGAAAATTTGTAAAAAAGCATTTTCAAGTAAATAATTTCGCTAAATCGTATCATCGAGTATCTGTAACAGCATCCACTTCATAATACGAAATACAAAATGTTTAAGTTCTTCGTGCTTTTTTTCTTAGAATATAATTTTGTACGTAGTTGAGCTTAAGTCCGTGCTTTGTGTTTGACTGTTTTTTGTCGCCGACCGAAAATCGAATCGTGAAAAGAATCGAAAAGTAAATCATTTTATTTTATACGGGAAAATTTATAAACAAAATCAAATATTTACTCAACATTTTGATACTTCTTAATTTTCTATTTTGACTCATCTTAAAAATACGAGTATTGTATAACCTTTTTACATTGTTTTAATTTTAGCGTAACTTGAAATGCCGCTGCAGCTCGTCAAACATGATAATGTGAGTTGAATTTATTTAATTAATTTTAATAAATAATGAAGTTATAAAATATAAGTAATTTATTATATAATCTTAAAATTTTACTTATTGCAAGGTAATAAAATTAAAAAATTCAATTAAATTATTTTACTTGTTTACTTGTATCATCTTTTGAAACTTGATGGAATGCAATAATCTTCCGAAAGCTCAATAAATAATTTACTTGAATTTTATAATTTTAGTAACTCTTAATAATTAAAGTTTTAAGATTATATTAAATATCAACGAGTTAATAATATAACATATTAAACAATTTAGGTATAATTATACATAATTAATATAAAACCTGGCACGAAAGATATTACAGTAATTTATAAAAATTTGACGGAATCTGATAGATAAAAGATAAGTGTAAAGTTTGTTTTATAATATTTTACGAATGATGGGTCCCGGTTACAACATATATTGTGTTGACGGTCTGTGCGTTAAGCGTAAATAATTAAAAGAGGGTTTAAAAAGGATCCCGAATATTGCATGCAATATGTTAACTTGTGCTAGCAACATCAACTTTAAAATTATACTAAATTACAAGTTTAAGAATGAGACACTCCAGAGATAATAACTGGTAGCAACCCTTTCAGCAATCTTTTCAAATTTTAGTTCCAAGTTTAAAATACTTAGAGATTAGACGTGCTAACGTTTCAAATTTTTTTTTGCTTATCAACTTTGTAATTTCTTTATAAGCTTTTATCAATTTGTACCACCCAGTTTAAACCTCTAATTAAAATGAATATGCCGGAACAACAAATGTACCCGTTAAACAAAGCTCCGGTTTTCTTCTTTGCATCTAGAACATCTGCAGTAAAGTTTCAATTAGTATTCGTCACATTTGATAATAAATTATACAATAGCTCTTTCAAATTCGCTTAGGACATGAAAAACAAGTCCTCACACACTTAAAATTGAAATAAAATTTTAGTTATTAAGTAGTAATATTTTGCATTTTAGAGAACTGCAACTCAGTCGGACGTAAAATCAAAGAAACTTAAAACTAAGCCCAAATCAAATGGTTGCTATTATTTAATCGGATTTGGGGGTGTTGGAATAGTATTGGGATTAGTTTTAATAGCCCTTCGAGCAACCATAATGAGTTTCTTAGCAGAAAATATTTTATCTCTTGGATCAAATTCCTCTTTATTCAAAATGTGGCATCAATACACAATGGAAGTTCCACATTCTCTAACATTCTTTAATTGGACTAACCATGAAGATTTTTTTAATAAAAGTATCAAACCAAAATTTGAAGAAATTGGTCCTTATCAATATTTACAAAAGCAGGAAAAAGTTGATCTAGTAAGAAACTATAACAATAACACCATAACATTTAAGCAGTTTCGCACTTATCGTTATGATAACAATTTCCCCAACAATGGAAATTTAAGCGATCGAATAATAACAATTAATTATTTTAAAATGGTAGGTAACTATTATTATCAATTATATTTTTAATTTATATTTTTATATATTTAATTTTTAATTTATTTATTTAATTTTAAATTTCCAGTTTACGGCTCATTTGTTAAGAAATTGTGATGATGCCATGAAAGATGTGCTTTTAGAATATATATCAAGTCTTGATCCGTATTACTACTTTGATACTATTGTAGATAACAATCTTCTAAAGGGAAACAATAATTTAATTATGGAATTATTACATTATTTGGAATTCTTCTTTCCACGTATTCCTCGAATGGATGGTTATGGATGGCTTAAAGTTGTAAGTAATTTTTTGAAATCAAAAATAAATCAAACAAGAATAAATTTTAAAAATTGTAGAAAAACGGTAATTCCGACTTTGAAGGTGTGTACAATGTTGCAAATGGAAGAAATAGACAATTTGATGTTTTAAATTGGAATTACCGTAACACATCACCTTATTTTAACGGTTCGTGTGGCGTGATCAAAGGATCACTTGGAGATATTTATTCATACCCACTAAATAAAGAATACATTGCATTTTTTTCTGGTGAAGTTTGTAGATTCTTAAAGTTTTATTTTGAAGAAGAAGTTATTGTCGATGGCATATTGGGATATAAATATTCCCTTACGAAATTGAGTTTGGATAACGGTGAATTAATGAATTTTTATATATCTTGTTCTATGCATATTTAATATTTTTATAAGTGAATTCTAAAGATATAGTTTTTAGGCACTTTAAATCCAGAAAATAAATGTACTTGTGATGGACCCTGTGTTCCATCCGGATTAATTGGAGTCTCTTCTTGCATGTTCAATTTAAATATGAATTTTTCTTTAGCGAACTTCTATAATGCTGATCCTGTTTACTTGGATGCCATTGAAGGGTTACATCCTGAAAAACTAAGAGACGAATCATATATAGTGGTTGAACCTGTAAGTTGCTGAAATAGCAGATTGATTTTGGTAACTCAGTGAACTAATATCTGGCTGTTATCAGCTCCAGCGATTAGATAAAGATTCACAATAGTGGTTATTGAGATACGTGTAAATCTGACACTTATTGCAGAAATTTATGTCAGACAGTAAAGCGGCGTTAACAATGAAGTGGGGTCTTGCTTTGCTTCGGTAGAAAGCTAGCAAGCGCCAATTAAATTTAAGTATTTCTCTTCATCTTTTTTTATGATTTAAAAAATGTTTATTCTAATTTGAACTTTTCTGTTCTATAAGTGGGAGATATAAACGTACCTTTATAGTACAAAGGCGGCAGGATCAAACTTTTTTTAATCATCTATTTGATGACAAAGTGATAGCAAAAGACACAACCAATTTTTAATTAATTTAAACTATTTTGCAAACGAACTAAATATTACATTTAAGGCCAGTTCTACAAAGCAAGTACAAATTTAGAATAAGCTATACTAGGAATATGTCTAATCGTAACGTTATTTTTTATATAAATTGTGGGATAACTTATTGCTCTGATCTTGGGCAGATCATTATCCTGCAATTTACACAAATATAATATAACGTTATACAACGATTTTGAACGAAATATGTGTGAGATATTCTCAGTGTAGCTTATTCTTAATTTATACTTGCATTGTAGAACTGGCCCTTAGTCTTTTGGGCAAATATACTTAAAATCATATTGTGTTCTATGGTCACTCAAAATAGGTTAGTTTGGTTCTGCGCTTGGTATAAAAGTGAAGCACTAATAATAATTTATTATAATAAGTACTTATATTAATTACATAATTTGTTAATTTTGATTTAAAATTTAGATTTCGTTGATATTCTTGGAAGTCAAAATAGCTGTCCAAATAAATGTGTTCCTCTATCCTGTTGAAGGAATGAGGTAAATATTACTTTATTATTATTTATTAAATAGCTTTACATTCATTGCTGAATTAAGCTGCCCTTAAGGGACTTACAAAATCCTTTTTGATGGGGGGGATTAGCTCTCATCAAATTACATTTTAAAATCTTATCTCAGAATCTGGGATGTGTCTTTATTTCATTTACAATTGATTTCCATAGCTTTCAATCTCCACAGGCCTGTCTTTATATCTCACAACGTTCTCACCGTTCATCTTCCTCTGTATTTCATGGTTCGTCCTTACTCTAAGAACACAGTCTACGTACTTTGGGCCTAGGATGGTTTTCATTTATTTTTTCTCAAAGACCCTAAAGTATTCTTCCTCTTTTTGTGTTAGGCACATTGTCTCTGAAGCATATGTCACCACCGATCTTATCAAAGACTTGGATCTTCGTTCGTCT
Organism: Rhagonycha fulva; assembly: GCA_905340355.1. Taxonomy (NCBI): domain Eukaryota; kingdom Metazoa; phylum Arthropoda; class Insecta; order Coleoptera; family Cantharidae; genus Rhagonycha; species Rhagonycha fulva. Next base: position 6,452,428 of record HG996559.1, read on the forward strand.
TGATATTTGTTTTTCGCTTAGTAACTGTCAGTTTGTATCAATATCTTTGCTTTAACTTCAATTGTTCTACCATTACCGTTATTTATTTGCACTCCGAAATAGTTGAAATTTGCAACTTGTTTGAAATTGCAGTTGTTTATTTCTAGCTTATGCCTATTATTAATGTTTGTTCTCTGACACTTCATAAATTTTGTCTTTCCTTGATTTCCTCATAGACCCGCCGTCTCTGCCGACTTTTTTATTGCTTTGAAAATGTTTTTCAGCCTTTTTTCTGTTCTTGATATAATTACTATATCGACACTGGAAAAGTCAATTGGGTAACCCTCATTTTAAACATCTTTTAAATATTAGTTAACATCTACTTATGAAACCAAAGAAAGTATTATTTCAGAATAATTTGCAATTATGGATAAAACAAACTTTTTGTCAAACAACATTGAAGTTTTCAACCATAGCAATGCATACTTGAATAATTAATTTAGTTTTTCCTCTCTAAAAAAGAAAAAAATTTTTAATGAGGGTTACGCCATTTGATCCTTCCAGTGTCGATATCATCCGCATAAGCAACTATTTGGTTTTCTTTATTTATTATCGTTCCGCTGCAGCCAGCTTTTCTAATGATTATTTGAAGCACATTATTAAACAGTGTTGCTGACAGCGAGTCGCCTTGTCTAACGCCGTAGTTAACCACCAATTCGTCTGTCTTGCCTGCCGGAGTTCATGTTTTAACTGATGTTTTCATCTCATGTAATCTAATCAGCTTGTTTGGGATCTTCAACTCTTTCATGGCTTTCCGTAGTTCCTTCCTGTTTACCTTATTGAAAGCTTATTTAAAATCCACGAAAAGCATGTACATATCCATTCCATATTCTCTGGTTTTTTCCATTATCTGTTTCAACACATGTATAGCACCGACCGTCGACCTGCCTTTTCTGATCACTTTCTCTGTATATTCTACCAGCCTATTGTTTATATAGTACCTTATATGCTACATTGAGAAGTGTTATGCCTCTGTAATTGTTATATACTTCTGCATCTCCTTTTTTCCTCTTCTTTCTACTTTCGACATCTTTTCTTTGTTCCATATTCTTTTCACCAGTATTATACGCCTCCGTACATTATCGTATTCTATTATGGTTTGTGTTTGAGTGAATTGTCTCCTTGCCAGCTACATCATCTATATGGTCTTCTTTCTTAATTTTTGCAATAAAATCACAGTCTATTACTTTATTATTAATATTAAAAATTATCCTTATTATCATCAGCAGCAAAGATGAATAACTATGTAGTTTGTTTCGACCTCACACATGATTAGAATTGATGATTCCGTTTCTTCTTTGGCGGTTTCACGCTTCCATTTTCTGAAAAACTGTAGTAGATGGTCCAACACATATTCATGAAATCCAAAAGGCGTGTTTTAAAGGATGTGAAGGTGTATTTATATAATTTTATAGAGTCTATCTCTTGCAGACGATTTCTCATTTCCTTCATGGTTTCCAAAAGTTTTTCCATCAACAAATAGTCTAAACAACTATTTAAATCACTAGCAATGATAATAACGTCGTTGCAATTTGATTTGATTTGCTCTCCACCCCTTTCAACCCTGATACTGAATATAATAATTACCTATAAACATATTTATTTTTAGTTATTTTGACGACTTCCCAGAATTAAATTTTCCCTTGGTGCGAATAGACGTACGTACGAAACTACCGGATTACATGAAGAAGTACCTAAATATGTATTTAGATGTTCAATATTATATAATTGCTGCCGCAATTATATTCATGGCGTTAGGAATTTCTGGAATATTTTATGGTTTATATAAGTTGAAACAACTTCATTCCTTAGAGAGATATATAAAATATAATTTAGTCAAGACGTAATTGAATTCACATACTTGTGTTTCTTCTATTGCAGTGCTTTTTATCATTTTTTTATTAGCACTCTCTCCCCATAGAGAATTTTATTCCAACTTGTATTTATTTTTATACGAGTATTTATGTTGATTTTTTTCAATAAATAGTTAAAATGAATTTGAAAATAAATAAGTTTGATTTTTTAATTTTATTTATACCCTTTTTCGTGGCTAACCTGTAAGTATTTTTCGACACCCGAGGTTGTAATAACTATTCAAAACAAGGTGAAACTCGGATGACTGCAGTTCTATGGCTTTTATACAGGTATCACTTTAGTTTAAATAATGTAAGACACCTCAACTTAATTCATTATACCGAATTTTTTTGTGGCTAGTAAAGCACAATTTTTAAATAAAGGATAAACTTCTAGGTAAGCTGATAATATGACAGACGGACGGACGGACACGGTACCAGAACATAAAGATTCTTCCCGTACTTCGAATAGAAGCCTAAAAGTATAACTATGTTAATTTGATGTCACATTGCGTTTTGGTTTAATAAAAGCACGATAAAGTTTCATCCATTGAAAATTTTCAAATTTGTTGTTTTGATTTCATATATGAGCGTGGGAAAGCTCGGTATGACATACGGAAACGTCCGTTATCTTTTAGGCGCGGTGATACCGTGTGGAAAAGGAACTTTGTCTTTTCCAGTGTCATAGACAAGTTTTCCAAAAAACTTTTTGTGGATAATGCTGAAAAACGGTTTATTTTTTTGAATCATACTCCTGAGAAATAATGTTTTTATACGTACTATGTGGTGGGATGACACTTGGATTCGAGTATCTAATTGCATCCGTAATAACTATTTTTTTTATGTGTAAAAATTAACATCAATTGGTATTTACACTTTGTTACCATTATTATAGCTTTATTATGTGGTCTATGTTTATTTACTTTCAGGTTTTTATAGACTGGTTTTGAGATACTCTGTGTCCGCTACCTAGATTACTTCGACCTTTTAGTGTTACTTGTTGATCCTACCTTTGATTCTTAATTTGACTCTGTCAAATTTTATTCTCCACGCTTTAGCTGTTTTCTTGACAAACTTTGCTTGGCCAGTTTTCCACTTAGCAGGGGGGGGAGTGTAACACTCGTTGTGTGCTTTTAGAATATCAATTATTTAATAACATTTCAACCCTGAAAATATGCAGCCAGAAAATCAATTTTAGGGATTTTGAAAACAGAGGTTGGTAACAAGAGCATTGGAAATCAAACAAGTAGAAAGTGCGGTGTTAAAAATTGGAAAGTGCCTTCTTTTTTGTGAAATCAAAAATTTAAAATTTTTTGTGATTCACAAAAACACAGTTGTGTGATTCGCATTTTTTATGGTAGCTTGGTGTAAAGTTTTTTCTAGAATATTCACGTAAGTGATTTTACACATTTTTCTATTAACATCTTTTGGCTGCAAATTAAAAAATCTATTTTGTTGATGATAAGTTCTTTTATCATCAACTGGCGCCCAAATTTCCATCTATGCAGAATGTGTAATCTGTGGCTACTAAGAGCTTCTTGTGCTAAATACATTAGATCAGCATCTTCAAAAATCTAACAAAACGTGCATTTGCGCGACCCGTTGTCTCTTCGACTGTGGACTAAATATTCGTAGTTAGCTACTTTTTCTATCATAAAAGGATCAAGTGGCTCTGTGACCAACTTTACTGCCAAGGTTTGGTGCAGTTTTTATTATTATAAAAATTTGCTTGTATTATTATCATGAATTTTTTATATTCTATCAGAAATACTTTTTCAATATTACTTTATTTTTACATATAAATTGTTTAACGTCCGATAGGTAGTTTGCTAGACTGGCCTCCAGACGCGCCTGTAACCCTGGTTTTTATGTTAATGACGGTGATTTATTAACCTAGGAGGACCACCGGCTTAACGTGCTTTTTGAATCACGGAGACTAGTCGTAAGAAAGTTTCTTTTTTAGATTTGAATTCGGTACCTCGCATTAGCAATTGAGGGCGTTACCTACAAGGCAAATGGCCGACTCTTAATCAACTTATTATAAACAATAAGGCAAAAGTCCTCACACTTGATCAAATTTCTTACTTTTGCAACAGAAATTATCGATGATTCCTTTCAAGTATCCAAAAAGATTCCCGATTCAAGTGACACATTAATGAAAGATAAGAACTTCTCACCTACGAGGTCAACAATATCCCTAAACATCCAAAAATTAACAAAATTTATATCTGTTTTATTATTCACCGACTTCAGTACAAGCTTCAAAATCTTCTATTTTTACTTTTTTAAACCAAAAAGTACAGTTCATTTCAATAATTCCTCTTACATAATATTGTCTTGCTGGAATCCTCTTGTTAATTCCTATGACGTTATTTACAAATCAATTTCAGAGCTTTCTACAATAATTTTTGATTTTTAGAATTGTCTATTTTTTTGCTGATACAATTAATTGCTAATTTTATTTTTATATTTGTTTCTGAGGTACCTATCTGTAATTTAAACAGTCCGTTGCACTCCCCGTTAATCCTGCTTTTCGATACTGGTTAAATTTATTCTTCTTTAAGGGTACTAGGCAATCGTTATTCGCAAAATCCGCGCTCTTGTTTTTATTAATTTTAACATAGAAAGAAAGCAGATACACAAATGTAATTTTAAACAATGTTTATTGATATATAAATAATAATAAAAATTATACTATAGAGCCCTTAGGAACATACAAAATGGCGGCACAGTCTGCGACGTATATACGTGTTTATTTTCCATTTTTACATGCTGTCGTTCGTGGAACTAATTTTTTTCGACTCTACAAATGGTTTTTAGTTTCCTAAGATACGTAGTTTGGGACTGAACCTAAAATTAGAACGATCGAATCGGAATTATTTAAGTAGTAGACGAAAAACCGCGATTTTTACGATAAAAATGCGATTTTTTTATAATTGCACGTAAAAATCGCGACTTTTCAATTTTTTTTTGAAAAATCTCGAATTTTTATGGATTATTTCGGAGGTTCAGTCCCAAATTACACATGTTTCACGTGTCCTCAATTTTTTTCAAGTCACCAGAGACCTCCGTTTTTTTGGAATCATGTAAAAACTAAATGAAAATAAAAAGTCGAGAAAAACGCGTTCAAAGTTTTTTTATTGATAAAAGTGCTTTTACTCATATTTACCTTTTTTAAAACTATCCAGATGCATAGAATTATGTTTGCAGTAGTGTTTCGGCATCAGACCGTTATTGTAAAATTTATTTTTGTTATTTTCTTTTATTATTAACACAAGTAAAATGAAGTTAAGTTACAATATGACAACGATTTTGATCTCAATGTGAACAACTCACAACTGATTTCTTTTAATATTCTTTTTTGTTTTAAAGTAAAGACCAAACCATTATTCTAACGACCTAGGACAACCCTATGTAACATGATATTTAGGTCTTAAACCCTCTGGAAAGGCAATCATGCAGATATCTACGATTCTTTCTACATTTATCGAAGTATTTGAATTTTACAAAAAATTTCATATAATAAATTATTAAATTTTATATATTTTAATACATCCTATTTAATTATAATAATATATTACAATAAAGAGCTCGTATCGTAACTTTTACAGTCGTCCGAGTAACGGTCTCCGCTCTGCTACCAGCGGTAGACTGACATCCAGTTCATGCACCGCTCCACCTTTTCGCTTACCAAATCAACAATTTTGTAAATTTTTATATGAACTAAACGGTATTTTGTTCAGGAAGGATAGTACTTACAGAAAATTAAATAAAAAAAAATCGATTTTTTGATTGCCTAGTGCCCTTAAATCGTTCATATCTCATGAAAACCAAATTTTAATTTACAGAGTAATACATAAATACACACGTAATTATAATTAAGAAAAATAAAATATATATGAAAATTATTGCATATGTGAATTTATAATACCTACTCTTGTAATTTTCCAAAAATTAAAAATTAAAAATACAATTGTTATTCAAACAATACTAAATTGCAATTCAAGGGTAAATTTGTAATCTTTTTGAGTACGATTAATTAAAAAGATTTTTATTTTCATGAGGTTTATTTAATACCTCTTTAACTGAACAACTAAAATGTATCTGTGAAACTCGTAACAGGAGCTACCTTAAAACTTATACAGATTGTTGAAAAACTGGTAAGCTCCATATAATTTTTTAAAGTTTTTAGTATCACAAGATAAATTTCAGCCATAAAATAGGGATTAAAATTGATTGATTCTACTTGTGAAACTGATAACATCAGATCCGCACTGATTTTATGAAAATACAATTTTACTTACCAATTTTCCAAAAAAACTTGGATCCTTTTGATCTTGACTGTACCTTAACTACCTTTGTGATAATAAGTAATTTTATTTTATACGGCAAAGTTTCTAAACAAAATCGAATATTTACTCATCACTTTATTTTATACGGCAAAATTTATAAACAAAATCAAATATTTACTCAACATTTTTATACTACTTAATTTTGATTAATCGAGTATTGTACCTTTTTACATTGTTTTAATTTTAGGATAACTTAAAATGCCGCTGCAGCTGGTCAAACATGATAATGTGAGTAGAATTTTTTATTTAATTGTAATAAATAATGAAGTTATAAAATGTAAGTAATTTATTATATATAATCTTAAAACTTTACTTATTGCAAGGAAATAAAATTAAAAACTTCAATTAAATTATTTTACTTGTTTACTTGTATCATCTTTTGAAACTTGATGGAATGCAATAATCTTCCGAAAGCTCAATAAATAATTTAATTGAATTTTTTTAGTTTTAGTAAATCTTAATAATTAAAGTTTTAAGATTATATCAAATATCAACGAGTTAATAAAATAACATTTTAAGTAATTTATTATAGCTATTTAAAATTATTAAATTAAATTTTAAACAATACGGTAATTAAACTAAATGATAATTTAAATAGCTAATTAGTTTGTTACATTGCCTCTATGAGATATTGTAATTTCTGGTTTGCGTTGGTGCTTTCGTTTGTTTCAAAAATATCAAAAAGACAAAATAATTTTGAAATACATAGATTACTTTATAATAAATTTTAAAATTCGGTTAAAGTACGATAACTTGGCACTAAAGGTATTACAGTAATTTATAAAAATTTGACGGAATCTGATAGATAAAAGATAAGCGTTTAAAGGGGAAAGCCACTGTGACGGTCGAAAAAGTAACCTAGTCTTTAAGATTTATTTTCACAGAGGTAACTAATCATTTAAGGAATCGGATTATTGTTATTTTATTAAGTGTACATTGAACTTGTTTTATATAAATTTTTATCTCATTATTTTAAATATTAACAAAAATATGAGCCGTTATGTAAATAAATTCGACGGATTCCTCACTTACATGTTGAAATATTTTTAAAAATAATATATAAAGAAAAAATACTTGGTTTATACGTCTCAAATGTTTTATTGTATTACTACTGACAAATTTGTTTCGTTCAGCCAGTTTTTTTTTTTTTTTGAAGCCAGTTTGAACGAAACAAATTTGTCAGTAGTACAATAAAAAATTGTTCTTCAGAGATACACAAGTATAACTTGTAAAACTTGTAACACAAAGAAGAAGAATAGCTTTTTCAAATTCGGTTAGGACATAAAAAACAAGTCCTCGCACACTTAAAATTGAAATAAAATTCTAGTTATTAAGTATTAATATTTTGCATTTTAGAAAACTGCAACTCAATCAGACGTAAAATCAAAGAAACTTAAAATTAAACCCAAATCAAATCGTTGCTATTATTTAATCGGATTTGGAGGTGTTGGAATAGTATTGGGATTAATTTTACTAGCTCTTCAAGCAACCATAATGAGTTTCATTGCAGAAAAGATCTTATATCTTGGATCAGATTCCGCTATATTCAAAATGTGGCAACAATACCCAATGGAATTTCCGTATACTCTAACATTCTTTAATTGGACTAATCATGAAGATTTTTTTAATAAAAGTATTAAACCAAAATTCGTAGAAATTGGTCCTTATCGATATTTACAAAAGCAAGAAAAGGTTGATCTAGTGAGAAACTATAACAATAATACTATAACATTTAAGCAGTTTCGCACTTATCGCTACGATAACGATTTCCCCAACAATGGAAATTTAAGCGATCGAATAATAACAATTAATTATTTTAAAACGGTAGGTAACTATTTATTAATTATAAAACGTAATTTTTAATAATAATAATTAAAGGTAGACAATTTAATTTTAAATTTGCAGTTTGCGGCTCATTTGATAAGAGATTGGGATGATGCCATGAAAGATGTGCTTTTAGAATATATATCAAGTCTTGATCCGTATTACCATTTCGATACTTTGGTAGATAACGAGCTTCTAAAGGGAAACAATAATTTACTTATGGAATTATTACATTATTGGGAATTCCTTTTTCCACGAATTCCTCGAATGGATGGTGTTGCATGGCTTAAAGTTGTAAGTAATTTTTCGAAATCAAAAATGAATCAAACGAAAATGATTATTAAAAATTGTAGAGAAGCGCTAATTCTAACTTTGAAGGTGTGTACAATATTGCAAATGGGATAAACAGACAATTTGATGTTTTAAATTGGAATTACCGTAATACATCACCTTATTTTAACGGTTCATGTGGCGTGATCAAAGGATCACTTGGAGATATTTATTCATACCCGCTAAATAAAGAATACATTGCATATTTTTCTGGAGAAGTTTGTAGATTCTTAAAGTTTTATTTTGAAGAAGAAGTTATTGTCGATGGCATACTGGGATATAAATATTCCCTTACGAAATTGAGTTTGGATAACGGTGAATTAATGAATTTTTATATACCGATTTCAATGTATATTTAATATTTACAGGACGAATTCTAAAGATATAGTTTTTAGGCACTTTAAATCCAGAAAATAAATGTAATTGTGATGGACCCTGTGCTCCATCCGGATTAATTGGAATGTCTTCTTGTTTGTTCAATTTAAATTTGAATTTTTCTTTAGCGAACTTCTATAATGCTGATCCTGTTTACTTGGATGCCATTGAAGGGTTACATCCTGAAAAACTAAGAGACGAATCATATATAGTGGTTGAACCTGTAAGTTGTTGAAATTTTAGATTAAATTTGGTAACTCAGTGAATTAATATCTTGCTGTTATCGGCGCCAGCGGTCAGATAAATATTCACAATTGTGATTGTTAAGATACATTTCTGCCGATCTGGCACTTATCGCACGAATTTTATATCAGACAGTAAGACGGCGTTTACAATGAGGTGGGGTTTTGTCTTGCTTCTGTATAAAGCTAGCAAACGCCAATTAAATTAATGGATTTTCTTCTATTTTTTTTTGATGATTTAGAAATTCCAATACTCCACTTTTATTCTTTTCATTGTGAATTTTGCTTAAAAGACAGTAAGAGTACGATGCGGAGAGTAAAGCTGCGTTTACATAAAGAATGGTATTTGGATAATATGTGGATAGTAAAATCTAACACTACTTTGGTAATCCTAATCATACATTTTTAAACATTTCAGCAGTGCCAGGTTCTACCATCCAAATACAATCCTCTACGTGAATGCCAATTAAGCGACAGTAAGAAGGCCAAAATTTCTGTTCTTTATAAAATTTTTACGATAAGTGGCAGATATAAACGTACCTTTATAGTACAAAGCCGGCAGGATTAAACTTTTCTTAATCATCTATTTGATGATAAAGCGATAGCAAAAGTCTCAACCAATTTTTAAAATTAAAACTTTTTTGCAAAAGAACTAAATCAGACATTTAGTCTTTTGCGCGAATATACTTAAAATTGTATTCTCCTCTATGGTCACACAAAATAACTTAATTTGATTCTGCATTTGGTATAAAAATCAAGCACTAATATTAATTCATTTATAGTAAGTAGGTATTTTTATAACTTGTTAATTTTGTTTTAAAATTCAGAATTCGTTGATATGCTTGAAAGTCAAAATAGCGGCTCAAATAAATGTGTTTCTCTATCCTGTTGGAGGAATGAGGTAAATATTATTTTATTATTGATATTAAAAATCATCCATATCATTATCAGCAGTAAAGATGAATAAATTGTAGCTTGTTTCAACTTCACACTTAATTAGAATTGATGATTCAGTTTTTTTTGGCGGTTCTACGCTTCCCTATTCTGAAAGATTGTAGTAGATAATTTCTTTGGATATTTTTGTGATATTATAGTGATAAAATTCACTATTTTGCACAAAAGCTTTTATACCATTGCAATATAGTCTGCTACAAATCGTAGAAACTCCGTTTTAACCATCTGTTTTCATTTTGTTTGTTCCTGAATTACAACCCAATTTTCGCTATATCCCACTCTTTGGAAAGACGTCTACTGGTCTAATGCATATTCATGAAATTCAGAAAGCGTCTTGTAAAGAATGTGAAGGTGTATTTATATAATTTTATACAGAATCTATCTCTTGCAGACAATTTCTTATTTTTCATTTCCTTTATGGTTTCCAAAAGTTTTTGGAAAACTAGCAATGTCATTTCAATCTGTTAGATTAATCTAACAAAAATATTAAGGCAGTGTAGAATCTCTTGGCCTCTTCTTATTTGTTCTCTTCCAGACTATAAACTTTTATATTACAATTATATATCGTCTACCCCTCTCAACCCTGATATTGAATATAATAACTTAAAACATATGTATATTTAGTTATTATAATAACTATAAAGATATTTATTTTTAGTTATTTTAACGACTTCCCAGAATTAAATTTTCCTTTGGTGCGAATAGACGTACGTACGCAACTACCGGATTACATAAAGAAGTACCTAAACATGTATTTAAATATTTCATATTATATAATTGCTGCCGCAATTATATTCATGGCGTTAGGAATTTCTGGAACATTTTATGGTTTATATAAGTTGAAACAGCTTCATTCCTTAGAGAGATCACAAAATATGAAATATGATTTAATCAAGACGTAATTGAATTCGTATACTTGTGTTTTTGCTATTGCAGTACTTTTCATCATTTCTTTATTAGCACTCCCTCCCTATAGAGAATTTTTTATTTTTATATTTATGTTGATTTTGTTTCAATAAATAGTTAAAATGAATTTAAGAATAAATAAGTGTGATTTTTAATTTTATTTACACCCGTTTTCGTGACCAACCTTTAAGTATTTTTCGACACCCGAGGTTGTAATAACAACTACATATTCAAAACAAGGTGGAACTCGGATGACTGCAGCTCTATGGCTTCTGTACAGGTATCATTCTAATTTAAATAATGTGAAAGACACCTCAACTTAATTTATTAATCCGGATTATTTTGTGGCTAGTAAACCACAATTTTTAAATAAAAATAAATTTCTAGGTAAGCTGATAATATGACAGACGGACGGACGGACACGGTACCAGAACATAAAGATTCTTCCTTTACTTTACTATATTAATTTGATGTCATATTACGTTTTGGTTTAATAAAAACACGATGAAGTTTCGTTCATTGAAAATATTCAAATTTGTTGTTCTGATTTTGTAAAAAAAAAAATGAAAAAATTTTACTCTTGTGCAAATTTTTAGTTTCTGTTGTGAAGAAACTGCATAAACACGACAGTACAGCGCAGAAGCGTAGGACATCGTCTGCTCGTGAAGAATATTTGGTTCAACCCCATTAAGGATGACAAATAACAGTTCATCACATAATATTTCTATTTTCAAATTGTGATTGTCAAACTACTTATAGGCTAAATTAAAGCTGGTGAAAGGGTGCGTACACAGTAAATGCAGGTTTTATCCCCTACTAACCAGCGTCATCTCCCTCCAGTCTTAATAGATGTAACCGAACACAAACGCAGCAGGCAATCGGACAGATGGTTTAATGAACCTTCCGCTGTATGACCACACTAACGATGGATTGCTGCAGCCATGGAGCTGCAAGAGGGGAGATTTTAGCAAGTTAAAGTCTCACATGGTCGCAGTAGAATGTGGCGATGTCTAGTATGAGATTTTGCTAAGGTAAATCAGGGAATCAGAAAAATATTTTAAATTAGACAAGATTCCCTGGTACACTTTTGTTCCTAAAATTTCTACATTCCCGGTTTTTTCATTAATTTCTAATTTTTTTTCACATTTTATGAGGAGTATTTGAAATGTTCACAGCTTTGAGTGTAGCGGTTCAAGTTTAACAAACTCAAAATTATTTTTTTACATAGCCTTCTTTAAGCGCAATGCGTTTATTTCTTCGATGTTAAACTTTATGACACCCTCTGTGAGTACCAATTTTAGCAATAGAACTTAAACTTAAACATCCATATTAATTTTAATACCGTAATGTAGATAGCTGAGAAGTTTTTCGTAAGGGTTACCCTTGAAAACTACTTTTTTATAAGACTCGTGGCATCCTTGAGTGTTATGAAGTTAACCTTAGAATTTGTTTTCAACTTACGTAGTTTTCTTCGACATATAAAATTTAAAAATATAAGCTAAGACTTAAAATAAAATATTTACGTATGATGAGGATCTCCACAGCTCCTTTTGTGGCTCTAAAATGGCTGTTTTAAAAAGTTAATAATACTTTCCATTCACTGCAATGATAATGATAATTAAAAATTCTTTCAGAACGAATACCATAAATCGGAGATACATAATATGAAAAATACTCAAATTGCCATTGCTTAATTCATTTAAATTATTTGCGAATCTTCAATAAAAAAAAAAATTATTTTAAAATTTTTTTCTTAAATGATCATTAATTTTTAGTATCTTGAAGATATAAGGTCCCTAAAAATAAGATTAAGTTGAACTCCGGGGTGAATTGAATGAAACAGAAAACCGTTCATATAATTCTTTTAATACGGCCTCTAAGAAACTTTATAATATTTTCATTATAATTTAACATTATAATATTTTATAATATTATAAAATTTTACAAAATATTATTATAATATTATAATATAATATTTTCAAACGTATAACACAAAAATTTTTTCTAAATATATAACACGAAAGAAACAACAATAATAACTTAAGAGTCTACGATACCCATTTATAGGTGCAGCAAAACCTTACCTATGTTATACATAATTTCTCCGTTATAAAGTTACTTTTTATTGATATGAAAAAAACTGTATAATAAGGGATGATAGTCAAAGGTTTATTGCTATTAGTTATTAAAATTAGTATGTTATTTACCTAACATTTTACAATTTAAAAATCGGTAATTTAGGTTATTTCAAACATTTTTTATTCATCTTATAATGGTAAAATTACTATGTTTTTTACCAATACACATAGATTAGGGGATTCTCTTATCGCCAAAATTTTTAATAATATTATGGATGAATTTTGGACCCAAAAAACGGTGTTTAAAAAATTACATTTTTAGTTAAATATTACTAAACAGATGGCACCACCATGGGTTTTAATAAATCTTACAAACTTAGCGCCTCCCACGCGCCTCCTTCTATATAGTGAAACAGCCATATTCTCGGAATGAGATAGACGAACGATTATGCATTGAAATTTGAAATATTGCATCGGTTAGAATAAAGTACTTTACTCTTAAATTTTAAATTTTAATATTAGTCAACTGGTTTTAAGGTGAAATGAACACATTTTTTTTAATGATCATCTCGGATTTTGTTAAAATATGGTATATAGGTAGAATTTATCAAAACTAACAAAAATTTGTTTCTGCCTGTTTGTACAAGTTTCAGTTTTGTTTGTACCTCAATATTTTTTTGAGATTTTCAAGAAAAATATCTATGACACGGACGGGCATGATTAGGTTAACGAGATTCTCTTAGCGCGGAGAAACACATAGAATTTTTTAAATTTTGAATTTTGGATTCAAAATAGTCTAGAACGTTTGTACTTCGTTTGTGCTTGTACTTTTTTTTTGTAAGTTTTATTTTCGTTTGTACTCAAAGAGTTTTTGATATTTTCAAGAAAAACATCATAAATACCGACGCGCATGAGTGAATTAACGAGATTCTTTTAGCACGGGGAAACATATTTTTTTAAATTGTGAATTTTGGATTCAAAATAGTGCTTGTTTTTGTTTTTAAGTTTCAAGTATTATAAGCTTGATAGTAGGTCTATTTGTCATGTTACTTCAAACTACTCTGAGCAAGTTAGTATAAAAAATAGTAATAAGGGGATTGATCATTTTACACCAATCAATTAGAACAAACTGTGTTCTGGTTACACTAGGATTGTGATACCAAACTATAGCGGAGTGATTCAAGAAAACTTGGGGGGGGACATGTAGATATGCTTCCAACACAATTCCAACAATTGAAATTTTGGGATAAAATTGATGTCAAACGTTAAAACACCGTTTGAGCTTTAATGAGCTTCTATTCCCATTATTTTAATTTCATTTTCGGCCAAGTTATGAGTATTTAAATTTTAGAGTACTTCTTCGAACAAGTTCCGTACAATAAGGCTCAAGTTTAATTCTATTTTATAAGATTAAAATTTTATGTGTTTCCCCGAGCTAAGAAAATCTCGTTAACCTAATGCCCGTCAGTATCCTGGATATTTTTCTTGAAAATCTCAAAAAAATATTGAGGTATAAACAAAACTGAAACTTGTACAAACAGGCAGAAACAAAGTACAAACGATAAAGAGTATTTTGAACTTGATCCTGTAGTTGTTGTCCAGAATCTCGTTAACCCAATCATGCGTGTCAGTGTCCTAGATGTATTTCTTGAAAATCTCAAAAACTATTTGGGTACAAACGAAAATGAAACTTGCACAAACAAGTACAAACCAAACACAGACGTTCTAGACTATTTTTGTATCAGAAATTAGAAATTTTGATTTACCACGTGTTACCTAGAATCTCGAAAATTTCAAAAACTATTTGGGTACAAACGAAAATAAAACTTGCACAAACGTTTTACAAACGGTCTAGACTATTTTGAATTCAAAATTTTAATTAAAAAATTCTATGTGTTTTCCCGTGCAAAGAGAATCTTGTTAAGCCACTCATGCGCGTCAGTTTCATGATGTTTTTCTTAAAAATCTTAAAAACTATTTGGGTACAAACGAAAATAAAACTTGCACAAACAATCACAAGCAAATTACAAACGTTCTAGACTATTTTGAATTCAAAATTCGAATTTTAAACAAGCATGTCTCCAGCCTCCCCCCCCAAGAGAAATTTTGAAATTTCTCGAAAACTATTTGGGTACAAACAAAAATAATGTTTGCACAAACAGGCACAAACGAAGCACAAACGATTTAGACCATTTCGGAGTCAAAATTCGACATGGGGGGGCTAGCATGTCTACAGCCCCCCCCCAGGGAAATTTTTGGGTACAAACGAAAATAATGTTTGCACAAACAGGTACAAACAAAGCACAAACGATTTAGACTATTTTGGAGTCAAAATTGAAATTGGGGGGGGGGCTGGGGACATGCACCTTAAAAATCTTGTAGTTGCTTTTTCATCTTTGATTCCCAAAAGGCATCATTTTTGGCAATTTTTTCAAATTTTAATCCTTTTGGAGTCCATACCGCAAAATTACACACCTGAGCTTTCGTTACCTGAAGTTGACCCTGAACTTGAAAATACCATTTGTGGTTTTTATTAATTTCAATAAATAATTGAGATAAATAATTTTATAAATTTTCTTGTATGTTAACAAATTATTTTCGGGAACAAACTGGTAAACACTCTATAAATGTTAATTTAATCAATGAAACTTTAAAATCGCAACCACGCGGTGCAAAATACTAAAATAATAGAATTTTCAAATTTGCTGACCTTCGTAGGTATGCGAGACTATAATATTATTTATGGAAGGGATGAAGGGTAGTGCTTTTATCTCAACATGGTACCTCCTTCTAAAAAAAATTCCCTGCACCCCGCACACCCAAGCGATACAACTTGTACCTAATCGTCTACGATACGAGTCTACTCTTAACTAAAAAAAAAGTGGTCAAACTTGAACCTAAGCAACGAAAAAAAGGTTTAGTTTGAAATTATGTGCGTAAAGCAAATTATTTAGTTTATGAAAGAATTTTAAAAATTTAGGTTAAAACTTAACTGTGCGTTAATTAAATATATTTATTATAGTTTTAACTGTATAAATAAATTAAAGTTTTAATGTTATTGGTATTGTTGTTAACTTTTCTCCTAATTTTAATATAATTATTCTTTTTTTCGGAAAATTGTTTTCGAGCTTTTCTTTTACTTTTCTCGCCGGATGAAAATTATCACTTATTACTATTATCAGTTTTACTGGTTACAACATGAAGACGTCAAAAGTGCACTTTTATATGGCAGTATGCTATCTTCTCAAACTGGTCAGAATTTGATTTCTTTTTGATTTAATTAATCCTTATAATTTTTTAATGATGTAATATTTTACAACCTGTTGACATTATTTTAACTTCACAGTAAGTCAAAATGCCATCGCAGTCGGTCTATCATGTTAAGGTAAGATTACATTTTTTAATTAATTTTGTACAATAAAACATATAAACTATAATCTGTTGAAACAATTAGATTAAATTAAAAAAAAATCATTTCATTACCTATAATTTTTTGAATACTTTGAATAATATCTATTTTATCAAATATTAGAAATTTACTGGTTTTATTACAATATGTTTTGGATCTGGTGAACATGCATACAACATCTTCAGATACATTTTTATAGAAAAACGTTAGGTTAAGTTATATATTACTCAAGTAATATATATTAAATATTTCGAATTTTTAACTAGTGAAAATTTATTACATTATATGATTTATTTCAAAACACGTGTCATACTATCAACCTTAAATGATTAATTACAATAAATAAAAAGTTTTACGCTGGCTCTGTTAGGAAAATAAATGTGGCAAATTTGAAATGCCAGTTTTTTTGGAATCATTTTAAACCCCTGGTTGGCAATGGCATAGATTCAAGGGGCCACTTACACAAAAAAAAAGTAAAGAAAAATTCAGAAGCAAACTAATTTCCAATTTCGGTCACCAAAATTGAGCTTTTATTTACCCATTGTTTAAACGACTAATTTATGTTTGTTTTAGAATTTTGTTGCATTTACTTAATATGTATCTTATTTATTATATTTAATATAAAATGTTTAAATATACTTATTTAAAAACAATAATAAAAATAAAACATATTATAGCAATAAATATTAATTACAAAAAAAAACTAAAAAAAAAAAAATTTTTAAAAATAATATTTAAAATCATTAAAAAACGTGGCTGAAGTTGTACACGAACTCAAACTCAAAACTAAGTGTCTGAAAAACCTACCCTTAGATAATAAAAGTAAATTTTATGTACCAGCCGCATCTTTTGAGATATCCTTATAAATTTTGGTACACATGTTTAAAATATTATTACCAATAACCATGTCAAATTGCATTAGCCGCATTAGAAGCTAAGAGTTTGAAAATCTTACATTTATATAAATATCGGAAGTAAATTTCGTGTACCAGTCGCATCTTTTAAGATCCCCTCATAAATTTTGGTACACATGTTTAAATATCATTACCAATAACCATGTCAAATTTCATTAGCCTCATTAGAGGCTAAGGGTTTGAAAATCATACCTTTAGATAAAAATTGGAAGTAAATTGCGTGTACCAGCCGCATCTTTTAAGATCCCCTTATAAATTTTGGTACACATGTTTAAAATATTATTACCAACAACCATGTCAAATTTCATTAGCCGCATTAGAAGCTAAGAGTTTTAAAACCTTACATTTAGATAAAAATCGGAAGTAAATTTCGTGTACCAGCCGCATCTTTCAAGATCCCCTCATAAATTTTGGTACACAAGTTTAAAATATCATTACCAGCAACCATATCAAATTTCATTAGCCGCATTAGAAGCTATGAGTTTGAAAATCCTACATTTAGATAAAAATCGGAAGTAAATATCGTGTACCAGCCGCATCTTTTAAGATCCCCTCATAAATTTTGATACACATGTTTAAAACATTATTACCAACAATCAAGCCAAATTTCATTAGCCGCATTAGAGGCTAAGGATTTGAAAATTTTACATTTTGATAAAAATCGAAAGTAAATTTTGTGTACCAGCGGCATCTTTTAAGATACCCTCATAAATTTTGGTACACATGTATGAAATATCATTACCAACAAACATGTCAAATTTTATTAACCGCATTAGAGGCTAAGGGTTGGAAAATCTTACATTAAAATAAAAATCGGAAATAAATTTCGTGTACCAGCCGAAACTTTTAAGCTCCCCTCTTAATTATGGTACACATGTGTGAAATATCATTACCAACAACCGTGTCAAATTTCATTAGCCGCATTAGAGGCTAAGGGTTCAAAAATTCTACATTTAGATAAAAATCGGAAGTAAATTTCGTGTACCAGCCGCATTTTTTAAAATACCCTCATAAATTTTGGTACACATGTTTAAAATATTATTACCAACAATCAAGCCAAATTTCATTAACCGCATTAGAAGCTAAGGATTTGAAAATTTTACATTTAGATAAAAATTGGAAGTAAATTTTGTGTACCAGCCGCATCTTTTAAGATCCCCTCATAAATTTTAGTACACATGTTTAAAATATTAACGTTGTAAAGTGGTCTAAATAACTAAATTTAGTCGTATAAGAAATTTTCATTTTTTAGTTATAATTCCCACATACAATGTAAGTTATAACAACGTTATCTCTAGTTATAAAAACTTTCTTAAAACTCAATGTTGCTTGGGAAGAGTTTGTAAATCCTACATTTAGATAAAAATCGAAAGTAAGTTTTCGTGTACCAGCCGCATCTTTTAAGATCCCCTCATAAATTTTGGTACACATGTTTAAAATATTATTACCAACAATCAAGCCAAATTTCATTAGCCGCATTAGAGGCTAAGGATTTGAAAATTTTACATTTAGATAAAAATAGGAAGTAAATTTTGTGTACCAGCCGCATCTTTTAAGACTCCTCATAAATTTTGGTACACATGTTTAAAATATTATTACCAACAATCAAGCCAAATTTCATTAGCCACATTAGAGGCTAAGGATTTGAAAATTTTACATTTTGATAAAAATCGTAATTAAATTTTGTGTACCAGCCGCATCTTTTAAGATCCCCTCACAAATTTTGATACACATGTTTACAATATCATTACCAATAACCATGTTAAATTTCATTAGCCTCATTACAGGCTAAGGGTTTGAAAATCATACTTTTAAATAAAAATCGTAAGTAAATTTTGTATACCTGCCGCATCTTTTAAGATCCCCTCACAAATTTTGATACACGTGTTTACAATATCATTACCAATAACCACGTTAAATTTCATTAGCCGCATTACAGGCTAAGGGTTTGAAAATCATACTTTTAAATAAAAATCGTAAGTAAATTTTGTATACCTGCCGCATCTTTTAAGATCCCCTCACAAATTTTGATACACGTGTTTACAATATCATTACCAATAACCACGTTAAATTTCATTAGCCGCATTACAGGCTAAGGGTTTGAAAATCATACTTTTAAATAAAAATCGGAAGTAAATTTTGTGTACCTGCCGCATCTTTTAAGATCCCCTCATAAATTGTGGTACACATTTTTAAAATATCATTACCAATAACCATGTCAAATTACATTAGCCGCATTAGAGGCTAAGGGTTTGAAAATCATACCTTTAGATAAAAATCGGATGTAATTTCGTGTAGCATTTCGTGTGCATTTTGAAAAATGTTCAAATTTAGAAGATATAATATTTGAAGAAGTGCAATCGGAACGCTTTTTGTACAGTTGTAAGAAAACCAGTATAACTATTGGACAGAAAATTCTGAAAGTGTGGCCGGAGATAAGTTTGAAATTATTATGCTACACTATTTTACCAAAAATTCAAGAAAAATTGTGTTTTAAATGGCTTAGAAGAAGTTATTACAAACATTATAGAAAAATTTAAAAAACTAAATCATATAAATGAATTTAATGATGATTTTCCTACCACCTACATTTACAACGAAATATATTTAGCGTTACATTAAAATACAAATTACATTTGCTATATTATGTTTAAATTTTAAATAAATTATAAATAAATAACTTTTTGAGATCACACACAATATCAGCACTAGTGATGTTGTTCTGATAAAGCTGTGTTATTAACCTCTTTCTTCAGATGTGAAAAAAATTCGAGAAACTTTGACCGTACAAAGTTTACCGTAATAACCGATCATTATTATTTATAGTGGCTCATGAGCATAAGCCATCCGACGGGAAGTCTCGCGCGCTGGAGTGTCTCCCACTTTTAGCATTTTTTTGCAGGTTTTTCAAACCCTTAGCCTCTAATTCGGCTAATGAAATTTGATATGGTTGTTGGTAATGATGTTTCACACATGTGTACCAAAATTTATGAGGAGATCTTAATGGATGCGGCTGGTACACGCAATTTAATTCGGATTTTTATCTAAAGGTATGATTTTTAAACCTTTAGCCTCTAATGCGCCTAATGAAATTTGACATGGTTATAGGTAATGATATTTCACACATGTGTACCAAAATTTACTAGGGGATCTTATAAGATGCGGCTGGTACAGGAAATTTACTTCCGATTTTTATCTAAATGTATGATTTTTAAACCCTTAACCTCTAATGCGGCTAATGAAATTTGACATGGTTATTGGTAATGATATTTTAAACATGTGTACCAAAATTTATGGGGGATCTTAAAAGATGCGGCTGGTACACGAAATTTTCTTACGATTTTTATATAAATGTAGGATTTTCAAACCTTTAGCCTCTAATGCGGCTAATGAAATTTGACATGGTTATTGGTAATGATATTTTAAACAATTGTGCCAAAATTTATGAGGATATCTCAAAAGATGCGGCTGGTACATAAAATTTACTTTTGTTATCTAAGGGTAGGTTTTTCAGACACTTACTTTTGAGTTTGAGTTTGTCTACAACTTCAGACACGTATAGTTTTTATTAAAAATTGTTATAACAGGCTAATTTTTGAATATTTTTATAAAATATGTTTTTATAAAGAGCCACAGCAGTGGAGTGATGTGATCGCTGGTTGAGTATAGAGCGGAAATTCTGGGTTCAAATCGCGGATTGCACAGAATTTCTTGGCTCGGCCTTCCGGTGGTCATCTACACTCCTGTGGTGATCCCTGATGTTTGTGTCGACGTCATTACCGTTGATACGGCTGCGTCACACACGAGAGTTTACAAGACAGGTTAAGGTAGACAGGGAATGAAGCCATGGGCCTTCTAGGCCTGTAGAGCTGTAATATATACATATATATGTTTTTATAAAGACACTTTATAACTATTATAAGTTAAAGGCATTATAATTATTATTAATGAGTGACTTTTAAACCCAATAAGTAAAAAATAAATTTATGTGCAAAACCTGTAGATTATAATGAATAAATTACTTATTTGTTATTAGTTATTACTCAAGCAGAGAATGAAATTTGTTTATCTGAAACTGGTTGATTGCAGAGTATACTTTGTATATTATCTTTTAAATTTTTATAACGATTTGAGTACCTTATATAGTATTATATTGAAAAATATTTTAATTTATTATTACCTACATAAAATGCAACCACAATCGTTTAGACATATTAATGTAAGTTAATTTTTTTACATATAAAATTTATTAGTTGGTTAAACTATTAACTTTAATAGAAAATTATTAATCCGAGTAAACAATAAAATTGAAAAATATAACTAGAATATAAACGGTTATCAGCTATATTCGATTACACCTAACTGTAAATTAAATTATTTTGAAAATATGCATAAAGTCATTATTGAATTAAAATAATAGTAAAGTAAAACAGGGTTACTTGTACCCTGGGGGGTTATTTAAACCCCCCAATTGCCAATTCTCAAGGTTAGTAATTAGATATCGGACAACGTCGAAAAACGTTTAAATCAGTTTTTTTTTTGTTCTTTCTTTTTTAAAATAAGTTTAGTTTGAAATCTACGATTTAATACATTGAGCTAGCGAGGTAAAATCACGACGTTACTTTGCTACTCGCAAGAAGGTTTTTCCTCTTCATTTCATTGTTTTTTTATAAAAGCAGTTTTAAAGTATAATATCTTATGTATATATGGATATATCAATAAACTTACGTTTGTATATAATAAATAAACATTAAAAAATAATAAGAAATTCTGGTCTATAATTACACAATTTTTTGTATTTTAGAAAACTACAAGTCAGTCCCAAAACTTCAAACCATGTCTGAAATCAAAAATATGTCAGTTAATCGTACCTGGAGGTAGTGCAATAGTACTGGGAATAAGTTTAATAGTACTTCAAGGAACTATAATGCATATAATTGCAGAAAAAATTTTTAATCTTAACTCGGATTCCATAGTATTCAGAATGTGGCAAAAATATCCTGTAAAAATACCACTTGCAGGCACTTTATTTAATTGGACAAATCACAAAGATTTTTTTAACAAAAGCGTTAAGCCAAAATTTGAAGAAGTTGGCCCTTATACATTTTTACAAGACATCGAAAGAGTTGACATCGTACGAAACAAAAACAATAATACCATTACATTTAAGCAACTTCGCACATATCACTACGATAAAAATTTATCCACCAATGGAAATATAAGTGACCGAATAATTACTATTAATTATTTGACAATGGTACGTAAATAAATCCTAACAACAAAATTAAATTAACTGCAAAAATATACAATTTAAACTTATAGCTAGGAGGTCACTTGGTCAAAGATTGGAATGATGCTTTAAAAGATATTTTGTCAGAAGTTTTTTCACAGTTTGAACCATACCACTACCTTAATAGCACTATAGATGAGGAAACTCTAAAAGGAAACTACAATTTCCTAATGGAAATGATGAATTACATAGATTTTGTCTTCCCAGATATTCCACGATTGGACGGCTTTGCATGGGGTAAACTTGTATGATTGATTACAAAAAATAAAAAATAAATTTAATTTTAAAACACAAACTTTAGAGGAATGACAATCCAAATTTTGAAGGGTTGTTTAATATTGCAAATGGTGAAAACAGACAATTTGATGTTGTAAATTGGAATTACGATAGTCGAACACATTACTTTAACGAATCCTGTAGCAAGGTCAAAGGATCAATGGGAGATCTTTATTCTTTCCCACTAAATAAAGAATTTATTATTATTTACGTTCCAGAAGTTTGTAGATATCTCACCCTCTATTTTGAAGAAGAAGTCAAAGTCGATGGGATACTAGGATATAAATATTCTTTTACGAAATTAACTTTCGATAACGGTGAATGAATTAGTGTATTGGTTAAATATTAAAATTTTGTGCAATATTTGTTTAAAAAAACTGTGCGATTGTAATAATTTTAGGTACCTTGAATCCTGAAAATAGATGTTTCTGCAATGGACGCTGTATACCATCTGGATTAATTGATATATCTCCTTGTCAGTTCAATCTACAAGTGTTTTTCTCTTTACCACATTTTTATAATGCTGATCCAATTTATTCGAATTCCTTTGAAGGGTTAAATCCTGAAAAACAAAAGCACGAATCGTACATTGTGGTGGAACCTGTAAGTAATCCATATATTTTCGTCTAGCTGAACAACAGGAAATAAATATGTCACATTTATAACATTTTTCTTATCATACCAGAATTCATTGCTAAGTTTGGAAGTTAAAATTGCAGTTCAATTGAATATTTTAGTATCTCCCGTTGATGGAGTCAGGTATAAATATTACTTAATATTAGGTACCTACTATTAAAAATTTTATAATATAAATTTCCTATTTTCAGTTACTTTGAAGATTACCCAACATTATATTTTCCCTGCTTTTGGGCTGAAACGCATCTGCAACTACCGGATGATGTGAAAAATTACCTGGTAATGTATTTGTATGTTCCATACGTTTTAATTGTTACCGCTACTTTATTAATTATCATCGGAATATCTACCATTTGCTATGTTGTCTATAAAAATAAACAGTTTTGGTCATTAAATAAATCGCAAAATGTGGATCGTGATGTAATTGAAAATGTTCCGTTAAATCAAAAATAAGTCCATCTATATTGAGGACTAAGAGTCTTTGTAAAATATTGGATATTCCAATGAATAAGAACAGTAAAGCGTAGTCTACCAATTTGTTTGTTTTTCTGAGTTTAAGTTTTGTGAAATCAAGTCTTTCGTTATGATTTGAACAAATTCCCTCCAAATTCCATCAATTTTTTGAAGAACTACCACCTACAACTAAACTACAACTAAAAACAATATACAAAAACATTTTAGGCCAAAAATGCTTTTAGATGAGATCATGCAAAATATTGATCAAGATACAAATAAAAACTAATATGACTATTATTATTATTATAGGTACTTACAATTTTCTGTAAATTAAGTGTACAAACAAATAATCCAATTTTTTCAGCTACATTTCAGGCTTAATCTAAATAAAAGTAAATTAAATTGTTCAATCAAAGTATTTGCCATTGCATTCTATAACTTTAAGTCAGTTTTTGGCCAGCTGATTCTAATTTTGGTCTCATCCACTGATTCAAAGTGCATATCGGACAAGGCGTGTTGCATCGACCGGAACAAGTGGTAATCGGATGGAGAAATGTCTGCTGAATACGCCGGGTGCTACAAGACATCCCAGCCAAGACTCATTAAGGTGTTTTTTGTACTGGAAGCAATGTGTGGCCTGGCGTTGTTTTGCAACAATTTCACTAGACGTCCTCCTTTGCTAGTATTCGAGCATTTGCGTTCCAATTCTTGACTCAAGCAGATTAATTGACGGTTGTAGCAGTTTGCAGTAACTGTTTCACCCGCTTCCAATAATTCATAATAAAGCACGCCCTTGATATCCTATCAAATGCAGAGAAGAACTTTCTTTCCAAAGCGATTGGGTTTTGCGACCAAGTTTGATGATTTTGCCGGAATTTACCCATGACTTCCTGCGTTTTAGATTTTTATGAAATATCCATTTCTTATCGCCTTTAACGATTTTTCTCAAAAAAACACAAAAAATGTTGGTTTTTGATTGTGTTTGGCCGATGACATTGTATTTTGTTTCAATGACTACAGTTCTGACTATGATGCGATAGGCATCAAAACCGGTGTACAAATCGCTGTCGTTTTATTTGCAACCCCTCTTTACCAAGATCTTTTATCCACCTTACGTGCTTTAGGGTGTGAAGTTTTTCCAATTAAATCGGTAAATTTAAGCAGAAAGATCTTTTAAACTGTAATATTAGCTCAACTCTACTACATCATGGCTACAACTACTACAGCAGCAATTATTTAAACGCTTCATTTTCATTTGTTTTCATTATTAAAAATAATATCTTTTGGAGCCGGTTAGCGTGCTACTACAAGCTTAGAGCGATAGCCTCGGCAATAACTCTTTTTAAACTACTTTTTTGAATGATTACCTTCAAATGGTCGTAGCACTACAGCTGTAAATATTTTAGTATAAGTAGCCCAATATCTTTTAATAAAATGTGAAATTATCTACCAACTAAATTGTCTTTTATTGTCTAAAATCACGAGACTTCGGTTTATGGTGTAAATTATGAAAATACAGCTTGACCCACAAGAACTCGGGCAAACGTTTAAACAAAAAAAACTTATTTAAACGCAACAATTCAAAAATTTAAAAATGAATAATAATTAACAACCTTGTGTACATCATAAATTATAAAATTTCAAAGTGGCTTTGGCTTTCTTCTACGTCGATACAGAGCTTTAAACGTTGAATAAAATTTTTGGCTGTTTTTCATACCTCTTCTAGGGATATTTTGTCCCATTCCTGACGCAAAGATTGTTTTAGTGATTCCAAATTTTTGTGTGGTTTTACACAGGCCCTGGCTTCTAAAATTGACCATATGGCGTAATCAATGGGGTTGAGATCTGGTGAATATGGAGGCCATTCAGCGGAACTGATAAAATCAGGAAAATTGATTCGGCACCACTCTTGCGAAGTTTTCGCCTTATTGGCAGGTGCAGAGTCTTGTTGAAAGGTCCAATGTTGGTCACCAAAGTGCTGTTGGACCCACGAAAAAACTACAGTCTCTAAAATATCTCGGTGGTAGATTTTTTTGTTAATTTTTACTCCTTTTTCTACAAAAACTAAAGCTGTTTTACCGGTAACACAAATTCCGCCCCAAACCATGACAGACTTGGGAAATTGACGATGACCAACGATGGCCAAAGGTCTGGGTGCTTTTTCTGACCAATACCTATCATTTTGACGATTGTGAAATTGTTCACACGGCATCGTTGAAGTCGTACTCGCTTGTTTTCTCAGTTAGCATTTGGGCTTTTCAAAGCTTATAAGGCTTCTTTTTAAGTTTATTTTTAGCTATTCGTCGAGCCAACTCTCGAGAGATTCCAGTTTCACAAGCCACTTTTTGCATCGACAGTTTGATGATATTGCAATTCCGGTGAGTGTTGGCAGAACATTTTTTTCTTTTTCCGGGTCGGTCTTCCATATTACCAAGTTCCTTGAATCGTTTGATGGCGTCGGAAATGGTTTGTCAAGGAATTTTAAGAATTCAAACTATTTCACATTGACGATTTCCAGTTTTAAATAACGATTAAATTGCGGCGCGACTTTTTGACATCTTGTCACTCACAAAATTATTGCTTGATTTTTTTGCTCTTTTGTTTTTCTGATCTCCATAGTTCTTAGAATCGGATTATTAAATTATTTTTCAAAAAAATTCAGTGATTTTCGCGAAAAAAGAAAAATATGTTTGTCCGGGATCTTGTGGGTCACGCTGTAATGTTGAAATTTTGTATTTTTTATATAAAAAAATTTTACATACAAAAATACACACCTTTTTTATATAGCAAATTTGGCAAGCTACAACTTCATTTTAGTAAGCTTTCTTCAGCAAAAAATTAAGCTGTTTTAAAGCACAAACCAAAATTAAAGGAAAATAAAGAACACTACAGGTAAGTGCACAAAACCAATAGAAATAAGTTAAGAGAATGTAAGTAAAATAATCGTAAACTTACAACCCCTAACGAGAAAGTTATACAAAAAAAGAATTAATAGGATGTTGCAATCCAAAGCGATTAAAACTTCGGTTTGTTTTTCCACCATCGTCTTATAGATTAGCCTCTTAGGTAATATATTAGAGAACCTGGGTTGTGAGTTCCGAAAGAAAATGAAAATCGAAGGTAGTTTCTTGAGTGCTTCAAAATCAGATAACCAAAATGAACTTTTTTGAGTTACTAGTGCTATGATTCAAATAATAAAAAAAGAAAAAAAAATAAAAAATAGGGACTGTCTTGCGCATTAATTTAAATGTGACAGTAGTGTGTGCGTTAAGCGAGCTTAACTGCTCAGTGTCATCAGTCAAATGTTGAGTATAATGACACTCAGAACCTTAAACTAATCATAAGTTGAACAAACGCAGCGTAAAATTTTTGCGTTGAGTTTTTTAGTCAGCAGTTGTAAGTAGGCGCCCCGTTCAGCGAAACCTGATTAGTCAACTTCTTAGCCGCTGAGCTTCGCTGAACGCACACATTGTATGCCATTTTTGAGGAATAAATTTGCCAATGCATTTACTTATAAGAGCAGTTTCTGCCCCCAAGATCTTTTTGCAAATTTACCACAACATCATAATAAGATTATGGCACATAAAACGTAAAGTCCCAGATGGTAATTTTAAAAAAACAGTATTATGTGCGGTTTGGGAAAAATAAATCTTTTCTCTTTTTCAAAACCCCCCAAGCCTCTTTGCAAATTTACCTCACGACCATATGATTATAGCGCATACATTACTTGGTATTTCTTTAAAAGTGACACGGTGTGGTGATTTGGAAAAATACATGTTTAACTTTTTTTAACAGTTTTTCATGATTTTTGGATTTTTGTGCAAAATTTCATTTTAATATGTCGATATTTTTGATATTGTTTTATTAAATTATTACTTTATTAATTATATTATTGAAAGATAATATTGAATAGTTTTTTTTTATATTTATAAGAAAAAACCTTGTAATTTTTAAGTATTTTTTTTGTAATTTTTAATGTAATTGGTGCGCATGCCCAAAAGTGAAGTCTTTCCAATTTTCTTAGTTCAATGGTAAAACTCGGGTATTTTCGGTAACAATTGTCGATGTTATCACGAGGGTAAAGATTTCATATTTCTGATGCCAAACGCAATGACCCCAAGCAACTTTGGAATGATTTACAAATTCTAGAGGCATCTCGTGATTTTTCAGAAAAAGTGAAAAATTCTCTGGTTTTCTGATGACTCAGAAGATGATTATTTAGATCATTAATAAAATTTTTGTTTTTCATAATATCACAAACAATTTTTTGCATAGTTAAATATAAATTTTGGAAAAAAAAACAGAAGTTTTTAGGTAATTAATTATTGATCGATTACTATTATATCTGCTAATAAAACCACTGTCAAAGTAACAAAAGTGGAATTACTACTTTTAAACAAAGTACACAGAAAAAGCTCAAATTTACCTTCAAACGTAAAGATAAATAAATGTGGTTATACAAGCAACAATAAAAGTAAACAAATGGATTTTATACCCAGACTCAAAGTTTTTTTAGCTGTCCAGAACAATTACGAAATTGCAGATTTACCAGTTTGGATAGTGATAACAATATAAATATAACAGACCAGCAGTCTGGTGTAAATCAACCATGGATGGACTAAAGAGCGGGAAATCGCAGTTCAACATCTGAACTGAAAGTTGATGATGGTGATGACGATAGCAGTAGTAAAGATCGCCGACAACTAAAGTTGACCCTTCCTTAAGGTTATTAAACCAAAACTGAGGTTTAATAAACCCCTAAACCTAAAGGGAAAATATGCAAAATAATATAAGATCATCAGAGAGAATGCACCTAAAAAATTGATTTAGTGTTTCATTATATTTTTTGTAACAAAATTGAATTAAATATTAAAATTTATTCAGTAAACATGCATAAAAAGCAACTTCGTTTATATACCTATACAGTTTTTATTTGTAGACCATAACAATCGTTTGAATAACAACTTTTTTTACTTCAACTTTTTTTATAAATTAATATTGTTAGAAAAAATTAAACTGATATAAACTAAAATAAATTTATTAATAGACTAATAGTTTATTTAACACACTAAATTTTTTTTCTTTTAAAGTAGTGGATTGGTGGGATTGCTGAATGAGTGAGTGCGGAAATTCCGAGTTTGAATCATAGAGTTTACATTATACGCTGACATTTATAGGCCTTCTTTAAACATCGCTTTTTTCTTTGGGTTTTTACTGTAGCATTTTTTGGATATTCTTATAACGTCTATTTTTTTATAGATTTCTTTTCATTTGTATCTGAGTTGACTTTTTTTTCTTATAACGTAATCTTCGTGTAATAAATTATAAGAAAATAATATAAAAGATGAATTATCAGATTAACAAATTGGATTTTGTTAACTTTATTTTTGATAGGCAAAACCGTGAAATCCTAAGCAATCTAGAAAAAAACTAGAAACTTGCAAAAATTTCCAAACCTTGTAATTATAAAATTTAATAATTAGGTATAAAAAATAAAATTAACATAAATAATTTTTTAAATTATTAATTAATATTAAAAAAAACAGAATATTTGGCCAAGACTAAAATAGTGCCTATCTTGTTTCATACAAGAAAGAAAAATGTACCTGAAAACCATGATTGTTTTTTTTGTCAATTTTTTTATTTCGTACAATAACCCGTATTGGGTTTTAGTGTAGAAAATTTATTTGCTAAAATCTTCTTTCATTGATAATTATTATCGATAAAAAAACAACTTAATCTGCAACTTACAACTGCATTAAATGGAAAACGTTTAACAGCTAGGTACTAATTGTAAGAAAAGATATTAATTTATGTTGAAGTTATACAATAATTAAACAGTTTACTTGAAAACAGAAAGGTCGCCAGGCTGTCCTCATGTTTGGGAAACCCAAACAAAGTTTAATAATCCAATCGTAAAGTTCCCACAAAATAAACGTTGTCCAAAAATAAAATTAAACGTTGAATTATCGTTCCTCATATGCACCGACTATCTTAACCAAAAACTTTGCTGTTATTTTACGATTTGACAACTCGGCAGTGAAAACATTTCAGCAACAAATCCATTCACTTGGATCCGTTCCATTTTTACAATTAAAATTACAATCGGTACAAAGTTATTGACTGTCGGACCAAAAAGTTTTAATCAATCTCCAAAGCAAAAAGAGGTTTGATGTGTCACATCACATGACTTTCCCATTTATCAGGTTAAATAATAAAAAAACTGGAAAAGTGGTTCGATTTCATTTGTCTACTGGTAAACTTTCAATTAAGCATTTGCCTTATTCATTTTTTGTATTTCGAATAACCATACAATAATTTGTCATTTTTTGAAGCAAATGGAATCTCGTTAATCCATTCGTGCGCGTCCACGAAAATAAAGTTTTTAGCAGAGGAATTTCAGATGAGCAATCGCATTGAAACATTTTATCCATTTATATTTGGTAGGACCATCCAATAATCTGTTATTTTTTATTTAAAAAAAACTTAAAACGAATGGAATCTCGTTAATCCATTCGTGCGCGTCATTAAAAATTAAAGAAACTAAGATAAAAGAGGTTTTAGCCGAGGAATTTTAACTAAATTTTTGTCAGTTTTTTAGACAGCTTCTTTAAACTAAAATTCGAAATTTGAAGTCAATTGGTGCATGCGTTTGTTCATAATTGTAGCCGGAGAAAATGCAGGCACACACATCTCGAGATTGTTTCAAAAATCGTTTACGATCAAAATGATACATTTGTATCGAAATTCTGATGAAGTTGGTTTTTACTGCGTAAATTAGAAAGTTAAAAAAGAATTCTACCTGATTGGTCCAACTTTTTTCTTCAAAATTCTTACGCGAAGTGTGCAAGATTAGGTTCAAATTGGTCAAAAGGCTAAGGCCTGGTATTTCAGTGGGCAGTTAAGAGCCCTCTTTCAAAATCAGGTAACTTATCAACGACAAAGAAACGAAAGTTCAGAATAGGATAAACATATATAAATATAACTAAACTTTAGTAACTAAAATTTTAATTTTAAAACTAAACAAAAGTTATGTAAAATTATGTACCTGTAGTTTTATGACCTTTTATACCTGTAGTTTTATCACAAAAAAAATTTATCCCTTTCTAAACTTTTGAACAAAGCAGATGTTCAAACCATTTCAGACTTCTTTTTTCGATTTTTGGTGTTTTTATTTGCTTTATAATTTCTTTGTTAGGAATTCCTTGTAATTGTTTATATTTTAGCATTGCGGCTTAGATAGTCATTTTTTACAGCTCTGAGTTTTGTTTTCATTGCTTCTTTTACCATCCTCATCTCACATTTGTAGCATATAACTAACTCCAACAATGACTTTTCTATCCGCTTTTTATTTATTTTCTAGACACTTCCATCTATCCCACAATCTTTTTTCTTTTTTGGATTCTATTTTTTATTTTTATAACTGCCAGTCTGAGCTTCTCTATTATTATAGTCCTTAAATATTCAAAGCTGTTTACCTGTTTAATCATTACATCATCGTCTACCATTATTTCAAAATTAGAGACAGAGTTAACTATCAGATAATAATCGGTCTTTGCTATACTCATGTAAAATCCTTACTTATACCTTATATTTAGTTATAGTTATATATAACTTGTATACGGTTTTACCCGACTCTACCCTACTAATCGTACAAGGGGAATTCCCAAGAGTTCATTGAAAATATTAATCGCAACATCTACCTGTTCTTATACACATGGTAAAGACATCCGACTTGGAAAACCACAAGAAACAAATATTTTTGACGTTTAGGGATCTGTATGCAAAAAAGTGGTTTTTATCATCACCTAACATATCAAATTAATTAAAGTAAAAATGCACTTTGGCAGTTTCCTAATATTTATTTATAAATTATTATTTATTGTCGACTGATTTTGAGAAAACAATTTTAATTATTAATTTTACATTTGTTGTTATTATTGTTATTAGATAATTTATTATAATATAAACTCCTGAATATCAGTGCCGGATTAATTCACTTTTCTACCACCCTTTTTCTACTACTCAACTAACGTTGTACGTTAACCCTGACTGAAGGATATTATTATTTATTAAAGAATACTCAACGGAATTTGCTATGATATAAACATTAAATTAAAGTCATTAGTTGAGCTAAAAATCGGCTTTAACATTTTACTTTCTACCCAAATTTTAACCTAATTGATGCATGAAAGAATTAAATTTAATTTAATAATTTTTAAACGTTGCCCGTTCGTGAACTTTACCATGATAAAAATGTAAACCATAATTTATTGAGACTTTGACATTGGCAGATCATAAAAGAATTTAAAAGATTGGGTTGGCATTAAAATACAAAATTGTTATGTCCTTATTGAAAAACTCTATATAAACTTTAATACATTTTTACATTAATAATTAAAATTAATTATAATTAAAAACTATAAATTATTAAAATGAAACAAATTTAATTTTTACAAAAATGCATTTCAGGATATCGATCGATGTTGGTAAAAACAAGATAAAAGTACAAATTAAGAAGGATCAAAATACTACTTTTGATTTAAAAATTTCCGTTAAAAAATAATCGACGCCAATTACTTGAAAAAACATTACAAAAAGATTTATTTGAAACAATACAAATAAAAAAATGTAATCTCTGTTTAATGTTTTCTGTTTGAGATTTAAAGGTTTGTAATTATTAGAAAACTACATTCACCTAATTGACAATAATTTGTGAGAATTTTCTCCACCGGAAAATTCAGCGGCAGTTTTTTGCTTGTCTTCCGGAATTATTCAAATAATATTATGTAAATTAAGTTATTTTTATAACTATGTATCAATCTAGTAATTTGGTAATTTTATTATTTAAATTTATGGTAAGCACTGCAAACAACAAATTTCATTGTGGTTTGTTAACTAAAATTCCACTACAATCCTTGACGCGTTTATATAGGTACTATTAAAATCCTTTTCGAACTATTTAAATTTCAGACAGTTTACAATGCAGTCGCCGTTGGTCCAACACCGTGTAAGTTAAACTTTTCATTGATAGCTACTTATTTTTTTATTTTAAAATATAATATAGAGATTTACATATGAAATAATTAAATATTTATTTATTCATTCAACATTTTGTATATAAATTAATAGCTTCAAATAATTTTTTTTGTTTCCTTCAAAAAAAGCTATAGTTGTAAAGTTACCTTTGCTATTTTTGTTTAAAAAAATTTACCGTTTACATTCTGTTTTATTACTTATTATAATCTTTTGTTTATTAGATAACTACAATTATCCCAAAAGTGAAATACTCAAAAATCAAAAAAGATGTTAAATCACGTGGATGCTGCTTCATCATACCTGGAAGTGTTGCAATAATATTAGGATTAAATTTACTTATACTTCAAACAAGCGTAATGAATTTTATAGCAGAACAAATTTTAAATCTCAACTCAGATTCCGAAGTATTTAAATTATGGCAGAAATTTCCGATGAAGGTACCAAATTCGTTTACATTCTTTAATTGGACAAACCATGAAGATTTTTTTAACAGAAGTATTAAACCAAAATTTGAAGAAATAGGGCCTTACGTATTTTTACAAGGTACCGAAAGAGTTGATGTAGTGAAAAACAATAACAATAATACGATTACATTTAAACAAGTTCGTACATATGAATATGATCACGATTTACCAAACAACGGAAATTTAAGTGATCACCTAACAACATTTAACTATCTTACAATGGTAAGTAAAAATTTTGAAAATAAATGCTTAAAATCAAAATCAATTATTAATAGCAAAAAAAATTTATAATAAATTATAATAGTAAAATAAGTATCAATTTACAGTTTTCCGGCCACCTGATAGAAGAATGGAGTACTACTGCAAAAGATATTTTCTCAGAAACGATATCACTTTTAGACCCACACTACTATTTTAATACCATAGTAGATAACGAACTTTTAAAAGGAGGAAATAGTGCAATTATAGAATTATCAAATTATTTCGATTTCATCTTACCGGATTTTCCACGACTGGATGGTTTTGGGTGGGCTAAACTTGTAAGTATTTACTTCTTTGCTATCAAGATTTAAATTCAGATGTAAAAATTTTAGAGAAGCGGCGATCCAAATTTTGAAGGGGTGTACAATATTGCAAATGGTGCAAATAGAAAATTTGATGTGTTAAATTGGAATTACCAAAGCAAAACATCGAGTTTTAACGATTCGTGTGGCGAGGTCAAAGGATCAATTGGAGATATTTATTCCTACCCACTAAATAAAGAATATATTACTATTTTTTCTTCGGAAATTTGTAGATACTTAAAGTTTTATTTTGTGGAAGAAGTCGTAATCGATGGTATAATGGGATACAAATATGCAGCTACGAAATTGACTTTGGACAACGGTAAGTGGCCCAATTTTTTTTCCAATATGAAGTACTTTTAAAGATATAATTTTAGGTAGTTTAAATCCAGAAAATAAATGTTTCTGCGAAGAACCCTGTCTGCCATCCGGAGTATTTGGTGTATCTACTTGTCAGCAACATCTAAATGCATACTTTTCTTTACCCCACTTTTATAATGCTGATCCTATTTACTTGGAATCTTTTGAAGGACTGAATCCTGAAAAACATAAACATGAGGCTTACATAGTGGTGGAACCAGTAAGTAATTAACCTCTTTCAATTAAAAGAATAGTTAACTGCCGAAGTATTAATGTTTGTGTTACAATAGTTTATTTAAAGCAAAATAACAATAATTTTGACATAAAAAAAAGTACATATGACATTAATAACTTAGCAACTAACTGTTATTTTCGGCTTTTCAACAATATTAACTTTAAGTTTTTAATTTAGAATTCGTTGCTGGCTTTGGAATTTAAAATAGGAATCCAACTAAATTTGTTGGTATATCCTGTTGAAGATATCAGGTACATATTATTTTACTATTAATATTAAGAACGATGTTAACATTTTGAGTTTCAGTTTTTTTGAGGATTTTCCAAAATTATATTTTCCTTTGATGTGGTTGGACATGCGCGGGGAACTACCAAAGGAACTGAAAATGTACTTAAAATTTTATTTAAGTATTCCATATGGCATCATTGCTACCTCTGTGATATTAATAATATTGGGATTATATGTTACTTATATTGGTGTACATCGGTTTATGCAGTTTCGCTCATTAAAAATTGCACGAAATAAAAATCAAGATATTGAAATTAGTCCATTAAATCAAAAATAATAAATTATTTTAAATAATTTATTACTTACCTGTGATTATAGACGCAATTCTTTATTTAATTATTTTTTTCATAATGAAATACCTATTTATAGTATTCATCATCATCATCATCATCAAACTTCCTGAATTAGGCTAAAGCCTGATCCAGTGTACTTTGACGTTTAATTTATTTTACTTGATAAAAATACAAAATGATCAAACAACAAGCTGTTGAATTTAAACGGTCTGAACATTGTAAATTGAACATTTAAACAATATTTTATCAAGTTGATTTGTGCTATGTACTTATTTATAAGGCAAGAAGTTTTTCTTTGCCCAATTTTTATAAAATAAATCTTTTTTAAATAATTTCTTTATTGAACATGAATTTTAAACCTAGAACCCAGAATTTGGTATATTTATATTATAGATTTTTGTAATCAATTATTATCGTATAAAAGTGTTGGACTGTTAAGAATCTAAGTTTATTGCAATAATGGTTTAGCAACCACAAACGCCTAAGATTTTTGAAAAATTAAAGCTTTTTTGTGCCTATAAGAAATAAAAAAATTAGATTTAGATAGAGGGGATACGCAATCGATTGAAGAGTTTCGAGTGGCCGGTAATAGCACTAAAGTGTGACTTGCTGGTGATTACTAATCACTGATTAGTGATGATTACGTATAATTAAAATGGGTCACTCAACTTGCTAATAATGGTAAAAATAGTGACCGTATGTTTCATATAATATTTGAAATGATATATCGTGATTAATTTTTTCAACCCTAGTTTTTATTATACGTGGGTTGCTGGAAAAGTTTCCGGAATCTAGTAGTATCAGTGGCGTCACCTTTTTTTAACTGGCATATTCGTAAATTTTGACCTTTTTAACATATATTTCAGTTGACGATTTGTACTTAAGTAAACCAGTTTAGTTTACACAGCATTTAAAAAAAAAATTGTAAGAAAAAATGGAATTTTTGTGTAAAAATTTTCGTGCCATGATTTGTTACTACTGTAGATGTGGTCTAAATATGAAACACCATCCAAAACTACTGTTTATACCTGGTTTTCTGAATTCCAACTTAGACGCACCACTCTCAGTGATGCATTTCGTGCAGGTCATCCAGCAACTTCTGTTGTTGCCACTAATGTTGATGCTGTACGTGAAATAATTGAGCGAGATCGGAATGTGACATATGGAGAGATTCAAGCATGCTTGGGCATTGACATGAAAACAATACACACGATTTTTCATGATCATTTACAAGTATGGATGCTCTGCAGTCGTTGGATCTCACACAATTTGAGAGCAGCTCAAAAGCAATGTCGTGTCAAATGGCGTCGAGAAATGCTCAAGAAATTCAATCGAGGTCTTTCAAATTTGGTCTACAATATCGTTACTGGTGATAAAACTTGGATTTATTCATATGAACCCTAAAATAAGCAACAGTCCAGTGTTTGGGTATTTTAAACTGAGCCTAAACTAACAAAAGTTGTCCCTTCACGTAGTCCTGCAAAGCAAATGATCGCTTGTTTCTTTAGTATTACTGGACATGTGGCAACTATAGTTTTAGAAGATCAAAAAACCGTGAACGCTAATTGGTATATTACAATTTGTTTGCCGAAAAAATAAGAAAAAACAATAAAAATAAGCGAATTATTCTGCATCATGACAATGCAAGCTCTCACACAGCGCGTCAACGGTTGACTTCTTATCCAATAAAAATGTTGATTTAATGACCCTTTGCTCGAATTGACCTGATTTGTCACCTAATGATTTCTTTTTGTTCCCAAATATCAAAAATAAAATGAGTGGTGAGCATTTTTTGTCATCAGAAGCAGCTGTTAAAACATTTAAAACGCTGGTTTTTGAGGTATCAGCTTAAGAGTGGAAAAAATGCTTTGCAGATTCGACGTATGCAAAAGTGAATTAATCTCAAAGGCGAATACTTTTAAAAGCAATAAAATTATTTACCAAATTTTATATGTGTTTTATCATATAGTTTCTGGAAACTTTTCCAGCAACCTACGTAATTATCCATAATAGTAATCGACTTTTTTGCACTTTTTTTAAATGGCTATTAGCCAGTTTAATGAAACTTTTAAGCAGCAGTTAGGTTGGTGATCGTTCGTTAAGTGCACTTTTGCGTTTCATAACGGTATGTCAACACTAATAGGCCATCAAATTTTAACAGGTTAAATTTTTCCGATCAAGCGCTTGATCGAAGATCTACAAGATATTCATTCTAACCTAAAATTTAAAGTGTCGACAAAGCATGTTTAATTTGTTTTCAGCAATAAACAATCAGATATTTGGATTAACAATAATTTTTTCTGATCTAAAAAAGGTTAAATTACATAAAAACACATAATATACAAAAATAATTTAATGTTACCACGATGGGAACCGTGAATTTTATATGTCAAGAGTCCCATTTATTTTCGTTTATTTGAGCCACCAGAGAGCAGCATTCGGATACACAGCGAATACTACTAGTATTGTGCGGTAAGTGCGGAGTCAAAACTTTTTCCGCTTGTGGTT
This sequence comes from Rhagonycha fulva, assembly GCA_905340355.1. Lineage (NCBI taxonomy): Eukaryota > Metazoa > Arthropoda > Insecta > Coleoptera > Cantharidae > Rhagonycha > Rhagonycha fulva. The sequence continues at coordinate 6,490,112 of HG996559.1, forward strand.
ATACGCACTATTTTTTCTACGATTATAATTAATACAAAAATTCAAATATTATTAAAATTACAATGCTAACATTTAAATTAGTTAATAAGGTAATAAATAGTAATAATTTTAAAATCACATCGTTGCCATGGCAACTAAAATTAAAACATAACTGTTTAAATACTATCTGCATTAAAAAAGATTGATTAAATATATAAAATGTCATACAATAAAAAATTGTTATTTTTTTGTATCCAGATGGAAATACATAATATTTACTCATAAAATTTAAGTTTTTACTTCAAAAAATTTTTAATCTAGCTGAAATTAATTTAATTATACACCATACGATTTTCAAAGCCAAGTTTTTAATCCTTAATAATTATTTGCTCTTCAAATTGTAGGGAATCCAAAAATGCAGTCACAGTGTATTGTATCAATTTAAATAATTTTAGATAAGATTGGCAAAAAATCACGTTTAACAAAACAAAATAATAACGGGTACCAACTGTAAATCAATGATCCAAAGTACAGAAAGATATTATTTTTAACCCCTTGTGAAAAATGTGTTTGTTGTGAATGTAATACAATGAATAATATGTTATTGTTTATGTATACTCCTGATGTGGATTATGTAAAAGTTTTAGGAAATAAAATTAAATAAAATTTAAAAGAAATTGTTACTAAAATTTATGGGCATATAAATCATACCTTCATGAACAAATAAAAATATTGTTAAATAGTATAGGTATATTATATAACAAGGGACGAGCCTGAAGTTAATTTACACGAGGCGTTAGCCGAAATATTACTTACTGATTTTGCCAAACTATTCTATATTTTCAACAAACACATTTTTCACAAAAGATTGTAAATAAATTTCAGTTTTCAGTATGTTAAAGTAGACCACTAGTACTAGTATCTTCAAGATTTTTATTAAAAATGCTTAATCATCATAACCACATTTAGGACAGAAATTTTTATTTTTTTCTCGCCATTAGGTAAACGTTTACATAAATTGTTTTTAAATATTTAATTAAAACCAATTAGAGTTACCTTGAAAGTTGTAATAAATATAAAAATTGTTGAATTTTAATCTTCATTATAGCATATTTAAAGCGCCACACATTAAAACGATTCATTATCTTGTACCTATAATAGCAGTGTTTAATACTAAGACGACGCGACGTCTAAAATTGAAAGAAAAAAGAAAATAATAAAGGCGAAGAATAATTACTACTCTGTAAGTTTATTTACAAAAACTTGATGTATTACTTATAAGTTTTAAATTAATATTATAAGTTTATTGAAAAAAAAAAATTGTAAACAATTTCTAAAAATGTCAAATAGTGGATTTCGTGAGATTATTAAGTTCCTTTTAAAACAATGAAATAATTTTTTTTAATATTAAAAGTACAAGTGCTATTTTAAAAATAATCTCAATTTTACAAAATTAATAAATAAATTAAAATTATAATTTTTTTTTAATAACGAATTTTTTGCAATGAAGAGTAATTGTAAAAGGAAGCAGGAGCAGACCAAAAAAAATTTAGAAATAGCCTTTATTAATAAATAAAATAACACAAACCAACAAATAACCTACGCTATAACCAAGAGTCCTTAAAAAATTATGTTAAATTAATGGGGAGAAAATTTTATTAATTATTCAAAAATAAAAGTACTTTTTATAAGACATTGAGTCATTTTTAATCGCGTTGGTATTCTTTAGTATCCGATTAATAACAAGTGGATGTAGTTTTGCTCTGGAAAAATTTTGGAAGACAATTTACGTAACCCCAAGTGCAATGGGGATAGTTTGTGGTAACAGTTGCTTTGAGAAAACAACGATTTACAAAGACACCAATTATTTAATAAAGTGGAGAGTGGCTTAAAATCGATCTGCGTACTGACATATGTCAAGTGACGTTACAACACAGAAAATAGTTCTAAAAGTTAATAGTGCTGTGAGAAGAAAAGGTCGCATTACTTTAACACTTTTTTATATTTTAAGTAGTTTAAAAGTAAAATTAAAGTAAATAAAAATTATAAAAACTAATTATATGCATATTTATATAGCAAAACAATGCACCTTTTTATAAAGTGAGAATTGCAGTGAGGGTCTAGACGTCATGAAAATTAATCACCTGTCATATAATCAAAATTTTTTACTCAGTGATTACTAGCAAGTTTCAAATTTAAATAAATAACTTCGTGAAAGACATTTTGAGAGCGATGAATCACTTTAATCACAGAAAAATGAGATCAAAAATAGAAATTGGGTTCTTAAGGTATACAAAAATTAATTTAAAGACCTAACAAATGCACTGATGTTTGAAAAAGTAGTACCAAATACTGAAAATATGAAAAAAAATTCCGTTTTCTTGTGTCCTACTCCGCTAACTTAAAAATCTTCTTTTGTAAATGAATTTTTTTTTTTGAATATATTTTAATAGTTTTTGCTTATCTTCAAAAATAAATATAAAAATATTCAAAAATGTATGAATTTTATAATTATTTTGTTAATTAGGTGTTACATTATTTAACAATGGTAATACAAAATTAGCAAATAATGATTATTATTATTATTATTAATAAAAATTTTAGCAATTTATCCAGAAAATTAGGAGCCATCAACTATATTACCTCGTATTTTCAAGGTAAATTTACGTACCAGAGGTAATTTTACTTTCAAAATTAAAAATACCAAGAAAATTTAAATTTTGAGGTGTAATTTTACCAGAAACATTTACAAGTTTTGGGTAATTTTATCAGGTAAAATTACTTTTCTTGGGTAATATTGCCTTTTACATCAATAAATTGTAATATTCACTTCAAGTTGTATTTTTAATCGTTATTTTTACCTATAAAATGTATTTTTAATTTTGAAATTAAAATTACCTCTGTTATGTAAATTTACCTTAAAAATAGGAGGTAGTTGCCTCCTATTTTATGGGTAATTTTCCTCATATTTTTTTAGAGTTCTCATTTCTGTTGATCTCATTGTCCGCTTTGTTCTTAATGTCGTGGCCCTAGTCTCTGCTGCGTATGTCAGTACTGGTCTTACATATGTTTTGTATATCTTTGTTTTACTTTCTATTGATATGTGTTTATTGGACCATAATGGTGTTTTGTAAGCATCCCGATATCATGCTTTGTGTCTCTGATATGACCTGATAAACCTCTGATATGGTGCTGCGGTCATTTGTTATATTTACACCAATTTATGTGCATTTACTGATCTCTTTAATAGGTTCTTCGTATTGCATATTTTGAGATCACCATAGATTTAGTTTTTAGTATCGGTATCTGCATATTGTCTCAGGTAACATACAATATTGCCCCAATATTGCCCCAATATTGTGTGCTACCTGAAGTATGTTTTTGAAACATTGTTGAGTCAAAATACAAGTCGCCGTAGTTCGTCTTCATTTTCGGCTGCGTAAAATACTATCTGGATTCTAAAGAAATAAGTCGATGTTTGATATAATTTAGATTTATTAAGCACGTAAATATTGTAAGGCGAAATTATTTTTACTGCATTTATTATCGTTTATTTCTTTAGTTTACTATAATTTGTAAAATATTTAAAAAAACATTTTGATTTTAGAGGAGTTTAAAATGCAGTCGCCATCGAGCAAACATAATGTAAGTTAAATTTTTAAATTATATTTATTAAATTGTTTGAAGTAACAAACTTTTAAAATCTAGATAAATCTAGCTCAAAAGTACGTGTAGCAACCAGAAATAAAATTTAAATTAATATCCACTGACATTTTTATTACTTAACTTAAAAATTTAAGACGATCTTAAAATCCTGGAGATTGAAGACTCAATAATTCCGACGCGGAATTAAGTAGTTGAACTAGCCTTTTATGGTGGGTAGCAGTCTCACTACCCTGTAGTTAGACTGCAGATGATTAATTAACTGAATTAAAAAATTCCCCAGCTTCTATTCTTCTAAATTGGTTAAGATTCCACCGTAAGCTGTAGGTTTATTTATTTTTTTTTGTTTGTGTCGGAAGGAGGAAAATCTTAAGAAAGACACCACCAGCCCGTGCTGGGTGGTAGTGTGGGGTCAGCCCACTAAAAACCTCCTCCCAGGATGTCCGCGAGATTCATCTTTTGGCATTTCTTCCACTGACGACATCGACATATCCTTCCGCCCTTTCGGGTTTTTTTTTTCTAGTTGTCAGCCCTTTCGGGACTTGTCTCTTCGTTTTGCCGTTCTAGTTCTTCACGGTGTTTTGTTCTCATGATTTCCGTTAGTCCGGTTGCAGCCTGTTCCCATCTTTCTTCCCCGCTCAACATCTCATCTATCATATTTAGCGGTGTTATGCTAGAGATTTTGTGTGCTCTTCTTGTTTCGTCCCACCTCGGGCACTTAAATACCGTATGGTATGCATCGTCCACCTCTTCGTCGCAGTAAGAGCACCTCGAAGAGTCTGCCAGTTTAAATCTGAAGAGATAGTCGTTAAAGCAACCATGGCCCGTTAGCACTTGGGTGATCTGATGGTTTCTTTGGATGAGTTTTTTTGTCCAGGCTCCATTAGATGCCGTGGACCACCTGTTTTGCCATGTATCCATTGTCTTGACTTTGTTTTTTTCTTTTTTCCGGGCGGGAGTCTTTGTGCCCTCGTTGTAATTTGCCGCTTTCTCCGCAGCCAGGAGATCTATTGGAGGCATCGTCGCAACCACCGCTACGGCAACTCCGGATGTTGTTCGGTATGCCGATGTGATTCTAAGGTTCATCTGTCTTTGAACCCTTTCGTAGTGTTTGCGATACGCCTCCACCTTCATGGCCTCCTCCGACACCGGCGCTCCATATAACATAATGGAGTTTGTCACCGCTGCCAAAACTCTTCGTTTGGTATAGGATGGCTCGTCTATATTTGGCATTATCTTTGTTAGGGCAGCCACCATTCTTGCGGCCTTCTTGGCGGTTTCCTTTACGTGGGTATCGAAGTAGAGGCGCTTGTCGATGTGCACCCCCAAAACCTTCACCCCCTTGCCCGGAACAATGGGGCAGCCATCGAGTTGTAGCCGTAACTCCCTACATTTTCTTTTCCCTATCAACAGGACCGCTTCGGTCTTTTCTGGCACCATTTTCAGGCCTCTTCCAGCTATCCAGGTTTATAAATTATGCGCAGGGCCTCATCGTTTGTGATACGCTCAATTTTTTCCTCTGTTTTTGCGACGACCAAAAGTGACAAGTCGTCCGCAAATCCCACGAGCGTTGCCCTTTCCGGCAGTTCCAGCCTCAATACCCCGTCGTACATGAGGTTCCAAAGTGCAAGGCCCAACACGGACCTTTGAGGGACCCCGCTGCTCAAAGGGACTTCTTCGTCTATTTGTTCTTCCTCTATTTGTATGGTTCTGTTTTGGTTTATTTAGCTGCAGGTTTATTTGCGCCACTTTTAGTAAACGGTTTAAATTCCTTAATATTTAATAGTAAATTTTAGTTATTAATTAGATATTTCTTATTTTAGAAAACCACAAATCACTCAAAATTCAAATATAAAAAGCTAAAGAAGGGTCTGAAATCTTGTAGATACCACATAACCATACCTGGAGGTGTTGCGATAATAGTAGGATTAAGCCTAATCATACTTCAAACAAACATAATGAACTTTATAGCAGAACAAATTTTAAATTTGAACTCGGATTCATTTATTTTCAAACTGTGGCAAAAGTACCCGATGAAAGTACCATATTACATTAAATTTTTTAATTGGACAAATCACCAAGATTTCTTTCATAAAGATACTAAACCAAAATTTGAAGAAATTGGACCGTACGTATTTTTAGAAGATTTCCAAAGAATTGATGTGGTACGGAACCATAACAATAATACCGTTACATTTAGGCATCTTCGTACTTATAGCTATGATAGCAGTTTACCCAATAATGGAAATTTAAGTGATCGACTGATAACAATTAATTATCTTCCAATGGTAAGTATTTAAATAAATCCATGCAATGAAATAATGGATAGCATTTACAGCTTATGGCACACATTATAAAAGACTGGCATGATACTACAAAAAATATTTTCTCAGAATATTTGTCATATTTTGATCCTTACTACTATTTTGATACTATAGTAGATACTGAATTTCTTACAGGAAGAAGTAATCCAATTATAGAATTATCAAATTACTTTGACTTCATCTTACCAGATTTTCCACGAATGGATGGTTTTGGATGGACCAAATTTGTAAGTAATACATAATAATTACTTTTCGCTACGATTTTCTACTAGATTTAACAAAAATGATTTAATATGAATAAATTTCATAGAAAAACGGTAATCCAAATTATGAAGGGGTTTACAATATTGCAAATGGCGTCAACAGGCAATTTGATATTTTGAAATGGAATTACCATAGTATAACACCTTATTTTAACGAATCGTGTGCCGAGGTCAAAGGATCAGTTGGAGATGTTTATTCTTTTCCACTAAATAAAGAATTCATTTTTATTTTTGTTGCAGAAATTTGCAGATTTATAAAGTTTTATTTTGAGGAAGAAGTTATGGTTGATGGTATAAAAGGATACAAATATTCTATTACAAAATTAAGTTTGGATAATGGTATTTATTAATAATGATACACTTATAAATTTTGGAATAACACTTCTGAATGAACATAATTTTTAGGCACTTCAAATCCAGAAAATAAATGTTTCTGTAAAGCACCCTGTCGGCCATCAGGACTAATTGATGTAGCTGCTTGTCGATACAACTTAAATATATATGTATCGTTACCCAACTATTATAATGCCGATCCTAGCTACTATGACAATTTTGAAGGATTGAATCCTGAAAAACAAAAAGACGAAGCTTACGTAGTGGTGGAACCTGTAAGTAATTAAAAATAGACAACAAAAATAAAAAATAATTATAATACAAAGCCAGCTGGATTAAATTTTTGTGGGCCAATAAACTATAGTTGATTGCAAAAGTACTTTAACTAGTTTCCATTTTACTTTCCGACCTTGTCCGAAAAATAATCACTTTTCAACCCAAGTTTTAAAAGATGGTACTGTCACAGACAAACTTTAAAAATGGTGACTAGATGGGGGGGGGGCATATATTAACTTTTTTGTTTAACCTGCAACTAAATAACTGAAGGTTTATCATAATCTTTTATTTACAATTTAGAATTCATTGTTATGTTTGGAATTTAAAATAGCAGCCCAATTAAATATGTTTATATATCCCGTTGACGGTATAAGGTAAATATTATTTTATTATTAATATTAAGAATGAAATAAAAATGTATTGATTTTTAGTTTCTTTGACGATTTTCCAAAATTATATTTTCCCTTAATGAGATTGGATTCGCATGTGCAACTACCAGATGATATTAAAAGCTACCTGAAAATCTATTTGATTATTCCATACGTAATAATTGTTACTGCTGTAATAATGATAGCATCGGGAATATATATTATTATTTATTATGGTATATATCAATTTATAAAATTTCGGCCATTAAAGAAATCACGAAATATGAGTTAAGATTTAACTAAGATGATCAATTGAACCAATAATTAATTCAATATTTTTAAACAATCGTTTACATTGCTACAAAAAATTTTAACAATCGTTTAAATCATTAAAATTACAGCAACTGTTATTTAAACGACACAAAAATAAAATTTTGCAGTAAAATATAAAATTTAAATTGCGTGTCGTTTAAATAATAATTGATTTCATTTCAACATTTGTTGAAATTTTTTGTTTCAATGTAAACAATTATTAAAAGAATTGTATAGATTACAATTGTTGATTTATTTCATTTGTTGTTTTATATTTATAAAATTATAAATTTAGTTTTCTTTCGTTCAAATGACAACTGCTTTAATTATAATAATTTATACGTTTGTTATAATTTTGTTATGTAATTTAAACAATTGTTAATAAAATGAATATATTTAATACAATTGTCGAATTTTTTCGTCCGTAAAATTTATTGCTTTTATTTTGTCTTACGTTTTTTTGGACAATTTTGCAAATTTTTTTTTATATTATTACAGTATATTATGTTTATTACCGTTTTCCAAGAATTTATTTAGTAATTTTGTAATTTTTGTTGTCTAAAGACGAATTAATTGCCATGTAACTGTTTAAATTTAAATTAGAACGATTATTATCTTATGAATAATACAATATCATAAATCTGCTTAAAATTACTTAATAAAAAAAAGTGTCATTTACAGCGATGCGGATGGCCTCTGCATTTATTTAGTTTGCATTTTGCATTTTGAACTAGGTTTTAAAATTGAAACTGGACCACATGAAAAAGTGTAGCGGAATACAAAATTAGTTGTTTAACAACTAATTAACTAAACAGGCATGGGCGTCCATTATTGGGGGCAAAAGAGGCAGCTGCCCTCTGACTTTTGGATGCTAAAATTTTTTAGACATTTAATATTTGACCAGCGCAAGTTGTTAAAATTTTTGAATTTAAATGATTACAATTCTTTTATAATACATTTTTTTTGAATTTTACCCCCCCCCCTTCTTTTGAAAATGATCCTATAAACACCCATGCTGATAGGGGACGTTATGCGCAATAATTACCAAAATGCAACTCGTATCTATCAGATCATTGCCGCAAAATATAATTACACACCGTGCTTTGGAAGGCTCCTAGGTTAATAAATTGCCATCATTAACATAAAAACCAGGATTACGGGCACATTTGGAAACCAAGGGTGAAGATCCCGTAGCAACGTGAGACCCTCCTCCCCCGTATTAAACAAAAACGGCATTTATACCAATCAACCCACTCGGGATGCGGATAGGTATCGCACTCCAAATTCTCATATTCAGCGCACCGTTTCTATAAATAAAAACAGATATAATTTCTAATACATTGGTACTTTATTACTCAATAGGCGTTTCAATTTAAGATTGCAGCGCCGCTAGTGACCATGTTGGTACTAGAGGCGAAGAGGCAATTAATAAATAAATTAATTAATTAACCATGATATTACAAGCAAACGAGCAGCAGATAAGATATCGACACCTAATAGGTCAAAGGGCGTAACGCTCATTTTACACATTTTTTGTAATTTGTAATTGTAATTTAAATATTGGTTAATATCTATAAAACCAAGGGTAGTATTATTTCAGAATAATTTGCAATTGATAAGACAAACTCTTTGACAAACAACATTGAAGTTTTCAACCACTACAATGCATACGTGAATAAATAATTTAAGTTTTTCTGGCTAAAAAAAGAAAAATTTTAAATGAGGGTTACGCCCTTTGACCTATTAGGTGTCGATATCTTTTATATTACAAACATAATCAGTACACAATTGCGCACTTATGCTGAATAAAATTGATGTTAAACAACCATTTCAGCTCGTTTCCTCTAGTACAAAACTTGCCACCAGATAGCGTATCGCTTCTCTTGAATCGCCTATAGGACAGGGGTTCTTGTGCATCCTTAGCTTGCGCAACAATTACTGAAATAGAACTTGTATCAATCGTATCTTATTTTTACTTTATGGTTTCAGCTCCCTCCAGTGCTTTATTGAAATTTTGATAAACGATAATAATTTATGCACAAACAAGTACAAACCATTTAAATTATTTAGGATTTAAAATTCTTATCTCTTCTACCACATTTAGTAATTCGGGGTACTTAATTATTTAACTATATTATTAAAAAATTAAAATTAATTTTGAAGCAGTACCTACCATGTAGACATGTAAACATCGGCGATGTTAAATTTTTCAACGTTGATACAACGTTATTACAAAACATTGCGTCAATGTTGCTTTAACAACGCAATGTTTAAAAAAGCAATGTTGCTTTTTTTTATTTGCAATATTATGAAAAATTATGCATCGCCTCATATAGGATTTACGATAGGTCCGTCGTGAACGCCATCTATTGAAAGAATGTAATTATTTTTGCAATTTTGTATCTTTTTGGGCAACTTTTTAAATTTGTCTTTGAGTAAAAACATTCTTTGGGAAATTACAAACATTTTAAAAAAAAGATGAACAAAATCGGTCCGGCCGTTTTCACGTGATGTCGTGACAAAGATTTTAAATGCATTTTTATTTATAAGATAGAAAGATCGGCACTTAATTATTTAATGTACTCTCGCTTATAATATGGTGATAATAACCAGTGACGGATTTAGCACTTATGAGGCCCCAGGCGCAATTTAATTTTGAAGCCCCCTTTTTCAATATTTCCACTACTCATTTACATTACATTTTACTGTAATGGTTTTCAACTTTCGGCACATAGAAAGGGGGCGTTAGCGACGCAGGCGATTTTTTTGAAAATACTATTTAATTTATATGGAAATATTTCACCTGAGACTTACATTATAAAACTTTTCATAAAATTAGGTTCATCAAATTTTCAGTTATTTAACTAGAAAAAATAACATGGTATTGAAAATATTTGTATTTTATTGAGTTTTGTGATTTTTTATTAACTTCAGTTCCTGCGCTGTTGAATAACGTCTAATTATTCTCAGATATCACCGTGCACACGTCGCGTCGTAAGAGAAGAAAAAATTAAAATGAACTCGTTCAGTCAACTCGTTAAAAAATTTTTGTTGAAATTTTAAGAATTTGGATATTTCAGAGTACAATTTGGACGTGTTTGATACTTTAATATCAAATTTAAATTTTGATAATATTTTAATATCTTTTGCTTACCCTTCAAAATAATTACAAAAATATTCAAGAAATTTTGATATTTTAAAATTATTCTGTTAATTAGGTGTTGCATTATTTGACAATGGTAACAACGTCATCACCGAATAATAATAATAATTAATTTATCAAAATTAACACTTTTATTACACTCGTTGCCCAACAAAGAAAGAAAATATTTTGGCTATATGTCTATTTCCGTATCTGGTTGTAGGTCAGCACCAGATCAGAGTTACCTCTACCAATAACTGTAGTTATTATTTTACTCTATTTTTTATTTTTTTACTTTAAATTTTTAGATTTTTATTTTACTTTTGCTGTTCGGTGACTTTTTTCTTTTCTCCCGCTTTTATGTCTAGGTCTAGAGAGACAAAATGACACTTTTCTTCCTGTAAGTGCAAAAGCGAACTTTTTACATCAAGTTTTACTAAATATTTAATTTAAACCGATTAGAATTGGTGAGTGAATTGGTGAATAGGAATAGGTGAGCTAAGTAAATGAGCTAAGGACTAGACTCTATGCTAAATGTCCTAGGTTCGATCTTCAACCCAGCTACAAAATTTATCCGAGCTCATTATGATTATGACTCTCTTCTCTTGGAAGGTAATGGCAAACCATCAATGGCAAACTCTAGCACAAAGCTGAAACTACTTGGAGTTTCTACATTTTCTTTTCTCTGATTTACATTTCATATCAAAGTATAAAAATGCATCAATTAAATTTTATCATTTTTGAGTTATCCTTCATAATAATTACAAAAATATTCAAAAAATCTAGACATTTTTTAATTATTCTGTTAATTAGGTGTTAAATTATTTAAAAATGATAAGACGAAATCCACGAATAATAGTTATGATTTTAACTGCAGAGAACTGTACTCTTCTTCCTTATTTTATCCAGACTAAGTTATAATTATCCTTTTTTAAATGTCATGCAATTTTAGGTATTTTAAAAGATACCAGAATATTTCACGTATCTATTTAAAAATATTCCATATTTGTATAGTACCAGTTTATAATCGGGGTCGTTTTATTTCTTCAAGCTTAATTACAATTACTTCCACAGTGTTACTGTGGTACAAAAGTATTAAAACAAAAATTAAATTTTTAACAAAAAACTCAAAAAAATTTTGAATTTCTTTGCACGTAGTTTGTGAAAGCACCCAGACGTTGCACAGTGGGGCAATTCAATTCAATTCTACTAGTATTGGAATCTCGTTAATCCATTCATGCGCATCAGCATCTGATAAAACAGATCCGATTTCTTTAATAAAAACTTGTTCAAGTATCTATCTATAGATTTTTTAGATACTATTAACAGCTCCAAAACAAGATATTCAACTTAAAAATCAATTAACATTAGTATTTGATTACGTACGTAAATTTTGTATTTGCAACTGCCACTTTTTTTATCAAATCGTAATTTTGAAAAATTTTTGTAAGATTTTGGAATGTCAAGATTTTGAAAGAATAAAGTAAAATTATATTTATTTATTCAAATATATAACATTCATATTAATAAATTGCACTTACGTACTAAAAACTGACATAACATTTTCTCGAATTTCATGTCCAGACCCCTCCCCCTGAAACCCACACGTAATAAATAGATGCTCCGGTATAAAATAGTTATTGTGTTAATGTGCACAGTCAAACTTAAGAAGTAATTTGGTTTGTTTTCGTGAGTTTAAATATTGTATTATTAAGGCAAGACTAACCATTAATATCAGTGTCGGCAGCCTGGATCTTATTGTGAATACCTTTTAATATATTTACTCCGGAAATATAAAATCAAACCAAAAATAAAAAGTTTCTAGGTAATTTGATAAAATGATAAAAAATATATAAAGCTCGAGTACTTATGAAAATTTCAAGAAGCTTTAGAATTGTGAAAATTACAACTTTCATCCCATTGAATAATTTTACATTTTCATACTTCCACTTACATAAATCATTAAATCTGCACAAATTAAATCTGGGGATTTTAAAACGTGCTAAAGAATAAGTTAATTTTAGAAAAGCCAAAAATGCAAAAAATGCAGTGTTTCAAACGTAATAAAGTAAGTTATTTTTTTTTAATACATTTTTTTTAATACAACTTCTGCTGTAAAGTTAAATTTCAATAAATCGAATATAGCGCTAAATTAAATTAACATCAAATTCAGATATTTTCTTTATAAATAAAAATGTTTCAACAAATCTTAATTAAAAATTAAAGTGATAATAACTTTTAAAAATTAAAATATATTAGTATTGGAACTGATGTGATTTGTGTGATGAAAACAATATAACATTATAATCAAAATTTTTATCGATGTTAAATTATTAACTCGTTAATATTAAATAATATTAAAGTTTAATTATATCAAGTTGCAAACTTTGTTCTGATGACGGATGGAAATAATCCTCCGAAAGCTTACTAAATAATTTTTTATTTGATAGTAACTGGATATAATTAAAGCTTTATTGTTAAATTTACTTTATAGTAAACATTACTGTGAAATTTAAGTAAATAATTTCATTTGCATTTTAGAAAACTGCAACTAATTTAAAAGCAAAATTTAAAAACATAAAAAAAAATCTTAAATCAAGTGGATGCTTCTTCATCTTAGCTGGAATTATTACAATAATATTAGGATTAAGCTTAATAATGCTTGAAGCAACCATAATGAGTTTTATTGCAGAAAAATTATTAAATCTGAGTACTGATTCATTTGTATTCAAAATGTGGCAAAAGTATCCGATGAAAGTACCATTTATAACAACATTTTTTAACTGGACAAATCATGAAGATTTTTATAACAAAAGTATTAAACCAAAATTTGAAGAAGTTGGCCCATATGCATTTTTTCAAAACACAGAGAGGGTTGATATCGTGCGAAATGATAACAATAATACTATCACATTTAAGCAAATTCGCACTTACCACTATGATAACAATTTTCCAAACAATGGAAATCTAAGTGATCGCATAATACATTTAATTATCTTAAAATGGTACGTAAGTATTATATAAATAAATATTAGCAGTAATATTAAATAATAGATAAGCAAAGAAAACATTAAATTTTGTCATTTACAGTTCATGGGTCATTACATACAAGGTTACAATGATGCTCTAAAAGATGTTTTCTCAGAATATGTGTCGGTTTTTGATCCAAACTATTATTCAGAAACAACAATCGATGAAGAAATGCTGAAAGGAAAACCTAACCTAATTTTAGATTTATTAAATTATTTTGATTTCATCTCACCAGATCTTCCACGACTAGATCGTTTTGCATGGGTTAAAGTTGTAAGTATAAAATAATTTTCCACTAAGAATTTTTGTAAACATAGTATTAAAAATAATAAATTCACAAATTATAGAGAAATGGAGATCCAAATTTTGAAGGGGTATTTAATATGGCAAATGGTGTAAATAGGCAATTTGATGTTTTAAATTTCAATTATCGCAGTACAACTCCTCATTTTAATGCATCATGTGGAAAAATCAAAGGATCAATGGGAGATATTTATTCTTTTCCACTAAAAAAAGATTTCATTGCCTTTTTTTTTCCGGAAGCTTGTAGACACCTTATGTTCTATTTTGAAAAGGAAGTTATGGTCGATGGCATAATGGGATATAAATATTCATTTACAAAATTAAGTTTGGATAACGGTAAATTCATTAATATAGAGCTCCTTTTGTTCATTCAGTATAATATAATGGCAGTGGACTTTGGTGTTACGTCATCGTACACTTGGTATATAAAAACCGATATTGATTAGGCATCCAAGTTAGAATACAAGCTAGAACAACGTAGCACCAAAGTTTCCTGGCAATGACTTTACTTAAAAATTAAGCATAGAAGTACAAAGTAAATTTAAGGATGTAATTTTTAGGTACTTTAAATCCTGAAAATAAATGTTTCTGTGATGGACCGTGTACACCATCTGGAGTAATTGGTATATCATCTTGCCGGTATAACTTAAATGGATATTTATCGTCACCCCACTATTATAATGCGGATCCTAGTTACTTGAAACCGTTTGAAGGATTGAATCCTGAAAAAGAAAACCATGAATCATACATAATTGTGGAACCTGTAAGTAATTAACTTGTTTTTAAAATGCATATAATGCTTAATTATTCTTTATAAAAAAAAATCTTAAAAAGAAAATTTTAAGGTGTTTAAAATTATCTTTTTAAGTTTTATTTTCAAGAGTAAGAAGTTTAAAATTTTTTTTTTTTTATTTATTTTTTATACTAAGGTAATCGCAAGATTGTAATGTGATAAAATTTTAAATATTTTTTTATTATATTTTTCAATTTTTTCACACCACGTTTTTCTCCCCCTGCCTCCCGTGTCTGCATTTTAGTAATATTTTCAAATATTTTTCTAGTAGTACTTGATCACAAAATGTTAACAAAGTTTTTTAAACTGTTTTCTTAATAACATTTCTTGTATGTTGTTCTTTACTTATGGTTAAATACTAATATTTTAATGTTTAGTTAAGTTTTTATTTAATTCTAATTATTATTTATTTATCAACTTTGGTTTAAAATTTAGAATACGTTGCTGTGCATGGAACTTCGCATAGCGCTACAATTTAATATGTTGATTTATCCCGTTGAAGGCATAAGGTAAATATTCTGTTATTTATTAATACTATATTAAGATAATAAGGTAATTCTCATTGTTGTACCTACCTACTACTACCTATTACAACAGGATTCTGCCCTTTAACCCAAAAGCGTTCCAGCATCAACTTATATAAAAAAAACAGCACGTTGCTGCTGCTTAAAATCACTTCCCTTGGGATCGAGTTGCACACCAAGTAAGTTTAAACTGGGATACCTATATATAAATTTTATCTTTGTTAATCCGAGGATTATCCATCCAGAAAATTTAATATTCGACTTTTACATTTTCAATAAATATATTTCACAGTAATAAACGACCAGCATTCGCTACTCTTCTACCTTTCCCTTCTTCAACGTGTTATTTTTTAAGACAAACAACGCACTCTGATTGGTCGTTGTCGTTGGATTTTAGCAACTTAAAATTACCTCTCCTGGGGTCGAGTTGAATACCAAACGAGTTTCCAACTATAGTGGGACGCTCGTCCGCGATTGAGCCATCTATATAACCTTCATTATTTTTGAACGCAAACAATGAAAGTTGTCAGTATTATGGATTTAACTTTTTTTAATAAAGAATGTTATAAGAGAGATCCATCTTTTGAGGTTAGGCTAGTGTTGGTGTTTGGAAACGATTTTTTTTTTTTTAAATAATATTGCTAAAATAGAGATCCACCGGCTAGCTACCCGTCCGTAGACAGGTTTTTCACCTAGTAGTGTATAAACTGCATTTCAGTAAATAATGTGTTTTACTTTGATGTAAATATATTAATGCTCAGTTTTATCAACTTTATTTTTTAAAGAGCCATTTAGGCAACTAGCCGATAGTGTTATAAGTAGAGGTGAGATTTTTAGGTCGTATAAAATCAAAAAAAGGTACCTAAAAAGGTTCTAAAAAAAGCGATTTTAGGTCCTATAAACACAAAAAAAAGGTCCTATAAAAGTACTAAAACAAAGATTTTATACCTAAGCATTCTTAGATACCCACTGAAAATTTGCAATCCTTCTTAGGTTAGCACATTTGGTAAACTGCCACCACCGAGCAAACAATCCAAATTTTAAAAAAATAATAAAAAAATTTTAATTTAGGTTAGGGGCGTCGCGTCGTAAGGATGAGATTTTTTTCTATTTAAACTGAAAATTAAAAAAAAGTTTCCAAAATGCTAAAATAGGTCGTAAAAATTAAAAAATGACAAAAAAGATAAAAATAAATAGGGCTTAAATAACGTAGTTTTTCATGAAACGAATTTTGGTACCAATAAAATAAATATAGGACGTAAAATAAAAAAAAGGTTAAAACCTAAAAATCTCATCTCTAATTATAAGCATTGATTTACTTTTATATTCATTTGATTTGAATGTCTATTTATTTTGATTACTGGACCTAACCAGCAGCCTGGCATAAATAAAACACAGATAGACTAAAGAGCGGGTAACCGCGGTTCTAATTTTGCTTGCGTCGTAAAAGGTCCAAAATCGATTTGTGGACTAAGAGGAAGGCAAAGAAAAACCACCCTATTAACACTTTCCTAGTAAAGTCGTCTTAGCTTAGCCAGGAAGAAGAAGAAGAAGACTGGACGTAAGGTTTATTTTTAATGCTTAACCAAGAGCCAATGAGAAGTACAAATTAATACTTTAATCGTTGATAAGTCTTAATGGAACTTTGAAAAACTGCTTTTAGAAATGGTATAAACTTTTTTCTTTTTTAGTGTATTTGACGATTTTCCAAAATTATATTTTCCCTTGGTTTGGATTAAATCGCATGTGCAAATACCCGATGAACTAAAAATATACCTACAAAACTATTTGAAAATTCCATATGGTATAACTATTGGCGCTGCTGTACTTATAACTTTTGGAATATGTTTGACATGCTATGGTCTATATAAGTTGACACAATTTTACACCGTAAAGAGATCACAAAATATAGATCAAGGTTTAACTGAAAATGTTCCATTAAATCAATAATTTGGAGGAACTGAAAGTCTTGTCAAAATTTTGGATTTTCTATCTATTGTATCTAATGTACTTAGAAATCTTGTAAATCTATAAAACCATGAATAAGAAAAATACAAATTATAATCAATAATATTATCATTTGTGTTCTTGGGTTGAAGTGTAGGGTGGCGCCGAAGCTGTACAGAGGGAGAGCGAATAAATGAACGAAATATCAGAATTAAATTTTAATACTACAAACCATCAGAAAAATTTTTTTTCGACAGGCTGTATTAAGTGACCTGTACGACTCGTGCGTGCGAGTTTATCTGGTCTTTAACACAATAAAAATCCAAATCACACAATGACTTATTTTAGCTTTTTCTATGATTTTTTAAAATTATATTTCCCATTGTATTATAAAGAAGAACAAGCGTAAATCTACGCAACCAACCAAGCTTTGGTAGGTTTCTATAATCTTGCATACTTTTAAATTAATTATGATGTACTCGATTTTTGGAATAAAATAATATGGTTTTCAAAAATAAATACAAGGAAATACAGCGTTGCTGACTCTGTATTATATAATTTTTTATTCAGAAAAAATATTTGTTAAAATTTATTATCTAATATATGAAATTCTCGTGTCACAGTGTTAAGGGGGGAGATATATTTAGAAAAAAAATAATTAGTAGGGGAGAGGTTTGCAAGTTGCCAGTGCTTGCAGGTTGCCAGGGTCTCTGAATTTCGGCATCTAAGCAAGCCACACAAAAAATTTCGACTGAAATCGTTAACAAAGGAGGTGTGGTCAATTTTAAACTACTTTTGGTCCAAAAATATCCAATATTAAAGTGTCTACTGAAGAAAGTGTGAAAAAGCGTAAATTTAAAAGTGAATAATTAAAATTGTGTTTTTGTTTTGTGATTATAAATTGAACATTTTTATATAAAATTCAAAGTAAATATTTTTACTGTGTTGTATTATATTCAATTTAATTCATTCCAAAAGAATTTCAAAACTAAAACAAATTGGAAATTTTTTGTACGAATTATTGTAAAATAGCTTCAGAATGCAGGTTGCCATGCTTTAAGACTTGTAAGTTGCCACCCCTTTTTTTTTCGCTTATTTCAACTTGTATGCCAGCTTTCATGATTTTTTAATGATTACAATTGTTATTAAGTCAAAAGTAAACTGTTTTTCTTACAATTTTGAAATATTTGTAGTATGGCAGCGCGTAGATCTAGAAAAAGCGACCGCGGTATTAAGAATTATGATGCATTGCTCGTCGGGCAATTTCATGCCAATTTACACAAATTTTTTTATAATTATGTTTTTAAATATGACTAAGAACAAAGAAAATGCAATATATTTTTACAATCAGATGTTTTTCTTTCCGTTTTTCTACATTTTCAGCAATTTTACAGGGGGTGGCAACCTGCAAACCTAAATTTCAAGGTGTCGATTTTAGGTACTTTAGAAAATTGCCTGTAGAACTTTTATTTCTTGAAATTTCAAATGATTTTTACTTCAGGATTGTGGCATTATAGTTCCTCTTTCCAAAGTATTTTTTTTATTTACAATATATTAATTTTAAGATGAGTTATGATAAAAAAAGCTAAGGGGTGGCAACCTGCAAGTCATTCCCCTACTTCTTTAGGAATTTTTTAGAGTGAGAAAGAATTTTCGCAGGGTTTTGAAACTTTATCTTAAAATTGTTGTAGCATTTAAGAATGAAAAAATAATTTTTTTTTCTATAATTTTTACAAGATGGCGGAAATATGTAGGCTGGCTTCCAGGTGACTTGGAATTTGACGTGACGTCTAGCTGGAAGTAGATTTCAAATATTTAACAAATCAAAGAAGAAATTAAATCACTACATATGTAGTTATTAGTTGAACCTAAAATTAGCCAAAAAAAAACAAATTTACAAATGCCATAACAGAAAGTCAAAATTTAACAAGAAAATTGGGAC
Source organism: Rhagonycha fulva (assembly GCA_905340355.1). Classification (NCBI taxonomy): domain Eukaryota; kingdom Metazoa; phylum Arthropoda; class Insecta; order Coleoptera; family Cantharidae; genus Rhagonycha; species Rhagonycha fulva. The sequence continues at coordinate 6,509,311 of HG996559.1, forward strand.
AAGATTGTTCTAAAACAAACTTATTTTTGAATTTTTTTCCTAACAATTAGGTTCACCTAATAGATAATTATACTAAAAATAATCACACAAAATTTCATAATGATCGGTGGAATAGTTTTTTTGATATACGTCACGCCAACTTTGAAAATGTAGTTTTGAAATATACGCGTTTAAAGTTTATCTTATCATTTTAATAAAGTTAACGATAAATTTATAAACAAATTTCTTACTCTGCTAATCCGATACTACAAAAAGGCCTTCTCATACTTCGAGCAAATATTTTTGCTCAGATTTTTCCTTTCTGGGAGCCATTTTAGTTTATTTTGATGCGTCTGACGCTCTGTTCTCGGATCAATTAATTCGATCATTATCACCTGTATTGTAGTGTAGACCTTTATTTTCTGTTCGATTTTAATTCTCATTAGAATTAGAATTAAAACTTTAAAAAATGTTATTCTTAATTTTTTTTTGATTTATAAATTATTATTTTTCAATAAGATCGAAACATGTAATCGTATAAATATTATTGTGGGAATACATAGCTGTGACTGATCATTATAATTTTAAAATTTTCTATTCAATAGAGAAACATTCAATTCTGAATAAAATTTATGAATAATTAATCTTCAAATCAATTATATTTATATGAGGTAAGTATTCTTTTCCTGCCACGTCCTTGTCTCATGCACTGAAAGAAAAACTTCTTTAACGTTACACAATTGTGCAATATTTCTACACAATTTAAGTTTGTAGTGTCGAAAAGTCCAATATTATGTTAATAGTAGGTAAATTTTTGGATCACCAATTTTGAGTATTTAGTAGGTACGTATTTTTACTAGGTAAAAAACTGTTACCAGAAGCATCCCACACTAGGATACTTGGTTCTCCTAAATAAACTCGGCAATTGTAAAAATTGCTACTTTATTGATTATTGCTATATTTTTACATTTTACAAACATTCAAAGCTCCTTATTCGCGCTTCCTTCATTCGCGTTTTCACTATTCGCGGATTTAATAAATGCGCCCCAATTCCTACATTCGCGGCTAAAGATTTCTTTATTCGCGGATCTAATCGGTACATCGGTACATACACATTGATAAAAAGGATTTTTTTGAGAATTGAGAGAATTTTTGAGCGTTTTTGAGAATGTAAACAAACAGAATAAAATCAACCTTATTTCTCAATGCACAGTTGGCACAGAAAAGTGGAAGGAAAAAAGAGAGGCCTACGTTCAGGAGTGGACAGAAAACGGTTGAAAAAGAAGAAAACTCAATATTATACACCGAGGGAGTAAAGTGCCACTTTTCGTCATGAGGGTGCGTGAATATACTATTTTTTGTCTTTCCGCTATAAATCGATTATTTCTATATCTCGAAGTTTAATTTCGTCATCTACTCGAATTTCTAGAAGAATTTGTTACATAAAATTTAAGTTTTCAAAAATACAAAGCGGTTTAGTTAGTCGACCTTTCTTGAAAATAACCATAAACTTTATTGCCTATACCCCAGATGTGGTAGTTTGCGTAAAAGCTGGTTCACATTACATGATTTCTCATATGACTTAGTCATAAGAAAAGTCATGGCTAAAATCATAGCATTATAACAGCCAATCATAAATCCCATAACTTCTATAATATCAAAAATCATATAGTGTGAACGTAAAAAAAGTTCTCATATGAGAAGTCATATGACAAGTCACATGAGAAATCATGTAGTGTGAACGGGGTTTAACATGATATCATTGTCAAAATACCGTATGCATTTTTGGAATCTTAGACGTAGTAATAAATTTACTTTTCGTCCTTCTGTTTTACTTTTCGTTCACCAACTTTACTTTTTGTCCACCAACTTTACTTTTCGTCCCGCTCCTAAGAAAAGTAGCACTTTGCTCCCACAAAAGTGGGAATAAAGTGACCGCTTTACTCCCGGAAAGTCAAAAGGTATATTTTTAAATGCGGCCACATTAGACGTTTCGTCCTTTGGTATTTAAATTTCTTCAGCACGTAAATTTTGTATTTGCAACTACTACTTTTTTGAGACCTCTCTATTTCTATCAAAACGTAATTTTGAAAAATTTTCGTAAGATTTTGGAAGGTAAAAATTTTGAAAGCATAAAGTAAAATTATACCAACCTTCAATTTAATTATACTTACGTACTAAAAACTGACATAGCATTTTCTAGATTTTCATGTACAAACCCCTCTCCATAAAACCCACACGTAATAAATAGATGCTCTCGTATAAAATAAAGATATTGTATTAATGTGCAGAGTCCAACTTAAGAAGTAATTTAGTTTGTTTTTGTGAGTTTAAGTATTATATTATTAAAGCAAGACTAGTCTTTAATATTAGTGTCGGAAGCCTGGATTTTATTGTGAATACTTTTTAATACATTTACTCCGGTGCTTGTTTGGTAACTAACTTTAAATAGAATAAAAAATTTGATGAAGTGATACAGAATTAAAGGCGTTGCTTTGTTTCTTTTTTTTTCTCTCAAGTATATAATTTTCCAAAAGCCTCAGAATTGTAGAAATTATGCGTTTTGCCTTTGCCTTTAGTAGACAATACAACTTCCATCCCATTGAATACTTTTACATTTTCATACTTCCACATACATAAATCATCATATTTATGCTATACAAATTAATACTGGAGATTTTAAAACCTGCTAAAAAATATGTTAATTTTAGAAAAGCCAAAAATGCAATCACAGTATTCCAAACATATTAAAGTAAGTTAATTTTTTTTTATAAATATCTACCTACTACTAATAGTACCTACTAATATCGGATACAAGTTCATCGCTTATATGGCCAGGAGGGGAGCGACAATTCACGCAAATAAAGTAGGTCCCATCCGTGCATCGTGAAGCGGCGTTATTACCTTGAAGATGCACCTTTTTGCGTTTCTCAAGCGACATTTCCAGTTCCGTCTAGCGAACCATTGCACTCCCCATAAGTCTAAAGGTGTCCGCACACTTAGGCAACGCTACACCACACCACACCACGCAACAAGTTTTTTGCCGCTTAGAGAAGTTTACGTAGAATCAAATGGGAGCCCGCACATTGAAGCGACGCGACCACGCGACGCGACACTACATCGCTCGAATCGTCTGAGAGGCATTCGAGCGACGTTTGTCGCGTGCTTTTATTTTGCAACAAATGTCCTAGTCTACCAAACCTTTCTCTCGCTGATCCTTTGCGGGTGATACCAGCCAGGACTTAGCTTCGACTTAATTTTCAGAGGTACGCACATCAATAAAATTTAACCCATATTGGCAACAACTTTTTTACTATATTAGTAAGAATAACAAAATAAAAGGAATGTTATAGAACACTATTTTATATGGAAAATGGGCATGCTTCAAATTTTCAAATACCGCATCGCCATCGCACCTTAAAGGTGCCCGCATATTTAAGCGACGCGACACCACACCACGCGACAGTTTTGTTGCACAGACAGTTTCTGTGCTTATCTGACGCGTCAACAAATTGACAGCGAATACTTAATAAAAAAAAGTGTCATTTATAGCGATGCGGATGGCCTCTGCATTTATTTAGTTTGCATTTTGCATTTTGAACTAGGTTTTAAAATTGAAACTGGACCACATGAAAAAGTGTAGCGGAATACAAAATTAGTTGTTTAACAACTAATTAACTAAACAGGCATGGGCGTCCATTATTGAGGGCAAAAAAGGCAGCTGCCCCCTGACTTTTGGATGCTAAATTTTTTTAGACATTTAATATTTGACCAAAGCAAGTTGTTAAAATTTTTGAATTTAAATGATTACAATTCTTTTGTAATACATTTTTTTTGAATTTTACCTACCCCCCCTTCTTTTGAAAATGATCCTATAAACACCCATGCTGATAGGGGACGTTATGCGCAATAATTACCAAAATGCAACTCGTATCTATCAGATCATTGCCGCAAAATATAATTACACACCGTGCTTTGGAAGGCTCCTAGGTTAATAAATTGCCATCATTAACATAAAAACCAGGATTACGGGCACATTTGGAAACCAAGGGTGAAGATCCCGTAGCAACGTGAGACCCTCCTCCCCCGTATTAAACAAAAACGGCATTTATACCAATCAACCCACTCGGGATGCGGATAGGTATCGCACTCCAAATTCTCATATTCAGCGCACCGTTTCTATAAATAAAAACAGATATAATTTCTAATACATTGGTACTTTATTACTCAATAGGCGTTTCAATTTAAGATTGCAGCGCCGCTAGTGACCATGTTGGTACTAGAGGCGAAGAGGCAATTAATAAATAAATTAATTAATTAACCATGATATTACAAGCAAACGAGCAGCAGATAAGATATCGACACCTAATAGGTCAAAGGGCGTAACCCTCATTTTACACATTTTTTGTAATTTGTAATTGTAATTTAAATATTGGTTAATATCTATAAAACCAAGGGTAGTATTATTTCAGAATAATTTGCAATTGATAAGACAAACTCTTTGACAAACAACATTGAAGTTTTCAACCACTACAATGCATACGTGAATAAATAATTTAAGTTTTTCTGGCTAAAAAAAGAAAAATTTTAAATGAGGGTTACGCCCTTTGACCTATTAGGTGTCGATATCTTTTATATTACAAACATAATCAGTACACAATTGCGCACTTATGCTGAATAAAATTGATGTTAAACAACCATTTCAGCTCGTTTCCTCTAGTACAAAACTTGCCACCAGATAGCGTATCGCTTCTCTTGAATCGCCTATAGGACAGGGGTTCTTGTGCATCCTTAGCTTGCGCAACAATTACTGAAATAGAACTTGTATCAATCGTATCTTATTTTTACTTTATGGTTTCAGCTCCCTCCAGTGCTTTATTGAAATTTTGATAAACGATAATAATTTATGCACAAACAAGTACAAACCATTTAAATTATTTAGGATTTAAAATTCTTATCTCTTCTACCACATTTAGTAATTCGGGGTACTTAATTATTTAACTATATTATTAAAAAATTAAAATTAATTTTGAAGCAGTACCTACCATGTAGACATGTAAACATCGGCGATGTTAAATTTTTCAACGTTGATACAACGTTATTACAAAACATTGCGTCAATGTTGCTTTAACAACGCAATGTTTAAAAAAGCAATGTTGCTTTTTTTTATTTGCAATATTATGAAAAATTATGCATCGCCTCATATAGGATTTACGATAGGTCCGTCGTGAACGCCATCTATTGAAAGAATGTAATTATTTTTGCAATTTTGTATCTTTTTGGGCAACTTTTTAAATTTGTCTTTGAGTAAAAACATTCTTTGGGAAATTACAAACATTTTAAAAAAAAGATGAACAAAATCGGTCCGGCCGTTTTCACGTGATGTCGTGACAAAGATTTTAAATGCATTTTTATTTATAAGATAGAAAGATCGGCACTTAATTATTTAATGTACTCTCGCTTATAATATGGTGATAATAACCAGTGACGGATTTAGCACTTATGAGGCCCCAGGCGCAATTTAATTTTGAAGCCCCATTATTCATTGAAGAAACATTATAAAACTTTTCATAAAATTAGGTTCATCAAATTTTCAGTTATTTAACTAGAAAAAATAACATGGTATTGAAAATATTTGTATTTTATTGAGTTTTGTGATTTTTTATTAACTTCAGTTCCTGCGCTGTTGAATAACGTCTAATTATTCTCAGATATCACCGTGCACACGTCGCGTCGTAAGAGAAGAAAAAATTAAAATGAACTCGTTCAGTCAACTCGTTAAAAAATTTTTGTTGAAATTTTAAGAATTTGGATATTTCAGAGTACAATTTGGACGTGTTTGATACTTTAATATCAAATTTAAATTTTGATAATATTTTAATATCTTTTGCTTACCCTTCAAAATAATTACAAAAATATTCAAGAAATTTTGATATTTTAAAATTATTCTGTTAATTAGGTGTTGCATTATTTGACAATGGTAACAACGTCATCACCGAATAATAATAATAATTAATTTATCAAAATTAACACTTTTATTACACTCGTTGCCCAACAAAGAAAAAGAATATTTCGGCTATATGTCTATTTCCGTATCTGGTTGTAGGTCAGCACCAGATCAGAGTTACTTCAACCAATAACTGTAGTTATTATTTTACTCTACTTTTTATTTTTTTACTTTAAATTTTTATTTTACTTTTGCTGTTCGGTGACCTTTTTTCTTTTCTCCCGCTTTTATGTCTAGGTCTAGAGAGACAAAATGACACTTTTCTTCTTGTAAGTGCAAAAGCGAACTTTTTACATTAAGTTTTACTAAATATTTAATTTAAACCGATTAGAATTGGTGAGTGAATTGGTGAATAGGAATAGGTGAGCTAAGTAAATGAGCTAAGGACCAGACTCTATGCTAAATGCCCTAGGTTCGATCTTCAACCCAGCTACAAAATTTATCCGAGCTCATTATGATTATGACTCTCTTCTCTTGGAAGGCAATGGCAAACCATCAATGGCAAACTCTAGCACAAAGCTGAAACTACTTGGAGTTTCTACATTTTCTTTTCTCTGATTTACATTTCATATCAAAGTATAAAAATGCATCAATTAAATTTTATAATTTTTGAGTTATCCTTCATAATAATTACAAAAATATTCAAAGAATCTAGACATTTTATAATTATTCTGTTAATTAGGTGTTAAATTATTTAAAAATTATAAGACAAAATCCACGAATAATAGTTATGATTTTAACTGCAGAGAACTGTACTCTTCTTCCTTATTTTATCCAGACTAAGTTATAATTATCCTTTTTTAAATGTCATGCAATTTTAGGTATTTTAAAAGATACCAGAATATTTCACGTATCTATTTATAAATATTCCATATTTGTATAGTACCAGTTTATAATCGGGGTCGTCTTATTTCTTCAAGCTTAATTACAATTACTTCCACAGTGTTACTGTGGTACAAAAGTATTAAAACAAAAATTAAATTTTTAACAAAAAGCTCAAAAAAATTTTGAATTTCTTTGCACGTAGTTTGTGGAAGCACCCAGACGTTGCACAGTGGGGCAATTCAATTCAATTCTACTAGTATTGGAATCTCGTTAATCCATTCATGCGCATCAGCATCTGATAAAACAGATCCGATTTCTTTAATAAAAACTTGTTCAAGTATCTATCTATAGATTTTTTAGATACTATTAACAGCTCCAAAACAAGATATTCAACTTAAAAATCAATTAACATTAGTATTTGATTTAATAGCACTTCTGAACATGTCTTGCCCCACTGTGCGTCAGTATGAACACAGGATGTAATATTATTGTGTTATTAGAATATTAAGTAAATCGATATAAATTAGCAAGTAACCATGATTAAATTTTACATAATTTAGATTTTATAAGTACGTAAATTTTGTATTTGCAACTGCCACTTTTTTTATCAAATCGTAATTTTGAAAAATTTTTGTAAGATTTTGGAATGTCAAGATTTTGAAAGAATAAAGTAAAATTATATTTATTTATTCAAATATAAAACATTCATATTAATAAATTGCACTTACGTACTAAAAACTGACATAACATTTTCTCGATTTTCATGTCCAGACCCCTCCCCCTGAAACCCACACGTAATAAATAGATGCTCCGGTATAAAATAGTTATTGTGTTAATGTGCACAGTCAAACTTAACAAGTAATTTGGTTTGTTTTCGTGAGTTTAAGTATTGTATTATTAAGGCAAGACTAACCATTAATATCAGTGTCGGTAGCCTGGATCTTATTGTGGATACCTTTTAATATATTTACTCCGGAAATATAAAATCAAACCAAAAATAAAAAGTTTCTAGGTAATTTGATAAAATGATAAAATAGTAGTTTATATCACTAGGGCGATAAAGGGGCTCTTTTCATCCCTGAGGTCGACAGGTTATAAGACGAGCCGCGCAGCTGCGAGTAAATAATCGACCAAAGGGTGAAAACCCTTATCGCCCGAGTGATATGAACAATTTTTCGTTATTTCAGAAAAAATATCCTACAAAATTCGCGATTTTATATAATAGCTCTAAAATAACAATCGATAGATGGCGTGAAGCTTGCAAGTCATTTATCAATGTTTGTCTCTTTGGAGCGAAAAAGGATGATTTTCTTTTGAAATTTCCGAATGACGGACAATTTGGTCTGACGGACAGCATGTTGAAATAACGGACGGTCCGTCGTATTGACGAACGGATGGTCACGTTATGCAATTATTGCAAAAAAATCTCGAATTTTGTCGGATTTTATCTAAATCTATGATTTTGTAAATAAATATAAAGTAACACTTAATTTAATTGTCAATTTTTTAACTAAAGGTGTCGTAATTTCGTTATTTTGGGGATAATATCCCACATAATTTACGATTTTTTTGCTCTGAGATAACTATCGATAGATGGCGTATTAACAACATAACCGAAAAATAGGAGTTCACCCGAACGGGTTCATCCGTTCGGGCAGGTACCCCAACAAAGACTGTTTTTATAAGTCCTAAGACCTTATAAAGTTAAGTTTTATAGGTCTTAGGACATTATAAAAGTTAGTTTTATGGTCGGGTTGGTCCCCCTTGAGGTGACCTTTTGAGAAAAGACCCTCTTTATAGGTCTCAAAACAGGTACGTAAAGAGGTCATTTATAACCTGGAATAACGAAAAATATATAAAGCTCGAGTACTTATAAAAATTTCAAAAAGCTATAGAATTGTGAAAATTACAACTGTCATCCCATTGAATAATTTTACATTTTCACACTTCCACTTACATAAATCATTAAATCTGCACAAATTAAATCTGGGTATTTTAAAATCTGCTAAAGAATATGTCAATTTTAGAAAAGCCAAAAATGCAAAAAATGCAGTGTTTCAAACGTAATAAAGTAAGTTATTTTTTTTTTAATACATTCTTTTTAATACAACTTTGGCTGTAAAGTTAAATTTCAATAAATTGAATATAGCGCTAAATTAAATTAACATCAAATTCAGATATTTTCTTTATAAATCAAAATGTTTCAACAAATCTTAATTAAAAATTTGAAGTGTTAAAAACTTTTAAGATTCGCGAGTTAGAGCTCAATGAGTACGGACGTATGTGCCCGGCATTCGAGTTAACATTTGTGTTCAGTGATAAGTGCTATAGGTAGTACATTAGTATAGTAAGTTAACTTTTAAAAATTCGTTAACAAATTAAAATTTTGAATCTATCCACGCTATCAACTTCTTTTGCCCCCTGTTACAGGGGGTAAATACTAATAAAATGAATTCTTCTAAACGTAAAGCTAATGCTTTATCTCCTCCTATCAATCCAGTTCAAAAAAAGTACCAATGGTCACCCATCTCGTTATTGGAGCAAAATAAATTTTATCTACCGGAGAATCTGGACCCAGGTGTATCTGACTTACAAGCGGCTTCTCAGCGGTTTGGTGAAACTTTAGATCCTCTGATACAACAAACCCCACCATCTCAAGAAGTTAAAAACAAAAAATTACCGCCCATTTTCTTATCTGGACCACTAAATCATGTTCAGGTTATTACCGACATCAAAGAAATTGTCAAAAATAAATTTGAAACTTCATATTCAAAAAACTTTCTTAAAGTAATTACCTACGACGCTAATGACTACAGAGCACTGACCAAATTCTATATTCATAATAAAATCAAATATCATACCTATCAAGATCCCAATAAAAAGCCAATCTCTGTGGCAATTAAAAATGTTCCAGTCTCTTTGACACAGTCCGAGCTTGAAGAAGAGCTTAAAATCTATAACTTACCTCTTTTAAAAATTACTCGTCTGCTGTACAAAGATAAAACACCAATGCCTGTTTGTATCGCTGAATTAACAGACAACGAAGAAGCCAAGGGTGTCTTTAAAATAGAAAAAATATGGGAAGCTAAAGTAATCGTAGAGCCCAGGAGAAAAAACAACTTCATTCCTCAATGTCACCGTTGTCAACGAGTTGGTCACACCAAAAATTACTGTACTCTTGAACCAAGATGCGTCAAGTGTACAGGTAACCATCTTTACTCCGAATGTACCAAAACTAGTCAACCAGTTCAATGTGTTAATTGCGGAGATAAACACCCAGCCAGCTATCGAGGATGCAAGTATATACTCAACAGAAGAAACGCAACTGACACTAGATTCTTCGCTCAAGCAACCAAAAGTCCTTACAGAAGCAACTCAAATAACTACAATCAAAACTTTCCTAACCTTAGAAATACGACAACCAATCCAAATAAAACCAATATATCAGCTGATTCCAATGCTACTGATGAACCGCAACCTACCCCTGTAATCCAACAACTTTTAAATTCACTACTGCAACTGATAAATCCTTATCTAAGTCAAATAAAACAATTTCTTTTAACTCACATAATGCCAATGTTATTCAATGGCCCGTAATTATCCTCCATTATCTCAGCTAAAAATCCTTAATTTTGGAACGCAAATGGCATTAACAACCATAGATCAACACTCACAGCCTTCTTATCTAGACATAACATTGACGTAGCGTGCATTACTGAAACGCATCTTATCTTAAATGAACCATTCAAGATATCCGGTTATCGTGTTTACCGCAACGATAGAAATTCAAACTACGCAGCAGGTGGGGTTTGCATACTTATCAAAACCAAAATCAGTCATTATGAAATTCTTCCGATTGAGTGCACAAACCTAGAAACAGTAGCAGTCAAGCTTAGAACAAATTCAAATAGCTACTTAAACATAATCAGCACCTACAAACAACCTAACAAACAACTGCTGGAAAGTGATTTGATAAAATTATTTAATACTAATGAAGCAACTCTTCTTATAGGCGATCTCAATTCTAAGAACCAAATTTGGGGATGCAGAGCTTCTAATCCATCAGGAGTTAAACTCAATGACATCTCATCGAGACTGGCATTACTAGTAATGGCTCCAACTGATTACACCTACCACAGCACCTACTATCCTTATCGATCGGATCACCAACCTGATATTTTGGACATTATAGTGATGAAGAATTTCAATGAAGCTCTCACCCAGGAGGTTCTCATCGAGTTAGACTCCGATCACGCGCCAGTAATTATTACGTCTCAAACAATTGCTTCTCAATATCGCGACGAAACCAGATTAATTAATGGAATCGTTGATTGGGAAAAATTCAGAAACTTGTGTGATAGCAATCTTAAACTTTCAAAAATAATTAAAACAGAAGCAAATATTGATGAAGCAGTAGAATTATTTACAGAATGCATTAGCAATAATGTTAAATCTGCCATTAAACATAATTTTCCAAAGAAAAAATATAACACACAACCACCAAAATATATCTTTGACCTAATCAAGCAAAAAAATTACACTCGACGTCTGTGGATAAGAACAAGAGATCCAGTCATTAAAACTCGACTAAATAATCTAACTCATCGGGTCAAAAGAGAATTAGATCAATATAAAATCAATTCTTACAAGAAATACATTGGTGAATTAGAGCCAGGCGAATCTGGAATATGGAAAGCCACTAGAAGAATCTTACGTCAACCTCAAGAACTTCCAACCCTGCAAGAAGGTGACTCAATCTATTTGACAGACGATGAAAAATGCAAGCTCTTTTCCGACCACCTAGAAAAGACATTCCAACCTCATAGACTAAACACTACTAGTCACCACCTGCATGTGTTAAATTATATCGAAACTCATCTTCCAACACCCGGAAAAGACTTGGAACCAACCTCGCCTGATGAACTATCGGCTATAATTAAGAAGCTATCGATAAATAAATCTCCGGGTCATGATTTAATACCTAATGTTGTTCTAAAATACCTAAGTAGAAGAACATCATCGATTTTGTCTACTTTAATTAACAACTGTTTAAGACTCGGCTACTTTCCAACTAAATGGAAGCATAGCCTTATTATCATGTTTAAAAAGCCTGGAAAACCCAAAAAGGCACTATCAAGTTACAGGCCAATAAGTCTGCTGACCACTTTTTCAAAATTACTAGAAAAGGTCCTTCACATTCGATTGATAAAAGTTTTGAATGAAAAGAACATTATACCTCCGCACCAATTTGGATTCAGGAAAAACTTTTCTACTATACATCAGCTTTTACGAATCACCGAGGCAATTGAACGTGGTTTCGAAGAGAAAAAATTTACAACAGTACTCTTTATGGATATTGCTCAAGCGTTTGATATTGTATGGCTAGAAAGCCTTATATACAAAATTCTTCGTTTACCAATACCCGACTTTCTTAAAGCAATTCTAATATCATTTCTTATTGATCGATCATTTCAGGTCAAAATTCACTCATCAAAATCTGAAATTAAATTTATCAAAGCTGGTGTTCCACAGGGCAGTATTTTGGGGCCAATTTTGTACATTCTATTCACTTACGATATTCCTTTGCTAGCAGATGAAATTGGCACATTTGCCGACGACACATTCATTTTGACAGCCAACACAAACATCGAAACCTGCATAAAATACCTACAAGCAGTCTTAAATACCTTGCTCAAATGGCTTAATAAATGGAATATAAAAATCAACAACTCAAAATGCATGGCTAAAATATTTACATTAAGAAAAATTGAGGAACCCACAGAATTGCTTCTAAATGGTAATCTTATTCCTTGGAACCCAGTCGATGACTCTGTCAAATACCTTGGAGTGCATTTGGATTCAAGTCTTAATTGGAACATTCACATCAAAAAGAAGCTTGCTGAGAGCAGTGTGAAACTTAAACTTTTGTATCCACTAATTAATAGGAAATCAACTTTAAGGCATGAATGTTGCATTCTACTCTACAAATCATTAATTAGATCATCGCTGATGTATGCCTGTTCAATTTGAGGTAATGCAAGCAACTCCAATTTATCTAAATTGCAAGTATTCCAAAACAAGATTCTCAGAATAGCTGTTAACGCCCCATGGTTTGTGAGAAATTCTTCGTTACACCACGAACTAAACTGCCCAACCATTCACGATTTTATTAAGAAGACCACCATCAACTTTCATGCAAATTCTCACACATGCCCGAGTGTCCAATACTACTCACTAGGAGTAAAAGGAATTCACCAAAGACTGAAAAGACGTCTTCCTCAGGATAAATATCTTTGAAACAATTATTGTATCGAGGTATAACCTCTCGGGCTATTTTTCAAATTAATTTTCTCTTGTAACAATACTATGCATAACAATAATTTTGTTGAACTAGTGTATTATACTTTAATAATAAAAAAAAAAAAAAAAACTTTTAAAAATTAAAATATATTAGTATTAGAACTGTTGTGATTTTTGTGATGATAATAATATAACATTATAATCAAAATTTTTATCGATGCGATGTTAAATTATTAACTCGTTAATATTACATAATATTAAAGCTTTAATTATATCGAGTTACAAACTTTGTTCTGATGACGGATGGAAATAATCCTCCGAAAGCTTACTAAATAATTTAAATAATTTTTTAATTGATAGTAACTGGATATAATTAAAGCTTTATTATTAAATTTACTTTATACTAAATATTACGTCGCTAATATAAGCGATATATAATATATGGGGCATTCCACACCAAATCGACCACTTTTGAACCCGACCCCTTTTGATTTTCCTGAAATTTTTACATATTATACTATCTCATCAATAACAGTTCTGTGAATTTTTTCAAAATTTTTTACTCGACCCAAAAAAAGTTACGAATTTTTAGAAAAACTGCTGTATTTTTTTCAAACGATCGTAACTATTTTTTTTTAAACGTACTTTTCAGGAAAAAATACAAAAAAAATATTCAAACTTAGATTCTACAAAATTTTTCATTTTTTCGGAGAAAATCATTGATTTTTCAAATTTCGACACTTTTGATTTTTTTATTTCAAAAAAACTCTGATTTATTCCGCGTATAACAATGCAAACCCCATAATGGGCTGACATTTCTTTCTATTTCTTTTGTTTAATTGAAAAATATTATTTGCGTAAAAATAAAACAAAATATTTTTTAATTAAACAAAAAAAATAGAAAAAAGTTTTGACCCATTATGGGGTTTGCGTTGTTATATACGCGGAATAAATCAGAGTTGTTTTTGAAATAAAAAAATCGAAAATCAAAAGTAGAAAAATTTGAAAAATTAATGATTTTCTCCGAAAAAATAAAAAATTTTGTAGAATCCAAGTTTGAATATTTTTTTTGTATTTTTTCCTGAAAAGTACGTTTAAAGACAAATAAAAACAAAAAAAGAACGATTTGATTAGTCAATTTTTGAAAAAGTTACGATCGTTTGAAGAAAAAAAACATTAGTTTTTTTAAAAATTCTTAACTTTGTAAACAATTTTGAAAAAATTTACAGAACTGTTTTTGATGGGATAGTATTATAATACGTAAAATCAGTTGTGTAATTTTGTTCAAAATTTTTTACAAAGTTGAAATTTTTCAGAAAAACTGATGTTTTTTTTCTTCAAACAATCGTAACTATTTCAAAAATTATGTCGTCGTACAGTTTCAAATAGCTTCAAAAAATAACGGCAGTCAAAGAGCCAATCTTTAGCTTAATCAATTCCACTCCAGACTAAAATTTCATCACAAATTTTAGAAATTTTCATACATAAAAGTTACTACTCACCCAGTGTCAGAAAGCTTTCATTGCTGTGAGGTTTACAAAAAAATTGTTATGGTAAAAATTACAAAATATTCTAAAAATCTTTAAGATATAATAAAATACGAATCTTCTTGTGATGATCTTCGAAAAACAGTATAATAGTAAAAACTTTGTTCATATGGGAACCAATCACATCAGATGCTCCACTCATCAAAAAATGTGATGCCCTATCACTTGTTTGTAACATTTACATTCGCACCTCCAAAGACATTTTGCAAGTAATTTAAATGTTCAAAGTTAACCAATTTGGAGAATTCTTCAGCATGAAAAATTTTTGTTTTCAAAAAAATTTGCTACCCAGAGAATTTGCCTCTACAAAACAAATTACATCACAGTAAAAATCATTGGAAACTCAAGACTAATTATCTGATAAAACTGATGTTAACGAGAAATTATCAAAAATTAGAAACTTTGACCCACAATAGAACGTTCAAGGTATAAATCAAAATCAGACAATGGATACCAATAACATTCACGTGTTTTGCAAGCAATTCGCTTGTATCGGAAATAAACTGATACGCAGCTGCAAGGGAATACGAGGTGCTGGCACAAATTTTGTAACGTTAGGAATGAATTTTACAAAAATTTGTTTAATTTGAACTTTAAAATTTAACATTATTTTAAATAATATATTAATACCCGGCATTTTTAACTTTACCTTTTAAAGAGCCGTTTAGGTAACTAACTTAGTATTATAAGCATTGATTTACTTTTATTATTAATTTGTTTTGAATGTTTATGTATTTTGATTACTGGACGTAAGGTTTATTTTAAATGCTCAATCAACAGCCTATGAGAAGTACAAATTTAAACTTTAATCGTTGATAAGTCTTAATCGAACTTTGAAAAACCGGTTCTGGAAATGGTACCAACCTCGTTATTTTTTAGTGTATTTGACGATTTTCCAAAATTATATTTTCCTTTGGTTTGGATTAAATCACTTGTGCAGCTACCCGATGAACTAAAAGTATACCTTCAAAACTATTTGAAAATTCCATATGGTATAACTATTGGAGCTGCTTTACTAATAACTTTTGGAATATGTTTGACATGCTATGGTCTATATAAGTTGACACAATTTTACACCGTAAAGAGATCACAAAATATAGATCAAGGTTTAACTGAAAATGTTCCATTAAATCAATAATTTGGAGAAAATTTTGGATTTTCTATCTATTATATCCGATGTACTTAGAAATCTTGTAAATCTATAAAACCACGAATAAGAAAAATACAAAGTAGTCAATAATACGTATTATCATTTGTGTTCTTGAGTTGAAGTGTAGAGTGGCGCCGAAGCTGTACAGAGGGAGAGCGAATAAATGAACGAAATATCAGAATTAAATTTTAATGCTTCAGGCCATCAGTTTTTTTAAACAGGCTCTATTAAGTGGCTCGAGTGCGTGCGAGTTTATCTTGTCACATAATAAAAATCCAAATCACACAATGACTTATTTTAGCTTTTTTAATGATTTTTTAAAATTGTATTTCCTATTGTATTGGCAAGAAGAACAAGTGTAAATCTACGCAACCAACCAAGCTTTGGTGGGTTTCTTTAATCTTGCCTACTTTTAAATTAATTATGATGTATTTACTTCGAATTTTGGAATAAAATAATGTTTTTTTGAAAATAAATACAAAGAAATACAACATGGCTAACCCATTTGTTAAAATTTATTATAACCTTATGAAATGATTTTATGGCACAAATTTTACACCAACAATAAATTTTAGTCAATACATAGAGAGATTAGTTGTTTTGATGCTCGATTGGGGTGCAACCAATCAAAGGTGCGTAATTTTTTTTTTTAATTGGTAATAACAAGGTAACCCATCAGAAGTTCTAAATAGCGTTACCGACAGAAAGACAGACTGACATGGTTTTCAACGACATTCTTATGTCTTACTGATTATTTTTAATTTATTATTAAACTAAATAATGCCACTAATGAACGACCAATCAGAAGTACCAGAAAGCGTCACGGAGAAATATTTTCACCATTATAATCTTATGAACTTACTTAATTTTTAGCCTCCTCTAGATTCTAGCACACTCATGGACGATACGCCTTTGGGTGTTAGTACGTGTATTATTTATGTGTTGATGATTTCTGAACGTCAAACTTATATTTACACTAAATTACAGGTAAAAAAGATTTGCAGTCTTTTGAATTTTGAAAAACAATGGAATGAAAACAATTACACCATAATAATACAATAAACAAACATGCAAAAACGAGGGAGAAAACTAGCTAATAAATCTTAAACAAATGAATTATCATAAACATGTTATGTGTGATTTCAAAACAACCCGTATAATTTCGATGATAAGGATCCTGTATCTCCTTTTGTGAAGACAATGGAAATTAACCACAAATTAAATTGGAATTTTAATTCTACAAAATAATTTTAATTGTACCTACATCGTTGCATTTATTTGATATGATATCCAATACATATTTACGTTTCAAACTAGTCAGCTCTCATCAGTTGTGTATAAACTTTTAATTGCCAGGATAAAGCTATAACATTTTTTTAAATTGCATTAAATTTTACTTTCAGTGCACAAATTATACTTGCACTTAATCACACTCAGTGCGTGATGACTTCAAGTGTGGGTTATAATGTAAACCTACTTTGTCTGCTGATGGTAATACCGGCGACTATTGTAAATTTTGCGTAACTTGGTTTAATTGATAGTGTAATTGATATGATCCTGAGACCTTTCTTTGAACAGAAGATAGAGATGACTTGAACCACCCACAGATTTAATTTAAATTAAATAGTGTTAATGAACATGCACTTGAAAATCTAATACAAATTCTTGCTGAGAATGATTCAGATCATAACTCGGTCCAATTTATTTAAGAAACTTGAAATATTTTTAAAATTGTTTTACAGAACGTAATTGTAATGTAATCTTGAACAGACTGAAAATTAATCGTCATTAAATTTTTTGTAATGAAGCTTTACAAATAATTTAATTTGTTAAATTAACTGCTTGAGAATTTTTCGTACATGTAATCAATTTGTGAAATTCTGTCTCAATGGATCTAATGATCATTAACTTGACAGTATCTTTGACTCTCTGATAAATTAATAACCTGTATTTTTTTTTAATCTAGCCATTGCGATTAATATAATTTATGTAATATCAAAAATAATAGTTGATTAAATTACAAAATTGGTTAGTATGAATATTTTTCAT
Organism: Rhagonycha fulva; assembly: GCA_905340355.1. Classification (NCBI taxonomy): domain Eukaryota; kingdom Metazoa; phylum Arthropoda; class Insecta; order Coleoptera; family Cantharidae; genus Rhagonycha; species Rhagonycha fulva. The sequence continues at coordinate 6,527,168 of HG996559.1, forward strand.
ATTATGTAGGTACCTACTATTATCTAATACGTAAAATTTTGTCCAAAAGGATTCTTAATTATCCTTAACTTGTCGGGGTAGCAAAAGTATCACGTAAATTGCAGTTTATTTTTATAAAACTACAATTTTATTTTTTTATATTTTCAAGATTTTGTTTAATGTTTACATAATCATAGTACTATTGTACATAAAACCGTGTGTAAAAAAGTAATTTTATTTAAAATGCTCATTGGGATCCCTGTAGTTACTCCTATCCAAGTTTTCTATTTTATGATACATTCATAAAAATTGAAAATTTTCAAAATACATCGAATTTCATGAAGTGTTAGTGCATAAATGCTACTTGACCCGCATCAAGCTGGCGCCGCCACTTTTGCAAAACCTAAAATAAACTATATGGGAATTTGTGGCTAATTTGTTGCTAATTAGTTACCGCAATTGCGAATTTGTAGCTCTTACCGTTCGCGAATTACAGCCATTTGAGTGGTGGCGGCGCTAGCTTCATATCAAGCCAGCGTCGCCACCACTCAAAACTTATCAGAACTTAAAAATAAGTATATGGGAATTTGTGGCTAATTTGTTGCTAATTGGTTACCGCAATCGCAAATTTGTGGCTCTTACCGTTCGCGAATTACAGCCATTTGAGTGGTGGCGGCGCTAGTTTCATATCAAGCTAGCGTCGCCACCACTCAAAACTTATCAGAACTTAAAAATAAGTATATGGGAATTTGTGGTTAATTTGTTGCTAATTAGTTACCGAAATCGCGAATTTGTGGCTCTTACCGTTCGCAAAAGTTTCAAAAACTACAAAGATACACTAAAAAGCAAAAAAATATTTTAAAAAAAGCAAACAAGGCTTCTTGAAAACATCAATATAAATGCGTGGGGCTGTTTATTTATTGAAGCTTGAAGCTCAAACAAAAAATTTGAAAGCCCAATGAGGCTTAAACTATACCAAACGTTTGACATTAATTTTACGCAAAAATTTTATTTAAATACGGGAAATATCCCCCCCCCTCCATCAAAGGTTTTGTGAATTTTTCCGTGACGGTTGAAGCTTTTGACTCATTGAATCTCAAACGTATGACTCAAATTATTTTAAAAAATTCGATTTTTACATGTTCATTCAATAATTTTTAGAATATTGAAAGTTGCGCTAGATTTCGAGTCTTAAAAATTCTTTTAGTGTAAAATGTACAATAGTAAATGTTTAAAAACCAACCAATAGAAAGATCGTATTAGTAGCCATCAGACATTTTTCATTGGCTAGTTATTATCATTAAAATGTTAATTTTATGCAAAATTAAGCATCGTGTCATACAGGGTTTACGATAACTAAAAAATTAGAAACAATAAAAGGTAAAAAATGAGGCATTTAAAGAAACCTTTTAAAAGAGGGGCATTTTTTTCAGGGCCCTTTTAATTTAATCAACAGGTGGCGCCTACTTAAATATTTTTATAAAATAAGAGGATTCTTTTGTATTTAAAATATAGCAAATTCGTTGAGATAATACTATTCTATAAACAATATTCTTGATCTTAAGCTATTTTGGATTTGTAAAATTTATTTATAATAGCACAATTCATAATTAAAGTTTAATTACCTTTTTTTGTAAGTGAGTGTGTTTTGACATACACAATATGAACTCAAAATAGCTTAAGATCAAGAATATTATTTATAGAATAGTATTATCTCAACGAATTTGCTATAATTTAAATACAAAAGAATCCTCTTATTTTATAAAAATATTTAAGTAGGCGCCATCTGTTGATTAAATTAAAAAGACCCTGAAAAAAATGCCCCTCTTAATTAAAAATCGTGTAACATCTACATAATAATGCCATGATATCAAGGTCTTTAAAAATGGTAAGAGATAACTGCTTTTTGTAAAGGTTTATGGCTCATTTTGGCAACGAATTAGCTACAAATGCCCATCATTTTTTTTTAAGTTTTAATAAATTTTGAGTGGTGGCGACGCTGGCTAGATTCAAGCTAGTGCCGCCACCACTCAAATAGCTGCAATTTGCGAACGGTAAGAGCAACAATTTTTCCGATTGCGGTAACTAATTAGCAACAAATTAGCCACAAATTCCCATATACTTATTTTTAAGTTTTGATAAGTTTTGAGTGGTGGCGACGCTAGCTTGATATGAAGCTAGCGCCGCCACCACTCAAAAGGCTGTAATTCGCGAACGGTAAGAGCCACAAATTTGCGATTGCGGTAACTAATTAGCAACAAATTAGCCACAAATTCCTATATACTTATTTTTAAGTTTTGATAAGCTTGATATCAAGCCAGCGTCGCCACCACTCAAATGGCTGTAATTCGCGAACGGTAAGAGCCACAAATTCGCAATTGCGGTAACTAATTAGCAACAAATTAGCCACAAATTCCCATATAGTTTATTTTAGGTTTTGCAAAAGTGGCGGCGCCTGCTTGATGCGGGTTGCTACTTGTTATATGTATCTATAATTAATTTCATTTTGTGTCAGCTGTCAAGATAAATATTATGGATGATCAAAACTATTTATAGCTTTAATTCTGAAAGCGTCAATTGCATTTCAAGTTGGCTAATATCGCTCATAAAGATATAATGACGAGGCCAAAAACCAAGAAGAGTCGCAGAGCTAGCTAGAAAGCTTAAGGACGCTCTAGACGATCAATCTTTTGATCAAAAGCTTAAGTCAATCGATTGTATCAAGCGTGATTGATCATTTAGAAACCCGCTTGACGCTTGAAGCAAGCATTGACGGTGATTGATACAAAGTTTAAATGACTCAAGCGATTGAAGAGGGCGCTTGATCGCCTAGAGCAATTTTACAAAAAATATAGGATATAAAGTATTAAAAAACATTTCTACTACTTTAAGTGGTCCAGATTTTCCTGGTTTTAACATGAATCCACTGATTAGGGGGTTTTGATCAAAAGACTGATAGACTGATTGAGGTTGATTGAAGCGCGCGTCAATCGATTGACTCAATCGTTTGATAAAGCAGATTGATCGTCTAGGGCTTCCTTTAAAGATGAACTTCAAAGCCTCTTAGAGTTAACCAGCAGAGTGGCCATGAAACCAAAAGTAGTACTAATTAATCTAATTTACAACAAATTTATGCTTTTTAATTAAAGCTAGAAATTAAAATTTTCTATTTCGTTGCAAATAAGAAAACAAGACATTTCTAGTTTGTACGTCTTTCAAATTCTTATTTTAATTTGATATTATTTTGGACTACCTACATATAAAATAGTAACCTTTAAATTCTGCAGACAGGAATAGAATTAAATTAATTTTTACCTGTTTAAAATTATGTTAATATATTGTTTTCGTTAAAATTTTAGTAGTGGCACAGATTACAAGAAGTTATATAATAAACGATTATTTCATAATACATAAGTATTAAGTACATATAAATAATAAACCATAGCAAATCCATAACTAACGCAGAAAACTATCAAATACCGCTATTAATTTATTTACAAAATCAACAATTTAGTTTATCTAAAAAAACAATCTCTAAAACAATAATAGGTTTCAAACAAATTCTCTTCAAAAATTTCCAAAATCAAGGATCTATAACTTATCGCCTACCTTGGATATAGCATCCAATTTTGCATTCAAAATATCAAGCACTACTTCAACCATTTGTATATCTTGCAGCTGCTAAAAGTTATCACACAAAATTTTTCAAGGGTTATCAAAAAATCCGATAAGGAAACCAGGTGGCATCAACACGTCGTTGCACACTTAAAGCACCATAGAAAAAGTTGGTGTCTAAAGTGTCTAAGTTTATAAAGTAATTTCTATTGTGATCGATGCCTTAGAATCTTAGATCCACATTTATGCACTGAATGCTTTACTTCAACATCAAAATTAAATGAAAATCATTGTGGAAATTTATATCATGAATTTGGAAATCATCTACCTGCAGATCAGTATCTGAAAGATTCTCTAAACTTTTTGTTGCAAAATTTTACTCTCAAATTTAATATTTTAGAGGTGGAGTGGAGAGTGACGCGTATGGATAGATTAACAAGATTCCACTACTTTTTTAGCCTTTTTTGAGTTAGTCGGGAGATAATTTTTGGAAAATTAGTTGATTTTTTGATTTCTAAGTTGGAGATTTCCTAGAGTGTTATTTATGGTGATAGTACAAAGTTTTTTATCTATTTCAATCCTGGAATAGTGGAAAATTAATATTTGAAAGTTTGATAGAATTTACATGAATAATAACACTTCAAGGACCTGTACGATAGTAAAGGTACATTAAATTGTATTTTTGGGACAAATAAATCATTTTTAAAACTGGTACAAAACGTAGCATTTTGTAAGAACAAATGTGTAGGATATAACCATCGAAGTGGAATATAGAAATTTTTAGTAACGATCTTGTGATAAACAGCAGCGCGCAGACATAAAATTTCTTCAAGTATAATATTTACAAAAACAATTTTTTTCTTTATAAAATTTTTATTATTTTTCCTTTATACACTTTGATTTATTTAGTTTTGCTTTATCGTAAATGCAAAGCATAGGGGGTGTAAATTTAATCATAAATGCAATTTACAGAAAGAAATTTATTAGGTTCATATTAAAATTTTTCTGTATAAAAAGTTGTTCATTTTCTTATCCAATTAAATTTACCAAATTTTTCATTAACGTGTGTTATTAGAATTTGGGTCCATTAATTATAATTATTAGTTAAAAAAAGCATTACAAAGAGAGTCATAGCTAGAGGGGCTTCTAGAGATTGTGCTGCTTGGTCATCTTTGAAAAATTTTCCTCAATCTTTTTTTGACAATTGAATAAGGCGATTAGTATACATACGTATAATATTTTACTTTTTATCATAAGCTACAAGTCAAACAAAAAATAAAGAATAGAAATTACAGTAATTAATAAGATGTTATAAAAAAAAAGGATTGATATCTTACATATTTTTATTTATTTGTAAGTGCACTTAATTTTCAAGTGTGTTTGTTAATAATTTTGATTCAAAACATTTTGCAACCACAAAGAACAATAACAAGTTTTTTGGTACAATAAGTTGTTTACAGCTTTTTCTTTGAATAAATAAAAAAATTTATAATTATAGCCAGAATTCTACGTCATGTACCCTGCTAAACAACTTGTTTATTTTCAGATATACTGTCACCCTAACTCTTTTTGCCTAATTTTTACTTAGAAGTTGATGTACATTAAGGATTTGTTGAACTTGTAAAAAATTATTGCTTATCATAAAATAAAACGCTTTCTAAATAACGTAGCAGTACAGTTATATATCAAAATTAAACGTACTTACTTCAGTTACAGGCTCTTGTTAAGAAATATGCAATTAACGTCCAATTCGGCTCTGGATTTCTGGATTACGTTAATTGTATATTGCAATAATTTTGCTAATCTATTCAATTGATTAAGATTAAAATGATCTGCTTTAATAACTATTTTGATCAGATAATTCAAAACGGGCTTTTTTGGTACTTTTAACTGCTTTCTAAACCCGTTAAAACTCACGCATGCGCTGCCTCCATGAATAAGACTTACAAGCAAATTTTATTCTTTAAAAAATTTTTCGTTATTCCGGCCGTCAAATTAGGTGTTTACGTCCTGATTTGAGGTACAAAAAGTGTCTTTTTACGTCCTATGACGTTAAAAAGGGGGGTCATAATTTTTTACGTCCTAGGACGTAAAAAGGGGGGGTTATAAAATAAAACATAATATATTTACGCAAAACATCATTAATTCGAATGAAAATGTTTAATATTTATAACGCAATTCGAAAATAACGAAAATTAATATTTATAACGCAATTCGAAAATAACGCACCTCTTGATCCTTCTTTGTTCTCCTCGCTGTTGTTTAAAGAAAGCGCCCGAAGATGCCCGTTCTTTGATTGATTTTGACATTGTAGCACTTCACAACACACACGTCCGAAATTTTTAAATTCGAAATTTTTAAATTGAGAATATGAATCCTTATCTCACCAAAGAGACAAACTTGACAAATGACTTGCAACCTTCACGCCATCTATCGATAGTTATCTCAGAGCTATTATATAAAATCGCGAATTTTGTAGGATATTTTTCCCAAAATAACGAAAAGTTGTTTATATGACTCTGACGTCAGGGTCGCAAATAAAATGAATGATTACCAAACCAATCAGAAGAGCCAAATTTCCATTTTCAAAACATAGCCTCTCACCACGTTGTTGCGAATAAAAATGAGGTAGTCCCGTTATAACGAAAACTACTATTTATCAATTGCAGCAATTTAAAAATAAATATCAAAATTATCATATTTGATCAAATTCACTTCTAACTTCACGCTGAACACCGACAAACGAGCGCTATTGGATAGCAAAATATTAGGTTCAGAGAACAATCGCTTTTGGCGATGTGTGGTTGCAGTATTGAAAAATCAAACGGAAAATTCTTATGATTATGACTAATCGTATAATGCAAACTGCACTTATTTAATATGTAAGCGCTCAAGTATTTAAATGACATCTATTTTTGTCTTGTAGTCTCGAGGTATAGTAAATAATGTTAATTATGGATACACGTGCCGAGATAATATTTAAATCACAAAACAACGCATCTATCTCTTAATGGAAGTTCCGAACAGAAAATTAGTTTAGTCCAACGCCTGTCCGCCATTTCTTCCTCATCAAAATTTTTTTACACAAAGTTTCAAAATATTATTCTTTATTGGTTTCTTGCTCTTTTCATTATTTTTGTTTTCTTAACTAAAACTATTTTTAATTATCATTTAAATGTCTAGCTATTATCATATTAAATCTCAAGTCAGATTACGTGCCAGTGATCCCTAAAGACGCAGTATTTTAGAGCCAGTATTCTCGGAGTGTTCAAACAATTCAGATTAGATTTTTGGAGTTAAACTTCATTTGAGAAATAAACAAAGCAATCGGGTATAATTTTTACAAAAACGGTTAATTATTTATATTTATTATATTTATTGTTAATGCAAAAAAATTAACGATGGGTGTGAATGAAAAGTTCATAACTGAAGTATATAAACAAGATTAAGTTTTGGACGTAAGGCGACTCTCGGTTTATCGTAATATCAGTTAGTAGTGTATAAGATAGTCGTCGAGTTAACTTCTAAAAGTAAAAGTTTTCAAAAGTCAAAAGTGACCTTTATTTTGATGTATGCGTATGCGTAAGCGTCCGAGTGATATTGGATTTGTGCGTGAACCAACTCTTAAACCTGTCCATTTAATTTTTGAATTTTAATGAACAACAAGTTGTCGTTATTTAATGGTAATCGTTAATAAAATAATTAAAAAAAGAACTTGATTTCATTGACTTTGTTTACTAGTACGTTAATATTCTTTCGGTTTAACAATTATTCAGTGATATTTATGTGATAATGTGCAATTTATAGATACTAATAGTTAATTACTTATTTAATAATAATAATCAATCATGACAAAGAAGTAAGAATTTTTTTTTATATTTCAAAAATTTAATTTTAAATTTTTAGGCAGCAGGCTAAATCTTACTACATCAAAGAAACAAACAGAGATTATAACAAAAAGAGTATATTTTGTTTTAGTTTCGGTTTAATATTGTTAATTTTGGGTTTACTTTTACTGTTAACCTTTTCTTGCATTTTCAATTATTTCATCACCCAAGGAACAATGTTTTTGCCTGGAGAAACTGCTTTTGAAATGTGGAAGAAGCCTGACACTCTTGTAAATTTTGACTATTACTTTTTCAATTGGACAAATCCTGAAGACATTAACAATCCAAATATAAAACCAAAATTTGAAGAAGTTGGGCCATACAGATACAGGCTACATCTTGATAGAGCAAATATTACTTACAATTCCGAAAACGAAACTGTCACATATCAAAACAAGCGCACCTTTTATTATGACGAAAATTCTCCCAGGAATCACTCAGATATAATTAACAGTATTAATGTCATTGCCTTAGTAAGTAAAAATTGCATATTTTTATGAACAAAAACAAAACTATGTTTGAAATAACAAATTACAACATGGAAATACATACATTGTTTTGTTAAAAAACAATAAAATTTAAATCAGTCAGAGGTTAATATATTAACTTATTTTACGACTAATTATCATATATGAAGAAGTGACCTTAAAATAATATGTAAATTGTCAATACTGTTCCATCAAATATACACAAGACATTTTAATATTATACGATACGAGAGTAAACATTATTACAATAGCAAACAAATTTCAGTTTATTTTTGGTCGTTACTGTGTGATTTTTTTTCCAGTCGGCCGCCTATTACGGAAAAGATAGTTTTTTTCTTAAACCTCTGGTTGGAACAGCCATAAGTGATGCTCCCATTTATCTTCAAAAAGAAATTCGTGAATTGCTGTTTGAAGGTTACGAAGATGACATTTTATCAATGGCAAAATTATTTCCATCAATATCAGTAGCTGCTCAATCTGCTCCGGATAAATTTGGATGGTTTTATGTTGTAAGTATTTCTTTCTTCCGATTCGCGATTTTATTTTCCTTTTGATTACATGATTATGTATGTACATAATTTTGAATAAAATTTCCAATTCAAACTTTTTTCTGTCAATTCGGATCTATTTTTAAAATTCTTAACTTAAGTAGATATTATCAATTTAATTGTCTTTATCTCAGAACGTAAATACCTAATCTGATAGGTAGAGAAAGTTGACCTGAAGCAATTGCTGCATATTGTTTAATAGTTATGGTACATATACAGTGGACCCTCATTAAAACGATTACCCAACAAAATAGGAACTATTAGCACAATTAGAAAATCTAAAAGTAAATATCTTGAATGTTAATTTGGTTTACAACATAAACATTTATTATAATGACTCCCTTTAATTCAAAACTGTAGATAAGAAATTGGAAATAATTGAAAAACATTAAAATTCATTTCTTTGAATTAATTTACAAAGATATACATAAATAGCGAGGTAGATAAATTTAACAATAAGTAATTTGAATTTCAGGTCAATCACAGACAGATTTAATAATAGCAATCATTTGAAGTCGTCATTTAATAATGTAACAACATTTTTAAAATAAATGAAAATATTTTTAAATAAATAAAAACCATAATGACAATTAAATATCAAAATTTCTTGATAATACTGCAAAGATATTTTTTTTATATATCGGCTAATATTTGCCCAACCTTATGTATTTGTTGAAATACGACAATATTAGGATATTGTCCTAAGGATAAACTACTTCATTATCAAGTGTACAAAACTTGAGACGTTGTCTTACAGAATTAAGGGATAAGCTGAACAATAGATGTCATATTGGCACAGGACACAGGACAATGTTAAAAATGACATGTTGCTATTTGAAAAAAAAATTTAATGTTTACTTCCGGTTGAATTTGAAGTATAAAAAAATATACCTCAGCATTTTCCGATAGCAAATTTTAAGTTGAAGAAAAAAGTATTTAAGCTCTTTTTTGTATCTAGTAATAAGATATAAGAATTATTCACTGTTACCACTATCGGTGAACACACTGTATAATTCTTGAGCAAATTCCTTCAGACTTTTGAACTCTTGGTATCCTGAAAAAACTGGAAAGTCCAATTGATTTTAATTTCTATTTCATTTCAAGTTCTAAAGCTCAAGGATTCTTGCAGTGTCAGGACTTTACCTTACATTTTTTTACATAAAGGGTATCCATCACCTTGCCGCTGATTATATCAAACAAAATTTCAATATTGTACCATATTATTATGATCTTTTACAGTCAAAACCATTTATTTGTATTTACTCGGCCTTGGCAAGGTTTATCAATCCTCGACCCCTCTCTTTAATAAAAATGCTCTATGTAAAAAATTTAAGGAATTAATTTATACTAATGGGTTTTATATACAACATCCAATCAAAGGATATAAAATAATAGTTTCAGTTTTTAACCTGTGAAAAAACTTGTCAGCGTTTATATAAAATCATTAATTAAATAACAAAATTTTTATTTAAAAATCGTAATCCGGAACGCAGAGGGTTAAATATATTTTACAAAATATATTTTCTGTTTTTTTTTAACTACCCATAACTACTGAAAATTTTCTTAACTAATTGGGTTTTAAGAATTTACACAAAATTTTTGATTTTTTGTAATCAAAAAGAAAAACTAATTGTTATCGGGTCGTAGGTATTTTTAAAATTTTTCAAGTTCTTTGTACTGATTATTATTATGATGTCATACAAAACAAGTTGGGCCTTGAAATTCTGTATTAAGAAATTCTTTCACATTGATTTTACGTATTACTCGACTTAAGCAAGGCCGCTTAAAATCAAAAATATAATGCCTCATCCACACATTGCGAATTTTGGTAATGTTTGGACGTCTCGTACATAGTGCTGCTTCCCCCACGTCGGAATTTGGGGTCCTACTCCCTACCAACAAATATTTACTATATGAGAATGCCTCGTATGATAAAACAAAATTTTACTTGCTTATAATACGCATAAATTATACCATCAAATTATTCAGCATAATAAATTAAAACTTACTTGATATTCAAGTTTGGTTGCTTGTTTGTCAGAATCTAACATGAACATTAATATTATTATTAATTATAATTAATTAAGATCTGTGCTTCTGTAACTTTCTATGGTATCAAAAGCCCACTAAATTTGAAAAATAATTGTCAAGGCACAAAATTGATAAAATATTTAACATGGAACAAATCTAAATGCCCAACTCAAAGATGTAAACTTTGATTTTATTATTCACTAAATTTTTAGCAGTATATGATTGTTCGTTTTTGATTGTAAACATCAGGAAAAGCTACAAAATAAAATCTATTACATGTAGTAGTTCTTTCTATGTTAATTCCAAGTCATCGTGTATTTACCAACAGTAATCTCGGTGGTATTTTGTCTTCCTGATTTAAACACATTATAAAAAAATTAAAACATTTTTGTAAAATCTTTTAGGCATCTGTTCCACTTTTCTTGCCTGAACTCAAGAAAGCTTTGAATAAATTTATGGAAATTTGCCAAGCATTACGCGAAGAAATATTAAAATAAAAACTTGACGGTAAAAAAACATTGGCAAAATCAATTATACGATATTAATGTAGCTGTGAATCTTAACCTTCCTCAATCGTTTTAACATTTTTTACTTACATTCAATATTTCCGATCTTTCAACTTTCTGACCTTAACAATCAATTTATTATTAATTGATTAATTATTAAAATTTTTGAGTTTTGATTCTAATAAATTAATTAATTATTTTTTTGCAATTCTTACAATTCATTTAATTTTCGTAAAGGTAATAGCCCGGTCACTGTAGACATTGACCCTTGCATAAATTCCCAAAAAGCTGAAAATTTACATAAACGTTAGATAGTATACCATTATAATGTATAAATAATTATAATTTGTAAATTTTAAAATTTCTTTTTCTCAGAAATGCTGAATTTTAGAGAAAAAAATGCAAAAACAATTTTTGTTGGAACTATTTTTCTCATAAAACTAACCGTTTTGCTAAAAAATCCAAAAACCCCATTTTTGCAAACTTTAACCTCGCATAAAATTTTTTGCACTCATTGCATCGATGGGGACTTTTCACAATTTCATTATAATGGTATCCCTAACGTTCATGTAAATTTCCAGCTTTATTTTTAACATTATATTTTTTAATTATATCTGATTGATCTGATTATAACAGAAATTTGTTCATTCATCGTCGATTAGAACGTCGCCCTATAGAATCAAGCAAACCTGTGACGTATGTATAATGATACTTTTTACCACCTCTTGGCCTTCACGCTACTCTACAAATTTTTACGATTTTAAAACGATAACTACTTTTTAAGGGATGTTTATCTTTAACCATAAAATTTTCATGACTGCTGACATCCGAGATGAAAACTGTCGCCCTATAACGACAGTTTTCAGCAGTTTTAGGCCGACAGGCTCTCGGTCTACAAAGATTCCTAAGATTTCCAAATTTATTTGCACCCTCTTTAAAATAATTTGTTTGAGGTTCATTGTTTTATGGTATAAAATTGATTAACAGTTGTGGAAGAGCTACAATTTGTTAATTTTCTATAAATATAATTAAACTTATGCAATAGAGAAAATAACAGAGCGTTCTATCGATACTCTAACGTCTAACCAAACCTTTGTCTCCAACCTTTGATAACCGCAAATTTAGACAACTAATTCTCAGTTTTCAAAGTTGCACCCTGGCAACGAGAAACAAATTCAGAAAAATATAATAGCTTATCTATTAATTATCGTTCAGTAACCTATTATTAATATTATATAGTTATTTCCAAAAAAAAAGATGGTATTTTTAGTACTCACCCTAAAAATTCATTTTTATATTTTTATTTTCTTGTGTAATATTTGTCCAGTAATCTTTATTTGTTTGTTATATTTATATAAAAATAGATTTTAAAAATTTATCGAGTTATAAATAATTAATTATCAAATTAATTTATATTTTTATTAAGCTTTCAGATCCAAATGCAACTCTTTGTCAGAATAATAAATTAATAACTTATAAAATAATTAATAACTTAAAATTTAAAAAAACTTAATCAAAAATATAAATTAATTTAATTATTTATAACTCATCGATAATTTTCTCAAAACTATTTTTATTTATTATCACTAGTTAATAATTTAACACTTTAAATAATTGTTTGTTATAGGCAGCAATATTTTATTTAAAAGCCATTTTTCCAAAATTTGTTTATGGTTAGACTCAACTGCATCTAAACATCACTACTGATGAGAACCTCTCCTTTTTATGTAAATTGTGGCATTTCATAACTGGTTACGTAAATAGCTATTTTAGCATAAATTTGTGCAAAATTATTAAATTAAATATATGCTTTTTATATATTTAAAAAAAATTGGTATGCAAGAGAAATAATTAGACATTTGAATTTTAGTTTTCAGTATTATTTAGTTATGATTCATTCATTATTTTTCTTGGAAGCGTTGTCTTGTATTGGTATTGTTGTTAACGTTTCAAATAGCTGTTTGTTAGGTTATTTAGAAGATAACACTGAATTAATATAATCATTATTGCTTAAAGTAATTTGAATTGATGTACATAGTTACACAGTTATAACAACATCTTAATTTTCTTATCAATAATTTAAGCGAACGACATGCTAGATTAAAAGTTGGTTATCCATGTAAATACAAATATAAAGAAATTATCGGCTTTTTTCTTTAATCATCCTTGACTTCGAATCTTAAATGTTAAGGTAAATGGCTTGATAAATGCGCCTCCAGGCGATCACAAATTTTGGCGATAAAGCTGCTTACGGGGTCAACAACTACTACCTTCATTTAAGGGGGAAGTCCACTGTGAGAAGAGAAAAAACAGGCCGATTTTCCGGATTTTTTTTCTAACAAAATTATGATTCATACATTAAATTAAATTAAACCGTCATCTTTACTATATATTCAAGTAGGTATTTGTAAAAAAAATTTCAAGTCGAAATATTCAAAATTGCCGTCGTGGCACTCTTTCAACGCAGGTCTGTCTTTTTTTAACGGTGTACATATGAAATCTCACGTCAGGATGATCTAAAAATGAAAGCAAAAAATTGTTATCATCTACATAGTATTGACTCTCGTTTGTCGAGATATTTTTTTGATATTGTTTTTTGTTTAATTGTTATAAACAATAATAACATTAAATTTGGGCAAAAAAAGTAGAAAAATATTTAAAGAATTTTTTTTTGGCGCCAAAATGTTTTATCGGCAAAATCCTTTGACAAACGAGAGTCAATACTATGTAAATGACAACCATTTTTTTTAGATTACCCAGACGTGAGATTTCATGTACACCAAAAAAAACGTACCTGCGTTGAAGGAGTGCCACAACGGAAATTTTGAATACTTCGACTTGAAAATTTTTTACAAATACTTGAATATTATATAATAAAGATAAATGTTTAATTTAATTTAATGTACGAGTCAGATTTTGTTAGAAAAAAAATCCGGAAAACCGGCCTGTTTTTTCTCTTGTCACAGTAGACTTCCCCCTTAAGCTAAAACTGACAGTGACGGAATAAACAAATTTGTTAGTTCCTGGAGTCTAATCTGTAGATGTAAACAAGTTGTAAAATCAAAAAAATTATTATGAACTGTTAAAACTATTCGTATCTGGATTATTTAGCCATTACTATATTTTTATCTGATTAATAAGGCGCTTCTCTCGTAGCTTAAAATGCAGCGTCTTGAACAAGTCAAGACGGTGCTGTTAATAATAAATATTTTTGAATGATTCAAAATTATTTAATTAGGTAAAACATAAATCTATTTTGGAAAAGACTTCAAATTTTAAAATTAATTTTAGAGCAATAATATCTAGTCTACATATATGACCATTAATGTGACCGCTGTGAGTAAGAGTTGGTTATATTTGAAGATAGTATTACTACAAAATTAATTTAAATTTCAAAATTTTAAGCCTTTACCAGAATAGTTTTGAGTTAACTATAATTAATTCTCTTTAAATTATTTAAAAAAATTTATTATTAACAACACAGACTTGACTTGTTCAAGAGGAACTCTCTACAGTTTATAATTATGCAGTATATTGTATGTTCTGACAATCATATTAACCAACACCGGCCCAGGTAGCACATAATATTGGGGCAATATTGCCCCAATATAGCGCCAATATAGAATGTTGGCGCAATTTTGCAATATTCAGCACATATTGGTGCAATATAAAAATTAATATTGCGCCAATATTGGAAATCAATATTGCCCCAATATTGGAAATCAATATTGCCCCAATATTGGAAATCAATATTGCACCAATATTGCGCCAACATAGTGTGCTACCTGAGAGTGCAGTATTACGTATTTTAGAAGTACAGGTAAATTTTGAGCTTATCTTAAAAGTTTTTAAAAGTATACCACCATTGTGTATCTACGGTAATGTAAATAACCTTTCGTATTATGCGAATGACCGTATGATTTATAATCTGGTAATATTCTACGATACACAAATTATAATAGTTACAGGCCCGTATCCAGGGGGGGCACCTGGGGGCACGTGCCCCCCCCGAAATGTTCAAAAAAAAATTTTTTTTCAAAGTAAATGAAAATTTGTTTATAATAATAAAAATTCTCGAAAGAAAAACCATTAAAAATTTTACTTTTTACTAAGTGCCCCCCCCCCCGAAATTAAATCCTGGGTACGGGCCTGAATAGTTAAAGTCAAGTTTCAATCTATCAAACTTAATTTGTAGTTTAAATTACTTTTTATTGTAAATGAAATCATACACACATAAATTCCAAATTTAACAATTGCAGTATTAATTCTTACGATACGCATAAATTGGTCAATAAAACCATTTTAAAGTCTCAATTATAAATTATTTCATTTTTTAAATGACCCACTAATGCACTAAATTAGTTGTTCATTACCTTGCAATCCGACTGTAGAGTACTCGCACTCAAAGATGACAAGGTGTGGCTAATCCGTTTACACGACAGCATCGACACGTTTTTCTTCCACCAAGAGGCCAAACCTTGTCGATCTAAAATGCTAGAGCTCTAAACCGCAAAATACCTAATTCAAAATGTATTCTTTAGGCTAATGGTACTGCTGGAATCGACGGAACATTTAACATAGACGTGAGAAATGACGAAAACTTTGGAAAACTCAAATATTTCAATTATGAAGGGAAAAACAAATACTATGAAGGTACATGTTCCGAGATTCAAATATCCGCAGGAGAACTCTATCCAAGAAATCTGAAACCAACTACTTTAAGTTCCTACCATCCGGAGATGTGTAGACCCATGGAATTATATTTTGATAAACAAGTAGATATAAACGGAGTATTGGGTTATAAATTCGTCACTTCTCCAGACGTTTTTGATAATGGTAACCAAACAGATTTTATTTTTTTTTAGTAACTAAACAAAATTATCAAATTTTAGGTACCCTAATCAAAGAAAATAAATGTTACTGTAAAGGAGATTGCCTTCCTTTTGGTGCAACACCGACTTGTAACGTAGACTATCCGCTGTACTACTCACTTCCTCATTTTTATAATGCAGATCCTAGTTACCTGGATGCGGTAGAAGGCTTAAAACCAAATAAGGATCTTCACGATTATTCTTTTACCATGGAACCTGTAAGTTTTCTCAACGACCCGACACATATTTGCACAACTAAACACTTCTTTCAGATTACTGGTGCAACAATAGACGGCTCAGCAGCGCTCCAATTCAATTTATTAATGGAACCAATGCCTTTCAAGTAAGCAAATTTTTTTTCCAAATCACCACTGTTATTAAAAACTTTTTTTTTTAGTTTATACGAAAACGTTCCAAAACTATTGTTTCCAGTTTTTTGGTTCAAACAAAGCATGGTGCTCTCAGATGACATATACAGAAAGTTATCAATTTTAGGAATAATCCCAAATGTGGTCCAAATACTTGCTATATGTTTAATAATAATTGGAACTATCTGCGTAGTAGCAACAATTTTATATGTCATTTATAGGAAACACAAGAAGAACCAGAAACAAGAAGTTCGACGTAAAGAAGAAGTGCCTCTCCAACAAAAATGTTAGTTAGAAAATTTCTTACGTAGTAAAATTAACTGTGAGATTTCATTGTGATTTTATAAATTATTTATATTTTTATAAATCAGTAAGTTTAAATAAATTTTTTTTACGATGTTGTTAGTGTGATACTAAAAGTGACCTCAAGGTTGATCGTCTAGGTCTAGGTCAATTTATTGATCTATTTATTGTAGAGTATATTGACCGTCTAGATGCCGCTTTATTGGTGCATGATTTGTTGACTAACTTTTAGGCGACTAGCGTTGGTTAAATTTTATGAACGATATTTTGCAAATGTATTAATAATTTAATTTTGAATGTTGATGGTTTCAAATTAATTTTTTTTGAGCACAAGATGTTGTTGCCTTCTGATGATAACAGAGAAACTTGGTATTTTTTTATTAATAAATTTTTTATGAACTTTAAAATTAAATATTTTATTATTTTGATTATTTTTATGCCCCGTTCCTTGTCAAATTACGAGATATTTTACCAAGTATATATGCATGCGTTAGCTCGAGCTGTGCGTTAGATCGATCTAAGCCAAGCTCGCTTTTAAAATTACGTACTGGAGTATGCATGCATTTAGTTAGTTCAAAGTGAATAAAGCAGTGTTCCCACCCGAATTGGTCAAACCAAAGTCAAACTACCCTTAAGGGTAGTTCACACTACATGATTTATTATTTGACTTAGTCATAAAAAAAGTCATGGCTAAAATCATACCATCGTAACAGCCAATCATAAAAGCCATAACTTCTATAATATCAAAAATCATATAGTGTGAACGTAAAAAAATCCCTCATATGAGAAGTCATGTGACAAGTCATATGATAAATCATGTAGTGTGAACTACCCTTTAGGTCCGTACTAATAGTCGATGATCAATCCGAGGTCACGGATTAATTCTCGGATCACTCGAAAATGCTACCAATACTCGTAATAATCCTAGATTATTATGACTATTGGATTGACTGATTGGATGAACTAAGGATTGGTGGATCTAAGATTGATCCGAGAATTAATTCTCGACTATTAGTACGAGACTTAGTACGTTCCCCCCTCTACATTCAATTTAAAGATCGCCCTAGCTGCTTAGTCTACGTTTCTAGCTCGCTTTATAAGCTTTAACTCGGAGCGGTTTATACCGTTAGATCGGTCGATCTGAGTTCCGCTCGAGCTAACTAGAGCCTACTCAACGAGGTTAGTATGAACTAACCACGAGCCGCCACTGCAGTAAATAGAATTTAACTTATCACATAATTTACTCAGCTAACAAGGGGCATTATTTTGAATTTAAATGTATTTAACTAATTGCATTATGTAATACAACAACAAATTTAAAACTATAAAAGGTGGGTAGGTACTTAACATGTTATTGTGCGTAAATTATCGTCAAACTATTATAAAGTCATTAGATTTAACTAGTTTTAACGTTTTTCAATTGGCATAAGACAACGTACAACAAAAAATTGTTTTCACAAATTTTTGGCGCACAGTTTTTAAATTACCTCTTCCGTAATCAAACTAATAATATTATGTAATTCTCTTATTCGCCTATTCGGTTTAGTAATATTTAGAAATCGTAGGTTTGCATTTTAGCACCAATAATCATAAATTAATGCAATAAAAGGTCTGTTTGGTACCACAGCCCTAGTGCTACACTAACTACACTACTACAAATTGATTGGTGTAAAAAGTGGGTTGGTAATTGTACCACCAATCAATTTGTAGTAGTGTAGTTAGTGTAGCACTAGGACTGTGGTACCAAACAGACCTAAAGATAAACTAAAATTATTTAACTAAGTTATTTTAGGAAAATAAAAAATCTGCAAGCTATGAGGTTAAAGACCGAGAAATCATAACTTCATGTACTTAAAGCTACTATGATCTTATAATTGTTATAATAACAATTATAATATTGTTAATCTATTTAAAATAATAAAAATTTAGATTTGGACTCATTTTTAGACTTTATTAATAATTTTGGAAATACGTTAAAAGAAGCAAAACGGCTGTACAACACATTTTGGAGAAAAAACCCCCCTTTGACTCTCTTACATTTACAATTTTTAATAACAAACTTCACTCTAATTTACATGAGATTAATGGGGGTATTCAGCTCTGTAAGAAGAATAGCAAATAAACTTTTATTTTTTTTTTAGTGGAAAAATGGTAAGTAGTCTAGACTCGAAAATAACAATTTTACGTAATAATAATTATTGTTGAGAATAGGTCTATAGTTTAATTAATAATCTACAAGTATATTAAATTTTATACTTCTTTACAAACTTATTATAACATTAATAGACAGTCAGGACCGTCCTCAGGATTCGAAGTTTATTGAAATAATTAGCAAAAAAAAAATTATAAAATCAAAAAAACACCTTATCAGATTACATGTTTCAATCTCATTCACGATTCTACACGTGAAACTGATATCATTAGACCCGCACTGGTTTTTATGAAAATATAACTTATAACTTACCAATTATCCAAAAAAACGTGGATCCTTTTGATCTTGACTGTACAACTACCTTTGTGATAATGAGTTTGTATGAAGTTTAGTAAGCATCCAATCCAATATATTGACGTGGATTCTGATAGGTTGGAGTTTCTAAAATTATCCACAAATAAATTTTCATTTGGTCAAAGTTTTGTTTTTGAAGTTTTCGTTAATTTAATCAGATGAGTAGTAACCTGTTAATTTTTTCAATTACGTGCCAAAGGGATACGTGCAGAGACGAGATTTTAGGCTGGGAGATTTGTCCGTATCGCCTGAAAATTAAACATTTCAAACATGAAAAACGTTAAATTTTTGATTAATTTATTTTTTGTTTGTTCTTAAAATTATTAACTTACGTTTAAATTGAGTTGGTACAAAGGTAGCTACGATCATCGATGCAGTGTTTTTAATTTAAAAGTGTAGTTCGCAATTTAAAATGTAGTGACTTCAAAATGTTGAATTTGGCATCTAAAAATTCGAATTTCGCTGGAAAACCAACCAACCAGAGTGCGACACGATTTTCCGATGAAAGATTAGTGCAGGAAACGAGATAAATGGTTAGTTGCTATAGAGTGATGGAGGTGTGAAGTCTACGACTTAACGGCTTCAAGGTGTTATCTTCGAGTGTTTGAAAATTACAAATTTGTAATTAATTTTAGTGAAGATGATGAGCAACTGGAATCTTGTTGATTGTGTGTGCTGCTAAAGAAGAGGGTTATGAAATTCATTGTGATCAATTTGAAGTTTTGGAAAAATTTACGTACTGATAACATGAGGTCGCCATTTTTGTAAAATCGTGGATGCAAGGAACTTAAGAAAATCAATCATCAATTATTCAAGCCATCACCTTGGTAAATAATTTTTTAATTGTTTATTCACACTATATCAACGATGATCTTTGAAATTTGTCACTATGCAACGGAATTATTTGAGGTTAATCACATTTGACATTAAATTCGTACTTCAAGTTGCATTTATCATCGGATTTCACGTTTAATTAATTAAGCACAACAGTGGAACAATTTTAATTGAGTCGCGTTATTTAACTGCAAAAAATTAAATTTATGTGACAAACTTTTTTTTTACACGAGTTTTTGCGTATTCGGTAGTGACTATTATGTCGTCGACGAGTATAACACGTCTACCAACTCTTTTTAACAATTAAAAGGCGCCAATATTTAAAATTAAAACAAGTTTTCAATTTTTGTATAATTTTTATTACAGATGTTTTGTTTAAATTATAATATGACGTTGATTATCTTACAAATTGGAGATACTGTTGTTGAAGTTTAAATGTGTAAATTTGTAGGATAATTCTTCATGATTTTGGAATTATCAATTGCAACGATAAGTTTAATTATAAGGTTTCGTCTCAATTTTTTTTTATTAATTTGATTGTGACTGCTACTTTCGTCGAATTAAATTATAATTTCATCCCAGAGTTTTTTGTTTCATTTGTTGTGGATAATTTAAGCAGACCCTGGAATTCACTACCTGAGAGAGCTCATTAATGCAGACTACCGACTATAACAGCTACGGCTTTTAAAGAGTTGTTCGTCAGAACACGACAATATAATTGGATAATTGGTAAGTTATAAGTTATATTTTCATAAAAACCAGTGCGTGTCTGATGATATCAGTTTCACGTGTAGAATCGTGAATGAGATTAAAACATGTAATCCGATAAGGTGTTCTTTTGATTTTATAATTTTTTTTTGCTAATTATTTCAATTAACTTCGAATCCTGAGGACGGTCCTGACTGTCTCTATTAATGTTATAAGTAATAAATTTGTAAAGAAGTATAAAATTTAATATCTACTTGTAGATTATTAATTAAACTAGACCTATTCTCAACAATAATTTCTATTATTTAAAAATATGGTCAACTATTACACGTTTTAAAGAAATTCAAATTTCAAATTTAAAACTTCGTTTAACAATTTTATGATTGAAACCTTGATGAATTCTGAAAGAGCATATTTTAAATAAGAAAATTAATTAACTATGGAAAAAGGCCTTAAAACCACCAGTTATTTCAAAAATCGATTTTAAAAGCTTTGATTTTCATAACAAATTTTAGTCTAAGTTGCTCGTGATTGGTGAATCAATGCATTCTATGGTCGGTTCGTGTAATTTAAATTGCTCTAAGCTTATAGACAGAGCTGGGATAACATGAGCGACACTAGCATTCATGTGCTTCAGCACTGCACTTCGGGCAAAAATAATGTTTTTTAATAGTTATGGTGCAGTAAAAATGGCTGGAGGCGCTTGAAGCAAAGCGTAGAGTGCATCCAGTCAATTTTTACTTGCACAAAACTGAGGTGCTTGTAGAATTCAAATTTCACCTCTCAATGATCTACCTTTTCCTTCACCCGCAGGGCTAGGGGTATTTTTATAATAAGTGTAGTTTTCATAAAAATGGCTCTTTGGCCGCTTCGGGCCATTTTGATGAAAACCACCATGGCATGAGGAGGATCCACGCGAAAAAGTATTAACCGTTCGTTAAATAAAAGCATCCCTTTTCTAAAGTAATTTTGGTTCTTAAAAGGAGAAAGGATTCTCTACCATTGCGTACGAGTTACTGAGAAAATTGACAACAGCCGCATTTTTAAGCATAACCGCACACATGCCGACCATAGAATGCCAGTGATTTACCAATCACGAGCGACTTACGTTAAAATTTGTTATAAAAATCAAAGTTTTTAAATTCGATTTTTGAAAGAACTGGTAATTTTAAGGCATTTATCCACAGTTAATTCTTTTATTTAAAATATGCTTTTTTAGAATTCATCGAGGTTTTAATCGTAAAATTGTTATTTTCGAGTCTAGAGTACCTATACCTCTCCCCAAATTTTCATTACAAAATAAGGAATTATTTTAATAGATATCAGTAGAGGTGAAATTTAATAGGTCGTATAAAATCAAAAAAGGTACCTAAAAAAGTTCTTTAAAAAGCAATTTTAGGTCCTATAGACACAAAGAAAAGTCCTATAGAAATACTAAAAGAAAGATTTTATACCTAAACATTTTTAGATACCTACTGAAAATTTGTAATTTTTCTTAGGTTGGCACATATGGTAAGCTGCCACCACCAAGCAACAAATTCAAATTTAAAAAAACAACAACAAAATTTTAATTTTGTGCTAGCAAAATGTTAAAATAAGTCGTAAAAATGAAAAAAAAAGTTGCCAAAATGCTAAAATAGGTCGTAAAAATTTAAAAAAAAGCATAAAAGTTAAAAATAAATAGAGCTTAAATAACGTAGTTTTTCGTGAAACAAATTTTGGTACCAATAAAATAAAAATAGGACGTAAAATAAAAAAAGATAAAAACCTAAAAATCTCATCTCTAGACATCAGTTTACCTTGAATCGGAACAATTGAAATATTTTGTTTAAATTAAAATGAAAATTATTTGTACCTATATATAAATTATTATTACAGCCACAGCCGTGGAGTGATGTGACCGCTGGTTGAGTATAGAACAGAGATTCTGAGTTCAAATCGCGAAATATACAGAATTTCTTAGCTCGGCCTTCCAGTGGGCATCTACACGCTGTGGTGAGATCGATATTGATTTATGTAAACTAGGAAATATGGGGACTAATTCACCCCGCCAATCTGATTTGTAATTCCCAAAAAGGGAAAGCAATGTTCTACTTAGAACATAAAAGCTTAATGAATGAATATTAATTATTATATTAGGATTACAATCTTATTAGATCATTCGATAGGAGAATATAACAGAAACAATCAAATAAGTTTTAAGCTAAGTTTTGACTTATCATGAAGAAAATTAAGTGTTGGATTATTTTCTAAAAATAATTCGCTTTTTGTAAAAAACACACAAAATTAACACTCTTTTAGTAATTTATTTTGTCTAGGTGGTACTACAAAAAAGATATTTCCAAAAATTCTATCGAGAGGGCCATTTTTTCAATGGCGTAGCGAGCCATTAAAATAACTACTAATTTTCAACTCCAGCATTTTTTTCAAGGTAGTTTTCTAAAATTCACACAAAACAAACACAAATTTGTTTAAAATAAATTTTTTAGTAGGTAGGTACCTAACTTTTATAGCATTTTCTTATAAATAATGAAAAAATTAACATTAATGTGTTATTGTTGTTGTCAAGTCTGTAAAATCTATTATAGCGATAGCGCTTCTCTTTAATTGTGAGGTTTCTCTTGAAATTAATTTACGGCTTTTAAGGAATCTTGTAATTGAAAATTTTTATGACAGACAGAAAATACAGAATTTATGCACAACACAACAATAAATTTTAATAGAAATATTATTATTACAAAATTAAATAATGTTATTTTTTATTTGACTGATCCATAAAACATAGAAATTTGTAGATGTTAATAATTTAAATTAATCAATATTATTAAGTAAACTGAAAACTAATCCATAGTTGAAACTTAGAAAAGTAGAATTTTCACCACCCTGTATATGTGTGTGATGTCATATATTCCACCAAGCTCACCTGATTGGACGTTGCATGTCTTTAAGCCAATCGTGACGTCAAATCATGATCACATGATGTGCAATGTCCAATCGTATGAGCTTGGTGGGTAGGCAATGTCGCGTAATACACGTAACCTGTAGTAAAATAAATAAAATCAGAATATTCTTAATTGTAGACGTCAAACTACCTAATAAAAAAAAACATATTATTGTTTTGCTCAAATGATAAAATGTTAAACTGTGTTTTAATTTGGATATCCTGTGAAAAGGCTAAACAATAATTATAGAAATTCCGAGGTGACTGACGTAAATAAATACATGGTTTCGAACTTATGTTTATTAAAACTTTCTTTGTTTTGAAATTTTTTGAAAAAAAGAAATTTAGGTATTTATATATTTTTCGAGGATAGCATGAGAGACAGGCCCACGAATTTAACAATTTTCAGATGACAGGAAATGGTGCAAAAGCAATTATAAAACAAAAATGTTGAAGATCATTGCAAATTGGCCTTAAAATATTCCAAAAACCTGAAAAATACATAAACCAGTATTTAAGCCCAAGTAAATTTTTAACCGAAATCTTTGAGGCAGTCAACACGTAATTTTAAAATCGGAATTTTTGAAAATGTTATTTAGCACTGTGGTGGAACTAAGGAAGTATGCGTTAATAAGATCAAATTTTGCATAAAAATAAAAACTTTATCATTAATTTTTTGCTGAACTAATCGATATTTGGGATTAATCCTCACCTTAAACGATTAATTTTAATGTTAACTATCAAATCCCATTGAGTTTTCATTAATAAATTTAATATCTTCTGGGCCTGTCTGTCATGCTACTACCGAGAGATTAAACTACAAAATATAGATTTCCGACTTGGCAAGTGGAATTGCTAATTTAGTTTTGGGGAAGCTCATTACTTCTTACTCACAAGGGGGCATAACAGTGAGTATGTTTCCAATCAAGATCCCAATTTTTTTGGTGATTCTAGAAGCTAAAAAAATTATCACTTTTTCAGATTTTACTCCAATGGTTTTTAGTTATAAATTTTTGAAAATTGAGATTGTTCTGTAATAATTGTAAACACCGACATGAATTACTTTTCCAAAAACTTTAAAACTAAAATATCGTTATTTAATTCGTTTTTTATATTTTTGTTTTTGATAAATATCTAAAATAAAAAGTGCCGTTGATAATAATTTTCAAAAAAAAAATTCCCCCAAATGAGCATCAAACTCGGTACCTTCACTTTAACAATCCAAACCATGTAAACTTATGATAAAACGTAGATTTTCAAAAATTCATAACTCAGTAACTAAAGCCCATTGGACTAAAAATCGAAAAAGTGATAATTTTTTTAGCTCCTAGAATCACCAAAAAAATTGGGATTTTGATTGGCGACATACTCATATGCAATATCCCAAGTACATTTCAAATTGTCGACAAATTTTTTGAGCTCACAAATGCGTTTGTTGCTTTTGCAATTTTCCCGACTCGAAGAGGAGGGAAAATTGCCGCAAAGCAACAAACGCATAAGTGAAAAGCGAAAAAAAAAATTGTATTCTAATTTGAAATGCACGAGAGGATTTTTCTTTAGACTGTTTCACGAACAAAATAGGAGGTTAATATAAATAATTAATTACATTATAATTTGAGTTACTGCTAAAAACACAATTTTCTTCAAGTTTATTAAGTAGATAATACGTATTATTTAAATATTAAAGTTAATAAAAAAAATTGTCATAAGCAATACAACAAGAGCTTTGATTTTATCCGGATAATTTTTAATTTCAATAAAGACGTGATCAACAATTTATCGAGAGAAAATTTGATTGACCTCGCTGCGCTCGATCGCTTTCGTGATTATGGCCAGATCAAATTTTCTCGAGCTAAATTTTAAAAGCACGTCTGAGCGATTAAGAATTAAAAATTATCAGGATTAAAATCAAAGCTCGAGTTGTATTTGATAAGATAATTCCACTAGCGAACGATGAAATTGTTAATATGCTTCGGTAAATTTTGATTTGAAACTTGAAAATTTATTGAACTGTCAGAATAAACAATTAAAAAAGGTAAACAAAAAAATATCCGCAAAAAATAATCAGTTGCATTTTGATGCCTTCCGTAGTTCGTGGTTTATCCGCTAATGCGCCGTCTATCGTAATTTATCCGCTAGCAGACTTTGATAATTCAACGGTTCTAAATGGACAGTTTTATACACGCGTGGAATTATCACTTATATTTGCTTTAAAATAAACTTGAAAAAATTGTCGCTGCAATTCGATTGCTATTGGTTGAATGTTTCGTTGTTTTTTCATTCCATTGGTCTAATCACAGCTGAATGAAATACTCACTGTTATGTCCCCTTGTCAGACAAAAAAAGGACGCCAACGTCAGGGAAACCTAAGACGACACTTAAAATAAGCATAATGAACTTTGTAACCGATCATCGGTTAAAGTACAGTAGAATTTGAATTTTTGTTGCTATCTTCCATATAATTTCGAATCTGAGGACATACCCTATGTGTCATTTGTATTGTGTCTATTGTGTAACAAATCAATATGTTATTGTGGACAGTGGTAGTATAATATTTTTAGGGGTTGTTATGAATAGAAATAATATATTGTCATGTTTTGAACCTCCTCGTATGAGATTGCGACAGGGATGTATGAATTTTTTTAAAATCTAACTCTACCCTGAGAAGTATGTCCCAACAGATGGATCTTGGTTATTTGTTTTTAATTTTAATTTCTGCTTTTGGTTTGCCGGATGATGAAGATGCAATAAATCAGTCATCGGAATTCCATAATGTTTGTCATTATTTTCCCTTGTGAAAATCATTTGAAGGGATGAGAATTAGATCTTCTCAGCTGAACAGCTTGGTTCACGGAGGCAATTCCTATAGGCGTGCGGAATAATTTTAGTTGATTTTAGTTGTTAATTTGTACAGTTTTATTTTTGAAAATTTTATTTATGTGAGGCGTATTTGTTTTATTTGAAAAAATGTGTTGTAAATAGTTAAAATTGGGAAGTTGACGAGAGACATGCGCACCGCGCAACAGTGAAAATTTATAGAGCATTGCAACGTCAGGGGGGAGTGCAATTTTGGAAAAGGAGGCGAGCAAGCACAAAACGGCTCAAGAGTGGCTTTGGAGTGTTAGCGCCCGTAGGTGTAACACGTATCCGATTTGAAGGTGCTATAAATGCAAAGCCAAGTTAGTGTTTAGTTATTGAAGATAAGTTGATAATTGTGATAATTCTACCTGTATGAAAATTGAGACTGTGGATGTGGAATTTAGAAAAGCCAAGCAGTATTTTTTTAAACGAAGCGGTTAGAAAATTTTGTGCGTGCCTTGAAGCGGTTCAACGTTGGAACGCCACGATGCCTTCCTATGGATGGTAAAATTTTTAAACTTTGTTTTCAAATATTTTTCTTGAATTGCATTGGAATATTTCGCTACGTTTTGAATTCCCAATTTGCATTTTTGTAATTCGTGGTTTAAGAATTACAGAACTTTGAATTTATGCGCGCATCTGCATGTGGTTGAATTCGTTGACCACACGACGAACACATTTGATGCATAGTGGACAATTTCAATAAACAACAGCAAATGTGCGATTATTTTATGTTTGATTTTGAATTGAATTTTGTATGAGTTTGTAAATAATTTTATGTCTCGTCCGATAACTGTGAAAGTGCAGGACAGTTTTGATTTGATTAAATGTCACTTTCACGGTTATCTGACCTGTAGGAATTTGACTGTAGTCATAATAGGCTTCAAAGAAGGTCTAATGTTTTGTTTAATTGTTTATGGGATGACTGATTTATTCGTCGAATTACATTTTGTTTGCTATTATTTTTTGAATTTTATTTTTCCACCAAATGATAAGTGTCCATTATTGGGACGTATGACTCCATCACTGAGCTAGCGGGTAAATTTTCATTTTTTTGTAGAGGTATAAAAGAAACCTTGGCGGGAAATCTTCGGTTTCCCGCAAAAGCTTTTTTATCATTGCAATATGATTATAAGTTAATATTAAAATCGATTTGTAAATTTGATGTTCAGGGGTATTATGTATCACCAACGTTATCATAAAGGTGACCGTTATAACACATTTCGGTAAATCGTATCGATTTGATTGGTAGGATTTACCAAAAAACTTTATTTTATGTCATAACTGTCACCTTTATGATAACGTTGGTGATACATAATACCCCTGATTGTCACAGAGTGACCTGTCAATTAATATATTGTATTCAATAGAAACAAATGGTTAGGTAACGGTTAGCAAACTAACGTAAAACATTGTGCCATCGCACAAATTTTCCTGTACTTTTTAGCATTTAAAGCGACTCTATAGCTTAACTTACTTATAGTTCAAAGAGAATAACTTGATGGGTAGTTGTATTAGGATTGAATACCTAGTATAATTTCTAAGAAGCCAAAACAATGCTGCTCATTGTTTGTAAATATTGTAAATTAATGTAATAGTTTATGGTATCCTCCAATAATAATTAATTCAGTTTATAAATCAAATGTATGTTATGAGGTATAAAAGTTTAAGATATTAGTAGATGCAATCAAAATGGGTAGAATCAAATCGAAAAAAGGAAATTTATCAGGATTTGAAAAGATATACAATAAATTCAGTCTCATACAAATTAAGGGCTGAGATAAGCCATAGATAGCGATAGGGTACTTTTCTACTTTTAATTAACATATCAGTTTTTAAGTCGTGGAATACGATGTGAACAGCCTTAGTAGTTAATAAAGTAATGCAAGTTAAAAATAAATCAAAAAGTGAAAGTAATAATACTAAATTTAAACAAACTTGAACTATGCTAGAGAAAATTTATTTTTATTTTGCCAAAACAGAATGTAACTACGCAAATGTGTCGTCACAGTGGGTGTGTCTTTTAAAACGCACTGCTCGAAATCTTGTTAATTTAATTGTTTGTTTTTCTTCGTTTCTTCTTCTAGTTAACCCAGTCACCAATACGAAATGTTTCTTTTATAATGAAAACAAGCAGGAAAGAGAAATAGTAAATCCATTGAGTTGAAATACAAAAAGTTGTCTTACAACTTACTCCCATAGTTAAAAAATTACAATATTCAACCTTGGCTGATGCTATGAATATATAAATAAAGTTAGTCTTGTTTAAACCGCCGTTAAAACCGTAGACATTCTTGCCGATATATTTGTTAACTGGGAAATTAAATTAAGGCTGCATACTTGATGTATAGTTCGATAAATACAAATAACAATAATGTCGTTCGCTGAAACATTTTTGCATTATTATCAGTGTTTTTGCGGTCAACGAATGATCTCGGGTTATCCAATCAAACGCATAACATTTATCGGATATTGTAAATAAGTTAACTCTTAGGTTAAACTAATAGACGACGCCATGGAGGTCATGTAATATATGTGATAACACTACACGACGAATCCAACAAAAATCTTAACTCGGCCATTGATTCACTTAAATTTAATTCTCTCGGCGACTATAATACCAATTACTAATTATCTACACGTGTTTTGTCGCATTGTTGTGTTGGGTGAGTGTGGTTAGGTGTCGCCGACAGAAAATCTAAAATCACTGTATGTTTTTATTATGTAAGTAAGTAGGTAAATAAATAAATAACTTGTGTGTATTTTTTTACTTTGCATTCTAAAGTAAACTTCACGACGATGACGCTTATCCCCTACTTAATTAACACTAGCTCGTAATTTTATAATATCTGAACGATAATAAACATATACGGAGTTTAAGTACCCAAACAAATCGTAATTTTTTAATCAATACTAAATACACTAAAACGGAATTGTTTCATTATTCATATTTATGGAAAAGTAGTTACTATTTAATTTTTATATAAATAAACACAACTGTTTTAAAAATAGGAATTACTCGAGGAGAGTTAATTGAGCTGGCTCGATGCTAATTATAACCAATTAAATTGTTTACCGGAAAGGTTGACGATCGACGATTTGTTTCGAATCCCACTGAAGTCAGAAATCATAACATTACCTTTAATTTGGAATTTGGCGCGCTCTAATGACTTTAATAATGTATAACTTTATCATTTTGATAAATTTTAACAATTGGGCTGTGTAGCGGTTCTTTGTAAGCCTTTCTGAATACTACAAACTTTTTGTAAGTAAATTTACTAAAATATTAACGGCAAAAAATGGAAAATTTTGCCAGTAAAATTTTAGTACAGGATATCCAGGTTTTTAAAGTTAATATTTTAATAAATGACTTTGTAATTTGTAAAACATCATTCAGAAAGGCTCATGAGGAACTGCTACACAGCCAAACTGATGAAATTTTAGTTAAATTTAAAAAAATTACATTGTGAAGATAGTGTAATCATACGTTGAGGTGGCCTCCTTAACGAATTAATTATATTGACTATATAATTAACCTTTTTATATTTTTCAGACCATTTATTGCGATAATAAATATATTCTTATTATTGATATGTCTACAATATTTTATCCAAGGTCTTGACATGTGCCTTTTTTATCGGTGTATATGGGCACACTTTTTTTAATAAAACGGTTATTGTTTTGCTTTGTTATTTCAAATTAATTATTTTAGGTTAAATAATTTTTTTATCTGCATATGTAGATATAATAATTATGTATTGCATTTTTAATAATTCTCAAAATATTAGTACTATATCTAATGATTTCTTATTAATATTTAAAGAACTATTTACAACATTTTCAGTCATGCTTATTTTTATCTAATTAATTATTTAAATAACAAATACTAGATAACAAAGCAAATTTCTGTAATATATAGTAAATTACTAATAGTTTACGTCGTCGTCGTAACCTTTTATCCAGAATTATCTATACTGTTATCATTTTATTATGACCAAAGAAATTTTTGAAAACTTTTCCAAGGATAAAATTTTTTTTATAAAATAAATGATCAGCTTGCTAATAGATATCGGATTCGGCCTGTTTTTTCAACAATTTGAGCAGTTTGAAAACTGCTATAGAATTCCGCAAACGACCCTGACGTATAGTCGACTTCTGATAGCTCTTTATGTAACCAGTTGCGAAACGTCACATTTTATATTATAATACGTTCCTGCAAGATCACACAAGTTCGCAATTTCCACCTCACAAATAACTTGGGATTTCAAAACCTCATATTCTACGTCTACGTCATTTACATTTTTTACTTTTTGATAAGATTCTGATCGAGTTGTTTATAAATATTTACTCACCAAAAATATTGGGTAATTAAAGTAATTTTTACTTAATATAATAGTTGGTAATTATTAAAATATCTAATGCTATTGGACGATAACGAAAATGTAACAAAAAGTATTCTTTAAATAGTTTACACAACAATCCTACAATGTTTTTCTGTTTATTTCTAACAAGTTTTCTAATGTATACATAGCTATTATTTACTTAAGTAATAAATATGAATTGACGGGACTTGTACTTTTCAAAAGTGCACCTATGAAGCCCATTAGGTATAAAGAGCATATAAATTAATATTAATGCGTAACGAAAGTAATTATACAAATACAAATAGCAATAATACACAAAGCCTTATTTATAATCGTAAATGTATAGCTCAACAGCACAGTCGTTAGCAAATTGCACTTGCACCTCATAATTTATTTATATCAACAGTAAAATAATTTTAAGTTCGATAATTCCTACGGTTTTTCTTTTGGCTTTCATCCACGACAAAAATTGAAAACATTTCAAAACAGAAGTGTTTTTTTTATTTTATCTCAACTATTATCAATATTTAACTAGACAATTCTTTCATATTAATACTTCAAGTTTTTAAAAACCAACCAAAAGTTTGTGTAACGCTTGGACAACTTTACGTAACTACGAAGCTTTTTTAAGAGGTAATTGCAAATTTTTTAAACATTTTATAATTTTAATAACATAGCTAGTATTTAATTAAAACCAATGATTACCATTTAAATGCAAAAAAAATTTAGTGAGGTTGTTTGTTCCTGTACAAAGTGTAAGGACAGTTTGATCGCGCGATGTTAAAAAAAAACGTTTTCTTATAAACTTTTACGTAAGTGCGTAGAAATAAATATAATTTTTGTTGACTACCTTACCTACAAACATTAATAATTGGTTTATTTTTATTATTATTGAGATGTTATGAAGGACTTGGTAAAAATAAATTATTAAATAAATAATACTTATTGTGCCTTAAAAGGAATTGTTGTTTGCTTTGTTCGATAATATGCAATAATAAGCGTTGAATAGATGGCCTAAATTGGCATTTAAAAGAATAATATCAAATAATTAACTATTGAATAAAACTAAAAATAGTCTATTAATAGTAATAGTAATACATCTTCAGTATTTAACGGTTGTAAATCAGCTAAATGATTGGAAAAAAATTTCTCTTCCAATTTTTTTCTTTTCATTGCAATACGACTAATTTTAATTTTATTACATCACTGGAAATGGTGTGATCACTAAATTAACATATTCGCTTCCGGAAGAACTGATTATCACTCCAGCTTAATGATTTCCGTTGGTTAAGGTTCAACGTAAATTGTGATTCACATGCACAGATTTTGTGCGAAACTGACTTTTAATTTTTGTGCTTGAATTTTTATCAAATAATAATACCTATAATCAAAGAACTTCGAAAAATCGTACGATTTCGTTTTCTTAACGCTTACGTAATCTGTATAAAATACTTCCCGATAAAAAGTCCGTGAGAAGCATAATTTACATGTATTTTGTATAGATACCATAAATTTTATATACGGGATGTTGATTTGTTCAGAATGCAGAGATTTCAATGATGAATTCTAAATGTTTAATTATTTGCTTCCCTAATTTATTAGTTTAGATATAAAACGTAAATAAGTTTTTTGTAAAAGAGGAAATAGGACGATATCGATATAACGTTGTTATTTGTAATTTTCCTTTTTAGTAAACAAATAAATACAATTTATTGTAATTGCCTTGAGGGGACATCCCCGAGAGGATGTAAGTCAAAAATAAAATATGCGACGTAACTTCTATAAAAACTCCATAATTACTTAACGTATAGCATCACCTTTTAAATTGAATTACTAAAATTGTTTAGAAATAAAATTATCCTACAACTGACGCTATACGGAACACAGACAGATATTGGGAATGTTACAAGTATTTACTGTATGGTTTTTTCAGAAATATTGTAAACGCAAGAAATTTTACCACTTCGAAATGGTTATTATTTATTGATATCGATTGTTTGATTTTTTATTAATTTTTTTGAATAATATTATGTAGTACATGTACTACAAGCGATTGGTTAAAAAATCTTAAGCTGATGCAAATTTTTTCTTAAGTTTACGACTTATCTACAACAGATATCATAATGAATCCTAACCCAAGGACTTTTTGTTGTTTTTGATAATAACTTAAAATTCATTATGATGGAAATTATAATTAAAATTAAAGTAATTAATTAAACTGTGAGAAAAATAGTAGTATTTTTGGTTACAAATTAATTTAATGTTTTGCAAAAGATTATAATTTTTATCATAATGAACTTTATTTAATTATCGAAGTTTTTCATTTAATGAAGGTTTCACTATGATATCTGTTGTATTTTTCAGTCATTTCTTCTTTTATTTGGAAAAACATGACAGTTTTTTTTCATTTTTCTCTATTACCTCTAGTACTCGCTGATTTTTTGATATCATGTTTTAGCTACTGTCATCCCATGCTTCTCTCTTCCGCTAATCGTCAAACTACGTCAATCTTTCCAGTATTTGCTCTTATTGTAACTCAAATTGGTCTAATTTAGGCCACTTGCCCTGCTGATCTGCGATGGAATAGTAGACAGACTAGCTAAGTTATTACACCCCCGTCCAGTACCAGAGCTTGGGTCGCGCGTACGCGATTTGTGGATTCTTCTCGTTGTGACTCAGGCAATCGTTTACCTGACAACTAACTAAAAAAAAATATTTGGGGGCGAGTATTCTAAATAAAAAAAACAAAACTCGAATTAAGGATGGGATCTACAATGTTTGATTCCAAAACTCCATATAGGAGTTTTGGACCAATACAACAAATCAAGTGAAATCCAGGATATCCTGAACGGATACCCTCGGACAATCAAATCAAAGTAAAAAAAAAAACCTAAAAAATACAAATGAGTTGTCATGCAAAGACAACTCGCTAAAAAATAAATCGCCCATCTACGAAACTGCCCAAAGCAGACATAAACCGTCGGTAAAATTGACTGCAAATATTACACATTTACAAGATATATCATCAAATAAAATTAAATACAGTAATTGCCTTTCAACTTACCCTTCTACCACAATATTTCTGATTCAACATCTTTATTCTTTTGGTACCTCTGGAATATTAATGGTTCATTGGAAAGGAGTAGATGGACTCCATAAAAATCGGAAAAAGTTTCAAAAAACGTTCCAACATCAGACTAAACAAGGTCACAGCTGATAGCTCAAGCGGGCTGATAAAACAGGGTCACATGTAGAACATCCATTGAAACCAACCATATAAAAAAAAAGATAAAAACGCCCTCTTGGCAATAGGTTCCATTACGCTGATTAAAAGATTGCAAAACGTATCAGCTCCACTGTAACTTTGTTCCCGGAAAACTATAATCAAAAGTTGAAACTGAAAAGAACGAACACATAAATGGACGGCTGGTAATAAAAAGCTAAAATTTATCAAAATGCAAACTTTGCTCATTGATGGAAAATAAATGCAATGCTTACCCACAAATTTAAAACTGAAAGTTAACAAAAAGATCTCTTCATAAAATGAACAGTTTGTGGCTTTTTAAAACGAAACATTATACAAAATGAAAAATGATTCTTTATCTTTTATGGCGATAAGCGAGAAAATGACGTTTCGACAAATTTTGGAAATAATAACGCGTGATGGATATGCACATGATGGTGCATAATATTTCAGGCTAATATAAATTTTTAGTTAGCTGAAAAATACAAGCCTTCTTACGACTCTATGTGCTTATATCCAGTCATCCATATGCAATTTTTTTATTATGCTACTAGTAAAAAAAGCATTAAATTACTATTTGCGGTATCTTAAATTTAAATTGTATAAACCAGGTATAAACTGTAGCTACAGCAGTGGTGTGATGTGATCGCTGATTAAGTTACAGACTGAAAATTTCGGGTTCAAATCGCGAACTTCACAGAATTTCTTAGTTTGCCTTTTCGGTGGGCATTCACACGCTGTGGTGAAATCGGAAACACAATAAAAATTCAGAAATCTCCTTATTGTTGGAATTTTTTTATTAGTTATAGATGTGTTTAGGTTGCTATGTTGTATTTTGAGTACAAAGATTATCGTAATTTATTTATTTTTGTTATTTTTTCTGCTCATAATACACAATATGGAATAAATAATTAAAAATATAATAATTAGTTTGTAGCACAAATCTAAAAATATATTTTTCTCAACAAAAGTTCAGGACCGTATCACCTGAAACAAGGGTAGGTTCGAAAATCATTTTTAAAATCCTTTACTTGGCAGATGAAGTTTTTACGGGAAAACCGTAAAAACACCTGAAAAACGTTTTTTTCTTGCAATATTTTTACTTACCCTTGAAATACTTAAATATTGATACGATACGCTATCATAATAATTAAGGATTGATTTATATTCACAATTTTTTTACCACAACTGCGTGCTACGTATTTATAAACTTGAGTGGATAATAACACCTACATTTATGTGAAAAAATACTTTCATAAAAGTTGGAAGAACAAATTTGATTATTTTTGTGGGATAGCTGGATTACTATGCATGTTAGAAAAATGTAGTAAAATATTACGCCCCCCTTACCCTAAATAATTAATAGTTTTTATTTATATATCTAATTATTATTAGACATCAAAATACTGTGCTTTGAATGTGAATCACAGATTAAGCTTTTAATTGAACAGAGAATTTTATTTACCTATATGATATTTTCAATGTTACTATGAATAACTCTATAATACTACAATAAAAATTAATACCCAATTTAACGAGCTGCTAACTTAATGTGACGTTGTTCTACCATCTAAAGGGAAAAAATGCAGTGCCAAACGAGAAGACCAAAATAATAACAAATAAATAACGTGCATACTGATAATGTCAATTTTTTTTCTGGTATCCACACTCGATCCACAAAAAATTCAAGATTAGAATTTGAAAATATTTTATTCTTTTTAATATTTGAACTTGGCAAATCTTATTCAGAAACTTTTTGGCATTGACTAATGTCGAATCATTACATTTCAAGATAACAAAAATTTTTCTTTCAATAAGTTTTTATAAAAACTTTTGACCTATTTTGCAAACAGTCTGGTGATAAATCCAGATATCAGTTATATAGTATAAGTCTTTGAACTTGTTTATTACGTCATCTTACCTCAACACCACCACTAAACCAGAACAACTTCTGTAGTTGGTTAGGATGACATTTAAAAGTGTCATTTTAACTTTTATCAAGTGTCATCAACTAGTACAAAGGATAAAGTTATTAAAAACTTAAAACCAACAAAAACTTTATAATTGATGTTACCGATCATTACAAATCTGTTTACTCATAAGATGCGAATACATAATCTTCCGACGCAAGCGATTAATTGAAAATAATTCTGGGTTATCAAAATTTTTTATTTTCATTGATAATAATTTAATCGCACTTATATGGAAATTAAATTTGATCAATTATTTCAATTCAGGCAA
This sequence comes from Rhagonycha fulva, assembly GCA_905340355.1. Lineage (NCBI taxonomy): Eukaryota > Metazoa > Arthropoda > Insecta > Coleoptera > Cantharidae > Rhagonycha > Rhagonycha fulva. The sequence goes on from HG996559.1 coordinate 6,563,461, forward strand.
GTTTGAAGGTAAGGATCAAATAGTAATATTTTTGTGGTCGCAACATTTTGCTTCGAGCCTTGGGCGGTACAAATAATTGATAATTTTACTTATCTTCATTTAAATTTTCGTGTTGTTTAAATTTCTAGGTTACGATTGTTTAAAAAATTAGTGTGTTTTGTGTTATTAATAATTATAAAATAATTTTGCATTTACGAATTTTGGTATTTCGAGGAAGATTTTTTCAAAACAGTAAACGACATTTTACTCAAAACTAGCAATTATTGACTTTTAAAATAGTACCTGAAAAGTCCCGTTATACCTGCAAAACCCAAAGGGTCCTGAAGTACATAAATATATTGTAAATGAAGTAAAATGTTTTGTTAACTTTGTAACTTCTTACAGATTACATCTTCAAGATCATGTGATTTACAAACAAAATTCTGGGACAAAAACTTTTGAAAGGTAAAAATCAAATTTTAATTTGAAAAATTTTATTTAATATTCACTTGTTTTTTTTAGAATAAAATGAGGCTATTGTTGAGCAGGTGTAATATTTGTTTGTTAACTTTTGGAGCAATTCTTGTTTTGCTTGGTGTGATATTCATCTCGATTTTTCCTGTAATTCACGAAGAAATTATAAGTAGTGCTTTGAAATTTGAACCCGATTCAAAAGCATTTTTAGCATGGCGAAAACCAAAGGGTGCAATTGGAATGAAAATTTATTTCTTCAATTGGACAAATCACGAAGACTTTAAAAATCCCAATAGTAAGCCAAAATTTGTTGAAGTTGGACCGTATGCGTTCAAGCAGATGAAAGAAAAAACGAATATCACTTGGAATGACAGCAACAAAACTATATCGTATAGATATTTAAAGCACTTCTATTTTGATGAAAAAAATTCCGTGGGATCCTTGACGGACGATATTATTAGTATTAATATGGTTGCATTGGTAAGAAATTTTCAATTTTAATTCATAAGAAAAAATCATTATTTCAGGTTAAATTTTAGACAGCAGCTCACCAGACCAACGATTGGTTTGTAGGGCTAAGACTACCGATATCATGGCAGTTAGCAGCTGCAACAATTCACGTAAAAAAAACCGTCGGTGAATTATTATTTGATGGATATTCGGACCCAATTCTTGATTCAGCTAGAGCTGTTTCGCTCTTCACTGAGAAACCTGACAAGTTTGGTTGGTTTTATGGGGTAAATTGAATTATTCAGTTTTTCCAACTTGCCCTAATTTTGTCTCATTTTAGAGAAACAATACAGTAGGAAGTGATGGTACTTACACCATGGGAACAAGTGCTGCTGCTGGTAATTTCGGAAAACTTAAAGAATGGAATTTTAGTAACCATACGGGATTTTATGAGAATCATTGTGGTGCCATAACAGGATCTGCAGGTGAACTTTTCACACGAAATCAAGCTCGCGATTATATCGATTTTTACACACCTGAAATGTGTAGAAGCCTGAAGTTCAATTTTGAAGCAAACGTTACCATTAAAGGAATACCATGCTACAAATATTCACCTGGGGATGAAGTATTTGATAATGGTACCAAAATCCCTTCCAATAAGTGCTATTGCAATGAAAGATGTCTTCCTTATGGAATTTTGAACACTTCCTCGTGCAGAGAAAATGCGCCAGTTTTTCTCTCTTTGCCCCATTTTTACAAAGCCGATCCTTCCTATGTTGACGCTGTAGAAGGATTAAATCCAGATGTAAACAAACACGAATTATACATAACCCTAGAACCGGTTAGTATTTTTTACTGTTTTTTTTTTCACCAATTTTTATGAAATTTTATTTTAGAAAACTGGAGTAATTGCAGACCTAGGGGCTAGAATGCAACTAAATGTATTAATTGAGCCAAAATTGTCTTATTCGTAAGTGTTACAAAAACTATGTGTGCATAAAATTAATATATTTTTTTACAGGTTGTTTGAAAATGTTCCTAAAGTGATGTTCCCTGTGTTCTGGTTTGAACAAACTGTGTTAATGTCTGATGAGTTAGCGTCAGGTTTAACGTTACTATTTAGCTTGCCAAAAATTAATAGGTTTATTTGTATATTTTTAATGATAGTAGGATTATTATTTATTTTGTCCGTAATTTTATACGTGACGTGTTATAAACAAAGAAGAAGTAAACCGAAAGTAACAAAAGAAGAAATACCTCTTAAATCTAAGTCATAGCAATAATAAGTTTAACAAATTGTCTAGTGAGATTTTTATTACATTTTTGTTTTTGTCTTGATTACAAATAAACGTTTAAAATTGTATGTCTCTTTTCTGCGAACCAAATCTATGTATGTATATGACTGAGTACGCCAAAGAGTTTTTACACGCCCACTGGAACTCATGAACCTCGTGTAACCGCAAAACGGTTTAAGTTCACCTTCTTCTTAAAGTGCCGTCTCCTATCGGAGGTTGGCGAGCATTTGAAATGTCTACATCTTGGCAGATTACTCTCGGTGGTTTGCCATTGCCTTCCAAGAAGAGAGGGTCATAATGAAGTTGGATAAAATTTTTAGCCGGGTTGGGGATCGAACCTAGGGCTTCTAGCCTAGAGTCCGGTCCTTGGCCCGTTTACTTAGCTCACCTCTCCTTAAGTTCACCACTTTTTTTAAAGATATTCTTTGGATGTATTTATATTTCTTTGATCAGTCTTGCAAACAAATGATAGCTATCAAAAAACTGAAAAGAAGAAAAAAGTCCTCAAGTAAACGCAGATGGGACTAGATCTACATATAAGGAGCAGACATTCGATATGCAGTTTGTCCAATGTAGAAAATACAAAGTGCAGTTTGTTCAATACATTTTTTAGCTGTTTTGCAAAACCGCCAATCGAATATTTGCTTCATTTATGGATACTTCATAGTGTAATTTACACTGCGTTATTGCAAAAATTACTTTTTTAATAACTTATCATTTAAACCTGTGGTAGTTTTACTGCTCTCGTGAAAATTTCAGAAAATGGACATACTACTGCATATAGAATGTCTTCTCCTCATATATTCAACTTTAAGTTAATTTAGGCCGAGCCAATAAATTTTGTGCAATCCTCGATTTGAACCCAGAATTTCCGCTCTATACTCAACCAGCGATCACATCACTCCACTGCTGTGGCTATACTAAATGTATAAAAAAAAAAATTTATAATCGAATAGGTGTCAGTCTGTTAGTGGCGAGCGTAGCGAGCCACCAGCCTGAGAACAAAATGGATTCGTTCGACTTTTTTGATATGGTGACCCTTAATTTTACGCAAAATTAAAAAAAAGTTTATTGAAAATTCTGATTGAATTGTAAAAACAGGTAAGTAAGAATATCGCTAATCCATTCGTGCGCGTCATTCTCAATGTACACATACATTATTATAATTATATCATGATAAGAAACGTAAAAATGTGTCTGTGATATAAATTCTAGTAGTCCAGTCAATCTACGAACGACGTAATGATAAAGTCGAAAATTATATATACTACCCAGAAACAAAAAATGGAATCGTGTAGAAGAAAAAATTTTAAGAAAGATAGCGTTTTCTGCATCGCTTTAGCTGATGTAGAACATAACCTAAAAAATTAAAGAAAACCGAAAAAACGGTTTTTGCGATTTAAGGAAAAACGAAGTATCCTACATAAAAAAGTTAAATCAGGGAGTTGTAGATAATCAAAAAACCTATCTAATGCATCCAGAAAAATAAAGATTTGTTATTTATTTTCTGAAAAAATCAAAAAATTGCCTCAATATTGCTGTTTTTGTTTTAGCTGTGTTTTTCACAATTGTGCATCAAATTATTCTTTGTTTGGTGAAAATCTTGCCCCTGTCGAGTAAAAAAAGATCGTTTTTTAAAAATGTAAAAAATTTAAAAAATACGCGATTTATAGCACAAAAACGAAAAAAAAAAAAAATCTTTTAGTAAATCGGCCGTTCTTTACGATCGGCGTGTCCTAGACCTAGAGAATTCAGCCTAGGCTTAAATTCTTCATAAGAGATAGTACTATCATAAAATTTAAAAAAGAAATATTTTCAGGGACTGTATAATATCAAAAAAAGCGGATGAATATCGTAATGTTTTTTAGGCTGTTTTTGCGAAATATTTTTTTGAATTCTTATTAATTCTAAATTCCACGTATAGTGATTGATAGAATACACTTAAAAAAAAATTTTATGAAGTTATTGCTTTACGTTTATTTTTCAATAATTTAACAATGTTCCGAAGGGTGCAAAAATCGGATTTATTATATTTTGTTGGAGAGTGATTTTGAAATTTATTTTTAATTTCAGAAATGTGTTCATCCGTCCATCAACTGCAATTTGGGCCACAGGACTAGAACGTTTTCGTTAGAAAATGGAATGGAAGATATTGATTTGTACTTATATTTACAATGAATCTTAAAATTGCACGTATTTGTAATATGGACCAACGAGAGCTGTACAACGGCGGAAACTATAAAATGAAAAGTCGGTGTAAAAATAGTAACAAATTTTAAAAAATTTGCTACGTGCAATTGTCAAATGCAGATATACCAATAATGGAGCAAAACACAACAGCTACATTTGCAGATGATACGGGCATCATGTCATCACACACAAATCCCAAAATTGCGTCAGAGTTATCCCAAATAAATCTACGAAAAATTGAAAAATGGTTAAAGACTTGGAGAATAAAAGCAAACGAAACAAAATCTATGCACGTTACATTTACATTGCGGAGAGAGACGTGTCCCCCAGTAACCTTGAATGGAAAGCAAGTTCCACAAACAGAAGTTGTTAAGTATCTGGGCATGCACCTGGAGTCTTGGACCGACGTTTAACATATGACAACCCACATATGGACGAAAAGGAAACAACTAAATATACAAATCCGAAATATGTACTGGATTATGGGTAAAGAATCCAGACTTTCCCTCGAGAATAAGTTGTTAATATATAAAACCATAATCAAACCCGTCTGGACATACGGAATTCAACTGTGGGGTACCGCAACCAACTCTAACATAGAAATACTTGAAAGATTTCAAGCAAAAGTGCTCAGAAATATACTAGTTAACGCACCATGGTTTGTTACTAATGAGATCATAAGAAAGGATCTTAACATACCTATGATGAAAGAAGAAATAGTCGCTTTTAGTCCAAATAAAAGAAGATTAAAACGATTCAATCCTCAAGACTTGACACACAGATTTTAAGATGTGCAGCAGATAAATTACCCTACACAAAACTTAATTCATTTGATTTTGACTATTGTGATTGGTTAATCTACAGTTTAAAATTTTAAACTAACTAAAAAAAATTTTAAAATTTTAAAAAAATTTTAAACAGTTTAAAATTTTAAACTGTAGATTAACCAATCACAATAGTCAAAATCCAAGTTTAAACCATAGTTACCGGTTAAACTTGGACTATACAAGTCACCCTAAGGGTGACTTGTATAGATCTAGTTTAAAATTTTAAACTGTAGATTAACCAATCACAATAGTCAAAATCCGAGTTTAAACCATAGTTACCGGTTAAACTTGGACTATACAAGTCACCCTTAATGATATAAATGTAAATACCACTGGGTTTCTACGTAATTATGCTATTTTGATATGTCAACTCATTTACTTATTGTTGTAAGACAGATTGTAAATATTCTGGGTAAACAATAAAAAAAAAAATTGTCAAATGATTTTTTGACATTTAAAGCCTAAACAGAATGAACGCGAAACCAACGCGACGTAACGTCCGTCAAAAGTTAAATGTATGAAGTTGCAATACGTTCGAACAGAATGAACGCTCGCAACGCGATCCCAACGTCGAACGTTGGCAAACTTAACGCGAAACGACCACTACCAACTACAATTTGATGATTTAATTTTTAAATCAATATAAGTTGGTAACATTATTTATTATTTTTATAAGATACATTAAATATAACATGTAAAAATTTAAAAATAGTTCGAAATCATCCATTGTTTTTAATTTTAATAAGAATAAGCTAAGAGAATAAGTTAACACGTCAACAAATAACAACACTTACCTATAAGATTATGCAGGTTAGGCTGTGAGGTTAGGTTTTCGACGTCGCGTCGGTTTCGCGCTATTCTGTGCAGTATCGTTTCGAAAGCGTAACGTCAGCGTTTGACGGACGTTACGTCGCGTTGGTTTTGCTTTCATTCTGTTTAGGCCTTTACGTGTGTGCTTGTGGTAGTGGAAAAATGCGATTCGAGTTTTGTATGCATTCGGAAACCGACCCCACCATTCGTGATAGTAGAGTGGGGAATTTCGAGTATATAAGTCGAGATATAAGTAATGTATCTCTTAGAGGCGGGTGGTCGAGCTGAGGACAATTAGACTGACCGTAAAGGTGTGAGCTCCCAAGACAAGGATTGTGAAGGTGTTGACCCACAATAAATAAAGAATGCTCAGAATCCAATGCATTCAATCTATTATATGTTACGACTATTCCGTTGTAGTCCGTAATCGGAACTTTTATCTTAGGAAGCAGATTCTATTTTTAATCGCACATGACATCATTTGCAAACTGCAACTAACGCAGGTGTCCCCTTTCTTCTCACCAAGAGGAGACTTCACTTTCCGTTTGACTTTATAAGGAACAAGTAACTTCCGATGTTTTTTCCGTTTATCTTTGAAAAAAAATTAATAGTGTTTAAAGTCCATTAAAAATCAGTGGGATTTTAAATTTAATTGTTTTCCGACAGTTTAGTTTTTTTGCCGAACATTTCGTTATTTTAAGGAAGAATGTAAAGATAGTGCCGTACTTATTAGTAAAATTGAGTTACGTTGAGACTACACACACCTCGAGTTATGTTACCGTCTTTTGTGATTCGTATCGTATTTTATCGACCGTATCTGGGCAGAAATAGTAAATTTAGTACCTGTGTTCAATTATCATTTTCTACGTTTATATCATCAAAGTTCAGCAGGACCCTCTTCCAAATTCCAGTCCTACCTTCTTGATTTATCATTTTTTCGACCACTACTACCGGCTGTTTGGCAGTTATGTTTGTGGATCGTTGCGCTGTCAACAAGGAGGAACAATATTGAATATCATCGACTTATGTAAGTACAACACTTTTTCGTCTAGAAATTGTTTACTTCACATGAAGTGCCGTCTTATACTTTTGAATAATAGTGAGAAATTGCCAACCTAATAGTCTAAGATCCGGTATAAGAAATATCTACCCTCATCTGTTATTTATTAGTGTTAAGAAATAAATGATAGATAATATACACATTGACACATTGGACATAGGTTGCCTAGTTAAATTGCGTACGGACAATATTAATAGCCCAGTCAAATTAGACGAAAAATAAGCTCCAGCTCAGAAAAATTACCATCGAACTGAATTTTGATATATACCTTTATTATGTCATTGTAAACAGTATGTGAAAAATCAAAATCGAAATCATGTGAGCTTCAAAAGTTATTCGAGGTCAAAGGTCACAAAAACGACCTTTTTGTAAATAGTTCACTTTTTGTTAATTTTACGATAAAAAGTTTCAAATAAAAATTATAGGGGAGATAATTATCTACAAAAAAGCTTTATAAAATTTTTATTAAAAAGCTATTGTTTGTGCGCTAGAAAGCCTACAATGAGCAACAATCACCCGAATATTTGCACATTGTATGCCCTCTAGCGCAAAAACAATAGCTTTTTCATAAAAATTTTTAAAACCTTTTTTGTAGATAATTATCTCTTCTATAATTTTTGTTTGAAGCTTTTTATAGGAAAATAAACAAAAAGCGAACTATTTACAAAAAGGTCGTTTTTGTGACCTTTGACCTCGAATAACCTTTGAAGCTCACATGATCTCGATTTCGACTTTTCACATATTGTTTACAATGATGTAATAAAGGCGTATACCAAAATTCAGCTCGATGGTAATTTTTCCGAGCTGGAGCTTATTTTTCGTTTAATTTGACTGAGCTATTAATATCGTCCGTACGCAATTTAACTAGGCAACCTATGTACAATGTGTCAATGTGTATATTATCTATTATTTATTTCTTATCACTAATAAATAACAGATGAGGGTAGATATTTCTTATACCGGATCTCGCACTATAACGATTTATGTGTGTCGAATTACATTATGTTCAAATTTTGTATCGTTCAGATTCACTATCATTTTCTAGTCCGTTGGTGGACAATCACTATTTAACGTTGAGAGCGTTATTAGCTCCAGTAATTATTATAATTTGTTGTAGTTTTAGATTTAATAATAAGTAGTATTTCCGACTGCAGTCTTCATTTAGGTATATTTAATAATTCTAACCTTGGGGAAAGAATCGCCTGACCAAACGTTCAGGCTTGTGTATGTTTTATTGTTGTTACAAACTTGACGATCATTATAGATTTGAGTTCATGTTATCAAAGTCTTTTATTATATAACTAGTTAGTTATATCCAGTTTGTTGTGCATGTTTTGTTCCAGATGTAATCCTGAGTTGACTAGAACGACCATCTAAAAAAACATAACGGTAGGTAGGTGTAAATCGACGTCTTAACATTCCCCCGTCAAAGAACCCCCCGTCGAGAAGTCTCATCGCTCATAATAGTCAGAGTGTTATTTTTCCCTATAATCCAACAATTTAATAATTGTCCAGGTTAAATCGTAACATATAGACCTCATTAACAAGTCCTGCAACAAATGTCACTAAGTACACTTTTGTTGAAAAAGCGAATATTTTTCGACGTTCTATCTTATGAAAAATTGATCAAGTGCATTTAATGTTTTTATAGCATTTTAGGTAGAGGTAAAATTCATTAAGTGCAATTATGAACTTTCCTTTCAGAAGTAAAACTCCGGAAGTACAAGTTCTTCACTTCTTACACAGTTTAACAGTATCATTTACTAGATGAATATTTTACACAACAATGCATGTTATCAAGTGACTTGTGATAAGCAAATTCCTGAAGCCAACAACACAATTTATAAATCATCATCATTAGGCTTCCCATTCCTTGTGGAATATAGCCGCATCGTTTGATGCTTATAAATCCTTTTTCTGGGGTCGATTAATCCCCATATTTTCTTCTCTCTTCTCTTCTACAGTTTCTCATGTGTTTTTGCCTCTTCCATTACCTTTCTCCATCGGCTTCTATTCATAGCTCTCTCTCTCCAGTCATGCACTCCCATGCTCTGCAGGTCGTTCATCACCTCATCCTTCCATCTCTTTCTAGGTCTTCCTCTTGGTCTTTCTGTGTTTGGGCTCCAGTTCATTAGAGTTGCTATTAGACTGTTTTCGGGGGCTCTTCTTACATGGCCAAACCATCCAATCCTCATAGTTTTTAATGTGTTTTACTATATCCTCCCCGCCTAATTCTTCTTTTATTTCATTATTAGTTTTTATTCTATATTGATTTTCTCCTAGTTTAACCAATCACAGTATTCTTCTTATTATTCTTTGTTCGAACACTCTTAGCTTCTCTTCTTGTACTTTTGTCAGGCACATTATCTCCATCCCATATTCTACCACCGGTCTTATTAGTGTTCTGTACATCCTTATTTTTGTGTTCTTTCTAATCATTTTGTTTTTTAGTAGTCCTTGTATTGCAAAGTACGCTTTATTTTCTGCAATTACTCTTTCCTCAATGACATCTTCTCTATCGTTTGTGTTATTTATTTGGAGTCCCAGATATTTAAACGTTTGCACTTCTTCAAACTTGTGGTCTTCTATCTGTAGCTCTGTTACATCTTCGTCTTTTTTTCTATGACACCTCATATATTTTGTATTGCTATCGTTTACAACAAGTCCCACTTTTCTTGCTTCGATTTCTAGTCTTTTAAAAACGTTCTTCAAAGCTTCTCGTGATCTAGCGACAATCACCACGTCGTCGGCGTATGCAATAATCTGTACCTCCTTAGTTGTGATCTTCCCTTCACATTTAATTCTTCCTACTATCCTGTGAAGTTCAACATTGAACAAAGTTGCTGATAGTGAATCACCCTGTCGCACTCCTACGTTGATTTTAAATTTTTCTGTTCTTCCTTTACTTGTTAATACTTCCGCTCTAGTATTCTTCAACGTCATACGTGTTAAGCGTATCAGTTTGTTGGGTATCTTCATAGTTTCCATCTCCTCTAGTAACTCGTCTCTATTCACGTTATCAAAAGCCTGTCTGAAATTTACAAAGAGCATTTCCATTTCCATGTCATATTCGTATGTTTTTTCTAAGATCTGTGTCACCGCAAACAGAGCGTCAGTTGTTGATTTTCCAGGTCTAAAACCCTGTTGATAATCACCCAGCTTTTTCTCGGTGTGTTCTTGCACACGTTTATGTATCAACTTTGTTAATATTTTATAAGCAACGTTTAGCAGGGATATTCCTCTGTAGTTTTTACATTCTGAGGTATCTCCTTTCTTGTGTATTGGTATCACACTTGCTTCATTCCACTCTTCTGGCATTTCCTCCTTCCTCCATACATTTAGTATCAAGTCATACAGTCTTTCATATAGTGTTTCGTCTCCTTTCTTTATGAGTTCACCATCTATGTTGTCTGTTCCGGGTGTTTTGTTATTTTTCATTTTATTCACTATTTCTCTAAATTCATTATAGGTCGGTTTAGTAGTCGTTTCTTCGTTTACATCTTCCCCAATATTCCGTTCTCCGATATCACCCTTACTAATTTCTGAACCTTCATTTAATAAATTTTGAAAGTACTCCTTCCATATATTCTTTATATCTTCTTCACCATGTTTCATATTTCCTTCCTTGTCTCTCATTCCTCTTGGTTCTATTGTGTTAGTCTGATGTTTTTGTTCTCGTATTTTCTTGTAAAATTCTCTGGGGTTCTTATGATTTCTTTCTATGTCTTCAATCTCTTTATCAATACTCTTCTTTTTCTTTACTTTATATATTTTTATGGTTTCTCTCTTCAATTCTTTATACCGTTCTTCATCCTCCATTGTTTTGGTTTTCAACCATTTCAATCTTGCATTTCTCTTTGACTCCACTATTCTTTCACATTCTAAATCAAACCATTCCTTTTCTCTTTTTTTGCCTCTTTGCTCCAATACTTTTTCTGCCACCGTTTTTATACTTTCCTTTATATGCTGCCATTCTTCGTTAATATTTTCATTCTTCTCCTTTTGATTGATTTTTTCTCGTAAAGCTTGTGTATATTGTTGTTGTTTTCTCTCTTGTTCCAATTTTCCCACTGCAAATCTTTTTTTTGTTTTCTCTTTGTTTATTTCTCTTCTCTTGATCTTCCCCTTTTCTATTTCCATTATTACCAAGTTGTGGTCCGTGTCTACGCTTGCTCCTCTATATGATCTTACATCACAAACCTTAAAAAGTTGTTTTGTTGCTGTGATAATATGGTCGATCTGATTACCTCTCGGTACCCGGTTTTATCCATGTTTCCTTGTGTATTCTCTTGTGCTTGTAATCAGTACTATTAATTCTCATGTTATATGTCATTGCCAAGCTACATAGTTTTTCTCCATTATTGTTTGTGGTTTCATGTATAGTGTGTTTACCAGCTATGTTTTTCAGATATTCCTCTCTTCCCACCTTTGCGTTAAAGTCGCCCACAATTATCACTGCATCTTTTTTTGGTATTCTGTCATATATTTCTTCTATTTTATCGTACAATTCTTCTTTTTCCTGTTCATCCGCGTCTTCTGTTGGGGCATAAACATTTATGACAGACAGATTTACTGTTTCATCTTTTATTCTCATATATGCAAGTCTTCCTCCCATTGGCTTAAACTCTATTATTTTTTCCTTATAGTCTTTTCCTTTCACAAAGGCCACCCCGTTTCTGCCTTGTTTTTTTTCTCCAGAGTACATTATTGTATAGTCTCTTCCTTTCACCTCACCACTTTCTGCCCATCTCACCATTTATAAATAAAAAATTTAAAATTTAAAAAAAGTTTTCAGTTATTTAATTAATAAGTATGTGTTGAAACTTCTTAATAGCTTTAGAAGTAATAGTTATTTAAGCTACAAGGAACGTAAGGACGTTTCAAGGAAGGTGAATTTAAGGCGAGGCGGAGCCAAGGCTTAAATCGCCTTCCGAGAGTGATAAGCCTTACGTTCCGTGTTGCTTTTTACCGGATAATATTTTTCTATAATATTACAATTTGACATCGAACGTCAAATATTTAATTTGAAGTTTAATTTTATTATTTTTAATTTATAAGTTTGCTTTGCCTGTTCGTTCCTTAGAAACGATAAACGAATATACATATAATGCCATATTAACATTTTTCTATTATTTTTGAACAAAAATTATTGATAAAGAGCATTACTTCTACTTACAGCAAAATTCAAACCAAATACAAACATTTTCTATCACAAGAGACATGGTCCCAAATTCAAATCTTTTGGGCACTAAAACCGAATGATGGGGGGGAATTTGAAACTTATTTCTTGAAGTTAATGTAATTTAACCCAATTAAATTTCTAAGCCAGTTTGACCATGAGAAATCTTTAAGTTTCACCTGCTGTGCATTTTTTGGCTCTACCTTAAATTCCATAACCCAGGTAATAAATTGAACTAATGAAAAAGGTATTGAATATGCAGAATCCAGTCCATTCAATTTAATACAGATTACAGAACACATAGGATGAGCCAAATCCACATTATCAGCATCACAAAGGACCAACGAAGGAGCTACAGGTACTTTTAAGACTTTGTCATTAAGACCAGGCAAGGATAAGCAATCTATTATGCCATCTGCTGATACATTTTTTGAAATTCACCAGGTGTTCCCAAAACTCCCATAAGGTTTGCATATCACACCCACCATAAATGCTGTCCCTTGTTTTGGCAGTCATATACTGTCAATTTGCTGCCAATTAAACAAATTACTTTTGAAACTCTTTTTGCTAATTGCACTACAACATAAATAAAATTCGTCAATATGAACACAACAGCATAACCAAGGTTTATTTGATTATGCCATGAACACTTTCAAAAATAAAATTTCAGCCCCGCTAAAAGAGGTTCTGGTTAGGGCAAAAGTGGGCCACCTTGTATATTGTACAACTTTTGGATGATTTTCTACAAATAAAATAATGAAAAAATGAGAAGGCACTCAAAACGTAAAATTTAACAATTAGGTGCACTCTTTATTAAAATAAAGTGTAAAAAATTCAAATAAAATATTTTAAAAATAGTAAATGAACAATCTGAAGTAGCAAAATTGTTCCACCCTGTCTTTTTAACGTACTGAGATACATTTCTCTCCAACATCGATCATTAATCACCTTAAGCTTATTTTATACTTAAAATGGAATGTAATTAAATATTATGTGTAGATTACAACTGCAGTAAGAAAAATTAGCCATAACTTTCAATTTATAAAATAAAACGTAAATAATTTTATTATTGCAAAATGTAAAACAAATTAAAAATAATCCACACACAACAACACGAATTATGTAGGTACTTTGTATCGTTTATACAATTATTAGGTACATATTATAAACATAACAATTTTCGAGAAGTTTCGTGAGCTAATAACTTTTTTATAATTTACATTTTACTATACCTACACAAACACCAACCAGACTAAATTTTCAGGATATACTAAAAAAGTTTAAATCTCGCCACCTCAAGTAATAATTCTTAATTCTAAAATCTTTTTTTGATCACATCGATTATTAATCTAACAAATATATGTATAGATATATTTTATGTATATAATTATTAACTATCAGTAAATAAAAACGTTAACAAACTGAAAGAATTTAACGCAGAGAAAACGACTACCATTTACCCCCCATTAAATTACTTCAATTTAAAAGTATAACAGAAAATTTAAATAATTTCCACTCTATCTTACCAGTTAAATCTGAAAATTGTGCTTCTCTAAGGCCGAGTGCTCATAGGGTAACTGAAGATTTTACCTCTCTGACTGTTGAAGTTATGTTACATAAAATTAGGAAACAACAAAATTTGAGCTACCGGTAGAAATTACTTAAAATTTTCGTTTAAACATTAATTAACTATTCACATTTTAACATGTGGTTGATATATTACAGTTAAAAGAAAAGTATTCATATTTATAGTTAATGCAACAAAAATTTCAATTAGAGAAAACAATATTATTCAATAAATCGTTGTAGGATTAAAATTGCACCCAATTGCTGTTGTTTGTGGTCGAAGATGAGGCGGGAGTTGCGCTAGAAATACAAACAAGTCAGCAACTAATTAATTTTAGTGGATATTTTTGCTTAAATGTTTATTTACTTTAAAATCGTTTTTTAATGTCAAACCAAAGAATTTAAGACATTTTCAACTCACCCTGCTTGAGCCGATGCAAATTCTCCCCACGTTGACTCGGTTTTTGGTGCATGAGCAGGAGAACCAGCAGGTGAGCTTCCCGGAGGTGCTGGAAGTTTACCGCTCCCAGGTGGAGGTGGCAATAAGCCAGAACCTAACTCGGAACGAGGTTTAGTTTTAGAGGAAACGTCAGACCCATCTTTTTTCTAAAAACAATTTTTGCTTAAACAAACCAGCAGCAATGCAATAGTAAAAACTTACAGTAATTTTCATGTTAATTTTAATTGTTTCTCCTTCTTTAAATTGAAGGTCGAGTTTTGGTCCCGAAGTAGGTTCCTCGCTAATCTGTTTCTCCTTTTTCACCCATTTGAAATGGTCTTGTAGTGCAACATTGAGATCAAAAGAGTCAGATCTATCACCGAAACCCAAACCAATAAAAGCAGTCCTCCCTAAAAAAGTCCACTTTCAAATAATTTCCCTTTCTCGTTGCCAGTTTCATCCTTCGCTCACCGTTATCGTCTTGAATCCGAACTACAAAATACCGCGACGAATCGGCCACCGATTCTAACGCTATTCCAGGATACGAATCGATGGGGCACTTGGCGAAAAGTTCCCCGTTGTTTTTATCTTCCAATTTCATCACAAGTTCTTCTCCTTTGGTGACCAGCCTCATGCGACCGGTCCACGTTGGTTCGGCAAGATTCCAATCGGCAGCTCTTGAAAAAGGAACAAAATAATTACGTGGGTCGTTTAACCATAAGTAGGTGGATTTCCTGTATCAAAAAAAAATTTAACGCCTACCTATAGCCCCTGTTTGACGTTCTCGGCGGAATACTGAAAACGAAAACTTCTGGTTTTACCAACAAGACGCTTTCGTACACTTCCATGTTGTACGGAGTTATTAATTTTTCAATAAATTTAAATAATCTGAAATTTAACTTGTGTTTTGACACATCTGTCAACTAGGAATCTCGTACAACGATCTCGATGACTACGTCACTGGCACGACGCCACGATAAACATTTCTGCGATATTGTCGGGTTTACAAAAACCTTTGATAATTGACGAAATTTTATATTTTTGGAAATTGTTATTTATGTTTGGTAATCCAGTCAAATTAGACTAACTAATTGCAGATTCGATCAAGCTTGAGTGAAGTGAAATTGAGAAACCAACTTCTTGCGTTACGAACAGACACAAAGTGTGTTTTCATTATAATAGTAAATTTACCGATATCACTAGTTATTGACTTGATCGGATAATTTAAAAAATTAATAAGGTTTTATCTTTTAACAATTTTTAATTTAATAATAACTCGATATTTTGAAGTTTTATATTATATTTTATAAAAGAGTTTAGCATGCTCATTCGTTATTGATTTAGAAGTTTTATTAAAATTTGTCTTACTTGGCCAAAAAATCAGTAGAATTTTAGATAATTTTTGATAAAGGATAAAAACGGTAAATAAAAATAATCCTGCTTACCCCGTAATAACTTTTGTGAAACAAATTTTTTCTCATTCCTCCCGCACATTTCTAAAAGGTAACAAAATTTACATTTCTTAAATTTACTTGTTCAGTCTTTACGAAATGATTATTATCGAATGATACAAAAGCTTCATTCATAAAAAGTTAAGTTGAATGTTATATAAAAGATAAATACATTTTTATAAATAAATATATTTACTATTTACAAAAAAAGCGGAAGTAAGCAAACTTTAAGGGGAAAATTGGAAAAACTTTTATTTCTTATCAGGTAAAATTTGACCTTTATAATTCAATAAAAGTTACACAAAATGAGTAAATTACATAATATATTTTGAGTTTTACTTCTTGTTTCATATTTTTTTCTTTTTTTCTGGCTTTGGCCATCTTTAAAATTTGCGTATCTATACATTATATCCATGGCCCCAGAATTAAAAAAAAATTTTTTAAACAGCAATGGAATCTCGTTAATCTATTCATGTGCGTTATTTCTAAAACGCAAAAATTTTCTATTAGATCATAAATTAATAATATTACCTATATCGAAAGAATTTTGTCTGGATCTGCCCTTGGTCTTTTCTGACCTTATCTGTAACCACCAAATGTGACATATTCCAATCAAAAACATGCAAATTTTTGGGTTTATTTTACATGTAGCAGACATCATTCAAAAAATCTTTTGGATTACGTGGTTTTGACAGAAGCCAAAAATATCCGTAAGCTTCTTCCGAAATATGGCAACGCCGCGGTAGTAACTTGTCTGATGACATACCAAATAAAAATGTCCCCAAGTCCGTAACTGAAATTTTAATCGGGAAAGGTATTTGCTTTTGACGTGGATATTTTTAATAAATATGTATTTCTGGTGTAAAATTTGATTTATCACTTTTACTTAATTTTTAATATGTAAGTTTCGATACAAATGTGCCGCTAAATAGTTGATTAACCTACTGTAATTTTACTTTTGATTGAAACTTTGTTGGTTATGGGATTAATAATAATTTTATCTGCACGGGTGGAGTAGTGAATGAGTTTGTATTTTTAGTTTGTGTATTTTTTTAGATAGTTTTTATTATTGCAATATAATATGATGGAGGAAGACTTGCTCACTAGTAGTAGTAGCAAGAAGGGTGTCATTTCTCAAGGCTGGACGCGACTTTCACAGGTGAATTTTTTACCATAAATATTATTATTCATAATATACTCGCATGGTCTACAAACGTGAGAAATGCAATCTTGTAATTTTACGTCTTATTGTGACTGTAGGTATACCAAAGTACATTGGATAGTTGGACGCCGTACAGTCGAGGCCGTTGGTCGGGGACTATTGCACTTATTTTTATATTTGGAATACGTATATTTACTAAGCAGGTACATAATTATTGGTGTGTTTTAGTGGTACCAAGGAGTGGTGGACAAGACGGTACCGTGGCGTATCACACGATGGCTGTCCTCAGTGATCCTTCTCTGTGTGTTCTTGGCAAGGGTTCTAATTACCCAGGTACTTTTAATTTTACACTTTTCATCACCGTCTAGGCCGCCACTTCTAACAAAATCTGATTCTAACATTTCCATTCTTTTCATTTCGAAACTAACTTGACAACTTTTTATGATTTTTATTTTTCTTGTAGGGATGGTACATCATTACGTACGCATTGGGAATCTACCATTTAAATTTATTTATAGCATTTTTAACGCCAAAAATTGATCCAGCAATGGATTTTGATGGTGAGCATTTTTAATTTATTCAAAATGGGGTACTTGTAACCGTGTTTTTTAAATAATTAATTTGTGGTTACGTGACTTTAGACGCGCCTGTCAGTAATCTACCGTCACTAATGTGAGTCGGCTCTTTGGCAAGCGGAAATTGCTGTTTAAAAATTGAAATTTTATTATTTTTACTTACTAACTCTGTACCAACAAAACTAATGGACGTATGTGTTTTAAATTACCATTAAAAATGTCCACTGTGCACTAAATTTACCAGCTAAAATTGCTATAAGTTTTTGTCTCTGCGTTTGTTTTTCAAAATGATTTTTTTTTTTGTTTTTTAAAATGGTTGGTTTTATTTCACTGTACTGATATTTGATTTTTATTGCATTAAGGTCCAGTTTATTGATAGAGATTGATAAACTGGGGCCAGGGACGTGCCCATGAAGGGGGATGGGGGGATGTTGTAGAAAGTTGGCAAAAAGTTGACAAAAACACCCAAAAGTTGGTCAATTTGGCATTTTATATGTTTAAATTTACAAAAAGTTTTAAAACTTACAAAAAGTTGGTTGGGCACGTCCCTGACTGGGGCTATAAGTAATAAAGATATCTACACAAAGAATTACCTATTTGATACAGGAAGTTACTTAGTTACTCGAATTTTCTGAAAAATATATCATAATGCTGTTTGTTTGGATTCTAAAACCCTACCTACCTTAATATCTGAT
The DNA here is from genome assembly GCA_905340355.1 of Rhagonycha fulva. Taxonomy (NCBI): domain Eukaryota; kingdom Metazoa; phylum Arthropoda; class Insecta; order Coleoptera; family Cantharidae; genus Rhagonycha; species Rhagonycha fulva. The sequence continues at coordinate 6,581,613 of HG996559.1, forward strand.
ACAGCACTAATAAAACATATTCGTTTTTTGCCGGATGGTTTTGTAAATAACTATCAAATGGCTAGCTTTTCGTTAAAAATTATCATGATAAAAGTTTTTAAATTACAACAAGAACGAGATTGTTATGCAATACTCCTTTAATTGAGTATGATGTCATTACTAATATACTCAATTTAATTGGAAAATGAGAAAAAAAAGTGAAACTTAATTTATATAATTAAACGCAAATTAAATTAGAGAATAGAACACAACAACTGCTTTATATTAAATCTACAGGTCTATGCATTTTTTTCTAAGTTACTTTCTTAAAATTTAATACAGTCTTAAATTTCACTCACTCGTCATAGTAAAATTTACTTTACTAGACATCCATGGTATGTTTAAGTTTTTATACTAAAGCTGTATACAGGATAATTTAAAAAAAAAATACGAGGATAACTTCTTCAGCAATTAGTAAAGACAAACTTTTTTCACCAATTACTAGCTCAATAAGATTCAAACTTTTAATTTTTTCTGTAAAATAAACCAGAAAGCATCAGGAATGTGAACTGCTCACACAATAAAAACAAACTTTTTGAATTGGAAAATAAAACTTTAATAATTTAAAAGGATAAATTTTTTACATAAATAATTGAATTAAAAATCAACACCTCAGTAGTTATGGAATTTGAACTCATAAAATGCAATTTATAACCATCAAGCAAACTTTTTCATGCATTTCTAAGTAGCTACAAGCAGGTAAATAATTATTATAATATTATCAAAAAAATCTAGCATTGGGTAGCTTAGTTTCTTCTCATTAGCACGTACAGCTCAAAAATAAATTTTATTCAATCTGATTTTCAGTTCTGTATATTCAAAATGATTTACAACCATGAAAAACGATGTTATCCACTCAGTACACTGTGAATTTCGGTATTTAATTCGATTTGTCATTTGTACATCTGTTGGGATATTAATTATCCACCAATGTTCCAGTCTTCCAGAAAAATTCAAAATCGCTTCTTACACTCAAATAGCACTCTGGAAAATAACACAATCCAAAAAAAATATGGAAAATTGGTCCAAATTTAGACACTTGGAAAAACATCCGTCCGCCTTGCAATTCCGTAATGGAGTCCTTGATCTCTTCCTGAAGTCTCTCACCAATCCGATAAAACCAAAATTTTCTAGATTCTCAATTTAATTTTTCACTAACTTTTAAAATCATTTTCACTGTTAACTTGCAGGTGCTAACGCAAATCTTAATTTTCCTACCATTCACGTCATTAATAAAACGAAAATTTCCCCCTATATTGGCAGTTGTTGACCATTCAGATTTTAATTGAATGCACCAGCGCCGTGTTAAAAACGGGAGTGTTTATAATAGCCTCTTAACAACAGTAAAAAAATTTGAAAACCAAAATGCGCAATCATTTGTAAAAAATGATCCCTTTTTAAATAAATCAAAAATTATCAACTTAAAATTTTTTTTTAAATTTCTTGTGGTACTTTTTCTTAACTAGTCAATTTGCAAGATGACAATTATATCTGTGGCGTATGTGATTAGTGGGTTCACTGACGCCACAAATATGTGATCAATGATCATATAACGAGTAAATAATGGTACCTATTTCTAATAAATAGAGATCGGATTATATGCATTTGCATATTTTGACTATTTTTTCAGAAAATTGCATATTTCGACTAAAATCTACTGATCGTGCATATTTGGGCATTTTTTTTATAAAATTTCTAAATTTTAAATTCATTGCTCGACAGGGACGTGCCCAACCAACTTTTTTCAGGGGGGAGCAATCCCAAATTTGCTAAGTGAATTAATTTAAAATTGCCAACTTTTTGTAAGTTTTTTCACTTTTTGAAAATTTAGACAATAAAATTGCCAAATTGACCAACTCTTGAGTGTTTTTGCCAACTTTCTAAAATATTAGGGAGGGGGATCTCCCCCCCATGGGCACGTCCTTGTTAGTATTTTATTTTTATAAATTTTAAACAACACAGAAAAAGAAACTAATTAATAATACTTATTAAAATAAAAAATGATTTAGAATGATCGTTTAATATCTAACTCTATATCTAGTTAGATAATATCTAGTTCTAGATATCTATCTAGTTCAAAAAGTAAGTAAGTAATAAAAATAACGTTATTTTGTAGTATGTATTGAAATTTGATGTTGCATATTTTGGCGATTTTGCTGCAAATTTCGAGCAATTATGATGCATATTTGCATGCATATTTTTACCATTTTAAGTTCCATATAATCCGGTCTCTACTAATAAATATTGTATTTTATATAAATTTTTGAAATAATAATTTTTATTACAATTTTGTTACCAAGTATATTGTCATATTCTAAAATTGATGACCGAAATTAAACAGGAGAAACTTCAGTTCAAACACGGAGTAAGGTGAAAGGTAAGAAACGTAGACCCTTAAATGCAAATTTTACGATTGAAATCTCGATGAATTCTGAAAGAGCATATTTTAAATAAGAGAATTAGGTGAGGAAAATGGCTTTAAAACCAACAGTTTTTTCAAAAATCGAATTTAAAAAAGCACGATTTTCATAGCAATTTTCAAATTTAGTCGCTCGGGATTGGTGGATCAATGCATTCTATTGGCAGTCCGTGTAGTTTAAACTGGTCTTATTAGCTTTGCGCAGAGCGACGATAACCGGAGCGACACTTGTATTGGGATGCTTCAACAGTGCACTTAGAGCGAACATCATGGTTTTCAATAGTAAATGTGCAGGAAAAATGGCTTAAAGCGCCCGAGCGTAGCGAGGAGTGCTTTAAGTGAATTTTTCCTCGCCCAACCACCCTGCTTTTAGAATCTACGCAAAACGAGTTTTACCCCTCAAAGATCTACCTTTTCCTTAATCCACGAGCCTAGGGGCATTTTTATAATGAGTGTCGTTTTCATCAAAATGGCCCGAAGGGTGCTGAGAGTCAATTTTAATGAAAACCACCATGGCACGAGTAGGATCCACGCGAAAAAGTAATCATCAGCGGGACTCTTATGCATAACAGTGCACGGACGGAGCACAGAATGCATTGATTCACCAATCACGAGCAACGTAACTTGAAAATTGCTATGAAAATCGAGCTTTTTTAAAATCAATTTTTGAATAAACTAGTGGTTTTAAGGCATTCTTCCTCACCTAATTCTCTTATTTAAAATGTTCTTTTTCAGAATAAATCGAGGTTTCAATCGTAAAATTTTTATTGTAGGGTCTACGTTTCTTACCTTTCCCCCGGAGTAAATAATAAAATTCTTGATTTTACTAAAAGTGTAATTTCGTAGATAAGATTTTGATAGCTGTAAACTGATAATAATTACGATGTTTTATATACCATTTTATTGGCGTTTTAAGGGGTACAAAAAGGTAACGAGCTTTTGTTCTTTTTTCTTTAGGGGATCGCGACACAAAAAAGGTTGAGAAACGATGATTTATGACAATCAAACTTTCAGAAGCATTTCAGCTATTCGCGATTTACATTAACAAAACGTCACCACACGGAATAATTTTAAACTATAAATTGGACTATTTTGTTAGTTATGGTGGCGCCAACAACGATAATGCAAATCGCAAATAGGAATCCTTCGAGTTACACGGTTAATTGATTTCTTGGAAATAGTGTAATGTAAACTATTGATTGAAAATCGTATAATTCTAAGAATGCCGCAATTTTGTTCCGTGTATCTCGAATTTCATATACCAAAAGTGCCGTGTAACTAGAGAAATATGTCTATTTGTAGTTTATGGACATAGGTCCATTATAAACTGACGTCCATTGGACATTGTCTGGTTACACCGCTTATCTTTAGTGTTAAGCATTCTATACTAAACGCATTGCATCATTTTATATTATAGCGTATATAAAATTATATTTCAATATAATAATAGGATACAAGGGGGTATTAATATCTAGTTAGCCTTGACCATTTGTAGTTCATCAGCAAAATCGCGTTTTCATTGCAAGAAATTATTACTTATTAAGAAATTTTCAAAATGAGCTTGTAAACTGCAAGTGAGAAAATCAATAAAATAGAATATCGAGCCAACATGTCACCTGCATTTGAAGGGTGTACAGGGTAAGGAGATTTACGAAGACATAGTCAATACTCTTCATATCTTAAAAAATTTGGTTGCTTGTTTCGAACGAGAAAAACCGGCTTGTCACTAAAAATCAACAGGTAAAATATTAGGCTGTACCTTCCTAGTTAGGGGGGGGGGTATCTCGAAATTTTAAGGAAAAAAATTATTCATACTATGAAAAATCATATCATATTCTAGAAGGTTCAAAGCAACTATTAAGCTAATAAAAACAAAATTGATTTTCTGAAAAATTTACCTGATCCTAAATTGACTATGTACAATCATCTATAAATAATTTAGGTTCTGCAATACTTGCGAGCTTGTCTATGTATTGAGTAAATTCCCCTTTCCAAGCCAGATGCTTAAAAAAAAAAAATTTTAAATTATTAGATCAATGTTGACAAATTTAGCGGGTTTTTATCAGTACACGATAAAAAATGTAATATTCTGATTGGTATAATATAAAAGTAGGAAGTTAACAATTAAAGCAATTGGATAAATTATTTTAAGCTTTCAGCTGCGTTTACAACCTCAACTTTAACTATAAATTTTAATTATGCAACAAAATGCATTTCAAGTACCTCATTATCTAGGTCTAGGTGAATGATTTAGTCAGTGCATTGTGGAAAAACTCAATTAATTATCTTATGTAACATCAAATTTTATTTATTCTTGATGTAATAAATATATTACTTATATCAAATTTAAGAAACGTTTTTTAAATTGACGATTATTATTCAATTGGTAATCAAGGTTAAATTGATTAATAAGTGGGACGATTAATTTGCATCGTTGCATTTTTATAGATGATGTTGGTCCTGAGTTACCGACACGATCGAACGAAGAATTTCGTCCATTTATAAGAAGGCTTCCAGAATTCAAGTTTTGGTATTCCGTTAGTAAGAGTACGATAATTGCATTAATTTGCACATTTTTCGAGTGTTTTAATATACCTGTGTTTTGGCCCATTTTAGTTATGTACTTTATAACACTGTTTTGTATAACGATGAAGCGGCAAATTAAGGTAATTTTTGTTGCTAGTAATTGAGGGCTTAAAAGTGTTGACGATTTGTTTTTTTGCAGCACATGGTAAAGTATAGATATTTACCCTTCACGCATGGGAAACCAAAGTATCAGGGACATGAAGATACGGGGAAAGTTGTTGGTGCACCTAAATGACCTTCTGATTTATAGGCAATAGACAATTTTTCAAACATTTTATTGCAGTGCGTATAATTAATGTGTTTCTCTTAGAGGCTCACACATCTTAAATTAATTGTTATTGTTTTTTTATGAAATGTCTTTAATATGGAAAAAAACGATTTTTTTGAAATTTGTAATAATATGTATAATAATGTTTTTATTATTTAATATAGTTGAAAAGTTTAAGAACGTGTAAGTCAGCACTAAATATATTCTTTATATTAAATCGGTACAATAAATGTTTTGATTAGATTTCTCTCTTTTGATGTTTTCATAATAGTTTATGGATCGGCTTCTAAAATCATCAAATTGGGATTTATTGAGGCGCTTTATCATAAAGTAAATATCACAAGAAAAACAGACGACGTTTCTGCAATTGTAGGGTTTGATATTGAAGCAAGTACTTGCTCACCTCATTCAGTTATAAATAAAAAAAAATTATTTTAATTCATAAAAACATTTTCCGTTTAATTTTAGAATCTTTCTCACTGCGTGAGAAATACAGGAAAGGAAGGCGTGGTGTACTTGTTTTATCTTCAACTGATAAGAAAGCCAACTCACGAATAAATTGTAATTAGATTATTGCTACTTATGTTGTGTAAAAATACATTTTTTCAACCTTGAAGGTATGTTACCTATTTAATTTCGTCGGGGTCCGAAAATGCACCAATTTACCAGGCAGCTGTTAAGCAGTTTATGAGGGTAAATTATTGATATACAGCAATTCGAACACAAAAATCGACAATGTTAATAATATTTTGTTTGGTAATTCCGCCTCTGCTACAGAAATAAAATTAGGAATGGAATAAATGAAACGTTCAAGTCAAGTAGGTACAAATTTAGTAATAATTTTGAATTTTTTCTCAATCTACACAATAATAATAAACAATATAAAAATTCAATTTTGTGTTTTTTGTTTTTTAGTTGGACTTTCGTGAGTTTCGGCCGTTGAAATGTTTTCTTCTGAATTTTTCCGACGTGTTTCTAATGACTTACTTTGTGCCTCTGCTCTTTTGGCTTCAATTAGTGCATCCTTTTTTTCCATCTTTTTCTTAAGTGAGATTATCATATTTTCTTTTTTCTCTAAGTTCTTCAATTTATTCTGAAGGAATCTGTGTATGGTTACAGCGATATATAAGACCGGATAAAAAAATTGGTTTGGTTCATGTTTTTCCAAATCGACATTATGGTTTAGAAACATATCCGTGTATACATCATTTAAAATGAGAGGAAATTCTGCGAGTCCTACAAAATTTTAACATGCTTATATCGAAAAGTAAGTTGGTGTTGTAAGCACTTACTCTGTAAATTATACTTCAAGTAAGGCGCACGTTCAATTCTGAATGGAACTCCCCTACTTAAAATTTTACCATCAAAGTTGCTTGCTTGATAAGATATTACTGAAAATTGCAACGATTTGGGATTATCATCCGGATAATTAGAAAAAATTAATCCTACAAATTGACTATCCGAAAGTCCATATCTAAGCTTTGTTTCCTCATCGAGATAACTGGGCCAAATTGTAAACATAGGAGTAGAATGGTACCAACCAACGATGCGAATTTTTTTCTTCAAAGTTAACCCCAACTTTTCAGCATCTTCCATTACTTCCTTGAATTTAGTTTTACATATTTTTATTGCATTTGTTTCATTAGTAGTACGATATAATCCATAAAATGCGTGTATATGGGCGATTCCTTGATTCACCTATTAAGTGGTAAAACTTAAAACTTGTATAGACCCAATCAACAAAGATTACTTACTTCCCCTAGTAAAAAACCCAGTAATTGTATCTTTGAGACACAATCAGCCTGAATGAAACACAAATCATAGACATCGCTATTCAAAACTACGTGTTTTAACTTGATAGACATTTTTCACAGCACACAAACTACAAAATACAAATTAAGTTTTTTAAAAATTTTCACTACACGAACGAAATTCAACTTGCAAATTTATCTCAAAACCTGCGCGATAATTTAGCAGTTAATTTAGAACAAAATATGGTACCATTCTGAAAAATTTTTATTGTTCAAGGTCAACATATTAACAATGTTCTAATTGTATCAATAATATTATTGTAATTTAACATTTAAAAAATCTTTACTGGGTGGGGGGGGGGCTTTTTATATAGGCTTTTTCTATTTTCTACCCTTGTTATGTATGGCTTAAAATGCTAAAAATTTAAGTCAAGACTGGGCTATTAATAATAAATATTTTTTGCTTAAAATTTTGAAATTAATTTCGAAGCTTCTTAAACTAGGACAAACGATCAAGATTATTTTGACTTCGAAAGTCCAAAAAACCATGTATCCCTCAAACCCTCAGCTAATTTTTTAAATATTTCAAAAGCTACTTGGATAAATAGCCACAAACGATTCTGTAAGCGTTACTGAGAATCTCGTTAGCCAATCATGCGCGACGTCGTTGTTGTTTTTCTTGAATATCCTAAAAACTATTTGGATACAAGTGAAAATAACACTAATAACTACAAGCAAAAATCATTATAGCCAGCAAAAAATTCTTACTGAAGGCTACAGTTTTATAAAAAAATCGCGATTGTCCAGGGTTCTCTCAGTATTTTAGGAAGTTGGCAAAATCAAAAAAAACAGTCAAATTGGCATTTTTTAATGTCCCAATTTATATCCAATGTATTACTTACAAAAAGCTGGCAATGCTTAGTTAATTCGGTTGGGAAATTTGGGATTGCTTTTCCTTGAAAAAAAGTTGGTTGGGCACGTCTCTGATGGGGATTGCTTCAAATACAAGAAAATTGACCTGTCTTGTGGCGTTGTTCTATACCTTTGGGCCTTTGGTTTGTTAGAATTTTACATTTTTTACCGACGACGAGAAGCCAGCCCGTCGGTAGAATCTCCAACCTGGAAGACCAACGAGACGGCCAGAAAATTAAGATTAAGATTACAAAAGGGAAGTAGATAGTAAAAGTGGGGAGGTCGCTCAATCTGAGCATAAATGACCTCCAAAGTGTCAGACTGAACACAACCCAAGAAATTTACAAAACAACTTTAAAAAAAATGTTACAAAATTTAAAATCGGATTTGTTTCGTTCGAAATTTAATTAAATTAATAGTTTTATTCAACTATTATTTAGGCGCACGTTGAGATTGTAAGGTTATGTTCTAGAATTATTGTTCAAATTTCATTATGAAATTTTCCTTATTTTTAAAATTGGTAAATAGCAGACAAAAAAGATCATAAACTGGAGTATAAAAGTGAACAGATAGGTAATAATAGAATTTAAAAAACTAAAAGCAAAAAAAAATGCCTTTTGCACAGTTAGTGATGGGGCCTGCTGGTTGCGGCAAGGTGAGTGACATTAACTTTTATCCCTATTTTTATTACTCACTTAAATTAATTTTTGTAGTCAACTTATTGTAACGCAATAGCACAGCATACATCTGAACGAAAGAGTAAAATAGTTAATCTTGATCCGGCAGTGGAATGCCTCAATTACAAACCTGAAATCGATATCCGCAACTTGATATCAGTAGACGATGTGATGGAGGACGAAGATGTCAATTTGGGCCCAAAAGGAAGCTTAATGTATTGTATGAATTACCTTCTGAAAAATACAGATTGGTTGCATGACGAGATGGGTGATTTAGAAGAAGAAGATTATTATATTTTTGATTGTCCTGGCCAAGTCGAATTGTATGGTCATCACAATTTGATGGACAAATTTATTGCGGTATTAGAAAGTTGGGATTTTATGGTGTGTTGTGTGTATATGTTGGACGTGCAGTTTATTACAAATTACGATAGCTTTTTATGTGGAAGTTTGAGTGCACTTTTTTCATCGATGAATTTAGGTACACTTCACGTCAATGTATTATCGAAGGTTGATCTTCTTGATACGGATGGTAACAACAAATTACAATTATTTTTTAGTACCGATTTAAGTTGTTTAAATTTGAATGATAAATATAAAAAGTTGAATGAGTCGTTAAGTGAAAGTGTTTCTCAATGTGGAGCCGTGGAGTTTCTAAGACTGAATTTAAACGATGACAACAGCATAGCTGATGTGCTCCATGTTATTGATACCACTATGGAATACGGAAACATTGGTGAAAACGAAAAGGTAGACCTTTTTCCTGACTTTTAATTTTTGGAAAGTTTTTCAATTATGTGATTAAAATGCTCAAAATAGGAACAAAAGTTTATCTTTAGAAATAAAGTTTTTGTGATGTATATTTTAAAAAATAAAATTTATTTTGTTACAAAAATGTAGGCAGTTTATTAGGAAATTTTGAGTAGATGTGAACTGCTGGATAACAACATCATATTATTTTTGAAGTCACTTTTTAAACTTACTTTTGGAAGATATTGTATATACTGTCAGGGACGTGCCCATGGGGGGGGGACCTTCCCCCCCAATGTTGCAGAAAGTTGACAAAAACACCCAAAAGTTGGTCAATTTAGCATTTTTTATGTCTAAATTTACTAAAACCTGCAAAACTTACAAAAAGTTGGCAATTTTGAATTAATTCAGTTAGCAAATTTAAAATTCCCCCCTCCCCAAAAAACTTTGTTGTTTTTATCAAATGTCTGATAATAGTTTTGTGAAAGTGAATGATTTAGTCTAGTAAGTGGTGAAATCTAGGACTAAGTACTTGAGTCAAGTTTTGCTTGTGGGGTCGATATTTTATAATTTCTATGCTAAAGACTTACAATTTTTGGCTAAAGTTAATTTAGCTTTTTTTATTTGCCAGAGAGGCTTTAATACCTATAGGGAAATTACCATTGAATTATAAATGTGAGAGATTCGTAAAAATACTTTTAATATAAATTTTTTTTACTATCTTTACCTCATTGACCTGGAGGACCAGGTAGACCTGTAGGCCCTGATCATAGAATAACAGATGTAAATGGCCCTGATGGACCTGAAAGTTCCAGTTGACTTGAAGGACTTTGGGAACCTGCTAGATTTTCATGACTTGAATTTGAATTTATTTTTACGAGATCTACATATTCTCTTCGTTTTCTTATAACAATTCTTATTTGAGAAAAATTCTGGTTTATTCTGAATTTGTAAAAAAAGCAATTGACTTGATTTTTCTAAATCCATTTTTTTAAATATTTGAAGAAATTTCTAAAAATTTGCTCATAAAGCAATAAATAAGATAACATGTGTCCAGGGACAAGGAATGATGATGGGAATCAAATCGACCATATACTGATAAATAGTAGTAGAGCAACAAATATAAAGGATGTAAGAACTTATAGAGGAGCGGAAGTATAGGATCGGATCATTATATGGTAGTAGCAAAAATGAAGCAGAAGGTCATATCCAATGATAGAAAAAGAAATTCAATTAAAACCTGGGATATAGAAAAACTCCATACAAACACTGAAAGCTATATAAAAGTAATAAGGATGACGCTTGAAAATTCTAGAAGAGAAGAAGACATTGATAAGGAATGGGAAAAAATAAAGAAAGTAACGCAAATAGCTGCAGAAAAAGTAATAGGGCAAAAGAGGCCAAATAAGAATAGTGGATGGTTCGATGAGGAATATAAAAAAAGATAGAATGGAAAAAGAATGCAAGGATAGAATGGTTGAGAAATATGGAACAGTACAGAGAAAGAAGTAAGGAAGCTTTCAGAGTTTGCAAGCAAAAGAAAAATGTATGGATGAAGGAAGGAATGGAAGAACTTGAAAAAAACAGTAACACAAGAAAGTTTTATATGCAAATAAAAGAGCAAAACAGAAGTTATAAAGTTAAAACAAGAGCAATGAAGGACATCGATGGAAAACTAGAATACAATAACGAAAAAGTTAGAGAAATATGGAAAAATCATTTCAAGAAACTACTAAATAGAGACCTGGGGAAACAGAAATTAGATGCTACTACGAGTATGGAAGAAGAAGACAACATAGTTGAACTCCCTACATATGAGCAAATGATAAATGTGATGAAGAGGATGAAGAATCAAAAGTCACCTGGAGCTGATGGAATAGTCATAGAGATGATAAAGAAAGGCGGCAATATTCTACAAGAAATAAGGATATATGGATTGATAGAGAGAATATGGTTGAGGGAAGAGATGCCTGAAGAGTGGAAAATCGGAAAAATAGTACCTTTAGGAAGGGCAAAATAGATGAATGTATAATAACTACAGATGAGGCATAACATTGCTACCAACGGTATATAAGATACTCGCATCACTAATATTGGAAAAATTGAAGAAATATGCCGAAAACGCAATTAGAGAATGCCAATATGGATTTAGGGCAGGAAGGTCAACGGTTTTACGAGCACGAATTGCATATGCTGTTTGTCGATTTCAGACAGGTTTTTGACTCGATAATCAAAAATGGGCTGAGTATAGTATTGAAAGAAATGAAGATACCGCGAAAATTGAGAAGCCTCATTGAAATGACACTAAAGAACACTAAGGCGACTGTTAAAACGCAGAACGGAGAGACTGATATTTTTGGAATCAACTCTAGTGTCAAGCAGGGGGACGCTCTGTCGGCTATGCTTTTCAATCTGATGATGGAATACGTCATGAGGAAAATCGATAACAAAAACTCAATAATTACAAGAGAGGCTCAAGTTGTAGCATATGTGGATGACGTAGTCATAATTGCAAGAACAAAAAGAAAAATTATAGAGATTTTTGAAAAAATGGACATTGAAGCGTCAGAGCTAGGGTTAACAAAAAGCGAAGATAAGATTATACAAAAGTTTGATTAGACCAATACTAATGTATGCAACCGAAACTTTATGCTGCACGGAATCTGAAAGTGAATGTTTAAGGGTTTTTGAACGAAAGATTGTGAGAAAAATTGTTGGACCAGTAAAGATAGACGGAAATGAAGTATGAATAAAAACAAATGCGGAAATCATGCAAATAATGAAGAACGACGATATAGTAAAGTATATAAGGCGCAGAGAATAGAATGGATGGGTCATATAATGAGAAGAAACAGAAATGAGATGATAAGAATGGTAACTGAGTGGAAGCCAATGAGCGAAAGGAGAATAGAGTGCCCAAGGTTGAGGTGGAAGGATGAAGTAGCGAAGGACTTGACAAGAGAGAACATTGAAAACTGGAAAGCGAAGTGCAGCGACAGAAAAGTGTGGAAAGAGCTCGTTAATATATCAAAATCACACAGGGCGCTATGGAGAAAAATGAAGACTAATCCACCTCAAAACCCGGATTTGAAAACTTTAATAGAAGTGGTTATATTCCATCAGGAATGGTACCTGTATTCATTATTCTCCCCAGGAAGAAATCCTGTCGAAAAAACTTTATTCCAAGCTTAAAATTTAAGCTTTCGGGGGTTTAAAAAATTAAATTTTTTTAATTTGATGAATGTGACCACACAGTGTTCAAGATTATAGCGATAGATGTCTGAATTATTTGGGGATGATGAGTTGAATTATATTTTATTAAAAGAGATAAATTTCATTATAAATGCTAAATAATGTCGAAGTGCGTCACTCATTGAGGTTACTTTGAATTTATGGTTTTAGTTGGTATCTTCATTTCATTTTGGATGTACGGATACTCTCTGAGCGATGGTGTTTATTTTGATGAGTGTTGTGTTGGAGATCGTATCTATTGATAAGTTAAATCACATATAACCCATTGATGAATACTTGTTTACCATTATCGGATTGAAAGTAATAAATGTTAGATACTTATTTATTTAACCGTAGTTTTATAAAATACAGTGTGTTCACGAAAAGTGGTAACAGTGAATAATTCTTAAATATTACTAGATACAAAAAAAAAGTTTAAATAGTTTTTTATTCAACTCCAAATTTTCTATTGGAAACTGTCAAAGTATATTTTTTTATACTTCAAATTCATCCGAAAGTAAACATAAAATTTTTTTTTCAAATGGCAACACGTCTCTTTTTTAACATTTTTGTAATCTGCAATTTTTTCTCTATAAATACATATAAAATTTTCATAAGGTTACATAAGAAAAAATTCGAGAAAACACAAGATTTAAACAAACAATAATAATTTACCGATTATTTACACATAGGTATGTAGAGTGCCATGAAAAACAAAACATCACGACACCGAAAACACAACATTTCATTTATCTGATAAATTTTTCAAAATTGCCACCGTTTTGTTCAAGATATGATTCTAAATTTCGCAGAAGTTCTGGCGATTTGGTGATAATTGATAAATGCTAAATTAATTTTGGTTTTTAAATTTTCTAAATTTAAAGATAGATTTGCCTAAACTACTATTTTTAAATGACTCCATAGCAAGAGTGTAATGGTGTCATATCATAATAATTGTATCACAATTTTTTAGACAAACCAAAAGTGTATCGACACTTTTGGAACTAAAATATTAAAAGTTGACACATTGTGTTTATCAAGTTGCACTACTTAGACCACACTGTTATAAATTATCATAATAATTAATTGTGTTGTGTTTTTCATAGCACTCTACATACGTAATTAATAAATTATTATTGTTTGTTTAAATCTTGTGTTTTCTCAAATTTTTTTTTATGTAACCTTATGAAAATTTTAAATGTATTTATAGAGAAAAAATTGCAGATTACAAAAATGTAAAAAAAACATGTTGCCATTTGAAAAAAAAAATTATGTTTACTTCTGATTGAATTTGAAGTATAAAAAAATATACTTTGACAGTTTCCAATAGAAAATTTGGAGTTGAATAAAAAACTATTTAAACTTTGTTTTGTATCTAGTAATATTTAATTATTTACTGTTACCACTTTTCGTAAACACACTGTATATGTATTTACACAATAAAAACAAGAAAGTCCATACTGTTATTTTATATTTTTTTACAGGTAATGTAAGCACTCATGCCCGCAGAATTAGCGTGTTCTCTCATTTTGCTAACTGGAAGTTAGGTTGAGGCATTGCGGTTCTGGTGGCTTCATCGGGGCAGGGAATCCCGTCATCCATTTTATCTGATATTTACATTAAAATGGTAATTTGTCTAATATAATAATACATTTATTTAAATTATAAAATTAGAGAAATTAATCAAACTTACTGTTTGGTTCCTGTGGTCCAATTGACCGGGGTTCCCCGGCATCGCACGTTCTCCTAAAAATATATTTTACAATGTTATTGCTTGCATGTACTTTTGAAGGTGAAAGATCAAAAATATGCTGTCAATGTTAGATCTTTTTTTCTACCTTGTTCTCTCTGTGAGCCTATGGGATCCATTGATGGACCTGGATGACCCGGCACCCCTGAAATTCTCAGCTGATTGAAGCACACCAATAGTACCTACTGAAATGACTATACTTCGAATGATGGATAATAAATATAACCGTGAAATGAAGACGTAATAATTTTGTGCTTTTCGAATAAAACGGAGATTGAGTTTCTATTTTTTTATATATGTAGTACAAAGAAAATTTATTTCTACTGGTAAATCAAACAATAGGTACCTAATAATTTGTGCCAATACCAATAATTAAATTTTTAATAACATAATATTGTCTACTACTAGTAACATATTTTTAAACTTTTTTATTTTTAAATTGTTAAGTTATTAACTCGTCATAATAATAATTTTTTATTTTTATTGTATAATTTTAAACTAAATGTGTCTCATTTTCCGAACTACAACCGTGTAAAAACCATTGTCTGGAAAGTTATGAAGCTACATAGAAAATTCGCGCTAATAAAAAATTTTCATCGTTTACTTTTCAAACAGATATATGAACATTTTACGATTATTAGGTTTAGCTGGCGCAGTCGAGGAGGCAGAAACACCAAAGTTTCAAGTTTCTCAGTTCACAGCCCTTTGAACCCATCTAACCGTTTCCCACACCAATCAGTATAAGAATTGGAACATAAACGTTATGTTGGAAGTTTATCTGTATTTCCACGTCAAGTTTCAAATTTAAAAGTTATTTTTCTTACAGGTAATTTAAGCAAAGCACGCAATCGATCGGCTTACTCGAGAAAAATTCTTTTAATGTTTCAGTTTGAATATTTGAATGTATTTTAAAATATTGAAATTATATGTAGAAAAGCATACAAAAGCGCTTCTGCAATGCGCCGCGACGAGAGCGTCGCATTCGAACAAAAATGGCGTCTACGTGAAGACTGCAAATGTAAACTATCGTCGGTGTCGGTGTTTTTGTGAAATATCAACTACAAAATGACCATAATTAATATCAAACACGCTTTATCATTACAGTCAATTTTCAGGAATTAAAAAGGTAATTTACAATCTGTTAGAAAATTATTTTAAATTTGTATTTTTGTTATTGCATGATTAAACAAAAATTTATTATTATTTCAAAGTTTGAAACAAATTTCTTTCAAATTTTGGATAAAATTTGCTAAGTTTTAATTACGCACTTGAGTTTTATGTTGAGAAAATTAAGAGAGAAAATTTTTTAAACTTGAAATAAAATCAATAAATTTTTGGGTCACACGTTATTCAATTGTCCTATATAACAAAACTTATTTTCTTTTGTGTTTTCATCAGTTTTTATTCAATTTTGAATAATTTCGATATATTTTTTCATCATACAATTGTTTCAAAAAAAATCATTTGGGAAATGATAGTTAAGCATTTTCGTTTAAAAAGTTTCTTGTTCTCAAAAAGATTTTTGGATTCCACTATTTATTGTTTTTTTTGTGTTACTGAAGAAAATAACCTAATTTATTATAAAAGTAAAAAATTAAAATCAGTTTTTGTGAAGAAAAAATTTTCCAATTAGTATTACATTTCAACCTATATGAAACTTAGACGTCGGGAAAATCGGCGCCAAAAGATTGAAGTCATGGCGCCACGATGCTCCATGACCTCGAAATTTTCCCGCATCCTTGTAAACAAGTCCGGTTTTTCATCGGAACATTGCCAAAATTTTCCTTATTAAGTAGTAATCGAATACCTAAATCACGATGATTCAATTAGTTTTTTGATTACTTAATTTGAATTTCTTTTCAGAGCTTATGGTAATCCAATAGAAATGCACTTCGTGTGTTTCTTTTCTGCGGAATTACCCAAATTTTATATTTTTCTACATTCATGATGGCTTCCGTGACGGTAAGTTTTACTTTTTTTTGAAATTTTTTTCAGTGGCGGAACTTGAAAGATTTTTACAACGTAAAAAATTTACATGAAATTTAACGTTTTACTGGCTTGTCAAAGTTTCGAGAGCCTATCGGATTATAGGGATTTGTCGCGTCTATTTAATCTTCAAAGTTGAAACATCAAACTATCGTGTTACGTCTTTCTTTTGCACATTTTGAAAATCAATATTAAACATTTTCTAAATGTTGCATGGACGGATTAAACGTATACTTGCATTATTTAAACTGCGTGTAAAAATTGTATTCTAAGCCAAAACAAAGCCGCATTCAAATGTTTGCGTATTGATTAAGCTATTCGACACAAACATTTTAAAAATTCATATTTACTGTAAAAATAAATCATCCAATATAAAATGCGTTCCCCTACTAGAGATAAATTTTTCCAGTTAATTTGTTTCCATTCCATCCTCTTTTCATGTTGTAATTTTGCGTGCCATATCAAAATAATTATGACCTTGAGAGACACCCACTTTGAATCGTTTTTGTTGCAAATGAGAAGTATCATGTTCGCAAACGGTTCGTCGGTTCCATTGACAGCAAACAAAGCAAAACATTACAAATGAAGCATGATTTTCAATTTAGATTTTATCTCTTTTGTTTTCACATTTCAATTTATTTTTATTTTAATTTTTGTTTAGCAATTGCCACTAAAAAGTTGCGATGGAGGTCACATTTGCTCTCCTCCAAAAGAGTGCTGTAAGCAGGGTTGCTGTTATCCACCGATCCCACCTGTGTCGTTTCGGACCCCAACACTACCAACCACAGGAATGCTCAATCCCTTATTTTTGGGCCATTGGTACTTTTGGGCTGCCGTGACAGCAACAGTGGCGGGAATTTTGTGCGCTTGTTCGTTGTGGCGACGCCATAGTCAACGAGGCTGCTGTGGATCTTCCGGACGTGATGATAGAGCTTCCGAACCCGATTCCAACGGGTCTTGTTATGCGCCTCCGCACTACAGTAGATGCAATAGTTTTCACCAAGCTCCTCCACCTTACTCGGAGGTAAGTTCTTTTGTTTCATAAACCATTTTTCACACTGTTCCATTTCAGGTAACATCCAAACCTGATCTTTACCCTTTAGTGATAAGTTTTAACGGCTACAATTTAGAACCACACCAAAAAGTTAGAAGATGTGGAACCGGATACTTAATGGTACAATATTTTAGGAATTACATCGTTAGGCCTGTTGGTATGTTCCGACCTAATTTAAAGTTAAAGTGAACCAACTGTTACTTTTCAGGAACTTTATCTACCACAAGTACTATGGATTCGCTAGGTTCCAGTTTTTTATGCAACGCTATAAACGACGTAAGTATACGCCTGGCGATACTCCAAAAAGATTTTCATCGTTTTTCTTTTAGGCCAACACCATAATTCCTCCCCCTTACTCTTGCACGGGTAGCTTAGAGGAAGTAAACACAAACAGTGATAGTAACGCTAGGTCGAGTACCGAGTTTCCACGTTCCGTTTCTTCAGCGACATGTAACGATTTCCATCTTGCCCAGCACAGTCCAGGCAGTTGTTCGCAAAACGGAAATAATACGTCGTCTCAAATTTCGGCCAACAGTTCGGTCAAAAACTCGAAGAACAACAACGAAACGAATCACAGTTGCCACGATAATAATAAAGAACTTTGTATAACTACCAACCCTTGTTATATGAAGAACGCGGGGCAAGTTTTGCCAAATGTAGCCGACACCATGCTGGTTACAAAAGCAACTGACATTCTCAGTGATAATAATTGCTCAGGAAGAATTCTTCAAACAGACTGTGATCAACCTACAAGCAACTATAAGGCTATTCGTAGATTAAATCGCGAATCGGCTATTCACGATTATAATATTGTAGATAGTGAAAGCCAAGAAGACGAACATAATTTTTCTGATTTACTTAATTTATCGGTTTGCATTCCTAGTACAATAACACAGTTACCGTTAGGTACGACAACCAGTAATTCGCAATCACATGATTCTCATCAGTACAGTGTAGTAAATAGCATAACGAGTTCGGACATTAGCAGCTTAGCAAATTTGGGAACCCCGGATTCGCCTCCAAGAGCGACGAGTCCGACCGCGGAGATACGCGAGCTTTTAGATAAAATTCAACAGTTACCGCAACACAAGAGCCCTGTGCCAATTACCGAAAATACTCGGGAACCAAAATCCAAATGCTTCTATCGCAGTAAAGCAACGACGATGTACATGCCGTTGAACGTCGAGCCCACGTTTAGTGGCCAAAATAAAATTTCGGAAGGGTTTGGAAAGACCGCCAGGAATTGGTTGTCGCGTTCGGCACCCAATACACCTTGCGGTAATTACGCGCCGAATTTTCCGATCACGAAAAAGTATGGAAAAAGTAACAGCAGGGGAAGGATTTGCGACGGGAGTCCACTGTTAAACGAAACGGAAGAAACAGACGACGAAATACAAAGGCCTCAATATTCATGATAAAAACGAAAACTGTAAATAAAGTGTAGGTTATGGTGCAATTTTCGACGCGTTAAAATAAAGGTGACACATTTATTTAATCGCGTCGCGTGTGTGAAGATTGCCTTAGGTAAAAAAATAATTTTTATTAGTGTAAAATAATCGTGTTAAACGTATATTATATAAATTTTGTATTGCATTGTCATTTAAAATTATTGCATCATTGATGATTGTTAAATGTATTTAGATGTGCTACCATGTTTTCCATTTTAGAAAATCAAATTAATATTTTTCATAAATTGTACAGTAGAATAATAACGCCTAACAATACCCGCTAAAGTGTACTTACGATTTAATTTTCAATAACAAACTAGACAGAAATTGATTTCACTTTTACTAATCAGTATTATGTCTAGTTATGGCTTCCATTATCGGTAATAAGTGACGTCAATTTCTCTCCGAATTACTTAATATATAAAATAAAAAAAATTTCCAATCTAAAATTGCAAATTTAGTCTAAATACGAGTAAGTAACAAGTAGGTTTTGATGTTCTGAGGTTGAAACATCCGGTGTCTGTCGAGCTTTATTTGTTTCGAATGCAGGTGTGTCGCAACCTTTAAACAGGTTGAATTAAAAATTCGAACCAAAACAATATTTTTACAGAAAACATTTTCATAAATAGACGCCTAATATTAAATAAATATTGTTAAAATGATAAAATTTTTTAATAACTTGTAAGAATTGAAAAAATGTATTTTGACGTTTAATTTTATTTTTGAATATTTCATATTATTCAGCTTATCGAATATCTAATAACTTTAATTGCGTAGAATTAGATTATTTTGTTAATAGAATATGATGAAAATATAAATTTGCGATTTTAATTATTTGTTGTTTTTGAAAAATCGATTCCCGCCCTTTTTAAAATTCGAGCGCTCAATACAAACAAATAAGAGGTTTTATTAAATCAATAATTTTAAATGCTAGGTTAAAAATGAAACAAAAGTGACGTTTTTTTTGTAAAGATGTTTAATAACGCTGGATTAATTCCTGCAAAATTTTTGATTTTGATTGCGCATCTGTGCGTCTGTATAACTTTGTTGTGGAACAGCACTGAAAGTGTGAAAAGTTGCTTTTTAGACAATTACAGTTTAGATTACTTCTGGAATCGTCAAACACAGTAAGTTTACTTAAATATATACCGGGTGATGTACAAAAGTTTACGTTTCTTTTTAGGTTAATAGTTGGTTTGGGCCTTGCAGTAGGTATGATTGCATTTGAAATGCTTGCTTTTGTCACTGGATTTACCATGTTTAACGACAATTCTACTTTGCTTTGTATCCTTTAATTGTAATTTAAAAGGATAAACCACATTACAGTGCAAACTCGATAATCCAAACTTACGATAATCCAAAAAGAGTCTCAGAGTGCGGCCACAGGCCGCACAGTCTGGGAAATTTTCGGGAAAGCCTTCGAAAGTTATTGCTACAGTACTTTATTAATATTTAACTTTTTTATCTCTCAGGATTATATGTGGTTTAATTTGTGAACGAATGAACCAATCCCAGCTGCGTCACAGATTGAGCATATTGAAAAGATCTGTAAGATTTTTTTTTATTATGATGATAGAAGTAGTACATAACAGTCAAATTAAAATAACTAAATCGGTGGAGGGAAAAAAGTTCTATGCAATAGAACTAAACTTTTACCAACAAGCAACACCAGATTTTCATATAAATTTTCAGTTTTTTACTAAATTTAAGGTTAGTTTTGTATGAGCCATAAACTTTTTGTTTTATACCTAATATTTACACTCCCTACCATATTCTTTTACTTCGCAAATTTTTAAATTCGTATTACCGGTTACCGTGCTATCCCCGTATATATTATTTTTGCCAGGTTTATTTCATTAGGTTTTATTTTGAGATTATTTATTTTTATTAAAAGAAATTAATATTTTACATATTTCATCTTTGATTCCCTGATTGAAAACAGCGATGTTTAAATTTTATTTGGTTAACATTTAATTGATCCAATTAAAAATGTTATTTATAAACTTAATTACAGGTCGAACGTATAACTGTGCCCGTGAACATTTCCCGCATCGGTTTCAATTCACAGAACAAACTTTACTAATTAAATATCTAATTTTTACTTTATGTTCAATTAACAAGTTTGCTAAATTTTAATTATGCATCAGACCTTCTCACCACTGGATACTTTTTTATCTTTGGTTTTTCCATCCTAAGGAAATTTTTTTAATTATACTTTCTAATTCTCGATCTATAGCTACATATACCAAGTCAGTGATCAACTTCATCCAAATCTTTTTTGGAAGTCTACGATTTATTTTTCGAGGTGAATCACTCCTTGTTTTCTCTTCTTCGATACTTTAGATCGATTTCACCATAGCGTGTGGATGTCCACTGCAAGGCCGAACTAAGAAATTCTGTATTTTTGCTCTGTACTCAACCAGCGGTCACATAATCACTAGAAATTCAAAATTTTGCTTCGACGGTCAGGGAAAGAATAAATTTTATTACTTGCATTTTACAAAATAAAGTAAATTTAGGACTAAAAATTAAATAGTTTTCTGGGTATACTTAAATGCTGTAATAATTTCAGTTAGATGTGAAATTGATTTTCGTTAGTTCATCAGTAACCACAGAGCCTCCAAAATTTCACAAGGGACTTGAGAATTAAAAATAGATTATTTTCGAATTTGAAAATTTAAAAATCGAATGTAGTCTTACATACATTAATTAGTTTGAATTATCGAGGTTGTACTGTAGTTCAAAACGTATCAATCAATAACAATACACGTATGAAATTAAGTATGCAAAAATACGTAATCAAGGTCTCAAATTGAAAGCAATGCCAATAATTATTCATTACCGTTCACTTCAAATTTAGTGTTGTTTATAAACAATGCAAGGTTTATTAGTTATTACTCGTCAAGTCTCATCTTATTCGGATTTTAAAGCAGATTTTAACGCACCTTCAAAATTTTGCGATAGCAATCACCGATTTAACTATCAGTTTTAGTTTAAAATTTGGTCACCCGGTACAAAAACAATTAGGAAATAATTTGATGTTATTGAAATCAAGTTTTATGTGACCACTTAATTCTATGGGTACGACAAAACTGCTTCGTTGCACAATTCGATGCAAAATTTTAGAAAGTGCCGACGTTTACCTATCTCAAATATTACGAAAACATTTAAAATAAATTGTATTTCTTAACAATTAACAGCAATTATTTGTCATTCTAGCGCTAGCATCTTTTTAACACAAATGATTTTTGAAAATTGGCAATGCGATTGGTTTTGGTGGATTTTCTCATTTTGTTCGGTTTTGCCTCTCCTCGGCGATTTTTATATTGTAGTTGGTGCCATAGTTAATAAAAAATATTAAAATACATTTTTTGTAGTTATAATAATTTATTTTTTATGTACACCAGGTGCCCCCCTTAAAAAAGCTTAAAATACATAAAGAACGAAGCAAAAAGGTGGAAATTAAAGAAAAAAATTTTTTTACTTCCATTTGTTTCTAAATACAAAATTCTTGGAAAGTCGAATAGTCGAATATCAATTGTTTATCATCTAATCCTCAACAAAAAAATTTTCTTATTATTTATCACAAGGTCAATTATATGAAATCAATAATAAATTTACCACTTAGTTAATGTTTATTCTTGTGGTTTTTTTTTTGGTTATACCGCGTTAAAAAGCATCGTAAAAATTGTAACTACTCAAGGGTATCCCTGAAAAAATTGTTACGCTCCTGGATTTTAATATAACAAAATAATTGATTTACCTTCAAATTTTTAATACTTACCAAAAACCTTGTGTACAAACATTTGAAATAAAAAATGCCAGAAGACTTATTTTTTCGTTAGTTTTAGTGAAATTGTTGCTATTAATGTAATATTATTGTACAATACCCCAAGGTCTAACAACATACCTAATGGTATCTAATTTATAATAGCATCGATTTTTAAATGGAATAATAATTACAACCACTCAAAAATTAAGTATTCAAAACTAAGAAAAAAATTTATGTTTGTTCATAGAATATTAGATAATTATTATTCACAATGATTAATTATTATACGCGGCAGCGTAGCACAAAAGTTAAAATAATCAAATCTCACAAATAAATAGTCACATTTTTATCAAAAAACTGTTAAGCTTTTTTGCTTACTAATGTGCAGAAAATTCAGGAAATTCAATGAAGTTCTTAGAAACGATTAAAATTAATTTTTAATTTGAAAAATGACATAGGCCTTAAAATCTAATGCAAAAAGAGAAGAATTTAAAAAATAAAGTAAACGCGGCTATTTTGTTGGATGAACGATAAAAATCGCTATAGTCTCTTCTTGTTCTTATCGTAGATATTCTTTGCTATTATCTCCAGTGTAGATGAGAGCCTGGATTAATTGTATTCCTCACTAAGGAGCATTGTCTGGTGAGTAACTGAGAATAAATTACCGGTCGGTAGATAACACAATAAAACTCAAAAAAATAAAGAAATGGCCGATGTTCACTTACCAATAGAAAAGGCTGAAAGATGGAGTGACATGTTTGAATTTCAAAATCAAGTATAAAACAAATACAAAAAAATTTTATTTTAAATTTAGAGCGTTAAAGGTACGGATGAACGTCAAAGTTTTGAATGTTCAGGTAAAAACCGCCCAGTTGCATCATTCTGTTGACGATACATGCACTTGATGTAAATACGTAAAGTAAGATTTGTAAGGGGCAGAGCCTACCGCAGTTGTCGATTACTTGTGCAACTGACAACATCAATCTAGAAATTTTATTTTAACAATTTTAGTCGGTATTTCTTCAGTAATTTTAGTACCTGCTACACCACTGTAGTAGGTGTAGGTCACTTTTAGATTAAATTCAGCAAATGACAAGTAAAATTTTTGTAAAATTCCACTTTAATCAAAGAAAAAAATTGGAATGCAATAAAAATTTAAAAACAAAATATTGTAGTGGAAAAACAACTACGATTAGCCAATAAAAAGCAATGTTTTCAAGACCACATTTTTCTACACAAAGGCTGAAATTTTTTACGCGAACCTTAAATTATAGTTATCGTATTATTATCAACTCTTTTCATAAATATATGGCTACCAAGGTTGTACGCACCATCCAGGAGGTTTTAAATGGAGAAAAATATTTACTGTCAACTTTAGTAATTAAATAACAATTATTAATTGACACACAAGTCATTGCAACTTTAATTGGCGCCCAAGAGTGAGGCACACAAAACGCTGGCAATTTAATCTCTACAAGATTTCTCATTTGGCTCAAACACTGCAAAATCTTAAGTTATTGGCTAATTAAATGATATTATTATTATTTATTATCGGAAGTAAATTCAAAAGCTGATAAAAAAATGCAGGTTTGAAATATTTTTAACCGCGCTTTTTTCTTTTTACGCATTAATCATAAAAAATTGATATAAATCAAATGTTTTGGTTAAAACCAAAATTTAACGGTAAACCGTTAAATATTTTAAGGCCATTAACTGGAAGTTCAACAGATTGCTTATGCTAATTCCTTGTTTGTATATTTTTGCATTGGCCACATTGCCGTCTACGACTGTTGCTCGGACGCATATTTTTATAGATTTAAAAAATAAACCTAGATTTTTGTTTTATCTAAGACTAAATTTCATCTTTTTTTTGTTAAAAGATTCGTATAATGTCTTAAAAATACTAAAAAAAAAAACAATTTTATAATCCAAAAACCTCATTATCGCTTGATGTAATAGATAAAAGTATGAATTATTTTGCATTTACTGTATGTATTTTAAACAATCGTTAGAATTTTAAAATGTATACAATTCTATTTAGGTCATTAACCTTGTTCGAAGTTTGATTTGTTACAAAGCTAATCAGCACCATTATGGTGGTCTAGTATTCCAACACAATTTTGAAATTTTTTATGCAGTACTTAATACATCAGCTACGCCACTGAATTTAAACATTTAAATAATTGAAAAAGTGATCTCTCCATGCAAAGAACCAATTTAACGTTTAACCGTAACAAATTCTAGCAAATAGTTAATACTAAATTATTCAGGAAATTTTGTTTTTGAATGTTAACAGGACTTTTTTTACGAAAACATTTACTATTGGAATATTTTTCAATCAATCATGATCTTTATCTGAAATCATAAAAAATAATGCAAATTGCATAATATTTTATCCGATTAATAAAATACATTTAAACAAAGAGTTCATGGTCATCGTCAACTTGTCGGTGGGAGAATCGTTAAAATTGCTGTAGAAAAGGACATACACTTTCAGATTTTGAATTTAGTTACCAGTTTAACAGCTCAACGACTACTGGTTAACAATCCAACATGTTCCTCAATTTTGTTCTGTTGTGTTTTGTCGGACTTTCGGCTGCTGCAAAATTGAACGAAGTCTTCTCATGGAAGGAGATGGAATTTGCTTGGCCCAGTGAGGACGTCAAAAATGCCGCTCTCAAAAATGGAGATTACGTTCCGTACAATAATCTACCCCTAGGAATTGGACAATGGAAAAACAAACTTTTCGTTACCGTCCCCAGGTAAGCAATTTTTTAAATTAATTTTGAACGACCACCCGGTATATAATTTAATTCGATCGTACAGGAAAGTTATTGAAATGTCTTTCAAGGTTTATTGGTTTTGCGGTTACTCATAAAAATCTTAATTTTCCAGATGGAAAGCTGGAGTTGCAGCTTCCTTGAATTACATTCAATTAAACACGACCGACAAAAGTCCAAAACTAATTCCTTATCCGGATTTAAAAGCCAACACCCTGCCAAAAGGAGAAGAAAAATTGGAAGACAATCACATCGTGTCGACCTTCCGAGTCCAGGTCGATAAGTGCGATCGTTTATGGGTGATGGATACCGGTCTTGCTGACATTTTTGGAACAGCTGATCAACACTCAAAATCAGCATTAGTGGTTTTCGATTTAAACACCGACAAACTGATCAGAAGATACGAATTCAAACCCACCGATCTTAAAGAGTCTTCATTTTTTGCTAACGTCGTAAGTTATAGTCGTCAAAAATTTGCAAAAAACAAATCACTGATTTCGCTTCTTAGGTAGTTGATGTTCAAACTGAAAATTGTGACGATGCTTTTGCTTACGTTCCCGATTTGGGAGGTTACGGAATCGTGGTGTACTCGTGGAAAACCAACGAATCGTGGAGAGTCAACCATAACTACTTCCATTTTGATCCATTAAATGGAGACTTTACCGTTGGAGGTGTTAACTTCCAATGGACCGATGGTGTTTTCGGCCTTGCTCTTAGTCAGGTCCACTCGGACGGTTATAGAACTCTATACTTCCATCCTTTAGCAAGCACCCACGAATTTTCAGTGTCGACTGAAGTGTTGCGAAATCAAACCATCGCCACTGATCCACACTCGTACTACGCATACAAAGTAAGTTTTTTGGATTCCAAAACATTTTTTTTTCTTAGTGAGTAATAATTTAATTTTGAATTTAAGATTGAAGGAGATAGAGGGGCGTTGACGCAAGCTTCCGCTAGCGACTACGATGATAAAAGTGGAGTTTTATTTTTGACCCAGTTAAACAGAGATGCTGTAGCGTGTTGGGACAGTAAAAAACCTCTCAACCAGGAAACGTTCGGTTTAGTCGCCCAAGACAAGGAAGCTCTCGTTTTTACCAACGACCTTAAGGTACCTTTCATGTTTTACAGTTAAAATGGAACTAAAATTTCTGATTTCAGATTGGAGAGAATAGGACCTTGTGGATTTTATCCGATAAAATGCCAGTTTTCCTCTTCGGCGCTTTAAATCCAAACGAAATTAATTATAGAATCCTCAATGTAAACATAGAAGATGCAATTGCAAATACGAAATGTGCAAATTAAATCGATGTGTCACCCACAGATTATTTTTGTATTGCCTTGTTTTTTCTAGATAATATAAAAACCTTTAAACCATGCAGTTTTTATATCAAAAAATTAATTTTCTGTCTGGGACAAATTTAGGATGCATTAAAATAAATTGTGTTTATTAAATCTTGGAAATCAATAGCAGGAAAATAAATTGTTTATTGATTTCTATTTTATAAAAATTGTGATGATGATGATGATGATAAAATATTACCAATTAATATAAAATAAACTAGCCTAAACAAAGTGTCAATCATGCGGATGCTATAATTGATGTCCTAGTAAAAGCAATGTCATTAAGGTTTAGGGTGGGTTTGTTAACACATTAGAAAAGCTTTAATTAATTTTTTTATTTGCAACACCCCCTACTCAGGTATTTGTGTGTTATCAATATAGAGATAGTGTAGATTATCTGCATCGCAGTAAACTTATTTCGATTTCAGTTTTAACTTTACAAGTAGTGCGTGATAATCAAATTATCGACATTTTAAAGTTTTAAGTGAAAAAAAAATTAATTAATTTTAAATTTGCGCGGATATCGGAGCATCGTAAAATTTTACTTTATGCAAATATTATAGATACACATTTGATGTTTTATTAATGATAAATCGACGAGCAAACAGTAACAATTAAATACACAAACGGTAATCTAAAACTAACAATCAAATAATTAACTCTTCACAAAAATTGTAAATTAATATTGAAAGTGAAAACCTGAAAACTTTGTTTCGTGTATTAATTATTAAAAAGTTAATTGTTGACGTTTGGTATCATTTTCAAAGTGATAAGATTTTAATCTTAAATTTTAGACTTGGACAAAGTGTCTTAATCTTTTGTCAGTACGATTAAGTGATAACAGATGACACAAACAATCCAATGAAGAGAAAAGTAATTTTTTCGATTCCTTAATTTTTGTATGTTTGTAAGTAAGTTATTCCGATGTTTACTTGCGTGAGCTAATAAGTGAAAATGCGACTGCCAACAAAATCCAAAGGATTATTTTTTAAACCATGTGCTCATTTTTAGTGCTCTTTGGAAGAAACTCCAATTGGATGTTTTTTGAAAAAGGATCAAGTAAGTAAATTTTTATTTTTAATTAAAACTTGAATTTCCAATTCGATCAATTACAAAGTCAGATTGAAGTAATACAATAATTTTGCATAATATTGGCATGCATTTTAAATTGTTTTTCAAAAATGGATAAATTTCCAGACGTACCCTTAACATTGAACTAAATTTACTCTTTCATTTCATATATCCAACCTTGACCCAAACTTGCTCAACTACTTTTGGTTTGTACATTTTTAAATAATATTTTCTAAACAAATTAGCATCTGTAATTATAACAGTCACTCTCAAAATGTTAAAAAATTTTTATCTATTTTTGTAGTACTAATAAATAATAATACCTACTAATAATAAATTGTAGTAATTTGTTATGTTTGTCTTTTACTTCTAACATTCTTATTCCAATATTTTTTTGGAAATTTTTGCAAGCCACAAAAATTTTTCTAAGGACATTAAGCGGATTTTCAGAAAACCCAACCAAAAATATGGAAAATCTCAGCAAAGCTTTTTGTAAACATGTAAACAAATTATCATTTTTTGTTAAAAAGAATTTGTTTACAAATCAGCAATAAATTCAATATATTAGAAGTTTAGGGTAAGTTTTAAGTTTGAGCATTAAATAAATATTTTCTAAAATTTTGAATTAGGTTTTGAATCTTAAAAAAATTCTTTTAGTAAACTTTTTTAAAAATGTATATTTTAATCTCCTGAAAACCTCATTTTCACAATTAAAATTTTCCCACTATTTTTATTCTCTTTGAAAATGCTATATTTATATTTACAAATTTGCAGAATATTTAAACAAAACGTAATTTTGTGTTAAAAAATTTATATAAAAACAA
The DNA here is from genome assembly GCA_905340355.1 of Rhagonycha fulva. Classification (NCBI taxonomy): domain Eukaryota; kingdom Metazoa; phylum Arthropoda; class Insecta; order Coleoptera; family Cantharidae; genus Rhagonycha; species Rhagonycha fulva. The sequence goes on from HG996559.1 coordinate 6,610,272, forward strand.
TTTAAAATGTTAAATTATTAACTCGTTGATATTAAATAATATTAAAACTTTATTAAATCGAGTTATTTAAAAATTAAAAATCAATTAAATTATTTAAATTTAATTATTTATTTATTTTTAAAAGTACCTTTAATTTTTTTAGCTAGATAAATATGTCAAATATGCTCCTCTGAAATTTTCCTTGACTCTAGAAATAAAAAAACAGTTTTTTCATATTTCTTAATTTTTTTTAGTAAACGTGGTACTAAAAAATGTCTAAAAAATCTCAGATAAACCGAAAAACAAAACTTTTAGACATTTTGGACTTTTCTCAATTAAATTCCACAAAAAAACAATTGATTAAATATTCAAAAAGTTAAATATATTTTCACAATCCGTAAAAAAATTTGACGTGATTCTGCTCTAGAATTCCTACAAGTTAAAAAAAATCTCAAAATTTTATAAAATTTCAGAGAGGCATAAAAAATTCAATTTACCCGTATTACAAATTTAGGGTAAGTTCGAGTTTTTTTTTAAATTTTTCCTAAATATTAACCACTAAGAAAATCCTACAAAAAAGTAAAAAATTAAAAATTATTATGCCGAAAACTCATAAAATGACAATTGCTTTAGTCCCAACGCTCCCGACCCATAAGCCTTTTCATGATTCTGAATTTTCCGCACTGTTTTAGCCGTTTTCTAATTTTTTACAACTTTTGTTTGTGTTGGGAGGAAGAAATCTTCCTTTTTTTTGGATTGGTTTGTTACTTTTCCAAACAGCTTTTTTTGCATCGAGCCGGTTTATTGCTGTAAATGATTGACGTAGTATATTTTCCTTCGGTTGTAGGTTTGTATTTGGGACGCTAAAATGCAAATTTTACGATTGAAACCTTGATGAATTCTGAATAAGCAAATATTAAATAAAAGTATTAAATATGACGGAAGGCCTTAAATCTACCAGTTTTTTTCAAAAATCGATTTTAAAAACTTCGATTTTCATAGCAATTTTCAAGTTTAGTCGCTCGGGATTGGTGAATCAATGCATTCTATTGACAGTCCGACAAAACCGGAGCGACATTTGCATTGGGATGCTTTAGCAGCGCACTTCGAGAGAAAATCATGGCTTTCAATAGTAAATGTGCAGGAAAAATGGCTTAAAGCGCTCGAGCGCAGCGAGAAGTGCTTTAAGTCAATTTTTCCTTGCACAACCGCCGTTATTTTAGAATCCACTCTAACGAGTTTCACCTCTCAAAGATCCACCTTTTTCCTTAATCCACGGGCCTAGGGATATTTTTATAATGAGTGTCGTTTTCATCAAAATGGCCCGAAGCACCCGAAGGGTGCTGAGGGTCAATTTTGATGAAAACCACCATGGCACGAGGAGGATCCACGCGAAAAAGTAACAACCGTTCGTTAAATTTAAGCAACCTTTTTCTGAAGTAATTTTGGTCTTAAAAAGGAGAACGTATTCCTACCATAGCGTACGAGTTACTAACAAATTTGTCAACAGCTACACTCTTATGTATAGGAACACACGTGCCGACAACTGAATGCCTTGATTCACCAATCACCAGCAATTTACCTTGAAATTTGCAGTAAAAATCGAGCTTTTTTAAATTCGATTTTTGAAAAAACAGGTGCATTTAAGGCATTCTGTTATAGTTAATTCTCTTATTTAAAATGTACTCTTTCAGAATATATCGAGGTTTCAATCGTAAAATTTGTATTTTAGCGTCTCAAATACAAACCTTTCTCCTTATCTGGGTGTAAAAATCGTTTACTACGTCTTGTTTCTGCAAGATTTTTTTAAATCCATCTTTGTTTTTATTTTCCTTCTCCGGCGCTTCAATTTTCCTTCAAAATCATAATTTTTAGCAACTGTTGTTAAGATAGAACTTTAAAAGGCTACGCTAATTCGGCGCAAATAATGGGGGTGCGTTTTTTTTTGTAAGAATTTAATTCATTAGTTCAGCTCTTTAGCACCATGATCAAATTTTAAATTTATGTTATAATTTGAATAACAATGAGCACGTTCAACCGATCGGTTGCTGGATTGGCAGTCGCAACTAAACAATAACAGTAAAAAATTGGAACCTCTAACTCAGCATCTCAACAGTTGGAGCCGGCTGAACGTCCCCAATAAAATTGCAAACCAATAATCAAATGGTATTGTTCTAATAAACGTCAGTCATCATTTCAATCCATTCAGTACTTTTAAAAATTTCAATAATATCTTAACCGGATGGTTTATGAGATAGAAAAATTAAACTGTGGATAAAATTGCAAAGGTTAAATAACCTGCAGTGCTTGAAATACCTTGCATTAATAGGAATAAATAATAAAGTTAATGCAGACGGTCACTCAAACACACGATTACAAAATCTCTTGTCAACATTTTACGTGCGCTGTCTCGATTGATGGAGATGGCAAATCGACATTTTTCCTTGAAAAATAACTAAAAATATGGAAGTGACTTGTTTGATTTTCCAAAATCACATCCAAATATTTGATAAAAGAAAAAATCGGATTTTTGTGTGAAAGTTTGATTCTGCCCTGTTGTAAGAGTAGAAAACGTTGCTTAGTGCCTTAGAATAGAAAATCTAAACTGTTCTTGGCACGGCCAAAAAAGTAATAGTTTTTATTACTTAATAATCCAAATTATATTGTACTATTAAACGTACACAAAATAATAGATCTCAAGAATTGAGAAAGGATAATGAAATATTAGATAATGTTTTTAATTTTGAAAAGTACGAATTCATTATTATATTTTTAGAGTGACTAAACTAAAAATAATTTTTAAAAATAATCAAGTAAAATTAACTCTGATAGATCAAATTTTGACACGGTTTAAGGTTATGGTACAATAGCTTGACGTAAAGTTGCAGATTTGTGACGTGACATTGACGTTTGTATAATTTGAATCGACCTTAATCCGGCACTGAGATCACAATGTGACGTCACAACTCATTAGATAAATAAAAAATGATTTTATCTTTGATAATAATTTAAAGAATTTTTGAGGACCGTTAAAACCGTTATACTGTCAAAATTTCTGCTGTAGTGTGATTTAGTTTAAGAATTTAGGATGATTTAACAAAAAATAGAGTACGTACCGCGGGTGAAAGTTATTCTCTATTACAAATCAGGCTGCAAAGTATGACTTTCTACCCTTGGGCCGTAAACTACCATTTCTTCCCACCAATAAATTTATTTTATATTTATAATTAAACATAAACATAATTTTGTAATAAATAATATAAAGAAAGCAAATTCTGACTTTTTGTATTCATTAAAAATCTCACTATAAATATTTTATTAACCTAGGTTAAAAACTTAACAATATAAATATTTTTACTTTTAGACATGTTGCAGTTATAAAAACAGAAAAAATCGCAAAATATGAAAAATAAACATAAACTTCGAGTAACTAATAGTAATTCGATCATCCAATGTGGGTTAGTCCAAATCACGATCACGTATACAATATTGGCTATATTGGCGAAAACAAATGGCGAGGTAAGTTAACAGTAATATGTACGTAGTTTGTAGAAAAAAATAAAATTAGCAAAAATCGTTATCGCTTGTTATCTACGTTGATTTTTACTACCGACACCCTCTTCAAAATTCACTACAAGGAAAATTACGTAACAACGTATCTCGTCTATGTTTGCAGTGATGATAAAATTATTATCTAATTTTGCAAAAGTTGACCAGCACGCACAAAAATTTTGTGTTGATGTACTATTTAAAAATACCGATCTAAAAATAATCATTAAATTGATTTACAAGCTTCCGTTGGAATATATAGAACACTAAACAATGCTCTATGAGGGAGTAGGCAAAAATTTGTTATTTAAATAATCCGTTCGCATGTGCTATGAAAAGTAAAATAAACAAAACTAAATTTAATTTAATTTAATTTTTATAGAAGTCGCAGCTTAAATATTTAAATGGCAAAATAAATTGTTTTGCTATTTGACGAGCCGAAAGACCGAAATTTAAATTTATCGCATTCTCAGGGCAATAACTCAATAAAGAATTCGTCAGTTATAGGAGATCATAAATGGAGCGTGATATTTTTAGGTTACTTGAGGACAAAGGCGTGTAGGAAAAAGAGGGGGGGGTTGAAATAAAAATATGAAGAAATTCGGAGAGCCTTGGTACCCTTGCTACTAATTAGGATCCCCATCATGTGGATTTTTAAATGTGGAAAAGAGTGTAAATAATAACTAGGAAAAAAATATTAGTGCCACCAAATTAATTTTACAAAATTCCAATAAATAATAAGTATTCAATTTTGGTACTTGCAATTCAATGAAATATTAAATCAATTTTTAAATGTTATTTGATATTCAAAAATGATCGAGTTAATTGATAATAAAAATCAATTATAAATATTTGAGCTTTTAATTGCGTTTGCAGCCTTCATCAGAATATTTTTAACAATAAACCCAGACAATAACAATAATACATCGAAATTAGTAGAAAAGTAAATAAACAAAAAAAATGATATATTTTCAGTTTCTTTTCGTTATCAACGCGTACCTACATATAACTAATTTAGATTATAATTAATCACAATAAATATTTATATTTGTCTATCTACCTACCACAGTATTCAATTAATTTGCATATTTTTATATAAAGTCAATAACCTAATTATCAAACTATAATATACGATAATTCAGTCGATTTACTAAAATTTAATCGGTCGATGGCTTACTTATTTGAATTAGAAGTTACAATTCCTATTCATTTGGAAAATGTTGATTTCAAAAATTGTAGGTACCTGATAAGCACATAAGAAAATTCTTCTTCTAAAAATTTACCTGAAAACCGAACTTCACTTTATACAGAAGTGTCCATTTACAATGACCGTAAGCGTAAGCGTATGACGTAAAAATTCATTCTCTCATAAAGAGGATTTTTCAAGTGCGTAAAGTGTACTTCAACATCCTCCCTCATATTGAGTGGACTAATCATGCTTCACACGTGAACCAGATGATGTTAATTCAACATAATCTCGTGATGAAGTAAAGATAATCAAATACATTTTCATTTGAATTAATTGGTTATTGCACTTGAGTTTTGTCGAAGTGGATTACTTTATTTACAAATGTTTTACTTTATTTTATTATTATTTTTTTACGTTCGAAATAACACGTTGGAAGCCATCGAGCTTGAGTTTGTTGTGGTATTTCTCTTTAGATAGCACCCATTTGAAATTCTTATCAAAGTCCGAGTCCTTAATTAAAATTTTCAAACCAAAACTGATTCTCACATAGGTGGTCTTGAATAAGTCACAGCTTAGTTTTAAATAATCAAAAACTATTTTTAAATTTATTTTTTAGTCACATGTGAAGAAACAAAAACAAAAAGGTTTATTTACCAATCTTTACTTGCAAGAATTTAATTTGCAATGTAACTTATGATAAAAATAATAATTTAACGCCCAGTGTTACCTGGCAAATTATTCAAAATTAAATTGTTTAATATAAACGAAGTTGAAGTTATCGTCCGTCAGCCGATTCACCAATAAAAGATTGCAAAGCAGAAATACAGATTTGTTGAAGCAAACGAGCAAGAGAGCTTATCCATTCTGAAATTTTGTAGCTCAATGTTAAAGCACTATATCTTTAACAGTGAATTTTTTATCAAAACTTTAATCGAACTAATCTTGACTCAAGGTTCGAATATTACTTGGCAACACATAACAATTGTGTAAATAAATAATGTTTGTAAAATTTTGCTTGGATGGTGTATCTATGTACCTACGTATAGATATCGATAATTGATATAATATTACACTTTACAACAACTGTAATTATAATATTTTTTCTAAATAATTTATGATGATATACTGAAAATATCCGAAATATAATAATCTCTTATTTCTCGATAGAAGCATTGTAATCTATTCTCTTCTAAGCTTGTGATTTATTACGTTCAATTAGTTTCACCTATATAGGGGACTTACTGTTTAACGTGGGTTTCAAACCACTTCATTTTTTGGGAAGGCTTCATCATATCTTGGTGATTTTCGGTCTAGGTTACAATAGGATACTTTGTTATATTGTAATCGTCCCCCCCCCTTACGATCAAGTAAAATTATGACCAAAATATTTTTTTCTAGATTATTAATTACGCATCTTTACGTACAGAACTACACGCGGATTCAATGAGTAAGTCGACCATTAAAAATGATAAACCAAGTAGGTATATTTTTTTTAAATATTTTAGATATCAAAAACAATAGTCAACAACTTCCTGTAAATATCGATAATGGAAAAACTACGTTTCAAATAAACAAAAAAGAACAAACGTGCGATTTTGTTTTCTCAGGTAAGTTTCATGTTACCGCTAGATAAAATCAATTGCAATATTATTTTAGATTCAACTAATAAAAAACAAGTTACGAAATACAACATAAAAGTTGAGCCGATTTATAATTTTGAGCGCAAAAAAATTGTATTTAATGTTACCTGGAGTAAGCCTAAAGGTAAGATTTTTTCATAATTTGATAATAATAAACCATCTTTAACAAACAAGCTCGTTGAAATTGATTAGGTTGCATTATTATTTTATCAAACAATAAAGCGTTACAAATTTATTCAAGCACTTCAAAAATATGTCCTAATAACAGATGTGAACTCATAAAACGGATTACCGCATTACAGAAAGCATAGCTGGTATTTTTAATTTTTATACCGCCACTGATAAAGGGAGATCTGCATGATTGTATTATGTCTTTAGTGTGTTCTAATCTTCTGTCTGTTTGTGACCTAATAAGTATTATCATTTCGACCTGGTTTTACTCAGAAAGATTTAGCAACATCATATGGTACTTTTTATGGTATTGGTAATTGAGTATTCAGTCTCAATAGAACCGCCCGCACCAAATTGCTCTCCTCTGCAATAAAGTTTATGTTTGCATTAGCTTCTAATAACAATTAAATCACCTAGTACTTTTCTCATCGTTTTTTACTCAGTTCAATTTTTAGATCTCGAAATCCGATCCTACAAGTTTAAACTATCATCAAATTGCACTTACCACTTTTTCGAAACTCCAATTTATGAAAAAACTGTAAGTGTTTATAATTTCCATGCTGCATATTTCTAATGAAAAATTAAAATTGTAGAATTTTACCAATATTTATCTTCCTCCAATCTTGAATTCTGGGGAGGTTCTACCAGGATGCGACTACAAAATTACAACAACAATCGACAAATATGATTTTAAAACCGATGTAATTAAAATTTGTTATCACGTTCCAGGTAAGTCGAAATAACACCTACATTTTACAAATTTTCTAAAAATGTAACTTTTTACCAGAATGTGTCGGCCGAAAATGTTCCTGCAAGCTGTTAACCCCAAAATTTAAAACCTTTGCTGCACGTGAAATAGAGCCAGGAAAAGTTAATATAACGTGGGAAATTATGAAGAACACCAACAAAAATGTGCATCAGATCACTGACAAAATGTTTGAGTAAGTTAATTTGAGGTTGGGTCTCAAACTGCCTGGCTAGCAAGCGGTAGAGAAGGAGCAGGTTCAACTGGAATCATTAAGGGTAGGGGAGGGAGTAAATAGAGATTTAAACAATTTTATAAGTTTCCACACTTACCAACTATAAAATGGATCAAACACTAAAGTTTTTTAAAATTTCAGGTATAGGTTACTGAACATAAGTCGAAAACACGCTAATCCGTTCAAAAAAATTTTCTCAATATCTTCAAACATTGCAGATAATAAGGACCATATAATATTAAACGACACACGTTTTTTTGTGCACGATAAACAGTACGAGCTGCGAGCAACCTTTAACAACAGCTTCAATTGCAAAGCATACAATTACACACTCATAACAGGTTTGTATTTTTTCGGATGAAACGAATATTTTGGTAATAACCATTTTTATTTTAGTGACCAAGTTCCAAGTTATAAATGAAACAACAAAAAAGGTTTGAAAGCTGGACTTGACGAATCAAAATAACGAAACCAAATCATTTTTAGAATTCTTGGACCATATGGGTCATCTCAATAAGTTTAATTTTCTTCCTGATGGCAGCAGGAGCTTACTTTTTCAAAAGAAACCGACTGATCATAAAGGAACTGATTCTTAATCCTTGCTCTGTAAACATTTTTCGACGGCGAGGAAGAGACTTGGACGTACGAAATTCGTATTTTATGGTTCCAGCAATGTAAGATTTTTTTTACTTTTTTCCATTATTATTCTCAAAGTTTTTCTAACTTAATTTATTTTTAGAATTAAAAGAAGAGAAGAGGTTAACGTGATTTACATTGATAAGGAAATAATTGTACGTATTTTTTTTGCTGAAATATTTTTGAATGACGATCAAAATTTTAGGACGGCAGCGTCGATCGCTACGAATTTCCAAGATCAGGATTGCATTTAATTCACAAAATTGGATCTGGTGCTTTTGGCGAAGTTTATTCGGCTACTGCGCTGGATATCAACAACCTACCAGGGTATACGGACGTTGCTGTCAAAAAACTAAACGGTTAGATCACAAAGCAACAGATTCAAGATGAGAAGTTATACTTACAAAATTTTTGCAGAATCTGCTTCTCCGGAAGCAATGGACGACTTTCTATCAGAAATCGAAATTCTTAAAAAAATTGGACGGCATCACAACATTGTCCAATTATTAGGTTGTTGTATTTTAAAAAAACCATATTTTATGATTATGGAATACGTGCCATGTGGAGATTTGCTGCACTACTTGCTAAACTTAAGAGAAACTTGGAGCCGAGCTAAAAATTATAGTTCTTCCGTTTTTTCAGAGTAATATTTTCTATTATGTTACAGTTTTCCTTATTAAGCAAATATTTTTTCCAGCATTAGTGATGGGGCCTACATCACCCCAGATTCGCCCATGTATTCGGTTAAATCTGGAGAACGACCTTCACTAACTGAAAGTAAGTGATTTCCAAATTTAATCATCGACTAAAGTTTTGTTCTTTTAGCGGAGTACACAACAATAGGAAGTGATGGAACGCCTTCTCCGACACGGCTGCAGAATAATAAAATTGAATGCAGTTTAAGCCATACCGAATTGCAACAATTTGCGCTGCAAATAGCAAAAGGAATGGAGCATCTCGAAAAGATTCCAATTGCTCACAGAGATTTAGCAGCCAGAAACATTTTGATCGATGAATACAAAACGCTAAAGATATCAGATTTTGGTTTATCAAGATTTGGGCCGTACGTGAATAATCGAACCCAAAAGCTACCACTGAGGTGGATTTCTTTGGAAGCAATCAAAGATCATTTTTATGATAGCAAGGGTGACGTTTGGTCTTTTGCCGTTGTTTTGTGGGAAATTGGAACGTTAGGTAAAGATGTTAGGTTAGCATAATTTAGTAACTAATTGAATATTTTAGGAGCTTTTCCGTATGAAGATGTTAGTAACAGCATGGTACCAAGTTATTTAGCTTGTGGTAACCGACTTCCGAGACCTGAAATTTGCACCGACGAACTCTACTCTCTCATGTTAAAGTGTTGGAATTATGAGCCTCAAGAAAGGCCTTCGTTTAAGGAACTTGTCGAAGTGTTAGATGTTAAAAAGACTCGTGTTTATGTGGATTTTAGTCAATTGAATCCATTGTATGTTTTTCCACCTTCTAAATGTAGTGACCCAAAATGTACCTTTACGGAAAGCACTCCGTAGTTTAAATCTGTGATATTATTAGAATAAAGTATTTTTAAGTGATTTTGCAAACATTTATACAAAAGTTCTTTATTTGGGCAAGTTATCTTTAAAAAAGGGACAGGATTTTTATTTTATGATAAGCTTCATCTCAGGTTTCATCTTCATCAGCTTGTATTTGCTCATTCCATGAAATAGAGACGGTGAGAGTATAAAAGTCAAGCTAGTTGACTATGAACGTTAAATACCCGATTCCAATCTGGGTAAAGTAAGAACTTTATTCTGACCGTCTCTCTGGTCTTCCTGGTTGGGAATCAAGACATTGGGAAGGCTCCCCATCACCTGTAAAGAATACAAAAAAGCTACTGTATCATAACCAAACTTCTGAAAAAGATACTTGGCGAATAGGAACGAATAAACCAGTATAACTGTAGTTTCGAAGAATTGTGACGTATTTACTTACATTGAAATATACTAAAACAATCCAAAATTCATACATCTTCTTCTTCAACTGAGTAAATTCAGCCTAAGCCTAGAGCTTGTTATTTCTAGCCACTGCGTCGTTTCCTTGGCAGTGCTAGATCTGTGAGCATATACATTTTTTAACGTCCGATAGGTAGTTTGCTAGACTTGCCTCCAGACGAGCCTGTAACCCTGGTTTTTATGTTAATGATGGCCATTCATTAACCCAGGAGGACCACCGGCTTAACGTGCCTTCCGAAGCACGGAGACTTAGGCATAAAAAAGTTGCCCTTCTTCGGATTTGAACCCGGTACTTCGCATTTGCAGTTGATCGCGTTACCTGCAAGGCAAATGACCGTCTCATATTTATTTTTATTTTATATATCTATTATTTATATTTAAAACCGATTACAGTAAATTAGCAAGTCAAGACCAAGCCTTGATGCAAGACTCACAGCGGATCCTTTTCCGTCAAAATTTAATTATTTTTACAAAAAAATCTTTGTAAATAGTAGAAATTAATTTTCTGTGTACCAGGCCACGGGCCTCTTTGGAGCCAAGAATTCATGGAATTTTCTTTTCGAAAAACATAAAATGTTGAAAAAAGAGCAAAGTTCAACAGATAACCTAAGCTCTGATGCTTCAAACTTATCCTTATGCATTTCAGATTGACCTCAAAATTAACCAATGCAAATATAGATCACAATAGCGAACGGAATCGGCTTTTGTAAAACCCCGTGCTGAATCGGTTGCGGTGCATCAGTCGCACCAAAACGATGCGATCCATAAAACCATAAAATTTCGAAGATTATGAACAGCGAATTATATACAAACGTGTATTACGTGTTGCATAAAAATCTAATGCTGGCCATCGAGAGGAAAGTTTAAAACCAATATTGATAAAATTTTAGGTTTTACCCCATCACCCCCTACCTTAAAATTTATAATATAGTACCACCAGCCTGGAGTACATCGTTTTAAAGATGGTAAAAAATTCTTATCTGATCATCCATATTACTCAAAATTTAAATTCTAGTGAACAGTAACAAAATGTAAACTGTAAAGTTAATAGTAATCAGTTTAGCCGGTAGATGGCCAAGCGCTTTATTATGCGCCCAATAATCTTTGTAATAATATAATTTTTTATGATTAACAATTCAGAGAAAATTTTCAATTTGAACTAAGAGTTGTAATTTAGTTTAAAATTGTCTTCCGGTTGGCTAATTGAAAAAGAATTATTAATGCATACCTTAATAATGGGTGACAATATAAAGTCACAATGTAGGTACAATTAAATAATTAAATATGAGTCGAATATAAATTAGAAATAAAATAGTGGGAACGCGAAAGATTGTGTGATTGCCATTTGATAAAACGTGACATGTTTTGATCGCCAGTCTCATGTTAACAGCCTTTTGCATAAGTTGCCACTGACGAGAGATAACACACCGCGAACCTTGAACCACAATTTTTAAAATGTTTCGTTTAAAAACGATTTTGTTAAGTGCTTCATAATATTTAAGCCATGTTAGTGTTAGAGTTGAGTAAGGGCATTTATAAATTTATTACGAGGTTACACGCTCGAAAATATTATTTGAGAGTGTAGGTCGTTTTAAGTGGAAAATTGGAGATCATCTGACCAATTTCTAAAAGCTATGGAAGTAAATAATTCAAATTTAATAGTAGACGATCGAGTGACGGTCTCGAGAAGAATTGGGCCTCTTTGTTTTAATGCCCTAAACAATAGCAGTAAGTCGCTAGTACACAGAAAAATGGATGTTAAAGTTGAACCGGTTCAACACAAGAATCGCAGTTCGGAAGAAATTGTTTTGCGAAATTACGGTGACATGAATCAAGTTGGACTTCCTATCGAAATCGGTAGTACGGATATCTGTGATATTTCAAATTTCGAAACTATTTTACCAAATTTGCCCCTAATGAATCCAAATTTGTCCCACCTAAATCAAAATTTTGTGAGAAACAAGTACCAAAATAGTGTTAGATCGTGGAAATCAGACGAGCCTCGTGGAACTTCATCCACTAATTCCTTTTCGAATGGAAGACCGTTCAGTGATAGCAGTAGCCAAATTTCCAGACCATTTTCCGATGTAGTTTCGATACGATCGTTGGCATCTATTGGAATGGGTTCCACAGATGGCCGAAGAATGATCATAAGAAAAGTTCCGCAATCACCATCGGAACTCTTTAATATCGTTAATCCACCAACGTAAGTAACAATAAAATTTTATCGGTTTCAAACCATAAAAGCGTTAACGATAAAAGTTATTTACCCAATGAGAAAATCTTACATTTCGCGTACATTCCACAAATTTTTTATTTCGTCACACGTTTTTAAATGACCAACTAAATTAAATAGACGAGAAACTTAATCTTTACGATCGCTTTGCTTTTTTTTCAAAAATATCACCACATATCTAACTAAAATAATATTTACCTACTCATCTTAACTTTTCAAATCACGATAACACAGTTCGCTTATTAAAAATTTTTTACCTATTTATCAAAATGCAATAAAAATTGATCACATAAAAATAATAATTAATTGTATCGTTTAATTGCGAAGTTTCAATATTCTCATACATAAACAAAATATTGAATTTCATGGTCAAGCGATATATTTGAATTTATATAATGCGAGCGTTAAATTAATTATTTATACAGCTAAGGTGTTAAACTTCTGATTTAAAATTCAAAAATTTCCATATAGATGTACATCGATAAAGTTTAAAAAAGGTCATTTTGATTATCGAACTTTTTTACACACTTTTAATACTTCCAGTTAATTAATTATGACGTAAAAATAAAATCAGTCAAAGGTTTGAAAATTTTAAATCGAGAATTCCAGAGAAAGATAACATAATATGAAAAATATTTGAACCGTTACGATTACTACTGAAAAAAGGATTTTTTGCTAAGGCTGTGAGTGAAGTAACCAAAATGTTAATTAAATAGACTCGGTCGATTTCTTCTCCTCTTGTTATTTCAGACATTTGATAACCCATAAATATTACAACAAGAATTTATAAATAAGATGGAAATAATAATTAACTATATGAGTGTGACGTCAGAGCGCCTGGAAGATAGGCCATCAATGTTACTCAAAGTGACTCAATGAATTGTGAACTATAAGTCGTGTGGATTCAAATAAACGCGGTAGTTTGACGTCAGCACTAATACACTCAATTTCTTTAGACCCTAGAACGTATTTATGGGGCATTCCACACCAAATCGACCACTTTTGAACCCGACCCTTTTTGATTTTCCTGAAATTATTACATATTATACTATCCCACCAAAAACAGTTTCGTGAATTTTTTCAAAATTTTTTACTCAACCCAAAAAAAGTTTCGAATTTTTAGAAAAACTGATGTTTTTTTCTTCAAACGATCATAACTATTTCAAAAATTGACTAATCAAAACGGTTTTTTTTTTGTTTTTTTGTATTTAAACGTACTTTTCAGGAAAAAATATTCAAACTTTGTATTATACAAAATTTTTCATTTTTTCGGAAATAATCATTGATTTTTCAAATTTTGACACTTTTGATTTTTTTAATTAAAAAAAAACTCAAATTTATTCCGCGTATAATAACGCAAACCCCATAATGGGCCGACATTTCTTTCCATTTATTTTGTTTAATTGAAAAATATTTTTGCGTAAAAATAAAACAAAATATTTTTTAATTAAACAAAAAAAAATAGAAAGAAATGTCGGCCCATTATGGGGTTTGCGTTGTTATGCGCGGAATAAATCAGAGTTTTTTTTTAAATAAAATAATCAAAAATCAAAAGTGGAAAAATTTGAAAAATTAATGATTATTTCCGAAAAAATAAAAAATTTTATAGAATACAAGTTTGAATATTTTTTTTGTATTTTTTCCTGAGACGTACATTTAAAGATAAAAAAAAAAACAAAAAAAAAAAAACGTTTTGGTTAGTCAATTTTTGAAATAGTTATGATCATTTGAAGAAAAAAACCATCAATTTTTCTAAAAAAAATTCATAATTATTTCAAATATTGACTAATCGGAACGTTTTTTTTTTGTTTTTTATTTTATCTTTAAACGTACTTTTCAGGAAAAATACAAAAAAAATATTCAAACTTGTATTCTATAAAATTTTTTATTTTTTCGGAAATAATCATTTCAAATTTTTCCACTTTTGATTTTTGATTTTGTTATTTCAAACAAAAATCTGATTTATTCTGCGTATAACAACGCAAACCTCATAATGGGCCGACAATTCTTTCTAATCTTATTGTTTAATTAAAAAATATTTTGTTTTATTTTTACGCAAAAATATTTTTCAATTAAACAAAATAAATAGAAAGAAATGTCGGCCCATTATGGGGTTTGCGTTGTTATACGCGGAATAAATCATAGTTTTTTTTAAATAAAAAAATCAAAAATCAAGTGTTGAAATTTGAAAAATCAATGATTATTTCCGAAAAAATGAAAAATTTTGTAGAGTACAAGTTTAAATATTTTTTTTTATATTTTATCTTGAAAAGTACGTTTAAAGACAGAAAAACCAAAAAAAAACCTTCCGATTAGTCAATATTTAAAATATTTGTAATCGTTTGAAGAAAAAAACATCAGTTTTTCTAAAAATTCGTAACTTTTTTTGGGTTGAGTAAAAAATTTTGAAAAAATTCACAAAACTGTTTTTGGTGGGATAGTATAATATGAAAAAATTTGTCGAAAGTGGTCGATTTGGTGTGGAATGCCCCTTATGTTTTCTCGCTCAATGTTACAAAGTAAAGCATAGCTACAAAACAAGAACTGTACATATCTTTTCTTAAAGCTTAATCACCTGCGCCACTAAGGATTCTTAAGTTACCAGATCGCATTCTTCTTACCTGGGTTTTAAATCATTAATTAATTCTCTGATAATAATATAACTGTTTTACATCCGGTAGCTTGCTTGGTTGGCCTAAATGTGCTTTTGAGATAAGATAAGAAAATTTAACTCTTCAAATTCTTGGCTTTCATTCTTCGGTATTTTGGCACTAGCTGCTGATCGCACTAACTACCAGACTATGATTGTATTGATTACATTAGAACTAATACACGATCACAAAAATATGACATACATTCACTATGTTTAGGAAATAAATAATGTAAATTTTAAGTATTTCGAGTTACAATTGAATAAAAATCAAAGTATTTCATAGTTTTTTATTATTTTTTATTTTCAACGATTTTCGATTTATTTTATAACATTTTAAGAAATAAAGTGTCCACTTTATTTACTCATAAAATAATATAAATTATTGCAAAAACGTAATTAAAATTTAAAAATGTACTTGCTGAAAGTATTTGAAAAAATAATTAGAATTTTTGCGTCGTTAACATAATTTAATAAAAAAAACTTAAAAAGCCGGGCCCATATTTGATAAATAATTTAAATTAGGCGAGAGTCTGATTTATTTATTTACACAAAATTCAAATATTCTGTTTAGATAAACATGTTGTAATCAAATTACAAATAAAAGAAATATTCTAAATTTATTTCAAATATGCAAAAGACTGAAATCCGCGATTCCTTCATAACGATACTTAAAAAATGTAAAAGTTTCTTGAATACAAATTTTGAATCATCTGAATTCGAATTTATATAGTCGTATTCAATGAATTGAGTGTTACGTCATCGTACTAGTAATGCAACCAAAACAGCAAGATAACGTAACACCAAAGTTTCCTGGCACGAACTGTATGTATGCTAATAATAAATCCAATTCCCTATGCACTAACTACATCAAACTAAGATGTACCGAGGGTTAGTGGTTTGTGCGTAAGTCAAGGTAGGTGGTTTGATTCCGAGCAAAGTTGATGAAAGCATTCGATAGATTACAGCATTTAAAATTTACTTAGTTTAAACCTTAAAACGTATTATTTCTAACATCTGTTAGTTCTGTAAGCAGATACATATTTTGCATCTATTAGGTAACTTGCTGGGCTGGCCATCATATGTGCCTGTACCCTGGTTTCTATATTAATGATGGGAATTTATTAACTCTGGAGGACCACCGGGCTAACGTGCCTTCCGAAGCACGGAAACTAGTCATGCAAATATTTGACCTTCCCCGGATTTAAACCAGGTATTTTGCATTTGCAACTGATCTCGTTCGTTAGCTGCAAGACAATGACCGTCTCACAAAAATTAATTTTACATATTATGATATAACTAGTACTTTGATATTACAAAAACTAATATTAAAACAATATAGTAATTAATTTATTCTAGCGCGTCAGTATCAGGTAAGGATTTTCCGGAATACCTTAAAAACTACGTTTATAGTAGTACAAACATCAATTTTAAATGAAAATTCAAAATATCAAACTAACATTTCATTCTTTGGCTTCTAAAATTTTATAAAATTCTTGAAAAGTAATGGGATCCGAACAAATTTAGATAAGTAAGGGTAACTGATGGGCTAAAATGACATACCAATTTTGTATTTGACTTTTAATGGCTTTAAAATCAAAAAAGGAGTTTTTATATTTTTATTTAAAGAATTAAAATAAGAAATAAGGGTAAAATGACATCAACATATTATAAGAGTCAGTTTAAATGTTTGGTTTGGTCGTTTGGTCCTCCAGGTTGGGGGTTCTACCGACGGGCTGGCTCCTCGTCGTAGGTAAAAAATGTAAAATGCTAAAAAACCAAGCGCCAATTCGCAAGGTTGGTAGTTTGGTATCGGACAACGTCGCAAGACGTTTAAAATCGACTATATATATATACAGTTTAAATGTACTTTTTAAGTTGGTGTGTCATTTTAGGCTCATTTCTCTAACAAACATTTGGAATAAAAAATCAAATAAATTATATTTAGTCAGGATTTAAATTTTAATCCAATAGAAAAATTTAATTTTCCATCGCAATTAATTTATTTAGCAACAATTTTGCAATTCACCTATTGAACATCAAAGCTTTACCTAGCTTACGTCTTCAAATTATTTTTGACTGTTTAATCCATCTATAAAACTTATTGATTAATTGATTAATTTAATAAATTTTGACTCCTACGTCAAATTTCCTTTTCGTTTCTAACGTTTATTATTAGAAATGAGATTTTTAGGTTTTTACCTTTTTTTTATTTTACGTCCTATTTTTATTTTATTGGTACCAAAATTCGTTTCATGAAAAACTACGTTATTTAAGCCTTATTTATTTTTACCTTTTTTGTCTTTTCTGTCATTTTTTAATTTTTACGACCTATTTTAGCATTTTGGCAACCTTTTTTTCATTTTTACGACATATTTTAGCATTTTGGAAACTTTTATTTAATTTTCAGTTTAAATAGAAAAAAAATCTCATCCTTACGGCGCCCCTAACCTAAATTAAAATTTTTTTATAATTTTTTTTGTTTTAATTTGAATTTGTTGCTCGGTGGTGGCAGTTCACCAAATGTGCCAACCTAAGAAAAATTACAAATTTTCAGTGGGTATCTAAGAATGCTTAGGTATAAAATCTTTGTTTTAGTACTTTTATAGGACCTTTTTTTTGTGTTTATAGGGCCTAAAATCCCTTTTTTTAGAACCTTTTTAGGTACCTTTTTTTGATTTTATACGACCTAAAAATCTCACCTCTACTTATTATAGTTAAAGCACAAATTAATATTTTAATTACCTATATCGCAAAAAATATACAGACAGTTCAAAAGAGGGGAGTGAAATTAATCAAATCTCAATAATTTTTAAAATTTTTCCACAGTTTTTTAAAGTAGGTACACATTTCTCTAATTCTCTAACACAACCACTTTACCTAATCAAAATCTTGACGCGAATCTATAAAAACATCAACAAGTATGCTTATCTTAATCTTTTTAACTGTTACATTTGTACCTGTCCCGACCCTGCGCACGAACTTGAAAAATTACAAAAAGCTTCTTTTTTACACTACTTACAACAAAAAATTGACGTAAAAACTTGAGATTCGTTTTTGGCAAGTGCAATTAAAATATGACTAACAATAAGTTGGGATTTTTAATGAACCATTAATCGTTAAATTATGTGTAATGTGCTACAATTATGATTTCATCAATTGGGCGGTACTCTTTCTTTGTTGTACACTTAATTGCAAATTACAATTACTTTTTTACAAGTGATAATTTAATTGTCATAACGATCGAGTAGTTTTACAGAGCAGGCTTAAAAATATTTTAAATTAATTTTCGGGATGCCTAATTCTTTGTGGTGATGCGATTCTTCCTTCGAAGGAGGTTCATTGTTTGTTCTTTACCATCATCAGCATTTAAAATCATCCAATCCGAATTTTGCTTCATTTCTGGTTAAATTATTAGATTACCTAAATAAGGTAACAAATCCAGTCCTGTTTTAATCCTGAGGTAGTTAGTTCATTATCACAGTTTTAAGAGGATCGTTGTTACATGCAATACACTTGTGGGCACTCAACCCATTATCAAACACATCATTTTTTAATCAGCAAGTTGTCCTCATTTCATGTTACTATTTTAAAATAACAAACAAAACTTACACCTGCTAATATACTCCTAATTTTAAGAGAAGACAAAAGTAAATTGAATGAATACGGGATAAAGGTAATCAAAATGTCCTTGCTTCAGTCACCTTCAATTTTCTCATTTTGCTTATCCTTATTATGTTAATATATGTAGCATTCCGTAACGTTAGTTACTTCTGGTACTGCATTAACATTTTTATTGCTGCAATTCAAATGAATTTTGTATGCAACGATACGAATTAGGTCACAAGGTTGAATATTTTCAAAAAAAATGTTGATAATTTGCTGTCGAAGGAAGAATTTAAAATACTTCTTCAAGAATGCAATGCTTTCCAATATCCCTTTAGAATAATTTCTTATGTTATGGGCATAAATTTTTTATGGGTTTTCGGGAATAACTCCGGGAATTTCTGATGTATCGTCTGCTTCAATTTAGACTTACTGCCTGTTGCAGTAACTATATCAGGTTTATTTTGTAAAAAGTGTCACTAAGTGCCAATAAGTACTGTTTTGATATGAAATTTGATGGGCACACCTTTATTTGAATTTTAATTTATACTGATAAGCTTACCACAATTAATTAATTGAATTAGTTCGATTAAGTAACTGCTATATTGGTATTACATTAACTTTGCTTATCAAGCATTTGCGTACTTCTACCTATCATAATTTTAAGTCTTAACACTTTTCATTATTTAAATGGCGATAGGATCTCGATAGGTTTAATTGCTCACTTTACTAATAATAATAATTTTTAAACAGCAAGAATTAATAATAATTGTATATACTTAAATGTAATAAATATTGGACATTGGAGAACCGGCAAGAGCACCTGATGCGTTAGCCCCGGACGTTTAAATGCCTTAAAACGGCCCTGTATATTTTATGTAATATTTAGTTATGGTTGCAATATAATAATTAAAATTATTCCAGTATTCGAGGTAAAGGCGTCAGAAAACTTTTTGAAATGGAACTAATGGAAGGTCATGTCAAGTACCAATGATATACTTCAACTATTCAAAGAGCAGCAAGAATATATTTTTTGACTTACATTGAAATATCCAGTTCGGGTTTTTCCAAAATCGCAATAAATGCACAGGTGTGACTCGGTTTTGAAATGATAAATTTGAAATCATATTTTAAGAAAGTTAAAGAAACTTTTAAAAAGTAAAGAGCCCATTATTAAATTTTAAGCCAGGGCTCCAAATCTTATAGTTACCTAACTGCTTATCTTTTGCAAAAGTAGGTCACCAATGCAACACTCGTAGAAAACACACCCACCAGAAGTGTCCTCAGATCAAAAATTAAATGGGGGATACATAGCAGATAAGATATAAATTTAAATTAACCTTAATACATGACCGGTTTTAGGATATACATAAATCTCTATACTATAGTAGTCTGACACGAGCAAAGTCAGTCCAGACATAAATAAAAAAATGTTAAATTACCGTACAATTACAAAAACAATACAACACTGTCCATGAAATTTCAAAGTGCAATTCCACGGAATATTAATCTGACAAATGATTTTGCGGAGGTGGCTTATAAACAGACGTCTTGGAATGAAGTTCAGCATGAACCATCTAATCTTGTTTAACTCAATTTATTTCGATGACGGATCTTCAGACAAATTGCATAGTCTATTTAACTGTTGCAATTTTGGAAATTATTGGGGAGGTAACACCCCCCTTTATCCGCTTTCTTTGTATCACCCTTTGATTAAAAAAAGAATTAAAAAGAGGTTTTGGAGGTAGAGATGGATTTTACCAACAACTTTTAGGAGAACATAGTCCACTAACCAAATTAAAAAATATTTGCATTGCACTAATGGAATGCTAGAAATTAATGCAGCAACAGTTATGACACATAAATTATTGAATATTTAAGACGTATTTCTCAGAATTATATAACGAATTCATAATTTGCGTTTTCATAGTTGTTTTATGTTAAATAAATATTCATACGAGTAGGTACATGTAAATAAATAATAAACATTTCATTACCCAAAAAAAGGAAATTTACCCATTGCATAATAGTCCTTACCGCCATCTGTTGATAATTATTTGAATATAAATAATTCGAAAAAGATAGGCAACTTTATAAGAAATTCGAACTCAAAATATTTATTGGCGGTGAAACAGATTTACGTCAAAATAATCTCACGTTGAGAAGATCTGAGATTGAAATGCCGCAATTAACTAAATAAACCTTAAAATTGAAGATTATTTGTCACCAATAAGCGCTTACAGAGTGAAAGCAGGTATACCGGCGCCGGCTTACCAGCTCATCTTCCTCCAATGTTAATTAATGTTAACGATGACAAATGAAGCTGGAAACCGGACAGATATTTTAATGCTAATGTCGAAATTGTTCTATACCACAGTGATTCTATAAAAATAATTTAAATTGTTTGGAATTTTAGATGTCTGTGTAATATTTTGCGATTTAATGGAAAGGTAACATTGAATCATAGGAAGTGGTTATTTGTTTGAAAAACCACAAGACTTCTGAAAATAATTTAAATACAACCAGGTTTGTAAAAAAATTGTATATCTAGATGTAGTTCCCTATAAAACTTTTGTTTGAAAATGATCCTTTATTCTTATAAGGCAAACTTGCCTTATTTTGCAGTGTTCCTAATTTTGTACCATTTTTTGATTTTAAATATGACAAACCTAATTTCATGGTATGAGTTTGTGGGATAAATTCTCATCTTTTCAAATTTTGAAAATTTACGAAAGGAACTTTTGTTCTTTCCTTAAGGTCCAATTTGAATAGGTTATGGAGCAAACCAGAAAGTCTGACGATACCGGAAGAATTGGGTTGCACGTACCTAACTGATATTTTAAATAATTTTTATTTTATAAAGTTTCCAAGAGTTAATTAAGATAGGTGCTAAAAATCATACAGACAGACAAACCATCGCGTCAACGATAATAAAAACGGAAGATTAAGAGTTACAAAGATTAAAAAGGTCAGAAAACTTAAGCATTGCGTCGAGTCGTGACGCTCAAAAGAATAGGTATAATGACGCAAAAATTAGCTCTTAAATTTTTTTGATAATAGAGTTTTCAAAAAATCTAATTTTTGATTTTTTTGATTAAGCGATTCCTAAAAATAATGAGTCTTAAAAACCAGAATTTTCCAAATTTATATAAATTATTAGATATTTTTCCATAAAATTTTCCATATTTTTATTTGTATTTATTTAACTTATTATTTATTGCGTCAACTTATTTGTACAATTTCGGTTCAGTATTTATTTAGTTTCTCGAAAAAAGTTTATTCGATGCTTTAAGGCGCCTCTCTCGTAGCAATGCAGTGTCTTGAACAAGTCAGGACTGCGCTGTTAATAATAAATATTTTTAAATGATTCAAAAAGATTTAGTTAAGAAAATCATAAAAATATTTTGGTAAAGGCTTAAAATTTTGAAATTAAAATGAATTTTGCAGCAATTTTGTCGTCAAAAATTGAAGAAATTATTGTATTCAAATTAAATTTAATTTTAAAATTTTAAGCTTTTACCAAAGTAGTTTTATGTTTTACCTAATTAATTTTTTTTTAATCATTGCATAATCTTGACTTGTTCAAGACACTGCATTTTAGCTACGAGAGAGGCGCCTTAATAGTCTACGAGTAATAACCAGGGGTGGTATTGCTGAATTTTGATGTACAGGTGTATGTAAGTGTACGCCATTTTACAGAGTGACTTACCCCTTGCCAATACTTCTGACAAAACATTAAATTCAATTAACCAATAAAAGACGTCCATTGGCACTTACATAAAAAATGCTCGTTTAGAAAGGCAGAACTTATTCAAATATAAGACAACAATAAATTGAGATATTGGTTGTATGACACCTGGCAATGTCCTGTTGGAACCACCAACCAAATTTTTATACAGTTACGGTACTTTGTCTTGTATAATATGTTTTAATATCAAGAAGTGTGAAGAATAGAAATCATCCGTTCATTTCAACAGGTATTTCATTTAGTTCTATTACTGGAACTAATAAAAACATTGATATTTAAAATGTAATCAAGAATTCGATTCTTTATATTTATAGGTATATTTTAAAGCATTTAATTTGTAATTTGTTACTTATTACGTAAGTTATTCATTTCTAATAATTATGTTTTAATCTGTAGTGTCATGTAATCCTATAATGTTGATATTTAAGCAAATAGGATAATGATCGATATGGATATTATAAAATATCGATATTACCGATCCCTATCGAACACAAAATATAAAAATCGGATATAAATACTATCGAAAAACTCAATATGTGTGCATTTTCGATGAAAAAGAGATGGAGAATTTCGAATCCAAAAGTCTCTAAAAAATAAATATGGACTCGAGAAGTTGAAAAACATTCGGGGTTAGAAAGAATTATCAAAGTTGTAGACCAGGGTCGATAATTTTTGAGACCAAAAAAAATTATAGTAGGATAAAACCCATTGGAAAAGGTAGAGAATATAACAAAAATGAAAGGAAAAATAAATTATGGGCGATCTGAGGTCGGGAAGGGGGAGGGGGTGAGTTTTTAAGGGTAAAAAACGGTTTATCTTGATTTCCGGCAAAACTGCAAGTTCTATGAAAAAAAATTAAATGGCAAAGTTGTAGGTAATAAAAAGATCTACAACTGTTGTATCGACACTTTTTTCACATAACCTCAAAATTTATGTAAAAAATTCAAATAACCGGGTTTTTGGTTTTTGATTTTTATCTTTTGCAAAAAAATTTATTTTTTTACGAAATTTGATGAAAACTTATCTTTGTGTGTCCCAAAAATACGGTAAATTTTTTGATTTAAAATATTCATTTTTTCACCTTATTTTGACTTAATATCGAAAAAGCACCCTAATTTTCAATCGAAAATTCTCACGTTAAAATATCTACTTTTTTAAAAAAGTTAGTGTGTTTTTTATTTGTTGAAGTCTCTACTTTCTGATGGTATAAAAAAAATATACATTTCTATGGTAAATGTACTCAAAAAATGCAAATAATGAAAACAACTCGAATCCGAAAATTTTTTTTTAATCATTATGTACCTACAATTTTGAGCTATTTATTAAAATTTACACTTTAATTACTCGAAAAACGTAAGATTTCATGTTATACATGGTAAATAAAAAATTACAAATATCCATAAAACATAAATATTGAAAAAAACCTGCGAAAATAATAGTTCTAAATATTAAAGATATGATTTTCAGATTCAAGTTGTTTTCATTATTTGCATTTTCTAAGAACATTTACCATAGTAATGTATATTTTTTTATACCATCAGAGAGTAGAGATTTCAACAAACAAAAAACATACCAACTTTTTTAAAAAAGCAGATATTTTGACGTGAGAATTTTTGATTGAAAATTTGGGTGCTTTTTCGATATTAAGTCAAAATAAGGTGAAAAAATGAATATTTTAAATCAAAAAAATTACCGTATTTTTGGGACTCACAAAGGTAAGTTTTCACCAAATTTCGTGAAAAAATAAATTTTTTTGCAAAAGATAAAAATCAAAAACCAAAAACTCGGTTATTTGAATTTTTCACATAAATTTTGAGGTTATGTAAAAAAATGTCGATACAAAAGTTGTAGATCTTTTTATTACCTACAATTTTGCCTTTCAACTTTTTTTCATAGGACTTGCAGTTTTGCCGGAAATCGAGATAAACCATTTTTTACCCTTAAAAACTCACCCCTTCCCCCTTCCCGACCTCAGATAGCCAGTAATTTATTTTTTATTTTATTTTTGTTATATTCCCTACCTTTTACAATAGGTTTCATCTTACTATAATTTTTTTTCACTTTTTACCATTTTTAAAGGGGAAGGCACTGGACTATCATTCCTATCCAAACTTCACTTATCTTTATTTTCCATCTCCATCGTGGCTATTTCCTACTCTCTTTTTCATCCTTTCGTGACCAATTTAAGCGTCGTGACCAATTTAATACGTTATTAAATGGGTTTCTTGGCAGATTACTTACTCTCGGTGGTTTGCTATTGCCTTCCGAGAGGAGAGGAGAGGAGAGGAGAGGAGAGGAGAGGAGAGGAGAGGAGAGGAGTCCTAAAGTCCGGTCTTTAGCCCGTTCACTTAACTCACTTCTCCACTGGATGTAAGAAGACTTAAATCAAAAATTGATTAAAAAACCTCACTTTTCATTTCATGAGGTGGATGAACTGGAATTGAAACCACTTCTATTCTGTCTACCTTTACATTTATTTGTCTTTGTAAATAAGACCCAAAAATTAAATATTATGCATTGGATCTGACAAAGATATTTGAGCAACAACTTATTGTCCTTACAATAATAATAATAATTGGAGTAAACAAATCGGACTATTTTGGTATCAAAAGTGGGAGCTCAAAAGTGATTCGTAGGTTGCAATGAAAACACTGTAATAAAGAAGTTACGAAATCTAATTGAATGTGTAAATCTGGTCAAAAAGCGATCAAAACTTAGTTAAAACACGATGAGATAATTTGGAAAGACGAACAAATTAATGAGTTCCTTCGAGTGAGTAACTCACCTTGTTGACATTTTTAATCCCAAAACCAGCTGTTACCGATTTGTTTAAACAAATTAGTAAATTAACACATCTTTGCTAATTAATTTATTGACACACGGGTGAAGGTTTCGTAGTCCCTAATTTTAAAAACAATTGACGCCTAAAATTAACAATAACTTAATTATTCTATTTTTCTATCGCTCTAATCGACCTATATAAATTTTCCTGATTAGTTTTACTTCGTCCATCAGACTGGTGTGGCATTTTTTTCAAAAATGATGAATAAATTTTTTCCGAATGCTATTAAAAGGTGAGTTTTTTATTTTTTGATTACACACAAAAAATGCATAAATACGGATAAATAATGCAAAACGACGTAACAAACTATACAATTAATTAAAAGGAGATTTTGCTGATTAAGTAATTAACTGGATAATTGGTTCATCCGGGTTCCGGATTAAATAAGAATCGTTTTAACTTGCTAAAATTGCAGTGTAATTGTATTAAATTTTGTTTTTTCCTCTGAATTATGGAGAATTTTTGGCAATAAACAATTGGGACCATTGGGTTAGTCATACGGTTGGAATTCGGACTTCTTCGGCTATCCATCCAATTTAACTATTGGAAATATCTAATCCTGCCGTTTTTCTTCTTCTTCGGGTGCCAAATACTATATAGGGCGGAGGCGGTCAACTTGCCCAAAACCAAGATGACTTACTAAAGAAATGGTCTGTTAAATCAGAGGTTTCTCGAAAAAATTGTCAAAAAAGATGAAGGTGGTTAATAAATTTTTGAAATGGAAAGGTTTTTCTTATTCAAAAAGTTAAAACCAATCCTTGAAAATGACATAACGATACTTCTTATATGGAAATATAGGTACTATAAATAGAAGTGCATTTTGTTGCGCCATTATCGATATAAACGCAATAAATAATGATCATTATTATTAGCTGCATTAATGAGCTAATAAGTACAAAACATTTCTCTTTGAATAAACTGAACACTTTTATTTCATTTAAAAACCGTTGAATTTTGTAACAATTAAAACTCGTTATAAGCAGGAAATTTAAATATAGAACACCTCATTTAAATTTTATTTAAAATAAGTGAAAATTTAGACGCGATTTCAAATTTTATCTCATTGTCTTAAATGATTTATGTTTTACTGTTTTTTGTAAATTAACCTTTGTTTGTTCACAAACAAAATAAATCAGTTTCACGAGACGAGAACAAATAAATATACCAAATTGTCGGCCGGGAGTGTAAGGTCACGCGTATTTTAACACCCCGCACGTGGGGCGTAAAAAATTCAATTACGGTTTTTCACAAATTAAATATTTTGGCGCGTTCTCAATTTTTTTTCTATTCCTAACCTCGTGAAACTAAGTTCCACTTCATCAGCTGATAATACTTTACAAAACTTTTTCACATATTTTTTTAGTCCACCAGAAGAATACCTCTACGAAGCAGACAGTTACGATGAAATTTCGGAAGGAGGTGATAGCATCTACAAGCGATCAAAACGATATCATTGGGCAAACAAATTACAATTTGTTTTGGCTTGCGTTGGCTATAGCGTCGGTTTAGGATCAGTTTGGAGGTTTCCCTATTTATGTTACAAAAGTGGGGGAGGTACGTATTTTTTTATTTATATTCGTGGATTAGAAGACGATCCCAGAGGCTCCTCCATAAAGCATTAAATTTTGTAAATTAGGTCGTTCATATTTTAGCAATTACGTGTGTTGCTCGGAGCCCTGGCCAAAAGTTAACATTTTTAATTAATTTACTCTTTGTTTCTCTTTTTAATTGAAAAACATTTATTTTTTAAATTTACATCACTTCCAATTATAAAATAACTGTAACTTTAATAAATGCTAATTAATTACCTTAACAAGTTGTTAGCTCCTGGTTACTCAATATGTCAACAAATTATGTTTTCTTTATAATTAAATTAGCGACGCATTGCAATGTAAAATTAACATGTCGCGGTTAGAAAAAACAAGAAAAACGTCAGGCTTTCAGATTCAAACCGGTTAAAAAAGTCGGCGATTTAACCGCAGAATGAAATTTCAAGAAAAAAATTCTTTATAAATAATAACTTGACCACAGCAGAGCGTGCCGGAAGATACCAGTAAATTCAGATTCGAGAAATTAATTTATAGAATTAACCCAAAAAATACGAATGATTTTATTTTGTAACAAACTTTTAATATTTTATTTCTTAAAATCGTCAGGGTTGACTATCCTTAATGAAATGAAGGCGGACTGAGCCCATTCACGTTCTACATCATTTCTACAGACTTTCTATATAAGTGCGATAGCAATAATAATAAAATTTAAAAATGATCGAGTTAATTAAACACAATAAAACCAATTTTAATATTACATTTTCTGATAAAAGTTGCAACCACTACTAAAAGCTCAAAAATATTACAATTGATTTTACTGTGTTCAATTAACTCGATTACATAAATAGAATTATTATCATTATTAATTTCACGAGTTAATAACTTTATTTTTCAATTAAGTATGATAACTTATAAATAAATTATTGAGTGAATAAAAATGAAAAAATGCATCATTCCTAACTAAACATAAGGGGCATTCCACACCAATTCGACCACTTTTGAACCCGACCCCTTTTGATTTTCCTGAAATTTTTACATATTATACTATCTCACCAAAAACAGTTCTGTGAATTTTTTCAAAATTTTTTATTCAACCCAAAAAAAGTTACAAATTTTTAAAAAAACTGATGTTTTTTTTCTTCAAACGATCGTAACTATGTCAAAAATTGACTAATCGGAACGTTTTTTTTTGTTTTTGTTTGTTTTTAAACGTAATTTTCAGGAAAAAATACA
Source organism: Rhagonycha fulva (assembly GCA_905340355.1). Classification (NCBI taxonomy): domain Eukaryota; kingdom Metazoa; phylum Arthropoda; class Insecta; order Coleoptera; family Cantharidae; genus Rhagonycha; species Rhagonycha fulva. The sequence continues at coordinate 6,638,272 of HG996559.1, forward strand.
AAAAAAATATTCAAACTTGGATTCTATAAAATTTTTCATTTTTTCGGAGAAAATCATTGATTTTTCAAATTTCGACACTTTTGATTTTTGATTTTTTTATTTAAATAAAAATCTGATTTATTCCGCGTATAACAACGCAAACTTGTTTAGTTTTTGCGCAACGCATTTTGTTTAATTAAAAAATATTATTTGCGTAAAAATAAAACAAAATATTTTTTAATTAAACAAAAAAAATAGAAAGAAATGTGGGCCCATTATGGGGTTTGCGTTGTTATACGAGAAATAAATAAGAGTTTCTTTTGAAATAAAAAAATCAAAAATCAAAAGTGGAAAAATTTGAAAAATCAATGATTTTCTCCGAAAAAATAAAAAATTTTGTAGAATCCAAGTTTGAATATTTTTTTTGTATTTTTTCCTGAAAAGTACGTTTAAAGATGAACAAAAACAAAAAAAGAACGTTTTGATTAGTCAATTTTTGAAATAGTTACGATTGTTTGAAGAAAAAAAACATCAGTTTTTCTGAAAAATTTGAACTTTGTAAAAAAATTTGAAAAAAAATTACACAACTGATTTTACGTATCCCATCAAAAACAGTTCTGTAAATTTTTTCAAAATTGTTTACAAAGTTAAGAATTTTTAGAAAAACTGATGATTATTTTCTTCAAACGATCGTAACTTTTTCAAAAATTGACTAATCAAAACGTTCTTTTTTATTTTTATTTGTCTTTAAACGTACTTTTCAGGAAAAAATACAAAAAAAATATTCAAACTTGGATTCTACAAAATTTTTTATTTTTTCAGAGAAAATTATTCATTTTTCAAATTTTTCCACTTTTGATTTTTGATTTTTTTATTTCAAAAACAACTCTGATTTATTCCGCGTATAACAACGCAAACCCCATAATGGGCCAAAATTTTTTTCTATTTTTTTTGTTTAATTAAAAAATATTTTGTTTTATTTTTACGCAAACAATATATTTTTTAATTAAACAAAAGAAATAGAAAGAAATGTCTGCCCGTTATGGGGTTTGCGTTGTTATACGCGGAAGAAATCAGTTATTTTTTTTAAATAAAAACATCGAAAATCAAGTGTCAAAATTTAAAAAATCAATGATTTTCTCCGAAAAAATGAAAAATTTTGTAGAATCTAAGTTTGAATATTTTTTTTGTATTTTTTCCTGAAAAGTACGTTTAAAGACAAACAAAACAAAAAAAACGTTCCAATTAGTCAATTTGTGAAATAGTTACTATCGTTTGAAAAAAAAAACAGCAGTTTTTCTAAAAATTCGTAACTTTTTTTGGGTTGAGTAAAAAATTTTGAAAAAATTCACAGAACTGTTGTTGATGAGATAGTATAATATGTAAAAATTTCAGGAAAATCAAAAAGGGTCGGGTTCAAAAGTGGTCGATTTGGTGTGGAATGCCCCATAATCATTTCATAATCAAAGTAAAATCTTGTTTATCCAATTAAAACTCGTGTAAGTTTTGATGGTGAGCACCTTAAAATTACTTAGCTCTGGGTGCATACAAATTACCTTATTTTGCTTTTCTTTATATGGCCCGACAACAAATTACCACCGCGGGCCATCCATTTTTAGTTTTATCATCTCTATTTAAAACCACAAAATTTTCAACTTGGGAATTCTTTGCAGAGCATCTGCTTTAGCTGTGTCGCTACTTTAACACCCTAGAGCGTAAAAATAAAATTACTGTTAGTAACAGGACGAAAAGTAAAATCTTAATGCTTTCTTGTGAAATTTAAATGCAGCCAGTATTTGTTGGTCAACTCAATAAATTTCATTTCTCAGATTTGAGTCTGTTGCTCCCTTCGGTGCGTCATGCAGGGGCTTGACTGAATAACATACTCTTTAATCATAATCAATCGGATGGATAGCCTTAACATTAATAAAACCAAATAAATAATTAAACAGTACCTAATAAAATTTACAGAATTTTTTTGTACCTAAACATAATTAATTGCATGAAATGAATTTTAAAAGCAATTCAGCATTTCGTATACTATAAAATTTTAAACTATGTCAATAATTTTCACGTTGCACTTAAAATTGCAACATAACTTTTATTGAATGAAAACCATAAAGATAAGCAGTTCGTTGAAACGGCATGTTTTAACCCAAAACATTTTTACAGGTGTATTTTTAATTCCATATGTAATCATAATGGTCATTTGTGGAGTTCCAATGCTGTATATGGAATTAACCGTGGGTCAGTTTACTGGACGAGGCCCAATTGGCGCCCTGGGCCAACTATGTCCTCTTTTCAAAGGAGCCGGTTTGGCGAGTGTAGTAATTTCCTTTCTCATGTCAACGTACTATAGCGTAATTATAGCGTATGGAATTTATTATTTTTTTACCACATTCAAATCTGTTCAACCATGGGAAGATTGCTCGAATCGATTTAATACTGCAAAATGTTGGGTACCGGCAAAATTACACGAAAATATGACACGACCTACCAATAGCAGAACACCAGCGGAAGAATTTTATGAGTAAGGCTTCGATTTTGTTTTTTTCTATTTAATAGAAAATTATTTTTCTCATCAGTATTAAGGTACTGCAGATCAGTAAAGGGATCGAGTATCCAGGAACATTAAGATGGGAGTTGGTTGCTTGTTTGTTTTGTGCTTGGTTTTTGGTTTATTTTGCCATATGGAAAAGCATAAAATCGTCGGCCAAAGTTCGATACTTGACCGCTACCTTACCATTTATACTGATCTTGGTGTTCTTGGCGAAATCTCTAACACTTGAAGGTGCAAACAAAGGGATGCAGTATTTTTTCAAACCAAGATGGGAACTTTTAGGAAAATCCCAAGTAAGTTAAGGATTTTGTTTTAAAGTGAAATACAACCAAGTTTTTCAGGTGTGGGTGAGCGCAGTGGCCCAAACCTTCAATTCCATGGGAATAGCGTTTGGATCCATGATTTCATTCGCTAGTTACAACAAATTTAACAATAACATTCTACACGATACCTTGGCCGTATCATTTGTGAATGCCATAACGAGTTTGTTAGTCGGAATTTTTGCCTTTGCAACAATTGGAAACATTGCTTCCGAACAAAACACTTCAGTTGAAGACGTAATTGCAGATGGTAAGTTTATCAAAATGCCAAAAAAAAATTAATTATATTACTTATCAGTCCGCAAGTCATAAATTAAAATAATCAGTTTTGTTTGTTTATTTCTCAGTGTCACTTTACGTTTCGTAAATCTTCTTATCATTGGGTTGTTCAAATTTTATTAGCCTAAATTATGTGGTTGTTTTGCAATCAAACTCTTTCTTTTTTAGCAAAACTGTATCTACTCGTATAATTTGATTTGATAAAGTTTTGAATTTTTAGGACCAGGATTAATTTTCGTCCTTTATCCACAAGCAATGGCCAAAATGCCTGCCTCTCGCTTATGGGCCGCTCTTTTTTTCTTCATGCTACTATGTTTAGCATTAAACAGTCAGGTATGGATTTCCAAAAGTCACATTTACTTGATCCAATAATACCTAAGCATTTTTAGTTCGCAATCGTCGAAGTTGTTGTAACTTCAATCCAGGATGGTTTTCCTGCATTCATCAAGAAGAAGCTCCTTTGTCACGAAATGTTGGTACTCTTGGTTTGTGTTATATCGTTTCTGTGTGGTCTGCCTAACGTCACAAAGGTAATAAAAAGATTAAATGAAGCAGGGTCTAATTTGTTTACCTTTAGGGCGGGATATACTTTTTTCAACTGATAGACCACTACGCAGCATCCATTTCGATCATGTACTTGGCATTTTTTGAAGTGATTGCCATTTCGTGGTTTTATGGAGTACAAAGATTATCAAAAAACGTCGAAACTATGACGGGACGTACACCAAACATATATTTCAAATTTTGTTGGGCAATAGCGGCACCGGCGCTAATTTTTGCGGTTTGGATTTTTTGTCTCATTGACTACATTCCACCAACTTATGATAACGGAAGTTATCACTACCCAGTTTGGGCAGTGATTTTGGGATGGGTGATAGCATCCCTATCCATCCTTTGTATTCCTGTATATGCAGTTTACGTCTTCATGAAAACGGAAGGCAACACATTTTTGGACGTAAGTTTTCATCTTCCAATTTAAACTTGTAATAGGTACTTAAAAATATATTTCAGAAATTAAAAAGTACGATACAACCAAGCATATGCGAGTGCGAAAAATGTGGCGAAATGTATTGTGAACACTTTCAAGAAATGGACCAAGAAATCAAACCCATGTTGGTGATAAACGGAGACGAAAAATCGAAAAGCTTCGATACTCTAAGTCATAATAAAAGTGCATACAGCCCCATTTCAAATGGTATTAACACCAGATCTGCTGTTGATGATGCACCGATTAGTCAAAATATTTATCCAAATGTAGAGAGGGATCTTAACTTGATAAATATTGATGAAGATAAGAAATAAGTAATTTTAAGATTTTAGTAATTGTAAGTTAATATAAATGTGATTACCTGTGATTATTGTTAGGAACATGTTCAATAAAACAAATTTTACCAAATATTCAGTTGATGATTTACTGGTTCAAAAGCTGCATCTATATGAATAAATTGAACAAACTGAAAAACAAGGTCACCCTTACGAGTTAAGATCATAATCGAGAGCGAGTAATTAATACCTACTCAATTAACATCTCAAGACTTGCGGCAGCCAGTCGATAGGATCAGTTTATATCCATTACATTAAAATTAAATTTTTTAATATAATATTGCAAATAATCGACAAAGATATCTATATCATATCCAACCGATGTACATTTACCACCTACCCTTGCTTAAAGTTTGACATCAGAGATATTTATAATCGAATTAGTGAGAAAGGAAAAGTAAAGTCCTTGTCAGGAAATGTTGGTGTTACGTCATCTTACATAAGCATCATCATTGGTTATGCAATAAATCAGCTTCAGTGATTGGTCGAAATAAGATACAACACCAAAGTTTCCTTGCAACGATTGTATGCATTATATTTAAAATATTCAGTCAATCTAGGATAATTGAGGCAGCCACCGTTAGTAGGTACATTATGTACTTTTTCAGTACTTTTTAGCCTCAAATAAAAGTTAGTGGTACCTCAAAACAATGCAGTACTTTATTACTTTGGTGACGCTATTTAGTACATTTATAATACTTTTTTTATAAGAACACTGACAGATAATTTGAATTAATTGCTTAAATTTAAATTTCCTGCAAAAATTTGAATTTTCCTCAAAAATTTTAAATATACTCCGCTTGCGCACAATCTACTCCGATTTCAATACTGTTTTATTGGCAACCCTGAACAGAACCTAGGCAAAAGACAACCTTATCTAGATATCCTTTAATTCTTTTTTTCTATTGTTTTGTAATTTGTATGATTTTATCTTGTTTTAATAACAATTTATTATAAAATCAAGAGTAGAAGGGCAAGATTTGACTTCATTCCATAGGCGTTATTCATTTCAAAACCACTGTCAAATGGACAGTTGGAACGGAAAGGAAAAAAATTTCAGATGGGGGTGAGAAGAAAAGAAGCTCCGTATGTGCTTTTCTATGGAATGCAATGTAGCGAAGCACCGCAGGTGCTTGGATCTGTAAAAATTCTACAGTCTTCGCAGTCGTCATGTTTACACCATATCTTGCCGTGTTACAATAAATAAGAAATAACCTGTATGTAGATAGAAGCACGAGTAGAAATTTAGTTGATATGGAACTACTAAGCCATCGACACTTTCAACAACAAAAGCAAAGTGAAATTTTTCAGAACGTTGCAACAGTCGATTCCTATGTTACCACAAAGTACTACAATTGTAACACAAAGTACCACAATTTGTAGTAGAATAAGGATCAGTATAAATTTGTAGGGATCTTCTATTAAAGTTTTGTAGGCAAACTTTGTAGTAAATAATGGCTAGTAATTGACTACTAATTACTATAATTTTTACAAATATTTGCTTTACATTGAGAATTTCCACAATTTATAGTAATTTATACTACAATCAAGGGAGGGGTTGAAGATGAATATAACAATCAGGGCTTCCTATATTAAATTGAAAAAATAGTATATTAATGTCAGCAGAGTAACTAAAGCCTGGCAAAGGTGGCGTAGAGCAAGGGTACATAAATTTGAAGCGTAAAATTAGCTAAGGCCTTAAAAATTAGAAATCGCACTTTAAAAGAAGATAAAATTAAAGCTTGAAGCACACTTAGACGACGCGACACCACACCACACCACAGACAGAAGCCCACAACACACACAAAAATATGCGGACCCTACCAAGCTGTAGCGTCGCCTGGTGTGTGATGTGTTGCGGGCTTCTGTTTGTGGTGTGCTGTCGCGTCGCCTAAGTGTGCTTCAAGCTTAAGTATTATGTAGTTTATGGTCATGACAAAATCTTGTCCTGATCTAAAGGATATTTTTAAAAGTAAACAATCGGGAAACCGGGGGGTCTGGAATACCCCCCAGCCATTAAGAAAAGATGTTTTCGTTGTTCCGGCCGTAAAATGAGTGGTTTCTGGCCTGTGCAGGGACGGCTTCCATACAGTCACAAATAAAAATGAGGTGGTCCCGTCACAACGAAAAGCAGTTTACGCCACTCGGACGTAAAGAGATTTTACACCACTCGGTGCGGTTCGTGCGCCTCGGCTTCGCTACGCTCGCCTCGTCTTCAAAACTCCGCCCTCGAGTGTAAAATCTCGTTTTACGTCCTTGTGACGAAATAGTAGTTTATATCATAAAGACGTAAAGGGTCGATTTTCGGCAAAAGGCGTGTTTTATGAGCCAAACCGCTAGGTGGCAAAGCCGCCTAGTCAGCAAGGGGAATAGAAGAAGCCGATGGCCGAAAAGACCCCAACGTCCGTGTGATATGAAATGCTTTTCGTTGTGAAGGAAATACATCCGACAAAATTTACAATTTTTATGCAATAATTGCGTAAATTTCATAAAAAATACCACGTTTTACTTGTTGGCACCAGTTGGTACCCTGGAGGGCGGCTATGTTGGGACGCCATGTTCATTTTCATTTTTTGTGATATTGTGGTGTGTAGATGCGTGCCTGTTGTGTGTCAGTGTTTTCAATTAAAAAAGCCTAAAAACCAAGAAATAATCGTTAAATAATCAATAAATACGACAATTGCGGTCGCATCTATCGATGTTTATGAACACGCTGAAAAAAATCGCAAAATTTCCATGCATCGCACGTGGTACGTACCATCGCGCTCCATCGGCAAAAAGCAATATTTAGGAGGCGAATTTATACATAATTTTCTATTTTAGACTACATTTTGGGCCACGATAGTCGATCTACGCGTTCTACTCTCCCCTACAGGATTTTTTATGCGCCGACAAGCGCATATTTTGAAGATCACAAATGAAGACGACGAAATGCAAGATTTGCTATTCAGCAAATATGTTGAATTTAAAAATTTCAAAGACAGGCAAGTTTTTTACTCTGCACATTGCCGATTTTTAATCGAATCCAAAAATAAAGTTATGTATTTTTATAATTTGTGTTGTACCATTCCTTATTTTGTGTGCCTCTCTCCTCGTGCTGTGTTCGGCTACGCCCCTCGAATGAATAAAGTTTTCCGGCTACGCCCCATCACGTGAAAAAAATTTTCGGCTACGCCCCATTCACGAAAAAACCTCAAAACGTTCATGGGGCGTGGCCGAAAAAAAATAGAAACAAAAATGGTCTCTTTACCTTCTAAAAACAGGTATGAAAACTACCCCAAATACGACCTGAATAACGAAAACTACTATTTCTCTAGAATCAAATTTGAGACTTTATCAATTTTTAAAGTTCCATATGCTGGAGGGTATTCCATACCCCCTAGTTTTACGCCCATTTCTTTACACTTTGGGACATCTAATTGGTTTAGTCACCAGAAAAAAAAAAACTTAAAAATGAGATAAAAATCAGTATTATGTTGTTGATATTCCTGAAAATATCTTTCCCTAACATAAATGGTAATTTTAAAAGTAAACAATCGAAAAACCGGAGTGTCTGGGAGGTCAGGTATAATAAAGAAAAATATGTTTTCTTTGGAATTTAAATTTGTGTCGTTATCAATTTTAAAAAGCCTTCTCGTTACTTCCTTGTGCTGAGGGGTATTCCATACCCCCCAGACCCCCCCGGTTTTACGTCCGTTTCTTTACATTTTGTGGGAGAGGGTCCAGACACTTCAGGAAATAGAAACAATTTTTGAAAATGATATTTTTCAATTAAATATGTAGTTTTTCCTTACAAAATCTTTCTCTGACCTGGTGAATGGGATGGCAGCTGCTTCTTTTGTCTTCCCCTCCCCCGGCTCTTAGACGTTTAAATTTTTTTGAAACATTTAATATTTCATATTAATAAAACTGTAAAATATGCTAATAAAAAATAATTAAAAATAAATGTGTTTCTTTTATTTATGTATTTACGCTTTGAGAAAATGTATATCAAAAGGCTGCAGTAAAATTTTAACTTTTACTACTTTTTACTATCATTTAGGGTCAGTTGTATAAAAGAGGATAATCCTTGACCATGGATTAAGCTCAAATTTAAACCAATAGCAAACTTAAAACAAAATTTTAACTGTACTGATTGGTTTAAATTGGAGCTTAATCCATGGTCAAGAATTATCCTCCGTTATACAACTGGCCTTTAGTACTTTTTTAGTTTCTAAGGGTCAGTTGTATAAAAGAGGATCATCCTTGACCATGGATCAAGCTTCAATTTAAACCAATAGAAAACTTAAAATAAAATTTTAACTGTACTGATTAGTTTAAATTAGAGCTTGATCCATGGTCAAGGATGATCCTCTTTTATACAACTGACCCTTAGAAGAACCTTTTATCTTTTAACTGTGGCAACGCTGGCAGCCGCTTGAACTAAATTTTGAAAGGCATACCAAATCAACTTGTGTATCTAAAACTTGGCATAGCGGAATCGTAAGTATAGTAATACTTCCATTTCATAAATTTACCATCTTAATATTTATCGATTTTAAGTAAAAATTTAAAATCGAACAAAAAACAGATTTCGGTATCAAAGATTAAAGTTGAAAATTAATATTGATTTAATTTTAGATTTCACCCCCCTCACCACCAACTTCTCCTACTTTGAAATTTCAAATATAATTCCTTACTTCACAAAGCATAGTTTTAAATATTTTTAATTTTAAGAAGAAATGATGATAGAATTATATACAATATGCAATTTAATTTTAAAATTTTGTGGAAATTGGTTCAGAATTTCAGTAGTAATCTCGCTAGTCCTTTCATGCGCATCACAGTAGCGAAATTTTGCATATCCTATCGACTCTCAAATAAAAATATAATAACTCAAAAAATGTAGGTACTTTGTGAATTATGATAGCAAACAACCCATCAGTTTCTGTTATTAATTATGTGAGAAAAATCCGAAAAATTGTAGTTATTGAGTTTGGCAAGCGTATAACTGAAGCATCCGACTTCCCCAAAGTTGTCTCCAAACTCAGAAAATTGCACAGAAATCAAATTACTTAAATATTTAAGCCAATTTAGGGCTTTCCTAACTAAAAACGCTTATTTTTCCGAGGAAAATGATCTTTTTTTAACTACCCTTCCCTTCAAATAAAAACATTTTTCTGCTGTGTTAATCCAGCACTGAATCCCTGAAAGTCGGTTGAACATTTCAGTAATAATCTCGTTAGTCCATTCATGCGCGTCACGATCCCGTTTAATAATTCAGAATTTAAAAGAGATAAATTAAGAAAAAAAAATACTCTTCTTAATAAAATGGAAGTAACATATGAAATTCAAAAGTTAATATTAATTTGATCAAATGGGGGGAGGGAATAGTTGATATAGAGAACAAAACAAAATCTTAAAAAAATTTTTTTAATAGTTTATAAAAACGGTTAAAATTAAATTAAATTTTTTAACTTATATAAAAAAACGATATCACTTTTTCCTCGCTTTATCCTTTAATGACTGCAATGGGTCGTAATTTAATACACTTCTTACTAATTCCGGCTGCATGGCAAGTGTCAACAACATCCGTTACATTTTTATATGATTCTGGGGCCTCTTCCATTACCAATTTTGGAGAAGCTAAACGTATAGAAATCCCTAACCTTTCAAGTTCATTTAACACGTCTGTATAATCTAAATTTCGTCTTGACTTTGCCCTTGATAACACACGTCCCTAGAAATACAACTCAATAAAAAATCGCTTCCCCTTGCAATATTTAAAATTACTTACTGCACCGTGACAAGTTGAACCAAATGTTTCTGCCATTCCTTGTTCAGTTCCCGTTAGAACATAACTACAAGTACCCATAGTACCACCGATTAAAACGGGTTGTCCTGTCAGTTGATAATCCACTGGAATTAAAGGATGATTTGGTGGAAATGCACGAGTTGAGCCCTAACATCAAACAAAGTTATTCTAAACGAAAAGTTTAAATTTTCTATTTACCTTCCGGTGGACGAGAAGAGTTTTCAGTTTACCATCAACGATATGCTCTTCCATTTTTGCAATATTGTGAGAAACATCGTAAATTACATGCATATCCAAGTCATCGGGTGACATATTAAATTGCTTAGCAAAAGACTGCCTGGTTAAGAACGTCATTGAGCTTCGATTAACCCATGCAAAATTGGCAGCCGCCGCCATGGATTTTAGGTAATCTTGACCTTCCTGTGAATGAATTCGGGCACACGCCAACTGCCTGTCATTTGTTTCTATGTTGTCTCGTTTCATGGCTTTCTCCATCTGAACCAGCGCATCGGTGGCAACTTGATGTCCAAACCCTCTGCTACCGGAATGAATCATCACACAAACTTGTCCTTTCTCTTCTATTCCCATTTTACTGGCGGCCCATTTGTCAAAAATTTCGTCAACCACTTGAATTTCTGCATAGTGGTTACCGGCCCCTAAAGTTCCCAACTGTGGTAAACCTCTCTTTTTGGCACGCATACTAACTTTCGAAGGATCCGCATTCAACATTCTACCATATTCTTCGCAATGTTCTTTATCTTCGGCCCAAATATATCCTTCACGTAACGACCAATCCATGCCCATTTCTAATGCTTCCTCCAAGTCTTGAGCAGTCATAGGAATAATTCCTTTAGAACCTACACCCACGGGAATGTGATCGAATAAACCTTGAGCTAATTGCTCCTTCACAGGCTGCACGTCTTTTTCAAACAAATTAGTTCTTAGTAACCTAACACCACAATTTATATCAAAGCCGACTCCACCAGGTGAAACCACAGAAAGAGGGTCGTTCATATCGAACGCAGCCATATTACCTATCGCAAAACCGTACCCGGCATGGATGTCCGGTAAACCAATCGACTTCCCAACGATACCAGGCAGCGCTGCTACATTAGCTATCTGCTTAACGCCGGGAAGAAAACCACCCACCGCTCCAGGACGACAAGCATTACGCAGTTCTTCCAGCATTAACTTCTCCAATTGCTTGTTAACGTAAAAAACACCCTCCACGTTCATGTTGGGTTGAAACCCCTTCTTAATTCTCCAGCAGTGCTCATTTATCTTTTCTAGATATTTCAGCTCCTCCTGATATGGTCGTACAACCATCTTCACAAATTATATTTATATTTTCTAATATTTCACAATTTCACCGGCTTATAAGAAAAAATTTCATCAGCTTTGACTTTTCAATTCTGTGTTGCCAAGTCCTTAAATTTAATTTCCCTGGAATCCGGAATCATTTTAAATTTAGCCAAATTTTAGCAGAATTTTCCAGATTTTTATTTTAAAAATCTAGGAATCTAGAGCATGAAGATGCTTCTATGTTCGTGCTCCAAATTCCCAGATTTTTAAAATAAAAATCAAGAATTTCCAAGATCTGGGACTAAATCCCTGACTTGGCAACACTGCTTTATATAAAAAAATTTATATAAGGTTATGTTATTATTATTATAAAATGTCAAAAGTGCTGTGAAGTTTAAATTTGCAAAAGAAAGAACAAATTAAATAAAAATAGTTTAATATGCCGAATAAAGGTAAACGAAAGGCGGTTCCCAAACCACCGCAGGAAATACCAAGTGCAGAACTAAATAAAGCGGTTAAACTGCAAGCACTTCTAAAGAAAATGCAGAAAACATTGGAGGAAGAATATTCTCGTTTGGATGTCGAGTTTCTTCAACTTGCTAGCATGATTGACGAAAAGCCGTCGAATCTTATCACTGATTCCATCCCAGTAGTATTTGAGAACGAAGAAGAAATCAATAAAAAGGAAATTGTGTTGCTACCGGCTCAGCCAATCGCCTTAAATACTCGGGAAGAACAGGAGGAGGAGGACGAAGATTGTTGACTGAAAGGTAGATCTTGCCTTATAAAGTATTTTCTCGTTTATAATGAGGTTGTAAATAATAAAACGTTTTGGTTTAAAGTTGTATTTTGTAAGAATAAATTTATACAGTTCAGTAATTAGTTCATAAAATGGCAATTATTACGTCTAACCTAACATCTTTAGATTTGTTAAATTTGTAAATGTATTATAAAATATTTAAAAACAAAGTGTGAATCAAATAACAAAGTGCTATTATTAATAGTAATAAGCCGTTCCGTTGAAATCCCCTGAATATAAGTACAAAGTTATAGCACTTCTGTTTATTTTTTAAAATATTAAATGCTAAAGATTTATGGCATCATTGGAAAACTTCCTAACCAAACAACTTATCAAAACAGTTATGGCAGTAGGGTTTATCGTTTTGTTCTTTGAAGGTTCCTTTGTTTAGCTGCTTAAGACAAAAAGCACAGACAAAGTGCTCGGGATGAAACTTTCTAAACATGGCTGTAATGCATCGTCCAGTTATTGGCTTGTGACAACCTGCACACAAAGAGCCCCTTTTTGAATGGTAATGGGTTTCGCAGTAGGGTTGACCTTCGTGGTCAAAAAATGACCCTCCATAAAATGGTTGTCTGCAATCCTGTAACACAGAATGGTTTTAGAAAAATATTAATCAAATTTTCATCTTCTTTATATTTGATTTTATTATGACTTCATTCATTAGAATTTATCTCCGCCTTGCAAACTGTGAGTGTGTATAGTATTTTTACCCCCCCCCCCAATATTTCAATAATTTGAACAGGCAATCCATTGCAAAAACAGCAAATGTGATTACTGATCAGCAATCAGTAAACATGTGCTATACAGTGTGTTCACGAAAAGTGGTAACAGTGAATAATTCTTAAATATTACTAGATACAAAAAAAAGTTTGAATAGTTTTTTATTCAACTCCAAATTTTCTATTGGAAATTGACAAAGTATATTTTTTTTATACTTCAAATTCAACCAGAAGTAAACAAAATTTTTTTTTCAAATGGCAACATGTCTTTTTTTTAACATTTTTGTAATCTGCAATTTTTTCTCTATAAATACATATAAAATTTTCATAAGGTTACATAAGAAAAAATTCGAGAAAACACAAGATTTAAACAAACAATAATAATTTACTGATTTTTTACGCATAGGTATGTAGAGTGCCATGAAAAACAAAATATCACGACACCAAAAACACAACATTTCATTTATCTGATAAATTTTTCAAAATTGCCACCGTTTTGTTCAAGATATGATTCTAATTTTCGCAAAAGTTCTGGTGATTTGGTGATAATTGATAGATGCTAAATTAATTTTGATTTTTAAATTTAAAGATAGATTTGCCTAAACTACCATTTTTAAATGACTCCATAGAAAGAGTCTAATGGTGTCATATCGTAATAATGGTGTTTTGTTTTTCATAGCACTCTACATACGTAATTAATAAATTATTATTGTTTGTTTAAATCTTGTGTTTTCTCGAATTTTTTCTTATATAACCTTATGAAAATTTTATATGTATTTAGAGAAAAAATTGCAAATTACAAAAATGTTAAAAAAAAGACATGTTGCCATTTGAAAAAAAAATTTATGTTTACTTCCGGTTGAATTTGAAGTATAAAAAATATACTTTGCCAGTTTCCAATAGAAAATTTGGAGTTGAATAGAAAACTATTTAAACTTTTTTTTGTATTTAGTAATATTTAAGAATTATTCACTGTTACCACTTTTCGTGAACACACTGTATTTAGTTTTGTAAATTAAAATTTTTTTCTTATTCAAAAAAATTGTCTAAAAGTTGGTGCATTTTCAGGTTTCTACAGTAGCATTACCCCTTAAATTCTGACTTATAATGAAAAAATAAATATTCAAATGCGTTTATCTCAAAACTAGAAATTTGCACATTTGCTGTTCATGCACTGGGGCGACAAAATGTAGTCCATATAAGAAAGTATTATAATCGGAAAAGAAATTCAGCTTTTCAAGAATAACAAAAATAATATCTGTGTCCCTCAATTTTGTGTGCGTTTTACTTCCCAAAACCAATGAGAATTTCACTACCAAATTTCGTAAGTATGGCACTTTTATATTTAGAATTAGAGCCGATTAGATTTTGGAGGAAATTAGGTCACGAAAACTTCAAAAGCGGGAGTGACGCGCATGATTGGATTAACGAGATTCAACTTTTTTAAACAATTGGTGTACTTTTTATAATTCAGAATATATGGGTACACTGTGTACATCGCACATGGGCGCCAAATAATAGGTGCGGCCAAAACCGGAGACAAATAGGTATATAAAATAAAAATTAAAGTGACAATGTAATGACACTTTTATCAACTTTTGCACCAGAATAAAATGTCCAATCAGATTAGACTGATTTGAGCATGAAATAGAACTATAAAAAAACATTTTCAAATGAAATGAACAGGAGGCACATAAAAATCCGGCAAGGGCAATATGTAAAGCATCTAAAAACTTTGAAAAGGAAAGATCCTTGACCTTGAGATATATCCACAATTTTGTAGGGAATTCAATTTCCAAAAGTGAAAAATGGATGAAAAAGTATTTTTATTTCACAAAGTTGTGGGGTTCCCCACAGAGCTGGGTCCTTTTTCCCTTTCAAATGAACACATTAAATGAATTAAATTGAATAACTCAAAAGCTTCTCTTCAAAATTGTTTTTAAAAATCAAATAAGTTTTGATTTTCCGAAAAGAAATATTTTTTTCTAACTCTAAGTATAAATTCCGTCTATAAATTATCACAATATATGCCATAAAACGTATAAAAGTTTATCTCGGAGGTCAATCTCACCCCAATTGATAATACTCAAAAACTGCATTTTTTTAAAATCTATCAATGATGCCTTTATTTTTTCACTACCTCATGATTCATTATAAAAACTGACTTAAACACAACTAAAAAAAATTGCAATACAAAATTTGTAAAACCCCACTGGATTACGGAAAACTAAGAAAATAAATTTGTAACATCCTTTACGTACGTAACGTGTAATAGACAAATTTATTTTCTAAAGTTGCCGAAAAATTTAGAAACGCTGTGTATACAGCAGATCCAGTGGCGACGCCACTCAACCCCCTCCCCAGTGTTCCCATTTGTTTATTGTTTTTTGTTGTTTTTTTGTTTTGCTTGTTTTTTGTTTTTATTATTACTACACAAATACAAACAGTGATATAAAGACATCATTTAATAGACTTATAACTAACTATAGTATGGAGCATATAATGCTCTCGCTTAAGTGTGCATATTTGTGTAATGTTTTGGGGGCAAGTGCAAGGGGTGGGCATCATAATTCAGGGGCGGGGCATTTTGGGAGCTGAGCATCATTTTAATCCTCTTCTTCTTCCTCATCGCCGACACCGATGCATTGCGGGCATACGGGTTTACCTTCCACAGCATAAAATGACTTTCCTTGTACTGCTAACTTGCAATCCTAAAGTGTAATAAGTGATACTTCAAATTTTAGAGCTTACGTTGTAAACTTGTTTGAAATTCATTTTTTTTAAGTCGTCAGTTTGTCAATTTTTAGGTCAGTCTTATAAATTTTTTCCTTACCCTGCAAACGAAACAATCTGGATGCCATTGCGAATTTAGCGCTGATATGTAATTTTCCATAATGGACCGATTGCAGGCCCCGCATTTTGGAGCAAACATATCAAAGTAATCGTCGCGGCAATAAGGTTTTCCCTCCCTTTCGTGGAAACCTTCTTCTCCAAACTGCTTACCACACTGAGCACAGAAGAAGTGCTCCATGTGCCAAGTTTTTTCCAAAGCGGTTACGCATTTCTGAAAAATAAAAATTTATCTCAAACAAAACAATTGCGATAGTAAAAACGTACGTCCAAAATGGGTCCGTTGCAATAAGCACATCTTGGGCTGAAGAGGTTGTGGTAGTCAGATTCACAGTATGGTTTTCCATCACGTTCGAAGAAGTTTCTAGTGCCCAATTCTTGAGAGCAGTGGGCGCACGTGAAATGTTCTGGATGCCAGGTTTTGCCCAAAGCTGTGATGACTTGCCCAACAATTGGCTTTTCGCAAGCGCCGCAACATCCCTTTTGACTTGTATTAACACCTTGACGACTCATATCTGCTTGAAGATTACCAAGCATAGAATCAAGATTTTGCTTTTGTGGCGGAGCCGATTGTAAAGGTGTAGCTTTACTAGGACGCGCGTATTGAGAATCGGTGACCGTCTGGTGTTGTGGACTACCAGATGTTACCTGCAAAAAAATGATTAAGTACAAATTAAATAAAAGTCGAGAAGTAACCGTTACCAAAAACGCGTCTGATACAACTGAGAGCGCGCTTGTCCCATATCCCAGTTAAGGAGACCCTCGGGATACCCCTCCACAAAATACGTTACCCTTCCCCGCGGGAAACCCACACGGTGTCGGGAGATTCCTAATTGTAGAGAAAATACGCGCGTTCGCGCTTTCTCACTCCAAATCGAATTTTATTTTTAAATTTTATCATTTATTAAACTATGGCCTATTTCATCAATTCGGATTAAGTCACGGACCAGAGTATATTTTTTCGGATATTTTTAAATTTACTGCCGCAGATGTGGGTGGGCATTTATTTTTTTAAAGATCTGTTCCATATTTTTATAGAAAATAAACAATAAAAATAGGACACTAAATTACGCAAATAGATTAAAAAGCCATTTGGAAATGTGTTGCTTACCTTACAGTCGGACAAGGTTGCCATGAGGTCATCGAGTTCGCGAGTTGCCGTGGAAGCTGCAGGTGCTTTACTTGTAGTTGTAACATGGGTCGAAATGAGTTCCGTTTCACCTGGATATCCAGTTTCTGTTTTTGTTTCCTTAACCGTGATGGTTACTTTTTTAGGGCCCGTGTAGATCACCTCTCTAAAAGGCCCAAAATTAAGCGCATTCTTTGCGTTGTTGGTTCGTTGCCAAAACTTACCCTGCGTTCAGTTCGTCCAGCAAACTATCGACGGTGGGTCGATTAAGGGTGCTTTGTGCACTGGAAGGTCTCGAATAAGTAGCGGGACTACGACCCCCGGAACCGTTGTAACTTCCGTTTACGCCACCGTTGAAGGTTTCTAAAATAATTGGAACTTAGTGGTCAAGAAACTTATGAAAGAGGAAGACGTACCGGTTGTATTGGCATATTTGGCGTTGCTAAGATCGTGCAAAAGTGTGTCTAATTCGGATAGATTGTTGTTGAATCGTTTTACTGGAGCTGAAGAAGTTTCGACGATTTCGTGAGAACTATAACCACCGTGAGGTGGTTGTGCATGAGTTCTTGATCCAGCAGGTGGTTGAGTTGTTCCGTAGGTTCCCTAAAATTTTGCAATTTGAAAAGGAGAGCGGCCAACTTCGTACTCAAACAATCGTGTACAACCACTTGTTGAAATCGATTCTACAGGTGGTTCAAGCAAAATATACGCTTTCATTTTGCTATATTCTTAAGCGTACAATATAGAAAAGTTTGAATATTATTTACAAAAGTGTTGCTTGTAAAATGTAAAAATAGCTTAGGAGTCGTGGTTTTAGTTAAGTTTCTCATATAACGGCAGTCAACGGATCCCTTTATGGAGCGAACGCTATTGAAAATTGCGGAAAAAGATGCACATGTGCAGTAATTATGAGTAAGAAAAAGATGAAATCAATGATGAGCCCCATACTGAAGCGGAGTTAGGGGGGCCGGAGTACCTAACGACTGCACACGGCTCCACCGTCAACTATACGACGTTCTCGTCGGAGAAGACGTCGTCCGTCCACATTAGTAAATTTTACAAAAAAAACACCTATAAGCTAAAATAAGTCACACTTTTCAAAAATAATTATTATGAAAAAAGTGGAAAACAAAGTACGCCAAGTCGACGCATTTCTAATTTTAATAAAGACACGTTCCAATATTATTTGCATTTGAAATTATCTCGGATTCGCACGCCTTGCCAAAACTAAATTGAGCCATAAAAATTTAAAACGCCACGCGTCCAAAAATCGACACGTAACGAGCCCCTAAAAATAAGACCTTTCGGCCTCGATTAAGCGGAAAAACATCGACGAAAGTGTCGTATAAAAATTTAGAAAATTTCCAAATATATTGTTAACGGCGTTTAAAAATAAATGTAACGAAATATTTTAAGCTTAGGTACCATGTGAATAAATTATTGTTTCTACTTTTAACTCGGCCAATATAATATGCGAAACAAATCGCGTTTCTATAGTGCTTAAAAGAAAATTTACAAGAGCAGTGTAATATTTGGCACTAGATCAAAACATGATCGTTACACGTTTATAGTGATCGACGGATTTGTTATTAATATTTTGTTAATGAAAAAGTTACAATTTTCAAATCAACTTACCACGCTTGCTTGGTAGCCTTCATACTTCTGATAGTTATTGACTTTGGATGGATTATTCAAAGAACCATAGTCAGAATGTGAAACCGTGTGAGAAGGTCTTATTGTATTTTGGAGATCTGCCAAAAGTGCGTCTGCAACAATAAAAAATAATTAAAACAAGTTAGAATGTTTAGTTCATCTGATGTGCAATTTGTAAAATCCATTCAGCAAAACAAAATTGTGAAACGTCTAGCCTCGAACGAATGCTTAGACAAATTACTAAAGCTGTTAGATATATTTTTTATAAACAAAAATAAAACACCCTGTATAATCAAAATTTTATGTCATGGAAATACATAAATTTTGTCTTCACATTTTTTTTACAATTTGAACAGAAAAAGATTTATCGAAATATTTTGGATTCTGGATATAGATACCCTGTATTTAGTGGCAAGTTATGAATTACTTGGTTGGAATTCGAAAATTAAAGTCAAGGTGACGATCAATTTAATGTGTAACAGTTATGTTATACAAGGAATAAATTATTGCAATTACATACACATAAATCAATGTAAAAATTGCAACGATAATGGAGAAGACGAGAAAAAAAAAATTCAAAATTATTGAAATTATTTGTTTCTACATTGTATGCATCCCCAAAACGTCAGCAATCAGGATGATCTTGTAAAAGCATTTCCACTGTTTCATTAGAATACTTCCAGAATAATATATTACGTATCAGACTTGGAAAGTCGCATGTACAGAATGAGCCGAAGGCGAATTCCATAGTTTGACGAATCTAGTAGAATACCTTTCAAAGCAAAGTACGTGTTTTAGTCTTTTTTTGTATTTTTTACGGAATAAGACAACGCAATTCTAAGAGATAAGATAACATTCACAGTTGGCTGGAGAAAATGACTGGCTTAAACTGTAGGTAAAGATAATTTAATTTGAATACCACAACCACGACGCCAGATAAAGGACAATTTCAATTAAATGATATGGTTTCATTTCGATGTAAACGAATCAATGAAAATATGTTTGTGTACATGTATGATGTCACTTTCTCAACAATCCATTCATTTGTTTTATGCAAGCACAATTCGTTCTACAATTTAAAAAAAAATTATTAACCATGACGTTTTGTCAATTGGCCAAACTTTTGTAAATATAGAACCAATTATTTTATCAACAGCGTATCGAAATCCACTCATGGAAACTCAAAATTTTGGACTGTACCAACCTCTACAATCGACACTAGCTCAGCTTACATTCTCCTAACTCGATAACCAAAACTTCAAAATTAAAATCAAAAGCATCCTATCTCCATTCAAGATAAGCTCATCTGCTATCGTGGTAAATAACTTTTTTACAACGAAATCCAAAACAATAGTCTTCTCGTCCACCTTTTGATTTTGGCACCAATCGACAAAAGTTTGTTTTTGAAAATTAAATATAAATTATAAATAAATTACGGTAGTTACGCTAATGCATATATGCATTAACTTGGACGCTTCAATAATTCGGATACTGTTGCAATCCGAACATTTTTGTGACATTGAATTACATAATTCGGAGATATGTAAAAATCATGTACCCCAACCGTAAATAAATTATAGGGGATTCCCCTTCGCGTGCAAAAAATTACTGATTTTGAATATGATTTTGCCGAACAATCTTGTAGTAAATTTATTATACACAAAGATGTTTGTCATTTTCTCAATGCATTCAGTGGGTAAAAGAAAATAACATTCCATCCAATCCAAGATCAATGAACATTATTTCAAAAACGCAAAGCACCAAAAATTAGATGGAACTACCGGGTACTTTTTAGTAACGGCTTCATGTGCCCTTCCATCCCAAACTGAAAATAACTGTAATATAGGGCTTTAATCGAGCATAAAAGTTTAATTTTAATATTTACCGGAAAATAAACCGCGCCAGACGAATTTTTTCATCAAAATACACAATAATCCGTGGAGAAAGCTATAGTTTTCCAATATTTACTTTTTGGCCTGAAAAAATCTACCGTTTTTGTAAAATCCGACTGAAATTTTAAAGTCGTTTTTGTCATTGTAGGCGACGTATTTTACTGCGTAGAGTCCAAAAATTGCATTTTCAGCTGGCGAAAACCGAGGGATATCGCTGACAAATGTGAAAAATGAAAAATCGATTTTCAAGACTTTAATCGACCGTAAAACTTTAATTTTAATATTTACCGGAAAATAAACTGCGTCAGACGAATTTTCTCATCAAAATACATTAGAATCCGTGGAGAAAGCTAGTTTTCCAATATTTATTTTTTGGGCTGAAAAAAATTCAAAGGGGTTCAAAAATCTACCGTTTTTGTAAAATTCGACTGAAATTTTAAAGTCGTTTTTGTCATTGTAGGCGACGTATTTTAACGCGTAGATTGCAAAAATTGCATTTTCAGCTGGCGAAAACCGAAAGAAATTGTTAGAAATCTGACAAATGTGAAAAACCAAAAATCGATTTTCAGGACATTAATCGAGCATAAAAGTTTAATTTAAATATTTACCGGAAAATAAAATGCGTCAAACGAATTTTCTCATCAAAATACATAATAATCTGTGGAGAAAGCTATAGTTTTCCAAAATTTATTTTTTGAGCTGAAAAAATTCAAAGTGGTTAATCTACCGTTTTTGTAAAATCCGACTAAAATTTTAAAGTGGTTCAGTCATTGTAGACGAAGTATTTTAATGAGTATAGTCCAAAAATTGCATTTTCAGCTAGCAAAAGCCGAAGGAAATTGTTAGAAATCTGACAAATGTAAAAAGCAAAAAATCGATTTTCAAGACTTTCATCAACCGTAAAAGTATAATTTTAATATTTACCGGAAAATAAACCGTGTCAGACGAATTTTCCCATCAAAAAACATAAGAATCCGTGGAGAAAACTAGTTTTCAAAAATTTATTTTTTGGGCTGAAAAAAATTCAAAGCGGTTAATCTGCCGTTTTTGTAAAATCCGACTGAAATTTTAAAGTCATTTTTGTCATTGTAGGCGATGTATATTTTAATGAGTAGAGTTCAAAAATTGCATTTTCAGCTGGCGAAAACCGAGGGAAATCGTTAAAAATCGCCAACAAACGTGAAAAATGAAAAATCGATTTTCAAGACTTTAATCAACCGTAAAAGTATAATTTTAATATTTACCGGAAAATAAACCGTGTCAGACGAATTTTCCCATCAAAAAACATAAGAATCCGTGGAGAAAGCTGTAGTTTTCCAAAATTTATTTTTTGGGCTGAAAAAAATTCAAATGGAATTTTTAATAGATAAAATCTATCGTTTTTGTAAAATCCGACTAAAATTTTATAGTCGTTTTTGTCATTGTAGGCGACGTATTTTACTGCGTGAAGTCCAAAAATTGCATTTTCAACTGGCGAAAACCGAGGGAAATCGTTAGAAATCTCTGACAAATGTGAAAAATCAAAAATCAATTTTCAGGACATTAATCGAACATAAAAGTTTAATTTAAATCATCATCATCATTAGGCTTCCCATTCCTTGGGGAATATAGCGGCATTGTTTGATGCTTATAAATCCTTTTTCTGGGAGGGTTAGTTCCCATATTTTCTTCTCTCTTCTCTTCTACAGTTTCTCGTGTGTTTTTGCCTCTTCCTTCACCTTTCTCCATCGGCTTCTATTCATAGCTCTCTCTCTCCAGTCATCCACTCCCATGCTCTGTAGGTCGTTCATCACCTCATCCTTCCATCTCTCCCTAGGTCTCTTCCTCTTGGTCTTTCTGTGTTCGGGCTCCAGTTCATTAGAGTTGCTATTACACTGTTTTTGTCGTAGTTTTTGTCATTGTTGGCGACGTATTTTAATGCGTAGAGTCCAAAAATTGCATTTTCAGCTGGCGAAAACCGAGGGAAATCGTTAGAAATCGCTGACAAATGTGAAAAACAAAAAATCGATTTTCAAGACTTTAATCGACCGTAAAAGTTTAATTTTAATATTTACATTTATCGAACAATTTATACAATGTTGAATAAAATCGGTAACGGTTTCAGTACCAAATAAACACTTTCAGACCAAGTTTCACAATAATCTGAATGGATAATAATAATCTAATCTAAATAGATCGAGAAAAAACAGCAATGTTCGAAAATAAATGTTATAAAAAAATTTTAAAGAAAAACAGTAAAATGTAAGGTTATTGCCTAAATGTTAAACCGAGCTTCTGTGTTTTGAATTATTGTAGTAAATTAGATAAGAAAGCAAGGGATTTTCTTGTACAATATTACAAATTGATACAAAATACTAACTACTTCAAGCTCATTGACGTGTCTGACACGTCCACTCCAAAGAGCGCCGTGTCTCTGTTAACCAGTTCAAACCCACATCAATTGTGGATACACAACGTTAAACCCTATGCGATATACACATTAATTACACCCAGAGTACATTAAACAAAGACACGGAGAACGTGGAACTATAGACGTGTCAGATGCGACGCTGGATCAAAAGTGGTTAAAAAATATTCTACACTCGAGAAAATATTTTTTTGATTTTTGTGAGAAAAACACTTCTGGATTCCAATAAAATAGAAAATAATTTTGTTAGTGAATGATAAATGAACAGATCTTTTGATCTTTACATGACCTTGTAACTAATTTATTTGTTTGCCAAATTGTTTAAAATTTTTAATTTAAATTTTTTGTGACGATCGAAGGATAATCTCAAAATACATTCGTGTGGTTTTTTACCGGAAAATTTTAGTTTGGTTAATTTCATTTGATTAAAAATTAATTATAGGTATTCGCATAAAATAACATAAAATTTTAAAATGTTCGAGTTAATGTATCGCATTAAAAATCAATTATATTTTATGAGCTTTTAGCTAATAAGTTTAATATTAATTAAAATTTTATATTATTATTTATTTTAACAATTAGAAAACTATAAGTTGTGTCTATTGGTTAGCTCAGGTTGGATCGAATTTATAATTAATTTCATTTAAAAGGCTAATTTGTTTGTACTAATAGACACAACTATAAAATTTTGCTCTAGGTAATTTATACGACGGAAATTTACACGACAACTTTTATATGACATGCATTTGCACGATATTCGAATGAAATGAATTGTGAAATGAATTATTTTTTAATAAATTTTTGTCAATTTCAGTAATTGTATACCTGGCTCCAGAAATACTATTATCAAGATCTAAAATAATTTTCATTTGATTAAAAAAGAAAAACTTGAATTCGTGGCGAATTTGTTCACGTTGGAGTTTTGGTTAAGGACACCACTTCGAATAAGTTTAAAAACAATAATACAACATTTTCGGAAACATAAATTCAGATGCACTTTATTACATCGACATAATTTCAATTAACTGTGCCAAATCCATGATTTCTTTAATTTATTTTTAATTGTCTAAAAGTTGTGCCAAATCACCAATCATAAAAGATATAATTTGCATGTGAATCGTAAAGATGGATCATCCAGCTTCAAATACCAAAACGTTAAGTGACATTTGCTTTTGACGGTGATGAAACTAACACGAAATTTGTAGTAAAAACGTCTAAAGTAATTTAGTACACGTGATTAACACTTTAAACAATAATCCAACTATTTTACTACTAAAATTTGAGTTTCTTTATGATGGAACTAAAAATTGCTTACCCCAATGATTTTTAAGATCATCTCCACTACATAAATCATTTTGGATCATGGTTAAAATGCTCGATCAAAACACAACCACAAATTGAGATTAATTAGAATAATTAACACTTAAAATAACTATTTATACCTTGTCTGCAAAGGGAAAACCACAAAGTGCTCGAATGGACTAAAAATATTTGTCACTGATAACAAATATGACTAAACCCTTCTAAAAATTCAAAGGCTTGGTCATACCATGTCGATATACTATGATATGAAGAGCTGGGGGGAAAACGATAAATATCGCAGAAACTAAATTTCTAAGAGATCTTTATTTCTCATCAGTAGTACAGTATTATTAACCCTAGCTGACACAGGCGATTTTTGACCCGTCATTGGGCATCTGTATAGTGGTTAATGTTGTTGTCCACCCTTTGGCCTCGCTCGTGGAGGATTACCACAATTGGTATAATATGTTTCTAATATACTAGCCAATTAGAGGTGCGTCACGAACAGACACATAACTGTAGTTGTTTTATATGTGATTATAAGTCTCCCTTCACATATACCACCACATAGTGTGCTGTCAAAAATGTTAAATTTTTACTATTATTTTTGATTTAATCTCATACAAAAGAAAATCAAGATTGGTGACTCATCAGATGTAGGTTCCCAATGTTAAACAAAAAAAAATAGAGAAACTCCTTACAAATTTTAAGGGTGCTGATTTTCCTTCGTACTACAACTGTGCCCACAAAATGAGGTAAAAATTATATTAGATATTCAATTGGACAAAAAAATTAAAAGTAGAATTTAAACTTCGATGTTAAGAACAGCCAAAACTAATAATAGATGACCGATTTTAATCAAAATATTTAAAAACACCGTTGAAAATACGATCATTAATATCTACATTGTAGACACTGTTTCTACAAAATATTATCACAAAAATAAATAAATAGTGAAGTGTGTATCCGTTCTTTTTAGTATAAATTCAAAAATTAGTAAAATGTTTAATATATTCAGTTCCGGATTAGCACAGTAGCAGAAGTAGCAAACGTCTCTGGAAGTCCCGCGCCAAGCAGAAAGTAACTGATTTTAGTTTTATTAAAAGACAAAGAAAAGGTCACATCAGTTCCCGTCTCTGGGGGGGGGGCCTCGAGCCAAGCAAAAAAAGTGTTTTTATTAGAAAGGGCGAAAAAAAATAATCAAAATAACCTTAAATCTAGTACCGGTGTAAGTCGAAATCGTGTAAGTCGAGATTCAAGATTAGTGCAAATCAAAATATTGTGTTCTATATAACAAGAAACCGTGCAACTTGATCAAAACTCGCACAAAATAGAAGGTTCCGTTCTAAAGTGCAAAAATTACAAAACACGTGGTTAGTTCAGTTAAGGGTGTACTATTGCCCGTAAGTAATATAAATAACATAATATTTACAAAACGCATTATGTAATTCACACTATTAGTGTGATATAAAAACGCCTGGATGTAGGCCACCTATAAAACACGAATTTAATTCAGTGCTCAGTGACTATATCGCACACCCAGAAAAATACGTTGTAAAGGGTAGTTCACACTACATATTTTTCATATGACTTGTCACATGACTTCTCATATGAGGAATTTTTTTACGTTCACACTATATGATTTTTGATATTATAGAAGTTATGGGTTTTATGATTGGCTGTTGTGATGGTATGATTTTAGCCATGACTTTTCTTATGACTAAGTCATATGATAAATCATATAGTGTGAACTACCCTTAAGTCAAAAACTGTCACTTTTAACACCAAAAGTCTTATAAAACTATGCTGCATATAATAAAAACGACATAATTCACTATTTCACTGTATTTTATTAGGCTTACGATATTATGCTTACAGACTGAATCAAATTCGTGTAGTATGGTTGGCCTATATCTAGGCGTTTTGACGTCATCACTAATAGTCAATTGTAAACAGAATAGTAAGCATTTCTCAAAAACCGCGTAACTAAAGTACCGTGTAAGTCGAAGGGTACGCCTATCTGTATTTCCTTAATATTTTATTTTCATCTTTTTTGAGTTTTTCTATTGTTTACCGAATAAAGTGACTTTTTCTCTTTTTTGTGAGTTTTATTTAATTATTAGGCGTTCGGTATTTTTCACAGTTGGTTGTCATTCAAATTTCCGTAAATCAAATGTTTCTATTATTCGAACAATTTGGACAGAATTTTCAATCGTAACTCGAATTTTTCTAAGAGATTCTAATAAGATGAAAGCCTAAGTATGCACTTTTCATTTGATGGCGTCAATATAATTCATGTAGAAGAACTAGGAGTCCCTGGTAGACACAGTTGTGTAACAATAAATACTTAGCTGTGTTCTAAACTTTAGACTACCTCAATACTCATTAATAATTACTGGAATTTTAAAAATTTCAAGTTAACAGAACGCAATAAAAATAAAAATTTTAAGTTTTTCCTTTCAATTTTTTATTGGCTACCCAAGGATCCCTGGAGGTGAAGACATAGTTTGATAAGCGCTAGTCTTTTCTTTAATTTTTTTATTTTAAGTTTTCCATTTGATGCGCCCCCTACAACCCTATTTTACTTCTCTAAAAGTTTTAAAAAAATTTCACCAGGATGAATTTTTCTTCTTCCTTCCAGTGTCAGTAGGTATAACCTACCCACATACACCTATATTTCTGCAGAAAATTCTTTCACTTTTTCGACCTTTTTTGCCTAAAAATTTTTCTTAATAGTCCTTCGATTAAATAATCCATTACAAATAAGGAAATAAAAAAACGAAGAAGAAAAATTGTGAAAACAGTTGTAATATACTATTAAATAATTTATATTGAGTGGGTATAATAGAAGGTGAAGGTTACAAATGGAAAGACATTCTTGATCTATAAAAATTTGAGTCATTAGGGTAAAATAAAAATATACGGGATGTTTTTCGTGTGTGTAACTTACTCCCCCCAAAATATTTTGCTAAAAAAATGTATGCGCGTTATTGCAGTAGAAATTTTAGTCCGTGATTCAATCCGACCACTTCCAAGTTAATTTTGTCCTGTTAGTTTTTTTTTAATAAAATTTTCGATTAAAAAATGCGAGGTGCAAAAGCGCCTAAATGATTTAGTATAAAAAAAAGTTAATTAAAGAACAGCAGTTATTTTTAAACCAATGACGTTATTGAAGGTATTGTGCAATAAAACTAATCTCCGAGGTTATAATCATCTATCGACAGTCTGCGGTTATTTTTGATTATTAAAAAAATAAATTTCAACGAGAAAAAATACTTACTGAGGTATCTCTCCCATTCGACATGATTTTTGAAATGGTGCCTCTGGTAAGGGGTGTTATAGTTGTTGTACGAAATTGTTTTATCAAACGTCACAGTTTTGGGCGAAGGTGTACGTGCGTAAAATTTGGTCGACATTTTTTAAACTCAAAAAGCGCGTAAAATTTTACAAAAACTAGAAAACAATTAAGTGAAGTATCCCGATTATGACTAACACTCTCCCGTGTTTTGGTAATTTCCAATTCCCAAATCGACTAAAAATAGACCCACCGCAAATTTTTAGAATTACATAATTCAAAAACAAATCAACGTTTCCCACTCGCTTCGTTCAAAGTTAAGACGTAAAAGTTTATTAATGTCACCTAATTAGAATCCAGGTAAATTTTTAATTTCAACTTCCGACACAAAACCGAAGGATAGCCGACACTGTACGTCCAAAAATAATAACATTAAAAATAGCAACAAACAACTACTTCAATTTTGTTTATTAGCATATCTACACCGGAAATAACAAAATTTCCAATTTTCCGATCAGTTCGTCCGTAAAACGCACCGAACAGTAAAAATCGATCGACCCATTTAAACTTTAATTTGTGTAAGTAAACAAGCAATCATTTTCATCAAGGACTGAACACCCATGCAAACTTCCAAATTTGACGATACGCGTCCGTAGGATGCAGAGAGTTACCATTTTTGTAATAAAAAAAAAAGTTGTAGGAAACGGAATGCGCGAATTACAAAAATTTAACATGCCGCAAAATTGAAAATGAATTTACCTATGCCCGTTTCGCCAAGGTGACTTTTTGATTTTATTGTGCATGACTGACATGGTAATAAGTAATAACATATTATATAAGAATAAGGGAGGCTACACACTAACTCTGTTGACTTCTATCAGCAGGTGGTTGTTTTGCTTCCACTCCCAGTGGACGAATAGGGGTAATGGAAAAATAAAAATCTAAAAAGTTCCTCTAATTATACTTAATAAATTATTACACCAAACAATGCACAAGTATTAATCGTCTTCCTCATCTTCCTCGTCTTCGCCTTCACTTTCGATATCATACGCCAGAACCGGTTCATCACAACGAAATTTTTTTTGCAATATCTCCAGAACAGTCTCTTGTATAAGTTCGACATTCTCACAAGGAGTGTAATCGTCCTCGGTAGATCTAGAAATGGTTATAATGGTAGGAGGAAGAGGCAAAGCATCCAAAAAGTTTCTAAATGCTTCGAACATAACCTCGAGTTCTTTTTCTGTCGAAACGTGATGAGGTAGCTCAGTGTTATCGCACGTACAACCAGCATCGTGAATCAATTCCCAGTCAACGTGACTATCATTGTAACTTTTCAAAACTGCCTCCATAATTTCACGAACCATAACGTAACGTTCTGATGGATTCTCACCACACGGAGGCATCTCCCTATTTTCTTCCATGTACTTAAACAAACCCTCTAATTCCTGGATTTGTTCCTCGCGTTCGGCAACAGTTTCCATAACACACTTCAAAGTTTTTGTGGCAGGTGGTACGAAATTATAAAGGATCTGCAATTTTTCATAAAGCGAAGCTAACTTGTAAATACTACGAAACGGATTCTGAGTGCTAAAGAAATCTAAATCGATGTCTAAGATGTAAGGATTCGGTAACGTTCTGATCAACTTTTCCATACTTCGAAAATCGTCGGAAGTACCTTCCAGGTTTTTCCCCAGCATGGTAACGATTAGAGTCGCTTTCTTTATGTTATCCAAATTTTCGGTGGGAGAAAATAAACATTCCGAAACGAAATAATTTTCCTTGCAGTCTAACCTAATGGTACCTTTAGACTTTTCCTTCCCAATTTGAAATTCATACCTTCCTTCGTCGATTTGCAAGCACCAAGGTGGCTTCACCCACACCAAATTCTTAAAATGACCAGCGTAGACACCTGGCATTAACCAATTTTCGATACTCACGAAGTCAAATAATTTGTTCTTATCATACACAACATCTGCAGACATATCCTTTGGAATTAACATATCTGGATGCGAATCCAAATGGATGAACGTGATGCCCTCTAAAGGGAGATGCTTGGAGCCGATGTTACGATAAATATAGGGCAGCACTTCGTGATGATATTCGACCACGTAAATCGGAATCTTCGTGTGTCGCTTGATTTTTGAAGATTTTTTTGACGTTCCAGCATCACCTGTTGACGAAAAAGTCACTAAGTTTCACTAACACCACATCAGGGAAGAAAACACAACACAGCACTATAACAAAAATCAAGAAGGGGCCGCGAACGCTTTCAATTAAAAATTAATTTAAAATTTGAGTTAGCTCACCATTCATTTTTTTTATATCCAAGGAACAAATTTTTTCAATTAAAACCATCAAAAAAACGCGATAAGTACACCAGATAGAACTAAAGAGTGTAATGCATTCTTCGCAATCAGGTCATGTTTACGTCACCACCAGATGAAATTTTTTAAGTCGGTTTACAATTACAGTTGTTGCAAAGAGTAAACAAAGAAGCAAAAAATTTGGTGGGTGTTTAAAAGAATTAATCATTCGCTTAAAAATTCCATCAATTTATTCAAAAACTGTTAACGCTGCGCGGAAAATCTGAGTTCCATAATCGGACTTGATGGATGGAGCTTTTATTTAGCTTCTTTTGAATTTTCTCATAAGACTTCGAGTATAAGATGTGAGTTAAGTTATTTGTTTCTAATCTCAGCCGACGCCCTGGCGCATTTAAACCAATTAATTAATTAGCAGTTTCAACAACTTTTTGAATATGAAAGATAAAATCTTGTCGAAATTTTTCTTGTGCCAATTTTACTGTAGCATATTACAATAATTGACGAAAATATAAGCTAATATTATCCCAAACTTGCCAAAATATGCCAATGTCAATAAAATAATGTTGTTGCAGTGGTTTAAAAAGCTTTGGTATTTGTCATAAATTTAAATAAAAGCAAAAATACTTTTGATTTATACCTCTGTGTGTGCTACGGTAATTATGATTATTGATTGCAGAATAATGTACAGGGAGGACCAAAACGAGAATATTTTAAACAAAAATATGTAAGTCTTCAGAAGTCATCCTTCCATCCCCATTTCACCCTATCTATGAAATTTTAAATAAATTGGTGTCAACAGTTTGTGCCTCAATAGTTACGGAAATCTTTGCTGCTGACGCGCAAGATGGATTAATGAGATTTTAATTTATTTTCTTTGTTTCAACATTTTTTGTCGTCATATTTTAATGAAGATACAATTAAATGTTTAAGCTTACATTCTTTGTCTGTAATTTAGTCTTAAAAGGGCTCGATATGCCGAGAGTTACCCCCTGGTAACTTTATATTATTTTTGTCTAAGCAACCTAAAACACACTTGACCACTTCCATCTTTATTGTGTGCACTATTAGAGACGAATGTTAGTAAATGGCCCAAAAAAACAATTACAAAACAAAAACTTTATGGATGACTGAAAATAGGGCCTAAAATTTACCAAAACAGAAAAATACAAAAACTGGCATTTGGGTCCACGCAACTCTTCAACTGGAATCTTTGAACATGTGAATTAGCACCGTGGTGGAACTAACTTGCATCCACACTCCATATCGACGCCCAAATGTGTTATTAAGGTCGATAATTGCATAGAAAATGCAAAATTTAAAATCGATTTTTGGTCAAGCTAATCAATATATTATGACATTCCTACTTCTCCATGTCTATAACCCTTAATTTTATTGTTAACTATGAAATTCCGTTGAGTTTCCTTTAATAAATATAATATCTTCTGGTCCGGAATTTCGTACTATTACCAACCAAAATTTGAATCTTAAGATGTCCTATGCTCATGTCATCTCTTTAGTATGTCAGATTTTTATGCGCAACTCATTTACATATTATTAAATAATTAAATTCCAGTTTAAAAGTAGACAAAACATCAACTGACGTCACAATTTGCATACGTAATATATTTTTATAAAGATGGAGTTTATTATATTTTTAATATTATATTAATTATTATAATAAATTATGTTACCTTTTCTTAAAAAATTTTATTTGTTACTTTTTTGTAACATTATTTTATCGGAAATAAAGATTTAACCACTTAATGCACACCTTAATCGTGGAGTGGTCAACGTTAAACAAGGATACGAGGCGCGTGGGAGTGGACGTGTCGTGTCGGACACACACGACAATATGACAATATGAATGTATTTATTGCATAAATAGTGGACAACAAAATATACTTATAAAATTGATATTGGTAGAACCAAAATAAGGTGAGATTAGAAATCAACACACCGAAATTAATACAGAAATAAAAATAAAAAAATAAACATAAACAAAAATTTGTTGATTAGTATTATTAAACACAGCTGAAACAACCACAGCCGTTTATTTATTTATAAATTGTGAAGTTTTGATAGTAATCTCAAGATCTTATTTAAAAATATCGTGCATAGGTATTAGTAATGATACAAAATATACCTCATATTAACATGACAAAGAGCCAAAAAAGCAGATTAATGACAAGCGTGTTTAAAGTCAACGTGACCAGACACAAAAATGTTTGCACGATATCTTCAAGAAAAATTGCATCAGCTATTGGGGGAAAATATAATAGGGTACTTTAGAAAATTAAGAACGAAAATTAATGAAGCATAAATCGAAATTATGTTCAGTTTGAATTACCACATGACAAGATCCGCTTTATACTTAATACCAAAACTTTGGAAGTAATGGATAGACAGATAATAATAGTTGAGTCAATTGATAACAGAGGGACACACTGTGACATCTGACACACCAATCAGAGAAAATTAAGGTACTCTGGAGAACTTTTCGATAAATTACAAAACCTTTTGATCATGAAATCCAACAGATCGAATCTTAATTAAATGATAGATCTCCTAGCAAATGCCTTGGTCTACTTAGCCACTGATTTCTAAGGTATTGCTATATTTATTCCATGCTAAATGTAATTTGATTCGATTCTCTGATGAGAATTTTAGCAAAAAGCTGAACTCCCAGCTTTTAGCTGATAATCAATTTTTACTTTGTAGCATTTTAAATGCTTGACATTTTTCCTTAAAAATGTGGTTTTCTGGCTATCTCACGTTGTTGGTGCTGTCCTCAAAAGCTGCGACAAGACAAATATCCGATGGTGCAAAGGGAATCTGAACTTGTAAAAAGAAGTACGTACGAAAACATGATCCAAATTTTCCAATAGCAAATTCGACTAGGTCACAGCTGATAAGGTCAGAACGAATTGAGGTGAAGCTCAAGCGATAGCTGACAAAATAGAACCAGATGTAGAACATCCATTTAAAATCAACCATGATGAAGAAAAAATAATGGCGATGATGCGCAGACTTCAAGCCAGTTATATTTTTAAGATGGTAAAATGAAATTTCCATGCGTTGTTAATAAATTTAAAAATTTGGATTATGTTTTAGTACCCACTACTTTTGCAAGTTCAGATCCCTTTCCAC
Source organism: Rhagonycha fulva (assembly GCA_905340355.1). Taxonomy (NCBI): domain Eukaryota; kingdom Metazoa; phylum Arthropoda; class Insecta; order Coleoptera; family Cantharidae; genus Rhagonycha; species Rhagonycha fulva. The sequence continues at coordinate 6,671,349 of HG996559.1, forward strand.
CATCGAATATTTGTCTTATTGCATCTTTTGAAGACATCACCAACGACGTGGGATAACCAAAAAACTATAATTATTTTTGTAGTGGCACATTTAAAAAATTAGCTTGCCTCAATAATTTAATATCGCCATTGAATTGAAATGCTACCGTTTGCAGGTGAATTAATTCTTGTTTAATTATGTAGTTTTTGTTACTTTTAGCTTTACACCTGAATCACCGTGAACGATTAATCATTGGTTACGTTTAAAGTATGATGACATTCAGCTGTTTGAATTTCGCTAAACGTTACGCTTGTATTTATACACACTGTGCTACTTAATCTATAGATTACTGAGTCACTGAGAAAACTCAAGATTAAAGATAATCGGAATTTTTAAAACTAATGGAAGGGTCACATGTTAAATTCATCATTAGTCCCAACGACACAGCGTACAATTTTTGCGCTGAGGTATTTACTCAACAGTTGCAAGTAAGCACTTGCTCATCAGAGTTTAATTTTCCAAACGTTCCAAAAGAATTGATGTTTAATCGAACGGATTGTAGTAGAAAAGTAAGTTGAAAGACACATTCTAGTACTCATTTTTACTTCATGAGATCTCTTTCAAATACGTGTTTGTATAGTCAACTTTACCAACGTTTTATGTCTGTATTGGGCAGTCTCCTGGATTCACCAATTAATTATTTTATATTGAAGTTTTGGAATCAAACAACATTACTCGACTTTTGTCTTTTTGAATAAAACCAAGTCTTCCTTTACTTCTGCGTTTTATTTAGAAGACTGACGCCCCAATTTTGTTTTTCTTACTTAGTTGCCAAGCGATGACCTGACGTAAGTACCCTAGAACCACGTACGCGCTACCCAAGTTCTGATTCTGAACAGAGGGTTGTAATTCCTCAGCTAACCTGTCTATCCTAACATCGTAGATCAGCGGAGCAAGTGACCCAAATTAGAGCAATTTGTGTTACAACTTAAATTAACAGTTTTTTTTTTAATTTCGCCTGTTGCGTTGTTTTATTCGCTTCGTTCAGACACATATCCGAAAAGAGAAATAAAAATTAACCATCGGTGCACTCCACATGTATCCGCTTCGTTCATATTGTTTTCCTTTCCTCCCCACCTCGGTTCTATTTATCTGCGACCTTGGTTTTTTGGGTTTACGTGTCCTTTAAAACACGAAGACGACCATAACTAAATTTGACTCTGGTACCTTGAGGGGTATTTATTGTAACTTTTAACTTCTCACTTTTCAACTTTTCAGTTTGTAATTTCAACATTTCAGATGCAAAAAAATATCGTATGTGGTTGTCCCACTGGATGAGAGATCGGGATTGTCGGATATGGGCATCACATGACTTTACCATACATAAATCTTATGATAACATCACCTGTGTCTTAAATGTTATTTCCATACAGATTACATAATGAATAATTATTATATTTTTGTAATTTAATTTTCATTCTATGTACCTATATTTGTCTCCGGTTTTGGCCGCCTCTATGAATCGGCGCCCGTGTACACGTGACCCTGAATTATAAAAAGTAAAACAAGCTTCACAAAAATCTGATGTGACACAACACATGACTTTCCCATTTAAAGTGCAAGTGAACTTCTACCGTTATTTATTAATCGACGTGTATTGCCTGTTGCACATGAGTGTACAGAGATTTTATAAATTCATGTAAACAATTAGTTAGATTTATTATTCCTAATTTGATTTACACAAATAATAGCAAATTATGTACCTAAAGCTGCCCCGGGCCTCACAGTTTTAGAAGGCTTCAATTTTCAATTTCTTTCACCTAAAGCAGGAGTCAGAAAACTTTTAAGCCAGTTGAATTAAAAATATAAATTTCATGAATTTCAAAGAACCAAAAATTTTAGTTTCTGCTTTTACATTCTATTTCTGTTTCCATTTTTCCATCCCGATAATTTAGCGGAATTCCATTTTTAGTATAGAACTTGAAAATCCGCGGTTTGCCGACCCCTACCCTAGAGGTACCCGTGTACCTTTAAGACCAAAATATTAGTTGTTCTTTTCTCTTCTTCGCTTAAGAATATATTTTGACCTCTCAAGAGAGTCAACCACCACAATATGTGACGTCAATGCAACTTTTTAAAAGAAATCTGTTAACTAAAACTACACTACAAATATAATTTATGTGTGCAAAAGTTTCTGGACGAACCTCGTAGTTGTTATTTTCATAAATAACCTGAGGACAAAGACACAAAAAACTTGGCAGGCTGAGTTCTCTAATCTCGTTCAAATTTTAAAGTTGGAAATGTTAAAGTTTGTTTAGTGAAGTGAAAAGCGCGTTTTCTATTAAGTCAATATTATAAATTTTGTTGCATCCTGTGCATGGTTGTCGCACAAACGAGGTAAGACAAAGCAAAAAAAATTGGCAATGATAATTGTGCAATTATTTAATTCTAAATTTGCTGAAATGTTTTAACATTTTAAACAATTTTGCTTGGTTACTCAATTAATTAAATGTTTATTTATAAATTTTAGTGACATCATTTCAAATAACATTTCAAGTAATACAATCGAGCAATTTGAATGTAACAATATGTATATAGAAAACACTTACATCCAGGAGAGGTGCCGTTTTTAAGAGTACACTGATAGGGGTGTAAAGTCCCGGGCACAACTTTTCCGTACATTGTGCGATCCATGATTTTTTTGATTTTCGAACGAACACAAAAGTCAAGTCAAAACATGAGTTACAAAATAAGCACTTGGAAACGATCTAAACTGGCCGACTGAAAAATATTTCGAGATACTTGAACTGAAAAGAAAGTTCAAACATCGAAAATATTTTTATTTTCCTATATTATGTTCACAAAGAGGAAACTGTCGCATAAGTTACTCGGATTCGTTGTACAAAACGACGACTTCGGAGACAAAATTAGACGGATCCCACAATAAAACAACAAAAGCACGCTGTTCCCTAATTGTGTAGTTTTATCGCGGATGTAAATGAAAATGTGCGCCGGAGTAAATGATGGCAATTTTTGTTAATTGCTTCGTTAATTTAAACTATTTACGTAACCAATCAAAAAAATGCAAATACACGACTAAACAAGAACATAAAATAAGAGACTTTTAACAAAAGTAAACCAAAATTTGTGTCAAGGGTACGAATATGTCCATTTAAAGCATGAAATTTAAAGTGGAACGAAAAATGCATGCCATACCAATCAATTAATTGGTATGATTAATTGTTTACCCACGAGATATTGGAGCCGCTCATATCAATTGAACGGAGTTTTGACCTTTGGAAAACTGTAAGTATCTTATACGCTCACACTTGGGTGCAACTTGATCAATTAAACCAAATTTATACGAAACTTTCGTAGCACCCTATACATTGATCTTACTTAAACAGCCCTTAAAAACAAAAGAAAAGCATACCAAAACAATCGAAAATTTTGTTTGGTCTCCTTCACCTCAATTATAAATTAAGCGTAACAAACTCAAATTTTTGTTTAAATTTTAGCAATTCTGACGTTACTTTTTGTTATTTTAACCCATTTTTTAGTAATAGAAAGTTGTGAAAACAATACATTTATTATAAACGCCTAAGTTAAGGTTATGTGCATTACTTGACAGGTGGTAAAAAATTGGAATCAAATTGCTTACCTAAATCGTCCATTGTAGCTGCCTCTTAACAAAGATAACAATTAACTTTTAAGCGACACAGAATCTATAATTACAAACACAATTATTTAATCAGACGTTTTACACACCTAACTACCGTCATCAAATGTCAATCAACACTTCCTAGTAAATTAATCGGCAAGTTAGGCAACCTATTTAGCACGCGTGAATCTGCGGTTCTCAAACTTGAAGACCCTCATAAGTAAAAATCCTTATATAGTAAGAATTGTGTTACAAATTGTTATCGTTCTTGCTTCACCGAAAATGAGTCATATTTTCAAAACCTTGCGTTTTTTATGTTGCGAAAAAATTTCTAAGCTCATCAAAAAACTGGAAAATCCCCATTATCACAAAAGGTTACGATATTATCAAATGAACTTTTATCAGTGTTCTATAACAAAATGACCATCAAACAGCGTAAATCAATTTTAACGCTTTTAATTTTAACAATTTTGGGAAGTAGGTGGTTATTTCCAAAATAATTTAAGAATAATTTTTTTCTTTGATTTAGGAGATGTGATCGGTGATTGTCCAAATATTGTAACGAAAACGGAATGGGGTGGTAGAGCTGCAAGCGAAGTTGCGTATTCCGTATTTCCGATTGAAAATGTGATCATTCATCATACGGTTACACGAACGTGTGCCAGCAAATTGCAATGTTCGGACTTGTTGACAAGTATTCAAAATTATCATATGGATCATCAACATTTTGATGATATAGCTTACAAGTAAGTATTTTAGGCTTCTATGCGAAGTATTGCAAAAAGCCTTATGTTCTGGAGCCGTGTCCGTCCGTCCATCTGCATGTTTCAAATTTAAGAACTATTACAAGCTTTAGAACTGCGGTCATCCGAGTTCTACCTTGTTTATTTTAAACGTGTGTGAAGGCCACTTTCAAAATTATTGATTAATTCACGACTGTATCATATCTCAAGTTTGATGGGTTGAAAGGTAATTCTGATTTTTAGTTTCATGGTAGGAGGTGATGGAAAAATTTATGAAGGACGTGGATGGCACAAAATAGGATCTCATACAAGAGGCTACAACAGCAAATCAATTGCAATTGCGTTTCTGGGAAATTTTACCAGTAAGTGATTTTTCAGGTCAAAAAAAAAACATTTATGGTCGTTCAATTTTTTGACAGGAACTCTTCCAACAGAAGATCAACTTGAAGTTGCCCAAGATTTATTAGAATGCGGTGTGGAATTAGGAGAGTTGACTGAAGAGTACAAACTCTATGGAGCTAGGCAACTTAGCGCAACTCAGAGTCCTGGATTAAGGCTTTATAATGAAATTCAAAAATGGAGGCGCTTTAAAACTACAGTTTAATTTAATGAAATATGAAAAAAAATGAATTTTGTAAAAATTGACAAGGCAAATAAAGTTAGCGTATGTTAAAACTTCACCAAAGGGCTTTATATAATCAACCATTGGCTATTGAGATTTATAGCTTCTCTAAATTACTGGAAAGGTATACTTGTACCTTGTTTATTTTATATGGGTTTTATCAACAATGCTACACTTGCTTATGGATTTTTATTTTTTAAACTATTAAAATTGTATTTCTAAAAATCCGTAATTATAATTTTGGACATTTAAAAAAGTTATGAAGATAATCAGGGGCTGTAGAGTATAGGCATAAAATATTACCGATGAGGGCGCTGCAAAAGATGGAAAATGGCTGGCTAAAACAGTATTTTTGACAGCTGTCAAATCAGTTATGCGGTATGGTATTGGCTGTCAGACTGTTTACGTCAGCCATTACTGTACTAGCAATTTCAGCCGCTAGACGTCGTTTTGTTAATATTTTTCGCCTATACTAACGACAAGCTAATTTATTGTATAAACATGGCTGAAGGGAGCGAGAAAGTTCCCCTCCCTCATGAAAAAAGTTTATGATAGACGTTCACATTTTTAACGCTAGAAACGCTACCGTAGAGCTTTCTTGCTAAATACTCAAATAAGGAAGCAAAAAACCTTGACGTTAGCATTAAAAAAATGAACTTTTATCATGAAATTTTTAACTTTAGAGGACGCTAACGTCAGCTTTCTCGCTCCCTATACAAAGTGCATCAACATGGAAAAACTGATGAGAAAATTTAATAATATTAAAAATAGAAAACCGCAGTTGTCTTGATTTTTTCTATATTAAATTTTGATGTTCTTAATAATATGTTTTTGATTTTCGTCTTCTGAGTAGACACCCAAAAAATTTCTTGGGCCTCCTCTAAAATTACACCGTGTCTACGGCACTGAACACGTTATCGATACATTAAAGTTCTTTTATCACAAATGTTAATTGTTTTTATAAGAGACCATCAGAGTAATAGTCAAGCGAGTTGACTACGAAGGCCCAACACCCAGTTCGAATTTGAGTAAAATAACAACTTTATTCTGGCCGTCTTGCTGGTCTTCTAGGTTGGGGCTTCTACGTCTGGATTTTTACCACGAACCACGTCGTAGGTAAAAAATGTAAAATGCTTACAAAACCAAACGCCGCTTGGCAATTTTGGAATAGTTAAGTAGTTAATAGCTGTATAATTGTTGTATGTATTTATGTATGCACATAATTAACCCTAAATTAATGTATAGCTATAAAAAAATGTTTCTGTCAGTTAAGAATTCTTAAGGGGTTATACCACTGTAGAAGCCTGAAATGAACCAACTTTTAGACATTTTTTTGGATTAGAAAATAGTAGTTTATATCACGAGGGCGTAAGGGGTTGTTTTTCGTCACGAGACGTAGTTTATGACACGAGCCGCAAGGCGGCGAGGGGAATAATAGTCGAGAGATGGAAAAACCCTGGAGCCCGAGTATTATGAACAGCTTTTCGTGAATTTGGGAATAATATCCGACAAAACTCACGATTTTTTTTGCAATAATTGCATAAATTTTATAAATTATAACACGTTTTATTTGACATCGTGGTAGTGTAAAACCAACTTCTACTTGTAACCATGGTGTTTTTCTTGGCACCAGTTGGTACCCTAGAGGGCGGCCATGTTAGAGCGCCATGTTCAATTTGATTTCTGCTCTCGTGAAGTTTGCACGTTTGTGTATTGTGTCGTGTGTTTTCAATTAAAAATGCCTAAAAACCAAGAAATAATCGTTAAATAATCAATAAATACGACATTTTTGTACACCAATAGTTAGCCTGCTTATCCACCTATAAACAGCCCCACGCTTTTATGTTGATGTTTTCACGAAGCTTTGTTTGCTTTTATTAAAATTATTTTCTACTTTTTAGTGCACTTTTGTAATTTTAAATAAAAGGTTTTTTTTTAAAAATTATAATTTTTTATTTAATTTTTTATTCTTAAATGTCTTGAAATATCGGATTTATTTCGCATTTTTGCAGCTTCAACTTTTTTGTTAAATAATTGATAAAACTTTAAAAAAATTATAGAACTGATTTCAGGGAAGCAAGACCTTTCAAATGAGGTGTTACTTGCCATATCATCCCTATTAACATTTCAGGAGTTGTCATGACAGCGCAAAGGGATGAAACAATACGGGAGTGACATTAGTCGCAAAAGTTGTCCCCCTCGATGATAAAATTGACGTGTTTTTGCATTTCTTAAAAAAAAGTTCTGCTGGCCACAATCCCGTCTGTTTTGTTTTCAAAAGGCCACCCTGTATATTTTTTAACAAAAAGATTTTTATGAACTGACAGATCAGTGCAAAGCTTTCAAAAATAAATCTTTAAAAAAAAAATTTTTAACTTAACCTTCTACGACTAGCCGCTTTTGAAAAAAATGACTGGTGCGGGTGGTCTCATTCACCCTGTATATTTGTATCTTAATACACATGTAAACATGTGGTATATTTTGTTTTGTAAATAAAATGCTTTTTGCAATCCAAAAAAATTGTCCAAAAGTTGGTTTATTTTCAGGCTTCTGTGGTGGCATAACCCCTTAAGGCCTAAAACTTTTTTAACTTTCCCGAACCGCATTGTAGTACTATTATTGCAATGTGAATTTACAAATTCTTCCCCGAAATATAAGATAATAATAAAAAAATTTAGTTTTTGATTTAGAAATCCAGGCGTGAAGCTATAGAAGAATTAAATGAAACAACATTTTCCTTATTAATGAGTAACAATTTATTTAAATTCACATAGTACAACAATTTGTAAAAAATCTTCTCGTATAACCCGAAGGGGAGAAGTCGGAACAGGTAAACATTGCCTATACCTTGAGTAGAAGAAGAAGAAGAAAAAGAAGAAGAAAAAAAAAGAAGAAGAAGAAGAGAAAAAGTACAACAATGTATTACTATTAACTTATTTTCCCAATTCGACTGCATGAGCTTTTCCAATTTAAAATCGCCTTTATGGTAAAATCCGTATAAGATTTCTCAACATAGTCTTCATTTTTACTTAAATCTTTCTTAATATTATGAAAATTGATATTATGATTTTTATAACCCAATTTATAAGGTATCGAGTCAATGGAACATCGAACATTTGGTTTAATGGGTTCTGGACGTATGGGCAACATGCAAATTTGATTATTGTTATTATCAATTTGATTATCATTATTATTATCAATTTGATTATTATTATTATTATTATCAATTTGATTATTGTTATTACAATATGGGTTGAAGCAATATGGAGAACTATCACATAGTTTTTCACTATCTTGAGATGACGTATCCTCTTCGGCATCGTCTTCATGAAGTTTCTTGCATACATTTTCACTTTTGTTATTACTTTGTTCTTTTCTTTTGGTTTTATCTTGATCATGTTTCATTCGATGACCATTTGCATATTTATTGTTTTGAACTTTAAGCTCAGTAATATAAGTATTCTGGAAAAATCACAAAATTGGTAAAAAATTTCATTGAGACATCATTGTTTAAATTACTTACCTGATATGCGGTTACTGCAACAAATGACGTTTCTGGAAAGTACGTGGAGCAATAAACATTTGGATATTTAGAATTGCTTATTTCGTAGATATGGATTTGCGGTAGATATTTGTGCATAGATGACAAAATGATTATATTTTGCGAAACTTCCGGATTATTAGAAAACAAAACTCTGTTGGAAAAAATGTTTTAATAATCAAAAACTATTTTTTATTTATTAACAGCAGCAAATGCAAGAAGAGCTGACTAAAAAAAAAAGTAACGTCTTACTTGTCAAAAACTGTGATTTTGGACATCCAATGTGAACCCAGTGCCGGACTTTCCGGGTGTTGGTAATATGAAACCACGTGAGGAGTATCAGACGGTCTTCCTACAGTCCAACCACATTTGGGCGAATATTTATACCGATTTCCCGTGGTACGGGTAAAATCCAAAAATAAGCCGTAGTACTTGTTGGGATCTAAATTTTCTATTTTGATGTCGATCGAAGGAAATATTCTCCTAAAAACATATAATTTGAATCGTTTATCCAATTTTTACAACATCGGGGCGCAGAAGAAAACCTGAAAAGGGGTAAATGCAAAAAACGTCATAACCTAATAAATAACTTCATGAGAGATGCCGTAAATTTTAGGCGTCATAAATTATTCAAGTACTCTAAGTACCTAAAAGATTATACTAATCTACCAGCTTTCAAAAGGAAAGGGTCCTTGAAAAGAAGTCAACAATAACAATTTGTGAAATTTTAACTTGAAGTGTAAACAGTAGCACAAACATGGAAGGGTGGTTTTTGTTATTCTAATCCGAAGGTCAAAAACAAACGGAAACGTTTTGATTGTAGTTTACTTTGCATGGTGATTATGTCATGCAAAAACAAAAGCACATGGTTTGTCTTTGACAGCCCCAAAAATTGTATGAGTAACAAATGTTTCCAAAATTGATAAATTAAGTAGGTGTGAAAAATTATGAAATTACGAAAGGCGCCTGAAAATTGCACCAACTGGCGGTCGGTACATTCAGACAGAGAAACTTTTGTCTCGACAAATTTTGAGGATGTCCTTTTAACATGTAGGTGGTAACACTTGACTTATTGGCCGACAATTTGGTGCCAAATTAAAATTGTTTTAATACTTATGAAAATTATTAAATTTTTTTGCAAAAAATTTTCATTTTGAACTGATTATATTTATTTATAACTTTATAAGACAAAGTAATAAAATTTGAAAAAGTTTTTGAAACGTTAAATAAAAATTAATAAATAATAAATTAAAACGCACTCACCTTCCAACCTTCGTAATTATCATTTCGTTTCCAAAACGATCAAATGAGTCCCACAAATCTTTATTGACTAGCTCAAATTTGATTGGTTCTATAAAAAAAATTTTAGTTTGCATTATTTTTCAAAAACTTATATTAGGTACCAATACCTTCCACAGAAACGCTTACAGAATTGAAATCTTTCATTTTATATCTACAAAAAATTATTATTGAAAACCATTGGTTTTCTGAAACTTTTGGCTTCTTGAGCTAGACACTACTGGCTTTTGTAACAAACATACGGCACTGGAGGTTTTTCGTAAAAATAATCCCTCCCACAAATAACACACTAGCTAATTTATGTCCTTAAGATGGAAGATAAGGAAAGAAGAAAGAAGCCAAAACACTGAAAGACCTCAGTTCTTATTAATTTCCACTGTAATTAAGGTATAATTATTCCAATTTAAAAAGATAAAGGGCTAAAGGTTGTAATGAAATTAATCACTTTCAATTGTGATTTTGTAAAAAGGCAACCAAGTAACCCTTTTTGACTTCCAAATTTATTAAGGCGTGTTCATTGGATTAACCACCCCCTATTCTGTAGCTTTTTGATATCGTACCTACACTCAGAATTGCATTAAATAGTAATGTATATGAAAACCAAATTTTACTATTCTTTACGATTCGATATCGATAACCAGGGCCGTAGATTTGGAGTTCAAACCCCCACGACTTAGCAAGAGATTTAAAAAAAAATTGTAAAAATTTTTTTGGGAAAATCTCCCATGGCATGAAAAAAGAAATTTTTTTCTTACAACCCCTTCCTTCCCACTATGCTCAATGTCTGGGCACTGACAATAACAAACAATAACGGAAAGTTACAGAATAGGGGGGTAAATATTTAAAAATACAAATCAAGATTTTGCTGTTAATAATAGATATTTTTAAATGATTAAAAAAAAATTAATTAGGTAAATCATTAAACTATTTTGGTACAGCCTTAAAAGTTTAAAATTAAAATTAATTTTAAAGCAATTATGTCTTTCAATACAACCAATCACGGCGCTTATTCTTTCATTCAACGATAGAAGCGCCTTAATAGTTTGTAATTGTTTCCAAACGAGTTAATTCATGTTTATTAAATAAAGCTAAAAACGGATTAGCTTAAAAATGGGTTACCATTACTACGACATTATTACATTTTCGAGAAAAGCTCACCAAATAAATTAAATTTGAAAAAACTCAGAAAATTTTCTCTCTAACCGCATAATTAGCTTTATCATCAGAATCTTTCAAAATTAAGCATTTTTTTATCTTATCATTATGAAAAATTGCTGCCGTTTCCTGTAACAATAATATTTAAGTGTTAAAATATCGTAAGGGTTTTCTTATAAAATGCATGGTACAGAATTATCGTCTGACGCCACGGTGGTAAGTGTCCACTTTTTACTTTGGCGTCAATACCATTAGACAGCACATTTGACAAAACTAAACTATTTGAGCAAAACAAATAATTACACGCTTTTAGACTCCACCTTTATCACATTTTAACAAAAGTTTCAGCCAAATTTTTTACCGTAAAAATTTTGATTTCATGAATTAACCTGGAACCTGGAAGAAACACAAGGTGCTATAAATTTTGTCCCATAAAAAATAATTATGTTGGAAATATTTAATTGACTATTTTATAAATTATAATGGATCATTTAGTATAATGAATTATTTCAAATTTTGCTTTTTTTTATTATTATTTATTTTATTTAAATAATTTTAACTATTTCTGATTTTCATAAACATATCAAAATTTTATCTAAATTTTATCTATTATTCTTTTTATAAATAGATTTTAATAAGTGATTACTAGGGCCCGGATTTATAGGCACTAAGAAACGTGTAAAACGTCTATAGCATTGATAAACATTTTTTATTGGATTTTATCCTAATTCGGATCTGTTAGTGCCTATAAATCCGAGCCCTACCTGATTACTAATCAAATAATAAGCAATAAAAAGTTTCGCTATTCACAAATTCTTTGAAATAAGATAATGTACCTACCCAAAACTTTGATAAAAATCTTATGTATACTTGGTTGGTTTCAAAACTCAGTCTCAGGCTTTGGCCACACGTGCAGTAAAATGCTGCTGGCAGCAGCAGTAAAAGCCAAGTAGGCGGATTTTCAAGGTAATGCTGATACAAGTGCATTGCTAAAGCTGCGACATTACCTTTCATTTACCTTGAGAATGGGCGTTCCTGCAGTGTTACTGCTGCTGCCAGCGTCATTCTACTGCACGTGTGGCCAGAGCCTTAGACTTATTTAAATAGAGCGCTATGATTGACCAATGATAATTAAGCATGGCTTTGCGCTATTGCCAATTGGTGGCCAAATTGTGATTTCAGCTCCGTTATTATAAACAGTCTTCTTTTTTAATGCTAAAATCAAAAAAAAAAATCTCGCGCATGTTGCCTGGAGCAAATAAAGGCAAGATGTGGTTCAGTACCGATGGTGCTGATCGTTCGGATGAAATGTAGACTGGGTGGGGCGGTTAAAAGAAATAATTTAAAAAAATGATGGGAAAGAATATATAAGGTCTTGATCGCTGGAATCAAATTTAGGCTCACTGAAAAAAAAGGTACGTCATATTGATGAACACCATTCTTCAAATGAAATTCATCATAATGATGAACAAATGATCAATATGACGTACAAAACCATCGTTGAAATTTAGAGAATGATGAACTACTCATCAATATGATGAATTTGATTTCATCAATTTCTGTAATCTTTATTCATCATAATGATGAACAAATTATCAATATGACGTAAAAAACCATTGTTTAAATTGAATGGATGATGAACTATTCATCAATATGATGAATTTGATTTCATCAATTTCTGTAATCTTTATTCATCATAATGATGAACAAATCATCAATATGACGTACAAAATAATCGTTTAAATTTAATGAATGATGAACTATTCATCAATATGATGCATTTTATTTCATAAATTTTTGTAATTTTTATTTATGATAATAATGAATAAATTATTATCAATATGACGTACAAAACCATTCTTTAAATTTAATGAATAATGAACTACTCATCAATATGATGAATTTGATTTCATCAATTTCTGTAATCTTTATTTACGACAATGATGAACAAAATCATCAATATGATGTACAAAATCATCCTTTAAATTTAATGAATGATGGACTATTCATCAATTTGATGCATTTTAATTCATCAATTTCTGTAATCTTTATTTATAAAAATGATGAACAAATTATCAACATGATGTACAAAATCATCGTTTAAATTGAATGGATGATGAACTATTCATCAATATGATGCATTTGATTCATCAATTTCTGTAATTTTTATTTATGATAATGATGAATAAATCATCAATATAACGTACAAAATTATTGTTTAAATTTAATGAATGATGAACTATTTAAAAATTATAAAATTACCTTACTATAATACAGGGTATCTGAAAAAAAAACTTTACCACAACATGGTAGTTTTCAGTGAGAATATAGGGTTAAAAAGAGAAAGTCATCAAAAAAAAATTGGGAAAAAGGTAATCATCGTTGGAAGGAAATTAACAAAAAGGCGGAAAACCATAGAACTTCAAATAATTATTTACCTAAAAAGAAAAAGTTTCTTTGTCCTCTTTTTGTACCAAAAATAGTTGGTTGCTTTATATAAAATCAACACATATTTTCATAGTGTAATCAAAACAAGATTATTCAATAAAGAAATCATTTCCAAAAAATATACAATGAAAGATAATTATGAAGAGATGGTCATTGATTGCAACTAACTCAATCAGTTGCGCACGCAAAGCACCAAGAAGCAAACCCGGTGAAGGGTAAAACTTTCTTTTATTACTTCCATGCTTCCTACTGTGTTAGTGAAAGCTACCTATCAGATAGGGCCAACAAAACTTGACACGGTATGACAAACAGGAGAAATCCTGGTCCAAAGTAGAAGAAGAAAAAGATAATTGTGTAATCATTTATCTGTTATCTAAAGCCAATTAGGTATAAATAATACATTTATGATAACCAGCAAGCTTTAGTTTTAGTCACTCTCGTAATAATTTACCCTCGCCTTTGTCTCGTGCAAATAAACTTTACACAATTACACACATAAGTATTAAAATGCATTAGCTTCTGCTAAGCCAAAATCTGGCTAAATTAAGAATTCAAGTTCTAAAGTAAAAAATAATTGTTTAAACTTTTTTTGCAATCTTTTCAAGTCGATGTGATGAGAGGTCTTGGTGGCCCAAAACAACGTCAGTAAAAAAGATCTGTACGTCTTATCTACAATTGCTTTTGACCACCTCAAAGTTGGTCCTGATTTAGCAAACATTTGATTAAGCGATAACATTATTCACATCATTTATTGTAAACTTTTCTCTAAACATTTGCAAATCCAATTTATTTTCCATTATTATCATTTTTTATTATCATTATCACGTTGTGAAGTTTTGGAAGCCAATCAATTAGAATTTGGCTATAAACTTTAAAGTGCATAAACGAACTGTAATTACTTACTGACTAATAAAGTTGTTATCCTCTTATCTGAAACTTGAAGAAATTACTTTCAATAAAATTAAAACTTTATTTGTCATTTAATGTGCTAAATTTTCAACAAGAAACAACAATAGATAGTAATATTTACTTTCAATAAAATGACATTATTTGTTAAATAAATTTGGATAAAATGGCTATTTTGATCCAGATTTGGTAGGCTGAAAAACGGAGAAAAAACCTAAAGGATAATATGTTTTTTTTGGGTCTTTGTTAGGGTAGTTCTTTTTTAAGAAAAACTTTCAGGTGCGGTTGACACCATCAAGCCAAACAACCATGCCTTTCATATATAGTAAAAATCTCCACACTTCTGTGAGCCCAAAAAACCAAATCACTCACGTAGTGCTAGAAATTTTCTCACATAGGTAGATAAAGAAAACCGATAACAATTTTTCAAAAACTCTTAGGTATAATTCTGTCAAGATTTTATTTAACTCGTTAAAAATAGGACAAAGGGAAAATATTCCTATGGACTAAGCCGAATTGACTTAGCCTCCGCCAATGATGATAAATCACAAAGTTGGCATGTACAAATATGTTTACATTTTCTTTCTTGTGTAGCTCGGTTGTCATTTTTTTTCATACCAGGTATAAATGGAGGCTTTTCCAAGCAATTATACACACCAAACCAATCAGTGCCTTGAAAAAAACTATGGTTTTTGATCTCACCAGCTCCTGCATAACCTAATCGTGATTTCGCCCCGATATCTAATAAGCCGCGGATCAAACTTTCTGCCTTTTTTGATATTTTACCACGAGGTAAGGAATATTTTACCCCTACTTTAATTTTTTCTATTAGATTCATTGTGACTTCATCCATAAATGGATATTTTCCTATTAGCATAGTGTAAAACAAAACTCCTAAAGCCCACCAGTCCACTGCCTGGCCATATCCATTTTCATGTTCATTGACGATTTCAGGGGCCATAAACAAGATCGTTCCACAGTATGTATTAGCGCGTGGATTAGACGAACAATCTTTTGTACATGAGCCAAAATCGGTCAATTTAGCGTGTCCCCTTTCGTCAATTAAAATATTTCCTGGTTTTATGTCTCTGTGAATAACATTTTGGAAATGAATGTATTCAATTGCCAATATTATTTCTTTAATGTAAAATGCTGCTTCCTGTTCGGTAAAACATTGTTCTCTGGCTAAAAGGTCGTCTAAGTTTCCGCCAGATGCATATTCCATCACCATACAAAATTGTGCTTTGCTTCGGAAAGCGTAAGCCAATTTCACTATAAAAGGGTGTTTGAGGGACCCCAAAACATCACTTTCTTTCTGGGCTTCTGCAATTCCAATTGAACCTTCATCGTATTTTTTTGCATCTAAAATTTTCATAGCGTAAATGTTGCCTTTGTTTTCTCCATGCTTTTTTCGTACTTGGTAAACTTTACCAAAACTTCCTGCATCCAAATATTTTAAAACTTTAAAAGACTTTACTGATAACTGAGAATTATTGATATTGTCTTTTTTGTTTTTTAATCCTTTGAAGAAAGACATTTTGATTCAATTTTCTCCTGTAAGTTTTTGCTTATATAGTAAAAGTCTAGCAAAAAGTATTATGGTGGTAATACAAAAGTATTGAAATGTTAATCAAACTTTCATTCGCGATTGATCCGCTTATCCAAATACAAGGTCAGGGATTACCCCATTTGACATAAAGAAAGAACTACGTATATTATTAAATTAACATTTTATTTGCATTACGAAGAAAGTACTGGCTGCAATGGCTGTTACAGACAACCTTTCTTATAGCTAACGGCGCGTTGTTCCCTTATTATGTAAATAATTTATTAAAAATATTTGCATTAAATTTAAGAATAGTAGTTAAAAATTATAAGTATAGAACATGATGTATGTACTAAATTCGTTTGTAGAGTCATCAAATGGCTGTTTTGACCACCCTCCCTGTATAAAGATATCTTTTCTATATTAAAAGTATAAAAATCGATCTAAGACTTTCTTTTACTTATACTTAAATAGGTAATTTTCAAGTGCGTTCTATGCTATTAAACAGTGATGCAGTTAGCAATGAATCAGGAGCTGTTCTATGATTAGAAGCAAAAGTATCTGATTTGCGCATGCGTCATAAAAACTCATCACCGCTTCATAGTAGCGAACGCGCTTTGGTAATTTTACAAATATTAATCCTTTAAATGCTACTGTAACACTTACATAATATGTGTTTTTACCTAATTATAGTAATTTACAAATATTTTAAATTCTACTTCGTCGCTGTAATATACCTAGTCAGTAATAATTTAACCTAATCAGTTACTAAAAAAGTTTTTGACATGGCGGCATGGCTGTGCGTATCCAAGTCGATTGAATTTTTTTAGAACTGTTTTACTAAAAAACTAAATAAAAAACTTAAACGTAATACACTTGAAAACGTGCAGATTTATTTGTGGCTCAAACTTCTTCTGCTGGAGTCTGAGGAGTGGTCGGCGTGTCTGGCGAAGCTAGACGCACCTGATTACTCTCAGATTGGACAACTCCGTTAGTTTGGCTTTGAAGTTGGCTATCTCTCCAAGGTGTGGTCAATATTTTGAATCTCTAAAAAAGGTCCCCAAAAAGTAATTTTTGTTTTCCAGAATTTTTTACTTACCATCGCGCAAGAACCAGGCGTAACGATGAATTTGTATATCGCAACGGTAGGTATCATAGCTATCGAAGATCCAGCTATGAACCAACCTAAAATATTTGCCCATTGAGGATAAATATAATTTTCGTAACTAAGCGGTTCGTATCCTAGAAGGCCGTAGACAATTATAAACATTAAAAAGACCGGAGCGGCAAACCGCCAGCAAAATCGCCAATAAATTCCTGGTGAAAAACCAATCATGTCTTTGATGTCATCGCAAAACCGTTGGGTACCTAAAATTGAGTTAGGTAAAAGCAATTTTTTTTTTTTGAACTCAAGCTTACCATAAATCCATGAAATTGTAATAGATTCAAAAAATACTGCAAATAGCATGGAGTATCCTGCCGCGTATCGGTCCAAAAGATGGAAAAAATAGAACCCACCTTGCGTACACGAAGCTAATCCTACCAAAAAATACAAGGTAAATAGGCAAGCAACGAATATTTCTCTGTTTCTTCCAATTTTTGGGAACTCGTCACTTAAAGCGGTTATAATTGCTTCAGATCCACCAAACTACAATTTAAAATGTTTTTATTAGAAGGAGATTCTTTGAAACGGCATCGGCATATGTATACGTACTGAGCTATCTAGTCCTAGGGTGAGTAACATCATAAAAAATATTAGTGCCCAAAAAATACTTCCCGGCATTGTGGCTATTGCGGCTGGATAGACGACAAAAACTAGGCCGGGTCCTTCCGTTGCAACTTCTTGTATTGGCCTCCCAGCCGAATACGCCATGTATCCCAAAACGGAAAATATCACAAATCCGGCGATGAAACTTGTAACGGAATTGATGACACTTGTCAGAATAGCGTCCCTATACATTGAAAAGTGGATTTAACTCTAATTTAAATGTTTATTTTGCTCTCTTATTTTGATTATTATGGAATAAGTTGATGCATAAATTTGATTTAAAACTTTCGATTCAATAAAAAATTTATAAAAACGAAAATTTCGTTATATCGAAGTTTTACTGTATTTTATTTGACGAGTTTTGTAATTAACAAAAACAAGAAATTAGTAAATAAATCCAAAAATTTGTAACTTACTGGTAAACATTGTTGTGGTATTTGTTGTAAGAGGCGTACGCCAACAAAACCCCAAACCCTGGTCCAAGAGAAAAGAAAACTTGAGTTGCCGCATCGACCCAAACCTGGAATGTTTTAGTGTAGGTACTAAAGGTTAGATTTCAAAATTAAACTATTACTTCCGCTTTGGTGATAACTCCAAAACTTGGACTGAGGTAATACTTGATGCCTTCCGCAGATCCGGGTAAAGTAATTCCTCGTATGAGAAGAATGAGCAAAACCGCGTAAGGGAAGAGCGCAGTAAACCACACAACTTTACCGGACGTAGAAATTCCTTTCCATAAAGAAAAATAACAGATGATATAAACGGCTAATAAGCAAAGCGCGATGTCCCATTTAATGGAACCCAAATCGTGTAAACCTTCGCTTCGATGTAGTTCCAATATTGCACGACTAAATCAAAACAAATTAAGAAGCTATTAAATAACTTTTGGAAAGACCTTACTTAAAATATTCTGAAGCTGCTGAAGCGAACCGCGTATCAGGACCCTGAAGTTCCTTAATCGACATGTCGGTGTTGTTGTATTCTGATAAGTTCTTAAATGGAAAGTCAAACTGCAATAATGTAGCAAAGTAAAAACAAAATTCTCCAACTTCGTTAAGTATGTGCTTAAATATTCTTAAAAGCTTTCAGTTAAATTTAAATTCGATAAAGTTTTTTTGTGAAAATCTCACATACGGAGTGCTGTCAAAAATTCAAGGAAGGCAGTAACACCGCGACAACTCCAAATGAACTTAAAATTTTGACAAACTGATCCATGTGAAGATTAACATATTTCTCACCGGTCTGCAAAGAGGCGTATTCCAAGGATTATCGCAAGTGGTCCAGGGTAGCATCTTGGTGAAAGAGGCAAAAAAGAATCTCAACGCCCAAGCGATGATGACGTTGTAATAAAAATCTACGTAAAAAGCTATCAAAACGACGGCGTATCCGATACCTGCATTTAAACACAAATTAATTATACAAGAAGATAATTACGCTTTATAGAATTTTTATTTTAAGCACAACATCATATTTGGATTTAGCAAAAGTCATAAGAGCACAAAGTCGGAGTCAATTATCCACTTCTGCTAATCTCCGGAACCTCCGGTCGGAAGTACGGAGCGGAGTGAATTGTAAGTGCGTCTTTAACGCTACCACAAAGAACAATTTTCAGTTTTCGTGCTGTACTGAAAAGAAAGTTTCAAGAAATACCACGAGATAAAAGGAGACGTAAAATTTTCCGCATCAATATTCAGGGGATTTCGTAGTATATGACGCTTAAGTGGTGGATGAATGGTCATTCGTCTTAAGATTACTGCAAGCAACGTGTTCTTTAGACTTTTCTTTTTTCTCACTTTTTAAATTTATTCACTTTTTTCGTCTGAAAATTAAGCAAATAATAGAAAATTCCAAGTTGGAAAAATACGTCGCCCGTTCGAAATCTTCCAATTTTACAGCTAAGTATGTGGCAATCCTGGGTGTTATCTCGACATTACGATTTCCTCACATTTTCTCCAATTTTATTTTTGCAGCTCACAAAGTTACAAAATTATTGCATAAGAAAAATGTAGCGATTTCGTTATTATACAAAATAGAAAAGTAATTTATCAAAATTAATTCAGTTTAGAAATTTGGCAGTAAAAAATTAAAAAAAGTTGAACTGTTTTTCGTAATTATCTAAGAAACGGTTTATCAAAAATAAAGAAAAGTGCAAAAAAATAAAAATAATGTAAAATGATTTTAAAACAAAAAAGATTTTTCAATTTTTTCGTAAAAGCTTTAGTTTATGCGTAATTAAGGCCGGAAATGTGTTTCGCGCTTTGTTTCGTATAAATTACTCAGCAACAGCCAAGTTTTCAGCAAAAAATGTACTGAAATAAAATTGTATGAAAAAGGGTTATTTTTATAATTTCTCTTGATACATTTTTGTGAATTATGGCAATGCTTTAAATTGGCTAGGTAGCTACAAAAGAAACGAGTCTAAATAAACAGCAAGAGGTGATTTAATTTTTTAAACGACGGCGACGCCGACGACTCTAGGCACAGTCTTTTTGTAAACAATTTTTTAGATGTTGTAAAGCATAATTATCGAGTGACAAAAACAATTTTAATTAACAACAAATCCGGACAAAAAATTTTAACGACTTTTTTAATTAAAGTATAATGCTCAAAAATTTTGGTCATATGTGACTTCTTGCATTACGAACAGACAAATATTTTATAGCCATCACACTATAAATATTTATAGGTTGGTAATAAACAAATAATCAATCAGCGATTCAAGAAAGCGTTACGCACAGAAAGACAGAATTTTCTGTTCTAAAAATTCTGTCGTTCTAAAAATTCTGTCTTTCAATTGTCATAATCGTAATCTTATTCATAATCGGCGACTGTGATGCTCAGTCTGTATAGCAATCAGAATTGGTTCAAACATTTATTATCACCCTAAAAACAGTAATTTATAGTACGATCTTCACCCCGTACCGCCTGGGTAATCTATACATTATATTGATAATAATATATAATAGTAAACGTCCGTGACACAATAGGAATTGATCTGTTCTAGTATTTATTTTGATTAACACAATTTTCATTCCTATTCGTTGTAATGGAAAGCAGAAATATTAGAAAAATTAATTTTTTAAGTTATTTTCTGGTTATGTTCGGGTTTAAGGTGGACCACCCGGTATATGAACGATTGATATGATATAAATAATTTATGTTTTATTTTGTGTCGATGTACTCGGGAAGGAAATCTTAATATCAGTGGCGGTTATACTAAAGAAGCAAACTGTCGTAGTTTTAAATTATCTTAAATTTTATGTGATTTACAGTTCATCTTACCACTAAAAAATAATTTTAACACGAAGTTTAGCGGATTTATTATAATACTGTTTTCAATTTCACAATGTTTGGTAAGATTTGGAGGAAACTTTTTGAGGAAAACAACTTAGGTACATACCATACTAAAATAGATTACTCAGACTGTGCGGCCTAAAGGCCGCACTGAAACAATTCTTTAATCAATAATAAATGAAAGAACCAACTACTATTACGTCACCGATCCAAAGCCATAAACAGATGTACACCATTTCCAGCTTTAATTCAGAAAGCGTCAATTATAATTCATGTTTTTAAACAGTGTTTCCGGCCTTACAGTCATCCTTATAATTGGTTCTGCAAAGTAGATCAACTTTCGACTTCAACCTTCTTAGCTATCTCTATTTCTAAACGTTTTCAAAAAAAATATTATCAATCCCCTCCACTTTCCATCATCCTGTCTCGATTTTATTTCTCTACACAGATCACAAAATTTCTTTCTTCTTCTTCTTTGTAGTTGTTGTTTCTATTCGAACGTCGTGACTAATTTAATATTATGTTATTATTAAATGGCTTTCTTTGCAGATTACTCTCGGTGGTTTGCTATTGCCTTCCGAGAGGAAAGGGTCATAATCTTATAATGAAGTCGGATAAATGTTGCCGGGTTGGGGATCAAACCTAAGGCTTCTAGCCTAGAGTCCGGTTCTTAGCCCGTCCACTTAGCTCACCTCACCATTTCTTTACGCAATTAATAATAACAGCCAGGCGACATTTTGCACAAACGTCACTGCATGAAAATAATAAGACTAGGCTTTTTAGTTTTACTATTTAAGTGGGAAGTCTACTGTGACAAGAGAAAAAACAAGCCGATTTTCCGGATTTTTTTTCTAACAAAATCTGACTCGTACATTAAATTAAATTAAACCGTCATCTTTATTATATATTCAAGTATTTATAAAAAAATTTTAAAGTCGAAATATTCAAAATTGCCGTTGTGGCACTCTTTATTCAACGCAGGTAGGTTTTTTTTTTGGTGTTCAAACGGTGTACATGAAATCTCACGTCTGGGTGATCTAAAACAAAAAAAAAGGTGGAAGGTAAGGAACGTAGACCCTTAAATGCAAATTTTACGATTGAAACCTCGATGAATTCTGAAAGAGCATATTTTAAATAAGAGAATTAGGTGAGAAAAATGGCCTTAAAACGAACAGTTTTTTTTTTTAATTAATCTTATAGTAATTTTCAAGTTCAGTCGCTCGGGATTGGTGAATCAATCATCATTGGTGCATCATCAAAATCATGTATTCAATTGGCGGTCCGTGTAGTTTGAACTAGTCTTAGCTTTGCGCAGAGAGGCGATAACCGGAGCGACACTTGCATTGGAGTGCTTCAACAGTGCACTTCGAGCAAAAATCATGATTTTCAATAGTAAATGTGCAGGAAAAATGGCTTAAAGCGCCCGAGCGCAGCGAGAAGTGCTTTAAGTCAATTTTTCCTTGCACAACCACCCTGCTTTTAAAATCCGCACAAACGAGTTTTACCCTTCAAAGATCCACCTTTTTCCTTAACTTACGGGCCTAGGGGTATTTTTATAATGAGTGTAGTTGTCATCAAAATGGCTCAAAGCGCCCGAAGGGTGCTGAGGGTCAATTTTAACGAAAACCACCATGGCACGAGGAGGATCCACGCGAGAAAGGAATCATCAGCGAGGCTCTTATGCATTACAGTGCACGGATGGAGCACAGAATGCATTGATTCACCAATCACGAGCGACTTAACTTGAAAATTGCTATGAAAATCGAGCTTTTTTAAAATCGATTTTTGAAAAAACTAGTGGTTTTAAGGCATTCTTCCTCACCTTATTCTCTTATTTAAAATATGCTCTTTCAGAATTAATCGAGGTTTCAATGGTAAAATTTTTATTTTAGGGTCTACGTTTCTTACCTTCCCCCCAAAAAAACTGGTTATCATCTACATAGTATTGACTCTCGTTTGTCGAAAGATTTTGTCGATAAAACATTTTGGCGCCGAAAAAAAATTCTTTAAATATTTTTCTACTTTTCTTGCCCAAAGATGTTATTATTGTTTATAACAATTAAACAAAAAACGATATCAAAAAAATACCTTGACAAACGAGAGTCAATACTATATGTAGATGATAACTATTTTTTGGTTTTTTTTCAGATTTTCCAGACGTGAGATTTCATGTACACCGTTAAAAAAAGACAGACCTGCGTTGAAGAAGTGCCACGACAGCAATTTTGAATATTTCGACTTGAAATTTTTTTTACAAATACTTGAATATATAATAAAGATGACGGTTTAATTTAATGTACGAGTCATAATTTTGATAGAAAAAAAATCCGGAAAATCATCCTATTTTTTCTCTTATCACGGTAGACTTCCCCCTTTAGTTATTTTTCAAATAAAAAATTTGCTCTTCTCCTCCCTACAGACCACCGGTTTTCCATTAATTTTTTCAAAATTCTTCATACTTTACAGAAGTGGTTTTTAATCTTTGTTGTCTTGCGGCACACTAAAATCATTTCCATCAAATTTACGGCGCTCTTATTATCTATTATTGTTATTTAAAAATTCTCTTTTTTTGCCATAATCAAGTCGTATAATGTCTTTAATATTTAGAGGAGAGTCGAGAAAAACCTGTGATTATGTCCCAGGAGGCACTGTTATCTAGAGAATCATAATATCGATTAGCTCCACTTCAATATAGATTAATGTTACTGTTACGAATTTAATAAATAATGTATTTTTCTAAGTAGTAACGACATGTTTACCATTTTGAGTAGTTTAACAAACGAGGTTATCTATGATCTACTTTAATTGCAAATTAAGTTGCTTTTGCAAAACTTTGTTTAGGTAGTAAGCAGTATTAACAAAAGTGTAATGTATTAAATTAGATTTTAAGTACCAAATAATTTCATTAATTTTACGTATTGCGGTAAATCTTGAACCGTATTGTTTTCTTTAACTCACGGACGGGTAAAACCAGATACCTTGCAATTTACTAAAACTTGCAGTGGT
The DNA here is from genome assembly GCA_905340355.1 of Rhagonycha fulva. NCBI lineage: Eukaryota > Metazoa > Arthropoda > Insecta > Coleoptera > Cantharidae > Rhagonycha > Rhagonycha fulva. The sequence continues at coordinate 6,695,317 of HG996559.1, forward strand.
GGATTTCCGAACAGGCGCAAGAAGCGCCCACCTCGGGCCTCAGAAATTCAGTTCTCAAAATAAAATTATTTTATTTAATTATTTTTTATGTATTAAAAGTAATTAATAATTATCACAGCGTATTTCATAAATGTTGTCCTTTGATTTGATCTGATTTTTTTTTATTACAGAGCCTTATTTTGAAGTAAATTGTATACAAGTGGTCCACAAAAATGTGGTTGTAAAATGACAACTTTGTAGTAAAAATATAAAAAAGGGGACTCAAAACTGAATTGCTTCTGGGGCCTCTCAAGTGCTAAATCCGCCACTGAAAACCTGGGATAAAACAATTAAAAGTTCACAATTAACACAACTTTTTTTATATAATTATTGTAAATTATTATTTTATAATATTTACACCGTGGTCTGAAGAATCTGATCTACCGTTTTTTCCAACTGCATCAATCTATTTTATTTGTATAAAACTCTAGTGCGCACCGTGGTTTTTAGGATAGAATTTTAACTCAAAAACTTAATGCAGTAAAAAAAATTTATTAGTATCAGACAACAGTAAAAAATCAAATGAACCACCAAGAAAAGTTCACCACAAAAAGCTACTGAAAACAGATAGTAATAACTCATAATAACAGATAGATAATAACATTATCAGATAAAGATGAATTAGGTTTAAAATGTTAAAATAATTTTTTTTATAAATTGTTTTCTGTCATTTAAAGCAAGTATCCGGTTTTACCCAACCGGTTGAGTAAAACCGTATACTTGACCGAATACTTGAGTAGAACCGTATATTTTCTCATTTTTTGAAAAATTTGATGTATAGTTGAGGTTAAACAGTTTAAAAAAAAACTATTACAAGTAATCAAAACTATAATAGTCTTGCCACTACTTGCCAAGTTATCACAAGCTTATCATCAAAATCCAATTATTTGTAACGCTTTAAACGTTAAGTACACGGTTTTATCCGACTCTCCCCTACATACATGTGATATTTGTGTAAGTTAAATATTTTCTTTGCATATAAATGATGATAATCCGCTATTAGCCCCTTCCATATTCTAGGCGATGGTACGCGTCTTATTTATTTGTATAAAAATCTAGTACGTACCGTGGCTTCTAGGATAGAATTTTAACTTTAAAGCTCAATGCAGTAAAGAAAAATGTACCATCATCAGTAAACCTCGCTTAACTTTGAACTCAGTTCAACCAATCAACATGGTTAAATACAGAGTTTTTAACGATGTTGATTGGTTTAGAATCACAAAAAGAATCTCGATTGAGAATCAAGCGACATTCACTGTAAAAATTATAGGCAACTTTTGTAATTTTGTAAAATTACAGGTCATTTTCTGGGTAATTTCACACAAAAATTTTGTAGTAGTGGCTGACAATCCGTACCGTTGCCACCCTCACTATTAAATTTTTTTAGCACAAACGAAAAAGTTACAAAATTTGAATTTTTCCTACAAGTAAGCATTGGGGAGGGGGGTAGATGCAGATATGTAGCAGTGAAAATAAATTTTTCATTTTGTTTAGATTTTGAACGATTTACATTCCTCGAGGTTCTAAAACCACCGAATAATGTCTGTGTGTCACTCAATTTTGTGAGCGCTGTACCTCTCATTCTCATACCAACAATAACTGATTATATTTTAATTGAAATCGGTTCACCAAAACTTAAAAGTGGGAGTGACGCGCACGAGTAGACAAACTAGAGATGTCTCTGAATTTTCTATTTTATTTTTCATATCAGTGAAATGTAGTACCGAATTGTAAAGATGTCCAAAATTGTAATCTACATTCAGAGACGCTGTTGGTAGATGCAAGAATCGTTACCGAAGTTTAAAGATTACGTCAACTATACGTCAAATTTTATTTAATTTTTTTAACACTTTGTGTTGTAGTTTATGAAATTTCATGTAAAGCACATGGGGAGATGTGGATGTTTATGTTTCCTTTCCACTTTTGCGTATTTCAAATGCAATAAGTAAATATCAGCGAATTGCAATTATTTATCGTTTATTACCATTGGAAAAGACGTTTCTAAAGCATTCCATTTTGTGAAAAATTTATAGCTAAGAGAAAAAATGAAATCTTTTTCAAAGATGCAAGTTGCATAAACCGTGTTTTATTTGAGTATAAGGATAAAGTTTTATTTTGATGCGTCGCGTCGCTCTATCGACGGCGTCGTTTAAAATATTAAAACATAAATTTGACTAACGAATCGCCTCTCAGAAGTGTACATTAAGTGCAATAAATTAACTTACCTTTAAGTAGTGGACACAAGCGTCCCCAACACGTAATTGCTCCTTTGCGATGAAACTGACCGAGTGCTAATTCCATATAGAAAAGCGGAATTCCCCCAACCACCAACATGATGCAGTAGGGTACCAAAAAGGCTCCTGTATGTAATTAATATTTTTATAGTCATTTTTCTTAAAATCACTTTTGCGACGACTGCAATGAAATGTTAAATTATTGCAACAATTTGAAATATATCGAATATTTTCCTTCTGTTGTTGATAGATAATTTGTCTTTTACATGAAAATATAAAAAGGGGCACTACTCAATAACTGTATCGTAATAATAACAAGAATTATCTACGCTAATGGCTTGGAAATTGAGTTATGCTCGATTATTGACATAGAAAGAGGTAGCGATTGGCCCTTGCTTGCCTTTCATCAGCTACTGTCTCGACTAATTGCAATTTCATAATTCGAAACTGTAATTAGTTGTCGTTAACGCTTTTAGTTTACAATAAAAAAAATCTACAATCTCTACTAGAGCAATAAACCAAAACGGTGTTAAAAATTGTAAATTGTAGCACTTCGCGTAATATCATTATTAAGTTAAATCAAAGAGGAATTATTTAGTCCCTAATCAAATCCGATAAAGTATAAGAAGGAAGACGGTGATAATAGCAACAAATTGAGTAGGTATCTTACCCATATCTTTTCCATTCATCGCAATATAGTAATTAAATCACATAGCTAATGCTTCGTGCTAAATATAAGATCAAAGGTGTAAAATAAAAATGGAACAAAAAATTTGAACCTAAGTACTAAATCATAAATTTGATTTTACTTAAAAAAAATATTACTTCCATTTATTTAAAATTGAATGCGAGACAATATCCAGATAGTTTCAGTCCTAAAGCTAATTTTCTAATACCGGAAAGCTTTTAAATTCTCATGAGACAAGATTTTGTCGTGAACTGCAGAAAAGATTTTACTTCTTTTTATTATTGCTCATTTTACATTTCATATTGTTTCAAAAATTTCAATTTCAATTTGCACGAAGTTAAGTAAACACTTAAAAAGTTCTGAACATACACAACTGTCATGTTCAGCACTCGATAATTTTTAATTTCCTTTAAATTTACTCATTCGAATAAACGAGAATCACACAAACGCACATCAAAGATCTTCACGCCCTTCTTTATTTTTGTGACACAAATCATTTCCTCATGCTAAACGCTTAATTTACCTCCTCCATTTTTGTAGCAAAGATAGGGAAACCTCCAAACGTTAGCCAAATCCACTGCAAATCCAATCACAGATAATAAAAAATCGACCTTTTTGCCCCAAGTTTCTCGATCGTCTGTGGATGTATCCATGCTCCGAAGAGTTACGCACTTTGTGGCAAGCTTCGTTGCCATCTTGTACGTCTAAACGACAATTTTTACGTTGTCAGTATGGCTGAAACAAAATTTTTGTGAAACATTTCGACTAACTTAAGAGATTACACGTGTTATATTTAATAAAAGAATAAAGTAAGAACCACGTAAAGAATGAAACTTACACTAGTATTTAAGTTTGACTGGAAAAGTAATGAATCATAGCAACGAACCAAAACACTTAATTTGTATTATAAGAACAAGCAAAGTCTAGAAATATTAAATTGTGATGGAATTAAAACTAAACTAATTAAAAAGCATACAAATTTAGTACAAAATCGTAAATGACCAATAGAAAACGATTTTTGGATTCTAACAAGCTTTTTCTATTGTTTAGTTACCATTTTGTACTTAATATTGATCAAAATTTTGTTAGGTGTCACAAAGTCTTAAGGCGCCTCTCTCATAGCTTAAAATGCAGTGTCTTGAACGAGTCAAGACTGTGCCGTTAATAATATAATGAAAGTTTTTGAATTGTTTAAAAATATTTATTTGGCAAATTATCCTATAACCCGTTTATAAAATTTCTTTGAGGTTTCTGGACGAATCACAAGAGACTTAGTGCTATTCAAATGATGAAGCAACAGACACAGTCTTGACTTGTTCAACACGCTGGATTGCCACGACAGAGGCGCCTTAAATGTTATTAAAAAAAAACTCTTTTTTTGATGCCGTCGGAAAAGCACATACTTTTTTGACTAATTATGTATTAAGACGCTTCTCTCGTAGCTTAAAATATATTAAATGATTCAAAAGGAATTAATTAGGTTAAACATAAAATTATTTTGGTAGAGACTTAAATTATGATATTAAATTTTTTAATTTAATTCTTTTTTTTACTTGTTTTGAGAGTTTTGACTTGTTCAAGACACTGCGTTATCGCACCCTTACGATTGCACTAATGCAAAAATGTTGCTTTTTTCGCACTTGTTGTATAAAACAATTTTTTAAATAACGAAAATATAAAAAACTATCAATGTCGTTCCGTGGATTCAAACCCACGGTAAGTTCGACCAGATAATATAAGATCGAATATCGACAATTACGAATATATAAATTCTGTGAAACCCCAATTATAGGGGGTAATTGGGGACACTAAAATACGGATAATTGAAAGCGAAGTTAATCCAAATGACTTTCTATTGTGCCAAAAATACATTTAAAAAGGTATAAAAGAATGAGTAGTTTTATAAGTAAATTCTTGAAATGTATCAAACAAAACTCACAATTTTTCTATTCATTTAGACAAGAAATAAGTTAGTAATTTTTTCATATCCGCCTTCATTAACCAATTAATTGTCCGTTCCAATTTCAGTTTAGTAGTAAAACAAAAAAAAATTATCAGATTATTATGTTGGTAGATTATGCATAAAAATAGTTTAATAAATCGATTACATTCCAACCAATTATTCAAGAAAAGAGTGAATAAACTGATAAATCTTCTAATTTGACTATTTAACTAATTTAATCTAGATGGTGATAGAAAGGTGAAAAAATGAGTTTGAACTTTGGAGGGGGTAGCTTAATAACTTGGGCTGCTTTTTCTTATGACCGTAAAGGTACGTTCCACTTAAAGTCCAAGACGACCACGGTCGATTATCAGTCCAATCAAATAACCGCGCTTGATCTTTAGTCTAATCAAAGAACCAAGTGATCAAACCGCGGTCGCTCATGGGCTTAAGTGGAACGCACTATACAAAAGTGCTCTAGAGTTTGTTAAACTCTATGCCAGATCGGGTTTTCAGCTGGAAAAAATGGATTTTCCGCTACTAATAGTTAAAGTTAAATTATTTTGATTTTTAAACTTCCGAAATTTTTTTGTATTTCCATGTAATTAATTTTCTTCTATGAGTCTTCTCTTTATTAAAAAACTTCCATAATGCGCTTTTCCGCATTGAAAATAACCCTATTTTTTATATTATGAAGTAGAACGTACAACTTTACGGAGAATTTGAATCACGGCGCAAGTAAATTTGGGCTTGGGTAGATTCAAACTCTGGACTTTTTAATCCAAAGTCTATCGCTCAATATACCATTACACTAACTACATCTACCTATAAATATCAATTACATAAATTATAAATTGAAACGATTGGTATTATCCTCATTACCGGAAATTGAAGCCACAATATCAATAAATCAAAATATCATAAAAATAAGCACCTCTCAATATTAGCACTTGAATGGATGAGCACTTGAAAATACAATGCATTATTATGCCGATCAACCAACCCGCATGATCCAAAAGTAATAGGAGTATATGACTATTATTCATAAATTATGCAGACCTATAAATATCTGCTCACCATGAAACTTTAGTGTTATGTCATTCTAACCTGACATGGAGATTGTCTTGCATCAACCAATGCTGGTGTTTATAAACGCTTATTATTAACCATTGTCGTGTCTGACATGCCTTCTCTTACGCAAGCCATGTATGAGCGTCGAATCATAGGTGCGTCCAAAAGTTAGAGTTTAACCAGGCTAAATCTCAAAATTTTTAACAGCAAAAATAATGCATGAAGACACGTATATAAATGCATACTGTGTGTTACATAATGTCATTAATGAAAAGGAGAAAAAAGTAAGTAAGGTGAAGGAGAAGGGGATTCAAATATTTATTTAATTTTGATCAGATTCTCACGTAATTTTTATACGAAAAAAGGTAGAATAAAAGAAATACTGACAAATACTACTTAGAAAGGATCAAGAATCCGTAAATAATGGTTTGAATGGTCATATACGTTTATTTGGATATCCAAATAATCAAGACGCGGCGCCATCTACCGGTGAATTTAGAACTTCAACAAGAGACATAACTTCTATTTTTAACTTTGTGTTATAGTCTCATTTATAGTAGGTAATTATATGTAATATTTAAATTTATAATAACAAAATATTAAAATTTAGTACCTACTGTAACTCGTTTTACACAAAATGTTTATATTCTATTTAAAAATCCTTCTATGTCTCTAGGGCAAGTTAAATTTCCGCCGCGGTGGCGCTGCAATCTTAACATTAGATCCCAATATTATTTAAAAAATTAAAATAAGTTGTTATATCAAAATAAACGTCATTTCTACTAATATAAATAACCCATCCTGGCCATACAAATAATATTAATTAAAAACTTTGGAAACAGCACGAACTCCCGGACCACAAATAATTTAAAAATTTTTGAAAAAAAGAATGGTAGTAAATATAGTCCAAAAAGCAATAATAAAACAAAAAATTTACGGATCATTGAAAGGATCGTTGAAAGTAAATTTACAAAACCTAAAAAATTACATAAACTGACACGTTTTTACTGTTTAGTTTACGATCTCTAAAACATTTTAACTCATTAAAAATATACCTCTGAGCCAACAAATAAACTAAATGTGTAAAAATTAAAATATTAAATGAATTTCTTATTTTAGGAGTATTAATTTTAAAATATGCGGTTTCTAACACTAACCTAAGCTAGACCGGTAAATCTCTCCTTTAACGGTGCATCGCACTAAAAATCGGTAAATTTAAGCAAAAAACCCTAAACAGTAATATTTGATCGATGTTAACTGTACGTTGGCGTAGGTACGACTAAAGCTGCCGTGGTGAATCTCCATAGCATAACATCTCAACTCTTCCAACATTGTAGAACTTCGCAGAAATGATTACTGATGAGTATGAGTACACCTAAGCAAATGTAAACCCTCAGCATTTTAAGCAAGTGAAGTGTTTGAATTATTGAATAAGTGGCCGATGTTGGCAACTTACAAAAACGCAGCGTCGAAATGTATCCGATAAGAAAGACAAAGGTGACGCACGACACAAAGAAGGCTAATGTAGCAGTGTCCTGCGGAAAAATTACTTTCACCGTACATGCCCTGTGCAACTTCTTAAAGAGAACTATTCTATAGTTATAACCGATAATAGAATGCATCTATAAGGTTTTTTTCGTCCAGAAATTGTAAACTTTAAAATTGATATTTAGCTGAATTAATCTATACTATTATGACATTCCTCTATATTTAAAACGCTTTATATTAATGTTATCTATAAAATTTTGTTGAATTTTTATCTTCTAGTCCGGGATTTTGTGCCACTACCAAAAGTTTAAATGTGTTGCTTTTTTGACATTAGAAAACGTGCCAAAAACGGATTTCCTTATTTTTGTTTTACTTTTACCTATTTAAAAAAAATTACCAAAATCAACGGATAGCCAATAATAGGTTCTCTCTGTAAGATTCAGATATTGTCGCCATTTAAATTTTTACTAAAATGTCCCTGTTGTAACGTAATACGCAAATTTAGAATTTTTATCTAAATTAAAAAATACTTCAATTACAAATTGAAAACTGTAAGTTTTATGTTAAGCCATTTATTTTAAATTTAACAAAATCGCCTGCGGCACTATTTGAAAATCAAGTCGATCATAAATATCTTTCTTTAGTTTTGCAAAAATTAGAAATCTTAATTTAATTTAATAATAATAATAACTTAATTTTTGGTTTCTTATTTAAATTATTTTTTATAAATATTGATGTTATTTAGATTCACCACAGGCCTTCAAGTATCCTAGATGTTCCTGCAAGGCTGTTTAAAACATATTGGGATTCAAACCCTTGTTTGAATATCTAAATCAACCCTTATACTTTTCAAAAATAAACAATAAAGTAAAACTATCATTTGCAAGTGCCTAAATAATTTATTCTACCGCAGACAAAAAACGGCGTAACGTTTTACAATAATTCTTTTGCTTGATTTTAGTTTTAATTCTTTTTTGAAAATTTTATTAAGAAAAGTTGTATGTCTGTCTGACTGTTCTGTATAAAATAAAAAATAAATTACTCTTTATTTCTAAATTATTCTTGCAAAGGTGGCTAATCAGATCGAAACATGTTGAACGCTATTGTTTGTTTTCATTAATTTTACATCGGGCTCCCTTTCGTAATTCATAACATTCGTGATTTCAATTTAATTTTGTGATGTTTGAAATTTCTGTTTTAGTTACAAAAATTTTTATTTAAAAACAAAACAGTTTTTAATGGAAAAATTGGAAAGCAGCTCAGAAAGTCTGGACGATAATCCTAAGCTATGCTATAATAACTGATATTTAATCCCTTTTATTTTATTAAAAATTAAATAAACAAAAAATGAAAAAATGAAAACCTGGAGTATGTAATTGATGCCTCCCACACAAACAAGTTAATTTAAAAAACTGTATAGAGTTAATCAAAATAAAAGATTGTTGAAATAGTCGAGTGCATGAGTGATTTGCTGATTCAAGCATCAAATCTCATTATTTTCTATAAAATATTTGACAAGCCTTTCCATCAGCTATCACACACACATACCTACGGACATTAAGCCTCGAAAACGCACTTCATCATCAAGAACCCTCCAGAACAATTATCTCAAAATTGATTATTAATTTTACCCTAAATTTACAGCAAGTGGGAAAATTTTAAATAGATCAAAATGCAGCATTAAACTTTAAATTTTAAACATTCGCAATATCGTTTTTCATTTATAAATGCTATAGGTACAATAAATTTTAAGTCGTAATTTTTCTTAAGGAAGTGGATAATTACTTAATTAAACAAAATTTAGTCCATTACACTAAAATTTAGTTCAAACAAAACTTATGGAAAATTTTATATTAGAACAAACAAGAAACTCGTTAATCATTTTTGAATTTGAATAAAGTCCTGTCGATTAAGATTACTGCATCGTCGATGCTTAAGAAAGTTGAACTAAGTAATTAGAATTATTTAAATAATTGTTAAGTTAACTCACCTGGATGGTTGTTTTGATGGTTGGATGGTAGTCTCATTTCTCTTTCAATTCCAGAGCGTGTATATGAGAGCAAAACTGGAATCGCTCTGCCCCATTCGAAGACTTGTAACCAACAATGTTCGGTCCAGCTCCTCCAGAATCCTTAACAAATTTGTTAGTAGGAGCATGCGTGCGCTTTCATTTAAATACAAAATTTTTTTATGTATCTACCATTTTTAATTTTCCTACTTCACAAAATAAATAATTAACACAAAATGGAAATTTTCAAAATAGAGTAATTTTTGAAAATTTTTAATCCGATTTTAGTCAAAATTTTTTTAAATATTTAATACCCGCTTATTATTATGTTATTGTTCACATGGGTGTCTATATCGAACCATCACAAAAGTAATAAGCAGGCAGGATCGTATTCAAAATCAATTAATGGGTGTCTCCCGCACAATAGTAATACAAGTTTTTGATTTGTTCTAAAAACGATCACATATATCAAAAATTTTTTATCTTATTCTTCTAAACTCTTTCAAGCTCTTCAACATTTTTGATATTTTTCACCATTTACAAGTTACAAATTAAGCGACAACTCTGTCGGAGTTGATATTTTGTTTAAGGTAAGTTTTCCTGATCCGTATGTTAAAACATTTCTTTTTAGATCAACGCCGTAACTACAGCGTGTCGAAGATGGAGCAGGCCGTCCGTTTCGTGTCCAAGTACAGTTATATTCGTAATCTTTTCTACTTAATTTCCATTTTTTTGCATTTTCTGAAGAAGAAAGTACAGAAACTGTGGTCACTCATTAAGGAAATTTGAATTTATACTTTAGCTGTTAGCTAACTTTATATCATTTTCAGAAGGAATTTGTCTAATAATTACATCTCGGTTGTTTGCCATTGTCTTCCGAGGGGAGACGACCAATAAAAATCAGAAATGAATTCTACAAGAACCATCACAAAAAATGTTAATGGTTAAATTTGCAAATTTTATTTACCATTTTTCATTTGTGATCTGATGAAATCAACGCTACAATAACATTTTTAAATATTTATCAAAATTGTGGCAGAGATATCTAAATACGAAAAAGTTTTACTTCCTGAATGCATCTCGTATTTTTTAAATTCTTTATGAAACCTGTAAAAAATAATTATTAAATTTTGATTTAAAATAAATTAAAAAGAAAATCTTCAGAAGTGGAAATAATTTTGGCTAATTGCAAATAAAGGCATTTGAATTATGTAAACAATTTAGTTTGTAATAATATGTTGTACATTTCCCATTTTCCACCTGTTCGCACTAAAGGAGAAAGAGGCCATACGTAATAAATAAATTTAAATGCAATACAAATACACATGGATAAAAATCCATTATAAAGGGGAAATTCGTTTTTACTACAACGCCGGCATTTCCCTTTTGATGAATGACCTCAGTAGTAGAAAACCGTGTAGTAGTTTTAAAACAACAATAGGAAATCATATAGAGGTAGTAAAGTACTTTCTGCTTTAAAAGTGCGACTAAAAAGAAAACATTAAAAATAAAATTATTTTTACTGTATTTAATCTAAAAGCAATTTACTTTTATTACAATGAATTCTACAGGATGCAAATAAATAGTTTGCAAATATTTTGACTTATACTTTTATGGTAGCACATTTTATAATAAAACTAGCTGAAATGCCCGTCCACGGACGGATTAGCGTTTCCACGACCATCGAGATGAAGTGATTTTTAGGTTGATGAAAATTTGAACCAATCCAAAAAAGTTAAAACTACTGACATTGGTGAAAAGGTTTGTAATCAGTGTTTAAAACAACGAATTTTTTAGTGTCCTTAAAAGTGAGTTCGAGTTTGAAAATGGTGTGATCTAAACAATTAAATTTTGATCGATAATAATACAAAATATCTAAGAACAATGGTAAAAACTGCACATCCTTATCAAAAATATTAAGTGAGATATACTGTTAATTTTATAATTACCTCTACAGCTCGTGACGAGATTGACACAGCCGTTTGAATTAGCAGTAATTTGTGATATTAAATAAAAAAATTAGACAATACAATTAATATTAAATAAAGAAGGCAAATATAAACGGTGAAGTCAATAAGTACAGTACAATTCCATAAAACAAAAACTGATGATGACGTCATACCGACATTATGTTGTAGATCTGGCAACAGACCACTTATAGACCAGGGTCGATAATTTTTGAGACCAAAAAAAATTATAGTAGGATCAAACCCATTGGAAAAGGTAGAGAATATAACAAAAATAAAAGGAAAAATAAATTACGGGCGATCTGAGGTCGGGAAGGGGGAGGGGGTGAGTTTTTAAGGGTAAAAAACGGTTTATCTCGATTTCCGGCAAAACTGCAAGTCTTATGAAAAAAAGTTAAATAACAAAGTTGTAGGTAATAAAAAGATCTACAACTTTTGTATCGACACTTTTTTCACATAACCTCAAAATTTATGTAAAAAATTCAAATAACCGAGTTTTTGGTTTTTGATTTTTATCTTTTGCAAAAAAATTTATTTTTTCACGAAATTTGGTGAAAACTTACCTATGTATGTCCCAAAAATACGGTAATTTTTTTGATTTAAAATATTCATTGTTTTACCTTATTTTGACTTTATATCGAAAAAGCACCCTAATTTTCAATCAAAAATTCTCACGTCAAAATATTTGCTTTTTTAAAAAAGTTGGTATGTTTTTTGTTTGTTAAAATCTCTACTTTCTGATGGTATAATAAAATATACATTACTATGGTAAATGTACTCAGAAAATTCAAATAATGAAAACAACTCGAATTCGAAAAATTTTTTTAATCATTATGAACCTACAATTTTGAGCTATTTATTAAAATTTACACTTTAATTACTCGAAAAACGTAAGATTTCATGCTATACATGGTAAATAAAAAATTACAAATATCCATAAAACATAAATATTGAAAAAAACATGCGAAAATAGTAGTTCTAAATATTAAAGATATGATTTTCAGATTCAAGTTGCTTTCATTATTTACATTTTCTGAGAACATTTACCATAATAATGTATATTTTTTTATACCATCAGAAAGTAGAGATTTCAACAAACAAAAAACACTCTAACTTTTTTACAAAAGCAGATATTTTGACGTGAGAATTTTCGATTGAAAATTAGGGTGCTTTTTCGATATTAAGTCAAAATAAGGTGAAAAAATGAATATTTTAAATCAAAAAAATTACTGTATTTTTGGGACACACAAAGGTAAGTTTTCACCAAATTTCGTAAAAAAATAAATTTTTTTGCAAAAGATAAAAATCAAAAACCAAAAACTCGGTTATTTGAATTTTTCACATAAATTTTGAGATTATGTGAAAAAAGTGTCGATACAAAAGTTGTAGATCTTTCTATTACCTACAACTTTGCCATTTAACTTTTTTTTATAGGACTTGCAGTTTTGCCGGAAATCGAGATAAACCGTTTTTTACCCTTAAAAACTCACCTCTACCCCTTCCCGACCTCAGATCGCCCGTAATTTATTTTTTCTTTTATTTTTGTTATATTCTCTACCATTTCCAATGGGTTTCATCTTACTATAATTTTTTTTCACTTTTTACCATTTTTAAAGATAAAAGCACTGCAATTTTTTACAGGGTTTTTAAACCCGAGGAGTGGGGTTGAGCCACAAATTTTACCTATTTGGCCGCTATTTTGTTTAAGATCTTTCAGAAGTACGACGTTCATGGGCGTCCATAAGATCATTTTCGGGGGGGTGGGGGGGGGCAAAATAAAAAAATTTTTACTATAAAAAATTTTTAATCACTTAAAACCGAAAGTTTTAGAAAACTTTAAAAACTTGCGCTGATGAAATATTAAATGTCTAAAAAAATTTAAGCAGCCAAAAAGGGGCAGCCGACCCTTTTGCCTCCTCTTCCCCCATGGACGCCCATGACGACGTTCTGTTAAATACAAACGAATCAACTGTGATAGACATACGTCTATACTCGGACGGCTCCAAAAATAATGCTAGGTCACGCGCCGTAATATACTTTGTAGAATGTAGAACTTGACTTAAGAGCAATATCCAGTGCTTAAGTACAATTTTTGTGTTTTATGCCATTTATTTCCAGGACTTTACAAAAATTTAAATAATTGCTAGTTAGCCGAAATCTTTTAACACTTCTGCATGTAAAGGCGCTAAAGGCAATTGATTTATTTATTAGAATACCACGTTATTTGAAAACTAGAATTGGTGGGGAAGGGGAGAATCCCACATTCTAGTTTTCAAATAACGTGGTATTCCAATAAATAAATCAATTGCCTTTAGCGCCTTTACATGCAGAAGTGTTAAAAGATTTCGGCTAACTAGCAATTATTTAAATTTTTGTAACGTCCTGGAAATAAATAGCATAAAACACAAAAATTGTACTTAAGCACTGGATATTGCTCTTAAAGAGGCCCTAGACGATCAATCTGCTTGATCAAACGATTGAGTCAATCAATTGACGAGCGCTTCAATCAACCTCAATCAGCCTTTCAGTCTTTTGATCAAAACCCAGTGGAAGTCGTGAAGTGGAGCAGTGCACACCTGTTGTTTTTTTTTTTCTAACTTGTTGATTTTGGTGGTGAACAATAGTTTTGCATACAAATTCGCCTTAACACTGGTTGCCTTCAAGCGGAAAGAAGAGCAAAAGAAAAAACGACGGTGGTCCAAGGAGTGGTACAAGATGAGAAACCGCCTCACTCATGAACATTTACTCAATTTTCTGAGTGATTTGGAACCAGCAGACTACAGAAACCTTTTGAGAATGGACAGTCTCAGGTCGCTTGAAATATTCAGTTGCTGGTCCCACTAATTGCTCAGTGCTGTCTGGCTCACCTTTCATTTTATTACCCGGCTTTTAAGAAGGGCTGAAGCAGACGCCATGGTTTTGACGGAGTGACTGACGCAACTTTTCTAATTTGAGTTACTCTGTATACTGGCGTTAAACGAGACACTTCTGCTGCTCCCGCTTGTCACTTGACAACTTTTTGACAGTTAAATACGCTGTTGCTGTTTTGAGGTTAGTGTCCTGAATCGTGGTTTATTTAACATTTTAAAATCCATTTTGTGTTGATTATATTACAACAATTACGATTCGAACATATCGAAGATGACGGAGACAATTGAGGTTGCAGCAGCTTCGACTGATAACGAGAAGCTAATTTTTCAAGCCATCGATAAGAACGATATTAATCAACTGCAAACTTTGTTGGTAGACAAGCAAAATGTTAATATTTTCGATGAGAACAACATGACACCTTTGCAGCACGCTTGTTATAAGGGCAACAAGGACGTCGTACAATTGCTACTGGATCAGGTGAGTTCAAGCCAGAAGCATCACAAGAACTGAAATAAATGGGTATCAAATTTTGTAGGGTGCAGACGTTAACGTGTGCCAACACGAACACAAATACACTGCTTTACACTTTGCCGGTTTGTCCGGTAAACAAGAGATTTGCAGTTTGTTGCTGTTAGCTGGAGCTAAATCAAATGTCGTTAACACGGTGGGACGAACGCCATCACAAATGGCTGCTTTTGTTGGTAACCACAACTGCGTTGCAATTATAAACAATTTTATTCCAAAATCCGACGTGGAATGTTACACCAAGTCGGAAAGTTGGCAAGCAGGCACTCGACCACCTCTGCCGCCCTATCTCCTGGAAAGCTTTTACAAACTTGTTATGCACATTACCGTTCATCCTGTTAGAGTAACATTAAACTTGCAAAGATTCCTGGGTTTGGTGGACCACTTAAATCAGGTGAGCGAGGTCCTGAAATTGATGAGCGTTCGAGAGATGAATAGGGGCAATAATACCAACGAAGTGATGTCTTTTAAATTTTATTACCTTAGTGCGATAGTCTCTGAGGTGGCCTCAATGCAAGCCGCTTTACGGAACATCACGGTACAAGCACATGAGAAGAAGGTGGATGCAACCGAGGGCTTCATTCGTAAATTGCTGAAAGTAAACAAAGATGGAAATAACGAGGTTATGGAGGCGTATTTACGCGATTGTATCAGAAATTTTACGTTTCGTGAATGCACCATTTTTAGGCAAATGGTGACTACGTTGGCGGGTAACGATCCGCCTCCCGCTATTAACGTCATATCTGCTGTCATCAACGGTCAACGCGGTTTTATAGACACCACTTCGAGGTGTAGCACTTGCGGTGAAGAACGACCAACTAAGAAGTGTTCAAAATGTAAAGACGTGCAGTACTGTGATAGAGAATGCCAGCGGCTGCACTGGTTTGTGCACAAAAAGTCTTGTTTGAAAGTAGGCGAGAGAACGCCTTCGGCAAATAGCGCCTCCAACCCTGCACCTGATGCAAATGTCACACAAGATATGCAAAATTATTTTGCAAACTAAAATGTCGTTGTATAATATACAATTACATAATAATTGTAGTTTAATGTTTGACCTTCGGAGAACGGAGAAATCCCTCTATTTGTAAAATGGCATTTATGTACAACTTTTAAGACTGAATAAGTGTGTCATGTAGTTGCAATTTTCAAATGTGTAAAATAGAACTTTTAAATTAAATTATCGCTTTTACTGCATTCACGACATAAAGAGCAAATAATGGGGGTTACTTAACTTATAATCGATTCTATCTCAAAAGTGTGTCTAAAAATTGATAACTTTATTTTCTTTCAAATGTGTGCAATAAAATGTCTAAAAACTTATGTTTCTTTTCCAACACCTAGTATACAAATTTTCTTTTCGCTCCAATTTGTTGCCACCGAACAGCTCAAATACCTTAAAATTTATCAAAAAATGTTAGTGGCTAAGAATTGTAATTAACACAACATTAACAAATGTTAATAGAATGCGTCAATAAGGTCGAATTTTGCACAGCAAATGTGAACTTTAAAATCGATTTTTAGTTGAATTAATCAATAACATTTTAATGTATCAAATTCCGTTGAGTTTCCTTAAAAAAATCCAATATCTTCTGTTCCTGGTTATTGTCCTACTACTGCAAGTTTCAATTCGAAATCCGTGTAACTCAAAGGATACCTGTACATTGTTATTATCAGAAGTCAGGACTGTGCCATGCTATGTACGATACAGAGAATTTGCATATGAGAAAAATAAGAAAATCTACCTCACAGTTATCCCCGATTTTATAAAACTTTTACTGAGCCTTTAAAACTAGCAAAGAATTTCTATGGGCTAACAAACGTTTTTTATTAGTTATTTAAATTTAATGTTTTCTTTAAAAGCTTTATGAAACTGGGCATTATTGTCATATTGAAAACTATCAAAATAATAATTCAAGACATAAAATTATATTATAAAATCACAAAAGCTCCTGACCAACAAATATATTAAAATAATTTACATTATTATTAGTTATGAAATCGGACATTTATGCTTATGATCTATTAGAATGGCATCGTTATTATAATTTTTGTCATACAAATCTTTTTCCAAAATTCGAGCCTCCTTATAGCTGTATAAATTTATATAAGCATACACTACGAATTCCATGTAGGGTCGATTTGTGCAATCGTCTGGGTGGTTCAACATTTCTTTCTCTTCATTTTCGTAAAACTTACAGCAACCGTAGATTCTGGCGTACATATCTTGAAAGGAATCATTCCAAATTTTTTTACAAGTAAATATTAGTTTAATTCGCACTTCTTGTGAATTCGACAAGGAATGCAACCAAAATCCGTCATCTATTTTGATATGACCGATGGTTTGTATGCTGTTATATGCCAAATGAGAATAAAATTGCTGATCTTGCAAGTTTTGTAGTATTAGAAACGTAAACCTTTGATTGTCGAAATTTTTAAGTGGTAGTGGTTTACATAATTCTTCGTCTAATGTTTTACTTAATTGTGTACTAACCAAAGACTCAAATTTTTTACTTTTTATGGTGCGCTTATTCCATACTTCGGTGCTTCCTGCTTCTTCACTGTAAATTATTTTACGTTTCATAACTTCAAAATTGTTTGGTCAACGAAAACCTAACCTATAAAGTTTGAAATATGACAGTTGGTGTTGGCTGGCTTTTCGATTCCAACTAAAGGCAACAACACACTTTTTAAAGTTTTTTGAATCCCTTTCTCGTTTTTTTGGAAAAATATCTGGATGTTAAGAAACATCTTAGATACATAGAAAAATAAAAATTTGAACAGTAACGACCCGTCAGGTAAAGCTGTGGTTCACCTACCACCATTTTTCATAGTCTTCGCTCCAAGTTAAAAATGAATTTTTCGATTCCCGATGTTCTAATGCATGAATAAAGTAGGCCGTAATAAAAAATTAGTTATTTAATTAATATAAAAGTCAGAGAAGTGATACTTTACTAGACGAGGGCACAGATCTAAAGCGAGTGCTGAAAAATCGGATCTTGTGACACCAGTTATAAAAATAAAATTCACTTCTTTTGTTAAAGTTATTAAAATTATTACCAACCAAATAATACATAATTTTATGTAATTGAGAAGGGTGGATAATTATTATTTTGAGTTTGACATCAGGTGCGTAGGGAGCCTTAATTATTAAGGTTGGTATACATATAACAACAAAAGTGACAAAAGTCGAAATGGCAAGTGAAAATTCATCTGATTGTGTTCCAACAAATGGTGAATTATTGATCGACGATAGCCAAGATTCATTAACATCAATACAATCACAAAGTAATTGCGCTCCTTCGGAATCCGTTATCTCGCTAGTGGAAACCTCTCAAATTTCTAACCTAGAAGGCTCCATAGAAGTCGTCGACTTGGATTCACGAGACGGCGCTGAAACCGTGAAAATTGACGATAGTAATTCAACCGATGTGGAAATAATTTCCGAAGATGTAAAAGAATCAAAAACTTCTAACCTAGAAGACCACATAAAAACAACGAACTCTCAGGACAGCGTCATAATTGTGGGGAGTGACGCTGTCGATTTGCCTGGTGTGGAAGTACAAACTTCGAAGATACAACCATCGCAAGATTCTCTCCAAGAAATAACAAATTTAAACTTGCAGAACTCCACAAATGACCTCGTGGTTGAAGAAAAGGTCGATGCGATAACACCGAAATTGGTAGATTTGGAACACGAGTTACAAAGACTGAGAGTAGAAAATGAGCAACTTAATAGTAAGCTGACCGAATCGAAATCAAAAGCGGAAGAGAAAGACAATGAAGCAGATATTTCAATTCGTTTCAGAGATCGTACCTTCTACGATTTGCACAGAGACAAATTTACGCGTTTATTTGACACTTTGATCGATTATTGTGTTAGCTCTGACGATACAAAATTGCAAATTACTATTATAAAAGATGATCACATTGATCCGGACGAGTGGATTGTGGTCGAAGGTGACGAGGTGGAGGAAGTTTCTGTCAGTAAAAAGCGAAAGAAAAAAAACAGAGAAAGGGAAAATAGAAAGAAAGCGAAAAAGGAGACTCCATCACCTGAAAAAGTAGAGTTTGTTTTGGATACGACTCCATCGCTAAATGCAGAGAGTAATTTGAAGTACGAAAGTAAGTTTAGTGTTATTGCGGAGGAAAAACCCGAGGAAAAGGCGGATAATATGAAGGCTAATTTCAATTGTTGCTTTAATTGTGGGGAAGAACATAATTTGCGTGATTGTCCTCATCCTAAGAATATGGCTAAAATAAATGCTGCTAGGCAGAAGTTTAAGCGGGACCAACCACCGAGGAATGTGTAAGTATACATTTATATTATAAATTCAGCCGCGTTGATCTTCGAGTGTCAAATGTGGTTTTTGGGTCTCGCCCGTTTATAAAAATCTCGTTAATCCATTCATGGCGCGTCACTAATTAATTGTTAGGTGAAAAATTCATTATAATAAACAATTGAACACAAAAAACGAAGTAATTTTTATTAATTATTATTACTAATTTATTTTTAGGAGATATCATATTGAGAGCGACGCGTTTACCCATTTGAAGCCCGGCAAAATATCGCATAAGCTGAGAGATGCCATGCACCTAAGGGATGACGAATTACCGGAATATATTTACAGGATGAGAAAGTTGGGATATCCGCCAGGTTGGATGAAGGAAATTTCACAAAACGAATCTGACCTTGTGGTGTTTGATTTTGATGGTAAAACGGAAAGCAAGAGAAAAAAGCCTGTCGAATTTAATTCCGATTTAATCATCGAATACACAGGATTTAATGTGCCCATGGGAAAACACATGCGTGACGATCACAAATATTACCACTGTCCTTCGTTTTCCAGGCATCACAGCAAAAATAAAATGTTGGAAGAGCTAAATAAGAACAAGAAAGCGGCAATGGATAATTTGGACGCGTGCGATATGGATTTGGACACTTCTTTTGATGATGAACAGGAAAAAGAGATCAAATGCGTTTCGCCCACCTTGCTAGCCCTCGAATCAGAGAAAAAGAAAATTTTGGATCAGTTAAGTGTAGACAATACTCCGCAGAACGTTGCGAAATTCGACGAACAGAACAACTCCCAAGAATCGATAGATGATTGTTTCAAGACCATCGACAAAGTGGGAGAGTTGGATTCCGAAACGGACGTTTCCATGGTTGAACTTGTCAACCACATAACGTTGAGTAGTTTTGGTACTCCACTTATAGAAAGCGCGTCGCCTTACTCCAAACTCCCCAACACAGAAAACTTTGCAAAAAACGTGTCCCAGGTATTAATTTTTGAAAATTTGCCCGAATCGACCGGCAAATTTGACCAATTGAGTGGGATTTTAAGTAAAGTAAGGAAAACCATGAAAGATTCAAATAATAAAAGTTCGTGATGGTTATTAATAAATTCCATTAATTAATAGGTAAATTATCTATTGTGTAAAAGTTCAAATTTCAGATGTAAAATTTTATGTAAATATGTAACTCACACAGCAACTTGAATGTTCAAATTTTCACTCGACTTTACTATTTTTACACTTGGATTCACGGGAATCTGTACAAATATAAAATAGGGCGTTCTGTAATAAAAACATAAAATAAAACAAAACCATTTTGTTACGCAGCAATTGAATTTGCGTAGGGGGCGTGTCCTAGAATAATTGAAATAAAATCAACTGTCAAAGCAATTTATTTATTTATATTGTAAAAGATACAATTATTATTTTAATATTGTAAATATAATATCTACATTTTTTCTTCATAAATCAATTTTTATTAGGTAAATACAATTTTTTTATTTATATAATATAAAATACTCTTGCAGGAGGGATTTTCGTAACTACTTCATAAAAAATACCAAAAAACTGATGTGGTAACAAAAAAACTCCTCTAAAAAATTAACGCCATAATAATAAAGCTAAATGTTTAAATACATAATATACAGGGTGTTGTAAAAGTTTATTTTTGTGCGTGTATTGTGGCGCAGCCTAGCGGGTGGCTAATGAATTTGAGGAATTCGAAACAATTATTTAATAAATTACGGTATTGGCGTGACGTCAGCACACTTTATTGTAGATCAGAGGTGTCAAGACTCATTCCAGCCGGGGGCCACACGAATAACCTTTCCATTTCAGTTTTTTGGATGACCCTTTATTAACCCTATAGTCTACATTTACTCTGTACAACATGCGTCGAAAAGTTCATTCGGACCTACAAAAGTTTGATACCCCTCTTGTAGATAAACATGGGCGACTTGAACAAATATCTCGGTGAGCTCTAGTTATTGTCGCCCACATGTATCTAAACAAACTGTGCTGATGACGCTGATTTGGTATGTACAATATATTGGATAGCCACCCTCTTTGGAAAAATTCTGACTGTGCCATTCATAAATTTGGGAATAAAAACTTGAGCAAGTCTTCTTAGGGAATGTGCCAAATAGCACGGATTATTTCGTTTTTTTCTGGAGTTCTAAAAGTGATTATCTAAAAATTAACATTTCTTCGTAATTTAGGACTTCGTCCTATAATCACTTTCTATTTTATTTTTTTTCTGTTTATTTGTTTCTGCCGTCTTTTAAACCAGAGGCGTAAACAATGCGATATTAGCTGTTCTCTAAATTGCGGAATTGGGCCCTCAGATGTGCAATACTTCCTTTTTTTAATCCCCTAGCCTAAATTTCCTCCAAGTAACATGCGTCCTTGAGCCCCTACCATTTTGCATTCGCACACCGCTAGTTACGGCACTACTTTAAAAGGATGGTAGGGTTATATGAGTCAATGTAGGTTCTAAATCATGGGTAGTACAAAACTTAAATCTCCAATCAGGTTAATCGATGATTAACTAACTGATAGTTTTAACCATTGATTAATAATCACCTATTAGTGACATCATTGATCAATTAAAAATTATCAAAAAATGCTTGTGGTTTTAATCTCAATTAGGTGCACAAGTGATTAACAAGTGCAATGGTTAGAATTAACATTGATGCAACAGTTGCGGAAACGAAGCACAAATTCACCTAAATTATCATTATCACATTGGCTAAAATTAACAAAAATAAAATTCTCAAAAGACTATAACAAATAATACGCCCTCGAACCCGCTACTGTACTACCTCATTAGTTTAATTAAATAACAAAGCTTTAATCAATGGTTACAGTTAACCAGGTATTGAAAAATACAATTTCTTAGTTTAATCATTGATAAGCCTAAATTGAAGATGTCGTCCCAGGAAAATTTCCAATGGGCGCCATTGTGTATTTTCGACCTTTGTCTTGTAAAAAGCGTCGCAGGCAATTGATTGAAAAAATTTATATATTAAGAGCAATATCAACCAAACCGTAGACTATTCTTCAAATTATGTCCTTAACGCATAAATCGACTGAAGTCCAGCATTTTAGTAGATTCGGTGTCCAAAGGGTTAAAGTAAAAAAATTTTTTTTTCAAATCTAACTTGAAGATTTTATTGGGTATGTTGAGTAACTTGTGTTTAATGTGACTTTAAAAGCACCCACAGTTAAAATGCATTTTACTATTAATTATTAACAATTTTTTAAGAAGTTTCTTATTAGTATTTACTTTTAATGGAAAACTATTAAAAGGTGACATAAAACTCAACCTTGAAACAGATGTTATTGTTTTTATTGAATTACTTTTTCGACACACGAATTGGAATTACTACATTTTAATTTGCGCGTCGCCGTTTTATGTCATTTATGTATACGAGCCAATATGTATAACACGTACGTGGCCATATCTGGTTGGTAGGTAACATTTCGTCGTGGCGTCCAAGGTGGTCATTTGAAGGTTCTATTAGTTACATTCCCTTCTTTACAATTGGCTATTTTTAACACTTTAAAATTGACCGCTTAGACCATTTCATCAGCATGGCAACAAAAACGCTGTTCTCTCGCTACTTTATTTAAAATTTTCTTCTGTACATATCTACAGTGTTTTTTTACGAAAAAAAAGTTTTAATAGCAATTTAACCCTTTGGGCGCGTAAATCGACTAAAGTTGCCCGGATTTTTTCGCTCCGACATAACATTAGAAATACTTTATTTAAATTTATTGTTCGTTTCTATCTAAAATCGAATTTTCATTCAAGGTGAGAGAACAGCCTTAACTGTATTGGTTGCTTTTATTAAAAGTTTAAAATAATTTGTTGTGAAAAGTAAATATGAGGTTTTTTTCAGTTACAATTAATTAACGACTATTCAACATAATATCTTGATATTTATATAGAAAAAACTGGTTTTACCTGAACAGTATAAAATTGCATGCATAATTCAATTTCGCAAAATATGACATTTCACGTAGTGAAGTAAACATAAATACCCCACTTTGTACTCTAAAAGTTAAGAAAATCGTTTATTTTAGTTCACCAAAAATTTCATCGTGTGAAAACAGAATTTTACTTTGGGAATCCCCGAATCATAGTTTTCATTCTACGCTATAGTCGAACAATGAAATCAATTTTATTTTTACATTAGGAGATGTTTCAAGATTGTGAAAATAAAACATGAATTGCTCAATAATTTAGCATAGCGAACACATTGCCCTTATATTATAAATAAATTATAATTAAGGAATAATTAAATAAAACCCCTCCGCCCTAGCCTCTAAGAGATATCTCAACCCAAAAAAGTAGCCACTATTTGGGGGGAAAACTGGAGCAACATCCATGTATGGACTGACTACTTTTGAAAAACTAATTGGTGGGTTCCAAAAAGGAGGAGGAGAATTATAGTGGTAATTTACAATAAAAAATACATGAGACAATGAGGAATGAACATTGTAAATTGCATTCCCAATACTTAGGACCTTAAATACATGAAAATTCCATTATTGTTGTTGCAAGCAAATTTTGGAAAAAATGGAGTAAATCCTCCAATTGAACAAGGGCAACAAACTACTATTATTAATTTTTTACTTTTCTAACCAAATTGAGGCCATAGAACCAACAAAATCCTAAAAGCTAGATTTGTCAACATTTTGAAGATGCGCTGACTTGGTTAACCTCCCAACACCCACACATTAAATTGCACTAAAAAATGGTCGAGTATGTTAGGTGTTGAGGGAAATCACGTAACAGCTTGATATGTTGATAAATTAATGGTGTTCATATTCACTGCTGTGGGATCAATTAAAATTTTGTTAATTGCTTGATCTTATAAATTATATTGTACTGACAATAATTATTCACCCTGTATACTTTTACAATTGCTTTTAATAATAGAAATTAATACTAATTAAAAACACAATAAAAATCCCATTGTGTGACAAAAAAAATAAGTTAAAATAATTGTGCTGGCCCAAAAACTTAAAAATTTGACTATTGTTGGAATGTTAAGCAATTAAACATTGGAAAATAAAGGTTAACATTTGCACAAATAATTAATTTATAGAAGGTGGTGCAGGAGGAGCACCGTTGTAATCCTAAAAAAAATAAGTAAAAACCTACGATTCCAATTACAGCAATCATCAACTTACATTATTATCGTTATTAGGCTTATTAATATTGGCAATTCGAGACGGACGTGGACGTAAAAAATACATAAATATCACGAAAGCAAACATGACAAACATTAACATAAAATTATCGCTACCTTCCGTCTGAGAACGTGGCCCTACAACTATGACAACAAGTTATAACCGAAAGGTACAAATGTTAACATACTCACCATTTTCGAAACACTCCGTGTCTGTGCAATAGGACTGAGACTGTCGCAACTAAAAACAATAGAAAGATTTTGCCAAAAATTTTCACTTTCGAACCTGCGCTACTTACGAAAGAAATTAAACGCCGCATTGCCATTTCGTGATTCCACACGCATTCGCATGGATCGAAATCTCCTTGATCACCCATTTTACTTGAATTTGAATATAACTGTTTGAACGTCTGCTAATTTAACACTAAAAAAAATTGTCAAGGTGGCACTTTTCTTGTAGGTTATTAGCGACGTCACAACAAAATTATCATGTCGAGACGGTAATTTGACGAAAGTATTAAAAGTACCCAATTATTTTGGGTTAATTTTATTATCTACATCAACAATACAATTTTCCAAAGCAGAGACGGTGGTAAACGTCAACTGCGTATAATTTTTTTTTATTTCATTTTAATCAACTTTCTAAACGCTATGTGGTCCAATCAGATTGCAAGAATAAACACAGAACCGTACTTGAAATTTTTCAACTGACAGTTCTTGCGATGTTTTTGAAGGACGTCGTCGATCTCAATTTTTTTGTTTCTCTCTTGTTTTTCATCTGTCTATTATTTATGACAGTTATTTTATTCGATTCGCTATTATATTATAGTTATTTTCGGTGGGATCCACAAACAGCTAAATTTTTTATCCGTAAAAGGTAAAACGTAAAAATGCCCTTTCTGAGGGATAAAAGTAAATTACAGTCCAATGTGGAAAAATTAGACAATTTAACAAAGAAGAATGGATTGCGACATGCCGTATTTAAGACTTCGGGGGATAAATATATAGGAGAATGGAAAAATAACTTTCCTGATGGTGCTCAGCCCAAATTAACATGAGCTTCTTAATAATGATTAATTTTAGGAAATGGCTTGTTTCTTAGTAGGACGTTTAAGATGTACGAAGGAGAGTGGGCAAAAAATTTTAGGCATGGTTTTGGGGTGTATTCTATCCGACAGGAAAATAAGGTGTTTTTGTTGCAATATCGGGGCGATTGGAAGAAAGGGATGTTTAGTGGATTCGGTGCCAGACACTATCTGGATGGATCGTTTTATTTAGGTTATTGGAAAAATTCCAAACGGCACGGATATGGACAAATGTGGTACGCAGATGGAGGATACTATGATGGAGATTGGAAGAGAGACGTGAGGCACGGTTTGGGAATGTGGGTGAGACCTGATGGGAACAGATATGAAGGAGAGTGGGCTTTCGACTTAAAGCACGGGAAAGGGCGATTTTTCCACTTAGACAGCGGACAAATGCAGGAAGGTGTCTGGAAAGTTGACTACTGTGTTTACAGTTTCGTTATCGACATTTTGTGGCGTCAAGCTAGCGCTGATCCTACACCTTATCCGATTCGAGTGGTAGGTTGTTCTTCAAATTTTGGATTAGTCCCCATATTACATATTTAATCCGAATGAATTTAATATTCATATCCGATAAATCAATATCGATTTCACCACAGCGTGTGGATGCCCACTGAAAGGCCGAGCCAAGAAATTCTGAATAGTTCGCGACTTGAACCCAGAATTTCCGTTCTGTACTCAACCAGCGGTCACATCACTCCACGGCTGTGGCTTAGATTGAGCCCTTAAGTCAATAAAAAAAACTAGGCTAGAGTGGCTCGTCTCATTGGGGAGGGTTAAAATCAGAAACTCTTGTAATTGTTTAAATAAAAATTCTTATGTTTTAGAATGAATTGGTCGATCTTCAAGGATTATGTGATGAC
The DNA here is from genome assembly GCA_905340355.1 of Rhagonycha fulva. Lineage (NCBI taxonomy): Eukaryota > Metazoa > Arthropoda > Insecta > Coleoptera > Cantharidae > Rhagonycha > Rhagonycha fulva. The sequence goes on from HG996559.1 coordinate 6,721,586, forward strand.
AGGGAACGTAAAATGTTGTTAGAGCAATATAATTCTTGTTTAAACTTCAGCATTCATTCGTCTACAGAAAATTCAAGTACGAGAACATTGTAAATTTTTTATTTTTAACGTTGATCAGTACATACATATTTTTATGTGGAATAAAATTTATCAAAAATAGCTTAATTACAAATATTTGAGCAGATATATTAACAAACAATTTTTCACCCTCAACGCGATCGTTTCAGTCGTTCGTAAAAAAATGTGATGAGATAATAAAACGTCTCGATGCGTAGACTACAAGTAATTAAGATTTATTCCTCGTATACCAACTAAAATTGCACTCTCCTACAGTCGTGTAAAGTAAATATTGCAACAGGCTTGTCATACATGTTTAAACGACATGAATGCCAGATAAGTAATCGTTACCGTTTTCCCTGTTATGTTCTACGTCCCCTTGTTCAATTTGCTCCTTCAACATTTCGAGCTCTCTTATACCAGAAACAGTCATTTCATATTTATGAGTTACTAGTGATCTATAAAAATGTACGGCAAAGGCTAAAAATATGAAGAGAACAGGAATAAGTACAATACTAGCAGACCAAGCTGCAGTTTTATCGATGTCGTAGAATTTTACCCAACACAACACCGCAATTTCAGCTAGAAACAGCAGCAAACCCAACAGGGTCGAAAATGCCCACGCCGTTTCAATATACCAGTGCAATTTCTCGTGCGGCGATTCCTCCACCAAATGAATTGCATCTAAAGTACAAATCGCTTCTATGTTTGGCAAAATGCACGTACTAATCATTAAAGCTAACATGTGGACCGCTACCAGCAGCGTCGTTATAATTGCAAACGTCACTAAAACAGCGGAAGGTATGGATGTGGGGGTTTGGATCTGCACTTCTACCATGGCAACCATAGCAAAACCAGATAATAAAGCTGATGTCTTACTGGAAGCCTTCAGTTTGGCACGGCTTAATTGTAACTTACGCCAAGAAAGGTAGCGAGGTGTGTGAAGTTCGTCCCAAGTTTGAGACATTTTACACTAGAATTAGAGAAAAAAACAATCAAAACTTTACTGGTTTAAATCATTGCAGAAATCTCAAATTTTGTTATCATTGCAAAATCACATTAAGCCAATCAATTCGGGTATTTTTATCCCTAAGTTCCAACTTTTCGCTTTTATGGTTTTTCATTTGAGAGAGGCCCTCATGGTTTTTAAAGATGTGTACAACCACAGGCAGAATTTTTTATGATACCCATAGAAGCAAACAAAAGAAAAAGCACCACAAGTATTTTTTTTTAATTTTATTCAAGATTAAAATTAAGGGTCTAATAAAAAATTATTAAAATTTAAAAAAAATTGTCTTTTTGAAGTGCCCCCTTTTGGTTACATAGACAAATAGTGCTGACGTTAATAAATTAACTGTTATGAACTGACTGTCAATAATAATTATTGTATTAGTAGAATAGGATCACCAGCACTAATCAAATTATTACTGCTACTTAATTTTGTTTTCCTTTTAAAAAGAAACCTTGACATACAGCGAATATTTCATTCCATTTAGTAAAATACAGTGTGTTCACGGAAAGTGGTAACAGTGAATAATTCTTAAATCTTACTAGATACAAAAAAAGTTTAAATAGTTTTTTATTCAACTCAAAATTTACTATAGGAAAGTGCGGAGGTATATTTTTTTATTCTTTAAACTCAACCGGAAGTAAACATTAACATTTTTTTTCAAATAGCAAGTGGTCTTTTTTTAACATTTTCGTAATCTGCAATTTTTTCTCTATAAATACATATAAAATTTTTATAAGGTTACATAAGAAAAAATTCGAGAAAACACAATATTTAAAGAAACAATAATAATTTATTAATTACGTATGTAGAGTGCTATGAAAAACAAAACACCATTATTATGATATAACACCATTAGAATCTTTTTATGAAGTCATTTAAAAATGGTAGTTTACGCAAATCTATCTTTAAATTTAGAAAATTTAAAAATCAAAATTAATTCAGCATGCTATCAATTATCAATCACCAAATCACCAAAACTTTTGCGAAGATTAGAATTATATCTTGAACAAAGCGGTAGCAATTTTGAACAATTTATCAGATAAATAACAGTTGTCTTTTCTGAGCCGTAATGTTTTGTTTTCATAGCACTCTACATACCTATGTGTAAATAATTAATAAATTATTATTGCATATTTAAATCTTACATTTTCTCGAATATTTTCTTATGTAACTTTATGAAAATTTTATATGTATTTATAGAAAAAAAATTGCAGATTACGAAAATGTTAAAAAAAAGACATGTTGCCATTTGAAAAAAAATGTAATATTCACTTCCGGTTGAGTTTGAAGTAGAAAAAAATATACATCTGCAGTTTCTTATAGTAAATTTTGAGTTTAATAAAAAACTATTTAAACTTTTTTTTGTATCTAGTAAGATTTAAGAATTATTCATTGTTACCACTTTCCGTGAACACACGTATTGTTCAAGTTTTGTTAAAATTCAATATATTTAATTAATTTTATCTAAAACTTGAATTCATTAAAGCAACGGTTCTTTTTTAATGAATAACGATGCGAAACAAAATTGCATACAATAGTAATGCATTATTCAAGGTTTTTCACACAAAATCTATGTATAAATCACTTTATATTAAATATTTATTAGCTATTATGCATGATTCGGATGTTGCAGGTTTCTAAAATCATACTGATAATATTGTATTCGCAAGTTTTTGATCTTACATAAATCATGACCATTGTATGCACTTGTAAATTTTGTTTCACAGCATGCATTTAAAAAACCGTTGCTTTAATGAATCCAATAGTTGTAGATAAAATTAACTATATTGTATTTTAACAAAACCTGAACAATATTTTGATAAACGGAATGAAATTTTCACTCTGTCAAGATTTCTTTTAAAAGAGAAACGGCTGCCCCCTTTACACCCCCCTAAATGGACGCCCATGGGTGGACACTTAAAATTTCGTATACTAGTTTCACGAAACGGTCTAAAGAATTGCTAAAACCACTTTCATTTTCAGTTTTATGATTTTTAATAACGCGCATGAATGGATTAACGAGATTCCCCTTGTATCAAAAGTTTCGTTATAAAGATTGACAGATTTTTGTATGGTCATTCGAAATACAAACGGAGAAAATGTCTCGATAGAATTGTTGATCTGAATTACAAATATTTCCTCCGTCCGTGCTGTTTAAGGGGGAAAGCCACTGTGACGGTCGAAAAAGTAACCTAGTTTTTAAGATTTATTTATTATTAAGTAAAAACAAGGTTACTTCTTCGACCGTCACAGTGGCTTTCCCCCTTAACAATGTAATAAAATAATTTTGGACAATTTTTAAAATTTCACATTTCGGAACGGAAATTCTGTATCGTATGATAGAAAACAGTCCAAAAGCAATAATAAATCAAAAATTTTGCGGATCATTGCAAATAGGGCTTAGATTTTCACAAAAACTGAAAAATTACATGAAATGGCATTTAACGACATTGAATTGGCTGAAACAATAGTTATCCCCGCCCACCTCGACCGAAAGTGAGCCAAAATGTGTAGAATTTCAATTATTAGATCAATCTTTTTTAGTGGTGTTATTTAAAATCGTTCCTAACACTAACCTAAGCACAACCAGGGGATCTCTCTTTTTTTTCGACAAAAATATGCCAGAAATACCTCTAAACAGTGATTTAACTCGACGATAAAGCTACCATAGTCCAAGTCAGGCCCGTAGCCAAGGGGGACACCTAGGGGCACGTGCCTTCGCCAAAATGTTCAGAAAAAGTTTTTTTTTGAAAGTAAAGAAAAATCTCTATATATAAAAATGAATTCCTATTTCCCTTGGTCATCGCATCACGCGTGAACGGCTGAACCGATTTTGCTAATTCTTTTTTTGCTGTGTTTATTATTGTCAGGAGAAGGTTCTTATGAAAGAAAAAATTAAAAAAGTCAAGCGAAAAGATAAAAAACTGTTGTGTTTCTTATGTACTGCCGTCATTCATTTTTAATGTTATTGACCGGGCAATTTCCATCCTCTTGCACCGACTCCTTATTTATCGCTTTGACGTTAAGCGTTAAGGCGTCGAAAAAGGAAGCGCACTTTAATTTTTTAACCTTTATTAAACTTAATTCATTTGAAGTATTCTTAAGAAAAAACTGAATTTCATTCCGCTAAATAGTTAAATTTTTTATCGATTCTAAGGCGAAACGAAGTTCGCCGGGTCAGCTAGTTTGTTTATAATAAAAATTCTCGGAAGGGGAACCACCAAAAATTTTACTTTTTACAAGTGCCCCTCCCCACCCCCGAAATTAAATCCTAGCTACAGGCCTGGTACAAATACTACTACAGCTCTCGCATCGTTTATCACTTCTAGCCTGAAGCCCAAGTAAATCCACACGGACGGGTAATAGATTGCGGTCATTATGGTCGCTTTTCGTGCAGAAATTGGTAACTTTAAAATCAATTATTAGCAAAACTAATCGACACTGGTGATTCATCCCCTTTTTAATCTCTTAATTTTAATATAAGCTATCAAATTTCGTTGAGTTTCCCTAAATAAGGTTATTTAATATAATTATTTCAAAAGAAAATAATAATTGCACAAATAGGCACAAACCAAGAACAAACAATTTAGATTATTTTGAACTTCATCCTGTATGTGTTAGTGAGAAACTCGTTAATCCAATCATACGTGTCCTTGTCGTTGATGTTTTACTTAAATATCTCAAAAGCAAATTAGGTACAAACAAAAATAAAATTTGCACAAACGATCCAGACAAATTTGAATCCAAAATTTCAAAAAAGCGTATTTTCAGCCGCCCCCCAAGCTAATTTTTGAAATTTCTCGAAAATTATTTGGTAACAAATAAAAATAATAATTTCACAAACAAAGTGCAAACGATTTAGACTATTTTAAATCCAAAATTTCTAAAAATCATGTCGCCACCCCTTCCCTCCAGCTAATTTTAGATTTTTCTGGAAAACTATTTGGGTACAAACAGGCACAAGCGATTTAGACTATTTTGAACTTTATCCTGCGTGCATCAGCAAAAATCTCGTTAATCTAATCATGCGCGTCAGGGTCGTTGATATTTATCTTGAACTTATTAGACCGTTATCTTGAATATCTTAAGAACTATTTGGGCACAAATGAAAAAACTTGTAAAGTAAACAGAAGCGATCTAGACTAGTTTTCACTGTTTGTGCACCTACAAGTGCTTGAAAAACATTAAGTGTTTACCAGTGGACCAAGGAAAATAAAGCAGGCCTGTACGTACCTACAGACCGACAACGTATGTGGGGGGGGGGGGGAATTAAGAAATGAATTCGTTACTATTTACTTTTTCAAATGGGAAAGTCATGTGTTGTGTCACATTAAAATTTTTCATTACTACCAAATCTCATACAGTTTCTCTCGTTAAAAGGTAGGTCCTCTGTTAACAAATTATTTTCCTTGGTCCTCAGATAAATTGCATTAATATAGAAACTGCAAAATAGAAATATGTCCAGATTGCAAAGGCAAAAAATATAAAATGTCTAAAAAGTACAAGTGACCGGTTTAGTGTGTCTGAATAACCAAGGCTGTACTGTGCATAGAAATTTCCCTTGTGAGGAAGGGCAAGGAAAAATTAAATGCCCAAGAACAAGCCAGGGGCCTTCTAGGTCTGTAGAGCTACATTCTATGTAATTAAACGAAGAAATGGTGGGTAAATGGTTCTATTTTCATGACCACCACTGCATATTTTCAAATAATATAATAACCAAAAATGGAAATTTTTAAGAATTTAGTGCACAACAAACTTTTAATAATTATAATATCTAAATTTAAATTAGTTCAATATTAATTAAAATCAATTAATTAAAGTAAATTAAGTACTACATATTGGAACGTTATTACTTGTTACTTAGGATAAGTAGAAAATCTAAATTTATGATAACAAAATATAAATAGACTTGATGAATGAGTAATAATAATAAAATGTGAAATTGCGAGTCTGTTCTATTTTGTAAAAACAAATAAAAATTTACTTTGTTCATCGTTAATCTTAGCATCTATCAAGTAGTCCACCTACCGATTTAAATTTTAAGGCAAAATTAGGGTCTTTTCAAACATGCTAGGAAAAATGTGCACTACGATGGGTTATCTACTAAACAGAATGTTTACTAAACACTTTTAGAAATAATTTACGTATACGTACTTTATTAATGTGCGAACGATAATATAAACGAGCTGTGCTATTATAATCAGCATGTTTGCCTATATCTACGTCCAAGGTGTTTGTAGACCATAGAGACATTGAGAAGGGGTCTTAATCAAATGCACCTTCAATAAAATTTAATCTTAATTACCTATTCTGCGTTCAACACGATTAACATCAATTTCCAAATTGATCCAATATTCCCTTCGATTAAAACGATTTGCTGCAACAAAATTAAGAACGCATTAAATTAAACGGACGGTGGGTTTAAAAACATTTTTGCGATAACAAAAGTTAACAGAAATTATAATAAATGGAAACCCACTCACCAAAAATTTTATAACCTTAAAATTAAAGAAACGTCAATTTTCTTCTGGTAAAACGTTAAATTACGATTGCGGACAGCCATCGACATGCCATGTTTTTTATTGCTTTTCATATCAATACTATTACACAATGTTCCGCTTAAAATTATGACACTAATAACTTAATTACGACAAAACGTCATTATCATAATGTGACCTGCCGTTCCGAGTCAGCAATCATCTGTTCTGCTGTGGTCAAAACTCAAAAGTTTGTGTTTGTGTCAAAACTGCAAAAAACAGGGTGCGGAAAAAGAAGCAGGAAAAACCCGACACGTCTTTAAATCATTCCACGAATGTGTAATCTCAACTTCTCAACCACAAAGTGCATCGAAGTGTGAACTATTTCACCTTGAATATTAAAAAAGTTGCAAAATTTTTCTTACATTGGTTTTCTTTTTGTACTTGACGTTATTTGGGGGGGGGGGCTCCAACTTTTAATTACTTTGACTCCAAGTTTTAACCACCCAAATTAAATTTTAAAAATATTAAACCTAAAAATAAACGCATCTATTACTTAAGAATTAATCGCCTGTGGCGCTATTTTTATTAGCTAGATATGTAATTCTATAACATAAATTTTTGTTTTCTTGTAAATGTCATTACCAGTTCAAAAATTTCAGTGGAAAAGTTAAAACTTGCTACTGTGTCGTTTTATCCATGTATGTCATTTTAGACGTGGTGGCCAAAAATGGCTGATTTAATAATTTTTGTATTTTTTATTTATCTTCTTTATTTTATGAGTTAGGAAATAACTAAAAATATGATAAGTAAGCTATTTAAAAATCTCTATAATATTTTTTAACAAAATTTTATTATCTGTAACTATTTTAATATGCCCGACAATTAAAATGTTTCAAGATTGATTTTGGGGTGACGATGGTGTAGGTTTTTGACGTGACAATTCCAACGTAACTTAGAGGCGTAATTTCAAAAATTTGGTCCGGAAGAATTCTTGAAGGGTCGCCGACTTTTAAAATCGTTAAAAAATTCGTATTTCAATATGTTGATTGGTTGAACCAAGTTCAAAGTTGAACGAGGTTTAACTGACGTTGGTACAACCCACCCTAAAGCTAAAAAAAGATCATTTTGTTTCTGAGAGGGTCGCGACACAAAAAAGGTTGAGAAGCGATGGTGTAACTATGAAATACAAAATTTCCAATGAGGTGAGCTTGATGTAATACAAAAATAATTTATTCTGTTATTTTAATTCAAAATGTAAATCAAAAATATAATTTTCTGAAATCGCTAAACCAAATTAAATTTTCGTTAAGATAAAAATTCTCATCACTGTAAAAATTCGTTCATATGAGAAAAATTTTGAGAGTTCAAAAAGATAAGAACATAAAAACAGCGCGTAGTACGATATTCAGAAATTCTCAGAATGTATCAGATCATATTTTATCAGATTTTTAGAGTCGTTGGAGTTTAATTGAAATACAATTTTTTTCACCCGAAAAGTTAAAAAATAGACTTTTAGGAAGAACTCATGTTTAAATGACATGAATGTCGGATAAGTAAGCGTTACCATTTTCCTTCTTATGTTCTATGTCACCTTGTTCAATTTGCTTCTTCAATATTTCGAGCTCTCTTATACCACAAATAGTCCTTTCATATTTATGAGTTACTAGTGATCTATAGAAATGTACAGCAAAGGCTAAACATATGAAGAGAACTGGAATAAATATCATACTAGCAGACCACGCTGCAGTTTTATTGATGTCGTAGAATTTTACCCAACACAACACCGCCATTTCAGCTAAAAATAGCAGCAAACCCAGTAGGGTCGAAAATGCCCACGCCGTTTCAATATACCAGTGCAATTTCTCGTGCGGCGATTCCTTCACCAAATGAATTGCATCCAAAGTACAAATCGCTTCTATGTTTGGCAAAATGCACGTACTAATCATTAAAGCTATCATGTGGACCGCCACTAGGAGCGCTGTTATAATTGCAAACGTCACTAAAACAGAAGAAGGTACGGATGTGGTGGTTTGAATCTGCACTTCCACCATAGCAACCATGGCAAAACCGGATAATAAAGCTGATGTCTTACTGGAAGCCTTCAGTTTGGCACGGCTTAATTGTAATTTACGCCAAGAAAGATAGTGAGGTGTGTGAAGTTCGTCCCAGGTTTCAGACATTTTACCCTGGAATTAGAGATAAAATAATCAGAACGTTACTGGTTCAAGAATTGCAGATATTTCACATTTTGCAATTATACCACATTGTAGGCCAATCAGCTAAAGCTTTTTTAGACTTAAAATCTAACTATTGCCATGGAAACCACTGACCTCTTAAAGTAAGAGGTTTTGAGAGGTCCGTGCATGGAAACCCGTAACCAGGTTTTTCTTTCCAGATCTTGCACAGAATTTTTTTGGAATATATGCTTTGATTCTATCCTATCCATAAAAGCAAACAAAAAAAGCACAACGTATGCATTTTTTTAAAAATTATTTAATGTCAAATGGTCTACTAAATATGAATAGAATTTTGTGAAATATTTTGAAATATTTTCTTCAAAAAATTAGGCAAATAGTACTGACGTTTACTCTGGAGGTCAATAATTGTATTAGTAGAATAGGGTCACAAGTACCAATCAAATTATTACTGCTTTATTACTGCTATTTGATTTTGCTCTTCTTTCAAAAAAAAATCTTGACAGAAAGCAAAAATTTCATTCCATTTACTAAAATATTGTTCAGATTTTGTTAAAATGCAATATAATTAATTTTTGGAATAACAAAAGTGAAATATAAATTAAAATTATAATAAATTGAAACTCACTCACCAAGCCTGTCCTTTCGGGTCTAAACGTTTGTTAAAACTGCAAAACCACGGATGCGGAAGAAGGTAAATCCAACACGTCAAATTTAAATCATACCATGATTGTGTTATCTCAACCACAAAGCATTTATCAAACTCTACTACTACGTAGGTACCTACACGTATTCACGTTGTATTTTAAAAACATTGTAAAATTTTTTTTATATTAGTATTCATTTTTTTGTGCTTCACATTATTTGGGATGAAGGAGGCTTCAACTTTAATTTTTAAAATTTCAAACGCCCATAACTTTGTTTTTATTAGAGGTAGGTCAAAATCACAAGAGTTCCATCTACAATTTTCGATACATGAATACATAAGGCAGTTCTCGCCTCTGATAGTTTTCTGTCCATATGGAAAATATAGGTAACTAAAACTAAAATCTAAACCACTACCTTACTGTCGTACCGTGGATTAGTTTTATTTTTTTCTGGCGCCTAATTTAGTGATCATAGGCAACCCGTCTGACAATTCTGTCTAGACCAAGTACCTCTTACCCACTTATAGGTAGGTACACTGTAAAACATTTGGTACATCATATTGATGAACACTATTCATCAAGTAAAATTCATCTTGATGATAAAGAAATCATCAAAATAGTAAACAACATCGGCCATTAATGATGAATAAATCATCAATACAATAAATTTTATCATTATATCGTTATTTATATGCAGGGACGTGCCCATGAGGAGGGATGGTGGGGGGAACTTCCCCCCAAGTTGTAGAAAGTTGGCAAAAAGTTGACAAAAAGACCCAAAAGTTGGTCAATTTGGCATTTTTTATGTCTAAATTTACAAAAAGTTTCAAAACTTACAAAAAGTTGGCAATTTTGAATTAATTCAGTTGGCAAATTTGAAATTTCTACCCCCCCCCCCCAAAAGTTAGTTGAGCACGTCCCTGTTTATATGATGTACTTCTTCATCCTATCAATTATTGAATTCATTATTATGATAAACTTGTTCATAAATGAATGTGATGAACAAAATCATTAGGGCCGGATTCAGGACCTCCAAGACTTCCAGGCCCGGAAGCGATTACTAAAAACCCCGGACAATGTGTAAAGAAAATTTGGAAACATTCAAAATTTTATTGTAATTTTTATAGCCCGAGGGAACTCTAACAATATTTTATGGTCAGGCTTGATATTTTTTATTACAATCTCAGCTTCCTTGTAGAATCCGACACTTTAGATAGTCCGACAGGAAATGAGTCCCGCCTGTGTCGAATTTAGAAGGTTCTGCTGTATGGAAATGTACAAATAAAAAAAAAAATTATTATAGAAAAATATGAATTTATTACAAATATTTGCAGTTAAAAATAAAAAAAAAAAAACATTGCAAAATAAAGTTTATTTATATTTCTTGATTATGTTAAGTATGGGTTGTCATTAGGAGCCGGATTTATATGCACAAGAAAATGACGAAACTTGTAAAGGAACCTCTTGTAATAAGAGGTTTTGGGGTGAATTTGAACAATGTTACAAATTCTTTTCCTTATGGGGGGGGGGGGTCTGAAGAGCTTTTATGTAATTTTTTTTATATGTAGGTATATATTTAATATGAAAGCTTAAGTAAATAAATTAATTTCAAATCTTTAATTTAAAAAAGGGGTCGTAAAAGAACGAGAGGGGGGCAAAAATATTTAAAAATTGCACTAATCCAAAATTAAATTTTTTCGTTGAATCAATGAATTTCATCCAGTAAGCAGAAGTTCAGTTTATTTATAAAAATTGCATAGTATTAATGAAAAAGTTTTTTAGATTTATGAAAATTACAAAAAATCAGTAATATAATCAGACCGAAAAAGAAAATCATCAGAATAGCAATTTTTACTTTTGAAATAAAGTTATTTGAAACTTTAAAAAATATAAAAATTTTATACATATAAATCCGGCCTCTAGATCTTCTTATCATGCAAGGATTTGTTTTCCCAAATATGTGTTCAATGCGAAATAAAGATAAGAATTGAAACTATGTTAAGGTTTTATTTTGCTTCATTTACCAATAAAACCGAAAAATTCTTCAATTAATTTGAAGTGACCACTTAGATTCGATAATCTATCAATAGGCAACCAATTTTTATTATACGTGATTTTGGTGTGGCGAATTTATTAAATCTCCTTTACCTGTCGAATCCCCACCTGCACAAAAAGGTTTTCAAGTTTGTTACTGTTTGAGATCAGTGTTGTGAAAGTGAGAAATTGGAGAGCACCGTTCGCTACTTGCTTATCAGTCAATCAATAAATTCGCAATGTCAGCCCCTAAATTGGTTTTGGACGATGACGAAAAGTTCGCGCTCATGAAGGTAAATTAGCATAAATTTATAGCTTTTTTGTCGTATCACGATCCTAAATTTATTCAAATTCTTTAATATTGATATTAGAACATGGGGATCTTGATAAATAATTGCCCAGCTAAAACTTTAAAAACGCGATTTGTTGCTCCTTCATCAAAGTGAAAGTGCACGAAAATTTTCCGCAATAATAAATTATAATTATTTAATTGAAATGCATATTATTTCACCTTTTTAAAATTTTTAGTCTGTTTAGAAATTTTTGTTTCCACTTTCTTAAAAAGTCATAATCTAGAAAATCGAGAGATAATAGCAATTTTATCTCTAATCATTTTATAATTATAATAACAACGGCACGAAGCTTTCCATTTCTTGATGTAATCAACAACTACCAGGCAAATTTCTTTATAATTGGTGCTATAACATAGGTCATGGATAGTAATAAAAAAACAATCTAAACCTGTATACTTTTATGGTTAAATAAATGCAATATATGTACATCAGGTGATGCGCACAAAGTTCGTTCTTAATCTTCTTCGTCGCTGCTTTCTTCCTTCTTTTCTCCTCTGGTCACCAAGTGATATGTTTCTGCTTCCAGGGCCAATTTCCTAATGTTGGCCAAACAACCAGCAGCAGCTTCCTGCAATTTTTTATCTTCCGACGACACAGACCGTAACAAGAAAACTACAACCCCGCTCTCGTGCATGGTTATGCAGTTGAACGGATTTTTAGATAAATAAAAAAGGGCCAATGCGGTTGTTCTGTGAACGTTGGGGTTGCTAGAAGACATGTAATTAACTAGTGGGGTTATTGCACCGAACCTAGAGTTAAGAGAATATTTAAACCAGTTTTTTACCCATGTAAAAAATTTCGAAATCGAACCTTCCGAACATTTTGCAGTTGGATCCCCACGAACAGCAATACGCGATAGCCGATGCCAAATTTTCTTGCAATTCCACGTCTTCGGTATTGATTAAATTAACCAAAAGAGGAACCACCCCGTGATCCGTGATGATTCCCAAATTTTCCCTATCCTGCGCGATCGCTGAAATGGCCGCGCAAACGCTCGATAACACATGATTATCGTTTGATTTCAACAAAGTTACGATTAATTCCAATCCACCAACAAAACATCTCACCATTTCACCAGAATCCAATGCGTTTTGGACGCACGGTACCAAACACCAAGCTGCGCTTGCTTGCACCTCAAATGGATATTTTGTTAGCCAACATAGCCCAAGTCAAAAAATTATTTTTTACCTTGGGAGCATCATTTTTAAGCAACGACCAAACAAGTCTAACCCCATCCAATTCTTCAATTATTCGCATGGAATCTTCTTCCTTCGCACACTCTTTAAGCACCTTTGCCACGTTTTCCAACAACGGTGGATAAGTGTAATTGAGTAAATTAACAAGGTACGGAATTCCTCCAGCGCGTCTCAAACTTTCGGTATTATGAGGAAACTTTAAGCATTCGGAAAGGGCCCCAACTACGTTACTCAAAACTATGGAACTTTCCGCAACGTTTTCCAAAAGAGAAACTAAAATCTTATCAGTTTCGGTAATTTAAATATTTTGTTAGGTTTTCATTGCTCACATTCACGGTTCTTAGTTGATCGAATCGTTTAACATTCTCCTCGCAAATTGCAGTTTTCCATATGGCACCCGTTACGGCTGCAATCAACCCCGTGTCTTCGCGAGATTTGGGATCTCGCGCCATCGCGACCAAAGGATCCAGACCTCCAGCCTCTCGGACTTGGTCCCTGGTCAATTCATTTTCAGCACACCTAAAAATCGTTTCGGAGCAATATCTGCGCAATTGAGGATAATCCTTAAAAAAATTTTTATTTTATTTGAACAAAAATAAGACACCATCATCAATACCTGTGCCGATAAATGCGTGACGATATCTTTAATCATTCCTCCCGTTTCAATTGCTAACCGATATCCAGGATCGACAGCGCAATTTGCAATTGTTCCCACGGTCGGAATTATCACATCCATATGAATGGATCTTCAAAATCGGATGTTTTACTAAATTGAAAAATTTTTTCAAAACTTACTTCAGGAGTTTCGCCAACAAAGGCACCGCACCCTTTCTCATCATCTCTCGTACGTTTTTTGAGCTAACCGATGTCGACCAAAGCGCTCTCGCTGCAGCTTTTGCAATGTTGACATCCTCTCGATCATCGTCGGTCAGTTCGTCCCAATTGCTTATCAAACATTGTTCGTTAACGTCTAACAAATCAACTAATTTTGGAATTCCATCACATTTGCGGACGTGTTTCCGCGCTTTCCGAATTTGAGCCACGTTATAAATAGTTTCGGCCACCAAAATTTGTAAATCTTTAGCTGGATCGCTCAAATTTCGCACAAGAAGATCGATACCACCCATATCTGCTATGCATCGTCGAATTTCGACACTTTTGGAAAGTTCACATAAAACGCTCAAGGATCCCAGTTTGCACTTAATGTCCTGAGTTTGCAACAAATTTATGAGCAGTTCGAGACCACCAATATCCTAGAAACAAAGTTTTAGCATTGCAAATCGAAAGCATTGGAAGGTTTTAATACTTGGATGGCTAACTGATTGGTTTCTGTTGTTAGATCGTGATCTTTTAAACAACACAGAGCAACCACCGTAGCCGTTTGATTTCCAGTTTTCATATATTTGACTAATTTTTGAATGTGCCAATATTCTGGAGGAATTCCAGCTTTTGGCAACTCTCTTCGATCTTCTTCATCGGAAGACGACCTATGTTTGAAGGAAACTCGTTAAGATAAAGTATAATTAATATTAGCTAAATTACTCTGGAATAGTGGAATCTTCACTATCTGAAGGTTCTTCTACTATAACTTCTCTCGGTCCGGGTGGACGAAACTCTGACGATTCACTGTCGTAAGACATACTTTATCTGAAATTATGAATGTCAAAAACGTAAATGACAATTAAATTTTGTTTTTATTAATGATTGGTTCGCTCGATAAAAATTGCACGGGTTTTATATCCGAAAGGAAACGGGACTTTTTGGTTCCTTTCTCTCCATTGGTTGTTTGGAGAACCGTAACTTGGTGGTTTGCTATTGTCTTCTGAGAGAAGATGCATAGATTAGTTATAATAAATTTACCTTCTTCAGAAGAGTATTTTTAAATAAGTTTTCGTGGATATTTTTAAACTCACCGCAAACCGCATCTTAGTACTTTTTTCAGTTTCTGATATTTTATTTTTTATAAATTTTGAAATAAACCTGGTTTAAATTTTATAAAAATTAGGTACATAATTTATTATTATGATTATATGAGGTTTGTCAGACTTCAACAATCTATAATTTTAAACACACAAAGATTAATTTATTGATCATACAGAAATAGAAGTTAATTAAAAATTTACATTTAGGTATACATAACTAATAAAAACATAATTAACAATGAAGTAATAAAAGTAAATAAAAATTATGATTTTCTTTATTTTAAAGTTTAAAGGCCATTAAACAGATAATTATACAGCAAGAAACTGAAAATTTAAATTAAATTTAAATGAGAAGTTTTTAATTTTCCAAACGATTAACAAATTTGAAATCGACGTAAATATTTTTTTAATAAAAAACACCAAAATTTGTAACCTGGAACGATTACAGACATTTCTCATACGTAAACCAACCATCACAAATAAAAAAGATCCAAATCAAAATTTCATGTTTTTGAATTATATTCTTTTTATTAACTTTCAAAATGCAATGCAAAACCAAATAAACGATTATTCAAAATTTAAAATATTTTTATAAAAATTGGGCATTCGATCCTATAATCCATTATCACCACAAAAACACACATTGGTGGTGTCCCGGGGTCTAGAACAAAGTAGAAGGGTGAACGTATCCATCAAAACAGAAATTCAAATTAATCTTAATGAGTGACCTCGGTTTCGGTTTTATCTATGTATTATTGTAATAAAATGTATGAAAGTTATCTTTTCGGACTCATATCGGTGTAAGCAAATATAAATTAACTCACTCAAATTATTAAAAAAAATTTTTTTTTTAGTTTTCAAAAAATGACGATTCTTTGCAAATAAGTAATAACATTAAAGTTGGTTATGAAACAAGATGTAAAAAATCAAATTTATTAAAATAAGTACCTATCAATCAATCTAACAGGTGATTTAGTGACAGTAGAGTTATTAATCGATAAAATCAATTATGAAACGTTTAAAAAAGTAATTAATCTTTCTTAATTGTCTATTCATAAAGTTTGATTATCTCAGTAATTAATGTACTGAACAAAATAAGTACTTATAAAATTTTTAAAAATCGCACTCAATGTGGCTTAGGTACAAGGTGCTGACCATAATCACAATATTATATTCAGATGGTTTTGCTAGAAAAGTAGACGAATAAATTATGTATTTCCGTGGGAAGATATTTTAATCCATTGTACATTTAGAAAAAATTAATTAAATTAATGTTACTTAATATAGAAACAAAATGACGCACATGAAAGGATTAACGTGATTCTCATTTGTTTAAATTATAAATAATATTATAAAATAAATTTTGAAACAGCTAAAACATTTTTCGAAAACTTAACGTAGGTATTCAATCGAACTTCGAAAAAAAAAGAAAAATAGAAAAAACTGTTTTTTCCAGAAATAAAATTATACTTTTAGTACTTACAATTAGTAAAATACAGTGTGTTCACGAAAAGTGGTAACAGTGAATAATTCTTAAATATTACTAGATACAAAAAAAAGTTTAAATAGTTTTTTATTCAACTCCAAATTTTCTATTGGAAACTGTCAAAATATATTTTTTTATACTTCAAATTCAACCGGAAGTAAACATAAAATTTTTTTTCAAATGGCAACATGTCTTTTTTTTAACATTTTTGTAATCTGCAATTTTTTCTCTATAAATACATATAAAATTTTCATAAGGTTATATAAGAAACATTTCGAGAAAATACAAGATTTAAACAAACAATAATAATTTATTAATTACGTATGTGGAGTGCTATGAAAAACAAAACACCATTATTATGATATGACACCATTAGACTCTTTCTATGGAGTCATTTAAAAATGGTAGTTTAGGCAAATCTATCTTTAAATTTAAAAAATTTAAAAACCAAAATTAATTTAACATCTAATAATTATCACCAAATCGCCAGAACTTCTGCGAAAATTAGAATCATATCTTGAACAAAACGGTGGCAATTTTAAAAAATTTATCAGATAAATGAAGTGTTGTGTTTTTGGTGTCGTGATATTTTGTTTTTCATGGCACTCTACATACCGATGTGTAAATAATCAGTAAATTATTATTGTTTGTTTAAATCTTGGGTTTTCTCGAATTTTTTCCTATGTAACCTTATGAAATTATATGTATTTATAGAGACTACAAAAATGTTAAAAAAAACATGTTGCCATTTGAAAAAAAAATTTATGTTTACTTCCGGTTGAATTTGAAGTGTGAAAAAATATACTTTGTCAGTTTCCAATAGAAAATTTAGAGTTGAATAAAAAAGTATTTAAACTTTTTTTTTGTATATAATAATATTTAAGAATTATTCACTGTTACCACTTTTCGTGAACACACTGTATACTTTAACAAAATTCATGATAAAAAAATGTTTATAGAATTTTTTGAATTATACCAGAAAAAAGAAAAAAATGTTAGTTGGTTGTATGGTGACAATAAAAAATTTTATTTTGTAATAAATTACTATTTTGCTAAATAAATACTTAAACTTGTAGGTAAACAATTTATTGTTAATATCATTTACTACACTAAAAAAAAACGTAACCTGTTCTTAAAACGTCACTACTCGTTAGTGTATAATAATAATATGTAAAAGAATTTTCAAGGACCTCATCAATTTACATATACATAGGTACCTCAACAATATTCTGGTTTTTGCTTTTCAAATTATTAGAGGTCAATGAAAAGAAACCGAAAGTTAGAAAAAGCACCTCTTCCATAAAGTAATAAACATAAATTTTTTTTAAGTAAAAATTATACTTTGTTAATTAAATTCAAATGGAACTAATTAGTCTCATTAGAAGTAATTTTGATAATAATCACATTTTTTACATAAAAATAACTTTCTGTAACTATTAATATAAGCAGACATTTTTTTTTTTTAATAACATTTAAACAAAATTTTATTTTTCAGTTTCGAAGAAGCGTTTCGGACGTCACCAAACCGCATCACGATGATTACTTCCTCGTGCGTTGGTTACGAGGTAACTTTTTTTGAAGGTCTCAAAAACGAACCAATTTGATCTATGATTTTTTATTAACTTTCAGCTCGAAATTGGAATCCGGAAACGGCTGAAAAAATGTTGAGAGAAGTAAGCGCAAAACTTGTAAAATTCATTCTAAAAAGTAAAACAATCATGATTTTTAGTCTCTCCAATGGAGATTATTTTGGCAAGTGGATGATGCTCTAAAGCAATGGAAGCCACCGGAAGCATTGCAAATTTATTATCCTAGCGGCAGCACGGGCTGTGATGAAGAAGAATGTCCTGGTAGGAATTTTCGCAGCCTGCTAATGATTTTCTAACTGAAATTTTGTAGTAATTTTTGTACCGTTTTGTGGATTTGACATAAAAGGCGCGTTATTGTCATCCAGCAAACAGGATATTGTAAAATTGACGGTGCAAATTTTAGAGAAATACTTTCAACAGTCGAAAACTCACAAAGTTGTTGTAGTTTTTGATATGGAAGGTTTCGTTCTAAGAGATTATGCTTGGAGACCAGGTAAAAATTAGTGGTTGAACTTTCAAAATAATTTTATTTGAATTTTAGCTGCCGAACTTGTCATATCGCTTGTAAAAATGTACGAATCCAACTATCCGGAAATTTTAAAAGCGTGTTACATAGTTAACGGTAAGTAAATCTTTTCAAAAATATTATTTTTTATTTAAACGGTAATAAATAAAATGTAGTACTTTGTCTGCCGCTGATAGCAGCAGATAAAGTAAAACTGCATGTCTTTATCTGCTCCTTGTGTTCCAAAACATAATATTAGGGCAGACGTAGCTTACATAAGGTACTTCACAGTACTACTCCTAACTTCGCAGCATATTTTTTAGAATTTATATTTTTTTAATTATAATTTAAACAGTGAAAACCTTAGATTATACCTTACATAATCTGTGGTATTATCTAATGTTTTCAGTGATTAAATTAATTTATAAAATGTTTATATGGTTCAAGGTAACTAACGCGGGTCCGAAAATACAAATTTTACGATTGAAATTTCGATGAATTCTGAAAGAGTATATATTAAATAAGAGAATTAGCTATGACAGAATTAAAAACTTCGATTTTCACAGTAAATTTTAAGCAAAGTCGCTCGGGATTGGTGAATCAATTCATTCTCTTGACAGTACGTGCACTTTCAACTGGTCTTAGCTTTGCGCAGAGCGTAGATAACGGGAGCGACACTTGCATTGGGATGCAGTAACAGTGCACTCCGAACGAAAATCATGGTTTTCAACCGTAAATGTGCTGGAAAAATGGCTTAAAGCGCCCGAGCGCAGCGAGGAGTGCTTTAAGTCGATTTTTCCTTGCACAACCACCTTTCCGAATAGTACATGTGCAGGAAAAATGGCTTAAAGCGACCGAGCGCAGCGAGGGGTGCTTTAAGTCGATTTTTCTTTGCACAACTACCCTGCGTTAAAAATCAACTCTCACGAGTTTCACCCCTCAAAGATCTACCATTTCCTTAATCCACGGGCCTAGGGATATTTTTAAATTAGTTGTCGTTTTCATCAAAATGGCTCGAAGCGCCCGAAGGGTGCTGAGAGTCAATTTTGTTGAAAACCACCCTCGCAAGAGTAGGATCCACGCGAAAAAGTAACTATCGTTCGTTAAATTTAAATAACCCTTTTCTGAAGTAATTTTTGTCCTAAAAAATGAGAACGCATTCCTACCATAGCGTAAGAGTTACTGACAAATTTGTCAACAGCTACACTCTTATGTATAGGAACGCACGTACCGTCAACACAATGCCTTGATTAACCAATCACGAGCGATTTACCTTCGAAAATCAAGCTTTTTTAAATTCGATTTTTGAAAAAACAGGTGCATTTAAGGCATTCCGTCATAGCTAATTCTCTTATTTAATATATACTCTTTCAGAAAAGTTCGAGGTTTCAATCGTAAAATTTGTATTTTCGGACCCGCGTTAGCTACCTTTCCCCAAATTGCACTGAAAATTAAAAACTAATCGCCTGACAGTAACAAGAAATCCTTGAGAACATAAATAAAAGCATGGGCCGCTGTTGGTGGATGAAATTATTAACCCTATGCTTTTATTAAAGTTTTTTTTTTATTTTTTTTTTTTGAATAAAAGTTTTTTTAAAATATTTTACTTAACACTTTAGTCTTAAAAAGCATTAAAACTAACCATCGGTGCAGTCCACATATGTCCAATCGCCATTTTGTCAGTATCAACGCGGATTCAGGGAGGGGGAGGAGGTGATCGTCCTTTTTTTGGAAAAATTAAGCATTAAAACAAAATCTAAAATTACTGGAAATAATATAGAGGGGATTATTAATTTTTGTATTTTCTTTTTAATTTATGGAATCGCCCCCTTCCTTGAAAAAGTTGCTGGATCCATCGATAGAGTGAACTTAATAAAAGCGTTTAATTAATTTTTTAAAAAGACGGTTATAATATGATGTTTTTATTATAGCGGAATCTGCCAGTCGATTAAATATTTAACCATTTTACATAAAAACTCACTTTCCTTGATTTGGTATAAAAGCTAAGTTATTTCAGTAGAGTGGAGGGAGGTAAAAGTCCGCACTTAGTACGTTGTATTTTTTTACACTTATATGTTTTACTCAATCAGCTCAATATTTGGATGAGAAGTTTGTACAGTACTTAGGCTTTGTTATAAATAACATTAATGCAATGATTTGAAAACGGTGTGTATAAAAAAACCATAATACACAAGTTGCGGAAAATGGGACTTTTACCCCATAGGTGGGGCAAAAGTCCGCCATTGGACTCTGCGCTATTTTAAGTCAAATTAAAATCAACAATTTCTTCCAAATGAAAAGTAATAAGCAAAAACAACAAAAGTATAAGATATAAAAAAGATAAAATGTAGAAAAATTTCAACAATGGTCACAAATAAATTGGCCAATTTCGTGCACTCTTCATGACACCATTGTTTGCAGCTATCGCATTGAATCCACTCTCTCATTGATAAATTCTCATATTATTCTTTGCAGCCTAAACAAAGCACTTTGCCATCGGTTAATTCTTGCCTTTTTTAATTCTTCAAACTTTTGCTTGACATGGGTTCAGCAACATAGGACTCTTGCCCCAAGTAGCCAAAAACATTTCCGAGTCATGACCTTTCCAGACCATCAAACCTAACATCGATTATATCCTATAAGTTTATAGCAAGAAACATGTATTTTCAATAAAATACATACTAGTTATGGTTACTACTCATTTTCAACATTTCAACGCAATTTCTGCAAGAGCTAATGATACATCAGGCATACGCAAAATCGTAATTACCTCATGGTTCTCCAGTAATCCAACTTTGCGTGATAAAATTTGGTATAGACACTGTAATTGATGACTACTAACTGCACCTTGCGCACAATGATAAAAATTTTTGAAATATAGTGAGATATTTGAATTTGGGACTTTTGCCCCATGCGGACTTTTACCTCCCTTTACTCTACTACTGTTGGACCTATGTCGAAAATATTACATTTACTTGACGGATTAAGTTCAAATTTTTAGAACATTAATAAAACATATTTTGGCATTTATATGGGAAATATTACAACAGTAATTATGAAATAAACTTTTTTTCTTTCAAGTATGTTATAGTGCAACATAAAAAATAAAAGTAGTTATGTGACACTGTGGGTTCAAATGGTTTATTTGGTTCAAATTTCTCCATAAAATACTAAATTTTTCACACGAATTGAAAATTGATTTGGCAGTAAATAAGAAAAATATTACTTTAATACAAAGGCATTATCGATTTTTTAATTTAATTTGCGCTAATCTCGATTAGAAAAATGTTCCTCTCTCAAAAAAATTGAAGTTGAATAACGTCGAACAAAATGCAGTTCAGCTTCCTTAATTCGAATTGAGAACATTTCTCTTTGTTTTTTTTTATAATCAGTAAAATTCGGAAATCCGGGCGGGAAGAGAACTTTCTCAATCTACTTAAGTAAGCTGTAAATGCATTTTGATTAGCAGTTATTTAACTTCAAATTTTACGTAATTCTTAGCAACATTATATAATAAACAAATTTTGTTCATTGAATCTGCTTTTTGCTTCGAGTTTTTGTAATCATTTGCGTCTTACTTAAGTTCAATTATTAATCGAATAGTCATCTACTACTTGAAGTTTAAATAATACTTAGTAACACATAACAACTGTGTAAATAATTTTTTTTGAAATTTTAAATCGATGATGTACTTAATTGTGTTACGAGTAGTACTTTAAATGGGATATTGACATTATTACAGTTTCCAAAATAATTCACCGCGATTTAATAAAAATAAATGCATAAAGCAATGCAATTATTGGTTGACACAGTTTAACCAAGAAAAATGTTATTACGTTGCAACAGTCTATTTAGCAGAGATAAACCTGTTATTTAAATTATAAATACAATAAAAAAAAAATAGAAATATTTATTAGCATAGAACCTCTATCTAATATTTATCTTAATTCGAAATTCTACTCAAATTAAATTTATTAATTAAGTAAATTACGTTTTACACAAAATACTAGTGGAGATTTTTCGGTTCACTGAATAGGACAGAATGAAAATGGAATTTTTTTTAGTATCTACCTATATATTATATAATAAACTAGCTGGACCGGTGAACTTCGTACCGCCTCAGCATCAAAAAATGTAGTGTTAAGTTATTAGTTGAATTAAATTTAGTTTTTTGTTAAGAATACTCAAAATTAATTAAGTTCAATAAATGTACAAAAATTAAAATGAATGGTTAAAAAATAAAATCATACTTGGGTGAATTTCCTCAATTTAAGCACCTTGTGATGTGCCCATGAGTCTTCTCATGCAAAAATTCGGCGGATACGAAATCAATCCATTTGATTCGTCGACTGAAACACTGCCATTACCGATAGTCAGCAATTGCTTGGCGAAATCTTCGACAGATGGATCATTAATTTAGAAATGCAACTCGCATATTTGTCGTCAGCTGAAGTCTTGAAATTACTGGTAATATTGGGGGAAATAGCCAGATAGTAAAATCATTGCGCTTCTAAATAATCTGGAATCATTGCGCAGATCTTTCAAAGTTGGATTGAATGCTTTCAATGCGCGTTTGTGCGCTATTGTGCATTGCTGCATGCATGCAAAACTTTGACCATTGTTGAGTTTTTCGCAATGTTGCATGTCGTTATTTCAGTCGTTTGAAGATTTAACGGCAATTTCAACGCTGTCCCAGAAGAAGCAACTGCTACAACAATTTCGGATCTTGCACGAACAGTGGCTAAAATATCAATGACATGAGGAATGTTTTCCCAGTTCCACCGGACCCATCGAGGAAAAATAAACCACCATTTCCATCATCAATTGCTTTTATTAACGTATCGTATACTTTCTTCTGTTGGGGGTTCAACAGTGGTACATTCGTTCTAACAGATTGGTTTAATACCGATCGTATTCACGTTCTCGTTCCAATTCTCGATGGAAAGAGTCGTTCATTTTATGCTTTGGGGTTGGCATTACTAAAAAACTGCCGCACATGAAGTAACACAAAGCAAAGCTTGGTTATGCACCATCTCATTCACCTGGAGATCGGGATTCCCTAAACTCACTCGAATTTAATGTAAAATGTCTTCTGGCATGTCACACTTTTACTTGTTCCGCGCTTCATGTGGATCTGATGGGAAGCATGTCAAAATAATGATAGCAAATAATGTGCGCAGAAACAATTGCTTCAGCGATTGTCATGTCCCAATGAGTATCGTTTTCAAGCAAATTGAGCTTTTGACATGCATCACGAAATGTTGGGCACACTACATCATTGCCAGTTCAAAGCGATTCAAATGATGTCGACCGGCAACAACCGCAAGTAGAAGCATTCGTCATTTTTCAGACGAACTGCGTAAATGCGACCAAGAGAATCAGTAAAACGCACATCCGGATTGATCACTAACCGATCGTCTTGCTTCCGACTCTGAAATTTCTTGGATGAAGCGTTCCAAGTGGCGTTTCAGAGTAGAGCAACGTTCGTGCAAACGGATCGCTTTGGCAAATCGAAAAGAAACTGGTCAATGTTGTCACTAGAGGTGTTTCATCAGGTTGAGCAACAATTGATGCGTTAAAATTAGCCCGTTGTCCATTCTCCAAATGCACCGTCAAATGTACAACAGTGGGATGACGTTTATGAATGGGGAATGAGAATGGTAATCAAATAGATTACTAAACACAGTACCTAATTAGAGCGTCACTAATTTGATGATGAATCGAGTCGTCTTCCAGGGATCATCCCTTTTATCGATAACTCGATGCCAACAGTTCAAAAACAGATCAAACGATTAATTCGATGTTACAGTTTTCTTTTTGGTGAATGGATTTATCTTGATAGTTTCAGGTAACATAACTTACGACATAGTTACTCAGAACATACCCATAGGTCAAAAAATGAATTTTCTTCATATATTGTTTTTTCGTGAATTTTTGCGATGTTTTAATAATTATTCTGCTATTCGAGATGGAGACAAATCCAACAAATCAAAGATTTCAGCCGTTCTCGAGTTATAAAATGGTGTAACTAACACGACTTTCTTTTATAGTATAATGTTACGGTCAATGATGACATTTTGGCCATATTGACGTCAATGACCATGCATTTTGGGCGATGTTATTCTTAATTTAGAATTCCAATTCCCCGTATTTAAAATTCTATATGTGGTTTTTACATCATTGTCCGGGCAATGACGTCATTGCCCAATATAGATTGGGCGTTGATGACATTACTAGCTTTGTTTGGTACCACAGTCCTAGTGCTACACTAACTACAGTACTACAAATTGATTGGTGTACAATTACCAACCCACTTTTTACACCAATCAATTTTTGCAATTTTTTACACTAACTTACTCCGAGTAGTTCAGTGTAGCATACCAAACAGACCTATTATTACATGCACTAGCTGGAAAGCCCGTCCACGGGCAGGCAGCTAGTCGGTGGTTTTCTATTTTAGAGGTATTAATTTAAAAAAAAAATTGTTTTTAAACACCAACACTAACCTAAGCTCAACCGATGGATTTGTCTTTTAACATTCTTCATTAAAAAAAATAAATCCCTAATACTGACAATTTTAATTGTTCACGTTCAAACGTTCTTAAGTTCAAAAATAATGATTATATAGCTGATTCAATCGCGAATGGGCGTCTCACCAACGTTGGAAATTTGTTTGGTGTGGAACTCGATCCCAGGGGAGTTGATTTTAAGTTGCTAAAAGCCAACGACGACAACAACCAATCAGAGCGCGTTGTGTGTTTTAAAAAAATGACACGCTGCTACTCCTTAAGCGCGTCATTTTTTTTGGACACACAGCGCACTCTGATTGGTCGTTGTCGTCGGTCATACCAACTTAAAGTTACTTTAGCACTCCATATAGAAATATATATAACCTTTTCTGATTGGAGTACTAAGGTAATTTTAAGTTGGTACGACCAACGCCAACAACCAATCAGAGTGCTTTATGTGTCCTAAAAAAATGACACGCTGGAGGAGCAGCAGCAGCGTGCTGGTCTTTTATATATGTGATGTCTTGAAATATCAGATTTATTTCGCATTTTTGCAGCTTCAATTTTGTTGTTGAATAATTGATAAAACTTTCAAAATTGATAAACCTTTCAGATGAGGTGTTACTTGCCATATCATCTCTATTATCATTTTAGGGGTTGTCATCGCAACTCAAAGGGATGAAACAATACGGAAGTAACATTAGTCGCAAAAGTTGTCCCCCTCAATGATAAAATTGACGTGTTTTTGTATTTCTTAAAAAAAAAATTCTGCTGGCCACAATCCCGTCTGTTTCGTTTTCAAAGGGCCACCCTGTATAAGTACCCCAGTTGAAACTTACTTTGTATGCAACTCGATGCCAGAAGAGGTGATTTTAAATTGGTAAAAAATTGGATCATTTAATTAATATAGCTGGTTCAACCGCGGCAGGCCCGTAGCTAGGATTTAATTTGGGGGGGGAGGGAGCATTTAAAAAATTTAAATTTTTGATGGTCTCCCTTCGGAGAATTTTTATTATTTAAACAAATTTTCCTTTACTTTAAAAAAAAAATTTTCTGAACATTTCGTGAGGGGAGGGGCACGTGCCCCAAGGTGCGTTCCCCCTGGCTACGGGCCTGAACCGCCTGAAATCAAAGTTGAAAACTTGATTGGTGTGCTACTCGATCCCAGGGGAGGTGATTTTAAGTTTGTATAATTAACGACAACGACCAATTAAAGCGCGTTGTGTGTTTTTAAAAAATAACACGTTGCTACTGCTCCAAAGTGTAATTTTTTTTAAAACACAGCGCACTCTGATTGGTCGTTGTCGTCGGTCGTACCAACTTAAAATTACTTTACCATTCCATATAGAAATATATATAACTTTTTCCATTTCTGAATGGAGTACTAAGGTAATTTTAAGTTGGTACGACCAAAGACAACAACCAATGAGAGTGAAAAATGACACGCTGAAGGAGCAGCAGCGTGCTGGTCTTTTATATATGTGATTGTGTCGGTGTTCCGTGTAGTTTACATGGGTCTCAGTGTTGTCAGATTGGGCGATTTATCGCAAATTGGGCGACTTTTGTGGATAATTTGCGCTTCAAGTTTTTCAAAAACCGCAAACCGCAATTTGGGCGATTTCTGAAAAATGAAGTTGCGGTTTATTGCGATAAATAATAGACATTGAGATCTAATTTTAGTGAATTGCCATTAGATTTTACACCTAAAGGAGAATTGAGTGACATAGGGAGCGGCAAAGCTCCCTCCTCCCTCGAAAAAAATTTATAATAAAAGTTTGCTTTTTTAACGCTAGAGGCTCTACCGTCGAGCTTTACCGCTAATTCTCCAATAAAAAAGCAAGTAAGTTTGACGTTAGCACCTCTAGCGTTGAAAAAGTGAACTTTTATCTAAAAGCTTTTAACTCTAGAGAACGCTTACGTTAGTTTTCTCGCTCCCCATCATGGGCGTCCATTGGGGGGAGGGGCAAAAAGGTCAGCTGCCCCCCCCCCGGCTGTTTAATTATTTTTAGTCATTTAATATTTCACCATCCCAAGTTTATAAAATTTTCTAAAATTTTCGGTTTTAAATGATTAAAATTCTTTTATAAATAATTTTTTTTTCGATTTTGCCCTCTCCTGAAAATGGTCTTATGAACGCTCATGCTCCCCATAAAAACTCAATCTAGACAATTACTAAATATTCAGTACAGGCAAGTTTTTGGTGGCAATATATCAAAAGATAGTTTGCACAATTGGCCAAAGGCTATCAACTGGCCAAGTGATGACGTCATTTATTGTGCAAACATTGGTTTGAATCCATTTGAATCCCCCCATAAAATAAGTAATTCCAAAAAATTGTAATTATTAAAAAAGAAATATTATCATAAAAATTATAGCTCATTTTCATATCAACAATCTATGTGGTAAAAATTTTGAACTTTGAAATTTTGAAAATCAAGTTATTAATAAATTTCAATTTTATTTTGGATTTTTGACATTGAATTTAAATTTTGTCACCACGTTTTGCGGTTTTGGGCGTTTTTTTAGTTAAAAGTTGGCGCCACAGGTTTCTAAAATCTGACAACACTGATGGGTCTAGCGGCTAGTTTCAGAGTGGGGATAGCAGGAGCGACACTCGCATGCATATGCTTCAGCAGTCAGTAGTGCACTTCGAGCAAAAATTATGTTTTTTAATAGTTATTTAATAGTTATGCACTCTACGCTTTGCTCCGAGCGCCTCCAGCCATTTTTACTTGCACAACCACCGTTCTTGTAGAATCCACGCAAAAACGAGTTTGCCTCTTAATGATCCACCTTTTCCTTAACCCGTAGTCCTAGGGGTATTTTTATAATAAGTGTAGTTTTCATAAAGATGGCTCAAAGTGGCCGGAGCGTAGCGTAGGCTGCGGAGGGTCGGTCTTTATGAAAACTATCATGGCACGTAGAGGATCGACACAAAAAAGTTTTAACCCAGCGCCTCCAGCCATTTTTACTGCACAATAACTATTAAAAAACATGATTTTCGCTCGCAGTGCACTGCTGAAGCATATGCATGCGAGTGTCGCTCCTGCTATCCCCACTCTGCCACTAGACCCATGTAAACTACACGGACCACCGACACAATGCATTGATTCACCAATAACGACAGACTTAAAAGTTAAAATTTGCTATAAAAATCGGAAGTTTTTAAAATCGATTTTTGAAAAAAACTAGTGGTGTTAAAGACCTATTTCGGGGTTAATTCTCTTATTTAAAATATGCTCTTTTAGAATTCATAGAGGTTTCAATTGTAAAATTGTTATTTTCGAGTGACGGGTATCTACCTTCCCCCATGCAATGAATACAACATACATTCAAAAAATATTTCTACTACGATATCATCATTGTCCGATCCTTTTTGGTCAATGACGTCATTGATGCTGTTAATAATATTATTATTATTCAGTCCCGTAGCTAGGATTTAATTTCGGGGAGGGGGCACTTGTAAAAAGTAAAATTTTTGGTGGTTCCCCTTCCGAGAAGTTTTATTATTATAAACAAATTTTCCTTTACTTTCAAAAAAAAAATTTTCTAGATATTTCGGGTGAGTCACGTGACCCCAGGTGCCCCCTTGGCTACGGGCCTGTTATTAATTATAATAATAATTATTATAAAGTATTTACTTGAAGACATAAGGTTCAAAAAAACAGTGATAATAATTTATTAATACATGATTAAAAAGTTATTTAAAATTGTTATATGTTATTGTTAATTGTTATAAAATGTCATTAACATTTTCCTCAGTCATTGTTAAAGCTTTAAAAAGTTCTTCAAAATTCCTCACTATTTCAGCCGTTACAAGGTATTAATCGTTTAAATATTTCCCCTGGTAGGTGTAGTAAAATTTCGAATTAATTAAATAAAATAAAAATCAAATATAATTTCGTGAGTTTTCAACAACTAATTTTTTGGTAGTTTTTGTTATGTACTCATTTTATAAATATGGAACCCATGCAAAATTCGCAATAATAATAAATATTTTTAAACGATTCTCAAAAATAGGTAAAACATAAAACTATTTTAATAAAAGCTTAAAATTTTAAAATCAAAATTAATTTCGAAGTACTAATATTTAAAATGTTATATTTGAAGACATTACTGCTCGAAGTCTTAACTTGTTCAAGTTTGAACTGAACATTGAATCTAATAATTTTTATTTTCCACAGTCCCCTCAGTATTCTACATAGGATTCAATGTAGTAAAAAGATTTCTAAACGAAATAACTCTCAGCAAAATCGAACTGTACAAGAACGATCGCAACAAATGGGAAAAAGTGTTACGGAAAAACATTCCAACAAATATTTTACCCAAATACTTTGGAGGAGAACTTGTCGATTCCCAAGGCGACCCAAAATGTGGCACCCAGGTTCAGTTTTCCGGGATAAATTCCGCCATTCACTTAACTCTTTACACATTTTAGATCAAACAAGGTGGAAAAATTCCAAAATCTTTTTATAAAAATCAATTTAACGAATTTAATGATTCCGACGATTTGTCCACTCTAAATACGGTCGTCATTAAAAAGGGACGAAAATTTACATTAGATTTTATCGTTGCCGATGAAGGCTGCGTTCTGAGGTTTTAATTTATTAAAAAATTGGAAGCCCAACTAAATGTGTTTTGAATTGCAGGTGGTACTTTAAAACAGAAGAGCACGACATTAAATTCGGAATAACGTACTGCGATGAGAATGGAAAATCAAGTCCTGCGGTTCATGGTCACCGAGTCGCATCTCATCAAATGGACGAAACCGGTGTAATATCTTGTCAAGCACCAGCTACATGTGAGTATCGTAAATTTTAGATGCAAACTTACCCCAAAATTTCAATCACCTTTACCAATAAATAAGAAGTGGTTACCATAACAACTTGTTTGTTCAATATAGATACCGTGATATTTGACAACACCTACAGTTTGTTAAGAAGTAAGAAGTTGCACTACAGCATCAACGTAGTGGATACAATAAAAAATATTGATAGTTTGGATACTACAATCACGCCAGAAAGCGAAGTAACAAATGGAATTAATGGCAAAAAGGACTGATAAGAATGTTTTAAAATTAAAACTTTATTTTATACCTCTATGGTGAAGGTACATGGTACATGCTCAGAATTATATTGTTATAGTTTTTATAAAATTGTTAATAAATTTTTACAAAATGCATAACTTAAATTATTCGTCAGTAAACAGCATTTCTACTAAATCCAACTTTTCGCACTGATCTCCAGACAATTTTTGCGGATTCTTCCATCGCACCAGAGTTGGAATTACCATTAATTTTGTGCGGGCGTCTTTTCTAAACGGACAATTCATATTTTTCCATCTGCAGAACACAAAACAGTAAATAAAAATAAAAATTTAAATTAATAATTATGTTTGTGGCAGCATCGATGGTAAGGAGGTAGAGTATGAAAATGACAGCTGGAAGTTTAACATTTTGGTAGCTTGAAGAATAAGGAAAGTGCTTATGATGTCTGTCAAGTCTTGTTTTTTGGTTTGAAATTTCAAGAAAAAATCGCCTACGGCGCAAGTTCTATAAATTAGGATACCAATCCCAAATATTTGCTAGAATAGTAGGGGGTTATTTTTATAGAGATAAAGGATACATTTCATTTAAAACTCTAAAACTTTTCCAATGTTGCTTCTAGTAAGGGATGAAAACAAATTTTATTTTAAAATACGAATACCGTAAATACACAAAAAATAAAGACAAAAATTGTAATTGTCAAGTAGGTGGTTTTCCAGTAGGGTAAAAAGTAAAACAAATTGGCAAATGATTATTTATTTTTCTTACATACAAAATTAATTTTGCCAACTCGCCCATATAGTACACCAAAATACAACGTTCGCATTGGTAATTATAATAAAAATGATCAACAATTTATGTTTCCCTATTATGTGATCTAGGTCTTACAATTTGGGCGTGTAATGCTTTTATTAATCTTATGAGCATACAATGGCTCCACATTATTTAAAATCACGCATAATTCGCAATAAATAATTTTCTAAAACTTCATCAGTACACACTCGGTTGTCCAATTGAGTTGAAATAATTTATTTCCATACTCTTCTCAAAATTCTCGGTATCTGCTTCTACTATCAGTCTCTGTATTTAAAATAAAATTATATATTAATAAAAAGTTGTGTTTTTTTCGTAAATACAGGGTATTTGAATGATGTCAGGCAAAACTTTAGGTGTAATTTCTCTCATAAAATTAAGTAAGAAAACAAGAGTAACATTTTTTCCCCTAAAAGTTATTTTCTAAAACGTTACAAAGTCGTATAAAATAATTTGATTTTTGGTTTCTTTATCATTTTCAACTTAAAAATTGAGCTCTAATTTGAAATCGATCTTACCCCAGGAAGGGTACAAAAACTGCGACAAAATGCAGAGATCTACCTGATGGGGATACCCAAAATAAGGACAATGAAAATCGGGATTCACAAAAACGACTTCAGATACTTGTAAAAAAATTACTGATTAGTATTAATTTGATGTTGAAAAAAGCAAATAAATAAAAATTCTGTAATTTCTGTTACAATAAATTTGTTAATGAGATTCTCATCAGGAAAATGGTAAAATTATTTCTAATAAAAGTATAATAATTTTATGTGTTATTATTTAACACGTTGAATGAATATAAAAAGACTATTGTTAAATTAAAGTGACAAGTATTTATTTAAAACTAAAAAAACACTATCAAAACTTAATAAATCAAAAAAAAAAAAAAAATTTCAAAATGACCATTAATGCAGTGGGGCCCGCTTAATGTGATCGCGGTTAATGTTATCATTCGGATATTGTTATCACTTTTGCCAAGAACGGAACGGACATATATTATTACACACAAAAAACATCGCTTATAGTTATCAGATTTCGGTTAATGTTATCATATTATTCTTAAGATTATTTTCTCCCACGAGCAAAGGAGTTGATTTTCAGTTACAAGCATTTCTTTATATTGTGCATACCACCCACATAATATAAAGTCAGGTGTTTGCAAGAAAATCAACGTCACACATGTGATTATCACATTACATATTTATGTTTATTATCAATTCCGTCGTTTAAATATTTAAATGGACGATAGTTTGCTGTTAATGTGTGTTGTAAGATTCAGTCCTACTTGAAAATTTCACAATGAGTAACTTTTATTAATTAATTTTTATAGATGTACTACATACTTATAAATAACCAATAAAAATTTTTTCCTTTTATTATTATCAATCGGTTATTGTTATCAAAAACCTCAAGTCCCAATGTGATCACATTAAGCGGGCCCCACTGTACTTCGAAATTGACGGAAACGCTAATTTTCAAAGCGTTATAACTTTAAAACTATTAATTTTAGAAAAAAATTATTAAGACAAAAACTATGCAGAATTGCACGCTCTACAATTTTTATAATAACCTTAATCAACGTATCTAGTAGCGGTAACGAGATAGTAGCAAAAAAGTGATTTTCCACCCCTTCAAACCAAGATGGCGGCGCGAGCGGCATCCCCTCAAAGTCGAAAACTTGGAATTTTATATAATTTACCTAACTAAACAATCAAAAAATATAGTACCTATTGACTGGACTATATTTTGGGCATTCCACACCAAATCGACCACTTTTGAACCCGACCCCTTTTGATTTTCCTGAAATTTTTACATATTATACTATCTCATCAACAATAGTTCGGTGAATTTTTTCAAAATTTTTTACTCAACCCAAAAAAAGTTACGAATTTTTAGAAAAACTGCTGTTTTTCTTTTTTCAAACGATCGTAACTATTTCAAAAATTGACTAATCAAAACGTTCTTTTTTTTGTTTTTGTTCGTCCTTAAACGTACTTTTCAGGAAAAAATACAAAAAAAAATATTCAAACTTAGATTCTACAAAATTTTTTATTTTTTCGGAGAAAATCATTGATTTTTCAAATTTCGACACTTTTGATTTTTTTATTTCAAAAAACACTCTGATTTATTCCGCGTATAACAACGCAAACCCCATAATGGGCCGACATTTCTTTCTATTTCTTTTGTTTAATTGAAAAATATTATTTGGGTAAAAATAAAACAAAATATTTTTTAATTACACAAAAAACTAGAAAAAAATTTCGGCCTATTATGAGGTTTGCGTTGTTATACGCGGAATAAATCAGGGTTGTTTTTGAAATAAAAAAATCAAAAATCAAAAGTGGAAAAATTTGAAAAATTAATGATTTTCTCCGAAAAAATAAAAAATTTTGTAGAATCCAAGTTTGAATATTTTTTTTGTATTTTTTCCTGAAAAGTACGTTTAAAGACAAATAAAAACAAAAAAAGAACGTTTTGATTAGTCAATTTTTGAAAAAGTTACGATCGTTTGAAGAAAAAAAACATCAGTTTTTATAAAAATTCTTAACTTTGTAAACAATTTTGAAAAAATTTACAGAACTGTTTTTGATGGGATAGTATAATACGTAAAATCAGTTGTGTAATTTTTTACAAATTTTTTTACAAAGGTAAAATTTCAGAAAAACTGATGTTTTTTTTCTTCAAGCAATCGTAACTATTTCAAAAATTGACTAATCAAAACGTTCTTTTTTTTGTTTTTGTTCGTCTTTAAACGTACTTTTCAGGAAAAAATACAAAAAAAATATT
Source organism: Rhagonycha fulva (assembly GCA_905340355.1). Lineage (NCBI taxonomy): Eukaryota > Metazoa > Arthropoda > Insecta > Coleoptera > Cantharidae > Rhagonycha > Rhagonycha fulva. Next base: position 6,755,218 of record HG996559.1, read on the forward strand.
CAAACTTGGATTCTACAAAAATTTTTATTTTTTCGGAGAAAATCATTAATTTTTCAAATTTGTCCACTTTTGATTTTTGATTTTTTTATTTCAAAAGAAACTCTTATTTATTTCTCGTATAACAACGCAAACCCCATAATGGGCCCACATTTCTTTCTATTTTTTTTGTTTAATTAAAAAATATTTTGTTTTATTTTTACGCATATAATATTTTTTAATTAAACAAAAGAAATAGAAAGAAATGTCGGCCCATTATGGGGTTTCCGTTGTTATACGCGGAATAAATCAGAGTTTTTTTTTAAATAAAAAAATCAAAAATCAAAAGTGTCGAAATTTGAAAAATCAATGATTTTCTCCGAAAAAATGAAAAATTTTGTAGAATCCAAGTTTGAATATTTTTTTTGTATTTTTTTCTGAAAAGTACGTTTAAAGACAAACAAAAACAAAAAAAACGTTCCGATTAGTCAATAATTGAAATAGTTACGATCGTTTGAAGAAAAAAGCATCAGTTTTTCTAAAAATTCGTAACTTTTTTTTGGGTCGAACAAAAAATTTCGTAAAAATTCACAGAACTGTTTTTGGTGAGATAGTATAATATGTGAAAATTTCAGGAAAATCAAAAGGGGTCGGGTTCAAAAGTGGTCGATTTGGTGTGGAATGCCCCATATATATACCGGGTGCTGAATGAGTTAGGTGAACATAGGATATTAACGTGTAAAAACTTATTTTTGCAAATTCCTGCTTCCCTCATTATTTTAAAGAAAAATAGAAAGATACAAATATAATGTAGAAATATAAACTACGAGTGATAAGAGCATTAGATTTTATCTAGTTTTTACTTAAAAGGTAAAAAAATGCTTTTGAAATTGTTGAAATTTTTATTTTTCAGACTGGCCATGTAAGTTTTCAATAACTCTTACGTATTGTAAATAATATTTCATCAAAATATGCAACACATACTGAGAAATTCATTGTGGGGAGACAGACAAGCCATATAAAATTAGCGTGGCATTCAACGTGTTAAAGAATTTTTGAATCAAAGCCAATTAGCAGAGTTAAAATAAAATTTTGACTGTGCTGATTGGTTTAAATTGGAGTTTAATGTATGATCAAGGATTATCCTCGTTTATACAACTAGACCTTCATCATCATTAAGCTTTTTACATTCTAAGTAGAATATTGCTTTCCCTTTCTGAGAATTACAAATCCGATTGGCGGGGTGGATTAGTCCCCATACTTCATAGTTCAGATAAATCTATATCGATTTCACCATAGCGTGTGAATGCCCAGTAGACGGCCGAACTAAGAAATTCTGCATAGTCCACGATTTGAACCCAGAATTTCCGCTCTGTACTCAAGCGGAGGTTACATCACTCCACAGCTGTGGCTTACAACTGGACCTTAGTGTTCTCAAAAAATTCCTTTGATTCAGGGATATTTCTGGAGGGTTCAAATATCCCAGTTTTCGATCATTTCAATAAAAAATACTTAAAATCTGATTTAAGTTTTTCGTGCTGCCTCATCTTTGACGTTAATCTCCTATGTTCGAGAGGTACAGTCACTACTCAGTATAATATCTGCAGTGTCATGGAAAAGTGAGTCAAACCCGAAACATTTTTCATTACACTTTAGCACCCATGTACTGATGCCTACGTGCCAAAGTGCAATAAAAACTTTTTTGTCCCGACTTGCTTTTCCTCGACACCACAGATATAATAATCTCATATGACTGCAATTCCTAATGCTTCTTGAGGACTGATACTGTAAAAATGTGATTGCTCCGATCTACTCATTGAATCAAGTTTGAAAATCGCGAAAATCGAAACATCAGCATATGGCAACAAAGCTTCCAAGTGCGATTCAATAAGTGCATCGAAAGCAATTACTTTTATATAGAATCAGCACCCTGTACAACAGAGTCAAAAAAAGTGATTATTGTATAGATAACACATGATTGCTGTAGTTGTTCGATGAATCAGTATTCAGGTAAAACTAATGTAAGCTAAATTATTATTAGCGCATTCTGATACACAATTAACAAATCTGAATTATAATTAATTATAATAAACTGAAATACAGTGAATCTCAATATTCGTCATTAAACAGTAAGCAAACTCCAGATCGAGCTTGTTAGTCTAGTTAGCTTGGTTTTAGCCTTATTAGGTCTAGTTAGCAAGATTTGGAGGAAACGCCTTAGGTTGGTTAGGAACATAGTGACAAAACAGACATAAGAGTGTGCAAATAAGAAGTTAACGGTGGCCACAAATATGATTGAATTTTGTCTAGTGTAGACAAATGTGAAAAAAGATTAGATATGATTGTAAAATTACTTACGTACTTCTGTCGCCCACTTCAACGTAAACAAAGTGAGATTTTACATCAGCCTTTTTCAAAGCTTCTTCTACAACGGGTAGTGCTAAAAGCCAAAAATTATTATGACTCAAATAATAATTTGCTTTTACAGAACACTAACCTTTGACACAATCCTCGCACCAGCTCACCCCCGAGGGTAATTTTGAACCACTAAAATAAACGTGAACTTGTTCACCATTGCTGTTCAAGTTCTTCATAAATTCACAAAAATTATCATAACCTTCTACGTGATGTCGAACGACCATTTTGTTGTGGGTGTTTTACCTGATGATTGAAATAAAATGACCAATTTTATGTTATAAAATTAAAACTGTACTGATTAGATTACCAACGAAGGTCATTATTTATGCAGATGTTTTATTATCAGTTGATTTCGAGGTCATTGACTTTTGTTGTTGTCAATGTCAAAATAAACCAGTGATACACAAGATAAAATCGAGACGGCTCGGCTTTTAAAACTTTATTAATTTTTGGAAGCCTTTATAGAGACCTACTGTGATGACACTTGTTTACCTTAAAAGTTTAATTAAAGTATACATTGCATATCCCGTTGATGACGGATTTAGAAAGAATAAAATTTACAAGCGCACGCCGCTGATTAAAATTGGTAACGTCACTCACCTGTGCCATCTAGCGCGTTACTTGTTGCTTTGTTGACGGTTGTTTACCTAATTTGTATATTTTTTATTTAATTTTAAATTTATTTGGAATGATGTCATACGTTTGTTGTGCAATAACATGCGTGGTTCCTTAATTTTTTGACCAAAATTTATTTAGTAACCATTAATTCCTCCGGTGCTTCATAATGGAGGATCGTCACAAATTGGCGATACAAAAGAATTACGTACATTTAATCACTCACTGTGATGTTAGAAGTCTGATTCCAGCTTTACTGCAAAGCCAAGTCTTTTCCGCCCAAATGATAGAAAAATATAGCGTTAGTTTAGTTTTCCTTCTTTTTGTTTTCTGAGGTTATAAAAGTGTTTTTTTTAGATTGGAACCGATACGGAAGTGAAACGTAAGTTATTCCTTGATGTTCAAAAACGGGGACCAGAAGCGTTTGGCAAGCTCGTTGCTGCTTTACGTCAAACAAATCAAAATTATTTAGCTAACCTGTTGGATCCCACAGTCTTGCCCACTGTTGTTCAGCCGAAAAAACCAGGTAGAATTTTCCAGTTATCTGTGGCCGATGAAATAGGGGCTGATGATACAACGCAACAAATACAAAATTTGGCGCAAGATATGTCATGGGGTACTTGCATTAATCTGAACAGTCAGCCGCTCAATATTAAGATTATTCCGGCAACTCAATTTTATGATCAGGAAAGCAGTGCTGTTCCTGTGTACAGCACACACTCAAAGGATCGGGGTGCAGTATTAATTATTAACATAATCAAGTATAACAATACACTGGGCGAACGACTTGGAGCTGAAGTGGATAGTCGTAACTTGAACGAACTGTTTCTTCAATTAGGATTCAAGGTGGAAATTTATACTAATTTAACTGGTGAGGTAAGTCTTTTTTTTAACTTATCAGGAATGAGCAAATTATGAGTTCTTAAAATCTCCTCGAGATAAAGAGTAACAGGTTTCGTTAAATAGGACCAATTATTTATAATAATAGGGGCTTTAACTGCCTTTTTTGGGATTGCTATTTTGACTGTGTATTTTAAATTTTAATTAATTGTGCGTTTTTAATCAATCGCACTGTGGACAAATAATTTCAAATCTATACATAAAACACATTTATTGGTCTTCTATTAAATTTATTCAAAAATAAATTATTATCAGTTTTAAGCAGTAGCGTACCTAAAGGGGCGCCGGTGGGGGCGAATCGTCGCCCCAGAAGACACATTTTTATGTCATTTACCGGTCGACGCATGTTGCTCAGAGCACATATGAGCGGATAGGGTTTTAAAAAATTATTCAAAATAATTTTCGGAAAAAATTTTCTAATTCCTGTTTCGTTTTTTACGTATCTTAAATAGTACACAAGATAGCACCATCTGTAGTTCAGTTGTGTGACTAAGTTTCGTTTTTAGAAAAATTACAATTAAGTTTTTTATACAGCAAATTAAAGAAGCTATTCGAAACTTTAAGTCTTCGCCATTGTTAAACTCTGTGGATATGGTGTTTGTGATAATAATGGCACATGGTGATCAAATTAAAGGATATACGCATGTCATTGGCATCGACGGTGTTATGGTGGAAACACATTGGATTGAACAACAGTTAGATAATGCCAACAGCAGCGTCTTGCAGAGGAAGCCCAAAATTATCATGTATCAAACATGTCGGTGAGTTTCAGCTTCTTTTTAAACCTTCCATTGAAACATTTTTAAACAAAAATTGACGTAGGTGTGCATAAAGTTGTTTTTATAATACTTATTTTGTGTTTGATTGTAGTGGCGAATGTCCTGATTATGGAATTACGAATATACAGATGGATTCGGCTGTGAAATCTATTCAACCTCGTGTTAAAACAAGAACTCTCAATGATATTCTTGTCGCTCATTCAACATTACCAGGTAATTTAACATTTATATTAATCAACTTAGGTTGCCATGACAATGCGTCCAATAGGAGGTGTGTGCTATAAAATGTTACTTTTTTTGAAAAACTAAGGGTTCAAAAATTAGTGTAGAGTGAGGTTCATTTTGCAAACTGTCTAATTTAAAATAATATATTTTTATAAATTTCCCTCTCAGAGGGAGAACGGGATGAATGAGTTCTTCAAACTAATAATTTTTATAAATTTAGGGTTTGCATCTCATCGTGACGTATTGCTAGGAACTTGGTATATCAGTAATTTCTGTGAAACTGTGATGAATCACGCTCATAATATGCACATTGAAGATATCTACAAAGTAGTGGATTCCAAATTGGCTCAAAAGGAATCTGCAAGTAAAAGCTTGCAAACTTCAATGTATTCCAATTTAGGATTCAAAAAATGCTATCTACATCCTATGATTTATTTGGAAAATGGCGTCATCAAGAGAATCGATCATAATGGGTAATTTTTAGGACAAATGTACTTATTTTTTTTACATTGACTTGTTTTATACAAATATATCAGATTTATCAACACTTGCTTTATTTTTACAAACAGCCACGCTTTTTAATTTGATTTCATTTGCACCTTAAACACCCTTATAGCTTGTTCTACCTTAGCACTATAAAATTTTTAAATTTCCTTCCTAGATATTGATAACAATACTTGGTGATCATGATCACATCTGGAGAGATACAGAGTTTCTAGTTAGCATTTTGCATTGAAATTGACCGAAAAAAAGGTCAAACATCCAGATTTCATAAATTTTCAATTTTTTGCCGAGGGGAGACAATTCCCGTTTTGTTGACCCTCACGGTTCAAACGTAGCAAGAAAATGGAAGTTTTGAAAAAAAACAAATTGACTTCCCATAAGTGTCGGATGTGGTTTTTGGCCTAAGCCGTTCATAAAAATTTCGTTAATCCATTCATGCGCGTCACTAATTAGATGGTAGGTGAATATTCCCCCCTGGGGAAAGGTAGCTAACGCGGATCCGAAAATACAAATTTTACGATTGAAACCTCGAACTTTTCTGAAAGAATATATATTAAATAAGAGAATTAGCTATGACAGAGTGCCTTAAATGCACCTGTTTTTTCAAAAATCGAATTTAAAAAAGCTTGATTTTCGAAGGTAAATCGATCGTGATTGGTTAATCAAGGCATTGTGTTGACGGTACGTGCGTTCCTATACATAAGAGTGTAGCTGTTGACAAATTTGTCAGTAACTCTTACACTATGGTAGGAATGCGTTCTCCTTTTTTATTAATTAAAAATTTTAAATTATTTAAAAATTACTTCAGGAAAGGGTTACTTAAATTTAACGAACGGTAGTTACTTTTTCGCGTGGATCCTACTCTTGCGAGGGTGGTTTTCATCAAAATTGACTCTCAGCACCCTTTGGGCGCTTCGAGCCATTTTGATGAAAACGACAACTAATTTAAGAATATCCCTAGGCCCGTGGATTAAGGAAAAGGTGGATCTTTGAGGGGTGAAACTCGTGAGAGTGGATTTTTAACGCAGGGTAGTTGTGCAAAGAAAAATCGACTTAAAGCACCCCTCGCTGCGCTCGGGCGCTTTAAGCCATTTTTCCCGCACATTTAGGGTTGAAAACCATGATTTTCGTTCGGGGTGCACTGTTGCTGCATCCCAATGCAAGTGTCGCTTATGTTATCCCCGCTCTGCGCCAAGCTAAGACCAGTTGAAAGTGCACGTACTGTCAATAGAATGAATTGATTCACCAATCCCGAGCGACTTTGCTTAAAATTTACTGTGAAAATCGAAGTTTTTAAATTCGATTTTTGAAAAAACAGGTACATTTAAGGCATTCTGTCATAGCTAATTCTCTTATTTAATATATACTCTTTCAGAATTCATCGAGATGTCAATCGTAAAATTTGTATTTTCGGACCCGCGTTAGTTACCTTGAACCAAAATCTGAATTAATATTAACTTCTTTGATATGTTCACCCAACATCCACATTCTTGTTATGTTTTAACCTTAGCAAATGCATCTCCCTGGTATACCACTTTTTATATTTTATCAATATATTGAAACGGCACTTGCTGTATTTATTCTAGTTTCACTTGTAGTGATACATATCCACGATCAACTTTTTGACAACTTTGTATATTCTTTCTGTTGGTACCGTGATGAAATGTTTGTTTACTATATAAACAAAATAACATTTCATCATTTAATAATGATCTCTAAAACAAACAAAGTTTTAATAAAACGACTAAAACTAAATTGGTGACCCCGACGATAGAAAAACGAACACAAGAATGACCAACGACAAGATGGCTATCATTAACGACGAGAAGACTATCGCACAGGATATCGCTAAGGTAAGCATTAAAATACCTCCGTTTTGGGAAGACGATCCAGCTATGTGGTTTGCGCAAATCGAAATGCAATTTATAATGAACGGTGTTAGTCAAGATACAACCAAATTCTATTATATTGCCAGTACTCTCAATCAAAAACAAGCGACCGAAGTTAGAGATATTATTCTAAACCCACCTGAGAGCAACAAATATGAAAAACTGAAAACGGAACTCATACGAAGACTGTCATCTTCCGAAGAGCAAAAGCTGAAGCAACTACTACAGTGCGAAGAAATAGGCGATAGGACTGCATCTCAATTCTTACGGTATATAAGAAGTCTGGCGAACGATAAACTTCCAGAATCTTTATTGAAAACTTTGTGGATTAGTCGTTTACCCACAAACACACAAGGAATCCTTGCAACAATAGGTGAGAAAAGCTTAGATGATATGGCAGCTATAGCAGATAAAATCCTAGAAACCCATCAATCTGGACAATACGTGGCGGTAGCTAGTACATCTAGTGAAAAACACATCAAGTCCTTAGAAAAAGAAATAGACGACTTGCGTATAGAAATACGAAGTTTAATTCCACAAAGATCCAACACTCATGAGCGCTTCAGAAGTAAGTCACAAAATTGTAATGATCCAAAATTATGTTATTACCACAACAGATTTGGATCCAAGGCTAGAAAATGTCGTCAGCCCTGCTCATATAATTCGGAAAACCCAAACGAGAATCAGTAAATACGGCAACTGATTCTCACGTTCCACTAAGCCGTTTAACCATCACCGATAAAAAAACGAAAATCCAATACCTTATCGACACTGGAGCTGACGTTAGCGTATTCCCGAAAACCGCTTGTAGAGACCAAAGAACTGTACAAGAATTCAAGCTGTATGCGGCCAACAACTCCGTCATCAACACGTATGGATTTACAACAATAAGTATCGACTTTGGATTACGAAGATCACTCACGTGGCGTTTTATAGTTGCCGATGTGAACAAAGCAATCATTGGTTCTGACTTCCTCAACCATTTCAACTTGTTGGTCGATATTCGAAATAAAAAACTGGTGGATAACGTTACGCTTATGGAATTAACAGGTTTGTTAAAACACGATCACACATCACAATCTACGATACGTACAATAGATGCAAACAACGAATATCACTTGCTAATCGACGAATATTCTATTACGAATCCCAATATGGCAAGAAAATCATGTCTACATAATACGATGCACCGGATTGATACGTTACCCGGCCAACCTGTTACCTGCAGACCACGAAGATTAGCCACCGATCGTCTCCAAGTGGCGAAAAAAGAATTTGAAGTCATGATGCAAATGGGTATCGTACGACCCTCAAGAAGCAATTGGTGTTCTCCGCTACATCTTGTAGAAAAGAAGAATAAGGAATTTAGACCATGTGGAGATTATCGTATGCTTAACGCAAGAACAATTCACGACTGCTACCCTATACCACATATTCAGGATTTGGCTCAATCGCTTTCTGGTAAAAGAATTTTCTCCACGGTTGATTTGATTAAAGCATTTAATCAGATTCCTGTCCATCCTGATGATATCCATAAAACCGCAGTCACGACTCCATTTGGCTTATACGAATTCACTCATATGCCCTTTGGTTTGAGAAATGCAGCACAAACTTTCCAACGTTTTATTCATGAAGTAACAAGAGACTTGGAATTCTGCTACGCATACATTGACGACCTTCTAATCGCATCCGAGTCAAAAGAAGAACACATTAAACACCTTCGTCTATTATTTCAGCGACTACAGGAATACGGAATTACCATCAATCCGGCAAAATGCGTTTTTGGCAAAGACGAAGTTACGTTTCTTGGACATTCGATCAACAAAGAAGGAACGAAACCGCTACGAGATAGAGTCGAAGCAATTGTATCCTACGAAAAACCGACAACCGTAAAACAACTACGTAGATTCCTAGGAATGGTCAATTTTTACCGTCGCTTTATACCCAAAGCAGCATCGATTCAAACCCCACTCAACAAGTTTCTTATAGGAAAGAAATCAAACAATGATAAATTGAATTGGTCCGAAGACTCCGAAGCCGCTTTCGTCAAGGTAAAGAATGCATTATCTAAAGCAACTTTGTTAGCTCATCCATTAGCTGAAGCTCCTTTATCGATAATGGTCGATGCATCAAATGAGGCTATGGGTGGTGTTTTACAACAGAAAGTGAACGACGAATGGCAACCACTAGGTTTCTTTGCAAAGAAATTTAACACCGCACAGACGAAATACAGTGCGTATGATAGAGAACTTTTAGCTGCGTACTCAGGCATCAAATATTTCAAACATTCACTGGAAGGTCGACAATTTATTCTCTTTACTGATCACAAACCGTTAGTGTATGCATTCAAACAGAAACCTGAAAAAAGTACCCCTAGACAATTTCGACACCTCGATTACATTGGACAATTCACAACGAATATACAATATATTAAAGGCACGCAAAATGTACCCGCAGATACACTTTCTCGATTAGATAACCTCAACAGCATCAAAACGTTAACAACAACGATCAATTACAAAGAACTGGCGAAATCACAAGAAATCGATTCTGAACTTAAAATGTTTCTAGATGAATCTAAGACAGCAATCAAATTAAGAAAGATACATTTCCCCGAATACAAAACAACCATTTATTGTGACACATCAACAGATACAGTACGCCCTTATATAACCCAACCATTTCGGACACAAATTTTTAACAACTTACATGGATTGGCACACCCTGGTGCGAAAGCTACTACTAAAATAATTACAGCTCGCTTTATATGGCCCGGTATGAACAAGGATTGTAAGGAATGGACTCGACAGTGCTTACCTTGTCAACGCTCGAAAATACAACGTCACACGATGGCTCCATTAGGTAATTACATGTTACCTTCTACACGATTTGAACACGTCCACATCGATTTGGTTGGACCCCTACCAAGCTCCAACGGATTTAAATACTGCCTAACATGCGTCGATAGATTCTCAAGATGGCCCGAAGCAATACCTTTGGAAAACATAACTGCAGAAACGGTAGCGAAAGCGTTCATAGCAAACTGGATTTCCAGATTTGGCGTACCATTAAGAGTAACTACAGACCAAGGCCGACAATTTGAATCTCACTTATTTAAAAATCTGTCCTTGCTGCTCGGTATTACTCATATAAGAACCACCTCGTATCATCCACAAGCGAATGGTATGGTCGAACGCTTTCACAGACAACTTAAGGCCGCAATAATGAGTCACGAAGAAGATTCATGGACTGAAATATTACCGATTGTACTACTGGGAATACGAGCGTCATTTAAAGAAGATTTAAAGGCAAGTGCAGCGGAGATGGTTTATGGCGAAGGAATACGTTTACCCGGAGAATTTTTCTCGGCAACGAAGGAACTTAACAACAACGATGAAGTTATATCTCGATTACGTCAACACTTCAATACTCTACGACCAGCAGAACCGCCTCTTCATGGTAAACAAAAAGTTTTTATGTCACGAGATTTAGAATCCTGCACTCATGTATTCTTAAGATTTGATGCCGTTAAGAAGTCGTTACAACCACCTTATAATGGACCCTACGAAGTTGTGAACAGAAACTCGAAGACATTTACGATAATGATCAACAACAAACAACATGTAGTCTCCGTAAACCGAGTAAAGCCAGCATACCTGGTTTCAAACGAAAACTCCCAAACACCTTCAAACGAACAGAAACCTTTTTCTAAACCTGCTCTTCCCATCAATCAAACGAATACTCAACCAGTTGAAAATACGAAGCAAACTACAAGATCAGGACGAAGAGTACGTTTCCCGACAAAATATTGTGACCTCGTTAAGAAGATTGAATATAGAAATGAACCACGTTAGCATCGTTCGATCACGGGATCTCACTAGGAAGGGGGTAATGTAGTGATACATATCCACGATCAACTTTTTGACAACTTTGTATATTCTTTCTGTTGGTACCGTGATGAAATGTTTGTTTACTATATAAACAAAATAACATTTCATCATTTAATAATGATCTCTAAAACAAACAAAGTTTTAATAAAACGACTAAAACTAAACACTCTTTGCCTCACATAGCACTTTGGATGGTTTGTGCAGCTAGCATTTACACCCAACATCATTTTAAATTTGCTACTTTCAGAAAGATCTCGATTGTAAATAAGAAAACAACTGCAGTTAAACTTGGACAACTCAAAGTCTCGATAAGTCCAACAACATTTGTTAGCAATAGCTTATTTTTTGTACAAATCTTAATTCTATAATCAAGAGCGTAGCTTTGCGGGAGAGGAGGGGTCTTAACATACCCTAGAAAATGAAAAAAACATTTAAGAAAGTTGATAAAATTAAATATATGCAGGTCATTTTTCTCAAAAAAGTTCCAATTCTCGTCCAAGCGACGCAAATTGAATCTGCCACGTTATAACGGCAAAAAAGCCGCGAGCCAGATTACAGTGAAAGATATGCAACTATTTTTTGTCGCCGTCCATCAAAAACGCGTCGTAAAATGTTTTTGTCTAAATTTGAACGACTCAAATTCAACGACAGTTACCCATTTAGAATTTAATTTGTTGTTTGCTTACGTGGGCTAGGCATTGGTCGGGAGGGGGACACAATAATAATAATATATTTTTCGTTATTTTGGGAGTAAATAGGCACTTGTCGGATATTATCCCCAAAAAAACTTCCGGTTGAATTTGAAGTATAAAAAAATATACCTTGACAGTTTCCAATAGAAAATTTGGAGTTGAATAAAAAACTATTTAAACTTTTTTTTGTATCTAGTAATATTTAAGAATTATTCACTGTTACCACTTTTCGTGAACACACTGTATAATTGCACTTTAAAAAAATTCGTCCAACTTTTGTACTAACAAACTATAAAATGATAGAATCGCACTTTAGATTGGGTACATTTAAACTTTCCTCTGGAAAAAATCTGGACATCTTGTTAACGCAGTCCTGCGCGGAACTGCATTGGCATCCTGTTCCGTCCCGCGCGAGAGTGAGTTGACTGGATGTCCAGCGCGAGAGGAAAAAATATCTTGCGGGACGTCCCGTCTTGCATTCATCTCTAATGATGACCCACTCAAAGCGTGCAAGTGTACACGCGGGAATCTCCAAACTACAAATCGTTGTTTCGGTCACCTTATGCCCGCTGTACACTCTCGCTGAGAGGTCACGTGCTCGTGCGACCATCTAAATTACACACTACTAGGCACACCGAGACATGGCGAGAGCACCCATCTACACCCTCGCCCTGTCTCGTCGAGAGTGTACAGCGGGCATTAGACTGTATTACTCATTGGGTCATACAGGGTCATATAAAGGGGGTGGTTTTGGTTGCTCAAACCCCTCCCCTCGTGGTATAGCAAAGCATATTGTCTTGTCTTCCCCTCCATGGTATAGACAAAAAATTGTTTTTAGATAAAACCCTCCTCATGACTTATGCCTAGCTACGGCCCTGGGGTCATACCTACGTTTCAAAGTGCAATCTATCGTTTTTATGTGCAAACAGAATTTAGAGAGTGTGTTAAATTATTTAAAAGTTTTAATAATTTTTTTTAATGTTTATTCATTTATTTTTAAAGCTATTTTGATTTATTTTAAAGTGCGTTTAATACCCACCCTTTTTCTAATATGAAAAATAATTCTTTAGAATGAATATTAGCCCCGCGTTCGGTTTGGAGCTACTTTCGCTTCGAAGCGCCACCAAACACTTTTCTTGCGTTCGGGATGGCGCTTCCAAACGCTTTGACTCCGCCCCTTTCAAACGCTACAAACGCTACTAAAATTTAGGTGGGTTGACGGGAGCGTGACGCATGGTGGCAAAATTACAAAAGAATTTGAATTTACATTTGGTTTGCTTTATTTTTATTACAAATTTAACCACGTGATGACACAAATAATGAAAGTCAGTTTATTTTATCATAGAGGATCAGTATTTCAGTGTCGTAAAGTGAAATAAAGCCAAGTTTAATTTTAAAATTGCCAATTTTTTCATAATCGCCTAAAATGGATATTGAAACAGATATTTCTCGTCATAAATTCATAGCTGTCGCTCACTTTCTGGTTAAAATATAATATAATTCTAAAATTTCTTTCATCAACACCAAACGCGCTTATTACTAAAATTAAAATAAAACAAGTGTAGCAACAAGATAACTCCTAAAGTAAAATAATAAATTTATTATTTATATTTTTAAAATATAAAATATTTTGGTTTCAGTTCAAACGTAAAGCTTTTTAATAATTTTAATATACAAAAAAAATAAGTTAGGTTAGGTAACCCACGCAAATTTAAATTTTAAACACTGGAGCGCTGAAGCACCGTTCGAGTTGGGAAGCATGGAAGCGAACATTTTTCCAACCCGAACGCAAATTTTTCACGCTCCTAACCTGAAGCGTCGGTAGCGAAAGTAGCTCCAAACCGAACGCGGGGTAGGTCTGTTTGGTACCACAGTCCTAGTGCTACCCTAACTACATTACTACAAATTGATTGGTGGTACAATTACCAACCCACTTTTTACACCAATCAATTTGGAGTAGTGTAGTTAGAGTAGCACTAGGACTGTGGTACCAAACAGACCTATTATACCATTGGGGTTGAACCCCCCTCCCCCTGACGCCGACCGCAGCGACTAGCAAACCATAACTTCCGGTTACGTATCTTTCCCAAACTTAAAATCTATGATTCCACAGAAAACTAACCTATAATTTTTTAATACAGTAATGCGCGCGCAATATTAACTTATAGTTATTTTTTATGTTTTTGCCTTGCCAAAATTTGAATTCATCAGCAATTTCATATTAAAGTGATTTGATATTTCAATAATTTATTCCGGCTTCTAATAAGAAAAAAAAGTAATAACCGTGTGTCATACTTTAATTTCTTTGTTTTCTTATCACTAACTGATAAAGCGTCATAACCATATGTATGTGTAACCGTAGAATAAGTTGGAAGTCATTCCATGTTTGGAAAAAATGTCATGTTTTGGAAAAAAGAAAAAAGGAGATAAGAAGAAATCGGAAAGGTGAGTTTCTTGTTTGTTTATTTACTTATATAAAAATAAGGTGGTGACGGAGAGAATCACCCCATTTTGAAGTAGTCTACGTTCTCCTGCAAGTTATACCTTTTTTCAGGACAATCGAGGAGTATCGACCTGCAGCTGTGATAAAAAAGAATGAATCCAACACGGTAACTTTGCAAGAAAGTTCCAAGTAAGTCAATTTTGTAATTATATACACAAAGTGTTTAATTTGTGATAATAGCCATAGCAACTGCTTTTTTTATATTTTAAGCACTTGGAAAAAAATTTCAGAAATGAAATGAAAATTAAGCTTTCTTTTCAAAATATATCTATGAGATAGGATTTCCCAATTTTGGCTAAAAATGTGTTTTTGACCTTCAAATGCAAAGTAAAAGTGGTAGATTAACAAGAAATCGGTGATTGATAAAATAATATTTTTATCTCGAGTGGACTCAATGTGATCTATCATTTTTTATTTCTGAAAATAATAAATCCTGAAGTGGCACCTCAACGGTAACTTGTTCACAAATTTATTGTTTTAGAACCACGACGACGACAACGACGTTAACATCGGTAGAAAAATCACTTAACGTTAGTACAAATAAATCAGCATACGTAACAAGTCGATCTATTTCATCTAGCAGCAATGGAAGCAGTAACCTTCTTCAAAGTACGACAGCCATAGACGCGGTTCCTTTCAGCAACGTTCCACTTTCCCCTCAACAACCCCCCTTCAGGTTTCCGTCGACTAGATCAGCTAGATCTGCATTTTTCTCGGAACCGTTAACAACTCGGCCTAATAATTCGAAAGTTAATCTAAATTACCAATCGCCATATGCATATAGATGGAACGCTTCGAGTTCTTTTGACAAAACCAAGCCTCCCCGGATCACAAATGGACAATCACAGCAAACGCCTCTTCAGGCAGTTTACGATACTGAAGTGTTACGTCAAAAAATAAATATCAAAGTGGTCAAAAATGGTAAATTTTACGACAATGAACCTAACCAAAAGGTTCCGATATACAGCACCCATTCCAAATATCGGGGAAAATTGTTGCTTATAAACAATATCAAATTTATCAACGAAAAAATGACCAGAGCTGGAGCCGAATTTGATGAGTTTAACGTAAAACAACTGTTTTATGAAATGGGATTCTCTATTACAGATTATAGGAATTTAACAAGGAAGGTGCGTATTGCTGAAATTATATCAAATTTTTTCTAACTTCCAAGTTTCAGGTCATGGAAGACAAAATTATAGATTTTCGTAAAGACAATATGTTAAAAAGGGTTGATATTGGAGCAGTTATTATTATGAGTCATGGTACTGGTGGGGAAAGAAGCGACAGCACAGAAGTTGCTTGTGTTGATGGACAACGGTTGGATACTCATTGGATTATTAATCAGTTCGATAACGAGCAATGTCCAAATTTACAAGGAAAACCAAAGATTTTCATTTTTCAGTGCTGCAGGTATGTGCAATCTAAAATTGAAAATTTATATTATGGTATAACAAAAATTTTATTTATTTAGAGGCGATCGAGTCGACATTATGCATGATGCTATTCCGTTCACTCCTTCCAGGGTATCATGTGATATGTTAATTGCATATTCAACCGTACCAGGTCTGTAACTTTTCTGAACTTAACAAGTTTGCTGATGAAACCCTAACATGAATTTAATCTATTAATCTCTGATTTAAAATAATAGCTAATGATCAGTAATTTTCATTGCCGAACTTTTGGCCAAGTTTTGATTTAAAAAAAAAAAACTAAAATTGGTTAAAAAGTGTGATCCATTAATTATAATATTTGTCTCACTTTTTTTACCAACAGAATTGAAACTGCTAACGTTGAGATTAATTTCAGGTTTTGTGTCACATCGTGATCCTAAAAGTGGAACATGGTACATTCAAGCAATTTGTCGAATATTTATGGAGCATGCATACGACACCGACGTAGAAAATTTACTAAAGATGGTCGACCATGCATTATCGCAACTCGCATCTGAAAAGAGATCGAGACAAACTTCAAGTTTTGAGAATCGAGGTTTCAAAACCTGTTTCTTGCATCCATAAAACAAAAGTTTGATAAATAATTTATTGCTAATGCACTAAAACTATTATAAGTTATGTATTCGATATGTACAATAAAAAATTGATTGAAATAAGCAAATTTTAAACAAAATTGCCTTCAGATCTCTTGTTCACCAGTCTTTAAATTGCACCTTCACTGTTTTGATGCTGAATTAATGCCCGACACTCGTGTATTTATTCTAACGCCGAGTCCACACATTAAAAAAAATTTTATTATTTGCCAGTGTCTTTTATAATGTGTCGCAGTTGAATAATTTTTCGAGTGACCTGTGCGACAATAAGTACGCCTTTGGGGTCATTCGAGTAGAAACTTGAAATAGCTACTAATTATAATATCACAACTAATTTTGCTTTGGTCCAGCGCACAATACGAGCTACGGGAAAGTCGATTCATATTGAGTTCTTCCTTCTGCCGTCGCATTTTGCTCCAAACCCTGTAACTCCATTAACGCCTTATCCAGATTAACAGTCTTGAATAAATTTTGAGATTTTTGGTAAGTGTACTTGGCACTGTCCAGCTTGAACCGCAACCCCAAAACTATGTTTAAAGCAGATGCGTCGTAACTGTGACAGCCCGAGTAACGATACTGTGGTTTTTTATTGAACCGACAGCCACCCGATTGCGCACCAATCGGATGAATGCAATCTTGGGTGAGTGCACACTGCACCCAAGGCAACATCACCTCTCGGTGGATTCCTTCCGTGTTGATCAGTATTATAACGTTGGCAGAAACCATTTGTAAAAACAAAAAGTTATCGGCGTCGGTGTGAAAATAATCAAACATTTTTTTGTGGGTTAAGCTGGAAACTGCGTTGCGCAACGGCATTGCCCACGTTAGAATACCGCTATCTCGTGCCACACCTCGGTACAAATTTACTATATTATCTACGGTGACGTACTTTTTCAGTCTGAGATTACACTCGGAAAAAAAAATTGCGCCAGAGTGTTGCAAAGCATCCTGTAACAAAATTTGTAATGATGAATTACTATTAAAAAAATCACTAAGCGTTGATAAAGCGTGTATGCACTAAAAATTATAAGCGGTGAGTTGATTAATGTTACGTGACGAAAATTTAATATTCGAATTTTAGTTATTAATTTAGACTGTTTTACTGGAAGTGTAATAATGACAAAGTATTTAACTAAAAAAGTCTTAGATTTAAATTTAGTAGTTCACGAAAATTACAGAATTTAACAGGTTATGGGCCCACAGCAAAATTCGAATAAAATTCAATGAAAAGTAATCTATTTTTTTTTGTTTTACTATGGACCAATTGGTAAGATTCAATGGTTTAAGAATTTATTTTATTAAGTCTTGGAAGAAACACAAACTCTCATTTGCTATGTTTTTAAATTTAAGGGTGGAAACGGAACATGACAATATAATGAAAGACAAAAGCAAACATAAATGTTTAGTTTTAGTTGTATTCAAAGTAATTAATTTTATTTGATAAGATAATGTTTATGTTTACAAATTCGCACCTTCCATTTGTAATTATTGATTTGTTACTAATCATTAGTAGTCCTGTGCTTTTACCTTCAAAAATGGTAAAAAAAGAAAGAAAATTATAGTAGGATGAAACTTATTGAAAAAGGTAGAGAATATAACAAAAATGAAAGGAAAAATAAATTACGGGCGATCTGAGGTCGGGAAGGGGGAGGGGTGAGTTTTTAAGGGTAAAAAACGGTTTATCTCGATTTCCGGCAAAACTGCAAGTCCTATGAAAAAAAGTTAAACGGCAAAGTTGTAGGTAATAAAAAGATCTACAACTTTTGTATCGACTCTTTTTTCACATAATCTCAAAATTTATGTGAAAAATTCAAATAACCGAGTTTTTGGTTTTTGATTTTTATCTTTTGCAAAAAAATTTATTTTTTCACGAAATTTGGGGAAAACTTACCTTTGTGTGTCCCAAAAATACGGTAATTTTTTTGACTTAAAATATTCAGTTTTTCACCTTATTTTGACTGAATATCGAAAAAGCACCCTAATTTTCAATCAAAAATTCTCACGTCAAAATATCTGCTTTTTAAAAAAGTTGGTGTGTTTTTTGTTTGTTGAAATCTCTACTTTGTGATGGTATAAAAAAAATATACATTACTATGGTAAATGTTCTCAGAAAATGCAAATAATGAAAACAACTTGAATCTGTAAATCATATCTTTAATATTTAGAACTACTATTTTCTCATGTTTTTTTCAATATTTATGTTTTATGGATATTTGTAATTTTTTATTTACCATGTATAACATGAAATCTTACGTTTTTCGAGTAATTAAAGTGTAAATTTTAATAAATAGCTCAAAATTGTAGGTACATAATGATTAAAAAAAAATTTTCGGATTCGAGTTGTTTTCATTATTAGCGTTTTCTGAGTATATTTACCATAGTACTGTATATATTTTTTATACCATCAGAGAGTAGAGATTTCAACTAACTAAAAACACACCAACTTTTTTAAAAAAGCAGATATTTTGACGTGAGAATTTTCGATTGAAAATTAGGGTGCTTTTTCGATATTAAGTCAAAATAAGGTGAAATAATGAATATTTTACATCAAAAAAATTACCGTATTTTTGGGACATACAAAGGTAAGTTTTCACCAAATTTCGTAAAAAAATAAATTTTTTTGCAAAAGGTAAAAATCAAAAACAAAAAACTCAGTTATTTGAATTTTTCACATAAATTTTGAGATTATGTGAAAAAAGTGTCGATACAAAAGTTGTAGATCTTTTTATTACCTACAACTTTGCCATTTAACTTTTTTTCATAGGACTTGCAGTTTTGCCGGAAATCGAGATAAACCGTTTTCTACCCTTAAAAACTCACCCCCTCCCCCTTCCCGACCTCAGATCGCCGTAATTTATTTTTCATTTCGTTTTTGTTATATTCTCTACCTTTTCCAATGGGTTTCATCCTACTAAAATTTTTTTTTGTCTCAAAAATTATCGACCCCGGTCTATAGAGGCTGGAGTTACATGCATTTTTATATATTTTTGTTAGAAATTTTAGATTTTCCATGAGTTGCACATTATTTACATTACATAAAAATGGAATGGAAAAAATGGAAAAATAAAACCATGGTATGAAATTAATGAGCAAAAAACTATGCATATTAATCCGGCCTCTCAAAACCTTGGCAGGCACAATATAAAGGCATACAAAGAAGCACTAAAAATAAATTTTTACCTGAATTATAAGAGGCCTGTAAGCATGTAAAGCTTCGTCTTCAACATGGGAAGGAAACTCATTCAATTTAAAATTGGTAACTTGGCAACGACTAGTGTTGCAATAATTGAGCAACTGAAAAAAACAAAAAGTTAGAAATGGGTAAATCTATAGATTAACAGAATTAAGCTGTATAAGTTTGTACGTTTGTCCGATCAATGAGCGCACTCCCGGATGATTGTACAAACAAATACATGAAAATTTAACTTTACCGTTCGTAGACCAAAATTTCCCAAACCGAGGTTGTAAATAAGTATGGTATTGTTGGGCAAAATTCTTCCAAAATTGTTAATAAAACCCACAGCCTGACTTTCCTGTCCTTCCATCACATAAGTAACAATTACAGGCAAACTGGTGTTATGCCAAATATCCTTAGGATACAGTCGTGGTTTCTCCACAAAACCCAACTGGGTGAGATACTTTTCATCGGCAACAAGCTTCTTCGTTTCCGCATCTCGCAAATTGTCCTGAAATAAAGCTCACATTACCTAAATCCTTCATTAAAAGCTTAAAACTCACCTTAAAGTTTTGAAGATGCTGGTGGGTGCTTGTGACAATATTTTGTATGGTTGGGGTCTTTCTTTGTCCAAAAATCAACAACAAACTAATTACAATGACGGTGGAGGCAAATATCAAAAAATTTTTAGTCCTCATTTGTAATTCGACTTAATTATATCGAACGCATTAATAATTATCACATGTTGCTTATTTTTTAAGATGTCCCGCTTTTGGTCACTTAAAAGTCGAGGTTTTGCACGATTATTATATTACATATTTTGAGTTCACTCAAACTTTTCAATTCCAGTTTATTAATGCAAAAAAATTGGAATTAAAAGTTTTGTATCGAAAAGAAAATTGTTGTAAAAACTACTCGATTTTGCCGCATAACCTTGACAGCACTTGACAGGTCGTGAAAGCGATGTTGTTTGTTGATTGTAGCCGTAAAGGTAAGCACACATCGAATCGGTAATAATGAAAAAATAAGAATTTACTTTTTACAATAAATTACACTTTTGTAACTTCTCGTACCGAGTAACTAACTGGCTAGCTTACTCTACCAGTCACTTACACGCAGAGACAGCCATAAAATCCACGCGACTTTATTTATTTTTGTGACACTGCTCAGCGTGTACTAGCCTTAAGATGATGAGATATCATCCTTGTGCAGGTGGGTCACGTGTGTTCATGAATGTGTTTCGTTCGTACAATTCGGATGTTGTTTTTTGTGTTCATACTGTAATTGTAGGTAATACCGTAAATAATAAAATCAAAGTGCAACAATTAAACAAAAAAAAATGGCATTCATAAATGGTCGAATATTACATTACGTTTTTAAAATAACAGACAGAAAACTAACTGCTCATTTTTACCGCAACATTTTGGGAATGAAAATTTTAAGACACGAAGAATTCGATGATGGTTGCGAAGCTGCTTGCAACGGGTAATTAAATCTAAAGCGTAAATTTGTATATCTTTCTTATTGTTTTATTAGACCATACAATAATCGTTGGAGCAAAACTATGGTTGGCTACGGCCCGGAGGATAATCATTTTGTTATCGAACTAACTTACAATTATCCAGTCAAATCGTACACGCTAGGAAATGACTTTGTTGGAATCACAATTAAAAGTACAGACATTTTGGGTCGAGCAAACGCTCACAAGTGGCCCATTTTACCCGGAAATATTTTAGAAGCTCCCGATGGTTACAAGTTTTTTATTGTTAACGAAGATCCGTTAGAAAGTCAAGGTTAGCGTTGCAAGGTCGCTGCGGTAATTGCGTTGTTGGAATACACTTTTAATTGCAGATCCTATTGAAAAGGTTTCTCTCGCTTGTTCCAACTTGGACAAATCAATAGAATATTGGAAGATGCTGTTGGGGCTTAAAATATTCAAAAAGAATGATACTTCTGTAAATTTGGGATTCAAATTTGAAGAAACCAAATTAGAATTGGTAGAAACTAAGGAGGCGATTAATCGTGGTACTTCGTATGGTCGAATTGCATTTTCTTGCTTACACGAAGAGCAACCAAAAATAAGCCAAAGTGTGAAAGAAGCAAATAAGAAGATTTTGACTCCTCTGGTTTCATTGGATACGCCTGGAAAAGCTACGGTGAGAGTTATCATTTTAGCAGATGTGGATGATCATGAAATTTGCTTTGTGGACGATGAAGCATTTAGGCAATTGTCTCAGTTTGATCCTAAAGCTGATGAATTTTTGGATGAATGTATTGAGTCTGACAAATCTAACGACTGCAAATTTTTAAAAAAATTACAATCTTAAGCTCTCTGGTCGGCCAAAATAAATTAAATAGGTAATGGTGATGTCAAGCGGAATTTATATTTTTTATTTACAAAATAATTAAGTATAATATATTATTATTCGATTTCAAATTTCTTATACTATATGTTTTATTATCAATATAATGTGATAACTTTATCAGAATTTTTCATATCACCCACACCTCCATATCGCGCCCATTTCAGTTTATTTTAAGTTTTTAAACGCTTTACAACGTTTTTAGCATTTTTATTGTAATTTTAATTTGCACAATAAATTCTTTGGACTGGACTTCTCATGAGTGTCAGATGTGGTTGTTTGGCCTCGGTCATTCATAAAAATCTCGTTACTCCATCATGCGCGTCACTAACTAGATGATAGGTGAAAATTCCTTTGAGTTTAATCATTCTCTGGTGACTTTTCACAAACTTGATTATTTATGTAATATTTAAATAGGTAAAAATATCAGATTTGGAATTATCTATAGTACTCTGCACAAAATTCAGTTTGGCACTGTTTAGATATTGGGCCTCAAAACACCACAAAAGTAAAATAAAATTGTTTAATATATTGTATAGTACATATTACATTTGAAGAAGTATAAAAATATTTGAATCTGTAAAATATAATATGAGGACAATCTAAAATGCAAGAATTAAATTCTTGGAATAAAAATATTTCCAGGTACAATTTTAAAATTTATAGTTTTGCATGTATTTTGTTATTAAAATTCACAATTTCTTTCCACCACTTTGGTCTCTCCAAATTCCCGGGTGTTTGTAGGAAAGAATTCTCCAAGTGTTTGTACACCTGAAACATCAAATCTGCTATTTCTGACATAATTTACCGCCGTAAACTTACCAAACCGTCCGATTGGCCC
This sequence comes from Rhagonycha fulva, assembly GCA_905340355.1. Taxonomy (NCBI): domain Eukaryota; kingdom Metazoa; phylum Arthropoda; class Insecta; order Coleoptera; family Cantharidae; genus Rhagonycha; species Rhagonycha fulva. Next base: position 6,778,035 of record HG996559.1, read on the forward strand.
AAAGCTGACTTAATTAGAAAATCTGGGGGTGCTATAACATCGATCAAAGCAATACTTTCATTTTTTAACGATCTGCACAGTTTCAAAATGGAATCTTGAATAAAAGTAGCAAATTTTGGATCGGAGGTGAATCCCCCTTGATAAAATGTTCCTATGTGTTTCTGCAATGACCAAATAGAATATAAAGACAACAGCTGATTGAGAACGTTGCTTATAGCCTGGTCTTTCGATTCCGATATTATATTGTGTATTCTGTCGATCATGAAATTTTGAATGTAAGCCACTGCTAAATTTTGAAGGTAAAAAGTTTGACTTTCATTTTTAGCCCAAAACGAATCTAATCTATGGAATTTTTGTAGCTCTTCACACTTTTCGTACGACATTTTCAGGTGGTAGCACACTAACCATTTATACATTTTTGAAATATCTAAAACGCAATTTAAAAACAGAGAGGTCAAAAATGAGAGAGGAAAAAGATTTCATTACGGTTACCCTCCCAAAAACAAAATTTGCCCTTACTTACTGTCAAAAGACGAAAATTCTTCTAAAGATTTTGCTTCTAATTTGCTATCGAGTATATTAAAGGCGTCCGTTAAAAAGTTTATGGAACCAAGTGGTGAGGAAATTTTTTGTCTTTGTAAAACTTGGGGCCATAATTTCAACAACCAATTGCTAGTTTGTTGAATAAGTACGTGATTTTCCCCTTCGTAGGTACAATTAGCATCGTGAGCGTTCTTAATGTCTCCAATTCCGGCAACTATAAAAAGATATAAAGTAAGGTACATCCTTCCACTTCACCTACCCAAACTACCTTTTAAATACCCATGACCTGCACAGGCTTCTCGACACTCTTGAATACCATCTCGTACGACCCATCCGGAAAGTGGTTTAGAAGCTGAAGAAATTGCGTGCAATTCTAACCCTAAATCAGCCAAATAACTTTTGTCTTGTCCACCTGCCACTAAGTCTATGTTGAGTTTGTATTGAACTCCCACCAAATAGGTGGCAAATATTTTCAATGTATAGGCCACGGCCAAATAAGGAATCAAACGAAATTGCTGAAAATTTTCAGTTGTGAACTGAAATGTTTAATAAGCAAAATACGAACGTGAGTTTGGTACTCCAGAATTGGAACTTCTTCGGAATCGTCCGGTCCAAATTGTTTCCGTACGCCGGCGTATCGTAAAGCAATTGAAATCGCATGACCCATGTAAGTGGAACACATTTGTGTGATCACGACCCTGCCGATCGATAATGCACCTAAAGAAGCTCCATACCTCTTATTAGGATCCTTGAAAGGAGTAACATAGGTGCCGTCCTTGTCTACGTCGCCCGTTTTGTTCAGTAAATCTGTTCTAGCAATGCGATAGTTTTTGAACATAATGAACCTTAAACAGAAAAAAGAAGCTGAGTGGAATGTTTTAAAGGTGAAATGTTTTTGTACCCATTGTCTACACCGTTCAATCCAATTTTTTCACCCATATCGCCTACGATGACTCCCTGGCAAGCTAATAATGTCTTTGGGTCTCGTATTTTAACGCAAAATGCGTGTAAAGCATGATTGACGCCATCAGGTGTTATAAGTTGTGCATATACGATGGCATGCGTCGCAATTTGCCCTAAAAATGTCAAAATTAGCTTCGGTCTTATCATGTCAAATCAATCGGTTCCATAATATGTTCACAACTGAACACTTATGCCGAATAAAATTAATGGTAAAAAACTATTCCAACACATTGCGCCAATACAAATAGGGTATCGGTTAACTTGAAATGCCTCATAGACATTTTTTCAGGCTCCCCTCCACCTGAGGATATTTCTCAACCGATGGTGTAGGTAATAAATAGGTAAAATTTAACTGAATTCCTTTATATTATCTTTTAACATCATACCAATTTCTGAATTTCTAATAAAATTTTAGTACCTACTAATCAAAAATTGAAATGGTTTTTCTTTATTGCAGAAAATTTAATGATTCCAATTAAATATTATCCATTTAATTAGTTCACTAAACATAAAATTAACGACCGTTTTATAGATTCTTATAAAATTCAGTCAAAGGTAATCTTGCTCATAAAATTCCAGGACTAGACGACAGATCCAAGAAAGGTTGGTAGATGGTAAGAGCAGTTGAGGTGCATGTCCCCAGCCCCCCCCAATTAGAATTTTGACTCCAAAATAGTATAAATCGTTTGTGCCTGTTTGTGCAAACATTATTTTCGTTTGTACACAAATAGTTTTCGAGAAATTTCAAAATTTTGCTGGGGGGGGGGCTGGAGACATGCTTTTTTAAATTTTGAATTTAAAATAGTCAAGAACGTTTGTACTTCGTTTGTGCAAGTTTCAATTTCGTTTGTACCCAAATAGTTTTTGATATTGTCAAGAAATACCTACATCTAGGACACTGACGCGCATGATTGGGTTAACGAGATTCTGGACAACAACTACAGGATCAAGTTCAAAATACTATCTGTCGTTTGTGCCTATTTGTGCAAGTTTCATTTTTATTTGCACCCAAATAGTTTTTAAAATTATCAGGAAAAAATGTAAGACACTGACGCGCAAGTTGGGTTAACGAGATTCTGAGTAACACCTACAGGATCAAGTTCAAAATACTTTCTATTGTTTGTACTTTGTGCCTGTTTGTACAAGTTTCACTTTTGTTTGTACCTCAATATTTTTTTGAGATTTTCAAGAAAAATATCTAGGACACTGACGGGGATGATTATAGGTTAACGAGATTCGCTTAGCTCGGGGAAACACATAGAATTTTTTAAAATTTTAGATTCAAAATAGTCTAGGATGTTTGTACTTCGTTTGTGCTTGTTTGTGCAAGTTTTGTTTTCGTTTGTACCCAAATAGTTTTTGAGAAATTTCAAAATTTTGCTGGGGGGGAGCTGGAGACATACTTTTTTAAATTTTGGATTTAAAATACTCTAGAACGTTTGTACTTTGTTTGTGCAAGTTTTGTTTTCGTTTGTACCCAAATAGCTTTTGATATTGTCAAGAAATACCTACATCTAGGACACTGACGCGCATGATTGGGTTAACGAGATTCTGGACAACACCTACAGGATTAAGTTCAAAATAGTCACAATTGTCTTTACTTTGTTTTGTAACCAAACAGTTTTTGAGATTTAGGTTAAATTTGTATTTACTTATTAGGTTTTTTTTTAATAAAATAAAAAATTTTAATCTTATAAAATAGAATTAAACTTGAGCGTTATTGTACGGAACTTGCTCGGAGTAGTACTCTAAAATTTAAATACTCATAACTTGGCCGAAAATGAAATTGAAATGATGGGAATAGAAGCTCATTGAGGCTCAAACGGTGTTTTAACGTTTGACATCAATTTTATCCCAAAATTTCAATTGTTGGAATTGTGTTGGAAGCATATCTACATGCCCCCCCCCCCAAGTTTTCTTGAATCACTCCGCTATGGTTTGGTATCACACTCCTAGTGCAACCAGAACACACTTTGCTCTAATTGATTGGTGTAAAATGATCAATCCCCTTATTACACCAATCAATTTTCACAATTTTTTATACTAACTTGCTCAGAGTAGTTTGAAGTAACATGACAAATAGACCTACTATCAAGCTTATAATACTTGAAACTTAAAAACAAAAACAAGCACAAACGGATTAGAAACGTTCAAGACTATTTTGAATTCAAAATTTAAAAAAATTCTATGTGTTTCCCCGTGCTAAAAAAATCTCGGTAATTCACTCATGCGCGTCAGTATTCATGATATTTTTCTTAAAAATATCAAGAACTCTTTGAGTACAAACAAAAATGAAACTTGCACAAACGGGTGCAAACGATAGAGAGTATTTTGAATGTGATCCTGTAGTTGTTGTTCAGAATCTCGTTAACCCAATCATGCGCGTCAGTTTCCTTGATGTATTTCTTGAAAATCTCAAAAACTATTTGGGTACAAACGAAAATAATGTTTGCACAAACAGGTACAAACGATGCACAAACTATTTAGACTATTTTGGAGTCAAAATTCGAATTGGGGGGGGGGACATGCACCTGAGCTGTTGAGTCCTATCTGTTTAAGGATGGACTATATGTGGCGCATTTCAAGTTTTTCATACTAATTTCAAAAAAGGCTCAATGAATTGACTTCAAATTTTGCAATATTATCCGTAATGTAATAGGTAACGCTGCGAGGGAGAGGTAGTTGAAAGTTTTTGGACTAAGCAGCTGAATATGCCTAATCTGCCCTGCGAGGTCAGATCGAAGATAGCGTTTATTATGTTTACTTAATATAAAATTCGGGCCAAGGACCGGACTCTAGGCTGGAAGCCCTAGGTTTGATTCCCAACCCGGCTACAAAATTTATCCTACTTCATTATGACCCTCTCCTCTCGGAAGGCAATGGCAAACCACCGAGAGTAATTTGCCAAGAGAACCATTAAATATTAATGGATGCCAACCTCCGATAGGAGACGGCACCTTAAGAAGAAGAAGAATATAAAATTACCCTTAAAATTTACTGAAATTTTTTTTGAATATATTTAATACAAATGCTTGATTTCAATGAGAATATTTAATTTCTCAATCACTTGAAATTAAACTACAGAATTTATTAATATCATATAGATAAAAAAAGCCAGTAAAAACTTTGATCTCATTAATTGATCAAGGTTAGATAAACAGCTCTTAAAGTAGAACGACTCAAAAACATTTTCTCACCAACGTTTCCTGCCCAACATTTTGCAGCTTCAAAATTTGGAGTGTTTAAAACAAATTCCTGAGTTGCCTTGTCATACGTTGCAGTAGTTTTCATACACTTAGCATTACTGCCGTGTCCGATTTCGGTTAAACAATACGCCCCAGTGATCTAAAACACAAAATTTAAAAAATCGAATTTTAACAGCGGAATTAATTACCTTGCCACTGAGGGATTGGTCCAAATAATCCAGATGTCGTTCAGTTCCCAAGCTCTGAAGGACACTTGGAAACATAGAAAACGAAATCGACTGTTTTATGATTGCAGAAGGATCCAACTGAAAGAGAGTAGTAAGGCTGGCAGATGGTTTACGTAAATTGTCTAATTGAGAAAAGATGTGCAGGCTTCGAATGTCTTTTAAAATTAACATCCTAAGGGCACATATCCGCCTTTGTTCGTCAAAATCCGGTGTTCGGTTAATCGAACCAAACAAAATCGGATACTTTTGTAAATCTCCATACAAATTTTCCTGCAAAATTAAATCGACACACTTAAATATCGTACATAACCCATCTTACGATCAATCACCTACTTGAAACTCCAAAATATCTTCGGTTTCCAGAAATACTTTCATTTTTTTCCAATCAAAGGAGGCGCTTTTTCGGTACCTGTCCAACGGCCCATTGGGAAAATCTTGTAAAAGTTTTGACATTTTTTCAATTGTTATTTTGGATTAGTCTTGACGTGTTTGTGTCGAGTTGCTGTCTAATAATATGAATGTTTATAATAAAATTTTGTGATAAGTGGAGACAAAGTTCGTTCAAATTATTGCCTTGTCATTAGCTCTGTTCGTTTGTCAAGCACTAACTTGAACTGAACACGTTTGAGTGACGTCAGAGTTCAACTTGGTGCAGGTATTTTCAAGAGTACAAACGAACGCTTTCAGTTCACGTTAGTTCATGTAAATAGTGGAGTTAACCTAAAATCATAAACCCATAACCTCAAATTTGTAAAAGTTTTTATCTGGACAAATTGTATTTGATATAATTAAATAAATTAATGTAATTAAGAATCAATAAATGAACAATTATCGATATAGTCAAACGTATTAGCCGTAAAACGTAAGAGTAGAAGTCTCCAAGTAAAAAGACTAATAAAGTAGTAATTTTGTAAATTTAGCAGGTCATTTTGTATTACCTCATACGAAGGCAAGAGGAAGGAAGCTGTGCTTTAACTTTAACCCCTTCTGCTTTAATTAGGGCTCGCACCATAAAATAGTACTTACATTTTTGTATGGTTGTGTATTTTATAAAATAACGCATGAATAAATCCGTTTTTTCAAAACAAACAGTTTTCTACTTGTTTATAACATATGTTTATTGTAATTAGTAGGTTTTCTGTAATATTATTAACATTAAGTTTACTAATATATTTGATTATAGGTTCTGAAGAAGCGAAAATCAATACCTCGAAACGTAAATAAATTAACAAATTTTAATTTGTTCAATGTACCCACAAGCCACAAAACAATAATATATGTATATTTTAAGTCGGTTAAAGCCAACGAGTAACGTCATAAAAATAAACGATATTAAAAAATTAGTCATTAATTATTACAACTTAATCAGCTTAAAATGTAAAATTCACTAATCGAGGAATCTCTTAGGGTTAATTGCTATTGGAATGGCAATGCATAGATTCGGAGTTCGATCCTAATATCATTCGAAAACGATATAATTTCTGATATCTTTTGAATTAATGTATTTTAAAATTATTTTCTCTTTAATTAATACAACGATATTTCCACATCTGTTACATATCAACTACATTTCCTAAAAAACCAAATGAAATTATGTATGTACGCCGATAACAAAATGTTAACAACTAAAAACCAATAATCAAGTCACAAGTGAAGTTGCAACGGTTGCTACCTGTTCAAAAACTTATTAATTTCACCAATTAATTGCAAAATACTTGTATTTACGTTGACGTAACTGTCAATTTTCAATTATTTTAGGTTACTTTCGCGATCGAAAAATCCCCACCACAAATGTTAGATAGTTGTTCTAACTTGAACTGGCCTGCACCTGATCTTGAGTGCGAACGAGTTAAAGATGAACTGAACAAGAACTAGAACATCAAACGAACGCTTTTATTTTGCACTAACTTGCTCGGTTCAGGTTAGTTCAACAAACGAACAGACCTATTGAGACACAGAATTGAAAACACATTTGCATACTTTTCGTCGCTATTCGTCTTCCGTGCTTTCACCTGTTGTAGTGTGAGCCTCAGCGCCATCTCTCAACCTCGGTAAAAACAGAATAGGTACATATTTTACTTTATTTTGCAAAATTTAATTTAATCGTAGTCGGGGTCCTTCTGAAGGACGTCGATAGTAACAGATAACAATAAATTATTTATTGTAATTTTTTCTAAGTAGTATTGTAATTTATTTGAAAAATTATAATTTAATCGTAGTCGAGGTCTTCCTGAATGTCGATAGCAACAGATAAAATAAATTATTTATTTCAATTCTTTTCTAAATATTTTACTTTATATTTAATTTTGCCAATTAATAGTTGGTTGAAAATTTAAAACATAGAACATAAATTTTCCTGAATTTCTTTAACATCTACTGTCTCAAGCCCCAACCGGAGATAAGAAGTTAGCTAAGTATATAGTATATGGTGCCTTTCACAACCTCTGGTGGCCAGGCTTTTTTTTCTCGCTTGGGAAAAAATGTCATACTCAAACTTGGTCTGCTCCGTAAGAACTATTTATCTTATAAAAAGTAATTTCTCACCTCAGGTGCTTACACGGTCTGAAAATTCTGTACTAAGGGTTCTGTCTTGGGAGCTTAAGATCAATCTTTTGGTCCTACTGGACATCTTCCAAGAAGATTTTCTCTTATAGTAGAAGGAAATGTCAAGGCCATCAATGTATTGACCAGCGCCTCCTTAGGGGCCCGGGTCTTGGTGCTTGGCACCATTTGTTTCTACGTCCTTGGGACTCCTTGGTTATGAATAACCAATAAGCCGTAACGTAGTAATTGCAAAATTACACGCAAAATGATTATTTGCAAGAATTAGCATCGTTGTTTATTTCTCAAGAACCTAAAATACTAGAACGATTTTGATAGGACTTTTGCTCAGGCGCATGCTGGTCTACCATACTTCATAAAAGTAATGAAATGAACCGTGGTTTTCAAAGGCAAAAACATAAAAAAAGGTAATCAACCTAAAAAACCCATTAAAAATTTACAAAAAACATATAAAAGGGTGGAAGGTGGAATTCTACTGCTCTGTAGAGTAATAAAAAGCAGTATAAACATTGAGATATGTAATCTATGTGCTGATGCGCATGAATGGTTTTACGAGATTCTTTTAATGTCTTTTCGAGATTATTATTATTCCGCCACTGGAAAGAACTCTTTTCTTTTTTATGAGCTTTTTCCTTTCTCTAGAGCTACCAGGAAGATATTACTATTTGGAATTTCGTTTCGTCAAAATAAGGGTTACTTCAGGTGCTTGTCTCCCTCCCCAATTCGAATTTGGCTCCAAAATAGTCTAAATCGTTTGTGCATCGTTTGTACCTGTTTGTGAAAACATTATTTTCGTTTGTACCCAAATAGTTTTCGAGAAATGACAAAATTTCGGTGGGGGGGGGGACTGGAGACATGCTTTTTTAAAATTTCGAATTTTGGATTCAAATAGTCTAGACTAGAATGTTTGTACTTTGTTTTTGCAAGTTTTATTTTTGTTTGTACCCAAATAGTTTTTAAGATTTTCAAGAAATTCGTCTAGAACACTGACGCGCATGATAGGGTTAACGAGATTCTGGACAACAACTACAAGATCAAGTTTAAAAAACTCTCTATCGTTTGTACTTTGTTTGTGGCTGTTTGTGCAAGTTTCATTTTTGTTTGTACCCAAATAGTTTTTAAAATTATCAAGAAAAAAATCTAAGACACTGACGCGCAAGTTAGGTTAACAAGATTCTGAGTAACATCTACAGGATCAAGTTCAAAATACTTTCTATTGTTTGTACTTTGTTTGTGCCTGTTTGTACAAGTTTCACTTTTGTTGTTACCTCAATATTTTTTTGAGATTTTTAAGAAAAATATCTAGGACACTGACGGGCATGATTATAGGTTAACAAGATTCTCTTAGCTCGGGGAAACACATACAATTTTTTAAAATTTTGGATTCAAAATAGTCTAGAACGTTTGTACTTTGTTTGTGTTTGTTTGTGCAAGTTTTGTTTTCGTTTGTACCCAAATAGTTTTTGATAGTTTCAAGAAATACCTACATCTAGAACACTGACGCGCATGATTGGGTTTGCGAGATTCTGGACAACACCTATAGATTAAGTTCAAAATAGTCACAATCGTCTTTACTTTGTTTTGTAACCAACCAGTTTTTGAGATTTAGGTTAAATTTGTATTTACTATATTAGGTTTTTTTTAATCAAATAAAAAATTTTAATCTTATAAAATAGAATTAAACTTGAGCGTTATTGTACGAAACTTTCTCGGAGTAGTACTCTAAAATTTAAATACTCATAACTTGGCCGAAAATGAAATTAAAATGATGGGAATAGAAGCTCATTGAGGCTCAAACGGTGTTTTAACGTTTGACATCAATTTTATCCCAAAATTAGCATATCTACATGTCCCCCCCAAGTTTTCTTGAATCACTCCGCTATAGTTTGGTATCACAGTCCTAGTGCAACCAGAACACACTTTGCTCTAATTGATTGGTGTAAAATGATCAATCTCCTTATTACACCAATCAATTTTCACAATTTTTTATACTAACTTGCTCGGAGTAGTTTGGAGTAACATGACAAATATAACTACTATCAAGCTTATAGTACTTGAAACTTAAAAACAAAAACATGCACAAACAAATTAAAAACGTTCAAAACTAATTTGACTCTAAAATTCGAAAGTTTAAAAAATTCTGTTTCCCCGTGCTAAGAGAATCTCGTTAATCCAATCATGCGCGTCAGTATTTGTGATGTTTTTCTTGAAAATCTCAAACACTATTTGGGTACAAACGAAAATAATGTTTGCACAAACAGGCACAAACGAAGCACAAACGATTTAGACTATTTTGGAGTCAAAATTCAACATGAGGGGGGCTAGTATATCTCCAGCCGCCCCCCCCCCCAGCAAAATTTTGAAATTTCTCAAGAACTATTTGGGTACAAACGAAAATAATGTTTGCACAAACAGGTACAAACGATGTACAAACGATTTAGATTATTTTGGAGTCAAAATTCGAATTGGGGTGGGGGGACATGCACCTGGTTACTTCTCCACTCCACTGATTTGTGCTTTATCAACATAACCTCAAAATGTGTATCACAATATTACTTTAAATAATTTATTGTAAATAACTTATTGATAAGAGGACGATATGCTTCCTACATGATAATGATGGAAGTGAACCCCTTGAGTGTAATTTTTGTGAAATCGGATAGTAAAGGTGACAGATTATTATTTCGTTACCCTTATCATGAGTTGGAAAAGAGTGAACCCACAAGCACACAGAAGAAAAACCCTTACGCGTTAACAATAACGGAAGATTTGCTGCAGTCGCCGCCTCCCCCAGCCTCTAATATACATAAGGGGGCCCTAACCGGCATTTCGGACGAAGTGCTGTCTTCTTTGTTTGCTGTTAAACCAGAACTTTGTAATCAAAAGTTTGAATTGAAAGTGAATGACGTACGCTTTGTGGGCCACCCTACTTTGTTGCAGTTGAGAAACAAGTCACAGGATGAATCTGGGTTATTGTTAATCAATATTGTGTTTACGTTACAAGCTTTGGCCAGTCATTCGATCGGTAATTAAGTTTTAGTAGTTTTTTTTGTACCTTTTTTTTTAATTTTTTTACTTAATTGTAGTAAATTGTTATCATGACTTGAGTAAAAGAATTGGTATTGCGTTACGACACGAGGAGCACAGATGTGGTTACGTTTCGGATGAAATACTACGGATGGTTACTATACATGATGACATTGTGATGACTTGTAATCAGGAATACATTGCATTCAATAAATTATTGGATAAATGTTCACTTGCCAAAAACATTAAAACTGTTTACGATGATTTGTATGGCACTGGTAAGTTTACTTTTTTAGTATATTTGACTTTTAATATTTTTGTTAGGAAATATTTGTAAGCAAAGCCTCATAGCTTGGTCGTGCAGTTTTGTACTTGCAAGGGGAGAGTTCCACGTTGGAATCTATGATATGATTTTTTTTTTATTTGAGCTGCTGTTTTTATTTTATTAGTAACAAAATTCATTTTATGAAAAACTGCGTCATATAAGCCTTATTTGTTTTTACCTTTTTTGAGGTTTTTAAAATTTTTTAAATTTTACGGATTCCACAATTCTTTCAATTTGTGAAAATCACATTAAATTTGTAGGACTCGTAAACATAAGAATTAACAGATGGATTCCTTTAAATTTTTGTTTACCACAAAAAGTTCATCAGTGGCACATGAGGGGCAAAATTGTGGAACCGGAAGACATTGATCAGTCAGTAACTTTTTATTTAATTACAAGAAGTAAGTACATTTTTATTTTTTAGGTGCCTTCAAGCCCTTAGGCCATATCACAGTCTACTGCTGCTGTATCCGGTCCAACAGTTGTACGACTTCTCCTCTTTAGATGGTTCTCCATCACTAATCCGACTATTTTCGCAATACTCACCCCTAAAAAGTTTGCAAACCTTAGCCATAGATTCGGACATCACCTTATCACATGTAATGAAAAATCATTGACGTGGACGTTTTCATTTCTATTTTTTTTTGTAGGTTTTTGAGTTAACTGCTCATTTGGTTTATTGGGCAAAAGCTACTGTAATTTATCCGATATGCAACACAAATAAATACGTTATAGCGCCCGACGCGCCGTTACAACTTAATTCGCCTCTTATTGATAAATTTAACGAATTGTTTCCAAACACCAATTTGATTCGTATAATCGGGGATTTTTCTCTACCCACGTCGTTGAGTCAAAAGTGCAACCCGCTATACCATCCTTCTCAGCAATCTCAATTGGTTCAAATGATCATTTGGATGCTTCAACATCATTTACTGTTGCAGTTACACACGTACATACAGTACATACCCATCGATCGAGGTTTTTCCCAACACAACTCGTAAGAATTCTCAATTTTACGTTCGAGTTTGTAACCTAATTTTTGTAGGACTGACTTTCAATTGGTCCAACCTGTGACTCCATCATTACAAAACAATGGACTATTAGTTGCGCCTACGTTTATCCGCTCGCCACGTGAATCCAGAACTGAATCGGAAAGCGAAACTTCTGTAGTTTCTGGAACTCCAGAACCACGATTTGATTCTGAACTAACCAACAGCGCCACAAAGTAAGCCAGTTTAAAAAATTAACTAAATTTTCTATACATAGTTGTAAATGTATATGGCCAAAATTCAGTTTTTCTCTAATAATTCGAAAACGGTGCAAAATATCAAAAATTTTAAAGAAGTCAAATGTATTCAGCAAAAGAACAAAATATTTTGTTTAACGTGCGTGATATTTTTGATATTATTTTTGACAAATTTCACGATGAACTCTTATGTTTTTTCGGAGAATTTTTTCTTGTTTTTTTTTAAATGATGTTAGATTTTCGATAAAGTCTACTCTAATAAACAAAATAATTATTACTAATATTTACAATTTTAAAACCTCGAATTTGCAAAGAATTTAACCAATAGATTAACGTAGATCCACTGATCGAGCTTAGGTTAGTGTTAGGAAATGCTTTTTATTTAATAATTAAAACCGTTAAAAGCCGCTGAAAAGAGATCCACTGACTAGCTACCCGTCCGTGGACGGGCTACCCAGATAGTTATGTATAATTTTGCGAAGCCTGAAATCAAGCGCGAAGACGTACTCGGTCGCGTACGCCATACGCCGCCACTGGTTATATATAATCTTTTTGTTTATTGCTTTTGCATTTCTAACAACTTTTTTTTTAATCATATTTTACAAATTATTGTTCTTTGTTTTTGAGTTATTAGTGAAAAACTGGGTCTAGTCATACTAGAGCTTTTATGATCATAATATTATTTACTAAAAATATTTTAGTTTAGCAAATGTGAGTTTCTCTTCGGCAGATGAAGAAAAACAAGAATACCAAGAGCTTTTGCTAGATTTTCCTGATGAGGAACGAATGGCAATATTTAAAGTTTGTATTAAATTTTTGGAAATTATCAAATAAAATATTAATCAAATATTTTACAGATTCCGTCTGCAAATAACCCGGAAGACTTAAATTTATTTGCAAAATTGTGTAGAAATGGATACTTTTGCGGTAATCATCATATAGAAGAAATTATGTACATAGAAAATTTACGCAGGAGTCAATTGCTACAGTTGTTGGATAAATTTCGAGACGTTTTGATAACTTACGAAACAGAAGATCCCGCGATTGCAATGTTTTTTTCTTCCACATAGTTTTTACACTGTAGATTTATTTACTTTTAACAATAAAATTATAGAAAAAAAAAATAAATTAAATTTGATCGAAAATGCTATGCTTTTCCTCCAGTAAATAGATGGCGTTACTAATTTTATCTCCCATTTGCAGATGGCGCTACAGATTTGGGTGTTACGTTACTATTTTTTAAATAATGTTAAGGTGGTTGGAGCGTTTCTACAAGTCCATGTAAAAATTATAAAATTTGCAGAGCATATAATTTATGATTTACCACGTACGTAAAAAAAATTTTAAGCGGATTGACCAACTAGTTTACAAAAAAATCAAATTTGAAATCTCCGAATTTAACATGGGGAGTATTGCGTGAACGCGTTTACTTGACACAATTCCCATAAAATAATATAGTTAAATCCATGTCAAGTAAATAAAAAATATGTTCAACTATAGATTAACGTTTTACAAGAGTCCTAGAAAAAATTTAAAAATATTAACCATCTAGTTTGGCTGTAAATAATTATTGAACTTAACGAAATTTAACTTTTTTAAAACTACAAGCGGCTTGGCAACGTTGGGATACCAACAAAAAACAATAACCACAAATTAAGTGACGTTACGCTTTGAAAATTTATAATTATGTAAATTTTATTATTTAATTGCATCGAAAATTACAAAATGTAACAAAGTTACATGGAAAAAGCACATTGTAAGGATTGCATTTGCGTAAAAAACCAGAACAAATTTTTGTTGTTGCCAGACCAAATTCTTTGTGAATCAAATAAGGTACTCTGAAAACTTTAATAAATAAAATCTTTCTTTCAAATTATTTATACTTTTGTCATTCGTTCGTTTTTAATATTATATTTGTATTGATACCTCTTTCATGATTTTTAAAGTAGTGTTAATATTTTTCAGTCACTATGAACTTAAAAACTAGCCGAGTACCGCTCGAACCACCTTAAGATCCTAAAAATAATTATTTATCTAAACACAAAAAAATACTTTTGTGTAAACCCGGCCTTAACAAAAGTTGGTGACATTTGTTTTGGTTGGTAGTTAACCTCAAAATTCGACACTTAAATTAAAATTGTCAAATTAACCTGAAAATTTTTCTAACGTGTGTGATAAACAAATTTTAAAATGTTGCGAAGGCAAGCTCGTTTACGGAGAGAATTTCTTTACCGTAAAGCAAAAGAAGATCGGCACAAACAACAACAGCAAAACAAGAAAAAAGTGGAACGTTGTTTGGAAGAAAATGTCCGTTTGCCAGTAAATTTACGGAAGAAAGCTATAGGATTGCAACGTCAACTTGAATGGGACGATGCTGGTCCCGAAAGAGCAGTTGAACTGGGAGGAGAGAGTGGCGGTGCTTTGGCAAATTCTCAAGACGACGAGTATCGGTTTGCTGGGGTAGAAGATCCTAAAATTATGATCACAACTTCTCACGATCCCAGTTCGAGGTTGAAAATGTTCGTGAAGGAAGTCAGGTTAATATTTCCTAACGCTCAGAGAATGAATCGTGGAAAGGCAGAAATGAAAGAGTTGGTTGCTGCATGTAAGGCGGCAAACGTGACTGATTTGATTGTGGTGCACGAAACGAGGGGTGAGCCTACGAAACTCATAGTGTCGCATTTACCTTATGGTCCCACTGCCCACTTTACGATGTTGGATGTGGTGATGAGGCACGATATACCTGGAATAGGTACCATGTCGGAACAATACCCCCATTTAATATTTCACAATTTTAAAACAAAGTTGGGTGAACGTGTCACGTCTATTTTGAAGTACTTGTTTCCGGTGCCTAAGGAAGATTCCAAACGTGTGATTTCTTTTAGTAATCACGATGATTATATCAGTTTTAGACAGCACACTTATCGTACAGTCGATCGACAGGTAAGCTGCTCGTTTTATTAACTTCATTGTTATTGTAATTTATTTTTGTTTCAGATTGAATTGAACGAAATTGGTCCTAGGTTTCAACTACGTTTATACAAAATTGAATTGGGTACCATTGATAACCTTAGCGCTAGTGACACAGAGTGGAGTTTAAGGTCGTTCACAAATACGGCATATAAAAAGCGCTATTTGAGCGAAGATGATGGTTTTATTGAAGAATAAGGATGAAGATTATTTTTATAAATAAATATTTAATTTTTTTACCAAGTTTGTGTACATAGGTTTATTTGTTATTCAAAATTAATAGAAACTTGCTATAAAAAAAAATCGATTTTTTTTAATAGAACTACCGGAGGGGGAATTGTAGTGAATGATGCTGTACCATCAATTGAAATTGTTTAAAATCAAAGTCTACCCTTTACCCCCCCCCCTCATAAACTTTGTTTGCCAGATCTAATTATATGTATCATAAAATTAAAGTTTTTTGAGACACTGCGAATCTCGTTAATTCATTTATGCGCGTCCTTTATTTTAGAATACAATAGACTGGCAAAATAATGACGTCATCAATGGGTAAAAATTTGTACAAAACGTTGTATTTTTTTCGGACTCGCCGCTTTATCGCGCTAGACAATTGCCCCCTTCCCTCTTTTTGTGTATGTAATTTATGGGTGACTCTTTCGAATTTTTGTAAATAATTATAATATTTTCAGGTTTTGTACTCTCCTGACCCCAGTTAATAATAGTTATTCCTTAAAATCTTAAGAAATGCGAGTAATTGAATCTTTAAAAAAATCGCCTGCGGCAGTATTTCAAAAATATTTATTTTAATTAAAAAAATATTTTAAAATTGGTGATATGTCGCTCCCCACAAGCCAATCTTACTGATGAGCCATACCCTAATGTTGTGTAATCCGCCTTTGACTCGGTACGCCACTGATTTCCGTAATTTAGTTTGAGACATTTAACAAGTTTTAATTTATTTTTATTGTTTAATTTGTACCCCTATGCATAATAAAAAGTACTATTTTAATGAAAAATAAATTAGCTCAATTTACTGGCGGTAAACATACGGGGTGGTCTGTAAAGTTGCAAACCAAGGCGTGAAAAAATGTAAGGGTGCGAATTTTATGACCATCCTCTGGCTACTTGGGTTTGCTGGTGCAATAAATTTAGAGGGGTGGATTTTATTCCCCGATTCCCCCAATAAATTATAACCTTGGCGCATACGTGTAGTAAAAGTTCGATCCATGTGGTGACAAAACTGAATAACCTTTTGGATGAAAAGTGAAAGTAGTGAAGGTACGAACAAATTAATGATCTGAAAATATAAACTGGTCCGTGGTGGTATCTTTTATTAGTCATTCTCGTCGCATTCCATCTCTTTTCGTCTCACGTTTGACTTCCTTGGAAATTGCAATTATCTCATTCGTACGGAATCCTTCAAGATGACAACATCGTACAGAACAGTGTATGCATTTGCTAGAGAAATGCACCCGAAAACCGTCAAACAAGACATTCAATATGGAACAGCTGGGTTTCGCACAAAGTGAGGTTTTTAAATTATAGCAAGTTTTATCTAATTAAGGTTATGTTTTGTAGAGCCTCCAATCTTGGTTATGTTATGTACAGAATGGGCTTGTTGGCAGTTCTACGCTCCAGATATAAACAAGGTGATATTTTTGTGTGACCACTTGTTCGGTTTAATTCATCAAGTTTCTGTTTTCGATAGGTGTCATTGGTGTCATGATCACAGCTTCTCACAACCCGGAATGTGATAACGGTGTTAAATTAATTGATCCTCATGGTGAAATGATGGAACAAAGTTGGGAAGAATTGGCCACAAAAATTGCCAATGTTCAGTAAGTTTCCTTAGTAATTTTTTTATTAATCCAAAATTTACTTTTTATCTTATCTCTGAAGGTTGTAATAATTCAAAAAAAAAACAATGAAACTAATCTTTCCTTTCCTACTTTTGCCTACAAAACAATTGGTTAAAGTATTATTTATTTAAGTACACAAATACCCGGTTGCACCCTGTATTTAAAAAAAATGAGGAGTTTTGTAAAAATTTTAGGCCAGTGACCCTCAAACTTATTTTTTGAATAGTTTAAATTTTGTTATTTTCGTCCATAACTATCAATAAATTAAATTTTTTCAATCAGATTTAATTGACAAATGCGTCCAGGAGGCTTTAGCTTCTGAAATTTGAGCAGCTAAATTTTACTGGCCTGTCAAGAAGAAATCTGAGTGGGTTTGATGTAAATGATGAAAATAGTCAGTCGCATGTGTTTTACATGACAAATTCAAGTAAACATTAATTTTTCTTACAGTAATGAATTCTTTGAAGATTATTTTCACATTTTTCTCATTAGTTGGCCACTAATTAGGGTACCTACTGCCAGTTACGAAAATTTAACTAGGTACCACTAAATCAAGGCTTGATTATCCACACTCCACACCTACAAGGGTACTCAATTTAAATTAATTTAATTTATTATCACCTAACATCATAATATAGGGGTTTCGTTTTTCAAAAACTCAAGACATGGTGACGCTGTTATGCAATGACAATTGTTTTATTCAAAAAGGGATTACAAATTAGGGCAATCACCTTGCAGAGCAATTTACAAGGCATTTGCACGATAATGATCCTTATCTGACATGAACATCAGAAAACGAAACTTTTAGCAAAGTTAAGAGTAATTTATTGTAGATAAAAATCCTAAAAAATCCTCATGAAATGTTTAAATAAAGTAATTTGAATGCAAAATTTCTGCTCCAAGTATGCTCACTCTTACAGCACTTGACCAGCAATGACAGCACGGAATATTCGTTAAGAAATTTCTTTAGGCAATTTTTATACAGGAAATTAGATTTTGACCCCAAAGATCAGTAGTTTTAAACCGTTTGCAACTACCAGACGCATGCGCAGTTTTGAATTCACGTTATAGATTTTAATCTGCGCATGCGTCTGACGGTCTCAAAATTTTTAAACTGCCTGAAAGAACAGAGCTAAAATCTTCCTCAAAATAGTGGTATTCATAAAAACGCAGGCCCGTAGCTAGGATTTAATTTCGGGGGGGAGGGGCACTTGTAAAAAATAAAATTTTTGGTGGTTCCCCTTCCGAGAATTTTTATTATTATAAACAAATTTTGTTTTACTATCAACAAAAAATTTTTTTCTGAACATTTCGGGGGTGTAAAAACGTAATATTTACAACATCTTACAAAAGCTTTAAAATGCATTATTTGCAAACTAAAAAAGGTTTATAAACTTGTTTTAAATATTTTTCATTTTTATGAATACCATCAGCACTGAGTAGCTGTAATCGAATTCGGATATTTACATTATTTTGCATCACATATTTTGATATAACAGTATATTATTTATTTTTTACAAGACCATAACATTGTAATACTTTCTTATTTTAAATATTTTTTAAAATTTATAAACTTATAAAACATTATCATATTATTTTATTGAGACACATGATCCATTCAGTAAAGTGCCGATATGTTGTCTTATCGAGAGAATGAATAATGCGACAACACAAGTTTGTACATAAAATTACAGTTTGCAAGATTTCTTAATTTTATTTAAATTATATAAAACATATTTTTTACTCAACAAGCGGCTTATTGTATTATCATAGAAGATACACAATTGTGTTAAATTTCAGAACGAATACTCATCTGGAAGTGCTTGAAAGGTCGATTACAAAACAAAATGACAAACATTCAAGCAAAGTTTAATAATAATATTTAGGGATAGCACGCTAACCTTGACTGCGAATTTAAAAATTTCCGAGGTAAAGGATGATAGTAAAATAAATAAACTGGTATTTAGGCCTACTCAGTTTTTCAACCAGAATCTTTGAAAATGTGAATCTCTGAGACAGTCCACTCATTAAATAAATCTCTCTAGGTCCACGAAACTCTTTAATGGGAATCTTTGAAAGTGTGAATTAGCACGGCATTGGAACTAACTTGACGGTGCGGTCTTTAGCCACGCCCCGCAGCTTATAGAATGCGTCAATAAGGTCTAATTTTGCGTAGAAAATGCAAACTTTAAAATCTATTTTTGACTAAACTGCTCCTTATCATCTTATGCGCCTTAATCGCTTAATTTTAATGTTTTCTGTCAAATTCGTTGAGTTTTCTTTAATAAATTTATATAATATATTAATATCTTTTCGATATGCCTCTTTGAAATTTTAGGGTGGTAATTATTTACAAAGTTTGTTATGTAAAAGGACAATCATGTGTAAAATTTCAGTCTTTCAATTTCATAATTTAAGCAATTTTTTTATAATTTTCTAATGAAAATTCTGCGTTTCCAATATTTTTTTTTATTTTTTACTCTTGTGGCTGGGGGTTTATTTTAAGACTCCTGGGGCTGGGGGTCTCGAAGTGCATCACTACTGGGTTATTATCACTTCACCACAGCCTTGATGCAGATGTCCACTGGAAGGCCGACCTAAGAAATTCTGCGAGATCCGCGATTTGAACCCAGAATTTCCGCTCTGTAACTCAACCAGCGGTCACATCACTCCACGACTGTGGCTTCCAATATTTTTGATAGTGTTTCAAGTGGAATTCGCAGTTTTTGTTTTAATTTGTAGAGATTCCAAAACAAAATCACGTCAAATTTTCTGAGAGTAGTGAAAAAATTCTAACATGGTTAAATAATTATTTTTAAAGTTGATCAACTTTTGTTTGATAATATAATTGTGGAAGAAGTCCAAAACATTATTTTCATATGTTTTGAGACATTTTTGATTTTTCTGAATATTTTGCAACTTTTTGAACATCGTTTAGTACCAAAAAACTGTAGAAATACGAAAAAACTGTTTCTCCTTCTAAAGTCAACAGGAATCAAATTCAAAGGCTGAAATTTTGCACATGACTGTCTTTTTACATAAATAATTCCAAAGGACATATTTGACACACTTATCTGGCTAAATCCTTTAAATATTAAATCATGGCATTAAAAAAATATTAATGATACCTATCGATAAGGTAGATTAAATATAATTAATTGATATCTTTATTACTTTTTATTTAAAATATTATTGTTTATCAGTATTGAACTGGCAAAGTGATGACGTCATAAATGGGTAAAAACATTGGATTGTACCCCATTGTTGGTTAAACAAGCCAAGGTTAGTTAGTACCAATGCTGATGTGTTTAACCAATCAATGACTTCAAACCATTGTTTTTACCTATTTATGATCGTCACACTTTGCCAGTCTATAAATGGACTTGCATTTTGATTCCTTTGAAAAAATTTCAAATGCTTATTCAAGTACTGATCCAAACGTCAGTTCGAGAGGGTAATTGATTTATCACGATGACGCCTTGAATATAATGGAAAACGGAAATTTTTAAGGAAAAATTGCGCCGCATTCAAGATTTCCGAAGGTCAAGCCAATTCCATAAATTCACTTTATGGAAAAATTTTCTGGTACAAGGTAAACACGTATGACCGTATGACACGTGTGTAAATTTGTTCACAAATTTGTTAGCAAATTTGGTAATAACACATTGATTGGTCAAACAAACCAATGTTGGTATCGATGTTGGTTGGTTCAACCAATCAATGGGTTATTATCAAATTTGCTAACAAATTTACATACGTGTCACACGGCCTTAAAGACACGTATGTGACACGTATGTAAGAAACGTAGACACTTAAATGCAAATTTTACGATTGAAACCTCGATGAATTCCGAAAGAGCATATTTTAAATAAGAAAATTAGGTGAGGAAAATGGCCTTAAAACCACCAGTTTTTTCAAAAATCGATTTTAAAAAAGCACTATTTTTATAGCAAATTTCAAGTAAAGTCGCTCAGGATTGGTGAATTCAGGCATTCTGTCGTCGGTCCGTGTGGAATGAATTAGTCTTAGCTTTGCGCAGAGCGGCGATAACCGGAGCGACACTTGCATTGGGATGCTTCAACGGTGCACTTCAAGCGAAAATCATGGTTTTCAATAGTAAATGTGCAGGAAAAATGGCTTAAAGCGCTCGAGCGCAGCGAGAAGTGCTTTAGGTCAATTTTTCCTTGCACAACCACCCTGCTTTTAGAATCCACGCAAACGAGTTATGAAAACCACCATGGCACGAGGAGGATCCACGCGAAAAAGTAATAACCGTTCGTTAAATTTAAGCGTCTCTTTCCTGAAGTAATTTTGGTCCTAAAAAGCAGAACGGATTCGCAACATTAACGTGCGAGTTACTGAGGAAATTTTCATCAGCGGGGCTCTTATGCATTACAGTGCACGGACGGAGCACAGAATGCATTGATCACGAGCGACTTAACTTGAAATTTGCTATGAAAATCGAGCCCTTTTAAAATCGATTTTTGAAAAAACTAGTGGTTTTAAGGCATTTTTCCTCACCTAATTGCACAAAAAAATGTGCTCTTTCAGAATAAATCGAGATTTCAATTGTAAAATTTTTATTTTGGTGTCTACGTTTATTACCTTTCCCCAATTTTCTTATCGCATTTTTTTCACATCTAAACCAACTAATCGAATAACAGAGCAATATAGATTTTTTGGATCTTATCCGTGTATCTAGCACTGATGCGCATGAATGAATTAACGAGATTCTCACTACCGACCCCCTCTTTCACTGATTTCATTTGGACCAGTTTATTAAAAAAAAGAAAATGATAACTAGGCCGTATTTCGATATAGAGCAAAATTAAACAGTATTTTAAACGTATTCGTGTGGATTGAATATTGACCACAAATTTATGCAAAAGGTATTAACATAAACTAAAATCTTACGTTTCCCAACTTACCAGAGCTTAAGTTAAACTGTGCTCTTTTTAAAATAAATATGTGGTAAGTGAGTGAGCGGTTGGTAGCATTACCAACGAGATGGATCTCGTTAATTTATTCATGCGCGTCAGTGATAAAATCTGACTTTTTCTTTAAATTAAACTTCCTATTAAAAAAAGTCCGCAACGAACTATAGAAGAAAAAATATGCACGTCTCTGATTACGTTGTTTGTAAATGAGTAGGTCCCAAGATCAAAATTTATTTTTAAATAAATTAAAGAATCTCATTATTAATTTATGTGAAATACCAGATTTTTGTCTCATGTTGAAACGTTTTTATTGCTTGCTCTAATAACGCAACACGCGATGACACTTAAGTATCACTACATCAACATAAAATATCAATGAAATTTCAAAAATGTAAGTTATAGGAAGACGAAAAATTTGTCTCGCTCTGAATGAACCTAAAAATAAATTAAAGGTTTATAAATAGAAAATTTTCTTATAGGTTACAAATTATTTATTTCAGTATTGATTTTTGTTGAAAAAAAAAAACGGTGCAATAAAAAATTTGGCTTTTAATGTTTTTAAAAAAATGTTATGGTTTTCTCTAATTAATACAAAAATCAAGACTCTTAATATTTATAGGCAGAGTTTGACTCTCAAATTTATTAGGAGTCGAGTCTATAGTTCAATTTCTTGCTCAGTTTAGTTTGATTTTGAAATGTATTTAAATTCATATTTTGCAAGAATTTTTGTCATTTGGCAATTTTGCATTTTTCACAGTAAGGTTCGTGCACTTCATTTCACATGATTATGGAAATTCATATTACTGTTACATGAAACTGGTGCGAAATTATAGCTTGCTTTTATTAAAATGTATATGATTCAAGGATATATCCGCCATCCAGTGGCGGATCTAACATAATATTTACAGCCTGAAAGGTGAGAGGGTAAAACTTATAATAAATTAAACTTCTCCATTGATATCTAAATAGTTAATGATGAGTCTGGCTAGTTTTGAAATAATCGCAACGTATAAAAGAAAACGTCCTTTTTTGGATGGTTTGAATTAATTTATCCCAATAGAAGATTACCACAAAATGATTTGAATGTGAAATACACCAAAACATCCTCCTGGCAATTTAGAATACCGAGTTTATGTCCATACTTCCTCTATCATAATCATAACCAGCAGTGTGGTGTTAAGCATATACTGGCAGGAAATCGGTGAAACTGATTATGTGCGAGTTAATCGGCTTAGTCGCCTCTCGCTAATTCAATATTAATAGGTTCAATGGCGTAATTGTGGGATGAGAGATGTATGCACCCCTATCCTACTAGGGATTCCGTTCCAGATCATCATCAACATAGAACTTCGTGAATTCCACCTTCCGGAACCGTACATTACACCAAAACCACACACCCCATACATAGAAAGACAACCAAAATAGATACGACAATATGAGGGAATGGCGCTTAGATATTTATCGCACAAGATGTAGACGAAAACTTGGCACCAAGGTGGTTGAATTATTGTCTTGAGGAATTTTTGTCCATTCTAACGCAACATTCATATTCCTATTTTTGTCATGCATTTCGCCGCGGTTATAGAAAGAAACTTGAAGCTTGAAGAAGTGTGCTTAATTCCGGTAATACTAATGCAATCAATCTTACTCTTGATGGGCAATGAAGCGATCCATAAACAAATTAATTATTTCTTTCCAAGAAAAACCTTCACTCCTGATTAAGTTTTTAATTTTTCCAATTCAATTGTTTCATTTGACTGTTTAAAGGATTATCGAAGTGTAACTTTTAGACACATTTCGCTACTTCATATTTACATATAATGAAGGCTTTTATATGGATTACATATCCAAAACGATTAGGAGAGCTCTATTTTTTTTATAATTTTAAAAAGAGGAACTGCCTATCTAACAGCCCAATAAATGGCTCATAAAATGAATCTTAATTGACCAAATCTGTTTATTCGGAAAGTGGCCACTTCATCAACAAAAATGTATTTAGGAAGTTGGAAGTACCCAAATATTTATCTTCCTTTCTAAATAAATTTAAATTGAAAGAACTAAAAATAATGCATTTCCGCTTTAAAAATAGAACAATTAATTTAT
Source organism: Rhagonycha fulva (assembly GCA_905340355.1). Lineage (NCBI taxonomy): Eukaryota > Metazoa > Arthropoda > Insecta > Coleoptera > Cantharidae > Rhagonycha > Rhagonycha fulva. The sequence goes on from HG996559.1 coordinate 6,802,003, forward strand.
TCTATATTCATCTTAAATTCCGAGAGTAGTTTTCTTTGCTCTATCTCCATGTTATTATTAAACTTTAACCTCCAATTAAAATTAACAATAACCGATTGATGGTTCTGCAAAAAACCTATACTTATTACATGGTAATTATTTTTATATTCCAAACATAAATAAGTGCACACACAATAATTCAAAAAGATATCCCACTAATGTCTGACGTTTGTTCTAAAAATATCCCCAATGTGATTGCCCTCATCAATTAGTGAAATTTTGTTTGATTATTTTGTGTGTAAGTTTATTTAATGGTTCGTTTTCTTAATGGAATTTTTGTTTGGCTAGTCTATAAAAATTTCGACACGGCGCCCCAGAAGACAATAATAATTAAAATGTTTCCTCTATTTTTGGATTTCTCAGATCAACCATCTAACGCTTCCTTTTAGAATATAATTTGAAACCTAAAATCGTCGTTGTGGGAAGTTTCACCTAAATTTGTTTATTTTGGATTCCCAAAAATGTGTGGGAATCATCAAGTGGTTGTTCGTGTCTTTCACAGAAGTTTCGTCAGTTAAAAATTTTGATGGTGTAGGTGAAGGCTTGGGAAATTAATTTAATTTATAATTGTTGTATTTTTTGAAAAAGGGACTGAAATGAACCCTTATAAAAAAAAATTGAGAAAAATCTTTCGGCAGCCAAACTGGACTTTTTTTTGCTTATAACTCCTAAACGGTGCATCCTATCGAAAAACAGATAATTAAAGAGCAATCAATTCTGCGTCCAATGAATATCACAAACTTATAATTCGGTCAGGGAAAAACATTTAACCCTTAAAGAGCCAATTAAATGGTTATATTATCTCCTTCCAATGTTAATTAATGTAACTAAGGACAATCGACCCCGTCTTTTATAGATTAAATATGTCCCAAGAAAATTGAAAACAAATGTTCTGTTTTTTTTGCAGGGACGATGAGTTGGAATTTGCAATAAAGGATGTTGTCCAAAAGTATGATATTGATATGAGCGTCCGAGTTAACATTTTAATTGGGAAAGACACGAGGTAGTACTTTTTCATTTTTAGATTTATCTATTTTTTTCTTAAAAATAATGAAATTTTAGACCTAGCAGTCCAAGTTTAGCTAAATCAGTAATAGATGGTGTGTTAGCTTTATCTGGGAAACCCATAGATTACGGGATCGTCACAACGCCCCAAATGCATTATTTTGTGAAATGTAGAAATACGCAATACGAATATGGTACGCCAACCGAAGAAGGCTACTACACTAAATTAGTTACGGCATTTAAAAATTTACGGAACGATAAAATAATGAACGGAAATTACACGAATAGAATTTTCTACGATGGAGCCAACGGAGTTGGTGCTAAGAAAATTAAATATTTCCAAGAACGGTTAGGAAATCTGATGCAAATTGAACTTTACAACGATGCCGGTATCGGAACTGGCAAATTGAATCACTTGGTAAGTTCGGTTTGATACGTACGGCGGAGACTCAAAATTGCACTCCATTTTCTCTTACTTAGTGTGGTGCAGATCACGTTAAATCCAAGCAATTATTCCCGACTGGTGTACCTGAAGAACCAAACGTTCGGTGTGTTTCTGTTGATGGAGACGCCGATAGGATCGTGTATTATTATTTGGACGCGGAAAAAAACTTTCATTTATTAGATGGTGACAGAATAGCAACCCTTATTGCCGCGTACCTTAAAGAGTTGGTGATAGGGACCGGGCTCAATTTAAATTTGGGCTTAGTTCAGACTGCCTATGCTAACGGTGCCTCTACTGAATACGTAAATAAACAGTTGGTAAGTAGAAGAAACTTTTGTTTTCGGGGAAATTAAAAAAATTTGGGTTTAGAAAATTCCTGTTGCTTGTGCTTCGACGGGTGTGAAACACTTGCACCACAAAGCGTTGGAATACGACATTGGAGTTTATTTTGAAGCGAATGGGCACGGAACCGTGGTGTTTAGTAAAAACGCGAAGGACCAATTAAAGAGTGCTGTTAAAAACTCCAGTTTAACTGAAGAACAACAGATAACTGCCCGTCATTTATTGTCATTGATTGACGTAATAAATGAAACTGTGGGAGACGCCATATCAGACATGTTGCTAGTAGAAACAATTTTACAAGCGAAGGGATGGAATATCCAAGACTGGGAAGCATCTTACACCGACTTGCCTAACAAACTTATAAAAGTGACAGTGGAGGTAATAAATAAAACGTTTTTTTTGTCAAATTTTTAATTTTCGTTTTTAGGATAGGAATGTAATAACAACGAAGGATGCGGAGAGGCAGTGCGTAACTCCTGAAGGTTTACAGGAAGAAATTGATCTCTTGTTAGAAAAATACAACAAAGGTAGGTCGTTTGTGAGGGCTTCGGGGACAGAAGATGTGGTGAGAGTGTACGCAGAAGCTGCTACCCCTAAGGAAACCAACAAATTAGCAGCAGAAGTTGCCTTAAAAGTTTACGAATTAGCCGGCGGTACCGGACCTCCCCCAGTGATTCCTATGTAAAATATCGTCAATATTTTTGTATCTTCAAGATAACTTTTACAGCTTTTTCAAAATTTACTACCAAACACATACGTACGTAAACAATTTTATAATCGGTTGTATAACCTCATTTTTATCAGTAAGAACTATTCAAAATTTTGCTGTTAGCACCTGCTGTTAGTTAAAATAAATTAAGTAATGCCTGCTTTGTATTTCGTAGGACATTCCACATTTATTCCTCTTTTTTTTTACCGATTTCCGTTGTTTATTTTCCACATTCCTTTTATTAATCCTACATACCATAAGAGTTTTACCTAACGCGGGTGGTGCTAGGAAAAATTGTTATTACTACTTATTAACAATATTATTACTAATTTATACCAGAATTTTTAAAATTCGGAATGCGCTCTGTTGGCGTGAAACGAAGCGATTGTGCAATTTTAAAGACAGTTTATTTTATATTTATTATTGCGTGTTTGTTTATAATTTTTTATTATTAGAACAATTTTTTAAATTTTATATGTTATATTATATTAGATTCATATTTAATAAAACATAATAAATAAATTGGTTTGAATAACGAAAAAGTTGTACTTTATTTCAAACATCACTGCTTTCATGGTAGTAATCGTGAATTAACGCCCAATTTTGTTTTCTAACTTTCGCAATTACGGCCATAGTACAGGAGAAATAGGTCTTAGGGTGCAAATAATTCCGACAAAAACGGGATATAAATTTTCTAGTTTGTTGTCGGTATTTCTTTGACTTACTAAAAGTCTAGAAAAATCTAAGCATGCAAAATTCGTTTTTTTGACCCAAGAGTTTTAAAGAAATGACAAGCATGAATGGATTAACGAGATTCTTTAAAAATTAATTTTTTTTGGGTATAACTAATTCCTACAAAGATGGAATTTAAATTTTTAAGTTTGTTGGTGGTTCTTTTCTGACATACTAAAAATCTAACCTCCGTATTCATAAAAACGCAATATTTACAACAGGTTTACTAAAGCTTTAAAAGCCTCACAAATGCCCTTAAAATGCCTTATATCCATTACAAAGGGTTTACAAAGTTCTTTTAAGTATTTTTCGTTTTTATGAATACGGTGGTTACACTGTGTTTACAATGAGTTTTAAAAGAAAGACGCGCATGAATGGATTAACGAGATTCATGTTGCTTAATGGTTGCTGAAGAACTGAAAACTTATGCCGTTTTAAAAATTATATTTTTATTAATCAAAATAGGTTTTCTACTACAATTGCCTACTTTTTTCAATCTATGGAATTTTCAAATTCAAATGTAAAAAAATTATTTTATCAATTTACTCTAGATTGGTAAATTTGCAAATCTTGATATTATAAATAAGAGGACCGTTCATTTCATTTTCATTGTCTCATATTTTGGAAAATTGAACGGTTCATATTGAACCACATGGTAATAGTTACATGCTGAAAAAGCTTAAAAAACATTTTTGTGGTAACATAATTGTTTCCCAAAATGATGGGATGCCTATGCCTAATATGGTAAGCTTTCAGACCCAAATCACTTATAAGTCCAATCCTCCTTGGTGTTGGTGTGCAGCTTCATCGAGACTTCGGTTCTCGTTTACTTGTAGATGAGCTTCATAAACTTGGGTTTTTCGTATCATATGATGAAGTAAAAAGTATTTGCAGTCTGCAGTAATGGACAAGCAACCACATTTTGAAGTTCCACCAGGTTATTTTTGTCAGTGGATAGCCGATAATGTGGACCACAATATTGCTAACACCGATGGTCACAACGCGTTACATGAAATGAAAATTATGATGTGCAAGAAGAAAAGCATGTAACAGTTGTAGCTGACGATACCGATATTCTTGCACTGGTAATTTTTCATAACACACGAAATATTTGTTTGCAATCATCTACATTCAGTGATAAAAAACGTGATATTAAATCAATGCAACATGTGCTTGGCGAAAAAGGATGTAAAATTATTCTCTTTTCACATGCTTTAACTGGATGTGATACCACAAGCTCCTTATTTGGTAAAAGTAAATCGGCAGCATATCGACATTTTTAAAAAAATAAGGAAGAAAAAAATTTAAATTCCATCTTTGTGGGAATTAGTTATACCCAAAAAAACTTATTTTTTTAGAAATCTTGTTAACCCATTCATGCGCGTCATTTCTTTAAAACTTTTGGGCCAAAAAAACGCATTTTGCATACTTAGATTTTTCTAGACTTGTAATATGTCAAAAAGATACTAACAACAAACTTAAAAATTTAAATTCCATCTTTGTGGGAATTAGTTATACCCAAAAAAAACTTATTTTTTTAGGAATCCGTTGATCCATTCATGCGCGTCATTTCTTTAAAACTTTTAGGTCAAAAATACGCATTTTGCATACTTAGATTTTTCTAGACTTGTAGTATGTTAAAATGATACTAAGAACGAACTAGAAAATTCAAATCCCGTTTTTGTGGGAATTATTTGCACCTAACACCTATTTTTTGCGTATTTCTCCTGTACTACCATATGCGCTGTCAATTTACAGATTTTACATTTCAAACGAAAAACTTCGACGTATTTTAAGCACCGAATCTTGAAATAAGTAATCCCCTTTAACCTGTTCTTCCAAAATGTTACTGTCAGATGACCAGTGATTTGGATTCAATTCGCCTTGTTGCTTTACAAATTTTTCCTTATGCTGTCTAAATTTTTGTAGCAATTTCAACTTAAGCGATTCGAAGTCTTGGCTGATAAACAATTTTGATTCCACGTAATTTGGTAATTTATTTTCATCCAAATTCGACGTGTGTGGAGATGGATCGTCTTGAAAAAATTTGGTTTTCAAGAAGGACAAAAAATTTACCATCATACCCACCTTTGATCGGTACCGACGATGAAGGATCGTTGTCTTGTGATACATGGTCGGTGCTTCCAATGAAGTTCACATAATCAAAAGGTGAAGTAGCAAAAATAATTGCGCTAGTACTAGGTTCGTTAAAAACTGAAGAACGATTACACTTTTCTATTTTAATTTTTGGATATTTGGATTTTTGACTTTGTTGATAACTTGGACAATTATCTCTGAAATAAGCAGATTTTTAAAAATGATTAGGTAATACTTTTTCTATGAGATTAAATGCTTAGTTTTGTTAGAAGTATTAAACGCTGCACTAATTCATAAGAGATGTTCCAATAAATATTGTCGTCTACTATCGCTAAATAGACCAGGGTCGATAATTTTTGAGAGCAAAAAAAATTATAGTAAGATGAAACTCATTGGAAAAGGTAGAGAATATAACAAAAATGAAAGGAAAAATAAATTACGGGCGATCTGATGTCGGGAAGGGGGAGGGGGTGAGTTTTTAAGGGTAAAAAACGGTTTATCTCGATTTCCGGCAAAACTGCAAGTCCTATGAAAAAATGTTAAATGGCAAAGTTGTAGGTAATAAAAAGATCTACAACTTTTGTATCGACACTTTTTTCACATAATCTCAAAATTTATGTGAAAAATTCAAATAACTGAGTTTTTTGTTTTTGATTTTTATCTTTTGCAAAAAAATTTATTTTTTTACGAAATTTGGTGAAAACTTACCTTTGTATGTCCCAAAAATACGGTAATTTTTTTGATGTAAAATATTCATTTTTTCACCTTATTTTGACTTAATATCGAAAAAGCACCCTAATTTTCAATCGAAAATTCTCACGTCAAAATATCTGCTTTATTAAAAAAGTTGGTGTGTTTTTTGTTTGTTGAAATCTCTACTTTCTGATGGTATAAAAAAATATACATTACTATAGTAAATGTACTCAGAAAATGCAAATAATGAAAACAACTCGAATCGGAAAATTTTTTTTTAATCATTATGTACCTACAATTTTGAGCTATTTATTAAAATTTACACTTTAATTACTCTAAAAACGTAAGATTTCATGTTATACATGGTAAATAAAAAATTACAAATATCCATAAAACATAAATATTGAAAAAAACATGCGAAAATAGTAGTTCTAAATATTAAAGATATGATTTTCAGATTCAAGTTGTTTTCATTATTTGCATTTTCTGAGAACATTTACCATAGTAATGTATATTTTTTTTATACCATCAGAAAGTAGAGATTTCAACAAACAAAAAACACACCAACTTTTTTAAAAAAGCAGATATTTTGACGTGAGAATTTTCGATTGAAAATTAGGGTGCTTTTTCCATATTAAGTCAAAATAAGGTGAAAAAATGAATATTTTAAATCAAAAAAATTACCTTATTTTTGGGACACACAAAGGTAAGTTTTCACCAAATTTCGTGAAAAAATAAATTTTTTTGCAAAAGATAAAAATGAAAAACCAAAAACTCGGTTATTTGAATTTTTCACATAAATTTTGAGGTTATGTGAAAAAAGTGTCGATACAAAAGTTGTAGATCTTTTTATTACCTACAACTTTGCCATTTAACTTTTTTTCATAGGACTTGCAGTTTTGCCGGAAATCGAGATAAACCGTTTTTTACTCTTAAAAACTCACCCCCTCCCCCTTCCCGACCTCAGATCGCCTGTAATTTATTTTTTCTTTCATTTTTGTTGTATTCTCCACCTTTTCCAATGGGTTTCATCCTACTATAATTTTTTTCACTTTTTACCATTTTTAAAGGTAAAAGCACTGGACTAAAATGACAATATATTCAAAATCCTGATAAAAGTTTTCGCGCAATGAGAATCGTAACTGAATATACACACTCTATACTAACCGATGTGATGCCAAAGATTTTTCTTTACATTTGAGTTTTTGTATATCATCATAATTAGGTGGTGCTTCATATGCCGGTGGTTCATCATCTGAGATTTCTTCCTGCAAACTTATTGCATCTTCTTCTGAAACAAATCAACAACAGAAATTGTTCCTGTAAAAAAATGTTTCTGTCCTCTTACCAAGAATATTCGTAATTACTTGCAGATGATCCGGTATATCTCTAAAATGCTGTACCCGTTTATTGACTCTGAAGACTAAAATAATCAGCGCCAAAATTAGAAAAAATAAACCTAAAACTGCACATCGTTTCAAATTAATGTTAATTAAACCTCTTTTTTTGTACCAAAACAACAAATCACAAACACCAGGGCAACCTCGTGCAATTTCAAGTATTGGTGATCTTTCGGAAAGAAAAAATTTAAAGTATGGAACCATCGTCGATCTTTTAATTCTAAAAATTTAAATTTTGACTTATTGGAGTGAGAGTGTAAATTTTTACCTCGGTAGCACGTGGACGGCTCATCACTGTTATCTCCGCAATGATCAAATCCATCGCACTGCAAATATATCGGTATGCATTTTTTATTGTCGCAAGAAAATTCAGTTCCGGGAAAGCATTCTAAAAAAACGTCTAAACTTCAGATTCTCACGACCAAAAACTTTTTAAGTACCCATATAGCTAAACGCTGTGTACGCTATCGCTAATCTGGATTCCATCTGAAAAGACCCCCTGAACCGTATGTAAAAACCTTTAGAAACACTAACGATGTGTTGATTTTGACCGATGTTTTCCGGACCCTCCAATTTTTCTATTACCGGCCCGTCCGATGTCGAACCTTCGTGAATGTACAACTCAGTGTCTTGACCAAAATTTGTAAAAGCTACGACCATAAGTTGCAAATCAGTGTAAAAGTGCACGTAATTTCTTGAAGGTTGTATAATCCAAACGCAATCATAAAATTGGAAATCCGACTGTTTTACCATATTCATCATGGTTATTCCTCCACCAAGATTATTAACTAAACCACCACAACCTAAAACAAAAAACTTTTTGGAGTCTTTAGGTTTGTTGAAAATTATTAAATTATTATTATACTATCACAAAAAAATCGTACTTGTTTTAAATTTTGAAATCTTCTCAACTGCTTCTGTTTCCAAAAATCCATACTGGGCTTTGAAACCCAAATTTGTTCCTCCATTAGCGTAAAATCGAACACTCAACGATGGACCAGAACTAACAGTAATAGCTGGGCGAAATTTCAGTCCATTTGCTACATCTAATCGTCTTCCATTATAATCGATCACCTGGATTGCATAAAAATTGCTTTAGTTTACTGGATTTTATTTATGGAACTTACCTCTATAACAGATTCTTTTGAGATAAGGAAATCCATGAAAACCAAAAAAACTTGACAATTGGACGCATTTTTACAAACGAATTCAAATTCGATGTTGGTGTCTTTTAAGTAGAAATGTGGAAAGAATGGAGTGGTTATAATTTGGGTTACATTGTCGTCGATGCTTTCTTTGATTACTTTAGTATTTCCTAAAAGTTCAGGATTGCGTCAAAGGACGGCAAAACTGGGTGACCAAGAACTTACTAATTGCTTTATATTCCAGGGTAAACGCGTGCTCGTAAAATTGATTGTAAAAAAAATTAATCACGATGGTCCGAGTTTTGCTCGTGTAATCTTCCAGATTGGTAAAATTATTTCCGCAAAATCTGTGCCCGGATATCAATTTAAACGGGGGTTCGTAAATCCATACGTTATCGCAGTTGCACGATTCCAAGGTTGAATTTTCGTTACAGTTTTTTGTTAAATTCCAAAAACTGAAATTGGATTTACAGATTCAAAAAAAGTAAGGGTGAGGTCGGCCATTTTACTTACGTAAATCTTGTGGAAATGATACAGGCAGGACAAGAAATCAGTTCTATTCTGCACTGTTGGTAGCTGGAGAAAATTTTATTTCTATTTTCCCTGTTTGCAATTTTTCCAAAAATGGTTCCACTTTTCTCCAGGTCCACGTATAAGCGTCTTCCATTAAAATGACTGCAGATATTGACTTCCGTTTTAAGACAACATGTGAAAAATAACAAGAAGATTACAAAATAAAATAATATTAAAAGCTTGCTCGACGACATTTGAATAATTACTGACTTATTTTGACTCTGCAGTGTTAAAGAAGCCTTACGAAATGATAATCCGGTTAAGAAAACTAATCTATTTTTGTATTTAAAATAGCGATTCTATGATTGTAACTATTTTATTTTTATTAATGAATACCCACAAAGGGGTTAGTCAGACAATTTGACCAAGCACATGGAATTACTTTTTCTAAGAATTTTTATATTTTTATGTATTTAGATGGGCGACTTACAATAAGTAAACAAAAATTGATACTTGTTTTTGAATGATTTCTCAACGTTTGCGCCAGTCCCAGATGCGTCGGTAATAATTTTACTAGTCCATTCATGCGCATCACAATAGTTAATGAATTATAATAATAATTATATAAATATAATAATTATAATTGCAAGTTGCGAGAACTTTATTAATTTTATCGGAAATGTTAATCTATTCATGAAACTTCGGTAGTGTATCATTGAATCAAAGTAATATTAAAATCGGTTTAGTATGTCAGTGGAAATATCGTTGACCTATTCGTGCGCGTCCCAGTAGAAAATTAGTAGATTATAATTATTATATTAATAATTACTAAATTTATCTTCTAGAAAGCCTTGTGGTGGCAACGCCACTGAAAAAAAACTGATGAGAAGCGCTAATTTCGAATTACCCGTAACTGCAATAAAATTCAGTAACTTGGTAATTAGAATTTAAAGTCATTGCATTAAAATTAACATAAAAGTAATTATCAGCAATGACTGGTAGTAATTTATTAATAGTATTGTTATCTCTTTTCATTATTAATTTGTGTGCGCAGCACCCTGTTGATTGCATGTTGTTGTTAGTAACAACTTCACGTGGTTTAATTCCGACCAATGAAAATAGGTCCCATCAGCGTTCGTTCGATGCGTCATCTGGCGAAAGTGTCATGTTCTAGAAGGACCTACATTTAATCAAATTATCTTTGGACATAGGAACCAGATAGTTGACGTGTTAATATAAAACATATAATACGAATTTAGAAGTGTTTTTGTGCATAGAAAAGTTGCAGTGTTATTGCCAGTCGTGTCAATTATTGTGTAAAAGGGAAATTAAGTAAACCCTTGCATCATTCGTTTGTTTTGAAGTGTCGAAAATTTTCAGTAATGGCGTCAGTTCAGACATTTATAAATTCGTTTAATACCAAACTGTAAGTTGAAAAAAATGTTGTGTTAAATTTTGCGATTTTATTTCTTTGTTATCGTTTAGGGAACCACCGGTTAGGCAGCACTTGAAAAATGTGTACGCCTGTCTCACCATGTCAACCATGGCGGCCGCAGTTGGGGCCTCCATCCACTTATTCACCAACATTTTACAGAGCGGATTTATATCCGCCATCGGTGCATTAGTGTGCTTCTTCTTGTTAATGAAGCCAGATGATAACTACAAAAATATGCACTACCGTGTGAGTTATTTGTTAGGTTTTGCAACATTCACCGGAATTGGATTGGGCCCGCTTTTGGAACATGTGATGCTCGTCGACCCCAGTATTATTATAACTGCACTTATTGGAACGTCCGTGGTGTTTGTTTCATTTTCGATCTGTGCAATGTTTTCCGCACGCGGCCAATGGTTGTATTTGGGTGGAACCTTGTTCACCATGCTCAACACTTTGTTGTTGCTTTCTTTGGCAAACATCTTCTTCAACTCGACGCTGGTGTTCCAAGCCAACTTGTACTTGGGTCTCCTTCTCATGTGTGGATTTGTTTTATACGACACCCAATTGATCATCGAAAAAAGACGTATGGGAAACAAAGATTTTGTCACCCATTCGTTGGACTTGTTCATTGATTTCATTGGAATTTTCCGTCGTTTATTAATCATCTTAACGCAGAAGGTAATTGAAAATAGGTAGATACTTAATTCCTTAACCCCCTCCCCTAATCCATATCCGTCACCCCTTATCCGACTTGAGACAGAATTTTTGACTAAACCAAGTCTTTTTTGTGTTTTCAGGAGCAGGATTCACAACGAAAACGCAGAAACTGAAGACTACGTTAACTAAGTAAGGGTTAGGGTTGTATAATTAAACGATCAAACAAAAATTTTTGTCAATAAATTACAAATGCAATATTGTTTTTACTTTTTTATTATTTATGATTTTTTCAAGAGGTTGTTATCTAATCGTTAATTTTACAATTAGTAGAGATGTATTTATATGTAATAATGATAATATGTGTATATTTCTAATCAGGCATTGTGTATTATGCCAAATATTATTTTGATTAAAATCAAGGTCACAAATAAACGTTACTTTGTTTACATCTGCTTTTATGTTAATAATTTATCACCTCAAAAACAAGTTTACCTTTTCCAAAACTTGTAAATATTTAATGAAACACGTCAAGGTTCCTTGATACCCTATCAATATTTAATCAATTTTCCCATGATAATGGAAGGGGTTTCATAAACAGTAATCAAATATATTTTTTTAAGTTGAACTGAAAATAACTTTCCTCATTCATAGTACAAATTCAGCATTGTAACGCAAATTCGTCGTCCTAAACTAACAAAACCATGAATTGGTTGTTATTTTATGTACCTACCAAAAGTAAATATTTGAAAACAAAAATTATAGTCTTGAGAATTTCTGAAATAGAAAAATTTGTGATGCAGTTACTTATAAGTTTTTGAATAATAATGAATCGACCTTCCAAAAATAATGAGTAGTAAACTAATAAACTTAAATTTAGTAAATGAAGGTGAACGACCACATCATGTGCCAGCCTCTCAAGTGAATTGATTATCCTTGATCCAATTATCAACTACTACTTTTACAAAATAATAAAAAAATTTATTAAAATTATCTATGAAAGAGCGCTTTTGAATACACAGGGTGACGCAAAGGTTATTTGCCCTACCCTTTCCAAACCAAAAATTTAAATAATTTTTTCTCCTTGCCTAACAATAAATAAATACTTTTTACTTTACCATTCTACATAGTATGAATATACAGTGTGTTCACGAAAAGTAGTAACAGTGAATAATTCTTAAATATTACTAGATACAAAAAAAAGTTTAAATAGTTTTTTATTCAACTCCAAATTTTCTATTGGAAACTGACAAAGTATATTTTTTTATACTTCAAATTCAACCGGAAGTAAACATAAATTTTTTTTTTCAAATGGCAACATGTCTTTTTTTTAACATTTTTGTAATCTGCAATTTTTTCTCTATAAATACATATGAAATTTTCATAAGGTTACATAAGAAAAAATTCGAGAAAACACAAGATTTAAACAAACAATAATAATTTACTGATTATTTACACATAGGTATGTAGAGTGCCATGAAAAACAAAATATCACGACACCGAAACACAACATTTCATTTATCTGATAAATTTTTCAAAATTGCCACCGTTTTGTTCAAGATATGATTCTAATTTTCGCAGAAGTTCTGGCGATTTGGTGATAATAGAAGCTAAATTAATTTTGGTTTTTAAATTTAAAGATAGATTTGCCTAAACTATCATTTTTAAATGTCTCCATAGAAAGAGTCTAATGGTGTCATATCATAATAATAGTGTTTTGTTTTTCACAGCACTCTATATACATACGTAATTAATAAATTATTATTGTTTGTTTAAATCTTGTGTTTTTTCGAATTTTTTCTTATATAACCTTATGAAAATTTAATAGAGAAAAAATTGCAGATTACAAAAATGTTAAAAAAAAGACATATTGCCATTTGAAAAAAAAATTTTGTTTACTTCCGCTTGAATTTGAAGTATAAAAAAATATACTTTGACAGTCTCGGACAAATCGGTTCACGGAATCTTGGGAGGGAAAGAGTGACGCGCATGAGTGTATTAACGAGATGCTATTGTTTTCTCAGAAAATTGTTTTATTTTTTGTAATGTAAAGATCATGGGTACATTGTTCAAACCGCACATGGGCGCCAAATCATAGAAGCGGCCAAAAACATTAAATTTCTTTTTTACCTCCCGCACATACCTGTAAGGGAGAGATAGGAATCGTGCTAAACCTCGGGTAGTAAGTTTTTGATGAATAAGCACGATTAGAGTCATTACAACTCATTTGTTATATTTTTGTGATGATGTCTGTATGGATGGCCGTATTGGCAATAACTATTACGGTAGTTTGCCCTAAGATTTTAAAACTTGGTATTTGACATCTGTACCCATTTTGTAAATTTAGTTTTATTTTCCAGTGTTCAAAATATGGTTACAGTTTGTCAACGTGTATCTGTAATTGTTTGTTTGCTATCTGTGCGTAGAACAAATGGGCATAAATTGCGGTATCGTTTACATACAGCGCCATGTTCGGTTTTCGTTAATAAATAGGTTGAATAATTTCGGTCCCAGCACGGAGCCTTGGGGAACCCCTGCGTTAATCATGTTTATCGTAATGTTGCGTTATTAAGTTTTACAATCGTAGTTCATGTATAGAGGTGAGATTTTTAGATCGTATAAATTCAAAAAAAGGTTCTAAAAAAGCGATTTTAGGTTCTATGAATACAAAAAAAAGGTCTTAAAAAAATACAGAACATGAAACATTTTGTATCTTTCGATCTTTTTCTTGCACAATTTTTTGGAATGACCTTTTTTTAACCCCCTAGCCAAATTTGAGACCCAAAACATGACATTTTGTATCTTTTGGTCTTTTTTTTAAACCTAGCCAAAAATTTGCGATGTGAAACATTCGACTTTTTTTCTCACAATTTTTTTGAATAATTTTTTTTTTCAAAAAAGTGTATCTGTGACAGCTCTGCGTTTTCTCAATATTATTTAAATTAATAACAATTTAATTACAACAAATTTAATTTAAAAAAAAATAATAAAAAAATTTTAATTTAAGCGCGTCGTAAGGGCAAAATTTAAAATTTTTTTTTTAGATTTTCACGAATTTACAGTCCTTGAGGTCAAATGAGTTGAAAGAGACCAAACATCAAGAATTGTCTGTGTGTCACTTAATTTTGTGTGCGCTCTAGCGCCCAAACCAATAGGAATTTCTCAATCAAATTTTATATTTAGTACTTTTATATTAGGTTTGTTCCAACCTGCCAAGAAACCGTACAATGAACGGTCACGCTTCTGCGTAATAGATAAAACAAAACCAATTTTATCTATTGCGCATGAGCGTGACCGTACATTGTACGGTTTCTTTGCTGGTTGGAACAGACCTAAAGAGACTTAGATTTTGGTTATTTTTTTCATTTTGACCCGGCAGAATGTTTAATTATTAAAAATTGTCATTTTCAATATTAAACATGGAAATTTCATTTCTTATACAAAACTACGTTTACTTCTTTATAATTTAATTGCAAGGTAGGATTAATAACAAAAATGCAAAATAATGAAATGTATTTATATTAAGTAGGGCAGACAATGAACTTGCATTAATTACAACTTATATTTTTACTCAAATCATGGAAATGTAATCCATAATCAAATGCCGACTAGGAAATGAATTATAACAAATGATTCAACCTGGAAGCACGGCAATAACTATAAAGAAAACGCTGAGTTACAATAATTTTTTTATGATTACTTTGTTTAACTTATTATTCTTATGTATTTAATTTTGTATAAAAGAGACGATTTTAAATAAATTATTGAGTAAGTCTTGAAAAAAAAAAAGACCATATATGAATAATTCCCCTGGGTAGGAAAATTATCCTACCTTGCAATTAAATTATAAAGAAGTAAACGTAGTTTTGTATAAGAAATGAAATTTCCATGTTTAATATTGAAAATGACAATTTTTAATAATTAAACAAAATCGGTCCACGGAAACGCGAGAGATGGAGTAAATGAGTGACGCGCATTAACGAGATGCTATTTTTCTTTGAAAATTTTTGTAATGTAAGGATCATGGGTATACTGTGCAAATCTCACATGGGCGCCGAATCATAGAAAGCGTTAAATCATTAAATTAGTGTGTATCATCGATCTTGTATTACACTAGATGCAGGACTCCTATCTAAAAAGCATTGGTTGTTGTGAAGCCACCCATAACATGTTTATATTTACATTTTTTTTGTTTACTGTTTACGCTACCGGTGGTGCCTCTATTTTTTCAAAAAATATTGATTTTGAAATAAAAGAAATTTTGTTAATCACCTACTCCAAGGATGAGCAACCTTTTTTTTACAACGGGCCAGGTATAAATTTAAAAATATGTATAACCATTTAGGTTAGAAAATTTAAATTTGACGTTGAGGGACCAGGTAAACATAAACAATCTTGAAAGCACCAATGAGATCCAGGGACTCTGTAAACAAACAAAAAGCACGCCACGCTAAAATAGACCTTATGGTGGGCTTCAATATTTCTACCTGTATCCACCATCTAGTTAAATAATAGATCGTTGGTGTGTATGGTAAAGTCATGTGATGGCCACATCTCCATTTTTTTTATTTGAACTGAAAATTAAAAAAAAATTTCCAAAATGCTAAAATAGGTCGTAAAAGTTAAAAAAAAAAAATGAATAGGGCTTAATGACGTAGTTTTTCATGAAACGGATTTTGGTAGGTACTAATAAAATAAAAATAAGAGCTAAAATTAAAAAAAGGTAAAAACCTAAAAATCTCATCTCTATTCATGAAGAATGGTTTGAATGTATTAACTTTGTTAAATATGCCAAAAATTGTAATATATTAATTTATACGTCTTTTCAAGCTTTTTTCTGTCAAATAGGGCCATGACTGCTACTTGTAGTGTCCTTTCTATCCTATCCCGGTGCTATCAAAAAATAAGTTTGATTTTCGTTTGGGTTAGTCAATAATTTTGTGTATTGGTCAGATGTTCCTGTGAATGTTTCACTTAAAATTTTTTTTTCTAATTCTTGTTCAGTCATAGGAATGACGTTGTTCTTTAAGTTTAGAGCCGGAATGGGTTTAAGTCCTTTCCAAATGGAATTATGCCAAACCCGTGAAGTAAAGGTCTGGTGGTTTCCTTATTAGTAATCAATTGTTCTTTAGTGAACATCAGAGAAATAAAAATAAGACATATTGGGATTAAAATAAATATTTATTCATTCATTAAATATAAAACGTTTCACTTGTTAAACTAAATTTTGTGAAAAATTAATAATAACATTTACAGAAGTCCTCGTACTTGAACATGCACACATAAAATTAATCCTTAATAACTAAGTCATATTTTAAAACTATTCTTAATATGGTCTCGATCTATTATCTCTACCACCTCCGTCGCCGCCGCCCCTGCAATACAAAATAACATTAATATTGTGTATCGAGAAAAATGTTAAATTATAAAACAAATTGCAAAGAAGCTAATTGACGCGTTTTCAATCCATTGAGGCAAAAAACTAAGTCATGAGAAAAAATAAAAATGCAATTACATTCACCTGCTGCCTCCACGTCCGCCTCCAAATCCACCGCCACGACCTCCTCTTGGTGGACCTGAACGACCGCCTCCACCACCACCCATGGGCCTGCCGCCGCCACCGCGGTCTCCTCGAAATCCACCGCCTCCTCCTCCACCACCACCTCCGCGTCTATCGCGACCGCCAAATGATGAACCTCCACGCCTATCGCCACCTCCTCCTCCACCACCACCACCTCCTCCACCTGAGGCGCCTTCTGGTTTGGGTGCACTGCATCTATTACATTGATTTCTCCAAGCAAAATTTGTGTTTCCACAGTCTTGATTAGGGCATCTCCAATCACCATCTCGACTTTCTCTGTCCCTAAACGATCCACCGCCGCCTCCACCACTACCGCCGCTACCTGAAAACAAACAGTTAGCAAAGCCAACTCAATATTTGACATCAATTGACTTACTACTTCGATCACCGCCGCCGCGTGAACCACCTTTGTAGCCACCTCCTCCTCCGCCACCACCAGGTCCACCTCCAAATCCACCACCACCTCCACGACGACCACCGCCACCACCTCCTCCGCCGCCGCCACCGGTAGAACCTCCCCAATTGTCGCGTTTAGTGGCAAACTGAACTTTGATGGTACAACCTTTAAAGTCTTTACCATCAAACCATGGAATAGCTGATTCAGCAGCTTTTGTATCATCATATGTTACTGTGGCCTCTCCTTTAGAAGCGCCCGTAGCTTTGTCCTTGTACAACCAAACTTTTGGTTTTTGCGTTCTTCTATCCAACTGTAGAATAAATAAAAATAAGAACTGTTTTATTTTGGAAAAATAGTGGCTAAAAAAAAAGAGAAAAATGTAACAAATTTCACGAGTAAAAGTAAAATTTAAGTGATACATTTAAGTCATGAAATTTGCAAAATTTATCTAGCGAACATTCAAATTGGACATGGATATTGAATAATCCAAGCACAGAGTGCAGTCGCGTTGAAACAAGAACAAAATTAGAAAAATATTTAGTGAAAATTACCTTAATGACACCAATTTGTCCAAAATATTGAGCAATGTCTTCCTCAGATAAATCGGGATTCATACCAGACACAAAGATGGTATCTTGTTGTACGATCATCTCACCAGATCCACCGCCTATAATATAAATTCCAACATGAAAACAGGAACAAACTTGTCTGAACAGTTAACTAAGTATTTGAAAAATTTGTCAACTCTAATTAATGCCCTAACGTGACTCAAATACACACTTGTTCGTATTTTACAAATTTGTAGATTTAGATAGAAAAAAAAAAAGAACAACCAGTCGTGCAAAACCTTTCTTGTTCAAAACGTCTTTTAAAAAATTTAAAAATCAAAAATACATATGAAACATCCTAATGCGAAGAAAATAATGAAAGAGCTGTCGTTGGGTAATTAGCTTTGACTTTTTGGTCCTTAATGACGCGTTACTATAATTGCAAAAGCCCTAACCCTAAAATTGTCTAACTTAAGTTATAATAAAAAAAAGGACCAAACAATCAAGTCTAAATTCATCACCTAAAAAAGAAAAACCAAATATCAGCCGGTATTTTTTTAGCACTTCTGCATTCATTTTTCATACTCCTTCACCACCACACAGTTTTAAAAAAAACTATGGCCACCTGAATATTTTAACATTTTTTCGACACGAAAGGTCACTTCAAAATTGTTTGAATTTGCAACACCTTAAATTAAACCTTAAGATGTTTGTATTTTATTTCGATTCCTTTTTACCCCTGACAAAATGGCAAATCAAATTAAATGATGTCATTTTTACTGTAGTTTTTACCAGCAAGTGCTAACATAACTTCAGGTGGGATGCACTGATTCTTATGCAGTTTTGTATCATTGGTGGTTACATTGTTTAAGTGAGACGTAGTGCTAAAACCAATGTGTAACACATCAACACCTTTTAAATATATAAAGATAAATTCTTCGTACCATCAAAAATAATGCCATAAAACCCTTGCAGTTAGACAGAAGGGCAGCAGCCCTGCTAGCAATTGCTAGCCCCAATCCCCAGCACGAAAGAGTGTCAGCAGTTACTCAGACCTCTGGGTCAAGCAGACACATTAATTCCTTCAGTGTAGCGCGCGTGTGTGGTCCAGAACATCACGGACCTCTTATTGCTCAATAATTCAAAAATTCCAATAATGATGCAACCTGATCAGAAAGTACTGCCATTAGTAGCAAACTTTCCTTTGGAGTAGGAGATTTTATCTGTGACTCTACCGTAGAAAATTCTATTCAATAATTAAGTAATCTTGCATTAAACATAAATAAACACACTTTTTTGTTTCCATACATGTGCATGACCTAATGATGTGCATAAAATAGACTAAAATAAACATCAGTAAACTAGAGGTTGGTTTGAAAATGGGAACCACATTTTTCAGTTTTTTAACGCTTCAAAATCGTATTTTTGTAATAATAAGATTAGATAATCAACCTGCAAGTACACCTCGAACCACTTTTTGTAAGTATGTAACAACAAAGTGGTCAACCTAAAATTTAAAATTGCAGTTCATCGCCGTTGCTTACGAAATACCAAAAATGCTGAATTTGTAAATTTTGTAGCCAATAAATACCAAAGAAAAGTTTTATGTAAAACACCTGATATATACCAAGATAAAAGGGATGATAACCTAAGTACAGCTCTTTCATATGAAATTGAATATTAAAAATTCAACAATAAACCATAAAATAATGCACCAGATCATTTAATCTGGCGCTTTTACCTTTGTTAAAACCACCTCTGTTTCCACCGCTAAAACAGAAAGTAAACGATCAGTAGTTGTAGGACACCAAGGGGGGGTGATACACATGTTGCTGAATTTCTACCCAAGTTATAACTTCTTCTGTGATATTGTCATTTGTCTGGTCGTATGTCAAAATATTGTCATAACAAAAAGTTACTTTGAGTTTTACATTTTTTGTCAACTCACCCCCAAATAACCACTCATTACAAGAGTAACTGCCCTAAATAACCACACAATTTCTCGAGAACAAAAAATTGTGCAATTTTTTTTACAAAAGTTACTACAAAAAATTAACAAAAACCAAACGACTCACAACAAGTGCGTTGTCGTTACAATAAATTTTATGTGTACCCCACCAAATTTTAATTATTACTCTTATTTTATAAAATAAACCCAAGTCATGTCCAATAAAAAAACCTGCTGAGAAACCATTACAGAACATATTAATCGTTAAATATACCATAAATAGACATAAAGAAAACCTTTTTTTTTTACACAAATATTGAGAAAAACAATTAAGTTTGTGTTGGTGTAATATTGTTTGGATTAAAAGTTTCTAATCCATGCCACACTGCAAAATATTGACACCAGATAAACAAAATTGTGAGCTTTGATGGAATATAACAAATAAAAATGAAAATTTACACTTTTTTGCCACTCTCAAACCAAACCTCCAACACTGGAATTAGTGTTATTTTTCACGTGCAATTTTTCATTGTAAATTGAATTTTTAACCAAAAAATGAAAGAATTAAAAAAACGTCCTTACCCAAAACTGCCTCGGGGACCGCCCCCAGCGCCTCCGCTTTTGCGGTCATCTCCCCCACGTCCAAAACTGCTGTTACCACGGTTACCTAGTAACAAAAACATTTTTGTAGTAATAAAACAACTGGTAGGCTTATTGTGTAACTCACCTCCATAACCGCCACCTCCTCCTCCGCCACTGTTGTAACCACCTCCAGAGCTACTGTTGTAACCACCACTGCCGTAACTGTCATTACCACCGCTGTAACCGTTACCTCCAGCGCCACCTCCACTTCCGCCACTACTGTAGCCGCCGCCGCCACCACCACCATAACCGCCACCACCGTTTCCTCCTCCACTACTGGCGTTATAACCACCGGCACTCTGTCCACCTCCGTAACTTCCACCTAAACAAAAATTACATTTAAAACATCAAATTATTTTAAATTTAAACAAAATGTTTGAGTAAATCTCAATCCCTGCACTTATAAAAAACACAGGGGCTATCAAATACTCAATTTAATCTTCGACATAGTGAGAGTTGTTCGGCTTGAAAAACAACCGCCAACATGCCTACGTCAAACAGGAAAAATTATAATAAAATAACAAACAAACCTTGCGAGGAACCGTAACCTCCTGAACTGCCGCGACTTTGATTCCATGATCCGCCTCCACCACTGCTCAAATCTTGGGAACCATAGCTACCGCCGCCGCCACTCGAAGGCGCGTTATAACCGCCACCTTGAGCACCACCGCCTAAAGGTGGAGGAGGTTGCGAATAAGTGGGATACGTAACGTTGCCTCCACCGCCGCCGCCTTCGTACGAATTATAATCACCCATTTCACTTTAAATTGGACAACTGCGGTTGTAACTATAAAAATAAATAAAATTAAAATGGCAGCTAATAGCGTGGTCTCGTGACCGGCGTCAATTTTTCACTTTTGTACAAAAAGAAACTTTCTTGCGTTAAAACAACTATTTCGGAAAATTAGCAAAAAAATTGCAACTTACATTTTTAATAGCAAATCAATAAATTAGTAACTTACACAAAATTAAGTCTAAACAAAGTTTACTTACTTTTATAACGACTCGTGCTAAATGACGCCAACAACGCTTTTATTCACTTTTATAACATCAATAACGCCGTGTCTAGTACCAACCGCACGATTTACCTGCAGTGTACCAACCAAAGTTAATTGAACGGAAATCGTGTTTTTCGAGTGACCAAGTTTGAATTTTATAAGTTTTTTGTTGCGACATTTTTATTAGAAGCTTAAAATGTCGTTTTTCGAAAACTTTGAGCAATTTATACGTGGTAATACAATTTAATTAAACTATTTTCACTTTAATATCTTTCTTCCCATAACTCTAATTTTATTTTCTAGAAATCGATGAACATTATGAAATATTTGAGAACTCCGGGCAAGTTGCGTTTGGCAATTCTCAACTTTCATATTAATTTGAATATTGGAATTCAAAACATTGGAGGTTTCGGGAGGGGGGGTAATTACCCGACTAAGAATTATTATTTAAGCCTTTATTTTTCATTTTTTAACAAATAAAGACCAATCTATTTTGAAATTTACACTGACATAGGTAAATCCCCCCCCCCCCTAAGCCAGTTAGCTAGAAAGGCCCCTGGGTAAAAGGCTAAACACAAGCAGAACCTCTGGTCTTACGAGCCTCTCTCGTGAAGGAAGGTTTTTTAATAAAGGCGGCTCTCTCGTATCGTAAAATGAAGGCCTTGAAGAAGTCAAAATTGTGCTGTTAATAATAAATATTTTTAAATGATTCCAAAAAAATTACGAAGGTAAAACATAAAACTATTTTGGTACTTAAAATTCTTTTTTAACTTTCTGTATTCTGGGTATAAATTGGGACAATAAACAAACGCCAACTTGTAAGTGATTTTGCCAACTTTCTACAATATTGGGGAGCTCCCCCCATTCCTCCTGGGGCACGTCCTTGTTTTTTCTTTATGACAATTTACTTGGAGTCACCTCAAAAATTTCGCGAGCCTCCCACAACCTCTTAAAATAATCTTAAAAAGTCCGTGGAGCCTCACACCTAAAATCGTATCCTGGCTACGGCCCTGCTCTTTTGCAAAAATTGAAGGAACTTGTAGGGGGTAGGGTAAGTCCCTATCCGGTCCTGAATTGTCTGCTTTCGAATCTACAATTCTCAAATGTAGATCTGTTATTTTCGTTCCGATTAAAAAAGAAAATCGGGCCCCTTATTACCACTTGGGGCATTTTCCCTAAAATTATCTTGAATAACTGTTTTTCGAGAATGTTATTTTCCGACCAGCGATTTAAAAGTACAAAAGATTGTATAAGAGTACGGTTTACAAAAAATGAGTACGATTGGTTTTCTTTTACGTGCTCTAAAAATGTACCGCCCCCTAGCTAAGCTACTGTATGTTCTTCTTTTTAAAATACAATTTTCAAAGCCGTAGATAAAGGGGGGTTCAAGCACCCGTCATGGCATAGCAAGAAATAAAAATGTAAATATTTTTTTCAGGAGCCCCATGTATGGGCAAAAAAATTTTTTGGAACCCTCCCAAAACCAATGAATAGCTATGGCCCTGAAAGTTTTGGTTAGTGAGTGAGAGGTCAGTAGCGGGAATCTCGATAATCCACTCATGCGTGTCAGTGGTGGTCTTTTATAAAAAAAAAAATTACAACACCGTGAGCAGAAATGAACTAAATTCCCCACCAATTTACAAGATTTGACCCTACATGTCTACCAAATTTAGCATGTTTGAATTTTTTCAAGCTGGAACCATTTTTTTACCGAGACTATTGAGATGGGCTAAGTTTGAGATCTCTCTCTCTCTCTCAGATTCCTTCATCCTACGAAAGGATATAGTGACATTTTTTCAAATGTTCTCTAGGCAAATTACACCTCGGTGGTTTGCCGTTGCCTTCCGAGTGGAGACGGTCAGAATAATATTCTTACTTCACCCGAACTCGAACCGGGTTTTCTGTATTAGCAGTCTGTGCGCTTAATCGCTATGCTAACGATGCTAAGTTTGAGATACGTAGGTGAAAAAACTTGACTTTCCACATCACTAACATGGCTATCCCGCAATAACCGTAAAAGCAAAAATATCATTTTTAATGGAAGTGGAAGCATTTATAAAGAAGCAAAACTACGACTTCTCATCTTTTATACAAAAATATTGTAAATTTATACTAAACAACCTGAAATAAGTTTAAAAATTACACATTCCTGTCTGTGTTGAAAGATACAATTTAATTGTGAAGAAGTAGTGATGGAATGAACTCCCGAGATTTTAGCTTATATCACTCCATGTCAAGTCAGTCATTTTTGAAGCACTATAAAATAAAACACAAACACCATAAACAAGTAGATATGTTACCAAAAACCGACTAAAAAATTATATAAAACACCAGGCAGTTTTTGGGTTTTCCGATCCACAACACACACAGAATTTAAAATTAATACTATTAAATTTTCATTATTTTGATTTTATTAGATTAGATCGTTAATCGTCATTCAAGTCTTTTGTCGTCGCAACTCTTCCGCACGCACACACATCAGTCGTGAAATATTAGAGCATTTATATAATAATAAAAGTTATCTTAAATAAATGGTATGTACGTTTGTAAATAACAAAAAAATCAAGTGTTCATGTGTTGACTTGGGGTCAAACCTCCTGAATGTTCGGGACTGTGCTTTTGCTTTTTTCTTTTCTTCTCTTTTTTCCTCTTCTTTCGTTCTTTATCGTCTTCGTGTCGCTTTTGCTTTTTGTGTTTCTTTTCGTGAGTATCTTGTCCAACTTCCGATATTTGTGTCTCCTGACTCGGAGGTCCACCTTCTTTGTGTTTGTGCTTTTTGTGTTTATTTTTATGCTTCTTAATAGGGGTTTGGTTTATGTATCTGTACTGTTCAGGTAACTAAAATATAAAAGGAAACTTAAAAACTGTCGACACCAAACAAACTGTATTTAAAATTACCGGTCCCGGATGCAATCGAAATCCATCCAATTGTGTGCTAGTGAGTGGTAACAATTCCTTCCCTCCAATAGGAGGTTTATCTATAACAGAACGTAACGAACTATTGTCTTGAGCTCCCGAAGCATCAATAACACCAGGTAAGGTAGGTAAAAACGACGATAAAGATTCCTTTAATTTCTTGCCGCTAAATTTAGTATAAGAATGTTCGAGGCCATAATAAGCCATCAAATTTTGGGCCCCAGTTAATTCAGAACCACCTACGGAAGATGAAGGATACTTAATTTGAAAAGAAAAAGTGAAATGTTACAAACCTGGTGGCTCCTTCATTAAGTAGAAGGGTCCACTAGGGACGATTGAGGGATTTTTTCCTAACAAAATCGTTGTTTTTAATGTTCCAGATGAATCCTGACGAGATACAACAGGGGATCTAGCCCCCCTTGGTGATGATTTTGGCGAATACTGTTCTACTTTACGAAACTGATCACCCATCATCTTCAACCTTCATCATTCTATTACAAACACTTGATTTATACTGACAGGTTACTTCTTATTGCGCAGGATTCGTCACGTACCAACTACAAAAAGTTTACACGTATACACGGTGATTGTAAGTTAAAAGTCAACTTCGCGTGAAATTTACCAACCAAGTGCGTTGAGCAGCGGCGGATTAGTATAAAAAATTTTTTGGGTAAAAATTGGAGTCAACACCAGCAATTTGAAAATATAAAAATACCATTACCATTAGGAACCACCATCGTGGTTGTGTCAAAAAGAAATAATTGATAGGTTATTTAACCCGAATTTGCGGGTGTAAAGTGGCACTTTTTTACTCTGGGGGGGAGTAAATTCTAAATAAGGTAATTTTTTTATTTTCCTTGCGCAATGAAAGCTTTTGTTTAGAAGCGAATCATTGATCAAGAAATATTTGATGTCCTTTACCCTCGAGAGCCAAAATAAAGTCACTTTTACACCCTTGGTGCATAATGTACTATTAATTCCTTTAATTCGTTACCAACATTAAAACTGAACCATTAATGGGGTTTACTCTTTGCTAAAAAATGTGCAACTTCTACCTGAAAATTTTTAAGGGTATACTCATTTCAAGAAAACGTGACGTGTCGAATTTTGATCGCTTTAACTGGAACATGAGTAATTTTGACAGTGATGACGAAGAAGAACAAAATTCAATATACAACTCTACCAACAGGTTTATCAACGTTAAAACTCGAAAAGACAGGAACAAACGTAATGATCACAATTTGGCAGAACAACAACGTCGAAACAACATCAAATCAAGCTTTGAAAGCCTACACTTAGCTATACCAACAATCCGAAACCAAAAAGCAAGTCGCCACGTCGTCCTGGAGGAAGCTATAGAATACATTCAAGACAGTCAACTCAAATTGAATACCACAAAGAAAGAGATCGACACGCTGAAGCGACAAAATAACATCATAGAAAATCAAATTAAAATTTTAGAAGATGAAATTGCGAGAAACACTAGAAGCCTGGTCTTTAAAACTGTAAAAAATGAGCGTGAGAGTGATTAACTTTGTAAATTTTTAAATATATTGTTTATTACAATTATTGCTATTTTTGGAAATTTATTATTTGGATTGGTAGAGATGTCCTTTTTTGTCGATTTTTTTTGCAAAATAAATACATATGTGAGAGGTTGAGTGCACCTCCAGCGGGGCTTTCCCCACTCAACCCTTTATTTTATTGTTACCTCAGGTTCAAACCAGTACGGGTTAGTTATCTTAAATTTTACTATGCCATCATCCCTAATACTGGAAAATACTACATAAAAACATTGAATAATGCAGCAATAATTGTTAAAATCCACCTGTAACAGTCAATGATGAACGTTATCAAAACATAGTAAACAAGATTTTTTTTTAAATTAATACCGCTAAAATAGAGATGCACCGGCTAGCTGCCCGTCCGTGGACGGGCTTTCCACCTAGTTTATAATAAACGACGAGTTACGCGGGATTTTGCATGTTCTAAAATTTAGACGTCTGTAGTAATAGACTAATTCGCCCCTGGCGTTGAGAAATCCAAAAACCAGTCATGATCAGTGACGTTTTAAATTTATGGTGACTATAAAACCACAGGGTCAAACCCAGGGATTCTCCTATTTATTGTTGTTATGTAAATTTTGATCATAACACGAGTTTTATTATTTTTATAGCAACAGGGCTGAATTATCAGGGTGACAAAAATTTAAGGAGATCAGAAGGAGGTGATTCAATTTATTTATTTTTTCGTCTGTTTTTTTTATCTTTAATTTTTCAAAAAGAAAACAATAAAACAGCGCGCGCAATTCGATTCGTTTAAATTTTGCGACAACCATGCGCCGTTTGATTTGTTTATCTTTTTTGCGTGACGTATGGATCAAAGGTTAACGTCACGATCACAAGAATATTTTTATCGTCTTTATTATTGCAACATTGGTTTTAATTGGTGGTGTCTGCAAGTGAGTCACACTTGTTCAGTTTTACTTTTCAACTCACTGCTGTAGCTAGAACACTTTCAAAATGTCGATTTACCCGAGTTTAGAAGATATGAAATTCGATCAGCTCGCGAGAGCACAACATCAACATGAAGCTCAAATTTTTCAACCCCAATCTGCGATTAGTGCACCACCGTTGGCATCGCCCCAACATTTCTCCACCATGTATCCATCTCTGAACGATTACATGGGTTTGGAACTATCCGATGCTGTGATAGCTGCTAACATGCCGGAATACAATCAAGTTGCCATACCTTCAGATGTCTTTCCGAGAAACACTATCAACAACATGGTAGCCCCGCTTTCGGGTCAGTCTGTGGGCATTCATCGAGCCCATGTAACAAACGGAATTCGTGAGGTAAGTTAAACAACTTAAAAATCCCTTGCCATTTCAAATTCTAACTGTAAATTTTAGCTTACGTTATGTAAGGATCGTGAGGGAAAAGTTGGTGTTCGTGTGAAACCAATCAACAATGGAATCTTTGTTTGTTTAGTCGTAGAAAAATCACCTGCCGCTGTAGTCGGTTTACGTTTTGGTGATCAAATTTTGCAAATTAATGGTCAAAACGTAGCAGGTTATTCGATGGATAAGGTTCACAGTTTGTTCCGTAAAAGCGATGTGAATGGAATTTCCGTGGTGGTAAGGGACAGACCATTTGAGAGAACTTTAACTATGCATAAAGATAGCACACGTCACATTGGTTTTCATTTTAAAAATGGTAAAATATTTAGTTTGGTCAAAGATTCATCTGCAGCTAAAAATGGTCTTTTGACCGATCATCAACTATTGGAAGTGGAAGGACAAAATGTCGTTGGCATGAAGGATAAGCAAATCTCGAAAATTATTGAAGAAGCTGGGGATGTTGTTACAATCACGGTTATACCTACTTTTATTTACGATCACATGGTGAAGCAGTAAGTTTTTTTTTTTTTAATTTTTAAATTAATTTTAAGAGGATAACCCGTCCAGGCTCACGAATTTAATTACAATCAACTGCAGCAGCCGTCTCATTTGCCATGTCCCTTAACTGAAATTAGATAAAAACACTCGGAATACTTCAATAAGGTTGAAATTTGTGCAAAAATCGATTTTTAGCTTAAACTAATCGATATATGACATTCCTCCATTTCTAAGTTATAGACGAAAATTTCTGTTTCAAATCACAGAATTTGTGTACCCCTTAATGAAAAGTACCGATTCTGAATTTAGTTAAATCTTGTCAATTGATGAGAAATTAAGGTCAAAACGGAAACAAGTGGTTTGTTTTTATTATCAATTATCTTCCTGTTTTGTATGACCTCGTGATAAGTTTCTAATGAATCATAATCGTATTTCACTTGAGAAGTAGATAACAGGAGAACAAAGGGGTATTTATGTTATAGGTAAAAGATAATTAGAATACCTAGATAAAATATTCAAAAATAACTTACATTAGCTGATTATGTTGAAATAGCTTTTTAATTTCAAAATGCCTTCGATATTGCGACTATTTTTTTTTTTAATGGAAAGCGGATCATTTTTCAAATAACATGATTATAATTTATAATGTGTTTTGATAAGATATCGACGGTGGAAAGGCAAAAAGTCTTAAGCGCCATTTTTGGCATAAATGAGTTATTTATATCATTGGAATCGTCAAATTTTTCTCTATCGAGTGATATAAATAACTTATTTTTGCCAAAAATGGCGCTTAAAGCTGCCCGCACACTTAGGCGACGCGACACCACACTACAGACAGAAGCCCACCACACACCAGGCGACGCGACAGCTTGGTAGGGTCCGCACATTTTTGTGTGTAGTGTGGTGTCGCGTCGCCTAAGTGTACGGGCAGCTTAAGACTTTTTGTCTTTCCACCGTCCATATAATAGTTTAATGTTATGTTATACACACAGCATTACATCGCTCAGCAAACTTTTATAGTAAAAGGGCCAAAAAATTTACATGGGGATTAGTGCGTCCTGAACATTTTTTGAATGGCTTTTAAACCCTATTTCATAATTGAAATAAGAATAGTGCCGGACAGACTTCAAAAATGTAGTCTTGAGTTAAGCGCGTCTGAAGTTTTAGTTGTTGATAAAAGTCTCATAATAATTGTTACTCTCATTAGCTTGTATATTTGTGAGTTTTACTCCGATCGACTTGAAACTTTTACATAATATTTGAGATGTGCTTTCATATGAAAAAAAACGAGTTTTTTCAAACTCATGACTGTACGTAAGCCCTTAAGAAGCTGAGATAAAATATGAAAGCGGGAGAAATCTATCTTATTGGCTAAAGATAAATTTACAATGTACATAGGCCCAAAATCAAAATTTGCCCCTCCAGAAAATCCCTAAAATTATTACATTAGTTTAAAAAATGAAAAATTTTAACCCCCACAAATTTTTGACCCTAGTTGTGCCTATGCCAATGTATAATAATACTTTTTCCATTTTCTTCGCATAATTTTTATAAAAAGTCTGATTTGAGATAGTATAAAAAATATTATAACATTAACAAAAACGTAACAACTATAGATAACGTAAAAATGCAGTTGCACAGAATTATTGGCATAAGTAGAAAAAAAAATCTTAATTGCAACACAATCATACAATAATATTTTTCATGAGGTATGCATGGTCTGTTTTAATGCTATACGAAGTGAAATTGATTATTCAACATCAGTACATCTTTTGCATTGCTACGAAAAAAAAAATGGTTGTTTATTCAAAATGAGTGAAAAGCAAAAAAATATATTTTAAAACTTGTTTGTGAAGGCAAAACATATCGTGAAGTTGGGAAAATTTGCCACATCATTTTCAACTCGTAAGCAAATTTAAATATGAGGGAACAATTCAAAATACGATTAGACGCCGCTGATAGAATTTATACCTCAAAACGCTGATAGAATTTATACCTCAAAAAAAAAACGCGGAATAAATCAGTTTTTTTTTGAAATAAAAAAATCAAAAGTGTCGAAATTTGAAAAATCAATGATGTTCTCCGAAAAAATGAAAAATTTTGTAGAATCCGAGTTTGAATATTTTTTTTTGGTATTTTTTCCTGAAAAGTACGTTTAAAGACAAACAAAAACAAAAAAAAAAGTTCCGATTAGTCAATTTTTGACATAGTTACGATCGTTTGAAGAAAAACAACATCAGTTTTTCTAAAAATTCGTAACTCTTTTTGGGTTGAATAAAAAATTTTGAAAAAATTCACAGAACTCTTTTTGGTGAGATAGTATAATATGTAAAAATTTCAGGAAAATCAAAAAGGGTCGGGTTCAAAAGTGGTCGATTTGGTGTGGAATGCCCCATATTTTTTTTTTTAATTTTTCAGTTTTGAATAATTTTTTTGTTTTAACCGTCGAAGAAAGTGAAAATAAGACAGAATGTCGATATAAACTTCTTCAAAAAACCGTAAGGTTTAGCCACAAAATACAATTTTTGGTACCAGTTAAAATGAGCCACAATTTCAAAAAATATTTTTATGAAATATATTTTTTGCTAAATTGCGGGTGCAAAATATCTTGTTCTTGCAAAAAGATGGGGCACATTAAGGGCTTTCGATTGAATCTATTAACATGTAAAAAATATTTGCGGGCTGCCCGTGGTGGGCGTTTTAAAGAAAAATTTTTAAAATTCTTTAGGCCGCCATGGTAACTTTATTTACGGACAGATTTTTAATTTCAAAGCGGCAATAACAGCGCATTCCGGAGCACCACAAAATTGATTTCTTACGTTTTTTCGTATGTCAAACACGAAAGCCGTCAAACGGATGTGAAATTTTTTTAAGGAATTTCCTGGGCTACATTGAAAAAATATTTTTTTTTCATTTAAAATTTTTTTTTTGCAAATCGTTAGAGCACCTCAATACAATCAGAAATTTGTAATAAAATTTTTTCCCCAAACACCCCGCGTAATACTTTGAAATCTTCTTTTACATTTATGAAAAAAGTTTTTTTTTTATTTTTGAATAATTTTTTTTGTCGAAACTTTTGAGACTCAGAAGACAAACAATAACTTTTAAGAGGGGCATTTTTTTCAGGGCCCTTTTAATTTAATCAACAGATGGCGCCTACTTAAATATTTTTATAAAATAAGAGGAATTTGCTATATTTAAAATATAGCAAATTTGTTGAGATAATACTATTCTATAAACAATATTCTTGATCTTAAGCTATTTGGAGTTTGTATTGAGTATGTCAAAACACACTCACTTACAAAAAATGATAATTAAACTTTAATTATGAATTGTGTTTTTATAAATAAATATTACGAACCCAAAATACCTTAAGATCAAGAATATTGTTTATAGAACAGTATTATCTCAACGAATTTGCTATATTTTAAATATAGCAAATTCCTCTTATTTTATAAAAATATTTAAGTAGGCGCCATCTGTTGATTAAATTAAAAAGGCCCTAAAAAAAGTGCCCCTCTTTAAACATTTTCGCCATCTTTCCGTTTTGACCTTTAAAATCTTCTTTTAAAAAAAACCATTCAAATAAAAATAATAACGTTTTAATAATTTGATACCGAGATAATAATTTATTTGATTTGATAATTGGAAATATTTATAAACATAATACTGTAGTCTTTTTCGTCTTTCCCGCTGCTACGCCAAATTGTAATCGTCGTTTACAATAAACTTGCAGCTACTTTAGTAACTTTATTTTTGATAAACAACTCGAAACATACATGAAATAAATCAACAATAACTAAATTGCCCGTCGTACAATTTAATTAACTATCGTCGTCTTTTTATATGTCTCACGCTCGTCGTCTTTCACGAATGAATCTGTCTTACATCTGTCACATCGTCTTTTGTCAGTCGCGTCTGTCTAAATCCCACAATACAATTATTGCACATTTTTGAAGCTGCATCCTGCATTCTTCTCAGGAGACTCCCATAACGTGAAAATATTGTATATTATAATTTATGACTGATTAAGTTTAGATATAGTATCGGACTTCATTTAATAATCTTTTTTTGTGTTTCAGGATGTCTTCGTCTCTGTTGAAAGGACTTATGGACCATTCTATTCCAACTTTTTAAAAGACAATTGGTTTTTTCTCTTAAAACTTAAGATATTCCAATCTTATTCATTTTATATAACTACACGTTTTTGATACCTTATAACGTTATAACCATTTTATCGTGTGTAACACAATATTGATATTCTTTATTATAAATAACCCTTAATTCGTAAGTTTCTTTTGTGTAAGCAGTCATGTATGTGGTAGGTAATTTTTACTACACTTTTTAGTCAAAGTTGTTAGAAAAATGTGATAGTGGTGCCAGAAAAGTAAAAAATGAGTTTGTACTCTTGAATGTATTAATCGACCAAATATATTATCTTTATTTAAATTTTTTTGTTTTACTTTTTAAGCGAACCTAAAACCAACGAGCAATTCTAATTCTTACAAGAACAATAAATTTTTATTCGTTTCAATACAACAGAAACTATAAACATACAAAGTAACTTACATTTTCTAAGATTAAATTAAAACTCCATACTTTGATCTGAAAAAAAAATAATTAGAGTGTAAATTTGCGATATATATAGAAATTTACCATTTCTAGACCTTTCTAAACCTCTCAAAAACTCTTCAAAGTGACTCACAGGTTTTAATAAACTTGTTTTCTTGTAATCCTTGATCCGCTTTACGGTTGGGGTATTTTCTTCCGGTTTATCAACCAACTGAGCTTCCTCTTCTTTTGTTTTAGCATCGTATGCGTTAATTTGATCCACTAAAAGACTAAAAAAGCAAAATTAAATCTGTATTTTTGGAGGAAGCAACAAAACTTACCTTATTGTGGGCACTTTTGTAGGATCAAACCGATCAATGTTTTTTACAGAAAACGGAATCGAAACTTTTCCTGATTTTGGATGAACACAGAAGGGTGCCTTTAGTAAATGGTTGAGTCCTGTGGTTACGTTGATATCGAGACGTGGATATGAATACTGGATCATTATTTCTTCCCTAAGGTTACGCAAACTTTTTGACCCTTTACCCTAAAATTAATATTTTTGTTTTGTGACAAACGCTAAAATCTGTTTTAATGGCAAAAAAAAATTAAACCTTTAGCTTCAAAGTTTCCAATCCATGAATAAACGCTGTCCACCGTTTTTCAGATGTGTCCACTTGCATCATGGCTTCTTCAAAGTGCAATCTGTACTCCTCATCTATTATGGATAAAAAATATTTCATCCTATCGTTGGTACCCAAAATGTCCTGTTCTATTATGATGGAATCCACAAAATACTCTTCAATTATTTTTAAAGCTCGCCTATAATAAACTTCGTAAATTAAAACTTGAAATAAAAAAATTTCAAAATAACAAAGATTTGTAGTAATTTTATACTTGTAACAAAATTTTGAAAAAAGTTTCACCTTACTCACCGAATGGAAGTGTGTATTTTGTCGCTACGTAAGAAAACTTTCTTAGCCTGATTTGCCCCACCTCTTATCAGTTGTAAATATTCTGCAATTGCAGAACGACCCATGTCGTCTAATTTTCTAGCACCGCTGTCACACACCCAACAATGGATACCTCGACGACCTGAGAAAACCCACAACAAATTATTGTAACCAAAATCTTCCCTCAAAGCCACGTCCAAAATTTTAGCAGCAATGACCATAAACTTCCAACACTTGACACAAACGTCGGTGCCGCTGCAGCACGTCCTCACTTCATCGTAATCAGTCATGTCGATGTCGAAAACTACTTCCTTCTCGATAGGAGTGAACACGTTAACCAAACGGCGCTCCTTTGGCCTAGAAGAATACACCGCACCGATATCAATTTTAACAGGGTATCGCTTTTGTATCTCTTGCATTAATTCTTCCAAATTGTTAAACGACTGAAACCGGATATAAACATCCGACACCAAAGTGAAAGAAAATTCACGATATTGCATGTAAGTGCGACTACCTGAAAAATAATATTTTTTTTGTAAAAAAGTAATAAGTCATGTAGAAACTAGCGAACCATAGCTGAGCCATTTACAAAAAGGTCCAAATGGGAACAATCTTTTATAATACAATGGTAATAAGTCCGGTAAAGTTTCTTCCTTATAATCGGTTGTCATCGTCCTGAGATTACACAAGTTTTAACTAAACGCTACACCCTTAATAAATTTAGTAAAACGAAGGACTTGGGAGCACTTTTGTATGATTTTAATGAAGGCGGGAAATTAAATTTAAAGTTAGGTTAGGAATTTGACAGTTTGTAATCAAACTTGTAAAGGGTAGTTCACACTACATGATTTATCATATGACTTAGTCATAAGAAAAGTCATGGCTAAAATCATACCATCACAACAGCCAATCATAAAAGCCATAACTTCTATAATATCAAAAATCATATAGTGTGAACGTAAAAAAATCCCTCATATGAGAAGTCATGTGACAAGTCATATGATAAATCATGTAGTGTGAACTACCCTTAAGGGACACTTCACACTTCCGACTTATTTTACTGCTAAGAAAATTCTGCGTTTTCAACCTTAGTAGACCCCAGGCAGTGAAAGAGAGTACTCATCAAGGGACAGCAAAAATCTTGTTCATCAGTTCATGCGCGTCTTTTATTTAAAATTGCAATTGCACCTTTTGCAAAGTTATTGTTTTACTCATTTTTGTTTGTCTCATCATTTCCTAGCCGACAGTGACCTTCTTTTCTGTGTCAATGTAAAAGATACTGATGAAAATCTTGTTAATCCATTCGTGCACATCCCTAAAAATCAAAGCAGATTTGGGGGGGGGGGGTTAGCATAGCTTAACATCCTAGAAATAAAGTGAGATTCTTACAGTTCACAAACATGCAGCTCAAAACTGCATTTTATTACGGTGATACATCGTTTACTCACGATGTGTAAGCAATTTAACTAAAAAAAGTCTTATCAGCTGAACACGTTTAGGAAACAAAAAAATTTGTAGTCGAATTATTACGACCAATTTAAAAATAGTGGAAAAGATTAAAATAATTTCAAATTTGCTTGTTTCAACAGCATAATCGAAATAAAAAAGACATTTTTGAATTTGCGATTTTTGAAGTTTTGGTTTTTATTGGAGTTTTGTACGAAGTGTCGGCGTCGTTCAAATGTTCTAATTTTTGTGCTTCATCTTCCCAAGGGAAAATTTTATTCTTCCAGAATATTCAACAAAAAAGTAAGTTTTTGAGCTTTTTGTGTAGTATTGGTGCAAAAACTTAAAATTTAATTTTTTGTTGCAGAGATTTCTAAACCAGATGACGTGAATGGCATTTACAAAGTCGGGAATTTGTTTGTGGTACCACGTTGGTAATGGGAAAAGCATTAATTCAAACCCCACTTTGTGCTGGTCAACAAAATAAAAAATTTGGATTCTTTCTGAATATTGAACAACCATAATAAAGTAAGTTATTAAATTTTTGTTGGCATGCAAAAAGAATTTTTAAATGACTCATCTAATAGCAAATAGTAAACTTTTCTTGTCATTGGTTTGTTGTTGCTGTGTTGTTGGAGAAACCATTTGTGCAAAAATAAAAAAAAGCACCTAGAGGTGGTCCATAAAGGACTTTTGCAATTATTTCTTATTTTTGAGCCCCTCACTCTTTTGTCTTAGTTGGTCAGCCCTAAAAACATCAAAACTTGCAAAGCAAATCAAATATGAAATTTGTATGGCAACGTCATATTTGCTCCCCCCCCTCCCGATCACACTTATGTTTGTCACGTTTTGTGACCTCTTCCAGGCATGGACTTCTTGGTTATGCTTGGTGTTTATACTAGACCCTTCGTCTATAGAACTTTATACATTTTTACAGAAAATTCTAAGATGTAGGATTATGTAAACTTAACAAAAAAATGATAAATAATTTTATTTTTAATAACCCTTTTTAATAACTATTAAATCAAAAAGCTAATTAAATAAATTTTCTTCGTTTTCAGCTATAAGTTCGGCAGTGATATCCGCGTACGTGGGAATTGTATTTCGCAAACGGTGTCGAGTATAAAGTTTTGTAGAAAAGCTCATTTTTCTGTAGTCTTTGAGTGAAAAAGTAGTGTTTAAAAGTGTTCATTTAAAAAATTCATTCGTAATCGTTTAAGTTTGTGAGTATCGGACTTATAGTGCAAGAATTGGAGGAGGAGCTGTTATGGTTAAGAAGAGTAAGGCAACAGGACAACAGTGATAAAGGTAATTTGATGAAAATAATTCTCAATCAAAATGAAAATTAACAAAAGTTTTCTTTGTTTTTGCAGGTAGGGTCCACTTCGTGGGTTTGGCAGCAAATTCAGGTTAGTCGAATTTTTTTCCTAGTGATGTAGTAGTGAATGTGATAGTGAATCGTGTGAAATGGTGAAAAATGCATTTGTTTTAAATGCACGAATCAAGAATTACAGTGGAGTAGTAAGTAAAATATATTTTTATCTTTTGAAGTACAAAAAGTGACCAATTTATAAAATGTTAAAAATTTCTCTTTTTTTACAGTGTAATAGTTGTAGGGGGCTGGAAGGCTATGCAGAAGGCTATATGTCAAAATCAAAATTAACCCTCTCAAAAAATCTCCAAAATTACTAGTTTTTAATTTTATCATTATTTCTTTACATTTATTTTCAAATTTTGTGTTTTTAGTATGTGAACACTCCTTTACAGTAGTAATTGGTACGAACATACCTTTAGTTCTTTTAACCTAAAAATTAATTTGAATTTTGTCATTTCTCAACATAACCTTACTTTTGTGCTAACCCATGTGTGGTTGGCTTTGTGAAATAGTAAAATACCGAAGTGATTTATAAAAAAGCTTAAAAATGGGTAAAAAGACCAAAATTGGAAAACAGCGAAAAGATAAATTTTATTATTTAGCCAAAGAGACAGGTAAATATAAACAAGTCCAAGGGGTTTTACTTAATTAACACTTGATCATCTTTTAGGCTACCGATCGAGAGCTGCGTTTAAATTAATACAACTAAACAGAAAATATGAATTTTTACAAAAATCTCGAGTCTGCATTGATTTGTGTGCTGCTCCCGGTGGATGGATGCAAGTGGCACAGCAAAACATGCCCGTTTCCAGTATAATAGTTGGTGTAGATTTGAATCCAATTAAACCGATACAAGGATGTATTTCCTTGATAGAAGACATCACAACAGAGAGATGCATAACGTCACTTGCAAAAGAGTTACAAAATTGGAAAGCAGATATCGTGTTAAATGACGGTGCACCCAATGTGGGTAAAAATTGGTTGTACGATGCGTATCAACAGGCGTGCCTCAATTTAAGCGCCATTAAATTGTCCACTCGATTTTTGAAGAAAGGTGGTTGGTTCATCACCAAACTCTTTCGTTCCAAAGATTACAATCCACTGATGTGGGTGTTTAAACAGTTCTTTAAGAAAGTTCACGCGACGAAACCTCAAGCTTCACGTCACGAATCTGCTGAAATTTACGTGGTGTGCCAGTATTATCTTGCACCCGATAAGATCGATGCTCGATTTTTTGATCCCAAGCATGTCTTTCAGGAGTTAGACTTGGAGTCTAATAATTTAAATGATGTTTACAATCCAGAAAAGGCTAAAAAAGCGAAGGCTCTTGGTTATCCTGACAACGATTACACTTTGTACCATAGATTGTCAGCCCGAGAATTTATGAACCACGAAACAGGACTCGAATTGTTAAAAGATATTTCAGAGGTAAGTGTTGTTTACTAATTGTAAAAGGAAATTGAAATGCATTTTTGAATTTTGATAGTCCAGGCTCTAAATCGTTTGAAAATAGTATTATTGTAAAAAAGGGGGGGGCACCAAATAAAATAGGGCATTTGAAATTCTGCTCAAAATTTCACTTAGGGGCCATCCAGGCCCGTACCCAGGATTTAATTTCGGGGGGGCGGGCACTTAGTAAAAAGTAAAATTTTTAATGGTTTTTCTTTCGAGAATTTTTATTATTATAAACAAATTTTCATTTACTTTGAAAAAAAAAATTTTTTTTGAACATTTTGGGGGGGCACGTGCCCCCAGGTGCCCCCCCTGGGTACGGGCCTTGTCAAAGGTTGTCACATTTTTAGAATCCCTTTCATCTGATGTGCCATCACACATTTTTCAATTTTATGCATGTATTTAAAAATAATCAAAAGAAAACAGTTATTTTCATTTTTTTCTTATTTTTATTAAATAATCTTTAATCAACATAAAGTCAAATATTTTTGATAATAGAGAAAACAAACGACTGTAACGTCACAAAGCTTTTGACCCCCCCTGCCCCTTGTCACATAATGTCACATTCTGGTGATACCCCCCTACCCCTTTAACGTGTGACGTAATTTATGGATGACCCCTTACCACCAGGCTTCTCAAATTAATTGGGGACAAGTAGGCTATCTAAAAATTTTTAGGTAGGCAGGCTAAAATTTTTGTTATTAACTGACAAGGGGGATCTATAGCTGACTTTTGTTTGTAATGAAATTAAAGAAAAAATATGGAAATGATTGTCTTAGTTTGATCTAATTTGCTCTCCCTTATTAATCCATTCATGTGCGTCATTCCTACTCATAATGTGGGATTTTTTCCGAAAAGAGAAAGTGCATGTCGCTGCCCCCTCCCCTTAAAATGCAAAATTAATTGCATTTTTTTTGTGGCCTCGTTGATAATTTTGATTATTGTAAGGAACTTGCTCGGAGGGCTCAAAATTTTTAAATGCCCAACTTTGTAAAAAATGAAATTAAACTGATTGAAATTTTTTTTTTGAATTTCATTGAAACTTTGTAAAAAATGAAATTAAACTGATTGAAATTAATAGAAGCTCATTCAGATTCTAACAAACAATTACAAGCTTATTTAGGCTTTAACGTTTAACACCAATTTCATCCCAAAAATTTGATTGGGGGAGGGGGGGGGGTCAGAGACATGTACGTGAAAAAAGATCCTATGCTGAGCTCATCTGCGCTCTTATTAAAAAAATATATCACCTAAATATCTAACTAATTTCATTTTTTAAGTAGGGAATGCTAGGCACATTAAAATGCACACGAATTTTTCTCAAATCAAACAACGCTTCTAAAAGATTGTAACTAAATTTTAATAACCTTTGTTTTAGATTGTTTTAGATGA
This sequence comes from Rhagonycha fulva, assembly GCA_905340355.1. Classification (NCBI taxonomy): domain Eukaryota; kingdom Metazoa; phylum Arthropoda; class Insecta; order Coleoptera; family Cantharidae; genus Rhagonycha; species Rhagonycha fulva. Next base: position 6,840,809 of record HG996559.1, read on the forward strand.
CCCCGAAATAGTTGAACATCCCAAAACAACAAAAGAAATCGTCGAGTGCTGCAAGGACATCAAAGTTTTAGGTAGAAAGGATATCAAATTATTGCTCGCTTGGTGGAAAGCAGTGCGCACGGATTTCAACAAAGTCGATGTCACAAAAAGCGATGTTGCCCCAGAATCCGACGCAGACGACGCCGATGACACCAAGGACGCAGATATTAAGGAATTGAGTGAAATGGAGAAACAAATTAGCGAATTAGAAAAAGAGGAGAGTAAGGAAAACAAACGGAAGAAAAAGAAGGTGCAAAAGGAGAGAACTAAACTAAACGAGCGTTTGAATTTGAAGATGGTACACAAAAATGATGGTGGACCTGTACACGAAGACACGGATATATTTAATTTAAGACAAATTAGCAACTCGCAACAAATTTCTAAGCTGATTGATCAAGATCCTGACGTTTTTGCCGAGCCCGAAGAGGAAGAAGATACAATTCCTAAAAAGAAGAGGGAGAGGTATATAAAAGAGGAGTCACACCTTTCCAGCTCGGGGCTGTACTACAAAGATTCCGATTCGGAATTAGAAATGGAAAGTGATGTTGAAAACGACGACGATGACGTTAAAGAAGGGTTGAATTTGAGTGAGGATGAAGAACCTGTAGATGAAAATGTTGAAGAAATGGATGAAGAAGAAAAGGAACATCCACTTATTACTGACTTGGATCACAGAACTGCTGATCAAAAGAAGGCGTACAAAGCACAGTTGTGGTTCCAAAGGGATGCATTTAAAGACGTTCTCGACGAAGGTGATGAAGATGCCGACCTTGATGTTCTGGTTAAGAGGTACAAAAAGGAAGGCATCACAGTGGTCGGCGAAAATAATGCCAAAGATAAAGAAGAGGAAGAGAACAACGAGGAAACATTAGAAGACGACGATGATTCAACAGAGAGTGATGACAGCGATTACGTTGTTGAAAAAATGGCAAAGAAGAAATCTAGAAAACGTCAGCAAGCCGTAAAATCTGAAAGCAATGTGGGTAAGAGGAAGTTGACGGAAGAAGAGTTGGCGCTTGGAACAATGATGATTAACAGTAAAAGGACTAAACGTGATTTGGTCGATGCAGCATGGAATCGTTACGTTTTTAACGATCAGCACTTGCCCGATTGGTTTGTTGACGATGAAAAGAAGCACATGATGAAAGAAATACCTGTACCGGCCGACTTAGTGGCTGATTACAAGACAAAATTGGAAGACATCAACGTAAAATCGATCAAGAAAGTTGTGGAGGCTAAACAACGTAAACAGCGTCGCACGTATAAAAAATTGCAAAAAGCAAAGAAGCAAGTCGAGTCTATAATGGATAATGAAGATGTTTCTCAGAGAGAAAAAGAAAGACAGGTTAAAAAGTAAGTATTTAAAAATTTTGTTTTTGTTTAGAAATTTCTGGTTTTGAAATCAATTTTGACTTTTTACTTTTCTTTTTAATATTTAAAGGAAGTTTATACACAAATAATTAATTGAAACTTTTTTTAGGGCGTATAAAAAGGCAGATAAAAAGAAAGAGGAAATTAAATATGTAGTTATGAAAAAACAGAAGAAGGGAGCAAAAATACGATCAAAACCTGCCGGTATTAAGGGACGTTATAAGGTGGTCGATTCTAGAATGAAGAAAGACTTGAGAGGTCAAAAGAAGGCTGCAAAGAAAAATGCAGCAAAATCTAAACCATCCAAAAAACCACGAGCTAAAAAAAATTAAATATTTTATAGGTTTAAATAATTTGTAAATAAAGGAGTTACATTTTTAAAAAATATTTTATTACGGTTTACTGACGTTCATTTTTTAAATTGTTTAGGTAGGACTAGAGGGAGAAGGGGAGAGGAGAATTTTCCAAAGGTCTTTATACAATTTTTAATTGGTTTTGATAATGTATTGACATTTACTTATGTTAATTTAACATTAAGAGGGGCATTTTTTTCAGGGCTCTTTTAATTTAATCAACAGATGGCGCCTACTTAAATATTTTTATAAAATAAGAAGAATTTGCTATATTTAAAATATAGCAAATTTGTTGAGATAATACTATTCTATAAACAATATCCTTGATCTTAAGCTATTTTGAGTTCGTATTGAGTATGTCAAAACACAATCACTTACGAAAAAAGATAATTAAACTTTAATTATAAATTGTGTTTTTATAAATAAATATTACGAACTCAAAATAGCTTAAGATCAAGAATATTGTTTATAGAATAGTATTATCTCAACGAATTTGCTATATTTTAAATATAGCAAATTCCTCTTATTTTATAAAAATATTTAAGTAGGCGCCATCTGTTGATTAAATTAAAAGGGCCCTGAAAAAATGCCCCTCTTAATTATGTTAATTAGCAATTTTGTATCAAAAAACCCAATGAATTAAAATTTAAAATATGTTTTAAAATATTAAACATCATTGGTTTCTATCCATTTGTTATTTATTAAAATAACAACTGGCAACATTTTTTCAGTGTATTAAAACAAAAATAACAAAATAAAAGGAATTTTATATAAAAATTTTTTGCATGTTTCAGATCTGATTTTATGTTTTGAAAAGGTTAAATGAAGTTTTGTTTTGATCATAATTTGAATGATTTCAAAAGACGCACCTTTTAAAACCAATGAAAAACGTCGATTCTAAATCTAGGTAATCGCGCCAGGTTTGGAAAGTTGTCGTCCAAATTAAAAATTGGGTTTTTAATAGGACGGAACATTAATTAAATATTGAATTTGTTTAATTAAATCTATTTTTAAATTGTCAACTTTAATTAAGTAAATACAAATTTAGAGGTTTAAATATATTTTGTGAGTGCTATAAAAGCATTCATAAAGTTTGATGAATTTTCCCATTGATTGACTGTATTTCATTTGGAAACATGCGATATTAAATTTATGTACGATTTTTAAGTAATTTATAACATAACTAGGGAGGTTCTCCTCCGAATGTCATATATGATTGTTCGGTCTCATCTGTTTATAAAATTCTCTAAGTTTATTCATGCGCGTCGTTAAATGACAGTTGGAATCTCTTTAACCCATTCATGCGCGTCACTAATTATGAAAAAATGCGATAAAAAAGTGCACACGCCGTCAACAGGATGAGGTGCGCTTTCAACAACTGAGGGGTTCTTACCTGAAAAGTCGATAATTTCTTAAATTATAAGGAGGGTTTGTCCATTATAAGTGGATTTTTTTTGTGTGGAAAAACAAGATAAACTCGTACGCATTTGGACCGCTTAATCGAGTACTTTGTACTATCTCCAATTTCACTGGAAGGCTAAGTTGAGAAATTCTGTACAGTCCACGAAACTCAACCAGTAATCACATCACTCCACTATTGTAGCTTCCATTATAAGTGGATTACAAATGGGGGATTAACATATTAGCAGAAATAGCAATTGTTATTTGTTACGGTCCCCGCGCACGGCAGATGAGTGCTTTTTTGTAAAGAAAAGCTTTTCCAAAAAATAGAAGGAATGGACATGCATAACCAACTTTTTTGGGGGGGGGGGGGGGAGAATCTCAAATTTGCCAACTGAATTAATTCAAACTTTTCAACTTTTTGTAAATTTAAGCCCGTATGACACGCCGCATAATTTTGCATAAAATTTACATGTAAACGGTAACTAAGCAATGAAAAACGTGTGATGGCTACTAATACCCTATTTCTATTGGTTAGTTATCATTTACATGTAAAATTATGCATCGTGGCATACAGGCTTTAGACATAAAAAATGCCAAATTGACCAGCTTTTGAGTGTTTTTGCCAAATTCCTAATGAACACGTCCCTGATAGAAGAAGGGGCCCGCACTGGCTTACATTATAAATAATACACATATTTACAGCATGGACTAAGTCCATAACTTACCCCCATGACATATTATAGCGGAAACCGCAAGTCTTAAATCGCTTTCCAGCGGACAAAATTTCGCCAAATTTTGATGGCGACCGCAGCGGGAGTTTCCGCCTGCCACTGCATTTATCTCGAATTTTGTCCGCAGGAAAGCGATTTAAGACTTGCGGTTTAGGCAGTTTCTCGCTTAATATGTCATATGGGCTTTTGTGTAATGACATATAGGCGAGAAATCGCTAAAACTAGCGGCACGCTTTCAAAAAGTGGAAGGTTTTTAACGGGTTTCAACCCGTCAGCAGTGTAATCTTAATGCACAATGACACATTACGTTCCCGCCTGCCGCTGCGGTCGCCGGCAAAATTTATCTCGCGTCTTGTCGACGGGAAGGCGATTTGTGGTTTCGGCGGGGGAACATACACAAACTAATGGCTGATGACATATTGTCTAGTAACCGCTGCGGTTTGCGACTTGCAATTCAGTATCTTTCGTGATTTTAAAGCAGTTTTTGTTCCTGCTGCTTTTGGCGATTTGCGGTTTCTCGCCTAACCCTCATGACATATTATAGCGGAAAGCGGCTAAACCGCAAATCTTAAATCGCTCTCCCGCGGACAAAATTTGAGATAAATTTTCGGGATAAATGGAGTGGCAGGCGGAAACTCCCGCTGCGGTCGCCATCAAAATTTGGCAAAATTTTGTCCACGGGAAAGCGATTTAAGACTTACGGTAATATGTCATTAAACAGAAAAGCGGTTTTTGTTCCCGCTACTTTTGACGTTTTGCGATTTCCCGCCTAAGGCTCATGACATATTAGGCGGGAAATCGCAAAACGTTGAAAGCAGCGAGAACAAAAACCGCTTTTCTGTTTAATGACATTATTTAGGCGAGAAACCGCAAATCGCCAAAAGGAGGGGGAACAAAAACTGCTTTAAAATCACGAAAGATACTGAATTGCAAGTCGCAAACCGCAGCGGTTACTAGACAATATGTCATCAGCCATTAGTTTGTGTATGTTGTATGTTTCCCCGCCGAAACCGCAAACCACAAATCGCTTTCCCGTCGACAAGACGCGGGATAAATTTTGACGGCGACCGCAGCGGCAGGCGGAAACGTAATGTGTCATTGTGATTACTCTGCTGGCGGGTTTCAAGTGTGCCACTAGTTTTTGCGGTTTCCCGCTTAATATGTCATGAGCATTACAGAGATTTTTATAACTTATACAGAGATTGTTGTACTCACTCGGTTTGGTGTATGGATAAGGGAGGTGAACTACAGACTGAACTAAATTCTTTCAGTAGAAAGAGTTCGAATCTCGACCGTTGAAAGTGCTCTTCATTTCCTCGTACATTTTATTTAATTTTTGTTTTTTTTTTTTTAATTTAATTCATTGTTTTGATAAAATAAAGTTAAGACGATTAACTCAAATTTCACTATATCAAACAAAGGTTTTTTTTAATTTTTCTTGTAAAAAAAAATTATTTAAGTTGGACAGGACGCGCATGAATCGATTAACGAAATTTTTTCTGTCTCCCCCAAAATAATTGTTTTTTTATGATACAAGTATAATTTACTATAAAAGTTGGTTGATTCTAGCAAGCAAGAGCGGATTCAGCTCTCTTGACTTAAAATCCTAAAAATACAAGTCAAAACTGTGCTGTTAATAAAATACTTTTTTACACGATTCAAAAAATATTAATTAAGTAAAACATAAAACTATTTCGGTACAGGCTTAAAATTTTAAAATTAATTTTGAAGCAGTAATTTCTTCAAATATGACCAATCACAGCGCTTGTAGTGCTGGTCACATTATTGCTTTGAAGTTAATCAAAATTTTAAGCCTGTAGCAAAATAGTTTTATGTTTTATCTTCGTAATTTTTTTGGAATCATTTAAAAATATTAATTACTAGCTGACCCGGCAAACTTCGTTTCGCCTCAGAATCGATAAATGATTTAACTTTTGAGCGGAATTATTAGCAAAATCGGTCCAGCCGTTCACGCGTGATGCGATGACCAAGGGAAATAGAGATTCATTTTTATATATAGAGATTAACAGCACAATTTTGACTTGTTCAATACCTTTATTTTACGCTACGAGAGAGGCGCCTTAAGTTTCTAGTAGTGGTAAAAATGTTTTTTTAAATTTTAATTCTTTTTTTAAATTTGTATCAATTTTAGTACATTATTTAACCGCTTTTTATCGATTTTTTAAAATTCACGGTGCGAGGAAAAATTTCCCGCTCTACCTACTCTTGTATATTTTTCTGCACGTTAGATTTGTACATATAAGAATAATTTTGTTTTCCTGCTTCCGATCACGTAAGTGTGTCTTATGTGCTTGGCTACACCCGACGTAAGTTGTTCATTGCGTTTGTTTATTAGTTACCGTTGGCGACGGAATTTAATAATGTCACTTATTTTCCTAGGAAAATAATAAATGAATGTCATACAGATTTAATTTACATTTGTTTATCATTTCTAAGGAACGGAAAGGCAAAGCAAATTTATAAATTAAAAATAATGAAATTAAAATTTTAATTAAATATTTGACGGTCTAGGTCAAATTGTAATATTATAGAAAAATATTGTCCGGTGCGCCCCCGGAAGCAGGAAAATATTTTTTATTAAGAGCACATTCTTGACTCGTTCAAACTCTGAATTGTAAGCTACGAGAGAGGCGCCTTAATGTTTTTATTTAGCTAATATTATTGAATCGTTTAACAGTTTCCGTACTGAATTGTTGGCACCGTTTCTAGTCCGAATTAATAAATGTTTTGAATATGCAAAATAAATTTTAAAATATCTGTAACTTTATTACCTATACACATTATAGAGGGTGCTGAGAACGAAGGCTCTTAAGGCCTAAACAGAATGAACGCGAAACCAACGCGACGTAACGTCCGTCAAACGCTGACGTTACGCTTTCGAAACGACACTGCACAGAATAGCGCGAAACCGACGCGACGTCAAAAACCTAACCTCACAGCCTAACCTGCATAATCTTAAAATAAGTGTTGTTATTTGTTGACGTGTTAACTTATTCTCTTAGCTTATTCTTATTAAAATTAAAGACAATGGATGATTTCGAACTATTTTTAAATTTTTACATGTTATATTTAATGTATTTATAAAAATGACAAATAATGTTACCAACTTATTTTGATTTAAGAATTAAATCACCAAATTGTAGTTGGTAGTGGTCGTTTCGCGTTAAGTTTGCCAACGTTCGACGTTGGGATCGCGTTGCGAGCGTTCATTCTGTTCGAACGTATTGCAACTACATACATTTAACTTTTGACGGACGTTACGTCGCGTTGGTTTCGCGTTCATTCTGTTTAGGCCTTTAAAAACAAACAAATCGTGAAAAAATCGACGATTGAAATTTTTTATAATGTTCAAATTAGTCAAATGTGAGTAAATAAGAATTAATAAAACCAGCTTAAATTAATGCACATCACACTTTACTTAATTATTTTGATGTTATACAAACGGGTTAAGTTTTAAGGTTAAGGCCTAAACAGAATGAACGCGAAACCAACGCGACGTAACGTCCGTCAAACGCTGACGTTACGCTTTCGAAACGATACTGCACAGAATAGCGCGAAACCGACGCGACGTCAAAAACCTAACCTCACAGCCTAACCTGCATAATCTTAAAATAAGTGTTGTTATTTGTTGACGTGTTAACTTATTTTCTTAGCTTATTCTTATTAAAATTAAAGACAATGGATGATTTCAAACTATTTTTAAATTTTTACATGTTATATTTAATGTATCTTATAAAAATGACAAATAATGTTACCAACTTATATTGATTTAAAAATTAAATCACCAAATTGTAGTTGGTAGTGGTCGTTTCGCGTTAAGTTTGCCAACGTTCGACGTTGGGATCGCGTTGCGAGCGTTCATTCTGTTCGAACGTATTGCAACTACATACATTTAACTTTTGACGGACGTTACGTCGCGTTGGTTTCGCGTTCATTCTGTTTAGGCCTTTAGTTTATTATGGTTTAGTGGCTTCCATTTTGGCGATTTTTTAAATCGTTTTATAGTTTGAATTTGATTGGTTAGCTGCTTAATCTGTGTTGTGATTCGTTAAAACCGGTAACATTTACCGCAGAGGGTGTCGGGAACAACTGACGCTTGAAAGGTCGTAAAATAAAATTTGCCGGTTAATGACATTTTGCCGAGTTTAATTTATCGAATGTGAGTGTTATAATTAAACGGTTGATATAATTGTATTCTATTGATCAGTTCGCGAGTTTCACTAGTTCGTAACATAATCATGAGTTGATTGTTCTAACAGTTTTGTTTAATGATAAATGGCGGATATTAAGGTAGGCAAAAGTGTGATAATTATTGCAATTTTAGTTTCGCGACGTAAAATTGCAGTTCTCGTTTTGCCTCTTTTACTTCCCCAAGTATTTTGTTGACAAATTTAATGTTACGGAAACAGAGCAGTACTTTGAGAATCATTTCTAATTACATATTCAACTCCACACTCCACAGATTTTCAGGGCACTATCATTTTGTTAGTAACGACTTAACCTTAAAACTTAATTTTTGCTTTTGTAAACAATTCGTTAACCAACCCCTCTTTGCAGAGCTTATTTAACAAGATGTCGGGGCAAACAAATAACGGTATAAGCGATGGAGGTGATGCTCCACCACCTGCAGCAGCTCCTTCAGGTCCTAAAAAGAAAGCGACAATCGAAAAAACCTATCAAAAGAAAACACAACTTGAACATATTTTGTTGCGTCCGGACACATATATTGGGTCGGTCGAGCACACTAAGGAAGTTATGTGGATTCACGACTCTGAGAAGGGGGTTATGGTGCAAAAGGAACTTTCTTTTGTTCCAGGTTTGTACAAAATCTTTGATGAAATATTGGTAAACGCTGCCGATAACAAACAACGCGATAAAAACATGGATACCATTAAAGTTACAATCGATCCTGACGAAAATATAATTTCGGTGTGGAATAACGGAAAGGGTATACCGGTGGTGATGCATCAGGATGAAAAAATGTTTGTGCCCACAATGATTTTTGGTCACCTCTTAACGTCGTCTAATTACAACGACGAAGAGGAGAAAGTGACGGGTGGAAGGAACGGTTATGGTGCCAAGTTATGTAATATCTTTAGTACAAAGTTTACCGTGGAAACCGCGTCGAGAGAATATAAAAAACATTTCAAACAAACGTGGGGTAGTAACATGACGAAAGCGTCGGAACCGAAAATAAAAGCTTACACTGGAGATGATTTTACTAAAATTACGTTTACACCTGATTTGTCCAAGTTTAAAATGGATAAGTTGGATGATGACATAGTTGGATTGATGTCTCGTAGAGCGTTCGACATTGCCGCTTCATCTCCTGGCGTCAAGGTATTTCTAAATGGATCCAGACTTCCAGTTAAAAACTTTAAAGATTACATAGATTTGTACACCAAAAATAAGGAAGATGATTCGGGTAACCCGTACAAGATTGTGTACGAGAAAGCAAACGAACGGTGGGAAATTGCTCTCATGGTTTCCGAGCGCGGATTTCAACAAGTATCGTTTGTGAACAGCATTGCCACTACGAAAGGAGGTCGCCATGTGGATTACGTTACCGACATGATCGTGAAGCAGCTCATCGAAGTTCTAAAGAAGAAAAACAAAGGAGGCATCAACATCCGACCATTTCAAGTTAAAAACCACATGTGGATCTTTGTCAACTGCTTAATCGTCAATCCCACCTTTGATTCACAAACTAAAGAAAATATGACACTGCAAGTTAAAAGCTTTGGTTCGAAGTGTGTTCTCTCAGAAAAATTCATCAACCAAATTTCAAAAGGTGGAATAGTGGAATCGGTTCTTACCTGGGCAAAATTTAAAGCTCAAACCGAATTGAACAATAAAACCAGCGGTAAAAAACAATCCAAACTGAAGGGAATTCCAAAACTGGAGGATGCGAATGAAGCCGGCACGAGGAAGGCTTTACAGTGCACACTGATTTTGACGGAAGGAGATTCTGCCAAGACATTGGCAGTTTCTGGCTTGGGAGTCATCGGTCGAGATTTTTACGGAGTTTTTCCGCTTCGTGGTAAATTGCTAAACGTACGGGAAGCAACTCACAAGCAAATTTTGGAAAATGCAGAAATTAATAACGTGATTAAAATTTTGGGACTGCAGTATAAAAAGAAATATAACAACGAAGACGACATGAAGACGTTGCGTTATGGAAAGGTGATGATAATGACCGATCAAGATCAAGATGGGTCCCATATAAAAGGACTTGTTATAAATTTCATCCATCACAATTGGCCGGAATTACTGCACCGCAACTTTCTGGAAGAATTTATCACCCCGATCGTAAAATGTAGGAAACGAAATGAAGTTTTGTCGTTCTTTTCGCTGCCCGAATTTGAAGAATGGAAGAGCAACACAGCGAATTTTGCTAGTTACAGTATAAAGTACTACAAAGGGTTGGGTACTTCGACTGCGGTCGAAGCAAAGGAGTACTTCTCCGATATGGCGAGACATCGAATCAAGTTTAAATACGGCGGACAGCAAGACGACGATAGCATCGTATTGGCTTTCAGCAAAAAACACGTAGATCATCGTAAAGAGTGGCTCACTAACTTCATGGTGGAAAGTAAAAGAAGAAAAGAAATTGGGCTACCAGATAGATATCTGTATACAAGCACCACCAAGCAAGTTTCCTATTCGGATTTTGTAAACTTGGAGTTGGTGTTATTTTCGAACGCCGACAATGTCAGATCGATTCCAAGCTTGGTAGACGGTTTCAAGCCCGGGCAAAGGAAGGTCATGTTTACAATTATTAAACGTAACGACAAAAAGGAAGTCAAAGTTGCCCAATTGATTGGTTCTGTTGCGGAGCGTTCGGCGTACCATCACGGCGAAAATACGCTTGCGGGAACGATCGTTAATTTGGCTCAAAACTTCGTTGGAAGCAACAACATTAACCTGTTGGAACCGCGCGGTCAGTTTGGTACAAGATTAAATGGCGGTAAAGATTCGGCCAGCGCCAGGTACATTTTCACGAAAATGTCTCCGTTAACCAGGTTAATTTTCCATCCCAACGATGACCCTGTTTTGAAACATGAATATGATGATAATTTGAAAATTGAACCCGTGTGGTACATTCCCATTATTCCGATGGTGTTGGTGAATGGTGCCGAGGGCATAGGTACGGGTTGGATGACCAAAATTCCTAATTATAATCCGCGGGAACTTGTAAAAAATATATTTAATTTGCTGAACGGAGAAGATCCAGAACCTTTAATTCCCTGGTACAAGAACTTCAAGGGAACCATTGAAGACTGTGGTGAGGGTCGATATGTTGTTAGTGGTGAAATTGCAATTATTGGTCAAGATAAGATAGAAATCACTGAATTGCCTGTTGGAACTTGGACACAGTCTTATAAAGAAAACGTCCTGGAACCCTTACTTCATGGTATGCATTTATAAAAGGGTTATAATTAAAACTTGATCTAATAATTTGTTTTTTAAGGTTCCGAGAAAGTAAAAGCAGTCATATCCGACTACAAAGAGTACAATACCGACACCACTGTGAAATTTGTAATAACGTGCTTGCCAGGTCAATTACAAAATTTAGAACAAGGTGGATTGCATAAAGTGTTTAAGCTGCAGTCCATGATCAACACCTCCTCCATGTGTGTATTTGACGAATTAGGTTGCTTGAGGAGGTAAGTCGGTTTCAACAATGTATTGCTTTGTTTTTACACATTTTTGCTACTTAGGTTCACTTCTGTCATGGATATCTTACAAGAATTTTATACCTTGCGGTTAAAGATGTATCAAAAGCGCAAAGATTACTTGCAAGGCATGTTAGAAGCTGAAGCAAAAAGATTAACCAACCAGGCACGCTTTATTATGGAAAAGTGTAATGGAGCTATAACCGTTGAAAATAAGAAAAGAAAAGTAATTGTGGAAGAATTAATTAAAAGAAAATATGATCCAGATCCTGTTATGGAGTGGAAATCAAAATGTAAAGATGATGATGAAGAAGAAGGAAATAACACACAGGAGGAAGAGGAAGCAGATGATGATGTCAAAAAGAGTGGTAAGTTGTTAAATATTATGATATTCCTTAATTATTAAGTCCAGTGCTTTTACCTTTGAAAATGGTAAAAAGTGAAAAAAAATTATAGTAGGATGAAACCCATTGGAAAAGGTAGAGAATATAACAAAAATTAAAGAAAAAATAAATTACGGGAGATCTGAGGTCGGGAAGGGGGCGGGGGTGAGTTTTTAAGAGGTGCATGTCCCCCCCCAATTCGAATTTTTACTTCAAAACAGTCTAAATCGTTTGTGCCTGTTTGTGCAAACATTATTTTCGTTTGTACCCAAATAGTTTTTGAGATTTTCAAGAAATACATCAAGGATACTGACGCGCATGAGTGGATTAACGAGATTCTTAGCACGGGGAAACACAGAATTTTTTGAATTTTGGATTCAAAGTTAACGAGATTCTGGATAACACCTACAGGATCAACTTCAAAAGAGTTGCAATCGCCTGTACAGGGTGGCTCAATTTCGATCCTTCTTATGGGGAAATCGGTAACTATGGGAGATATCAAAAAATGGATGGCGCATCCTCGATCTCTTTTTTTGGGAAAATCTCAATAGCGAAAACCAGAATTTGCTATCTTTTTTTGTTTTTGAGTTATAGCCAAAAATTCGATAAATAGACTTTTCTATAAATGTTGATATCTTGGTTGTTTTTGAAGTTACCAAAAAAGTGTTAACACTTTCTTCAGTGTAAATTAAAGTGTAAATTTTAATAAATAGCTCAAAATTGTAGGTACATAATGATTAAAAAAAAAATTTCCGATTTGAGTTATTTTCATTATTTGCATTTTCTGAGTACATTTACAATAGTAATGTATATTTTTTTATACCATCAGAAAGTAGAGATTTCAACAAACAAAAAACACACCTACTTTTTTAAATAAGCAGATATTTTGACGTGAGAATTTTCGATTGAAAATTAAGGTGCTTTTTCGATATTAAGTCAAAATCAGGTGAAAAAATGAATATTTTAAATCAAAACAATTACCGTATTTTTGGGACATACAAAGGTAAGTTTTCACCAAATTTCGTGAAAAATAAATTTTTTTTGCAAAAGGTAAAAATGAAAAACCAAAAACTCGGTTATTTGAATTTTTCACATAAATTTTGAGATTATGTGAAAAAAGAGTCGATACAAAAGTTGTAGATCTTTTTATTACCTACAACTTTGCCATTTAACTTTTTTTCATAGGACTTGCACTTTTGCCGGAAATCGAGATAAACCGTTTTTTTTTTACCCTTAAAAACTCACCCCCTCCCCCTTCCCGATCTCAGATCGCCCGTAATTTATTTTTTCTTTCATTTTTGTTATATTCTCTACCTTTTACAATAAGTTTCATCCTACTATAATTTTTTTGGTCTCAAAAATTATCGACCCTGGTCTGTGTTGTGAAGATTGCGCCATAATTTTTGGTCGGAAATGGTAAATAAATTTGCTGTTGATTTGTTTTAAAATTAAATTGTCTTTCACAGTGTAGATCAATTAGGTAACAATTTCTATAATAAAATTTCTTGAATCTCGTGCAGAGTGTACTAATTTATTTACCCTGCATCGGTATTGGTTGGTGCAGAACACTTCTGATAAGTTTGAAAATCTTCAAATTCATATTTGCGGTTATATAAATTTTTGTATCACTTTGAAAATGAAACAAGATTTACTCGATATCTCTAATTGTCCTTAAGTGGGCACGAAATAGTCAATAATTATTATACAACTTATTTATTTTGACAGAAAAAGACTTCCAAAATCAATCAGATGTCAAAAAGTTTGACTATTTGCTTGGTTTGACAATGTGGATGTTAACGGATGAAAAGAAAAACGAACTTTTGAAACAAAAAGATAATAAAATGACCGAGCTGGAGATCTTAAAAGGTAAAACGCCTAGTGACTTGTGGCGGAACGACCTTAACGAATTTGTAGTCAAATTGGATGAAATTGAAGAAAAGGAGAGACAGAGTGAAGCAGGAGTTAAGAGTGAAACGAAAGAGAAGAAAAAAGGTGCTTCTAAAAAGAAGATCCTACACGAAGAAGCTATGCCTTCCCCGATGGGTCGTCGTGTAGTTCCAATTATTTCAGATGATATAAAAAAGAAAATTCAAAAAGCAGTTTCAGCAAAGGAAAACAAAGGCAGAAAAATCAAGAAGGAAAACTTGGCTGATGTAGGTTACGCTTTTTTCTTTCAAATTTTCTCTTTTTAATTTCATTTTGTTGTCCGTACAGGAAGAAAAGGATGAATTTGATTTGATGGTTCAAAGCAAGAAAACATTGAAAGATAAGGTTGGTACACCTGAAGAGGTTGAAAAGAAGGTGAAGTCGAAAAAAGGCAGGGATGGTTTCAAACAAACTAAATTAAACTTCAAAGTAAAGGATGACACCAGTAAAGTCAACGGGACACCTAAGAAGGGTAGGAAGAAAAAGTTTGATTCGGATAGTGAGGGTAATTCAAGTAGTTCAGACGTTAAGTTTGAAATTGACGATAGTCCGGTAAAAGATAAGGCGCCGAGTAGGCGAGCTGCGCAACGACAAATCAAATACTCTTTGGATTCTTCCGACAGCGAAGCCAACCAGATTGAAGATTTCGACAGCGACAACGAATTGAAATTGATGAACGTAAATCATGACGATGATGAGCCCAAGGTGGCCCCACTCCATATTGATTCTGACAGCGACGTAGATATGGCACCGAGAAGAGCTGAAACGAGTTCTGAGGATTTGTTCGATTCTTTAATAGGTAATTGTTTTTTTTTTTTTTTATTTGGTCAAATTAAAATATTTTGAACTTTAGGTAAAAAGCCGCTCTCACCGCTACCAATGTCTAAACCAACCACGTCAAAACCAGCATCAAAACCACAAGCTGTGAGCAAAAAACGAAGTTTGTCTTCGTCTGGGTCGGAATTCAATTTTAGTGATAAAGATTCCGATTTTGAAAATAAGAAAAGTAAACCGATAAAAAAGAAAAAGGTAACACAAAAATCAGCCGATAGTGCTCCTGCGAAACCTAAAGTCACAAAACCTAAAGTTACTAAACCTAAGAGTAAAAAAGTGGAATCTTCAGATGAAGACCACTTCTCAGATGTGAAAGGTGGACGTTCCGACAGTGAAGAAAGTGACGATTACAAACCACCCCCTCCAAGTAACCGAAATGCCAGAGCAAAAAAAGTAACAAAATACAATTTTGATTCTGATTCTGATTAAATAATTTGTTTTTATCTCAAAAAACGTCGCCAGTTTTTAGCTCAATTTACATTTTAGATGTATTTAATTTTTCATTTAAGTTATTTGTAATTTTTTGTAATTGTAAATTTTGTTTTTAACTTGATAAAATTTTCTAATAAGGATATTAATAGTTTTTAATTATAAAATTTTATTTCTTCATATTTTTATTACTGTAATTTTATTTAATTAACTCGTTCCTTGTCCTCGCCCATCCATTAGTTTTTTACTTTTTTATTCAATATTTGAAATAAATAATCATATGGACAGATGATCTTTGTTATTGCGCATCAGAGCCCCTAATTCTTTTATTATTTTAGCGGTTGTTCTTAATTTGCAATATTTTGTGTTATTATTTTCAGATATTTTTTATAAAATTAATCTTAAATTTATCGAGAATATTTTTTTCGATAAAATTTTTGTTTTTAAAATTTTAAATTGGCCAAAACTTAATCTATGTCATTGAATTACCTTGTAGTATGCTGGTTCCAGCTTTTTAGATTATTTAATTTGGTATCTTTGTAAATGCTACGATTTTAAACATGGGGTTTTTATCTCTGCTTTTTTGGACTTCCGTATATTGGGTAGTGTCCGACATTATGTATCAAAAATTTGTTTTTACTTTACCATAAATAGTATTGTTTTCCAGATTTTGACTGATTTACATTCCTTGAGGTCCCACAAGTTGAAAGAGACCAAACATTACGAAATATCCGTGAATTTTGGGTGCGCTCTAGCTCTCAAAGTAATGAAAATTTTATGACTAAATTACCTATTTAATATTTTTTTCAGAGAACATTGTGGTTGGAATCGATTTATAGAAACTTGAAAATAGGGGTGACGCGCATGAATTAATTAACGAGATTCCACAGATTTTTTTTTTATTAATTTCCTTTTTGTAATTTAGGGACTGTAAGTACAAGTACTTCTTGAAGTCTTGCAAATTGAAAGAGACCAAATGCCATTGTCACTCAATTTTATGTTAGCTCTACTTCCCAACCAAGTTTTATAATTTATCCTTTTATATTAAGAGCTGGTAGTGAATAGATTTTAGTTGTTATCTGTTGTGATTAAACTAACGACAGTCCACTGTTCCTTAAATTGAATTACTTTTACACCAATCAATGTTTGTAATTAAATTAACTTTTGAAGGGGGGTGAGGTTGAAGACAAGTTTAGATGGATGAATCTCTCCACACTTACGGGGTTAATTGTCATTTTTTTTGTAGTCTGGTTTTTAAAAGCTTTTATTTAACTTGGTTTATTTATTAAATTACATATTTTGAGTTTTTGGGAGTTCAAAATAAAAATTTTTTACACCCTCATCATTTTGATACTGCGCCATCTCTTGACAAAATTTTGTTTCATGTCATTCAAACACGTTTAGAATTTTAGGTTAAGTGTCAAAGTGAACATGGCAAAATCAAAGGTAAGAAAACTTAATTTATGTGACCTTATTAATAAATTGATTTTGATATTTTAGAAACCAATAAGCGTAAAAGCGAGACAAAAACATAAAACCACACATTCGAACATTGTAAAACGTAAAGTGGAAAAAGCGCCCAATGTCAAAAAAAAAACTGTTACTTCGAAAATTCTAAAGAAACCAAAAAGGGATGTCGAAGAACAATCCGAATTGAACAAATTCGAAAATTTAAGAAATGCGGTAAGCAGTAAATGAATTTTAAAGGTTTCGCAGTACTTAATATCTGTGTTTTCAGACCAACGAAAATCTTTTTTCGAATCTTTTCCAAGACAGTGACGATGACAATTTTGAAAAGGATTATGAAGATCAGTTATCTAAACAGAAGAAACCTTCCAATAGGTTACCCATTAAAACATCCCGAGGTACAGTTCACCAAGTGGAGGAGGAAGACGATGTCGAAGAGGAAGAAGAGATAGACGGAATCGAAGAGGACAGCGACGAAGAGGAACTTGTGACCAAAGAAATTACAGCCACCGAACTGTTGATTGACCACGATAGAATTTTACAAACGAAAAAAGTTGAGGTGGCAATGTTAAGTTCCCACATTTTAGAAAACCCTAACGAAAAACTAAGTAATTTTACCACGTTATTCCGCATGCTAGATAATAAAGATTTAGGCGGATTTCTAACACTTAAAAAGTTAATAATCGTATCTGCCCAGGAAGTTTTCAAAGAATTGCTCCCCTCTTATAAGATCACACAAACCATCAACACCGATGTTAAACTTAAAAAGGAAACTTTGAGGCTGGACAAGTTCGAAACGTCGATGCTACAATACTACAAAAAGTTCTTGCAAATTTTAGAGCGTTTGTGTTCTCCATTGTTTGGAAAACAAAAATCCATGGACAAAGGTACCGAAAAGTTGTGTAGGATTGCGGTCGCCGCTTTTTGCGACTTGTTGGAATCTCACCCGAAATTTAACTATTCAGAAAATATTGTTCAAACTCTCGTCCCATTACTTAACAACTACCACAACGACATACGTGAAAAAGTGTGTGCCACCTTACAAATTGTGGTTAAGGAAGACAAGAAGGGTGAAACCACGCTCCACATTTTAAGGCTGATTAACAAAACCTGTAAAAAAAATTGTTACAAAGTGAGGGGCGAACTGCTTGAAGTTATTTTGTCGTTACGTATCAAAGACGTAAATTTGGATTCGGAGCGCGAACAACTGATGAAGCAGAAGAAGTTGCAATCCCATAAGGGCAACGTTCTGAGAACGTCGAAAAAAGAGAAAAAGCGGCAGTCTCGGCTCAAAGAAATCGAGAAGGAACTTTTGGAAGTGAAAGCCGAGGAGAACAAACTTGCCAAGACGAAATTTATAAGCGAAATCCTAAAAATTGCATTTAGTGTTTTGTTTCGGATGCTCAAAACTTCTGAAAATGTTAAAATAATCAAACTGTCCCTACAGGGGGTTTCAAAATTTGCTAACTGCATCAATGTGGAATTATATTTTGATCTAATCAAAATTTTGGACCAACTGTTGAAAAACGACGACTTAGATTTTATTTGTAAACAGTACTGCATTCAGACAGGTTTCAAGATTTTAAACGAACAAGGCGACGTTCTTAACTTGGATCCGGTGAATTTCTACAATTCCCTGTATGAAAATATCTTGATGATTCACGCTTCAAGGAATTACCAACAATTTGAAATTATTTTAGAAACTCTCGTTAACTGTCTGGTTAAGCGACACAAAAAGAATTCCAACAACCGGGTTCTTGGTTTTTTGAAACGCTTGAACACTCTGAGTTTGCAATTGTTGCACAATGGGACTTTGAGTTGTCTCGCGGTAACGCGGACGATGTTACAATTGAAAAGCACTTATGATGTTTTGTTGGATATGGAATCGTCGTCTGGTGAAGGCTGCTATCAGCCTGAACTGAACAGCGCCGAATATAGCAACGCTAGTGCTTCTGCTCTATTCGAATTAGCTTTGCTAAACAAGCATTACCACCCTCACGTTGCCGAGTTTTCGAAATACGTCGCCGCTGGTGTGCCGATAACACCAGGAAATAATCTTTCCACGAAGTATGGCCGCAGTGCCCCTGAAGAACTCTACAATTCCTATGACATGTTGACGATGTCGTTTGTGCCTTCCATTCCTCTTGCGACGAAAACAAAGCGCAAAATTAATTTAAAAAGTGAACAGTTTTGTGACGAAAGTTTCAAGCAGGAATGTAAATCTTTGCTTGGTTGTAAATAAAAATTATTTATTGGTATTTTTGTCTTTTTATTTTGCAGTATGGTGTCGAATAGTAGTAGAAAAAACGGACACATTTAAACTTTTTTAATCAGGAGAGTGAGACGGCTTTTATGGACACCACCTTAGGTTATTAGTTGAATTTTCTTTTTTTTTTTAGAGTAATTGTGGTCAATACATAATCCACTTGTAAGTTGGACAAAATATTCAAGGTGTCATCCATAAAAGACGTTGGAAATTGTATACCTCCCCGATTAGGGAAGTTAATTGTATTATTATATTTCATGCTGTTGCAGCCTATCTCCGTATAGATTCGCCACTAGGCTGCCGTTCTGCTGCATTTTTGATTTTAATTATTGCTGTTTTGTCAAAATTGTTTGTTATTTTAACCAGTTTTCTTTCAGTTCTCTGCTTATCACAATCAGTGGAAATATAGCCATAACTTGATGTCGTAGAAGAGTTCAGATGTGAGGAAAAAAATAAGTACTAACGCGCATGAATGGATTTACGAGATACCAATACTCCAAACGTATCTGTATGGTTGGCATTAGTGACCACAGATTTAATCTTAAAATTGAAATAAAATTTAATTACGCCGCACATGGGTACCGAAAATTGAGGTTGCCAAAAAATGGAAGGGAAGGAACAATAAAATCAGGAAATGCCCTCTTAGTACAGGAGAAATAGGTTTTAGGGTGCAAATAATTCCCACAAAAACCGGATTAAAATTTTCTAGTTTGTTGTCGGTATTTCGTTGACTAAAAATCTAAGTATGTAAAATGCGCTTTTTTGGCCCAAAAGTTTGAAAGAAATGACGCGCATGAATGGATTAACAAAATTCTTAAAAAAATAGGTTTTTTTTGATATAACTAATTTCCTCAAAGATGGAATTTAAAATAAAGTTTGTTGTTGGTTTTTTTTACATACTAAAAATCTTATTCTCTTTTCACATGCTTTAACTGGATGTGATACCACAAGCTCCTTATTTGGTAAAAGTAAATCGGCAGCATATCGACATTTTTAGAAAAATAAGGAAGAAAAAAAATTTAAATTACATCTTTGTGGGAATTAGTTATACCCAAAAAAACTTATTTTTCTAGGAATCTCGTTAATCTATTCATGCGCGTCATTTCTTTGAAACTTTCGGGCCAAAAAAACGCATTTTGCATACTTAAATTTTTCTAGACTTGTAGTATGTCAAAAAGATACTAACAACAAACTGAAAAATTTAAATTCCATCTTTGTGAGAATTAGTTATACCCCAAAAAACTTATTTTTTAGGAATCTCGTTGATCCATTCATGCGCGTCATTTATTTAAAACTTTTGGGTCAAAAAACGCATTTTGCATACTTAGATTTTTCTAGACTTTTAGTATGTCAAAAAGATACTAAGAACGAACTAGAAAATTCAAATCCCGTTTTTGTGGGAATTATTTGCACCTAACACCTATTTTTTGCGTACTTCTCCTGAAGCTCTTTGAGATAAAAGTCGCGAGAACTGTAAATCTTTGATTGGTTGGAAATAAAAGCCTTTCGCAGTATTATTCGTCTCTGAAGAGATACATAATTAATTCTTCAGTAAAGCGTTCCTTACGAAGTCATTACGTCCAATAAATAAAATTTTCTGAATTGTCATTGTTACACGAAAGCTTTTATGTAATATTCGCATATTAAATTAAACTGGTATTATTAACTAATTATCTTTTATCAATTTGGCCCTGAAATGATTATGCGTTGTTCGGAACGTCGTATGAGGTGCCCTTGAACCTCGCCGTTATTAAAAACTTATTATGATAAAAACGATAAGGTATCAACAATAAGTTGGATAAAATACAGTTTTTGTAATAAAAATTGTTTGCATTTTATTTATAGACATATTTTTGTTTGTAATGGTATGGATTTTTGACCATGAACCTTTGAATCGCCACAAACATGTATATAAAAATGTTAAATGCTAATGGGGGTGCTTAAATTTGTTATAAAAGAGGGACAGGGATGAAGCGACACCCACTTGTGGCCTCGACGTTACCGCTCCGACGACCTTGCTAAACTTGACCTTGTTTTATTTCAGTTCGTCTAACCGTTTCGTATAATTGGACGCTCTTCAATTCCAACATTGATTTCAATTTTAAATCTTCTGCACATGTCTCGGTTCCTTCCCTTCGTCTTTCGCCCTTTAAAACTAAATTTCGCAATCATTTTATTTTTAGATTTGGCTCGATGGGTACCTATACATAAAAAAATTTACGTATGTACCTACTTACCAATTTCTTATCGCTTATCAATCGCTAAATAATATTTTTTTCACCTTGATGCACCTAAATCGATATTGGTTTATTAGCGTAGCTGCTTAAACCTTATCAATCGCGGACCAATTTTAATGATTTTTAGCAACCGAACTACGTGAAAGAATTCGACAAAAATGTATACGACCTTCCAGTTTTCACACGAGATTACAATTTTCTTTATATAGGTCAACGTTCAAAATTTGACCTTACTAGTATACTGAATTTTGTGGAGTAAATAAATGCGAGGGCAAAATAATTGTTAAAGAAATAAAAATTTTATGATGATGAAATTTAATTACAGACTCTGCTTAAAAATTATGCTGTAATCAAGATGGATCTTTTCTGTTTCTAAAAACAATATTTGAGTTTAATTATTTAAATTGATTCCACAATTATTGTTTTGGTTTATTTTACTTATTGTTGGTGATTAGTAGGGCAGAATAGTTGTTTGGTCGTCACTCTCGCTCATCAGGAGAATTAGGGCGATACGTGAAGGCCGTAGTTGTTCGGCCTCACTCAGGGAAATTGGGCCCATACATAAAAGCGGTAGTATTTTTGCTTTCCGTTCTTACAGACAACTTAAACGTTCCTCCTCCTCTTATTCCATAAGAACGCTCATGTTTAAAAGTTGTACAACTTCTCAAACAGGAGCTTATACAGGAGCTTAGTCATAAAACTTGCCGAACTTAGGGCGCGTTCCACTTAAAGCCGATCAATCATCGGTCCAATCAAATAACCGCGCTCGATCTTTAGGCAACATCAAATCAGAAATAATGTAAATGATTATAAAATTTTAACCTATACATTTAAAGGTTCAACCTTTAAGGTATAGAACGCAATACTAAAAGTCCTGGGTACGACCTAAAACTGCATCCCTTGATTCTCGCAAAGAGAACAAGTTCCTCTGCACATGCGACCTTAACTTCCAAAGAATTTTTTAAATTGTTTTTCTTTTTGTAATTTAGAAACCGTACCAGTTCCATGGGTCCTGAATTTCCGAAATGTAAATTTATTTAAACCATTAATTTTGAAATCCAAGGTTATTTTTTAGTTCGTATAATGAAGAGATATGGGTGGATATTGCAAACAGATTGATGCCCAAGTCACATATTTTTTTAATCAAGTCAAGCATCTGATGCTGATTGGTTCCTAAATAAATGGACTAATTATACCATTTTTCTTTTTGACTGCCGTTGTTTTTGAAGCTATTTGAAACTGTATGATGGCACGTCATGGTCGTATGACCAGAAACACTTGAAAATAAATTTTTTGTGATTAAATTTTTATAGTTTCTTGTGTGTTTGATTTCTAATTATCATTAACCCACTACTCTTCGCATACCGCTATTAAGCAGCTGGCCGAATTATTGTCGAACCTGTGCTAGAACATAAACGAAGTCGATGGATTTTCGAATCCGCTGGTTTCGGTTTATCGGCGACCGTGTTTTTCTTTTGGGAAAACTAAGTAATTAGTTTTAATGGACACGCCGTTAATAGGTACAATGTGTGTACCGCACATGAACGGCAAATAATTATGGGCGGCCAAATTTTAACATTTTAATATTTAATTCTAGCACAGTGGTTCTTTGCCTGTTAAAATTGATCAAAATTTATTGATTAAATTGAACGGGCGAATTCAAGTGTATGAGGGATCAGACCGGATTAACTTGATTTTGTCACCTCTGCGAGAAATATTAAATTTTAAAAATTGATAAATTTTAAAAATTGACATTTTATTGTGAATTTTTTTGTATTGATGACTTGATTGATACCTTACGTTTTATGTGATAGATGTTAAAGATTTTGCTGTTAGCAGTCACGTGGATGTGATTGCATTTATTTGGAATGCCTCTGGAGAATTTTCTCTTGGAACCCAGATGAACAACTGAACATTGGAGTTGACAAATTGAATTTTTGTGAATTATTATTTTTGGAATCGCGTATGAGCACATGTAACTGTCAATTCTAACAGACAAATCAAAGATATTTAAGCGTTGCAGGTAAATCAATCGTTTTTATTGTTAATCCAGTTCTTGTATTTTAGCTGTAGTTGATGCTGATGTTATGATCAACGTATAGAAAATGTTGGTGAGATGAATTTTTGCAGTTATTCTGTACATTTTTACAAATTTTTATTATTTATACCTTCAAGGAGAATAACAATGTTTGTCCAATAATTGGACTTTTAAAACTTCCGAAGATTTTGTAAGGAAAATAAACTACACAATACTTAATTTTATCTCATTTTTCAATGAGATATATTATTTGAATAAATTTCAAAAATTGTTTTTATTTTCTAAGGTGTCTGTATCCTCTTCTCCAAAATGTAAAGAAACGGGCGTGAAACCGGGGGGTCTATACCCCCCCATCACAAAGAAGTAACGAGAAGGCTGATCAAAATTGATAACGACACAAATTTAATATAAAAAGAACATATTTTTCTTTATTATACTTGACCTCTCAGACAATTCGGTTTTTCGATTGTTTACTTTTAAAAGTAAGTACTACCAGTGGCGGATTTCCCATTAGGCGCAGGAAGCGCGCGCTTCGGGCCTCCGAAATCCAAGGAGCCTCAAAATTCAGCTCTCAAAATAAAAAAAAATTATTTTATTTAATTATTAAAAAAGTGAGACATCAGGAAATAACATTGAAAATTAATCAATATAAAATATAACAACTGATTTTGGATATATTTTATTTAAGGTTTGCTGATGTTTATAGTTTGGATTAATTATGAAAATTGAATCTTATTGGTACAAGAATTATTATCAATGTTAATTTGATAAAATACTTAAATAGCAAATTTCAAGTGTCCATCAGAAATTTCTAGTTAAATAAGTAAAAATTTGATGGACCTAATTTTATGAAAATTCCATAATATAGTTTGGGTATTAAAACAAGATCTCAGGTGAAATATTCCCATATAAATTAGGTAGTATTTTCAAAAAAATCGCCTGCGGCGCTAACGGTTCCCTCTCTGTGTACCGGAAGTTGAAAACCATTACTGTAAAATTTAATGTAAATGAGTAGTGAAAATATTGAAAAAGGGGGCCTCAAAATTAAATTGCGCCTGGGGCCTCATACGTGCTAAATCCGCCACTGGGTACTACTCTGTATGTCAGGAAAATTTACTGAATTTTATCTCATTTTTAAGTTTTTTTTTCTATGGTGATCAAACCAATTAGATATCCCAAAATGCAAAGAAATGGGCGTAAAACCGGGGGGTCTGGGGGTATGGAATACCCTCCAGCGTATTAGGTATTCCAGACCCCCGGTTTTTCGATTGTTTACTTTTAAATATTCGCGTTTTACATTAACAAAACGCCACCACTCGGAATAATTTCAAACTCGTTTGTAACGTATAGTAAGTACCAACATAAACACCATAAGCAAACATTTTCTTTTGTTTACATTAACAAAACGCCACCACACGGAATAACTGGAACTGCTGAAAGACGTAATGTTGTTATTGACGGTGGCGCCACCAACGGTAATGTAAAATGCGAATACCCTCCAGATCAGGACAAGATTTTTGATATTTGCGTAAAAATAAAACAAAAAATTTTTTAATTAAACAAAAAAAATAGAAAGAAATGTGGGCCCATTATGGGGTTTGCGTTGTTATACGAGAAATAAATAAGAGTTTCTTTTGAAATAAAAAAATCAAAAATCAAAAGTGGACAAATTTAAAAAATCAATGATTTTCTCCGAAAAAATAAAAAATTTTGTGGAATCCAAGTTTGAATATTTTTTTTGTATTTTTTCCTGAAAAGTACGTTTAAAGACGAACAAAAACAACAAAAGAACGTTTTGATTAGTCAATTTTTGAAATAGTTACGGTTATTTGAAGAATAAAAACATCAGTTTTTCTGAAATTTTAACTTTGTAAAAAATTTTGAAAAAAATTACACAACTGATTTTACGTATTATACTATCCCATCAAAAACAGTTCTGTAAATTTTTTCAAAATTGTTTGCAAAGTTAAGAATTTTTAGAAAAACTGATGTTTTTTTTCTTCAAACGATCGTAACTTTTTCAAAAATTGACTAATCAAAACGTTCTCTTTTTTGTTTTTATTTGTTTTTAAACGTACTTTTCAGGAAAAAATACAAAAAAAAATATTCAAACTTAGATTCTACAAAATTTTTCATTTTTTCGGAGAAAATCATTGATTTTTCAAATTTCGACATTTTTGATTTTTGATTTTTTTATTTAAAAAAAAACTCTGATTTATTCCGCGTATAACAACGCAAACCCCATAATGGTCCGAAATTTTTTTCTATTTTTTTTGTTTAATTAAAAAATATTTTGTTTTATTTTTACGCAAATAATATTTTTCAATTAAACAAAAGAAATAGAAAGAAATGTCGGCCTATTATGGGGTTTGCGTTGTTATACGCGGAATAAATCAGAGTTTTTTTTGAAATAAAAAAATCAAAAATCAAAAATGTCGAAATTTGAAAAATCAATGATTTTCTCCGAAAAAATAAAAAATTTTGTAGAATCTAAGTTTGAATATTTTTTTTGTATTTTTTCCTAAAAAGTACGTTTAAAGACAAACAAAACCAAAAAAAAAAAAAGTTCCGATTAGTCAATTTTTGAAATAGTTACGATCGTTTGAAAAAAAACAGCAGTTTTTCTAAAAATTCGCAACTTTTTTTGGGTTGAGTAAAAAATTTTGAAAAAATTCACAGAACTGTTGTTGATGAGATGGTATAATATGTAAAAATTTCAGGAAAATCAAAAGGGGTCGGGTTCAAAAGTAGTCGATTTGGTGTGGAATGCCCCATATATACAGTTTTTTTGGTTTACTATGAAAAGTCCTGATTGTTACATTTATCTTAACCCCCCCCCCCCCCGCACGGAAAGAAAACCTTGTAAAATTTGCCGGGTTAATTATAATTAATGCTTTGTAGTACTCATTGAGAAAACATGCTTAATTTCGTATAGTACATTTGATATAATAACAGTACTGAATAAAATTTTCTACCCGTGCTTTTATATACAGGGTATTTCCTATTTATTGTAACACAGCAAGATATGGTGTAAAAATGACGACTGCGAAGACTGTAGAATTTTCACAAATCGAAGCACCTACGGTGCTTCTATTTTTTATGAAACATCTGCGGTGCTTCGCTTCATTGCATCTCGTAGAAAAGCACTTACGGAGCTTATTTTCTTCTCTCCCCTATCTGACATTCTTTTCCCTTCCCTTCCAATCAACGATCTATTATAATATAAAATTGATGTTTTCAACTGTCAATTTGACAGGGAGTAACTATGACTCTCTTAAGGTATACCGCAAGAGCTGTAAGAGTAAATGCGATTGATACCTCATGTGAGGAAATAACTGTGTATTATGTTGAGTACGATTTAATAGCCAAATTCCTCGTCATCTAATTAGTAGCGTTCTGCTGCTAGTTGATGATATTTGGAGCCTTCTTTTATAGACCTTTTGGGTCTTAGGGCTGCACGGCAAGTTAATTAATCGGCCTCCACGGGGCGGCCCTCGACGAGCGTCTCTTTAAGTGGTAGGAACGCCATTAATAGCTACTAGCGTTTAGGTCAGCCGATGGGCAAGAGTCTGCAGCCATTCTGTGCGAGACCGGAGACTGCTGGGATGAATCGGTCAATGGAAACCAGATCAACACTCCAAAGGCACAATTCTCTAGTGAGAGGATTAATATGCTCGGGTATGAGTTGTCAATCCATGACTTCCCGACCGTGAACCCGAGGAATCTGTAAGTAAGAGCTCACGTGGCAATTCTGAGAAGAAAAAAAATAGCCCGGTCATCAAATGGGAGTCGTCACCTTGCAGCCATTGCCCTCACGACCTTCTTTGCAAAAGATGATCACGGGGATACCTTGCTCTTCGCTGCGCGAAATTTCTCTGTATCTTCTCTGGTGAACGGAGGGGGATGAAGTTTAACCCGTATGGTACTTGTACTACATGGTGCAGTAACTTTTCTCCCTAAAGGGAACCAAATAGACACCTAAAGGGTGGAAATCTTAACCTGCCACAGGGAGACCTGGGCAGCGCAGAAGATGAAACTTTGGTGGACTACGAAGCTTAAACTTGAGATGGCAAGTAAATTTCTAAAGGGCGTTAACGGCACGTTCTTGAATCAGTTAAACTCCATGATTTACGGGGGGATTCGAACAAATAACCGTCTGGGAGAAGATGGGAGCCCGGGGCTAATTCTCGCGTATGCGTGCTTAGCCTCCCCATGAGGAGGATTTGCAGTGGCTGGTGGTTTTTGGGTCTGTCGGGGAACCCTGACACCTACAGGCGCCCTACTCGAGTCTTGCAGCTCTTGAGATGAGGGTTAGGAAGCTGGTGGATCGCGATGATTGTCGTGGTCTTTGTACACCAGCGGCACCGAGCTTGTTACAAAATTCTGACCGAATTTTTTTGAAGATTGGAGGTTGCAATCACGTGATGAGTAATGTCCAATCATATCAGTATGGTGCATAAGCGCAACTAGAGTCAAAAGCTTAAGCGGGTTAAAAAATTTTTAATATAATAAGTTTATGAATTTTGGGGGGCATAGCCCCTCCCTAGTTGCGCCTATGGCTTGGTGAGTGTTAAGTTGCGTTTAGATAGCGCGAGTTTGCCTCGCGAATCTGATTCGCGAGGAAGATTCGCGCATCACTCCCGCGAGGCATCCCACAAATAGATGCATGGTGAGTCATGATGCAGGGCGAGCCGCCAGTATCTGAATAACATGGAAACACCAACACGAAGTTTACACCGCGCGAGTATAAAAGTGCGAGGCACCTTTGACGCGCGGTCGAGACCGACCTACCGACCGCTCGCAGTGCATATGCCACGCGAGTCGTGATTCGCGCCATAAAACCGTCTACACGACGCGAGGATTGATGCGCGAATCAGATTCGCGAGGCAAACTCGCGCTATCTAAACGCAGCTTTATAATTATAAATAACCAAATATAACATTGCGTTCTACGTATGTATTTAGTAATCAATGCTAAAATGGAATCGATTCATTTCGGAAGAGAAAGGTGTCTGGATAGTTTTACCGCCCACATTTTTTCAAAATCTTCGTCGAATTAATTGTACAATTGACCTTTTCCAAGAACTTTTATTGTTGCTTATGATGGCAAACTTAATATATTCCTTACTATTAAAAGCAATTTGTATAATGAAGGCACAAAAACAGTGAAAATGAATAAACAAAACAACTGACCTTGCTAATTAGTTAACAAATACAAGCAAGGTCGCCATAATTACGTAAATGAGATAACAATGATTAGATACTTATTAGTTCCTACACGTTTTTACAATTCTAGACCATGCGTTTGATTTTGGTAATAATAATTATTAAAATTTCTTTGGTTTTTGACTCGGAGAGAAAATATTTGTGGGAATGCAAAATGGAGGCCGTCGACAAACTCAGAAAAGAGAGTCAAAATAATTTATTTGATCACTGATTACAACGTTATCAAATTTTTACTTCAATAAAATTTAATATATTAAGGTGAGTCTAAGGTTGTATTGGCAAATGTTTGTTCATATAAGTCACACCTGTTCCATCTCATAATTTTAATATAAATAAATATTTTTATTGGGAATGATCTGTATATGCGGTAACGATTTATCGAGGTCTTTCATTAACGGTGCGAAATAACAAATCCTTGATTCAAGTTCACAAATTTAATTGCCGGGTTTTATATCCTTGACATTATCAATTTGTCATTGTAAATGTTTCCTTGTTAGTAATTTTTGTTCATACCGTATTCTTCATTGTATTGATTTTGATCCATATTCGTAAGCGTGGGCAGCTTCTTGGAAGGGTTGTGAATCATAGCAACAGCTTAAAAAAAGTTAAGTATTGTTTCATGTATCATCTTAATTTGGAGAAACCCTAATTGAACCAATTTGGAAGAGAAAAAAGTATTATTATTTATTTTTTTAGAAAATTATGATCCGACAAGTTTTTGTTGAAATGCGTCTCCGTGAATAATTCCCATAGTATCATTTCGGAAAAATTTTTTTGGGAGTTAACCGAGTCACTCATTGATTGACCGATTGATGAATAGAAAAAAAAATTATTATTGGGTATAAAAGGTTGCATACTTGAAGGCGTTACGACTGCCACGTGAACTAGTAAAGCAGCGGGTCACCTTTTGCAAATCGATGAAGCTGCACCAGGCTTACAAGGTCGAGGTCGTCTACAACGAGCGATAATTTTTAATATTATGCAATTTACATATGAAAATATGACGTAAATAGCATACATTTGATTATCTCTCGGTTGTATACATAAGAAATTCACTTTTTTTCATCAGCTGAAGTTTTTATCGGCTTCATTAGGAAAAGGCTAAAAATAAATAGTGTGCGGCCTATTATTGGGCTTACGCAAGCATTATATATTTAGTCACATGTGTAAAAATATCTCATAACCTAGCCTAACTATGTAACTGGATAATACTACTAACATGAACGACGTTCAAACATTGACATGTTTAATTTTTCAAGCAAAGTCACTCATCAGCTCATTCATCATTTCACATTTGGACCAATTACGCATCCATGTTCTGGCAAACGAGGACTCCATAAAAATTTTTTTGCTTTTTGCCTCGTCCTTTTTGAAATAAATATTTACGTGGATCCAACAGGTAAAATGGAAGGAATTGAATCTGTAAAATATTGAACATTTTATTTTTCGTGCGGTTAGTTTTATTTTGGATGCATGGAGTATTATAATTTTATTACCTTTAAGCATGTAAATTACAAGACAAAAATATGTAAAATTATGCTAACAATTTCTATTTTCTAGATGCTGACGTAAGCCGTTGGACAAAAAATATTCAGGTATCGCCATTATTTGAATGTGTAAAAATTGGGTCGATTTGTTTTCTGTTTTGCTGCGAGAGAGTTTGATTTCATGCGTAATAAACTGTTGCAGTGAAATTTAAGTTTATTTGTATCACTCGAGTCTGGCGAGGCCCCGGGGATGACCTTAACCATGACCGAAGGCGACCTTGGCATTGGAGACCGTTTAAGGCACCGCCCCAATCGATAACTGCCAACGACCTTGAATTCAGCGCTGTGGCGCACTTGATCTATTTAAAATTTCAACATCACGAGGAGCATCGAGGTGTAAATTTTCCTAGCATTTTTTGGCAGGTTCAACTTTTTTTTTACAGCAAGTTTACCGTTATTTATGTGATCGGCGATAAATTTTTAATTAGAATACAACTAAATTTAGAAACGGCACACGCAAATTGCATACGCTAAACTCGGTCTAGGTCACAACTGGGTACTTACAAATACATGTTTACAAGATCTTATTTCAGGAAATGTCGGAAATGCGCAGAATTATTGCTGTACCGTGTACATGTTTATTTTTAAACCGTTATTTTGGTACTGCACAAAATGTCAAGTGGTATGTGACCACATAATTAGCTGAATTTCGCATACTGTGATAACCACGCTTCCATACATTAACACATTTTAATTATACTCCAATTTGTTTCAGGATGAAATGATGATCGTTCCTGAAATATTTTGGATTGTTGAGGTGCGGTGGTTCCATTACAAAATGGTCAAATCTCGAATAGGGTGAATCAAATATATGTGGCCACCCAGTAATATCAAGTTCAAATGTTATTTTAGTTTTACTCGCAAGACAACATTGGTATGCGTTTATCAGCATTGCGGGAATCTCAATTGACCCATTTATTCTCACCCCTCTCAAGTTAATGACCAAGAGAACCTTTTTCTCCAATGTCATTGTTTTTGCCTGGCAGTCCTGCTATTGGGGAGCGGCTTACCGTTCACTCGGTTAATAATTATACAACTACTATGGATTTTTTTCGGATCCTTCGTCATCTGTTTGTCTATTATGTAGGATGGAAAAACACGTCTCAAGGTTAGACCATTCTCTGCAGTTTTCGGGTAGCGGTGGTCATTAACAGGATGTCTTTGTTGTCCATGAAATGAATAAGCTCTTATCCTGAAAATGCACCAAGCTGTTCCAAAATGGAGCAAATCCCGTTTTCCTACACTTAAGGTTGGAAAGGTTCGAAGACGTCAAGTGGACCCAGAAGATAAATCACATTAAAATGAAGCGCTTAAACTATGGAC
Organism: Rhagonycha fulva; assembly: GCA_905340355.1. Lineage (NCBI taxonomy): Eukaryota > Metazoa > Arthropoda > Insecta > Coleoptera > Cantharidae > Rhagonycha > Rhagonycha fulva. Next base: position 6,872,079 of record HG996559.1, read on the forward strand.
AAACGTCAGATATCAATTAATTTAAAAAATAATAGATTGTAAAGCTTTAATGTTTCACGTAAGAAGCGCATGGCTATAATAGCATTCCGTAGATGATACGTGCGCTTGATGTCAAGCAAGATTTAGTACAGGGTACTATATAAACTTGTAGTGGAATGGAGCTAAACTTATAGACTTATACTAACAGCCAATACAATAATCGCATATTATTTTTACGATTTTTGGCTCATTTTGGGCAAATTTTCGAATGATTCATAAAATCGTGGATGTAACCTTCACAAACCTCCATAAAAGTTATTCATAAAAAACATCCATTGTTTTTGATTTGTGACCATCGGACGTTCTTGGGAGAGGGGTCCAAGAACTAACAAAGGGGTGAGGGGGTCAAAAAGAACCTCGTCATTGTCCTCAAAAGGGAACAAGGTTCCAACGGTCTTGATAAAATGAGACCGTTCTGGTTTCAGAACAAACAAACATCAGACGACGATCTTATCAAACCGAAAATAAAAATTATTTATCGTTGATTGAGAAATTCATTACGAAGTTCCAGCGAATGCAGTACGATCAGTAGTTTAATCTGTCAGAAACTTACAAAATGGTACTCAACTTCAAGAAGCAGTTGAATAAACAAAGACTAAATTGCACCAATGAGAAACAAAGCTGTCAAGGTTAAGCAAAAGATCTTAAAGAAGCACGCGAGATAAATCCTTCTTCCATAGTCTCTTTCACTAGTCGTATCCTCATGGCTGAGAAATAGTGATCTAAAAGCTCACTCGCAGTTGTTCACTATGGTCTTCCATTCTTGCCTGACTTCTGCATCTCTTATTGTTGTCTGGATGGGACGCTTCGTTATTTGTTTTATTTGGTCGATCCATCTATGGGGTGATCTACTTCTGGGTCTCTTGCCTTCCACCTTTCCTTGAACCACCATCTTCTCCAGGTTTGTCCCATCTTTGCGAACCACGTGTCCGAAATATTGAAGGATGCGTCGTCGGCATATGGTCGATAGTCTGTCTTTTATTTTCAGTTCCTTCAATATCGACGCGTTCGTTCTTTTCGCTGTCCAAGAGATTCGTAGCATACGTCTCCAGCACCACATCTCACAGTCAATGCGGCGTCCATCTGCCATTTTGATGGTCTACGACTCGACGCCATTTAGGAAAATCAAGAATATTAGGGTTTTAACCAGATGAATCTTGGTATTCGTGGTGAGTTGTTTGTCGGTCCAGACCTTCTTTAATTCAGTCATGGCTCCACGTGCCATTGCAGCGCGCTTCTTGATTTATTTTTCGGATCCACCTTCCTCTGACACCAATGAACCAAGGTACAGAAATTCCTTAACTTTCTCTATTTGTGTCAGTTGATTACCAGGCGTCAAGTTGCCGCCTCTGTCTATGACCATCAGTTTGGTTTTTGCAAGGTTCATTGTTAAGCCCAAGGTTTCACTTTCTTTAATGACTAATTGCAGCATCTCTACGAGTTCGTCTTCATCATTAGCTAGCTCTTCCATAGTATTGAAGCAAAATCCAAACATTCCAGTTTTCAAATGCAATTAATTCCGAAGCAGAAACAAATCCAATCCAACTAGCCATGGAGCAACTGTCAACCAAATCAAGAATTCAAGACAACCAAACCTCCACAATATGGAAATCACAACATTTGCCCTACGGAATGGTACACCAGATTTGGCCTACTAGCAACCCTCTACCACCAAGAGAGTACCAATAAACCGAATTTGGATCTAAGCTCAGCGCTGAAAGGCTAAGTTTTACACCAAAGTCACCAATAATCTTCCACGACGTAAAATCAAATTGGTCAGTAACGGATGTTGATTGGTGACCGAACGCTCGTCATCTTCATAATGACCTCCGCACGATAGAACCCACCAACGTGAAATATCAAGAGGACTCCACACGCATCCATTTTAATTCCATCGATGCCAGTAGTACCGACACGAAACATCTCACCCAAGATGAGGTACAAAAAGTCAAGGATGCCGACGTCCAATGTTGCAAGATGCAACTGCGGTAAAAAAACCTTCCACAATTGAATTTCTTCATCATTTAACTAACTTCCAGCTTCTCACCCCAACGCGCAACTCCACACCATTATCTATGATGTCACTCGAAGTTTTTTCGGCTTGTTCGATGTCAATGTTTGGCGCGCCCCGGAATAAAACCAGCATTTTCCATTTTTGTACCGTTAGCAGTCGACCGGATGATGAACTGATGCCACAAATTGCGACATTGTTTTCAATTATAGTGGAAAAACATCATAAAAAACCAAACACGGTTTACGAGGCAGACGGTTTATCAATACTGCTGGTTTAATTGTGTAAAAGTAATTTAACAGTTATTTTTAAAATTTTTAAATATTTATCATTCATACGATCACCACCCACGCTGATGTCTCATGAAGGTGCAAAAACAAGGTTCTATTTATATAAAATGAACAATATTGAAACTCGTCCTTAAAAATTTTTGGCAATTAAAAACACACATAAACAAAATGGTTTATGTTATAAATATTTAATTAGTTTAATTTAAATTTAAACTTTAACAAGGCAATTATTCCAAGAAGAATAAAATAGTTTTGATTCGACGAAAACCGGAGACGTCCAGATCGTGGAGTCGGATAAAGCAAAAAAAACCGAAAATGCGTACTTCCAAAACAGGAGTTTGATGGAGTGCAATCTCCATAATATCTGCATTTTGAAAATCAGTATGAGGGTGTCAAGGGGTAGTTTGTCATCCAAACAGAAAAGAAAAAGATCAAAAAAGATCTCTGTGACGGTTGTGATTCATTTTTTATTTTTCTTTGTCAACCGTTACTTTCCAAAATTGGGAAAACCCACCAGATGTACTTGATTGCAAGCTTCCGTTACAATTTTATGCATTTGACTTTCTCATTGAATAACAATTAAAAATAATATTTATTTTTAGTATTCTGAAGGTCAAATTATGTATTGATAAGTTACAGTTTTTCAATAAAACTCTCAGGAGATTTAATCTCTTTTGCGTTGTAAACGTTACATTTAACCTTTACCTTGAACTTTTTAAAAGACGTTTAAAATCCAATATGCAAACATCTATTTGAATTTAAATATTTTACATTGTTTATGCATATCGACGTTTTAACTTTCAAAGGTTACAAAGTTTTCATTTTTTTGGAGCAGCAACTAATGGAATGCAATGCACCTATTATTTATTCTATGGTCCAATTTTGGGTAAAGTTAAATTGCACTAAACTTTTATTGCAATTTATTTATGGTTAGGAACCTTATCGGAAAGTTACGAGAGACCTTGAACATGCACAGTTATATTTTATCTATATTAACCTTAAAACCGGTGGTCAAATGTCAATTAATATGCAATAAGCTATTCGATTAGAAACAATACACGTCTCTAAAGACGAATTAAGTTCTGAAACCGATTTAATTATGGACTTTCCAATGTCAAAAGTTTTGCCCAAAACGAAATTTGAAAAATTGGATAGGTAACAAATTTTGTTCCTCCAATTCTTCTTCTTCTTAAGGTGCCGTCTTTTATCGGAGGTTGGCGACCAATTTAATATGTTATTATTAAATGGGTTTCTTGGTTGATTACTCTCGGTGGTTTGTCATTGCCTTTCGATAGGAGAGGGTCAAAATGGAGTCGGATAAATAACACTACGGATGACTTCCCCAGTCTCGTGGTCTTCATCGAGGCTCCGAGTGCTTCCATGTACGTAAGCTTTGGCTTCGTCTTCGTGACAACAACTGGAGTTCCCTTCCTTTTTTTCTCTTTGGAAGGCTTCTTTCTTCGATTGGCAGTGACATTTTCCGTGAGGCCCTGTGACGCCTATTTTTCTCTTCTCTTTTCCCTTGCCTGAAGCAAGAATCTACTGCGTTGGTTGACTCCATGATTTCAACCCAACCAAACTTAATCTAACTTAACACTTAGGCCTTAATCTAGAAAATATTTTTAACCCATTTCCACTCTAAATTAGGTCAAAAATTTCACCCTTTTCCAATTTTGACACAGTTGGAAAAATGCTGGGTATTTATTTAGATTAGTGTCAGCTTTCTGTTTGTCGAGCGTTCGTTTTGAGAAGAAGCACTGCCTTGGATAAGCAGATTTAAATATTTATTGCTATTCATGGTGACCCTTATAATAATCAATTTTTTAGCACTCGATTTGGAGTGTAAAAGTGTTGTTCGATATCTTTGCTGCTGCTTTTGGTATTTTATGTAGGAAAATGACCTGGTGGTCTACAAACTTCAACGTTCTACAAGAATTGGTTAAATATAAAATGTACCAATCACGTTGTACTTTCTATAGTGTCAATTTTATTAAAGAACCTTAAAAGAAAAACTTTCCTGTAATTTATTATTTTACGATTTATAGAAATGTTAAAAACGTTGTAGCAAAGCAAGAAATTGACTCTTGTTTTGTTTCTCTTTATGTTATATTGAGAAAAATTGTACAATCGATTAATTTCCGGGTGCGAAGGGCAAATTGTTTAAGAATGGACTACATTAGCATAACTAACAGGGACTTACGAAGGTTTTTTTAAATCAAGGATAATTTAATTTAGTTTTAATGTTGCGTTTAAAATAACAGACCGCCATTACTTTTTTTTTAATATGAAAAAGTCACTTTTTTTACCATTTTAATGTTTTATTGTATATTTCGTAATTCTCCGATCAAAATTATTGTAAAAGTGAAATGCCATTGTAAACACAAAATTGAGCACACATTAATTAATTTAAAATTATATTTAATTACAAAAACACGTCACACTTTCGCTTACCTTTCTTTCCTTTTTTTTCACTATATCAAATTTCTCTTTTTAGTAAATAACAATTTGACAGAAAGAGAAACCAACAAATAAAGTTTATTTTTGCAAAAATTCCATAGACAAAAATGTGTTAAACGTTATAAACTGCAAAAAGCAGGAAATTAAAAGTAAAAGCCTTAGAGACCATTTTGAAGGTCGGAGGTAACGGAAGGTCATTCTGATGCAAGGCGATTCCACTTTCCCAGCACCAGGAAATTATTGCTAAGCCAACGCTAGATCTACGTTCTTGACATTTCCGAAATATCACCTACGTTCTGTTTCACTCATTTTCACAGAGGATTCGGATTTCGCCCCAAACGCAAAAATTATTTAGGCCATTTAATGACCTTGACCTACACTTATTTGCGTTCCTTGAAAAATTGCAAATGCATTTTTCTGTTGATGATTTTCCTATAAAATTCTAAAAGTCATTGGAAGGTGTAATTTATTTGTACGCCACGCTTTAATAATTATGCAATGAACGGAAGGTGTTAAAATTTTGTTTATAAAATTTAAAAGCTACAACCCACATGGCTTACATCCACAACTTTTTTAATGAAATGACCAATTTTAAATTTTGACTATTTGAATAAGTAATAAATGCTACCTTGGTTCTCATATTCAATGAGAAAAAGAAATGACTTTCAAACTTCGTCTTTATTATACATAGATGAAGAAACTTTTCTTCATTGTTCCATGAATTTCAATTGTTTAAAATCGATGACGTTTCTAGCTACCTTTTAAGAAACTAAGGTAAACATTATCTGGGCCATCTCACGCACACTTGCCCTATTTTCAACACATTATCGCAAACTTATTATACTTTTAACTCTTTCCGTTGCAGAGACAGGCCGTCAATCATAAATGGTGGTCAGCCTTTACGCTCTGATGATCTTTATTCGTGAATAAAGTCCGTGAAGAATGAGATGTTGCTAAAATATACAAGAACAAAGATGACATCATCTGCGGCACCCTTACTTCTTCGCATCAATGGTAATAATTTATTAAAGCAAATGTCACTCAAATACTTGATTACAAAAAGAATGGAATGCTAGCAAATTCTCATAGGTGCTCTTTTAGTTAATCTGAATTTCCTGAAATTAATATAATTAATTCTTTGCTTTGACACTGACATTATGTTGATTTATAATTTTGAATTTTATTTCGCATTTACTGAAACAGAATTGATGATAGTAATCAGACCTTTCACTACCCTTAAAGTTAACAAAAAATAATTGTATAATTTAATAATATATAATTTATAAAATATAATTTAATGTTTAATTTAATATTTCTTTGCATGTCTATTTTATAAACGTAAATTTCAGAGAAAAACTCGTGGAACAAAATTGGTATAAATTTTATAGGAATAATTTTTGGTTATTAGTTATTTCTATATCTGTTATTTTAGTTTTTCTTTTCGTTTCGAAGTTATGTCAAATTATTCTATTATTTTTTCAAGTAATCCATCGTTTTTTGTAGACGATTTCATTTTGTTGGTTCGTTTAGACGCTGTTGTTTTCATCAGGGACTTCAAAATAATGAATAAACCAGGCACTGAAGTCCATAAGAGATTTGTTCCAACCATATGAAAAAGTTGTAGAGTTTTTGGGGGAAAGGCAGGAAACGTAGACCCTACAATAAAAATTTTACGATTGAAATCTCGATTTATTCTGAAAGAGCACATATTAAATAAGAGAATTAGGTGAGGAAGAATGCCTTAAAACCACTAGTTTTTTCAAAAATTGATTTTAAAAAAAGCTCGATTTTCATAGCAATTTTCAAGTTACGTCGCTCGTGATTGGTGAATCAATGCATTCTGTACTCCGTCCGTGCACTGTTATGCATAAGAGCCCCGCTGATGATTATTTTTTCGCGTGGATCCTACTCGTGCCATGGTGGTTTTCATCAAAATTGACCCTCAGCACCCTTCGGGCGCTTCGAACCATTTTGATGAAAACGACACTCATTATAATAATACCCTTAGGCCCGTGGATTAAGGAAAAAGTGGATCTTTGAGGGGTGAAAGTCGTTTGCGTTAATTCTAAAAGCAAGGTAGTTGTGCAAGGAAAAATTGACTTAAAGCACTCCTCGCTGCGCTTGGGCGCTTTAAGCCATTTTTCCTGCACATTTACTATTGAAAACCATGATGTTCGCTCTAAGTGCATTGTTGAAGCATCCCAATGCAAGTGTCGCTCCGGTTATCGTCGCTCTGCGCAAAGCTAAGACCAGTTCAAACTACACGGACTGTCAATAGAATGCATTGATTCACCAATCCCGAGCGCTAAACTTGAAAATTGCTATGAAAATCGTGCTTTTTTAAATTCGATTTTTGAAAAAACTGTTGGTTTTAAGGCAATTTTCCTCACCTAATTCTCTTATTTATAATATGCTCTTTCAGAATTCATCGAGGTTTCAATCGTAAAATTTGCATTTAAGGGTCTACGTTTCCTACCTTTCACCAGTTCTTGTATTCCACAGTTTTGCTGTAGAAATTGCTGACCAAGAAATCACAATGATTATAAACTTAGCAAGAATCAATGAACTGTTGAAAGCCAATGCTTCCACCACCCGTGAAATCATCCCAACCGTCGATGAATGAGACAAAAGCATTGATACCAATTTCCACAACGACATGGAACTTGAAAGCGACCCTGAATCGCGTCAGGAAACCAGGAGCCTACGTAGGACTTTATTTCCCATTTTTTGCTAATCAAGGCACTTCCAAAATGAAATACACGATATTCTCTTTACAAACCAATGCCGAAGATTTCTCGACCTTATATTGAGACGTTGTCCTCTAAAGAGGAAGCTATCCCTACTTCTGATGATGTTGCAGCACCCAACAAGTTTATAGGTTTGGCAACAATTACACTCGATGAAACCTGCAATTTGGAAGTTTCCACTCTTGATGCCCCATCTCAAGACGTCTCCATGAATGAAAAAAAGGAGACCTACTTATAAACCAGGGCATCGAAAACCACTCATCGCCGTATTCAATGTCAATAAGAACGACGTTCTAACCAGAACCCCCACGTCATCTGGGTTTACCAGATGGTCCATCTCACGGATCATCACTTCCTGGATAAGCTCATCAAGACTCATGCAGTCAAAACACTTTTGAAGGAGAAGGAAGCTTCTCAACCCAATGTTACAGATGCTAAAGATTCTTCCACATGCAGCACAAATCTCCAAACCGAGGAATCACATCTTCCGTTCTTTTGACATCCCATCTACTCTATCACTTTTTCATGGATTCTTCTTTATACTTATTTTTATCATCTTTGCTTTGGTACGTTTTCAGCCTAATGCAAGCCTGTAGGTCTATGGGCATTATTCCCGCCATCACCAGTACCGCATTCTCGGATACTGTGCGGTAGGCGCTCACCACTCTCCGTGCGGCTCTTCTTTGCACTTTTGACAGAATAGTGCAATATGCCTCGGACGGTGGAAAGGCAAAAAGTCTTAAAGGCCATTTTTGGAAAAAATGAGGTATTTATATCATTTGAATCGTCAAACTTTTCTCTATTCAATGATATAAATAGCTCATTTTTTCCAAAAATGGCGCTTAAGACTTTTTTCCTTTCCACCGTTGATATAGGTGCTGCGTATAGCATCACCGAGTGAATTACCGCACTGTACAGCAATCTTATCCAACCAGCAGTCTAACGTAAATCAAACACGGATAGACTAAAGAGCGGATAACCGCAGTTCTAATCTTGGTTGCGTCGGATATGTGCTGTGATCTAAAAGGTCTAAAATCGATCTGTGGGCTATGGGGAAGGCAAAGGGAAACCATCCTATTAACACTTCCCTAGTAAAGTCGTCTTGGCTTAGCCAGGAAGATCGCCAACATCCGGATTCGGATAGGCACTCGAAGAAAAAGAACATCAATCTTACGCTTGCCTTTGGTATTTTGCATGATCATTGTTATTAAATACATAATTAATTTGCCAACTTACCAATTCAAAATAATACTTTTCAATGTAGAATCTCTCCTCTCCTATTATAGTTAAGGGAACGTACCCATACTACGTGACCTGTTTAGGGGGGGGGGGGGGGTCTTCAAAATACCACGCTTGGTCACCGGGGCGGGGGAGGGGGCTTAAGATTTTGTCACGTAGTCAATATCTTTTAGGGAAATCTCGCGCTTTTTTGAGCTATATTCAAAAATAAATGAAAAGAAAACTTTTGTTTTTAAATAAAGACAAATATGAGCCAATTTAATTTTTTTTTAACTTTGGGTTTGCAAAAAATGGTTTAAAACCATATTTATGAACTACTACGTGACAAAATAGGGGGAGGGGGGGTCTTGGCATATACTACGGATGGTCACCGAGGGGGGGGGAGGGGGTAAAAAATTGTAAAAAATAGGTCACGTAGTATGGGTACGTTCCCTAACCACATACCATATAGCGCCACTTCCATATTTAGACCTTTTAATTCTTTACGTTGATTATTATAAAAACTTTATTATTTAACTTACAAATCATAGCACGTACAAACGATTTAACTATTGCGGTTTCATGACTTAATCATTTGTTTTTGCTGAAGTGTAGATGTTATCTAATAATTCAATAATTTTATTCTTAGATGGAAGAATACTGTCAAATTTGGGGATGCGAATGTAGGTAATTCAGGCCAAAACATGAATTTTCTTCCTGACGAGTGGGGATGCTAATTCAGATTTTAGGGGTGCCCAACACCCCCAAGCCCCGTCCTTAGTTCCGTCTATGATAATATTTCATAAATTTTTCAATCAATGGAAAATAAAAAATATTATAATCGAAATATTAACAAGTTAACATGAAATAATGAAGGTCTTAACTGATTACAAAAGCGACGTTGTTCGATTGATATTGAACAAACATGTTTGAAAATAAATTCCTTGAAGATGTTGCGCGAGTTAATATTTCATTAATCAAGGCAGAAATTACTTCCGTTTACCTTGATCTACATAATAATAATTGATAATAATTATTATTACATTAATAACTCCAACGATGAACGAATCTGAAAGGTCACACATTTATAAAATAAAGCAAATTAAAGACCAAATCTCTTCTGGTTTTGTGGATGATGCTGCTCACTTTGCTTAATTGAAACGCCAAACCATAAGAATTAATTAAAACAATGTAAGCTAATACAATAAAAATTTCCATTTGAATAATTTGATTGTAAGGGCATGAAACTTTTTAAATAGCATTGACCCATAAATTTTTCGCTCGTGTAATTAAATGTAGTATTCGTTAATATGTTCAAATTAATTATGATTAAATATGAGTTTTGGCCTATATAGAAATCTAAGTAAGTAGGAATTATAAGCGATTTGACACTGACCCAACTAATTTAGCTCAAAACGCCTTCATTTTTTTATTTAATTGGATTTTTGCTGATAAGCTTTAATGTCGAGCAGTGGCGGAGTGTTCCTCTTTCACTTGGGTGGTCCTTCAGCTGGATGGCATCGCTCCGAAACGCCACTGTTTAATTAATTAAATAATATCAAAACAAAACATCAACCATTTTAATTGCTGTATGCAGTTAAAATTTTAATGGCAATGATGTGTGTAAGCACTCCCAGAAGGAAATGCCATTGAAAACGCACGATAAAAGTAAAATGCCACTTCTTCCGACCTTGTCGATGTTCAATGTGCGTGTTTTCGATCCGACGCCGACGAATGTGTAAGTCCAAACAATTCCCAACAATTGAAAAGTTTGTGATTAGTCCAAGGCAAATTCACTGATAACTTTTTTTATTTATTCTAAATATCAACTTATCTCTCATGATGAGGTCACTCACTCCGCTATCGTTGATATGTTTAAATATTTAAAAATTTTAACCTTGGTGTGTTATTTTTAAATTATAGTAGTAGCTGTTCGAATTTCTTCAAAAATGGGTCAAATGGATGACGTTGGAGGAAATTAATATGATAAGTTTAACCCACGGATTTAGTTACGGTTAACCGACAATAAGCTGGGTTAAAGTTTGGATAATTAATCATAATTTGAGATTTCGTGTCAATATAAAAACGTGGCTCCATTTCCTCAATAAACCGAATATGTAGGCGAGTTTGGGTCAAATACAAAAGTCTAATAGTGGGCCCTCAAAACTGTTGCCCAAAGGAAGAAATCCACTCCATAGGTATGGAAACTTCATGGGGCAGTTTTGGACATGGTAATGCGAGCACATCTTTGATCTTGAGCTGCTTGAGGAAAAATATTAGAAAGTATTGGCGCCGTTGTAGAATTACATTCGACATTGAAAGACTCGACATCTCTTATCGAAAATTACCATTCGTTTTTTCCATACAGATAGCAGAGTATTGCCGCCATCAGAGACCACATGGGAAATTAGTTTTGAGTTGCTCATTTCATTAATTTGAAATTGATTGGGTTGTTGTTGGTTCCCTGGATAAAGTATCCTTATTCTCCCCTTTTGTAGTGCTCTTGCATTAACATGGGCAAAAAGATCGGTTTTATTGATTTTAAAAGTGTGCTAAAATTTTGCTAAACTGTTTTTAGGTTCTTTTGGTTCTTATGATAGAATTGATTATGTTAAAAATAAGTTCTTTGAACGACGGTCATGAGGTTAGCACGATCAACTGCAATTCAAATTTAGGGAAAGCCAAACTTTCTTATGATCATCCTCAAATTGTCCTACGCTGGGTGCTTGGTCACGAGAGAATTGAGGGTAATAAAATAGCTGATAAACTAGCTAGATCAGGCTCGAGAACGCCCCCGACTGGACCTGAACTATTCTGTAGACTAACCTAAGCACACAGAGGGCTGGAGGTCTAAAAATGAGAAGCAGAGAGCAAAGTAATTTTTTTGAAAAATACACTAGGACAGAGACAGGCGATGAAATTCATAGAGTACTCGACTGCAGAGGCTAAAAGGCTTCTTCTTTTGACAAAGAATGAAATTAGAATTATTACGGGGCTGTTCACCGGACACTGCCTCAAAAAAATGAGACTAGAAGAGGTAATGACAGATGCAGACTTTGTGAATCGGATACAAAGACGGCCGAACACATCCCCTGTAACTGCAATGCCTTAGCCCGACTCAGGCTTACAAACCTCTCAGGAACATTCTGTGTTTCGCTAGAGAAATTGAATTCCTGAATATCTAATTAGTAGAGTCATGAACAAAAGATCAATACTGGTCGGAGTTCTGAAAGGCTCTTGCAGCCATTCGAGTCCTAAGTACCATAAAATACAATATGATCATCTCCGTGCTTCGGAAGGCACGTACAACCGTTAGTTTTCTTGAGTTGATGAATTGCCACCGTTATCCAAAAAAAAACCAGGGTCACAGGTACATCTGAAAGTCAACCTACAGAAGAATTGCCGACGTTTACAATACGGCCAATGCTTGGCTTAGCACTGGTTAGCCGACCGTTGGCACCCAACGCTGGGGCCAAGCTTAAGACAAAGCTGTTTACCGTTGCTTTGCCGGTGCTCAGCCTAAGTATCGGCGTACAATGGATGGCCAATGCTGGACCAGTCCAGTATCAGCACTGGACCAAAACTGGGAGCCAACGTTGCACCAACGCTGGCCGCCAAACGTAGGACCCATGTTATCATTTCAGTATTGGACCAACGATCTCCCTCTGGGAGATCGTTGCTGGGTTATATTGGGCCAATTGTAAATATTTTCATGGGATGTTTTTTGTCCATATTTTTCTTTTGGAGAAAATAAAGAATGGCAACTTGGTAGTGTTAGTTATTTCAATTACAGCTCTGCACATAAAAATTTGTAACGTAAAAGAGAATCAATCCTTAAGATTCCAATTGAATTTTAACAACATTTTTGAATCTCACTGTTTAAATTTGTGAGAGGTGTAATATTGAAAATGTAAGTTTGCTCCTAGCGTAATTCATATATTAGCCATTCTTGGTCCGGAGGAAAGAAAAGAATTTTTATTAAAATCAATTTAATTTCTGCATGTAATTCTAAAACTTTTGCTTGCATCTCTATATTTTTCTACATTATGTGTGTATATTTTTTTTGGATAAAATAATTTTACTTTAATTTAAATTTTTAAATTTGTTGTTTAAAATTTCAAGCTGCCAAAAAGGCCAGGTGAGAAGTAAGTAGTGTCTACTCGAAAGTATCAATTTTACGATTGAAACCTCGATGAATTCTGAAAGAGCATATTTTAAATAAGAGAATTAGCCCCGGAAAAAGGCCTTAAAACCACCAGTTTTTTCAAAAATTGATTTTAAAAACTTCAATTTTCATAGCAAATTTTAACCTAAGGTGCTCGTAATTAGTGAATCACATGCATTGTGTGATCGGTCCGTGTACTTTACATCGGTCTTGGCAGAATAGAGATAGCAGGAGCAACACCAGTGCACTTCGAGCGAAAATCATGCTTTTTAATAGTTATTGTGCAGTAAAAATGGCTGGAGGCGCTCGGAGCGAAGCGTAGAGTGCATCCAGTCAATTTTTACTCGCACAACCACGGTTCTTGTAGAATCCACGCAAGAACGAGTTTCACCTCTCCATGATCCACTTTTTCTTTTTATAATAAGTGTAGTTTTTATAAAGATGGCCAGAAGGGACCGTAGCGCAGCAAAGGCTGCGTAGGGTCAATTTTTATGAAAACCACCATGGCACGAGGAGGATCCACGCGAAAAAGTATTAACTGTTCACTGTTCGTTAAATAAAAGCATCTCTTTTCTAAGGTAATCTTGGTCCTAAAACAATGTTATCACGTCGTGAATAGATTTCACGTCTAAATCAGGTATCGGGAACGGATTCGCTGCTATTGCGTACGAGTTACTGAGAAAATTAGATTTCCTTAATACCCAGACTATTAAGCATTTGAGCACACGTACCGACCACAGAATAACCGTGATCGACCATTCACAAGCGACTTTGGTTAAAATTTGCTATAAAAATCGACATTTTTAAATTTAATTTTTGAAAAAAAAAGTTGGTTTTAAGGCATTTCTTCGGGGCTTATTTCGTTATTTAAAATATGCTCTTTCAGAATTCATCGAGGTTTCAATCGTAAAGTTGATACTTCTGGATTCATTTTAGACGAGGGCAAAACAAGCTCACACGCACTTAGGTCATCAAATCGGGTCCATTGTTCTACTTCCGGTTTCAGTTTCACCCCGATCTTGTCATTCTCCAATAACTCAATCCAGCTGTAGGATGAACTCTAGGATCTTGGCAGGCGGAGTGTCCTTGATTCTGGCCATGTCGGGTCAGAAGTCCCCTAACACAGATCAAGTTGATACTTTCGAGTGGCCACTACTTACTTTTCACCAAAAGCCAAAGTTGTTTTTTGCAGGTATGGTTTTGGTAATCGTTGTTTGGAATGCCAATAGAATTTTGTTGATCGATTATCTCGAAAAGGGTAAAATAATTACAGGAAAATATTAGATGTCATTACTAAATCGATTGAATGATGAAATTAAGAGAAAAGAAAGTGCTGTTTCAACAGGACAATGCACCAGCTCACACTTCAGTAACTGCGATAGCTAAATTTTGTGAATTGAATAAATATCCACCGTGTTCTTCGGATTTGGCTCCTTGTGATTATTTTCCGTTTTCGAACTTTCAAAAATTGCTCGTTGGTAAGAGATTTAGCTCAAATTCTAAAGCTGTCAAGGCAACAAATGCATTTTTTGAAAAGTTCGATAAATCGTATCAAGAGATTAAAAAGCTTGAATATCATTGGAATGCTTGTATAGAGTTGAAAAGAGGCTATGTCGAAAAATAAAAATGAATTTTCTACAGAACTGTTTTTTCTTTGTTAAGGCCGTGCGACACGTGTATAAATTTGTTAACAAAGGGGGTAGCGGGATAACAATGGTGTGGCGGCCCCCATACAATTTGATATTGCGAGTGTAAAATTCTTGTTTGGAATGACCAAAAATGAGGTTTGTATTAAAAATTAAGTTAAATTTTCTATTTGCTCCAAAACTAGGCCAAAAAATGTGTTTTTTTCAAATTATTTTAACATAAAATCTTTTTTGTTTATTTCAGGTCAGTTCCATGATTTTCATTAAGTAATTCGAGGTTGTTAGACCCTAAACTACAACATAGAATTTTTTCAGATTTTTTGGGCGTCCTAGGACCCCAGAAACTTTGTGCAAATAGCCAAAAACGTGAAAAACTTTTTTGTTTTTTGGAATAAAAGGGATTTTTCAAAAGGTTCTTGTAAACCCACAAAAAAGGGCTAAATAGCATAAGTTGCCCTATTATTTAGCTACATTTTGCGATTAATCGCATGTAAATATCTTAATTTATAAGCGCGACAAATCAAATTAAGTAAATCTTCTTTTTATTATTTAGTATAAAATCTATGATTATAGTAGTCCAGTGAAAGTAGATCCTTCATTTTTGTTTTTTTGAATCGATTTATTTTGGTGTTACAAAGAAAATAGCAAAAGTTGAGAACGAGATCACTGCCGCGTAAAAAGTTATTCAAGGTCAAAGTTTACAAGAAACGGTTTTTTGCGAATATTGCGCTTGCTATGGCTCGGAAGCTAATTCAGGTTATTATAAAAATAAAAGATAATAAAATTCTGCACAAAAATGATATTACATTTTTTTATGTACAACAAACGGTTTAGGCACAAATCTGCTTTGAAGTTTCGGCGTAAGACATTATTATGCTACATTTCATAGTAGGCTATGGATAGAATGAATACGTGCAGCATAATATGTCTTACGCGGAAACTTCAAAGCAGATTTGTGCCTAAACCGTTTGTTGTACATAAAAAAATGTAATATCATTTTTGTGCAGAATTTTATTATCTTTTATTTTTAAAATAACCTCAATTAGCTTCCGAGCCATAGCAAGCGCGATATTCGCAAAAAACTGTTTCTTGTGCACTTTGACCTTGAATAACTTTTTACGCGGCAGTGATCTCGTTCTCAACTTTTGCTATTTTCTTTGTAACACCAAAATAAATCGATTCAAAAAAACAAAAATGAAGGATCCACTTTCATTGGACTACTATAATCATAGATTTTATACTAAATAATAAAAAGAAAATTTACTTAATTTGATTTGTCGCGCCTATAAATTAAGATATTTACATGCGATTAATCGCAAAATGTAGCTAAATAATAGGGCAACTTATGCTATTTAGCCCTTTTTTGTGGGTTTACAAGAACCCTTTGAAAAAACCCTTTTATTCCAAAAAAAAAGTAAGTTTTTCACGTTTTTGGCTATTTGCACCAAGTTTCTGGGGTCCAAGGACGCGCAAAAAATCTGAAAAAATTCTATGTTGTAGTTTAGAGTCCAACAACTTCGAATTACTAAATGAAAATCATGGAACTGACCTGAAATAAACAAAAAAAATTTTATGTTAAAATAATTTAAAAAAACACATTTTTTGGCCTAGTTTTGGAGCAAATGGAAAATTTAACTTAATTTTTAATACAAACCTCATTTTTGGTCATTCCAAACAAGAATTTTACACTCCTGATATCAAATTGTATGGGGGCCGCCACACCATTGTTATCCCGCTACCCCCTTTGTCAGCAAATTTGATAACAACCCATTGATTGGTTGAACCAACCAGCATCGGTACCAACATTGGTTTGTTTGACCAATCAATGGGTTATTACCAAATTTGCTAACAAATTTGTTAACAAATTTATACACGTGTCACACAGCCTTTATCCTCATACTTTAAAATTTATTTGCAATTAAGCTGTGAATTTCTTTTTAGACGGAGGTCATCGACTTATTCAGTTCGGATTACTTTATCAAACTTTTAGATATGGATTCACAGGTAACATTTGCACACTTTGTTTTATACATTGATTTTGTAATTAAATTCTGATCTGTTTTAGTGACGAATTTCTTTGGTTTGGAATTTATAATGAATGATATTCTGTTGGAACAGCACTGAAACGAGTAGGTACATTTTTCTATGTTTTAGGTTATCTAAACCAAAAAGACGATTCCAACCCTGATACGTGAAAAAACAAGGACATGGAACCAAGATCGTGCTGAAAATAATTGTAGGCCGACCCTGCTTATTAATATAAAATAAATATTGACTTTCGCATAAATAAAAAATTGACCCTTTCAGGAATTGAATGTAGAAGAGGTATGCGATATAATGTCAGGGTTGTTTTTAATATTTATTGTTGCGAAAGATTATTTATTTGTAATTGTTGCTTCGTTTAATTATTGCTACATTTCCATTTATTGTCCTTGATTGTAAATACCTTTAATCGATTTAGTAAATGAATGCATCATGACAGTTTTCAATGTTAATGGTGCAGAGAGCAGAGCAATTTCCGATTAAAATGCTTCCATCCAAAAGTGTGGATTATGCAATGATCAATAATTTAATTATTGTTTTTGAATAAACGTCCTCCCAAATGCACTTGAGTTTACAATCCATAGAATATGTAGGTTGTAGGTAATCTTAAAATAGGGTCATGAACAGTCGGTCAAGGTAAAACTATCCTTAATAATGGGGTCGCCTTTACCAACACCAATAAGTTGTTCGTACCCAAGTACGACATTTCTTTTCGGCACTAAAAAGGTAATAAATTTACAAAATTGTTATTAACGTTAGTCGTCTGCATACAATGGAGGTAATAAAATCAGTTTCAAATAATGAAATAACTGCAATCGAGAGTAGGCGTGCGACTGAAAGAGAAAGTAAGAGAAAGAATGTGACCCACAAACACACTTCCATGCCTCTTCTGTAAAAGTGAAAGCCATTGTACATTGTCAAGTATAGAACCAATTTTTGCATAGAAATGAGATTAAAAAATATTTGGATTGGATTAGCAGTATCAAGCCATCGCATCGTCGCTCGTTTTTGTTTGTTTTAGAAAACTTTCAACGTCATTGACCCAATAATGGGTGAAAAGCCATTCAAATTTTAACGGCTTCGTTCAATGTTATACCGCTTTTTTAATGCATGGAAGAAACGTTAATGCAAATCTCAAATACCCCAATAACTCAAAATTACCCTGCCATCAATTTTACAACGCTAAAATACCTTTTCATTTTTTAATGTTTTCTTTTGTGCAGCCGAAAGTACCGACAGAAGTATGAAATCGTAAAAATTTTACCGTTGCTTGTCTTGGTATTGGGTTGAAAAAGGGCACAATAATTATAAAATAAATATTTAAACCGTTCCATCTCTTCTCATTTCTCTTGACCGAAGTGCAATAAAGATCAAAGTTTTATTTCAACTAAATTTACATCCACTTTTCTTTGTAATGTGAAAATAAACCTACAAAATTAGTAAGCAAATTGCAGTTCGTGTTCGTGTCTTACTGGAAGTAGAAAATTTGATGAGTTAAAATTGTCGAGAACTTAATTAAAGTAAAGGATTTCGTTAAATTAGGTCATTCGATTGATATATTTGTCACTGGATGCTTTGCTTCGCTGAAGCGAAGCTCAAGCTCTCAAGTTATTTTTTACTCTTTAAATTTCTCATCAAAAGATCCGTCTTGATTCCAATAATAAACCTCGGATTGGCTGCTTTTTACTCGCATTTTTCTCGAACAATTCGGTTAGTTTAATAATAATAATTATTGATTTTAGACATTAGAATATTAGTGTTTAACATCTGTCAGTAAAAAACCACCCCTCTATTCATACTGGATAACATTCCAGATTTCTTTGTTTTTATAATTGTCAATTTGTCTGTCTGTTAGTAATGCATAAAGTCACATAAGACCTACGTTTATAAACTTTACTGCGCCGCATTATTAATGAAATTTTAAATAAAAGCTGTTCTTTTTCTTTTTTCTTGATGGTTTTGAAATCTTGGTTTAGCCAGGTTTATCATATTATACTGCACAGTCTGATTCTGCACGCAAAGAAGATGTGCTTTTGACATTTAACCCCATTTTAACTGTATTTGGAAGAGGAACTTGTGTATGCCGTAACCACCAAAATGAGAGTGAATTTTACCCTCAAGATGTCTAAACCACTTGAAAGTTTAATGGTTTAACTTCCATTATTTTGGTTTGAGCCTCAAACCGTCGCGAAGTTACTCTTCAGAAAACTTTTTAAGAAAAGAAACCGTAGACATTATCTTCCCCTTAGTCAAATTTTTTTAATTAAATTGATTGGAAACGTTTGAGTTTTAATTTCCGTTTTTTGAACCTCAAAGGCTGCAAAATTATTCACAAAAACTTTTGGGAAGGGCTGGCAACATATTTTTTTATTTTCTCTTCAATCGAGATTCAATCGAACTTCCGTTCCCATTAATTTAATTTTATTTTGTACAAAGTTTTTTTTAAAAAACTCCGAGCAAGTTACGCGTGGTAGCACAACCTAATTGAGCTATTTTAACCGTTTGTTTTAAAACTATATCGATCAAAAGAGATTCGTTTAAGCTTCAATAATAATAATCTTTTCTATAATTTCAATTTTTATTCTACAAATTTAGAATCATTTAAAATTTTCGAAAAATCCGAGCAAGTTGCGCGTGGCAACTCTCAAGTTGAGTTCAAAATTGTATTCCTTTTATAGGATTTAAAAAAATAAACATATTGAAACTTATAAATAATCATCATAAACTAGAAAAGAAATTTCAGAGAAAAATTTTGTTTTTCAAAATTAGAAAATAATATCAAATTACATCAGACCTGCCACACTTTGAACGTTGCTGATCTTCCCGAGTCTCTGAAGATAAATGAGGATGGCCAAAAATCTATGAAATGTGGATGACGAGCTACAAAAAATGTTTTTTTTTACCAACAAGAGATTTCTGAATTGTATGACATGGAAGACTTCAATGAAGAAGATTTAGAGACCTTCGATAATGCTGTACCCATCAAAGTAAAACCTACAGGCAAAACCATCCAAAACGAAATAGTTCAGGTGCAGGAAAGGAAAACTCCATCACCAACCAAATGGGATCGCCAATTCCAGCAGAAAAATTGGTTTTGAGGTCTGGACTTTTTGCTTGCGATGAGGTGGTGGATATTATTTTTGGTCTGAGCAATTAGAGTGGTAAGTGGCATGGATCTGATTTTTCGAATAAAATTGGACATATTTTATGATTTCGAGAAAACTTTTTTGACGTATTTTTTAGTATGTATGTATTTATTCAGTTTTGCAACGCTCTACGACGTCTTCCGATTCCTAAACATCGCCAGGCGGCGTTTGGTTTTGTAAGCATTTTACATTTTTTACCTACGACGAAGAGCCAGCCCGACGTAAAACCCCCAACCTGGAGGACCACCGAGACGGCCAGAATAAAGTTGTAACTTCACCCGGATTCGAACCGAGTAGTATTGAACGTTAGTAGTCAACTTGCTTGACTTGACTTTCGGGATTCAATCCCGCGCGGGACGGGATGTCGATTCAGTCCCGCGTTTGATTTATAAATTTATTTTAGAGATGAATGCGGGACGGGATATCCCGCGGGATATTTTTTGTCCCGCGGCATATTTAGAATATTTAGTCCAGCGCGAGACATTTTATAAACTCAGTCCCGCGCGGGACGAAATTTTTTCCTCTTCTATTTCATAATTTAACTTATTGAATCCTTTCCCTACATTTACTCTAAGTAATATGCGTTAACAAAAAAATCAAAAAAATTCATTCGGGCTGCGTTGTATAAAATAAATCAAATGAGGGACTGCGGGATCCCGTCCCGCGCGGGACCGAGTTGACAAAATATCCCGCGCGAGACTAAATATTCAAAATATCTTGCTAGACAAAAAAAATATTCCGCGGGATATCCCGTCCCGTCCCGCATTCATCTCTATTTTAAATTCAACAAAACAATTGCATTTTTTGCCCAGTTTTTCAGCAGTTGGAAAGTAGACGCTGTCAAACGCAGGCGCAGTTTCAAATTTAAGTCATAATTTTTAATCTGCGCATGCGTCTGACGTGCGGGATCCGCGGGACGTGCGGGACGGAACGGGACTTACACGACGAGGCGGCACTGCGGGACAAAAAAATTAGTCCCGCGTTCATCTCTAGTCTCTATCTCCGACGTATCTAATACCTTTATAAATATTTTTAATTTTTATAAATAAAAGTTTTTTTCTAATATCTTTTTTAACTTTTTTTTATCAAAATGGTGATTATTTATGAATACGATATCAGTCTGCTTTACTGAATTCAGTAAAAAATCAGTATCGGTTTTGAATCAGGAGCATTTCCAGCCAACTGGCTTAGAGAGGGGGGGGGGGTAATTTACTTATATCAATGTAAATTTCAACATAGATTGATCTTTATTTGTTGAAAAATAAAGGCTTAAACCCCGCCTGAAACCGCCAGTGTTTTGAATTCCAATATTCAAATTAATATGAAAGTTGAGAATTGGCAAGCGCAACTTGCCCGGAGTTCTTAAATATTTTATATGTCCATCCAGGGACGTGCTCATGGGGGGGACGAAGGGAGCTTCCCTCCCCCCAATGTTGCAGAAAGTTGGCAAAAAGTTGACAAAAACACCTAAAAGTTGGTCAATTTTGAATTAATTCAGGTGGCAAATTTGCAAATTTGAAATTTCTCCCCCCCGAAAAAAGTTGGCTGGGCACGTCCCTGTGTCCATCGACTTCTAGAAAATGAAATTAGAGTTATGGGAAAAAAGACATTAAAGTTTAAGACATTAAAGTGAAAATAGTTCAATTAAATTGTATTACCCACGTGTAAATTGCTCAAAGTTTTCGAAAATTTCAAAAAAACACAACTTTATAGAAAATTACTTGTATATTAAATTGTTGGAAACAGAAGCTCAGTTAAGCTCAAAAGAATCTCTGTGTGTAATAAAAAATTTCAAAACTGAAGGAAAAATTTTGTTTTCAGCTCCCCTCCTTCAAAGTTATCGCGAATATTGCAATAATTTGCAATAAAAATAATCCGAAAATAATGGACGTTCACTAAGGCTCACACAAAACTCAAATATTTGACACCAATTTCTCCAAAACCGGCCATCCTGAGCCGTGCCCTAGGTGAGGTTAGAGGTCCATTCTCCCCCCCCCCCCACCCCATTTTAATTTTTTTCAAACATTCGTTTGTGCATCGTTTGCACAATAATATTTTTCACTGGCGGAAACCTAGGGAAATCGCTGACAAAAGTGAAACACCAAAAATTGAATTATAGGACTTTAATCGGTCGTAAAACATTATTTTTAATACTTAGCGGAAAATAAACTGCGTCAGGCGAATTTTCTCTTCAAAATACGTAAGAATCTGTTGAGAAAACTATAATATAGTTATCCAATATTTATCTTTTAGGATGAAAAAAATTCAAAGGGGTTAATCTACCGTTTTTGTAAAATCTGACTAAAATTTTTAAGTCGTTTTTGTGATTGTAGGCCACGCCTACGCATTAATATAAGGAATAGTCATTAATTCATTATAATTCAATTTTCTTGCGCGTAGATACGCAGGGAAGTGTTATTTCGATGACCATTTCCGGAAAAGTTAAATATTTTCAGCATATTTTTCAGTAGACCAGAATTGCAATCTAGACGCTATGGCAGTTGTTGCTCGGAGATTTGTAAATATTTATTTGTTAATAATTCACGAATTGTGAATTTACAAACGAAAATGGTGAATGAACAATCTATACATATTTACAAACGAGTGACACAGAAATTGACACAAAAGTCGAAATGGGGGTGGGGGGGGGCCTGAAGAAATGATAGCCGGTTATTCATTTGAAGATATTTCGATAACAAAAATAATAAATGCACAAACGTACACAAACGGTCGACACCAATTTTGACCCAAAATTCGCAATGAGGAGGGCTGGCATTTCTCTAACCCACCAAACTTATTTGTTAAATAATTCGGGAACGGTGAAGGCACAAACAAAAAAAATAATTGCAAAAACGTACAAAATCGATGCACAAACGAATGACATAAAAACTAATCCAAAAATCAAAATGGGGGGGAGGCTGATTGGCTTGCGGGGGGCCGTTGAATCCCATCCATTTAAAAACAGTCGAAACAAAGTTTTTAAATCGCAACTTCTAACTCTCGTTTGCAAGTTGTATAAGTACTTAGTAAAAATTGGAAATATACAAACAGCCGGTTGGGGAAGTTAAAAGTTTTATTTTGACTTAAAACTCACTGCAAACCGCATCTCAATTTTTTTGGCGTTTAGTTCACCACGGTTTTAGTCTCACTTTCATAGTTGATCTGGTTTAACTAATCGGTGATTTTTATCGGGCCTTTTTTGGGACTAGCGCTAATTGACGAATTGAATGAAACGTAGACCTTTATTTTTACTGTTTAAAAACCACGATTATGATGCGTATTTATTGTCCGTGTCCAACCTACACGAACTACCGCAAATGTTTAACAATTTAACGCCAAAAGCAATTGCTATTTGTACGGAAAGGTTTCCGAACTTTTTGGGCAAGTTTTCCAAATAAATATGCAAATAAGACCTCCGAGCAACATCTGCGGATTTCGTGATTCAAATTTTTAAACTAAAATCTTTTGTTGAATGACATTGACCAAGTTTTTCGAGATAGACGTAAGGTGCTCACACATTGTTTCTAATGTATTAGTCAACTATCTCGAAATTCTACGATCTTTTAAATTAATGTCCATTGGCCAATAATCCAATTTAATGTGATATTTCAAACAAACGGATGTTACCCTTGACCTACATAGAGTAGGCATAGTTTTCTGAGCAAAACGTGTGGCATTTTCTACAAACACAGCTTCTTTCATAATGTTTGTACTACACATCAAGAAAGTTTTCCTCATTTTTTTCAGAGATTATTTGGGCAACAAATTTTCTGTGCAAATTTGATGACAACTGTAAAACGGTTTCGATAATTTTGGCCTCATTTCGTAAACAACATTTTACCTGAGAGGATCCATATTAAAATAATTGTAATTTAAAATGTTGGTCTATTTTTGAAAAAAAAACTCGACTAAAATTAAAATTAGAAACCTTTACGAAATAACCTTGAAATACTTGTAACAAAATTAACCTTCGAAAAATAAAATAAAAATTAGATTTTAATCAAAGTCAAATGATTATAAAACGCTTATAAATTATCGATAGATACTTTCGTTAGTTTTTCATTATTTAAATTTTTGAAGAATATTTGCATGTGATATAATTTAATTAAATTTACATGTATTTAAAAAATTTATTTAAATAAAAAATTTAGAATGCTTTGGTAAATGAGAATTTAGACCTTAAAAAAAGAAAGTGACCTACAAACACTTTTCTCCGATAATATACAACAATTTAATTCAACTAAATAACAATCTATTATGCCACATTACTTTCGCTTGTTTGTGTGAACATTTAGGATAATGGGACAGCAATTTATATTATTTACAATTATGTTCGTAAAAGGACGGAGAGGAGAATGCAGATCACATCGAAACAATACAATTGAACGTATTTTTCCAATCGACTCACTTCAATGGTTTTTCCATTTGCTGTTTTTTCCCACCTCTGATGATTCCCGGAAAGCTCCATTGTATGCAAATCCGAAAAGTAAAACCCAAAAGACGCACTTCCTTTACCTTCAAAAGTGCCCTCAAGTCGGTCGATCTAACTATCAGAAGTCCAAATTTTCCCAAAGCTTCCCGATTTTGGTAAAACCGTTTTTCAAAATCCAACATTTCCCTCATCAAAAGCGTTTCAGATAATCAGATGATAAATCTATTTACGATGAAACCTCTAAGGTATTTGATATTTAAAGATAGACGAAGGTTTTTCAAATTCAAAAGTATTCAAAAGCATAAATTTATCATACGTTTATTTTGGCAGACTGTAATATTTTACGTAATTTAAACTTGGCCTTCAATTTGTTTATGATTGTTATGTTCGTAATGAAAATGATATAATTAAAGTTTTTGTCCAAAATCTGAATCGGTTTTTTCGATTTACGGGAAAATTGTAAAAGTATTACAATTTTTTCATTTTGATTTAATCCGCCTACGAATAATCGTCGTTCAAAAATGGAATACTTGTCAAGGTCTTGGTATACTGGCTGTTTGAAACCTACCTTGCCTTCAGCAACGCTGACTTGTTGTGCTTTGCTGATTAGCTTCAATAATGGTACGCATTCCGCGGACCCGTCCACTGCATACGTGACCTTGCCCAAGCATAGCTAATAACGGAACTGCTTACTTCTAATCAGTTGTCAAGGTCGTTTCTAATCGTAACCTGTCACTTTTTACCGTTTATTTGCATCGAATGAAAGAAAAAGACGAACTCGTTTGGCGCCAATACAAAGGAGTAACTGTGAACACTTGCAGTAATTACTTACTCTGGAAATGTAGGACTTAATTTAATTAGTCGTTTGTCTATCTTTATAAATAGTTTTCTCTCATTTGTCGAAGGTTACAGTGTCACCTAGCACATCAAACACATTTTTGGACGCCGATATGACACTTGACCATTAGAACGTCTAAACCAAAGGACAGTCGTAAATTTCCTAACTAATCCTCACCTTCAGGTGGAATTTCGAAATTTGGTGTGTAATAAATATCAAAGATCAAAATTATATATTTTGGAATTTTGACAAAAAGTTACAATTTTAATATAACACAGAGAGGCAATTTGAAATAATGATTTGGTCTCTAGGGTACGTTCCGTAAAAATGTTCTTTGTTCTAATTACATAGAGCGCCGTAGGCAATTTCATTTAAAATATTTGTATGTCAAATACTTTAGATTTAGGAGGACAATATGTTTTGCCATTCAAATCGAATGCGTTCATCTGAATAAGTGGAAATGCGTTGGAGAAAGAGAAGAAGAGTGAAGAAGCTTTGGAAAATCAGGTACGTTAGTACCTACTTATCATGGAAAAAATTGAAATCCGTTAACAACCAGCAGAAGAAAACTGAAACTAGTTAGCTGCCTTATGCGCAAAAGCACCATTTTATTGGCCGAAATCTTCATCGCAAAATGAAAAGGCGAAGACAGCTATAACCCAATCAAGCCGAGTAAGCTTTACTTCTAAAGAACAAAATTCTGAAAGGGTGAATAAAAAATGCGCTAGTTTTCTCTTTGGATCGCGGTAAGCGTTAAGAACAGACTGCTGGAAGTAGAAGCCTGAGCCGATTTGAGAAATGTGGTGGTCCTGGGCATGACCTAAAACTGCATCTCTTACATTAGTTACATCATTACAAGGAAGATACCAACTCATTATCAAAGGATGTGATGCCGTGGTTCGGATTCTGCCTTAAACCACATGTCCTGCAGGTTAATCCTTGTCACTAAGGATTTCCTTCTACTTGCTGAAACGGAAAAACCTTACGGTGATGCTTTTTCTTCACAGCTCTAAAAACCGCAGATCCCATAGGAATAACTCTCTTCCCTGGAGTCAGCAAGGAATAACGTCCTACGAGGAGGAGGATGCATGCACCGCCCACGGATAACTCAAAAACTATCGATCAACAAAAGAACAAAGGATCAACAGTGTAATTAGCTGTTCCGGGATCCGGGTGCATTTAGTGTGGTGATCAATTTCACTTCCATAAAGGCCGCTAGGCTAAGCAACAATAACCGATTATTTTATTTGGGAGGGGGTCGGATAAAATTTAGTTTATTGAAAGAATTTCAAAAATAGCACGCAACGGAGTGCATAAAGAACAAAAATAACTACGTAATTTTGAAATGATATTTTTGATAGTGTGAAATATGCATTTCTAATTTTTTGGAAAACATATTTTTCTCTCTATCTCTGACGTACCTACTACATGACTGGTAATATTTCAAAATTTGAAATAAAACTTATTTTAAAGTTCTCTAAAATAAATATTTAAAAAAATCGACCTTCGATATTGCTATTTGTTACCAATATACCGTAAGAAAACTTTTATGTGATCGCTTCCTATTAGAAAATTCAAGGTTAATTCTAAAGTTGTATTATGACCTTTATTAAGTTTTTATTTGCATTGATTAATAATTCTCAGTTTTTGGAATGCCACGCTAAGCGGAGGTCGTATTGGAGATGTATTTTTCCTATAATTTGAGAAAATCGTTAAATTGTATGTAGTTTATGTAACGTCAAAATTCAAGGTTATAAGGTCATTTATAATTATATAACAAGGCCACTTCCTTGTATATTATATATTTTCAAATTATTGCAAATAATATTTACCATCAAGCGCACTGATTTAAATAACGAGGTCGCTTGGCGATTTATAGTAGAACTTCAAAAAGCAACTTTTCCGAATGGAACCTTTAAAGTTTCAAAAAGTCTTTGATGATTTGACCAGGAAGACAAATTAAAAAATCAATGTCGAAGCTATGAAGAAAGTAACGAGGCTGGGTTATTTATGAGTGCCGGCTATTAAGATAGAAGGTCAAAAAGCAGTCATGGCTAAATGTTGGATTTTGATTTCACCTGATTTGCCTCTTAAGTTTAAGGTCATAAATGGGTTTCCTATTAGAAATGGATTAAGCAATTTTTGGAAACTTGAAAATGCAATTCCAAATCAATCGGTTCCGCACTCTTCCGAAGGATGAATTACTAATTAACCAGATATTTGAAGGCAATGACTTTGAAGTAAAAAATTTTGTCTGAAAATCCAACTATGGAGCACCTTAATTGTTTTTTTGACAAGAGAAATGTGAAATTGGAAACGAGAACCGAGCCACGAGCTTGAGAAACATTTAAATTCCGCTTGAGTGCAAAGTAAATAAAAAGAATTTAATCAAACTAATTAGGCAAGTCGCAAATAATTTTATAATTGAATAAACATGTTGATTTGAAAACATAAATTTGCGAAACCTTGAACGATAATCATACGCCATATTTACCGTAAACACAAGTTGATCACAATTTCTGTTTACAAGCCTTCACGTACTGATGATATCTTTACTGAAAAAATCGCAAAATTCGTGTGACAAATTAAACTTAAATTAATAGCGTTCTCAAAATAAGTTGTGTCCTTGGCAGTGATTCTTGTTATGATTGTGAATTTAAAAATGCTGAATTAGTTCCAACAAATTTATTTCCTCTTACCCACTTTTACTTGCCTCTGTCCTCTTTGGTCCCCGTTGATATGCCAATGTATTTTAGATTTAACATGAGACAGTGGCGTAGCTATAATATGGACGAATCACACAGTTCAGGTTAGTT
Source organism: Rhagonycha fulva (assembly GCA_905340355.1). NCBI lineage: Eukaryota > Metazoa > Arthropoda > Insecta > Coleoptera > Cantharidae > Rhagonycha > Rhagonycha fulva. The sequence goes on from HG996559.1 coordinate 6,899,927, forward strand.
CAAAATTCTACAGATTATAATATTCTCTGAAGGGTCACCCATCCAAATACTAAACACATGCATAATCTAATGAAACCCGGTATTTCAATTAAGTTTATTCCGATTTTAACCCCATTATATCTGAGAAAACTTCTGTAGAAGAAACTTGTTTTTTATTTTATAGGAGGGGGAGGTCTTTAAAATGAACAAATTTTTACTAAATTGTTAGCCCCGCATGTCACAAAGCATTGTACAAAATCAAATTAAAACAGTGACACTGAAACTGTTACGCCAATCTTTAATAACCTCACCAAAATCTTTGTTGTTATCCATAATTTTGAATGTCCTACATGAAGATGCCGACATGGACTTGTTTGTAGGAAATTTTATTCTAAAGCAATTCGTAGGTAATATAATTTTTTTTTTATTTGTTATGGACGTTTTTTAGAATTTCGGTGAAAGCTCATGGGATTTACTCCCATATCTTGAAATTGAAGTCGAAAAGTTCTAATAGAATAAATTCTGTTTGCCACATCTGAGCTAGGCTAATATAATAAGCTTATTTATTTCATTTGCGTAGGTGGACCAGCCTAGCCTTGTTCTAATCTTTAGTATTCCCCCTTTTTCCCACATTCGTAAAATACCTCGAGTTACACGGTTGAAGTGACGAATTATTTGAAAGGTTATAAAGTATTCCTGTTTATTATGGGGATTATCAATCTGGGTCAAAAAGCGAACCTTGCTGATGTTGGAACACCGATGTGTCCTCAACGAATATACCACACGGAATTTTTTTAAATAGTCCACCACTGCCAAATCCGTTATCATATTAAAACAAACTAAACTTACGTAAACTCAATGTCAAATTATAAAATTGAATAATATGCACGTGTAAAAATGTTTTATTGAGTAGAAGCTCGAGTTTTCGTTCACAAAGTGTTGAAAATGTCAGGTCAAAGGTGAGACCAGGTTTTTCCTTTCTGGAAAACGAAGTCGAGATAACATTCAAAGTCAAAAATAAACCAAGGCTAAGTAATGCAATTGCTGAACGATATTGCAAGTAATAATGCACTTTACAAAAAACCTGTTACAAATAATAAATAAAATGACATTATTTACGACCACACGTTCATGATCTTGTTTATTTATGCTTTTGCAATGTTTTAGTATTGTTTCGTTTAATTAAAATTGCTTCACCTTACAAAACTAATGTGTTTATATTTCGTAAACCAATTAATAATTGCACATTTAAATAATCGATTAAAAATGCAATTATAAAATTTCTCATTACCAATTTGGCTTGCTCACATCGAGTAAAAAGTTTCGAGTAGACCCAGATGATTGCGAAATGATACATTCAATTTTTGACTGGTGTGATTTTTTAACATTAAATTGGAGTCTTAATGTTGGTAACAATTGATTTTAATAAGTTCAAGGTGCCTACCATGACGGCATATTATGTGTCCTCAATACGCACCCCAAGGTACAAAATGTATTGTGATCCTTAGCTTTCTCCCTTTTCACTGCTCTAATTACATCTTGAACTTTCTTTTTTGTACATCTTGGCTTAACCATCAAAATTTAGTATTTAAATCGAAAAAACTTTTAACGATGTATTCAATTTGTGACAATAATGAAAAATATGTTTGAAATGTTGCCAAGGCATTTTTGACAAATAATCTATTTGTCGCAAATATTTGGCATTAATTTGAAATCGCATAAATAATGTGGCATTGAAAAAGCACCTTTGAATCATTGAACATTATTTTTTTTAAGTGCCCAGATGTCAAACAGAGTTTTTTCCGTCTTCGAGGAAAGTTTTCATTTCGAAAGATGTGCTGGGTTTATGCATGCGCCGAACCCCACAATTCATGATTTGATTGACTCAAAATGCAACACAACTTTATAAGGCGGCTAATGGATTAATAAACTAAGGGAAAACTCGTTATTCCATTCATGCGCATCGTTCCCAATGCCCATATAAATGAAATTACCATATAATATTAATATTAAATATTTGGGGCATTCCACACCAAATCGACCACTTTTGAACCCGACCCCTTTTGATTTTCCTGAAATTTTTACATATTATACTATCTCATCAACAATAGTTCGGTGAATTTTTTCAAAATTTTTTACTCAACCCAAAAAAAGTTACGAATTTTTAGAAAAACTGCTGTTTTTTTTAAACGATTGTAACTATTTCAAAAATTGACTAATCGGAACTTTTTTTTTCAGTTTTGTTTATCTTTAAACGTACTTTTCAGGAAAAAATACAAAAAAAATATTCAAACTTAGATTCTACAAAATTTTTCATTTTTTCGGAGAAAATCATTGATTTTTCAAATTTCGACACTTTTGATTTTTTTATTTTACAAAAAACTCTGATTTATTCCACGTATAACAACGCAAACCCCATAATGGGCCGACATTTCTTTCTATTTCTTTTGTTTAATTAAAAAATATTATTTGGGTAAAAATAAAACAAAATAATAAAAGAAGTTTAAAATTTGAAATTTGCATTTCTTTAAAACGTGTATATAGTTGATCTAATTTTTATTTTTTCAAAATTTCTCTATTATATAAAACAAAATATTTTTTAATTAAACAAAAAAAATAGAAAGAAATGTGGGCCCATTATGGGGTTTGCGTTGTTATACGCGGAATAAATCAGAGTTGTTTTTGAAATAAAAAAATCAAAAATCAAAAGTAGAAAAAAATTTGAAAAATTAATGATTTTCTCCGAAAAAATAAAAAATTTTGTAGAATCCAAGTTTGAATATTTTTTTTGTATTTTTTCCTGAAAAGTACGTTTAAAGGCGAACAAAAACTAAAAAAAGAACGTTTTGATTAGTCAATTTTTGAAAAAGTTACGATCGTTTGAAGAAAAAAAACATCAGTTTTTCTAAAAATCAGAACTGTTTTTGGTGAGATAGTATAATATGTAAAAATTTCAGGAAAATCAAAAGGGGTTGGGTTCAAAAGTGGTCGATTTGGTGTAGAATGCCCCATTATATTTTTAGCGAACGTTTACAATAAATTTAATCGTATTTCTCCTCTTCACGCCAAGCCTTGAGGTTCTCTCAGTCAGTCACACTCTGTTAGTCCTCGGAAGTTCATTGCTTTTTGGACATCTTTCTGTCATGTTAATTTTGGCCTTCCTCTTTTTCTTCTAGCTGCGGGTACCCACTCCTATATTATCTTTGGTATTTGTAGCCCTCCATTCATTTTTAATATTTTTAGAAACGATTTTTTCAAAATTTCTTGAATTTTAGATTTTTGAATTAGTACCCTCTGAAGCCGTTATCATGGCCGATATGTTATTATTTTCATCGAGCTTTGATAGTTTACATACGGTATATTTCTTGTGTTCTTTACCTGATTTTAGGAATCAAACATTGGGATACTCTACGTTTTTTCCCTAGGGTTGATAAATAAACTCAACTTTTCTATCATTTCAAATTTTATTTCGAAAGGCTGACACCCTGGTTTTATTTTATCCTAGTTAGCTACCACACAATCGACTGAGTCACAACTTTCAAGAACCTACGAACCGCTTTAGAACTGGGGAGGAAAATTTTAGCTAGTCGCCTACGAACATCTTCGTAGGTCATCGATGCAGTGACATAAAAATTGAGCATTTTAAATGTAAAATTATTGTAATACATTCATAAATCATAAACTCGACATTCCATGCTCTCCAAAATGCTTGATGCGAATGACCACAATAATTAGTACTAGATTTATTTATGTTGTAAATCAGATACGTACTATGAAAATTTGAAAATGAGTAATAAATTTCTCAAATACAAATGATTTAGTAGATGTGATTGAACACAGTTTTACATTTTGCTTTCAACGAACTGTAATTGCGACAAACGAGTTCAAAAGAATATTCAATTTTCAAATTAATGGGGTATTCCAGCAATTTTAATTGTAACAAATTTTTTCGAATTTTAAAATTTGATGCCAGGAATTAAACAATTAAATTATTGTAAATATTCTAAAACCACATTTCTATATTCGTCCAATTCATGTCTTGAAATTAAATTTTTTGATTAAAAATTTTTGAAGTTGAGTTATTGTTTTGTTTTCTTTATTAATTTGATTCATTCCATGTCTCCAACATCTATTTGTGCTTAATAGTTTATTCTATCCTCCCCCGGGGTTTGCATTGCATTTGTTATCAAAAAGTAAACAAATAATTTTCTTTTGCGTCGTATCAATTTATAAACTTCAAGACAAAAATATCGAGTACCTACGACATTGTAAATTCCAAGAATTACACAACAAAAGGTGGTGGGATCGACCATGAAAATTATCGCAAAAATTTTGTATGTATAGATAAGATTTTGCAAATTCATTTCAATTAACTCATGTGAAATGCCATATTATTTATGATGTCAATTTTTAATTTTATTATTGATAAGATTATGAAACGAATATTAATTTCACGATAACGACGTCCCAACTCCCTAGTTGTTTAAACTCCATTCCCCTTTAATCGCGTTTGCCCTTGACCGTCCACGAGCAGCAGGAGTTTTCGCAATACCCGGGAAAATCGGAATGAAATAAAGACGGTCGGTGAATTAGACAGAAACGGTCATACACCTGACCTACGCATAAAATAAAAAGCCAACAATTTTTATTTTTCATAACGGTAATAATTCGCTCTTTCGTCAAGCCAAAATTAGCGTGGGAGTGTAACTGTCAAAAATCAATTTCGACCTGTGCAATTGCGTTGCGCCAAAATTTTAAGAAACTTTAGATGCAATAATTTCCATTGTTAACCAAATGAACCTTGAACAATCTTAATTTCGTTACGTAAATGCAATAAATTATATTTTCAAACGCTATTTCCTTGAATCAGACTTATTTCTAGTACTTTATGTTTTTGTGTGCAACACTTCACGGAAAATATATTTTAAGGAAAATCAATCCACTCCAAGGTCTTTGCAGTATTTTATTTTTCTGTAAATTTCCTCAATAAATGCGTAAATGCGTAGAAATGCGCACGCCGAGCCGGGCCTTCGGTGATTCGTTCAACAGTCAAAAACTGAAAGCTCAAAGAGTTTGTTTTATCTTTCTGCGATGAGCTTTTATCGCCCACGCTTCCGCAAGCGCACGTTTCAGGGTTTTCAAGGCTTCATTAATTTAAAGCTTTCGTGTTACACATTTTTTATTTGATGAGAACAAAATTAATTTGTACACCATGCGGCAAAAACTTCAATGGTTGTCGATGTAAAAAAAAAATTGCGTATCAACCTACATACCTAGCAGTTTGACCTTACACTTGCCTCGAAAACTCTGGATGAGAGGTCGGCTAGCTCTTAAACCCACGATATCTCAATTACAAACGAAGCTGGATGTAAAGGTTAGCGAAAGCTTTGAGGTAAAGTGCGTGGTTAAGTCTTGACGTCCCACACAGAATAACTGTATATCTCCTTCATGAGAAGCTGAAAAATAATAGAGGTTTCCAAATCCAATTGTCTGGAGTTTAGCCAAATAAAATTTTGGATTTGGTCTAGTACCATTCTAAGTATTTAAAGGTGTCTTTTTAGGAGATTCTTGCCTTGTGAAATGGGTTATTTATTCAGGTGCGGCCAATAGATGCTGAAAGAGCTGCCGTGTCGTTTTGCAGCACTTGATTGTGAGGTTGCCAAGAGCACCACCAGCTTGGTTTCGAATTCGAACGTACAAAGTGGTGCAAATTGAAAGCTGGAAGCAACGACCCTTGACGCGTCCTTGTATGACAAGGTCAAGGATACAAGGTGGATTCCAATTTTTTTCCAAATACCGGTGGAAGTTTCGGAACAATGGAAACCGCTCATTAACATTTAAGAATAATATTTGTCTTAATAAGGTTGATGACTGAATGCACTACAAGTGGCGATACAATAACGAGTTAATTTATAACGGGTGCACTAAACTTGAGTATTTGTCTTTCGTTAATATCATTAAAAATATGTTCATTGTCTAAGCGAATTATGATTAAATGTATTAAATCGGTTAACCTTTTGACATTGTTTTTAAAAACAATAAAACTGATATGGTTATTAGTCAGGTTAACAATTTAATAATTGTTTTAATAATTTAATTAAATAAACACATCCTTGTAGGCATTTGACATTTAACGTGTTTAATGAAGATTTATCTATTGCTAATTCTATCTCAACTATTTAGACATTGTTCTTCCATTTCTAGACAAAGACTTTCCCAATTTTTTTTCGATTCTGAGTTATGCTTCTCCGAGCTATTAGATCCAAAACTTTTCATGTCGTTGGTCCATTTGAACTATGTCTGTTCTCTTCCATCTGTTTGGACCGGTTAGGAACCGGGAGGTTTGGGGTTACACCCCCTGTGTAAGTAATTTCAAGAACCAAAAAAAGTCGCTACGTTATAGCCCCCCTACTAGAATTCAATGCTTTCTAGGCCCCTTGCAACAGTACAGAAAGAAAGCAGGTAATCGAAAGCATTCTCATACATAGAAAGGCTATGTATTTGTTTTTTTACCCAAGTTTTCTTCAGTCCTTTTGGTTTGATCGACAAATTGTAGGTGGAAGATTCGATATTCCATGATGGATTTTTTAAACCTGATGAACGGGAGAATTTGTGCAAGAAGAACAACTGTAATCTGGATAACGATTCTCTGAAGGAAAAGATAGCGTAAGTGCTCACAGGATTAATTCCCCTACAACATTATGAAGATGTGAAAATATTTCTAATCGTGTAATGGAAGACTTCCCTAACAAGATGAGTAACCAGTGTGTATCCGACTTAATTCAATTCAAATAGTATTCAATCCATCCCGTAAAAAGCCCAAACTGTTTTTTATTTTAGCTTCATTTTTTCAAGAATTATTTTGTTTCGTTGTGTACCTGTTCATTACGCATCTCTGATTAGTTGGCGTTGATACCCATAGTACCAGAAGAACACGTATAGGTCAGAGAAAATCTGGCACCGCCACCGTTTTAAAATCAAAAATGAAACAGACCATAAATTTGTACTAATTTTGTGCTGCTATGATTTCTTGGTAAAAGGAAAATCTGAGGTGATGATGCTGAGTTTATGTGAACTTTGCAGCCAAATTTATACAAATTTTTTAATCTTTCCTATTGATTAAATCGATTAAATTATATCGAGCACAAAATTAGTACAAAATTATGCCGTATTTAATTTTATTTAAATATCAGTTTTTTTAGATGACTTGCCTACAATCAAAACAACTTTTAAACAAATTTTACGTGGTCCACATCGTAGCTTCTTGGCAACCAACGTCAGGGACATTTGTCTGGTTCCCTTACGAATTGTAAAACAACTATCAAAAACTCCTATTCTACGGGCTAATTTCACAAATATACAAATCCAATCTAAACATCCACGTCGATCATTTGCTTTAACCCTGGATAAATTGTGAAAAACTTGTTTACTATCTCATTTATTTAATTTGTTATTAACTTTAGATAAAACCTTCGGTTACAAAGTTCGAGTCCTTACCCAAGGTTTCACAACCCCTTATTAAAAATAACTACGTTCTTCGTGAAAATTGAAAGTTAAAATTAAAGTGGGTCAGATCAAATCATTTAGGGTGCAGGGTTACATTCGGGTAAACAAATTCATCGAATTAAAAATAATCAATATTTTCCTCGTACGTTTTTTTCTTTGTTTGGCGTATATAAAAAGAATTATGTCGCTGATTATTAACGTGAGTTGTGCAATAATTAAATTACAAAATGAAGTAATTTAATAGGGGTGAGTTTGCGCAAATAACGTAGTCGCGTAGGACCCTTAAACACTTGTCCTTCGTGCACCCTAGGTCAAAGCTGCCGGGGCTGCTATCTCTACCTTGACCTGCTTTTCACCCTCTACCTTACAATGAACAACGCCAAGGTTGGCTATGAATGGGGTGCGATTCCAGGGGATGATTTTCAAACTTAAAATTTCTTAATTGGGTTCGCAATTTGATGAAAGCGTTATGTAATAAAATTAATAAGGGCGAGGGATGAAAAATGAGGAAGCCGGATGAACTTTTTAAATTTATGTTTCACTCAGTTGAAGCGAGCAAAAAATTTTGGCTTATTCTTATTGTACAATGTCGGTAACATCGAATCGATACTTGCTTCATTTTTGCGTCACAAAATAATATTACCTCTACGTCTTATCAATTCAATTGAAGTAACCTGAAAATAATTGTATTTTGTTTAATTTCACGGCGATAAAAGCTAACTAATAATTTTTTTGTTATTTTCGCAAGGTCGATTGTAAATTTACCAATATAACTTTATGTGCATGTAACGTACTATATAGTACGCTGATTTACAATAGGATTGCAAAATTTATTATGAAGTGCAACGTGAGTCCAAAGAAATCACACGCCTCCATCCCAAAAATTAAAATTCTGAAGCTTGAACGAAATGAAAAAAAATAATTGATGTCATCAAATCTTGATGTCATCATCTTTTCCTCTGGAGAGAAAACGAAGGAAATTAGTCTTAATGTGCGTGAAATTAGCACAATAATTTGACTCAATTTTGACTCAAATCCTGAAATAGATTAGTGTTCAATCCGGTGCGATGCCGCATAAACAAATACACGTCGCTTGAACTTCCTTAACAAATTTTAATTTAAAATAATAATATTACGGGGATAATACGGGGTTTCATACGTTACCAACAGACAGACAGATAAAAAAAATTTCTTTTGTAAATAAATTTCTGGAATGATATCTGAGAACCGGCAACGTCGCGGTTAACGTGTTAAATTTTTTTATGATTTAAGAAATATTTTGGATAGAAACTTTTGAAATTACAGTAGATCGCTGATTTACACAAACAATTCGAAAGTGACCGAGATATTCTGCCTTCCATTTGGAACTATAAGAGAGAGGGTAATGTAGCGGTCCTAGATTTGCGAACTATAAAATATAAGTTTCAATTTAATTTGATCCAGACTGAAGTATTAGACTATTCGACAACATTGGACAAATTTTGTTTCAAGTTAAACGCATTTACCTATCAGTATTTATTTGTGTTATTTTTTTTTATTGGCCATGAGGTTTTGCAAAAAGAATGTTTATTCATACATGTACTTTTGACGTCACTTGTTTTGTATAATTTTATTAATTTTTTTATATCTTTTATATACTTATTATGGAAGTAAATAAAAGTTCCCAGGTTAAGGTCAACAAAAGGAGTAGCGACAAAAGTTTGAATTTTAAGCCGCACAATAAACGTAAAAATCGAAAAATTATTTTTAGAATGGCAAAGTTCATATTTAAAGCAGAGTACTTTGTTTATAAGATAAGGCCAAAACTGAATAATGAGAGTGAAAATCAAATTTCGTCCGAGGATGGAGATGGCTAAAAGATAACCTTTAAAATTAGTTTTCATTCAATACTTCAAAAATCATCCAGCTGGAGTTTTGTTTACTTCCTTTTATCAGCTACAAAAATTTGGTCCAACAAAAAGTTGTAAACCGTGAAGAAGTTGAGCAAGTTGGACCTACTTTAGTTTTATCACATAAAAGTTTTCTTGTTGCCTACTTACAACTTTTATTGCACAACTCTTTCAAATTTTTGACTGGTAAAGTTTTTTGTTTCGCCTTCAACCAACAAATCTTTTCACCTTTTTTCTCATTCTGGAAGTGGTAAAAGGAAATCACTAAAAGATATCGCAAATATTTGCAAATATAATTAGTATGTAAGAAAATACGGAGGACGTCAAGACAAAAGCTAACTCGAAAGAACGCAAGTGGATGCTCTTGAACCCAAAGAAGTTGGATGCTGCAGCGACAGATCGTTCAACTATTACTATCCTCGCATTGACCGATAAGAAAAATTCACTTCACAAATCTTATCATCCTGAGTGTGAGTACGGTACTTATTTGTTTTTATTCTTCTGTTTGAAATGACCTTGACGGGTCCAGTCAACAAAAGATATTTTTAAACAGTTATAGAAAGATATTTACATAAATTAAACAAGAACATTTCACTTTTTATTTATAAACAAATGATTAAGAAATTGATGGCCAATGTCACGCGCTATTGACAATTGTACTCGTGGCAAGGTCACTCTGCTCGTCGGGACGCTTTGCGTCACGCTGACGTAGAAGGGTGGAGACCGTTACCACGACTACCGGGAGCTGACGTCCCGATTTGCACTTGACTCTAACCTTTATAATTGTAAACTTTACGTTGATGTTGGTAATACGTCAATTATCCACTTCCACATAACATCCGACTCAAATCTTGGCAAATAATCGAATAAATTGCACAACCCCTGTCGAACTTATTAAAACATTTTGAGTGCCTGATTAATATACAGGATGTTCCAAAAGTAAACATCGACAATTTTAAAATCATACTTACAAAATCCCATATCTGTCTGTCTTTCTTCTATCTATCTGTTAGTAACGCAAAAAGTTATGTACGACCAAAACCTAAATCGTACACCGAGGTCATTCATTTTGATAAAAAATCTTATCATTTAGACCTTAGAACATACATAATTGAAGGAAGAGCAGTTATTTTTTTAAAACAAAATTGTAAAGCATTTATTGAAATTTAGATGCAAATGTTTAATAAAAAAAAACGACTGTGGTTGTTCGGCTTTTGGCTTCTATTTTATGTATTTGTCTCCGGTTTTACTATGATTCGATGCCCCAAGAAGTAAAACAATTTTTGGAAGAAAAAACAGTGAGTGGAATCTTTTTAATCCATTCATGCGTGATTGATGGATGATAATTCGGTGAGACTAGTAGAAAATGCATCTGGTTTAATGAACTTCTAGATCAAGATCAAGAGAAAAGTTGGTTCAGATGCTTCTGTTGGGCTGACTACCAAGAACGTTGATTTTTACCAGATTCCAGGTGACATAAATAAAACACCAGAAGAGGAAAAAAACTTTATTTTGTCTCTAAGATGTGGAGTGGTGTAATGGCCAAACCTTTCTCAGAACCAGTAACTCCGCCTGCAGTCAAAACTGAATGAATCAAGTAGTTCAGTTTAGGTTGTTGCCGGTCCCAAGCCCGGATAAAAGAGGAGGGTTTGTGGGTTAGGTTAGCAGCCTTCTCACTAGAAAAACTGAACGCTCCATAGAACCAGCAGAAATGGTTTGGATGATGAACAGATCCTTACTACTTGGACAAAAAAAAGAGAAACTGTTAATTGAAAGCAAAACATAACGCATCTTGGAACCATCTTGGAATGGAACCAGAGCTCCTATTGACAGAATGGACCACAATCGATTAAAAAAAATGGTGAGAAGACCCAGAAGAAAAAAACAACATTGAAACAGAAACAGATACTATTTAAACTGCATGAGTTACAGCTTCTAAATGACCTCACAACGTAAAAATTAAAGTCTTTTGAAATTGACTAAGAAGTCGCAGTCACAAATTGGTAAAAAAATAAAAAATTGTTTGGCAAAATACTCTGATGTGATAGGTATTATTTATTTCATCTTATCCATCTAAAAATTCGAGCAGATTCTTCTTCTTCTTCTAAAAATGCCATAAAACATTGGATTTATGACCCAGGCACATGAATGGGTCTTGTGGAGAAAACAATTTTGGAAACTAAAAACATTGCTGTTTTTCTATTAAATTAATTCTTATCTCGGTTACAGGATTCTATATGGACGTTCTACACATCGAGCACCACCTTTTCTTAAAGAAAATTGTACAACTCTAAAAGGTACAACTATAAAAAAAAATTAATGTTCTAAAAGGATTCTCTGACTTGTTTAGTATGTTTTCAAAATTTTTGAATAAAAATAATACGACAATATATTTTTTTTTTGTCTTTCCGGGAGTAACCGGGGGTCACTTTACTCCCACTTTTGCGGGAACAAAGTACCAGTTTACTTAGGAGCGGGACGAAAAGTAAAGTATCGGGACGAAAAGTAAAGTAGCGGGACGAAAAGTAAAACAGCGGGACGAAAAGTAAAAAAATCAAATTTATTACTACGTCTAAGATTCCAAAAATGCATACGGTACTTTGACAATGATATCATGTTACGCAAACTACCACATCTGGGGTAGGCATAATAAAGTTTATGGTTATTTTCAAGAAAGGTCGACTACCTGAACCGCTTTGTATTTTTGAAAACTTAAATTTTATTTAACAAATTCTTCTAGAAATTCGAGTAGTTGACGAAATTAAACTTCGAGATATAGAAATAATCGATTTATAGCGGAAAGACAAAAAATAGCATATTCGCGCTCGGGAGTAAAGTGACTTCTCGTCCTTCGGGTAAATTTTCCCCTCGACTGCGTCTCGGGTAAAAACCTTTACCCTCATGACGAAAAGTGGCACTTTACTCCCTCGGTGTATAATATACTATTATTTACAGAAGGACTATAATATTATAAATTCTAGCCTTTGATGCTTTTTGGCTTTAGAGGTGAGAATCGCCTGGGTGACCCTAGTTTTAATTAACCCACCCCATTATTACAGAGGTTTTGATAGTTAAATTTGTGATTTTAGCAAAAAGCATAGAATGTCAAAAGCATTTGGTATTGATTTAACCTGTTGTCATCTTTATTATCTATCACGCGTGACAAAATATTACAGGTTGGTAATAAAATTTTATGCACAGTGATTTCCTGAAACCTTACGTTAGTAGTTGTTATCGAAAATGGTCTTTGAATGTATTCACAATTTATTGTCATATTATTTTATAGTCTTGAAAATGAACTAATAAAGTTGGACCTGGAATGTGAACCTTCTCCATCTCACTCTTTAATGTGGCTACTTAATTTACAAACAAAATTGGATTGCAAACATCAACCTTATTGGAACTTTGTGGGGGTCGTTGAATTATGAAGACCTAACAAATTACCGCGAAAGAGCAAATTGCTAGTACAGGAAGTATGGCTATTCAAAAGGATTCGCTACAAACTTTTCCGAGTAAAATCTCTCTAATGGTTTCGGGAAAACGAATTTATGTGCAATTTTCTAAAATTATGGAGTCTTTTATACGGAAGCGAATAAAACTATCAATGACAAATTTGTAAACAAAACCACGTGATGCCCTCTAATTTAATATCGTTCCACCATAAATAGCTTGGTGCCATCAATATTTAATTTCTTACCGAAAGTAGGTCATCGACAATGTTAACATTACAAGTTGATTTGATATTAATGTTTTTACTAACAAAAAAACACCTACAGACTGATACGAATCGATGAAAATGGAAAATTATAAGAATTAGTAGGTATCCACGTCTTGAATAGACGAGAGCGTATATTTAAAAATTTAATTATCAAGGTTTTCTTTTGTCTGAAAAGTTGGATCAGGGTTTTGGAACCTGGAACAAAATGTTCGTATGGAAAGAACCGATTATTTACAGCCGTTCAATGCCGGCGACGCCGACGCCTTTTCCTTGTTAATCGTCTTCCCATTTCATATTTTTAGGAAAAACTAGAAAAGTGGAAATCACAAAAATTAAATAACGTTTTCTTCCATAAAATATCAAACATATGTTTTTTTATCTGTCTCTCCAGACACAGCACGACTGCCCAGGCGGTAAAAGTTATTTAACATAAGATGAGCTCGGAGTATTTTTTTGAACTGTGCAAAGAATTTCAGCAAACATTTTTAATATTTCAAAGATCGACTGGAAACCTTGAACAACAAATAAGTGCTGCTTTTATCCTGTGGGTTCAATATCCGCCACTTGACCTCTTGATTGGGCTAGGTACTGAAAAAAATTCCTAAAAATTTAAATTTACGAAAACGAGCTCAAATCGTGATCCAATTTCCCAAATTTTAGTATTTCAGCGATGTCACCACCGCAAACATTAAAATCAGGGTACGTATTGATTAGAAATTAGGTCGGCTATCCAGTAATTTTTGAAATTTATTCTGCTTTCATCGAACCGCTTGAAATTCAGAGTTTTCCAAAAATAGAAAAACTTGACATGATAGTTCACCATATAATCAATCAAATAAAAATTGATTAAGCATTACCATGAAAAATGGTTTCATAATCCTTTCAAAAAACTGCTTTTAAGCTGAAGGTTTCGATCGTAAATTTTGATCATCCTTCAGATATTTCCTTATTTGGTTAAACGATTTGATTAAAATTAAAAATAAGCGTAAAACTAATCGATGAAATTTTTATTATAAAATTTTATATTTGTGTTTGTTTGTTTGTTCGAGGAAACTTCAATTTTGTTCAATGGTTATCCATAATTGGGCGAATTCGATTTGAATAAAAGTAATAAAGCGATGGAATCAGTTTTATTAACCATTGTTATTTATTTTTGGCTTGTTATCAACTTGGTGACCTTTTCACAAGGATTTTCAGTAAATTAGGTAGTCACCTTGTTATATGAACGCGCAATAAGACACGATTTAAGGGTTGTTCGTAGTTCATATACGTACAAGGTCTCAATATGAAACAAAATCGAAACTTTGAACCAACTTTCAATTTTTTTACCCTTTTGGTTAGAGGTTTGACCATGTAATCTTCGAGAATGTTTTAAACAATAAAATTAATTCCACCTCATACACGGAAAAAAATTTAATTACTTTTTGTTTTATTCTAATAAAAATATTTTTTATCCGGTTTTTTCTGATATACGAAAGCAACTAAACGATTAGTTCATATTACAAGCTGACTTTACGTTCAATTTATAAGTAGGTCAAAAGATAGACCTAATTAAGGTTATTTGAGTTTTTAATTGTAATGAGACTGAGTGAGTATGTTTTAGTGGAGGTTAAACTAATTTGGAAAAAAATATTAGGTCGCATGAATGCACATAAACGATCGTTATAATACTTGGTAGCCCTTGAAATTTAAAACATTGCCGGTTGGCTCCAACCTACGCCACCCTCTTACCACGTCATGCTTTCAATTAAAGTGGGAAATATTACATTTTTGATGCAGATCCATATTGCACGTTGCAATTGTAATTAAATTACTTATTTCAAAATTCATTTCTGAAACGTCCAATTAAAGTTTCATAAAATGGTAACCGCTAACGACATCCATGAAATAAGGGAGGGTTTTAAAATTTTGTTTTTTTGTCTTTCAACTTTTTTTACTGTCTTCCTCGCTGTTCTTCTCGCATCGAGGCTCTTTGGGTCATCAACCCCTTGTCTCGGAGAACGGGCATCCTCGGTCCTTCCGGCCGCCACCTTGCAATCCCCTGGCCCAGCGAACCGGTATCTACGCCCCATCCGGCCCGCTATCCCAACGAACCGATCTCAATTGGCTCTCTTAGTTGATGATCCATCAGTTTTTCCTTACTCTTCTATTATTTCCCAACTACCCGAATGTGTTACAGCCTCTTCTTCAGATGGTTCATCTTTCAACCTGTTGTAAATCAACCCATACCCATCATAGTACGCTCCAAGCTCAAACACGAAATTTTCGAACTTGAAATTTCTGTAACAAAGGAAATGAGAATATAACAATTTTTTCAGATTTAGGAAGTAATTTGCATAATTTTAATCCTTTTAACGTTCGAATGTTAAGGTTTCTCTTAATTTTTAATGTCAAAATATTAGGAAGTAAAATTTTCAATGTGCTAAATTCACCCTGAAATATTGAGCGCATTGAAAGTAATTTAAATACCTAATTTACTGAATTGACTTCTTGACGGTCATTTATTTTGCAAACATTTTCAAACTTACTTGATAAAATAGCTAAATGGATGGCCCTCTGAAAGCATCGCCGTTTCACTCCTGCCAATTTTCACCAGTGAATAAATCTTCAGAAATTCAAGGATGTTCTGGTTGGAACCCGGAGTTTAAGGTTCCATTCTCAACTTTTGAGATTACAACATTGTTTGTATGTATTTGTGGAATACACATGGAAAATTTTGTTTATAATCTTTGGGTTATGAGAAAGGCAAGAAAAACCATTTCAGAAATAACTGACAGAGAAGAGTCAACTCGTAATGTTGAGGTACTCGGCTGAAATCTGGACAAAGATAAACTTTATGATTATTTCCGCGGCCTTTAGATGGTATGAAAATATACAGTCTTTTTGTACAGAGACGACCCCATGGGGGAGAATGGGCCCCCCCCCAATGTTTCAGAAAGTTGACAAAAACTCTCAAAAGTTGGTTAATTTGGCATTTTTTTATGTCTAAATTTACAAAAAGTTGGCAATTTTGAATTAATTCAGTTGGCAAATTTACAAATTTGAAATTTCCCCCCCCCCCAAAAAAAAAGTTGGTTGGGCACGTCCCTGCTCCTGTATTGCTGAATAAGCAGGGTCATCTGAGGTTCTAAGGTCAGTTTAGTAAGCTACTTGAGATTCAAAATTTTCAAGTGCTCACATTAGAACCAATGCGCAAATACCAAAAATACAAAAAAAAAACAGGACGAAATCCTAAATATTTTATTATGGCTTTTATCAACGTGCGAACAAATTTGTACCTTTCTTAAATTTTCCAAGATCTTTTTCAATAATTTTGACTATCGCTCTTGTTATCTTTAAAAAAGCTTGAGCTAAATCTGGAGAACTCGTGGAAAGGATTCAGATTATTTGGGGTGTGATGAGTTGATTTATATTTTCTTTTTTTTTTCAAATTTACTTTCTTTGAGGTCCCACGAATTTAAAGAGAAGTCAATTTTGTGAACGATTTACCTCCCAAACCAATCAAAATTTCACAACCAAATTTTATATTAGTACTTATACTTAGACTTAGAGCTGATTAGGCTTTGGTTAAAATTGGTTCGTAGAAACTTGAAAGTGACGCGCATGATAAGATTATGACGGATTTTGTAAAAATTAAATTATTTTATGTAATTGAGGGTACACTGACGCTGTCACATAAACTGATTTTATGGGATGGCCGTTCATCATGGACCATATATAATATTACTAAAACACCGACTCTCAATTTTGAGTTTTAGAAATGTCAAGTTCCAAATTTCTACAACCAAAATTTACTGTGCGAAATAGCATTCGTAACCTCATGAAGTTCTGTGTTTAAAATGTGAATGAGATTATTCATTTTCTTGTACCCTCACGTTTCACAATTTTCTCTGTTTGATTTCTAAAAGAACTCGTGGTCCTGAATGCTGATGGTAAAGTCATTGATTGCTTCGTCGTGATTCAAATCGATTGTAAAAAGAATTTCTATAAACACATCCTAGGAAAGTGATATATTGGATAACGTAAGCGACAGACAGACAGAAATGGGATTTTATTTTATTAACGGGTTAATTTTAAAATTGAAAAAAGGATCTCAAGATGGAGTTTACGGCGAGTTTTACGAAACAATAAAAATATTTTTTTTAAGGAATTAATTTGTATATCGCATCCTGTTTAACATTAACCACCTACAATAAATGTGGTTATGAAGGTGAATCTCGTTAATCCATTCATGCTCGTTTTGTATAACTTTTAACTTTTCTAATTGTAACTAAACAGACTTTTTTCTTGTGAGCTTTATTAAGTTATCTAGTTATTTTTCCATCGTTAATTGCCAGAAAATACAGCATTTACGATCCCAGGCTGTCGACCCTTGGAAAAATAGCTAGCCGCTTGTAACATCAATGACAAAGACCGTTTGTCGTTATATTGTTGGATTTAATTTCAAAAAAAATATTATTTAAAGAATTGCCTTAGGAGACAAGTACCAAATGTTGCCTTTGTAGCCTTCATGTTGATTTACAAAATGCAGCTAAGAAAAACTTTTTTGATTATTTTTCAATTAATTAGTTATCTTCATTTCGATTTTTTTTAATAATAATTTATGTAATTACAATAAATTAAAAAGCGAAAACCATTTCGTTGTAAATCCTTTAATAAAAATAAAAATTGAAAAAATTTGAACTTTTGACAGTTATAGATATTCGAGCAAATAAGAACCAAATTAACTTTTTGAAGGTTTTACACGTTAATTGAATTTTTAAAATATTTAAATTACTTGACGGTTTAACGTTCGTACTTGGTTACCTGTTTGGTGTCTGCCTCCCCTACCGTCTGGTTAGCACCCCGACACAAAAAAACACACAAAGGTATGGTATGAGCGACATCATAAGTAAATGACCTAAAAAGATCACAGTAAATAGATGGTATCTAAAAACGGTTTACATTGTCTAGATTAAAAATTTTTATAAAAAATTGCTTTATCAACCAGATTAGTAGACCCTGAATTTTTAAATATTTGTCGTTAGTAGCCATTAGACTTCGATAAAAGAATTTTCTAAAGATTCCTTTGTTTTTGCGGGATCGAAGGTTGGTTGTGGTATCGGTGCGTGCGGTTGTTGCCCTGAGGATGTGTGGTCTGGCCTTCCTCAGCTCAAGGGCAGAAACGCGACCCTGCTTTACAAACTCGGATTCTTTCATCCACTTTGCTTTGTTGTGCCTATACAAAAAAATAGTTTGTTTTTCGTTTTTTCGACTCGAAAATTTCAGGCTTTGACTTTGATCAGTGGCGCACGAAATGTCGTCAAACGTTTCGGGGGTTGAACCTACCATCTCATTTTTTGCCCGATGGCGATAGTCGGATTTCTGTAAAGATAACCTTGTATCAAACGATCGGATTCGTCCAAATGGACCAATTTCGGTTAGGAAAAAGTTGAAGAAAAAAAGAAAAGTGAAGCAATTTGATTTCCCAAACATGGATATTAGAACATATTATTAAAATAAATTAGATTTTTTATTCATTGACTCGCCTACGTGAAGCTTTTTTTGGCAATCGACCTATAACATCTTCAAGTTTAAATAGCTTATAAATTGTCGTAGTACAAACGTCCGAATCTATTATATTGTGTTCCATCCATTAAACTTGAAACGCTTGGATATTGCCAAAAATTGTAAACTCGATCCATTTCGGTTTAAAAAATTCGTCTAATTGTTAGTTGCGTAGGTGTCGGAAAGTACAATATTGTAGTTTTATTATCATCCAACACTTGGATACAAGGCGCCGATAAGTGACCTCGAACATATTTAACGCAACCCTGGCTTGTACGGGCAGTGAACCCAATATCGTGGAGTTTATTTCAGCGTCCCGAAAACATATTGGTCACCAAGAAAAAAAATTGTTTGTTATGCCTCGTTGAGGTAGCTGCCAAATTCGTTAAAAGAAGCGACCAATTAGATATGTAGTAAATACTTGCCACCGTTTAAAATTTTTTCAGTACGTCATTGACCTCTATATGATCTTCCACATTTGCAAAAACACGATCTCATAATCGTAAGTTAGGCGGGTGGCTGACACAAATGGCTCGGGAGAAAATTAGAACTCCAATTTTAGTTGCTTTTATTT
Source organism: Rhagonycha fulva (assembly GCA_905340355.1). Taxonomy (NCBI): domain Eukaryota; kingdom Metazoa; phylum Arthropoda; class Insecta; order Coleoptera; family Cantharidae; genus Rhagonycha; species Rhagonycha fulva. The sequence continues at coordinate 6,919,140 of HG996559.1, forward strand.
TCGACAATATTATGGTCGATGATATTTTTTTATCATTTTGCATGCAGGTTGCGCTTATTCGTCGAAAAGCCACATTGATTAGCATGTTTCCAAATTTGCAGACAGATTTTTGATTGGCCTTCGTTATATTTTAAGATCCACTGGTTATTTACTTTGTACTAGACACAAAAGAAAATAATATTGAACGTGATACGAATATATTCCAATAATAATGTGGTTGCATGTGAAATATTGCTCGACCTTCAAATTATTTATTCATTATTTGTTTGTATGATCTCGATCGAAAGCATTTGAAGATGAGCTGTTGTGAATTCCAACAGTCAATTACAACCAAACTGTCTCTAATTACTTTAATTTGGTATTATACGCGCCCTTTATGGGGGTTAATTACATTAATTGGTTTTCGTGGCTTCCTTACCATATTTTATGGGACGGTAATCGGCGAAATATGCTAAATTGTTGCACAAATTAGCGACAACCTGACTGTGAACTTATACTTACTCCTCCAATGTCGAGAGCATCCTAAGAAGATGAACCCAATAAAGCTTAAAAGATTCGTGTATCTAAATGACCTTGCAGAGCGCATAATAAGGGTTGTTTGTTTTTAAGCTAAAAGTTTAATAGAGTGGTCTTCCTTTGTCTTCTCTCCGTATACTCCTCTGAATTTAATTACAAATTTTATTTTATAATTTTCTATAAACACTTAGGCCGATGAACTGCTGATACGAGAGAGCACCGGTTTCAAATCCAGAAAGATTAACTCTCCTAGAGTTACTCCGTGCTTCGGAGAGCACGTAAAACCGTCGGTCTCTTTAGGTTAATGAATTTCCACCATGTACAAAACGACAATTGGATGTTTCCTAATTTTCACCTCCCCCCTCTAGGGTCACAGATCTTACGCAGTACAAGTAGGCAGAATCCTCTCTATTTTCTGTATCGATTGAAAACTTTCCTGCCATTTATCAAGCATTTACAATTTATAAGGAAAATATTTCTATTGGTAAATTTCGCAATTTTCATTATTTTCCATTTAATAAAATAGGAAAAAACTCCTATTGACTCATCAATTCGCGATTTGAATTTTTTATGAGCTAGCAATAAAATTACCGCTCCTGTGCCTGGAAAATAAACGAGAACCGTATTTTTGCAACCTTACAACCCTTAATAATTTAAATCCCAATTCACCTTAGCATTTTACGATTGTGTTCAATAAAGCGTAAGTTTGCATAATTTATTATGCGTTGGTTGGCGATCTTTTTTACTTTATCGTTATTTATCTAATTTTTGAAAACTCTTGTCGACGGCCCACGATATGACCTTTTTCAGTAAACAAATTTACTCGGAACAAACTTGCGGCAACGTTAATTAATTTTTACTTAATTAATTTTTTTTTTCCAAAAGCATTTTATCAATTTTTTCTTCATTTAGATTGGAAGTTGATAAAAATGACAAAATGGGTTTTTGGTATGTTTAGTCTTAATTTTTTTTAGAAAACTAAAATAGTTTGGAATAGACTTGTTTGTTTCGATACAATGACCTCCCCCAAGATTAACACCCACTTTTATGAACTATCAGATAAATTTTATAAAAATAAAATCCACTTTGTGGTGAAATATCTAAAAAGCAAAATTTGAAGATGCTTTTAGCAATTTATAAAAAATCGTTTAGTTGACCGTTGCGAATGAACGAATGAACTCTCCTTGACTTTTTACCTTGAACTTTGTTTGTGCATGTATATGTAAGTAAATCGTATTGTGCACTTCGTCGGGTTTTTTTCTATTGTTTGCAATATTTTTTATCTTTCCTTGCAGACAAGTCGCATCCTGTATAAAAAACAAAATTATTTGCTATCCAAAACCAAAAATGTTGTTCCTTGGAGTTTGGAGTTCCAAAAACTGATGACGACGTTTTTGGGCAAAACCCAGTTTTGAATATACCTGGCGTGGTTTAGCACAATTCCTGGAAGTTGAGTGTGAAAAATTCGGAAATTTGCATCCAAGTTCATCCATCTCATCAAAAAAGCTGTTCTCTTGTGCTTCCAACTTTTCCAGGCAGTAATATTTAGAACATTATTTGTGGGTGGCGACCGACGACGTGTCGTTACAAATTAACTGCACTTCCTCATTTTAACAGGTGCGCCAATTTAATGGACCCGGTGCCCGTGAACTCGACACTGTAATTTCAACATTCTTACTTGGCAAATGTGTCGCGTAATTGAAACGTTTCGAAAATATTAATTAAAACATTTTTCTCCATATCAATAAAAGTGGAATCGCGGAATGTTGCGTTATTTTTATAAAAATATGAGATTACGATTCAATTCATTCTTGTGGGAAAATACACATCCGCTGAAGTTGGAATTTGTGTGGTTCTGCGGTTGTCTTTTAAATAGCCTTTTTACCCGTTGGTGATAAACCTTTTACGTCTATTTCATACATAGTACTTTTAGCACTTGCATTTTTCCTGTTCCGTTTATACAGTCGCAGTATCTAATCATTAGGCTTAATGTTGTCGTTATCTAACGAACGTACATGGTATCCTTGGCGGTATTGGAAATACAATTTAAATTTTAACGTGATCGTGGGATCGTAGGTATTTTTTTTTGAATTAATCCTTGTGTCCATAAAGAACATGCGGAATTTTTTCCGACTTTTTGCTCTCTTTGGCTCCTAATTAACGTTATTATTTTAGTGGAAATGACGCATATGAACGGATTAACAAGATTTTTACTGCTATGCTAACCACTGGATCAACGCCACTCATTCGTTTGCCAGTCTACTGGTTCAGGAACGGGATGGGACGTTTCGGCGCAGCCGGTTCGGCGCGACCGTTTCGGCGCGGCCGGTTCGGCGCGAGCCGGTTTGGCGCAATCCCATTTCGGCGCAAGCCGGTTCGGCGCGAGATCGTTTCGGCGCGAAACCGTTTTGGCGCAAGCCCATTTCGGCGCGAGCCAGTTCGGCGCGAAGACTTTTCGGCGAGAGCCGGTTGGGCGCAAAGGTTTTTCGGCGCAAGCCCATTTTGGCGCAAACTAGTTCGACGCGAAGACTTTTTGGCGCAAATAATTACAAACATTTAATTTTCCTTGAATTTTAGTTTTTGAATTTTTTTCTTTGAATTTTAATCAGGCAGACATTAGATACAAAAAGATACAACTAATCATCTAATAGTTACAAAATAATCATTTGAGTTTGACTTTAATCGCACTTGGTTAAGTTTTTTTCTGATAAAGACTAGAAATTCTATGAGCGTGGAATCGTTACCAGAAAGATGGCAAAAGGTCATCAGACAAAATGGAAAATATATAATAAATTGATTGAAGTTTATTTTTAGTACAAAAACAAATTGCAACAGAGACGTGCTCAAGGGGGGGGGGTGAGGAAATACTAGAAAGCCGGCAGTTTTTAATCTAGAATTGGGGTTTTTGTATAAGAATGTCAATACAGAGCATTATATAAGGGGGGGGGAGTTTGGGGGTTTAAACCCCTTGCATGACATAGCTATGAAGTAAAAAGAGTTTTAAAAGCTTTTTTTTTGGTAAAACCCTTCTCGTAGCATAAAAAAAAAAATTGTTTTAGGTAACCCCCCCACATGACTTATGTCTAGCTACGGTCCTGTGTCAATATGACATCCATAGTTTTCTGTAAGTTAAAATGCATATATGATTAATTGAATAAACCATTAATTAAACCGACCGATCAGATAAAAGTCAAAAAATAAATAATTTTCTACATCCGCATAAATAATGATTTATGTTTATAAAAAGTATTTTATGCCTATGATATTAAATTCTCGCTCCGAATCTGCTTGCACCGAATTGGCTTGCGCCGAATCGGCCTCGCGCCGAACCGCCTTGCGCCGAACCGTTCTCGCGCCGAACCGGCTCGCGCCAAACCGTCTTTGCGCCGAACCATTCTCGCGCCGAACCGTCTTCGCGCCGAACCGCCTCGCGCCGAACCGTTCTCGCGCCGAACCGGCTCGCGCCGAACCGTCTTCGCGCCGAACCGGCTGCGCCAAAACGGTCGCGCCGAATCGGCTGCGCCGAAACGTCCTAGACCGGTTCATCACCTTTTCAATGGATTCCAGGACAACTAATCCACTGGGAATTTAATTTATCCATTGTTGATCCAGTGGATATCTACTTAATCCACTTATAGGTACCAATGAAATCTTAATAAATCAAATCAATAATTCCAATGAAAAACCTGCTTGAATAACAATAACGGGTAGAGGGATAAGAATTTTGCGCTCTTTCCAGCCTTCCTTGAACAGTGCTTATACATTCCTCCTAATGTCCTAATCATTTGTAATCTGACTCTGGAAAGTTAGGAACTTAAGATTTTAATTTTTATAGCGTGTACTTAATCTGCGCCTGAGTAGCTTAGGTTAATATTATTATTTGATCAGTTTTATATAGTGTCTAATTATTTGAAAGGTTCCAATATTGAGAGAAAAATGCCTTTCTGACCCACAGCCCCCAGACGCAGACCTTTAAATGCAAATTTTACGATTGAAACCTCGATGAATTCTGAAAGAGCATATTTTAAATAAGAGAATTAGGTGAGGAAAATGGCCTTAAAACCAACAGTTTTTTCAAAAATCGAATTTAAAAAAGTACGATTTTCATAGCAATTTTCAAGTTCAGGCGCTCGGGATTGGTGAATCAATGCATTCTATTGACAGTCCGTGTAGTTTCAACTGGTCTTAGCTTTGCGCAGAGCGACGATAAAGACGATGACTTCCTCTTGCCGGAACTAATTTGACTCACAAATTAGCCTCCACAAACTGTTCTTTGTTCTTTGCAATCCTTGCTCAAGTAGAGGTAGTTGCATCTCGCATGTTGAGAAATCGGTGCGAATCACGCCCCGAATTCTTTGAGCTAAAGTTCGAGAGCGTCACTCTCGGCTTTAATGTCCCAAAATCGCCTCACGTTTTTGGTTTGCAAGGTCACAGCCGGGGCGTTTACTCAATGTCTCGGCACCGACCTAGATCAATGCTTAAGTGAACTAGACGCGGGCATGTATGGTAGAAAACTTTTTCAACCGTACAATCCCAATGCGGCTACCGTTTGCGTCTGCCGTCTAACTCGTAATTTACTCACTCATCAAAGGTTGATTATCGCTTCGCGCGGGTCAACACTCTGCTTTGAAGTGCGAAGTTGTTCTAAGTCAACTCAAAGTATTCTCATACTCTCAAACTTCCATGCGAAGCTCCAAGATGTTGAAAGAGGTGAAGGAGGCAATGCCTCTACGAAACTCTGTAAACGAAAAGATGCTATGCTATGCTATACCGACGATAACCGGAGCGACACTTGCATTGGGATGCCTTAGCAGTGCACGTCGAGCAAAATTCATGGTTTTCAATACTAAACGAGCAGGAAAAATGGCTTAAAGCGCCCGAGCGCAGCGAGGGGTGCTTTAAGTAGATTTTTCTTTTCACAACCACCCGGCGTTTAGAATCCACTCAAACGAGTTTCACCACTCAAAGATCCACCATTATCCTTAATCCACGGGCCTAGGGGTATTTTGGCACGGGTAGGATCCGCGCGAAAAGTAATCATCACCGGGGCTCTTATGCATAACAGTGCACGGACGGAGCACAGAGTGCATTGATTCACCAATCACGAGCGACGTAACTTGAAAATTGCTTTAAAAATCGAGCTTTTTTTAAATTCGATTTTTGAAAAAACTGTTGGTTTTAAGGCCATTTTCCTCACCTAATTTTCTTATTGAAAGTGTGCTCTATCACAATAAATCGAGATTTTAATCGTAAAATTTTTATTGGGGGGTCTACGTTTTTACCCCATTTTTTTTATTAGTGGACCGTTGAAAAAGATCCACCGGTCAAGCTTAGGCTAGTGTTAGAAAACAATATCTTTTTTAAACCGACTTCAAAAAAAGGAGGAGTTTCTCAATTCGTCTGTTTGTATGTTTGTTTTTTTTTAATGTATGTTCGGGAATAACTTTTTACAGAGTGATCAGATTTTGATGAATTTGTTTTTATTCGATAGAGTATACCTCCATGGTGGTCCCATTTAAATTTCATAAAAAAATTCCATTCGTAAGGGTAAAAAATAAGGGAAAATTGCACCCGTAAGGGTAGAAAATAGGGAATGATTGTTTTTCATTTTTTATTGATTTTTCACTTGTTAACCTATTCTGTTGAAACTTGGCGTGGAGAAAAATTTTATAACGAGCAAATTAATTAATTAAGGTAGTAATTAGTAGATTTTAAGCACTAAAAATTAAAAAATAAAAAACTTTTTAACAAAAAATTAAACCGACCTCAAAAAGGAAACTAATAAAAAGCATAAAATAAATATATTACATTTTGAGTCTTAATAAGTAATGTAAGTAACTAATTTTGAGTCGGTGCAAAAATCAACGATTACTAAATTACTTTAAAAAAATTATCAAAACAAAAGTCACCCACTCTGCACCGACTCAAACTTAGTTACTTACATTACTTATTAAGACTCAAAATGTAATACTATATTTATTTTATGCTTTTTATTAGTTTCCTTTTTGAGGTCGGTTTAATTTTTTGTTAAAAAGTTTTTTATTTATTTTAACGAATCGTTAAAAGAGAAATCTACCGATCGAGCTTAGGTTAGTGTTAGAAAGCGATATTTTTTTAGAAAACCATTTAATATTAAGATTAATGGTCACGATGCTTCCCCTCGAAGCAAAACGAGGGGAAAGAATCGCTTAGATAAAACTCGGACTGTGCTGCTCTTTCCAAATTATCACTTTTAACAACTTTTTATATCGCGATTGATATATTTTTTTATTAATTCAAGTCAAATTATGTAATTTAATTCAACAAAACACGTGGCCCACCGAAATTGCACGCTTCTCTTCTAATGCTTTTTTTTCACAACTTTGATAATATTATTCCGCTTACTAAGCTGCTAGATCGAAACGCTTACAATAAGTACACTTTCTTCTCTAAGTCTTTTATTACTTTTATATAACTTTACAATAATTTATTCTTCTACAGCTGCAAGAATATCATATCTTTCTATAAAAATGTCGTAATTAAAAAATGAAATTATAATTCAAATCCAATTAACCGTACTAACAAACAAATCTAGGTTATATTCTCTACTGCACTCAAAGTAATTTCATTAAGCGTGACTATACGGTACAGATACAAAATAAAATCGATTACACATTAACCCCGATCAACGATATGAACCTACATATGACTGTTTAAGTTCAAATTCTTCAAATGCACGATCACAAACTCTTTTGAATGTTGATGGTCAGGGACGTGCCTAACGGGGTGATGAGGGGGAGCTTTCCCCCCCACCCCACCCAATGTGTTAGAAAGTTGGCAAAAAGTTGACAAAAACACCCAAAAGTTGGTCAATTTGGCATTTTTTTATGTATAAATTTACAAGAAATTGCAAAACTTACAAACAGTTGGCAATTTTGAATTAATTCAGTTGGCAAATTTTCAAATTTGAAATCCCCCCCCCGAAAAAAGTTGGTTGGGCATGTCTCTGTTGATGGTAGATTGATAGATCTCAACCATAATGGGACCGACGCCGACGACAACGTATCGGTAAATGATTATATCATTTTCAATAATAAAAGACCAAAATTTTAAGTGGTATTTGAAAGATTAATGGCCTAAAAGCATGGGCGTTTTCAGCCAACTACCTTAGAGGGGGTAAATTACCTATATCAATGTAAATTTCAACATAGATTGATCTTTATTTATTGAAAAATAAAAAGCAAAAGGTTAAATAATAATTCTTAGAGGGGGTAATTACCCAATTACTCCCCCCTGAATACGCCAGTGCCTAAAAGAAGTGAAGGTTTGCAAATGTCCGGAAAATGAAAACTAAACAATCCAGAGATAAACCTCTAAAAAATGCAAAACCAACCTTTCAACGGTGGAAGTCCAGGAGAGAGTTTGAATAAGGAACTTTGTTTTATGAGAAATTCACAAATTTGAAATCCTGCAACTTTTGGGACATTATTTTAGAAATCACTAAGCGAAAAGATATGCTTCATTGGTAATTTTAGCGATTTGCGCAAATGCGTATAAGCCCAGCTAATAATAGTTCACGAAAGTATTGTATTTTCTTTTTTAATTTAAAAATGAAGTTTTAATTTATTAGAACTTTGCTCCAAGTGAGAGACGTATTTTTTTAAAATAGGCAGCAATAAAAATGAAGGCAATTTCAGCAGTGTGGGTCATTCACCGACGTATTTAAAAGTATTGTGTGTTTTGAGACAATTTTGGTGTCATAAATAGGAATTTCTCCTACACGTTCCACTGGTTTATGATATAGTTAATGCAAAAAAATTTATTTCTTTGACAATGTGGTGCTGAAAAGTCAAATAACTTGCAGCAAATTGGTGCACGGATACGATGACAGAAGTTAATTGAATCGTTGAATTTGTATTTTCGTGTTTTGGTAACGTAAGCCAATGAAAACATATTCCGTTTTTGAAAACAATAAAATTAAAGAGTTTATTGGGCTCGCAAATATACAATGAATGCTGGAACGACGGTGACCAAAATAAAAATTCAAAAATTCAAGGTTTACTTCGAGCTGTTTTGGTAATTCAATATATCACGAAGTCACCCACACATTTTGGGGCAAATTTTTGCTCATTAATTTTATGGCATCGACCAGATAAATTTTTTAATGGGGTCAAAAGAATTTAAAATGTTTCGATAACATTTGGCATGATAATGTAATCACGGTGGTATTTTAAGTGTAAGTTTCCAAACCGTAACATTTCTTCTGTTGTACTTTTGATACGTCATCACAGATTCCCTATAATTTTGAAAACTAGCAGTTTACTTAATCTTAAATGCACAAATCGCTACCTAACCATCTACATCCAGCAGGTAGATCATCGAGGCAGTGGTATAAGTAATAATAATATTTAGCAATTCTCATTCAAACAAGTTCATCTTCAAATGTTCGCAAATCTTCTTCGTCATACGGAATTTCTTTTGGGCAAAATTTTCGGGGCAAGTTGTAGCTTTTCTTGATTATTTCCACGATCTGGTAGTAGCAAACCAAATGCTACTCCCACCGATATTTTATTGCCCATTGTGCACAAAAACGAAAAGGAAGATTCAGAAAAAAATCGTTTTGACGATGTTTTGCAATTTTGTTATTGCGACATTAACTCGCCCGACGAAACTGTAATACCTAATTAAAAATAATAAATATTGAAAAAGTAAAACGCAATACCTTGGAGATTACAGAATAATTTTAGCAAAGTGTAACGATTGAAAAAATATTTACGCTAAAACGACCGTGGACCTTGATTAGCTAAGAGATTAGTTGGTGTATTATTTTCTAAGTTGATACATCTCTACGGAGGTCTCATACACGTGTAGGTGATTATTACGTCACATTTTGCAATATCACCTCATAGATAACAAAGTGAAGGTCAATATCAGCGTGGGACACATTTTGCAAGTTTGTATTACATTTCGGCTATAATGCACCCACGATGCCTTCTTACTATAAAATTATTGCTTTATTGGAGAATGTTGATGTTCGAAAATAAAACAACGAAAAAAAAATTTATTGAAGCAGTTGTAACCCTGATGGGATTTTACTGATCAAATAAAATTTAATCACAATTTTCAGTGGGTAAAGTATCGACCAAAACTTCATGAAACGAAGGTCGGGATATAAATTTTCCGTCCAAACCAATTGATAAGGTTAAAACGATTTTTTCCAACAAATTTGATCAAATATTATTAAATTTTCAAGGTGGTTTGATAAATAACGCACATAATTTTTTATTTGTCAACTATATCACTTTAACCTTGCGTTTGTTCTAAGAAAATGGCGGTGAAGTGAAATGTAATAATTATTGATTACAATAATAATTATATTCATTTTAATTGTTAAGTTTAAGTATGATAATAAAATAGCAATAAACTACTGTAGGTATACTACTAAGGTATGGTTTTAAAGGACGTTAGCAAATAATTTGTATGGGAGGTAAATGATGTTTTGCGTTTGTTTTAATTAGTGCGACCCAATGTTTGCACACGTGTCATCATCATTTTTAATCAATTTCTAATTATTATTATCGCTCTCTTCCACGTGCCCCATATAAAAACGTGTTTTGGAGGTTTATGACATCAAATCCTTGATGATTTATTTAATTTTCAGTTTTCATACTTTCCGCGTTTTTTCTCCACCAAGAAGATGGTAATAAAATAACTACCAAATACAAGGACTTCCTATTAATTAATTAAATCCCCCACGTGTGAAATATTATATAGTCAACATTTTGATTGTCGTATTGGATTACAAATTGTTCGTAATCCCTCACTTCCACGTGCGCACATGTACTACATAAAAGTAGGTACTCGTTCACACGTGCTAATTGCCAATGTTCTACAAATATTATTTAAACTACTACGTAGGATACGTTTCTAGTTACAAAATTTATTATTTCCAAAAAATTTAGGAAAAGGCGACTATTGTTTATTCCCAGCGTCGAGAGCAGGGATATTTTGGATCTTGACTTAGGAGTTCACCTGGCAGTTATTCAGAAAGAAAGGAAGAAAAATTTTCGTGAACAAAAACCTCTAAAAATGTTCTATATTAACCACTATCTGTCGAAGCATCAATCAGAACTCTCCATGGTTCATAATCAAGATACTGCGGTTAAAACAGCTAACGGAGATTCACCATTAGTTTGATTTCAGCACAAGGATGTTGAAAAAGTCATCGTTATGGTGATTATGAATACGAAAAGAATACGAAAAGAATTAACTCGTAAACAACATCTTTTAAGTTGTAGATGCTCCATAGTGCTGTTGAGCTTCTTGTTCTTGTTGGGTTTGCTTAAGAATCTCCAACACGAATCGTAATCGGTGAGCTTCAGTAGCAGGTTACTTTCGTGTTTGTATTTCTTAAATGCTTTTGTTATTATGTAATTCTTATTTGTGATGATGAGAGGTGAGCTGAGTGAACGGGCTACGGACCGGACTCTAGGCTAGAAGCCCTAGGCTTGATCTTCAACCCGGTTACAAAATTTATCCGACTTCATTATGACCCTCTCCTCTCGGAAGACAATGGCAAACCACCGAGAGTAATCTGCCAAGAAACCGTTTAATATAATAACATATTAAATTGGTCACGCCGCTACTGTCAAGAACCAATACAAAGAAGAAGAATTCTTATTTGTAAAGGATCTTGTCGTATAGAAGCCTGTCGTATAGTGGAGAAGATCGTGACCAATCAGAGGTGCTTCTAGGTAAAGCCGTAACGAAGGTAAAATGCCCCTATGGCAAAAGGTTTACTTTGCGCTTTTCAATTTTCACTTTTCGTAATTTGTTTTTCTAAATATCCCTAGCTTTATTACCTCCATTAAATTTTCATTTTGCCCCCAGGGAGTAATTAACTCTGATGTGAACGAACACAAAAAAAGATGGCAACTAAACAGATATTCCAATGCAAAGATAGAAGCGGGTGATCCGAATCGGAAACCAGCATTTACTGTGTACGTAAGCTAAGAAGTTACCTTTTATTTTTTTAACCCCATATGTTGAACCATTAAAAATTAAATATTTTTTTACGTGAAACTGTGGTTTTATTCTTTATTTATTCGCTCTACGAAAAATAACGTTTTGTCTTTGCTCAACAATGAATGACTTTTCGCACCCTAGACCCCGATTTTACAATAATTGCTTACGGACATTTTTTTACAAACTTCAACTACGCAATAATAATTTAATTTTATTTTTCGGTGTTTTTCCTATTTTTTAGTGTGGCTAACCCCGTTAACCTCTTAAAATGTGATGAAACGGATGTGAAGCGAGAAGTCGACCCCCCAGCATAAAGAAGTAACTATATGTGACTTTTCAAAATTTATATACAGTGTGTTCACGAAAAGTGGTAACAGTGAATAATTCTTAAATATTACTAGATACAAAAAAAAGTTTAAATAGTTTTTTATTCAACTCCAAATTTTCTATTGGAAACTGACAAAGTATATTTTTTTATCCTTCAAATTCAACCGAAAGTAAACATAATTTTTTTTTTTCAAATGGCAACATGTCTTTTTTTTTAACATTTTTGTAATCTGCAATTTTTTCTCTATAAATACATATAAAATTTTCATAAGGTTATATAAGAAAAAATTCGAGAAAACACAAGATTTAAACAAAGAATAATAATTTATTAATTACGTATGTAGAGTGCTATGAAAAACAAAACACCATTATTATGATATGACACCATTAGACTCTTTCTATGGAGTCATTTAAAAATGGTAGTTTAGGCAAATCTATCTTTAAATTTAAAAACCAAAATTAATTTAGCATCTATCAATTTTCACCAAATCGGCAGAACTTCTGCGAAAATTAGAATCATATCTTGAACAAAACGGTGGCAATTTTGAAAAATTTATCAGATAAATGAAATGTTGTGTTTTTGGTGTCGTGATATTTTGTTTTTCATGGCACTCTACATACCTATGTGTAAATAATCAGTAAATTATTATTTTTTGTTTAAATCTTGTGTTTTCTCGAATTTTTTCTTATGTAACCTTATGAAAATTTTATATGTATTTATAGAGAAAAAATTGCAAATTACAAAAATGTTACAAAAAAAACATGTTACCATTTGGAAAAAAAATTTATGCTTACTTCCGGTTGAATTTGAAGTATAAAAAAATATACTTTGTCAGTTTCCAACAGAAAATTTGGAGTTGAATAAAACACTATTTAAACTTTTTTTTGTATCTAGTAATATTTAAGAATTATTCACTGTTACCACTTTTCGTGAACACACTGTAGATGCAAATTTTATTAATGAAGAAACGTCTTTTTGTTTACTTACCCAAAAAGGCCTTCCGGTTTTCCAATTATTTACTTTTAAAGGTACCATTCACTGTACCAGGTCTAAAAAGGATTCTTTTCAGGAACATATTTTTAAGTGCTTGTTTTATTTTGCAGGGAAGTGAAGCTTCAGCTTTTTCTGTGGCTCAGATTTGTGCATCTTTGGTCTGCACCACTTTTGTTTGCCGCGCCCGAGTTATGGCTCTGCTTCTTAATCGGAATCTCGTTTTTGGTAAAAAAAACTTCTTTAAATAGGTAAACCTTTTTTGCTTGGTAATAAAAAAAACAAATGAATCAGAGCAATTTCTAACAAACTATTAGATACATTATAGATTAGATTAGATGAGACGGTCATTTGCCTTTCAACTAACGCAATCGTCTGCGAATGCGAGGTACGCGTTTAGGATAACTCGCCGTGGCCGACTTGCCGTTAGCCCATTTCGCCGCCAGCCCATTTCGCCGGCGGTCAACTCGTCGCAAAATATGTTTTGGGGATAGGACAGTAGCCCTAGAGAACGATAGTAAACAGTCCAAAAAGCAGTTGAAAAAAAAGTTTGCGGATCATTGCAAATTGTTTCTAAAATTTACCAAAAACTGAAAAATACATAAACTGCTAACATCGGAGGTAGCATTATGGGCCCGTTTATGTAGCCTGAGTGCACGTGAACCATGGTTTGCCCTCCACATTCAATCCAGAAGGTTAGCCCTGCCTACCTCCACCGAGAGGGAACTCTCTCAAACCCCCCCACAAGCCACTGCTTAATCAAACATTTAAAATTCATCTGTCAAATACTTCTTACGTTACGTTGCAATCTCTTGAATGCACGAAACTAATTAACCGGGTTCTCTGAGACAGTTAACTCATTAAAAATATCCTTTTAGACCCCAGGAGCTCCTCAACCGGGATCTTTGAAAATGTGGGTTTCCGAGACAGTTCAGCTCATCAGAAATGTACCCCAGGGCCAACAAATAACTAACAATAGTTCTTTTGTAGGGAGACCGGGAGACCTTGGACCCAAAAAGAGAATGGACAACTTCACATTCAAGTCCTAAAACGCTGCATTGTGGAAAGCACACCAGGCGGTTGTGCAAAAAAGTATTCGTTTTCGGTGAGTTTGATGTAATCTGTACTATGTCGAAATTGTAAGAATGTTTTATTTCATCTGATAATATCTTATCGAGTTTCGGGTATTCCTAGGATATTTTATAATTTGACGTTATGTGATAAAAGTCATTAATGATCTTATTTGTTTATTTAATTTTTCCTAATATGTGACCCGAGTTTACAATGGACTTTCCAAAAAATGTACTGACAGTTTTAAATAAACCGCTTATAATGGACTAATCAACTGGTCGCAAAAAGTACATCATAGTATGCGGATTACATTGTTCTGACTTTTTTATTAACCCATGAGTGCACGCTAAGCGGCAATTTACATTAGCCGCATTTGGTTTTTTTGTTAGCCGGGGACGAACAGTCAAAGTTGGCAAGACGTCAGTTTTACGAGTAATTTACGAATTTCTTCTGAACCTTTAGGTTCCATTTTTTTTTTATCAAAGTCCATTAATTTATTTTGATTGCAATAAATAAAAATTATAAAAAAATTGAAATATTTTTTACCAAGTTTTATGTTATTCTGAGAATTTTGGGTTCCATTATATGGTAATAAATTCATAAATACATAAATAAATGCTTACAATGAACAAATAAAGGTAAATGAAACAGTAACAAGTCATAAACTTAAAAAAACATGAAAATGGAAATGCGGCAAAAGGGTTAAAAAAATGTTAATTGAACCCCGTTATAACTAGGGGTCTGTATGTTATAAACGAATAAAAATACATAAAATCGTCTCATCTGAAGAATTTATTTCCAACTAAATTTCCTGCAGAGGTTAAAATTTTGACACCAAAACTTGTGGAGAAACTTCTTGAAAAGTTGAATAAATTCGAGTAGGTCGCTTGAAACTTCAAAGGCGATCGATGCCCGATCCGTTCCGAAATGATGCCGTGCTTCGGATTCCACATTAAACTCCAGGTTCCATAACATTGCTTAATCACAAAAGACAAGATTCCAAATGAACGTCCTCTTGGTGTCCTCTAAAGCAACAAAAAATGTAGAATTAATAAAAAATTCCCACCTGAATTTTTTTTCGCAACCCATTATAGACTCAAAGAATTATTGTAATTGGAAGAATACTTTGTTCACCAAATTTTCCTTTATGTAAAACCATAACCAGACTGAATAATTTGATGATTTTTTAAACAACCTTGAAATATTCCGTTGTATTTACTTTAATTAATATAAACAAAATTTTTTTTAATTATCGTGTGGAACGTGTATTTGTTTTGTGGCATTATTCGTTATTTACGTAGTAAAAAAATACATTGGGGATAACATTTTGGCACGAGCTAATAAAGATCAAGGTCATGTTTTCACAAAATTGGCAAATTAACAGATTGCACTCCATAATTACATACATACTACATATCTTTTGGTGCAAAATTTGTTTTGTCAAGTCTACATCAACAAGTGGCCATATTTTCTGACCGTAAAATAAAAATTGGAGTGGTTCTAAAAAGTGGGTGATTCACACCACTGGAAATCGCAGTCATATTGAACTTTTTTATCAGTCTGATGAGTTTAATTTATCGAATATTTAATTTAAATAAATGCATTGTTCTGCAGTTGCTAGCGGGCAGCATAAACGTTTTAAACGAAAGGATGTTTGGAGAAGATACTGATTATATTATTCATACAAATTAAGCGTAGGAATGTTTTTCCCCCAATTGAATATAACCAGATTAAACTCAACTAATTATGTCATCGTTGATATTATTCCACAGTTACTTTGAATCATCCTATTAACGTCATTCCAGGAAAATATCAAAAAATCAATACAAGTTACTCATCAGAACACCTAAGAAGATATTCCACTTTTTACCGCAGCTTTTAGACTTTTAAGTCTGTCTTTCCATCATCTGATACAATAATTTTAAGGTGCTGCATTGGATAAAGTACTTTCACACGAGGCCGCTAGGGTGGCGTCACCACGACGATACGTACCGGAGGGATTTGGGAAGAGTCTCTAACTACCCCACAATTTACCATGGAATTGAAACCACCGCCCAAAAAATATCTTTTCAAACGTGAAGATAAGGAAGCGGAATTTAAAAGTCTAAATGCGAAGTATGTAATTGGAATTTATGCAATTCATTTATAATTTCTCCTCAAACTAACATTGCAAATTTTTTATGAACACAAATTGTTTTTCAAAGATAATGCTCGGTATAAAATTTATCTCTAACCTTGGCCTTGTAAATGTGTAGAGGTCTGACACGCGACGTATATAATAATAATAAAAATAATTATACGGGAAAATTAAACTTCACTAACTAGAACCATTTGCAATAATTAATTATTGGGAAGCAATTCACACTTTCGCAGTTCATTAGGCTAGCCGAAAGTGTGCTGTTTTTTCGGGAAGATCTGAACAAAATGTCAACCAAAAAACGACGTCTTGAACTTACAAATGGAACAAATTTTTCCCGACCACGGAAATAAAATTATTGCATTCGATTGTTTATCGTCTTTGAACTTCAAACTCCATTTGTTATTAACAATGACAAAATTTGCATCTTCTCTAATTTATTGCTTTCGATGACAGGCCGTTATTGTATTTTAACTCCAAATTAAATAAGTAAAAGGTCCATTTGCATACACAAAATTAACTGCACCAGACTTCTCGGCTAGTAATAAAATTTGAATAATTTTTTAATCAAAACCATTAAGCATAATTAATTGAAAAAAATTTTGAGATGATAAACTTGGCGGGTTACGTGGTGAACGTTATTTAGGTAAACCGAAAGTGAAGTTCAATTTTGAAAGCATCGGTTCAAAAATAGCAGTTTGGTTATTAAGTTGCAAATCACGAGCGAGATGATAGAATGCAAAAACAATCTCGTACATTCTGATTTCTCTTTTTACAAAAAAAACTGCTCATTTATCCTATTTTTAGAGACACGATTACTACGTCTACCAATGTCCAGCCAACTTTTATCTTCTTGTAAAGACGATATGAATTTGAAAAAATTTATGGATTAACTGTAATAAATAATGTAAAGAAAACCCAAATTCACTTTGATGAGGTGTCGAATGACGAAAACCAGTGAGTCAAAAATACGTGCACCGAATGCTTTCTTGTCCTGTTTTCGAAGAAGTTAATGCACTCGTCTAATTTTAGACAAAGAAATTCGATATTTTGCTTTAAAGGTCAAAAACTAACGGATGGAATACTCATGGCCAAAATTTTCTCGTTAGAAGAATTGATATAATTTTTACGCCAAAATGGTAGATTTTGTTTTATTATGGTGCCAAGTACTTTAATCCTAATTGAATTTTTTGACAACTGTGATAAATTAAAATTAAATATGTTTTGAGAACATTTAGCAAATAGTTTGGTTTAGTTTTAAAAGTCATCCCCTCTGGCTTGGCTTCCATTGGCAATAACCATATACAATCGTTTTGGCACTTTTCGCGGCTTGAGTATTTTGATGATTTACGTTCCAAGAGCCAATTCATTATTTAGAATATTAAGCCAAACTAATATTTTAGTTCATTCTGGACTCAAGGATTTGAATGCAATTGAATGGGCAAATTACATTTTTTAACGCAATATCATATAAACTTGCCAAGACTTACGCGTTGACTACGGACTAAAATTTAAAACAAATTTAGACGTAAGCTTGAGATTATATCGTAACTTTGCTGTTGCAAAATTTTGGTGGTCAGCGGTTAAACACAGATTGAACCGTAAACAAGTCGGAAACTCGGAATCTTAAGAAAACATTAATTTGGTTATACTTTCGCGTGCTTCTTCCATCTTGAATTATTTCATTAGGGTTAAAAATCAATTTTAGCTAATCACGACGACTCTTGGTTGGTCATCTCTGTGCTTCGGAGAGCACGCGAAGTCGTAGATTTTTATTAAATGAAACTAAATTATCGTAGTATCATAATAATAAAAGTCTAAATCTGTTCGTAACGCAATCTCCCCCCCCCCACAGAGCCCCCTTAATAAATAACATTATTTTAATATTTAATGCTGGAAATTTATTTTACTTTTTATTATTTTTTTGAGTATTTGAGGAGAGTCGAGGGGGTAACGAAAACGGATAGAATTAGAATTGAAAAAATCAGAAATAGACTCGAAGTTGAACCAGCAATGGGAAGAGTAAAAGATAGTCAGCTGAGATGGTTTGGATATTTGAACCGGATGGAAAGAGATATGCCAGTGAGAAATGTGTGGCAGGCAAGAACAGGAAGAGAAAGACCAATGAAAACTTAAGATGACAATGTTGGACAGATCCTGAAAGAGATGGGAAAAACCTGGTGTGAGGCAAGACAATTAGCGTTTAGAGAGAAGAGAGTGGCAAAAATTTGTAAATAGAGGAACTTGAGAAGAGATATGGAAACCTCAACACCTTCGGGTAACATGAGGATTTTATGATTTTGAATTGAATTGAATTATATTATGACTCTATGCTTCCTCTCTCATCCCCCAGAAAACGTTATTCATAAATACGTCACTGGATATTTTACTTGTGAAATTATTTACATTACTAGCTGAAAAGTTCGTCCACGGATGGGCTAGTGTTTCAAAACCCGATTATCGATGATTTGATTAGTATGCTACTCGATCCCAGCGGAGGTGATTTTTAAGTAGGTTAAAAGTTGTACTGATCAGGTGATTTTTTTAGGTTGGTCAAAATTTGGTCATTCAAATTTTTTTAACAAACATTTAGATTTTTATTATAGTTTGCATGATAGTATCATTTTATACCCGATCTTAATGTTGGGGTTATGACAAAATACGTCCAATTTAATTGATGGTAATAATCAGAACGTCATTTATTTAGCAGAGGTATCGGGGTTTAAATATGGGGTGGAAATGAAACTTTCTTAATGATCATCCCCGTTTTTCAGAGACCAAAGTCGTTGGTGTCTCTGGGTTGATGAATTGCCGCCACTAACTAAAAAACAGAGTTCCAGAAATAATTATTATTTTTTTGGTAATAATAAATACACATTTGAATGCGCGCAACAAATTTGATTGGGTTTATCTTTTTAAGGTGACCTGATTTGCATTTTTACATCATAGTACTCCTTCAAAGCAGTTTCGATTTTATATAATTTATGTCTAATATTTGTACCCGATTTTAGAATTTAAAAGAAATCACTCCCTCTTTTAAATATTTCATTTGCGAAAAAAAAAAGTGAACTTTATTTCCGTATTTTTTGTTTTATTGAATTGTCTGGCGCCTAACTACAACAGCATCCTTTTATTATTTTCAAGAAGTGACCAAGACTTA
Organism: Rhagonycha fulva; assembly: GCA_905340355.1. NCBI lineage: Eukaryota > Metazoa > Arthropoda > Insecta > Coleoptera > Cantharidae > Rhagonycha > Rhagonycha fulva. Next base: position 6,938,346 of record HG996559.1, read on the forward strand.
ATTTTTCTTTCCGAACCGGAGTCGGAACAAACACGCAAAAATCATTCGTGCTTACCAGACCCGCATGCTAGGATGTTCGATTAGTTACCGAAACCGAACGAAAATGCGTTCCGTAGTAAAGTAAGGAAAACATTTTAACTTGGAAGACAAATATCCAAGTATAGTAATTTATGTATTGGACATAGTGCAAGAACGAGTTCTCTGTGATTTGAACCAACTGCACTACTGAGACGATGTGGGTTCTCCAAAAACATACATCAAATTAAAATGAAATGTTTGAAACGATGGACGAGGGTCAAAACAATCACGAATGAAGTGTTCAGCGTAAGGAACTTTTTTCCTGAAACCGGGGGAAGGCCTTTTAAAATAAGGTAATTAGCTAGTGATAATGCGAAAGGGTAGATATGAAATTTTTGTTAATACGCAATCTAATCAATAAATGTCTCTCTTGAAATTGACCTTGAATGTGATAATCACGTCGTTCATGCAATATTTATAGAGGACAACATGTAGACGTCTACAGTAGTTGACACGTCAGAGCATTATTCTATTCTTCATAACAAAACATTTAATCTACGTTTGGTTTGGTTTCTAAAATGTGATACCAAATAGAGGAAGGTCACCTTTGCAGTATTTCCAACAATTTTTTGGAACGATTTGAGATGATTGGAAAATTAGTTTCGGGCGACGAGTTGGCCATTCATATTATCTATCTCTTAAGCCTGTTAATAACTTACTTACTTTACTTTGTCAGTGAGTCGTAATAAGTTAATATCATCGTTAACTTATTTGTTTCCCGATTAGTTGGCCTTGTTCCTTGAAACCACCGATGATTAAATATAGGACAGACCTTGAACACCGAGATATCGTCATAATTCAAATGATATTTATATTGTCGAGCGGATAGCGTTTATCGCATCCACTCCATATTTCAATTGGGTGGAAAGGTAAGGTTGGGTGGAAGTCGGCCCTCGACAATTATTACATTGTTTGTTAATTGTTACCCAAAACTTGAATAATAATGGGAAAAATATGTTTACGAAATTTTGTTAAACGAATCTCTATCATCGGTAAAAATACATTTCAATGTCATAAATTCGTTTGACAACGTAAATAAATATTTTCCACGTCAAGGGCAACTTTTTGCGAATTAAGTCAAACTTACACATACGTCTATTTCTATTCCAATTATGATGTAACCCAAAATATAATTTTTTGATTAATAAGTCCTCGGTTAATGAGGATATGATTCAGGCGTTGTGGTTTTGTAATCGTGCAGCATCGAAGGATCAAAATTTAGCCTGGTCGCGTTGTCGTCGGTCGGTCCTAATCAGAACGCTGTTGCAGCGGAGATTAAGCAAATGTGTATCACTGGCGTACGTGCAGGAACCTTGAAATCACGAGCACCCAGAAACCTTGGATTTGACCCAACCGACCTATGTATACTACATACTTACATTATTATAGTGTTAACTTGTTAACTATATAACGGCCTCTGATTTATGTACGTCGTCCTTCAATTTTAAATTTAATTTTTGATGAGAATCCTAAAGGTCAAATCGGAGCACTTTACTTTTTTCGGAGGAACGAGGTAAAAAGAAAATCAAGAGTTAATTAATTTACCAGACATGGTTTTATTCTGACAGCCTCAACAATAATTCCCAACTTTACAAAAAAAGTACCATTATAATTATTTGCACAATATACGGGTACGATGGGCGTAGTTTAGTGCGGCAATTTCTTTTTTTTTTTTACACCTACACCGATCGTACCCTAAACTCGTACCAACAAATACAAGATCATAATTATGAAAAATTACTACGGGACACATCGTTGAAGACGAAAACAGAAATAATTTATAATTCTTAATAGGACGACTCGAGGTCGGCAAACTTTGAATAGAGAGTAAGCCGCGTTGGTACTCCATAAAAGTGTGGTACTAGTGAAAGTGGCGTACTCTCGTCAGTCTCATTAATCCTTCCTCGATCCGTCCACTAATGATAAATGGTGAATGACAAAATACGCACTGATGAAGATGAAAAACAAGTCTCTTTTACAAACTGAGATACGTAACACAAATTTTATACACAACTGTTCTACAAATAAATTTTATCACATATATTAATTTAATCCATATAATATTAAATCTATAGTTTTAATTGGTGCATTATGCCAATTTTATCATAAATATTTATATTACAATTATAGCCATTATTAAATTAAATGATTGTTTATAACTTTTTGTAACTATCGCGGCGGCGTCTTGAAACAAACGTTGGTCCACTATGTACATTAAATTAACGTCGCCCGCCGCTGGTAATGGCGGAAGTAAGATGAGAACATGGGAAAAAACCGCGACTAAAAGCGGAGATCGACTAATGTAATTTAAAACGAAACTACCAACTACAGACATAACATAGGGTTCTTCACGCATAAACATATATAGACAAAATATTCAATAAATTATTTGGTTTACAATACGAGTCCAGTGGCACCATCAGGTTTTTAGTTCGAAACGTTCACCGATTGCTTATCACACATATTTACACTTTGTACACTGTTCAATTTATTTACGCCTCCATAGGGAGCACCGTTTTCATTAGTAAAGGCGGCGGGGACGGCGATTTTTTTGATAAATTTAAAGGTTGACTTTCGACTATGTCCACTTGTAACTCCACCATCTTCGGCGACGGCGTATTGCACGAAACGGGCACAAACAACTGGGGTGTAGGTGACGTCGAATGCGGAGATTGCGATTGGTAACGCACGTTACGATTTTCGGGCGACGGTGGATCTTGTCTCGGCGAAGAGAAGTATGGTTGGAAACGATTCGTTGTCGTTATCACACTTTTGTATGGTCGCTGTTTTGCAGAATATACGGTCGGTTCGGCCGAAACGTGAGGAGACGGACTGTTGGAGTCGCCTCTCATGATGTAGTTGTGGATTATGTCGGTATGTTTCATTTCTTCCGCGGTCATCTGCGGCGAAGACATTAAAGACTTTGCCAGCATCGAATGCGTGCTCGATAAGGATGAACTAGTTTGATGTGAATACGGACATTGCTCCGAAGACGTGTTGACTGGTTCGGCTTCGGCGGAATCTTTGTACGAGGTAGTTAAAGAATGTCTGAATTTCTTGTGTGGCCTGTATAAGGTTTCCATCATAAGACCAGGCGGACACAAAGGTGGCGCTTCCAGACAACCCCTCAGCACTGGCATGCTATTTTCGTTCGACGTTTGCTGCATTCTCTTAATTCTTTCGTTCCTCTCCGGCCGCACCGTTCTCTCAAATTCGGGATTCGAGGATTCGTAATATTCGAAATTAGGACTACCTCCATCGGACATTCTACAACTGGGATTACTTTGAGCTATTTGGATAAATCTGGGAATTGGAGTAACGGTAACATTATTGGAAATTAAATGGGATGTAGCAGCAATGGTGTTATCGTCTGCTATGAGTTTAGAAACGGGCGTTACGGAACTCGAATTCGAAGTTATTGAGCCGGTGGTCGATGTTGAGGAACCAGAATTACTGCGATGTCTCAAGGGGCATTCGCCACTTAACGACGCAGCTAATAGAGGAGAATTTCGGACATTCGAACTAACTTGAATTGGCGTTGGTGGATGATGATAATCGTTCAAAGAACTCACTTCCCCGGTACAGACTGACTCCGTACTAGAAACCGAACCAAGAGGACTCTTGGCATCGTCCGTCGACGACATCGACCACGTCGAACCCACAGGACTAACACTTTTTTCATCTTCCAAATAGCACATTTGCTCTTTCAATTGTTGTTGCTCAGTCATTTTGAAAGCTAATAGTTTGTCTGAATGCAACTGATTGAGCGTGCGAAGATCTGGCATTTTCTTTAACAACTCGTCGAGAACTTGATTTTGGCCGGCGTGTTGTTCGTTGAATTCAATCTTCAACGCAGCTTTCAGCTGATTTCTCATTTTTTGGATGAATTCGACGTCTCGTAATCCGGGACGATCCGGAGCGATGATGACTATCGAACAGAACAATCCAATCTCAGAGTCGGTCAAACCAAGAATATTCAACCTTTCCGCGAAATCGAACATGGAATCCATGAGGAAACGTGTATTGGAACCGCTGTGGATGGCGTCACGTTTCAACACTTGTCCGTTCAAACAAATCATAGTAGACGTTTGAGAATCGAACATGCAAGCAAGACGAACAAGAAGAACTTCGAAGACTCCGGCCTTCAGCAAGGTAACTTGGTCGTCTTGACTTAGCAGGGTAAAACCTGGGATGCGTTTGGCAAACTCCACCACACCACGAATTGCCGGGGAAAAACGTTTCGAGAAGTCTTGAAGCACATCCGCTTGTTCTGATGAAGGATGCGGATTTGGATTTAGAGGACAAGCCTGTAACAAAAAACAAATATTGTAACAGCGATAAAAAAATTAGTTTCGTCATAGTTTTAACTCGCGGTTAAGTAATCAAAAACAGATTGGGCGACTTTGCTCGGGCGTCATAGAAGAGAAGTTAAATATAGCGGCATCGTAAAGTTATTGCAATGCAAATTTTACTACTACACTGGAAGATTTTTCACTTCCTCATTTCTAAGCAATGAAAACTAGTTTTTCTGAATGTCCTTTACGTGGTGACAGGTTTCTGCACTGTCACAAAGAACGCTGACGCATTATTATTTGCAATTTTTCAACCTTGAATATGTAACCTGATAAGCAAATACGAGCGAGAGAGAGAAGATCTCCAATTGGAAGCCTTGTTGGATATTTCCGTTTGTCCCTTGTGAGCAAGGTCGCCCAGTCTGGCAATGCGTAGCTTTGTTCTGGGTTAGATTAGTTTCCTTCCGTTCATTGACTTAGGGGTGGTAGGTTGTTTTTGTCGGTGTAAATAAAAAGATACTCACCGAAGTTGTTGGAATTGATGTGTACGATGGATGCTCTCTGGCGCGGATGATCACTGGCTTGATTTTGTGGCTCGTGAAATCGCAAGTGTCAAAATGAGCTTGCACTACTATCACACGAAGCCTGTGCTCGTCTTCCAATTCTGTCGATATAGTTTTCACCAAGGAGCGTGAGTTTGAGCTTTGCTGCATAGCAGCCAAGATACGAGCCTTTTCTCTCTTTGGTACTCTTCCAAATCTTACAGCTGCAAGTAAATAAACACTAATTAGCATTGGAATTCTTTGGGTAAGTGGGTTAATTTAGTTATTCCCTAAGGTGAAAACCCTCAGAGCTGCAATAAGGCCAGGTGCCTGGCGCGTGCCAGCTGCTCTACATCTGCCGGCCGTTACCCTTTTTCGTTCCCAAAAATAAAACAAACAAATGGAGAAAGTATTTAGCCGTACAATATAATCGGCACGAACGATCTTTCAATTTGTTTGCTTTCACACCAAAGGAAAGTGTTCCACTTTTGATGAAATTTGATCAAAAAGTTTCGCAATTTCTTTGGCGGCACAAAATAAATTAGCAAACACCTACGTGCGTTATGATAATTAACGGCACCGTTAAGTATTCCTTTAAGGATGGGTAGTTCGTCAACCATTTTGCTCTCTTTTAATAATGCACTTTCACCTGTCACATGTGCGCGAACTGTCGGGCTACAAACCGCACGAGCTGGCATTCCCGACTACAGTACTATCGTATTCTGGCGCGAATAACCGTCAACCGTGCGCGCCCACGGTCACGATCCCCTCCACGTAGTATCCCCCACCCAACCCTTCCCCTTCTTCACCCTTGAACTTGAGAACGTGCGCGGAGGGCGCTACGATTCAAACGCGAAGGTCAAACGCGATTCGAAAAAAATTAATTTTGAATTTCTTTTCGATTTGCGGCACGGACGGTCCGGAAAAAAAATTAAATTTGATAAAAACTGAACGCGCAGTTTGGGTTGCCTATGTTGGCGAGATTTGGTGTTCATTCATAAACGCGCGAGAGGGTATCGATTAATTTCAATTGTCGTGGGATGTTGACCCGAACACGCGTGCCCGGGAAATGGGTTCGCGACGCAAGCGTCGCTTGTTGTGCGGCGTCGTGACGCCAGGCGACGCCACTTAATTGTCAACGTAATTTGGCGCACTATTTTAAAAGTGAAGTAATATTTTTAGAGTTGCCGTTTCGCGCGAAAATTGATTAACGAGCGAAGAAAAAAAGTTATTTTCTAATTTAAAACTTTCTACTAATTGGTTATTATTAGTTTGCAGAAGTAAAAGTAACGGAGTTGTGGGGAAAACAATTTAAATTTCGCAATTTCATCTCGTTAGGATTTGTTTAAAGTGGGATCGAGTAAAAGTATTGGATGTAGCACAACGATCTGAGGTTCACCAGTGTGGCTGACCTCAACACGATTTATAAGCGCCGCAAATATACAATTATGCAAGTATTGCAATATTGGTAAAGGGGGAACAACTTTCGAATATGTCGCGAGCGAGGGTTAAATTGACCCACTATTGTGCGCTCGTGGGGTCGTTCACCTCGTTGAACTATCGCGAACCGAGCCGTTACGATTCCTAGGTCGTTCACCCGCCTTGTTTGGCCCATATTTGCGAGCTTTACCTTGCGGGAAGGAAAAAATTAAAAAATGTGTAGCAACTTACCGTCTCGGCTCATTCCAACGGCGATACATTTCTTTAATCTACAATACTGGCAGCGATTTCTGTTTATTCTTAAGATGGAACATTGCATATTTTTGGTGCACGGTCTGTATTGAATTTTTTGTTGGATGCTCCTTCTGAAGAAACCCTGCGAACAACACTCATTTTGAGCACAATTATCACTTTCGCAGCCCGAACTGCTATCATCGTAAACACCACCGTCACATTGACAACTATTTTCGCTCAATAACGATTCGGTGCAACTCAATACGGCCAACATTTTGGCAAATAAATATTCCTAGTAGGTAATATCCTAATTATTATTATAACCGATCAATTGGATTAAAAATTAAAACATCACAGTCAAAACGCACAAAAAGGTGTGTATGTAGCTGGACGATATTTTCGAAGCGTCAACGTTACACAATTACCAGGAGTAAACTGAGGCGAGCTTGCTCGCTCGCGAGTTTGCCACAGTTTACTTGGTGACCCAGTTTGCGGTTGTTAACCCACCAAAGCCCAATCGCGGGACCAGTTCATTGCGTGAAAGTGAGAGTGTACTTCTCTCTCCTAACCATTCCAGCTATATATAGATCAACAAAGAGCGAACCACCTTACGTCACCCACAACCAACCCCATTACCCTTGTCACTTCTAATTAATATTTTTCAAACTTCAATTGGATTTATCGTTTTGAACACAATTCATCTTTGCACTTTGCATAGAAAAGCCCCAGGTCAATAACCTGAGATAATGTGCCGACTGCAATTTTCTCATTTTACTAATGGAATAAGTTTAGGGGAGATTTTTTACAAAGTTAATATTATTTTGCATCGCGTAAGGTTCGTTCAACTCGTGGACGAATCTCGATGGAAATATCGAAAAATATGCCTACCTATACAGAATTGTTGCGGGTCAAAAACCTTTTTACCTCATGCACGCATGCATGGCCTCAATACATCGCAAAAGTTTCTCGAATAATCGACGTCACATACTATCACTCTTACGTCACCAAAACGCGAACCGTTCTCTGCAGGAACTACCTCAACAACCAAATTGTCAAAGAGTCAATGCCCCCTTACAACAAATAAAGTTGGTACATATTTGCACTACTATTACAAAAAAAAAGTAGGTAATACTGCAAAAGATAAGAATTTCCACAAGAAAGGTGAATCATCGATCAGATAAAGACCCGCGTGATTGGAACTCGAGCAAGTACTTATAAGAAAATTGGTTATTACGATACAAAGTATGGGGAGCGTTGCACCCTTTCGTGCATTAATTCAAATTATGAAGCGGAAGGGTTGAACACCTCCAACTTGGGCCGGTGACATGCAACACCCACGCCCTAAGGTCACAAAAGTACAACGAACTTATAGGTAAAACGCGGTCAAAAATACCGGTAGTCAACTTACTCTTGATTTCGAGGAAATTTGCAAAAATTTTTTTCGAGTGTTTCTCGACACTCGTAATATTGTGTCGTCCTGGAAATTGAGATTTCGACGATGTGCGAGTGGACGATTAATTAATTAGAGCGAGCGATAAAATTTTTACTCAATATTCATATTATTATTATTGTAGTAAATGTTTCGCTTTTGTTTTTGACTATTGATGTCTAATGCGAGGTTCAACGTCCCCAAAAGTGGGTCGTCGTACTTGCGTTTTGCTGCTGAAAACGCGAGGGGGGAGTTTGCATCGTTGAGATAACGGTGACGTCCTGCGCACGAGACCCTTGCGAAAAAGTTCAACGTCCGTACTATACATTCCCCGTATAACAAAGTTCATAATTTGGGGCAACCGACCTGAATATTTTTATCTCCCACTGCTACAAATACGAGATTTTTTCTAAAGGTGACCCCAATTTTGAATTATTGTTGGTAATAAGTACGAATAATGCGGTTAAATTTATTTATTTAGATTCCATGTTTGTTTATTATCGCATTTTTTGTTTAAAAATCGCTTTTGTTTAATGGAAACTTCCCGTACATAAAAATGATAACTTAACATTTTTCTCCGCTACATATGAGCGAATGCTAAGTCAATGACATAATGCTAATGGTTAACTTTTTCTATTCTATATCCACTCTTCACTGCTCATTTTGCTCAAGTTCGTTAAACCTCTTCCATCTCTCTTCCGATTAATAACATTCGCTTTTTTATTAAAACGTAACCACGCTGTTTTATTATTATTATTATTTTTTTTTTTACCTGATAAGCAAATTCTTTCCAACAGATTACAAATTTAGGACGTCTTTTTATATCGAGCACTTCCTGCACGACAAGTTGACCTATTTTATGCACAGGTTAACACAGTTCAAAATCTTTCGGGTTATTGGGATAAAGCTTAATCGATAAAAGAGCTTCCCCAATCCGTAAGGAAAAAAGTAACCAGATCAATTGGAACAAAATTATCTTATCATCCAATTTGGACAACTTGGAACCCAATTATCAAAATAACAAGTTTTCAACTGGGTTAATATTTAATCGAAATGGAAGTGGTTTCTTTGAAGACTCCATCAATGGAAACTTAATTTAAACACCCTTCGGGCTTTCAAAAGCTTCGTCGGTTGCTTTACTTTCCAAAATATTGGAAGACGAAGGTTTCTAAAACGACGCAAAACTAAACAAAGAAACATCTTTTCGGTGACCCCGTGAAATCAAGTCACGTTCAAGAAACGGTCACCTGTCGTTCTTGAGATTCAGCTGCTGTATCGAATTAAAAATCAACTGCCAAAGAATTGCACAAGGTCCCATTTTATTTTTTGGATTAAGACAGATATTAAGTGATTTGTTCTAAAATGTGGAATTTCACTTTTTTGGTGGCAAGGATAACGAAAAGTAATTTAATTAACCTCGATTATAATCCATCTGCCGATAGGGCAGACACTCCCTTTCTTTTATTGGGCAGGTGCCGCTCATTGCGCGATTTCTTTGTGTGGCCAATTGAAAAAAAATCCAGATGGCAAAAATTATTAATATTGCATAATTTCAAACTAAAAGTGTTTTTGTTCGTGCTAAGCGTTTAAATTGCCCAGTAATCTTCTAGCGCATGTTTCGGAAAAGTCGGCATAATTGCAATAATAATAATTGCGAAATTTTGTTTACAAAACATTACGGTTAATTTTTCCAATCACCTATATTGGCTAAATCTCGCGTTAAACTACATTCCTTGACGAGATAGATGCAGGCTATAGTTAGCGAGTTAGTTAACATCGAGGTGCACTAACCGCGGAAAACCCGTTAGATGATCACTGCCGGATTCCGACAGGCGGCGCTCATTACCATGGAGTCGTGTTTTAAAACTTGCTAAACTTCGGTCGTTCACCGCGGTCATCGCCTTCCAAATTAGCGAAACTGCCCTAAGAACGTCTTTCAATAGAAGGAATTCGCAACCGTTTTTTCTTTTTCCAAGTGATAAAAAACTCGATGAGAAGAAACAGTTGTTGGAATCGAAGTGGTGCATTTTGATATCGATCCAATCAATTATGCACGAATTAAACGACTAAATATAGCACAAGAAATAAAGGACTTTCCGACCCCTTCCGCCTGCCCTGGCACTGTTCTACAGCGTTAGAAACTAATTAATGCAAATGGAGTCTTGGATTGGGTGCCTAATTTAAACTAACCGCGTAATTGAATAATAAAGGCCGAAGGTTACGTAAAATAAATTTAAAAAGTACAATAGCTCAAGATGTTCCAATTTCCGGCAATTTAAAATTTGATGGATTTTACGTCACAAAATTATTTTTGGTTGAAATCTGATACCCAAACAAAAGAACGAATTTAATCTGGGCAGGTAAAAACGAAACCGAAATTTAGCAAATAAATCTGAAAAGGAAAGGATTCTTTTGTGGAACTTAGGACGCAAAAAAAACAAAATTGGTTAAATCATCAGCACTGCATCATCGTCCGTCCACCATCTGCTGGGTTAATAGCTGCAATCGGCGAAAAGATATCAAGTGTTTTTTGCCGACCCTTCAAGTTAATGGAAAGGATTGCATTTTTCGAAGATGAAGGTTTGATAGGTATCCCGAAGGGTTGCCAATGAGGGAAAGTAAAAGCGCAGGTGCGGGTGGTTAGGTAAGAGACCTTGAACCAAGTTCGATAAACCTACGTTTTTTTGGTGGCCGGAAACTTGAATTATTGTTATCGATTGTGTATATGGCAGCTTCGGCTATTTATAAAATTTAATATTTCCAACAAAAGAGGGTGAAAAATAGCATTTTATACATTTTGGCAGGTAAGAATTCTGATGACGTCAAACAACATCCAAATATTTTTAGAATCGTTCCGCTCGTCCTTGAATGATCCAACATTTATTTTGCATTAACGATCCAATTAACCGAAGTTAAATAAACTCGGGAAAAATAATTTAATTAAACAAAGGACCGTTTTGGTGTTTTTGACCGAACCTTGAGTTTGAGTTCGTGATGAAGGCCATCTCTCTAGTTAGCGAAGGAAGATTTCTCGCACCCACCCGCGCAGGTCTGAAGTGTATCCAAACCGTGCACCGGACGTTGACATTATCGTAACCGACCTTCAACCTATTTCTTTTTTGCCACAACCCCAGGTAGCCGGGAACAACTTTAAACGTCCCCGAAATCGATTTAACATTTTCTTTCTTTAGCACACAAAGTGGTTAAATTATTTTAAGGTTAACAAAATATCAAGGTTAACAACAAAAGTTCCGCGTGTGTGTTGGTTGCATCGAATCGATTTTGTCGAAAGTGAGAGTAAATAAAAAAAAACCTTACCTTGCATCCCTCGCAAGAGTGCACTCCATAATGAAATCCTGAGGCTTTATCACCGCACACCCTGCACAGCACCGTGGTGCCATCAAATTCTGCAACAAAAACAAAACATTAATTCTCTAGAAGAAAGTACTTTCTCTTCGTTACGCTACAAGTGGAACGCTCGAAAGAAATTATATAAGATATTAGGAGAGAAAGTAGAACACATCGGAGCTTTAATTATTCTTTACGTAATATTTACCTAAATTTAACGTTAGGTCTTTGCTGGGAGTTATTTTGTCAAAATGATTCGAAGTTACAGGTTCCGAGGTAGTAATTTCCCACCTTGGAGTTATCTTGCCCAAACAAGCAAAAACATTTTCCGAATATTGTCCCGATTCGGGAGAATTGACGGGGAAATCAGGGACTTGCGAATCCACATAGTGGCTGGTGCTATCGGGAATGATAACCATGATGATGATGTTGATTTAATTTAATACTACACAAACACTAATAGAAGAGAAATAAATTCACTTTGATAACGACATGTGAATACACGATGCACCTTTCACTGACACTCACAACTTGTTGAAATCCCAACGATCACTAAAGTGCTTGCGAGAGTGAAAGTCACGATACCAACTGGTCCCGGCGACTTCAGAGTATAGTAAATAAGACTGAACTACCTGAAGGGCGGCGAGCAATTCTCGACCAAGAGCTTGACGTAAGGGTGGGGACCTGAATCCACATTTCAGCAGCAAAGTCGCGAAGTTACGAGTTCATCGCATTTTGAAGTTGGAGGTCACTGACAACAATACCAACTTAAACCAATAGCGACGCGTTCCGACCGGTTTCTATTGGCTTCTCGAGCGTTAAGCTCCGCCTCGTGGCGCAGTGGTGGGAAAGTTACACGGTCGAGGAAGGAAGTTCAACGGCCGCGAACCTTGACTGAATTACCCAGACAAGCGTGCAACGCTGCGGCCAAGGCCGTTATCATTGCGCACTCACTCTCGCAGCTCATCGAAATCGATGCGAGATAAAAACCCTTTCACTTAATTTCGACTGGGCTAATGTACTCGATTGTCGAGATGAACTGGGTGATGTCGTTACCCTAACCATCCTCATTTCGCGATGTATTACCTCTTGTTTTGGGAACTCATTTTTATTTATTTTAACGTTCGTGTCTTTCAATAAAAACAAAGACGGGGAAAAATAACATCGCCAATAATATTTACAAACATCAACTTTTCTCATCAAGAGTAAAACGTGAGGTTAATGCCACGGCTAGAAATACAACCTTGGAATAGATGATATCATTTGGTCATTATTGAATCCAAGGCTATGGCTAAAAATTATTCGAGCAGGGTAACTAACTAACTATAAACCGTCCATCCCGTGTCCTTTAAATAGGTTTAGTGACCCTTTCAAACAATTTCGTCATGGCCATATTATTTATGTTTCTCGTCGTTAACCCTTTTAAATTCGTCGGCACAAATACAAATTGGACCAAAAATTTGAAACTTTCACTGTCGTAAAATTAATTATTTTACAATCCCCAAATGGTGCAAAAATTTTAACTTACACTTTCTGCAATAAAAAGTATGGCAATATTTGGGGCAAATTTGAGATCTCTTAAACCGTTGGGCACGGTACTTTTTCAATTGCAGGTACTTTTTATTAGTCGGAGGAAATGGGTCAACTCGACTAGATTGGGGTGATAAAAACCCTCTAGAATCGCGCGGCAGACATAACCGTTTAGAAGACCAAAACAACTGCTTCGAGTATTCCATTGAAATAATTACATTGGTAACGCATGGCAAAAGCTCAAGTGGACACAAGGGAGCAAATTTTTGAACCTGCGTTCTTGGTTTAAAAACTCGTTTTATTTTTGGACGTATTTCGAGAAAAATACCAAATTTGAGAGGTTGCTACGGGCCACTGACCTAGCAAATATAATCGTAATTATTCGCGACTCTTCGAAGAGATCCGAGGTCATGGAGAGTCACTTACCCCACTGGTACAGAAATTGATACGAAAAGTGAGTACATTTTTATGTTCTTCTTATGGTCGTATGATACCGGAAAATTTCGCTCGTCAGCACCAACAGCTTTGAATTGCATTGTGATCTATAAAGAATCAGCGGCCACGGTCAGTCGGCGACCCAGGAAAAAAGATGCGAGTGACTGACATTGAACTCGCAAATGACGTCGTTGGTACCTACGACTTTTACGTGATTTACAAGAAGATTTTCAAGTTTTCTACTTTATTACGCAAGTCTCCTTGTACTTTGGTCAACAATCGAAATTTTTAAAAATCATAAAACTTATTACTTTAAGAACCGTTAACTTTCGACATCGACTCTTCGGCGTCCCTAAAAAGCAATAAAAACTTTGGTCTTTTTTACGGCTCTAACGACACCATTAAAATTGCACAAAATTTAACAACAAAAAATGCAAGGCCGAAGTTGTAAAATATTGCAATTTTGTAGGTTTTACGGTAACCTACAAAGGATACTGACCAATACCTAAACTGTACCAAGCATAATTTTGTTCTGTCATTGAGTTCCGATAATAGAAAAATCAATTTTGCTTGGTTTTCAACGTTAAAAAGACGTTATTTATACGTCGATAAACCGTGTATTTGTTAATTGGAACGTTTAGAACTCAAAATTTAGACAGTTCTATCAAAAGAGAAGCATCGGCATGGGTTTCAAAAGTGACATAAAATTGTCCACTAAATTAAAAAGGTACACGTGGAAATTTTGTTATTGAAAAGAAAACAAGTTCTTCCGTCTTAATTACCTAAAGAATGACAATCAAGGACACCTTTGTATTATCCAAATAATGGACAACCTTGTAAACAAACAGGAACACAACAAAGTTCATGGTTATTTTTAAAATCCATTGTTCTTCTACGCGCTCGTTTTGAAATCGATGATGAAACACGCGCTTTTTCCGGTGTGAGCTAAACAGAGGAAAAGTTTTGGATTAATATGAAATTTGTGTAACCACGAAGACCACGTTTATGAAACTTTCTGGGACAGGAAGGTGGGGTAGAGTTTCATACTTTTCTGCATATTATATGCAATTTTCAACTTTTATGTACGGACTTCCGGCGAAACACCGTTATAATGCATTGAAATTATGAAAGAAAACAAACGCCGCCACGTGATGCACAATGGGGTCCGTTACGTGAAACCGAAAGCTGCGGCCACCCTTAAGACCACCGTCTACCCACGTGCCAAAATCTTCACATATTCAGGTACACCGTTAAGTCTTTTCTTATGCAGTGAATTAAAAAATAAAATTATATATCGTTAAGGCTTGTAAGAAGTATAATCAGCAAGCTGCACGTTCCGGGTGCACGCTCGAACCCTCCCCTAGCAGACAGGTATCAAAAAATTCACAAGTACCTGTCTGGGTACAACTTTACACTCATCTTGTGAGATTTCCGCATGCTACGTTAATCAGGCATCTGGTGTTCCAAACCACAAATTACATCCGTAAAATTTTTGGAATAAAAAAATCTCGTGTTGGCAGATCCAGCAAATCATACGATATCTTCAAATATCAAAATATTTTATAAATAAATAGACCTTGCGTTATGATGTTTATGGTGTTAGATAAACCAGTAAATGGAGGTCAATGATAAAGTCGACAACACTACTTGATTTCTCGACAAATGCGATTTGAAACTCGTTTGTTCACAATTTTTTCTGACAAAATTATCTGTATTTGGTGTGAAAAGCGAAACTATAGTTTTATTTTCAATTTTCAACTTTTTTAATCGCTTCCTGAGAACGCTATGAAAAAATTGTTTACAAAAGGATCACGGCTCCAAAATCGAAAGAGTTAATTTTTGACGGTGTCCATTCTCCAACCCACCCAACCCATGTCACGTTTTCTCTAATTTTTTGAAACGATGAAGATGGTTTTTCATTTCCGGCAAAGGTTAGTGACTGATGACGTCGTATTGCATACGAAATTAAGTTACGTATACACATTCTAACGGTTCATGTCCATATAAATGCATTTACTACGTATTCCCCGACATTTATTCATCTAACGCTTTTAGAATAAACAAATAATCGTCATCGATATGCAAAGTAACCATCACCTATTGAATGAAAAATTGCCCAAGACGGAATTTGTTACGTTTTGACGTTTATAGTGTGGCCAAAGTGGAAGTACCTTTGGTTACGGTTTAAACGATTTCAGGCTAAATTACTTTAGGCCCCGCAATAACGTAATAATGGCAGCCCAAAATCCAGGAATTGGATCGATTGTTTACATAACCTTCATGGTAATAAATTGTCGAATGACCATTACGAAGACGGGTTAAAATGGACCGTAATTGTCGGAAAGGAGAGCAAGGTGACATTAGGGTTATAAAAATAGTAAATTAAACTTGGCAAAAAAGTTTATCAAAATAGAATTCGAGTGTTTACACAAACACAATTTGGCCTGAGGCGCTTGATGGTGCAGTTTTGTTCTAGGAAAATTACGGGACTGCACATTATTGCACTTGGGTTGAGGAACCCCGGTAAGTCGTTTGGCCATGAAAACATTACATAACGCTTGTGGGAGGAACTGAGAGTAACGACCACAAAATTTGGCTTGATTTATAGCACTGCATTCTCGGTAGAATCTTCGTTCCAAAATTTCGACAAAACTGATGTTTATGAGGTAAAAGAACTGTAATTACCGTAACTTTTTCGAATTGACAGTGATAGTTGAAGATGTTGGTAAAAATACACAATGGCTTCTGAAATGTTAAGATATACAACCGACCATGATTTTTAACGGTTAAATTGGTAATGATTAGTTGAAATCTTCTGTGTGTAAACAGCTTTATGAGCGTCATAAACTTTTCAACCCTTCGGACAAAACAATCTTTTAA
The DNA here is from genome assembly GCA_905340355.1 of Rhagonycha fulva. NCBI lineage: Eukaryota > Metazoa > Arthropoda > Insecta > Coleoptera > Cantharidae > Rhagonycha > Rhagonycha fulva. The sequence continues at coordinate 6,954,554 of HG996559.1, forward strand.
TCGGGTTCTAGCGAGGAGACCAAGCAAATAACTGACCTACCGTTTAAGTTTTGCGGTTGACTTAACGGATTTACAAAATAAGTAAGTCGATGATAATATTTGTCGGAAGAGAGGAGCGGGTGGCTAATGATGATAAAACGTTTTTGGATGAAAAGGCGTAACTGATGGAAAAGAAACTTAGTACATTTCAGTTTTAAGAGAACGTCGAACTCGAAAACCGTTACTTTTACCTCGGTGGCAATCTGGCGCGATCTGCAATCATTTGCCATTGTTCGTATTCGCGTGTCGATGCAACCAACGACCTCGCGAGCGATGAACCCATTCATTGCACTACAAGATCATTCCTCCCAATGATGGTCGCGATTTTTATTTAATAACCAAATTCCTGTTGGTATAGTACCCAACTCTCATCTTTAGGTCGTTAACGATTCGGAGGTCTATGACACCGAAAGTTCACCAACATATATTTTTATGGGTTTGTGGATTTATCTTTGTGGTTCAAATCGGTTCTTGGCCTCGATATGGCTAAACGCTTTATCGAAAGTAAATTAATTATGCAATTACTTATGATGCACATTTATTAAAATAAAATGCTGGGTCAACGAAAGGAAAAAGTTAAATCTTGAAAACGCCAAAGCGGCCAATAAGTTCGAAGACCTTAATGTCGAAACGTGGACTTGTTGCATGAAGTAACCGCTATTTTCGAAAAGTTTCAAAACGAAAGATTTTATAATTCCAATGTTGTTTTAATAAAGACGCGATCAATAACATAATACCTACTCGGGTAAGTAATGGTTATCGACCTCGAACGCACACGCATTGTAATGCCAAAAAGTTCAAATAAATATTGGAACTTCCATTTATAATTCAACGAGTCATTAACCTCCTCCAGCAAGTATTGATTGTCAAGGTTTGGGTAACAAAAATATTTATTCCTTTTGGAGTTATTACCAAATAATCGGTAAACAAGCCCACGGAAAAACCTACAACCTTCACAGATGAAAAATTGTGTTTTGAACACAAAATTAACTCTTCAAGTGTCTACGACCTGTCCATTAAGCAAGGTATGGGTGCAATGACCACAAATAAATACATAGTAAATAGAGTAGTATGAGTATGCAAATATCAGGACTGTACACTTGCGTAATACGTTCATGACACTACAAGAGTGCCACTGCACTCTTTATAGGTCTCTCACCTGTACATTCCGTTCCCTTTCGCTAATTATCTTCTTCTTTAATTGTTCTTTCATAATTACTACTATAGAACCAACCAAAGAAAAACGAAACTTCCTTGTATTATTTGGAAGTAAAATCACAGAGTATGTGCTTTTTTAGATTTCAGTAGCTTTCAATTATTATTTGGGCCACTTTTCCCATTGATAATATACGACTTCCAAGCGGTGCAAATTGTAAGACCAAATATTCAGCCAATTTCGAAATAATCCATTTAAAATATTTTAAAACTGATTTCACATTTTATATAATTATAAGGGGGTGCACCAGCTCACCCTTAGCGCTTAGACTAGCTACATCAGAGCGCAAGTTCAATATAATTATAGTTCTATCGTTATATTTAAATTTATTAGTTTATTGTACCTGGAGCTTTAAAATTAAATTTGGGGAATCGCGTACGTCTCTCTTCCCTTCTTTGTTGAACCCACAGTTTGTTTAATGTCGAATCCAAACCACAGCTCAAATAATCTATAAGAGTAGAACCTAGGAGTTCCTTTGGTCCTAAGCTCAACTCCAGAACTATTCCAATTACCTATTTTTTTTGTAATTTGGTGCATAAATTCTAAAATTTTTTTGTTTTTTCTGGTAGTTTCTTGCAGTGTAACACCTGCAGCTAAACAGTTTTGGCACCCCAAGCCAAGTGAAATTTTATTGTACGCCCCAAAAAAACTTCCTTAATTTTTTCCTTATTTTCAATTTTTGCGAGTCCAAAATCATAAACCAGCTCTAAATATTCGCCAAAACATGGTAAAAACATTCTAAGCACTACGGGGTAGTTTTTAATTTAGACTGTATAAAATTTTTCTGTGGCGTTCAACTGCACCGGAGGGCTAGGGAGCGGAACACCGCGGTTCTTCCTGGTCGCTCCAGATAAGCTCTTATGATCTAATTACATCAAATCATTGCTAATTCTTGCAATATTTTGGACCCCGAACTATAGGGTCGATGGTGGTTATAGAAACTACTGTGAGAGGTTTATGGGGCAAAAATGTGCTGAAATTGTCACCTCATTAAGAATACACGTTTTGATGATAACGCTTAATGTTGCAAATTTATTGCTAACGATAATGCACATCGGTTCAGGAAGGTGGACAAACGAGGTTACTCACACCAAACTTGCGAGTTTTGACCCGATTCGCGGTTACAGACCTCAAACGACCCGTTTATTTATCGTCAACCTCTCAAGTCTCGTTTAGGAAATTTGCAAACTGTAAATGAGAACGAGCGAATATAAATAAAAACATGAAAAATTTATAATGTAAAAGTGAAGAAAAAAATTTGTTAAGAGCGTGGGCAACACAAAAAATGGAATTTATAATTACACAACAAGAATGCGTCAAAACTTGTTCTTTGATTTTAAATTTTACGGCACGTAAAACTTTCAATGATCGCTTTCGACCTCTCGCGGAATATTCGCAAACCTCATGTTTCGGTTTTTAACGCACAGATGTCGCCACGCTATATTTTGCGACCTCAATTTAATTTTGTAAGTTCAAGGACACCATGTGATATAAAATTAAATAAATTGCAAACGTTATCCATGCCAAGAGTTGTTAAAAAAAACTTTAATAATAATTAAAAAAATCTAAAAATTATTTTAAACGATCTAACCTGCTGTTATAGGATCCTTCATTGTTTTATTAATTTGTTAAACCGATCACTTTCCAAAATTTGGTGAAAATTCAAAAATGCGCAATTTCTGCCCTTACGACACTGAAACTCACAGGGGTAACTCTGACGCGGAACTGGCGGGTTCGGCGTCCTCGGCCGGGGTTGTTAACAGAACGTGGGCGTCGGGACGCGCGCAGACGCCTGTTCACCTGTAGATTAACTTTAAAAAATTTAATTTCCAAAATTTTGCAGTATCCACCCGTACCGTTTAATAAAAACCGACTGAATTTTCTGTTTACCCAATGATGAAATAATATAAAAGTTATCGATGTTTGAGCAGTTTTTTGAAGTGTATCGAGCGATATAAAATTCAAGAGCATTTTGTTTGTCGAAAGAGTAATGACCCGATTTTAAGTGGTTTGAGCTTTATCAAGAGCAAAATTTGTTTTTGTCTGTTACTACAAACAAATACGACACATATCCTTCAAAAATAGATTAGTAACCCCATTAATTACAAAATTTAAACTTTTATTGCGCAGGACCGTACGGAGAAAAATTCTAATTTGAAGCAGGAAAACCCAACAGAGTTACTAACTGATAAACCCGCAAACGATTTTGTGATTTAGAAAAAAATTGCTGTAATTATAGTGCGAGCTGAGTGGGCGGCTATTTTTGTACGTAACACTAACGGGGTAGTTTGTAGTGACGTCAGTAAAACACCAAGCACGTAATTGCCTCACAAAATTTCCAACATGTAATCTTTTACAATTTGAGGTAAAAAAAACTTCATGCTTCTTGCCTTTTCAAATCGATCCATAGGATGCGCCACAGCCGAACGTGAGTGGGCTTCACACAAGTTCCTATCCAATTCCTCATCCGCATCTTCCGAGAACGCGAATCTGGAAACTTGCGTGATTCAGCCAAGACAAAATTGAGATTTTTGTGAAAAAAAAAAATCCTCGGGAAAATGGAAAAAGTCGAAATTTCAAATTGGAATTTAACCTTCATCGGCAAATTTTCGAGTGAAAATTTGGTGAGCGAAATGTAAATACCCATCATCGTTATCGCGTTTGTTCCATTTAGAGGCGATGCCAAAATTGTAAAAGTTCAAGTACCGCACACAATTAGAGACAATAATTTATTGACATGTTCCAGATTGGCAAATTAGAAAATTCTCGATAAAATCAAACATTCTCGTGTTAAAATTAATTTAATCAATCCTAGTTTCGTAGGCGATTCTTATTTTAGCGCCATTCCACGTTATTACGTTGGTCCGGTCAATGACCAAAGGCTTGGAAAGTGGGACGAGCGAATTGCAAGGCCTTGAGTTGCAAGAACCAGCCATGTATCAACGTGTATCACTTTGTGCATTCAACTAGCCACAACCTTCGATTTTTCTCTAAAATTATCAAGATTTTGCTTTCATATTTGTTTAATTTGCGCACACACAATTAACCTCCGGTAAACGATTAAAAGTGTGGAGAACAATCGAAATAACGTCCTTACATCATATTTTATTGTTTACGCAATGCCATCGATGCCTGGATCGGGGTCGCGGCTGGTGCCCAAAAAAGTTTCCGTTTCCTGGTCCGCTGGAAGGAAAGTTGGGAAAATTTTGGGACGGCTTGCAAAATCTTCGCCGAGTGTGAGCAAAAAAGTTGTAAGACAGGGTAGATCATAAAGAATGTTACAAGCCGGGACCGAGAGTCTTGACCGCGATGTCGGTCGTAGACCCTCGCGTATCTGGGCCGCACTCTCGATTAGTTGCATCGTTACGCAAACTCCAGGGCCGTATTCGCATTCCACATGTGCAAAAAATCGTTATGCAAACCGCTAATTAAAACCTACGTAATAAATATAAAATTTTGTTGTTTATCGGGGTTACCTAAATTTGACGTGATTTATTACGGATTGCGATTTAAAAAAATACAAGTACGGCCCTGATTCGAATAGTACAATAAGGTTTCTATAAATAAATTTAAATATCAATTGTTGACACATTTAAAACGTAATTACATTTCAAGGTGAATTTCCTTAAGTACAAGAATTTTTTTGACTTGCATGTCCGCGCTTAACTCGGTAAGCCTTACTTACAGTTACCTTATATTTTTTTAAGTGTGTTCGATCTACGGTTTCGAGAAATAATTAGCAGTTATGCAATATTTAAAGTGAACAAAGTGTATGTTCGGCGAGCGACCTAGTTGAATTGACCTCGGGGTGCCGTGGGTGAATAACCTCGTCACCCTCACGAGCTTAGTCTTTCATATTCGTACTTTTCGCAGGACACGTTTCTAGCATCCCCCAATCTTAGGTCAACGACGTTGGAAATCTCTTTTAGGATTATATAAAAATTGAAGAAGCTTTGAACAAAATCCTAAGGGTGAAATTGTGTGCCACCTACGCGCTGTATCAAGATTGCTCATCGCGTACCCCCTACATTCAGCATTCATCCCCTATTTCGGTTGTTGAACCTCGTTATGTGGGAGGATAATTTAAGTTTATTACTACAGTTTCATGGCTCTAGTAACTTTATTACACGTTATTACGAAAGTCCGTGTACAAAAAATTCCATTTTTTATCAACATTATATTTTGTACCAACCATACCTTTCCTCCCACTCCAAAGGTATCCATGTTAATGTTTAAAAATAAAAAATAATCTTAATTACTCCCAGAAAGAAGGGTGCTAAACTGCTAACGATAATCTCTTGGAAGTCCCAAAATAGACACCCTAGGTGAATGTTAAATTGCCCTCGTTTTTATAATTCCTTCGCCGTACCACCTCTGCAATTTACTTAATTATAATCAAACGAAAAGGGAGATTAAGCGAAAAGTTTATCAACAAAAAATTTGTTTAACAACAACACAAAAAAATTGATAGCTTCTCAAACAATTTCGCCCCGCAAAATAGTTAGACGTCAATTAGGATCTTTTCGATCAAAAAAAAAAACTACAAAAATAGATGAGGCCATTTCTTTTCATATCTCATGCATTATTCAAAGTCAAGTCACCGAGAGGTTTCCTTCACGATCCTCTTGACCGGGTACCGAAACTAATCCCCAATTTGGTGGAATGTGGGAAGAGGCTCATTACAATAAGCAACTTTTGCTGACAACAAAATCCCAAAAAGTCCAAGCTGAAGTAAATTTTGATTTCATTAGCGCGCAAATAGAAACTATGAACGAACAAACTTCATCGATCGTTCCAACTCCTAGCACACCCATTCAAGTTTAGTTTTATACAAAAACGTAGTCCTAGTCCTTTACGCATCTAACCCAAAAATTGATTTTTCTACTGCTGTTTCAACCAAAACGCCTCGCAATTCCATATAAAAGAACAAAATGCGGTAAAACAAGAGAAAAGTAAAAGTGGTTATATCGATGAGAAAAAGAGTTTGGTACGAGAAGATAATCACTTTCTTATATCAACACGCATCGACTTTCACTTTTTTTATACGAAGACTTTCATCTTTGTTCAACCGATTTTTTAGACCGGAAATACTACCGATGAGGCTCTGTTCAAAGTTTGCATCCATCGGGGCGGGTGCTGTAATTAAATTAAGTCGTCGGGGGTGTTATAAAAACCTGTCGAAATTGGGATCCGATAGATACCCTTTCGAGTATTTAAGCTTTCAGAATTGAGAGAAATTCAGGTCACACTTAGGCTAGTTCGTTGCCCGATTCTCGGGGTCATCGAATGTAGTCTCGTAACGATTCCCTTTTGACTCACAAAATGTTCGAATCGAGGTTAACTCGTTCCTCGTATAGAGACTACGGTAAGGGCATTGCCTCTGTGTTTTGAGGTCGACTTCGACAATAATGCAAGCATATGAACTATGGCTATTTCACTCCTTCCACGGCCATACGTTAATAACTCGTTTCATCTCGCTTCTTGTAATACTTTCACGGATATTTTTCTCGCTCTCGCACGCCGATAATAAATTCTAGCGAGTTCTCTGTCGAACCAATGTCAGTCAGCCAAGTCAGGCTTGGTATCATTTTTTCTCACATTAGAAATGCTAATTTCAAAATTCAAATCCGAAACAATTATTCCGCTTTGAATATGAATTTCTCATGCCAACTTGACAACCTCACCAAGAGAAAGTCCAAAGAAAGTATTAGTGTGTTAGTAGTACAAAAACAAACCAGGTGAGTAAGTAGAAAGAAAAAGTTTCACTTTCAACCTTCAATCATTATTCTTAATGCTCGATTATTACACCTGAGGAGAGTTAAGAATGTTATTGTTTGCTTTTACTTTCCTCGGTTTCACTCGCTATCCTACTCTTACATAATTGCGATTAACATAACATCTGCTGTGATAATCGAATTTTTCTTGGTCGAGCAAACAAAACAATCCATAATTTTTGTTGTTGTGTTCGACAAACTTCCCTTGTAAGTCAAACCATTGTTTAAATAGCTATTGCAATTTGAACGACCTCGTTATCGAGTATTTTGCCTTATTATCCTTGCAAAAAATTCCTGGTCATTTGACGTTAAATGGGGTCACCTCGTGAACCATTTTGTGATGATGATAAAGTTTGTCAAATAAACAATAATTTCAATTATTATATCTACGGTTACGATAACGCATCGTGCAAAATTGAATTTCGCAAAGTGCGCGGGAGACAGGTAACCCATTTAGCGGTCGCGAGCGTTGAACCCGTCCTCGAGGTTAGGGAGTTGGGTAGGGAGCGAAGCGTTTCTATTGGTGGAACACGGCACATGTGCTGTTTTTGCACTAACCTCTTCCATTTAATTTCATCTTGCCCCAGATTTGAGCTATAGTTGCTAAAAAGGTGAACGAACCTAGCCTCATTCGCACTCGCTTTGGCCTCGATCGTCGTCCTTCTCTGCATCGTTTGCAAATATGCAACGAGAGCGAGATGGACGTGCACGTTTCGCGGTGCTTGGTTAGAGGCTCTGCTGCATGACACGGATCTTTGAACCACGAACTGTTTTTATTATTCAGAGAGAGAGGGACAATGCGGTGTTCTAAATTGGTGAGAGCGAAATGGCGAATGCGAGGAAGGCCGGAGAGCAATGAACTTATATAGTCTCGCGACAGGTTTAGCTGTCCTATTTTCCACATTACAAGACTTAGCATTGAAAAGTGAAAATTGCAAGATTTTTCGCACGATGAGCAAGAGGCTACTTTTAAAATACAAGTACTAATTAAAATGTTTTGGCAAACTTCGATACGATTTGCCTAATTGCTTTCTCTATTTTAGATTGGTCTATTCCTGACGATAGGTCAGTTATTCGATAAATTTCTTTTGTTAGCAATAAAAAAATTACCTTCCAGCACCACTCTTCCTATGAGTTTGTCGCATGCGTGAGAAGACAGCGAAATTTGCTTAGTCTGCTGGACCAGCTCCTTCTCATATTGGACGACTTCCGTAGTACCATTGTTGGTAACACAAACCGTATCAATATTATCGTTAACAGTCATTTTCACATCAAAGTTTTCCAAAACACTCTCCGATCACTTTGGACGGCACAAATTTTAAAAATAAACTACACAAATTTGATGATAAGCGTACACCAATGTTGCAAATATCTATGAAAGCCGCTGCTAACTGCTGCTACCAATATTTCGACCGACTCGCGCAGCACTGAAGAGCGAGAGTGGTTCTGCTAACGCTGTTCAATCTGACCCACTAACTTAATTCACCTTCGGTCAGCGCACTCACGCTTACCTACTACTTTACTACCTGCAAGAATATTTCAGATATCGGAATACCAAACAACTCCTTTCGCTTTTCTTTACAACTTGGTCAATTAACTATCTTTGGAGAAAACTCCATCAGGAAAGTGTTATGCGTTGTTGACTGCAATTTAGTGTCATCAACATATTAATTACATAATTCTGCTGCTTTCTCTTCGCAACATTTAATAATATATGTAAAAAACTTGCATGTACTTTCTTTACGTTTTGTTTCTTTAACTTTTACTTTTAAATTTATCCAAACGAAAATGTCCCCCATGCAGAAACAAAAATAACAAACACATGGTGCACGTGCTTCACGCCTCACGTGCGGTCCCAAAAAAACGAGGGATCTTCAGAGAAAGTCGGTCATACTGGGTCAACAAAAATAGACGTTTGTGTTTTGAGTTGGGAAAGAGATGAACCAAAGTAGCCAAAATGTTACTTCAAAACCCCCCACACATACCAACGAGTTTTTGTCCACATGATTTACATCCCTCGGTCTGACCTAATTTACAGACACCCTTGAAAAAGAATGCAATAAAAAGTAAACTGGGAACAATGTCGAGGAATTTCAAGATTTGGGGTTCATAGAAGGAAAAATTTAATATTACATGTTTTTTTCGCGAGAAATCAGAAGGCAAGTTGCGAGTTTTTCGAGAAGAACATTTTGTGGTAGCTTTTTGATGTAGTTTATTTGTCTTGTTTCGCGTCTTTCCACTTTTGTGATAGAAAAAGTGGCAAATTCTAAATGTCGTTAAATATAGGGTACAGTGGAACAATAGAGGTTAATTGGTTCAATAGTAAAATCGGCTACGAGAACCGACATTTAGCTTTCTATAAGTCCAATTATTGAAAATCTTTCATTTTTATTGGTTTTCAGAGCGAAGTATTAGGAGATATTGATTCGTTTCGGTGCTTTAAATGCTTCTTTTTAATGTTATCTTTCAAATCCTGTTGCATTTTTATAAATGACTATAAATTTTGTTTAAAAATTTAATGTTCTGTTTGCTGTCATATAAAAAGTGCATTGCATCGAAATTGGTCTGCTAATGAAAACAAAACAAAGTATGAGGCTGAGGCCGTCCATCACAATCATAAAGTATAACTCGGCCTTCGGCCTCGCACTTCTCCTCAAGATACTTAATAAACTTGATGTTTATCAAATTTAATTTTAGACTCAAAACAAACAAAAAATTAGATGATTAAAATTATAAAAGATCAGTGCTATGTTGATCCGGCGTTCAAAGGGTTAATAAGGCGCCGCCACCGTTGCATTTATGGCTGCGTTTTTGCTTTTAGTTTTAACGAATAGTTCTGAAAAACTCCACAGAACAAAAAATTGTAAATAATAAACCGAAAATGGACTGAGAACAGCCAGGATTATAAAATAAAGATGAACACGAAAAGTCGGAGAAAATGGAATTAAGGAAGATGGCAGGAATTGATGGCAAGGCAGAAGACAAGGAAGAATTGGAGAAGGTCTTGATCCAGCAATGGAACGAGGTTAATAGTGATATAGATCAATTTTTACAATTCGGTGGCTCAAATGTCACTTGTTGTCTAAAATTATTACTTTCGTTTTCATAAAAAATGAGAACAAAACTTGTAATTCAGTTTTCACTTTTAAAATGTTAAAAAAACGAAACCAATAATATTATGTTCTTGTCAAAAGAAAGTTCCGATTAACATAGTTTTTTTTTGATGGACCACCTCGATCGGTTAGTATAATTAATTGGGTTCGGGCCAAAATCAATTTTTCTCGAGAAGAAAACAAAGGAACCTGTGCTAAGGAGAGCGTGATCGTGAAAACGTGATACCGTTAACGATGATTAATTTAGGAGTGATCCATTGTTTTGGTACGAAAATGTAATTAAATCACCGTTAGTTTTTCAACAATCCATTTAAGGATCCATGCAAAATCTGTCGATAAAATTTGCAAACGTTATTGTAATCGAAATAAATCGTAAGCTCTCGGTAATTTTGCAGGTTAATAACCTGCCAGTAGAACACAGGACGAAACTAATGTTGGTGACGTAAGTGCTAAGTTTGTGATCAATTTCAATAGAGAAGTGTAACTTGGTTTTGAAATAGATCATATCAGCGGCTTTCAAAATGTAAAATTTGATAAAAGCTACACGTACTCCAATTTTTCTCCTAAACCAAAGGTAGTTTGCCTACCTACTTCATCAATGAAAGAGAAAACTGAAATCACTTTCTCTATTAGTATGCTATGCTATGAGGCAAGTCTTGAGAAATCTAAAAATTCAAGTTTAAAATTGACAGTTGACCCACAAATCGTGCAACGACTTTTCTAACACTTTTTTTGACATTCCAAAAATTGTTCTTTTTTTCTTTGGGCGGAAATTTTTTTGCCTTCTTTGGAAAAATTTCGAAAATGAAATGAATGAATGAAATAAGGAGAGTAAATTGTTGCCTAAGATAATGAGATAAATCCAATTCAAACACGAATAACGGTATATACCAGAAATGAGACCAGCGCGTTGCAAAATCGGCTAAAAAAATGGAACAACCATTGACACGGTAGTATAGGTAATGTGGAATACACGTGCAATTGCATCACAAGTTGGAGAATTCCAAAGCAATATTTTTGCATGTACGCCAAAAAATAGTGAATTAGATAATCAAGAAGAAAGTTTTGAAAATATTACATCGGTTAGCAAATAGACAAAGTTTGGAGAATTAAAAAATTGCAAGTGTAACGGAAAACGATAAGAATATTTGTTTTATCGTTATAAAAACCAAATGAAGACCTTGATTATGATAAAAAAATCATCTAGTATGATAAGGAGTAATACGGTTGATTGTAATTTGCAGGTCGTCGACCGCCGCTAGTTGACCTCAAAAATTGAGGTCGCAACATTTTTATAATAAAAGTAACATAAAACAGCACAACAAATTGCTGACATAGTTTTAGAACGCTGAACCGATCGTTTGTAGTTGCATTACTTTAATTTTTTCACACTGCGATAAGAAAACATGACAAATAGTCGTATCAATTAAAAAATCGTTGTTATCTGATGGAAAAGTGGAACCAATGAGACAAAAATGGGTGTTTGTTCCATCCGGACATTTAAACGCTGTGGGAATTAATGGATCGGAGTTGGTGAGAAAAACATTGAAAAAATGATTAATTTTTTGGTGTAGAGAAATCTGCAAGCACAATACGAATCCCACTAAATGGCCTCAATTTGTTTATTTTCACTCTCCATTGTAAAAATGAAAGTGTTCCAGAAGAGCGCATTGTGCGCTATCATTTAAAAAAGCTCTTGGTAGAAATCAAAACGATTTGTAATAAGAATATTTCGCATCGAAATAGTGTCGACGACCTGGTGAGTGAGTGCTCGAAGGAGCATAATATTTCTAATTTGACACAAATTGTTATTTTCACTGTCACTTTTATCCATTACTATTTGGCTTACTCTTTTCCGTCCATTTAAAACGTGGAGCGCTGTCCTTGTTTACATCATGTAGATTTCATCGGCCTAGTTTCGGCAATGGTTCAACCAACTCCAAGTGGGTCTACTGTTAAACCTCTGAAATAAAAACTATGACGTGAGCACTTTCGCATGACGACATTTTTGCATTGCTAATACGTTGAATGTAATTATTATATTGTGTGTGAGGAAAACTTTTAAAACCCAAAAGTTTTTCTCCATTTGATTTCCATCATCCAATATTGAAGCCATTAAAAACACTTTTATCACGAATAGCTTGAAATTTCCAATTTATAAATGGAAAATTTCGTTAAAAGTTTTCAGGGGTTACTGGCCAAATAATTACTTATAGCGAGTTCTTGGAAGTCCCGGGAAACTAAGGGTGAAAACCCTCAGCTATATCACGTGTGCCCTCCTGGAATATTCAAGGCCAAGTGCGTGCTTCATCGATTAAACCAGCTTCAAATGCGCAAGCTCTTTTTCAGTACAGGATTTGTGAAACAGATGGCACTTCCTGTGGTGGGAAATTTTATTCGTTACAAAATTTTCCGCTTTTCACCAAAACTACTTTCGCGTCAACACGAATAATTGAAAATTATGAACCAAATTGGGGGAATGCGAGTGTCACGCTGCATCTTGGCGTCTCCATTTTTTAAGGTGGAAAAACTACGGAAAGAGGAACTTTAGCTAATATTGCATGACCGGGATTACTATAATGAAACGTCCGTGAACTTTTATATTCTGAAAACTCCCGGGATGTTTCCATGCCAACGATGCATGTATGCGCCAATAAAAACTTTTAATGGATATCAGAAAAATTTGCTTGATTTTCTATCGGTAAATTTTCATTTCCAAGACGAAAATTACACTTGTGCTGAAGATGATCCCTCTTAGAAACAACCCTCTATAAAATCACATTGATTCTAAGGGAATGCAATATTAGGGTGCAGACCTTCAGAAGTTACCATGACAACTCCCCAGTGCATCTGGACGTCTTGCACTTGGACTTACATACTTGCATATCCCTAAAACTCAATACCCCAAAAAGTAACCCCTAGTTACGTAAAATCCTTACAGCCCCAAGTTAGTCGAGCAACCTTGCACTTGGGATAGTGAGTGAGTCATAAACGGGGTTACTGTCTCGCATCGATCTTATGGGTATGGTGGAAGACTATCAATTTCAAATTGAGTAGAAAAACATCGAACCGAAACGCTTCGAATTGATTTGATTTAAACATCTTATTAGCAAAACGAGCTTTAAGATGGTTCTTTCTTTGAACCGAGCAAAATGATGAAATGCAAAAAGTAAATAAATAAATAATTCATCCACGGATATGCGGTTCCCTCCGTTTCCAAAAGTAAAATTTGTAATAATGGATTTCTTTCCCTTAACATAAATATAAATAAATTAAAGAAAAGAAAGGTATAAAAAGTTTATGAAGGTGCAAAATAGCGGGGGATCAAGTGCACTCAGACATATTGGGGTGAGTTTAACATCAACCGCACCCTCCTGTAACAAATGCAGAAGGAATGCACGCGCAGCGTGTGAGAGGCGGAGCCAAACGAGGTCAGGGACCTGGATGTCTACCCTGGCTCATGCGTCTAACCCTCGTCCTCCAAGTCTAGCCGCAACTGAACTCATTAACCCTGATATTCACTGCGACAATTTACCTATTTAGAACCACTTACGTCTAATTAATGTCTCCAGCGATAACCTTAAAAAACTTCAAAGTCTTCACAAAGACAAAGCTTCGTTAGGGGAGAAAACGAGGGTCACATTGCTGGAGTGAAGATGGAAAGGCTTTTGTTATTTCTAAACCATCCAGACGATAAATCGAGACCGCTGGTCAAAAATTTATCTGCTTCGATAATTCATCAACATTTTTGAATGCACAAGATGAATTATTCATGATGGAATTTAATAAAGACGAATGCATCATCAAGAATATTTGTACTCTGTGAGAATGAATAGGAGAAAACTACAACAAAGCCCGAATCATCTTAATAACGATTGGAACACAAAAGAAAGTCACATCAATTTTTGAAAAACTTTTACTTTTACGACGCGACCCACTGTAGCACACCCACGAAAATATGTTCATTACTTTTAATGTAAGTGAAGGTCGGAGTCTGCTGTAATGCGTAGGGCGTTTCTTACATATGTTGTCATAAAATTTGGGGTCACGGGAATAGGGGGATAAGTCATAAATTGCGATTTTTAGATCGCAGCTTCAAATTATTGATGAAGCCTCCCAACTCGGGGCGATGTAATATTTTGTAGGTAATTTAATCTTTATCGTATTTGTTATGGTTTTTGCACAGTTACGAATGAAAGTTTACGTAATAAATATTTCCATGCTGACTCGAGCGTCGTAGGCCTCGTGCTTTGAGTTGCGTGCCGTAGTTCGGATTCCTTTCAGACCCACAATTATTTTTAACAGCGATAAATTAATTCTATTCACTTATTATTAAATTATTAAAAAGGTGGTTTTACGGTAAAACCACTGGGAACGAAAGGGTTAAGCTATATTTGTAATTTTAATGCGAGTTTATTCCTCAATAGATTGATATGAAAGAATAAGAAGTGATGAACCGATAAGTTAAATAAAATTTCATTTAAATTATTGACTTCGTCCCCCTTGTTCCGACGCATCTCAAGAGAAATTGTCCCGGATAAGTAAAACTAGGCTGACGAGTTCTACTACGCTCCCTCTGATGTTCTATTAAATGGCACACTTGGGGCGCGTGACTCAACCCAAATCCCTATGTAGAAAAATTCACCCTTGAAAGAGACAAACTGATGTTTAAAAATAAAAGTATCGAATAAATTTAAATAAAAATGCGAGTGGATTCACCTTTTGGATATTACTGAATTTGAGGTAAAGCGTGCCGTTAACCTTGGCCCGGAGTTGTGAGGGTGGTGGGCTGAGCTAGAATAAATTTCGTATCCCGAAATAACAACCCCTGCCTGGTAAGACTCAAGGTCTATGAACGAGCCCAATCAATAATTTTCTTTTGGGAAATTAAAAGAGCGCATACTTATCGATAAACAAATTACGTCGCCAGCTTGACAATGAAAATGATAAAGCGATAAAAATAGGAAACCTTTGAAACTTACATAAAAAAGCCTTGAACTTGAACTGTGGGTACCTACTCAAATTTGAATTTTTATTGGGTACGTGTGCGTGCTTGTCATCCATTAGCAATTGGGTTCAATTTTTAATTTGTTAGGTAAAATTTTGAGAAGCAAAACTTCGTGCTGGAAGAAGTGGAAGAAGAAGTTGAGGCAAACGGTCAATAAACTAAGAACAATGAGGGGACAATAAACTACAGTGAACTGAGTGAGCTTTTTGACAATTCTTTTTGCGTGTTGCACATTCTTGATTAAGCAATTCTTCAAGTTCACTTTTGACTTTCTTTTTGCTAAATAACCTTCATTGCTTGGTGGTTATATTTATCAAGATAAATGGTGGCTATAATTTAAGCCCAACTAACCCTTAATTTGTTTATTGCCACCATTATTCATTTTTGGCATTTTTATTATTATTTACTTAAAACTTTTTCATTTATGCCATTTATTTATTTATACACAAGGAATAATAAGCGCAATTTTCGAAATAATATGTTAGGATTTACAAAAGTTATTTTACATTATGTAACCACTTAAAAGGGGTTTTGAACCCTTTATGGGCACAAAAATGTCATAAAAGCATCTGCTGCATAGATATTTCAATGTCACAACTCACCCTCAACCCTTGTAAACCCTTGCGAGGGTGGCTCATACAAAATTGCACATTTTCGTCCTACGCTTACACAATGTGCAGGTATAAGAATTTTAGGAATTAAAATTTGTTGTAATAACAACAACGAAACGGATTTTGCTCCAATTGAATAAATAATTCGGGCAGGACCGCATCGAGAAAATTTGATAACGAAAACCAGTTCAATCATAAAACTAAGTTTGTTTACCTACAACATAGCAATAACTTTCACTGAAAACTTTCTGTGTTATTAGAGATGCCACAATTTAGATAAATATTTAATGTTAGTGTAACAAAAGTAAAAGTAATTTTTAATGCTTTCGGTCCGCTTTTACATCAGCGGTGGCGATAAAATCACCAAAAATAATAAAACTGTAATCCAAAAATTAATTGTTTTTCGGCTATAAAATATCGATATTTCGTAAGAAATTCGAATATTACATAAAGTGGTTGTTACAAATAATGTAACGGTTTTTAAGAGCTAACAAACGTAAGATGTCCTTGTTACGCCATTAAAAAAGATTCAACTTTAATTATTATAAATTGAACTGTGTTCCATTTAATAACAAAGCTTTAATGTCACTTCGATATTAACACATCATTTTTAATTATTGTTTGTGCAATATTTAATTTTGATTGTCAACACCAGAAAAATCTATACTTTCAAGTACAGGAACGAAAGCTACACAGCAGGGTCCAAAATTAAGACGACAAAAAAATACATAAAGATTTACTGTCCATTCTGAAGGGGAAAAAAGAAAATTTGAAAAAATTGCACCGCAGTTATGAGAAATTTACATTTTTATTCGATGTTCAGGTATTCCGTCCGTCCAATACTGTTAAATTGAAACAACCTTCAACCCTCCGAACAACAACCCTAGGAAAACTACGATTTTGAAAATATTGTAAAACTTTGACTGTGAAATAAAATATCCATTTGGAACAGAACTGTTAATGGCTTAGGGTAAGACCTAAAACTGCATCCATTGTTTCGGGAAAATCGAAAAGCATCAGCTTTACCCCTCTCTTCTCAATTATACCCCTTCATTTTGCTCTGAGAAGCACAAGAACGGAAAAGAACAAGCCGCCCGATCAGTATTTGATTCCTACATCCAGTCAGTACCAATATACTAAATTTTTTCCCAACAAAATGAATATCGACTCCCTTCTCACATTTTAGTTTTTTTCTGAGAATAGGACGAAATAGGAAACTAATGACAAATAAACTTCAAGTTCCGATTTTCACAATAAATTAACAACTTGGGAATTTAAAGTCTATAACTTCAAGATCTTAGTGTCATAAATTCAAGATTTGATTTCCAAAATAATAATGTGATTGTGATGGTGATTTTCTTCTTTGTTGTTTTAGGGCTTTGTTATGTCTACGGTGACCTAGCTCCTACTCACGTGGCAAGCTTGAAAAAAGTCGGTGACTCGAACGTCTTACCTCATAAGTTCGAAAAATTACAAAACATAATGAATTTTTGAAAGTTCTCAACTATAAATGGAGATTTAAGTAACAAGTAAAAAAGTAGAATCAATTTCTCTCGTTTAAGAAGTTTAATGTCCGAGGACTTTGGATCTTTTACATTATTATTGGCAATATGTGTCTGTTATCTACTCAATTTTTCCCCGTTTTTGACTAATTCATTGAGATCCCACAAGTTGTTAGATTGAATAGATCCCACAAATGATTAGATTTTAGTTAAAATTGGTCACGGAAACCTGAGAGTGGGAGTAGACGCGCAGGATTGGATTAACGAGATGTCTTAAAATCACAGTGTCAACTGTACATGTCATCCTGAAGGGTCACCCATCCAAAAAATTGTTTTACAGAAAATTCAAGATTGGTGAAACAAAATACTTTTGTTTACATTATTTGTATCTTTCTAGAATTTATTACCAAGGTACGAACTTTGACCCGAGAATGTTTACTTGAGAGCTCGTCAAAATTTGAAGTATGGCTTCGCCAGTTTATTTAAAATTGAAATCTCAATGTTGGTGTTGAAGGACTTCGTAAATTAAAATCAATTTTTTTATTATGAACGGCGCAATTACCGGAACAAGATTTATGGCGTCGACGGGCAAAATTATAAAACCAATTAATAAAAAGTCGAGCATTTTTCAAAACTGAGAAATTGCAGTCAGTTCTTATCTTCCATCCACGTTCAACGGAGCACGTCAGCAGATCAAGATTCTCACTTCCTCCAAAGTCCCAAGAGACACATTTAAATTTTAAAGATGTCCTTCACTAATTGATATTTAATGTGACATTAATTGATTGCAAGAACCCAACAGAATTTGCATGAGTGTAGGTCAGTGGCGATTTTATTACAACAAAAATATGACACCAACAGCTTTTTCGGGTCCTGCTTTGCTCGACCAACGTAACATGTCGACACGCAATAACATGTAAAAGAGCAGCTGCACCCTCACCTTTAGGGTGGTTACCCTTAATAACGCGGACTTCGGACAAGCAAGGTGTGTTTTCTCGCATATGTGAAAAACGCCCCGACACATGCAGATACTCTTCACCATTCAACTACCCCATTAATATATTTTTGGGCATGAATAAGATGGAAAGCGGAAGAAGTTGGCAAGGAAGTGGGCGTTTTTTAAGGACGAACTAATGACTGCCGTTTAAATCAGAAATAACAAAAATAAAATATGGCAAAATTTTAAATGTCATCTGTCAAGTGTCAATTTTATGACGCCCCAAAAAAAAGGTTTTGCATTTTTGATCAAAAATTAACACCTTGCATTTAAAAAATCGAGTAACCTTCCAAACAAAACTCCTGACGGTTAGGCAACTTTGTTAACTCCCGCGTATACGAAGCGTACGAAAATTTCGATTTAAATTTTTCATCTGCCGAGAAACTAAAATAATGAAACTTTTGCGTACTGATAAAAGTTAATGGAGTAAACAAGGTGAACGCACGATTACTCCCCCCTTGGACACCAATAAAATTAAAAAAAAAAATTTTGATCCTTCAAAAATGGGAATATCTGAAAACATGAAATGTTATTTGTTTAAAAGGAAAAATCGATAAATAAGTGCGTAAACAATTAGATAAATTTGAAATTGTCAGGGTCAGGTTTGTTTTAAATTTACTTCGCGACAGTAATCAAGCGCACTGCAACTTTGGATTGCAGTTTAGGTGCATGCATAATAAATCATGTGAACTTTTAAGGAATCAAGTTGAAGGATTAGCATTTTTTTTTTTGATAACCCAAAAAGCGATAAAGCGTATTCCGTAATTTTTATGGAAAATTACAGATAAGTTTGTAAAATAAAAATGATACCAGTTGGCAGGTCTGATTAAATCAGCCGCTTTTGATGAGTGCCAAAAAACATGACACGTGCAAATTTTTAAAATAAAAAATACGGTAAGATTGACTTACCGAGATCGGGGATGGAGCTCGAAGGTTCTTCGTGACCCCTTTCAATTATTTTCATTTCTGTTTTTACGTTAAGGGTTGACGGAGGTGGGGGTGGACGCATGGTCGTGGTGGAAATGCCGGGCGAAGAAGTTGACGAAACTAAAGAAGTTGATGATCCTCCTCCTCTAACTTCTTTGATCGTGGATTCTGTTTTGTAAATAACCGCGGTGGCTTGCATTGTCACTTAAGTTTATTGCACTTTTTCAAAAGTTTTTATGTTGTGTGAGGTGCGCGTATTGTCACGTGGAAAGCAACTGGATCCGACAAGTAAAAGTGATCATAGTTGATGGTAAAAGTAGAAAGACTTGCGATGCACGATGCGTTCGCGGGTTGAATGAAAGTGAAATTGAAAATGCAGTTTATACATAGGGGTGCGCGCTTGCGCTGCACCCTAGGCGCCCTTCAGTCTGTTTGGCACATGCACTCCCCCGTGGGGTGAATATCACTAGTCGCGATTTGGAGAGCTTCTTTCTCTAGCGAAACGAGCGAATGCTGCCGCGAATATGAGCCTTCTCTTGCGCCGTGCCGCGTTCGTTTGGCCTTGTCCTTGAAATAGGCTCCTGAACCCACGGCAGCGCGGACAGCTCTTATCGATTTCAGGACAGTACTCACTCGATTGCGTCGCGTTTGTACTTCTCTATTTTCACGCAAAACTCATTTGCTCTACATACATTTATCGACAATTCCATATCAAAACAACTAATAAATCCACCCCTCCACCCATTACTTATTTGGACGTTTTAAACCAAATAAAACTTGTTTATCAACAAAACAATATCTACCACTACTACGTTTTCGCTTCATGAATGGAGAGGATGAAACGGCCAAACTTTTGCAACTGTGCAAAAAAATTCATCTGACTTGCATAAATTCCATTTGATCATTTCTGCATGTCAAGATGTTTAGAAAACTTAGAAATAACCAAGGGCAATTTAATTGCTCCACATTGGCTATAAAAATAATGCGGTGTGAAGATCAACAATTTATTTCATGAAACAGTTGAATAATCAGTGGCGTAACCAACCTTGCCGCGTGCACTTTTTACATATAAATTCTCTCAGCGGTGGATGCTTCAGATGCGCACACGTTATGAAAGAGATTTTTGAAGGAAGTTCATCAAATCGATTACACATTTTGGATGTTTTCCAAAAATACAAGAGTATACAATATCATTTAGTACATTTCTGTTGGGTGTCGCAAATTAAGTAAAAGGAAAAATTTTTGCCATCAATAACAATAACGGAATAAAAGCGAAACCATTTCAGTTTCGAATAATGGAAATACAGAAAATAGTAAGCCGGAGAAAAGTTTTGCTTTACAATAACATTTTCACCTAAGCTCGTTGACCTTCCCCCTACCTCCACAGAAAATCTCATTACTCATTAATTTTTATTGATTTTTTTGGATTCGAAGTTGATATAAAAAAAATAGTAAATAGAACCCAAATAATTTTGTCTTTTCAAATTATTTTTTGTGAAAAATCAAACTAAATTTGGTGAATTAAATTTTCAAAAAAAAATAAAATTTTTATTTTCAAAATATTTTAATTTATTTGATTTCCGTGGAAGTTTCTGTGTCTATAGTTGGCTGTGCATTATTAATACAAATTTTGTAACTTAATTTTTTATTTAACTTATCTTAAAATTGCGTAATTTTACGCATAAGTAATATAAAATTCTCATTGCGTTTTAAATATTCCATATCCATTTACGCAGGATATTTTTTCAGGGTGTTTTTATTGTTTGTTACTGCGTATATGTACGCAAGGTTAAAGTTTCATATCCTCGCCGTCCTGTTATAATGACAGAAAGTCTTTTACTGCCGCCCGTAGCGGCAAACAAAGCAAAACAGCTCGTTTTGGTTTTTCTGACATCAACATCAAATCATTTAATTTTGAAACTTTAATTTTCGAGTTTGAAGAATAAAGAAAAAAAATTATTTATTGCCTAAAATGACAATAAACTTACCATTATGAGATAGATTGAAAAAAAATTAAAATATCGGTGGATATTTGACCCTCCCCCCTATCATTTTGGGGAAGCCTTTGAGTGTTTCAGTATTTACAGCTTCGAAATAACGTCAAACTTGACGAACCTAATAAGTAAAAAATACTTTCATTTTGAAGTCAACTGCTGATCAAATTCAGTTACGTGCTTCTTTATGAGACTCAAGAATGAGGAAGCAAATAATTTCGCTTGGAGGGATCACGTGTTTGTCAGAACCAAATAAAGAAACATAATAATAGTGGCATCAGTAGTAAATGAATCATAATAATTTCCACTTAAGAAAAAAATTGGGGCCAATATCGATTTTAGGTAAAAATGAAAAGATTATTTGTTTTAATTTGATTTTTGGAACAAGTTGCTCGATTCTGATTTTCTAATCTACTTTACTTTCTCAATCGGCTACTATTGAATTTTTTATAGAAGCAGTAAATGACAAAAACAGGCGCTTTGGCGAAATGAGTTGTACTAAACTTCAATACAAATGTGGGGTGAGTACGATAACCTGGCATCGGTTTTTAAAAATTTTCTATTGAAATTATAGCAGGTGAGGGTGTTAATGCCAAATACTATCCTAAAAATTTGGGGATTATTCAAAATTTTGGTCTAAAAACCGTAAAAATAATTTACAAGCATGGAATTGGCTGTTGTCATAACTTTAGCTCCGCTAAACCTATAAGTTAATATTCAGGAAAGAAAACCAGGATGGTTAAGCCCAAAGAAACTGAAAAAGCGAGATCTTTAAGCACTCTTATTAGGAAAAATATTTTTGTGGCTCACGTGACTCAAAAACTGAGATCTTTAAGTCCACTGATCTGCGTGGTATGTTTTTAGTTCAATAAAATAAAATTTTTAGTTTGATGTTGTCAGTTGCACGAGTAATTGTCAATTAACCTAATAAGCTTTGTTCTATGTATTTACATCGAGCGCACGTACTTTCAACAAAATGGAAACTTTACAATCAATTAATTAATCCTAAATAACTACTATATATTCGGTGCCAGGTTATTGTACTTCAACCCAAATGTTGAGATTCTACCAAACAGATAATTCACTGTACATTAACAAGAGTATCTGCAGTAAGTAATGTGGCACTGAGTGGCAATTTGGATTGGCAAAACTTGTGGTTAGTCAAGATACTTTTAAAAAGTATCTAATCTACACCTACATGGGCACAGAGATGGAGGCGATCCAGTAGGTTCAGACCGTGCTAAAATTTTTGCGACTAATGGCAATAATATAAAAAATAGTTTCTAAATTCAAGAGGTTCAGGGCTCTTGGGAAGTTTTGAGGTGGAAGTTGGTTATCGGCTCACAATCACAGGGAAGACTATTCGAACACTCTCAAACTTATCGCATTGCTACATTCCAATAATTTCGTAATAAAATTTGGAACTTTTAGAAACATCGAATATTTTTAGAGGTACCTAATCTCTAAGCCTTGTTAATTATTTCAACGTTTTAATTACTCTCAAAAATTTTAATTTTTAAAGTTTTTTATAATTTTATCGACAATTTTAAATGCAAAAGAATCAAGCACTCACAAGGGGTATCTGTAGCTGATGAAATGCTGATTTTGATAATTTTAACTGTCAAAGTACCAATAGTTCGGTAGAAGGGTGGTCTAGGAGATTTAGGGGTCCGGGCATATTCTTAATGGTTGTAGATGCATATTTTTATGGTTTAGAGGACCTAAGTTTGATCCCCAATCCGGCTACAAAATTTAACAGACTTCAGTATGACCCTCTCACCCCTCAGAAGGCAACGACGTTTCTGTCAAGAAGCATACGACTATAAGAAGTAAAAAGAGTGCCATTTATCCAATTTTTGCTTTAAATGTTATAAATTATATCCAACAGTAGCTTATAAAATTAAAAACAAGTAGCCTACTACTTGAAAATTCAAGAAGCGAGTAGAGTACGATAAACGGGTTCTAAACTTATTACAGTTATTTAGAGAAATGCTACTGGATCTGATAGAGATCATTAAAATGAATCGTCTTTACTAGGGTGCGAGGCGTACAGCAGTTGACGATTACACGTGAAACAGATAACATCTTAGAGATCCCAATTTTCGAGTACAGCCGACCTTTACTGAAGTTTTTTTTTACGTACGTGGATTCAGAGATCCGTGGCCTCCATGTGCTCAGAGATTCAGCCTCTAGAAGTAGAAGAAAAAGAAATAAAAAAATGCAAATAGTATAAGTATCTTGGAGTGATAGTGAGTCAAGACGGAAGATGCCAAAAAATCCGTAAAAGAAATCAATTAGGAAGAAAATCGCTTTGAATCCGTGCTGAATTCCATACTGTGGGACCAATCTAATATCCAAAGTTAGCAAAACAAAAGTAGGTATACAACAGCATAGTTGAGCCAAAAACAACATACGAGTCGGAAGTGTGCCAAATGGGAAAAATATGGGAAAATCAGCTGGCAGAAGTAAACTAGAAAGAATCAGAAATATCCGCATTTGGCAATTTATGCAGGTAGAACATACAATAACTAAGAATATAAGAACAAAAAAAACTAATATGGTTTAGACATGTACAACGCATGGACGAGAACAGATTACCAAAGAAAATCTTTTTTCGTTATTCCGGGTGTAAAGTGACTACTTTACGACGTGTTTTGCGGTCGTAAAGAAAGTCTTTTCGTCACAGGTTACCCGAAGCGGAACCGACCCGAACTTTTTTTTGTCCTAGAACAAAAAAAAACCCAACTTTTTTTTTGTCTTAGGACAAAAAAAACACTTTTTGTTTGGGTACCTTCGTGAACACATGTTTACCGCTTAAGTTATTAATAACTTGACAAATGACTTGCAACCTTCACGCCATCTATCGATAGTTATCTCAGAGCTATTATATTATATATGCAATTATTGCAAAAAAAATCGTGAATTTTGTCGGATAGTATCCCCAAAATTACAAAAAGTGTTCATATAACTGGAACGTCAGGGTTTTTAACCCTTCGGGCTATTATTCCCCGACTTAATTACCGAACTTATTATTGCATAAATCGGTCGTACTCCTTCATGTAAATTTTCTTGCTTTCTCTGGCAGCAAACCGGCCCGCGCATTCTCAGCTCGCTTTTTGATTGTTTTCGGTGGCATTTTATTACAGCACTACACACATCATGTGTGACACATGTACCAAACTTCATGAATATCATTGTTTATCTCACCAAAAAGACAAACTTGACAAATGACTTGCAACTTTCACGCCATCTATCGATAGTTATTTCAGAGCTATTACATTATATATGCGAAAAAATCGCAAATTTTGTAGGATATTTTTCCCGAAATAACGAAAAATTGTTCATATCACTCGGACGTAAGGGTTTTCACCCTTCGGGCTATTATTGCCTAGCCGCTGCGCGGCTCGTCTCATGAACTACGCCCTCAGGGATGAAAATAGTCCCTTTACGTTCTAGTGATATAAACTACTATTTTTGGAAGCCACCAAGAAGAAGAAAACGCGGAAGACCCAGGCTTAGTTAGAGAGAGGGCATTGACAAGGAGATGAATGAGAGAGGACTTGAAGAGATGCAATGGAAAGGAGGCGACTGAGAGGAATGATGTAGAGGAATCGGAAGACGTCGTATAGAACGTTATAAAAACCAATACTTAGATAGAAAAGTAGAAAAAGCTAAACTTATGAAAATAGCCAATAAAATACTTGCATATTATTTTTATGATTTTGGGCCTTATTTTATACAAGTTTTGGTATGATCCATAAAATTTTATGTCTATATTTGTTAGTTACAGCCTTAACTGTATCCTTTAAAAGACTTTTAGAGGCAACAGCTACTTTTTTTGTAAAAAGTACATTATCTAAGCTACTGATACTTTTTCAGAAAAGTAGCTAAACTACAGATAGAACCTCATGTGTTACAAACAGACAGACATGGGTTATTTTGAGTAAAGTCGAATTTTGCCTCCTTTATTTATATTCGTAAGTAAATCAAGACTTTTACTACTTTGATTCGGTTTCATCCAGACTGGCTCGAAATCCATTAGGTTAAACGTTTCAAAACTTCCAAATCACCGTAGGTACTATTTAAAAAAAAATTGGAATAGAATCAGTTGTTCCTTTTATATTTTAATATAGCGAGCGCATTTAATTTAGAAAGCTTTACCCTTAACTGTAGTACTTCTGATGCTAATTGTAAGATGCGGTTTGCGGCAAGTTTTACATACTCAAAGAGTTAAAATACGATTTCTCCTTCTCTAAATCGGTTCGTTTGTAAACGGCTAAAAATATCTGTGTTGAGGAAATATTTAGAACGGATGAACACGCAAAGGATCTCTTACATCCGATCATCATAATATAAAGAACTGTTTTTGAAAACAAAGGCGGTGACGGCATGGTACAAAAAGTAAAGTTGGACAATAAATTAAGGTACGCAGTCTCACCTGTGGTTAAACCTGATGTGCTTTTGAATGATGCATTTTACTACTACGACCTGCTCTTTTGATTAATAACTGACCTACCCACACATTAGGGGCCATACCTGTCTAAATTGTATTACAAATTCACTACGTTCGTAAAGAAGCATTATAAAATGATTATGAAAGAAAATAACAAGATTTACGAGTTAAAAAAGTTGTTGAGACGAGTTACGAAAGCCGGCGTAGTGATTACGCAAGTAAGTAGTGATGAACAATAAACGATGGGTTTAAAATTTTATGATACGCTAATGTTAAAAATTGTTTGATGGATTCATTAATTTGAAAGTGCGTAGGATGCGTGCTGCTACTGAAATTGGTTTGAGAAGGGCGTAAGATTTAACCTTGACCCCTGCTAGCAACTCTCACTCTTTGCCCGGGATCAACTTAACGTTGACCTACAAGAAGTACTCATAAAATAATGATAATTTATATTATTATTCTATCAAGTTAATCTAAACCGATTATGCTAAATTTCTATTGTGTAACTTTGTTGCAGGAAGCTTGTAAAACCTGAAATTCAAATCATCGCGGTTTAAGTAAAATTTATTTTTATAGATTAGCAATAAAATCGTTATTTTCTATTATTTTGGTTAAATTTATATTTAAATGTCATTAAAAAGTGAAGGTTTCCGTTTAGAAGATAAAAAAACTTATAAGTATTAGGCATTGGACTAATGGATGAGTGTTAACCTTTTGATAATTTTATCACATAAATTTGGCTTTCCATAATGTAATGGGCAACCAACTACCAAGGCTCTCTTCTAATTTTATGTAAATTTTTTTTCTAGTTTAACAATAATGTGATAAATATTGTAATTAATATTTTATGTAGTAAAAATTTGATTATTGTTTTTAAAAATTTTCATTAATTATTTTAATGTACATCGAACGAACCTCTCCATCTCTTCATTTTAATGCTTTCAACATAATTACTTTTCAGAAGATTTTCTTATGGTAGGTCTGCAGACCAGTTTCTATGGTAATTTTTATGAGCATATTAAATCTTGCACTAGCGTTGAACTCGAGTTCTCTATAGTCTCTTTGGGGAATCAAACTCAAGGCAATTTACATAATTCATTAAAAATTAGAGTTAATATTATGAAATACTTTCAGGTTGGATAAACCCCGTACAAGGAGGGTTAGTTAGTCTTAGTTGTTACCAATTTTTTGCCTCTTGATGACTTTGAACGAATTGGGAATAAGTACCTACATACCAAGCTTCTCTCAGCAAATTTAGGTGTAGCGGTACCAAAACTATTTTAACTTTGGTTAACCGTTCTTTCAAGAAGTTCTGGGACACATACCCCAAAATTAGATTTTGTTGACCTTGTTACATAACAAAACTTTTACTTTATTACGTAACAAGCGTGTGCTGTACCACTTTCAAGTTACCTGCTGGTTAAGTGCATTTGCCTACGGTACATTGAAATGCATTAATTTCTTCTCAACTATTTAAAAAATGCTGTAGTTAACGAAAGTAGAATGAGTAAACAAACTTCTATTCAATAAAAAACTTTCGATATCATGTAATTGCCATCGATAAACGTTAGTACCTTTTCCCATTAGTACCCACGAAGGTCGATCGATAAATATTACTTGTATTAAGGAAACATACACTAAAATCGATATTATTATTATTATTACAGTATAATATGAGTAATATATTACTTCGTACACCCACCACAACCTCAAGTGCTTTTCCCCAATTTCATAACATCAGTGGAATAGCCAATCATTTATTTTGACCAATAAAAGTAATCCAAACCGCGCGGTCATTTTGTTAAGTTTGAGTGTTCCGTATTAAACGTGTCATAATTGATTCCTACACTGTTCTGGATATTCAGGGTGGCGTTTTGGATCTCCCGACTTTATTGAACACGTCCTCTGTCTAGTAAACCACGTATGATTGTTTATCTTGATCGTGCTATTTTTTTGTCCAATGCCATTCAATTGCTATGGAACATCGTCGATGATTTACTCAATTGCGATTAAAAGGTTAAATACCCTAATTTTATCTCTCTTTTTGAGAGATATAATCTGAAGTGGACTCGACAACGTTGATATTCTGAAAAGTAGAAATCAAGCATCCGATAATGACATGCCAATAATGTAGTCCAAAGTATTTGAATTTCAAATACAACAAATACCTTCAAGTAATTCCCCGTCCAAGTGACCAGCAAAGAAAAAGTAAATTAACAGAAATTAAATCACTTGCAGCCCTCTAATATTGTAAAATTATTTTTTGATGGAATTGATAATAACTACAGCCATTCAAGTACGCGATTGCAGTAATATATAGGTATAATAATATGTAGAAATTCAATTTTTTCTTTTTTGACACTCCATTCTTTTGATGATCTCTGAATTCTTTTTTTCGTTCTCTATAATTCCTTTATTTCTACAATCTTTTATGCTCTTTTGATTTTTCTACGACCCTTCTCGCGGTTTCAGGGGAGAGAATTAGGTAATTACCCCCTCCCCTCTAATAATTAATATTTAAACATCTGGAAAGTAGAAATAAAAAAGCGAAAAGTTGAAAAGTGAAAAGTTACCTCCCCCCCTTTCAATATATAGACCTCAAGATTATGGAGTAGGCAACGGAAAATCACAAAATAAGTTACATTTCCTTATTGCAAGTCAATTTGATTTTGGCCAAGTCGATTGCCTAAATCCTAAATATTCGACAAGAATTTTGAAATTTGATAAATCTTGAAAGATTATTTTGCAAAACTAAATTTAAAAATAGACAACGAACGTTCAATGGAGAGCAAAAGTTCTAAATTTGTTTCGCATTTCACGTAATTTACGTAATTATTTAGTCTGCCGCTTTTTCCAAAACTTAATAAAGCTTAATTTTTATTAAATCAATTAAGTACGTATTCGGCAGACTCAGTAAACTCAAAAAGTTAATTTACTCGCCTGACATTCAAATAAATATACCCTTGACTTTGAAATAAGTGAAAGCTAATACCTTTATGTAAGGACAAACAATTTCAAGTTTAAATTTTTTGGTTTAATTAAAATTTCTCTTTTTGTTATCCAAACAAACGGACATCCTACGACTTTTTACGGCACGTGTATACTAACTTGAGTTATTTGGGGAAATGCAATGACCACTTATGTAACTGAAATCGAAATAGTTTGGTTTTTTAGTTCTAGAAGAAAATGCAGCTATTTTTAGTTCGCTTCTCATCAGTAGCAGATTTTCGAGACAGGATTTAAGGAAGGGTTTCTTCTTTTGTTCACGATGCTGCTTACGTTCAAGACTAAGAATGAGAGCGCCCAAAAAGGTGAACGGTAAATTGCAAAAGGATAAAAACCACAAGAAAGCAAACAAATTTGTCTCGCTGCTTGGTCCTAGGTACGACCTAGTGCATTTTTTTTCTTGCATCTTGAATGTTCAATTTTGGACTATTACTAAGATAACAATAAGTGATTATTTTATTTTGGACTAGCCTTTTTAACTCAAAGATGGAATGCCTTGATTCAGTCCAACTTGCACCGCATTTTTTTAATTTGTTTGATCATTTGTTCCAATCCAGAAAAAAACATTTGAACGTAGATTTTAATTTTTTGAATCACCGCTTTCGATACTGTTAAACTTTTAAATGAGGATAAGCTTTCTCACCACTTTCGGCCATAATTTCAAAATGATATACGGTAATTAAATGTCAAGTCCACAAATTTACGATTTAATTACATTTATACCGTTGGATCGCTTTTTTGGGCAACCTCACCTGCAATGTGAAATTATACAGTTTTTTCTTTTGCTATTCGCCAACAATTTTACAATTTCGACTTGCGCAGATGTAATCAAAAAACCTTCCATTATCTAATGGAAGCAAAATTTAACACCGAATTAATTTTGATAAAAGAGATTCGAGGAAGTAGTGGTTGGAAGGTTGAACAGTCAAAAAAGTGGAACGATGTCAAAGTATCGTATTTATATAACATATTTATGAGTTACAACAATGTCATCATCACCTTAATTTTCAGTTAAATTACATTGGCCGTGACTCAAGGTTGAATATCATACCGAAATTATTTTTATGGACCATCAAGGATGACAAACTTAGAGATTAATTTGTTTAAAAGTATTTATTATAAACAAGTTATTGCTTTGCAGGATAAATAACGCGTTCGACATCCAATAAAAAATACGGAAATCTTTTTTCCATGTAGTGCATTTCCTCTTCCTCTACTAGCGCGATTTTTGAAACGCCAACTCTTTTTGATGTACTTGAATAAATTTTCGTTATGGACGACCTTATTGATAAAAGATTTTGTTGATTTTTAGTTCAATGTTGCTCGCGTAAGGCTGTTTTACAGCAGCAAATAGAATTATTAGAACCATGAAACACTTAATATATCAAAGAAAATTATCAAGAACGTTTATTTTTTATTGTAAGTTTAGATTATGTATCCTTGTGTAGGTCGAGTTATTTTAGCCACAAGATCAGTTTGATCCATGAAACTTTAAATTGTCTTAAATGTTGTCCGTTCTTGCACGGTAACTGAATTTTCATAACCAATTTTGATAATATGGAATTTTGTTGCTACAGATTTTCCTGTTTCTCAAATTTTTCGACTGGTCATTGCGATTGACAATATCTCGATTCTTGCCAACAACACATGATGTGAGTTTTAGAAAACAAATTGAGCACATCAGGTGGTTTTCTAGGATTTCGAATTGGGGCAAATGACAAGAAGCTTATCGAAATCGATGGAACCGATTTAATAATGTTGCGCAATTAGGTAGATGTTTTTGAGCAATATGGTTGTATGCGATTGTAATCTCCACTTAAGTTTTCATTTTTACCCACTGACACAATGATTACTATATTTAGCATAGATAATATAAATACAGTAAATATTTGTGCAAGTACAAAATTATCTGACAACAATTTCAATGTCAGACAGTAACCGGTCAATGGTCCCATATTTCTCGCTAAACTAATCTGAAATAAAAATGATATTCATAGTGGTTGACCTATAGAATCAAGGCTAGTGTGGTAAATGCGCATATTTTTGATAAGAATTATTACATTTTTCTTGTTTTCTTTTTGCCCGATTAAAAAAGGGTAATAATTTTTGGAATATTCCATTGTTTAAAATAATGTAATTTAATTATGAAATCATCACCACATTAATAATTTAAAATAGTGCCAAAGGTAGCTCACAACTTTTAGAATTGGAGAAAAAACTGTTAAAAATATAAACCTTCAATTCATTTTACGGATAAATAAATTAAAAGTTCTTGGCTACCGATTAAACATTAACGAGGACCTACACTTTAACGTGGAATCCAAACCACGGAACAAAGAAATTTGGGCTTGGAAGAGATTCCAACTTGGAACCTTTCAATATAAAAAAGGTAGATCTAATTAGATTGAAGTACCTGTCAACATGGGCGTCTATTGGGGGGGGGGGGGGCAAAAGGGGCAGCTGCTCCTCCTAGCTTTCGGCTGCTTAAATTTTTTTAGACATTTAAAATTTCACTAGCTCAAGTTTTTAAATTTTTTAAAACTTTTTAAAATAAAAAAGAATATAATAAATTAATTATACAACTCGCACCCTTCAATTTGAAAAATTTACCCATAAGAATTCTGGCCAATTTATCTTTATAAATACAAGAAAGCAACATAATCAATCCCCTAATTTGCACTTTTAAATTAAAAAAGCTTCAAAAAAAAATTTGAATAATAAAAGATAATTTTGTTGAATTAAAACTAATTATGTAATTATTATCCATTCATTTTAGTATATTATACCAAACGCAATTTAATTCAAACTTGCGAGCCCTTGAAAAATTTTGTTTGAAATTTAACTCAGTCAGATGTTACCTTATGCAGATTTATGTTCACTTTGGTAAAATAAACAGTAAAGATCGATTTTTTTAATTCATTTTACGATTTCATAATAATTGGAACGCTACCTACAAAAATAGAGCTGAGATTGAAATGAGCTATTCTTTAGAGGTTAACGAATTCAGCTACCCTTGGCCTAAAATTTGGAAAATTTAATTTTAAACTAAATTATTTACTAAATTAAATACAATGGAATTACATACTCAAATAATTGGCGTAAATTAGGTTATGTAATTTGTTGTGTAATTTTGCATAAAATGGTTAAGGGAGCTCAAGGTGAATGTCAAGCAATTCATGTTTTGATCAAATAAATCACTGATTTTTTGATCATGGAATTATTCCTAAAGCCCTCTACTGGATCCTACCAATGGGAGCAAGGCAACCTACACGGGTTACAATAACAAATAGAATTTTTAAGGCTATTACTCGAAAATTGAATGGTGTATGTTACTAATATAAACATAAAATTAAAGCAGAATATAATTGGGTCTAGGAGAATTGACCGAAAACAATTGATTGAAAAGTTAATCAATTTATGGAATGGCAATATTTTTTATAGCTTTTATTGGCTACGGCATTGTTTTGAAATATTAAATATAAGATTTTATAATATACAAAGCGGTGAAAAAATGAAAATAGTGTATTACCTACTAAGGTGAAAAACACGTCATTATACAGCTAAGGGCTGATAGATAACCGAGGTGTGAAGCGCCGAGGTCAGTTATAGCGCGACGAGATAATGGAGCGTTTTAGCAAATAAATAATAATTTCATAATCTTTATTACTATTGTGTATTTATTAAAATATTTTCACTAAACACATAATAAAAAATAAACTGTATTATTACACTTTTTAAAATCCACCCAAACGAAGCATTCCGACTACATTGACTGCCTCTTTTAAAAATTTTTTTCATCCGGTTGAACATTATTTTTAATTTTTGTTTGAATCAATTTGGTATTATTGAATGTACCAGGAGGGACCCAAAGAATCGAAGTGGTGATTGGAGACGGATTGCAGTTGTGTGGGGTAAGTTACGATTTTCATTAACAAAACGAATGGTAATTTGTATATTTTTCGTATATGCTTGGCAGTGTGTCCAAAACTGCGTTTTAAGAACTCTTTGTGTATAATTTTAGAACTGAAATTTTTTTACTACAAAAATACTATCTAAGAAACTATAAAAGCATTGTAAAGCAATTGATTGAAAATTCATGTTATTATAAAAGCAATCGGTGAGTAGGAAAGCAATTTGGCTTTTTGTTGAATTCCAAAGCTTTCCTTTATAAATTCATTGTAAAGTTTGCTGTTGCTCTCGTCTTTATTTTTATAACATCACAATTTTTTATTATTAGAATATTAGTTAACATTAGTTAGATGTATTCAAAAAAATATTCAAAGAAAAAAAAGTCATATTCGTCCAAAATTACCAACCAACTTACCTAACAAACTAAATTACCTTACCTAGCTACCCGTCCGTGGATTGAACATGGATGGATGGAACACTTTAGTGTTACGCCATTGCACACTCAATCTAAACATTGGTTATGAAGCCAAAACAGCTACCATAATTATAATTAAATTAGGATGATGTAACACCAAAGTTCCCCGACAAGGTTTAGATATATTTAATTTGAAGTTGATTATTCCTAAACGTTTTGGTTTTAAAGCGGGTCATATCGTTGTCACCTTTAACTATGAATTTAGCGGTGTTCTATAAGGAACTTTTCTTTGCTCTTCTGTTATTTTATTACTAATTAATTCCGCTTCAAGTTTGGTGTAAATGAACAAAATATTCCTGAATCGCGTTCAATCTTGAAATCTATCCCATTGTATTGTTTTGGCCTGGGGATCCCTAAACGTTACATTCTACAGATAATTGAATTTGCTTTGTATTGTTTGGTACTCAGAAACCAAGAGTAAATCCATTGGTGTGGGGTAATTACTTCTCCCTTTTTTAATTTAAGATGATTACACCCCTTTAACAAAACATCATTTTCGACTGTAGCACAATTTCTTCTTTAATTTGACTGTTTTTATCTCATAAAAGTCGTAATGTAAAACCGTAAATTAATTACCTCCCCACTTTCCAAGACCTAAGGCCTAAATCCGCACTTATTATTACCCGTAGGCGTCTGTAAGAACATTTTCAGAGGGGGGCAAGGCAAAATAAAAAAAATATTTTACAATAAGAGAATTTAAATCTTTTAAAGCCGAAAGTTTTAGAAAATTTTAAAAACTTGGACTGATGAAATATTAAATGTTTAAAAAAAATTTAAGCAGTCAAAAGCCAGAGAGGGGGGCAGCTGACCCGTTTGTCCCCCCCCCCCCAATAGACGCCCATGTTATTATCCTTTTTTTAGTTATGCTTTTGACCATAACTTGGCACAAAATTTAAAAATTTTTAGGGCTCCTGACTTATAGGAGGTACTAAATGATAATAAATAAAATTGAGTTTAATAATTATCTGGGGATAAAATAAAAAATTTAACATTCACTTTTGACTCGCTTTGTACACATAATTTTAAAGACGAGTAGCTTTGTCTTGTGTACGCGATCGAAAACGTCACTGTACAGGTCTGCCCCCTTCTATGTCTGCGCGTCGTTACGTCGCGCACACTGTTAACAAATTTTGAGTGCGTGGCTATAGTAGACTTCAGTTTCTGCCAGGATTTGAAAGAGTTCGTATGTACTGTGGTAAGAACCGACGACCAGGTATTTCCAGATTTAGCTGTTTAATAATAAATTATATTTATTTTTTGCAGATCGAATTTAATTATTGTAGAAGCGTTGTTTCCCTTTCAGCTGACGCCCTTAATAAATTTTAAAGTAACACTTGCCACTCACCGTAGACGTAAAGGTAGTAGCACGAAAACCGAGCCCAGAAGATATTAAATTTATTAATGAAAATTCAATGGGATTTGACAGATAACACTAAAATGAAGCGTTTAATGAGAGGATTAAACCAAAATATGATTAATTTGGCCAAAAATCGATTTTAAAGTTTACCATTTTACGCAAAAATCGACCATAATCACCGCATTCTATTACCCGTTCATGTTGATTTAGTTAGGCTTAAAGGGGAGCGTGGGGTCGATTACAAGGTCGCAGCTGAGGTGTTTACTCTTTACCTCAGCACTGACCTACATAAGTTCTCTTAAAGAAGTCGCACCGGACATGTACTGTAGCAGTAATTTTTCTTCTGTACCTGCCTGTTTAGCCCTCTTTACTCTTGCCTACCTTTGCTCTTCTTATCGGCACCTTTCTATTATCCATCATAGGAAACTTACTCGTAATTATTCTACAAATGTTGAATATCGCATTGAGCAGGTCACCACTACACTTCGTTGCAATTTCAAGGCTCTATGCTCGTATATGTATCTCATACACTCAATAAGCATTTATGAGATGTTCTGTGATGTTGAAAGAGGTAATAGAGGCTCTGCTTCCAAGAAACTCAGCAAACGAACTGATGCTATGCTATGGCGATTGATGGTGATGATTGATTGCACTAGTAGTTTCTACACTATAGTAGCGTCATGGGCGTCTATTGAGGGAGGGGGCAAAAGGGTCAGCTGCCCTCCCCCTCCGGCTCTTTGCTGCTTAATTTTTTTCTACATTTAATATTTCACTAGTCCAAGTTTTTAAAATTTTCCAAAAATTGAGGTTTTAAATGATTAACATTCTTTTATAATCAATTTTTTTTCGATTTTGTTCCCCCCCCCCTGAAAATGGTCCTATAGACGCTCATGGGTAGCGGTAACATCAAGCTAATTTCACGGTTTAGGGGCTTTTTTTAAGAGAGATTCACTGGTCGAACTTGGGTTAGTGTTAAAAAGCAATATTTTTTCTTCGAGGACCGTTAAAAGAGAGATCCACGGATTGAGCTTAGGTTAGTGTTAGAAACTTTTTCTTTTTAATTAATACACGATATTTACATGAATTTTTAGAAAAAATAGGCCCCTTTTTAATGGTCTTCAAAATTTTTGTTTTATAATTGCTTTTTGCACAATTTACCATCATCCTGTCATCTGAAAATTTTAAAATTCTTGGACTTGCTTCTCACGCTATCCCCCAAGGCAGATTTTAGCTCTTCTCCCAAACGATTAAGCTGCTTTGTAAAAACAAAAACCTTTTACAGAAAATAAATTGTGGTTAGCATTCTATTTTGATTAAAAGTCCAAAAATTGGATGACAAACGTTGTCGTTGTCATGGTAACCAAAACTACATATTGCTCTTCAAGTTACCCATTTGTTATAATCTCATCGCTTTCGATAAAATTTTCCAAATATTGCTAAGTCGGTAGGATAGAGTAAAAGCAAAATCTGCAATCTATGCTTTTTTGCTTCCAACGTGTGTTTAAAAATAGTGTTTGATGAGTATCTCCCATCAATTTAATTTGCATTCAGATTGCATTTAAGGCCACTGGCTATCATAGAAACTACATTTTAGTCTACTGCTCTTGATATTTAACTTAATTATGTAGTTTTATTACCATGGACAAAAAAAACTTCTTTTTGGGATAACGACATTTTAGAGGCTGTGCATTTTTATTGGGATGACTAAATTGCACACCACCAAATATTTGATATTATTATGAGTTTCCTTGTCAGGAACCATAAACGAATAATAAAGGCGTGAGTAGTGAAGAGAGAAGCGAACAGTAAATAATTGCTACCAACTCTTATCCTTATCACAGCTATTCGATAACCTTGAGAAACTTTATCAACTGCTGGAAGAAACGCAATAGAGTTGAAGTATTCGAAAAATATTGTAGATACTAAAAATGGGACAATTTAGTTTCCATTCTAGATATAAAAGTTTTTCAGACATTTTTGTGAATTTTTTCATCTCGCTTCAAGTACTCGTCTTTTTTTCATCCACCTCAGTGTATTGCTTGAATCTAATCAACTTGCCATCGTTTCTGACTGGGAAGACCTGCAAACACGGAAATTTTGCAAGATTTTGTAATCGTGTGTTCGAATGGCTTTTGCGTTAATTAATAGATCCAATAAAGCAAGGACATTTTTGTTAAATTTTATTCACTTAATGTTCATTTTTGCTATACTTTTCTTATAATTTGGGCAATGCTACAGCAATGCAAGGCAATGCAAAATACAGTAAGGAACATAGTTAATGGAGTGATAGTTTTTAATTATAATTATTGTGTACTTACACCTACAGTTTTTATTATGATGGTGTAA
The DNA here is from genome assembly GCA_905340355.1 of Rhagonycha fulva. Taxonomy (NCBI): domain Eukaryota; kingdom Metazoa; phylum Arthropoda; class Insecta; order Coleoptera; family Cantharidae; genus Rhagonycha; species Rhagonycha fulva. The sequence goes on from HG996559.1 coordinate 6,991,281, forward strand.
TAAACAATTGTTTTCATAACAAATTTTATAGCTTCAGAAGTATCGTAAAGTTTAAAATATTATGAAAGGGTTCTATGTCGAAAATAAATTAGGACACGTTGTGGTAGTGCAATACTAATCATCTGTTTCATTATTATTGTGAATCATCAGTTACACTTAATCAGAGAAACAACAAGAAAATGGAGATTTACAAATATTAAAAACTTTTGCTAAATGTATGCCTAGGTTCATTATCTTCTTTTGCTGACGCTAGTCCCTGGGTATTTTTGAAAATCGAAACTTTCCACTATAAAAATTCAGTTTGAAAAAACATTTTGCGATTCTTGATATTGTTTGACCTTAAAATTTAAAAATACATATTATTGAATTATTTTTTTATAGAGAAAGCACACACTAACCTATTATTAATGATAATGTAGAATGTTGAAACAAAGGAACTAAAAATATATTAAATGACGTTAGAAAATGATATGAGTTAGGTCAGTGACCACTTAAAAATTTTAAATCCTTATTTTGCAAAAAGATTACATGTTGAGTAAATAATTTTTACTGATAACACACTGTAAGCACTTCAAGATAAGGGTTTTTATGCCAAAACAAAATAACACGAAATTTTTATATCATATGGTGTGTGTACATCATACCAACATACAATCAACGGTGGAAAATTTACTCATCAATTTAATTAAAAATTGATCAAACAAAATGACATCAAAATATCGGTTCGGTTACTACCGTATCGATTTTTATGAAGACGCTAAATAAAGGTCTTGTTTGTAAAATTGGAAATACGTTTCGAAATTTTATGTTTGGGTATCCATAAAAACTTATAAAATTGTCTAGACTTAAGGGTTCTTATCTGTTTTATAGTTTAATTTAGTTTTCTGGATAGAAATGTAAGGTGTCGAGTCAGCTAAAGGCCGGTTTATCATTGCTTATCTTGCCGGCGTTAGCCTAGTCGTTAATAATAATTTAATCGAAGATTTACGAGCAAATGATAAATATTAACAAAATTTTGACTGAAAATACATCAACATCTTTTTCGATTCAAATGTGCTCTGAGTTGCATAATAATTGTCGTTTATTTTTGGAGTTACCGTAAGGGTAGTAAACCAAAAATATAAGCAGTTGGGTTACCTATTTTTAAGCTCAATGGATTCAGATAGTCCAAAACAAATAGAAGTATGTAGCTTACCTTGAAAAATTCTTCCACGTTCTTCCTTTTATTATTATTGATTTATCGAAATACCTTGAGATAAATTGAATCAATGCTCGTCCTCTAAAATTTAACATCTAATAATGAAAAAGATAATTAACTCAATTTCTTGATTATTAAAAATTAATTGGTAACAAAAATTTTTTGTGAGCGGATAAAATTTATTTATTATAAAAAAATAATAAAAGAGATTAACTTTTAGTAATTTTAAGATGAAGTTAATGGGATTTTTGTTTGGATCTATATTTTGTGTGCGTTGGGGGAGCGTTCGTGACCCCAGGCAATAGACGTTGGCGTCGCTATGCTGAAGAAAGAGAAATGTTGAGCGTCGCGGCGCAGGAACGGAGGGTGACGTCCTTGGCCGACTGTTCGGGTGAATGGCCAAACGTAGTAGGGTCGTCTGCGCAATATAGATAATATTTTGCATTTTATATTATCTCATGTAGTGTAAAATGCAGTTATGTTTATTTTTTCTTACTTTCGTCGAGTATTCCAAAAATGTCATTTTCGTACTGCATTTTTGTGATCACCAAAGATGAGAAATTTTAGGGTATTCAACCCTTGAGCTTTTCACTTAGGGGAATGTCTGTCAACGATTTCTATTTTAATGATTAATAGGCAACGATTTTAATTACAGATATGATATTTTAACGTTCTTATTTCAAAAAAACCTACAAATTGCCTGGTGGAAAAATCATTTCCCTTTTTGGGTCCACAATGGATAGGGGTAGTAAGCACTCGCTCTTTCAAGCGATTCCATTTTTCAAGTTTATTGCTTTACGCAGAAAGTCAAATAAATTTTTCCAGAATGAGATTAGAATTACTTTTTACTTTTATATCGCAACCGTTAATAAAAATTTGGACACCTTTACAGTTTTTTTTTTCTAACATGTCTTACAGTTTTTATATTAAAAAATCAGCACTCCGCTTATAAAGTTTCGTTTCATGAAAAAAAATGTGGGTGGAATAGAAAAATGTCGAACACCTCGAGTTGTTTACCTCCACTAAGAACTTTATCGTTTCTGCTCAAAAAAATCTGATTGAAATTCGAAATGAGGTCGACAGCTATCGAAGTCTACGGTCAAACTGCCTTCTTGGGTTTTTCACATTTGGATTATTCCCAAAAAATAAAAACATTTCTCAAGCCCACTTAAAGTGATCGAATTTTGTCGTGATTCAGAATATTGAACTCGCTACGTGTAAAAATCGAATTCGAGCTTGTTTTAAAATTGCTTATCGCAAACGCGAGTTTACCAGACAGTTTCCATGGTAACGAAAGTGCATGGCCCATTTTAGCGCAATGCATTTCAATTACTTTCTTCACTTTAGTTCATAAATTGGTATAAAAGAGAAAAGTGCAAAGATGTTCATTTAAATGTATAAATTTGTGTTAGAAATATTTATTTTATTTATATATGGGGCATTCCACACCAAATCGACCACTTTTGAACCCGACCCCTTTTGATTTTCCTGAAATTTTTACACATTATACTATCCCGCCAAAAACAGTTTTGTGAATTTTTTCAAAATTTTTTACTCAACCCAAAAAAGTTACTATTTCAAAAATTGACTAACCGGAACGTTTTTTTTGTTTTTTGTCTTTAAACGTACTTTTCAGGAAAAAATATAAAAAAAATATTCAAACTTGTATTCTACAAAATTTTTCATTTTTTCGGAAATAATCATTGATTTTTCAAATTTCGACACTTTTGATTTTTGATTTTTTTATTTAAAAAAAAACTGATTTATTCCGCGTATAACAACGTAAACCCCATAATGGGCCGACATTTCTTTCTATTTTTTTTGTTTAATTGAAAAATATTTTTGCGTAAAAATAAAACAAAATATTATTTAATTAAACAAAAAGAATAGAAAGAAATGTCGGCCTATTATGGGGTTTGCGTTGTTATACTCGGAATAAATCAAAGTTTTTTTTTTGAAATAAAAAAATCAATAATCAAAAGTGGAAAAATTTGAAAAAACAATGATTATTTCCGAAAAAATGAAAAATTTTATAGAATACAAGTTTGAATATTTTTTTTATGTTTTTTCCTGAAAAGTACGTTTAAAGATAAAAAACAAAAACAAAAGTTCGGATTAGTCAATTTTTGAAATAGTTATGAATTTTTTTACAAAAATTGATGGTTTATTTCTTCAAACGATCATAACTACAGTCGAGTCGCGAAATAGTGAATACCGTATATAGTGAACTACCGGAAATAGTGAACACAAAAATTTTAACATTGAGTGTATATGGGACTCCTATATAACGAACAGCGGTAACCCCGATACAGCGAACTGCCTACTATAAATCGTGCAGTTTGAATGACATCATTTATAGGGACTTCCCCAACATTGATAATTTACATTACTTATTATATTTACACTTCATTTCACGCTTAACGTTAGCATAGAATGGAATTTTTATATGTTGGTGTATCAATTGAAGGGAAAAAGTATTAGCTATTAAATTAAATAAAAAACAAATACAATCAAAAATAACATCATTTTTCCTAATTAATAATTATATTTGTATCAATTTTCTTTAAAATAAAGCTTTAATTTTCAAAACGTGGCTTTATTGTAAATTTTGTAAGTACTGAAATAGTGAACAACCCCGTAAAAGTGAAAGGTCTTTGCCATATTTAATTCACTATTTTGCGACTCGACTGTATTTCAAAAAGTGACTAATCGGAACGTTTTCTTTTTCTTTTTTTTTTATCTTTAAACGTACTTTTTAGGAAAAAACAAAAAAAATATTCAAACTTGTATTCTATAAAATTTTTTTATTTTTTCGGAAATAATCATTGATTTTTCAAATTTTTCTACTTTTGATTTTTGATTTTTTTATTTCAAAAAAAACTTTGACTTATTCCGGGTATAACAACGCAAACCCCATAATGGGTTGACATTTCTTTCTCTTCTTTTTGTTTAATTAAAAAATATTTTGTTTTATTTTTACGCAAAAATATTTTTCAATTAAACAAAAAGAATAGAAAAAAATGTCGGCCCATTATGGTGTTTGCGTTGTTATACTCGGAATAAATCAAAGTTTTTTTTGAAATAAAAAAATCAGTAATCAAAAGTGGAAAAATTTGAAAAATCAATGATTATTTCCGAAAAAATGAAAAATTTTGTAGAATACAAGTTTGAATATTTTTTTTGTATTTTTTCCTGAAAAGTACGTTTAAAGACAAAAAAACAAAAAAAAACCGTTCCGGTTATTCAATTTTTGAAATAGTTATGATTGCTTGAAGAAAAAAACATCGGTTTTTCTAAAAATTCGTAACTTTTTTTGGGTTGAGTAAAAAATTTTGAAAAAATTCACAAAACTGTTTTTGATGGGATAGTATAATATGTAAAAATTTCAGGAAAATCAAAAGGAGTCGGGTTCAAAGGTGGTCGATTTGGTGTGGAATGCCCCATATACAATTTTTTAAAATATTAATTTTATATTGCAGAATCAAGAAACTTTGGAGTTTAGGCAGAATAAATTTCTCATGGAATCGCAACACCACAACAAACTCAGACTCACCGTGTCGCCAAAATTTTATCTAGATTCGTCACTTTCATAATCTAAAATTTATTTTTACAGGTCTGCGCCTTGATACATCGCGCACATCGTCGGTCGATTTGAGTGCGTGGTCGCAGTAGACTTCAGTTTCTGCCAAATTTTGAGAAAGTTTATAAGTACCTAGGTACCCTTTCTTAACTTAATAAATTAAGATGTTTGAGTTCATTCATTCCACATCTACGTAAAGAAAAACTAATTATTTTTAAATGTAAAATGGGTGGCGGAAGTGTTATGGTTTGAGGTGATACAGGAAATTTAATCTAATATTTGTTAATCGATTAATTTTCAAATCTTTGAAAATCAGTTGTAAGAAGAGGAATCATCAAATCTAATTACAAACGAGTTCGAAGGCCGAGCTAATAAATTCATATAAATTAAAAAAATAGAAATAAATTGTTATACAACAGAACTTGAACTATTAAATTCGTTCTATTATATATTAATTTTATGATTATCATAATAAATTTACATTTAATTCAATGTCATTGGTCGTCCAACCTTTATGTTGATAATTAAAAGATCTCCTAGTATGAGAGAAGATTTGAGTGATCAACAGAATTTATATTTTGATGCCCTTGATCTACAATCAATTTTGTTTTAATCGATGATCTTTTTGTAACCAATACCACAGCCATTTATGTTTTGGACTTTAGAGAGCTTCAGAGCAGGTTAGACTTTTTACCTTTAAATTCTTGAAAAAAGTTCTCATTTTTTATATTTTCAAACTTTAACTGAAGTCGGTATTTTATTTTCCAGTAAAATTTAAATTTTAAATCTTTATTTTACATCTCAACAGTGAAAAGTTGCAAATTGAAGGGTGAAAAGTTTCAAATGCGCCTCCGGTGATTAATTAGACCAAAAGTAGTTGAATTTAATGTCACTTTTGTTTCCATTTGTCTTACCTGTCAATCAACTCCCGTATTTCTTTTACTAAATATTTGTATGTTTTTTTTTATATGATTGCAATTTTACAATTTTAGATAAAGTTTGATGCATAAAACTTGAGACGACCTAAACCTCCATCTCCAAAAACAATCTCTATCTTTTAGTATTGGAGTTTCAGTGAGTATTTTTGGATTGTGAAACCGTGGTTTGGATTCCATGTCAAACCGTAGATTCTATAACACATTCCAAACTGCAAGTAGTTTTATTAATTTACCTGACGCCCGCTTTTTTCCACAGCTAAAGTTGACATACATGAGATGGTCAGTGGTATGGTGGCGACTGGTTCGACTCCGGTAGAAGTAAGAACTTTATTCTGATTGTCTCCTCTCTGAAGGCAACGGCAAACCACATGCCTTGCCACCATCAGTTTTGTTCTCTTACCGCATCAACAGTTTTTCTCACCATCTGTCGGCTGTCTTCTCTGGCTTGGTATTGGTGTATAAACACTGTAATTGTGCGGATAGTTTGGTATACTTTATGTGAGTAGAGTTTCACATGACCGTGGACCGTGGCTTCTGAATTATTTGTACCAGGGTTCAGAATTCACTTTAAACTGGTCTTTCCCAAGAGAGCAACATCAGATGCTGCCTAGATGGCCAAGACCAAGAAAGGATCATATCGTTATATTTCAATCTTTGGTAGGTCTTTCATCAATCTCCTTGTTCTTGCCATCTCACTTGTACGTCTGATGGATGCTGTATTTCCAACTTTTTGACAAACTTTTGCTACTCTTCAGTTTTGTCGCAGTCCATCCTACAGGATCTTTTTTGGATGGGCTTTTTTGAAATGTTTTTGTATTAATTAGATGGCATAAACAAGAAAAATGGACCACTCAATTTGGATTAATTTTAGTTCTACTAACTATGTAATTTATTATACCTAATTACGGTATTGTACATACGCGGAACCTTAGCTCCCTTTACGTGATTATGTGACATGGTAATATTATGATTACCAACAAGATATTAGATGTGAATCACTGGGGTTAACACACGGTCATATTCCGGGTCACGCCCGCAATGTTCGAGTCAACCACCTGCCCTGATCTATAAGGTCGGGGTCATGACATGACGGGACACTCCATCCCTACAGCAACCCCACATAATAGTTCATCCACCTACCCACTTTTAAATTTATTATAATAATTTTTTTTATTTTAGCCATTGTATATTATACAATCTTGATTAATGTGTCTTCTTTTGCCGTCTACATTTAAGGCAAACTTCTAGCTAAATTTTGGTTCATATAACCTACCACCACACAAGAAAGGTTAATTTAGTTCATTACACCGCGAATACTAATATGTAATCGACAATAGAACGGCATACTGAAACACCGTTGGCAATACTGCCAAGATATTTCTTTTTATTTAAAAAAATAACGCACTTAATTTAAGCGCAAAAAAGTTTAATAACCCACCGAACTATTCTTTTATAAATAATATTATTAGGCTTTGATAAATGGACGCAATAAATAATCCTAGAAAAACTTTGAAAGTCAAAAACCGACCGAAAGTGTTTTGACCTACATTGTCGCACAAAAAAATAGTTTTAAAAAATCGAGACCGAAAGTGAAACAGCGGAAAAAGGCTAAAACTTGCAGGTAGTCTGATGGGGAGACCGACATACAGACAGACACATTTTGAAATTTGTTAAGCCTTGCCTAACACTTTAAGCAATGCAATATTATTATTTATGAACGAACTTTCTCTATCTGTAAAATTATGTAGGTATAGCAATTTGATTCTGTTGCAGTTCACAATTTTATTGGATAACGTGAAATATTACATTTGCATCATTTAACCGCTTTATGAATTAATTTATGTCAAAGTCAAAGTAGTAATGGAGATTCTTCATGGTTCGACTATAAAAATCGACCTCACGTTAAAGGTAAACAATTAGAAAGTCGTTACATCATCATTCATCAATATTGCTATGGAGATTCCGCGCCCCCAAAAAGTTATTAGGGCACGAAATTTAACATGAAAATTAGAATTTTCAAATTTAAAATTAGAAATTTGTGTTAACATTTCAAGAGCAAATTTACTAGCACCATTTATTTGTATTTAGTAGTATTTGGGTCATTTTTTGACCTTTCATTGAAAATAAATTGTTTAATAAAAATATACCAGAAGGATAATGATGTGTACGTCAGAGATAAAAAATATAAAACATCAATCAATCGGTTTCGCTTTATGTTGTGATATTCCGTTGGTCCAAAAAAGTTTCGATATTTGGGAAAAATCCAATTTTTTGTTTGTGGTTCAACGTTTCCACCCAAATTCGAAGCCAATAATTGATCAACAACAAACGATTATTTGCAAAAATACTGTAGTAAAGCAAACAAAACTTAAATTTGGATGAGAATAAATCTTTTATTTTTTAAATTCGATTCCGATCAAAGTCAAATGAAAGGTGCAAATTTACAACTTGAAGGTATTTTTAGCAAAAAATTCCACATCTATCATAATCAAGTCAATGTTACGTTATTCACAAATTTTTAGATTTAAATAAATTTGAGGGTTATTGAAAAATTATGTTTTTCATTGACGTTTCAACTTGAGGTTACCTCGGTAAAAATAACCTAAAGTGACACTTGAAATTAGCAAACCTTCAGGTTGTGGTCTCTGTGATAAAATAGACTTACTTCTGGTTAAAATATGCGGGGTGCGGGTGTTCCAGTTAATTCTAAAACGGATATTTCTTGAATTATTAATAAAGTTCATTTCATTGTTTTTGAGATTGGTTATGAACCACAAAATTATTTAGATTTGTATTTTAGAATCACCAAAAGGACTTACGATATTGGGATGCTAACCAAATGCTAATGGTCAGGTTTGTCCATCCATTGATCCAAATCATAATAAACCAATCCTAGTGAGGTTCTACAATTTTTTACAGAAATAATCTATTGATACTCTTACTAAATAATACACGTGAGTTGATTAGTCTCACGTGACAGATCTGACGAACTGTCACCGAGTATTACCGCCTCACTAGCAAAAATAAAACCAGATGGCCTCTGACGTTGCAATCTAAATTTGACTTACAGAAGTCAAATAAATGATCATTTTAGAACACTCTGTAGCTAAACAACAATAAAAACATAACCTTTGTGAAATACAAAAACGTAGGTATTAAATAATAATAATATTAAAAAAAAAACAGGAAATCAAGTTCAAGGTTTGTTAACAATACATACCTATTGAAAATATTCAAATTATTTTGTAATAAATAATTATTTTTAGGTCATCGACTCAAAGCTCGATTGAATCAATATTCTGTTTCTAAATTATTCTATTATAAAGAAGTTTATCAAGAAAAGCATTTTCATTATAATTTGAACAATATTCAATTGTAGGTACAATTGAGTTCCGTAGTTCAGTGAACCTTCAATAATTTATCCTTGTAATTGTTCAAAGATGATTTAAATTCAAGATCACACAATTAAAAGCTGCTTAATTGGTAAAATTTAAAAGCTGTTAGCCCTGACGGTCAATTTTATTTTAATGAATTACATTTCCTGCTTAAATATTCACCATTCAATGTCTCAACAGTTTCACACCCCCAAATAGATCGCCTTACCTAGTGTAAAATTACCTCTACTGCCACGGAAAAATTGTCATCCAGTCTAGACGTACGAAGGGAGTCTTTAAAATTAGAAGTTGCGGGGGTTCAGCCCTAACGTGGAACGTGCAGATAGGGAAGAAATTTGCAAGGGATATTAGAACTGGGAACTGGGGATGTGAACTAAAACAAAACACGCAGTCTGATATTATTAGACTTCATAAATCAATAAATACGAGTTTACCTGCGGTCTGATTTTAAATTTGATTAATTTACGCATGGGTCATGATCACACTTAAACAAATGAAGTTCAAGTTCGGATGTATCGTATGTATGTATGTAGATTTATTTCTACTAGTACTGAAATTAATCATGCATAAGCAACATTTCAATGGTGATCGATATACTACCTACTTATTCTCTGTCAGTTGTTTTTTTCGACTGTTATTGGAGGGAAAAATTCTCTGCGTGGTTTGCTCTTTGCCTCAGGGTTCCGTTCCATATCTCTTCTCGTTGGTAAGTTTGCATAAAACCATCCATATTATCCTCCTATGGGAATGACTTTACAACAGATAAATAACTGTTAGCGTTACCAACAGACATACAGATAGAGTTGGAATTTTATTATTGGTATGAATTGAACAAAATTAATTAAAGTTGTCCTACGCGTAGGAGCCTCATTTTGTTTATGAGCTCTAAGAGGGGGGGGTGAAAGAAATCATTTATCGGTGGGAGGCTACATTTTTTTACCAATTGATACTGACGACAAATCTACCTGTTCCTGTCCATATATCATGATCAATAATCAACTTTGTCAAGAGAACGATGAACCTTTTTCTCGTAAAAAATATCTACAATTTAATTCATATTTTCATATGAACAATTGATGACGCGCGTGAATAGATTAACGAAACCTCCGCTCAAAAAAAAGTTTTTGTTAAACGAATGCTATTATGAAAATATGCTGAAGCCATCAGAATAAAAAATGTATAATTGGATTCCAGAATTCAAACCCCGTCTTTGTGGGAATTAGTTATACCTAACGCCTATTTTTTTTAGATTAAAAATTCAGAAAAAAATTGCAGACATTTTTATAAGAGGGAGTCGATAGCTGCCCTGCTTCTAACGCATCTGAAATTTGTTATCATATCAAAAAGGTTCGTAGAGATTAAATATATGAAGATTTCAATACGAGCACTAACCAACTACCCTACTAAGGCAATTGGGTTTAAATTGCGAGGATCTACTACTGATTTGATCTAAATTCAGATTTGCTATTATAAATGAAAACGATTGAAAAATTCAGATAAACATTAGAAATTTTTCATATTTCTCCAATACAAGTTACCCTAAAGTAGAGATAAACTCACAATATTTTGTATCTACCACATCATCAGCCACGTCCCTTATTAGCTTTTGAGAATTTTAATTACATATTCTCCTTTGTTGTTTTATCTGTCCAATTACATCGTCCACGAAGGGTTTACTTCCAAGTCAATATTGAAGCTCCGAGCAATACGCACTCTTTTAGGGTTATATTTTTACGCAAAGGTAAGCTGAAATAATCCCTACGCTAGGCAACATTTAATTGAATAATTTATCTAATTAAGGTAATTTTTAGCAACGTAGCAATTCCAAAAAGAAAAGAAGGGGCAATGAAACGAATAAATTATTTAAAAATAATTGGTTTGGCACCCGAGTTCCGAAGAGGAGGGCAAAACGTCTGGTTGATTCTTGGCAACTTACGTGAGAGTGTTACGTGTATTATATTTGGCCATTTTTGTGGAAGCAATTTTTCAGTCCAGAAACCAGGAAATTCTACATTCCTATTACTTGTCATGTTTTCCAATTCAAAACATGGTCTCGCCTCTCAAACTTCGTGTTAAAATTAGGTGCCCAAATTGTTTTTGTTCACCAGTGTTTGTTGTGCAAGTTGTGGAAGTTTATACTTGTCACATATAAATAATACTGACACAAAGCCTTAGTGCGGGTGATGAAATTTCAACCCGACTAACTCAGCTTTTAATAGACTTGTCCTTGAAACTTATTTCCTCCCTTAGTAAATATACATTTTTTTTTCTAGTGCTGAAACATCAAATAGTGATATTTTCGATTGAATAAATACACGGGGGTTTTAAAATGGCAACGTCCTGGTACAGGGACGACGACCTATACTTGTAGCGAAGCCCCCAGTCCCGGTCGTCTCGAGTATAGATCAATGCGACGACGGCGTCCCTAACCGACGTCTGGCCTCATCCCACCGTTATAATTCTCATGTATTTTATGTAATTTCCATTTGTACTTCAGGTAATTAGTTCTTAATAAAATATGCACACTCCCACTAAATTAAATTTCACGATTTATAAAATTTAAATTTCCATTCAATTAGAAAAATATAATAACGACCACATAATTAAATTTTCACTCTTAATATGGATTAATTATAACACTTTTCACTCTTCGATAGAAAGCGAAGGTTCAGTATTTGTGTTGAATTACAATAAGTGCAAATTAATATCTTCTACTTTAATTGTTTTTTTTATAATTGTAAAGGTGAGTGAACGGCCGAGCCGTTAGCGTGTCAGCTTCTCATATTAAGAATTATGGGTTTGATTTCCGTGGTGTTCCAAATGTCTACCGGCTGGCCCAGGTAGACCTGGCCGAAATTGTCTCATAAATGATTCATTTTCTCGGTAATTACTACGTCTGGAAAAATCTGCTAGTGTAGGAAGAAGTCCAATAACAAAACTGAGTTCACTTTCTGTAAATTGACAAAAAATTCGATGGTTTGCTCATTAGTACAAAATATTTTGATAATTATCTGGAAACCAGTTGGTTTTATGTCGCACCATATTTCGTATTGTAATTTTTCGAAGAACATGATACACACAGCTCGCAGCAATGTGAAACGTTTGGAAGCTTGGAATTTGAGCAAGAATAAATAAAACTTAAATAGGGAATGTAGAGGTCATGGATTGAACAAGTTAGGCAACGCAATAAAAGAGTCTTTGGAAATTAAAAGTGACCTGCATGTGGAAGTAAACGAACTTGCTGTTCCTCAAGAAAGTTAGACGATTAGAAGGTTATGGTAAGAAAAAGTGCGGCCACTTTAATTCAGTTGGGCTGTTACGTGATACTTTCTCAATTTTATTTCTCTCTATCCCAAAAGGTTTTCTTTCAGAGATATCGGTTAATTTAATAAACAAATATTAATTACCAAAATGTTTGAACTTGCGAAGTTGCCCGAAGTTCCTGTAACTTGGCGTATTTGATTTGAGAGAAAATATTTGGATAGCAACAAGTTAATAAGCTTTTTCACCCACTCAAGCTATTTACTTATTTTTATGGTTTGCACCACCTACCCAAATTTTTAAAAATCGATATCTCGAGTTTATGGCTTCGGCTAAAATGAGTTTCAAAAACTTGAATTTGGAACAATAAAACAAAGTGGTGAATTTCCCATTCCTTTTTTTCATAGTATCGAATCATAGTTTAATCAATTAACATGAAAATGTAAATGTAAGTTATGTAATTGTATTACAAAGTACAAAATGTCGCTTCATGACTCCATGAAAAAAACTTGGGTAAAGGACCTAGAAACCTTGGCCTTGTAAGTGTTATCTTTATCAATTTGATAAACGTGCTCCAAATATTGTCGTCAATGTTTATAAGCACAAATCATCGCTAGTTTATGTTTCACTTCACTTTTATCTATAAAATTTTTAAATATTTATTTATTTGACTGACAATTTTGTAAATTTGAGGGAAGTTTTTGGCTGCACCGTCACGAGAAAATTTGTTTTCCGCAGCAATTGTCATTTTTCAATAACGTTTTATTGATTTAAATTGATTAATCATAGGAAATGATATTTTTAAAAATAACTTGACATCATTTCTAATGTGAAGGTCTCTTTTAGGAAGAACTGATAAAGCCAGCAGAAAACTGGAGCATAGGCAACCAATATGACAGCAGAATTTGCTGACATAATATTTTCCCATTTCAATCAAAATCTAATGTTTTGGATCGTCCTCTCTTCTTCTCAACGTCAATTTAAGACTCATTGGACAGGACTAAATATTGCCCAAAACGACCATCATATAGGTAGTTTGTTTTTTTTTTATAAAAAAAGTTTAGCAAACGCTGCTTTAGATACTTACATCCATTTTGGAACACCCTGAAACGCAAATAGCACTTATCGTAAAAGTAACCAATGTCATATTCGCAGTCATCCGACAAGAACATGATGACAATTATCTCTATTTACACTTTTATAGCCTTGTAGGAATACTTTTGATACGTTTATGACATTATTTTGGCTCATCATAAATTACTCAATACGTTCAATTCTTTCTTACCGAGTGAAACAGAAGAAAACCAACCCAAAACGTTTGACCCAAGCATCCAATCCATCCGATTTCTATTTCTTCCATTTTTCAGCAATAAACCTTAAATTACTCTGAAATTTCGCCCACCTTCTAATTATTGGATCATCATATAAATGACTGATGACAGAATAGTGGCGAAATAACATTAATTAAATTTATCACAGTGACGATAAGGACTATCTAAAGTTTAGGCAAAAATTTAGCCCAATGAAAATTCAAACCATAATTAATTGAAACTCACCGAAAACCTCATCTTAACATCTCTTCTAATTGTTGAAATTCATTTTGCAAACGGTGCAAAATGAAACCAACTGGGCGAAAACTTCAATTTCTTTTGGGCTGAGTTAGATCTACGCCCAGTCGGTTTCTTGTTTTTCTGTTTTTGTTGTATATTATCTTTCAATAAGGTAAACAGTGTCAAAATATGTTAATGCTTGCTTAGAGTGCTCCTCATCCATTAAACATTATTTAAAAGTACTGGCCAGTCGCGATAATGTATCGACAATTTACATTAGGGATTAATCAATTTTTGTGTTTAGTATCATAAAAAGGCCTTGAACTTTTGAACACAATAACAAATAAATACCCAAAAGGATACACGTGACTCATAAAAGTTTTACTTTTCATGTTTTGGTTAAATTATTTGGTGTAGACGGTTGTTAATGGTGGTGTTGATAATTTTGGCAAACATTAAAATGTGAGACGGAGATCACGTACTTGCCAAAATGTGCATCTGTTTGATGATAAAAGTGCAATGTGCAAGTAAATGGGTTTATGTTAGAAGGGTGCGATGACTTTTCTTCGCGCGTTCAAGTTCAAGGTCAAAACGAGATATATTTTAGCAATAAATGCATTGGCGTGTGATCGTCAACTCGAAAAGGGTGCTTTGGATTTTGGTTAACATGACAGGAACGCGATGAGCCGGTATTTTTAGACGAGAGTTAGGAGGGCGCCTATATTTAACGAAAGTATTTCAACCTAGTAACCTTGTGGACAACTTTCACTAAATTTGTTTTCATATGCATGGAATGCATTCAGTTTGGTGCATTACTGGGCAAAGGTGAATGTAAACTTTTGTTTGTGTGTTCATTTTTCTAGAACGATTCGATTGTGTAATACATAAAAAATTTGAGCACGAGATTCAATGAACTCTTAGTAAATCGAATTAGATTCGTTGACCGCCCTTCTGACGCTGCAAAACTTGATACATCAAATATCAAAGTGGGCAGGTGAATGTCCAACGGAATGCCACGGTGGTGGCAAATTCAAACAGCTTTTTCTAGCGCCTCTTGCGGCCAACGGCTTTCTGGCGCATTGGTCAAGGACATCACTCAGGACAATACTCTTAGAATTGCACTTTCAGCGTTAGAACTTGATTAGATTCCATGCTATTCTTGTATAGAAATCGCGCGAAGACTCGTCTAGCAGCTGCTCGAAATACTTTAAATAAAAATGTCGATGCTCTTTATCATCAATGAATGATTGCAACGACCAAGCCAAAAAAAACCTAACGTTACAAAATTTTTGAAGCCGTTCGACCATCTGACATCTAAATAATTAGAATTTTTAGTTTGGTTGCCAATCGAAGAAGAAAAACTATTCTTATCCATTTTGCCCACTGAAAAATGCATTTATTTACCTGTAGTCTATAGTTTGTTGTAGCCACCATTACAAAGCTGTAAAATGAAGAGATTTTAGCCTTTTATTTCAGAAAAATATGTTCAGCCGTAATGTAAACCATAAACTCAAAGTTTAATGGGTTTCTATAAATAATATGATAATGAACCAAAGGTAAAGATAATTGGAAAAAGTGATAAATTTAAATGTGAGAAAACTCGTAACAGGCAGAAGAATATTAAAATAAAAATTGAAAGAGCCCTTGTCTCAAGCGTAGTTGCAAACGGAGGAAAAATTTGCATAACAAATTTTAGTTTTCATTAGCACTGGAATGCGTTGAAGAGCAAAAGAGACAAGTTACCATGATACATAAATCGCTGTTACTTTTTCTACCAGTAGAATTTCATGACCATTAAGTTTATGGATTCCAACGGCCGAAAGTATCTCTCATTCGCAAACTTCTACTTTTTTTGCTAGAATATGGGTCCTTCCATATTCAGCTCTTCCTGAGCCTACTTCACTTTTTTTGTTATGACGGGATATCTTTTTTGGCCGTCTACCTTCTGCTCATCCTAATATGTTTGAAACAAGTAGTGGAGTAGTTTGGGTACTCTTTCCTGAGTTTTTTCCCTAAAAAAGCTGATTTTATTTTGCCTAAAGGGTTGCTCCGAGCAAGTTGCGTAACTATCTCCACGTGGTATTCCCTGAAAGGGCTAAAGAATGTGAGTGTGTACACTATTATATCACTAACTATGTACAGGGTTTTAAGCATTTAACATTCCCAAAGAAATGATAAACAATTGACTCCGTCATGGTGGAAGTGTTTTTGGAGAAATTTTTAAAAGTTTTGAGTAAACTATAACCCTAAAAAGTATTACATTTTCTCCGCATTGAAAAATGTATTTAAAATTTTTTTACTTTTACATATAATACCAATTTTCGGCACAGATGTGCTCTGGGCAACATCTAATACATACAAGCAAAAAAAAGTAGTGGTGCCCGTCTAAAAGCGGAAGTAGAGTAAGAAAGTATAAAAGTTTATAACTTATAATTTGTATGAAACACACAAAGACTGCGATTTTATTGATTTTATACATTGGTCCTGGAAAATTTTTCCCATCATAGCTATCGATTACTTTGACTAGGTTACAACCTCCAATATATAAATAGCAATACACCCTTGCAATTGTATGTATTTTTCATGAATCATTTCAAAATATCGTAATAATTTTTTGGTAAATCGTTTGTGCTTACTATGATTCTTTCAGAAAGGCCCACAAGAAGAAGTTCAAAGACAAAATCAAATTGGCCGTGGGTTCCAAATCACTTTGGCCCGAAATCTCATATGCAGAAGGTGAAAATTGTCAATCATGGAATCTAAATTTTCCCAATTATTGCTGTTTGTTTTTAGTGTGGATCCTGATGTTGAGTGTGCCTGATGTAACGTAACTTGTACCAGAATCATGGTTAACCATGAAACCGGATTGGATTAATTTATAATTTTGTCTTGTGATGTCAGGGGTCAAATTTGTCAGTGCCCTGGCAGAGAAATTTTAATTTAACCAGGGAAAATTGTTACTTGGAAGAACTCTTAAGCAAAACACCACACCAGCAGATTTATACTGATGAGTGACAGTGTGAGGTTCTACCAGAGCCGGATTAACCCAGCGCGGAACCCGTAGCAGATGTTGTCGCTGAGAATTGGGTTCTACTTACTAGAACCGCTCTTAGGAAGGAATTGTTGAGAGGCACACCATCCATATACCGCAAGTCTTCGAGCTTTTCGCTTCACGTTGATTGCCTTGCCTCAACAGTTCTTGTTTGGACTTAGGTAACATGAGATGTTCCACAAACCATGGCACTGTCCTCCAGTTGGAGTCGCTGGAGAGCATCGTTTGGATGCTGCTTCCTGGCGTTACTTCTGCTCCTGACTTGGTGTATGTGTTCATCCGAGACCACGACCACTTTATGGATGCAAAACTGGAATATACTAAGTCGCTTTCTTCTTTGCAGAAACTGCACATCGAAAAGTGCAGTCTCTTGAATCTGTGAAAGTACTTATTGAAGCAGCCGTATCCGGATAAAAATTGGGTCAGCTCAAATGAGAGTTTACTATGAGCTTTCATTATACATGACTCTGTATACGGAATAAACCTATGATTCCATCTTTTGACTGTCACTTTTTCCCAAAGTACAACTGTGTGGTGTTTAGCTTCTCTTAGTTCTGCTTTCAGATGTAACATTTTCTTTCAGCAATTTCTCCATAGGCAATGTTTTATAAACTCGGCAGTTTTTCAGTGCATTTGTTCTCTGTGAGAAGATGCGCTTATTACAATGCCTTATCTTGCCCATGACCTTCATCCAAATGGAACCAGAGTATAACGTGATGGAATTTGATACGTTGCTCATAAGTTTTTCTCTTGCTCTAGCTGTTACCGTTTTTGCTGAGCATCAACTTTTGCACCACCGTGTCTACGCCTCTTCGTAGGAGATAACAAAAAAAGTTGCCTCGGTTTTTGCCAATCGACTTTATCCGCATTCTTTCAAAAATACGTAAGCTGACGAGGTTTGAATTCCACGTTAACTTCTTTTTCTGAAGACATCTAAAATTTATTCCTTTCCATTTTCATATTTTAGGAGAGATTAGTTTTATCTCAATTTTTAATACAAAGATTTTTCCCTAGAGGTGGGACCATGATCACCAAAATTTTTCTCATTTTTCTCAATTTCAGTTGAATTTTTAGCTTTGAAAGAAGAAAATTTTAACTTTCATTTTGTAAAGAAATAATGGAGACAGAAGAAACAGCTAATAAGAGAAAAATATTGATGAAACTTCTGCACTAGATTCCATTTTCTCATCCGACGAAAATTAGTTCATTCCTTCATAAAATGAAATTATTTTGAAGGTCTTTAAAAGACTTCAATTTCATTGTTACATAAAATAAGTGCGCAAAATAAATTATCCCATTATGGTGTGACAACTATGTATTAGTGTCTTGACAAATTTGAAGTCAGAAAGTGCGAGAATACTTTGAATTGCCAAATAACCCCAGTTTGCGAGTTCGTTCACACTAAAAGCATTTAAAACACGACAAGGTGAATTGCGTGCGCATTCTGCTGCGTACAAGGGGTAATTTTTATTTTTCATCTTTTTGTGCTAATGCTCTACATTTATGTAGCAGATTAAATCTGTTTGCTGTTAAATTTATGTGCACCTTTACTTTTCCGCATTAAATAAATTGCACATAAAATAAGACCACACACTGTGCTCTGGCTTCCAATTTATATAAACAATATAATGAAAAATTGGGGTCCTTGACCCCGTGCCCTTGAACCTATAAGTTTGCGTGTGCGCATCTCAAAGCATACGCATCAAGTTCACATCCTTTTGTTTTTTCATCAATTTGCCTCTTTTTAACCGTTTTGACACTTTTGCACCAATGTTCTCACTGAAGTTTAACTAACTGACATTTAATGAGTAATTTTATTATTAGTTTGTTGACGGAAATGTCATTTTAACATATTGTGCGCACGCAAGTTCTTGTAATCGATACTAGCGTCTCGTTCAAGGTAGGACGATGCCATGTTAATGCGCCGCTCCCCTACCAAGGTCAGCGCCCTGACCCGGCGCTGGCGATTGACCTCGTTCTGCAGCAAAGGCACTCGTCTATTAATCTATTCGAGTAAGCACAAAATTAACTTTCAAACATTAATATTTTTCTAAAACAAAGATTCATGATTAAGCCTTTCCAAAACAAAACTCATACTTTCTCAGAAATCGGAAAGTGGATTGCCATTAGCATAATTGGGTTAGCTTACTATAATATTTACAATCATGAAAACAAAAGCTTTCGGTTTTTGAAGGTAGTCAAGATTCATCCGGAAGTAAAAAATATTATGAGCACAGTGGGTAGCAAGTGGAATTTTATATGTAGGTACCCGCGCGCCCGATCCAGGTTGCACGCCACTGGTAAAACATGCATAATTTTGACTAATTTAATTGCATTAAAATTCACCACGACAAAAAAATTTAAATTATTTAAAAATTGAAAATTTATTTTTAGATTAGAAAAAACTAGATAATAAAATTATTCTTGACTGTTAGTTGCAATGGGACAGCAGTATCCTGGGTAGAGATAGAGTTAAGGACCTCAGCTCTAGGTCATTGCCTGAAAGGAAATACTGGTGGATAGTTTTTAGCTGATTTTCCTGTTAATGACTTATTAAATATTTTATTGCCTATATTTTACATAATCTTTAGAGTTGTATTTTTTCACTTTTATTTATTATTTACCCGAACGATAAACAAAATTTAAATTCACTATAAACTGGTTCTCAATAGAAAATGCAGAACTTATTTATGACCTTTCTTGATTTCTTTAGTACTAACAATTTTAGCATTGACCGAACGAACATGAAGTTTGATCAAAAGTTGATATTTAAAATTGTCGCTAATCCATCGCTCCAAGTACCTAAAAGTGACCCTAATTTCATTTCCAGTGTCATTTAAATTTTTGAAACTACACTCTCATGAATTTCATATTCCATAAAAAGAAACTTTGATTTCTTCAAATAAACCATTTCGAAGTGTCACTCAAATCATCGTCTTCGCAATTATCTGAGAAACGGTGCGTTAAAGTGGAAAAATTTATATAGCTCAAAAGAAAGAAAACAAAAAAGTTTCTATAAAGTTTGCCGTACAAGTTACAGTTTGGGCTCAATCAAGGGTACAAGTTCGAAAAATTAGTGTACGCACTTTTTTGCAAACGCCCACAAAAAAATTGCAGAGTAGGAAAAGTAAAGAAAAAGAAAGAGTAGGAAAATTCGCCATGGAAGTTTAACAAGCTGATGGTTTTGACTTGTTATGACTACCGTATTATGCAGTGATGGATTTGGGTAAGTGCTGATGAGCTTCAAAACCAGCGAAACACGTCCGAAAATATCAATTCAAATATTTTACACCAAATGCCAGGATTTGGCCAAGTTACGCTAAAGCCAAAGATCATTGGATTTAAATGGTTAATTTTTTTGACCGATCGTTCACATCGGTGTAAAACTTGAATGTTTACATTTTGTCGGTCGTTAAACTTTTGAGAGAATCATAAAGACTAATCGATTCGGTATCACAAATTTTCATAATTTGGTTGTGGTGTAATTTAGGTTATGTCACTTGGATGACAGTGACAAGCTCCACCCTCTTCTTGGTGATTGGTGGTTGTAAAATGTGTGTAGTGTACGGTAAGCACGGAAGTTAAAAATTGGATTACACCGCATTAACCTTATGAAAACTCTTCCAAGACTTTTTCCAATAGGTGGCCAAAAAAAAATATTTGCATTATATACTTGGTTCAGGGTCAAAGCTAATTTATATTCCAAATATTTGGGAAAGGGGCTAAAGTCAGGGACGTGTCCAACCAACTTTTTTCGGGAAGGAAAAATTTCAAATTTGCTAACTTTTTGTAAATTTAGACATAAAAAAATGCCAAATTGACCAACTTTTGGGTGTTTTTGTCAACTTTTTGCCAACTTTCTAAAACATTGGGAAGGGAAGCTCTCTAAAGGCTAAAGTTTATTATTATATAAGTCTATATCAAGGAGCCATCTCCTTGGCTTCACCACTACTTCTATCTGATTTAATGCTTTTTAACTTTCATCTTGCTATAATTACGCTACGCTTAGCTCGTTTAGATTAGCTGCACGAATAAAGTATTAACTGCAATACAACAAGATTCACTTTTTTTCTAATCTTATAAAATCGACGAAATGTCGTATCAAGACCTCAAAATTTCAGTAAGTGCACAAAGAGAAACTTTTTTGGGCAGTCTTCTGTGTGCACCTTTGACAACCTACACTTACAGAAATCAAAATTATAAGTAAAGCATCTAAAAAGCTATTGCTTTTTCGACACTTAAATTACAACTGCCGCGCATGAATGTATTATCGAGATTCTCGCTACCTATTTCTCACTGATCATAAGTTTATTTTAAAAATAAGAGCAAAACTAAGCAAAATTTCGAGCGTAGCAGTATCGATTGCATATTGGCCACAAATTTAATCTAAAAAAGAAATAAAATAATAAATAACCTAAGCTCTTACGTTTCCACACCAATCGGAGCTTACCTTATTTTTAAACTAAAATTTTATGTAGTCGGTAAGTGAACGGGAGTCGATAACGGTAATCTCGTTAATCCATTCATACGCATTAAAGGTGGACATAACGGATAAAATCAAAACTTTTGTTCAAATTGTCTAAGTTCTTACTTCAACACTTCTGGTGTTTTTCAGCTTTTTAAACCCCATTCAGATAAGATATTGCATTAGGGTATAAATTATAATGACATTTCGTAGATCAACAGGCGTAACCATCATTTTACTTTTCTTCAGGAGGCAGGAAAAACAAAATAAATTATTTAAGTATGCATTGTTATGATTGAAAACTTTGCAATTTGCGATTGACACAAACAAGACTTATAGACCAATATTGGAAGTTTTCAACCATAACATTGTATACTTGAATAATTTATTTAGTTTTTCCTGCCTCTTGAAAAAGATATAAAGTGATGGTTACGCCTATTGACCTATGAAGTTTGATGTATCGTAAACATTAAAAGGCATTAAATTAAAATCTCAGTGTAAAAATCAGATCTACCAGCGTAGTTCCTTGCCTTTGAATAATTCCGATTACTTGTTTCTTCCCTGTGTGGTTACACTTATTAACATGTGAAGATTTTTAGCGCTTATAACCAGAAACAAGTAACCTATTTTATTTCCCAAAAGGAAGTTTTTGGAGTGTAGGTCTTCCTAGGACTGTAGTTCATAGAAAAAATGGCGTAAACAGTCCTGATGATGGTAAGGTAATTGCCGAAACCTTGGTCGATGAGCTACTTTATTTTATTTAGTCGCCCTCCCCCCATTCTAAGAACTTCCTTTTGTTACTATAAAATTGGGGGTAAGAAAGTATCATTTTTATTTTATTTTCTATATAAAAGTTATCAAAGTTTAAATTCTTATTCTAAGAAAATAAATAAAATAACAAATAACCTAAGCTCTTACGTTTTTAAACCTATCAGCTTAGGTTTACTGTTAAACTGTGCTCTTCTTTTTAAGGCGCTTCTCTCGTAGCTTAAAATACTCTTAATCTCGTTAATCCATTCATACGCGTCATAGATGGATGGTGGATACAAAACTGATAAGATTCAAAATATTGTTCTTGTTTTTGGTTTCTTCAGGTTCCATATTATATTGTACAAAACTAAATTGAGCCTTAATATAGGCAACCCTTCAGCTTGGTTAAATAACAAAATAGCATCACATTGTTTGGACGTGCTGCTCGTGGACGTAAATTTGTCAAAATTACTTTAATTGCTATTTATTCAAAGGAGCATCATGAACTTCTCAACAACTTTCTACCCAGACACGCTCAATTGAAATTTACTACCTTTGTTATCGTGGGCGGAACTGTACTGTAAAAGTTTCGGTTTTCTTTGGTAACATAATGAATGTGTTGTTGAGAATTTCCTAATTATATTTATCACACTGTAACCTTGTAAGTGAGTAGGTATTACGCCAGTTCCAAACTCCAAATTGTAATTAATTAAATGTGACAATTGACATCTTTTATCTGTGATCATTTGTCTTCGTGAATTTTTGATTAGAGCAAAATTAATTGAAAGTTTCCATTCGGATGAGATTAAGATAAGGGTGAACTGTGTTGGAAGCTATTGGAAACTCTCATTGGATAGCCTCCTTTTCATACCTCCATCACGAAATTGTGCCACAACGATGATCCACATAAATTGGTCTGCAAGGAGCCGCTTATTTTTGGTATCTTCATTAAGAACAAAGATGTACTAATTGTAACGCTAGGATACACCCAAGTGCTCTAGTTTTATTTATTTATAGTGCCTTTTTTTAGCTTCCAGGAAGTAATATCATTAGTGCCAGAATGTGATTGATGAATCCTCTCTTGATTCGCTTACTAATATCCACTAATTATATTTTAAATATTCCTTTTGTCAAATATAATTTATTGTTTATTTAATTATTGTTTACTCAGAAGGCGTGTTCGTCAGTCTGCTCTGTTATTTACCATAACACAACACGAAATCTGATTTATTTGTTCAACATTTGATTCATGCTTGGTTTGATTTTCCGGCTTTTCTCCTAAATCTCTTCGAGTTTTGGCTCGGGAGTAAAAATTAGATACTAATCACTTGCACCCTTTTCTTTTATATTCCTAACCCCCATGCGCTGTGGGATTCCAGAATTTTTATTGGATTTCAACTATGCGAATTGTAATTATTCGAAATAAATTGTTGTGCTATCGTCAAAATTTTTCCCGGTAAAATGATTCTCACATATTTCTTGCACGAAGGCGGTAGCGACATCTACTGATCACCAACAAAATTATGGAACGTACAGGTGCTGATTTTACAGCAGCTAAGATTTGCCTTTACGATGACAGATGCTGCAACGTAGGTAAATTGGAACAAAATGTCATTTGTCGGTTAGTTTTCGGGAGCATTCGTGGAAAACGAAAATATTTAACGTAGCCATATTGCATCGTATTGAAAACATTGTACGCACGTGGATCTTGCGTTTTTAAAAAGTAATTAATCGGTTGTAAATATAAAAGTAATAAGCACATTGTTGCTACTTTAATTGTTAGCAAAGTTTAGTTCGATTGTAATTGGTAAGTCTTATTTTTAATAAGTTACTTCTGGTAGAATTCTATTTTGATTTCAATTTGCCGTTCCACCGGCTTTTTATTAATACCCACCAAAATGACGATGGGCTTTTTGTTGTTACTTTGCATGCACTAATTTACTTGTTAATCTTTAGTTATCGTAAATCATTTTATTTATTTAGTTACCAAAAATTTTTAGTGTCAGAAATGCATAATGTAGAAAGTCGGTAAGTTGACGATTTCAAATAATTAATTGAAAGTGACGTTTGTGCAATTTTATATTTCAAAACTTTTAATTACTTGGAGATTGTAATAAATTGTTCGGTGTCTGCGACTTTAGCCGGCAGCACATTAATTCATTCATAATATTGAAGAAGTACTGACGCGTACGTTTCCATGCCGGAAATTGCAATTTCGTTTAACCGTAAATTTAAATTTTGAATGATGCATCTGCTCAAGGATTTTTAATTTGACAGTTACAGTCGCAGTAAATTTCACCCTGTACATTTACCGCTTTAAAAAATGTCAAAACGAAAGGTCGATCTTCAATAGGCTAAAATTACCTACCCTCTTTGGAACCAACGACCTTGAAATCCATTACTGGCTGCTGATGGTTTTATCCCATTATATTGGTGTCGTGGCAATCATGCAGCGTTGCATTTTAACAATTCAATATGTGCAAGAAAATTGGCCCAAGCAGATAACCGGATGAACTAAACTACCATTTCAGACTCTCATAATAGAAAGATCTATTTTTGATTTACACACCTGAAGCCCAAGTTTGAACTTGTAACATTTACAAAAATATCAAAAGTTTGGGAAAGTTGAAGTTCAATTTTTAGAATTCAGAACCACCCAAGTTGTTCAATTTTTCGCACTTGACAGATAAAGTTTCAATAATTTGCTTCATTTCCACACTTTCATTAAAATTACCTTATTATCGTTCTGCAGAAATTACCCACCTAATTTTTAAACTAAATTGCATTTTAATAGATTTGTAAAAATAATTATTGTGAAAAAATAATTGCTTGTTTAGAGGTTAAATATAATAATACTACAATTCTCGGTTCGCATAAAACGATTAAAAGATTTGTAAATATTGGAAATTCTACTTTTTGAGATTTTCGTGGTTTTATCAATTACTGCGAAACCTTGGATTGTTATCGCACCGAATCATATAGGTACAAACCTACTATTAATAATTTAGTTTTCTTAATTGAGTATGAAACGTATGTATTAATTACATACTACTTTTATGGACTTATTAGAATTATTTTAATGGGCATTCAGGGAAATAATATGCTGAAAAATAACCAATTACACTGCCAAGGCAATTATTTTTTTTTTGCTGCTAATTCTACAATTGCTACCTATTCTACATACCCTCCCCCCTTAATAACTATTTTGTTTGCTGAGGTTCAGGCAGTGCTACCGTTTTTGTTAAGCGGAAGTTACAAGGGTTGAAAGTTGTTTATTAAAGTTACACCTCGCGACCGTAATACCGGAAAACACCTATAACATATACTAGAAAACTTACACGCAGGTAAACATTTTTGCTCAAAAAAGTCCTCGACAGCATATTTAAATTAAAAAGTTTCAATCTAAAAGGTATTTACTTTTACCACAGATTAGTATACAGATAGCCAACCCCATTGTTAAAATGGTTAACACATTTCTTACCTGAAACCATGTTAGTACTGGAGACGGCTACCAGAGGCGCATTTCTGGGAGACATCACGACATTGAACTATGGTGGCTACTGGATACGCTTCATAGATGTCGTTTCTAAAATATCTCATAAAATCTCAAGTAGAAAATTTTATTTACCTACGGCTGAAGGGTTTACTTTCCTTCAAGGCATGATACTATAACGGCATAATGTATGTATAATTAATTTTCTGCTTAAGATTTTATGAAATATTTTAGAAACGACATCTATGAAGCGTATCCAGTAGCCACCATAGTTCAATGTCGTGATGTCTCCCAGAAATGCGCCTCTGGTAGTCGTCTCCAGTACTAACATGGTTTCATTGTTAAAATGTGTTAACCAATTTAACAATGGGGTTGGCTATCTGTAATAGTAATCTGTGCTTTTACGTACTGTGCATCTCTTTGATGGTATGCTGTCGCGGACTTTTAACCCGACAAAAAAGACAGATCATTCTGTCAATTTGTGCCTAAAATAATGGCACGGTCTTTTATCTGTGAGTGACGGTAATTACAAAAAGTAAATATAATGCCGCTTTGCTGGTTATAATAAAAATACAATGTACCCCATTAGTACTGTTATATATTTTTTTATAAGCTTGTCAGCATAAAAATATTTCGTATTACTGTAGAAAATTTCATTTCCTGCAAAATTGGTTAAAAGTACATAAAATATATTCTGTAAAATTTTCGCATTTGTTATGGTTTTCGCAGCGCTTCTATTGAAAGTATAGTACAGTGGATTAAATAAGCAATTTTTACATTTACTTGAGTAATATTTTTATATCGTACTAAAATTTAATAGGTATAGTAAAAGTTATTTTACTTTAAACGAAATCTTATCTATTTGATTTTAAAATTTGAACGACCATCGTAAAAGTGTAACATTATAATACCATGATTATTAATAGTTGAAAATAGTCTTGTTCATTATAAAATATAATTTTCATATAAATCAACTTTCTTAAAACATCAATTAAGGCGCTTCTCTCGTTTAACTTAATAGCAGTGTCCACTTAAAACTGTATTGTTAATAATAAATTTTTTTAAATGATTTAAAAAGAAATTAATTAAGTAACAGGTAAAACTACTTTGGCGAAGGCTTAAAATTTTGAAGTTAAAATTAATTTCGAACAAATAATGTCTTCAAATATGACAATCGATGCCGCTGAGAGTTAGTCATATTTGAAGACATTATTGCTTCGAAATTAACTTTAATATCAAAATTTTAAGCTTTTACCAAAAACATTTTAAAATATTTACTATTAACAGCACAGCCTTAACTTGTTCAAGATACTACACACACCCACTGGCGTTTTCAGGGGGGAATAATTGGGTAATTCTTGCCCCCCCCCCCTAAGAATTATTATTTAACCTTTTGCTTTCTATTCTTCAACAAATAAAAATCAATCTATGTTGAAATTTACATTAATATAGGTAAATTCCCCCCCCCCCCCCCAAGGTAGTTGGCTGGAAACGCCCCTGCACACACCAAAATAGCACTTTTATCATAAGAGTGAGGTTCTGAGTACGATCTAAAATTGCACCCCTTGTTTTCTGTGAAAAGTCTTTTCTTTTAGCAATGTCATATTTCACCGTTTCTAAAGCGGTGCTCACATAGACATTCTTGTCTTGCGTTGTTTAGGTTGAAGCTAACAAGATCCAAAAGATTGAAGTGTTTTCTTTTATCCTTTTCTATGGTTGCAAAGTACTTAATCTGGTTCTTGTCCGGCGTCTACCTAAGCAAAGCAAGATAAGAATCTTTATGCGAATGCCGATTAAGAAGATAGTGATTATCTCGAGTTATGGTGCTGTGATTTGGCCAAATTCCACGTTAAACTGTAAGTTTCATAATTTATGTACCAGTACGTTCAGTCATGGCATAATTTTCATCGACTTCTTTTGAGAGAGAAAAGATGATAACAGAGTGTAATATTTATGCAAAATTTTTGAATCAATTGAATATTTGAAATCGAAAGAAAGCGACCACATTTATTTTGCTTTTGCATCAAGACAATGCATCTTTACACACACCCATATTTGGAATGGCCAAATTGACGTAAAGGATTTGCATAAAATTTGGACGTAGTTTCACTAAATAGTTTAATAATAAGGAAATTCAACTATAAAGCTTAAAGCACACTTAGGCGACGCGACACCACACCACAGACAGAAGCCCACAACACACCACACACCAGGCGACGCCACAGCTTTGTAGGGTCCGCACATTTTTGTGTGTGTTGTGGGCTTCTGTCTGGTGTGAGTGTCGCGTCGCCTAAGTGTGCTTCAAGCTTAAAACGTACGATTTATGAAACGGACAATAATGGTAAATTGTGGCTTATATTCACGGCATCCTTTTATTTAAGGAAAGGGTAGTAAAAGCCAGGTCATATCTGTTCCCGCTTCGGGAAAAATGGCGTTTTTAGTTTGAAAGAGGTACGTTTGACACTGAATTCATCCAAGAATTCGAAAATGGGGGAGGCCAACATGTCTACAGCCCCCCACCAGTTTTTCGCGAATAACTTCGCGACCTTTCAGTAGATGAAGTGTCCAACTTTACAGCATCGTTTGAGCCTCAATGAGCTTCTATTATTTTTGTTTGATCCTCAAAGTTTTTCACGAAAAACTACAACTGGGGGGGGGGGGAGTTATAGACATGTTTTGCAGTTTTTCTTCTCATTTTAAATTTATGTGTGCATGTGATGTCAATCGATAGAGCTTCCTTTAAACCTGAATGAGCTTTAGTGAGCAAGAGTAAGTTCATTTTTTACAATGTTATGGATAGTTGAAATTTTCTACTAAACTCCGAGCAACATGCATTAAATCGTAAGGTTTTTAAAAAAATTTATTTTGGCAAAACGGTAGTATTACCCAATTGCTTTACTATTTCCGACCAACAAATATTTGATGGGGCCCAAAACATTTTAGCCATTGGATGATAAATAACAACGTTAAGCTGCTTCAAATCAATATTACATTTTCTCGACATGATTTCTATTTCGGTAAATTACTTCAATTTTTAAAAAATTTATGTTTGTAAAAAATAAAATGATCTACATATCAAAGTATGTAGATTATTATCAACTTAAGAGATTTAAAAAAACTTAAGATTTAACGCATGTTGCTCGGAGTTTAGTCAAAAATTTCAACTATCTATAACTTTGTAATAAATTAACTTAAACTGTTGCTTCTTGAAGCTCATTCAAGTTCAAACGACGCTCTATTGATTGACATCAATTTCACATAGAATTGTGAGTGAATTGTTTCCTTTGAGGCTCAAACGAAAATAATGGAAGTTCATTCAGGCTCAAACGATGCTCTAACGTTTGACACCAAATTTATCCAAAAATTTGAAAGTGGGGGGCTATCATGTCTACAGCCCCCCTCTCCACCCACCTGTTTTTTGCTAATAACTTCTCGACCTTTAAGGCTCAAACGATGCTAGTTTGACACAAAATTCATTCAAAAATGAGGGGAGGGCACCGACATGCACCGTAACAAAAGAGTATTTAAAAAATATGTGGGCCCTGCAACAGCATTTACTACCGGCTCGGCTCTGTTACACGGTAATACCCTTAAACCATTTAAACTTACAGACACGCCCTTTCCTATCTCTCCTTGAATAGAAACTGAAGCAAACATGTGTGACGTCACTGATGGGGTTGTATCGATATTTATATTAACGGAATACTAAAATAAACTATTTCATTTATAGTTTGTATTTACAGGTATATTTTAGCATTTACCCCACCAGTGACGTCACTTATGTTTGCTTCACTGCTTGAAAATCAAGGCGTGTCTATAAGTTTAAATGGTCTAAGGTAATACCTGATATCATTCTTGACATAGAGGCATACCACCGATTACAGAGACAGATAGATACGACCCGCATTAAAAGATTTAGTTGGCATTGAGTTAATTTTTTGTGAAATTAGCCAATTACTGCCAAGGTAAGTTATCTTATCACGAATATTGTTTAGGTTTAGGTACATAACCTTTTTTGGAAAGGTGGTAGAAAGTAGAGAGTTTTAAACTATTTGTTATTGTTTTTAACAATTTTTCAATTTCAAAACTAAGCTTGCGAGTGTTTTGAAGTGGACACTGACTGATAATAATTTGAGTACTCAAACATCAGCTGAAATTATTGTTTGATAAATATTTAAGAAGTTGGCAAAAAACAAAGCTTTGTACTGCTCTGAGTATCTTAAAATACCCCTAAATTTTGTTGTTTTTTCACTGTGTTTATAGAACCATGGTTGTTCTTTTCTATACCATCACGATGTTATGAAACGGACACATTGTGATTTTAGTAAAATATTTTTATCGCAAACTAGGTGATAAATTAAAATTGTTTTGTCGAATTAACAAAATTTTTAGTTTCTAACCATGGGCAATGATTTACTTGAAAACTTTTAAAAGATCGTAATGTGTCCGTTACTAAACCGATTGTGAATAAAATTAATATCAAAATTGAAAATAGTTTTTTCCATTATTTATCAAAGGAAATTGTTTAGGATTCCCAAATTACGACGTTATTCATCATAAGTAACAACAACTTGCCTAAAATACCCTTAAATATTTTATTAAAAAAAAAAATTACTGTAATTTCTTAAGTTGAATGCCATTGATTAATGTAAAAAATTATGTTAATATTGCGTAACGCTACGAAATAGTAATATTGCACAATAGCATTTTCCAATGTGCAACACAGAAATGCGCAAGTTCTCGAATCCGAAAGGAAACAATTTCCAAATGTGACCAAAAATTTTTGGTCATAGTTTGTATAGTGATCACACCGAATAGTGTAGGTACTTGCAGTGCATGGAGTTTTGCTTCGGACCCTAGGGTCATAAATTTGTCTCTCAGATACTAGCAAATTATATTTATTCTGTAGTCGGTAAGTAACAGTTACAAAAACTGACTTGTGATTTGAATCTTTCGGCTGTAAAATGGTTTATCCGTAAATTGAATTGAATTAGGTATTAGTACTACTTTAATTTAACCTGGCCATATTATGAACTATCAAGTCCAACGGAATATAAAATTTAATAAATTTAATTTAACCAATTGTGTCCTGACGGGACTCCTGTTGACTCGACTGTAGTCAAAAATATTCTATTATTAAATAATCGCTCTCCTATCAAAGGAGATACATGGGTATCTAAATAATAATATTATGATTACTTTTTTATAAAAATTTGTATAAAGAAATCACTAAAAATTTTCATGACAGAAACGACCGACTGTGGCTTGCATAAATACTGTAATAGACTTTTTTAGTTGACTGCGACGAAAAATAGATGTTTGAATATATTGCGGTATTTCAATCCAGCAATTAGCTATCAGTGCGATTAATCAATGTAGTGGGAATAAAGATAGCAGCTTGACTTTTGTGTGCAACTTTGATGTTTATTTTGCATAGTATTTAAATTGAAGTAATAAGAACAAATAACAGATGAGATTGGATGAGTGATATCCCAGAGAGCAACATCGTGGAGGTTCGCTTCAGAAAATAAAAGTTGGAATTTTCGTATCGGGATCAAGGTATTCACCCAGGGAAGTGTTACAATAACGGTTCCCGACAAGGGAAACATTAAAAGAATAATGATCATAAAAATAGAGAAAACTAAAAATATTACAAACTTTATTATTATATAATCTATTCACGTCGATTCACGTAGTACTTGCTTTACTTCTAAAAAAAAACTTAAGTGTAGGTAAAATAAAATTGCAACGCAGTAAAAAATGTACATTCTTATCCAAAGAAAATCACAGGTGGTAGTAATATCAATATTATTTGCTAATTAATAAATATTTTAATAAAAACCATTCGATTCACTGTAGGCGAAAGGGTGCAAATTGAAAGTATACCTGAAAGTATCAGGTAGTTTACAACAATATCTTTATGTGCTCGCTGGTTGAATTACACGGCAAAAATTCCAGGTTTAAATTAATTGCGAACTTTTTCCTCTTCCTTTACAATTGATCTCCGAGCAACATACGTCTAACTCGCGAGAAACGTGGTTATTAGTCAGTTTATCAAGCTTTTTAAGATTCTTCTTGAAAAGAGTTTTAAGAATCATTTATCCGTCATCTCATCTCAACTACCTGTGAAGGATTTATTTCATCATGAATCATCATCTTATTTTTTGCGGTGTAACTGATTTTTATGGTCAATCAGAAAATTAGAACCACATCTTCAGTTATTTTCTTCTTTGATTTACAAATTTTTATGTACAGCTGCATTTGAAAAGTCCCACCTTTTATGATTTTATGCTACTATGTATATATTTTGGCAACACCGCCAGCAACCCCTAGAACATATGTATGTTTTTACCTGCGATGTTCCCATTTTCAATTTAGTTCTTCGTAGGGTTCTCAGACGGTAATTCTACCACAACCTTGAATTTTATAAAGTTTGTTTTAATAGTTTGTTTAATGCGAAAAATCAATTAAAAATTAAGTAGGTTTATTAAATTATATTTATATTTTGATATAATTACGGGGGTGTCGTGAAGGTTTCGCATTAGTGAAGCGATGAGAAAAAAATTGAAATCAATATTTTTTTAAACAGTTTAATGTTCTATTGTTTTAAAATTGATTTTTTAATGTTCTACAAAATATTTGTGTGATATGCAAAATCCTTTTAATTGTTCTGTAACGTTTTTTGGCTGTATGCCAAATCTCTTTGAAGACATTATTATTGGATTTCCTTTACGTTATATACGCGGTCGTTCCTTCCAGTTCGTAAAAATTATTTTATTTTATTGTAATTTTAATTCCATCTTATTTCACAAACGTTTCTTATGCTATCTAATATGAAGTGGTGATCTAATCAAACCATTGGAGTGCATACTACATAATCTCATCTTCCTGCAAATCTGGCCAAGTGAAAGTTGGTAGGGGAGCAACGACACGATGTGTTCTAATATAGGTCACCCATCCATGTGAGAACCACTAGTAACCATGTTGGATTCTCGTATCTGTTTTATTTCCGTGAAATAAATCTATCACTTCACAAATTATAATCTAATAAGCAATCACGTTTCACCATTGCAATAACACAGTCCAAATTGGAATGTCAAACCGAAGCGACCTTTTAAAATTTCACTTATAGAAACAAATCGATTCAAAACGAGTTACGTTCAAATTGCAAATAAGACGCTTTTCTAAATTTTTCGGGGTCTCTCAAATCTTCTCTTGAAAAAAATTCTTGTACCTAACTACAAATAGCTGTAAATCCGGCAACAATTTAGAAGAAATTGCGTATGGACTCCTAGAGTCAACTTCACAGCTTTTATTTATGGATTCCAAAACTACTCCCCCCCCCCAGAGTTTGTTTCCTATTTCCTTGGTAGTTGGCACAGTTTCGTATACAATCACTTCTTCCAAAATCGTACCTCATTTTGATTTTTGACATTTATAGCTTTTTTAAAATTCACACGGTCAATTCTTGAGATTAATAACGTTTTCCATCTAATTTTAAAATAGTTTTCTTTTGGATAATTTTAGCTGCTCGGAATAAGAGATTTTGTAGAGTTATAAGAATAGAATGTCTGCCGGTATGTAAATATAGTTGAGGAATTCAAATTTTGTGGCAGTTTGAAAAGTTATTTAAATTAACCTATCCTTTCAATTTTGCTGCTGAACAATTTGGATCATTTTAGATTTGTTGATTTGTGGGACACCCTGAATGTATCTTACGAAGTTAAATAATCAATTTTTATTACAAAATATTTTGGAAGTTTTATAATATCGCTTGTTAATCAGGTTTTACTATCACGTAACATCGTATCGTTTATTGTTCCACTTCCCACATAATATCTACGAAATTTATTTCAAATATACTTTGTTTATTTATCAGTTAGAAATTTAATTATAAACTTGGGTGAATCACATTGTATAATTAATCAAGTTGCTCCAATTGTTTTCCGCGATGTATTTTAAGAAAGAAATTTTATTTTAGTACCTATTGGTGGTTAAATTGTTAACCCATAGTAAACTCTTAATTTAAATTACATTTATTGGTGTAAGCAGTGTAAAACATTGAATTGTTTCAATATTGGCTGATTATAATGTAATTTGACCCTCCCCTCCCGCCGCATCTAACTATACCTGTGAACAAAATATAAGTATGTATAATTACAAAAGCTCTCATTTTCTCAGGGTCGTTTCCAAATACACATTTAAAGGGTGAATAATTAATAATTATTCCATTATTTTAATAATTTTTAGGGCCCCTTAAAATCAACAACAGGTTAAATACTCCTATTCGTGTCTTGATGGGAAATTGAAATTACAATATTTGTCCTTGAATTTTGTTCTTGACCTTTTTTCTTTCACCTGTTGAATTTATATACTACATACATAAAATGGTCGTTTTTATGATTGAAATGTATTTTCTAACCCATCTTGATAAAATTAGTAAATATTGAAAATATTTGTGTTTGTAAATAATAAATTGTTAATCGGGCAGACATAAATCAATCACTTGGTGGGAATCCATCAAATACAAGTCAATTTTAACTCTTTTAAGCAACATTTGAATCCAAACCTCTTATTTTAATTCGTTTCTTTTCTTTATTTATTTATTGTTCATAAACTCGTAACAGTCGTTTGATTTCTTGTTGGCATTCTCAAATGCTGCGAACATTCTTCCGAAATTGCCAAGGTAAAATTCTAACAGGTTTGACATTATCTGTTCCTATTGAACTCCGATACTTGTTCAATTGTCTGATTAACCTTGGTTTGGATCAAAGAAGAGAGTGGTAAAAGTGTATGTATCAATAAGCTGATTTGTAAGTTGTCGATTGCCTTTTATTGCTATTCATGAAGTGAGTTTGAGTGGAAAACAATTGAAAACATAACCGTAAACCGTGGTTTATTTTTAGAACAAGCAGAAATTAAAAAAAACTGCACTTTTACGTTGAATTTTACATCCTTTTGTATGAGAAAAATAAAAAAACCATTTCCTCATAGGTAGATCATACAAATAGGGATCTGGGAAATTAATCCATCAGGGGATTTCTTACTACTTACTTTTAATAGTTTATTAATAATTTCTAATAAAAAAGATAAGATCATTAGTTCATGGTGATATTATAGATACTAATATTATTTATTTATTAATTGAATTAGCGTAAATCAGATTTCCTGTTTTATATTTTTTATGCAACACAAATCGAGACCGTTCAATAGAAAATAAATTCCAAATTTTTTCTCAAAACATACTATTAAATTTTACAAAGGAATTTAATTTGCTTTCAGCTGATTACATAAATCACAAAAATGAGGGTTAAAAAGCGATTATTTTAAATGTTGTAATATTTTGAAAAAAAAACTCATAAAACGCAGATAACTTGGAACATCCTTCAAATGAACCCTTAAGTTGAGAAGAAAAACTCCAGATTTATCCTTTTTTGTATTTTATACTTTCAATGGAACGCATCTTACAATAAATTAATAAGTGGGATATCCTTATTTATCTTGCAGGCTGGAGCAGTTCCAACACTTGGAAAGTTCATTTACCTATGCTTTATTATTTAGAATTCCAATCAATATTTCCAATTTTTTCATTTCTACCTGATAGTTTTGATAATTTCTTGTTTGGCGTTTTGTAACCAACCAATCAATCAACTGTTCAGTATGTGGGCCCCCGTTCATTAACATTTTGACGTTATTCAATATTTGTTGTTTTTTTCTCAAAAACATGTTAAAATGGTTAGCTCCATCTTGACGTTCTCTTTTTTCTGCCATGCATTAACCGTTAAATATGCAACTCGCCAGTATGCGCTAATCAAAGTTGATTGGAGTGAACTTTCATTATTTGTTATAATTAAATATCCAGATACATTCATAACTTGTCATAACTACTTTGTGGTCCGTCTGGTAAAATTAGTTTATTGCACTATTAAATTAATCAACTTTTCTACCGTACAGGTCGATCAAGCTTACAAAAATGAAATGACTACAGCAACCAAATACCTTTTTTTTAAATTAATGTGCTCACCTTAATTAAAAATGGAATTACTTTATGACTATAATTAACTAGGTAAATTAACCTGTACGCATTCATCGCTCATTTGAAATTTTTTTTCTTTCAAACTTTAAGTAGCCTAATCGTGTTTCATGTTTTCATTCATCAAATGGTTTTAAATTAACGAATCGTCGATAAAATATGATGGGTTATTAATTTTTTGAATTGTTCACAGATTCGCCCTCGTGGATCTTCTCGTAGTAGTTGCAGGTAAGTCACTATTTTTCTTCTCCTTTTTCCCAAACACTTCCGTGCATGTGAGATTCGTTTATTTTTGGAATTATAACGGGGAAAACTTATTCAGTTATTTTGCACACCCACTAACTTGAATGCTAATTTTTCCATATGTCAAATGATCAGGAACTGAGATGGATGTTTTCTTGTTCCAAAGTTGAGATATATTTGCATTGTAGTTTAATAAGTACCGTTAAGTAGATGTTGTTGGTATCTAATCTAATTTTTTTTCAATGAACCAGCACCGATATTCAATTTATGGTTGATAATCTCGTTGACATTTTAATAGTGTATAATTATTGATGATCCCATAGTTCATTGGAAAATCACAAACAAATCTACATATTTCTTGGTTAGAACTTAAAACTGGATTAATTAGTTGTGTTCGTTTATGTTATCATTAATCGAATTTTTGGCGTGCAAAAGTTATTGGGTGAAGGTGTTAAATGAGGTCGTCGACCGATCTCGACATTTCCAGCTTCGATTATCTGTTGCATGTTAACTGACCCAAACACTTCATATTGTGACTTTTAAAATGTTACCAAATGCAAACTTGTTTCAAAAGTTGGATTTAATAACGGGCGTGGTTGAATAATTAGCTTTATCAATACCTGGAGGTGTATTTGTTCTAATTTATTACAACACCATTATATTTCAAGTTTGGCCAATTCTCATTTGTCTAATCCAACTCAAAAATCGACGTTTCCGGGATTCTGAAATCCTGCAGGGTACATGGATTCCATTTTGGAATCGTCACACCATGACTTGTAAAAGTTTCGCCAACAAGATTATTCATTGTGCGAATTCCTGAAAGAAGACTACCAAGTTACGTTCTTTGGTTCATTAACGCTGTTAATTTTTTCCATAGCTTCTCTGACGTAATATTTTTTTAACCATTCATCTTTGATATGGAACGGTGTTAACTGTAATAATTATAGCGATAAAATTAGTTCCAGTCTTTATAATGTAAATAACCGCATTTGTATTTTTAATGTTTATTAGTTCGGATCGTAAATTGTTCTACGTGGAATTGTTTTAATCAATTGATCGAACTTGGATAAATTCAAAACTGATGTATAGAAATGCGTTGTTTTAAATTTAAGAATGCAGTATTGATTTCCGTGTGGGTTCGACGCTGGCGTTTATCTTTTAATGCCAACATCAAGTCGATACTGATCAAAAGTTTAGTGTTCCAAATTACTTAATTCTTCCAAAATTACTTCATGATGGTTCAGGTAGAAACTTGGATTTTAAGTACGAGACATTTTATATTCATACGTCTCATAATGTATTAAAATTTGTTCGAATTAGGGAGAGTAAGAATCAAAATCAAAAAAGAGCCAATTTTACTATACATCGCCCAATTTGATAGCACTGCCTA
Organism: Rhagonycha fulva; assembly: GCA_905340355.1. NCBI lineage: Eukaryota > Metazoa > Arthropoda > Insecta > Coleoptera > Cantharidae > Rhagonycha > Rhagonycha fulva. The sequence continues at coordinate 7,028,629 of HG996559.1, forward strand.
CGGACTGACAATGGGGGGGGGTTAAAAATTAAATTTGCTATTTAGGGACGATTTCATAGTAAAAGGCCCTAGTTAACCAGTAGAAAACGTCTGTTAACCTAACAAGCCAATAGAAATCGACTTTTATTTTTAACAGCTCTTTAAAAGTTTTTTGAAATCGGCCCTTAACCTAGTAAATGGGAAAGTCTTGTATCGTGCTACATCTTTTTTCTCTTTGTAAATTGAAATAAAATCCTATTTTACTCGTCGCAGGTTCGGTAACTTATCAATAAAAAAATTGTTTAAATAAATTAATAAAATTTATTAAAAAATACAAAAGGTTTTTGATTAAAATTGTTATTATTATTACTGTAAGAGACGGTCGGAGAGCAATGGTCAAGCGAGTTGACTACGAACGCTCAATACCCGGTTCGAATCCGGGTAAGTATAACAACTTATTCTGGCCGTCTCGTTTGGTCCTCCAGGTTGGGGGTTCTACCGACGGGCTGGCTCCTCGTCGTAGGTAAAAAATGTAAAATGCTAAAAAAACCAAGCACCAATTGACAAGGTTGGTAGTTTGGTATCGGACAACGTCGCAAGACGTTTAAAACCGACTATGATGATTATTATTACTGTAAGTAAAAAAATAGGTGCATTGATTTATTAACATTGATTACAATAATAAAGGTCATTTATATAGTAATAACTTTAATTGTCCTATAAAATTATTATTAAAATTGTTTTGTGGTTTTTAATAAATTTTATTTTGAAATTGAATTTAATTAAAAAAAAAAATTACGAAGCACAACAATTCTAGAATCAGTTCATACATACTACATAAAAATATTAATTCATTGTGTCTATCTGTTCGTAACAGACTTCTGTATGCACTTAAGTTATAAAAAATATGTAAATTAAAGAATATTGTGCTTTTGCTACTGAATATTTTTGATATATTGCATCATTTTCGAGTTATTGGAGAAAAAATGGGTTAAGCTATACTCGGGCTTTTGCGGTTAAAACTACATGAATCTTCTCTCCCATTAAATAGTAAATTAGACACCTCTCTGAATTTGGAAACCTAGCAGGGACGCGCCTAACCAACTTTTTTCGGGAGGGGGGGGGCAGTCCCAAATATGCAAATTTGCCAACTGAATTATTTCAAAATTTCCAACTTTTTGCCAAATTTCTAAAAGTGCCGTTTTGCTTTTCTCTAATTTTACCTCCCCTATAATGATAGACTGTGTGAGAGTATTTCAATATTAAACCTATTAATTATTATGGTGCGTAACTAAACTTGTTGAATATTATTACATACTATTAAAATGAAAAATAAGTCAACGAACTATATTTTTATAATGTAAAAAATATAACTTATAAATATGGAAAATAATGCTCTGCGATAATAATAATTATACGTATACGATGGTAGTAAATATTTATAAAGCTCTGTTGTATATTTTAATTTTGTTTTCGAAATCATGTTTACGATTACCGCGTGGATAAATTAATGAAAAAATTTGTGGGTTCCAAAACATACAAAAAGAAGTTTCATTTTCATCGAAGAAAAAAATTCGATTGTCTGGAATAAAATCATCCAAAAAAGCTGATCCATTTTTATTTTTTTTATCTTGCTCCCATCACCACAAGAGCATTAATTACCAATGTATTATCATTATCATGTACAATAATTATTATTTAAAATTTAAATGTGGTATCTTATCAGTCAAATCCGGTTTTGGTTTCTACTGTGGTTTTTCCATTTTAATAAACATTAATTTTTCATTCAATTGAAGCATTTTCTGTAAATAACATGAGCCACCGTTAAAATTAATATTATTGTAACAAAAGCAGTGATTGGTTGCATAAAGGCCACGTCCTTCAAATGTCCCATTTATTTGGATAACTATATTATGCATTTTCCGTTTTAATTCCAAATGTCACCTTTTTTCGTATTATTATTTAAATTTTTAATATTCTTCCAAATTTGCCGACATTTTCAATTCAAGAATGAGGAGAATTACTTTTGTAGACGTTGCATTTAAAATTATTTATTTTTATCTTTGTCGCTCCTATATTTTATCCTTCTGCGCTTTTCAAATTTTGGTGAAGGTTTTCACCGGTTTGAGCGTGCGCATAGTTGTAATCGTCTTTCCCTTGCCAGCGTACAACTAGCCACGTGAATGGTATCATTCGTATGGTCGGAAAGCCGGTAGTAATAGCACATGGTCGTTAAATATTGTCGATATTCTGGACTTTTGTATTAATTAATCAAAAAGTGTTAATAGTGGTAAACATTTTTGTGGTTTAACAGTTTTAAAAACTCGAGTTACAATTGGAGTGCAATTTTCTGGATTTTTGAATTTTTTATTTCGAAAATGGTAAGTCGATATTGATTTTTACAAAAATACTAATTTATATTATTTGCTTTGTTCCATTATGTTTTATCATTGATGAACAAATAATTTTATTGATTGAATTTATCGAAAACATTTTTTTGGGTCAAAAAGCTCGCCATGCTTGCTTTTTCGTATTACTTAACCTCGTGGTTTCTTAACAACGATGGTTCCATTATAGAAAGGTAAATTTTACCTCTGGTAGTTAATGAAGAATGTTGAACTTGGTTGCCACGCAAGAGTGGGTTATCCTATTAATTTCAGTGGTTTTATCTTTTCAAGTAAGAAGTTGACCCTTTCGGGATTATGGATCAACTTTTCACCTAATTGATAGTCGACTTTTTTTATAGTTTTGAAGGACACGTTTTGATTCAAATCTCTTACTTAGCTCCCAGCAACTTTTATATTTAAAACCGCCTCTGGTCATAATTTCCAGTTTATAATTATAATTTTTTAGTGACTATTGTGTTGTTCTAAAATTTCACGATCAGGGTGGATTTTACAGTTACGGCATTATCATTAAATTTTCAAAAGCTTAGCCCTAGAATAACGGTGTTATTCGTTTTGTTACCTGTTTTTCGCACAATGCCCCAAAACAACCCTGTATGTTTTAGAATTTGTAAAGAAACTTACCAATTGCAGGTAATTTGACCATGTACCGAAAGTCCTATATTATGTATTCGCCGACAGTAATTCCAGAATTTTTCAACGTTGAAATGTCCTTTATAATTTTCAAAAAGAAAGAATTTTGGATATTCGAGGAGGAATGACAGTTTTATAGGCCTGGGGCCTGGACTTCTTGAAAATTGTTTTATTACTCCCCAAGTTTGTTCGTTTAACTTCTAATGTCTGGGTTAATCCGTTAAAATTTAAATAATAAAAAGTAGAAAATAATAATTCCAGCAGGTACCTAAGAAAGTACTTAAACCCATTTCTTGCTTTCTGATTGGTCGTTAGACAAACTAATCCCAATTAGTCTGTTTTCTTAAATTTTTTTAATAAAGCCTGTTAAGTATTCTTAGAATTCAATTAAAGCTCTTAGATTATTTTTTAAATACCTACTCGTTTTTCGATATTTGAAATCTTGTGTAAATTGATAGTTTTTCTAATTTATTGGCCCAGAGCCAAAATGTCACCGTGTTATCTTATCTTAAGTACTTTTCCATTTCAAATTGTTTTTCGTGTTTATTAACTTTGTTTTCATATCGTTTGTATTCAAATTCTACTTAATTGGATAATAAATTTTAATTTTTTTGTAATAATTGTGCTATTACTATGTCCCCACAATTAAAATTGTATTGAACCTTGAAATTGTCATAAATCATAAAGTTTTCGTAGGTTTATCGACGTGTGTGTTTGTGTATAATCGTAAAATTATATATACTAGCACCTTTTCCAAGCAATAAAAAGAAAACTTAATTTTTTTGGTGATCTAATCAGCAATTTTAAAAGTCGCTAATTTAAAAAATGAAATTAATATTGCAAAATGTATCGATAACTATTAATTTGTTTGATTTTATCACATAGATTAGTGAATTTGTTTGCTCGGCCTACGGGCTCACTTTTCAGGACGGGAGGGCCAGCATTAATTACTCGCGCCGCCTCGGTTGCCCAATCATAGTTTGAATTACTCGAATTGATCTTATGGGAATCCCAATTTTAGGCGACTTTTACCCCCAAATTTTGTCAACCAAGCACCAACTTTTTGCGACAAATCCTTGTGAATGGAAGCGTGATCTCTCAACATTTCATTAGAAACTTTAGTGAAATTGAGTACGTGACTAGCAGAACAAGGTTCCAAAATTAATCGATTTTAACGAACGTTGCTGTCTATCTTAAATGTCAAGATTTTGATATCTCGCTTTTTTGTTATCTCAACACCCAGGTGTCGTAATATTTGGGAAATAGTTGTCCACTTGCTAAAAGTAAGATAATGGAAGCTTCGGTGGCTTATTTTTGCTACTAGTTATTTACTTGAGAACCACTGATGCGGATGTGTTTTAATTGAATTTATTAATGTAAGTTTTTTTACTACTGTCTACTCGTTCTAATTTCTATCGGTATTGCAAATTCCATTCAAAATTATCAAGTTACCATTTCCGACTTGCAAAAAATGTGATTTTACGTTATTCGTGCGCTTGCAAAAAATTGACCAGTGCAGTTTCGTGCCGTGGTTTGGATTCCACGTTGACTGGTCTAAAAGTGACGTTCAGGTTTGAAGTTTTTATATTAATTTTGAACGTAGAAGGTTACGTATTACTTAATCACATTTTTTTTACGAAGTTATCAATCATAGATTTGATAAAATAATATTTGAAGAGAGTATCTCAAGTTAGTTCAAATAGGTCGTTCCGTACGTTAAGATTTTTTCTTATCGTATTTAATAATTATTATGGAAAGATTATTTAAATTTTATTAAATATGTAAACACAAGATTTTTTGATTTATAGTGAAATAATTCGTTAAAAGTTTTCCCAGTTGTTTTTTTACCATTTACGGTATAACAGGTAATTTTAAATATCAATTATGGAATCCTGGTTACCAAATTTTTGCCTTTATCTAAATGCACTTCAACGGTTGTTTATGCAAATATATCTGAAAAAACTTGTAAAAATAACAGGTTTTGAATTTTTGGAACTACTTTTGGATTTTTTTTGTAAAATTGCCCCAATAAAACGAGATGTTATCGAATCGTTAACTCAAACTTTGAACTTGAACTTGCTGAAAAAATACTTGGTTAAGTTTATTTATTTACATTAATTTTGTGATACTTTTTACATAAGCAATTTAGATAATTTTTTACAATGTAACATTTAATATTACACAATAATTATGTAGGTTGTAACACAACGAGGTGTTTTTAGGTTACCAGGTGCACTCAGGTTGTTCTTGTTAGGACTTTCAAACGAAAATTTTTGCTTTCTATTGTGTTTGTGCACTGTGCAACCTCCATAATTAGCGTTCGAATTAGCGAAATTAATTACAAATTAACACAGAAATTCGGTAACTGTTATGAGGTTTGTTTGTTTTAATTGATCAAATTTGTATGGATGGACCATCGTAAAATTTTCCCAGATTCGGATTATCGAATAAAAATTTGTTTGATCTATGATCTGTTTGCGTCAAAGCAATAAAATGAATTTCTTCAGTAAGTACCAGAAATAGACTTGAAACAAATTAAAATCAAATTCGTTATCCCCGAATATTGGGGTTGATGACATGGGAACCTTGATTTCGGCAACCTTGAAAAGAAAGTATTGATCTCGGTAGGCCGTTGCGACTGTACGCATCGCGTTTTTAGGGGATGAACTTGACTCGATAACTTTCTTTCCGCTGCTTCTGTTCATGAAATTTTGTGTTTGTTGGTTCTCAGCATCCACATTTTTAAAGTTTCATTCATTTCTCGTGTTTTCCAACGGGAAATGACGATTACTATATTAACGGCGGGCGCCCTGAATCCTTAACATTAAAAATGTATTTACGAGGGATTATTTTAAATTTTAGTTTGTTATTCTTTATTTTTCAAATTCTGTGGTGTTACTATTTTGGGAAAACAAATTTACCGATATATGAGATTAAATTTCCATAATTATTTTTGGTTATTACAAAATGCTCCGCATTAAACGTGCCATAATTGATTTTATCAAATTTATTGCATTAAGTGTGATGACATGTACAATTTACTACATTATTAATGTGCCAGTGGTGAAAATGTTTGCGGTAAATTATTCTCGCCCAAATCGACAAGGTTGTTTATTCCTGATATCATAATGACATGTTTGTACAAAGATATGGTAATGATACATAGCAATGTCATTAGTTAATCATGAAAAGCATTTTAAAATTATAAATTATGTCACTATACATCGGACACAAAAGTATCTTTAACTCGGCCTGCGGCCTCGTCAACCATGACACTTTCTGATATAAACAAAATCTCGTGGAAAATCATATCATCTGATATAACTTACCGAAACTTTTTGCCCAAATTTGGGCCCTAAAAGTCCCCTAGTGCGCCTATGAACTTTCGAACCATTAGTATTCTTCACTTTGAACAGCCATCCGACTCGTATTGATTCAACATTAAAAGCGTTGTTTTCAGATTAGGAAAATTTCTTGGAGTTGTCTTATGTAATTATGTAGATTTCCAGCATCTCGTTTATTTCTTGGAAAATAAATTTGTTATCTTGCTTACGTATTTATTTGGCAAATACTGCACCGCAATAAATTTCATAGGCACCCAAGTTTTTTTAAATTTCGGAAAATAAATATTTAGACGGCCTTGAAATGAAAATAAAACTCTTGTTTACTGATCACCTACTGATCCAGTAACTGAAAATAAATTCTACCCGTTTAATAATATTATGATTTAAGGTGTGAAATTTCACAAATTTGATTTTTAACGAACAAAAATTTTGCTTGAAAAATACACCAATGAAAATTTTAGTTATACCGCAGCTTATCGTAAGTTTTTATACTTGCAAATTTTAATTTTTCAAATTTTGGGAAACATTTTGTCAAGGTTAAATTTCGGAAGTACAAATTAAGGATCGATTTATATATTTCACGGGCGACGCCCTTGAACCGGCATTTCGACAAGGATTTTCCGACGAGTGAATTTTCACCTAACCCAAAATTTTCTGATAAAATTAAAAATAAAATAAATTATTCGTTGCATAATTTTTACAAAAATTTCTATTTTGATGCGGTGGATAATTTTATGACGCTAAATTGTTATTATTTTTATTTTATTGCGCAATTTTTCAAATTTATTGAACATAAATTTTTTTCAACTCGAAAGTTTGAAAAACTTGCACCACGGAACTGGAAAATAATCGACCAGTTTTTTAAGACGGAAGTTAAACAAATGTCAATTAGTACCAAACTCCTTCGAAATTTTGTTTCATTCGTTTCAAGCAAAGGTGAAAAATAGCCGATTTGCGCACGCTGTGATTTATTTGATTTATTTTTAAAAAAGTTGAAAGTGTTCTAAATTGGCACAAAAAATAAAAAGTTTTTCATTTGTTACAGGAGCGTTTTGCCAATAAAGGATTTAATCGTGGATTTCTTACCATATGGCGCCGTCTGTCTTCTCCCCAAACTCATTAGCGTGGAGCGCATTGCCAGTTGCAGTTTTCCTCAGTTATCTTTGGCTGAGAAGAAAAAGATCAGAATTTCCAAGTGACATTGACGTATCCGAACCTAAGGTTTTTCATACCGAGGAAAAAGATTTGGAAGAAGTACCCGAAACACAACCGCTGTTGGTGACTCCTAGAAAGAGTACCAGATCATTATCGGGTGTCGAATCCTCGCCCATTGATATATCATACCCCCCAGAATTGAGAGTGACTAATTCTAACGAGTACGTACCGGATGAAGATTTAGATACAGAACTTCGAAGAGCCAGTTCTACCAATATTTTTGATCGATACCAAGCAGTTAATCAATCAGTTACTGATCAAAAGTCGACCCAACTTGATCAAATCCCAGCTGAAGAAAGCGTTTTTAAAGTACAATTACAACCGCTTGACGGTAGTATTTCTGCCACTGCCCAAAACAATACTATGACCCAATTTGATACGTCTAACCATTCAGAACCAAATCAACCCGAACAAGGTGACATTTTAAGCCAATCTTTCCAAAACGAAATAATGGCCCACGAACATTCGCATCTTTCCCACCAATCTTCCAGTCAGATTGAATCTGCAGATGACTCAAAATCTTCCAATTATGCAGTACAATTGAAAGAAGAAGTCGCCCCAACTCGAAAAGCTTCTGAAGAAGCTACTACTCTCGTGGAAACTTCTGATGAAGCCTCCACTCCAGTGGAAACCGTCGAAGAGGTCTCTTCCACTGTGGAAAGCGCCCCAATAGACGAAAGTTCCGCTTCAAAAGAGGAAACCCCCGAAGAAATGTCTACGCCCATCGAAACTCGCGAAGAAGTTTCTTCAACCGTGGAAATTTCTGAAGAATCTACAACTGAGAAACCACAACCTGCTCTAAATTACGTGGAGCTCAAAATAGAAGATGCCTCCACTCAAACAAGTAAAACCGAAATCATTCCCAAACAGACCGGAGCTATTCCCAAGACTGGAAAGAAGAAAAGACAAAAGTTTAGACCTCTTCCTTTAGAAACTATAACCGGTGGAAAGCCTCAGTCTTATAGCAGAAATAAAAGAAGAAACGAACGTCGCTCAAATTATGCTAGTCAAGCTGATAGGTTTGATGATGACGTCTTGAGAAAAACTTGTGAACGCGCCTCTGCTAATAGTCCCACCAGTGCTTCTTCGGGCAGCATATCCAGCCTAGCAGTAAGTATTAAATCTATTTTATATCTGATCCAAGATTGTAACAAATAAAAAAATGATAATTTAATAGCGGCCTTTAGACATGTAGAAAAAATCGGAGCCGATTTCCCGCTTCATATTTTGTTTTGTAGTAATGTATTTGTTTTACTTATTGATCACAATTATAAGCACTACTAATAATACTTTAAGGATAGGTTTGCTTACCCGGATTTACCGTACCATATCTTGCCACGTTTTATAGAAGAGGGACACTACTTTTGCACGGAATGTAACACCCACATTTTTCTCACAGAAATGTATAATAGGTTACAAAATCGTAATCTATCTACAGTTGAAGTATGTTTTTTGTTTGTTTTTTTGTTTTTGCGTTTATTCTCTTTAGTTTCAATGCCGCGCTGAGAAGCCACTGGAAATTTTGGAAAATTTTAAATCTTTTTATATATGTTATTGGTTTTTTTTTGCTGTTTTGTTAATTAGTTATTAATTTAATTTGTCCAATTTACCCACAAACAAAAAACCAATACTATATTTAAAATATAGATGCTATAAAGGAAATCAATTTAAAGCTTTTGTTTTTCAGGATTCTACCGATAGCGGTAAAGGCGTCAGCGAAATTGCATCTCCCCCTGCTTGTCGGTTGACTCCAACCAACGATGAAACTAAAAATGAAAACACTAGCTACAGTTTCACTATACCCCATAAATTTGTTGGCCTACTGAAAGGAACACATTGTGATCACATCAATATGGTTAAGAGAACGGCACACGTAGAAATAGATTTAATGATAACGAATCCACGTGCCACCAGTGCTGCACGCAAACAACAAGTTTGTACTATCCGAGGTAAATAATTAAATATTTTTTATTTTTTTGATTAATCGGGAACATTGTAGGAACAAAGAAGGCAATTGACCAGGCGTTGTCTATGATTAAGGAACGTTTTCCAAGACAAAGGTATCCCGAGATAACGTTTAATTCTGTCGAGTGTCCTCGATCCCATTGGAAGCAACCTAGACTTCCTTTGAAACTCCAATATGTAAGTCAAGTAAGGAATTTTAAAATTGAAGCAACCTTCATATTTTTGTTGATTTAGTTACAGTTAGTGCCAGGAATAAGTAACGATACACTGATTTCATGCTTAATGGCGCCCGACCACTACTACATGCACATGCACTTAAGTCCAAGTCATATGGACTTAGTCATGTTTACTAGTTACATGAAAGACTTATACGAAGTAAAGATCGAAGATCAATTATTACCGAAGGAAGTACCCGTGGGTGCCGGCTGTGTGGCAAATCTTTATAACTCTTGGTACAGAGCTCAAATAATGTCGACTGACCCCGAGAGTAATGAATCGGTTATAAAGCTATTAGATTATGGTGGTACAGAGAAAATAAGCAATAACAACTTAAGGCAATATCACTACACCTTAGTAACTTTACCTTTCCAAGCAGTCGAATGTTATTTGTATAACGTAAAACCTAAAGGTAAAAAAAGTGGTTGTAGTGGTGGTTAAGATGTTATTCTAATTATTAATTATTAACAGGCGAAAATTGGAGTTGGGCTGCGTCACAATGTGTAACAGAATTAACCACTAATGTCTTGCTTGCGACTCACATTTTTGGATATAGAGAAAATATTCCCGAAGTGAAGGTTTATACCCCAGATGTAAGTTTATAAGCTCACTTTATGAAAAAGTGTAACTAATCTTTTTTACTTTTAAAGGGTACTTGCATAAACGATGAATTAGTGAGAAAGAATTTTGCCGAGTACGTATTTAATGAAAATATAACCAATGAGGATGAAGACAACACAGAAAATGTGCAACCTGTTGAGTGTACTGAAAATGAAAATTTGTATTTAATACAAAGTACCAACTAGCTAAATATGTTGCCAATAACTACGTGTAGTTTTTGATGCTACAGATGTTCTGCTGGTATTGTTCCATCAACAACGGGAACTAGTTGATAGGATCCGTGATATAATTATTTTTGGTTGATCTATTAGAAAACTTCACTTGTTGCATTATGCATCTTTTTAAGTCGAGTTTGACCGATGTATACTCGGTAATTGTGCATGTTTTATTTTGATGTATAGAACGTACATAATTTATTATGTTTGGGATTTGAAAATTGTAATTTATCTAATGAAAGTTTTTCTTCATTTTTCCACTTTTATTTTCAAATTACAGAAATGTGCCAATTTGTTCTCCGATTTTGTAGATTTGGCATTTTTATGTAAATATAAAGTATGTAAATAGAGTTACTTAGTTTTAACTGTAAATAATTCTTATTGTCATTTAAATTTAAAAGTCATTGAAATTTTGTTCCTTTATTTTATAAATTTTTTTATACTCATGATTAAAATTACTACAATTTGAATTTAGAACCCTATTATCATGTTAAATTTAAAAATCTTGTGGTTTTGTTTTTGTAAAGAATTGATACTTTGACTGTATATTTAGAGTACTTTTATAAAATTAAAGTGTTTTGAATAAAATTATAATAATAAATTTTATTTAAATTATTTTGTTGTTTCTCTTAGCCTTCCATGATCACTACCTGATGTTATTATTTATTAATTAGCTCATACATTAATATAAAAAATTACTTTAAATTTGAAAACATTAACCTCATCAGTCGTTATTCGTCCATTCCTCTGATAATTAAGCCTCCCCCCCTAAGTGGGGGGTGAGGGGGTTTTCCTCATAACTCTCCATGCTGGACAGGCGGGTTGGCGAATAGTCCACATCCATTTTGGATTTTTTAGATCACAGCACATATCCGACGCAACCAGGATTAGAACTGCGGTTTCCTGTTCTTTAGACTGCAGGTCTTATATTCTACCACAATGTTTCTCAAATAGTAGCCAGCGGAACTTCAGGGGTTACTTGACAAATTCACATAAACATGTTCTAAAGTTGAATGGAACATTAGATGGCAAGCGACCTCACTTCGAGTGATCGGTGTAATGGAATATTCTAACGTGGTCACTATCTTTAACTGTAAATAAAATGTAACTCGATTGCGATCTTGGTTTGATTGGATAAATGCAAAAATCGCGATCCCGGTCCTGCAATTCCTCAAATAATTTTGTATCTGCGATTTGTAGTATTATCAATCAACGGTAATATTTAAAAAATTATGTTTACCCTTCCGTGAAAAAATCGTACGGACGCCTATGTCTGAAGTCAATCGTCGCGTCGTGTGAATTTTATGAACTTCGTGATCGGTGATCTTTCGCGACGGTTCGTCATTTGTGACAGTACACGAAAGTGAAAAGGTGTAAATTATTATGTTCTTCATCGTTTATCAATTTAAAAATGAAAATTAATAAATAATTTTTGTACAAATGTGTTCCGGATGAGTGCCTGTAATCACAAAATGCTGTGTGAAAATACCAATAAGTTCTGGTACGTTGTCAAATAACCCAAATAGTTTCAAGTAATTTATAACCTTAAAATAAACAACTTACTAATTTTTAAATTAGATTACAACCAAATACAATTTTTGTATTAAGATAGATAATATGTATTTGTTATAGGCTTTCATAACGAACAAGATCAGTGGTAGAGTTCAAAACTGTACAACGACAATTGGGAAATTGAAGAAATCTATCACTATCATTTCTATCTATCACCTTGCGAACCTTTCAAGTGATTTTGTTGACAAAAAAAGGTGACAAATTTTAATGAACGCAGTTAATAAATTTAGGGTTCCCCTTCGCAATTGACAGTTGGTCAAATCCTTCACTATTCTGCGATAAAAACGGTGCTATGTAACGAAAATAGGATCTTATCGTTTACATGCTTACACCACTGAGGTGCACGAATGGATTAACTGAAGGTTTATTATGTAAATTGGGAAGAAGTGCGAGGCCAATGGCCGTTCTATGTTGCGAGATATGAGGCACGAAAAGCTATGTTTTGTGATGATGGATAGTGGTATCAAAAAGCCAGATAAAAAGAGTGGTCATTTTTCAGAGCGCATGTTTACCATCAAAATGGCCACTGCTTGCTGTGTTTTGTGCGCTAACAAAAACAAAAATTGGAGTAATATTTTTGACTGGAAGCCAATAAAAATTGATTTTTAATTTATCAGCTTTGTACGAGATTTTTTGTGGCTTCGTTTAAGGTCATTTGTGAGATTTTATAATTCTAAAAAGGCAAATCTTGTCCTGATTTGCGTTTTGCAAGTAAACTTTTTTAAATTGTCAATCTCTCGGTATTCGGAAATTGGCATATGAATGGCATGAGTTACTAAGCTTCATCATTTCTAGTAAGTGGGTTGAGAAAATGTTCATCGTACCTTCATCTTTCTTTGGCTAAAAATAGCAGATGTTGTATCACATCTACTAGATGCATGGTTGAAAAAGATGTGGGTAGATGTGAATTGGTAGAATTTGGAAGATGTTGTCAAATGTCATAGATACCTTCTTATGCTAAATGTCGGACATCGGGAGATTGCTAGTTTGGAGAGGTTTACATGACCAAATTTAAAAATTTTGGTACTCGGTGAACACAAAATTTGATGCTTTACAACTTTTATTTGATGTTTTCAAAAGACATTATTAATTCATTATAAAACGAGTCTTAGTAAAAATTTCAAAAACTCTTTTTATGTATCTTCAAGTGGCATGGAAATGTACACATTAAGGCTTGATAAAAATTTTAGTAAGAGTCTACTTTATAAATAGATAACAGCAAAATTTACTTGCGGTCTGAGAAATCACATGTCAGTAACTACGTTCCTGTAATTGCCATTTTTATACCAAAAACAATAGGTGCATTTCTTAAATTTTATTATTAGTCGAAAAATATTACTAACGAGATTATTTTATACATTACGTTTACTAACATTTGAACTGACAGCATGGTAATCCCCTTGAGTTTATAAGTTTGGTTTTGCAGTCAAAATCGTGTCAACTTTTTTTTCCCTGGTGCATGCAAGACGAGTTGGAACCGAATGAATCTGGACTGACGTGTATTTTTTTCTGCTTTGCAGATTCGAAACATCCAAGAGCCATTCAAGGAGGATCTACAATTTTGGAAGCTGGACAGTTTTAAAAGTTTAAAAAGAAGCTTGCAGACCAACGAAATGTTTTGATTGGAAAACTTGGTCCAACGAGATGAAAATGAAAAAACATAAATTAAGGCGGGGTTCTGCAGGAGAGCTGTTAAAGAAAAAGTTAGTTATATTTTCCTCTTTTTAAATAAGTAATGTATTGTATTGTACTTAGGGGTCGTTTGGCTACGAGAGCCTTTCAGAACTGCGACCAGTATTGATCTTTTGTTCATAACCCTACTAATTAGTTATTCAGGAATTCAATTTCGCTTGCAAAACACAGAATGCTCCTGAGAGGTAAGCTTTTTACCTCTTTGGGCGTCAGTTGTATCTGTCCCATATGTTTAAGCCTAATTCTGGCTAAGACATCGCAGTTACAAAGGATGTGCTCGGCCGTCTCTATTTCCGATTCACAAAGTCTGCACCTGTCATTTCCTTCCAGTCTCTTTTTTTTGAGGTGATATTTCACCGGGCAATGTCCGGTGAACAGCCCCGTAATGAGTCTAATTTCGTTCTTAGTTAGAAGAAGAAGCTTTTTTGCTTCTGCAGTCGAGTACTTTATAAATTTCTTCGCCTGTCTTTGTCCTGGTGTATTTTTCCAGAGGGTTTCTTTGCTCTTCGCCTCCCATTTTTGGACCTCCAACCCGCTGTGTGCTTTGGTTAACCCACAGAATGGTTCGGGTCCAGTCGGGGGCGTTCTTGAGCCTGATCTAGCTAGTCTGTCAGCTATTTCATTACCCTCTATTCCTTCATGACCTGACACCCAGCGTAGGGCAATTTTATTGCCCATTGCCAGTTTCTTGAGAGATTGTCAACATTCCCATGTGGACAAGGACTCAAAACTATTTGCTTCGAGTGCCTTTATCGCAGCTTGGCTGTCCGACATTATATTGATCTGCTTGCACTTTAAATTCCTCTGGAGGCATTTATGGGCACACATTTCAATTGCAAGTATTTCAGCTTGCATAATTGTGGGGTAGGTTCCTAAGGCTATTGATGCCGTGTATTTTGGGCCATATATGCCTATACCTGTTCCCTGTTCAGTTTTTGATCCATCTGTATACCAGTTGGAGGATTTGTTATCCACTTTTATTGTTTGGCTTCTAGCCGTGTTGCGGTCCTGAATGACAACCTCAAACGGCTGTTAGAAGTCAAAAGTTTTTGGAATAATATCCAAAGGTTTTTCAAACAGATCTGGCTTTAGAAAGTCCAGTATCTTTAGGTGACCTGTCTTGTCTCTTGGTTTGAGTTTCCTGATTTGGGCAATTTTTACGGCAGCTTGTAGACCCTCCCTCTGCACTTGTATGTGTAGAGGCGGTAGATCCAAGAGTGCTTCCATAGCCACTGTTGGGGTTGTGCGCATAGCTCCCGTTATGCCCAGACACACTAGCCGTTGCAATTTCTGCATTTTGCTTTGTGTCGTGATTTCTTTAGTTTTTGTCCACCACACAATTGATGCATATATGACAATGGGTCTTATTATTGCCGTGTATGACGGCACTACTTCCACTTTTGCGCTCTCTATTTCAAAAGCAATAGTAGCGTGATCTGAGAGGGATGCCTCCCCCATCACTCTCCAATTTTTAAGAATTTGGCTTATAAACGGAGTGGCCAGTGTGAGGTCGAGTACCTCTTGACGAATCGCGTTTATAAAGGTCGGTTTTTTACCTTCATTTATAATGTCCAAATTGTTTTAAATAAGTAGTTTTACTGTGTTGAAATTAAAAAGCATGAATCGATCCTATAATTTTGTTACGGATTTTGTGATGGATTTGTTTTGCAAATTGATTACAGCGACACCATGTAAAACTACGAATAACTACGTTCTTACCGACAGCTGCAGATTACTATACATTTATTGACAATTACAGTTATCTGTTAAACTTTTGATACCAACATGGAACTGCTGACATTTACAGTGCCTTCCTTCAACTATAGACTCGTGCATACTTACCGACAATTACAGATTCCTGTTATTTATCGATATCTACCATGGACTTAGAAAGATAGGACCAGCAACTAAGATACAAAATGGCGACCTCTTAACCGTATGGGTTCATCACTTCTACCGCTAGGATCGCTGAATTCCTGTTCCGAAATATTCATTTGAATATTTTATTTTCAAATTATTTTCATTACAAAACTTACTTTTTCACACATATAAAGTTTTTTTAAATAATAAAATACGTACTATTTAAAAAGAAATTATATAATATCAATTATTTTAAAAAAATTTCTTTTAATTTTTATCACTATTCCAAGCATGCGCGTTGTTGACAGCTGTCAAATTTCTTTACCAAACTTAATTCTTTGTAGTTTGAATAAAAGTGCACGTACATGTATGAAAAATGCATTACTGTTTTTAATACATAATATATTTTCAATCTTTAATATTTTATTTTCATATATTGGTTTAATTAATAATTTTCAATTTGAATTTAAATCGTATTTCTGGAACAGGAATTCAGCGATCCTAGTAGCGGTAGAAGTGATGAACCCATACGGTTAAGAGCTCGCAAATTTTAAGCTTTCAGGTAGGGAGTTGCGGGTCCTATCTTTCTAAGTCCATGATATCTACAGATTACCATTACATTGGAATTTTGACATCTATTATTTGTTTCATTGCATTACCGACTGCGGTTTATTTTGGTTGTTCCAAAATTTTCCGGCGTTTTATACAATTCAAATTATTATTATCAAAATATTTCGGCAATTATCAGTTTGAAAATGAAAAATAGTAAATCATTGTTGTATAAATGTGCTTCGGATGGGTCGATGTATTGTTAACAGAAAACGCCAATAAGTTTTAGTAGATAATCAAAGAGTTTAAATTATTTAATTATCAAATAATCCCATTATAAACAACTTACTAATTTTTAAATTTGTTATAGATTTTTATAGCAAACAAGATTCATGGTGGAGTGCAAAATTGTACAACGACAATTGGGAAATTGAAGAAACCTTAAGCTGCTGCAGCATTTGAAAATGAAAGGTTAGTTTAGTCATTTTTTTTAAATCCAGTCTTGACTATTATTTGTAGTTATCATAATGTAATTTAGTTTTTCTCTTGCTCCCAAAGTTGCTAACCTTTCAAGTGATTTTGTTGACAAAAAAATCTTTTTTTTCAAATCTATCCCTACTACTGGGCGTTAAAAACGGTGCTGTGTATCGAAAAAAGGATCTTATCACTTACGTGCCTACCAGTAACGCGCACGAATGGATTCAATGAATGTTTATTATGTAAATTATTGCTTGATATAAGACGTATGAAGAGGTATGTTTTGCGTTGATGGAGAGTGCTATCAGAAACCTAGATAGAAAGAGTGGCCATTTTTCAGAGCGTATGTTTACCATCAAAATGGTCACCGCTTGCTATGTTTCGTTTGCAAAGAAAAACAGGAATTTGAACTGATTTCTATCTACTCAAAATCTCTGTTTTCATTTGAAAATAAATCAATTTTAACCAAACCACAACGATAGACATGTTTCGATCTTATTAGATCTCATCAGTGACGTATAGTTGTAATTTGGTTATAATTGATTTGGTGTTTTACCTTATACTCATCAATAAAAAAAGTTTATTCGTGTTAATAAACATTTTCTATTGTTGAGTTTTAGGACTTATATATAGAGTATTTTTTAGAGCCTGTAAGTCCAGACCCTAGTTACGTGTCTACTACTCACACGCGTCCATGGATAAACGAGATTCTTGCTACTGAACACCTACTCAATGACCTATTTTAAAAATAAAAGCAAAGTTGAACAATATTTCAATCTTATCCATATGGATTTGCATATTGACCACAAATTTATTCCGAAAAAAGAAATAAAACTACAAATGAGGGGTTTTTCTCATTATTTCCTTCTACGTCAAGCAATATTTCATCATTTTTGCCCCTTTCTTCTACCTTTGTCATGCTGCATTACATTTCTTCACGCTATACAATAACCCTCTCAACTTTCCCCCTTTTTGTATACGTAATTTATGGTCGACCCCCTAACCTAAGCTCACACGTTTTAAAATCTATCAAAGCTTGCTCTTCTTTTTAAATAGGCCAGTCCGTTATAGCAAAACAGGTATGAAAAATTGCGAAAGTTTTCAAATTTTGAGACAATATTGGAGGAGGTAAAAAATTCGATTTTGCATCTTTTTCTGCTCTCCGGAACATTGTTAAATGAACAAAAAAGGTAAATTTACAATAACTATTTGAAAAGAATTCTAAAACCTTGAAGAACACTAGAATAATTATTACATGTTTTTAATAAACTTTGTACCCTGCTACAATAACCAGAACATGGCAAATAGTAGTTGATTAATTTTATATTGTTATATTTTGTCTAAAAATTCGAAAGTCATGCTTATGTAATAATTAAATAAGGCAAATTAATAATCACAACTATTTGTGGTGTTCCGATCATCGCAGCAGGGTGGAAACTATAGAAGATAATTAATAATTATTAAAATTAAAATGTTCTCCAAGATTTGCATAAACAGAATTTTTTTCATAGTTATTGCAAGTTTATGTTCAATTTTTAACAATTTAGCAATGTTCCGGGGGCAGAAATTATTAATGTTTTACCTTCTACAATGTTGTTTCAAAATTTAAAAAGTTCCGGATTTTTTATGTAACTTCACATTCTAAGTTCCTAATGACTAGAATAAAAAATTTGTGGTAAGCGAGTTGAGCGGTCGGTAGCGAGAATTTCGTTAATCCAGTCGTGTACGAAAGTGGTAAATACTTGACGGATAAGATCCTTAATATTTTTTGTTTTTGCGGTGGACGTCATCGAGATAATCAAGAACACAGTTCACGTTATCGAATACTTTTGGCACTTAGACCTTTCTGAACTTATGCTAGTCAATTGAAAAAAAATTGCAAACCCAGTCCTGTATTTCCTTCTGTATTTATTTATGTTCTAATAATCTAATAATATACCCCCCTCTTTTTGTAGTTTTTATTCTTTGTATTTTTACGTGACCGCAATTTTGGTGATTACGTTAACAACAGAACCATGAATCAGATTCGGCATTATTACGAACGGTTAGCGTGCGTCACGCGAGAAGTAGAATCTCCCCTTCCCCTATTCAATCGGTAAATTTGATTTCGGTTGTCATTTGGGGGTGAATGTTTGAACACCGACAACGCGATTGCGATGCGGAACTTAAGGTACCTCTCTTGGCTTAAAATCCTAAAAATAAAAATACAGTGGTGGTCACATTATTGCTTTGAAAGTAATCAAAATTTTAAGCCTGTACCAAAATAATTTTCAAGACCTTTATTTTACGCTACGAGAGAGGCGCCTTAATAAAAACGTTGGACCTAGTAGCGTTAGTACTATAATTCTTTTTCTCTCTTCAAGGTTGTGTGTAAATTTGATGATGGTGAGCCATTCCGTTGGAGTGAATGTTTGAACACGATCGGAATGCGGAAATTAAAAAAAAAATCACCTCAATTTTTTCAATCCGGTGTTTAAATGTGACGATGGTGTGCCGTTTCATTGAAGTGAATGTTTGAACACCGAAAACGCGATTTCAAACTCGTTCAAGATCGGTGTGAAAATTTCATGATGGCGGGCGGTGAATGTTTGAAAACGCGATTTCGATGCGGAGCTTAATGAAAAAGTTAGATTAGTAGCGCCAGGACCATAACCCCCCACGCCCTGTTCAAGATCGATGTGCAAATTTGATGATGGCTGGCCGTGGATGTTTGCACACCGAAAAGGCGATTTCGATGCGGACCTTAAAAAAAAGTTAGATCTAGTAGCGTTAGCACCATAATTTCTACCCCCCCCCCCGCCCGTTGAAGATCGGTGTGAAAATTTGATGATGGCGGGCCGTGAATGTTTCCGGAAACGCGATTTCGATGTGGAACTTAATGAAGAAGTTAGATTAGTAACACCAGCACCATAATCCCCCCCGCCCTGTTCAAGATCGGTGTTAAAAATTTAATGATGGTGAGCCGTTCCATTGAGGATGAATGTTTGAACACCGAAAATACGGTATCTATGTGGAACTTTAAAATAGTAAGATCTAGTAGCGCTCCCCCCTATCTTTAAACCTGTGGTGTAAATTTGATGATGGTTAGCCGTTCCAGCCTAGTGCTATGATCCACCCACTTTAGCTTCTAGTCGACGAATTTTTATAAGTGTTAATAATATTTTTAATGTGTATTTTGTACTTTGCAGATTCGAAATGATGAGCCCACAATGAAGAGTCCACTACAATGATGGCTGAGGTACGCCGTCAGATCCAGTCGTTTGCAAGTGTCGCAGTGTGTGTTAAATTTAAATGTTCAAATACTTTGTAATAATTTCATATGTTCCAATACTTTGCAATGTTATATTGATGTGAATAAAAATACAAACTAAGTACAACAGAATTTTATTTAAAAGTCTTATACAATTCAAACTTAGAAAATATTTTAATACAAAATATTCAAAAATAAAATGGACAGCCTTTCGTTTTAAGCCTCTGAACCTGGACTCTTCCGGTCCACCACCGCTCGCTTCGCTCGCGGCAGCCCGACCGCCCGCCCCTAGAAGATACATTACTTATATACCCGAAATTCCCCACTCTTATCATCATGAATGGTGGGGTCGGTTTCCGAATGCATACGAATTAGAATCGCATTTTTCCACTACCACAAGCACATACGTAGATGTCAAAACATTTTTTGACAATTGGACTTAGTAAATTTTTTAAAATTTATTACTACTATGCACCGACTTTTCATTTTATAGTTGCCGCCGTTGTACAGCTCTTGTTGGTCCACTCCATAATACAAATACATGCAATTCTACCGAAAATTTTGGTGTCCTGTGGCCCAAATCGCAGTTGATGGACGCTATCTGAAATTAAAAATAATCTTTAAAACTTTAATTAACACGAGTAACTATAAATGAATAAATTCAAATAAATTATTTATTAAGCTTTCGGAAAAATTAATAGTTACGAGTTATTAATATAACATTTTTGCAATTAAAAATAAATTTCAAAATTACCGTTTTACTTACCAACTAAAGAACAAGCATTTTATTAGGAATCTGCTACGATAACCGGAACACCGGAAATAGTTGTGATTATTAATTTGAACGCCGATTAATTTGCTTCTTAGGTTACATACGCAATAATTTGTCTGACCTGCGCAGTTTTTTCGACACGATATACCACAATAGAATTAATAAACTATTATTTGCTATGTGTCCGTCATCGTAGTAAGGTGCAAATTTTATTAAAGTTGTGTAATATAACAACTATTGACTCATTGCTTAATGTCTATTATCACAGAGTCTTAACACAAGTCTGATACATTAATGCAATGACGTCAAGTATCAGACACAGAATAACATTGCGCAATGCCAGCTTACAGTTTAATTAATTACGTTTAATTGACCATAAACTGTAAGCTATCATTTCGCAATGTTATTCTGTGTCTGAGGCTTTTGTTATATTTCACAACTTTAATAAAATTTGCACCTTACTACGATGACGGACACATAGCAAATAATAGTTTATTAATTCTATTGTGGTATATCGTGACAAAAAACTGCGCAGGTCAGACAAATAATTGCGTATGCAATCCAAGCGGCAAATTAGTAATCATAACTATTTGCTGTGTTCTGGTTATTGTAGCAGTGTTACTAATAAAATGATTGATTGATGGAAACGATGATTTTGAAATTTCTATACAATTATGTCTTCTAATTTGATGTCTCGTATTATAATTACGATCGAACTTCACAGGTAAGTTCAATTGATTTAGTAATTAATACACTTCTTCAATTAATACAAATTTGCATAAATATATCATTTTTTTCATCAAGTTATTGCAAATTTAAGTTAATTTTTCAATAATTTAACAATGTTTCAGGGAGTGAAAAAATCCGATTTATTATATTTTGTTGAAGAGTGATTTTGAAGTTTTTTTTTAATTTCAGATATTCGTCCATCAACTGCAATTAGGGCCGGAACGGAAGATATCGACTTGTACTTATATTTGCAATGAATCTTAAAATTGCATGTATTTGTATTATCAAATACTATTATGGAGTGTGATAAATAGTATTATGAAGTGGACCAACGAGAGCTGTACAACGGCGGCAACTATAAAATGAAAAGTCGGTGTATAGTGGTAACAAATTTTAAAAAAATTTAACTAAGTCCAATTGTCAAATAATCTTGTAACATTTACGTATGTGCTTCTGATGGTGGAAAAATGCAGTAACAAACTACAAATGAAAAGTCGGTGCATAGTAGTAATAAATTTTAAAAAATTTACTAAGTCCAATTGTCAAAAAATGTTTCGACATCTACGTATGTGCTTGTGGAAAAATGCGATTCGAATTCGTATGCATTCGAAAACCGACCCCACCATTCATGATGATAGATGGGGAATTTCGGGTATATAAGTAATGTATCTTCTAGGGGCGGGTGGTCGGGCTGCCGCGAGCGAAGCGAGCGGTGGTGGACCGCAAGAGTCCAGGTTCAGAGGCTTAAAACGAAAGGCTGTCCATTTGATTTTTGAATATTTTGTATTAAAATATTTTCTAAGTTTGAATTGTATAAGACTTTTAAATAAAATTCTGTTGTACTTAGTTTGTGTTTTATTCACATCAGTTGATAACATTACAAAGTATTGAAACAAAGCATTTGTACATAATAAAATTACTACAAAGCATTTCAACATATAAAATTATTACAAAATATTTGAACATATAAATTTAACACACACTGCGACACTTGCAAACGACTGGATCCGACGACGCACCTCTGCTATCTTTGCCGTGGACTCCTCGTTGTAGTGGGCTCATCATTTCCAATCTGCAAAGTACAAAATACACATTAAAAATATTATTAACACTTATAAAAATTCGGCGTCTATAAGCTAAGTGGATGGATCACAGCACTGAGCTGGAACGGCTCATCATCAAATTTACAACACAGGTTAAAAGATAGGGGGCGAGAGCGCTACTTGATCTAACTTTTTTATTAAGTTCCGCATCTAAATCGCGTTTTCGGTGTTCAAACATTCACAGCCCGCCATCATCAAATTTACACACCGATCTTGCACGGCGAGGGGGGATTATGGTGCTGGGCGCTACAAGATCTAACTTTTTTCTTAAGATCCGCATCGAAATCGCGTCTGTGCGAAATCGCGGTGTGCAAACGTCCACGGCCAGCCATCATCAAATTTACACATCGATCTTGAACAGGGGGGGGATTACGGTGCTGGTGCTACTAGATCTAACCTTTTCATTAAGTTCCGCATCGAAATCACGTTTTCGGTGTTTAAAAATTCACGGCCCGCCATCATCAAATTTTCACACCGATTTTGAACGAGTGGGGGGGGGGTAATTAAGGCGCTGACGCTACTAGATCTAACTTTTTTACCAAGTTCCGTATCGAAATCGCATTTTCGGTGTTCAAACATTAACTTCAATGAAACGGCTCACCATCGTCACATTTATACACCGGATTGAAAAGAAAAAAAAAGATTTTTTTTTAATTTCCGTATCCCAATCGCGTTCAAACATTCACTCCAACGGAATGGCTCACCCTCATCAAATTTACACACAACCTTAAAGAGAGAAAAAGAATTATAGTACTAACGCTACTAGGTCTAACGTTTTTATTAAGGCGCCTCTCTCGTAGCATAAAATAAAGCTCCTGAACAAGTCAAAATTGTGCTGTTAATAATAAATATTTTTAAATAATTCCAACAAAATTACGAAGGTAAAACATAAAACTATTTTGGTACAAGCTTAAAATTTTAATTAATTTCAAAGCAATAATGTGACCAGCATTACAAGCGCTGTGATTGACTGGTCATATTTGAAGACATTATTGCTTCATAATTAATTTTAATTTCAAAATTTTAAGCCTGTACCGAAATAGTTTTATGTTTTACCTAATTAATTTTTTTTAAATCGTGTAAAATATTTTTAATTAACAGCACAGTTTTGACTAGTATTTTTAGGATTTTTAGCCAAGAGAGGCACCTCAAGTTCCGCATCGCAATCGCGTTGTCGGTGTTCAAACATTCACCCCCAAATGACAACCGAAATCAAATTTACCGATTATATAGGGGAAGGGGAGATTATACTTTTGGCGTGACGCACGCTAACCGTTCGTAATAATGCCGGATCTGATTCATGGTTCCGTTGTTAACGTTATCACCAAAATTGTGGTCACGTAAAAACTACAAAGAGGGGGGGGGCATTATTATAAGATTCTCGTGTTACAATGCAACTCAACGCAGAAATACAGGAGCAGGTTCGTTTTTTTTCAGTTAAACAAAATGAACTCGAAAAGAAACAACCTAAAGTTGCAGGGACGAATTTCCACTTTTTTCGCGACGGAAAATACATGTTCGATTTTTTACGTTTATGAAATCAAGCAAAATCACATTTTTTGCGAAACGGAAATACAGGACCGGATTCGCCGTTTTACAATAATTATAAAATTTAAAAATTTTTTGTTGTGTATTTGATATATTGATCGTCCACCGCAGAAGCAAAAAATGTTAATGATCTTATCCGTCAAGTATTTATCACTTACGTACACGACTGGATTAACGAAATACCCGCTACTGACCCCTTAACTCGCTTACTACAAATTTTTTAAGGCCAGTCATTACAAACTGAAAATGTGAAAATTTAGATAAAAATGCTGGAACTTTTTAAATTTTGGGACAACATTGAAGAAAGTAAAACATTAATAATAATCCCCCCCCCCCCGAACATTAATATATTAAAAATTGAACGTAAATTTGCAATAACTTGATGAAAAAAAATTCCGAAATTTATGCAAATCTTGGAGAACATTTTAATAATTATCAAAAATTTGCACAAATTTTGCAATTTTTTTCAAAAAGTTATTGTAAATTTACGTTTTTTGTTCATTTAACAATGTTCCGGAGAGCAGAAAAGTGTACAAAATGTGATTTATAACTTATTTTACCTCCTCCAATGCTGTCTCAAAATTAGAAAACTTACAATTTTTTCATACCTCTTTTGCTATAACGACTGGCCTATTTAATAAGAAAAGCAAGCATTGATGGATTTGGAAACGTATGAGCTTAGGTTAGAGGTCGACCATAAATTACGTTCGCAAAAAGGGGGAAAATTGGGGGTTATTGTATAGAGCGATGAAATGTAAAGAGGACGGGGAGAAGAAATGTAATTCAGCATGACAAAGGAAGAGGAAGGGGGTAAATTGCTGGAATATTGCTTGACGCAGAAGGAAATAATGTTTTTTTTTTAAATTTTTTTAGAATAAATTTAGTCAATATGTAATCCATATGAATAAGTTTGAAATATTGTTAAACTTTGCTTTTCTTTTTAAAGTAAGCCATTGAGTAGGCGTTCGGTAGCGAGAATCTCGTTAATACATGCATGCATGTCAGTGGTAGACACTTAACTAGGATCCGGACTTATAGGTACAAAATATACCCTATATTATCATCCCTAATATAACTCAACAATAGAAAATGTGTATTAACACGAATAAACTTTTTGTATCGATGAGTTATGTTAGGACTTAAGGGGGGTTTTCTTCCAAGTCCAATTTGTTAGTGCCTATAAATCCGGGCCCTACATATTACGATCTAGAAGCAAATTAAATTTTCTACGACATCTTTACGTTAATTATTGATCTTGGGGAGGAGTACGAGGCCGTAGGTCGAGCTATGTTTTGTGACGATAGAAGATGACCTCAGAAAAAACATGAGAAGAGTGGTCGTTTTTTAGTGAGCATATTCACCAATAAAATGGCCACCGCTTGCTATGTTTCGTTAGCTAACGAAAATAGAAATTTGGAGTAAATAAAAATTACTTCAAATTTCTGTTTTTCTTCTGTACTCAACCAGCGGTTACATCACCCCACGGCTGTCCTATTGAAAATGACCACTCTCCATCAACACAAACCATAGCTCTTCGTACTTCCTATATCGAGCAACGATTTACATAGTAAACATTCAATTAATCCATTCGTGCGCGTTACTGGTAGGCAAATGATAAGATCATTTTTTCTTTACACAACACCGTTTTTATGGCAGAGCGGTGAAGGATTTGACAAACTGTTGGGGGGGGGGGGAGGAGAAACTCTCAATTTATCAACTGCGTTAATTAAAATTTGTCACCTTTTTTGTCGACAAAATCACCCCAAAGGTTAGCAATTTGGGGAGAAAGAGAAAAACTAAATTACATTAAGATAACTACAAATGAGAGTGGAGACTGGATTTAAAAATATAACTAAACTAACCTTTCGTTGTCAAATGCTGCAGCAGCTTAAGGTTTCTTCAATTTCCCATTTGTCGTTGTACAGTTTTGGACTCCACCATTGGTCTTGTTCGTTATGAAAGCCTATAACAAATAATAAAAATTATGTAGGTACTTTACTGCAAATTTCACAGATTGGTTCTAATTTTACTTAAAAATTATTAACTTGTTTATTGTTAGGCTATAAATTGCTTGCCACTATTACACCACTTACCAAAACTTATTAATATTATTGGATAGTATTATATGGTTACAGCCGCTCATCCGGACACATTTGTACTACAATTATTTATTAATTTTCATTTTTAAATTGATAATAATCGCTAAAGAACTTTCCTGCTCTGCATTGTTGTGTATGAACACCAAGCTAACACCACACCACCACACTAACTGTCAGGCTGTCATCTGTCAGATGTCAAACCACGAACACACAAAGTCAAAAAAATTCAAACGATAAATGCCGATTACGATTTCAGACATAGGCGTCCGTACGATTTTTTCACGGAAGGGTAAAAATAATTTTTTTTTAAATTCCTTTTAATTTAAATTTAAATTCCGGTCCCCCAGGACCGGGATTACGATGATACTAACTGAATATCATAAGAGGCAAATTTAATTTTTCCCAGCCGAAATACAGGAAAGGATTCGCGATAATTTGCAGCCTCGATACAAGACAGGATTCGCGATTTTTGCAATTACTAAACCAACAGCCCCTAACTGAACATCACAAAGTGCAACTTTAATATCACGCAGCTACGATACAGGACAGCATTCGCGATTTTTACAACTAATAAACCAACGTACCCTAACTGAACATCACAAGGTGCAAATTTAACATTTCGCAGTAACAATACAGAACAGGATTCGAGATTTTTACAACTATTAATAACCTGAGAGATCAAAATTAAAGTGACAAGAAGCAAATTTACTTTTACGCCGCCAAAGTACAGAGGGGAATTCGAAATATTTACAATTATTAAACCACAATCACAAGGAGAAATTTAAATTTTTCCCAGATAAGATACCGGGCAGTATTCACGATTTTTACAATTATTAAAAAATCATCTGAAGGACTTGGGCGGAAAACTATATTGCAAAGAGGAACTTAAACATTTTTAAAATAGTCATGCCACTAACCTCTAATAAATTTAATAAAGCTGCTCCGGTCCTCAAAGTATGGCATTCTTTCGTTGTTTCTTCGCAGCAGTGCAGTTGGAATAATTTTGAATTGCTGCTTTCCAATTTGCTGCCGTGATTACCATACGATAATTTATGATGGGGGAAGACTGAAACGAATTATTATTAGTAATGATTAGATCTAGTAATAATGTTCTAAAATTTTTGTAATTTACATAATTTTAAAACAGAACTATTTTACCAGAATAATTTATTAATCTTGGGCATAAGGGACACATATAGGATACAAAGTGTATACATTATTTTCTGAGTATATTTAATGAAAAAAAAGTGCTTATTTTCGAATAAAAACTAAAATTTTCTCATTCAAAGTATTTTCCACGGCTAGCTACACATTTTTCCCATCAATCTGGTAATTTGGGAAACCCCCCTTCCAAAAAATCTGTTCATTTTTAGAAGAAAACCATGGAGATAACCAATTTTCCCCTTTCTCAGCTGTTTTGCAATTCTGCGCTTGAAGTGCGTGTCCCTTTGATGGAAACAAATGATAATCAGAAGGAACAAAGTCTGGTGGGGGGTGAAAGGTAGGAAACGTAGACCTTTAAATGCAAATTTTACGATTGAAACTTCGATGAATTCTGAAAGAGCATATTTGAAATAAGAGAATTAGGTGAGGAAAATGGCCTTGAAACCAACAGTTTTTTCAAAAATCACGATTTTCATAGCAATTTGTAAGTTCAGGCGCTCGGGATTGGTAAATCAATGCATTCTATTGACAGTCCGTGTAGTTTGAACTGGTCTTAGCTTTGCGCAGAGCGACGATTACAGGAGCGATACTTGCATTGAGATGGTGCAACAGTGTACCTCGAACGAAAATCATGGTTTTCAATAGTAAATGTGCAGGAAAAATGACTTAAAGCGCCCGAGTGCAGCGAGAGGTGCTTTAAGTCGATTTTTCTTTGCACAACCACCCTGCGTTTAGAATCCACTCAAACGAGTTTCACCCCTCAAAGATCCACCATTTTTCTTAATCCACGGGCCTAGGGGTATTTTTAAAATGAGTGTCGTTTTCATCAAAATTGACCCTACGCACCCTTCGGGCGCTTCGGGCCATTTTGATGACAACCACCATGGCATGAGTAGGATCCACACGAAAAAATAATCATCAGCGGGGCTCTTATGCATAACAGTGCACGGACGGAGCACAGAATGCATTGATTCACCAATCACGAGCAACGTAACTTGAAAATTGCTATGAAAATCGAGCTTTTTTAAATTCGATTTTTGAAAAAACTGTTGGTTTTAAGGCCATATTCCTCACCTGATTCTCTTATTTAAAGTGTGCTTTTTCACAATAAATCGAGGTTTTAATCGTAAAATTTTTATTGTGGGGTCTACGTTTCCTGCCTTTCCCCCTGGTGAGGTAACAAATTCCAGTCAAGCCCATGACTTATTGCGTGTCTAACAAAAACTTGTTTACAAAAAAATATGGTTTAACGAGAGAAAATCTGAATTACACTAATGTAACTAACTACAGAGGATGATGGAAACTGAATTGAAAATGATTATAAACTGACCTTTTGTTTTCGAATGCTGTGGCAGGTTATGAATT
Source organism: Rhagonycha fulva (assembly GCA_905340355.1). Taxonomy (NCBI): domain Eukaryota; kingdom Metazoa; phylum Arthropoda; class Insecta; order Coleoptera; family Cantharidae; genus Rhagonycha; species Rhagonycha fulva. The sequence continues at coordinate 7,057,402 of HG996559.1, forward strand.
CCTCAACTTTCCAATTGTTGCTATAGAACTTTGCACTCCACCATGCATCTTGTTCGCTATGAAAATCTATAAAAAATTTAAAAATTAGTAAATCGTTTATTGTGGGGTTATTTAATAATTTAACCCCTTTGATTACCTACTAAAACTTAGTGGCATTTTCTGTTAGCATTAGATGATTACACCCACTCATCCGAAGCACATTTGTACAACAATGACTTACTATTTTTTTAATTTTCAAACTGATAATTGTCGAAAAAACTTAATAATAATTTGCATCGTATATTATGATAAAAACGCCGGAAAATTTGGAAATATCCAAAATAAACTGCAGTCAGTAAGGGGCCGTCCATTAATCACGTGATGTTTTCTTTGGCATTTTTTAACCCCCCCCTCCCCCTTGGTGATACATGGTGAGATTTAGGACTAACCCTCCCTCCCCCTCCCCATATCACGTGTATTTTTTAGTACCTATAACGAATCTTAATTTTTTTAAATATTTATAAAATACAGTTATAAGTATCATCTAATTTTATTATAGAAAATTAAAGACTACAATAATAACGTTTAGAGGTAGACAGAAAGGTTGCAAGTTGTTTTTGACTGATATAAAAATAATGAAAGAAATGCGAAAAATAAATACACGTGATATATTACTAGACCCCCCCCATGTGATATTTCGTGATTTTTTTAGACCCCTCTCCCCCCTTTCGAGCCTTAAGTAATTAATGGACAGCCCCTAATGAAATGAAACAATAGATGTCAAAATTCCAATGTAATGGTAATCTGTAGATGTCGATAAATAATAGAAATCTGTAATTGTCAATAGATGTATAGTAATCTGCAGCTGTCGGTAAGAACGTAGTTATTCGTAGTTTTACATGGTGTCGCTGTAACCAACTTGTCAAAACAAACCATCACAAAATCCGTAACAAAATTATAGGATCGATTCATGCTTTTTAATTTCAATGTAAAACTACTTATTTATAAGGAATAAAATATAACTTACTTTTTCTTTAACAGCTCTCTTGCAGAACTCCGCCTTAATTTATGTTTTTTCATTTTCATCTCGGTGGACCAAGTTTTCCAATCAAAACATTTCGTTCGTCTGCAAGCTTATTTTTAAACTTTTAAAACCATCCAGCTTCCAAGATTGTAGATCCTCCTTGAATAGCTCTTGAATATTTCAAATCTGCGAAGTAGAAAAAAATACACGTAAGTCCAGATTCATTCTTATTCATTCTGATCCAACTCGTCTTGCATACACCAAGGAAGGAAAAGTTGACACGATTTTGACTGCAAAACCAAACTTATAAACTCGAGGAGATTATCATGTTGTGAGTTCAAATGTTAGTAAACGTAATGTAAAAAATATTCTCGTTAGTAATATTTTTCGACTAATAATAAAATTTAAGAAATGTACCTATTTTTTTATAAAAATATTATAAAAATGGCAATTACAGGAACGTAGTTACTGACATGCGATTTCTCAAACTGCAAGTAAACTTTGCTGTTATCTATTTATAAAGTAAACGCTTACTAAAATTTTTATCAAGTCATAATGTGTACATTTCCATGCCACTTATTTCCTATATCACGTAACACACCTCGGCCTCCGGCCTGGCACTCTTCTCAATTTACATAATAAACATTCAGTTAATCCATTCATGCGTGTCAGTGGTGTAGGCACATTAGTGATAAGATCTTTTTTTCGTTACACAGTACCGTTTTTATCACAGAATAATGAAGGATTTGACCAACTGTTTGGGGGGGGGGGAAGAAACTCTCAATTTATCAACTGCGTTAATTTGTCACCTTTTTTGTCAACAACATCACTCGAAAGGTTAGCAACTTTGAAACCAAGAGGAAAACTAAATTACAATTAGGACAATTTCAAAGTCTTAATTAAAACAACTTCAAATGATAATGGAAACTGGATTTAAAATAAATGACTAAACTGACCTTTCGTTTTCATATGCTGTAGCAGCTTAAGGTTTCTTCAATTTTCCAATTGTCGTTGTACAGTTTTGGACTCCTCCATTGATCTTGTTCGTTATGAAAGCCTATAACAAATAATAAAAATTATGTACTTTAATGCAAATTTCACAGAAAATTAGTAAGTTATTTATTGTTTGTGAGGTTATAAAAATTACTTGCAACTATCACCACGTACCAAAACTTATTGGTATTTTCAGATAGCATTATATGGTTACAGCCGCTCATCCGGAGCACATTTGTACAACAATTATTTATTAATTTTCATTTTTAAATTGATATTCGTTAAAGAACTTGGTAAACATTCCAACTTCCTTATCCTTTGTCAGTCATCTGTCATGTCATGCGCGATAGACCACCAATACACGAAGTTTAAATTATTCGCACGAAAATTGACGATTTCAGACATAGGCGTCCGTACGATTTTTTCACGGAAGGGTAAACATAACATTTTAAATAAAATTTCAAATCGCAGATACAAAATTATTTGAAAAATTTCAGAACCGGAATCGCGATTTTTACATTTATACAATCAAATAAAGACTGGGATGAATTCACATTATATTTTATTTTCAAGCAATCAACCTAAAGATACGTTTAAATAATATGACACTTACCGCACGAATTTACGTTGTTTCTTATCCTCAGCTAGGCAAACAGAATATTATTTTGCTCCTCCAATAAACTCCCGCATCAATGGCCTTTACCATAGAATAATAAATCTAAGGTCTTCACCTTTAATGAGGGTAACGCCACCGTTACTAAATTAATATATTATTAGTATTTAAAATTCATGCCAAGTGAAATTTCCTGAACATTTTTACTCATCTGGATTTGTTATAAAAGTTAAGCTGGTAAAGTAAATTTATACGCATTTTGGTCTCTAAATTGGACCCATTGTACTACCTCTTTCTTTCAGATCCATCCCAATCCTGTCACTGAGCAAGCCATCCCAACTGTAGAATAAACTCCAGAATCTTAGTATGCAATCAATATCACTGATTCTCGCCATGTAGGGTTAGAAGTCTTCCAACATGAATCCATGAAGTTAACGCCGGATAATAACAGAGTACATGTTCGGCTGTTTCCTTCTCTTCGTTACATCCACATCCCGGGATTTAAAACTTGCGGGAAATGAGAAACCCTAATTTTGACTAGATATCCTATATATCACTGTCTTGATGCAGTCAAGCAATAGAATTTTGATGTTTTTGTCCTGAATGCATCTATTCTGAACTATTTAGCACCATGGGTGTTAATCGCTCACACAATAAAAAAAAACTCTTTAATAAACAAAAAGCCTATATTTCCTCCGAGCAACATGAGTAGAGTGTAATTTTTTGTGGACATATGAGCACATTGTGTCATCACTATTTTCTACCAAAACTTACGCTGTACAAAAATTAAGATGACACAAGACCAAGCTCTAGATAAGTTCCACTTAGGAGCATATATCTCCAGCCCCCCCCCCATTTCAAATTTTGATTCAAAATTCGAAATGCTGGGAGACGTGCATCTATTCCACTTGACCTGAGATGACAGAAGTTGTTTGATAACAATAACGAAAAGTTACAGAATAGGGGAGTGACAGTGCATCAATCACTAGGTTGTTCTTTTTTTTTATTGACCCAACGCGACTTGAGAATTGCTAATCTGATGGGTTAAATAAATTGTAAAATGTGTTTAAAAATATTTAATTTGTGTAAAACATTGAAAGCAGACCTTGAATGACGAACAAATGTGGGAACTTATAAATTTTAGAAAATTCAGAATTAAAAAAAGTGAGAGCCCTATTACACAATAACAATGGAGTAATAATACGTAATACAATAGGAAATATTATTATGCTTTTCTTATGGTCTTTGTCACTTAGCATGGATTGAAGAAATCATAAAAAATTAAACAACTGCCTTCCTATATACGGTAATTTACTTATAAACTCACAAAACACGATGCACTAAATTAAAAAGTGATATGCAAAAACCCATCCTTAGAATATAAGAATAATTATCAGTAATTATTACTTATACATTATTACATAACATTGTTTAAATTAAATAACAATTAGATAAAAGTCTAAAGTTTATAAATGGAAATTAAATTATCGTCTCAAAAATTGCTTTGTAGGTAATAGAAATAAAAAAGGCCTTAAAAATAATATAAAAGGTTGGTCTATATAATAAATGCACTTTTAACACAATTTTTGAGAGATTGGCATATTAATTAATTTATTACTTTACTATATACGACACAACAATTAACTCCATACATCGGCTGAATATCTTTTCTGCGTTTCCATCTTCTTTAAATAAGCTGCCGCTTGTTGTTCATTTAATTTTCCTTTTTCTATTATCGTATTTAACACTATCTTGTGAACATCGCCTGCCATAGTGCGAGCATCCCTACAAATACAAAAAAAAAGTGTCAAATTATCACCCCCGTAGACGTTGTTTGAGGTGCGTACTCACCCACACACATAAAAGTGTCCATTATTTTCTCCAATAACTCTCCAAATTTCATCCATTTCCTTCTCCAACAAATGAGTCACGTAAACTTTCTCTGCTTGATCTCGCGAAAAGGCAAGATGCATTTTCAAAGTATCATTCTTTTCGTAATTTCGCAATTCGTCCTCATAAATAAAATCTTCGTTTTGTTTACGACACCCAAAGTATAAAATGGTTTCTCCCACTGGTTTGTTTTCATCTTTAACAAATTGTCTCTCTTGAATGAAACCTCTAAACGGTGCCAAACCGGTTCCCGGCCCGACCATAATAATGGGAGTTTGAGCTCGGGTTGGAAGTCTGAATTGGGATTTTCTTATGAAGATCGGAGCGGTAGGAGCTTCTTCGTCTGGTTTGGGCAACTTTTTGGCCAACCATGTAGTTGCAACACCTTTATTCGTACGGCCGGTAGGCGTTTCGTATTCGACTGTAACGGCGGTGATGTGGACAGTGTTGGGATACAATTTTGGAGAAGAGGAAATGGAATAGTAGCGAGGTTGTAAACGTGGAAGAAGTTCACAAAGATGGTCGATCGCCGCTTTACAAGACTTTAGGTCTTCAAGAATGTGGACGATGGTGCGATTATCTTCTATAATCCATTTTTGATAAAGCGCCTTTCCTTCAGGAGTTGTTCCCGACATAAGTTTCAATTTTTCTTTGTCTGCTTCATCAGAGCAGTATTCCACTAACTCCTTCAGAACGTGGGTTCTTGGGTTCATGGTTATGTCCAAATAGTGCTTCAGTGCTGTACGGTACGTACAAGGACAAGGGAAGGGATGTTTCTTGCTAGAATCTTCATCAGTGTTGTTTAAACTGAAGATGGTGTCTAAATCTGCGTTTGTAAGCTTTCCAATTTTCTCCACCAATTCGGAGGAGTTGATTGGATAAACGGCTAAATGGTCGCCGGAATCGTAACGCATTTTAGAGCCTTCAATATCAAATTCGATGTGCATGCACGAACGTTCTCCGCACTTGTGGAGTTCGCGATTTACAACGATTTTCGCCAAGAATGGATTTTTGGAATCGTATGGTCTGAAAAAACATTTTTGCTTACCTCTAGTTTGAAAAGTTTTTTTGTGTACTTACGGTCTTTGATTTTTCAGCGAATGAAGACGAGCCATTTCTCCGCTATATAGACGTTCTGGAACTTCATCTTTATATTCAACAAGTTTGTATTGACGCATGTTGATATCTTCACCGGTCGATTCGATTCCGAAATAATCGCAAACGGCTGGCCAAAATTTGTCTTTCCATGTAATAAAGTCATCTTCAATGCTAAAGAAAAAAGAATATTGTAGATGAACTCTTAAACAATAAAAACAAATATACTGACTTGGCATCGTCATCGCCCAATCCCAGTTCGTAAACTCTTGTAGCTCCTAATTCTTCTAATCTTTTGTCAACGTAAATCGCAACTTCGTTGTAGTGTTCATAAGTTTTATTTCCCAATCCAAAAACCTGTAATTAAAATCCTCTATTTAATAGCTAATAATATGTAAATAGAAACAGGCCCGTAGCTAGGATTTAATTTCGGGGGAGGGGGGCACTTGTAAAAAGTAAAATTTTTGGTGGTTCTCCTTCCGAGAATTTTTATTATTATAAACAAATTTTTCTTTACTTAAAAAAAAAATTTTTTTCTGAACATTTCGGGGGGTGGCACGTGCCCCCCTGGCTACGGGCCTAAATGAAAATATTTTCTGGTTCAACCTTGTCAGTCAGTAAAAAAATAAATTTTCTTGTAAATAATAGTTAAAATTCTGTATTTAAGTTATATTTTAAAGTGAACCAATTTGTTTGAAAAAAATTTTAAAATCTACTACTACAGACGTAAGGTATTCCACATAGCAATTTAAAAATAAAACTTGATTGCTCTTATGATTAAATTGATAACAAGAATACTAAATTACGTCATTACCAATTGAACTAATGAGGAAAGCAGGAAGCACTTAAATTTAAAATATATTTTTTTTCGAATATGGTTTGCCCAATAGTAATAATTTTTAGTTGAGTAGGCAAATGTTTGAAATATTACTTTGTGGTTTTGTTGTGTCTATATGGTCCCCTACTAATAATGTAGTAATGAAGTAAATTGGTGAACCAAAAGATTGGTTTTTACATTTTCAAAATGGTAGTACTGTATTTAGCCAATTGCTTTGAAAAATCTTAACAGATTACAAACATATGAAATTATTGTCAATATTCCATGCGCTCATGACGTCATGAACGTATACGAGCATCAAATGTATCATTCGAGGAAACTGCACCATAATAGCCACAGCAGTGAAATCGGAGGTAATACAAAGGGCCCAATTAAGTGGCACACGTGCGTGCAAGTTTATCTTGTCCTCCACACAATAAAAATTCAAAAATAAAACTGCACCATAACCGTTTCATGTGGTTTCGCAAAACATCTTCAACTTGAGATATTTTAAAAAATCAAGATGTTTATCGCACTTCATTAATGTTGTAATCAGTACTAATCAATTAAAACTTTTTACCTTCAATTTTAATCGTTCATTTAAGTAAGAGCGATCTTGAACGTCAGTAGTAAAGTTTAAGGGCAAAGATTACAATCTATTACTGCGAATAATTGAATATAATTTTTTGATTTTATCAATACTTTAAAAGTTCATTTAAAAAATTTTGAAATTTGGACGGGAAAATCCAGCTGTATAACTCTTCTCTCCCCTAGCACTAGCGGTTTCAAAGGGGGGTAATTATTGGGTAATTCCCCCCCCCCCCACCTAAGAATTATTATTTAACTCTCGATTTTTCATTTTTCAACAAATAAAAATCAATCTATGTTGAAAGTTACATTGATTTAGGTAAATTACCCCCCCCTCTAAGCCACTTGGCTGGAAACGCCCCTGTCCCCTAGAAGCATTAACCTTTTATAACCTAGTCATCTTCTGGTATGTATTAATAATAAATATTTAATAACAAAATCTATTTTAAGTCAAATCAAATTAAAATACTTAAGACTGTGCTGTTAATAACAAATATTTTTTTGAATATTTTTTTTTGAAAAATAACGAGGTAAAACATTTTGAAACAGGCTTAAAATTTTGAAGAAATAATGTCTTCAAATACGACCAATCACAGCGCTTATATTATTGTTGCTTATTATTCCTTCAAAATTAATTTCAAAATTTTAAGCCTGTACTAAAATACTTTTATTTTTAACCTACATAATTTTTTTGAATCATTTAAAAATATTTATTATTAACAAGGTCTTGAACTAGTCGATTTTAACTACAATAGAAGCGCCTTAAATTTCAGCCTATAAAGTGGAGATTGGCTGGTTTTTGTTTTCATTTCTGCTTAACTCAATTAATTTAATTAAAATCGCACGTTCATTTCAATTTTTGATGAGAGTAGATTTTGGAGTGACCATGAGGATTATTTAACTCCCTACACCTTTAACGTAATTATTTTATTAACTATATAAAAATTGGTTGAACGTTCATTAACAAACAGTAAAAGTTGTACTGTGGCCTCCTTTTAGCATATTTCTATACCAAATTGTTAATTAATTCAGTCAACCTTCCATAACGTTCCAATACTTGTGTAGGTCAAGTTTAAATTTAAACCATAAATTCCAAATTGTTGGAATCAATTAAATAAAAAATATTTGTCCAAACTACGCTCAGAAATAATAATTAAACTTTTTGGTCAAACAATTAATATGCAAACAATGAAAACTTAGTTAGTTGATAAGGATTACTTAATAATGTGTCATCAAAAACGTGTCAAGTTTAACCAGAATTCAAAATATTTCAAGGAGTACAACTAATTAGTTTTACAATTTTAATAACCCAATTTTAATAAATTAGATTTACTTACGGCGTAATTTAATCCGGTTAGATCTGCATCACCGTTTTGGAGCCATTCGTAAAATTCCATTGCATTGTCTGTTGGATCTCCTTCGCCGTACGTTGCTAAGCAAAATATTGCCAAAGAATTTGGAATTGTCTTCAAACTTACTAGTTCTTCCTGAAATGAAAAAAAAAAGTTAAGAATACGTCAAAGCAATTTAAGATATTAAGTTGGTGACCAAGTGCTGAAAATTTAAATCAATCAAAAACCAACTGGGTCAAGATGTGAAAATTGCAGGCAGTTCTATTTATTTACATATATTGTCGTGATATGTATGATGACCTTGAAGGGAGCTCTAGATAAAATTTTGATTTTTGTAATAATTATTAATTAAAATTAGGTAGGTTCGCAGATGAATAGACTAATTTAAATAAAAATTAATGAAGCATAGTAAAACTTAAGAATTCTAATCCAAATTGAAGTTTGTAACAACTTAGAAAAAAAAGGACGCATACGACTGCAATTTTACCTGAGTTTTATCTGCGATTAACGTGCAAAATAAAATTATTTTTAAATTAATTACTGAAAACAAATTAACTGGTTACCTTCCACTGCATCATAAAACAAATAAAATTAAGTAAACATTTTTAAATAATTAAATTAATTGCATCTGATTGGCGTCCAACGTGGAGCTGAAGGAAGAAGGCAAAAATTATATAGGTAAAAAAGCGAGTGAAAAGACTGAAATTACTGACAAAAAATCAAAAAGCTAGGCGGAAGATAATTCAGTCAATGTTTATTGCTTCATTTGAATGAAATTGTTTAACCGTTTCAGTGCATAAATCGACTTTTGCCCAACATCTTATAAAACCATTGGCATTGCACGCGAAAATAAGACCTTTTTCGCTTCACCTCTCACATCCTGTTTGTCTCTAACCATTTGTCATTGATTAAAATAAAACCTGGCAACATTTTTTTAGCATATTAAAGTAAGAAAAACAAAATTATGAATTTTATATAAAACACTATTTTATATGGAAAATTTGGAACGCGTTCAAAGGATTAAACATCTTATTTACATCTTGTTTACTACATGACCATTGACTACGATTGAGAGCTTAATGACTAATAACTCGTATAAAGTATAGTCGATTTTAAAATTTAATTAATTGCACCTACTTATTTTTATTTATCGCAATTTCAATTAATTATTAGAAGTTTTCTTATATATTTTCAGCATACAACGAAAACCCATTAACTAGTACTACTTTTTCAGTTGCCAATGCTTCAAGTTGTCAAAAAAAAAATGATATTTTTGTCACAGTTAATTAATAAATATGAAGATTGCTTCTAATTTCCCAATAAAATTTACAATATTATTCATCAAGTTAATGCATGCAAAGTGCATAGAACTAAACTGATTTATCAAATTAAACAAACATTAAATCAATTGACCCATTAATTTGAAAAATAAATTTGTGGTGTTAACCTTTGTAGTTGTTTAGTTACGTTTTTATTAAAATCATTTTTACTTTTATATCGATTAATTATTTATTTACTATACAGTTATTATTATTACATTTAATAACAATTTTATAAATGTTGTACGGAAATATTTCAATTATTGAAAAAGTTGTGGTCAAATTTACGCCTGTAATTAATTGCTGTAGATGATAACATGTAGCTTTAAATTACAAAATTTCAACATAAATCGATCAAGATATAATAGGTAATGTGAATAAATCGGAGTATGTAGTTTATGCTCCATTGTAAATCAAATACTTCAACTTGTATGAATAAAAACCAAAAGTAGATAGATAAAGGTAGTAAAAACTTAGTACCTACTCATATTATATGCATCTGATTTCGACTTTATTCAAATTAGGAGTACTATACCTAGGTATCTACTTCAAAATTTTGAGGGCAAACGATATGATTCGTTTTATTTATATCACCCAATGAGTTAAGGCTGTGTTCTCACTTAAAATGAAAATTCGATATTAAATAGAAAATGGACTATTTGGTGTATAATAACAGTAGCTGACCAAAAACGTACAATAAAAAATAAAGTAATGTGTAAAAAAAATCGCGAATGCAAGAGATACGCGCATTTTAGCGTTAATTTTATTTACAATTTTCTGACTTTATTTTTGAAAATAACGGGTTTAAATTTTTACAGTATATCTAAAACGTTATTTTTAATATTATGTCGAAACCAAAATTTTTTTAAAATTGCAATAAAAAATTTTTTTTTTCGCGATCTATTTATTCGCGATAAAAGCACTTTGACATAATATTGTAAATAACATTTCAGACATACTGTAAAAATTTTAACTCGTTATTTTCAAAAATAAAGTCAGAAAATTGTAAATAAAAAAGTGGTTGCGAGAGAAAAGCCTTAAAACTGTTATGTAAACATATTATACTTTGTAATTACATACATAGTTATTGTAGTGATATTTTCTATAACTTTGGAGGAGGGGTGTCGGTGAAACTTTTCTATAAAATTTTTGAAGTCCTTAGATGGATTTACCTACTGAATTCAAATTCAACATGTAAAAATTATTCTTTCTTTAGCCTTTCCTGTACGTCAAATGCTCTAAAATTTTGTATGAAAATGTTGAGATAAACTATTAAATTTAACTGCGTATATAAATTTACTGATCAAAGAACAAAGTTGAAAACTACTAATGGAATCTCGAATGAAAATAAAGACCTACATTATACATTATCTTTTATGTAAAAAAAAAATTCATAAAATGGACCCGGAAGATAGATTTTCTGATCACTTATAATTGGAAAATTTCATAACAAAACAGATAACCAAAATCAGAATTATAGGATAAACACTTACCATATCACACTCTTCAGGATCGGCCATCATTCCTTTCAGACGGTACCGGATACCTTCTTTTGCCAATCGTCCGGCAAATTCTTCACCCGTTCCCGTTTGACTTCCGTAAAACACCACCAAACTTCTCCCAGAACTCTTCAATTTTTTTATAAAAGAGTTGTCTGTAGACGTTTGTAATGTCATGTGTGTTGGCCTAAAAGAAACAAAGTAACCGTTAGAAGTTGTAATCAAAAAAAGGAAAAACAAGAGCTTACTGTATAGAATAGGATTTGCCATTTGATGTGATCGAATCCTTATTACTTTTACTTCTAAGGAACCACCATCCCAAAAAGCCGATTATGAGTGCCAATAAAATTATATCTAAAGTTCCAAACCAAGATGTCGAAACTGCGTCCATGATTTGTTCCGTTCCAGGAGTTTCTATAATTTGTTCCGTTCCAATATCGGCTTCTACTTCCATTTTGTTAAACTGTAACACAAATTATCACACATAAATTAATCAAATAACAATAATGTACTGAAAAACTGACTCAGCTATTTTTGTCTATATCAAGATCATTTATCACGATGAGATAAGTGGAATTTCAAGTGCACTTGAAATCGATAAACTTATTCCGCATCATTTTTCTATAGTAGCACCATAACCGTATATATTTCTTAACTCTAAAGAATCAAATGTTAAGCTGAAGTCAATCGAATGTCTGGATGAAAAAACAATGCCAAAGTTCAAATTACTAGTTAAAAATTTATCAACTTTGATAGAGATAAATTCTTACTTAAAATTCATTATTTCACAGTTTTGAGTCAATATTTACTGTATCTGAGAGTGAATTGATGACACAGTAATCACTTCAAAAATGACATAGTACCTCTCCCTCAAAACGTTAAGTTTGGTTTCACAAATGAAAATTGGAGGTGGTTGTTCGGCCTTTTGCCGCAATGGGTGAGAGATGTGGTTATCTATAACTTTACTAGTTTACATCTTATCTAGTTAATTGCGTCAGTCTTTGGCAATTTTAGATCCATTTTTTAACAAAAAAAGGGAACATCTCGTTAATCCATTCACGAGTGTCACTCCACTCTCCAGTTTCTGCTAACCGATTTAAACTAACCATAAGAAAGTACTAAACTATAAAATTTGGCTGTGAAATTCTTATTTATTTTGAGAATTGAGAGGTAGAACGTATACACAAAATTCAGTGACATGCATACACACGCCTGCAAAAATTTTTTTATATTTGGTCTCTTTCAACTCGTGAGACTTCAAAGAATGCGTTAAAATGTGAAAAATAAATATTTTCGATTACAATAGTACCATGCAAAAACTTTTTAAATATTTGAAGTTGAAGTCTATAAATAAAAGTGCATTGTTTGTAAACTTGACATTGACCATAAAATTGTAAAAATATTTCCTACGAAATGTAAGTAGCAGATGGTAATTTTTTATTATTTAATACCTAATTTCCCACTGTTCCATTCACCTACTTTAATTATTTAATGAACAATTGAAAAATTCAATGGCAGTGGAACAATAAAAGTCAAGGTCATAAAAAGTCTACCCAGTGCATGGTGCAGTATTAAAATTTTTAAATAAGTGGTTACTAAAGTTAAAACAAATTTTTTTTCAAAAACTGCTGACCTTTCTATTGATTGTTCTAAACCAAAAAACAAACTAATATACCAAATAATAATTTTAAGTTAAAATTGTATTTAAATGTTTCTATCTACTGACTCCCCCCACCCCTAGTGTAATAACTTTTGGAATCACGATGATGATACAGCCATACCGCCATTGCCACGCTTATCAAAAAAAGCATAACATTTTTAAAAAATAAAGAAATAATGTAGTAATAATCTATAATAATAAAATTAAATAGTTATTTTATTTTAATGTTTTTACTTATAAAGGCTAAAAATTACACCCCCCCCCCCGGTACAGACACAAAAATGTTACCTCGCTTATCCGAAACATAAAATTTGTTAATATTCAGAGAAATTCAAAATTGTACAAAAAAACTATTTAAATTAAAATTTCCATACAATAAAAATTATTATAATAAATACGAATTTACTTAGGAATTTTTAATTTATATTTTTGGGTTTATCCGAAACATAAAATTTGTTAATATTCAGAAAAATTAAAAAAGAATATCTATTTAAATTAAAATTTCCACACAATAAAAATTATAATAATATATTAAACGATTTGCTTAGGAACTTTTAATAAATTAGGTACCTATAAAACTCAAAAAGTAATTACAAAAATAAATTATTTTATGGATTATAAAAAAAGGTAGTTCTAATTTACAAAATATTGTTAAATTTTGAAAACAAAATATAATTTTGTCAGTTAAAATATGTAGTTCAATCTTTGAAAATAAAAATATTATTAATTCACATAAAATCAAGGATTTCAAACAAACTCAAGGTTTATTGTAAGAGGTCAGCGAGAGATCAGCTTAGGTATTTTTTATTATGTTTGTAAAGCAATATTTATTCATCACACAACGATTGTCGTTATAAAAGACTTCAATTTTCTTGTTGTTAATCTTGTCAAGTAATTTCTTACAAAAATTTGCATTTTAACGCAAGGAATTTTTAAAATTCAGTTAAAACAGGGTATGAAACGCTTCTAATTCCCGTCCGTCTCTTATCCTCTGAAAAATAACTTTCCTTATCATAGTGCATTAGTCTGGTGCGCCACAGGTCATGGTTTTTTTCTGTTACAAAAGTTTTCACTATTTACAAACAAGAAATTAATCGCTCGGTAAAACAATTTTTTTTTCAAAAATAAAAAAAATTCGTATTATCTTTCAAATTTATTTAGAAAAGTTGTTGAAAAAATTTTTTTTTACAACACATATTATTCAATGAAACAGCCGCCTCCAGTGATCAGCCTCAAACAATTTTGTTCAATAATACGTGAATTACGTATTGGTTAATAGTTAGGTGTTATGAGATGCGAGAAAACCAGTATATTTTAAAAATTGATAGTTTATGTTGGATGGTGATTGGGAATCTCGTTAATCCATTCATGTGCGTCATTAGTAAACACAACGAATAAGATCCTAAAATTGTATCATAGCCGTCTGATTTCAATACCGACACCAATTATTTAAATTTATATGTAGTTGTAGCAAATATGATAGACATGCATAATTTAATATGTATAACGGAAAACCGGAACAACATAATATAAGATAAAAAAGAATAATTATTAACATAGATCCTCGTCTTTTGACACTTTTGAACAACGTTCAAAAATATTGTCGTTTAAAGCACATATCTGTGCAAAATTTCAACACGAATGCTCATCTGGAAGTGTTTGAAAAATATTAAAAAATCAATTAATTAAATATAAAGCTAAACTTATTTTTCAGAAATTATATCAATGACTACTACCAGTCCTTGTGCAACCATATGATTACCTATCGAGGAATTTAATATAACCAGTTTAAATTTTCAATAACACTCCGAGAAAATAAATTGCGTTACACGTAGATGCCTAATTATATTATGAAATTCTTGCCAATACTAAGTTAACGCATCGATTATAAACTTTAAAAATGTAAAATCAATCAATCGCAAAAGGAAACAATTTATCATTATCTACACAAATTACCCATACAGGAATTTTAATAAACACTTAAAAAATTCAATATTATTCAGAATAAATTTAAATGATTTTTTTAAATATTTAGATTATTTCATTTTGCATTTGTGATTTTTTATTTCTACTCATACCTTATGATAAATAAATTATAGAGAAAAATAATGTGAACAGGTAATATTTTTTATTTCAAAACCGGCTCACATTGGCAGGGAATCACATGATGTAGGTACCTACCAAGAAATTGAATTACGTAGACGCAAAAAAAAATTGTAATTGTTTTAAAAACTTAAATACTTTTCAAATAAGATCACCTTGAATTTGTTCAAAATGGAACCTTTCAAATTTAAAATACCTTGAAAATTGTAACCCCGAAGGATAAGCAAAAAATGGATGAGTAAATTTAAAAAATGAAATTTAGAAAAGTAAAAATCTTCTGTACTGCTGTAAAGTATCTAAAAAATACTTGAGCGCTCCAGAGGCGTAGTCAAGAGGGGAGCTAGTAGACTTCAGCCCCCACAAAGACTGAGAATTTAAAATAAAAATTTTTGGGGTTCCTCTATGCATATTAAATTCCGAAACTAAGTATTCCTAATGCAAATATATGAGTATAAAGTTATTATACATTTTATGAAGTCTTTGAACATTAAAAATTGCCAAAAGAAAAAATTTGGTCAGCTCACCTTCAAAAACCCTAATAAACTTAAACCCCTGCGAAAATAAATCGATGTCATCTTTGATAACAACTAAAACAATCCATCAAGTATAACTTGCACAAAAGTTGTTTCTTCAACACCAAATTCACTTCAACTCCATTAAATATAAATTCACTAAGACGTCTTAACACTTTAACATTTACCTTGCAATAGACTGATTCAAAAAATGAAAATTCAGTTGGTTCACTTGACCTGCGAAATAGCCACTTCTTATACAATGACGTCAATGGGTATTGTATACTGGCTAAACATGTATAGCAACTCGAATAAAAACGCAAAATACTCGTAGGTATACACGTCAGCTAAATGTTACGCTAAAAGTATTTTAATTTATTCAAGACTAATATTTATAATATTTAGGTAATCAGCACCAAGGTGAAGGAGGACGTCTTTTCCATTTGCACAATTGGAATTAAATTATTTTGTTAGATATAAATTTGTTAATATTCAATAACATATTACAAAATATAATAGAAGAGAACTAGTTAAAATAGAAATAAACGCCTCCTTAACAGTGACGTAACAAATAGTATAAATAGCATGGTAGTTAAGTTTTCAAAATAAAGTGTATTAGACTTCCCATGGTTCGGAGCCAACGTTAAACAGTTAGTAGGTCCCCTATTGTGATTGATAGCTATCGATGGCTCAGAATTACTATTATTATATTCTCGGAAATGCATATTGTAGATCCGCATTGTATATGGACTATTTCCATCTTTAATTCAGAAAACGTCAATTACAGTTCAAATTAGCCAATACTTTATAGCGAACAGTGTCGTAAGCTAGCCAAAAGAGAAAGGGCTAAACTTCAAAAGGCCTCTCCGCGTTAACCAGAAAGGTGACCAGTGAAGTCAGAAATACAAATTAAACAGATTTACAATTGATACTTTCTGAATTACAGCTGAAAATGGTGCAACATACAATAATAAATTATTTATCTGGGTTCGATGACCGCGAACTAAATGGAATACGTCAATCATCTCCCCCAGAAAGTATACCTTGAATCAATTAAAAAAAAAAGAAAAATACAATTTAATCGTAGGACATAATTATTTTATTACGAAGCATTTTTTGTACATCCATGACGATATTTTATATTAAAATTATCTTGTTTGCTATTATGGCTATAATAATTATTAATTATAACATCATTTTTAGTAAGTTACATTTTTTTTTATATAAAGCACATCGTTTATCTAAAATGATAATGCGTTTATAAGGCTACTTCAACGATTGATAATTGAAACTACTACATACCATTTAAATTATTGTTTAATAACTAATCAATTATATTATTGCACAATATTATAATAGTACTATTCCAGATTTAATTCAGAAAGGGCCAATTGCAATTCAACTTGGCCTCGTAAATACTAGTCTTAGAATTTTTAAATTTAGCTGAAAATGGAACAAAATGCAAATTTGCAAATTTCCAAGACCCCTAACTGATCGGCCGAGTTAGACTCTCAAATTTGGGGGATGCTAGTTCAGATTTTTAGCCTCTCTTCATCCCTAACACCACATATACCCAAGTGGACGTTTCTCTTAAAATACAAAGAGCCAAAAGTCATTTAAAAATTTTTCTTAGATAATAACAATAAACCGTGACAAAAACAAACTGTTCGAAGTTCATTTGATCACAACTTATGCATGCGTCATTATAAAGTTTCTTTTGTAAATGTATCTTTTAATACGTCAGGGAGTTGCCTTAAAAAACTGGTAAATTTAAAAATTATGCTGGGAAAGGTTTCGATGGTTTACTATAATTTAAACAGCAGACTCGTTAAATGAATAACAATCTGGCGTGTGTACTTGAAAAACATTCAAGTCACTCTGATAATAACAGCTAAGTTTAAAGCAAGAAAATAGTTGGGAAAACTTCAGTTTTCAATTTTACCAAATCTATCATCAAAAAAATTCATGTTATTATTTAATTGTTTGATTTTTCCCACAATATTTGTTCAATTGAATTTTGTATTATACGGCTTTGTCTTAAATCAGTGATTAGTTTTTTAATAATATACAATTAATTTTTGAAATGATTTGCACGTCTAGGACCCATTGCTTAACTGCATTGCATCAGTTTAAACTTTTTACTTGTCTTACTTGATACTCAAAAAACACTGAAACTGGAATGTTCCATTGTGTGAAAATAATATGAAAAATATGGAAAAATTACGATAATTTAAAAATATTAAGTAATTTGGGAAAAGTTTGAATGATATTATTTAAATAATTAAATGTCATTAGCATTTTCAATAATTTAGCAGGAAATACGCAATTATGAAATAAAAATGCAAATAAATAATTAGTACTTTGACGTATCTAAATGACCTTTTTTCATTGTGCTACAATAGCATTAAATGCATTAAATTTTACGTGAGTCCATGTTTCGTACAAATAAGCAAACAAATAAGTAGGTATACCTTATCGAAAACGCTAATTAAACTAAATTACTGCAGCTGTTATCTTGACAAGCATGAATCATTTCATTTTTGAAAATACTTTCTTCCGAGAAAACAGGGAAAGCAAACATAAATTTGAATATTGCACAAGTTGGTGTAAATTATTGAAAGGTGAATTTTGTTATAACTGCATTCGACACTTTTGTGAATCTGGCTTTGCCAGTAATGCAATTTCTTTAAAAGAAATCTCCGTTAGTTTATTGAAACTCACCGCAAACCACATCTTAAAACTGAAATTATGCGGTGGGTTGTTGTACCTTGATTATTTTAATTTATAACAGTGTGGTCTATGTAGTGCAACTTGATAAACAATTGTGATATTTTAATTGTGATATGTTGATTATTTTAGTTATTTTCTTTTTAATTTAGGATCCGACGACACCCCCGATCTGCATGTTTTATGTGATTGCGTCGTTGGAGATCGTATTTATATATCATTTGATAGATCAGTATGACCCAGTGCCCAATTATTATAAAAGTTTTAGTTTTGCAAAACTAATTAAAAACATATGAGTTATTTTAGTTAAAATGAGCGATTGTAATAATTAAATTAAACATTTTTTGATAGGAATATTACGGCCCGTTTTATAATAACTCATGAGTTATTATAATCATCATCATCAGCATCAAGGCATACCCTACGTTTTAACCTCAGTCATGAACCTCGGTAACTAGGTAAATATTGTACTCTCCCAATCGCCTTCCCTGTATAAATGTAGAAAGATTGGTGGTATTTCCAAAAGTGGAATGGGAAAAACAATCTTTGAATACTCCGGCTAGCAATGACTCTTATTTTTAACGTTACACGCTGTAACGAATGCACTAAACTGCAGTATAGCAATGTAATAAAACTCCTTAAGATAGTTTAAGAATAGTAAAGAAACATTTTACTTTAAAACAAAAAAACAACTTTATGCTGTTATTTTCTTTATAATAATCTAACAGTTTACTTGTTCTTAATTGCACTCGAAATTTCTAAAAAATCAATGAATTATGAAAATATTTTTCAAACAAGGTTCATTGATTTTTATTACATGATTTTTTTCAGTGTATTGGGAAATATCACCTTAAGATTATGTTATTATCTGATAAAATTCCTTACCAGTGACCTGACCAAGACCTGTTATCAAAATATTTGAAATGGTAGATACAAAACAAATAATAGGCACAGTTCGATTGAGAAATCAAAATTCGAACAATTTATACCTTAAATAAATATTGTTCCTGATGTAATACCAATCATTATAAAATTTAAAAACCTAAATCAATAATTTGGTTTGGTGGTATATCAGTATTTCTCAAACACATTGTCTCGGACGATACGGGATCGTGACGAATTATTTTGGGTCAAATTACAAAGATAATGATAGTAATTTTGAGATAAATCAGATTAGTAGTTATTAGTGTTATAATATAGAAAATTAAACAATTAGAAAAAGAATTTCCAAAATTCCATAGAAACAGTTTCGGTTGAGAATCACTGGTTTTTATACATTCAGCATAATTTGTACATTAAAATAAATTATAAATATTAATAATTATTATTATACAACTCAAGACTTAAATTTCGTAAGCTTTTGATATCTTAAAACCAAGACGCAACCACTTTTTTTTTTTCTAAAGATATTTATGAATTAATTGTTATTTATGAACAAATTAAATTATTATTCGTTAATTGTTAAAATAATAAAAATATAATAGAACAGGATAATGTTCTGATTTTATTTTCCCCAACTCCATCCTACCTTGAAGTTTCTAAATAACCCACCTTGTACTAAGCAGCAATGCGGAGTTATCTAAAGTTGGATTTTTTGACGGGTGGGTAATTGAAGGAATTACAAACCTGAACGTGGCATTAGAGCCTGACTAATGGTTCTAGAAGCGCATAATAGAAATTACTGGTACGAATCAGCAGGGCTGTTGCCCTAAATCTTCGCAGGCCTTGACCTTAAAAGCGGATCGGAAAATTTTTATTGAGTTGCAGGCAAGTCTGAAAATTAGCGCGAAGCCAGGTCCTGGCTGGTTCTAGAAGCGGTAGAGCAAGAAGTCTTAAAATCTTGCTGTCCGTCTATGCACATCATTAAAACCAATCGGAACGCTCCAAATACGTCTGAACCGTTGTTGAGCAAATAGAATTCTGATTGCGTTCAGAAAATATTTTTATTATCTAATGTTCATAATGTTGAACTTATAAGTGACAAGTGACTTGTGTTTATCAAGTTACTAAGGACTAATAAGTTTAATTAGTACTACTTGATTAGTAGATAAAAATGTAGCCTACGTTAGGCAGGAGTTGATGATTTATACTACGAGGGGAATAGTTACTCCCATAAATTTTCAAAAATTAAAAAAATTTGAAAAATGTACAAAGGAGTTTGTCTAGTCTTACGAGGAGCAATCAATTTTAATTATCTTCTCAGACTAAGAAGAACCGGCACGTGATAATGCCTAAATAATATGAAAAATCCAAAAATGTGTGCAACAGTACTAGTCATTCCAGCAATCCTTGTGAAAATAATTATAATTATAGATTTTTGTGTTTCATTTAAATTTATAAATAAATCGGTAGATATAAACTTTTATTTATTTATTTTATACGTTCATTTATATATTACAACTGAGGATCAAAAGTACCTACATTATCATTGAATTCACTATCGCATTTTTCCTTTGTAAAACAAAATTGATTTGCATAATTATCTACAAAACAATATTTTGTGGTCATCTTGTTGTTTTCACTTTAACCCTGTTGTCCCCCTCCTCCGCCACATATCTCGTCACTTACTAATTTTTTTTATCACCCCCCCCCCCCATTATGCATTCCTAGCTGTGCCACTGATTTCACCAGCTTAATCATCTATCACAATGTCGGGAACTCCTGGAACATCGTCGGTAATTGTTTGGGAAATCGTGGAAAAGGAGAACAAAACGAATTCCAGAGAAATTCTATTTTGTGTACTGGTGTAAATTTTACTGTTTTCACCGACACTGAAAAAGTATCGATTTCAACAAACTCAGTATCTGAGTATCTCAAAGAATATCATAAAATTTGAAATAAAAAAAATAAAACATTTTAAAAATAATCTGGATGGATATAGATGATATTAACATTCGAAACGGATAGGACTGCACTAGAAGAGAAATGAGACTATACATTTTGGTAATTGCTCTAACTTCCAAACCAAAAAGAATTTCATGACCAAATTTTATATTTTGATTGAAATCGGTGACGTAAACTTAATAGTGCAGTGACGCGCACAAATAGATTAACGAGATGCCTCTGTTGTTCTTTTTTTGGAAAAATTTCTGTTTCGCTTTTTTTAAATCAGAGGTCATGGATACATCGTGTACGCCTGCCAATCGGCTCCGAATCATAAATGTGGTCAAAAACAAACCATTTTTCCATTTTATCAAGGCAAAGTCATGTGATGGCCACATGAAAATGTCCCAATTTGTCACGGTAAGGCCAAACAACAACATTCAATTTTTATTTAATTGGTTCGGCTGCGGATATTCTAAAACTATGCGGATATTCTAAAACTAGAAAAAGCAAAATGCTGGCCTTCTGGCAGAGTCGAGGAGCAATGGGACGGTCTTGGGGCCCATCCCCTAAGATCACCCTCTGGCTCTATACCACGAATGTCACATCCATCCTATGCCACGGTGGCCTTAATGGTGGGCCAAAAGTAACACCAACAGCAGCGTCCTCCTTGCACCAGATTCAGAGATTAGTCTGTAACTGGAGTTTTTCAGGCTCTCTTCTGCCTCCCACCACTTGATCTTCATGTGCAGGAGATGGCGGTTAGGGGTACCCTTAGGCTGAGCAATATTATAATGTGCAAAAATAGTTCAGAATAGATGCATCCGGGACAAAAATACTGAGATTCTATCAGACAGGCCCGGTAGGCCAGCACGCGCCTGATTATATTAAAAGTAATTTTTGAGATAACATAAAAAAATCAAGGTTAAAGTGCAAAGCTTCTTGCCTTGAAAACACGTGGATCTAAAATAATAATTAGCGATCAGTGAAGTACATTTAAGTATTCATACATAATAATTATCAAATTACTATGACCATGCAACTATATAATGTTATGTAAAGAAAAATGCAATAAAGGACGACCGAAGAATATATTAACCAAATTCATCAGTTATTTCAAATTGGCCCTGTTATCATAATTTCATAATTTAAGTTAATTGACACTTATAAATAATGTACAACTTGTTAGATAATAATTTTCGGTAGATATGTACATTACATAGCAGCGATTCTCAAACTTTTTTGTCTGGTGGCACCCTGCAATCGTTAACCACTTAATGCACACATTCTGTCAAAAAATATTTCATCCTTTTTGTATAAATCTGGTACATTTGAATAATTACGAAAAAAAATATTTTTAATAGTATAGTACGGTGAAATCTCTCATAACTCAGAACAAATTTGTGAGACACAAACTCGGAAACGTGTTAAACGCGGTAATCTACAAAATATTCATGAAGTACTTAAACAGAATTCTTGACCCCCCCCCTCAGAAAATAACTGACTTTTTTAATCCCACAAGAAGGAAAGATTAAACGTTGACAATTTGTACGTGGTCTTTCTTCTCTTTGGGAAAGATAAAATTGTTGAGGTCCGGACATTTATACACCCTTATAGCGTACTTGCAGCACCCCCTTTGAGAACCACTGTATGCACTTATTTGAGTTTTACAGGCCTCTAATAAATTGAAGTATAAAATCTAAAAAAAGTATAAACCTTGACCTTGTAGTATAAAAATGCCCCGACACTCATCCGTAGTAATTTTAGGTATCCAACGGCGTAAAATGGATACATTTGGTACGCCACTGCATAAGTGACTTACTTTAAAATTAATATATAGTCATGTACAATTACGCAATATCAGTACTTATTACCATTTAAAAGATATCAATTTATGATACGTCATGCTTTGCATCGACATGTTAAAAATTTCTGACTCACCCTATACTTAAACTCAAGCAACTGCGTTTTTTTTTTCGAATATTTCTAATTTTTATTCCGGTTCAAAGAACACCGAAATCAAATTTTTGAAACGTAATCTCATCATTTTTATTACTTTTTAACCTTGGGGGAACTTTTGAATAAAATATACGAACTCAATAATATACGGCAGGGTCAATTTTGTAAAGTACCATGGCACCCAAGAGAAAGTGAAAGGAAATTATACAGATTAGAGGATGCGCTACTAGGAAATCAGGTTTTGAATGAATACAAACAAATCAAAATTTTCCAAAACCGAAAGTAAACAATGAAATTAAATGAAAAAATCTGCAATTTATTGCGCGGTAATTTCAAGTATCATGTCGTTTTTAATTAATAGTAATAATTAAAAAATAATCAATAACTAAAAATCTAACATTACCTTGTTTTTCTTTTAAAAAGAGGCACACTTTGTATCACAATTTTATCACATACGGTTTTTAAACACTCACTTTTCCTGTTCCAGACACCAATATATTTACGAAAGTGCGAGTAACTAAATGGTTTAAAAACTTTTGCGTATATCAATGAATTATTTATTTACGTCACCAGCACAAACAGGGACACGTAACAAATGTTGTAATGCAAATGAACCAAAAAATATTAACAATTTGATACAAGGCGATCTTTTGTAAATAAATATTGAGGTTATGTCAAATCCCGTCAGGTGACGCCAGCGACTGAACTAAAGTACGAAAAGTCGAAAAGTGATTTAAAAAAAAATCAGACTTGTCTTGAAAAAGTAATCTACAAAATACAGATCAAAATAACCAAATGTAATTTAATATTTTAATTATTTATTGAAAAATATTATAAGCATTTTCAGATATGAAGTCGGAGAAAAATTAACCATTAGCAAAACACTGATTGCACTTTTCCTTTTTTTTCGTTGGATTTTTATTCTTCTTAAACGCTACAAACAAATGTAATTAATTTGGAAAATTTAATTTGTTCACACTTACAAACTAAATTTGTTCCGATTGCAAATTTTTCATTTTCACTTAAAACATCATCTCGATTCATGGCTGCATTAAATGTTAGTGCCGCAATTCGGAAAAACAGCAATTTTATGTTTTCTCCAGTTTTAGCTGACACTGGCCAATATTCAGCTTTTAACGATTTTGCTGTCAGAACGCTGATTTCTTCCATACTCTCATAAGACGCGCTCGACTAAAACAATTAAATTAATTCAGTCCAAAATTTTTTTCTATTTTTTAATTACCATTAGGTCTCTTTTGTTCCCAACTAAAAATACGGATGCTTTGTTTGTGTTTCCAGCATTTAACGCTTCGTTTAGCCATTGCTTACAATGCAGCAATGAGTCTAAATGTGACAAATCAAAAACTAAAATGATCGCTAAAAATGGAAAAGATTTGGAATCACAGTTTTTAATTTTCGGGTTTCATACCGTGCGCTTTTCTGTAATACGACTGGGCGATACATTTAAATCTTTCTTGGCCTGCTGTATCCCAACTGCAAACATTTTGGAGATGGTTTTGGGTAAAAACAGAAAATTTTACTTACATTTGCATAGTAACAGATATTCCTAAAATTTTAAACAATTCTATCTCAAAATCTACTCCAATAGTGGCTTTGTACTGAGAAGAAAATTCTTGGTGGCAAAATCTGAAATTGAAATACAGATTTGAATAATTTTTAAGTAAGAAAATCGATATTTTTACCTGTTAATCATACACGTTTTTCCGACCGAAACGTCACCCAAAACGATTATTTTATAGCACTGATTGTTACAGTAATCTTGAAAATTTTTGCAATGACATTTTGTATTCGTTCCAAAGTCGCAAATGTGGTATGGAGTGCAATTTTCTTTATAAGGAAGAGGAAAATCGTTTACTTCGTAAATAACTTCTTCAAATGACATTTTTTGATTGTGTATTAACGTCGAGGTTCTACTTTTGTGAGCTTTAATTGAAAATAATAAATTGTTTGTATTTGGAGAACTGGGTAGTGAGGCTTGCCACCTGCGTTTATTGATGAGGGAGGGTGACTCATTCTCGTGATTACGATTACAACAAATTTTTTAATTTGTTAAATTAAAAGTTTTGTGGAGTTTATTTGTTGGTAAATGTAAATTTCAGCAATATTAGTGTTAATAACCGGCTGGAGGTCACTGCAAAAAATATTTGCCAAAAAAGAAAGTTGAGATATGATAACTCATTCTCGTGAGGGTAGCGGTCCTACAATAATTATGAAGAAATGTAGAAATTTATCTATCATAAACTCAATTGCTTTAGTAGCGTGGTTGGTTTAGCAAGCAGTGACGCTGATAAACAAATGCAATTATGATTGAAAGTATGTTGAATTTATTAAAAAAGAAAATTATATGAGGGATCTGAACTGGACACTGCAAATTAAATAAACACGTTCACATAATGAGGTATGCAGATGACCTCATATATCGTGGATGCAATGAAGAGATTCTGGAATTTATCCGACAGCTGAAATGGCTTGGGGAGTGACAGGATCAGAGTGAAGCTGAAAACCGGAAGTAGTAAAATAGGCCCGATATAGAGACCTAAAGTGCATGTAAGTTTATCACTTATCGTATCGCATCCTTGCAACGTTGACTACTTATAATTATTAATGTGTGCATTAAGTGGTTAAATCAGTTTACAGATGTAACAAAACAGTGACAATGTAAATTCCACTTAAAAGTATTGTTATGGCATCAGTGGGCGTCAAATATAATGAAACTGTAACAACAGAAATTTTGTGACAATTTTTTCCAACGCTTTGTATATATTCAAAATCTTAGGTTATGTTAGTACCTATTTTATAATAACTTTTATCTTTTAAGATTTGGGACAAATTTAAAGGGAAAAGTTAAATTACGTTCACTTTCGTAAATCATTTTAAAAGTTTAATTGATTTGCTTTGAAAAATGTCCAAGTTGGATAACGTTATTTTGCATTCCGATGTTTATACTACGTGCATGATACACTCACTTAGTGTCGAAAAGGAAGAAGTGATGGGTTTACTAGTAGGGGAAGTAAGTAGTTGGATCTGTATTGTTTCCTGTCTAAAGTGTACCATTTGATAGGTTATTGGAGGAACCTCTTATATTCTCTCCTCGATTATATTGCATCGCAGCGATAAAGCGCAAGATAGAGTTGAAATATCTGATGCTCAGTTAACCGAAGGGATGAATTATGCCGAAGAATTGCAGAAGGTATTGAAAAGACCTGTTCGTATCGTGGGATGGTATCATTCCCATCCGCATATTACGGTGTGGCCCAGTCACGTCGATACTCAAACGCAGCTAAATTATCAACTTTTGGATAGTCAATTTGTAGGATTAATTTTTTCTGTTTTTTCGTATGATAAACGTCATATGGTTAATAAAGTTGAAATGACTTGTTATCAAGCGAGCAACACTAATAATAAAATTTTAAGTCGAGAAGTTCCTATAAGAATCGAACCTGCACCTTTATCGGTCCATAATTTACAGGGTATATATTTAAGATACAAACTTACTTTTTAATACGTCAGTTAAATCTTTCTAGTTATGGCAAACTTACCACACATTTTGAGCCAAGAACATGAAGATATGTACCAAAAATATGATGAGTCACAAGGGGATGAATTAGTTAAAATACACAACGAAGCTGTACGGAAATTACATTCGATTAATGTAGTTTCGACAGTTGCATGGCCTCTCTATAAGGACCTTTTCAGTACAAGGTTGAAAACCACAAATTTACGAATTAAGCAATTGAAGGCGTATAAAGAAGAGTTAATTCGAAAACGCGACGAAAAGCGGCGCTCTAAAAGTAGTGAAGCCGCTGGAGGAAGTGGGTTAGATACCTAAGAGTTCTATAACTAATTTTTACTTACTTTTACTTTTTATAATCTATACTTATTGTTATTGTTTAATTTAAGAAATAACTAAAGAAACCTAAAATTTTTAATAAATCAAGTTCTGTGACATTTTGAAATCTCATTAATCCATTCAGGCTTGTCCTTCTCACTGTCTAGTTTTTGTAAACCAATTTTAACCAAAATATTAATCAGAGTATATAGGTGGTAAAAATGAAATTTGGTTGTGAAATTCTTGATTTGCACACACATTTTAATGAGTTTCCCATTTCCTAAAAAAACTAATTTTAATGCTAGGTCACACTACATGATTTATCATATGACTTAGGTCCGGTTGCACCAACGCATAATAAGGATTTAATAGAGTAATAAGCTATTACTAGATTAAAAATTGACATTTTGACATAAGATGCGTTGCACCAACGAGACTTAACTTATTACTAGATTAAAATCTCAATTAAAATGAATGACATATGTCAGTTTCCTTCGCAACAACAGTTATTAAGGAAATTATTAGCATAATTATCAAATATTTAATAAAAATTCCTTAGTTACCAAAAAAATGCGTTGCACCATCGCGACTTAGTTTAACAGGGTAATAAATCTAATAATAAGCAAATTGGCCAAAATTGGTCAATTAAAATTTCAAGCCGAAATTTTATTAGAAAAAATTTGATGAAAAAAAAAGATTTTTAAGTTATGAACTACATAGAATTTGAAAAATTAATCGCCGAATTCAAAATTATATTATTATGAGTAAAAAATGTCATCTTTAACTTCTTTTTCGAGTACAGATGGAGACATAAATTTGTTACTAAAGCCTCACATTTTGAGTAGTTAATATTCCTCTATGTATTTACTCACAATATGTGGATATTATCACAGTAATATTATGTTGTCTTTAATACAGAAAAGAAAAAGTTATTCATTACCACTGAAAAAAATTCGTATTTAATAATATTTCCCAAATATTAAAGCCTTCAAATCATTGCAGTTGGAGAACTGTTTTCTGATTGAGTGCTAAAGCAAACGAAAAGTTACTTCACTTTTTGCCACTGGATATTGAAAACTACTATTGGGCTAAGAAAATCAAAGCGTGATGCAAAAATTGTAGGATATCGTCGTCTCTTTTATAAAAATGATGACTTGGATTGTTGCAATTTCTGCTTATATATTTTGATCAAGAATTTTCTTCTACATTTTTTTCGTTAATTTCCATGATATATTTTTAATATTCACGTACAAATTTACCTAGTGGCGGATCTAGGAATAGTTCAGGAATTTAGGATTGAAAGTTAAGTTAATATTTTAAATTTTTTTGTTAATTTTTCAACATTTGCATTTTCTTAGATAGTACTTGATTTTCCCTTTTATAGATATCATATAGATACGCTACTGTATTAATCTAAAATTAATATTTAAACAAACGAGAAATGTCAAATTAGTATGGCAACCATCGTTGAATTTCATAATAACTAATATGAGATTTTTAATTGAAAAAAATGTTGGTGCAACGCAAAAAAATTTAACAGGGTAATAACTTTGACAAATATTTTGACATAAATAATAGATTTTTAGGTTATGAACTACATCAAAGTTGACAAGTAATCGTTGAATTTGAAATAAATTTTTTTAAACAACAAATCTTTTTCAAGGAATCAAGCGAAAGATAGAAATATTAATTTTTCGGACAAGCCTTATCAAAAGCGAGGTAATTTTCTCAAGCTTCACAATTTTGTAGGCATAAATTTTAAACTTTGTCGCTTATGAAAATGATCTTATAGAACCGGGCGATGTGAAAATTTTCTATTATTCTACATCTTCTGTGGTCGTTATACAATTCCAATATGCAGTGATTTCAAGAAAGAACTCCACGTCGTAAGATTTTCAAAAATCTAACAAATTGCTGCGGTATATTGCAAATTATAAATTTACTCCCTGTGTATATAAAATGTGATTGAAAAAAGACAATATAAGATGCATTTTTTATTAGATATGAAAATTAACGTGAAAATACACTATTATAAGGGCAGTTCTAACTGCAAAGTTTTGACAATGACAATAGCGTTGTCTTAGCAATTATTAAAATATTAAACTAATAGCCTAATAACGTTATTAAAATAATTTTAACAGAGTAATGGCTATTATGGTAATAGCGCTTAATATGCCAATTTTAATAGACGTTGGTGCAACCCGACCTAAGTCATAAGAAAAGTCATGGCTAAAATCATACCATCACAACAGCCAATCATAAAAGCCATAACTTCTATAATATCAAAAATCATATAGTGTGAACGTAAAAAAATCCCTCATATGAGAAGTCATGTGACAAGTCATATGATAAATCATGTAGTGTGAACTACCCTTTAGAGTAGGAAGAAAGTGGGAATAACAGATCTTATATACAATATCTATGGTGGGAATCTCCTTAATCCACTCATACACGTCATTAAATCTGATGAAAAAAAGGGGGGTTTTCAACCAAAATTTAATCAACTTTTTAGGGCCAGTTCTACAATGCAAGTATAAATTATAAAAAATAAATCAAAAATTTGACTACAAAAAAATACGCATAAAAATGATTATTGATCTCATGAATAAGCAACATCAACATTGAAATATCGTAATCGGACGTCTGAAAATAACTATGCACAGTAGAACCTGTCTTAACCGACACTTCTCAGAATGTCACTCCCGTGCACAAACGATAAATGTGCAAATTTGTTTTAAGTTATGTAGATATGTTTATGGGGCATTCTACACTAAATCGACCACTTTTGAACCCGACCCCTTTTGATTTTCCTGAAATTTTTACATATTATACTATCGCACCAAAAACAGTTTTGTGAATTTTTGAAAAATTGATGTTTTTTTTCTTCAAACGATCATAACTATTTCAAAAATTGACTAATCGGAACTTTTTTTTTGCTTTTTTGTCTTTAAACGTACTTTTCAGGAAAAAATATAAAAAAAATATTCAAACTTGTATTCTACAAAATTTTTCATTTTTTCGGAAATAATCATTGATTTTTCAAATTTCGACACTTTTGACTTTTTTATTTCAAAAAAAACTCTGATTTATTCCGCCTATAACAACGCAAACCCCATAATGGGCCGACATTTCTTTCCATTTATTTTGGAAAAATATTTTTGCGTAAAAATAAAACAAAATATTTTTTAATTAAACAAAAAGAATAGAAAGAAATGTCGGTCCATTATGGGGTTTACGTTGTTATACGCGGAATAAATCAGAGTTTTTATTTAAGTTTTTTTATATAATAGAGTTTTTATATAATATTTTTTTTATATTTTTTCTTGAAAAGTACGTTTAAAGACGAAAAAACCGTTCAGATTAGTCAATTTTTGAAATAGTTATGACTGTTTGAAGAAAAAAACATCAGTTTTTCTAAAAATTCGTAATTTTTTTTGGGTTGAGTAAAAAATGCCCCTTATGTACTACTAATTAGGTTTTAGAACATTTTCAATTTTACATATTTCTGACTTTTTTTAATCATGGAAAATACAGAATATAAAAAAAATTGTTATTGCAATCAAAAAACAAAAATTTAAATTTTTCAAAAAATTCAATACCAAAGTATTGAATACCCCCAATACTATAATTAATATTTATCATTATCATAATTAATGCAATTCTGAGTGTAAGCTAAACTTTATGGTTCTTAACGAAAAGTTAAAGAATAGGGGTGTAACCCCCGCCTATTCTATAACTTTTTGTTATCGTTAAGACCCATAAAGTTTGGTTTCTACATACCATTACATTACTATTTAATGCAATTCTGAGTGTAAACCAAACTTTACGGATCTTAACGATTTCATAACGATAACGAAAAGTTACAGAATAGGGGTGTAGTCATTATTACTAGTAGAATTGGTTCGGGCTTAGAGCTGTTCATAAAATTCTCGGTAATCCATTCATGCGAGTCACTACATGACAGTAGGAATTTTGTTAACCCATTCGTGCCCGTCACTAATTATGAAAATCGTGATAAATCCCTTTTCGTTAGGATTTTTATAAAACCCATTCTTAATACTCACGTCATATGTGTGCCAAATTTCACGCTTCTAGAACCACCGACTTAAGGTGCATGTCCCCAGCCCCCCCCCCAATTCGAATTTTGACTGCAAAATAGTCTAAATCGTTTGTACCTGTTTGTGCAAACATTATTTTCGTTTGTACCCAAATAGTTTTTGAGAAATTTCAAAATTTTGCTGGGGGGAGGGGGCTGGAGACATGCTAGCCCTCCTCCATGTCGAATTTTGACTCCAAAATACTCTAAATCGTTTGTGCAAACATTACTTTCGTTTCGTAATCCACTCGTGCGCGTCAGTTTCTTTGATGTATTTCTTGAAAATCTCAAAAACTATTTCGGCACAAACGAAAATGAAACTTGCACAAACAGGTACAAACGATAAAGATGAGTATTTTGAACTTAATCCTGTAGTTGTTGTACAGAATCTCGTTAACACAATCATGCGCGTCAGTGTCCTACATGTATTTCTTGAAAATCTCAAAAACTATTTGGGTACAAACGAAAACAAAACTTGCACAAACAAGAACAAACGAAGTACAAACGTTTTCGACTATTTTAAATCCAAAATTTAAAAAAGCATGTCTCCCCCCCAGAGAAATTTTGAAATTTCTCGAAAACTATTTGGGTACAAACGAAAATAGTGTTTGCATAAACAGGCACAAACGATTTAGACTATTTTGGAGTCAAAATTCGAATTGGGGGGGGGGGACTGGGGACATGCACTGTCTGTCAGTCACTCTCAATTTTCTATTAAGTAGATTATATTATTTTAATCGAGAATACTACAAGTTAATGGGACTACTAGACTATGAATAAATTACATATTTGATATTTATTACAATCTCATTTCCCTATATTAATTAGACAATTAATGGGTTCCGTTTGTGTCGGTTAAGACAGGTTGTATTGTAATACAATTTACCCCCTATTCTGTAACTTTTTCGTTATCGAATCGTTAAGGGGGCATCCATTAATTACGTGAGCTCAGAATGAGTGGGGAGGGGTCCCGTAAAATCTTACCAAATCTCATTTAAACCGGAGGGGGGATAATCAAAAATCTCACGTCAACTTTAAAAAA
This sequence comes from Rhagonycha fulva, assembly GCA_905340355.1. Lineage (NCBI taxonomy): Eukaryota > Metazoa > Arthropoda > Insecta > Coleoptera > Cantharidae > Rhagonycha > Rhagonycha fulva. The sequence continues at coordinate 7,089,343 of HG996559.1, forward strand.
TATAAAATCCTACAAATATTAAAAAAAAAATATTTTAAGTGTTCATTTTGCCTGTTAAAAAAATGTCATGGCCATTAAAATCATTCAGTGCGAGAGTAAAAAGAAAAAAATGAAAAGAAATGTTTCGAGTTTTTAAAAGAAAAGAAAAAAGTATAGGTAACGCATCGATTATTTCTTCCGTACGAATCCTCCGAATTACAAGTGCCAAGCGCTACTCACGTTACAAGCCTATTCGCGGAATTTCCCAATGCGGAAAAAAAACAAATACAAAGTCGTTCAAACTCGTTACTTGTCAGTCAGTTAGTTGTGATATCGGTACCGTGTAAGTCAGTGATTTATTCATTTTTTTTGTCTTAAATGTGAGTTTATATCAAAATTTTTATAATGCATATGTTAAGCGGCATGCCGACAAGGCAAAACAATAATAAAAATAAATTTTGTTGAAAATATTTTCAGCTTCAATCTCAATTAAGGGGAGGGGGGTCAGGCAAATCTCACCTAAGGGGGGGAAGAGTCTAAACTGATCAAAAAATAGCTCACGTAATTAATGGATGGCCAAGCTCCTTGATAGTCAAACCATTTTTCAAAATATAATAGCACAAAAATGAAAAAAGAACTCTGGTACATTTATTGAGAGCTACAGGTTGGCCCCCCCTGGTATACACTATACCTTGATACTAGTAATCAAAACAGTAAAATTTTCACAAATAAAATCTCCTTTGTTGAGATAGCATCTTATTTTTATAAGTTTCCAGATATTTTCTAATAAAAAAAATTGTAAATTTTTGTGTATAATCTCGTTAATCATGCGCGTCAAATCTACCGTCCAACTTCAATTTCCACCAAAACTGTAAAAGTTGGTTGCAAGGTGCTCTACATTTAATATTATCCACCTGGGAGAGATCGAAAAGTAAAAATTAAAAAGATGCACTACAAAATAAAAATTGATTTTGATAAGAACTAACAAACCTTGAAAACATCAATATAAAAGCGCAGGGCTATGAATTTTGTATACAAACATCAGGCCTGCTAACCTACCTATAAATAAATAGCCCCCCGCTTTCATATTAGAGATTCCAAGAAAATAAAAAAACTTCATGAGCTTTAGAAATGTTACTTATTTCAACCCTGCATGGTAAAACATTCAATGCCCAACGACGCATGCGCTTTATAAATTTCAGTTGTTATTCAGAGATTTCGCCTACTTTCAAAATTTTACCTCCATAAGCAAAATCTGTGTACTTAGGACTAACGAGCTCAAAAAAGTCCACCCACACAGACAACATTTACACAAAGTTCCCCCTAGTAAAGTAAAATTTATATTGAAGAAAAAATTAATAAAAATCAAATATTTTTTTTTAAGTCCTTAAACTTTATTTATGAACAAATAATATAAAAATTTGTCACGAAATTTTTATATAATTCCAATCTTGTTTGCAACATCTAAAGCATCATAATCCCTAGCTAAATGTACGTAAGCCTTCTTTTTACCATCTGGCCGAATGAGAGTATTAACTCGTGTTGCGTTAATTTCATATAACTTCTTAACTGCGGCCTTAATGTGGTGCTTGTTGGCTTTTGTGTGAACCAAAAATACCAAGGTGTTGTTATCCTCAATCTTCTTCATGGCTGCTTCAGTGGTCAAAGGATATTTGATAATATTGAATGCATCCATGCGGCTACGATTTGGGATTACCTTGCGGGGGTATTTAGGATTCCTGGGTGGTCTGAAAGTTTTTGGCCTCCTGAAATGCACATTATAACGGATCTTACGCGTTCTCGTTCCATTTGGACCTTTGATAACCTAAGAAAAAAATGAACAAAATTAATTTATGAAATAATATAAAATTCACCTATTTAAAATTTATTCAGAAATTCAGAAGTGTTTTAAAATTTGTTTTCACTTTTTTTCAAAGAGATTCCCAACATTTAGTTCATCATTCATTTTAGTAACAAAAAAAAAACTAAGAAATGTACATACCTTCTTTTGAACCTTCAAAGCCTTCTCGACTGGCTTGTCAACTTTCTTAGGGGTCTTGGGAACCTTAGCGGCTGAGGCAGTCTTCTTAACGACGGTTTTCTCCTTTTTAGCATCAGCTTTGGCTTTAACAACCTTAGCATCTGAAGCTTTCTTGGAAGCAGCTTTGGTAGCTGTTTTAACTCCAACCTTCGTCTTGGCAGACACTGGCTTGCTAGCAGCAGCAGCGGCGGCAGGCTTCTTGGCTGCTCCTTTAGCAGCAGATGCTTTTGATGCGGCAGCTTTTGGGGCTTCCGCCTTTGCAGACTCGGCCTTTGCTGGTGCAGCCTTGGCTTTGGCTGCCGCAGGCTTAGAAGCAGTTGATGTCTTCGAAGCAGCAGCTTTAGGAGCTGCAGGTGCAGATGCCTTTGCTGCGGCTTTAGGAGCTGCAGCTGGTTGTTTAGAAGAACCAGCAGCTTTAGGAGCACCACCAGCTGGTGCAGATGCGGGCTTCTTTTCTTCCTTCTTTCCTCCTAATAAAAAATTACAAATTCAGTTATAAACGGAACAATTAAATTTAACGCACATAAATTTTTAAAGGTTAGTCAGTGTTGTTAAACGTGGTTTTCATTTAATACTCAAAGAGATTCCCAACAAAAGTCATCATAAAAACGTGTAATCAAAAGTAAAATTGAATGTTCGTTTGAGGTTAAATACGACCGCGTGGCCACATGAACTCAATCGAATCTTCTGAAAATACTGCACTTCGAAATTTAAGTACGTTAACAATTGAGAGACAAATCACAAGAATTAAAATACAAATTGAACGAAAAATAATTAAAAATGCTTTAATTTACCTGATTTATCGCTAGCCTTGCCTTTCGGGGGCGCCATATTTACTAAAAAGAATTTACTCTGTTATGGACAATAGGCAACTGTTAGCACGTCACCGTCACTTGAAGTTTGCGGCGCTACCGTCGATGCAACTTAAATGTTTAATTCCATAATGAATTCATAGGTGGTAAAATAAGCGGCAAATTTAATATTTTAATTTATTTTTTAAGTTTTTAAAAATTTTTAAAATAAATTTATCTAGGCTATTTTTTCAAAATATTTTATGTGACTTGGATTAGTTTTAATAATAATTGGTAGAAGTTAAAGGTAAGTTAAGTTAAAACGTAAAACTATTTTGGTATAAAATTCTCTAAATTTATCATAAGAACCGTAAATTCGGATTTCACATACCATTAAATAGAATTTCGCTCCTTAATTGCTTCATTTTAATGTTATGTATCAAATTCTGTTGAGTTTTTTTTTAATAAATATAATATCATTTTGTGGTTTTACTAGAGGCGTTTGGCTCCCCCAGGCCGCTATCACGGTCCGACCCCCCACCGTAGGTGGCCATATAGTATAAAAAAAGATAGCGTCGCGTCCCCCTGGACCGCCAATCAAATTTCTCAAGTACTAAACAGATCAATTCGGCTAAGGGTCGGTATTTCCATCTCCGAATGAAGTACCAAATAATTTTATTTGCCGAATAAGTGCTTCCATCCAATCAGTGCCTTGAATAAGTAAGCATTGATTGGAGACAGCCGTGGAGTGATGTGATCACTGGTTGAGTACTGAGCGAAAATTCTGGGTTCAAATCGCGGACTATACAGAATTTCTTAGCTCCGCCTTCCAGTGGGCATCCACATGCTGTGGTGAAATCGATATTGATTTATCTGAACCATGAAATATGAGGCTAATCCACTCCGCTAATGGTCTACATTTTACTTGAAGTGTAAAAAAAGGCAATTATTAAAAAACAAAGAGGCATTTCGTTAATCTATTCATGCGCGTCACTTCTCAAACATTTCAGATTAAATATGTAATCAGCTCTAAGTATCAATATAAACTAAATATAAAATTTGATTTTGATATTATTGGTCTTTTTCAACTCGTTGGACCTAAAAAAATAAAAATTCGTCAAAATTAAAAAAAAAATTGCATAAAAAGGCAAAAAATAAATTGTAAAATATTTAATTTAAACTTATCAATTACAAATTATGATTATAAGCACAATTATCTACGGTATTGCAGCAACCATTGGGATGATTAATCTTAAACCAACAAGGTTTACTTCTGTATTTGTCACCCACCTCATTTACCGTTGCAGGTATTCGAAGGCGGACACTTCCGAGAACTTCAAAAATGTACCTGTGATTCTTTAATAAAGTTTTTAGACCTCCACATTCACTTTTCAGTTTCAAAAGCAAATCTTTCCCCACATCTTGTGCTAATCGTTCAAAAGGTATGGGACTACCCGTATTCCATTCTCTCCCGTCTCCTGTACAAATTACATTTTTTGAAGCCAATAACAAGAAAACCACTTTATTAACGATAGTAGTTATCACAGTTTTATCTATCTGAGTGCAGTTCCTAACCCTTTCAATGCTTTCACGCACTTTAATATTGTCTGTCCAATCAGAATCCTTTGCTACATTTTGACGCTTGTTTATAAAATCATCGATCTTTTTGCTAACTTTTTGCAACATTTTTTCATCATATTCCCTACCAAAACTAACCAGACACCTGCGTTTTGTTGACGGAATTTTTAGGTAATCTTTCTCGGAAACAAATCCAATCAAGCGACAAAAATCGTGTACAAATTCCATGTAATCCTCATAAGTACTGCGACCCGTGTTGATACGATTAAACTTCCGTCCATTAAATTCGTAACAGCAACATGGAAGCAAAAAAAAGTTGGTTTTGTAAGAACTGCGTGCCGCAATTACGGGAACCCAAGGCGTTAGTTCGTCCGAATGATTTCCTATAATCCAGTCGCAATCTGGAAACAGAAATTCGGCGTTGGGTAATATAATTTGTTCCTAAAAGTAACGCACATTATTACACTTCTTACAATCACATTAAATAAATTTACCTTTAAGCATGTCGTTGGTGGGAACGAGTCCCATATTTTCCTTTTACGAATATCGATGCCACAGCCAGGATAGCCTTCTTGATTAAGCAAATGGACTAAAAGACCATTTCCACACCCTAAATCTACAAAACTTGGTTTTCTGTTAGGATGTGTTTTTTCCCATAACGATATGAGGTAGGAAGCTATTCCGATGTCTTCGTAAACGTATTTCAAAGGATCGGTTCGTTCTGTCCAATTCTATTAAACAAAATTTTAGTAAAATTCAAAGCATCTTGCACAAAACTAATGAAAAACTACCTATAAGCAAAATCATATCTTTCATTTGTTGTGGTTGATTCCTTACCGTTACTAAATCACGAGCATATTTCTTCTTCAAGTTCTTGTAATGAACTTCGTACCTAGTGGCAGAAATTAAACACAAAGATCGTCGATCGGTCTTAGGAAGATTCAACTGTTTGATGGAATCTATGAGGAAACTTAAAGCTGATTTGTTATTTTTCGCCGAAACAACCATTTTTCCTGACAACGTGTGCTCAACATTGAAGGTAGAATACTCAGAGACTTGTGCAATATCGACAGTATAAAACGAAACAAAATTTTGTTGCTTGTTTAGAATTGTAAACTGAACTTTTCCCATTTTCTCATCGGTTTCCAATAATAATTGAATGGAAATGTAAATCCCGTCGTGATTACTGTCAACTTCTTCAATGATCCTGTCTTTCACCCAAACGTCATCATTATAAGGCAACAAAATGTTTTTTACAAAGTCGTGATCAAAAGTTTCCTTAGAAATTTCATTGTATTGACGGATTTGGTCCAAAATTGTTTGTTGGTTCAACAAAACTTTTGTGTGTGGAGGATCAGATAGAAAAGAAACTTGGACTAACAATGCTTGATCAAAACTTTTCACAGCGGGATGAATTAAATGTGGATTGTTGTGAATGCTTATAATTGTATTCCAAAATGACTCAATGGTCATTTTTTCTTGGTACACCTCCAGGGTTTCCATTTTTGCCTAAATACTATAATCCAACATTATTTACTCCAGCACTAGGTTATAATAACTCACTTTTTGTAAAATCCAGGCTGCGTCCTCATAAGCACGATTTATAATCTGTTGTATCCTCTCGGGGTCGTCTTCTAGGTGATGTTGGTTATAACTCTTAAAACGGTAAGATAAATTGACTATATTATAAAAATTATAAAAATGAAAAATTTACCTTTCGAACGGAATTTATGTAAAATTTCCTAGGACCATCGTCCGGTAACCTCCGACACTGACGTATTAAAAATTTGTACAAAGTTTTTGCAGAGGTGCTTTTGACTTGGGTGCAAAAATTCATCGAAATGGGTAACAATAAACCCAAATTCTTCTGCATTACACTTAAAATGTTAGTGGAAAATTACATAACATTATAACATTTCAAATTTTGTAGGTTAGGTTAGCTGAAACCAGTGGTTTTCAAACTGTTGATTCGACTTCGCTTCGTCTTCCGAAAACTCCGCTCCTCGGATGTAAAATCTCGTTTTACGTCCTTGTGACGAAAACTACTATTTCATCACTCCTCCTCCTGCAGTCTATCCGTCTTAACAGACGCGTAGTAATTATTTTCATGTGTCCAATCGTGTAATCGAGCCCTTGATTACTAGACAACATGATCATAATGTTCTTGGCAGATTACTCTAGGTGGTTTGCCATTGCCCTCCGAGGGGAGAGGGTCATAATGAAGTAGAATAAATTTTGTAGCCGGGTTGGGGATCAAACCTAGGGCTTCTAGCCTAGAGTCCGGTCCTTAGCCCGTTCACTTAGCTCACCTCTCTCATTTTTCATCACTAAGACCTGTAAAAAAATTAGGCCCCCGAAGCGAGGCTTAAAAACTTTTCAGTACGAGGGCAAAAAGGATAGAAGTACGGTTTACACAGACAACTTGTAGTAAAATACGTGTTATTATTTATAATAATGAAGTCGGTTTAAAAATTGTACTCTGGCTTTCGGCTGAGGTTCATAAACCACGCCTCTCTTATTAAAAAGTATCGATTTACAGTCCTTGTGATATTAACTATCAGATGTAAAACAACTATATGCTCATAAAATCAATAGTGTCAAGAAAAGGGTCCGTTGACTTAGTCCCCCCCAAGTTAAAATTTTTTCTCAAAAAGCTAGCTCCCGAATCCTTATAGCTAGCACCAAAGTATGAAAGCTAGCACCGTTATAGTTTTTCCGCAAACCGTAACTGAATCCGGGGAGGGGCCAAGTCAACATTAGCCCCCCAAGTTAATATTTTTTTTCGGAAAGCTAGCTCCCGAATCCTTATAGCTAGCACCCAAGTATGAAAGCTAGCACCGTTAAATTTTTTCCACAAATCGATAATGAAACCATTGCACAGTGGGGTAAGTGGCTTCAAAAAGTGGCAATAAATGAAATTCTACTTTATATAACATTATACATAGTTAGATATGTATTTTGGGGCTCTTAGTAGTATCTAAAAAATACTTTGCATAATTGTTTGCACATTTATTTATTTAAAAATTGTAAAAATTGAGTTTATTTAAAAAAATTTAATTTATCGGCAAAAAAAATAGGAAGAGCTTTAAAGCTTCCAAATTTGGAAAATATGTATAAAAACGTCTAAAAAAATTATAGCAAAGCTCAGCAAGAAAATAAAATTTTTAAATTCCAATTATCATTATTATCCGCAAAAAAAACTAAAGTTACTAATCATATTCAAATCTTCCGTTTTTCAGGTGCATGTCAGTGCCCCTCTCTCCCCCACTTTCAAATTTTCGGATGAATTTGGTGTCAAACGTTAGAGCATCGCTTGAGCTTGAATGAGATTTCATTATTTTTGTTTGATCTTTAAAGGTCGCGAAGTTATTGGCGAAAAACTACTGGGGGGGGGGATGTAGTTGTAGACATGTTTTTCCGTTTTTCTGCTCATTTTAAAATTATAACTGCAATTGATGTAATCAATAGAGTTTTGATTGAGCCTGAATGAGCTTCAGTGAGCAAGAGTTTAAGTTAATTTTTTACAAAGTTAAGCAGGCCCGTACCAAGGGGGGGGCACCTTGGGGCACGTGCCCCCCCAAAATGTTCAAAAAAAATTTTTTTTACAAAGTAAATAAAAATTTGTTTATAATAATAAAAATTCTCGAAAGAAAAACCATTAAAAATTTTACTTTTTACTAAGTGCCCCCCCCCCCCAAAATTAAATCCTGGGTACGGGCCTGAAGTTAAGGATAGTTGAAATTTTTGACTGAACTCCGAGCAACATGCGTTAAATTTTAAGTTTTTGTAAATCTCTTAAGAAGGGCATTTTTTTCAGGTCTTTTTTAATTTAATCAACAGATGGCGCCTACTTAAATATTTTTATAAAATAAGAGAAATTTGCTATATTTAAAATATAGCAAATTCGTTGAGATAATACTATTCTATAAACAATATTCTTGATCTTAAGCTATTTTGAGTTCGTAATATTTATTTATAAAAGCACAATTCATAAATTAAAGTTTAATTATCTTTTTTTGTAAGTGAGTGTGTTTTGATATACTCAATACAAACTCAAAATAGCTTAAGATCAAGAATATTGTTTATAGAATAGTATTATCTCAACGAATTTGCTATATTTTAAATATAGCAAATTCCTCTTATTTTATAAAAATATTTAAGTAGGCGCCATCTGTTGATTAAATTAAAAGGGTCTTGAAAAAAATGCCCCTCTTAAGTTGATAATCTACATACTTTGAATATACATAACTTCTCTAAATACGCAATATTTTATTTTTTACAAACATAAAATTTTTTAAAATCGAATAATTTACCGAAATAGAAATCATGCTGAGAAAATCTAATATTGATTTGAAGCAGTTTAACGTTGTTATTGTTGCTAATAAAAAAAATTTTTATGATCCAATGGTTAAATGTTTTGGGGCTCATCAAATATCTGTTAGTCGGAAATAGTAAATCAATTGGGTAATACTACCGTTTTGCCGAAATAATAAATTTTAAGAACATTACGAATTAACGCATGTTGCTCGGAGGTTAGTCAAAAATTTCAACTAAAGGTCATTCAGGCTCAAAGGAAACTCTATCGATTGACATCAATTGCACACATAAATTCAAATTGAGAAGGAAAACTGGAAACCATGTCTACAACTGCCCCCCCCCCCCAATAGTTTTTCGGGGATAACTTCGATATTTTTGAAGCTCAAACAAAAATAATGGAAACTCATTCAGTTCATTTGAGTAAAATATAGAGAATTTACATATATCCAGAGTATGAGATTTTAAAAAACTCAAGATTTAACGCATGTTGCTCGGAGTTTAGTCGAAAATTTCAACTATCCATAACTGTGTAAAAAATTAAAGTCTTGCTCTCTGAAGCTTATTTAGGCTCAAACGAAGCTCTATCGATTGACATCAATTGCACATACAAATTCAAAATGAGTAAACATATCTACTAGTTTCTCCTAGAGCTCCTCCACTATTTTTTCTCAAATAATTGGACCTTTGAGGCTCAATCGAAAATAATGGAAGCACATTCAAGCTCAAACAATGTTTTAACGTTTGACACCAAATTCATCCAAAAGTTTGAAAGTGGGGGAGGAGGGGGGCACTGAAATCCTCCTGAAAAATGGAAGATTTAAATATGATTAGTAACTTTAGTTTTTCTTGCGGATAATAATGATAATTGGGATTTAAAAATTTTATTTTCTTGCTGAGCTTTGCTATATTCACGTTTTACTTAAGATGTATTTACACTACTTTCCAAATTTGGAAGCTTTAAAGCTCTTCCTATTTTTTTGCCGATAAATAAACTCATTTTTTAAGTAAATAAATGTGCAAAAAATTATGCAAGGTATTTTTTAGATATGTACTACTAAAAGCCCTAAAATATACAGTCGAGTCGCGAATTAGTGAATACCGTATATAGTGAACTACCGGAAATAGTAACACAAAAATTTTAACATTGAGTGTATATGGGACTCCTATATAACGAACAGCGGTAACCCCGATACAGCGAACTGCGTACTATAAATCGTGCAGTTTCAATGACATCATTTGTAGGGACTTCCCCCAACATTGAGAATTTACATTACGTATTATATTTATACTTTATTTCACGCGTAACGTTAGCATGGAATGGAATTTTTATGTGTTGGTGTATCAATTTAAGAGAAAAAGTATTATAAGCCCAGTCAAAATAGACATTGAGCCTTGCATACATTCCCAAGAAGCTGAAAATTTACATGAACGTTAGGGATAGCATTATAATGAAATTGTGAAAAGTTCCCATCGATCCCATATGTGCAAAAAATGTTATGCGAGGTCAAAGTTCGCAAACATGGGTTTTTTTAATTTTTAAGCAAAACGGTTAGTTTTATGAGAAAATTAGTTCAGTCAAAAATTGTAGATCATTTAATTATCTATAAAAATTATTCTTGTACTTTTTTTTCTAAGATTCACCATTTCTGAGAAAAAGCGATACTAAAATTTACTCAAGTTGTATTAATTCTCCATAGTACATACATAGGTTGTGTAGAAACGTGTGCATATTTTAGAATCGCTTTTCATCAGAAATGGTGAATCTTATGAAAAAAAGTGAATGGACAATTTTTATAGATAATTAAATGATCTACAATTTTTGTCAAAATTAAGTTTCTCATAAAACTAACCGTTTGGCAAAAAAATTTAAAAAACTAATTTTTGCGAACTCTTTGACCTCGCATAACATTTTTTGCACGATGAATCAATGGGGACTTTTCACAATTTCATTATAATGGTATCCCTAACGTTCATGTAAATTTTCAACTTCTTGGGAATTTATGCAAGGGTACTCCTATTTTTATGTCTATTTTGACTGGACTATAACTATTAAATTAAATAAAAAACAAATACAATCAAAAATAACATCATTTTTCCTAATTAATAATTATATTTGTATTAATTTTCTTTAAAATAAAGTTTTAATTTTCAAAACGTGGCTTTATTGTAAATTTTGTAAGTATCGAAATAGTGAACAAACCCGAAAAAGTGAAAGGTCTTTGCCATATTTAATTCACTATTTCGCGACTCGACTGTATATCTAATTTATGAATCCGATGAAATAGAATTTCATTTATTGCCACTTTTTGAAGTTACATACCCCGCTGTGCAATGGTTTCAATATCGATTTGTGGAAAAATTATAACGGTGCTAGCTATAAGGATTCGGGAGCTAGCTTTTTGAGAAAAAATTTTAACTTGGAGGGGCCAAGTCAACGAACCCTCAAGAAAAGACACTACACAAGAATTTAAACTAGAGAAATCCTAGTCAAAAGTAAAAGAAGAAGAGGAAGAGACTATGAAAAAACAGCCTTATTAAAACATTTTATTAAAAATAATTACAAACATAAAAACTTAATTTCCTATTCAATAATATCTACTGCTTTCACTAAACCTTGTCCCACAGTAAAAGATAAATCCTCTATTATTGCTTTTTTATTTAAAAGCAATTTGTCGTCTACCACATGCGTTCCATTCATGAAAGAAATTTTGATATCTTTTTCTTGCAGTGCTGTTGGTTTCCATAATCCGCCTATTACATTTCCGCCATAAGAATCATGGAAGAAGAAAATAAATTCGCCATAATTTTTCTGTAATACATAAAATTTTATAAATAACTTTAAATTTTTAAAAACCTCAATACTACAGTATTCAAATTTTTTTAAATAAATACAGAATGCACCATTCAAGCAAATAATAAAATTAGATACCTAATGCCTCTCAAAAACAGAACACTCTGGATAATTAAAATAATTTTATATACAGTGTGTTCACGAAAAGCGGTAATGGTGAATAATTCTTAAATATTACTAGATACAAATAAAAGTTTGAATAGTTTTTTATTCAACTGCACATTTTCTATTGGAAACTGCCAAAGTATATTTTTTTATTCTTCAAATTCAACCAGAAGTAAGCATAAAATTTTTTTTTCAAATAGCAACATGTATTTTTTTAACATTTTGGCAATCTGCAATTTTTTCTCTATAAATACATATAAAATTTTCATAAGGTTACATAAGAAAATATTTGAGAAAATGTAAGATTTAAACAAGCAATAATAATTTACTGATTATTTACACATAGGTATGTAGAGTGCCATGAAAAACAAAACATCACTATAACGAATTTCAAGTAATTGCGCCCTAAGCCACCTTTTGATCAAACAATGAAAAAACATTTCATTTATCTGATAAATTTTTCAAAGTTGCCACCGTTTTGTTCAAGATATGATTCCAATTTTCGCAGAAGTTCTGGCGATTTGGTGATAATTGATAGATGCTAAATTAATTTTGGTTTTTAAATTTTTTAAATTTAAAGATAGATTTGCCTAAACTACCATTTTTAAATGACTCCATAGAAAGAGTCTAATGGTGTCATATCATAATAATGGTGTTTTGTTTTTCATAGCACTCTACATATGTAATTAATAAATTATTATTGTTTGTTTAAATCTTGTGTTTTCTCAAATTTTTTCTTATGTAACCTTATGAAAATTTTATATGTATTTATAAAGAAAAAATTGTAGATTACAAAAATGTTAAAAAAAAGACATGTTGCCATTTGAAAAAAAAATTTATGTTTACTTCCGGTTGAATTTGAAGTATAAAAAAATATACCTTGACAGTTTCCAATAGAAAATTTGGAGTTGAATAAAAAACTATTTAAACTTTTTTTTTGTATCTAGTAATATTTAAGAATTATTCACTGTTACCACTTTTCGTGAACACACTGTATTAGGTATGCATGTCAGGCAGAATTTAAATTTTTTTTACTTACCCTTAAATCTTTCAAGTACAACTCCACGGGATCAAATCCAACCACTGGAATTTTGTTGTCCTCATTATCTTCATATTTACTCAATGCAACAACACTTTCAGTAGATTTTTCAAAATTTATTTCCTGATGCCGTTTTGTATTCAAAAGTGGCTTCAAATGGATTAAGATGTTGTAACCTTCCATATTGGGTTTAAATAAATCCTAGAAAAAAATTTAAATCAAATTTAAAACACCACCAGATATTAAAAATTACCTTGAAATTAAAAGTTTCTTGTAAAATTCCGTCATTGATTGTTTTGTATGCACTTCTGCAAAGAACAGCAAACCTTCGCACAATTTCTTTGGAACAATTTTGTGTAAAGTTGGAATTACCGTCGTCATCTAGTGTAATAATATAAATTGGTGGAAACTTCGTCCTAGTTTTTCTAAATTTGCTTTCAAATTCGTTTACTTGATCATCTGTAAACATTTTTTGTTTAATAATAACTCTTTTTCTATTTTAGAGAATTGCTCAATACTTACTCGTTAATTCGTTATTAAAATTGACAGTCACACACTGAACGTTAAAATCAAACTCTCCAAAATGTTTCAAAAACCGCATGAAAGCAACTTGCGGTAAAACTGGATCACTGTAGGGAGCATTGTTTAAGTATATGGAAGCATTTAACAAATCGATCACAATGTCGGGTAAGTAAAAATCGTCAAGTAATTGGGCCCTCAGCCACCTTTTGATCAAACAAGTGCTTGGACCGTAACTCGGATGTTGTGAGTGTACACTAAAAAAATGTGTGATAAACTTAATCAAACCATAAAAAAAAGTGAAATTACCCATATATTGCACTAACAATTCTAGGTACAATGTTCAAATGTTTAACCAAAGCTAAACTTTCTTCACTGTCCTTGTATGCAACCATTCCATCTGGTTTGTTGTATTTTCGCAAAATTGACACTTCTTTGGGATGGTAGAGTCGAAACCTAAATACCAATCCTTTATAAAACACATTGATGTATTCCATATTACAATTCGACAAAATGTTTGATTGCTTTAAAAGTTTCGATAACTCCAAAAAGAAAGCGCACTTCACTTTCCTAATTGCTTCAATTTCATCTGGCCACTTAGAATTTAAATCTGAAATGTTAATGGTAAGCCAACCGCAATATTTATAAATAAATCTGAATCCTTACTTAATTGGATAACGCAATCCAGTGGTTCAACATACTTGGGCACGGAAGTCAATTTATTCTTCAAAATTATATTGTCGTCTTTTAACGTTGTCAGCTTTTTACCACTCTTATAATTGGTAGGAACAGGAGGAAACACGTTAGTGTAACTAAAAGAAGAAGAATAAAATTTGTACGATCTTTAGATAAAAATTTGTTACCTAAACGCGTCACAAGCGCCTTGAACTCCTGTAACTTCTAGTAGAAGGGTGAAACTTCTCAGAATTTTGTCCAAGTCCATCAAAATATTGATGATTTTTGAGGACGCCTCTTCGCAGGTACCAGTATGAAAAGGGGCAATAAAATTTTTAAGAACCAGAGCTTCTTCCGCTTCATCACAAATAATTCGACATTTTTCAATTTGCAACTTTTCCTTTGCAACAAATTCTACAATTTTTTTTAAAATCTCTCGCTTTTCTTTTGCTGTCTTAGCCGGAAAATAAACTCCTTCCTTTATTGTGCTATCTGCAAACCTAAAAGCGAACATTTAGGGAGTTATTAAATTTAAAACATAGCAACATTCAAAAGTTGTCAAAAAACCCACACGTTATAAAATATAATTCACGTAAAAAAAAACATACCTCCTAAGTTCTGATCGTTCTCCCCAAAACTTTCTAAAATCGGCAGCTTCAGGCGCATTTCCTGCAGGTCCTTTCACAATTATACTGAAAGCTTCAGTATCGTCCAACGTGATACCAAACAGTAACGTTTCAAAACGTTCGTTTTCTTTGCACTCGTCATCAAAAAGTGGAACAATATGAAAAATTCGTTTAGTCAAACCTACGCTTAAAGTAGATAAAATGTGTTTCGTTATTAAAGAACGAAAACAACCCATCATTTTAAAAGATTCTTTGATATCAATGCTACGGTAAATATTTTCAAACATTTCGGTGTCGTCAAATCTGAAATTATTATGCAAAAATTAGGTAAAAGCAGTCTTTTTTCTCAAATTAAACTTACCTAATTATGGCATCATACTGCAAGTGAGGTGCCATTTTAATCATAAACAATGGCCAAAACGGATCCATATTCACGGTATCAAACCACTTCAATGCCAATTCAGCTTCGCTCTTGATTTTCTGATAAACATTTGGTAACAAAAACGCAGCCATATTGTAGCTGCCGCTAACATCAAGAAAAACAATGTCAAATTTTTCACGAAACAGTACCAATTTTTCGGACGGTACCGTAGTAACACAGACCACGTCCTTACACCAATCAGAACTACAGACATAGTACCAAAACGCACGTAAAACTTGATAAACACTCATAAGGTTTGTAATTTTTTCCGTAGAAATCAAATGTAACACAGTGTGCGTTAACAAGTCTTCCGTAAACCCATACTGGGTCCCTAACAAATTACGGTTTCTCAACCAAATAGTAAGCAATTTGATACCATCTAAGATATTTGTGAGTCCAGCCAACTTTTTTTGTATAAATTCGCAGTTTTCTTGCAGGGTCAACTTTTGCAAAGCCAACGAATTGAAGTACGGAGTGGAGTGATCCCTTAAGGACTCATCGACTTCTCCAAAAGATGAACACAAACTTTTTTTAATATTATTCTTGTCGGGTTCAAATCTAGCTAGTTTAAAAGTATCGCGCTCAGGAATCACGTGAATTTTAACCAAAATCTTCTTTGAATCACTCGGAACAACAGTTAAAATTTCCTTTTTGCAGTCGAAAGTAACATCAGAACACAAATCGGTTTCCATCAGTTGGGTGTATAGGTAAGTTAAATAATAGTGACATTTAATTATCCAGCTGTTGTTAGCGTAGTCTTTGGATAAAAAGCATTTCGAAGGAATGATTACGTTAACGTCGACACAAAGTTCAGGACCAACTAAACAGCTTAGAGCGTAAAGACAAGAAGTAAAGCAACCTTCCGGCCGAACACACTTTATCCAAGTATCACTGTCCGTTTTAAAGTTGCATTCGTAATTCCTGATTAGTTCATCAGTAAATTTACTTTTTTTACCCATGGCCTTCTTATTTTTAACTAGTTGAGATAAACGAATATCTTCAAATTCTTCCATATTCTCCATAAAATCCTTGAACTTTTGCAACCATTCCTCAAAGAAATTTAAGTATTTAGTTTTTACTTTCATTTCGGAAAGCAAATTTCCAACTTGAGAATTAAATAAATTGAATTTTATTTCGGAAGCCTTAAAATTTATATCACTACGATCTCTCTTGGACTTTTTAGCTGGTTTATTCTTTTCGGTACTTTCCTTCAATTTACGTTTTTTCGTGGTTTTAGATTCTTTAACATCCTCATTTTCTTTGGAGGCCACTTCATCGTCTGACATGAGAGAAACGCTATTAATTTCCTCGTCATTCATGTCATCGCTTAATTCCATTTCGTCTGCAGAATTCATTTTCGAAAAATAAGATAAATTGAATAAATTCAAACTCGCATTAAAAGTGAGGTTCTGTTTTATAAACACATGTCAGTAACAGTTGCAAAAATTACGGTTGGTATTCATTTCATGTACAAGAGGTTGTCTAAAATTCTAAATGCTATTGATGCTATTTTGTTAAGAGCGCTCTGCATCCAGAGATCCAGGGGCAGATGGGCTATCAAAAATCTATCGAAAAAATTAGCGGTCGGCGGCCCAAAACAGCGCCTCAGGCGAAATTTGTATTTTATTAACGGCCCACGGTCCCATTGACCGACGGTCCACCTGGAAATTTCCCGGATAATGTTGGATTAGAGGTTTAAATTTAAACCAATAAAGACCAACATTCTTTTATTGCATTTTTTCGCTCAGCAATGTGTGAATCTTTTTGAATTATATTTAGAATTAAATGCAATACAAAATTTTACAGCACTAGTTGAGTAGTTCGCGAAAATGCCGGGCGCTAATACCGATTACAACTGTCATTTTTTATGTTGACAAAATATTCACAGTACGCCACTGATTAATCTGTGTATAACCTTAAAAAATATAAATATCAGAATTTTAAACATTTTAATGGCTTTTAAACGATTACTGCATTTTACGCGAATTTCCAAAAGGTAAGCCGATTTTGACGTTGTTACGTGTTACTATTTTTAAAATAGTTTCAGTTCAAGCACATTTTACTGCAATCAAGTTCGATTTCTTGCTAGTGGTGATAATGGAACTACTAAAACATTGAACGGAGAAATCTTGCCTAAAGATAACTACATTTTCAACGCTATAGGCACGGCAGAAGAACTGATTGCATATTTAGGGTAATGAAATTTACTAGTAGTTGTTGTAATTTTCTTTTTGTCCTTTTTTTTATTTAAACAATTAAAATAAGGTAAAAATAGGGTGGTACTATATTTTAACACTTAAATGTTAGCGTTGCAAGAGAACATGCACAACAAAGCAAACACGAGTATAGTGACAAAATAAAAAGGATACAAACAGTAATTATAGATTTAACTACTGCGATATCAAAATTTAATAATACCAACAGAACTTCAATTTCTGCAAACCACACTAAAGAACTCGAGGAGTGGATTGATGAATATTCTAAATTGTTACCACCTCCTGAACAATATATAATTCCTGTAAGTAAATCTTTTCATAACCACGAAAAGGAAAATTTACTCTTTACATGTTTAGGGTGGAGGACCCGCTTCTGCTGCTCTACAATATGCACGTACTCTCTGTCGCAGGACGGAACGCGAAGTTGTACCGTTAGTACGAGGAGGTTTAAATGAAGGAGCCCAAATTTATTTGAATCGTCTAGGCGACTTCCTCTTGCTTGCTTCAAGAGTAGCAGCAAAATTGGATCAAAGAGCCGAAAGTATCTACATACCAAAACCGGAAGAAAAACTCCAAGCTCAATAATTTTAAGTTTACCTGTAACAATGTGATAGCCAAGATAAAAATAAACTATTAATTTAAAATAACAATTTTATTCTTAATATTCAAAAACATAAATAAAACTAGCAAATATCAATTTCATCGGCCAATTCAACTCTGTGACAGACAACTTCCACCCTCGTAATGTTTTTGCTTTCCTTCCGAACCATGTCATCTATTTCAGCATAATGACCAGGGATTGCAAGGAAAGTAACATCAAGTAGACCACTTTCAAGAGTTTCCTTCTCAAAAACTACACTCGGCATCTTCTCAATCAGTGCTTTCAATCGTTCCGGATCTGGCCCTCGATAAAACACCCTCAAACGCATTTGTACCCTCTCAATTGGAAACTTATCTTTTATAAGCAATTTGATTACCGTTAAAGCCTGTTGTTTGGTATTTTGATGTGGTCTGATCGAATAGTGAACATCCCGCATTGCTTTTTCAATAGTAGCAATCGAAAAAGGTAAATTTACTTGAGTGTTGATGGTCATATTTGTAACACAGTGAGCGATTTCTTTAAATCTCGCATCCAACTCGTAATTTCTCTCCTTATCGGAAACTTGTAATTCACCTTTCTGCAAAATTACTTTACAGATTTCGGTTTGATTATCCGTTTGAAACGCCTTCACTATGTCTTCCTTTTTAGCCACTTGCCCTTTTGACACGTTACTAAAAACTGTATGGGTCTGTAACACCTCATCGATGTTTTTTTCACTAAAAATTACAAAATCTTAGGTTATGTTTTGTTTCATGACAAATACTTACACTCCATTTCTCCACGCGACGACCTTATTGCGATAACATGCAATTTCAAAACGCTTTCCAGTTTTTTTTATCCTCACGACTGCTACATTTGTGTGTTTAATTTGATTCGACGGAGTAAAAGTTCTAGTTGACATGTTTTTGCACGATATTTATATTTTTGCACAATTCTTGACAATTCTACTGATTTTACTTGTCTCGCAACCTGTAAATGTCAAACTGTTAATATTATGGTCCCTAGGTGGCGCTTGGCGTGTAGTCAATTATTGGTCGAAAATGTGAATGAGTATTGAACAGCGAACGTTGTGTTATGATAATTTTCCTGTCAAAAAAATGTAGGTTTTTGTTTTGTGTCACATTGTGGTTGTAAAATTCGATCGTGTTATTATAATTTCGTAAGGTTCAGTGATGCCACTGGTGACAGTTCAAAGAAGCCCGAGCACCAATAATTCACTACAAAGTTTAGTAAGTAACTTCATTTACATCAATTAATTTTTTTGTTGTTATTATAATAACTGCCTTTGTGTTATGAGCCTATTTATTCATGAAGAAATTTCAAATCTTCACCCCTTCGCGTTTTCATTGCAAAGATTGCATTGTGATTACTGATTACCATCCCGAAAAAAAAACAGGAAAATGCACCTCGAACCCTACCAAAAATACATTATAAAAATGTAGGTCGTTTTGAACAATTTTTTTTATATGAAAAAGAATTGCAGCTTTAAGCTTGTGTTATATTTTCTTAATTATTACTTCTTTTTTGCTTTAGCTGATTTTGAAATTTGCTTTTCGCAACATAATTCGGTAATCTGGTCTAAAAAATGATGCCTGCGGTGGTTTTATAATTAAATTTTGGATTCTTATTGCTTTAAAACAAGCACAGCATTCATTAACACCATTTCAAATTTCTTTGTTAGTTAATTCAGTTTTGCACAATCTGAACCACATTTATTTCAGACTCATTTGTCGTCGTCAGTGCTTCAATTTTTAAAGCACCATATTCAGTGACGGATTTAGCTCCTTGAGCTTTGCAAGTAACTGTTATGGGGCCCCCTCCTTGTGTTCGTCTGTTATTATTAACAGGCCAATAGAAATAATCTGTTAACTCTAACGACTCGTTAAAAGTTTTTTGAAATCGGGGGATAGATTACGAAAAAAGGCATTCCTTTTTTATTCACCACTGACGCACATGAATGGATTAACGAGATTTCCGCTACTGACCGCTAACTTGCAGACCACAAATTAATTTAAAAAAGAAGAGCACATTTTGACAAATAACGTAATCTCTGGTACGTTTATAATGTTGTTCAACTTTGCTCTTGTGAGAGATCAGGAGCTGGAATCTTCTTGTCGTCCATGCAAAGCATTTTAGTGGCGTAACTAGCCATGCGATAGACCGTTCAACACACCAAATGTAGGAGAGGAATTCAATAATTCTGTGAAATCACAAAAATATGAACCAAATTGCACGTCGGCGTTAAGCCGTCTTGTTACGCAATTGATTGCATTTCATCTGCAGTTTTTTGTCCTTAAAATACGGTCAGCGGCCTAACTCGAAAGAGGAAGCTTTCCCCACGTAAGAATTTTATAAGATTTGTCTGACTCCCCCCTTTCAAATGCGTTACATCTACTTAATAAAATTCATGTGCTATCTGACTGACAGATAACGCACTAACTAAAATAAACCACTAACAGCCTAAACCGGTGAGTCTAAAATTTTGCACGTGAGTTCCTTCTGTATGACGTAAGCACTAAGAACGGGTTTAATGGAAATTCTATCCGAAAGGGATTTTTCACCTACCATCTATTAGTGACGCGCATGAATAGATTAACGAAATTTTTATGAGCAGGTGAGGCCGAACAACCACATCTGACACTCATTAATAAACATGGGGGATCTTTTTAGTCTTAATTGTTTTATTTATTGATTAAACATTAGTACTTTTTTGTAAAGATAATGTATCAATATATAACTTGATGTGTACCAAGGTTCAATTAGTAATTTTATAGGAAAAAAATTGGGATTTTTTTAACGTGTGATTAATATTATATTTTTATACCAACACGATGATATGTAATGTGTCAGAATTAAACTGGTCCTTCGTGGAATTGAACCCCACAATCTAGGCAAAATTGAATTTGGGGGTTTCTTTTAAAAGAAAACAACTAAATTTAATGTTATTAAATTGAACAAATCGAACATCTTTTGTTAAATTTTAGATTTAACGGCCGATTAGTGTCGTCTGTGTTGACAAACCTTTATGGAACACAAATAGAAGTTTAACCAAAGAATATATAGAATATTTTTAAAAATTGCCTATAAATAATAATTAAAGTGACCAACCGTCCTCCTTTTTCATGAACTGTTCTCCTTTGAAAGTCTATCCTCTTTTGTTCTTAGTAATCTTAAAAAAATTGCTTATGCATGTTGCTCGGAGCAAGTAAAGGTTAGATATAGAGTAGTATAATACATGTTACTTGGAATAAATATTAGGCGAGGGGGTTAAAAAAACGTCAACAAGAAAAGTTTAGGGAAGGATGGCATATTTTGAAACCGCAAATAATTTTTTACCCAAAAAAGCTAAAATAAAGAAAGTTTCTTCGTACTTCTTTTGTACCAAAAATAGTTGGTCAGAAGGTTAGAGGGAAGTGCAGAGAACCTTCTTCACTAAGAAGGAAGTTCAGAAATCTATACTGACGTTATTGTCTTCTAGAGTTAAAAAAGTTCACTTTTTTAACGCAGGAGGTGCTAAAGTCGAGCTTTCTCGCTTTCTTATTGAAGAATGAGCAAGAAAGCTCGACGTTACTGCCTCTATATAAACGTTAAAAAGTGAGATTTTATCAGGAATTCTTCTTATGGGGGAGAAGAGCTTTCTCGCTTTCCATACGTTTTTCCCAATAATAATTTTTATCGAATCGATTGTAACCGATGCATTTTAAGCTTTGATACAATAACATAATCTATTTGTGTAGGATTTGATCATTGTTTTGTTTTGGTGATAAACTGAATTTAATCAATTAACTGGAAGTTTTGCAAAAGTACCTCCTTAACCCAAATGATAATGATAAAAATTATAATACTGATTTCCGGGCCCCCGATGGTCTGATGTTTTTCTACATGCATTAAACTTAAGCTGACCTTTTTAATTCAAAATTGAAGAATATAAACTTCATTTAGGGCCGGTATTCCCATCTCATAAGGCCGATTTATCCGTTAAAATTCATACTACTTGTCAGATAAATTTACTTTCACTACATCTGGTATCACCAACTGCGTGTGGATATCCATTGGAAGGCCGAGCTAAGAAATTCTGTACGGTCCGCGATTTGAACCCAGAATTTACGCTCTGTGACTCAACTAGGGGTCACATCAGTTCACCACTGAGGATTACAAGTAGTCAATGCTTCGCTCTATCTCGTATTCGCCGTGTCCCTTGCTGCCCTCTGGTGGCTCAAATAGACATAATAATTGGGATTCTTGACAAGTAAAAATCTGGAAAATTTTAAGCTTTCAGGTAGGGAGTTGCGAGTCATAATCCTTTTAAGTCCATGGTAATCACATAAAGCAAGTCCCAATTCAGTTGTATTACCGGCCACTCCGAACGCTTCGATCGATTTTCGTATCCCCTCTACACCTACGCACAGATGGGGTGGTCAATTTTTGCTTGGCACAGACATGTTTTTTCCAACACATTGTCCACAATTTCAGGTGTTATGGCATGTATTTCATTGCAAAACTTGATTTTCAGATGGGGGATAGTCGCTGACTTATGTAATTTTTTTTCGTTCTGTTGTGTAGCGTTCCATTTTAAATTACCCAAGTCAAGTATGAAAAACAATGTGAGTTTTGCGCCGCTACCCTGTATAGTCCTTACCATGGAACTTTGGTGTTACGTAGATAATTATAACCTAGCCAATTTCACAAACTTGCTTTAAATAACCAGTGGCGGTGCTTATGTATGACTATGTGCTTGATGACGTAACACTAAAGTTTCGTGTTTGCAAGGACTATAGTCGATTTCATTTTTAGAACACAGAATTATTGAGTTAAAGAGCAAATATGTTTAGCAAATTTAAAAGTCAAATGTAAACAGACAGCTTTTAATTTTCATACATTAGTTATAATTTTTCGTACATGACTATTTAATTTAAGTGACTATTGCCACAATTTAACCCATTTTACTAATAAGATTACAGCGGAAAATTACGAATTATAATTTATTATGGTTCGGATTTTAAAAGCTTTTAACACATGCAGGAAAATAATATTTTGTAGAATCCGAACCACGACAGTTGGAACAGTCAGGAATCGAATCATAAGTTTTTGACAGACAAATATTCTTGCGATTTTATCAATTTGAGTCAAGAGTCCCTGTGTCGTGTTAACAAGAGAATGACGCAACAATTCAGGAGATAAGCATATAAATTTTTTAATATGAACTAAAGCTTCTTCTAATCCCGTTGATGGGTTAAAATCTAATTACAAGTAAATTGTATTGATCGATAGTAGCGCCATCTACTACATTTATAAATTTTTCTTCTCATTAGTTATATTGTTCCTTTTTTCGTCGTGACTGTTATGTGCCCAGATAGGATAATTTACTTTATTTTTTGAAACGCTTGTATGGCAGATTACCGCTATGGTTTACCATTGCCTTTCAAGGATTGGTGTGATATTATTTTTCTTTTCTCTTCTTAAATTACATAATGAGCTGAAGGCGAAATCTGTAGTATACGAGTCCAGTAAAAAATAACTTTTTGAGTGCGGTGCGTATTTTTTTATTCAAACGTGCCGAAATGTGTCGGCCTTAAGCGCGGTCCAGATCTAAGGTTTTGTTACGAAACCTGACAGTTTAGACAAGAAAACACCAATCAAAACTGTCAAGTAAAACGTGCGACGTTAGGTGTTTTCTTGCTTGAACTGATAGTAAAACATAAATATGACAAAACGTTAGATTTGAAGCGCTCTTTAGGTCAGAAAGTGAATACTTTTCTGCCGCAGTCCTGTAAAGTGGTTCTTAAACATATCCCAAATGGAAAATTGCTATTTGCTGGACACTTCAAGTTAAAAAATTCGCCTTTTCTATAACTTAGCTAAAAAAGCCAAAAATCAATAATAATAGAAAACGGAACGTGTTAACGAAAATTAGTTATGAAAGGAATAAATAGGTACTTATATTAATATGTAAACAGAAAGGAAAATTCGGATGAAGTAAAAATTTTCAGGAAAAATTCAGGGCTTGTGAAATTAAAAAATCGATGCAAAGTTTCTGCGATATCACGAAACAGAAAATTTCTAACCAGGAAATTTCTACTTGGAATATATGTTTCCGGCAGTTTTTCATTTTCCTTCTTCTTGTGGTAACGGTATCGTCGATTTTGGTGTTCGCCAGTCGCGGCGCTGCTGTAATTTAGGTGGTGGAAGCACAATGTTTTTATACATTCGTCAGTTTACTTTCGGTACTGTTAAGGTTAACGTCGGAACTCACTAACAAATCATTGACCGCGTGCTACTAATAACGAAATGGAATTCCGGTTCGGTTCGTAAAAAGGTGCCAACATAATGTTGTACATATTGCCACCACCCACCGCAGCTAACTCACCATCCCCTTGGAATATTTTGTGTCCACCGGATGATTCCAACACCGAACCCAACACAGAAAGACCTCCATGGAGTAGTAATACACCCAAAAATGATAACAAACGGCATCTTCCTCGGATAAGACTTCGAACCGCGAGGTTAAACAAAATTAACGTAAGTTTTTTATTTTTTAACAATATTTTCATTCAACTATTTGGGGGGGCGGATGGGTAAATAAACTGTTACCCGGTAGTTATGTCAAGGCCATTCACTTCAACATTCGATATAAAAAATTGATATGACACTCGTAAATCTTGAATTCGCCCCTCATTATTAAAACCAGCTACCTGATATTTTAGGGTGCACAAAAACGCATTACAAGGGTTTCCCCTTTTTTCACATGTCTTTATTTGCACCTGGTCTCGTTAAATCAATTTAATTAATAATGAAATAAAAACCAGTAGATTTCAGTTCTTGAAACTTGAACTGTAACAATTTCGGCGATTATGATGTTATTGTGTCATCAAATTATCTAATAATGCACTAAATTATTGCACAACGCAGTCCGAGAAATTAGTATTCATGAAACGTATTCCAATTACAAATCGTCATTCTTATGAAAATTTTCGTCATCTTGAGATACTTTTGTTTTCTTCCTGTTCACCCAATATAACCAGTTTAGATCCTCATTATAACCACGAGAATTAGGAGCTCATTAAAGTTGAAACTGTACCTTGTTGCGAAGGAAATAGGCAGTTTTGGAAGACTTATGAAAATTGTTGAATCTCAGATTGGATCTAAATTCAAACCTGTTTGTTGAGTAACGAATTTTAAAATTTCAGTCTCTTTCGTGATAATGTCGAATCAAAACAATGTTGTTTGATTAAGCTGGTCGCCCAACTACAAATGTTGATTTGAAAATATTATAAATCCCAGCTGTGCATCTGACGTTTGATGTATTGCATGTTTTGTTACTGTTTACTATTTATTTATCTTATAAAATCCTTAGGGGATGTGTACAAAGTGGGTACAGTTCTTTATTCGCTTTCGTCAGCTTTCAAATCCTGAGTAAACATTGCTCACCATTCCGAGACTGCAAAATGAATTGGATTTCAATTATCAAATTAAATGCGACGAACTACAATTACTGTGTATAGTTCGTGGCGTTATAACTCACTTCTGGGCCATTAAATTGGTAATTTATTGTTAATTGTAATTATTGAACTTAAATCAAACATAAGACGCCTGGGAAACAATTTAGAGTTTTTTAATCTTAACCGCACACCTTTCAATTCAGAACCAAACAATAACCACATCATCATTATTCATTATAATTTTCGTTTGTTTGTTTTGATTTTACCTTCTTGAAAATTGGGCAAGTACAAGAAATTCGAGGTTGGAAACTAAAATTTCCACTGTGGGATCACACCAAGCTACGGTTGCTATTCTTCCCAGTGTTACTTCGATTGGTTGGATAAAAACTCATGTGAAGTATTTTCCCACTTCTAATCATTAATTTTATATCAAACAGATAAATTTTTATTTGTTAAAAAATAAATCAATATTTATACTGTGATTATTTTACCAAGTTGGGTGCGATTAATCGAGTAGATTATTTTCTATTGAGATATGAGTACCTTTTTATCGATATTGAAAATCGAAACGCAGAGTTTTTCTATATTATATAAAAATTTATTTTCCTTTCAATTATCGACATTTTCTATGATAGTTTTTCTTGTTTTTGCAACGTTTCGAACAGCTTCTGGATCTCTCTGTCTGGGTCTGTGTGTGAAGGACACAGTGGACCTAAAGCTTAACATAGATTCCGAATCACAGGAATTGACACTTCATGGTCACCTGTTAATTTAGACAAAAAATGTTTATTGGTTTTCAAAATAGTATACAAAGAAATTGGCAAGCTATTTTTGATAATATTGCTGAAACTCAAATAGATTTAATTTATAATAATTGCAGCTTAGTTACTTAGTAGCTTTTAGGTACTTTTTGTATATTCCTACTTTTATTTAAGAAATTGAATAAAAATAAAAGTAGTAATACTTACTAGTGGGAAACTTTTTACTTTTTAAATTTGAATCAATTTAAAAGCTCGGTTTTACCATCAAAGAGACTCAACACTTAATTAAGATTAACACATAGCACAAAGAAATAATTAGAGTTTGTAAAAATTGTTAATTTTGATTATTTTTGAAACTAAAAGGAACGTTCAGGAATAATTGGTTAAAGCTAAGCAGAAAGACTTATTGAGGCCGAAGACTGAACAACTGTGGTAGTCATATCCTACTTGAGAACTCCAACTATTACATACCGTCCAGTTTTGTCCTTAGAATAAAAGGTTACTAAAAATAGACAAAACTCTGTATGTGTTTAAATTATTCAAGAAAAGTATCCTAAAGTAACGTAACATTTGACTTACTTTACGTGACTACTTTTCTTGCATGAACCCACCGTTACTCTCTTACCAGTCTTGGACCAGCTTTTTTCTCATATAGGTTAGTTATAAATTACCATATTGAAAGCTAATTTGATCATTTTGATATAAAATTTTTGTTTTCTTTTCATTTTCATTATTTTTCTTAACTCGTCGTTGAAGTACATAACTGAACTTTTTCCCATTCCGAACAAACGGAAACGAAGAATCGATTCACGATACCAAGATTCAATAGAAGCTGAACCGGTTTGTTATTTGAATCAACTGATCAAGCTACTGCTGTTTCTCATCGTTATAATTTTGTCTTACAATTAATTAATCTTTCAAGATTTCTCTTTTATTTGACATTTGCAAATTTATTAAAGCGTAATTTGTTACATTTATTGCGATGATTTAAACCTAACGCTTGATAGGTACTACACGATTGGAAGAAGTTATCGATGATCAAAAACAAGTTGCAGGAAATGAGCATTTAACTTTTTTTGTTTTCGAAAGCGTTCAACTAGTCTTGTAAACTACTTTTTATTTTTTTCATTTTGCTACCGTTTTGGTCGCACCCCATCGGTCGAAATGGATTAAATTTTTGTTTGCTTAACTGATTGCTAATGTGTAAATGTCATGTATGATTGTAACTAAAAAAGGTATCGGACTTGGGTAAATTTTTATGGATTTATAAATTGTGGTGGTCTTATAAGGAGAGACACTGAGGCTGTGGCATGCAAAGAGGTCACGATCAATGATCTCGCATTTTTATCTACTCGCGTTACAAGCAGACTTATACAAAAAAATAAACCGCACATATTTTTCTTCAACTAACCAATGACGATTATCGCTAGTGTCACTTGATGGACAGTTTATATTACTCGTTATACAAAGATTCTTCTTCAAGAGCAATAACTACACCGCCTGACCAAGTTTGCAAGAACTTGTGTCCTTATTTACTTACAAACTGGTTAAACTTTTTCCTTTTGTGGAGATACATCCTGGTTTAACAGTAGTTTTTGCCCTCAAGGAATCGTTTCAACAACTTCAACTGTTGTAACCCAAATAAATTTTAATTTTTGCATTCGTGGGCGTCAATTAGGTACTCTTTTTTTCATACATATACAAAATTAGTTATAAACATAATTTCCAAGTTGGAAAAATGAAATTTAAGGTTTGTCAAAACCACTTTCACTAATGCTGCCGCCTTTGGGTTATAATAGGCAATTTTGAATAATTAGTTTTGCAAGCTGAACCCTTAGGGAGGAAAGTGAAATGGAAAAAAACTGATATCTCATAATTTCGATATTACTGGAAGTCACATCACCACTTCCAGATTTAAACAAATGGATGAAAAGAAGATCCAAATTTTCTGCAAGTTTAACTTTGTAATTGTGGCTCGATTAGGGATGCTATTCATTATATTCATGTATCCATTAATTTTTTCCAATTTATACTACTTCAACTGGTTGGTTGGCAAAATGCCATCATTTCTTTCTCTATCCTTCCAGCAATAACATCAAAAATACTAATAAGGATAAGTAAGACGGTTTATAAAATCACTTCCAGTGGCGGATTTGAATAAAAGTCGGGGCGAAACCCGACTGCAGCTCAGTGGGCTGTTTTAGTAATTCATGTGTTTTTGAAGTACGATTGCAATTTTTTATCTTTACCCCTTATTCTCAAGGGCTTTCTATTATGATTCATGCATTTCGTCACTACCCTTTTGTAGCCCTTACACTTGGAACTTTAATAAGCCTTCATTGCATTATTTTGCATCTTTGATAGGGCACGTTTCCACTTAGGGGCATTTAAAAATTTATCGTTGTTTAATTTCCATACACGATTAGGAAAATTAATTATATTTTGAAATATAGTGGGCAAAAACGATAACGAAAATGAAAATTTTTAATGAAGTTCAAGGTTCGTTGAATTTGTACTATTCTAGTATACGCTGTCGGCGTGGGTGGATGACATTGCCGAGGATACTATCGATCTGATATTTTCCCTCGCTTTAAACTTGTCTTGCAGCGGGGATGAAGCGTGAAACTCGATATTGTAATATATAAATATTTGTTTTTTTATTTAAAGTTGGCTTAGTTGTAGACTTTCTAATAAGAATTTGAAGGTTGGCGTTTTGGCCATTTCCTTTTAAACGAGAAATCTTCTCTTCTTCGTGTGGAAATCGATCTTCGTGTGGATTATTGTGAAACGCGAGGTATAATTAGAGCGTCATTACGTTGTGATTAATAAGTGCAAGTTTATTGGGCGAGCAAATAAATTTAGTTGCAAAATCATAGAGCAAACACTCGAAACGGTTTCTCTTTTATGAAGTTATTAACCGTTATTTGCTTTACCTAAACGTTCGTTATCGCCAATAAATAGAAAGCGACACTCGACAAAAACACCCTGACGGTGCATTGCACTGTCTAGCGTAGTTCTTCCTCTTTGTTCCGTTCATTGATTTTTTACCAGTAAGCACTCTTTGTTACAACAAGCATGCAATTTTGCCAACTGGGAGACCTTGTTATGCCTGAACATGCTATAATTTGTAGCCGATGCATTTACACATAATTGACGCTATTTTCTTAAGAAATTTATTAATAGAATGTTTCGAGTTCAGATGCAACACTCCATCATGGATGGAAACCAAACATTGCGAATATCTAGTGGGTTCTTCAACCCACCAGGAGTTCAAGTCAGTTTTCTGACAACATTTGAGTTTAGGATAACGTCCAACGCCAAATTTTTTGACAGTGTGGGAAAATGGATTCTGTATCATTGCGTGATTTCAATTGAGAAATCCAGATAGTGTAAGATTCAATAATCCTGCACAACCTGTTTCACGATCACCATGTAATTATTGGTTAAGTAATTGAAACCGTACGAGAAGTTTCGACTAGTAAATTACTACGTTTGATGATTTCAATGGAAGGACGTTCCGGTACGCCTTAAAAGTGTAAAATTCAATTGTAGGGAAGGTTTTGTTTAAAGTCCATCTTTGGCTAAAAATATTTTAATTGTCAGGTGTCAATTGCTTTAAAAGTGTTTGTGTTCCATTGTTCAAACCTTTTCTTATTTATTTCCAGCTGAAAGTTCAAGTCTGAAAGTCTGTCTGGTTGATTATCATAAACTTTAAATAAAGGAAGATTGCGAATTTCTCTAGAAAACAAAGTTGTTTGCAAGTTTTATGTATTTTCTTAACCTCGAAGTTTTATACGGAAACTTTTATATTTCTCACAATCCATCTATTTGTCAATATCGAATCATGTTTTGGACGAACTGCCTGAAAATTTTATGACGTGTCAGTTTTCTATAGTTATTGGTTGGTTATTTTGTTACTTTTGGAATTACACCTATTCCATGATCCATTTCGTGCCCATGGATTTAAAATTAACTAACAATATAAAAATTATGGTACTATATGAAGCTACCACAATATTTAACTCGGCCTACGGCCTCACATCTGGCCTCAACTTTTTTTTGTAAGATTGGTAACTAAAAAATTAACTAAACAGAGGTGCGTTACAAACAGACGGATACATTTCACAAGCTATTCATTTTTAATGGGGGTTATAACCTTAAATTTGTGAGGTACGATTTTTTTTTATCGCGTTTAAAGCAAGTTTTTGCACTTTTGATGTACAACATAAAATTTGCAATTAAAACCATAGATTTCCGTTAGGAATGTTTGTTTAACCATCCCACTTTCATTGCAAAATTATTGCATTTAGAGTGTTGTAATCGCAAATTTATAGATGTGAATGCAATACGATGCAGATTTATCACATCCACATCAAGTAATGTTTAAGCGGGAAAAAAAGTGTTTTGTGCTTACTTACTTGGTGAAAGTTTAATTGGTTTTGTAAGATTAATTAACACTTAATTGTTAGCAAATAATATCGGATTTAACACCGTTTAAGTTAATTAGTTTCATGTTTCATCCGTGGGTTGTCTTCCTTCATCTTTTTAACGATTGTGATATTATTTTGGGTGTCACTGCGATGCCAAAAATAGAAAAGAAGTGAAAGTTGTTAATTTTATTTAATAGAGTATTTAGAGTTATTTTGCGAGAGATGTAGGAGCAATTTATAGAGCTAATTTAAAATTATGTTAATTTCTACTTTTACTTCTTAATTTTATATTTGGCTGAGATGACAAGGTACAAATTTTTATTACCAATAAAACCACACCACCGTTGGGTTTATTTTAATTATTTTTATTTTCTATGCATTTATTAAAAGTTTATAAACCGCACCGAGGTTTTGTTAACCATGAACTATGCTTTGTTAATAACTTATCCAACACTCCCTATTTTTTTCAACACCTCTTTCGTACGTGAGTCTGCTTTTTTCAAAATAACTGCATCTTCAATCATTTTAAAATGATTATTATTTTTACTTGTTTTCAAAGTTGACTGATTTACTTGCGTTGTATTAGCTGCAAAAGTAGCTGTGGCTCATGGGATTTTTTAAATTCTTTTAAAAAATAAAATGTTTCCAAATTTCTAATAACAAATTATTGAAAATATGAGTTTTCCACAGATGCGTTTTCAACAGCAGTTGTAGCTGATGATATCGCGCAGTCTGTTGTACATTATTTATTTCTAGTTTCTACATTTCACTTCACTTCCAACATTTTGATCGAAAAATTCGGGATTTTACTTTTTGAACGAAGTTTGTTTGACCAATGTTTAGATATTTTTTATTATTTTTTTTTATTAGATTAATCTTTTATTTGTCTCATCCGCAATTTTAGATTTTTCCACCGATAGTAACAACATAAATTGCTTCACTTTGAGTTTGCGAAGGTCTCATTAATATTGGATCGTGATGTTGTGGTGCACCTCTTTCATTTATATTCCTTTCGATACGGACAAAGATGTTGCACCGTTGTAGTATTATTGAAAATGCAAAATTGAAATTCGTGAAATGGCACTGGGTTTGATTAAATCATTAGTATTCCGTTTGAACATCGATGCAATATCGTACATTGGAAAGGCTTGCGTTCCGGTCGGTAATCTTTGTTTTATTTACGTTTTTTACATATTTATGTTTATATTACTGCCGTATCGAGCATAAATAATTTTTACTGGTTGCAGTCCTACCAACAAAGCCATTGTTGTGATAGTAATGGATAAATGCATCTTTTCAGGTTGACTGAACTCCAAGTTTTACTAGGTTTATTGACGATATGAATCACTTTATTATTGTGGTAATTATTTATGTGGGTTCTTAGTGCGTAGGAAGCACAACACTAATTATGCACTTTTTTTCGTTCTAAGGTTGCGTTGCCCTTTTGTGAAACTTGAATTTCGTTTACGCTTGATTATTGCTGCGTTTTTTCACTTCCATTTGGAAACCAGTTGGTGGTTTTACACCAAATTAAAAATAACCACTCGTATTTCGTGAGAATACATTTTCTTACGATGTAATCCATGCATGTCTAAATATTTAGATTGGAGTCATCTTTTTTACACGCTTTTTGTACCTACCACGACATTTTATTTGGAGTGAATTTGATAACTTACAGAAAGTTTGTTTACCGAATTACCTTTGAACATAAAACAAATTTTAATTCTGATTTCAAAGTTCAACGGGTTAAGTCGAGTTTACATACAATAAAAATTCTTGACTTTGTTTTGAACAATTTCTACTTTTACTTATACCGCGATGTATTTTGCATTTTTATTATAAATTAGCTTAATTAAATGGCGACGGTTTAATCATAATGCATATTTAATATTCATAGACATTCCTCGGCCACTGTCCACATACACAAGAGTTACATTAAATATTACAATTTTATCTGATTGTTGTTACCAAACAGCGCGACCTTAGTTAAACTTTTAATATTCTAAACTTACTGACGCCACATACGCCATTTGGATATCAATAAAATTACGTTTAATTTCCCAGGTCAATTAAATTCTTAGAAAATCTTATTTCACCTATTAATAACTTCTAACGATCTCTAAATTACCTGACATTAGCTCAACATCTACTACAGTACTATTTAATGGAAATCAGCAGTAGTGAAATTTTGTCAAGGTTTTAATAAGTTATTGAACTTCTGATACGTTGTAAACAATAATAAAGTTCCTTTTTTCTTCTAATTTTCACATTCCTAAAATCAAATGTTACAAATTTACTATGGAGGAGTTTAGATGAGGTTTTAGAGGACGACTATGTTTATCCAGTTCTGAGAGCCGGGCCCAACAAGTCTAAGTGTTGTTGAGCTCCTGAAAGAATTGACTAAAAGAAAGGAGTAACATCTTTTTGAAAACACAACATAACAAAACAAATTCTAAAGGGTTCTGAAGAAGCACAGCAAAATTAATAGATGGAGAGAGATGAGGAGATGATCCTCAAACAATGAAATCTGGGCATATCTAAATGACCTTATAATTCGCAGAAAAACACGTTGTTTATAATTGAGTAGCAAAATTTAATTGTGACTCACTCAACTAACTATAATGGGTGTCTTTTCGATCTAGACTTCTCTACAAAACAAAATCGACTACACATTAACCCGATCAACCATCTGCGGCGCTCAGGATCTTCAAATAATTGGATGGTACTAACTAGGTAAATCTTAAACCGCTTATACTACCAAAATGGTTCCGGACTTGAGCTTGATGCACAGAAAAGTGAAAAATAGTTGCTCAAAATAATGTGTAAATGAGGTGAATAATTGAAGAACAGGACTTTGTCCTTTGTGTGTGTACCTCAGTAATTTATCGTGTTTCGTTCTTCGTCACCTCTTCCTGGTTGATTACAGAAATTTTTATCAACGTTATTCATTGTTAATGAACATATTAGTAGTTTATCAATTAATTTTAATTGTATGTTGTCTAGAAGCAAACTAAAGGAAAAACTCCTTCCCACTTGTTAATAATTATTATTGAATTGTGATTGTTTTTGCTTTTCGAATTGAAACAGCAATCTTCTATCTTTCCGGCAAGCTACATTATGATTATTCTGATTGGATTATATCGTGCGGTAAAAATAAAAATAGATTGCAATTCAAATTTAATATTGTGTGAATATTATTTTAAACCGAAAAATCGCAATACTCGTAATCATAACGCTAAAGAATTTATTTAATTTATTACCGTGTACTGCACGTGCAGGAATGCGTCATGCGACGGTCCATATGCTGAATTTCATATTAAATTGTTTGACATTATTTTTAAACCTCACTGTACAGGGTTTTTGAGTGTGCGTTTTACACCACTAGCATAAATAAAGGCAGCCGCATTTAATAACTTTCTAGTCCTCCCGCCGAGCCGGTCCTGTTAAAACTCGTAGTCGCGGGCTTACGTTGCGGATTATAATCTAAAGCTCCAAAGAGTGTTGCATCGTATGTTTATTTGTTTAATGACTTTGGGTGTAGGGGAAGCGCATATTCAAAATTTATATCAAGTGTTTCGGGTATATTTGTATTGTTCTTTGTCTGGCTGTTTTCGTTCAATTAGGGGAATTTAGGGCTACATTCGGATGAGGGGAAGATTTATAATAAGCGCACGTTTGGCGAGATTGATTTTTAACTGGAACAATGGCGTTTCATTTAAAAGTTGCGTTAATTGAATTTTTTGCAAACTTTCGAGTCGAAGCCTGGCTTATTTATAATATTTTTTAATTGACTAACGAGCTTATCGTATTAATTACATAAATTTTGTTTACTTAATTTGGCTAATAAAAAATTGCAGAATCATCTTAATTGGTATAATCGTTTGGACAGATAAACCACTGACACTTCATTAATTTAGCAAGCACAGGAAAAAAATTTTTTTTGATTACCTCGTTTGGAAAAATTTAGTTTAGATTTTGCTCATCACTTTTAATTAATTAGAAATTTTCATTTATTGCTGATAAACAGTTATCAGGCCACTGATACGAATTCATCTGATTGATATAAATGCACCATGCATTATTAGAAAATTTATTAAAAGATTTCATGAATTGAATTGTAATTGCGAAACCGTTAACTCGGTTACACGATATTCAACATTTTGCTACATCACGGCGAATCCATCAATGTCGTTGTGTCATAATCGGCTTCAATAATTCCTTGTTTGAGTAAAATTGGATTTAGTAAACCAACTACGAAACTGTTTTTAGAAAGCATAATTAAAAATTCGTGGTTTCAAATTTGTGTAGGTGTAGAAAATTTCACGATTTTTGGTTCTTTTTATTATTTGAAAGTATAAAAAATGTTCATGGTGTATTGAACTTAAAAATTCAATATAGACGCAATATCGTGCAGGTGTCCTTTTGAATAGGTTCCTATCTCGGATCTTCCTTTTAGATCTCGTCTATACCGGTAATGTCGGCTGTATCACAAGGTTTCTCATATCCAGCAACGTGCTCCCTTTTGTGTTTTGATTTCCATTATCGTCTGTAATAGACAGAGAGACGACTGCTCGATAAATCTGCCATGAGTCACTTGAATAACGTGCCTCCCGATTGAAGCGTTGTTTTCAACATTTTTCTAAACTAAAACTTTCCTTCTAATTGAGAAAATTCTATATATGAACGTGCTAAATCGTTGTGACTGGTGTATGATATGCTCGTTATCAGTCTACACTTCAAGGTTAGAAACCATCAACAAAGAGCATTTTTCTCACCACCCACAGCTGTTCAAATTTTTTCAAAATCGCTGAAATGGCAATGATTTTCGACGAGAGGAACACTTGCCCAAATTTATTTTCTGAATTTCTGACAAAAACACTCCTGGTATTTAATTGCCTAATTTTGAAGTTCAATGCACTTTATTTTTTACCGACTTCAACTATTTACTAGGAAAGCAAGTGATAAAATCTTTTGGTTTGAGGTCGTCAACTAATAAATCTAGAGAAAGAGGAAAAAATTTGATGGTATCTTCAACTTAAACAAGAAAAATCAATACGATTTGTTTAAATTTTGGTATATAGCCTTTTTTGTTTTACGTTATCGAGAGTTTGTTAAGTCGTGCGATTGCGTAATTGGATGGGAGTATCGATGAGAATTGATGAAGCTGCCGTGTCAGGTTGAGAGTATCGATAATTTGAGCCGGAAACGTAGCAGCTGACAAGCGGCTTTGAAGGAAATGCAACAAAAGGATAGTGCATTTTTTTTTTGTTTGAAAGGAAGTTTAATCAACTTTGACTTTCTTGAAATAACCTTGAGTGATTATTAGTTCCAGTGGTTAGGGTTATATTTTGCAACAGTACGTGCAAAAGGAAGGTGCATGTATGTATTTGCAAGGTGTAATTTAGTTAATAACACAGTGCGAGTAGCGAAAAAAGTCTATAGTATACTAAATTGGAAGAGTGTTGTGGCAAAGATATCTCATATCAAAAATGAAACAATTTGTTTTAATGTGGCTGAATTATATGGTTCGTGTTTTTAATGAACGAGGATCCATTTGTAAAAACC
The DNA here is from genome assembly GCA_905340355.1 of Rhagonycha fulva. Taxonomy (NCBI): domain Eukaryota; kingdom Metazoa; phylum Arthropoda; class Insecta; order Coleoptera; family Cantharidae; genus Rhagonycha; species Rhagonycha fulva. The sequence continues at coordinate 7,125,297 of HG996559.1, forward strand.
ATTGTCTTGTAAATGTTTAGGTTTCGGTGTTTAGTCGTAAACTTTGCAAAAGATATTCTTCATTGCCACTAGCCAAAGGAATAAAAAGTCATTAACCTCGTTCTAAATGCGTTTTGCTATTGGTCATAATAACCTGTGTTATATCAACTAAAAGGATAAAAACAAAATTGCAAGCATGTAACTGCATTTAATTGCTCATTAAGAGTGTCTTGCTATAAATTACTATTAGTATTTTGGGATGCAGAATTAATTATCACGTTTAAACGTAGAAATTATTTTAATTCTGATGTTTTACCAATGACTCACCAAGATCAAGACAAAGGAGTCAGCTACCGCATTGTGAAATTGGTCGTTAGCATCCATCCTACTTTTGGCCGATTACTTTTTCCGTTATAAAGTTGGTAAGGAACGGTTCCACAAACAAAGACATTTTTATAGTGTCAACTTATCTATGAAATGCTTTTTCCTCAATCGTTCCGTCCGGCCCAACTCGTTACAACTTCTTGTAACTGGAAATTCGCTCAAGGCAAATAAATCGTCTCAATTGCCACGAAAAATGTGACAAGCTGTTGTATAATGTTGAGTCTTGTTAACAAATCGGCTAATTATGTCTACACACAAAGAAATAATCAAGAATATGTGTGTTAAAATCAAGTATTTGCGTGTTTCAGTTTGAGCCTAGTACGTTGCATGCTTAAAATTAAGTATTGGCTGCTTAATTAATAGTTAAAGATAGATTTAACGCATCAGTGTGTTAATTTTTAAGAATTGTCATACTTAAATTTTACCAACTAACGTGCTTGAATTTGACATACAACTGAGTTGTCTTTTAAGCTTTTATATACTTAAATACAAGTAATTAACGTGGTTGAATTTGACACACAACTGGGTTGATTTTAAATACTTAATTACTAGCAATTAACGTGGTTGAATTTTGGAGGGAGATACAAATTTCACAGCTTTCAAATTTTAAAAATGTTGTTGATAAAATAGCCAAAAACATTATATTTGCAAACCTATGCGTTTTAATTCAAGAAGTTATACATAAATACTTGAGTTTTAAACTTAGCAAAAATAATTCCCATTTTCCCAATTCCCATTTCCTGTAAAAAACATACTTATTGGTTCTTAAAAAACTATTAAGTTTTGATTAATAAAAATTTATTTATAATCAAAGTTATACATAAAATAATCAATATAAACTTAAACTTTATAAACCTATAAGGCTATAATAAAATTAAAACTGAAAATAAAAAATTAACTTAAACCTTATAAAGTGGTTGAATATGTGCTTTATCTGTAAATTTTTTGAGAATAAGTTTTTTCGTGATTTTTCTAGATCACATTGTCAAAAAACGCACCTGAGATTTTTGAGAATCCTTAACAGTCAACTTTTTCTTCTTATTTACAGTTGGTTTTAAAATGGCATGGAGATTGATTAGTGTTATGTAGTCCTTTGTAGTATCTGAAAATATTGAAATAATAAAATATATTTTACTTTTTTAGAAGGTGTTGTATGCCTTACCTTCCGTTATTGTATCATCTTGAATCCAATAGTTGCAAGGACGTTCATCTTTAATTTTATTAAAAAAGATACTTAAGGATTCTTTTTAAATGTTTGTCATTTTTTTAACATATATGCTGATGTCCCGTTTTGAACATCAACGAAAAGTTTTGGTTTACCTGAAAAAAATTATTTAAATATACTAATACTTTACATGAGATTATGTCGTTTCCTACCTGAAAATTTTTGAATAATTTGATATTATTCAAATCTCCACATTATGAGAAGATTTCTAACTTTTTCAAAATTATTGTCTTCAGTAGGGGCATTATCAGAGTCAATAATCGTCAAGATAGAGTTGATCAATTGTTCACTTGGTTTGTAAATCACACAAACACTTTACAATATTATTAATTTATAATTAACGACAAATAACAAAAATTTCTAAATCAGACTGTACATCACAGCTTGAGGTTTACTAATAGATTAAACTTTACTGGGTGTTTTAGACAAAGGTAGCCTTGTTCGTTTATCGCATAAAATAACTATGTGCAAGCTTAAATAGTAGCTTTTAAGAATTTTCTTACTCAAATTTAAGTATTTGCAAGCTTAAATAGTATCTTGTAAGAATTTGCTTACTCGTATTTAATATCTGCAAGGTTAAATAGTATCTTTTAAGAATTTCCTAACTCAAATTTAAGTATTTAGATGCTTAAATTGCATTTCAAGTATTTACATACTTAAATTTGAACATTATCTTTACTTATTTATTATTTCAACTATTACGTTCTTAACTTTTAACTAAGAAATAGTTAAAATCAAGCATTTTTAAACTACTATTTCTTAACCCCCATATAGTTAACCATTTACTATGCAAAATATCTTTGTGTGTAGGTATTACAAAGCATCAGGAAATAGAAAGCAAAAAAATGAACAAGAAGTCAAAATTATTATATCAAGTTAAAAGTGAAATCGTCTATTTTTCGAAACTTGTGCACAAAGTCAATAATTTGTTGTTCACGTAGTAATGTAATAATTACTTAATTAAATGGATTAATCATTTTGAACTCAACAATAGAACACATCGAACAATGGTTTTCCTTTTTTATTCGAATCGGCTAAACTCTTATTAGATAATATAAGATAATTGCCATCATCATAATAATTGCTTGCACTTTCTATTATTAACCGGATTTTTTACCTACCTCAACATTTTTGTAATGGGTAATTGATGATTACAGATTTTCGATGAAAGTTCACTCACTTGTTACTGAATATAATCAACGGATCCGATTGCAAATCCAAATTTTGACTAATGATTGCCAAATTTGGTGGTTCAAGTATACAAATTTTTGGCCTGACTTTTCGGAAACTTTGCGGTGGTCAATTTCCAGAAACAGTCAAATTATACACATTGAAAATAACCGGTGCTTTAATAATATACGAGTGCACTAAAAACGTTCATCCATGAAGGTTGCTTAATTTTATGGCTTACAATGTCAATATTTGCAGGAATATATAAATTTTATGCCTCAAGTTGAAAAACGCCCAGAATACTTAATTATTTTTACCTAGATGAAGTCATTTTTTTGCGCACTATGCAAAAATGGTCAATGTCCAAAAATTGTACCTGTGCTAGTTTTATCTCGTGTGGGTGATTTTTTCTGCAAATGTTTTACGTATTCTCTCAGGTCCGTATTATTAGATAATATTTTGCTTGATAACTAGGGCTTTCCTATTTGTACAAATTAGGTCAAAACACAATTCTTTGAGTTACATAACAAGTAGGTTAATTTGGTATTGTTTCTTGGGTTCCCATTATTGTTTAGGTTGTACACGTAGTTCGTGAAACTTTGGTGTTTTAAATTGAGGAGATTGCATTTTGACATTGATGAGCTTTGTTATTAGCTACTTGCTTGACAAACGACGAGTGGAGTGGGTATTATTGCTCATCATAATGGGTACTCGTGTATTACAAATCGGTCAGGTACTTGCCGAGTTTTTGTGTGAATTCATTTCCTCGTTTATTGTTTTTCTATTTAAAAGTCTTCCTCGCGTTAACTTTCTAAATATAAGCCAGTAATTATTATTTTTATGCACATAACAATCAATTTGCAGAGCATTAGAATATTACCTGCATGTGGGTTATGCGAGCTTCGTAAAAATCTTCCAAGATGGATGGTTGTAAACATAATTAATAGCTAATAATAAAATAAGACATAACACCGTGTGCTTTATTGTAATGCCAATTAAGGTACTCGTAAGCAATCGTTAAAGAATTTTTAGTATGGGAAAATAGCAGAAAAGATTTTTGAATATTAGTTTTAAGTAAACTTCTGAGTTGATTGATAGGCTTGAACATCTCTCAGAGATTTTCATGATTTTAGAAACGATTTGATACATTAAATAATATTACCTAATCGGTGATTATCGTATCGTTTCTGAAATCGGCCATAAGTTTTATTTTTGTATTTTTGAGGTAGAAAGGTTGCTTTAATCAGAAGGTCAAACTAAATTTTTTTGTAGTAAATTTCATTCCTGACAACTTTGTAAAGAACAATTTTTCTTGTAATTGCAACCGTTCGTGAGATATTGACGAAAAACCAGTTTTTGATCTTATTTTTTTAAAAATATGATTGACAAATTGCTGAAGAATTTCATCAAATAACCCATATTGCAGACGCATAACCTGTCTATTATATTTTTAATTAAAATTATCAGTTTGTTATCAACAATATTATTGTTATTTATTATACTTTATTTTTAACTTTATTACCTATACTTACCACTTGTGTTTACATTTCTATTACTTAGTTTCTAGAATCATTAAGTGAGTCAAGTTTGTAATTATAAAATAAACGGAATTGCTTTGTTATTGGAAAAATATGAAATTATTCAAGGTGTAATACAATATTGTATTCTTTAGTTTGTATATAAATTATTACCAAATTACCTTATTAAATGTCAAAGAATCTTTTATTAATATCATAGTTTTACCATTTACTAAAGGATTAGGTCAAAAAGTAAAAAGAATTATAAAATTATACAAGATTTAACATGACCCTCAACTAAATCCAAAATATTGAACAAATTAACCATACCAATCATCACGATGCTGTTTAAAACTACAGCCTTTTAAACACACGGTTACAAAAATAAATTTAAATGGGGCATCAAAAACACGTCAGTACCACAAATAATTCATATTACATAGTACAAAACACCAAGCTTTGCAGCCGCTTACAATGTTTTACTTTCCCTTGGTCAGTTATAAAATACAAATTTTTTCATATATTAATTAAACAAATAGTATGTTATGTCGAAAATAATAAATAGACCATAAAAAGGTTGATAATGCAATTGTTACTTAACGATCACTAAGCGGTCACCCATCCAAGTGCGAATCGCTGGTAACCTTGCTCGACTCCGGTGATTTGGTAAGAACGAGATAGAAAGATAACAAAATTCAACATTACACGTAGGTACATATAATTACCATTTTAATTCAATATTCTAATTTGAAATAGTTTCACTTTTAAAAAGTATTAGTAGATAATAATTGAAAAAGACTTAGCAAGAATTGAATAACGAAATTGATTAAACGGTTATTAATTCCTTATTTTTATTACCGTCTAACACCTTTTGTTTACATCGATTTGATAGACCACTTTTGATTTCATTACTATGATTGAAAAATTGAGATCGGAGAGCTCGCAGCTTCTTCCGTGCCGTTTATTCGATTGGTAGTTTTTCATAAAAACCATTTGAAAACCACAAGTGATTGTATTTTTGGTTGTTTTTGCCTTGTTTTTATTACATCTGTTTTGCGAAAACAACTTTTCTGATGTCGTGTTCCAGAAGTTTTGGATCAGATTTGTAGAACCCTCATCAGCTGGATGTAATCTTGTCAAACGATTGAATTGACGATGAAATTATATTTTAGTTATTTATGCTGACTATGTTGTACGGGCTACAAAAGCTAACAATACATTTATGATAACAATAAATCGTGATATGGGTTTAGTCAAAAGGCTATTAAATCGGTTGGCTCTTAACTTCTTCATATTCATACAGGCTTTTACTGTATTCCGAGAGGACATGTGGAGACCAACCAAAATCGCTAAAATTTTCTAAAAGCTCATCTGAAGAAGAAAATTTGTACGTCGTGGACAGTTCAATTTTCATTATTTTAAAACTATCAGAATTGTGTTTCTAAAATAAACATCTAGTTTATTGCACCCATCAATTAGTGTATCTAATCTATATCAAACAATAAACTTCATATGTAATCCTACTTTACCTGTAACTCAGAACGAACCATAATTTTACCAGCATTTTGATTTGGAACTCAAACCTTGTGGTTTTGGAATCCAAAATTAAACGAAAACTTCATAATATATTCTTTTTTGTAACTGGGTTTTTCAGCTTCCAAATATGTTAAAAAATTAAGACTAGAGAGTGAAAGAAAAACGAGTTTTTAATGAAATTCTGAAGTTGCATATCGAACAACCTTGAATATTTTTGCATGATAAATAAATCCAACCCAGTAACGTACAAATCTGCTTAAATTGAACTTTCAACCTTGAACGTTTCCAAATCCGTCACTCTAATTGAACTTTCTGTTTAAATTTCTCTATCAATCATAATTTTTGATGAGTCAAATGATCATTAAATTTAACATTTTTATTAAATTTTGAATGCTGGTACAATTAGTTATATATTTAAATGTAATGTTTTGGATTCGTCGATAACCTCCAGATTTTCTTTACTTCCATCAAAATGTAGCTGTAGCTAAATCCTCTGCACGATTTTCTCTATCTAGTTACGCATTTTTTTTTCATCTGAAATCAGACTAAATTATTTTATTGTAAATTTAAAAACCCATTAGAAATGTGCATAATTTAGCTATTGACGAGTAATTTGGTTGTTTTAAATTCCGCATCATTAAAATATAACTGCAAAATTTACGGAATAAGTTTTGCGAAAATTAAGAAGAAACTGTAAAGTAAATAAGTAACGGTTTCATTTACCTCAAGAGTAACCATTTCGGAAGTAAAGCTTAAAATTTGTAACAATCTCGTTTTAATTTTTTGATGCCCCCGAAAAGGCGGCGATCTTAATTTTTTTTAAAGAACGGTGCAGTTTATATTTTTTAGTGAATGTTTCGATATCGTATATAGAGCGTTGTCGATTTTCCAAGTGAAAACTACAGATTCTCCTTCTCTCTTCTTATCGTTGGAAGTAGTAAATGGCGGTGGAAGTTTATGCCCATATATGGCAATAAGAGATTCCATGTTCTAGTACCGCACATCTCGAGATCTAAGGAGAAAGTAAAATCTCTGCTGGTCATTTAAAAGTGTAACCGTCGTTTTATTTCCCAACACTCTGTAGCTGGATACTAAATTCCACCCCTTATAATGAATGACCTAATTGTTTATATGAAATTTCTTTTATACGGTTAGAAAACCGTATCGTTACAATATTGCAAATTTTTGTGTCCCATTGCTAACTTGGTTAAATAATAAAGTTATGCAACAAATTGTGAATTTTTGCTATGGGGATCGATCATGTGGCTAACAAACTGGAACTTCAGTAGTTTATGCAATTTCAATGTTATAATCAAAAACTAGTACAACTCCGCATTTTTCAAAAAGTGGCTAACTAATTTTCATTTATTTTTCAGGATGAGTCCAATGGATTCGTTGTTGGAGATGAAGTTGACACAAATAGAAATTCAAAAAGGTAAGTTGCAGAAGTCTAAAACTAGTTTATTATACACAAGTGGGTTTCACTTTAGAACGAGTATCATTATCGATTATAAATCAAAGTTTTATTAAATCGTTTAGGTGATAGTAATAATTATTTTTTAATGGGCGTAAATTAGTGCTCATCCTCTTTCCTTTTTATTCGTGGTTAAATAACGGTACATTTTCACATCGAATATTAATGTGCAATTTGCCACCTTTTATGGATCTAATAAAACCTAGCAAACTAAAATGGCGACCCAAATCGCAAATTTTGGTATATTTCGTGCTGGAAATAATTATAGACTTGCTAAAAATGATTTGTTGCATTTATTGCTGTGCAATTTTATTATTTTATGGCTGGATGGCAATTTGTATTAATTAGTTGTATAAAATTGTTTTACGAAATTGAATTTTTTTGTGGGTCGTTGGAGACCGAAAGCGTTGGCACCTGTAGCAATTTTTGGTAATGTCATTCTATGATTTCCTCGGGGATGTCTTCGAGTCTTCAATACGAAGTATATCGGTTTAGCGTAACTACTTTTTTTAATAAACATGTCAAGTGGGATCACGTTTAGAAGAATTTAAGTAATTGATTCAACAATTGGAGTTTATTATTGATTTTATTGTTAGTTGATTGAGTCCATTACAATAATTATTACGCTAATACCATTGCAATAGTATAACTAATTTGGTTTATAAACCGCTTGTTTGAACCTTGCTCAGCATTACTATTGCATCCACATATCGCCGAACATTCACCGAGTGGCGATCATTCAGACGAGCACAGTGCTAGTCATTTCTAAGTCGTTTTCTGTCACGTTGTACTTATCTGTATCATGCGTTAGCGTTATGGTTTGAAAGTGCAATTTTTTGACCATAAAAGGTCAAAAGCGCAATTTTATGAAAGTTTAATAAATTGCGTTAGCAATTAAGGCGTTTTCTCGCTTTAATGTACAAATAATTGTAGTTAGTGTAGGTTACCTACTAAATGCGATTTTTTTATTACCATACTTATCCTTTACTTATGGCAGTATAAATGAGGAATTGGGTCAATTACATAATTCACTATTCGTGTTCGGTTTTGCGAGCTTTCATGAAACAACACAAATTAATACTGTTCTATGTTTTGTACACTTACACACATTTTGTTTTATTGTTGTATTATTATTTCATTTACACAGTGAAAATGATTTACAGCTTTCAAGTTTTCATACACAATGTGCAATGGTTATTGTATTATGTTATTGCACATTTCACTTACGACTACGAGAAATTATTGCTTATGTTTTTCACACCCGGATTGCTCCAAATTTTCGGTGAAAACTGTTCAAAATTTTGATCTTTCTTCACAACTTTTTTATTTGCACGTAACTCAGAACACATCTAACCCCCCTACTTAAATAAATTATGATGTAATGTTTTCTGCTATCTTGAGACTTCTTTTCCTGCTACTGTTAGTAAACTGTCAGTCAGGAAATGACATTCGTTACCGCACTTGCTAGATAACTTTCACTTATCGACAGCTCTTTTTTATACGCGCATGAATGGACTAACGAGATTCTTACCGAAATATTCAACTTATTTTAATCTCAAAACTCAAAAAAATTATATGTAATTTAAAAAAATTAATGCATATAGATTTGTTTTATGAAAATAAACGGAGCTTAGACAAAATGGTCGTCTTTTATTTTACTATTAAATTTTTTTTATTATTTCGTAATTGCACTATTGTATATCCTGACCTAAACCATTGCGCTTTTAACACACTTCTTGTACGATTTACCGTTAAAATGTACAATTAAGGTTGTAGTTCATCTAAATGTTATGACAGAGTTAAATTGCCCATTATTTCTTACTTGCAAAAAATATTTGTACTTACATGGTAAGGCCAAAAAACCCACACGTTTTACGACCCTGGCCAACTCTACATGGTTATTTTATGCAATGGATATAGTAATAAAAGAGCAGATGATGAACTTTGAATATCCATTGAAAGTGTTGTCCATTGTAGGAGAATAGCTGTTGCATTTTCACTATAAATTTCTCATTTTCTTACGTAGTTTGAATAGGTTTATTGAAAGCATAATCGATTCAATTGTATTTTGTTATAAAAAGTGTAACTTCCGTTAACTTGATTATTGAAAGTTAGCCTTCGAGGTTTCCGATATTCATTCACCAACATGGTTAATCTTTTTTGATAAAGGAGAATCTATGTTGCCAATTTCATAACTTGAGCAGGAAATTAATTTTTTTCTAATATTCATATGAACTTGCATAACGTGCACTGTGTGATGCGAATTTTAAATAACTTCTATTCGATAATTGATTACCAAATTGGGAATAGTTTCATAATGTGGTTGCAAGTCGTAAGTCGTTAAAGTTGAGGAAGCGCAAAATCGTAACGAACTTTTCTCATTCTTCATGTTATATAATTGAATAGAAATTATTTAACCTACTAATTACGAATTTCAATGTTCTTGTCGTTGTTTAATAAATATTATTAGTTTGTATTTAGGACAACGACTTACGGCAAGTTTATAAAAGCAAGGTTCAACTTTTTGTTTGTTAATTACTTGATGTGGGAAAATCATAACATATTTTATTAATTTGATTGCAATGTTTATTATATAAAACCTTCTCGATTGTGAAAGTTAATTATTTTTTCGGTCATTATCGATTAAGTTATTTAATTATTATTATTGAATATTGAAAGTGATCTACTCATTTTACTATCACAAAAATGATTGTTAAACGAATTAAAAGAGGAAGCAATTAAAGTTTGATTGTTCAGGTGCTGCCTGAGCATTAGAAATCGTAAATTGCTATGGTTCTTCTTCAAATAGATTATCTTCCGGATGATAGGATGGAATAGTCATTTGTAAGTTGGAATTTGTTCTTTTGTTCAGAATTTTCTAATCGAGTTTAGCCTATTGGCTAATTTCTAACCTGAGCTGGAACTAGACTGATTTTTGCTAACGACGTGGTCACAATGACATAGCGGAGTAGGTGCGGGCATAGCCCGCTAACTTCCTGGTGCTGGAATTGTTATACTGTTGAAGTGATAAAACAGAGTTTAAATAAAAGTCGTAATTTTTTTTTCAAATGCTAAACTAGTGCGCGAAATTGCTAATTCCCGCACTAGTGCCTGTATGATTATAGCAAAAACATTTGGGAAGTGTATTTCATACAATAATTCATGTTTCACAGTCACGTGAGAGATAAGTACTTTTCGAACTTGTTAGGAAAATAAACCATTAATACATTATTCACCAGGCCATCAGGGTATAAACTGTTTTAAAATGTAGAGACACTTTAGGTGTATTCGTGCTTCATAAAAGGGAGAGAGAAACGTCTGAAATCGTTAATGCTAAGGTAGGTTTTACTTTTGGCCAAAGATATCGGAATCTGACATACTAGCGCAAACCATAGCAATTTCACTTATTTCTATAATTGTCATTAGAATAAGGCAAAAGTTTGTGAGCTATTCGCACGAAGATTTTCATAAAGTTTTTGCCAAGAAAGAGTGGAAAGGAGCAAGGGAAAGAGAGAAACCGGAAGTTAAAATTCTGGATTCTAACTAGTCACGCAAGAAGACTGGAACGTTATTTACTTGTCTACAAAATTTGGGTCAAAATCTATCGAATGATTTCGGAGCTTTGACCCGTCACGTCGGCGCCGTGTTGTATGAAAATGCCTGCATTTTTAAACAGAGTAATTTTGGATGTAAGACCATCCCCTAAACACGAGAAACAAAAGTTAGGTAAAACATTCATTTATTGCCATTTGGGTTTGACACGATGAACGCATTAATTATTATTAGTTGAAGGAAGAACTTGTTAGTTACACTTCGAAAACAAGGGTGGTGCTAAGAAAGTTATGTTACTCCGAGCAACAAGCGCGGGGGAACAAACATATCCACAGAAGTGTTAAAAATTGTATACTTTTTGTGTCTTGCATGTTCAAATTTGTTTTCGATACAAGAATATTTTTGACGAATTTTTTTATAAAAAGCAAACCATGGCCAGAAACCTGTTCAAAGCAAATGAAGTAAAATAGAGCAGTACACTTATGATTTTGACTTTAACAAGTAGGTACAAATTGTAATACCAAATATTCATTAAATTTCAATAACATCGATTTTGAAAATAATTGTTTAATGTTGACGATAGTGGAAATGATGCGCATATATGGATTAACGAGATTTCTAATAAATCAATGGGAATCTCGTTAATCTATGCATGCACGTAATTTTCACGATCCAAATCAGAGTTTACAATTTGATATCGTACCTGTTGAAGTAGTATATCTAAATAGTAGTTCATTTTTTACTTTACAGTTCTACTTTTAAACCTATGACGGATTTCAAATTGCTCTTAATCCAGACTTGCAAAATTGTTATTTCCCACTCGATGCTAAGCAAGCTCTTTAAATAGTACTCAATTGGTAGAGAAAAGATGATTATTTTTGCAAGGTCTTAGTTAATGACGACCTTCTGTTTTGGGAACGTAGCTGTGAAAACATTTGTCAGGCAATGTTTACAGTTTTTTAACGATTGCATAAAATTCCAGAAAGGCATAAAAAAATGACCTTTCATCGATCCATACATATAGTGATTTCCATTTTATTTAATACAGTCACGTTTAACTAAATCGTCTCGTCTTAAATTGAATAAAACATTTGGATTTCACTGATGTCTGTTTTCGAATTCGATTCTGACATTCAGTTAATTCCTAATAACGGTTTCAACTTTTTCGGCTAAAATCACATACGTTATCTTTCGGTGAATTGATTTAGTATTCTCTTTGACTGATGAAATCTAATAAGACGTTTTTATTGCTTGATTGTACTTGATTGACGATTCGTGTTGGCGATTATATATTTGCTGAAAGTGCCAATTGATGCTTGTATTGAATTACGTTCAAGGTAAAGAGGGCTTAGAAGATTGACGTAAGTAGCTGCTTTTCGAATAGCTCGTCCTTCACCCTAAGTGCTCTTGGAGAATTGTATGCCTGCAACTGTTTTATAGTAATTTTTGCCTTTCAAGGCTCACACTAATAATTATCGCCAATTTTTTAAATAGGCTATGGACTATTGTCTAATTTCAAGGTCCTTAATGTTAGGATCGCGTGTTTGCAGGAAACGCGACATTGTCTTCGCTCCCAAAGAGTTATGTTAATGAATATGTAAATTGGTCGATATTAATCTTGTTTTCCCAGTAATAATAATTTATATATGGTTAAATATAAAATACATATTGTTGATGAAGGTGTGTCATTACTTTTTTTCATGTTTTGAATTGAATGGATATTATAACAGCAAACGTCGACCTCGTCTCCATGTGAGCGAGGATATTCGGTCAAACTTGTATTCGTTTGTTCGCAAAGCTAATGACTTTGGTGGTCTCATTTGAAGTGGACGCTTTTGCTGATTTAAATATTCATTAAAATAAGAAAACGACAACATTGACTCACTCAAATCTTTCACTTCTATGCTTCTGATGGCGTGCATTTTATTTCGAACCAATAAAATCGTTTTAATTGTAAGCTCCGCAACTCGTAATTATTTTGACATGCCAATTTAGCATAAAGAGCGCTTAATGGAATGGATGTCAATTTTATCTTGTCATCTTAGGAATTGGTAACCACGTTTTAACAGGAAATTCAATGTACCTTGTATCTTGGGTGTGAGCAAGAAACGTAAAACCAATTTTTAATTAAAACCCGTTATGCTCTAAATGCTATTACATTAGTTAACTTAATTTCAAATAGCAATTACACAAAAATCAAACAAGCAAAATGTTGCAAATGCATTAATTTAGACCTTCGTATAAGTTACATAAATTTTGATGTCGTTAATTAATGACTTCTGCACGACACCTTCCTGATGGTTGATGAAGTGCTGCAAATGACAAATGGATATCGTTTTCGTGATATTTAGAAAACACGGCATGTGTAAACGTGAATAATTTGATTTCAAGGGCTGGTGACCCTTAAATGAAAACTCAGGTTTTTCATCTTCTTTGGAATAATTCTCGAAAACGTAGCCGACCTACTTCCTTCCTCTTTATAATAGATTAGAGTGCACTCGCCATGCTATTAATAAGTTTTTGAATATCTGAAAGGTTCACTTAAGATTACAATTAAAATGCTTTTTTGTAGACCCACTATAACCTCGAGTATCGTCCTTACAAGACGAACTACTACTAAAATTTTTCATAGCATCTATCATGTAGTTGGCAAAAGTAAACACAAACAATTAAATTAATTTTATCGCCAAACCACTTTCATCATTAATAATGTAATGTTGGCATTCTCCTGGAAAGAGGAAGTGAGGGAATTTCAAGTGCTCAAAAACAGGAACTTGAAGTTTCAGGCTTAGAATCTTAATGAGTTATGGAATGCGATTATGAAATTCTCGACTTATTTTAATTATTAACGTTCTGCGTGACCTTTAGAACTTGACGAATTACGAAATTTGCGCGGAAATACGCTTTCGAAATAGCATCATGGGAAAAAGGATTTTAAACTTGATTATTCTAAGATTTTGTAATAATTTAACTAATTGTAACGGAGTCATGGTTTTACTACCACCGTTTAAAATGTTTTCTTGGGAAGTGTTTTATTATAAAATGTTGTGTTTTAAAACTTTATTGCTAAAAATCTTCCAACGTAATTTTGCAAATTATGGTTGTAGAAATTCTCAGAGGGATTGTTCTGATCAACATCACAAAAGCTTTTTTTCTATATATTTAAAATTTTAATTAATAATTCTTATAAACACAAAACTAAAGTCTCGCATATCTAAATGATCTTACAGCGCGCTAAAATTGAATTGTATCTGATCCAACTCATGATGAAGAAAACAATACATTTCAAATACTTCAAATGTACAGGTGTAAATCATTAGTACTAAACAGCCATTTAAACACACTGTTGCAAAAGTATAATTCCACAGTCAAAATTTTTAATGTTTGCAGGTGAATAAAGTGCATCACACAAACGTTTGTTATAGGCAAATCTGATAACGTAAATTAATCCATAACAGATATTTCGAATAAGCCATAAAGTATTGTGATGTCATACCACATAATATCATAAATACAAATAGTTACAGCAGTTAAATTGGTATCAAAATTATAGCCGATCGGTTGCCGACTTAAATACAACGAATTGAAGCGGATTACAGGATTGAATTTATCTCTGGTCAATTACATCCAACACATTTTTATTATGTATAAACAAATTAAAATGCGGAAAATAATCAAGAAACGACGCAAGTCTGAAATTTTTATTGTTACTAACATAATAATTAAGGGTAGACAATCTACATATCTAGGCAAGAATAGTAGATGACATCATTAAGAAGATGGGATAATAACGGAACATTAAATTTTCCCTACAGACAATTTTCATTATTTTTGTTCAGTTGATTAAAAAATAGCACTTTTTTGTAAAGTTTTGTCTTACGGATAATCGAAATAACAAAATATTGATTTTAAAGTCCTTAAGAATTTGATAGTTCGCTCTTGATGGTATCTTTATAAATTAACGATTATAAATTAAATAATTGAAATAAAAGTTGTAATGTAACGGTAGCGAACCAAGGGCACGCGTGCCAGAAGTGGCACGTGAGAAGATTTTGTCAGTACACAATCAAATTTAAGTTATGTACTTCTGTTATAAAACTACGTTGCTACTTTTTTATAAACCTTGTCCGCATAAATATAGTTAGTGTTAATAACCAAAAAATAACCGTTTAAAACATAATCCAGTCCCTCCACATAAATTTTTGCGTCTGGAAATTCATATTTCGTGGCCGTGGGCCTCGGCAAGCCAAGGGCCCCTTCATTCAGTAAGTAGTGACTCTTCATGTGGGGGGGGGGGCTGATTTGATCTCTTGTTGAGAATCATAGTGACGAAACTTCAAAAAAGTCGCATTTTGTGTTAAGACCATCAAATTTATAGTTTTGTATAACTTAAAATGTTGAACTTCTGACTTACGTCTACGTCCCCATGATTCGCAATAGGCGACATATAGAACTAAATTTTTTCAGTGTAATAATGATTCACTGAATTCTTAAAATAATGTGAAATTAGTTGCTACAGGTAACTTGTAATTCTGGCTGTGTGTGTAATCAGGAGTCCGCCATAAATTAGTGTTGGTTGTGTCTGGGAATCTTTAGGTATTGTCCAAATTAAGTTTGAAGTTCTTGCGTAAAATCAGCAGCAATTTTTTTACGTACTAACTTTGGTCTTTTGTTGATGACTATGCTTTTTATTTCAAATTTATGATCACTGTTTCAAATGTGTCTTATCCAGACTCAACTCCTAAAGGTATGGTTTGCAAGCTACGACAAGTTATTGTGGATGACGGCAACAAATTAATAACAAATGAAATTCGACATTACGTCACTGACTATTTTTTGAAAAAATGGGTTATTTTAAAATGCTGAAAAATAAATGCTAAAAATACGAATTATCCAAATTGGTAAGTCATCAGCTATAGACTCCCCTTGCAGATGACAAATTGGCTAACATTCTCGAGCATTCTGTACAAACATGCTAATTTTGTCTTCTGTGTTCTATGAACTCGTTGCCTTTTGAAGTAAATGTTGCATCCACATCATTGACTGATTGCTAGCCTTGAATCGTACATTGCGTTTCCCACGCGCCTGTGTCCTTTCTGGAGAATTTCCACCTTTCTAGCGCTTTTCTTGCACACTCACGAAACAGTCTTCTCGTTTGACATAAATTCATCGCTTGTTCGATAACTATTATGTTTAAAAATAGTTAATAATGAAGTTGTAATACATTGATGGTTCATTTTTATTGTGAGAGTTGATTATTAAAGAGCTTCACGATGGGGTGGGCCTGTGGGAATTGTTAATCTGGGGTTGTGAAATCGTTAATCCCCCTCCAAAATTGAAACAGTTACACATAATACTCGTAGGGGATAAAAACGGACAATAGCTGTATGCGTTTGTGTACACAGCAGTGACCTGGTACTTTTACACGTAACTGAACATAGCATCAAGTTTGTTCTATTGTAACCTCCATGTTAGTAGGTACTTGACTTGTGTTGAACCAGTTAAGAAATTTATCTAATTAAAATATTTTAGATTACAAGATATTTTATAATTTAAATTGTCGACTATCATTAAATTGCCTTTCCACAATTGAAAATTGAGCATGCAGCTTTAATGGCAGTGAAAGTATCATTAGCGTCTAGGCTAATTTTGTATAAGAAAATGTAAGTTTTGCTTTTGGAAACAACTTGATTGATTTATTATCGTGTAGAATTCGAGTCATGCGAGGTTTTTCATTTCGAACACCCCGGAAGTGGAAAGTTACTCTATCGATGCTAAGAATTGTCCTCATTTGGCCTGCAACACAGTTTTACAGAAATAACTCTTGCAAAAATAACAGCAGTAAAAATGATTGCAAATCGATAAAGTTGAAATATCACGATTCATAAAACACACATAATAATATTATGGTTTTCACTGACGCAAGTAGTTCCAATTGTTTAATAAATTTACTGTCAGTGACGGATTTAAATTATTGCAAGAGAAAGTTGTCAAATAATGCAAAACACGCAACGTTATTTTTTAACAACTGTGGGTTATTACGTTCGAAGCTGTCATGGGTAGGCAGTAGACTTCCTAAGTGGCCACTTAAAATTTAATTTTCAATACTATTGCAAAACTTAATTGCACCATGAAGTGAATCTCGTTCACGGCCGCAGTCTTACAGCAGTTTTGCCTTTCTTGGTCATAAAATTTTATATTTCAAGCCACAAAACCAACAGTTTTATGCAAGCCAATTCCACTTGCAGCTTTTAAATAAATTAAGGTTGTAAAATTTTGGAAGCAGCTATAACTTCCTCTTGGTTTTGATGATCAGGCAGGTAACCATCAAAGCAAGAAAATTCAGTTATTTAGCTCCTAAAGGTCGTCGCACCGAAATATTATGATGACGCGAATTAAGATAATAGTTCGGATATTGGAACGTAAATTGGGTCACGTTGATTTGATTGTGATCAAAGTTGGCAACGCAATTTGTAAGAGATGCAAATGGGACCTTTAAATTAGGTTAAAATTTTGGCAATAAACATTACGGATTATTATTTCGTCTGATCGGTGTCGTAAAAATCAAAATATTTGGCAAGATTATCTCAACGAATGACGAGTTTCTAAATTTTCCCAAAGCTTTGAATTTCTCCTTTCCGAGATTTAGATAAGGAGAAATTGCACTATATATGATTTCCTCTAACGTCATCAATGAATTATACGGCTTCAAGATTAATCTGAAGTAGCTTTTGTTTACGGATATCGTGTTGTATAAAATTATTCACACGGTTTGCACTTAATTATTGAATTAAATTTTTCCAATATTAAACGTGCATTATTGATAGTATCGACGATGTTATCTTAATTTAATTTAAAATAGTTAAGTAGAAATGTTGTTAATAGCTAATGTACCTACTCAACAACCGGATCTAGAGAGTTTAAGGGTGTGTAAGTAATATTTGGTGTTAGAAAGTTGGTAATTTATGACAATTTTCTCATTTTTGCGCTTCATAATAAATAAGAACTAGCGCGCCAAGGATTTACCTGTTTCGTGGGTCACTTCGTTTCAATAATGTTTTTGGAGTCCTTCCACTTGGCCGACGTGTTGATTGATCACAAATCAAATGTTACGCCACTGTTTCCTCAAAATAAAAACAAATGCATAATACATTCCATCTTTTCAAGGATTTTAGAGTATCTCGGAATTTGTATGTTGAAAAGTGAAATAGTTGTGGGTTGCATGTATATGGATGAAGATGGAGTGAAACTATCAATAAGATGGCCTACTACCTCTAACAATAATCGAATATGCATGAGCACTTTGTTATTCAATTGGATCACATTTCCTATCTAAGATTAATTTAAATTCAACTGTTTTGTTTTTATTAATTTATTGTCTTTTAACGCCACATCTATTGACGACTTTCATTAAGTGAACCGTTGTGAGTTAATGGATTTCAAGCTGCAGTGCATTGTGTCTGATAGCAAGTGACGTTCCTTAAATTGAAAATTGCCAAATTTGTTTTGACCCTTTTTTAATTTTGCAAATTGAAGCTTTCACTTAGTGAGCGCGTGTTTTTTCATTCTGCATGTTGCACATCATTAATCTGGATACGATTTCTCAAATTTATAGAATGCCAAAACTTTAATAAATCGTAACGAAAATCCTTGGACCAGAAAATTATCGTACTGCGCCGGTAAGTTTTTATAGAGCTGCAACAGCTATCAAGTTTTTAATGCGTTAAAAATTGAGCTGCAGTAAAGCAAGTTAGTTTCAAAAATATTTGACTTGGAGTAAATTTTGTCTTACTTATGCGCGAAACATACCAGAGGGACCTCTGTTATGCATGCTTAGAACCCAAGTAACTGTGAAACTGCCAAAAAATATTCCATCAATGTCTTTATATGTAAATAAGTAATAAATATATCGATAACTGCAAATGTAAATGACAATAAAATAAAAGTAGAGAGAAAGAGAAGTGTACATATTAGTAAATAATTTTTTAAAGTTTGTTATTCTGCTTATAAGCTACCTCACCCTGATGTCATGGCAACGCGGTTTACATGTGACAGAACAGTGGCGGTACATAATGTAGGTATTCTGATTTTAATGCCTAGACTGCGTTATTCTATTATAAATATCATATAATATTAAAACATAATGAATCATTTGTTACTCCGAGCAACTGATAATCTTGAAGGAGTTAGGTAATTTTCTCACAAAACTAGAATCTAAATTTTATTTTTGTTTCAGGTAAGCTGCAGTTTGTACACATAATGTCCATAATGGTGAGTTTTGTTTTGGAGTGTTGGTATGGAGATTTGTTCCACAAATAATATTTACATAGATGTAAAAAGAGAATTATTATTGTTTAATGTCTCAATATTTGTTTAATCAAAGCATACAATTATTGAAATTCGATATGGAATTCGAACGATATCAAAATATAGAATATTTGTGTCAAATTTATTTAATCTATTGAAATATTCATAAACGATGTCTTCCTCTTTGTTTACTTTCTAAATATAAAATAATTTTATATTATGTAGGTTGTTTGAAAATAAAAATAGTTCGACCATGAATATTCAAACACATTAGTTTTACGCATTTTGCAATTTTAAAATGAAAATTAATTTAACCCTCATATTGCAGATTTTCTTTTTTGTATTTCGCTGTCAGCAGATATATACGACGGTGTTGCTCAATGTGCTGTCAGTCGCTCGTGATGCGAGGGAGGGTATCAGAAAATTTAATTAAAATTTTGATCGATGAATAAAATAATAACCATGTTTTATTTTATTTTGACCCGATTATTGGGGCTGGGTGCGTTACAGATATGTTAATTTCAAAAGGTTACAGACGTTGGATTAAAGATGTCGAAATTTGTGGCCAAAGTTCTCTTGGTTCACCCAGCATCAAGCAATTTATTATTAAAAAGGTCGAAACGAGTTTATCAATACCGTACAATCTCGGTAATCAAATCTCAATTAATTAGATATATTTTTAATTTTGTAAAACCTTAAAATTTAAATTTGTTTGTGGGGGGTCGCCGAAAAGTACAGACAATTTGTTTTTGTTTTTCCCTACTACTTTCAGGGATTTTCTTCGAATTTCATCAAATTTTGACAGTACCAAAATAGACGATTTGTAGGATCAAATTTTTGCTCAAAAAATCTGCTAACCGACTATTACAAAACCCAAAACAAAAAATTTCAAAATTTTTAATTACTGATCGAAAGTTAGGTTTGGCGATCTATCATTCAACAACTTTCAAAGTTTGTTTAGGAATCTCGTAGATGTAGGATAAGAATCTTTAAGGAAAAGTAATCGTGGAACGTCGAGATGTATTTCCGCGTGCTTGGTTAATTGATCCGACAAATAATTGTAATTTGCATCAATTGGAATGCAATTTTAAGCTTCACTAGGATTACCCAGAATGCGAATTGGTAAAATTTATTAGCAACCTCAAAACGAAACTAAACAACTTTTAAAAACATAGCCCACTTAGCATAACAGGCGTGCTAAATAATCCAGGTGTGTTGGATTACTTTGATTCGCACTTACAAGACAATTTGGCGTCGATTCATGCAAGTCTCGGTTTTGCCCTTGAGACATTGATTTTAAATTTCAACATTAATGCTTTTTATTGATTGGTAATTTATGTATTAGCTAATTTACCATGTCATTACACAATTTTAATTGTCGCTTAGAATTTGTTTCGGGATTTTTAGCTTTAATTAGGTTTTCAATCCACTCATTATAACCTCTGGAGAAGCTTCCAATTTTTTGTTTATCGGTTCAGTTGAAATAGTTTTTTCCTTATTTAATTGATGAAGTGAATCATCAAATTAAAAATTTCTTAGTAATAGAAATATTGATTGAGATCCTCGTAGAATCCATTGAACTTGGACGCAATAATTCTGCAAATTTTCTAGCCTGTCCATAATTGAGGCATGAATTATTTATTATTTTAACAGAATAATTTCTTTTGATCTATTGCGTGTTGGAAATTTATGAATTATTATATTTAATGGCGTGATGATCATTTACAATTTATTTTCCTTCTTTGGTCTTAGACGTCGTTTCATTCCCATGTTCTAAATTTTTGTAGAGAAAAGTATGTTATCATCTTAAGTGCCGAATAAGCGTTGGCCAAAATTGAAAAGAATCGACATGAATTTTTATTCGCTTATTCAAATGAAACAAATTTTCAACATTTGTACGTCATTTACAGCGATCTAAATTTTGCGAGTTTTATTTGTTTTTATTTAGTTATTTATAGAAAATCCTAAATTTACTTTTGATGTTTATTTGCACTTTTTATTTGTATCAATTTTATGAGCCAAACGATAATCCCCGACAGTGCTTCCAATTGGACTTTATTCGTGCAGACATAATAAAAAAAGTCCAAATTTAGGTAAAGTTCATCTAAAAATATTGTGCACATGTGGAGGTCGTTCTCACGACGAACGTCCTTAAAATGTACGTCTCGATGCGTCGGAATACCTTGCCAGTGAAAATTCTATGGATTTCTGTTCTCTTTCATCTTCTTTGTCGAAATTGCAAACGTGGAATATTTTTAGATTTTTTGTGAAGTTGAATTTACAATCCTATTAATAGTGGGGTTTATTTTTAGATTTAGTTTAACTTATAAGGGAAAAAAATGCTAAAAATTTTATAGTTTTTCTGTTACGACTTTGGTTTTTGCAATTTCTCAATCGGTGCCAAATTTGATATTATTTTATTTGTTTTCGTATTTACCAAGTTTTCAATTTCAAAATAAACTTGTTCCGTTGTCTAAATTTTTTTTTGTCAAATTGGGTGTTCACCAAACCGTTAGCTACAAGGTGTTCCGTAAAATGGCAATTAAGAATTCAGGCAAGCGCCTTTTCTTAATTTTCGCCATTCATTGTGTCATTTTTGTGCATGAATGCTTTATGACAATGAATTATTTCGCAACAGAATGATTTTGTTCATTTTCTAACCAACGCGCAACGTGACTTGTTAAAATAATTTTTGTATTGTTTTTTCCGGATATTTTACGTATGAGTGGGTGTAATACATAAATATGTAAGTGAAAGCAATTGTGAAAGTTTTAATATGAAGTTCAAGGCTAAGATACGCCAAAATGGAACAAGTTCGTAAGGGTCGCTTCTTTCAGTGAAGCTAATTGAATTTATGTGCGGTGTTCGGTGAAACGTGGGCATACAGTTAGCTTAATTTTTATCATTTTTGTGTTTGATAGCTTCTAAAAACTTATTACTTTATGAATTTTAATTTTATTTTATTTTAAACCTCATAAAATATTATTGATTCTGTTGTAGATTTATGTGCCTTTGTTTTATTTATTTTATCTGACAAGGGGAGCCTACAGCTGATGAATCTCCAATTTAGATATTTTTATTTAAATGAAAGTAAATCAAAAATAAAGAGATGAGGGTCTCAGCATTTATTCTAATGCGCTCTGCATTGGAAATAAATTGCATTTAAAGATTATTTTATTGCAATGTGAGTGACAATCTCGTTACTGTCAATCTAAATAACACTTCAATAAAATGAACTTTAAAAACGATTTTTCTTTTAGAAAATAGGCCGCCTTGGAATAGTGCAGAGGCGCTACTTTATTTCCGATTTAAAAAATTTATCGACATTTGTCATTCACGGATGTAGCTGTGTTTATGCTTCGTCTGTTTTTAATAATTCTTGACATCAGAAGTTGTTTTTGGTGATTATTTAATTTCAATTTAATTATTTAATAACTTGTAAATGAGTTACACCAAAATAATCTGTGCGTGTCCATCATAAACTTAAAATTTTCTTGAACAAATTCTTTTTCCTGTTGAGGGTATTTATTTCACTTAAGTAAATATAATTTTTAAATAATAGATAATTTAATAATCTGACGATAATTAGCCGATGAAAGCTCATAAAATATACTTAATTGAATTTTAATGTGTTAAATTAACTCGATTTTTTTTTTTAATTTTATGTTATTATTTAAGTGGAGTCGATCATGTCTTATTATAAATAGAAGCTTTTACACAAAAAACTATTTTAATATTCTTGTTTTGGACAAGAATGGTATTCGTTTGTTTTACACTGCAGTGTTTGTTTTTGTCCACATTTTATTGTTATGTACGACGAAATATATAGAATATTTTAAGTATCGAATGATACTGATTGCGTATCGAGGTGGAAAACGCTTCATTACGTCTGAGGTCTGATTGATTACCGAGGTCATCTATTGCCCGAAGGTGTAATGAAACTTTTCACAGAGGTTATAAGTATAATATTTTATTTCTAATCGTTTAGTAATTCAGCTTTATTTATTGCGTTTTTGGCAAAATATTATCATGAAGATTCAAATTTTATAAAGCTAACTCTTCTTTTTTCTACACTATTAGATAATAATTTTATATAACGTTATTCAAATGGAATGGATTAACGAGATTAATCTACGGAGAATATCAGATAGTAGGGCAGTGTGAATCTCGTTAATCTATTGATGCACGTCATTTCAAGAAGATGCTGGATCAAATCGGTGATTCTAAATCTTAAATCTTCACGTTTTAAGAATAAGATTTAACCCACTGAAACCGAAATAAAAGCAGATTTTACATGCAGGCTTTAACGACAAGTTAATGAAACAGTTAATGGTGTTTGGTTGATGGAACCATTGTTTTGTCGAATGTCGTTTTAAAAAACAATAAAAAACACATAAAGCTCGATAATAATTAATTTGTTGCTTGTAATTATTATGATTTTAAGTATAGAAAGTAGAATAAAAAATTTCGAGAAAGCTTAACATCTTAAATAATACTCATTTATCTGAAAATGCATGTATTTTAAATATATAATAACATTACATATTCTATTTCCAAGATTAATACATTAATTTAAATAACTCACAACCTTCTTAATAGCTTAATTATTAATAACCATTGTATAATTTTAACCTTTTTTTCTCAAATAACACGTTATTTTGTAATTAATTATTTACACGAAAACATTGAATGCATGTATTGTATGATTTCCTGAAACGTAATCGTTTCGAGTTTATTGAGGAACATCTTTTGTTTGCACATTCAGAGCAATTTGTCTGCAATTCATCAAACGTATGTTTTAAAACGCATTGGTACATAATTTGTTTATCTAAAAATAAATACGCACGTTTTATGTGTTACTTGGCATTGACTCGATTATCTATTTTAAATAAACTTAAAATTTTGCAATGTATGTAAATACCATTAATTCTGATATTTTGATTTTATGCGTTTCGTATAAATTTAGTTTTACTTTACCACCATCCATATCGAGTCACTAAAACCGTTTCTTCCTTTTGTGGTGAAAAATTGATCGGCTGTTTTATGCATACATTATTAGACCCATTGTTGTAAAAATTGGGTTAAATAATTCATATTGATGTAGTTGCGTGCCAACTGTTTTTACAAACCAATAATTCAAAGGAAATATGTCGAGGTAAAGGAACACGTACATCCTTCGACTTATTTAGAAGTTCTATATTTTCACGATAACGTTTAGTTTGCATACTCAAGCGATTGTTGTTGAAGTGCGGTTAGTGTTTGCTACCACTTATTTATCAACAGGAATACTCATTATGTCTGTCGTGAAGGTAACATACAGTGTTTTTGACTCTTATATTTTTTAAGTTCAACGAAAAATGGGTAAACATTATTTATTTTTACATTTTCTGGGGTCAAGTACTGTACTTCTTGTTTTAGGAACTAAAGTGGCACTTTTACTCCCTCCCCAAGGGATTAAAAGATGCACTTCTAGTCTCTTGGTACGTATATCAAAAACTATTTCGTGCATTGTATGTAATTTTTTAATTAACGTCGTTACTTTTTAACCAAATTGTTGATTGGCAGTTTCAATTAGCAGGAATCGATTTCTCGTAAATTGGAAATCATCTGTAACCGTGAAATATAAAACCAATTTCACGTTTAAAATTTTTCTTAGTTGAGTCAAAGTTTAACTAGGGATTTACTGTGTATTCACATTTAAAACCGCGTTGACACTCATTACCATATTTTATTAATAAATTATTATAAATTCCGTTACCTTAATTTGGTGTTGCCGATCGTTTATCTACTACTATAATTATTTTTCAAAGTACAAACAAGAAGTAAATCGGTTGAATAAGAACAAATTTGTTATGTTACTAGATTTTCTTTAACTTAATTTCCAATAAAGAATTTTCAAATTGCAAAAACCGCGATTCTGAAGTTCATTACAATAGAAACGACCTAATTTGCAATTTAAATCCATTAACATTTTAAACGTTAACACTTGGGCATGTTTTAAACGATTTGAAAATGTTGTAATGTTTCCGTTTGGACGATACTTGAGCTTTTTGTCGATGTTTGTACAGCCTAAGAAAATTCGTAAAAATTGGCTTAATTTATTCGAATTACGTTCGTTGTTTTCTTGAATATCAAATGGCTTTTCATAAATTACGTTCATTTGATTGAGATTTACGGAAGGTTCAATTAAGCCATACGAAGATGAATTGAAAACAAGAATGGAGATTTAGAGCGGTATAAAAATTTCCATGTTGGGAAAGTTTGTTCATGAAGCTACAAGTTTATGAGGAAAATTTAGGTAATAGTAACACATCGATAAAGTTGGTAAAACTTGGTACACCAAGTTGATTTTGTTAAACACAAATATAACAATAGGTATAACCCAAAATGTTATTTCCATGCCCAAAGCTTAAATTTTTAATTTAGGCAAGTTTGGACGCAGGAAAGCTCGACAGTATGATAAACTAAAATGTGATTTTATATAACATGAAAATTAAAAGGAAAAATTAAAGCAGTCTATGCGGCGAGAGATTTTCCACATATTCCGGCATTTAAGCAATTTGCTCGTTTGGAATGCAATTTTGAAATTCTTTGTAAATAATTTATTGTATTTTAACTCGAATTAATAACTAAGGGCAAGATACTTCAAAGGAAAACGTAAAACAGGTCATCGAACTTAAGAAAATTCGGCCATTATAACCATAAAGTGACCGAGAAAGTGGAGCAAAAGGACACGATGGTTCCTGGTAATGCAACCTTTGGAAATAATCAATCAATACTGAAAATTTTTCATAGTACAAACAAAACTTGAAATGATCGATCAGATTACCACCAATCCTGTTTGGTTCAGTTATTATGGAAAATGACTGCAAAGTTATAAATTCAAATTTTTATTATTTACTTTTCGTTTTATTGTAATAATCGTTCCATGAAAAGGTATCACGCATGCATTCGCGAAAATGCTAATTTTCTTTGTTTACAAGAAACTTTTTGGCCAATTTTTGCACAATCTCCATTTGGTATCATAAGTTGGCAATCTCGAGTATTAATCGACATGGAAAAAGTTAATTTTCTTTAGCAAAATTAACTATGTTAGAGACCATTTATGGAAATTTAATTAAAACGAATTTCAAACACTTGGTGGTACTAATTACTATATTCTTTAGGTATGCAAGAACCTTCATTTTATGTATTAAGTGTACTTTGTTGAAAGTTTCCTTATCTTTGCCCCAACCAAAGTATTTTATCAGCAATGAAAACGAGAAAATGGTGGGACTTTCGAAACTGACCGGAAATTGTGGTACGACTGCCGTTACCTAATGGTGCGTTGATATTGTAGAAGCTCCCTCATTTATAACGTGGAAACGACAACAAAGACATTGATCGTTGCATGTGTGCATATTTAAACTGCAACTTTAATGGCATGCATTACATGTACATCGGGAAAATGCATTCTAAATTAAACTTAGACGTATAATTAGTATGAAAATGATGTGCTTGGTCGTAGCTTTATAATATTGATATAAAAAGGTGCATCGACCTACAAGTACCCTCGCGTGACTATAACTACCCCATTGTGCAGTTTACAAAAACGACACGATTCTTTGTGTTAAAGTATTTTAGTGTTCTGACAACGCCGCCGAGAAGCAGTTTTTCACGCGCCATGTCTCTTCCGCGTCGTTTTCTTTCAGTTCGTCCATTTTCTTGGATTCGACAATTAATTAGTTTTGGCTGGCAGTGATTAAAATAACAGATTAATTACCAAGAACTAACCTAGATTTTGCTTCCTCGTTGAACGATAAAATTGCGAATGTCCAGTGTGCGACTCGTTACGCTTTTGACTTGGATAAATAAATGCAAAGTAAAAGTAAGCGTGCCTATGTCAAATGAGAGGTTAAAAGTGTTTTTACAGTTAGTGGTTAGGTTAACGACCATTATCAGTATGATAGTAAAGCCATGTTTGATATGGATATAAGCTTACATGCATAGTAAATGGTTAGGTAATTACATGTAATCAACGTTGTGAATTATAACGGCCAATGGCTTAAGACAAATCGATTTTTCAAATGTCATTTCAACTATCGTCTCGTTACCGATTCGTTTGATCGATTATCTTCAAAAAAAAATTGCAACATCACTTTTCAATTGTAATATGAGATTATAAAACTGGGTTACAAACTGGTATAACCGTTGCTTTTGTCACTTTGGATTCCGAATTCATTTCCTAATTCCAAAATCGAAAATTAACTCATCAGTTATTCCAACGTATTCTGCCACGTCTATTCTAAGAGTATAATTTTTAATCTGGAAAGATAAAATAAGATTTCATGTGGATGAGTTTTTTCCCAGTTAGACAAAACTTGGTTTTCTCTCCGTTGAATTTTTCCGGAAAACGATCAAACGGCGTTTATTGTAAACCGGTCACGTAATCGCTTGGGAACTTTTGGCATGAGATCTTGATCTGTTTAGAATTACCTCGTACATCTTTTAAATATTAAAATCCACTTTTTTTCCGGTAGAAATTGTCCAATTTAGAAAGCGATTTGGTTATCATCACGAAGGATTAAAACTTCAACAGTTGATGGATTATAAACAATTTGTTCTATTGTATTTGAAGATAATTTGAATAATTAGTATGTGTCTATACAAGTAACATTGAGTATAACAGTCGTCAGTCTCATGTACTAATATGGTACATGGAGATTAACATGATTTAAGGCCGATGCACGTGCACTGTTTTAGTGTCCCCTACATCTCGAGTCCATTTCAGAAGAGAAAGCTGCAAAGCCAGCGTAGGACGTGAATATTTTATATTTTACACCCTCTACATTGTTCTTCATCGACGACTCATAAACTCATGCGTTCATTACTTTAATCCGATCGCTTTATGATGTGGCTGGGCTTATACTATATATTTTATGCGATGGAGCTTGAATTTTTTTTATTATAATCTCGTATATAAACCGCTTTGATCCCTCACATTAATAACTTGGACCTAGCGTAAAACTCGGTAATATTGGAAAAATGCATCGGTAATGGGTGGAAATTGGGATACGATTCACCCTGGTGAAGTTAGCAGCGTATTTCAAATTTCACATTTTTAGGGCATTTACAAATTGTTTATAACTTAATGTGTACGGTTTTTGGAGTTTCTTATCAAAGATTGCATTATTCCTCTAGCTTTCAAAATTTAAAAAATCACATAAAACTTTCCATACGATATCATAATTATGATCTTCTAAAATATTAATTTTTTAAATTTTCTATTCAAATTACGGTAGTCGAGGGTGTAAATATTACAAATATAAGCATTACATTTTCGGATCATTCGAAGATTAGGGCAAATAGCCTCAAAAATCGTTAAGATAATATGCGAGTATTGCATTGGCTGTTACTGTAACTTTAGCTCCGCTCACCTATCTACAGGCTGAAAAGTCGGGATATTTGAGCCCACGGAACTAGAAAACATAATTTCTAAGTCCGCTCACTTGGTAAAAATATCTCTCAAGTCCACACAACCCCAAAATCGGGATCTCTAATTCACGGATTTGCTTAGTACGTTTTTAGGTTGTTAAAATTCTGCCGTAAATAACAAAATACAATTTAAAATACTATTTTTGGGGCAATGTTGTCAATTGCACTGCGGAGCACTAGCACTACATCAATTCATCACAAAAGTTACTTTTACAATAATTACGTCGAGTGCACGTAACGTCACCAGAATGTGGCAACTGAGAAATCAAAACTATACATAAATTATTTCCTAAATTAATCGATATTTGACGTTCATCTGTACCTTGAGCGCTTCATTTAATATTATACACCAAATCCCAATGAGTTTTTGTAAATAGTTATTTTCGGGGTAAAATTATCGTCTTTGAACTCTACACGTCGGAGAAAAGAGCGGTTTTTAAATATTTCCGAATTTTTCTATTCTTTACAGTCTTTCTGATTTCTTTACAGTCAAGACGTCGCGTCGTCTAATTGTACTACTTACAGAAACATCAAGTCTTTCTGTGGATGATATAAAGATGACTTTGGTAAAAAATACTACACACTTTCTTGCATTAAAATTGCTAATAGTAATTGGTTATCGATCGATGAAAATTTAATTGTTTGGGAATCGAAATTTATTTATCAGTATTACAATAGATTTTATGGTCGTGATAATTGAAATTAAAAATTTTTTTAAGTTAAATTAACGCAATAAAAAGCAAATCTACTTTATGAGCTTTCAGGTTATTATTATTAAATATTCTAATTGAAATCTTTTTGATTCTTTCGATTGCCTTCAATTAAACCGATTTTTTTTTAATTTTAATTAAGTAGGTACTACTATTTTCATTTCACCTTAATTTTATTTTCTGATTGTTATTATAATATTATATATTTTAATTTAAATATGTATTTAATTAAATACATTTTGATGACAATCTTAATACGCCTTGATGACTGCTGGAATTTGTTCAGATTTTCGAAATTGATCTCCCACATGGAATACATGGCGTCTAACAGCTGCTTATTGAAGTTTATAATACTTTTATTTAATTATCTTGAAGTAATTTCACCGTAGAATCTCCATAAAACATTGAAAAGTGTGAAAATAAGCAGTAAAGAAGTGAAAATCGAACAGCCGAGGATAGTCCGTTTTTGGGTAGGAGATAGAAATGATCTATTGCACGATTGCGTAGTTGGCACTAGTTATAATATACTTTTTTTTAATTTTTAATATCTAAAATTTATATTTTATTTTTATAATGAAAAATTTATAGTTTATTTCTAAGTTAATTTAGGAATAAATAATTAAATATTAAAAATTCATTATGGAAGTTCTCATAATACGTACTTAAGGTACTATGTTTGTATTTTTGACTTTCAGAATACTGATGTATGAATTATCGACCCTCTACTTTATTTAGTTCACTAGAAGTTGTTTTATTCGGCACGTGCGGGACCGGAGTGTTACCGGATAACAAAATTTGCCGGATAACAAAGGGTCCCTCTTAAATAAAAATCACAATGGAACTCATCCAGGAGTTGATCAAAAAGTTACTTGATCAGAGGTTTATGTAAATAAAAGCTACCGTCATTGACTGGTTCATAGAAAGTTATTTTAATGATAAAATTTAGCGAACAGGCATTCGTTTTCGGAAATCTTGAAAATCTTTTACGTATGTGAATGAATGGAATTGTGGATTCAAAGCTTGTTAACTTGGGTTAACATAGTGTACGCATTATACTGACGCAGCGTCGTAAGGGCGTCTTTAGTTTAGAAGTTATTTCTTAATGCTTCTGTGAGTACGTATTTGCTTCGTTCCTTTTAAAATTTTTCACGGAATAGAGGTCGGATGACAAAGATACAAAGACGAGAGACGATGAGCTTTGACCTCAAAACATGGTTAGAAAAACCAGTAGTAAATAATCTCTTTTGGTTTAATATCGAACTACGCCAGAAGCACATTGTTTAACGAAGGTTATTGTATGCAATCATCCATTTGCAGCCAAACGGGAAATTGTATTAGATTAATCAAAACTGATACGGTGTTAAAATAGTTTCATTATCGATGAACTGCATCTATCAGGTAATTAAGATTTAGCGTTGAAATTAAAGTTGCAACATTTTTGATTTAATCGAATAATTATAGACGTAGAAATGACGCGATGACTATCTTTACAGATTTGTTGTAAACCCGTTCACGTGTTCTTGTTTGTTACATCACCTACACTACTGCAGGCCGTTTGCCAAGTCGAAGCTTGGCGGCGTTTAGTCTTTCGTGATGATCCTTTGCATTTAATGCATTTTATTACACCTAGAAGAGTCGCGAGTTATCTAACGTTTTCGTCATTTTGGATCGCTTTATTGTGTACGATGACATCGCTGTCAATATCGACAGGTGTGTGTTTGTGTAAACCCTGCGCTTTTTATGCAACATTTATTTTGGAACCAAGTGAGTGACATTATTTTGCTAAAAATATTTTTGTTTCAGCCTTAGCGAATGTTACTTCGCGGGCAAAGGGACTGCCCTGGTGCTACCCGCCGAAGCTCAAAAATCCAGCAGACAGATCGAAACCCAGGGTAGCAACATTCAGAAACACCTCCAGTCCATGTTCTATCTTTTACGACCAGAAGAAACTTTAAAAATGGTAAGTTTTTTCCAACGCTTTTACCGCTAACTTTCATTTTCTTTTTACCGAAACTGTCATTACAACAAAACTATTTTTCCGCGTCGTTAAGTTATCCAAAAGTATGTTATTATTTTGTGGTGGGCACATGCTCAATTAAATTTGAGAAACAATTTTATTGTTTTTATTATCAAGTCTTGTTAATTGCTAATCACCGCAGAAAGGAAATTGTGCAACGAACTTGAAAATTATTTGTTTGTCTATTCAAATTACTTTTTGGTCACATTTTTTCTCTAATGCTGCTTTTGTTTTGCGGAGAAAACTTTCTTTTCTAATTATTTAATCATACAGTAGTGTATCGAAAACTAAATTGTTTTATGGCTGCAGCAAAAACTTGAAAAGGTCTAATTTCATACTTTCGTAACTTTGTCAGGGACATTACTTTATATGGTAATAAGTGCCTTATTACTGTCATTAAACCAATCTATCTAATCCTGGAGAAATTGCTAAATACCTGATTTATTAAAGCCTGCATACTTTTAGTTCCAAGGAGTCGTTAGACTTGAAATTATTTTCTAATTGCTCGATTAATTATTAATTTAAATTTCAAAGATTAATTTCAATTTATTTCAATTACCGCAATAAATTCAGTCGTTTTTGGTATCGATTAAAAATTATTTTCAAATTATTCTTTTTCTGTTGTCCGTCTCTGCTGACGACGTTCTTTCTTAGTTTGCCGAATTTTTCAAGAGTTACACCATAAAGGTGGAGACGGGATATGTTACAAGATTTGCCAAATACAAATACTATCAGCTAACTTCTGCAAATTGACGCAAGATGCAGGACGGAAACTTGGGTTTTATAAAAAAACTTTTTTAATAAATGGGAGACAATTATTATCGAAAAATACTGCAGAAAGATGCTATCACCGAATGCCATTCGCAGGTGACTTTGAAGTCCAAAACCTACGTCATTCTTTACCCACATGCACCTGTCATTCTCTACCAAAATTAAATGAGGTTAGTTGAATAATAAATAATCCAATTTTAAGTTTTCGATATAAATCCTCCTCGGAAAAGAGGCCGGTTATGTATTTTCGGATGTGCATGTTTGTTCCATATAGACAAGGGCGAACAGCAATTTAAGAGATTTACAGAATAAGTAAAACATTTACTTTTTTAGAGTAAAAATTTGGTTGGGTTGAAAGGAATCTCGTTAATCCATTTATGCGCGTCATTCTTCACAGTAGATTTGAAAGGTGTATTTTAGAAAGAAGAAACTGATGCAACTAGCTAACAATTTGATTGAATGTTGCTACGCCTGACATCACATGTTCTGTGGTCGGTCATTTTACATGCTAAATGACGACATTTAAAGCAAATTCTTGAAAATGAATTACTACTAAAACTAGATAGTTTACAAACAAATCATCTGTGCTTAACAACAAGGAAGCTCGCTAAAAAATTTTCGTATGACATTCGGAAGTTTAAACTGCTAATGATGTTTAATAAATGGCATCTATTGAATACGGGAATTCATGGTGTGGCCGGTTTTGGAGTTAGAGATAAATGCCATTATTCTACGTCTGCGTTTATCGATTGCAGAAGCATTGAGCGTGGCCGAATGTTTGGCATCTGTGGCACAGAACTTTTTCGACGTCGGGGTTTTGTTATAAAATTTACCAAGTAAAGGGTGCTTGGCCATAAACGAATAAAAATTTTTGTTTTAAATATTGTGGAGTGCCAAATACTTTGATACTCTTTAGTATCTAAATCATTTAGTATTTGGAAAATTTTGGAAGTTTAATTTTGTGTTAAGTATCTACAATAAATCTTCAAAGATTAAATAATTTACTTATTTCACTTTTGTTACGATCAACTGCATGAAATTAATAATAAACCGTAGTAAATTATTTTGACACTAAAAATTAACAAACAATACAATTGAAAACGAAAGAGAACGACAGATGTACGGTGGTGATTAAACAAATTTTGAAGCCACCTGCGAGGTGAATTTATTTTGATCGTGTGTTAAAATCATACGGGATATTTTTGGAAAGGAGGTGAAAACTTTGGATGATTTTTGGAGTAGAAAAAAATTAAAATTTCCACCTTATCCGATATATACAACAATTCAGTTTTTCTCTTCGACATTCTTTCTCACAGTGTCTATATGATACTTCTTGTAAACGGTTCACTAAACGCTAACGTCCTTCAAGGATTACTTAGTTTTCTTGTATTGGATATTGTAATCACCACATGATAAATATTTGTTTCACATTGACAGTTTTAATTTCTTGGTCTGAAGTGGCTACAAGATTATCACTAAGAAAACTTTTTTGTCTACGTGCTTAACTACATTGTAAGTGAGACATGCAACATTTCAGGTTGAATGGCTCGATAAGGATAACCTGACGTATGATTGTCTATTTTGACCCCGTTTTCTTATCCATTAGTGCATTAGAAAATATTCTTTCGGAACGGATATGAGGCAAACATTTCAGTTCAAATTTACCCCCTCCCCCCTCGCAACAATAATTTTTTCCTTATCATCCCCAAAACAAGTTATCTTGATAAAATCAACGCGACGTTGTAATTCAGTTCCTGGTTTCTTCGCCCACACGTGGAAGTTCCTAAAGCGTCTTCATTTTCCCAAGCGTTCAATTTTAGCGGTGACGCTTTAGTAACAATGAAAAATGATTATTTAAATTGCAAATGTAATTATCGACATTATTTGAAAACAAATATAGAATTGTTGTGCTAAACTTTGATTGTTTCATATTTTTTCCATTAAGTTTATACATTAACTTGATCGAAGTGGGAGTGCACCATTTCGTTGCTTGCCGCCCGTGACATTACGAATTTTGTACTTGATTTCGTCACAAAAAATAATAAGTTTCTAAACCGTAGGTCGAAAAACGGATTCGTCTGACTCATAATCGAGAGAATGGATGTGTCTGACCTACGATGTTGTTATTACTATTATTACGGATGGTATAGTGAAATTCGCACTTGGTGAACGAATAATTTTGAAAGTATGAAACTAATGGTTATGTGATTTTAAGGTGATCGTCGTGACGAACTGCTTTGTATCTACACAATCAAATCATTAGGTAAACTCGTTTCTTAATTTTGTCTTGTATAGGTACCGTTCCTTACCGAAGGTTGCCACTACTTTCTTCCTCTTCTATAATTCTTCCTATAATTATTTCAATCGATGGATATCATAGTTCCGTGTTGTAGTTGAAAGATTTTGGTTTCTTTGTTAAGTAATTTCCCAATATTCAAATTTTCGCAGGGATTCGTGGAGAGCCTAGGACTTTCTTTTTCACTTGAATCTAATGACACTTTAGAGACCTTGCATTAATCAATCGTTCTTGTGCACTTTTGCGTGGTTGTTATTATTACTATCTCATTTTGTTCCTATAACTATATTTAGATAAGATGCTTTGTCAATCCTACGTGTTCATCATAATTAGGCACTATTGTGACTCTATTTGAACTTAACACACTTGGAAGTAGGTCGCAGCTTTTAGGTTTTCACCTTGGTCAAACATTGTGGTATCGCTTTATTGATAGCCATTTTTTCATGCTACCTTGCTCTAAAGGTATGCATAACCCCAAAGAGAAAAATTGTACACCTGCTTCATACTACTAACAAACCGGTTCAAGTCAGTCACCGAGTGTTTTTTTCTTAATTAAAACTAAAACGAAAAGCAAAGTAATTCGATTTGCTTTTCCCATGATTAACGAATAAAAATTGAAGACCTTTAGAAATGTCAGTACTATATTGCCATTGCGTGATACAAATGACTCTTTCATTCTTTGTTATTGAACCTTGGCGTTATAAAAATGAGATTATTTATTTGTAAAAAACATGTATATGTAATTACGAAATATCCGTCTTTCTGCAATAACGAATAAATTATTTGTCACTATTATTAATTGATTGATGGTGAATAATAGAAAAGTGTTAGTCAGATGACAGTTTACGGTACCCTCTTAAAGCAAATTAAATTTGTGCTCATCATTTTATCATCAAAAGCCAAAGAATTGCGTAATGTTTGAATAACAATTTGACAAATGACAAATTGATTGAACTTTGAACCAAACCTCATTTTTAAACTGGACGTCTCAAT
Source organism: Rhagonycha fulva (assembly GCA_905340355.1). NCBI lineage: Eukaryota > Metazoa > Arthropoda > Insecta > Coleoptera > Cantharidae > Rhagonycha > Rhagonycha fulva. The sequence goes on from HG996559.1 coordinate 7,160,702, forward strand.
AGCGATGCGCAAACGATTTGGAATTATTTATTTTTGGAAAACGGCAGATTTTCAGAGGAAATCTTGAAGCTCCAATATACTGAAAGTTGATAGGCGAGTCGAAATAAAGTGAAATTAATGACCTAGGAATTCTTTTTAAATGACTATAAATAAAAAAGTATAGTGGATTTCCAAGCTTATGTCACTTAATCGTTACTAAAGTAAATTTATATGTAAGCTAGTCTGAGTCAGGGCCACTCTAGTGGCCTGCTCGGCCTACGACCTCGCCACTTACATCTATGTAATTATATCAGGTAGTTCAGAATTGAAATGATTTTCTCATTGTAATAAAATAAAATTACCGGACACGGTCGTCAAAGTCTAATAATTTTATCGACGTTTAAATCGAATTAACTTTCGTTTGTAATGAATTTTTTACGGAAATGCAATGGAATATCCTGAAGTAAGTACTGAAACGAATCAAAAAAATTTGAAAATGAGTTTAAAAGAAGTTAAAATCACGAGGCTTCTACACAGTGGACCAGAAGGTTTAATAATGAACCTAATAATTTATAGTTTTTCAAGTAGGCAAAATTTTATTGAAATTAATTATGGCTTATCTCGATTATGTAATGAATTCGAATATGCGTAGGACATTTACTCTTTCTTATTAATCAAATAACTGTAGTAGCTTTGAAAACAAGGAAATTACTGCCTTTTGTAAGCTAATTGCTGGTGTTTTGTTTTGATATTTTTGCTTTTCTAAACTTTTGATATCAGATTCAGAATTAGCGACCCCAAAACCTTGGCTACCGATTTTATGGCAAACGGTTAAATTAGGACCTCAAAAACCTAAATTATATCGATTTCCCGGCACATTTCTTATTCATTTTGAAATTTTGTTATTAAAATCTTCTACCCTGTAACACCCCCCCTCCCCGTTGAGAGGTTAATTTACTTTATAGAAATATCAATTTCAAAAAGGAATTTTCAAGAATAGGTGAAATTGTAAAATTAAAAAATTTAACAAAACTAAGCACAAAAGTCGCTAGGCTGTAAAATGTGATAAAATTTGAATTTTAAAATTTATTTTTCGAAATTATGTTGGTACTGTATTACACTGCCTTTGATAGGTTTTGAAATTTTTATTTTTATAATTTCTTGTAATTCAATTTTGAAACCCACAATGTGTAAAGGAAATCCAGTTAAATTTGCCTTTTCGATGGTAAGCTTATTTTATTTATTTCGATATATTTTTGTTTTGTGGCAGGCCAAGCGCCAGAGACCCGTAAGCGCTTGTTGTCACAACAAATAATTTATGTTTTAAATTTTCAAAATATTTTTACTTTTAATCAACGTTCGCCAAAAGAGAACTTAATAAAATGACTTTTAAGGATGCCATGTTTTTTTATGGTCCCATTTTCATTTCTAGTTCTTACTCTGTCCTAAACGGATAAAATGTTTTTTAATTATTTTTCGAATAAAATGTCTACGTATGTATTTCTTTATCTTTTTATGGGTCTTTTACTGAAGCGCGATCTACTTGAAATTGTAATTATATAAACGTTCAACTGAAGCAATCGATTGTAATCTATTTCTGATTGCTGGAAAGTTTTTCGTTCAACATGACAGACTGGCAGTCGCATTGCAAAAATTTCATTCGAAGATTTTCTACTATTTACCTTATATTAAGGTTTTAGGGTTGAAAGTTGGAGTACATTCAACCCAATAACAAAATCGGATTGTGATTAATCGATTCCTTCAGTTGAAAGCCGCTTAAGTGACACAAAGCAGTTTGATACAGGGTGAAACCAAATTTTATAGAACTCGTCAAAACAAAGTTTGGTAGGAGCACGCTAACCGGGTTCAGAAGATATCACATTTATTACTGAAAACTCAACGGAATTTGACCTATAACATTAAAATGAAGCGTTTTAGATATGGGGGAATGCCAGTTTAGTCAAATATCGATTTTAAAGTAATCGATTTTTGATCTTATTGACGTTTCTTCAATTCGTGAACCCGGTTACCGTGCTATCCCCCAAAGTTTTTAAGTCTAAAAATCATTTATTTGTAATATTGTCTGTCATTTCTAAATTGGTGTAATAGTTTGCCAGGTTTTAGGAAACACAAAATAAAACATTGTCAACACTTCATTGCATCAGAGGTAAACAATGCTGTGACAGTCTCACAGCTGTCTGAAGTGTATTTTAAATGCACTAAAGGCCGAAATAAATGGTTTTTGGGCGGATGTTTATAAAAACGTTTTTGTTCCTTTCTAAGTGTTCTATGTAGGTGTAATTCTAACATTCCTTTGGTATCACCTCTTTTCGACACCTTGTAATAATACCTATAATAAAAGTAATGGATAAATGGCTGCGATTATTTTTTTTTAATTAAATGGGAGTCGATGTGGAAGTACAGGTTTCGAATTTATTGTCGACAAGCAATATTTTTTTGGAACTGAGTTATGATGGTACTCTTGCTAAGAAACTTTACAGAATTTTCAAATAAATCGCGCAGTGCATTGACTTCAACACTTTTGGGTTTGCAAATAAGACAATCGCAGCTTTGTTCTCAAAACAAAGAGCACAACAAACTCGACCTCATTTTAAAAATTTCGTTGAATGTTAATTTTGTTTTCGTGGGCGCTTCTCAGTCACTTTAATAATAACGTGTCAGCTGTTCATTAACTCAATTTGAAGTAAAAATTAGCTTTTGCTAATACTGAATGAGATGATGAAACTATAAAGGTAATCAAAATTCTCTTGTGGGTGGTTGGGTCTCTTCCTATTAAGTAGGAACTAATAATTCACATTTTTCGTGTTCTAAATTTTATATCATTTCAATTTGACTTTAATGATTCATGAGAAGCCCCATTGAGAAATACATAATCGGGATTATGCGGGATTTTCGTTGCCTTATCATTTGTAAGGGTTGACACATTTGATCATCAAATTAATTACAATAAATTATTCATTTTGCTCAATTCCAATTTTATCTAGTCCGTTATGAATTTCCCCAAAATCCGTTGCAGATGATTTTCTTGCATTCCATCATACCGGACTTGGTTTGAAGTAAAAAAGTAGTAAGTCTAAACATAAACATGATGTAGTAAGAACAAATCTGCAGGCGTTTTAACAACACTCAATCTGTTCCTTTAATATTTTTGACAGAAAATAATTATTTTGAGTTTTGCTACAGAATTTATGTTACGTGGGTTTGATTTTTAAAAATCGACAACTTTCTTCAGGATGCACTCTTGAATAGATAATTAAGAATTTTCTCCAGCGAATAGATAACGGATACTTATTAGAAAACAAAAATTTTAAATATTTACAAATTTGTACAAAACCTGAAGAGTGAAATCAAAATATAAACAAGATTACCTACGTTGAGGTAATTTATATCTTCTTGAATAACCGGTCGTACTTGGTTCTTTAAATTTTATTGCAAAAATCGATGAGTTGTTTTTAATTTACCAACTAATTTCTTGTACAGGATGAGCAAATTTATGTATTTTCTACATATTTTGATTTATTATAATTTTTGTTATCGCTATACGCCATAATTTTACAATTTTATTTGTTTAAAACCACAAGTTTTCTGATATTTTTGACTATTTTGATACAGAAAATGAATTTAGTCACAAAGTTATTTCATAATAATCAAAACAAGAGAGGAAGAACTGTAGACATTTTTGCTGTTTACATTTCCAGCTTATTTTCTTTACATTTTAAGTTTGACATAATTTTTATTCCTTCGTGTACTAGCAAACAACAGAACAAGAAACTATTCATAACTGAATAACTAATTTTTGTCAGTGTATTTCCTAGTCATAATCATAAACTTTACTTTGTAATACAAATACTGCACTCGCTTGTGCAATAAAAGTATTAATTTGTACTTAACCCTTTGAGTCCCATGATTTTCAATTAAATTCCTTTACAACAAAAGACCTTGTCATTAAAATCGATCATTTTTGTACTACCGAAATTTGCATTGAACTTGTCAAGTTCCAATATTAATTATATTGGTCAAGCATCAATTAGTCTACATCAAGGACGTAATTTTAAATCTTTCTGCGTGGATTATTCTTAAAATAAAGTGACTATAGTACATGGTAGGAGTAATGATAAAATAGAATACTATTGTATGTATTTTAAAAATTGGTTTACTACTTGGATGGGTGACCCTCCAAGGAACCCACTTTCAAAAACGCGATTTTATGTACAGATTTTGTTCTGTTTTTGTAGAAGAAATAAGATTAATTTAATTTTCTTCGAGATTAATATTTTAGAGCTAATTAAATTTGGTTCTCTACTTAAAATGCAGTAAATTAGATGAAGATGGTTTTTCTCAGCGGGAGTGCAACATGTCGAACTAAAGTTGGAAAAAACTTGTATCGATTGGGCGAATAATTAGACATAGGAAGATGCAGATGCTAAAATCGTTTCGTTTGGTCTGCCAATCATTTATTTTTACATTTCTTGGTTACTTAAATTTCAAATGCCAATAAACTTGGGTAACTGGTTGTTGCTTGTCATAAATGCTACATTTCTTCAGGTTTTTCTAATAGCGCAGCAGCGTAGCTAAGTATAGCCTTTGCAATTTTTTCCCTACCAATTATGGCATCTTTACAATTAAAAAAACATTAATAATAATTTGTATGTGGAACGCATTTACAGTGAAAGTGTCGCGCGTGTGACACGGGCACCACCATAATAAAAAATATGCAGCCACGTGTAAAATTTTATATCCGGTATATTAATTTGCTCTATAATGAAATCTTTTTTTGCAACACTTCCTAGTTGTTAGTTTTCTTGTGTTCTAAGTTTTTTCTTTTATTTCAGGCCGTAAAATTGGAAAGTGTACATGCTAGTCGCACTAGATATTTAGTAGTAGTTTCAAGAATGGGTCGAAGAGCAGAGGAGTCGTGTCTTTTGGGCATCGATTGCAACGAAAAGACTACCGTAGGATTGGTTCTTCGAGTTCTTGCAGATACTGCGATAACCCTGGACGGCGATGGGTAAGAAAGAACCTTCTATTTTTTTCTCAAAACCTTATCTCTCGTCTTCCTAATTATTGAACCAGTTCTCTAGTGATATTGCAACTTTGATGTTACATGATCGGCCTAATTTTTGTTCATTGACTTTAATGATGGTTAGATGCTTGGAATATCAAGATCGTACAATTAAACGCCTTACTACCGAGGTCACGGGTTCAGTAATGTTACTTAGCGTCACACTGTCTGGAGTGTCTGGACTGATCACTAAATGCAGTTTTTTTTTTGCAGAGGCTTCAGTGTCGCAGTTTGTGGACGACATCACATTTTTAAGCCCGTTTCGGTGCAGGCCATGTGGTAAGTTGCGTAATTTATTACATTACTATCGGAACCCAAAAATCCAAAACTTCATCGATTTTTGACCGAATCAGCAAATTTGCAATAAATTAATTTTTTTAATGTTTCCAAGTTTAATTGAATGTCTTGTAGCACACCTTGTTTCTGTTTAATTAGCGATTTCAATTTTCACATTTTCAAACGAGCTTCTTAATCTTCGGCATTAGTCAAACAGTTTTTGCTCAGAGCTATTAACTGGAATATTTATTGATATGAATTTGATTTTCTACTTCAATGCGCGCTTCTCACCGTTATATATAAATTCCTTAAAAAATTTAATTTAAATATTTTCCACAAAAACAGAGAGTTAATTTTCTGGGTGTCACCACTCTGGATAGTGGATTATAATCCACTTTTTTATGTTGCTTTCTAATGCATGTTCAATTACCCTTTTTTAATAAAAAAACGATGTACTTTGGAAGTCAACGACTCATTAATGTTAATGACCTCGCTGTTATTCTATTTTTATAATCATTGTGATTTTTAACGTATTAATTTTTTTTAATAGTAACAATTGGGTAAACAAACATAACCTGAATGATTGTAAATATTTTTTGTTTTTGTTGATGAATATTCGGCCTGGTTCTATTGAACGTCGTCGATGAGCGCCTTAAATGGTGACGAGTACAGCTAACGGTGGAGGGCGTCGCGGCGCTTCTTAATATAGACCGCGTCTAGTCCAGAAAACAATTTACGCTGCGATTGTCTAATAGTTTTTTAAATTTATTACAATCTTTTCGATTTCCTTAAAGTTTAATTGCGTTCTTCCTTATTTGGGCAACCGAATTTTGGTATGCCTGTAGACAAATTTAATTTTCTTCACAGTTCATCATAGCTTAATTTTTTCTCAACATTTTTTAGCCTTGACGAATTTGATTGATAGGTGAAAAGGAAAAGTTGAATATTCAATCCACAAAATTAAGGAAAGTCCAAATGGTTTTGCCAAATGGAGAAGTCTAGACACCGTATGAAGAAAATCCGCGGTTAGTTCCCACGATTGGTTTCTTCGACTTGGCAATTTTCTGCTTACAGTTAAACTCGCAGTACAACCAGTTTGCTTCTATTGCGCTTTTTTCGCTTTTCGAAGGACTTGAATGGAACTTTTAGATTGACATCCACTTAATATGTGCATCGTTTACGAGATACCGTTATAGTTTCGATTGTTAACAATAATTTAAGTTGCTCTTTAGCTACTACATCGATTTCCATTTAAGGAATTGAATCGAACGTCCTGTTATTGAATTTCAATGACCACGGTGTTGCGCTACTGCAATGGTCTGAAGTTTCATTCATGTTCTTGGTTTTTTGAAGGCACAATAAAATTTTGAACTTGGGTACTGTTTCCAATTTTTAGAAGCACCCCGTTTTTCTTCAACATCTTCCATTGTTTGTAAGATTTCCCTATTTAGAGTTTTTATGATTTCGGACCATTTTAGATATATGCCATGTTTAGAACGCATGTTACCATTTGTAAAGACTTGCTCGCTTATTAATGTGAAAAAACAACACACCAAATAGGTGAACTCCATTAATTCTGTTTTGATGCAAATGTAAAGGGTAAGATATGGGTATAGGAAATCGGATTGATTTAATTGTCGGTTTTACCAATTTTGACGTCTCAACTTCCCGTATTTAGCATAGTGGCCATCCCACACCTTCATTAAATCTAAACAAAAAATTTAAAATTTCATTAACAAAAGTTTTAATATTGACAACTTGAAAATGCAGATCCGTATTTGGTACCGTTTATTGCGTATTTATGGTAAAGTATGCAGGTGCAGTTGATTGTTGGTCATTCAGAAGCACGAAGGGCTATTTAACGATTCTGTCCAGATAGAAGAGTCTGTAGTCACTGTTAGATTCCACCAAGGTTCGGTTTTGATAACCCGATCATCTCTTCCTTCGCGGGCAAAATTTTGGAAACGCCCTTTTAACGATAATTTGATATGTGAAAACTGCGTGTGGTCCTTTCGCGTTTCTTCTTTATTAATGAAAAAAGTGAATTTGGAAGAGCCAACCGTGGTGTACCTCGTCGATATATTTATCTAGTCATGACTAAATAAGGATGTCGTTCAAAGCAAGTTGTTTTTCTTGACCACTCCTCTGCCACTTTAATTTGCACACTTCTAAGGATTCTGGTCAGTCGTTTAGGTGATATCCTTAATACATGTTCGTTCGGTACCATCGTTAAGATTAACAACGATTCCTCGATCTGTTATTGGTGAAAGTGATAATAGAAACTGATGGACGTTGGTTTGTTAATTTGGGGTGACATAATCGCTTCTTCATATTTTCACTAAACAAAAGTGTGGTGGTTTATTTACTTTTTTAAACAAACTCGTGTACATATACAGTGTGCGAAGGAGATTACGCGTGTTGGTGCACAAAAGGTCAGACAAATCAAATTGCCATGTTAGGATTCTTCAATGTCATTAGTGAAAACTTGAATTCAGGTGTTGAGTTGTAATTTCTCAAAATACATTCGATCGATTCGAATTATTGGTTAGAAATTTTTAGTGTCACAAGTTATTTTTTTCTCTTCTTGAGTGCGTGAGAATAGAAATTAAGTATGGTGGTATATCGAAGAAACACCTTATCAAAACCGTGCATTGGAAGTTCTGATTGGTAAGCTTTTTGAGTCAAATAAAATGTGGCATGACTAATCACATTGTTTAATAAATGTTTGATTGCTATAAACGGTTTGGTGCATTTTATGGATTGAACTCCCACACTTGCAAAATTAAATTTTCATTGTTTAGCGCCAACAGAAAACACAAATTATTACTGCGCCAATGTTCAATTATGATTATTTTATTGTTGTTTTCAACTCAAAACTTTACAAATATGTTTTTGACTTAAACAGGTAGTAGGTGTAATAAATAGGAACTTCGACTTTATACCACAAGGTCGTAAGTTTGCTTCCCAGTTATTTGTGCCGTGGTTCCGATTCCACGTTAAGTTTTTACATTTAATCCTACTTGTAAGTCGGTCTTACGAATTATTTGTAAATTTACATATTATAATGTAATGCTCGCTTGTAACGATCGAATTCTTAGTCTAAATTCTTAATTCAATTACTTATCCATTCTAGAATATTGATAAAAGCGTCTAAAAGATGTAATATTGCAACTAAGTTTTAAATTTCCCGCTCTGATTTTTTAAATAACTAAACTAAATTACTATCAGAATTTAATCTAATCATTTCGAAGGCCCGGTATTTCAGTGTGCAGTTAAGATTTCGCTTAAGCTAATCTCAAGTTAAACTCAGTTCAGTCAATCAACATTTCGAATTTTATTGTAAAACGATGTTTTCTCTAGAATTAAATTTGCGGCTTTATCAATTTTAAAAGTTTCATATGCTGGAGGGTATTCATACCTTCCAGACCCCCCGGTTTTACGCCCATTTCTTTACAGTTTTTTTTCTTTCTTAACAATCGAAAAACCGGGGTGTTTGGGAGGTCAACTTTGAAAAGCCTTCCCGTTACTTCCTTGTGCTGGGGGGTATTCCATACCCCCCAGACCCCCCGGTTTTACCCCCGTTACTTTACATCTTGGGGGAGAGGGTTCAGACACTGTAGAAATTAGAAACAATTTTCTTCGGGCGCTCCGGGCCATTTTGATGAAAACGACACTCGTTTTAAAAATACCCCTAGGCCCGTGGATTAAGGAAAATTGTGGATCTTTGAGGGGTGAAACTCGTTAGCGTGAATTCTAAACGCAGGTTGGTTGTACATTTACTATTCGGAAAGGTGGTTGTGCAAGGAAAAATCGACTTAAAGCACTCCTCGCTGCGCTCGGGCGCTTTAAGCCATTTTACCTGCACATTTAGTATTGAAAACCATAAATTTCGTTCGAGCTGCACTGGTAAAGCATCCCAATGCAAGTGTCGTTCCGGTTATCCCTACTCTGCGCAAAGCTAAGACCAGTTGAAACTACACGGACTGTCAATAGAATGAATTGATTCACCAATCCCGAGCGACTTTGCTTAAAATTTACTGTGAAAATCGAAGTTTTTAAATTCGATTTTTGAAAAAACAGGTGCACTTAGGGCATTGCGTCTCCCTTAATTCTCTTATTTAAAATATACTCTTTCAAAATTCATCGAGGTTTCAATCGTAAAATTTGTATTTTCGGGACCTCGATAGCTACCTGCAACCCACTAGTTTTTTCAAAAATCGAATAAAAAACACGATTTTCATAGCAAATTTCAAGCAAAGTCGCTCAGGATTGGTGAATTCAGGCATTCTGTCGTCGGTCCGTGTGGATTGAACTAGTCTCAGCTTTGCTCAGAGAGGCGATAACCCCCCACGACGCCACGTTTTTGGGGGGTTACTGTTGCTTCGGTCATCTCGAACTCTGAAAACTCTCAAAATTATTCATCAAAGGTTGATTATCGTCTTACGCGAATCAACGCTCTACTTTGAAACGATACAAGGCTCTACGCTTACTAGTATTATACATACATATGTATTGTATAATACGCTTAGTAGTATTATACAATACATTGTATTGTATTGTATTGTACTTAGGGGTCGTTTGGCTACGAGAGCCTTTCAGAACTGCGACCAGTATTGATCTTTTGTTCATAACCCTACTAATTAGTTATTCAGGAATTCAATTTCGCTTGCGAAACACAGAATGCTCCTGAGAGGTAAGCTTTTTACCTCTTTGGGCGTCAGTATACAATACATAGTATTATATATACATAGTATTATATTATACATAGTATTATACATCCGTGCGATGTTCTTAGATGTTGAAAGAGGTGATGGAGTTCTTCGAGCGAAAATCATGGTTTTCAATAGTAAATGTGCCGGAAAAATGGCTGAAAGCGCCCGAGCGTAGCGAGGAGTGCTTTCAGTCAATTTTTCCTTGCACAACCACCGTTCTTGTAGAATCCACGCAAAACGATACCTACGTATAGGCCTACGGGCCTAGGGATATATTTATAATGAGTGTAGTTTTCATCAATTTTTATAAAAACCACCATGGCACGAAGAGGATCCACGCGAAAAAGTAATAACCCATCGTTAAAGTGCAACACTTTTATGCATTACTCCACACGGACTGACGACAGAATGCCTGAATCAACCAATCACGGGCGACTGCATGTAATATTTGCTATGAAAATCGAGCTTTTTTAAATTCGATTTTTGAAAAAACTAGTGCTTTTAAGGCCCTCGTCTTTATCTAATTCTCTTATTTAATATATCCTTTTCCAGAAATCAACGGGGTTTCAATCGTAAAATTGCTATTTTAGAATCATATTTTTTACCGACGCCCACCGAATTTTTTAGCTAGGCCTTTCAGTGGGCATCCATACGCTATGGTGAAATCGATATTGATTTATTTGAACTGGTGAAATATGGAGACTAATCCACCCCGCCAATCGGATTTGTAATTCCCAGAAAGGGAAAAGCAATATTCTACTTAGAACAGTGGTTTTCAAACTTTATTTTACCACGGCTCCCTTAAAAATATTTTTAGGCCCGTCTAGCCCTGGCGCAGTGCAAGGTAAAAGCGCGAATATTAGCCAGGATTGATTTTTTTGATTTTTTAGTATTAAAATTTTTTGTGTTTGTAGTATTTTATAAAATGGAAGGGAGGCAACAATGATACACTTGAAAATTAACCCTGGAGTGCCCGCGTAAAATTTTTGTAACACAAGGATATGATAATTTTAACTAAAAATTCAAGCAATTAACATGGTTAAATGCGAGATGTTGAAAGACTGAACTGAGTTTAACTTGAGATTAGCTTAAGCGAAAGCTTAACTGCCCACTGAAATACCGGGTCTAAGTGTTGTAATAGATGGCCAACTAATCGAAAGCTACGTTGTTTGTTAAATCTTATCGCATTTCTTCTCTTCGTTGTGTTTTTACCATGATTTACATCAAAAAAAAATTTAAATGATGGCTCTTTTTAAACCTGTGAATCTAACTTTTATGTACAGCTCCGTTTATAATGAACTTCAAGGGGCCAAAAAATTAATTCATTATAAGCGAGAGAAAAACAAATTTAGAATTTTTTCTCTTTTTTACAACGATTTTCTACATTTGAATACTTTTGTAAACAATTTTTTCATGACAATGAATTAATGATTCACTTGAAAATTAACCCTGGAGTGCCCGCGTAAAATTTTTGTAACACAAGGATATGATAATTTCAACTAAAATTTTGAATGTCATATTGATTAAAAATGTTTATGTAATTATCAGCAAGGTATTTATGTAGTACATAAAGAACGTGACGTTTATTGCATTCAGATTTATTAAGACAACAAAAACATTCGTAACATTGCTTAATCGTGTATTTAACAAATTCATTTTTCAATAGAAGACAATTACCTATGTATATTAACGATAAAGTATTTACTATTCATTATATGTTTGGCCTTGATGCATTAGAAAAATGTAAATTGTTTATATTTTATTGTTTATGTATTTTAAAATATTTTCTGACAGTTTATAATGGCGTTACAGCTTTTTATTGTAGTAACGCGAAAACCCAAATGATCCGGGATCATTTTTTTCTGGTCCAAAAAACTCGCTCCCAAGATCAGGTTTATATTCAAATTTTTCGATTTACATTACTCAATTAAGTTGTTAATGCTTCCTTATTTAAACAGAAAGAAAAGTGTTTTGCGTCAAGGCAATCGGTTTTGTTGTTGCGAAGTGTTAAAACACGCGGAAGTTTTGGTTTATACCTCTTATCATTTACCCGATACCGTTACTCAGTTTTATGGGTCTTATCAGAAAAGGTACTTCCATACCGATAGGCTGCCGTATATTTAATTTTTTTTTTGCCTCATTTCAGGTCAGCCTTGCAGACCCTTCACAGAGCAAGTTCTAAAGCGCGCGAAGAAAATTACTTCCAAGGTGGGCTGTCCCACGATTGGGTCGACTATTATGAGCAGAGAATCGAATCGGATAGATCTTGTCTCAACGAATGGCATGCAATGGATGATTTGGAATCTCGACGTCCGCCTTCGCCTGATTCGATTCGCACCAAGCCCAGCGAACGAGCCGAAACGGAAAAAATTATACGGGCGACGTTGAAGGAAATCATGATGAGCGTAGATCTCGACGAAGTTACCAGCAAGTACATACGGACCCGTTTGGAAGAGGAATTGGATATGGATTTAGGAGAATTCAAGTCATTCATAGACCAAGAAATGTTGACAATTTTGGGACAAATGGATGCTCCTACGGAAATTTTCGATCACGTTTATTTGGGTTCGGAGTGGAACGCTTCCAACTACGAAGAACTTAAACGGAACGGGTAAGTTTGTTAATTCAAAATGGAAAGGTGGAAATTTTCAAATTGGAAAATTTGTTTTAGGGTTCGTCACATTTTAAATGTAACCAGAGAAATCGACAACTTTTTTCCTGGTACGTTTGATTACCTGAACATCCGGGTGTACGACGATGAAAAAACGGATTTGCTAAAATATTGGGACAACACCTACAAGTACATCTCCAAGGCAAAAAAGGAAGGTTCGAAAGTTCTCGTGCACTGCAAAATGGGTGTCAGTCGATCGGCGTCTGTGGTAATAGCGTATGCCATGAAAGCTTACAATTGGGATTTCAAAACTGCCATGCGACACGTAAAAGAGAAACGCTCGTGCATTAAACCAAATACCAGTTTCATTGCTCAACTGGAAACCTACCAAGGCATTCTGGACGCCATGAAAAACAAAGAAAAATTGCAAAGATCAAAATCGGAGACCAACTTAAAGTCGCCGGACGATAAATATGAACGTTTGCTTCCAGGAAGTCAACCGACTCCGTTACTACAAGCTTTTTCCCGTAGTGCACTGTTGCAGACGACGTTATCGGGACAAGATTTAATTCGTATGGGGGCTCGACCGAAATCTTGGTCACCCGATAATACCTGTGTAACGGAACTTTTATCAAAATCTGTTTCTCCCTTTCGTTCGCTAGAAAATTTAAACAAGAGCTTACTTATCAAAGACACGTTGTTGAAACGCCACAAAAGTGTTTCTAAATTGCTTCAAAACGAGCGAGTCCGAAACGTACTGTTGCCCTGTGATAACGGAGAATCTTATAGCGTTTCTCCAAATCAAATTAGACATCTGCCCGGTCAACTTCAATCCAGTATCGAGAATAACGCGATAACGGTGAAGCAAATTGTGGATGAGTTTGAGTCGCAAACTAACCACAAGGATTGTCGAAAGAAGTTGGTCGTTACAACTCCATCTCACAATAGTGATAGTTCCTGTAATTCTTTAAACGAAGAAGACACCACACAGAGTAAGCCAAATTTGTCGTCGGCATTGTTGGCTTGGGATCCGGGAGAAAGTGAACCGGGCAGCTGTAATTTAATTGACAATGCCTGTGATTGTAAATGTGATGAACAAAAGCAAACCATGTGGACTTCTTCAACTGTACTTCAAAATATTGAAGTGCGTAATAGTGCTGTGCCCTTTAGTAATATTAATCAAGTTCCTGTGTACAAAACTAAAACTCTACGCAAAGATAGTGATCCCTTTTCGAATCAATTAGATCGGGTTTTTGATAGAGAGGAAAAGAAACAGCAGCGCGTTTCGACCATCGCGCCGTTACCCGTTGTTGAATTGGAGAGCAACGACGTGTCGCGCGACTGTCCGTCACGACAGAGTTCCTGGGGTTCCTACGATAGTGCCGTCGTTTTAGGATACCAAAGTGAAACGCGCGATGTACCGTCTAGACATAGTTCGTGGGGTTCGGGAGATACACGTACTCTACCTTCTAGGAACAGTTCGTGGGGATCATACGACATGCGTCCGAGTGGAACTGTTCATTATATGAACGAGAAAGGAGAGAAGGTATTGCATCCCAGCAGTGCCGAAATATCCGGTGGAGTATTTTCTTTCGATAAGGAAGAAGTTCCCTGGCATCCGGGGACTGTGAAGAGGAAGAAGAGGGAGGGAAATGCGAAGCAGGACGGTGAAGAAATTTGTGATAACGAAGTGGTTAACGTGAGTTATCCTGTGACCGTGGTGTCCGGAAACGGTGTTACGGTAGAAACTTTTAACTTGGCCCTCATCGAGGGTGTAGAAAATGACGAATCCGTTAATAAAAACTCGTCAAGTGCCATATCTTCCGAAATTGATATAATAAACTCAAAAAAAAGAAATCGTAACTTATTAAATTCGCAACTGTCGGTTAGCGCACCGGAAAGTTCCGCAATGGATATTTTTGCACCCGAGTGTTCATTGTCACGTTCGGCGTCGAATATTTCGTCGTGCGGTAACGTGGTATTAAATGCAGCGCAAAGCTTTTCTGTAAAGCAGCACAAAAATTTTATAGAAAGCCTGGGTAAAGAAATGACGTCGCTGAAGCGGACGAGTCCAAACGACGAGGATCATCGGACGGCAGGTATCGTACAAAACCTGAAAAAAGAATTTGAAGCCATCACGAGTGGCACCAATGGTGAAAAGGTTCCAGCTGAAATTGTTCAAGAGGAAAATAACAGCTCAAAGCATAAAAGTTTACCCACATCGCCACAATGTGTTCACGTAGAAAAGAACCTAAGTCCCACAAATTCTGATCCTGGTAGTGAAGATTTGAGTTTCAAAAAGTTGATAGGAAAGTTTGAATTAGGTACAAAAGAAAATCAAGATTCTCAAGTGAATTTACGACAAAAACAGTTTTATAATAAAAACCATCACAACAAAAACTCCCGATTTTCTTGCATCGAAATGTCGAGCGAGAAGAATTCCAACCGAGTTGCGCACACGCCGTTGATTTCGAGTTTTAACACTAAGAGTAAAATTTCTACTGCCGAAAACCAAAGTAGGCGTCCTCCCGTTGCTCCCGTCATAACAAAAGCTGCCCTCAAACAACAGCAATTTGGCAAAAGTCATCCGTTAGCTAGATTAAACATCAACAAACCTCGTCACAATAATCCCGTGTACAATACCATGTAAACGCTCAATTTTTTTACTGCTCAATTCTGTGTCAAAATTGAATGGAAGAAAGTGTCGTCATTTAATCTTGGAGACTTGTCGATTGACTATCGACAATAACTGTATGGTCGTCGTACATTTAGTTAAAAATTGGATGACACTTTCGTGGAATTGCTATTTAATTTTAGTCCGTTTTAAGAATGTTGCACAACATAAAAAATAATAATGAGGATCATTGCCATTGCCAAAAGAGAAGAACCACGGACCATTTTATATACAATAAAATGTATTTTTGATGCAGTAAATAATAATACATCACAGTAATGAATGCACATTATTTTCTTAATATTTATGTCATCGGCACTACTTCCATTAGATGGCTGTCAAAAAATCTAGTCTTGTGTATAATAAATAGGAATGAGGAGAATGCGGAAAGCTTGTACTATTAAAGCTCAAAGTTGTATCTACTATTGATTGACAAATTGAATAAATTTAGTGGCGGTGTATGTAAGTAAATAATTTCATATTGCATTATTTATGCTGCCTTACGATTTATCATAAATTGAGCCACTTATTGTATAAAAAAAAACATAGAATATAAAAAAATAACTTTACAGTATTTATTGATTGAGAAAGTCAAGTGTATTGTTTATTTTTAAGATATTTTTCCTTATTAAATTAAATTAATTAATTACCGCAGGCTATTTCTCTTTGCTTTTGTGTGATTACGGCTGATAGATTGTAAGATTTTTGTACAATAGTATTGTAAAATATATCGAAATAAGATTGTATCGCTTAAACTTGTTTTACGTGCAGACATGACAAATAAAAAAAAATTATTTACTTTGAAATTCTCTTTGTAGTTACTTCATCGTTTTTAATCCAAAGAGTTCATGTCATTCTATTGGCAAACTTGAAAAAGATATACACAACTGTTGAATACTTTGATTTTTATTTTATCTTTTTATCTACGATATCTATACAGCCTCAGACGAGCCTTTAATTCACCAGAACCATAAGATGGCGCTCACTACATTTTGGGGTGCAAAACCAGATCAGTTTTATATTTTTAGATTGATTTTAAAATTGGTATTACGTGAACCTTTTAAATCTTTCGAAAGGAGAAAAACTTGGAAGAGTAAGTGAATTGCTAATATTATGTAAAAACCATCAATCGATATTTATAAATTTTATTAATTTGTTATATCTCAATATTCCACTTGATATACTTTCTTTCCGCAACAGAATGCCATTCTAGGCAAACTGGCCAATTCGGCTCCTTTTGTTTGAGGGGCGTCTTTGGCACTTCTTTTACTTTTCTTCATTGGCCCAATATCTATGCTATAAACACCACCGGCAAGACCTGCAATACTAGCAGATGTCTAGAAGATTTATTTATAAATATCATCAAGAATTACGTAATAAACTAATTTGCGACTTACGGCATAACTGTGAAGATCTATTACCCTAAATATATTTTTATCCGTTCCTCCTACCATAATAAAATCTTTGTTTATATATTTACCACAATAAAGCTAAAATAGTTTCTTTTGTTTTAGATTTTCATGATTCATTTAACATACCAAAGACTCGTGAACATCGGGTTCCATAGTTACTATCAATTGACCGCTTGCATAGTCCCATAACTGCAGAGCATTTTCTTTTTGCCAAGAGCACGTCAATATCTCTGTTCCTTTTTGGCTAATATCGATTCCTTCACCACACATATGAATTCCCGATAAATGTCTTATTGCATGCGGCTGACGCAAATCCCAAAATTGTACAACGTTATCCCAGCCTCCACTTATGAACTCGTGATTCGATCTTGGGTTAAAACAACATGCAAATATACGAGAAACATGTCCATCAATTGCCCCAGGCGCTTCACTGAGACAAAGTAATGAATTATTATGACAAGAATTACTAATGAATGCCCAAAACAATAAATTATCAAATCCATTGCTTTTCTAATATAAGTACCTCGAGGTAAGAATTCGTTCTTGGGCACGTGTTTCTTCATCATACAGATATATTTTCAGATCGTCTCCGTAGGTAATAAATTTTGGAAGACGAGGATGGTAAGTTATTCCAAATGTTTGTCGTTTTTCCCTGATTGTGTATACGCACTGACTAAAATTATAATTCCAACTTTTAACGCATCCGTTGGCATCTACAAGAAACTTTTAGCGAAATTTAGAAAAAAGTACTTTCCGTTGCCTCCTAACATGTACAGGTTATGCAGTTGGTGATAGGATAATTTTTGGATACGGGACGATGTTGAATACAAGTAACCGGAGAAGTATCTTGTTTTGTGTCGGCATCGTATAATGATTTTAGAGTTTCATTTGTAGATGACTTAAATAATCGAACACTTCCATCGGTGAAGCCAACAGCTAAACAGTCAAAATCTTCTGTGTATTTACAACATAATACGTCTTTATTAGTTTCTCTAGAAATATGTAATGTTGTTATATTATTATGTAAAACAAAATTACTACAGATAGGGATAGAACGAAAACTAAACGATTCTACTATGCTTATGTAATCAAATAGTCATAATCATAACCAAGAGAGCTCGAGTATGATTCGTTGCCAAAAAGTATGTGTCTTATAAGGAACCAAAATCTGATCTGACACAACACATGACTTTCCCATTTGAAAAAGTAAATAGTACTCATTGTCTGTCCGTAGGTATGGACCTGCTTTGTTTTCATTGGTTCACTGGTACCTGTAGCGACTTTTCAAGCACATTTTGAAACGACGGAAATTTCGTTCATCGATTAATGCACGTTATTAAAATTGATTCCATGTTAAATCGTAGGTCCGGCAAGTTAATCTCTGTCTTCAAAGAGCAGCACCGGAAGGTGAAATCCTGGAACTACCTTTCTTGCAGTCGTCAGCGAGCAATAACATCCCACGAGGATGGGGATGAAAATAACGCCATTAAACCTATTTTGATTATTCTAAATTGCCCAGAGAACAACGTCTCTGATAACTCGAGAATATCTTCCAATATCTTCTTCATATGTAAGGGGCTGTAAGCGGATGCGATGTTCGTTGTAGTCGCCGAAAGTTCGGACTGTCCCGCTCGCGAGAGCGGATCTAAGGAAAAATTGTTCAAAGGTAGCAAAGCCTGAGGAATGGGTATGGGCCAGTCCAGTGCTTTTACCTTCAAAAATGGTAAAAAAAGAAAGAAAATTATAGTAGGATGGAACCCATTGGAAAAGGTAGAGAATATAACAAAAATGAAAGGAAAAATAAATTACGGGCGATCTGAGGTCGGGACGGGGGAGGGGGTGAGTTTTTAAGGATAACAAACGGTTTATCTCGATTTCCGGCAAAACTGCAAGTCCTATGAAAAAAAGTTAAATGGCAAAGTTGTAGGTAATAAAAAGATCTACAACTTTTGTATCGACACTTTTTTCACATAACCTCAAAATTTATGTGAAAAATTCAAATAAGCGAGTTTTTGGTTTTTCATTTTTATCTTTTGCAAAAAAATTAATTTTTTTACAAAATTTGGTGAAAACTTACCTTTGTGTGTCCCAAAAATACGGTAATTATTTTGACTTAAAATATTCAGTTCTTCACCTTATTTTGACTTAATATCGAAAAAGCACCCTAATTTTCAATCGAAAATTCTCACGTAAAAATATCTGCTCTTTTAAAAAAGTTGGTGTGTTTTTTGTTTGTTGAAATCTCTACTTTCTGATGGTATAAAAAAATATATACATTACTATGGTAAATGTTCCCAGAAAATGCAAATAATGAAAACAACTTGAATCTGAAAATCATATCTTTAATATTTAGAACTACTATTTTCGCATGTTTTTTTCAATATTTATGTTTTATGGATATTTGTAATTTTTTATTTACCATGTGTAACATGAAATCTTACGTTTTTCGAGTAATTAAAGTGTAAATTTTAATAAATAGCTCAAAATTGTAGGTACATAATGATTAAAAAAAAAAGTTTCGGATTCGAGTTGTTTTCATTATTTGCATTTTCTGAGAACATTTACCATAGTAATGTATATTTTTTTATACCATCAGAAAGTAGAGATTTCAACAAACAAAAAACACACCAACTTTTTTAAAAAAGCAGATATTTTAACTTGAGAATTTTCGATTGAAAATTAGGGTGCTTTTTCGATATTAAGTCAAAATAAGGTGAAAAAATGAATATTTTAAATCAAAAAAATTACCGTTATTTTTGGGACACACAAAGGTAAGTTTTCACCAAATTTCGTGAAAAAATAAATTTTTTTGCAAAAGATAAAAATCAAAAACCAAAAACTCGGTTATTTAAATTTTTCACATAAATTTTGAGTTTATGTGAAAAAAGTGTCGATACAAAAGTTGTAGATCTTTTTATTACCTACAACTTTGCCATTTAACTTTTTTTCATAGGACTTGCAGTTTTGCCGGAAATCGTGATAAACCGTTTGTTATCCTTAAAAACTCACCCCCTCCCCCTTCCCGACCTCAGATCGCCCGTAATTTATTTTTCCTTTCATTTTTGTTACATTCTTTACCTTTTTCAATGGGTTTCATCCCACTATAATTTTTTTTTGTCTCAAAAATTATCGACCCTGGTCTATTATAGCAAAAAAGGTATGAAAAATAGCGAAAGTTTTCAAATTTTGAGACAATACCGAAGAAGGTAAAAAAATATTAAATCCTATTTTGCACCCTTTTCCGCCCCCCGGAACATTGCTAAATTAACAAAAAACCTAAATGTGCAGTAAGTAATGTTCTGAAAAAAATTCCAAAAGTTATGCAAACCTTGGAGAACATTCTAATAATTATTACACATCTTCAATAAAAATTGCACCTTGCTACGATTACCGGAACATGGCAAATAGTAGTTTATTAATTTTATTTTGGTATATCTTGTCGAAAAAGTGCGAGTCATGCAAATAATTTCTTATGCAACCCAATAGGCAGACAGATTAATAATCACAATTATTTCCAGTGTTCCGGTCATTGCAGCAGGGCGCAAACTTTATAAAAGATGTGTAATAGTTATTAAAATGTTCTCTAAAATTTTCATGAATATAGGAATTTTTTTCTATAGTGTTATTGCAAATTACGTTTATTTTTTAATTACGTAACAATGTTCCGGTGGGCAAAAAAGGATGCAAAAATCGGACAAACCCAGATGAAACATAGAAAAAGCCAGTGAACCAACATACGAAGAATTTCTTGAAGCTGTAGAGTTAATAGTGAAGTGACGACTGATTCACCTCAGAGAAATGGATTTGAAAACAACGAAAGATGTGGCGATATTCCGTAAGGAATGAGCCAGAAGAAGAAAACGACTGTGCTCGGTATGGATTTTCCGATGGGGTCAAGACAGTATTTTTACAGCAGTCAACCGATGGGTACTAAGGGCTTAACATCATACACGATTTAGTGCCATTTCAGTCTGAGGTTCAGGAAAGTCTCCGTGAACAAAGTTTTGAAAGTAAAAGAAAAGTCTGAATCCGTAGGAACCTCAGAAGTAGTAACCCTGAACGACTCAGAGATGGCAGCGTTAATGCTGCTAGATATGTAAAAGTGGGGGGAAAACCAAAAATATGTCTCACTGTAAGTAGAACCTCTGTTTCACTGTTGAGCACTCTCTCTAAGTTTTATATTTGAAATATTTAAAGATTTAAAATAGAGAGAATGTTTTGGCAGTCCTAATCACCTGGCAGCTCTACTTGCATAACATAATGAGGCTGGTTTTAGCATAAAAGTTGTTGCAGTTTTATAATGTAATACATACATGACTGAGTGAATGGTCAAGTGTCCATCAAATAGCAATTGCTCAGTGGCTTGTGCAGCTTTCAACATACCCTCAACACCTTTTTCTTGTCCCTTTACATATTGATTGGTTATTGCAAAACTATGCCTAACGGGAGACTGTTGGGCTAATAGCAAAGGACCCGCATGAGATTTGCGTCTGGGGCCGTCGATAAGTTCACCTCTTTTAGCCATGACACTACTATTACAAATATATAACCCGTAGAACTGGAATTTTGAATTTGCCGCGCGAGATAATTCGAAAAAGCGACCACTAAAATAATTTCTAGGTTAAAGTTGATCAACGATAAACTTTCAATTTTGACATTGGAATAAAAATTAAAAAAATTGTTTTTGTTTTGTCGTTTGAGTGTGCATTTTCGACACACCTAATTAGCTAAAAAAAAGTAATTTCGGATTTTTCAAACATTTTTTGTTGGTATCGCAAAAGTGCAAGTTGTGCAACTGAATATTCGCTACAATTGAAACTTTCATTCATAAACGACGTATCGGTTGTGTCACTACATTTTATTTAATTTTACACGCTTTTAAGAAAATTTTTGAATCGGTAAGTTCTTTACCATACAACACATTCCCCGTTCTATTTTAAATGGAAAGAAAATGAAATAACAAATTACATAACCTTGATGCTACTAACACATAACCTATATGTTTCGTCTGCGATTTGTTTACAAATTTCACTTTTTAGATTTAAAATCAAGAGATGATGAGACGTGGGAAACCCCAACAACAAATTTATAGACCGGGAAGCGGTCCACTGCGTAAGAGTTTACAGGGTGTCGAAGAGGACAGCTACGATTTGCGTTACAACAAACAGTTATCAAGAAATGAACCATCCTCGCACCACGATCACGAATTGTCAAATAAATTAAATGACCTATCCATTAGGGACAGGGACGATTTTAGACGGAAACCCAGAAAACCTGATCAAACTTTTTATGTGCCTAAACCTATAGCTCAAGCCATAGCAGCTAAAGATAGCCCGCTGGATAATAAGGATATGGGTGGCGAGTATTGTAATGGCAATTTTGGAGGCAGTAACGAACACTTAAATTCTCAAAATTCCAAGCGGTATTCTAACCGACGGCGACAAAACGACGGAGCAGATAAAAATTGGCGCTCAAATTCGCCGAGTTCACAAAGGAACGACGTCAGGCAAGCATCGGAACCACGCATGCTACCACCCACTCAGTCAAATTCTAATGCCAATCGCGGTATGCGTGATTCCAGAAGCGTGGAGCCCTTGAATTTCCAACAAAAACATTTTCCAGCTGAAAAGTACCATCCCAAACCCCCCAGTGGTCGTCGTCACAGTTCGGTTGGCTTGGAACACGAAAAGAGGAAACTAATCAATATAGATGCTTTGCCTCCAAGATTAAAGAGGAAGTTTCTGGAAGAGAACAAATTGAACACTAATTTTATTGGCACACATTCAGAAGGAACGTGGGATGGCAATAGTTTAGTATTTCAGGTAATTTTGGCAATATTTCTATTCTAATTTTTCTTTGTTTAACCAATTTATTGCAAAGAGTGTCACTCTAATAAAATTTTTATAAGTGTTGGATTCCCCTCCCTTTATTATTAATTTGTGTGAGGTTTCTTATCATTACATTTTATTTGTTTACTGATAATAATACAATGAGTAGCAATGTGATTAATCACAATAATTCTTATTATGAATCATTATGAATTATTAAGTGGAACTAAAATAATTTGTTATTTGTTTTCATGTAGGACATGGGCGTCTATAAGATTTCTTTTAAGGGAGGGAGGCAAGATTGAATCACATATTTATTGTTTTAAAAATAAATAATTATAGTAGAACTATAACACTTCGTGGGCTTACAGCGAAAACTCATTAAGTCAAGATTTTATGAAATTGAGGTTTTGATGAAACTCGATAATTCTAATGCATTGCTAAAGATGGTAAACTCACTAAGTCAAAAGATAACATAATTATTGAATAATTTCATGATAAAATATCTCACTAAGTCTTTTCTCTGTTTTCTATTCTTTGTTTTCTCAGATTGCAATTTTTTTGACTTAGTGAGTTTTCGCTGTAAGCCCACGACTTGTAAAGATGGAAACAAGAACTTTTCTCCTGCTTTAAAAAACGTAAATTAATTTTTTTTTGTTTTATTGAAAAACCATTAATTATTATTAATACATTTTAGGTGTACAAATGCTCATCATGCAAAGTATTGCAGAATTTATCTTTCAATTTAAATATAACTTGAATATTCCTACAGACTTTTTTGTACAAAATCTCATTTGAAAATGAGCAGTAATCTTCTAAAGCTGAAAGGTTAAATGTGAAATATAAGAAGGGATTTTGAAAATTGAAACTAATAATTAATTAAATAAAACTATTTTTATGCCGCGGTTGTGATTCCCCTATAAGGGGAATTTTTCCAAACTCAAAAATATTTTTGATATATCTCAATAATTTGCTTATTTTTTCAAAAAATTATACTTATAATGAATGGTATAGGTACATTTTTAATTGAGAAGACTTGGACGCATAAGTTCCTAATTTTAATTTTTTGAAATTCAAAAAGAAAAAACAGAAAATATGTGGATATTTTATATTAGTACCCAGAATAAATTAACTTTTACAATCAACTCTTGTGATTTCATAAGGCCCAAACCAAAAGTTTTTATTTAATTTTTTATTTTATTTTAAATAAAAAAAATCAAGTTTTGTAATTATTCGTCAGTGTAGAGTTTTTTATCATGTCATATTCAATTTGAAAGCAGAGATCTAAGATTGGGGACAATTGCATCCCTATATGGGGGCATTTTAGTACCAAACTTAACATTTTTTTGATTATGAAAGTTTGAAACATTTTTGGATTTACCCTTAGGAACGCAGAATTGAAATAAATTTGGAAAATATTTTATTGATGATTTATACAATACTTTAATTGGTGAGATTAAGAACAGTACAAGTCCAAAATATGACATTTTCATCTAAAGTATTATTAAAATATAGTAGTGTTAAAACAAAATAAAGCAGTCGTCGTCATCAGATGACACAGACAGTGAAAATATGACAAAGGGTGGTAAAAACGTACCAGAAATCCAAAGCAATGGAAAAATAAACGTTTTCTTTTCTTTTTCTTAACATTTCAACTTTGGACTTGTACTGTTCTTAATTTCACTGATTCACTTGGTATCCCTCGACTTAAACGATTTTTGAACAATTTTTATTTTTTTGTTGTATTCCAAATACCTATTTTTAATTTGTGCTTTTGAAACAAACCTTTCTCTTTTGTATGAGTTTCCAACATCAAGTTGTACGATTGTTTGTTTTACAGAGCTTTGTTAGCAGTAACAAACTAGGATTTCTAGTTTTTAGAGTTATAGAGTTCACGTTTTATCAGCCAAAAAAATTATTTGCTGTTCCAAAATTTGCCGCTTTTCTCTTTTGGATGACGTTTTTTTAAAACCCTCACCTAAATTTCTTCCGGGTAACATGCGTACTACTCGATATCTTGCCTTTATTTCTTCCGAGCAACATGCGTAGGAAATTTTTTTTTGCTTAAGGCCCAGTTTATCAATCTCTAGTTAGTTTCTTAAGTAAATTTATCTGACAAGTAAATTATGAATTTCAGCTGATCATTGGTTAAAGAGTGCAAAAGATTGCAAAGGAAACTAACACCCCTATTCTGTAACTTTTCGTTATTGTTATGAAATCGTTAAGAACCGTAATGTTTGGTTTCCACATATTATTACATTTTTGTTTAATGCAGTTCTGAGTGTAAACCAAACTTTACGGCTCCCAACGATTTCATAACGATAACGAACGATAACGAAAAGTTACAGAATATGGGTGTAAAGGAGGATAAAAGGACAGGTTTTCAAAGGAGAATAATCCTCCTTAATGGAGGACGGTTGGTCACCTTATTTTAACAGTTGTTCTCTACTTAAAAAGAAATCATCTCCTAACACTAACCTAAGCTCGACCCGTGGATCTCTATTTTAATGGTAAAAATACTCTTAAACCGTGATATTAGCTCGATATTAACGCTACTAATGTGTAGGTACAACTACTGCTCTCGCAGTCACGCCCACTCTGAAACCTAACTAAATCAACACGGATGGGAAATAATAGAATGTGATTTTGGTCGAATTTTCTTAAAATGGCAAACCTTAAAATTGATTTTTGGCCAAACTAATCGATATTTGAGATTAATCCTCACCTTAAACGCTTTATTTTAATGTATTCTATCAAATCTTATTGAATTTTCATTAATAAATTTAATATTTTCTGGGCCTATTTCTCATTCCACTACCTGGATTCTGGATTGAATGTGGAGGGCAAACCATGGTTTACATGCACTAAGGCCACATAAACGGGCCCATTATGCTACCTTCGATGTTAGCAGCCCACCTATCTTTTTATTGTTTATAATTGTTGCAAATGGCGGGGTACGGGTGTACTTCCGCAATCGACACTATTTTGTGTGTACGATTTTTCGGAATTAGTTTACAGTAGAACAAATAACGAACATTTTTTATGTTATATATTGATTGAAGTTACATACCGGGTGCTGAATGAGTTAGGCGAACATAGGATATTAACATGCAAAAACTTATTTTTGCAAATTCCTGCTTCCCTAATTATTTTAGAGAAAAATTGAAAGACAGAAATATAATGTAGAAATATAAACTACGAATGATAAAGGCATTAGATTTTATCTAGCTTTTACGTAAATGGTCAAAAAATTCTTTTGATATTGTTAAAACTTTTATTTATCAGACTTGCCATGGAAGTTTCCGAGGTAATTATTTTTGATAAGTAATAAAAAACAATTGCACGTTGTTGACAGCTTTGCACTTTATTAAATTTTAATTTCATAAAATGGAATATTACCTTGGAAACTTATACATGGCCAGTTTGATAAATAAAAATTTTAACAATTTTAAAATATTTTTTGATCATTTACGTAAAAGCTAGATAAAATCTAATGCTCTTATCATTCGTAGTTTATATTTCTACATTATATTTGTATCTTTCAATTTTTCTCTAAAATAATTAGGGAAGCAGGAATTTGCAAAAATAAGTTTTTACATGTTAATATCCTATGTTCGCCTAACTCATTCAGCACCCGGTATATGTGGCGGTTTTGAAAAATATCTATTTGTTGCAAAATGACAAATGCCAAAAGGGGTTTTTTAAAAATTTAATTTTTGTTTGAAAATTTGATACAGAAATTGTGATAGCAAGAAGAGATTTCAATATTTTGTAAAATCTTATGTATTTCGTTGCACAATATATAGAAGAAGATGTAAAAATTTCAAGTCAAATCGAATAAATATTCTGAGAATGCGTTGTACACAAAATTGATAATGTATGTTTTGATGTGAACTAAGTGAACGGGCTAAGGACCGGACTCTAGGCTAGGTTCGATCCCCAACTTGGCTACAAAATTTATCCAACTTCATTATAACCCTTTCCTCTCGGAAGGCAATGGCAAACCAGCGAGAGTAATTTGTCAAGAGAACCATTTAATATTAATATTAATGGTCGCCAACCTCTGATAGGAGACGGCACGGGTTAAAAAGCTAACTTCACTAATATCCTACAGAATGACCTTAAATTTAAAATCCAACTGTTATTAAGGCTAATATTACGGCATAACATTTTTTGAAAAAATTACCATGAAACTTTGTATAAAAGACTTGTCGGTTTTTTCATCTAAGGTGAGATGTGACTTGTCGGGTTTTGAATCTAGATGACTGATATAAGACTAACGAGATTTTCCGATAACGGTATCAGTATCTTTATCGGTATCAGTAGATTTAAAATCCAACTGTTATTAAGGCTAATATTACGGCATTACATTTTTTG
The DNA here is from genome assembly GCA_905340355.1 of Rhagonycha fulva. Lineage (NCBI taxonomy): Eukaryota > Metazoa > Arthropoda > Insecta > Coleoptera > Cantharidae > Rhagonycha > Rhagonycha fulva. Next base: position 7,187,654 of record HG996559.1, read on the forward strand.
AAAAAATTACCATGAAACTTTGTATAAAAGACATGTCGGTTTTTTTATCTAAGGTGAGATGTGACTTGTCGGGTTTTGAATCTAGGTGACTGATATAAGACTAACGAGATTTTCCGATAACGGTATCAGTAGGGATAGGTATGGGTTTTTCATTAATTAAGGGGGAAGTCTATTGTGACAAGAAAAGAAACAGGCCGATTTTCCGGATTTTTTTTCTAACAAAATTATGACTCCTACATTAAATTAAATTAAACCGTCATCTTTATTATATATTCAAGTATTTGTAAAAAAAATTTCAAGTCGAAATATTCAAAATTGCCGTTGTGGCACTCCTTCAACGCAGGTCCGTCTTTTTTTAACGGTGTACATGAATCTCACGTCTGGATGACCTAAAAAAAAAACAAAAACATTATTATCATCTACATAGTATTGATTCTCGTTTGTCGAGAGATTTTTTTGATATCATTTTTTGTTTAATTGTTATAAGCAATAATAACATCAAATTTGGGCAAAAAAAGTAGAAAAAAAGTTCAATAATTTTTTTCTCGACGCCAAAATTTTTTATAAAAAAAATCCCTCGACAAACGAGAGTCAATACTATGTAGATGATAACCATATTTTTTTTTGTTTTAAATTACCCAGACGTGAGATTTCATGTACACCGTTTGGACATCAAAAAAAAAAAAAAAACGGACCTGCGTTGAAGAAGTGCCACAACGGCAATTTTGAATATTTCGAATTGAAATTTTTTTTACAAATACTGGAATATATAATAAAGATGACGGTTTAATTTAATTTAATGTCCGAGTTATATTTTTATAAAAAAAAATTCCGAAAAGTCGGCCTGTTTTTTCTCTTGTCACAGTAGACTTCCCCCTTAATAGTAAAAAATGTGTCATAAAATGGATGGAAATCTTTTGGAATCACCGTCTTACGAGTTTTTCATATTACTGTTACGAGGTTTTCATTTTATCCTATAGAAATAAGTATTATGCCATATATTTTTTAATGGTTTTAACGCGTAATCATATGAAAATAAACAGTTACATAAAAAATCTTTTCATGTGGTAATCAAACAAAAACGTTTATTTTCTTTGGGTTTTTACAGTAACAATAATTATTCAAAGGTCGATTGTTATATTGGTTGCATATTCACACTCTTGAAATTGTTGTTTCCTTTGGCTGATTACCGGGCAAAACCGTTTTTCTTGATTATTGAAGATAATTGGATTATTTCATATTATGATGTATTTTTGCAAGTTCTATCTGGCAAAATCGTATATTTTTAATGCTATTCATTCATAAGTTAAACTTGCATGTCTAAATTTGGATTAACTCGAAGATTATCTGTAAAATTTAATAAAAATTAGATAAACGGTTTCATCAGGCAACTAGCCCTTTATGTTATGATTATGATTCTTAAATTAATTTTAACAATTTTTTTTAGGGTTCAAATCAGCAAACAGCACCTCCACATATGTTTCCAAATTATACAGCAGAAATGCAACATCATAGCTTAAATTATCCAAACCAACAACATCGACAACAAGATCAAGTGCCAATTAATTATCAACAAATGTCTTACACATTACCACGAGGTGGTCGTGGTCGTGCTGCCTATAAACATAAAGATCACGGTCATCAAATAGGAGGTCCTTATCGTTGCACAACACCAGATCAATTATATTCAAACTCTTCGAGTTCTTATGCACCAACACCCACACCGTTATCGCCTATATCAAATAAAACTAAAAGTATTGAAAATCTGCATAAAAGTGACAGCAGTCATTCCGCAACCCCAATTCAAAATTATAGAAACGATAGATTTGGTGAAGACCGAGATAGAGATAAATATAGAGGAGATAGGAGAAATAATAGAAGAACAAAAAGTAGAGAAAGATTTGATAAAAGGGAAGAGAGAAATACTTTTAGGGAGCCAAAAACGCCAAATCGTAGTTTTAGACCAAGTTTGGAAGCTCAATTATCACCTGTTTCACCTGCTACACCTCCAAATTTAGAACCCACAAGTTTATCCATTACGGAGCAAGCAAATAGTAAAATTTTGGTAGGTACTCTTTAAAATTAACAAGTAAAATGCTAAATTAACAAATTTTTAGGATTGGAGCGAAGAAGTGGAACTTCAAGGCCGCCTGGAAGAAGAAGCTTTAAGTGATGCCATCACAAGAAGTTCATCGGTCACTAGTTTAGTCGATTCGACCAGTATCTCCCATGTTACACCTAATACGAGGAAATATAATAAGAGGTAAGGGGAATTTAAATTTAGCGTTTTTCTAACTGGAACCTTTGCATCTTTCAGGCTTGCACCTAATCATTTTTATTAATCTCTGAAAATTGTGCAATTCCTAAAAATGTTGCTGTTTATTAATGTTTTATTTATTGGTGTTTGTTTATTAATGTTCTTTATTTTTATAACCATCGAGTAGCATGTAGTGTATAGGGTGTTTGTAAATACAAAATGTTTTTTATTTTTTTTTTGTTGAAGGTTCTTATTCTTTTAAGCTTTGTTACATGGTGCTCTATTAAGGTGGTAGCTTTGCTTATTGTGATGGGTGGGGAATTAACATGTATCATTTATTTAAACAACTCTTGATGAAACTGTAGGAGACAATTCTTTTCTTTCTTCGAGCATTTTTGCTCTTTAAATTGTGGAGCAAGCCTAAGAATAAATTTTTGCTTAGGAATTGCTTCTTCCAATTTCATAAAGAATTATCATCAAGTTTAGCACTTCCTTGTTAGTATTATTTATAATTACTTTGTTTAGAACTCTTGATGTTGTCAAATATTTAACTTAAATGGTTGCAATTGGATCTTCACACTATCATGAATTTTTGAAAAGGACTATGCCTAAAAGTTAAATTTTGACTTCACAAAAATTCAGTAATTTTATCGTGTTATTACGATTTCTAATGGTGATATTGGCCACTTGATGATGAGTGAGTAAGAGTTGAAAGGGGGGCTCAAGATTTATAGAGCCCTTTGTAAAAAATTAATTTATTTTCTTTTATTTTCTGTTGATATTTCAATGGAGTTCCTGCTAAATGTTTTATTCTATTGTGTACCCCACAATTTTAGAAATATGTTATAAAAGTCAAAACTTTGGTTTTTAAATATTTTTTTGTTAATTATTTTCTTTGTTTTATAAAATGTTCTTTGTTGTCAATAAAAATTGTTGTTTAAACATTATTCAGTTAATTAAGTGCTCATTCACGATGAGTAGTTCTTATATCTTACTGTCACTGTGAATGCGCACTAAAATGTGATAAATTCACACAGATCTGCATATTAAAATAGTAACATAATTTAAAATTTATAGAAATAAGTAAAAAATTCTAAAATACATAGATAAAGAGTCGATCCTTAGGTACTTTTGGATGGAAAGTTAATTTGGAATCGGAAAAGAGATCCTAAATTTTTGACATCAGGTTTGGGCTAGAGGGGGCGTTTTGCCAACTTTGTAACATTTTGACACTCGTAGTTTCCAAAATGCAGTATTTCAATAACCCCTAGTCTTTTTTCAATTTTTGTCTAAAATTTTGGTGTTAATTATTATGCATGCTGGATAAATTCCTATGCATAATTAGGACTGAATTGAACCACACAATGATTATAGAAACAAGAAGCGACACTACAGTGTTTTTTTGTGCGCATATTTACTAACAAATGGCTGCTGTTTGCAGTGCTTTCATTGGTCAATCATTTTATCCCACCAATGAAAAATTACTTGTTGTTCCTATAGTATAATAAATATTTATTTATTATATCATCTGCAAACTACAACATTTTCAAGTGTTTTCTTCTACACGACCCTATTTTCTGTTTCCGAGTAGCATTGTTATTGTACTTTTTTGTAGAATGACTGAACTAATTTCACATGCACTCATTGGACTAACTCTATGAGACTGAATACTGAGCAGTGTCGCAGAGCTGGGCTATAGGAGTTAATACTGGACCTTGAGAAGCTTTGCAGAGCGAGCCAAAAAGGGAGTTGTGAGGCCGGAAATACTAGCTAATCTGAATTGTAATTCATATTTTCTAAATTACACCTGGGAATGGTGTAGACAATTCGCTAAGGGCGCCAAATTGCAAAGCATTAGCTATTAGTAACAGTTTCGATTTACAGTCTTTGTGCAATAGTTTTTTTTTTGTTTTGCGGAGGAAGGGGGAAAATCTTTTAAAGACACCAGGAGGACCGCGCTCACTGGTAGTGTGGGATTTCCACCCACTAAAAACCCCCTCTCGTTCTAAGATGTATGCCGCCTTTCACGACTGGAGCGTGACTGCAATTCTTCACCGCTCCAGTCGGAATTTAATCCTGTACTTTTGGAGAAAAGAAGCCGGTTGGTTCATTCTTCACCCTTTTGGGTCTTTTTTCTTCTTATCGCGTTTTAAAGTTGGCTTCTTTTTCTAACAAAATTCCTTTTATTGCATCAGCTACCTCCATCCACTTCTCCTCACTGTCCAGCATGGTGCTCACAAGATCATCTGGGGTTAAGGTGGCTAGTACCTCTCCAAGTGTATCCCACCGTCGGCATGAAAACAATGTGTGCTCGACGGTGTCCAGCTCTTCGCAGTAGTTGCACTTTGCCGTATGCACTTTCTTGAATCTGTCGAGGTATTGGTTGAAGTACCCGTGACCAGTAAGGGCCTGCGTCAGGTGGTAGCTCAGTTCGCCATGTTTCCTATGGACCCAAGTTTCTAGATTTGGAATCAGTCTTCTGGTCCATGCGCCTTTTTGTTCTAGGCGCCACTCCTTCTGCCACTGATGGTAAACGGCTTCTCTATGTTGCTGTCTCTCTTCCGGCTGGGAGGCCTGGTAGTTGGCGGACCTCTCCGCGGCAAGCAGGTGGATAGGTGGTGTACCCGCCAGGACCATAATTGCAGCTTCTGATATTGTGCGGTATCCGCTGCAGATCCTAAGTGCCGCTCTTCGGAGAAGTCCGTTCATCCGGTGTCGATATTTTTGGACTTTAAGAACCTCTCCCCAAACCGGGGAGGCATACAGAAGGATAGACTGGACCACCGCCGCAATCACTCTTCTTTTGGAGGAAGATGGACCCTCCATGTTTGGCATTAATCGTCTTAGGGCTGCCAAACTTGCCTCTGCTTTTCGAGTGACGACTTTTGCATGAGCGGCGAAGGTCAGCCTCTTGTCTAGAGTGACGCCGAGAACCTTGATGCTTTTTGTTGTTGCCGTTTTGACTGTATGATCTCCCATTTTAAAGGTGACATCCCTCAGTTTCCTGCGGCTGGTGAGCAGAATGGTTTGCGTTTTTTCGGGGACCAATATTTGTGCAATAGTTGGAACAAAGAAACTGCACAATACGTGAATAATTGTGGCTGAGACCAAGAGACTTTTGTTTATTGGGACCGTAACAAGAGTTAATTCGGATGGGTTAATTTCTTTCATTATTTTATATTTTAGAAGTTTAAACTTTGGTGAAAATGTCTGTTTTGCTCTGCATTGCATGTTCAAAACTTTCTTATGGTCCTTAACAAATATTGAATAAAAATTGGGAATTTTAGGAATTTTTGAAAATTGCGCCATTTTCAAAAATTTTAAATGGAAAAAACTTTTTTTGGCTAGATTTTAAAAAGGCTTTTAATTGGAAGCAAAAGAAAGCGATTACCAAGTCTGATTTAAAGTAAAAGGAACGAGGAGCTGGGAGAGGGAAACCCAAATTTGAATCTCCACTTGTGAGGGAATATAATGTTTCGCATTTTTGGATTATCCTTATCCCTTGAAACTTAAGTATAAGGCATGGAAAATGTCTAATTTACGACTGTGCGTTTTGGAATCTTTTTTGAAAAAAAATTTCTGTTTGTTTTCAAATCTGATGTCCAAAATTACTCTTTTTTTGTAAAAGCTTTTTTTCTGATTCCAAACTGAATGATTTAAGCTAGAAAAGTCTCACTTTCACGTATGACTGAACAAAAAAAATATCATTTTTTTTAATGATGAATACTAGGCGTCTGTGTCTACAGCGCATTTATGCAATTAATAATTTCAGACGCCTATATTTGTCAAACTGTACCTTTGACTCGCATTTTATAGAATATTACGCTATTTTGAGAAAATCCATCCACACTTCATCTTCTTTGGAGAACACCAATCTGTTACATCTTTGTTGAGCATTTAGCGTGGCACATCTAGATTATATATAAGCTTTTATAAGTCATTTTACCAACGAAGAGTCAATTGAAAGATTTAGCTTTTGCTTAAGGCTGTTCTCTCGCAACCACTTTTTTATTTACAATTTTCTGACTGTATTTTTGAAAATAACGAATTAAAATTTTTACAGTATGTCTGAAATGTTATTTACAATATTATGTCGAAGCGCTTTTATCGCGAATAAATAAATCGCGAAAAAAATTTTTTTTTATGCAATTTAAAAAAAATGTTGGCTTCGACATAATATTAAAAATAACGTTTTAGATATACTGTAAAAATTTGAACACGTTATTTTCAAAAATAAAGTCAGAAAATTGTAAATAAAATTAACGCTAAAATGCGCGTATCTCTTGCATTCGCGATTTTTTTTAAACATTACTTTATTTTTTATTGTACGTTTTTGGTCAGCTACTGTTATTGTACACCAAATAGTCCATTTTCTATTTAAAATTGAATTTTCACTTTAAGTGAGAACACAGCCTTAATTTGTTTCAAAGTTTTAAATGCCGTTTCATTGAGCTCTTATGATATTCCTGCACTCTGCAGACGTAGTTTTCTACTTATTTTCTTACGCACTTCTTTCCATTGCTTTGAAATTGAAGATAAATTTTGAAGACAACTTCCCGTTCTATCAAAATTTCCGCTTTTTCTGAATGGATTGCTGTTCTTGTCCATTTTTCTTATCACAGGTTAGTTTTTAACTTTTTTATGATATAACCCTTAGGGGTCGTTTATGTGTTACGTAAAATATTAAGTGAGGAATAAACAAAAGTAAAAAAAGTAAGGGTTGTTACGGCCTCTAAGCACCTAAGTTATTTCTCTGCTTTTTTTCCTGGAAGGCCCCCGCGTTAAGCTTAATTTTCATATATCCGTTATACGTTTGTCCGATCATTCGCTCTCATTGGTACAGGTCCTTTGTCATTGCCCAAGTCATTGGACCAATGAGAGTGTTCCCAGATGAAAATCGGACAAACGGATACATGAAAATTGAGCTTAACGCGAAGGGGGTCTTCCGGGATAAAAAGCAGAGAAATAAATTAACCAAATTGGCCAATTTCATCCTAATAAATGACATTTAACTTGCCGTGCTACTCTTTTCATCGTGATCTTCATTTTGAATATTTTATTTTTACCATCAAAAGTATTTTATCCATTAGTTTGTCGAAGCCAATCAAAGGGGTTGCATTATAATCATTCATATAGTAACTTTCTGTACAAGTCACTGCGCTTGATCTGCAGCTACGCAATTAATTTGGGCGGACTCGAGGATTGAACTTGACTTTTTGACTATGAGTTCATATTACTGACGTGGATAACTTTGATTTAATTCGGAGTCTGCCTTATTTTTTATTTTTCCCCATAGCTAACCACGAGATGATGGTTTTTTTATGACTTATGTTTTATTTCTTTTCGAGATATTGGGGAACTTAAATCTGTGTCATATCGCAAAATTGCGAGGTTGAGTACGTAATTTTACAAAATAGTAGTTGTTTAATTATGTAGACGGTTTTTCCTTAAAGGTGCGTAAAGGATGGCCAGCGGCACTTCGTCGAAAATAGCTTTACAGTCACCGACTCTTAATCATACCATTCAGAAGCGGAGAAAATAATTTTCCCATACCAATAATTGTTTTCACCTGCTTTGAATTTCATGTTTAGAATTTTATTACAAATTATTTCAATGTTTTGTTTGTTTGTTCTGAAGATTTGGTAAATGGTCATCGTTCAAACTTGATAGATTTCTAATCTATTTTTTTCTGCAAGTTTTTTTCTTTGAACTTTTTTTTTGTTTTGTATTCTTTTTTTTTGTTTTATAGAAATCCTATACCATTTTTCAGTTGTATTCTCTTTCAACTTGTACCTACATATTTTGTAATTAAATTGCATTAAGAATTTAATTTTTTATTTTAGGAAGAACAAAAGGAATAAGAGAAGGTACGTTTTAATATTTTTTTAGTTCTCATATGTTCAAATCACTTTCTTGAATTAGCATTTAATTCCTATTTAAGTGTATCCCATGATAACTATGCACAAATCAAATAAATTAAAGGCAAGATCTAAAGTTCCGAATGGGCTTGGCTGAAAACGAATAAAAATCTTCGTTTTGGAGTATTGGCAGCTATTGTATTTTTAGACGTGCTGTTAATTTATTACTTCGTTATAAAATTCTTGTCATAGTTAAACAAGAATACGAATCGTTTGGCGGATTAACCATTCAAAATTCGTGCATTTTAATAATCGTTACCAGTGGCGTTACAATCCGAATTTCTATTTTTTTGAAGTTTCGAAAAAACGCGGCCAAAAAATTAATGTCTCATTGGTTTATTTTTGTGTATTGTTATAGTTTTTTATTCATTAAGTAGTTCTAACAATAGCAGTATTACTAACATTGCTTAACTCACACCAAATATACATAAATTTAAGATTGTTAAATGTTCAATTAAGTTCCGTTAAGATACATTAAATTATGCTTATGCAATTTTGTAGGAGTGGTAGCAAGTCGAGAGATAATGCTGGTGATCAATATTTGTCAAAAAATCCAGACGGCCAATATAGTAATCGTAAAAATGCACATAGTAATGTAAATAATAGAGATAATTTCAAAGTTCCTGAAAGTCGTCCGAGAAGACGTACGAATTCTTATGATAATAGATCTAGAAATGCTAGTCGGGAATCCAGTTTTGATAGAGCAACATCTTCTCATAATGAACCCGAAAATTGGAGGGAAGAAATTTTGCGAAGTAGGCATAATTCTGAAAGGGAATGCGATTTTAAAGACGTCGATGTAAAAAAAGCTGGCGTAATTGTTTTGCCATCGAAAGAGACTGAGAATAAAAATTATATTCCAAGTTTAAACGTAGAACGTCCGAAATATCCGGATATCAAAAAACCAATTAGTCCTGGACAGAACCAAAAAAGTTTGTTTGATCCAAATAATCCGAGTAAGCCCATTATTGTAAAATCAAATAGTTCGCGAGTTCAAGTACCCGGATTTTCCGAAAATACGGAAGTCACACCACCCAAGTTATGCACAGACCAATTTGGAAACGTTAGACCAGGTTGGTACGATGAAAATTCGGACGGTTGGAAGTTGTGCCATTTTCCTGCTTTACTTAGAGACGTTAAAAAAGCCGATCACGAATTGCAGTGTATCAACAATTCTGGTTTAATTTTGGTACATTGGGCTACCGTTGTTAATTTGCGGAGATTTTTGATGGACAGTTTGGAATTTTTGTTGTACAAAAATCTAAAATTTTGTGAATCTGAAAACGTGGAACAACATTTTTGGAAAATTTTGTACTACCATATCATAGAAATGATGAGAAATGCCATAATAAATGACACGGCTAACAAACAACAGTACAAAGATTTTGTTTTGTGGCTCATAGACGAAGGTACTAAGTATTTCGAAAATTTGCTGGAACTTTTGGATAAAACTTACAAGTTCAAAATTAACGATTACTTGGGCTATAGAAATTTAACACCGCAAAAAGGATTAGGTTACATAGGGTTAGCGTTAGTTTCGGCGCAAAAAATATTTCTGTTTTTGGGAGATTTGGGGAGGTATCGAGAATTGGTTAACGAAACTGCCAATTATGGTAAATGTAGACAGTAAGTATTTTGTCATTTTTTGCCTTCATTTTTTGAACGTTTTTTCTTATAGGTGGTACATTAAAGCTTTAGAGATTAATCCAAAGAATGGAAAACCTTTCAATCAATTGGCAATTTTGGCCATGTATTCTGTAAGTGATGATAGGTTTATCAGAATTATTTTTTGATTTTTAGCTTTTGTTTTTTCAGAGAAGAAAATTGGATGCCGTTTATTATTATATGAGGAGTCTTATGTCGACAAATCCAGTTCCCTCTGCACGTGAATATATGAATACGCTCTTGGATGATAACAGGAAAAAGGTAGGAAAAAATTTGTTAATTAATTACACACTTGGGGCTATCTACTGACTGGTGACCTACCAAGAAACTTGAGTTTGTCTACAGCGTACGGGGACCACAATACAAGACATTTGAGTGTTTTGGCCATAATTTGGCCAAAAATATAATGTAGGTTATGACAAGCTCGACCCTCTTCACAATCGGTGATTGGTGGTTGCAAAACGTGCTTTAAATTTTCAACCAATCAAATACAAAACGCACATAACCGCGCGTCATAGTAGTTACGCCACTGTCTATTGAGAAAATGATAAAACAAAAATTTCTGTCAACAAGAATAAATTTGTAATCCTGATCAAGGTATCATGAGAATTAACATTCTGCATAGTTGCATAAGTAATTGAAAATGATGAAATATCGTATTTTAGAAGTTTTATTTGCATATTCAATTAGTGAGATTGCAAGTCAATATCAATTTGTAGTTATAAAAATTATAAATTTTTTTGAAATATTGAATTTGTTTGCATTCTTGTAGATGGTGTATTTAACTGTAGACGCTCAAGTATTTTAGATGAATCGCTTCTTTATTCGTTTAAGATGCTTGCTCCATGTGTAGAATAAGTACTAATGCATTTCTTGTTTTTTCTTTTACGCTGCAGTACCTTCATCAAATATGTGTACGTATGGTTTGTTTTATTCATTGGTTAGGTCACATTTTACAGTAAGAGTTCAATTGCCATTATGGTAGAGTGATTCATTGTATAACTAACTGGATAAATTTTTTGCATTCTAAAATGCACCAGCATAATTTCCAATACTTCTAAATACTAATAAAATCTGTCTTCCATTCTCAGTACCTGCAGGGCGAACGGAAGCGAAGAGATGAAAGGCTAGAAAAGGCAAGGCAGCACATGAAAGCCAAAGAATCTGAATCTACCGAAACACCGGGTCGTTTGAGACGCGAAATTTGGATTCGGCCTGGTGGTGGTAGACGTGTTCACAGAACCACCACTGCAGTTCAAGAACCCAAACCTCTAGACTCCGAGGAGGAAGATTTAGCAGCATTAACGTGCTCTGAGGTAAGTTCCATTCCATCATCTTCCAGTAACATTACATTTTGGCGCTCGAACTGGGACTGTATCTTATTACCCTACACCCGAGCAAATGAATCCAAATTTTGTTTTACAATAGCGCATTCTTGAAAACGTTTGCTTATCTACATAAAATTTAAATAATTACAACACTCGGGAATTTCGAACAATATCGCATCGTGTGAAATTTTAATGCAATCAAAATTCTTTGAAGATTATCCCATTCTTATGTTTCTTTAAGTAAAAAAAAAGTTAATTTTATTTTATCAAGTTCAACTAAACATTTACTTCCTGCCAAAATTTCTGCTTGTAAATTTTAAATTTCCGTTTATTTCAGGTCAACAAGAGATTTATGATAAGCTATCTCCACGTTCATGGAAAATTAATTACAAAAATAGGGTAAGTTTCGAATTTTTTTTTGATTATCGAGCTGAATTTGATGACAAATTGTATGGGGTGACTGGTATAGTCAGTATCAATCAAGCGACAAAATATTTGATAGTGTAACACACGAGTGCACTTTATTACTTAAAGACACTGGAAGTTTCATCGTTATTGACGTTTTTTCACAATCATTTAGTTCCACTAGAAGAGAGGAAATTATACGGGGTGCGATCAGAATGCTTTTTTTGATTTTGAAATTAAAAACTTTGAGATTGAACCTCGGATGCTCAGATTAATGCGAACACTGAAATCTATTGCTATAAATAATAGAAACGCTATACAATCGTGGTATTTGATCTTACCTCGTACTTATATCTTATAAATTCAACGAGAATTTAATTAACTCGCAGAATGAGTTATTGCGTGTTAACTCTTGTTCTCGTATACTTACCACGTTACCGTGCATCTGAATGTTACTTTTGTTATGATTCTTAATAATAATTTTATTGCCCATTACACCAACTGCGTTGGTATTCCATTTTTTAAAGATACGTCTGATGTATTGCTGTTTGATAGGTACGGTTCGCATAAGCGTCGTTTATCTTTCAAATAGATTTTGCTTGGTTTTTCAACGATGTTATCAACAGATAGGCAAATCACCAGGAACTTGCATTCTGCGTGTTTGCAAATCTAACACGATCAAACTGCATTAAATTTGCGCTCTCATTTTGTATTCCTCGAGAGTTGGTAAGGTAATCGCGCACAATCTGGGAAATCGTTGACCTCGTTCAATTACAATTCCACATTTTGTATGTACTTAGTTGAATAATATTGGTCGGCTGTTAATATAACTGTACACGACTTGGTGTCTGAATTGCATCCAAGGCACTTCATTATTGCATCTCAAAGTGATTGGGCGTCTCATGATTAACTGCTATAACAACCTGAGTGTGACATCATTATATTATTCACTTTTCATTTTTTTGTGTGAGCAGCTGAACTTCACCAACCCAACGGATTTCTATAATAAGCTTCCAAGCCAAATCGATTCTTGAAATCGGAACGAAACTGCATCTAGAAAAATTAAATTCGTACATGTCCTCCACTTTCCAGTAACCTATTATTTGGTTCAATTTATTTTTTCTTTGTTTTGACAAGCACGTTTGATGATTCCAGTTTTTTGTTCTCACCAAAAAAGTTTTGGATAGGTACTTAAATTTGTTTGTTTATTTCACGCAGCTTGGGTTTGTAATTTATATTCTTTTTATAAAAATACGAGTACCAAGAACAATTCATTTTTTTAACGAAAATATTTGCAAGGAATTTTGCTAATATTTGAGACTTCCAATCTGGTAATAATCGTGGTTTAAAAAACTAACAACTGCCGACAGTACAAATTGCAGATAAATTATATAGTAGCGGATAAATATTTAATTAATGCTTCGTACTTCGAGATATCTTAATTCTCGGCACAATTATGAATTCACTTTTTGCTTTAAAATATTTTTGCGAATAAGTCACGCACCGACTTATTATTATTGCTTTCGTTTTGAACTTGGGGATTGGATTTTTGTGGGAAATTTCTTTTTTCCTCTTTTAAGCTCATTTCGACCACACAGTTTTTTATTAATTGCGTAAAACAACTTGGTCACAGTCGATAAATTTTTCTCATACGGAAGTGGTGGTTGATATAGCTAATATCGGTAGCATTTGTGGTTGAAGAAAGTGATTTGCCCTAAAGACACGTTCAACCCGATGAAAAATTACTTTTTTTTGCTGATGGTCGTTTTCCCAAATCTATACATTATTTTTCCCCTGCCCTTCCAACCATTTTGTTGTGATCATATTAGGTCAATACCTCAATGTTGTATCATCTTTTTTAATTGAATTGTCTCGATGCTCATTTGAATTGTTGATGTATTCATGTATGTACTTTTGCTTTTACATGTGATACACCTGCTGAATTGTGAGTCATTGTATGAAATTAAGTTCAGTAGTTGTTCGTTATTGTCTGCCCGTGCATTATGCAAGGAATCTATTATTGTTTGTCATTGATTGACTGTTCATTCTTGCAGTGGCAAGTATGAAACAGTGTTTCAATTTATAGACGGCATTCTTCTTAAATGAAGAGCAAGCAAAAACTATTGGGTACAAATTTTACAATGTTGTTACATTGATAGCCTGTGGATCGTAAGTTAAATTTTTTTCAAGTCTTCATTGATTGGTATTGTTCAACGTGCAGTTATGCGTTAAACTGAGATTACTTTTGATTCACTTCGATTGTTGTTATTATAATGGTACCTACTCTTTGCGAGGCGTATTATTAAATTAGTCGAAAAACCTTAACGAATTTGTGGTTACCGAATGCACTTTTATTGGTTGCATGATGTGTCGGCACGTTATATTGGAATTCTTTACATGAGAAGTTGGCAAGTTCGCGTGAACGAGATTTGATTGTATGTTATCTCAGGGTGCTTACGCCTGAACAATTAAAAGTCTCAGTTCATTGTGTTTTATCTGCGTGCGAAATCTTGCATTTTCGTCTTTTGATTAAACACGAAATACGGCTGTTACTTATTGTTTCAGTGGAATCCCGTTGGTTAGCTTTATTAAAATGGAATATTTGTGTGAGAGAAAAGATTATCTTGATTTTTAATTTTCTGTATTTTGTCAAATTTTAAGCAATAATTAGAAGGAATTATAATTTATACCTTGAAAAAAAATCACTGGGTCATCTGAACTAAAGGTACTGTAACTGTATACGTAATCAGAGGTAGCGGTTAAAATTTTTGAGTTCATGCGTATTATAACTTATAATACCACCCATTAAATTTCCTTGGTAATCTATAAATTAGTTCTATTATTAGGAATTTACAAAAACCGCGACCTTCATTCTACATTCGGTCTAGCACAACAATTAAGTTGTGGTTACTTCGATTTCATAATGGATCGCTGCACATTGACGAAACTGGAATCTCATTCTTTGGATAATTTCCAGCTGCTAATAACTACCTCCGTAGCGTAGTACTTGCCGCTTTTACCTAGTATGTGGAAGTACCGATTTCCTTTTACATCACTAATTAATAACTTGCCTTGTGCTTACGACAATTTTTCAAAAACTTTTTCTTTCCATTCCAGTGAATAAATCATTTTACAATTATTATCTTTTTGCACATAAACGATTCTGAAATGCATTTTCAAATTAAAATTGAAATTGGATTTCAATTTCATGCTATTATAATTTTTTTACAAAATTTTTAATATACATCCAGGTGTTTAATATAATATAAAATTTAATATGTTTATAGAAATCGTCTGATATTTAATTAAATATCTGATGATAGCTATAAAGATATATGTACATGTAAAAGCTCACAAAGTTATACATTTTATGTAAAATTTACTATGTGGTAAACTCAAATAGTATTATTAATTTCTATACACTGTTTATTATAATCCTTAAGATCGATTTGACATTGATACCACAGTTTATATTCAAATATCTTCATAATAATGTGTAAGTTTTGATTACATAGTTGAAGAAACTTGTTAATCATCGATCATTTCCTTATTTTGTGGTTAAAACAACATTAGAAATTGAGAGAAATATTTGTTTGCCATTGCTGGATGTATAGGTCACTTGACTCTCATTTTTTAGTGAAAAAAATAACACTTTACGGCACAAGTGTGCTCCGAGCAAGTTCTGCAACTTATCACCAAAATTTTCAGGTAGGGGGGTTGGTCACCTATGAGCTATGGAAGAAAGAGTCACATAAATAATAAATATAATTTAGTTACTCAATTTGAAAATTTACAAAACCAACTTTTTATTGTAAAATTCCCGATAAATAATATTCGTGAGCAAAGTTAACTTTTCATCGCTCTGGAAAAATCTTGACACTTTTGAGAAATATTCTTTATGGTTTTTGTAACAAGTCGAAAAATCTTGGCATTGTTGGTCTCTTATTAGGCCATTTTAAATTTACAGACACGTCCCTCCCTCCCTATCCCTCATTGACTACAACTTAGGGGATAGCATGAGAACCGATTCCATAAGTTTAATAATTTTTTAGTGTTAGGGTGATGGTAAATGATCCAAAAAGCAATCATGAAACAAAAATTTTGAGGATCATAGAAAATAGCTCTTAAGCTCCGCCCACTCTCGCAAAAGTTCATTAGTTTGACAGTTCGCAATTAACATAAAACAATATCGTTTCCTAACACTAACCTAAGCTCTACTAGTAGGTCTCAATTTTAACGGTTAATTAATAAAAAACTATAGTTTCCTAACGCTAACCTAAGTTCGACCGGTGGATTTATCTTAATGGTAAACGCTACCATGGTCTAGGTCTGGGTACTATTACTGCTCTTGCATTAATTTGCCACGCTCATCCAGAATGTCAGTCATTACGGTCGATTTTTGCGTAAAATTGGAAACTTTAAAATCGATATTTGGCCAAAATAATCGATAATTTGGGATTAATTCTTACCTTAAACGCTTTATTTTAATGTTATCTATCAAATCTCATTGAGTTTTCATTAATAAAGGTCTTATCATAATTCTCTGTTCTCTATAAAATTCTCTTTGGGTAAATCATCAAGGTCTAATTCGCACAACGGACTGCAACCTCTAAATATTGCACTTTTGAAGATTGTGAATAGATTTAACAAGATTTTTGGGATTCATAGGAAGATTTAGTGAAAATAGTAATATTATGTAGATTTTGTTACGCATTTTAGTGGTTGCAATTCCTATAAGGATTATAAGTAGAGGTGAGATTTTTAGGTCGTAAAAATTCAGAAAACGGTACCTAAAAAGGTTGTAAAAAGAGCAATTTTAGGTCCAAATAAATAAATACCAAAAAAGGTCCTAAAAAGGTACTAAAACTTTTCTTTTTACCTATTTTAGGTTGGTATTATAGTTTTAGGTTACGAAACCCACGGTATTAAAATATTAATGGCTATAATTTTTTTAATTACCATTTTTTAATCCTTTTAGCAAAATTTTCTACCCAAAATATAATGCATTTTGTATCTCTTGGCATTTTTTCCATAATTTTTTTTGAATGACTTCTTTTTAACCCCTTAACCAAATTTAGTGAATTTTAACATAAATAAAAAACAATAAAAAAATTTTAATTTAGGAGCGTCGTAAGGGAAACATTTTCTATTTGAACTAAAAATTAAAAAAAAAAAGGTTTCTAAATTGCTAAAATAGGTCATAAAAATTAAAAAAAGGAAAAAAAGGTAAAAATAAATAAGGCTTATATGACGTAGTTTTTTATGAATTTACTACTAAATACTAATAAAATAAAAATAGGAGCTAAAATAAAAAAGGGAAAAACATAAAAATCTCATCTCATCTCATCATAAGGATTATAAGGCTGCGACTGTAATAAGTAATAACCTACGAATGACCTTTATTCTAAAAGCTCATAGGAGGACTCTTAATTTATATTAGCTCCCATGTAAAAAGTCGATTCTCTCGCTTATACAGGGTGACGCAAAAAATACAAAAATACCGTCATAATGTTGAAACAATAATGCCAAGATTTTTCGGATTGTTACGAAGACTAAAGATTTTTTGATATTTTTTTCAAGATAAAAAGATTTCTCGAGATTTTACATTTTTTTAATTCAAGATTCTACAGATTTTATGAACTGAAATTAAGATTTATAATATTTCTTATGGGACTGTAAAATCTGTGCGATATTTTGTAAATTTTACAGATTGTAATCTGAATTTTTGCCTTGATCTACAACAAATTTTTGCATTTTTATGCAATAAATAGATGGAAATGGGAAATTTATGAGTTGTCACATTAGATTGTTACCTGCGACTTTGTATGCATTTTATGTCTAAACTGATGAAGATATTAAATATAAAATGCTGTCACGGACACTTTTGTAGGAAATTTAATTTCCAAAAAATTATCTATTTTGCGGTGTTTTTTTTCTCTTACATTCTCTTACATTTAAGGGTGTGTTTTTTTACCATGTTGAGTACAGCCGGCAACTTCTCAAGCTACTACCAACTCACTCTCATTTAATTTAATTAACCTTTTTTTCCATCATTTTCGAAATTTTAATTTTCCCAAAAAATTTTAATTGCGACTGCCAGCTTTTATATTTCTAACATCAGTGCCAATCTAATAACTTCTTGACTTTGCAAGTTTAAAAGTAAATTCCTTACATTATAATATCCACTGTGTCATACAGTAAATAACATGACAATATACATGATAATATAAATTATCATTTTCTATGGTTTCTGAAGCATTACAAATATTTCAATTCATTCTAGCATTTTAGAATTTTGCAATTTGTAATAATTACCAATAAAATAATTAATAATAAATAATATATTATTATCACACTTGTTACATAAATTACAATTTCCTAACTCGACATTAATATATCTTGTTCTTTTTGTAAATTTATTTTTATTTTCAGAATGGAGACCTTTCAACCGGCCTCGATACAAATGCTGAAAGAGTTTAGAGCGTTGCTGCAACACTCGCCAATACCTTTAAATTCCAACAGGTTGTTGCAACTTTTGGCCCTTAATATGTTCTCGATCGAAAGCACTCAGCTCAAAGGTAAGTGTCAAAATTTGTATTTTTTTGTGTGATCGTACATGTGTTCGACAATGCAAACTTTTTTTTTTATTAAATGGCATGTGATTATCGATCCTACGGCTATAAGAATAGTACTGAAATATGGGTGTGTATGTTGAGTATACTCTTGAGACTTCATATCTTCTCACAATTCCTCTTCTTAATTTTACAGTTAGAGCTTAACATAACTTTATGCATAATTATTGACAATTTTATTAGACAATGTTTGATGCTATTTTACTTTTCAGTTTCGATTTATAGACTTTTTTTTATTAGGCTTACCGTTACATTATTGTTTCAACATATACAGGGTGTCCTCTATAATATAATTAAAATCCTTCATTTCGTAGATTTTTGTTATTATTGAGTTTTCATGCAAGTAATCGACAAAGTTAATTCTTCAAATGAAAAGCTATAAAATTTTAATCGATTACGATTGAAACATGAAATGTCAGGTTAATCTGATTACCTTCTGTTTTTATTTATTAAATGCTGCTAATTAACTTTTTAATGCGGTGGTAAAAAATTGTATTTATGATTAATTTTTAATATCTTTAATTTTTATGCCACACCAAGTGCGTCTTGGCATGGTGGGTGGGATTTTCAACTTGGTAATAAAACTAACGTAATTTATTATTAACTCGCATCATAAATTTATCCCGTCCTTTTGCCGTTTGAAGATATTTCCATGGAGTTGCTTTCATTATAATATAATTTTTTATCTCGATGATGTACCAAAGTGCGAAACACTTGTCCAATCGTTAAAAGTGTCACTCATTGATTAAAGTAACTGTAGATTTTTTTTTTGGATTTTTAAAAACTAACGGCTATTGGGTGGGCGTTAAGATGAGACACTTGAATATAATTTGTTACTTTTTTTTAAATATTTTTGGCACTTATGAGTGATTTTGAAAAATTTGTTCAAGTGGATGGACAGTGCGTGAACTTATCAAGTTATCAACTTTTTGAGTATAAAATAACAAAATGTTGTCTTTCGATCTTCGCAACTACTTGTTATGATGATAGATTGATTACTTTGTAAGACGTTTTTCCGTGCAGTCAAGTTGCAGTCAGGCTGGTGGCGCCGCCATCTTGATTTATGGAACCACTTTATTCGCCGTTCATCGTCATTAATGTACCATCTTACACTTTGATATAAACAATCAATTACTTTACTTACATCAATGTTTATGGAGTTATGCATTTAGTAACACTTGGTTTGGACGATTATAGTTAGTCGATGATTCACAATATTGGGGGTGGCTGATTTGGCCACATCTGCCAACAAACTATTGCAAGTGTGGTTCTATTTATTGGTTTAGGTGATTGTTTTGATGAACGAGGGGAGTCTTTCTTGTTTTGGTTTACTCGGTAGGCATAAGTTTTCGCAACTCTTCTTGGAGTAATATTGAAACAATGCAATACTTAACATGTTGCAGTTTCCATTTGTGCTTGGAGAAGTTTACATCTTCCTTGGCGTGCATTGACATTGAAATTTACAATCGATGCCAAAGGAAGGAATAAAAGTAAATTTATATGTATTTTAACCAGTCGTAAAGTTAATATGGGCACGTACATCAATAAGTATTATGGGAATGTACGTTATTGTTATTACCTCTTCATACAATCTTTGAATGCCATTAAATCGCATAAACTTAAAAGACTTATTACTGTATTGTGCGTACGTTTTATTGGCATTCTTACACCTGAAGTAGTCGCAGGATTTATGAATCAAACTGCAAAAAGATTTCATGTGCGAAAAATCCATTTACCACTTAAATCTTACACCAATTTGTACCAAATTTTTTCAAGTTCGAAATACCTTACTCGAAGAAGTGTAGAGGAATTTTTTGTTCGTGTATCTGCAATCAGAGAATGACAATGCGAACTTTTATACATTCTAAACAGGTCAATTACATCACATTAAATTCTAAAAAAACTTTGTAAAATTTGCAATTTAATAATTGTAATCAAGCAGCTACAATTTTGTATTTCATTTAATGACAAAAGGTTGAAGACCTAGAACGATATTCTTGGAAACATTTAATGGTAAAACAATTTGATATTCTAGTGCTCTTTTTTATTTTTAGAGTAATTAAATTTGTGCTCTTAAGCACATAAATGCGTTATAACTTCTACTTCCTTTTCTTCTCGTGCTTTTAGCTACCCATCTTATTACTATTTTACCATCTTTTATCTTTTATTTTTTGCGTGTCTTTTATGACGACATAAATATTCCATTTTAATGTTATTACACTAAGAATTATTTTAATTAACTTATGCGCATTTACAATGGCGACCGACTTTGTCTTTCTTTTGCTTTCATGAACATTTTGCATAAAATGAAAGTAATACATACACAAACTCAGAGAGTGAAAATTTCATTCGGCTAAATGTAGTTTTATAGTCCTTAGTTCTTAAATTCTTTGGCGTAGTTTATTTAATCATCTTTATTTGATGTACGATAAAACGAAGCTGAAGCTGCGTTCTATTTTCAAATTTCACACTAAAACTCGATACTTAACTTCTCATTGTACGACACATTTCGAATAAACCAAGTTTAGACATTTTATTAAGTAGTGTTTTAGATTGGGAGCGTTGCTTTCAGTTTATTTATTGCGTCTGCAGAGCGTCCGCAAAGCGTCAGCGCCTGAAAAGCATTGTTTTTCGTAGCGTTTTCAGTCTTCCAAGTGAGTTCAGATGAACCGCAGGAAATGAGCATCCTGATTATACGAGGTTAATAAAATCCAACTCTTTGGAATATTTTTTATTTAAATTATTTATAATATTTGTTTTAACTTATCAGAAATAACTCGTCCGAAAAATTAAGGGATTAATCTAACGCTGTCATTTGTACCATTCGTTTCTTGGTCTATTATTCTATTAATTAAGTTTTCAACGCATTTTGCGGCTAGCAAAAATAGTAGGTATATAATTTAACGAGCAGGTTATGTTAACGACACGAGTGCTAGTGAGAAATGCTTTATAAACTTGAAAATAAGTCATAAAATCTACAACTGCATGAAAATTATGTTATGAAATTTCTTACGTGTTTGTTAAAACATAAAATAATTATATTTCTTAAAAATCTACAAATTTGTCATGTTATCAAGAGAATACCGCGGCAATGCGGTTAGACATCCATAGGTGATCAATATTTTAACCCTTTGAGTGCCAACATGATTTTTAGAGAATTAGCTAAAAATGCCAAGCTGCTAGGGGAACATAGAAATTTAAATTATGTTATTTTTGACCAGTGTATTGAGGGGCGCCATTGGGCTTTTTTGGCATTCCAAGGGTTAAATTAAACCATGTTACATTTTTGTATGTCAAATTTTATTTTTATTTTAAATAAAGAAGCGGTTGATCTTGTATTGTTTTTAGAAGTGCACAATTGCGCCAGATTTTAAAAAAATCGACGGAAAATATCCAAGGGGAGTTTAATAAAAGTTAACGCTATCGATAGGGATTTTATTTTGTCGTGTTATCAATGGCCAGTGTAATTGCTATGAGATCATTATAACTACAAATTTCGATAGCAACTTTTTATTTTACCTTTTCTTGTATTTCTTTTTTCGATTCATTTTGGGAAAAGTAGCAGGAAAAAATTACAAAGAAAGGAGAACAAAAGTTAAAGCTTCAAAATTTGGAGTTTCAGGATTGAATAGCTGGTTCCTGTGTTAATCCCAGTAGAAAAATGTTAAAACCTCCTGTGAAGTTATAAGTAATTATTATTTTCTATTTTTGAAATTGAAAAAACGATTAAATTCTAATTGGAAGAATTTCGCGAATATTTTTCCTGTTCGCTTCTATTAAACTTAAGAACGTATAGTGCAGAAACTAAATATGTCCTAGATATGTTTACCATACGAAAGGTTCGATTTTAAACTGAAGAAATGCAGGTACAAATTTATACTAGAGCTACCTTTAAGAAATACAATCGCATGTCTCAAAAACGATTAAAAACTCAAAATCGAAAAAAAATAGTACCTACCTAATAAAAAATATGATTAAAACATTGAGTTTAACTGTGTATTCTGAGTTTTTACCACATATTTCCATAGCCTTTACCATTACATAAAACTTTGATTTGAAATTAAGTAAAAAATTATTAAATACTGGTAGATTCTATAACCTTCAATATAAGCAGCTGTTAGACGCCATGTTGTGGTAGGAGGTGAAAAATCCTAAGAAATCAAATTTGGTCAAATTGTGGCATCTGTTTTTTCTTTGTATTGTTTTGGTATTTTTGAGGGCATGCAGTAATTACTAAAAAAAAAATTATTTAAATTCAAAATCCTTAGAACGTGACATCACATTTTTCATTTGTGTTTGGAGGTATTGTATTGTACTAAGGGGTCGATTGGCTGCGAGAACCTTTCAGAACTGCGATTAGTTTTAATCTTTTGTTCTTAACAGGTCAATTTCTTTTTTTTTGTCATTCGTTTGTGTACGTTTGTGCAATTATTTTTTTCGTTTGTGCATTCACCGTTTGCGAATTATTTAACAAATAAGTTTGGGGGCTGAAGAAATGCCAGCCCCCCCCCCCATCTCGAATTTTGATTTAAAATTGGTGTCAATCGTTTGTGCATCGTTTGTGTACGTTTGTATATTCAATATTTTAGTTTCTGCAAATATCGTACGTGAAATATTTTCAATTTAAATGGGGGGGGGGCTGGAGAAATGCCAGCCACTATTTGCGAATTTTGGGCCAAAATTGGTGTCAACCGTTCATGCATCGTTTGTGTACGTTTGTGCACAGATTAGTATACAGATAGCCAACCCCATTGTTAAAATGGTTAACACATTTCTTACCTGAAACCATGTTAGTACTGGAGACTACTACCATAGGCGCATTTCTGGGAGACATCACGACATTGAACTATGGTGGCTACTGGATACGCTTCATAGATGTCGTTTCTAAAATATCTCATGAAATCTCAAGTAGAAAATTTTATTTACCTACGGCTTAAGGGTTTACTTTCCTTCAAGGCATGATACTATAACGGCATAATGTATGTATAATTAATTTTCTGCTTAAGATTTTATGAAATATTTTAGAAACGTCATCTATGAAGCGTATCCAGTGCCACCATAGTTCAATGTCGTGATGTCTCCCAGAAATGCGCTTCTGGTAGTCGTCTCCAGTACTAACATGGTTTCATTGTTAAAATGGTTAACACATTTTAGTTGGGGTTAGTAGGGGTTGGCTATCTGTAGTAGTAATCTGTGGTTTGTGCAAGCACGGTTAGCGAATATGTTCAATTGAATAACCGGCGATCATTTTTCCAGCCCTGCTCCCCCCATTTCGAATTTTGGATCAATTTTTGTGTCACTCGTTTGTAAATATACGATTGTGAATTATTTAACAAATAAATATTTATAAATCTCCGAGCAACAACTGCCATAGTTAGCCCGCCCGGAAACAACCGATCTCATGCTGCAAAATCACTGTTTCCCTACCTTGTATTGAAAATTACAATATAATGACTAGTGCGGTAATATCAATAATTGATTTTTGCTGATTTGACACATTAGTCAACAAATTGACAAACTTAATTTTTGCTCATTTTAAAAATGTTGTTGAATTAGTGTTTTAAAATTTCGATTTTATTCAAATCGGCCGTAAAACTTTATTTTTAAAAAATAAAGCTATAATTTTCCAATATTTATTTTTTGGGGTAAAAAAATTCAAAGGGGTCAATCTACCGTTTTTGTAAAATCCGACTAAAATCTTCAAGTCGTTTTTGTGATTGTAGGCGACGTATTTTAATGCGTAGACATATTTTAATGCGTAGGCGTCGCTACAATCACAAAAATGACTTGAAAATTTTAGTCTGATTTTACAAAAACAGTAGATTAACAACCCCTTTGAATTTTTTTCATCCAAAAAAATAAATATTGGAAAACTATAACTTTTTCGACGGATTCTTACGTATTTTGAAAAAAAAAATCGCCTAACGCAGTTTATTTTCTGCTAAGTAATAAAAATAAAGTTTTACGGCCGATTAAAGTCCTAAAATTCGATTTTTGATTTTTCTCATTTTTTTCAGCGATTTCCCTAGGTTTCCGCCAGTTAAAAATAAAATTTTTGGACTGTACGCATTAAAATACGTCGCCTACAATTACAAAAACGACTTTAAAATTTTAGTCGGATTTTACAAAAACGGTAGATTAACCCCTCTTTCACCCCAAAAAATAAATATTTAAAAATAAATACACACACGATGTACAAACAATTGATACCAATTTTGATCCAAAATTTGCAACGGGGGCTGACATTTCTTCAGCCCCTCCCCCATTTGAATTGAAAATATTTCACGAACGGTGTAATAAAACATTAAATGCTCCTGAGAGGTTTTCTGTTCTCCTTATTGGGTTTCAGTTTTATCTGTCTTGTAGCGTAGTATTGTAGCCTGAGTCGAGCTAAGGTGCTACAGCTGCAGAGAATGTGTTCGGCTGATTCGATTTCTGGTTCACAGAGTCTGCACCTGTCATCGCCTCTCAGTCCCATTTTTTTGAGGTACCCCGTAATGAGTCTAATTTCGTTCTTCGATAAAAGAAGAAGCTTTTATCCAAGAAGTCGAGTACTCTATAAATTTATGTATTATGCCAGAGGGTTTTCTTGATCTTCGCTTTTCATTGCTGGATTGTGTTTGGAGGTAACATCTAAACAGAACAGTTTTGTTGCCAAATTCGTCGATTGTGTCGGGGCAATACCGATAAATAATAATCTGAGCTTAATAAACTCTTCATAAGTCACGCCCCCAAAGTTCATTATTCAATACTGTTGAGTAATTAATCATTACGTAACAAAACACGCGTAAATGTATTATTCAACAAGAGTAGAAAAGAATATTTATATTGTTTAGTTATTAACGAATATTGTTATGCTTATGATTCACCCCATTGGCTTTATTTCGTCTTTTAAAATTATATTTATCTTGATTATACATTATAATATATCATATTTAAATTTTATTTCATATTTTCTTCCGAAAACTTTTAACTTATCATGCTTTCTGTTTCTCGTTCACCATCCGCTTAATAAAAACACTTTCCACTATTTTTTCTCATTTATTGTATTTCCAATATGAGAATTTTTAGGTACTATCTGTTTTCCTGAGCTTTTCAGAGTTTCCACTCCTTCAATGGAGTTCTGTCAAAAATGTGACTTGTACGTCTGGGAGTGAAATTGCATTGAAAGCTGACTTTATGTTGATCCAAATTTTGTTTTATTGAAAGAATAAGTTTTAATTTTAATTATCTAAAAATGTCTGTGCGGTGTAGGTACAATATTATATTATAAGCACCATAAATCAGTTATTAATAACTTACTAATTGAGTTATACTGAGAGTGGTCGAACGTAGGAGTTTATTAGTAGTAAAATTATTGTGAGAGAAATATGTTGTACTTTTTTTTTATTTTGTAAGGGCTATCGAGCATTCATTCACCTCTAAAACCATTGTGGGAACTCATTTAAGCATTAGTTTATGCATAATTTTCCAACTTAAAATTTTTTCTTAAATAAACTGCATAGTTTGTATTCCATCGAACACTGAATTTATTACATTGGTTACGGAAATATGAGGAAATTGCCACCAGCGGTGTTTATAATTTTACTTGGCAATGAAATGCTTACTCTTTGACGTACTTATTAGCACTTGCACAAGTATTTACCATTGAAATAATACTCAATTAAAATATCTTATTATTTATTGAAATCATTTTCATTTCTGGATTTGGATTTTGGCACCTGCTTAATTTTTGCTGATTCCGGATCGGATTCTGCGGTTATCGAAAACCAATTTTGTAACCACGGTAGACGTGCCAAAAAAGTATTAATTTCTTGCATAAATTAACGGAAAGTGAAAACAATAAAACTTGCATGAATTTCAAAGGCCGGGATGAATTTTTCCTGGGGGGCTCGTGTTGAAGGAATTACCACTAACTGCTGCACACTATTACACATAAATATACGTTGTGATAATTGAATTTCGGTACGATGACCTTTGGAGATGTGTTAGTTTGCGTTTGTTTATGCGTGAATACGCGTTAAAAATGTGATTACTGGGATCTTCTCTATATATTAACAAAAAGAAGGAATTCTATAATTTGCAAAGTAAAATAGGAAACATAGAAGGCATCTGCTTCTTTGTAATTACTTATATTATACCGCATAATTGATTAAAGTAGTAGGAATTGTTGCGATTGAAATTGCAGATTGCGGGTAGGTGTATAAATTATTCAAATTGATGCTTGGATAATATAATTAAAAAAATTGTAAATGTGGTGCAAAAGTTTCTCAGGTATTATTGAAAAGTGATTTATGCTAATATCTTTAATGATTATTTCGCAGACAACTCGTGGAGTTAGTTTTTGTATGATGCCTGCTTATTTATAAGTATTTTTTTATTTCATCCAACTTTGAAATCCAATTTTTACTCACACGAATCGCGACCTACAAGTGGAGACTGCTGGTCTAACCTAACCGCAATTTTTTTTGCCGACTACCCAGTACCAATAATTTTCCTGACAAACTCCATCCATCCACAGCAAGAACAAAACAGGATTTTCTTAAATTATACTCGTTTTTTATCAAAAAGTTATATCTAGTTTTATCGTTTTGAAGGAGTTAATTTTCAAAACACATCTTGAAGTTTTTATGTTTATATTTGTACGTAATTGCCTGTATAATGGTCTAGTTGGGATAATTTAGTTCATTTAGTTGACACTAATAGGTGGTTTTCTAGCTCATTAGCCTTTCTGTGCACGTACAATTCGACCTTGTCTAAAAAATTAACATTTGTACGGATGCATTATAAATCCTCAGAACGGTTGCATGCAAACTGGAATATTATTATAGATAGCTGCCGGCGTTGTTTGAATTGCATTGGTTATGGCAAGAAAGCAATTTTGAGTATAGCTAAATCAGATGAGTTCAGCTCTAGGAGATTCATAAAAGTTTTATGTTCTTGGCATATCAAATTTTTGTGCATCCTTCGTGATATAATAACGATTGTAACAAACTGACAGCTTTTCTAATCTAATGTTTTCAAAGAGACTTTTTCTCGAAATTCTGTTGTCCAACGTGGGTTTCTTAAGACGTAGGCTGCTAACTTTACGTATATACTTGACATCAAGTTAAAGTTATCAAATGTAATCTTTTACATGCATTTATTGCTAATATATTTAAATGTGCACTTTTTATTGGCTATAAACGTGCATTACTAAAATTATGTAATTACTTTTTATTATTATTTTGTGGAATAAGAGGTCAGATTGTACTGCTGCTATTATTTTATGAAAATCCCTCTTGACATGTCGCATATAATTGCGAACTTAAAAAACCGTTATTACTATGCTGCACATATCACCTATGATTCACATTCACATAAGAAACTTTTTTTCTTTCTTCATTCTGGGCCTTCCCCAGTTACTTCTCTTTTTGGCGCTGGAAAACACATCAAATTTGGCAGATAGCTTTACTGCTTTTCGGGGTATTCGCTTTGGACATTAATAGACTTTTGCATATGGTGAAACCAGCGTTTATATCCAATCGGTGGACTGTTGATTATTTTCGAGTTCTTACCAATAAAGTACACCAAATTTTGAGCATTTCTTTGCACCATCTGACACGACTTTGTTTTTAAGTTTTTGTCAAATTGTGTAGGTTCCAACGACTAAAACGCTTCCGTACGTTTAAATGATCATGCAAAATCCTGTGTTATTGTTTTTTGAAGAACTATCACCAGCACCAATTTTTGAGCAACCAGAACCAGAGCAAGAATTTTGAAAACCAGCTATAAAAATTACTCTTGGATTGTGGTTAATTTCCAAAAGTCAAAACAAGCTGACCGATGGAGCATTTAAAATCATAAAAAATCATAGCACCAAAATTTTCACATGAAAGTTCAATTTTTGGCATAATCATTTTCTTTAAAATGCTGTGTAAACAAAAGTTGCCCATTTAAGTACAAAATTTCAACTGCATTATATTATGTAAAAAATGTTAAATTTAACGAATGTGCTCGTTCTTTTGCAAACATTGTGAAAACATTTTTTTTATACGTGTCAGTAAGATTTTTAATTTGTTTTGTAATCGAATTTTAAAGTACTTCCAGATGAGCAATCGCTTTATTCGCACAGCTTTGTATATCCGACAACAATTCAATGATCATTAATAAAAAATCAAAAGCAAACATTTTTTTGGATCACTGGATTTAAATAAAAATTAAGAAATGTTGCAAGGAGTAATTTTATATGTTGATAGGTTCGATTTATGGTCTTGTTGTCGCGTAATTCTCTTGATAACACAACACAGTGTTAGATACTTTATTTAATGGATCATGAGTGTCTAAATGCAATAATACTTTTTATGAGGTTACAAATTTTAGAAAAGATTTAAGAGAAATATAATTATTTTATGTTTTAACAAGCAGTTTGTAAGACATTTTGTAATGGAAATTTCATGCATATTGCAGTTTTTATTGCTTACTTTAGTGCTTGTTTTCAAGTTTTTAGAGCATTTTTAGTGCATAAATGAGCGTCATAACTAGAGTACGGACTTTTAAGCTTAAAAAATCGTGAAAATAGCGCTTAAAACAGCACAAAAAATTGTCATTATATGCATAAAAATATGCATTAAACTTTAACGTAATAATTAATAAGCATTAAAGAAATTTTCTGAAAAAAAATTTATTTGAAAATAAATAACAATAATAAAGCAACAAAAAGTAAAAAAGTAGTAATAAAAAAACAACACAATAAAATAATAATTATTACTCTACAACATTTCTAAAAAATGCAATTACTCTAAATTTTCCATTAAAAATTTATTACGGCGATCAATTAAGATGTGTTTTTTGGAAAAACTGCGTTCTACCTCCACACTGGTAATTGGGGTGTTCTTAAATTTCACAATAAGGTTTTGTGGTATTTCAAAGTTCATTTCTTCATTAAAATTTCCATTTAAAACACTAGTTATTTGCTTTAAAGTACTAAATCCAACATTTATTGCCAATACTTTTTTTAATTTTTTATTTATTTTTAAATCTATCTCCCCTAGACCTTTTGAAGTAGCAATTTCAAATATATTTACTAAATTACATTTATAGCTTCTTCTTTTTTTTAAGATCTTTAAATTTTTCAAAATTATCTTCGTAGTAAATATTCGCCTTGTGATAACGGGTTCAGGAGGTAGAGGAACTCCAAGCAACATTTCTTTAAAAGCTTGAACTCTTAGTGGAGCCTTTACAAAAATTTTCTTTTCATATTTTACAAGCTCGTTTACCATTGGAAATTGAAATAAATAAAAGTATTTAAGTATCCACTGTAATTTTTTTAAAATTTATTCAACATGTGCTAAATTAAGCACTAAAAAAGCTTAAAACTAAATCTAAGCATAAAAGTATCAAAATAAGCATGAAAAAATAGCGCCAAGTGACTTATTTTTTATCAGATTCATGGACATTTGTATCAATTACACTTCTGCTATCAATATTTCTGTATAGCAAATTTTCTAGAAATCCGTACTCTAGTCATAACACTTGAACGTACAACAGAGACTTGATAAGGCACTTACTAGAAGTGCCTAAAAATTTGATCCTTACACCCCAACCAAATACATATTAATTAGCTAAGATAATTTTGCAGTATTCCAAAACTAATACTTAAAAAGTTGATCCAGAGGTTTGGGGTTAGTGAGGAGCCCAAATAAGTTCCAAAACATTCGGCTAAGTCCGAGATGTTTGAGTATTTTATCAAAAATCATTACTGACACGTTCTTTCTATTTGTCTCTGTTGTGGTCAATTTTTTTTATTAACTTCAATTTTTTCTTTCCTTTACTAATTTTTTATGCTATCTTGATCAGTCAGTATATGCATTTATCTCTTTGTCACTTTTCTTCTCTAGATGTCAAAACTGTTATTCCTTTTTAAAAGCTTCCAGATCAGAAATGACGTTGAAATTTTGAATTGTTTAATTTTTTGCTTCATCTGTTATTGAATTTTCCGGTGGTTGTAGATAATAAAAAGAAATTTTTTTTCGTTAGGTAATCAATTGGATATGGCTAGTTTTGTGAATTATTATTATTATTATTAATATGTTTCGATTAATGCTTACCAAATGCTTATAATTTATCAGTAGTGGTTGATCTGAATTAAATCATGCATAAAAAGGTTTTGAATTTTGTTTGTTAATCTGGCATTGAAATCTCCAAGAACAGCGGCACAAGATTTCAAAGCTATTTATGCGTTGCCATGGAAAATGACGAAGCGTAAACTTGAAAAGTGCACCACTTTATGTGCGTGTTAGTTGCGATAGTATCTCTTCTAATCATTATTATGGAACGAGCACTGAAAATGATAGTAAACTGGTAGCCATTGAGGTTAAGATTGTTACTCCAATGTGTGACTCTATGTACATAATATGTGTGTGTATTTACTATTTTTACACTGTAAAAGTGTGTGTAGTTGGATTATTCTCAACTGCATCTATTTACAGCCAACAGCTAAACACGAACAAGTTTTTGTTCTTCAGTCGTATAATTTTAGATCTTGCATACATCCGACCGGTTTATGCTAATGTCCGAAGGTGTATTTCATTTACAGCATCCTGTGACGATATTAAACTCGTAATTATTCCAAAACATAATCTACACTATCTATTTCAACGTTAGTTTATTAATAGAATATTTGCTATCCATTACATTTTTCTCATTACCGCGATTACATTCCAACTGTGCTATCCATCTAGCAAACTATCCATATCGTTCGGACTAAGAAATTTGATTTTCTCTTCCTTTTTTCCCAGTCTCACTCTATCTCTAAGTTCGGCCAGCTCAATTGCTGAAAATTGGCCCTTACTTCAAAACGAAACCATTACGGAAATCCCAAAAAAATTTGGCCAAGCAAGAAACGTACATTTTCAGGGATTCCCCTGCGGGGCTTACGCCCTACAGTTAATACCTATAAATTATTTTCGAGTAATTGCTACCGTTTTCAACATTATGTATGTCATTCAATCTATCCCACAATATAATTATTAGGTAATCCGATATTGCCAATAGTTAACTGTTTATTATAAGAATTTATGTCATAATTTTTTTGTATTATAATGTTTTCGTTGTTGGTCAAGTTTATGGCCAAATCAATTAGCCAAGAATTTATATTGCTTATTTTAATTTAGCAAATAATTTAAAAAAGTTTAAAAGGCTAATTTTTTTTGAAATTATCAATTTGTATTTTTTTTTCTTGGCTTGGAACAATAATTTATAACCTAAAATATTATTTGTGCCAAATTGTTAATTAAGTTTGGTAAAATTTTATTTATTTAAAAATTGCTTGTCAAAATTTCTAATTTATTTTAATTTGAATATTTAACCCCCTCGTGTTTGGCCGTCGTGTAAATGTTGGAACAATTTTATGGTAATAATTTTGACTGAAAAGTTTTGCCGTAACTAATTGGGGAACTTTTTTTGAAAATGCGGAGCAGTGTTGAAATGTTAGTTATTTTGTAGGACTTGTTCATAGGCTCGCGGATGTTCACCTCGAATGACCGACCTTCACAAGGTTACCGTCGTTCCCTACTGCGTTTTTATTCAATCTAATTTTTTGTCTCTGTAGTAAATTTGCTCCATCATAAAGGTTTTTTTTGAATGGCTCAAGTTCCTTCGTCTGGTCACTTTCGGCCATAACACCTACCCGGTTTTGCAAGCTTTGCGGTGGTTGTTCTTGTTTTTGGCCAAGATGGATGACCTCCAGTTATAAATTTAGTGTGTAATGAGCCGGGAATTTTGTCGTACTGGATGGCTTATCGTCCACTTTTATTAATAGTACTTGTAAGGCTCGACCATATCAACTTTTAGTCTCGCATATTTTCTATAGAAGTTGATATTTTTTGCTTTACCGGCGATGTTAGCTATAAATAGCAATTTTCTGTACCGAAGAAGTGATTGTATGTGAGCCAGCGCCCCGTTAGAGCTACAGTGTAATTATCAGGCATTCCAGTACTGGCGCCGACTGACCCCGGCTGCGGGCCTCATTAGCTACCCAGCAATTTGCCATCACTAACACACGCACTCAACTTTGCAATAAAAAAATATCTAAGTACTTCAGTTCCTTGTTGCTCTAGGCTCTAGATCATCTTTAAATTTGCTGTAGTAATTTTAATGCACAGTTAAACGATCCGTGTGAATTTGGATGGACTACGACAAATCTTTTTTTCCATCAGAAAATCTCGCGGAAATTTTCGATTATTGTAAACAATGTATCTCCTTCTTGCTAACTTCTATGTCCGTCATTGACCCTAGCAAGGCTGTTTCAAGGCCGAACGTTAGCCGAACTCGATGTTTTTATGAGATCGTTTCTTCAATTTGATCTCATTAGAGCTTCAATTTTGTTGTTAATTTAATGCAACGCGCCATTGCCAACAGGTCATTGTCATTTCAACTGGTTTTTCTTATGGCACCTGAAAATTCTTGACCTATGCATCACTCGGCAAATTAGGCGTTGAGAGGTGGGATGTCCATTGTAAGTTGGAAAATCTGTGTTTTGGGAATTCTTATTGATGATGCACAAAGAAATGTCTCAGTAGGCGAAACAGGTCTTTTATGTAATAAGTGGCCTACGAGTAGGCTAATAGAATTAATCTAGCACAAAGCTTCCTCCTATGGATTGACCGAATAACTTCCTAAAATCTCTTCTATTTTTAGCTTACATATTTTGCCAAATATTTACAATTTACGTCAATGGAAGTCTTTCCATTACTTCGATTAACTAATCATTTTATTGAACCATTTGATTTATATGGATGGACGTTTAATTAAATGCTCTCCTTCATAAAGATCTGAGAGATAACAGACTGATTTACATTAATGCATCTGCATTGCAATCTTGTGGACTTATTTAGCCAACGCGTTGGTATCAAATTGGATTTAAGAAAATAAGAGATAATTCTATATTTACTTTACATTTTATTATTTTGCAGCATTCCTATTATTTGCATATGACCTCGTGGGTACGATATTGGGTTGTAACATTTACAGGGTGGATATCTTAATTCAAGTACTCTTCAGTTACCTTATAGAGTCATCTGATATGCTTTAGTTTGCTATTTTAATAAATTTATGACAAAATATAAAAAATACCGTTCTTTTATAATAATAGGTCTGTGACCTGTTATTATTGTAACAACAATTAACAACTCAAAAAAACATTTAAACTTCCATTACTATTTATGGGTGTCTATGCTTCTGTAAGCCAAAAAAATACTGTTATATTTAAAGGATCGCCGATTTAGCCTCTTGAAATAGTAAAAATTCATTAATTCATCTTTAATCGTTTTCATTTCGTCTACCATTATTATTAAAATTTTTTTAATGCTCCCAGGGAGTGGTACTCGAATGGTACACATGCCAATCTTTCGATAAATTATTTTTATCTAATCTTAAATTTTTTTGTTTAGATCCTCATCTACAAGGAACCAGCGGATACAGATCCGAGTTTCAGGAGAGAGCCATTGTGGTTTCCTTACAAATGTTCAGTCTTATATTAGAACGTAGTGTAGCAATTCTTCACGAACACATTAAAGATAATCCGGAAAGCGTCAAGAAGCTCACTTCAACTTCATTACCACAAGATTTTCAAACACTTTTACCACCGATCAAAGTATGGAGTGATTGGATGTTGTGCCATAGTAGCGTTTGGAATCCTCCGCCTTCTACTTTGGATTACAGGGTTGGGTAAGTAACACTTTAAAACATTTTGAAACTCAATTATTTTTGTTTATAAATATTTTATTACTCTAGTGTAATCCATTTTGAATTTTTAATTCACGTAAAATTTAAATGAGATTGCGTGTCGTAGGTTAGTAACAGTTTCGCTAGTTTTTTATACAAACCAAGTCGTAAAAGTGAAAAATAGTTGAAATTTGTGTTTTGGTATGCAAGCGGTTTTTAACCTTTTTGATTTGCATAATTTTAATATTAGTTAAATATTGAAAAAAAATTATTTTTAAACAAATATTAGTTAATGGTTTCGGTTATTGATTAATTGAGTCGACTATATTTAGCAAAAACTTGCTTATTGAAATCATTAATCAAATATAACTAAATAACTCAGCTACCATACGTGGTTTTAAACTCATTAATGTTATTAATGTTTATCCACGCGTAGGCCTCCAGGGGATGTGTGGAGTCGATTGGCGTCATTGATGAATTTACTCGAAAAGTTGGATCACAGTATTTCGAATTTATTTATTGCCGAGCCGAGAGATGGTAAGTTATCCAATCATTTGTATTATTTAGGAAATTAGCAACCATCTGCCCCTTTAAAATCCCCTTATTTATATGCACATGTCGTTCATTTCGTACTTTCAGCAACTTCCCAATGTATAAGATTATCTTTAGGGTGCATTATAATTAAGTAAATAATCTCATTGGAATTTTTAATTTAGGTTATGAATTGGTACGATTATCGGAAGACACCGTGCTCAGTGGATTTACTCCACTCATGTATAACGAACACGAACCATCGTATGGTCCTGTCGAAGTAGAAGCAGAACTTTCTCAATTAGCATTGCGTCTCGCCAAAATATTATTCTTCGGCACGGTGTTCCTTTGCGGTTTGGAACCACCCGTACTCAAATTAGAAATCGATAACGACTTCAGCGAATACATTTCAATAGTTAGTTTGTCATCTAACACGGATTCCTCACCATCTCCTCCAGAATTGGTAAACTTCTTTTCTTATTTTTTTTGTTAGATAATTACTATTTTTCCCATCTTTCCAGATCGATGACCAAGATTTGTTGGTGGAAAGTTTCAGCGAAGACGAAACGGATTCCGAAGATGTAAAGCTTCCCATCAACGAAAATGCTTCATCCGAAGTTCGTCAACTGTTGAGTCGAAAAGTTGAACTGGAAAAACGGCAACGCACACAGGAGTTGCATCGTCAGCGGGTGCAGGTAGGATTTTTATTTATAACAAAATGTGCATGTCGATCACGTATTGCTCTGCTCCGAGTGTACTTAATTGTAGACGAATCGTGACCACTTCATGTAATACGCTGTACTTAAACACTCTTAGAATATCTTAATGAATTTTCAGAACCAACTGTAAAATGAAGAATTTCTAATTTTTCCATAATAAATTTGGCCGCGGTTGGATGGAAAATGGCCGTTCCATTTTCGGTTCCTTAGTTCTTATTATCTGATAAGGTCCTTCCTTCTATTATTATTAATTTATTGTTGCAATTTATAACTGTTCAGTTATCTCTTGCAGTTTTTCTTTCAATATTTAGCCCCAAGCTTCGATTTGATAGATTTATAGACCTATAGATTGTTATGTAATATTTCAATTTTTTTTTGCACATCTACGGTACTTTTTGTAGAACTTTCCTTAAGTAACTCGAGGGGTGTTACAGATTCTGAGATCTTTCATGGTGATGCGATTGCAGGATGCTCGGATTAACTAACAGACGTTAATGTTAATGCAGGTTAGATGTAAGACCTTCATTTTTTTTTTTTTTCGATTTGATAGATTTATAGACCTATAGATTGTTATGTAATATTTCAATTTTTTTTGCACATCTACGGTACTTTTTGTAGAACTTTCCTTAAGTAACTCGAGGGGTGTTACAGATTCTGAGATCTTTCATGGTGATGCGATTGCAGGATGCTCGGATTAACTAACAGACGTTAATGTTAATGCAGGTTAGATGTAAGACCTTCATGCATGTTTAAATTGTTTCACCTCTGCATCGGTCTATGTTTGTTGTTACAAATTGATAAGTATAGGAACAAATTGAATTTACTGTTGGCGCAACACGAACGATTTATTTTCAATGGAATAATTAAACTCTTCTACGTGTGCCATTATAACTTTCAGGGTTTTGATGTGTCTGCGGTCACGTTTGTAATTGCTATGTTAAATTGTAATAATTGTGGGTCAGTCGGTTTGTGTTTTCAGTGGTCAAGGTCGAGACTCTTGGCCATAAAAAAATCCATTTTCTTTTAACTGCAAGACTCGTTAATTTAAGTTCAACTTTTTATTCTATGTTGTTACTTCTACTGGGTTAACCACTTCCTTCGTTTTCTTTTTTGGTATGTATAAAACATTTGTTTAGTTAACCTTTTACTACCTCACTATTCGTTTAGTCGTTCATAAGGTTAATTGAAATTGCTGTTAAAATTTGGGGAGACTTCTTTGAACACAAAAAAATCTTTATTTCTAACTTACAATATTTATATTACCAAATTTTAGCATTATCCGGGCCACAGATAACTCTAAAATTCAAAAAATTTAGAAGTTGCTTTAGTAAGTTTTTCATCCTTGTTCAAATAGCGAGAAATGTGTAATTAAAACTACAAGAACGGGATAGACAGGTTAATTCACCTGCTGCGCTTTAATATTTTTGAATCATCTGTTGAAATTTATTACAACTACTTAAATACGCGATTACAAAAATAATAATCCTTAAAAATGGCACTTTTTGGAAATTTAAAGATACGACGGATCACGACAGCAAACTGTCAATCAAATTATCTTCTAGTAAGCGACGCCTAGGAGTAGATCAACGAGAATTGCTGAATAGGTGAATGAAATGATGATTAGAGTAGAAAGATAAATTAAATTGGAGGCGAGAAAAGCCTTCAAGCGTGCCAAATTGATTGACAAATTTTTTAATATTATTATAATATATAATATGATATTACAACTTT
This sequence comes from Rhagonycha fulva, assembly GCA_905340355.1. NCBI lineage: Eukaryota > Metazoa > Arthropoda > Insecta > Coleoptera > Cantharidae > Rhagonycha > Rhagonycha fulva. Next base: position 7,224,545 of record HG996559.1, read on the forward strand.
TAATTTATGTTGACTAAATGATGTGTAACAAAATTTATAGTTTGGCAGGTTATTAGTATTATTTACGATTTTATCGCTATTCATTTAATGTGGTTAAGTGTGCGTCTCGTGCTGAGAAGAGACACATTTAAAATTTGCTGTTTGCAATTATTAAAACGTTTGGAATTATGTTTTTATTTTGGGTGTGGGGAAAACATAATTTTTCTCTCAAATTCCTCGTTGTCTCGCGCGATTATTTGGATATATCTTGAAATATTGCACAGTCTGTGGTTTATGGCATTATTGTTATTTATTTTAATTGCTTTTCTATTCTTACTAGAAAAGGTGCGGTTAGTAATAGAAATTTGTCTCTGGGGCCAATATAAATTTTTTCGCACGATCAATATTCCCGCTATATACAAGTTAATTCGGTAGGAGTTGTTAATTCATGAATATATTCTCGGAGGCAGCTTCTTTAGAAGCGAAGTGTTTCAAAAACGTTCGTCATATTTCACTCGTCCAGCTTCCTTGTTTTTGCTTTTTTACAATTTGCTTAATTTTTTTTTCTAGAAAATATTACAACTATCAGTTGTTAGTGTCCTTATCGAAATATGTCCAAAAATATTAATTCCCGATACAAACTGTTTCGTCGATTATTTAGATATGATCAAGACTATTGTCGAGGCTCATGCTTACACACTTATGGTGCCTTTAATTGGTAAGGATGGCGTTCAAACTTGGCGATAGGATTTTTGAGCAACTTTTTTTTTCAGTGTTAAACGAATTGGAAGGCTTGGGGCGAGGTGGTAAGTCACCGGCCCCTACATCCCGGCCAGTTGATACGGACCCAGAACACGTACTCAAAGTAGCTAATTCTGCCAAACTTGCATTAGAATATTTAGGAAATCGCCATTATAATATTAAATGTGTGACAACTAAGGGTACCACGTTGCCCACGTTTACCTTCACCGTCGAAGACGACGATTCTACTCTAAAAAATGATGACAAAATTTTAGCCACTTGTTTAACTTTATGTAAAAATAATAGGGATCACGTGGCAGCCGATGGTAAGTTTGGATTTAAAAAGGGGAGGTTATCAATGTCCCCCAATTACATACTCTTTATAGCCAATTCTGAGAAAATCAATTTTGAAAGAGACATCAAATATAAATTATGGATTTTCTCTGAATTGGCTCTAAAGCGTAGTGCTATAACTTGCACAAGTTCCAATCATAGTCACTTATAATGAAATGGATTAAATCGGTTTGGGGACATCGATCGCTTCCCCTTGTAAGAGGAAAAGGGTGGAAAAAAACGTTTGTTTTGTAGGTAAACCAAAGGAATTGTATCGGGAAGTTGTTTTATTGACTGAAGATCGAAACCTCCGCGTGAAAGCTTTGGCAAGGGATCTACCCGTACGGGAGCTTCCCGATTTTATGCAGTGGGCCGGGCTAGGATGAACTTGATTGTAAATAAGATATTCGTGAAAGGAGAACGTGGAATTGTCATGACCATGGGGTTAATGACTTAAGGTAAGTTTTTCGCTTATGGCCGCAAGCATAGGAAACTAATAAGAAATAATAAATTAGATTATTCTTCAATATTATTTCTTATGCTTACGGCCATTGTGAAGCAACGCTAATATTTAGATTAATAATAATTCGAGTAATCTTTTTAGATATTAAAAAATGGCACTCGATTTTTTGTAACTCGGAGAATTTTTATTATATTTTAAATTTTTAAAATTAGAATTTTGGGCTGTTTAACTATAAATTTCTACATTGTTATGTGCATGCTGTTTCGAGATTAGTACTAAATGGTAAATTAAAAAATAAATTCATATCGGCGGTGTTTTTATATTTATATTCCTGCAGTTACACAACGATTACCATCAACTACTGTAGGCGAACATTGCATAATTTTTCGATTATTGTTGTTATTCTTTTTTAACATTGTATTGAATATACATATTTTATATAAACGAAAATAACTTTTATAATGTTTTAATGACAGTAAAAATTTAACTTTTACCTACACCTTAGTACTTATTTTTTTATTGTAATATCTACTCGTCTCTTTTTGGTTTCTTTTATTATTGTACTTATAATTGATGCAATAAAATATTTGCAATTGTTATTTTGGATTGTTTTTTCTTATTCTTAATTGAGGATTTCGTCTTGTTATTACGAACTACCCCAAGTACAGATGCACCCGACAACATTGGCCAAGTGTCCTCCGAAGCACGGAGACGATCTTAAGAAAATTGGACGATTTTAAGCACTCATACCGCCAAGGTAAGTTTTGTAAAAAATTCAATACAGCTTCGTTAGATAAACGTGCACTAAAAATATTTTTGAACAAGTTGGTAATTTCTTCTGATTGCCGTATAATTGTGTGTTCAGCTGCAAATAATAAAAACAACTTTGTAAAATAGTAAATCTGCATCTTTTAGATGCAGGATAAAATAACAATACAAATTAATGAAGATGACGACCGAGACAGCAGCTGCAAGAAACTTAATAAAAGTTTATGTATTTTCTTGGCATTTGTAAAATTTTCATTCAAATTGGATCGCGTGATTGATTTATTGTGCTATATTATTTAGTATTGGATCGTTATTAAATCGATGATTTATATTTCTCATTGGTGCTATAATCTTTGAAATAATAATCGTAAATATGTCCGAAGTTCAATCAATTACCTATAGCTACTTAATATTCTTAAGGCATGTTATGTCCTACACAAGTCATTCATATAGGTAATATGCATTGATTTAATGGATTGCTTTGTCGTCTTACAATTTGTAGTAACCAGCACCTCGCATCCTAACACACGAGCGGTTCAAATCAGGTGGGAGAGTGCACATATCAGGTCAATATTCCACAAGCTTATTTATTACCTACTATTGTTTTGTGGCCACAACTTCTCACCTGTTGTGAATTTACTACTTACAGTTACTATACTTCTTCGACTGCATATCTTGCAGTATAATTCTTTTGTATTTTTTCAATTGCACCTCATCTATTTTTCCAAATGCTTCAATTCAAGTTGTTTTTATGAAAAATTTGCCGCCAATATCCCAATGAACTTCAGTTTAGTCTAAAACAACTCAATTATTTACTGATAGACCATTTTACAATTTGGATCAATCCGCAATACCAAATTACAAGTAATAATTTATTGTTAAGTATATAATGTAACTTGTGGTTCACACTTGGATGGGTAGCCGTTCAGAGAATTTTGCCCCATAGTGGGGTATGGCGTAATCTCCTTTTTAATGACCGTAGAGCTTGATGGGCAGAAACGAGTCTTGGGAGCTCCCGTTTCCGTAAGTACGTTTTGATTTGTTAATCAATGATTGTTAAAAGATTATTCGCCAGATTCACGCCGGAACCAGGCTAAGCTACAAAATAAAATCAATTACACATTGACCGTCTCAATTACTTACGAAGTTTTTTACTCAAATAACCACAGCATTTTTTTTAGAATTTATTGTTATAGAATAATTGTTGTTATAAAATTCCGTGGTTTGGAATCCACGTTAAGCTATGAGTTCTATGCATCCGCGTAAACGTTAGGAATTCTGAAAAACTACATATTTGGACTTCAATGATCAAGTATACTTTGTTTCTCCACATTAAAAATTAATATCTCTAAACTGAACCTCTAAAAGATATGTTAAAAAATCAATGTTAGTTTAGCATAGTAGAATTATGAGGGGGAGGCAGCTGAGATGCTGGGAATAATGAATAGAATTTACCATAATAATGAATAATAAAGAGAAAATTGCGAATGAACCAAGAATTTTCTAGAACTTTGGTAATCAAAATTGTAGATTCAGAAGAATTTTGTTTTATTTAATCGACCATTGAGTAAGATGTTTATAAGTATGTAATAAACGGTTTAATAGTAAACTTAAAATCATTAAGTTAAATTTATTTTGTAATAAAGTTTAACATTACCCGTAAATGTCGGATGATGCTCGATAATAAGTAAATTTTATAATTAATTTTTTAATATTAGTAACATCAGAAGTTCAAGCAACAATAATTTACTAATTATTAATAATATTGTTTTCTTGCATTCGCAAGTACCGTCGTATTATTTTACAAAGGTTTTGCAGAATGCTTTCATAAAAAGTCCTAAAAATTAATGATCATTAATTTGTTTTTATTTGGAGATTAGCGAATAATTTAATTTATTGTATTTAAGTGTATACAAGTCATGAAATTCAGTCTAAAATAATTTTTAATGATCATTAACTTGGTAGTGTGTTGAAATTTACAAAGCTTTAATAAAATATCTTTGACGGTTTTCTTTATAGTTGGTAGTTTAAAAATAAAATAAAGTTGGTAGTATAAATAATTCTGAAAATCACGAAGCAATCGTGGTTACAAATTTCTTTAAATGATCAGAGGTTACATTACCCTTGCCCTCCATCTTTTAAAGTAATTTAAATGCGATTCAAAAAGTAATATCACAGATTAGTATACAGATAGCCAACCCCATTGTTAAAATGGTTAACACATTTCTTACCTGAAACCATGTTAGTACTGGAGACGACTACCAGAGGCGCATTTCTGGGATACATCACAACATTGAACTATGGTGGCTACTGGATACGCTTCATAGATGTCGTTTCTAAAATATCTCATGAAATCTCAAGTAGAAAATTTTATTTGCCGACGGCTTAAGGGTTTACTTTCCTTCAAGGCATGATACTATAACGGCATAATAAGGGGTATTATGTATCACCAACGTTATCATAAAGGTGACAGTTATGACATAAAATAAAGTTTTTCGGTAATTCCTACCAATGAAATCGATACGATTTACCAAAATATGTTATAACTGTCACCTTTATGATAACGTTGATGATACATAATACCTCTAAATGTATGGTATAATTAATTTTCTGCTTAAGATTTGATGAAATATTTTAGAAACGACATCTATGAAGCGTATCCAGTAGTCACCATAGTTCAATGTCGTGATTGCTCCCAGAAATGCGCCTCTGGTAGTCGTCTCCAGTACTAACATAGATTACAAGTTATCGGGCATGAAATATTATGATATAAACTATGACATATGTTTCGCTTTTATTTGAGATTTTCGAAGCTTCTAGCTTTGCTCGGGTAATCTGCGACCTTCTAACTCGATTACTAAAGGGTAATCTAACCTCTCATCGAAAATAAGAATGAATTTTTCATTCAATAAAGAAAATTATTCAATACGAAAAAATGCTGGAGCACAGTGGTCACACGATTTGACTATGACCGCTAAATACCTGGTTCGAATCCGGGTGAAGTAAGAACTTTATTCTGGTCGTCTCTCTGGTCCTCCAGGCTGGGGGTTCTTCGTCGGGCTGGCTTCCCGTCGTAGGTAAAAAATGCAATGCCGTGAAGACTATTTGATATTAAAATATCATAATAGTCAGCCAAGAACCGTCAGGGTTGTAGCTCTGAACGTTTAACGTTTTTTTAACGAAAAAATACGTTTGTGGTAGGATATTTACTTCAAATGGACATTGTTACTCAATAACCAGTTAAGCGATAAATTGAACTTTTGTTAGAATATCAGCTCGAAGTGAGTCTTAATAAAATTTTAAAAAATCCATAGAAATATGAAACTGAAGATTAACTGGTGTGTAATACATTTTTGTAAAAAATTATGTTGTTTTAAAACAGATCGTAATAAACTTTGCAAAAGTAGAACTACCGAAGTTTTGGATTTTATTTTACAATGGTACCGTTTATAACTTTGACCCTCTTCTCCTCAAAACGATTGAGGATTTGTCAGCTGACGTGGTTATCTACATTTTGGAAACAAAGTCGAAAAAAAAAATAAAGGAAATAGCGTTATCAAGAGGCTCACCAATAGTCTGCACTTTTATCTGGCTAACCCAAGGATTAACCTCATTCTGGGCTTAACTTTTCTAATTATGTTTAGAATTTTCTGTTGTACATTGAATTTTTGAAAACCTTTAGATTTTATGATTTAGGGATCTTCTTGAGAGTATATAGAACTGCTCAATTTTGGCCACCCTTTCATCTCCAAAAAATGTCTTTAAGCCTTTACGAGTTCTCCTTGGTTCACAGTGTGTGCTTCCAAGGCAGCCAGAAAACAATAGGTTATTGCTTTTAATATAACGATCTCCTTAAGTTTTCCTTGGCGTATGATGAATTTCACGATTTTGGTAGGTGGAATGCCACTGATTCAGCGGCGCATAGTAACAAAGTTATATGGTCAGCTGGTTTCCTTTTCTTCGTTGCATACATGGCGTATAGAATCATCTGCACACCTCATCGTGTGAAGGTGCTTGTTTAATCTACAGTGTCTAGTCAGTATTGTTTCAAATTTTAGTAAAGGTGTGCGTATTGTAGCTCTTGGAGCAGTTCAGTTCATTAGCTCTTTGGGTCTCGCATCACCTTGACTTCCATTAGCCCAGCAGAAAGAAAGCATATTTTGATTAGATATCTTGTTCAGTGTCTGAATGTAGTGAAGCACCAGACCACAAGTAATCTTATGGCCCTGAGGTGACATCATAAAATCTGCTTATGGGCCAGATAAAACTTTGAACTAGTAGGATTTGAATCTAGGAACTTTTGATCCTAAGTCCTCAGCCTTTACCACTAGCCCGAATTACTAGTAATACCATATCTTCCAACAGTTCAGGTTAAGGGCAGCTTGAACTGTCACCTCCTGCATATGAAGATCAAGTGATAGGAAGCAGAAGAGGTCCTAAGCGTTGCAGTGGTCCGCACGTATTACAGCCAGGCACATTGATCTGTGAATCTGGTGCTAAGAGGACACTGTTATTACCTGTTTGGTTTTGGGCCATCACACAAGACCGTAGTAGCTTAGCATGGGTTCGAGAGCCGCGGTATAGAGCCAGAGAGTGTCCATGGGGGATAGGCTTCTTGACTCTGCCCGAAAGCCATCCTTTTGGATGAACAGACGCCAGCTGTTTGTCAATTAATGCCCAACGGAGGATTTTGCGGGCAATAGGGGAGGTTAAAACAAAGTCTTCAACATCAATCTCCAGGTTTCCCCATTTCAGTTTAAAACTGATTTATTTTGGTAGTGATCGTGGGAACATCGTGAAGTTGTAGTGATACCTATTCTTTCAAAGCTAGCACGAGCTTGATTATGCTAAAATTGTGCAAATATGTTGTCTGATAGAAAAGTAAAAAAACTAATCTGAGGTGGGTTGAAGCGTTCCAACTGCAGAGAGAGAAAGTTTTTTCCGCTATTTCTATGATTATCGTTAGCAACGAAAAATAAACATTGAATTGTTATTGCCGATTAGAAGTAGATATGTATTGGAACTTCAACGAATTATAAATATTTATACTTGCCATGAATCAAACTGTTTTACCATTATTATAATATACGTGAAATTTATTGTAATTAGGTAACCAGTTACAACTTTAACAAGTTATTAAAATATTATTGAAGATTTATAACGTAAATTTTAATGAATTCATAACAAAACAGTTGCTACTCGATCTAGGCATTAAAATTTTGCAAGTAAACCAGTTTGAAACGGCACTATTTATAAGTGGGTGATCTTATTTAAATTTAATCTTTCTAAAATCTTATATAAACTATGTAAGGTGTCGTAACCGAAGATAACCCATGTACCGTTGCATTTATTACTTAAACTACCATTATAATTGTTTGTTATGTTATAATATTTCATCCGCTCATCTTTTATTTTTTATTTTCCACGAGGGACTGCAAGCAGCCACCCAGACCTAAAAAAATCTTTCAGGTATATCAGAGGAAATAATTAAATTTAATTAAGTTAGCGTTAATTGGGCAAAAAGGACTATAAATAAGATTATGGTCGTATTAAGAAACGGTGCTTTGGTTCTGAAAAAAAAAACGCGAAGGACAGTAATTTTATGGAACGATTTCTTGGATTGGATTTTGATTCTCTGGGGAAGTACCTAAATTATTATCGAAAGTAAGAAGCCGAAAAGATTTGGTAGCTAAACAACTGTCTCTTCTCATTCGCTTGCTTTGAATGCAATGGAACAATAATAAAAGGAAAAAATTTTCGCATTTTTATTTCTTGACAGGAAGAAATGGATCGTTTAAATATACAATTAATATTAAAATCGATAGAATGGCTAATGTTACCGTTCCAGTAACAAAAACCACCAGACCATTATAAGTTATTTACAATGTTCCGTTACGTGTATCATCGCAATTTAGATTTTATAAAAGGATCACATATTTCCATTGCGGTTTAGACAATATAGGAGGACCGTTAGGTGAGCATTTCCCTTTCGAGCTACTTGTCAGCCGGCTGTGCTTAACAAAGAAGGCAATTATTTGATTTAAGCAGTAGCAGACTACTCTTCATCTCATCCATTCATTTCGCCATTAGAAATTTAATTTCGCCAATTCTTATCGATACAACCAATCGGAAGACAAACCGGTTGTCCACCTGAATTTTAAACAGGTATTTTTATATTATTTTCGCAGCATACGTGGATTGTGCGAAGATAAAAAATGTACGAATTAAAAAAATTAGTATTCCTCCCTTTACAGGTACGCATTTTTATGCTTGATGAATACGCACATTTTTGAAGCGATTGGATCGTTAAGCAAGCTTGGACTTGGACTTGAGATTTTAACACCTCTAATTTATTGATTGAAGGTGTGTTGTGTTGAGCGTTAAAAGAGAATCTTTTCATGTTATTAAAAATGGAAACCTTACACTCTCGTTTGTAAGTTATTTTTACTTCTCTTATTCAATATTTATTCCATAATGCAGTTACCTTCGAGAAGTGAGTTAGGAACAGTTTGGCCTGCTTCACATAAATGCAAAAGTGCATTACTTATGTAAATCGATTCTGGTTCCAACTAAAATGACATTTTTATTATATCTTTGATTGTATTGGTTATGTAAATATATATCACTTTATAGGCAAAAAGTGTATTCTGTGACAAGTGTGAATGCATCGAGAACGCGATGTTCTCACGCAATTCGCATGCACATACTCAGTACAAAATAGCACTGCAGTGAACCGCAAAACTGCATGCATTTGCAAATTACTTACAAGAAAAGTTCTTACTTTTAATTATTTCCTTATGCGAGATTATTTGAAAATCTTTTTGTTAAAGCTTTCCACAAGCATGAGGCAGTAACGGAAGTATCCGTATTGCCAAAGTATTTTGATAGGAAATTCTAGTTTTTCCCATTAAATGAAGACGGTGAGACTATGATACAAAATATAGAAATCAAATAAAAAATATAACTGCTTTTCCTGGAAACCTTCAAGCAAAAATTTTGGATGACTGCTAAAAGGTTTTTCACCACAATTTTATGGTTCAGTTATTAACATTTATTTTGGTTAGACTAAAGCCGAATTTCATGGGCCATTGTTAATTTAGATATCAATTATTTTAATCAACAATTCCAATATTGTACTATTGATTCTCTGACGCTGTTCGAGTTTTGACCTGAAACCTGGGCTACGTTCTTGTAATCTTGGTAGCAAAGTCTTTGTATTGAGTGGTAGCTTAAGATTACGTGGCGCCCAAGACAATTTTTTATTCATAGCCCTTAGTTAACTTCTAATTGGAAGGAACTCTTCAACCAATTTTAGTTTTTGCTCACTAACATAAGCTAGTTAGTCACCAGCCCTGAGGTATTCTTGGGAAATTTCTTCCGTTGCAATGTCTAAGGTGCGTTTATTTGATATCACAAAACCATGAAGTTAATTTAAAAATTTGGACTTACAAAAATTGGAATTACAAAAAAATTCTACCACTTGAATTTTACTTCTATTGCGTGCTTGGGAAAATTTTGAATTAATTTTCTGACAAAAGATGTATAAATTCAAAGAAGTTGTTAAGCCAAATCATTCATCTGGAATTCATCTGGAAAAATAGTTTCTTTATGACGAAGAAGTAGTACTTTTCCATCGCCAAAAATTGTTTATATAAAATTTATAAAAGCTGAAATGGTCAATTGCAAAAATTGCATAATTATGTATTTTTTATTGATTTCTTTTTTAGAATTTTCCAACTCTTTGATTCGAGGACTAGGCAAGTACCACTAGGATTCATCGCGGTTCACGAAACCTAAAGCTATCTTGTGTAAGAATCTCCCTCCCCCCCTTTGTAGGATAGGTACAAAGGACCAAGGGGAAATTCAATTCAAACAGCCAACTCAACCCAGGGACCACCCGACTTGCGTTAGCCTTTTTGGTCACCTTTTATTTGACCATTCAAGGGTCAGAGGATGTCCTAAAACCTGGTAAGAGAAGGGAGGAAACCGGGATAGTGAGGCAGGCGGATAACATTGCAAACCACACCACGTAGAGGGAGTCAGCAATGCTCTCCTTCGTGTTCTTGCGTAGTTAGCCCCTACTCAGTGAGACGGTAGGATTTTGTCGCGGGTTTTGGGGTTCGGTTCGACCGTTTGACAACGGACGATCCACTCTTACCTGTGTAACCCGGCCTTCAGTCTGGGTACACCAGCCAACTTTCCTCGTGCAAGACATGGGACGTCTTAGCGCACGCACTATCTTCTGGGCGTATTAAATCTGATAAACTTTAAAAAAAGAAGGAGGGGAGACCCACAATTTGTGGGTTCCTTCCCTGTCAAATAAACAAAAGACCTAAATCATCGTATTAAAAGCATTTGAGTTAGAGCTCCTCCTCCCCTCTTTTTGGAAAGTCCTTTTTCGGGACGTGCTTACACTCGAAAGTTGTCGAGGGCAACAGCCAAGGATGCACCTCTCCACGAATCAGGGACGTACCCATGGGCAGAAAGTTAGCAAAAAGTTGACAAAAACACCCAAAAGTTGGTCAATTTGGCATTTTTTATGTCTAAATTTACTAAAACCTGCAAAACTTACAAAAAGTTGGCAATTTTGAATTAATTTAGTTGGCAAATTTGCAAATTTAAAATTTCTCCCCTCCCCTAAAAAAGTTGGTTGGGCACGTCCCTGCCACGAATAATCAAGTCGGGATAAGGTAGACGACCGGTCTGATGGGTGACCGTTTTTTTGGTTCCTAAACGCGCCCCAGAAGTCGGCAAGATACCAAAACCACGACTTCAAGGACTTACAGAAGGAAGGGGGACTAAACTCTTGAGTGGGCCCGCTTAGAGCAGCAGGAAAGGTGCGCTAGCGCGCACCCTGAATTTTCGTACTCAAATTTTTTACTCAAGAAAGTAGTAGAGATCGCACAGATCGGGACTATGTAAAACCATCAGGACAAGGATCGTATTTTCCAATTATTTTGATAAGAATAATGAATTTTTCAGAAATTTGGTATAAAAAAATTTCTTTGTGCTACTATTATTTTAATTTTTCCTAAAATAATAAAGGAAACTATTGAGTTCCTTATCCAAATAAAGGATTATTTGAAAATTAAAGGATTTCTTGAAATGAGTGAAGAATTTTTATTTAAAAAAATGTGCGTCTGGAAATTATCGACGTGCACATAAATTATTTTTATTTTTGTGTTCATTAAATATGTTATAAATTTTCATATACGGTGCAAACTTTTCTCGCGGACACCACCATTAAACGGATACATTTTCATAGTCCAAAACTCGGTTATGGCAAGTGTATAATAAGGAAAAGGCTAGATTAAAAGGCTTGAGCAAACGTTTTAATATTCATATTAAGACACCTTCGTTAAGCGAACAGATTTTTATGGTTCCGATGATGTCCGTCCAAGAAAGTTACTATAAATACAGGAATAAATGAATTACCACCAAGAAATAAGAAATTTTCCAAGTATTTTTCATAATTTTCATATTGCCACCACTGCATATACAAAGTGTAACTTAGATTTAATAATAAATTACACCCTCACATAAATTTCAAGAGGTCCTAGGCACGACCTAAAACTGCATTCTTTACTTCTTAGGAATTCTACGCGAAACGAAGAAGTGCTCTCATTTGAGAATGACAATGACAATGAAAAGAGAAGTTTATGACTATTACTATAAGATAGGATTATCAAATTTCACGCTAAATTATTCGTTCCAATTATCCATCGTCCCACTATGGATGAGAAAAATTCAAGAAAGTTACAATACATAGCTTACATATTGTGAAATGAAGGAAGAACAACCTGAATCAGAGGACTTTCATGGCTGAAGAACCTGAGACTCAGGTTCAGAACAGCAATCAATAAAATAATGATACCAATATCTTTGCCATCGTCCATAATGGATAGGAATTATTGCGCATGAGCGTGACCGTACATTGTACGGTTTCTTGGCTACTTGGAACAAACTCATTTATTTAGTCGCTAGGTACTGACTTGTAATTTTTTTGTCCTGATTGCAAAATGATTTTTCCAAAAACTGCATTGAAGATGAAATACGTGCAAATAACTGCACCACCAACAGGTACAAGCCATAAATTAGCTATTATGTAAATATAATTGAAAAAAATTGATTGAAAAAGTGCTTCCAATTATCTTATATGTGCTTATAATAAATAATATAAATAAATATAGAAAATAATTTTTATGGAGTAGTTTTTAATTACTAGGTTTTTTCTAATTAAATAGAATAGTTTAAAGTGACTTTTTAATTTGTGAAATTGCAAATAAAATTTGCGTGCTAAATGTAGATTTCTTGCAAGCTTCATCTAAGCATCTACGACAGATTTGCGAATCTCTGACGAACTCCTATAGTTAATTTAATAGCCTTTTCAGATGCTAACAGTTCTTTCTATTTTAGGGAAAAAATATGCGCACAGAATCAGAATTGCTAATGTCGGGAAAAAAATGAAATATCTAACGTTTATTTTTTGGGTCGCGTTTGAAATATTCTTTTTTTTTAATTAAATCATTAAAATGCATTGGTACCAACTGACAACTGCTTATTTGGTGTTTCAAAAACGGTAGATAATTTAATAAAAAAGTATGAAACTGTTAAGAAAATGAATCAGAAATGGATAGTTTGAAGGCTTGATGGAAAAAAACATGGATCCCAAAATTATCAAATAATATAATTAACTTGAATTGTCTCGAAGTTGGCAGTACGTAAATTTGGCATTTTGGATGTCGTTCAAGCAGGTAATAAATCAGGAAACTCTGGATTTTAGTGAGCTGCTTTCAACTACCTATGTAATTATTACACGCCAGTAAATGTAGTAAATGTTTATTCAAAGGTCTCGCGATATGAAACAAAAGAGTGACAGGTGCAACAACCGGTCGTCGTTCCGATCGCGTCCCGCTCCATTCGCAAAACACAATTTTTTTAAATCCACTTAGCATTATTTTGGAAGCAGTTTGAAATTTAAATTTCAATCGTAACCAAAAGCGTAGTTTTTATTCAAACCGCAGGTAAGAAAATTGTTGCAAAAAATGCCAACATCAAAATATCCAAACAACAACAAAGTCTAAATTTAGACTTATTTGCTGTACCACCAAATTTAAAGTGAACGACTCGTTAATAACGCCTTAAAATTATTAAGAAAGAATTTTTATAAAAAAATTAAAACCAGATCTCGTTGAAGATAAAGTTAACTTTTTTAGTCGAGCTAAACTTTAAGGTACCTACCAAAAGAAGAATTCGATTTTTGAAGAGGAAAAATTTTAATTTTGTCTGCACGATTTTCGTCAAGTTCTTCAAGCAAATCCACATTTGAGTAAATTTTTGTTATAACCTATGTTTACGATAGATTCCGTTACTGGAATTTTTAAATGGTGTAATTTTCCAAAGAATTGTGAACTTAGTTATCTAGCGGTTTCATTTTTGTGCTTTCTGCGTGAACTATTGGGATTTCTAAGCTAATCTTTTTTATGACTTTTTCATGTTCTATTGCAATCCATTTCTTAAAACTTTCGAAATTAGAACATCACAAAAGTGAAAATTAAGAAAGTGAATTGGAAGTGAAATGAAAAGAAAGAAATAATAATAGAAAAGAAAATCTGATAAAAAAGGAAAGAATACGGTAGCTTATTAGCATGATTAAAAAAAATTGTTATATTTTAGCACTCAATTCCATTAGTGCTCTTTTTGTCATGAAGGTGTGCGCAACTTTGACGTTATCTGCATTTTACCTTTGAATTAATTTGTAACAAAATTTGTTAAATTTAACCGTTACGATTTTTTTTACAAGAAATATTGCTACCTCATAAAAACTAATGTCAAGAGCCTCATATAAAATCGAGAGTTAGTTAACCTCTTTAATGGCAATATTGAAAGTTATTTAATATATGAGTCTGAATTTGCGAATTGACTGTGAATAAATCTTCAATTGTATGAATAATTTAAAAAAAATGTATAGAAAATTAATATTCATTTGGTTGGCGATCTTTTTTTATTAAATATTTATATACCTATTTTTTACTATTTTATCCACTTAATGCAAATTGTTAAATAATTATTTACAAAACTAATTGATATAGCATTAAGTTATTAACGAAAGGTGCTATTTGAACTTGGAAGAGTCGGTTTGGTGCTTGATCAAATTTACGTTAATTTATTATATTGGGAGTAATTTATTGAGGAGAATAAAATAAAATCTTCCACATAATAAATTACCGAGGAATTTTAAAGACCCAATAAAATTTTTAAAATATATTATGATGAATTTATAATAAAATTAAAAATTTTTGGTACGGGTGAGGTTTATATAAAAAATTCAAAAATTAAATAAAGGAAAGTCTGCATATTTCTAGCAATTAAAAATTTTGAAATACTTTTTTATCAATTTGCGTGAGGTTGGTTGAATTACTGTTATAAAAATACTATTAACCCTTTGGGCGCTTAAATCGTCTAAAGTTACACATCAGCGTCCAAAGGGTTAAAGCAATTGAAGTCGGTCTTATATCCTTAAATCGTTAAAATTTCTTAAATTTTAGAGAGCATTAAATTTTTGAATATACTGTGGTCGGAAAACCATCAGATCCGCTCCTGCAAAAATGTAACTGCCTGAATTTTAATATTTATATGTGGCGAGTTTTTGCAAAATTTTGAATATTAGAAATAATTTATTATGAAGATAATAAAAGTCTTATAGTTAATAAATTATTTTAATGGAAGGCCTCGTGGGAGTATTTTTTTTTGTTAGGATAGGCCGTGCTTGTCTTCAATAGACGAATGTATCCTGCAACGATTCTAATTTTCTAATAAATTTTATTTCGTTTAACCAATAAAGATCCTTCCAAATTATGCGACTTTCATGTTTATCTTATATTTTGGTATTTATTTTATTTATATTCCAACTTTTTTTTGCTGTTTTCTTATCTTTTAATGTTATACCTTTGACCATATTCATCTTGACGTAATTTAATTAATTTTTTAATTTAATTAATTAAAATTGCCACAGGTGGGTTCGAACCATGACTATTTTTCGTTGTTCTAAAATCATGGGCTGGTAACGTTCGGCTTGAGCATTTGTTACTGAAAATATTGGTAGATTTATTAAATTTAAAACTACCAATTTAATTAAATAGGAAGTGCTATAATTTAAATTGCATAATCTTGATATTCATATATATATCTATATATGTAGGAGGGCAATTTATTACAGTTTAACGGATTTAGATAGACCATAAATTACAACAACATTAAATTAGAGATTCCAACTCGTGTACGTTCTTGTAAGTTTACTCTAGGCATGATTAAAAAAAAATTAATTCTGTAACAAATAGTTTAAACTGCTGATGGTATCAAAGGTGATTTTTTCCTTTCCTATAATCCTTTTAGCAAAACGAGCAACTTTAGCGCTTTTGAAAGGTAATAAATTCACTGCAAGTCTAAAATTGAAGAAAAATATTAAATATTTTACATGAAAAAGTGTCTCTAAATACTAAATATTAGGGGAGACCAGGGCTACTTGGTACACTCTTTTTTTAATTCTTCGTTCTTCCTATCTTGCATTATATCCAATGAAGTATTACTGCCCCATTTACTTTAATTTTCTCCCTTATGTAGTTTTCGTATCGCACTTAATTTACTTTTCTGTTTTTTTGATATGGTTTTTCAAAAAATAATATAAGTAAATTTGGTTGAAATAAATCTAATTTGATTGTATCTAGATATAATTTTATTTACCAACAATGAAACGGCGGCGTTTAATTGTCAAAGACTGCTTTTCTATTCTTTTCATGTTTCCGATAGCAACAGATGTCGAGAAGCAGCGCAATAATAGAAATCCGTAGTCAACTACAGCATTGTTACTTATGAATTAGCTTTAATAATGATCCTAATAGTTTTTTTTACAATACTTCATTGCTTCTTCATTTCAAGGTTCGTCATTTGTATGAAATGTTTCAAACCAATGCCGACAAGTCCATCGGTTAGTTATTTTTCTAAATCCAAAATTGTTAATTGACTACTTGTCCCAAATCCATGCACTTTCGGTTAAATTTTTTCCACAATATAAAAATCTTTAAACCAGTTATTTGTTAGAATGTTAAAAAAATAAAGAGCAAAAAAGGATACCTTTTACCATCTATTAGCCCCCGCGCTGCTCTACAAATTCTTACGATTTTAAAACGAGAATTACCCATTTTTGCTTTTGTATTTAGGGGGTGCCTGTCTAGAAGCCATAAAATTTCCACGACTCCTAAAATCCGGGATGGAAACCGTCGCTGACTCTTGGGCTATAGTTAATCTTATTTACAATTGATGCTTTCTGAATTAAAGCTTAAAATGGTGAAGTGTTAACTTTTTATAAGTTGGTAGTAAATGAATGAACCAAGTGGGTTACAAAAATTAGAGATCAGATCTAGTTATAAAGTAAAGAAACAATACAAAATTGAACTTAACTTATAAGCTTCCTGAAATACTAATTAAATTAACATTACAAATTAAAAATATCTGAGGAAAGTAATAAACCATTGCCTTTGATGAAAGCAAATTAAAACATTTAAATTTTATGGTTTCCGCGGTTCTTGCTGTTTTTTTAAACTTTAATTTAATAGAAATACGTCATTAAATTACATGTATGTAGATTAATTGCCTAGGCTGTGCGACCTAATAACCGGACTTTTTTGATTGATAATAAAAAAATGAACCAATTACGATTGTGGGATCCTATAGGATCCCGAATTTCAAATTTGAGTACTACCATTTTTTTTAGTTTTATTAAATTAGCTGACGCCTGATTGTTTTTTTAATTAGTTTGCAGACAAAACCACCAGATTGATTCGTAAGATCCGTGTGGTTTTTATTAAATTGTTCTTGGTAAATATGTTAAAAATGGGGCAAAGGAATCGGCTATCAAAATTGCAATTCCACATCAGAAAATTGTCACTTTAATGAAGTAATTAATGAAAAAATTAATTATTTTGTCTAAATTCAGTAGCTTATAATATTTGAACTTTGTGATTCATAAATGCAAAAAAAAGTTTTAAAATTTGGATTTTTTTTATTACTATTTAAATTCATTTAATATCTATTAACTTCATCAAAATATTGAGGAAAAAGTTAAGAATGTTATCCTATTTATACTGAATTTATGCTAATTTATAATTTTATGAGTATATTATAGTTTTTTATTTTTAATTTGAATTAAAATATTTCAAAAATTTTCAAGTTTTTGATTTCAGCAAAAAATCATATAAAAATTAAAAGTGCCAATTTTATATAATTTTATATATTATAAATTTTATATAATGGGAATTTTGCATATGTCCCGTTTGTTAATTATTGTAAGAGCTTTGTCCACTTGGTATTATTGCAATATATTTAAAAATAGTAATTATTATATAAGATAATTGTTAATGAAATTTAGATTTAAAGGTGGTAAAATTAATTGAAGTACATAATATATAAGAAGTACATAATAAACGAAATTTTATACTAAGTAATTAATTTAGCTTTCGTCCCACAGGTTTTTGTTAACAATTGGTAATTTACTTCAAACGGGTAGAAAATCAATCAGAAAATTACTTGTTGCTCATACGTTAATAAAGATACTAACAAACAATGATAAATCTTTATAAAAGAAACTTTAAGTGTTGAAAATTAACAAGAAAAACGATACATTGTAAAAATCAGTTTGGAATGCAAAATAAGAGGAACAGTGGGATACTTGATCCTAACTTTAGATTTTTCTATTTAAAATAAGAGACGAATGTTGGAAAAACAATTTTAGAGCAGTGACAGTATTGGTAGAACAAAAAATATCAAGAAACATCTAAAAATCAAGTCTCCCTCTTTATGGGGGACATTTGATCCTCATCCCTGAAAGACTTGATCTCATTCAATTAACACAATTTATTATTTGGATATGAAACATAATTGTCGATTTACAGTGTGTTCACGAAAAGTGGTAACAGTGAATAATTCTTAAATATTACGAGATACAAAAAAAAGTTTAAATAGTTTTTTATTCAACTCCAAATTTTCTATTGGAAACTGACAAAGTATATTTTTTTATACTTTAAATTCAACCGGAAGTAAACATAAAATTTTTTTTTCAAATGGCAATATGTCTTTTTTAACATTTTTGTAATCTGCAATTTTTTCTCTATAAACTACATATACAATTTTATTTTTTTTTAAATTTTTATAAAAGAAAAAACTCGAGAAAACACAAGATTTAAACAAACAATAATAATTTACTGATTATTTACACATAGGTATGTAGAGTGCCATGAAAAACAAAATATCACGACACCGAAAACACAACATTTCATTTATCTGATAAATTTTTCAAAATTGCCACCGTTTTGTTCAAGATATGATTCTAATTTTCGCAGAAGTTCTGGCGATTTGGTGATAATTGATAGATGCTAAATTAATTTTGGTTTCTGAATTTTTTAAAGTTAAAGATAGATTTGCCTAAACTACCATTTTTAAATGACTCCATAGAAAGAGTCTAATGGTGTCATATCATAATAATGGTGTTTTGTTTTTCATAGCACTCTACATACGTAATTAATAAATTATTATTGTTTGTTTAAATCTTGTGTTTTCTCGAATTTTTTCTTATGTAACCTTATGAAAATTTTATATGTATTTATAGAGAAAAAATTGCAGATTACAAAAATGTAAAAAAAAGACATGTTGCCATTTGAAAAAATTTTTATGTTTACTTCCGGTTGAATTTGAAGTATAAAAAATATACTTTGACAGTTTCCAATAGAAAATTTGGAGTTGGATAAAAAACTATTTAAACTTTTTTTTGTATCTAGTACCTAATATTTAAGAATTATTCACTGTTACCACTTTTCGTGAACACACTGTATATAAAAAAAAATAATAATGCTAAAATACAAATTTAAGTATATATTAAATTTTCTGTATGTATTTTCGACTTTGTCCGGGCGAAGTAGAAAATAACTAATGTATTTTTATTCTTTTCCAAAAAACCAGAAAAAATCCTAACTTTAAAAATAATCTGAAACTTTTCTTATAACAAAGGGATCATAAAGAAATCCAAAGAAGTAACAATAAACTTAACAAACATAAATGCGAACATTAATTTATGAAAATAATGCGAATGTATTATAAACTAATATAACAGAAAGGCTATAAACTGAAGCAATAACTAACTAGTTAACTTTTTTGAAGTTTAACAATGACAAAGAGATTAAAAATAACGGCAAAACATTAAACAATTTTTGTGGAATCTTATATTAATGTTTTTGCTTCATTTTCAATAAATTAACGATGCAATATTTTATTATTTTTTATTGATGTTGTGTTATTTGTTCAACTTATTTGATTTATCCATTTTTAAGTTTTTTTCATGCTATGTATAGTGTCATTAAATTAAATTTTTTATCAGTTTGCTTTCAAGCAAAACTTGGAAGTTTTTATATTTTATTTATAGACATCACTAAAATATTTGGTAATCAAACTCTGAGAGTTTCGGGACAAATCGTAAGAAAATTTGTATTTTCAGTTAATATGGATCTGACAAGATCAAATTGATGGGCAAAATCATGAATAACATCGAAACATTTTGATAATTCTGATTCTGAGAACGATTTTGATTGTCGACGATTTGGGCATGCATACCATGTAGAAGTATATCACGCTGTAAATTTTCGGACACCGTCATTTCGGCGATTCCAGTACGGCACCGTCATTTCGGCGATTGTGATTCGGCGACAGGCAATTCGGCGACCCGATATTCGGCTTTGTTAGTTTCGGCGATTCCAATTCGGCGACAGTAAATTCGACTACGTCGATTCGGCGACAGTAAATTCGACAACATCGAATCGGCGACGGGAGATATACTTTTGATTTATTTAATTTATTCTTCCAAATTAAGACGAATTCAAAAAACTTTCGACACAGAATACGAACGTAGCCGGACATGCACCTCCTAAAAAAGGCCGCGGTACCAAGCGGCTGATTCTCGAATTTTGGCAAAGGTAACCAATTATAATTCTACTAGTTGAACAGCCCGTCCAAGGACGGGTAGCTAGCCGGTGGATCTCTATTTTAGCGGTATTAATTAAAAAAAAATGGTTTTCAAACACCACCACTAACATAAGCTCAACCGATGAATTTCTTGTTTTACAATCTTCATTAAAAAAAATAAATCCCTAATACTGACAATTTTAATTGTTCACGTTCAAACGTCCTCAACGTTGGAAACTCGTTTTGTGTGTAACTCGATCCCAAGGGAGTAGATTTTAAGTTGCTAAAAACCAACGACAACAACCAATCCGAGTGCGTTGTGTGTCTTAAAAATATGACACGCTTAAGAAGTTGTATGTGCTGCCCGTCTATTATTGTGAAATACATTTATTGAAAATGTAAAAGTCGAATATTAAATTTTCTTAATGGATAATCTTTGGATTAACCGAGATAAAATTTATATACAGGGTGGCCCTTTGAAAACGAAACAGACCTGTCCAAGCGTTTTTCCTTCTTTTATTCTTAAATGTCTTGAAATATCGGATTTATTTCGGATTTTTGCAGCTTCAATTTTTTGTTGAATAATTGATAAAACTTTAAAAAAATTATAGAACTGAATTCAGGGAAGCAAGACCTTTCAAATGAGGTGTTACTTGCCATATCATCCCTATTATCATTTTAGGGGTTGTCATCGCAACTCAAAGGGATGAAACAATACGGAAGTAACATTAGTCGCAAAAGTTGTCTCCCTCAATGATAAAATTGACGTGTTTTTGTATTTCTTAAGAAAAAAATTCTGCTGGCCACAATCCCGTCTGTTTCGTTTTCAAAGGGCGACCCTGCATAAGTACCCCAGTTGAAACTTACTTTGTATGCAACTCGATGCCAGGAGAGGTGATTTTAAATTGGTAAAAAATTGGATCATTTAATTAATATAGCTGGTTCAACTGCGGCAGGCTCGTAGCTAGGATTTAATTTGGGGGGGAGGGCACTTAAAAAATTTAAATTTTTGGTGGTTCTCCTTCCGAGAATTTTTATTATTTAAACAAATTTTCCTTTACTTTAAAAAAAATTTTTCTGAACATTTTGGGAAGGGGGGGGGGCACGTGCCCCAAGGTGCTTTCCTCCTGGCTACGGGCCTGAAACGCCTGAAATCACAGTTGAAAAGACAACAACCAATGAGAGTGAAAAATGACACGCTGGAGCAGCAGCAGCAGCGTGCTGGTCTTTTATATATGTGATTAGTATTATAGAATATCATAGCCACAGCAGGGGAGTGATGTGATCGCTGGTTGCGTTGTTTTGATAGTTTTTTTATCACGTGATTAATATAGGCTACATACATTGCGCTGGTGTAACGCGCATGAATAGATTAACGAGATTAACACTGATATTTTGAACCGATTTTGACGAATTTTAAAATTTAAGTAATGAAAAAACTGTCCAAAACTAAATAAAGAAGAAAACGCTACTACCAAAAAATATTCAAATAAAAATATCAATTTACATAATTTGTATATTTTTTAGTAGTCCGGGTTTTTAACTCAACAAGGTAAACAAAGGATTTTAAAATTTTGAAGTGCAAATTGTACGCAATTAAATACACAAATTATTGAAAAAAATCATTTACATATAAGTTATTTCCAAAAATAGTTTCTGAAAATTTGCTTTTTTAAAATGAATAAATTACATAATTACAACATAATTAGTGATTTTATGCGTTATCTGAAATGTAAATCTTAGGTTAGGCAGAGAACTTACGATTAGATTGAATTCAACCGATTTTTACAGTTATAAGAAATCCTAAAATTTTGTTTCGACGATTTCCACTTATTTTTTAAAATAACCTTTCACAGTGTATTTTCTTTTCATTTAGAAAAACCATAAAATATTTTAGAAAATTTTTTTAAGATTCATTAAAATGCAATTTGCGATGAAATATTTAAAAAATGCAATAAGTATTTCACGACGTGGTTTATGTGCGCTGTTTTAATTTAATATCAACCAAGTTGGAATTTTTAATTAATTTTATATCATTTTAATTATCGTCCTTCTAAGTTTTAGAACTTCTTATTTACATATTTATGTAAAAACTTCACAAAATATTTTATTGGCATTAAAGTTTGCTTGGAGCAAATCGAAGCTATTTAAAACCGCAGTACCGTTATAATTTGGACATCCATAAAATTCGGGCTTCTCCATATTATCATCGAAATGCGAATTGTTGTGAACAAAACAAAATAATTTTTACGAGTCATTAACACCTCGCCTTGAGTAATTTAAGGTTTCTTTATTGTAATTTTAGATTAAAACATCGTAATGAAAATTCCAAGTAAAAAATTATAACTGAAAATTTTGAAAATGAAAATTTAAACTGGAGATTTGCTCAAAATTTTTTTAACTACTTAATGGGTGCATTGTCCTATAATTTCTTATTAAATAATACTTTTTATAAAAATTAAGGTTAACTAAATTGTAAAACTTCGTAATATGTCCTTAAGAAAATTTTTGACACTTTTGAATTTTGCTAACTTAAATCGGGTATCAGTTATTTATAAGAATCTCAAATATTTTGAAATACCGAACGTTTATTGTATATTAAACGATTATTTTATTAGAAACACATGTTAATTTTATTATTATTATTTAGCTTGCACAATAAAAATTTTTCACCGATAAAAATCACGAATCATCATTTACCCCAATAATTAAATAAAAAGACCAATTATTACACATCACTATGTACTTTATTTGAGATAGAATTGAAATTTTTGTTATAATAATGAAATAAAGCAATGTTTTTGTTGTAAATAAATCATAGATAAACTGCTGATGAACCATTTATCCCGAATTACAGTTATGTGTGTTGATAATATCATAAATGTGGTGACTCACTTATTTTTGCTAACAACCACCTCTTAAATGAACGAACAATTTTAACGATTCTTGATCCATTCAACAAAAACACCAACATAAACGTGAAAGGGGTAGTTTGAATTATTCAAGAATATCTCGTACTCGATGTAATCGATTGATTTTCTAGGTAAGTTTTATATCCAAAGAAATATAAACTCAAACTTTTTAGTCACATGAAACGTTTTCAAAATTAATGAACTCAAATCTCTTCAATTTAAAATAAATCATTTTCTAGACAACAGTAAGGCTTTTTTTTTTAGTTAAATACGAGTTCATACTTTTTATTTTTAAAAATGTTGTCTGTCTAGTGAGGTAAGTTGCATTTACAATTTTGCTTGCATAATTAAATACAAAGAAAAATATTTGATATTTTAAAGTTTAAATCTTAAAAAAAAGGATAAATCTCTTTAAACGTCATTTAAAATGTCACATTTTTCGAACCTCTCTTTTTTAGTCGTTTTTTTTTTCTAAAATTTTGAAATAATAATATGTAGTAGTACATTATAAAGTTACAAGTATGCAGTACATAATAAGCATTAATTAACGACCTGAAAATTGCTTTTTAAGTAGATTTCCGTTAGATTTTATTTGCAATTATCACTAAAACTAATTTAGAAGAGATACCAATGAATATAGTAGACGTATAATTAGTACCTATATAACTAACAGCTATAGCTATATCTAACAAGTTAACAATAAAAAATATTAATTAAATTCTGTAAAATTCAGTTTTATTGGCATCAATGTAAAGTGGACAGATGTGTTTTACGTATGAAGTATGACATCACCCAAACGACTTCCACGTGACCTACTGCAGATATCGATCTTTTGAACAAAAATTTTTGAGAACACTCGGACATAATGCATGCTGTACTTCTTCAATAACGTTTCCAAGTCTTCAGTTGATTGTGGATCATTGGCATAAACATCTGATTTAACATGGCTCCAAATAAAGATTTAATGGTGTTAAATCACAAGATCTTGGTGGCCAGTTGAGATCACCACGACGAAAAATTAAACTATCTTTAAATTTGCTATTCAATTCAGCTATCGTTTCATTAACGGTGTGGCACGTGGGGCAATCTTGTTGAAACCACATATCATTCAATTCTGAATCGTTTAATTTCGACCACAGCAAATCTTTGCTAAAAGTCCAGAATCCTATACTGTTAAGTAAATCTATCTCACGGATTTTGGGGACACTGAGTAAGAGTCAGGCTTAATTTTTATAATGTGAAATCCATCACTTAATTGGTAAGTTCAACTTTTTTGACTTACTTCTAGTCGAGCAAATTCCTCCTCAATACATTTTTGTTTAAATATGTAAATAATACTACTCGAAAACAGTGACTAGCAGTAAAAACTAATTAACACAAAAAATTCACTTCCATGTTTCTTGCGTCACAAATTACATACAATTTATGTTAACTATCATCCAAAATCAAAATGTTAGGAAGGTATTAATCTTCTTAAAGATTTCCATGTAAAGTTGTTATTACGCGAAAAGCATTGCAATTATTTTTTTTGTAATAACATTAAGTAGTTTTCTGTAACGAAGTAGGTATTAGATAATGTATAACGGGTAAAGAGGATTCCCACAAAAGTTATTCTTTTGTAATCGAACATTGCTCGCAAGTTTCAAACAATAAGAAGGACAATTTAATTTTATAAAATAAGCCATGTATGAAAAAAGCGATGTATATACCCAGTTAGAAAAAATAAGCAATTTGTGCACGATTTTCCGCGAGATGAAACATCAAAAGCAATTCTTGATAGCTTGTAATTACATAATTTTGTATGTTATATTTAAATATTATATTATTAAAAATTAGCAGAAGAAGTCTGGGGAAATGTTAGATCGCCATTTAACATTATCTGATTATTGACGCGCGTGAGTGGGTTTTTTACAACACAAACGAGCGCAATATTTAATTTTGCGTTTAATAATGGACCTATAAAATGCATATCGTGCAGATCTGACCTCGGTAATATCATCTTTGCCGCACCGATATTGCTGTGACCAAATATGTTTGCTAAATCAATACCAATTGTCTAAAAGTATGTCTAGTAATTAAGTAAAAGTGATATTGGTAGCCACGTACTTTTAAAATGCAAACCAAAGGAGAATAAAAAGTAAGAAGCAGAAAGCAACAATCTGATAATTAAATCATTAACAGTACGGAATAAATTTAAATTAAATTAAAAATGGAGCGAAAGAACTTTGTTACCGTTTTATTCTCATAATTAGAATTTTATAGGCACATAGTAGAGCAAGGACAAATAAAATTCTTATTAAATAGCATCTTCAAAATCCATTAGCTGTAAGTACCTTCGAGTGGTTCTTCAATTTAAACCGAGCAATTATGCTAAGTTACAGTTTCTTTTTTTTGTTTAATTATTTATTAAGTGATTTTGGTAAATCGTGCTTATTTAACAGTTTTTCTGTTAGTGATACCACCGGTACCTTAACGGAACTTCACAATCGGCTTAATGTAATAATAATTATTGTAATCCGCACTTTACGTTCTTTGCATACCACTACTTCATTAATTCATGTATTTAAGAAAGTTTATATCACACATTAGAGCTGGATGACCAAGCCCAGTAACAAAATAATTTTGCTGAAAAGCCATTCCAGTTATATTATTTTGACAGCTGTCATTGATCTGGAGAAAAGTACGGCTAATAAAGATTTCACAATAGCACCTCCATACATAGTAAATGCATTTAAAGTATTTAGCTAAAAGTAAGCACTCAATGTCTCGTCTCGAAATTTATTGTGATTGCATTGCCTTGCCTTGGGTAGAGCCAAGCTTTCACGCTGGATAACTGGACCAAATAATCTACAAGTCTTGGAATTTGCTTCCTTTACAAACTTTGTTTGGAAATATTTTTAAATATGATTTTTATAATTACACGTAAATGAGTTGCACCGAAATGAATCTGATCATAGAAAATGAGTGAACAGAATATCTTGGAAGATGGAATGATTCGTTTTGGTAATGATGGTGGGGTATTCCATATTTTGTTCACTTCTGTTTTATGGGCAAAATTAAGGATAATCTATTGGGCTATTTCGCGCATTGTTTGAAACGTATGTGATTTTGTTTCCTCTTCTAGGTAAATGTCGCTGGCCACCCCCAAATCGAATTTTTGGGTAAAATTTGCGTTAAACGTTTGAGCATCGTTTGAGCATCAATGAGCTTCTAATATTTTCGTTTGAGCCTCAACCGTCGCGGAGTTATTTGCGAAAACTTTTGGGGGGGGGCTGTAGACATGTCCCCCCTCCCCAAATAGAATTTTGGGGTGAAAATGGTGTCAAACGTTTGAGCATCGTTTGAGCAACAATGAGCTTCCAAATTTTTTGTTTGGGCTTCAACCGTCGCGGAGTTATTTGCGAAATTCTTGGGGGGGGGGGGCTGTAGACATGTTTTTCTATTTTCGTTCTTATTTTGATTTTTTTTAAATTGATGTCTATCGATAGAGATTTGTTTGAGCTTGAATAAGCTTCCATTCCCATCATTTTAATTTCATTTTCTGCAAAGTTACGAGCATTTCAAATTTCGAGTACTCCGGGCAAGTACCGTACAAACATTTTCTATTTTAATTCTATTTAATCGGATTAAAAATTTTGATCCGATTAAAAAAACTTAATCCTGCTTAATACCATCATCATTTTGATGGAATAATACGAAAGGTGTAATTTTAGAAAAGAATATTATGTTTAATAGAATATCGTGAACTAATAAAATGGTGATATATTATAATTTTATTAAAAGATTTAAAAATTTTTTTAAAAAGGATATAAACTAAAAAGGTCAAAATGACATTTTACTCTAAAAAAACGTTTAAGGCCCGGAATCAAGCGCAACTTTCAATATTCTGAAAGTTTATGAATGTACCAGACAAATCGAATTTTCTAGAAAAAGTTTTGTTAAACGTTTGAACATCAATAAGTTTCCAATAATTTTATTTCAACCTCAAACTTCATGGAGTAATTTGCAAAAACTTTGGAGGGGGGGGAGAGAGAGGTTGTTAACAAGTTTATCTTTATTCCATCTTAAAGTAAAATTAATTTTGTTAAATTGGTGTCAAACGTTAGTGTATAGTTGGTGGGAGACCCAAGAGTTCCAACTTTTTTGTTTGAGCCTCAACAGACTTATTTGCGAAATATTTGGGGGAGAGGGGCATACTAACGCCTTCAAGTGGAATTTTGGGGCGAATTTGGTGTTAAACGATCGAGTATCGTGATGTTCATACTTTTGACACCAATTTTATTGCAAGATTTAAAACATATATTAAAAGGAACATAAAGTAAAAAAGTCAAAATGATATTTTACTCTAAAAGAATTTTTAAGACTCGAAATCTAGCGCAACTTTCAATATTCTAAAAGTTATTGAATGAATATGTAAAAATTGAATTTTTTAGAATAATTTGAGTCATAAGTTTGAGAATCATTGAGTTTCTAATATTTTTGCTTAAGCTTCAACCGTCAAGGAAAAATTCACAAAAACTTGGATGGGGGGAGGGGATATTTCCCGTACTCAAATTAAATTTTTGGGTAAAATTAATGTCAAACGTTTGGTATAGTTTAAGCATCATAAATTTTTAGAATATTGAAAGTTGCGCTCGATTCCGGGCCTTAAACGTTTTTTTAAAGTAAAATGTCATTTTGACCTTTTTAGTTTATATCCTTTTTAAAAATTTTTTTAAATCTTTTAATAAAATTATAATATATCACCATTTTATTAGTTCACGATATTCTATTAAACATAATATTCTTTTCTAAAATTACACCTTCCGTATTATTCCATCAAAATGATGATGGTAATTAAGCAGGATTAAGTTTCTTTAATCGGATCAAAATTTTTAATCCGATAAAATAGAATTAAAATAGAAAATGTTTGTACGGTACTTGCCCGGAGTACTCGAAATTTGAAATGCTCGTAACTTTGCAGAAAATGAAATTAAAATGATGAGAATTAAAGCTCATTCAAGCTCAAACGAATCTCTATCGATAGACATCAATTTCAAAAAAAAATCGAAATAAAAACGAAAATAGAAAAATATGTCTACAGCCCCTCAAGAATTTCGCGAATAACTCCGCGACGGTTGAGGCTCAAACGAAAAATTTGGAAGCTCATTGATGCTCAAACGTTTGACGCAAATTTTATCCAAAAATTCGATTTGGGGGGGGGGAAGCGACATGTACCTTCCTCTTCTGCAACTTGCTCACTTCATCTATTCCAATTTTTTTAATGTTTTTATTCTTCCAACTGTATCTTTGTGCTTGATATGATTTGGCTTACTTAGATTTAGATTTAGAAGATATGGCCTAAACCTTCAAGTTAAAAATTTGAAGAGGCGTATATCCAAAAATGGATGTAAACAAAAACGCTAATAAAGAAGAAGAAGAAGAAGATTTAGAATTGAGTAGTCTTATATTTTGATCTGGGTCTTTGCGATCCCACTCTTAACATCAGCCTTCCGTCTGCCTCTTTGGCCTTTGCAACAAATAATACTGAATGCAATAAATGACTCTTCTATACGCCCTATGGATAAGTTACAATTCAATTTATGTATATGCACTTGCTTATTAAAAAAGTCGAATAATTGAAATTCAAATCTAGTATAAAATGAATAATGGAAGTAAATCGATAAAATATACTTACAATTTTATTGCACCTAAACACTCCCACAGAATTCTTTCAGTAGATTGCCAATTGAAGTATATAAATTTTATGATAAGATGACTTTAAAAAGTTTTTCAACAGTCCAATTGGCGTGGGGTCTTTTTCTTTATTCTGTCATAATATTTAATATAAAAATAAACCCAGTATTTATTGTTCAATTTTTTAAAATTTTGCTTTAAATAAAAAACGTTGCTGTACTAAATATTTGCCAAAAAAATTCTGATTGGGCAATAATAATTCTTAACTTTCAATAAATTTTGATCATCATTTTATGTAAAATAGCAATTTTAACTAATTATTGCTGTTCTTCGGTCATTAATAAACCTGAAAGTTGTATAATGCGATGAATTTTGGCAAATAAATTGTAGCTATTAATATGATATAATAATCGACAGGATGTGTTAAAAAATTTATTCAAGCCAACTTGAGAGTCTTGGTGGTAGGTGTCAATTAAAATCGGAAAAAAACTTGTGAACAATTTTTGATGCATATTTCGTTGACTTAACGACCTCTTCGTAATATAAAAAAGCCTTAACAAGCAATTATTAAATTTTAAGATATGCAAATTTATTAATAATTTAATAAAACAATCGATGGTCTCATATGTCTACTTTTTTTATAACCCTGAAGACTTCAGTTCTCATCAGCGGAATCGTGTAAATTTAACATTTTAATTATTGGTAATTTTTTAAAATATAAAATTTCTAATAGTACAATCGGAGGGCAAATAATTTATCAATTTCGTGAAGAAAGGAAGGTCGTACTTAATCATTTATAACTGACAGGTGATGATGCGGGTGTTACCTATTCAACCAACGGTAACTTTGGCCGGAAAATACAAGGCCTCCAGCATCACGTTCTAGTTTATTAAATTATTATAGCGGAAGTGCGTACCAAAGTGTGTTTTAATCACGCAACTAAGCCACTCCAATAAATTATGGATGCTTCAAATTTTTCATCAGTTTTGATTGATAGGAAGAAACTGTATAGCTATTCCAATCTATAAATAACATTCTCAACATTTTAATATGTAAACAAACAACCAGGTCACGATCACTTTAATTATGGAATTTTTTTTGGAATGCTTCGAATTTTTAAAATATTAATTTTCCATCTAATTTACCTACGAAGTATAGGTAACGGTGATGGAATATTAAAAGAAAAAATTCGAGACTCTCCTTAGTAGGTACACATATTATTGTTAGGTTTTGTACTTTTAGCAACAATAAATACAATCGAATGTTAATATATTAAACATGTGATCGATTTTTTAATTCGAACACACAATACAAATAAGATCTTATCGCTTCCACAAGGACTAAAGCTATGCTGAATCTTTCAATTTGTTTTGTTCGTCCATATACTTTATTTTGCATATTTAACTTTATTTTAAATAAATGCAGACATCTAAAGAATTAAATATATTAAAAAATTGATTCCTTTGTTTTCAGAAAAAAAATTAATTTTTTTTGATTTCTACCTTATTGTTATTCAATTTTCTTCTTTACGGTTCAAATGTGAGGTTATGTTGTCGATTTTTAAATTTTTGCGTTATCTTCGTACGTACGTCACTCCACCATAGAGCAATTTATTCACTTTATTATAACATCCACATTTATGACAATAACTGTAATTAAATTTTATTATTATGGATGAAGCTTCATCAAGCAATAAATAATATTAAATGGTTAGCCATCTATTTCCCCAAATTATAACCACAGTTACAAAAATTGAAATGGCATTATAATTGCGTAATAATATATTGTCAAAGTTTCTACTTTGCCAATAACTATGATTAATTAATAATGGAGTCAAGTCAATAATTATGATAAAGAAGAAACGTGGTAATTTAATAATGGCGAAGTGATTCATTTAGTTGTTCTTCTAGAAACCGGGTGTAAACTTTACATTTTTACTATAACTTGGAAACAAGTTTTAATTTTGACTTGGGATTTAAACAAACAAGAAATAAAAATATGTAAATTAAGTAAATTAAATTGAATTTAGACATCCGGACACCAAGAGTCCGGAACGCTTCTTACGTACACATATAGATTCGGCTCTGTAATCAAATCCAAAAGTACCGTTTGGAAGGTTTTTGACCCCCAAAACTAGAATTTCTTACGAGTTTTTGAAGATGAAAAACTTGAACGCAAATATTCCTTATACGTATAACGTACATAACCCCAATTTTACTCTTAAGTAAATATAGAAGATACGTCTTTAATCAATCACAAATCGATAAATCGTTAGAATGATTAATATTCACAATTAAATTTTATTAACTAATCACGTTGATTATTCCCATAAAATTTACTTTGAAGTACCATGACGCAATTTAAAAATATTTACAAAAAGCATGTCCGGTACATGCTCGGCATCATCTCCATTCTTAGAAACAAATTTTTGTGTAAAAACGAATAAGGAATTAAAATGGGATTGAAAAAATGTTGTGGTTTTTGTGGTATAATCACCTGGGGTTGATTGCTTAGACGACAAAAACCTGAGAGAATCATCTACATTGTGCATAGATAAACATGAAGTCATGATACACCTGAGTTCACATATCATGATGTAGCCTTGAATCAAGGTCGAATGAAACTTAAATAGAATGGCATCCTAATTAAACTTTTTTATTTCGATCAAATTGCGACAACCCCGTGCGAAGAAGAGATACCTAGAATCAGGTGTCCTTGACCGTGCCGACTCGAACGACCTTCTGAGATCATCCCAAAAGAAAGAGAAAACAGTAAATTGAGATTTGCGGCACCAACGGTAATTGGCAACTAGTTTGCTATTTTATATTCCAAACTCAGCTACTTATTAGTTTTTGTCGTCTATTCACGTGTCATAATACAATCGTCAGTTTTTTATTTCAACAGAATCTTTTTCGCCGGGTCTAATTAAATTGGACATTTTTGAGGCAATAACTGCAGCAAGAAGCAGAAGAAACAAACTTTGGGAGTTACGTGATCTCAAAATTGAAAACCACCTGAAATATTTTCATAAAGCAATTTTCGATAAAAGTTTTGCCCAGGGTGGTTCTCTTATAGTTTGGTATGGGTTTCGCCCCTTTTTAGGGTTTTCCATTTTAGTTGCTTATTGCAACATAAGTATTTCTGGAAACCATGACGTAAGAGTTATTTTGCGGGGTTGCAGATGAACATGAACTCCTTGGCATTTGGATCGCATAGAAAAATTAATTTCTAGTATTGGAAAAATTCCTTCTAAATTAATGCCATTTAATGTTTCTCTTATTGATGGTACGGTGTGCTTAACACAAGTCGATGACCTTCATTTTAAAATTCTCCTTTTCTACTTCAACGAAAGTAATCTACTTTGCGAAAAAATTAAAAGTGATGACTAAATTTCTTCTGTTAGTTTGGCCATTACCATCAGTGGTAAAAAACCAGAAAGCTCAGTGCTTTTTTACATTTTTAAGCAGAGTTGCTAAAAGCAAAGAACATTTAGGAAGATTTACAATTGTCAAATGTTTATCTAATATCAGCAGTGGTTAAGTATTTGTTTGAACAAACAAATTTGATTTATAACCTCAAACAGTGTTATACGTTTCTGTGTAACTAACGGTTAAAAATTTGCTAAAACTATTAATAAATGTGATAATAAGTAAACCATGAAATTGCATAAACAAATCGTTTGCACATAATAAAAATTAGTAAAAGTACGATATGAATTTTAAACGCACATTATTAAGAAAGACCAATGACCTACGTCTATGAACTTGCGAGCTTTTGTTAATACAAAAACAATTATGCAGGAATATTATTAATATACCCATAACAATTCTTTCACTGTTTGTTGAGTGAGCAACTCAACTTATAAAAAGGGCCCTTCAGACTAAGTGAGTAATTAGCATTTCGTTTGTTATTTTTTATGCATAAAATATAAATTTCAAGTATACGGTATAAAGTAAAATGAGTTTTTCTTGCGTAACCTTCCTCAAATTGCACTTTTCACTCTTTAATTACGCATTCTAATTTGCTTAAGAACAATTAAAAATCCGGTATAAAAGCTTTTGACTCCCACCTTTTGATAAATTTGCATGCATTTTAACTTTTTAACTATTTTTGTTCTTATAATTTAAATGAAATCAGGATTAACTTACCGAAAAGCTTTTAATAAAATTCTCTCGACTAGTTTAGATAAAATTTTTTTGAGTTTAATAAATTAATTTACTATACGTAAAATTAAGTAGGAACGCGAAGATAAATAGAAGATTTACCAAAAAAGCGGATAATTTATATAAATAAAGTTGTTATCGCTGTAAATTATTTACAAATATCCTAATGAGATACATAAAGCAAATATAATGTGGTTGTACACATATTTAAATAATAATTTAAGATTACTTATCTGATTTATTACATTTTTGTGGTTAATTCGTTTCTATTTATGCTAACTATTTTAATCCAAGTTATTAATGCTGTTATTCAAGGTGCTGATGAAATTACTAATACAAACGTATGGTGTACTTGAAAGTTGATAAATTTTAAAAATACGGTAATACCTTTATGAAAGTAACAAGAAAATACAGTTAAATTCCAAAAAATTGTAATCAAATAATTTATTCATTTAGAATCCGATACATCCAAATATTTTTTTTCTTTAATAAATTTTGTTATCTTCATAATATTATGAAGATATCAAATACATAAATGGGCGAAATTTTATTTTTGCTATTTTGCAATTTATAAACTTTACATATCCTCCTCGAAAATTTTAAAATTGATGATTTAAATATTTAAAACAATTTGCTAAATAGAGATTAAAAATTTAAACTAATTTTAACTAAATTTCTATAATCAGGTTTATAGTAAATTGATACATTATCAATTGGTACGGAAACACTTACACGAATCTTGATAAAAGGATAATCCTTGACATTTAGGGAAAGATTCACAGTAAGAAATTAATTCTTTTGACTTAAATAATGCGATCTACCGAATAACGTGGCATAAAACCACGGCACCTATAATAATCATTAGATATGAGTATGACTACATTTGAGTATGATAATGATGTTAGTTGGAAGTTTGTGGTTGATATTTATTTCCTGGTTATCAAGTTTTCCATTATATCCTAAAATTAGATTTTATCAGTTTAGACAGTTTAGTAATGAAATGTACTACAGACTACACTATCCGTAACGAAAGGCTCTACGGCACATTAAGCAAGCCCGAAACTGAATGAAATTTACCACTGAAGAGTTTGGTTCATTTCCGAACTTATCGCTGGATTATAATGAAAATTAATTTAAAAATTTTGTTTTACATTTTTGGATTTGTAACTTTAATATCAAAAAAATTAAAATGTAACCTAACCCAAATTTATTTGCACCATGGTGTGACATCCTAATAATAACAGAAATAGAAATCTTATCATGGATAATCCGTTTTGAGAACAAGCAAAATATTTTCAAATATCAGAAATTTACAAGCACTAATAATCGATTTGTACGTAATGTTTGGGTATGGCAGTCAATTACGGCATGCGTTGCAATATCAAGTGATGGTAAAGGTTACACTAATTAATTAATTTTGAAGACAATTTCTAAATGGCAAATAATCATATTAAAGACGAATTATTATAGTTTTTATTACATTTGAAAGTTCAATTATTTTCGAGTTAAGTGACCTTAACTCTAAGGAAATGTTAATTATTCGTTTGTGGGAAAAATTTTAACTTTAAATAAATTAGAAATATAGGTTCATTTCGGATGTACAGTGGTACATTTCAGTATTAAGATGAAATTACATGCTTGTAGGTTCTAAATCCCTATTTGAAGATATACGTTATTCAATTTATAAATATTGTCATGTTCCGTTTCTACCCTTGGGTTCAACCTATCATACAAAGACAAGAAAATAAAAAATGAGGATTTTGGTTTTTTCAAAATTGAAAGATTTTTGTAAATAATTTTTAAGACAATTGATTTTCGTTCTTTTTTTAGTGATTTTGAGTTCAGAAAAATTTAAATTTTCTATAAAAAAATATAGTGCTGTGTTTTTTTTTTATTATTATTTTTTCGTTTTGATTTATATATTAATATAATATTATTCAAAGGTGCATGTCGCTCAAATCGAATTTTTGCGTAAATTTGTGTCAAACGTTTGAGCATCAATGAGCTTTCAATATTTTCGTTTGAGACTCAACCGTCGTGGAGTTATTTGCAAAAACTTCTGGAGGAAGGTGGGCTGTAGGCATGATAGCTTCCCAAATGAAATTTTAGTGTAAAAATGGTGTCAAACGTTTGAGAATCGTTTGAGCATCAATGAGCTTCCAAATTTTTTGTTTGAGCCTTAACCGTCGCGGAGTTATTCGCGAAATTCTTGGGGGGGAGCTGTAGACATATTTTTCTATTTTCGTTCTTATTTCGAATTTTTTGTGAAATTGATGTCTATCGATAGAGCTTTGTTTGAGCTTGAATGAGCTTCTATTCTTATCATTTTAGTTTCAATTTTTGCAAAGTTACGAGAATTTAAAATTTTGAGTACTCCGGGCAAGTACCGTATAAATACATTTAATTTTAATTTTATTTTATTGGATTATATTTACGGGATTTTTAATCTGATTAAAAAACTTAATCCTGCTCAGTTACCATAATCATTTTGATGGTTTTTTGAAGCCGGAAATCAAATCCAACAATTTTGAAAGTTTATGAATGTACTAGTACAAATCAAATTTTCTAGAAAAATTTTGTTTGAACATCAATAAGTTTCCAAAAACTTTGGAGCAGGGGGAGGGTTGTAAACAAGTTTATTTTTATCCCATCGCAAGGTGGAAGTAATTCTGCGCATTTGGTGTGAAACGTTTAAATATAGTTGGTGGGAGACCAAAAAGTTCCAAATTTTTCATTTGAGCCTCAACAGACTAACGCCTTCAAATGAAATTTTGGGGTGAATTAAGTGTCAAACGATTGAGTATCGTTTGTGCCTCAAGGAATTTACAAATTGTTCGATGCTCATACTTTTGACACTAATTTCACCTAAAAATTCGACTTGTTTTTGAACAATTGGCTAATAGGCTATTGATTATGTCTTAAAAAGCAGGGCAATAAGGGGTGCAAGGTAAGAAACGTAGACACTTAAATGCAAATTTTACGATTGAAACGTCGATGAATTCTGAAAGAGCATATTTTAAATAAGAGAATTAGGTGAGGAAAATGGCCTTAAATCCAACAGTTTTTTCAAAAATCTTTTATAGCAAATTTTAAGCAAAGTCGCTCGGGATTGGTGAATTCAGGCATTCTGTCGTCGGTCCGTGTGTTTTGAACTAGTCTTAGCTTTGCGCAAGGCGGCGATAACCGAAGCGACACTTGCATTGGGATGCTTCAACAGTACACTTCGAGCGAAAATCATGGTTTTCAATAGTATATAGTGCTTTCAGTCAATTATTCTTTGCACAACCACCGTTCTTTTAGAATCCACGCAAATGAGTTTTACCTCTCAAAGATCCACCTTTTTATTTAACCCATGGGCCTAGGAATATTTTTAAAATTAGTGTAGTTTTCACAAAAATGGCCTGGAGCGGCCGGAGCCTAGCGCAGCGAAGCGTAGGCTAGCGCAGGGTCAATTTTTGAAAAACCCATCATGGCACGAGGAGGATCCACCCGAAAAAGTAATAAGAAAATTTACATTACTGCGACTACTTTGTATAGGTGCACACGTACCGACAATAGAATGCATTGATTTTTTTTCAAAATCGATTTTGGAAAAACTAGTGGTTTTAAGGCATTTTTCCTCACCTAATTCTCTTATTTCAAATGTGCTCTTTCAGAATAAATCGAGGTTTCAATCGTAAAAATTTTTATTTTGGTGTCTACGTTTCTTACCTTTCCCCCAATAAGGAACTAAGACGTTCACGGGATTTGGAATCTGTCAAAGGGTCATTTAAGAAGGAAAAACCGCGAAGTGCTATTAAATTAGAGGATGGAAATTAGAGATATATGTACTATATAATACAATTTTCCGTTCCCAGTTTCTATTTTGGCATAACTCTTCTACTATGTTTCTAAAATTTGTTACCCCTTTTACATCGTCTTTCCAGTTTCTTCTAAGTCGTACTTTTTTCCTCCGCTTCGACTGGATCCATTCTAACACTTTTTGTGGCCATCTATTTTCTCCCCATTCTCTCTATTTTCCGCAGAATGAGTTCCAAAATGATTTCTTCTTTTTTGTTCCTGATGCCCCAGACACTCCATATTCCAATATTAGTAGTCCATTTTTGTTGCTGTTTTTGTCGACTAGAGTATCCGTCCGATTTTCAAGACATATTACTGAGATTTTAGAAATTGGAGATAGGGAGGGGTAAAAATGCACTCTTTTCAGTTTTTTCAGTATATCTCACAAACAGAGCAAAATTTTGATATACTCTATATGAAACTTTTTGTAGAGAATTAAATTTCCCATCGAAATAGCTTACTTAAAAATTTTAAAACGTTTTTGTTATGCCAAAAATGTTGAAACAAAAGGAAAAAAATGCCAAAATTTTGATTTTTTTGCTTATAACTGTTTTTAGGTCAGAGATAGGTATAGGCATTATTTCATATAAAAAGAAGTAGACAAAATATGCTTTGAAATGCTGAGCCGAAAAATTTTTTTTGTTAAAAATATAGCCATTTGAACATAGTTTTTTTTCGCTTTTTATCCTTTTATACAGATATTGTATTCATTCTCATTTTGTTTTTTTTCCCTTTTTTCTTTATTGTCACAATGATCCCTTCTTTACACTTTTGTGGCATTTCTTCCTTAATCCATACTTGTTTTATGAGATCATAATATAGTTACTATTTCTTTATGTAGTATTTCGCCACCGTACTTGATTAATTCCGCATTTATATTGTCTTTGCCAAGAGATTTTCTATTTTTGAACTTTCTTATTATTTCAAGTATATCTTCGTATGTTGGTTCTGGTATTTCTTGTTCTTCTTCGCTTATGGAAATTAGTTCAATGATCTGGGTCTTGTTTAATAGCTCTTGGAAATATTCCACCCAAATACTCTTTGTTTTTTCCAAATCATCTTCTATTTTTCCTTGTTTGTCTGTCATTTTTCTTGTTTTTATATTATGTTCCACCTTTTGCTTTTTCAGCTTTTTATAGAATAGTCTACTGTTATTCAGTTTGGTGCTTTTCTCCACTTCCTTCATTATTTCCTCTATCCATCTGTCTTTCGTTTTCTTATACACCTTGTAAGCTTTAATCCAATGTTTCTAAAAAGGAACAGATCTATGTATTGGACTACTTGAAGCTGAGATTATAATCAAATTTAGGTCACCAAATTCACGTTCTTTAATGGTCGCCATTTTCAAGTATCTCTAAAACTAAACTCAAAACTAACTCTAAATCTAAAACTAGAAGATGTGGAGAAATAATTCAAAATATTTAAAAGAAGGCCCTTTTTAACTCAGATTAGTGGTACGTTTTAAATGAAAACAACATTTTTGTGAACAATAGCAAAGGCACAGCTAACCTCATGTTCTAGACCAGGAGTGAGCAAACTTTTTAAACTAAAACTAAAAAAAAAAACTAAAAAAAACCTTAAAAATTTTACGGGCCTAGAAGTCCAAAAAAATACATCTTGTTTCAAACTCTATATACACTACTACTTTAGAATGGACATTGCCGGGCCGGATTAAGACTCTTTGGGGGCCGGAGATGGCCCCGGGTCGTACTTCGCCCATCCCTGTTCTAGAGGCTGCTACAACATTGTAAGGTACCTTGTATAAAATGTGAAGAAATTTTTTAAGATGTAAAACCGGGGCGTATGTATATCTTTAGATCATCTGATTCTTAGGAAAAATGCCCTACACGATGTATTTAATTTAATCACATTTTCTAAAGTGGGTTAAGCTTTCCTAGCCCCTTAGCTATAAAACTACACATAATTTCTAATAAATTTGCATAAACAAAAATACAAAATTTATCCAAATTCATTATGACGCTCTCCTCTCGGAAGGCAATAGAAAACCACCGAGAGTAATCTGCCAAGAGAACGTTATAATACGACATCAAACCTTCATTTAGGGTAAAAAGATCAAGGAAGAGGATATTAATTACATTGATTATATGCAGGCCTTTAAATTTCCTGGAGCTTAGTTTTACAGAACCATTGGAACCCCGGTAGTTACGCCCCTGGAAGTGGAATATTTTATAAAATAAATTCCATCTATAATGGATTAAACGTCTATATCGCTCATCTTTTGTAAAAAAATTGAGAATTCTTCCAAAATTAATAGTTGTTAAATTAATTTATTAATTCTTTTTTTTTTAATTTTAATTTTTTAGACGTGACAAAGAAACATCATGAGCTTTAAGCGCTCACCTCTTTGTGTCACCTCTAACTTTTGGCAAGCTGCAAGATAAATTGCATTTTAATTAATGCTGTGAATATTACTTACGTTTGATGTGTAGAGAACATTAAAATAGTTAAAATTCGATAAATCGTGATCACGTACGATATTTCTAAAAGTTTAGCCTTTTAAAAATCAATTAATTAGTAATTACAAAAATATCAATAATTACAAATAAAACCGTGTTGGTTCTTGAACTTAAAAATTAGTAAAAGTTTTAATCCAAAATATTGGGTAACATTGGGTATTTTCTAAAGCCTCGCACACACTAGCGAACCGAACGCCAAACATTTCAGCAAACCTAAAAAGTTTGGGGTTCAACAAACAGTAGTTCTTTAGGGTTTGCAGCATCCAGATCGAAAAATATTTTTTTAGTACACCATCTATCTTTGGTAATTATGAAGCAGTATTACTTAAAATTGCCTGTAATAAATAAATTATATACAGGTTTATTATAATTAACAAGCATCCCTTATATGTGAAGTTATATTTTAAATTTATATAACGAAGCTTGTTTTATAGTATATGCAATTAGTGCTCCAGACATAAATTTAAATTTGAACATATTTTTGAATCCTTTTTTAGATTGATGACCACAAACGCAATATTTATGAATTATTAATGGTAATTTATAACACTTACCTTGATAAAATTACCTATCTAGTACATGCAAAAGTTATAAGCTCTCATTTTGAGTTTAAGCATACTAACCATCTTCATAATAAATTAATCCATTTTCTCGATGATGTGCGAAGCTGGAGTGAAACTCTCATCATTTCATGTCAAAAAATATTTACTACTTACATAAAATGAAAAAAATTGCTGGTTTAAAAAAAAATTCATTACAGTGCACTGGTCTGGAAAGAGCCAAGAGTGGTTTCTGAAGCGAAATGATATTTCAGTATTAAAATTTGAATTACTTAACCGGATCGTAGAGTACAACAATATAATAGCCATTCTAGGAGGTATCGTTTCAGAATGGAAAGTTTAATTATGCTGATAAATCTTGCAGTAGCTTCGATCAATACTTTAGGCTTCTAACTAATCAGACAGTACGTGAAGTATTTCCAATTAACTAAGTGCAAAATAATTGCCTACAAGTTGGGGAAATATTTTTCCTATGCTTCAAGTGCATAGGAATTCTAAGTTTTTCTCAATCTTCTAAAAGTAATTATGGATTTGTTATTTGCAATAAACAATAATTTCTGAAGGTTTTATTCAAGGAATCACATTTTTCTCAATTTTGCAACTCTGATTAACTCTCCATTTGCTTGGATAAAATCATAGTCCCAGAAAAAAAATCTTGCATAAGTCGAAGTTCAATTGTACCGTTTGTTTATTCATAGAACAAAATGTCAAGCATTTCCATGTTGTTCAAATAAATTATTTACAATAATTAATAATAACATATTTTTACTTTTATCTATCTGCTAAGGACTATTTACTTATGCTATTTATTGGAGATTTATGCAATATGGATTTACGCAAAAAATTGGTTGACATCACTTTTAATAAGTTGATGTTGAGCTAAAATTTTTTAAAGTCAAGGCGACACTAGCAAATAAACACTCTTGTTTTGAAAAATCTAATATTTACACTTAATTATGTACTTGAAGTCAATTATAGCGTGAAATAAAAATTACTGATTACATCGTACGTGCAGCAGTTGAAAATCCTAGAATTTGTTTCCTACTAATTGTTAGAAATTTGTAATAATTAATCTAACATAACCCTGATGTCTAGGCTTGTCAACGCTTGACCCGAATCTTTTTAATCTATTCATGCGCGTCACTAACATGATTTGTTTTAATTCAAATTGGCGATCGGTTACCACTTCCAAATGTTCTTGCAGCTAGCCTTATTATTCAGCGTTGAGAGAACGACACACAATTAAACTAAGAACATCACAAAATCTACAGCTTCGAATCAATTATTGGTAACGTTTCCGTATAGAAGACAAGTCGGATGGTTTCCAACAATAGATAGTTATATTTCAGTGTTTGTAACTTTAACAATTATTTATTATTATTTTATTATTTATTATTTATTACATATACGGATAAACCATTTTACAACTTTATCATACGACAACGAAACAACTTCAAATCCGTGAACATCTCACCGGTAACACGACATCGTGACGTCTCTTCAAATGCTGCAGTCATAAACGCGACATCTATGGACGAATCTTCGAATACTGCACTGGGATATACACGACATCTAACGACAACTCATTGAATACTGCAATACGGGATAAACCCGCTAAACCATAAAGGCCAAACCGAATTACAAGTCAGCAGTTCTACCGACTAAACGTCATAGTAGGATGATAGTTTAACGTGTAATCCTAAACACGGCACAGATAAATTTGGGAGCGATCGGGATTTGAACCTAAGATCTTTGGATTTATAGCTCCACTCCCTAACCACTACACCAAACTACCTGTACAATGAGAAAATCAATCATATTACAAGATTTCTAAGTTAATTAGAGCATCTGCTTGAGCACGGACAGTCTGGCAGATAATAAACCATATTAATAGGGTTAGTTTTATTTTAAAAATAGTATCTTGTGGATGCTTTAAATATTCATTAATTTAAATAACTTTAGATCAGTTCTATTTCTAAAGAGATGAAAAACATGCAACCTACTGCATTATTTCTCAGCATGCAAAAGCTCAACCTGCTGAGATTAGGACATTTTACAAGATCGTGAATTAACTTAAATGCAAAAGAGAACCTTTTTTTTCCTCATCAGAGTCTGATTAACGTCAGATTGAAAAGGAAATTGTTCCAGATTCCAATTATGTTAAGTAGCTACCAGCTTTTTTTATTCGCTAAACTTTTTTTCTTGATTGTACCACAAGTTTAATTTTGGATTCGGGTCAGGTATAGGTAATGTTTTAATTGTTTTTACATGATGGCAATACATTTACAATAATAGCAGATTGTTAAATACTTCGTGATGAGTTGATTGTATGCTTATTAGCATAATACCGTAATATCTACTGCAAGACGTACTATAAGTTGATACCGTAGGTGTAGATAAATAAATAGTAGGTACATCGTTATGTTGACACATTTTTTTTTATTTTTAGTAAAATTATGTAATTTACAACATAACACTTTAGTTGTTGTACTACTCTAATGTAAATGCGGTTTACACGGCTATAAAATGCGTAATTGGTAATTAGTTTATTGTAGTATTGTTACGTCATGCTAAATCTCAAATCGTGTCGTATAGTACCAGCAATCATGGTACGATAATTTTTTTATTTTTGGTTACAGTTCGTTGATCTGCAAGATGCAAAAGATAATAATTGTGGTATATTGCAATTTAGGAATTATGGGCGGGCAAACTAAAAATATGAATTACAGGGTACATCATGTAATTATGAGGAAATTTTTTTCTTCAAATATTCAAAAGTGGTTTTGAACGAAAACTTTGGTTTGGTCAATCATTATTAAAATTTTTATAGGAGGATATGGTGATAGGTCAAGATATCTGCACGTGCAGATTCTTAGTCCTGCGTATGAGACGACTGGCTCAGCGGGATTTCCTTGCAAGCTCTGAACAACATTTCGACACAACAAAACTGACGTTTTTATCGATGCAAAATCTAAAAGTTTACGATGGTATTCATGTCGTGAGACTGTCAAAACAGCGATATGTAGCAATGTTGTCCACCATATAACGTAAATCTAGTTTTTGTGTAAATCAAAATAATGGAACGCTCGCAATTGTTAACAAAATTTTGCTAATAATGACTCTCTGACGAGGCATTTTTAGATTATTATTTGCGAATCGTTCGATGAACTCTATTTAACAAATGACTTCAGTAATTGCTTTTAGCAATAGTTGTTAGATATATAATTTTTGCTGCTGTTATTATTCGGTAGCTACATTTTTTTTTGCTAAATTTATTCTTAAGTGCTATAATAAGCGACCAGCCCAACCTTTATATCAAAGTCGTTAACATTTTTTTATGGACAGCGCTTAATTTCCACAAATTAACACTTCTTATCAAATTGTTAATTACATAACAAGTATAAGTATAACTTTTTTAAAAGTTCTCCTGCATGCAATCCCATTTATTTAATAAAATTAATTGAGATTAGAAAATTGATCAACAATTTGTCCAAATAAAACTGCAATTTTAGAATTAATATTTTATTATTCATTATTGTCGTTGTGTGCCGTTCAGTTTTATTACCACCTAAAACATTTTTATAACCTAACCTAAAAAGAATAATAAGGAAAAATGTTGTTAAGTGAAAGTCCCAAATATGTTACAATAATTCAGAAGCTGTGTGCAACAAATTTGCTATGGCACTAAAAGTAAAGTAAGGGGTTCATCTCATAATTAAAGTTACTTTCAGTTTTCAAATTATGCAAAGTTTAAAATGCAATTAACCAAATTGCTTGCCTAAATGGAACGGTTTTTGTCACAGGGGGCCACTGTAAGCTTACCGAGTGGGAAGTGTAACAGTTGATTAATTTTAAATTTCATCAACAATAAAACAATGTGTGCTGTCATCAACTGCAGCCCTTGGTTACATTCTAAAATATTGAAAGCTTTATCTGGCTCTGAAGGATTCTTTAAACGTGGTTTTAGGTATGGAAGCTTTTATTATCTTAAATACACTTGAAGGCTTTAAATTAACATAATTTGAAACAAAAGTTATTAAAATCACCTTCTATTGTTCAAAATCTTTGTTAACTAGGTTAGATACCAAGATGCGGTTTGCGGTGAGCAAAAAAGAACAAATAAGTACATTAAATTGGGTTTTCAGTAGAAAACTTCGCTTCAATAGAACGAAAGAACTTAAGGTGAATTTTGAACATCGCAAATTTGTAAATATATCAGTTTATAATTTTTTCCCCTTGATTGATAAGGATTATTAGCCAGAAGTTGTATGAGTTTTAACCGTTCCCTAAAAACTTTCAAAATTTTTAACTTTAGTTTGTTCAGTCTCGTGTCTGTTTGTTTTTGCTTCTTCTGTTCTTCTGATTATATCTTTCGACTATGTCTGGCCGTTTATCATCATCTAAATTCACAATAATTGACATCGCCCGACATTTTCAATATTAATTATTCAGAAAAATTAACAAAATACTAATTTTCTTTTATTATTTAATTACATGAGTTGCACTAAAATTATAAAGTAAAAACTTCTCAATTTTTGGTATTATTTCATCCAGAACGACGAATATTATATTAAATGTTTCCCTGATTCCAATAATTTTTGCTAAGTAGTATACACCAGTAATTTTACGTCTAGGGGACGTAAGTTTGGGGAAAAAACATCCAATAAGTACGTAGTGAAAAAATCCAGTCAAGTCTGCTTTACTTGATAAAATCACATATGTTTTTAATTTGTTTTCAATCTCGCGTTCATTGGAACTAAGTATAGGTTGAAGGATTAAACTCCAACCATCCTATACTTTGCATTGTGT
The DNA here is from genome assembly GCA_905340355.1 of Rhagonycha fulva. NCBI lineage: Eukaryota > Metazoa > Arthropoda > Insecta > Coleoptera > Cantharidae > Rhagonycha > Rhagonycha fulva. Next base: position 7,269,275 of record HG996559.1, read on the forward strand.
TATTGTAAATCTATTTTTGTTTAATTATTATAATTAAGGTTCCTAATATAAATTTTTGCATTTGTTTTTTTCTAACTTGGAACATTTAAAAATCTAACAATAGCTTATCCCGCATTGGCGGACTGTTTGATGGACTAGATCTTACAAAAATTAATTTCAGGACAGTTTGCAAAAACTATACAGATTTTTTATAGATAGGAAGGAATTTTCAACTTGTATCATGATTAAACCAGTTGAAATTAATTTTTATCCTAGGTGATCCGCCCGAAGTTGTAATTTTTTATAAGGACAACATTAATTTTGAATCTGTTGTCTTTAACTACTTTATTAAAAAATAATTGATTTTTATTCTTTGTAAAGTTCATGCTACTCAAACTTATCTAAATCCACACCGCCCATTGGAAACAAATCATGGAGTCGCTTTGAATAGGATATGGATGGCCTCTTTTCAGGAGGTTTGACGTCATCACCAATACATTCAATTTTAACCGTACTTGTTGCCCAATGTTGTGATTAGCAGTGTCAATGTGCCATCCGTTTTTATTGGAACAGGGCCAGCAAAATTTGGCAGGAGTTGTAATTGTTTATCTTTTGGAACCATGGTTTAATAAGTTATATTTCAGATATCAAGATTCATAGGTGATTGACATTGGTTAATATGTAATAAATTTTGTATTTTGTAGCTATGCTTTTCGTTCTGAAACCAGCAAACAAAAAAAACTTATCTATTTTTTAATCTAAATATTTGCGTTTTTAACTTTTATAATTCACCATTTCTAAGCATACATTAATTTTTAGTGCAGCTTTGAAATCAGCAATTACTTAAACTGGTTTCACTTTATGGTAAATTTTTGGAGTTTGTTGTTTAAATGTTTTGTTTTAAATGTTAATTTAAACGGTTTCAGTGTGTTAGTGTATTAGGTCAAAATATTTGATTGTTCTGAACAACAAATGTTGTACAATTTAGATTTGTTTGTCATCTGTGCTGTAATTTTGCTAATTTGAAAATAAAAGTTCTAATTTGTTAGCTAATTGTAATATTCGGTTTTTGTAACGCTCTACGACGTCTTTCGATTCCCAAACATCGCCAAGCGGGTTATGGTTTTGTAAGCATTTTACATTTTTTACCTACGACAAGGAGCCAGCCCGACGTAGAACCCCCAACCTGGAGGACCAGCGAGACGGCCAGAATAAAGTTGTAACTTAAAAGATTGAAGAAGGAAATTTAATTTACGAAAAATGTGTTGATAACTCTCTTTAGTTATACCTTGCCTTCCGAATAAAATAAATTACCTGCCAATTACGACATGATGTTCTTTGATTGACTGAAAGCAAAGTTTCAAAACAGAATTTCGGCGGAATACGATTTGCCTTGAAGTTTCGGTCAGGTTGTCCAATATAAAGAAACAATCACATTTAATGATTATATTCGAGAGTTCCTTCAGTTTCTTATTGTTAAAAATAACAACGATACATCACAACATTGAAAGATAATAACTAATAATATCGAAAACGATTAATTTTTTATATTGATAGTTTTCATAATTCACGGTCGTTAGTATTTGTTATTTTAAAGATGAGCTATATTTGTCCTGAATCGTGTATAGATAACCATTATCGATTTAACATTTCTTTACATAAACGCTTATTATCCTGAAAATTATAAGTAAAATAAAAATTTTAATTCTTATCCATCTATTGTTTCATGTCGACATTGTTTTTCAAATTATTGCAAAACTATAAGAAAAATCATTCGCCAGTTTCATAATTTCTATCATCAACTTAAGTTTGAACCAAATTAAATAAAGGATATTGGGCAATAGTTCACAGAATCCATTTTAATTTTTTTTTAAATAATTATTATGGAATCAATATTTTTAAATTGTTGGTGCATCTTTTCAAAACTTTTACCTCAAGATTTTACCAGGTGTGATCGTAACCGAACTCATGATCAAAAGGTTAGGATGACAATGCTATAAACGATCCTGCAGTCTAACGTGGAATCCGAACCATGGTACAAATAAATTTGAGCTCAATAGTAAACAGGAAATTAGATTTTTGAAAATAAATTATGAAAGAGAAAAGTATAATAAAAAGTGGTTTTATTAAGTGGATGTAAAATTTAAAAAGTAGAATTAGTAGACAAAACAAAAAAAAAAAGTAAAAAATTACAAAATCAAAATGAAAGACAGACAGAAAGAAAAAATCAAAAAAAAATCAATCAAAAGCTTCGCACATTGCTATTAACGAAGAAGTTATCCAATTACGTCACTATGAATTAGCGGTTATCATTGCATGTGGTTCGAAAAACTTGGGTTCTGATTTGTTAATAATGGAGTTTTGCGAATTTTATAATAATAAAGTCAATCAGAGTCAACATTTTTGTGGTCAGGTAAATCTTGTTTCTGAGAATTTGCAAAATTTGATAATAAATGAATCACCTTTTATAAATTAGTTGCACTCTGTAACGCTTTCATAACCCTTGTTATATTGGAGAGACAAGGTTGAATATTTCATTGCGTTATTTACCTGTTCAGCATCTCGTATTTTAAATATTACCATTTTGCAGTCACTGCTTTTCTCAGTACGAGCAAAAACCGAAATGTAATTTTTTGATTTAGCAAATTTATTATTTTGGTAATCTTTTCCAAGAAATTGTATCAAAGTTTCCAACTTCTGAGAGTGCATTTGAGTTTAGTAAACTCTTGTTTTTGCTTTGTTTGTTTATATTCATTTTAAGATATAATTATATAATTATAAAAATATTTTCTTTGGTTTTGTCTCTTTCTTAAATTAATGAGATTAAATTTTAATACACCATGAAGAACGAAAGTGGTGAGGCAAATAAAATCTTTTTCTAACATTCATAAATTATCTCCCTCTGAAACTAATGTGGTTTTCAAATTTTCGTTATGGTTGAGACAAATTTTAATAATAAAAATTTGCATAATTATTTTAATGGTAGGTATGTTTGATTTTTTATCTGAAAAATATTACATAATATTGGCGTGTAATGTAACATCAATAAGGATGTAAAGATGATAGAATTCGATAAGTGCTGACTGGCAAAAATATTGTTAAGATTAGTTACTCATAAGCTAACTTATTATGCAAATCAAAATATATCTTGGTAGCCGATAAAATCAAACATACCCAATTTACATTTCTGATATGCGATCGATGGTTATCTCGAAATTTGTGATTTGGAAACGTGCCAAGCATCAGGAAAAACTTTTTTTTTCTGGTCCCATCTTCTGCTTCTATTTTTGTTAGTATTCTGCCACTTTTTTTAACGATTAATTTGAAGATGTTGGTGTGAGGTGATGGAACGGTTCAGAGCCCCGATTGAACAATCAAATTATAGAAGGAAAATAAAAAGGTAATTAAGGTTTATTTCGTGCTAATATAAAAAGTTCAACGGAATGTTTGGCACCTTTAATATATTGTTGAAGATCCGAATGTTAAAAATGATGTTGTTAGCATTGAATTAGTTGAAGATTTAGTAAATTTGTTTAATTGTGATTTCGTGTTAATGATCGTAATAAAATACCCAACACCTTGAAAATTTTCTTGTATTAACACTTTGCATGATTACCACGATACATACATTAATGGCAATTTGTGACCATCGCCAGAAGATACAAATAAATGCGTTTCAGTATTGCCATAACAAATTATAAAATAGTAAATGGATGTGATATGTATATTATTTGTTGGAGGTAAATAGCAAAGTTGGTAGTAATGCAATGTGTAAAGTATATGCGGTAGTCGGGCGCCAGTGTCTTTGGAATACCCACAATCATGTTTTATAACGACGATATTAAATTACTCTTCTTCAGTAAGGGCAATGACAGTCCTTCCACGGCCTTGACTGTCTTTTAGATATTGTTTACAGCCTCATTTTCTCGTCTGATTCACGCTCTTGCTTCTGCAATCACTTATTTACTTAACTATGTTCGTAATGTTCACACCATTTCCAGATTAGAATTATCGTACCTCTCTTCTCTTCTATCTGCAATCTTCAACTTGTTGTATTGGTACATGCTGTAGATATCGATATCGAAACAAGTACTTCGTGTTGTAGATGATTTTTAAAGATCGACTTGAGATTTTTGCAAACGCCTACATGTAGAAGTATCCACAATCCGGTAAGCACTTTTTTATTTTCGCAGATGCTAAAGTTGAGATAAAATAACCATCATAAAGAAAGAAAATGTTTTAAACATAACATTCCTAATTAATTTTCTTAATGTCCGCCCGGGTAATCATTTCGAAAAATAATTACAGAAAACACAATTTACTATGCAATTTTCTCACTATAATGACTTAATACGCATATTTACGATCCCAGGACATTTTATAAGTTAATGCTATCTTTAATTCTTCTTTTTTTGTTTAATAGCCTAGTCGACATTCTATTCGAAATAGAAACAAAGTTAGATTATTTTATCCTTTTCTTTAATATATGTACATTTTACAGTACGTTCTTCATTTGGTACCTTTGGTACACCAAGGTTAAACTTTTCCATTTCATAGCCAACACTAAACTTTACGAGGTGGTAATAAGATGGTTCAATAAAATCGAACAAGACAAGTCGATAACATAATTTGATGATTTTTCCAGTTTGAACAGTTCTTCAACTGTATGATACCCAAATGGTATCGCGAACAATCCGGAGTCGGCTTTAGAATTTTAAGAATGCATGCTTAACTGCATAATTCTTGGAAATCTGATCAAAAAAGCGTATTACAAATTCACAAGAAATGCAACACAAGAAAAAATTAATTAATGCTCTTCCACTGTACAAGGAAGGGAAGTTAGAAGCAATGCTTTAGACTTTTGTTTTCAAACAGAAGAAGAAAAAAAAAGCTACATACAGAACGTCATTCTTGTAACTAAATTAAGAGATCGAATATCTTAAATTTCAGTTTAAGGAACTGCAGTTGATGCATCCAGATGTTGGTCGTGAAATTCTTTGATGTCGCTTAATTTTTTAACTCTTTATTTTTCACAGGGCAATTTGAAATATAATTAGTTTTCTTGTAAAAAAAACAGATAATTGAAGAGCGTTAATATTTAATTACTCGCCAAAGAAGAAATATATGTTATAGAATAATCTCGCATAAAGGAGAACCACACCCAGAAAAATAATAATAAATATGGTTTAAACTAAATCAAAATTAAACAAAAAAAAAAGCTCGCGTTTTAAGTTTTAAACGAAACGACACGTACTAACTATGTAAATTTATATAATTAGAATTATCGTGATTTGAAGGAATTTTGCCATAACCAACTAATTTAACCGTCTATAAAACAGATAATAATTTTAACTATCCAATTGAGATTGTGCATGTCGATTGCACTAATATCATACTTACAGTTGAATGCAATATCAAAAGAAAAAAATTAAATCACTTATGGAAATTTTCAATTTCATAAATTTACATAAGTATTACGGATTTTCTTGTTAACGCAAAACATGAATAACATTATAAATTTTTAAAACTTTACTAAAGTTTAATATACCTATAATTGAAACAAAGTAAAAATTTTTGGACTTAAGTTAAATAAAGTTCAGCATTTCAGTGAAAATTTTATTACTCTATTCATGCGCGTCATAGTAGCGCAGTGATTGTATCACCTATGTTATGAACAAATAAAAATCTATCAGTGCAAATCTTTTTAAAATTTATTCTATATTTCAGTGAAAATCTCGTTTTTCTATTCATAGAATTCATAGAGTTCATGGACAAGAACTCTCAATTTTTTTTATTTTACTTTATAAAGATAATAATTATTGATTTTTGTTTGTGGAATAACTTTTTTAGACTACTTGGTCTGCTTGGAAAATTTTCTTTCTCTTTTGCTAACAATTTTCGACAGAAAGCGAAATGAGAACAACTGAGTCAACTATTTTAACTTCAAAAATTGTTTTATGGTTATTTGTTAGCTATTTACTGCATAGAGTGCTATTCTAAAACTTTTTATGGTTTGGTAAAAATAAGTGAACAAATTAGATCATCATGATAAAAATTTTCGATAAAATCTGTAACAAAATATTTCTCAGATTGGGCCTGGATCTTTCTGAAGTTCAGTTTACAAGCTAACTTGGGGTTTTTTTGAAGAATAATAACAGTAAACACATAATAATTACCAAATGAATTTGTATTTTTGATTTAAGATTTAAATGGTTTTTGAATAGGAAAATCGACACTTTCAGGTCAAAATAATGGGCAACTGTGCTTATGATATGGATTGAAAATTGAATGTGGTATTGAACCAAAACCACAAGTCGTAGATGTGTTTTATTGTTTTATTGTAAAATTTGAATAATAACAATATTAAAATCCGAAGTGAGGTATAAACCTAAAAGTGAAAATTAGTTTATAACAATTTTATAAACAAACTTAGTTTAAAGGCGAACCAAAATTTGTGGTGTTTTTAACAAAATAGTTCAATATTTTATAACAAATTGTTTAATTTGCCAATTATGTTGATTTTATGTGTAATTTTCAATGGGAGAGCTAAATGCTTTTGGTGCAACCAAAAAATTAAAGGTTATGTGTTAAAAAGTTACGTAACTGGTAAGTTGAATTTACCATTAATATTAAAATGTACAATTAATAAAAGCACTTTGCGTTAAAAGTTTAAACGAACAGCTGCATATCGTCCTATCGAGTAATCTAAATAATACAGTGGCGCACAATTTTTGTAATATTATTGGTAATATAACATTTTAAGTAACAATTTTACAAGTTGGCGAGCTTGGATAATAATTACACATTTACATAAATGTGCTTTGTAATATTGTTCAGTGAAAAGTTTGGTAACATCTGCGTATCTAAATATTTTCAATTCCCTAATTTTGACAGCGTCAATTTTGGCTAATGATGAAGATGAACTCGCAGAGATGCTACAATTAGTCATTAAAGAAAGTGAAACCTTGGGCTTAACAATGAACCTTGCAAAAACCAAACTTATGGTCATAGAGAGAGGTGGCACCTTAACACCGGGTAATCAACTGGCACAAATAGAAAAAGTTAATGAATTTCTGTACCTTGATTCATTGGTGTCAGGAGAAGGTGGACCAGAAAAAGAAATTGACTAAATTAAAGAAGGTATGGACCGACAGACAAATCACCACGAGTACCAAGATTCATCTGGTTAAGACCCTAATATGCTCGATTTTCCTATATGGCGTCGAGTCGTGGATCATCAAGATGGCAGATGGACGCCGCATTTTGACAGCGAAAAGAACGAACTCGTCGATATTGAAGGAGCTGAAGATAAAAAACAGACTATCGATCATCCTACAATATTTCGAACACGTGATGCGCAGAGATGGGGTAAACCTGGAGAAGCTGGTGGTTCAAGGAAAAGTGAAGGGTAAGAGACCCAGAGGTATATCACTCAATAGATGGATCAACCAAATAAAACAAATAACGAAGCGTCTCCTACAGACAACAATAAGGGATGCAGAAATCAGGCAAGAATGGAAGACCATAGTAAACAACTGCGAGTGAGCTTTTTGGATCACGATTCCTCAGCCATCAGGATACGACTAGAAACACAGTTTATTCTATTTATACACAAAGGCTTTTTCGACTTTTGGCTGTAAAAACTTTTTCTTAACCCAACTTTTGCCAAGTGGCCATTTAAAATATATATGGAGCATTCCACACCAAATGGACCACTTTTGAACCAGACCCCTTTTGATTTTCCTGTAATTTTTACATATTACACTATCTCATCAACAACAGTTCTGTGAATTTTTTCAAATTTTTTTACTCAACCCAAAAAGAGTTACAAATTTTTAGAAAAACTGCTGTTTTTTTTCAAACTATATTTCAAAAATTGACTAATCGGAACGTTTTTTTTTTAGTTTTGTTTGTCTTTAAACGTACTTTTCAGGAAAAAATACAAAAAATTTCAAATTTTCAAATTTCGACACTTTTGATTTTTAATTTTTTATTTCAAAAAATACTCTGATTTATTCCGCGTATAACAACGCAAACCCCATAATGGGATGACATTTTTTTCTATTTCTTTTGTTTAATTGAAAAATATTATATGCGTAAAAATAAAACAAAATATAAAAATTAAAAATTTTTTTTTAATAAAAAAAAAAATAAAAAAATAAAAAATTTTGTAAATCCAGGTTTGAATATTTTTTTTGTATTTTTTCCTGACAAGTACATTTAAAGACAAATAAAAACAAAAAAAAGAACGTTTTGATTAGTCAATTTTTGAAAAAGTTACGATTGTTTGAAGAAAAAAAACATCAGTTTCTCTAAAAATTTTTAACTTTGTAAACAATTTTGAAAAAATTTACAGAACTGTTTTTGATGGGATAGTATAATACGTAAAATCAGTTGTGTAATTTTTTTCAAAATTTTTTACAAAGTTAAAATTTTTTAGAAAAACTGATGTTTTTTTTCTTCAAGCAATCGTAACTATTTCAAAAATTGACTAATCAAAACGTTCTTTTTTTTGTTTTTGTTCGTCTTTTTTATTTCAAAAGAAACTCTGATTTATTTCTCGTAAAACAACGCAAACCCCATAATGGGCCCACATTTCTTTCTATTTTTTTGGTTTAATTAAAAAATATTTTGTTTTATTTTTACGCAAATAATATTTTTTAATTAAACAAAAGAAATAGAAAGAAATGTCGGCCCATTATGTCCCAAAGTGTCGAAATTTGAAAAATCAATGATTTTCTCCGAAAAAATAAAAAATTTTGTAGAATCCAAGTTTGAATATTTTTTTTGTATTTTTCCTGAAAAGTACGTTTAAAGATAAACAAAAACAAAAAAAAAGTTCCGATTAGTCAATTTTTGACATAGTTACGATCGTTTGAAGAAAAACGTCAGTTTTTCTAAAAATTCGTAACTCTTTTTGGGTTGAATAAGAAATTTTGAAAAAATTCACAGAACTGTTTTTGCTGAGATAGTATAATATGTAAAAATTTCAGGAAAATCAAAAGGGGTCGGGTTCAAAAGTGGTCGATTTGGTGTGGAATGCCCCATATATTTTCATTTATAATAATTAACGTTGCATTTTAAAACAGTCAGAACTTCTAAAGATTGTTTTTAAAAAACAATTTAAGTAGTTACTAGCAGAGCGGCATAAAGAAAACAATGACGCGACAGGCCAAGAAGCGGGAAACCGCAGTTTAACACTGTTATAATTTAGGTGACGGAAAATCACCTCATTAATATTTCCCTAATAAATCTACTTGGATTTGGCCAATCCAAGATGAAACACCAATCACAATTCTTTATAAAATTCTGTATCGTAATTTTCCATATGATTCAAAACTTTTCCATTTACATATGTGACAGGGCTTAAATAGAATCTTCTTCATTGAGATATGAAAAATATTAAATATTTATACTAGTTATGCTAGGTACCATTATAAATTGCTGTAGGCATAAACCCTAGAGGCAAATAATAAATTAAAGTTGATGCAACTAATTTGTGTCGGCATTGAGAATGACAAAAAAGTACAACGAATTAATGACTAATCAAACTTCAAATTGTTGGTTCCAAGAATATTAATACAAAATTTACAGTCACAAATACGAATCCAAAACCGTAGATGTAACTTACCCCACCAACAAACAAATCAAGTTTGTTATTTATCCTTATTTTTAAGAAAGATCTCTGAGTATTTCTTCGAACAGTCGCAATGTAAAGAAGAGCTACAAAATTGATTACATATTAATTAAGTAATTTTGAAATATTTTGAATGTAGTAATATGAATTTAATCAAACAATTAAAATTATTTTAAGAATCCCGGTTTATAGCTTAAGTTATATGTTATTTTATGTTATTTATTTCAAACAAAAAATAAAATATTTATGAAAAGCATGACATTAAAAGCTGAAAGGATTAAATCTACCTGAAAATTTCAAAATTATGCTTCTTCATAAAGTGAAATATACTGGAAACATCAACTTTTTCAATCATAACTTTTAGACATAATCAAAACTTTATTTATACGATCAAAAGTGTTGTCAAAAGTTTTTCTAACTTTTAAATCAGAGTTACAAATAACTTGAAAATGTCAAATTCGCATTTATTAGTATAATCAATTATTACTTATGCACTTCGTGTTATCTTTAATGGCACACCCGTCCAAAAAAGTACACGTTACCTTTAGTTGTGTCAAGGGTTGATCATAGAGCGGAACGAAACACGACTGCATGTACAGTTTAGCGATAGCATTGCTAAGATACTTATGTTAAATATGGGATCCTTCTCGAGTGTGAGAAACATTATGGTTTATCAAAATTTAAAATACGGGAAATTGAGAAAATTTGAGTAGATATCGGATCCAGATGTGCATTTGTAATATTTTAATCTTTCAATCAAATTAATAAAAAAATTAGTTTTATTCTCCCCCTACGTGAAAATTCACTTAAAAATTAGTTTTCAGGTAAATTAACGTCGACCGGATAGCCCCAAATTGTGAATAAATTAATATGAAAATTTAAAAATAACATCAAAGCTTTCTATAGCTATACCCATTTATTTTTGGTCCCTTGCAGGAAGTTAATTAATTTTTTTAGCAAAAGCAGAACAATGATAAAAGTGTTCGGTTTTCGAGTGGAAAACCGTGTGTTCTGTAAAACCAAGAATGCAACGAGTGGAAATAGTAAGTGAAAATCAATATTTAATTATGCATACTTATATATAATTACACAGATATTAAGCTTTAAGTATCAAACATAAAATTCAAAAATAAATCAAGCTGAGATAATTAAAATAATAATTGGTTTAAAAATAATCAATCGCTAAAAACTTGTTTATTTTAAAAATTAGGTACTAAAATGATTTTCGCTCATCTTTTTCAATTACATTAGGCGATATTTCAGTACACTTCGAAATAGCTACTTTATCAACGACATCTTACACGTGTATGTTAATGAATGTTAAATTGGAAACATAAATTTTGTTGCTTCTCTACTATTCTGCTTAGGCGGATCGTCATTAATGCGTAACATTAATGGGCACTTGTTCGGTGCTTTAAAAATTAGCAAAAATTTTGTAATATAAAATCGTACCAGTTTTATGTAAGATACAGTTGAAAAGATAATTTTACTTTTTTTTACTTTTATTTATAATTAGCAAAGTCGTCCACTTTGAATTTATGTAAAAGTCGTAATTAACGCTAATTTACCGTAAAGTTAAGATTCCCAGGTACATACATTCTTATGATGTTTGTCAGAAGATGTTGTTTTGTATCCGGAGCTGGTTTTACTTATTTTTTTTTTAAATACAATGAAAAACAAAGCGAAAACGACCTTGGTATTCACCTTATTTCAACTCATTGCAAAAAGAGATTCATCGTATTGGTTATGATTCATTCAAACTCAGTGATTTGAAAATTTGCCTATCATCAATTAATTCCTTCTTCCGGTTTCCCAAGATAATTGGATAACTTCTAATCTTAGCAAAATAGAATCGTCCTTTGTTCACACATTCAACTCGTTGAAAATAATAAAAACTGACATCAACCTGAATTATGTGTAAAGGTTTTGCATTAAACACCTGAAACTTGATTTCTAAACATAGTTAAACACCTCATAGGTGGTTTTATCTTGTAATCTTGGAATAAGATATCTTGCAGTTTTTTTTAACTTGCTTCTCTCATTTTTCTAGAAGTCCTGTTTCGATTTTAATCAGAAGATAAGCCAAGTAGATATATATTTTGTGGGAAAAAGTGACCAAGCAGCGCAGAATCGGCGAATTTTAAGAAATGGAATGTGAAATATCCGTAAGTTCATAATCAATTTTGGTTACATTTGTTTGACAGGAAATCGTCCGCAAAAATCCAGTTTCTGTCAAAATAAATAAAATTGATTGGGAGTTTAAATGGAATGGTGTTGATATCTCCTTAATTTAATTATTGGGCAGACCTACCAGGCGTTCAGAAAATGTTAATGTATGGTTTATAGTAAATCAATAAAAATATTTAACTGATTGGCAGTGGCGGCTCGTAACTACATCAGAAAGATAACCGTTAAGGTGCAAGAATAGAAAATTAAGTGTAGGTGTTTTACAGTTCAGGCAAAACATGTACATCTTGTGGTGTATTTTATAATACCAATGCAAATATGCAGCATTAAGTAACACTAAAGAAGCAATTATTCATGTTTTTTTGCTACCGGCTTCTATTTGATTGTAAGTCTGGACCTTTAAACAACATTTTGCATTATCTTAGCTTATGATTTGTTTGACACATTAACAAGGACTTTTATTAATATTAGAGTAGGTTTGGTCAGCATCTAATCTGTGAATATGAAGTTGATAGGGCGGTAGTGCAAGAAAATTTTTTAAATATGCAAAATAGAATAGCCAGTTGGTTTGAAAACGCAAATGCAGTTAAAGCAACTTACATAAATTTTACTGTATATTGATCTTATCTATCCTAACATTTTAAAAGAGACACGTAGTATTAATAGCTTCTATAGTAATATTGCATAATGGTTAATGAATACAACACCATTTTTTCAGGTTTTTCATTTTACAATCCGCCTTAACCGAGTCTTAATAACTTTTAATGGTTATTGCTAAACATTATTGCTTTAAATTACAACTTTTAATTTCCATTTTCGTAATTATTTATAACTGCCCAATGTTCATACTTTAATTAACCCTTCAGCCAGATTTTTTTATTTTTAAATATTTTCACATGTATTTATAGTTTTATGTTCATCCGAGCATAGAAACATTAATCTTGGTGGTAGATGTTGATTGACACTTCTACCAGTTATTTTTGCTCCCTTTCAGAGTAACATAACCATTTGGGTTTTCTCAAACTTCCGTTTGCGTTCCATAAATAATAATTTAGTGGATTTGATACTCACAGAACTTATAATGTAAAAAATATTGAACACAATTTTCCTTGAAGAAATTCATGCAAAAATTTGCATTGCTTGATTTTAAAAAATTAGATTTTTAAGGGTTCATTAAAAATCGATTCGTTGATTTTGTTTTTGTAAAACAATAAATATCGATGACTTTTACTTATAGATAATTAGGTTAAATAAGTCTAGACGCCAGTAATTGACTTCCTGATGTCAGCGAAAAATCTATAAAACTGAATTAGTACCTAATAATTATTTATTTTATTCGTATGTGTGGGTGAAAATTAAAGAACATGGGAATCAATTTAATTTACATCCGCAGGCTTGGGAAGCCATATTTTGTACAAAAAACTGCAATTTTTGAAATCTGTTTATTTTTGAGTTTGTCAGAAAAGCTTGGTTAGATAATTTTGTGTTAATTAATATAATTATCTTATTTATAATAATTAATAACATATTGTTAAATAATTTCGCCTTTAAAGAATATTAAAAAGAAAAATTAAAATTAATTAAACTATAAAGAGGAAAACTATTTTTAATTTTAAAAATACTAGCTTCAGTCGGATTTAAAAAGCAATGAGGCTTTTTTAAAACTACTTTTTTCTAAACACCTGGATCGATTTCCTGAGAGGATTGTAAATCATATAAATTAATTTTATTCTTAATTTCAGATAAAATTGTTCTGTATATATGCACGCGTTAGCTCAAGCTTAACGTTAGATCGATCTAAGCAAGCTCAGTTTTTAATTTAAGGTACGGGGTATACATGCATTTAGTTAGTTCAAAGTAAAAACAGTATTTCCAACCTTGATTGGTCAAATCAAACTGCCTTTAGTTCAAGCTAAGGGGTCGACATTCAATTTCAAGTTTAAAATCGTCTTACGCTCTTTATTTATTAACCGAAATTGGTTAATAATGATTAAATATAGGGAAAAGTTTAACATGTAACTCCCATTAATATTCTTATATTTATTTCTGACATATTCGTCGCGAGTTTTTAAATGTTTAAAAAAATTCGAAAAGTTGTGACGAGCGTTTCAGGAAAAAGAAATATTAAGAAAATTAGAAGCAACCATGTAGGTTTCTCATTAATCTTTCAAGTTTTTGTACAAATTAAGTATTACCTACATTAAAATAACAAATAATAAAATTGCTAAAAACCTTGAAAAAAAACCAACCATAATTTTTTCTTATCCCTTTTACACGAATTATATTTAAAACAATTTTTTTGCTTCACGAATGCTTTTGTTGCCACGAAAATAAACACGACTTGATAAGGAGTGCTATTTTCTAATGGTAACAAATTTATAAATAAAATGTGAGAAAACTTTAATTCTTTTTTGGTATGAAAATCGGATTGAAAATTATGATTGAGCATTCATACCGCACTGATCACGTCGAACTTTCAGGAAATTTTCTTGAGAACTGGCGTTTAGTATGAAATAAAAAATTTCAATTAAAAATTGTTATATTTGATGCATACTAGTAATATTTATAAGTTTTGTTATAATGTTGATTTGAAATAAACAAAATAGATAATAAATTATAATTTTGCTTTTATGTTAAATTGATTATTATCAATTTGAGAAATGTTATGAAAATTCTATTTTCACTAGTGAAATTAATGGTAAGTAATAATTATGAGTGATGAATATAATGTAATTGTATAGGGGAGAGTGGGTAGTAATGGGTCACAAGAAAACTATTTAAAATTTTACACGGTTACAAGCGAATTGTGGCCGTATCAACCAGAAATTGTTAATTTTGATTTGTGAAAAAACTATTATTTGGAGCATCAAAGTTAAGTAGAGAGTCCCAGTCTTGCTTCCTAGCATCCAAATCAACAACATATTTACTGACACATGTGTTCTGCAACTAGCTAAATATGACGCTTTTATGAGAAAATAATTTTTGCAGAAACAAATAATCTAATATAACAAAATAGTTGCACACACAAGTAAGGCAGGCCAGGCGCAGCTGATCTTAATTTGTATGAGATATAAAACAAAGTAAAGCTAACTAACGGGTCTATTTCCCCAGCCCCTCATTTTAATTTTTGGATCAGTTTTTAGGTGAAAGGTAAGAAACGTAGACATTTAAATGCAAATTTTACGATTGAAACCTCGATGAATTCTGAAAGAGCATATTTTAAATAAGAGAATTAGGTGAAGAAAATGGCCTTAAATCCAACAGTTTTTTCAAAAATCGAATTTAAAAACTTCGATTTTCACAGTAAATTTTAAAGCAAAGTCGCTCGGGATTGGTGAATCAATTCATTCAGTTCATTCTCCTGTCGGTACGTGCACCGAGATATGGTCTTAGCTTTGCGCAGAGTGGGAGCGACACTTGCATTGCGATGCAGTAACAGTGCACTCCGAACGAAAATCATGGTTTTCAACCCTAAATGTGCTTTAAGTCGATTTTTCCTTGCACAACCATCTTTCCGAATAGTAGATGTGCTGGAAAAATGGCTTAAAGCGCCCGAGCGCAGCGAGGGGTGCTTTAAGTCGATTTTTCTTCGCACAACTACCCTGCGTTAAAAATCCACTCTCACGAGTTTCACCTCTCAAAGATTCACCTTTTCCTTGACCTACGGGCCTAGGGATATTTTTAAATTAGTTGTCATTTTGATGAAAATGGCTCGAAGCGTCCGAGCGCAGCGAGGGGTGCTTCGAGTCAATTTTCATCAAAATCACCCTGGCAAGAGTCGGACCCACGCGCAAAAGTAACTACCGTTCGATAAATTTAAGTAACCCTTTTCTGAAGTAATTTTTAAATAATTTTAAATTTTTAAATTAAATAAAAAAGGAGAACGCATTCCTACCATAGCGCAAGAGTTACTGACTAATTGTAAAAGTGCAACACTCTTATGTATAGAAGCGCACGTACCTCCCACGAACGAACTTGATTAACCAATCACGAGCGTTTAACCTTCAAAAATCAAGCTTTTTTAAATTCGATTTTTGAAAAAACTGTTGGTTTTAAGGCCATTTTCCTCACCTAATTCTCTTATTTAAATTGTGCTTTATCACAATAAATCGAGGTTTTAATCGTAAAATTTTTATTGGGGGGTCTACGTTTCCTGCCGTTCCCCAGTTTTTATGTCATTTGTTTGTGCATCGTTTGTGTACGTTTGTGCATTTAATATTTTCGTTAGTGCAAACACCGTTGGCGAAATATTTTTAATTTAAATGGGGAGGGCTAGAGAAATGCCAGCTTTCCTTCCCCCCCCAACTGTCAATCATCAATATTTGTTTGTGTCAATCGTTTGTGCATTTATTATTTTTTTGTGCAAGCACGGTTAGGGAAATATCTTCAATTGAATAACCGGCGATCATTTCTCCAGCCCCCCCGCTCCCCTATATTGACTTTTGGATCAATTTTTATATCACTCGTTTGTTAATATACGTATGTGCATTCACTATTCTCGTTTGTGAATTCATAGTTTGTGAATTATTTAACAAATATTTATAAATCTCCGAGCAACAACTGCCATAGCGTCTAGATTGCAATTCTGGTCTACTGAAAAATATGCTGAAAATATTTTACTCTTCCGGAAATCGTCATCGAAACAACACGTATCTACGCGCAGGGAAATTGAATAATAATGGCGGGTTGGCGAGTAGTCCGCAGATCAAGTTTGGACTTTTTAGATCACAATACAAATCTGACGCAACAAGGATTAGAACCGCGGTTTTTCGCTCTCTGGTCTATCCGTGTTTGATTTACGCCAGAATGCTGGTTATTTATAATACTTATTTATATTTTTAATACTTAGCGGAAAATAAACGGCGTCAAGCAAATTTTTTCTTCAAAATACATAAGAATCCGTCGAAAAAGCTATAGTTTTCTAGTCGAAAAATTTTATTTTCAATTAGCGGAAACCTAGGGAAATTGTTAACAAATGAAAAAACAAAAAATCGAATTTTAGCACTTTAATCGGCCGTAAAACTTTATTTTTAATACTTAGCGGAAAATAAGAATTTTTTCTTCAAAATACGTAAGAATCCGTCGAAAAAGCTATAGTTTTCCAATATTTATTTTTTGAGATGTAAAATTTAAAGGGGTTAATCTACCGTTTTTGTAAAATCTGACTAAAATTTTCAATTCATTTTTGTGATTGTAAGCGACGTAATTTATTGCGTACAGTTCAAAAATTTCACTTTCAACTGGCGAAAACCCAGGGAAATCGCTGACAAATATAAAAAACTAAAAATAAAATTTTAGGACTGTAATCGGCCGTATAACTTTATTTTTAATACTTAGCGGAAAATAAACTGCGACAGGCGAATTTTCTCTTCAAAATACGTAAGAATCCGATGAAAAAGTTATAGTTTTCCAATATTAATTTTTTGGAACGAAATAAATTCAAAGGGGTTAATCTACCGTTTTTGTAAAATCCGACTAAAATTTTCAAGTTGTTTTTGTGATTGTAGGCGACGTAATTTAATACGTACAGTCCAAAAGTTTCATTTTCATCTGGCGGAAACCTAGGAAATCGCTGACAAATGTGAAAAACCAAAAATCGAATTTTAGGTCTTTAATCGCCTGTAAAACTTTATTTTTAATAGTACTTAGCGGAATATAAACTGCGTCAAGCAAATTTTTTTAAATACATAAAAATCCGTTGAAAAATTAATAGTTTTTAATATTTAATTTTTGGGATGAAAAAAATTCAAAAAGATCTATCGTTTTTGTAAAAACCGACTAAAATTTTCAAGACGTTTTTGTGATTGTAGGCAACGTAATTTAATACGTACAGTCCAAAAGTTTCATTTTCAACTGGCGGAAACCTAGGGAAGTCGCTGACAAATGTGAAAAACCAAAAATCGAATTTTAGGTCTTTAATCGTCCGTAAAACTTTATTTTTAATACTTAGCAGAATATAAACTGCGTCAGGCGAATTTCTTTTTCAAAATACGTAAGAATCTGTCGAAAAATTTATAGTTTTCCAATATTTATTTTTTGAGATAAAAAAATCTACCGTTTTTGTAAAATCCGACTAAAATTTTCAAGTCGTTTTTGTGATTGTAGGCGACTAATTTAATGCGTACAGTCTAAAAATTTCAATTTCGACTGTCTTCAATCACACAAACGACTTGAAAATTTTAGTGTAATTTTACAAAAACAGTAGATTTTTAGTTGAATTTTTTTCGACCCAAAAAATAAATATTGGAAAACTATAGCTTTTTCGACGGATTCTTCCGTATTTTGAAGAGAAAATTCGCTTTACGCAGTTTATTTTCCGCTAAGTATTAAAAATAAAGTTTTACAGCCGATTAGAGTCCTAAAATTCGATTTTTTGTTACCTTTGAATTTTTAAAAATATATAATAAATAAAAATAATAAATGCACAAACGTACACAAACGATTGACATCAATTTTGAATCAAAATTCGCGATGGGGGGGGCTGGCATTTCTCCAGCCCCCCAAACTTATTTGTCAAATAATTTGGGACGGTAAATGCACAAACGAAAAAAATAATTTCGCAGGGTAAAGCAAACGAAGAGCATTCAAAAGTTATGAAAACACAAACCAAAATACAAAATTGCAAAACATTATTGACAATAAAATGTTAAGTGAGTGTTACATGAAATCCATAAACATAAATTAAAATAAATTTACTGCAAAAGCCTTTTAAGCTATCTACGTTACTAGTAAAACACACAAAGCCATAATATACATTTTTTTCTCAATATCTAACATACATTATAATGTATATATTAATGTACATACCTACATATTTTCTAATTAAAAAAATTTGATGGGGTCAAGCTACAAGATTACAAATTATAAAAAAAATTTTCATTTGACGTTAGTCTTTCACATTTTCACACAAAACAAGAAATTTTAGAAAAAAAAACTGATTCCAAATTTTAGAAATCCTAATGAGACCATATCGTCCCCCTTATGCCATAATCACGAATGTGTTTATTACAAATTTTTAGAAGAGCGCAATTAAAGATTTAAATATACGTTCATATTTTAAAATTAATCAAATTAACTTATTGAAATCTTTTCTTTACACTGTGTTGCGTCTTATCTACTCATTAATTTGATTAATTTTAAATTACATACGTATGTTTAAAGCTTTAATTGCGCTCTTCTAAAAAATTATTAATATTCACATTCGTGGTTATGGCATAAAGGGGACGATTAATGGCAACCCAGTCTGCTGACACATAAACACTTTTAGTTTGCTCGGATTTTCTTGACTAATCCACATCAAAACAAATTTTTATTGTAAACCTTTTCGTTTTCAAAAGAAAAAATTATAAAAAGTAAAGCAAATTCAAATATTGAAAATTCAATAAATAAAAACGTTATATTAATAAATCCCTTACATACTTATATGGAATAATATAAGAAACCTCTTAACCCATCTTATCTGGTTTTAAAATTTTATGCTTCATGAAACGCGAAACAAAACATTGTAAATCACAGTGAAGTGTTAAAATTGATTAAGAAATAAGAAAAATATTCAATTGGAGAATGCAAAAGCAATTAAAAATTACATGAAAAAAAGTTCATCTTACTTCGTCGGGGATAATTTATAAATTGTCATGAAACTTATAATTGAAATTTTTTAAACCAACGGATGCGGATAAAATTTATCAATGTCTTGTGCACTTTTTACGAAATAATAACTGTTAAGTAACCCATAAACAAAAATATGATGGATATGTATTTTCTTAATGGAAGCTGTATGTTTTAATTACTTTATGGGTAAGGTGTGAAGGTTTCAAAATTCACTGATGCCTTCTGGCATGGAATGAGAAATGTTCGGTATTACAGTTTTCGTTATTAAACGATGCAAATCATTCAAGAAAGATGAAGGATAGAAGGCAATAGATACAAATGAAGCTGACGATGTGATAATTGCGTAGGCACGTAACACTATAGAATAAGAAAAATTGCTTTGAATATATTAACGAGAATTCAGCACACCTGAGAATTGTGGTAGGTACTGGCCCAACGTAACGTTCCAACCTGTAATCTGGACGAGTAAGTTTTTGTAATAGCACCACAAGTGGTGTCGTTTGGAGGTGAACTAGAATTTTTCTTCCTTTGCAATAATTGGAGAAGTAAGAAAAACATTGAAAAAAAGAAGAATCTAAAACGAAAATTGAATAAAAAAATTATTCACTTAATTCTCTTTCGTGGTTGTATTTATGTCGTTAGTCGAAAACAAATTATTATTTTTAAATATTTGGTTATAATTAGACACTAAACCAACGTTTACAAATGACCAGCAATTTTTTAAAAAATTAATTTAAAAATATTACTTCAAGTGTGATTACAATAATCACCATAAAATAAATTCTTAATAATTAAAAATGTCTATATAAGTAAATACATTATTTTCGCAGAAATATGAACCGTTATGTAAAAGCCATTTTACTAAATGGCTGCAGTTTGTTTAAGCCATTATCAACTAAATACAACTTCCTTTAAAAATAATCACATTTCACTTTTAGCAGAAAATTTAAACGAAAAGAATTTTGCATATTGAAAGTCCAAAATAAAATTAAAAAAAAATTTAACTAATGATGATCTGCAAAAATTTATACCAGTTAACTACTAGTGAAATTAATAATGACGAAATTCTTTTTCGATCAACTTATAAGAAGGTTAACGAACTAACCAAAAAGCTTAAACATTGATATTTTAAAGATACGCATCTGAATTTATTGATTACAGATAGTTTATGACACGAACATCAATTTTAATTGTACGAAGAGATAATTAAACCAATTCATATTAAAAGCTATAAAAATGTTGATCACTTCAGCACTAAAATATTATTGAAAAAGAAGAATGAGAAGAAAGAAAAAAATGGATTGAAAGAGACCTAAAATATCACGAACACTAAGCGCACATCGCTTCGGAAAAGATGTTTCACTTGCAAAAAATGATTATTTCTCATGCCGTTTTTAAACAAATTATCAGTAAGAAAAAATGCAGTTTTATGTGGGAAAGAAGTAAAGATTGCCTGTACATATGTTACAATTGTAATTACATCTTATTATTCATTATACTACCCCATATAATGAAATAAGATTATTTTTATAAGTTGTGTGTTGTATTCTTCCCATGCTATTATAGCGTGTTGTTAAAGTTTTAGAAAAAAAGCTTTAATGTATCGTTAAATTGTTATAACCTTAGAGACATATGCATTTTAAGTAAATTCAAAAAATAGTGTGAACAATATAACAAATTTGAAATTTATGGTTACGAATTTTATACAAAAGACCGCAGGAAGCTTTGTAACATGTTGTCGTATTTCGTTTTCTACCCTTGAGTTCAACCCTTAATACCCAAGAATGGAATAAATGAGATTTTAGTTTTCACAAAATTTGGAGATTTTTATAAATAATTTTAAGATAAATGACGTTTGTTTAATTGCAGTGTTTTTCAGTTCAACTGTTGTTGAATTGACCAAAACCCTAAATAAAGGGCCAAAGAGAAATTGTTAGTGAAAACTGTATAGGAATAATAGAAACAGGAAGACACTGAAGCACCGAAATTGCTGAACTTCCTTAAATGGACTGACTACTACATTGGTCGCGATGATGCAAAAAAATTAAACAATTACTTACAATTCATTGTCAAAATTTAGTATCTAAACAATTAATAAGTTCAATGGTCAAGATTGCCAAACTTTTTAATGTGAGTTTACTTAAATGAGATTTAAATAAAAGAGATAGGCTAAAGTTTGAAGGACGCGCATTAAAATTTACTGAATTTTTACGTTAATATTTGAATTTTTAGTTTTTAAAAACAAATCTTTACTTTTGCTTGGATGATCTAATAAGATCGAAACATGCACTAACCTATGCTGTTCTAATTTTTAACTTATTTTTGAAAATTTTATCAAAAGTGAGCTAAAAAAAACTGCTTGTTTATTTTTCTCTAAAGAATCTCAATAAAAGGGCAAGAATTGAATTTTAATTTGTGTCAATCATATCAGCGGTACTTTTAACGCTAAATCTTAGAGGACACTTGTCTAGCCCATATGTATTTAGAAATTCTTAAGAATGGGTAGTTTTTTTATTGAGACATAAAAATAATGAACTGTTAAAACTGCGTGCCTATTTAACGATTTACAGTTCTTCTTAATTTACCTTAATTTGCTCACTAATTTACTCGAGGCCATGCGTAGGTATAGGTAATTCTTGAGAATTCTAATTGTAGTTTAAAGAGGTTACCAAGAGCAATTTTCATGTAATTTGCATTTTCTTCAGTGTCTAGGGTTCATTTGAATGTTACCTTGGTTTATGAGTATGTTCATCATTTTAGTACAGTAGAAAAATTAAAATTGTCGCTATGCAGGGCCATTTTTAAACCGTTTATAAAATTTTTTATAAATAAATCACCTAAATGGAAATTTAAACTTTTGAGAATCACCAAATGAAACATTTTTTTCAATTTATTTTTTACTGGTATTTTTAATATTTTTTTGCAGTACTCGGGAAAATAAATTAGATTTTACTGTAATGCAAATAATTTTTTAATAAAATTAATAAAATTTATAAAGAATTCTGTAAACAAATTGATTCTAAAACAAATGCTGCCAAATAAGGCAAGTAAAAAAAAAGTAGAGTAAAATAATAATAACTTTATTTTTGATTAGTTTTTGTAATTTAATTAACTATCATTTGGACACTTTCACCAATGTAACATTAATAATTTATTGTCATCTTGTGATTTCATTGATAATAAAAGCACTATGAAAGACTTTTTTGAATTAAAAAAATTTAATAATTTTGTTTTTTGAAAAAACACATTTTTACAATTTTGGTTCTGGTATGCGAATGTTCTTGTATTTAACTTGGTAAATTGCATAAGATATGTACAAATTTTGCCTTTGTGAATTCTGGAAAGTGTAGAAAGTAAAATTCGATAAGAAACTGAAAATTTCTTGATAATCTATTCTTGCGCGTCAGTACATTCAAAGGTTTTAAAGTGCAACGATGATTAAAATTAACCACCTTTAAGTGAAAATTCAAAATGCAACCAAATTTATCTGTTATACGACTATTATAGTTCAACCTCTCACCGATTAATACCTTTGACAAACTAAAAACTAATGATCATTAACTTTCTTAGATAAAAAATTGTAGTAAATTTATTCAAATAAAAAAATTACACCATATTAAAAGAAGGTTTTACTGCATAATACCTTTGACAAACTAAAAACTAATGATCATTAACTTTTTTTAGCAGAAAAATTGCAGTAAATTTATTCAAATAAAAAATTACATCACATTAAAAGAAGGTTTTACTGCATAATAAATAAATGTAGTATAATCAACAGGGGAGGACACTGCAGTATAACCAAAATATAAGCAATAATTTAAAAAATTTAATTAATAATTATCGTTTATGCTTAATATTTAATTAATTAATTTAGTTCCTTTTTGGGAATACCGTTTCTCATTTAAGCTTATATTCTGTAATATTTAAATCGATAAGTTTTTGTGATCTTTAATACTTCTGAAGTAGTATAAAATTTATGTGCAATAAAAGCCAATTATGAGTCAAAACTCATTAAAACCAAGAATTGTTGGATGAAAAAGTTGCTCACCACTATACAGTTAAGCCGTTTTGTATAGTAATTATTCGTCTTATTTTGATAATTTGTTTTACTTACTCATAGTTACTTGGAAAAAAATTGGGAGTAACGATCACGATTTCAAATTAATTATCTACTGTAAAAGTTTATCTCAAAATGGTATTTTTCTTAAAAAGCCGAAGAAATCGATTATTGTAATGTACATTATGTCACCTAAATTCAATGGCATGAGTTGTATTTCTATGAAGAATTAGTTTTGCTCTTATATCACACCGAATCAATTCTTCACAATATCTCTTTACATAGGAAGTAAACAATGTCAAGTAATTTATTTTATTTCAGTTAATTATTTATTTACAAATTACTATATACTATTTCAAGGTTGATTATTACTTTTACGTATATAACCACATTTCTTTAACTGTTCAGAATTACCATTTAACCATGCAAGCAACCATGCTGTAATCCGTACAAGGATTAGTCTAATAATATTAATAGTATCCTTATATTTTTAAATTATTCCAGTAAATGCTAATGAAAATAAATTGTAGGTTGCACTTGAAAATATCACTTGGATATAAATTAGTGCTTACCTATAGCTGTTACATCAGGTCGACGGAATGGATGCTAAAGCATTCCAAATTTTTATCATTCCTAGGACAAGTTTCTAAAAATAACATTCATCACTGTTCTTTTTAGCAAAAACTATCGATTCATAAGTGAAAATATCCAACAGTAGCTAAACTTGATATTTATTTATAGTCAGGTCAGCAATGAAAATTAAAAGTGCCAAAAGTTTTCAGAGATATAGCCCAACGCCAAGGAAGGGAACAAATCAATTAAGCATTTTAAAATTATTCCATGTTAATTACTGTGATTTTTATAATCCGATCCATTATCGGCAGGTATAAAGGGTAATTAAAAAGGTAACGATTTGGTTTTTTAAATGGTTAATTGAGTATTGTTAGTAATTATATGGTTAAAAACAAGTTTAAGTCTGTAAGTATTGGGTGTATAAAAACAAAAATTATATCATAATTGTCATAATTTATATAAGTCACTTTCAGGATATGCAAAATTGCGTAGTTCAATGTACCATCATACACTTTCATTGGCCAAAAAATACATGAAAAACAAGGGTAATTGCACTAATTTCCATTTTACAGGTGAATAAATATATTACTTTCGTAATTATTGCGCTAAGATTCTCGAGAGTTAAGGAGGTTGATTCTTGAACCACGGTTTGGTCATTTTGTGCTTTAATGATATTACATTGCTAATAACAATTATGCAAATATTTCCGCTTCAGATTAACTTCACATATGGAATAAATGTACCGTTTTCATGTTGTATGTACTAAGAGGTAATAAACAAAATTAAAAATATTGGTGAAGTTCACTATGATTTAAGGTTCAGTTATTCGCATATCTCTAACCACATATTACATAGGTATCTAGCTATGTAACCTACTTCTCTATAAGGTACTAAGGCAGCATAATCGTCCGGAAAAGAATTGTAGGACAAATTGATTTTGCGGTCCTGTGTATTAAAGATGGGGTCATTAGCTTTATGACCGGTGGTTCAAGAGGTCAGGGGCATCAGAGTATCAATATGGCGCCTACATGCGCCAAGTCGCTAGAGGTTTACCATTCCGATTTTCAAATATTAAAAAATACTTTTCCAAGATTCTATTCGTTTTCTAGTTTAATACATGCAATGTGTGGTTATCTGCTACTACAGATAACTGAACTTGATTAACTGTAATGGGGAGATTTAGAAAAGAATTACATCTACCCGTTTATGTAAATATAATATAGATTTTATTCAATTGATATTAAATATACAAGGTAAACAATTTTACAAATGACAAGCTGTTACTAACAAGTTTTTGATATATTAATTGGAATAATAAATATAAACTATTTATTTGCTAGCACTCTCGCCCTGCATCACTGCAAGAAAAACAAAATAATTGAAGGAACTAACTTTAAATTTGATGTTTAAAATCTTTGTGAAAATTTTCCAAACATTTTTTTTACCTATTCTAATTGGCAAAAGATTAAAAGAAATTATGTATACCGGGTAACCAAAGATTTTTTATGAATTGAAGTCGAACAAGGTCAACCCATCATATTTAGGCAGTTGAGTTTCACACTTACACCCAACAGTTTCACTCAATATAGGCCAAGTAAAGTCACTACTCAAGAAAACATCGTTAAAATCCGTGATATGGTTTTGGGTGATTGTAGATTGAAAGTATGAGAGATTTCTAATGCTAAGTCTGGCGTAAATCTAACATGGGGAGACGAGAGAGCGGGAAACCGCGGTTCCAATCCTGATTGCGTCGGATATGTGATGTGATGTGATGTGGGGTGAAAAGCACCCCATTAACATATCTTTAGTAAAATCTTCTTGATTTATCCCAGAGGATCGCTAACATCAGGAATCAGATGGGCATCTGAAGAAGAAAAATGAACATATTATCAACTTGTTGAACGGTTTCAATTTTTTACTATCATTTGGACATGAGAAAGCTATCAGAAAAATAAGTGCCCAATTGTTAACTGATGATCAAAAAGAAAAAATGTAAAAGTTCAATGCATGGTTTACAACTATTTCAAAGTAATCTAAGAGAATTTACTACATGTATTAATGACGCCTAAGGTGGGGTCCTAAAGCATTGCAATATATGTGTATTGTTACCATTCTATTTGTAAACGTTTTGTAGGTATTAACAAAAGTAACAACTTTAATCCCGATTTAATTTATAATATTTCAACAATTTATATAATGGAAAATGAACGACGTAACTTATAATTAATTGAGCTTAATACCAATCATACAAAAAGTTAACCTAGACTCCGCCCAATTGAAATTGGGCAATAGATTGTGAATAAATTCGGGAAGAATGTCAATAAATAAACAACCTGAAAAACTTTGAAAATATTTAATTGATTTAAAAATACATGAATAAATTAGCATCAAAATTTTAAAGAGCTTTATTAAATATTAATTTTATTTTAAGTAAGTAGTTAAATAAGAGTAATTTGTGCGAAAAATTTTTATCAAATGTAATTTGAACATATCTTCTATAATTGAAATTTCGCGAATTAGATTGTTGTTTAATGCTTTAAGCATTTGTGGGTAACACTGAGACATATCTAATTTTTACATCAGTACAATTTTTTTAGTACATATTTCCAGAAAAATGCACCGTACATTTTGCTGTTTATTCAAGATTTCAACGAATATCTATTAAATCCACTATATCTAATGTTTATAACTTTTAATTTACTGTCATGGTTAATTATTATTTAATGCAATTTTTCCATACAAATCAATGAAAAGCGTAGTATCAGTAGAATCCCAGTTATATCTGTGAGTCACTGAATCTTGTGTGTACCCTACCTCCCAAACGAATGAGAATTAAATTGAGACTCAGAACTTATTCACTGAAATTTAAGAGTAGGAGTGACCTGCTTGAATGGATTAAGGAGATTCTATAGATTTCATACAAAATTTGTTTGTTTTTGTAATTCAAGGTCTACTAGTACGCTGTAAACGTCTCAAATAGATGCCAAATCATATATATGTAAACCACAAAAACTTACAAGAAAAATGTTATATAACTATAAACTGATGATCAAGTCATATGATGGCCACGCACTGAGGGCGAAGAAAAGTCTGATCTTTTTCCTATCATGAAATGAACCGAATTTAAATCTACTGCTCTGTGTGCTATGACCATTTTTCATAAAACTTTTTGGCTAAACCATGTACGATAAATCCATATACTTATGTGTAGGAAGTGCGTAATTTTTATTTTCCCTGCTAAAAATTAAATCTATATTGAAAGTAAAAGGTGTAGAATTAAACTGCAAAGTACTTTATTATGCATAGTTTGTAATAATATGTACATACTATTAATTGTACATTATTATATAGGTATATATTGTATAGGCATATAATTATGTAAATATTTTGTATTTTTTAACCTTTTATTCCCTAGAACGAATCCACTGTAAACCCACTGTAAAAATAGAATTAGGTTTAAGTATAGGTATTATGAAAATTAAAATTTTAAAATTAATAAAAATATTAATTTCAGGATTTTAAGTCTTATAAAAGAAAAATTTCAAAAAAAATTAAAGAGATACCTTGTAATTTATTTAAAATAATTCATAATTTATTATAAGTTTAAAAACTCAAAATATTTGATATATTTTAATTTAATATAATAAATTGTTATAAGTGGAGAAGATCCGCTATGAAATGGACACTTAATTTTGAGTAGCTGCAATTATTATGATTATATAATAGGTGTAATGAAAAAGGACCCTAAATAAATGAAGAATTAATATGCTAACATCTTAGAAAAATATTTGTCTTTTTATTGAAAAGCAATAATATACCTTGTCCGTTTCATAACATCGTTGCACAAAAAAAGACATACAAAGCTAAATAAGTGAAAAATGCGGACACATTTTTTTTAAATATTTTTAAAATATTATTTCGGTGTGAGGGGGTTAAAATATTCAATGTATTGCTTGACAAAAAACACTTTATAAATATAAATATTTCAAAAACAATAAACTGACTTTTACTTTTAGACGAGAAAGGTACCTAAATTGTTCTATAGGTTTATTTTGAATTTCTCAATAGCTTATATAATTAAAATTACAACAAACAGAGATAATAACTTGTTGAAAAATAATTGGTAGCCGACAGTTTTCTATTTTATAGATGCTACACATCAAATCAGAATAATTCCAATTAGGTAGCAGTAGCAATATCTTGAAATAAGTAAGTAGCGTGATGATGAACAATTAATTATATTTAAATAAAAAACAAATTAAATAATAATAAAAGTAAATCGTACACGCAAAGAAATGTTAGTTGTAAGTTTAAAAATCTCTACTTTTAAATGAAATTTAAAAGGATTGCTTTAAAAACAAAAAAAATGCAGGTTAAATTAAAAGAAAAGTAGGTTTTATACTTTTAAAATATGCTTTTAATATTATGAAATATTTAACTTTTAATTTAAAAGTATTAATTTTAAAATCTGCCCTATTTTGCATTTACTGCAGAGTTTTCAAATAGCTGGTTCGCAGAAGATCAACTTACATCATTTGATAAGCACGTTTCAGGCGGCAAAAGGAGTAGAGTTGCTAATAATGTAATAATATTGTAACGTATTTTCATCATTCGTTTAATTGTGGCACAATTGCATGTAGGTATACAACACAACGGCGTCAAGTTTTTGTTTAAAATTAATAATTATCAGGATTTTGAAGGTAGTGACGTCCTTGCTAGTGACAGTGTTTTTGAAGAACCTCAGTTACATCAATTTTTAAAGGAATTAGATATAGACGAAGCATATAACTTTTTAGTTAGTAAGTGAAATTTTACTTTTACTGAAGATACATAACAATGGATAACCTCATAATAACGTAATAATTTTGTCAAATTTACAAGCAACTTTAGGTATTTGTTCTTTAAATTTTTTTTGTGTGATAGAACTGACTTGTTATGTAGGTATGTACCGGAATGCGAAAGGTTAAGGTAAGAAATTCTGTGAAGTCCGAAAATCACACTCAGAATATCCGCACTGTAACTCGATCAGTGATCGCACAAATCCATGGCCGTATTTACAGCAAATTGTATGCAATTTATTGTTTATTGTAAATTTGATGGGATTATTAGTTTATTGTGGGGTTACCTTACCAAATTATCAGATTATACATAATCAAATAAACTTAATTTTACTTTACAGGAAAACAAATTATAATAGAAACATTAAGGTATATCAATGATTTTGACTTAAAAGAGCTGATTCCCGAATATAATTTTGGCCTTAGAGTTTTTTTAAGACGTCGACTGAATCACTGGCGAGGGATAGAAGTAAGAAAATTAGATTAAGTGTATAAATAAGTGTTGGATACTAAAATTACTAAATTATTTTTTAGTTTGGAGAAACTGGTGACACCACCTTCACAAATTCTATGGAAACTAAAGATGAAACTAAAAATAAAATTTCAAATATTGTAATTATGTTATAATTAAATTATAGATGAATTACTTATTTATATAGTTCATTTTAGGATGTAAAAGAAATACTAAAAGGAGACCATTTGGGAAAATTGTTATTATGAAAAACCAAATTAAGCACCGACGATAGATTGAAGATCATCAGAATTTTAATAGATTTTTTTAACCAGTCGAGATACTATTCTAACTGAAAGGGATTTCTTAAACATCAGTAGACAAAGCTCAAATTTCCCAGGTGAAAATTTGGTAAGTTGAAAATTCTGATTGTTTAGATTTTAGAGTTGGCCATGCAGTTATTTTTATGAGATAGATGATCTTAATGATGCAAGTGAACCTGCTCTGAATAAAGTGCCCGGGCTGCTTGCAGCATTACAAAATTAATTATATTTTTTAAAATGATCTGTTTTACTTGCAATATAAATCTAGAAAATAAGTCTTTAATTAGAAATATGTTTTTATAATGTTTAAGTTCTTTATTGTAGAAAATTGTAATATAGTTTAAAATAAATTTTTGAATAAAAATAAAATATTTTATTTTTTAAAAGTAAAAATTCTAAGTACATTTAAAAAGAAAGCAGTGTTTTCAAAATAAAAGTTATAACATTTAAATTGAAAGTAACCTGATCTTGTTTTGATCGTAAAATTAACAGTGCTTGCTTTTAAAGTAAAATTTTATGCATTTAAAATAATTAAAAATTTGTACCATTGTAATAAAAGTAGTTACTTTTATTATATCAGTTAAAAACCATACTACTTTTAAAATAAAAGCGACTGCCCTCGACGCATTTTTAAAAGTAAAACTTTTAATTTAACCTGCAATTTTTTTAATATTAAAGCAAAATTTTTTTGCGTGTATCTACATAACATTCTTAGGAATTTTTTTAATGGTAACATGATCAGGTGAAATTAAATGTACGGGGTGCTTTGCTTATAACGAATGAGGGATGTCGATTATTACAGATGCTACACGCTACAGATTCATTTAATTAGAATAATTTATTACAATACAAAATAAATTGTCAGTAAGTATTATTGTAATTATAAATTTTTTTTTTAAATGGAAACTGTAAATTTGAAATAGATGCGGTTTGCAGTGAGTTTCATGAGACAATAAAAAAATTTAAGATGGTTATAATTAACCTTCCATTTCTAACGACTACAATATTATAAATTTAAATTAATACACAAAAGAGATATAATAAAAAATTACATTAAATAAAGTGCCATTTTTTATGATGAGGGAGTAAAAATTAAATTTTACCATTAGATAGTTTTATTAACGCTTTTTGCAATACTAGTTAGTAGGTCATAATTTAAAAATCGATAGGTAAAATTTCAGTTATAAATTTTATTGGTTATGGTAGCTAAAGATCGTTATATTGTGTGTCCATAAACGATGGTTACATTTTGTTACTTAAGAAAAATTAAGTAGCGTGGGAAGTTTAAAAATGCATTCAAACTTTTTACAACAAATTGCCTGAATTAATATTTTTTAGCCTTTATTGACTTAGCAAACATTGCTGTTGTGTGTGACCGATATTTAAACAATTCTGACATTTATTTAAATATTCCATTATTAATTTATGTAAAATTATTAACATACACATTTCCTATAGAGCAATAAAATAATATAATCAATTCAAATTTTTTTTTATTCACATACCAACAACGGTTTTTGCTACAGTTAAAAATATTTTTAGCTAAAACATAAAACAATCGTTTTCCGTTAAACAAAACTGTAACTTGTATCATTTTTTTACAATTGCCATAAAAGAAATTATAGATTTAAGTATAAAAAAGCGTTTATTTTTAGTTATTGTATAGCACATTTAAAAAATTAGTAATGGATCATCAATCAATTTTCAAAAATGTAGGTGATTGAATTACATAAGTTAATCATGGCAATTTGTGGATTACAGGAATATTTTAATTCATTAATGATTATATTAATCAAAGTTATTGTTACACAGGCATTGATATTCCAAAACCGTTAGTAAATTACTGACAGCACAATTAATGAACATCAATAACTTCTGAAATAAATTTTAACGTTTCCGAACGACATTTTTCCATTAGTCAAAATACAATTTGGAAAGTTACAGTTACTAAAATCGTAATTAAGATTTTAAAAAATTCTTAACCTCACTTATTTTGGAACGATTTTGAAAAAATTGTATACAAAATGTAGAGTGACTATAGTGAAAGTGCAAGTTCCGCACTATAATTGATTTACCAAAATAATTAAGTATATAAATGATGTAATAGAATTTAATTGATTTAAAAAAAAATTATACAAATACTTTGATTTACTGGTTACACAGCTTAAAAAATAAATTTGTATTCAAGTATCGTTTTAATGAGGTAAGTGATAATTATTTTATTTTGTTATTATGAAGGTTTATATATTTTTGCAAGATAGTTGATGATGGTATCATTGATGACGTTATATCATAAAAAGTCAAATACCTTGCTGATTAATTATATGTATTAGAAACAAACCGTGTATATAATTTTTGGTGAACCCTTAGAGTAAACGTCCTTCACCTGTAATTATTAAATTCACATCAACAACTAAAGCTTTGTTTAATTGTCGAACAAAAATTATAAAAATATTAATCTGACAGTTTGATCGATATGGCG
Organism: Rhagonycha fulva; assembly: GCA_905340355.1. Lineage (NCBI taxonomy): Eukaryota > Metazoa > Arthropoda > Insecta > Coleoptera > Cantharidae > Rhagonycha > Rhagonycha fulva. Next base: position 7,301,413 of record HG996559.1, read on the forward strand.
TAAAAATAAATATGTAATAATAATGCGCAATCCTTCTGAAATTAGAATGATTTTTACTTTACAACCATACATCCAGTTAAGATTTTCAGATAAGTTAAGAATTAATTAAATAAGCGGTTATTTTAAAGGGAATATTCCAAATTGAGCAATTAACTCGGCAAATATTCTGATGGCCGAGAATTTTAAACTCAGCAGAACCTTTATATATGCCTGACTAAAAGAATTTTGGCGTTGCGTATTGTAATTGCGAATGATGGTCATTTAAAATAATTAACAGGCTAATAACTTAGATACACTAGTAATAATGCTATAATAATTTTGTATGCCATTTTCACTAGGAAGTACCATTAATTTCACATGTAATAGCAATATGTAAATTACATTTTAATTACCATGTTTTATGTTGTATCGATATAAAGAAGTATAGAATTTAATGCTGAATTTTTGAATGAGTAAACAAATTCTGGAAAATATTATTTAATATAATTAAAATTTTAGCAAAAAAAATATAAGAAGATCAATCAGCATTTTATAATTACTTACCCATTAGCATCAGGTATAAAGGGTGACTTAATAATTACTCACAAACCATAGGTGAATGGAATGAGGATTCTCTAAACCCAATATCCTGATGATATAATTTCTATTTTTATTTTTAATTTATCTATTCACGCTACAAAAATTTTGATTTTAAACTAGTAATTTTTAAAATGTCACTTAAAATTGTTACATCTCTGTACCCTTCTTGTACCCTGGTCCTATTAGAAAGGAAGACTTCATAGTTTTAGGGGGTATACATTTCTAGCTTCTTAGCAATTATTAAAACGAAATTATAAATAAAACCAACAAAAACCAGCATTTGAAATTTCTTTCCCAAATTTTTGTGTTAAAAATCTTGAATTTTTGTATTAAAAAAAATATTACGATGAAGATTAGTACAAACACCAATGGGCTTAAATAGCATCATTTTAATTTCATATAAAGTTTGTATTCAGAAATTTCAAGAACTCCGAGCAAGTTACGCGTGGCAAAATTTAACTTTTATTTTATTTTTAAAAGCTTTTATTAACTTGGTATGAGCATCGTCCGTATGGGTGGACTTTTTTAAGGCCATTTTAAATCAAGTTTCTTGTGTCCTAGAAAGTTGAAAGGTGCAGTTCAAAAGTTAGAACTTAAAACTTATTTTGCTTTGCTTAGCCAGTAAAAGGCGACCTCCCAGGCTTAATACGTAATTATAATATAAATTTAAAATTTATATTTTAAATTATAAATAAATATATATGTTACAGTTAAAACCCGAAATCAGTTAAAACCCGATCTAACTAGTAAATTCTAGTTTTAACTAACCGCCTTAGTAAATTCTAGTTTTAACTGAAATAAGTTTAGTTAAAACTAGAATTAACTGATTTCTAACAAACTTCTTTAGTAAATTCTAGTTTTAACTAAACTTATACCAGTTAAAACTAGAATTAAAGTAAAGATAGACTTAATTAGATAAAAATTGTCTTATTAAGCAATTATTTTATACATTATTATTATATTCTACTTATTGCCACATGGCATGCTGTTGTGACATTTTGAATTGCGAATAATTTCTCTTTTTAAACAAAGGCAACGCTTTGAGGTGCAATTTTTTTGCAAGAACAGCGGACAAACCCTTGTCCAGATTTAACGGCAGCTTTTTGCGCTGCAGTTCTTAGGCAAATTTCTTCATCTGGCACTTGATTTTGAGTCAAAAAACTTTAGAATTTTTTAAATTTTTTTGTGATTGTCACTTTTAAAGTAACTGGACTAATGAGAGCGCTCCTGCATGATCGAATAAACGTACAAACGGATACATGGAAATTGAGCTTAATCCTCCACCCCCCTCCCGTTTGGTAACTATTAGAGATTGTTCGTTATAGACTATTGTTATCGAATCGTTAAAAACCATAAAGTTTGGTTTCCATTACTATCTAATGCAATTCTGAACAAAAGTTAAATTTACCTATTTAAAAGTGACGATGACAAAAAAAAATTTAAAAAAATTCTAAAGTTTTTTTGACTCAAGAACAAGTGCCAGATGCACTTTACAATTCAAAATGTCACAACAGCATGCCATGTGGCAATAAGTAGAATATAATAATAATAATAATAATAATTTATAAAATAATTGCTTAATAAAACAATTTTTATCTAATTAAGTCTCCTTTTACTTAATTCTAGTTTTAACTAAACTTATTTCAGTTAAAACTAGAATTTACTAAGGCGGTTAGTTAAAACTAGAATTTACTAGTTAGATCGGGTTTTAACTGATTTCGGGTTTTAACTGTAACATATATAATATTATATTATATTTTAATTTTAACTGCAAATAAGCAAGAAAACTATTAAAAAATGAGACTTACTCTTGGGTTTATGTACTCGTTTTTTCCCGAAAAATAATATCATTCCTTAAAATAAATGTATTAATCAAGTTTGAGTCACAGCTTTATGGTAAATTTCTGTTAGAAGAAATAGGCACATAACCGGTAAATTCGTAACCTACCCAACAACATTTTTTTATTATTAAAAATTGTAAATTTTATTTCTAATAACGAGTTTTTTTATTATTATTATTATTAAGATAATATTTCATTGGCTTATTTTTGTAGTATATCTTTGCATACTCAATATTAATTTATTGAGGAGTAGCAACCACGATGAAGAGTTCGAACTTCACATCCTGAAAGTGAGATGGATTGAAGATGCTCAATTGCTTGTAAAAAATTATTTACAAAATTATTATAAAAAAATAAATTTGAAAAATATAACTAAAAAATTAAGAAATAAAAAAATTAATTATTTAAAACAAACTTTTATTTAAAATTAATGAAAAATAATTTATAAAAAACAAAACCAAGCTTCTTAAAAACACCAACATAAAAGCTAAGGGCTAGCAATTTCCTACACCAACAGTGGGAATGTTTACCTACCTGTAAATAAATAGCCCCACGCTTTTATATTAATTTTCTTATTAAAATAATTTTTTAGTTTTTTGTGCACCTTAATAATTTTAAATAAAAGTGTTTTAAAATTTAATTTTGTTAATTTATTTTTTTTATTTCAGATTAAAGTTAAGTTAAAATAAAATGTAATTTCATTAAATTAAAATTTATAAACAACAAATACTAAATAAAAAAAAATTTATACATTTTTAACATAAAAAATGCGTGTATTATTTTGTTAAAAAAATTGGGATGCCAAAATTGAACTTATTTTAAAGGGGGCGTATTAGCATAAAATTTGAAAACCACTGCGTTAGCGATTAGAATTTTGTCACTATTTTTAGACTAGGTATTTACAAAATTAATATAATTAAAGAGTTTCAAAAGTTTTAAACATAATTTTTATTTTCTCTTTTATTCAGAAATTACCAGCTATGGATTACAATTTTTTACTTGTTTGTGGAGTATTCATAAAATTATAGAGGTTTAAAATAACCAAACAAAAGTTTTACTTACTTCTATTATTCTTTTTTAAATTTTAAATAATATATTTATTTTAATTTATATTTTATATCTCCTTTCCAACAATTTAAAAATTATAGATTATTCTTACAGTGATTAAATTTTTTTAAATATTTTTGGAAAATTCGCAAGTTGCATTAAACTATAATTAATAAAAATTTCAAAAGTTGGAAAAATTTTTTAATTTTTACTGTCCCTTTTCTTTATTATTTCTTTACATCAGCCTTTTTCAGTTACCAGTTTATAGTATTCAGAAGTTTAATATCTATTAATATAATTAAAAAGGTTTAAAATTATGAAACCAAATTTTTATACCTACATCTCCCCTATCCTCTCTGAAAGAGCATATTTTAAATATGAGAATAAGCACTTAAGCCTTAAAAGCACTAGTTTTTTCAAAAATCGAATTTAAAAATGTCGATTTTCATAGCAAATTTTAACCGTGAGTTAAAGTCGCTCGTGATTTGTCGATCACTGGCACTCTGTGGTCGGTACGTGTGCTTGCATGCTTAATATTCCGGCTGTTGAAAATTTTCTTAGTTTGTCGTACGCAATGGCAGCAAATCTATTTCCGATACCTGAACGACAAAAGGGTCCTTTTCAGGACCAAAATTACTTTAGAAAAGGGATGCTTTTATTTAACAAACAGTTCAAACTTTTTCGCGTAAATTCTCCTCGTGCTACGGTGGTGGAAAACAACTGAAGACACAACTATAGAAAAATTAAATTATCAAATGAAATATATTATGCGTAACCAATTCAGAACTAATTGGTTTTAAGCGATTAAAACTTGAAAAAAGCTCAGCTTATTTTAGTCTTCTCATAAACTTCGTGCACGATGATGCTTTGAAAACTTCTGAAAAAAGTGGAAATCGTTCGTCAGTTATTTAACAGTGTAATTTTCACGTAAATTTTAGTTATTGCCCGTATTATTTATGCAATTAAGATTTTAATGCAAACTGTAAAATAAATAATTTCCTTCAAGTTCGTCATAATTTTTTATTAAACCTGTTGTTTTAAAAATAAACTGAGTTTTAATTTATGGAATTTAAAAATCTGTGACATTTTTAAATTTTAATTTAACAGTTTAATAATAAATTATTATTCGATTATTTTTAATTAATCGTGTTTCATGCTAATTGCAACATATTTCATGGAATCTTAAGATTTCTAGGATAATTGTTAAGAAAGACAAATATTTAAACGAGAAATGTAGAATCCGATTGTAGTAATAATTAAATTATTATAATATGACATTATCAATGAGCGAACTTTTGCCATACTTCTAAGGTTGTTTTTGTCCACGTTGGCCATTGCTGCAGCTTATTTTTGTTTTTCTCTTTAATTTTGAGTTTTAACTATTGTTCGTTTTGAAATTAATTACGTTTGAACCAACAAAACATATCAGTTTTTGAATCAAAACTTTTCGTTTTGAATTAAAACAAATTTGTTTTGTAATGAAACTTTTTCATTCTTTTTCAGGATTTTCTTAAATGAACCAGTTTTCAGTATAAATTTACTTATATAATAAACCAATAAACAATGGTTTATATGTAACATTTAATAATTACAAGCAAATTTGTTCAAATAATGTGCAAATGTTCCACTGCTGGTTGTAAAATGTGATTGAAGCCAAATAATGCGCGTTTATTCGATAATAAAATCTCCATCCATATTACGGTACTTTAAAGTTAACAATTTTATTAATTAAACAATAACAAAATTAAGGTTAAATTTATTTAATTATATTGTAGAAATCTCAAAAGAACTTGATTGCCACAAAATAATTGTAATTAAGTAAATTTATTGCCTTCTTTAAACATTAATTTGCTTGTAATCGTGTAGTGAATGATGTTACCTGAATCGTTTTCTTAACGATAATGCTAATTAATGTATAAAATTTTATAAGGAATATCAGTATAAATAAACCCTTACTCATAAACAAAACAAGTTTTACAAACTTTTTTAAGTAATGATTCAAGTAGGTAATGACGATTGTAATGTTGATGATAAAAGCTAATTTTTTATTTATTCTTCATTTGAAAAGGACGCTTAATAATGACGTTACAAATTTTTTTTATTAATTAACTATATAAATCATAAAAAATATTTGAGTTCCGAATTAAATTGGCCAGCGACTGACTATACTTTATTGATTATCTTCCGATATGTTGAAGCCATATCCATTCATCGTATTGATAAATGGATATATCTCAAAATTTGCATGTTAATGCTGTAAGTTTGGTGTAACTTACAGATATATAGAGGACCAGTAGTAATAAAAATGTATAATTAATAAGATAATTCATGTGCACTAAAATTTCTTTAATTAAGAATACGGAAGAATCGTTGCAGTCAAAACTAAGTTGCTAAGGTAACAGATCTTGTACATATGTACGTCTTTTAACGTTCTTAATTTAAAAAATGTACAACAAATTGATTAAATAAGAAAGGAAGTGCACATTGAAAAAAGTAGCTAATTAACTGTTTTTCAACATTTTAATTAATTGGAATGCACAATAAACATTTTATTCTAAACCATTAATGAGGTGCAATAAAATGCACTTGACTGATTATAATCACTTAACTTAATTCCAATAACCTTTTACTAGGTGAATTAAAGAAAATCATGTCTTATGTGTTTAATATAAATTTTTTAAATTTTATTTAAATTAAAATTAGATCAGCATGGGTAGTACCCAATAATTGCAAGATTTTAAAGATAATCTTTGGCCGAACGAAAAATAAAATTGTGCTAATGGCGCCACACTAGCAATATTATAATCTTGAACGAGATTCTTATCATGTTTTAGATATTTAACATGCAAACTATGTACTGTAATCTGAGATTATAAATAAGTCGGGAATCCTATTCTCACAAAAATTCTCTAACTGTAAATAAATTATCGACATACATAACAAATTCACTTAAAAATTTTAATTACAAGCTTTTAAAGTGCAGATTTTAAATTGTCGTTCTTGTTTCTCTTCAGTATCCAATTCTAAATCAAGAACAAAAGACAATTAATAGGTATCTACAATTTACTATTTTATTGCTTTAATTTCTTCTTTGCGTAAGTTGATGTGATGAGAGTAACATGAAATTTCAGTCTTCTGCCTAATATAATTTTCTCTACATTTTGGAACCGTATATACGATAATAACTTATTATTCAACGTGTTACATACAAGATTTTATTTACGGCAATTGGAAACTTTTTAAAAGTGGATGATTATTTCTTGAACTCAATTTTTGTTCAATTTCCAAAATGTTCTGAATTGTTGTAGATAAAATCTTACATAATAAATAATACAGCATTTTTGTACTTGCGTGATTATATAACACGTGCCTGACGCCTCGCTGAGATAACATCACACAAGATATACTAGAAAACACTGAAGAACGCCGTTGATTTTGGTGGAAGTTTAAGCAATGGAGTTCCGTATTTATTTGAAATAAATTAAAACAATTGTATGTTTAACCAACCTATAAATAATTGGATTAAGGAGATTCTTTCTATAAGAGTCAAACTACACGAGCGTTGTTTCCGTCGCGTATTTATCGTCGCGTATTCTCGCCGTATTGAAAACCACACAGCGTGTATTACGCTCGTGTAGTTTGCTCCATTTAAACGTGTGGTTTTCAACACGGCGGAGAATACGCGATGATAAATACGCGACGGAAACAACGCTCGTGTAGTTTGGCACTAATTGCTATTAAACTTTCTTGTGCTTTCCATAACTATAGCTGCTAGTTAAAGATAGGTGAAAACTCAATAATCAATAATCCATTCATGCGTGTCACTTGAAGTAATTTTAAAATGAATTTTTAAAATACAATTTTATAATTTACTCAGCAAAGTAGCACACGTCCAGCATAATGCAGCAATTCTGAAAAATTAAATTTTCTGTAATTGCTTTAAAATACGACAAGATTGGCATCGCGGGACGAGATCAGTATTCGGTGCACATCACGTCACGTAATGCAATATATTATTTTATAATGAAATAGAGTAAAAAACAAGTGTATTTAAATTTAAATTTGTTGCATCTCTAGAATATGATTGTATAATTTTGTACGTGGACTTTTTCGGTAGTTTGAATAAGGAAATTGGTGGTTTTCGGTTCATCAATACTCTCATTAGAATATTGTTGAAATAAAATTTAGCTATATTATCGGTCCAAAGACTAACACAATCGGTTGCAAAAGGGTAAAACTTTTGTATGACAAGTCTCCGCGTTTCGGAGGGCACGTTAAGCCGGCGGTCTTCCTGGGTTAACGAATTGCCATCATTAACATAAAAACTGGGGTTACGGGTACATAGGAAGACCAGCCTAGCAAAGCTACTTAACTTGATGTAAAGCAACTATATGGTCACAGAAAGCCAAAAGTACCAAGAAAACTTGTCAAAGTTGTTGGTGGAATAGATCAATTGATCTCAAAGAAGCTAAAGAAGAAGAAGACCTATATTATATATGATAAAAAATCCAAAATTACAGTGACGTTCAGCGGTAGGTAAATTTTGCCTCTTACTCTTTTTACCTTCCTTATTTGTCCAAATGAAAGAAAAAATGAAATGATTGAAGTGTTTGTTCAAATTTTAATTTTTTCCGTCTTATTGATTGATTTGGGAGCATATATATTGTCATGTTTTGAACCTCCTCGTATGAGATTGCGACAGGGATGTGAATTTTTTTTTAAATCTAACTCTACCCTGAGAAGTATGTCCCAACAGATGGATCTTTGTTATTTGTTTTTAATTTTAATTTCTGCTTTTGGTTTGCCGGACGATAAAGATGCAATAAATCAGTCATCGGAATTCCATAATGTTTATCATTATTTTCCCTTGTGAAAATCATTTGAAGGGATGAGAATTAGATCTTCTCAGCTGAACAGCTTGGTTCACGGAGGCAATTCCTATAGGCATGCGGAATGATTTTATTTGATTTTAGTTGTTAATTTGTACAGTTTTATTTTGGAAAGTTTTATTTATGTGAAGCGTATTTGTGTTATTTGTAAATTGAGTGTAAATAGTTGAAATTTTGGAAGTGGACGAGAGACATGCGCACCGCGCAACAGTGAAAATTTGTAGAGCATTGCAACGTCAGGGGGGAGTGCAATTTTGGAAAAGAAGGCGAGGAAGCACAAAACGGCTCAAGAGTGGCTTTTGAGTGTTAGCGCCCGTAGGCGTAACACGTATCTGATTTGAAGGCGCTATAAATGCGAATCAAAGTGTTTAATTATTGAAGATAGGTTTGATAATTGTGATAATTTTGCCTGTATGAAAATTGAGACCGTGAATGTGGAAAAGCCAAGCGGTATGTTTAACAAGGAAGTTGAAAGATTTTGTGCGTGCCTTGAAGCGGTTCAACGTTGGAACGCCATGATGCCTTCCTATGGATGGTAAAATTTTTAAACTTTGTTTTCAAATATTATTTTTTATATTGCATCGAGTATTTCTCTACGTTATGAATTACCAATTTGCATTTTTGTAATTCGTGGTTTGAGAATTACAGAACCTTTACTTTATACGCGCATCTACCCATGGTTGAATTTGTTGACCATACGACGAACACATTTGTTTCGTAGTGGACGATCTCATTTTATAACAATAAATGTGCGATTATTTTATGTTTGATTTTGAATTGAATTTTGTATGAGTTTGTAAATAATTTTATGTCTCGTCCGATAACTGTGAAAGTGCAGGACAGTTTTGATTTGATTAAATGTCACTTTCACGGTTATTTGATCTGTAGGAATTTGACTGTAGTCATAATAGACTTCAGAGAAGGTCTAATCTTTTGTTTAATTGTTTATGGGATGACTGATTTATTCGTCGAATTACATTTTGTTTGCTATTATTTTATGAATTTTATTTTTCACCAAATGATAAGTGTCCATCATTGGGACGTATGACTCCATCACTGAGCTAGCGGGTGAATTTTTCATTTTTTTGCAGAGGTATAAAAGAAACCTTGGCGGGAAATCTTCGGTTTCCCGCAAAAGCTTTTTTATCATTGCAATATAAAAGAGAGGAAGGTGCACAATCAAAAAAGATAAAAAATGTACACCTAACCTCCGACACAAAAATGACAAAAATTACAAGATATTAAACGTTATACAATTGAAATCCCTAAATATATGCAAACCAAAAGCTGTCAAAGCCTGGCCGATGTAAACAAATAGACGCCTTCTAAAATCCAAACACGTCACTACAACCTAAACAAAATAACACAAATTGGCGAAAAACACTACAAGTTATCAAATTTTGGAGTGTTAGATGGTAAGTCGGTTTTTGTAAAGAACGTTGATCCCTCTGAAGTTAGTGATTTTATTGACGTTGTTGTTGTCCATAAATATATACGCCGCCTCAAGAAACGCCCGTTTTGGAAAACACGGATCTTCATTCAATACCTTCACCTCACTCTCAATAAAGCAATGGTTTCTCTTCTTTAGGTGTTCAGATAAACCCGTGGCGTCCGTACCCTTGACGGCATCTCGTCTATGTTGTGAGATCCTGCTAGATAAAAGCTGCTTGGTTTGGCCGGTATACGTGCAGCCACACTCGCATGTAATACGGTAGACAACATTACTTCTATCTCCCAGTTTGACCATATTCTTCATTTTGCTGAAGATCATGAAGAGGGTTTTTTGTACAGGTCAGTGAGCAGTAAGCCATTGGGCTTTCCAACAACCAAAAGATCCAGGAAGAGGATTGAACCGTCAGCTTCCAACTCGTAAGTGAATTTTAAGAGTTGATCGTAGCCGTTAATGATGTTTTGGCACGCAGTCACCTTATCAAAAGGAATCGAAGTCAAAATGTCGTCGGCATACAACATCAAGAACGGGATTCCAAAGTCTACAACCCCAAAGAGATTGCACGTGGTTGGCAAAGATCGCAAGGATCTTGCAAGTCCGGATCGCTCATTGCAAAACCTACCTCTTGAGAGTAAAAATTACCGCCGTATAAGAAGTAACTACCGTTGAAAATCGTCGCCACCATCTTTATAAACATATCAGTCGGAATGCATGTAAACTGGGAAATGAGGTCCCAATTGTCGATGAAAGATTTAATAACTGCATTTTCTGATCTATTGGTGAAAAGTGAGACAACATCAAAGAAGACCAATGTGTAATTCTCCGGTATATAAGCGTTTATGACAATATCCAATTTTGATGTTACAATTTTGGGGTGAGAAAATTTTTTCAAACAATTAATTAAAGTCAAAATTAAATAAAACGTATATCGAATTCGTGCAATATAACGCAAATTGAGACCCTGCATGATGTCGCAATTCAGACCTGGTTTTTAACATCATAAGATAGATCTAATTTACTCATCCGTTAATAATACTAACAGCTACCTTGAATTCTTGAGTGGCAAAACTTCTCGGAGGGCACAAAATTTATTCACCTCCCTCCCCGTATCGCAGAATCTACCGGGCTTTAGCATTAAATGCTTTAAAAAAGACATAAACGATTTTATTAAGATCACCATTATTGTTAAAGGAAAATCTAGGATGAACTCAATTCCCAAAATAACATTTTTTTCTTATATAATACCTAAAAATGATTTAAAAATTGTTGAGTTAATTAATCGCAATAAAATTTATTGCAGTATTTTTAAGATATGTGCTATATTTCTAGCCGCTATCAGGAAAATGTAGTAAATTTCAATAGCACAATCTGCTGTACAACAAGGAAAAATCAATTTTCCACGGGTAAGTTATATTTGTTCTTGATCCTTCAAAATTTTTAATTGCCATTATTGTAAATTGCCAATGAAACTAAATACAATAAATTCATAGTTGCTATTATGTTTGACTAATAGCCTAAATTTACTACCACTACAAATTAATAATCAATTAGACTTTAATAAAAAAGTTCACACGGGTGACCTTCTAAAATATATTTATAATTAATCAATTTCTATTTATAAGCAATTATTAGTCGTAATAACAATCAAAAAGGAGGAATTGTTAAAATACCTCCTGAAATCAAATAAACAACAATAAATAATTGAGAGTATAAGCTTATAATCCAACATAACCACAATATCCTATAATTTATGTGTATTGTACAGCAATTAATACCATAATTATTGTAATCAATAATGATGTAATGATTGTATTTATAGATATCTTGGGATAAAAAATCTTATTGAAGCACGCGATGATGCCGAAGATGTGTCTCATCAATATCCTCTGCAAGGACGTTTAATAACTTTACTAATAAATAACAAAGGCTAATTAATAATCTTGACTGTGATGATGATGTAGCCGGCGATGATGGTGATAATGTTAGCAATAGCTCCGGTTTCAGTTTTTTTCTATGATTCCTCTGTAGCAAAAAAAAGCTCTAACACAATTATTATTGGACGTCGTCCTTTCTACGCGGTTGATTAACTGTTTGTCTTCCTGAACGAAAAGAAAATAAATAAATTAACAAGAAGGTGAAATGTATATGATGCAAAAATATTGCAATTATAGAATACCTAATAAAAATTTGCAACCGCACATTAATTCTAAAGTGTTTTATTAAAAATCAATTACGATAGTTATAATTTGTTAATTGTAAGTATTTAACATAGAAACACCGTTTGAGCACTATTATTATGAAAAGAACAACTATGTGAGCTAATTTAATTGCGATATGAACCTACCTAAAAATTTTCTGCTGCAAAATAACTATTAAATAATTAAATGCACTTTATTAATTATAAAGTGTCAGACAATTTCAAAAAAGGTTGCCTCGTTGCACGCCTGTGCAATTATTTAGACGTTGTCTGAATTTGCAGCATTAAAACGAAAAATAAGCGTACGTGACAGCTAAATTACTTTGAAGCCTTTGAAGGGTATCCTTATCACGGCTTGTAATAAAATGTATTGGTGTAATATATCGTAAGACCATATAATTTGGAAAATAAAGCTAAAAATTTGAGTTATCCTGTAACGACCAAAATTATGCAAATTTTTTTAACAAATTAATTCAATCATTTTCTTAAGTTACCCATTTAATAGTTCAAAAAATTAAACTTTCAACCTTTAAAAGGTATAACTGTCTTGTCTTCTATTCAGGTCTGTGTTTAATAGTGGAGCAGTTGACATTTCCTTAATCCGCTAGCCTTTTAAAGGGTCGTGAGATGGTTCACGGATTAAGGTTTAACTGGTTTAACCATAATAATGAAAACAACTGAGAAGATCAAAGTCGAAAATCTCACATTTAGTATTATGAAATTTTTAAACGAATGTGAAAAAAATATTAATACAATTAAATAATATTACTGTTACATATAATAATAAGTAATATTAAGGTAATTTGTGAACTATTATGGAATAAATGTACCGTTGTGGGTATGATATCGTGTCATGCCAATAAATGTCATCATCTCAGACGCCATATGTTATTCTTTTTTAAATTACAACACTAATTATTAATCTAACGAAATTTGTCTGTATTGCGGATGTTCCAAAAGGGAGTATCCGAAATACCTATGTAGATTTATAACGCGTGTGGCCATACATGATAAAGTGTCGATAGATTATAAAAGTAACTGTCTCACAAGTTCGCATAAAGTTTAGTTGATTTGATATCGTGTAACAAGAGATCTTGTTAATGGAACCAGTTTAATTTATTGGCAGATACACACATCGATAAATGCATAGTGTACTTTGTATGCTAGACATTTTCACTTTGTCTACGACCACAATTATACCTACAGTTCATATTTTATTATTTATACGTACCGACAATAAAATTTAATTGACGTCTAACAATTCCAAAAAATTTAAATTTTTAATCGTTTCCCATTTGGTATTCCACACTGAACTCCGATTCATAAATTCCCAGATCTTCCCATAAATCATATAATTCGATATACCAAAATTACAGGTAATGGATAAAGCTCATTCCATCATAAAGTAACACACCTCTACTTGCTTGTAATGTTGTGCCTGTTATTAATTGAATGTAAATTGATACCACGATGGTATCTTAAAAAGTTACCAATAGTTTTAAATCTTTACAAGTCATGTATTTTGTAGTACTTACCACACATGAAGAAATTTATCCATGCTCTACGAAAAATGACAGAGTTAATTTATTTTCTCTTATGTTGTATAACCCAGAAAATAGAAGATTTCAATCTATTCCGTCTTCTTCGAATTGAAAAATAAAATTGAAAGCCCATGCTGGTTTTTGGAAAAATTACACATACCATAAAAACTTCATTTGTTTCCAAAAAAAAAAAAAAACAAATAATAAAGAAGATAACATTGACATTACTCGTGTAATAGATATGTCGACCTAAGGAGTATTACCATTTTTGAATTATTGCTATTAACATTAATGTAATTATGTACTTCCTGTTTGTTTAACATCAGGTACCTAGGTGAGGTGAGCAAACTTGGAAGAAAATGAGTAATTATTAATAGACATATCTGAACCAGTTAGTTGTGGTGTTTGTTATATTTAAATTTGTTCCTGTATAATTCTGAGGTTGAGGTATCCCTATTTATTCCGAAGTTGTAAGCCACCGTAATCTATAAGTCAGGGTTTCCCAAACTTTTTGACTTCTAGAGCTCTTTTTTTTGGATAGAATATTACTATGGACTAGTGTTGCCACCGTCGGTACATATGTACTTTTTCAGTACTTTTTAGCCTCAAATAAAAGTTAGTGCTACCTCAAAAAATTCAGTATTTTTTACTTTGGTGACGCTATTTATAAAAACACTAACAGATAATTTAATAACTAAAACAAATTTTCTCCTCAATAAATACTACAAAGCAGTAATTATAATCATTCCGGCAAGTTTTACAAAGTTTTCTTTCCGTGCGGATAAGCGGTGTGGGGGGGAGGGGTAAAGATAAATATAACAATCAGAGCTTTCCATTAGTTTATCAGGTATCCATTCCATTTGGAATATGCCTACTTGCTTGGAAGTCTTTACGATTCATTTACCGAGGTAAATCACTCCTCGTTTTCTTTTCTTTTATATACTCTAGATCGATTTCACTATAGCGTGTGGATGCCTACTGGAAGGCCGGACTAAGAAATTCTGTCTAATCCGCGATTTGAACCCAGAATTAAGGCTCTGTACTCAACCAGCGGTCACATCACTCCACGGCTTTGAGGCTTTCCATATTAAACCAAAAAAACTGTATATTAATGTCAGCAGAGTAACTAAAGCGTGCCAAAGGTGACGTAAAACAAGAATGCACAAATTTGAAACGCAAAGTTAACTAAGAGCTTAGCTGCCCTAAAAATTAAAAAACGCACTTTAAAGTGAACAAAAAAGTATTATGTAGTTTATGGTCATGAAAAAATCTTGCTCTGATCTGGAGGGCATCTTTAAAAGTAAACAATTGGAAAACCGGGAGGTCTGGGGGACATGGAGTACCCTCCAGCCATTAAGAAAAAATATTTTCTCTAGAATTAAATTTGCTACTTCTTTAATTTTTAAAGTTCCATATGCTGGAGGGTATTCCATACCCCCCAGACCCCCCGGTTTTACGTCAATTTTTTTACATTTTGAGATATCTAATTGGTTTGGTTACCCTAAAAAAAAATACTTAAAATTGAGATAAAATTCAATATTATGTAGTTGATATTCCTGAAAATATCTTTCTCTAACATAGAGAGTACTTTTAAAAGTAATCAATCGATAAACCGGGGTGTCTAGAAGGTCAGGTATACTAAAGAAAAATATGTTATCAATTTTGAATAGCCTTCTCGTTACTTCCTTGTTGTTGTTCCTTGAAACCCCCCGGTTTCACGCTTGTTTTTTTACATTTTAGGGGAAAAAATCCAGAGACTTTAATAAATATAAACAATTTTTAAAAATTATATCAAATATATCTCATTGAAAAATAAGATAAAATTAAGTATTGTGTAGTTTGTTTTTCTTATAAAATCTTTCTGAGCTGGAGGATGGTAGGGGGGGAGCGGCTTCCTTTGCCCCCTCTCCGGGTTTTGGTCGTTTAAATTTTTTTGAAATATTTAATATTTCGCATTAATAAATAATGTGTTTCTTTTATTTATGTATTTACGCTTTCAGAAAATGGCTGCAGTAAAATTTTAACTTCGGTACCTTTTACTATCATTTAGGACCTTTTTAGTTTCTAAAGAACTACCTTTTATTTTTTAAATGTAGCAACGCTGCTGCTATGGACCTCTTTACTCATTAAAAATTATTAGTTAATTATCTCACATTTAAGTACTTCCCAGAACCTCCAAGAAGTCCACTGAGCACAGTTTGGGAATCCCTCCAAACTCGATGAAATTGTTGAGATACAATTTTTCTACACAAAAACTATAAATAATTATCATTACTTCAGTAAGTACTGACTTCAATATTTTATATAAATTATTACATATTTATACGATAATTATTAAAACTATTATAAGAACATAATTAATTAAAAATTATTTAGTATGGCATTCTGAAATTACGTGTAGGTAAGTCATCAAGTACAACCAATTAACCAACGCACTTTACTGTCGTTAGTAAATATTTTTCTTGATCGCAAATTCTTTAGCGATATTAAATATTTTCTCTATTTTTCTTGTTTTCTTCTTTTGATCGTTTCATATTATTATCATGTAGTATGACGGTACTGGGTGCATCAAAAATTACATAATGGAATACCATTTTGACAGTTTTCCTCACTAGTTTGAGGTTATTACTTATTGCCCTACCTCAGACCCAAATACCAAAATATTCATATTGGTGTCTTAATAACCTTCCATAACAGTTTCTTTTTTCTTTGGATGCACTTCCTGATGCTTATGATTTTTTATGCTATTGTACATTTGTCTAAGCTTTAGACCAAATTACTGCTTTCGTTTCGTGAAGTAAGCTTGGCAAAATGTATGCCAAGGTATTTAACACCTGTTCTCTGTGATAATTCAGTCATCAAACATAACAGGTGTTTTTTTCTCAAGGCAAGCGTGACATGCACAGACTTGGCTTCCAGCTTTGCATTTTAGTTATGCTGATTTGCAGATTTATGGAAGCACATGTAGGGTTTGCAGTATCATTAGCAAAGAAGGCCATTGTCATTGTAAAACTTGTTGTTGAAAAGTCATGCATAAATACCAAATAAGGAACTTAAACCTGAACGGTTCCCTAGAGTACAATAAAATTAATGATTAATTTGGTATATCATTTTGATGCTTAACAAGAAACTATCTATAGGTTATAATCAAGTAGAAATGATAGCGAAGAATTTTTTGTCGTTTTTTTTATTTTTTTCCAAACAAGCATCTAAGTAAGAATACACGAAATCCCAGCTCTTAACGCTGGAAATAAAAGCTAGCCGCCCTATTACATCAGATCAAGCTGTTGCAATAAAATTTAGCCCTATTTTTCGTTGCAATTACATAATAAAAAAAAATAATTGTTAGAAATGTGATTCTAATTCACAACCGCAAGATGATCAAAATTAAAAATTTTTGGCATCCTGCCAAAAATGTTAGATAATATTACATTAGCTCACAGTAATTTGTTTTCCAATGCAAATTTACTTCTTCACCATAAACAAATTATAAACATGTTTATGACAAACAAATTTTTTTGTTTAGATTAAATTTAAGTAATAAACAAATTAAGATACCTATATAAATTACCAGGTTGAGAAAATTTTTTCTCAATTATTTTGTTACCTTAAAATTCAAGGAAGTAGCTACATAGTATCACAGGTTTGTTTGTAAACAAATCATCGGATAAAAGCAGCATGTAAACTTATAAAATTGATTTAAATTTTATTATTGTTTAATTGATAAATAATTAGATTTTTCAATTAAATAGTAATAAAATACAAATTCATTTTATAAGCTTTCGACAGATATTTTTGGCCTTCGTGCAATGGTTTTGTTTGATTTATAAGTTGTAATAATCCTAATTTGTTCCAATTTAAATTTTAATTTAATTACACATGTAGAATGTGTGAATCTGCGAATGTGGAAAATGTAGGCGTTAGCCAAGAACTACGACTTTCAAGAAATTTTAAGTCGTTGGATAAAATTCCAATGACTCATTTGAAATTAAATAATGGAATTTAACAGTAATGATAGGACAAAATGAAAAAACAACAAATTAGTAAGAATTGCGTATTTGCTAGTAGCGGTTTGCCTCAAAGGGCACAAGGATGCGTATCTTCCGTTACGAAAAAAGCATCCAAAATCGTAATTTATTTATTATATTGAAATGAAACAAGTCTAAAATTTTTTTATACAGCAACAGAAAATTGGTACCACATTAAAAAAATTTTCCGATTACTACCGTTTAGCCGAAATAAAATATTTTAAAAACCTTACGATTTAACGCATGTTACTCGGAGTTTAGTCAAAAATTTCAACTATTCATAACTTTGTAAAAAGTTAACTGAAACTCTTGCTCACTAAAGCTCATTCAGGCTCAAAGGAAGCTCTATCGATTGACATCGATTGCACATAAATTATTCTAAGTGAGAAGGAAAACTCCAGTAGTTTTTCGCAAATAACTTCGCGACCTTCGAAGCTCAAACAAAAATAATGGAAGCTCATTCAGGCTCAAACGATGCTCTAACGTTCGACAATAAATTTATCCAAAAATTCTAAAGTGGAAGGGCCATCATGTCTACAGCCCCCCCACCAGTTTTTCGGAAATAACTTAGCGAACTTTGAGGCTCAAACGAAAATAATGGAAGCTTATTCAAGCTCAAACGATGCTCTAACGTTTGACACCAAATTCATCCAAAAATTCGAAAGTAGGGGAGTCACTGATATGCACCTATATATAAGCGCTCTTACTCGATATATCAAATAAAATGTTAGAATTATAGTAAAATATTAGCATTTGACACTGTCACAATAGTATTTTGTAATACTAATTTGTTATGCGATTTCCCTAAACTTAATGCTAATTAATTTTTATTGACTATGGTAAAAACTCTTAATGTAAAATGATGAACTTTAGAAAAAAGTAACTTTATGAATCACAATGTTTTGAAAGGCGTCTAACTGTGTTTATTCTCTAAATCCCCTACTAATCCTTAATTGCATTACAAAAATTTTGATAAATATTAATTTATTTTAATTGGAAATGTAAATTTAGTTTGTCGAATTTATTTAAAAATTGTCGTACAGGACTTAAAGGGTTAATATAACTTTGTTCGCGCATTTTTTGGAAACTGAATAACTGTAAAATTAAATTTTTTTACACAATTAAAAAAAAACTGTAAGTAATTTGTAACAATATAGGAAATTGAAAAGTACAGGATTCAGATATCCTTAACTGGATCTGGTGGATGGAATCCATTTTGCTCTGATTATCATAAGCCTGATCTTATAAATATTTATGCTTCCTGTATTTGATTTATTTTTCTGATTATTTGCTATTCGAAATAGTTTTTGCCAATATTTACTTTTCTAATTTAATAACAAATTCGTGTAACGTCATTCGCGCGCCAGTGACGTTACAAGCTCAAAACAGTGATCTTGTACTTACTCTATGCGTACTATTGTCTAAAGTTTTTCATCCATGAAAATTTGCGACAATCTAACCCTCTCTTCTTGATCTTTTCCCTTATTACTAATTAAAGTAGATTCAACTTTTCATAAGACAGTGACATGCCATGTTGAATATGTGGTCGCGCTTACTTGAATTGGATGGGAACACCGCGTTTTATTGCCAATGTAGTCTTTTAGTTTACATGTTGAGAACGCAGTGGCGTATAGAAATTATAAGACGTGGAAAACGTTGTAACCCAATGTACTGCCTGCTTTTCGTTCCGCATTATACATATTATGTACCTAACATATTTTAATTTTTTTTTCTAGTTCTGTAGCTGTTATTTTACAACACGTAAATTTTTTTAATTCGCACCCCAATCCACTCATGAGATAAACAGCATTTTAAAGAATTTTTTTTTCTGAACGTTTGTGATTCAGCACCCAAGGTAGGGTTATAAGTTGCGGTTAGATTGTAAATTCCAAATTCTTCCAAAAGAATCTCTGATGTATTTCATTTTTGGATGTTGTTTTCAATTCTACAAATACATTGTACTCCAGGCATTAATTATATTTTTCTGCTCTTTCAGTTGTTTAATTCTCTAATACTTTTTTTCTATTGTAAAAAAATTCTATTTTTCTATTGTATACAACTCTTTCAGTTGTTTAATTCTCTAATACTTTTTTTCTATTGTAAGCTCAAAATTTGGGCATAGTTAAGATGAATTTCATTTTTGGATCTTACCTATCATTTCTTGTGTTCTTAATTTTGATGAAGAAATCTGACGTATAACTCTGAAAGCAACCAACAAAGAACTCCAAATTTTTCTGTGCAGTTGAGCTACGTCCAAAAATTGGACTGAGCCAGAATGCAAAATCATAAAATTGCTGAATCTGTACTTAGGGAGGAGAGGTAAAATGACAGATAGTTCCATGACTCGCATCGTAAATTATGAAAAATCTCGAATTAACTCGACTAGACAACATTAAAACGTTATTTATATAAATATGATCGTAATAAACATTTTTTGGTAATAAAATGTTCTTCCTGCAAAAAACTTGTTTCTATTTGTATTTATAGTTCTTGAAGCTTCAGCAATGATTGATTAAACTATTGAAAATAATCGAAAACAAATAAGTAGGTTAATCATCGACCTACAGGTGTCTAATAAGATAGTTAAATTTCTTGTACAGTGTGAAGGTGGCAAGTCAATATTTCTTTAATGAGTAAATAAACTTATGGAATTATTAATGAAAACGAAAGCATGCTGAAATATAAGGAAGAAAAACAACTCGGCCAAAGCTTCAATCCTTCAAAGAAAAGGTGCTAAAGTAAATTTGAATTTGGCAACGCTAAAGAAATTGCAATAGTTTTCTGGTACCTAATGGAGTAGCTATAATTTCAGCAAGGTACCTAATTTGTTTTGCATTTTCAAGTTCAAGTCTGTTTTCAGTCTCTCCACGGTTGCACGGCATTGCCAAGGACGATGTAAATTAATGTATTTTAGTTTTTCTCATCCGCTCTAGTATGGCTATTTTGAGAAAACAGGTTTATACTATACATTTATAACACGATTCTTATACGTGGCGTATATGATGCGCTTAAAGAGTAAAATTATATTTAGTTTATTATTATTGCGGCATTAGTGATTAGCATAACATTAGCAGTAATGCAATTACGCTTCTTAATAGAAAATATGCTATACTACATGAAAAGCGCTTGTATCTTCTCTTTGAAGGCCATCTTCAACATGAATTTCAGATTTCATTTCATTACTTATCTTTACCACACCAGATAATCAAAATTGATTTATTTCGCTTTGGTTACCATGATAAATTGAGTTCTGAAAGGTTAAGTTTTATTAGACATCGATTTGCTCGTCTCATTTTGTTTCGTTAGAATTTAAATTTTGCAAAGTTACCATTAAACAAATCATTAAAATTTTAAGGGTTCCAAAGTTTTCCCGTTTTCAGCTTTCGCAGTTTTTCACAGAAAAAGTTAAATTTTGATCTGGCACAGTTTCTCAGGAAGGTAACATATGGAAAGAAGTTTTTTTGGTTCAAATAGTAACCCATAAAGCCATATGTATAATTACCTAAAACGCAGAATTCAATAAGAGATTGCGTTTTGGTAAAACAATTTTCGGTAGATTTAAGTGATATTTAAATAGAAGAATTGTAAATAAAGTACTGTTTTAATTTTAATTGCTTTAAAATATATAGAAAATTGTATTTAAATTACTACTTTTGCTGAGAATTAAATTTAAGCCGTTAAAAACGGTCACGCAATTATAATATTTAGGTATATCTGCATTAATTCTCAAGAATGTGGTAGAATATTTTGGAAAATAAAACAAGAATACACTAACAGTAATCGTTCCACTTATTAACCCGAAAAAAAAAAGAATTTTAATTTACATAAAAAAATATTTAATTTATTGTAATAACTTTCAAAAATTTCGAATTGTTTCGAAATTTCCTACGGACTTCGTATATCAAATTTTTAACTATATTATTGAGGAAGAGTTCAGTTAAATGATAATAATAGGATTTTATAACGGAATACATTGAGCAAGCTGAATTTTAAATTCGTTTGAGTTTCCATTCTCATCATTTTGGTTTAATTTTTTGCAAAGTTATGGATATGAGACCTTAAAATTTGTAGTTAAAAGTTTTCCCAAAAATCGTTTTTGCGAGGTCAACTTGTCTACCTCTTCCTGCAAAAGTTCTAACAAAAAAGCGGAAGCTCATTGAGACTCAAACCTTTTGATACCAATAATATGTCATCCAAAACTTTAATTTGGGGTGAGAGATAGAGTTAAAAGTTTCTACTATTAAGCTGTAAAAAAATATTATTGCATTTGTAGCATCTGATTCCTAGTATAGAAATTAAAGCTTTTTGAAATTTTTTCGTACCGTAGAATAATGAGTAGCTTTAAATCCTATATTTGACCACCGAATATTTTCTCTTCCTTATTTTCATTCAATGATTTTGTGACTGAATTAACTGAGCTTTTTTACTTTTTAAAGTGGTACTCTGAAAAAAGCATTGATTTTTTCATGAACCAAGCGTGGTTCAGGAAGAAAAAGACTATAATTTTAAAATTGATCCACTTCATCACTCCATCTGAGTACATTGTAAGTTTTTCTCGTTTAGAATTAATATATTAGCTGACGACGATAAATTACCCTCATTTAAAAAATTTTCAGTTTATATGTAGCTTTTATTTAACGCTTGCTATTAATTTATAGTTAATCAATTTGATATTTACATATTTTAATAACTTTTCGTGAAGCATCACTTCTAGTTAACGTTAAGCAACTATAATTTTATTATTAACAATTTTTTATCTAACGCTAATTACTTACCTTTTTGCTTGTGTTAACTTTTTAATTAAGATGTATTCTCTTGTTAGCTAACAAGTCAAAATTACTTTCAGAGTTAATTTAACATTAAAACGTTGTCATCCATAATTGCGTAATATTTGTTGAGATAGATCGCGTTAAGATTTGAGTTACATCATTCTTAAAAGATATCTTGTCAATCTAAATTGCTAAAGAATGGTGCATTTTATAAATAATTGGTAATCATTAATTACAAACGTCGATTTGTAATAAATTTTATAATTTAATCGATTCAATGATCCAATTCCTTTTTTTCCGCCGCACTCGTATTAATTTAATTAATTGCTTATGCTAATTTTGCTATTACTGATACAGTTAGCTCAGTTAGCTGGTGGAGCTTTTTAGCATTGTTTTTTGAGACACCTACTGGTTGAACGAACTTAAAGAAAGTGTAATAAATTAATAATTTTTTTGGCTATAATTTTTGTTTAAGGAAGCTGCTATCAATGTAAATTTTGCTTATTGGTTTGTAATATTTACGATTGATGCAAATTTATGGCTCGAATGGTTATTTTATTTTGCCTGTGGTGGTTAGAAAAAAGCTTGCATTTTTATGCTCTCTCCGCTTTGGCACGCACTTTTTGTCTTAAAGGCGCTTTATCTAATTTAATTAAAATCGATTAATTCGTTGAGCGTATCAAGAGCACTGTAATTGCATATCAAGTTTTAGATTCTTGGCGAGGTCCGTTGCCCTGAGTTTGAGAGTTTTGAGCCGGAGGCTTTATGTATGAAGCAATATTGTTTTCTCAAATACCTATAACGGGATATTTGATCTAAAAACGTTCTATGCTGCCAAAAAGTACTTAATCGTTTGCTGAGTTGATGATTACAGGTAACAAAAAACAACATAGATGGAATTACTTTTAAGATTGCCTCACGTGCATATCAACTTTTTATGGAAGTCTATTTTGCTTTGAATAGGGATACTGTTATTTTATGGGCGTTCGTTCGACTTGTGGCGACCAAGTTCTGGGTAACTAGAAACAGTGGAAGTGCGAAAATGGACAGCTGTCATTGTGTAAAGCATCTTGTCAACCATGTAAGACATCACTCGATTTAAGTACGACTAGGCATGTTTCTAACACGCCTGGTGCATTTATAACCATCGTCTTAGCGTGAGACCGGCGCTACCAACATACCTACCTTATTATAATCAATTTGCAATGTTACATAACTATTCGATTAGATAAAAATATCAGCAATTACTTCTTCAAGATTTAATAAATCTTGCCTTAACATCGCATGTAAAACAAACATATTGAATTATTCAACACCCATAATGTACCACGCAAAATTCCAACCTGTATCTACCAAACATAAACATTAAATATAATTGTAAAGTCGTTCAAAATTAGCTTATCGAGTTCACGTTTAAGTGACATATATTCACACGCCAAATTTTTCTTTTTTACTCAATAATTTTTTTTTTTTGGTAAAGCTTAATTATTATTGATGTTACAACCCTTGCTCTACTTTAAATCCAAAATATGGTGCCAAAATCTTAATTGGAAATAAGATCAAAAATCTATAAAATTTTTGAATGCATTTTTGTTTACCTCTTTATTAATACAAGAAGATCAGAGGATTTTTTGGTTGTGACAAAATTAATTTCAACTAGTTTTTGGCTACAAAAATCTGCTTTGCTCTTTTCTTACCAAAAGTTCCACACATTTTACGAATTATTCCTCAACACTGCTTTGTTTTGATTTTTGAGCCAAAGAATTCTGTTATGAAATAAGAATTTTATATCGGCATATCAATAGAACTTATTGAATTGTAAATTGGTAAGTCTAACAGTAAAATATGGAGGAGGATCGGTTATGGTATGGGGTTGCTTCTTGCACTAATTGTATTGCTTTATGTATCAAGATATTATTGAAACTGTAATAATAATGACAGACAAATTTTTGCTTTCAAAAGATTCCTGAACCAGGACTTGGACATCGCCAAATAAGATATCACATTCAGACATAGTTTTTGGAGAAAGTAATTTAATAGCTTACCTAGATACGCTTGTTTTTGATACCAATCATAACCAGTAAACTTTTCGCATCTCCAATGACTAATAGATGACAAAAATCGTTAAGGAAAATAAGTAAAATGAACTTAAACTGTGGTTTTCTCATTAATGTGGTTTATATCCATCCATTTTGTCCAAATGGGTCAATACGGAACGGAAGGATCCTGGCCAAGTGTAGCCAGTGTAATAAAAATATACTACTTTGTTTCTTGCCGAAAAGGCAGGCTGGTCAATCTAGAACGGAACTGATCCAAATCTACTGTAGCAGTTGACTAAGCATTGCACAATACCAAACCACGAGACCAAACCTTAGAGAAACATTACCCAAAAGATTAGTATAACTCTGGTAATTTTAATTTCACTATTACAGCTATTATTTAAATACTTTAATTAATCATTATGAGGCGCTCAGATCTAAAGTGGATCAAGTCACAAAAAAAATTTTTTTTTAAAGTCCATTTTTAGTATTACATACATACATGTAAGGTAAAAATAGACTTAAAAAAAAAATTTTTTTTTGTGACTATCCACTTTAGATCTGAGCGCCTCATTTATTATCATTTTGGTAGCCTTGAGAATGCATTAATAAAAATTTAAAAATAGGCACTATATTGCGTTGTTCATCTTGTTTTTTGTTGAGAAATAAATACAGCTCGGGAAGCATTTGGTCACAATCACGTTTTTTTAACAATTTTTTTTGGACAAATTAATTAATTTATAGTATACTACACACATTTATCTAAATTTCGCATAACAAACGGAAATTAAAGTATAAAGTTTTCTAATAAAATTAAACTTTTTTATGATTTCATACTCATCAATAACATCTTCATCTAAATTATCGTGTAAGTGTAACCCGAAACCACAAAGAAAAAGAAAAATATACCTGTGTTTCTAGCTCATTCGCTGTCTTCAGTCCTTTTTACTATTGTAATCTGCATAAATTTTATACATGCGAGATTGTTTATCAATTAATATTTAAACGTCTTGATACATAAGAAAATTTTTTTATAGGTTTGAAACTGTTCAGAAAACTAAAGCTAAAATATGTATAAACCCTTCACCTAAAGCAATAGTCAAGTTTATTTATTTAAAATATTGCATTAGAGAAAATAAATTTGATGCACAAAAATCGTACTAAATATAATTCAAGTGATAGATTAATATGTTGGCAACTCTAATTTATTTTATTTACGAGAGGTTTTCAAAGAGGTTTAAAAATAACACAGATGACCCAATGCTCCCCGTGGCCGAATGCTCCCCGAGTTCCCCTACTATAAAAGAAATTTGAATTTTAAATGTTTTACTTATGCTTCAATAATTTATTTTCTAATATAAAACGGAAAAAATGCAGAATAATATTTTATGGTAAGCTATAAATAATATAAAAAAATTAATAACAATCTAGAATAAGCTAACTAAACTTGAGAAATCTTCATCTACCGCATATCAGGCTGCTTATACAAATACTTCAAGATATAGAAACGATTGCTTTCAAGACTGTTTTGTTGTATACAAACGTTCCATCAAGCTTATCCATAATATAAAAGTATAAAAATGCAGCTAAAAGCTTTTTGTGCTTTTAAAAGTGTCATCAGCAAAAATCCATTACCGCGTTGCAATAGAACTAAGAAAATTAATTAAATTCGGTTGAGTGTAGATATCTGCTGCAAAAATACTGATGGTGATAAATTAGAAATTAAAAAAAGAAATTAAAGAGCATGGTTCAAAAAAAATTAATAAAGTGATCTAAAGAGCATTCAGCACCGCAACCCGCACAGTTTGGTAAAACTTTTAATTTACGGGCTATCATTGAACACTCTGTATATATAACACATGTATTTAATTTTTAAAAAGTTGCATGGTTAAGTCTGCATTGAGTAGTTTTGTTATAATTTTTGAACACAAATTTATACAGGGTGATTGATATTTTATTACAGTAATACTTATTTACAAATAATGCAATTATAAATTATTTTAGTATGAAATTGAAAGCACTTCTGAGTAAACTATTTATAATAAGTTATGTTCGTGTGTGCAGTGTCATTGTTCGCATTTCTCATTGTATTGTTCTTAGTAAGAAACTCGATGGAATTGCGAACTTTGTATGCGTATCACTAATAAACAAGCAGCACTGAAATAATGGTTCAAATTTCTAAGTTGTCGTTATACCTGTCACGAAAACTAATTTTCCTCACTGAAAATTACTACATATATAGTAAGTAAAAGTAATAACACTTCACTGCTTGATCTACGTAATACCTGGTGTTTAAATCAACATATTAAACTTTAAATTGAGGATGGAATTGTGTGTTAATTTAGCAAAATAGTAAGCATTACAGAATTCCTTTCTTGCATTAGTAATCATCAAATTCTGCTCATAATTTTCAATTACTCTCTATCGTGCTCTATGGATCTTCCTTATCCGTGTACTTTGGTTTTTAATAAAATTACATACATTGTTTCAAATTTACTTTGTTCAAAGTTTCAAATTAATGGAAACGAAATGAAAATTTAGAAAAAAAAATTTTTTTAAGTGAAATACCTTTAAATGATTCACAAATCTGGTTTATCCTTGAATAATAATTTATTAGCATTGTGTTAATTCTTTTAATTGTAGTACAAATTTTCCGAATGTTCATGATACATTCCTTATATTGGTACTTACTGAAATAAGCTTTTCCTATCCAGTTTACGCAATGGAAATGCCAGTTTTTTTCTAAATAAAGCAATTATGTATAAAGAATTTATTTTAATGAATAAGTTTATATACAGTAGAAGATCGCATTTCATAATAATTGTATTAATCTGTTACGTCGCAGACCGCAAGGAATGTTTCGTATTTATAGATTTCATTAATAAAATAAATCAAACACCGTATAATAGAACCAATTTACAATAAAGGCGTCAAATAAAACAGTAAATAGTAATTAGTGTAGATAAATGTAACATTATGTATTATTTAATTATTAAAAATCATTTTGACGTGTAAAAATATTATTTTAGTAACGAAAAACCGTTAATTCTCGTAATGCGTTTTGTCGTAAGTAAAATCGTGAATAAGATTGAAACAACGTTGTAATTTAATAAAGATTTTGACTTTTTGTTTTCTTTTCTTAATTTTTTTAGTTTCTTAGGGTACAACCATCTCACAGCAATATTTTTCTCCAGATTTTGATTTTATTTTTCCTTTAATTTGAATTCTAAACTCCTCGAGATTTGAAAGAATTTAGTTCGGGCTCAGTGGTCAGGAACACTCTGTAGTTGATTTTATTCTATATTTACGTGAGTTTGATCGGTTGGACGATAATAATAGCCAATTGTAGAGTTTTACCTCTTTGCCATTTTTTATAGCAACAACATTAAATTTAAATAAGTCGATTTTACATTATTTGCAAGTTAGAAGAATACATATATGTACGTACAAGGCGAACAAAAACATTTCAAGTATAAAATTAAGAAGTAATGTTATTGATCGTTAACTAGTCAATCTCACAATAACGGGCATTTGAGGCGTTAATAGTGTTTCCGTTGTTGAATAAAGATTTAGCCACGTGCACCCCAGTAAAGATGTTTGATTTTGCATAGTAATTACGTTTAGAAGTGCCTTTGTTATTTTGATTAGTGCCGCCAACGTGGCTCTTGAATAAATTTTAAATTAAATTCAAGCATCAGTTTTTAGTTTCTCATATTTTTATTAACCATTTGAAAAGATGACTTGTTAAAAAAATTTATTTCTAATAGTTTAACAAAACTGTTGTGGGCGCAGGAAAATTTGTATATTCTTTCCTTGCTTTAAAGTGAACACGTAGTATACAAGATCAAACAAAATTTTAAAATTCGATATTTTGCGTATCAC
This sequence comes from Rhagonycha fulva, assembly GCA_905340355.1. Classification (NCBI taxonomy): domain Eukaryota; kingdom Metazoa; phylum Arthropoda; class Insecta; order Coleoptera; family Cantharidae; genus Rhagonycha; species Rhagonycha fulva. Next base: position 7,329,675 of record HG996559.1, read on the forward strand.
AAAAAAGTAGCTAAAAGCAAAATTATTAATTTAGAGACATGTTTTACAAAAAAAAACTGAGCGCCAAAATACGCAGCTATGATGTTATCCCATAAGAAAGATAAATGATTTATGAAGTGTTATATTTATGTCCTGACATTCGAAATCTCGCAGGATCAAATTTTGCGTATCCGATCCTTCTTCCATTTACCTACGTTACTATTTTACGATACCCTTTTTATTTATTTATTTAAATTTGTTTGTGTTTATATCTTATACTTTTAAAAGTTTTTCTATAAAATATATATTTTATAGTCTTACGATAAAATAGACATATTTATTATATGTCTCGTATAATATTTATTATGTACATAAAATTGTATACATACATTCAAATTAATCAAAGTTGCTAATTTATAAACAAATTGTTTTATTTGTAAATTGTTGTATCTGCAAATTGTTATTATTTTATTTAAAAGGCGACTAGCCTTGATATCCAGTGCTAGAAGCCGGGATTTTGTAAGATGTACACCTAACACAATTTGGATTGTCGACAATTTAGACCCAAATTGAATAATTTTTAAGCACAAATTTTTTAGTGAATGTATTGAATTGGATATCCCGCATATTTCAGAAAAGATGACCAATAGCAAGCTTTTTTATACATATCTGTTTTGTACTTTTTGGAATTAAATTTTTGTTAAATTTTATAGGTATTTTTTTCGAATGTTTTATTTATTAAAATAAAAATTATGGTGAACTATTCCGGCCTTACCCTATTATTTATGTTAATTTATTTAATAAATAATACAATATAATATAAATTCATATTAATTAATAAGATTAATTATTGCAATTATATAATTAATTAAACACTTCCAATATTATTCCAATAAACTATAACAATTATAACATAATTTATATGACTATACAAATTACATTCCATAATCAAATGGCAAATATTTTAAATTTTCATTTTTTAAATTCTCATTGAGTTAAATCCAAAGTTTTACCTTTTTATCACATTTTTGTGACAAAAGCAAAACCAGTCACCCCAGCAGCCCCATCAAAAGCTGAGATACTAGTACTGTGATCATCTTAAAATAATAATTAGAGTTATTCCATATCATCATCATTATCAGGCTTCCCATTCCTTGTGAAATATAGCCGCATCGTTTGAAACAAATTCTTTTTCTGGGGTGGATTAGTCCCCATATTTTCTTCTTTCTTCTCTTCTATAGTTTCTCGTGTGTTTTTGCCTTTTCCATCACTCTCCTTCATCGGCTTCTATTCAGAGCTCTCTCTCTCTTCAGTCATGCACCTACATGCTCTGTAGCTCGTTCATCACCTCATCCTTCCATCTCTCCTGGGTTTTCCTCTTGGTCTTTCTGTGTTCGGGTTTCAGTTCATTAGGATTGCTATTACACTGTTTTCTGGGGCTATTTTCACATCTCCAAACCATCCAATCCCCATAGTTTTGACGTGTCTTTCTACATCTTCTCCGCCCAATTCCTCTTTTATTTCAGTGTTAGTTTTCATTTTATATTGATTCTCTCCAATCTTAACCAAACCTCAGTATTCTTCTTATTATCTTTCGTTCAAACACTGTTAGTTTCTCTAGTACTTTTGTCAGGCACATTATCTCCATCCCATATTCCACCACCAGTTTTATTAGTGTTCTGTACATCCTTATTTTCGTGTTTTTTCTAATCACTTTGTTTTTTAGTAGACCTTGTATGGCAAAGTACCCTCTATTTCTTGCCATTACTCTTTCCTTAATGACATCTTCTCTATCGTTTGTGCTATTTATTTAGAGTCCCAGATATTTAAACGTTCGCACTTCTTCAAATTTGTAGTCTTCTATCTGTAGCTCTGTTACATCTTCGTCTTTTTTTCTATGACACTTCATACATTTTGTTTTGCTCTCGTTTACAACAAATCCAACTTTTCTTGCTTCGATTTCTAGCCTTTTTTTCGGTGTGTTTTTGCACACGTTTATGTATCAGCTTTGTTAGTATCTTATATGCAATTTTAAATTTTTATTTTTTAAATTCTCATTGGGTTAAATCCAAAGATTTACTTTTTCTTCATATGAAATTTTGCTTTTTCTTTTGCAGTCATCCCAGCAGCCCCATCATAAGCTGAGATACTAGTACTATGATCATCTTACAATAATTAGAGTTATTCCATATAAAGTTATAAAATCGGCGAGGAGAGGTAGGTACTGTAGAACGGGAAAATAAAAATTTTACGATTGAAACCTCGATGAATTCTGAAAAAGCATATTTTAAATAAGAGAATTAAATAAAGAAGAAGGCCTTAAAAGCACTAGTTTTTTCAAAAATCGAATTTAAAAAAGATCGATTTTCATAGCAAATTTTAATCTAAGTCGCTCATGATTGATGAATCACTGGCATTCTATGGTGGGTACGTGTGCCAAGAAAAAGAAAAAGAAAAGAAAAAGGGTTAAGAAAAAGGTGGATCATTGAGAGGTAAAACTCGTTTCTGCAAGGATTCTACAAGAACCATAGTTGTGCAAGTAAAAATTGACTGGATGCACTCTACGCTTCGCTCCGAGCGCTTCCAGCCATTTTTACTGCACATTAACTATTAAAAAACATGATTTTAAGTGCACTGTTGTAGCATTGAATGCTAGTGTTGCTCCGGTTTTGATCTCCTTTTCTGATTATAACCTAAAGTAATTTAAATTACACGGACCGACCATAGCATGCATTGATTCACCAATAACGAGCGACTTAGCTTAAAATGTACTGTGAAAATCGACTTTTTTAAATTCGATTTTTGAAAAAACTAGTGCTTTTAAGGCCTTATTTTTATAATTCTCTTATTTAAAATATCCTTTTTCAGAATTCATCTAGGTTTCCATCGTAAAATTTTGATTTTTGCGTCTACAGTAGGTTTACCTTTCATCAAAAATTCTTCTGTTACAGAGGTCTACTCGACTAAAGTGGCATTTTGAAGCTGAAAGATGGTTGTTAAAAAAAACAAAAATTTACATAACTAAATTCATACAACTGAAAAATAACATGGTATTGAAAATAAGAGGATTTTATTGACTTTTGGTAGTTTTTAATTGATTCCAGTGTCTGCGTTGCTGAATATAAAAGTTTAATCAATCTCAGTTATCAAAGTGCACATATCGTGAAGAGAATAAGAAGTTAAAATCAACTAAATTGATCAACACGTTATGAAAAAAATCTTTGATTAAAATTTTGAAATTTTAAGAATTTCCATATGTCAGGCTACAATTTGGACGTGTTTGATAAAAGTCAAAAATTTTAAATTTACAGGATAGTATTAGTTTTTACCTTTATCTTAAAAGAACTTTAAAGCACTCTTTTGTTATTTCCTCCTGTCGCGGATGTGCAGGCGTTAATAGAAAAGCAAAAAATAAAGCAAGTTGTTTATTTTTTCTGTTTGATTTTTTTTGTATTTGTTTATTATGCTGCACTGAGTAGTTATCAAAGTTATCAGAAGCTGAAAACTTTCGTACTCTTAATTGATGTGTGAACTCGGTGGGAATGCGGAGTAAAACTGTGATAGGTAATCGTATTTTTAATTTACTAATATTCCTGAATCATTTTATCAACAAAGTTGGGGTAGCATTAACATCAAAATCTAATACAAAAAAATTCTATACCAGGAATCTGATTAGAACAAAATCAAATATTGCTCTAGTTTTCCTTGCAGACCGCTTAATAGTGCCCCCTGCATAAGAAGTTTTTTATGAAAAGTGTTTTTCATTTGAATATAATGTAGTTTTACTGCGGGTTATATGGAAAATTTTGGTAATAGTTAGAAAGATTATAAAATAAAATTAGTGGAAGAAAAGAAGAAATAATTTGATGGTGTAAAAAATTTTGAAAAATTTAAAGAATTTATAACTTGAGTTTTAGAATGTAAAATTTTATTAAAAGTACAAGACCACGCGATAACCGCCGTGTGGGCGATAAAAGTTTTAAAACCATGGAAAATTTTTATTTATTACTGACTGAGCTAGAAATTAACCAAATTAAGAAAATCCAAGAAGTTTTTATTTTATTTATTGGAAGTTTCTGAAGAAATTTTTGTTTTAAATTTATTGGGGTTGAAGTTTTTTAATTCAATATTGTATTAACTGTTTCAAATGTTTAAAAAAGATTTTTGATAGTTTTACTGAAAAAACTTGAAATATTACATTTTTAGCCAAATCCTGTTGAGATCATTACCAAAACTAGATCATTTTATAAACAGTGCAAATTATTACAAACAAAACAGATGTGTTTATGTTCCTATGCTGTTTAATAATTTGTGACGTACAACAGTGTTTTTGCGTGATATTTTGAATGTAAACTTAATTAAATCATAAAATGCAAATTAATAAAGATTTGCTCCCAAAAATTCTGACCATATTTCATGGCGAAGGACATTGAAAATGCATATTTTTGCAAATTAAGTTTTTCTCTATTATATCATTCTAACCAGTCATTCCGTATTAACACTATTTCTTGACATTGAAATTATCGTTTTTGTTACAAATATAAAAACTTACATATTGATAAGTAGCACTTTTATTTTGCAAAATAAATTCGCAATAACTAATATCATACATTTAAGTTTTTACAACTAATTGCAAAAACAAAAAAACCCTGAGTAGGACCCCTCAAAACCATGAACTGCCTGGTGATACATCCAGGCCAGGCTATGTACCCAATATCTTGTGGTACTTTATTTGACGAGCGGATGCAAAAGACTTTGTCTGTCGCCGTAATTAAATTATTTTTTTGCCGTTTTAACTAAATTAAACTAATTTTCAAGATTTTCAGAAACTACAAAAATGACATAAAATACTTTTGGAATGTTTAAATAATTGATTCAGTTTGAAACTTCCATAAAGGCATGCGTCACGTGTAAATTAATAATATACAGCGTGCTGCAAACTAATAGTCTTAAATGGTCTGTATATGGTCAAATGCTCGTTGAAACACTGTATTAAAAATTGAATAAAATTGGATCAATTAAGTAGATCAAAACCTTGAATCTCTTCATAAGAGTTAATACAGTTACGCTCCGAGCATGAATTAAATGTATAGGAAAATCCCGATTACTCTACATAAATACCTTCTAACCTACGTATAGGAATATTAATTTACTCTGAAACGTATCAATCAATACGTTAATAATTGGAACTGCAACTTCTGATTAAGATGATGCGAGTTAAATATAAAATCAAAACCGCAATTTTCCAATCTCACCATAACTGTCATGCATGTTGAAATTTATGAAAATTTTTAACCGATTTTGAAATCAGAAAACCACACCCAAACACTCAATTTCCCTAATCGCTTTAACGTTTAACCTCTTACACCATATTTGGTTTAAATTATTTTAAAAGATTATCTAAAAATAGATGAAAGGAAAGCGAAATAAAATACTGTTAAAAAACCTATGTTGTGTGATAATAATAAATTTTAAAATTTTTAACAAATTTTTGCTTAAAGTTAGAGATTATATATACAAAAGTGAATTTAAATGAGCGCCTCATTAATGTCAAAATTTACTCAATATGAAGTTATCGCAAATATTATTACATAATTCATTTCGTTTTCCATTTTATCGAATGCTTTTTTTTTATCTATTCATTTTAAAATTGAACGTCGATTTAAATACCATTTAGTTAAGGTAGCTAGAGAATGTATATTAAAAATAGTGCCGTTTTAAAAATAAGCATAAAGCATTTCCTTCTATTTTCTTCACAATATTTATAAACGCAACATGTCAAAATAATGAGTTTCAAATTAAATAATCCGTTCAGCACGCTTCTTATAATAACTTGAGAATACAACTAACAGGTAGGATGTATGTATAATAGTATAATTTTTATGTCTTTGTAAATTAGTGGTAAATGATCATTAATGATTCACACGTGTAGTTAATTATTTTTTTAATTTAGAATCCTCTTAAGCCCAAAATTGCATTTTTTGGTTGAAAATTTTGCTTTTTGAGTGAACATAAAATAAACTAGATAAAAAGAAAATTAAGCTTTCAGAAAATCTCCTAAGAACCCTACTTGTATCTTTCCCTATTTATTATTTATATCGAAAGTGGATGACATATAAATTCCTTTTTGTAAGAAATTGAGATATAATAGTGTGTCATTCCTTGGGGATTGGAAGTTGTGGCTACGGAAAGGGCAAAACAAGTATGAGCCATTGAACCTTAAAAGTTAATTTTCCACATTAAATTTTGCATAATTAAGATTGTTAAAATTCAAGGAACTGGTTTTTTGATGTCCTTACATTAGTCAAGTGTAAATGAGTTCGCTTATGTAAATCGCTCAAGTAATACACTAAATAAATTCTTATTGACGTTTCATGTAGATATACGACGTTCTCACTTTGCGATGTTATTTATAATTGCGTGGTGGACGTCCAACGAATTTAAATTATAATTTGCTAATATTCTGATTTTGATTCCGACGTTTATGGTTACCGGGTTACCCCGATTTCTGATAACGGCAAATTAGGAAGGTCTACGGTGGGACTCGTCGGTAATTACCATAATAGACAAGGTTCGGTGACGTTGACATATTATTATGAAAACTTTAACAACGTATGCAAGAAATTCCCAAACTTTGTAGGAAATGAGTAATTATGACGGTTCAAAAATTTGTCTGGTGCAAGAGTATCATATTTCGTAGGGTGCATTTTCGAAGAACGACTCGATGCAAATTTTGGGTTGGACACACCCTTGTCTCTGTCGGCGTGTCATTTATGCTATAACCAAAAACAAAAGTCGGTCCAAAAATTTAAGTTTAAAAATTCGTCGTCTTGGTGCCTTACCAGTGTTTGCCTTGTATAAACGGTTTTTAATATTGAAGAGTCATTACACTTTACACAAAAATAAAAAACGTCCTTATTTACTTTATTCAACTTAACTGACTTGCTAATAATAATTATACGTTAAATTTTTTTAGCAAAATTAAATTTGCAAAACGATTTACACGAATGTGATAAGTATATATTAATTTGAATCGTTTCATCACTGGAAAAATCACTATAATTTACATGGAATTGCATGCTAAGCAAATTTTTGTTCGTCGCATTATCTTTTTATTAAATAAAATTGAGTGTGCTTTTGATAATAATTTATAGATTCACGAATCGGCATTTTGAGTCGTGCTGTGAGATTGTAACGAAAAATGATATATTGTGGGTAAACTTGAGGGCTGCGTAAATTGCAAACAAGCACGACCCTTCTGACCCTCGCATTTTGCTATTGTCCCTCATAACAATTGCGCCGAAAAAAATTTTTTTGGTAAAATTTGTTCGATTACATTACTTAATCTAAACAAATATTACACAATACCTTTCATTTCAATATTATTATGGCATAAATTATACCGGAAAGAGAAAGAAACTGCGTCCTCTCACTTTCTCGATTCTTTCTTGGAGTTGGTTAAAGAGGCCAAGTTCATCAGCCACCGTTTAATCGAGTTCAAAGTCGGTGAAATGTTATGCTTATTACGTTAATAATAATTAAAGCGATATTAAATAACCGAGAATTTAAATTTTATAATAGTAAATATTTATTAACTTATAAAAAGGAAGCCGCTTGTTTACCTTTAACACTAAAATTGGGGAAAATGAAAGGGAAAGCAACAGGGATGAACACGGTTCAATAGCCCCAGACATAGCGTAGGGGTAGGTCTGGCGCGCGCACTACTTTAGGGAATGATTGCGCTTAGCGCCGGTCCAGCGTTCAAACGTTGTGTTATCTCACGTATTTTTTCTCCCCCAAAAGTTATAAACGTTTAAAGATTATCGAGATATTAATTTGCATATAAATTTGTAACAGGTTTGCAGACAATGCTGGCGTTGAAATCACCACGTAATAAATTATTTAACGTTCGAATATTAATAACAATTAAAACCTTAATGCGGATTTTGAATTTTTCCAAAAATAATAAAAGTGTATTGATTTTATGTGTTAATTGAAGTGAATCTGGTATTTGCACTCGGGGTTACCACCCCCGTATATAGAACAGTTCACAATAGTTCTAGTGATTTCTTCTCTACCCTCGGGCGAACCAATCAGAGTCGTCGGTGGCAGCATCGGAGACGCGTTTTCTAAGAGGTCTGCGTGGATGTTCCCCCGCTCCCAGGAGTATTTAAACTTAAGACGCAGAGCTCTGCATGAGTTCACTCCTGTTCGGTACCTTGTCCATCTTAATCCCTCTTTGCAAGACCTCTTAGACGGTGTCATATTCGTGAATCTCTTTATAACCCAGCTAGTGCAGAGACCGCGTCAGTGTTAAACCAACAAGGACTAAAAGTGCATCGGCACCACAATCATTCTTGGGTTTTCTAATTGCGATATTTAAAGGTAAGTCAATTTTTATCGGTGAATTCAGTGCCAAAAGTGTTAACAGTGCGAAAAAAAATTTTTTTGTGAAAAGCTGGATTTTCGAAAAATTTCATACATCTCAAAATTTTATCAGTACTTGAAAAAAAAGCAACAAAATTTTGAGAAAAATTTGGAGTAACAAAAAAGTGTTCCAATTTTAATCGAACATTTATGTCCCTCTCGTTGGAGCTATAAATAGAATCGAGTTATGGTCTGCTAAAAACTTAATTCGATCAAATATACAACCTGTTTGAAAACGGCTAAAGTAAACTATCAACCTTTCTGTGCGTACGACCGCTGTTTACTCATCCACTTTGCATCCTCGTGTTAGTCCTTAAACGATTTTTGTTCTCACGGAATTTTCAAATTCCCAGGATAAAGTCGGTTAGCAACAACTCAAAAATTCGCGTCTTGAATTATTGATAAACTTCAAATTATGCATTGCTGTAATGAAATTACGTGCACATTACAAACATGAATTTTATTAAGCTTAGTGTGTTACCGAACGTGTTTTTTATTTATGTCACCAAAAGTAATGACGAACCGCCCAGCAGGTTTAGCTGGATACAATTTAATGGCACACTAAAACTGACCTACCACGAACTCGATCTCAAACTCCAGACTAAAACTGATTAAATTTTTATCTTCATTCCACACGTCCGTCGAGTCGAATTGCAAATTACAAAGTTGTCACACTAAAATTTCAAATGTGCAACTGAAGAATGCAGGGTAAATTTTCCAAAATAACTAAAACTTGGTTTGGTTGAATTTTCCCAATCTTATCTCGCGTGAAGATAAGACCGTAATGACACAGTTATTAGGTAATTTAACCAAGGTTAATCTTCGTGATTCGCGATCTTGCGCTCTAAACAAGTTCCGATTATTTTCCTTACATCATTCCACTTGTTTTCCTTGGTGAATCATTAACTTTTTACCACGATGTCATTGACATTGGACGTCTATTTAATAACAAAATCAAATTCGTTATTTGCTTAGTAGTTTTTTTTCCAATATTATCGATTTGGCGTGTAGGAAACCGTTCGGCTGATGATATTTTGATAACTGCAATGGAGATGATAAAACGTTTCCGCGAAAGCAACGGTAAGACCGGATTCTAAGCTCAGATTTGAGAAAGCCGCATTACCGAATTAAAAATTCGTTTGTAACTTGTTGATAGACAATTTTTGACAGTTATTGGATAGCATCTCTTAATTAATTTTTTGCCATCGCGGTCCTGTAATAAAGTAGCTTTTCGATCACAATTAAAATTTTTTAATCCGGAAGCAAAATCACCATCAACACCAAAATCTCCTTGAATAGATCTGTTGGTCATCTTGTAGCCTGCTAATTAAGAAGATTACTTACACGAGCTTATTAAGTTTTTTGATAGAAAATTTGCATAAAAAGTTGTAAAACTTAGGTACAAAAACCTATAAATACTGTAAACAAGGAAGTTAAAATAAAACAACTTTTTGTATAATTATATTTTGTCCGTAAAATTTGTGATACAAAAAATTAAATTCTTTGAATAATTATAACAAAAACTAACGGTTAAATTTTTACAATCTATAAAATTGGTAAATAATTCGCAATTAATTCAAACGTTTTTCAGATAGCGCTAAACTGTTTTAAATTATTTACGTTATTGTATAATTTTACAAAAATTCCTGTTTTTTTCTAACCTGTTTTTACGTCAAACTAAGTTTTGAAACGAGGTCGATAAAAATTTCAGCAGAAAATTATAAAGTAATTTAAAAGCGAGAATTTTTAATATCGAAACAAAATTCTAAAAATTTATTGCGATTTTAAAACGCAAGGAATTTGTACAACACGCCCGAAGTACCCATGTTGCGTGTTCGGATAAGAGGAACTAGACAAAAGCTCGGGAGCTTTTTCATTTCTGGGTGGCGTGGTTAATTTTCTCGGCACGAGAATTTTGGTTTCGTGATTACCATTTATGGGAATATGTGATTTTCTAAAAATTATTCGTTTAATTTCATTTTTGTGCGTGTAGGAGGCGAAAGCTCTCCACCCGGATTATTTTCTCGGTTTTCCTTTGGAAGCGGAAGTTTTAATTGGAAAAATGTTGTTTTATCTTTGAGAAATGTAATTTGTGGTAGCAGAAAGTTGCGAAAAATGTTGCTGAATTGATAAAACGAAATGGAGAAGCTTGACGGTGTTAGATAAGTTGTTAGTAAACTTGCGATAAGCTTAAGAAATTAATGGATCGCTTTGGCATAGTAAAACCATCAGATTAAAGTTGAACCTGTTCTTCCAATTGTAAATTCGATTAATTTAAGTGTAAGTCTTAAATTACAACTTCATCATGACTTTAACAATGAGTTCAAGTCAATGGCGTAGGCGTGTCTTTGTATAAAAGCCAAATAAACATATGAATAAACTATTAATTTTGCTTTGGTTACCTACCGCATTAATAAAGTGTTTTATGTAATGAACTTGATTAATTCATAGCAGTTAGCATTAAACAAAGCTCGCTAACCGTTAACTTTTCCATAATACATCTTCATTAGTTGATTTAATTTTATCAAAAGGAATATTTACGTAAAGATAACTTTGAATGGAATTTTTAAACAGCGGAATCTCACGAAAGCAGTCAGTGTGAAATATAACAGTAAGTTGGCCGATGGATATTGCCGCATTCTGTATTCCACCTAAGCGTCTTCTGAGAAAGCTTTGCAGACATCCACTAGGTACTACGCAAAGAAGTCACCTCAGCAACTGATTGAGATTCTTAGTTCAGGTGGTTCGATATTTATAGCTGGTTGTTGGCATGAGGCCATATCTAAGTTACAGTCGCTGTTAAGCTTCTTACAATAGTTGTTGGCGGTAACAGACGGCATAAGAAAGCTCTATATGGGGATAACAACATCCAGTTCTCAAACAACGGTCTACGGTGATGTTCCTGCAACTGTTGCAGTGTATTGTCATCAGGTTTTTGTTCTTGTACCCGTTTTTTTATTTTATCGCACACAGTCACGAACATACTTTTATAATGGCAACATCCCGCAAGTCATTTTAGCAATAGCTGCATGCATCGACTGCATACGGAACTGCAACTAGAATTTAAAATACGATCGTTTGTATTTGAGCATCATAAATCCAGTAGTATCGGAACGATAATTTCGCAAAGCAAAATTCGGTCAGGATTATATGCCAAAGGTAACCAACGCATTGCATTCTTGCAGATCTCCCACACACAGCCACCGGCAGTTCTCACCAACTTAAGGGTCATCCACTTTTTGCTTAATAATCGTCTCTTGCACTTCCGACATCTTCTAACTGTTCCTTCATTTCTATGTTCTCATACATGACCATTGTATGAGGAGATACGTTAAATACTGTGATTACGCGTTTTGTTAACTGATAGTTACTGGCTTCCAGATTATAGACGATAACGCAAATTAATTGCCGTAACGGAACTCCGATATGTATTAACTATTTTTCGAAACTGATCGATGATCCAAACTTGGTAATTTTCTTCGAGTTGCATTAAATAAGGGCAAAAAAGTGACAAGCAAAATAGTTGCCATTAAACTTGAGTACATTCAAGAACTGAGACGTGGGAATTGCATTTATGGCTTTTAAAGTTGAAGTTGCATTAGTTATCGGTTTGAGGTGGTCGTCAAGAGTAACTTTATTGCACGTTCGTCTCTGTTTATTCTTGCATGGTTAATGATAAAGTGTTTTTGTTACAGGACGCGCCATGACGGCGTGGAGTTCAGGGCTGCCACAAAGCGTCCTGGTGGTGCTTTTTGCTCTACTACCTCATCTAACAAGTTCTGGTAAGTTATAATTTTTCTAATCTAATTATAAAAACTTTTACTCTCAAAACTGCTTTTCGTTTCGAAACGAAACGCATTTAGAACCTGAAAAGTAAAACTTTTCTAAATTAAAAAAAAAGTGTGATTTTATCTCGCAATTAAGAAACTGCGGTATTTATTACCGTACAAAATCGTTCATGAAAATTACACCAACTCAAGGTAAAACGTATTTTTGTTCGCGTCACGTACCTGAATCTTATAGCAGACCATGTGTAAAACTAATTACGCAATTTTATAATGAGCCCAGCGCACCAAGAAAACACGAAGCTTTTGGTGTCTTTGCACTTGCTCTTTTTTAGAGGTCACTTACCTGCACTTTTACACTTGATGATCATCTAAAAATAAACTTTTATGTTTCGCACAAAAATCTGCATATTAATTACCTTTTCAGTAGGTTACAATCATTAATAATCAGAGTTTAATGGAATTAATTATAAGTTCAACTTAAATTTTGTATGGATGTTATCTTAATTATGATACGTACGGAGCTATTCTTCTAGAGGCGTTTTTTTGTAACGGTTTTTGCTTACACAATTGGTACCACTATAAAATTGATAAATTATCTTTAAATTTGTGACCGGAAGACACAACAAACAAAAAAATTTATGTACCCAGATCCAAAAACTGTTATTATAAAATTTATTTTTTGCCTCCATTACGAAGCCAAAACATGTATTGGTCACAAGGAACTTTTTTGCACAACAAAACTTTAGTTCTGCTGAATTTTCATCACTTCTTCGATCAAGGCTTAAATTAATTTTCTTGGTAGGCACTGAAGCTGCATATTCCTAAGTTTTTCGTAATTTCCCAAACAAAATTTATGTTTCATTTTAGTTTTTTTCCGAGAATAGCTTTTCATGCTTAATCGTGCAATGAAATTTATTTCTACATAAAAACTTTATTGCTGAACTTTTCATGTGATTTTCTGCAACTGAATAGTAAAAAAAACGTTCAAAAAATAAACCGACTGCAAAAGTCTCGTCTCACACAGTACAATTACCAGCGCGAATAACTAATAAATTAATAATAAAAACAATACTAAAAGTAATTTTGCTTTATTATTAAATTATAAAATGATGTAGCATAAAAATATTGTTAGTAGCCGTACTAGATTATCATGAATGGGACTAATGGGACAACCTACACGTTACGTGACTAAAAAGTACAATGAAGAACCATTTAAACGGAACGGTTAGATTAATCCAAAATCAAAACTGTTAGAAGTTGGGAAATTGTTTGGTATGCACTGGTAATCGGTGTGTGATTATATAAATCTTGCATTATTGCATCAAATACCTAACTGGATATTTTCAAAAATATTTTGTAATAGCGCTCCATGAACTTCATTTAAAATTCAAATACAACCACGATGCGACGTTATAAATAATATTATGTGCAATAAAATTATGTTATTAGCTTTTAAACTATCATAAACTGGATTGTTTATTGAATTACTTTAATTTAGGAACATTATATTTACCACGTTAAAATTTATTGTTACTTAAAAGTAACATCTTCATGCGTGTAAAATAATTTATTAGGAAACGAATTTATCGCCTTTTTGCCAATATATCAAATTGAATTATTTTATTTTATAGGTTTTCTGTTTACGTTACCCGCATTTACTTATAGCATTGCATATGGGAAAATTACGAATTCAGAATTTATTTTAAATTACCCAAGCTAGTCTCAGCAGCCGTGGGGTCTAAATGCTGTATGCAGCAGTTAAGCACCCTGGTATGATTCACAAACGTACAAGGCAAGAATTTTATAAAGTTTCTTCACTTGGAAGTGACCTCAGAAAACACATTAAAACGTGAGTCTTGAAAAAATAATGCTAGACTTTACTTCAAGTGCAATTTGCAATTTTATTAACCATGACTTACTCTTACTGATTTTCTTGAGTAAGCACTTGCGTTTCAAGCAATTTAGTTTCCTTAAATTTGCGTCTGATATGGTTCTTACCAGAAGTAGCACACTAATCGATACAAGCCAATTGATAAAGCGTCTGCAAACAATCGACCAATTAAAATTTAACATGTTAAAACGCATAAAACATTTTATAATAAATTAATGAGACGCTTTGCATTATTGACAACAAAGGAATAACACAAAAGTTATCTTGAACTGCTATGCTTTTGTGAATTTAATTAAATTGGTTATGTGGGTCAAAATCTCTCACGTTAATCGGTTTAATATGATTTTATTAACTAGGTGGTCTTCTTGTAGCTAAAAAGTGACAAAAAGATGCGTAATCGGCTTGAAAAATTCTTTTTTCTTCAATATTCTAAATGGCAAAATAAGATTTTTGATATTGTAATTTTTTGGCTTCCAGAAATATCAAAAAATATTTGAACAAAAACAAATATTTCAGAGTTTCTGAGGTTAGAATAGAATAAAAAAAACTTTTTTTTTTGAATTTTCCAATTTCAAATTAATGAAATCTACACAAAAAATTGGAAAATTTAAAGCACCTCACTGCCGTTCGTCACATTCCTCCAATAAGCTACCTGAAAATCACCAGAGTAATAAAATTTACGATATTCTTTTATTCGTGCTTTTGAATAAAAATTCTTATATTATTGGTTTTTCTTTTTTGTGGGAATTTCCTCTTTGTCAGAATCTAAAATACAAATTTGATTGTGAACATAAAGATTACAATGTTACAGAAAACTTCCTACTTAAAATTAATCTTTAAATGTTATAAATATTTTAAAAAACATATTAATTTTTACGTTATTTTTAAATTATTAAATTTTAAGTAGTAAGTTTTCTGTAACATTGTAATCTTTATGTTCACAATCAAATTTGTATTTTAGATTCTGACGAAGAGGAAATAAACCTCTTCGAAACGTAAATTATTTAAAAACCTAGAAAATGTCCAATATACCCACAAAAAAGAAAAACCAATAATATATTTAAATATGGACGCTATTAACGAAATTAATTAAAAAGGCTTATATCGCCTTTTCGTATATTTTCATAGTTGGCATATTAAAAATAAAATTTGTAGGGCTGGTCTAAACTTTTCAAAATTGAATGAACTTTACCATCGGTTTATGTGGAGACGCAAAGGCTAAGGAAGTAATTTTTCATATTTTTAGTTTGATTAATCTTTTCAATTATTTGTGCCAAGAGAAAAAAGTAGTTTTTTTTAATGGCTGTTAGATTATTTATTTTTCTGCCCTAGAGCGTAAAAGCAGCGTTTACTATTATTTTAAAATTGTTTAATTTGAATAGGTTAAAAAGAACAATAGTAATACCTAAAACTTTAAAGGATTCAATCAATGACTTCCTATATTGTAAATTATTTTATGTTTATTGTATGTTGTTCAAAAACAACATATTTAATGTAAAAGTTATTAATATCAATTTTTTATTGCATAATAAATTCTTTTAAGACAATAACAAATTATGGAAAAACTATAAAATACATCGCGCAGAAATCCTTATTTTTTAATTACAAAAATAATTTAAAATTGTAATAATAATAATTAAAATTTATAAATAATAAAGTTCATTGAACGTAATATAATCAAATATAATATTTTCAAGTTTTCGGTTATGAACTCAATTGTCATTGGAAATTTATTAGGTTCAATTAACTCCATCATTTTGAAATTGAAATTATTATTAATTTTACTAGTTGAAAACCAATTTAATGCTAGCAGAAAAAAAAATTATTGATATCAATAAATTATTTTAAAATTTCTAAATTTCAACGAGAGAATTTGTTAGAATAACGAATGAATACATTAAAAACTTGTAGATCACATCTATATTTTTCTTTTAAATAATTTTTATATTAAATTTGCATATTATGACGGTTATAAAAAAATAAACTTGATGCTGAAGTTGTTTAAAAAAAAATTAAAATAAAAAAGTTGAAAAATTTTTGGATTTTACTTTCAAACCAGGTGTAACTTTTTAAATTTTGATGATATATTATTGACTCAAGAAAGAACTCTAAATATGAAACAGGTTATAATAAATGCAATGTTTTCAATTAAAATTTTGAAAACCGGAAAATTGCAAGAAAAAAAAACTTTTTTTATCATTTAATTTTATTTGTCTCTTCTTTTCTCGTTATATATGACAGTTTGCAATAAAAATCTTTTGATAAATAAAATCAATTTAAAATTAAATTTGTTAACCGAGAAACCAATTCTTTACGTGGAAGTTGAAAAACTTGCGATGGGTGCTGCAGCGGTCTGAATTAACTGTAAATAGTAGGTTTATGGTTTGTTAGATGCTTTTAGCGGATAAGAAGCAGATGTAAATTTACTTCTACAAATTTTTATTAGAACAAATTCAAAAATATTGGAAAAAATGGAATTCCCAATGACTAAAAAATTTTTCAAATTTTTATGATGTCATTAAATTTAAAAAATAAAACTCGTTTTGTGAAGAAGAAATTCTGCAATATGTACAATCGATAACGATATAGATTATGGAAATCCTTTCCAAATAAGAACTGGTCTGCAGTTTTCTTTATGTACGGTACAAACTGAATTAGTAAACGTCGGTTTGTATTTCACCGTCGTCTATAACTGTCAGAAAATACAATAACAATGTCCTCGATTGAGGTTCGCGGCTTGACCTCCCGTTCAAGTCTTTTGCAGTGTCTCCCACGCTGTTGCCGGACCACGGTTACGTCTGGCTTTAATGTATGCAAAAATTCATTTATGCATTTGCAAATTATGATATGATTTGATTATTCGATGAATAATTTTACAGTTACACAATAATAAGCCAATGTCAAGTTCAAAATTATTAACATCCGTTGTTTTATAGTAACAAGTTATTAATAATCAAGATAACCAAGTAAATGACTACGAGCAATGCGAATATGTCACATACTTAAACGGATTCTTTCAAAGTTCATTAGCATTAAATTATTTAAACCTGTGGTGCTACAGGTGCCATAGGAAATGGAATTTGCTCATCAAATAGCAGAATATTATATATGTACGATACATTTGCATGTCCTCAAGATATGCATTCCTAATTTATTTATAGGTACTCAAATAATATAAGCTTATATGAATATCAAAATACATCAAAATATGTCAACATTAATTATTACTGCAAATACCAAACAGCAGAATGAGTAATTAAATATCTCAAATCACGAAACCACTCGGGGCTAAAATTTTGCTTTCGCTTCATTGTTCGATTTTCCATTTGTAAACCGTAAATACAGGAAGCCGTTTAGTACAATTCGACTAAAAGCGAATAAAAATTACTCAACATGTGACGGGCGATATCGGTCACATACTTTAATTGTTATTTACCCCACGTTCAGTGTAACAACTTAACGAGCACTAAAGCCTAACAAGTTGGGAAAGGGGATGGTTCAAAGAGCTACAATTTATGGGAATTGCTCGAGACGAAAAAGTTTCCAATCCATTTATAACTTTAAAACTAACTTTTTATTATCGACCTTTTTTGACTTGTCAAGGAAAAGTTTATTACTCGCGAAATAAATAATATTGAACTTTTAAAAATTACATTTTGAAAACAATAACATAAATAAATTTTTAAGTTATTAACTTGTGAAAATTATACAATTAATTATTTTAATTTTATATACTTATTTGATTTCGTTGCCGATAACTTGTATACATTTAAAATATTACTTATAATTTTTAATTATTATTAAAAATTTACCTAAAAATTAAAAAGTAAATAGTAATTTTATGAAATTATATTTTAAGTGTTCCAATTTGTTATGCTACGATATTATTTCTAATTGAGACGTTAATAGTGGCTACGTTTTGAAAAATAAAAGCAGATGCTTAATTCCAGAACAGTTTTAGTATTTTTTTAATGATTGTGTGATTATACTAAATATGTCTCGAACTCAACAAATAACGGTACCCGATTCTGTAAATCAATGCAATGGCTCTATTTCGCTTACAAATGTACGTAACTTTGTAATAATAATTAACAGTAATAAGTTAAAGAGACAACAGTAGGTAATTAGCCGATGTTTTAAACAAAATTTGACTCTAATTTACATATCACTTAATATGCAGCACATACAGCGTCGGACGGACATAATGGCCTTTTTTGTATAATTAAACAAAATTTTTGGAAAACGGGATTTAGCGGCACACCTCTAACGTAAGATTGAAAATATGTTTGATAAATAAGAAATATTTTTATTGCAAAAATATTTATTGAAACTTGAATTGCAAGTTTTCGAATTATAAACGACCGAACGGTCATCGGACTAAAGAAATATGACCAACGACCACCAAGTAAGTAGGTATGTAATTTCAAGCTATAATAATTTACCTATGTCTGGTACGAAAGAGTGTAATTGCACTTTCGACATTAACAAATTTTGCTTGTAACATTCATTTCCTAGTATTCCATTTGCTTGACAATTTGACATAGTACGGTGGTAGTTTTACATGCACGAATGATAAACGCGATTACTATTCAGACAGAGCGAGCCACTCCCAAGTTAGCCTACTTGAGCTAGTGACCTGCACTTGTCCAGCTATTAATATTAATGCAACACATTTAATAACTCATCTTGTTGTTACAGCTCCTCTTTCCGACCAAGCTTCCAATAATGAGTCAATTTATCCTGGTAAGTTTTATTTAACGCTTAATTTGGGCAAAAATAAACAAATCCATTTTAGTTGCCGATTCAACTGGATGCTATTACAATTACCAACACTACGATGAAGGGGATAGAATAATTACAAACGAACCTTGCCTTAATTGCACTTGCCATAGACAGATGCTTATGTGTTATCTTCGAGTGTGTCCTTATACCAAAGCCATTGGTCAAGATTGTACAGTAGAAAAGCGACCTGATCAATGCTGTCCCGTTATAACGTGTCCAGAAGGTATAAATTAAAGGCAATTTAAAGTATCAACACGACTAACTATAAATTTGCAGTTCCAGTTCAATTGATACCATCTTCCACACCTTCCACGGCATTAGGACACCTTAACGAATACGGCTGCTTTATAGACAGTTTATTCTACTCCGATGGAGCCAGGGTACCATCTAATCCTAATAATCCTTGTGAACTTTGCTACTGCATTCGGAATCGAACAGCTTGTGTTATGCAAGAATGCACGCTAAAGATAGAAGGTTGTAAACCTGTTTACCAGGAAGGAGTTTGTTGTCCGGTTAAATACGATTGCGGTACGTATCAATATCCAAATAAAAAAATAAATGCTAAATTATTCATTTTTATTTATAGACCATCCCGAACAAAACCTTCTTGAATCGACCACCACTGAAGTTCCACAATTAACCTTCACAACTACTTTATCGCCAGAAAATGCCATCTGCTTACATAACAACGAAATTTACGCAGATGGTGCTCTAATTGAAAAGGATGAACCTTGCCATCACTGCTATTGTATGAAGGGAAAAATTGTTTGTGCCGTACTCGAATGCAGCCCAACACCTTTAGATAAAGTAAACTGTACCGCTGTTCCCCCACGTGAAGGCGAATGTTGTACGGACACTTACGATTGTGATAACATAATTGAACACCAATTAACCACTATGTACAACGAGTACTCCACAACTGCATTACCAGGTTTACCTCAAACCACCGGCTTAGCAAATCAAGAAGATAACGAAATTGTTCCAACAATACCTTCGGTCACTGAAAATGCACAAACCGAAGCGCCTCAAGTACCAGAAAAAGAATCAACAGTTATCCCCGAAACTCAAGAAGTACCTCAATCATCAACGGAGCAAGCTGAACACGAAACACCGGCAGTTGAAGAGGGTACCCAAGGATTACCTTCTTCCAGCGAAAGTAACGAAATTCCTGAAGTATATTCTACCACACCAAAAATAACGGAATCACCTTCACAAACTGAAGAAGCTCCAAAACTAGATATTTCTACTAAACATCCCGAACAAGAAGTGACCGAAAGCGTTGTAACTTCTGAAACTAAACTTCCTACCGGAGCTGATGAAATATCACCAGTTACTGAAAGTGCACAACAACAAACTACCGCAAGTTCAGCTGAAGAACACCCTGAAGTGACAGAATTTGGACATCTGACGACCGTAAAATCCGAAGAAGAAAGTTCTAGTCAGCACTCAACTGAAAAATCTTCTGAAACCGAACAGTCTGCAGTAACTGATGGTTCTGATATTTACAGTCCCGTAACAGAAAAAGAGAAAGGTGTTGAAACTCTTGTAACAGAAAAAGAAAGTGAAGAAGTGCCAGTAGTGACAGAGGGCTCCGTAATTTACAATCCTGTAACTGAAGAAGTAGAACCAAATACCGAACAATATGTAACATCGTCAGATGAAGGTGTGCCATCTGGAACCGAAGCAGCTACAGAAAAACAAGATATGCCTAGCTCTGCAACTGAAGCGGTACCTGAAAAACAACCAGAAAGTACTTCCATTCCTGTAACAGAAATTCATTTAACGGACTCAACTGGAACACCTTTGGTTGCTGTAACGGAACATATAACTCCAGAACAAACAGAATCGCCCGCCGATGTTCATACTGAAGGACCAAAAGAAGCCGAAGTAACGCAAACAAGCGAAGTACATTCAAGTGAACAGCCCGAAACCGAAAAACAAGCAGTTTCTACCGAAGCTCCCGTAAAAGAAGAACCTGTAACTTTAGGTGAAAGTACTGAGAAATTGCCAACTGAAGGTGTTATCATTGAAGAGCATCCTCAAACAACCGAAGCTGTAGATAAAGTTGACAAAGAACAAACTTCACCAGAAAATGTTGTAACGGAGTCTCAACCTAATTTGACTGAAACTTCAAGTCACTTACCAATTGAAGTTCCTATGGTAGTAACTGAAGAAGTTGTGACCTCTAGCGCCAACATTCCTGTTGAATCGCATGTTAACGAAAAAATTACTGAAAGCACTGAACATTCTACAAATGCTGTTACGGAAGAATACGTACCTTCTCAAGAAACGATCAATGTGCATGAAGTATCTTCCACAGAATCAGTTGTTACCAAAGATCAAACTAATGAAATAATTCCAGAAGATCATACCGAACCTTCTAAACATGTAAGCGAATCAACAGTTCAGCCTGAGGTACCTGTAACGGAGCAAGGACATCTTACAACAATTCAGGAGGAAATTAAGCATGATGAAGTTTCTACCGAACAAGTGCCAACTGAACACGTTCCTTCAACAGAACAAGTGCCAACTGAACATGTTCCTTTAATAGAACATATTTCGACTGAACAACCACAAATAACTGGAAGTTCTGAAAGTGGAGAGGTTCCTCAAGAACCTGCTACTACTGCAGCATCTCAAAGTGATGAAGTTCCCAAAGTTACAGAAGGTCATGTTACAACTGTAACTGAAAAAGAAAGTCCGGTTACAGACCAGATACCTTCAGTTACGGAAAAAATTGATCACTCCACGGTTGGTGAAAATGAAATCCCTGTAACCGAAAAATTACCACAAGTTACAGAAAAGGCAGAGGAACATCTTACCGAAAAAATTGAAACACAAAAACCTGAATTAGTTACGGAACATTTACCAACAGAGGCTGTGAATGCTGCTACAGAGGCAACACAAGTGCCAGAAAAATCTGCTACTGAAGCATCAGTAACTGAATTACCACAAGTTAGTACAGAATCCGTAAAGGAACCTGAAGTATCTGCTACCGACGAGACTCCCATAGTTCCAGATAAAGAAAACGAAACGGAAATTCCACAAGTAGGTACAGAATCAGTAATGGAGCCTGAAAAATCTGCTACTGAAGAAACACCCGTCGTTCCAGAAAAAGAACACGTAACGGAAATTCCGCAAGTTGTCACAGAATCGATAAAAGAGCCAGAAATATCTGCTACTGAAGGAACACCTGTTGTTCCAGACAAGGAACATGAAACAGAAATTCCACAGGCTAGCACAGAGTCGATAAAAGAACCGGAAATATCTGCTACCGAAGGAACACCCGTCGTTTCAGAAAAAGAACACGACACGGAAATTCCACAGGTTGGCACAGAATCGGTAAAGGAACCAGAAATATCTGCTACCGAAGAAACACCCGTTGTTTCAGAAAAAGAACACGAAACGGAAATTCCACAAGTTGGTACAGAATCCGTAAAAGAGCCTGAAAAATCTGCAACTGAAGAAACACCCGTAGTTTCAGAAAAACAACCCGAAACAGAAATTCCACAAGTTAGTACAGAATCAGTAAACGAGCCTGAAAAATCTGTTACTGAAGGAACACCTGTTGTTCCAGACAAGGAACATGAAACAGAAATTCCACAGGCTAGCACAGAGTCGATAAAAGAACCGGAAATATCTGCTACCGAAGGAACACCCGTCGTTTCAGAAAAAGAACATGACACGGAAATTCCACAGATTGGCACAGAATCGGTAAAGGAACCAGAAATATCTGCTACCGAAGAAACACCCGTTGTTTCAGAAAAAGAACACGAAACGGAAATTCCACAAGTTGGTACAGAATCCGTAAAAGAGCCTGAAAAATCTGCAACTGAAGAAACACCCGTAGTTTTAGAAAAACAACCCGAAACAGAAATTCCACAAGTTAGTACAGAATCAGTAAACGAGCCTGAAAAATCTGTTACTGAAGGAACACCTGTTGTTCCAGACAAGGAACATGAAACAGAAATTCCACAAGTTAGTACAGAATCAGTAAAGGAGCCTGAAAAATCTGCTACTGAAGAAACACCCGTCGTTTCAGAAAAACAACCCGAAACAGAAATTCCACAAGTTAGTACCGAATCAGTAAAAGAGCCTGAAAAATCTGCTACAGAAGAAACACCTGTTGTTCCAGAAAAAGAATATGAAACGGGATTGCCTCAGATTGTCACAGAATCGGTTGAAGAACCAGAAAAATCTGCCACAGAAAAAACACCCGTCATTCCAGAAAAACAACCTGAAACGGAAGTACCACAAGTCGGTACAGAATCAGTAAAAGAACCTGAAAAATCTGCTACTGAAGAAACACCTGTGGTTCTAGAAAAAGAAACTGAAAAACCACAACTTTCTACAATTTCCTCAGAAAATGTACCAGAAGTAACAAGAAAACCATCGGATGTTGATAACGAAGTGACAAATGCACCTGAAATAGGCGTAACAGAAGAACACCCTGTTTCGGAACATGCACTAACCACAAGTCAACCAACTGTTGAAGAGCATCCTGCAGAACACACTTCTACTGTGCATCCAGTACAAGAGTTAACTGAAAAATCACCCGAAGTAGAACAATCTTCAAGTATTCCAGAAGAAGGTGTACGCCCTACAATGCCATCAGATGTATTTACTACTGAAAAAGTAGCGATTGTCACAGCAAGCGAATCTGAAGAACCAACTACCGAAGCATATGTCACATCAACCACAAGAGTTGATGAAAAGGTAGTTACAGTGTTACCCGAAGCACCTACTACGGTAACAAATGTAGAGAAAGAAGATACAACTGCAGCAGAAGCATCTACTATACATCAAACACAAAGTGAATTAACAACTAAGCCGTCAATTGATGTAACTGCAACTGAACACATACCAGTTGATGTAAATCCTGAAGATGAAAAC
The DNA here is from genome assembly GCA_905340355.1 of Rhagonycha fulva. NCBI lineage: Eukaryota > Metazoa > Arthropoda > Insecta > Coleoptera > Cantharidae > Rhagonycha > Rhagonycha fulva. The sequence continues at coordinate 7,353,435 of HG996559.1, forward strand.
GCCGTTACAAAAGTTCCTTCTCAAATAACCACAGAATCATCAGTCACAGATGAACACGCGGCAGCTACAGAACAACCTTCCGTTGTATCTCCAAACGAACCTCACGTGCCCGTAGTAATACTACCAGATGAAAATCAACCAAATGTGCTTGAAGGAACAACTGAAAAGCAATTAGAAAAACTTCCAGAACAAGAAGTTACTAAACAACCAGAACAAATTCCATCTGTTACTGAAAATGTTGCGACGACTGAAAAATCCGAAACAGAGTACGTTCCTCCTGAAGTTATTGAAGAAGCTGAAGCAACCACTAAGCATCCAGAGGTTTCTACAACAGAAGAACCAGATACAGAAGAAGAAGGAATCCTTCACGGAGACCCACATGGAGAGGATCATCCAGAACAAGTAACAGAATCGGACGAAGATGATGGTGTTCCTGGAGAAGGAAAATGTCTAGTCGAAGGTCAAACATATTCCAACAATTCTAACGTTCCACCAATAAATCATTGTCAAACCTCTTGTAAATGCGTTAGCTCAATTTTACAATGTGAGTCTGTAGTCTGTTCTCCAGCACCATCAAATTTCCACAATTGTATGCCATTGTACAAAAGTCCAGATAGTTGTTGTCCAACATATAGTTGCTGTAAGTTAAAATCTATTTTCTTAAGGTAAAATTCAGTACTAAGCAAATTTTTTGTTACAGCTATTTCAGAAAAACCTGAAATCGAATCAGACAGTCATAAAATGGATGATCATACAACAACTCAGCCACCAACACAAAAACCTGAGGAAGAGGTGACCGAAAAGGAAAGCAACGCAGTACCAGAATTACCTGAAACAACCAATCGTGTTCCTGATGATGAAAATACAATTCAAACTGGAGTACCACAACATTCGACAGAAATGGTCCCCGTAGAAATTATCACTGAAAGTAATAAAGAACCCGAATTACCAGTAACGGAGAAAATCGACTATTCGACTACCAAACCTGAAGTACCAACTGAAAATGTTCCAGTAAAGGAAGAAATTCCTGCCAGTACATCTTCACCACATGTAGTTACTGAAGACGATTCTAAACTGAATACTGTACCCAATACAGAGAACATTTCTGAGGAACCCAAACATCCATCTACAGCAATAGAACAAGGTACAACTGAAGGTGTACCACAGAAAGAATATACAACACAACAAACTGTTCCCGAAGTTACCGAACCTGCAGATAACAAACAGACGGATCAGTCACCTAGCCAAGTTCCTGAAGTTAGTATTGGAGTAACGGAAACAATTGAGCATTCAACAGCTCATGTATCAGAACAAACCGAAAAACAAGAACCAGTTACTGAAAGTGTATCTACTAGTAAACCTGTAGAATTACAACCAATTGAAGGATCAACTGAAAAATCTGGTACTAGTGTAGAAGTAACACCGGAAATTCAAGTTACGGAGAAATTACCACAAGAACATTTGACAACCTCCTCACCAGAACATATTTCAGAAGGTCAATCAACCGAAGCTGTTACTATCGATAACAATGAAGTAACTAACGAAATTGATTCATCTTCTGGAAAACCAGTAACTGAACCAACTGCACCAGAACATAGTACAAATTTGCCTGTAACATCTGAAGTCGAAAAAGTTACTCAAGCTAAACCATCAGACGAATCAACCGAAACTTTACCTACCGATAATGAGCTTAAACCACAAGTTACAGAAATAAATATTCCTTCTAGCGAATCAACTTCGGCGCTACCTGAACAACAAACAGAAAGTTCTTCCGTAAGCAACGAAACGCCATCTATAAGTGTTACACAAAAATTACCTGAAGACAGTCACATAACAGTTGCACCCGAAAAAGAAGTAACTGTGGAAAGTCAACAAACCGAATTTAACGAAGTAAATATACCAGAAACTACCCAAAAAATTGAAAAATCTACTGACCAACCAACACAATCCACCGAATCTGTGCCAGTTCATGTAACAGAAATTCCTGATTCTACATCTGCACAGACAGAAGCTGATGTAAAACCAACTTCGCATTCTGATCAACCTGAAGATATAACCGAACAAGGTCCAGTTACTGAAAAAGTTGATCATTCTACAAGTTCTCCAGTAGATGAACCAAAAATAACAACTGTTGGAAGTGAAACTGTAACTGATGAAAAATCTACTGAAAGTGTTACCGAACATGTTCCAAAAGAACCAATTACACATCACGAAGAAGCTGTAACTGAAAGTCATATAACAAACGAAATTCCTCAATATACCGAGCACACATCCGAAAACGTATCTACAGAAAAAGTACCTGTAGAAAAAGAAAAATTAGATGATGAAAAACATACTACACAAGAATCTGTTGTAGAAAATGTGACCACAGAAGAAGCCATTCATGAAGTTTCAAGTTTACCTGAATTAACAACAAAACTTGCAGAAAGTCAAGTAACTGAAGAACAATTTACCGAAAAAGTTACTACTCCTCATTTGATATCAACGGAAAGTCCAATTACTGAAAAGATTCCAGAAGCAGAAAAGCCAGAACAACAAACGGAACAACCTAAACAACCATCAGAAATCGGATTTACTTTGCCTGTTGTAATTGTAGAGCAAACCACTCCACATCACATAATTGACGAAAATGTATCGACCGAACATCCATCTCAAATTACAGAAAAAGTACCAGAGGAACATAAACCTGTGGAACCAATTACTGAAATTCCTTCCGTAACTGGAGTTCCATTAAAACCATTAGATCAAGCTACAGAAAAAATACCTGAAGAACGCAAACCAGAACAAGTAACTGATGCAGTTCCACAAACAACTGAATTGCCAATCAAACCAATAGATCAAATAACAGAAAAAATACAGGAAGAACAGAAACCAGAAGAACAATCACCGGTTACAACTGATATACCATTAAAACCAACAGAAGGAGTAACAGAAAAAGTAACGGAAGAACAAGCACCAGTTACAACTGATGTACCATTGAAACCAACAGAGGGAGTAAAAGTACCGGAAGAACAAGCACCTGTTACAACTGATTTACCATTGAAACCAACAGAAGGAGTAACCGAAAAGCTACCAGAAGAACAATCGCCTGTTACAACTGATATACCACAGAAACCATCAGATGAAGTAACAGAAAAAATGCCAGAAGAACAGAAACCAGAAGAACAAGCACCGGTTACAACTGATATTCCATTAAAACCAATAGAAGGGGTAACAGAAAAAGTAACGGAAGAACAAGCACCAGTTACTACTGATCTACCATTAAAACCAATAGATGAAGTAACAGAAAAAGTAACTGAAGAACAAGCACCGGTTACAACTGATGTACCAATGAAACCAACGGAAAAAGTATCTGAAGAACGCAAACCTGAAGAACAAACGCCAATTACTACTGAAATATCATTTAAGCCATCAGAAGGAACAACAGAAAATGCACCACATCAAGAACAAACTTCAGTACCTGAAGTAACAGAAAGCGTTTTAATCGAACAACCAACAAAACAACCCGAAGTGGCTCTTACTGATGCTCCACAAACTGAAGTTCCATCATCAACTGAACAACCAATTAAAGAACATGATCAAACACCAGAAGATCAAGTAACAAATGAAATTCCACATTCAACAGAACAGGCATCACAATCGTCAGAGCAAACGCCAGATCATTCGGTAACAACGGAAGCTGTTCCGGCATCGGTAACAGAGCATTCTGTGAAACCATCTGAACCTGAAGTAACTGAAAAAGTATCCCAAACTGAAGAAAAACCTGTAGAAAATGTATCGGAAAGCGTTACTGAGCATTCGACAAAATTACCCGAACATCAAACTGAACCAGAAATTGAAAAGGAAACTGAAAAGGGTCAAGAAAGTGGTGTTACCGAAAAACCACACAAAGAACAAGAACCTGTCGAACATCATCCAGAAGAAGTTACAAAAGACGACAATTTATATACATCAGGCCCAGCAGTTACATACCCAACTGTTTCAAGCATACCTGGTGAATTATTTACGTCGGATAGCATAACTAAAGCGCCCGATGCTAATCACACAGAAGAAATTGCAACTTCTAGCATTCATTATCCCGTTACGACGGAACAAGTTACAGAATCGTCTAGTTTAGTCCCAGAAGTACCAGAACACACCCCCGAGGTACCCGATTATCCTTTACCAAATGAAGAAGATTACGGAGAAGAAGATCCAAGCGGTTTTGGTCCAGGCACTTGTCGTTACGGAGGCAAATTTTACGTATCTGCTCAACAAATTCCTAGAGATGATCCATGTGATTTTTGCTTCTGTTTCCGTAGCGACATTATTTGCTTACAGCAAAGTTGTCCGCCACCAATTCCAAGATGTCACGAAGAACCAATTCGTGGTTTCTGTTGTCCTAGGTATGAATGTCCGGTTTCTATGGCCACATCTCTAAATTACACGACGACAACGACGACGACAACCACGACGTTACCACCTCACTTCTTCTCGCATGCATATAAGGGCAGAGCTAAACGACAAGGTTGTCAAGTGCAAGGGAAGTCGTACCAAGTAGGAGAAGAAATTGCGTCAGCTTCGGGACCATGTCTACAGTGCACGTAAGTTTTGGAATTGCATTTTTTTTTGGGATATATTTCTAACTTTTGATATTGTTTTAGGTGTGGTGGAGATGGTCAAATGAAGTGTGAACCAAAAGTATGTAGTCCTGAACCAATGCTTAGAAAAATGATTGCAGAAGTGGCGTCACGGAGAAGGAGATAGATTGAAATGCGATTTTAGTGATAGTGCACGAGTGATCAGTATTGTGCGAGTGATAAAAACAATTTTGTAATTGTGAACTTGTTGACGATTATAGCATTCTTGGGTGCCAAATTGAATAAGACTAGGTATAACGTGCCTTTTTTAATGACAAGTGATCCTTTGATAACAAAAAGGAAGGCAAACTAAAAGGAAGTGTGCATGTGTTAGGCGTTCGAGAAAGTGATGCATGCGTTGCGTATACTCAATTTACTTATTTATATCAAACTTGACTGAATTTTTACACTTTTATAAACTAGATTTTTTGTACGTGTCGTATTTTGATAGCCATTTAAAATCCCAAAAGGGCTCATTTATATTGTTTATTGTGTCGCACATTTTCTGGGTTGTTTGACTGGTAGAACAATTTTACATTACCTATATTAAATAGTTTAGTTCTCTGGTAAATTTAATTTTTTCTTGTTCTGCTACTTGAACGCCCAGATAAAATTTGTATATTTACGAATGCTCAATATACTTTAGATTATGTAGTATTTATCGATAATTATTAAAATAAATTATGAAATTTAAGTGTCATTTCTTGATGTAACCATTTATCCAAATGTATTAGGTACAAATTTAAGCCATAGGGGAATGGTGTCAACAGTGGAACACTTTTATTTATTCCTAAAATATACTAAACAATAAAATTCTAGATAAAAATATCTGCACAAATACAACTGTTTTTCAAACCATAATTGAAAAAGACAAATTGGAATATGTCTCATTGTTGACTCATTCAACAATTCGTATACCCATGATTCTTAAATTACAAAAAATACAACAATTAAAAAAACAGCGACATCTCGTTAATCCACTTAGGCGCGCCAGTCAGTCACTCCCACTTTTAAGTTTCCGTGGATCGATTTTAACCAAGGTCTCAATATCAAAGAACTAAATACAAAATTTGATTGAAAAATTCTTATTACTTTGAGCGCTAGAGCGCACACAAAATAACCATTTGACCTCAAGGACTGTCAATTGGTCAAAATGTAAAAAAAAAATTAATATTTTTTCGATTTCAATACCTTCCCATACTAGCTATGGTAAAGTATAATTCACAATAATTTTTAAAATTTAATTTTATAGTTTTTTGTTAAACAAAAGTTCCTATCAATAGGTATAAAAATTCGTTCACATAAGAAATATTTCAAAAGACCTAAAGTTGAATTACTTTGAAATACATAAAATATTCTTGAAAAACCCAAAAGTAACTAAAATTTTCAAAACAAAAATTTAATATTTTTTCTAATTCTGTTACATTTGAAACATTTTCTGAAATTTTCACGAGAGCAGTAAAACTACCACAGATTTAAATGATAAGTTATTAAAAACGTAATTTTTGCAATAACACAGTGTAAATTACACTATGAAGTATCCATAAATGAAGCAAATATTCGATTGGCGGTTTTGCAAAAAAACAGCTAAAAAATGTATTGAACAAACTGCACTTTGTATTTTCTACATTGGACAAACTGCATATAGAATGTCTGCTCCTTATTTTATCACTAATGATAAAATGAAAATAATATTACCATGTAAGTTTACTGAATTTTTAATTATTATAAATATTTACCACACAATTTGAAAATTCCGTATTTCCACGATTATTTTCCATCGCACATAACGATGGCGATGGTGATTTTCTTGTTGAAATTGCCGGTTGCATCGGAGTGTTAGCAATGTTCATTTTCACATTTTTGCCCAAAATTTTAGCAGAATTTTTTTCTTATTCTCTATGGAATCTTCAATATAACCCTCGGCAACGGTAGAAAATTTCCATGTCCCATGTCGCTTTAATGTTAACAAATCCGCTCCAGCATTAGCCAATATGGAAGCCGAAGATCGACGAAAACAGCGACCCGTATATTGGTCAGAACTATGCTTTAAAAAGATTGCAATTTTTTTAGGAATAGTACCAATTGTGTTAATCCCAATAGGTTGTCTCGTACATTATCCGTTTCTATATCCAAAAAAAATCGATGATGATTTGTTTGCTTCGGTCGTAGATACATATTTTCTTAAGGGTAGTTCACACTACATGATTTATCATATGACTTAGTCATAAGAAAAGTCATGGCTAAAATCATACCATCACAACAGCCAATCATAAAAGCCATAACTTCTATAATATCAAACATCATATAGTGTGAACGTAAAAAAATCCCTCATATGAGAAGTCATGTGACAAGTCATATGATAAATCATGTAGTGTGAACTACCCTTTACAATTTCAACTAAATTTAACCTGTCAGTATTGCCTTCTGTTATTGCGAATGTTCTTGGTTTTTTTGTCTTTGTATCAGGAATACAAATTTTGAAAAATGAGCCAAAATCTACAACTTCATCTGTGAGCATTTTAACAAGTTCGTCCTTACGGCAGCCACCAGATAATCCAACAAATAAGACTACTGGAGCTTCTCTCCCAATGTCTTAGAAAGTTAGCAAAAACATTCAAAAGTTGGTCAATTTGGCATTTTTTCATGTCTAAACTGTTGTTTTCAACATTGAATACGTACTCCACAAAGTGGAAGGTTTGTAAACCTTTGATTTGTTTGCAAAATAAGCAAAAAGTGCCTTTTCCACGATGGTTTTGACGTTTTTTGAATCACACCGTGTTTTGAAACGTTCATATGAAAATTCGTATACTTGCTTAGATTTGTCTGGCAATAAAGTCAAAATTGCTGCATTGGCATCGTTTTCAATATCAGAATCTTCAGAACCACTTATTTCTTCTTTAGGTTTCAAAATTTATTTTGTCTAATTTTGTTGCGAAAAGTGGTACTTTGTGATATCCAAAAATCGGGAATTGGTTCTTTTTCGAAACATCATTAGACAAACTATTGTTTGATACTAGCGGAAAACTATTTTTCCATTCTCGGCTTTATGTTCACGAACTCGGCCTTCGGCCTCGTGCGCAAAACTCAGCCTCAAATGGAAAAATGTTAGTTTTCCTAACTAGTATCGAAAATAGCTATTGTACAATTACTTGAACTGTCGACATAAACTAAGTTTTAGGAAAAACCGTTTTGTAACAAAATTAGAAAAAATCTTGTATGCAACACGAGGTAAAAGTGTTTTTTTTATAGCACAGCGCGTTGTCCATCTCGGCTGCGCCTCAATGTACAATTTTCAGGCCTGGTTATAAAAAGTATCATTTTTACCTCTAGGTTGCATAAATAGCTATTTGATCACACATAAATCAAGTATTTAATCCATATTTATAAATTATAATAATTTTGAATCTAATATTTTTTTTTCTATTGATTTAAAATTAATTTTCTAAATAAACCAAAGTAAAATTTATTTCATTTCTTTCAGTGTAATCTTTGTTCTCCTATGCAGGGACGTGCCCAATCAACTTTTTTTGGGGGGGGGGGAATTTAAAATTTGCCAACTGAATTAATTCAAAATTGCCAACTTTTCGTAAGTTTTGCAGCCTTTAGTAAATTTAGACATAAAAAATTCCAAATTGACCAACTTTTGGGTGTTTTTGCCAACTTTCTGCAACATTGGGGGGCTCCCCCCCATGGGCACGTCCCTGCTCCTACGCCTTTCAGATATGTTACCTAACATAATTTTTGCAGTTTTTTATCAAAAATTGTTCAACTATCAAACTAAAAGTTTAAGAACAATTGTAAGTAAAAATTCGTCAAGGAAAATCAAACCCTGACTTCAGGTTTGCAAATTTGGAAAAAAGAAAATTTGAAAATTGTTTCAAACTGAACTAGTCAAAATGCACTTGATGCTGGCGCTCCAAAGAAAAAAAATTTCGCAATGAGTCGGGTCTATAAGTGATAAGAAAGGAAAAGCGATATTAAACAAAACAAATATAAAATAATATTGTTGTTCATTTTTAAATTAGAAAAGTTTGAATTTATTTATCATATCACTCATATTATATACCTACATACATATAAAGCAAAGAGTCCTCTTTTACTTGAGCAGTACCAAAATTTATGTGTAGTGGTAATCCTCCCCAAGTGAGGTTGAAGACCAAATAATATTTAAACAATAAAACTTATTTAAAGTAAACAATTTTAAATTATTATTTCAATTTGATGAGTTTTTAACTATTAAAAAGTAAATTTTAGCTTCGACTTAAAAGTATATTAAATAATAATTCAGCACAGCTTAAATCCCATTTAAATATTAACAATATTATATCTTAATTTTTCTTGAGAAGGATACACAGAAATAAATTCAGAATAAAATTGCAATCCATACATTTAAGGTCAAGCACATAAGTACAGCATAATTTTTTATGGATGGCAGAAGTGTAGCCATTTATGTGCACATCGCGTCATCATTTTAAATTTTTTTCTGTGTATAATTATTTAAAAAACAGTCGGAATTTACATAAATTATAATATTAAGGATAAGTTTTGGTTCATTATAATAATAAATAATTAGTAATTACTCGGTAGTAATTAAATATGTATTTTTCAACGTTTCAACCTCCTACTTTATTGAAGCTTCCCTAAAAAAATTACTAAATTTAATTAAAAAAATATATAAATATTTAACTAAAAAATGACTGGACGCAAAACATTCAAAACCTTTGTTTACAATAATAAATTATTTCTTACAGAGTTCACTAATACAAAAATTATATAAAACTAATTGTTATAATAAACGAAAACTTATTCTTAATTATTTATAAATTATAATATTATTATTATAACAACTCAAAAATAATCAAAATTCAAGTTATTAACGGTGTTTCAATTCACCAAGTGGCCAAGTGGCTGAGTACCTACTGTCCAAAGATAAATCTATGCTTGTAAAATTTAAAGTTTACACGTCAATACTTTTAAAGTTCTTCCTTAAATTTACTTTTCCTATACTTCTTCTTTGATTTTACTTTCCCTAAAATAAATCTTGTTTTCCGAAAAACTCAATAAATCTTCTTGATTTTTGATTTCCATAATGCTATCAAGATTATCCAACACATTATCAAGAGATTCATCCACCACACTTTCAACACTCACTATTGAAAATGTTGGTTTACCTGGTTTTTGAGCAGATGAACAGCTAGGTTGAGGAACTCTACCAGATGAATCTATGTTTTCATTTTCTATTTTCTTTATTTTAAAAAACTCTGATACGGTCATATTTTTATTGTTTCTCTTCAAAAAATTCGGTAAGTGCGTTTTAAAATGCTTTTGAAAATTCGAAGTTATCCAACAACCACTGGTATTTCGAAATAATTTTTGATCCTTTAGACATATAGAGCAGGTAACCGAACAGTTTGATGAAGAACTTTCAGATAAATGAATTTGTAATTTGCTCATTTCTTTAAATATCTCTGGCAACTGTTCACGTTCAAGATGCTTTACACAAATATTTTTAATCCAATTTGTAATGAGGTTCAAAATTTTGTTTTTTTCCATTTCTAAATTGTCGTCCTCCAAGTGTGTGTTATATAATAGCTTTCTTCGTTCAAAACTTTCAGAGCACTCTTTCCTCTTTTTGGTAGCAGAAGAATCAGGTTTATCACAGGAAGGTCTTTTTGCAGATGGTTTATTTTTACAAAACTCGATTAGCTTTCTTATTATTTTTTTGTCGCCAGGAGTAATAAAAAAATTCGATGGGCTTTTGTAAAATATGTTTCCTAAATAACTTTTCAATTCATTTTCAGACGATATAACTTTTGGCAGTTGCTCGCGGCAAATTTTTTCTATATCTTCAATATCGGTTTCAGTTATTTCCGATATAGTAAATTTATTTAGGTATCCGCAAAATATAAAAATATTTTTTAGGTGATGTGGTACTGCAATATTAAATGCCTTTTCAAAATCTGTAATTGGGCAATTTAAAGAAGGCTGCGCATGCGATTCCGTACTTTCCTCCATGACAACGTTGGCCTGGCACGTTTTCCTAAAAGTTAAAAATAACAAAATTAATTTTATAATTTAACAAATTAATTTTACATAAATAATAAGGCTCACTTTTTCAATGCTTTGTTAAATTAAATTAGCTTTACCAATGTGGTCGTAGGCTTCTATCCCATATCCCAAAAGCAATTGACGCATGTTGCTCGGAGGAAATGTAGGCGAGGGATTTAACAAGTTCACTTATGAAATAAGATTTTTAAAAATAAGTTATTCAAAAAAGTGCTTAGGAAAAATTGAAAATTATTAGGTTTAAAAAAAATCATTCAAAAACAAAGAGAAGGTTAAAAAAAGGTCATCCGTGCGGCTTGCGGAAATTTTGTTTGTTAGGAAATGGCCCGCGGTAGGAATGAGTTTGACACCCCTAACGTAGAAGGATAAAGGCGACTGTTTTGGTTACATAACTTAACGGTTTTCAATCTCACGAACACAAATGTCCTTTTTTTAAACTACAATTCAGCGCTCAGTGTCTATCTTCAATATCAAACCAAACCTAGACAGGCTTTAAAGAAATACTCTCGAGTATTGTCCATGCATCTTCTTCTCACTATAATTTTTCCAAAACATTTTCTCTTTCATATGTTCAATTTCTGTTAGTTTTGCAAAAATTACCCACTGTTCTCGAGATCAGTCTACTTTTCAGGACTGTTCCAATAAGCGCTTTTGGTATCGACGACTACTTTCATCTTAATCTCTTTGCTACTTCCTGACTTTCTCGTTATTACTGTATCCAAATCATATGTGAAATTCTGAACCATTTCAAAATTGTATTACTTATCCGTTTTCGAGATGATCTATATTCCTCATGGGGTTGGTCTCTCCAAACCATGCACTTCCCAAGTAACACACAATATTGCCCGAGTTTTTTCAGTTAAACAGTTAGTTTCGCCTTTGTTTATTTGTAGCTCTTCTCATGCAAGTATCATTTTTTTATAGTTCCGTTTTTGTTCTGGTTCACTTCACTTCATCAGTCGTTATTCGTCCACTCCTGAACGTTAGACCTCCCCCCAAGTGGAGGGAGAGGGAGTTTTACCCATAACTCACCACGCTGAGCAGACGGGTTGTCGAGTAGTCCGCAGATAAAGTTTGGACTTTTTAGATCACAGCACAAATCTGACGCAACCAGAATTTATTAAAACCGCGGTTTCCCGCTCTCTAGTCTATACGTGTTTGATTTACGCCAGACTGCTGGTCTGGCGTAACAAAGTTTAATCGGTCCTAACACGAAAGCCTTTCGTTGTTGGTATTTTGTTTTAGCATACCGGAATTGCCAGTTAAAAATGCTACATGTATGGTGAACTGTCAAATTTTGTCATGGGTTTTATTACTTATTTTTAGATGTCTAACCAAAGAGAAAAAATTTTAAAGTTACATCAACAGGGAATGCACAATTGTGACATTGCGCGAAGGCTCGGCATAGTGGTACCAAATGTCGGCTAAACAATAAAACAAGTTGAGAAGGGTGGCCATACCGGACGTCATCCAGGGAGCGGAAGAAAGCGAACAATCAACACACCGAGGGTCCGTCAGATCATCAAGAAACGATTCTTGCAAAATTCCAGGGTCTCAGTAAGTGCCCGCAAGATCGGTGTTTCACGTGAATCGGCTCGCCGAATAGCCAAAGAGCACCTTAAGGTCAAGGCTTACAAGCTTCAAAAAGTTCAACTGTTGTCTGATTGTGGGAGTAACTATGACTCTCTTAAGCTACCAAATATTAGCTAGCGGCCCATCTAAGTGGTTGCGTTCTGTTTCCAGGTTTAGGTGGTATCTGGTACTTTCGAGGGCATATTACGTGCCACGCCCGTGCCCCCTTTTAAAGACCCCTCGGGGTCTCAAGGTTGCACGGCAAGCGTTAAGTAGTCAACCTCCACGAGGTGGCCTCGGAAGGGCGTCCTGCGACCGCGGCGCAGAACGTCACTAATGGCTATTAGCGAAACAGGTCAGCAGATGGGCAAGAGTCCGCAGCCATTCTGTGGGCGACCGGAGACTGCTGGGACGAATCGGTCTACGGAAACCAGATCCGCACTCCAAAGGCAAAATCCTCTAGTGAATTAGGATTAACACGCCCGGGTATGAGTGTGATCCATGACTTCCCGACCGTGAACCCGAGGGATCAGTAAGTAAGAGCCTATGCGGCGGTCCCGAGGAGAGAAAATCTTACTGGCCCGGTTACCAATGGGGGACGTCACCCGGCAGACATTGAATTCGGACATTTCTTGCAAAATGGCCATAGGCGCCCTGCCGGCAAAGGTCGGTAAGGTTCCCTTCTCTGGTAGTAGTACTGCGCGAAGGGGTGACTTGGGACCCAAAGGGAACCTTCTCTGGTGAACGGAGGAGATGTGGAGGTTTAACCCGTGTAGTACCTGTACTACACGGAGGTAAGCTCTCCCTCAACGAGAACCTTTTCTCTGGTGAACGAAGGGGATGTGGAAGTTTAACCCGTGTAGTACTTGTACCGCACGGAGGTAACTTTTCCCCCAAAGGGAACCTCTCTTTCTGGTGAACAGAAGGGATAAAAATTTCAACCCTTACAGTGGTAGCGCAGTATGGACTTGAAGTTTCATCTCCCGACGGAAACCAAACGGATAACTAAGGAGCCACAATCTTAACCTGTTACAGGGTGACCTGGGCAGTACGGTAGGTTGTTGACTTCGGTGGAGTCCGAAGCCTCGGCTTGAACTTTGAGATTGCAAGTAAATCTCTAAAGGGCGTTTACGCGACGTTCCTGAATCAGTTAAACTCCACGATTTACGGGAGGATTCAAATAAATAACCGTCTGCGGGAAGACGGGAGTCCGGGGATAATTCTTGCGCAAGCGTGCTTATCCCCCCCGTCTTTGTGAGCTTGCTCACTGAGGAGGATTCGCAGTGGCAGGTGGTTCTTGGGAAATGTAGCAACGATCAGCACTCGGCCTGTCTGCCGGGGAACCTTGACACCTACAGGTCCCTACTCGGGTCTTGCAGCCCTTGAAGGGAATAGGTATGCTGGCTACCTCAGCGGCTCTTGGACGTAGCACCCAACGTCCCCGATAGCTCTCTAGGGGGAGGTTGCCGTGTATTTACATATAGCAACTGAATCTAAAAGTTCTATCAAACTGTTGTCTGATTGTAACAAGCTCGTGCGACTTCAAAGATGTCGTCAGCTAATTCGTCGCGCCGCTTCTCTGTGGTGGAATCGGATTGTGTTCACAGATGAGAAGCTTTTCACTATCGAGAAAGCGCACAACCGTCAAAATGACCAAATTTGATCTGTTAATGTTTCAGGTACTACTGCTGTCGTAGAACACCGTCAATATCCACAGTCTGTGATGGTTTGGGCCAGAATTTGCTCGACTGAAAAAACCCCATTCGTTTTTGTGGATCAGGGTGTGAAAATTAACCAAGAGATTTACCGACGCAACATTCTTGAAGCCATCGTCTTTCCATAGGCTCATCAACATTTCCGCAATGCGAATTGGACGTTACAACAAGATTCTGCTCTAGCGCATAGAACAAAAGCCACTCAAAATTGGTGCAAAAACTCATTTCCCGGATTTCATCACATCCGCGGAATGGCCCCCTTACTCGCCAGATCTCAATCCGATGAATTATGGATTACAGTGTGTAGGAAATTTTGGAGGCCAGAGCCTGTGCGACACTCCACAAAAGTTTGGAAGCGTTAAAGCAGTCGTTGTGCCGTGAGTGGGATCGGATATCTATGGAAGAGCTTCGGCGCGTAGCCTTTAAATTTTCGGAAGCGTTTGACGTTGTGTATCTATAGTAGAAGAAGACGGCCATTTCAAAACTAGTGAATTAGTTTTGTCAACAATAATGTTAGTTATTATTATTTATTGTGAAAACAGTTTTCCTCCGTTTAATAAAGTTTTTATGATAAAAAGTTTCGTTATAATTTTTTTTGGGTTACCCTGTATTTATTTTTGCTGTGCACCATATGGTTGTCTCAAGCATCATGTTCTTGAATCTTAAGAAGATTAAATGGCTTCTTGTCTACTCTCAGTTATTGAAGAGACCAGTAGAAAATTTGTCTATTGGGGTTCATGTGCAGCCTTTGGTGACTCATTATCTCTATTTGATTTACTGTGAGTATCTTATTAGCCACAGCCCTGGAGTGATGTGACCGTTGGTCGAGTACAGAGCGGAAATTCTGGGTTCAAATCGCGGACTATACAGAATTTCTTAGCTCGGCCTTCCAGTGGGCATTTACACGCTATGGTGAAATCGATGTTGATTTATTTGAACTATGAAATAAGGAAACTAATCCACCCTGGCAATCGGATTTATAATTTCCAGAAAGAGAAAGCAATATTCTACTTAGAATGTAAAAAGCTTGATGATGATCTTCTTCTGAATCCACTATGGTACTCTCCAATGATGTTCTCTGTCTGTTTTTTGAATCTGACCTTGATACAAGTAGTGCAATTTCTCGGTAGTTTTCGTATTTTTGTCTATCGCCCTTTTGTATAAGAGACATATTATTTTCTGACTCCATAATCTGGGCATCTCTTTAGTGATCGGTATTTCTCTTAGGCCCGGTATTTCAGTGGGCAGTTAAGCATTCGCTTAAACTAATCTCAAGTTTCTACTTGATCTACTAATCTCAACATCTTGCAATTAACCATGTTGATTGGTTGAACTGAGTTAAACTTGAGATTAGCTTAAGCGAAAGCTTAACTGCCACTGAAATACCGGGCCTAAGAGGCTCACAAATTACTGTGTGCAACTTCTCTCCATCATAATGTACTTAAATTAATTCCAGATGTACGCCATCTTCTCCATGGTGTCTATTCTTTTTCAATTTGGCGATTTTCTTATGAACCAAAGTTCCTGGCAAAGACTATTATATTGTTTATACTACTCTAAAATGAATCAAGTTTAATCTGATTGATCCACACGTCATGTCACTGCTGTCGAAGTTATGGTATGAATTATCGGCACCTGCACGCTCTATTATTTCAAAATGCATCCGATTAATAGCTTCAATATTTTACTATTACAATACACACGTAATGATAAGTGTAATTAAGTAATTACGAGTAATTAAATAATTTTTATACGATTACCTACTTACAGAACAATGTTCAACTAATTATAAAAGTAGCGCTCTTATCCGATTTTAAAAATATGATAATTTACGGTAAGAGTAACAATATAAAATAAGTTTTTATTAAAGTTTTTGTTGCAAAATGTTAATAGAAACCTAAACCTGTTTCAGGTCAAATGATATATTAATTATTTAGTATGTGTCCACGTACCTCAAAAGAAACGACACAATTACTAGTAAAATGTCGAACAAAATCAACAGGAACGCACTTTTCACTTGTTGGCTCGACTTATATTATTCTGTAATTATACGTAATAATAAAGTGTTATACGTAATTTTAGATTAATGTACGCCTGATTTATAATTACTCAAGAGACATACCGAAACCATCGATGGTAACTGTAATAATGACAGATTTTTGCAGTCATCTATCGGTAATTAATTAAACTAAACGTAAACATCAAATTTCAAAATTTAACCTTCACAAAATCAGCTGTTCACTAAAGCGGTAATATTTAAATAAATTATTTTATAAAAATCACAATGTCAAAAATTTTAACAAGATTAACAAACAAAATTATAAAAGATTCGTCGTGCTTCGTCAAACTTTCATCATCAGACATTAAAACTGCCGGAATTATAGGTTAAGTGCTCTTTGATGTTTTGGTAAATTTAACATATTTTATTCACATATTTTTTAAACAGTTATTGGAGATGAGATCTTAAAAGGCGATGTCGTCGATACAAATTCTCGACACATGACACCAAAATTACATAATTTAGGTATTCAAGTCAAAAAGGTAAACTTGAATCTTGACTAGAAATTTTTAATGTTTGAATTTTTCACAGGTATCGGTTATAGGTGATAATCTTAAAGAAATAAGCGAAGAAGTTCAATTATTTTCTAAACTATATACCTATGTTATCACATCGGGGGGGATCGGACCGACTCATGATGATGTTACATTCGAAGGTTAGTTGAGCCTTGTTAAACTTTATCTTTTTATTTCTCTTTATTAAGAAACTTTTAGCAATTGCGAAAGCTTTTAACGAACCCATTATTGCTCACCCGGAATTGGTGAAAATGTGTACACAGTTTTATAAAACAACGGATCCAAATTATCCCGGAATGAAGTTGGCTCATGTCAGTTACTAACCTTTACCGAAGCAGCTCTTAATCTAAGAAACTTTTAGGTACCACGATCAGCTAAACTAACGTTTTTGAACGATCCGAAAACTGGTACAAAAACAAATTACCCCTGCATTTCATTGGGTAATGTTTACATATTACCTGGAATTCCACAATTATGTCAAAAAACTTTTGACTTATTATGTTGTTCTGAATTTCAGTCGACAAACAAATTTTACACTAAAAACGTTTATTTTAACTTACCCGAAGATAAAATTGCATCTTTTCTAGACATATTGGTTAAAGAATTTCCTAATGTATTAATAGGATCGTATCCACAATTAGATAATAGGTAAGGCTTTAGGTTTGGATATTCGGTGCATTAGACGTTTCTTAAGATTATTTTATCCCTTACAAATATTTAAATTCCCAGTAACATCCAGAAAACCATCATGTAATTTAAAAGATTATCAACAGATGGCGCTACTTTATTGATAAGTACGGTCCTCTTCTACTGTAATCTACTTCTTACTCAAAGTAGATCTTGTTCTGAGGAATGAGCAAGATTGAAAAAGGAGCAAACTCCTACTCCCCCTTCCAGTACCTGTTCTGAGTAAATCCTGTAAGAGAA
Organism: Rhagonycha fulva; assembly: GCA_905340355.1. Lineage (NCBI taxonomy): Eukaryota > Metazoa > Arthropoda > Insecta > Coleoptera > Cantharidae > Rhagonycha > Rhagonycha fulva. Next base: position 7,370,911 of record HG996559.1, read on the forward strand.
TGCACAAGATCGAAAAGCAAGCCACCAAGATCGTTTATCTTGCAGCTCATCCAAGTAAATGTACACTCGAGTAAACCTCAGCTTCCTTTTTTTCAGCATTTTCTTATGGATTATGGGACAAACAGCTGACGATGAGAACTGACCAGACCAAAGCCTTCAGAGATAATTCATTTTGAACTAACTGACAAGGATACAGAACAGGATAACCAGGTGAGAATCGCTGAGATAACACTCCAGGATATTTGAAAAAGATTAGAGGAATACCCTATATGCGCTTATATGCTTTCCCGTAGTTAAAATTTTTGTTTTGCTGAAGATCTACATCTGAAATAGATGTTCTAATCTGAAATAAAAAAATCCAATTCCCAAAAATTTTCATAAAAAAACTTCTTGGATTTTTTCAATTTTCTAAACCTTGCTAGCTCAGTCGGTTCTCCGCCGACACGGCGGTTATTCAAATTTTTGTTTTGCTGACGATCTATATCTGAAATAGATTTTCTAATCTGAAATTTATAAAAAAACTATTCTATAAATTTTACAGAACTTTCACGAAATCATTTTTTTGTTCTTGTAACTAAAAAAATAAGATACTAAGAAATCTTCTTCAAGGTTGCTCAATGTAATTTAAAATTTAATAAAAACTGGAAGAATGAGTAGATACGCTTATCAAATTTAGTAGCGCCATCTGTTGACAATCTCTTGAATTACACCAGATAAAATTAAAAGTCAGTCTGTTGAGTTTCTTTTGAAACGAACATCAGAAACCTCAAACGCAACGAATACTGGACCACTGATTAAACTGTGTTTATATAAATTTTGAAAGTTATTTTTCAGTTTATATAAAGTAAAAATAACAATAGAATCCATGCATGAAGAATCTACAAACTCAGCTCATAAGAAATTAATAAATATTGTACCTAAAGGAAGTATAGTGGTCGTTTGAATTTAGCGCTTGCAATTTGCTTTTAGGAAAATAAAACAGCGAAACAACGTACAAACTTACTATATTAGCCGGTAGATGACGTATATGTGTCAAATTTGATCGTATAAAAAGTTTAATTAATTTAATAACAATAAAGTTTTATATTATTTTAAGAACAATTAATTTCGTTTTATTGACACACTTGTACTTTCCGTACGTAATAATTTGAATAAAAAGGGGTCAATTCTTGACCTGCGGTGAAGTATAAACCCATCTTTTGGTGTAAAAACTGTAGTTTCTCATTTATTTTGTATGATATTTTATTAATTTTTGGAAACCTACACTGTTAACACCAAGTAAGGTGAGTTAACCGCGATTTTTTTAATAGAACTGAAGATTTTAGGTTATGTATATTTTTTAGATATGGCTAAATTGTACCATCTATCGATTTATAATTCATAAGATTATTTAAATATTTCAAAGCAATGCTGGGGAAGAATTAACTTCTTTTTGTAAATAATTTACAAGGTAAAAATCGGGTAAAATTGAAATTGTAAAGAACAGAAAACGCTGTTAGCCAATCGCTAAGTTGTTATTTAAAAAAATCTCTAGATGGCGCCACATGAACGAAAATATAGTTATTGTTATAAAATAAGTTTTCATAATAAATTAATGTTATTGATTACACATTATTCTATCTTGTACGTATTAGAATATCATTTGATACCGAGTTTTTATGAAAATTTGCTGTCTAAGACATAATTTTTGTCCTTCGAACCGGATTTTATCGTTAATATAAAAATTATGTAATTAATTCATTGTGAATCATTTGAAAGGCAAACTTATAATATTATTAAAGCCAGTAGTAACATTTGGTTGTATTGCTCAACTCTACACTGTACTCCATACGGGTTTACTGTTAAGGGCGGTTAGCTTTTATATTCAGCGTCTAGCGCGCTAAAATTTGTTTGTTATATTTAGACCACACCCAGTCAGTGATGATTAACAACAATTGCGTAGTTGGAGTGGAGGGAGAACGTTCGAGTGCTGTTGTTAACAATTAAAGACAAAATATGGGTGTGGAGTAGCTTTAATTCCAAAATCAGGACACATAAATACAAACAAAATTGAATTGACTATTAAGCAAAACATATAACATTTAATCTAATGTAAAATAATCTAACGTAAAAAATACAATAAAGTTATTCATTGTAAAGTTTGAATTTGGTTCTTAAAGCTCGAGCACTTCAAGCAACAATGAACCAATCAGGCCCGTAGCCAGGGGGGGGGGCACCTGGGGGCACGTATCCCCCCCCCCCCCCCGAAATGTTTAAAAGAAAAAAATTTTTAGATGGAAAAAAATTTGAGGAACAATTTATTAACCAAGACTGCAATTTTATGCAATTCTAATAGAACAAATGATAGAAAATAGACCAAAAATCAATATAAACGGCACGGAGTGTTGCGAAGCGACCGGAAGAAGCGTAGCGGCACGTAGAATTGTTTTTGAAACCGCAACTGTGTCCGATTAAGAATCATCATCGATAAATCAATTTATAAATTAAATTCACAAGTTTGACGAAGAAGCGACCACTGATTTCATACGAAGCTTCTGTCGTAGCGCTGCGCTTCATACCATTTCTACGTTCCGGCTCCTATACTCTTTGAGGTATGCGGGACTTTTAAATTTAAAATTTTAATTTCGAAGTAATTTATCAAACATTTTTTTAATAAATTAAAAAAGTTAAATATTGAAAATATTTGTTTGTAACAATAAAAATTCCCAGAAGGGGGGGGAACCACCAAAAATTTTACTTTTACAAAAGATTATTTTTAAGTGCCCCCTCGAAATGAAATCCTGGCTACGGGCCTGGAACCAATGAATAAAAATTACCACACACAATTTCACAAGGTCATTTATCGATTAATTAAAAACCAATGATAAAAAATTACTTTTGTTTAAGTTCCATTTTTTCACTTTTTTTTCAAAAGCGGACCTTTGAATGAAAACAAACTTAATTTGGCAGATAGTGGTAAAATATTCAGGTTGTACAAAATTGCCCAAGTTTTTCTTTACACAAAATTGTGTATGAGAAACTTCAGTTGATTTATGTTATTGTCTTTTTGCCAAATTTTTTTCTCACCATCCCAGGTAACACACAATATTTCCCCAATATTACCCCAATATTGTGTGCTACCTGGGATCATTTTCCAACAACTTTTCGCCATTTTAAGGGCGAGAGAAACGAAAAATAGATAAGTAGGGTTTGATGTTCAATCAAGGGTTTTAAAATTCAATATAATCAGAATAAAAATATACCAGGATATAGGGAGATCTGCCTAATTTTGCAATAAATTAAAAGTATCTTCCAATATTGGTACTGCCAACAGTTGCCAACTGTCGGTTCAATGCTGGTTTAAGCACTGCACCAGTACCAGCAGCGAACGTTGGCCCAACCCTGATCGCCAACCGTAGGATCCAGGTTATAATTTCAGCGTTCGCTCAACGTTGGGCCGGTGATGCAGCCAACCGTCTAGTACCGTCGGGTCAATGGTGGGCGAATACTGGGCCTATTGTAAATATTTTTCTGGGTAGACTTAAAATAATGTAGAAATTGAGTTGTAGCACTTTGTCACATTCTATTAAAATCCACATTGAGTAACGTCAGACACATCATGCAATACTGCCAAATAAGGCAAGTTCTCTTGTTTAAGAACCGATTGTCTGAATGAAATGAATGAAAGAAATGAAGTCTAAAAAAGAATGCAGTAAAATTTGGAATACTTCCAAATAAAGTAGGTCTAAATGAATCTAAACTTCCATTATATTTGCAAAATAAAACTATTGGTGATATCCAGTATGATGATGTTAAAAAGATTTGATGGTGATATTATAGTGTTATTTTCCTTTCAACTCTGTAATAATTTTAAACAATCTACAACATACAGAAGGCTGGAAAAAATCCAGAAGCCGAAAGCAAGAAAACTTTTTGGTATAATACACCAGGACAAAGACAGGCGAAAAAGTTCATGGAATACTCGACTGCAGAGGCTAAAAAGCTTCTTCTTTTAACAAGGAACAAAATTAGACTCGTTACGAGGTTGCTCACTAGTCATTGCTCAGTGAGATATCACCTCAAGAAAAATGGGACTAAAAGGCAATGACAGGTGTAGAGTCTGTGAATTGGTGATTGCATTGGCCGAACACATTCTCTGCAACTGTGACGCTCGATTTAGGCTAAAATATTTTGGACAGGCACAACTGACATCCAAGGAGGTGGAAAAAAAACCTATCAAGAGGATTCTATGTTTTGCTAGCAAAATTGAATTCTTGAAAACCTAATTAGCAGAGTGATGAACAAAAGATCAATACTGGTCACAGTTCTAACAATTTAACCAATCACGAAGCTGTTTCGTTTGCATAACCAATGACGATGCTTATATAGGATCAGGTGCACGGTGACATAACACCGAAGTCTCCAAAGTTTCTTCGCATTCTCGACACTGAAATTGAAGGTTACCTGCCTTAACATTAAAAGCTTCTAGACGTAGGGTTGAGCATCCAAATGTCGCCATATCAATATTTTCATCGAAATGTGTGGTAATCTCAAAATTTAATAAACCTTGGAAACGAGAAACGCATTGATTGGATGCTCAATTAAAAAAATTAGCTCATTTTCAACTCAGTTTTGAACTTCCACGTATACATCACGAGCAATTTATTAATTAGAGTAAAATAATTACTGCGTCAAATTGAAACTAACTATGTTATAAGTTTAAAACAAAATATAATTAATTTGCAAAAATTTTTTGATAAACCCAATACATTTTATAACGAAAAGTATAATATAACTTACGCAACAGATATTTCATTAAATAGGTCCCTTAATTAAAACTTTGGATATTTAATATAAAGGTTACCCCATTCTAACCTTTAGAGACAATTACGTTTAATGTATTTAAATTAATGTTTAACAAAACTATCCAATTATTATTAAAACTTGGCCCGTGCTTAACTAACTGAATAGTTCCTTAATGATCATTTCTCGAAATTATATTATTACGCCATTATTATTTTTTAAATAAGTAATAAATTATGGAAGAACAACTTTTTTCGCTTAGTTTATTTTGAAATTTATGTGTTCATTGAAGCCCAGGGTAGTTATATGGAGTGCACGTAATCAAAGATCGATATTTTGGTAATTTACGTTTAAATATTTTTATTTCGAACTAATTTTCTCATCAATGTAAATCAGTCGTCCATCATACTGAAATCACTATTATTATCGACCCACGAAAGTTGTATAGCCTGCTCGAAGGGTTTGCTTAATAATGTTACATCCGCTTCATTTATTGTGTTCTATCTGTTGCACCCTGCGACGCTTTTCAGTAATTCATTGTGCTCCAAGATGATCCTTGCAGTAATTTGCTTTATTCCCAAATTGCATAAGAATCTTTGTGTCGCTATTTAACAACTTAATTTATCAATTATCCGGAAGTTGGGCTATGCTGGGGGAGCGTTTTGGATTATATGGGATTAATTAATTTTTGCCCAATGGTCAGGATTTAGTGTATTATTTGTTTAAAAATTAATAGTTACTTTCCCAAAGGAACCAATTTCATTTGTTCCGGAATGCTTTCATTTTTCTGGAAGTGGGCCTGAGAGAGTTACTTGATACAGATTAAAAGAGATTGGCTTGCAGTGTTATTTCGAATGAATTCTTCTTAATTTGATTTATTTATGAACTTTCTTAAAATCATTTTTTTAATTTTTTATATAATTTACTATGGAAATTGCTTTTTGGATTGCACAATAAAAATTATTCCAACGAGGTTTCGAATTTTTACAAAGTTGCTTAAAAATTCCGGTTTGTTTATAATTTGTACGTTTAGTGGATTAAGATTCAGTTAACGCAACATTCGAAGATAATTTTTCCATACTTATTTAATGCAATAATGTGAAGAAGGTTTGACAGTTATGGAAGGGTTGCGTTATTATATGCGACTTCGGGCATGTAAATGAGAGGGTAAAGGAAAACCACGATGTCGAAGTTGTTCATTGGAACAACTGATTGACAAATGATTCCAATCAACTGCCAAATAACGACTAAACATAACCGACACTACATCAATTGTGTTTTGATATGTAAATATAAAATTGTAAATTGAAATTTCCCACCGAGTATTCCGTTGTTGTGCTACTTATTAATTATTGTGCAAACATTAACTGAAAGCTTTTGCAATTTTCCATCGTTTAGCTGCATTTACCTTGCTAATGACCGGGAAAAACTGATGAAATTCCACCTACCTAAAATTTTCTTTTGCAAATTAGGAAGTTGAGCACGATGCAATATTGTAGGTTAGTGTCTGAGATGTGATTGATGGACGTGTCTTTGCTCTTTGGATGCATCCAGCTCCAGCACACAATAATAACATTTTTTTGTGAAACTGAAGTATTTCATTATCCGTCACTTGAAACTTTTTCAGGGTGATTAATTTTTTTATTGGAAATGCGTAAAAATTCATAGAGTGGACACTGCTGCGGTAACAATTGGATGTTTTATAATTCCATTTTTGAGTTTTTTGTTGCACCCTTTGTGTTTTATGCATTATTACCATTTAAGGTTATAAAATGACAAGACAAGGTTTGTGATGGTTTTGTTTATTTTTAATTTCGTTTGGTTTCTTTAGCGAATTCTTTATATACAGAGGGTTGATTTATATTGCTACTGATAATGTTTTCGATTGCATTGTCACAAATCAAACAGACATTATGTCCTGAATTAAAATGTTTGTTATAAATCAGAAGACTATTGTCTGAACCAGTATGTAGATTGTTTACTGCGGGGAATGGTAGCAGAACATAAGAATTTTGTTTGACAATGAAACGGTATTAAAAAAAGCATTTTGTAATGAAAAATTCAATTTAATTTCGAATTTGGATGAAAGTCTTGCTAAAATAAAAGTTTCTAAACGTCCATATTTTTGGATGCATAATTTTATTTGTACATCAAATATTGAATATGCAAAGATAATAATAAAATACGACTTGGTTATTTAGTTTCGTTTTAACCCCGCCACGGTAGTAGTAGTATTAAATTTTTATAAGAAGGGAAAAAAGAAATAGAAAAGTCTTTTCCGAGTAATATAGGTTTATGGCTTCCATCTGTGAGATTACTTCAGACGTTTCAGAAGAAAGTGGACTTTTCTGAGAGGATGAAATAAAAGAAACTGGGAAAAAAAATAAAAGCTTTACTTGTTTCACTTACTATTTTGTCAAATAAAAAGTTGTTGTTATCAAACATATTCAAATTCGTTTTTGCTCTCTCTTTAATTTCAAATTGCTACTCCAACTTTACTGGCTCATACTAATTTTCAGACGATTCCATTATAAATTATTATAGTTTTATTTTGCTTTCCTCATAAATAGCGACTTGACTAAAACTCTTTGTATTATTGCTGCGCTGAAAATTTATTTTGAAACTTACTCCATTACAAGCTTTACAATATAAACTTTTATGAAGCTTTAGAGATTGCTTTTGCAAAGCAATTATAATTTTTAAATTGAAAATTGTTTTAATTAAATTATATTTTTTTCTACATTAAAGGAAATGCTAAATAAAATAAAAAAATACCTTAAAAAATTTCACACAATTTCTCACTTCTGAATTCCTGATGTAAACTTATCAACTTGTTGCTAGAAAAGCTCATAGCGTAGCTTATTGCACGAGTCCGGGTGCTATCGTCGCGTCGGTTGGCTTTTACTACATTTAGGTTACCGCTCTCTATTATCACATAAAGCTTACTTTTGACATTATAATTTTCAAAATGGTCGAACTTAATCATTTTAGAAGCAACGAATCCTCATATTTTATTTATTGTTCTTTTGGAAATTTTATTGTTGTTGTAGTTCTTAGTTCAAATTTCAGGATTTTTCTATACCTATTATCAACGACATTTTTTTATCCAGTAAAATTATATAATTATATAATGAGCGGAAAGCATTTTTTGGCATTTTAACCACGTAAAACTATCAATAAAGAACTTGGAACAAATATTTTGGGATTATAAATTTGTTATTAGAAGTTTTACGATACAATTTAGCGAGAGAGCGCACAGTGGGGTATTTGACTTAAAAAGCTGGCATTAAATCAAATACAATTCCAAAATATCTGAAAAAATTTGAAAGATTACTTACTATATCTTTAACGGAATCCAGAAAAAAAAATTTTAGAAAACCCACTGGAAAGTGAAAAGGGACAGTTTTCATTCAATTATTTTTTTTAATAGAGAAAAACGTCATCAATAGATGGCGCTATGTTGTTTTTCCATTGGCGCGCCATCTAGTGGCGTAGATGTTACTATTATATAAATTGTTTTAGAATGAAAAACATGAAGATTGATGAAGATTGCACACCATGAAAAGCTTGTTTGTATAAGAGCTATGACCGGAGCTACCGTCAAAACCCCATTTTGTGTATAAAAGCAGCAATATAAAAATCTGTGTTTTTTAATCCCTTAATACTACATCAAATTTTTTTTGGATTCACTCTATATGACGCGTGTTTCAAAAATTACTAAATTGTATTTATTGATGAATGGGGCAAATTGGGGCACCCGTTTTCAAGTGCTACTGTTTCCTTACATCAATACCTTTTAAGTAAAAAAAAATCAATGCTTGATCGGAACACAATCAAAAACATCAAAAACTGAATCATCCCAACAACATTTACATATGCATGAATACAATTATTGTAACATATATTTTTTTAAATTAATTATTATAGAAGTTATCTAACATATCACAATTTGCAGGTTTTACAAAAAAAAAGTAAGAATTTTATAAAATTTTTAACAAAATTATACTTTCAAAAATAAGTGTAAATATACACATTATCACATTTGTGCATATATTTTACGATATGTAGAAAATTTGAAACGAGTAATGTCAAAACTAATTCGTGTATATGGTGCCCCAGACAGTGTAGTTTACGAAAATCATAATAGCAAATATGTAAATAGCATTTGATTTTTTGAATTTTTGCCAGCTTTTATGGTCAAATACCCCACTGTGGAGCGCCTTAGGCGGTTTTGTTTAGTTTTAAATAAAATCTGTATTGGCATTATTCATATTAGCAGTTTTATAAATAAAAAGCACATTTTAGAACAAGTGAAAGCCACAAGCCAATTCGCTTATGATCTCAAAGAGAGAAAGAGAGAGAGAGAGAGGGGGGGTCATTAACTGTCGATGAACGGCTACATTTTTTTTACCAAGTGATACTGACGACAGATCTACCTAATTGGAGTGGTTTAAACTCTAACTAACCTGTACACCGCGCTATTCGTGGATTATCGGAGCAAAACTAGACATTTTTACTGATTTTATTTGAATCACTTAACTATGATTGGTTAAGAAAAATGAGTATTTCCAAAAAACAAATAAAAAAAAGTAATCGTATAAATTTATAATTTTGTTATGTTACGAGTATAATTTGGATATTTTATTCACAAATAATTTAAAATGGCTTTGTAGTTATATACATTGAAAATCAAAGGCAAAGTGGACAGAGTAAATGATTTGATTTGTTATAGTTGATGGAGAAAGTCATTGGTTATATTTTATTTGATCAACAAGTATTATTAATTTTATTATGAAATTTATTAGTAATTAATTTGCTTGTACAATTGATTAAAAAAATTAATTAAGGGAGAAATGTTGCATTTGTCAGTATGAATACAGATTGCAAATGGATTTAGGATAAATTTGAAATTAAATGGATGATAATAACAATTGAGTTGCCTACACTGAAAAAAATGTTGTGTATGATATTAATGAAACTGCATTCATAGATGAAAGTTATAGAATTTATTAAGTTTTTTGTAATTCCAATGAAACACTCCATTAAAATCTATGATCCCCTTTATAAATTCAATGAAGTGCATTTCATTAAAAAAACTTCATAGCATTTATAAATAGTTTCATCGAAATTATGAACTGAATTCAAAGGAAAATTTCTTTATATTTATGAATTTTTTTTATAAATATTAAAACTAGTTTCATGGACTTAATCAACAAATTTTCTTCCATTCAATAAATTACTTATTTTTGACTGTATGACCTAACCCTAATATATGTGATGCAATAATTTGGTAGATTAAATTAGTTTTTCTTTTTATGCGTAATGATTTAAATTTATAGATTAAATAAATCAACGCATTTAAATTATTAAGTAATTTATTAAATTTTATTAATTGACTTTTTATATGTAACGAAGTAAATTCGTACACTTAAATAAAAAATTGCATTAAATCTACAAGTTAATTTTGTAATTTTAAGTAATTTTTTTTTATAGATTGCATTACTTCAATTCATACACTTAATTGAACTACCGCATTGCATCTACAAGTTAATTTTGTAAATTTAAGTAATTTTTTTTATAGATTGCATTACTTCAATTCATAAACTTAATTGAACTACCGCATTGCATCTACAAGTTAATTTTGTAAATTTAAGTAATTTTTTTTATAGATTGCATTACTTCAATTCATAAACTTAATTGGACTACCGCATTGCATCTACAAGTTAATTTTGTTAATTTCAGTAATGTTTTTTTTATAGATTGCATTACTTCAATTCATAAACTTTATTGAACTACCGCATTGCATCTACAAGTTAATTTTGTAAATTAAAGTAATTTTTTTTATAGATTGCATTACTTCAATTCATAAACTTTATTGAACCACCGCATTGCATCTACAAGTTAATTTTGTTAATTTCAGTAATGTTTTTTTTATAGATTGCATTACTTCAATTCATAAACTTTATTGAACTACCGCATTGCATCTACAAGTTAATTTTGTAAATTAAAGTAATTTTTTTTATAGATTGCATTACTTCAATTCATAAACTTTATTGAACCACCGCATTGCATCTACAAGTTAATTTTGTAAATTTAAGTAATTTTTTTTATAGATTACATTACTTGAATTCATAAACTTAATTAATCTAAAAGATGCCATTAGGGAAAATTCATAAACTATGCGGTTCCATTTTAGCCCTTTTTTATCCCCCCCCCATGTAGCCTAACGTATAGTATTTTTACCGTACCCCTCCCCCTTGATGAAACCACGTAGTTTATGAACGCTCCCTTACCAATCTGATAATTTGGCAGAGTTTTAGGTAACACCCTGTATAGTGAATTGAACAATATAATAATACAAAAATACAAAATACCAACCAAAATTAATTTTTTTTTTACTATATAAGTATTATAAAAAAGGTAAGTTCTTTTCATTCAAAAAAAGTATCCAGAAAGTAAAACATCATTAAAATCAATTAAAATTCAATCCATCCAAACAATGAATACAACCAAACAATATTATTTGTCAGACCTACTCAACAGTTCGCACATTGGTACCCAGTTGTGTCAGGTATATGAAAGAAAAAATTTCATCTTAGAAGAAATACAGCGAGTACAGTTGATCAATTTAATAGCGAGATACTTCATTGACAACAATATAAAATTGACAATGAGTATCTCACTCACAGTTTGGTGAAAGAAATTGTGGAAAGATTCAAAAGTGAAGAAGAGGTAAGTATTAACAAATTATATTATAATATATAATTTAATTAAAATTAATATAAAAAAATAATAATATAAAATTTTATATTATATCAATATCAATTTAATAAAAAAAACAGTATTTACAACATTTAATTTCAGTGTTTATACTACCCAAATCCAAATCGCAACAGGATTTATACAAAGTATAACAATCTACTGGCTACTTATAAGAAAGCAGAATTAACAAATGTGGCTCCTGCATGGAAAGAAAAAAAAAGAACTGCATTTGGTAAGTTTTTTAATTACACAAACTTTAGTATTGTATTATTAACACTTATATTTTATTATAAAAGTGCCTGAAGAAGAAGGGGATTGTATAAAAACTTCCCTAAAATACAATACGTTTTCCACCCAGGAAGTGATGCTCAATCAATGGAAGGCGTCATGTGGGACACGTCTTCATGATATCCATGATAAAAAACTGGGGATCAACGAAATCTTCATTGAATGGCCCCAGTACAAGTTACCGGATGCTTTTCGATTGGTAAGTAAAATATTTAGTATTAATAACGATTTTATTTAATTTATGTATATTTTTAGATTGATAGTGATTTTGAGGTTTTCGTGGAAGATAATAAAATATCCGAAAGATTATTAACTTCATGGGCAAAGATTGGAATACCCTAAAGAATCAGCAACATTTTGGAACTTTGTTCAAACTTTCATGTACAAAATGGACGAAAATTCGGCTATTGGAAAGACTTCAATCGTCCGAAAATGTATAATGGATATACATAAAGAATAATGATTTTTAAACTATATTTTTTGTTATCTATTACTTAAATAAAATATTAATAAATAAATAATAACTATATTTTTATAAACCCAAAAGGCGGCCTACAAATGGCAGCGCCGAAATGTCGCGTATTCCAATAATTATTTTTTAATTTTAAAAATTCTAATTAATAAATGTAATGAATGGTTTGTTAATAGAATTTATTAATAATTTTTTAAATTTAAAAATTCGAATTAATAAATGTAATGCATGGTTGTTAATAGAATTTATTAATTATTTTTTAATTTTAAAATTTCTAATTAATAAATGTAATGAATGATTTGTCAATAGAATTTATTTTTATTATTTTTTAAATTTTAAAATTCGAATTAATAAATGTAATGAATGGTTTGTTAATAGAATTTATTAATAATTTTTTAAATTTAAAAATTTGAATTAATAAATGTAATGCATAGTTTGATAATAAAATTTATTAATTATATTTTAAATTCAAAAATGCTAATTAATAAATGTAATAAATGGTTGTTAATGGAATTTATTAATTATTTTTTAAATTTTAAATTTCTAATTAATAAATGTAATGAATGATTTGTCAATAGAATTTATTAATTTTTTTTTTTCAATTTTAAAATTGGAATTAATAAATGTAATGAATGGTTTGTTAATAAAATTTATTAATTATTTTTTAAATTTAAAAATTGAAATTAATAAATGGAATAAAGAGTTTGTTAATAGAACTTATGAAGTAATCTTTAGAATTTGTAAAACGGATTTAATCAAATCTATAAAAGTATTTCATTAAATCTAACAAAATAGGTTATTCGGTCTATAAAATTATTTCTTTTAATCTATCGATTATGTTTTTTTAATGTAGAAACTAATTAATTGAGTTAATAAACATTTTTCTTTCTATTTATTAAATTAAATCATTAGGTCTAGAAATTAATGCTTTCAATGTAAGAAATTAGTTTATGAAATCTAAGAAAACAGTCCTAGAGTCTACGAAATTTATACTTCCAATCTAGAAACTTTTTTGTTAGATTTAATGAAATAATTTTATAGATTTAATAAAATCCATTTTATAAATTGTAAAAATTAATTAATAAATTCTATTAAGAAACCCTTCATTACATATATTAATTCGAATATTTGAATTTAAAAAATTACTATTAAATTCAATAAACAAATTCTTTATTATATTAATTAATTCAAATTTGTAAATATAATGATTTTTTTCTTTGGCTGAGAATCTATGAAAACTGTAATAAATGTTATGAAATTTTTCATTATATTTAGGGCACTTTTTTTTTCAGTGTAGGAGAAATAAGATTTGTTTTGGGAAGTTAATTAATTGAGATGAATAATATTATGTAAAGACATACCTATTATATTAGAATTGTTGTCTATTACAAGAAATATAGAAAATGAACCTAAAGAAAAGATAACCAAAAGTGTGATGGCTGAAATGGAAAAAAAACTAAATAAAAAAAGTTCTTATTTGTGCCAAGATTCGAATTTCACGTTAAGCTGTAATAAAAAAATACAGAAAAAATGCCGACTTGTAATTTGTTAGTGTGTGTTTTTTAAAAAATTAACACAGCAACTAACCACACATAACTTTCTAATACGGACGTTGGCAGCAAAATCTTTTTGTATACATTAATTTGTTGCTAAATTTTAATGTAATAAATAAACGTTAATACTGAGGATAGTAAACATTGTAACTCTGAAAATGAAACGAATGAAAAGTTTTCAGTTCAGACTCATAATATTCAAAATTTGTTAATAAAGATATCACGTTGCGGAACACCCTGTATAGGGCACAGCCAATACTATAATTATAAGTTGAAAATTTAGTCAGGAACTTGAATGCAGCCCTGACACTTATTCTTGTAATTAAAAAGAATTAACCCGATCTAAAATAAATCAACCTTATCGCTATCCTACAACACTAATGAATAATAGATGGTTTCATAAACAATACGATATAGTTAATTAATGATTAGATAAGCTAGATGTTAGATTAACTATAGACCAATGAAAAACAACTAGTAAAGCTAACAAGCATTTTCTATTGGTTTTACTTGATCTAGATTAACTAATCAATGATTATCGTTCTTGAAACTTGCCTAACCTACATTTTCTTTCAATTGGAAATTGGAACTACAAAGTTTTGTCTATCAAAATCTTAATTGACGTTGGTGCGATATACCCTTAAACCAAATGAAAATTCTTAATTTAAAAACATTAGTTTATTGAACTAGGGAAAAATTCATAATCTACAAATTTAAAGGAAATATGTACATAGTTCATAGTATATTAAAAAAATTTATTTAGACACCTTTAGAATTAAGAAATTCTTGGATATAACGCCTTTGCTCTGGTTTATGCAAAGCTAACCTCTCTAAAGCTTCATCTATAGTAAACCATTGTCTTTTTCTGCCAGTGGATCGTTCTTGCCATTCTTCTAATTCTTGTGTGACCATCATAACATAAACATGAGTTCTATGTTTATTTTCATTATGTTCAAACATACCTAAACTGCGACCCAATGTTCCTGTCACACCGGCTTCTTCTAAAACTTCTCTAGTTGCAGTTAAACTGGGTTCTTCTCCAGGTTCGACACCTCCTCCAGGTACAACCCAATTATCTTTGCGTTTTGATGAAGTTACTAGCAATACCTCATCTTCGGATTCACATCGAACGCAGATGCACGCTGCCCGTCGTCTGAAACCTTCGGTGTCGTATGTTCGGGTCGAATGAGGCTTTTCCTTCATTTTTATTGGGTTGAAATTGCTTATGGTTGAAATTAACACGTTCACCATTAACACATAGAGTAAACTACCTACTGTTGGTACTTTAGACGATTTAAACTTATAGACACGCCTTTCTCTATCTCTATTTGAATAAAAACTGAAGCAAACGTGTGTGACGTCATTGGTGGGATTGTTTCGAGATTTATGTTAACGGTATACTAAAATAAACTTTTATCTACACTTATAGTTGGTACATACAAGGACATATATCTCGTATATCTTAGTATTTAACCCATCAGTGATGTCACTTATGTTTTCCTCACTGCTTGGAAGTCAAGGCGTGTCTATAAGTTTAAATGGTC
Organism: Rhagonycha fulva; assembly: GCA_905340355.1. Taxonomy (NCBI): domain Eukaryota; kingdom Metazoa; phylum Arthropoda; class Insecta; order Coleoptera; family Cantharidae; genus Rhagonycha; species Rhagonycha fulva. Next base: position 7,386,312 of record HG996559.1, read on the forward strand.
TAAGGTTGGTACTTCACCAGTTGTTGGCAATGATTACTTTTCAATTATTTATATCTGATAAGCAGTGTAGGCATTTCTTGTAATGCTCGGTTTATGCAAGAAATTTAAAGTAATTAATTTAAAAAAAGTTTAATGTATGTTTTATAACTCATATTATTTGTTTAAGAAACATTTAATTGGTGTAAAGTGTAAAGTGGTGTAAAAGCAGATATAAGAGTTTTTAAATTTCTTGACAGAATCGTTGTGACTTTTAAACAAAGGCTTTTAAGATTACACGCCGCCGGTAGTTTGCTATTGCCTTTCGAAAGGAGACTGCCAGAGTAAGATTCTTATTTCACTCGCAGTGGAACCGGGTTCTTAGTATTAGTAGTCAGTGCACTTAATTGCTATATTAGCTTTGTTTGGTGTGCAATCTGAACTACACTAACTAACAATTGATTGGTGTAAAATCACCAACCCACTTTTTACACCAATCAATTTTAGTAATTTTTTACACTAACTTACTCGGAGTAGTTTGGAGTAACATACCAAACAGACGTACCTACTAATCACATCAGTCTCCTGCATTTGTTGCATAAACCGAACATAATAACTTTTCAGTTTTCAACTTTTTATTTGTTTTGAGAGAGGTCTTTTAGGGAAAATACGAAGCTCAGAACAATTGAAATTTTTTGGGCCCCTTCTTTAAAATTCAAAAGCTCGAGAAAAAAAAAGAAATGCTAATTTCATTCATGAATGTGTTTTACATTAAGGGCCAGTTGTATAAAAGAGGAAAAGAGGAGGAAAGAGGTTGTATAAAAGAGGATCAGAGTTAAACCAAGGATCAAAGCAAATGTCTGTTGTATGAGCTAGAGTCAAGCGTTGATCCTGGGTTAACTCACCGATTTCCTAATCCGAGAAATCGATGGATTAACCCAGGATCAACTTTATTTACTTTTAAATTTATTGTGATTTATACTGTTTTAAAATAAAAGGAATAGACGTTGATCCTGGGTCAACTCTTGATCCAGGATCAGCTGATCCCCGAGTTAACCCTCCTTTATACAACTGGCCCTAAGGCCTTAATTTACCCTAAGGGCCTAAAAGAAGGGCCTAAGAAGTTGAAAATTTAGCTCCTCCAAAATTGTGAAGTCTGAGGCAGCTGCTTTCATGTTTCCTTTTTTGATAGGATCTGTTAATGTTATAGTACCTGCATATCGAGTATAAACCATTAAAACTGGCCATAGGTAATTATTAACCACAGCTGTGAAGTGATGTGACCGCTGGTTGAGTACAGAGCGAAAATTCTGGATTCAAATCGCGGAATAGACAGAATTTTTTTAGCTCGGCCTTCCAAGTGGGCATCTACACGCTATGGCGAACTTGATCTAGATTATGAAAGAAGAGAAAACGAGGAGTGATTCACCTCGTTAAATGAATCGTAAAGACTTTTAAGGAAGTAGGCATATTCCAAATCGAATGGATACCTGATAATGTGATAGGTAATTATCTTATTTGGGTTATAAGCAGGTTGACTATGGACTAATCACAAAGTATCAATTATTGTTTAACTGCTGTACAGGGAATTGCCAGTATCAAAATTTTCCTAAATTTATGTGCAGTCGTAATCGTCTTGAGTGAGATTGGCCTTAAATTTTATTAAACTTTTAACGAACTGTTAAAACTAACGGAAGATTTTTATTGGTCTACTAGATCTAACAGCAGAGACGTTCCCAACCAACTTTTTTTTAGGGGGAAGCAATCTCAAATTTGTCAACTGAATTAATTAAAACTTTTTGTAAGTTTTGCAACTTTTTGTAAATTTAGAAATTAAATAAATGCCAAATTGATAAACTTTTGAGTGTTTTTGCCAACTTTTTGTCAAATTTCTGAAATATTGGGGGGATTTCCCCCCCTTCCACCTTTCATATGCAGATGCACGTCCCTGTCTAACAGACCTTTCCTTCTCACTTTTTCACAGTGAAAAAGTCCACTTTTTTAACGCTAGAGGTGTTACCGTCGAGCTTTCTTGATAATGCTTGTATAAAGGAGTTAATTATAACTAATTTTCCAATATGGGAGCAAGAAAGCCCGAAGTTAGCGTATTTACCTCCTTATTTTGTAACTTTTCCTTACCATTCATTATCGTTACAAAATCGTTAAGAACCGTAAAGTTCGGTTTCCACATACCATTACATTAATATTTAACGCAATTCTGAGTGTAAACCAAACTTTACGGTTCTTAACGATTTCATAACGATAACGAACAATAACGAAAAGTTACTGAATGAGGGGATTAGCGTTAAAAAAGTGAACTTCTATCACGAAATTTTTTAACTTCTGAGGACGCTAACGTCAAATTTTTTGTTTCCTATAATTTATTAATTAATATTTAAAACTTTTAAATTAATTTTGAAAAAGTTTTAAGTTTCTATTGGTTATATTCAGCCAATAACAGTTGCGCATAAGATGGCGGTCTCCTATAACATGGAGTTACTTTTTTACATTAATTATTATCAGTTCAAAATTGTATAAAAGCCGTGCGTGTATTACTTACACTAATTTGTTAACAAATTTGGTAGCAAATTTGGAAAACAACTCATTGATTGGTTAATCAAATCAATGTTGGTACCGATTTTGGTTGTTTTAACCAATCAATGGATTGTTACTAAATTTTTTAATAAATATGTTAACAAATTAGTACAAATGTCACACTGCCTTAAGAGGTCAGTGGTTATCCATTTTTTTGAGGTGGATTAGTTTTCTTTTATTTAACATTTCAATCTACAATCTGTTATTGGTTTTTGCGTCCAGTACTGCTTGTCTTCCGTCTTTTCTACCCAACCATTGATTTTTATTTTTTTTTAAATCTTTCGATGTTACTTGGTCGTGCCATCTCAAGTTTGGTCTTCCAAACTCACCACCACTTTCTGCTTTTTCCTTATCACGTGTCCCAGTCAACTTATTCTACTTGATTTGATCTTTTTTTTTACCATGCCTTTGTTACATCGTTACTCATTGCTGTTAGTATTTTGCTATTCGTCATTGAACTGCTTTGCTGACCTTTCTCAATATTATCTTTTTAAATACTCTCATCTCGTCTTTCTCTGCTCTGCTAATACATATAGTTTCTGTCGCATAACTAATCACAGGACGGATTGTGATTTTGTGACACGAACAATGTCATTTTTGCGTCTCATTTGTAGAGCTTCTTGTCGTGCTTAAGAATTCTTCAACGCGACTTGAAATCAGTGAGCTTCTGTTTTGCTTGGGTTTGTCGAATCAATTATAAGGCTTCTTGTCGCGTTTGCCTTTGCAGAGAAATCTCTATTTAAAAAACCCAAAATATTCCAGTTGTGAAAAACGAATTATTATCAGTGTGTAAACATTTTTAAAGTTTTGAGTTTCTAAATTCTATTTTGAGAAATTTTATTACTATATCGTTTTGGTCGTATTGATTTTCATAATATTATTGCACGTCCAATATACCTACCAATTGGAAATTTCAAAACTATGAGAGGATAGATAATTATATTTTATAAATTGGTATTCACATTGTATTGGTTCATACTAGGCACCTATAACCATTAAACTATTAACGCGCTTTTGTATGCTAAATTACACATGGAATTCTATTGCATTTCCATATTACAGGATTATAATTTTTTTTTAATTACGAATTTATCTAACCTTTTTGCTTCAATTTTTGCATTTGAATTTTATATTTATTAGTGGTTTTTATGGAAAAAAATGCATTTACTTGAAATTGATTTTTCGAAATTTATAGAATATTAAAAAAGATGGTGGATAAAGTGATAAGAAAATTGATTTTATAACAAAAGCAATTTATGGATATTGAAAATGGATATTGGCTACTATAAGACACTAATACTGTTCAGAAAATATATTTGCTTCATAATTTAGGAACTGAGATTATAACAGTTTCCATTTTTTATTGTTTATCGTGTATCATTTCCATAATCAATAGCTTTAATCTTATTGATGAATTCGGCTATAATGGAATTGAGATTTTGAAAAATTACTACATACACTAATTGGACGTTATTGACTTTGTACCATCTGATTAAAACATTAAAGGAGATTTATTTAAACCTCTCAAAGGAAATTTTATTTTCCTTTGCTGTAGGTACTATTATCGTTTTTATGAAGAACTTATAGTATGTTATAAAACATCAGCATAATAGGTAGAAGGTTATTAATCGTTTTCTAATTGCTTTTGTAACAATATATCATTTTTTATTATCGCATGTGCTACATAGTATGTATACGACTTGAGATTAAAACGAAATAAATTAATAAAATTGTTGCTACTAAACTATTTCGATGTAAAACATTTTTTTTTGGACTGTTTTTACATCGAACATGCAATATTTTACCTTTTATGCTGCGCTCGAAAATTTTAAAGAGCTTAATATTTCTTGTTATATTTGACACCCCTAAGAGTAATATTTTCAATAATAAATGTTATTATTTTTATTTTCATTAGTAATAAATATTTAAATGAACATTTTATACAATAATTTTTATATTTTTCTTAATAATTTCCTCCATCCGGTACATAGCAATTCCTCCTTGTAAATCTTAAAATTTTTAAGCACCCACCGCTTCTCATACAGCTTTTTTTTAAATATACACTATCAACAGCTATGTCTACCGTTATTGTAAAGCGTAGAAAAATAATTATTTTTATTTTGTGCGAAATTATCAATTTGCATTTATCAGGATAAATATGATCACTTTGCAGCTTGTGTCAAAAATATTATGCTTTATATGACTTTTGCACTTTTCGGGAAAATAAAAAGATTTTAGCAACTAAACTGTAATTCATTAGTTTGCTATTACTATGAGTATTTTTAAGAACGTTTGTTTTCCGGAATGTTTTATAGTGGAAAACTGAAATAAATTGCTGCAATTACGCTCTGAAAACCATTTTGATACATAATAGATTTTGTGGGTACCTAACTAAAAGGTTATTGCTAAAATACTAAGAAAGCTTTTATCTCAGTTTAAATATAATTTTTTTTTATTGCTTTCCATTTCGGCAAAGCATTGAATATTTCTTTTGTGGTTTAATTTTAAAAGTAAGCATTTTCTTAAAAATATATTCAAGTTTCCATAACTGTTGGAAAAATTTTTATTTGAAAAACGGTTCGTAAATTTTTTATACAATTAAAATTAATTTGAATTTTTATGGAAAAAAGCTTGACAAAGTTTTTTATTTTGGTCGGCTGGAGTAAATTTAAATAAGCTTTCATCAATTTATTATTTCACTATAAAAGTTCAAAAAATTTGCTTGAAAGCCGTGAAAAATTTTGTCGAACTCGTTGATTTAGAAAACTCAAACTACAAAGAGTTTGTACTTATACTATAAAATAAAGCAAATTAATAGCGCACGGAATAAAAAACTCAATAAGCTTGTTAAAACCTTTAATCGGTGAAAATTTGTTGCACAAAGCAAATCATACAGTGAAAATTTCACATGACAAAACTCGTCGTAGACAAATCAATATAAAAGCTTGTGCAAGTGAAGTAAACTAAACATGTAAAACATTTTTTGGTTTTAATTTGGTTTATTTAATACACAATATTTTCTCGATAAGAAATCTCATTTAATTCATAAATGCTATACAGGAGTGAGCAAAAGTTGCAATCAAGAATTTCTAAGATACCATGTTTCGATCTTATTAGATCGCCATGTCGTTGTTGGAATTCCTGGTTTACTCTTTGTAGCCAATAAATAATAATAGCGGTCTAGCTAATAGTTTTTGGCGTAGTTAATTGACACATGTAATAATTGAATTTTAAAAGCGACCGAAATGCAGCGATTAATATGTACCACGCACAGACCTACGTGCACCTCTTAGGCCTTCATTTTGTTTTCTATGTTATAAACACATAATTGTTTTTAGTTTATAAAAAGGAAAACTATTTAAGTTATCAAGATGTACATAAAGAAGGGGAGTTAGTTGAGAAAATAGTAAAAGCTTGTTATGTTTTAAATTAACTTTTTAAATATTAAAGACTATTTATACACAAACGTTAAAAATTGAAAAATCTTTTGTATGTTACTCTTTTCATCTGTTATACACCTTTAGTAAAGCCCTGAAAGTTTAAAGTCTTGATATAGTTAAGGGCTAACATGAATAATACATGGATGCAATTTTCGTCCTACGAACTTTCGCAATATTTTATCAATTTCAACTTTATTTACGTACAAACTAAAATTTATAACTTTGTCATAAAGTTGGAAAACACTTTCAGTATTTTTTGTTATTGTTGACACATTAAAATTTTTTTAATTATTGTTTTATTTTATTACAAAACTCTGTGAAAACAGTCAAAACTTTTTCAATTTAATCTATTTTAATTAAACGTTAAGTAAGCCATTCAATCAACTGTGATTATCGAATTGAAGAGATAAGCTGCAGATAATTAAAATTGATATACATAGTTTCAAAACTGTTCATTTAAATACAGAAGAAATGGTAAATTAAAAGAAAAACTGAAAAAACTTGACGTAATTTTTGTTCACTTTTCTACCGATATTTGATACTTTCCTAATGTTACTAAGCTTGTCAGTAACTGACGTAACTTTTATATAAAACGTAAATTCACGTATAGTTATTTAAAAAGAATCAGATTTGTTATTTAAATTTCAAATCTTTCCGTGGTCTTAAACCAACCAAGCAAGCAAGTGAATATTAAGGCGCCTCTCTCGTAACTTAAAATGCAATGTCCTTGGAACAAGTCATGATTGTGCAACGAATAATAAATTTTTTAAATGATAAACATAGAGTTATTTTCGTTAAGGATCTTTTTTGAAAAGATTTTTTTTACACGTGGGATGAAAAGTGGCACCTTAGTCCCATGTTGTATATACTATTATAATATACTGTATAATATACTATTATGTTTTATTTTATACTATTATGTTTTATTTTATTAATTCTTTTTGTTTTTATTTTATTAACAACACAATGTTGACTTGAACAAGACACTGCATTTCAAGATGCAAAAAAACCTTCTGAAGGAAATCAAAACTCAAGCGGCACGCGGGGGGGAGGAATTATAACTATTTTTATATAATTACGTTTTGATTCGGGTTAGGCCAGCCATTGGGACCAACGATCTATTATTTCACTAATATAATGTAATATAAGATCGATGATTGGGACCAAAGGAATCAACAGGATTATTAACGTTTTTTTTCTGTTAGATCTTCATATGTTCAGCACATTCCTCTCAATTGCATAGTGGTAAAAAGGAAAAATATTATTCAGCTTTGAAGTTAAAAATTAAATAAAAAATTAAAATTTTTAAAAAAACCTTTTATTTAAAATTACAAAAATGCACTAAAAAGTAGAAAATAATTTTAATAAAAGCAAACAAAGCTTCTTGAAAACATCAATATAAAAGCGTGGGGCTGTTTATAGGTGGATAAGCAGGCTAACTATTGGTGTACAAAATTCATAACCCCACGCTTTTATATTGATGTTTTCAAGAAGCTTTGTTTGCTTTTATTAAAATTATTTTCTACTTTTTAGTGCACTTTTGTAATTATAAATAAAAGATTTTTTTTAAAAATTTTTAATTTTTTATTTTCTAATTTTTTAGGCATATATTTTCAAATACAGCTTCTGTGTTTAAACTAATCAGAATTCTTCTCAGAGTTCATCCTATCAGAATTCTTCATTTATGTGTTTTAGATGTTTGATACTTCACCCTATATAAATCACTACGACGAAAAATTTCACCTTGAATGCGGTCCTTAAAAATGAGATTTAGAATTCTATGTTACTTTCCACCCTGTATAAGAAAATTGTTCAATACGCATTGACGCATGCGCTTTATGATTTTCAGTTTTTTCCCGAATTTTCGCTTATTTTTCAGAATTTTAGAAAAACAAAATTGAAATATGAAAATGCTCTGCAGGTGAAAGCTGTGTACCAAATTTCAGATCTCTAAGACGTCGGGAAGTTGCTTAAAAATGGCCTCAAAGCGGTCGACCCACACGGACGACGGACGACTGACAACGGTCTTCCCAAGTTAAATAATAGTAGTTTATTTATATTACTAGGGCGATAAAGGGACTCTTCTCATCGCTGAGGTCGACAGGTTATGAGACGAGCCGCGCAGCGGCGAGTGAATAACCGACCGAAGGGTGAAAACCCTTATCGCCTGAGCGATATGAACAATTTTTTGTTATTTCGGGAAAAATATCCTACAAAATTCGCGATTTTATATAATAGCTCTAAAATAACAATCGATAGATGGCGTGAAGGTTGCAAGTCATTTGTCAATGTTTGTCTCTTTGGAGCGAAAAAGGATGATTTTCTTTTGAAATTTCCGAATGACGGACAATTTGGTCTGACGGACAGCATGTTGAAATGACGGACGGTCCGTCGTATTGACGGACGGATGGTCACGTTATGCAATTATTGCAAAAAAAATCTCGAATTTTGTCGGATATTATCTAAATCTATGATTTTGTAAATAAATATAAAGTAACACTTAATTTAATTTTTTTGCAATTATTGCAAAAAAAATCTCGAATTTTGTCGGATATTATCTAAATCTATGATTTTGTAAATAAATATATAAAGTAACACTTAATTTAATTGCCAATTTTTTAACTAAAGGTGTCGTAATTTCGTTATTTTGGGGATAATATCCCACAAAATTCACGATTTTTTTGCTCTGAGATAACTATCGATAGATGACGTGAAGATCGCAAGTCATTTGTCAAGTTATTAATAACATAAGCAAAAAACATAAGTTCACCCGAACGGATGAACCCGTTCGGGCAGGTACCCGAACAAAGATTGTTTTTATAAGTCCTAGGACCCAATAAAGTTAGGTTTTTATAGTCCTAGGACATAATAAAAGTTAGGTTTATGTTCGGGTTAGTCCCTCTTGAGGTGACCTTTTGAGAAAAGACCTGTTTTATAGTTCTCAAAACAGGTACGTAAAGAGGTCATTTTTAACCCGGAATAACGAAAAAGCTTTTAATAAAAATGGATCAGACCATCTCCACAAAAATAAACATAATTTTAAATACATTTAAAGTCGATTTTAGAGCCACCTAATGTTTTAATAAAAAAGATTGACATTGGATTTGTTTATTTTGTATGTAAATTTTTACCACCAAATGCAATTTTGGGCCACTTTAAGTTCTTAATACCAAAGGCCACCAATTTATAACACAATATTATGTTTGTATTAAATCGCATTATGTAATTTATTTTACAACTAGACATTACAAGCGATCCCTGAACGACATTGACTATACGATCAACTGTTCACTCAGAAGAACTGTCACCCTACTGTTTTTAGACCATAGTTGATCGGCTCCATTCAAAGGGGGAGTGTGACAAGTCTTTCGGAGATAGTAAACTATTTTTGGTTACTAATATATCGTCTGCTTAGACTTAAAACTCACTAAGTAACATATTTCTGTTTAAGAGAAAATAGCGATTTACTTAAAAGTATCTTTTAAAAATATAAAATGGTTGTATTTGGTTTGAATTTTGCTGTAAGTAGAAGTAATGCTCTTTATCAATAATTTTTGCTCAAAAATAATAAAAAAATGTAAATATGGCATTAAAAAAAAGCTTTTTTGTACTTAATGAGTTTTACCTCTACAGCTGTTAAGGAGTTTCAACACATACTTATCAATTAAATAACTGAAACTTTATTTTAAATTTTTTATTTATAAATTGTGTCGTTGCCTCCAGGAATTTGCTTATCACAGGTCACTTGATAACATGCATTGTTGAGTAAAATATTCATCTAGTAAATGATACTGATAAACTGTGCAAGAAGTGAAAAACTGGTACTTAGTGAGTTTTACCTCTCACAGGAAAGTTTATAATTGCATTTAGTGAATTTTACCTCCGCCTAAAATGCTATAAAAACATTAAATGCACTTTATCGATTTTTCATAAGATAGAACGTCAAAAAATATTCGCTTAGGTATACTTATCTCATTTTTCAACAAAAGTGTACTTAGTGAGTTTTACCTCTAAGCAGACGATATGAATGAACCAAATCTATAAATAACACTGTATAGGAGGAGCTTTCTAGCAAATTATTATATTGAATAATTTAGCAAATCTTTAAAATATTATCAAATAACGGCGCCAATAATGTACTAAACGTGCGCAGAAGGCTCTGAAATCGTTCATACACTGTGACCGACAAGAACTCAGACAAACGTTTAAAGAAAATTCGGTGAAAAGTAATTAATGTAGACGCGAAAATAACAATTTTACGGTTGAAACCTCGATGCATTCTGACAAAGCATATTTTAAATAAGAGAATTAAATAAAGAAAATGGCCCTAAAACCACCAGTTCTTTCAAAAATCGATTTTAAAAAAAATTTTAAAAACTCGTGATTGGTAAATTCTGGCATTCTGTGGTCAGTCCGTGTAAATTACATTACTCTAAGCTATACGCAGAGAGGAGATAACGGGAGCCTCATTAGCATTCAGATGCTTCAATAATGCACTTCGAGCAAAAATCATGTGTTTTAATAGTTAATGTGAAGTAAAAATGGCTGGAGGCAAACGAGCGTAGCGAATCTACGCAAAAACGAGTTTTACTTTCAATAATCTACCTTTTCCTTAACCCACGTGCCTAGGGATATTTTTATAATAAGTGTAGTTTTAAAATAAAAATGGCCCGAAGGGCGCTGGGCCATTTTTATGAAAACCACCATGGCATGAAAAGGATCCAGGATCCACACAAAAAACTAATAACCGTTCGTTAAATCAAGGCATTTTCTAAAGTAAAGGGCTAAACAGAATGAACGCGAAACCAACGCGACGTAACGTAACGTAATTAAATCACCAAATTGTAGTTGGTAGTGGTCGTTTCGCGTTAAGTTTGCCAACGTTCGACGTTGGGATCGCGTTGCGAGCGTTCATTCTGTTCGAACGTATTGCAACTACATACATTTAACTTTACGTTACGTTACGTCGCGTTGGTTTCGCGTTCATTCTGTTTAGGCCATAATTTTGGTCCTAAAAAGGCGACAACGGATTCCCTACCAATGCGTACGAGTTACTAAAACTACTAATAGAATGCCAGTGATTCACAATCTTGACTGAAATTTGCTATAAAGATAAACCTTTTTTAAATTCGATTTTTGAAAAAATTAGTGCTTTTAAGGCCATTTTCCGGTTGTAGGTTTGTATTAGGGACCTTAAAATACAAATTTTAGGATTAAAACCTCGATGTATTCTGAAAGAGTATATTTTAAATAAGAAAATTAACGGAGACGGAATGTCTTAAATGCACCTGTTTTTTCAAAAGTCGAATTTAAAAAAGGTCGATTTTCATAGCAATTTTCAAGTTCAGTCGCTCGGGATTGAGGAATCAATGCATTCTAATGACAAGCCGTGTAGTTTGAACTGGTCTTAGCTTTACGTAGAGCGGCGATAACCGGAGCGACACTTGCATTGGGATGCTTCAGCAGTGCACTTCGAGAGAAAATCAAGGTTTTCAATAGTAAATGTGCAGGAAAAATTTTTCATTTTTCCTTGCACAACCACCCTGCTTTTAGAATCCACGCAAACGAGTTTCACCCCTTAAAGATCCACCTTTTTCCTTAACCCACGGGCCTAGGGGTATTTTTATAAATATACTTTACCCTTCGGGAGCTTCGGGCCATTTTGATGAAAACCACCATGGCACGAGGAGGATCCACTCGAAAAAGTAACAACCGTTCGTTAAATTTAAGCAACCCTTTTCTGAAGTAATTTTGGTCCTAAAAAGGAGAACGTATTCGTACCATAACGTACGAGTTACTAACAAAGTCAACAGCTACACTCTTATGTATAGGAACACACGTACCAACAACTGAATGCCTTGATTCACCAATCACGAGCGATTTACCTTCAAATTTGCAGTGAAAATCGAGATTTTTAAATTCGATATTTGAAAAAACTCCGTTAATTCTCCTATTTAAAATATACTCTTTCAGAATACATCGAGGTTTTAATCGTAAAATTTTTATTTTAGAGTTTACAGTAGCTACCTATCCCCAAAAATTCTTATTTAGATGCATGAAAACAAAAATTTTAAAATACTTAACGATAAACAACAAACAACCTTATGCACAACATAAATTATAAACTTTTAAAGTGGTTTTTTTCTGCGTTTATAGAGATCTTCAAATGTTGAATTAAATTTTCGGCTGTTTTTTGTAACACTTTTAGAGAAAAATGGTCCCATTTCTGAAGCAAGCATTGCTCTGGCGATTTCAAACTTTTGTGAGGTGTTGCACAGGCCTTGGCTTCTATAATTGACTATATGGAATGATCCATTGGGTTGAGATCTGGTGAATACGGGAGCTTTTCAGCGGAACTAATAGATCAGAAAAATTAATTCGGCTCCACTCTTGCGTAGTGTTTGATTTATGAGTAAGCGCATAGTCTTGTTAAAAGGTCCAATTTTGATCACCAAAGTTTTGTTGGGCCCACAAAAGTACTACGATTTTCAAAATATCCTTGTAGTAGATTCTTTTATTGATTTTAACTTTTTTTTCGACGAAAAAACTAAAAGTGTTTTAGCGGTAGCCCAAATAACCTTCCAAACCATGACCGACTTGGGGATGTTGGCTATGAACAACGATGGTAGAAGATCCGGGTGCTTCTTTTGACCAATGCCTATCGTTCTGACGGTTGAAAAATTGACCGATTATAAAACTTTTTCATCGGTAAAAAACTAATTTTCCCAATTTTGAATAGAAGTGCGATATAGAAGACTGTGGCATCGTTGAAGTCGTACTTACTTGTTTCATCAGTTAGAATTTTTTGCTATTCGGCGAACCGATTCTCGCGAGATTCCAGTTTCACGAGTTTATTACATGTCCGACGAGTGTTTGCAGAATATTTTCCTCGTCTTCCGGGTTGGTCTTCTTCTTTACCAAGTTCTTGGTATCATTTGATGGCACCGCACCAGAAACGGTCTATCGAAGTATAATTGCACATTGACGATTTCCACCTTCGAATAACGTTAAAGTGGCTGCTCGGCTTTTGACATCTTGTAACTCGTAACCATATTTTTTATTTCGTTTTTATAATCTTTATTGTTGATAATCGTAAGATTATTTTTTGGCAAAGTTCAGTGATTTTCACGAAAAGAAAAAAACAAGTTTTTCTGATTTCTTGTGGATTACGATTATGGATAACTGTACAATTTTGTTGAGAAAATTCAAATTTACGGTTTTGGGGTTTTAGGTAAATGTTATAAATAATTTTAACATTTGTCTTAAATGTAATATATTTCAAACTAGATTGCCAAGACTGTGCGGCCTGAAGGCCGCACTGGAAAACTTACCCGATTGCACCACAAAACGTCACAATTAAAAACTGAGCATGTAAAGACAATATTTGTGACTGACATGAGTGTTTGATTTTTTATTACCAACTTAAAAATTGCAGCAGCCTGAGCTACTGACAGTACTTCTAGCTTTAATTCAGAAAGCGTTAATTGCAGTTTATATTAGCTAATTCTTTCAGCCAGAAGAAATAATAATATTTACAAAGAAACTATATCGTGATTAGTGGAGACGAAATAACATCTTGATATCCCATTGGTAGAAATTTTACCAATAGAACTAAATGAAATTAATAATATTTTTTTGGTATCAGTTTATCATTTGTGTTTGTGTTTACCATCAACAATTTAAAAGAAAATTTTAATACGTTTTCAATAATACATTTTTTTTTTCTTAAAAAAAGTCCCACATTGAAGGCAATCATTTAAAAATTTTTTTATTGTATTTCTTGGTTGATTAAATGAAAATTCAATTACAACGAGTTCCTTGGAAAATAGCTTTTCAAATATTTATTTTATTCGAATTTTATTGTATAATATGGTAAAAATTGTGTTTTAACAACTGCGTGTATTTCTAACGAAAAGTAATTTCAATTTTTAAAAAAGTTTTTTATTCTTTTGTTATTTTTTAATTAGCAGTTTATGTAAGTTATAAAAATGCTGTTTTGTTTTGTATTTGTAATTTGTTATTTTTTAATTAAATTTATATGTTTAATTGAGGCGGTTAATATTGTTTCAGAAGTTGGGAGGAATAAGATATTATTTTGAATTGTTTGAGAGTTGTTGTTATTAATGAAAGCCGAGTCGAGAAAGAGCTACTTAAGAATGAAGTTAAGATTTTAATAATACAAAACAATTGTGATTTAAGAAGCGATAATACACATTATAGAGACATTACTAAAACTATTACATGGTGAGTGTTGTAAAATGACGCAGTTACGGTTAAGTTTATCTTCGCTTGTTGCTCCAGGCTAATCCTCATTCTTCTCTTTTAATACTTGCTATTCACAATTTTCACAATCCCCGTTGTACGTTTAGCCTTCTATCATTATTTAACTCGAAGGACTCCCGAGGTCCGTGAAGCTAGAAAGAATGAACTTAACGAGGAGTATCTATAAATTTTCAGTAATGTGACGTTCTCGTAAAATATGCTTTCCATTACGAGTTACCATTAAAGATATGTCCCAAAAAAGTTTTAAGAGAACGTTTTATTTGTTATTTGAATGATTCATTTCACTTTTACGACGTTTCAGTTTTTGCCTTAGAGTTAACGCCGACCCTACGTTTTTCCAATTTTCTCTAAATTTTGATTTTCCTTCTAATTTCTGTTTACCTCCTATATCCATTAGAAAAATCCAAAGGCAGAATTATATCGATTTTATTTTTATGTTTACGACTTTTATGGTTTACTTATAATACAATGTAAAAATTTTATTGGCGTTAATACAAAATTATGTGAAATAAAATGTTATATTAAGAAATAAATTGTTTAATCGTGTTTTATGGTTACTACCTATGTACATAATGTTTAATATCATCTTACGGGAAACATTGTATGAAACTTTATTGAGGCAGGTGAGCTTTTAAGGGATGGGGGTTAACAAACTCTACAAACTGTGGTTCATCGCAGAAATCAATTTAGCTCCACACAAAATTTTCACTTTCTGTCTTATGAACACGGTTATTCTTGCGAAAATTGATCGACGTTATTTTTTCTTCGGATTTTATAAAACGATTATTCGATATCACTTACGTCAATTTCCTCACATGTTGATTCTGTTCTTATAGCTATGAACCGTGAAACTCTTCTAACCCCAAAATCTGCTTTCACTCATCCTCGGCTATTCGTGTTGATCCACCGAGACGGTTTTCATATCGTCTAATAACCCTTGGTTGTACGTTTTACTACTATTTTTATATATACGGGAACTGCACGTAATTTTTTTTGTATTATCTACGCGGAATAAGAAAAAATGATTTTTAACTTTTGAAAGTGGAAACGGAGTTTTGGTAAATTTGATGGAAAGGTCTATAATATTATATTATTCCATTTGCATGGAAATTTGTCAACATTCTATACATTTATTCTCGAGAGCTATAAAATAAAACTGCCGTTCCAAATTCGCCTCATTCACGCATAGCTGTATCGTTAAGATATTTTATTTCTTTCGTTATGATCTTTTACGTTATTGATTTTGAATAATTTATTAAGTTAATTTTGCTAAGTTGTTCCGGCATCGATTTGCATAATTTAAGACTAAAAAAAATACTTGCTTTCGCTACCGATTTTGCATTTCAATTTGATATTTAATTTTGAGATATTGTTAAAGTTTCAAGATCCTAATGGCAATTTTAAACTTTGTCGTGTTTTTCAAGCTTACCCATCCTTACCTTTTATGTTATCCTCCTTTTATTTTTGTTAAAAGTTTTCTGCTTTGTAAAAGTACTTCGTTTCAAGTACAAACCCTCTTTTTTATCATTCTTTGTTATTAAAAAAAAGTTTACATTAGATAAGGGGTCCTCCGCTAAGAAAAACAAGGATAATGGTAATTTATTTTGAATTGTCTTATTTTAAAAAATTACACCCAAGGTATTTTTTAAAATACAGGGTGATTAAACATAAACAAATTCTGTTTGTTATATTTAAATTTTTTTCTCATAGTAATAAAAGCGCATGTGCACCAACAACAATATCAAGAGATTTAAAATTTATGACTTAAATTTACGATTTTGTTACTGTAATGGAGGTGTGAGTGTCATTTAGAGTAATTTTTACATCATCTTAAGTTCTTGGCCACATGAATATTAATTTACTTCAGTTTTCATTTAATAATGGTACATTATGTGACACATCCTAATTTATTAGTTGATTTCTAGCAGAAAACGTGATTAGACAACTTAAAAACTAAACAAATTTTGCAGAAATTCTGGAAGTGAAAGATCTGTAACTGTTAGAAATCGTACTTGGATAAATGAGGTGCCAATATTACGTAAAGTTAATTAACACCTAATGTGGCCAAAAACTTGTGGTAATGTAACAACTAACTCTGTAAAAAGTGTCTCTTGCTCGTGATTGGTGAATCAATGTATTCTGTGCTCCGTCTATGAAAAATAACCGCGCTGTTGACAATTTCCTCAGTAACTTTCACGCAATGTTGCGAATCCGTTCTGCTTTTTAGCACCAAAATTACTTCAGGAAAGGAATGCTTAAATTTAACAAACGGTTATTATTTTTTCGCGTGGATCGCGTGAAAATTGACTTAAAGCACTTCTCGCTGCGATCGAGCGCTTTAAGCCATTTTTCCTGCACATTTACTATTGAAAACCATGATTTTCGCTCGAAGTGCACTGTTGAAGCATCCCAATGCAAGTGTCGCTCCGGTTATTGCCGTTTTGCGCAAAGCTAAGACTAGTTCATTTCACACGGACCGACGACAGAATGCCTGATTTTTGAAAAAACTAGTGACTTTAAGGCCCTTGTCTTTATCTAATTCTCTTATTTAATATATCCTCTTGCAGAATTCATAGAGGTTTCGATCTTAAAATTAAAATGTATGATGCTGGTGGTGGTTGGACCATTTCTATTTGATTCGCCGATTTGTCGATACGGTATGCATGAGTTGATTTCGAGTAACTGAATTGCTTTCTTCTTATATCTCCTCTCTAATGCTTTCTGTAGCCGATGTATATTATTTTGAATTATAAAATTTTTTACGTCTTTTATTTTAATTTTGATTGTTGCCATTTTGCTCGTAGTTTGTCTCATAGTTGCGATGATTCCATATTTGATTGTTGGTTTTGGCGAGTTTTTGTTAATTTTTGTAGTGCGAAAATTTTGCTTTTCTTGTCGATTGTATTTGGACTTTTGAAACTTTGAGGCTGTCATCGCTTATTTGTGCTGCTTCTTCACTTGTCGTTTGAGCTTCTTTCTGTTTTATTATTTCTTCCAGATCCAAAAATTTCTTTTCTTCCTGGTTTTTATTTTCTTGGCATATGATATTTTCTTTTAATGTTGGTTCTGCTTTCTCAAATTCATCTCCTTCCCAAAATTTTTCTTCTTAATTACGATTGATCATGTTAATTATTTCTCTTGGTTTTTGTGTTTCTTGTAAAATTTTGTCTGGTCCGTTTCTTTTTAATGTACCCATGTTTTTGAATTTGATGCACTCTTGAATTCTGTGGTCTTCGTTGCAACAGATGCATCTTAGTTGATTGACAAATGTAGTTACATAATTTTGATCTATTTTTGGCAATATAATTTTGGATTGGTACTGTGAATTTTCCTTTATTTTTTGTTCCAGTTTGATCATTATTTCTTTGTATTTTGCTTTAATTTTCTTAACTTTGTTGTCGTTGAAATATTCATGTTCATAATTTTCCTCGTTTGCAAATGTCTTGGTGAAGTTTCCTTATTACATTCCATTGCCCTTCTAAGTTTTTTAATAATCTTTCGTACTTGCTTTGCGTAATGTCTTCTAATATTTCGATTGCTGCAGTTTTCATTGTTTTAAATAAGTAATACATTTTCAGGTGTTCTTTTTTGATCCGAATAATTTGACTTGGTTCCATTTTTAATGCTTTTTTGTTCTGATATTTTACGCTCGAATTTTTGTTAATTTATTTATTGATGAATTTGTTGTTTTGAATTATTGCAGAAGTGTTTTCTGTACATGACCTGGGTAGAAAAGGTCATGTAAGCTGCTACCAGGGACGTGCCCAACCAACTTTTTTCGGGGGGGAGAAACAAATGTGCCAAAAAAAATTGCCAACTTTTTGTAAGTTTTGAAACTTTTTGTAAATTTAGACATAAAAATTGCGAAATTGACCAACTTTTGGGTGTTTTTGTTAACTTTTTGCCAACTTTCTACAACATTGGGGGAAGCTCCCCCTCCATCTCGCCCCCCCCCCATGGGCACGTCTCTGGCTGCCACTCTCAAATGGAACTTGTATAGGCTTGTATTTTGATAACTTGCAGTTATATTGCTCTAGGTGTCTCTGATTAAATCGTTTAGTATTGTACATATCATGTTTAGGTTTGTTTAGATTCGATTTGCTTGTTTTGGATATCCAGACGCCGCCGACGACCGTCCGTTTTTTATTCGCTTGAATTGAATGTCCAAATGCCGCTGTTAGGTTCTTGTGGCACGACTTGCTTTGATTCGATAGTTTTCAGGCGTCGCTGCTAGACCTCGTGTGCGTGTAGATATGTCTGGCGCCTCTGCTTGGACTCGGTGGTTTGATTTTTTGTCGCCGGTGGACGTAGTTTACTTAATTGGCTCGGCGTCGCTGCTTGGACCCGGTGGATTTATTTTCTGTCGCTGGTTGACGTAGTTTGCTTGATTGGCCCGGCGTCGCTGCTTGGACCCGGTGGATTTGTTTTTTGTCGCTGGTGGATGTGATTCTATGAGATAGATTGGCGTTGTAATTGACTTTTTGGCTAGCTTGCGGCCTGAAACTAATTAAGCCGACGAAAAGGCCTGGAGTACCAAAGTTCGTTGCTGGTTCTAATTTCTTCGAAAGACCATATGAATAATTTTCCTGGGCACCTGGACGTGGTCAATGGTGGTGAGTATTCAAAACTCACTGGACAGAAAATTTCTGCTTCTAAATTCTTTCCTAAAAAAACTAAGAAACTAAGAAAAAAAACTAAGTTTTTTCATCATATCAAAAACTTTACTGTAAATAAGATCATATATTTAATATTAATTATTTCAAATCTTAGCTTTCGTATCTTCACAAGTTAAAAATTGAAATAAAACTTAATATACAAAATGAACCTACTCCTACTTAATTAGTTAAGTATCAAAAAAAAAGAAACCGATATTTCTAAACAGAGCTGAAAACTAATAAGAATATAATTGATTTTAAATGCGTTGAATTAACTTGAGAACTTTTAAATTTAATATTATTATTAATGGTAATTTTTGTTGAAGAAAATTTATGCTTGTTCTGTAACTATTAAGAAGTGTTAAATAATTTTGTGAAAGTAACTTTATAAAAAGCAGATACGAAATATTAAGATTAAATTCCTCGGCGGTGCGGTGTACAAATTTTAGACAATCCGTCAGAAAAATTTAGTATTACGTCGTTACATTTTCTCCACAGAGAAATGACAGCATATTTATAATATCCTATTTTATTTTTTACAAGAAATATGAGCTCGGAGAAATTGTTTTGTGATTTCAGATTTATATTAATGTTTTTCGTTAAAAAGTTTGACACGGAAATATTTTTAAAATATGAACATTTATGGATATCAGGGGAGGCGCTTTAATACATTAATTTATTATTCGCGAGGTGGTTGTTTTATTTAGGAGATGATGGCCATCAAAGTTTTTGCATAAAAGCCATCTAGAGATCAAATTTTGATCGACAACACCTGAAATTGGTGTATATTTACAATTTTTTCTCAACTTTGGTTTTTAAAAATTAAATGATGGATAAAAGGTTTTAGTTGGAAGCGACAGTATTTTGATGATGTTAAAATAGAAACATTTTAAGAGTACATTTATGATACAATCAGATTTTACTTACCTACCAATAAAGCTTTTAAAATTGATGAAGAATAGAGGGTGTATATAGAATCAATAGACTGCCGGCAATATTCATTTCAATACGAAATTTGTCATTCATCCTCGAAATTGGATGGGAATTTATGATTGAAATGAAAATTGGGAATTCAACGATGCAGAAAAGAATACGACTCTAATAATACATGAAAAGATATATAAAACGATGTTGTTCAAATGAAACTGAAGCTCTGTTTATTTCAATTCAATACCATCGTAAAACGGTCATAGAATCCCTTAAAATACCTTATACAAATTTACGATAATTGGCAACCAGTAATAAAATAAAACAAGGGATTATGTTGCCTTTTGGTTTATCTTGGCTTGGAATCGTATTTATGTGGATTTTAATTGGAAAAGCTGCTAAGCTATCTCTGTGAAGTTTGCAAACAAGCTAAAAATTCTTCTCGTGTTTTGTTTGCATCTCGTTTATAGTTTCTTTTTTCTTTTGCAATTATATTATAATTTTAGTGAAAAAGTAAATCCGATGAATTCAAACCGCTACATTGTATCACAACTTATAAAATTAATAAATCCATTTTAAGCCCATCTAATTTTTGTTACTATTTGTTTCTTCCTCCCGCGTACCACTTACGCTCTATGTATATTTTTATTCTGTTTTGTAGACAGTTTATCTGATAAAAGACCTATTTATGAGTTTTCGTCGCCCATTTTAGCTACTAAAGTAGCGACCCTCTTGTAACATAATCGTTTATCATAAAAAATCCGATTCCAAAATACATTTCTCTATAACTCATATCAATTTCCTGTTTTACGCTATAAATATTGATATTCTTCAATTTATTATATTTGTAGATTTAATAAAGTTTTATAGAAATTTGTTATCGTCATTTTAAATGATCGAAAATTGAATTTTTGCCAATTTGCTTTCAATCTTTTTTTGGAACAATGTTTTGATTATTTCTCTATAATAGAAGTTCGGATTTGACGACATTTTCGTGATTCGTTTACTGCTTTCAAAGGTGAATTAAATCTGCGACGTTCGGATAAAGTAATTTAAAGCAATTAATTATTTGAGAAATTGCAATTGTGTTACTAATTTAAATTGCTAATTTTCTCAGAAGTAAACTGCTTTTAGTGCAGAGATGTGTTTGATTATTTTGTTTGTAAACATTTCAACATAGGTATCAATTCCCGTCACTTCCATGATTATTCGTCAGTTAACTGTTCCAGAAATTCTGACGATTTTTTCAATTTTCTTTACCCTACCTACGATGAGCTTTTATACAAATGTCTTAATTTTAAAGAAAATGCACGACACGTTGATGAAAAACTTAGGCATAGTAAAGAATCAACAACGAAGTTACTATGATCTGTAAGAGAAGACCTACCATGCGGATAATAGAAAATCTTGTGCCGACGTGATGGATGGATTCTGATTTATAGGAAAAATAAAATAGCGTTTAAAATTTTTTTGACTCATTAAAGAAAGGAAGTGAAGTTACCCACCTAACTTTGTTTATATTTAGAATAATACGAGCTTGGGAATTTTAATTCTCGGATTGCCATAACAAAAAAAAGTTTATCTTAAATAATAAGAAAACTACCAGCAAAAATTGCGATGTAGCGACTAAACTCTCATTAACTATTCTTCTTCTTCTTCATCAGCCGTTATACGTCCACTCTTGAACGTTAAGCCACCTCTTTTAGACTCCCCCCAAATGGGGGGATAAAAATTTATCCGCATATATGTTAAGTTTAGACTTTTTAGATCACAGCACAAATCTGACGCAACCAGGATTAGAACCGCGGTTTGCCGCTCTCTATCTATCCGTGTTTGATTTACGCCAGACTGCTGGTCTATGATATAGTAGGCACTAATTGACTTATCAAAATTTTATTTTTAAAGACCACTTTTACTGTCGAATTGCAACAAATAATGCCAGGAGATAACAATTTTAGCAGTATGACTTCTCGTATTTTTATCCTAACTCATTTGAGTGAAGAAAAACTATTAAATTTTAAAATATTCAAATTTAATTCGTGCTCTACACTTACCAAAAACTTTTTTTCTAAAAGTAACCAAAAATATTAAAAAGTTCTAATTTTTATGTGGTAAAATAAAATATATACTTAAATTCATATCTTATAATTTTTTATTAGCGTCTATACCATAATGATAGGTTTACAACCAATAATTTTTTATATCGATTCTATAAAACTATGAATACTTTAACATATTTAACATTAAGGATGTTTAGTGTTATGAATCATTTATTTTTTTAATGGGGCTTTTTATTTAAATTTTCAGTTCAGTGTAACTTGTAAAATAATAGATAGGTAAAAATTTTACCTTAGAGATTATTTTTCTGTTTATTCTGTTTAGAACTTTCCGTATATGTAAATATGCTATTCTTATTTGAATTCTATCTCGGAATTTAATTAAAATTATTTTAAAAAAACACATGAGACTTTCATGACAGAAACGTTTGACTTTGTCTGCCACCGTCAGCAAAAATTTGGTGTAGCTAAGGCAGGCAAAGTACCACGTTTCATAACGACGGCATTAAAGTGACATTGGAGTGACTGACTAAAAAACTAAATATAAAAGTTGTTGAGCAAAAATAAATTTTTATAACAAGTTATAATGGAAAATCAATTCATTTCCGTGTAAATAACGTCATTTACACAATAATTTTTTGATATAATTATAGTGGATCAATCGAAGTTTTTCCAAAGGAAAAACAAAAACTATATAAGGAAAAGTTACTTATAGTAATTATTCGTCTGTTAAAGTAAAACCACATACTTAAGAATTTCTTATGTACGTAACCGATTAAGTTTAATTTATATATTCAGAAAAACAAGCAACCCTATTGTTTGGCTTTCATTTTGTCTGTTAAACAGAGGGGTAATGTGTATTTAAATAATGCCTTGCATCGTAAAAGATGTGTAATACCATAGATATTATTTAACATACACGCTAAACAAACAGACACGTAATAAATGTTTTCGAGCTGTTTTTCTTCCATAAAAATAATTATATTGTGGGAACTTTCTTGTTTGTGTAACAGCGTCCACTTTAATCAAATACTATTTTAGACAGCATTTGAAAAAATAAATTTAGGAAGTACATCATAAGATGCATTTCTTTAACTAAACTTGCATATTTACGTGGAATTTTAATGGATCCGGGAAACGCAAATATTTTCATTACCAATGTGTACCCAATTTTAATTAAATTTAATTACATTGTACCCGTTTAATTAAAAACAGTTTTTATTTACATACACAATTTTAGACTAATTTGTTTTTAACAATGTACACGATTACTTTTTTATTTACGCTGCTATTTTGTTCTTTAATATTGAAAATTCCTTTACAATAATGGTAAAAAGTAGCATTCGAATTTTAAGGATCATTATTATAGGTTTATACATTTTTGAATTTATTACTTTTTTTGTTCGTCCTTCCTACGTTATAAACCAATTACTTTTTTTTAGTTCTTTAGTTGTAATCATACTTAAAGTGCTGAAAATAAAATATTTGATGATAGAAGGACAATCAGAGTTGGCATATGAAATGTCAGGGGAATATGAAAGAATAGTTGGAAAGATGCAGAATTCGAATCTGCAGCTGGTAGATGATTGATACACAGCTCAATCAATCATCTATCAATCAAAATTTATATTATCAGGATATAGGATTGGTAGAAATTGTGAAAAACTGTCAATTTGTTGATATTCTGAATTTTGCATGATTTTCTCTGGATTTCACTTTATTTTCTACCCAATTCAATGATTTTTTCGGTAAGTTCTTGTAACCTATTTCTAAACTTTTTCTTTCGTGCTAGGGTTTTTGCAATCTTTTGGATTATAATATATTTAGCTAGTAAATGTGTCTGCCGTTATTGTTCTTCCGCAAGACTTGTACGTTGTGTAAGTAAGAGAAAATCTTTATAAGGCATTAAAGTAATCTGAATTTTTTTAAAACAGAATTTCTGTATGCAGTTCTTAATATTTAGCATGTGAGACTATTTTTAGATATTGTTATTCCTCTCAGTGCATAGGAAAGCATTTCAATTTATGTTCATAATTGTTTGATCACAATACCTCCATTTCTATTCATTGCCTTTGTAGAATGATCGTTACTATTCATTGGTGTAAGCTATAGGTTCTTTGTGTTTCTCACTCTTGTAATTATATTATGAAACTATTGCGAGAATTACTATAACGGTAAACTATACAGACATTTTATAAAATATATCCAATTTATACAAACTCAAGTGAATATTAATGTTGATTTTCCGATATCCCATGCATTTATTTTGTATGTTACATACCTACATATAATTTACTAAAAACAAAATTTATTATTTTCCTGGAGGATTCCCCTTATCCATATACGAGTTAAAATTTTAATCATTCAAAAGTAGTCAAATTAACTACAGTTTTCCATTGTTTTTTGAATTAAAGTGGTAGAAAAATATTTTTTCCTTGTTACAAAGTATTATTAAGACTTGTTATTGTTGCAGGATTGATTCGTTTTAAATTCAGTGGGGTTCGTCAGGCGTGCGTTTTTAAATTGGTGGGTAAAATGTATCAATATTGACGTTTCTTTAGTGCTGCATTTAAGTCTAACTAAAATATTTACCAACCAAGCGGTGTTTAACGAAATTCAGCTAAAATATTACTGAATGCAAAGCAGATATATTATTAATTTTCCTTTGAGTTAATTTTAATTTTTAATTGCCTGTCGAAGGGTTGCCTTTCCATTTTCTAATTTGCTCTAGGGTACAACCTTTTTTTTAAATAAAATTGTACGTGTTCACTTTGTAATTATAAATTTAGTAGCAATATTCGGGTTTTAGTTTTTTAATATCGACGGAAAAAAATTATTAGTTGAAAATCAAAATGAACTTGAAACTAACTGAATTATCCATTAAAATACTGTAATTTTAGCAAAATTGTAGCTAATGTGAATACGTAGTTTTTCTTTGATTATTTTCAATTATTGAAAATAATTTAATTAATTTTAACGCACACAAATGTTATAATAACGTTCGAATATTCGATAATAAAATGCTGGTCATCAGTTTATCAGTAAACTAATGGTCAAAAGTAAAAATAAATGTGATCTGAATTAAATATACCGTGTAGTTTCTACTAAAAAATTTGAAGTAAATACTTCAAGTTGTTTGAATAAAAATCAAATACAGATAAGTAAGTGTGAGATATGAACTTCTATTATAAAAGAATTTACTGTTTTTATATAAAATATTTGATTATCTTGAAGTATTTACTTCAAAGTTGAAGTATAAACCTTATATTCCTTTTTATTCATATCACTTCGTTTGCAATGAAAATTGACTTTGTTTCTTTGTCATCGATGTCATATCAAAAGCAATGTCATATTTCGAGATTTCAAATAATATCTTTACAAAATATTTGTTAATAAAAATGCATAGTTTCATTAGTTTTCAATTTAAACTTCTTTGACTTCTCATCAATTGGTCAGACTTATGTAAATATAGAACTAATCCTATGACCACAGAATGTCGGTGTCCACTGGAGGCTGATGAGCTTTCTAAATTCCGCAAATTCTGGGATTTGAACCCAAATTTCTCCTTTTTAACACAACTAGCTATCACACCGAGTCACAATTAGAGCCGTTTAACATTTAAATGTTTGATATTCTATTGGACCAAAAAATTTGAAATATTTCTTTATAACTTTTTTTTCAGGAAAAAATGATAGAAATTTAGTTTTCCTTAAATTCTTCAAAATAAAATAGAAAAAACACATAATTTGGAACGGTCTATATTTATGAAAAATGTTTAACCATTTTTAATTTTTATAAATTCCATTAAAAAATAATTTGAATTAAAATTTAATGGAAAATAATAGATTTTATTTAATTGTTTTTATTTAAGTACAAAGCGACCTATTAAAGTCCAACAGTTTGAAAAAGTTGGATTATAGCGAAGTTCTGACAGTTCGTAGGGAGTTTTCCTCTTTACCCTTCCTTCTTTAGACCACCCTAAACTCTTTAATTGAATTGCAACCACTGCACGACATTTCTTTGAGAAGTGGATAAAGTTTTTAATTATTTTCAAACTGGAAAATGAATTTACGACAAATGGAATTCATTATTTTAAACAGCGATATAAAATGTTTGCTCTGTTATTGTTTCAAGTTTCTTTGCAGACTTTGTGTAATTATTAAAGTTTCGAATGCGGAAAGGATAATAAGGAAGTTTGCACAAGAATTTTATAAAAACAGAAACAAAAAGTTTGTTTTAATATATTGCAGAATTAGTGCTGGAATTTTGCAATTATGCTAAATTTCTATGTTATTAGTGTGATAAGGGATTTTATTATCAAAACTTTAATGAAGTTACTCAAGCTAAATTTTTATTTAATTTAATTAAATTTTTTCTTTGCGTTAACGCCAAGACAATGATTTTTCAAATTTATTTGTCTTGACAGAAATAATTACTAGATATGTCAAAATTATTCGCTAATTTATTAGATTTTCTTGTGAACTTTGGTATTCAAATGATTAATTGTTCTTTTCTGTAATTTGTTGTGCTATTAATATGGAGATTGAAACCAGCTTGAAGCCAGTATTTACCATGCTGTCTAAAAGGTGACTACACACGTTCATACCCGATACGAGAAAATTCCTATGATTAGATAAAACACGCTAGATACTGAAAACAATTCATTCGATTGTAATATTGCATTTTAAATTCAAATTTACCGTGCTATTTCTGAATAAAATTAAAGTTCATATTTATGAGGCACTATTGAAATTTTCTACATGAAACGCGTATGAAAATTTTGAAGAAGTAATGGTATGTATTCCAGGAAAGTAGGAATATCGTGGATTCGTTGCACAGCTATGGTTATCTGGCAATAATAAACAAACACAACGATCAATTTTGGCACGATCGTCTGGAGAGACCTTAAGGCGTTTTTGCGTCTACTGCTCACTGCTATCTCATGAAAACATTACTTAATAAAATTTCTTGCACATCTGAAGTTTTTCAATAAAATCTTGACTGAGAAAACAACTCGAACTTTAAATATTCTAATGTCGAATATTTTTTTATTTAATTTGGAGAGAATTTTCATTTTGTTGAAAATTCCTAGATGTCGCGAGGTGCTTCTGTAGTTGATAGCGTGCACCACATTCACTTCGTTGGCCTAGTCACGCCACTGCTGGTGTGAACATAAACTTAGTTTAGTTTCCTTCGAAGTTTTTTAGCACGTTTGATAGGAAATCGCGGATTTTTTTTTGGAAACGCAATCGACGTAAGAAGAAATTGATGAACGTAATTTAGCAATTTGTTATGTTTCCATAAAACACAAACTAAGTTGTGTAGATTTAGAATTGTCGTGTTACTTTATAGTATGTAATTTTACGGTCGGTTGATGCCAGTTTACGGACATATTTTATGTAACAGCTGTAGTGGTAGTTGTTACATGATATACGTTTAACTTTTCAGAAACATGTGCTTTAAAAAGAATTTTCTTAAAAATTTGAATAAATGAAAATATTAATAAACATTGTTTTTAAATTTCTTTTAAATTTAAATAGTAATAAATGCATACTTTAGATGTGCTTTAGCTTATGCAAAACAGGTTAATGCTAATGTAGTAGACACTCTTGTTTATCCTTTTTATCGCGCACATAAACAAGTTGAGTTCTTTCGGAATGTTTGCATATCAAACACGCTTTTCTTTGCTCACCGTCCATGTTTATTTCATATTGAAATTCAATTTATAAAAAAAGTTGTGTAACACGAAATAAGATTTTATGTCTCCTGCTCTTTTTTGTTATCTTCGTTTCTGTTTGTAGCGGTGGTCCGATTGGAAAAGGAATATTAAAACAGACCAAAGTAAACTTTATCGTTGAGCATGGGAGCCCTTAAAAATCATTTTGAATAGCAACAAGATTCGAAATAGTGCAAAGAAAAACAAGGGGATGTAAAAAGTAATACGTTGAATATGTGATGTAGATGGCCGTGCGACGGAGATGACGGTTGCTTTCCGTTACGAGAGTAACGAAGACGTAACGGATCAATACGTCATTTGGGCTGTTTCCATGGCAGCACGTGCCTTTCCCTCTGCCACGTACCCCAGTCCCTGTTACCCCCCTCCCGTTATATTAGTGCAATAGCAAGGGAAATGAATATTTTCTATTTAAGTTTGTGTATACCACCCTTAACATCCCTAATGTTTTACTTAAACGGGGCGTCTGTTGTACAATGGTCCTTTCGGGGATTTGGGTCAGGAGATCGTTTAAGGTCTACTTAGATGTTACCTACTAATGAAATGAGATTTTATTAATTAGTGAACCTCACTCAACCGTTTCTCACGAATTTTCCACACGGTCGTGCGTGTCCACGCAATCAGATTACAAATAAATTTTCCGAACAATAATAATAATAATGATTACCGTATTTGTGACAATTATTGCTGCTTATTAATCAAAATTAATTCACCAAAGTCGGCATTAGAATTCAAAGTTAACTTTCACTATAAATTATTAACGCTTTTAATTAAATTTTATCGAACGTGTTTGTTTTCCAAGTGTAATATAATTAAAAGTATTGATAATTTATTACTTAACAAATTACTTTCAATAAAATGACTTGGTAAATTTGTTTTTGTTTTATTCTAGAAAGTACGCCTG
Source organism: Rhagonycha fulva (assembly GCA_905340355.1). Taxonomy (NCBI): domain Eukaryota; kingdom Metazoa; phylum Arthropoda; class Insecta; order Coleoptera; family Cantharidae; genus Rhagonycha; species Rhagonycha fulva. The sequence goes on from HG996559.1 coordinate 7,414,883, forward strand.
TCCAATTTCATAGAATATCTAAACTAAAATGTAACAAAATTTGTTTTTAAAATTGCAATATATTTAGTACTTGAAAATTCTAAAAATGTAATTTTTGAGTGGAAAATTTATAATAAAACGTAATTTGTCTACTTGTAACTTATGCTTAAAATTATAATGGTTGTAAATTGAAATAGCAGTAAGCATAAATTACAATTTTAGTCTTTGGTTTACATAAATTTAAGTTTTCCTTAGATTTATTAGGGTATTACGGGAGCATAATAAAACGATTCAGCTGCAAAGCAAACTGAAACTCGATCAATGGTCGAAGTTGTAGCTTGGAAAAGAGGAAGTAATTAAATAGAAAATCTGCAAACAAGAATTTCAACCTGACAAGCCAACTTGCCAATTTGTAGTTGCCAATTACATTCATTACATTTATTATTAATTTTATAAAACTGTTCACTTTTTGATTACCTACGCTTTACTAGATTTCCGTTCTACCGGTCTTCAGGTGAAACGAAGAAAATTATTCAGGTACTGAAATAATGAATGACTCCTAGAAGATTGTGCGTTATACGATTTTTTACTACGTACGATCGAAACCTACCGAAATAGTTTCGAGTGTGTCAGAGAATGAATGAAAAATGTGTTTGTCGGTTGAATGAATCCATGAATGGTCATGGAGGAAAGCAACTGTGAACTCCGCATACAGGGTGTTATTTTGTTTTATTTTAGTCCTCGTAGCGTCCTTTTTTCCTTATAAAATTATTATTGGCAATAAATACTTAATTTATTGTGTAGTTAAAGCAGGTCCGCTGCTTGTAACTTTCACTCCGTTTTATTAGTTATGAGTTAACTTAAATTTCTTGTTAATATTAAATCTACATTAAAATGATGCAGGTACGGGAAAGCGTTATATAATGTAAATTTTAACTTGTAATTTAATATTTAAACTCAATTTTATACGATTAAAGTTATTAAAATTTATATTAAAAAAATCTCAAGATATCAGTAACTTCATTAAAATATACACCGTACCTTAATGTAAAAATTAATAATTCCGTTACAATGAAACATTAATGTTGAGATATAACCTGAAAAGCTTTAATTTAATGCAAGTAAAATTATCTTGAATCAAAAAAAAATACAACACGCAAGCTGTATGCAGGTTTAAAAGGTCATGGAATTGCTTACACGAAAGTCGTTAATTATAATACACAATTTCAATATCATTTCTGGTAAAGTACGTACCTTATATGCTAATTATTGATTCTAAAGACAATAATTATACCAACATATAACTTGAAAAAAAGATTACAAGATATTTTTGTCAAATTTAATTAAAACAACCTAGAGTAAACTATCGAGAATATAAAAAATATGGCGGCGCCCATATTATAAGCTTTACTCTTTTAGTTTCACAGCCAAAGGGAATAGCAGTCCATTTTTGTTGAAGAAGTCCGTACAAATGACAACTTTATAGAATCTTTCTACTTTACTTGCGGCCCAGTTGCAGCTCATCGATACGTTGACCACTCACAAAAGGGCTCTTAGTTGTCTGTAAAACAATTTTCTATCTCCTCTAATTCCGTCTGATCTGGTTGCTGCACCAATGCAGTAATGTGCTTTAAAGTGCGAACTTTTTTAATTATTTATCACGTTTAGCTCCGAATGACATCAACGCCATCAAAGTAATTTATTTTAAAAAAATTTTAATACTGGTCCCATATACCGGGGACTGAACGTGTCGTGAAAAACTATAATTCCTATATGAAGTTGTAGATTTTGGAAATTACTATGTGTTTTCAAGATTATATCATTTACATGCAAAGGCAGAATTTTTATTTGATCATAATTAAACATGTGCAGTGTTTTGTTGTTTACTTACTTCTAATGCAACCTTATAAGGGTATAAACTATAAAGTAACTGAAGATTGTCTGATAACACTTACATCTTATTTGTTATTAAATTGATAAAAAACTTACAAGGGTGGTCTAATAAGAATACGTGTTTAACGATTGATAGCAACTCTGTGGCAAAATTTGCATATTATCATTTAGCACCATCAATCGAGTGATGTTTGTAAAAATTTCAGACAGATTTATCTTTGATAACTACGATCAGACATTGGTTTAATGAATTTAAACGTGGTCAAATGTCCATTTTTGATAAAGAAACAGGAGTATTATTAATCTTAAAAAAATGTAGTTATTGAATACGCTACAGCAGTAGAGTGATGTGATCGCTGGTTGAGTACGGAGCGAAAATTCTGGGATCAAATGACGGACTCTTCACTCTGTGGTGAAATCTGATATTTGTGTCGACGTCATTACCACAAATACGGCAGCGTCACACACTGCAGTTTCCAAGACAAATTAAAGAGAAAGAAAGGCAATTTATCGTCATCTCAGTCCTGGGTCTACATGGCCTGTATCGCTTGCTATTTCAAGTTGTAAAAATCGAATTTTGGATTTTCACTTCCATATATCAGCAATTCTGAATCATTTCCCTTGCTTTCCGCCAATTACAAATGCAAAATTTAAACTCTACGTATCAAAATACGTTGTCTACAATAAAAAAACACCACTTTATGAGTGAAAATCGCACTTTAATGTCTCATTCAAGTTCTAAAAATTGAATTTTGGATTTTTATTTATATCAGTAATTTTGAACCATTTTCTTGCTTTCTGCCAAGTGAAAATGCAAAATTTGAATTCTACGCATCAAAATACGTTGTCGACTATGAAAAAGACCACTTTAAAATTTTAGTTAGATTTTACAAAAACGGTAGATTAACCCCTTTGAATTTTTGTCACTCCAAAAAATAAATATTAGAAAACTCACTCTTTTCTGACGTATTATTATGTATTTTGATGTGAAAATTCGTCTGACACAGTTTATTTTTGGCTAAGAATGAAAATGGCACTTTTACGGTCTCACTCAAGTTGTAAAAATCGATTTTTGGATTTTCACTTATATCAGCAGTTTTGAATCATTTTCCTTGCTCTCCGTCAACTGAAAATGCAAAATTTGATTTTTGCGCATCAAAATACGTTGTCGACTATGAAAAAGACCACTTTAAAATTTTAGTGGTATTTTGAAAAAACGCTAGATTAAACTCCTTTGAAATTTTTTCACCCCAAATAATAAATATTAGAAAACTCACTCTTTCTCGACGTATTATTATGTACTTTGATGTGAAAATTTGTCTCATACAATTTATTTTTGACTAAGAATGAAAATTGCTCTTTTATGGTCTCACTCAAGTTGTAAAAATTTTATTTTCTATTTTCACTTATATCAGCGATTTTGAACCATTTTTCTGGCTTTCCGCCAATTAAAAATGTAATGAAAATTGCACTTTTACAGTCTCATTCAAGTTGTAAAAATCGAATTTTGGATTTTCACTTATATAAGCGATTTTGAATCATTTTTCTTGCTTTATGCCAACTGAAAATGCAAAATTTGAATTCTACGCATCAAAATACGTCGTTTTTTTACAACTGGCTATGAACTATTGAAGCCCACAACATGACATAATATAATAAATAATGCAACGTATTTAATTATATTATGTAAAACATTGAAAGTACATATATTTTGAGATGTTTAAGCCCAATCTGAAAGAGTTTCTGCATTTGATGGCTGTTGATAAATCATGAATCCATTACTATACTCCAAAAATAAAAAAACAGTCAATACAACGGACCTCGCCCAGAGAACCTCCTCAAAATAAGGCGAAAGCGTTTTTATTGCCACGAAAAGCGAAGTGATTTTTTTATGATTAGCAAACCATCATCTTTACTTATTTATTTACATTTTTATTTGGAGAAGAAAAGGAACAATCACGGGGTAGTACTATGCTGATTTATTGAGACAATTTGACACTGTTGCTATATCAACCTTATTTCCCATAATTGGTCCCATGCGATTTCTTTTAGTTTCCAAAAAGAAAAATTTACTTGGTGGAAAGCGATTTACGTCAAATGATGACGTCGCTGAAACAGAGGCCTATTTTGCGGAAATCGACAATTACATTTTTTGATGACTTAAAAAAGTTGGAATATTGCTGAACTGAAAGGAGACAATGTTCAAAAATAAATTTAAAAAAAAACAGAAACACAAAATGCGTTTAATTCTCTTATCAGCCCACTATCGTACTCTTTCAAATACAACATTTATCTCAATATTATTAAAAAATTGAAGTTTATTGATAATATTTGTAAAAAATTCCTATTTCTAGTGTGAGTTCTACTCTAGTAAACAATAATAATATGTCCTTTACAAATCTGCCTCACTATAAAATGTTATATTTAAAAATTAAAATCAAAAAAAGTAATTTCTAAATTTTAAATAAGTTTTTTTAAACTGGGAATGTAGGTTGGCAGAAAGTAAATGATTTGCTTTTTTTTATATTAACTAACTCTGCGGATACGAACGCAAATGAAACTCTTGACTGTGCTGTAATTGATTGAATTTCTTTTGGAAATGAAACATTTAATATAATTTTAATAAAGAAATTAATGTTATATAAATTGTATCTTTGTATCTACAATAATCAAATTTATAAAATCATAAACTTCTACAATATGGGTTGAAAAACCAGAATAATCTTTTCATCAAATATCGAGAACTTGTTAAATTCACAATCAGGCATTCACTATCACGTTTTCCAAATATTTTACTACTTGTAAAATTATAAAGATTAATAATAATTATGTAATAAATCATAAAAACTATATAATACAAATGTTTATGATGCGCCACTACATATTTTATGACGTTACAGAGAATTTGTTGAATGAAGTTAACCACATTTAATCTCTTTATCACGATATGCAAATTGTGTGATTTAAATTGTTTATAATTAACGAAATTTTGCATCTAATTGTAAATCTTTGCGGTAAACAAATCCAGCTATCAGTGCTGTGATGTACTTTTAAAATATAACATAACGTAAATACGTTATGTTAACTTAACACATTATGATAACTGTCCCGATAACGTAAATATGTAAATTTGGTGTGATGTATCACCCAGATAACATAAACGTTATGGCTTACGTTAAATCAAATATGTTAAAGTAGAAAAAAGTATTGTTTTTATGCGACAAGGACAACGCTATACAGAGATGTCGTAAGTTAGAAAGGAACAAGCTCATAAAATTAATGCGCATGACCTCAAACGGTTAATGTCACTTTAAATAATTTTGGTGGCAAAAATTTTTTTTATACAAGCGTAGTTATGGCTCTCCGTATGAAAAAAATGACCAAACCGCAATATGAGAGTTTAAATCTGTACCTTGAAATAGAAGGGGCGGGAGTCCAAAATTGCCAATCTGAGATAAACGGCCATTACTGAAATTTCTGCTGGTGTAACATCTTTGATGATCATTGATGGACATCGGGCTTTTAAAAGTATAATTTAAGAGAAAAACTACGTAAAATTGTAATTTTTATTAAAAAATTTATTTGTTAAATTACATAACAATAATAAAACAAAATATTAATCCGAATCTTCATTGGTAGTTTCAATGTAAGGAAAATTTTTATAAAAAATCATGATGTCTGGCATCTACCCATTGCAAATGGTTCATGAGATTGTCAAACTTTAGCTTTTTTATTGGCAAAATTTTGCCAATTCGTAAAGGCAATAAATCATCATAGAAATGTAGATCTTCCCTTTTCTTGCGTTTATAGCTAACTTCTTTAAAGTCGTCCTGATCAAAAGATGTTTTATAAAAGAAACTGCCAGGATGGTCAGTTTGGGCTTTGAAGTGGATCACTGTAGAGATTATAAACGGTTCACCTAACGTATTTACTTTCCAAACCACTAATTCTGATTTGCCAGAATACAAAGTGGACCAGTCAACAAAATCTTCTTGAGCCATTTCATGTACTATGAACGGTTTGTTTCTCATTTAGCACGTTCGCACAAACTGTGCCCACTCTCTAGGAGTTTGAATAGACATTCCTGGCAGTCTCTTTTTCTTCTTTTCAATCACTGCATGTACCCCATCAACCTCCATATGGGTATGACCAGTGAGGAGAAATTTATGATTATTTTCCTTAATATGCTGCAGTTTTTAAACAACGTATAGATACATCGAAAACAGCATCGAATTCCTATTTTGACCAGCACAATTGTCTGACCAAATTGTTATTTTATGCACATCATGTGGGAGAGTCTTAAACCATTTGATTAAAGATGTGGCCGAAGAATTTGTATTAGATGCCAGACTAAATCTCGTGACAATCTGAAATTATTTTGAAATTCTTCTTCTCTTAATTCAAAGGGATTACTGTTATCTCGTAGAATCCTTCTTTGAACGTTTATTTCGTTCCTAAAATTTGAAACAAACTTAAATGGTAAACATAACCTCACACTGGATTAATTATTCAATTGAAATTTTACTGTACCTTTTCACTGTATTGTTTAGTTCTTCAAACAAAGCAATATTTAAAATATTTCCAAAATTCAAGCTTTTAACTTGATTTTAAAACTTTTCAAACGACTTAAAAACTTTTGTATGACAGTTAACGGTATGTAAAACTTGCCTGTTATATGTCGCATGTTTTTGGCGAAATTATAACATAATATGTTAAAAGTTAACATATTTGAAAAACGTTATGACTGTACGTCACACCAAAATGACCAACTTAACATATTATGTTATATATAACATAACGTACTTACGTTATGTTATATTTTAAAAGTACATCACAGCACTGTATGTCTACCACGTTATATTAGACCCAGATTTGCGTGTAATCACATCAAAGGTAATACATTTATTTTCTAACCGCACTCTCAATGAGGTAAAATTATTTCATTGTATTTAACTATTCCGGTGAATTTTATCTTATCTTATTGTATCATCCATAAATATAAAACGAATTTTTTTTCACTTACATCAGTGTTATTTAATTTTAAAATATTAAAAAAATTTTGACTTGTTTGAAAAAAAATTATGATATGTTTACTATCAAGTTACACTACATCGACTACAATATTATAGATTATTTGAATAATATGTAGGCGTTTATGAACGGATATGAGCGACTAAATAAACAATTCACCAATCAAATGGTTTCTTAAAATAATAAAAGGCTTTTTTACATATAACTTTGTAAATATTTGAAATTAAGTTTATGTATGTGTATTTTACAACTCAAAGTTAAACAAAATTCTCCTTTGTTATGTGTTAATTTGTAATTAGAAAAAGATAATTATAATTTTAAAAAAATGGACATTGCATACTCCAATCGTATCATAATCAGCAAACATAAGTCGATGTAAAAATTTTTCCTAAGTTAAATTTTTAACGTCTGCTCAAGTGGATATAAACGTTCCTTTAGTATAATTTTCAGACTAACTTATTATGTATGCAAGAAATTCAATTTTTCATTACCTTGTCGTAAAACTTGAGTTGTTTTGTCTTGAAATTGGTATTACCCAGGTTTGTTTTCTGCCTGACATAGTGGAATTGTAAAGTCAAAACAAAATATTTTTTCGGTCTCGAGCGGTTCTTATTAATACAATTTTTACTGTAGATCTGAATTCAATAATTTAATAACTTTTAAACTAATTTAAATTTAAAAAAATATTCGTTGGTCGCTTGTGTTTTTTGTACTAGTAATATTTTCTAAATTATCAATAGTGTGCTATGTGATATATTATAAATTTCATCAAAATTTTATGTTTTGGATTGAAGCGTGTAATATACTAAATAAATCTAGGATTTTGTTTAATTTATTTTAGCGTGTCATAAAAGTTGCTTGCACTAATTAATTTATATTTGTAATAACTATCCTGGGATTTTATTACGCCACAGTTAATTATGATTGATTTAATTTTGTGTAAATGATAAAATAAACTTTTTTTTATTGCTTTAGTTTTAACCATAAATTGATACAAATGCATATTTGCATTAATAATGCGCTTTATAAAAATACAATTAGTATTTTCCGTATCTCGAAACTGTTATACAATAATACCTCTACATCATTTCAATTTAATTGAAATCCATACGGTATAAAACATATTGCATTATCATTTAGAATTTACAGATTTACTAGTAGGTACATACTTATAACGTTTTTTTAGTTTTGCTGGAGTGCTACAATGTGCATCAAAATATTTCATAAATCTAAGTTAGTTTGAATGCTGATATTCCGCTACGTTTGCTAAATTTTATAAATTTCATGCATTTACAGTTTCCGAGCTATGGCCAGACTTATCTTTATATAGCATCCGTAATTTATAAATTATTGCTGAACAATCAAATTATGATGTTAAATGGCAATAGTCGGTCAAACCTATGTCATTCGATAGAAAAAATCAGTTATTTTCCATTTAAAACACTAAAACAACCATAAGAAATTCAAAAGCAATGGTACTACTACATAAAATGACATACGCATTAAATTTGCTACAAAAATCTACGACAGTATATTATTTACCGAATAGTTTAAGTGTGGGAAGAACGATCTTGCTTAAGCCGCTCTTGTCCTGCAAATACTTACGTGTTGCACAAAATGTAACATTTCATAACAGGTTACATAAATCTTATTACTTACAAGGGGACACAACAGTGAGTATGTCGCCAATCAAAATCCCAATTTTTTGGTGATTCTAGGAGCTAAAATAATTATCACTTTCTTGATTTTTAGTCCATTGGGCTTTAGTTACTGAGTTATGAATTTTTGAAAATCTACATTTTACCATAAGATTACATGGTTTGGATTGTTTTAACATGGTTTGGATTGCTTTAACAATTTAATTTAACATTTTAAATTCTATTTAAATCTATTAATTCTATTTAAAAAAAACAAAAATCTATTTAAAATAAATTTAATTTAAAATTTTAAATAAAATCTAAATTAACAATGTAATCTTATGGTAAAACGTAGATTTTCAAAAATTCATAACTCTGTAACTAAAGCCCAATGGACTAAAAATCGAGAAAGTGATAATTATTTTAGCTCATAGAATCACAAAAAAATTGAGATTTTGATTGGCGACATACTCACTGTTGTGTCCCCTTGTTAGTTACTTATCTTTTTTTTTATTCCTATATTCGCTAAGCATCCGAATATTATCAGTTAAAATTCGCATCTGGTTTTGTTCTTTGCACATTACACTTGCATTAGGTCCAAACAGGTGCAATAAACTGCAATAGGTTTCAATGTTAGCGGCAATTAAACAATTTATAGCCCAACATCGTAATCTGCTCAAAGAGATCTTTTTTTCTTGTTTTTTTTAAATTTCAATTAGCTCTTACAATCTATTTACATAAACAATAAGTAAGTGGAATGACAATAATAGGGTCAATAATACCTTTTTTGTCTTTCCGGGGGTAAATCGGTCACTTTACTCCCACTTTTGCGAGAGCAAAGTGCCAGTTTTCTTAGGGGCGGGGCGAAAAGTAAAGAGCGAGGCCAAAAGTAAAAGAAGCGAGCCGAAAAGTAAAACAGCGGGGCGAAAAGTAAAAAGAATTACAAATTTTGGTTGTAGGTTTGTTCGCGGGTCCCTAAATACAAATTTTACGATTAAAACCTCGATGAATTCTGAAAGAGTATATATTAAATAAGAGAATTAGCTATGACAGAATGCCTTAAATGCACCTGTTTTTTCAAAAATCGAATTTAAAAACTTCGATTTTCACAGTAAATTTTAAGCAAAGCCGCTCGGGATTGGTGAATCAATTCATTCTATTGACAGTCCGTGCACTTTCAACTGGTCTTAGCTTTGCGCAGAGCGGGGATAACCACAGGGTCACAGCCGGGGCGTTTACTCAATGTCTCGGCACAGACCTAGTTCAATGTTTAAGTGAACTAGACGCGGGCATGTATGGTAGAAAACCTTTTTCAACTGTACAATCCCAATGCGGCTACTGTTGCGTCTGCTGTCTAACTCGAAATTTACTCATTCATCAAAGGTTTATTATCGCCTCACGCGGGTCAACACTATACTTTGAAGTGCGACAAGGCTCTATGCTCGCTCAGTATATCATACTCTAACCATCCACGCGATGTTCTCAGATGTTGAAAGAGGTAATGGAGGCTTTGTCTCCAAACAAACTCTGTTCACAATGTGATGCTATGCTATGCGGGGATAACCGGAGCGACACTTGCATTGAGATGCTTTAGCAGTACACGTCGAGCGAAAATCATGGTTTTCAATACTAAATGTGCAGGAAAAATGGCTTAAAGCGCCCGAGCGCAGCGAGGGGCGCTTTAAGTCGATTTTTCTTTGCACAACTAGTCTGCGTTTAGAATCCACTCTCACGAGTTTCACCCTTCAAAGATCCATCATTTTCCTTCATCCACAGGCCTAGGGGTATTTTTAAATTGGTTGTCGTTTTCATCAAAATGGCCCGGAGCGCCCGAAGGGTGTGTAGGGTCAATTTTGATAAAAACCACCATGGCACGAGTAGGATTCACGCGAAAAAGTAACTACCGTTCGTTAAATTGAAGTAACCCTTTTCTGAAGTAATTTTGGTCCTAAAAAGAACGTATTTGTACCTTAGCGTACGAGTTACTGACAAATTTGTCCCCAAGCTATTCATCATAGCGCTGGTTACCTTCGTGGCACATCTATGCGCCTAACCATTTGGCATCTATTTGGGCGCCAGTGAAATGAATAATCTTATTACCTCCTTTTCCCCACCGCTATGGTGGTCCAGGAAGCGATTACGTTCACCAGGTAGACTTCTACCTGTTTAAAAAAAGTTGCCCTACTTAGCTTACCTCCGACGGTAGGCTAAGGGTGGATTGCCTGAAAATTGACTTCAAAAGTAAACACTGGGAAATCAAACCACCAATATCAATGAAAGTAAAATATAATAAAATATTATCACAGATTATGACCACTTTCGTACAGGTGCAAACTCACGACAGATTTGCCCCACGTTGGGCGCCAGTAAAACAAATTCCTTATCTTCCTCAAAAGGAAAACGCGGTCTGCGTTAAACCAAAATTAATAGATTAAAAAAATCCACCAACTTTGTTTATTTTACGCAAGACCAATGATCATCCGGCCAGCTACTGCAATAGCGGTATGCGAAGGGTCGCGAGTTGATGACATTTAGAAATCAAACACACAAGAATCGTTAACAATTTAATCACATAAAAAATTACTCTTAAGTGATGCTGGAGTAATTCGTGTCATCGTACAGTTTCAAATAGCTTCAAAATTAACGGCAGTCAAAGAGCAATCCTTAGCATAATCAATTCCACTCCAGACTACATGCCATAGAATTACATAAAATTTTTATCACAAATTTTAGAAATTTTCATACATAAAAGTTACTACTCACCCAGTTTCAGAAAGCTTTCATTGCTGTGGCGTTTACAAAACAATTGTGATGGTAAAAATTACAATGTATTATAAAAATCTTCAAAATGTGATAAAATACGAAACTTCTTCTAATCTTCCAAAAAAACATGATAGTAAAACATTCGTCCATATGGGAACTAATTTGCATCAGATTCTCGACTTATCAAAAAAATGCATGACGATAGGGCATCACCTGTTCGTAACATCGCACTCGCACTTGAAAATGTGTTGTCAAAAGAATTTTCATTAAGAGAATCTGCTACCCAGAGAATTCGTCATCGGGAAATTTTCGCTTCCAAGAGAATTTGTAATCAAGAGAATTTGGTACTCAGAAAATTTCGCACTCAGAGAATTTGGTACTCAGAGAATTTGCCTCTACAAGACGAATTACATCACAGTAAAATGTTATTGGAAACTCAAGACTAATAATTACCTGATAAAACTGATGTTAACGGGAAAATTATCAAAAATTAAAAACTTTAACCCACGATAGAACGTTCAAGGTATAAATTAAAATCAGAAATGAGCTCCAATAACATTCACGTGTTCTGCAAACAATTCGCTCGTATTGGAAATAAATAAATACGCAGTCGCGAGGAAAATACGAGGTACGTGCAGAAATTTGTAAATTTAGTAATGAATTTTACAAAAATTTGTTACAAACAGCTACACTCTTATGTATAGGAACACGCGTACCGACAACAGAATGCGTTGATTCACCAATCACGAGCGATTTACCTTCAAATTTGCGGTGAAAATCGAGCTTTTTTAAATTCGATTTTTGAAAAAACAGGTGCATTTAAGGCATTCCGTCATAGCTAATTCTCTTATTTAAAATATACTCTTTCAGAATTCATCGAGGTTTTAATCGTAAAATTTGTGTTTTAGGGACCCGCGAACGTACCTTTACCCGTACTTGCTTTTAATGTCGTAATTGGCTTTCGAAAAGACAAAAAATAGTATATTCGCGCTTGGGAGTAAAGTGACTTCTTGTCCTTCGGGTAAATTTTCCCCCTCGACTGCGTATCTGGTAAAAAACTTTACCCTCTTGACGAAAAGTGGCACTTTACTGCCTCGGTGTATAATATACTATTATATTGCACTGAATCATTATTTGTAGTTTATACCTTGACAACGAGACATATTAAATAGGCCATAATGCCTGCTTATTATGCCCTCTCATTCATAAAACTAACAAATCGTCATAGATACAAGCCACTGCAAACTAGGAAATTTAGCAAAATCAAATTAAAAATTTATAAAAATGTTAAATGTTCACTAATTCAAATGCAGTGAAATATAAAACGTTGTATGCATCACAGGCATTACTCGATGTTTATGCTCTCGGGCAACTTAAAAACTCTCGGGCCTGGCGGCCCTCGATTTTTTAATCTGGTTGCCTTCTACATAAACATATTCATAATGCCCTTAATACATAAATAACTATTAATATAGAATTAAGTTATATTAACAGAATTCAATTTATTGGGCAAAGCTGGTGGCTTTTGAAGCGCTTCAAACGACTAATTTCGTTTGTGCTCTCCAGCACCGCGTTGACTAGTTTATTTGGGTGATGTTTCAATCTTTTTTTGTAGTTTGTATAGTACTTGTGGATTTAATCCCGAATAGAGTTTAAGTAGATCCAAGTCCTGCTGTATGATAAAGTTAGGCACATACCATGGAGCATTTACGATTGTTCTAAGTGTTTTATTTTAGAATCTCTGCAAAATTTCAATTTTGGATGCACTGGCAGATACCCAGAGTTGGATACCGTATGTCCATATGGATTTTAGTAAAGAAGAATAGCTTTATAAAGAAGAAGTTTGCTTTCTATGGATAGCTGTGATTTTCTCCCAATCAGCTAATTTAGTTGTCCAAGTTTTATACCAAGCTGTTTGCGTTTGTTAAATATGTGTTTTTGCCATGTAAGTCTTCTATCAAGCCACCTACCTAAATATTTTGTGTTTTCAGCATGTGGTAAAAAACAGTTGTTTAATTTTACTGGTGGGCATGATTCTTTTCGCATTGTAAAAGTGACATGTGTTGATTTTATTTCATTAGCCTTCATTCTCCATTTTTGTAACCAGACTTGGATTTTGTCAAGAATATTTTGTAAATTTTTTGATGCAAGTACAGGGTCAATATGGGATGCTAAATGTGGCCGTGTCGCCAGCAAAAGTAGCCATGGTTGTTAGTCTTGTGGTCGGAAAATCTGCAGTAAATAGTGTGAAGAGCACCGGTCTCAGAACACTACCTTGTGGCACACCAGAATTGACTAGATATAAGTTGGTGTATTCGTCAAGGTATTTGACCAGGAAGTATTTATCTTTCAGGTAGGAATCTAAAAAGGGGTGTGGAAGAGTCTTCTTTAGTTTGTAGCATAGGCCATCATGCCATACTTTATCAGAAGCCTGACTGATGTCTAAAAACGCAGCGGAGCAGTATATTGTATGTTCCTGGTCATTGCTAATTTTTTTGACTACTCCATGTACTTGTTCGATTGTTCCGTGTCTGTTTTTAAATCCGAACTGGTGATTTGGTATGAGTTTTTTTCCAACTATTATTGTTAGTAGACGGCGGAGAAACGAGGAAAAACCACAGGTAAAAAGCTTATTGGTCTGTATGATGTCACCTTTTTGGGTTCTTTTCCTGGTTTTGGAAGTAGGATAATTTGAGCAATCTTCCATTGGATAGCGAAGTAGTTTAATTTTACTATTGCATTATATATAAATGTGATGAACTTAATACATTTAGGCGTCAATTGCTGAATTACTTTGCCTATTATTGGGTCAAAACCAGGTGCTTTCTTTGAATTGATTTCTTTCGTAATGATCTGTTTTACTTCTTTTATTTTGAAATTTTTGATTGGTATGTCCATCTAAAATGGTGCATCTAATTAACGATAGATTTTTATATCATCCGTTGTTTGTGTTGAGGGAAATGGTTTAAAGACTCTCTCAAAATTTTAAAAGTTTTACTTTTATTTCTGTGTTTATCTCTTCAAAATAAATTCTAGATTGACTCCTTATATGGAAAGCTTGTTGTTACTAATTCAATTTTGATTCCCTAACTTTAAGTAAAGTAACTCAGCATTGATTATAATTCTCGAATTATAACTTCGAGAACTACATTTTCGTCTAAAAAAAAGCTTATCTGATGAAAAGTCGCTCTGTTATGCATTTACTGCGGAAAAGCTCCACTGCTTGATAATTTGAATTATAAAATATTATAATTTTCATAAGTTTGCAACTTTTACATTGTTAGCATTATTATGTTATTATTAACTATTTCATACAAGGATGCCCTTAATTAATATAACGCGGTGTTAATAAAGGGTCTCTTTGACACTTATTTGTGAGATAAACAACAGTTATGACATTTTACATTAATCCGTTCTCGTGCTTGTTGAGTCTACAATTTATAGTTGTTGTGTTTACTATTATAATAGGTTCACGTGAGTGGAAAGAGAATTTTCAACACCTGGTTTGATTTATTAATTACCTAAAATATAACCAACCATTATACAATTAATTATCAGGAAGGTTTATCAGGAACAAAATAGACTTTTCATAGCGAGTTTTCAATTATCGAGATAAGTCGCGAAAACTGTCATCCAGTTAGCTTCTCATATCTTTAATTTTCTCAACTACAACTAAATCAATACTTCCTACTATTGAAAAAGGGGAAAGAAGCATAAATTAATTTTATCATTTTAGGGGAGCAATATTGAATTCTTCAAGTTCAAATAATTTTATTTTTAGTCACTAGTAAAAATGTGGTAGTACACTTAAAATTACAAACTTAAGTATCACTTAAGTAAATCTGAACCGTAGTATAGTAACCACTGTGGCATTTTTATCTGACCCACCTGTGGCCTCACCAAACAAAGTATTGTTACGTGGTTGACTACCACTACTTTTGACTTGATGTTTTAAATACGGACTTTTTATAACGTTTTTCTTAAAAGGGCATTCTAATGTACAATTACTGTCAATTTACATAATATGTACGTATATAAGTAAATATGTACTAACCAAATTGTCACCTTTTCTATAATGATACTTTAAAATATGTATCGCCCGCGGTAGCAAATTTAAAAGATTTAAAATTCAAATGCCATGTTTCGTGCGTTAATGGTATAATAAATATGTAGATCTACTAGATAAGATTATGTAGTATTGTGCGGCTAAACAATGGACAGCGTTGTAGGTTATTAGACAAACCAAAGAACTTATGATTTTAAAAATATCTTGATAAGCTGCTTTTGTTTGTATTTCTGTAATTAGGGATGGTTAATTACCACAATATTTTGTTTCTGAAACCATTTACATAATACCAGTTGATTGCCATTCTAAGCTATAAATATACTGTGAGATGTGGTATGTGTTACTTTAACGTAGGTAACAGTGAGACACGAGTAACCATGGAAGATTTAAAGTATTTTTTAGTCAAATCATAATATTATAAATCTTCAAAATTGACCAGCAAAATCAATAGTTAAGATGCTAGAAAAAATTAAATTTTAGTTACTATGTCTCACTGTTCCCTACCATTCCCTGTATTGATTGGGCAGGTAACAGAACTTTTAAGTTTGCTAATCCAAAAATAGAAAATCATGTTAAATTTAATTAGGTACGTACTTTAAAAAATAAAAATAATTAATTAGTAATTTCAAGTTAATTTAAAGTGTTAATGTGAATATATCTCAAAAGGTTATTGAAGTTCCAATATCTAATTTAAATTTCAACATTTTGCTTAAAATCGATTTTGTAGTATTCAAATTAATTTGAAATAAATTTTGTAACATAAAACTGTTCCTGTGCAGTGGAAAGCATCCTTTATAATAGAAGTTGCAACACAGTGAATATTTTTTAATCAATACATTTTAATGCTATTAGTAAGCACTACGTTTTATTATAGGAAAACAAAAATCTTATCCGTTAATTTAAAACGTTGGAAGTAGAATTTTAAAAAAATAATTAAAAAAGTAAAACTAATTTAAAAAGTTTCTAATAACAATTTTATGCGTTATGAATTTTAATATTTGTTTAGATTGGTAGGTGTCTGAACCAGAGTTCCCAAGTGACAAACTCCTTTGAGGTTCCGAGGATTCCAAAAAAAATTGAGGTTGGAAAAGCATTTTTCCTGGTTAATAGTAGCATAAAGTGCGTACCTAGCAAATATCGAGCCTAATTGATATGTATACAGAGAGTTGTATAATTAATGTTTCTACTAAAATTAAATTCGAGTATCTGGAGTAATTCATTTAATAACGCATTACAGTGAGCAAATAATAACGTCCCACAATTTAACCAAACATTCTCTGTTAACCAAACACAAATAAATACAAGACAATACAATTTGCAACTCTGTTCGACGCTAACCACACTTTGTTTGCTACGTCGTGTAGTCTCGAAGTTTATCTTTATCTTCAGCATTGAATATTGAGTAATTCAAAAGGAGGAAAACTTTAGTTAACGTGTAACATTGATAAGTCTGGAAAGACGCTCGTTTCTTGAGATGATATCTCGGAAGAACAGTCCACGATTGGCTGCATTAATTGGCTAACCCCGATTAGTAATTAAACAAACTACAAGCTATCCCGACTGATTTATAATCATAGCTTCGTAATTAGATGGCGCTTTTGTCTTCTTGTCGTTTTTTTTTTATTAAAAATACTTTAAATACGTGTAATTTGAGATTATTTTAAATTAAGATTTGATTTATAATGTAATTAATTTGCAATATAAAGAGAACAACGATTAAAGTATTACTAAATAATTAACGTCATTCCTGATTACATTTCATGGTAATGTTGTTAATGTAAATGAAAATTTTGTTAACATCTTCCTCTGTTCATTCGTACCTCTTCCACAACACATGTCGTGTCCACAACTTGATTATTCGATTAGAGGGAAATTCGGTATGTTAAAAAATCTTTTATTATATAACCTACATAATAAAAATTGGATTAAAAAAGCTAATTAAGCTTTTAAAAATTGCGGAACAAAATTTTAAAATAAATTAAAGCATTAAATCAATAATTTAAAGCTTAAGTATGTTTTAAATATTCGTTGTATTATTATGGATTTTTACCCTTTTGTTTTAAGTATAATTAATATTCCTGAAACGACTTTGAATTTAATTAACAAATTAAATGCTGTTGGATAACCAAACTGAGTAAATTTATGTGGTCATAAAATTCCCATAAACTCTGAAATTGCTTAGGAATATTAATATAGAATGTATTTTCTAAATTTTATTTGCGATTAGTTGGAATTTTTATTTGGCCAACTATTTTTAATTGATTTTTATAAAAGTAATCTATTTACATTTATTTAATTTTAGTACCTACTAAAAGAGAATAAACTTTACTAATCGTTTTTCTCACCGAAAAAAGGTATGGGTGTTGAGTCAAAAACACGACGTGTAAAATTATCACATTTTTGCAAACTTTAAACCAAAAATGTTTTAAATATTTTAATTCTTTATCGGTTCCTTATCGCTTGTAAAAACCGGAAACAATAAAATTGTTTTTTGTATTGTAAAAATTGTTGAACCTTATTAAAAATGCAACACTTTTTTTTGAAAAACTTTATTGTTTGAATTTGAAGTTTAATTGTAAACTTAGTTTGGTCATTAATTTTATTTGATTATTAATTATGGTATTTAAATTAAGATTATGTTATTATGCATTTTACGCTATCGTAAATATTAATATTGAGTTATTATTTATACGTACAGACGTTTATGCGCAATTATTTTTGTATCGTAAATAAATTTTCAATACCTTACATCTTTATGGGATAGCCAGTAAATGCTGTTATTATTTTTAAGTTGCTTGTAATAATGCTCATTTTAATGATAATAACTAATCTTTTTTCAGTGTAACTTTACTGCTAAATTTTTATATTTTATCTAATTTACTATCTTCAATCTAAATGTTGTACTTGCTTTCCTAATAATAATAAATTTTTAAAGATTTTGTGGGTTTCTAATTTATTTAAAAAATCTTAAATGGAGTACCTTAGTTTTATCTGTTTTAATCTATCGACAATAATGAGGCTCCGTCAAGTTGTACCCTGCACTTTAGAATTTCGAATTATTTTTACATCATTGGGAAGCTCTAGCGAAGTGCTGCAGAGTGCTGTAAATAATTTTGAAAATGCTGGGTTTGTTAATTTTTTATTGGAAAATAACCATTTTCAACCAAAAGAAGGCTAACTTGACGCCTACCCCCGACTTTGGAAATTTTAATTTTCTTAAAATGTATTTGAAAGTGCTCGCGAAGTTCTGGCAAATGCTCTAATTCATTTTAAAAATGCTGGGTCTGTAAAATTTCTATTAAGAACTGAAATATCGACTTTTGACAAAAACGTCAAGTTGGCCCCCGTGAATTTAAATTTTGTCAAATATTAAAATTTTTTGTATGTTATTTAAAAGTAGTACTTGCAAAGTGCTGACGAATGCTGTAAACTATTTAAAGATACCTACTCATTTTATTACAAAAATTAAGAGCTTAAATTTAAAAGCTCCGAGCAAGATGCATTGAAATCAAATAGAAATTCAAAAAGTAGTTTTGTACCTACTTATTCAATATAAGTTTTTATTACAAATGAAACAAAATTATATCAGCAAAAAACTATTTTCATGTTGCCAAAAGAATAACAGTGTAGGTACATACAATAATTAATTTTTCAGGATTACAGTATTTATCAACTTTTTCTTTTAAATCGTTGTAAAGTTCCCATTTCTCATGCAATCGTTTAGCATATACCACAAAATAACCAAATTTTGCTTTACTCGGGTTAAAAATTTTTTTTGCAGATAATATTCTATGTTTTCCACTGATATTTTTGGATAGATACTTGATAATTGAGAGGTGTTATCTACTCCATTATCCCCCAAGTGGTGGCTCCCCACCGACAAGTCGAATTTTCGGATGATAATAGTGTGAAACATATAAGCTTTTCATTTTTTTCTTATTTGAGCCTTGACCGTCGCGAGTTATTCGTTAGAGTTATTCGCAAAATCTTTTGTTTGGAAGGGGGGGGGGGCACATGTAGACATGTTTTTTTATTTTTGCTCATGTTTTGAATTTTAGGCTTGCTATAGCCTCTCTCCAAGTCGAATTTTTGGATGAAAATAGTGTCAAACATTAGAGCTTCCGTAGAGCCTGAAAGAACTTCAGTGAGCAAGTTTTTAAGTTAATTTTTTACAAAGTTATGGATAGTTGAAATTTTTTACTAAACTCTGAGCAACATGCGTTAAATCGTAAGGTTTTTTAAATTTTTATTTTGGCAAAACGGTGGTAGAACCCAATTGCTTTATTATTTCCGACCAACAGACATTTGGTGGACCTCAAAACTTTTTAGCCATTGGATCATAAATTTTCTCTTTATTAGTAACAATAACAATGTTCAGCTGCTTCAAATCAATATTAATTAGATTTTCTCGGCATGATTTCTATTTCTGTAAATTACTTCGATTTAAAAGAAATTTATGTTTGTAAAAAATAAAAATTTCAAAGTCGGGGGGGGGGGTAGGCGTCAAGTTAGCCCCGCTTCGGTTGAAAATGGTTATTATTATTAAGGTTTACATCGTTGATTGAGAAATATATAATATTTATATTATATATTTCTCAATCAACGGTTTACATTCCTACTCTTTTACAAGTCTTTACAATTCATTTCAGGTGAATTACTCCTCTTGTCTTCTTTTTTTTTTTCATAGTCTCGCGTGTGTCTTTGCCTCATTCACTATCCTTCTCCATTCTAATCTGTCCTCGCATCTTCTTTTCCATCTTGTCACTCCCATAGCTCTAAGATTATCCATCACTTCGTCCATCCTTCTATTTCGAGTTTTTCCTCTAGGCCTTGTCTCATTCGGTCTCCAGTCTGTTATCTGTCTTAAGTCGCTTTGTGGTTCTTTTCTTGTGATGTGTCCTAATCAACGAATTCTTTGTGCCTTTATGTATTTCACAATGTCTCCATCACTTCGGTGTTTGTTCTTTGTCTATATTCACCTTCTTCAGTCTTCTTCGAACCCATAATCGCTCTCATCATTTTTTTCTCAAATGTTTTCAGTCTTTCCTCTTCTTGCTTTGTCATATTTATCGTTTCCGCGGCATACGTTACTACCGTTCTCACGTAGGTTTTATATATTCTCATCTTAGTTCTCATAGATATGTTTTTACTCTTTAAAATGTTCTTGTTTACATGGTAAGCTCTCTAGCCTGTTTGTATCTTTTTTTGTATCTCCGTTGTTTTATTGTTGGTTTTGTTAAGCTAGAGTCCCAGGTACTTAAACTTTTTCACTTCTTCGAACGTATATTTTCTTATTTTAAATTCACTTTGTCGGGTGTCTTCCTTTCTATTGAGGTTCATATACTTGGTCTTTCTCTCATTTATCCTCAATCCCATTTCTGTCGCTCTTTCTTCCATTTTGCTAAAAACTCTGATTAACTCCTGTCTTGACCTGGCTATAATAACAATATCATCGGCATATGCTATTATTTGCCATTCTTTCGTAACAATTGTTGCTCTGTTTCCTAATTTCTTAATAATGGTCTCAATCACCAAATTAAACATAGCAGCCGACAGCGCATCACCTTGTCTCACTCCCCCATTAATAGGGAATTCATCAGGTCTATCCCAATCTTCACTGTTGCTTTGGGTTCTTTTATGGTCATCTTTATCAGTCGTCTTAATTTTTCTGGTATTTCCAATTCTACCAACACTTCATACAGTTTCTTGCGTTTAATCGAATCAAATGCTTGTTGAAAGTCGACAAATAACAGGTGTAGTTCTATATTATACATATTTGCACGGTTCTTCGTTTATTTGC
Source organism: Rhagonycha fulva (assembly GCA_905340355.1). Taxonomy (NCBI): domain Eukaryota; kingdom Metazoa; phylum Arthropoda; class Insecta; order Coleoptera; family Cantharidae; genus Rhagonycha; species Rhagonycha fulva. Next base: position 7,436,052 of record HG996559.1, read on the forward strand.
TTCATTAAGCAAATGTTATTTTTAAGGTTGAAAATGGTTATTTCCCAATAAAAAATTAAGAAACCCAGCATTTTTAAAATAATTTACAACACTCGCCAGCACTTCGTGAGCCCTTCCCAATAACGTAAAAAAATTTTGAAATGCTAAACTGCGGAAAACAACTTGACGGAGCCCAATAATGATAATGTAAACTCCAAATATGGTTAAAATTACTAATCCTTTCTAACCGAATGATTAACAATTGTGAAATTAACAATTATACTTTCTTGAAATTTCAATAAAATGTAGGAACTTATATTTACAAAATTGGCTCATGTATGTAGCGAAATAGACACACGCACCACAATTCCTCCGAATAATGATACAAACCAAACAACTATATGGAAAAACTTTCCGCGAGCAACAAAGTTACACGGGGAAAGGTAGCTACTTTGGGCACGAAAATACAAATTTTACGATTGAAACCTCGATGAATTCTGAAAGAGTATATATTAAATAAGAGAATTAGCTATGAACGAATGCCTTAAATGCCCCTGTTTTTTCAAAAATCGAATTTAAAAAAGCTTGATTTTCGAAGGTTAAACGCTCGTGATTGGTTAATCAAGTTCGTTCGTGGGAGGTACGTGTGCTTCTATACATAAGAGTGTTGCACTTTTACAATTAGTCAGTAACTCTTGCGCTATGGTAGGAATGCGTTCTCCTTTTTTATTTAATTTAAAAATTTAAAATTATTTAAAAATTACTTCAGAAAAGGGTTACTTAAATTTAACGAACGGTAGTTACTTTTGCGCGTGGGTCCGACTCTTGCGAGGGTGATTTTGATCCATTTTCATCAAAATAACAACTAATTTAAAAATATCCCTAGGCCCGTGGGTCAAGGAAAAGGTGAATCTTTGAGAGGTGAAACTCGTGAGAGTGGATTTTTAACGCAGGGTAGTTGTGAAAAGAAAAATCGACTTAAAGCACCCCTCGCTGCGCTCGGGCGCTTTAAGCCATTTTTCTAGCACATGTACTATTCGGAAAGGTGATTGTGCAAGGAAAAATCGACTTAAGCCATTTCTCCCGCACATTTAGGGTTGAAAACCATGATTTTCGTTCGGAGTGCACTGTTACTGCATCGCAATGCAAGTGTCGCTCCCACTCTGCGCAAAGCTAAGACCATATCTCGGTGCACGTACCGACAGGAGAATGAACTGAATGAATTGATTCACCAATCCCGAGCGACTTTGCTTTAAAATTTACTGTGAAAATCGAAGTTTTTAAATTCGATTTTTGAAAAAACAGGGGCATTTAAGGCATTCTGTCATAGCTAATTCTCTTATTTAATATATACTCTTTCAGAATTCATCGAGATTTCAATCGTAAAATTTGTATTTTCGTGCCCAAAGTAGCTACCTGCAACCGAAAATTGATACATTTTTGTTATCGTCCAAAGTAAAATAATTTAACACTTCAGCTATAAAAATTTCATAATAGAAAGTTAACAGTTTACAACCAACAAATGCCTTATTTGCACCTGTAAGCAGATATTTACTATTAATCAATTTCTGCCACTTACGGGAACAAAATAAGAGCAAAATAGGTATATTCCACCAAGAGGACAATTGTGCTCAGTGTGTAAAACAAAAGCGACAGTTTAGCACCGAGCTAACAGAGTTATATCCATTAAAAGTATAATGATGATGCTATAAGGTTGAAAAAGAGAATTATATACTTTTAGGATTCATAAAGAGCCTACTGATTCAAGCCACGAGAATTAAGATATACTTTATATACCCCAGAGACAGTCAGAATAAAGTTTTTGGCATTCACCAATACCACCAATCTTTTTAGCATTTAAAAACAATTGTTAGCATCTACGGCTTAAATGTGAAAACGAAGAGCAAGCGCAATCACACAACTTTTGAAAAAATAATTAATAAAAACCATTTGATTGGTATCTTCAACCTCTACCTGCAATCAACTTTAATAAATTGATTTTTTTTTTAATTTTTCTTTGGCGTGACAAGCCTCGGAAACTTTAATACAGATTTTTAAAGACTTTGTTTTACCGTTATAACATGTCATTAAAGTTATGATGTAAGTTGAACGCTTATAGGTACTTGATTTATCTATAATAATAAAAGTTTCTTGCAATTTATGAACACGTCTTTGGAATTTTGCAATGCTAAGGATAGTAAACCCAGCAGGTCAACTATAATTTCGCTTTCTTTATTTTCTCGAATAAAATATTTGCTTTAAACAATATAAATTTTTAAAACTTTTTTCCAATCAATTAGATTATTTTGTGAGCTTTAACCAAAAATTTTCAATGTTGATTTTATTCTATAGAAAATTTTCGCTTAAACTTTGTTAAATTTAAATTAAATGTTTTTATAATGTGTTAACAATATTTTGAGTAAAATTTGGTCGGCCTTCGGATGGTGGAAGTTCTCTTTAATTAATTTAAGTTAGCAGTGTTTGTTTGTTTATAATTAACGTCGTATTGTTCAGTCGATTTCATTAAGCTCGAGTAATTTGATTAGGAAAATCTATTAACTAAGTATGACTGAAATGAATTTGAAATAAATTTTTTAATTAATCGTTTTTATTCTGGAGACTTATTTTCAACTTTCTAATACATTTTCCTTTAAAAACTTATTCATTTAATTTATATGAAACTTTTCTCAATTTAATTAGTTTAGGTATAAATTAATTAATTTCAAACATAGCGCGGGCTTGAATTGTTCGAGTTTCGATTTAATTTTAAATTTCTTAAAATAAACTCTTTTGAAAAAAAAAAACAAGTGAGTGCCGCGCACTTTTTCGGTTGATTTTTTGTATTACACAGTAAAATCCAGATAATCCGAGGATTTCAAAATGAGAACTAAACGAATTAATGGTATTTTTCTGTCCTTAATTTTCGTTCCCGATGTTGTTACAGAGTTTCAAGCTCGCAGTTTTAGTAATCATATTTATAGCTTATATGCATCAAATAGAATTTACGACTTAACTAAGAGGATTTACATTTAATAAGTTAGTACGTAATTAAATTTAACTATTTATGTTACTTAGTAAATTTAACGATTATTTTAAAATAATAGTGATATCAAGTCATATTAATGATTATACATTTACATTTTATCTATTTTAACCAAGTAACTATACTATGTATTCTCAGATTAAAAATGGCCGCTAAAATTTATTAAAATAAGTAACTTAGCATTTTTAATAATTTTAGAAGTAATTTTATGGGTTAAAATCAACGTTAGGTGGAATTGAACTGTTTCGTAGTTCATTTTTACGATATAAATTGTAAAATAATTATTATTGGAAATAAAAATTAAACAGTTCCGTCAAATAAGGGCGGTCTGTGCTCATAATCAAAAACAAACAAGCATTTGTTGTGTTCTGCACAAAACGGCTCAATATTATAACACATTTTTTAAGTTACGTCCAGGTTTTAATGGGAAACCTGAAGGTTTTTTGTGTAAAGCGTCATTTTGTGTAAATGTGCTTTGTTAGATTGTTCAGTAAAGCAAGATTTGCATGTCTAAACATTTTCAACTACCTGATTTTTAAATACGTCAACTTTGTATTTATAAATTTAAATTTGTAGATTGTTAATTAATTGGATTGATTAAATTGATCAACTTAGAATGTAATATTTAATTACACACATATAATACAACACACAATAATACATCGTTAAAATCGTTTAATCGTTATAAATGCAAATTCATATACCCATAGAATTTAACACGTTCCATCAATTAATGTAGTGTAAACATCGAAATACAATACATTAATTATCCATTAAAAAGATCTGACCATGGCACCTTCAATCGTTGATCTTCTTTCGTCTTTTTATGTACTCGATACACTTAACACTTTAAGATTACCGATACATCCGCCTTTCACTACAAGAAAACCATCCCCTTATTGCAACTTATCTACATCGACTTAATACTAACATATTCGTATCATGTTTTACCCCACAAATACAATCAATCGTTCAAACCCTATCGTTATTAAATTCAAGATCACTCAAGAGTTTTTTAACAATTTTTACTTCTACACAGATACCATTAAATTGCAATAAGTTTTAAAATATAATATGGGAATGCTTTGAATTACACGATTTTCTTGTAATTCGAAATCGTATTGAATTCCATGTAACAGAAAACTGGGCTACGTGATCTTGGAAATTCATAAAAAAAATTTTATTAAACAAAAATTGTTTGAAAACCGTCTAAGTTAAGTACCGTGTAACTCGATGGTTACCTGTATAATATTGTAATTTATATTATAAATAAAATTTTGCTCAAAACTTATCTAGTTATTTAATATGGTGGCGAGAATACTTTATTTTTTATCGATACTTTTTCGCCAAATTTTACTGTTGCACATTTGGCAAATTCAACTAAAGACCAATTTTTATTCAATTGTTACAAAATGTCATGAAAACAAATCGACCATACATTATCTTTAATGTGCTTTCTTGTCGTATTCTAAATGTCTACTATAAGTGCTTTTTGTGATTGTTAAATGAAAAATTGCTTAAGGTTATATAAAATGATAGAACGAAAGAAAAACCGAGGAAAAAATTTCCGTGGTTGTTATATTTATTAATTTTATGATTGCGTATTTAACTTTATTTATGATTTAATTGAAAAGTTTTCCTTTTACATTGAAAAGTTTTTTTTATGTAGGTATACAGCGACTGCGTGCCCAGTGGACCTAAACACTTTTGATCAGTGGGACCAAAACACTTTAAGTGCGGATTAAAGACTTGACGCTTCTTTATTTTAATTATTTTGACACATTAATAAATGGAAGTTTTTCTTGAAGCGTCTCTTGTTGTTTTTTGTTAATATTTATGAAAACTTAAAATTTGGGAAGAATAATTGGAGTTAATCTTTTTATGTTAAAATTTATGAGAATTGTCTGCGTAACTTACACATTTTGCTGACAAAAGGGCATTGTTTTAAAGTTTATATCCTTCCGTCTTGTCTGAAGATACAATAGAAGTCATTCTTAATTGCATATTATACATTAAATATGCCACTTTAACGCTACAACACAGGACAAAAGAACAAAAAGCTGTAATTTAATACAGAAGTTAATTTATTTTTTATGACAAGTAGATTAGAATTTAATTGATTGTCGATAGGGAGTATGGCATGAATTATTAATTATTTCATTTGTAATTATACGATAGCCGTAATTTATAACCAAATATAAATTTTATTAATATTGTTAGCCCATTTTACACTTAATTGATATTCTCAACTTTTAAACCTGTGGTAGATTTTAGTTGAGTTATCTTTTATTTTTAAACGAGACATTATAACTTTTTTATTCTCGAATTATTCTGAACAAGTAATAAGTAAACTTCATTTAAGTTGGGCTTGTTTTTTATTCCATTTTGAGCTGTATTTTCATTTTAAAAGCATTTCTCATGAATAAGCAAAACCACCGTGTCCCTAGTTCTCCTTTTTTAACCCCTACCCCTATGTAAACCCCGTTCTGGCGAAATTACACTTTTAGAGGTACTGTCCTTTACAAACCAGCTTGATTTTATCTTTATTACACTATTAGTGAATCCATACTTTCTGTATTTCTAATTCCGTATTTGTAATAAATTTATAACAATTTCGCATAAATTAATTTATATTCAAAATTTCTACATCAAAATTGCTCTTTATATACCTTCTTTATGAACTTCTTTCTATTAAAAAATTTAAAATTGTAAAATTATAGTTCATCGTTACATTATTATAATCTACCAACTTAGCACGCATAACAAAACAGATCAACAGGCAAGACCGTCTTCAGCATAAGCTCACTGAAAACTAACAGGAAATTTATTTATGACATCAGAACTGTAAGTGCGTTTATTATGCAGTGAGATTCACTTTAATCTGTCTACGAATTCAAATTTTAATTTTCCAAAACGATTTTATAAGAATATTACGTAACTAATTACGTAATGTCATTCATTAAGTAACTCGGGGATGATGATGAAATGTGATACATTACCGTAATATAAAAACATATTGGTAAATCTTCTAAGAGCTGCTTCAAAAAACCTACCGTATTGGCTTAGAGATCACGTAGGCACTTCCAAGACGACAGTAACCCCAAGCACACATTTCGTCTAGTGCGGATGTAGCTTAATGATTAAGAAATTGATAAAGTGGAGGTTAAATTTTCTAAGACAAATTGTTTAAAAGTAAGCATTATTCGCTATTACGGGAACTACAATATTATAATTAGAAAAGTCAGGAGTTAAACTTAACAAATGAAATAGATCATCTACCTATTATGCGTTTTATTATCCCCAACAGGGATCCTAATAGTAGTTAGAAGAAAATGAGTAGAATTAGATTGAAACAGTTCTTATAAGGAATTAGTTATTAGCAGCTTACATAGCAGGGCTGCTAATGAATGCCAAAAAAGTTTTGTACAGATAACCAATAAACTTATATTGACTTAAAAGTTTTAGAATAATTTATAATTTATTGATTTTATTTCACCAATTAATGAAAACAAGCAGTTTTAAATAATCTCATGCTCTAAATATATAAAATGTTAATTCGTTTTCAGCACTACTTGAATAATTAACATTTAACATTTAAAGTTATACGTATAGATCATAATTAGGGCATTAGCTGGATAAAATTTAAAACTGATTAATCAGCCAATTTGTAAAAAATTGCTTTCCTTCTGTGAATCGCTATTCTTCTTTCACCAGCTAAATAAGAATTGCTTTTAAAATTCTTAGGTATCAAAATGTTACTCTTACTAATTTAGTTTTTAAAATTAAAGTTTTTATAAAAGCAACAAGCTAAAGTAATTTATTTTGGAGCTGGGTAATTTAATAAAAATTCAAATATTAATTTGCGAGTAGAGTGCAGTATCCTGTTTATTATAAATGGATTACGTTTGCAAATATGATAAACGAAAAGGTAGGTAAACAGAAAGCATAAAGTCGAGTTAATTTTCCAAAAATGATTTTGAAATACAGGTGTAACAGAAAAACTTATTTGCTATGATTCTTTTGTAATTTTACAAGGTGACGTCAGAAGTTTTAATTATTATTATTATTTAGCATTACATTCTTTTCAGAATTGAGCTGTCTGCTTAGAGACTTACAAGATCCTTTTCTGAGGGGGATTAGTCCTCTTTGTCCTTAATTTACATAAATAATTTACATTGCATTCACATCGTTAATTCACTATCACTTTTCTCTTCGTTACAGTTTTGCGTGTGTTCTTGCTTCCTTCACTATTAATTTCCATCTCTTCCTATCACAGCACATCTGACGCCAGTTCTCAACTTTCATATCCCTGAGGTCCTCTGTCACATTTTTCCACCATCGTGCCTTAGGTCTTCCTCTCATTCTCTCCACATCCGGTTTCCACATGGTCAAACGTTGAGTCACATCCTCATTACTGCTACGCATTATGTGTCCCAGCCATCTTATACGTTGAGCCTTCATGAATCTTACCACGTCTTCTCCGTCCATCTCTCTCAGAATTTCGAAATTCATTCTCGGTCTGGTCTCACCATCTATTCTTTTCGGTCCTAAAATTCCTCTCAATATCTTTCTTTCAAAGACTCTGAACTGCTCCTCTTCTCTGCGTGTAATGCTCATGGTTTCGGCAGCGTATGTCACAACCGGTCTTATCAGTGTCTTATATATTGTAACTTTTGACTTTTTCGATATCTGCCTATCTTTCAAAATATCCTTATTCGCAAAATATGCTCTGTAACCAGCCTGTATCCTTGCTCTAACTTCTTCTCCTCCATCGTTATTACTGACTAAACGCACTCCTAAGTAGTTAAAGCTTTCGACCTTCTGGAAAATGCAGTCATTTATCCTTATCTCAGTTACGTTGTCGGCACCTGTTCTTTGGCATTTCATGTATTTAGTCTTATTCACATTCACCTTCAATCCCACCTCTTCTGCAGCCACTTTTAATTTTCTTAGTAATTTCTTCATTCCTGCTTCTGTTCTTGAGATGATTACGACGTCATCGGCGTATGCTATCAGTTGACTCTCTTTATTTATTATTGTTCCGTTACACTTAGATTTTCTGATAATATATTCTAACACTAGATTGAATAAAGTCGCTGACATCGCATCACCCTGCCTTACACCGGTATTCACTTCTATGCTTTCCGTTTCCCCATCCGGTGTCCTTATTTTCGCCGTTGTTTTCTTTAGAGTCATCATGACTAACCGTCTTAATTTCTTTGGTATTTCCAATTCCTTCATAATTTTACTCAATTTTCTTCTGCTCAATGTGTCGAAAGCCTACTTAAAGTCTACGAAGAGCAGGTATAAGTCCATATCGTAATCGTAGCTCCTCTCTCCTATTTGTTTCAGGCAATGTATGGCACCAATCGTAGACCTGCCTCTTCTGAAACCGAACTGATAATTTCCTATTATTTTCTCTGTGTATTCCTTAAGTCTGTTGTGTATTACCGATGATAATACCTTATAGGTGACGTTTAGGAGTGTTATACCTCTATAATTTTCGCATATTTCTGCATCTCCCTTCTTTCTCAGTGTAACGATTATTCCTTCCCACCATTTCTCCGGCATTTTTTCCTGCCTCCATATTATTTTTATCAATTCATATATTTTGTCATGTAGTGCCTTTCCACCGTACTTTATCATTTCTGCCGTTATTTCATCACTGCCTGCGGCCTTTCCATTTTTAAGCCTTTTAATTGCTTCTAATATTTCTTCCTTTTCGGGTTCTGCTATTTCTTCTGCGTTCTCTTTTTCTTCTTTTTCAGTACTTTCTATTACATCTTCCTGTTGTATGCTTAGCAGCCCCTCGAAATGCTTCATCCAAATATTCTTAATTTTTTCCGGGTCACTTTCCAGTTTACCATCCTTATTCTTCATTCCTCTTATTTTGATCGCATGCGTCTTTCTTTTGTTGCCAATTTGATCATAAAATGCCTTCATGTTGTGTTTAGTGCTACTCTCCTCTATTTCTTTCATTTTTTCGTCCAACCATTTGTTCTTTTTCTGTTTGTACAGCTTGTCGGCCTCTTTTCTTTTTTCTCTATAACTCTTAAGGTCTTTTTCCTCGTTCGTCTCTAACCACCTGAGTCTTGCCTTTCTTTTGAGTATATTCATCTCACTACATTCGTTGTCAAACCATGCTTTTCGCTTTGATCTCTCTTTATATCCCATTACTTGCCTTGCCGTTATGGTGATGCTATCTGATATTATCTTCCATTCCTCATCTATGTCAATTATATTTTCATTCTTCCTCTTTTCCATTTCTTCTTTTAATTTATCTACGTACTTCACTCTGACTGCATCCTGTTTAAGTTTTTCCACTGCCATAAGTTTCTTTGTTTCTTGTTTATTTTTTACCAATGATGTCTTCTGTTTAACTTCCGCTATTACGAGGTAGTGATCTGAGTCAGCATTGGCTCCTCTGTACGATCTCACATCTTTTATCGACGAGTCTCTTCTTTTTGTCACCAATACGTGGTCAATCTGATTGCCCTCTATGGTACTCCCTCCCGGCCAGTTCCATGTAATCTTATGTGCTTTTCTATGTTTAAATTTGGTACTCGATATTGTCATGTCCAGTGCTACCGCTAGATCGCACAACCTTGTACCGTTGTCGTTTGTGTGGTTGTGTATTATCTCCTTACCAGCTACGGCTCTTATATAGTCTTCTCTCCCGATTTTCGCATTTAAGTCTCCCACTAGTACTATTGTGTCATGTTTGGGTATTGTTTCGTATAATATCTCCAATTCGCAATAAAACTCTTCCTTCTCATCCTCCCCACTTTCCTCGGTTGGCGCGTATGCATTTACTATTGATAAGTTATTTGGACTCGTCTTAATTCTCAGATATGAAAGTCTGCCCCCCATCGGCTTAAAGTGCAATATATTTTTGATCATTCTCCCCAAAACAAAAAACCCTGTGCCGTTCCTACCCTGATCACTTTCTCCTGAATACAGGAAAGTAAAACCTCCTTGAACAACCTCTTCAGCTCCTTTCCACCTTGTTTCTTGCACCGCTGCTATGGCAACTCCGTATTTTTCCAATTCATTTGCCACCTCCTTCATCTTCCCCGCTCTCAACATCGTTCTTACATTCCACGTACCTATCCTAATTATCTCTTGCTTCAGGGTTTTTCTATTTCTCTTATTCGTTTTGCCATTTCCTCGCCTATCCGTCATCAAAGCATCCTGCCAATCATCTCTAATCAGTTTTTTAAAGTAGGATCAGGCGCATCCAATTTTCTTTCAATCAGTTCTCTTTTTTGTTCGTCCCAGAATATCACTTTGCCTGCCATGATGAGTTTTAAGTGTCCCAATTTTACTCTATTACCCTTCTCTCTCTCCTCTCTTGCCCTTTCTCTAATTTTTTTCATTATCATTCTTTCTGTTTGGGTAAGATCGGAGTCCATGTATATTTCACTACCTACTAATTTGATCTTATTCTTTAGTATTTCGATTTTGTCTTCCCACTTATCCAGCTCGAATATGCATCTCCTTTCCCCTACTTTGTACGCTTTTATTATTTCGATATCTATTCCCATTTTATCTTTCACGAGATTTTTTATTGCCATCTTTAGCCTCGAGGGATCTCTCTCATTTATTGCTATTCCACTCAACACAACATTGTTTCGTATCTTCTCTCTCTCTATTTTTTCCAGTTTAATCTCGAGTTCTGCGCTTTTCATTTCCCATCTTCCAATTTCCTCCTTCAGCTTTTCTGACGTTTCTTTATTTGCATCCTTCACTGCACGGACTTCTTTATCAGTTTGCTCCGCTTTGATAATTACTTCCGCCACCACCTCTTTTAAATCGTTTATTTCATGCTTTATTTCGTTGATACTTGTTTTTATGTCTGCCATGAAATTTGCCATCATACTAGTAAGGTGATCTATTTTACCCTCCATCCTGGTATTTTCTTTACACTTTCTCACCCCTCTTGGTGATTTTCTGTTATCTGAACTACTATTTTCTACCTCATCACTCAAATCTCCAGTTTTTGGCCAGGCTGTGGTAGGAGATCTAACAATCTTTTTGCTTTTTCTAAAAATTTCAAATGAGGCTATTCTTTTTTTTCCGTTCTCATCCGCAGTTGATCCTCCACTGCGCTCCCCACACTCACTTCGCTCCACCTGCTTAACATCAGACATATTGAACTTAAATGGTTTTTCACCGGTGTTCGCTCCAAATACTCTTTTGATGTAACTTCTTGTTTTTGTACAATTAAGTCAGTGCGACATAAAACCACTCTGCTTTTCTTTATCTTACGTGCGTACAGCGTGAGTGCCCGGTTCAACACCTCGGAAACACTCACACTACAACAAACTTTATGTATTTATGGTTTCTCACCTTTTCTCTCTCAGTTCCTTACACTTCTTTAAGTTGTTACTATTTGACGATTGGTACCATGTAATTAACTATCCAAGGTTATAATCAAAACTAACCTCAATATTTCTCTTTTGACTTCCAAAAAATACCTTCGGCGTTCTGTTCCTGTGTCGTCAACACGTTTTCAACCTTCTTCACCCTTCCTTTTTTACAATGTCGCTTCAAACTTTCCTAAATCTCACTATTACTTATCGAAATCACTAAAATTCACGCACACGTCATACAGGACCCAACTAATTCATCATAATTCTGAAGTTTTAATACGATATGTTATTATTTATCTTGTTTTCTGATGTTTTGCTGTTTTGCCTGTTATTTTTTAAAATAAGGAACTCATCAAAAGATTGTGATACGTTTACAAAAAAGCAACCCAAAAAAATATTGCCGACTTTTACAATACGACCAATGCTTGGCTTAGCACTAGTAAACCGACCGTTATTGGCACCCAACGCTGGAACCAAGCTGAAACTAATGCTGTTTACCGTTGATTTGGCGGTGCTCAGCTAAAGTATCGGCGTACAGTGGATGGCTAATGCTGGGCCAGTATTGTTTACCGTTACTTTACCTGTAATCAGCACTGTACCAAAACTGGGAACCAACGTTGCACCAACGCTAGCCGCCAACCGTAAGATGTTATCATTTCAGCATTGGGCCAATGCTGGAAATTGATATCATAAAGGTTATCCCGATAACAATTAGGTAACTGTGTCGACGAATTTACGTTCATAACAGATACTCCGACGATATTATCATTTCATGACAGTATTTATTCCATCAGGCAACTTTACTGACGTATTTACTCCAGCCGATATGTACACGGATCTTAAGGTATTTTTACCTTAATCTTAAGGATCTTTTAAGTATTTATTTAGTATTTCATACTGAATTAAAATTTATAAATATTTTATAGTTTTTGATCTTGTGAAAATTATTTTTAATAAATTACAAGTTATCGGACATGAAATAAATTATTGTATTATATAAACTATGACATATGTCTCGTAATAATATTACGTTAAAATTCTAACATTTTAACGGTTAGTACAGTTTTACCATTAAAACGATTGTATTTTATAAACTATAGATTGAAGAAGTCTTCCCTATAGACTTCGATAAACGTGACAGTTCAACAGATGGTTTTAGTATCAGTGGGAGAGCTCTGTTGTGGTAGCTCGAGAGTTCTTATCCATATAAGAGAGGATTACGCGTGCGGTTACATCAAGAATTCCATTGCATTGCATTTGTAGAAACTACCAAAACGTGTTGAAAAGTATACCACCAATTTTGAAAGCAGCAATAATAAAGAAGTTAAAAAAACTTTATTTAAATTTAATTTTCACAAAGTTTTACTCATTTTAACATTTTTTTCCTAAAATAATATTAACTTTACATATAAAATTTGTAACAATTGAATTTTTGTTTTCCTTCGGGATAATTCAAGGGGAAAAGTTCAAACTTTCCTGCCATAATTTAAATAAAGAATTTGTAAAAGTCGAAAAAATGTTATCACTGTTTTGACATGTTTTGTTTTTAATTTAAGATTCAAATTTTTATAATTTCAACACGAAAATTTTGATAAGTGTTACTTTTGTAATATCTTTAAAGCAGGGTAGGTAAACCACAAGTGCTGGTTCTGGTATTTGTCACTTTTTGTTCTTTGAAAATTTTTTATAGTTGGTGGAAGATACGCAAATCTTACGGTAATTGTGGAAACTTATGGCGTCGTTACTCCACTACCATTAGATGAGGCGATTAAGTTAAAATATGTAATATAAATGGCTTTCATATACGTAATAATTACTAGCTTGTAAAGGCGAGTGTTGTCCACCTTTTCACTTATTAAACTTTTATATTGGTAATTCTTTTAATTGTAGCCAATCAAGAGTGCGTTACGAACAGATACATATAGATTTGGTGATTTATTATGTATGTTTTAATATGAATTTTTCATTCGGTATTTTTACATATTTATAGGCAAAGCCATCTCAAATTTCTATAGCCCTAAACTCCCAGGTCCTGCAAGCCAACCATTGCAACTATTTAAGTTAGATATATCCATATGGCTTAGTATGTGATGTGGGGCGCTCTGGAGTGTATGGAATACTCCCCAGGTTCAGGATGTTAAAAGTTACACAATTTTTAAATAATCATAATAAACTGTCATTAAGTTTTTGTTTACTTTTCGTCCTTGCTTATGGATAATGCAACTGTTTTTAGAACCTGCAGCCTACTCACTCGGAGAGAAAGCGACAAATCAGATTTGTTTGTCCACTTTGTAAGTTGTAAACTTGTTTTAGATTGGTAAACATTTTGGTTACGAACCAATCAGACTCGCTTCTATAAATGACACGGTGGAGAAGCTCTCTAGTAAATAATTGTATTGGATTGGCTTTTAATTTTAAAGCAGTACTATAAAGTTCCGCCATCTGTTGATATTTTCTTTAACAACACGTTTCCAAAATTTCCATTAGGTTTGCGTATCTGAGATCTAAATTAAGTTAACAGTCTTTTCTTAAACTTCTTTTACTAAAACTTCCAGTGCTAGATAACGTAGAAAGTACTTAATCATGAAAATTAAATGAAAGAAGAAAAAAAATGTGAGAGTTACAGTTTAAGTGATAACCTAAATTACTCATTAGTGAATTTATTGACCATTCAATCAAGTACATAGCAAAAACTATTTATTCTAATTTTCAAAGTCTTTCCATTACATCGGAAAATGTACTAACCTTAAGATGGCATTAAAAAACTGGGTTACACTTTGTCAACCTTTAACAAGTTATTATAAAAAATTTTCAATCGTTTCAATTTATAAATCGTTTATATTACGTAAAGTAAATGTGTTTTAAAAATATACTTAAAAAGAACTAACTTGTTGAGATAATTCTTTAAGACCTTGCCAGGAAACTGCAGTGTTACGTTATCGATTGAAATTTTATAAACTAATAAGGGGAGGGACAACTTTGGTCATCATTGATCCTCACCACAATCAACATTTGCAACTGATCAAAAAATATTTAGAATACGTAAAAACTAGATTTTTGAAAAAGAAGGAAAGTTATTTTTTTGGCACTATTATGAACAAATAATAATTTATCCTTCTTTGCTCAGATCGAAAATTTTTCTGGTGTAGTGTAGCTACCCAGTCGAATCTGTTCTATTTTCTGCGCTGACAAGCGTAGTCAAATGTGGCCACAATCATGTGTAATTAATAAATCAACCGACTGAATAATATTATAATTATGATTTCCCAAACCATCAACAGCATGATGTCTGATGTAGCGGAACACAAAATTCATTTTAGTCGGGTGGCTGCTACTTCTTTATTTACGATGTTGGTTATTTATGTTTGCATTAGTTTTTTACGGTTTTTACGATTCTTTTATGATAAATCGGCACTAAAGTAGTAGAAATAGACAGTAAAGTAAGACTTAATTCGCACTATAGTATAACTTTTATGCACGATTTTGAGATATTTCGTAGCAGCTTTAATGAATAATTTCCGTGGTATCATCCTTTGCTGCGTGGCGTATAGAATTCCTAATAACTTCAAAATTACCCCTAGTAGCATTAAAAAAGTATGTAGTAATATTTTGGTTATTACGGGCTGATTGTAATGTTTAGTAACTTTTAAGAAATGCACTTAACAGAATTATCTATTATTAAACTTTGTAATAGCAATAAAAATAATCACGGTAAAATTAACGGTACTTGATAAATTTGCACATCTATAGTATATTAAGCTTCAATAATCGTTGCTTCTTTAAATGCTACTAAAGAAATAAATTAAAATTATTTTTTTCTAATGAAAAAATTAGTGACAGAAAATATATTTTATTTGTTTCTTTGACGGTATTAAATAAGCGACTGTAATTGATCTTTTTTTCAATACGTTTCAAGTATCATTGATTTTAGCATACTTATATTTTCATAACTTTTATGATACTAATAAGTCGTTAAAGATTATAATCTAAATTATCTACTATTTTGCTTCTCAATCAAGTAGATACTCACAGAAACTTGAACAAATTAATCCATAACTTTCATAAAACGAAGAGGTACTAAAAATTAATTAATCTACCGGTTTTACTTCACCATAATTATTTTTTCAAACTAGAACATATCGAATGGTGCAGAAAAAAGCAGCAATTTAATTGCTACAGCTATTTTAGTCGGGGAAGTGTACAAAGATATAATTTATTATGATTTGATTTTATATACAGGCAGCTCCCCGACTCAAACACTTTATACCTTTGGCACTTCTAAAATAACAAGTTAAATTAGTTTTTAATGACTTTAAGCATTTTTAGACATCTGAATTTGCACTGCAGTGGTTGTTATTACAACCTGATCGAGTCGAACAATGCAAGTTTAATACAAATAACCTTTTCTATTATTTTGTATTTTATTGCGGCTGGTTTGTACAAAAGGAAATCATTTGATATCGAGGCAGTTTTTTCGTTGATCGCGGAAGATATTATTACTGAAGTTGACGTTGAACGAGTTTACTTTCTTCAAACTTATTAAAGTTAGACGCTCTCTAGAGAATCAAATTCAATATACGATACTGAAAAACTAATAAAAATATTTTACATACTTTTAAAATTTTACATTTTAAGTGGTTTAAATTCTTTCCTATGCATGTTGAACAATTTTTTTTATTACAAAATTCTAAATTTGAATTTATAGAAGTATGTAAATAAATAAATTTATGTTTGCAGATTCAAAATTATATTCAAACACTAATCTGTATTTATTTAACTATAAGATTACGGAAACGTGATTATTTATAATGTTGAATATCTCGTGGAATGGTTGGGTTGTAAATATAGTGGGTTCGTGTTCACCCCTAAACAATTATTTGTACATGCATTATTTCAGTTACAATTTCTAAAGATACAAATTTTAGCAAAAATGTTTAATTTCTACTGTACCATTCTTATTTTTACGATGCTAACTTTTGAAATACATAAAATAAAAGTTTAACTTGCAATATAAAATTAATAAGAATTAGAAGGAATAAGAAAATTATTTAAAAGCAAAGTAGTAGTTTTATTTATTTATTATTTATAAGCGTTTTTGTGCTACTTTATATTAATAACATTTTGGTAGAGCGATCAAATATTTCAGCATGTAAAGCAAATATTGTATAAGCAATTTCCAAATTAATTCAGGTTTCCTAATTAAAGCAATATTTGCTTTTGCCTCCGGTAAAGTTGAAAAATTTTTTTTCTCTTTTGTACTGTTTAGTTAATTTATTTTTTAAACATTGTAGACTAACGATATCGTTTATAAATTTACGCACCTATACGTTTTTTGGATTCCTTCCTTTCCACCCACGTGTGATAAAACTTGAAATTAAAGATTAAAATAAAAAATTAAATTATAACGAAATTCAATTATGTGCGTCTATATTATTCCATTCACATTTTATCTTTACATTTGCACAAGTAAATCTAACAAAACCATTTGAGCTTATGTAAATTGTTTAGATTTAATTGAATTTAATGTTTCTAAGAATTTACTTGTTAGTTTAAATTACATGACGTATAATTAAATACAAACCCAATTAATTTTGAAGTTATTAATTAATCTCCGCATATTAACTAACTTTAAACATTTGTTTTAAACTTTTTTAATTAACGATATAATTATTGAAGTTTGATTATCGTACACTCGATTGTGAAAATTGTTTTCTAGAAAATGCAATTTAAAACATTAATTACGTTTTGCATTTTTAATAGCTGGTCAATATCGGCGGCGGTTTTCTAAAGCTTTTCGCTATCGATCTTATAGAAAAAGTTTACCATATTGTAGTATCGCATAGACTATAGTTAATTACACTGAAAAGAAAATGAATAGCAATATTTTCATATTTTAAGTCCTTTACGGTCATCAGCTAGATAAAATCAAAACAAGTCATCATTCAATCTTTGCCTGCCTATTTTAATGTTTAAGTTTTACTTTTGTAAAGTAAATTTCTGTTTTTTAGTACAGTAATGCTTATAAGTTTAGGTCGTACATGACTTTTGCGTTACTAACAGACATACAGATAACTAGATAGACTGACATACCACCTCTAATTTTTATACTATGTAACTATGGTAAACTTTTTTATTGCAAATGAAACTTCGAAATATTTTGTTTTAATTGGGAATATATTGGACTCTTTCAATCGTTTTTTTTTATCTGATGGAGAATTCTTGAAAGCACGAATGGAAAATAAAATTCTTGAATGCGCCGGCTAGCTATAACTCTTGCTTTATGTTGAATTGTAAGCAACGAGTGCGATCAAATCACAGAAAATTTTCACAATATTATAATTATCACTACGAAAAAAGTTTAATTAAAAGTTTGGTTAAAATTTCTATTACTTAATAAATTTTAAGCATCAAAACTGTTTATCTATCTGTTAGTAACGCATTTCTGATTGGTTAGATTAAAGAGAAATTGCATAATAAATCTCGCAATAATTCACCGGAATTTTTTATCTTTTTCACTATGTTTTGTCACGTGCAGAGTCCTGGCGAATCTTGGCTGTGATGTGGTTGTTAATGCTTTTCATAAACTGTCAGCAAATATGTAATTGTTTTCTGCAGATCATTTTAATTTGCTGAAATTTCACGAAAAGGATTTAATTTTTATTGGTTACGTGAGTTGGTAATTTTAATTTAATATTAATTTTACAGGTTAATAATAATTTATATTATGGTTTGAATAAAATGCCAATAAGTTAGATTCGTTAAATATCCGAAATTTTTTAATGACATCCTGAAAGAATAAAGTAAAGGGAAAAATGTTAAGAGGAAATTGAGTAATTTGAAAAATTGATTTTAATGATTTATTATGTTTAATTTATTTTAGTCATTATTTTTGCATTTGGAAAAGGTAAATAACAGTTTTAATAAATAAGCGAGATTAAAAGTAAATTTATATAAACGTAGCGAAACAATTTTAATAATACGATTTGGTCATGCGTGTATCCAATGTATCGGAAAATTCCTTTTTTTAGTGAATTTTTTCAGGTCAAATGTGATACATTTATAACCAACTGCCTCTCGAAAAATATGAGAAATGAAATACGTGCACTCAAACTTCAAATGCATCCCTTCAACTTTGAATTTGTTAATTTTATTTTTGTCAAGTCCTGCACATTTTAATTTATATAATTTTAATTAAATATTGGGAGAAGCTTGTTTAATTTTTTTGTGTAGTACTTTGCATGTAAATTAAAATACGGCTGAATTGGATTTCATTTCTAATTATTAAATGTCAGGTTAGTCACAGGAATTTTAATATGAAGTCATTAATTTGAACGGCGAGGGTTGCGGAAGAGGATGTTGGTAGACTAGGAAAAAATATTGCAGTAATTCGTTTTATATTTAAACTATTTTAAATATTTTGTGTAATTAAACATGGGTACCTACCTATATTTTTACGTTTTTTTCTTTTTCGTATTTTAATTTGTTTGAATATAAATTATTTTGTACGATACGAATAATAAAACAATAAAAGTAAACTTTGTAAATGGTCGTTTTTTTGTTTCGTTTTATTATCTTGATTACACTTTGATTGCATGCTATTATGGAATGGTTTGTTTTTTTATGGCTGCGTATTATTTGCGAGTTTGTCATATTTCAAATTATTCTAATTTATATTTAACTTTTGTGTTCAAAATTTGTTTACTACTTTTTCAACGTAAAATTGTTTGCAAATACTTTTGAATGTTTTAAACATTTTTATAAATACATCAAAATCCAGTTTAATTAAAATGGCAATCATTTTTTTCTACTTTAAGCACATCAAATTGTCAATAAGTCGGTCCAGTTTTCACGTTCTGCAATAATGTAAAGACGCTGAAAATTCAAGCAATAAAAGACAATCAAATGAAATATAATAAAATTAAATGAAAAGTAAAGCAAGTGAGAATTTCCTATATTCGCAATAGGTAAAGCAAAGACGCGAACAGAAAGTTTTTCTTTAAGAAAATTTGGCATATGTTGGAGATAAATTTGATAAAAATTCTTTTTTTTTAACAATATATTTTTCATGTACTAAATGCGAAAAAACGATTGGCACGGCAACTGATAAACTGAAAATTACTTTTATTCCACGAATCTAAGGGAGAGATTCTAGAAAACTACGAAATTGAAACTTTGAATATAAAATTTTACAATTTTTTGAAAATTACGTTTCATATAAAAAAGTCCGTGACAGTATAATTTTACTGTTTTAATAATTTAGCGATTGAATACATTCAAAGCAGTAAATTGTTGTAAATGTCGTTTTTTAACAAGAATTTTATTAATTTGTTTGAAACACATGAACACATTTTAACCTAAAATATAAACTTAGCCAAATTTTGAATTCATTTGCAAACTAAAAGGATTGGTTTTGAGAATTTTTCCTCTTTTTTATAAATTTTATTCAGATTTGACGCAGCCGATTTTCCATCGAGTTTTGGCACGCCTCTGGTTAAACCTAGTTTCGTTACACGCTAATCCGTCCAGCCCAAAATTTATTTCACATCAATTGCTTTAGCATTGCAAAATTTGCTCTTGTGTCTCTCTCAAAATTTATTCTTTTGGCACTTACAAGTTTTCGGTTTTTTCCTGCTATTAATTTAACACTTATTCATTATAATGATATTTTGCAATGGTTAGCCAATTTTGGTTGGTTATGGTTAGCGATTTGGTACATTATAGAAATGACATAATATTCGGCTGTGCTTTATAAAATTTGACTGCAATATAAAATCCGGAAGGGATTTTGAGTTGGATTTTTATTATGTGGAGGACAAATTATTATGGAGAGTAGTAGTCAAGCGAGTTGACTACGAACGCTCAATACCCGGTTCGAATTTGGGTGAAAGTACAACTTTATTCTAGCCGTCTGCATGAATAGTGTTAATAATCTTTTTATTATTTATTATTTTTTATCTCTTGTACAGTTTTAATTCCAAAGTTTCTTAGGACTACACAGTCCTTGGAAGTCTTGGAATTTTTCTGAATAATCCGAGAAAATATTTAAATAAATTAATAGTAAAAAAATATTTTTAAAAACAAGCTTTTATTTAATTGGTCTAAAAAAACGAAACAATCACGATTTGATCCTGATTGATCTTGATTGATTGAGGTGGATTTGATCCACCGGCTTAACGTGCCTTCCGAAGCACGGAGACGAGTCATAAGAAAGTTGCCCTTCTCCGGATTTGAACCCGGTACCTCGCAGTCGCAGTTGATCGCGTTATCTACAAGGCAAATGACCGTCTCAATTTTTATTTTTTTTTTTTTATATCAAATTATTATTTTTAAAATACAAAATTCAAAGAAGTGATTTTTTGGAAAGCAATCGCCAAAAAATTGCATTAAATTATGGACATTTTGAGCTGTTAAAGGAATTGACAGGTGTTTAGTTTTCCAAAATGAAAATGATTAGTGTTTATAAAATAATTTACGAGCAAAAATGTATTTGGATTGATACCATTTTAATGCTTATTCTTGGCAATGGGAAGCAGAAATCTTAAAAAATTAATTTAGGAAGTTATACATAAATTTCTTGTTTAAACGTTTTCATTCAGGTGTCTTCAGAGACAAGTACTTATGCAGCTGTAACCTTCGGGTTTCAGCTGAAAAAGTTGCAGATACAGCTGAACATGTGCAAAAATTAGGGCTACCGCTTTTGCTGCAACTTCTGCAGCTGCAGCCTTAAGGTAACAGAAGATAGCGGTTGTAAAAGTCACTATGTCTGAAAGCATCTTCAATTCTAACAAAAACTTAACCAAACACTAAAATATTTAAATTTTAGCTAAGAAGATAACATTTTTTTGGAAATGTTTTTTTTAAAAGCACTTTGAAGACATTTTTTATTTACGCTTTGTGACAGGGCAGAAGAATTTGAAGTATTTTTGAAAATATATGATAAAACGTGGAACGGATAAACGTGGTCCGCCTCGGGTATGTTTACTCGACTGGAATGAGAAAAAGGTTGGACAAGGAGTTTTTAATTGTTACTTGATAAAATCTGTTAGAGCTTAACTTTTTGTGGAAGACAGAGGTATGGTTATTTATCCTCAGACTGTGGAATAGTAAGAGAGTGGAATGGTGGAGTTGGAAGACAAATTGTTCAGGAATGATGTTATGATTTTCGGAATCTTTTTTTTAGAATTTGGATAGTGAGTAGGGACATCTTCGACGCTAACTTAAGAGAATATCATTGGGTTTGCTTGATTTTGGTTTCTCTTCTTCCCCCAGATTACAAGATTACCTAATTATATTGGAGTTACAAAAAACCCTAAATTTTCTTTTTTACAAAATTCTTACTTCCGAACTGCATTATTATTGGAAAAAGTTGTATGAAATATTTTCTTAAAGTTGTTTCGCATATTACGGGAAGATTTCATTAGAAAAATTAAGAACTATACATATTATTATCAATTTTTCACCTTAAAGTGTTTTTAATACTTTCTTATTGCCTCGCAATTTAAAAGTTCTAAATTATAATGCACTTTCATTAGACATAAGAACGATAAGCATTGACATTTTTATTTGATTGAAAAGTAAATGTAAGTATACTTAGTTCACGTTTGTAATGTCAATTATTTCTTCTATTTATAAGTTTTCTAATACCATAAACTTGATTTGCAAATAGTTTTTGCAGTTAATTACAGTTACTTGTTCTGTATATTATGCAATTTCAAATTTCACTTTTCTTACTACATTGATTTATTAATAACTGATAACTGAAAACAATTTGCATTACATAATTGCATTATTATAAATTTTTAATAACAATGCAAATTTAGAAAGTCATTACTTTTATTATTTTTTATTGTTACATTTTTGTGATAGATAATTGTAATAGCAATGGATTGAAAAATAATAAAATTGTATTTTTGCTGAAATTGAAATTCTTTGGTAGGCCAACGTAATTGAAAAGTAACTCAAAGAAGAGACGTGAAAGCAAATAAGAACACAATTCTATAACTAAATTGATTTTGAAGTGTCAACGTTTTCATCATTACATTTGGCATCTCAAAGTACTAAAAATAAAAAACACTTTTTATTTCGGTATTGAATAAGACACTTTGATTTGAACATTTTTTATATGCCAACATATTTTTTAAATTGCTCTCGCTTTTAATAATTTCTATCATATTCTTCTTCCTAGTAATGCAGGGCTTTATCCTATTATCATCTTTTCTCCTACATACGGTGTTCGTACAAAGTGATATTATATAATGTTTCGTGGAATCCGAACCACGGATAATTTTCCATTAATTTTTATTTAGCCTGGGATCGCACCGGATACCTCTTATAAAATTTATAAATTTGTAAATTATGTAGGCATTTCATTTAACAATTACGTTTTAGTAATATCGCTAATTTCGAAAATTATACTTGAGAATTTTCGATTAATTAAGTTTTCAAATTAACTGCTAATAAGTTTACATAAATCGTATAAATTCTATTAGAAGTTTGTAGGACACTTCAAATTACATTACTAAATTATTAAGAAAAAAAAACGGTAATCTATGAATTACATTTAATTTTCATTCCCTTAGAGGATGAACAATATCCTATATGTACGTCAAGGGAGTTTTATTGCTTTTATTCTTTTAATGGAGTTTTCAAAACTTAAGATTATTTTTATATCTAGAATTAAGTTTGTTATAGAACACAATTCATCTAAAAAGCTTGGTCGCCACTCTGTCTCATCTAATTTAATTTTTTTTTCTGTAAAGTAATATTCCTTAAATTGATTAAACTATAAATTGTTTTCTGTTTTTTTGGAAGAAGGAAACTTTTGACTTTGAAATCGAAGGTTACATTTTTAAACAATTCAAAGCAGTGCTTTTATCAATGTAGCTTATGCAATTTTTATATTAGATTTAATAAAAAGATGGCGGATTATTACATAAATTGAAATGTCACGCGATATCTCGTTTAATTAATTTTAAAATAACTTAGTTACCATAAATTAGGTTACGTTGTTGCCGCGTATTTGTCTTATAATATATTTTAACGAGTTGTTGGAGAAATTATTTTGTCAAAATTTTATAAATCGATGATGAGAAATAATTTTGGAAAAGTTAAAAGTGCAATTAATTTTGAACGCGGATTTAATTTAAATTATAGACAACTTAATTACGAAGTAACTTTGGTGCGCTATCAGAACAGCTTGAAAATTTTTAATAACTTCACGATTTTTATTAAAATGTGTTGCAATTTTTTGTAACTTTATTGATCGATTATTATACAAGATTTTAACCATTTACATAATACCTTACTTCCACAATTATTGATGTGATACTTAACAATGTTATATCTAGATAATAGTAAGATACCAAGCGTTGTTTATGGTGTCTAAATGATAATTATTCATTTCCAACATTGCAATTAATAGGTACCTATAAATTATCTGCGGAAAATGTAATTAAAGTGAAACATTTTCAAATAATTCTTGCATATTGCAATAAGTTGATATATTTGACCAAAATGCTACTCGAACCAGTGCCGGATTTAGCACTTGAGAAGCCCCAGCCGCAATTCAATTTTGAGGACCCCTCTCTAAATATTTTTACTATTTTTAACTATGGTATGCACCATATCGTGGTCCATAACTTGGTAATTAACCAATATAAAATTACAACTGCCTGGCTGTATTTAAAAGGTTACTAATGTTCAGATTGTATTAATTCAATTCGTTATTATGTGTTGAATATTATTATTAATATTTAGAACTAAATTTTAAGACCCCCAATTGAAATCTAACAATAACTAGTACTCAAGTTTAAATATGCAAAGGCAGGCAATAAGCAAAACCGCACTGCTTTGATATTGATTTATGGATAACTAGCCCTTATTCCCAGTCCTTCAGAGAGTGGGTATAGCTGCTGATTAAATGCAAGAAACTATGATAACAAAATAAAGTACAGGAAAATGGCAGTAAAATTGTAGAATCACAATCACAAAGCAAAAATTTCGTAATTCATCTGTTAATTTTGTGATCTGTTGCTCCAATAAATCCTTATTTGATTGCATTAAAACGGAGGAATTGCCGTCACTCGAGTTGCACCCTGTTGTAATGAATGGACTTGCTTAAATTTGTATTTTTTGAATTTTTTTATGTTAGGTGATTTATCACTTTTCTGAATCATGCCGAAAGGCAATCAAGACTTTGTTTTCGATATCTAGTCAATATTTAAATGTATTAAATTATTAGTATGTATGTATCTTGTATATAAATCAGGCTATGCATGGGGGATAATATCACACCGAGTCCATCCAAGTGGATTATTACGTCCTGGTATTAAATTGTCATCATCACAGTGACATGCAAACTTCGGAAGTTGTCTTCAAAATAAATAATAACTAACAACTTTAAAAATTCATTAACGGATGACTGGTGGAAATTTACGTGGTGAAAACAATAAAACACTAATTTTCTTTTGTGGATGCAACGGGAAGCATGAAACTTTAAATTATAGGAATTGACTTTCGATGCCGTTTAAATAAAAACTCAACCTCAAAACTTGCATGATGTTCAATATAGGGTGAGATCAGACACGCACCATGGGAGTTTTAATACTAAAAATTTAATGCTTAATTACTCGTATTTTAGTGAAAAGCTATAGATATGCTGCATCCGCATGTGCTGGTGTTTATAACTTTTTTTCTGAAGAACTAAAACTGTCATTTTATAACAAACAGTATAGTATAGATATTTATCCATCTTCCCAGATGGAGTTCAGGTGGGTGAGATATGTCTCAAAAATATCGGTTTTTTTGTGTTTTGCATTGTCTGTCCTGCAGGATAAAGTACAACATGCAAAATCAGCCAAAAACATTGATTACAAAAACCTTATTGCATGATCACGATTTTGGCATAACCGTCCGATAGGCTCATCAGATGAACACTATAGCTATTTGGTGTATAGTAAGCCAATGGGTGCGTTTAGCGAAGCTCAGCGGCTGAGAAGTTGACTAATCAGGTTTTGCTCAGCGCAAAAATTTTAGGCAACGTTTGTTTAACTTATGATTAGTTTAAGGTTGCTAGGCAATGGTTGCTGACTGTAAGCACATCGTAGCTAAATTCGAACTGCTGAATGTCATTATACCCATCATAGTTGACTGATGACACTAAGCAGCTGAGCTCGCTGAACGCACACAATGAACCCTGATCAGTGATCACGTAATAATTTTTTTAATAAATATTACTGAATAGCATCTATTTTGATTGTTAA
This sequence comes from Rhagonycha fulva, assembly GCA_905340355.1. Classification (NCBI taxonomy): domain Eukaryota; kingdom Metazoa; phylum Arthropoda; class Insecta; order Coleoptera; family Cantharidae; genus Rhagonycha; species Rhagonycha fulva. Next base: position 7,461,707 of record HG996559.1, read on the forward strand.
TGACAAAATCTTATGACATTCTACAAAAACAAATTTTTTAAAACCAAAATCTCAAAATAAATTGCTTTAATTTAGGCCACTTGCTTTGCTGATCTACGATGGAATGGTAGACAGGCCAGCTAAAGGATTACACTCCGTCCTGTACGAGAGCTTGGTTTGCGCTTTGTGGGTTTTTCACTTTGTGACTCAGGCAATCGTTTGGCAACTAAGAAAAAAAATGTGGACGTTATGCTTCAGTTTTCTAAATAAAACTGAGAAGTAAAGAAAAGTAGAATTTATTAATTTAGTATATAAAGTTGAGTTCAAAGATGGAGATAACAATATTTGATTCCAAAATTCCACATAGGAGACACACAAACACGAAACAACGCAAGTAAAATCCAGAATACCCTGAAAGGATACCCTGAAGCAATCAAATTAAAATAAAAAAGTACAATATTGAGTTACCTTCTGAAGACAACTCACAGGTGTAAAAATTAATCGCCCATTCAGGAGACTGCCCAATGCAGACATAAGACGTTGGTAAAATTGACTGAAAATACCTACACATTTGCAAGAGATGTGATCAAGTTATGATAATAAAATTCATCTCCTAACTCAGATCAGTAGGAAAAGTGCGATTTTTTTTCAACGATTTATAGATACAATTAAATTTCTCCATGCAGTCGTCATTTCATTAAAAACAATATTTAAATTTTATCATTTTGATAACAGCCCATCCAATTTGTTGGTTGACAACACTGTCCGTGCAGTACTGGATCGAATATTATTATAAATATTGATTATAAAACAAAATAAATAAGTAATAAACAAATTGAGTCAATTAAGTACGGAAAATATGTGCGAAAACGATCAGAAAAAAATGAAAAAGTAAATAAAAAGTGAGTAATGATTGAAGAGCTATTGTCCTAATTAATTAATGCTGTTTCGCCACTGATCTGTCGCTTGCAAATTTATCATATTTTGCTATTCACTTTTCTTGTGTTTTATATTTTGGTAAGAAACTGTTAGAGTGGTAAATCATTTGACCATCCTATATAATTCTTCATGTTCGACTTACATTAAATACTTTTTTATTTTACTGTAATTTTCCGATAAACATATTTTATAAGTAGTCGGAAATTAAATTGGTGTAGTTTAGCATAAACTGAACGTATAATGAGGCAGTAGTTCAGCGTTAATCGCTTAATCGATACAAATTGAATTTTTTGATAAGAAACGTTAATTTGAATGAAATATACATTAAAGGTTTATTTTGTCGCTTTTTGTCGTTAATCAAAAATTGTACAAAGATAATTATAGGCAATTAGAACGGACAATTTTATATATTTTACAAACAACCAATTTTTCTTTTAAGGAAAAATAGAAAACTATAATATTTGATTCACACCAATTTTCGTGTGGTTTCGTGTCTGCTTTAATAAACATAAAAATTTTATCTTGTGGGAGTTCAAATATTATAGGAGGTATTTATTTATAGCAGCTTTCTACCTGAAGTGTAAATAATAAATTATAATTATTTATCATTTTAGTAAATCTTAAATTCAATTTGTTCTAGCTTTGAAAATATCTAATTTTTAATTACTATATGTTAATTATTATTTAAATTTTGTATCTATCGATTAATTGCTGAAACTCTGATGGCTGTTTTCAATAATAATTGCTTCAAAAAACGTGAGCCGCTGCCTGAGCGCTCGTGAGCAGCAAGGATAATACAACTACCTAATAACTTTCTCGTTAAGCTTTTTACTATTATACCAGGAGTTTTTTACGTTTAAATTTATTTGAGATTACCATTTGTTTTCTTTTATGCGCATAACTATATAATAAATTTTACCACTATGAAGTAAACTAAGAATATTTACAGTCGGCTTTATCGTATAAAATTTTGTCCTATAATTCGTGAGTTGTCAACTTTTTCAAAAATGCTTTTTTATTTTTTTAAAAAACTTTTTTGAATTTTTAGTTACTAGATAAAAAAATGTTTGTTTCATAAATAAAAAATTGAAGTGGAAAAGTCTTGAACTTTTTTTAGTTTGTTAGGTAATAATAAATTCTGATATTATGCTTTTTTACGTGTAATTGTTGTACATATTTATATTTATGCTTTATTAGTTTTTTGTTCCATAAAAACGAGCATCAGAAGCGATCCTTTTTTTAGTTTGTAAATTTTGGTTCATGAAAAATTTAAAGCATTTTATAATGATTCATTGTGTACTGGTATTAAAAAGTAATTTATATGTTCACGTTTTTACTTTTTTATTTGTATTTCCTACTCTATTTATTTTTCTTTTTTAATTCTGTTCATAAAATTGCTTTTATCTTTAGTTAACGTTGTTAAAACTTGATATTTAGTTTGTAATTGAAATTCAAATTAGCAACATCATAAAATCGTTATGTAAATTTTTATATTTTATTAAGGTTCTAACGGTTTACGCAAATAGAAAGAATTACTAGCCTGTAAAAGTTTCGTGAAAATTCTTTTTAATAACCAAAGCAAATAATTTAATTTTGTATTTTGAAATTGTAATTAAAAACAAAAAAGGAGGAAATTTTCCATGTCGATTCTCACCATTGTACGATCAGAAAATGTTTTGCTTGGTGGTAATTAAATTTATTACCGTTTTACGAATAAATTAACAAAGCATTGCCGTAAATTTTGTTATATACCTACACGCTATTACATACTAATCAACCGTATTATCACGAACAGTCAACTAAGTACATAAAAGTTTGATAAGGAAGTTGTTTAGAACTGCTTGTAATATTGGGTTATCATCATCCATTTTTTATATGCTTTTTGTTATATTTTTATTTTTTGTATACTGCTATAATTAGGTTGATACACTCCTTTTATCAAAACTTATGATAATATTCACCGGTGACAGGTAAACCGGAGGTAATAATTTACATTGTTATTACAATAACCCGATAAAACGGTTTTCACGCAGACTATACAAATATGTTATTGAACTTGTAACTTTTGTGATAAGAAAAACTATCATAAATTTTACAAGTCTCTTTTGTAACCCGATAAACTTTTTTATTACAAGTGTGATGAGTGTGATAGTTCAAATCAATCATTTTGATGTTCAAGATGAAGTATCCAAATTCAAAGATCAAGTTTGAAATGATACAGAGTAGAAACTTTCCAAAAGCTTAAGAAAAAATGGCTAATAAACTCGCGAATTGTGGATTTTCAAAATATACGTGAAGCTGTTTGGAAAATCTAATTAAGACCGACAGAGTTGGCACTAATTTGTTTGTCGTATTTTCTTTTCACAAACAAAAAGTGGCTTGCAAGAACGTTAATGGGTTGAGTTTTGAGTAACATTCATGAACTTTGAGAAGCATCATCCCTAAGAATTATTTATATTTCAACCTCAAAACGTTGAATAGGAATATTAACGCTTTAAAATGAAGGTATAGGGTTTAAACCACCACTTCATTTCAAAATATCTGATCTACATAAAATTAAAATGTTAATTTTCCGTTTAATAATATCTATAATAATAATAACAGATGTGAAAGTTGCAATGTTGAAAATAAGGGTGTTCTGTCTTGTCGACCCTTTCTTAAATTGACATATCTACATATAAATTATAGATAAGTTTTCCGGACAAAATAATAAAGATAAGCTAATTTAACATTTGTAAACAACCTGATTGGCTCGTTTAAGATAGTGGTAAACAATTTATTATAATTTACATATTCCACTTCCAAAATTAAAGTATTTTGGATATAAAGGTACTTTGAGTTATTTCATGTTTGGCAAATATTATTGCACAAACTTCTTTAGCAAAAGAGAACAACAAAGTTCTTAATACTTTATATACACATTCAGTAGGATTTGCTTGGGGATGATAGATTTTGTTATAAATAATAATAATTGCTTTTGGAACCGCAAAGACCACAATGACGTCATTCTCCAAATTTTAACCACGCTCGAATCATTTCAAGATCAAATAGAAAAGTGAATTGTAAATTTCGAAAATAATCACAAGCAACAAGAAGACATTTGTGACGATTACGTTGAAACTTAATTGTTGTCAATAAAGTTATTTTCAACTAAATGCTAAAAATAACTTAAACTAAGATGAAGAAGAAATGTTTTCTATTCTTCTGTTGATATTATGACAACTTCATTTACACATATTTTTCTAATAATAAAATATTTTCAACAGAAATTAAATTTTTTAAACCATATGATAGTGTAATGTCCGCAATTTTTAAAATTATGATTAAGGATGCAGTATATTACGTCGTATCATTTCAGTAAATTTCCATTTTTTGTAATTTCGAAACAATGACATAAATATGTGAAAGAAAAATTTCAAATATTAATAAAGTAAACTGAAAGTAGAAATTGCTTTATATTGATTGCAGTATATTACATTCTGGGATTTTATTTATTTCATAACGAAATAGAAATACAAAAATTTAATATACTTCGTTCATTTTTCTTTGTTATCCATGTAATATACAAATAAAATAGGTAAAATATTAACAATTTTAAAAGTTGCTAGTTTCGATATTATGTTTTTTCTCCTTTATACTACCACTTTATTACATTAAATATTGGATGAACTTTGATGCAGGAGTGATTTATTTCATGTACCTAAATTGTTAGTTAATTGTAATAGCCTGTTAAAGTTTTAAATGAAATTTGCTTGTCGCTAATGGCAATCACTAACCTACATTATTTACAACTTGCAATATTAAGAGTAAACTATAGGGTTCAAAATTTTATTAATAATTAAGATTTTATTTTAACTAAAATAGTGAAAGCCATTAAAAAATTTTGTACTATAGTTGTAGTAGTATATTAAAATTTGAATTGGATGTCACAGATCATCTTAAGTTCAAAATTATTTTCAGTTACATTTACTCATCAATTCGAACTACGAGTACCTCGTTCTCTAAAAATTAAAATTATAGAACATTTCAAATAAAAGTTGAAGGTTAATTTTATAAAATCACGTGCTTAGATTTGTTTTACAAACATTAGGTTATTAGGTTTACAAACTTATGACAAGTGAACTCATCGTTAGTGTTAAAGTTCACAATTAATTAAAAACACTTCGTTTAAAAATTTCGAAAAGAACAGTTGATACACTTGTGATGCGACTGGTACAATTACCATAGGAGTGATCTATCTAGTGGCCTAAATAATACAATAGCGCACAATTTTTATAAAATTTATTTGTACTAATAACATTAATTTTGACTTGTATAATTTTAAAAAGTTAGCGAGCTTGATAATTACAACTGTAAATGGGCTTTGTGAAATTGTCCAGTGTAATATTTGAAAACACTGTGTTCTTTACTATTTCCCATCATATAAATTTGGAGAAGTAAATAATTTTGTATTCAATGAGTGTAAGCACAATTGATTACTATCTACTTTCCGAAAATTTAGTAATAAAAATTTAAAAATTATTGTAAGGAAGTCTGTAGAGGTCAATTTATAAGGTATAATGGGTAGTACTTTACGATATCATAGTAGGTACTTTTCTTATGTACGCTTCAGAATTAAATCTTGAAAGCGATGTTTCAATCTTTAATAAAAATTCTTCAACAATTTTAGGTAAAAGTTTTAAAGATGATCGTTAACCAGTTATCTCATCATCATCATGAGGCATGAAAGGGTAATTTTTTTTAATAACACGATTCAAATTTTAGTGCTCATGTATCTAATTCGAATCGGGAGAAAATCTGACTTTCTTGTGATCGTCTCCGTACTTTGGAGGACACCTAAAGCGTCAGTCTCTCTGTCTCAATTAACAATAAAAACAGAGTCAGAAAAATACCTGAGACCAACTTTGTAAACTATTCCGGATATGAAATAAATTCTCATATAAATAAACAAAAGTCTAAAATGCATCTGAAATAAACATATTTGATAATTACATGAGAAAAATAAGAAGTTAATAAAAAAGCAGCATCCACCCTAATTACCACCCCCACTGCGTCAAAAATAGTATTGAAAATTAATTTTAGATTTTTGAACTGCTCAAATTTATTACCGTAATATTTTGATTTTTATGCTTTAATTTGGCAAATTTGTGATGTAATAAAACGTCCCTTTTATTGATTAAAATTTTACATTTTTTATTTTTCAGAGCCACAATGGAAATTAATTTTTAGTGGTTGACTTGAAGTACGGTTGATTACTTTATTTTATTTTACTATTTTTGATCGCTGATGTTTAAAATTTCGTGATTTTAATTTACATAGGGGTAGCAAAATTGATCTATAAATATTAAGTGCCTACAAGTTGAACATGGATTCCATTTGTAACTGGGAAAGTTGGCATTCTTCCAATTTATTACAGTTTTGTTTTTTAACTCTTGCAACCAGCTGAATTTTCCTACATTTTATTTTTGACATTATGCATAAATATACTCACTGAAATCAGCCTTCTTTTATTCTTCCAAAAGCTGTATGGAGCGGTTGGTGGAGTTTAGAAACGAATCCGTGTTTCTCGGTTGGTAGCTAACCGGCATACGTAATCTGCACTACTCCTGCTCTAATTTTTTCTTTTGTAATGCAATAAAGTAAAAAAAGTTACATTTTTATCGCATCTAATGACTCAGCATGACTGGCTGCTAACTAATAAGCTAAAGCTGGAATTACTTTGTAACCTGAATGAGTGATGTCAAAAAACGGATTAAAATGAAATCAAAATAATTAGAAACAAATACAAATAACCGAATGCACTAGATTGTAAATATTTTAATTGTTTACTTGCGTGACTTCCTACAAGTAGTTGCCAGACTGATTTATGATTCAAGTTGTAATTCTCGTTATGTTTTATGGGCAAAGTGTTAACTAAGTTTTTGGTATTTTGTGTCAGTTTCGTTTAACAAATAATGAAGTTGAAATGTAATTTCTTGACTTGCGGTTGTTTTCTAACATTTATTAGTTTGTAAGTTTTATTTATTGTAAATTACAACAGCCCATTCAACTTCATTAATTATATACCAACACATTAAAGTTAATTCAAAGTTACAGTTTAACTGAAATTAAAAAATATACCTACTTTTTGGTCGAATCAAAACTTTTACGGAAACAAAAAAAAAGAAAAATTTCCTTTAATCAGTCATTTAAATGCCCAACCAATCAGAGGTGGGTTGGTTTATGTGTGTCGATAAACCGGCCTTTAAAATCTTAAATTTGTTTGCTTTATACCGCTCTCTACTACATACTACATAATATATTGATTAAAAGGCGCTATCTTCTTATTTTTCTTATTTTTCTGCAATCTGTCATTTACAAAAGCTTTTAATTTATTCCTGACAGGATTAGTAAATTTTTGGTGTATTATTTGTAGTGTATGAGTTAATTTTATCCGAGTTACACGTAGTGTAAACACGAAAGTAAATTAAGTGATAAATGCAAGTCATGGATTAGCTAGTAAGCACCAACCATCGGCTAACGTAATAACAAAACAGTGTCTAGTAATAAGGATAATAATGTGTAAAGTTGGCACTATTTTAAAGTTATTGTGTTCAGCTTCATAACTTTTTACACTTGACTGCCTTTAACGAATTTTCAACACACTTGCCTTAAGGAAATTAACTTGGTTAGAATTTTAAGTATTTTAAATAATTTTATTATGTAAATTAGAGCCTTTGATTAATAAATTAAAAAAGGATTGAACTATTTGCATATTTTTTATGCTTTTGTATAATTTTAGTTAAAATTTTAATATTGAGGAAAATTGTGTTGGCTTTTATAACTTTCCCATTATTACTCCATCTAGATAAGCAAAATACTCAGCTTTATGAAATTTACTTGCTCGAATTTAAATTTGGACAATTTCATATAGTAAAAGTTGACGAGACTTATCAAATTTTTTTCAGAAAATTTGATTATTTTTCATAGTAGATAAACTGTCAAGAATATTCTACGTGATGAGTATATTTATTCTTTTTATTTCAGTTGCGACGTAACCAAGTCAAGATAGAAGTATGACAAGAATTTCCCTTCTTGTTAACCCTTAACGTTCGGGGAAAACGTATTGACGTGTTTAATTGTTTAATAGCGACCCTTTTCCATAATTTCATGTTTTCCTTCAGTTGATTTCGCACTGTCATTCTGCCAAAAGTGAGTTGCATTCTTGATGACAAAATTTTTTTTGCTTTGCATTACCCCTTATTCTCTTTGCCCTGCTCTCCCCTACTTTAATAGTAGTAATAGCAAATAATTTAAATAGTTTAATTGGATGAAAATGTGCATGACTTAGGAAACAAGAGTTAACTTTGTGATCAAGTAATATTGGTAGCATTATTTGTTTTGTCTTGTTTAGAATTATCTTTCAAATTATCATTTGCATTAATGAAAGTGTGTGGTTTTGTGTTTTATCTGGGGAGTTATAAATGTTTACAACTTTACATTCTACTCTGAATTTTACTCTGTTGCTGTCATAAAATTTCAATATTCGATGACCGTATAGCAGTTTTATTAATATGAACTTTTCAGACACTGAATTGCTCTTTAGGGAAATGTAAATTCAGCTGCAAGGAATTTGAAACATGCATGGAGAGGACTAGGAAATTTAACAACTTTCCTACAGCTTTGATGTAAGATATTAATGGAGGGAAATATAAAAATTTAATTTTAAAAATTACCGCAGGGAATTGTTTATTGAATTATGATGTTAGTGAAATTGTTGCGCATACCTCTATTTGGGTTTCGGTTTTAAGTAAAATTGTGCTTATTGTCAAAACGCATAACTTTAATTTTAATAGCAGAATTTGATTCATTTCGCTTGTGCTCAACTTTAATTTATTGTGAATACAAAAATTACTTTTATAAACACTTGACTACCTTGTTCAATTTGAAGAAATTTACTAATTATTACTATTGACGTTTTGACTTTTATCACTACAATATGAAAGATTTAGAAAAATTATGCTTTGTATTATTTATCCAATTTCGCCGTTTTGGCTAACGCTGTGCTAACTAACAATATTTCCTTAGACCGGTTATACTATGCAAAGTGTGCTACTAGGAAGGGGTTACTTAATTCTTAATAATTTACATAATCCTAAAGAATGAAGGAATTTGCTAGGCTGGCTCTTTTTATTTCTTTTTTTCCAAAACCTTTTATGAATAAACTTTTTTTAAATCTAATTTTATATTCTTTCGCTTACATTTGCTCCGAGCAACATGCGGAACCCGGTCGATCGCGCCTAAAGATGTCTGGCACGGCAATTTATATTTTTTTGATTTGATGACACTTAAAACCTAATAATGTTCAATTTTTCCCGAAAAATTTTTTAATAACCTTTTTGTAAAGCTTTCAAATGTTTTACGGTTTTTTCTAGTAATTTAATACAAATTATTAAGAAAAATAGAATTCAGTTTAGAATTAAAATTTACTACAATTTTGTTTCCCTCAGAAACTAAAATTTTAAATCGCTGGATCTAATTATAAAGTTTAATATTATGTACGGATAATGCTCGGAGATTTAAGTAACCTTTTTGATACGTTGTTTTAAACAATGTTTTAAAGAAATGTCAAAATATATTTTTCTTTTTAATTTTCCCTAAAAAAGTTATAACTTTGTTGTCAGTTAAATATAAAATCATAATAACTTTCAATAATATAGAGCTAATTTGAAAGCTTATTTTCTTTTTTATTTTATGATTAATAGTAGCTACTATGAATAAATTGATATTTATAGACTAAGATCATTTTCCCTTACTCCCTTGTATTATTTACATTTATTTAGATCATTAATCTGACTTTACCAAAGTCTCATTTACGCTGCTTAATTTATAAAGTTGTGGATTTATAGTAGAAGTTTGGTAAACTTGTTTTATCTTTATGGCTGCTTTATTTTGAGCTTAGTAAGCTTTATTACGCATTCTTCTTAAGACCCGCTTACGATACGTAATCATAAAATCCTTAGATTGTTGCTATTGTTTATTTGATCTATATTACAAATTTTTATTTTTTAAAATTCGATTTGTGTGTTTAATTAGAATGATTTGTTATCATTCAATTTGGGATTATCCTTGGTCGTTAATTTCTTTGTTGTGTGTAAATATAAAGTAGATCAATTCAACGGGATAAAGTAATTATCTGAGTTATTCTTCGTTTTTCTGCTCGGCTGCATCGGTATAAATATTCTTTTAGATCGTGTACAATAACTTACTAAACTTGTACCTATAAATCGGTCATCTTGAATACTGGTTGGTCGATTTACTGAAGAACTCTTTGTTTTTATTCCTTCAAGATTTTAGTGCAACAGCTTGTTTTATATATCATGCTTTATGTATAGTTTTATTCAATGTAGAAATTCTTTTGAAATTTTATCTCTTTTACTTACGTAAGATAATGCAATAATTATCTGTGATTTGTTATTACATGTAATAAATAAATATTTTAAAAGTAAAAATATAAAACAATTTATAAAAATTAACAAAAAAAGTATAGTGCAACCTCGATAATCTGAAATAATTTACAGAAATTTGTAAAAATAGTAATACAATTGGCGGAAAAATTCGATCACATTAAACTGGAATAAAATTTGTAAAAATGTTATTGGGAGTTCGGTTTATCGAAGTTGCACTGTAATCATACTACAATTAATTTTAACTTGTCAAGATTTAAATATATTTGTATTATAATATTTATAATTTTCATCACGCTGATATTTATGTATATTATACTACTTGATAGTTGTGATATTTTTTATTATATCAGTTATTAATTGACAATAGATAAATAACAGTAAGCACATTGCATTGTTAAATTAGCATACCATTACATGCATAGCTGTAACAACTTCACTGTAATAACAAGACATACGCCATATGTCAAAAGCATCATAAATAATTTAATTAGCAATCATTAAACAATCGTTAAAATTTATCAAAGCTTTTAAGCAAATAAAACCTTAGCTTTTAGGGATTTCCTGCAACTTCCACTAAATAAATCTAATTTTTGTTAGTATTTACTTTTCATTTACTTATAGAAAATTGCGTTTTAAAATTAATAGTAGGACTTTTAATTAAAGTTTTATGTGCTATTATTTGTTGCAATTGTAGTAAGTTTTAAAGTTTTTTTTTATTTGCTCATTACTTAAAATATGTCTTTGTTTTATTTTAACTCTTGCTTGCAATTAAAAGTTTACTGTAAAGCTGGGTGCTCAGTTTTATACTTTTCTCTTAAAATTTTTGTTGCATTATAGTCTTGTTTTTAATCATTGCTTTTGTTTAAACTACATCTCGATTTTATTTCTTACAATTTCAAGTTAAAAATAAAGCAATACAAAAAAGAGTTTGAAGTATTTTATTGTGATTTATGTTATTGAGGAATTTATCTATCGAGTCTTTAAAAACCACATTTTTTAATCTTTTGTTTTCACACAATTACAAGCGTTAAGATTAACTTTTTACTTTTTGTATTACAGTCATATTTCACTTCTTTTGTTCCGTTGGAGTAAATCAAAGTTTGGTCTACAATTTTGGTTTTGGTAACTGATGAAGTATTCACCGTCAATCTTGTAAGCAAATATTGCATTATCAAGAAAATCGCCTGCGGTGCACATTTCATTTTCATATAGGTAAGGGCCTTATTATTTTTCTTTTGTAATAATTTGAATCTTTTTTTTTATGAGAGAAAAGTTTTTTTTATGAGAAAATTCCCATTTAAATTCAATAACCGACACGCTTTAAATGACCTCACAACGCACAAATAAAGCGGTGTTTAAATTTGACTCTAAAAGCGTCTCAAAATCTACAGTTTAAAAACACAACCTGCCAACTGAAAACTAGAAAATTACTAAACAATGCATTTTTTCCATTACCAGGTGATGTCAAAAAGTAAAAGTGAAAATTAAATATGTTAAAATTCAAATAAATTAAAACAATTTATTTAAAAGTATAGAAAATAAATAAAAATTGGAGCGTTTCGATCAATAATTAAAAAAATTTATTATCTACACAATTAAATGTGAAGCTTTTTAAATTTGGAATTCCCCTTGTAAAAAGATTACCAAGAAGAGGTCACTAAATTAAAATATAAAAAATACATTAGCCAAGCATTTGAAGAAAATTAAAAATTAGAAATTTAGTGCAATAAATATGTAAGTATACAAATGAAAATAAATTATTTTGGAAGCAAATTTGTTATAATGTAAAATTTTTTTTGTTAGTTGTTGGTTTATGATTTATTAGTGCTGAAAGTTTAATAATCAAAATCCTATTAAGCTTTACTTTGATAAACGATGGTGATTTGATACAATTGGTAGTATTGTAATATAACAATAATGGTTTAAGGTTTACGTAATGAATTATTTAACACGATGTCGTATTAAAAGTCTGTAAAAAGAGTACAGCATTATATTACAGGGTTTTTCATTACGTTTTACAGGTTATACGGTTTCGTATATTATTGAATTTCAAAATTTGTATAAGCTTCATGGGATGACTGCTTTTTGTTTTGGAATAGAGCTTGCGAATAGTAATAAGGGAAGCTTAAATAAATATGTAAACTTAGCGATAAAATCAAGGATTCTCTAAATGTTTTAATTCAAAATATATATAATTAGCGGTGGAAAATTTAAACTAGCCAGTTTTTCGTACTTAATATGTACAAATTTTTAAAATTAAGGATGCACGACTAACACGTGCTTCAAACTCATTGGTCATCATCAGTAACGTATACACGTGGAAACTCTTGAATATTGCACTTTGCGCTCTTCAGCTGTAGCCAACTTAACGATACGTAATTACTAATTTGTTGTCAAATTGTCATGAAGGCTACAGTGTAATATTCAAGAGTTTCTATGTGTATACAGTAGGCTGATGATGTCTACTGATTCTGGAATGCTTGCCTTCTGTTCATCGCTGATAGTGAAAAATTATTAGTCTATTATATTATAAATGCAACAACTTGTTTACTGAAAATATAAATATGTATTAATGTAATCGATAACATTAGTCGTGACACTTTTAGTGCAGAGCATTATAAAATGAAATAAACTGTGATTACCAACAGGAATGATCTTCTTAATTATCATTACAATTTATTTTAGTATACAATAATTTGCAACAAATTGAAATAATGGTGACTCATCTCGTAATTTAATTATGACTTCTTGTGATGAACATGTGACTCGTCTGACATCAATGTCAATTTTTATGATGCAAATGTTAAACCAATAGATAAATTATTACAAATTACAGCATTGAAAATGGAGAAATGCGTAAGAACGACGCACAGTAATCAAAATGAAAATATTAAATTTATAATCAATAGTTTAGTTATTAGGAGTTATTTATTTTGCATTTATAATAATCAGGTAATATTGAACTTTAAATTTCAAATTTCCCGCCCCCATCTTGCAAATCTAACAAGAAAATGAAATACCATCGTTAGGTCTTCACAAGCTCGTGATTGGGCAAATAAATATTTTATAGAACTTGTAAAACAAGGCCTAATTTAACAAATTATTTGTGGGAAATGATAATAAAATAACTAGACTAATTAGTCTAATTTTTAAAACCCTAAAGTCTCATTTAAGCAAAAGTTTTTTTTAATTTAAAAATTCTACAGTGGTGTTACTCCTTAATTAACTTAACCGAGAAAAATATTAGATCTGCTACGTTTAGGTTTATGATAATGCGCTGCAATTTTTGTAAATATCAATAATTTTGTCTCGAGTTTACAAAATTCTCCGCAGAAAACCTGTCACAATTAATTTTATCTATTCTTTTAATTAACTTCATACTTAGGACCAATATTAATCTTTAAAAATTTTGTTTTCAAGTTTAAAATGTAACCACTACCTACAAAAACAAAAAAATTGAATTTAAAGAATACACTGTAAAGTATTTAGTCATTAACATAGCATATAACTTACTTAATTGCAAAGCATAATTACTTTATAAAAGTTATAATTAAAAAATTTTGAAAATATTTTTTTAGAAAACTTTATTTCAGTTTTGGTGTTTTTATACATTGAGTTAATATTCATTGTAATTAAGTTTGTTTAGAAGTTTTATTGCAATTAATTTTTATGAGGTAAAGTAGCGAGGGATCGTGGGGTGCTTTAGCCTTGTTTTATATAAATCCTGGAAGATAAAATAAAGTTTTTACAAATAAACAAATTTTTTAGTCTTTTTTAGTGACTTTTCAGGTTATAATTTTAATCTTGAATTTAAAAATCCTCTAGATTAACACGATAATTCACTGACAATATTTTTTAATGGGAATCTCGTTAAACCATTCATGCGCGACATATAGTAAAAATGAATTGAAGTGATTTTTGCGTTGACTGCTAATACATAGAGATCCCTGGTTCGACCCCTAACGTAGTAAGAGCTTAATTCTGGCCATCTCTCCTTGGAAGTAAATGGAAAACCACAGACGTAATTACTATTGAAGCGTATAATATTGTCTCACGAGGTTTGGAACCCACGCAAGAAACCTGGCAATGCTCCTCGTTTAATTAATAATTATTGTTTGTATATACTTCATCTTTGTGTACGTCAAACGCAAAATGAATTTTCCTTCCACTTTAATATCCACATCTACATAACCTTTTAACCCACCTAAACACTAAATTAGACTTACTTTCTACAATAAAAATGTCTAACTGTCAAAATTAATTTTATAGTTATTCGGTAGATAGAAAAATTGAAAATATCTGTAACGTTAAATTATTTTTTCATATACTTATCCGAGCGATTTAATAAATGTTATGAAATAAAGATCATAAGAAGATTAATCAAAATGAAAAAGTATTGCACATAACTTGGAAAGTGGTTAAGAAATTTTGGGGGTAAATAAAGAAAATGTTATTAAGATTGCCAATCTCCCCACAAACATAATTGGTATTTTCGTTGAGATAGATGATGCTGTTTATTTTTAGTACCACGAATTAACTCGAAATAAAACTTTTAATACTTTAACGGGCGATGAACGCTTACAGGATTTTTTCTCTAAAAACTTTTATAGATCGAAGGACTTTTAAGTGGGCCTGTTTTTAAATGAGCTTAGAAATTAAATTGGATTATAATTTAACTTTTATATTCAATTTTATTTGTTTTTTTTTATCTATTTAATAATAAAAACAGAATATTTTCAGGATACACTTTTAAATTTTACAATTTTTAAAATTGTTTTTCCTTTTGTTATGAGAATAAAATTGATATAAGCAAACGAGATGTTTTCTTAAATATTGCTTTGAATGTTCTTTTTGAACAAGTTATGTTGCTATATTGTTTTACTCTTGGAAGTAATAACAACTCAAACAGAATGCTATTACGAGAAAGTAAGATATAAATGCAGCTTTATATAGAATCTTTTTGTTTCAATAGCAAATCACTACAATTTAGACGTTATTGATCTTACGGGAACCTTTAGGGCATAATTCTCTATTTCCAAGTGATAAAAATAATACCGAATTACAAAGATATGTTTGCTAACCTATAATTGCTACAGCAGATGTTGCAATAGTGGACAACAATTATGACATTTTCCTGACGATGGCGATGTTCCGTATACTTATCTATCAGGTTATCTTTTTAAACGCTTTCTATTAACCTGATATTATGAGACCGTTGTTTGTAAGTATATACAGGGCAGTCAAATTTTGACACTTATTATTATTAGAGAAAAGCTTTAGTGATAATAACGCGCATGAATGGATTAACAAGTTTCTTTTTTGTCTTTAATATCTTTTATTAATTAATCTTTTAATATCAAGTTTTAAATCATTTATATCTCATTTGTACATGTTTAATTACACCTCATTTACGGCACTCAGAAAGTAAAGTGTCACTTTTCCTCCCATAATATTCAAGTGTGAAAAAATATAGAAACGGCCAGCAATGTACCGCAATAGTAAAAATACATTAAATATTGTATTACTCGTGGAAATAAACTTTTCACTTGTAATTAAAAGTGGTATTTTAGTTCCTAGGTGATTAATAGACTATTTTAAAATTTTATGTTTAAATTAACTTCCTTTTTAATTTTATGATTAAGATTACAAATCTTAATTCATTTTGAGATAACAAATTATTACGACTACTATCTTAATTTAATCTTAATTACTAACTTAATTTAATTATGTAGTCAAGTTAAAAATTTGTTAATCGGTAGTAAAACACTTTTTTCGGTGTTTTATTTTAAAAAAGAAAATATTTGACAACTTTTTTAAATAGGAAATCAACAAGAAAGATATTAAAACTGTACCTACAAAAAATAATCTTAGGATAATCTTCACAACTTTTCACGATGAATTAATCTGAATGTATACTTTATTTGAAAAATGGATGGCCCTCTATGTGATTGCATCTAACTGAAAAATAGTTTAAGAAACATTTTATCTATTTTATTGTGAAACTACGTGTTTCTACTGTAGATGTGAAAGGATTCCAAAGATTTACACTAGAACACGATCTTTGAATAGTTCCACAATTTACGACAAAATCGACAGTTCTACAATTTTCGCTATAACCAATCAAAAATTCATTAGTATGTGTGACGTCCACTAATATCGCATCAAATTTGTCTGACCGTAAATATTTAAAATAAAATTGTACTGCTGTAATAGCCCAGCGGGATCCAACCCTGCAATTCTTCCAATTTTTGTATTACACATTTGAACTTTATGTAAACCTATTTGCCCCGACATACAAGAATGGCCCAACAAATGAACGCTTTCCATCGTGATGTTATTATTTTTCGTCGGGTTGCATAAAAATGTTGTAACATTTTCGAGATTTGATGAATCTTTGCTAGCAATACCCGAACAATCCATCATAATAACGTAATAATTATAACAGTTTTAACTTTTTAAATATTTGTCTTCCACAAAACGAAAATCGTTGTTAGGAAAATTTGTAAAATTTCTTCTGGGATAAATTTATTTCTGCGTTGTTTTTATTTTTGCCGACTTCCTACACATCTCAAATAATGGATGCTGTTGTAGCGAAGATGGCTAAAACAGTAATAAAGTAATTTAGGATGTTAGCCAAGTTCTTTACTTGTGAGAAAAATTAATTATTACTATTATTTTTACTTACACATTTCAGAAGTTAATTTTAAATTTTAAACACGGAAACCTTCAGTTTCAGTGTTATTTAAGCAATACGTAATCAAATTATGAATGAAAGTAAGAATATAATTTGAAATCTTATTAGGTATTTAGAAAATTTCTTATTACGTTAATACTAATGAAATGATAAAACATAATATAGCTCAAAATTCCCGTTTGTCGTAATTGCTATAAATTTTTTAACCAATTATTGTTAGGTATGTTGGAGAATGTTTTGCATAAAACAAACCAAAATATCTTCTTAATTTGGCACAGACTTCATCGCGTAGTAGGCACTACAATTGCAAGAATAGCACTTTTCTACTTTGGAAGCATAGTCGTCTTATTTCGAAGTAGATACTTCACAACTGTCATGTTTCAATTGAAATTCAGGAGAGTACTACATTTTTAGAGGGATTGCGTTTCTAGTAATTTAGACACCAGCATAATCAATAGAATACTTCCAGTATTTGAGCAAAAAGTAAAAACTTCCAATCCCTAGTTAAAGAAAATAACACTAGTTATTTTTGTTATCTATTTCATAAAGTGAATGTCAACATAGTATTTTTTTAAATAATTGCTAAAGGAAGGAAGTAGTTTAATCAGTACTACTTGTGATAATTATTAATTACCTATGAATAAATTAAATTGTAAAAATAATAGGGTATATTGTTGGTTTCATATTTACTAATTTTACACCTTGATGGCACCTCAAGCTTTGCCAAAATATGATAACCATTTTAAAAAATTTAGTAAAATCTTTCGTCAGTTTACCATTTGAAATACAGGTGATTGGAATAATATAATGAAAACACAAATTTTCAATATTTCAAAGCATAAAGATTTTAAAAGTTTCCGAGTGAATGGAAGACTTTAAGGAAGTTTAGTGGAAATAATGGAAGATGGATTTTTCTGCACTTGTGCATAATTTATATTTATTGTAATTTAACATCTTCAGTTTTTTTTTTATAATTCTATGTATGAGCAATATTGGGCTTTATCTTGTTTCCTTTTATATTAAACCAACAATTAGATTTGTAAAGTTTGTTTGCATTTACGTATTTAAATATTCATTTTTCAATAAATTTGCATACATATGGGACACAACGATATTTTGCATTTACTTTACATTTTAAATTTCGCTGTAATCATATTCAGAATTAAATCAGTTCATTTTAAAAACTGCTAGAAAAGTAGATTCAATACTAACTTTGTTAATAAGATTGAAAAGTTCTTCTAACTTTGTATATAACAAGTTACGTTATTTACATTTTCTTTTATAAAAATTGTGATAGTTTCTGTCGACTTCTAACAAGATTTAAAAATAAGGCTCTTACTTGATTGACTTAATTATTATTGATGTTTATTCAACCTCTTGTAACGTATTTCAAATGTGATTTGTAATAAATTATAAATTATGCGTCATAAATTATTTAAGTACCTAATCGCTTTAACATAACATAATAATTGCTGCAATATCAATCAGTAATATAAAATTTATAAACATAATTAAATTTTGCAAACAGAATCCTGGTCAAAATTTTTGTTCATATTTTTACATACGATACCTATCAATTTTTAAAGTCGAATTACCATTGTCTTGTTTCAAACAGCTACATTCTCTTGCTTAACGTGCATTCTAAACCACGGGAATAAACAATTTTTATACCTGAAAATTTGGATCGGAAAGATTTATTCTTGATTTGAATTTTTGACAGCCTGAATAGTTGGCTTACTCCAGAGAGTATTTTAGCTAGATGGGATTTGATTGGTTCTCTCCATGTTTTACATCTGCTTGATGAATTTTTACTGGTTGTCTCATCTTGGTAAGATGGCGTATAAGTGGTTTTCTACAGATATTTCATCAGACACGGGAAGAGGTGCATATCAGTGGCCCCCCAACTTTCGAATTTTTGGATGAATTTGGTGTCAAATGTTAGAGCATCGTTTGAGCTTGAATCACCTTCCATTATTTTTGTTTGAGCCTCAAAAGAAAGTTATTCCCGAAAAACAAGTTGGGGGGGGGGTGTAGACATGTAGGCCCCCTACTTTCGAATTTTTGGATAAATTTAGTATCAAACGTTAGAGCATTGTTTGAACCTGAATGAGTTCCATTATTTTTGTTTGAACCTCAAAGGTCGCAAAGTTATTCGCGAAAAACCACGATTGGGAGGGGGACTGGAGGGAGGAGTTGTAGACATGTTTTGCAGTTTTCTTTCTCATTTTGAGTTTATGTGTGCAAGTGATGTCAATCGATAGAGCTTCATTTGAGCCTGAATGAGTTTTAGTGGGCAAGAGTTTAAGTTAATTTTTTACAAAGTTATGAATAGTTGAAATTTTGACTAAATTCCGAGCAACATGCATTAAATCGTAAGATTTTTAAAAAATTTTATTTCTTGGAAATAAAATTTCTTTTATGCTTGGAAAAAATTAAATGTTGCTTATTTAGATATGTTATATATTCAAAGTATATAGATTATCAGCTAAAGAGATTTAAAACTTAAGATTTAACGCGTGCTGCTCGGATTCATAACTTTGTAAAAATTAACTTAAACTCTTGCTCATTGAAGCTCAAACGAAGCTCAAATTGATTGACATCAATTGCACATAAAAATTGAAAACGAGAAGAAAAATTGTAAAAAATATCTACAGCCTCCTCCACTAGTTTTCTGCAAATAACTTTGCGACCTTTGAGGCTCAAATAAAAATAACAGAATCTCATTCAGGCTCAAACGATGATCTAACGTTTGACACCACATTCATCCAAAAATGCAAAAGTGGGGGGGATTATCATGTCTACAGCCCCCCCCCCCACTTGTTTATTGCGAATAACTTCACGACTTTTGAGGCTCAAACAAAAATAATGAACACTCATTCAAGCTCAAACGATGCTCTAACGTTTGACACCAAATTTATCTAAAAATTCGAAAGTGGGGGAGGGGCACTGGCATGCACCTCACGGGGAGTCTTTGGGTATAATCTCATTCAAATGCGTTTCCTGAGTTTCTTTAGCGATGAGCATCTGTAAGATCATTACTTTTTATAGAATGTGATTTCTCATCTTTCCGCATTCTGTTGTTACTAACTTCTGTTTCCTGTCTATTACATGTTGGTACCAACTAGCAAAAGAAAAACATTAGTTGTGGGTTGTTTTGAAAGTGTTTGATTGTTTAGTTAACGAGATCTTTGAGAAAGCTTTTATTTATACTACGGATTGGGGTTCTACGGGTATCAGCATAGTAACTGTAACGTCACAATTATCATTTTATTTTTAAATTATTTTAAGTAGGCATTATTACTTATTTTTTTATCTAGCACTATCAAGTTTTGCACCTAGAAATTTTTATACTAAACACTGAATAAATTTAGTACTGCAACAATTAATTCTCACTTTGGATAAACTTTTTTTATATGCATCGACTTGTAAAACTTCCTTGTTTGCTTTGTATTGATTTAAAATTTATTTAGTTTTGCTCAAAACTTCTTTAGTTTTATTTCAAAAGTTTCTTAGTTTGTTTCTAACTATTTTCACTTTGATTCAAAACTATAGATTTGTTTCAAAACTTCTTTAGTTTGTATCAATACTTTCTTAGTTTTGATTCAAAACTCTTTTATCTTAAAAGATCTTAAACTTTGTTTTAAATCAATTTTTGCTTTAATTCAAAACTACCTTAGATTTGTTTTAAAACATCTTTAGTTTTTTTTCAAAACTACTTTAATTTTACTTCAAAACTATTTTAGTTTTACTTCAAAAATGTATTAGCTTTAAATTTAGTTTTATCGCAAAAGACAACCACTTTAATTTTTTTTAAAACTTTATTTTAATTCAAAACGATTTTAGTTTTGCTTACGCTACGTAGCGATAACATCAAGCAAATTTTGCTGTGTAAGGATTTCACATCGAGAGTTTTCTACCCCCTTCCTAGTAACACACTTTGCCAAGCGTTAGTTAAAAGGCTGGGAGCAGAGGTGATGGAGCGGAGTGCGCGAAGAGTCGATTTTGACAATTCTGGATCGTTTTGTACCATTCTGTCCTTTGGACATTTTTAAAATCGGAGTAATGGTTATCGTCCTACTTCCTAACATAGGTATAATGGCTTGATATAAATTTTGGTCTTGTATTTATAACGGGCATAAAATTATTGTTGTAGGAAAGTATCACGATTAAGCCATTTTAAAACTCACGATTTTATCTGAGTGTGAAATGAAGAAAGATGGGCTAAGGATTGTCATTAAAAATCTTTCGTTCTTGAAAGTAATGTTTATTAGGCTCATCGAATGACATTGTTGGCAATTATACAAAAGAAACTAATTGTTTTAAACAATTAGACAATAAAAAGTTGTTAAAAAGCGGCTGAACAGGATACTTATGTTCTGTTGTCATCGCACTAATAAAGACGTCGGTCGCTCTGTCCAACCGATTTGTTACTTTGTCTTCATGAACTGCTAATAGCATTTCTAGTCACGCTCGTTACGATCAGATGCCAACTAATTTATTACGCAATCGTAAAGCTCATCGAGAATCCTTTTTTAAGTGAAATTATAATCTCCGTTGTTCTTATTATTGTTACACTTTATTACCCCACTTATCTCGGTTGGATGACATTCGAGTATGAATTTTTAACTGTTTTAATCCTTTATGGAAATATAATCCCACTTATCGAGAAACACTGTTTTAGATACCTGTGGACATATTCATTAGTCCCATAGAATTCTTGAATAGCATTCACTCTATGAAACTAAATTTGATATTCAATCATAATGTTTTATTATATTGAACACACATTTTATATTATGCTTTTAAGTGCTAATTTAACATTGATTATATTCCATTCTTTAATGAATTTTAATTAAATATTAAGTAATCATGCTAAATTATTTTTATACAATTTTAATTAAAAAGTCTTAATTGGAATCTTCTATGCTGTAGATTTGAATATTATTTATTTAATTCTACATTGAATTACCCGTTCGAAAGTCATTATAATCATTTAACCAGTTAATTTACTTCTTTGTCGGTCGCATCATCAGGAACTTGCACTTTCTTTCAAACAGTTAAAAATTTTCCTGATTTTGCTCACCTATTTGGTCTCCGTTCGATATTCCGTAAGTGCATTAAACCATTACAATTTTTAAATATCAAAACTTACACTGTGCACTATCTACTCATCCTCTTTTTTTCCCATTTGCTTCTTCCAAGGTTTGCCCTAGCGGGAATATCAAAAGTGATTATTAACCGAAGTGTATAGCAACAATTTTATAATATTCTTTTCAAGAAACAACTCTTACATAGTAGAAAAACGGTTAATTATGACTAAGAATGGGGCACAATGATACAACCCTTCCTATTCGTGAGTAATTTTATTCTACAACTCTTTTTTTTTAATTTGCGAATTCAAACTCTTTTAAACGTTTGTTTTAAAAAACTGTTCAACAAAATCGTTCAATTTGTCGCTAACTTTAAGAAATTCCTTAAGGGAGATGTAACTGTATCAAGTTTGAGTGTGAATTTGATCTGATCTCCGTTTTGAGACTTTTGTCGGAGATTGCAAGAGACGTAGCATTCGTAGTTACTAAAATATTGGGTTTGCTCTATAAGATTTTCAATTTCTTTTCTTTTTCAATCTTCAGTGCTTTAGTTAAAAACAAATTTGTTAAATTTCTGTTACGACGTGTTGATGTTTATGTAAAGTTGCTTAAATGTGGTAAGTTATCTCAAATGTAATGGGGATTTACCGCAATCAAGCCAACACATAGTAATGGTGGCATCGTACCCGAGAGATTGTTTAACATGATGTGGCGGCGCGTGTTGTGCGGTAAAATTGGCCGACAGGGTTAAAGGGGTTGGGGGTGCGCGCGTATCTGGACTGGCTGACCCACACGACACTACACTAATTCAACCACCTGTAGATTCACAGCTGATGCACTTACGTTAAAACTGTCTTCACTATACTCTATCCAGTTCAAATAACAACATTTGCCATCTTTTTACTCCTCTTTTCTAAACTACATTTTGTAAATAACTAGGTTTATTTCATCGCTTCTTATGTAAAACAAATTTTTAATAAAAAGTACAAGTAGTTAACAAATAATAAATAAGTAAACAGTTGTAAAGTACTTCTTGTACAACATGACATTTAATTGTAAGATTCGATCTGATCCAGACCAACAAATCACGGTATCGGACGCATCTGGGAGGTCATGAACAGCCATTGTATTTTCCACAATCATTTACTAAGTGCGTTGGTCACGTTTCTGTAATATTCCAAGACGACCCAAGCAACATTACTATCCACTTCTCATGTTATGTTGGTTTATTAATTCGTCATTTTTAGTCATGACATTATGTTAGCCGTGTCCGTGTAAGTCGTGCGATTACACCACAGACTTCTTGAAATGGCTAAGAAAAGGGGTAGTTGGCTCTTAACTAAAAGAATAAAATAAAATTATAAGAGTTACATGCCACGAACTTTTATGTTAAGAGTTTAATACCATGCAGCGTAATTTTGCTCCATAACGTAGAGATGACATTCTGGAAGTCTTGTCTGCTGTCTTTTTAATCGACGTGGCCACCGGAGCTGCTTGTTTTTGAGATCATGTTTCTGATATTTTTATTTATATCCGCATATTGTTACTTTGATGACCATTCTGAAGTAACAGTTGCTATATTATTTATTGGTATTGACAATTACCATCATGAGAAATGTTCAATGGTTAATATAATAATTTATTTTCAGATTTTTGTCAACCCCTGGAGATATTGAATTTATCGGATTTGAAAACAGGTAATTTTTGAATATTTTTACCAATAAAACACTCCTTTAAACTTCTGTTGGATAACAGGTGCTAAAGCATTATAAGATATTTTTAAAATTAAACATTTAATAAAAGCTAATAGATTGTACCACCTGTCTCTTAAAATAATAAAATATCTTGTGGCACTCATTTTGTTTTCATTATTACTTTATTTCATATAGAAATATGATATATAATTTACCAAAATTAAGTACAAAGCCATGACCTTGTAGCCTCATCATAATATAAATTATGGGTGACAGAACAGTTGTGGTACAACATTAATTGCATGTAATTAATATATTGTCGTATAATTTTTGGATGAAGAAATTTATTTATTTATTTTAATTATATATTTTGATTTTGAAAATTGAAAGTTGTTACGCCTATGGTGTAGTAGCCAAGGTGGGGGACATTTTTAATTTTAGAAGGGGACTTGCAAGCGACCCACGGTGCTGCAAGGTCGCGGTTTTGTGGATTGCGAAATTGAATATGTAAATTTTTGAAAACGTAATAAAATTTTAGTACAGCGAGGAGTTTTCTTGTGTTTTTTTTAGAAAAGAAGAATTTAATTTTTGAAAGGAAAATAATTTTAAGGACTATTTGCAAGATCGCGAACTTGAATGTGCGATAACTGAGACGATTGAGCAAGCTGGGCTTATGATAACAAATAATTCGACCATTGAATTTAGTTTGTTTTGGAAGATTTTAAATTTAAGTTAAAAAAAGAATTTGAAATTTGTGGTTTGGATTATTTTTATGTCAATATGTAGTTGTTAAAGTTAGCTATTCAAAACCTGAAACCTGATAGGTCTCCAAATTACTTTTCTCTTTAAACTTAATAATATACAAACAAACAATTGCCGTCATATTATGGTAACGATTTTACGACGATTTAGTGCAATCGATAAGACTTTTCGGAGCAAGCTAATTAATTTATGTTTTTTAATTTCTAAAGCTCAACAAATAGCTTATTATATTGTACCTATCGTACTCAAGAGTCGATTGGATGCGTAAGCCTTACAGAACTGCAACCAGTGCAGATCTTTTATTCATAACCTTACATATTAAGTTTTCAGGAATTCCATGCTGCTTACGTAACAAATAACTTAAGCTCGGCCGTTTCAAATGTATTCATATTTAAAGTATGTTGGTCATAAAAATGTTTTAAAAAAAACAGCAGAGTTTAACAAATAACCTAAGCTTAGCCGTTTAAAAAACCTATCCATATCCATTAATCACAAGTACATTCTAAACCTTCTAAAGATGATCTAAAAACAACTCGTTCCGTAATTTGTATCTTTATGCTCATTTTCCCTACCCCAAAAAGATATCTCATATCACCAACTGGACACTAGATTTACATAAAGCACTTAGTAGAAATAAAGTAATGACCTATTGCAAACCAGAGAAAAGATGGTAAAACTATTGGCTGGTCAATTATGTATTTTCCAACTAAATTAAAGTGGATTACGTAATAATTAATTGACCCCAAGGCTACAAACAATAATTTGCAGCTGAAGACATAAATATAAAGCGGTAATCAGCAATTACTTCAATCAACCCAAACGTCAATAAAACCATTTACTTGCTTAAAGCGGTAGCCAAAAGCTTCTGGTTTGATGGTTAAATGAAAGCGCTCGCAATAAAGTTAAACCCCAGCACATGCAAATAATTGCCTGAAAAGTGTACTTACCTTTGGCTATCAACATGACCAGTTGTTACAAAGGTAACAACTTTGAGACCAAACTCGACAAATCCAATCCTTGCAGAGAGTAAAACGTCGGTTGGCTGTTAAAAAAATTATGCAAAACAAAAAACAAGTAAACACAAATCACGCAATGTACCATGCCCCTAAGCTCAGTACGAGCGCTTATCTGAATGCAAGAAAATAAGCTGGTAAGTATCACTAATCCATTTTAGATGTTTAGCAAAATTACATCACATGTACCTAATAAAAAAACAGGTGATAACAACAAACAAAGTTTTGGCAGATTCCCATGCAGGTGTCATTTGGGCAAGCTGATTAAATTAATGCCGGCAAGGCACACAGATTAGAAAAAAAAAACTGATACCATTGAGATGTTAGCAGCTTCCAGATGTTAAGTATAAGTTTCGTACAAATTTTGGAAACTTTGAGATGTCCAGTAAATTTACAAACAGATAATCATTTAAAATAAGTAGAATGGCACCGCTTTTCGAAAGCCGATAAAAAAAATTATCTTGTCTTGCAGATGATATTATATACTAATTTGCGCTTATCCAGAACCCTCCCAATCTTTTCTTCTTCTTCAACTGAATTTAAGCCTAAGGCTTGTTATTTCCAGCCACGCGTCGTTTCCTTGGCAGTGTTAGATTTGTGAGCATATATAAATTGTTAACGTCTTATAGGTAGTTTGCTAGACTTGTCTTCAGACGTGCCTGTAACCCTGTAACCTTTGAGGACCAACAGCTTAACGTACCTTCCGAAGTACGGAGACCAGTCATAAGAAAGTTACCCTTCTCCAGATTTGAACCCGGTACCTTGTATTCGCAGTTGATCGCGTTACCTGCAAGGCAAATAACCGTCTCACACCCTCCCAATCGAGTCACATAGCTATGGTGTGAATTACTTTTATAGAAAATAACTGAGTTAAAAATATTGGGGCGTCGGTAAGAAAGTACTATCCTAAATAGCAATTTCAAGCAAAGTCGCTCGTGATTGGTGAATCAATGCATTCTGTGCTCCGTCCGTGTGCCTCTATGCAAAATAACCGTGCTGATGACAATTTCCTCAGTAACTCGCACACAATGTTGCAAATCCGTTCTGCTTTTTAGGACCAAAATTACTTCAGGAAAAGGATGCTTTTTAACGAACGGTTATTACTTTTTTGCGTGGATCTTCTTCGTGTCATGGTGGTTTTACCACCAAAACTACAATCATTATAAAAATACTCCGAGGCCCGTGGGTTAAAGAAAAAAGTGGATCTTTGAGGGATGAAACTCGTTTGCTTGGATTCTAAAAAAACGGTGGTTGTTACTTTTGAAACATTTACTATTGAAAACCATGATTTTCGCTCGAAGTGCACTGTTGAAGCATCCCAATGCAAGTGTCGCTCCGGTTATCGCCTCTAGCATAGCATAGATTCACTTTGTGAACAGAGTTTGTTTGGAGGCGAAGCCTCCATTACCCCTTTCAACATCTGAGAACATCGCGTGGATGGTTAGAGTATGAAATACTAGAGCGAGTATAGAGCCTTGTATTGTTTCAAAGTAGAGTGTTGACCCGCGCGAGGCGATAATCAACCTTTGATGAATGATTTACGAGTTAGACGGCCGAAGCAACAGTAACCTCAAAGAACGTAGCGTCGTGGAGCCCAAAAGGATCCGTCGAAAAGAAAAGAGGCGACGCGGTCAAAAAAAAAAGTGGGATTGTACTGTTGAAAAAAGTTTTCTACCATACATGCCCGCAGCTACTTCAGTTAAGAACTGATCTAGGTCGGTGCCGAGACATTGAGTGAACGCTTCGGCTGTGACCCTGGTTATCGCCTCTTTGCGCAAAGCTGAGACTAGTTCAATCCACACGGACCGATAACAGAATGCCTGAATTAACCAATCCCCAGCGACTTTGCTTGAAATTTGCTATAAAAATCGTGCTTTCTTAAATTCGATTTTTGAAAAAATTAGTGACTTTAAGGCCCTCGTCCTTATCTAATTCTCTTATTTAATATATCCTTTTGCAGAATTCATCGAGGTTTCAATCGTAAAATTGCTATTTTAGGATCGTACTTTCTTACCTACAACCGATAATTCTAATTATTGTACACGACACTGGAGGTATCCTATTGTACATCAGTTTATCGGACTTAATCCATTTATGTACTAACCAAGCTCAGGTTTTCGGTGTTGGTAGTGACATGCAAATATATTCAAAAAATTTCTTTAACGAAAGCAAAATTTCTAAAAATTTTAGAAAGTCACACTAGCAATCGGAATGCTACAATTTTACTGGGTTGGGTTCTATGATTCCTGTATTTGCTCTCAATGTAGCTTTTAACTATGCATCTATTCTGTGTATGTATAACCTAGTTATAATAAGGAGCAATTGTCCCGCTCCCCTTGAAAAAAAAACAAGAAAATAATCCTAAAAAAGGAGAAGAAGAAGATAACATAAAAACTAAAATTACTGAAGAAAATGCTATCAATTTTGGTATTTTTCTTAACAATCTATGAAATCGCCTACCCCCCTTGAAAAATCTGCTGGATCCGCCCCTGTCTATTTGGTTCAGCAAAGGAGGGAGCAAAGGAAGTCTCAAGAAAGTGCCGGAATAAATATCAAATAGGTCTTGTTGCCATTTGCAAAATTTGCTGGGTGACTTATAGCCCAAATATTTTGGTTTAGTATTGTGATGTTTAATGTACCTACATGTTAATGCAAATTGAAATCTTTTCATACAGAAATATTTAAAGAAATTTTTATTTTTCGTATTTGCTGTATCTAAGACGATAAATTTCTGAAATTTATTTTTTTGAACATATGTATGATTAATTTCATTTTCAAATTGTAGTATCATCACCGCTAACAAGTACGACTATTTTTCGGTAATGTTACCTGTTCACAGACTTCATGTACACGTTAAAGTACTAGTTAAGCTAAGATGAGTGATGTTTTTGTCATAACCAGGAAAAAAGAGTACACTTAATAAGTCTAATTTGGGGTTGCCTACCTTGAAAGGAAATTATGAAAACGTATTTGTTTTTCCCCAACTTTTCAAAATATCAATATTGAATTCTTCAGTACGAATGCTTTTTCCCCGCATACTTATATAAATTATTTAAATTGCAATTACGGTTTGTTCCAAATACATTGATGCAAATTCTCTTTTATGTATTCTTTAAACGTCATTCTTTAGCAAAACTAACTTTAGTTTCGACTGTAAACAAAATTGAACAAATCACATTTACAAAGTTTTCTATATCCTTATATTTCTTGAGGATCTGCGGCCCTCTTATTTATTCTTGTTTCATCCAGAGTCCCCCACAATTCTTTGTTTATTCTTTTTACGACGCCATTCCAACCAAATGAAATTTGTTCATAGTTATCAGGTAAATCAAAAGAATTACCGTCTTTATAGTTTATTATATATGACATTTTTCAATTTAGATTTTTATACTTTTGCTTGTTTAATTCGTTTTGAATTGTGTGCACGATTTGGCAAGTAATGCATCCTTGCAAATGTAACAGGTGGTGGTGATCATTGTAGAAATCTTTGTGTCGAGAGAATTTGAGACAGGGGCGACGCACCTGACGCTTTATTTTGCCTTCGGGGACGGCTCATCACACACCTGACGGACTTCATACCTGGGATTTTACCCTAACCACATCGTGAAACCAAAAACAACATTTAGCGTAACTTCAGTTCGCGATTTACTTCTGTTAGTGCCATTCTGTGTCAATCGATATTATTAATGATAACACTCGTTTAACAATATCATCATAGGTAAGTATTTGCAACTGATTTTCTATAACCCGTCTTGATAATCTATTATTATTATCGATAGGTATATCAATCTCTTTTTCTATAAAACGCTCTGTAACATTTGGAACGATTATATTTTTTAAATCGCAGAATGAACTTTTATTATGGTAATTGTATAATATAAAACCTATACGTATTTGTTATTTATGCATTTAAATTCAGTCGAACGAATTGGTATTTCTAAAAGAACATTTAATTGCATTTTTCCAGTTCTATTCTAATGAATAAAATTCAATTTTGGAGAATGAAAAATGTTAAATTTCATTGTTATATTTAGACTTGTAAAATTATCTATACAGCGAATGTTTAAATTTACAAATTGAAAAATGGGGAGTGAAGCTAAAAATTAATGAGAGTTGTGATTTATTAACAATTATTTATAAAACAACAATGTGATTATACCGTTTCAGAAACTTACACAAGAGTTATGCTACAAAAATGGCTTTACAAAATGTAATGATAAATATTTGCTAAAAATTTTTTAAAGCGATTAAATTTTAGAGGTTTTTAAAGCTTTGAAGTAACGTTAAATGTAAATGAATGAACGTAACTTTGTAAGGTTACGTATAAATTAAAAATTGTTTAGTAGATATATTTCACGATTTAAACGATTACATAATTAATATTCAGGTAATACAAATACCTACAGTAGATTTCGCGCAACTGGAACACATTGGGCTTAAACTGAAGAAATATTATGAAGCTCAATCCAAAACACTATGTGTTTTTTTTCTTTAAAAACTATTGTTAAAAAAGTGGGTGTTTTGATTATCCAATGGCAGAAGCGTAACTAGAATTTTGTAAGGGGTTCGGGTAAACTAGCACACTTGCATTATATGGTATGCTTAGCTTCGGGATTGAATAAAATAACCATTTTAAGTAAGAATCGTTGATTCTTACTTAAAGTATTGAAAGTATTGAAAGTAAGAGACGGTCGGAGAGCAATGGTCAAGCGAGTTGACTACGAACGCTCAATACCCGGTTCGAATCCGGGTAAGTAACAAGTTATTCTGGCCGTCTCGTTTGGTCCTCCAGGTTGGGGGTTCTACCGACGGGCTGGCTCCTCGTCGTAGGTAAAAAATGTAAAATGCTAAAAAACCAAGCGCCAATTCGCAAGGTTGGTAGTTTGGTATCGGACAATGTCGCAAGACGTTTAAAACCGACTATACATACATACAAGCAAGAATCGTTATTACTTTTTATTATTGGGAATATCCTATAATATGCTTTTCTACATTAAGTATCGGGTTCTAGTTACATAATCCTGACTCGAAGATATTATATTTATTAAAGAAAACGCAATGGAATTTGGTAAACTACATTAACATTAAGCGATAAATCTTAAGCGGAGGAACCACCAATATCGATAAATTTAGCTAATAATCGATTTTAAAGTTTCCAATTTCTGCACGAAAAGCGACTGTATTGCCCCATTCTTCCCATCCGTTCGTACGCATTCAGTTCGGCTTCAAGCTGGACGTGGCAAACGATGGTTTGTTGCGTGCTGATGCCTTATGTTTACTTTAGTATACTATATACTCATTAAACCATCCACGTGATGTTTTCAGTAGTTGAAAGAAGTAATGGAAACTTTGTGTTTAAATAAACTCTGTTCACGAAGTGATGCTATGCTATGCGAACGATGGTAACGTTATCGTAGAGCTAAATTCACTGTTTATGGATATTTTTGGGTTAAATTTTCCGAAAATAGAAAGATAAAAATATAACATAAACCCGTACAAAATCAAAAAATAAATTAGAGTTACAAGAGCTACAACAAAGTATTATACATAATAGCACTACAGGCTTAGTAGGCCCAAGGCTTGGTTTATCACTTGGTTCCACTTCTTCCTGTCTTCTGCTTTTTCTTCCCTATCGGTAACATTAATCCTCCTTATTTCTCCTTTACCTGTACCTGTACCTCCTGTACCTTATTTCTCCATCTGGTTCTCGGTCTTCCTCTTTTCCTTACACCAATAATTCTGATTTCTACACACTCTTTAGTCTTCCTTAGCTCATTATTATCAAATGGCCCAACCATTTAATTCTCTGTGTCTTCACTATATTCACAATGCTTTTTTTTGAGATAATTGTACCCAGAGTGTGAAAAACTCTACTTCCTCAAAGTTTAATACTCTGTCTCTGTCCATTTCGACGTGCACGGTCTTATTTGTTTCAAAGGACTTTTCTTCCCACACCATATATTTGTTCTTGTGTTTATTTACCTCTAGACCTACTTCACCTGCTCCCTTCAACAGTCTTTTTGCAATCTTTTGCAGTTCACTTCTTGTTCTTGTCAATATTGTCAGATCATCTGCGAAAGCCAAACATTGGTGTTTCCTCTAGTAGATTGTTCCAGTTATAGAGTAACATCTTGTATTACTTTTTTGTAGAAGCTGGCAAGAGCCAATCAGGCTGAAGAACTTTCCTGTATCGGTCACTATGGTTAAAAAGTACTTAAACCTGATAGGTTCTTGCCATCTTCTAAATAAGCAAGGCACTGCATTAGCAGTGCTTTTACCTCAGAACGAAATACATACACAATTCACAATTCAATTGTAATTTTTAATTTTAAAAATTAAATTTTGGGGAAAGGCAGAAAACGTAGACCCTACAATAAAAATTTTACGATTGAAACCTCGATTTATTCTGAAAGAGCACATTTTAAATAAAAGAATTAAGTGAGGAAGAATGCCTTAAAACCACTAGTTTTTTCAAAAATTGATTTTAAAAAAGCTCGATTTTCATAGTAATTTTCAAGTTACGTCGCTCGTGATTGGTGAATCAATGAATTCTGTTCTCCGTCCGTGCACTGTTATGCATAAAAGCCCCGCTGATGAT
This sequence comes from Rhagonycha fulva, assembly GCA_905340355.1. Taxonomy (NCBI): domain Eukaryota; kingdom Metazoa; phylum Arthropoda; class Insecta; order Coleoptera; family Cantharidae; genus Rhagonycha; species Rhagonycha fulva. The sequence continues at coordinate 7,493,925 of HG996559.1, forward strand.
TACTTTTTTGCGTGGATCTTCCTCGCGTCATGGTGGTTTTTATCAAAGTGGATTAAGGAAAAAGGTGGATCTTTGAGAGGTGAAACTCGTTTGCGTGAATTCTAAAAGCAGGGTGATTGTGCAAGGAAAAATTGCATTTTTCCTGCCCTTTTACTATTGAAAACCATGATTTTCGCTCTAAGTGCACTGTTGAAGCATTCCAATGCAAGTGTCGCTCCGGTTATCGACGCTAGCATAGCATAGCATCTTTTCGTTTACAGAGTTTTGTAGAGGCATTGCCTCCTTCACCTCTTTCAACATCTTGGAGTTTCGCATGGAAGTTTGAGAGTATGAATATACTTTGAGTTGGCTTAGAACCACATCGCACTTCAAAGCAGAGTGTTGACCCGCGCGAGGCGATAATCAACTTTTGATGAATGAGTAAACTACGAGTAAATTTCGAGTTAGACGGCAGACGTAACGGCAGCCGCATTAGGATTGTACAGTTGAAAAGGCTTTCTACCATACATGCCCGCGTCTAGATCACTAAAGCATTGATCTAGGTCGGTGCCGAAACATTGAGTAAACGCCCCGGCTGTGACCTTGCAAACCAAAAACGTGAGGCAATTTTGGGACATTAAAGCCGGGAGTGAAGCTCTCGAACTTTAGCTCAAAGCATTCGGGGCGTGATTCGCACCGATTTCTCAACATGCGGGATGCAACTACCTCTACTTAAGCAAGGACTGCAAAGAACTTTTTTGTTTGTGGAGGCTAATTTGTGAGTCAAATTAGTTCCGGCAAGAGGAAGTCATCGTCTGTTATCGACGCTCTGCGCAAAGCTAAGACTAGTTCAAACTACACAGACTGTCAATAGAATGCATTGATTCACCAATCCCGAGCGACTGAACTTGAAAATTGCTATGAAAATCGTGCTTTTTTAGATTAGATTTTTGAAAAAACTGTTGGTTTTAAGGCCATTTTCCTCACCTAATTCTCTTATTTAAAATATGCTCTTTCAGAATTCATCGAAGTTTCAATAGTAAAATTTGCATTTAGGGGTCTACGTTTCCTACCTTTCACCTAAATTTTATCTAAATTGGTCTATCATCCATCTCCAAGACCAACAGAAACTTCACAAAGGCATTCTGCTGCATGGAAAATGGATCCAGAGAAAATCCGTGCCAAGACTTTAAAATCCTCGATCTTAATTTTCGTTAAAGATCGTTAATTTTAAAATGATCTTCTTCTTTTTAGGTTCTTTTAGCCTAATGAGAGTTTGGTGACGTATAACGTCCTTTTGGCAGATTAATTTTGGTGGTTTGCCATTGCCTTTCGAGAGAAGAGGATCATAATGAAGTTGGATAAATTCTGTAGTTGGGGTTCGAACCTAAGGCTTCTGGCTTAGAGTGCGGTCCTTGGCCTGCTCACCTAGCTCACCTTTCAAAATGATATTCCTACAAAATTTTCGAGTAGAATATCGAATAGAAACGGTCGGTCATTAGCATAGTAATTAAGTGTATCAACTACTAATGCTGAGAACCTGGTTCGGCTACGGCCAAAGTAAGAATCTTATTTTGGCTATTCTCCTCGGAAGGCAATGGCAAACTGCCAAGAAAACCTTTGTTGAAAGGTCACGTAAAGGTCTAGGCCCGACTTTTCATTATATTGGGTTTATTTTCACCTTAGGGATCGTTACGTAACCTGCAAATTAAAAAATTTCTTCTACACAGAATAATAGAAAACGGTTCAAAAAGAAATCAAAAATTTTGCTGATAAATTTGTCTTAGTAGACGGGTGCACCATATACTTATATTTTGATGAACCAAAACAGATATTTTGTTTATTCTCTTAACTAAACTCGAATCTGGTTAACCTGGAACTAAGAGACAATTAAGCGGCAGTGTTTCCTAAAATTGGAGGCAATTCGATTTCTTATATGGGACGCGTGGCAGCTTTCTTGCAGCTAAGTACATAAGAAGCTAATAAAGACTATTAAGAAAGGGTGCTACAGTTTTAAGTAGTTGTATGGATTATGTAAATCCGTTTTTCCACTGGGACAGCTACCATTTTCACAAATACATTTTGCCTTGCGATCGTGGAAACAAATACATAGTAGGTACGTACGTCGTCGGTCGCGTCGGTTACAACGGCCGACCTGTCCGTCAAAGTGTTAAATTGTATTTGGTTTAAATCTTTTTTGTTTGACGACTTACTTGACAATGTAAATGATGATGATAAAGTGATGGAGTGTAACGTCGAGTTGTTTTTACTTTTATGGTAATTGAAGTGTTAAATTGGTCCATTGTGAGTTTTTACTAAAGTCAAATTAAGCAAAGCTAAATAAAAAGAACCTTTAGAGTAACTAATTAAAGTTTACTTTTCTTAACTAAATTGTTTAGCCGAACATAAAACACAAGTACAAGTAAACACCGTAATCTCTTTTTCGAACTGGTTTTTGCGACAATCGCGATAGGACCAATTTATTACCAAGGCGATAGACACACGAATACCAGAAATGGAAAAAACACGTGTAGTAGTTGCAAAAGATAAAAGTCTTAATGAACCAATCGACAAGATTAACACTCGTAATATGGACTATAATTAAACAATTGGAAAAGGAGAATAAGAAAAATAAACATTAAAATATTATTAAGCACGAGGGGAATTGCTTGTGGCAAAAAATCCCATTTAAAATTTAAAAGAGAGTGGTATTGATTTAATTTTCCATTATTATACTTTTCAATTTATTTTCCCACTTTTTTAATTTATGTTTTTAATTTGAAATATAAGGTAAACGTTTATTTTGCGAAAATATGGTTTAATGTTTGTAAAATTTTTCAGATTTTAAAGAAGGTAATAAATTATCAAGACTAAACTGTGTGTTCCGATCATTTAATATTTTGTTTCATATTATATTGTAAATTTTAAACTTAAATAAGTGGGATTAAAACTTGCTGCGTGGAATATAAATCAAAAGATTTTGTAAAACATGTTTTTGCATTAATATTCTTCAATATTTACTTTGCGAAAAATATCATTTCAAATTTATGGGATTACATTTTTAAAAGTGGACCCCGACTATATTTAATTGTGAATGCAAATACACTTACTTAGTTAGGATCGTCAATTGTGTAATTCGATCATAAGATTTCCTATAAAAGACATTTGCTTAATTTGCCACCGGGTTAAGCAGGGCGTCAAAAGATAGACTAATTTGTTAAATATAAAGGGAAAGAGTCGAGATGTAATTAAGAAGAGAAAGAGTGAAAACGACAATTCATTTTCTTATTTCATTTTGTGTTACTGAAAGTTATTTCAAGATTTTATGGAAGTCGAGGGTGAAAAGAGGCAAAAATTTAAAGTCTCCCTGTTCTTTAAAAGCCCCAGGCAGGTCGATATAGGGGTTTATTCACCCTAACACCACACCCCTGAATTGTAGAAAATATAAGATAATTTTTCGTTATTATAATTTCTTTTTAATTTTAAGCTTTTTAATTAAATTTTTGTTCTTTAATGAGAAAAAGTTTTCGGTACTGGTGTAACTAATTTATTGAAATACCCGATCTTGTAAAATGTGCTTTTCTAAAAAGAAAACACAACGACTAAACGTTTAATTAATCGCGCCAAATCGATCCTTCAAAACATTTTTAAACATTATTTTTCCCTGTAGATAATTGAATGAAAATATGATTATTATTCAAAAATTTAATATAAACTCAAGCATCGTAGTTATGGATAAACTCAAACTTTCTGCAAAATTTAATAACGTGTTATTCCAATTTCGACTAATGTTATTCTTTATTTATCTCTTTCTGGAGTTGGCAGACTATTGCTAATGAAAGCAACTTCAGAGAAATGATTAAATTTGGTTTTCTGTCCAAATTAGTTTTGTAACTGAATCGGCATTATATTTGTGCTTCTATCAGGAGACTTAAGAAGAGAGAAACTCTTATTGGCATTTATTAGCGAGAGCAAGATGCATTGCAAGAAGGTAGATCGAATAAAATAAAAGACTGGATTACACTTGACACAGGCTCAATAATCATTCGAAATGGGGATGAATCGATTGTAAAGAGAAGGAACTAAAATATTCTTTTGCTTTATCGTACGTCTCTCTTAAACCAAACGATTGTTATTTGCATTTCTTAAATATAGCTTCTTTTAAGGGAAATGCAAAATAAATTTCGAGAGGATTTGAATAATCGAATTTGCGTATATAATTTGTTTTATGGCAGCATTTCCTTTTTGAAAGGTTCATTTCGGTTCAGTTCACTCTCAAGCTAAAATTTCTTGTTGTTTGGGAAATCTAATTTGATTATTTTATGATTATTTTTTTTTACTTATTTGATTATATTCAATTAATTATTCAAGGATTATTTCGAAATTGCTTCGTAATAAATGAACAAACCATTTTAGTTTATATCATTTAAATTTTTTTTATTATATTACTACAATAAAAGAAAATTGAAAATTTTTACTTTGCCAAACTTACATAGGATTTTATAATTTAATTTGGATAGCATCAAAAGGTTTGCTCCTCACGTCCTATGTGTAGGAAAATTTTTCGAACCGCTGCCTTCTATAAAATTATACTTAAAATATTAATTAAAATTCTTTTTCTTCGCAGATGGATGCTATGGATGTGACCTATTTCTGTCATAAAAACATTTTAATATTATAAAATATTTAAAAATTCACATTTTATAAACATAGTAATTAATTTTTCGAATAAATCACTTACCACTTATTTAAACGTAGCTGCTTTCAACTATTTTTACATTTGTAAATAGATTTTAGCCTTGGTTTTTAAAGAAAATATACATAAATTTTGCGTGTATTTTGGCAATCAACTTAATACTTTTTAAAATTATTCATAAATTTATTTAATTGGTTTATTACGAGGCGATAATAAAATAAAATTAGAATTCTTAGATATTCTCTCTAAATCGCACAGTTTTCCTCGTGGTATTTTCCTTTTCAAAAGTAACTAATTATGTTATATTATAATTTTTGTGATAATAATAATTAAACACGAAATTTTTAACTAAAACGAAAATTAAGTTGAAACAATGGAAATCGTGTATGTGATAGGTTAACCTTTACTGGGTATTATAAATTTAAAATTTTTATATCTGATGGGTAAATTATTAAAATATAATTATTATGTTGGACGACGTTTTCAGTTTGATTGGTTCTAATTTAACGTACATAAATTTGCGATTATTTTTATAAATGCGATTTGCTTTGACACTGACATTGAATTGAATTTTATTAAATTTGACGTTTACTAATTCAAAGTGTAAATCAGTAATCAATTACTGTTAAATTTAACAAATTTTTTACACTTATTTTTACTGAATATCTTATTTTATATTGATGGCGTTTAGTTGTTACTGCGTTTCTTGTAGCTATTTTCGAAAAAACCTAACCTAAAAATACAACTATCATCTGTCTTGAAATTGATAACAGTGTAAGGTTGATGAAGCAACAAAATATTTAATAAGAAGTTTTTTTTTGTTATGGTTTTATTTTGTCGTTCTACAAATCCATTAGTTTGGGGGTAATATGCAGACGCTACCTGTTGTTGCGTTCTTGTTAACACATGGATCATGAAGTTCCACAGTTTTATTCTTTACTGCCTTAAGTTCTGACTACTAACTAAAGTAGTCACTTGTTACAATGATATATTTAAATCTATTTACTTCAGGAAGTGTAGCTAAATAAATCAATTCCAATTTATTTCATAATTTCAATTGGTATTAGCACTGGTCGGGGCTTAGGAATAGCTTTTAAAACAGTTGGATTAAAGTTTCAACAAATATCACACTCTCCCAAGATAAATTGCCTACTGTGTAAAGATTACCTTGTCGTAGAAAATTAGACTTTTTATTTTTGGTATTGATTTTTGTTTGTAGTATTATGATCTATGTAGATAACCGTATAACCATTATGAAATATTAAAGTTAGTCTTTGAAGCTTCCATATTGAAGTTCTCCATTTTTACTCCGGATTCATATTCAGCGACTTAAAAATCCCATATAGATATGTTTTCATGTAAAATACGTGACTGTTCACTCTTAAATAATATAGCTGAAATAGCAGTTACGATATCTCAAAATCTTGACGTATTAGGACGTTTCTGACTACGAATTTGTTTTTGAAACACCAAAAATCTTCGGGACCATCTATTGCCATTGCTAGTTATGAAAAAGTGTTAATTTTTGTAGACCAAACCCAAGCAGTGATGGCAATGATGACGCAATGTGCAGAAACAAAATTTTCAACGTTACTTTAACGACAGTACTCGAACATTCTTTCTCTGTACCAAATACGCAATTATTGTTAGTTATCACTGCTATCACTGGGTGGGTTTGTGCTTATAATTACTTTTTAGAAATTACTGTAAATGCATAAGATAAACAAGTAAATGAAAGTTTATATTTATTAAAATATAGACAAAATAAAATTGCTGGAATGACATCTACTGTTGTACAGATGCTTAGTCTTGAAACAAGCACATCGTTTGCTACTACGTTGTGTCTTTGAAGATTGACACTAGCATTTTGTCAAAACATAGACTTTGTGGCGCATACTTATGGATTAGAAGTAAACGAGAGTAAGACAAAATACATGGTTTGGAGTGACAAGAGTTTTATAGAAAAAAAATGTATAAGCATAACAATAGAGAATAAAACTGTAAATATTTGAAAAAGTGTGCGTTTTTAAATACTTGGAAACGATGATAACAAGATAGCAAGGACGTAAAGAAGAAATTAAAGGAAGAATAGCCGCGGGTACAAGAAGCTCATTTGCACTAAAATCAATTCTTGCTAGCAGAGTGTTGTCTTGGACAGTTCATTCGTTTGTTTTATTTGTACTAACAGGTCGATACGCTACGTAAGCCCCATATTGAACTGCGACCAGTATTGATATTTTGTTCACCCTGTTTTACTTTTAGCCAAACCAACCTTTTCGCTAAGCAGAAACTTTGTTTAGGCGGATGCCAGTCGCTCTTTTTCTAAAGTTTTGCAATGTTTTTTTAACTGCAATCTCAAACTAAATGCGTCGCAGTTGCAGAGAATGTTTGGCGAATCAACCGTCTGATCCATAGAACCTGCATTTGTCATTATAACTAGTATAGTAGGACAGATAAATTTTTTGGTCTCGGGTGGAATTCGATAGCTTGAATTTTTCATTCAAAGCATCCGCTCCACTACCGCGTCCAATTATCTGCCTTGTCTAGGACAGTTGAAACGAGAATATATAGAACGGTTATAAGACCATCGGTTATATACGGGGCGGAAGTGTAGACGTTGAGAAAACGCGAACAATCAATGTTGAAAGTGTGGGAAAAAATATTAAGAAGGGTTTACGGTGGAAAATATTTGGACGGTCAATGGGTAATAAGAACAAATCGAGAGCTAGCCGAGATGTATGGAATGGACAGCCAAACATAGTTGGTTGTGTAAAAGCGCAAAGACTGCGATGGTTGAGGCATTTAGCAAGAATGAACGAGGACAGTGTCTCAAGTGTCATTTGGAATGTGGTATTTGGAGAGACAAGAAGAAGAAGTAGACCAAAAAACCGTTTTAGGGATGAAGTGCAAGAGGACTTGATTGGAATTAGTAGAGAAGATTGTAGAAGTTGTGCTTGTGACAGAAAGAAATTGAAGTCGCTGACAGACATGAAGCAATGGGCCTGCTAGGCCTATAAGGTATATATATATAATATACATACTTATGGAAATAGAGCAATTTTATAGAATATTCTCATAATTGAAGCTAATCGACGATACGGGCATCAAGTCGCTTCTGCATAGCCAATTCTTTAAAATGCCAGTTTTGTTTCAATTCAGTAAACGTTGTTTTATTTTTTAATTACAGTGTCCTTTAAATTCCTTCCGTCTCATGGCTCTATTAAATTTCGGTGCAACGACAGTTACGAATTTGGCAGTTTTAATTTTGTTGAAAAATAGTCCTGCTTTTCCTGGCCATTACTTCTGCGGCTTTGATCTGTCCGTTGTACGATTTTTCCAATCAGTTTTTATATTGTCCTTGTTAATATTGAGATTCCACGTAACTTGACCACCAAAACTCTCATCGCTTTATTAGTAACATCACAAAAAGCATGTTCTATGTTTTTACACATCAAACAAGTATGTGCACAACTGTATTTTCCCTTACGCAAATACAGCAGTATAAGTCACAAGAATTGTTCAAGTTAAAGAATTTGCAAAAACTTTCACTATAGATAATTTGTTTATTGTTTCTTTAATTTGACAGTTCATAACCTTTAATGTATTTGTACCTATTTACATGTACAAATACCTAAACCTTCTTTTTAAACGGATGTTTTTCTAGCATTGCAACTTTTTTTTACTGCTACATCATTATTACTATTAGAATTTTCCACATTTCAGTCATCTAAAAATTGAAAATATACCGAATATTTTTTATTAATATTATATTTTTTATTTATTTGAAGCACAAAATACTCTAAATTTGAACCAAGCATCTCAATGGTCCACGAATGTTATGGTGAATAGACTAGCTAGAGTCTACAAATTTGTAGACACCTAACACAGGACGCTAATTTCTAAAATAAAACGCAAAGATTTTAAACAAATTGGCTTTATATCTAAAAGAAAAGTGCAGTATGGAAGGGTTAACAATTTTGAATTTCCAAAATCAAGTTTAGTAAGTGGGCGTTCATCGACATTTAATATAAATCCAGTGGAATTCAGAATACCTTAAAGAGATATCAAGTATGGAGTAGAATCACGCGAGAAATTACTATATTATTCAAACTATTTATGATGACTATAAAGGTAATATGCAAAAATCCAAATTTAAATCAACCATCAAATTTCAAAACGTTGTACAACATATCAAGGTATTTTTTTTGGGTTTTGTTTGCAATTGGCCAGGCAAATTATGTTTGTAAATATAGAGCAAATTATTTTTTTAAATATTATTTTTCCTGTTCAGAAAATATAGGAAAATTGAAGTATGGATAAATTAAAACTGTTTGAAGTAAAAATTTTCATTCGAGTATAAAAATGTTATAGATGATATTGCGCCGTTGCACACGGTATAATCGGAAAGATTTTTACCAGATTTGACTCAATGCGACAATTTATGAATTCAATTAAATTGTTGTAACTTGGAAGTTAATTGAAGAGGTGGTGAGTAAGGAGGGTTGCTAAATTGGAAAAAAGAATTGCGTTGGTTGTTATTATTATAATAGTAGGGTTTTGATTAAAATATGAAGGTACCATAATTATTAATTTTCGTCGACTTTTTGTCAAGTTACTGTAATTATTTCGTGCTTTGTTGTGAGAGAAGCTTTTGGAGCTCATTATGCGCGTGTTTAAATACTTTCTTTCAACCTAATTGTTGTCAATTTAGTCTATAATTTAACGAATGTCAACAAGGGCAATAAAATTAATTAAATGTGAAACGGTTACAACATTTCTTGATCAATTATGCACCCAATGAAACATTTCCATTAGTAAATTAGCAAAATGTAAAATGCGAAGGCACAGTATTGCTCATCGTTAATTAATATGATAAATTTTCCTGTTTGTCTACGATTACTGCAAATTATACAAAGAAGTTCCAGAGTAGTATGCAAAGTAAATTATTAGCATTCATAAACGAAAGCTTCCAAGTTTTAATACTTAACTTTATTTCGAATAAAATTTCCATTCGTTTTCTCTTCTTTTTACGAAAAATTGCTTCTTTTTCATCTCCCTAGCGCATGTACAGTTCAATATTGACTAGTCCGGAGTTTTTACGTAGGTACATCATCCCGCGACCAACTTTTTACCCCTATTTAATAATATAAAATTTAAATTCAAAAATATTTTTATGAAAGCATTTTTTACCACAACAGGAATTGTTAATCTTTTTTTTCATTTTAAATTGCATTTTTTGTACGTTTCAAAAATTACCCTTACCGACTAATTAATATTAAATTTCATTACAGCTTTTTAGGAAGGGTTGTTATTTGAAAGAACCACTTTTTCGACGAATTCAAAAAGATCTTTTTTTAAACGTAAAATTAGCTGTATTAATTATAACCAATTACAGAAGTGTCAATCAAATGCAATAATAAAGTTAAATGTAGGTTTAGTAATGTCATCCCTTATTTTATTATACCCACCCACTTTTTGCCGCTTTTAAAATAACTCTTGCACTTAAGGCTGAAATTTAATAAAAGTTGTTTATTACAATTTATGATGAAATTTTATTCCTGCAAGTTTTATTAGTATTAAGGCGAGAAAAGTTTACGCTTTTCTATTTTTGAGTGTCTCAAATATTTCAATTTTTTATTGTACAGGGTCGAACGATATTTTTTAAAAAACGCCTGATTTACTTGAAGTTAGCATACTTTTTTTATTACTTAGACCTAAACTTAGCAACCTGTTGCTTGCTAGCAACGCCTTTCTGCATGACACGGTGTGCTTTTTTACAAAGCTTAGTCATGCCTTCGAGCATTTATCCATTTAGACTGTTAGCACCATGAAAGGAAAGCCAAATTATACAGTAGATGTTTACAAATAAAACAGTCGAACTACATTTTTAAAATAAACACTGCTACTTATTTTTTTTTTAATTGTATCATTTGATTCATTTTCCAATAATTTTTTATATGTTTAAAAAAATTTTGGATTTTTCTTTGCCCAATCCCATTTTATCCAGACGACTTTAAAGTTATCTTTATTTGACAAAATAAATTAGATACAAATATTAAATAAGAGTGAATTTGATTTATGACCCGATTCAATGACGACACAATAAATGTATTCAAGTTCGATGCATCAATATTTACTAAACCTATTAAAAATTAACTACCACAATTTAATATTCAGTTATTTATTTGAATTATTAACAATTAATAATAATTGAATTTACTGATTCTGAATTTTACTGATAAATACATAAAATATTTTTTTAAATTTTGACCAAAATTATAGTGGAAAAATTGTCTGCATTTTACTCTATAACTCTAACTACTATCATAACTAAATCATGAGCACCAGTACAGTTTTATGGTAGTGTTCAGTTGTACCTATAATAAAAACGGAATATCCGGTACTATAAGGTATAATGAATTTTATAAGATTTCTTTTTGAATTTGGCACAGAATTTAGATTGTTTACGGTGAAAATAAATCAAAAACAAAAACATCAAATATAATATGTGATATTTACGAAGAAAAAAATGTAAAAATTGATGAAAAACACAAAATAATAATTATTGTTCAAATAAAATCAAAATAATAATTTTTATTTTGTGTTTTTTTACACAAAACATTTGTTTATTTACAAAAATTTCAAACCTAAATAAAGTTTTTCTTAAGTCCATAAAAGAAACCTTACAATGTTACATAAACATGCAGCTAAAATTAGGACTAAAGTAAACACTTGTTTTTATTTTAGTAATTCAGGAAAAGCTTTTCATGAAAATAATTTTTAACGTAACATGCAATAGTAATGTTTTATTTCTGAAACAATTTTGAAACGGGTGAACTAATTAAATTGGATAACCGGACTAAATTGTTCATAAAATTTGAATTAAAACTTGAAGGTTTTATTTAAATTTTTTTTTTTTAGTTAATATAAAATGAATTTAGAAAATTTGAGTCTGAAATCATTAAAGCTTAATTTTTAAGGTTCGTGATAAAAATCCGACTACGAAATTTTTGAACAAATAAAACGGTTATCTTAATAACAACAATGTTAAAGATTAAAATTTAAATTAAAGGTTTTTATAAACTCAAAGCTTTAACCATAACAATTCCCTTAACTCTTTACGATACGAATTGCTTTTTAGTTTACGTCATGTTTCTCGAAACTATACAAGAAAGATTAGAGAGGCACTCTGTTTATTTTATATTGTTTCAGCATTTTTATTTTGTTATATTAATGTTGTCTAATATTTCTGTTTTTATTAAAAATTTCATCAAAACAGTTTCTTATTTTTGAGCAAAAAATAATGTGTCAATATTTAAAAATATTTCAAATTCTGTTTTCATTCGACTTTCTTACAAGTGATGTGTTTCCCTTAAGGCTTACGTACAGTCATGAGCTTAAAAAAACTCTTTTTTTTACTTTTTGTATGAAAGCACATCATCTCATAAAAATTATTTGAAAGTTTCAAGTCGATCGGAGTAAAACTCGCCAAGATACAAACTAATGAGAGCAACCATTATTATGAAACTCTTATCAACACCGAAAACTTCAAACGCGTTTAACTCGAAACTACATTTTTGAAGTCCGTGCGTAAGATAACTTAAAAACTACCTATCCAATCATGATGAAATTTCACACAGGTCTTAAATATAAATGATACTCGAGACTGAACGATTACGTTTTTCTTTTTTCGTTTTTATCTTATTTTACAAGTAATTATAAACTAATTTTTTGGGTAACAATCGTCACTTTTATTTCAACACTATCCCAAAAATGGAAATTTTTATATTTTTTAAAATGAATTGGTTCACTCTGGATATAAACTAATATTTTAACCAAATTTTTTTACTTTTTTCATTTCAGATAATCCTGTGACGAGTTATCTTACGCACCGCAAATCATCTTTTTTAAGCTTTTTCTTCTTCTTCTGATATTAGGGCTGGCCCTGTTAATTAATCATGGTATTTCCCTCTTGAGATTCCAACGTCCAGCTGTTTTTCCATCTTTTTGGTGGTCTTCCGGGGGGTCTCCTAGTGTTCGGTCTTTGCGTCATCACTATTTTTGCTATTCTTACATCATCCATCTTCTCTAAATAGTTTCTCCAGAATCGTCTCTTTTCTCTGCCCCATCTGACAACGTCCTTTATTCCGCACTTTTCTCGTGCTTTTTTTAAGCGTTTTTGAAAATCTTCATGAATGTAAAATTCTAAAATGTTCTTAAAATGTTGCTCTTTCATGTAGAAAAACTTTAAAATAAATATTCCGGCTTAGAAGGAAAATCTCAAAAAACTGCTTTTTTTCTACCTCAACGTTTTTGAAACGCTTCAAAGAAGTTAATTTAATTTTAATATTTTTTATTAATTATTATTATTTATTGGCTCAGAAAAATAGGGATTAAAGTTGTATTGTATTGTACTTAGGAGTCGTTTGGCTGCGAAAGTCTTTCAGAACTGGAATTCAATTTCGCTAGCAAAACACAGAATGCTCTTGAGGGGTATGCTTTTTACCTCTTTGGGCGGCAGTTGTATCTGTCCTATATGTTTAAGCCTAAGTCGGGCTAAAGCATTGTAGTTACAAAGGATGTGCCGTCTCTGTTTCCGATTCACAAAGTCTGCACCTGTCATTTCCTTCCAGTCTAATTTTTTTGAGGTGATATCTCACCGTGCAAAAAAAAGAAGCTTTTTGCCCTCTGCAGTCGAATACTCTATAAACTTCGCCTATCTTTGTCCTGGTGTATTTTTCCAGAAGGTTTCTTTGCTCTCTGCCTTCCATTTCGAATGTTCGAGACCGGCTGGGGACGTTCTTGAGCCTGATCTAGTTAGTTTATCAGCTATTTCACAATCACGATCACGATTTGCCTATGTCAATCCACTGCTGGATGAAGGCTTCCCCTTTTAAACTCCCCCCATTGAGGGGTGAGGGGGTTTTTACCCATAACTCACCACGCTGGGCAGGCGGGTTGGCGAGTAGCCCGCAGATTAAGTTTGGACTTTTTAGATCTCAGCACAAATCTGGCGCAACCGGAATTCGAACCGCGGCTTCCCGTTCTCTAGTCTATCCGTGTTTGATTTACGCCAGACTGCTGGTCATCAGCTATTTCATTACCCTCTATTCCCTCATGACCTGGCACTCAGCCAGGAATTAAAGTTAGTTGTACTTCTTTTATTCGGGATACTTGCCCTGTAATCCACTTTTGCCAGTGGTGGCCAACTTTTTCAGTTTAGAAGCAGGTTCCGTGGATTAGCGATACGAAGTTTCATTTGTTTTCAAGATAAACGAGTAAATATTTAACAGATAGAATTCAAAAACTACTCCAACTTTGAAACTTTCTTATGTGCGTGAAGTTAGCCCCCCTTTTTTTGAAATAGTGATTTTTTTTATTTGTGCTCAATTGTGCTCAAGTTGTGCTCAATGTGCTTAAAAGAATTTTTTAATTTTAAACAAAAATTACAAAAAAAATCGAAAAAAACACTTTTTGACGCCAGCCCCCCTTTTTTTGAAATTGCAACTTTTTTTGGTTGTTCTCAATTGTGCTCAAGTTGTGCTCAATGTGCTTAAAAGAATTTTTTAATTTTGATCAAAAATAACCGCGTAAATCGCGAAATAAGATTTCCACCTGGCCCCTCTTTTTTTGAAATTGCAACTTTTTTTGATTGTACTCGATTGTGCTCAAGTTGTGCTCAATGTGCTTAAAAGAATTTTTTAATTTTGATCAAAAATAACCGCGTAAAGCGCGAAATAAGATTTCGACCTGGCCCCCCTTTTTTTGAAATTGCAACTTTTTTTGATTGTACTCAATTGTGCTTAAGTTGTGCTCAATGTGCTTAAAAGAATTTTTTAATTTTGATCAAAAATAACCGCGTAAAGCGCGAAATAAGATTTCGACCTAGCCCCCCTTTTTTGAAATTTTTCTTCTCATTTTGAATCTATGTGTGTAATTGATGTCAATCGATTGAGCTTCGTTAGAGCCTGAATGAGCTCTAGTGAGCAAGATTTTAAGTTAATATTTTAAAAAGTTATAGATAGTTGAAATTTTTGAGTAAACTCCGAGCAACACGCGTTTAATAGTAAGATTTTTTAAGGCTTGCAGTTTACTCACAAATTTCAAATATTCCTAACTTTGTAAAAAAATTAACTCAAAATCTCGCTCACTGAAGATCATTCAGGCTCAAACAAAGCTCTAACGATTGACACTAATTTTATCCTAAAATTTAATTTAGGGGGGGACAGCGACATGCACCTGAGCCTGCTTAGCCACCTATAAATAAACAGCCTTACGCTTTTAGATTGATGTTTTTAAGAAGCTTTGTTAGCTCTTATTAACATTATTTTTTACTATTTATTGCACTTTGTAATTTTAAATAAAAGGTTTCCATGAAAATTTTTAATTTTTTTTTTAATTTTTAAATTTTTTAGTCATATCTTTACAAATACAGTTTCTGTATTTAAACTAATATAGTACTATCAGAATTCTCCATTTATGTCTTTTAGATGTTTGATACTTTACCCTGTATAAATCATTACGACGAAAAACTTTACCCTGAATGCGGTCCTTAAGAGAGGCATTTTTTTCAGGGCCTTTTTAATTTAATCAACAGATGGCGCCTACTAAAATATTTTTATAAAATAAGAGGAATTTGCTATATTTAAAATATAGCAAATTCGTTGAGATAATAAAATATTTATTTATAAAAACACAATTCATAATTAAAGTTTAATTATCTTTTTTTGTATTTGAATGTGTTTTGACATACTCAATACGAACTCAAAATAGCTTAAGATCAAGAATATTGTTCATAGAATAGTATTATCTCAACGAATTTGCTATATTTTAAATACAAAAGCCTCCTCTTATTTTATAAAAATATTTAAGTAGGCGCCATCTGTTGATTAAATTAAAAGGGCCCTGAAAAAATGCCCCTCTTAAAAATGAAATTTGGAAATCCATTTTACTTTTCACCCTGTATGATAAAATTGTTCAATGCACACCTTTTTTCTCTTATTTCGCGCCTTACGCGGTTATTTTTGCTCAAAATTAAAAAATTCTTTTAAGCACATTGAGCACAACTTGAGCACAATCGAAAACAATAAAAAAAAATTGCAATTTCAAAAAAAGGGGGTCCAGGTCGAAATCTTATTTCGCGTTTTACACGGTTATTTTTGATCAAAATTAAAAAATTCTTTTAAGCACAATGAGCACAACTTGAGCACAATCGAGTACAATCAAAAAAAGTTGCAATTTCAAAAAAAGGGGGGCTAGCTAGAAATCTTATTTCGCGATTTACGCGGTTATTTTTGATCAAAATTAAAAAATTCTTTTAAGCACATTGAGCACAACTTGAGCACAATTGAGAACGACCAAAAAAAGTTGCAATTTCAAAAAAAGGGAGGCTGGCGTCAAAAAGTGTTTTTTTCGATTTTTTTTGTTATTTTTGTTCAAAATCAAAAAATTCTTTTAAGCACATTGAGCACAAGTTGAGCACAATTGAGCACAAATAAAAAAAATCACTATTTCAAAAAAAGGGGGGCTAACTTCACGCACATAACTTTCTTACAAAATTCATTAGTAAAAAAAAATAACCTGTTCAAGTTGAGACTGTACCTTCAGTACAACTTACTTGTTGCGTTTTGATATCGTAAAAATAAATTTTGGATAAAGTGTAAATTGACTTTGGATCCATCGATCCTAGCTTAATGTGTAATCTGAACTAAAGCTCAAATAAATTTTTACTCGTGCAGGATTCGACTTTGGACCTGTCTCTCTAAAAGTTCATCACCCTACCATTACAACACAATCATCTTATTAACCAACCCTATAATCATAAATTAAAGGCATCTATAATTTAATATTCCTTGTTTTGATTATGCTTTGTCATATTTTAATATCGCTGTATTTGAACTGATTGGTATAAAATAAATAAAAACAGATAAAAACATTTAAATCGTATCTATTTGAATTGCGAATCAACTCACCAAATAATTTAATCTTGAAGATTAACAAATTTATTGCCAATTATTTTTGTAGCTGTAGTTTGTGCTTCCATTTACATTGTATGTAGCAAATTTAAGTTGTGAATAGTGCGTTGTTTAATATTTTATTAGCAAACAATTTTCCCGTCCAAAGAATTTAATATTTCGAAGTGAATGTTTTTGCGCTAGATTTCTTCCGACTTACGAATCTCCAGATGTAAAGGAACTGGCTTTGCTTCGTTTTTATTTGAGATAATCATTTTGTGCGGATTTAGTTGTTCAATTAAATGACACTGCATTAATTCAAAAACAATTTAAATTTGTCACTTTGGTTTAGGTCATTGTAGAACCGGCAGTTAGTTTTATGATAAACTCTGATGCTATGAGATTCACCTTTTTTTGTTTTTATTTATATATGGTTTATCATAAGTACATTTCTCTACAAACTATAAATAGAACATTGTTTGGTATAGAGTTTGTAGATTCTCCTTTTTGGAACGACGTCCTTTGTACTTTCTGGCAAGGAATAGTACGTTAAAATGTACTCTTTTTTTCAATAATTGTAGACAAAAAATTAAATTTTAAATTTTCTTTATTACAGTACTTTAGGCTGGTCGACGAATGTTGCTTGGAGTAAATGTAAGGATACGCCACCGATTGCAAAATAATTAAAATAAATCTCGTTAATCCATTCGTGTACATGAGTACGTTTGTATTTGTACTACCCCTTTTCCTAAAAAAATTATGTTTTTTTATACGCGCCTACTCGTCCAATTTAAAAATTTTTTATGTTATATGTAAAACTTGAACAGGTACATAGGAATAAAAAATAGATTATGATTCCGTACGGAAAAGTTAGAAAAAATGTTTGTAATACATTTTCATAATTTTCAATACTTTTACATAATAGAAACGAATGGAATTCTTTAAAAGTAAAGCCGAGCTTTTACCTTATAGAACTATTGAAAAAGTTTTTATTATTGTATTTTTATTTTTGTGTGTTTTTAGCGACAGGAAACACTGCCAAAAACAGATAATTGGTTAAAAGCACCTCAGAGGCGCCGCGTTGACAGATATCGCGTCCCGACGGCCGCATCCTGAGGTCAGGCGTCCCACTCAGTTCTGCACGAACAGGTGGTACCCTCGACATGGTACAGCTGTTCAGCTGTCAGCACGATAAACTACAAAATCCCTTAAGTTGAATCTGTTGATTCGAGGACATAATCGTACGAAAGCTTCTTGCTTTTGGTGTCAAAAATATAAGGATGGCTGAAAAAAATTAATTAAAAATTGCGTTGTATGTAACTATGTAGGAAATGAATATCATTTAGCAGCGTCGTTATAAAAGTTATAAAATGAAATTTCCGAGCCACAAAGCATGTCTGGGGGAGATGATATATAGGAACGCATTTTTTGCGTACTATTTATAATGGAAAGAATCAATGTTTGCAGACTACGTTGCCGAGTTTCCGCCAGTCGTGGAATGTGAGTGTTATTGGCAACCGCGGTCTGCAAGGATCGATTTGTTCTTTCGGCTGCTAGCTGGAAGCAATGGTTCCTTCTCGGAGATATTCGGACTAACTTCGGCAGTCCTGGAGGTGCTTTACCCCGTCTTGTAGAGGGACTGGGCTGGGTCCACGTTTCCAGCCCGTTCGTTTACGGGACAATTAGACAAATTGAAAATTTGCGGTTGTAATCACAAATGAACAATTAAATTTAATTTTCCAATTCTATAGTTGAACACATAACTTTTTAAAGTTACACGGAATAACTAGGAAACTTTTGAATTGTTTCGAACAATAGGGGAAGCTAAAGGATTTTAATTTATTAATTTTTCTATTAAAACTGTCGACTTGGTAAAATGAAAAACACTTTATATTATCAAAGAACTCCCGTCCAATTATTATTTCCTCCCTAAAATAAAATTTTTAGTTTAACTTTTCCTAACTAATAGTGCATAATTTAATTTGTTCGAAATGATTTCTTATAATGGAAAATTGAAAAATTTTATCTCTATAAAAGCTTTTTAAAAATGAAATTGTATTTCAATTAAGTATATCTTAGATAAATTGAACGGACCCTATTTCAGAACCTGAAACTTTTTCTTTCTTTCTAATCAAAAAGTTTTTGCTACTAAAACCTTTTTGAGCGATAAAAACAGACAATAATTGAAAGATATAAGGAAAGAACATATAATGGCATATAAGAAAAAAGTGCTTTAGATATAACACATGATTCAATTTTTATGTTATCTACTTTTTTTAATTATAAACTTTGTTGGCTTTTTCTATACTACAGTTAGGTGTATAACTTAATTATTTACTTGCAATTTGAAATAATTGCTTTAATTAATGGAATAATTATCGATGTACAACTTCTATGAGTTTCAAATTACACTGCAATTTGGTGCACCTTTGAAGTGTAAACTATTTATTCTTGTTTGTTTCACAATGTAGGCACATTTACCATTAAATTAATGATTACACATTACAAATTATGTTATGCACGATCCAAAATTGTTCACACCTTTCAAAGCAAAACATTTTCTAACATATTTAATAGGTTTATAATATTTGAGAATTAGATGAGAAAGTATCTGAGAAGCTTTAACAAAAGCAGGTGGTACAACCAATTACATGTATGCTTCTAAATTTTGTTGCAAAAACGTCATCCAAAAATGAAAATTTTTGGTTTCTGCTGGTGTGTGATATCCAAAAATATTCTCGCATGATTTTGTACTCAAAGGATAGGGAAACATATTGGACTTTCAAGGATAGTAAGTTTCTGAAAGAATTTTACGGCCGTTAGAAACTAACTATATTTTTTCCGCTTATAATGGACTTTAAGAAATTAAAAATTTTATTCATTATATGCAGAAGTTTACTATCCTCTACGAAACAAAACGGAATTTTATAAAAATATTGGGGACGTTGGTGAGTGAGAAGATTGCAGATTCGTCCTTTTAATGAAATTTTACTTTAATGTTACCTGAACAATCCTACAAAGTACATTTACTGCTATAAAAATTCAAACTCTAATTTTATGGAATTAATACAAGCATTATTATAAAAAGTGCGCCATTAGATTAAATACGCCACCGGAATGTTTTCCGTCTACGGTAGAGTTTTCGGTGAAAGGTATAAAGTAGGCTAGACGCGAAAATAATTTTACGATTGAAATCTTTATGAATTCTGCAAAAGCATATTTTAAACAAGAGAATTAGCCCCGAAAAATGGCTTTAACAGCACTATAGCAAATTTTAAGCTAAGTCGCTCGTGATTGGTGAATCAATGCATTCTATGGTCGGTACGTGCAAATTAAATTACTCTAAGCTATACGCAGACAGGGGATAACCGGAGCGACACTAGCATTCATATGCTTCAACAGTGCCCTTCGAGCGAAAATCATGTCTTTTAATAGTTAATGTGCAGTAAAAATGGCTGGAGGTCAATCCAGTCAATTTTAATTGCACAACCACAGTTCTTGTAGAATCTATGCAAAAACAAGTTTCACCTCTCAATGATCCACCTTTTTCTTAACCCACGGGCCTAGGGGTATTTTTATAATAAGTGTAAACCACCATGGCACGAAGAGGATCCACGCAAAAAAGTATTAACCGTTCGTTAAATATAAGCATCTCTTTTCTAAAGTAATTTTGGTCCTAAAAAGGAGAACGGATTCGTACCATTGCGTACGAGTTACTGACAAAATTGTCAACATCTACACTTTTATATATGGGAACACAAGTACTGCCCACAGAATGCCAGTAATTCACCAAGCGACTAAGCTTAAAATTTGCTATGAAAATTGACCTTTTTTAAATTCGTTTTTTAAAAAACTAGTGCTGTTAAGGCCATTCTTCGGGATTAATTCTTTTATTTAAAATACGCTCTTTCAGAATTCATCGAGGTTTCAATCGTAAAATTGTTATTTTCGCGTCAAGAGTATCTACCTCTCCCCGAGTTTTCTATTCCCGCAAGTTATACGTGATGAAATCATCGTTTTGCAGTCAACCTCATCAAACTTTCTGTTTTGGGGTCCATCTTTTCTTTAGGCGCCCAACTTCTCTTTTCCTTTTCTTTAGGATAGTGTCCCGTTATCAGTTTTACCGGTTTTCTGTTCTGTACGTATTTATCACACCATACTTGTCGGTATATCTTAACGGTCTTCATCAATGATTCAATTGCAAGTTCGTGTTTTATTTCTTCACTTCGTGTTCTCTTGGCTCTAGTACAACCCTTGCAGCTCTAAGGAATTGCATCTCTGCTGCTTGAATTCTGCTATCGTCTTTTCTTTTGTTTTCGTTTTGCAATTATTAAATAAATTGTTTTTAATTAAACGCAAAGTTTCAACGTAATGACAAATTTGCTTGTTATAAGTTGTATAAGTATTAAAATTTTTAATCTTCACATTTTATATTAATTTGTATCGGCTATCAAATTTTAATTTTTAAAATTTATTTTATTTCATTAGAGTGCTTGTGGAGAATTTTGGATGTCACCTTAAACTATAGAGCAATCTTAAAGATTGGTGCATTTTAAACTTTTAATTTTATTTTTTTATTTTTTTTTTATTTTAAATAATTTTAAATGTATTCAAGTTACCGGGCATAAAAAAAATAACTAATTATTAAATAAACTAATGAACAAAAACTTAGAAAAATCTGTAACCAACTTCATGCGTTACGAACAAATCTGAATTATTATTTACTAATAATTTTTTTTATTCACCTCCTAATGATTACGACGTAAAAGTGGTTTTTAAAAAAGAATAAACTAATAACGTAAAACTAGAATAAAAAGTAAACAGTGGATTGTCCTTCGTCCTGAAAATCCATCCCCGCGAAATTTAAGTGCATCTATTTATCACTCTGTGTAATTTTTAAAGCGTTATAAAATGAACACGGGGATGTGTTAGTGATTTTTATATCACGAAAAAATTTCGGATTTCTTTTTGTAATTTCAAAAGCTTTTTTGTGACATTAAATATCCGCATTAAATGCAAAACGGAGAGGATTGAAGTCACTGTCTTCTTTTATTATTTTTTAAATAAGTCGTATTGAAGAGAAAAGTAATCTTTTGAAAATTATTTTCAGTGTCATTACTTTTTACGGCATTTCTAAAGCTAAATTGTGCACTGATTTGTAGAAAACTAAATAAATATATCGCTGGAGCTTTTAAGTTATTAGAATGCTTAATATTACGGTTTTGGCTAGACTTAGGATTTTATTTACATTTCGGAAAAACGCAATAAATTGTAATATTTTCATGTCATAGAGCAATATTTCTTATCATTTTAAAATAATTTTGTTGTTGCTTGTTTTGTGTTAGAAATTCGCTTTAGCTCTTGTTTTTAAATAAGCTTTTATCGATTACTTCAGCATTATAGCAGTTTTCATATAAAAATGACATTTTCTGTTGCTCCAAACAACAATAATAAAAATGTATAAATTTTGCAAATTTAAATTTATTTTAAATAAAAAACCCACGATTTTCCTTGCACCCGCTTATGTACGGTGTGGTATGGCTTAAAAATAGTTCCAAAAAATGCGAAGCTTAATTAATTCTTATTTCTATTTCCCTTTGATGATATTTCTTGTCAAAATTTTTATCACTATAGATATCATATAACTTCTCTCAAGGACTCTAAAGTGTACAAGCGACTTGTGTTCGAAAGCAGTCAACTTAAAATTCGTAAAGTAGACAAGAGTGAATATTTTTAAAGTTGATACTCGAGGAAGTTTTTCTTTAAAATAAATTTTGTCTGTTTCTCAATTATTGAAGAGCGACATTTTTGGCTTTTTAAAAATTGTTATAGCTTCTTGATGTGATTTTGAGACAGATTTATTTTGTGACAACGAAGAGACTTTTTTATGACTTGCCAGGCGAAGTGAAAAAAATTCTGACATGGTACCTATATGTCGAAATGTGCAAAATCAATGGTGTATATATAATCAGTTTAACTTGCTGGAAGCGTATGGGTTGTATTCCTTTTACCATACGCATTGTCCTTTGAACGTTAAAAGGGGCAATTGAGGTGGAAATAGCTTTCCGACATATAAAATGAACTATAAAGTAGGTTCTTTGCCAAGTAAATATGATTACAAGCAGCCAATGGCTTTGGTATTGTTTATTTTAACTTTACATTATTTTGGCATCATGTAAAATATGACGTGTATTATAAAGCTTTTAGATACCTTCTCTATCTTCTTTGCTTGTAAAATTATAGGTGAAGTGACCGCAGCGATAGATGTTTTTGGCAATATTCAATAATTGTGAAGTGCTTTTAACGTGGCCCTTCCAAAGTTTTGTCATCGCTTTCATAATTAATTTATAACGTATCGTACATAATTATTAAAGGTTCCATACTTTTAAATTTTAGCTTTTCCTACCGTATTTTGCAAATTACCCAATTAATGTTTAAGGTAAAGAAATCAAACTCGTGCGTTGAAACGCGATAACACAGAGAAAGGACGACGAGCGTCTCTCGGTAACGTAGAAAATTAAAATGTGTAGTAAGGAATCAAATTATGCAATTATTACAGCAAGGTTTGCACTTTCTACTAGAACGTCCTTGACATTCGGACGTCGGTAGGAAATAAGGTCAACGAGTAAGTCTGGTCAGGTCAGGGGCTTGATCGTTGACCTAGGGGATTCTCCAGTTTATCCTGCCATTTTCACCCATTCTACGCTTTCTTAGTCACCGACGCTCGCTATCTACGGTTCAACTTGACCAGGGTCGGATTAGTTGCATAAAATTGTATACACGAATTTACAAATCACCTTTCATCTTGTAAAGATAACTTATTAAAGTTCACTAATTACCAATTTAATTAAGATACAATTCAAAAGTTTAAACAGGTAATTTATTATTAATTAATTACGTTCATTACACAATTCTCATTAAAAAAATTGCTGTTCGTTTAATAATAAATTAGTAAGTAAACTCTAAGGAAAATAATTTAAAATAACTCAACTAAATATTAATTTATTACATAAACATCTATCAAAATAGATGACTAATTAAATATTTATTTCTGTTTAATACTCTTCGAAATCAATTGAAGTGTTAATTAGAAGCAATTTATTTTCAATATGTTATACAAATTTGCTTTTTATTCAAATTAAGTTGTTCTTTAAAAATTTAAAATCTAATAAAAACTCTAATATCAACATCGACATTTTCTTTCTATATGATGCTAGCGATGCGAAAATAACCGGAAATAAAGATAACAATGATTGGTAAACGTTTTGGAACAAAATCTTGAAAAACAAAGTTTTAAGATCGATTTGGAAATTTTCGTGCTATGAAATCATTTTGTAATTTTCTCCTTGTTTTGGGCAACGTGTTTCATACATGTTTTTATTTGGAAAACATTTTTATTTTGATTTGCAATAAGTACAGTAATTAGCACCGTGCGCTCTTTCAATTCATTTGTGCGATTAGCATTTTCTTATTATTCTGTTAAAATTGAGGTAATTGTATTAACAGTCTCAAACAATGACAGTGCAAGTTTAAAAAATTACTGAAGTATGAACACAAAGCGAAATCTAAAAATTTAAATTTAAATGGCGTTCTTGGTTGGGGGGACAGGAAACTTAAACTTGAATATTTTTGCGTTTATATAACCGTCATAAAAATCTAAATGACTGGAAACAATTACACGGTTCGATAAATTTTAATTTTTTTGCTATTAAAACATTTTTCTGTGCCCTCAAAAGGTTTTTGGTTTTTGGCAAACATCAAACATCTCGGTAAACCTAGCAAAAAATAAGATAAAAAGACACATCTGTGTGCCGAATATCATCAAAGGTCAGATTGAATCGTACACAGCCGAACCAAAATAGAAGCATTTCATTGGTTAAAAAGCAGCCAGGCAGCGTATTCTGGGGATAGCATAAGAACCGAATAAACGAATTTAATAGTTTTCTAGTTTTTTTAGTGGCAGGCCCTAATTTTCTGTAAAAATCAGCTCTTCATTAACATAAAGAAGAATATCGTTTTCTAACACTAACCTAAGCTCTACCGGTGGATCTCTCTCTTTTAAGAGTAAAAAAGTACCCCCAAACCGTGATATTTGCTCGATGTTAACGCTATCAGGTACCACTGCTGCTCTCGCAGTGGTTCACCACGCCCAGACTCGCCCAGGTAATAAATACGGTCATTACAGTCGTTTTCTGCGTAAAATTGTAAACTTTAAAATTGATCTTTGGCCAAACTAATCGATATTTGGGATTAATCTTCACCTTAAACTCTTTATTTTAATGTTCTCCTAATATTAAATCCCACTGAGTTTTCATTAATAAATTTATAATCTTTCGGGTTCGGTTCTCTTGTGATCGCTATCTCGTGACAGACTTCTTTTGGAAATATATCTTGGTTCTCTTCTTAGTAGATCATGCCAATCTGGATTGAATTTTTTCTCATCGCTGGATATGACCTACGAAACCATTTTTGAATTAAAATACGACTTTGACAGAAATAAATGACATACCAATCTTTGTCTAATTTCAGGACCTGTTTGCGCGTGGAAATTCCATTTGATTCTCTTTGTGAGCTGATGAGCTTGCACTATATTTTAACTCTAAATTAACTGAAGCTGACTTTTAATTTGATACAAAAACCATGTTTAATTTAATGCAGCTCTTGTTTTCTTCTTCCATCATGGTAGACAATATTTTTAACCGTCGTGGACTTTTTTTTTAATTTCGTATAAGATAGCCGCCAAATCTCTTAATTTGTTTTTCTATTGTTCTAAAACTAATCTTGGAATTATAATAATGCTTAAATCTGCTTTTTCTCACTTTCACTTAAATTCCTTTCACTTGGCATTGTTCACCATTCAAAAATTTGTTGCAATTAAGTCAAAAATTCGCCATACGTAAAAATCTATGTATAACTCTAAAATTCACAAACTTGCAAGAATCATAGCTAGTAGAGGTCCCAAGATGATGTACGAAAAAGTTTATCGTAGTTTTCGTTTTCTAGTTATAAATAAAAATTAAAAGTTTAAAATGTTATAAAATCGCCATACAACTTTTAGTATCCCTGTGAAATATACAATATCAGATATATTTACTGCAATTTCTGAACATATTGCTGGTACACAGTAAAGAAGCAATAACTTGAACGGGGAAAAACTGATTTTACCCACTGCGGATATCTACTCAAGGGATCGCATGAGATTGAACAAGTAAGGTTTTATGATCAATCGCGTTTTGTTACTTATTATTTTATGCTTCTTAGTAACAAACATTTTACAAAAATAAAGTTCCTGAAAATTTGATTTTCATTTTAGTTTGATTACAAAAGCAATAAAAATTGAGTTACCCTGTATAGTTGGAAAAATGCAAATGTCTATCTACCGTTGAAAAAGAATAACAATAACATAGATATTTCGACTTCATTCTAAGTTATTGAAACAAATCTGCAACTGCGTTTTCTCAGGGCTTTATTTTTCAAAATAAATTAATTTTTTATACAAAAAAATGATAATCAAGATAAATTTTAGAAGCTTTCAATAATAATTTTACACCCAAGCTAATTAATGCTCTGTTTTTAAATTTCATTACTTTAATGGCCTCAATTAATTTGATTTATCGTACTGCCGAATAAATTGTTTTATTTTATAGCCTTAGGTGGTAATTATGTTCGGTGTATGATATGGAAAGCAAAAAAATGTTTTATGATAGTAAAATATAAAGAATTTAGTGATTTGATTTGCTTGATTATAATCATCTAAATTTTTGTTTTGTGCTTTAATTAAATCCTTTTTTGAATTGGCAGTCTTAAATAAATTTGAATAGCGGTGATTCAATTTACTCGTCTGATGGTTGATTCATCAGTCATCACCAATAAGTTATAAAAAGACGCGTTTAGCATAGGAATAGACGCAACAGGTTCAGTAAGAAACTTGACTTGTTTCTAAATAGAGCTCTCTCTTGAGAGGTCTGTTGAAGTCCGTCTCTGAAGCTTTCCCCTAAGCGGCATGCGGCGCTTGAACATCGAAATGCGGCTACCGAGAAACGCTCGTAATGATTTATCCGGTAAACCGCCACTTGACCGCAGTCCCACTGCCCCACTAACGACACGGAAGATGTCATGTTATTACTACGGGTTTATTGGCCCCACTTGACTTGTTGATGTCCCTTTATATAAACTATTATGTCCCATCAATTTGCTACTTTATTCTGTTCTTATCCAAACTGTTTTTCGGTTTATCTTTCTATTTACAGGTGCATTCGATATCCTTTTGATTTATCTTGATCAAGCATTTTTGAATTTCGTATCAACTGGCAGATGGTTTTTTAATTATCCAAATATTTCTCAATATAAATATTCAACAAAGGTTTTTGTTGCATACGTTTAAATAATCCAAGTCTCAAAATATTTTAGATATTTTGATTTATTGGGGCTAGAGCTAAATGTGGGCAGCAACAATCAAAAAGTTGTTTGGAAACTCACAAGTTTATGTTGAAATAGTTAAGAAACAATCAATGCTTTTAGTTTAAAAAAATCGTATAAGCGAAAATTCGCCAAAACGATAATTTGTGAATTATTATTAGAATGTGATCTGGTCTAATCTTCTTCATACCTATAAAAGGAGTGGATTATGGAGGATAAATGGAAAAGAAAAACAAACTAATTTTATACGAAATAATTATTGGAATTTTTAAAATCTGAATTACTTCCCAGAAATTAAGTAATCAAAAGTATCTACTTTAAAGTATTCTCGCGTACGGTTGTAGTACGTATTTCATCGGTAAAGTATCTGATGTGCACAAAAATAAAGCGAAGTAAGTACTACAAAAATTTAAATTCCCAAAATTTGAAGGTTACTCTTCAATCAAGCTCTTCACAAATTTAATGTTGCTTACAAAGGGCTAATAGACCAGAAAATGAACTGTAAACAAATTAACTAAAAAACATACTACAATTGCTCTATAGCAACTATACAAAAATAAATCATATTTTTATTGTAGGTACTCTTTATGTTCACGGAAATTTTATTATAATTTATTTTAAGAAGTTATTAACGTAGAAACGTCGTTAAATGTGAAGCACTTGCTTCGATTCTACTGACTCAGATGAATTATGAAGTAACTACTGTATACTTTCTATGTAGACTCTAGAGTTAGTACTACCTGTAATATCCAGTGATATCTACTTTAAGCCGCATTCACAATAAAATGGGGTCTTACCTTGCTTCGGTGAAAAGCTGGCAAGAGCCAATCAAAATGAACAATCTTTAATCATAGGAAAAGATAGAAGAAAATACTTTAATCTAATTGGTTCTTGTCAGCTTTCTCTCGAAGCAAGGCAAGACCCTCTTCATTGTGAATGCGGCTTTATAGTTATAATGCCAGGTACACATTATTCAAAGTTAATAGTAAACATTTTAATTGAGCAGTAGGTATCTACTTGAAGTAGATACTTAACTTCGATTTATGCATACCATAATATTTTTACGTATAAGCGTAGGTATATCGTAAACTAAATAATTTATTTGTTTTAGAATTGATACCTTAACAAGTACAAGACGAGAACTACTATTTAAGGTAAGTTTGATAGCTCTAGCTCTTTTACGCTCAGTTGCATTACTTACCCTTAAGTGTTAAGCGGTACTTAATTAGGTAAAAAATGTTTAATACAATGAAATAAGTGGTATTTAACAAGATCATCTAGTCTAAACCTAAAGATTAAGTGGGACAGCCAAAAGTTGGAATAGATCGTCAAATTGTAAATAATGCCAATGTGATATAGTTCTGGGCTAACCATTCAAAATAAATTGATTATAAAATGAATAATTGCGGTTTTATAAAACGTCTATAGTTATATCAGAGAGATATAAAACCAGTAGATAAAAAAATAAGCTGAATAGGACCAGAGAGTCTGAACTTTTGTCACAGGCAAGAATCAAATAAAAGTGTTTTAAAGGTTTATAAGGTGCAGCGCATCTTCCTCCGACTTTTTCTCTAGCGTTCCTTCTAATAGAGAATTTCTCTTAATTGATTCAATAAAGTATATTTGGAAATTTATATGCGTAGTCCATCGAGGCATTCAATGGAAAGTAGGGACATCATAGTAACTGTCGACAATATTTTTTGACAACATTGTTGATTCTACGACATGGGGATGCCGTAAGATCTGCAAGCGGTTTTGACTCTTCTTTTTGGCTGCTCATGCAGTGCCATCCGTTTGTCACGGATTGTGTACCTTTGAACATAGATAACATAATATAAAATTATTTTTCCCCAATTTTTGTCTCCAAAATAATCGCTTTTATAAAAATAACCGGAATCTCTTTTAATCCATTCATGCGCGTTATTTTCACTTTCAAGTTTTTGTGAATTAATTTCTACCAAAATATGAAACTTTACCCAGCGCTTATGTAAAGACACAGTGGCCTTATTCACATTCTCTTGGCAGATTACCTCTCAGTAGTTTTCTATTGCTTTCCGGGAACTTAACCCAGAGTTGGGTGCACAGCAAAAGCAATCAACGCACTCAACTGCGTTCTTTTTTATTCACCTTGTATATAATAAAATTCTTTCAAAAATCTTTACAGTAATTGCAAAATTGAGAAGACCTAATAAATTTTTATATCACCTTAAGTAAAGGTGATTGACTGTTTATATCAAAAGTTTATATGTTAAAGTGTTTTCAATATAAGAAACTTTACTCGATTTTAACGTCAATCAACTCAAAAAGTGATGGATCTATTCCATGAAAATTGAGAAAATAACAGACTCAGTTATAAATTTGTTTTGTTTTTGATTTACAACAATTTATTACATCAGGATTTCGTGAAAGCAAATAAAATTAAAATATTTTTAATAACTAAATAATTGATAACCTAAATAAAAAAAAATAAAATGAAAGGAAAATTTAAGTAACCGTTGTACTAATTTAAATATTTCTTAACTTTCATGTAACGAAAAGTAATTTTCAGTTTTTTTGTAGCAAATATCTTACTAATTTTTAATTTGATTGGCACCTGTCGTGTTTGGGCTAATCGATATTTACTTTCAATACCGATTGATAAATTTGAAGTTTATTAAATTTTGAAAGATAAAATTTAGAGGTAATTAATGAAAGTTATTACTTATCTCTTAATCAGTGCAATTTTAAAAACCTTTTTTTTATTATTGTGGGTGGGTGTAGAGAGAAAGTTACGTCGAAACGTTGCGAAATGGAATTATATAGTCACGAATAGGAAAGCTGATGATTTGTACAAAATACAACTAATCAATATTTTAATAAGATTAGATGATATTACGTAAAACGTTTTAGCGAGTGCAATATTGTAGTTATTGGTAACTTGACCGGTTTTGGTGCTTGTATTTTCTTGTTTTCTTTTCCCTGTCGGCTAACCAAAGGGGATTTGATCCGAGAATCGTCGATACCACATTACGTTTTGTTATAGTGGATGAACTGTATAACGAAGTTAGACCCATATCTGCTCGATCCGGCTTTATGAAAGAGGATTTCATATGATTGCTTATTACTCCGAAAATCATCTCATTAAATTCGAATGTTTTATTGAAATTTGTTAGTATTTTATTATTAAACGAAAAAAGCAATGTAAATATTTTAATAATCATGAATTGTTATACATTTTTTATTACATGCTTCTTATGGAAGTTCTGCAATATGGTTAAGTTTAAATGTTATATTAAAATGCGGAAGAATAAGCATCTTATGGAAATTTAAAAACTTTCTTAATAAATTTTCCTTTAGTACACGAAAACTTTTGAGTGTTTCTCTTTGGTAATTTAACAAATATTTATGTGCTACAGTTTGTCTGCTTTATCTTAAATAAAATTTTCCAAAGGAAAACTTAGAACCACCTTCTTATTATTTTTAATATTATGCTACTTTAGTTTTTAATTTTAAATTATTTTTTAATATTTTTTAAATTTAAAGTTTTCTCATATCATCAAACTTCAACAAAGCATAAAAGATACCTATTTAAAATTTCATAAGAGCAATTAGCTATAAATTACTTTTTACTTTTTAGGTATCATGTTTTAAACTAGTACTTCTCAAACTGTAGGGTCAGAGATCACAATCCCCCAGGTGTTGATAATACAAGTTCCTATATGATGTAATTAGGATTAGTACTTAGTGACAGCTACTCAAAACTAAGACGTTTTCTATTGGGGATGAATTGAAAATAATTTGCCAAATTTAGTAAACCTTGAGAAGCCAAGTTAAGTTAGGTTTTTTTTGTAATCGGCGGCGTCGCTACCTATTAAGGTAAAAACGTCGACGTATTTTGATATTGCTATAAATTTGTCGACGTAATTTTATAGGAAACTAAATTTTCTACAAAAAAGTCCTTCACTGCATATTTATATCTTCAGTTGTTTAGGCAATTCAAAGTATGATTTTTGCTAAATTTAGTTTTATTAAATATGTATTTAATATTTACATCTGTTTAATTAATAAAATTTTAGGTATTATAAAATTAAGTGAAAAACAAACATTGATGATTCCTTTCAGAGCTGATCGGAAGCTTTTTTTATTTTAGTCAGGAAGTCTACATACAATGTACCACTTGTTTAATCAATACTTAACTGTAATTAGTAACTAATATTGATTTAGATTAAAAAAGTTTAATTAAAATTTTTCATTTAAAATTTAATTTTATAACAAATTTTATCAAAGAATTTAAAAAATCACCGCCCTACTAAGAGGTAATTTACTAAACAACGAAACATTAATCTAATCGAAGCATAAAATTGTGAACAAATTGAAAATCTTTATTAAATAATGAGAAAATAGAATATTACCTACCTTTAAAATTGTAGGTATACTTGCACTATACTTATATAAATTATAAATTAGTAGTAAAAAGTAATTTATTTTACGTAATTATATGTTTACGTTAATTTAATGTTACTTTTGTTTTTCCAACAAAATTGCTTTAATGGAAAATGAATTAATAATATAATTTCTTAGAAATACATAATTAAAGTGGTACATACCGCATTATTATTTCATTTCGTTTCTGTTATGATTTTTCAATTTTCTATATTTCCTCACTAATTTTACAAAGTTATGAAAATTGAATAGGGTTGTTATATCTTTTTATGAGACTTGGAATTACTTGTGTTAAATTATGAAATAAAATTGTTCGTGTCGAGTTGGTAGAAGTTATTACAAATTGTTAGCTAACAAAATTCATAACCGTGGCACGGTCTAAAATTGAACTTTGTGGTGAAAGATTTTCTTTTTATCATCAAATTTTCAATTTTTTATATTTTATCTTTTGTTAGTAAAAACCCAAATAAATTGAAAATGAAAATTTTATTTACGTAGTAATACCTAGAATCATTTCAAAGTAATTGAAAGGTTCAACGGAGTGAAACACTGCGATTCACTTACCGGCTCTTTCGTGCGGCCGCTGAAAGGGCCAATCATATCCCTAAGTTTACATGTGCGGTTGTAACGCCCGTCATACGGCGATTGCAATGCAGCGGCCGCGTGTAAAAAATTTCATACATTATTACTTTACAATTTTTATAAATTTTGAAGATAATCGAAGTTCATTATTACACTTAGAAAGTTTTAGCATACATTCGATCTAAATACCTGCTGTTCAAATTATGTGCTACGAGTAATATTAGATATTTGAGGTGACATTATTAAAATTGTTGTAGAAGTTTGGTTACGGTTTAGGTAAATTTTTATATAATAATACAAGTTTCTTTAGTATCGGTCAACGTTTCATACTTCAAGGCCATGCAGAAGTTAGTGCTAAACCAAAACAAAATGAAATTATAATAAAAAACCTACACTAAAATAATTATATTGCAAAAATAACATCTAGGGTCAGTCGGCTATCACAGTTTGGGGAAATGCCCGCAAGTCAGGCACCTTAATAATAATTATTTTCCGGTCACTTTATGCTATAGAACCAGCTGGGTAATTTAGCGATCCATGTTCCAAACCCGTATCAACGATTTCGCGACAAGTTACGATGGCGTCCTATATCAAGCTTTGACTGTGGAAGTCGCTATGACGTACTTGAACCTCCAAAATGCACCTTCATGACGAATGTGTGATCTGGCTATATATGAGTTGATGTTTCATCGGCTTCTGGCCGCCTTCACTTACCTTCCAAGAAGGAAAAGTCGGCAATTTTAGATTTCGATTTTAAAAACTTTGATTTTTACAGCAAATTTTAAGCTAAGTCACTTGTGATTGGTGAATTCAGGCATTCTGTCGTCAGTCCGTATAAATTACATTACTCTGAGCTTTACGCAGAGAGGGGATAACGGGAGCCTCACTAGCATTCATTTATTTTAAACGTGCACTTTGAGCGAAAATCATGGTTTTTAATAATAGTAAATGTAATGTGGCGAATTCGCTGCGCTTGAGCGCTCCCAGCCATTTTTTACTTTCACAACCACCGATCTTGTAGAAACCACGCAAAAACGAGTTTCACCTCTCAATGATCCACCTTTTCTTTAACCTACGGGCCTAGGGATATTTTTACTTTACCATACCAAATGGGAAAGTTATGTAATCAAAAAAAATTTTTTTTTAGATTTTTACTTATTTACAGTCCTTGAGGTGTAATGAGTTGAAAGAGACGCAACATCAAGAAATGTCTGTGTGTCTGTATGTCACTTAATTTTGTGTGCGCTCTAGCGCCCAAACTAATAAGAATTTCTCAACCAAATTTTATATTTAAAACTGGTTGCAGGTAGCTACTGTGGTCCCGAAAATACAAATTTTACGATTGAAATCTCGATGAATTCTGAAAGAGTATGTTTTAAATAAGAGAATAAAGGGAGATTCAATGCCCTAAGTGCCCCTGTTTTTTCAAAAATCGAATTTAAAAACTTCGATTTTTGCAGTAAATTTTAAAGCAAAGTCGCTCGGGATTGGTTAATTCTGTCGGTACGTGCACCCAGATATAGTCTTAGCTTTGCGCAGAGTGGGAGCGACACTTGCATTGCGATGCAGTAACAGAGCACTTCGAACGAAAATCATGGTTTTCAACCCTAAATGTGCTGGTAAAATGGCTTAAAGCGCCCGAGCGCAGCGAGAGGTGCTTTAAGTCGATTTTTCCTTGCACAACCACCTTTCCGAATAGTACATGTGCTGGAAAAATGGCTTAAAGCGCCCGAGCGCAGCGAGAGGTGCTTTAAGTCGATTTTTCTTCGCACAATTACCCTGCGTTACAAATCCACTCTCACGAGTTTCACCTCTCAAAGATTCACCTTTTCCTTGACCTACGGGCCTCGGGATATTTTTAAATTAGTTGTCATTTTGATGAAAATGGCTCGAAGCGCCCGAGCGCAGCGAGGGTTGCTTCGAGTCAATTTTCATCAAAATCACCATGGCAAGAGTCGGATCTGCAACCCAAAAGTAACTACCGTTCGTTAAATTTAAGTAACCCTTTTCTGAAGTTATTTTTAAATAATTTTAAATTTTTAAATTAAATAAAAAAGGAGAACGCATTCCTACCATACCGCAAGAGTTACTGACTAATTGTTAAAGGGAAACACTATTATATATAGCAGCGCACGTACCTCCCACAAACGAACTTGATTAACCAATCACGAGCGTTTAACTTTCGAAAATCAAGCTTTTTTAAATTCGATTTTTGAAAAAACTGGTGTATTTAAGGCATTGCGTTTCCGTTAATTCTCTTATTTAAAATATACTCTTTCAGAAAAGTTCGAGGTTTCAATCGTAAAATTTGTATTTTCGGGACCACAGTAGCTACCTTTCCCCTTTAGTACTTTTAAATTGAAACTTAGATTTGATTTGATTTTGGTTAAAATCGGTCCACGAAAACGTGAGATTGGGAGTAAATTAGTAACGCGCATTAACAAGATGTCATTTTTTTTTAAATTTTTATTTTTTGTAATGTAATGATCATGCATGGGTATACTGTGCAAACTTCACATGGGCGCCGAATCATAGAGAGAGGCCAAAATCGTAAATCGTACTTTTTTGTGAACTGTATTAAAATATTGTGCAAAACATAATATCGTACCATAAGATTAATGTATGGTAAAGTCATGTGATGGCGACATCTCCAATTTTTATAATAAGTGTTTCAACCGGGCTCCAGGTATGCGTCCAAACAAGCCATCCCACAAAAACTAGTCCAGATGACTAGGTAGCAAAAAAGAATACATGTAAATTGAATTTTTAATAATATTTTGCACCTGAAAGTATGCGACCATGGGTACTTTAGGTAACTTTGGGGATTTTTGAAAAAAAAGGTTGGCAAGAGCGGAGAAGGGAGATCCAACAAGAAAGTGTGAGGTGTTGAAAAGGTTGAGTTTTTCTTTTGATTTTTTTTGGATCAATTATTGATCGATTGATTGATCAGATTTTTTCTTGTGGTGGCTTGATGTTAAAGTCTTCTCGAATTTACGTAAGTGATTTTACACATTTCTATTCACCATTATTTGGGTGCAAATTAAAAAATCTATATTTTTGGTGATAAGTTCTTTCTTATCAACTGGCGCCCAAATTTCCATCTTTTGCAGATAGTGTCACTGAAGACACTAAGAGCTTCTCGCGGTGAATACATTAGATACTTTCTAAGAATCCACGAACCGCGTACACGCGACCCATATTCTCCGACTGTGGTTAAATACCCAAGTTAGCTACCTTTTTGTTCTAAAAGGATTAAGTGACGTTGTGACCAACTTCACTCCCGAAGTTTTGATGCATTATATATGTAAATAGAAGTACGATTTTCCATTATGTCGTTTGATCTGTGTAGAAATGAAATTGAAAATTTGTTTTTGTTTGAACTTAATTAATGTGATATAATTGTTTTATTTGTATTCTACTTAGTATTATTGTAAAGTGCTAACCAGGAAGATTAGTGCCCTAGAAGCATGTTTGCAAACATTTAAAATTGCGTTAGTCAGAAAGTAAAGATGCATGCGAACTGATA
Source organism: Rhagonycha fulva (assembly GCA_905340355.1). NCBI lineage: Eukaryota > Metazoa > Arthropoda > Insecta > Coleoptera > Cantharidae > Rhagonycha > Rhagonycha fulva. The sequence continues at coordinate 7,529,503 of HG996559.1, forward strand.
AAAATGCGCAACCTAATTTATGATACAGAAAAATCTAAACATGGCACTAACTAATGTTAATGTCGACGCATGAAACTTTTTCAGCTTTTGAGTTTTACGTCATTTAGCTACAATTAATTTACAAAATATTGTTAAAATGTCATACTTACTAATTTTGAAAAGCTAAAAGGAATATTTATTAATAAATTATTTGAATAATATGTAATTTCCATAACTTATTAAACGTAGACGTGAACGGTAAAAGAGGAAATGTCGCTTAATTGAAAGAAAATTTTCTTTTTATGTTAGGTCTTTTAATATATTGAATAAAATCAATCCGATTCAACAACTCGTAATCATTATTCTATCCACGATTTGAAACTTGATTAAATTTGAAGTTATTGCGGCAATACCGAGGGCGTGTAATTTATGACTGTATGTGCGTACAATCGCAAAAAGTAAGAGCCTATTAAATTTATTAGTGGAATAAGATAAAAGCACTTAAAAAGTTAATAAGCATTCTTTTTCAAATTACTTTTACAGGATTTCTGTCAAGTTATTTAACACCATAAACTTACAAAATCGCTAATATTTTTCACTATTGGCTTTCAATTTAATCTGAAAGCATTTCAGTAGTAACTTGTGCTGAATATTTTTTGTTAATTTAAAGTTATCGATTTTGTTTTTTCAAACAATTTCAATGAAAAAATCTGATACCAAATCCTTTTGCATAATTATTCACTCTTCCAGAAAAATGTTTCTCAAAAACCCTATTAAATTTTCCTGAAAAGTAATACGTGCTCAATGCCTGTAGGATGATTTTTAATTTAAAAATGTATTTCTATACCAATAAGAATTTTTTCAAGTTTTTCGTTTTATTGTATTTACCCCAAGCTTCATGTTTATATGTGTGTAGCAAATTTTACTACTAAGAAGTGCCTTGTATTTCATGTTTTCATGGCTACTAACTTTGTAGGCACATAAAATTGCTTTTATGTTGTTTTTACATATTTAATGTCAAGTATTTAATTTATGTTTTGTGTACCTATTGAGCCGTAAGAGTTTATTTATAATTAAATTAAAAATTCTACTAGGTGTCCAAAACTTTTTTTTACCTCCAAGACAGTTGCCGTCAACACAAATAAAAATATCAAAATTTTGAATACTTTCATTGATATGTAATAATTACTTTTTAATCCCACGAATTGCCAATTAAAATTTAGATATTGCCAGCTCAGGACTTCCTCGACCTGATTCAATTAATTTTTTGTATAATTTGTAATGAAACAAAAAATTTATAAATAAATTTATTTAAATTTATTTTAATGAATTCCCTACTATATTTTATTTGTTCAAAATATTAGCTAATTTGGAAGTAAAGAAAATATTGATTTATTTTATAATTTAATTATTTTATTATCCTATTTAAACCAACGGCAGCGGCTTCCAAAAACCATAATATGCAAACTATACATATGTAAACCAATGACGGAACGTTTTATTCGGTTTTAAAATTGTATATTTTTTATTAATTTTTCCAACAATTGAGCGTTAAGTAGGCACCAGCAGCTACGGAGTGGAAAACCGCGGTTCTAGTCCTTGCCGCGCAGAATACAATGCTGTGTGTGCAACTATTTAAATTATCTAGCATATTGAATCCTATAAAGTTTAATTCTCTAAATAATAAAAAATAAAATAAAAAATTTGACGGTTTCTTCCGGATAGGAAATTTAATGGGCTGCAACTTTAATCTAGTGATGATATCAAGGATATAGTTGACCTTTTATAAACAGGCTGAACCTTTGAAGTGGTGATAAAGGACACTTTTCTATGACAAATTTTCAAATAAAATTTTTGTCCAAATCCAAACCCTTGGGGGTACCTCCCTTTAAAGCAATTTTTTGAATTTCTGACTTCAAACGGCCATAGCTTCGATATTATTGATTTTTTAGGTTGAATTGATGAGAACATTTTTAAAGATCATTTGATTATCTACAAATTAGATTATAATCCTTTATTGTCTAGAATCAACGGATTTCCAGTTATAAATTAAATTAAGGAAAAATACGAGTATGTTGAAAAAAGTCATGTTTAATTTTTTTACTTCTCTTGTGAACTCCGTATCTCTTCAACGAAACATTTTAGTAAAAAACCAGACGGTTTAAACTGGATAGGGAATTTAACGGGCTACAACTTTGGTCAAATAAATTTTTTTGGGAAACCAACTATTTTTACAGAAATTCTGAAAATTATTATAAAATAAAAAAAAATAAAAAAAATAATATAAAATTTTTAAAAAAATTATGGAAGATTAATTTGAGCTTTTACAATTAAATATGGAAAATTCTACATAAATACCAGTGCTATCCATATCATTTATATCCGATAGATGTATTAGAGAATGGAGATTATAGATCAAGATTAATTTTTTTCAACTACTTATGAGAGCAAGCAAATCCACAAATATTTGTTGCAAAACTTTTGTTTGAGATGGTGTTAATAATAAATTGTAGAAATGAACATCGATGAGCAGTAGAAAATCCCAGAAAAAAACTTGAGAGAAGACATCAGCAACGTTTCAGTGTGAACTGTTGGTGTGGAATACTGGGAAGCCAAATTATAGATCCTTATTTTTTTTACTTAATATTAGTGCCGGATACCTAAACTTTTTAAAAGAAAATCTTCTATTGCTAGATGATATTCTACTGGCATCAAGATAAGGAATGTGGTTTCAGCATGATGGTGCGCCGGTACATTTTGGACAACAAGTACAAAATTTTTTAAATAAAGCTTATCCAGAAAAATGGATAGGAAGAGGAGGATTTATCAATTTTGAAAATTTATTTTTTTTACCTACACCTTGTTCATTATTTTCAGAATTTCTGTGAAAATAGTTAATTTCCCAAAAGAATTTATTTGACCAAAGTTGTAGCCCGTTAAATTCCCTATCTAGTTTAAACTGTCAGTTTTTTTACTAAAACGTTTAGTTTAAGAAATACGGGGTTCACAAAAAAAATATAAAAAATAAAACCTGAATTTTTTTAACATTGTTTTCCTTAATTTAATTTATAACTCAAAATCCGTTGATTCTAGACGACAAAGGTTATAAGCTAATTTGTATACAAGCGAATGATCTATCAAAAAGTTCTAATCTATTAAGCCTAAAAAATTAATAATATCGGAGCTATGGCCGTTCGAAATCAGAAATTTAAAAAATTGTTTTAAAGGGAGGTACCTCCCAAGGGATTGAACTTGGAGAAAAATTTTGTTTAAGAATTTGTCTTAGAAAAGTGTCCTTTATCACCACCTTAAAGGTTCTCCACGGTCACCGAGACACCCTGTATAAATTATTAATTTAATTTAGTGAACTTTTTCTAAAATTAATCCATTTCACAGCCAAGCTGTAATTATGTGCTTTGTACTTTTTATTGATTGATTGGATTGACTTATCGATTAAGTTCACAAGACTAAAATATTCCATTAAATTTGTTATCCGAAAAGCAGCGTCAAAAGCTACAGTAAGACATTTTAAACAGTTTGGAGAATAAAAGTACAACTTTTTGTGCTTTTCAGATACATAGAATTAAACACAGCTTAATTAACCTTGTATGGTATGTATTCATTCTCATTTTGTAGCTTTGCAGCCTGTAAAATAAAAACCAGTCTTTCTTTCAGTGTAATCTGTCTTTTTCACTAAAAGCACAATTAAAATACTTATAAAATAACTTCCCTTCTTGCTTTATTACAAATTGCTTCTCTAGAAACTATCTAATGGGCTATTCAACAATCGCTATCATAGAGGGATTATCTGTGATTCCTCACAGTGAAGCCAAAGTACGAACAAATAATACGTAGGTTGCTGGAAAAGTTTCCGGAAACTATATGATAAAACTTATATTTAAACTTAAAAATATCAAGTTATTATTAAAATTAAAAATTAATTAAAATATTTATTGAGCTTTCAAACGATTATTCTGATGACGGACGATATAATCGTTTGAAAGCTCAATAAATAATTTTTTAATTTTTAATTAATTTTTAATTTTAATAATAACTCGATATTTTTAAGTTTAAATATAATTTAATATCAACGAGTTAATAATTTATCTATTTATATATGATAAAACACATATAAAATTTGGTAAATAATTTTATTGCGTTTAAAAGTATTCGCCTTTGAGATTAATTCACTTTTGCATACGTCGAAACCAATCTGCAAAGCATTTTTTCCACTCTTAAGCTGATACCTCAAAAACCAGCGTTTTAAATGTTTTAACAGCTGCTTCTGATGACAAAAAATGCTCACCACCCATTTTATTTTTGATATTTGGGAACAAAAAGAAATCATTAGGTGACAAATCAGGTCAATTCGAGCAAAGGGTCATTAAATCAACATTTCTATTGGATAAGAAGTCAACCGTTGAGGCGCTGTGTGAGAGCTTGCATTGTCATGATTCAGAATAATTCGCCGATTTTTATTGTTTTTTCTTATTTTTTCGGCAAACAAATTGTAATATACTAATTAGCGTTCACGGTTCTGCGATCTTCTAAAACTATGGGTGCCACATGTCCAGTAATACAAAGAAACAAGCGATCATTTGCTTTGCAGGACTACGTGAACGGACAACTTTTGTTAGTTTAGGCTCAGTTTAAAATACCCAAACACTGGACTGTTGCTTATTTTAGGGTTTATATAAATAAATCAAAGTTTTATCACCATATAACCATATTGTAGACCAAATTTGGAAGACCTCGGTTGAATTTCTTGAGCATTTCCTGACGCCATTTGACACGACATTGCTTTTGAGCTGCTCTTAAATTGTGTGAGATCCAACGACTGCAGAGCTTCCATACTTGTAAATGATCATGAAAAATCGTGTGTATTGTTTTCATGTCAATGCCCAAGCATACTTAAATCTCTCGATATATCACATTCCGATCTCGCTCAATTATTTCACGTACAGCATCAACATTAGTGGCAACAACAGAAGTTGCTGGATGACCTGCACGAAATTCATCACTGAGAGTGGTGCGTCTAAGTTGGAATTCGGAAAACCAGGTATAAACAGTAGTCTTGGATGGTGTTTCATATCCAAAAGCCAAAACAAGCCGTTCGATGGATTGTTTTGGCTTTAGACCACATCTACAGTAGTAACAAATCATGGCACGAAAATTTTTACACAAAAATTCCATTTTTTCTTACAATTTTTTTCTTTAAAATGCTGTGTAAACTAAACTGGTTTAGTTAAGTACGAATTGTCAACTGAAATATAAGTTAAAAAGGTCAAATTTTACGAATATGCCAGTTAAAAAAAGGTGACGACACTGAAACTACTAGATTCCGGAAACTTTTCCAGCAACCCACGTATTCACGTATGGTCGTACTCTTTCCAAAAGCAAAATTGTTGGTTTAGTAAATAAATTTGTTATCGTTTCGTCTGTAATGATTTAACTTTTACCATCAACCCACTATCCTAGACCACATTCTCTCAGCAAATTGATCTTTTATAAACTTTAAAGAAAACGAGTTAATCTATTAACTTTTGTCTAACATAAGCAAAGTTTTCCTTTGAAAAATAAGGAAACCTTTATACAAGGTCAATTCATAATTTTTGTTTGTCGTTTTATCAAATTGACGCCAATAACAATTTATTGAATGTTTACAATAAAAATTAAAAATTCGTAGAAAGAACCACTTCGGAGAGCTTTAAATAATTAATTTTTAAATAAAATATTCTGTTTATGTTGAAGGAAATAAATTAAGATTAAATAAGAAGAATAAGGCAATACGAGTATGTACCTACCTAAGTAATTGATTTTTCTTAATTCAATTTATACGTAATCTAACTGCATAATTCAGTTTCGTATCCAAAAGGAAAAGAAAATATTATTTTGTTTAAAAAATATAATTAGTATTATTGTATCAAATCGAGGGGAGAACTGTTAAAACTGGAAACTTTGTTATTATGTAAGGACCTTAAGCACCAAATTTTGAGGTAGCACCTTATTAAGGAATTTGTGCGTGTATCGTTTTCCTATAATATAAGGGTAAAGAAAAAGAAAAGATGTGTTATATTTTTATATTTGCAATATTGTAGAAATAATTTTTGTGCAATTTAGGTATTTCATTAAATTATGGAGTTATAAGCGGGTCTTAAAATATTTTATTTATTACGATATAACCAATATAGGATATTGGAATTGTTGGGACTCGCATTTAATTTACCGAGTTTGAAGTATTAATTAATTTTTAAAGCCTCATAACTTGTGTATTAATTTATTTCTTGTTTAGTAGACCGAACATAATTTAAGGGTTTTTTGTATCAAGATTTATGTGTCTTATATTTACTGGCATTAATTAAAGTTAGAAAAGTTTTCGTGTTGTTTTTCGAGATTTTATTTAGTTTTTATTGTCACAGATAAAACGTAGAACGGTTGTATAACTTTAAATCTATTTTGAAATAAGTTTGGCGGCCATTCTGTGTAAGTAATCAACTTATGTAACAAGATAAAATATTGCAAAAGTTGCTAATGCCTTGCTTTTCAGTGAAAAAGGGATTGAAATTCTTTCAACCCCCGAACACCTCTTGATTTCCCTCGTACGACGAATATTGTATATACACACACACAAAACAAATTTTATAGAAAACTCATACAAAGAAATTTGTGATTGAAAATTGTATTTTACAGGAAATTATATTACAGTACAAATTGTGTTTTCCTCAACTGGAAAAGTCATCAATGTCATTTTTTTTGGGAGCATTGTTGGAAAATCGTCCATGTAGCCAAGATATATTTTAAATCGAGTTTAAATAAAAATGCCTATAAAGGAATATGCTTTTGTCGTTAAGATTTATATTTAAGTGTTTAGCATGGACTTTTGAGGTATTGAATGGTCGGCCATGTTTAAAAACTTCCCCACCGATCGCATAATTTTAACTAAAGTTGACAACTGCCTTTTGCAGGTTTTGTTCAAATTTAAATATCGATGTTTTATTGCTACATTTTTATTCGATAATACCATAAAACTTTTAATTTAATGTTTTAACTTTACGAAAAAACACAATAAAAACACTGATATTGCTATGTTCAAAACTCCAAACTATAAATCAAAAAAATATATTTTATTACTCGTGACTCACTATACTACTACTTTTATAATTATTAAATATTTGGAAGTTTTGTTTTACTTTTATTGAATGTGTTGTGTCGTAAATCGTTTTATGGTTTGTTTTTTTCAAATATTTTACATTCACAAATTGCTTTTTTATGTTTTACAACTTCCAAGATAAATTTCAAAAGTGCATTTCATTAATGAGATGGAACCTATTATGCTTTTGTTATTAACTTAATGCTAAAAATTTCATTCTTATTTAAACATTCCTTTTTAAAAACTATACACATTCAACTTATCTAATAGCTTTTGCTTATTTCTAAAATTTAAGTGAGGTGGTATCATTTTTTTTTGTAAAAACAAAACTTTTGCTTTATATGTACATTCTAAAGCTTTAGGTTTTTCTCACCAGTACATACTTTAATTTAAGTAATGAAACTTTTATTAGCGTCTTTAAATTAATTAAATTGTGCTGCATAATGTTTTTATTTTTTACATTCTTGAGTGTCACAAGGATATAAAGATTCCAAATTCCTACTTTAAAATACATTTATTACTTCTATTTGCACCAAAATTTTTCTTGCATTCTAGTAATTTATTAACTTTTATAAATTGTTAAAGTTATTTACTAGGGGTAATATTTCAAATTTTATGTATATTTCTAAAATATAAAATTTATGTTTCGCCATTTCTACATATAACGAGTCGCCCCAATTTTCAAGGAGCAAATGTTTTGGTACAGGTTGGCTCCGAGCAACATTCAAAGCATAAGAACGAAAGCGAAGTAGAAAACCTTAAAAGCGAGAGCAAAGTAGGGAAATTTGCGATAATATGGTAAAAATAGTGCTTTTTTATCGAGCTCTTCATCGTTCGTACACTTTTACTTGTGCCGTGGGGCGAATTCCACGTTAAGCTGTAGATCCATTTTTACGTTAGGCAGTAACTAAAAATAATTACTAACTTGTAATTTCTAATTTGGTCTATGGTATAATGATTTCAAGAAGAGTCTGAAGCAAATTCATATTTAAAGTAAAATGTAACCTTCGATTAGGTCAAAATTAAAATTACAATACACATATCATAGCTTTTGATTAAAACTTTCCTTTTATTAAAAAAAAAAGTTTTATGCTAATTTCAATAATTAAAAGCAAAATTTGATTAAATTAATATAAATTATTATTATACAAAAAATATTATAGTCAATCGATTACGAAAGGTTATATATTATGTTATTTCTATCTATTTTTATTTCTAATGACACATTTCTAATTATTTTCTTTCTGTTTTCTTTAATTGACTTTACGTAACTAATTTATTTATAGCTTTTTTTACGTAACTAGTTTATTTATAGTTTTTTAATTTAATTATTATAATTGAAATAATACGTATGTAATTATTATTTTATTATTATTATCTGGGCATCTTACTGACTGTGATTTGCTGGTGGTCAAAAATTATTTGTTGCTTTTTTATTTTATTCGTCAGGGACGGATTGAGCATACAGAGTGGAATATATTTCAAAATAAAATTAAGAACAATTAAAGTTATTTTATTTACAATGAAATATTTTTACTTGTATCTTACAGAAAAATGCTAGAAATTTTGATTATGTTTTTTTTAATTGTTGATAAATAGTAGGCAGCACCGGATCTAGTGGGGGGGGCTTAAAGGGCGCCGAATTTAAATATTTGAACTCTTAAACTTAAAACTATTTGATCTTTAAACTTGAATGCTGGATGAAAGAGCATCAATGTCAAGGAAAAAGGGGGGGCAAAAGAAATAAAGCGTTTTTGCCTTGGTTGTGAAAAATTGTAGATGCGGGGCTGGATAGGACTCAACCGTGGGACCACCCACAGTACACTTTAAGCTGATATTTCAAACTGCATTACAGGTTAATTTCTTTAATTAAATACAATATAATAAACATCTCCCACGTGCTAGTATATATAGATATAAGTAGTAAACTAGAATGTGATGATTGTTGTTATATGCACATTAGACTGTGGAACAGACTGCAAGAAGTTTCTGTGTTGATTATTGAACTTACCGTCATTCTGCTATAAAAAATTCAAAATCAAGGTTCTTTAAAATAATTACTTTTTGTTCATGGTGCTTAAAAGTTTGGTCTCTTCTGATACCTTAGCACTAAATGGTAGAGAATGAAGATCTACTGTTTTATTTGTGTCAAAATTGACCTAGATGTTGAATGTAGGATGTTAGAAAAACATAGTTTACGTTTAGGCTTAGTAATGACTTAAATGGCCGAGCATAAATAAACATTAGGGGTATTCACACTGACGTGTATATACCCTTGTATTTCTACACCGTTGTATTTATCCTAGTAAAGTTGTGTATTACCAGACGTTCATCAATATCAGAACAAATATCAAATTTAAATAAACAAATACTTTTTTTGAAACTGTTTGTGGCTATTAAATTAATAGATTGAAACCTACGTCTTATTGATGATAGGAATCGTGGGATATTGGAACGTTTCGGCTTTATTTACTAAATGCTATCCTCGAACTAAAGAAAAGGAAGACATTAACTCAAAAACTACGGCAAAATTGATAACTGTTTATCAATCTCTGCTTGGTTTGACCGATATATTCAGCATCACACCCGCATTTCACACTATAAATTAAGTTGTTGTTTCCAAAAACGGAATTTGGTCTTTAGTTTTAGAAAATATAAGGTTCTCTAGTGTAAAGCGGTTGTGGAAAGTTATAGTGACTTTACTATTGTGAAGTGCTATTTTCATAATGCTCTGCAGTCTCCTGGCCAACCAAGGATGAAAAAAAATCTTTCAAAATTTACTGTTTACCGTTTCATCTACCTGAGGGGTCGGCTGCATGGATAACACGTGATTTATTCTTAAAGATGGTACCATCAATAAGTTTGCTGGGGAAGCCATTTTTAAGAAGCTGGGACTTTAATTCAAGAAGTCTAATACCAACGGTGTTATGTGGTACAGTTTATTATTCAATTCTTAAAAGCGTTGACAACATTCATTTTTTGTCCCAGTGGGTGTGCTGAATTAAAGTTTAAAAGTCTATCCGAAGATGAAGGTTTATACGATAGACATCAGTACTCAGACTACCATCCACATGTCTTTCAACCAATAGATCGAGAAAGGGAATTTTATAATTGGATTCCATCTCATATGTAAAGTTGGGGAGACCATATCATAAGAGTCAAGTATAGACAGGCAAAACTCTATCTTGTTCAAGGAGGCAGCTGTTAAAATGTCGTCTACATATAACATAAGAAAGAGGAGATCAAACTCCACTGTACCAAAAAAGCTGCAAAGGAGATCATTTATAACGAAGTTGGAAAAATAAGCCTACATGCCTACAATAAAACTGGTTCAGAAAACTAAAAAAGCTGTTATTAAATATAGTCGCCACCAATTCCACAAACATTCCAGATAGTAAGGAAGTATAAGGTGCGATTAAGTCCCAATTATTGTTAAGTGACGAAGTAGGTGACTCCTTTGAGATGTTCGTAAAGAGGGACTTAACATCAAATGAAACCAATACATAGTCTTGCGGTAACTTGGGTAATCTTGTTCTTCGCTTTCATTGTATTTTTGATATTGAAGGGAAAAGATGATACAACGTTCTTCAATATGTTGTTAATAAACTTGGCTAGTGTAGTGGAAGGCGAGTCCACACAGCTAATAACCGGTCTCAGAGGAACACCCTCCTTATGGGCTTTGGGTAGACCATAAGCGGATGGAAATAGCGAGTTATACTTGGTAAGCGACTTCTTTGTATTTTCGTTAATATAACCGTTAAGTGGAGTGATGTAACCGCTGGTTAAGTACATAGTGGAAATTTTGAGTTCAAAGTGCGAACTATACAGAGTTTCTTAGCTCGGCCTTTCAGTGGGCATCCACACGCTGTGGTGAAATTGATATTGATTTATCAGAAATATGTAATATGGGGGACTAATCCACCCCGCTAATCAAATTTGTAATTTTCAGAAAGGGAAAGCAATATTCTATTTATAGGATGATAAAAGATATGTGGAATATGACTTTCCGCTACTTCTCATCAGCACGGTTTTCACAAATTTAAATTTTGAAAAGTAGAAAATCTGTACAGATGAAATTTCGCAGTTGAAATGTGACTATTACTAAAGTAAAGTTTTTGAAATTACAACGTAATTTGGAACGTCAAGTAAGTATATAGTAGAGCAAATTGCTTATTAAATTGTTGAGAATTACAAGTTTTTGTATCAAGTCGCAATTGTCGTGATACCTATATACTTTGAGAATGTTATGTATTGGACGATGAAGTAAAATTATATGAAAATTTAACGGTCTGGAATTTTAAACTCCATTTAATATCAGCACAAGTTATTCTATTTAGGTACATTACATTATTTCTGTGCAAACTTCTTCAGTATTTTTCCATTTTCTAACTTGTTTTTCTTCGAGCTCATATGTATTTTTCAATCTTCTACATACCTTTGGATATTAAACAGTCTATCTTATTTTTCCTGCCAAGAAATTTCATTATTCTATATGATGATATATTTCCTTGTTTCTGTCCTTGTTTTTTATTTCTTCTCTTTATTGGTATTCAAGTTTTAGCTCGCAAATTGTTCCTGAGGGAGTTAAGGTAAAAAAGTTCTTTTGATATAAAAGCATACAAATACGTATCTTATGTATTTCAATAATTTTTTTATAAAACCTTTAATATTTTTCGAGTTTTATTACATCTTACTTTGGAGTTTTTATTAAAAATATTGTACGCCTAATGTAATCGTAAAAGAATGTTTGTGTCGTTTCGTTTATGAAAAAGTTGAGCATAGCAATAACTAAGACGAGTATGTCTGTCTGTTTTATCTTAATATTCAAAATGATACTCGTTAGAAATCAGTTATCAGGTGGGGTTACATATTGGGGGGTTTTCGTATAAAGTAAAGCTCTCATTGTTGCACAACCATCGAATACGATAAAGCCTTGAGTTACTGCAAATTGACTTCACAATCGAATATAACTTGTGTTCTATGTAGTTCTTTCTGATCGTGGTTTGCATTTTATTTCAAACATCGTTATTTACTGGACTAATATTTTACTTTTTTATTTCGTAAACCTTTTGTGCAATCTCCAAGGAATATTTATTCTAAGTAATATCGCCTTCTTAAGAGGATTTTTATGTTAAAATTGCAAGTTAATTTTAACGAAATTATTTTTTTGCGGAAAAAGGTTTTTCCTTTGTAATAAAGGTAAAAATTTAACTTGTAACAAGGCAATTATATCGAAGTGTTTCTCGTGCACTTTGGAATGCGGCAAAAATAATTATGAAAATTTTTGCTTGTTACTCCGCATAAATTATGCGCAAATAATTTATCGGTTCAGATTTTTGCGCAATATCCAGTTTTGCTATTACCAATATCTAAACTTTATCGTGATTTATTGGAGTTGAGTTCTTGTATTTATTACGTAAAGGTGGTATTATTTAGTATCGAGACGTTTATGAGGCAGGAGAAAGAATTAAAAGATATTCCATATTTGTAGGCTTTTTCTATTGTCATGTAATATATAAAATAAGAAAATTGAAATATAAGTGTGAGAAATGGGGATGGTTGGTGCCTTTATAATGCATACTTTGTATTCCGAACGGATCTACTTGAAATGGAAAAATATTATTTTCTTTGCTTCACTTCTTTCTCCTAATATCTAATAAGACGTCTTGTTTGAACACATGTTCTTTGACATAAATATTAATCGTCGACAACTATATGATTAATTTTAATATTTTTCTTCATTAAAAATTTGATTAGATCTATTATTTCCGTTGGTTAATAAAGCTGCAGCAATAATGACATCATTCTCTTGTATCTAGAACAATTGCGTTTTAAATCATTTAATGACCACTTTCCAACCTAACCGGTTCTTATAATCTGGTTGATTTTTTTTTTATTTTTAATGCAATAATGTCGATATTATAAGCTATAAAAACTTTTTACCTCCGTTTATACATTTTCTCTGCTTTTGGATGAAAAACTTTAAGACTTCGTTTGAGAAATCCACTTCTAAAAAACAACATACATAGACATTAATGAAATACGCTCTTGTCAACCCAATAAAATTAATGAAAATGTTTTTCAATTGTCACATTAATAATTGCGATGACAAAACGCTTTCCAAAAAAAGTGGAAGACTAAGTGGAAATGCTTAAAGACAATATGATATTAATATAAATGGAGCAAGCACAGAAAAAAGGAGATGGAACTAGCACAACATATTATTTGGAAAATAAATGACACTTGACAATTTCAAAAATAGTTCATTCGTTTAAAAAAAAGTGAATAGAGTGAAAGAAGATTTTACTTTAAATATCCCCATTCCACATTTTAAAATTTTAATAATTGACAAATAAGGGTTAAAAGTTGTTAAGCGACATATTAAGGTTTTATTAGTATCTTGAAATGTATAAAAAAATTAAATTAAGACTCAAAATCTGCAAAGAAAAATATCTTAGGACTGTAAAGATAGTTTTGCCATAAACTACCCCAAACCGAGGTTATTTTGATATTGTGGTGTAATTTTTATCATAATATTAAAAATTATAAAAAAGATAAAAAGCAAAAGGCATTAGAAAGTATTCCTAATTCAATCCTTATCGATTGAAAAAATTAAATAAAAAAAAAATTATAAGAAAGAGGGTATTTGCATAATTTGGAAAAAAATTTAAAACCATAATTTTTTGTTGGAAAATTATTAAATTAATTTCAAAATAATTTCCTAATCATCTAGTTAATCCATTCATGCGCGTCACTATCACTCGAGTTTTCGTGGACCGATTTTAAGTAAAATCTAATCAGCTCTAAGTCTCAATATAAAAGTACTAAAATGTTAAATTATTAATTTGTGATAATAAATAAATATAATTTTTTTAAAGGTATCGATTAATAATATAATCAAAGTAATTAAAATTTTTAGTAAGCTTTCGAGAGCAAATGCAAATGCCTCAAAATAATAATTAATAACTATATACATACATTGTAAAAAAAATCATATTTATTTAAAAGTAGGTACTAAATATGAAATTTGGTTGAGAAATTTTTTTTGTTTTGGGTGCTTGAGTGCACAAAAAGTGCAGTAACACACAGACAGGCAGACATACAGACATTTCCTGATGTTTGGTCTCTTTCAACTCGTTTGACTTCAAAATGTACTAAATAGTAGTAAAAGGGTACTGAAGTTAAAATTTTTCTGCAGCCATTCGATATACATTTTTTCAAAGCGAAAATACATATAATAAAAGAAACACATTTATTTTTAATTATTTTTTATTAACAAATTGCACAGTTTTATGATGTGAAATATTAAATGTTTCAAAAAAAACTTAAACGGTCAAGAGCCCGAAGAGGCCAAAAAATGCAGCTGCCTCCCTGCCATCCTCCAGGTCAGAGAAGGATTTTGTAAGGAAAATAAACTACTCAATACTTAATTTTATTTTTTATTTTTTAAAGTGTCTGGACCCTCTTCCCCAAAATGTAAAAACAACGGGAGTGAAACCGGGGGCACAAGGAAGTACGCAGAAGGCTTTTCAAAATTGATAACGAAACAAATTTAATTCCAAAGAAAACATATTTTTCTATATTATACCTAAACTTCCAGACACCCCAGTTTTTTGATTGTTTACTTTAAAAAGAGATGAGCTAAGTGAACGGGCTAAGGACCGGACTCTAGGCTAGAAGCCCTGGGTTTGATCCCCAGCCCGGCTACAAAAATTTAAACAACTTTATTATAACTCTCTCCTTTTGGAAGGCAATGGCAAACCACCGAGAGTAATTTGCCAAAAGAACTATTTAATATTAATATTAATGGTCGCCAACCTCCGATATTCGGAGACGGCACCTTAAGAAGAAGACTTTTAAAAGTTCTCGGCTTCTCGGTTTTAAATTCACAAACTCGGCCTTTGGCCTCGATCGCAAAACTCAGCCTCAAATGGAAAAATCTCAGTTTTCCTAACTAGTATCAAAAATAGCTATTTCAGGAGTATCAACTACATAATACTGAATTTTATCTCATTTTTAAGTATTTTTTTCTAGGGTGACCAAACCAATTAGATATGCTAAAATGTAAAGAACAGAGCGTAAAACCGGGGGGTCTAAAGGGAGGTACGGAATACCCTCCAGCGTATGGAACTTTTAAAATTGATGAAGCCGCAAATTTAATTCTAAAGAAAACATCTTTTCTTAATGGGTGGAGGGTATTCCATACCTCCCAGACCCTCGGGTTTTCCGATTGTTTACTTTTAAAAATACCTTCCAAATCAGGACAAGATTTTTTCATGGCCATAAACTAATTACATAAGAAATACTTAATTTTACCTCATTTTGAAGTGTGATTTCTAATTTTTAGGGCAGCTAAGCCTTTAGCTAATTTTGCGGCTCAAATTTGTGCACCCTTGCCCTACGCCATCTTTGCCACACTTTAGTTACTCTGCTGACATTCATATAAAAAAATTTTTTCGGTTTGATATGGGAAGTCCTGATTGTTATATTTATCTTTAACACCCCCTCTCTCCTTGCACGAAAAGAAAACCTTGTAAAACTTACCAGGACAATTATAATTAATGCTTTGTAGTACTTATTGAAAAAATTTGTTTAATTTTGTATAGTACATTTAATATAATAACATAATACTGAATAAAATTTGAAGTAATTTTATTGTAGTACAAATTACTATAAATTGTCGAAATTCTCAATTTGTAGCAAATATTTGTAAATTTTATATAAATTAATAGTACAATTACTAGTCATTATTTACTACAAACTTTGCCTACAAAACATTAATGAAACATCCCTACAAATTCATACTGATTCTTATCAAACTACAAATTGTAGTACTTTGTGTTACAATATTGCAGTACAAAGTGAGTATATTTGAAGTTTTCGAAGATAATTCAAATTTTTGCATGAAATTTACATTTATTCAATTAATTCAAATTATCTGTCAGTGGTTCTTATAGAAAAAAGTACTATAAATGTACCTACTAAATAGCGTCACCAAAGTAATAAAGTACTGAATTTTTCGAGGTAGCACTAACTTTTATTTGTGGCTAAAGGGTACTAAGAAAGTACATTATGTACTGACGGTGGCAACATTGCTTCAAGGACTATTTCTGTCAAAATCTGAAAAATAATTTTAACTACGAAAACTATAGTTGAACATATAGGGGTATATTACTGAGAGCAACATCGTGGAGGCTTACTCCAGAAAATAAATATGTGTTTGCTAGCTATATCAACGTCTCACGAGTGTTTGAACTAGTTGATGAGAATTTATGGAATGCTATTGTCAAATAAGCACTAATAAAAATAAAACCACTGTGGAAGACCAACCATAGCAAAAATTTTACTGTCAGTAGCAGTTGTAATATCGCGAATTTTTTTGGAATCTGATTATTTTTAAGCTTGTCTTAATTTTTATTTTTTTTTTTAATTTGTCTGTCTGTTTGTACTTAAAATTAAGAGCAATTTTGGAGTTTTGAAAGATAATTATTTAGTGCTTCTAAGTCTTGAAGACTCACGCCTATAAAAAATTTACATTGTAGAGAAACGTAGAAAGTTAATAATATCACATAAATTCATGTGACTGTGTCTGGATTTTGAAATTTTTACTAATGGTATAATGGTAAGGTAAACTTACATGCACTTAGGCTTCTAAATCAAGCCCATTGTACTACCTCAAATTTTTATCTCCACTCGGACCTCATTACCTCTCAAGTCATCTCAATTTTAGGATAAACTCGAAGATCTTGGCCATGTCAGGCCAGAAGTCCCCCAACGCGGATCCTCTCATAAAAGTAAGTGCCTGACAGTAAAAAAGTGCATGCACGGCTGCTTCTTTCTATTCGTTGCAGTCATAGTCAAAAGGGTTGTCAATTCGACCACTTACTTAAAAAATTGGAAAATGGAAAGCAAAATTTTTTTCCAATTTTCTGGGAGTTTTCCTTTCTTTTAAGTTAAAATTTTTGAGAAGACTACCTTTTTTATATAAAATATTTATCTTAAAAAAATTATTTTTAAGAAAGTTTATCAAAAAAATTTCTCACTCCTATCTTAAATCGGGCACTTGTAATTTATTGAGAGATCCATAAAGAAACTTTCAGCAATAAAAAAACTGCTTAATATTTTTAAAGCTCATGCAAATCGACCAACCAGTTTTTATATTACTTGCTACTTATTTCCAATGGCCAAACGGCTTTTGAGAATTGTACCTTTACGGATAATACCTCTCTCCACTGCATCTCATTCACCACAGTTTTATTAGGTACTATATTTTTCTATTTGGATAAAGTTGCGAGTTACATTACAAATTTTAAAAGAAAATTTGGTTTTTGGGTAAATACTTTAAGGTGGAAAGCCACTGTGACGGTTGAAAAAGTAACCTAGTTTTTAAGATTTATTTTCACAAAGGTAACTAATTATTTAAGGAATCGGATTATTGTTATTTTATTAAGTGTACATTGAACTTGTTTTATATAAATTTTTATCTAATTATTTTAAATATTAACAAAAATATGAGCCGTTATCCCTCTCCATGGTTGCATCGATATCTCGGTGAAGAGTTATCCGAAAATAAAAATGAAAAAATCATCAGAATTTAAATGAATGTAGCTATCGTTGTACGTAGCCGTTTTTTATTTTTTTGATTATTTACAAAATGGCAACAAATTGAAATCTATTTCAATTTTAAAACTCTTTTTTTTCATTCAAGCAGTTTATTAACATAGTAATTATTAAAATTTTTAAAATTTCAAAGTTCAATGTATACTTAACAAAATAACGCTCATCTGATTCCTTAATTAATTAGTTACCTCTGTGAAAATAATTCTTAAAAACTAGGTTACTTCTTCGACCGTCACAGTGGCTTTCCCCCTTAAGATAAAACCACGTGAAAACTTTTCTAAAATTTTATCTCTATAATTATATCTTATATCCAGTGCTTGGATTGGACGTTTCATTTCGATCAAAGCCCATAACATTATACTTCATCTTCGAACTTTGTTCGCATACAAACGACCAGATCTAGGATTGTGTAAATTCGAAATGCAAAGGTTTGAATTATTATCTCTATAGGTTCGATTTTCAGAGGTTGTACTGTAGATTAATTGTATTTAATTTATTATTACAGATGTTGTTATTTTTCTTTATTAATGTAACTGCTCAATAAAATAATAATTAACTGAAATTAAATCTTGAAAAAAATTAATAAGCTTTATAAAAATTTATGCGAAATAAATATTATTGTTTAAATTTTATAATTATTTATTGTACCTACTAAGATATTGTTCCACGAATGATTTTGATGTCTAATTACATTTTAGTAAAAGCAATTCCAGTCTTAATTGTAATTGATTTAAATAATATCCGCAATTATGAAAATTGGTTATCAAATAATTTTCATGAATTATCATAAGTTACAACTGAAATGTAATTATGTTTAATTTAATAACAATTAAATGTGATTAGTCTCGATTTGTGACTATTATTTGAATTTATGTTTGCGTTATTGAATTTTATAGTTTAAGTAGTTTTTGAAGGATTTAATTAAAAATTATAATTTTAAGGGTGAACTAATTGAATTGCAGAACCATTTTCAGTACTAACCCTTTTGTGTATAGCGAAGAGTTAAAAGAAGCCTTTGATGGAGTATTGTACAATTTAATTGAAAAATTCAATTTTATTACATTATTTCGTCGAAACTTATATGAATACTAAATTTAATAACCTACTACATTTTTTTAAAGGTTAAATTAGATTTTTTAATGTTTGTCAATACTTTTCACGTTTTTATCAAGGATACTTTTGAGTTTCTTTTTAAGATATCGTGTTAAAAATTTTGTTATAAAAATTTCCATTTAACTTTATCCAGAACTGCAAATTCTATTATAGAGTTCACTTTTTACATAAAACATTCTTTTAACCCTAACTCAGACGAAGTTTATTATCATGGAACATTTCAGACCCAATATCATTATTATAGTTTTAATTTTAATTTATTACTTATTAAAATAACTTTTTCAATATTTTTTTCACTACCTTGCTCTATTGGTCTATTGGTAAAAACAGGACGCTTTCTATTGGTTAGTTATTTTTAAAGTTTTGTTAAAAGTTTTTTTTAACTAGGGGTTAGTGCTACAAGAAATCAAGCAAAGCGGTATCGTAGAAACCAGGGATAATTATTGAAGTTGTCGTAGCTGGGGTGAAACATAAATTAATTAATAAAAAATCCATAACCATAAACAAATATTAAAATTTATAAGTCTCCAATGACCAAAACTACATAAATCAGTAGTTACCTATTCTCACAAAAGTTAATAAATTCATTCGTACAAAAATACTTATGATTAGTTTAACAATCGTCAATTAAATGTACGCAATTAATTGATTATTGTGTGATTATTTTAACTTCATCTCGTAACTCTCTTTGACGCTAAATTTTGAAGACAAGTGAAACCCTGCGTATCTGTTAGTTCCATTTTAGTTTTCCGCATGTGAGAGAAAGCTTCAAGAAGTAAGAGTGCTCGAGTATATCAAGGTCGTGTCCAGAACGTTTAGTTGGAAATTTATTATGTCAAAGTTTCAACATCGAAACTGCCGAAATTTGCAAATATGTACAATTTAAACTTCGTATTATTTTTTTTTAATTAAATTTTTTTGAATATGAAAGAAATTACGTTTGAAGAGGAAATGGTAATACTCGCAAATTGGTGTTATCCCGAAAATATCACTTTTATTTTGACAAAATTCGCTCTTCTAAAATGTTTATTTTATTGAAAAACACGTGTTTTTGTTTTCCAAAAAAAAGCGATCTCGTGGAAGAGATTTAGAGCGGAATTAAATTTTCAGGTTATCGTAACCACATGTACGAAAGTTACTGCCGAAATAATTTGTAATGCCAAATTAGTAATTAGAAAAGTGAAAAATTGTTTTAACACCTCCCGTCCGGGTCATGTTTTGTTTAGTTAGTGAATTTTCTTCGGGGTATTATTACGACTTCCTGAAGGCTTTTTATGAGCACTTCTACCTGTTCCTTCCTGGAGCTGATAATGTGCGATCGCGTGCAACCCGTGAGTTAAAAAACATTCAGAACTTTGTTGAAATGAAATTTGAAATCTAAATCTCATTCTCTCAGCCTGCTGCAAAATCCATTTCGTTTTAACTTGACGTTCAAATTGAATGTTTTGTAGTGTGGGAGGAGGGGGTTGTAAGGGTGTGCGGATTGCGGGGTCCGAGGGGTAAAAGTGCTCTTGATAAGCGTGATTTAGCAGCCCCGGGGATATTGATTTTTACGTCCCTCAACCCCTAACCCGCTCTCAGTTTTATATGTCTGTTTTCTTACTGTAATAGCTTGGTATGTTGCGCGCGCCATGTCGAAATGAGGAGAAAACAGCACGCGGGACAAGAGGGAAAGATGGTTTTCATTGGTGTTGTGTTTCCGCGGCGGGTGGGGAGTCTGTACGCAAATGCAGCCATTATTCTGGATCTAACGGTGCCAATTGCTAACTAAAGGTACCGTCACGGCTTCCTGATGCATCAGCAGCCGAGCGCCGCTAGCTTTTCCAGTCCCGCAACTGATGATGCATCTCGATGCGGTTTTCGTCCTTCAAATCACATACCTTGTAAACATTAAGACACTCGACTTTTTCTAGGCTAACACTTATTAAACTCCCTCACTTTCATCTACTAGATCCATTTTTAAAGTTCACTTCTTTTATAGATTTTCTTAATGTTTAAAAGCTTTTTAACGGCGATTACTTGTAACCGTTAAGTATTCTTCAGAACTTTATTATATTTTATAGACGAATTTATTAAGTCAATTTCTTAATCAGCACTTACAAAAAATATGAAGAGATTTTTATTTTGTGGTGGGCATAAAAGAATCCTTTTTATTTTCAATTTGTCCCGTTTGCATGCTTAAAACTATTCTCAGGTTACGGGTCAATCCTTAAGCGAGTGTTTATAGTAAATTTCGAGCAGTAAAGACTTACGAGCAGAGATTAGTTGGTGTTAATTGTCGCTGTAGTCAATGAAGATATCCCGTGGCGTGTCAGGGTTGTGAAAGCGTGAACGTCATGTCCCGCTTGTATGGCACGGAAACGCTGTGGGATCAGAACCGGAAATGGGCAGACATTGGTTAGATTGGTACGCCACGCGCCCGCTACGTGTTGATACACTCTTGTTCTTTAACGGGCCCACACTTTCCGTCTCTTGCTTTCTGCTTGCCTGTCTTCTTGACTGATCCCTCACGTCTTGTTTACTAGTCCTGACTGTTATCGGAAAAAAGCTTTATATGGTTTTCCTGATTTTCTCAAGTGTACCCTTTTCAAGTATGTTCTTTAACAGCTCATGTCACTCACCATTTTTGTCGCTTATTGTCGTCTATTAAATTTTCCTTTTAAATACTTACCCCTACTTTTTTTATCATCTCTTTAATTTTTAATTATTTGTTTATTCTAATTATTATAAGCAAAATTTTGATTGATTTCATAAACGGGGTATAAAGCGCTTATTTACAGCTCATCGCTGGCACGTTTGCGTGACTAAAACAAGACCCGATTTTGATTTTCGCGTTTACTTCTAGACATGGCAGTAAACAACTTTAAGAGTTATTTTACTGGAAAATTAAGAATACGAAGATGCGAAACCGTTTATAAAATGGTCCCAAATAAATTTATTATCAAATTACTCCAAATAAAATCTGATTTCGAAATGAATTCGTTTTTGTGCTCTTGCGGTAATTATTTGACAATCAAATTGCAAATATTGATTTAAGTGTACCTTCATTAAGTTTAATTGTTTTGGTTTATATCGTAAAATTGGTGACCAGGATAAATCGAGTAGGGCTTGACAATCAAATTACTACGCACACGGGCATTCTCTACCTTCCTTATAGAGGGTTTGGCACATTAAAGGAGTTAAATGCAGCGCATTTTTATGGATCTTGGGATAGATCAACCTATAATTTTTCAATCGGGACAATACAATAATTCAAATCGCGTTTATTAAAATTTTAATTTTTATTACAGTAATTTAAATTTTTTGAACCTATCAAAATAATCCTTTTTGACCTTCTGTAAATTGTCTATTAAACGAAATATTATTTTTAGCAGGATTAATTTTTTTTAATGAAAAACGTTTTTGAGGCCATACGTTAAAAGTTTTCAAATTAAGTCTTTAATGACTAAAATTGTCTATGTTAAGTACGACGATAAGCACTTTTAAGATATAAATTGAATAATATTAAAAGGTTTTTGTGTATGAGTTTGATTATCAGTTTAAAATGCAAATTAGTGTAAAACAAGAAATGGGGTTTAACCCTTTCTGATATTTAAATGTGAGCTAAATTGCTTATATGCAAATTAAGTATACTAAAAATTTTTTTGTAATCATGAACTTTGTTGTTTATTAATATCTCAAAATATTTTTGAATATTTATTTTCAAGTTGATGGTATAGGTATCGATCTTCTTAGTTTTCAGTTAAATGTCAGATAGTCGAGAAAGTTGGT
Source organism: Rhagonycha fulva (assembly GCA_905340355.1). Classification (NCBI taxonomy): domain Eukaryota; kingdom Metazoa; phylum Arthropoda; class Insecta; order Coleoptera; family Cantharidae; genus Rhagonycha; species Rhagonycha fulva. Next base: position 7,552,136 of record HG996559.1, read on the forward strand.
GGAAATGATAAATGACTTGTGTAATTTGAAAATAAAATTGTATAACGTATTAATAGTAAAGATATTAGTCATTTCTAATCGATTGCTTTTGGTAAATGATTAATATTTTTTAAAGTTATTTTTTATAAATTGTTTCAAAGGTAAAGGATAATTTTTTACTTTGAAAACTTAAAAGCTGTGTGCTATGCTATTTGGGGGTGGAAAATCAAAGTTGGAAAAGTATCAGCAACTGTAATTACTTTCTAGAAAGTAATCCTAAAAGTAAAAAGTACATTTGACATTCCATTTATAACTAAAATTTTAACTAAAATTTCACACTAATTTGTTCATTTTTATGCACTAACTTGTCATAATATGTCAGATATTACTAATATCCTTCTTTAATTAAATTGATTACTAATGAATAATTTTTGCCTTTTTACACCTACAATTATGTTGAATTTTTAGAACACTATCTAATTATGCTATAATTTTTTGTAGAACGTCGTTTAGTGGCGATTACGAAACTACGACATAAATGTATAGTAGTGGTAATCCTTTTTTTTACTAGGCCAATTAGACACCTGTGTCAAATTAACACAAATAAAACACAGCATATTATAACCCTCCCCCTAAATTAAAGTTCGTACTCCACTGTATACCTAAACCAACTTTATAGCATTCATAAACTTTGCTTTTTGATTGATATTAACAGCATCAGTAAATTACTTTTCATTATGTTCATGAAGTCGTGATTCTAAGGTCGTTTAATAGCAATTCTCATTAATAAAGAGTAAAATTTTTGTATTCCTTTTTACTCTTTTATTTTATTACTAGGGGGGCTTTGCCCCCCTGGCCGCTGTCGCGGCCCAACCCCCCGGGCCGCTTCGCGGCCCTAATAGCACATAAACGAAATAACTTTGAGTTGTAAAACTTCTTTTCATACAACATTTTTTTCCGATGATTAATATATCTCAACGGATGAACGGATTAACGTTTAAACGGATTATAACGTCATACAGCTTGAAAATTTAAAATAAATGTTATCGATTACTATTAGGTATTTTTTTATTTTTTGAAAACGTTCTGCAATTTTACTATTGGTTAAAGGGAAAGAACCAATCACAATCTTCCAAAACGTTGCATAAAAACGTTGCATATTTTGTCTTATCTTTTTACAAAATTAATTTTTTCAAAACATTGCACTGCAATATCGGCGTTTTTGCGTCATATCTCCGGCATCATGAGGTATTATTATTATTTGAGAATTATTGGCAATTTGAGCTACTGTCTGATTTTCGCTTTTTATGCATTCATTCAAAGGTTCCTTTGATTTTTTTGCTGGCGGATTTGATTTTGATAGTTCTTGTTGCTGCTGTTGTCTTTCCCTGAGTTCCTTGACGCGTTCTGCTGATGTTTTAGAAGATAAAAGCTCGTAATTTGTTGATGGGAACGACGGCTGCGGCCGATCAACGTCTCAAGTACTAAACAGATCAAATTGCCTGAGATGTTGATCAGTTGATCAGTTTATACCATGGTATAAAGGTTGAGACAGTAAAAATAATTTTATATCTTATATAGTATAAGCATTTCAGTTTCATAAAAATGTTACAAAAAAACGTTACATAAAAACGTTACATAAAAACGTTACGTAAAAACGTTACATAAAAACGTTACATAAAAACGTTACATATTAAGCCCTTATTTTTTTATAATATAGGGTAGATTATTCCTTTCCTCTGTGAAGTTATAAGAATTATAAGTTATAATAAGAAAAGTTTGAGAACTATTAGAATAACTAAACGATAGATGTACCTTATAATGATGTTGTTGCTGTGAAAAAACAAAATAATATGTGATTTTATTGTGCAGATCAATTTTTCACAAATATGAGTTTAAAGCGGCGTCCGCATTCTATGGTTAAAAAGTACATCAATCTGATTGGTTCTTGCCATCTTTTACCTAAGTAAAGCAAGACAGAAACCTCGATGTGGTCACAGAGATAATTTGGATCAAACGATAACTCATCCAAGTACGGGTCGCTAGCAGTCTTGCTCGACTCCCGTGATCTGATAATGATACAACAATTATTTCAAATAAATTAGATATTGAGAGTCTTTTCTTACCTTGTAAGTTTCTCTGCGAGAGGTTTTACGACTCGGAGAACAACTATCAGTTTTATTCCCTTACGTTGAAGAATTATTGAATTATAACGAGTACATTCACTTGCTAAATTTGTGCTGCACACAATGAATAGTATTCCCAATCAATTTATTAATCAGTGGGCAAAGAATAAGTAATTCCATCATAGGACTGTAGGTTGCAGGAAATAATTACGAAGGTATAGTAGTCTATACAATTACATTATAGAAATTAAAGAAGAAATGTCAAAAATAAATGTTTTTGTAAATCTGACTTGCATTTTTTAAAAATTTGTCAAAATCTTTAAAAAAATTTGTCGATTAGAGTTAAATGTAAAAAGTTTGAGCCCTAGCTGACCCTCGTTTTGCATTAAAATATAAATTATAAACTTACGAGGTGCGGTCATAAATTATTTATAGGTACAAATTAATAACTAATTTAAAAAAATTTGTTCAAATTAAGGTGACCAACTATTTTTGGTTTCAAAGGAAGACTCTCTAATTAGTAACGCGCATGAATGGATTAACAAAATTCCCACAGTCATTATTGCGACAACGCGTTGATTAATATTATATTACTTTTTGATAAAAAGTAAAATTTGTAACGATCTACACCCTGTGAGGCTGAACAACCACATCCGACACTAATAAAAGGTCAAAGGTCGTATTATTTTAAGTAAAATAATAAAATCTGGCATTTTTAGAATTTATAAGCGCGAGGAGTACAACGATTGCAAAAGGAGGACAGTACTAATTTTTCATGAAAATCCAAGAAAAATACTTTATTATTAAAATACTTTACACAAAACGAATTAAAAAATAAATTATGAATGCAAATTTAAGTATTAGTCTAAATGTAAACGATAAAAATAATTAAAGAATTGTTATCGTCCATTTTTTGAATTGTTATTAAATGAATTATTTTCTTGGAATATTTGTCCATAATCCCAAGAAAATAATTCATTTAATAACGATAAAAATAATTTTTTTACAGTTTCTCCGTAAGTCTCAGACGAGATTTTTTCCTTCCTGTAGAATAAGTACATACCTGCGTTATTTATGCTATGCAAAAAAAATTATGCACATGCTACAGGATAACTACTTATACAAAAAAAATTGGTTGCCTGTAAAGTCGGTATACGGGCGAAAGTTTTACGTGACAACGACTTTGAGTGGTAAAATAATTTTAATGTGAATATTCATTCGTATAGTAGGAAGAAGGATGAAATAATAGTAACAATTTAAAACATTTATTTATACAAAAGTTGGCAGAGCGAAATAGAAGCGCAAGACATGAACCGGTGTGTATGCCTATCTCTCTCACTCTCTCTCTCTCTCGCTCTGTCTCTCTCGCTCTTAGGCGGGCTAACCATGCCCGAGTGGAAGGGACGCGTGCCTCTCACTCGCTCTCATTGTGAGCGCATAACGTGAGCGGAGCGTAACGCAGTTTCTTGAAGTGTCACCCGGCAAACCAATTTATAAGACGTTGTCACGTCAAAAACGAATATTAAGTTTTGAAACATAAATTTAATATGTTTTAAATATAACACCCTCTATTTTTGTAAGCCGATTTATACATTTTTATATTTTTTTCGATTATTAATAATAATTAAACTCATATCGAAGTTATTGTTAGATAGAATTATTATTTATTATAGGTGCATCCGCATAAAATTATGTAAACTAATGCAGAATTCCATTTGGAGAAAATAAAATTGCATTATGGTGAATTATGGTAAAATAATTTGATTCTAAATTATGCAGTTCATTCAGATACAGAATTATGTAACGCTTAATTATTTAATAGTTTATTGTTATTACCTATACTAACTGACACTTTAATACTATACTTTTGGATCATGGTCCTTTAAGCATGGATAAAGATTTTTCTTATGGGAACGTAAAAATTTTACAGTTACCTTGTATTAAAATAAAAATAATAGCAGGGATTATAAAACTTTTTAGTCATTATTAAATTTGTGATTAAACAAAATGAGTTTCGTTAACGCTTAACTAATGTTTAGGAAAGATCAAAAAGAGATTTACATATTCCAGTTAAAATTTTAATAACCCCACTATCAAAAGTATGTCTTTCGCTTATACTACTTACCTAATTCTGGATAGTGATTTCTCTGGGTGTGAAAAGTCAAAATAGTTCAAATTTACTAATTTTTAATACCTAGTTATTTATACTATGCATATTTATTTAAAAGTCCTACCATCCTTCTTACGTTATTACTCAAATATTTGAAGTATTTATAATAAAAAAAAAGTTTGGTGTTTTATAATAAATTTCAAAAGTAATTAGTTAACTAAGGTAGAGGTATATAATTACGTTTTTAATTAAAAGATTTACTCCAACAAAGAAAATTTTTAATTAACAGGGTTACTTTTTCTCTATACTTTTACGAAATCTCTGAGTTATACAATAATTATTTGCTTACAACTTTAATTTAAAAATTTATTATAAAAACCAAATTAATTACAAAAAATGTGCTACTCTGTATATAGTTTTTCTTATGGATCGTTTTTAATTATTTATCAATAAAGTTGCAAAGTACTACGTAAATTATTCTTAAAAGCTTTAGGTACTTTTATTAATGCAGTTAATTGTTAGCTTTGATATTCATATCCTTGTCAGAAGTTAGATTAAGGTTTTCATTGTTTATTAATTGCATTTTGTTTGGTGGTAACTTACTAACAGAAAATGTTCCTACTTAATATCCGGATTATTTAGATTGTTAAAGTTTATAACTTCAGATATTACATGAATAGGTATATCAAATGTTCTTAATAGATACTACATTTTCAAAGTTAAAATTTATTTGCTTTTAAAATAACTTCCTAATGAGGTACATTTAACACAAACCATGAAGCTTTTACTTCCAATTTTTATTTGTATAGGTACAGTATAATTTTTTTTTTTTTTTTATAAATAATAAATTAAGTTATTCTTGAAAAAGCTTTTTTAAACACTTTTTAAAATGTTATTCTTAGTTATTACAACAAAAATTAATTAGAAAAAATTTAATTTCTAGTGAGAAAATTATTTAAAATCAGTATGACAAATCAATGTTAATTAAAATAATATAACAAAGAAAGTTAATTAATAAAGGTTACGTTTGTTAAGTAAGTTGTTTAATAATTTTCTAAGTAACGTAGAAATATAAAATGGTTTATAAAATCTTCTGATTTATACGATAATGTTCAATATAAACTCGTAAATTAAATTATTTCCAATAATAATTATATCATCTACGTAATAATTGAAAATTGTATAGTTTTTATGTCTTAAAATAAATTAATTTTCTAAGCAATTTTCTAGTTACTCTAAACAAGTAACAATTAGTTACGGTTGTGGGAAGGACACATACTTATTTATTATTTCATTAAAAACTTTAATAATTAAATATTAAATAAATAAGATTTATTGTTTATTTTCTTTTAATTTTTATTATTAATTAAAAAAGTCTGAATAAAACTTAACTTTAAAAATCAGAGACAAAATATCAGCATCAAAATCTAATGTTCTGAATGAGAATATCATGAAAAATAAAACATCTAGAGGTAGACTATCCTGAGGGGATGAATTTATTAGTGCACTTACACCATTCTAATCAAATCAGATGCTTTTAATTTATTTAAAAATTTTATTTAATGTTATTTATATGGAAAATGAATGATGCACATGAATGGATTAACAAGATTTTTACTATCATTTAATAAAATTATTTAAAAGTACACAAATACTTAAGATGATGTACTGTCACTCTAAAAATCAGTGACTCAAAAATCCAGCTCTTGCCTTATTCTTGAAGGTAAAGAAATCTGTGAGAGGGAGTAATTGTTTTTAATTAATAATTGCTTTTGTTAAATTACATAAAAATGCTGTTTTTTGGAGTATGTTTTTCACTTATAGCCATGACTAAAAATCTCGTTAATTCATTCATACGCGTCACTCTCATTCTTATTTTTTTCTATTAAAATTTCTTTTTGATTACAATACTTTCCTATAGGTACTGCATGTAGTAAAAAAATAATAGTTTAAATAAAATTTTGTATTTTAATACACAGGATCGATATTACTTTTGCAATACATTATCTTCAGCAACAAAACATGTTCACCTCTTTATATTGCACATGTATGTATGTTTATCAAAAAAAGCGTTCAATGATAACAATGCATAATTTATGTATTCCTCTTTAATGCTGTTATATTATCCACAAAAAAGTTTTAATAATGTTTGTGGAAATAAATAAAAATGTAATAATCAAAAAACTGCAATTTTCGTTACTTGTGAAAGTAACGAAAATTTTAGTAACCATTACCAAATTTTTAATTTTGCAAATTAATGTTTTTAGTGACAAGCTGATAGCTACCATAATCAAAAATTGCAAATGAGTTTCAGCTGTCGTATCGTATCGTAAAATGATCATTAGATACTGATTTCTAAATAGATTGTGTAAGAACGAAATTTACTTGCCCTTTATTAACTGATGTCCTTATGTGAAATTGGTTTTTGCCGAGACCTTCAAACATTCAAGTTTAGTTGAAGGATTTCTTTCTTTTAATTTATTATTTCAACTTGTACTATTTATGTGTATAATGTCACGTTTTAAATATTTATTTTAAGAAATATTTACCTTTGCAATACAAAGTTTCTTCTTGGTTGTGACAGACGCAACACTAAGTAAACCATGTTGTTTCAAAGTTTATTTTGGCAGAAAAATTATTTTTTATCAAAAATAATTCGAGGTGGAAAGCGATTTTTTTATATCTGAGGGGTAATTATTGTAGCCTATGTTTAAAGCTCCGAGGTTATCTATAGCCCGATATTCAAATGACTATTTTTTTTTAATTGAACTTTATTTTGTTACGTCTTTATTAGACATTTTAAACTATTAAGAACGTTCCAAAATGAATCTCGTTAATCTATTCATGCGAATGACTAATTAGATAAAGTTTTGTTTTATACAAAGAAAAAACAAACAAAATTGCAAACAATGTACCTCTGTAAGCATAGAACTTAAGCCTTATCATTGAACATCGTCTAATAATATAATAGTTATGGTTATATCCATTCACTAAACTACATTGTATAATATAAAAATTGTAAAATTATTTGAAACACAACTAAATATCATTCAAATAATAATTTCAAAACATTATTTAAGTTATTAATAATTTCCAAATTAATAAACACTCGATGAGGGTGAACACCAAATTTCAAATACGCGAGATTTGCTATGCGTATTTTCTCAATATTTGACAGGAAAAGTTTAATGAATATTTATTTGCAAAAAAGTTGCGATCAAATAAGTATTAACGCAACAGTTAAAAGGGAGATTATAGTCGCACACAGCTACAGCAAAAACGACGCTTTTCAAAAGTCAGAAAACATAATAAACCCATAACACTCATTGGTTTAAATTTTATAACTCTAATCAACATCTAAACTGCGCACTACTGAAGCTTACTATTTGTTCAAGTTACAATTTTATAACTGCTCATATTTGAAATTACATTGATCGCGTTTCTCACCAGATTTACCACCCAAACTGTGTTGAAAAATGTGATAACTGACTTGGCGTGTCGCGGTATCGTAAAAATTGTGTGATAACACTAAACCATACTTTAGTAATTAAATTGAAATTTCATATACAAAAATAATTATTGCAAATTGTTTTTTAATTTTTTATGCCAGTGAATAGGCGAAATTTTGTGCAGCGATCGAAATAATAAAAGTTAATTATAAATTCGACCAATTTGACTACGGACCTGGAATCTTTGCTAATTGAAAATTGAACCTTGAAAATTTTTTCATCAGGTGAGAAAATCAATTAATAATTGGCAATTGTAATAATAGAATTCATCCTTTGAACAAAATCTTGTCTTGGAGTTTTAATTCGGTAAAAGAATGTCTTGGAATATTTCACAACTTGTACTAAGCAATGGTTTCATAATGAGGTAAAACTTTTCTGTACTATAAAGATTTAAATGGAAGTTTCGTCCTGTGATAAAATTCTATGGCAATTGACGTTTATTTTGACCGAGAACTTCGCGCTTCAGATTTTGTAGTTGTGAGATAAAGTAGTGAAGTTTTGGTCATCCAAAAAATTGTAACAGTTTAAAATACTTGCTAAGGCCAAAATGTTTACGTATCTTGTTGAAGTTTAATTTAGGTGTTACTTGGAAAAATTACTTCACGATAAAGCGATGGTTTAAGCTTTTTAGGGAAAAAAGTTTAAGGAAAATTGCGCAACTTTGCAGTTTAGAGAGCTTGTAGTTTTTATTTTTACATTTTATAGGAGTTAGATTTATTAATTGAAAATTAATATTGATTTTCAGTTAAAATGTGCATAGGTAATAAACTGTTCATTTAGTGAAAGATAAACCAATTGGTGCCTACCAGATTTCATCTCCAGTGAAACGTTCCTCGCTTTGGCACGAGTTGTCAGTTGAGCTATCATGATTATTGCTTTAGCCTTTAACACATTTTCATCGGACAATTTATCACTATCCGTGCCTCGAGGCATGTCAATACCTTTGCGTGTATTTAATATGCACATTAAATAACTTAAAAGCACGATGGGTAACATTATGTCACTTTTAGGTGTCAAATTAAATCAATTAATTAGTAACTTTTTCAACATTCAAACTATTATTTGTTATTATTTTATCTGCACTTTGCAATTATTTTCAAAGTTGAGTGGTTTTCCATTCACGGATGAGAAATCGGGTATTATCAAGCATGGAAAAACTTTTGAATAGCATCTTATAATATTTATCGATCCGTATTTAAAATTTAATTAAGATTTTTGTAATATTTTTATTAACAATATTTATAATAAAAACAGTTTAAAATTTCAAAATAAGTATGATAAAAGTCAGTTTACTTTTAATTAAAGTGTATTAAATGTTTAAAAGGGGTTGGCGATGACCCATCCCTCTCGAGGGGCAGAAAAGGCAATATGATTACAGCGTATATAAGTTGAGCAGAGGGGCGGGTGGGGTGTATTATTTATTCGTTTTCATGGATTTTTGAGATTTAAATCGACGCGGGACTGTTGCGTTTGGCTCTCGTTTGCGCAATAGGGGGAAGAGAATGTCGGGGGGTCTCTGGTCGGAGCGCTCTATTTGGATTCGCGCCGTTAACGTATCAACACGTTCACCTGTGTCCCGGAATCATGCTTATCGTGACCACGCGCCCGGACTTACCCGGATCTGTATGCTAATTAAAAGCTCTTTTTTGTGACTGTGTGGTTTAGTGCCGCTGTTTTCGCGATTTTCTCGTGGGACTACCTTCATCAGCTCTGGAACATCTAATGCCCATCGTCGCTTCTATCAACACCCTTATCGGCTCTTGTGAAAATATGGAGGCAACTTATTGCGTCGGCAATGATGTAGATGTCGGAAGGATGTTTGATCAGTACTTATACAGGGTACGAACTTCTTTAATCCTTTAAGGTAGCGAAAATTTAATTTTACCGGAAACAAATCAGCGAAAATTCAGCATTCTACGAAAATTTTTAATTTATTCGACTTTTTACAAAGTTTGGTGATTGAACAACCCTAAAGTTAAATTAACATGGCAGGAAAAGTTGAATAAAAACTTTTTAGGGTTTTGCTCAATTTGTAGTGCTTTCAGTTACGGGTTGATGGACTTTTCTATTTATAGAAAAATGTCAAGGAGCTTTATCGATAAAATTACATCGCTCTTTTTAGAAAAATATCTTTTTCTCTTACCACCGACTCAAATTTATTCAAAATTTTCTAAAAAAAAATTTTTAATAATTTTTTAAATGTGAACTGTTCATTTTCGATAGCATCGGGTTCGAAAATGCCTTATTATAACCAGTTTAGCTTTTTTACGAGTTTTGTTCTTTATAAATTGTTCTTTCAGAACGGGTTTTATATTAATGTATACGAGAAGTTTTTGTTCTTTCAAATAACCTTGGAATTAGTAAATACACGAAAGAATTCTTTTTCAAAACCCTTTTAGTACAATTTATCGCGTTATACCTTCCACCCCCTATGTTTATTTTTCAACATTATCTCGATCCACGTTACAGCATGTTATTTACAACCTCCATTTTATTATAATTATACACCTGCTGAAAATGTTATAAATAGTCTTCGCTTAATTTTTTTTTTTTAAACGTGATCGATAAACAATTTACAAGTTTTCTGAAGGTAAAAAAGATTTTATACGTCACTTACCTCATTTCCCACAAAAGTTGTAAAATTATGTTTTTTTTTGCATACGAAAGCATAAACTAATTTCTTTTGTGAGTAAGTCAAGTGTACTTCATTAACCGAAAGAGAAATCAAATCAATCGGTAATTACATCTTAACGAGTTTGTAGAACTTGTAACTTGATCGGCGTTTAATGTACAAGGGAGTATTATGTATAGGAGACCACCCTACAAAACCACAGCTGTAAACCGTTCTTGTGCCATCGCTTAAGTCCGGCTCATTGGACCTTATAATCAGATCGGACCCTGTGCCAAGCCAATCCAGCTGGTGTTGATATTCGGTTACCATCTCACCCCATTAACCAAGATTGCTTGTACTCTGTTTTACTAGAGCTGTATACATTTAAAGGGTTGTAAAATTTGTTAAGGTGATTTTCAATTTTTCAAACTGAATTCTTTCGAATAAAAATTTTTCTAAAAAAGCTATTACTTTCAGTAAATTCAAATTGGTGATCGGAAATAAAATTCGAAATTCGAATGCATGACTATTTGGTTTGCGGTCAATTAATTCGCTATTCCATTACCTAATGTGGCGATTGAATAGTCGATTGAGCTTTGTTGACTTTGTTCTTATTCTACTAAAAATTTGGCAAACCACAAAGAAATGTAGGTATCAAATAAAAATTTTTTTAACCGGAATGTCACAATTTGGATACAGTATGGAAAAAAGTGAGACAAATTTTGAGCTACAGTTCTTGCAATTTTTTTTGGTCTCCAATCATTTCTTTGAATTCCTTGCTTGGCAAATTTTTTGGTATTTTTAATTAAAATTTTTTAAGGTAATTTTTTTTTTGATAAGCTGAAATTTGTTTTAAATGCCGAAACTCTAGAATAGCAGAGATGGCTAAATGGTGAACCAGCACCGCTTCCACTTGTTAGCTATCTATCCTGTTGATCATTTTGGTAGGATTTTTTAAAATTAGTTGGACCTGTGATTTCTGATCCTCTCATTTAATTGCTCTGCTTTTTTATGAGGTACGATTATCATTATCTATTGTTTTAGAATATTAATGTTTTAAATAAAAATTACTCCATTAGTGTATATGGTTGTCATGCATTGTTAATTTTGATCATCTTGTATACCACAGTAATCAAACCTGATGATAATGATAAGCAGCTTATACGACAAAAAAGCCAAACCAATTCGTATTAAGACCACGTAAAATATTTTGCTAAATATAATAGAAAATTATATAATATCAAAATAAGATTGAAGAACTGATAAAGCCTACACATGTTTCATGTTTATTGGTTCTCATCAGGTCTATGCAGTTCTGAATGTTCCACTGGTTTTCACTGAACTTTTCAAAAAAATTTATCAACAATACTGCAAAATTATAATCTTTATAGTGCCAGAAATCACGTGAGATTTTACTAAAAATATTGATAATTTCTAAATTGTATTGTTCATCAATAAAAAGATCAAGGTATATACTTGAACCATTTTTACTAAAAACCAGTTTTATGGGAACCTTTAAGGAATTATGATGTAGGTGTTTTAAAATTTTTTCTCGGTTCATAATTTACAAAATTTCAATGTAAAGTTAAAACTTCAGATACTCGAATATAAATTTTATAATAAACACAATTTTCATAAATAACTGTACTATTTGATTAAGCGGAAGGGCAGCTTAAAATTAGTAATCTTCAGTAAGGCACAATCTAAAAATTAAAAAAACTTTTTTTAACTTTTGTGAAATTAATAATAATACAAAATTATTTAAGATAACGTAGATATCAAAAACTACAAATTCGTGCCACGATTTACAAAATTTGATATAAAAGCAGCAAATTCGGTTGAGAACCGTTAGGTGGTCGTCAAGCTACCATTCAATTGGTTTAACAAATTTTTACACCAATTTTATCGTGGCACTAAAGTGCAACTTAACGATTTTTGAGTCCCTCAAAGTTTCTAACGACCCAATTGAACTTGAAAAGAAACAATAAACGTGTTATTTATTAACGGTGCGAAGCAATGTAATTTTTGAAAGTGACAAATTTGAATAATAAAAATTCATCATCGGTTATCGCAACAAGAAGATGAATTTACCTTAATGGTACCTAATGATTAAGTATCATAAAATTAACGAAAGTAAAAATATGCAGGAGTAAATTATAGGTAATCGATTGTTGTGTATTAATAATTATTGTTGTAATAAATGACTTTGCTTATTTTAAACTCGGCATATATAATTAAGATTAAAAAATTAATATTCATTTGGGATGAAAATAAAATTTAATTCTTTAATTAATTTTTCTAATATCACACAGGTTCGTTTAACGGAGCACACAATATAATTTATTTAAAAAATTTTTAATTTAAAAACAGGTTTGATATTTAAAAATTTAAATTAGCTTTTAATTTTTAAACTAGTTTTTGCATGGCTGGATTGATTAAAATCTACTTCCTTTGTAAAGCTTATAAACAAGTTTACTTGTAGTTTTAATGTAAAAATGTAACAAATATTATTTTTGTTTTATGTTGTCGACCACTTTTAAAAATTATTATGAAATATTACATTTTGCAAACTAAATTATGTATTAGAGGACGCTAAAAATAAACTTTAAATTAGTTTTTCAAACTTGAAAATAATAATAAAATTTTATGAAGTTAATTAATTTTTTTTGACAAAAAATACGAAAATAAGAAAAACGTGAAGTTTTAAATTAACTTATCTTGCAGGGCGTAAACTTGCGCAATCTGATTGCAAGTATTGCATTCTGTTGTCAAACCTATAAATTAGTTTAATTAAAAATTTTCTATACCTGACAAAATAAGTAAAAAAGTTTGGTCTAAATTGCTGAAATCAGGTTTGTTAAGTTTGTGTAAAGCAGTTCCTTATGTTGACTGCAATAAAGCAGCATGTCATAAAATATTACCTCTCACTAACCTACTTGCACTTTATTTACATAATTATTATCGTCAGCTATACTAATTGTGTAGGTTATGATTACTCTTAGATCCGCATTCTTAATTTTTCAAAAAAAAAAAATAATAATAAACGAAAAAGGTCAATATGTGACCCTTAATTAAGTAATGAAGTCAAAGGAAAGGAAACGTCCTGCTAATGAGGAGAATCTTTCTTCGTAATAAAATTATGAGCTTTTAGGAAGGAAGATTAATTTAGGAGAACGAGAAACCCGAATGATACATGTACATTTTTTTTCAGTGTCAACTTAAGTTAAATATATTTGTTTGTGCAATTAACCATTTTTTTTAGAATTTCGCATATTTATTTTAATTTTGCGTTTTTCGGTTGAGCTTTTTGACGTTAATTACAAAATAATTAGATTGTAAGAGCTTAATATATCAACGTTAACAAATTTTATTTCGTGACGCGAAACACTTTAGCAATGTAAATGCAATTTTATCAAAATGTATGCATTCATTTGGGGGGTTAATTTACCCACCACGCCGCCCACTCAAATTTTTTATTTATGGATTTGCTTTTAGAGCAAGACCAAACTTGATTTTTCTGAAAAGAGCGATCCGATAGCATCGAAATATTATGTACTTTCCCAAACTGTTTATGCAGATTGACTTGGGGATTTTTGAAATTACTTCAACTTTGATTATATTGCAAAGTTTATTTTTCAAACTGTATAACTTTTTGGAGAAAGTATATAATTTAGCCATTCCAAGCCAAATCGCCAAAGATCTCATTTTTAGTAACGAAAATTGTATCACAAATAAGATTTTCTGTTCCATTATTTTTCAAATCTTCTGTTATTGACTATAAAATAAATAAATTTTCGTAAACAGAAAAATTGCAAAATTTAAGGTTAAGTTTCTCGTTTTATACGAACATCTATTTTCGTTCTTCCTAAACATGATAAAGTCATCATTAAAATTCATTATTTGTTTTTAGTCGAGTATATGAAAGTGAAAATACATATAACTTCAGCGCGTGTAACGAATAATGATCCAGCAATCGTTTTCTATCGATTCCAATTCAAGAACGTTACTTTTTTAAACGACCATTTGGACAAAACTACTGTCGCATTCACAAAACTTACGATAAAGCAAACAATAGTAACTTGCATCAATAAAGATTAATTTCAGCGATTATCCCACAATGCTTTTCCATTACAGATCATAATTACAGCCCGTCTTAACAACTAAGCTCTTGTGCAATTATAATTTAAATTATCCAAGTTTGTTTTCAAGATTATTGCGTTTTCCAAAGCGACTGTTTATAGTAAAACGCCTATTATTAAAATTCAGAATAAAGTGAAAATATTTTTAACACTGTGCGATAGCATTGCATTTTGACTGAAAAATAATTAAAAACGATTGCATCTATTGTTCTTGCTGTTTTGACATCAATATTATAATTGTGCCCAAAATAAAAGTTTACCAGGTTGCCCAAAAAAACTTTCATTGGTGTCATTATCTTAAATTCTAACTAAGATTGTCAAAATCTTCCCAAGATGAAGTACCTTGTAGGAAACTTACATTTTACTCATAGTTTGATTTCTTAAGTTTTTAAACAGATGTCTCGATTTTACCGTTAATTAGTATTCCTTCCACCATTTCTTTTGGCATACAACTTCATTTGTTTTAGAAAAATTTTAAATGAATTCGTTTTGTAACCATGTTTAAATTTTTGAGATCCGATTGTTACTTCCCAAATAAATACGCTCCCAAAAAATGTATTGTTTCCAAAGAAACCCCCAATTATTTCGAATAAACCGTGACTTTTTGTGGTCAAATTTGCCTCTTTTTGGAGGTTTTATTTTTTAGTTTACCTTATGAAACGTAAAAACTCCCCGTCTACACTTCTGTCTCTTCATTTACAAGTTGTTCTATAATATATTTTTGCCGCACCCTCAGTTTTATCATCAATTTCCATTATCATCCTTCCATCAGTATAATATCCAACTCAGTAACAGTTCATCAGCCAATTTTGGGTCCTATCTAGTAGTAAAAAACGATGGATAACCTTTCTTCGAATGTTTTCTAAATTAAGATCAAAAGAATCTTTTGAATTAGTTTTGGTTTCTTGACTGCCTCACACTCCATTACATTCTCAAGACGGGGCTGATGAAAAACAATTCTAATTTAATAATTATTTCTAATGGATATTTAGAATTGTAACTGAAATTTATGTTATCAAAACTTTTACATCACTTACTTAGATTAGTTTTGGGCAATTTATCTTCGAGAGTAAATTGATTAGATTTTAATTTATTTCCAAAAGTTTCTGCAGAAGTGCTGAGTAATCTGTGTGTGTGCAAATATTAGATTATGTTTAGCCTTGGTCCAAATTAAGCACGCGTAGTTTTTGTTAATTGATTTTATTAATATTATTTTCGAGAGATGAAAACAATTTCGAAAAGGATAATCGCGTTTTGATTAGATGTAAGTGAGAAGAATAATTTTGTGGAAAGTGTAAAATTGTCACAATCGATTGAGTCGTTTAAATTGCAGCTCCGGGAGATTAGACCCGGAGCTTGCGGGCGGTGCCGCCTCCGTTTACATTCTCGTAGCACGCGACCGCTGTCCGCCTCCACACCGAGTTCCCTGACAGCAGTTTTCGAATTTAACAGGTGTTAAAGATCGAATAGTCACGTTTTTATCTTGCTTTAAAGAACTGTATAAAGCCACAAAAAATTAATTTTTATTGTTTTTTGACTTACAAGAAGGTACAGATGTTACTTGACGCCGTTATACCTTTATCCTTTTGTTGCTAAATGGAGCTTTATTGAAACACCAAGAGTTAGAAATACTTTTAGTTTATCTTTATTACTGTGAATAAAATTAACTAAGAATGCTTTGTGCACAATTTAGATTCTTATCAATAAATAGCACGAATTCCAGTTTAACTTGGTAGTTTCCTTTTATGGTAAATGTTTGAAATCATGTGATTTTTAGAACAGTTCACTTGTATAAAAGATTTTACTTCTTGTATACGAGTCATTGTAATACTATACGGTGACAATATGAGTATGAATTATGTATTTTGTATTTTATTACGTCTAGGGTGCACCTATTGTGTTGTCTCACGATGTAACATAAGAAATTACCTCAATCCAAAAAAATTTTCCTCAATAAAATTTTAATACAAAATTTTTGATTCTAAATTTAAGATTAAAATTTACTATACACTAGGGAAATTCCCATTTTTTCACTTTCCTAACACAAAACCTCTATAAGAAAAGATACTAAAGCGTTTTTATTACCGGCACGAAAAGTAATCGAGTTTTTCACTAAACTATTTTTGTTGTTCATTTTAGTTTTTTCATTTTTACGAAAAGCGCACATTAAATTACCACCTAAATAATCTCATCCCAACTTTAAAATTTTCGTATATTTTCCTGAAATAAATTTCTATTTAAATCTAAAATCGTTCGTTTTATTCGAGAAAAAGCTCGAATAACTTACTATTCGTCCATTATCATCTGGATGGGCTGCTGAAAAGTAATTAATTTATTACATAAATTTGATTTGAGATGCTCTAATAAAAGTTACAATTTTGCTTTCAAATCCTAAAAACCAATTCTTGAGTAACAACAACGAAGTCTTGGCTGAAAGATTCCATGCAAAGATTGCGATGTTGAGGCAAGCAGGAATCTCTAGTATGTCCACGTAAAGGAACATTGTTCATAGGTTAAAAATAAGTTTAAAAACCTTGTCAAAATGATCACTGGAGGGTCGACTAAAAAATGCTATCAAATCCGCCATTCTAGCTCAGAATTTCTGCCAACACGCGATCCACTGCTGAATGAATATAGGTACCTACTACATTTTCATGTATCAATATTTAAAAATTTCAAATTGTTTTATTAGACAAACACTGTGCATTAATAAAAAATATTACCATTGTTGTTTTTATGAAACAAATTAATGAATATCGCATGACTGGCAAATTAGTTTTTTTACATCCATGGATTATCAAATATTTTTTTCTATTTATACTGCAACGCTGCGATTTTTAGATCGAACAAAAAAGTAAATATTTTTGTTGAAAAATAACTGTTACCTTTTTTTGTGTAGTTTAAATTTGTTGTGGTCAAATTTAAAATTTTTTATCGAAAAATATTTTAACATCTTGTTTTACTAGTGGGAGGAACGGGTTGGTCCTGTTTTTCCTGTTTTATTCTGTAATATAATTACATAGTCGTCGTTTTTCATCATCAATCATCTCGATAATACTGATTTGTTCGAACTATGTATCAGCTTATCTTCCCCATCGATGTATCTTCTGGTAATTAGTTTGACTTGATTTACTGTGGTAAATAATAAACGCTGTCTGGTTATTATTTATACAAATAAATCGATCCAAGTTTTTATTTCACGATTTCAGTAATACATAATTTAGTAGTATAAATTGTGGTGCATCGTGACAACAAAGAGGTAAAAATCGAGCACGATCTCCTCTCATCCCTTGGCGCTTACTATTTTGAATAATCCATTCTAAAATTGTAAATTAATTCTGCAGTTATCTCAAGCTGCAAAAGGTTAATTACTGGATTTATAAAAGATTTTACTTATGTTACGTGAAAGTAATGGCACACCTCGCTCAGTATATGCTACAACATGTAAAATTAACTAATTATTTGTGAACACGTTCGTTATATCGCTTTATCTATTACACGTGCATCATTTGTATACACCGTGTATCTTGTTGGGATGTTTAAAATTCATGTTTCGATCTAATTTCAATTTTCCTAAAAAGAAAATGAAAAAAAAAACGTGTACGGAGAAGGGTTTGACAGATACATTGGTCGATAGAAAATTGTTTTGTTCCTTAAGTGGGTTATGTCGAAACCTGACTCATATAATCTCGTATTCTTTTGAATTTTCTTCTGAGCATATTTGCTTTGTGATATTGTGAATTTTTTTATTGTGACTATTGAAGCGTTTTATTTGTACAAATAAAAATATCAAAAGGCTTCTGTTATGTTTATTCTTACATTATTTAGTAGAAGTGAATTTTATTGCACTTCCTTCGAGATCCTGAAAATTTAACTTTTACAAATTTGATCTTTATTTTATTTTTAACACTTTTTTCCAATAAGACGGTGACATTTAATTAAATGTCCATCACGTCGGTTCACATATGTCACCTAAGAATTTAATACTTTTTCTCTTGCAGAATCCTTTTATATTGATATTTTTTATTTCAATCTATTACCACTTTTAATCAAAACTTTTTCATTAACTTTTTTATGGGAGGTGCAAATAAAAAACTTGGCAAAATTTCATATTTTTTATTAAATCTCATTTTCGATCTTTATTTTTTGTTCCAAATTCTATTTTTACTTGTTGTAAAATTATTGTTATGCTCTATGGACCAGCGGTTTGCTGAGAAATTTAACATCCATACCGTGATTCTCTAGAATAAATTGTCATTGAACAAAGCCATAAATATTAAGCTAAATTTAAGAACCTAGAAATACTTGCTTAAAATTTTTATTATTATCTAAAACGCCCTTGTCTGTCTGTCTGTTAGAAACGCTTGAACATTGTGTTCACAAGCGAATAGAAAATCTTGATATTAACAATATGACGTTTATTTTAGTGTAGACTACAAAATCTATTACATTATTAAAAGTTTTTCTGAAAAAAAGTTCTGTTTGATCAGCCGATTAAGGATGAATTTTATTGTAAAGTGCGTTTCCCCTTCGTATATATTTTTAGCAATATTTCGCTAATGCTGTGAATGTCTCGTTGGTTAGGGGAACTTTTACTCTTTGAACTATTCATTCAAGACAGACAACCAGAAAAGGATAGAAAATATCAGAAAGATAAAATGAATAGTTTTTTTTCTATTGAACAGCTATTGAATTAAGTACCTAGTGATTTGGAAACGAATGTGTCAAATACAGCACAAAACTGTAGCATAGTGTTAAAATTTAAAAAAATATTTTCCTTCTATTTTAATAAAAAATAGAAAATTTTAAAGCTTTCTTATCTATTCTTTTTGTATTTCAATTCATACTGAATATGCAATCACGAATAAATCTATAAATATTCCAAGTTTAACAAGTCAAATCAAAAAATCAATTTCTGCTTCTTAATTGATAAAAAAATGCACGTGCACTTATTCTCCCTTTTTTCCCAACAAGAAAAAATTATTTGAACTACAGCTTCGTGATTCCTCAAAACCTGTCATTTCAGCGACACTTCTAAGAATTCCTTACAAGAATTCGTTGAACTATTCAAGGCAACCTTCGAACGAAAGCATTCGGCGATGTGTGGAGATAGTATCAGATCTGTAAAGCAATCTGACAAATTTTAAGTTAAATAGTTATTTTTGCAGTGCCCAAGCTTGGCAAGTCTTTTGATATCGGGGGGGGGGTCAAAATTTTACTAAATAAGTAAATTGCATGAGATATGATTAATAGATTTATATATCTTCAACATACTGCCAAATAAATGATCATTAAGAATGATTTCAGATGGAATTTCATAAATCGCATAATAATTCATTCTGTTATTTTCTCAACAATATAATTGTGTAAGCTATGTATTTTTAATAAATTAAATTATTTGCTAATCTCTGATTTAAAAACAGTTAGTAATTCTTAATTTTTTAACGGAAGTATTACTGACTGATATCTCTCTTAACCGGTTATTACACAGCTCCGTGACAATCACGGACACGGAAAATCAATTGTGGCCGGTTTAAATAAATCAATGCGGATCATTTATCAATTAATTTTTTTTAACTCAGCACGCGACGTTTGGTTTGTATCGCTCCCTAACGCAAATAGCATTTATCACCAATCTAAAAATAGTTACAAGGAGGCCTGCATGCCGCACAATTGGCAATTTAATTATGTTTTAATATTCTTAAATTCATATCGCGAAAAGAACTTTTTCATTATTTCTTGTTTTTAAAATCAAAATTTAACTAAACGATACTTCGTTTACTACATCCAAAGGGGCAAATTTTAACAGTTAACTTTAATATACCTCAAAGCAAATTTTGATTTAATTGCAAAGTGTAAAAGATTTATATATGTATATTTAAGTACTGTACTGAACTTTCAAGCACGAATACGGTCTGCTGAACAGCATGAGTGATAAAACGAATAAGCTTGTCAAAAGGTACACAATATATTTTTTCTGAAATCTCCAGTTATTTAAATTTTAACTTTACTCGGTCTTCTGGAATGTTAGTAAAGCTGTTTGCATTTTCTATTTATATATTATAACACTCGGCTACCTAGGCCTAGACTAGACCGCTGGTTGAGTA
Source organism: Rhagonycha fulva (assembly GCA_905340355.1). Lineage (NCBI taxonomy): Eukaryota > Metazoa > Arthropoda > Insecta > Coleoptera > Cantharidae > Rhagonycha > Rhagonycha fulva. The sequence goes on from HG996559.1 coordinate 7,572,717, forward strand.
CAGAGCGGAAATTCTGGGTTCAAATCGTGGACTATACAGAATTTCTTAGCTCGGCCTTTCAGTGGACATCCACAAGGTGTGGTGGAATACGGTGGTATTGATTTATTGGAAATAGGTAACATGGGGACTAATCCACCCCGCTAATCGGATTTGTAATTCCCAAAAAGGGAAAAGCAATGTTCTACTTAGAACGTAAAAAGCTTAATGAATGACTACCTAGGCTGTGCGGCCTCAAGACCGCACTAAAGTTAATTTTAAATTTCTAGACGTTATGGATTAGGTCCAATACATTGTCAATTATTTATATAATTATAGACTTTTTATTATAATTTAACAGTTTCGAGTGTTTGAAATGTAAATTAGTAAGTGCCTAAATAAACATTGGCCATTTATAGGTTGTACCTAAATGTCACAATGTTAGTACAAAGTAAATTGCATGCTTACCTCAAAATTGTATAAAAAAGTTGAACTTGAGTCCCGACTTCAGAAAAAAAATGTTAAAATTGCACTTATTTATTTTTTCTTTAGCTCAATTTAGGACTTGGTCCTGTTATTTCCAACGGTTTTAGATGTAGAAAATCAAACTATTTTTTTTCTCTATTCTCTTTTACGTTAATTACCCATAGATCCATAAAACAAATTTTTTTCTCCACGTTTTCGCTCGTTACTTGTGGCTTTAGAGCCTAATCATTTTATATCATTTTAAAATTATAATTACGCGTACCATAGACATAATTATCTTTTAGCATAAACCTTGAACCTCGTTACAATAGATATTAACCGCATCGACTAAAATTCTAAAACATTCTCACTGAATTATAAACCGAACCTTTCCTGCACTTGACCCGTTTTTCCATTCATGCGCGTCATTAATTACGTATAATATCGCATATTATGATCTCTCTTTATATACTTTTTATTTATGAAAAAACATGAATGTGGTACCTTTGCACCAAAAATTAAAGTTTTAAATTAATTAGGATGCCGCTTATGACCGGATAAAACCCCAGACTAAGAAAGAAGGTCAACGCCATATTAAAAAGGTGAATTTTTTAACTAAACTAACCTGAAGGGGTTATCGTATTCTTTCAAACAAAATTTGATTCATGGTCTTTTAGGTAGATAAATCCCGACGGTAGATTACAAATGTCACAAACCTGAGTTCCAGCGTTCAAGTTGTGATTCACTACACAGTAAAAAATCTACTCCACTTTTTTTTATTATAAATCGATAATGTAATATAATATCTTCTATTACCTACAATTTTTTTTTGGCAAAACCACAAAATTTATTTCAAAAGGATTGTTATATTAAACAATGAGCTTTTTAAAAAGCTTTTTTTTTTCTTAAAAAACCTCCGACATATTTATTATAATTACAGATTATATAATTAAACTGAGTGTTAAAGTCAATGTTGAACGATAAATTCGATTAATTTAATTTTTTATTTAAAAAAAAATTAACATTTCGCCCAATTTTACGCGTTCAATGTAATAAATTGTGTAGCTTCATGATTAAAACAACTTTTTAACAAAACAACAGTGAAACTTTATTTGTTGTTTATTAATTAATCTGCTATTGTATTTTATGTGCAGTAATTTAAAACATCGAAATTATTTAATTATATTTTACGGTAAACTCATATTTCGGATTGCTTTGGTTTTTCTAAATCGGTTAATTAAAATTAATGATTTTTTAACCCAGCATTGAATCAAAGTTCTAATGACACTGCATGTTTCTTAGTGAAATTGTTAGAGGGTGTCTAATTTTAGGAAATTAATCGTACGCCAGATTATTGACTTTTTAGTAGGTAACTTAATATTACAAGTTGAAACTTTGTTTATCAGATTCGAACATTTTAAGATACACTTAACAGATATTATTAAATTTAAATTTTAATTACATATATGCAAATAATAATTAAATCTTACACTATACAAAATATCATACATTTAGCGTGTGAACATTCTTCATACATTTTATTGTGTGTGTGGTACAAATTGTTAATTATAGTTTTTGCTGTATAATTTTTAGTAATTGCTCATTTACATAATATTATTAAATTGTGCAATTGAAGCGAAATAAAATATCCAAAATGGAGATAAGATTGCGTTATAGTACATTTGATAATATATGGCGAAATTGTATTTCAACCCCTCCGTTTGATATTTTTGTATGAAGAACACGTACCCAATTGACGAGGCTCTGGATCTGATCAGCATTCAAAATCGACAATTTAGGAAAAATACAACACCCTTCGTCAATAAATAACACTTTGAAATAAATTAAACATTTTTTGTGCCAAACGCCGGCAAACTTTTTTCTTTTTCTTTCATTTATCGAACCCGACTGCTCTTTTAGTCATCGAATTTTATTTTTTACCTTTTGTTTTGTTAATTTTCGTTCGTTTTATTGCGGCTGTGCTTGGTCTTTTTCTCTTTTTTTTAATATAATGAAGAAGGTCTATGACCTGCAGCCCTAGGCAGAACGTTGTACTCCATTCCACCTCTGACCTCGCATTCCTCAGGTCGTTCTTCAACACTTCTTCGCTTATAATATAACTAATAATAGTTTGATTGAAATTATACGTTATTATCGATTGTATTTTTTTTAATTTATATTAATTTTGATTTTAAATTACATATTAACCAACACTGTAAGAAATATTTGGTCTTTTCGGGACACAGTGTGATTTACTCAAAGTACTACGTTATTTCGACATAAATTTCACAGGAAAAAAAATTTTATACTAGAAAACAAAACTTTGATTGATTAATCATATGAACGTTTAAATGTAGAAATTTAAATTTTTTTACCCCTGTATCAATTCATTACAGTATAGAAATCAACTTCGGTATTATGCATGACATTAATTAAGTGAAATGAGAAAGTAATTTTTTGTGGATAAAATTTTTAAAAAATCATTGTGAAAGTTATACACATAGGTTTATTATTTTATATTATTTTTATTAAATATAAATTTATATTGACCCCGATAATTTAAAAAATTATCCGTTATTATTATCGAGCAGTAAATACTACAGGAAAATTGAACAACGAAATTAGAAGAAATTGTTTAATTATCGTTATTTACTTAATTTTCGATAAGTCAATTTGTTTAAGAGTTAATTAAACGTTAATTAGAATAAAACGAACTTTTATAAATAAAATGTTTCATTGCATGGTGATAAATTAATTTAGTTCGCTGAATTTTAACAAAACATTGCTTCGTTTTAATTAAACTCGTTCGAACGTTTTTTATGGTTTTAATTTTGCTAACGATGATTTTAAATTACTGATTTGAAATAAAATTTAAATCGGAATAGGTATTTGGAACGTCACAGAGTTAATTGGAATCGAATATTTATTAATTTAATATCGACGCTCAACCTCGGAAGATGGGCTTCTTTTTTAAAAAAAGCTATTCATGTAATTTTCATGAAAATTCAGTTTCCTTTTTTCACATTAAGCTTTATTTACTGACGTTTTACAGCATAGTTTTCCAACTGCATCTAACTGTTAACTCGATAAATCAATGACCTGCATCTACCTACCTGAATTATAGCATTAATCATTTTTTTTTCTTATAAATGTCTATTAAATTAAAATTTATTTTCTTATTAAAATTAAGCACGAAGTTGTTTTAATGAAAAATTTATGAAGCACCCACAATGCAATGCATCACAGCGATATCCTATTGTATTTAATAATTTATTTACGATCTGCTAATGATACGGTTTAGGTAAAATTATGAGTAGTTTTATAATATAGGTACTAAAATGGAAATAGTTGAATCATAAATCCGATATTTTCTCGATTTAGCTCAAGCCCAATCAAAATTTTCCTGCTTGATGAAGCTTTCTAACCATATTTTACTGGAAAGTCGTTACGAAAACAATTAGTAGCCGAGACTAAATTTAAAATTTATTATGTTTTGTCTGATGGTTTCTTTGTAGTGCATCGCCCCACCATTATTCTCAGGTGAAACCGGATTCTTGTATCTTCAAGGTCACAAATTTAAGTTAAATTGAGGTGTGTAATGGGCTTCCTTTGTGAGGGGTTTATTTTCTTCCGAGGAATTATAATAACTTTTAATTTGTTGTAAAATTATAATAAATATTACAACCGTTTGTGTAGAATTTTTGAGTTGTTCTTAACAGGTTCAATAAATTTTGGAACGGATTTTTAAAGTTGTCTACTTTATGGGCCGAGTATTTTAATGACATGCAAATAAAAAATAAATTGGACGGTATAATTTATGATCGCGTAAATTACTATTATTATAATTTAACACACTATTAAACGTTTTAATTAAATATAATTAAGAGTCAAGGACATTTTCATATAAATTCACTCTGAAAATTTACAGGCACAATGTTCAATTAAAAATATCACACTGTACTTTTAATTCAAAACAGACTGAAAATTTACTAAAGTCCTAGTACTAAGTTTCATCTTGAATAATGAATAAGTTTCTGATTTATTTAAAATAAAATTGGATAGAAAGTTTAATTATCTATGTTCAAGTTGAATTTATAATTAAAATAATTTTGTTTTAAAACAACAAAAACCATTATGAATTTCAACTTCGGTAAAGGATGTAAAACGGCGAACATTCATACGAGGATCAAAAAACAAAAAAGTAATAATTTTCAATTTAACTTACAATAGTTAATTAAAAATTGTATTTACTTTAAAACTTGAAATTCTAAACAATCTCAATTTTGTAATTTTATTAAATTAAATGTAATTTATAAAAGGAAATGAAACTGGAAACTGAGTATAAAGGCTTTCACGATATCTTAATCAAAGCTGAAGTTTTGTAAAGTTGTACGTTGTTTCAAGATAAAAGTAAACTTTGTTAGAATTACATTCAATTATTGTAGATTCGTGTAACTTCTTAAAATGATGTTCGTTATTAAATAATTTTCACTTTTTGTTTTCAGTCATAAATTTAACGAAATCGTTTTTGAAATAAAATGAAGCAGACAATTTTTATATACCTACATTAGTTCTTAAAGGCTTTCATAATTAATTTTAAACAACCGAATTTTGTTCAAAAGTACCGCTACCTCTAAGAACACTACAGAGGACGCGCATGAATGGATTTAAAAATTCTAGTCCAACGGAAATAAACGGAACCTTGTCTGGGTTTAAAAATGCTTGACCCGATTTTATAATTTTATTCTTGGACATTAAAAGTTAATTCATTCCAAAATTAATGCGGGTATTAAGTCTTCATCTCACAGGACGTAAAAGTTTCAAAAGTGCGCCTGTTCAGTGGTCATAAAGTTAGCATTCATTGGCTATTGCCAAAGGATGTGCTTATAAAACTTGATGATTAGTGTTTTATGCATCGTTGGAGTTGAATTTATTACTTCTAAAGATTTAAATACACCTTCATGACCTAAAATTAAAGGCGTCAACATTTTATGGAAACTTTTAGACTCTGGTGTTACTATTTATTTTACCAAGGTAGTGATTAAATCCAGAAAAGTAAAACTGCGAGATGAATAAGTAAAATAGGAAACATTACGTTGATTAAATGTAAACTTTTAATCATGGTTTGTTAGTTTTTTTTATAGAAATGTGTCTAAATCAGTTGCGGATGTTGTTCGGAGCTTACATGTTTATTTTATTATAAATTTTGTTTTCTGAAAATGTTTTAAATAAACAACTTTTTAGTCTGGTAATTTTTTATTTTTAATTCACCTGTCCATACCTTGCACGGTCGATGTGGATACACCAGAGAAAAACTTTTGAGGGGATGAAAAATTAAAAACCAAATTTAGTCATAAATTAAAACTTAAATTGTGAAATACTGAAGCTTGATTAGAAAATTTTATACCATTTTCCATCTCTCATGCACATTTGCTTATCTTTATTTTAATGTTTGCTGATAATAGAATTACGAAAAATAAATTATAATCCTGAATTTTGTAATTTTAATTTATGTGTTTTATTTCAGGTGAGTGACTTGATTTCATTTCCTACATGCTATAAACTTATCGGCTTGGGTGAGTGAATATTTTATTCCGAGCTACAAATTTGGGGTGCACAAAATCTGCACCCCTGCTTCATTTTTAATTTATTTCCCTCTTTTCAAGCTAACGACCTCATGTTTTATTCCGAACGAAATGAATTAAATATTTGTAATATTTATTTTTTTGTTGGATTTTTGAAGTAACTTATTTTTGAATATTATGGCCAGATGTTTAAATTTTAATCACCCAATAATTATTTCTCAGACAGCATATGTTCTTTATTATAGTTTCATGTTAGTTACATTAAGATAAATCTGTTAGCCTGTTTATGAAGAAGGTTTAATTAAGATTATAAATTTTATTAATTTTACCAAAGCATTTATTGCGCGTGTTGCCACTTACTTTTTATTACCTTCGGTAAGAAATTTTCCTAACTTTTAAGTTTACTTTTATTAAACTCGCTTTAAACGAAGAAAAATGAGGAGCTTAGCGCTCAAGAGCGGTTATGCTACTATATGTGAATGCACCCTTGCGTGATTAGTGACCTTCATTTTTGTAGCAGGTGCAAGTTTAATCCTTAATAGAAATTTTAAAGTGGCTTAACTTTGATATAGGTTTTATTTTCTAAAGACTTTCAAACTGCTTTTTTTTCGGCTCACATTTTTATCATTCAATTTGGGGTGAATGTGAAATAATTACATTAACCAAAAGTGTCACGCAATTTTAGAGGGAAACTTGAATTATTTTTGCCATAAAGGCGGATGGAAATTTATTACTTTTTTATGAGCACTTAGTTTCATGAATATTTTTCTTCTTTTACGAAATTAATAATAAGTCACGTACTTACATCTGTAGGCTTTAATTGAGAAGTTTTGATGTATAAATTAGCCAAAATATGGGGAAAAACAAATCCACTGCAGTTTGTTTAGCGATACTGAAAACTCCTCTATTTGCTTCTAATTTATTAGCAGAGTTTATTTTCGATCCATAATAATACTACTAACAACCTGATCTGATGTAAAACAATGGGCTTCTCACAATGGGTAACTTGCAGTTGAAATCGATAATGTATGTAGATAGTATTCAGATTCGGTCTGATTGGTTTTTTTAGAATGTGCGGTTGTTCCTTTGTCATTCGAACATTTTGGTTTGATTTAACTTAAAGGCATTTTATAATGAATCGGAATTGACGATGGCTTTGAACTTGGTTCTTTAATACTAATTGAATTTTTTGTACCCCACATTGAAATAATTAATTTTTGAAAGTAATTTAATTAAAAAATAATCGACCCAACCTACACATACCCCGTAAATGCATCCGTACGGATTATCGACGTGTTTTTCACGTCCTTTTTCTTTTACACGTGTAGAACTTTGTTATCTATGTATTTAACACGTCTATTTACCGTTGTTATAACGTACCTAACGTAAAAAAATTTTTCTGAATCTTTGTAAATCTTTCTAAATGCAGAGAACTAACCAATTTTTGTCAAAAATCTATCCAATTTTTCATTCATATGAACAGATTAAGTTGGTAAAAAATCGTTGCGTCACTTAAATCCTTTCGATAAAAAAATGCTAAGTAGTTTTTACGTAAACCACCTACAACTTTGCCCGTATATCTACAATTTTTTAATTTAAAATAAATACATGAAATTGATATATTCCTAATACATACACAGCTTTTGCATTAAATATAAGCTTGATAAATTGAGTTTCTGAGACAACTTATTTATATAAATTATATAAATAGCACTTTGGAAATTATAAATACATTCTTCCATAACTGCTTCATCACCTATTTAGTTTAATTTTCCATTTGAACATTAATAATAATTAATGGTAAAAAAATTGAATGCACGGGTTTTATTTTAGCATATGTACGTCCATTGTTGTTACTAATATTTTAGATCGTGATTATAACGGAACTCGTAATTTTTCTTTTATACATCACTCTGCTCTGTCTTGAAAGTGTTTGATTAACAATTTGCAATTGTTGATGGTCATTTAATTATTCTATTGACTACCTCGAGCCATTAAGTTGGATTTATTGTGGATACACAAGCAATCTAATTTGAAAGGATACGAGTTTCGGTGTTGCTTCCGTATTTCCTCTTTGTGCGTTTGATAAATGGAAGTGTGTTATTTATCAACCAAACTTAAGGTTTATTTAATAATAAATTACCAGAGGTAAAAATAAAATTACTGCATAAGTTTTTAAATTTTTCGAATACTCGTTTTGAAATATCTTTCAAGTTTTAATAAGAAATTCCTTCGGAGTATGTAAAATTCTTTGCATATTATTACTTCTTATTTTCCATCCAGTTTCTCCATAATTTACGTTTTAAAGGAATGGATTAAAAAAATCACGACATAAATTACGCGTTAGTAATTTTAACGTATTTAATATTATAAATTTTGTATTTAGATTCATCTATCATCTTGGATTTGACTTTCGACAAATTATCGTGTCGTGCAGTCTATGAACTCGACTCATTTCGAGGTAGAAACTCCTGCGGTGACAGCTCTATGACTCTACAGGTTAGGGGTTCAATGTGTAATCGAATATCCGTGGTTTAGTAATATTTAATTGATTTTTTTAACTAAATCAATTTAAATTTTTATGGTTATTACTTACATTCTTTTTACCGTTTTATAGATAATCTTGGAACGTTTTGTAACGTGAATCGATTGCGTAAATAGAATTGTTTATCGAAAGGTATATCGAAGTCGTGAAAGGGAAAGTGCACCAATTATTTGAATTATTATAAAATAGAAAGGATATTTTTATTTTCTTGGTTCATTTTACCCGAGGTCTTAAAGAAAGCTCTTTTGAATTTAAAATGTAATAGTGGAAGGTAAAATTTAAATTGATAGGAAACGCTTAGCGAAAACGTACCAACAACATCTTGGTTGGTTGACAGAAATAAATATAGGAAAATTAGAATTCATGGCGACATAAATATAAATAAATGGATTAAACAGGGACACAGAGTCAACGTAATTAAAACCATAATGAATATTAATGCCTTTTATTTGTATAAAGAAAAATAAAATCCCGAGTTTTTGCTAAAATTAGTAGAAAATATTCCGCTCCATTATAAAAATTTTTTACACAAATTCGGATTCCTCCAGCCAATATCGCGCGATCCAATGCTTCGTGCTTGGCTTCCCAAGAAAAAAAATGTTGTTGGAATTATTAAGTGGCGGTGACGATAGTCTTCTTTTTACAAAATTTACAAAACACTCTTTGATAATAAAATTGCAAATCCTAAAACAAAATATCATGAATATGCAATTACTAAGCCCACCTGCATTTACATACTTAAAATATTCAGAAATTATTAGAGAATTTAAAGAGAATAATGGAACATAAAAGTAAAAATAAGGTTTAATGCAAAACATAATATGCATATTTTATAAGAAGTTGTATATTAAATTTGTTGCATGCATCAATATTTGCCTAAGAAGAAATTATAACTTTGGTTATATAATCATGACTTATAACTGGCTGTAAGTACGAATTCAATTTGCATACAAGATGGGATCTAGGGACTTTGTGAGTTTTAAGGGGTAGAATGGGAATGAAGTAAATTTAGAGGGTTGAGAAAATGTACTCAGAAGTTCTCAACATTTTTATTACTTTTTAACACAAAAACTTTTTTGGTGACTTAAAAACGTAGGTACGTAATTTCAAATTTAATGATGTGAGAACGTAATTATTTTCAATTAGTTTAATGTAATATAAACCCAGCAAGGACAATAATTGTTTCTAATAAAAATTACGTAATTTACCGCTTTTAGCTCTCAATAAATAGGCGAGTTTTAAAGGGAAGATTCACACACTGCGTTGGATTTTATTTAGTGCCTTAAAGTATTAAAAAGTTTTTTTTATCATCGCATAAATAATTTTTCAAGGTAAATATGTCATAACAGTTCTATTTACAAGTTTTATGTAAAAATAGAATATAAATTTATTTTTGCATTAACCAGATGCGATATCGATTTATTATTTTAATATTATTAAAATTGTTTGAGGCATGCTGATATTAGCGAGTAATAGAGAAAGGTACAAAGTAGTAAAGGCGGGAGTACGAAAAGAAAGGATTTACATAATTGAAATAAACATAAGAGTAAGTGAAGCCGGATTGGATCTAATTATAAACTCCAGCATTATCTGATTATGTTTTAAAATGTAGTAATTTACTTTTCTCATTGTCCTACATCCTCATTCTACATTATCCTAACTTGCCACTTGCGAAATGCTTTTATTTATATTTCTCTAAAAGCTCTCATGTTATAAGTTTTAACTAACACGAAGAGTTCCTATCGACAACGTAGAGCTTTTATGAAAGCTTTCAAGTCATAATTCATTTTAAGGCCACCTAACTACTTATTTATGATTTTAAACTTTGTAGACGCAATTAAACTTTGAGGGTGATTAAAAAGTTTGCTGAGATTTTAAATCTGACAAGTGCATTAATCTTTGTGGTAATTTTTGTTAAAGCAGTTTTACTGCAAATTGAGCAAGAAATAAAAATCTTCAAGAGTCGTCAACTTTTCTAGTTAAAAAATTTAAATATCAAGCCAAAAGCAAATTTTTTAATTAAATAAAAAATATATTTGAGATAAAAAGAAAACTTCAGCGTTTGCAAATTTTAAATTACTTTTATTTTGCTTTTATCTAAATTAGATTTTAATTTTATTATTTTTCCTGATACTTTTTTAGTCGATGCAAAAATATTGCCATGCTTATTTGGACGCCAATATTGACTGAAAAATAATTTTTTATTTAATTTAAATTTTAAAATGTTTGATACTAATAAGATTCCCTCCAGTTAAATATTTTTAATTAATTTTTACGATGCTAAGCGGATTTGTTTAATGGATCTTGAGTAAGTTGGAAGTAACTACAAAATTCTTATCTAAATGCCTCGCGAGATATAATTCCAACATTTAAGTCATGCATTTAGGGGTTGTAAAATGAAAATGGCGTGTTATCCCCTAATAAAGCAATAAAACAAGGTAACATATATAGACTAACTGGTTATGAAGAAGAGTAGTACAATAAACGTTGGAATGGCGAGACCATTCCTTTGTGTATTCCATTTTACCCTCTTCTCTGTCACTAAGAGCCCTTCTACCCCCAAGAGTAACCACTCAACTACGTTTAGTAATCTCGTTCAAATTTGACAACAAACTTTGCAGAGATTTTTGTGTTTTCTTGGTTTGTTGTGGTTTAATTTTTTATCGCGAGTTTTGTGTTAGGATAGGCAGGGTGAGCGATGAAGTAAAAATTTTAAGATTGCGTTTATGTGTGCTTATCCAAGATAAGAATTAAATTGCCAATTTATAATGTAATTAAGATTAACGTACACTTAATTATATTTTCATATTTTAGTTAAAACTTTAACGCAAATTTTAACAAAAGGGGGTAATTAATGGTTTTTCAAAAGTATTCTAATGATCTTCTCTCCAGTCGTCCAATACAATCTTGCGGAACTTTTACGGTTTCGATATCAAAATTGAACTCCTGTATCCTATACGATACGTAGACGACAGATGTTGGAGATTCTGTACGAAAGGAAGGCCAGGTAGGAACGCTAACCAACAATTTTTTAATGCATTGTCGGTGAATTAACTAAGGAAATGAGAGACCAGACACTAACCTGAAGTAGTAATGGGAAAAGTTTAACTTTTTAATTATGGTTCGCAAATTACTTATCATGGTTTTGTTTATAATAGACCACTCGTGAATTACAATTGAAATTGAAATTATGGAGTTGAATATTAATGCAAACTTTATTAAGGAGGTTAGCTTACTTTACACAACTTAATTATTTTTAAAATTAAGTTAGCACACACAAAGATATTTTGCATAGTAAATGGTTAACTATATGGGGGTTAAGAAATAGTAGTTTAAAAATGCTTGATTTTAACTATTTCTTAGTTAAAAGTTAAGAACGTAATAGTTGAAATAATAAATAAGTAAAGATAATGTTCAAATTTAAGTATGTAAATACTTGAAATGCAATTTAAGCATCTAAATACTTAAATTTGAGTTAGGAAATTCTTAAAAGATACTATTTAACCTTGCAGATATTAAATACGAGTAAGCAAATTCTTACAAGATACTATTTAAGCTTGCAAATACTTAAATTTGAGTAAGAAAATTCTTAAAAGCTACTATTTAAGCTTGCACATAGTTATTTTATGCGATAAACGAACAAGGCTACCTTTGTCTAAAACACCCAGTAAAGTTTAATCTATTAGTAAACCTCAAGCTGTGATGTACAGTCTGATTTAGAAATTTTTGTTATTTGTCGTTAATTATAAATTAATAATATTGTAAAGTGTTTGTGTGATTTACAAACCAAGTGAACAATTGATCAACTCTATCTTGACGATTATTGACTCTGATAATGCCCCTACTGAAGACAATAATTTTGAAAAAGTTAGAAATCTTCTCATAATGTGGAGATTTGAATAATATCAAATTATTCAAAAATTTTCAGGTAGGAAACGACATAATCTCATGTAAAGTATTAGTATATTTAAATAATTTTTTTCAGGTAAACCAAAACTTTTCGTTGATGTTCAAAACGGGACATCAGCATATATGTTAAAAAAATGACAAACATTTAAAAAGAATCCTTAAGTATCTTTTTTAATAAAATTAAAGATGAACGTCCTTGCAACTATTGGATTCAAGATGATACAATAACGGAAGGTAAGGCATACAACACCTTCTAAAAAAGTAAAATATATTTTATTATTTCAATATTTTCAGATACTACAAAGGACTACATAACACTAATCAATCTCCATGCCATTTTAAAACCAACTGTAAATAAGAAGAAAAAGTTGACTGTTAAGGATTCTCAAAAATCTCAGGTGCGTTTTTTGACAATGTGATCTAGAAAAATCACGAAAAAACTTATTCTCAAAAAATTTACAGATAAAGCACATATTCAACCACTTTATAAGGTTTAAGTTAATTTTTTATTTTTAGTTTTAATTTTATTATAGCCTTATAGGTTTATAAAGTTTAAGTTTATATTGATTATTTTATGTATAACTTTGATTATAAATAAATTTTTATTAATCAAAACTTAATAGTTTTTTTTTATTTTAAGAACCAATAAGTATGTTTTTTACAGGAAATGGGAATTGGGAAAACGGGAATTATTTTTGCTAAGTTTAAAACTCAAGTATTTATGTATAACTTCTTGAATTAAAACGCATAGGTTTGCAAATATAATGTTTTTGGCTATTTTATCAACAACATTTTTAAAATTTGAAAGCTGTGAAATTTGTATCTCCCTCCAAAATTCAACCACGTTAATTGCTAGTATTTAAGTATTTAAAATCAACCCAGTTGTGTGTCAAATTCAACCACGTTAATTACTTGTATTTAAGTATATAAAAGCTTAAAAGACAACTCAGTTGTATGTCAAATTCAAGCACGTTAGTTGGTAAAATTTAAGTATGACAATTCTTAAAAATTAACACACTGATGCGTTAAATCTATCTTTAACTATTAATTAAGCAGCCAATACTTAATTTTAAGCATGCAACGTACTAGGCTCAAACTGAAACACGCAAATACTTGATTTTAACACACATATTCTTGATTATTTCTTTGTGTGCATTTGTAATAAGGGTGTTTTAACTAACTTTATTTTCCCTTGCATTCTTCATGAAACGCGTAATATTACAAAGAGGGTGCAATATTTTAATTCCAATCTCGTTAGTAGTATAAGCGTTTCAAAACTTTTTTGGAATCAAAGGATTTTTTTGCGGTTAGTTCTTCTTAAAAATTTTATTTGGTGCTACATTGAGCCCTTTTAGTTTGTACAATTATAAATACTTTATAATTTTTCACTTTTCCAATAAATCCGTTCGAAGTGCAACAAAACTTTAGTCTTTGATGGAAAGTTTTTAAGTGTTGGTGTTCTTCTTTTTTAGTTATGTTTCTTTGAATTTCTTTAAAGATTTCTATTTATTTTTAATCCTGAAAATTGGAGTACACGATTATTGCAGAACTTGCAAATTGAACTTGTTCGAGATATAAATTTTGAGTCCCACATAGTTACGTATCGAAGTGGAAAACGAAAAAAGTCCAAAATACCAAAACTTTTATATTTTTACATGCACATGGTTTTGCTAAAGAAATTTACAACAAGGCAAACCACTCGGGCGAACACCTCCTAGATTATTCATGCGAGGAATCAAATCTATCAAAAAAAAAGATTGTAGGAAGGTAAAATTTTAGGATTATACATTTATTCTTAAAGTTTCACTGAGCTTAAAGGCCAAATTCACAGCTGATGATGAATTTAACCATACGTTCGCTAATATTGTTCAATAATATAAAATTTATATTGGAACTCTTCAAGGACAATTGACTTATCGGACATTTGGGCTTTACATCGACATTCTTTGTCAATCTCTTCCTGTGTTCAAAAGTGAACTTAAAGAAGAAGTGTGGGATCATAGAACAGATCATAGATCTATGAGATGAGATTGAATGCGAAAAGCTGAGGATGGAGTAAATGGAAAGATAATATGGAAAGGATTAATATTCGACGATAGATGTTAATGATGTTCAAAAGTAGCAATTTCCCAGATTGTACAAGTTGGAAATAAATATTATTTATATGAAACAAATTTTACTATTGAACTTTGAAATATTGAAATATCGTCGGTCTCGTGCCAAAGGCAGGAATGTGCAGTTTCCTCCTAATACCCAATCTGTTATAGTACAGTGTAATAAGGGTATACCTCGGAACCCAGTTAGAGTAAATGGATTTCAATGTTTTGAATTTCTTATACTAAAAAGTAAAAAGTTTACTGCTTGAAACTTTCCGCTAATGTTTGTTTTTAAGGGTTGTAATCCCATTTTTAACTGAAAAATATTTTAAAGCTAATGAAATTTTAAGCGGTTGTTTGGGGGTACTCTAGGATATCAATCCTAAGTTTTTGATCTCAAGGACCCCATGATCACCCAGGGAAGGGGGCAGAAATCTTAAATTTTTGGACTTCTTTCAGTTTTTTGCTTATATCTCGTAAACTGAATATATTTGAGGTACCATAGTTTATAACAAAGTTATAGAGCAGCAAATTTGCTAAAATTTAGTGGCTTCAGCAAATTCTTAGACTTAATATTAACCGAGATACAGCCAATCAAAGTTAATTCAAGTTTCTCAAAATATAAAAAATAGACAAAAAACGAAGGTTTTGCCCCTATAACTATTTATTACCATCATTTCCATGTTAATTTTGTGTTAATCACTCATCAATATGAACATCTTGGAACATCTATGACCACCCTCCCCTCATCCATCTCCTTCCTCTAAACATGAAGATGCCTCACATTAATTAGCATTCCTTACATTAAAATAAGGCATCTTCACGTTTGGGGGAATGAGAGGCGGAGGGTGAGAGTAGGATGGTTATTGATGTTTCAAGATGTTGATATTAATGAGTGATTAACATAATCAATATGGAAATGATCGGAATAAATAGTTATAGGGGCAAAACCTTCGTTTTTTGAAAAACTTTGTCGAACTTTGATCGGTTGTATCTCGGTTAATATTGGGTTTAAAAATTTGCTTTTCTAACCAAATTTTAGTAAAATTAGTGCTCTACAACTTTGTAATGAACTGTAGTACCCAAACTATGCTTAATTTACAAAACATAAGCAAAAAACTAAAAAAAGTCCAAAAATTTTAAGGTTTGTGCCCCTTTCTCTAAGTAAGCACAGAGTCTTTGAGGTCAAAAACTTAGGATAGACATCCTAGAGTACCCCAAACAATCTGTCAAAATTCCATTAACTTCGGAATATTTACATAATCATCCTTTTTTATAAAAATTGATAATTAAGTATTTACATTAAATTTTGATTATATTTTTAATTTATAGATTTTCAAAACAGCGGTAATTTTTAATGGGTAAACTTTGTAGTTTATGGCATTAGAAATCTAAAAAAAATCATTCAAATTTTGCATTTATAATGGTTAATTGCACTGGACTATTAAAAACAATGTTGATTATTCATGTAAAATCAATTTTTTTCATTTATGGTTTGTACCTGCTAAGAAATTTTGTTATTTTGATTTCAATGGTTCTATTACTATTTTATAATAGAGTATGTAACTTAAATATAGAGTCGGATTTATTGCACATTCGTGACTTTGGCGTGGGACCGACGATATAAAATATGTATATGTTGTTGTTGCAGTTTTGGACCTGTATTTCAAAAGTGTATCAACAGATTTCACTACTAAATTGGAAGCCATCGAAAATTGTTTAGCAGAGCGCAATGAAAGTGGCGCAGGCCACGGGCGCACATTATTGATACTCAAAATAAGCTAAGGGGCTTGGCTACTCTGGAAAATAGAGAGAAAAACACTTAAAATTATGTAGTTTTTGTTTTTGAAAAAATCTTTTCTGTAGGATACTTTTAAAAGTAAATAATCGGAAAACCGGGGGGTCTGGAATACCCCCCAGCCATAAGTATAGAAGATGTTCTTTCAAAATTTGCGATTTTATCAATTTTGAAGTTCAGTAGTTATTACTTTCTTATGGTGTGGGGTATTCCAAATCTCCCGCTTTCACACCCGATTCATCTCATTTTAACCTCTCTAGAAAATAGAAAAATTACTTAAAAATTAGGTAAAGTTATGTTCTCTTCCCCCGACCTGGATGGTACTTTTAAAAGTTAGCAATCGGAACACCGAGGGTCTGAGATTAGAGGTATGAAAAGTCATTCACTATTGGACAAGGAGAAAATATTATTTTTTTCAAAGTTAACAAAAAGGTGATAAGTCTACCATTATTCATTTTCATGTAGCAAAAAAATGTAATTTTTAGTATTTCCACGTCGAAGTGGTTAAGAAAACAAAAGGTCGAAGGTCATTTCTTACATTAGAAAATATTATCTTCTTTATTTGTTCGTTATTGAATAAAAAATGTGAAATTTGTTTTAGTTTGAACGTTAGGCGGGGGGGGGGGGTCTTTCCACAGGCGCTTTTACCCTTGTTACGGCTGTGAGCACATAATGCAAATTATGCAGTAAATGGGATTTGAAAGAATTTATAATTTATGGATGAATAAAATTTTGATATTGATAAATTCATTACTGGGACACTACAATAATTTACCATCGTAAATGTTGCCTTACTCGGAGGTTTTATATGTACTTTTAATGTGTACCGTAATGAAGGAAATTTTGGGTCGAAGACGGAAATTCTCATCAGATCAGAACGTCTTGTAAAATTTGATATCGCTGGAATGTTCGCGAGCTTTCATCGCAGTGTAAATCAAAAACTATTTTTTCGTCCAAAAATCCTTGAACTTCAATATATTTAGATATTGTGTTTATTTTCTTCATTAGCATCTCAAGATAACCTTTAGTTAATGTTAATTTTCTTATGTAGATTATACCTACGCCTTACGAGAGAGCATTTAAATTTTCTTAAATTTATATAGAAATAAAACTAAAAGGTGCACTTCAAAGTGTAAAAGCATGTACTTGAAACCATTTCCTTAAATATTTAATGTATAAAACTGTCCTAGTAAATTTTGCATCAAGAAACTAGTAAGGAAATTTGATTTCTATTTTAAGGAACGATTTTGCACGTTAAAGTTTAATACCTTAAACGAAAAAGAATAGGCTCATTTATATTATTACCGAAACCAACTGTACACGCTCGATTTCTTTTTGAATCAACCTTTTCTGGATGGAAGGATTCATGAATATTGACAGACGAAAGCGCAACGATTAGATACGATTTGGGAGTTCATTTTTATTTTTATTGCATGTCCACCGATTTTTTTGTTATTATTAATTTTAACGATCTTTTGAACTTAATTGTTGAGAATAATCTCTGAGGATATTGTTATATGGTGGTAAGCATCGTGTTTGCATTATTTATCGGGTAAACAAAAGGTCTGTTATGGGAACTCAGTACTTGAGAAGTTCAAAACGTTTTGAAAAGAGTATTGTATCTCGAAAGAACATAAAATATACTAAAAGGACGAATAATAATGCAAACACTAACTGTCAATCATTTCAACTCGCCGACAGGATCAATGAATTAAAAATCAGCATAAAATATTATGTAAATAATTTAACGTACAAATTGCACGGCTTAACAATAATCTAACCGATTTTTCCCACTTCCTTTTTAAAGGCTTCTTCCACTCGTAAGTCAAAAATATAAATTCTATTACTTTAATTAAAAATTTAATGGAAACGCAATTAATGCGGAACTAAATTTTATTGGACGAAATTAACAAAGCAGATTTTCATTACGAGATATTAAATGCGTTAAAATTTTAGTTCGGACATAAAAGGCATTCAAATGCGAAATTTTTCCAGCGTTATTCCATATTATTAATTTACGATTTTTTTTTCGTAAAAAAGTTCAAAACAATTTTTTTCCCTTGGGAATTGCAATCTTCCATTTTACGAAGATTGTAAATAAAATTGTACAAATCTAAAATGTGGCCACAATATTTTACATTAAATGCAAAATAGTATTGTTCTGTTGTCCGTGATATTCAAGGTCACTTAATTTGGGATATAATGCTTATGTCATTAATCTTTATTCCAAATTGCGTTAACTCTTCGTTCTAAAGCGATTAGTTCATAAAGGAATGGAGAAATGACCCTAAAGGGATTATTAGCCTACACGCCGAACACAAGTAGCGACATGGTGGCAGTCTATTCTTCACTACGTTCTGTAGACGTCGTTAGTGCGAAAGTTGGTGTACGCGCTTGTACGTTAGGTTGTTTGGAAGAAGTTTGTTTTACGGTGGTCGTAACTCCTTTAAATTACAGTAATTTTAAAAATTTAACATAAAAGTAATTTAGAACAATATATATCAGTTTTTATGGTTATTTTATTTCTTACTCGAAATAAAATGTTAGGTTACAGTATCGCTTTTTAGGTTAACTTTTAGGCGCCATCTGTGGATTTTAATATGAAGTGCCATCGGTGACAGATTGGTTGTAAAATTGCACCACTTTATAATGAAGCAGGTATGACTGTACATTTATTATTACACACATAGATCCTTCAAATAAATAATTAATTTTATTGGTTGTTGACGTTAAGTACGTTATTGAATTGTTTACATGAATCTGTCTGCTCTTGTAAGCTTCAACAAGCATTTTCACAAATTTGGCGCGAAACGACAAATTTGAATTTTTGAATCATAAACTCCAATTTTCTTAAGGAAAATTTTAAGGTTGCAAATATTAATTACGTAATTTATTTGTTACACTAATTTGACTTGTTCATTATATAATAATTTATAGAGAGTATTTAGCGGAGAAATTAATGTTGTGGAATGGCTATAGGCTGAAATTTATGGATCCGGGAAAATCTCATTAAGAATGAAGTTGTTGGGTTTGTTTGAAGGCGGGGGTAAAAAGGGCGGTGGTTGAGATTCTCATCAGAGAATTGCATTAATACGACATTCGTGTTGGGGTTATCGTTTATGATCAATAAATTGTATCTACACGAATAGGGGACTATTTTTCTTGATGTAATTTTTATATTTCGTTGCGATGTGCCTCCATGTTTATCAATTGAAACTGAACGTTTTATGGAAAATGAAAATCGTTTAACGCAACATTAACTTTATCTGAAGAGAAAATGAGCCATCCCTTCTTAGGTTTTCTCGCACTCGACTCGTAGGTACCGAAGAAAGTGCACTCCTCACCTTCTGATGCGGCGATTGAGTTTTCCAATAGAAATTAACCGATTAAACCACACTTTTCGTTATATTCGTTTATAAAAATTGCATTTTAAATGGTTGTTTGGCAAACTACTGTCAAGGTCGTAATAAAAAAGTATATAAATTTCAATCTTAACAGTGACATTTGTATTAAAGAAGTAAGGCTACTTCCTACAGTAAATTTGTGTCAAGTCAAAATGCAAATTTTATTGAACCTTCCGGCAATCAAGTTGTCAAAGAATTAATTTTATTGATGCTTTTAGCTTCATTTAACGTTATCGCTTTTATTTGCCTCCGTAACTACTTAGCCCGTGAATCTTACGAATTCTAAGTTCTGATTTTAAATTTTAAACCTAAACGAACCTGAAAATAAACAAAAATCAAAAATTGTAAAAATAAAAATTGTTATTTAAACTATTTAGAATTCATGAAATATACGTGACATTTGATATTACAAATCTTTTCAAACTTAAATTCAATTCCAGTTTCCAACTACTGAATATCAAAATTGAACTTCAAATTGAATTGAAAAGTTTGCTACACAAATTTTAAATTATGCGACCTTTTATTATTTTTTAGCTTCTTAAATAGGACGAAAACTGAAAATTTAAAACTTCATTTTCAGGTTATTCAATATTAAGAAGAATTTTTTTCAATTTCATATTTACTTTTTCGTTTTATGTAATCGATTTGAATATGGAATGCACAGACTTTAATATACTGCAGCTGCATGATGGAAAATTTTTCTTATTGTGCCTTACTGCGCTCGTTATTATTAAACCTCTTGGTAATTTTATTTTTAGTTTTATTTTAAACCAATTAACGTAATTGATTTTTTATTAACAATTTTATGATTTCTCAATTTAAAACTGTTTGATGAAGTGAATTGCATAAGTCATGGAATAAAAATAAATTTACACTTGAGTTGTTAATTAATAACTTTTTACAGCTGGAAATGGCAGATGGAGTACTGCAATTACTGCATTCGATTGGAAAAACGCCGTTTTATGAACTTAATGCTTGTGATTTTGACGATTTTTGGATTTTACACATAATCTGTTTTGGCATTTTGATGGGGAAGTCAAAACTTAATTTTCATGATAAAAGTCATTTTCGGTTGTCCACAAATTGCTGGCTTTTCCATTTAATCCTTTATAATCCCGAATTATAAGTGATCGATTTGTGATTACAAGCGAAATGTATCATTTTGATAAAGCTCAAAAGCCTTTTACAACTTTGCAGAATGTTATATAACACAGGAAGCACTCATATAAAAAGATTTACGACAGGAAAATAACCCAATGTAATGTCTTTTAATTTAAGATGTCGACATTATTCTCTTTCCCAAAAGTTATTGCTTTTAGTAAAAAGACGTACAAGTTTTTTTTTAATGATGGTAGGTGGGAAAAGTTTCCAATACTTGTTCTATAATTTTGTTACTACTAAAACTTTCTTCATCACGAAAAATCATGAAGTAAAAGTGAGAAACTTATAAAAAAAAGTCAAATTGCTCCAACTTGTTCGAGAACAATAATGTCGTGCACATTTAAAATTTTATTATTTATCGAAAATATTTTATATAGGGTTTCAAAAAAAATTAACAGTACACGACGATGAACTACAGAACCACCGATTATTTTTATGTTTCTTGAATACTATGATTACATCTGTAATAACCTGTTTGAAAGCTTACAATAGGGAAAGGAATTTAAATCACTAGTGGGACCGTTTTCAAAATTAACTTAATTGGTAGGAGGATACTGGGTTGTGTACAGAAAGAACATGATTTGTATTTAAATAAACACCTTACAATAATTTTTTTTTATACTTAAAATAAGAGATTAAAACTTGAAGATTAATTTAAATTTACGTGAGTAGATCCAATTTTCACGTATTCATGCTGTGACTACTTTTTGTTAAAGTTTGCAGTTTGTCTTGAAATTTCTCAAGTTTATGTTATTTATTTGTTACGTAAGCTAAAGTAAGATTTATTTTTTATCTTTCGCATATTCCTTTTCAAAATAAAAATGAAATATTACTTTCTTAAACCCAGATTATTGATTGCCTGATACGCGAACCCTAAATGACTTCCTAAGATTCATTTCAAAATTAGTTTGTCAAAATTTGGCAGACATTTATTAGTTGTAATTGCAAATTTTATAAGAACTAAATAATAACTCTGGGCTGTATAAGCAACAGATTTTCTACTGGGTTTAAAGGGATTAAATGTGCTCTGAATTAACGCATGTTTCTCGGAGCTTACGTTATATTCATCTTGTTTTCTGAAGACGCTCGACCTGCTAAAATTCAATTTAAAATATTGCTCTTATATTTTACTAGCTAAATATGAGAAACCACCGAAGCCAAGTAGTGAAATTATTTGGCTTTCGTGAGAAGAAAGAAGAAATTCAGACTACAATTTTCGTAAATGGTTATGGTTTATCTTATAACCTTTTGGATGTTTTAGCTTATATTTACCATGAACTTCAGAAGTTTTTTATTTTTATATTCCACAGTTGTCATCTATAATTTACATGAATTAATATTGGATGAATATGAGCTGGTAAGCCGGCGCCGGTAAACTTAACTGTAGAAGCAGCTTAACCCATTACAATTATAATCATGTGCAAGAACGCATTAAAAGGATCCAAGAAGACCACTAGTTTCACCAATATACGATTAAAATTCAGAGGCAAGATACATTTTTTTTACAGGGCGGGTGACATTAATTGGCCGCCAAGAAGAAATAAACAAAACTTATAAACCTATTATTGAAGGAGTTAACAGAGAAAGCATCAATAACTTCCAAAAATCGAATACTCTTTTGCTAAGAAAGAATTCCCGTGTTGTTACTCACACGATAATTCTTCAGTTTCAACATTACAATGCAAACTCATTCAATCAAATGATTGGAGAAGATTTCATTCAGTTGAGATGTGAAAAATAGAAGGATAAATTGGTGACACTATAGAGAAACCTTGTAGTATCGTGCTGTATAGACTAGATAGTAAATCTAATCTCTGGCTCAATGTACCATGCACCTAGATGCAGCTAAAGTTACTAAAGATGTCAAGGAATTGAATAAACACCTCACCACCACCCCCACAACATTCAAATCGGTATAAAGTAGGAGATTCTGAAGAAGTGGATTGTCATTATCTTATATCATCGGTCGCACAGGCTGTAATTTCAAGATGTAGACAATGCCATCCATTAACTTAAGAACTTTATTCTGGTCGTCTCTCTGGTCTTCCAGGTTGGGGGGTTTTTCGTCGGGTTGGCTCCTCGTCGTAGGTAAAAAAATCCAATGCCGTGAAGACTATTTGATGTCAAAGTTTGATATCATAATAGTCAGCCAAGATCCGTCAGGGTTGTAGCGCTACACGATCGATCAATTAGCAAGACGCCATTATTGATTGTCTTACATTTTTTCAGTATTGTCCACGGAGACGCTAAATTAATAAGGGCCATGCACCCATTTTAATGAATTTTGTTGTAAGCTAAGGTGAAGAACCAGTCCTAGCGTTTGATTTAATGCTCTTTATTTTTCAGTAAAAAAGATGCGCATGACTAACGAGTTTACGATTTTGTTTACGAAAATATTTCGCATTTGAACAAACAGCTGGAACATATTTCTCATTTTTGCACTTATTTTTATTTAAATTTAAATTTATTTTAAATTTATTTACTTATAAAATATTTAAGACCTGTAGGTCTTTTTTGTAAATTTTTAAATTAGCCTTACAGAAAAAATTCAAGAAAATGCAGAAAAACAAAAAAATAGTTTTTCAGCTATAGCTAAATATATAAATTATTAACTCGTTGATATTAGATAATATAAAACTTCAAAATATCGAGTTATTATTAAATTAAAAATTGTTCGTCATTTTCTGATGACGAACGATATATCGTTTGAAAGCTAAATAAATCTTTTAACAATTTTTAATTTAATAATAACTCGATATTTTGAAGTTTTATATTATCTTTCAGCTATAGCTTATAAATAGCGTTTTTATCTGCTTTTGGAGGACCCTAACCTAACAATCAAACACTGTGAGATGTGTTTAGTATACTAATTCTTTTACAGAACTGATTATCGCACTTTGATCAACTTTCTAAGAAAACCAGCTCTCCACTGCTAGTGAAGGATTTACTCTGAGGCCTACTCCCTAACAGAATGATGTAAAAATACAGAATTCTTTGAAAAAAATTACATTTATAAATTCAATCGCATAGATAACGGAAATCTCGTTAATCCAAACATGCGCATCGTTTTTTGTTTTCTATATAGATGATACAAGTAACTTTAAATTCCGAAAATACAGCGCATTGGATCACAAGTAGAGATATGTAGCTTCTCATTTTCTCTCTACTTTCATTATAAAAAGCATCGTCGAAATCGGCGAATGGTTAGCTGTAGCCTTTCTTTGTTAGTGAATGATAACATCCGTGATGTCGAGAGATTTTTTGTGATAACTTCGCAAATGAAGGCTTTCTATTTTCAGTGAAAGAGTAAAATCAACTCCGAGCCAAATTTTTCATCGAAAAATTAGCAGATGGAAAAGTACCCTATCGTATATAATATAGAAAAAGAGATTTGCATTTTGAAACTCAATTGAAGTTCAAATTGATCAACATATTTTGAAAACGTAAGAAATTTTTATTTAGGAAATCATAACGTAGAATTGCTGGATATTAAATTATTTCCTTTTAGCACTTCCATTTTAGGAATTAATGCAAATTTGACAGTTACTTAAGTCAATGGGTTGGAACAAAAAAGGTTGATAAATCAAAGGTATAATTTAGAAGTTGCTTAGGTCGAGTGTTGTTGAATTATTTGAGAAAATATTTTAGATATTAATAAGCAATGCACTAATTTTATGTCCTAATCTAATCAAAAAATATGCATCTGAAAGGCATTAATAAAATCTTGAGTTTTACTGTAAAAATTTGAAAACATAAAGGTTTTGAAATTTCGTATTATAACCATATAGAAAAACAAAAATTTTGAGTTGAATTCCACTTGAGAATGTAGAAAAATAAGTTAGGCTCTTTAAACTATCACCACAAAAATATGGGTATTTTTTAATGTTCAGATGGTAGTAATAATTCAAATTAAACAAACACAAGTTTTGACAAGTACGTCAAAATATTTTGTATTGTATTCTCGAGAAAATCAACTGTAAACTTGGAAATCGTGCAAAATGTAAGTTTTTAACAAAAGCAAATATGGAAGTTTTGCCTATTGTGCTGATTTGTACTTTTCAAACCAATTTTTCCGGAAATTCAAAAATTTTCACGTAATATTAAGAGGCAATTTTGACGTACTAATCAAATTTTCCAAGTGTTACTGTAACTTTTTGGGGAAAAAAAATTACTAAATAATGAAATTTTCTGTTCTAATTTAAAAGGATGTTAATATTTTCTCAACCCTTTCCCCATGAAAACCGACACAATTCATTCATCCATTTGTTTGAATTGTTTTCCCACAAGTTGCTTGCGGCAACCACAAATTTCTAATTGAAGTACTATTGAGAACATCTTGCATAAGTTCAGACGAAATTTGATCGTGTTTTCCATAATCATCGGTTTAATAATTATGTAACCTTTTTGGTTATGTTACAAATATTGTTCGGGGACTCAAATTGGTTAGTTTTCTGGATTTTAAAATTTTTACTTTTAGATTTTTTAAGTAAAAGGAGTAAGATAATGTGTGAACGACTAACACCATAACGTCACGCAATTGCGTGTAGTTAAACGACCTCATTAAGTAAAGTAACTTTTTAGCGTATTTACAGATAAAAGTTTGTAATAATGATTAAAATGTATTTGTTTTATGACTTTGTTTTTTTTTATTGTTTTCGTACAACTAAATATTATTCAAATTTTGATGATATGCTTCCGTTTCCAATGGTAATATAATTACGTGCAGTCTGTGACAAATAATTTATTTTTACATATTTTAATTAGACTTTTCCTGTACATTATTTATAACGTGACGTGTTGAATTTCAATATTTAAATTAGGTACTCGAAAAAATACATATTTGATAAATTTCAAGTTTAAAATAGGAAAATAATTTGAAATACAAATACAGACGAATCAATAACAAAATTCTATTATCGCAATTGAAAATTGAAATGATTAAAATTTTTGAATTTCGTTTAAATTTCCTTTTACCAATTGCTTTTTTCGAATATACGAATTTTTTACCTTGGCATTAGTAATTTTATCGGAATTGCTAATGATTTTTTCGCAAAATTGTTATTTCCATAATAATCTAAGTTGATTTACTTTATTTGATTATCATTTTGTAATTTAGTAAATTATTATTATTAATTTGAATTTTGTAGTGTAGGGCGGAGGATTTCTTAATCAGTTAAAACATTTACATAAGTAATGAATGATTCAGTGTAATATTTTGTTCATTATTAAAGGGTAAGAATTATTTGTTTTAATAATAAGTTACTTAATTAAATTTTCGTTATAAAATTAAATTATGTTAAAACGCCAAAAGTATCTTAAAGCTAAATCAATAATTAAACATTCTGACAAACTAAACTCGTTTAAGTCGGGTTTTGGTTTTGCCTCAGACCCTTTATAAAGCACGAGATATAAGTCTGTCGACGTAATTAAATATCGATTTCGTTTGCTATAAGGTTTAATTTTAATCAGTTTTACTTCAAGTTTGAACAAAAAATTACTTCCAGTATCTTTAATTATGTTTTATTTCAGCTAGTTGTCGCTTTTTCTCCACTTTCAATTTTCTTCTCTCACTTTTACAGATTCATTAACTTCACCTGTTTCTTTATCAATATTTTGTTTCTCTACCCAAGAGAATTGGTTCCTTAAAACGTGACGATCTTTTCACAACTACTATTTTGAAATTTTAAAACGGTTTCAGAAACGATATCATAAAATTAATCACTGATTAGTTAATCCAGAAAAGTTGAGTTGTATTATGAAACGGGCCATGTACGTTTAGATTATTCGTTAGGATAGTAACTTAAAATTTTGTTTGTTTTTTTATCTGATTCATTTACATCCTTAAAAATACAGCCATGTTTATTTTGTATTTACTTCGAGAAGGCAAATTTTCCATTGTTAAAAATTTAACACGCATCTTATTAAAAGTTTAATGTAACGTAAAACTTTTTCGATTTTTGTTGGAAACAAATTTGTATAAATACTTAACTCTGCGATATATTAAAATGTAGAAGCTTTTTAAATATTTAAGCAGACTTTACAACTCCCAAATGTAAAACTAAAACAACATTAAATTTGATATTATGATTAAATTTAATAGCAAAAACTTGAATAATAAGAAGAGGAAGTGAGTATAATTTAAAAACGCTGAATTACAACAAAAACTAATTTTAACTTTTTAATTAAATTTCAAATCTGGTGGAGAGCACTTGCGTTGTAAATTAACGTTTTAATAGTCCGTTTCATCCAAGTTTGGATGCATTTTGCTCGGACAGCAAAATTTACCACCACAAATGCACAAAAACGTTTAAAGCAATTACAAAATTTCAAGACACATTTTGAAAAATGACTTTACAAACTTAATTAAAGGACCTTGTAGTAGTAAAGCACTACGTACCTACATACGTATACATGCAATATCATAATTGACTCGAGTAAAGACGTGCTGAGAATATGAGAATATCTAAGCGATTTTACGTGCGCATGTGGATTCCTATATTCGTTTATATTATTACTCCACCCTATTTTACTTCTCTTCCTGGATTCCCTGCGCCAAAATCTCTTATCATAAAATCATTATTTTATATGGTTATTTATGGCACTCAAAACGCAAATACTAATTAAACTCTCGTGTTTTAATTATAAGATTACAGTTTTTGTTTCGTAAAATGAGCTTTTTACACAAAGCTCATAAAAAGTATTTGTTATTTATTGATGACCTTTCTAATGACTTTACCGACAGCTTTGCATGTGCGTTGATATTTACGCTTTATATTTCAACGTCAGGAAGTCATATTTTGTTTATTAGTAGAGCGTAACGACTAACATTTACTCGATTTATTTATACAAAAACGGGTGCTTTTAATTGTTCACTTGCTATTCACCAATTGTGTTCCATAATAAACCAGTTTCATTTCATAATTCATCGAATCTTTTTTTGAAATTTATTGGACAAATTGAGCATCTCTTTTCTCCACTCGTCACGATCACGATCTTTTCCTACTATAAAGAAATTTCGCAATCTAGATTTTGGAGTGCGAACAAATTTGCTTTATTGAAAGCATTCCATTACTTCTAAACTCAAGTACTATAGGATTAGAAACAACAAATTTGTTGTTTTATTAAAAATCGTTGATGCTTATCATCGTTTCCGAAATTCATTTCAAGGTTCACTAACAATAAATAATATATTGCATAAGAATTGACGTAACAGCCATGCGTGAATCTGTAGCCCATTTAAAATAAATGAAAAAGGGGCAACCGCCACGAAATGTGCGTGATGTAACGCCACTGGGTCAGATATAGATCTAAATTTTGAGTTACAACTATTAGCACTCCACTAATTTAAATTTTCTTACAATCTATAATTCTAGACATTGTAGTTACAGCAAATGAATTACAATGAAGTGGGTACTATTATTATGTAAATTAATTGATTGTTTATGTAAAGTTTATGTAAATGTAAGTATATTTATATAAATTATAAGAAGCCCAGAAAGTATAATCTAAACAAAGTGTTTACAAGTTAAATACATTAATATGAAAATGTGTAAACGTAAATCGTCCATATTATGGCTTCCTCTTCTCGTGTAAGACAGTTTGAAGCTTTCCGATTGGCTGTTCCGAATTTTCGTGAAAAATAAAATTGTAAAATATAAACGTAAGCAGGGCAATAAATTAATTTAATTTATTTTTTTATTATTATTATCTTTGTATTTATTATAGGCAGGGTAGAAAATTAAACAAGTAAAGCTTACACAAGGCAAAGAAAAATTATAATTTTAATTAATATTCGGTTTTTCCATTTTTTACAAAAACAAATAAATGTCGAGAGTTTGCACAATGAGAGATTAAAAGTAAACACAGTCTCGCAGTTTTCAAATGCTGCATTTTCTCTTTGCCCGAGAATCCCTAACGAATTCGCTCTGGTTGTCCTTTTTCAATAAACGCGCCGAGGATTGAGAAAAAGGACGATAACAGTTAAAGTAGTTAAATTGAGAATTTAATTTTTATTCCGTCGTTTCTATTCAAACGAAAAATCGTACATCATTTTGGGACACGAAACAATTAATAATGTGGTTAAACATTGGACGAATAGCCCGAGGACTAACTCTTGCATTCGGGAATCCAATCTAACTCTACTGTCCGACAGAAATTAAAAATCTAAATAAAACATAACGAGTCGGCTTTTGTTTTTGCTCTATCACAGATCGCAACTACCCATTGTTTCTGAATTTATTGCTATACAAGTGGTTAAAAATGCCTTTGTAACCATATCCTTTTATATTATGAAAAACTGATATTGTTCGCTAAAATATTTCGGTTCGTATAAATTTCTTTAGACACCCAAACTTTTTCCTCAATTCTAATTTTGTAATGTTATGAATTTCAGCTTTACCAAATCTAAATTCGAGTTTAAGTAGCCAGTAATTCGTACGATCAAGATTTCCTAATAGGCACGATTAGGATAATTTACAACCACGTCCCGTATCAGGATTGTGTGCGAATTACCCTATTATCAATAATATACTGACATGTAGGTAATATTACCGTATATTTTTCCTTAGTTTATCACGAACACGACATCTATAAACAGCATTGCAAACTCACGCGATTGCAAAAATGACTCTCATTTGGAGAAAATTTTTTTCTTTGTTGCAAGCGTCGTGTTACTTAATTTTTTACTCTTATTGATTTCTTTTACTATAAGCAATTTCACATTTGTGAGAACATAATTTGTCTCAGACCAGTAACGGATCAACAGTTTTGGCGCTCCCAACCAAATTAACTTTTTTCTCTGGGAAAGTTATCGTGTAGAAAATAATCGACATTTTGTGTTCCTACCTCAGAAATCAATAAGAATTTTACAACCAAATTTTCATATTAAGTAATTATATGTGAACTGATTCGATGTAGGTTAAAATTACTCACGGAAACTTGAAAATTTAAGTGACTCGCATGAATAGATTTACGAGATTCCACTGGTATGGTGATTTAATTGGTCAAGGGAGAATTTTGGGGAAGGGGGTAGTTATTATTTTTATTGCTTATTGAAGATTTTTAACAATGACGAATTATTTATCAATTGACTGATTTTAATAAATTCCAAATATTCTAACTTGGTTTAAAAACGTAAACCCAATTGTAATTCCAATGTTTTTCTTGCTGAATAATTTGGGTTGGTATTTTGTTATCTAGTTAAAACCAAGCTGTTATAAGTTTCAAAGTCTTACCTAGGTTCTCATCTTCTCTTAGTTGTTTTATGAAGCAACGTTGTTTATTTGTTGTATGTTTTCTTATTGTGTTGCATTTTGATTGTGTTAATTAGGTAAATGGATGATAATTAAGTTTAGTCTACTATGTATCGTCTCTTGATAATCACAGCATATTAAATTACATAATCGATTTCTCCCCATACGAAATTGCTTTTCCTAATTTATTTTTTGTGTTGTTATACCTTCCTTCTTTTTTTAGCTGTTGCCAATTTAAATTTTTGTTTTACATTTTAGTTGAAAACATTATTGAAGTTTCATTATTTCATTATGTATTTTTAAGCTTTTTTATTCGGTAATTCGCAGTTATATCCATATCATTAACTTACTCGCACGAAACATAATGTTTCAAATTGCTATGTAATTTTTTCGACCTAACAAATATAATAATGGCTTGCTGTCAGTTAATTATCGGCTTTTATCTGTTTTAATTGGCAGGTCGTTTGTTTTTTATACATCGATTACAAGGATTATTTTTGTTCACGTTAACTTTACAAAATTTATAACGATTTTGAATAAAATGTTACATTTAAACTAAAAATGCTAATTTTATGTATTTTTTTTTTTCAGAGAACAGAAAATATTGACGTTTCTCTCAGTGTACCCCAGTCATTTCAAAGCAACGGTTACGACATGAATGACCAGGTAAGCTTTTTTTTAAAATCTTTTATAAAAGGTGAATAAAATTTTGAAAGCTTCAGTGGCGGTTCCAGCTCAAGGGCTGACCTACCTAGTAAATTTTTGGAACATTGTGTATATTAAAAATTTGCTTTGGTGCTTCACATTATTATATTATTTGATTGAAAGACAAAAATATCTCCCTTAAACTGTTATAATTGAACAGGAGATTAAGTTAGAACTTTATGTTCTGGCTTTAATATTCCGTAGGGCACCTTGGGTTTGGTCATTGACCTTTGCTTTTCTGTCATATCAATCATCAGCCGGTGCTAAAAGAATTATGTGATGGTGCAAGTAATTGAATTCAAGTAAATCGTTTTGTCTCTTGTAATGGATTTTGTATTTACACTATGGGTGGTCTGACATTTTCATAATAATTATTTTACCATGACATTTGATAACGATTAGAATTGATCACAAAAATATGTCCTGAATATTTGATCACATTCTCAATTTTTGAACCAAATTCTTTTTGAAAGTGAAAAAAATCACGTTGAATTTCGATTCATATCGAAATGTCATGCACCTTTCTGTAGTTCAAAGCTCAGTCATCGACAGTAAAAATAATGATAAAGCACGAATGAAATTATTATGTTTGATTTATGATTATTACTGTCAATTATTTCGTTACAGCATTCAACCAATTTATGATTTTAATACCTAAATGCAAACGACCTGAAAAATAATGTTAATAAAAATACAAGTTTCTAACTCAAAACATTTTCGACGATTAAACGATGAAACTTTAGTTGAAATGGATTATGACTTGTATTATTTATTGCTGTGTTAAAAACTGACTGGCTGATTAAAATTAATGGATAAAATTAATTAGTTTATTAAATTTTAAATTTGGGTTGAATGCGTTACCGAAAAATGTTTCAGAGTTAATCATGCATAATTGTTGTAAAAATAAAGTAAAAATTGTTTCGAATTTTATGTAAAATGTAACAAAAAGCTTTGCTCCTGAAATTTCTGGAAGAGAAAATCCTGAAATTGAGAGGGTCGATGACACGTACGGTTTTTCATGTAATGTAGATTTCCATTTCCTTTTTTTAATAGAATTCTTCAAAGGGAAAAAAAGAATCTAATAATAATTTTTTTATTTTAAATTTTTTTACGAGCATGATTGAAATAGTAGATTAAACTGCAAAGAGGTAAAAGAGGTGGGAATTAAGAATTTTTTTGACTGATGAACATTGTCACTTTGCTCCCGAAGTGCATATACTATTTTTCTCCAATTCTATCGCAAATTTAACGTTTATTTGTTTTTATTTTACTCCCGCTATAACAATTTTGGATGTTTTGAATGTGGAAGCGGGAGCTTTCTTTGCTTCCTTCTGAAGCTTGGAATCCTCAAACCAAACCACCTCTGGCTCTGTCCAGAATTAGTCTCAACTAAAAGTTTATTTTTGACTGTTTGCTCTAATCAAAATTAAACATTTACTTACATACATAGTAGGTACGACACTATCACAGTGAGGATTTTGTGATAATTACAGTAACTAATGTAATGACATTGCTGCGTTTCATTACCACGTATTTTGTTTTGTCCATTATCATTATACTCTCGGGAATAAACAACTACTATGTCTATTGGGGCGAGAATAATCTGCTATAGAATATTCCAATCCGATTTCAACCATCGTCATTTCAATAAATTTATACGTCGTCGTACCTACTCTTTAACATCAAATTAAATATAAAAAATTCTTATTTCAAATGGCATTGTAGAATTCAAAAAATAAAGAATTTTCTGACTATTATTACAAGCTATCGAAAATTAAATACAAAATTTACTTATAATTAAGGAAATTAGATGCAAGTAATTACTAACGCCATGGTACAGCATGGTGGTATAGCATGATAATATAACTTATGGTATAGCAATAGCGTGAGTAATTACTCTAATGTTATAGTAAGTTAATTTTGTCTTTACTGGTTTTAGTTTGTTGCTATGATTCGCTATATTCTCCCATCAAATACACCACGTGTTATCTGAAGCTCCATGTAACTCGTGATATTGTCGAATAAAACCGTGCCATTTGTGATATTATATATTCAAAAGACGTTTCAATTTTACAGTATATCTTGGTAATTAAATTATTCAATCTAGTTTTAATAAATTTTGTAGAGCGTGGACTAATCAAACCCGTTTTCAGAAATAAAAGCTCGAAATGTTATTGAGTTTACGTGAAACGATATTCTTAACCTAACTCAACAAAAGTTGTATTTCGTACATTTCTTTGCAAAACGAGCTTTCAATTCTTGCCGTATTTTCAGTTGTTTTATCTTTTATATAAGAAGAATAAAAGCTGTCGACAAAAGTTGCGCTTGTTTATTTATCCTTTTATAATCCTAAATTTCAGAGTGTTTAATGTAGGATTACCTCTTTGAAGGCACTTAAAATAATAAATTTTATTCGTTTAGATCCTCGTTAACATAATTAAATTTTTTTAAATAATATAAATAATTAAATATATAAATTATTAACCCGTTGATATTAGATACACATTACATTTGTATATTATTCTGATGACGAACGATATTACGTTTGAAAGCTAAATAAATCCTTTAACAATTTTTTAATTTAATAATAACTCGATATTTTGAAGTTTTATATTATATAAATAATTAATGCTTTTTCCCTTTAATATTAAAATTGTGTTTTTTTTTTTTGGTTGTTGGATTTAAAGTTATCGCAAGAAATTTTCTTTTTCCAGCGTGCAGTAAAATTTATTTTTAGAAGAAGAATTTCTTTATCGCGTAGGAAATGAGATTTTAAAAAGCTTTTAGTCGGAAAAATATTAATAATGGTTAACGAATTTAATAATTGAAAATTGTGTAATTGTAGGGTTTTAAAATGGATATGAAAGAAAAATTGTATTCACTTAGTTATTTCGGGGATTGAGTGTATTTTCTTGTCTGAATTTAAGTAGTCAATCAAAATTCATTTCTTTTGGCTGAAATGCTCCTGAAATCGACCGTCGGTAGCGCCGCGGCGGTGACCTACGAAACCAACTTTAATAGAGTTGAGCTGAATACCCCTTGGATGTAATTTATTTGACAGCCAAGAAATATGGCCCATAACTTTGTATGAAAATAAAGAAGAATTATATGAACATTATAAATCAACTTTTACCCATTTTTATTTCACTTGCTAAATTTATTGCTAAGTCTAATTATAACTAATGAATAATGAGCGTAAATTCGGCTACTTTTACGGCCTCATAACTTGCGTAATTCTGTTAAGATTAAATATTTACCTTCAAATTTAATTTTTTACAGACATTTCATACGCCCAGTTTTGGCGACGAAGAATTTGATATTCCCGCCATTAATCCCGAACAACAACATCCTTCAGCGCAGCAAGGATTAAGTTATCAACAGCAACAACATATGCAACAAATGAATCAACAGCAAGACAGTATGGGAATGCACGATCCCTCAGGGGGATACCAGCAACCCTTATACCTTTCCGGACCCGATCACGGAATCGTAAACCCTTCTTATCATAGTCCCCAGCCACAACCAAATTATACGATGAGCCCCTCCCAACAACAACAGCAGCAGCAACAACAACAGCAACATAATAATCAAATGCTTATGATGCAGCAGCAACAACAACAGCAGCAGCAACAAATGATGATGAATCACGGTCAGCCTCCTCCAGGAGCTATAGGACAATATAACGGACCTCCTGCACAAGGACGAGGTAACAGTCCCCCCGTTGTTCCCGGACAAGAACCCACCACTAGTGAAGACAGCGACGATAGCACGCCCCATCCCGCGATGGTAAGTTAAAATTTGGAAATTAAAATTAAGAAAAAAGTTAATGCCTACTAAAAATTGTATAATATTCAACTGACTGATTTGTTACAGATGACCGCGATGAAACGACCGTCCCCGGAACCTGCTGATCAGGGACTTCCAAAAGTTCAAAAGAAACCAAAGGCACAGAAAAAGAAAAAGAAGAAGGATCCTAATGAACCTCAAAAGTAAGTTTGTTATTTCTTACAAAATCACGTCTTTATTATAAAAAATGTTTGGACAATTTGTACGAAGTTAGGTTTTTTGAGTTATTTTTTATTTTAAGAAGTATAAGCTAAAATGTCGAACGTAAAAAAAGTCTACAAGTTTAATTTCCATTATCATAAAATTGTCGTAAACATAAAAGTTTTCTTGAATTTTGTAACTTAGCTGTATATTTATTTATCTTTATGTATGGTGTCATAAAGATGAAATAAAAATAAAATATCAAAAGTGTAATATCTTGAGTTGGATGTACGAAACGGTTCACTTTTGTCGAGGGATATTTTGCTGTATGTACATAATTATTATCATTATAGCGATTTATTGTGCTTGTTGACGTGACTTTAAATTAAATTTATTTTTGGTATTTATATGAAAATATGGTGGAGTTTTATGATTATATCGTTTTCTTTTGAGTATTGATCATAACGTCAGGGAAAATGTTTTGTAAAAGGAATCATTTATAGCAGCAAGAGATAAAATATAAGGTTACATCTGGTGAAATTGAATTGCTTAGTATAAAATATAAAGCTATTGATTTTTACCCAGCTATTAAATGGTATTAAAATGTTGAGAATGCTATTTTCCCTTTGTATCGAAGAAGGAGGGGAACATTTATATGGCCCATAAACCTAACATTCTCCGTGCGCAAGTTGTAAAGCAGATTTATTGTTGCAATTTTCTTTTACATACTATGTATTTCTCTGTTTTGAAAAATTGATGACTTTAATTTTGAATGTTTTGTTTTTCCATTTTATTTCTTAATATTGCTTTTTCTAAATTAAGAGGGCTTTCTTTTTTATTCATTTTCTGATATTGCAATCTTCTTATTTAAATTTTTTCAATATCATAAATTTTATTTACAGTTCAAATAATTTTTATTTGTGATAACGTGGAATTTAGCTCTATTTTTGGAAAACAAAAACTACCAACTTTTTATTATTTTGCAGATAAGTAATTGCATTATTTTCCATTTTAGGCCCGTTTCTGCGTACGCATTATTTTTCCGTGATACTCAAGCTGCCATTAAAGGTCAAAATCCTAGTGCGAGTTTTGGAGAGGTGTCCAAAATAGTAGCATCCATGTGGGATGCGTTAGACTCTGAACATAAAAATGTATATAAAAAGAAAACGGAAGCTGCAAAAAAAGAATACTTAAAAGCTTTAGCGGCGTATAGAGCGAGCTTAGTATCAAAAGGCGCAGGTGAAAATGAAGGAATGTATGGAAATTACGGAAACTACGGCGCCGGTCCTCCTCCACAATACAATGCATACTCACCTCAAAATACACTACCATCCCCTCCAATGACAACGGCCCCCACACCTCCAATAAATCAACAACAACCAGCCATGAGTAAAAAACCAATGATGAGCAACATGAATAATCAACCACATCAGGGCATGATGCAATCACTTGTTGGGCCAGTGCCAAATCATATGAATATGACACAACATATACAACAGCATAACAACAGTTATATGCAACAAGTAAGTCTTTTATATTCATAGCTTCCCAGATATGAATCCTAATTATTTGATATCAAACATACTAAACCAATTGAAGATCATTTTTATTCTCATTTCTGCGTTATCCTTCTGGCTGTTTTCGTGAACTTTATTGGTAATTCCGCTAGAGACTTCTCAAGCAGTAAATTTTGACGTTTTAGTTATTATACCCAATTTGAGAGGTCGTCTTAATCTTCAACTATTAAAAATAAATATATGCTGTCGCAAACTTTTTTGTAAGAAATTATTAAAAGTTTGTCTTTGTAAAACTTACTTTTACAATAAGGGAGGGGATTGAAAACTAGACCATTTAGGTCGAAAACAGCATTAATTTTTTGTTATTAAAGTGTAACGCTTGGCAACACTGCTTGATACGGCGTTGAAGGACTTTTTTAATTACAAACAGTGAAGAAAAAATGGCAAAAATTTGTTATGTTGAGAATGAAAACGATTTTGAAGGAATTAAGAATTAAAATGTTTTATAATAAATTTTGTTTACAGCAACAAGTTGCACAACATCAGCAGCACATGCAGCATGTAAGTCCTCCACCACTGGTGTCTAGTTCTCCTCCCGTATCTTCAGCTGGTCCGGCATCCTCACAAGTTTCTCCCGCTTCAATGGCCCAACAAAACGTTCCACAAGGTTCAATGCGTCCTAACTCCTGCCTTCGTCATGGATGTCCCAATCCAGCAATTTCGAGTCCCGAATGGGAAGATGAATACTGCAGTAATGAATGCGTTGTTAGTCATTGTCGGTACGTATTTCCACGATCTTTAATCATAATTGGATAAATAAGCTCTTGTGAAAAAATAAAATCAAACGAATTAAAAAATTCTCGAACAAACTTTTTACGAAGCCCAATTTTAATTATTTTTTGATCAAAATTTTATAGAACTTGCAATTTTTTAGAAAACTTAGTGATGATTATTTTTTATTGTTTCAGGGACGTGTTTTCGAATTGGGTGGGACCAAATCAAAATCCATCACAAAATTATTCGACAGTTAAATAAATTTTTGATTGAATGAAAAAAAAATAATAAAAATTTAAGGCGAGAGAGAGTTTATATTCGAAAAAAATTAGCAATACTGAAGAGGTAGTTATGTTGCATATAGGTGGTGACTGCAAAGTCAGGACATGTTTTAAGAATTAAGAGTTAAAGTTATGTAAATAAAATAATTTGATTGATAATCAACATGATGAGGTTGTATTGTGTAAAGCAATATGAGCAATATGATTTCATAAAAAAATTAGGTATAATAAAATGATATTTGTAATCTTAACTTTTTCTTTCATTCTAATCACCTTGGACGATTAAAAATTGATCAGCGAAGAAATAAATGGGTTTTGAGAATGAAAGGACATAGTATTATAGCATATTGTGTATATTGCATTTGTTAAATCATGCTCTGTATATGCATGTATCTTGATAAAGTTAAAAAAGTAGGTAGTTATGTCCAAAGTAAGGTAAATAATTATTACTTAACAAAAAAATATACAAATATGACTTTATTTTTTAGTTTGTAGGTAGTCTATGTTGTTTAAATTTTTATTGTCGAAAATTTGACATCCACTTTTGACGATTGAAAGGAATTTCTGTTTTTGTAATAAATTTTGTGCAAAAATGTCTTAATTATTCTGTTCGATAAAGACTTACACAATATCTTGCCAATTTTATTACAAATTTTTACAATAATATTAATCTGCAATTATTTTTATATCATTGACCAATCAAATTACGCTTCTCCCAATTGTATATATACATTTGCATTGTTATTTCGTTGTTATAAATGTAAACAGTTTGTTGGATTGCAAGACCTTGTGTAGGAAATATATGGTGAAGGCTGTACATTTTGTGAATAAATATGTTGGGCCAAATTATTTGAAACAGTAAAAATCACTCTTCACGTTTTTGTTTTTTATATCTTTGAAATATCGATCACCCTTTAGCAGTTACTGTTTTAAATATTTTGGGTACTATATAAAAAGGTAGAATTTAAATAAATACCTTTGTTTTATATTTTTTATTAATAACTTGTTATCAATCACATTGATATAAATTGGCAATTATTTAAGCTTTAACTTTATTGTTGAGTACAAGTTTTTGTTTCATTTTACATTGTAAATATCATATTTGATCCGATGACGAGCGCACTACCTATAATATGTAATCAATATTTAAAATAATAAATAGACTCTAATTAAAATGTTGTTTCTATTTCTAAACCTTCATTTCAATTTATCCAAAATAATTACTACAAAAGAAAAGTGATAGTTGATAAATTTTAAATTTTCAAAAAAGCAAATCCAAAATGTATAAAACAAAAATTTTGCAAATCATTGCAAATATTAGGGACTAAATTTTGCCGAAAACTGAAAAATTACATGAACTAGCATGTAACGATATTGAATTGGCTGCAGCTATAAGGTTAGCCCCGCCCACCCCAGTTTACATTTAACGCACGGAACTAATTAACCAAGATTTTTGAGACAGTTCAACTCCTTAAAAATATATCCCAAGGCCATCAAATTGAATTGGATTTTAAAGTTAAAATCTAATTTTCTAATTACGCATTAAAAAAATCTTTGAAACTTATCCACATCCTCAAGCGGGCCATTAGAAAATGTTGATCTTTCAAACAGTCAAACTTATTAAAAATCTTCTTTTTCTTAAGGTGCCGTCTCCTAATATCGGAGGTTGGCGACCATTAATATTAAATGGTTCTCTTGGCAAATTACTCTCGGTGGTTTGCCATTGCCTTCCGAGACGAGAGGGTCATAATGAAGTTGGATAAATTTTGTAGCCGGGTTGGAGATCGAACCTAGAATCCGGTTCTTAGCCCGTTCACTTAGCTCACCTCTCAAAAATTGGCAAATTTAAGTCAAAAGAACCCCTAAACCGTGATATTAGCTCGATAGTTGTGCGTCAATAAAGTGAACATTTGTGTAGAAAATGGAAACTTTAAAATCAATTTTTGCGTAAATTAATCGATATTGGCGATTCAATCGCTTCATTTTAATATTAAATTTCGTTGAATTCTCTTTAATAAATACAATATCTTCAGTCCGGGTTAACGTACTTTACAACCAAATAAAATCTGATGTGACTTTTCCTTTTGAAAAACAAAAGTAGGTAAATTTGTAATAATAAAAAATTATATTTTTTAATTCCCCTAATTATTCTCCTAATTAAAAATAATTTAATTGACGATTCAAAATTATCATAATAAAAGTTCATAACTTTTGAATTTTGATTTATAATAATTTAAGGATTCCTTCCTAAACTTTGATGATTTTCTGTTAAATGGCATTGAAGTTATGGTTTTGAA
The DNA here is from genome assembly GCA_905340355.1 of Rhagonycha fulva. Lineage (NCBI taxonomy): Eukaryota > Metazoa > Arthropoda > Insecta > Coleoptera > Cantharidae > Rhagonycha > Rhagonycha fulva. The sequence goes on from HG996559.1 coordinate 7,612,468, forward strand.
TATTTTTAAAACCACCTGGTTGGTTTTGACAAGGATTATCGTTTGGAAAACTTAAAAATTTAGTTGGTGGACAGGGACGTGCAATGTTTTAGAAAGTTGACAAAAACACCCAAAATTCGGTCAATTTAGCAATTTTGAATTAATTCAGTTGGCAAATTTGAAATCCCCCCTCGAAAAAAGTTGGTTGGGCACATCTCTGTCTGTGGATTATTCAATTTGACATTTTTTAAGATTCGTATGGCATTTTTGGACTTTTCAGTGATCTATTTTTTCGGACTAATGATTTTATTTTAATTCAAATTATTTGAGATTCATTTCAGTCACTGCGATTTTGAAATTTCTTTTGGTTACCGGCTTCTTTTGGAGTGTTTGCTGAGAGGATCTTATTTTCAGTTTTAAAGGATATGTATCGTTCTAAGGTTTAACAAAGCCACAGCAGTGGAGTGATGTGATTGCTGGTTGAGTATAGAGCGGAAATTCTGGGTTCAAATCGCGGATTGCACAGAATTTCTTGGCTCAGCCTTTCGGTGGACATCTACACTCTGTGGTGAATCCTGATATTTGTGTCGACGTCATTACCGTAAATACCGCTGCGTCACACACGCAAAAGTTTACGAGAGAAATGAAGCAGGAAAATGGCGATTTATCGTCATCAGCCCTGGGCCTGCATGGCCTGTTAGCGCTTGCTTATATATACAGTCGAGTCGCGAAATAGTGAATTAAATATGGCAAAGACCTTTCACTTTTTCGGGGTTGTTCACTATTTCGGTACTTACAAAATTTACAATAAAGCCACGTTTTGAAAATTAAAGCTTTATTTTAAAGAAAATTGGGTTGTAGGTTTGTATTTGAGACGCTAAAATACAAATTTTACGATTGAAACCTCGATGAATTCTGAATACGCATATATTAAATAAGAGAAGTAACAGAGACGGAATGCCTTAAATGCACCAGTTTTTCCAAAATTGAATTTAAAAAAGCTCTATTTTCATAGCAATTTTCAAGTTCAGTCGCTCGGGATTGGTGAATCAATGCATTCTGTTGTCGGTCCGTATGCTTTGAACTAGTCTTAGCTTTGCACAGAGCGGCGATAACCGGAGCGACACTTGCATTGGGATGCTTCAGCAGTGTACTTCGAGCGAAATTCATGATTTTCAATAGTAAATTGCACAACCACTCTGCTTTTAGAATCCACGCTAACGAGTTTTACCCTTCAAAGATCCTTCTTTTTCCTTAATCCACAAGCCTAGGGATATTTTTTAAAAACCACTATGGCACGAGGAGGATCCACGCGAAAAAGTAATTTAAGCATCCCTTTTCTGAAGTAATTTTGGTCCTAAAAAGGAGAACGTATTCGTACCATAGCTTACAAGTTACTGACAAATTTGTCAACAGCTACACTCTTATGTATAGGAACACACGTACCGACAACAGAATGCCTTGATTCACCAATCACGAGCGATTTGCCTTCAAATTTGCAGTGAAAATCGAGCTTTTTTAAATTCGATTTTTGAAAAAACAGGTGCATTTAAGGCATTCCGTCTCTGTTAATTCTCTTATTTAATATATGCTTATTCAGAATTCATCGAGGTTTCAATCGTAAAATTTGTATTTTAGCGTCCCAAATACAAACCTTTCCCCAAAAATTCCGTTCTATGCTAACGTTACGCGTGAAATGAAGTGTAAATATAATACGTAATGTAAATTCTCAATTTTGGGGGAAGTCAATATGTGATGTCATTCAAACTGCACGATTTACAGTACGCAGTTCGCTGTATCGGGGTTATTGCTGTTCGTTATATAGGAGTCCCATACACACTCAATGTTAAAATTTTTGTGTTCACTATTTCCGGTAGTTCACTATATACGGTATTCACTATTTCGCGACCAACTATATATAAGGTTTAACAACTTATTTATGTACTGTAAGAGCAATGCATTATAATTTATAGCACCCTGGTGACAACATGAACCAAGTTGACCTACCACCTGCCATATCTATTTATTCCATTTAGAACTTGAGCTGTTCTACAATCTTGCAAACCTTAAGTACTCAGCATCAAACCAAAAGGCATTCCAAAGTTAGATATTTGTTGATCACAGAAGAATGTGCCATTGCCGTGTAAATAGACTGGACCGATTCTTGTTTCTGCACATTAACTTCGTCCATGTTTCTCAAATAATTATATTATTTGATATACTCTATTATTAGAACCAACAGTTTAGCCAAAGAGAGGCATTTCCATTTTCCTTTGCTACATGGCCCTAAAATTTGTGTTTTCTGGTAGTAAAAGCATTGACGCTCAACAACCAAACGTCACAGCAGGCCTGCTTTGTTTTCATTGGTCCAATAATAAACACCTGTAAATGATTTTCATTTATCTCCTATCTGGGTTGAGACACTGGATAAACAGAGAGATCTAAAAAAAACTTGTGATAGTGCAAAAGAGAAAGTTTTAAGAATTTTCAGAGCCTACAGGATGGTTTTCACCGATGCTATCTTGGTCTTGTCAGCACAAACATCGATGAAACTAATGAATTCCCTATCAGGTACAAGAAACCATAAAAGTAAAAAAAAATTGATTTTATGTAAAGAATAAACAGTGTTTTTAATTAAATTGCAGAATTGCTAGTTTTCTCCACCCTCCTCCTTTGGCTTGGCCCAACTTATTATTAAGTAAATAAATAAATAAGTTAATCTTAATAAATAAAATTAATTTTTTTAATGATTTTTCATAAAATACAAAAACTTTGTAGTCAGTTCCTGTAAGAACATCATATTGAACAAAATTTAACAAATTTGTAAAAAATTAATTAGGTTATTATAAAGAGCAGATGAAACTATAATTCATAATAAAACTTCACCATACCATAATAGGTATAAAATATAAATACTAATCTTCAATTAATTCATTCTAAAACTGTGATCATACTTTTAGGATAAATTATGAAACTTCAGGTCCAAATAAGAACGAATTTGGACTTGGAGTAGAACTAACAGAACTCAAAGTTTCCTCCTTGACTTTCATTTTAGTTGGATCTTTTTCCTTTTTCTCCTTATCTTTACTGTGTTTATGTTCATGTTTATGTTTATGTTTGTGCTTATGTTTCTTCTTATCTTTCTTTTTCTTTTTTAACTAAAAAAAAATACATATTTTGTGTCAAATCTAAAGTATAACTAAAGCCCGTATGACACGATGCATAATTTTACATAAAATTTGCATGTAAATGTTAACTAACCAATAGAAAGAGCGTATTAGTAGCCATCGGACGTTTTCCATTGGTTAGTTACCATTTACATGTAAATTTTATGTAAAATTATGCATCGTGTCATACAGGCTTACGGTAATAAAATGAAGTTATTACAGTGTGATGCAATGGCTAAAACACCAGTCAAACTAAGATCAATTATACCATTTTTTTTTATATATTTTACCTTAATAGCAGCATCAAGTTTTTGCTTAGAATCTGGATCTTTTTTGAACATTCCTGGTTCAAAACCAACAGGTCCCGGTTGACTCATTCCTGGCAAAGAAACCGAATTGTCGGAAAAATACTCTTGTTTTGGGATATCCACATCCATTTTTAAATCCAAAGGAAAAATTTCTTCCTGAAAATTCATGGTAAGAAAAACTTTTATTTTTTTAAATTTAATTTAAACTCACTTTTATTTTCTCCTCGCGTGCTACTACTTCTACATTGACACACTCCAAAGCGTCGTCCATAATGATATCGGTTGGTCCATCTTTTACTGCTAATGGTGATATATTTCGTTTGAAATCTAAACCAGATGAAGTGGAAGACAAATTATGACCAAATTTCTGTTTCTTTGTTTCGTTAAATTGGTTCACTTTTTGAGGTTTCAATAAGCCTTCCAATTCTGGTATTGGTAAACATAGAGGCTTCTTAGTTCCATAAAGAGCATAGTAAAGATCTACTAAATCGCATCGTAGCCTTGTGTCGTGGGACAATAATTCACTGAAAAAAAAATTGGTTGCCTGTAAAGTCGGTATACGGGCGAAAGTTTTACGTGACAACGACTTTGAGTGGTAAAATAATTTTAATGTGAATATTCATTCGTATAGTAGGAAAAAGGATGAAATAATCTCGCTCTGTCTCTCTCGCTCTTAGGCGGGCTAACTGTGCTCGAGTGGAAGGGACGCGTGCCTTTCACTTTTTATGTCTGTCTCTCTCGCTCTTAGGCGGGCTAACCATGCCCGAGTGGAAGGGACGCGTGCCTCTCACTCGCTCTCATTGTGAGCGCATAACGTGAGCGGAGCGTAACGCAGTTTCTTGAAGTGTCACCCGGCAAACCAATTTATAAGACGTTGTCACGTCAAAAAGTTTAGTTCCAAAATGTTTGTTTGAGAAACAAATTTATTACTTCACATTGTTCCATATTCTATCAACAACCTCAGGGACGTCGAGCCTGTGTCGGTGGGCTCTCTCGAATGGTTGGTGGTCAATTAACATTCGAACTAATTTATGTCTTACTCCAGGATCCGGATCATTTTCAATTATGTCAAATAATTGTAGAAGGTCTTCAATTTTTCCGTCAGCACAAACAAAGTCAACCAGGCATTCTAATGCAGCTAACCTCACATCTAAAAAAAATTATTAAAAGGAAGGAGAAAAATGTTCAAAGTTATGTTTACCTACCGACAAATTGTCCATAAGCGATGTAATTTTTAAACAAGTTTGGACTACTAGGTAGATGGCCAAACTTTTGCAATTTTCGAATTGCCTTTAAACATGCAACCGTCAGTGTGTACTTATAACAAGGTAAACACTTCTCCAAGTTGAGCATCCTGGTGATTTCTTCCAAAACTAATTTAGTATCAGCACTTAAATTCTCAGATGTAATTGGGGCTCCTTGTTGGACAACCGATATAACAGGAGTTATAGTGCAACCAAGAGCTTCCACTAAGGCAGCTTTATAGTAATTATCCGAATAATGATTTTTAGAGTTATCGTTATATTTAAATAAATCCAACAGAAATCTCAATACGTCTGGTGGACAAATCCCGTGATTATTTCGAAGTCCAGCCATTGCTAAAGCAATTGTTTTTTGTATAAAATAGTGCTGGAAATTTTCGAAACTATTTTGTTTTATAATGTGTTGTGCACTAAACGAACAAAATAGTTTTCTAAATATTGCCAACATTGCTGGAGGGCCTACCCAAGTCGAAACCATTGCATTTGCAACCTTAGAACAAAAAAAAATTATTTATATTAAGGGTGAATCAATAATTATGTAATCTCTTCAATAACTCCCTTACCATACAAAATATAAAAAAGATAAATTTATGCATTATTACCACCTACAAACTGAAGCAGAAATTTTATATTTTTACTCGGCCTTCGGCCTCACTCAAGGAGATTGCTGCCTTCAAAGCATAGAAATTGAAAATTAACTTCCATTATTTCAACCGAATAAAGTCATCTGGAAGGATAAGTTTTTCTGTAAGTGAGATGACTGAGGATGATTTTAGGTAAAATATAAATTGTATTAGGGCTCTTAGTTCAGTTATAGGATCTAGTTTGATGTATTCATTAAGACAGCATAATTCAAATTGACTCACAACATAAGGTTCGACCATAGATAAAAAATTAATATTTCATACTTCATATTTGCACAACAAACAGCTCTACTAACGCAAGAATTCAGTTGTTCTACACTAAATTTGTACACACCTATATATTAACGTTAACTTTCTTACAAAAATATTCTAAAAAAAAATTATAATTTGAATTCCCGCCGATTTTATCTTGCAATTACAGCGCTGTTTACGGTGGTGCAAATATGAACTATTAGTTGATGACAGAAGTGTTTGTGTGTGTTGTGCACCAACTGACTTGAAATTTCGCAATTATTTTGAAGAAACCGTCCAAAGAACTTATTAGATTTTAGTGAAAACTCCGCTAAAACCACTTTTATTTTGGTTTCGTTGATTTTCAATGACGCGCGTGAACGGATTAACGAGATTCAATTCGTTTCGAAAAAATTTCTTTGTAAGAAATGACAGACTATTCGAAATACAAATGAAAGTGCTTGAACATCGTTTATCAGTGGACCTTTGAAAACGATGCAGTCCCGTACCCACAGACTAAAATAGAGGAGGGGAATTAAAAAATGTAATTTGTTACTATTTAATTTTTCAAATGGGAAAGTCAAGTGATGTGTCACGTCAGATTTTCCTTTCTAAAAGTGAGGAGTGAAAAGTTACAAGACGTACTCTCCTGGTATCATTAACCAACGAATGTAATGTTCTTAATTATTTTGTGGTAAGTTTTGTTCAAAACATTCATTTCAAAAAATTTATCGGAGAAAAGCTATAAAAATTTAAAATTGGTTGATTTGTTTCTTGAATTTTCAATTTGCAGGTGAAATTTTAAATTTTGATAATAAACCATTCTTTTTTCTTATTTTAAATCAAAAAGGAGCTATTAAATAATATTAAATGTTATTATTGTTCAGGATGAACATTACTGACAAATATAGCTATAAAATAATGATTAGTAACCTAAAGGTAAGAAATCCAAACCTAGTTGACTTATGATGAGATGGAATACATAATTTTATAAACCTATACATCAAACAGAGTTGAAATATTTGAACTTTAATTTTTACGTTTTACGCCTAGTTCATTGTGAATTAGCACAAATAGTTGTAAAATGATGCAAATTTAAAACATGATTACACATTTTACACTACTTTACTTGAAGTAGTTTAGAGCAAGACAAACAAACAAACCTAATGAAAATTCACAACTCTTTTTAGTAGGACCAAACTTTGAAAATTGCAAGTCAAATTCGGAAAACTACGCTTTTCTTATCTTAGCATCTATTGTTCCACGTGAACTATTGAAAATGAATTTAAAAAAAAACAATGCAGTTTTTTTTTTATATTTTGTCTGTATGAATCTGGCTATCGCCAGAACCTCAAAAATCTAATTTCGAATGAAAAGTGTAGTTTTGAGAAAAATGCTTTTAAACTTTCTTGTGTGGTTACGAGAATATACAATACATAAGATTATAATTACAGTAAAACCTGTCTATTCGATACCGTTTAGTACAACACTTCTCAGAATTTCATTGTGAAAGCCGACAAAATTTGGCGGAAGCTTACCTCATCCCATGGGTAGGCAGGGCCGGATTTACCAATTTGCCGCTTCTTTATTACACAAAAATATTAAGGGGTGGTTAGCTGAAGGTTAAAATGTAGTCTACCAAAGGCCGACTGGAGGATTCCCCTCATTTTCAGGAGTTAAATTTAACGGTGAATTTTGAGGCTTTTCCAGCTAAAATTTATACGAAGAATGAACATTGTTCTTGAACGTAAGTGATTGATAAAGTGAAAACTTTAGCAGTCACTATCTACTAAGCCACAGCCGTGGAGTGATGTGACTGCTGGTTGAGTACAGAGCGGAAATTCTGGGTTCAAATCACGGACTATACAGAATTTCTTAGCTCGGCCTTCCAATGGGCATCCACACGCTGTGGTGAACTGGATATTAATTTATCTGAAATATGTAATATGGGGACTGATCCACCCCTCCAATCGGATTTATAATTCCTAGAAAGAAAAAGCAATATTCTACTTAGAATGTAAAAATCTTAATGAATGAATGAATCTACTAACTAACTTACCTCCCTATCTGAACATATGAAAATAACATGGGAAATTGATTTTCTCTAAATTCATGTTTCGCATTGTAACGGATAAGAATGAACAAGGTATCAAAGTAAAGAGATTATTTTTCCGCGTCTACAGATACCAAACACTTGATATTTTGTTCTTTAATTATTGTTAAAAAATCAAAATCAAAAAAAAAATAGCCCCTCTAAAAAGATATTAGATGCTTTGTTTGAAATTCACTTCTATTGTTTTGTTTTTAAAAACTAATTGCTAAAATTACTATGCAAATTTAAAATAAATTTGGTTAAAAATTAACTTAAACTCAAGTTTTGACAGATCAGATATCCAAAGCAGGTCTAATTTTTAAAAAATGGCTTATTGGAATTCTAGATTTTTAACAATAATTAAAGAACAAAATACCAAGTGCTGAGTATCTTTAGATGTGGAAAATAAAACTCTTTAAATTGATACTTTTTTCATTCTTATCCGTTATAATGGGAAGCAAAAGTTAAAAAAAATTAATTTCCCATGTTATTTTCGTATGTTACATCAGCGGTCGGTCACCCGGTATAGAAATAGTTAGGCATGATTAAAGTACAAAAATGATTACTTGCAATCGCAACTCAAAAGTAACCACAAAATAATACCTACTTCATTTGGTTTTCTTAGTCAGTGGATTTTTTGTTTGTGTGCCCGCAAACACACGGGCGGCCAAAATTCCAAAAATAAAGTTTAAAAAATTGTCATTTACTTTACGCCAGGGAATAAGTTGTAGAAATTCAAGAAATTGTATTAAAAAAACAGAAAACGGCGAATACAAGAACGGCCACATTGAACTTTGCACACAAGCGGAAGTACCCCTAGCGGTGGTCCTGTAGTAAAATGTAACTCTGTTCTTCGTAAGTAGTTATGCTTGATAAGCTTATTAAATTAACTAACAAATTAGAAAATGCATGGTCAAAAAATATTTTTGTGTAATAAAATACTGATTATTGTTTACTTTTACATTCAAAATTTGCCGCTCTAGACTGCAGCCTACTCAGCCTATTTAGAATTATGGCCCTGCCCATTATATTTCTTCAAATAATTTTTGGAATTCAGTTTGTAACAATCCAAAAATATTTTATTACATTGTTAAACAACAGGGACAAAGAAAGTATTTGTAATTAACAAAGACAATAATGTATGTTATTATAATCGACAATAACATAAAACTTGCCGAATATGAATATTTATAGTTTAGTGTAATTAGGTTTATACCTCGGAACCCAATGAATGGATTTGAATGTTTCCGGATTTTTTGAATTTCTTATACTAAAAAAAAAGTTTACTTTTTGAAACCTTCCGCTAATGTTTTTTTAAGGGTTGTAATCCCCTTATTAACTGGAAAATATTCCAAAGTTAATGAAATTTTGACATGTTTTTTTAGGGTACTCTAGGCTGTTTATCTTAAGTTTTTGAATTCAAAGACCTTGTACTAACTTAGGGGGGCTGAAAACCTCAAAATTTTTGGACTTTTTCAGTTATTTGCTTATATCTCGTAAACTAAGCATATTTTAGGTGTCACAGTTAATTATGAAGTTATAGAGCAGTACATTTGCTAAAATTTTGTTAGTAAACCGAATTTTTAGACCCAATATTAACCGAGATACACCCAATCAAAGTTAAACAAAGTTTCTCAAAATGTAAAAAATAGACAAAAAACAAAGATTTTGCCCCTGTAACTATTTATTGCTATCATTTCCATGTTAATCACTCATCAATATAAACATCTACGACTATCTTCCCCCTCACCCTTACCCAAACATGAAAATGCCTCATATTAATTGGCACTTCTTACATTAAAGTGAGGCATCTTCACGTTTAGTGGAATGAGAGAAAAGGCTGGAGGGAGGGTGGTCATAGGTGTTTCAAGATGTGTATATTAATGAGTGATTAACATAATTAACATGTAAATGATGGTAATAAATAGTTATAAGGGCAAAACCTTTGTTTTTCGCCCATTTTTTACATTTTGTCCAATTTTGATCGGCTGTATCTCAGTTAAGGGGTTTCGCCACTGTAAACTTAAATAAAATCAAGTTTTTTTTATTTTGCATTTTATCGAAATATACATATTCAAGAATGTGTGAAAAAAATTTCAAGTTAAAATAATCAAAATTGAGCAAGTTGCATATTATTTAGTGTGACTGGGCTAACTACGATATACGTATACTAAAACTTTCAATCGCTTCTTTCTCGAAACTACAAAACTCAAATTGGCTTGCAGCATAACTCAAACAATTTTTATCCGATTGAATTCAAATTTTAACTATAGCTTTTGTATGAGATTTTGAAGAAAATGATGTACGGATTTTGCAAAATATTAAAAATTGTAAAAGTTATTAACAAATTTCTGTCCAAGTTTTTGCCCAAAAATCGAATTTTTTCTTCAAAAGCTTACTATTTTTTCAAAAATTAATATTTTTAAAATTCCGTACGTCATTCTTTAGCTATTTATATGTAGATTAAGCAGATTTTTTTATTTTTTTTGTAAGATCAAATTGACTCAAGTTTTATGCTGCAACCCCGAAGACCTTTTTTGAAAAAATGTATTTTTAAAAGCTGCACTGTGCCGTCGCTTTGTAAATTTGTTTATATTAAAAAATACATATTTGTACCTTAATACATATGTAAACAAGTGGTATATTTTGTTTTGTAAATAAAACTTTTTTTCCAATCTAAAAAAATGGTGCAAATGTTGGTTAATTTTCAGGCTTCCACAGTGACAAAACCCCTTAATATTGAGTCTAACAATTCGATTTACCAACTAAATTTTAGCAAATGTAGTGCTCTACAACTTTGCAAATATTTATGGTACCCAAAATATGCTTAATTTACCAGACATAAGAAAAAAACTAAAAAAAAGTTCAAATATTTTGAGGTTTCTGCCCCCTTCCTAAGTTAGCACAGTCATTGAGGTCAAAAACTTAGGATAAACATCCTTGAGTCCCCAAACAACCTGACAAAATTCTATTAACTTCGAAATATTTATATGATCATCATTTTTATAAAAATTTATTAAATTTTGATTTCTTTTTTAATTTACGGATTTTCAAAATAGCGGTAATTTCTAATGGGTAAACTTTTCAGTTTATGGTATTAAAAAAAAATCATTCAAATCCATTCACTATAACTGGGTTCCGTCATTTTTCATTTATAATGGCTAATTGCACTGGACTATTAGTATAATCTCGGTTTCCTTGTAAAATCCAAAACTTGGTATAGTCTGACAAGAAATGTAAGTAAATCTTTCTTTGTAAGAGCGCCAAATATTTTACGTAGGGTGCACTTCTTTACAAATCCATTAAAAAAATTTTGTGAGCTACACCAAGACGCCTCGCAAGCCGCGAGTTGCCGACTGTTGTTTTAGGGTAATGATGCATGAAAATACCTAGGTAACGTTAAAAGAGGCCTATAGAGCGGCGCCACTTGAGTCACACAATTAACATATTATTATACATTTTAATTTCCAGCCATGGGCCTTCTAGGCCCGTAGAGCTGTCATATTTTAATTTTTTTTTCAAGAAATTAAATTTATAACTACAACGGTTATCCCATTAAACTTTATTGAATATTTACAAATTTGCAGTTTAAACTGCAGTTTAATTTTCCTATTCAGACCTATTCTGTAACCTTATTATATTAGGAACTGATTAGAATATATTATAATAAGAAATATGAATTCCTGAAAATGAAACTTAAGGCGCCTCCTTAAGGGTAGTTCACACTACATGATTTATCATATGACTTAGTCATAAGAAAAGTCATGGCTAAAATCATACCATCACAACAGCCAATCATATAAGCCATAACTTCTATAATATCAAAAATCATATAGTGTGAACGTAAAAAAATCCCTCATATGAGAAGTCATGTGACAAGTCATATGATAAATCATGTAGTGTGAACTACCCTTTAGGAGCTTAAAATGCAGGATTATGCTGTTAATATTAAATATTTTTCATGATTAAAAACATTTATTTAGGTAAAACAAGACAATTTAGTTACAGGCTTAAAATTTTGAAATCAAAATAAATTTCAAAGCAATAATGTGACCATCAATTTAAAAGCAATGGTTGGTCATTCTTGAAGATCAAGGTATTATTGCTTCAAAATTAATATTAATTTCAAAATTTTAAGCCTGTGTCAAAATAGTTTTAAGCTTTACATAATTAATTTTTTTTGAATCATATAAAAGTATTTATTATTAACATCACAATCTTTAAGACAAGAGAAGAGCCTTAATGATTTCCAAAATTTTGCTACTACTGCTACAACCAATGACATCCCGCCTCCATCATTATCTCCTAGGTTGGGAAAACTGACATTATGATATATTAATATAGTTACCTTTGTTAAGCAATGAGCTGCCCTGCATCTAACTTTATAGTAGCAATGTTCATTTTCTATCGTGTCGGTTAATGCTAACCTCGTAGCCGGAGTTGGATACCTTTCTAATGCCAAAATAGCTTCCATTTGTGCAGTTACATCACGTTCGTGCCTCAACTGAAACTGCCACTGAAAATCAGGTTGTTCGATAACTGTTGACCGTAAAAGCGTCATTTCTGGATCCAGTCTTATCCATAATACAGGGGAATCACTAGAAGTTAAATAAGTGATAAATGTTTTGATGGGCAACAAAACTTACTCCATAGGACTCAGATCCATATCCACCTCCTCACCGGTGCAAAGCGGAATTTTCTTCTTCTTGTTTCTTCGGCTTTTAGAATGACAAGTTATGTCTGCCTTAACTACCGTGTTCTCAATTTGCAATGTATGTTTAAATGTTCCATCTAGTTCTTGTAATTGAACTAACAGTGGCCCTACATATTTCCTAATTCCAGTTTGAGTTGTTGCATCTTGACGAATTTCAACCTCAATTGTATTTCTATTAACAAGATAAATAATTTCCCACATTTTTTTAAGCAAACATCTACCAACCTTTTTCTATTAAATACCGAACTAAGGTGAAATTTAGCATGTCCTCCTGTTCTAACCCATTGATCAATAAAGACAATCATATCCTTACCCGTTACAGTAAAAATAGCTTTGGTAAACGTAGTAGTGCTGATAAGCATTTGGCTCCACAATCCACTTCCAATTTTTTGAATCGACGCATTCATTGCCAAAGACAGTTGTTTATTAAAAACTTGTAAAAGCAACTCCAAACCTATACGATGCTCTAACATTCTCATTACAAGCACCGCCTTTTTGTACATTGCTTCTACGTACATCGCAGATAAAGTATGAAGATTCCTAATGGAAAAGTAAAATTGGGATTCGTTGTGTTTAGTGTGGCCACTTGAAGAGGTTATAGGTAAAGGAGCAGGTGGTACACTAGGATCTACGATAAAGAAACTTAAGTTTCACAGAAATCAAAGTAATAATCTCTTACCTAAAATAATACCACCATACTTTTCTTCGTATTTCACCACATCCCGTAAAGTACTTTGAATAAATTCACGATATTCGTTATTTCCAAAACATTTTTTACAATAAAGGCCACACAAATATTGGCTAATAGCTTTAGGTAGCCACATATCAGACCAATTTTGCATGGAAATGAAGCAGCCGAAGAATTGTTCCGCTACCGCTTGCGCTTGAATTCTTCTGCTGATATAAACTTGATCAATAATTACTTTTGAGTGAAGTAAATTAACGTTTAAAATGCTCATAGTAGCATACGATTTATAATCGTAGGCCACTTCGTCAACAAATACTTGTTTATAACATGTGTAAGGATAACGATTGGCTAAAGTTTCTTCATAAAATTCAAAAGCTTCGTGCATACACCGAGTAGTAACCTTAAGTAAAGGCAACAATTCGGGTAAACAAAAGTGTGTAACTTCATGCATAAACGGATCAACATATATTTCAAACGGACCAACTGCTAAGGAAATATTGGGTGCACATGTGGGAACGTTCAATTCATAGTGGAATGTCTTTCGACGCATATCTGTAGTGTAAACTACTTCTATTAATTCTCCATTGGATACTGCAGTCATTTTTTCATCTACCGTAAATTCTAACTTCCACGAACATGGTTCTGCATAACTATCGACGCATGGGAACCACAATCGAGAAGAATTTTCGTGCCCGTACGTGTATAAGTGAGCACATTTCTAAAATAACCTGTAGGTATTGTAAGAAAATGAAAGACAAAACGTTACCTCGATAATGCTTCCCTCCGATTCGGGAACGACAAAATGGACACCACCTTGAGGTTCCTGCAACGAAAACTCGATACCCACACGAACGGGCATCCCCTCTTGAAACAAATGATATGCTTCCGGAGGTACGGTGACCACAAGCTCTCCGGCACTGTTGTCGGGATCAACTTTTGATGCCGCTGCATAATGTAAATTAGAGAACTGATCCAAAGATCTCCTACAATTTCTGATATAATTAAAATCTTGAATCTTAAAAATGCAAACACTCACTTTTCCGTATCACCTTGGCAGATATCCAAAAACGGATCGAAATATTGAAAAGATGATTCGATTGTATCGTTTATAAGAACTTTGTATATCCGGCATTGTTTTGCGTTCAATTTAATATGTCGTAAGTTTTCTTTTAAAGGGACCACAGTTAATTCGACAAAACCCTATAAATAGAAAAACATTACTGCAAGATGAATTTTTGGGTAAAAATGTAAAATAGCTTACAATAATGCTTTTCTGTTCAAAACTTATTCCAGTTAAACTCAAGATTTGATGGGCTGTAAAAAAACATAACCTATAAACATAAATGCTTTTTTACATATAGGTACTAAAACCGTTGATACTTATAATTTAAAAGGTCTACAGTTATCTGCAGTACGTTCCTTTTTCATTTTTGTCTTCCTTTTTTTGTATTTACATCGAGATTTATTTTGTTTTAGGTTTTGGTACCGAAACTTCACTTGTTTTGATGTCAAAAACTAACATTAAGTTCCGTTTACACTATCCACATAAAAATACTACGTTCATACCAAGAGCCTCATACGAGGAGGAGCCTCTCTTGGCTTAAAATCTTAAAAATACAAGATACAAGTCAAACTGTGCTGTTAATAAAAAGTATTTTTACACGATTCAAAAAATATTAATTAGGTAAAACCAAAGATGCTATGAGCTTAAGATGGATAACGCTATACAAATTTATATGTATTCTTTTTCTATACTCATTTTCAGATGGCACCACTGATTTGGGTTACTATTTTTTGAAATTAACAATTAAACTCTCGATATTATTTAAAAAATTTGCATTGCGTTATTAGAATTGCATTAAATGTAATAATGGTATAGGCGAAAAATATTAACGAAACGCAACTGAAATTGCAAGTACAAAATGGATGCTGCAAGCAGTCTGACAGCCAATACCATGCCGCATAACTGATCTGACAGTTAATTCTTCCTTCCTTTTAAGTCCATGGCTAATATCATTTTTTTCAGCTATTTTTCATCTTGTGGAGCGCCCTCATTGGTAATATTTTATGTCTATATGGAAATCAAACTTTACGGTTCTTAACAATTCGATAACAAATTAATTATAACGAAAAAATTACTGAATAGGAGAGTAAAGCTGAAATACACTAATTTGAGTACCAACATAAACCAATAAATATTTGAAATTTTCTAAAAGTGCACTACAAATGGCGGCGCCTTTACTTTTCTGGATTCACAACCGTAAGGAATAGCAGTCCCGTGTTTTCGGAAGGTACGTTAATCCCAAAGATCTAATATTAATATAAGATCGATGGTTAAGCCGGTGGTCTTCCTGTTTTATTTAATCTCAAGTTAAACTGAGTTCGGCCAATCAACATCTCGCATTTAACTATGTTGATTGGTTGAACTGAGTTAAACTTGAGATTAGCTTAAGCAAAAGCTTAACTGCTCACTGAAATACCGGGCGTAAATGATCTAAGGACCAATCAACAACCAATTAACATGGTTAAATGCGAGATGTTGATTGGCTGAACTGAGTTAAACTTAAATACCGGGCCTAAGAAGAAAACTAAGCGTGAAATAGAAAAATTCCAACTCGCTGCTGGCTGCCTTTCCAATTAAATTAAAAAAACAAAAAAATTCAAATTTTATATTTGAAAGAAAAAGATTACATTTGTGGAACATTTTTGTCCGACCAAACAATCCAAACTTTCTAATAAAAATTAAAAATTAAATTTTTTGTTTATTATTTTTTACTTAATAATTTACGGAACGAGTCGAAGACGAGTTACTTAATCACCTGAGCCTAGTAAAATATCTTTTTTATATTAATTTTGTTTTCAAGGAAATTGTAGCAAGGAAATGATAAAGTGACAACAAAAGTATTTTCTTAGAAAAGAAACATCAAAAAACAAAACATGATTTATCTATGAAGAGCGACGAACGTCTTTTACTGCTCTTTTATTAGGTCTTACTTTTAAAACTGTCAATAAAACTTTTAAGTATAAAGTATAAACTGCACAGGTAAAGTTAATTGTCACACGAACCATTAAACAAAGTAATTGATTTCTTGTGAAACTTTGATTTTGTTCGAAATAGTGGGATATCCTGGATTTCATAAAAGTTGCTTAAAATTTAACACTGGTTTAAATTTAACTCGCCAATAGAAATGGTCAATTAATTTTTTAATTCGTTAAAACTTGACGTTAATTTTTTATTTTAAATTAAATTGTTTAATTCCATAGCATAAATTAACCAATATTGAACCAGCTGTTGCTTATATTGGCAATTGCCACAAATTTTGTGTATTAAAATTTTATTATTGTTATAAATTTTACGAATGTAATTAATAAAATTTGCATGATTTATTTCTACATTTTGCTTTTAATTTAGAACTTGCATTTTTCTGTAAACAATAATTTCAGTATCAAATTGTTAAATTCTTCTTCCTTCAACTTCGTCACACTTTATCCCTGAAATTTTATCATTACACCTCGGTATACTATTTAATTAAATCAATAAAACTACAATTTTCTTATTATTTATATTTTAATTATGAATCTAGACTTTCCTAATTAACAAAAATTCTGTATATCTAATGCCGTATATAAGAGGGGGGTTCAAACTTTCCCCATGTCATAAGTAACGCATGTTACTCGGAGTAAATAGATGAAAGAGATTTAAATAAGATTTTAAAAAATTCCTTATATTTTTTTAAGACCTTCTCCCTCATGAGTCATCACCAATATCTAACGACGATCCTGATGTGGTTTCTTCTAACCCACATAAACGAATCCTTTTCCAAAAACCCATCTACGTATTTAAACCTAAATTTTATCATACCTCCACTATACTCGTATTATAGCACCAAACTTACAATTTTCCAAAAATTCTATAAGAACAAATAACAATAAAAAATTAACAGAACTTAAAAGAACTAAATTCCAGTGTATTTGAAGAACCACAGAACATAAAATAACAAACATAATTAATTAAATAAAATTTAAAATACATACAAATGAGTTATTAAGTAATAATTTTTTTTAAATTATAAAAACAGCTTTGTTTGGTATCACAGTCTTAAATGCTAGTGTTTTTCAAGCTAATTTCTCCGCACTATTGAAGAAAACGTCAGTTCACATAGGTAAGAAGTGGCGAATGGTACTAATAATTTTAAAGCGTCTCTTGCCCAGCTCTGGATATTCTTGTTTTCTCTCACGTCAATACTTTGCAAATGAAATTTCATTTTAAACATGCCGTCAGCAGCTAAATCTATATGATTTTTTTTATCTCCGTGGTTAAATCAGACTGTTCTGTTAACCTATCCAAGAAAGGATTCAGTATCCATCTAGGCCGTCAGCTTCAGAGTCCAGGTCTGGAAGATAAGTTAATAGTTTTTCTTCCAAATTATGCAAGCTCTGTACCATGCAAAGAATGTGAGACATTAACAAGCAATTGGTCTGTTTCATTAGCTTCAACAATATTCTGAACACAAGGAAAAGACTCAAATAAATTGTTTTGCAGAGAAGTTGACCACAAATGAAGTTTTAGATGGAATGCTTTGATTTTATAGTTAGCTGTTAAAATATTTTCTTCTCTTCCTTCGAGGTTCTTGTTTGAATTATTTTCTTGCAGAGTGTAGGTCTAGGCACCTACTTGATTTTTTTATTTTAATAAATATTATAGGTCTGAAAAGATAGAAAATTATAAACGTAGTTTTTCAAATCACTAACTTTTTGTTTGTTTATGGTCTATGGGGAGTCGCAAGAATTAACGACCACAGCGCTTCTGTCAAGAAGGATATAGTATATACTTAGATAATAATAATAGGTTCTTTTCAACCGACGACGACGGTTCGCTAGAACGGTAATCGGACTGTTGAGCATGCGCGTTAATAAATTTCCTTTCCAACCACAAAAATTACTAGTTCCAAGTTCTGAAATTACAACTGAAACGTTTTCCAACCACATTCGGGATTATAATAAAACGGTTATAGAACCGTTCTAACAGTCCTTGGTTCTAAGCAGTTACAAGTAGTCCAGCGTAGACGCATTGTTGTTGTGTTTGTAAATTTAAATTTGAAAGTTATCAACGTTAGGACAATTCTGATTAAGCTACAAATTTATTACATGTTTTTTCCGATATTTAAAAAAATCACAAATTATTAATTATTATAAGTTCTAGAAAAAGTGCAAAATTAAATAAAATTAATAAAATTTCAATTTAAAATTTCAAAATCCTTAAAGCTGTTTTTATTATTTTATTTTCGTACATCGATGAAGATGAAGGGTCGCATAGGCCCTAGAATAATTGCGAATACAATGGTTTCAAAAATTATGTATAAAGCTTTTAATTTTATGTTTTACAAAAAGTTTTTCAAGCATTATATTATTGTTTTTAGGGTATATTGAACAATTAACTATTTGTAATTATTATAATTGTAAATAACTTTTACTTTTTTACCACTTTACAGTTCCACCATTGATAAGTTAAAAGGGTAATTTTAACTTTTTTCTGAATGCTTTTTTGTAGCATTTCCGAGTTGGTCTAAAAAAGAAACCTTCTCATGACATGAGAAAGTCCAAATTCAATACAATAGTGAGTTATATTAAAATTTATATTGATTTTAACTCTTCCACTTCCTCTGAAAGGATATTTTTATTTTTTTTTATGATTTGATGACTTCTACTTTTTAGTCGACCCTGATGCCCTTCAGAGGAAATGTTAACGATAACAGAATTTTTCAATTTTTATATTTATATCTTGTGGTGTTGTCCCTTGATATTGTAGTGTGTTCTTGAGTTTTTGTATTCCGTGCTTTTAAAGTGTTTTTTAGTTTTCATTTGATTTGAAAAGGCTTCAAAAAATAACTTTACAAGTAAATAAATTTAGCATTAATTCTTAAGTAATACGAGTTAAATTACTCTGATGAAGGGAAGAATAGAAGAATTAGTCCCCAAAGCTCAATAAATAATCTAAAATAATTTTTTGCTTATCAACGCCTACCACCACCATTAATATTTTAAATGGTTCTAGAATGGTTTTAAAACCATTTCAACTTGCAATTTTGTGAATTGCAGTAATTTTACGAGATTTGTTAGCGCAGGCGCATTTAACTGTCCGATTACAGGTTGTGAACGGTAACAGAACCATCGGTTGAAAAGAACCTAATAATAAAATAATTATTTTTTTGGTCCCAATTCGTTCCAGCTTCCTATTTTGCAGTCATGCCGATTTTCATCAAAAATAAACATTTGGGCTTACTCCGCTTACTCTTTATTTAATTATCGGCACAACGCTACGCTAATAAATAATTAATAAGTAGGTATAATAATTAAATATTCTAATAAGAATATTGTTGAAAATTAACCAATAGATTAAGTTTTTCATCCTTGAGTGACGCCGCTTCCTCGTACTTAACAAAAATTACAATACTTTCCTGTTCTTCCCATATGGTAAAGTAAAAAGCCCAACTCGTTAATTGATTCTGTGGTAGCCATAGAAACTCTGATATAAAATTTTTTGATTTCGATTTCATCAAGGTTATTGTTATTAGTAAATAAATTTGAATTTAAAACCCATTCACTGTTTCAATGCGTTTGTGCACGCTTCACCAATTTTTAAATCTGGGCGTGCGTCTGTGCCAAATTTGAACTTTCTACGTTAATTAGGCTTGCCGCTAGAGGCCGAAAAACCAGACACAAAGATGATACCGATCCTCATTATGCGTTAACAGAATTCGTAGATTTTTCAAAAAATGTGTCGATTTATGTTTAGTTACCCTGATATTCGACTAGCTTATTTTAATCCTGTTGTAAAAGTTTAACTTTTGGATTATTGGTAATTTAGAAGTCATAAAGGTCCATAAAGTTTTCGTTACCTACCCCAACCCTATCTAGATTAAAGTCAAACTGAAGAATGTTTATACAGATAATAATTTAAAAAGTTACATAACTTCAACGAAAATTAAAAATTCTGGTGAAACTTAATGTTATCACAGCTATAGTAGCTGCTAAACTGCATATTTGATTATGTTAAATCTCACCTGCCTGCTGCTTAAAAATCACAACACTTAACATCTGCTAAATATATGCAAATTTTATGTTCGTATATAAATAAAGTTTATTATTGTAATGTAGTACTAAAATATTGATTGCCACTTCAATAATTAAATTTAATTTTTAACAATTAGTCATTTATTTTTGTTCTTCAGGTGGTGGTGGTTCTGATTCACAATGGCCGTAAGCATAAGAGATGCATAAGTATTGAATAAATTGTCAATCATAATATAACAAAACCTCATTTTTTTTGCAAAACTGTTTTCACTTTTCTTTCGACACTTTCAGGAAAAGTGTACGAAATTCGCACAGACTATCAATCTTAGCGTCAAATATTGATCAAACATACTGAAGCAAAACGAAAAGAAAATCCATGTTTGATTATTAGATAATTTCATCAATTTTATCAACGTTGATTGAAGGAATTCTTCAATCAACGCTATCAGTTAGTCAGTCTTTTTAAGTCCGCCCGACACTAACCATCAAACATAAAGTCAAAAATCCATCGTTTACGATAGATATTTGACGTGTGAATAGGCGGCGTATGCCAAGTGTACCCTTTCAAATTACAAATTTTTGTATGTTCTAAATTTATGTTGTAGCAAATTTCTGTAAAAAATTATAAATGTAAATTCTTGTGAAAAGTAATTGAGGAAAAATTGCATACAAAAGTATAATCCACCTGTTGGTGATTGAGTTGCACGCCCGAAAGGCAAATAAATTTTGCAGGTACTTCGTTGAAGACGAACAGGTAAAATTGAAAAGCGATAAATGCGATAGGTAAAGAAGTCTCGCCAATATTTACCACTCTTCAAGAGGTTTCGGTCGTAATAGAGGTCCGACCATACTTCTATCTAGTGTACGTTTGTTGTGCATCAAGGGGTCCAAGAGAGGAAGGGGCCCTCATTTAATATAACCAGTTAGGTGTGTGGTTCTGGCTTCAGTGCTTTAAGGCACGCAAAAGTAATACGTCGTGGGTTTACTAATCGCTTTTAAACGTTCGACGAACTCGAAATATTTCGCGCGCCAAATAAAATTTCAAATTTTATTTGGAATTTTAAAATGAACAATTTATGGTTTTGTGAATACAATAAACTAGTGAATAGGTGATAATAATTTAAAGTGTTAAAATGACCGGATTAAAAATTCGGCGTTTCCTTCAGACTTTGTTTATTATGCTACTTGTTGCTTATACCACGTTGTTTGCTTATCAATCGCTATCACATGCATCCATTAATAATCAGGTAAATTATTTGTTTTGCTAGTTAATATCTTGAAATTTAAATGGAATTACTTCACTATACCAATGTTTACATTTGGCTCATTCCTTAAAGCCAAAATAGACTATCTATTATTCAAATTGGTCCCAAAAACACATTTTCAATTTCCTTACTATTTTTTCTCATTAACCCAAAATCTCAAAAGTTTATGTTATCATTTTTTCTATTGGGATTTAATAAGATTCTCGATTTTACACTTTATTTTGATGAAAAATGATATAATCAGTAAATCATGATGAGTTAATCGTGACTTTCGTTCAATATACTACCAAAAAATTTTTAACCCATCATTAAAAAGTTTAAGTTCTCACACAATTTAACTTTAGCACCTATTTGTGATTAATGAAGGTAAATAAACCGCATTTGTCAAGAATTTTCCTGTTTATTCTTGAGAAACTGAAGTGGTGTGGCGCTTCTCAAAAGTTTGGGGGTGGAGCACATTTTCTTATTTTAAATTACCTAATTGAAGGAATCTTTATGTTGATGTACATAAATATTCCAAAACATTGGTTACGTTTTCATGAAGCTTCAGAAGGAAAAATATTTTTCTGTCTTTGGATTTCTTTCTTCCCTTGCAATATCAGAAATTGATATTTTTGTTTGTTGAAGCATCCTATGGTTCATTCATAAGCACTTTTGCATACTTAACTTGTCAATTTGTTTCGTGAACTTTTCCCACTTTGTAAGTTTGTGAAGTTGCGAAGTTTGGAGTAACTTTTTGCATTTTATACTCAATCGTTTTATAAATTTTGTAAAATTTAAATTTTAATGTTATTTTCAGACCATCGTAAACGAAAAGTATGTTGGAAAAGACTACGAGTCCAGTTACGTGGTGGATGATCAACCTAAAAAGGAAACAGTTGGATCCAATAAAATTACAAGCGAAATACCGTCAGTTACTGCTACATTACGACCTCCAACAACAACTTTAAACGATGTCTTCATTAGTGTTAAAACGACAAAGCATTATCACAAGAGTAGACTACAAATTATTCTTAAGACATGGTTTCAGTTAGCAAAAGAACAGGTAGGTTAAACAATAAGCTCGTTATGGAACTACTCTGATTTTATATCGTATTATTTTATAGTTATATTAATTAGTCAACAGAAGTGGTTAATAGAGACAATAAAAATCAATTTGTTCGACGGTTACGGTGTTTATTAACCCATTAAGGCTATACAAAAAACAAGAAAGAGCAAAATGCAACAATACATAAATAATCCTATTTTCCTTTTGCGGTCTTATTAATTTCACTTTTCAAATTCAAGAGTTACTTTAGGGTGTCCCAATAAAGTTTTTTGCCTTTTTTTTAAACGAAAGATCTCAAAAAGACTTGGGTAAAAAGATCTTCAACCGGGAACAATAGTTTTAGCGGAGTTTATCCTTTATCGGAATGATAAGGATGTTCAGTCTGGGCAGCCCACCTCCATTTAGAATTTTTGATCCGAAAACTTAACGTGTGACCATTTTAATTTTGAGATATTTAGAAAAACCATAAATTAAACTGACGCGAAAATGGATTAACGAGATTCTATGTTTAAAGTGAATACATAGATTATAAAATATTGAGTTATCTTTTCGGGAAGATATTATTAAACAGCCTTTATAAAAAAAACCCAAAATAAACCAAAGTGGAAAATAAAATTTCACTAATTTTCTGGTTTACACCCAAAATTTAAAAGCGCAAATTTTCCAGGAAACTGAACGATTGGGTTAATCAAAACTAAAGTAAAGTGTAACACTAAGAATCTCGTTACTATATCCTGCGCATCAGTATCATTGATGCTTTTCCTGAATATTTTGAAAAAAAAAAATGGTTACACACAAAAAGAAAATAAGTGGTTTCAGAGACATTGGTTTTCTTTCTTTTTGTTGTTTTGCGAAAGCTATACAATATTTCACGCAAAAATTACATTTTTGTTATTTATTTTTTGGATAGCCTTGATAAATTGGGTAATAAACACCTGAAGCGTTGAACAAATTGATTTTTATTGTATCTATTGACCACTTCCCTCGGCTAATTAATATAACCATATAATTATATACCAATGGAAGGTCAAGTAATTAAGAACTAGATAAGATTCTGATTATTTTGTTTAAAATTGTAAATTGAAACAACTACTGCGAGGTCGATGGGAAAAAATCGTTCCAACAAAAGTCATCCATTTATAAATTCGAGATTTTTGTTTTGATCAAAATTGACCGGAGATGAGTGGGTGCGATATAACTTGATGCTTGCCTAATAATGGAATAAACATATTGTTCACGGTCTTTGCTTTGTAATGGGAACGTGTATGTATTTATTAAAAGTTTATTGGGGTGAGCTTTGAAGGGTGACGAACAACTTTTTCCCACGGGTACTGCGAATACCCACATTATGCACGACACGCGTTTTGCGACCGTCATTTCCATTATTATTTATTTACTATTTCCGATTAATAATTCCCACTGTGTATGTCGTACTAATTTAAGTTGTCAGAGTTAAGTACGAGGGTTGTTATAAGGGTTGCTCACACGCAGTTTTCTACTGAGATTGGAAAGATTTTTATGAAATTTAGAGCGAAAAGTTTTGGGCACTGCTGCATAACAATATAGTAAGTACATAAATTGTGATGTGTAGACGACAAAATTGATGGATGAGAATTGGGACGTGTCACTAAATAAGATCAAATTCTTACATATTTCCGGTTTGCATTATAAAAGCAAATAAAGATTATATTTTGCGCATATTTTATCTACCTAGGTAAACTGACGACGTTATAAATTCAGTTTACGTATCAAATTCCTTAGATATTGAGGAAATAAGATGTTATTGTTGCACAGGAACAGTGGGTACACATTTTTAGTACCAAAATGCTATCTGACATTTTATTATCTTTGATATCCTGAATTTAAACTGACTGCTTTATACTATCCTAGCTTATAAAATAACATCGTTTCCAGTTGTACTTCTTTTGGGTTTCTTCGATTTTTAGAAATACAAATACAAAAAAATTAAAACAAAGAATACATTTCATCTAAAAGCGTTTTTGTGTTCCCCACTCAAGTATTTAAACACACCCCTTGGAATAATTTTATGCTGGAATGGAGAATGTGTCTAAAATATCCTATTTCTAATCTTGGCTTAATCTAAGCTTTGTATACCGTTGCCAAACATTCTGACCGATTTCACGAAGAATGTAAGATTTGAGAAACTACCACCTGCTTTACGTAAACACTTGTTCAACTTCGAGGGGTTGTTTAAAATATGGTTCTTCATAAAGAAATCGAGGGATGTAAAATCTAAACTGTGGCACTTCCTCAGTCTTTATTGAAAATTAAAAGATTGATTGACAAAATATTTAAGAAAGTTAGGCTACCCAAAATATGTTGTTGATAAGCATTGACATTTTAAAGCTTTCCATTTACAGTGTTTGTACATCGCTTTAAATAATAAAACTTGACAAGTGTTAGTCAAATTTTCTTACAAGGGGAAATAAAAACATCAAGTTCGGAGACGTAGGTGCTACTATTTCGGTTATTTTACCCGGCGAGCCAATAAACTTACTGGTTAACATTATTTGAATACTTGAAATGTTTTTGACACTCGGATTTTATGGGAAAGTTAAAACGAATGATAAGGAAGCCCTATATGAAGTTGTTACTGCTTACGATATACAAAAAAATTTAATCTAAAAATATTAACCAGATGCAGTTTAAAGTAAGATAAATATGTCAGGAGAACTAAACTTTTTTGTGACAATTTTTTAATTAAAAGTTTTCAATTGGGGCTATTATCCATTTTCGCTCCAGTTTTATTCGTTCATTATACATCAGCCTTTAAAACGTGATTAAGTTTTGGCATAGAGGTGTCTAAATTTTTTTATTCATTAGGCCTTCTGAACCGGAACGTGCGGCATTCAGAGTTTTGCATAAAAACATACCAACAAGAAAGTTTTGGACTTGCCATTCAAAATCTTGTTAAACTTAGGTGCTCGGTTACTGTAAGTAATTTTGATCGATGTAGAGCACCTCGTGTGGGTTCTTAGGCAACTTTTCATTTAAAATGTTTAATTTGGAAATTAGAAAAGTAGTCTTCACTTGAGAGACACCTACGAACATAACCTAAAACCCTATAAAGAGATTAATTAATTAAAAATTTAATTTAAACCGTTTAACAGGCTAACAGAAAATTGCTTTTATTTAATCGTTATAAAGTTTAATTTACGTTTGTTTGCTGTTTTTAATTACTCAAATAACAGGAAATATTAATAATTTAAAATTTTTCAGTATTCTTAGTCATAATTTTTGAATAATGCTGTTATGGGTATATTTAAATTTTCAAGTCGAAATGAAAACCGCAACAATTAATTATTCAATTAATAATTCACACGCTGTTATTATGGTATACATATTATTTCGCAATTACTCATTACTTTATTAAAAGTGCACTAATTAAAACTTAAATTTAGCTCTGCATTAATTAACGTTATTGTTTCAGACCTGGTTTTTTACTGACAGCGATGACGTCGAATTGCAAAAGAAGACTGGTAAGTAAAATACTTTTTATTTAAAAACTAATTAATTAAATTCTGGAACAAAGGAACCAATCATTTTCTGGAGAGTTATACAAAAATCGCAATTAAATTTAATGAAGGCTGAAAGCATTTTGAAAAATTCAAAACTTTTTTTAATGAAATGTTTGCGTATTTTAAAGCTGATGAATACATTTCTACTTGATTAACAAATTGAGTTGATTATTTTGTTACCCTGCTGGTGAAAGATATCGTGTAAAAAATATTATTCTCCAACCACTTCTAGTAGTCAGCCACATGTGCACTTAAAGCTAGGAAATAAGGTGATTATTCACATTATATTCACAAACATTCATACAATAAGCACATACACAATCAAAAATTTTTCCAAAACTCGATGTTTATTCAAAGTCGAATTGAATCGATGAATAAATTTCCAACGTGTTACATTATAACAATAGAAAGCTTAGCTTATAATAACCGGTGGCCGCTCTACTTTAACGCGCTCTTTATTATGTTTAGAATTGGATTTTCTTGTAAGAGTGCGTGTCTGATGAGTATGTACAGAGTTGCATAGAGATAATAAAAATTTCCATAAAATTTATGCAGTTTTTTGTTACTCTGATATAATTTTATGCGTATACACGCCGACTTCTATACAATTCAGGATGATTTGAATAATTAAAAGTGATCACTATCGTCGTCTTTACAAAATAAGCTGGTACACTAACTTATTAGTTACCTTGTAGTAATGGATAGGTTTTTATTTTGACTCAAGTAGGTGCTACTTGGGCCAATTGAATTCTTTTGAATTCTGTGGAATTTTAATTAGCCGACCTAGATCGAAAGCTCTTCACACAATTTCTTTACAAGTACGCTGATAGTATTTGATGACAGAAATGAAAAGTTAATGAGTTATTGCAAATACAAATTAGAAAGAACACAATTCCTGTCGTCTTAATCAAGGAATAGTTTAGCGAAGCAATTAAATTTTTAATGGGACCTAATTAATAATCGTTCTATTCTTTATTTACCAAGTAATCAGCATCAAACTTCTGACTAGATTTCGTATGTCTTCAGTAATTGTTTACGTAATGAAAGCGTTTAGATGAAATTGGTTTGTCAATAATTGATGGAAGTCATTAATTAGCTTGCTTAGATGAACTTTATAAATTATAAGTGAAGAACATTGATCGATTTTTGGAATATTAATAAATTTTATTTACTGTGCAGGAGAGTGGATGTTGTGTAGAGAATTAGATGAGAATAGGTAATGCGAATTAATAATCATGAAGATTCTTAATCGTATTCCGGAAATAATTTGTGGTAAAGGAGGTAAATAGCATGAGACGAGGGTTCGTATGCAGGTGCTCTCCTACGCTTCACCGATTACACTCATTTAAATGAAGTTACCGTGTTTGCTTTGTTGCTATACTCCATTTGTAAGAACGTTGGCGTGTATAAGAACTTACTTATGGTATCTATCTCCATACATCAGCAACAACACTCCACTTCACTTGATGATTTTGAATGATAGAAAACATGAATAGCAGTAACAAACTGGAACTTTGTAATGTTTCAAGTGTTATTACATTAACAACTTCAGTAATGAACTGCAATGTGACTGTTTTAAATTGTTTATAAAATTATGTTCCCTCTCACATTAAAATGTAAATTTCATTAGTCTGTTTAGTAAATATTAAGACGACGTTGGTAGTTACTTATGCTCATTAAGTTTATAATTGGTACATTGCTTTGGTACAAGAAACTAAATTACCCTACACACGAGCGACATCAAATAATAATTGAACCTACTTTGATTAGGTATTATCATTTTTTTTATCAAATCGTTTTTCCCTTTTCAGGTGGACACATGATCAATACGAACTGCACAGCATCCCACAACCGAAGAGCTCTTTGTTGTAAGACGTCTGCGGAATTCGACACCTTCATCGATACTAATAAAAAGTAAGTGAATATACGCCTATTGATTTATTCAAAGTCTGTCCCTGAATTATTTTAGTTCAAGCGATTCCATGTCGTTTCATATTTTGGCGATGCTTTTGCACACCTGTCGCATTGGAATTTGAATTTTAATAACATAACTGGACGAATTTGCACTATCATAATTAAATTCAAACTGGTTTTTATGGATCAACAATTTTTTATAGTTTTTTAACGTCAAAATTTAAATGTTGATAAGTAGTGGCTAAATTAAAATTATAACCGTGAATAAGTTGTTGTACCAGGATGTGAAGTTGTATGAATTTGATCGTACAATTTTTAATTAAATTGATATGGTAGTTTTAACTAACTGGTTTTTGAAAACATTTTTTTTAAATTTATGTTTCATATGGATGTCGAAAAGTTTTAAGTAACATTTTTATAGAAATACAACGATCCCTTCATGCATAATTTGTCCAAACCTAGTTGATGTTCGTGGGAAAAACAAGAAAAACTTTTGCGCACCTTATAAGACGTCTTCAACACCTACGAAAACATTTTTTTAAAATAAGATAACTCTCTTTATCACTACGTGACAGCAAAATCCGTATGTCTAAATTTTGCTGTTTAGGTGTCTCCCATTTCGTATTAAAAATTCACGATTGACTGAATATAACGACAGATTAGCAGACATAAACTCAGAATATTTAAAAAATTGCTGAAAATTTCTTAGAAAATGTCAAAGTGCAGTAATAATTTTGAAAAAATGCAAATATTTGGAAATAACTTTTTAATTATTGCTGTCATGAGGACAACATTAGATTAAAACAACGTAGTAAAATTGGATGATAATCATTAATGCATATAATAAATTCGGTAAGATTATACCGCAAATTGCACAAATTATAATAAAAGACATAACAGTAAATTGTTCATTTAAAAGGATTGATATAGCACTATTAAAAAACTAATTTAAAAGAAACCTGCGCAATTATCAAGGAACTCTTACAAGAAATTATCCAAGGAATGTCTAAGGATGTTGAACAATTATCGTTTAATCAGAGTTGATGTTAGAAATGTCATTGGCTAATATTGGTCATGAGACATTTAGAATCATGTAAAAAATTAGCAAGAAAATCTTGTATACATTTAATTTTCTTCTAGGAAGTAAAGTGACACTTTTCGAAAAATGGTCTCTGAACAACATCTGGTAGAAAACAGTGAAAGTTGCAGTAGAAATAATAAAAAATATTATGTAATTTGAAAACAAAATTAACTTTTGATTATTTGGGAAAATGTGCCAATTCCGTTTCGCATTTTTTTCTATCGTCCTGAAAAGTGTCACTTTGCTTCTTGTAGCTTAATGCACTATTTTATCACCACTTGCAAAAACTTTTTTATTTTCTAATCAGTTTTACGAAATGGTTGACGTTTTGAAACTTCAGGCAATAATATTGAAAAGTGACATATCTCAAAATAATAGAACTTTGAACATTTAGTTGTTTCGAAATTGTTTTAACTTTTATATTGCAACTTTGTGATTTGCGATCACATATTTGAAATTTGCAGGGGGTCACAAGAGCAGGTGGCACCGGTGGTTACACGGATTAGATAACGTAAATATCGAACACGAATAAAAGTTTAAAAATATAAAACTTCTCGA
The DNA here is from genome assembly GCA_905340355.1 of Rhagonycha fulva. Lineage (NCBI taxonomy): Eukaryota > Metazoa > Arthropoda > Insecta > Coleoptera > Cantharidae > Rhagonycha > Rhagonycha fulva. The sequence goes on from HG996559.1 coordinate 7,642,032, forward strand.
GATTTTAAATTTCATATTTCGTTTTCTTCCTGTACTTATTCTACCTCAAAATATTTCTCAATTATTTTAAGTTTTCTCTTGTCAGGCGCTTTGATTTAGTTCTAATCGATCGGCGATTGTCTAAAGAACTGTTCCATTTAATTAATTAATACCTATTGAAGCTTTAAAATTCATAATTAACCGTAAAAGGTTTTAAAAGGAGCACTTTTATGCAATAATTAAAAAGTTTTAGAAGTTCGTATTTACATTTATACAAATTCTGTGCGTATAATTTTAAAATTTGCAAATGATTAATGTTTCCTGTCTAATCTTAAAATCTTTTAGGGGGAAACGATACCCCACTTAAATAATATTATTGGTAAAAGTTTTATCAGGTAGGTGCATCTTGACGAAAAGTCGTTATGTAGATGGTTTTTGTAATTTAAAAAAGAATTTATAGGGGATGCCGGGGGAAATTCGGGTGGAAATAAATTTGGTGTGTCTTGTAAATCCGGATCGTAAGATTTTTTAAAGTTTGTTTACTGATGTAAATTGAAAAACGGAATCGATGACTCAAAGTAATTTTTTATAAAGCTTTTAGAAACTTTCAATATTAATTTAAATTCCAAAATACCCCGTAGTGTTACGTTTCATTCAATTTATGTATTAAAACTGAATGAAATATAAAGCACCTTGAATATTTTAACATCCGTCAATGTCAACCAGGCATACGTGAATAACCATATCTTTGTAGGATCATTTTTGTCAGTCACTTTCATTTTATTTAATAAATAGGTTCTTATTAATGTTTTTTTCAAAATTGACAGAACGATTGACACTCATTTGCAGCCGAATGAATTGTTAATTTAAATATAATCAAGACCGTATTGTGAATTTTTTATATTGGAAATCAAGCCGAGCACAAGAAAAGAAAATTTTAAATTTAATTAAAACTTGTGTTATTTTTGTTCGTAACCCGATGGATTTTCTTGATACCGGTAAACCACTTGTTTGTTTGTGGTTTTTACAATCACTGCCAGGTGGAATACCAGGGTAGTTTTTCAACAAAAAGGATACCTGATCTTTAGTAGTGATCACATACCGCGCACTACGGCTCCTGCATAAGGAGCAGGATCAATCCAATTTGCTGTTTTATAGATCTTGTTTGCGGAGCGAAAAATTTTACAAAATAAGAAACTAACAAAATTTATTCCTTCAAGTTACAATAATTTGCATATTTATTACATCAAGTTGCATTTTGCTCCACACTTGCAGGTCGTGCCTGATTTAACTATTGAAAATTACAATTTTCATGATAGGTATTTCTAAAATTAACTTAATTAAAATTTTATCGACTTTTCAAGTAGGTGTCGAGTTAAATTTGGACTTTAATAACCTTAACTCCTGTATAATTAACTCGGCTTTATCTGATGTTATGGCGAATTTTTCTTGATATAATTTTTCGTGTTTTGTTCAAATGCTCCAATTTTAATAATTAACGACACAAAATTTTAATTGTTAGATTAACACCTGAGTTTTATTTTAGGCTTAAAACTTTTATTCTTGCACGAATTTAACGTTTTTCAGTTAGATTTATATCGCTGGATACTACAGAAATACATTTTAGGAAAGTACAAAGAAATTTTGTTAATCTTTGTTTTGAAAGTTTTTTTGACAATAGTAATTACTTCTTATCGAAGCATATACTTCAAAATTCAGGAATAGAGTTGCATGTAGTACCAGGTAATATTCCTGTACTTATGAATGATTAATTTGCATTTTAATTAACACAGTTACGTTTTCTATTATTAAAATCAAAATTATCTTCTGAGGAAGAACTGGTGGCGGAAGAAAATCAGGAACATCAGTTAGATTTTGAGTATCTTGTAGAAAACTATTTAGATAGTAAATGATGTCAGTTACAATAAAGATCAAAAAGCATGGCAAAAAAAATTAATGATGTAAAACGGTAGAGAAACAAAAGAAGGAAATTAAACTAATGAAGCGGAAAACTTCTGTCAATGAAATGATTTGTTAAAAAGCAAACGTTTTATTTGCTACAGCAAAAGAAAAATACTAATTAACAAAAATAAATGATGACATTACGTAATATTTTTGGATAAGTTTTTATTTTAGATAATTTTAGATAATCCTTGTAATCCAAGTGTGCAGTGAAACTGGCCAAATAGCAACGTCGTTAAATGTGAAGTAAATACTTCAATTTGAGATAAAATCGAAGTACTATCTCCAAATAAAAGTGTATGGGTTGTTAGCTTTCATTTTAAACTATGTATACTACGAGCGTATCAAGCTCCAGGAATAGTTGAAGTAGGTGCCTTTGAAACTTTGTACTTTAAGCATTAGCACTTACTTCAATTTTATTCTTTAAATTTTATTTTTCATTAAATAGAAATATGAAAATAAATAATCTAAATTTTCCAGATTGTGCGGTCTTAGGCCGCATTAGAACTATAAGTTGGTAATAAATGAAGAACTAATCGTGATTGTGCAAATATGGATAGATCTAGACGTTTCTTATTAATTATTTATATAATGAATGATACTCAACAGAACCGAAACCTCTTTAATTAAATTTATGGAGGGACCATCGGGAAATTCCCAATCCAGCGTACTTCTCCCAGTATGGCTCTATCCACACCTATGTTTTTACCAGCAATGTCGGTTTCAAATTGAAACTTAATATTTTTTAATTCTGAAAAGCAGCTCATCAACAGATCACATTTGTTTTTCTTTGAACACTGTTCATTGCAAAAGTCAATAAATCTGCAACTGTGCCTCTGAAAATCTCCAATACTTTTTAGATCTGCGTCTTGTGCTGTAGAGATAATTTTTCGGACGATCAAAATTTGATCTATACAAAAAAGTGGTCGAGACAAAAGTTGTAGAAAATGATGTTTTCTGTGAGGTTTATGGAAATTGCTTTTCCTAAAATCAGAAAAATTGTCAAACTTTTCTTTAGACCTCAAATTGTCATAACTTTTATTCTTAACTCCTCAGTGAAAATAAATCAACAGACAAATTTTGGACTTTTTTCTCAAATGTGTTAACAAAATTGAAATATCGGAGCTTTAAATTTCAAGTTTAAAGCATTCAAAAATTTCTATTATTATATTTGAAGCGGACGCTGAGTACATATTTACCTTTCCATATTTAAATAACTAATGGCAATCCAGAGGACGTTACAAATACTTCAAAGTTTTGAAGTATTTGTAATTATTGTAATTATAGTGAGTTTATTTCTCAATTACGACTACATGTAACAAAATAATACAACAAAGTAAAATTTTCATGATTTAGCCTGTTTGCATCAGCCAACCAATCGTTAATTGTGGTTATAATTGAGCAAACATTAACACCGTTACTTGAAGTAGATTACAAATTACATAAACAAGTTTTAAGCTTTTAGGCATTGCAGTGAGCACAAAACTGGTGATAAAAAAATTTGACCGATTATTCGCTGAATTAATTTCAATTTTATTCCGTTGTTTTATTTTGTGGTTTTAATTATTGCAACACGTGTTTTAACATATAAAATGATAAACAATTTATTTAGTTGGAAAGTGTAATTTAATTTCACTTTCAAGGTTACAAATTCGTATTCTCATCTAATCGACCGTGGATAATGGTTGTTGTGGAGGTAAAATCAGCAAAAGTGGATCTGATGGAACTCGTATGCCATATGTTGTTTATCGACATGTGATCCTTTTTGGTGTATATTTGGTCAGATTTTTGATGTAGCTAATGTGCTATTATTATTACAACATTCAATTCGATAATTTACGGTTTTATCGGCAAATTGTTTGGACATTTCAAGTTTTTTTTTCAAATAATAGACTGCTATGATGCGATTTCAGTTTTTGTCGAATGATATGTATAGATTTTAATGTAGAAGGAAATTTAATGTCCGAAACTGATTTATTTTGATTATTTTTGGGCGTATTTCATTAACCGTGCCATTATTTTCGCTATTATGAAATACTGCCGGTTTTTATATTTTCTCTCGGAAAATTCATTAAATGATAGCCATTGGTATTTTACTAAACATAAACATATTTGAAAATTGTTTGAAGTTTAACTGATAGTACTAAATTTAATGAATTTTCTGTCGATAATTTAAAATTTAAATGAAAAATTTCAATTTTCATTATTTACGAGTAACTTGGTACGAAAAGGAATCGTTTAACTGTTATTCTAGATTACAGACTACTTCAATATTTAAGGTACTACTTAATTTTCTTTTAATGAAGACATGTGATCATGTATTATTTAGAACCTTGGCATTAATTGTTTAAATTAATCCCATGGTGAAGTGGGTACCTACATATTCGTTGTTTAAGCCACTTGGAAGAAAATCCCTAATAAAAGACGTCAGATCATTTACCATTCCACACAAATTTGTAAGATTTACAAAAATTTCATTCTTATTCAAATTTTTATATTTATAGCATTACGTGCTATTCTATGTTTTTGTTGTCGTTTAAAAATTACGGTCTGAATTTTTTTATGTTCGCCATTATTTTATTTTATGTTCAAAAATAATTATGATTCATAACAAAATACTTGCTAAAATTAACTGGTGGTTCGTTTAAGTAAATGTTAAAATTAACTTCACTAATTTACATTTTTATCAACATAATCAGTAGAATAGTATGGAAAGCAAGAAATTTTTCTGCTTTAATAGGAAACAATAGCCAGTAATGCTCTAGAATTATGCTGAGTTACTCGAGTTAATAATTATCTGTCTGACTTTAGTAGCTTTGCCATTGTATGTGAATCTTTGCTTCCGCTCAGTCAGCAAGTTAGCTTCCTGTCACTGTAATACAATAGATGATGTCGTTGACACAAAATACATACAATTAGTAACAGGTGCTCTTCTTAAATGAAATTTCAATTTTTGAACACTTTAACGCCATCATTTCCGGGGATCAAATGCAGCTTTCCAACTCGGCACCCAGCAGAAGCGCAGAATTCGCAACCGACTCCATTATTATTAAATTAAAAGTGTTCGGTACAAGAAAAATATTATTAAAATTTTCGTGTACCACTTGCCCTACTTCTACGCCTGTGGCATAAGATTAGATTAAATTTTTACGACGAGTACACTTTTATAACTTCAAATCTTTGATGTTGCTTTTTCACTAAAGTGAAGAGAAGGTGACTCTGGCTACTACCTACTTTTCAGTAGCTATGTGTGGGGCCCGTGATGCAATTTAAAAGCACTTAAATATTAAAATTTTTGTAGTATAATTAAATAACCATCGTTATACCACATTATTAATTCGTTTTATTGTGCCTAAATCCTACATCCAAATGGATTTTATGTAATATTTAAATAAAAAAATCTGGAATTTGTCATTTCTCAACAATTTGTTAGCTAAATGTAGGATTCGAGAAAGCGATTGTTAAGTTTACTGTAGTCGTACTTGACAGAAAATTTTCCCTTTGCAAATGGCTTTTAATTTACAACTTAAGTTAACGACCTTTCCTTTCCCTATATACGAACTCCAGGCTCCAGGGCCTTGTTATTAGTGTTAGTTCTTGTTCATATTCAATGTTCTGGAAAGCTTTTCTGTTAACTGTGTCTCTTGGATTTTCTTTGATGGAATTAATTACCAACTTAGCTTTTGCCCATTTTATATAGGTAAATGTTGCTCTTGGATTTCTTTTTTATTCTCTATACCACATAAAATTATTTTATGTTTTTATCTGACGTCGAAACCTTTATAATGCCTCAAGAGTATAGCAGTAACGTACGACTTTATTTTCTTTTCATTAAATTTTCATTTTTTTTACTTTAGTTCAATCAGTTGGATTTTTGTCGAATTGATTTTATTTTTAAAAAGTTATGGCCATAAAAGCTACATAAAAGTTTTCTGTAATACATTACTTACGTGTAAAACCTCCAATAAATGCTTTTTAGTAGCACATCTTAAACCCGAATAAGATTCGATCCGAAAATTTAGAACCTTATCAATAATGTAAGAAACTTTCTTCCTTTAACTTGCCACGCTAACATAAAAACTGAAACGCCGTAAAGTTTATGTTCTGCCGCTACTTAAATTTTTTGAGTTCTTTTAATTTCTTTATTATTATAATTAGCTGTTACTCCTTTTATTTCATGGAGGATTTCTGCAGTAATAATTGGCATATCCGCTTATTACTTTTTTATTTATCGATAGTAGGTACGTGATTTAAGTTATAATGAGCATGCAATCCAAAAAGATTGACTTTCTGAACTAATTACAAGAATCGTGGAAATACTAATTAATTCTTTTTCTTGACTCTTTCAATAATTGACGTAACTTGCAAGGAATACTACTATAATTTCGCAGTGAGTTCTAATAAAAACTAACCTGTTCATCTCGATTCAAACATTTTCCCTTAACAATCTAATCTAATGGACTTTATAATTCAGGATTAATGATTTGCTTAATAATTTTACTTTATAGTTTCAATCATCAATATTAAATTATTATTGATGGCTTACGATCATTAAAATTAATAAATCAATTTAACTTCCAACGTGATTTTCCTGTTTATCTTGGCTTCAAGAAAATATGCAATTTACAGGTTGAAAAGTAATGCGGTTAAATCTTTTTTTGTTGTTTATACCAGCATTTTCTTACTTTTTTTATACGTCGCTTAAAAATGCATTTTTATTTTATTATTAGTTCTATGTAACTTATCGATTTATGTTAATAGACGCCGTAAAAATTGATTTTATAATTATTTAAGCAGCCAAGATGTATTAACACTGCGTTGTCTGAATTTTTGATCTGGCGATGTCATAAAAGATTTAACCACGAGCTCCTTAGAGGTCCACGAAAACGTGAAGATGTTGACACTGCCTGCATACGGCATGTGAAGGACTATTTTAATAAAAGCGAATTATTTTCGAATGGACCCGTATGGTCTTTGTAAGACATATTTGTGTTTTCTATAGAAATTTAATTAAGATGGTCAGATTGTATTACAAGGTTGTGTACAATGAGTATGGGAAAAAATTTATGAAGTAATTATGCTATTGATGGATATTTTTTTTGATTGGTACTTTATAACAGTACATTTCACTTGAATGGGCGTTGTTATTATTTTTTTAAACTTTTGTAATAAGCAATCGTTTCGGGCGTCGTTTATTTCCTCTTTGAAATCTCCTAGTGGCAGTAGGCGTGTTCGTGTGCAATAATTAGTTTTGTTAATTTACAACTCCAAAGGGCAATTTTTGTGATTAACAAGAGGTTGAATTATATTACTTTCAAAAATACTATTGTATTTAATTTAAAAAATGATGACGCTCAGATTTTGTTGTTGGCTTTGTTAACAAAAGAGTTTTCAAGAGGTTTTGTGTGTCCCGACGAGGGTTTGGCTTGTGCCAGAATTTTATAATATAAATAGAATCGGTCAATTTCCCGATATTACCTGCAGGGATTTAAGCCTTGTTAAATCCGAATCCTTGTTAAAGCCGAAATGGACTTGTGCGGACAACTGTGGACGAATTGATTTATAATAACTGTCTCGGTTATGCCCAAACAAGCCCAAAACTTTTATGCTTTACTAGCAAATCAAAATCTTTGTTCTAATTAATCCATCATCTGTAATAAATTAAAGTTGTATGCTCAAGCTTTTATCATAAAAAAATCATTATATTTTATCTGTAGCAATCAAAGGTGTAATTAATCTTAAATCTTACCAATAAACTGTATAGCCAATCGATATGTATGTATATTGTATATGATTAATAATAAAACCAATAATAACCTACACGTTTCGTTTCATGAGATTATTAATTACTACTTCTATTCATGTAACTGATCTTCATAACTGTCATTTTTTATTTCTCAAATTACTACTTGTAAATGCTAGGGGCCTTTGTATTAAATTTATTTTAAACTTCAAGAGAGTTCGGGCAGCTTTAACAACGGAAATTTATATTATTATATTGAAAATTGATACATTCTTTTGTATAACGATACATCTGTGTAGTTTTTTCGATTTTTTATTTCTTCCTTAAATTATTCTTTATATACGGATGCTGTATTTGTTTTATTTCTGAGCTAGCTACAACGAGAAAAGTTCAAGTTCAAGATGTTAAATCGTTTTTACGTGCTTACGTAATAGGGAATCGAGTGGATAATTCATCGTTTTTTTTTTAATTTCCTCTTCTTACTTACTATGACAGAATAAATAAATGGTCTACGTCAAAAAATAATTAATATTGCTTAAAAAGTGAGGATGTATGTTTTTTTATAACCACAAGGGAAATTATATGACAATGATGAGCAAAATTACGGACTTAAACTGCAATATTATGTTCATCATTAATTTAGATTAGATTATGCCAAAGGAAATAAATTTGCTACTTTCGTGTTTTGAAGCTTCCACAGTCAGGTTGCAGTTCGCTTACTTAAGACCTTTTGGTCTATCCGGAATGCACCGAAAAATCACCTCAGTAATTTGCATTTTCCTGGTATGATCATGTCGGCGTTGGTGTTTGACGGTGTAATAAATAACTATTATACATATTAAACCAACTTCAGTGTTCCGGTGATGTGTTATCACCCCTACTTGTAAATTATGCTCCAAAAAGCACACGTAATAGTATCTTTGATTTAGAGTTTAATATTCTATATAAATCACCCACTTAAGCATGCAATCTCTTTACTACAAGTTTTCGTTTTGTCGATTTACGACGTACTTTTACAATTTTTGTATAATCCATGGATAAATCAAACATTGATTGAATAAACGATTTCATTTTAATTACTTTTTGAATAGAAAAAGTTTCTGACAATTTTTAATGTTACTTGCAATCGTTGATTTTTTCAATTTGCTGATATTCTAAATTACAGTTTGAAATCGATGAACATTAATTCTCTTCCTAATTTGAAGGTATTTCAAATGTTGTGCGTTAATTCACACATCATTAACTGTTGAGTTGTACTCCAGCTCTTACGATTACTTCTATTTTATGGAATGTATCTGCCAAATACTCCAAAAACCTTGTATTGATGATTATTAGGAGTAATCTGCAGGTATTCCATATCATTTTTGCGCTTTTTACATCCATCCTTCTGGGTGAGATAAGTAAAAATTAATTTTGACAACAGCTTTTAGTTTACATTCCCCACTAATACAGGATAAAATTTATTGTCACAAATTGGGGAACTATAAATTATAACCTATAAATTAAAAATTAACTAGTACAACTTCTAATTTCGAGGAACTGTAAAAATCATATTATTATTTAACAAGCAATATCATTTTTATACCTTTACATGTTTCGCCATAAAACGTGAAAAATATTGATAAGGTACAGGAAATATATTTAATTATTAAGTAGATGATATATTTTTTCTTGAGAATGTCATGAATTTTTATGAAAGTTAAATATTGGAATAAATTCCTGAATTTCCTGGTAATTGGCTGTATTGAAACCAAATTAATTGATATAGATTTTAAAATCTGAATTTGGAAAAAAATTTAATTTTATTAATTACTCTTAACAAAAATCACGTATCAAAAAATAATAATACCAATAATGCTTAATTTAAGACTTGAAAATTTGAAATACCGGTAAATCTGAAGGAACTATTAAAATTATTTATTGATTTCAATTTTGACTCTCTAAAATATTTCATAAAAGAATTTTACATAAATCTACCGTATTCATGTATTAACAGGTGCCAGATATGAATTTTAGCATTATAAAGAAATGTATAAATCTCGTGAAAGTAAATTTAATTTTCGTAAGAATATTAGAAGAATGGTACTGTGAGAAAAATCATAAAATTGTGCATAACACGTAATTAGCAATACAAATTTAATTTAGTGGTAAAATGAAAATTTTAGAGCTGTGTGTTACATTTTTAAACGCTTAAGTCACTTTGACAGCACACACCATTATGAAAATTTAAACTGAATATATGGATGGACAAAATTGGAATTGTCAAATTGCCATGTGCTGCATAATTATATTCAATAATTGATAAATGCAGTTATTGTCGAATTAATTTGCATTATTAACGTCAGATGGCTGAAAATTTTATTCCGGCAGCGGGTGCACAAACACATCAAGATTTTTTTTCACTTTTACGACATTTCCATAATTATTATTGGAAGATGACTTGTTCAGTTAATTACAGCGTTGTTCGCATCTGCAGAGGCTTTATACGAATTCTACCTACAGGGATATTATAAATCACATTTCAAATGCGCAATATTCCGTGCCCCATGTTGGGATTTTATAAATTATTCCACAATATTAATTGTTCTCTACTTTGGGCTTTGGGGCATATTAAGGGTTGGAAACAACTAGAGAAGTACGAAAGACTTTTTGTATCAAAACTTTTCAAATCTTGTAACAGCAGATAGAAATTTACTGGTACTTTAATTTTAGTAGGTAACACATTTAAATTTAACATAATAAAATTTTTATTATTATGAATGTCAAATTTGATTATTGTCATAAATCTTGAATTAAATTGAACCATTATGCAAATTACTATAACTTAAATGAAACGTTTTACTTAGATTTATCAATCACTCCTACTTGTGCTTCTATATTTGGCAAATTACTTTGCATTAAGTGAATTTGATGTTTCACTTAAACACTTACGTTGAGAGACATTGTATAGCTCTAATCTTTCGACGCCATTAGAATATAAATTATTTACATTATGAATAAACAAGTTATCTAAATAAATTTTTTTTTCAGGTGGTTTTGCCATTTTGACGACGATAATTATGTAAACGTACCACGTTTAGTGCGATTCCTAGGAGATTACAATCCGAGAGAAGACTGGTATTTGGGCAAACCCAGCATTAAGGCACCTATTGAAATGTGGACCAAACATAAAACGGTTAGTAACTTTTGATTAAACAATTTTTGTAACTGTGAGTGTCGGTGAGGATGTATCAATTTTTGGTATTTAGAAAGGCACGTGTTGCTGCTATCCACTAGTAAAAAAGGAAATTATGCAAAATCATGAAAATTGCTTCGTTTCAGTATCTCGACTAAATTTAAATAAAAAATTGAAAAATAACACATCCGTAGCTAATGCTTAATAGCTTACTTTTTACAGCTACCGTTCAATTTCACGCCATTGAAGATTGGTTTCGGTATTTACACCAAATTTTTATTCGTATTTTTGAATAAATGAAAAGAATTGTATGTGGTAAAAACGGCATAGTTTCTTTTTAGTCATAATATTGATTTTTAAATCTGTGCTTGCTCGTCGCAAGTTTCATTTTATATGAAGTTCTAATGGAAAAATATTGTTTTGATTTGTTTTATTTTAATTTTTTCTTAGGAAAATTAAATTTTATAAATTCATATTTTATCTTCTTCAAGCTTCAATTTTAACTTTATTGAAATAAATGGAATCTGCACTTTATTTTCAATATCTACTGTAAATCTGAGATGACAAAAAAGTTACAACTCAAAATAACCGCTTCCCTAGGGCAAATGTAAGCAAAAAGTTTGTTTTTCCTTTTTCTTAGCTGATAATTCAAGAGAATTAATTATTCATGAATTAACCGTAGAAGTGTGATCGTTTTCACACATCCCGGCGTAACGGTGCCGGTACTGCGGATGTAGAGTTAATCAAAGCCTTCAATTTTGCCGGACCGCGCTACGTGTGAAGACTTCCAGTTGATTATATTGCATCCGGTACATCGGCTCCGGTTTTGCTTTAGATACAAGAGTATAATGCTCTGCCAACATTGTAGCAGAATCTCATTTGATTATATATTTTTTCTTAACAGCTGTTCCTTGACCTGAATAGGTTTTTGTACTGCGAAAATTTTAATACAAATTTCAGTAATTTTCTGAAAGTAATTAGGTACTCGATTGCTCCAGGGAATTATACGAATAAAAGGTTTCATTGCAGTTTGGCAGTTGTTATCACTTTTGAAAATCTACATCGAAGTTAGTGAACGTAATTTCAGTTCGTCTTAATTTGGGATTAAGTACAGCACTTAGTTTGTGAACAAAGTGATTCTTATTTTTTTGGATACAATATTATTTTTCTGGATGAGTAGATATTAATTCTGAATTTCAAGTCACGCCTGTTACCAGATGGTTAAAATTTTAAGTACTACTTAGTAGACTTTTTTGGCAAAATTGTTATTATTTATCTCCAAATTATTGAAGATCCACATCGTTGCAGTTGCAATTATCGTATGATATTTTTGACATTTTGCTGCCAAAACAAATTGGATATCCCAATTTCAAATCTCATTTTGAATTGAGCTCCATTTTTGCTGTACAGATTTCTGACAGCAAACCATCTCATCTTTCAATTTTTTCCAAAAATTCGAGCGTACACCAATTGGGTTTCGGATATTACTACGACACATGTGCATTTTCGTAACCGAATTAAGTGAAAGCATTGCAGACAGCTGAAACACTTCGATTCAACATCGTAACAAACTCTTTATTGGAAAAATTGAACTGTATTGATCTGGAAAACCTGTAGTTTCCACAATATGGCGCCACTAAACTTGCGATAAATACAGTGCAGTCATTGTACATAAAGTTTCCGGAACGTGTCATCTTTTATTTTGGCGATCAAAATTCACGTTGTTAGATTTGTTTCTCTAGGGCTTTCTGAAGGAAAAGTCCATGAGAAGGAATTCACAAATAATTTTTTGATTGTGTTATTGGCGAAATTGATTAGTATTGTGCAAAATTATCATAACAAAATTTACCAAACATAATCCTGACTGATATTTGCCAGATATTTGTACTTTACTTTTAAAAAAATTGTCGGTACTTCTAGAAGAAATAATTCGTTTCATTAAAAGATTAAAATAACACCTCCCGTTTATATAAGCGTCATTTTTAATACTGCATCCATGAGTTCTATTATCTTCTTAATTTAAATATTTAAAAGATAAATAATAATCGTTGGAAGAAATTCATAATAAAAGATTTTAATTATTATCATTTTAAAATTTTTTGGCAACAATAACGTATTTTTCTTAATTTATGGTTTCCGTTTATAGCGGTTTTGCTTATTGTAATGTTTCCGTATAAAAAGAGTAATTTTTTCCGTTATCTGTGAAGCGATAACTTAACTCAAACCTACACTTGCCTTGTCCTACGTCGATTCTGCAGGACCTCTTGAAGTGTTTCACTGAACTGTGAAATAACGGGTGCCAGGTATTTCAATACAACAGAGAAGATGAGATGTTTTATTAAATAACTAATAAGGTATAATAAATTAAAAGTTGAATAATATAAGTTATAAATTCCAAAATCAGGAGCTATGTATGTACGTAGTTATTATTTTGGCTGAGTAAGTAATAGGAGTATTTAGCCTGACGTTTCGGGTTTTTGTGGATAAATAATAAACGAATTAAAAAATTCAAAATTTTGAACAAAGGAATTATTACAGTAGTACTCGTAAATACTTATCAAATTTGGTAGAAATTTTATTATTCTTTATTAGTTGTTAATTCAATTTCAAATTGATTTGCCTTTTATTTAAGTATTCTATTATTTATTTAATCCCCAATTTGAAAACTCAACTTTGGAAGTCAATAAAGGAATTTTACCGCTTCTTCCCCAGGTTATTTAATTTTTTGTAAAATCACCTTGTTCTCTTGAGTCGATGAGGTAAACAGACAAGCCTCCATTTTTGATACAGGTTCTACAAGAACATGACAGCACCGTAAATCTATCTGAAAATTGATTAGTAATAGGAATAACAAGTTGAATTTTAACTTTTCCGTAAAAGCAATCGTTGTACAGAACGTGAAAATTTATTACACCGTTTCAGTACAAGGGTAGAAAATCAGTGCTACTTTATCCTCATTTTCAGGGACTAAATTTTCATATTTACTCTCGAAGGGCTAAAATTCCAATTAGTTTCCAAGGGACTAAACTAATTCATTAGAATATAACCACGAAATACAACAAAAATACAACATTGTAAATATTGTGGGGTCAACTTGCAGTGCTTCTAATTTTGCAGCATTTTTTGGATTTAGAAAAAGGAAAGCTACGAAATTAGAAATACTGCGAAATAAGGTAAGTCTGTCTGCCTAACTTTTACTACCGGAAGTACAAATTAGCTTACTGTGCAGGAAATGGAATTGTCTAAAGTGAAGATTATATAGCTAGTCATTACTCACTATTATGGTATTATACTGACACACAACTTTATCGCTGAACTAATAATCGTGTGGAGAAAATCGGTTACAGTAACAAAAATTTTCATCTTCACGTTACTAGTTACTGTTTTACTTATAATAAAGTTACATTCGTTTTCATGTTAAGGTTGTTAAACGCACAATTGTGCGCAATTACGCAGAGCTTTAAAAGTGCTTTGAAATCTGCAGTGTAGGTACACGTAGTAATAACGTAGAGCTTTCAGTTGATGAACGACTGCGTGTGTTAGAGAGGCGTAAGCATCCAAGTGGAAAGCTTTTCCATATCATACCCTAATATCAAACTGGCTGCTAGCCAGGAAGCGATTTTATTCGCTGCACTAACGGTACAATATAAAACTTGGATAGGCTTTTACTGAAAGGATAAATCTGTTTTTAAATTTATTAAATCTGTAATTGACATTTTATTACATTATCTAATTTCGTTAATAGAATTCTGAATACTTTGACGTTATTTCGACATTATTTGTTCATGTAATATTTCCTCCCTTAAATATTTTTAATTAAATTTTCTCTAAATATTCCATTTTAACGTTTTTAGATATTAAAGCCGTAAAGCATTATCAGATAACGGTAACCATCTAAAAGTTTGCTTTAAGCAAAAAGGCATTTTGTAAGAAGCTTTTCTCTATTTGGGATTTAACTTGTTAAGTTTCTTGTAAAGTTTTTCTCATATGTCGACTGTCGTCATTTCATATACTTGTTTCGATAAGAAGCTTAATTTACGAGCTTAATATTTAAAAATATATTAACTTTGAAATTCCGTTCTATAAGAAAAATTAATTAACTTGGAAGTGCATAATGAATTCAAGAAGTTGCAAATGTTATGAAGGATAATTAACGATTTTCAGTATCCACTCTTCTCATAATTAAAAATTGATTAGATATTCTGGAATCTTGTTCGACGATAATTAAAATTTTTAAATGAAATATACCGCATTTTGGTATATTATATAAAAACTTCCAGTGTGGTACGACTCCCTGAAGTTTGGGGTTAGCAAATCCATATGAGGAATTCTCAAATATTAGATCGTAACGCTTACTTAAAAATGAAAATGTAAAAATAAGAAAAACTTTAATTATTACTTTGGTGCGCCGTATTGTACGGATTTCAGTGACACCCAACATATAACTTGTTTGTAAGTGTTCTTGTATGAGAATTCGTTATCTGATAGAAAAAGACACCCCGCAGATAGTTATAAACAACAACTCTCATAAATCCTTCTGGCTATAAGAAGTGAACTGGCCCAGTAGCGCTGTGTTAGCGATCTCTTAAGAGAACCACGCCTTGTGCAAGTTTAAAACACTCTATGTATCCATCTTTGCTTATCTCTGACTTAAAGCGAGATAGATGGAAAAATAAAGTGCAAAAATCTAGAACAGAAATTAGAAAGGCACGAGTGTTTCAGTCACGATTCACAGTTTGTCAGGGATAACTATTCATTGGAAACTACTCGCATATTACTATTTCATGTCAGATGTCAGTTAATTAATGACCACGCCTAACCTTTTTTTAACTGCAGAGTTGTTGCTTCTAGAAATCTTATGTATGCTAGAGTAAATGATAGGTAGCTATTAAAAACTCACTTCCTTGATTCTTTTATAAAAAATTTGAATAATTACTAAATTAACGAACCGATTGAACTGCTAACGAGATCAACGGCTATAGACTTGTTTTCCTGCATAAATAAGGCGCGTTCGTTATTTTTTCATTAAAATAATTTTCAGTTTTTTGAACGATTAATTCTTTTTTTTTGTGAAAACCTGTTTTTGAAATCGACAAAATTTCTAATTTGTTTTCTCAAGTATTTTTATGTGGATTACTAAACTGTTAAGAATTTTTTTATGATCGCATTTCTGATTGGTAATTTTTAATCGCCTTCATTAAAATTTGATAATTAAATTCTGGTAGTAGCAATAACTAAAAATTTCGAACCGTTTTGACAGATAAGTAGGTGTTTAAAAATTAACTAGTGTTTTTACACATAGCCCCCGCGGCGTACCCATTAACGAAATCAAGCCAGTTTTACTTCAACAGAAAATTAGTTTCGGAAATTAATAAAAATAAAAGTACATCTGTAAGAGTTTAAAAAAGCTATCACAGTGGCAAGTAATTGCTAAAACACTCGTTACTAAATTTTTCCCCATCATGTGCCATATAATGTGGTTATAGTGGTCGTTGAACTTAATTAAATGAAATTAATTTAGAGCACCTTTTAATTTTTGGAAACCTACGTATTTTATCTTCCAACAACACTTATCCCGACTTTTATTTAATCTCCTATATGGAATCCACAAAAGCTGACTATTCATAATATCTTTTCTTTGTCTACGTTGAGAAATAAGAAAAATGTAAATTTTATATAGAAGTCCGGTAAACAAGAATTGGAGAACGTGCCAGCATATCGCATACATATGAATATTTGAAAGAAGCAAAACTTGGCTAAAAAGTATTGAAATATTGGAAATTGTCTGATAGCAAGTTAAAGTGGAAACTTTTTTATTTAAAAGGCGACCCGCGTCACTGTTATAGCAATGTGCGGTTATGTTTGGCGTTGGGGGAGTTAATGAACAATATTTAACGATGCTTTTTTTTCACTTTATTATACACACAGATTATTCCAGATGGTAATCAGTTTACTGATGTGTTAATTTATCGTGTAAAACAAGTTGTTTTTATTATTTTATTTTAGAAAAATTTATGTACACGGGAAAAGATTCTTGCTACCTCAGTAGTGTTAATAATTCAGGGAAAACTGAACAAAAACAAAGATCTACAAATGTACACTTTTCTTTTGATGCCGTCATGTTTAGGTCGACAAGTTGCATCTATAAATGGAAGGCATCGTTGCATAGCAGTGGCTGTCAAAAAAATCAGTTGCAAAAGTCACTCGTGTGATTTTCACTTCGTAGTATTAGCATGTGCCTCGATGAATCCACACAATAAAGTGTGGTGAACGATTTTAAATAAAAGCGTGATTTTGTTTTGTTCCAAGCATAGAAATCATGTAATTTTATTTTTATATGAAATGTAATTGTAGCATTTGAGTTTGGTAATTATCTCATTTCCATTTGAGAAAATACAAAATCTTCGAATGTTTTCGTCAATTCTAATCAAATGTTTTTGTGTAAAATGCTTTCAGCTGCGAATACCAGTTTCTCGTTAACAAATCTCTGATTTAGATATGTGTATCTACGTTGTAGATCTCTTACAAAAGTTTGAGACAGCATTTCCAAGTTGGTTTATTTTACGTAATTTTCTAGTTTCAGGAGCTTTAGGCTTAAATAGAAATTTCTGCAAATATAACGTTCAAAGGTACAATTATATTTTCACTAGCAGCTAACAAACAATATTTTCAAAGCTCGCATATAGAAAGCTTAATTATTGCGAATATGTAAATTTACATAAATTATGCAAGGTGACTTGGTTCGGATCGATATCAAATCAGATTAAATTAACGTTAATCATTTTAACGCTGCGTTTTCAAATACATGTCTACTTATTAATGTTTTATGGATAAATCGATAACTTAAAGCCAATTAATTTAAAAGTCACTTATAGTTAATCGTCTTTAGAACAATCATCGGTTTTATTTTATGACTTGAAATCTGAAATATTTTAAAATTGGAGGAAAACCAGCATCATCAAATTTTCCAATTAATAAAATTTATTATAAAGGCTTTCTACATACAGAGCAGTGCAAAATAAAAGTACAATTGTTGAATTTCAGAAACAATTTCAATCTATGGTTTTCTTTCTCAAATAACATTAATTTCGAATTGTTCTAAAATCTCGCATGCAATTTCTGGTTGCTCCAAATATTATTTATTAATTTGGGAAGTTTCCGTCTCGGAGGGATACTTTTATCGATGTTTATAGTATTTCCTGATACAACACATATTTTTTTGTTTGGAGTTTGTTAGGTATTTCAAATTAATTTACTTTGAAAAATTTCATTGGTTTCTTTCTTTAGTAAAATGGTTGTATCAAGTTCTGAAAACAGACTTCTTACAAAAATTACTTCCATATATTGCGTATTTGGTGGCGGAATTCGCAATATACCAGGCTTTTCTTAACAATGCAAGTTTTAGAAATGTTATAAGGAAAAGCTATTGATTCAATTTGACATTTTGGATTGTTGGGCGAAAAAACTTTATTAAATATTTGTCCCATTCATCACGTCCCTCCAAGATGTACGTGTCTACACTATAGTGGCTTTGCTATTATCTTTTCAATATAGCGGGGTCACCATAATAATTGTGTTTGCGTTCAAATAGGCTGGCGGTCATTGTTTATATGACAAGTGCCAATCAATTTTCGTCAGGATATGTCTTTAACGCTATCAAACTTATCGCTAAGATTAAATCTTTCGTAACCACCAATCGTTGCTTTTTTCAATTTTCTTAAATTGTTTGCGACAAGATTAACGCAGCACGTCCGTGATGTCCTGAGATAAATAAATATTCATGATTTCTTGATTTCATCTCATAAATTATTATTTTATCTTAGCGAGTCTAAAATATTCAAATTATTTTCTATTTTCTGCCTAATCATTTAATTTGGAACAGTGGACCAAGAACAATTTTAATCTTGAATATAATTTTATGGCTCGAAAATATGTAACGTCAGAAAGTTTTAATTAGATGTGGGATTAAATTAGATTAATAAGCGATCGCCGATTATTCGACAAGTTTTATAAATTAAAACCAGTTTCACAAGATCAATTTTTTTTTATGTTACTCTTGAAAATACTTAAAATGTTTTATATTTTATTATAATTATTATTACAAAATTAAAATTACATCATAAAGAGACAAATATTCTTTAGGTATCTTACAAAATATCGTTTTAATTAATTGTCAAGATTTTGAAAACGGTAAATGTTACGTGGTTGAAATAAAATCTTTGAAAATCAGCAGGTGCATACAGCATACCTGATGTTGCATGTTATAATGTATTTTTATCACCATCATTTTTATTTAAATTCTAAAGGTATCAGGTGGATATTAAAAATCAGACTCAATCTTTTTAGGAGCGGGCATAAAAATAATTCTTGTTCGATTAATTTCGCCGAAAAAATTGGGTATTATTAATTTATAGAAACCGATGTTCTTAAAGGGTTAACAAATCATCCCTTTTCAGTCATCACGAATTAAATTAGTCAGTGGTCAACATTTGTAATAAATTTTGTTCGGTAAATACCTCGATGACACTCCTGAATTATATAGAAACTTTGGGTTGTATCCCGGAGTGAGTGGTAATGATCACTAATTTTCTTCTTATTTTACAGAAAAAAGCCAAGTTTTGGTTCGCTACGGGAGGCGCTGGATACTGTTTAAGTCGAGCGTTAGCTTTAAAAATGATGCCAGTTGCCGGGTAAGTTTCAATAAAAAAGAATTTATTACCTTTGGGCTGCCTACGATTTTACTTTATTTAAGAAGGTAAAATTGTATTAATTTAGTGGAAAATATCGCCTGAATACTTCACTTGTTTCTAGTATTTTGCTGAAAGCACCCTTTTTATGACAGTGTCATCTACTTGATGGTAGATACAAGGTTTGCTGACAACGTTTATAAATGATACAAAAACCACTTCTGAGATTACCAACCAGCAATTTTTATGACGCTCGCAGCAAAAACTATTGAAATATTACAAAAAAGAAAAATAATTAAGAACGTAACATTTTGAAATTTTGCCATGAAATAATGAAAACTAGCCGGGTTTCTTTTCACACACAGAAGGGTTGAAGTGATTAAATTAGCCCGAGTTTTACACAAAACCGGATATATGTAAATGAGTGAGCGCATTTTAATTAGACCAAAGTTTTGCAATTAGCTTATCACCTCGAATCATTAAACCATGGTGATCGATCTTACTTAACAATGCTTGAAATTGCAAATTAATTAAAGAGCAACCAAAAGGCATAGCACAATAACTTCATATTAATTTATACACTAATGAAGCATAAAATATTTTTTAATGATAATAGTTTTTAGCAAGTTAGCGGCTTTATTTGAAATCTTCGCTTCGGTGAACGTATATTTTACGCCTTGTGCTTTTTTCGGGACAATTTTTTGTATACGGAATCCAAATGTCGCTCAAAGAATTCGACAACACAAAAGTGCTCTTCTTAATTGACAGTTCTGATTAGATAGAACCGAGTCATTAATCTCGAAAGTAATTCGACTTCTATTCGGTTACAATAAAGTCGAAAATATTTAAAATGTTTGGAGATAAAAATTAATGAGTGACAGAAAAAGATAGCATCCAATTAGTTGGTGGATTTGCTTATGAAAAGAGAGACGGCTATAAATTTAGCACACAATTTCTTATTTTTTGAGATAGTATTATGTCGACTGTGGATTTATTTAAATGGAAAGAAAAACTAAACCAACTGAAAAAGCTACAGGTACTTTGGAACGAACAATCGAATTTGTTTAATTTGGTCCATGTTAGCTTTGACAAGCCGCTTTAAATCTCATTATGAAATACCTGACCGTTTCTAATTTAACTCCCTATTATACTTTATCTGTTTGCTCGTTAGTGTGCTAAATTTTTGGAATTATTGGAATCAACCATTGTTTTAATCGAATTATGATCGAATGAAATGATAAAGATCGGTCACGATTATTTTCAATACAAAAATTTCTTACCGGCAAATTCACTCAAGTAAGTGCAACCGCTTGAATTAGTTTTCTTTGCGGTTTTATAGTTTAAAAAATTAAATAACGGCTCGATCAGAATCACACTGGTGGTTAAATTACTAAAGGAGTTACGTGGAAGAATGTCTTTTACAGGCCACACCTGAATTGCCTACATCTTTTCTTATTATAAAATTTTGCATGCCCATTTTTTTCCGAACAATATTTTGCCCGATTTTTGGCACGATCCAAATGGTCGGCAGATCAAATAATCAAAAAAAACATACAGATTATATACCCTATCAAAAACTGTTATTTGGTTTTATGGATGTAATTAATGAATTTATACGGTGTAAATTATGTGCTATTATAAAAATAATAATTTAATTAATAGTTTTGTAGTGTTGGAATTTAAATACAGAATTAATATGAGTGAGTGGTAATTTAATATTTTTGGAGCTTCTTTTTATTGCCTGATTATATGCTTTTTAAATTGGTCAATAGGAGTAGCCATTGGAACAAAAAATGAGGGATAATGAGAAAAGGCGGATGGACAATATAAAAATAAGATGTGGTCTTAGATTGAACACGTGCGTGAGACTATAATAAAGTGTAACCGGCAGGTGGTGTTCGGAGACTTCTCGTCTGGGTCCATCATTATCTGCGAAGGGATGATAACAATCGATCTATCGAACCTGCTCCGCTTTTATTAACAATGTTTCTATTTTATTTGCTTTTCAGGTATATTTGCATCGATTTCGATTGAAATAAATTAAAACGTCGAATAAAAAGAAATTATCTGGTTTAGTTATACGGCCCTCGAGGGAATCTGGGTTAGTTCGTGTTGACCACGCGCCCGCCGCTTCGGTTATAAATGTTCACGAAAACGAAAACCACTGCTCAGAAAGTTGCTACCTGAACCAAGTTTTTAATTCATTGCAATGGTGCTTTAGATTTACTCTTCCAACTATAGAAAAATAAATTAAAAGCTTTTACCAAAAGCGCACAGACGGAAAATCGATGGAAATGCTCCCTCTGTTATTTAAAAAGAAATTTACTTTTATGTGTTTAAATTGGATAATTAAAAGGATTATGTTATGAGATACATCACAAAAGTACACCAAATTAATAGACACACGTAAACACATAAAAGGTTATGTTTACAAAAATGGAAGACTGAAAACATTTGTTTTAATATGAGGATACACAACTTTAAATGCATCCCTTTACAAATGTTTTTGTAATTTCAATTTTACTCTTATTAGTTATCTCTTATCTATATAGGTCATAATTAAAACTCTTTTATAATGTACTAATGGTATATTATATCCGGATTTTACTATATTTTTATTATAATTGAACGGACAACTGGATGTGAGACAGAAGCTGGAAAAACCCTTGATTTGAGCGAAAATGAAAATAATTATTCCGGATCAAAATAACAATAGTTTGAAATCAGGAAGACAAGAACATTAAGAAAAGCACAATGATGAAAGAAAAGTAAACAGGAAATCGAGGAGTTTTCATTAAACTTTTACACCTAGGGAATAAAGAGAACGAAAAAACCAAATTGGAGAGGTTCAATACAGAAAGAGATGAAAGAAGATATAGACTATTTTTTTTTATCATAAAGCAAGTAGAGACAGTAAAGTCACGGAGATTAATCATCCCCAAGAAATGGATTTAAAAAGTTCTTAATGAACGTTTTTCAAAGAATTTTTGAGATCCATTGAGAGCTATTTTACAATTTTGATTTCATAAAAATATTTACAAAAGGAAATTTTGCAAAGTACAAATAAATTTAATTTATGATTTCGTTTATCTATCGAGTAACTTTTAATCGATTTGATTTCATTGGTTGCTTTAGAATTTGCGATCGGTTTCGAACAAAGCTATTCAAGCGTTTCCCTTAAATACAGGTTAATGGTTAAATTTTGTAATATCATGTAGCTTAATGAAGGAAATTCAGTCGTTTGCTATTGAAATTATTAGAATTACAAAAAATATATCGATCTTAAAAATTCTTCTCATACAGAATTTTAACGATATCTTTAAGGAAGGATAAAAATGTAATTAATTAAATGTTATTTGTATAAGAAACTCTTAAAATTGAAAAAAAATTTAGGTGGAACTTTTATGGCTTGCACGATCAGAGGAAAATTAAGTTAACGTTACTCTGGGATAATTGATTTTGCGTTTATCTCTTTTTAGTTAAGAAAGCGTGGGTTAACGAGTTGCATTTGACATTTATTTCTTTTGTTACAGTGGCGGTAAATTTAAAAGCACAGGAGAAACCGTGAACCTAACCGACGACGTCACCATGGGATACATCGTTGGTAAGTACAACGTAATTGAGGAAACGTCAATTACATTAAATTTGAACCAATTCATATGATACGACAAATTAAACGACACCTACGATATTTATTTTATTATTTTGTTTTAGAGCACCTACTGAAAAAACCATTAACGGTGGTAGATCAATTTCATTCCCATTTGGAATCGATGAAATTTATCCGACAAGAAATTATAAACGATCAGGTAATTTTATTTTTTAGCCCTAAAATCAAAAGAAAGTTACGTAATTTTGTTTTTCTGAAATTTACAATCCTCTTCTTTACCTTCCTTCTATTATATCACTGTAAATGGAACGCAATAAACAACCCAGATAAAAAATAAAAATAATCCATTTAGAGACTCAGGAGGCCCATTAATTTAAAGCCACGCTGTGAGCTCCATTGAATAAATATCGAACTAACTATATTTTTATTTTAATAACAAACATTTATTTAATATAATAATTAATTATTTTTTTTATTGTAATAGATTTCATTTAGCTACAAGAAGTACAGTAAAGAATGGAATATTATAAAAATAAAAGGATTCGATCTTAAGGACGATCCAACGAGGTGAGTTGTTTTTTGTTTTGTTTTTACATAAATTTGCACTACAGTATTCATCGATTTCTAATCATATCTCCGGATGTAATTAGATCGAGTCACTGGTCGTACATGTTTCTGTGCTTTCAATAATAGGAAACTGTGCTGACATAATGAAGTTTCTATTAGTTTTCCCTACTCTCCCATATCTGAGGTCAACGTTCGAATTTTCAGGGAGCAAATATGATTAGACACCTATTGAATTTGTGGCGTCATTTAAACACGATTAAATTCAAGCCAAAATTAATTTAGAAACTTATTAATTCAAAATTTGAAGTAATATAATTTTGCTTTAAAAAATATAATCGAAGGGTTGGTTTTACTAGTTGCTTATACTATTTTTTGCACTTTCGAATCATCATTACCAATTTCATAAAGTAATTTATTTTATCGCGTCTGAAATCAGAACAAAAATAATAGGAATGAACAGGTGATTTGTTTATAAATAGAAATCCGTTTGTTGTTTAAGTGCTTTTCAATTTTCTATTTTTTTTCATCGTTTTAACATACACAATATCGAGGAACTATAATAATTTTATTGCAATTTTGATTATAAATTAGTCTTAGCACCTGCCGGTACAAAGTTTAATGGCTTTATATTGTATTCATTGCTTTTTTAACCTTGTCAATTTCAAAATAAGTGTTTATATATTTTTTTATTTTAAATTAACTCTTTATGAGTGTATAAAATATTGCTTAATTAACATAACACGCTTTTAATCGCTACAGTAGAATCTATAACAAGATTTTTGTGCGTTAAAAAAATTTGTGCCTGATTATTTAATACATTATTATAGTTTATGATTATTAATATTTTTTCTCTCTTTTTTTAGATTTTTATCCTTGCATTGCTATTTGTTCCCATACTTTAAATTTTGTCCAAGATGAAATTAAGTATTCTGAAGAAAAACCACAAAATGGAACTTGTTACTTGATCTGTGATTATATTTCGCTTTCTTGAAATTTTTATTATTTGTTATATTTATATTTAATTTTAATTAATATAATTTTTGTATATATTGTAAATATATTGGTATTTTAACGAACTAGTCTTGTGGAAGCACTATAATTAGATAATCGACGTAGTTAATATGTGTGTATAGAAAAAGAAATAATTACGAACAACTTTTCTTCAACTAGAGCAATTACTAGTCTTTTGAAAGTGATTCAAGTTATTATTTTATATGTAAGTAATCCGTTTTTATTATGTCCTTTTAATGATCACGTTTTATGTTCTTTTCTCCAATAAAATATTGTTTAGCATTTTAATTTCAATTTCGTTCATTCATGTAGTTATAAAATAAAACTGTTCAAAAAAAATTTGATTTGTAAAAATTGTAAATAAATTATGTAGATTTGTATTTACGCCTAGATTTATAGAGATATTTATGTTGAAAATATATATGAATCTTAATAAATTTTATTATGGTATTTTTTTAAATTATTTACTACTTTTTTAACCGTCTTCGCGGATAAGGGAAGCCTACAGCTGATGAATCTCAATTTTGTTCATAATTTGTAAATGAAAGTGATAAATGTATCAGAATTTATTCTAATCTGCCCTATTTTGGAAATAAATCACATTTAAAAGTAATTTTATTGCAGTGTTATTTAGATAGGTAGTGAGAATTTCCATTACCCACAGTAAATATCTTATTACTCCCACTATCCATAAACGAACTTTAAATGCAATTTACTTCCAAAATAAGGTACATAAATATTCGACCGAATCATTGGAACACCGAAAGTTACGTCCGTCTATTTGCTTTCTTATGTGTGTCAATTTCAATTATTTTATCATCGACCGACAGCCTCTGCATTTTAACAGTCAGTCGGCAAATTGGCCTGCCGTTAAAATTTAAACGATTGAATAATCAAATCTACGGCTCGGTTTAACGTACCTACCATATTTTTAAAGCCAATATTTACTTATGAAGTCTGAATTTTGTATTTCATGTGATGCCGGAGGTCTGAATAGATTCGCACTGAGTGATACTTTTTTTTTCTAAAACTAAGTTTTCACATTTGAAGAATTCTCAATACAAAATAATTTGAAATTGTTATGAGTTTCGGAACTCATTTATACCATCGTATATTCGATTTGATACACTGATTGATTTTCGTAGTTTAATTGACTTTCTAACTTGTTTCTATCGTTCAGAAAATTCAATATATTTTTTGCTATTAAATTATTTGATTTTTGAAAGATTTGTTGAAAGAAATTTGAGTAGTTTAAAAATAATTAAAACTTCCCATGTTATGTCCTAATCGGGCATTAAAATAATTATTTCGTAAAACTTAAAGTAATGTAGGGGAGAGAGGGGTAGACGTAGGCACAAATCTATCAAAAAATCTACTAATTTAATGATATAAAATTCAGATCTATCTGATTGTAATTTTATTAGGACGTGCAACGCAGTGTGTTTGGCGGTTATTGCTGGTCGTAGAAACTTTACCTGGTTGGGATCGAGTTGCAAACCAATCGAGTTTCCAACTTTGGCAAGCTACCCGTCCGTGGATGAACCTTCCAGCTAGTACTTAATAAAATGATTAAATAAATACAAATTACTATTTCGCAAATAACATCAACCAATTAAGAATGTAATCAGAATTCAGTTCACAACTTTAAATTGTCAAGTGCAAATTCAAGTCCCACTGCACCCCTGCAACGCTACTACAAAATTAATTAATCAATTAATCGTAAATAACCAAAATTCCAGTTATTCAAACGACACTAAGTTAAAAAGATAAAACAAAATCTTACACCATCTAGTTTTTGAAAGTACAACTATGATTTATTAAAATACCATTGATAATGAAAATTGAAGCCACAGAACACGGCGAATGCTGCTGACGTATGATACAATAACGTAACAGCACGTACGAAAACATTCAATTGCTGAAATCTGAATTCTTATGAATTCGACCCAAATAACAACATTTGGAAACGTCGGAAAAACTTGAAATTAAATTTGTTTTATGAACCGAAAAGGGAAAAACAAAATAAAACATGTTAAAGTTCATTTGTATTTATATTACTACAAAACACTTTGACTTAATAATTTTTAAATTGTATTGTAATTTTTACTTTGCTCCAAGGATTCATCCTTTAAAATTAGTTGAATTTCTTCTAAAGATTTTTGCTTTGTTTCTGGAATGCAGAAAATAGTGAAAACTATTGTGGCATAACAACCAATACCAAAAATAAACAACGGTACGTAAATTCCATAATCAGCAGATAACTTATTATACAAATATAGCGTCAACATGGACCATAAAACACTACTGGCTATTGAAATTGTCATTCCTAATGCTTTTACACTTGTTGAATATAATTCACCTATGATCACACTTGGTACTGTTCCCAGTCCAAATTTATAAGAAACTATGTAAACCACAACTAATATTGCAGGAATCCATCCATACAGTTCTATATCGATCCATTTTTTACAAATACAAAAGGCACCAAGAAGGAACATACACGTTCCAGTTATCAGGCACGAAACGTTTAACATTATTTTTCTTCCAAATTTATCAAACAATGTAATAGTAGCAATGGAGACTATCAACATCAACACGTATGAAGTCACAGCTACCATGTCTGGTGAAGGCGTAGATCCAACATCTTTCAAAACCGATTGCATATTCATCATTATTACCAGAATACCGGATAAGTTGGAAGTAGCAAATAAGACCAGCGTAATTAAAAGAGGTTTTCTGTTCTTCCTATCCGTGAACAATTTGAACGACTTTCCTTTAGTTAATTTTTCTTTTTCTGCAACCGCTAACATGTGATCTAACTCATTTTCAACGTCATTGGTTGTTGTAAGCTTGAGCATAGAATTTTTAGCATCTTTTATATTATCAACTGATAAGAAATATGTGGGACTTTCAGGCACAAAAAACATTGCTATCACTGATATGATTGGGAACAAAGCCGCTATGATTGATGATATCAAAATTGAAACGTAGGGAACTACAGCATTGACCAGCAAAAGTCCCAATGTGCTACTAATAGATACAAATGCACCCAAAGTCCCTCGAATTCGTTTATCTGATATTTCTGCTATGTACATTGGAACCACAACACTGGCAGCAATGTATGTTATACCACCAATAAAACGTCCAACATATAAGAAAAGTACCGACGTAGCAATCGAAGTTATTATCCATCCAATAAATTTTAAAATATTAAAAATAATAATAAATTTTTTTCTGCCAAATTTATCAGCATAATGTGTTAGTGGTAGGCCAAATATAATTCCTAATAAAAATATATTTTCTAGCCATGTAACTTCAATTTTTGTTATTTTTATAGGGGAGTCTGGTGCCTCTAGTACCGAGACTACTGGTGCTGTCCATCCTACTTGCATTCCATCTGAAATTATTCCTACACTACCTAAAAAAATTATTAATGTTATCAATCAAACAATGAAAAGATCGACTTACTTGCAAAAGCGGCAAAAATTTGTAATTTTGGAAAATCGTTATCATACAAGAGCCTTATCGGAGATGCACTTCTACAACTGGAACTACCAATTGATGCCATCGTATAAGTGTAAACATCAACTAATATAACTAATTTATGATAATTAATAAAGTAAAAATATCACTGTGCAGACATTTAAATTTTTAAAATTGCGCGTACGATGAAATTATGGTATACGAGTAAATATTTAACTTTGTAAAATTATTTTTTCGAACTATCCAGATCTAAATATAGAATCAATAAATCTTTTTGATAAATCGGGTCACTGATTAAAATGAATTATAATTGCTAATAATCTTTATTTTATTTTAAACTTTGTATTCACATGTGACGGATCCATTAACTTCAATCGGCTGTAATTTTGAAACCAGTTATTTTCTGAAACCAAAATTTTGGTTTGAAAACTTAAAAAAACATAACTTAAAATTTTCAAATGTGTGTCATTCCTCTTAAATTAATCTTCTTCGCTCGATCTTCAAAGCATTTTCTTTGTACATCTTGTCTTATGATAAACCTAAGCAAAATAAATCTGCCCGTCCAAGGACGGGCAGATAGTCATTGTAACTTATAAACTCGATTGATGTGCAACTCGAATTCAGAGGAAGTGATTTTGAAACAGTAACAGGAAGTAACAAAAAACTTAGAAAAATCTTGGTGCCTCCACCTTAGTTCCGGTGGTATTTTCTTTGATAGGTATATATTATAATATTCTATATATTATTATATTATGTTGAAATTCTGATATTATAACCGTATAAATAAGGGTCACTTCAAAAACATAAAATAGGTGAATAGTAAAAGGTTGAAAGACGATACCCGGTGGAAAAAAAGTGGAAATCTAGTAGAATATAATTTTTTTTTATTTTTTGTCGTCATGCAACGAAAATCCGTTAACTGCATATTTTTTTAAGATTTTAAATCAAATTAACCGTTATTTGAGACTCATGTAGAATGTTGAAACTTGCTTTAATAATTCCGCGGTGAATTTAATTATTTATTAAAGTTATCAAGTTGCAAGAGACAGGTAATTCAGTCTTTGTTAGAATCCCAGATGATTTGTCAAGTGAGCTGCTCACTTGTTACAATAATTCCTACCGTGAAATTTTCAGCAAGTACGTGTTTCAATATATTAATCAATGTTAGGTCATTAGCAGTAAGTTTAATTTTGAAAATCGAAGTGCTCGGTCAAATAGTATTTCATTTTTTTTTTGAAATTTCAAGTTAGAAGCGGTATGAAAATAATAACCTCTCGTGTTTTGCATATTTTAAACTTGTACTACAAATATTAAAAATTGTTTTCCATATATGTAAGTACTTACACAGCTCTGCAATAAAACAATAGATTTATGTATGTTATGTAACGCCGTGTAACGTGACGTGCACACAAATGCGTCATTGGATGAACAATATCTCAATAGCAATGCCTAGTCTTTCAGGGTGGAATGTTTTACGCAGTTTTAATATGCACGGATTAATGAAACCAGGGTTACTTAAACTTAAATTTTATTCTAACAATAAAAGTTATTCTTTTTTCAGCCCTTGCGAATTTCAGGTGTAAGGGATTGGAATAGAAAGGTATTGTATTGTATTGAGGCAAAACAATTCGATTAGTAAGGGTTGGATAGTAATTTGTAGTTGGTATTTTGAAACATTAACATTCGAATAGTGAAAAATTTCAAGTTATAAATTTTCACAATTAACATCAAGGGATGGCTGCTATATAATTTGTTATTATTGGAGATTTTGTTTGTCATCTATCATTTTCATAATATGACGGTGAAAAAAATAATACAGAATTATAATATCGTGAAGTAGTAATAATATTTAACTGTCACAAAGCATAATACTATAGGAAAAACTTGATGGAAAAGTATAGGGGTGAACTTCGAGAACTTGATACAAATTACCTTGAAAAGTTTTCAACGTACAAATTTTATTTTGGATGTACACAACAATGATTTATAAAAAGATCATGAAAGTGACGGTATCTTGAATTTATTGATGACGGTGGAACTCATTAAAACAGATTAGTAATCTCATTAGCTATAAAATTTCATTACCCAAAGTGCTGAATATTTCAGATTTAAAGGATACATAATTGTGAAAAAGATACATTTATCTAATCGTGTTCTTCAAACTTCAATACTTGATTAGAACTTGGCATCGAACTAATGGACAGAAAGAAAAGAGATTTTAGGGTGAAAAAGTCGGAAAATTTCAATCTTTAATGAGATTTCTATAAAAAAGTGTAATTCGAATCCGTGTTAACCGAATTTTTAACAAAATATGTATAGGGAAAATATACCGTATAATGCGAGACTTATAACCGTGTTATACAAAACTATTCGTGACATTAGCGTGTTGTACGGAGACCATAGGATCCATAAGTATACTTAATTATGTAAAGAGATTTTTTTACTTATAGTTAATAATAATACAAGTTAATGAAAACAGTAATGAAGTTTTCCAGTCAACTAGAACACATTCTCAGGTTTAATCAACCAAGCATTTAGCTTCCACATCTGCCTTTGGCATTTTTATAAACGAACAGCTTTGCAATTAAATCTTATTTTTGTGATAAGCGAATCCGTGTTATATTATAATAATGCATAAAAATAATCAAAATAGTTTAATTTAATGGAAAAGTTAAATGAACTGAAAATTTCAAGAAATAAAGAAGAGAGAAATCGATGATGTATCTATATTTAATCTGTGTCATTTTCAAAGTACAATAAACATTGATGATATTATTATTGGCAACCCACAGTGCATACACAGCTACAATGATGCAAGTGAATTGAATGCAAAGACTGAAGGTGACAGAGGGTGCGGGCTTGCGTATTGCGCCCTATTGATCGACTCCCCGTATGCGGTAGCACCTCCTGCTTCCAGAAGTGACCTCGGCCTGCAGTCGAGAGTCGTTTGCTCGGGGAAAATCATCTTCAGACGCGGGAAACGCGACCAAATTGTGTTCGACGTATCGCTCACTGCCTTTCAATACCGTACCTAAAACTAATTTAAATGAAAATGTAAATGCTTCTAATCAAACGTTAATCATTCCAATTTCATTAAAAACAATTTTCTTTAACATATTTTCTTTTGCAAATTACTCTTTACATCTTCATTGCATCATTCAACTCTTCATCTAATTATTTTGTAATTATGTGTGCGCTTTGGGTAATATTAAGGAACAGTTTGAATTAACGTTTAAACGCTAGAAAACTCAAGTGATTTCTGCACTGCCATCTTCATCTAAACGTTGTAATTTATGAATAAATTATGCAGTAAAGGTGTTTAAGGAGAATGAGCAGTTAATTAGGGTTATTCCCAAAAGACTATACGATTTTAAATATCTGGGAATTAAGGCGGCAATTTATTACTTACTATGCGATAACACCCCAAGCATAATTATGAGTGGTAAGTTAAATATATCAAATGAAATAAGGGTTGTAAGCAACCAGGAATCAAAAATCATTGCAAATATGTAGAAAATTAATTTGGGTTTGGTTTTCATTTATTTATTGAATAATCTAATCACAGTCTCTCAGTGTTAGTAGGTTCGATTAACGATAAACCCGATTACTGAAAATGTAATGAAAATTCGACTGTCATGATTTTCCGAATATTTTCGAATACTCCATCACTGGTAAAAGCATTTACAAATAATGAAATTTCCGCTAGGTAATACAATTTCACCTGTAAGTTCAGAAGTATGAAATTTTGGTTGAAAATAGAATTTTGATCCGATGGATATGAAACAAATACATAGTTTGAAATGTGAAATTTAAAACTCGCTAGGAATTCATGGGAGAACATTTAATCCAAAGATAGCAATCCGACAAATTTGTGCAGATTTTCATTATACAAAGATCTTTTGTCGTTTTCAAAATTCCGTGTGAAAAAATTTAAAAATGAAATTTCAAATAGAAAACTATTCCCTTGTGTCATTATATCCTTGGAGGATAAAGGGATAGAAGGATAGCGGAGCAAAGATTACCGTTATATTCTGTACTTCAAAATTTGAACTTGCACATTTTTTCTAATTATTTGAGAGAAATTATTCAACTAAAAATGGTCTTGTATGAGAATTTATGATATAATACAATAAATATTAAGAAACAGAATTACGTTAATTATCAACATTGGTTAGGTAATTATTTATAGATAAACACACATGTTTGTGAGTTAATAAACAGAATTTATATCACGGTAGTTAATGCTACATTTCAGAGTTTCCTGGGACAATTTAATTCTTTTATTTAACAAAAATGGGATGAAAAACAATATTGGTCATTAAATAAATCCTTTCTAATTCTAAATAATGTGACAATATGGATTACTGGAAATTTCATGTAGTAATTTGAATTATCTACGTAATGCTTTTATACAATCTTCGTATATAATTTTTCATTTTTATATACAAGAATTAAATAGAACTATGCAGACCTGCCGAAGTAATTAAGCAGAACTTATTAAATATAAAACTGGAATAATGTTGTAATCATCAAAACATAACTACTACTTTGCTATTATTAACATTTTAACTATTAATTTCGTTAAAAATAATAATAACCAATAATATTATAACTATTATTTTAACTCTCTTTAAATTATCCTCATTTACACAAATTTTTATTACAGCAAGTAGAAAGGGTTTGGGGATCGAATTTAGGGCTGTAGAGTCCGGTTCGTAGCCCGTTCACTTAGCTCACCTTATATATAAATATTTTAATATTTTAGTAATGTTAATTTTTAAATAAATGTCTTAACTTTAAATTTAATTTAAAATTTAAAATATCAGCATTGTATCTTTGACGCAAACTGAACATCAGCAGGTGCAATATGAAAACTTTTAAAGTTTTCCAATTAGTGAAGTTCGAATTTCAAATTCAATTGTATTTTCAATATTATGGAACTATCAATAACTTACGTTGTTATTATTCTCAATGCTATTGGTTATATCATATCCTCAATTTAGGAACCACAGTGGTGAGAAATAACTTATAATTAAAATAGCTGATTGCATTTGTGTAATTGTTTGGAAAGTAAACCTTAAAGGTACCCATTGATAGGGAGCGTCACTTCACTGTAAATACCGCGTACCATTTAGGAAAATTAGAGAACTTTCTTTTTAATGATAATAGAAATTGAATCCAACTTGTAAAAATATTACTTTTATCTTTATTTTACTTAGGGTTTAGTTCATTTAATCCTTTGTAAGCAAAATAATTTATGTTGTCAAAACAAAACCACAAAAAAGTTGGTAAAGTAGGTAGTTAAAATTTATTGTAAAAGTGTAGGACGTGTTTTTAAAGTTGTTGTAAACTACAGCAGATTTACAAAGCAATAATAAGTTTCGATACTAGGCATTTTAGCAAGCGTACACTAAATATTCTTGTAAACAAGACGGTAAATACGAACACTCATATTTGCTAATAATACTAACTATATTTTATACAAACGTTCGTTGTAGAACAAATTTAAAAATGATTGATTATTGCCTGTGTACCGACTGCACGGAAATTTACAAATTCATATTCGAAATTATGTAAGTAAAGCAGCTTATACGGGCGGGCGTATTATAATTCTATATTGTTACTAGCGCAGATAATCTTTGTTTCAAAGAACCGCCCCTACTTTATATCCATTAAATTATTTTAATTAAAATAAGGAAAACTGGTAATCCAGGATTAGTTTTAATATCTTCATATTAATTTCAAATCTTGATTTATGGAAATAATTGTTTTTATTTCATAAGAAATATGTTGGAAAATTTTGGAAAAACAACAAAGTTTTTCATTATTTGTTTATTGTTTATTGGTTCTAAATTTCTACTTCATTTCACTGGAATCTAATAACTAAAAAGCAATTCTCGTTTTTTTTTATTTTTTTTACCGAGGCTGCTTATATTTTTTTAAATGTTACTCATCAACAATATCAATTGCAGCAAAATTGCTTTAAAATTTCAAAAGAGCATTAGCATATTAATGCGGATTTCAACCGATCGATCAGTAGATTTTGCGGTTTGTAGAATTAAAAGAGGATAAAACTCAAATAAGTTGTTAAAATTAGTTTAAATTATTTTAATAATTAATTTAAGATAATCTTTAAACTCGCGTGTGCGGGTACTACTTTTCCTTGCGGAGCGTTTCGATCACTTCAACTTATTTTTTCATAACTTATACAAAAACGACTTGTTCACGTAAACCAAAAGTTTACCTTGTTACGGCTTAAAAAATGAAAAAATGTGGTACGGAATAACTCACCTAGATTGGTGTGACAGAAAATGTAATGCCAAAATTGAGAGACGGGTGTCAACTTCTCTAGTTTATAGTCAACTACCTCCATTTCCCCGATGTGCAATATTTTTGAAATGTTTGACAAATAAGTTTTACGCATTCAAAATTACAACAGACTAATATTTATTTCGTCAAAATTAGATGGTCGAGATTGTATTATATTTCCGTAAGCATCAAAATTAATAAATAATTATTCACCCCCAGTGTCCAAATATGAAATGTTGACACGAGAAAATTGAAGCTACCACAAAAATTTCAGTAATCTTTAACCTTGATGAATATTTAAATAAACTCGCAAATGTTGAGGGTACTTTACAAATCGTTGGCATCAAGAGACTAAATAATTCACTTAACCAGGTTATTCCAACATTTGTGGGTGAAGATAATAATTTTTCACGAAAGAACCTGTAAGTTAAAATATTCAGATTATTGAATATTAGAATACGTTCCTGTTTTTAGGGATCATTAGTAATGAAACAAAAACTTAAAACTTTACATAAACATAATTAGAGAAATATTAGTATTTAAAAATTATCGAAAAATTGAAATAATTATAATACTTTTGAGCTTTTCTTCTGAAAAGAAAATTATAAAGGTTTATTATTATTTTAAATCAATAAAATAACGAAAAATAACGATTTACAATAAATATGAGAAAACAAAATTTTTGCTCAACTTAAAATTGCTGTGTACACAAAATGGTATAGAAAAACTTATTAAAAAAACGTTAAAATATGAAAAAAAGTGATTTAATATCAAAAATATTAGTTGTTTCTGCTTACTTCTACATGAAAAATAAGTTTTGTTTACATAGTTAAATTGAATGAATAAACAAAATAACAGACTAGATATAGAAAGTTGGAGTGATAAGGCGGAGGGAGAGCAACATTCTAGGGGTTTGCTTCAGAACATTTTTTCTCTGTTGTCTATCCATTCTGGATGTTGGCTATAATTATTTTATTAACTGCCCTGCGGAACTGCTCTGTTGTCATCAAGAACCACGTTCTAAAATTCTTCAACCACGAGATCCTCCTTCTGCCTACGCTTTTTTTCCGACTATTTCCCTTGTGGGATGTTCTGAATCAGCCGATATCTACTCTCACTGGGCATTATGTGGCCCAAGAATTGCAGCTTTCTGGCTTTCACTGTGGCCACCACTTCTAGTTTCTTGTTCATTCTTCTGAGTATCTCGTTATTAGTTACATGTTCCATCCATGATTAAAGACAAACTTTTTCATGTACTCAAATTTTATTGCATCTTTTTCAATTTCGTGGTATGCATTATCTGGACTAAACTTTGAGAGTAAAAATTATTATGACAATTTCTTTCAAATACAACGTTTGTCTTTGTACGTTAATTAATTGCTGTATTTCGTGAGTTTTTATGCAAATTAGAAAATTAATTGTTTTGACAATTAATCAACTAATTTTGGCAATTCTTATGTAAATGCCGTTATCAAAGCGGTGAATTTAAAATATTTTATGTAATTCATTTTACAAATATTTATTTACCCTGGCACGAACATAAAAGTCGGCAAAAGTTTGCTAATTAACTAAACCCTTTACAGATTTGCTGTTATAAAGTATTTATTGAAGTTAAATCAAATTGTAAGTGATTTGAAATGTTATAAATATTTAATATAATGAAATATTAAAAGAATTTGGTTGTATTTTATGTACCTATCACAAATTTTTTTGTTGCGATGTAATTGTACTTTATTGGCTACCAGAAACAATAACCAAATTTCAGCTATTGAATTTCGTGGAAAATCGAGACAGTGAATGATTGAACTTGAATTTTTAAATAATACTAGATATTACGTACAATTTTAAATTGTAATTTTTGGCCTCCTTTCTTAGGGAAGATTTTTCCTTTATCTTACCCAATCAAAATGTTTATTAAACGAGATGCCATCACTTTCTGGAATTCTGGAAAATGTATGAGATGATCTGGGTATATTATTATTATCACCATTTCATTCCTATTGGAATCAAGGTAATCTCTTATCGAGACTTTACAAATTCATTTCTGGGTGGATTAGTCCCTTATTTTACATATTTACAAATTTACATTTTATTCCCTTTCCTTTCTTCTAAATTCTTATATCCGTCTTCGCTTTTTCCACTATCTTCCTCCATTCCCGTCTGTTTGCCACGTTCGCCTTCCAGTCCCCGACTTCCATACTCGCAATGTCCTTGTGCACCTGATCGAGCCATCTCAGATTAGGTCTTCCTTGCCTACGGCACTCCATTGGTCTCCATCTTGTTATTTGCTTTATCACAGAATTCTCGCCGCTTCTCATTATATGCCCGAACCATCGCATTCTAATTGATTTTACAATTCTCACTATATCCTCATTGCCCATGAAACTCGAGATCTCGTGATTCATCATTTTTCTTTTTTCCTGTTTGTCGTTTTTTATTGGTCCCAATATCCTTCTCAATAACCCTCTTTCATAGATTCTTAGTCTTTCTTCTTCTCTACATTCAAACGCATGGTTTCCGCCGCATACGTAATCACCGGTCTCACCACAATTTTGTAGATCTTGATCTTAGTCGCTTTAGTCAAATTCTTGTCACTTAGTAGGTGTCTATTTGCGTAATACGCTCTACTTCCTTGTTGTATCCTTGCTTCGATCTCATTTTGCCTTTTGTTCATATTGTTTATCCTAACTCCAAGGTAATGAAAGTCTTTCACCTCTTCATATTTTTCGTTTCCGACTTCTATTTCTCCTATTTCGTCTATCGTGTCTCTTCTGTGACACTTCATATACTTTGTCTTATTCATGTTTAATTTCAGTCCCATTGATTTTGCCGCATCTCTTATTCTTTCAACTATTTCTTTTAATGCTCTCAACGTTCTTGCTATTACCACTAACTACATCATCCGCATAGTCCAGCATCTGAGCCTCTTTGTTTATTATTGTGTCCCTAATTCCTGCTTTCCTAATTATTTTTTCCAAAACTATAATGAATAAAATCGCGGACAACGCATCCCCCTGTCTCACTCCGCTATTTATTTCAAAGTCTCCTGTCTCTCCTCTTGCTGTTCTGACACATGCCGTTGTTCCCTCCAGTGTCATGCGGGTCAATTTTATTATTTTACTTGGTATCTCCATTTCATCCATTGCCTTTAATAGTTCGTTTCTGATTATTTTGTCAAACGCTTGTTGAAAGTCTAAAAAAATCAAGTGTATGTCTATATCGCGCTCGCTGCTTTTTTCCATTATTTGCTTTAGGACATGGTATTGCGTCTACTGTTGATTTTCCTCTCACAAAACCACACTGATATTCGCCGATTATTTTTTCTGCATAAACCTTCAATCTATTATTTATCAGTGTAGACAGCACTTGGTAGACAACGTTGAGCAACGTGATTCCTCTATAATTTTTGCACTTTTCAGATCTGGGAATAGTTCGATAATGACATGTGGATAACGAAATAAGGATTCGCAAATTTTTAACGTAGAAAATCCATAAAATTAAATTATTTATTTTTTGGAAAAGTTGGAACTTTTCGTTATCAAGAATGAATCGAATAATTATCGAAGACATACGCGATGAATTACGTATCTTTTCCATTAATCAGAAGATCTCGGAATATAGAGAAAACTGGAAATCACACGTCATGTCACATTCATAAGAATGGAGAACGACAGAATTGCAAAGTATTCTCTCGTATAAGCCGAAGGAGAGAGAAGATGTCGGCCTCCCAAAAAGACGATCATGGTACGTTCTATGAAGTCAGAACACTGCCAATACCTTGAAAGGAAGAAGAAGACTAGGAAAACCCAAACTGAAAAATATACTATATCTATTTACAAATAATTATTGAAAAACGAAATGTACTATTAAACGGATTTAAATCAGAAAAGGCCAAATGTACTGAAATAACATTGCGCTAAATTACACGGGTACTACAAATGCAAAATCTGGTTTAAATTAATTATACAGGGTGGATCTTAACACAAATACATAATTATAGAAATTAGATCATTAGCATGAAAGTTGTAATTGAATTTAATTATACGAAATTAACGAAATAATGCTGATGTTAAACTCTAACCCCGATTATTTTCACTAATTACCATACGACCCTGCTATTTTGTTAGGTTCAGAAAAATTTATCATTATAAAAGTAGGTACATGTAATAAAAAATGCACCTGAAAAACTTACAAGTTTTCGTAAATACATATTTTTTTTATGAAGACTGAAGGCAAGAACAAATAATGTAGGGACGAAAAATGATTGATTGACATCAATAAATGTTCTTGTTTATGGTTAGCATTTAACGAAATGAAATTTTATCTGAATAATTTAAAAACAAGAAAAGTTTTTCTTGTATGTTTGCTTCTTTTTAGTTTTCAAATATTTTTTCATTCGACACTGATTTTCAACTTGCTGAATAATGTGCTCAAAGTGATCTGAATATTTGCTTATACATACAGTCGTCATCGATTTTATCCAATTTCAATATGCTTTACCCAGTTTCGTTACCTAAAGTAACGGTTTCATCTTAAAACGACAACCTTTAAGAAAAGGGGGAAGGGGGGTTCAGTTTATCCGTTTCAACGTAATTGAAAAGGTTACCAACAACCAAATGATAAATATAAATACTTATGTAAAAGAACAACAGCCCACGTTAATGGACTAAATTCTAATTGAATTAATCATGAAAATGCTTTGGAAGTTAGATAAACGTCGAGGTGGAAATGTAATCCTTGCTTGAACAAGCTTAATAAATACCTCTGTCAATGCTAACACCTTAATTCATGACACATTTAAGTAATAACATCTTCCTAAATTAAGTACAACACGCAATTGTCGTACAATAATCAAAAGCAAATGTAAAGTGGTTATAACAGAAAAATCAATTAAATTAGTCGAATGAAATCAAATACCTATCAGTTAAAACACATCACAAATTTATTCAATATTTAGACAACCGAAAATAATAACTTTGTTATCGTACGTTGTTTCATAATTTAATTTCATTGAATAAAAAGTTGAAATTTTATTATACACAAATATTTTACCTAAACAAATACATACTCTAAATCAATTTTATCACGGTGTAATGTTATTTTTATAAACGAATAAAAAAAATCGTCAAATATTAAAAGTTTCAACATTTAATGTAAAAGTAAACGCAAGTTTTTGTTAAGGTTAGCACAAATTGCTTTTGTAAATATTACAATCATTTTTAAAGAATAAGTTCGATTGCTTTGCAGAACTTCGCAAACTGCTCCTAAGGGATTTTTGTGTGCAATCTTTATATATTACCTATTTTGGGTGGGTAGATAATAATATACATTATGCATACCCACTACTTCTATTTCAAAAGTTTCCACCTCAAAGATTCCATACACAAAAATTATCTCATAATAAAACTCATTTCTAGTTTATAGAATTTCTAATAATTAAAATAGTGCGTTACTTCCCGAATGTTAATTCTGTCGTATTATTTTCGACATGAGAAAATGTAAGTGAATATAATTATATTTTGTTTGTAACTTGAATTGTTTGAATTTTGAGTAAGTTAAATTTTCTTCTTGAAACCTAAAATGAATTCAATTAACATAAAACGCAAAACTTACCTTAGTGTAAAATAAATGGTTGAATATAATGAACCAATTCAAGTCATTATATAATTTTTTAAAAACAAAGCATTCAGGTTAAGACTTTAAGTAGGGTATTTTTATTTACGAATCTTATAAAGAGGAATTAAGCATTGATCTAAGCGAAAATAATAAGTGCATAATCTGCAGTCTCGTGCAGTATTATCTTCGACTAAGCTAGTAAAATCATTGGATTTTAGTGCAAACACTAAATTGATTTTGTTGAACCAGAAGCCCTTACAATACTTTTTCAAAAGAACTTCAATAACTTCCATAACGAGATATTAAAGAGCTGCCAAATACATTAGGCCAATGTTGTATAACCAAGTTTTTACTTTTTTTTTACGCTTTTTAACTCTGTGTCTCGAGTGAGATACATACAAAAACTTCATAAATATGTATCTCATTCTCCTTTGGTGTTTTGCAGAGTTATCTACTACAGAATAATTCTAAATCTCAAACTTTATTGCTTTAGTACAACGTATGCCCGTCAGCTACTGTAACCTGAATTGCATTCACTTCACAAGTGAAAATTTGCATGATGAAGTCTCACAAGGATGAAAATCAAAAAACGTGCAGCAATGTAACAAACTAATGTGATTTTAACCATTTTCAACGAGAAATAAATGTAGGTCGGTAAAAACTAAGATAAGTAACATCAATAACTCTAAAGTCTCATTGAAATTCCACTTTATAGTCTGCATTTCGTTGAAATTAATTCTTTTTAAAATTTCGATGTTTTTTAAAAACTCTACAATACTCGCAGGGTTCTTTTACTTTTAGTTATAATGCAATGTTATTCCGATAAAACTTTTAAAAAAGTTACATTTTATAGTCGAGAAAGATTAATCGATATTCTCTGTATTCTCATTCGCTTTTTTGTGCAAAAATAAGTTGTGCAGGTGTTTAATTACTTAGTAATAATTATTATAAGAACTTTTCGATGTAAATTATTATATGGATAATGTTCATTATATAAACTTTGCACACAATTTCGCTTCGAAAAGTTAGGTGGGCTTTGAATTATTAATCGATAATCACTATTTAATCTCCTGAAATGTGTCACTACTAGCTGAAGTGTTTCAATTTTATTAACTTTCGGTGTTCAAAAACAAAAAGGGTTGAACCACCGCGGCAACGGTACATGTACATTGCAAGGTTACCCATCCAAATACTAAACAACGCAATTTGTGTAACTGTGACTAACCAATAGAAACTATTGAATATGAAAATCATTAAAGCATAAAATTTAGGTACAATATGAGAGATGTTTAATATAAATTCAGTTTAAATTTCAAATGTTTAGTTATTCTACTTACCAGCTAGAAATAATGTAAAAAATATTATTATTTTTTTTAACGATAAATTATTTTTAAGTGTGCATTTCGCTATGAAAACTTTGTGTTACAATAAGGAAAAACAAATTTAGATATTCATTTGCCAAGTAAACATACGATCGGTAAAGTAAGTACATATTGCTGAATTGACAATTCATGCTAAGGACATTTTAGGGTGAAATAGCCATTCAAAGTGAAGAGGGTTTTTTCTAAACGAGAAAAACTGGATAAAGCAGCAATGTTCATAGTCGTCGAAAATGGTTCTAAAATAAATTGGACTACCTTGCTAAGCAAATAAACGGTGAAAGTGTCGGCTATCTGTTTCACTAATCGTATTCATCGTGCTAAATTTTATAAGCTGTACAATATCTCAGGCTTTACAAAATTTAATAATTTTTTTTAGGTCTTCACAGTGGTAAGAAATATGTGTGCCGTTAAGATGTCTGAAATAACTATTCAAAATTTGAAACTAATTCTTCTGCGTTTAAAGTTTAACTTTAGTTAAGTGGAATTTTGGCACTTTCTCGACCCTTTCAAAACTTCCTAAGCGTCAATGATTATCTTTAAAACTTTTATTTTCAATCTGAGATTAAATTTATAAATTGCATTTATGGCAATTCAGATTCTTAGATAGTTTTTGATAATAAAAATAAACACTTAAATTTCTTATCGTTTCCAATTACATAGTAGATGTATGTCTCGGTATGCTATTGTTACATATGTTGGTCTGATAAGCATCTGAAATGTGGCTGCCTTACACATGGAACTGAAATTTATGTTGAAGATAATAAATAGATAGGGCTTATCTAAGATCTATCCTAACCAAATTTTAGTCCCTAGGACTTTGGGTTTTAGAGTTGTCTATGAAAAGTGAATTATTATAATAAAATGTTTTCAAAATGTTGCTGAAGGTGCTCGTGCTCAAAACGTACAAGATTTTGTGCAATAAGTTACAAGAATTATTTAATTATATTAGTGAAATTATTAGTAGGTAATTAAAATTAAAAATTCGGTCCTTCATTAAACGCAATAAAAAATTAAAATAATTGGTCTCACAACTGTCATCCAAAATTTATTGATGATAATAAGAGACTTTAAAATAGATTTTGTATGCATAAATCAAAGTTTTTCCTAACTTGCCACGCTGGCCTGACGGGATGGCGAGTATAGTCCGCAGATCGACTGTGAACTATATGTAGTTATTTTACATCCAGTAGGTATCTCGCTAGACTGACCTTCAGATGTGCCTGTAACCTAATGGTGGCAATACATCAACTTTGGGGAACCTCGAAACTCGGAGACTTTGTCAT
Source organism: Rhagonycha fulva (assembly GCA_905340355.1). Taxonomy (NCBI): domain Eukaryota; kingdom Metazoa; phylum Arthropoda; class Insecta; order Coleoptera; family Cantharidae; genus Rhagonycha; species Rhagonycha fulva. The sequence continues at coordinate 7,684,839 of HG996559.1, forward strand.
AAGAAAGTTTAGCTCTTACCAGGTTTGAGCTCGGTATTTCTCATTTGCAGTTGATCGAGTTAACTGCAAGGCCATGACTGTCTCATATTATCGAATGAATTACACTTGACATAAACTAAAAAAAATTTTGAAATTTAATAAACTTAATTGCCTGAGTTGGGGGGCGAAAAACGATGTTTGGAAATATAATTTCCCTAGTTTTTGATAGTTGAAATGGTGTATTTACTGTACATTACCAAATTATTTTAGATATAGTTTTTTTAAAAGTAATTCAGTTACTTATATTATTATACTCATTATAGAAAAAGGATTTGAATGTAATTTTTCATTGTTGGAAAAGTAAATATTACTGAGTGGCTAAATTGCTTCTAGTTTGGGGAATAAACCGAGCATAAATATTATCAATAGAAATGTAAATAAATCATACATAATCATAAAATCGTATCAAAATAAATAAGAGTAAGTGTTCGTGTAAGAAGCCCATCAACAATTTAGAACGTTTGAGTGAATATTCTGTTTAATAACTCTTCTTTACAGACGGACTTTTTCTGCTTGTTTACTTAGGTTTTCTTTTTTCTTATACAAGCAATAGGTAAAATTATCTTTGTTTTCAAAATCTTGTATACGAAATGTTTGTTCTAGTCGCATATTAAGTAATAAATAATAAAGTTAAAATACGCTGGTTGAAGACATCAAATTGATTCATGTAAGAAATGAAATCAAAATTTAATTAATTGTATTATACCTGTGGCTATTGATTATACACAAATATAAACGATTTTTTCCAAAATCGTTCCCGGAAAATTGAGAAACGTAGTTTTTTAAACATATTGAGGCTTTAGTAAAGATACGAGCGCATATTTAATATTAATTATTAGAAATTTTCGCTTTCGTATCTTTACTAGTCAAAAATTAAAATAAACCTAATAATAAAAAATAAACTGTTGCATATTCCACCACTAAGGTTTTCATTTTGAAATTATCAGTTATCAAGCGAATAGCTTTTCATTATTCAAAATTACATTAAAATACATTACGTTCGATTTCAAATTCGGAAGTTTTCACAAAATTTGAGTGTTTTAAATTGCGTTCGATAAAATCTATCAGATGTCCATTTGATTTTGTTATTTAGAAAATGACAGTTTATGAGCGATGCCACTTTAGAAGAGACGGAAACGTACAAAAGCGGTTAAAGTAAAACAATTTTTTATATCAACCTCTACATGTTAAAAAATAAGAATGAGCATGTGGCTGGTACTGAAAACAATTGAAAAACTGTTGGATAGCTTTAAAGGAGAAGTAAAATGCTTTGTTATGGAATTTTAATTTAAATTAATTATATTTATAGAATTGAATAAATAAAATTTAGTATTATAAATCTTAACTGTTTGTTTTTCAATCCAAAAACAGGTAAACAATTTTCAAATATAAAACAAAATATAAGCTAATTTGCAAATGTCCTGGCGGGACATCCCAAAACGATTAGAAGAAAATAACAAATAAGCAATTAAACTACCATTTAAGGCAGATATAAATTCAATAAAAGCTTGCCTAATCTGAATGACTTGACAACTAAGTAATAGCTAAAAGTAAAATAAAAGTAAAAATGTAATAAAAAGATTTAAAAAAATCTGTTATTTGTGTGAACTTTTCCACCGCTTTTTCACTACTTTTCCTAACAGTTTTTAACAAATTGTTAAACATTGTTAAATAAACAATCTGATATTTTGTACTTTTATTAGATAAATGATATAAATTAATAAATTGTAGATACAGCAAAATTGTACCTACAAGTAATAAAATATTTAAATTGTTAAGTTATTAATTCGTGATAACAAATAAATATGTTTTAAAATCTATCTATTTGTAAATAAAATATAAAGCTCAATAAAACGTTATAAATTAATTTATTATTTTTAACTCGATACATTGTAAAATATTATATTTATTTTGTAATAAAATATTTTCGGCAAGATTTTCGTGTACGCTCACAGAAAAAATTTTCTAATTTTATAAATATAAACAGTTCTTTATATTCGAATCTGCTAATAATAAATTAACAATAAATTATCAAATCGTAAAAAGAATTTTACCATTTCAAACGGAAGTTTGAAAGGATTTGTGCAATCTTCATTATTAACGTGGTTTAAATATTTACAAGTTAGCAGTTAAAATTCTCTTTCGATAAGAAAATTCATTAATAGTAAGTAAATAAACAAACCTCAAACTAGAAAAACCGGACCCACAAATAAAGTGAGAGTCCGCGGCTTTCATATTTCGGCGATTTAATATACCGGGTGCTGAATGAGTTAGGCGAACATAGGATATTAACATGCAAAAACTTATTTTTGCAAATTCCTGCTTCCCTAATTATTTTAGAGAAAAATTGAAAGACACAAATATAATGTAGAAATATAAACTACGAATGATAAAAGCATTAGATTTTATCTAGCTTTTACGTAAATGGTCAAAAAATTCTTTTGAAATTGTTAAAACTTTTATTTATCACACTTGCCATGGAAGTTTCCGAGGTAATTATTTTTGATAAGTAATAAAAAACAATTGCACGTTGTTGACAGTTTTGCACTTTATTAAATTTTAATTTCATAAAATGGAATATTACCTTGGAAACTTATACATGGCCAGTTTGATAAATAAAAATTTTAATAATTTCAAAAGATTTTATGATCATTTACGTAAAAGCTAGATAAAATCTAATGCTCTTATCAGGCGTAGTTTATATTTCTACATTATATTTGTATCTTTCAATTTTTCTCTAAAATAATTAGGGAAGCAGGAATTTGCAAAAATAAGTTTTTACATGTTAATATCCTATGTTCGGCTAACTCATTCAGCACCCGGTATATTAAAGAGTAAATGAGGTTCTGAAAAATTCCCTATTGCTTATTTGCGTTGCAAAAATAGTTTCCAGGAGCTTTCCTATTTACTAACTATACTTAAACACTAAACTGGAATTCCCATAACAATAGTAATTTACCTAACTTTGGAAGAGTAAGTATTACTACCAAAATAGCACTTAGCGAACGAACAGCGTCAGGTTTAAGGATCCTATGTACAGTTGATCGGGTTAATTACTTACTCTAACAGTTAATTAAAAGGATTTATATCCTGTTACTACACCGGCATTGCTGGACCGATAACAAAATTACATTTTAGTCAATTTAAACGAAGAAAATAAAATTAATTCGTGTTGGATTAATTAATCGATAATTTTAGCAACTGTTGTTATACATATTATCTAGTAATTAGTGGGTCAACTATAAAGTTGCGGTGATAGTTTTGTTAACTAGGTAGTAATGGATATCCTGTTAAAGCTCCTAAGACCTTGATGAAGCACATAGCTGCAAGGTTAGCAAACGTTTAGATTGAAAAAGTTTTAAATCGATATTAACGTACGTCGACTTAAGTGATGTTTTGTTTATTGAGGATACTCTTTCGTATAATAAATTTTGATTTACTGTAAAGAAAATCAAATAGTTCTGAAGACAAAAACTATTACAGCTTTGTACGGTCTTAGTAAATTAAATTACTCCTTCTGGGACCTGAAAGTACTTCGTCTTAATAAAAAAGTCGAGTCAAATAAAAGATTTTCTCTTTTAGTCGACATTTTCAATAATTTGCACAGGTGGTTCTGAAAGTTTACCAAATAAATGACTATCAAGTAGGCACCATTTGTTTTTTTCGCAGAGCGTTTCTGTTGATAGAAAATCCATAGCCCTCCGTCAATTACTAATACATTTATAAAGTTTGCGTCAAACTATGGAATTTCCTTAAGATATAAATTTATGTCTATAATATTACTCTCCTATTTATTACGTAAATGCATTTTTATTATAGGTTTGAAGTTTTATAAAATTCAATCTTCGGATAATTATGAACGTTTCACAATTAGATAAAAATCAGATAAAAAACTCCAAATTTTGACTGAATTGCAATTTTGCACGGTTTGATACCGAAAATCGCTTTGTCCAATAATAAATTGACTTTATCTGTCTCACAAGCCATGGTATGCTTGGGTGAAATCCACATCAAGAGGGAGTCACAAGCCAAATTAGAATAACCGTCGAAATCAAAGGACGCTATTTTTATTTACGTCAAAAGAGCTTAACCGAATAGCGGATAATAGGCCATTAAGTTTGTCCACGTTTACTTACGAAGTTTAAGCCTAGGGGAACGTTACTCAGCCAACAACCAGATATCACAAACTTTACAGACTGAAAAGAGCATTGAAACGAGATACAAACTTAAACAATGGTAATATTAATAATTTAACAATGAACACATTTGATCAACTTCTGATTGAAATTTACGAGGTGCACTCTGAAAGGAAACAAAAGTAAATAAATAAATACAATTATCTATTGTATTCAGACATTGATTAATCTAATTTTATTAAATTAAAATAAATTAAATTAAACAATAGGTAACGGGAATTAAAAGAAAAAGTAAAGCTGCAGTTGTTCGGCCATCCGCTTACCTATAAGCTTGTCACAATTTTTTGCTATTATTTCAATTTTTACTTATTTTTATTGTTACATTTTTGTTAAATAAAAAATCTTAAACAATGCTATTCCCATCTTTCCTAAAATTGAATCTAAATCCTCTTACATTTTCCAGTAAGGATTTCAATTGGTTAGTCATGTTTTCTTTGTAATAACAAAATCGATAAATACTTACAAAGTTTGTAACAAGTAAGCATTCCAAAATATTGCAAGATTAGTTTCAATATTATTTGCAATATTTGCCTAAAGCCAAGCATTTTATTAAAACAGCTTACAGTTATTAGTAGCGAAATAAATTAAATTTAAATGATTGAAAATTTGTATCTTGGGTTAAGATATTAGTCTTTTCGCTATTCTTTTTGATAACTTCCGACTACTTGAAAAAGAAAAAAATTATAAATTATATCTGTAAAAATTGTACAAAGTGTAATTATTTGTTTTTGAAAACTTACAACGAATTTTTAATCGCTAGCATAAATTCCAATAGAACATGCAGTTTGTCAATGTCCTTTGGCTAAATTATTGCTACGTTCAACTCGGTTTTCAAGTCCGTTTATCGTACCCACTGTTCTCTCTCTGTCACTTTAGTTGATTTTGAATAATTGTATTCTTTTGTTTCGACAATACACGTAATTTTCTAATAAGATTGACAAAGATATTTAACAAAAGTAAAACGCGACTAAAATAATTGAATTCAGTAAAACTTGAATAAATGAAAGTCATTTGCAAACCATATCCAAACAATTTCCAAACTGGATAAAGGAAATCGCTAATAATGTAAATGAAACTTGGAATTTTGAAGGGATTTTTTATTAATTTAGTATCTTTTTGTTTTCTCACCATTAAATTAACATGTGACAAAAAAGTTAAGAAGTTTTAATCCCACAGTTGGTAAAATAGTGCCAGTGTGAGAAAAACTAGATTAGCACAATAATTAAAATTTTGAACCCCCATAAAGTTCACTTTGGTTTGACCCTCAGGAATCATAGGATTAATGTAAACCATTCAAATTCTGTATATCCGCTGTGCTGAAAACACAGCTTATATGACATTTTCGTAACTTGCTTAATCCTACCCTTACATTTAATTTTCTTTTTAAGACCCGGATAAAGTGTAATTCATTTTGAGATTTTAAAAATGTATACCATCTAAAAGTAAATCTAAAAGTAAATTTAAGATTTTCGGGTAAATAGTCGATCTTTTACTTTTGGTGCCTAGTTTGCAGCTTTATAAGTCCAAAGCGAATTAATCTCACTCAAGGGGCTGTTTAAGTGCAAACCTTCAGTGTTTCAAAATTTTCCATGAAATTGCGTAGCAGAGAATGGAATGTAACAAAATTATGCGTTCAACAAAATTTTATGCAAATATTTTACATTACGTAAAGTTGTATGTGTATGAATATTTATATTGTAATATTCCGCACGAAATAGATATTACTTATAAAGCAAAATTTAATTAACACACAACTCAACCAATTATTATTACACCTTTAAAAAAATCATTTATCGAATCAATATTACTATAATTTTATGTATTCTTGAGTTATTTGTTTAATATTCTACATGGAAATGTTCAGAAGTTGCAAAATGAAATAACTTGTAATTTAGAGGTATGCAGAGGGATCGTGCAACCCCTCTATTTCATATTTGTGGTGTTATTATGGAATTCATGATGGCAAAAAATTATTTAATAAATGAAGAGATGCAAGTGAAATTTAATTGCCGCGAGTGACTCCACATAATGGTGTAACTTGTAACAACTTGTAAAACTTGAGAACATTCATATTTTAAACCGACAAGCCCCTTGTTTAACAAATTGGCAGCATACTCTTGGGGATGCTACTTGAGTGAAAGATAAAAAGGCATTATAACCTGAATCCAGAAATTTGAATTATAAAAACAAGTGGAGGTCACTACTAAGGTCGAGCACACGATTTTTTAAAATTCCTCCATGTGCAACTGACATCAAACTAAAAATTTTATTTTAAATTGCATTTCTCTAATTATAATTATTGAAATTATCGCAAATGTTTAGGCAATCACAAAGATTAAGCTTTTTTTTACATTCTAAGTAGAATATTGCTTTCTTTTTCTGGGAATTACAAATCCGATTGGCGGGGTGGATTAGTTAGTTGACTATATTTCATAGTCAGATAAATCAATATCGATTTCACCATAGCGGGTGGATGCCCACTGAAAGGCCGAGCTTTGCACCCAAATAACCAAATTTTTTTGTTGATCCGCATTATTTTTGGTTTATATTTATAAGTTACAGCATCAACCACCATAATTTTAATAAAAAATTTTAAAATCCATAGTTTTTTAAATTCTACATTTTTAAGATAAAATTAGAAAATTAAATAAAAAATATCATGTTTAAAATCCTTTTAAGTGCTTTTTTTTAAAAAGTTTATAAAAAGTATAAAAACTTACCTGTATTTCGAATAAAATAAAATCTTCGATATTAGTAACCTGCCTGAAAACAAAATAACTTTTAAGCTTTGTTGACAGTTGATGTAATCGAGACAATGACAAAGATCTTCAGTTGTTTGTAAATCCCAAAGCTCCGATTTAAAATAAATACCTTGTGGCAATTTTCTTCAATATTCTAAGACGATGCAACTTCAACAAAGTAATAAGTTTTACATGAGCTTTCAAAGTTTTGAAAGCAATCTGTTGGAAAACCAAACCAACCTTCGTTTTAAATTTGGAATTTCGATATTTATTTAAAATAACTTTGAAGCTTACCCATTGTGCATTATTGGCAAATTACAGCTATATATAATTAATATAAAATTTTAATATTAATATTTTGATAACAAAAAATTTTTTTTAAATTAATTTAAATTAAAAATGTTTTTCATTTAAAATTTTCAAATTTTAATTTCAAAATTAACCTGTAAATGTAATGGGATTTAACAGTTGGTAACGAATATTCGAATTTTCCGGTTCCTGCTTCACAAAAATTGTTTATAAATTTTGAAAATATAAAAAATGTGAAAGATTTGCGAAATGAAAATAATATTTTGTCTGTTGGCAAAGAAGTGCCTTTACAAGACTGGAAAACCTGTCACCATTTGCCTGCGGGTTCGTAGTGGAACTTGTCTTGTCGCTTTGTAAGGATGCGTTGGATTGCAAATAACTATTTCCTTCAGCAAGCATTGTGATTCTCTTGGCTCATAATCTCAGTATTAGTGTCTGGCCACACGTGCAGTAAAATCCTGCTGGTAAAAGCAGTAAAAGCCAAGTAGGCGCATTTTCAAGGTAATGCTGGTACAAGTGCATTGCTAAAGTTGCGACATTACCTTTCATTTACCTTGAGGATAGGCGTTTGAGAATGCAGAAAAGCCCATCCTCAAGGTAAATGAAAGGTAATGTCGCAGCTTTAGCAATGCACTTGTATCAGCATTACCTTGAAAATGCGCCTACTAGGCTTTTACTGCTTTTACCAGCAGGATTTTCCTGCACGTGTGGCCAGAGCCTTAGTAAGCTTTTTCAATCATACGTTTATTATAATATCATCAGTAGCAAATTTTTCCATTAATTGAGTAAAAAGGAATTTACAAAATAGTTGTTAAAACTAATTCAAAGTTCCAAAATGAACTTAATTCTATTTGGTAAATTATCTTAGATATTAGCTATTAGATCATCAACCCCTTATTTAATCTAATTTACCGAATAATTACACTGGTGGACAAAATGACCATTTGACCATTTCGATTAACCCAAGATAATGGAATAGCGAATTTGTCACTTCAATTTATACAAGAAAATTATAATAAAGAATTAATAAATAAAATAATAAAATTTATCTGCCTGCATATCCCGAACAAACAAAAGGAAACATTTGGAACAGACCTAATTAATAAAGCCATAACTAGGAAAATATTAGTACTTTACATATTTTGTATTTACAAAGAGAATTTCCTATTTTCCGATGTCCCTCAAATAATGGTTTGAATTATTGTAGAACATTTTCAACTTTAAATAATTTATTATTCTTTTACCAATAAATTAGCGTAATGTAGTTATAAATTAATGAAATTAAGCGTGAAAGTTCAAATGAACAAATGGAACAGCGTTTAATAAAAATTTCATGAAGTTTTACCAGTTAAATTGGTAATAATAAATGCGCATTAAAGTGACAGGCGATTGTTCAAGATTAAAAATGTGAAATTAAACACGCCAACCAAAATCGTAACAAGTTCGGTAGATATGGTTAAACTTGCGTCATTCTAATTTTATTCAAGTCAAACTTTAGTACGCTTGAAATGGTAATTATCCTGGCCAAGAAGAGAAGTTACTTGATCTCTCAAATGATAACTCATTATAATAAAATTAAACTACATTAAGTACTTACTTAACTAAAGTTAATACATTTTCTCATTTTATATGTAATTGAATATAACTAAATCTCTTCCTTCAAACAATCTACTAGAAGATTACACTATGTAATTTCAAAGGGCCTCGTCTGCTATATCAAAGAACCTTTGACGACAGTATAGTGGGGTGGTTTATTTCCAATCTTAATTAATTACCTCATTAACCAAAAATTCCCGACGTGAAAATTTAAAGTAATTAGTGTTTTTGGATTTCTTTTAAAGATCGTAATTTTTTACCATAAGTAATAGTAGATGTGAGCTGTAACCATACGCAAATATAAGAAAATTAATCAAGCTAGAACTAGGCATGTGCGTTTTCATCAAGACATTGTTTTTGAAATTACCTATCAGTTATGCGGAGCTTGATTAAAGCTAAATTGAACTAACAGAATAGAGAACATCATAGATAACGGTTGAATTATCGTTTAGTGACATTCAATTAAAATTAATAGCTTAACAAATTTAAATAAATAACAAAATAAAATTTTAACCGAAATTTACTAGGTACATTTATGAAAACAAAACTTAAAAATTTTTTGATTCACGATAAAACCATACCATATGAGGTAAGATGAAATGATCACTCCTAAAAATTTAAAAAAGTGCAAAATATCAATAAAAAAACTTCACCGATTATAGTTACGATATAAATAAATTATTGCTATATTACGTAAATTATTTATTTATATTAAATTTAGTCAAAAGTAGCTGTACAAACTATAATTGTTATTTTCGTTTTTTGGGTTGAAAGTCAAACCCAAAATTTGCAATAGCGAACAAAATACAACTTTCACTGCAAGACTTCTGAGTTACACGTAGGCTGCTGAAAAAGTTTGGTAAATAATGTCGATCTAGGTAGGTGGTATCTCGCATCTATAAAGTCAAAACGATGAAAATGAAATCAAAATATCAAAGAAGAAAATTTGTTTGATGTGGTGCATTTCACACCGATTAAATTTAATAGAAATATGAAAATCGCGTAATATTAAATAATGCCCAACAAATGAATTTTGTATAATTACATAATTTGAAAATCACTTAGTTTGGTAAACTAAATTTTAGCAACGGCCATTGTTATATTAGATTTAGTAGTAACTTGATGAAAACTTTTACATAACAATTTTAGATTTAATAATTTTAATGGAATTGGGAAATTTTATCGTATTTAAAATGCATGCATTTATTGCGAACAGAAAAGTTACGCCAATTTGTATAATTCATAAATTTGAAATAATGGTTGTTCTTTATGCGCCTTTGAGTGTCAAGAGTTTGATGTAAACTTTTATATGGAGTAATTTCTTAATATTGCGTATGTGTACGTGAGTTTATGTATATCAAACACGTTTTTTTTACCGTTTTACATAAAATTTAGCAATGAAAGAAAAATATTGAACATGATTAAATTTATTGAAAGGTGTTTGAAAAAATACTATTGAAACATGGCTAGCTACGTTTACTCATAAAAAAAAGAGACCATTCTTGATTAGATAGAAATGTGTTTTAATTAAATAAGATGCAGTTAAATATGTGCATTTACTTAGGGGAGATCCTTGTACTTTGGGACAGTTTGTACTTCGAGACATTGAGTTTTTAATACTAATATTCAAATCTATCGCTTTTAGTTTTAAGAGGCTATCCTGCTAACGGATAGAGGTCATTTCACCATAAAACAAATTGTAAATCCCCGATTATGTGTTTGTTGTTGAACGTTTTGGGTTTTAAGGTAGATGATGTATTATTTAATCGCTTGACTTCTACATCTTTACCAGGTAAATTTTATTTACAATGGTTTTGTTGCATACGGTATTACTTAATACACATATAAGGCTAACTATTTTCTAATAGTGTTGAATTTTAACTTTTACGTTTGGACGGTTATATGTCAATAATAATAAGTAGTGCTGTGCTTGTACTTTGGGACTAGGACTCTCGTGCTTGTAGTTAGCGGATGGTCAATTTCCGAAATTTTTATAAAATATCTTGAGAATTTCATAAAGCACACACATTTAAGTGATTGAATTGAATCAATTGTATGAGATCAGCGATTTGGACGTTTTGAAGAAATTAGCAAAAATCACAGTAATTGGAGGCACAAAACGCCGTATGGAGCAATTATCCTTTCCAATGACTTCTTGTCTTGCTACAGTATGTCTTAATAAATATGTTCTATAAATTTTAAGTTTTTTTTTTACTTATTTATTGTCGTCCTGACGTCAAATTAACATTGTCCCAAAGTACAAACCCCTGATTGTACTTTAGGACAATTTTCAACGAAGCATTGTCTTTCAATTATTATCAATATGATAATATTACATTATCTTCTTGGAAATTTTGCTACGAATAGTCAAAATAACACCAATTATGCTGGTCAAGGTAAAATTGAGCCATTTTAAAAAATGTCGATAAAAAAAATTAAAAACCGAAAAATGTCCCAAAGTACAACAGTCTCCCCTACTATAAATAGCAAGAGCCATTCCTTATGAGGTTACCCATTGTATGCAATAAATTACAATGTGATGATTACTGATAAATGCAATTTCTTAAATTACAATTAAATTAATAATAAATTACAATTCCCAGTAACCAAAACTTAAAAACAAACTATTCAAACCTCTGAAATCAGTGCTCATCTGTAGTTATTTCTAGTATTAGTTCGTAATTGTTAATTAGTAGGTATAAAAATGTTCTTTTAAATGTAATTATAATTTTAAACTTTTTTTTTTTAATTAAAAGTGTCCAAGTTCTAATATACTGACAATGTTTTCAATAATGCAGAGTGACGCACCAAAGAAAATACATATTTAATTATTTGTTCACTACCCAAAAGTATAAATAAAAACTGTAACGGATCCAGTTGGCAGTTTAAAACACAGAATTATTTACAAATAGAGAAACTTCTTTGTATTAAAGGAGTCATATCCAAAAAGTGTCATATCCGAAATGTACTTTGATGTTTTATTGTTATGAATGTAAATTGGGGAAATTAAAATGTAATAATTTGTATTTTTTTACTATAAAATGTAATTTAAATTTCATAAAATGTACTTTAACACTGAACACTTTTCATAAAAATCTTTTATGTATACATTTTTGAGTGATTTCATAAAACCGCTATAGTTATTTTGTGGTTTTGAATGTATTTTAAAATCTTTTTAAATTATTTTCTGATAATCCCGTCATTTTGTCTATGTATTGGCAAGGGATTTAAAAATGCCGATGGTAACGGTTAGAAATTCTTTAAATTGCTAAAACAAAATTTTAGTTCTCCCTTGTGCTATTGTCGATAAAACATCTATAACAATTTCAGTTTTTCAACGATAAGATTTGATATTATACGTTCATATTTATTTCTACATATTTTATGCGTTTTAGTTTTTAAATGTTTTTACTTATGTCATTATATTAGGGCCATCAAACTTGTGCTAAATACTTGAAACAAATGAAAATAAACGATAAAAATCAATGAAATTTTTTTTATTTTGAAGCTTGACTCATGGAATCTTAGGAATTTTAATGACCGCTTCTGCGGGTTTTTGTGGTTTAATGGAGTAAACCAATGATTTTACATAACCCTAGAAAAACAAGTCCAATTTCGCACGATCTCGGTTTTCACTTTGGACTTCCTTGATATTACACGAAAATATTGAAAAAAAAACAAAAACTGTACCTAATAATTTCTCAATTATTTCATTATATTGATTTATTTTAAAAAATTTTGCATAAAGAAAATAATGTAGCTTCAGAGAAAATGTATTTAAAATGTAACCGCTATTATTTTTAATAATTGAGTGAGCGAATACCTAAACGATTAGCGTGTTGGCTTTTCGTGCCAAATCGATTGATTCAAAAACAATACAAGTAAAAAAAAACAAATAGAACAATCTATATAAAAATTTTTCTATGGAATAAATTGTGCCAAACTACCGAGAATATAAGTTGTGAATCCAAATCAACTAGGGAGTGTAAAAAAATTGTTAAAACTTAATTGTAACTATTGACTACAGACAAAATTTTATGTGTAATTTTAATGTAAGATCCGTCGGAAATTTTTATTTAACTAGAGTTTATACTGGTAATATTAGAAGCTAAATTGTGGAAACAAAATTATTTTCAGGGGTTGGCAAACATACAAAATTGAATGTCAGACTGTCACGAAGTTTTTATGTTACTTGTTACATGTTTACAACTTACAAGGTACTACTTTGTTACAATCTTATACGTCACTACGACACCTGCAACAGATTAAATTGTCCGGTAGCTCGTCGTAGGGCCGCAGGTGATTTAAATTGGTGTCGTAGCGGTAGATGTTAAAATAAAAAAAAAATAATTAGTTGAGCGCCACTGTCATAAGATATTAATAAAATTTGCATCGGATTGACTAAATTAGATGACAGACTAATTTTCATCCGCGACGTAACTTTTGAAAATAACCACACCTTATAAAATTTTGTAAATTGAAATTTCCTTACAGTTGAGACTTTCCTAAAAATATGGTTTGCAAAATGCAAAGAAAACAAAAACGTAAGAACAAAATAACACATATATTAAAGATAATAAAAATAAACAAACACAAAAATAAATATAAACAAATTATATATGTACAGTGTGTTATGAAATTAAATTTTATAATGTGAAGAAAAAGAAATAAAATAAATCAAAATAAATGTTGTTTAAATTCTAATATTTAAAATTAAAAATTAATAATAATAAATTTTGGGCCCAATAGATTTAATTAAAAGATAATAATTCTTAAAAATGAAATTATTAAACTAAATTTAATATTAATAGAACAAAATTTTAAAATTAATACACAAAACAAAACAAAAATCAAAGTAAAACACGCACTGTATTTTCGACGATAAAAATATATTTTTCACTTACTACTTGATGAACTTGAATTTTTCTTTCATCTCTGGAAACTCCAAATTACAAATGATATAAGGTGGTTTTCTTTAAAATCGGTAAAATCGGTAGGCGGTATAATACTTCATTCAAATTAATTAACCATTGTTAAACACATCCCTCAATTTCGGAGGCAATTTTGAATAATACTTCAATTTTTGAACTTTACAAAAGTTTGTATAAATGTTGCATTACATAATTTTTAATTATTTCCCGAATATTGTCGGTTATTTAATAAAATAATATTTGGAAAATTATCTTATAATAATTTTCTTTTCATACGATACTTTAAATAATATGCAAACACTTCCGATAAAAGTTTTTAAATTTTCACAACAGTTTTAACTAACTTTGATTTGCCGATTTATTTTAAATTTGAATTAATTCGAAACACTTGTGTTTTTAAAAGAATTAACTTAATTGAATTTTAATTCCGCATAAAGCGAACGAGTATCTTAAGTTTTATTCTCAAAAACTTGAACGAAACTCATAACGAATTTCAGTCTGCAACACACCACAAACATACAAGATGCTTATTTTACAAAAACATCGTTGCAGTTTGGGCGGTTGGAGTCGGATGGATTGACTCACAGCCCTCGACTGTCAGAACTCAACTCCCCTAATTTTTGATAACTACCTGTATATATAAAATTACTTAACCGTTCCCCCACTAAAAATATAAGAAAATTTTGGACATTTTTACAAACATGTAAGATTGTTAGCATAACTCTTAGGCGCTTGACTGTCCATCAAGTAAGAAAAACCATCCACCCCATTAATTTTAATTACTTTCTCCCCTAAACCCAGTGCTACAAAAACTATTAAACTTTGAATATGGTATTGTTTCTGAATTGTTTCCCATAAAACTAATAAAATTTTATTGCAATATATGAAAAAACATTAAAAATACTCGAAATAAAGCAACCTCTTCAATTTTTAATTGCTTAACATAAACCCCTTAAGCCAAGATTTTGTTACATATGAATATGAAACAAAATGTCATTGTTCGACACGTGAAAGAAAAACATAATATTCTACAAAGAAGAAAAGATTGTAATGACTAATGATGCATGGAAGGAAAATATAAAATTTATATAATGAAGAATGGACATTACTAACACGAGTAAACAAAACTATTAAAATAATACAAAGAACTTAAGAAATTGAATATTGAAGTTTTAAAATAAATATAAAATTTATACTTTGTAGCAACTCAGTTAATTTTTTACTTATTTATTTAAAAAAACAAAGGAATCTCAAAATACTCTAACAACTTGTCCTTCATTTGGTTGGCAGCTTTGTCATTGCTTGCATGTGGGATGAATACTAAATGTATTATTAATGTAGGACTATTCCCATCAGTCCTTATGATTATGGCGAACACCAAAAGCAATAAATTTTGAGTTTCAAATAAAAATTTATCATAATTCCCAAGGTATCCAATCCCCAAGGAATGAATGTCCTATTTACAAATAATCTAAAAGCACTATTTAAATTTATTACACAATACAAAATTGAAATGTCAAATTGGCACAACTTTTGAATAATAAACGTTGCCGAAGGCAAAAAAACAAAATTTCTGATTTTTTTACACCACTCCCTTCTCATGAATATGAAGTACTTCCATTGGATCTAATATAATATTAATATGAGAAATTGTCAAGTTTTTAAAAAGTAAAAAAAAGTTACAGTTTTGTTCATTTTATAAAAAATTTGTACAATTTCGTTTCCTCAGATACTTTTGAGCGAAAAGCTTCTTCGAGTAACTACAATTAAATTTTGTCTTAAAAAGTTTTGATTTGTTTCGCTAATGTTATTAGCTTGAAAATGCAGGACAATTAACAACTTTTTAGGATCTCGTGATGTTTTGTTCAATTTTTATTACTGGAAAAGAATAAATTTTGAACAGATGGAACAGCTCAATGCTAAACTTTTTTACTCCAAGTTTTCCCATACTGTATTGAAATAAGTAAACAATTTTGATGACAAATCAAGACAACTTCGAACAAAAACTTTGCTATTAGTTTATAACATCAAGTTTCTGATAGTATATGAATGTAATGAATAAACAGTTCAAACTTTATATTAAGTCGATATTATTATTAACTTGGCAAACAAAAGTTTTAATTTGAGGTTGCTTCATCTTACAAATTTTATTGTCAGTTCTAAATAATTAATTATTAGAAACGGTTTGTGCAAATAAAATTATTAATATTAACATTAATTCAGTTTTATTTATTTGTTACAATAAAATATAATGCATCAATCTATCGAACAAATAAAATGTAATTATTAATAATTTTATTTGTATTGTATGTTTCCATGTATTTATTTATCAATAATATACATCTAACTGAATGCTCAAGAGAATTTAACTGATTTTCTATTGTTTTGTTTTTGAATTCATCATTGCATTAATTATATAAATTTTCTTTTCCTGGAATGCATTCTAGGTAAACATTACATTCCTTGCGTGCATTATTTATCCTGATCGCTATCACTAAATAAATTTACAAAGGAAAATCAACT
Organism: Rhagonycha fulva; assembly: GCA_905340355.1. Lineage (NCBI taxonomy): Eukaryota > Metazoa > Arthropoda > Insecta > Coleoptera > Cantharidae > Rhagonycha > Rhagonycha fulva. The sequence goes on from HG996559.1 coordinate 7,701,174, forward strand.
ACCCATTAACTTGATCAATTATATTATTTGCAGAGCTGTATTATGAAATAATCGCATTAATTATTTAATATTCGATATTAACCTATTTTTTAAAATAAATTGTAACTGTAAAACGAACAAAAGTCAGGACAAAAATAAGACAAATCCACATGAATTGGTATTCTTGAAAAAAAAATTATTTGGTAGACAAAAGTCATTAACGTTACACAAATTTATATTACGTTTCGCGTTTGGCGAATAATGCTCAAATTTTCTTGTCGAATTAGGTTTTGCACAAAATGGAATACCGGTGGTAAAGAAAATGGATAATTATAGTGTACGTTATTGTGTTACGTTTTTATTGCTACACATAAAATTTCTAAGTTTACTATCATCAATCACCTATCTTCTATGCAACTAAGAAAGCTATAAATGGCGGAACAGTAAAAAGTTAATTTCCCATTTGGATTGTAACTTTTAAACAAAGAATATCACGATATAAAAACATCGTTTAAAGTATGATATTGTAAATATCAATTTAGATAAAATTTTTAGATGCGTAACTGAGAAGTTCAGTCAGATAATGTTAAAATGTTTGAAATTTTAACAAACTCAAAGATGAACGTTGTGTTTCAAATTCAGGTGTAAATTTGACTTACATTTTTATTGCAACCCTTTAGACTTTGTAACACGAACGTATACGTTTGAGAATAACCACCCGTGCCTACAACTTCACTATTTTAAAATTCCAACTCTACATGTAAATTTTTTCATTCTTTTTGTTCTGCTCAACCGTGTAACTTCACTTTTTCCCATTCGATTGATGTTACGTAAAGCCTGCATTTATTAAGCTTAAAATTTTTGTAATTCTTTTGTGTTTTTCATTTTCAATACTATTAACATTTTATGCCTACTCAAAAATTTAAATAATTTTTCTTTTACAAGAATAATTTATAAAATGTGTAAATTATACCGAGGTATCCGGTAATCTAAACTAAATGCGATGTAAATAAAAGCATGGGAGGGTGTGTAAGTGACAAACAATTTTGCATTTAATTTGTGTTTTAAATTCTAGCACGCACCCTTCAAGTTTATATTAAATTTTATGTCAAATTACTTTCCCAAAATAAAAAATTACTAGATATTCATATTCAAACAAGGAACACAAATTAAAACTAACGTTTTCCTAAAGAAATAAATATTGTTGAATAAAACATGAAAAGCTGTGCAACAATGGTATACATTAAGCACAAATAAAATTTAAAATCGATTTACCACAACATTGGTGACAGGAACAATTCATCGTACACCTTCCTTTGAGACCAAAACCCATGCATAAATAAGTAGTGCAAAGGTCACGTAGAACAGTTTTTAAACTTTTTCAATTCGCTTGAAAACAAACAATTTTGTAGAACGTTTAGTCGAAATTGTTATAATAATTAATATTGCATATGAATAAGCAAATCAGCTATTTTAATTGCAAATGAAAATTAAATTTGTAACATTTGCATATCAGAGGGATGGTTTATAAAATTCAAATTTTCATCAAAAGATATTTTACAATGTGAAAATAAGCAAAGCTACTTTTTTTTTACATCATTTGCGTGTTTGTTTATTTATTTTGCAATCGATTTTTCAATCACTATCAAATGAAAAAGCAGGTGGAGTACACCCTCAAATTTGGAGGTGTTCAAGACAATTTTTTTACAATTTTAATTAGAATTTAATCCAAATTGTGCATTATAAACTCTATACGTTTCAATTTCAAAATTATAACAATTTTTTTTTAAATTTATCAACGAATAATTTTAGTACACTTTTTTGTTTAATAAAATAGAAGAAATGATAATTAGAATTTAACAAACGAAATTTAACAAGATAATTGTTTCAGATTTGCTTTTCCAATTGGAACGGACCAGTATTTTCATTCTGTGGTACGTCGTTGTAATAATTGCTGCTTCCACCTGCAAAATTTCGGAATTCGTTTGCGGAAATGGACGCTGCGTGCCGTTAAATCGTTACTGTAACAACGTAAACGACTGTGGGGATTCCTCTGACGAACCGCGTTATTGTACACGTAAGTATAATAAATCTTTTCTTAGCTTTGGGTAACATAATCACTCCGGTGCTAAATCAATGCAAGGCTAAGAAGTTTTAATTCCACATAAAAAGAAAATTAAACAAGAAGAATTTTTAAAATTACACAATTTGTGGTATTACAATGGAATTACATTGTATATAACGAATTTTCTTTCAAAGCTTTCTTAAATCTTGCAGGCGTGAGGAGGGCTAATGTTACGGTTACGTGTATTGGAGAAATAAAACTTTGACGTTCTATAGTTTCCAGTTAACTTTAAACTTGGTAAAACACGATATTTTTTTTAAAAGAATCTTCGGACTTTTTATACTTCGGTAGTTCACCAAATGGTGGAAAAGTAATTTATCGAGAGGCTATTAAAGAAAATGAAGTTTTAATTCGCACACAAACTTTTTTGCATTAAAAAAATTGAATGTAGTTTTTTCTACAAAGATAAAAACAAATTTTAATTTTCCCTTTTAAATTGTAGGAAATTAATTTTCAATTGCTTGGGTGTGATTTTACTGGTAAAACAGGGTTAAGAGTTGCTATAAAATAAATAAACGATGGCAAAATCATAAACGTTAATTGCATAAAATCGCTTCGAAGGTTAATATTTTTAGACAAGTTTTTTTCCAATCTCCTGGAATCTTAGATGAAAACGTTAAGTTTGTAGCAGTTTTATTATGAAATTTAGGAAATTATTAGATTCCGTATCTTCGATTTTTTCTGACGCACATTTTTTTTATCGGATATGAAAAATTGAATAAGTAAAAATATAGAATAGAAATCGCCAAGTTGACCCCAAGTCAGTGAAATTTTGATAATCCGTAATATTACTAATTTGGAAAGCGGGAAATTGGGTTACAAACAAAATCAATTTATCGTGTTAAACCTGTCTTTATTTTTCATCTTGTTTATCATTTCATCTCATTTAGATTCCTAGAAAAGATGTTAAGTTTAGAATTTTAAATATATTATAAGAATTTACACCGTTAGCAAATAAACATTAAATTTTTTTGCGTTATATTTTAACATTCACAATTAAATTGATTTTCTTTTAAACTGCAACGAACAACTGTGTAACAGACTCGCGCCACTATTCAAACTTTTACCACATGTTCATCCCATCGAGTAACCTAGATAAACACAATGTTGCGTAGTTTTATAATTTTATTTGAATTAACACTGATTTTAACTTGTACAATTTCATAAAGTTAGCGAACTTGATAATTACAGCTGTAGTAAATGTGCTTTGTAAGGTAGTCCAGTAAAACATTCAAAAAAACTGCGTCCCTGACTATTTTAAATCATAGGAATTTGAAAGGGTCACCTTCGTGTTCAATTAGTGTAATAAAATAAATTGTTTCTGTTTTCCAAAAATTTAGTGAAAAAAGTTTATTCTAGTGTGTAAACGAAAATGTGTTGTTTATTCTGATTTTCAAAACGAGCAAAATCTTTCACAATTTTAAAAAGTCTCGAGCGTTACCAACCGAGCTTAATTTTGTATTAATAAAAAAGAATTTGCAAATTTCCCGGTTTAAATTATTAAATAAGTAATACCTAAAAATTGAAGAAACGATTTATTCCTAAACATTTTATATAAACAAAGCAAATGGAAAAAAGCTCTTAATAATTTTTGAAACAATTAGCACTCATATTTCATTTTATACCACATGTCGCATGTTCTCGGTAGCAAATTGTAATAAATGATTCCCCACAGTATCAAAATGCAACATTTCAAATAAGAAAGAAACATAAAAATTTTCGACATAAATTGTAATTTTGACGTCTCCCAAATTGATATCCAATACGAGAAAAACATGAAAATGTGAAACTCGGATAGATATTTTTAGATATACACAAAAACGAGCCCTACTATTGCAAATAGTATAATTAAAGAGGGTGTGCTACTCTATTAGCTACTACCTTGCCTTCATCAAACTTTCCGAAGCCCATTCATAAAGAAACTTTGTTGAAACGAAAAACGAAACTCAACTTGTTCGTCGTTCCTTTGATGTAGTAACTGTTGAGTTTAGATTACAAAAAGCGAATAGGAAAGTATCATAAAATGAATGACTCAAAGGAAAATATTTCAGAGCAAAAACGTGAAACTTAATCCTTAGCATTTTGCGGGCTTACAAAAGTTACTAGAAGTTACATCCACAATTTTGTCCTAAATTGAAAATATGAAGTTACCTGAGTATAATTATTTCAATGCTATTCTATTAACTGTGGCCTTTTATTAGCTCAGGGTAGCAGGTGAAAGACAAATTGCTTCCCCAAAGGGGGAAAATATAAATGTTTTGTAACTCATATTGAAAGAAAATAAAGCCTAAAAGTCCTTAATGAAAGATTTTAATCGCAGTTGCAGTATAATCCTCCATAATTTTTGCTCATATATTTTACTGAGCATAACTTTGTTGAAACCTCAAAATATTAATTTAAAAGTAAGAAATTATTAAATATAAGAGAATTTAGTAAGGATTATAAGAATAATTAAAAAGGCTTCAAGCAATTTTTGCAACATAAATTTTAATTATCCTTGTACGCTTGTAACAATACCATGCTTTTGTTTAAAGTGAGATTTTGAATAATTGGAATGTTTTATTTTTTTAGCGTGCAATAGAACTTATTATGGAGAAATAGAGCAAACTTATGATTTGGAATTGCATCGCCCCAAGGAACCTAAAATTCCGTACATTTGCCATTTAACATTTACTGCGAATGGAGGAGAATTTGGTGATATTGTACAGGTAATACCATTATATATACGTTATAAAGGATTTAATCAATTTTCAACAAAATGTAACTGGCACTTGTATCCGATAAAGTTCGCCCTATTTATTATACTGAAATATTATTAAGAATCGATATTTCTGGTTGGTTATATAGGAACAGCTTAAGTTTTTTAACGATTAAAAATTTCAAATGAATAATTTAATTAAATCAATTTATCCTTGTACCGCTTAATTGCGTAAAACTTTAATATAGAAGGATTAAGCGTTTTTGCAAAAATATAATGTTGGCAAGTATCATTAGGTTAGGTTATCCCAATTTTCATGTGTGATCAGTTGATCACCATTGGTTTTCTGTGACCCAGTCGAAATAATTCAGATCTCGATGCTTGAGATTCTGTTAACTGAAAATGAATACTCGTCAATAAAAAAAATCTAATCGATACCCAAGTCGAGCAGATAAGCTTGCAATTGTAGTTCAAAGCATTACGAAAAACTGCTCAAAAGATTAATTTTGTATTTTTAATATTCAAAAAGCAATTTCGCTTCCGTAATTCTTTCTTCTAACGAAACAAATAATAATACTAACACGGAAATAATAATAGCCCAATTACTTATAATTTGATAAATTGAACCTTACATTCGAGACATAATTAGATTAAAAAAACAGTAGCTATAAGTAAAAAATATGAGTTCATATTAAATTTTTAAATCCTCAGTTTTACAACTTTCTTTTAACTTCCAATAAAAACATACGCATCACCGTCTTTAGTAAACGAACAGAAATAATTTTTGCTGTTTTTACACGTGCAATGTAAAATAAAATATAGCTCTAAATTTTGAGAAAAAAATTGTTTTTCTCTTGATGCTGCGAGTAAAATACTTCTGTTTCTGTTGCCGTGCCTAATTGATTCAAAAAAGAAAGCCTATGTTGAGCAGTCAAATGTAAACGTTAAAATAGGTCAGATTATTGTTTTTAGGGCAATTTCCAAAATAATTTGTCCAATATAGAGTTTTTGTTTTATTGTCGTGCAATTCATTCTGAAATGAAGTCACCTCTCTGAAGATTACTTAATTATTTGCTGTGTATTTATATTTCCCATCTTATATCGATATTTGGACCTTATTCCCTAAATAATACAATATAATTTATTATTGAATAACAGAGGAATAAACTTAAAGGGTATCCCTGCATGATTCATTAATTGATTTTAATTACATAGGTTAGGCCTTTACCTGTCATTATTATCATTAAGTGGTTGGTATTTCTGTCGCTTATGATATAAATTATTAATCTAGGTGGTTAGTTACATACGTCTATATGGTACTTAATGACATTTTCTTTTATAAAATGATCGAATACTTTTTTGTTAGCTTTACAAAACACTGACATAAAGGATTTTATTATTATTCAGCAGTATGAAAATACTCTTAAATAAATTAAAACTTGCATTAAATAAATTGCATTAGATAAATTTCTTTGAAAATTTGCAAGGCATTACAAATCACAAAAGGCATTTCTTCTTATGTTATTTCGTTGGATTTACGTGGTTAAAATTTTGTCAGATCGCCATTCAGTCACATAGTAATTTGTTAGCGGGCGACTCAGTTGTCTGCCGCTCACAGCGGCAGACAAAGTAAAATGCATTTTTTGGCAAAAAAAAATGAAGCTATGCTCGACGCTGCATGTTACATGATCACGGCCAACTTTATTTATAACTTTATTATGAAAAATGAAATTGTAAACTAATTTAATATCTTTTTTTTGCTAGCAGTATAATTTAGATAATATTGTACGCATTACCCTGTAAATAATAACAAAACTTATTGAATTTTAAAATTAAAACATTTTTAAGTCAATTTAACACAATAAAATCCAATTATATTCTTATGAGCTGTCAGTTACATGTTTGATAATAAATATCTAAAAATACGAAATATTTCGAAATGTTAATTTCATTTTTTAAATTTTTAATAATAAAAATTTAACATTATAAATTTAATACATTTTTATGAGATTTTAGCTAATAGAAATAAAAATAATCCATGTTTTTTCAAACATAAAAATTAAACTTGTAGTTGTTCAGAAGAATAGTGACACATCTAAAAAATTGCAATTGTTTACACTTGATTATAACCTAAATATTTTTATATTTTGCAGAGCCGGATTTTCCAATTTGCCGCTTGTAGGCTTAATAATATTTTCCCCCCCTTTCTTATACAGGGGTGGTTGGCTGAAGCAGAGTATAAAGAATAAGAATAATTCTATATACTTTGGCTGAATGTCAAATGCAGGTCAAAAGTAGTCGGCTAAATGTCAATAGAGGTATCCCCTATTTCCGGGGAGTTCGGAGACTTTTTTTAAAAATTTAATTCACAATTGGAAATTTTGTAGCTTTTTCAGCAAAAATTTATGAAATGTATACCAAGAATGAACGTTTTTCTCTAACATAAGTGATTGGAAAACTTTAGCAGTTGTTATCAAAAAACGCACGAGACTAACTTACAATACGAATGTATACAGGGTGACCGACCGCCGAATATCTGAACTTATACTCGTTATAACGGATAAGCATGTATCAATTTAAAGAAATGATTTTTCCGCGTCTACAGATACCCAACACTTGATATTTTGTTCTTTAATTATTATTAAAAACTCAAAATAAAATTACTAAATGGCGCTTTTAAAAAGATATTAGATGTCTTATTTAAAACTTGCTTTGATTATTTTGTTTTTGAAAACACTATCGCAGTTTAAAATAAAAAAGGTTAAAAATGAACTTAAGGGGAAGTATCACCTTTGAATATGAAATTTAACCTGTTTTTTCACGATTTTTTTTAACACATAAAGAATAGGAAAATTAAAAATCGGTTTTAAGGGGTCTTTTTATTATACATTATAGTTATAAAATATATTTTTTCATATAAAACAATCATTAAAAAACGTGTCATCCACTCTGTCAAAGAAGACCCTTTGCATCACGTGGGTCTATCTGATGTACAGGATTACGGCCAACTGGTATAATGTAGAACAAAAATTTCTTAATCTGTGATAGATTGGCTATGGAATTACGTAGGATTTTTGAAAAATATTAATTTTTGTGAAATTGACACTAATTTAAAAAAAGTGTATCAATTTTCAATGAAAACCTTGTATAAAATTGGTTGCAAATTAAAAACTAATAATCCAATTGAAAAACGGCTACGTACTTCCATAGAGAAGTTAATTTGGAGTAAAAAAAATTTTGTGCGATGTCAATCTAATGTAAATTGTGGAAGTTATCTTGTACACAAGCTTGAAAAATGTTATTTTTCAGAAATAACGTTTAAAGTTTTAGTATGAGAATATTTGTAATTAGTAGCTTATGGATGGCGCTACAGAGTGACTTACAAACATCGCTATTTAATCATGAAAGGAGTCCCACATCGACTCAATATCAATGGAATTATATTCTATACATATCAAAGTATCATTTAGCAAAAAAAAACTATTGAATTTTTTCGAAGCTCAAAGGTGTTACTCTCCTTTAAACTCAAGATTTGACAGATCAAATATTCAAAGCAAGTTTGATCTCTAAAAAATCGCTTATTGGAATTATACATTTTTAAAAATAATTAAAAAACAAAATATCAAGTGCTGGGTATCTATAGACGCGGAAAATAAAACTCTTTAAATTGATCTTATGTTCAGATCGGCGGTATACAGAAATAAATACTTGCAAACGCAACTCAAAAGTAACCACAAAGTAATACCTACAATTTCACTTAGTTTTCTAGAAATCAGCGAATTTTTGTGCGTGAAACACACACGGGCGGCCAAAATTCAAAAAATGGCGTTTAAAAAAACATTTACTTTACTCCAGGACCAAGTAGTAGAAATTTAGGAAATTTAGTCAAATACAAAAGCGGCCACATTAAACTTTGCACATGGGCGGAAGTACCCCTAAGCTGCGGTCCTGTAATCAAATGTAACTCTGTACTTTAGGGGCTCTATAAGCAGAAATGCTTGACAAGCGTATCGAGTTAGCTGACAAACTAGAAAATGTATGGTTGAAAAATATTTTTGAGTAATAAAATACTTGTTATTTTTTACTTTCACATTCAAAATTTGCTACTCTAGGTTGCAGCCTACTCAGCCTATTTAAAAATAAGTCCCTGAGAAAAATCAATCGCTTAACTACAAAGCTTTAGTACCCATAAGTAACTTTTGTTTCCATTTGCTTGTGTCACTGTTTTTTTGAACAAGTGATATATATTTTTTATATTTTTGTAAATGCAAATATTAAAAAGAAAACCGCAACAGTGTCCATCAAAGAACAAAAATTATTATGGAATAGTAACGTACTTTTGGCGAATTGTGGCAAAAACATTTTTTCATGGCATGCAAACCCAAAATCTAATCAGAAAATCTGATCTTATAACACATAAATATCGAAAAGTAAGACTTTTCCAAATACTATAGAAAAACAACATTTCACAATTTATTTTAGCAGAAAATTAAAAAGAATTTCCCCGGGGAAATGAAATATGCTAGTACTTTTTCCATAATCGGATAAGGCGTTTTGATAATAAATCTTTTATATATAATTTTATGGAAAACATTAAAGAAACCAAAGTTACAGACTGGTGGTCCTTAAACGATTCTCAATCGCTTATGTTTTATGAAATTGTCTATTTTGTGTTTAATTTTGAAAATTGGAATAGCAGTTCTATTTTTTTGCTCATTATAAATTTTTTTTTTATTTACTGAATCGAGAGAAGACGCAGATCAAATCAGTAGTCAAAATGCTGAAGAAAAATATAAAAGCTTTTTCATCTAAAATTATTTCAAATAATGGTCTCATTAAAAATATGCTAGGATGTAATGCTGGGTGTAAATTTAAATTAAGGGCTGTTTATATACAAAACAGTTTGCAGCTAGAAAAACCTTTTGACGTTACTGAAAAACTGAAACTCGCTACTACACGCCAGTTATATGCGTGGTCGACCTTTCCGGAGAGTTCGCCCTTATGTGCTGGCTAGATTTCGCTACAGATGTTGGAATTGAGGCTATGGTAACATAAATCTTTTTCAATGTGTGGCAGGGTTTACGTTATATTTTTTATTTTCTCCACTTCAAGACATTTCAAAAATTTTATATATTTTTAAAATTTAAAAGAATGTTTTGGTAAAAATATCTAAAAAAGCTTTCTTCAACACAGCATTTCTCGTAAAGCTTCCTTTCATACTCTTTAAAATTATACATCAATAACCTAGCTGTAGTGTCAAAACAATACAATCGATAAAGCGGAAAAGTATATTACATAATGAAAAATTTCATAAGATGAGAAAATCACAAATTGTGCTCTGAATAATTTTCCTTTAAAATTAAACAATCCTTTGATAAACTTGGAGAAAATTAATGTTTAAGTATTAAGTTAATTAAAATTAAATTAACCAGACAGAGTAAAAAGTATGAAATTTTCCATTTTCAATACACATTATCAAAATTTATTCTAAAGTATACAAAAGATCACTTCCAATATTTTAATCTTAGAAAATGTTCTTAGATTTCTCAGCACTTAAAATTTATAAAAAGTTAAATATGAGAGAATAAGTTCTCAAAACTCAAAATCAAATTACAGCAACTGTCAGCTTTTGAAGCAGAACGAGCGCTAGCTTTAACCGTTTATTCGCATAAAATACATTTTCTTAAAGGGTATAGGCTAATTTCACTTTAGATATTTTATTTTTATTACCGAAACAATAATATTACAGTAGTAAAATTAATTTGAAAGGATTATTGGTTCAATACCCACGCAATATTTTTTAATTTCACGTTTTACGTGAAAGCTGGTGCTGTCAGTTAAATAAAACTTACCATTTACAGTCCTGACTTGTTTATTACTTTAATATATCTCAGAAAATATTGTTTTAGACTTCTAAAAAAATATTGGTGAATCAGCAATTTAGTTACAATTTAGGGCACTCGAGACCCTTTGAAAATAAAATTTAATCGATGTTGTCCTTTTTATAATTTTTATTAAATACAGCGTAACTGAATTACTCGGCTAAAGTTCAGAAGCGTGTTCTACTCATCAAATTAATGAACACTTGAAATTTAAAAAATTACAATAATTGTAAACATGTCGTTTAATTATTTTTTAATAGTAGGGACTTGGTGGTGTATATTATGCGTAGATTATTCTATTGAATAATCAGTAATATTAGTTTAATTACATTTTCATTTCTTTTTCTAAATTTTTCATTATGTATAATTACACTAATGCGTAAACGAGCCTTCATTTTACTAATCGTGTACGGTTTTCAATTGATTGACAATAATAATGATTTTATTTAACGTGTTAGATAATCACTGATTAACAGGGAAAGTGGGTAACAGTGAGACGCGGGTAACAATGAGACAATTAAAATATTTTTTTAGTGAGCTTTAGTGACATAATATTTGAAGGTGCCTTCAATCGAACATTATCAATAAAAATACAAATCGTTGTACAAATTTTTATAAAATTTATAATGGAGATATGCCGATTATTATTAGGCTTTTTCTTATTTAAATTTCAAGTGACAAGGCAATTTATAGACATTTTTGGAATTAATTTGAGATTTATTTCTTCAAAAGTAATATTGTTAGACCTTGTAAAATAATTAAAAATTACGATTTATTTTCTCTTTTTAAATAAAGGAAAAACATACCCAAACCAAAATAAATTGCTTAATGAAATATTGATGACTATCAGTCATTGAATACGTTTTAATATGAAATATCAAATAATGGACATTTGCAAGGGACGATTACTTGTCACATTATCATGTTATTTTTGATATAATTAGGAATGGGTCACCAAACTTTTTATGAGGGTTGTAAAGAATTTTTATAACATTCTTTTATAAGAATTTTTTTTAAATGAGATTACATTTTTTTTTTGAATTTATTCAGTTTTTCAAGTTATCCCATAATAAGTACAACAATTTATTTATTATACATTTGTTTATTATAGAATAACAACTTTTCCGCCGCTTCGAAATTATGAATTCGTCAATCAGAGGTGCGTAAACATTTTTCCCTTCGATTTTAACGCAGAAACTAATCAAAAGTGCGAAGTAACTTTACAGACGGTTTTATACGACATTCTTATGTTTATATAACTTTTATGCAAACTCTCATAAATAATATTTTTCATTTTATTGAACCCAATTTCAAACAAATAGGCATTTTAGGTTGAAATACCTAAAAGAAACATATATTTTAGAAGTAATCATTTATGAACCATAAATGTATTACTTTATTGGTTCAGAAACAAAGTATGCAGAAATCTATAGGATTGTCCAAGTTTTTAATTTTTATTCCTGAATTTTAATTTTTTGTGTTGGGTGTTTTCGCGTCCCTTTGAGCTTTCGAATCGTCTTCCACGCATTACATGGAACACTGGTAGATTTGCCAAGATTTACATAAATATGTTATGAAAATCTTCTACATAATAGTTTTATACTCCATAGTTTCAGCAGAAAATTACAGAAAATAACAAAGAATATTTACTGTAAGAACAAGCAGCGACACTCGACAAAAATTTTCAGTGCGCAACTTACCAACGACCGTCGTTTCCTTTATCAAAAAAAATTTGTTAATTCAACAGTTAAAACTGCAAAAATACGTAAGTGGTTAATTGTAAAAATTTACTTTAAATTAGTGAAATTGTGCATACTAAGGTGTAATTTACTTATTCTGAGAGGGCCCCGCCTTAGGCGATTTTAAAATTTTTTAATAATATTCTGTTTTATATACTATTTCTATTTTGTCTTCCTGGGAAGCCGGTAGAAAGTGACAATCGAGTGACTGATTAACGATTTTAAAATAGTGTTATACTGACAATACTAAAAACACTTTTATAGTAAAAGTAATTTGAAAATGCATCTTTCTACTAAAAAGAGAAAATATTTGCAGCACAAAAGTAACAATTCAAAACATTTTCACTCTAGAATGAAATGCTTGACAAGGATTTTGAATACAGACACATATTCATGCTTGAAATTACAACTATCTGAATGTTCATACCCAAAGAATCTCGATGAAAAGCTTTTTACATTACAAATACCGAGAATATACATATGTAGGTACTGAAAATATTTTTATAAATTTTGTATTAAAAAACTGATACATAATATTATTTAACGAATATTTTAACATGTTCCGAATAAACTAAATGTCAACATCTCCAACTCAACTATCGATTTCCAAATCTTCTTTAGAAAAGCAATATAAACTACTCGACTTTTCAGATTTTGAGTTATCTATCTTTCATAAATTTAAATATAAATAACATATATTTCAAACTATACAAAGTTCTATAATTTAACTTAATAACTCTTTATTGAATTATTAACTCAAGTAATATTTATCTAGGATATGCAGAGATACTGATTCAAGTTTCTATTATTTTAACAAAATTTCATTCTTTTTGACCAACAAATAAAATCTACATGGGGTAGATAAGAAATAAACAAATTGTAAAAAGGAGATTTTCTGTGATAATTTAAAAAAAGTAAATAACAAATTATATCAAATTATTGGTTCACAATTTACTACTTGTCTATTATGCGATATGTAGTGGCTTAGTATCCCTAAACTACACGAGTTTCTAATAAACAGAAAGACAGAGCTGGGATTTGTACTGATTGTAAAAGATATGTGGTTTTAAATATTTGTTTTCTTTTATGAATAAAGCAAACTTTTGTGAAGTGTAGTTTAAAAAATAAGTTCAGACAAACCAGAAGTCAGTCATTAGAATTGAAGCATAATTTTTAGATTTAGAATTAGAAGAATTAAAACATAATTTTTAAAGAAAATACTAAATACTCGTAACAAGGTTACACCCGTGCTTTTAGGCGCCTCGCGCCCGAATCACATGACAGAAAAGTACAGGATTTTTATGCAAATGATAAAAAAAACAATAATTTAAAACCTGTTTGTCAATTGATCAAATAATAATAATTGGTCTATACTGTGATATTTATGTTCTTATTTTAAAAATATCTGAGGAGCTTTAATGAAATCGAAACAACGTTGTCAGGACATGATTTCTATTTCGGTAAATTACTTCGATTTTAAAAAATTTTATGCTTGTAAAAAATAAAATTAGTTATATATTCAAAGTATGTAGATTATCAGCTTAAGAGATTTAAAAAAATACTTTAAAAAAACGCATGTTGCTCGGAGTTTAGCCAAAAATGTCAACTATCCATAACTATGTAAAAAATTAACTTAAACTCTTCCTCATTTAAGCTCATTCAAGCTCTATCGATTGACATCAATTGCACATAGAAATTAAAAACAAGAAGAAAAATTGCAAAACATGTCTACAGCCCCCTACCTGTTTTTCGCGAAAAACTTCGCGACCTTTGAGGTTCAAACGAAAATAATGGACGCTCATTCAAGCTCAAACGATGCTCTAACGTTTGACACCAAATTCATCCAAAAATTCAAAAATGGGGGGGGGGAGCACTGACATGCACCTTAATAAAAAAGTTTACAAAAAATGTAATTTAATAAAATTATGCAATTTTGCAAGTTTATAACTCAAAATATATTTATATAATATATTATTAAGTATAATACTAATAATAAGTATAATAATAAGTATATAACTAGTATAAATTTCTGGAATTTAAAACTTGCAGGATAAAGGTCAGTACTAAATATTTAAATAAAGTATATATGTCAGCAGAAAACAAAGTTATGTAAATTAAAACCCTGTAAGAGTCAATTACCTGAAATAAAATTAATCAGTAAATTATGTACGAATATGTAGTTGTACTTGCGACTAGGAAAAGGGTCATCAGGCACTACTACCATATAGATACCAATAACTAAGGATGGTTAATTTTTGTAAGTAGTCTGCTTTTATTAAATACGTATTATTACAGGCCTGTAGCTAGAATTTAATTTCAGGGATGAGGGGGCACTTGTAAAAAGTAAAATTTTTGGTGGTTCCCTCTCCGAGAATTTTTATTATTATAAACAAATTTTCCTTTACTTTAAAAAATATTTTTTTCCCAAGTGCCTCCCCTCCGGCTATGGGCCTGTATTATATAAAATATATTGTCGTATAACAAGTTACCTTTTAAAAGGAAATATGTAAATAAGCGATATGAATGACTTTTTGTTTTTTTTTCAATTGTAGAATTTGTGGTTTTTTTTTTTTAAAAAAGAAAATTTTTTTTAAAGTATGTTGGCGCAATTTTTATTATTCAAATTTATGTTGAGAAGAAGTCACTGTAACACTTCTGTTTATTTTATAAGGCGCTTGTGCTTTCGTTTCAAGTTTGAGCAGTCAACGTTTCCAATTCAAGGAAATTTTTTTGGATATTAAATTGTAAAAGTTAGGGATTTCAAAAGGAAGAGTTGGTAGCAGGAGTGGCAGAATAGAATTGTATAGAAATTTTGATTTTTCGAGTTTGGCAGAAAGCCGGATATAATTTTTATCTTTTGGAAGGTCGTCAGGGCGAATGGACGTCCTTGTATGGTTTTCCTCGTCAGTTTTTCCCGAAATGTTTAATTTTGGACCAGTTTGTTTGAATTTAAGAATATAAGATTTTTCCGAAAGTTATCTGAGTGAAAAAGCGTTTAAATATTTGGAATCGAGGAGTTAGTTTTTTTTTTGGCGTTCCATTGTAGCGTGATGCATGGTATGGAAGCGTCGTTAATTTTTTGTTATTGAAAACCAAGTTGGTGATTCAAATCAATCAGATCAAAATTGGATGATTAAAGATTAAAAATTTTAAAATATGGAAAGTGCGATAGAAAGTGTAAAAGTTAATTTTGATAAACAATTTTATTCCTATCAGTCCCATGTGTAAAGTTGGATAATCGGATATCATCATTGTTGGTTTGGTCCTGAAGATTGGGAGAGAATTTAAAAGGTACCCAACGTTTTTTTTTCTGTAAATATGATAATTATCCAGAAAGTGTTTTGTAACCAGCAGGTCATTTTTCTTAATATTAATAGTATCTGGTTACAAGCAAATTCATTGGAGAGTTGGCTTTGAATTGAAATTCATCGGTTCAAACGAAAGAATCGAAGTGTTATATGATTAATTGTTTTAATTTTTTTTTTGCGCAAAAATTATTTCCTTTCTTAATTATAAAATTAAACTTTGTGTTTAGAATATTCATATCGTTTTTTTTTTATATTTCTTTTGACAGAAAGGCTGGCCGGAGCAAAAGTTTGTGCTCTTCTATTTGCGGATTGAGTTTCCCCAATAATTTTTAATTTAATTTTTATAAAATTTAAAAAAAGAGCAGTAGGAGAGTACAATATGTTTATTAATTACATCAGGAAAACCCTAGTGTAACTCCTAGATGGTACAACGTCCAACCCCTCACTCATTTATATTCGCATTATTTATTTCTCTCGTATTGTATATAGTAATGAGTACCATATGCACAAGACAATAAGGAGAAAATAAATCCCGTGCTTAGTAAAAATAAGAAATTTGCATTTGCATTATTAAAAGTAATTATTTTTAGAGCTATACCAAAACAAGAAAATACTAGAAACATGTAAGGTGAAAGTATGTTAAATGTGAATCCGAGTATAAATTCGTGATAAATCCCCGACACGAAAAATACCATCACTCTTGCGACAATCTTATTGTTAGGCGAAACTATTTCATAAAAATCTTTGTATATGTAAAAGTATAACCAATCGTGAACGATTCCATTCCATGTGCTGAAGAATCGCTCAAATGATGTACTTGCCCAAAAGTTCTGCAATAACAAAAACGTTATTTATTTCACTTGCTAAAGATTTTAAAATTACTTTGTTAAACGATCGATCTGAAAATCGCAGCATTTCAGCAAATGCGTTTAACCAGCATTCGAAAAACAATGAAAATCCCGTTAAAAACCACATCAGTGTATGAGGAATCAACCTCAAAACAAGGACTAAGAAGTTAAACCAATTGAAAGAATTTCGACTGAAAATTTCTATCTCAGTCACCACTGGTTTGAATATTACGTTTAATAAGAGTAGACATCCAATAAAATTGATTAAATGTCTGATTACTTTTTTCCATTGAATCGTCTTGGATCTATACAAATTTTAGGATTATTTTTGAAGCTTTGGTAATTTAAGCTTGCTTACCTTGGATAATCATCTTGATAGATCAAGGTAGGAGCAAATAAAAAATAAATATAATTTGATACACCTGGGTACATAATTCCATCATGATCGTGATACTTGAATGTTATGGTACGTGGGACATTGCTTCTGACGAAAGCATAAAATTTCATTTCCAATCTAACCTAAAACAATATCTAGTAAAAAATTATTGACAGAGTGTTTTTCACAAGAATAAAACTCACAAGTTCTAAAATTAAAGTTAATGAAGATACTGGTGGAAAATCATTTTGACGTATTAATAAACTGAAGTAGTAAGTATACATTGCAAAGTACAAAATGAAAATACATAATGATAATCTGTCAAAAAATGCGACCAAAGATTTGTTAATTTTGAAACGAATTATTGCCCAAAGAACAAATCCAGCATAAGGAATAAAGCTTGCCAAAAATATGTAAACCCAGATATACATAAGCAGGAATGGTTTAGAAAATGACATTTGAATAAGTTCCACATTTATGCTTAATCTAAAAAATACAAAAATTTTTATTAGACGCATTTAGCAAATCAGCACCAGCAACAGGAGAGCTGAGCGCAAAATAACCTAGGGCAGATTTATCAAATAGGTGCCCAAACTCAACTTTTAATGGTTACATTTCAAAAGATACATAATATAAAAATATTAAAAATACAATACTTTCCCATACTACGTATACTCATACTACGTAGTATGGTAAAGACAATGCGCTCAGTTGTCCGAAACTGGGAAAAACTAGTGTCTGGTGTCATTCCAATTACAAGACAAGACATTCTTGCAAGAGAAAAGTTTTTCTCTTGATAAAACATCAGATTTGTCTTGGAAAACCAAACCAAGAGTGCCAACATTCAGAATGACATTTTGGGAATTTGCAATTTATATCCAAACCTGTCGTAAGTTAAGTAACTGTCAAGAAGATTGCCAAGTTGCCAAAAAATCACAATAATGAACCCCATGTTATAAAATCCTTGAATATTAACATCGTTATTCAGTAGATCATGGATTATCGAATTTCGTGCTTCAAATTTTTTTGATTTTAGACCATCTTGAATTCTAAAATAATATTAAGAATAAATAATAAATTTTACAATTTAATTGTTAATTAAATAATTAATACAGTTTCAGTTAAGAGGTTGCTTAAAATAAAATTAACTTTCTTTTGCACCCTTACGAATGCTTATAGTACGGCGCATGATTTGTTTATTCTTACCTATTTTTGTTGTCTTTTATTAATTGTTGTTTTTTATCCATGTTTTTATTATTTTCTTAATTTAAAAATATGAACACTTCAAACTGTGTTACAATTTTTAAATTTCTAAGAAGCTTAACAGAAATTAACCTGGTTATCAGACTGACAAAAGCTGTTTTAATAGATTTACCAAGTTCTAAAGTTTATATAAATTTTAAAATAAATTTAAATAAAACGAAGGATATTGTTAAAGTTGTGGGAAAAATGTATTGGTTTTTATTGAATTATATGTTATATAATTCATTATATGTTGGATAGTACTATACTTACATAGAAGTGCAACCAATAAAGTTTTTGCACAATCTTGAAATTTTACATAAAATAAAAATTACATTAAAATTATTTTCCACTTAATTGAAACTAAAAATGCAAAATGCTTTTTTTTATATAAAACTGAATTACGTCAAATCTTTACTTAACCTTACTTACTAATAAAGTTTTTGCACAATCTTCAAATTTTACATAGTTTTTATAGAATATTACATAGTTATATAATATGTATGGTTCATCATAGTTTATAGCTTTTCTTAGATTTGTTTTTACGTAGATAGGAAAGGTGCAATAAAGTCTCAGAAATGTACTGGGTAATAAAAGTGATATAATTTTTAAAAACTAGATTTTGTCCACCAAAAATTGTAATTAACGTGTGAATTCAAATTATCTAAATATTAAATAAAGTATTAAGAATGATACTGTAAAGTCTTTTTCCTACAAACGTTACGAAAAGGTTACTTTTCAATTGTTATTTTAGTTTTGAAATGACATTCTTTTAGGCACTAAAACTATTGTACCTACACTATTGTACCTAAATGTAATAATTTTAAAAAAACTTTAGAAACTAATTTTATTTATTATAAATATTTACAACACAATTGTTTAAATTGCAAAGTTGAATATTTGCTGAAGATAAAGCAGAATTTCGGCTTTCATCAATAACTTGAATATTTGAAGAAAATGAAGTTGATGCTTCTGAAGAAGAAAATACATTTAAATGCTCGTTTTTAATAAGTTTTGGTATTTTAGAACAATTTGTTTTTCCGCCTAAAATTTTTCTTGCAATGCTTTTCTTATTTTCAACAGAATTTTCGACGTATCCTTCAGCGACGGAACTAGAACGCCAACCGCCATGTCTTTTAAGCATCGATATATCCGCTCCCGCATCGGCTAATAAAGAAGCAGAACTCCGTCGAAAACAATGCCCAGTATATTCATTAAAGTTCGGAAGGCCAAGAAAATTAGCAATCTTTTTTGGTATAGCACCAATAGTATTTATACCTACAGGTTGCACACTGCATTTTGAGTTTCTGTAAGTAATGAAAAACCGTTGATGATCAGTATGAGAAAGACGCAGGCTGGCATATTTTCGAAAAAGTTCCAAAAAGTTGATTCCATCAACATCTCCTTCGGTTATTGTGAATGTTCTTGAAATTTTGGTTTTTGTATTTGGAATATTAATTTTTACAAAAGTTGAGGCATCAACAATATCCTCGACACGCATAAATGTAAGTTCCTCCCTCCGACAGGCTCCAGACAAACCAACAATAAAAATTACCTAAAGTATGAACAACATTTAGCTTTTATAATACATTATAACCTTCACATTTGTTCATCGCGTCCATATTATTAATTACATTCATTACAAGTTTGTGGGGAATTTATTTCCTGGTCCAAAGTTCCCCACAAACTTGTAATGAATGTAATACATTATAACATTTTAAATTATATTAAAACTTCAAAATATCGAGTTATTAATAAATTAAATATTATATTATTATAAAATTATTATTAATAATAATTATTCTGATGACGGACGAAATAATCGTTTGAAAGCTCAATAAATCTTTTAATTAATTTTTAATTTATTAATAACTCGATATTTTGAAGTTTTAATATAATTTAATATTAACGAGTTAATAATTTATATATTTATAACATTTTAAGTAATTAATATCTTCAACTTGATCTTTGAAAAATTTATACCACCCATACAATGTAGAAATTTGAAATAAAGAAAGCGGTCAACTAAAATCCTTAATTAATTTGTTGAGTTTATTTACTGTAGCACTTACAAAAATAACAATATATTAAAAGTACTAACAAGTAAATTTCGTGTGTAATAATTTACAGACACCAGACTTGCAGGCACTATTTTGATCACCGCGGGTATTTGTTTTAAAATAATACGAGAAACTTTAAAAATTTAAGTTACTCTCTCGTAAAGCTTACACCGATTATAATCATTTAAAAAAAGCCTGCAGATCTCGACATATATAAACTTTTACTTGTCAAATTTATGAGCGATGGAATAAAAGTTGCCATTTCCAAATCGTTATATGAAATTGACTAGCTACGGTTTAAAGAAAAAGTCCCTACTTCGCTCCGACATTTTTGTCAATGACAATAACAAAATCTTATGACAAGTTGATCTACAATACCTATTATATTAATATGTTTACTTATTGCCGAATATGACGTCATACATTTTTTTTGTAAGAAAATGTAACTTTTTTGCCGTCCCTTTAAGATATTACTTTAATTAAGTTCTTCTTTTAATTTTGATGAGAACGTAACGCAGTAATAATTTTTTTTTCTGTTAATCCATTATTGAGAAAGCCAGACAGTAAGTTTCACTATTCTCTTTTAAATAATGAAGTCAATGTGTCTGCTTTTGTATTTCAAATATATTACAAATCATTCCTATCAACATATTCGGAAAGCGCACTGTTCTGTATGAAATAGATTTATTTCTCGGATTCCCGTTCGATGTTATCTCGAGTATTCTACATAATATGGTTAATCTAGATCGGCAGTAACAAAATCAGGAAAAGGAGAAATATCTGCCGGGCTACATCCCCAGCTGCCGACTCTAACTTTTACAAATAACACCCCGTTAGATAGGTCAGTTGATATAAACGGAACAACACGAGTCCATTATTTATCGTTACTTTTTTAGTATTTTTAAAGAAGATTACTTAACTTAACCAACTCAAAAGGCAATTAAACGAATTTGGTTTCATAAATTATACACCAATTGCAGCTAAAATATAAATGCAAATTACCTTAATGAGTGACCGCAGTTTTGGTATTATTATCTATTATCTGTTACACTACGTTAACCCTTCGGCAGCTGATGGTTCAAATAAAATAAAAAAATAAATAAAGGATTAAAATGTAAATTATTTTGGTTTAAATGGCAAATAAGTTTCTCGCATGTTTCTTTTGACATTGTATGCAACTTTATTTCTTTACCTTTGATTCATTGCGGTTTTACTTTTGTAAATCTGATTTCATTACCTTACTAGGCACCCACAGAAACTTTTTTTGAGATATTTGCATATTATATAAAAGTTGTCTAGATATTTCATAACAGATATATCCAACATATTTAAATTTTGCAAAAATCAATAGTGCCGCACAACTCGATAACAGAAAATGATATCCGTGAAAAGCATCCGCTTGTCTTCTTCTTGATTAGAGAGAAACTCTCAGAACGTCGAATTTTAAATTTTAAAGTACACTTGCAATTGAGATGTAATAATTTTTTTGTACTTTCGGTATTTGAGGACGGAAAAAGATCAAGCAAACAAAAGCTGAAATAGCGGAAAATAAAAGTTTATCTTTTAAATTTTCAGCCCCTATTAAATGTAATTGGATCTCCATAAAAAATATTTATAAGCGGGTCGTCTGTACTACAAAGATACAAGTAAATTTTTATCAAATTAGATTAATGAAATTATAATTTTCCGGTTAAAAACTTTACAAAACAATTTAAGTGACTTCTAATTGAACTTGATTTGAAATTTAATAATCTCATATTTGTTAGTAAAAGTTAAATTTTGAATTTGGTTTATAAAATTTAATAATTTAAAATATTATTTTGGTAGACCTTTTCCGGAAAATTGTAATTTTATTAAATTTCTTTATGTACGTACTTAATTGAAAAGAAATGAGTTTTTTAAACGATATCAAACATATCCATTTCACTTTGTAAAATAATGTAAAAAATAACAACAGAATGTTCTAAAATCTGAAATTTTGTTGTTAATATTTTCAGTTAACATTCGATAGCTTCACACTTGGACGCTTCGTATCTTTTGCTTCAAATGGCTGTCCAGATGGGGCCTTACAAATAACAGAATCAGATAGACCTCACGTAGGTGGTTCGTGGTGCGGAACTTCCTGGGGACCAGTAATATATTACAGTGAAACAAAAAGTGTAACACTAACTGTAAGCTTACTACGTCTTGCCAAAGATCAGAATGGCTATAATTTCGATTTTCGAATGGAATATAAATTACTGAAAAAGACTGCTGCAACAGTAAGATACGGTGGAGGTAAGTTTTAATAAGTAGGTGGCAGTATAAAGAGACGCGAATAAATGTATTTAAAGCTTAACAATAGCTATTCAAATATTTTAGGAACTCCTTTCTTCTTAAACACGACAGCTCCCTCGATACAACCAGAACCTGAATATTACTTAGGAGATTTAATAACAGGAACCTATTGTTCTCGAATATTTAGTGATTGTGATAGAAAACACTGCAGGCTGCAGTCCCCTAATTTTCCCGGATTATATCCTCGTAATGTTACATGCTACTACGCCGTACGTCAACATGAAATTCCTGAGGGAAAACACGCATTAATATCGGTGCGGCAATCAAAAGGTCAACTAATTTCAATTCGCAGTCGATCCGAATTATACGGAACCGCCAGTAGCCGGGAGTTAAAAGTATGGAATGCGTGCGACGAAGTTCAAGACTATGTGACGGTCTACGATGGTTACACAATACGAGATCCAATTATAATTAAATTTTGTGGAGGTGGAGAAGCTGTCCCCGAAGCGGTGTCAAGTGGACACGAATTACTGGTGGAATTCTCTACGTCTCCATACGGCACATTCTTACATCCAACCCCAGTACAATCTCTTCACGGATTTCAGCTCGAAGTCGAAGTACGTAATTAGATAAAATAAATTGCAGACTAGCCATTTATCCCATTCCTAATAATATTACCCATTTCTGGTCTGCACAATTGCCATTACGAACTTCCTTTTTAGGTAAAATTTGTAGATCAACTATCTCCAACGTTCGTAAAAAACCAAAGTACCTGCGAATTTTGGATAAGAGGAACCGGTAAAGGAATACTAGAAAATCCTTTACATTCGTTAGCCGCAAACACAACTTGCTTGTATCACTTGCAAGGAATAGATACATCTGTGTCTTCATCGCCAGTTCCATTTAGACCTTTATCGAGATATCCCGATGGAATATGGAGGCAAACGAAACACTTATTTCCGCCGTCTCAGTATCGTGTTTGGTTATCGGTAATAAAATTTCATGCTACCGGGTCGAGAGATCCACAAAAGCAAGATCAGGAAATGTGTAGAAGTAGCTTAAAAGTTTGGGACGGTCAAGTACGGAGCGGAACAAATTGTAACGATTTATTTTGGTAATTGACTTTCTAGTTTAAAAGCTTTCCATTAAGTTTGTTTAATCTCAATTATTTTTTGTGTTAAATCAAACGTGTTTCAGCAGCAGCCAAGATAAATCGAAAAGTATTTCAAGAACGAGTCTATCCGGACCTCTAGGGGCTTTGCGAAACGTGACTTTGCTAGCAAGATATTGTAGAGAACATATTCCTAAAACATGCGATCATTCAATGTTAGCCAATAGTACGCGTTTTCCACGTCCCTGTTCATTATCAGAAAGCTTTCTATCCTCGGGAGACAGTGTCACCTTAGAACTTCAAATATCTGATTCCACGGCTCTCAGGTAACCAACCATTTATATTCATAAAAAAGCCATTTTATATTTTCAATTTCAGTAACTTTAGCTTTCTATTTTATAGGCCAATATACTTTCGTGCATTATACGAATTCGTCGATTTACATCAAGATGGTGACCCCTACGAAGTAGGTCCTTGCTCGCGTAAATTTTCCGGCATCAAAGAAAACGCAAAACAAAAATTTAAATCTCCCAGAGATATATTTTTGTATGGAAGAGGAGGTGCAAATAATTTAAGGTAAACTAATTGTTTCCGTATTAAAAAGTATTTAAAGCTAACAACTTTTAGTTGTATTTACCGCTTCGAAGCCCAAAAAGATGAAAAGATAAAAATTACGTTGACAGGTCTGGAATTTAAAAATCGACGATGCAGGACTCGCATTAGTCCCGACAGCGATCGACTTCAATGTTATGGTAACACTTCTGCCGCGGTTCGATTTTTTGAAGTGCCTTGGAACGATGTACCAGCTGTTCCGCGCGATTGTCTGTGTTCAGGAAATGACGACGGAAATCATCTCCCTTTCACTTACATTTCTACGTCAAACGTAGTGGAATTGAGATTCGACGTGATGGGAATGAATGCATCAGATGATTTCACCACATTATTTTTCGAAGGGACGTGGAATTTTATCAGAACACCGGTGTGTAACGGCAAACTTCGAAAGGAAGGACCAAGTGGTGAAATAATATTTCAATTTCCGAGTGAATCTCCCGACGAAGTAATTTATTTAAAAACGATGAGTATGATAAATTTTTCTACTTAAAAATGTTTTAGTCCAATTGCGAAATGTATCCACGTGTCATAATACCTTCGCCTAAAAAATATTTGTATGCAAAAATCAGTGGCGTAATTTTGAAACACTCGAGTAAACAAGGAAACGAAACGACCGTGTCGTCAATTCGTTGCGGAACATCAAACAGGATAACTGTGCACACTGCACTGTATTCCGCCATAATTTGCCCATTTATTACGTCTTCACGCCGTCATAATTTAGTTGAGGTCTTCTCCGAGGGCTGGACAATTGGTAGCACTATAAAAGCAGAGAAACTTCCAGTCGATAAAGTTGAAATAGACCGCTTAGGTCAGGATCTTTCTAAAACAATTGTCGTCGAATTTCTTGCGAAAGAAGTTGGAACATATGCGGTGTCTTGGTTGGAAATATCCAGAAGGTAAGGTGAAATGACAGTTTTGGTTCTTATTTATTACGAATTGATTTTTTTAAAGAAAAATTGGTCCTGTGAATGGATACGGTCTTTTGTGGATGAAAACGGACGAATGTCAGTACAGATGTCCGGAATTAGACGCCTGCATTAACGCTAGCGTCTGGTGTGATGGAGTGGAAGATTGTCCATCGGGAATTGATGAAGCTCTTACGCACTGTTCCATTCTACTTCAGTTACCTCCATTGTATTTGTTTTTAGGTGCTTTAGGGATTTTAACGTCCAGTGTCGCTACATGTGCAATTGCATGGAAGAGATGTCGCAGACGTCCGCGTTCCTTCTTGCAAACTAGACTTAAGAGTCTTTCTTCTGAAACAGCTATTATTGATGAAAAAGAAGTAATTTGCTGACACAGCGATAATTCTGTTCGATATGTTGAGGTAGATAGAGTGACAACGGTGTGACGTTGCTTTATTTTTTCCTATCTTAAGATACCGAACAGAATTGGCACAATGGATAAAATTTTATACTATTTTATATGAAAGGACCAATATACAATTGTTTGTTGATAGTTTGACATATATTTGTTATAGGTATTTGTTAGAATTTATACAATTTTCCTAATAGAAAGGGTTGCGAACGTAGAATAATTTACGTAAATATATTGGGGTATGTCTTACTTCACTGCCCACAACAAAGGTTGTTAATGCTTACAATAGAAAATTTTCGATAGCGTATTTCTAATTTATTTTGCAGCAAAGAATAAAAATTGTAAATATATTTTTATATTCTTGCGATTTAACATTAAAAAATTGTAGCGTTTGTAGCGTAACAACGTTCTAGCACGAGGCCCTAGCAATTGGCTTTACCTATAGCGTAATATAAATTTTTTATCATTTTGGATTAAAATCCATCGAAAGTGGTAATCGTGCGTTAACTGAAAACCTTTAATGAAGCTAAAGTTTGGCCGAGTGTTACGCTTATCTGTTGTAACTGTTACAAATGTTTTCCAAACTCTGCTTATGAGTACAATAAGCCAGTAATTAGGGCTAGTAAAGTAATCAGGTATGCTTACGCTGCGTTTATAAGCAAAAAAAGTTGTTATGGCAACATGACGGTTCACACTAACTTTTCGATGTAAAAGTGAGACAATTCCGACTATGACTTCTCTAAAAGTTAAATTTCCGCGAGATTTACCTAAAACATTTGGACTTTCTCGTTATAATCCCGTAAACCTTAAATATTCATCAGATGAAATGAACGCAATCCTCCTCATCTTTATTTTAATTCTGTAACCCAATATAAGCGCACGTGCTGTCTAACTTTCAACAATTTGAATTATGTAATTTTTAAATACAAACGTCGACCTCTCCAAGGCCTCGCTTCCATTGTGAATTTATTAATCCCCAAAAAATTAAATGTGTGACCAGAATTTAATTTTAGTCCAATTTATCTGAAAATGTTGGACCAGAGTTTTGGTGCTTCCATCGTGTTGTCAGTTGCTTTGTTTATAATGGCAGCGACTTCATCTTAGAAAGATGAAAACTTTAATAATGTAAATAGCTTAAAAATGATAATTTTTATACTTAAAAACTATCGCTAATTTAACACAATAGACTAGTAGAATAATAAATGAAATGACTGATTTGTAAATATTAGAAAAATCTAATGCATGTAAATATTTCGAATATTTTAAAAATCACTACTGTAGTTAATAAGTTAAAAATATTGTGTTCAAAACACTTGTTAATGCATATCATCATTTTCATTAAAATGAATATGCAATAATAACAACACTGCCAATTCCAATCAGGCACAAATTAATCAAAAGGACTTTTAGAAAAATTGCAATTTTATGAAAATAAAGCTGGGTTTACATTATACGCATTTTGAACGATCAAGTCAGTTGAATTCCTTTGACAAGAATGCGAATTGAACGTCTAAACCCCAGACTCGTTCCGTTCAAATGAACAACTGACAATGAATGGAAGGGCTTTATCTTAAAGCTTGGTTTACATTATTCATTTCAAATGATCAAGTCATTTCACATGAAAGCAAATTGAAGGTGTTAACCGCTTTCATTCATGTCATTTGAACGGAATTGAATTCCTCAAATGAATTGAACTTCAACTGTTTCTAATATGTCAAAGAACTGTCAAATCTGACATATTGGTAACGATTCTGATAATCAGTCCAACTTTGTGGCAAAAAAGTAATTTTTCGACATTATGGACCCGCTATATTAATCATTTTCGTTACATAGTTGGGCTGAACGAGTGTTTGAAGTAATAATGATCATGACCCTGTCGTTTATGAATACGGCCGAATAACATAAAATTAATTAACCTTTTCCTTTCAGCGGTATTTCGTAAAAAATTAATAAAATTGCAAATTTTGTCTATTATCTCGATTATTGCAGCTGTGCTAAAACAAATCCTTAGCCAAATTTCATTTTACCATTCATTAATCACAAAAGTCGTCATTTTAATTTCTTTCACTGCAAATCACAACAAACCTAAGTTCCTTTCTAATTACAATCTGGTTGATAAAGTTAATACGATATAAACATATTTCAAAAATTTTAAGGGTCGTTAGTGTAAGGTCAGGTGAAGCTGACAATAAATTAGAAGAAATTAGAATTTAAAATTCCTATCTATTGCGAATTTTTGTTATTGTAATTAGAAAGAATAGAAAAAAAATTTATATTATACGAAATGTATCATAAACGTTACAATAGCAAATAAATTGTTTTGCAACCATTTTATTTTTTTCCTTTGCATTAGGATGCTGTCAAGAAGGGAGCGGGAGCAAAAAGAAAAAACCAGCAAATTCAAAATAAATAACTGTTTATCGTAAATAATTATCAAAAAATTATCTTAATTAAAATCCACTAAATATTTTTCGATTTTAAAATCGAGAGTTTTTGAAACAATTTGAATAAACTCGTAACCTACACAACACTTATATTTACGTCCATCAAAATCACAATTATCGGTGGTTAAAGAAAGAAGTTGCAGTTCTACCAAAGTAGAGATCTGAACAAGTAAGCTACTATTGAAATCGACTTTTTCTTCAAGAAGAGCGTAAAAAATAGCAACGAGTCGTTCAAATCCAAACGCTTTGGGACCCAATTGTGTATTAAGTCGTTCAGAAACTGTTTGCTTTGCCTTTACATGTTTCATCCGTTTAGTCTTTCTACCGTTATGTTTAACAAATAAGCGTTTGTCCTCTTTAGCAGGGTTATAACTTGCCAAATATGCTGCTATAAGTAAATATTTGGCGTAGTAAGGCAACTCGAGAGATTGGGCTAAATTTTCTTTACTGAACGCAAATTTCTTGCTTACTTCACGATTCTGTTGTTTCCACTCCGAATTAACAGATGAAATTCGTAAATATAATACTTCCAGGGACGATCTCAAAATTGGAGAAATATTTCTCCACAATGCCATTGAATCATCAAATTTACATTCTCCTTTAGCAATAGGTTCACAATATTTCAAGAAGTTTAATTTCGACATGTATCTCAGTTCGGATAAATCCCGACAAGCGCGATAAAACACAGACAGAAATAAATTCAAGTAATGATCGTATAATTCGTCGTTAACTTCAAATGCTGCACCAAAGCGGTCGTTCGTTGCATCTTTAACATTTTCATTATCCAAATGCAAAATTTCAAACACTTCATCTTTAGTGTATTCGGGAAAATAAATTTTAATAGGTTCGTCAACAACATATTTCCAGTAATCTTTTTCCAAGGCAATTTCCGATATCAAAATAACCGAAATTGGTAGTCCCGATATTTCTTTAAATCTTAAAAAACTCGGTAATAAATTAACTTCCATATTTCGCAATTGTTCTGCTTTGTCAAGAACGATGACCGTATTATTCAAATCGACTTCTAACGCACACTTTTTTAAATTAAAAATAAAATCCATAATGTTATCGCATTTTGCGTACGGCAGTCCCTTAAAAGAATCAACTTTATGCCCCGATAGTTGATTCAATATTGATTCAAATAAAATCTTGGATGAATAACATTCGATCAAATTAACTTCAACATGCTGAACTCCTAGATTATCAAGTACGGAAGTAACAATGGAAGATTTTCCCGTACTCGATGAACCATAAATATAAACACAATCGACGAAGGTTTCATCCTTGTATCCAAATTTACACAATTGTTCTATTTGATATTTACGACCTGGAAAATCCATGCTTAATTTATTGACTATAGAATCCATATCTGTAACAATAAACAAAATAAGTGATCTAAACTTAAAATAACAAAATTCAATTGAGGAAAAAAGCAAAGTAAGTTACCTTATTTAAAAATTTAATAGTGCTAATCTTTGTCTAGCATATATTGTATTAAATGTTGTGGCATATGCATTACTGCTTTTAGATAACTTTGTATATCTTCAGTAAAAATATTGGTATACGAAAAAGATGAGTATGTTTTGCATACAATATTTCTATTTAAGTCAGCATTAGCAATGATTCCAACTAAGAAATAATCACAAAGCAAAGGCATTCCAAGATGAGCATTGCAAAAGTAAAGTTCTTTAGAGCGAGGTTTGAAGGTGCCATATTGCTTTTCAACGTTCTCAATTGTTATTTCGTCTACGGTTAGTTGAGTAGCGAAATCAACAGATGTATAACGGGTAGTAGGTATACCTTTTTTATATTTCCAGCCAGCAACCAAACAGGAGTGACTGTAAGAGTATTCCTTTGTATCATTTGGAATTATAAATTGTACTGTCGAAATAGTCCATGTAAAGAACAAGGATTTTCTTAACTCGGCTATTACTAAATTAACATTGTTTCCCACCTTGTGAAATCTAAGTATATCTATACACATCTCCTCTGCATCACTTTCTGTCACGTTCTGCAAATCATCAAAACCAGGGAGAACGCAATAGTCTCCCTTTCTCAATAATACAATTGGATAAGCAGCTGAGAGGATCAGTTTTTCAGTTAATATAACACCAGAACAAAGAGTAGTAACTGGATACACATCTTTATAAATAAAAGAAACCACAAATGGTAAATCTACTTCTTTTTCGGCGGTTGCTACTTTAAAAGTCGAATAGATTAAGAGAATTACAATTTCAACTAATATTTTAGAATACATTTTGTACATTATGACAAGTAATGGAATGCAACTTGATTCCGTCATGATTAAAAATAGGCAAAGTGTCGTTCCTGAAACTGCTACAACCAAAGCAACATACAAATTTCTCTACTAAAAATAAAACGCGCAAACTCACTTCTCACAAATCTCCGAGATTCGTGATTGTGGCAAGTAGGAATACCAGTGGAATTACGAACTGTTGTGATTTTGTGGAACAACAAAACAAGAAATATGTCAAACCACGTAAGATTATATTTTTATTATTTATTAAACCTAAAATAATGTATCCAATAGCCTACGGTTTATCCGGCGCATCCCTTCGATCCCGTTGAAGATTCCAAGGCTCTCAAGGCGGCATTTAAGGGATGGGGATGTGATGAAAAAACTGTTATGAACATCATAACAAAACGAAGTAATCAACAAAGACAGCAAATAGCAACGCACTTTAAAACCATGTATGGAAAAGTATGTCATTAGGTTATTTAACTGTACCATTAAGTTTTTGAACTGTAATTTTAATTCAAGGATCTTATAAAAGAGTTAAAGAGCGAATTAAAGGGAAACTTTGAAGATGTTATCGTTGCTTTGATGCTGAATCCTTATGAATATTATGCCAAGCAGCTTCATCAGGCATTGAGTGGATTAGGAACAGATGAAAAAACAATTATTGAAATTTTGGGAATTAATAATAATCAAGATATTATTCGCATTCGGGAAACCTATCAACATTGTAAGATTTTTCTGTGATTTTTATAAGTACATAGAATAAAATTAAGTTTACGTTTTAGTGTACAAATGTTCGTTGGAAAAAGATTTGAAATCGGATTCGTCTGGATGGGAAAAAAGGCTTATGGTTTCTCTAGTCACGGTAATTTTTTTTTAATAATTTAAAATTAAAAATAGGCTTTTACCAGTTACAGTTGCGATTACTCATGGGAAACCACTAAAATGATAATATTATTAGGAAACCGGAAAAATGAGTCATTCCGTTTTTATGTTGAACAAAAAATTTGTTATTAGGTAAAATTGTAATAAACAGCTTTTTTTCAATTTTCAGGCTTGTCGTGATGAATCAGGCGTTACAGACTATCAACGGGCCCAACAAGATGCTACATCTTTGTTAAGAGCAGGCGAATTAATTGCCGGAACTGACGAGGCAACCTTTAATGAAGTAATGTGCCAACGCAATAAGAACCAACTCCGACTAATTTTTGAGCAATATAAAAATGTAACTGGTCATGATTTTGAAACAGCAATCCGTAATGAATTTTCTGGTTCAATAGAATCGTTGCTTTTGGCGTTGGTCCGTTGTATTAGAAACCCAGCTGAATATTTAGCGTATCGTTTACACAAAAGTATGGAAGGTATGGGCACGAACGACAATGATTTGATAAGAATTGTGGTATCGAGATCTGAAATTGATTTAGGAAGTATTAAAAATGAATATTTGAAAGCGTACGGCAAAAGTTTAGCGGATGCCATTAAGGTAATTATTAATTTAAACTATGCTAACCTGGGTACTCGAGCTAAGCACATCTATAAATTTTGGAACTGATCCAAAAAACTCAACTATGGTTAGCTAATAAGAGTCCCATCCAAAAACTTTGACACCCATCAAAACTAAGGCCTTGGGCAGATGATGCGTTTTACGTGCGATTTGGGTAGCGCATTTCAAAATGCGCGTTAATGAGATATTAGAGCATCATACATTCTGTCCACATGAACTCACGCGATTCGCTGCTCGCGCGTGAATTGCGATTCGTACGCTTGACCCTCGACTCTTATATTATAAACCTCCATTATTCTGACTGATTAATCGTAAATTTCCGTAAGCAACGCCACATCTGGATGCAACCAATAAAAACGCTCTATTCAAATCGAGAGGTAAAACTCATCATTTTGGTGCAAAGGCCCTCTAAGGCACATGAAGCGGCGATTCATAGGCGGTGCAGGTGCTTGATCAATCATAGAAAATGCACCTTAAAAGCTAAACTTATGAAATGCTCAACTACCCAGATAAAAATTTTCAACAATTGAACACTACTTTTATTGATGTTATATTATTAAATTCGGTTCAAGGTAGCTAGCCTGAGTCCGAAAATACAAATTTTACGATTGAAATCTCGATGAATTCTGAAAGAGTATATTTTAAATAAGAGAATAAGCGGAGACGCAATGCCCTAAGTGCACCTGTTTTTTCAAAAATCGAATTTAAAAACTTCGATTTTCACAGTAAATTTTAAAGCAAAGTCGCTCGGAATTGGTGAATCAATTTATTCAGTTCATTCTCTTGACAGTACGTCCACTGTCAACTGGTCTTAGCTTGGCGCAGAGCGGGGACAACATAAGCGGCACTTGCATTGGGATGCAGCAACAGTGCACCCCGAACGAAAATCATGGTTTTCAAACCTAAATGTGCGGGAAAAATGGCTTAAAGCGCTCTTACCATAGCGTAAGAGTTACTGACAAATTTGTCAACAGCTACACTCTTATGTATAGGAACGCACGTACCGTCAACACAATGCCTGGCTTACCGTGATTAACCAATCACGAGCGATTTATCCTTCGAAAATCAAGCTTTTTTAAATTCGATTTTTAAAAAAACAGGTGCATTTAAGGCATTCTGTCATAGCTAATTCTCTTATTTAATATATACTCTTTCAGAAAAGTTCGAGGTTTCAATCGTAAAATTTGTATTTTCGGACCCGCGTTAGCTACCTTTCCCCTTAAATTCCATTTTTAAATATATTTATTGTTTCAGAACGACACGTCGGGAGATTACAAGCACGCTTTGTTATCCATAGTCAGTGATAATTAATAGCATTTATAATATTATCAAAAATTCTAAATATGAGTTAAATATTGTATTGTGAATGTAACATTCAAATGTGAATATAATATTTTATTACCTTAGTATACATTTAAAACGTTAAAATATAAAAATAGCTGACCCAATGACAACAATCTAAAATTGAATAATACTAGATCAGAACAAGAAATTGTGTGAAATGTAATATTTTTTCCTAATATTTTCTGATCAATTACTTCTGTAATCCAGTCGATATATCCGTACAAATTGACAACCGAATAGGTTAAAGGTGGTCTATCCACGCAACCAATAAAATCCTTTCCTCCAGTCAACATTCCAACAATCCCAAATCCACATGTTATACCACTTCCAAGATTCACGGAGCATAAATCTATTCTGCTATCGTTATATTGTAACAAACAGAAAGTTTCATTTGGAAAATAATTTGGACACGGTTGAAATTCATCAGATACTTTAAATTCAACACTTTGTTTCGTAATTCGAGTAGATTGCAATTTGCCCATTAAATGATGTCTTCTGTCACTTGCCCAAATAGGCATTTTACATAACAGAGTTTTGTTATTGCTTGCAAATTTAAAGTTAAACGGTATTCTTACAGTTGATAATCCTATTCCCAAGATAATATCTTCTGTAGTTCTTGCTAATCCCAAATTCTTGTGTTTATGTACGTGCCATTGATGATGAATTATCATTCTATCGATGCGATACTCGGATTCTGAATGAACAGGTATTGAGTATTGGCGCATAACCCCGGCAAACATCCTGATATCTTTTAGTGAATAGCCGCCCAAAGGAGTTGCCGTGGTTAGCACCCAACGTGTAGTCAATACATTTCCAGAACATATTGGAGAACGATAGTCTCCAAAGTCTACATGGTACAATTTGTCTTCATAAAATATTACAGAATAAGAAAACTCGCCAACTTGCGTGCGGATACCCATAACCCTGCTAACGCTTACATTTTGAGCTTCTACTCTTAAAGTATCCTTACTAATTTCTTCACAAAGATATTGGTTAATATAATTCAGGTAACACATTAAAAACTTTAAACAAATTTGCTTAATATTCATTCTGACATTAATAGTGTCATAATAACATTTAGTAATGTTCAGGTTAGGTAGCACCATTCATATTAAGGTGATTTTTGAAATTTCAGACCTCCCCCTACTTTACGTTTATTTTTTGTTTGTTGGTAATATACCTACCAATTTTTATTACAATTGATGATGCGATGCAATTGCGCCCAATTTTTGGGAGACAAAAAATGGTTCATTGCCATACTTTGTTGTATTGTATGGTACAACAACAAATTTTAAACTTTATTTACTATGCTTTTTTGTGCTGCCATTTGAATGAGCCCGACGTCATTTGGAAGGCTGCTTCTAAACGTAGCTTATGGCAAGTAAAGTATTAGGAGTAATTTGTACTTTCTTTTACGATTTTTCTACGTGGTTTTCTGGTTATAAAAAACCAAATGTTGCGCACAATAAATTTTCGAATTTTTAAGAATAATTTATGTTACTATAATATAAATAAATAATGAACGATTCATAATAATACCTAAATGAAGAAGAAAATATCTAAAAAATTTAGAAATCAAACGCGTGCACGAACTGAGGTTAAACTTCAAATAATACCTTTGATATAATTTAGAACAATTTTTCACTTAGAATTGTTATGATAATAACAAATTAATGCTATTCGATTAAGTTTATTTTATAAATATTAGTTTCATTGTAATTTTTGACTTGTACGAAAAGAAAATTTGAAATAAGTACCTAATATTAAATATGCTATCGTATCCTCACTAAAGCTGATATGTTAAAAGAAAGTGCGTTTCTTAATTTTTCCACAAACGCAACGATTAATAAATTAATAAAATTGTGATTACATTTGTTACATTAATTTGACTGTATTTAAGAAGGGCATTTTTATCAGCGCCCTTTTAATTTAATCAACAGATGGCGCCTACTTAAATATTTTTATAAAATAAGAGGAATTTGCTATATTTAAAACTTTTTAACAAAAAATTAAACCGACCTCAAAAAGGAAACTAAAAAGCATAAAATAAATAAATATATTACATTTTGAGTCTTAATAAGTAATGTAAGTAACTAAGTTTGAGTCGGTGCAGAATGGGTGACTTTTGTTTTAATAATTTTTTTAAAGTAATTTAGTAATCGTTGACTTTTTGCACCGACTCAAAATTAGTTACTTACATTACTTATTAAGACTCAAAATGTAATATATTTATTTATTTTATGCTTTTTAGTTTCCTTTTTGAGGTCGGTTTAATTTTTTGTTAAAAAGTTTTTTATTTTTTAATTTTTAGTGATTAAAATCTACTAATAACTACCTTAATTAATTAATTTGCTCGATATAAAGTTTTTCTCCACCCCAACTTTCAACAGAATAGGTTGACAAGTAAAAAATCAATAAATGAAAAACAATCATTCCCTATTTTCTACCCTTACGGGTGCAATTTTCCCTTATTTTTTACCCTTACGAATGGAATTTTTTTGTGAAAATTAAATGGGACCACCATGGAGGTATACTCTATCGAATAAAAAAAAAATCATCAAAATCGGATCACTCTGTAAAAAGTTATGCCCGAACATACATAAGAAAAAAAAAAAAAAAAAAAAAAAAAAAAAAAAAAACATACAAACAGACGAATTGAGAAACTCCTCCTTTTTTTGAAGTCGGTTTAAAAATAGAGCAAATTCGTTGAGATAATACTATTCTATAAACAATATTCTTGATCTTAAGCTATTTTGAGTTCGTAATATTTATTTATAAAAACACAATTCATAATTAAAGTTTAATTATCTTTTTTTGTAAGTAAGTGTGTTTTGACATACTCAATACGAACTCAAAATAGCTTAAGATCAAGAATATTGTTTATAGAGTAGTATTATCTCAACGAATTTGCTATATTTTAAATATAGCAAATTCCTCTTATTTTATAAAAATATTTAAGTAGACGCCATCTGTTGATTAAATTAAAAGGGCCCTGAAAAAAATGCCCCTCTTAAGGTACTATTGAACCAGTATAATTTTACATAATTTTGAGTTGAATCCGTGCAATTACTGATCGAGTTAATTTTTGAAAACCAAAGAATTTCTACATTTTTCCTTCCTGAACATCTTCAATTAAAAAATTTCACAAATTGGCTTTCAAAAGATTTGCAGATTACAATATATTACGCAATATATTATGTCGTTCCACTAGTAAACATTTCTACGTTTTACAATAGTCTTGCGTGGCATGCACGACTCACATATCGATGTTAGTAATTGGACAAGTGTGTCTGGTGAATCCGGGTGCATGTATTCTTCATTTCTGGATATAGTTTTTCAGTTTCCTTCCAGCCTTCAACTTCTTTGGTGATCGAGTCTTCGCTCTTTAGCGTCCCAGAGTTCTGATACTCGATATTCCTGTGGTCGCTGAGACTCTCCTCCTCAAGTACTCTCCAGTATTTCACTCTCCTTTGTATTTCTGGAGTGGCAATGGTGACATCTATCACAGATTCTGAGGCTTGTCTCAGATCTGTCGCCTCTCTTCTAAACGTGGGAGTATTGCCTATGTTGCATATTTCCATTTGGGCAGATGCGATAGTTTCGGAGAGAAGTTCTCCCCTGTTATCTGTGATGGTAGAACCCCATTCTACACTTTTTGCATTGAAGTCACCCCTGACAACTACGCCACAGCCCCTGCCTCTTACACTTCGGACAATATCGTCTAGGTGTGACTCGTATTTTTGTAATGGTATGTTGGGTGAGTAGTAGACGCTATAATAGGCTATGTCCCCTATTCTCACCCACGCAAACCCATCGCCCTTGCCTCTACCGGTCACACTAGCAACCCTTGTAACAAGGACAGCCGCCCTCACTCTCAAACCAGCCCAAGGACTCTGGTCCCTTGTGCTCAAATATTATTGATTGTCACATCAATTCTCCTTTGTAGGATCGTCTGTCTCAGCAGACCTCGAGCGTCCCGTCCCGCCTTGTGTGCAGGTTGATTTGGAGTCACCGCACATCCCGTCCACAGTCGTTGCAGTGCGAGTTATTCTTGCATTCCGCGGCAACGTGTCCGGACTGACAGCATTTATTCCTTCTATCCGAGGCCCCTCCGCTACATCCCCCGATGTTATGGTCTGTAATCCAGCAACAAAAGCATCTGTTTAGTACTTTCGTCTGCAAGCGTTGGTCAGCCCCACTCTAATTTTTCCCGCGTCTAGAATCTTCTTAGAGCCAGACTCATCTGTCTTAATTGTCGCCCTTCTGGTTTTGCCAAAACCTTCAGTTAGCTGAATTATCTGCAGGGGCGACGCTTTTCCAATAATTCTTTGGATATTCTTTTCTACTGTTTCCACCGTAGCCAGCCAATCAATATCTCTGATGTCTATGGTGATCATCTTGGTCAATGTTTTGACATTTAATGTTTCGTCTCTTTCGAGCACGGAACGGAGGTAACCTATTTCTTGCTCTTCTCCTATCATCTCTATCAGGACATCCCCCTCTTTGGTTTGCTTAACTTTTCCTATTTGTTTTGCCGTCCTACTGCCTATTGAATCGTGAACTTTTTCCGTAGAATATTTTCAAAGGTGTTGTTCTTGACCGTTTTAAGAAAAAGTGCTGGCCTTTTTTTGGTCCCAGATGTTGATTTTGTTTTGCTTGGTTTTTGTGACGGGGCAACAGGGTCGTTCTTCTTACCCTTTAATTTTTTTCCTTTTTCGGTACACCAGTTGGAAACCATCAGGCGAGCCCTCCACTTCTTCCGCGCTTTCGCAACTTTTTTCTTCTTCCTGCGATGTCTTCTTCTTTTTCTCTTTGCTTCTTTTTTTTGTTCTGAACCCTCCTTATCTCTTCATCTGTTGCGCTGGATGGATCTTCGTCTACATTATCTTGGTTTAGATTTATTATTTTGTTGAGTATTCCGGGAGTGCTTTCAGCTAATAGTCCCCTCATTTTAGTTATTTTATTTTTCACATCGTTATCCAGAGATTGGGAGGTGTTCATCTTCAATTAAAAAATTTCACAAATTGGCTTTCAATACGTTGTTATTGTACTTAGGGGTCGATTGGCTGCAAGAGCCTTTTAGAACTGCGACCAGTTTTGATCTTTTGTTCATGATCCTACCAATTACATATTCAGAAAACACATAATGCTTCTAAAAAGTTTGCTTTTTACCTCATTGGGCTTCAGTTGCATCTGTCCCATATGTTTAAGCCTAAGTCGGGCTAAGGCATTGCAGTTACAAAGGATATGCTGGGCCGTCTCTGTTTCAGATTCACAAAGTCTGCACCTGTCATTTCCTTCCAGTCTCATTTTTTTGAGGTGATATCTCACCGGGCAATGTCCGGTGAATAGCCCCATAATGAGTCTAATAAATTTCATTCTTTGTCAAAAGAAGAAGCTTTTTAGTCTGTGCAGTCGAGTACTCTATGAATTTCTTCGCCTGTCTTGTCCTGATGTATTTTTCCAGAGAGTTTCTTTGATCTCTGCCTCCTATTTTTTGACCTCCAGCCCCAGAAAATTTGTAATAAGTATGTTATGGATGGATTTACATCTTTGAGAGTTTTTTTTTTAGTGAGTGGAAATCCCACAGTACTGAGTGCTGGGCTCCTGATAGTCTCTTTGAAAGATATAGCCCCCCTTCTACCGCAAAATAAAAAAAATAATAGATAAGATTAAAAATAATAAATCTGTGGGCCCGTAGCTTGCGTCACTTTCGTAACGCCTTAGTTATGGCTCTACCTATGGATGCATCTCATTGGTTTTATACATGGACTTATTAGAAGGATGCTTCTAAGTTTATGGTTTACTTTACTTTAGGAATAATAAATCTTTTTATGGCCTTGGAAAACGTGGCCGTAGTCATCAACCCTTAAGAATTCATATTTATTTATTGCGGAGCACCCTGTATATGGCGCCAAAATTGAGATGTATGAATAATAATTGTTTTACGAA
The DNA here is from genome assembly GCA_905340355.1 of Rhagonycha fulva. Classification (NCBI taxonomy): domain Eukaryota; kingdom Metazoa; phylum Arthropoda; class Insecta; order Coleoptera; family Cantharidae; genus Rhagonycha; species Rhagonycha fulva. Next base: position 7,740,252 of record HG996559.1, read on the forward strand.
TGTATTGCTTGTAACTGAACGATGACAAATGTTATTGTTTGTTATCAATAAACAATAAAGCAGAAGAATATAGTGGATACAGAACTTGGCAAATTTAAATTTTCACAACCTAACCTAACTATTGTTGCCGAATTTAAAACTAAATAATATGTAACAAAAAAATGTATTATGACTTACCTTATCACAAACACTTCCAAATTTTAACTAACAGCAGTTCTTAAATTAAAAAAAAAACTGAAAACTTAAGTTAAGTAATAAACAACTATAACCGAAAATGTACTTCTGCAACTTGCTAACTGTTGCTAACCAATAACCATTCAAGAACACCCCAAAAGTAATAACATAAATAATTTACTTTTGTTTGATTTTAATTAGTTTCAATTTTATGGATTTAATTTTCCTTAACAAAGCGAATTCCTTTTAACGTCATCAACGTTCAAAAAGTATTATAATATTTATATTGGAATTTAAATAAAAGCCAGAATTGGCGGGAACGTAATTATAGGCGTGCCAGCTGTCAGTGTCAAAGAGTAATCAACAATAACAAATCTGCGGCCAAAGATTTTAAAAATTAATTGAAAATGTCGAATCATATGATACATTTAGGTAAATTTATAATAATTTTAATTACTTTACATGAAAAATGTGTTTAAAATGATCTTATCTCGTTTGATGGGATTATTCCTGGACCGAGATTCACAAAATTCTTATCAATTGCAGGTAACTTGGATATGCTCAGAAGCATGTACGATTTTAAAGCCACATATGCTAAAACATTAAGTTTTAAAATGAACGAATATTTCATATTGCACCAAACTGTTACAAAACATAAGAATTGGTGGGAAGTAATTAACGAAAAAGGTGAAATAGGCTTCGTTCCTTCAAACTACGTGGAAACTATAACAGTAAGTCCTGCGTTCTATCTGCAATATTTAGAAAACGGCATGAGTTCTATAAGACACAGCGATGTGAATTCTGAAAGCATACTTGACAGCAAGAAAGATATTTTATTGAGGCTTAAAGAAATAAAGCGACAGATAGAAAATTTGCCGGAAGTACATCAAAATTCGGTGGGTGGTGACGAATCGACCGTTTTACCACCTTTATTATTTAGAAATTCTGAAGGCCAATTAGAAACGACACGAGGAACAATTAAAAGTACCTCGAGTAGCACTGATCAAATGTGTGTGAATAATTTTTGTGATGAAACCACAAGACCTCAGTTAACTAAGCAAAGCAATAGTAGGGAAAGGGTAAAGACACCTGAACTTGAATGTAAAAGAGAAACCATACGTAGAAAATCGGAAGTCAACGTTCAAAATACATTATCAAATTCTTCTGTCAATTCTAACGTGTCTTCTATTATCACGTCACAATCGGTCTACGAGTTGGTCGAAAGTGTGCGAATCAACACACAACTGTCTCACGAAATGTCAAAAGTAGCAGTTCAAACAGTTATTCAAGGTTTACATGACTTACTTCCAGCATCTGCATTTCCATATTTGAGCACTATTCTCTCTCACAGCCAAACTTCGCTGCAAGCTGACGATTTACAAATTGAACAAAGCCACGATGCTAGTCGTTTAAAAATTATTTTTAACGAGTTGACTACTTGTAAAGAAGACTCTCAACAAAGAAGTTGGATGTTACACGAAGACGAAAGTGTTATTATGGAGTACATCAGCGAACTTATTTCTATTTTGGTAAATATCAAACGTTTCTATTGATTAAAAATGAATGCCTAAATTATTTTTTAGTCTAATGCGGATGCTAGCATCTCAAAACATGTAATTTCCTCTAACCAGTACCATGTCATTGTAACTCTCATACAATATTACCAAATGGAAATTCGTTGGTCAATACGGCAACTACTACTGCAAGCATTTGGAATGTTGTGTAGTTTAGAACGGTACATCATCAGTATTATGCTGAATTCCATACTGCCAGGAGAATTGGCCAGGTAACTCGTAATAATATTTTTGATTTGTTTACATCAAAACTTAAATTGTAGAGATATGTTGGCCAATCCTAGAAATGTTTCTAAACTTAACTATTCGGCTCTCCTTTTAACAATGATTTTTTCGATGGGCGAACAAATGCCCGTAACGCATTTAGGTAAACTTAAACAGCTGTCAAATACACAAATGGATAGCATTCATTTTTAGATTTAATGGGTCTTCCATTTTTAACATTTCTTTTAAACAATATTGAATCGCCACCCGATACAGACGTTGATGACCAAATCCCAGACTTATTTTTAAATTTGATTGTTTCGTTTAATCTGCAATTTCAAAACGAATCCGATAATGTCCTGTTGAAAGCGTTGAAGGATAAAAATGCAGCCAAAGTTTTTACAGAAAAAATTTTGCTACTTCTGAATCGAGAAGGTTGGTAGATACCTACTTGTTTTTTTTTTTAACTAAAATTTACTTTTAAAAAATTGTAGAAGATCCTGTGAGAATTTTTGATCACGAACCAGCACCTCCACATTCGCTCGTCAAATTGTTTGTGGATATTTTTAGTTACGAAAGTACAGCCAATTTGTTTTATACGAATGACATTAAAGTTCTTATTGACATTATAGTCAGAAATATATCTGATTTATCAACAGGTGATAAGGTGAGTTAATCACTTTTTACTTGAAATTTTAACGAATTAGATTAGGGGTTTGAAATTCAATCAATTTTCGACTCGAATAAAATATTACAGTACTTTTTTTAAAATAATTGAAACTTGGAAGATAACAAAACCAAGCATCGCCGGTAAAATCTAAACAAGTTAGTTTCCGTAAGATGAATTTGACTTTACAACGATAAAGAGAATTTTTTCAGTGGAATATTTACTTTTTATCAAATAGTTTAGATTTAATCTAGTAAATGTTTTTTTATTATTTATAGCGACGGCATCAGTATCTAGAATTATGTAGGCGTGTTATGAGAAACACAAACTACGGGGATCATTGTCATCGGAAAGAAGATATACTTAAGTGTTTCACAAGAATCTTTTGTGAAGAATCAGGCCAAAGTTATCTAGATCAAAAATTAGTGAGAGAAATAATGAACGAATTTCCTCAATATTTTAAATAAATTTTATATTTCATAAGGCATCTCATCTTGTTAAATTTACTTTTATTTACAAATAAGAGATTTATTTTTTGAAGTAGGCTTTATACAAATGTTATAAATATTTTTATATGTTATTTTGTTTTTTATTTGTTTAAAAAATATATTATATTTTAAGTTGTTATTTTTTGTTGAATTTTTAGAAAAAGTACAAAGCTTAGAGATTTTATGGAAATTGTTTTTAATTGTAGGTATAATACAACGTATTTCAGGTAGGAAAATTTTGAAAATTGTAATGTAAATGTAATGCAGAAAGCATTTCACTCAAATTACTATAAATTTTAATCTAAATTTTTGAACCGCTACAAGCTACTAATTCTAAATTGTTTATGCATTAACATTTGCTTTTAACCCATTGGTTTTCAGTGGCTTTACTGTAAAACCACCTTTTTAATAATTTATGGTTATTACTGTAGACCTTAGGGTAACCATCAGACATCCCGTATTTTACTAAGGATTGTCCCTTATTTTTTTGTGCTTAAAATTGATTTTTGAATTATTTGGATGGTAATTTTCAAAATAAATAAACATTAACAAACTATAATTGCCAAAATTAATATATAAAATTACAATGATATAAATTATATTTTTGAGTTATTAACTTGTGAAAATTATAAAATGAATTATTTAAATGAATTATAAGTTATCACTTGATTATGAATGATTATATAAATCTCTGAGGAGCTCAAATGAGAGGTAAACAATAAATTGTCATAGTTTACACACATTAGTTAATTAATTTCATAACTGATAACTTGTAATTTACTTTTGGAAATTATATATTTGCAAAAATTGTTTTTATTATGTGATACATTAGTCTTAAGTCTACTCAGGAAGGATAAGGAATTGCTTAACGAGCGATAAGGTTAGCATCGAGTTTGAATGAAATGAAATGATTTTGATAATACATTTGGCACTAAAACAGAAAAATTTTAATTAAAAATATTTAGGTACAATTAGATTAGGCCAATTATTTAAGGTTTTGAGAAGCTTATTTTAAAAACCTTGAACATCTAAATTTTTCGTCTGGGGTGCAGTTTTTCGCTTTTGTGGCTTTTCCTAAAAATTGGTCTTCCAGCGCCTATTTATTGTCCCGTATTTCTTTTTTCAAAAATCTGGTCACTCTATATTTTTTTATTTTGATGTAATAAAATGAAGAAAATTCTTTTATTGTTGTCAAAAATAATTGTGGACTAAAAGGGTTAATATGGGAACATACAATTTAAGAATATTTTATTAAACTTATTCACACTCTCACGTATATTTTTTTGTATTTCGACATCGTTGCATTTATCCTGGCAACGTCTATTAGTAACTACTAACCGTAACCTACCCTTGTTGTTTGTTACGTTTCAAAATCACAGGGTATTAGTGACGCGCTGAATAGATTAACGAGATTTTTATCGTTATAAGCTTGTTTGGAGGAACTTTACAATGTACGGTTACGCTCGTGCGCAATAGATAATAAAAAACGCTTTTTATTAAATTTTAGTTCTGAAAAATGTAATGGGCATTTTTCATAGTTAGTTAGGGCCTTGAAACGTTAAGCTCAATCCATACAGTATTACTTGAAAATATTGGCATTCAATGAGGTTGAGCAGTTTTCTGATATTAGAAGTAAAAATGGCACAAGCGATTGTCGCCTTATAAGATATTTGATTCGGGAATCGCTTAGGTATTCCCAGGCCTAGGTATTCCTATTCAATTTAATAAAACAAAAAAATATCAGCAAATTGCAATTTTCAAAGCTTTCAAATTTGAAACCTTATAAATTATATTAAGTTATTTTTGATAGAGTCAATTAAAATATTTAATGTTATTTATTGATATACTATTATAATATATTTAAAATTATATGAAGAGTATTAACTTTTAATTTGCCAAGCAATTTTAAATGTATTCTTGTAATCGACATTCTTCGCAGTGCATACTTTTAAACTTAAAACTCTGTATTTTATGGTTAATAAAGATCTCAAAATTCTATAGTTTACACTGGAAATTTAATATTTTATACCTATTTCAATTGGAAGGAAACTTTCTGGAAGCTTGTGACAAAAGGGATAATGAATTGTTACCAATATAATTACAAAACTATTATAATAATGTGATCAGTAGTCACATTTTATTTAGTTTGCGTTGGAAGAGTAATTATAATTACCAAAGTGGCTGTTGTTCTTCCCTATTTTTTCCTTTTGAGCAATGCAAATATTTTTATATGTTTTTCTCTACAAGCTCCCCCACAACGCAACGGTTGAACGATTAAAAAGAAAATAACGATGGTGTAGTGCACAAATGTGGTAAGTGACATTTTTTGCATTCCCTTTAATGTCCTAATAAGGTAATACAGTAATAACTCATTTTTTTGCAAAAAATGTTACTTACCACATTTGTGCACTAGACCATCGATGAAAAAACCTAATTTTCTAAATTCATTGTAAATTGATTGCATTTTTCTTTCTTTTAGTAAACTTATAAGCTATGTTTGATCGGTAATGCGTGAGACTCGTTAAGTATTGTGAAAGTATCTGCTCGTTGTAGAATTCCAAATGAAAATAAAACCTATTTTTACACATAATTGAAATAAATTTTATTTTAATCTTCGAGTATAATAAATAATTGCTTGCATTAACATAATTAAAAACAAAGCTGATGCTTTCAAGTTTGAATGATAGAAAATAGTAAAGAACACAGTCTTCACAAATGTTATATTAAACAATGTCACAAAGTACACATATAGCTGTAATTATCAAGGTCGCTAACTTTGTGAAATTGTACAAAAGTCAGAATTAATATTGTACCTACTAAATAATATCTATCAAATATACGTTAATAGTTTTATTTTCTTATTTCTCCCTCTACATGGTATTTAATTTGCTCATTTGGGGTAGTTACCATAATCCTTCATTGGATAAATCGTGAAAATCTTCTTAAGGGGGTATTCTGGTCTAGACGGTCAAATTTTAGGTGTTTTTCTAGGCGTAATAAATAAAAAACGTTTTTTTTAAATAAAAAATAAAATAAAATACATTTTTAGGATCGTTTTTTTTATCAGTTTTTTATTAACATTTGAAAAGTACAAAAAAGTTTAAAAAACAAGAAAAAAAATCAAAATTAAAAAAAGTACAGGCCGGCAAAGTGGACTCAAAAAAAAGGCTGCACCCTGGTTGACATGATTTCGACCTCTTCGGTGATCCAAAATAAATTTTTTTAGTGAATTCTTACAGGGTAAGGATGTCATTTTCGTTTGACAAAAGCAATTTAAAAATTTTTTTTTTGTTGAAATAGCGTCTATGTAAAAATAAAATTTGTTTTTCTTCTGGTTTTTTCATCTTTGGGAATTTTTTAAAAATAGTAAAAAAACAAATTTTTAAAAAAGCCCTCGTCAAACAAATTTTGAATATACTAAGAAGCTCTGTACTAAATTTCAAAGCAATCGGTTCATTAGAACTTGAGATATCATGTCAACCGATTCAAAAAACGTAGTTTTGAGAAAAATTAGTTTGAAGTTTGGGAAAAAGGTAGCTAACGCCGGTCTGAAAATACAAATTTTACGATTGAAACCTCGAACTTTTCTGAAAGAGTATATATTAAATAAGAGAATTAGCTATGACAGAATGCCTTAAATGCACCTGTTTTTTCAAAAATCGAATTTAAAAAAGCTTGATTTTTGAAGGATAAATCGCTCGTGATTGGTTAATCACGGTAAGTCAGACATTGTCTTGACGGTACGTGCGTTCCTATACATAAGAATGTAGCTGTTGACAAATTTGTCAGTAACTCTTACGCTATGGTAGGAATGCGCTCTCCTTTTTTATTAATTAAAAATTTTAATTTAAAAATTTTAAATTATTTAAAAATTATTTCAGGAAAGGGTTACTTAAATTTAACGAACGGTAGTTACTTTTTCGCGTGGATCCTACTCTTGCGAGGGTGGTTTTCATCAAAATGGCTCGAAGCGCCCGAAGGGTGCTGAGAGTCAATTTTGATGAAAACGACAACTAATTTAAAAATATCCCTAAGCCCGTGGATTAAGGAAAAGGTGGATCTTTGAGGGATGAAACTCGTGAGAGAGGATTTTTAACGCAGGGTGGTTGTGCAAAGAAAAATCGACTTAAAGCACCCCTCGCTGCGCTCGGGCGCTTTAAGCCATTTTTCCAGCACATGTACTATTCGGAAAGGTGGTTGTGCAAGGAAATATCGACTTAAAGCACCCCTCGCTGCGCTCGGGCGCTTTAAGCCATTTTTCCCGCACATTTAGGGTTGAAAACCATGATTTTCGTTCGGGGTGCACTGTTGCTGTATCCCAATGCAAGTGTCGCTCTCGTTATCCTCGCTTTGCGCAAAGCTAAGACCAGTTAAAAGTGCACGTACTGTCAAGAGAATGAATTGAATGAATTGATTCACCAATCCCGAGCGACTTTGCTTAAAATTTACTGTGAAAATCGAAGTTTTTAAATTTGATTTTTGAAAAAACAGGGGCATTTAAGGCATTCTGTCATAGCTAATTCTCTTATTTAATATATACTCTTTCAGAAAAGTTTGAAGTTTCAATCGTAAAATTTGTATTTTCGGACCCGCGTTAGTTACCTTGAACCGAAGTGGGGGGTCATTTAATGGTGTATTATACTTACATTTTTTTAAACAGCTGTAATTCCGAAAATAATTTTAATTTCTAAAAATCCTTTTACAGGCATATTTTTCAAGGTCTAAACTTTGAAAATGTGCAAGAAAAAAAATCGATTTTTTTTATATTCTAGACCAGAATACTGCCTTAATTAAAAGAAGTTACTTAAGTCTGTGTTCTCACTTAGAATGAAAATTCGATTTTAAATAGAAAATGAACTATTTGGTGTACAATAACAGTAGCTGACCAAAAACGTACAATAAAAAATAAAGTAATGTGTAAAAAAACGCGAATGCAAGAGAGACGCGCATTTTAACGTTAATTTTATTTACAATTTTCTGACTTTATTTTTGAAAATAACGCGTTAGAATTTTTACAGTATATCTAAAACGTTATTTTTAATATTATGTCGAAGCAAAATTAAAAAAAAAATTTTTTTTGCGATTTATTTATTTGCGATAAAAGCGCTTCGACATAATATTGTAAATAACATTTCAAACATACTATAAAAATTTTAACTCGTTATTTTCAAAAATAAAGTCAGAAAATCGTAAATAAAAAAGTGGTTGCGAGAGAACAGCCTTAAGTTAAATTGATGAAATGAAGACTTTCCTTAGTGTGAAAACGTATTACATTTTCAGAATTTCACTTATTTGCACAACTGTGTAAGAAACTAACTACATTATGTACATACTCTTTTACAAAGGAGACTAGGAATATTAGTTAAATTCTATAAAATATAGGTATTAGTTGAAAAAAATTAGATTGTATTCTTTATTGTGGCATAATTCGTTAAAATTAGATATTGGTGTTGTTTACGTTAGCAATGATCTCATGAATTCTCCAACATCTTGTACGTTGTTATGAATACCATCTACTGGATTTTCAAACTGAGAAGCGATAGATTGTATTTCATCTCTTCCGATATCAAATATTCGTGCGAGATCTTCTACAGCAATACTTCTTTTATTTCTACTGATATTTTGATCTGGTTTTATAAATCCCCTGAAACGGCCAAGTCCACTGTTAAGAGTTTTGAGGAAATCGTTAAAAAATACTCCTGGATATTTTAGCAAAGTATCAATTCCTTCGTCAATGCGATTTCCTCTTGTGGCTTCATTTACACCGATGCTATTGTCGTCGATTGGTAGACTTCGAGCTTCCTAATTAGAATTAAATTTTTTTATAGTCTTTAGTTAATTATTTAAAGAAAAACTTTTTTCTTCAAATCACGATTATAAGCTAAAGTTCTACTTTAACGCCGGCGTAGTAAAAACTTGGTACTACTCGTAGGTACTTAACGTAGTTATTTGGCGGCTTACATTTTTTAAAATTTTTTACGTTTTAATTAATTTTCGAGATTTGAAGAAAAAATATTATGTGTAATGCTCACTTACCACAAATAATAAGGAAGCGATGAGATATACAGCAGAATAAAAAACACATTTGAGAGCCATATTACAGTGTAACTTCTGTATTTACTGATAGAATATTAATAAAATATCCTGATATTCCCATGTTTAAATACTTACGAATTTTTTTTAACTTCTATGCTAATTAATTATTTTCCAGGTATTAATCCCCACCATGTGAAAACTATGCGGTAAACAACTTTTAATATAATCTGCAATTATGCATTCAGGTTACAATAAACGGGCATTCCGATTGCTTGTAATTAAAATAACCCCTTTAGATAATTCCCCCCTGATAACAGTCATAAACGAGCAAAAATTCAAAATAACTGTAGCTACATACTTATTATCAAATAGGAAACGTGTAATTTTATAAATAAATGCACTTTTATTCCAAGTGCATACAAATATTAACAATTAGTTACGCAGTCTTCTAATATTCATTAACAATTAGGTATATAGTATAGAAAAAATTAGAAATTTGGTTTTCACTAGGGAATCAAATTCTTATTGTAAAAGAAAGTTGTTCAAAATAATTTAATTTATTTTTTAAAGCTTTTTTTATCAGTGATATTGCAATAGTTGAGTCTTTCTTAAAAAATGTAAATAAAAAATCAGTATATTTTTAGATAAACCACAATCTTCTTTATTGTTTTTTGAAATTTCTTACAAACAGTTTTGAATGTGTTTATCTTTAGTATATTATAAAGAAAATAAAGTTTTAAACATTTAAACTGTTATACAAAAATTCACGGTTGAGGCTGTTGGTTAAAATGCATTTAGACCAAAATTTTGGTTTTGGCTTTCCATTTTCAATAAGTAGCTCTTAAAAAATTTATTCTCCGGTCATCATTTCCATGAATTCTAAAAATAAAGTGTTATAAATACACGGATTATTTTAGCCATCTTTTTGAATTACCATCAAAATCAACGGTTCCAGAACCATCAGTATCAATTTCCTCAATTAAATTATCCAAATCTTTCTCAGATAAAAGTTCGTCAAGCTCTCTTAAGATTTCTCGAAGAGCTGCAGTTTTAATGTAACCGTTTCCTGTAATTTAATAAAATTATTAAACGTCCTTCTCTTATTACAGTCGCTTCTTACCTTCTTTGTCGTATAACCTAAAAGCTTCCTTAAGTTCTTTTTGCATTGCTTCATCATCTTCTTCTACAATGAATTTAGCTGCTAGTGTTACGAATTCTTCAAATTCCAATCTGCCAGATTCTATGAAGAATAAACATTTTAAAAATAAATTGTTTACATAAAGTTAACGACTTACTATCGGCATCTACTTCTTCGATAAGTTCTTGGAGGATTTTCTTATCAAAGGGTTGGCCCATCAAACGTAAGATTTCTGATACCATGTCACATGATATACTGCCGGATTTTTGGCTGTCGAAGCTCTCAAAAGCTTTACGCAAGACTGAAATTTAAGAAACAAAATTTTATTTTATAGCTTGACATTTGCAGAATGCAAAACTTCATGGTTTTCATCAAAACAAAATTTAATGGTTTTATTATATAACACAGACCTGCATTTTTTCGCAATATTCCTAATTTTCTAGCATTTTTTAGAATTTAATTTCTTTACATAAATAATAATTTATTCTTTTTACATTTTGAACAATGAAAATTCTGCGAAATAGGAAAGAGTGCTGTAAAAATCTATTACCAAATAAGTGCAGTAATGATTGCTCTGCTTAACTGAAATGAGTTAAAAAATTTAGATTCTATCAAATTTAACTGTAAACTTTAAATTACAAGCAGATTTAAGAAAATTTACAATTAAAATTATTCCAAGATTTTATCTAAAATTGTTTGAATCTTTCAAAGTTGATGATTTTTATTTGAACTGTCATAAAGTTTACATTAATAAAATACATCATGAAAAATGTCAACTAAAATAAAAATCCATAATGTTCTGAAAGGTCATAGATAAAATCTTGTATGCAACACTTATAAAATTATTTTTAATAATTCTGTATGTGGTAAATTTGTACGATTATTCCGGTATAAAGGTTTAATTGAAATTACTGAATTTTTTTTTAAACTTTAGGTACCTATGATTTTAAATGTAGGAAATTAATTCCACCACAGTTTTAATAAAAAAGTTACCTTGTATTGAGAGTTTGTAAGTATTAATTATATTGAAATATATTCGTCTATACTTTAATTAATTGTTATTTGTAACTCTTACAATACAAAACAACTCGTCTCGATGCGATCACTACAAGGTTGTAAAAATTTTTTATCTTTCTTAATTTCAGCTTGTTAATTTTTTAATTTAATACAATCTAAGGAGTTAACGCAAAATTTATGGATAAAAATTGCTGCCATAGAATAGAGCATAATGAAGCCATAACAAACTATTCAAGTATTGAATTTATGAGATACCTTCACTGGCAATTTTCCAGTAATTTACAGTTCAATTTAAGAAGCACCTAATGATTTTTTATTAATAAAAATGTTATAGTAATTTCCTCAGCATTCGGCCCAGTTTTGTATTAAAGTTACTAAAAATCTGAAAAAATGGGCGCGTACAATTGAGAAACCTAGTAACTTGAGTTACTAAAAGTTGATTTTATTACTGCTAAACTACAGAATTTTAATCTCTTATTATTTATCATATCTCTTATTTTTAAAATTAACATATCACATTGTAACCTACATTATATTTGAAAAATAAAATCATGCAAAATTTATAAAGACATCTCGAGTTACTAGGTTTTTCCATTTTAGAAAACTTAAACCATTGAAAAGCTCTTCGAAAAATTAATCTCGTATTTCACAGCTTATAAAATTATGTTTAAAAATTTTGATGGTTGCTACAGCTGTGTCTATTCTTAACAACGATTCTTCATTAATAAACACACGCGCTTGAGTGTATATCCTCGATCCACCCACTACAACAGCCCACGTTTCTGTCTAATATCACTTGAATTCAACCATTCTATTTTTGTTAATTTATTATTTTACGAACTTTTTAAGCAAATTAATCAAGCTCTAAAAAAGAATATTGAAGAAACTCACCAGCGATTTGTTCTGGAGGAAGCTCATCCTGAAAATTTATAAATTAAAATATTAAAATGCACCAGAAAACATTTCAAAATTAAGCACAAAACAGGAAAGTAATTGAATTTACAAGCATAATTAAAAATAATTATTGTAAAAGTTAAAGTACCATTTTATGATTTCTTGTTAAAAATGTGAACTACACTCAAACTTCTTGCACTAAAAGGCAGTGACCAACTAACAGAAAATTCGGTGAAAAGAGAGTATTATTATTTTAAAAATTATAGTTGATTTCTATTTGAAACCAGCACACCCACAACTTAAACAGACATTTGCAGCGTTATTTCAGTATTTCAGATATTGCAACTGTTTACCAGAGTTCAGTAGCCAATCAGCAATTTCTTGAAAACGACAGGAACACTAAATGCCGTCCATTATTTTTAGATTTAAAAATATCGCTCTTGTACAATTAGAATAGTAAACTTGATTTATGGCTTTACATAAAAGACGTTTTCAATTACCCATTCTTCAAACAAATTTTTCATAATTTTAATAGTAAAGACCCCATTTGTCTCCTGTATTACAGTAATTTTATTTATGAATCTTAATATTTTTATTTTTCAGCCTTCAGGTTGAATTTAATCCCAATTCCTGTAAACGAGATTTCAAGCCATATAAGTTAAGGCTTCTAAGAAAGTTTTACATGGAAAAAAATGTTTGAATTAAATATCTTAATTTTTAATAACATTTAAAACATAAATAGCTTGATTTCAAAATATGAATTAAAAAATTTAGTTTTACATATTATCATTCCTGGAACTTATAAAAATATGTGAAATAACATCAGCCTTCAGTTATTCTTATTAAATTGCAAAAGATCTAAAAGCAAGATGAAATAAGCCCACTCAAACGTTGAGTGAAATCTGAAAATATTAACGCACAGTGGCGTAATTTCAGCATTATTATGTGAAAACTTTTAACTTTACAGTAATAATAGTATAAGATAATTAAGCTACACATAATTCACAATTACCCAGCAAAAATTTCACTAGGTTCCATGATGCCCTACTGCCAGAACAGCGAAAAAATATAATTTATTATATTTTTTTCTTACGTTAGTTATGCGGCTCAAAATTGCATCGAAAAAAAAATTAAAAGAAATATAATGAAGAATGATTAACAAATGCATGAAAAAATATTGCACGACAAGTACATCAGGGTCTCGATTTACGTCATTCCATTTTGAGTTTCTTCATAAATGCTTTTAAAAAAAAATTGAAAGAAAGAGAGAACAGATAATTTTCAAAGCTTTGCACGTCAGGAGGCAGTAAATTATAAAATATTAAACAGAATTGAACATCCTGGAGCAAGTGCTATAAATCGTATCACAAATTAAAAATTTCGTCCGTGGTGTTTATTGAGGAGTTATCTCGAAAGATAGCGCAAGGTTAGAAAATCACGCAATCACGAAAATCAGCGCACATACTGTCAACAGAATGCAGCAACCGGGGCATATCAAAGTTTTACTATCGATTATTGCCTAAACTAGTCGATATTTTAGGTTCATTCTTCCTTAAGGTTATTTATCCAGTTGGGTTTTTGTAAATAATATCTTTTTCTTCTTGTTGGTTTAAGCCCAAGACTTGTTATTTGCAACCTCTGCGTCGTTTCCTTGGCAGTGCCAGATCTGTGAGCATATAAATTATTTAACGTCCGATAGGTAGTTTGCTAGACTTGTATTCAGACGTGCCCGTAACCCTGGTTTTTATGTTAATGATGGCAATTTATTAACTCAGGAGGACCACCGTCTTAACGTGCCTTCCAAAGTACCGAGACTAGTCATAAGAAAGTTACCCTTTTCCGGATTTGAATCCGGTACCTCGCATTCACAGTTGATCGCGTTACCTACAAGGCAAATGACCGTCTCCTAATATTTTCTGAGCTGAGTTATCGCATTCAAACCAACATCCAAATACGATAATAAAAAAATTTATAAAATTTATACAACTTTTTTGTAGTTGCACTACAAAAAAAAATAAGGAAGCAAAATGTATCAATTTCCACGAGGATTATTCGGCCAATTACAGAAGTTACAAGGTGCAGAAGTAGCTGTAACAAAAAAATGTACCCGACTTTGTGGGAATGCAACAGAAATGCCAACTCGGAAATGCCAACCAGGTGTATCGTATGCACAAACGGTCGGTCAAGGTCCTCAATTAATACAATAATTCATTAACTAATTGCCAACTAAACCATCCACAAAACAATGTTGTGACAGAATTAAAACATTATTCTGAAACAACTACTGATCGAACAGATGGGAATGACGAACGTGAGTGATCAGTGATCACTATATGAATTGCTTACTGCAAGAAGGGGATATGCTACATTTTTATAAATGTTCAAATAATTTTTGAAAATCTAATTTCTTTCTAAATATATATTTCAGACTCAAATTTTGTGGATACAATCTTTAAGGCATTTAGTAGTTATAATAAGTTAGAATAAACTAAGATTTTTTGACATTTTTACTTGGCGTAGGTGCCAAATTTAACAGGTGTATATGTCACCTTTCTACAGTAAAGGGAAACTAGCAAAGATATTTTTTGGATTAAAAAATTTATTTATTTGTTTTCCTGATCTTGCAGTAGGCCATGCGGAAAAGCCAAATAAGTGATTGGATAAAATTTAATGATTTAAATATGGCAGTCATATTTTTCTCGTTAATTTCTTATTTTGTTATAACCTTTTTTTGTAAGAAAAGCTAATCCGTCTTTAGTCAAAATTTATATGATAGAGCACAATTTATAAATTCTCTGAACACTACGTCTTGAACGGAAGAAATGGTTACTTATTTGGTGAAATGGGAATGTAAATAAGATTTTTTTTCATCTTGGCCCCATTTTTTTTCATATGATTCAACAGGTTCTTCTGCAAAACTCTCCTTCTTCTGTTGTTGTATGCGACCATCATGGTAATTCTTGCTTTGTCGGCTGCTGCTCGGAAGAGCCCAGTTGTTGAAACTGTTGTATCAAACCATGTTCTGAGATTTTTAAGTCACGATATCCTACGTCGTCGTCGCCCTGGACCTGTTTTTCCAAATACCTGGCCTTGCAGAACTAACCGTGGGAGTTCATTCTTTTTTCCGTTTCTTATTATGTGGCCCAAGTACTCCAGGTTTCTCATCTTTACCTTACTTAAGGATTCATGCGTTGTACGACCTCTTTGTGTATTACATGTTGAATCTATAGGCGTTTTAAGAGAAGCGATACGCTATCTGGTGGCAAGTTTTGTACAAGAGGGAATGAGCTGAAATGGTTGTTTACCATCAATTTTATTTAGCATAAGTGCGCAATTGTGTACTGATTATGTTTTTAATATAATAGATATCTTATCTGCTGCTTGTTTGTTTGTAATATCATGGTTAATTAATTTATTTATTTATTTATTGCCTCTTCCCTCTAGTACCAACATGGCCACTAGCGGCGCTGCAATCTTAAATTGAAACGCCTATAGATCCGCAACTCAAAAGTCTCCAATTTTTTGCTAGAATTTTTTGCATTTTGTAAAAATGTTATTTACGCCATTGGTTTGGAGATTTCAAAAACAAAATTTCAAAAATAAACTTCAAGCGAATAAGCAAATTCAACTTTTTACTGTCCACTTCATATTATTGTTGTTTCTGATTTTTGCTATTTTGGTTAAGCATTCCATTAACTTATTTATAGACTCAAAATATTTTTTGTCTAAATTATTACTGTAAGTTGAATAACATAACTAGGTATACTATAACAGTATTTTCATCCGACAGTATCTTTGCTATCTATGAAGCGGAAATTTCAATCCAACAGTGAAAGTCAAACCAAAAAGTAAAGAAATCAAATCAAGAGATTAATTGAAACCAGAACGTAAAGATGCGGCACCTCAATAAGTTACCAATGGTTATTTCTTAAATTTCACTGGATGTACCAAATATTCGTACTGCAGCTATTTTATGTAAAAAATTTCACCCAATCAAAATAATATTTCACAAACTTATTCTCCATCATTTTTCGTTCTTCAAAACCAAAATTACCACTTTTTGGACATCGCATCGTTTTGTGTTGATTGAAAACACAGAAAGAAATTCAGAAACAAGATGAAGGCTACGCCAAAAGTCAGCGGCGGATTTGCATTTTTTCTAATACTTTTAGAGAAAAGAACTTTTACATTTGTATTAATTTAAGGGTTGCTCTATTTTTTCTTGTTGCTTCTGTTTTAAGGTAATTTATACTTTTCACCTTTGCCAATAAGCGTATGGATGGTTATAGTGGTCAAAATATCAGCAATAATAAATTTTATGGTCACATTTTTTGCTCTATGACGTATAGTGCTCTTTGACATCAACAGACTAGAAAGAAGGGAACACCGCAGTTCCAATTCTGATACCAGCTGCTGTTATTAGCTCTCTCAAACTGAGAGGACCAAATC
Source organism: Rhagonycha fulva (assembly GCA_905340355.1). Classification (NCBI taxonomy): domain Eukaryota; kingdom Metazoa; phylum Arthropoda; class Insecta; order Coleoptera; family Cantharidae; genus Rhagonycha; species Rhagonycha fulva. The sequence goes on from HG996559.1 coordinate 7,756,893, forward strand.
AGCAAAATCCATTGCAACCTTAAAGGTTTTACAAATTCTTATTAATTTATAGTTAGTACAAAACGAAACAAAAAAGAATTTTCTAATCATTATTTTGTAAAGTATTATGCCAAAATTATTTTGAATTACTAAGAATTGGTCCATAACTTTTTTTCCATTTTTTAGGTTTTCCGGTTACATAGTTATTAAAATTTATATAAATATTACTCAAATAAATTATTACGCGTAGTCAAATTATGAAACAGCAGTTAAGCTGTATTTTGATGTAAAGCTTTAGTAATCACAAAACTCAAATATTACATTAAATTATAAGTAACTTTTATACACATGTTTTTATATGGATCTTTGCCAACAATTTATTATTTGCAAATATAACGCTTTACCAAATGTTCTTTCAACTTCTAAGTAAACACAGAACAATAAAAATGACATTAAAAAATAAATTTCTTCTTTTTGGAATTTTATAAATAGAGTAACAGGCCCACGCGTACCGTTTTATGCATTTCGCCATTGCGTTGGCTAGCATCAGTCTCCTGCAAATTAGGAAATTTTATATAATCGTTTTTGGGCAAATGAATTTGAAACTCGCCGAAACACCCTGCATGTTATATTGGATTTTTTTAGTTTAGGCAGCAGAAGTTAGATTTTTGGACTACATCTGAATAAATCACATCTTCAACAGTGAAATCATTTAATTTCATAAATGAATATAAGACAAAGAGTGGCGTAGCTAGCTAAGTTCAGGGAGCGCAATGCATACCGCCGTGTCAGATATCATTAGGCGCGTTTGACCGGTCAATGCATGTTTTTCGGAGCAAAAATGTAGGCAAGAGATTCAATAAGTTCAGTTGTGAAATAGGCTAAATCAATGTTTAAAAAATTGCTATGAAATCAGAAAAATGTGAACCAAATTGCGTTAAACCGTCTTGTTGCGCCACTGAAGATAAGTATTACATAATAGATAAATTACAACACGAAATAAATAGATTTTTAGAGAAGTAAATAACATAAACTAACCTAACTATAAATAAAAGTTTGTACAGATTTGAAATAAGATAAGAACTAAATAATTGCTTTTTCCCAAAATTAGTCCATTTCTACGGCATTGCCTAGGCCATCTGCCAAGTCGTCCTTTGGCTGTAAGTAATCAGATGAACATGGATTGTGGTTCTACTCCTACATTATCCCCCCCTTAATAGGTTGTCTTTTGTTCGACGAACTCCGTTTCGTGGTCTATCGAGTGTTTTCCAAGCAATCATTTCCTGACAGTAATAGCTACCGTATAGTCGTTTACTCTGCCAGATGAATGGTTTCTTCCTTCTCTCTTCTACAAATAAACTTCGATATCCATTTAAGAAGTTTTCAAGGTGGTCGAGTAATGCAATATAAAGTTTTTTCTTTAGAGATTGGTGTCCATTGAGCAAATGGATTTGAAATTTTTCCTTTTTCTCTTCCTTCCTCTTTCGTTATTTACTACTTTTTGAATGATTAGTGGCCATGAAGAGATACTATTTTTATTGGGGGAGGTGAACTGCAGGCATCCAGTGATGATTTGGCAAGTTCCGTTGAGGTGAGCTACATGTACTTGCTTGGTCTCAATAGATTTATACTAAATTAGCAAATATATTTAGCCGTTGAATAGCATAATGATGAAGTTGTTTTTGTTTCGCATTATGGAGTACTTTTTACTATTGTTAAGGTTCAATCCGTGTAGGAAAACCCATGTATTTTGGGAAGAAGCAAGTTAGTATCTTTCAGTGGCTGGATAATAATAATTAAGTAATTATTATTACAAGCCATATATTCTAAATACTGAATTCATAATTTTTACTGTGCCCTTTGATAAATTGTCTAATATCCCCAAAAAATTTATTATCAATTTCTCATAAGTTGTTATGGACTTTAGTACAAGATTTTGCTCTCAAATTTTACGTTTTATTTGCAATTTCTGAATAATTTCCCTAATGAAGGCATAAATTTTTGCCAATTTTTTTTTTGGTTTTCCACTGTTTACTCTTCAAAGGAAGACTTCTGATTTTTGCAATTAGGTACTGAATCTTTAATTTTGCTGGACAATTTAACCACAAGTACCGTATAATAATAATAATTTATCACTTTTATAAAATTGAAATCTTCATGGTTGTCCGAAACATCAGCAATTATGCTGCATCATTTAGCAAAGATTAAAACTTGAGTTTCTTAATCATTGGTTCATTGATCTAACAACATATAGTATATCTGTTACGATGGACATCTTGTCTACCTTAACACGTACAATAAAATTGAAAGCGAAAGCAAAATATAAATGTTTTGTAAAATATTTTGGCACAAACGTGCGTTTAAAATACGAAGTAAATTGTAAAATTTTACCGATCCACATTTAAAAATTGGAAAACTGCCACAATGAATTAGTAAGTTGGTTTTTGATTTTCGTAACTGTATTTTTTAATAGTTTTTTCCATGTATTAGTTTTAGTAGAACGTAGGAGTATTGACATTGACGACCTGTTTTTGAGGGACTTGATAAAATAACACAATTTTTAAAAAAGTGGCACAAACTGTAATGATAATGATGTTAGTTCTGACTGGGACTATACATTTTTATACGCTTCAATTATTTTTTGTGATATCGTATTAATTTCTTGCTATGTGCCCATTCGACTACATCGGTAACATTTTTATATTTTATATTATCATTTTTCTCATTACAAGGTTTTGCTGTTATCGCGTCCTTCATATTTTATAGTCTGAATGTAATGATGTAAAAATTGTATATTCCCGTGGTTTGGAAGCCACGTTAAGCTGTAGGTTATCTCTGTATTCGTTACATATATAGGTACATAACACGCAAACAAATTATTTTTTTAAGGTTTATTGATAAAGTTTGTGATAAGTGATCACTAAGGAAAATTCTAATTTAAGAGGAAATAAGTAGAAGGAAAATGGCGAATACAGATATGCAGATAAATACCGGGTGCTGAATGAGTTAGGCGAACATAGGATATTAACATGTAAAAACTTATTTTTGCAAATTCCTGCTTCCCTAATTATTTTAGAGAAAAATTGAAAGATACAAATATAATGTAGAAATATAAACTACGAATGATAAAAGCATTAAATTTTATCTAGCTTTTACGTAAATGGTCAAAAAATTCTTTTGAAATTGTTAAAACTTTTATTTATCAAACTTGCCATGTAAGTTTCCGAGGTGATTATTTTTGATAAGTAATAAAAAACAATTGCACGTTGTTGACAGTTTTGCACTTTATTAAATTTTAATTTCATAAAATGGAATATTACCTTGGAAACTTATACATGGCAAGTTTGATAAATAAAAAGTTTAACAATTTCAAAAGAATTTTTTGATCATTTACGTAAAAGCTAGATAAAATCTAATGCTCTTATCATTCGTAGTTTATATTTCTACATTATATTTGTATCTTTCAATTTTTCTCTAAAATAATTAGGGAAGCAGGAATTTGCAAAAATAAGTTTTTACACGTTAATATCCTATGTTCGCCTAACTCATTCAGCACCCGGTATACTACATTATTTAAGTTGGTGTGATCAAATCAACATCTACTGAAACAAAATGACACTGTCACATTTCTGCATATTATAATAAGTTAAAATATTAAATTTAACCACTTCAGACACAGGGTCGCATCTTACACGTTTACTCCTACATTCGCCGTGTAATTTTTTAATGTATTCTAAACGTAATTAATGTGTATGTCGAATCCTTATATACCTAACGTTGATCACCAACGAGCTTAAAGTGGTTAAAAATGTAAGGTCAATTTGGTTAACTGGGCCCCGTTTTGTGCAACTGTTAAAATGATGCCCGAAACTCTTGATTTTTTTTTTAATATTTTGGGCACAAACTTTTGAACATTCTTATAACTGATTCTTTTAATAAACTTGACAAAAAACAATGATATTTTGAAATGGTAACTTTTTTTGTGGTGGCCTAGCCACCCAGGACTGGAACACGATAAGTTATTAGGTAGGTATCTTAATGCATTAATATGATTCAAAAGGTAGATAATTTTTACTGCAAGAATGGTAAATTCATCTAAATAATTGACAGAGATTCAATCTGTGAACATAAAAATTAATAAAACATTTTAAAAATAAAAAAATGTTTTTTGATACATCTTCGATGTGTGAACTCGGTGAACGGGTCAAGGACCGTACTTTAGGCCAAAAGCCCTAGGGGCATTCTACGTCGGGAAAACATGGCCTAGCCGGAGTTGAGTACCGAACGGAAGTCCCCAACCCTCCAGAGGGAGGAAGGGGAGCCTGACCTCTAGAGAGGGTCACAGCTTAGAGCGGCAAGAAGGGTGCGCATTTGCATTTGAGCGCATCCAATTATCACAGATTGTATTAACAGCTTTTTTAAAGTTTAAAAGATCAAAAATAACACAAGCTATTGGCTGCAGCTTGTGAGGGCAGTGCAGCGGGAATGTAAACAAAATGATGCAATTAGCTTTGCAAAACTCAATGTTTTTCAAAGCCATGTGCGATGAATGGGGCAAACGAACAACGCTCAAGAATGAAAGATATTCAATTGAAACTCCCACAACCCATCCCGCATCCTAGTCTACCGAACCTTTCTCTCGTGGATCCCTCGCGGGTGAAGCTAGCCAGGACATAGCTTCGCGCTAATTTTCAGAGGTACGCCTCAATAAAAATCATCCGACGTAACTTTGCGTGCAAGCCCGCAACCTTACTCTTTAAGTCTGCCAAGATATGGGGCAACAGCCCTGGTGCTTCGCACCAGACCAGAATAACTGACTGACGAATGGTTATCCAGAATTACAAAGTTCTGTGGTGTTTTGATGGTTCTACATGAGTTTTGAAATGCTCAAAAAAACCATTTTCTAGTTAGCACATCTTACCGATCCAACTTAGCCATCGTGAATAACATGTTCTTGGATTATTTTGTGCGTAAAGATGAGCATAAAGGCAAAGCCAGCGTCTCTAGAGTTATCCTCTCTGCTAGTCTTAGCACTGACCTGCTTTTCTTTGTCTATTACCGCGTCAACATTCCGTATATCGTTGTCATCACGTGCATACTTCTTCGCACCAATAATGCCGACATTGGTCTTATTATAACTCGTTGAGCAAGCTGAGCTTGTTGCTTTAAGCAATCTTAAAGAGATGTTTGGATTGCTCCTAAGCGGAATTTTATGGGACTACTGGTTCATAGCAAATCTCTGTTAAAATACAGTGATATATTCGATAGATAACAAAAAGCAAACATATAATCAAAAGTTTTAAAAATGATTTAATTCAGATATATGACTTCATGGCCCACAGTTAATTCAGAAGTTCAATCCATCCCAAAATCTTTTCAGTTCATCGCATTAAAAATTGATGTAATCTGACAAAATTTTAACTAAATCGGTTGCTCTTGTAACTCGTAGCAACTCATGGGTGATGGTTATTACTCCCCAGAGTAAATTCCGACACTCATCAAAAGTATAATCTTCTCGTTGAATAATATAATACCGCATGGTCAAGATTACCAAACTTTTTAATGTAGAGAGAGACATTAAAACTTAAAGTATAATTTAAATTGTTGATAATCTAGGCGATTTAACGAGCAGCTCTAAAAATGTCTACGTTTTAATCTATTATGTAATTAAATAAATGGTGCGATTAAAATCTAATCTAAACATAGAATTGGGAATTTCATGACCGGGTTATTTTCTGATTAGCACATTAGAACAAACGTTTAGGTAGGTTACACCTACATACATATTATTTAATGTCGACGTCGAGTGCTGATGAGTGAAAATTTTGACTACTGTCACTATTGTTAAGTGGCAAAAGTTTTATTTACGTAAATCGTTGCTGGCCTATTTGATACTATCCCGATAGTGTGGTTACTTATATTATCAATTTCGACAAAATAATAACCTAAACTAATCTAAAATGACATACTCTATTACTTTGGCGCATAACTTGATTCATTTTAATAATAAAATACAGAAGTATTAACCATTCACTAAATTATCACATATGTAAAACGGAATCAAAATGAAAAACAAGAATTCCTTTTCATACAAAAAGTTTTGAGAATAATGAAGAAAACAGGTAATCCGTTTATAAGGGCAAAATGACATATTTATTTAATTTGTGCAAATGATTTGTAATTTGTTTGATTATTCTATCTCTGCGTGGACTGAAAATTTTAATACGTTTATGATCAATTTAAAATTTTACGAATTATTGAAATCAATTTGTAATATCTAAGATTTTGTATTTTTTATATGCAAAAAATTTTTTGGGGCCTTATTACGATCTCCAAATTTTATACCTGGGATTATAAACTTACAAAATATAATCAATTTAATAAAAAGTATAAAAAGGTATGCAAATAAGTATGTCATTTTGTCTTATCCACACATGCCATTTTATCCCGACATACACTATACATTATTTAAGAAGAAATTTTTCTCAGAAACAATGAAAAAAAAATTCTCTTGTATAGTTTCTAAATTTCAGTGGATGTTTTTCAGTTTTTCTGACGTTCAACTGAACATTGAATGCGACTATGTTTCCTTCCCATTACCAGTTATTCCTCCTCCTCCTAGGTTCTTTTACCCTAATGAGGCTTTGGTGTCGTATGTTCTCTTGGCAGATTACTCTCAGTAGTTTGCCATTGCCTTCCGAGAGGAGAGGGTCACAATAAAGGCGGATAAATTTTGTAGCCGGGTTGGGGATTGAACCTAGGGCTTCTTACCTAGAGTGCGGTCTTTGACTTGTTCACCTAGCTCACCTCTCTTTATTATTTTATACCAAATAATCTCTGATGTAAAAGAACTTGGTTTAAGTTCTTTTTAAACCAAGAACTTGGTTTAAGTTCTTTTGCACCCATGAATTTTGCTGTTTCCTTCCATTGAACAAATGTTATACTGATATTTGAGCCTATGAAACGTAGAACGATGTAAGTCAATTTTATACTAAAGTAGGCTACGACGAAATACTCTCTTTTTTTTAAACTTGACTTACATTACTTTACTTCTTAATGGCTTGTTTTCATCTGCATTTCACACCAAGTCTTCTTTCATTTCAAACTTTCGTTTAAAATTTTGTGTAAAATTGTAATAATTATGTAATATGATAACAATAAATCAAAGTTTAAGCATCTTTTACTCTTATCAATAACAAAAATTTTTCGAAACAATTGAAAGTTTACTTAATTTTACTTTGAGTCAAGTTTTTCAATGTTTTTTTTTGATTGCTACATAAAGTACCTACCTAATCATTGAGAGGAAAACTTCGATTATTTGTAATTTTAGTTTTCCTCATCAGTTATTAACCAAACCACGTACCTAAATTGCTACCTACCTATTTAAATGATGTAAGCGCCTTCGCATAGCAAACATTGGAACTTCAATATAGACGTGATCATAAAAAAATGTGTGCTACTTTTCTTGTATGTAGATAAGTAATAGTTTAGTGTAATTTATGCAAATACTTGCTGGTTTAATTTAAGAATGTAGTAGTTAATATTATTAATTAGGCCTTCGTGAGCAATTTGGGTGTAAATTTTATTACACAATTTGTTGATAATTTTTGTTTTAATAAGTTGATAACAAACATGAACGATTGCGATAAGGAAGAGGCGCTTAATTTGGTAAGTGCCCCGAAAAATTATTCAAACGTTTAAAGTGCCACGAGAAACTAATTGAGTTGACATTTAAGTTTTGAGGTTATGTTTGTTTCAGCAAAAAGAATTCGAATGGGTTCTGCATAAAGAAGTTCACAACGGTTTAGAACAAATACACCAAATTTTAGTGGTAAGTTTCAACTTTTGTAATTTAAGTCACAGCTAACCCCATAGTTTTGTAGGAATGTGCTCGACGCTTTCCTGTTCAATTATACGGTAATGACAACTCTATGAAACAAGACAAGTTTGTGTTAACTGTGCCTCCGGATCAGCTGAAATGCATTCTCACGTTAACGGGAGATAGCATTTCGCACGCTGACATTGTTTTAAAAGTTCAAAGACAACAAACTGCCACGGTACGTACGAGTATAGCAAACGATAGCCCTTGGAAATTGCAGCAAATTCAAGATGCAGCTAATCATTTACAACAAGCCATTTACCACATCGACGATGTTGGTAAAAACTATAAATTTAAGTGTGTTTTCACTTCTTTCGTTAAGTACAATTTTATATTCTTATCATTTGTAGATCATCGGATGAAGTGCTGCATATTTTGGGAAATATTTTAGGTAGTCTTCAACGGGGACGCACGAGTTTAATAGTACCAAGGAAGAGGGCAATGGATGACTTAATTAAGAGTCGTAATATGGTATCATTTTGCAATAAACTTTTTTGTTGACGATTTATTTCTTTTATTTCAGAAATCGCTGTCACCAAATTTGCCCGATGATCTTGCCATTAGCTTTTACTTACAAAGTCATAAGTTAATTGTAGCTCTTTACCAGCTTAGTAACAATCATGGAATAATGAAATTTGATTCAAGTCATGCAGAATGCTCTGTTCCGTGGTTAAATGAAGTGCTTGTATTATTTACGGTGGGCTTACAGTTGTGCCAGCAGTTAAAAGATAAGGCGAGTACAAAATTCTTTTCCATTTTCTAAAACTAAAAATTGAATTAATAATTTTTAGATCTGTGTATTTTCGCAATACAAGGATTTCACAGTTGGATCTCGTCCTACAAGTCCAATTCCATGATAATCTCAACTTAGAATGTTTGTTATCTAATAATAGCATTCCATTATTATATTAAGTGCAAAAATTTTGAAACAAACTTTGCAATTAATAAAATTGTTGTTAAATGTAGATTTTCATCTAATCAATTTGTGCACTTGAAGATTTTCTTTTAATCCAGTAGTACTTATTAGTAGAGTACGTATTACCTATTTATTTTTGGAGAGCTTTTAATATATTTGTTTTATTTTAAAAATTACTACTTAGTTTTTGGAAAAAGAATTTTTAACACTTATGGCCAGGTTACCAAAGTATTTTAAATAGTAAGCGCTTTTAACAAGAGATTAATAACTAATTGTAAGGATAGGTAAATAGTAAATTAAAAATCAACAGGACCTGAAAATTAATGACCTAAGGCCTCTTAATTTTTTTATAATCTCGGTCTTTATTCTATTGAATTAAAATAATTTCTGTACTATATACTTTTTTGTTACACTATTATTGATGTTCTTGTGTATATTTTGTAGTTTAGTAACTTATAATCCTGTTGTTATGACAATAATTATAACCTGCACGTTCTACTTTTCTTATTATTGTAATTGTGATTGTTATAAAGCAATAAATATAGTATACTGTGTTAAATACCACTTTATCTATTACATAATACATAGTCCAGTCATTTTTTGTCACTTTTGACACCCTCTAAATTTTATCTATTTTAGAGCCCGAACATACAGTGATCTCAGTATCAGGGTCAAAATTATGTGTCTTGCTGGATCTCTACATTTCTATTTTTACCTTACTCTAAGATTTTCTTCATGGGGTTACCCTACTGTAGAGTATTTAAAAAATCGAATTTTTTTTATTTAAATGAATCTTTAAAAATAATGTGAGAAAGTTTCATTTCAATTTTCTTACAAAATTTTTACTTATAGCTGTTTGAGCTGAATTGGATGTAAACAATAAATCAAAACCAAGGTTATCTACAAGTAATAAAAATTAATATTTTCTTCATGGTAATTAAGTAGGTATATGATGATTATTAAACAGGTGCAAAACAATGCATTGATTCATGGTTTTTGTAGTAAAATCAATACATAATTTTGGATTCGTAATTTTGCTCAGGTTTCTATTTCAAAATAGACATCGTTTTGTGCCTAAATTCAATGTGTCATAATTACAATTTTCATAAATAATTAAATAAGAAAATTCTATTTTCCTAACTTGAATTTTTCCCATAGCATGTAAACGTCTAGAAATTACAGTTTGATTAGCATTTAATGAGCCTGTCATTATTTTTTAACTCAAAATATGATTTTCGTTCAATAACTTTTGCAATTCAGTGTATTCAAACTTTCTCAGTTGTTCTGATCGTTCCTTGTCTTTTACATCAAAATCACTAATTTTAAACCCGTCTTGATCTTGATGATGATGTCCGTAAATGCTCATTATATTTGACACGAAATTTTTAATGTGATAAAAAAATATGTTGTTGTTTGAGACGCGTTTTTTTATCAACAACTGTCAGCTGTCAAATAAAAAAAATGCAGCCATCTTATGTTATGATGGAATTGGCTGTCGGTCACCCGGTACACCCACACTAGTCATGGGTACACTGTAGGCGCAGAATCATAGGATCAACTAAAAACATAAACACTTAATTTTATTATTTTGGAGAAGTTAAGAATGTATGGGAAAGTCATATGATGGACACATCAGAACATTCAGATTTCTCACCCAATAAGGTCGAAGCCCAAACCACCACATCACACACATTAAATTTATAATTAATATTTGTTATGTAAAATCAGTAAACCATAACTACATTTTTTAAAAGATTTCAGTGGTCTGCTAATCTGTAGCTATCTTTAATAATATTTCCACATAGATGGCGGAACAAGCACTAAATTTAAGAATTATTGAAATAAAAAATAGTAATTAAAACAATAAAACACAAAAAAGTAACGCATGTAGAATAAGCGAAGCAGAAAAGAAAGAAAAAAACTTGAAAAACAATGGAAGTAAAGCATTACCTACTTCCAATATTTATGTAAATATAACTGCCGTTATAGCGAAAGCTTTCTTTCATATTGAATAAAAGTAGCGAGCTTTCCATGAGGGCTTCCCTTTTCCTGCTGTCAAAAGCTCAAATTTCTTGTTTGATTTTAACACAAAGCTTCTTATTGCATGTTACTTCCGCCCATTATCTACCTCAGATGACAAAAGAAATCACTAGCGGGTTACTAAAATATGACGTCTATATTATAACAAAAAGCTTTAATGTTGAAATGCATAACTAAAAAATTCCTTCCATTTGAATAACAAAGATCTTTTGGCTACATGCTTAAGACATCGTCAAGATAATTGTTTTGAAATTATCAAGTGGGTATAATTTATTTTAAATTCGTCTTTGTCTTTAAATATTTGTACTCTACTGCCATATCCCGCAAAGAAGTGGTTCACGTTATAATAATATAATTATAGGAATATCAATGGTAAATTTTTATTGTTGTTATTATTTGCTACTCAAATTATTTTAAAGATAAATTGTAAATAAATTTCTAGTTAAGAGAATTTTTACATTTGAGATAATCATATGCAATATCCCAAGTGCATTTCAAATTGTCGACAATTTTTTTGAGCTCACGAATGCGTTTGTTGTTTTTGAAATTTTCCCGACTCGAAGAGGAGGGAAAATTGCCGCAAAGCAACAAACGCATAAGTGAAAAGCGAAAAAAAATTGTATACTAATTTGAAATGCACGAGAGGATATTTATTTAGACTATTTCACGAATAAAATAAGAGGTTAATATAAATAATTAATTACATTATAATTCTAAGAAAAGTTGTTATGATAACAACTGAATTTAGTTGTTAAGTGACGGTTAGTTGTTATAATTACACTGAGTCAGACCTATTTTTCAGTTGTTAAGTAACAACTGCGATAACAACTTTTTTAGAAAATTGCACCGATTATGTAGATAGATAATAATCTACATTTGGGACTTCTTCAGGATCAACGTCCAATAAAAAACTAACAAAAAGAAAATTAGAGAATTAAAATTGACCTTAAAAGATTGCATGTTTCGATCTTATTCACCATTCCAACCGTGAAGTTGAAAATACAAAATTACTTAAAATTTTCAGATCTTGGTTGCCAAATGCGTCTCTTTGTTATGATTTTACTATTCAGAAACGATGTTTAGAATATCTGATCAAATGATAACGATTGTGATGAGAAGATACCAAAATTGTATTTTATCCATAAGTAAGCCTTGTTTACTCGGGGTACCAAAAAAGAGTTACTTCCTGGGTTGATGAATTGCCACCATTGACAAGAAAACCAGAGCCATAATAGGCACATCTGCAGGCCAACCCAGCAAGCAACTTACCAGATGTTAAACAACTATAAGCTTACAGACCCAATAGTATTAATATAGCCTCTTTTTCTTCGTATTGCTTCTTGACAGAAGCGTCGTGACCAACATAATATGATATTATTAAATGGCTTTCTTGGCAGATTATTTTCGGTGGTTTGCCATTGCCTGCCGAGGAGAGGGTCATAATGAAGTCGGATAAATTTTGTAGCCGAATTGAGGATCGAACCTAAGGCTTCTAGCCTAGAGTCCGGTCTTTAGACCGTTCACTTAGCTCACCTCTACGTGAGCTTCATATGGTTGTTAATAACAGGACGTAGTCTTACAGGAAGTTATAGAAGAAGTTCGAGTATAATTGAAGCATTTACACAATTTTTTTGCGGTAATTTTTTTATAAACGTTTGATACCTGGGCAGTAACCACTCTAATCGTCCTGACCTCGACATTTTTAAGTTGATAGTGTTTTATATTAAAAAATTTAATTTTAGGTCACCACGGTGAGGTCACTTAAAAAATGTTTGAGATCAATTTTAAAAATTGACTGGATATTTTGGAAATCGCTCTCTCAATTTGTAGTAGTTTCCTTTAATAGCAGTTGTGGCTTAACTGAACTCACAATTATTTTTCTACCAGATAACTATCAAATTCTGTTCTAAAATTCCATCTACAATTAAACAATTTATATGCTTACAGATCTAGCACTGTCAAGAAAAATACGTAGGTGCTGGAAATAAGCAGATCAACAGATCTAAAGGAAAAGTTAAAGAAGAAGAAAATTTATTATACCCTTTTTTCATAATATTGCCACAAAAAGTGAGCATTTGCTTCGTATAATAAATAGTAGGTATATTACAGTACAAGTGAAGAAACTACGAATTTAGCTTATGCAGATGCCAGTTTCGCACACGAACCCGCTAGTCAAGTGCTAACTACCGTTTTATACAGGCTGCTATAATTGGTAAGTGATAATAATTATTATTTTACAATTCCTACGTTCATACTCGTATATAATAAAAAAAGAAACCCAACCTATAGAACCTAAGTTATATAAGACGATTGCAGTGCCAATGGTTACATACGGAAGTGAAGTATGGACCACAACAAAATTGCAAGAAAGCCGGATCTAATCACAGGAAATAAAATTTCCTGAAGAGTGAAAGGTTCCAGTAGAATGGATAAGCTGAAAAATGAAGACATAAGGAATGAACTGGATATATATGATCTAAATCAAAAAATGTAAAACTACAGAAGAAGCTGGAAAGAACATGTCGACCGAATGAAAAATGATAGATTACCAGTAAAGGCTATGAATTATAAATGCAAGCAAAGTTGGCTAATACTTGAAACGAAGAAGAAGAAGAAATCAATTTTCATCAATATTCTTCCATCTGGTCTTGAATTTTGATTTACCTTGCATGCATTTTTGATATTGGCTACTTGATCTCGCTTGGAGTGTAAGCAGCGACTGTAAGCGCTAACTTTTGGATGGATTCTCAAATTTTACATTTAGTTACTTATATTTGGTATTAGTTTTCCCTTGTAGGATGTTCTGGATGAGCCGATATCTACTCTCATTACGCATTATGTGCCCTAAGTATTACAGATTTCTGGCTTTGACTGTGGCCACCACCTCTGGTTTCTTGTTCATTCTTCTGAGTATCTCGTTATTTTACATGCTCCATCTATGAAACTCTTAAAATTCTTTGTTCAAAAAACCTGAAACTTTTTCGTTGTCAACTGTCAGCGTCCAGGATTCGACTCCATAGAATAGCACCGGAAAGACGTAGCAACGCAACATTCTGATCTTTGTTTGAGCAGACAGGTTATGGTTTTTAAACACAGTTCTTGCAATTTATATGCGTCTCTTAATTTCTGTCGAATAGTCCCATTGCTCGTTAATGATGGTGCCCAGGTATATATAGTTGTTAACCCGTTCAATGTTTTGATTATTTAGAACCAGTTCGCAATTAGAGATATATTGAAGTGTTCTTGGCGAGACACCTCTCAAAAGTGCGCCGGCAGCTCTCTAAAATGGGAACGCTCGAAAAATCTCTCTCAGGGTAGGTGGCTTCAGATGAAATGAAATAATCGAGTCGAAATTCAAAAATATTACGTTGAGCGTCAAAAAGATGAATCAAGTCGTAATTAATAATAGAATAATAAATTGTAATTTTATTCAAAATTAATAAAAATTCTATCAAAAAGACCCCCTTTGAACTCACACATTTGAATTTTAAAAGCATTTGGTGTAATTGGTGTTAGCAAATACAAATGCGCTATTGTAATTGAAAAATTTTAACAATCGAGAATAGCAAAATAACGCATTCGTACAAACTACGGTGTATTCGTGTTCGCAAAAAGTTTATAATATTTACAAAAAAATATGTGAAATAAATTATTCAAACTATTAGCAATGAAGTTTATCGGCGCCACAAAAATTTTTAATATCACACTTAACGCAAAAATTTTTTATCAAAATGTTAAATAACTTTTATTTGAGTTTTAAAATACCTTGTAAAATCCATACAATTGAAGCTCCTCGTTCCATATGCAGGAATGTCGAACCATTGACCAAATTCATGTACAATGCAAAAATTATAAATCAAAATAATCGCCGCTCAACTCGGGACAGACTATTCAAATTCCAAATCGTTGACCAAAGAACTCTTGATCATTAAAAATTAACGTCAATCCAATCTTCATAAATTCTGGTCCTTATAAGTCCAAGGACGATCTCACTGATCAAAACACTCAAATTTACGCCTTTTTCGGCGGCCAAAAATAACTCAACCAAAATGGCTCAAATGTTCGCTTTCTAACGACACTCATCAGTCGATTGATTCGCTTTTAAATTTTTGTCTTTCTTTCGTTAATTCTTGATAACATTTTTACTCGCGCCCCACCAACCATTCTTATCACGCGCTCACACTTTTAAACTTTTAATAGTTCACAATACAAAATAAATTCAAATTTCAAATGTTTTCAAATAAAATAAAATTTTCTTTGTTCGTGTCAATAGTTACAGTAAACCTTCGTACGAGCGTCTCTTTGATAAATCGTAAAAATATTGTAAAAATTTGAAAAGAAAACAAAAACTATTAATTTTGACTCAACTTCATTAAAAACAATGATCTTTTTTAACGTCGTTTCACGACAATATGTATGTAAGTCTTGCTGATGACCTAAACTTGGTTTTCCCTAGATTTAGATCAAATCCGTATTGTTTACTGCTCTTCTCCAATCTGCTCATTAATTGTTACAGTCCCTCTAAACTGTCTGCCAGAATCGCGGTGTCATAAGCGTATCTAATGTTGTTTATTAATTCTCCGTTGAGCGTTTTTCCAGCTTCTATACTATGTAATGCTTCTTTAAATATATGTTTGGAGTATAGATTAAGCAGCAGGGGAGACAAAATACATCCCTGTCTCACACCTCGAAGAATTTTCACGGTATCAGTATGCGCTTCTGCCAGTCGTACATTTGCTTCTTGTCCCCAGTACAGATTAATTATAATTCTAAATTCCTTTCCGTCTATTCCAAGTTTCCACCATTTTATCCAATGCACAGTTTGGTATAATTTGTCATCATCTAGCAAGCTTTTGTCCTAGGACGTTTTGTGGTTTTGGTGAACAAGTTTTGACAACTTTATCCTGATTACATTCTGCTGTTCATTGTTGTTCTTATAATCTAAAAACCATGCCGTCATTTTCGATTTTGGTTTTTGTTTGGAAGTACTGAGTTTTCCACTTTAGAGTTCTTTTACATAATATGGATGGGTTGATATCGTCACTTACTACTACTTCAATAGCTGCCCATTGGACGGTTTTCAGCATTGTTCAGTCAGTGTTCATCAGTTCATCACGTATGATCAGTGAAGTGCTTCTGGTTATTATTTACTACAAGTTAAGTTTTTGTCATTTGTTGAAACCGCTCGTCGAAATCGAATGGAAGAAAGATGATGTTGTCCTTGATTATGTAAACTTACAAGAAGCTCCAAGTAAGTAGATTTAATTTTTCCAATTCATGTAATTTAAAGTTTCTTATCGGGCTTTTGCATTCAATTATTGATAATCGTGGTAGTCATCAATTTATTGGAAGTTTGTGTTATATTATTGAAAACGTTTCTTAACTGCAATATAATTCGTTCAGTAACTGTGTTTATTATTTTGCTCATGCCAACACATTGTAATTATTGGAATTATGTCACGACTCTTCCATTACTACTAGCTTTTATTAAACCTGTTAGTTACATTTACCGGTGGTTTATTTGAGAAGTTCTCTTCGAGACTACATTTTATTTCAGAACCTACGTCTCAGCTCTCGACAATTATCATTAAGGGCTAGTCTATACCAACATCGTAGCAACACAAACTGGAGAGTGACCTGTACCGGATTGCGACTCATTGTAGTATCCTGATTTTGGACAACTCTCTTATTAGAGGCTGTGTTCAGAGGGACAGTTTGTGATACAAGATTACAAAATAAACATAATACTTAATACGCAGTCCTAGGACTTCTGGATATGCTGCCTAATATTGTAATCGATGTGTGATTTTAGCGGTCAACGGAATAAACACTACAAAAATTCCATACGTGCATGACGTCACTAACGTATGCTTAAGAATTCAGTTCATTATTTTGTTTTCCTACAGTACAGATACACATTAATGTCATATTAATTCAAAAGGCGTCGTTTGTGAGATTCAACCATTGACTAATTGTGTAGGTATGTGTATAATTATGTTGCTTGTGGTGGCCAGGATTCCATTCGGCTAGGAAATTTTCATCAATAACTGAGCTTAAAATGAAAGGAACTAGAAAATGTATAGTAACTTTCGTAAAATGTAGCTTAATAATTTAATTTTCATTTTAGTAACCATTACCCTATCGTGAAGTACCTACATACCATGTACCTAACTAGAAATTAAAATAATTATAAAGATTTGTATCTAATATAAGTTATAGCGAAATATAATATTTCATTACGTAATTAGAATTCTTGTCTGATGCAAAGAAAATCTCAACCATTACTGTTTAATTACAGAATTTCGTAATTCCAGTTTGTTTAAAATAAATAGCTTTCGGTTAGGCTCATATGAATAAAAATGATGCATTTTTTAATTAATATTTTAAAAGTTTAGCAATTACTTAGTTTGTAAAAAATTAAAAATCTTTTTACCAAAGTCGACGCTAGCGCTAAAACTTGTTAAAATTCCATTCTCTAGCTTTAAGTTTTTGTAAAGTGGTTAAGTATATTTTAATTATTTTGTTCTAAACTGCAAGTGAGTGGCTCAAGAGCTTGAGTTTGAAGTTTTTATCTCGATCGAGTTCGCGGCTAACCACAACGCGAGGGTTAGCTAAAACTCATTTTCAGGGAGTCTACGATAGGGATCACGTTTACTATTAGTAGAATTTTCTATTTATCTGTTTGTTCCTAATTCTAAATTGTTATGTTAAATATTTTGAGCATTTAGTGTAACTAAACGCTAACCAGATAAATACCCATACCAAATTAATGTAGTGACATCAACGATGGCTTTTGGGAACTTAATTATTACGAGTAGGTTCGTTATTATAAAAGTTGGGACTAATTTAAGCGTGTGAAATTGAATATAGGATAGATATAGGTACGTTAAGAGTAGAAAATCCGTGCCTCATCATTCTCATGTTAGGGAGATTTTGTTACGAACGAGAAAATCTGAATAGGAAAGGACTGAGTGTCATTTGAAAAGAAATGGTTTCAGAGATTTCTATCTGAGATTTTCGTAAATACAGTCAGGGGAGGAAGTGCATGTCATCACTGAATGTCCACAACGTCGTATGCTTAGTATGGTAATAGTGGTATATGTGAACTAGATGGTGGATAAGGGGTTAAAAGGGCAATAGAAGCGTATGAAGAAGAGTGATATGGGAATATTACAGACATGAGGCAAATGGAGTGGCACCAGTCAACTGTGAAGAAGATAAATGAAATGCGCCGCTTCGAACTTAGATAAGTTGCAGTCCCGTCGTAAAGTACCGCGCCCGCACATAGCACGCACTTTTTTTATAAGTCATAAAAACACGCCATCGTTGAAAATCGATAAGAATCTATTATAGCCCGCATTAAGTATTTAAAGCGACGGTAATGCAGTAAATTCATTATTCCGACTCAAGGGAAGACCGCTAATCCTGGATAAGGGTCGTGATCGATTTTGCTCATCTGCTAGAGTACAATACAACAAATTCGTTGCATGTCTTCTAAATAAATGTCTACTAAATATTAGATACCAGAAAGTCTTAAATGTCCAAGAGTAGGAATAGAATAAAAGATTTTAATCTTTCACTGTCTGTCACTTACGATCGTTTTCTACTACACCCTAGTTTGGTCGCCACAGAACCAATCGCTAGTTTGGCAATCAATTAAGTTAGAGCTGGTATTCGAGTGCTTTCCTTCCTCGCTCCAAGATTTAATTAAGACTCGGAGTCACAGTAACGGTCGATCCATGGCACCCGATAGTGTAGCTAATCAGGACATCCCTATCGTCCAGAACTCGATTGTTGATAGCGGGGGCTTGACAGATTAAAACGACACTTTTATTAAATTTAAAATGTTTATCACTTTGTGAAAAATTTTCAAATCTCCCATCGATCGAAAGGGGTTGTTTAATTTAAGTTAAAAAATGCAATTTTCCGTTTCATTGCGATAGCAATTATTAATTGGATTTTTACAGAAAGATATAGCATATACTATGTCAGCTATTGGTTGTTCATTTTGAGTGAGGGTTGTTTTTGCTAACGCAATCGTGTTCGAAAGCAAGGCTTAATAACAACACACATCAGTCGAATAAACGTGGAAATGTCTGGAAATAACGAACTAAATAAAACAAACAGCCACGCGTAGCTAGTCGAGAACAAAGAATTAATTGGTTACATTGGGCAGCATCACAAATGCTAACGAATTGCCATTCACTACTTCTCCTGGACATATCGAATTACCCTTGTTTACAATCAGTTTTGATTGATTGCTCGTTTATAGTTTAATTCTAAATAACGTGCTATATAAACGGTTAATTAAAATTATCAGATTTCTATTTTTCTTACATCACCTTTGGATGATGAATACTCGGGGTCCGTGTCCTCTCGTTAATAAAGATGAAGAATCACATGGCAGACATGACCATGCATGAAGTATTGAATAACTGTCTACACCGCATTAGTAACCCCAGTTCGAAGTCGGCCCTCACTTTCAAGTTGACAACGAAAAATCCATTTATTTTAGTCCAATTTTTTTTTACCTTCTTTTTGTTCATTATTATCGCTTACAGATTCCTATCAATGTCATCACCATCGTGCCGTAGAGCTTTTTTAAATTTTTAACTCTTAAAATTGACTCGACTGACTTCCGAAGCAAATGAAGGCGACTAGAGGAAAAAAGTAGTGAAATAAATTTTCTATTTATCGGTCTTGTCGGTATTTTGAGAGACACGAGTAACCTGTTATCGCTTCTTCATGTCTCTGGATCTCTCAAATAGTGGCATTGTGCTGCTGAATGCGTCCGAAATGGGAATAGTTTTGCGGCCATCCACTTCCGCCATGTCAGCGGACAATTTAGCCTGTCTCTTGCAAAGCGCAGCAAATTTCCTATTGTGTTGTATGATAATTCATGTTGTAGATTTTCATACAATTGAGCAGATGTTAAATAGTATCAAATAATGAAATAATTATGTTTTTGCTATTATTTCTAATGAATGCGTTTGTTAATAACCAGAAGTTTTAGGCAACCCCTTCATACAAAATTTAGTCATAAAAAGTAATTTAAGGAAACTTCATAAGATATTATGTACCTACCTATTCAAATATCACCCTAAAAAATTATAATTTGATCTTTTTTATTTCAGATAAATGAGACGGATTCTTAAATGATCTTATGTTCAAAAATGGTTATCTTTATTTTATATGGTTTTGCTATGAACTTCAACTAGAAA
Source organism: Rhagonycha fulva (assembly GCA_905340355.1). Classification (NCBI taxonomy): domain Eukaryota; kingdom Metazoa; phylum Arthropoda; class Insecta; order Coleoptera; family Cantharidae; genus Rhagonycha; species Rhagonycha fulva. The sequence goes on from HG996559.1 coordinate 7,776,928, forward strand.
GTTGCAAGTATGTTTATTTTTTGAAGCATTCCTTTTGGCTTCAAATTCTACGATTGTTATATGTTGCATTAATATTTTTGATTTAGCATTTGTTTATGTGTTGATAAGCAAGACCATGTAAAATAGAGCTTTACAGATAATATTGATGGCTTTCTTTCAGAGCATAACCCGAAAACGCTAACTTGAATAGAGAAAACACGCAAACGCAAGAAGAGAGGGAGTGTTGCCCATATTTCGCCACGCTGGACAGACGGATTGGCAAGTAGCCCCCAGATCAATTTTGGACTTTTTAGATCACAGCACATATCCGACGCAACCAAGATTAAAATCGCAGTTTCCCGCTCTTTAGTCTGCATGTGTTTGATTTACGCCAGACAGCAACATCAAATAGCTTTAATTGCATTGCATTTTTTTACCTATGACAGGAAGCCAGTCCGATGAATAATCCTTAATAACCTGGGAAACCAGAGAAACGGCTAAAATAAAGATCTTACTTCTTCCGGAGTAAACCGAGTATTTAAAGGTCACAGTAAACTTGCTTGACCACTGTGCTCCAACCATCGTTACGCCAAGTCGGAGATTTAGTTTAATCTAATTTATCTCTTTCAGGATGACTTCAGTGTTTGTTTTATCTTTCAATTTACACCGAAAAACTCCACTTTAGAGTATCTGCCATTTTTCAAATGAATAATAATATATTCTGTAGTATCATGTAGTTGGAATCCATCAAGATCAGTGACGGATCTACAGGAATGTGACTGTAGAGTTTAAACACGAAAAGTTTTAGTAAGTATTTTTTTTCCCTAAATTAAACAAAACTTAAACTTATTCTTTTAAGATTCTTGGTTTCCGTTGTAAACTGTAGCTACATTTTTTAAATGGTCAAAGTTATTTTGGAAAACTGAATTTGTAATTTACAGGCGGTTGTTTTCTAAATCGGATAACATGAATTAATCATGGTAAATAGCGGCTCGGACTAAAATGGATGACCGAGTGGTGACCAAGAGAAGAAACCATGTCCTTGTGATGTATGTCGTGTAATTTTCTCAAGCTTTTATGACTGCTTTAAACCTTTTCGACATTAATTTTATTAGGCACTTATTATCGGTCTTAAAATCGTTTTTTCAGGCAGCCATTATGACAGCTTTAAACTCGTCCTTTGTTGTAGGATGTCACTTGTGTACACTGCACTTTAAAATCACCTAACAGTTCTCAATGGAAGTGAGATCTAGGCTGCTTTCAAGCCAATTAACGGTGAGAACACTAGACTGTGCAACATCTCCAAAGTAAAAAGAAAAGTTATAACCTGAAAATAATATCAATTTAAAATTTTTAATTCAATGTAAAAGGTTGTATTAACCCATGAAAATATTTACAATTGGCCTAATATTAACCCAGTATTGCCCCATCGGTGGTCATCACTGGGAGATCGTTGGTCTAATGCTGAAATGATAACATGGATCTTACGGTTGACGGCCAGCATTGGTGCAACGTTGGCTCCCAGTTTTGGTTCAATGCTGATTATAGGCAAAATAATGGTAAACGATACTGACCCAGCATTGGTCATCCATTGTATGCCGATACTTACGCTGAACACAGGAAAATCAACGGTAAACAGCCTTGGCCTAACGTCGGTTCAACCATCGGCCGCCAACGACTGGTTGCCGGTATACATCCACTGTAAGCCGATTCTTAAGCTGAGCACCGGCAAAGCAACGGAAAACAGCTTTGGCTTAAGCTTGGCCCTAGTGTTGGGTGCCAACGGTCGGTTTACCAGTGCTAAGCCAAGCATTGGACGTATTGTAAGCGTCGGCAATATTTTACTGGGAATGTATACATTTACTTACTTATGTATTTACTTCCGATAGCCAAATAGCTCTTTTAGAGCTTTAGCCTCCTTATATAATGTGTATGTATAGTCGGTTTTAAACGTCTTGCGACATTGTCCGATACCAAACTACCAACCTTGCGAATTGGCGCTTGGTTTTTTAGCATTTTACATTTTTTACCTACGACGAGGAGCCAGCCCGTCGGTAAAACCCCCAACCTGGAGGACCAAACCAAACTCTTTATATAATGCCTTTCTCAAATGGAAAATGGAAATGGATAAGCCAAGAGTCTTTTCAGTATAGCACATGACATGCAGAAAGAATATGATATGAATATGAATGCAGATGAATATTATGTTATAATTAGTCCTATAAAAATGTGATAATTTACCCTCCAATCACAAGAACAAAGTCCAGAGTTCGCCTGAAATATAGGGTATAAATTACCCTATAATATGATGACATGAACCGTGGTAATTGCCCATTTGAGAATTTCCACAATTAAAAGTTTAATTTGATATTTTCTTGAATTTAAGTAATTTTAATTTTTACTTGGACGAATTGCGGTTGTATTGTATTCAGTTGTTGCCTATTGTATGGTATGCTGAAAACGAGATTTTTACAGGTGGAGTATTGTTCCGAAACCTGAAAGAATTTAAATTAATCAGATATGACTGCGTTTTATTTATTTAATTTTTTTTGTATTGATAATTTGTTTGCCTTTTTAAACCAAAAGTGAGTGCGTACGAAGAGACCTGTAATTTCGTGTTTTGTGCTAATAGAACTAGATGGTGTTGGAAGCGATTCAAATTTGAATTAAATTGGTAACATTTAATTTTTTTTGGAAATTTTTAAAATTTGGCTGGCTGTAGTGACCAATCGGCATGAGACACAATTTCCAAAAACTTGGAAAGGACAGGAAGTGAAAAATTTGTGTGCGAGAAGGGATTGCTCACTGAGAAGCGCAGGAGTAAAGTTGTGAAATCGAGGAGAATAGAAAAATTTCTCGATAAGTCTTGAAAATGTAAAAATGTTGAAAATAAGTTGTGAATTATAATTTCAAGTATGATTAGTGAAGTGTCAGCATAATGAGAATTATAATTTCTGGAAGTTGGGTTCATTGTATGAAATCTCATCACGATTTATTCTCTCATAATGGTATTTTCTTAAGTCATCATAGGGTAAATAGAATTTGAATTCTTTTATTTTGCGTTATTTCGACATTATTTTTATCTGGAATTTGATAATTATGAGTTTGAAGAATTTGAAGTTATACACGAGACACACTTTTTCAAACCTGGAAACTTCGTTTATAACAAATTAATTTCACTTTTGCACCAAATTTAAAGCACTGTTACAACTAATTAATTATTGGACTAGTTCGTTCGTGGTTGTAAATAACTTTATTTCGATGAATTTTGTTGGCTCGTGTAGTGTATGTCCATTACAAACTACTGTTGCTACCGATGGCTGCGTTCAGCTGTGAATTACACGTTCAATTACAGGTCAGCGCGAATATTTAAATCAAACAATTTTAATTTATTATGTGCACAATTATTTTATTTTCAGCTTGTACAATAATTACAACGTACGATTTATTTACAAGTTATAGTAATAAATTTGACATAGTAAATGTGCGAACTTGTGAATAGATCACGTCAATATCTGGTTTACTCTATTGTTGAATTTGATTTAATGACAAAAATTTCGTTTTCGTTTGTAATCAAGACTTTAATTATTACCAACATTCGTCTAAGTAAATTTTTGTTAATGCCCTGCATAAATTTGTTTTATTTAATTGTGGAAATTTTAAGATCTCTTTTGAACTCGCTCCCTAGGAGAGCCTCCTATTGCAACCTTCGACAAATTGAGCACGGACTTTAAAGAGTTGTTCGTCAGAACACGACAATATATAAATATATAAAGACTAAAAGAGTCTTTCAATCAATGAAATTAAATAATCTTTTTTTTACTGTTTTTTTACACCAGCCCCTATTCAAGAAGTAGGAAACTAAATGAAATGAAACATTCCAAAGTAGGAAATGCATTCCCAATCCATGAATACAGACAATTTGTTACTATAATAGTGCAGTCTTTGTCAAGTTCTTGCCCAATTTTTCGGTGAATGTACAAAATAATTTTGAAGGTCAAAAGGTTAAAAAGGTAAGCAATTTTTAAATATACGCAGTAAACTTAATAAAAATTATCTAAATGTAATGGATCTCTCAGATATTGATGTGGTTGTTCAGCCTTCGACCTCATTCATGAGGTCCTTTGATTATGGTAAATCAGATGTATGCGTTTATTTCGTAGGTGTTACAGATGTTTTAAGCCAGTAAACTTTTTGGTTGGTAAGAAAGGGACAAAGCAATCAGAAGCGCGTCAATAAATGGCATAGAGGAAGAGCTTTCTACCAAATTATTATATTGGATGTTTCTTCTTCGTATGCTTCTTGACAGAAGCGTCGTGACCAATTTAATATGTTATTATTAAATGGCTTTTTTGGCAGATTACTCTCGGTGGTTTGCCATTGCCTTCCGAGAGGAGAGAAATTTTGTAGCCGGGTTGGGGATCAAACCTAGGGCTTCTAGGCTAGAGTCCGGTCCTTAAGCCGCTTACTTAGCTCACCTCTAAATTGGATGTTTATTGCATATTTAATACTTTTATAATTTTTTTGTTATTGTAAATTTTGATTTGTTATTTCCATTTAGAATTGGACCTTATATCGGGAGTCCAGATTATCTCTATAATGCTGCAGTTTCACTGATCTACGGAATGCCATCAAATAAAATTGATAACCAATGAAATGGCGATGGTCTCATTGGAGGTAGGGACCACCAATTTTACATTTAATATTCTGATTAAAATTTAAGGATTATTTCTGTGGCTTGGAACTGAAAGGGCCAATGTCATAAAATGCACTTTTGAGATAAATGACATTAAAGGTTTCACTAAAAATTATTTTATTTATAACTGCTTCAAAGTAAAAGTTGCGTTCATCAACTTTTTGGCCTTAGTTAGACTATATGTACAGATATTTATTGGATAATTTGTGTTTCAAAGGGCTAATGTCTACTTTGACCTTTTTAGCACCAATAGTTTTTAATATATCTGTAAGATATTGGCTGCTAAATTATTCGTTAGACCTACTATAACTTAAGTTTTAAATTGGCCATTTTGCCATAAACAAGTTCACAATAAAAGAGACTTGATGCAATATCTAACTCAAAACAGCCAAAAAGTGACATTGGCCCTTTCAGTTCCAAGCCACAGATTTATGAACGAATTTGAAAAATTATCTTTATCACTCAGCTACCACAAATTATGCTATTTTTGGTGTTGTATTTCATAATTTTATATTCCTAAATAATAATTATTAGTTTACATCCAAAACAATACCGATGAAGTTTCTGTTTAGAATATTAATTCTGAATAAGATGTATTGTCAAATAAATTGTTAAAGATAACGACAACTTAACGATGGTATTTGAATTTTATTGTGCTGTAAATTTTATTAGAGGGGGGATTTTCAATCCGAAATAGAAAGTTTTCTTTATGACTGAAGCTGGTGCAACTTCGATAGTGATAATCTAAATAAAGGAATTTGACATTAACCATTCAAAGAAAATCTAGTAAATTAATGTAGGTATTTCTCCATGTGAATGGAGCATCTATAAGTGCGAAAACTAAACTTTTATGCAATAAGCGCGGTAAAGATATTACCTACCATTTTTGACAATTTACTTAAAACCATTTAAAAGCAGTAATTATCTCCATACATGGAACGCATTTTTCCTACGTTATTTTTTCTTTTGTTTAAATTCACAATTCTTTAAGAATTTAACGTACATAACAAAGGCGGTTTTTAGGAATGGTGATAGCTTTAAAGACCTGGGTTGCATTCTAAAATCAATAGAAGAACAGGGCAAGGAAATGACCAACATATATAAAGCGAATCGTCAGCTGTCGAGAATATTACCTAGTCGTGCCATATGTTCTGTGAAATGTTTGCGAATAAATTTAAACTATTTAAAAATAAAAATTCAATAATTTTTAAAAGCCATTTTATTAGGTACATTCCAAAGAACGTTTTACATTTGAATTTATTCGAAATGACTACCTTTTGCTTTCACACAGGCCTTTAAACGCCGTGGCCAGTCATCTATTGCGGCACGAACCACTTTAATTGGTATCGATGCCGCTGCCTTGATCAAATCTCGCTTTAGAAGCTCGATATTTCTATGAGGTACCTTACAAGCTTCTTCCTCAAGAATCGTCCACAATTTGTAGTCCAATGGGTTCAGATCGGGACTTCCTGAGGGCCAATCTTCTGCAGCAATAAAATCGGGTAAATTTGTTTGAAGCCATCGTTGCGTAGTTTTTGCTTTATGAGCAGGTGCCGAGTCTTGCTGAAATATCCAACGCTTTCCATCGAATAGAGTAGTGTTTAGTGGCTTTACCACTTCCTCTAACATTTCTTGATAAACTGGAGCAGATGTTTTTACACCTTTTTCACAGAAATGAAGCTGTGTTACACCTTCGTATGATACACCCCACCAAACCATTACTGATGCTGGAAAATGACCTCTTTCTACCCTAGGAATTTTTTCAGATGCTTCCTTAGAGCTGTGGGCATACACGCGATCATTTTGCTTATTAAATTTTGCTTCTATCGTAAAAATTTTTTCATCGGTAAACAAGATGTTTCGATGATCGTCATTCGCGTGCCGTACTAAAAGACGTTTTGCTCGTTCGCATCTCATGCTTTTTAAAGCCACTGTAAGGCGCTGTCCCGTTATCCTGCGATAAGCCCCAAGTTTTAGATCACTTCTTAAAACACGTGACATACTTCTTTTGGAAATTTGAAGTTCCCTAGCCATAATTTTCTGCTTTCTTAATGGATTTCTTCGAATTCGTTCACTAACTGCTTTTATCACTTTAGGTGTCCTTACGCTTCGTGGGCGACCACTTTTTTTTCTATCAGTTACTTTAGACGTCTCATTGTAACGATTGATGGTGCGATAAATAAAGGTTTTATTAATTTTTAATTTTTTCAGTAAATTAAAAATCTCCGTCACACTTTTATCACACTTATGTAGTGCAATCACTGCAATACGATTTTCTTTAACACCCCAATTCATGTTCACTCTTTAAAATTTCAAACTAAACTGTTACTCATTTTTACCTACCCTAATTGACCTTTCTAAAAGTACTGTTAAAAGTCCTAATCCCTTAAGCCGTAATGGCAAAAATTAACGGTACTTTCTATTCACAGAACATATGGCACGACTAGGTACTTTCAGTATTTGGTTTACTTTTTAAACTTACGACTTTACTAAAACTTTATTGCACTACATATTTATCAAAAGCTATAAAAAGTATAACCAAGATTTTTTACAGTTTTCAATAAAAAAAATTTGATTGCACTTTGTGAACGTAGAACGTGGATGCGATTTTTTTACTTTAAGTAAATTACTACCGAAGAGAAGATTTTCTGAAAAATTTAGAATCACCTTGTACAATTTTGCTGTTATTCAAAGTATTTCATTTCTTATTAAAATTTATATTTAAATTTTGTTATTTCAGTTTTATAATATAAAACTTCATTTAAAAACTTAACAATACCCATCCGTCTTCGTTGGTCAAGAAATTTTCCGACAGTTGTGTATCATCCGTGGAAAATTGAGTTTTCTTGCTATTTTATAGAATAACGAGACAGTAGAGTTTGTAAACTTATCAAGAAGCACAAGCGCATTCGTTTAAAAGCTGTTCTAAATTATTAACATAATAATTATTATTAAACATCATTTTAATTTTTTGATAAGAAAGCAATTTATTCTGACAGCGTTCGTGTTTCGTTCTTCGCTTGTCGTTTATCTTTTCGGGTCTGATTTCTCATTGTACTAAGTTTTTGATATTAATTTAAACGTATAACAGCTTCATATTTCATTCAATACAATAATTTCAAAATAAAATAAAAACTAATTATATTGCCAAAACTATTTATTATACAAATGAAATTGTATCGGTATAGGTGTACATATTTCATTGAACGAATTTCCTCGACCGACTTGTCAAAATGCATACAACAAATAATAATAAGGAAATATGTAGTAAATTTTGCAAGTGAGATAGCGTTTATGTTTCCAGGTTTGCACATTCAGACATTTCGGCGACAAACAATCCAGGTTATTCAGGTAGCAAGCGACAAATAATTCATGGGTCTACAGAATTTAGAATTCCATGCAGTCGTTCATCTTCCACGTGCTGCATTATCGTGAGAGGAGAAAACAAGCGCACCGAAGGAACGCCATAGATAACAGGGTGTTCAAAATTTGACATGCACACAAATTACTACAACTTTTTCTCTGAGATATATTACATAACAAAGTGTCTAGGCTTAGCTGTTAACAAGGCGCAGTATTTTATCATGACCGGCCTTCATTCAATTATAGCGTCAACCTTTTATGAAAACTTTAGCAAAGGTCATGTGATACTTTAAAAGTCGCAGCTTCTCCAAATGATTGCGACCGCAGTTATTTGCCATCGGGATCTCAATTTATTACAACGACACCCCAATATAATAATTTTTGATGCTGACATTTATTTGAATTTTTCAACTATACAATAATTATATGTAGCTCTTTGATATATGGAGGCCTCCATTACTGTAATAACTAAGAAAAGATTTAAATTGATGCGTTTTAATAATGTTCTAAACATAACTCTTGAATCCTCCCCATTTGCAGTAAGATTTCAATTCGTTTTATGGTAAACCGTTCACAGAATCTTATTACATCTATTTCTTCAGATTGCACGCTTCTATTTTTAAAGACTTGAAATAACTTTTTCTAGATATCTATCGAGAAGGACGTATGACAAAACTGAAAGAAATATAAAGATTCCCTGTTTTTAATAAGCACGATAGTCCAAATAGTATGGTAGTCCTGACAAGGACTAAATAAAATATAATTTGGGCATGATCTTTTCAATTCGACGCTTTGCCCACTTGAACTGCCCAAATCCAAAGAAATTCACTTTAAGTTTTTCAAGCTCAAGAAGTTCAAGTTGCGATTATATTTTGGTTACAGAAACGCAATCCTAACCACCAATTGAAAAACTGTATAATATTGTCACCTAACTGAAGTTGCTAATAGAATGAAATTGTAACAATAAACAAAGTTAGTAACTCTATTTATTGCCCTATAACAATAATACATATTATGACAATCAATATTCATTACACCATGACAATTTAATAATAATGTGACAGTCAATACAAGCACAAAGTTTTGTATTTCTATCAGATTTGAATATTCATTTAAATTTAAATAATATTAGAATTTTAATTGTAAATATGAAGGAATTTTATGTACAAATTGGTTAACAACTCACTTGATTTTGTTGATAAAGCTTTTTTTTAACCATAAGTGTCCCGGAGTATCGAGCTAGAATAAATTAAAACAACAAATTAATAAACTATTTTTAAGCTCCTCGACTAAATTTTAACGGTACAAAACAGTTTTCAAAACCAGGCATCCAGGTTAAATTTTATTTATGATTTATATTTGTTCAATTTTTATTGCAATACAATAATGGTATTTACACTGTCGTGTATATGCCTTTGAGGGATAGGTAGTTAGGCTTGACGCTAAAATGCAAATTTTACTATTGGAACCTCGATAAATTCTGAATAAGCATATTTTAAATAAGAGAATTAAATAAGGAAGATGCCCTTAAGAGCACTAGTTTTTTTTAAAATCGAATTTAAAAAATCACGATTTTCATAGCAAATTTCAAGCAAAGTCGCTCGTGATTGGTGAATCAATGCATTCTGTGCTCCGTCCGTGTACTGCAATGCTTAATAGTCCCGCTGTTAACAATTTTCTCAGTATGTTGCGAATCCGTTCTCCTTTTTAGGACCAAAATTACTTCAGAAGAAGGATGCTTTGAATTAACGAACGGTTATTACTTTTTCGCTTGGATCCTCCTCGTGCCATGGTGGTTTTCATAAAAATACCCCTAGGCCTGTGGATTAAGGAAAAAGGTGGATCTTGAAACTCGTTTTTGCGTGGATTCTATAAGAACGGTGATTGTGCAAGGAAAATTTAACTGAAAGCACTCCTTGCTGCGCTCGGGCGCTTTCAGCCATTTTTCCTGCACATTTACTATTAAAAACAATGATTTTCACTCGAAGTGCACTGTTGAAGCATGCGAATGCTAATGTCGCAACGGTTATCCCCTATCATAGCATAGCATCACATTGTGAACAGAGTTTGTTTAGAGGCGAAGCCTCCATTACCTCTTTCAACATCTGAGAACATCGCGTGGATGGTTAGAGCATGAAATACTAGAGCGAGCATTGAGCCTTGTATCGTTTCAAAGTAGAGTGTTGACCCGCGCAAGGCGATAATCAACCTTTGATGAATGATTTACGAGTTAGACGGCCGAAGCAACAGTAACCCCAGAGAACGTAGCGTCGTCGGGCCCATAAGGGTCCATTGAAAGGAAAAAAGGCGACGCGGTCGCAAAAAAGAAGTGAGATTGTACGGTTGAATAAAGTTTTCTACCATACATGCCCGCAGCGTCTGTTATCCCCTATCTGCGTATAGCTTAAAAGTAATGAAATCCACACGGACTGACGACAGAATGCCCGAATTCACCAATCACGAGCGACTTTGCTTGAAATTTGCTATAAAAATTGAGCTTTTTTAAATTTGATTTTTGAAAAAACTAGTGACTTTAAGGCCAGCTTCCTTATTTAATTCTCTTATTTAAAATATGTTTATTCAGAATTCATCGAGGTTTCAATTGTAAAATTTGCATTTTAGCGTCAGGCCTAATTACCTTGAACCATTTTATTTATAATATTTTATTTAAAACATGTAATCCGATAAGGTATTTTTTGATTTTATTATTTTTTTCTCTAATGTTTCATGAACGCCGAATCTTGAAGATGGTCCTGTTTGTTGCTGCTTTTATTACAATGATTTGTAAGAAGTAAAAATTAATATCTACCTACTTGTAGATTATTTAGGACTTATTTTCAACTATGAATCTTTAGTTTTCTAGTTTTAAGGTGAAATTAATTTAAAAAAATTCTTTTGTTAACAATTGATTTTCAATTTTTAACTATTTTTCGATCCTAAGTTAAATCTTTTTTAAATCTTGTTTCTGCGATGCTGTGATTATTTTTTCACGAAAATCGAAAAGAAGGGCATGCATCGTCAAGGGAAAGATAAAAAAAATTGTATTGACTTTTTTTATAAAAAGATTGCTTTGGAAGTTATTGCAATTATAAAATTATGGACGAATATGAATGGTTTAACCATATTCCTGCCGTAAAAAAGCAAAATAGATTTGTTTTTATAAAACAAATGCTAGTATAGAAGGTTAAATCTATACAAATAGAAAATTGTGTGTTCCGCACATTAGATTTACATATAAACATAAAAAAAGTGTAAATTAATTTTTTTTTATCTTTTTTTAATGTATTAACTTACAGGTTAATGTATTAACCCTTGTAACGATTTCTTACAAATATTAAAAGTGCCTATTAAATTTTTTAAATAGATAAAGATTTGAATTAATTATGTTGTATAAATTTAATCATTCAATCATAACATCTTCAAACTATTTTAACAAAATTTCATACATTTTTAAACACATACAAAAGAATTGTTCGATATATACTGAAGTGTTTTTAGCTAGACACCTCACAAAAGTGCGCCGGCAGCTCTCTAAAAATGGGAACGCTCAAAAAAATCTTTCTCAGGGTTAGGTGAGCTTCAGATGAAAATGAAATTACCAAGTCGAAATTTACAACTTATAATTTAATTTATTCAAAATCTAATAAAAACTTGACTGCCACAAAAAAATGAATAATTGAGTCGTAATTAATAATATAATATTTAATTTAAAATCAATAATTAATTTATCAAAAAGACCCTTTTTTAACTCACAGATTCGAGCCTTGAAAGCGTATGGTGTAAATTGGTGCTAGCAAATACGAATGCGCTATTACAATTGAAAACCAAACAATCATGAATAGCAAAATAACGCATTCGTACCCACTACGGTGTATTCGTGTTCGCAAATAACAAATTTTACAACAATTTCAAAAATTATGTGAAATAAATTTTTCAAGCTATTAGCGATGGAGTTTATCGGCGCCACAAAAACTTTAATATCACACTTGACGCAAAAATTTTATCAAAAATGTTAAATAACTTTTACTTGAGTTTTAAATACCTTGCAAATTCCATACAATTGACGCTCCTCGTTCCATATGCAGGAATGTCGAACCATTGACCAAATTCATGTACAAATTCAAATTCCAAATCGTTGACCAAAAAAACTCTTGATCATCAAAATCAACGCCAATCAAATCTTCACAAAATTCTGGTCCTCACAAAACCAAAAGACGGTCTCACCGGTCAAAACACTCAAATTTACGCCTTTTTCGGCGGCCAAAAATAACTCAACCAAAATGGCTCAAATGTTCGCTTTCTTGCGACACTCAGTCGATTGATTTGCTTTTTATTAAGTAATTAAATTTTTAATTACAATTTTTAAATATCAATAATCTAAATAAATTTTCAACCTTTGCCGGGATCGAACCGGTAATTCCTACATAATAATCAACGACCGCACCTGCTATCACACCAGGGCGTCTCTTTGATAAATCATAAAATTAACTTAAAAACTTGAAAAGAAAACAAAAACTATTAATTTCGACTCAATTTTTTATCAAAATAATGACTTTTTAAAGTCGTTTCATGACAATACCTATGTATGCTTAGTATTACAACTTTTAGTCTTAGAATAAATCAAGCAATCTCACCTTGAGCTATTTGACAAAATTAGGGAATGCTCTGTATTGTAATAATTTTGCTATGTTTGTCCGGCTGCTCGAAATCTACGGTAAAGCTTGAAATAATCTTTCCAGGGGTCTTGGTTCGTTCAGAAGCTGTTCAAAATTGTGGCAAAAACTTGTCAAAATAATTTTTGACCAATAATTGCCAATACCAATAATTTGCATAATAAAATTATAATTAAATTCAATATTGTATGTTAATCTTCAAATTTGTTACTCTTGTACAGATAAATTTTGATTAATTAAAAGATTTAATTGTGTAGTAGTGTTTTGGGATAATAATAAAAAAAACCCAAAAATTCATCAGCGATACGCCACTGGATTCTTTGCCGGATTCTTTTATAGTTTGATAACAAACTTTGTCTGACGCAGTTTATTTTACAATAAATATTAAAATTAAACTTTTACTGTCGATTAAAGTCTTAATAAGCGATTTTCAGCTTCTTTTCATTTTTAATTTTTATTTATCAGCTTTATAGTGGTTTTTGAGAAATTTCAGGTCGTTTCCGCAAATTCAAAATAGAATTTTTGGTTTCTACGCACCCAAATGCGTCATGCACATTGTTTAAAACAACTTTGAAATTTAGGAAGAGTTTTACAAAATCGATAGATTTTTTTCACTTCAAAAGTTTAATATTGGAAAACCATCGCTTTTTCACTGGATTCTCATGTAGTTTGATGAGAAAATCCGTCTGATGCAGTTTATTTTACAATAACTATTAAAATTAAACTTTTACTGTCGATTAAAGTCTTAATAAGCGATTTTCAGCTTCTTTTCATTTTTAATTTTTATTTTTCAGCTTTATAGTGGTTTTTGAGAAATTTCAGGTCGTTTCCGCAAATTCAAAATAGAATTTTTGGTTTCTACGCACCCAAATGCGTCATGCACATTGTTTAAAACAACTTTGAAATTTACGAAGGGTTTTACAAAAACGATAGATTTTTTTCACCTCAAAAGTTTAATATTGGAAAACCATCGCTTTTTCGCTGGATTCTCATGTAGTTTGATGAGAAAATCCGTCTGATGCAGTTTATTTTACAATAACTATTAAAATTAAACTTTTACTGTCGATTAAAATCTTAATAATCGATTTGTTATTTCTCAGCTTTATAGTTTTTGAGAGATTTCAGGTCGTTTCCGCAAATTCACAATAGGATTTTTAGTTACTACGCACCCAAATGCGTCATGCACAACTTTCAAAACAACTTTGAAATTTAAAACGGATTTTACAAAAACGATAGATTATAACCTCTTTGAATTTTTTTCACCCCAAAAGTTCAATTTTGGAAAACCATCGCTTTTTTTGCCGGATTCTCATGTAGTTTGATGAGAAAATCCATCTGTATTAAAATTATACTTTTACTGTCGATTAAAGTCTTAATAATCGATTTTTTATTTTTCAGCTTTATAGTGGTTTTTGAGATATTTTCGGACGTTTCTGCAAGTTCAAAATAAAAAATTTGGATTCTACGCACCCAAATGCGTCATGCACCATGTTCAAAAGGACTTAGAAATGTTGGTCAGACTTTACAAAAACGATCGATTAACCTCTTTAAATTTTTTTCATCCCAAAAGTTCAATATTGGAAAACCATCGCTTTTTCGCCGGATTCTCATGTAGTTTGATGAGAAAATCCGTCTGATGCAGTTTATTTTACAATAAGTATTAAAATTAAACTTTTACTGTCGATTAAAATCTTAATAATCGATTTGTTATTTCTCAGCTTTATAGTTTTTGAGAGATTTCAGGTCGTTTCCGCAAATTCACAATAGGATTATTGGTTACTACGCACCCAAATGCGTCATGCACAACTTTCAAAACAACTTTGAAATTTAAAACGGATTTTACAAAAACGATAGATTATAACCCCTTTGAATTTTTTTCACCCCAAAAGTTCAATATTGGAAAACCATCGCCTTTTTCGCCGGATTCTCATGTAGTTTGATGAGAAAATCCATCTGTATTAAAATTATACTTTTACTGTCGATTAAAGTCTTAATAATCGATTTTTTATTTTTCAGCTTTATAGTGGTTTTTGAGATATTTTCGGCCGTTTCTGCAAGTTCAAAATAAAAAATTTGAATTCTACGCACTCAATTGCGTCATGCACAATGTTCAAAACGACTTGGAAATTTTGGTCGAATTTTACAAAAACGCTAGATTATCCCCTTTAAATATTTTTCACCCCAAAATTTCAATATTGAAAAACCATTGCTTTTTCAGCGAATTAAAATGTAGTTTGATGAAAAAATTTGTCCGACGCAGTTTATTTTGCAATAAATATTAAAATTAAACTTTTACTGTCGATTAAATTCTTAATAATCCTTTTACATTTTTCAGCCGTGTATACAGAGTTAGTTATAAAAATATTTCACCATAGATGGATTTTGATCTTTTTGTTATTGTCTGTTGTGTGACGTGCCCTCGCAGCTCTTGAAATTCTATTGAATACTACTTGCTGATTATAATCGCTATCCAAATCAAATCTTCACTTTCTTTACTGGATTCGATAATTTCCAAATCGATCAGGAAAGTAAACATTATTTTGTTCACTTGCATTTATCCATAACCATAAAAAATATCTCTTCTCTAACTATAAATTTAATTATAGAAAAATAATTATGATCGAATCGAATCTTCATTAATTCAAAATTTAAAAACTCCTTACTGATTCGCGATATTTTACTTATCACTGTGATAATTTTGCTTAAACCAGCAGAAATAATTTCCAATTAAATTTCTTAAAAGATACCCCGCTACGGTCTTATAGGTTTTGAGTCCCAGTCAAATTTAACTATAATATAGGATAATGTAGTTCATAACATGCTGATAAAAAGTGTCCATAGGCACCAAGCCAAAAAATGGACAGTTTCCGAGATATACGGAATTAAAGAGTTAGTCCAGTCATTCTACGAAAAACCCAATGATAAAGTCGAAAAAATTGCCGTTTTTGTTTTTTCTCTCCCCCATCCCACCATAAGCACGTCTCTGTTCTTTCTTTTCTACAAAACTTTCTCCTTGAAGATGTGACTATTTAAAAAAGAGAGACCTTTTAAAATTGCAATTAGGCTAAGATATACTTTAGATCATTTCATTTTGAACAAATTTCTTTTCGCCCCATGTTGATAGGTTAAATAGGAACTGACACATTTTAAATTCTGTAAACTGTTTAAATCTCAAGCATTTCTGGACTGTAGAAATAAAAGAAATATGGCGGCTACACAGAAAATTTTCAAAATGTAGATAAGAAAGTTTAATATTTGATTTTATATGAGAATAATTTATTTCTAATTTCATTAGTGATTGGTGTTATTGAATCTGCCGCGTGGTTTGATTTCTCATGAATTGAATCAATAATAAAATTAAAAATAATTTTCAAGTTCTTTGTTCACGTGAATAATGGCTGGAAATATTATTCTAGTAATAAATCGTGCTTATCGCAAACCATTAGGTGTTTTTAGTTGAAGGTGTAGGATTAAACCTTTGTTATCTTAGGAAATCATAATGCAACAGTAGCTGCAATGCAGCAGATATTTTATCGTTTTCCAAATTATCAAAACGTAACTTATAATTTATTACACTTAATAGTTAGTAAAATACAGCTGTTTTAAAACAGCATTCCAAAAGTTGAAAAGTTTGTAAGTTGTTTAAATTCCTTAAGAGTTTCTCAGTTTGTACAAATCCATAAAGTGCAATTGTGTTCACATCATTGGCAAAAGTTTCATTGTAACCAAGGAAAATTTTGGTTTTGATTACATTCATAAAGTACGAGGACACAATTTTTGACAATTGTTAAATGTACACAAACTGAGCATAATATAAAGTTTGTAATTGTATAACAAAGTTTCATATATATGTCACTTTCAGGATAATATAATATTATGACATCACCAGCTGGGACCATACTCGGACATCTACAGAGCGTCATATACATATGCCGATATCTCTTGAATGTGTTACTACCAACTTCCTACGCATTGTCACAAACAAATAATATACAATTTAAATTTACACAATAAAAATTAGCCACGATCTACAAGAGAAAATTCAATGTGCAATTTAGCGAAGAACTGCTCTGTACTTATTTGATATTAAAGCTTCCAGCGCGACTTTTGTCTCCAACTCTCTGCATTTAATAGATAAAGTTAAACTATAGATAGATTTAGATAGATTAAGATTGAGTAGACCTTTGTAGTCGTGATCGTTTCAATTCCACTTCAAGTTGAAACCAGATTAGGTCTTGGGAACATATCGAATTTCATTATTTCAAATGAACATTCATATTTTAATATTAGTTTATAATTAGTTTCAATTTTACAATTTTGCCAATCAGCATGTTTTGTACAAATATTGGCTAACAATCAAAGTATAAAATGTTGTTGGCCAATTCAATATTTTCGGGGAATTTACTTCATAAAAATATTCAGTTTCCTAATTGAAGCTTGGGAAAAGTTTTTGCCTAGATGATAACTCAATTAATATAGTGACAGTTAAAAAAATTAGTATTCATCAATTCGGTAGGAACCAGCAATCTATTAATAAAATTTGTCAAGTATACATACAATAATTGCCAACATGCTCTACAGATTAATTGTTATTTACGACAGGATTTTAAATCGGCTTTAATGATTACCCTTTTGGATGAAATATAATCTACTCGCCATCCTAAATCAAGAGTTAATCCACCTATGTTTCATAATTTATTTACCCAGTTACAACATACATCATTTTCTCCAAACAAAATTTATAGATTTTCGTTTCGAATTCTTTAAAGTAGTCACAAGCAAGAAATAAAAATTTAGGGCAAACTTTGAACAATCTTTAAAATAAATTTTGGGTTATTCTGAAAGCACAAAAATAAACTAAGGCCACAAAAAGTCACTGTCGATAACTGTAACGGACACGCTGGTTTCTATATGTACTTATTTCAAAGTCGGAATGGAACGGAATCATTTTAATTTTGGTTCCAATTTACTAAAAAATGAAAACTTTTAAATTGGAAATTTTTAGAAACTGAGTGTCACTGTTTAATTAAACCAGTAAAATATTGAATGCAAAAATTGAAAACAGTCATAAATTATAATTGAACGAATTCTGTTTTCCCGTCCGCCTGAAAAATGTTTGGTAATGGGGCAGGTAGTATAGAATTGTCCACATTAGTCCGTTGCGGTTGAAATAATTGGGTTATTTGAGAAGTTTCTCTCAAACGTAGCAACTTTGCTAAAACGTTTTAATTTTTGGTAAGCAAAAAAGTTAAAAACACTTGTATTTAACTTGATAAACGTTTATGTAAATACGTATTTTAATTAAGAAAGAAAAATAAAGCACGAACAACGATATTAACCGTGTTTGTCTAGCAATTGTTAAAAGTGAAAAAACTTAGTTCTACTTGAAATTCTGTTCGTGGCTGCCAGTGTCCACGAAGCGCCCTCTTGATGAAGATGTGCTGGTATGGACCTGAATGCCTCGAATAGCCCTTGAGCCCAGCCGGTTCATGTTTCATTGCCTTTGTTCAAATTTAGAAATACTTTTCCTCTGTATACACATTTACAACTACAAAGTCTCTTTTAATACCTATGTAGTAATATCCACCAGTAATAAATTATTTTTATTACACTCCATTCTGATATTAGTGAACAATTATGATAACTCAACTTTTAATAAATTGCAAGGCCCTTTATCGAACCAATTTTATTTCCATATTAAAAAAGTTTTAGTAAACCCAGTTTCAGTTTTATTAATTTTTATGGAATCGAACTGTTATTTATTTGTTTACAATTAACAGCCATTGTATCGTTTTTCAACATTTTCTAGATTTTCCATCCCACACGTTTCTGCTTTAAAACGATCCACGATCTACTATTACTTTATTTTTATTTTATTGTGTTACGTTCATTGCAGATAAAAGTAATTTCTAAATAATTACCACTTAAATCTGAACTTTTTCTGATTCGGAAAACATTTTTCTTTTGTTCAGCATTAAAATTCTTCCAAATGGAAGAAAAACTTTGCCTAATTTCTAGCCAAAGTTAATAAAATGGATTGATAAAAATGGGTCTAAATTTTTAATTTCTAAAAATCCAAAAAAATTTCTAATTTCGATAACAGTTTCCACTTTTCAAGTACGAAAAATTAAATCGCACATTTTATTTTAAATTGACCAATGAGTATAAATCTTCGGTAAGGGCAAATAATTTTATTGGCACCAGTTATTTTGCAATAAAACCATCAGACTGTGGCTCGATCGTAAGTAAGTTCTCACTTTCTTCCAAAATATATTGATCGTCTTATTTATTAATGCTGTACGAAGCTCCAAAAAGTCAAAAAAGTTGCTATTTTTTAAAACAAAAATATAAAATATCCAAAATTTTCTCTGACGTGATTTTGTAAATGTTGTATGTAGATACTTGTTCAAGTGTCCACTAAATATCAAAGGTGAGTGAAGTTGATCTCGCGGCGTGCCACAAAATTAGTTCCTTTCAGTTCCACACAATGCTTTGGGTGTGTTTGTTGAGTAGATCCTCTCTCCAGATTGAAACCTAGAGTAGGTTTGGCAGTCTCAGTCAAGTGTTCTATTGACGTTGAACAATGCGTAGTACACCCTCGACTGCTCTGCGAATATTGATAAGCTGTTTTGCAAAGCTCATCACAGCTTAGATTCCGAACGAAGTTATAGCTATCAAATTGGAACAGATTTCACAGTTATACAATGCCAAACAATTTATTGGTATGATGCAATAATATTATAATTATCTCTTCACCAAATTTAATTAAAAAAATTATTTTGGCAACTAGCTTAGTAAACGTGAAGCTCAGAATGGTTGAGTTAATGAAATTAACATTAACAAAACATTTTAATCAGTGTTAAGAGTAATTAAGCGACTGAATAATTAATAATAGTTCTCTCAAATAGTAGATTAGTGGGCAGGCTTCCTATGTTTTCTAACTCGACAGATTACGATTAGGACAATTAATTTTGAAAGAAAACATGATTTTGCGGAAACATATACCTATTTATTATTTACAATTATATTTTCAACCATCTTTATTTTTCAAACCAAATAAATTTTAAAAAATTGAAAATGGCAATTACTTAATAATTCAAAATGGGAAATCAAGTTCATGTTATGAAAAGCGCCTAGCAAAGGCCGAAACGTTAACTAAATATTTAAAATTTACTTCAGCTTTTCTGGATTTAGAAACGGAACCTTTCCCATTCTTTAACTCGTATATTATCATATAGCAAGTCTTGAATTAACTACCACATTTTCTGATTGTTAGTTTGTTTTACATTGTTTGATATATTCTGGTTTGAAATCACCATTCTAGTTTGAATGGTGGTTGGTATTCTTGACGGAATCTATTTTAGATCTTGCATCCGTTACCAGATTGTTTAATTTTAGATGTCCTTAGAAACTTCTTTGTTCATTTTACTGAAAAATTCAGTAAAACGTCGACAAAGTTTGATAGGTTTTATACTATCTACTTTGACAAGTTGCATTGAAATATTTATGTTTATACGTAATCGCAAAATAACCATCACAATTACTTTGATTTAATCAATTTGATCCGGTTACTGAGAATCTTTAGCACACAGGTCCATGTTATTTGTTCTTAGTCGATGCAAAAAAAGCACGAACTAACTTTTAAGGCTCATGATTTTTTTTGACATATTTAGTTCCATTTCATGCATTGCTAAGCAACAATGCCCTCACATTAAAAATGCAACTTATCAATCTAGTATGAACAAAGTTTCTAAATTTTAGAGTTTTAAGAGTACTTAAGTGGTTTTGATTTTACCTAAGATCTTGTTTTAGAGATTATACAGATTATATGCTGTTGAAGGCAGCAGGTGAAGTAGTTCTAGAGGTAAATAAACACAAGACCAAATATATGGTATGGGAAGAGAAGCCCTGTGAAATAAATAACACCCTGAACGTCAAAATGGACAGAGACAGAGTATTAACTTTTGAGAAAGTAGAGTTTTTCACATATCTGTGTACAATTATCTCAAAAAAACCGGGCAACGAGATTGAGGTAAAGGCAAGAATAGCGGCGGGAAAAAAAGTTCTTTTACAGTCAGGTCGGTGCTGAGTGGTAAAATTTACTCTAGGTTACTAAAACTGAGATTGTACAAGACTAAAAGTAGACCAACGGTGATTTATGGTTCCAAAACGTGGACAATGAGGAACCAGGAAAAAACGATGTTAAAGGTATAGGAGGGAAAGATCCTAAAAAGAATTTTCAGAGAAAAACAAGTAGAGCACAAATGGATGAAAAAAACAAAGAACAAATTAAAAAAATTATATTGAAAACCAAGCATTGTGAATATAGTAAAAACACAGAGAATTAAATGGTTGGGCCATCTGATACGAATGAGCGAAGAAAAAACCCTAAAGAGTGTATCAGAATTCGGTGGTGTGAGGAAAACAGAAAGACCAAGAACCACATGGAGAAATAAGGTACAGAAGGACTGTCCGATATTAATGTTACGGATTGGGAAGAAAAGGCAGAAGACAGGAAAAAGTAAAACCAAGTGATAAACCAAGCTTTGGACCTACTATTTAACATATATTTGATCATCTACTGCATGGTTTAGACCTGTTGGTCTGTTCCGACTCTCAATCTCGCCATTTCGAGTCTTCTTACATCATCTGATTTTTTTTGGGTTTGTATTCTTGTTCAGTCCATTTTTGTAAGTTTCAATTCTTTGCGGTTGTCTTCTTTTCTCTAAAATAAATTATTTTAATTTTTTTCCTTTATAAATATGAAAAAAAGCTATAAAATCCTTAATTAAAACTTACAGCTCTAATTTAGCACGGAAT
Organism: Rhagonycha fulva; assembly: GCA_905340355.1. Lineage (NCBI taxonomy): Eukaryota > Metazoa > Arthropoda > Insecta > Coleoptera > Cantharidae > Rhagonycha > Rhagonycha fulva. The sequence continues at coordinate 7,798,459 of HG996559.1, forward strand.
TTTTCAGAGCAGCGGTCAACAAGGTAAAAATAGTCACGATGGTGTCCAACCTCCGATAGGAGAAGAAGAACTACAGCGTGAGCAACAGAGGGTGGTGCATAAGCACATTATTAATTATATCACATTCTGCGATAGCACCACATCTCAAATGCTTTTGACCTTCTTATTTGGAGTTGCTTCAGGGTCTATGCTTCAACTTCATATAGTAGAGAGGGGAACACACACCAAGGAAGTATTCTTGTTTGCAATTTTATATTAATATCTCGATTGCAAAGAAATACTTTTATTTTCACGAACGCTGATCGTGCTCTCTATATCCTTATCTTTATCTCAGTTGCCTGGTCTCCCGTCTGTTCTAGTCTGGTTCCTAGATACTTATAGCAAATCTTATTCTTCTTCTTTAACTTTTCTGTCTCAGGTAGCACACTATGTTGGTGCAATATTGGTGAAATATTGAAATCAATGTTGCCCCAATATCGAGATGTTAAACTTTTTCAATATTGGGGCAATATTGATTTCCAATATTGGGGCTCATCGTCTTTAACTTCCAATACTATTCGCTGTGGTCATTTATCGTCAAATAGTTCCTGGTGTATATTTTCCATCTTTCAAGTTTTTCCCTTATTTCTATTACCATGCGCCTTTTCGCATTCTTGATCATGTGATTTGCACTCATGTTCTTTCTAATTACTGTCATTTTTTTAATCTTTTTGTGCACGTGAAAGCTATTATAATTTTTTTGTGCATCTCTGTTTCTTCACATTGTTTGGAAATCTACTCCGTCTTTGCTATTTTTATCTCTCGCTGAATTGTTTTGTGAATACTTCTATATTGCTGCGCATTCAAGTTCTTATACTTTCGGCATTCTCCCATTAAGTCGATCGAGGATTCTGTCATTCATCCATGTCTTCTTTTTTATTCTTTTCCTAGTTAAGTTATCATTGACTATCTTTACTATCTTCACGCTGGCGCTGTAGTATTTGTCCTTAATTACTGATAGCTGTAGGAAATATAATTTCTGTAATTTTCAATCATTTTGTTCTTAGTTTACAACTTGCTCCCCATAACACGTATCACAATTGATATTATCAATTCTGTTAGTTGCAGGTCTGCTATTTATGCTACCAATTTTAGCCCTGATGGTCTTTCTCTAGGTTGTCCATTCTTTGGACAAGGATAATAGCAGAGTCGTAATATTCATTGAACTAGAACACATTTTTTTAAAGTCGATTGTTTTATTTCTAATTCTAAAAACTACGCAGTAGGAAAATTTACACCAGTTTAAGTTAGGAATAATAGAAATCGATAAGCTAAACCTGGAATCTTTGATAACCTAAAACACCAGTTATTAGACAACAATGGTATTCTCCAACTGAAGTTTGTGCGTTGCGATGTACTATATATTGTTTAAAACCGTGGAAACGAAGAATAAGATAAAGTTTCCCAAAGTGTGTTTGATTAATGTGATTATTATTGCGGTTATTCTTGGTTTATTAAAAATATTGTTTATTGTAACAACAAATTAAATAACGAATTATAATGTTTATAAAATTATTGTTACAGTAAAATACAATATTTTATTTATATACAGAGCAATTGTTATTCAATTAAAATTTTAAACAATAAAAATTATAAAAAGACAACAATGCAGTCTAGCGTTCTATTCAGTGCAACATTTTGTAAATTAATTAAAATGTCACAATACAATAATTGGAATTCCTGCGTGCCTTTGCTGTTGTACAAGGCTATTGGAGAAAAGCAACATCAACGGATATTTCAGTAAAGCTTATTCAGGTTAACCAATCGCACGTGAAACAAAATCTATCGACTCACAAAACGGAAAATGTTAACGAACTAAAATTGAAATAAATTTATGCATAACGAAAATAATTATTATCAATTCACATTTTATTATCAAGCATAATAGAGCTTCCCACACAAAAATCAATGATCACTTAATATGGCTAATTGATTAAATTCTACTATTGGCTTTTGCTTTTGCTTCAATAAATAATAATGATAGGTAGTACTAAATTTTTACAGTGGTTTCAGGATTTTAAAACTGAAAATATAATCGAAGAATTTTAGTATTTTTATGAGCCACAAAAATAACTTGACAATACATCGGGTGAATAAAGTTCGAATTAAATATTGAAGCTTAGTTAAAACAAAAGTTTTATTATGTATCTATTTTATTTTTATGTTTCTACTGAAAAACAACTTATAAAACTGTACAATTACTGTACCAAGCCATTATTTCTTTTAAGTGACAATTATTAAGCTCATCAGTTTTTCTTGCGAGACGTAGTATTGCTACTAATTAATGGAATATATTTTGAGATTTTGACCGTAACTAATCCATGAGCACAAATCTGGAGCTATGTGTAGTGGAGTAGACAACGGGCCAATAAGTCAAGAGCAATCTGAAGACGTCACGACGATTTATTTTCCGTATTTTGTTTTTGCTTTAAGTTTCTAATGTTGTATTTTACTTATTTTACAATTTCTTCCGGGTTCCACTATGCCATAAAAACGCGTAAACTATAATTAAATGCCAGCGTATGTAATATATGAAAGGAATATAGGATACTACACCAACCAGAAAATGTCAGTTAGTCCAAAGCCAGGAAATGTCAAGCTATTTTGCAATTTGCAACGTTGGAAACGTAAATTTACCGCATCAAATATAACCGAAGCGTTTCAGTCGTCTTCAAGCACTGAAAAAACTGGAAGATACTTAATATATTGCGGGATCAAACGTAAATTAATGAAATTAAAAATTTCCTTTTTCATAAAAGCTTTACGTTGAGTTACAATTCCAAAGGCAATAAACAGTCGCCTATGTTATATAGTGATAGGTTTACGTGTCACTTTATGATGCTGTTGTGGCATAATGAAAGAGAATGAAGAGGGGAAATAAGGTTTATCTATTTATTGCCCAATATATTATGGTCCTTGAACTTTTCGCATAAAATTTTGAGTTTTTTTCTAAAATTAGAGGAGCGTTGTTATTTTTTTGTAAGGTTTGATTTGACAAAGTGGGCCTACACTTCCGCATTCTTTTCCAATTGCTACTACAAAATTTGCTGAAGGCAACAAAAACCAATGATATATAAAGAGTGAATGCACTGGGGTGAACTAAACCGATATTTATTCTATCTAAAAACGTATCTTAAAGCGCAAAAGAGAAAAAAATGCGTACGATATTTTCAAGAGAAAAGCAATCGATTAATATTTTCTTTTCTAAGACGTTTTCCTTATCGCGAGTGTTGCCTGACATAGACCACTATCGGTCGACTAAATCTATGTAATAATATTTCGCTTGAGTCACTTTTCTTGATAACCATTTCAAGCAACGCTATTTCATATTTAAGAAAATATAAAATTATAGAATACATAAAATGAAAACTCTTTCTTTGGGGAAATTTATTTTAAAAATAAGTTTTTAAAAGTGTTACAAGATGACAACCACTTAACCTACAAGACTATGCTGTCAACCTAAAAAATCTTCTATTATACTTTTACATTTTTAACCAAAACCTAAATACGAGTATGATATAACATAACAGCTACAATTTTACGTTACATGATTTTAAATTTTATTTCAAAAGTTCTCTGTCAATTATGGTTGATCCACATTGGAATTATTTTATTTTACATTTATTAAAAAAGTAAAGTTGAGAATATCTGATTTATTTTACTTAAAGTTTGCTTTTATTGCAATTTCTTTTATAAACTCGATTAAAGTTGCATTTTCTATTTCTTGTTTTCCATACGTCATATGAAAACTTTAATGCGTTTCTTTCTATCTCGGTGCATGTTTTAATGGCCAACCATTGCTAACTTTCGGAGGATAACTCACAGAAAATACGTTTAAATAAGCAAAAGAGTTCAAAATAACTTTAGGTTTCATAATCCACATTACAATTCTTGACGAATTTAATTTTTCTCAAAAGATGTTCTTTTCAAAGCCACAATTTTCATAATCATAACTCATTAAATTCTATTCAACTGCGTCAACTGGCGGCGTTAACGCAGTTTCTATAGAGACAAAATAGACATGACGCTATACATGTTAAATTACTTTTTAGGTAAGAGATAATTAAAAAGTTTTTTAAGATTTTTTCGTGTAATATAAAGTACCAGAAACATTCAAATTGAAAAGTGCTAAGCTACTGTTTGTTCCATAGCAAAGAATTGGAATATTTTTGTTTCTCTAAACTTTTTCAACAAATTTAACTTAATAATAAAGATTACTTTAAAATTAAAATATTTATTTCATATTCATTGCTTTTAAACAAATGGACTCATTGTATAGCTTTCATGCATTGCTAAGCAACAATACATTTCTCTTTACAAATCTAATTTAACATTACCAAACTTCAACTTTAAAAATTAATATAACAAATCTTCATTAGTATATTTGAAGATTTTTTGGTCTTCTCTAAGTTAATAAACATTTCCGCAAAGCAAGTTCTTATAATTTAATAATTGGTCTAATTTCTAATAAAAGTTTTCTTATTAAATTTTTAATTGTTTTATAACTAAGAAGTAGTTTACAAACTATCGTGATTATACAAATTAAGAGTTATGAAACAATCAAGGTTAAGCCACAAGTAGCTTTTCCTTTGCTGCTTTTATCCCTGTACATACTGTATAAAAGACTTTTCAATAGTTGCTTTGGTATCCCTTTTTAGTTATATTGCACATCTGCTCGCATGCCGTATCCGCTCAGCGAACTTTGGTTATCAATTTGGCAACAGCCAAGATGACTTACTAGGAAACTGTAATTAATGGGGATGATTTCCTTCCCCATAGTACAAAGGTCGATCAGGAATATAACTCTGATTTTCCTCTTTGCTATGTCACTGTACGAATAAGAGATTTTACATTGCAATTCAAATGTCATATTACGATTGGTATTACCAGTAACAATACTGCAAATGCTGAAGAATCTTAATAATTAGAACTCAAGCTTGTTAAGCTTTAATTCCAATTTTAAATAGTTTATTTGTAAAAATGGTCAAATAGTTGACCAGTTAAAATACTGCAAACGTCGGCCATTTTGTTAATAAACATGCGCACTGTAAAACTCTGCATTAGATAGACACAAAAATTCACGGTAAAAAATCAGTAAAATTAAGATATAAATTACTCCTACCTCTGTAGAATACAGCTTTTCATGGTTGACTTCACTTATTGCAGGAATTCACTATTTTTGGCTTAATTTAGAGCCTTTTTGGAAGTAGCGTTCCAAAAACACGTCTGGCTTGTTCAAATGGCTGCACAAAAAAGCATAGCATAATATAACCTCTTGTACATGGGCGCAAACGAAATGTTCAAATTTGGATAGCGTAGCAAATAAGAAGCATAATGAATGTTCATCCTCTGGAATTTTTATAATTTATTATAATATTGAAGTTTAAAATAAAAACTTTTTCAACACCTCAGGTATTCTTAAGAGAAAATTTGTTATTAAAATAATTTTGAATAACCTACAGCGCTGGTTTAAGAAGTAAATTTTCCATTTATTTAATTTGTAAACATTAGTAACGAGTAGTAGTAACTGAAAGTTCGTTGTGTTTTGAATTTTTTTAACCGAAAGTACCGCAAAGTTTAACAATATTTTGATTTTCCGAAGTGGTAAAATACTTTTGTACGTAGATAAGGATTCTTTGTGGATGACGGGTATCGTGTAGATTTTCTAAAAATGTGTAGTGGGAAGAAATCATTATACTATAACAATAATACTATACAAAAATATAACAAAGTATAAAAATTGTCCTCAATTTGATTATAAAATGATTTGTATTTTACTGTCACATCTTGAAAGAGATTTTAATGAAATTATCGATTTATAAAATGTGCGAATTTTTGAAATTAGATATTCAATAATATTATAATCTTTTTTAATCTTTCATTTTATCAAGCTGAAAAGAATCTTTTTTATAATTTGATGAAAATTGTGTTTTGGAGAAATTTTCCTTTTTATTTTACAGTGCATATTGATCACATGACTTCAAGCACATGTTTCATTGTATTCAATTTGTTAAGGACAACTTTTGCTGTGTAGCTTGTTAACGATAACAATATTGCAATTTGTGGAATCTTATCACGCTATTGTAAATGTGATGCATTTATAATGCAGTTTTGAAGTTGTTTATTGGTAACTTACCAATATGTCGAGATTACTTTTTCAAATGGATACAATTCTCTCATATCAAGAGTACTAGTAGAATTTCGTTTAAATTGTCTTTTGAATTCTTAATTCTTAAACTTTGGATATTCAGCTTCTCTCAATTAAGTGAAGAGTTAGGTTTTACCCTAATAACTGATTAGAAAAGAAGGCTTAAGTCGGCGATAGTTATTTAGCCTTCGGAATCATTCTGGGATAATGACCATAAACAAATTTGTGTGTTGGTATTGCTCACTTTATTTTATAGTCTTTTACAAATTTCACTATTTTAATTTTATAAATTTTTATAAAAAATTCATGGGTAGGAAACCTACAGATTCTTCCCTTGAGACTGTTTTGAGTTTTTAAGAGATATTGTTTGTTATAGTTAAAACCTCAGAGGTATTCATTAGAATACATTTTTATTCCAAAACTCTCAGAAAATAGACAATAATTTCTGTATTTTATATAATTGAAACAAATCTGATTTTTTCAAATTAGTATGATTGAAAATAGTGGAAAACACGATCTTTCCGAATGTTTTACTGGACAATTTCACAGAGCACATTTACTGCTGCAACAATTCACAAACTTTGTAAAACTGTGTGCAAGTCAAAATAACGTTACCAGAAAATTAAATATTTTGTTATTATTAAACAAAGTGTTTCTAATCATTAACTATAGACGCTATATAACTAATCATTGAACGTAAACGTGGTCGTGGTTCCAAAACTACGGCACAACAGTACCAGTTGTATCTACTTAAATGTACCTACTCGAGACCGTCGTCTACTTTTGCAAAAATGCGTTTAAACCAGGTGAAGATAGCGACGTTTTACAATTAAAATGGCAAAATTAGGGTAATTTGGGTAATTTTCCGTAATTAATCAAGAATATTCAATTGAATATTCATTTTGAAAATAAATTCACTTTTGAAGTTGACATTCACTAATAAAAACAACACTTCAATTTTGTTTCAATTTCAAAAACTTATAAAAAATCACATTGCTAACAACTTTGCTCATTATCATTTTTATTCTAAAGTAAAAAATAACCGAGCTACTATTTAAAAAACAACAAATTACCCTTTAAATCAAGATGGCGCCGAATGCAATGGAGATATTTTCCCAAAAACCGAGATTTACACTCTCAACCATTCTCCCCTAAATATGAAAAAAAAATCGGACCCGCTAATTTTTTCCAGGTGAAATCTTATATCGACTGGACTATAGCTGGATTTGGAGCATAAAAAATTACTACTTCAAATGATTTTTTGTTTTATATCTACAATTGCATTTTCATGAAAAAGTTTCATATTTATTTATAGGAATTACAACAAGAAAATGATTACTTTGCTAATTTTTGAATTTATGCAAATTTGGGATTGGACCTTTCATTATGGTTATTTTGATGTTATTTTGTACAAAATTTGTCTGCAATTTAAATTATCGCATTCACGACGATAATTTAAAATAGTTTGATTGAATTAATTTTAAATAAATTTTTTTTTATATTGAACTAAATTTTGTATAAGTAGTATACAAAAAATATCTACTTATAGTAATGAAATAAATAAATTTAAATTCATTGAGTAAATAAATATTAAAAAATTTGGATAGGATCAGGTTCAGATCGAAATAAAAAATAAATGTAGCTTGCTCCGGTACTGGTCAGAGTGGCAAATGATATAACAACACCAATATATAATATAAGTTTATACTTTGAAAGTTCAAGCATTTGATTTAAAAGTACTGCTGGTTAATTATCTTATCACTACATAGGATAATTGAGTTTCTTTCAAACTTAAATTGGTTTATTCGCATTTTGTTACTCCCACTTTACATCTCCATTTAATTTAAGCTAACGTGCAGAGAACATAAAACTTTTAAGACAATGAAGAAGCTATGAATAATTGCAATTACATAATAGAAAATAAATTAAAATTTTATCTTTGTTAAAATATCGAAAATTGATTTTGGTATAAAAACGATGATATCAGCCGCCGAAAAACGAAATTGCATCTAAAAAAGAAAAGTAATTTTTCTTTCAAATTATTCTTAAGTTAATAATTAAAAAGTTTAAAAATTAAAATTTCCTCCTTTTGAGCAATTTGTGTCCGACTTTAAGATAATAATGCAAATAAACAGCAACGGAAATAACTTGCAAAGCAGAGGACAATTTTTAATTTAGATTTTGTAGCTGGTGAATAACTCTTAAAATTACTTTTTTGTGTGTAGGGCGCATTAAAAGTGATTTATGTTAATTAAGAAAATTAATGTAAAACAATTTTGGTTCTTAAGGAAACAATTTTTAAGTGCTTTTTACTATTCCACTTGTTTATTTACAAATGGAAATGAAAATAACGTAAGAAATATCAAAAAAATATAAGTTAGCTTAAAATTTTTCTGGTGGATCCGGGAAATCCGGACGATTGCCTGCAGCTGACGGGGTTGTATTTATCACCATTTCTGCGGCTATAATTCTGACCACTCCTACTGAGTGAGCTTAACTGAACGAATATACTTTTTAATAATAATAATAATAAGCTTTGTTATCGTAGTTGGTATATTATGAATCGCACCACGGTTTTAATGTGCTGTGCTGCTCTGACTAACGTCAGAATAGTTTAATGTTCATGATAAGCATTTTACGAGAACAGTTAATGCCGTTATAGTTTTGATAATTTTGTTGTCATATTCATAAATAACATGCAATTTCTTTTTATTACGCTTTTGTGTTTTATTTTTACAAATATCACGCCAAAATTAAACTAAATCAGATAACGCTATTTATAAACCCCAATAAAAACTGGGCTTAGAATTCATCTGATGTTAACTCACATAATAATAATCCGAGAACGAATTCAACAGTTTCTAAAGCTACATAAATTTTTGCTTGATCTCCAAAAAATTACCATTCCACACTATATGCCAAAATCTATTATTGTCGTCACAATTTAGATTCGCATTTAGTTAATCCGACAATAAAACTAAATTTTCACTATCTTCCACCAAGTATTTAACAAATACAGCACTTTTTCCTAAATCCCAAAAATGATATATGTATATTTGGAAACATTTTAACAAAAAATTATTTGGAGTGGTGATGCATTAGGTAGTAAATTGCGAGATCCATAAATATAGCAGCAGGTAAGTACTATGTGGATGATGCCTGAAAACATTTGATTTAAAAGACATAAGTGTCACGTATTGAGATGACAATATGACAAGGTAGGGTAACTTGAAAACTTCTTCGATTCCATTTCGCCCCACTTGTCTGATTTATCTAGAGTGTGTCATCTTACGGAAATACAGGTATTATAAGTCAAACCTGGTACAAAAAGTCGCTTTAACAAAACTATATATATAATGCAAAACTCAAAACGTCAATCGATACGGAGTATTGAGAAAAATATAAGAAAAAGTAGATTATCGAGATCCAGAAACGACGGAGTTGGGGGCTTTTTGTGTCATGAAGTAGCAATATGTTCGTCGATTTTCCAAAGGCATTCCTTCTTATAGTTTACGTGATGTTATTACAAGGTGGATCGTACATCATTCAGTTGAAACATTGCAATATTACGGCAAAATTTGAGAGTTTATTTTGTAGAGATTTTTTTGTTATCTCTGCATCTCTTTGAACTTGTCTTTTTAATTATGACTTACTCTTTTTTTAAATTTAAATTTATTCCATTACGTCATATGCTTTCTATATAACTGATTAGACATGAGCTTACTAAATATAAGATTTTGCCATAATAATGTCAAGAACATTGGAACTTTACAGCGTTAATAAACTTTGCATTTGTGCACGTAAATTTTCTTTAATAACTTGCATTAAAACTTTTAGAATTTGTTCAAAGAAGTTAAGCTTCACTAATTGCATGAATTAAGAGGAACTTACATTCATTGTAATTCCTCTGCGACAAAGAAGAAGAACATGATTCTAGATTTTGGCTTTCAAATTAATTTATAGTGTTTTATAAAATGGAAATCCCTTAATTTGCTTTTCCATTTTCAACCTCCTCTGCTTATTCAATTGATGTTTTAAATTGATTAACAAAATGTATTTATTAAACAACGAAAAATATTTCAAGTTGAAATTTAATTTAAACGTCGAGTGCTGGGAGAATCTAATGAATGCAATTGATTGAGCTTTAAATGTTCCGAATAAGATTTTTAACAAAAATTATAGATACAAACAAATAGCCTGGTTTAATCCACATATAGTTCATTTAAATTTGCATACCTGCACTATTATGTTTTTCAATTTAAGTTTGAAATATTCATCAACAACTTTTATAACGCAAATGTACCTACAAGACAAAGTTATAATTTTCTTTCAGTTTCAAAATTTCCTATTTAACTTCGTCGCGTCGACTTAATAAAATTACAACTACGATCTTAAATTTAATTTCTATAAAAACTTAAATTTTTACAGATCTTGTTTAATCGAACGGTTTTCAAATGACATCTTTTCTATTTGGTGAAATTGCATTTAAAGTATTTAAGTTACAACAAACTGAGTTCAGATTGATTCAGTTAGTTCATAATTTTAACGAACACTTGCCCTTGTCATACTCAGAAAATTGATGATTTAAATAAATACTTGGTGCTTCGTCTTATAATAATTATTATTTAGATTAGACACCTACGCGAATTCCATTGTGACACAAAGCAGTTCCGTTGGTTTCCAAGCCGAAAATTTAGACTGCTTCTTAGAATAAAAGCTCATTTGTCTTGTTTACTTATAGAGAAGGTAAAAGTGCAGTTAATGGAAGGATTAAATAAATTTTAACGATCCGGAACCAATTAGGAATAATAAATATATCCATGGTTCACGACGATCATTCATTATTGGAACCCTTTTATCATATTGAAATCGAAGTGCATGTTGTGTTATTTCTCATATTTTGCAAATTTCAATTCATATTTTTTTTGCTTATCTTATTGTTGATACGAGTATTAAAATTAATTGCACATAATATAAAGCTTTGCAAATTGATTTTGTGTAATTGATGCATGACAGCAAAACTTCATTTGGTTGAATTTAACGATATCACTTAATTATTTGACTTTTATCTTTCGAAAAGTTGATGAAATTATTTGCCTTACTACTAATAGATAACTTTTTGTAATCGATTGAAGAACAAATTATACCTATGCCAAAAATTGTTACTAGAGACATCAATGGGATGGTTTTCCTTTGCCTTTCCCTTGAACCTTTTGAAATTTAGATCGGAACATTGTAACCATTTGGTGTATGTATACAACACTTAGATGGTGGTGCCTTATTAAATTCCGTGAATTCATAGATTCAGTTTTATACCATCTAAAGAAAAATTAGAACTAATTAGAGCTAAGTCAACGGGCTAAGGACCGGACTCTAGGCTAGAAGCCCTAGGTTTGATCCCCATCCGGCTACAAAATTTATCCAACTTCATTATGACCCTCTCTTCTCGGAAGGCAATGGCAAACCACCGAGAGTAATTTGCCAAGAGAACCATTTAATTTAATATTAATGATCGCCAACCTCCGATAGGAGACGGCACCTTAAGAAAAAAAAGAAAGAAAAATTGTTCAATCATCAAATGTGTACTTGTAGGCGCCCATGTAACATTATAAATTAAAAATTGTCTTGGTGGAACACACTTTCATAGGAATTAAAATTTTTCAATAATTTGTATATAATTATTGACCTAAAAGCCGTGCGTGGGTGCCGTTGTTTTTTTCTGATAATATTTTTCACAAAATTTAATATTTTTCCACAACCACCCAATCAATCACGATGATTTTTTACTTTATTTCATAATAATTTGATCTTTTGAAAATGCACAATTTTGTAACATCAATGTTATCCTTCAACATACTGAAAATTAATAATCATTAACTTTTTTTAAATTGGTGATTCGCGAATAATATTAATTTGTTAAATAACTTAAATAATTTAAGTAATTACAGAATATATCGTAATTTGAGTATTTCTCCTATGCTTATCGGATTGGAAAAACTTCATTTAAAAGAATCCTTAATGATTCATTCTTAAGGGGTTACATCTAACTAACACACCAAAAAATGAAACTTTTTTAGAAATTTCTTTTGAGAATACTAAAAGAACAATCAAAATGAGATTTGTAGGGCTTATTCTACATATATTAAAGTATAAAAAAACAATTTTTGTTACAAAAAAATATTCAAAATAGCGGCTCAGTCTTAGCTATAGAGTAAGAGCACTTTTTTTAAGACGTTCTATGGGCAAAAACAGAACGATTTCGTGTTAGCAGCTGGAACAAACAAAAAATGTTTTTCATTATTTACATTAGTTTTGCTAAAAATGTACACACGATTATTAAAAAATATGGTTTCTTCGCAAAATGACATCATCTTGCGAAAATTTGCTATTTTTTTACGAAAAAATCGAAATTAATTTGTTTATATAAACCGCAATTGTTAATCAATCGTAGAAATCGTATGTACTTCTTTAGAAAACCTATCTAAGAAGCTACAGTTAAAATTTTATCTAGATCGGATGAAAACTACCAGAATTATGTTTTTGCCCAATTTAAAAACGTGGTTTCGAGATAATCGCGTTTAAAGTTTCAAAACTGTTTTTCTACATGAAATTTTTGAAATAGGGGCTTACTGATTTTTTTACTTTTACTCGCTTCTGCTAGGATCATAAAGCATCTTTTTTAGGTTTAAATTATGCTACTCAGTTTCTTTTCTGGCTGAAAGAAGGACCTTACGAGCATCTGTTTTTTGATCTCGACGACGAGTGTTTGTCAATTTTGTAAAAAAATTGTAAATAGTTAGTTAATCTTTAGTCCTAATAAAGTCATTACTTCAAGAAATTTTTTAAAACTCTTATTAAAAAAAATTAGTGCTATGTCGGTCACTATGTCGACAAGTTTTTTACCGCTAGAAATTGACTTGGGCGCTATAGTCCACACGACAGAATTGAAGCTCTCATTCGACTTCTGCATGTACCTTTTGCTGCTGTGACATTTTATTGAGTAACGAATGGACTACACGACTCAGAATTGCTAATTGCGAATTGCTAAAAAACCGAAATCGATCCAAAGTTCCACAGATTCACAGTTTCTAAATAATTTGTTTTTAATATAACAAGAATAATACTATTCCGCCACTGTCATAAATTAATTAATGTTATTCCGCATCTGTTCAGTTACCCGAAGAAAAACAATCAGATGTGTGCTCAAAAGATTTATACGTAATTTCTGTTTACAATTTTGAACTTGTTCTTGGCTCACTTTACAAATTTTATAACTTCGAGAAAGTAACAAACGAGTTAGAACCGAAAGAGCCGGGAAAAAGAAAGGGCTATGGATGCACATAAGAAAATGGAGAGAAACTCATATTGGAAAAGAAAATTAGAACATGTGAAGTAGATAATGGTGAATATTGAAAGTAATATCTGTGGAATTGCAAAGAAAGAAAACCAAGAGAGTTAAAGCGCTGTGTCCAACCAGTCAGTTTATTATAAAAATACTTTAGTTTATACGTATGTACTATATTATGCACATAACATATAATTTTAATTACATTTAGCATACTTTAACTAACTCTAAAATTGTTCTTGTAATATAGTAATGTACACCATTAGAAAAGCGAGTGAAAATCGACGGAATTCGTTAGATTTTATTCAGTTAACCATCAACAAATAAAATTTAAAAAAATAATCTTTGAAGTAAAAAAAAGCTTTTAATGATCGCTCTTCGTGAATCAACCCGTATAGCAGACTCATTTTACTTAATTTATCAAAAAGGATTTCCAAGTTCGAGATGCAACGACCTTAAAATAAGGTGGGTTGAATCAGTTTACTGTTAAATCCACATATTATTCTACCACAATTATACACTCAAAAGATTAAGGTAAAATTCAATTGTTTAATCTTGAAATTAAATTTATTATTTTCAAAAGCATGTATCCGAAACTAGACCTTTCACGCGCTAGTAAATTTTGCAACACATTCTGTTAATATACTTAGTACACCAAAGTTAGTATTGGTACAGAATTGGCAATTTGTCAATTTCAATAAACGTTTATTTAACTTAATTTCGCTCTGTATATTACTTTTTTATGTTTTATTTCCGCAAGTGCAACAATAAAAGTTCACTAAGCAACTTTAGTAGGAAATAAGAATCTTACTATATTTTTGTGAAAGTACTGCTAGAAGAATAGTTTCCCATTTCTTTTTCCTGACAGTTCCACTTATATATTTTAATACTGGTTTAGGTAACTATAAATGTTGAAATAAAAGTATACAGAATTTACTCATTCAAATTGGTTATAGAACCATTAATATTTTGTGGTTTAGGAGACTGAAAATATGAGTAAAAATTTTACTCTGATCAAGAGTTATTTGAAACTTAAACTTAAATAATTATTTCTGTTTTTAAATAAATGAAAATTCAGTGAAATAGAACTGACTTGTATGATTAATTTTGGTCTGTGTAATCGTGATGTGTGACAACCAACTTGCGTGATGGCTTTTGATTGAAATGAAACTTATTTAAAAATTCTATTATCGAGGTTTATCTGTTCCCAGTTTTACTACAAGTGATTTTAGAGGTGACAGATCAAAAAATCTCGGTCCAAAAGCGTTTTCTCTTAATTTTTCCACTGTATCAAAAAGGAAATCAGCCCTTTCAAAGAAATTATACATCAAAATAGTCTGAGACTGGTCACAAACAACCGAACTCTCAACACTGAATATAAAAGTTAGTCGCCCTCGAAATTCAAGAGTTTTTTCAAAAGAGTTTGAAATTTAATTCAATAGTGAAAAAGAAATTTAAGGACCGAAACTTTTTTTTTGTTTGTTTACTTATTATATTAAGGGGTAACGTACAGTCATGGGGTCAAAAAAAACAGTTTTTTGAGATTTTTTTTCTAAGTTATGATTAGATGTACTTTTTTGAAAATTTTTCTACATGAAAGAGTAATATTTAAAGAACAATTTAGAATTTTACTTCTACAAAACGTGGACAATTAAACCACTGGTAGTAGATTTTCGAAGACGCTTAAAAAAAGATGATTTGCGGGGCGTAAGATAACTCGTCACAGGATTATCCAAAATGAAAAAAGTAAAAAGATTCGGTTAATCTATTAGTTTATCTCCAGACTGAACAAATCCATTTTAAAAATATATGAAAATTTCCATTTTTGGGATGGTGTTGAAAAAAAGTGACGATTTTACCCAAAAAATTTATCTATAATTACTTGTAAAAAGAGATAGAAATGAAAAAGAAAAAAAAGTAATTGTTCAGTCTTGAGAATCATTTATATTTAAAACGTGTGTGAAATTTCATCATGATTGGTTAAGATAGTTTCTGAGTTATCTAACGCACGGACTTCTAAACTGTAGTTTTGAGTTAAACGCGTCTGAAGTTTTGCGTTTGATATAGTCTTTGCAAATTTTACTCCGATCGACTTGAAAATTTTACATAATATTTCTGAGATGTTGTACTTTCATATAAAAAATAACAAAAAAACAAGTTTTTTGAATTCATGACTGTACCTAAGCCCTTAATCGAATTGCTTGTTGATAACTGAGTATTTTTAAATCGTTTTAGTAATTAAAGTAATTAAGAGTACTCTACTTCTATTGCCAATCTATCACAGATTAAAATTTTTTTTTGGATTTATGATCTAGGTCAGAGGCGTCCAAACTTTTTGCTGCGAGGGCCAGTTTGGTATTTAAATTCATTAACGGGGGCCAAGCATCGTAAGTATGTGAATTAAAAAACCTTATTACAAGTAAAGCAGCATTGAATTTTATTTTTTATAGTAAATTACAGATTTTTCAAAATCCTTGGCGGGCCGAATAAAATCGCCTGCCGGGCCGGATTTGGCCCGCGGGCCGTAGTTTGGACACCTCTGATCTAGGTCATATCAATCAGCTAGCATCATGCACACAAACTGGATCCTCGTACTTTGGCGGAATGGATAAAACGTTTTTTAATGATTTTTTATATGAAAAAAATAGATTTTGCAACTCTGATGTATAAAATATAAAGACCCCCTTTAAAAAGTGTTTTTAATTTCTTACTTTCCTTACATGTGAAAAAATCTTGAAAAAGAGATCAAATTTAATGTTCCTTAATAAATTAGCCACAAAAAAGTTAGCCAAAATTAAAAAAAATAATTGACATTTCAAAAATTCCTTTCAAGAAAACAAAGGAAACACAAATATTGAAATTCATTTATTTTTTCGAACATTTCAAATATTATTTAATATTTCTGAAAATATTTGGGCAAAGCAAAGAAAAACCACCCCATTAATATTTCCCTAGTAAAGTTTTCATGGCTTATATTTGGAATCCGATAGGCACCTGAAGAAGAGTGCAAGAAATATTAATCATATTAAATTTTACAATATATCGTGGGTATTCTGCGAAAAAGCACTAAGTCAATATTTTGCTGTTTTGACTTAATCATGAGGTTGTATTGATTGGTGAACGCTAAACAAACTGCGAAAACGACTAAGTCGTATTTCCAAAAATAACAAAGATAATTTCTGTTTTAAGTCAAAATCACTTAAATTTGTTCAGGAAAAATTAAAAAATATTTAATTTTTTTAAATTTTATTGTTATTTTTTACCTTATGTACAATTTCTGGACAAAATATTTAAGAAATAAATGTGATAAATGGGAAAAAACTGCTGTTGAATCTTAATTTTACCTTTATTATTTAAGAAAAATGCACCAAGTCATACACTTTCTATCACTTTTTTTTTTTAAATTGACCAATAGGCAAATATTTTTAAATAACAAATGAGGGAATACTGAAGTTGATAAAGCAATGTATCGTTAGCAACCATTAATTTTCTGACATCTTAATAAATATAATTCTTATTTCAATACAAACTTTCAAAAGCAATTATCTCAAACTATGATTATTGACTTAGTGCTTTTTCGCAGAATACCCACGATATTATACATGGTTACGGACAAGTATGGGAAAATCACCAAATCTCATTTAAAGAGAGGAAGTCAGTGAAAATCTCACGTCAACTTTTTATTTAAGAAAAAAATACATTATTATAACAGATAACATTTTGTATTTGCCTATTTTTTTATTTTACTAAATTTAATTAAATTCGTTAAACGTAATATCATTTTTCTCCTCTTATTTCACAGACAAAATGTAGTAAATATTGGAAAAAATCGAATGGTGGCTGAAATATACAAACACTCCTGCAATATTATGGCAATATCCTTGGCTTTGAATCCAGTGTCAAAAAAATATCAGTCCAGAGAAAAGATTTAGTTAAGAGACCCATCCTGCATTCAAAATTTAATTCAGGTGCTTAGGCTGATTTGATTGATATGCAGTCAGAATGCTACAATGGCTTCCCTTTTATTATGGTGTATCAAGATCTTCTAACAAAGTTTGTGTTTCTGATTGCATTAAAAAGCAATGAAAAGTCGCATTTCATTTGCTGGAAATTTATACTAACCTTGGAAAAATACTTATTTCTTCGACAATAGAACAAAGTTTGTCGCAGTTCTAGTACATTTACATGCTAGTGGCCTGAGGTAAACATTATTTGCAAGAAACTTAAGCATAGCCAAATCCAAGGGTCTGTTGAACGATGCAATAGAGATGTTGAGGATATGTTAGGTGCGTGGATGTTTATTAAGTTTAGGAAAAACAGTACTTTGCATTCTAGAATTATATAGAATATAAAGCTATGTTTGGATGTCCGGCTAAAATAAGATTAGCTTCGACTGCAGTACTCTATGATAAAATTTCAAATTTGTCTATTGAAAAAGATGTCAAAAAAAATTAACACTATAGAAATGCAAGAAGACAGTGAAAGCTTGTTGGACACAAAGAGAGAAACGTTTGCAGCCTCTTGGCAAAGAAGTTAATGATTTTGGAATATGTCAAAATTGTAAAAGCAATTTTTAGCGTAAAAGATATCGAGAGTCATTGGGAACCCCAGTCTTTAAAATGAAAACTTTTCTAATGTTCAAATTAGAAATACGGTTTGAATTCGTATACCAAACATAGACAGAGCTCGCGGTTGGTTCTCTCCGTAATATACTGACTGTCGTTAGTTCCGCAGAAAATCGCCTTTATAAACTTTGCAAGAATTACGGTGCTTTACAGAATAATTTGTATACTCGATCTGAGTTTAAACCCTGCACTAAAAAGTTGATTTTATTAGAAAACATGAGCAATTCGACCAAAGAAAAAAAATTTACTCGTACTTGACAAGATGCAGCTCGAAACCGTGTTTTAACAACAGGACCCGATTTATATCGTTGACCATGACATAATATGTATTAATCAGCGTTAAACTAATTATATAATTATGTACATTTTTTGTTCTTCAAAATCGAGTTTCTCCAAATTATCTGAACATTTACTTTCTAAATTTTCACTTGATAAAGTTCTAATTATGATCCACATGTATAATTATAATGTTGCAAATCAGTGACAAAGTTCGCCCTCCCATTGTCAGTGTTACAATATAAGCAGGCATTATTTAGAATGCCAAAATATAGATATCTCCATTTCGTATTTTTTATGTCCTACTGTTGCTCGGAGGCGACGATATGTCAAATTTATTTTATAATTTTTTTGATATTTTTGGTTGTCAAGTCAGTTTAAAAAATTCACAAAAATACTACGTACGATACATTATCATCCATGTATTTCTATCCATTGAATATTTTATTAAGTTTCTCTAAAAAAAAAAAACCTTTTTTTGGAGTAAATACGTAATAATTACTAGCCAATTACTTAAGAGCATTTCCATCATTCAAAGTAATATATTGAATTTGTTCTGTTACAAAACTCAGTCAAATATTATTTTTAGGTATTTAAAGCAATACGCACGCATCAGTATAGGTACGTCAGTTCCTATAACCATTAAAAAATATAAAATATAATAAATTTGTCGGAGCCGGCGATAATCAATATTGATTACATTAGGAAATAGAGAAGTAGACATACCCGATACCTACCTATAGAAAACAGTAAACATCCCACAGTGTTTGATAGATACAACCAGTCAGGGCAATTTATTCGTGTTAGTGTGGTAATCTGCACTTCCGGTCGACTTCACCTCATCCCTCTGTTACTCGGATTCTAAAGCGTGAACTGGACCCGCAGGAAAAGCCGAACATAACAACTTTAAACTGGCAAATATAAATCATGAACACAAATAAACGTAAAAATTTAATCGGCAAACTAAAAGGTTCATTTTTACTCGTGGTTTTAATTCAGAGATAAAAATAATAAAGCAGTCTCTTATGATATTAAATTCCGCGTTTTCCCGATTAAACTGAAATAATCGCTTATGAAAATATCAGCGGTGTTATTACCCAGGAGCGGTTAACACTAGACTTAATAATTCTGCTGTTGATTTTCATTGTTACCATATAAATGAGCTTCATACGAATTGTTTATTTGTATAGATGAGCAAATAGCATTCGGTACAAAATATTACGGCGATGTGTAGCACTATTAGAGTTGATGAAAATGGACTGTTTGGAATAGTTTGACGTTGTAAAAAAAAACTTACTTAGGGACTTACCTACCTTTGAAGGATTCGGAAAGCCTTGCTTAACAAAAAGTTTTTACTTCTTGCTTGCTACTCCATCAGCGTCCGTCGCTTGGGTGCGGCGTCGCTACGGCAATGAAAGTTGGTTTTTGAGCGCACTTTTTATGGAAGGATATTAGGGATGAAAAATAACAAACGAAGTAAATTTGTTTTGAACAATGTCCTTTATATTTATTTCCCACATACACACGGCACGTTGTGAACCTTTTCTTATCATTGTAGTAATTATATTTATTTACATTGTAGAACGTGTAAGATATACATGAATAACTCGAGCGAAAACTCGAGAATATAGCATAGGGCAGCAAAATCCGCCATGCTAACAACATATTTGTTACAAACTCTATCTGTACAATCATTTCAAATTAGCATCGCTTCATTATTATCATCATAGTGTAAAATCTTGATCATTAAAGTACGTACTTACAGTACATTGTAAATATTAATAATATAATCTTATTTAAGTCAAAGCGTCCACAGAAGGAAATGGTTATTGCTCTTTTATTGCAGAAGCCATTTGGCCGTAAATAAGTTAAAGAAAGAAGAAAACGTTTGGTCCTATCGACGTCCCGAATTCTTGAATAGCTTTACAATACAAATATTTGACTAACTAAAATTGAAAAATACGGGTCGCTGTGTGACCAAAAAGTGATAGGACGAAACGTTTTACAATATTTTCGAGTGGACCAGACAAGGACGACAGGGCTGCAACATAGGGAGAGGGCGGATGCCTTAACAAATTGTGGTGGCTCCGGACCACTTGCTACCGCTAAAATTATAAAGAGTATGTATATAATATATACAGCTTGTATACACTCAATAACGTAATTCTAACATACGTATGAAAATAACACAATAGAACAGCGCAACGCGCCTTAAGTATACAAAAAGGTGAATCGCGCGCGTCTCTTTTCTAACTAGGGCCCGCGATCCAAACTATACGCTTGCACGATTAAAAAAAATAATGTAATCATAAATTTGGACAGCACGTTTAATTTTCAGTGTATAGTAAGGCCCACGATATATAGTTTGAATTATACAACTGAAAACATTCACAGTATGAATTAATATTGTCGAGATATAATATATATTTTATGTATATATATTCCGTTTGGGAAATAATTTTACAAACGACGAATTTTTAACTTGTAGCCAGGATAGGCCTAACGCCGGCAGGAACCACGAGCGGCCTTTGATATGTGGAGGTGGCGGATGCGGGGCGGTGCGTTGGAATGTGCCAGCCGCGCGGACCTGCCGCCGCGACGCCGTCCACAGCTCGCAGACGTAAACGCACATAGTACAAGCCAGTACAATTTCTTTTATTGTTAATTTTTTGTAATTTTTTTTGATAACTAGATACACTTACGTACGATAACAAACAGATGACTGAAATACGATTAAATATTTGATACGAGCAGAGAATACATGGATTACATGAACAAGGGTCACCGGTGGTTGTTAAAATTGTTAACCGCCGGGACATACGACGTCTGCGTGATTTAAAGCTTGGCTGGTGTCATTTTCTAACTATTTTCTACCACTTAATAAGTTAACACATTTTGATATCAAAAAATATAAATCAAACTTATTTTGGAGTTTTTAACTACCTACGAGTACCGTATTGCTCTGGATTGACGTTAAAGTACATGTACATCAGCATTTACCAAAAAATGAAAACGCAGTCACTGTATTGACATTAGTATTGACATTTTATACCTTTGGTCAGTTCTCGCTGGACGGCGGCATCTCTAAAATCATTTTTCTAACCGCCGCCAATGCGCGTCTCCCTGAATATATACAAACATGGCATATTTTACGAAATCGCCTAACCTCGGCCGATGTGGCATGTTAACGAGGCTTAATAAATAAATCACGCGGTTTCACGGAAACGCGCGCCTACCTAATAATAAATACTTGAACTACGGTCAATCGTTGCGACAATTCGGATAGCTAATCTTCCCATTATTTTCATTCCTACATTCGACCTATATTTTAAAATTAATTTACATTATATGGTGTATTTGTACTGAGGAGATAAGCAGTTGCGATCAGTCAAACAACAATTCATAATTCATATAACAAGCCAAATGGCAAAATATACAATAGAAAACAATAAAAATAATAACACGCCTTATAACTCACAACGAGGACAAGTAAACGAATGACCGGAGCGCCCGGAATCTATCGTCCAAAAATTGCTTAGTAATACTGTATAAATTTACAAAAACAAATAAATTTTAATAAAATATTTTTTTTTTTTTAATAATTAATTGTTTAATTTAGTTGCTAGTGCCGCACAATTACTCGATAATTCCACCACCTCGACTAAAATTTATTATTATTATTATTATTAATCCTTAACTTTAAAAATCCGAACGCTCCGGCACATTCGAGAATATAGAATATTCACTTTTAGTTAACGGGAAACATTTATATAATATATACTTTAAATTGATCTGTCCTATGTCTAAACAATTAGACATATCTAATAGATCTATGTATAGGTATTATGAGGAATACGCCGTGAACACTACAAGCTACATAGAAGGTAAGCGATTCGGATAAAAAAAGTATCTACCACAGTTTTTGAATCCGATTCGTCTAGCCCGGAAACAACAATAATAATTTATATACAAATTTCTTAAGTTATCCATAAATGGCTGTATACATCAAATATCGTTTAAACTCACACATTGTGTAAGACAACACAAACTTATATTTAATTTGTTCATCACATAAATAATTATACGAATATAATTAAATACGATCTAAAACAAAATAAAATTTATATAAAAACAACTATATCGAATCAAACATTAACACATTAAAATTATCAATAATTAATATACCACGGCAACGAGCCAAATTTAAAAACTTATCCTCGTTGCCTCGTTGGTCCTTAATAATAATATGTGAGGATAATGTATCCCATTTAAGATACCCTGTAATACATCATATGTAATAAATATATTTTAATAAAATTAAGACGTAACCAATAAGTGCCTGTGTTTGGTGGGGGAGAAGCCACAAATTCGGCGGCCGTCGAGACATCCGTAAAAAATTTTTAAACAATTTATTTATCTAACGATATTTCCTAAAACAACTATTATATTCGTCCTAATCATCGCATCGTCGAGATCGTCTTAATTTTTAATTTAAAAAAAGAATAATACAAACAAAATTATCAACGTAAACGAACCATATTACATACTTTTTATACTTTGCACCATATATCACTAATATTAATTAAATCTGTAACTCGTCGGCCACCGGAAGCGGCGAAGCGGCGCGTTTACACCAAACATTTTACAACAAGTGGACCGCGCCGGGCGGGGTGCTACTTTAATATATTATTTATTATACATATAGTGAATGTACAGTGCAGGTGTGACAAAATCACAGTAGCTGCCAGGTCGAGTTACACAACACTAAGCAGTCCTCGAGCTCAGTGATAGCCGTTGGTGAATCCAGTAGGAATAAGGGGACCCTGAAACAAAAAATAAAGCATTCCAAAACCAAATTAAACTTTTGACTTATCATAACTACAATTGCTAGGCGTTTAACCAAAACCAAATCATACATTTTTTGTTCGATTAGTTACCTTTACGTTGTAAAGACGAAACGGAAGATGATCACATAAGCGTTCCACAATGTACGTTAGAAGACATAACGAAACAGCATCCCTATAGAAAAAGATGCCCGCGTTAAAAATTTTCCTGCCAAGCATCGAATCAAAATTTAAATCACTTGACACATTAATTAATCTATTAATTAAGTACACTATTTTTATACCTATAAACCAAAACCTAATCAAATCATGTATAAAAAAGCTCTCCCTCCACTCATCATCATCGTCATCGTCATCTCTTCATCTTGTGATCTCTTTCGCGAATAAAATTATGTATAACAAGCAATCAGCTAATACGTTCATTCGATAAAATATAAAAAATTTTACTACTACAAAAGCTACAAAAAAGTAGAAGTGTTATTGAGAAACTTGGATAACATCCTCAGAAGAAAAAATTCAAATGACGATCCGGTTAGGGTGATATCAATAAAGTTGTAAAATAAATCTCCAAAAATATGAAGACTCAAAGCAATTTCTATAAAATTACAGTTACCAAAAACGATCGTGTTGCAAAATTAAATCAAATTGCTCAAATTTTAATATTTATGCTTACCGGACTATAGTTAAGGGGTGCTCGACTAACTGCGATGGCTGGAAATCCGGACGGTTGCGGGCTCGTGGCCTGCACGTAACCCACATTATCCGCTGCACTATTGTTGTACATATCAATTGTAGGTCCTGGAGAATTAGCCGATGTTGGAAATCCTCCGCGAGTATTAGCTGCCGTATGAGGTGAAGCTGGTGGACCGAATCCTTGCGCTGCAGCCGCAGCTGCTTGGTAATTATTCATTACTGAAATTATACAAAATACATTCAGTTAACATAACTTTAATCCACTTAAAATTACAAAACATCAAAATGTAATTAAAACTTATTTTCGGTAAGCAAACTTCCTCCTCCATATACATATTGTATGAATTATACTACTAAATATATCTATCTATCAAAAAGTAAATCCAAACGAAATTTAAATTATTTTTTTACGGTTGCCTTTTTAAATTAAGCAACAACATTGATAGGTATGTGTGCTTAAATATTTTCGGTGATAAATTAAATTATTTCAACGACTCTTTTGACGGTGTTCTTTTATTGTGTTTTCGAGTGTTAACAAATGAAGCTCAAAAATGGAATGATATCGTAATACATTATAAGTTGCATGTTCCATATTCAATTTCGGCAAAGTTGATTATTTTGATTTAACTTTTACATTAAAAGATACCCACTACTACGCATATTTTTGAGAATGGAATGAGGAGTTAGCTATAGCGTTAGTGGGTTGGGTTTTTGCAATGCCACTTACACGAGGAAAGTTGAGGAAAGTTAAATACAGGCATTATCGTGCGTTATAAATGTACTAATGAGTTAGCTACAAGAAGACAATAGTGTTAATTACCTGACAAGGCCTGAGTCAACAACGGAGTGTTATTGTTAGGTGTGAGCTGTCCATTGGTTAGGTCGACTGGAAACACACAAACACAAGAAATTAATTCATAATCAAAGCTACATATCTACATGCTATGTATTAGTGTTAAAGTGTATTGTTTTCTAGGGAATTAATAACATCCCCAACCATAGTCGTCGTATTCATAACATGAAAATTATTATCTTCTAAATAAACAACTTTTTGCATTCAAGATTAAACTAAGTACAATGATAAATATTGCGAAATAAGCAAGTATTATGAGCAACAATTTCCATGTTGATGACGGATCAATTTATTTATGATAATTTCCTCTTTTTCAGCTCTACTATTTTCGTTATTTTGATTATGATGTACAGCTGACTTTTCAGGATTGATGAAAAACACGTAATTGTAATTTAATAAGAAAATAAAAACTAAAAAATTTCGATATAAATGTGTAGATATCAACTCTTTCAATGGATGGTTTTGATGGATGAACAGAAGGTGTACGAGAAAATGTGAAACCGTTCTGTCGACAGGGTTTGTGCAATGAGTCTCGATCCATCTATCATACTCAGACAGGTTTTAATATACAACACGGACGAGAATTTTCAAAGTAGTTTATGAGACTGTCGAATATTGGGTTAAAGCATCCATTTAATTTCGCCTAAATGCATTAATCACAATATTTTAACGATTTAACTAAAAGAGTAGAGCTAAGAGGAGGATTTTGAGTATTGTGTTGTGTATGTTGTTACTAGACGGTTAGTAATAAAATGCATAGCCCTATGGAATGACTAATTAACAATTATTAAAAAAACACGATTTTCTAAACACCGCACTAAATTTCTAATTTCTAAAATGTTCGAAGGACCATAGTATATCATGTGTCGACCTTCGTAACATTTTAAATCTATGTCTACACATCGTTTAGCTACTACTAAACATTGATCAAGTTACAATTTATTCGCCTATGTTGGCTAATAATAATATATAATAATATTAAAATGGCTAATCTAGTAAAAACTTTTGAGCACCACTTTTAGCAATTTCTTGTTAATCTAACTATCGATAAATTACTACGATTTTTGTTACTACTTCTATGATCCTAACTAATATTACTAATCCTATTGTTACAATGTTATAAATCTCACTAGAATCTAATTGCATAGCAAATGAGTGGAGAGTTGAGATGGATAAAACGGAAAAATCATTAGCTATGCAACCAATTTTTACTAAATTGAATTAAAAAATCTACGGACTGCTCTACGACTATGTTTAAACATCAAGTCTGTTAATCACTAGACAAATCTGATCACATGACTGCTATAGACGGTCTAAAGAGTGTTACTCGCCCCTCGTTAGTGTTGAAAAATCCAATATGGCGTCCACTTCAGGATTTCAGTAGTGATACACACACTGCTAACACTTTCAGTGTATTTTTTTAAAATTTAAATACAACCCTTATTAATTCAATAAGCAAATTCACACTTGATTAATCCGACGAAGAACAACAATTAAAGAACACCTTCGTCAGTGTCATAAAATACCTACCCCCGATTTTCTGTATCAAAAGCAATATATTTTAACAATTAATTTTCACAAGCAATAAGCACCACGAATTGTCGACAAAACTATATTACAAAATATTAATAACTAACGAAATATTGTACCACGGCAACAATTACACAGGTTATTAATTTAGAGATTTTGTTTTGAACACATTCCAAACCAACAACATTTCTCTTGTTTCACTACAAATCTTTCGCTAATTGAGACTATCAATTTGTGTCATTCTAATGCTTTAATTGAATCAGT
This sequence comes from Rhagonycha fulva, assembly GCA_905340355.1. Lineage (NCBI taxonomy): Eukaryota > Metazoa > Arthropoda > Insecta > Coleoptera > Cantharidae > Rhagonycha > Rhagonycha fulva. The sequence goes on from HG996559.1 coordinate 7,825,076, forward strand.
AATTCATGGTGGAACAATCATACATACGAGAAAATTTCCAGTAAACAAGTTGTTTTCATTTTGAATTTCACCCCGCAATTTTCCCGATTTCAATTGGATCTTCTTTACGCAAATAATATTAATTGCAATAAAACAATCGACGAAATGGAAACTGCTAATTTGAAAATGTTTTTGTGTAGTTAGTTGAAAATTTAGTCGTGGAAAATAGGCAAAATATCGAATGCATTTTTAAGTCACAATTATTTTAGATGTGCGCATCACACGGTGATCTTGGTACCTCGGGTACCATTGAAAAGAATGCAATCACGAAAATGTGTCAAGTGTGAATTTGCCAAAGAAAATATAATCTCGAAAGAATAAAAAATTCAAACTATTCCTTATGTAATACAGATGTTTATTTCACATATTGCATAAAATTTGGTTGACTCGCAACAAGCAGCAACAATCTCAAGAAGCGAGATTAACATTAAAAATATTTAATAATAGACAATCACACACCTTACATTCATTATTATGATAAATATTAAATAGCTTTGGTATATCGTATTCACAAGTATGTATATGGCGGCATCACTTTTACATAGCATAAGAGTGAATTGCACATAAATATAGATTATATTATATAGGATCAGCCGTGCAAATCAAAAGGGACAGGAACGTGTTTAATCCCAATTAAACACGTTACTTCGTTGGGCGGGCCCTTTATTGAAATGCACGTCAACAGTCGATTGCTTGCAGGTGCATAATTAAAGGACAACAGTAAATAGCACTTTATCTAACAGGGCGACCTTCTAATTACCTAACAGTTTTGTGATGTGTTTGGCCGTGTGACATCGAGTCATTAATTATTATTATTACAATATTAAGAAGAAGGTGTGCCGAGGAAGATCAAGTGTTACTTAACGGTCTACTAAATATAAAAATTTAATTCAGCTCGCGCCGCGTTTGGGACCGCCTAGTTCGGACGTGTGCGTTTTTAACACCTAACCACCTACTACCATGCTCCTGTGAACTCACTGAAAAATATTTTGAGATGTGCATTTTTTTTCCAATCGGATCGCACCTGTGTAGTACTAATCAGAAGAACCCATCCGCGGCGTATCTTGGATGGAGGTACACGGGACGGGGCCGCGCAACGGCTGATTCGAGGCATCGAGGTGCTGACGTGAAAAATTATATCTTTCGAATAAGCGTAACAAATGTTTTACAAGTATACATTATTTTTTGCGAAAATACAAAAATAACTAATTAACAACAACAATTAATTTTTATTACTTACCAGGGTAGACGAAAAACAACAAATCGGTTTTCGTAAAGACGCTTAAGCGAAACGCGTATTAAGAAAACTCAAATCAATAACAGTGTAATATAATAATTTCCACCCTGTATAATGTAATGGAATGATATGGATAGTTGGCAAATAAGCTAAATTACCGTGACTGAGATAGCTAAACTGATACAAAATGTGCACGGAATCAGAGGGGCGATACTACACACAAGAATACCCTAGCCTAACCTAACAGATAGTAGCCCTATACTAATAAACTACACCTACCGTTTAACAACTGCCTAAATTAGAGTAGTTTGATTATTATATCTCTGATAAACTTGAGGATACGTGGTTGTTTGCTTTGTGTTAGTTCTATACTACATTTGTTAACTTAGATTTCAATCTTATAACCACCAGCTAGATATGATGTATGAAAATGAAACTTAATCAACTACAAAATAAATGTTGCGTATACTAGGTACTAAAATTATTGTTTATATTAGTTATTCAGTACTATTAAGAAGAAACAGAACAGGTTCAAGCTTTGGGGACAATTTTGCATATCTAGGTGGTGTGTTAAATGGGTAATGAATGCGTAGTGTTCACAGGGGCATGGCATGCAGGCTAGCCGTACCGCCGTACACCCCTAAATGTTCGAGTGGGTACGGAAGCAACGGCAACGGATGGTGATGTAAATTGGCCAATGCATTACCTGTAGGATACGGTAGTCCGAAACTAGGATAGCCCGAATAACCTCGCCCGGCCGCGTAGGCCGCATAGGCGGCTGCCGGAAAACCTGCAACAAAAACAACATAAATTAGAATCACATCAAAATTTAGGCATCCATCTACAAACATAAACTTGGATGAATTTGTTCTTAGGTATTATCATACAACAATTTTGAACAAGGATGAGGGAATAAAATATCTCAACAAAATCGCTAAATCCAGCTACTGAATTGCTAAGAGAAAACTTGACTTTTAAACATCTATTCTAAGTTAACTAGTCAGCAAAATTAAATGAGGCCAAGATAACGATCTCATTCTAAACTAAGCAAAATAATGAAAGTATTAAATCTAACCGTGGGCACTGTACCGAATATTATTTTACTATTGATTATGTAAAATTTTCAATTCTTGCTGAATCTGCAGAATATTTTACCTATAATAATTATTAAACCTACTGATATATAAATAATTGCATTCAAATTCATGCTGTACGTTAAGATGGCTTCGTATTTTATATTTTCATAATATAAAAGTTTCAGTTCACAATAATAATAATAATTAATTGCTTTATTAAATAATATGCACCATTCCGTTTGGCAAACATTCAGAATAATATTATACTTATCAAAGTGCAACTCGGCATGCAAAAATATTTCGCAAATTGAAAGTCAAGTGTAGATTGAATGTAATTTCTTAAAAATATTTAAATTAAATTTTTAACAATGAAGAAAATCGAGCATTCACAAAATAATTTATAAGTAAATATACAATAGGCTAAAAAGCTTTTTAGAAAATTTTTAAATTCAAGTAAGTAGGTAGGTATTGTATGAAATATTTTTTATTCTCACCTGCTGCAAACTGCTTAGAACTAATGCTTTCCATGAAGGTTTCAGCCGGAACATGTAGGTGTGAATGTTCTAAAAATTATTTTAAATTAATCCAATAGAAAACAAAAATTCCCTCAATTTTTGGAAAATTTGATTAACTTATTTATTTACAAATATTCTTTTAATCGTTACAAAAATTTGCTAGATAATAAAGTGTTCTCGTTTTTCTTATTATTGCATAATAGTATACCGGGTGCTGAATGAGTTATGCGAACATAGGATATTAACATGTAAAAACTTATTTTTGCAAATTCCTGCTTCCCTAATTATTTTAGAGAAAAATTGAAAGACACAAATATAATGTAGAAATATAAACTACGAATGATAAGAGCATTAGATTTTATCTATCTTTTACGTAAATGGTCAAAAAAAATTTTTGAAATTGTTAAAACTTTTATTTATCAAACTTGCCATGTAAGTTTCCGAGGTGATTATTTTTGATAAGTAATAAAAAACAATTGCACGTTGTTGACAGTTTTGCACTTTATTAAATTTTAATTTCATAAAATGGAATATTACCTTGGAAACTTATACATGGCCAGTTTGATAAATAAAAAGTTTAACAATTTCAAAAGAATTTTTTGATCATTTACGTAAAAGCTAGATAAAATCTAATGCTCTTATCATTCGTAGTTTATATTTCTACATTATATTTGTATCTTTCAATTTTTCTCTAAAATAATTAGGGAAGCAGGAATTTGCAAAAATAAGTTTTTACACGTTAATATCCTATGTTCGCCTAACTCATTCAGCACCCGGTATAAAAATTTTGAATATTATATAAAATGTATCGACTCTTAGTTAACTTTATGTCTCATCATATCTAGCAAAATCAACATCAATAACAAACAGTCTTTCGGCCATATAAACTTGTAAAAAGTTATGTGGTTTTATTTGGTAAAAGTGTATTGTTTCAAAAATATATCCAATTCTAAAAGATTTCTAATCAAAAACTTGAGATAACTTGCAATTCCTTTAGGTACATTAGATAATCTATATTTTGCTACTAATGACAAATCACTCGTGAGGGAATTTGCTACACGGCAAAACCGAAACAAGACTGTCCTTACGCCTGAAGGAAAACTTTATATTGCAGGCTTCGATTAGGTATACAAAAAAAAACTTTCAAAAACATGTTTTCAAATCGAAAAAAGTCTTCGTCTGCAAATGATCGACATATATAAACCAAAAATCAAATCCTTCACTCTGTTTTATCCAATATTTCATTCACTTTAGACGGCGTTAACGAATATCGATTCGAGATTTAACAACACCTCATTGTTTCAGTGGTTTTGAAGACGCTTTAAAATGAATTTACGAAAATAAGCGATTTTCCCATTAGCTTATTCTAGTGAATCATCATTGGTTATTGTTTTAAACCTTTTGGCCGGTCATAATTTTTATCATTCACCCGTTGAAATTAAATAAATCTTTCTTTTTCCTTCCGTTTCTCTTGAAAATATTTTTTTGAGTATAATTAATAATAACGTATTTTCTCCTCTCCTCTTTCGATCCTTTTATTAGCGTGTACGATAAATAATACGATTGAAAATAACAAAGATTTTATATTTGCACCCAAGGTAATCGTCGTAATAAATTATAAATTAAGAATTGAAGCGACAGCCGTAATTTGGGTTAAGTGTTCATTTATTCAGGGATTGATTTACTACTATTTATCTATTTCTAATTTACCAAATGAATGCAGCATAATATAGAGAGGTATTATAATTGATTTCCAAAAGCTCGACAGGATGCCACTAACAAGAGGATTCTATCATTAGCAACCTCCAGTTTTTCATAAACGTCTGAACTTTGATTCAGTATAAATTAAAAATTTTAAACTTTCGTGAGATTTTTTGCAATATCTAATTTACAAGAAAATTGAAATAAGTATATTTACGTTCTATAAATACAACACAACAGCAAATTTGTGTATTATAAGCTTAATTATTACAATTCTTGTAAATGTTTAAAATCTTGTTGATCCATTCATACGCGTCGTCAATAACACAAGAGCATACAAATTAGAGAGTACAAAAATGCACTGCTATATTTATTTATAGAGAGTAATATTGATTGATGGCACTCTAATAATTAAAAATGATTTTGTTTAAGTTTCAGAGCGCAAAAAACTTTAATTTAAGCATAGTTAATTGACGTCAAATTTCGCAAACGGTAATATAATTACTATTTTCCTCTGAAAAATTCTATCAATCAAATCATTATTATTGTATTGTTGTAATTTAAACCCGTGACAAGTGAGTATTTGCACATGTGCAAATATTCGAATATTTTAAATAAAATTAAAAATGTCAAACGAGCAGACAATGAATGACAAAAATTACATTTTTCCACAATAATAAATTATAGTAGGTGAAAGTAAAAAGGTTTAGAATTTTCAGAGGGATATAGTCGCGTCCAATATTATATCCCTCTTACACGCCATATCTGAATATTTAAATAAATTCGGAAGATAAATGAACTTAATGATATAGCAAATACTATTATAATATTTTGGTTTTCCAAATATTTAAATTTTAAAAGAAAAAATGACTAATTTGCAATTTTAACTTAATAGATAGATTTTAACTTATTCCTAATTAGTATATAATATATTTTTTATCCTCCTGGGAGTAAGAGGATGAACAAAAATGTCGAGCAAATAAAAAGTTTGACATTACACTTCACATAATACCAAGCAACTTTGTAGCGGTTTTAGCAATTTACTGTAAATTTGATGAAAATTAAAAAACAGAATATGTTATTATTAGATTATAAGAAAATGACTCAATTTTATAAACCAGTATTACTTCAACTTCAAATAAAGTGTGAATTCACAATGACCGTAAGCATAAGAAGCATTGATATTATGACATTCGACAGTACCTACTTGACAGCGCACATGGACGTCGCGGAATTTTAATCATGTATGTATTTGTCAATGTTGACATTTCGCTTATGTATTTTTTATGCTCATGGCTGTTATAAATCAACACTAAATTAGGGTTAAGCCTGGGTTAAATTGCCTAATGTTAAAATACCCTACGGCTTGCAACGCATAGATAAAATTAAGAGAGCAAACAAAATCTTCCCTGTTCAACCTTTAGTAGTAATTTTTTGCATTTTAGCTTAAATTCCTGTAGAGCGGTAACCTAATTAAGTTTTTGGATTTGAGAAAATTCAACGAGCTTCACTGATTATTTACTGCGATACCAAAACAAACACTTCATTAATTGTTAAAGCTCAAAGGAAGACTATGTTGAAATGCAAAAGTGACAAAAAATATTGACGAAAGCTAGAAGAGAACAAGTATTTTGTATTGTCCAAGAATTACCTCAAAATCTATAACTTGGAAATTGTAGTGTTTACATGTAACTTTGAACTTCATTCCATTTATAATTTATTTTAATTAATAATAAACATAGTTAAAATTCGATATGAATTTCTAAAACAAATATGTGGTTATTTGCTGTTTATACTGAATGACTTACTATTGAAAACTTCGAAACTTAAACAAGAAAAAAATTGGAAAATTACATCCGAAATCTATAATGCGTTTAAAAGTTCAAAATAATGTTCTTTTTTATGGAATTTAAAGCATTCTGAACATCTTGAATTTGCGGTTTCATTTATCAAATACTTACACAGTAAAAAATTTAAAATTGGAATATTTTACTTCGACGATTTTACACAGTTCTTTTTATGTTTCATACATTTTTTAGCTTAATTTTGTTTATTAAATGAGAAAAACAGCAGAGTAAAAGTTTCATAATAATGTAAAATTTATAAACTATTCAGTAAATTAAAATTAACTAAAAATCAATTATTAGAGTACCTGTTTTTAATAAACATTCAGCTAAGATTTAGATAGATAATTTTAAGTGATTTGATATTTTAATAAAGTTTTTCCTAACAGAGTCCAGTAGTACTTAAATAAAAATTTTAATTTTCTATTATTCATTTTACAAATCGAAGAAAATTACGTATTCTGAATAAAAATTATACTAAATTATTTATTAAAGCTGTTTTATCTATGTGCTTGAGGTTGGTAAACTTCTACGTGGGATGTCCTCAATAGAACACTCACAAAACTTGTAGTCATTTGGTGATTAGAGCTAAGTGTGAAGTTTTGAGTTCGTTTGGAAAAAATGGCACCTACTGCTGATGGTTTGAAGGGTGCATGAAAAATTTATTTACGTTGTAGATTATAATGATCAATTGCTTAACTATAATTTAATTTAATATAAATCTAACTTTTAAAGCATTGTAAAAATGTTATTAGAAATAAAAAAGAAATTTTAAACGTAACAATTTCAAAAAGCTTGTTTAGTCGACCTTTTTTCGACCCATATTAACTTCTATATTTTTGGCCTCTATGTTTAGTAGGTATAATATAATAGTTTATAATTATAAAATTCAAATGTAATATTTTTATCAATAAGTTTTCCAATAATTTACTTCAAGTTTTCAATTACAGAGATTAAATTGAAATTTTGGCGGATTTTTATGGCGACTAAGAAGGTCAAATTTTAGTACACAATTTGCCTCGGAAAATCTTGAATGAAAGCAACTATAAAATGTTTCCCTAACTTCCTAACTAAAGTTCTATCTGATTATCAACAATGAAAAATTTATTCTTAATAAACGCTAACAATATTAATATATTTATCAAAAATTTTATATTCAACATTTGTTATAGTTTGTTAAGAACAAAATCATCCAAGGAAAACTTTCATTAAACTCTCTAAAGCTTTTGTTTAAAATACTAACAATTAGCTATTGTATTAAAAACCTAAAAGTACTACTACGATATAGAATGCATGAAGACTAAATATTTTGTTAGGCTAGATCTATTAGCTAACACTACCTAAAATTTTTAAGTTACACGTGCATAGTACAACACAAGAAAAATAAATTAAGAAAATTAAAAATTTTAATTGTTCTTAGCAGACCACTCTATAAAAACTGTAAAATCTAATCTACGATCAGCCATACTCAGCTTTTCGGTGGATCAGGACACTTTGAAGTTGCAATAATTTCATCTACTACATTATTTATTTACCTAAACGAACATGGTAATAAAAAATTTATTTCACTACTTTATAGTAATATATTTAATATCATACGATAACAATATGTCAAATAATAAAATTGTAAATAGCAAAAACTTTCAATTTTCATCATGCATTTACATTTATTAAAATTTCCGATTATAAAATTAGGTAGGTACCTAATTTATTATTACCTTGACGATAAATATACGAAGTGGCCACCATTTGATAAATGAGGTCTTTTTTAAATTCCTGCTTCCGATCGAGCATTAAATGAAAAGAAATTTTTTAACAACGAAAACAATCGTCGAAAAATGGTATTCAATTATTGCGAGTTGTCCTTAAAATGTAATTTTTTTTTCAGATTAAAATACAAAACTAAATTTAACTTGTAATCGTTCGACGGTGTCTTCCAAAACGGAGCGATTTTATGAAAGTAAAAATATTCGCTTGTGTATCTTCAGATATGAAAAAAGTATCTCTTTCAATTGGTTCCTTTTTTACCCATCATTGCGGAAAACAGCAGGAATCTTGAAAAACTAATTTAGTGTGTGGAACTCACACTAATATAGCCATAACGGTAAAAATAACTATAGTTTCTATTGCCAAAGTAACCTTTTTCTCAATCAACTCACATTTCCAATTTCTTACATTTATTTTGTAATAATTCCTCTTTTTTTACCATTGGCAAACAATTAACTCAGATTTTCAAAAAAACATTAAATTTTTTGCACAACTAAAATAGAGCGTTATAAATTTTTCTATCGTTTTAAAATGTCGCACATCCAGTAAAATACTGTCGCAAGTCGATAATCGTTGTTTCTCAGAAAAGGCATTTTTAAGTACAAAAATACATAATAAAACAGTAAATTATGCCATTTTTAACCCTGAAATATTTTAAATTGGCCAAAAACAATAATTTATTAGATGCCGCATAGTTTTATAAGACTTTTGGTGTGCGTAACTCAATAGTGACAAATTTCGACTTACGACAGTATTTTACTGGGTGTGCGATGTACTATGGTTACAAAGAAGTATAATTCTGGATTTATCATGTTGAAACAAAACATTTTTAACTTTCGAGAAAATTTTGGAGTCACCGTCAGCTGGGGGCGCTATTTCAACGTATTTAATTCGGCGCTACAAGATTTCGACGTTGAATTTATTTTGATACCTGTAGTTTTGACGTGAATATATTATATTATAATAACAACCCAATTCCAGTAGGCATTAAATAAAATCAGACATGTTTCGATCTTATTAGATATAGGCTATTCTCGTAAGCTGTGATTTCTTGTTTTAAAGTTATAGTCATTTAAAGTGTAACCTCTCTGAAAAATCATGAAGTTTAAAGAGCATTTTTAAGCTATAATTTTCTACAAATTGTAAGCGTAACTGTAATGGGAAATATTTTGAGGAAATGTAATAAATTTTTCAGAATGAAATCCGTGCGTTACTATATTAGGCGCTCAATTAAGTGAACAGCCCACGTGGATCTCATCGTTACCACGTATAATTGGGAATCTTTAGAAATAATGAATTGACATTTTCTCTTTTAAAAAATAATGTGAATGAAAGGATTAAATTGAGATCAATAATTCGCTTATAGTTACAATCATTCGGTTTGAAAGAATTCAAAAATTGTAATGTAAAAATTTATGAGTTACGCTTATGGAAAATCTTTCAGTAGTAGCTTATGATCCAAGCCTGTTTTTCCAGCATTTACTATGTAACTATCGAATAAACTGTTTTTTTTATGTAATTAGAAATAGGGGTAATAAAAATAAATAAATTTATTTTACCCTTGGGTGCCAAACTCCTATTGATTTAGATTTACAATTATAGTTCAGAAATTCAGTTCAACTGAAAATCTTGCTGAAAATCAAGGTTTTCCTGTAATTTGAACATCCGAGCATTGTGTCAGCATAAAAATGCTGCTCTCTTGGGACAACGGTGCAAAGCTGCAGAATGCAGTAGAGGTCCTTCTCTTTTCTGCATCTTTAGTGAACCTATAGCTTATCTTGCTATCCAAACCACGGAAAAAATTATTTGGAAACAGCCGAGAGTCGAGCCTAGGAACATTAGGTCCGAAACTGAACTCCCACTCCACTACTTCTCGTACAGTTTGTAAAGTAATTTTTTAAGTAAAATTAAATTAAATTATATAAAATTATTTTACTAGAAGTCTGTTCTGTTATACTTTAATTTCAAAATTATAAAACAAAATGTAGAAAGATGAATGACTGCTTACTAGACGCGTCCAGTCACCCTACCGTGGCATTGGGCTTGGTACAGCTTAAAATTTTTTAGGTGAACTGATTTCAACTTTGGGGCAGCTTGCCCCCTCCAATTTAGCCACTGTTTGCCACGGAACTTTAGTGTTACGTCATTCTAACCTAACCAACCATGGAAAATGTTTTCTTAGGCAACCAATGTTGGTGCTTGTGCGAAGATGTAATATTTACATTTTACAGTATAATTAAGTAGAAATTTATTATAAATTATTCGCGTTCAGTTTGTTGACAGTACTGGGATTAACTGGCATTTCAAATTTTATCGTTTTATATGAAAATTCACTACAGACGCTGAAAACTAACAGAATGATGTTTTTAGATAGCAAGGGGAAGAAATTTTACCTTATATCCGTGACGTTATTACGAAAGCAACCTAAATAAATTTTAAAATGGAACAATTGTCACCGTCGATAAACTCGAATGTAATGCGCCAATTACTGGGTTCAAGTACGTGCATACCAAAGATGTACATGGTTATTGACATTTTGATGACATCTTAAGATAAAGATAAAGAATTTGTGTATGCGATTCAATTGATATTTAATTTTTTAAATTAAACTTTGTATTCCCATGAAATCAAAAGACATTAGGTATACACAAATTGTCTGAATTTCTAATTGCACTTTTAATTCCGTGGCTCGAGGGAAAAAAGAATATAAGTACATTTTAAAGCTAGCAATGGCAAGTTCGTTACTGTTAATCCAACAGAACATAATTTATTTCTTTCACTTTAGGCTAATTTGCATCAATAATTCTATATTTGGGGTCCTCTATATTTTGGTGTACGATCAAAGCAAATTACACCTCGGTGGTTTACCATTGTCTTCCCAAAGGGAAACTGCACCTAACTAATTCGCCTTTGCTTTCATTTTTTTCGGTAATATTTAATAAAATCTTCTCGATGTTTTTTTTTAATGATGACGTTATCGTAAGCCCTATGAAAACCTTTGCGAAATATTCCATTAATTTTATTATTATTGATTAAATTTTAGTAAATTAAGTCACCCCTTTTAAATAAAGCAAATTAAATATTTGCGACTGCGAAACCTTAGATTTTACTATCACGTCTTTACTATGGAATACATTAAAAATAAAATGTTTGGTTTGGCATGAAAATATATTCACGTCGAAATGTCCCAGCGGTGAAACAACTCCCGCACGAAGCAGCGGAGTTGAACCGGCGGTGTTAAAAGTAAAACGTGTCCTTCCGAAACTTTGTAAATATTCTTGTCATCTACATACAAGTATCAAGTTTTATAAAAACAGAAGATTGATTTGACACGAAATAATTTTTTTTTTGTTAAAATTGTGGCAAGTTAACTAAATTAGTTCGTACTATGCGTTTAACGAACAACGAGAAGGTATGCTACCTCTAGGTTTAGACTAAAAATTGCTAAACTATGCACTATTTATTATATCTAACAAATAATGTAACTATTGAACGCTAAATTCTAAAATCTAAACTAAACATATAAAGTAAATAATAGTAATTTTAAAGGACTTACCGTCCGGAAGAGCTCCAAGTGACCACATAAAATCTATAAAATAAAAAGGCGACTTAGTATGGTCCAAGTTTGTACGTGATTAGGTAATAAGTAGTACGAATTAATTAATAAACGCACAAGAACTACATTAGAATCTAAAATGTTAGCATCCATGAAATTTCTTTTCTAGATGTCTACACTACTTTTAATTAAAATTGATCGTAAAACGCGACATAAAAGCAATAATTATAAAATTAAAACGACTCGAAACGTGAAAGTTAACAGCGAAATTGCTCTTTTTTTATAACATCTGCAAACAACAATTCGACCATCCAATCTATAAAACTAATATTATCTATTCTACAACGACTATTACACAAATATTAAGTTTCTTCAAATCTAGTGCGTATTTTTAAAGAATAAAGGTCTTAAGTGCACATAAAAAGCTTAACCGCAGCTTAAAAACTTTATAACTTGTGAAGAAACTAAATCTGCCAACTAAGTTAGTTGTATCTTATACCTATAAAATATTGCACGCTTTTTAAGTATGCAAGCTACATTTATTCTAACAAACTATTTAAGTTAAACTAATGAAGAAGATATTAAACTTTACGAGTACCTATATATCTTGAACATAATGATGCCCGTGGGACGGGCAAAGCTGTACACAAAATTATATTTTAAAGACAATTATTTCTTTGTATTACTTACTCTTATACCTTCTTTCTACGACTAATACTAATAATATACAAAATATATTTTTAGTAATTTTAACTTATCTAAAAGTAACTTAATGTTAGTAACTGACTATGTAACTCGTCTACAAAAATATTAGTTATAAAAGAATTTAGTTATACTTTCTTATAGAAAACACTGAACTGACAAACAAAGTTGTAATATTTACACGAAAAGTATGAATACAAAAAATTCAGTGTTTTTTCTTTAGAAAAATAGCGTGTCTAATCTACTAGACAAAACGAGTGGATCGCACCTTGAGTAGGTTAAGGAACATGAACGTATACAAGACGAGGGCGAATCTTCAGAAAAGACCAACAAGGAAGCCTCGTAAGACCTGAAAACGAGGAACTACTGCCCCGATTTTGTGTGAAAATTACATGAAATATTCTAATGCTACCCTAATTCCTAAATCTCCTACGCACTTTACAAAATTATATCTCCTAAGAAGAACGAGCGAAGAGAATTATGTTACGAATAAAACTGCAAATTTACATAATAATAAAAACTTGTATAACAGGATTAAAAAAAAAACGAATTTGCAATTACATTCGCTCGCTCGAACTGAGTACATTAAATTCTTAGCATAGACACGCTGAAATTTCATGAAAACTATTAAACTTGCTAAATTAATGATTTACATTAGCTTAAAAAACTATTCTAGAAATATTTCTTATCCTAAATAACTCCTACAAGAAATATTCGCCTATCTTTAATTTTTAAATGTAAAATTCGAAAAATACAGCGTAGCTGGTGGATATGGTAACGTGACGGGGAATCAACGTATCAAACATTTTCAAACTACTCTACAATAATTTTGATATGTTTCGTTTAATCTAACCTACTAAAACTATCAACTAATTTATTGTTACATTTCCTTTGTAGTAAAAAAATTCTAATCAATCGTAAAGGTGTCTACACACAGCCATACCAACGCTTCATACCTTCTTTATATCATTGCCATGCCAGATGCCCCGAATTGAATTAAAATTGTTATTTTGGCTTTATTATGTCTCAAAATAAATAAATTTTATATTTTTTGTGTGCTACAAAATTCTTCTTCACATCAGTCCTCCAGTGCCTCGCTGTAGTATTATTATTTGAAATTATCACTTTAGAGTTAAACGGACACCGAATTTCATAGTAAATTAAAATTTATTTTATAACCTGTGTTTAAATGGAAGTAAGTAATTATAATTTAGCGCAATAAATCACACTATTGGACAAACAAACACATGCTAAAATGTAAATCTTACTTGAACTTAGCATTCGGTGACCTATTAGCTTTATTGTTTAATTAAAATTATAGTTATGTCCCTTCAATTTACTTATGAAAATAATTATCATAGTAATAAATAAATAAATGTAACAATTTTACGTTGTGTTTTGGGTTATCTGACATGCCAAGCTTGGAACGCAATTTTAGCATGGCCGTGAATATCAACCTTAATACTGTGAACTACCAGTCTTAAATTTCGTACCGATCTAATAAATTTTGGGCACTCGAAAGTAAACTACTTCTAATGATAAATCATCACAGATTTTCCCTGAACCAGACAAACGCTACGCCAATTTTCTCTTAAAGAAGAAAAACGGTTAAAAAATTATTTAAATATATTGAAACAACACGGGAAAGAGTGCGTTTCAAAATTTTTATGACGTCACAACACCGTAATTCATATTAACTTAATTTTCTTGATGAAAAAGTTTTACTAACTAAAACGACTACAAATTCAGACAAGCCGACTACTGTCATAAATTTACTTTCAGTTATAAAAGTTTATATAAACTTCTAGCCTAATTTAATAATATAAATATGTACTAAAAATATACATACAAATATTTTAAAATTTGCCCCAAGTTCAACAATAATATTATTAAGTTATCCATTAATGGAAAAATTACAATTTTGTTTCAAAAACAAAAAAGAAGCACGGATGGATAATTCGTTGACTTTGAATTCGCCAAAATTTTAATTTCACCTTTAAAAAAGAAATTTCCTTGGGAAAAATTGTTACTTTAAATGTGTAAAAATGTCACGATTAAATAAGCGTTAAAAAGATTTCAAGTTTCGATTTTATTGGTGTGACTGGATGGAAACTTTTTCCTAAAATTTTCCTCTTTGCTTTATGAGGTAAAAAATGATCAACAAAAGATAAATTTGGATAAATATAAAAATTTAATGCGGCCTTGTCATTGGCGAAATTATAGGTCACAGACCCAAACTTGTAGTGGGTAAAGTGTTAGCGTAAACTGCGGGTAATTCCAAACTTTGCAATCCTAAAAGATCGCTCATGCTATAGGTCAGAGTAGGCGCAACCCTGGCGGAAAGGGGTCTTAGGGTTGCGGGTGCAGCTAGGACACGTTTGCACCCCGTCACGTCATACACAGCGGGGGCGTAATGCATCGGTGCCGGAGCCACAGCAATAGCTGCCACCGGGATACTGTGGCCCGCTGTAGCTACCGGCATACTCCCGCTTACAGGAATGGGATAGGGGGTGTACCGAAATGCAGAAGTCGCGGAGCCGCTAGCCACGGGTCCAGGATTCAGCATTAGCAACTCACCGTATGTACCGCGCCCTGCCGCCCTTGTTTTAGCCAAGTTTGCCGGTAACATTACTTCTTTTGGTTGTGCTTTCTTACATTCAACCTGAAAAGAAAAGAAAAACAGTGAATAAAAAACACAATTTAAATTATTCGTTATATATTATCAAAGACCTAAATGGAATGGCGTTCGGTAATTGGAACTGTTGCTCCGCAATTCACTCTTGATTGTAAAACATTGGACGTGGAAACGATCCCAAAGATATATGGAGAGCTTTATTCTAAAGCTTCAAGCTTGTAAACTTGAGAAAGCACCGCTTTAGACGGAAGTGGGGTATGTAAATTTTCTAATAGTGGACAAACAAGAATAGTTTCGTATATATTTCAAATAAGTAATGGTTTGAAAATCGTAATAGCTGGACTTTGGGGACGCATTTTGTGTAACAAGCAGATTTTATTTTGTAGATGGAAAGAAAACAAATGTTTGAAATAACGAGTAGGATTAAAACTCTGGCGGGCAATTTACAAGCATTTCCGAGAAGGAATGTCCCGCCCTATAACTTCAGCATTCTCCAGATAATGATAGTGATATAAGAAATGTCTAAGTGACGAGGTTATTAATCCATTCCTTAATAGGAAAGCCTTCCGCAGGACAAATGTGCGACCTTTGTTAAATAATCCACTTATTTTAATTTAGATGTTCGCTTTTCAAGAGAATAAAAGTTGCAATAAAACGTATTCATTCGTCAAAGTATATTTAGCATTGCAAATAACTTGATTCTTAACAAAACTTCTAAAATAACTTTTCCATATAAAAATAATAAAGTAACTTACCATTTTATTGTTAATCTCATGGAAGTGGATTTCGCAAACTTTATCTACAACATCTTCACTTTGAAATGTCACAAATCCGAAACCTGAAACAAAAAAATAGTTTTAGTTCGTTTTCGGTGGATGAAAGCGAAAATAAATCATAAGGTTTCCCCCCGATCCCGATGCGATGGTTCATTCTAATCGAAATAAACCGTCGTTGATAATTTTGAGTTGCGATGTTTTATATTATCATAATAAAGGATTTAAAACCTCGGAAAACAATGTGGCCACTATTTTAGAAGTCAACTCCTATTTAACATATCGTTAAACTTTTACAAGCGTATTTGGAAGTTTAGTTTTGTCATAAAGTTTGGTATACGTTAAACACTCACTCATAGTTCGTTATGCATAATGTGAAAAAGCGAAGACAGTTTTTGAACAGAAAGTTGGAGTGGCAAAAACAGATTTAGCCAAGCTTCAGACTTTCAGGTGCCGTGTCAGCATTAGTCAATGTCGAAAAGTTGACAACTCGAAAATATCAATTATTGAAATGAAAATAATTTTTAAAAGACAGCGTTAAAAAAATTATTACATGTGCGAGCTAACAAAATTTTGGGATGCTGGCGAACTTTTCCTTTCCATTTCCTCCTTTCAGTCCAACAGATAGGTAATAACTCATCCTCAAGCGTTCGTCCTGACAGGCGAGACCGCGAAAAGAAGAAAATCGGCCGATTCAGCAAAAGGCTCGGTCTTTTGTCACACCCGGTGCGCTTTAATACACAGTATCTCATATCTTGCGAGCTAAATGAGATTAAACGATATGTGCATACGTTTTACGCTATCGACTTCCTCAAGCGCAATAATGCCCACACGATGATAAAGCACAAGCTTTACGCTAAGCTCTTAAAAGCACTAAAACTTAAATCACCTAATAATTTTGGTTACATTATTTTACTAGCAAAAATTTTTAATTCCAAAAAGAAAATAAATCAAGGATTATTAAATTATTTATTGTTAAACTGTACGATGCAATCCGACCGTTTTTTCGTCGAAAAGTCAGCCCTAGTAGGAGAAGCTAGGAAACATTTAATACAAAATGGTTTTAGAACAACGAAGTTAGAAACCACTGCCTAGTAACTTAAGCCTCAATTGTAATCTAATTGTAATTACAATTTAGGAACACTCGGTGGCTAACGGCATGACTTATGTATAGGTTACCTTCTCCGCAAGAAGAATAAATAATTGATTAACCACCACCAAAAATACAATATCATTATTTGATGGCAGTAATAAAAAAATTATATCGCCATTAAAATAAAACACCGTTCTACTTAATTAGCTCCCTTTGTCGTAGTTTATGGAATTATGTCCCACCAAAATTGTGCAAGTAATATTGTAATAAGGGACCACTTTGACGTTTCGAGCTATAAACTCACGATTTGAAGTGTGCAAGGCGAAATATTAAATTTGATGTTTTAGTTTTCAGCTGACGTTCCAGGATGACAAAACTTGTTTGTTAAAAGTTATTCCAAGTTGGAAGGAAGCCTCAGCAATTTCTTTATAATAATAGCATTTTTAATTGTAATCGCGCCAAATAAATTAGTTTAATTTCCATAAAAATGCCCCGCTCGAATATAAAAGTGCGATACTCATTCTCACGTAGTGGCGCTACATCAGCACGAGGCGCTGCATGAGATATCTGCATTAAATGTGTCAGATTATAAGCTATGAAACTCATTTACATAATTGTATTATTTGATATACGGATTTTTTAAATAGCGCGGAAATTATATGAAAGCGGCAAGATTGAAAATTCAGTTTTCCAACTGAAATATCGACCGTTGTACACCTATTGGAAAACATGGTTTAGTTGGGCGTGCGTTTGTTACAGTTGGTGGACGTTGGGGCCCTATGTTCCGTTAATTAATAACGAGTGTCAGGCAGCGGCCAACTGTCTATATATAGATACATTTGCCATGAATCAGGATTATTTATGACTTTAGGTGTTTGTTATTGGCTCTTCTAGGCAACATATCTATTCAAATTAATGTTCTAAGCTTTCCGATAAAATAAAGCCAACTTGTGACGTGCAGAAAAAAATGCCAACTTGGATAGCTTTCGTTCCTCGCCCTAGGCTAGATTATGCCACCATAAAATGTGTGACTTACGACGAACGCATAGTTAAGTACCGCACTTACTCATCAAAACTTTTTTAATCTAGGCAAGATTATGATGGTAAATCAAATGTTAGAATTAACTAGAAGGGAAATTTTCTATTTAAATTAATAAAGTTGCCATTGCCATTTGCGGCATTCGTGCGTTAATTTATTTTACAAAACAGAACAGACAGTCATGCATAGTAAACCTCGGTAGTCCATATTGCGCACTAGGATAGTCCATTCTAGAGAATCCCTCAGGATATCATTATTGTATGTACAAGTCGGTGCTGAGTGGTGACATTTGCAGGAGCCCGCAGGGATCCATGTAATTCCGCGCTCTCTCTGACATTTCTAGACCCAAATGATCCATCCTGTAAACTGCTTTGTGACTCAACGTCCCCAAACGTAATCCCTCTTAAAAAAAACTTAACGGTGTATCGTAATACTTTATCGTGATTAAATAATAAAAGTGTGGTACTTTCCTAGCACACTATTCCTAAATTAAAATGTTTGGAATATTTTCTGTTACTACCTTTCATCCGTCTTTCGGTATGGGTCAGAGAAGGTTGGGTATTTAACGATGCGGATATACAAGGACATACATCGTTACCCTTTATACCTTACAACAGCTTCTGCGATCATTCGTCTATTGAAGTAAGTCATAAATGTTAACATCAAAACGGTGAATTTGTGTTAATAAATTAAAGTTGGCAAAACAAAGAAAACCTTAAAAACTTTATTTTCATCAACATTCTGGATTTATTGAACACTCAAATTTTGATATTGATGATTTGAGTTAACTTTTTCAAAAGTCACAAAAAAGTTTGTAAAAAACATTCAACTACCGAATTAGGTCAAACATCTATTAGCAATTCGTGTGAAACAAATAAAGTATTTGGTTAAACATACGTAAATGGAAGCAAAACTTTCGTCGCACCTCTAACTTACTGGAGACGTTCCTGGCGTCCTCGAGGCGCCATTACATTGATTCCCCCAACTCCAATCACTTGTTTGTCGACACACCGGTTTCGCATTCCGCTGGCATTCCCGTTTTCCCATGAATATATCATCAAACTACAAATATCGTAGGATCGATCCAACTCTAATTTGTAGGAACTACTACTCCGCTAAAGCCTTATCAAATATTCTAATTTGCTAGTGTCAAAATATTTGTCGCGAAAGTGAAAACAAATAACTCGATAAGAAAGTAATTTCGTGTGACTTTCAAATATAGGTTATACAAATTCAAAAAGGAAAGTTGTGAAGAAATTTTTTAGGCGACGCGATGACGCGCTATATATCAGGTTTGTTAGTTTCCTATACTCCCACTAGAGAAGAGTAAACAAACACGCAAACTTGGTTCCATTTCCCTGAATTCCCAACGTATCCTAGACTTATCTTAAGAACGAACGACAGAACTCTTGCAATTGTTTTCGGAAATTGGATGAAGTTTGAAAAATGTTTTAGCGAAAAAAGTCTCATCGGTAAAAATAAATTTGCGGGAGGCATAATCGCATTATTTCGTTATGAAAATAGATTGGTTATTAAGCGTACATAGGTGGAGTTGTCGAGTTGACTGTTCACATCGTTAATTAGCGCCGTGCTAATGAATCAATCCGGAAGTCGCGAATAATATGTCGTTTCGACTCCATCATCATCACGCGATGGACTAACTCTATCATCGCCTGTAAATCGCTCCGTTTCTCATCTATCTTCATTTCCTGGATGGCTACGACCCTTCTCGTTGCCTTGTTAATTTGCAGCAAAAATGTACTGCTGCTGTAAATGAAATAGAAACGTTTTTGCTATCGTATAATTTTCGTTTTACTTATTCCATTAAGTTATAAAAAAGGAAATAGTGAATTAAGTTAAGTTGGTCTTATGATTCGTGACAGTCGAGGGCGTGGAACTGTCAATTTTCTCGGCAATTTAATACTTTTGAGTAGCCGTAACATTTTAAGAAGTAATACATTTTATCGATTTGCAATTACTTAAATATAAAGCCACTTTGAGAAGTTGTGGAAAGTTTATTTTAGGTGTACTCGTGTACCAACTTTCTTTAAGTTCTAATAAATCTTTTAAAAGAGCCGAGAATCTAGAGCCGAAGCAGCACTAAACGACATAATCGTTTAATTCAATTGTGAGTTGTGTGTCTCTTGTTTATGTTCACATATCAGCGCGTCGAGAAGTTGTTGTAAAGTTGCTCGAAGATGAGGCCTCCAGTTATTTATCGTCGTAGTTAACGCCATATACAGACGCTGTTAGGGATTGGTCTTTCCTGCTACCCCACAAATAGACATTGAAATATCTACAGACATTACAATTTGCCCACACTGCGTTGATTTGCGAGTTGTGGAAGATAATTTATTTAAATTATACAAAAAGAGTCCCCTTTAGAGAGAAATTTATCTCTGCAACTCAGACTCTTAAGTGCCTTTCAAATAGACAGGTCTCAAGTGCCTTCTTGTTTTGCTTAGACAACCCAAAACAAACTTGTGAATTTTGTCGTCCTCTTTATATTCGTTTAGTTCAGATATGATCAAAACATAATCCATTTTACAAAACAAATTAAATTAACGACCTTTCATTCTCATAGAAGGAGCCAACCAACTTCGATTGGAGGAATTATTTGAAAATTCTTTATTGAATTTCAAAAGTATAAAAGCGTCCAAAGCTTTTACGTTTTTAATAAACCAAATAAAATCGTTTCGTGTATCTTTTTAATTTATGACAGTTAGGTAGGTAGGTAACTAGCAAAGCATTATTAACAAAACGAACGATAATCCTATTATTCTTTAATCTTTTACCACATTTTCGCTCACGTTAATTTCATTTTCATTTAAAGAACGCATTCCAGCTTGTAAATCAAAAAAGTTTCATAAATATTAACTATCGTTCAAACATTTAAAATTATGTACATGTATAGGAATGATTTACGACAAAATTCGCATATACATTGTATATAATTTATTCCAACATGCCAACATCTAGCATAAAATACAAATCATTTATTCCAACAATTCTACGACCAAATTTTCCACTCCCTTGTATAAAATTTTCTCAAATCCCTAAACTAGTACCTACTCTATAGTATAAGGGATCTGGTTAAAATGTGTGGATTACAAAGCAGTTCAATGTAGAATTGCGCGGGCCGCACCGGCCGCACAATCCGACTTTAAGCTCTAAATAACATTCAGAAAGTTGGAAACAGATTCCATGTATATCTGTCTCTGAAAGAGCATGCGGCTGTCCGCTTCCACCGCACCCTGCATACCGTTGATCTTTTGATTTTACAGCAAAATATATTCAACAAATCCGTGACCACCGTCGGTAAGCCATACAAAAACTAATACAACTCTAAAAAGTTTTCTATTAAACTTTTATTTTACAAATACGATCAAAATTCAACCCAATTTTACTCTTTTTTCAATTATGGTTAACTTGTTACCACTCGGCGGTACAAGCTTTGTTATTTTACTAAAACATGAAATCAAAATAAACATTATTTACTAAAGTTTTTTTGCCATTGAAAAACTGTAATTCCTAAACCGCAATAAAACAAATCTGTTAGAAATTCCAGCTAAACTATTTTTATCTCTGACAAAATATTTTATTTATTTCTTTTTTTATTTACAATTCCGCCAGGATAGGTAAATTTCATTGTTCCTGGCCAATTGCTTTTACTGATCTAATATTATAATTTCTGTAGCCCATCTCTGTTTGGTTTATGGTATAAATAACGTTCTTTAGCATGTTTTAGTACTCAAGGCCGAATAACTATGACCTTCATCTTAAAAAAATATTTAAGATAAATTGGTACAAAATGATGTGTTTTAGAACCGACCTATTTCATATCTTACAGAAATAATTGTGCGATTCAAAAACTTAAAGAGCATAGAATTAGAAGCCGTACACAAAAATGTTAATTTCCGTTTAAGATTTGTACTCCAATTAACTGCTACGCTAAGGGAAATTACAAATTAGATTTATAAGACGCATTTTACTTTGTTAAATTGAGTAATTCTTTGGATACACTGCCAAGTTAATGATCATTAACTTTCAGTCTGTCGAAGGTATACGGTACATCAAATATTTTTTTGATAAGAGTTGATTAACGCAAATTTTTGTTTGTCGACAACAGGTTGATCTTAAAAGTTACAAATCTGTGAAATAATTTATTATGTACTAATTTTAAATTGCCGATTATTGTCTTTCCTAAGTTTTTACTACTTATGTGCTTTGTGTTTTACGAGTATGTAAATTTATTTGATAATAAATTATCTACTTATTTATTGTATAGAACACATGGTAAGTTAGTTGGCATATACTTGTTAGAGGGCCATAAACTAAATAATTTGATGATGCTACCACTTAACCATCAAAGAGAAAAATGTCAGGTTAGTAATCTGTCAAGCTGGGTTTATACACACGTCGTAATGTGACGCAACGTCGCATTTTACAATGCTGATTGACTAAACTGCGTTTGTTTTTCCTGTTGAATCAATCAGAATCGTGGAACATGGGGTGCGTCGCGTTAGGATAGCCGTATGAATAAATTCAGATTTAGTCGATGGTTTTAGTGGTTTTATTTCAGGCAGGGAATCAATAAGTTTAAAAAGTAACTTAAATTAAGAATTTTCAGGTACTGAAGTGGGTGAAGGAATTCTGTAATCTGAAGGTAATATAATATAAAATACAAATTACGTTAGTAATTAAACAATAAAATTTAATTAATGGTTTTTTATTTTCTAGGTGATTATTTTCCGAGGCAAGCCATAGTTTTCTTAAAATAATTATGTTTGTTGTGGTATTTATCTATTTTCATTTTCTTCCCTTAGCAGTAGTCTAATATTCATACATTTTGACAGACTTAACAGCCGGTTAAAACATTTGAATTTTAACTGTAAGCTAAGGCACACAAATAGAATTATTAATCAAAAATCACTTAAAATATTTCATTTATAGCTAATGACAGGAGAGGACTAAAAATATAATATGTTTGATTCAGATAAAAATGAAAGATGGCGTGAGAGTGGAAATTGATGAAATAATGAAATATCTGGGTTATAACATAAATGTGGCTAGAAAACGGGTGACAGGAGAAATTTGTGAAGAACATGAAAATGAAAATAGACTTATTGAATGCAAAAACCAGGAAAAGAAAAATTTTAACACTTTCTCCTCGGTAGGCAATGGTAAATTACAGAGCTAATCTGGTAGGAGAAAATAGTGCTCACCAAGCTCTTTTAGGGTAAAAGGCCATGGAAGATTGACACTAATCCCTATGTCTGGAAATAGTCGAAGTGTATTCTGTCAAGAGAGCCCTTAAAGATGATCAAATATTTTATTTTAATTTTTATAATTCAAACTAAGAACAAAAATTCAATGAAACTAAGATTAACAATTTTCTGAATAAAGTGGAGGGCAATTTTTTCGCAAATATGATCCTAATTAATTAATTGCACACAAATGAGTTGCCCAAAATAGCTGAATATGGTATAAGGACATCTTAATTATTGAATTTCTGTTAATTTCAAACAAAAAATTTTTGTTCAAGTATCTTACTGACGTTATTTTTTGCTTCTTTTATTCTTTTCCCATGATTCCACTCTCCTTATACCATGCTAAAGAGTTATTGAACTACTAATAATTTTGTATTAATAGGTCCTTGTACTACCAACCTAAGTAGACGTTTAAATTATCAGAAATTTTTAGCCAGGTCCGGCTTTCGTCTGATTTCTATTATTGTTTTACTTCAGTTTGATATTAACCAAAATTAGTTTTCGTATGTTGAACCACAATAAAAAACTGTCCCAAGAATAAAATTGCACATTATGCTGTACCTAACCAATAATCATTTTAGGTACAGATTAGAATCATAAGGACTTAATATAGAACATAAACAAAATCGGTGTGACCTATTCCAATCTTTTCACAATTTGGAGGTCATATCCTCACACGCAGAAAAATTAAAGTTCAGGAATAATTTGTCATAATTTGTTAATCAAATTCGAATACGGCCTCATTTTAATCTTTTGTAAGCAGTAAAATCAAGAGGCCTTATGATCTAACTCTGTGTCCGTCCGTCCATCCGTATAATTCAAAGTCAATTAAAACACTCTTTGATTTAACAACGATCTGAGATGATAGAGGGGGGTTTGTTTCATTTAAGTACCAGTCTTTAATTTAATTTTCTTTGTATTGTATGTTTTAAAATTTAGATAAAAAAACTCGGAAGGAACCTGACTGCAAGAGAAATGAAAAATTAAGGCCATTCAAAACCACCAAGTTACCTACATTGATTTCTGGATTTGTTCTGGAGGGCAAGACAAGCTCGCGCGCACTTAGGCCACCAATCGGGCCCATTGTACTACCTCCGGTTTCAGTTACACCCCAGTCCTGTCATTCCCCATTGAGCCAATCCAGTTTTAGGATGAACTCTAGGATCCTGGCAGGTGGAGTGTCCCTGATTCTGGCCATGTCAGGCCAGAAGTCCCCCAACACAGATCCTCTCGTTGAAGTTAACGCCGGACAGTAACAGAGTACATGTTCGGCTGTTTCCTCCTCTTCATTGCATCCACGACATATTGGGTCTTCTGCATATCCCATCATGTGAAGATGTTTGTTTAGTCTGTAGTGTCCAGTTAGAATCCCTGCAATTATCCGCAGATTGACTCTGGACAGTTTCAGATAGTATCTAGCATGTTTCCAAGAGGGTGCGGTTATTGCAGCCCTTGCTTGACGACATGTTGTTATTTGTACCCATCTGCGGGTGTGCAGTTGTAGGGTATGTTGTTTTAAGAGTGCATCTAGAGCTTTAACTGAAGGCGTGATCATCGGCTCCGGGCCGCAGGGAAGACTATTGGAACCGCGTCTTGCAAGTTCATCAGCTCTTGTGTTGCCCTCATCACCTTGATGTCCCATTGATTATTATTGATTATTATGATTGTTATTATATAATAATAAATAAATATTTTAAAAGCTAATATAGTAGAATTAACACAATAATATTCAATTTACATTAAATTATGTGCATTTGATAGCTGATGGTGTATATTTTGAATATTTTATTTAGCTGGTTAAATTTAAAAAATATTTGTTTATAATAATGTGAATACTAATAATTACGGGACGATTTTAATATTAATAATTTTGCTAAAATGTTGTTTTATTTATACAATTTTATTATTCAAGTGGAATATTCCGTTAATAAAGAGTATTACTATTATTGCAATTATTGAATTTAGCTGTGTCATTTTGGAATAGACTACCGGTTGTGCAATTAACAATTGTGCTATATTTTGTATTCATGTGCTTTTTACAATGTGATGGGAAGTAGAATCGTTGGTTTCTGCAAATCCAAGTAATTATAAAATTAATGTGATGCAGTTTGAATAATTTTGAAATAAAAATAGGAGAGGGCTGAAGATCGTGAGAAAAAATGCAATCCACATAGCCGATTTCCAGTTCTGCTATTTGCGTTCTACATAGCATGGTAATTTTCTTTTTAATCCACTTTATTGGAAATTAAATGTAACATACTTTGACGGGGTTATTGTAAGATTAGAAATTACGTGTTAGAACCCCAACTGTTCCAGCCAAATTCTACGAATTATAATATAAGACTTTAATCGAAATACTGTGGCAGAAGCCCACAATTAAGTGAGTATATCATGATTAGATAGCTAGGTTGGCACGCAGAGTGGCGCAATAGATAGACATACCGCACTCACTTACATTGATAGTCACATACTCACGCAATATTTAGATCCTGATGTAATTTACAGCGCAGCAGGTGTTCCACGCTGTAATAAACCTCGTACTTGCCCTGCTTACACCACCCTTTCGCTTACAGGATTTAACTGCCAGGGCCGGTATGGTTTATAATTTTCAAGCTGCATTAAACTTTCACATAATTTATACTAAAAAATAAGAAAGCAGAAATTTTATTGTCACCCGGGAAAATTCACCTCAGCACTTGGGAAAATTTTGCAACAAAATAAAACCTTGATGATGTAACTATTCGGGTTTATTAGAGTATGTATGTAGTATATCAATCTAGTTAACAAAATAAAACCTCAACATAAAAACCGTATAAAACACGAGTGGAAATTAAAAAATGTAAAATATTTAACCCCTAGTTGAAAACGCAATTATGGGAGGACATGTACTTTACAATGGTAAATTTATGTGTAGCAATTATGTAACCCAAAATTCGCATTTTGTATTCTATTCGAAAGCTTTATTTACGCTTCAGTAATAATTAGGTGTCACTTTGCATATTTCAGGAACAGCAATATAAGGTTAATGTAAAGTTTACAATTTTACAGTTTACACCGGAGCGGAGGTATATAAGGTACGACGATTATCACAATAATTTCGACGGTATAACAATCTTGAGAGTTATACGACTAGACTAGTACTTGTAAACGTTCTAGTGCTTTAGCAAGTTAATAAAAATCTTTGTATTAGAACAAGGAAGCGTAGTTCCTCTCATAGTAGACAATTACATTAACGTTTTACAGAGTTAATGGTTATAAACCCTTACTTTGGAGAGAACAGGAGGTATAGTTAAGTAAAGTTTACAGAATAATATTAAGATTATCAAGTTTTCCTAAAGTGACATTTAAGAACCGGGTACTTAGTAAATAAAACCTTCGTGTACAGCAAACACTATTATATTTGAAAATTTATGATCGAATTAAACGTAAAGACATTAATTAGTAATGTAGGGTGTTTTCTAATACAGGAAACTAACATATGATAAATACCGATAGAGAAGGGTGGAAAACGTTCGATCGAGGAAATAACAAAGTGATGCAGGATCACGCAATCCTTCTCGTAAATCGCTGGTATCCATTAATCGGTCTATCTTGGATGTGGATTGAATCACGCACAGTGTACTGTATTCACGAACATTAGGAAATTTAATTTTTTTATAAACCATTTCCTCACTTAACACTCAGATAAAATAACCGTTACGCATAATCTACTAAGACTATTCCAATTATTATTAACTTAATTTAGTTTTAAAAATAAAAAAGAGAGTGATAGGCACACCAACTCGTCCGCTATTATCAAAAAATTAACTTTACATTAACATTTAATTTAAATAAATCCCAATAAACGTGCCTTTAAAGTGTCGGGATTACAAAGCTTTTCTTTTAAATTTATGTTAGGGATTTGGTCAACTTCAATTATTGGAAAAACCAACGTTAGTCACTTTCAGAATTTTAAACCGACAGGTGTCAGTTAAGAAAATATTTATTTGATTTTTTTACATTCCTTCCGTACCTTAATAGCATTTTTTTTAAATAGTTAAAATCACAAAATAAATGTCAAGTTTTAGAAAAGGGTAACAAAACATTTTAAGTGGAAGTTATACGTAAATTTCATGTCATACGTAAATATAATAAAGGAAACAAAGGAGTCTGTTTTGAGAGCTACATAGGCGAATTAAACGTCCTATTGTTATCTATTGTGTAATATATTCAAATATCTGCGCCAGTTCCGAACTGTTAGTTGACCAAAAGCAGTATTTCACAGATATTGCGGCATTTATGATGCTAAAATTCAAACTTGCGCCCTTTAGCTACCACCGATTTAATTACTAGTGCCGACACATTAGCGCCCTTGGTAATCGCTTTAATACCTTCCCATCCACCTGATATTATACACACCGTAATATCCTATCATTAGTCGGGGTCAGCTTTGCCTCTGTGTAACTAATATCCTTATAGAATTTTAATATTTATACAAGAAAACCGCCAAGCATTCATTTACTTATTCACCAAAATTAGTTATAACCGATATCACTCGGTTTTCTTTTTTTCTTTTAAAGGTCATCTAAAAACGAATTTATATTTTTAATACTATAATCCTTGAGATAATCACTTGAAATCACTACCCACATCAAAAGCTAATTAAACTAAATCAATTATTAGATACATACATTTTTAAACGTGACGCAAAAATGTTCGTTGTATAAATCATTGGCACAAGAGACGAATTTTAACCCCGTCTTCCAATAATTCTAAATTATAATCGACAGATAGAAGCCGTTAATGTTATAATCCGTGATGGTTTGAAGTGGGGTTAAATAATTAATACAATTTCTAAGCACCATCATGAAAGTTACTTATCGAGTGCATATAATTCATGCAAACCCTGCAGTTTAGCTAATGTGGCGTTCATATAGCCTATTATACAAGCCAGGTATTCACGAAAGCAGATTCTACATTAATTAATTTAAACGTGACGGGAAGACTATTGAGGATTTGTATTCTATGCGAATTGGCATAGTTGTGTGAATGTTATGGATATTAGGGGATTCCCAAACGAACCTCTCTTGTCAAAATGTCGGAATAAACAAGCACCCTTAAGAGATTGCCCACTCACAACACATAATTATTGTTTAACTAGTAAGACTAAAGTTCAAATTAAATCAACTCCAAATTATATGTATGTAGCTAAAGCCAACGGCGAAATAATAGACACTAAACATTCAAATTAATAATATAAAGCAACAAATCGACAAGCAGATTATTATTATCAGCAAATTCGCTAATGTAACACCAAAAATAATGAGAATCGGGTAACTTAAAGGCAATTATTTTCCAAATAATAAACAAACCAAACCGCAAATCAAGCGATGCGAGGTAAATGTGGCAACAAACATAAATTAATGAGCACACGTGTATAGTGTCAATTATTCCACTATAAATGCATCGGGGTTTGCTTGTTAAGAAGAGAAATGCTATTATAATTTACACACGAAAGGAACGAATGTAATATACCGCAAACTCATCGAGAACTGTGGGTTTATGATAATTTTTCGCTGAAAAAAGCACAGCCTTTAGAAAGTTGCTCCATATATCCTGAGTTAGGGCACCAAAACACCCTCAATTTAGTCATTGAAAAAAAGAAAGAACACTCGCAACGTGTATAAATTACTTTCCTTTGGAAACAATAAAAAAGTACAAAACAAAATAAAATAAATTACTACCAAAACGAATTAAATTTTAACCAAATCCATTCAACAAACTTTACTTCAATAGCAATGAAAAACATTAAGTTTAACGCAAAATTGCTATCTTGAATATGTTTGAATTTCTGAAGCAGTGGTAAGAATTAATAATAGTTAACTATTTTCATTAATCAATTTATTAGAATTTAAAATATTATTTTAATAAACACATCGAAAATTGTTCAAGTAACTGATGATGTATTTAGTTGACGAAATTTTCGTTACGACGAAATTTTTAATACGTAAGTATAGAAATTGCGTAAAGAATTTCTGACAGTGGCGGAACAACACTAATTAAATTTTAAAACAATGGAGAATAACAGAATATAAAGTTAGTTGCAGAAATTATTTAGTTTCGTCCTTAATCATTTAACAGTATCAGATGGGGGGTGAAGTTGATCAACGTTAAAATATCGCCCAAATACCCTATATTGATAAAATCGTTCTATCCTGGACAGGTTCTGTTTTATTAGTTCTCCGAGCAGAGGGTTAGTAATTTTAACATTAATCTGCTTTACCTCCATGTGGTCCGCTTCACCAAATTTGATCTGTTTTATCGAAACGACAAAAAGATATACAAGTGACCCCCATTTTGTGAAACAGAAGGCCGAACAACAATAGCCTTCATGTATTAAAGGGCTACGAAGCGTCAGGCGTAATGAAATGCCGCATGACCTTCTAGTAAAGTGTACTGTTGAAGTGTCAGTTGAAACCTTTTGTACTGATGATTGAAAGTCATTGACAACCACAGTAACATGAACACAAGATCGCTTCAAATCTCTGTATATTATGATGATATAACATTAATAATATTAGATGCTAGACGGTTCGAAATTTTTGTAAACCATACACTGACAGGCTAAGGAGCGGGAAACCGCAATTCTAACTCTGGTAGCTTCGGAAACTCCGCTGTGATTCAAAAACCTAAAATCTGTGAACTATGGAGAAGGAAACGGATAACAACCCTCTTAATAATCTTCTTGATTTTTCACATCACATCAAATTACAAATATTTGCATGGATGGAACAAATCGTGCAATGTCCAAAAATAAGAGTAAATACAACTAAAAAAGGAGAGAAAAACGAGAGAGTATGGTAAAACAGAAAGCAAAGAACATACGAGAGTGGAAAAAGGTGATGAAAAAGGTCAAAGCGCACCAATCGCTCTAGAGTGCATAATAGGGAATGGAACCAGAGAAAGGACTAATACCCCAAATATGACATGAAAATTCATAGAAACATTCAAATAAGGTTGTCGAATTACGAAAGAAGAAAACCAGAGTACGTAATTTACTAAGCTAATCTAAAGTCATTTTTGAAAGAGACGGTCATTTGCCTTGTAGATAACGCGATCAACTGCAAATGTGAGGTACCGGCTTCAAATCCGGAGAAGGGTAAAACTTTCTTATGATTAGTCTCCGTGCTTCGGAAAGCACGTTAAGCCGGTGGTTCTCCCAAAAAGAAACATAAAAACCAGGGTTACAGGCACATGTGGAGGCCAGTCTAGCAAGCTACCTGACGGATGTTAAACAATTATAAGCTCAAAGAACCTGTTATTAAGTGCATCCGAACACTTGATACAGGAAAGGCAGGCAGTGCCTAATTAAATAAGAAGAATCTAAAATCGATTACTTCGATAATATAAATATCGTTAAAAAATATGTTTTTTAATGAACCCACCACCGCAGTATCTGAAAATGTTGGTCGTGCTTTGCAATCAAAGCAACTTGATTAAATAGGACATAAAAAAAACTAATTTTGCGAACGATTATCCTAAACTCTAAAGGATAAATTACGCATGAAACAAAAAATTGATAAGGTGATTGCTTCTTCTGATAATTATGAGGTAAATAGGTAAAAGCAAAAATTTACATCCATATAACTATAAAAAATAAAATAGAGAGATGTATTGATTTACTTCTTATTATACGCTTAAGGAACGATAACCTCAAGGGCTCTATCATAAAAAAGAATGATTTAGAAATTTCAGAAGTCTCATAAAAAAGTTATAAAATTTTATATATACATTTTGGGTAAAAAATTTAAACATTTTTGTTGAAGCCGCAAGTAAATTGTAAATTAAATGCAACAACGTATCTTTATAATTTTTTGTTTGATTAAAATTTTTAGTAGTGCAATTAAATAAACTCGCATTGCGCGGTTAATAAATGTCACGCTCGTTTTGAAACAAAAAATGATAACCATATCGTATAATAAGAAAATATAGGATTTCGTCCCCGGTGGATTTGAAGTTGTCAATAATCATAGAACAAACAAATTGAATCGAGTGGTCGATAGCCAGCATGTAACGTCACGTTGGGGGTTCGCAGTCACATCATGTTAAGCTACCTCCAAAGCCATCCGTTAATTTGAGCCAATTTATTTCAAATAGCTTACCATTACCCAATAAGTACTAGTAATTTTTGAACCACTTAATATAACTATCACTTAGTTATACTTTTTTTACAACTTTCAATAAGTGAGTGATATTTTTGTTTTACAGTTATACAGTAAAACCAAATTAAATGTTGCGCAACTTTTGTCAAAACTTTTTGCTTCTTATATTGGATTTCATTAACAAGTCAGTAAATGTTATTTATGTAGTACTCAAAATGTTGTTGCATTATTAAGAAAGCTTAGATAATACAATTACAGTTGTATATCTCTGTACAAACTCTGTAATAATATGTATGTATGCACGTACAATTATTATACTTCACGGTCGCAATTACAATCCCGTGTAATGGAGTTGGCACCGCTTCTGTGCTGCCAGTTTAGTTTATACCTTAATTTAAGGGTAGTTCTGGGCTTGATACTCGGTGAAACAGTAGCCGCAGCGTGTCTAAATAAGAGAAGAATAATTATAAGCTTAACGTAAAGCAACAAGCAATAACTGCTCAACTTGGATGCAATTTGGCGATTTACCAACAATGCACACATTTCCCTAAGAATACGTTATTTCGACTTGATTATAAGAAAACTTTTATCGCGAAACCACATAATATTAAGTCTCAAAATTACTATGTACGCCAAATAAAACCATGATATTATTTGAAATTTTAATTATCTAAAAAAAGCATCCCGTCAGGAGGAGCTTATTACCCAACATAAATCAACGTAATAATTAAGAAGGTCGTGTTAATTATTCATAAAAATATATACGTTAGTTAACATAATCTAATTACAAATAATTAAGAAAAGGAAGGCTAACGTAAATTTCCTGGACCTTAATAATTCAAATATAAACGGAAAATTAATAGCTACAACTTTAACGGAAACTGCTGTGTAATGAAAAAAATACAGGGTAGGTTTAACATAGAAGTTTAATCAACAAACGTTTGTTATCGGGAATATTATATCCGATATCGTTGATTAATATGCCAACAGGGTAGGGTGATTTATATATTCCATGCGTGAACTTTATATCGGATTCAAGTTTTTCTGAGACATTTCTGGATGTGTTACGTAATTATCAGTAGTATCTTGAAAATCAAAGTTGTGATCCATTGAATTATAGGCATTTTTACCATTAATCAGACTCGAGTCCTAAATCATAAAAACTTTATTTATTATATAAATTATAATGCAAATGTGTCCTGAAACTTTCTAACTATGTGTAGAGAAATTTAACACAAAAGAAGATTACATAACAAACACAACTACATAAATCCACTAAACGTTCCAGTCTGTAAATGTAAAACAAGTCCGAAGGGATCAACGATAGTAGAATAATTACATTTCTGGTTTTACGTAGGTAAGTGGAAGCTACTTTACATAATAAGCGCCTAAATGGGTTAAACCTACCAAATTCTCTGTGGACCACCCGTTTGTCCAATATTCCTCGTTTTGATTACGTAATAATACAACTCGTTGCAAGCAATAAAATTAATTTTGTCTTAAATTCGGTCGACATTTTTCCGAAGCTAAAGGTCGCAATAAAAGGTGAAATTGGTAAAAATAAAAAATTGCCCGAACCACCTAACAGTAATCCAGCAATATATCTTTTGTCCGGAATTGGAGATTGAAATAGTAGAGGGCAAGAGGAGCAACTCTGACCACTCCGGTTTGATCCTTTCTTATCCCCTGCTGTTCTACTTATCCTTTTCATTCATCCGCGTTAAATTTTCTCATCCCCATCTGGAATTCCGCCTTCTGCTAAATTACAGCTTTCACTTTCGTATCACTTTGTTTATCATTTTATAACACTTTATTTCAAACGTTCCATTTTTCTTAGATAATCCGCAAATAATAAATTCATAAACGTGTATTAAATTTAAATCAAATGTTTAGTTTTTCAGAAAATGCATTTCAATCATGTAAAGTTTGCGATTTTCAATTCGATTGTTCGATACTAAAATTGTTCGATTAAAAGTTTTCGATTCGCATAACAAATCTTTCGCTTTATCATAGAAGCGTGTGTTCGGCAACAATAAATTACAAATATCTTTTAGGTGTAAACAAAATAAATCAAGAGGTTTGCAAACATAGGAATCAGTAAACAAACGTTTTAGTATTTCTAAAATTGCATTTTAAGTAGAAAACTTTCAAGGATTCAAGGTATGCGAGTTTAAATCAACAGTTTCTTTATGAAGTAACAGCAATTGGAAACAGGAAAACAAATAAATACAATCTGCAATTTACTCCCAAGTTTGGGAAAGTAGACTTTTAGATGAGGAGAATGGGAAGAATAAGGTGAACTGATTCCCGTTAATGTAATGCGGGGGCCGTTCGAGAGAAACTTTCGCGTGTTCCTTCTAAAACTTGGCCATTTCCCATCTAGACGAACCAATATCGCGTTCTTCCATCGAATCTGATGTTATAAATATTGTTCCAATTACGAAATGCACTTTGCAAACTTTCCGTTAACTTTGACATCCAACATGACAATTTTCCAAAGCCGAACGTGACATGTTCATCGATAATTTTCAAAATATAAATTTTATTTTAAAATATCTCGGTCACACAGACTCGTGTTACACTACAATAACAGGAAACAGTTTCTTTTTCCGTAAAGTGAATAGTTTTACTGAAAATACTTTACCTTCGAATGCATGACGAATGATAATAAAAGTTTCAAAAGCTACTCGTTTTAAAATTTAAGGCAATTTCAACAAATCTAAAGTTAAATCTTTATATCGAACCAACAAAATGATAAACCACGTGATACAATTTCGACTCATATTTTTAAAAACTAATCTTAATTCTATTTATAGAATATGTCACAAGACGATTTCGAATGAAAAAACTGAATGATGTAAATTATGCAATGTGTAAAATCAATGAGTCGACCCATGGAGTGCAGAAAACCACCGTTTAAGATAAGAAAATAACAAATCCACATTTTTGGACAACAGGAAGCACTTCAGTCTTCTCGAAAGACTAATTTTTCCGCATCTTTGCATCTCCTATTGGTTTCTGGCACCATTTTTGACATAGGATGCATGCATCAGATGAATTGTGTGCTACCGCAAAACCGCGATTGCAAAACTCAGTTGTCGCATACCTAACTGGATCAAAATGACAACCATATTCTTTGAAAATTTATAGAAAAAAAAAATATCTATTTTTCAGTAGGTACAAATTAAATAAAAGATTTAATTAAAGTAGTAGATTCTTTTACGAGTAATTCAATTTAACTGTTATAAGAGATATAATTTTTTCTCTTTGTATAAATTGAATTTAAAAGCATATCTGTTCAAACTATACCTTTCCCACTGTAAGCTTATCAAGATTTTATAAAAGGAGTGTTTAAAGATTCATTATTGTAATTGATTCCTTGAAGAGCGTAAAACTGAATATTCCGTTTTGTAATGAATTCCCAATAGCCGTGAAAACCATGTTCCTGTATTTGCACTTTGCCGAGGAATAACCGCCAGTCTTTCATTATTTGATTTTTTTTCGTTATCTACCCCCTCCATTTTAAACTGTGTTTTTCGAAAATAAGCATAAATTTAGGATAATGCTCGGTCAGTTTCTTGGTCAGTTTCCATGTAATGATATGTAGACCAATAAAACTGCCGCATTGAGATTTTGAGAACTCATGTGACATTTGAACGACAGCTACATCTCAAATGCGTTACATTATGGTGCGGTTTATGTATCGGTGGAGTTATCGAGCCATATATTTTCTTACGGTTATATCGTCGACCTTTACTTTCAACAGGATAACGCTGCATGCCACAAACTTCAAATTTCCTATCTGCGGTATTTCGCGAAATAACCGCACGAATTGACACCTAAGATTATGCGAACAAATGCGACCGCGAATGGGGAAAGTGCACGCAAATTAATGACCACTTAACATCCTTGAAATTATTGGCAGATATCATTATTTGTATCTCAATTAATATAAAAAAATACCAATATTTTGATAAAAATCCATTGGAAGAAATATTAAATTAACACCTTCTATTGGAAGACCCTATACAACAGCAGAATTAATTTGAATTAATTTCCTTCCAACTTCAGCAGTTTCACTTAATTTATTTGGCCAAACGAATCTGGGCGCAATTGAGCATTATCAAAGGATTCAATTTAAAAGTACTACTGTAAAATTTTCGAATGAAATTTATACTTTTCCCATTGGATCTCTCGAACGATGCATTAAATAGGAGTGCTTTAAGAGAGCAAGCAGAAAAAAATAAAACTCACCTCTATGTCGATTTGTTTGTTTGTCAAACATGAGCATGGCATCTTCAATCTGAAACAAAAGTAAAGGTTTTAATTATAGCACGATAGCAATGATAAACCATGAATAAATCACAGCAATGTCTAATTGGATAATTTAGGTTCCCACCAAGTATAAATTTGCAATTGAATGCAATAATTTAATACAAACAATTGCATATTTAAGCAAGTTTATTATAATTAAGCCATCACAATAATTTACTACAACATGAATACACTTTTTGTTCGATAATTAACTTATACAGGCTGATGTATAAATAATGATCACCAGCCTACGGGAGCTTGGAACATGGCATATCAATACCAAAGTTCATCTCACTAAATAAAATGTGCGAAACACGTGACCCAGAACGTGATATTATAATATTATAGTTTCCATTGCAATTTGTCATGGGACCTAAGAATATAATTAATTCATCCAAACAAATTAATGTACAAATTTGATTGTGATATGTCATTTATATTTACAAGCTAATTATTCAAAATAACTGAGTTTTAAATACAGTATTTTGGATTAATCAAGAAATGCTAAAAAATATTTGGCTAGATTTTTTTACTAATTGTTTTTTTTTATTGTTATATAAATTTGACCCATTTCAATCCTCGATCTATTGAACGTAATAGCCTTACCAGTACAACGAACTCGGCCGCTCAAATATTAATAAACCAAATTTACCTTTACTAAATGAAAATGTTGAAGATACGTTAAAATACGAATGTGAATAAAATAAAGCACATAAAACAACAGAAAACCAAAGTAATATAAAAATATTATTAGGTGACGGTTTAAAGAAAAATAGTAATGAAGAAATTGGTAAATACTCGTAATTTGGTTCCTATTTATCTTTCCAATTTTCGATAAGATAATAATTAATTAATGGGCATGGTCGTTACGTCGCTTATGTTTAGCTCGCTGTTCAGAAGTTTTTAGGGAAATAAGAACACTTTCTTTTAACTAATTAATTCAGGAAAGCGTAAATAAAGCAATTCTCAAAATTTGATTAAAAGTGGTAAGATTGGAGGAATTAATTTTTTAATTTAACAGGCAAACGAAAAATTAAAAGTTTGAGTGACCGAAATTATTTTTGCCTAATTGAGTGACAGAAAGCTGAATAGATTTGAATAGTTTTAAAAATTTGAATTGTAAATATTGAAGACAGTTTTTAGTGTAAAATTGTTTAGAAAAGTTTGTGCATTGGCAAAACAAATCATGCAAACTGAGTGAGGGCGTTTTATTTTAAAATATTCTGTTGAGAAAGTCTGTTGACAAATCTTTAAATTTCAACGAGATAACGAAGCAAATCAAATTTTCTTGTTCACAACAGTTATAATATTTGATCTTGAAGAAGATACTAAGCTAGATATAAATATGAATGATAAGATCGCGTATTTTGGAGCAAGGCGGTGCTTCGTCATGGTCTGAATTCGGTTGCATGTTAAATTACTTTCAACTTACACTGAAATAGCCATATTTGCGTAGACCTCTTAAAACAGATTGCGTAGACTTTCTTGCTACCGACAGTAAACATAACTCATGGTAAAACATGCCATGTTTACGACTTCAAAAATCGGCCTTCCAAGAGAGCGAAAGAGTTATCTAAAAACGATTACGAATACCTTACTGCTATATTATATTCCTGAGATCTTTAGATAACTTGATCTCTTTCCGCATATAAATCTATCTCATTTGCATGCCATAAACCAAACTTTATTTTCAAGAATGAACTGGAATTTGATAATATATCACCTCGGAGTAACGCTGAAATGTTGAAATTATGCTTCACTGCTCCCCACGGTGCATAGTTTTACAATTATTCTAAGTTTTTATGGAAAATTGTATCTAATCCCTTAAGAATTCTCAACATTAAATATATTGGTTTCAAATGCACCTCATCATTTTTATTAATAGTGCGCCCATATAATAAAATCCGGTAATATCTAAACAGGCAGGCAGTAAATCGCAAAAATGCAACAATTACATGATTTCCCTAGGCAACTTCCAAGTTAGGTTTAAAGCAATCAAGACGCAGTTGATTCAATTCTCTTGGGAGCTAGAGAAATCTGATAGCAACCACGGTTTTTTTATCTCCCGCTGTTAGCCCGGATTTTAATTTCTAAATTCGT
The DNA here is from genome assembly GCA_905340355.1 of Rhagonycha fulva. Lineage (NCBI taxonomy): Eukaryota > Metazoa > Arthropoda > Insecta > Coleoptera > Cantharidae > Rhagonycha > Rhagonycha fulva. The sequence continues at coordinate 7,862,878 of HG996559.1, forward strand.
CTACCGACACACAGCGAAAACCACATTATTAACTTAATTATTTTATAACAAACTAAAAACTCTCTTCTTCTCCGCTTTGCTTAAATTTTTATAGGCTGCTTGCTTGCGAAAGGCGCGGTATTGGATTACCGCAAAAATATCTACGAAAACAACAAAACAAATTTTAATCCTTGCGGAAAGCCAATGGAAAATATTGTAGGTGGTAAATAGGAAAATAGTTTATCAGAAAATGTATCAATAAAGCCATTAAAGGACAACAAAGGGTTGGTTTTTTTTAATAAATGAATTAAAAAACTAAAATATGATGCGCATATAGGTTCCATCAATTCTATGCCCGTGTCTTCAATCACGTCATGTCCAACGATAGGCAGGGGAATTGTCACAGACAAAAATCCGGATTTCTTGTTCAGATTTTACACTTCAGAAAACCTTTCAAAACATGAGCAAAAAAATTATTTGCAACCGTCCGGCATAGTGCTATCATAAAAAAAACTTTTTTATCCAAAAGCTGGAATATGCGTGTTTTGGAGCAAATACAATTTAAACGTGCGAATTGAAAAGGAGTAGGAGGAGATGTATTATTATTATAAATATACTATAACGCTGCTATTTAGTCGTGGCCTTATCAATTCAATAAGTTTTTGATCAAATTAGCACAATAGATTATACTCCCTTAAAGTTCTGAAGTTGACAAGCACAGATACTTGGGTGAGCGAGAGGACGACAAGAGCGCAGCTGTTAGAAGCAGACGATATCGAAGAGTAACTTTCCATTGGAGAATTTCAATTTTAAGTCGACAGGGACCTATTCTATTTTAAATTAAATCCATCTTACAATATTACATTATCAATAACTTACGTCGGTTTTTCAAGCTTGACTTGCCCGAAATGCTTATGCAAACAATATTCCGCTTGGACAGGCGAACGCAATATCGGTCAGTAATATTATACGTATCCATATAATTGATCGGAATCCCAGTGGCCGATGTAGTAGCCACTGCTATCGATATCACAAAGGTCGATCTGGTTTCTGGGGAGCCATTTCTATAGATACTAGCACGAAGACGTGCATCAGTATAGCAGCTTAACGGCACCTTTGAGAAACGCTACCTTTTGCACAGATAAAGAAACTATTAAAAGTTTTATTTGAAATTCTTGAACCGCGAAGAAACAAATGGACAACAGTTTTGACTTCTTTTATTGAGAACACCTTAATGGTTTCTTTTAGTATACGGTTAAGTTTATGTTTACTAGGAGACAATCATAATCGTTAAAATTGCTCAAATTTAGAGAGACAATGTAGAACCGCATAAAATTGTAATCGATAACAAGAATTTTTATTCGGCAATCAAAACATCGATTAAAAGGGTTTCCCTCATCCGAAAAAATTATAAAAACCAAAACGATTAAAGCGATAAAACAATCGAATTAAAAGCTACCACGCGTATAATTATTACGTGGTTTATCTTTTATAAATCAATGATTTGCACATCATGGAAAATTAAATGAAGCTGTAAAAATGTGCACGATAAACATATAAATTAAATTTTCGCAACCCTTGTATGTATAACGAAATATAATAAGGCAACCCAAAAAGCTCTTAATCGATTTTTAAGATAAGAATAAAATTATGGAATTTAATTAAGCTTCCACGTCATATTGCTTAGGTAAGCTTTCAAATTACTGCCCAAAAGTTAAGCTAATGTGTACACAAGTGCGGAAAGGTTCTTGTAATTTAAATTTTAAGTCAACCGCCGAGTCTAGGTAAGCTGGCATTTTCACTGTTTCAATTTATGCGTTTACTTGTTCCGAAAGACAACGTTTAAGACTAATTTACCAAAATTAAAATTAATTATCAAATAATGATGGCACGAAATTTTCGTTTTTCAAAAATAATAATTTAAGAGCACCAAAACTATTCGCGTGGTTCCTATATGAAAATAATGAAAACATGTAATAATTTATTTGTATAATGCCTTTTAAAGGCGCAATGAATTAAATTGTATAGTAATCCGGCTCTTTATGTTCTTTGTAGCGCCATTTACAAAAGCCGTCATGTTTGAAAATATTAATCACGACCGGCAAAACAATGCCTGTTTTAGGGACAACCGGGGGTTTGGGGAGCTGTAATGTGTGGTAGCAGCTACGGTCACGCTGCGATGCTAGAGTCGATTTAGCACGTGGGTGATATTGCATGCAGGGTCGGTGTTTGGCCTCGGCCACCCTATTGAATTATGGCAGACTTGCTTCGAATGTAAATGTGGTATCGGATTCACCTAGCACCACTACACTCTAACCCACAAGATTTACACTTTGCCTTGGATAAGATTACAAAGGAACCGCTATTTTGAGGGTTGAACTCTTTCAACCCTTCGCGATGACTTACGTATTAATAGCGACACCTAAAGGAATTAATTGCTTCTAATCGCTGATTTCAAAGCATCGGGCGACATCTTACGAGTGGAGAATTTACCTTAAAACTAAATTTCGATTTCTGCAAATCGAAACGGAATGGCACAAGCTTAATATTAGGATAAAAACGTGATAATAAAAACCTTACAATATTTACTATTACTAAACCTATTAAACACGGATAAGGCAGATCCGTGTCATTCCCACAGTTTATAGGATTAATTAGAAGTCTAAGCTAATTTACATTTCAGTTTTAGCAAATATCGGTCAACAATCTCACTAAATCCACAATGTAGACAGACACAATACGAATATCTAAATTTTAATTACTCAAAAACCACATCACTAGCTCGATCGCGAAAAATCGTCCTTTCAAAAAATGTAATTGCAATTACGAGAGATACCAAAAAATATATTTACAAACACAATTCAGGTAAATTACAGCGGTAAGATTTCTTTTCAAGCTAACAAAGAAAAATAAAAACAGAAAATAAAATACAACAATAGAACAGAACACGACAAAAAAAGCGTTGAAAACAGTGAATATCAATAAATTTGAAATCAGAGTGTGAGAAAGAATAAGTGGAGTTATTGTGGAAAACAATGTGCACTATTATAAATAATTGTAACGAAAAATGTGGAAAATTTTCTTTGTGAAACGATGATTAAAAAACTGATAAAATTCGTTTCAATTAAGAATGGAAATTTTGTATACGCAAAGTTTTCCAACAAATTTCCACGAATAGGTATTCATCAGTTTACGCAACAATTTTTTACATATTTAGCTTACACAATGAACAAGAAAAACATATTTTGTAATACTAATTTGCGTGTTAACTACTTCAACGCTAAAATTAACAGCTGTAAAATTAATTTCCGGAAATCAAAGATTGCGTGTGTGCATAATTTATGTTACAGATAAGACGTTATTTAATTGAGGCTTAGTGGTAAGTGTGATAATTTTTAATAACTTTTTTATAATCAGATTTAAATAAACAGCCAATTAATTAATTGGTAAAGTCATTCGAGAAGTCCGAAAAGTCACCGGCGCGGCCGACGTTAAGCATCGATCGAGCAAAACTTGACGTTTCGTTATAAATTTTTAAGAAACCATAATATAAATAATAGATTTGAGAAATTAATTGGGTAAATATTTACTTATGTGAAATAATCTCCTTAACCCAAACCCGCTTACAAAAGCAATAAGATAAATAAGTTGGTGTAGGGTTTAGAATAATTTATGTGATAGGTTTTTCCATTATTTATGTTAACCAATTTTCTCTTAAATTGACGAAAATTGTATATATGTATATAAGTAAAGTAGGTTTAATCATGGTTTAATTATGCATTAGAGGAAAACAATTTTTTTAAAGGTTCCGGCGTAATTGCTCGCATAAATATTAAGCGAACGGACCGAAATTTTTCAACGTAACCTTAAGCAATTAGAAGCCCGAGCTTAAGTATTTTTGTAAGAAGAGGCTTAAAATTTTAGCTCTGTATGCATCTCCGTGCTAAGCTATTTTCCAGTTGACTTCACCTCCAGTTGCGTATCTGGCCGGGTTTCTGATAAATTATCAAACTCAACACCAGTGGCAGGTAATTCACAAGAAACTTTAGAAATTCCTACTTCTTAACACTTTTCCAAGATCGTACTTCCAACTTTCTGTTCTCGAACGTTTGCTGGATCGCATATATACTTCGGCCACATAATGGCTATAATACGAAGAAAATTACTTGGAACTTTTCGAGTCGATATAACTGCGATTTGTAAGTTAAAAACGTCAGGTTTGTGGAAACTTTCCACAAAACTGAAAAAATTGATCAAGTAGGGGTAGAGAATATTTAAATTATTAATAACAAAACACAAAAAGAAATGCAGAAAAATATGGAAAATTCCTATTTGCATAAAACGCATTACTTGAACTTAACAAACGAATATTTAACGTAACGATTAAGTCAAAATTCAATTAAAAGAGGAAATTCGAAACGACAACTTTATAAAGCTCATGATTAAAACATCTTGGCAGCTTTGTGCAGACACCAACATGTCCGATTACTGCTTTATCTGTTTCATTTCAAGTACTGCAATCTGAACCGTTCCCGAATTGTTCCGAATTGAAGTTTCGAAAATCAAAGAAAAGAATTATTACGTGTAAGTTTTCCAATTTGAAATGCAAATGAATCTAAAACTCTTTATATGACAAAATTCAAATCGAGATAAGTGCTATGACCTCCCGGTTAAGTAATGAAGATCCATTTTTGCATGTGTAAACTAGAAATCCAGGTCAACACAAAAGTAGAAAATCCATATTAAATTGCGAAGGGGATGAATATTTGATAAACCCTCACTTCCAACCTGTCATTCTAGAAGCAACCCTAGCAATATCTAAATAATATGCGGGTGACATGTGCCACTGAGTTTTTTGATTAAATGATGAACGGTTCATTCAATTTCAATATTTTTTTACTAACCAAAAAATAATTTATATTTAAAGTATTATAAAGGAGCCATATTGCACTAAAATTGATAAAAAAAGCAGCTCATCCCTTGCGGTATGTTTCATAAACGTCGAATAAAAATCGGAAAAAATTGTCTTGAGACGACAATAAAATACAAAAATTTTATTACTATTATACTATATGTTTGGATAAAATATGAATTACTAATGACAGTTGTGAAATAAATAAAAAATTTCATTTACCCAGGGGAACTTACCTATTCACCAGGCACAAATAAAATATTAAAAAAGCCATATCAATACATAAATTACGTAAATAAAATATGAATGAAAAATTTGACGTGTATTCGATACACCTATTCCGCAAAAATTAGCCAACAAATTGAAAAATACATTTCTTTTTATAAACGCAAAAAAAGCTCTAACGATGTACGCCTTTTTTACATTGTCGGTCTCGTTTATAAATTAACACCTTAAATTAACATTTGGAACTCCTCTAAAAGAGTAATTAAAGAGCTAAAATTTAAGTTTTGGTTTGCTTGAAAGTAAAATTAGAAATAACTTGTTTAAAGCTCGAGCAGTGAGAATTCCGGAGGAAACCCGGAACGCAGACGCCCAAGTCCGGATGTTAATGCAAATACTCGGGAGACGTTTAATGATAGTCCGACTTGTTATCCAGCATTTTAAAGTAGTAACTAGAAAAAAAAACGGGAAAAAGAACGATGTAGTAGTAGGTAATTGGAGAAAGTTTACCTCAAAGTGAAAAGTTTTCAGTTTACTATTACCTCTATGGTGGAAAAACTAAAATGTGCGATAAAAATCCTTTACCAGGTTTCACTGTTACGTATATAAAAGCAGTGACACAGTGAATAACATTTTAGACGTGCATCTGTCCAAGCTACGTGACATCTTTCGACAAACAGGAATTTTTGGTGTTCGCTTTTTGCAAAGGCTTTTCGCATTTTGAACACAATTATACCTATGAAAAGATTACACGTATAAGACGGAACGTTAAGCTTAAAAAATTAAAATAGCTTATAAAATAATCAAATAAAGAATACTCGGGACTGCTTTTATTAATCAAACCTGGATCGCTGCTGTAAAGAAGGAAAAATTGATTTGATTTAATGAAAAAAGAAAAAAAATCGTGAAAATTTAATATTTAATTTTCGTGAGAACATTTTTTGCGTAGGATCAGTGATAAGCAAAAATATTTTCAAACAAGCGTTTGTAAACGCCATCTAAAAAATTTAATTTAAAAAATGACAAACGTGTTTGCCATTTTAATAGCATTTATAATTTTATAAACACATTTACTTGAAAATCTAAGCTAAAAATATATGTAAATAAACCGAAAAAAGAATGATAATGCAAAACTTTCAGAAGATATTAAAAAACAAAACGGCAAATAAAAATCCTATTAGTGCTCCTAATTCGTAAAAATATGATAAAATTTTTTTAAATTGTGGGATGTTGTTCATTTTATACTTACATGAATTATTTTTGATGGGCTTAAATTTTATGATAACTGTTTTTCTAGGATACAAAATAGTGTAATTCCTTCAGCTTAAATTTATAATTTTGATTTTTGGTATGGAGGAGTAATCGAAGAGACTTTTCGGGCTGCGAATTACCTACGCGTGAAGTACTTCGAGTTCGCGGTGAACCCCCGGTGCGGCTGACGTGTAATTAGACCGCTAATTACAAACAAGTGTCTCTGAATTAATAGACTCGATATGTTAGACCGGCTTAGCTGAAGCGTTACTTATTAGGCAGGGACGTTATAAAATTATTGGTAATTAATGAGAAATTGTTAATAATCTGACACGTCATTGGTGTGCAAAATAGAAACATTCAAAAATTATTGAAACCATAAAAATTTTATAGCGTTGCAACCAACATAAATTTCATTGTCAGTTTTTGCGCAACAAGTTGTTTATATTTACTTGATAATTAATGACTTGATATTAACGAACTTTTAATTAAAGCAAATTAATTATTTAAATTATGAACAGTGATTTACCTGATAATCAATAATCACTGACGTCCAAAAATGGAAAGAGAGATGTAAGTTGTCAAAAATCGATTTAGCCAGAAAAGTGGATTGCAAGAAGAACATCAAACTAAATAAGAACCTATTTGTTTTGCTCATTAACAATCGCTACAAGAAACATTTAAAAAACCACACACAAAAAGCGGTACCGAAAGTTGGATCCGTTTTGTAAAGTAACAAAACATCCAAGATAAATTTCAACTAATTTAGTTAATAAAGTAAATTTGATAAACTCAAGTTAACTTAATAACTGGAATACCGAGTTGTATAAAAAAAAGCAAATTAAAGCAAAAACAAAATAAAAATCTGAAATGTTGATTGTAGATTAAGATAAAAAGAAGGGAGTTTGTGAAGGTATTTCGGTTATATATTATAAAAGAAACTCCACTTCCCATAAGTTTCTGTCATAATGATAAGTGGAAAGTTTCAATCAATATGGCTGTTTCCGTATTTGGTGATACAGCTACAAATTCAAAAAGTAACTTTCCTCTTCGTGGTATTAATGCATCAATAAAAGAACAAAATAAATACACGTCACATCGCTTCATTTTTCGATAACGTCAAGATGTCCTAATAATTCGAAAAAAAATTAGCAAAATATTAGTTCTCAACATTGATTTATTCTTCTTGCAATAATAAAAGTTTGAAAACCTGCAAGGGGAATTCTTTAGGGCCAGAACATTTTCGTTTTCAACCCACATTAATTAAAATTTCCCTAAGGAAGTGCTGCCAGGTGGTAATTATAGAACGGAAAAGACGTTACTATCAAAACTTGAATGCAGATGGCTTTCCAAATTGAAACTTGTTAAATGATTTATATCTAAAGTTGATATCAATTTGACAATGTAACTTTCTTAAAACTTTCCGAAAATCTTATAGAAAGTATCAGCTAATAATTTTAAGTATTTTTATTAGCAACATTTCAGGATGCTTAATTAAAAACTTTAAGTAACAATCTTTATTTTCTCCAAGCTGTAAATTTAACACAAATTTGATTATTTTTGGTGTGCAAGTAGCCTTCAATGTTAGGGTAACTTTGAAAGAGCTTTTTTCGATATTATAACTTCCGCCCACTAAGCAGGATGCAGTTTACATCTCGGTGCTTTTGTAGACAGGTGCATTACATGTATTAAAACTTGTACAAAGGATATTTGTTTTAGCTTTGCCTCGAGTCCACCGAAGCAAGAAGTACCTTCGTACACAAGCACCAGACGTTTCACTGCGTCCCTCGAATTTAAATAAAAGCTGTCGATACCTAGTACTTTAAAAAATAATTTTCATTTCAATGACATAATTTTCTTTCTTTCCGTTCGATTGAAATCCCCAAAAAAACTTAATTGCACAGAAACGAAGATAAAAAAAGCCAATCATGTTTAAATTTTAAATATCGTGTGCAGATTTAATTCAAAATTTAAGAACGCAATCAAAAATGGGAAAATAAAGTATCTACTACCACTATGAAGCACTCAATTCCCTTAACAATGAAAGAGACACGTTCAGTAATGGTGCTCTTCCGGCCATGTCAGCACTGATGGAGTTTCATTGGATGATAAATGTGCGTAGAACTCATTATGTGTCGTCTTCAATTTATCTGTACCATTACATCGTCGTATTTCTTCCAAGGAACAAAGAAATAAATTTTTTAATTCATTAAAAATTTGAAAATGAAGTACAACTTCCGCTGATACTTCATCCACGCACTACGTAAAAATTAGATAAAATACTTGGTATTCCTTATCGGAACCTCAAAAACGGAAAAAAAGATTCTGTTCGAATCATAAAGCTTTGACGTTATCAGTGAATAAAATTTTAAAATATGAAGACGCTGATTAAAATATTTTATCAAGTCAGTGAAGCAAAGCTGAAGCTGTTTCCTGCCGCGTCTACTGTGATGCCAAGCGCGGAAAAGGAAAATATTATTCCTTTAAAACGATGCTGCCGCTTTGAGCATTGACTTTATGTTCCTCAAAAGACAGAAAGAGCGATGATAAAAAGGCATAAGACATATAGTAGAAACGAGTGCTAAAGGAACGGAAGATATACCCTACCAGCTTAGCAAAAGCGACCGTTTTTTTCCTTTTAAGAGTTAGCTTTAAAAGAGAGCTGATGTTAAATATGCAAATGAACGGAACATACATATGGGTTTTGCTAAAATAAAACATACATTTTTGATTAAACACCGCAATTCTTAAATATTTTTAAATTAGCCCAATATCAAATTATTCCTCCAAAGTTTTCCGTCTAAATTACGAAGTGACCGTTTAACCGTGCAGATGTCACACTAAAATTAAAATCTAAAGTTTTTTAATGTCATTCATTACTTCCAGCACGAGGGAAAAGATATTACCAATAAGATAGATCGGTATTTAAATTGATAGGAAGTTTAAGAATTAGTTAAGAAAAATATTTATACAGTATCCTTAAAATACTTTAGCCAGACGTCCTTCAGGTGTTCGTTAATTAAAACAAATTGATCCAATTTTATGCAGCGGCCAAAAAGGATCTAGTTCGTGCATGGCCGCCTCTCCCTAGAAGATAACTCTCTAGTAATTTTTTGCAATTAGGACCAGAGGTTTTCACCACTTAAAATATAATACCGCGAAAACTAAACTTCGATATAAAAAATAATTTTGATAGTTGGTGAAGGACCGAATGCTTCTGCATCGCATTATGAGTTAGAATAAAAATTTCGTTAAATTCAATTCTAAATGAATTTTTCACTTGGATATACCGAACTAGGTCACTAAAATTTAGCTTATCCTTACCCTAAATAAAATTAGATAACAGGGTTAAGCGGTGATTCCCCGAATAATATTAAAATCCTAATTTCGCAGGTTACAACTTCACTTTTTCTTTAGCTTACTGAACTAGTTGATCGCCAATGTCTGTAGAAAGTATGACACATAAAAAAGGAACTAATTCTTCCTTGAAGAAATATGTTTATCCATTTTTCCCATCCTTCATACTTCTTTTCCTTCAACAACATCCCTACACTACGTCATGCTTAGGTGTTATTTTATTCTTTAAACTTATAATTTTTCTGTTTCTTACATTCGCCTACATTCTACAACATTCAACTATGTCTTACGTGGTCTACTCCTTCCTTTTGATCCACACCAGGGCATTTTGTGTAAGTTTACCCTATAGTATAACAATAATATTAATCACTAACAATTTTTCTCATACATATGAATTTTATTTAATTAAACAAATAGTTGATTATTATCCTACCCAACCTGATGTAGGCAACCGTGGGGTTAAATACCGAATAATTTCCCTAAATAAGCGGATCATACAGTAACGGGCTATCCACATCAAAAGTATAGAGAAACCGGACTGGGCAAGCTTAAACGCTTCATGCCTACACAAATTGTAGGTGATCAACGATAAAGAAAGATGCGATGAAGTACATGAAGTGGTTAAAGCTACTTTTGGAAAGAGATTTTTTTTAATTTGACTGGAATCTCGGGTCACCGGACAATGATTTATTTGATCAATACCTAATTACCGTTTCATGGTGTAAATGCACAAATACCCTGACCTAACCCCATCAAAGTGATCCATTATCGTTTATATATTATATGAGTCGTCCAGATGCAAAACCAGACATACACAAAAATTTTTTTTTTTAGTGTTTGGTATCTAACGACTCGTAATAATATTATGAGTCCCTAGATACCAAAAACTCAAAAACAAATTTATTATGTAGGCCGTGATTAAAAGTTCAACAGGTGCAAATTGTAAAAGTGGAATTCAGTCAATTTCGAGAAAATCGATTAAATTTCTTTTAATTCTATGTAAATATATCGACATTGTAAATGATGCGCCCGAATGAATTAATGAGATTTAACATTGCAGCTTTAATTTACACTAAAGGTAGATTTTTCAATATTCGATTAAGCTCGGTTGAAGTTATAATCAATAATTATTTATATAAATTTGTAATTTTCATTGGTTAACTTCATTTTGAAAAGATTTTTCATGGCAATGTTTCTCGGTGCTTTACCACTGCCTTACGAAGACAGCTTAAGAAGAAGATTCGGCAAAACACTCCACACAGCTACAATTGATAATAATATAATTACACTATGTTAGGAGGATCCACAGCCACAGCATAGAGTGATGTGATGAAATTCTGGGTTCAAATCGCGGATTGCACAAAATTTCTTGGCTCGGCCTTCCAGTGGACATCTACACTCTGTGATGAATCATGATATTTGTGTCGGCGTCATTACCGTAAATACGGCTGTGTTTACGAGAGAAATTAAGCTGGAAAATGGCGATTTATCGTCATCAGCCCTGGGACTGCATGGCCTGTTAGCGCTTGCCTATTATATATATGCTAGGAGGATCACTTGCATTAAAATACGAAAATCCTTTCATGGAGATAAAAAAACCAGAATAGGTTCCCAAATACCAAATCGAGAAATTTTGGCAATACCCTGCCATGTTGATCATATGGATTTCAAGAATGGTCACCCATTCAAGTGTGAAACGCGAGTTACATTGTTTGACCTGACGAGAACGTATATTTAGCTAATTAAAACCATACACTCGTTCAATCGAGAACCGTCTGGGAGTGAATTAACGCAGAAGTTATTCACGCACTGAATTGAAACTCGTGATTATATATTATTTCCTTTTACTTTATATATTGTTTACACGAACACGTTGCTCCCTTCTGTACCAAATAAACAATGTCGATTATTTGAATTAAACAGGAATAATCAGACCTTTCTACATTACTTACAAAGAGGACCGCTATTAGAAGTTTTAGAAGCAAATCCATAACCGAGAGCAAATTTACTCTTCTTATTTTAACAAATTTCAGGCAAATATCGTCGATTCGTGGATATGTGAAAATAATGAACAGCTCAAATCGCTGCATTGCACCGATAAACTTGAGTTGGTAAGCACCGCGCATTAAGGTACGAACCGCATGCATGGCGAAAAAAAAACTAAATGAATATAATGCTAAAATAATATTTAAATAATATCATTTTCTTTTCATTAAAAACTTGGACGAATTTCACATTCAAAAGACGAAAATTAACAAAATCAATTCAAATAAAATTCACTAATGGCTTTTATATTTTGTAAGTTCCATTGAATTAATGACTCGTAAATTCAATTTGTAGCATTAAAATTATTATAAGAGATAATACATTTCGGTATAATTATATTTAATTCCAGGTTACATTACTGGTATTTATTTCAATATAACAGCAGAGTATTAAATTCTATTTTATGTTGTGCATTATTTTATTAACCTAAAATACCTTTCTTATTTTCCCATCAATTTACTAAGCTTTCAGTCAAATCTGTTAGGCAAAATAAAAACAAGGGTTAAAAATCTAATTTGAGTCAGAAGTTTGAAGATAATATGACCATTATCGACGTTTTATAAACCATTTCATACACAATAAATTTTGTGAATTCAAGAACCAAAAGCTACGTTTGTATGTGTTGAACATAATGCACTTTAAAACAACATATTCTACTTGCTCATTGTATAAATTGTTTGTTCGTTTTTTGAATGTTATTCCCTATGTGGTTTATAATCGAAAAACGGATTCGATTTTCGGTGTCAAAAGTGTATAGTTGCGGAGAAGATAAAGCGACGATTTCCTATTTATCCGGCAGAAAAGCGTAAAAGTTGGGACGAGATTTTAATGTCTAAATTCATTTTAGCTTAACAAATTATAAAAATAAATGGCTAAAGTAAAAACAAAAGCGGTAAAGGTGAAGTCCTAAATTAAGCTTAAGCGGAAGTGTTGCGACTTGTTCCGCCGTCGCCGACGACGTTACACGTCACTTACACCAACTTCCGACCAATGCACCAACTACTTTTCTCTAATCTACAATTTTCACAACGACCTTAAATTGCTGCAAGGTGAAGAAAGCTCATGCTCCACTTTATTGCGTTTCATAATTATCTACACGGGTCTTTAATCTGACATAAGAAAAAGTAGAGGGTTACAGCGATTTATGTTCAGAGATGCCGTCTGTCATTTACAATTCCTGCGTAGGGAAGGGCAAAAGAAACTTGATGATACATTGATGTTTTATATCATACCGCTAACTCAAATGAAAAAGTCTCCGTCAAAATTTTGCCGATCAAATTATTTAAATAAATCCAAATTCACAATTTAATTAAAAATTTTGGGAAGAAAGAAACAACATTCATTTTCGAATTTCCCTACTTTCTAAAGGTCAGACCAACTTCTAGCAAAGCAAAATTAAATTAAAAAATCGCGGTAATATTTTATAAGCGTTTTACTACTGCACCTTAGAAAATTCAAACATAAAAATGTAATGTGCAATTTAGAAGCATCGTTCTCTTTTTACTTCGTCATTATTTACACTTTTTTAACGCATTAAAAATAATTAAACATGGCTTTCATTATAAATAATAGAACTAATTGATTAAACAACAATATTGTTTTCGTAAAGAAAAATTTAAAAATAATTACTACACATGAACATAAAAGTTACATTAAGGTCATTTCTAATAAGTGTGTGTTTTAAAAATTACGATACAAACACGGTAATTATTAATGAAAATCTACACGCCATCTAAAAAGTAACATCATTAATTATCGTTTTTCAATGCCTATTACAAAATTTTAATTACTTATTCACTTTAAATATTACAAATCATAATTCAATTTCGTGCAGCAAATCGTTATAAAACTGTCAAATTTAAAAAAAAAAGATCAATTTTGAGTTGATTGAGTCGATCGACAACACAAAGGTAATTTTCAAACTTAAATCTAGAGCTTCTATTGTGACAAATAATGCAGAATTTTTACTTTTTTATATGGGCGGTTGGTTCCCTCGACACCCAAAGCGACGAAAGTGTGGCAAATTTACTTAATTATTAAAATAAAAAATATTAAATAGATTATTACAATGATGAATTATAATTCATCATTAATTTATAATTCATCAAAAAAGTTTTATTAAATGAAGAAAAGAAATTAGAAACCTCGAACAGAATTATGAAATTTAGAACAGAATCATAACCAAGCTACTGAAAAATTACATTTTTCATACATTACAACGATGATGTATATGAATATCATATAAATGATCAAATTATTGGATATAAAACAAAATGTTATTAATACTTATTAAACGTTATTAAGTTTCATATTAAATGAACGACAATAAAAAGGTTCGATTATGATTTATATAATATGAAGCTAGCTAGAGGCATTGGCCAAATGAAATTTTTCTCAAAATGAGTAATTATTGCTCAAAGAAAGTTAGAACACTTAAATTTAGATTGGAGAAATAACAAGGGTCTTACAAAAACACATTTAGACGTCGAGGAATATCTGGTTTTCCATCAAATGACGTGGTTTCCTCTGGAAAAAAACCTTCATATGGGCGATCTATACGATAGAATGTGCATAATTGATCAAAAATAGAACTGGGATACAAAACAGAACAAGAAAAGAACACAGTGTTACAGCATATTTTCCAGCAAAAACTTTGCACCCCAAGTTTGGAAGTGGCGGATATCTTAAATAAAATAAATTTCTTGAATGAAATAATTTAAAAAATTTTACATTAGAAAGTTAAATTAATTGCTGCTTTTTGCGGTCCTGAAACCTTTGATTAACTGAATACTTAGGACTTGGCAGTTAAACAAAGATTAGTCGGATTGTGATGGTAATTATTGATCCTATTCTAAGAAGGGGTGAAAATTTATACAGCAAAATTTGAAACTTGAAGTTCTAATAAGTAAAGGTGAACACAAAAACTCGAAAAGGAAATTAGTACATTTTGAAAACAGAAACTAATAATTTGTGGCAATAAATTCTTTTTGGCCCGGCGAAGTTATTAGCAGCGGAGGAAATTGTTTTTTTTATTTATATCGTTTTCAATGTTAAGATAAAAATAATTGAAATTTTTCTATGTAAGAATTAATACACGTAATAAAGTTTATTGCACCCCCATATTCAATTTTGACTTTGGAGAATTATTCGTACAAGGTGGATAGGTACGTAATTTCTCTCTCGAGTGCAAATCTTAATATTTAAATATAAACCGGCGGAATCCCAAGTATATATTATGATAAGAAGTAAAATAAGAAAACGTTTTAACCTGGAAATGGAAAATAAGGAGGAAATAAATATTGAAACAAGGTTAGGTACTTGCCCCCTTTGTTTGTAAAAGTTTATTTTAACAAAATAAGTAATAGGTACTAATGACGAGCAAATATTACCTGAATTTTGTTACAAATGAAACAAAGCAGATTTACCACAAATGTTCGTCTCAAAATGTTGGAGGATTGTGGTAATGGCGCCGTATGTTATTAGATATTACTGTTTAATCGCCTCCAGTTATTTCAGGACTATCGTTAAGTAGTTTGTATTCATTGCCCCGCAGTATAAGGCGAGTTATGCGATTGGTATTATATTCTCTCAATAGCTTATTACGCACTAATATTAATTCTGACAAAACAATTACTTGGAAATAGTATTGTTTCGTATTTCAAATTTGGATTACAATATTAATTTAAACAAAACGATTTTCTGATGAAAGATTCGGTTGCTTTTTATATAAGAAATGAAACAATATAAATTGAAGTATCATTACCCTTTAATGAAGGCGCCTTCTCATCAGTAATTCAACAAATCACTGCTGGAGTCGCGAAGAGCCGCGCTATAACACACTGTCATTTATTTTTGTTCCGTTTTCCCCATCTATCTCATGCAGGTCCGACTGGTCCAGGCAGCTACATCATTAGCAAGTTGAATTATGGATTGTTTGTGGGAGATCATCTCGGCTTCGAAATATATAAAGCTGCTTTAAACAACACTATATTGGGGTGAATGTAGATCATCTTTCTTATCAAAAATGTGTCAAAATACAACACAATTTTTTTTATAAAAAATAATAACTGCCACATTTTTGTGTGGACACTCAAAAGGTATCAATATTGCGTCCATTCGCGAATTTTAAACATAGATAAAGCTGAAAAATGTAAATTTAGTTGGGAATAAAATTTTAGTAAGTACAATTGCGTTTTGTGTCCGGTCAAAGTTAAACCTCCTGTGATGGAGAGCAGTAGATCGGAGGATTTAGCGAAATTCTAAAAGCCTAACTAAGTCCTATGTCAGGGTGATCCACGCCCGGATATCGCAGAAGACCTAAAACCAACCTTTGCCGTATATCTGCTTTATCTGCGCATCTTGCCGTATTTAATTAAATTGATATCCATTAATTCTAAAAAGTTAAGAAGAGAAAATAAAAAATACATGGGTGCAATAGAAGGGCAGTTTATTTATGCAACACAAAGTCGAATTCCTTTTTCGTGTTGGAATATTTCCTTATCGAGAAAATAAAAGAAAAATAGTCGCGATAAGACGTAGCCGAGACAGAGGGATGCAATCATTTTATTTAATAGCGGGTAGAATCCGTATTATCCGAATGCTGATTCGTATAGACCGCAATGAGTGTGAAAGACGAGCGTGCGGATTCCCTATACCGTTCGTCGTCACAAAACTTGTTAGTTACGGAAAAATAGGACAATCGAGAACAAAGACAATCCTCCTAAGCTAAGGACTTAATCCAATTTCTGATGTGACGGAGCTGCTTTCGACATTGCTGGCCCTTTAGGTATAAACGTCGACCGACAGTTGCGGGATCAAATTGAAAAATAAATGGTCGCCTCAAAAGTTGATGTTTTATTGAATTAGATTGGACGATTAATATCGTCCTTTTTTTCCTTTTCAAGTAAACGTCAAATGGAAAGACTCTAATTAACATCACGTTTTGAAATTTACGTAATAATTTATCAACTCAATATAATTACATACAAGAACGGAAAGCTGGCTATAATTAATAACAATTAAGAAACAAAATTAATGAACACATAGCGAGTAATGTAAATGTACATTAAAATGTGCCAAAACTTTTTTCTGCTTTAAGCACGAAAACTAATCACTTATTTCTGTTTGGTGCGTGAGTTTCTCTTCTAGGGGTTGTGTTTGCTCAACCTCATACATACCAACTTCAACTAATCGTAAACGAAATGTTCACGTCGAAACATTTCTCAGTAAATACAGAAACCGATAACGATCTTTTACTCTAAGTAGCTTACAGATTAATTACGTTTTCGTTTCTAACTAAAACTTTGTAAATCACTTACAATTATCTTTGTTGATACTTTAGTTTATACTTCAAATTTTGCCCTATCAGCAAATTTCCCTAATAAATTATTTCTCTGAGCAGCACAAAGATTTTTGAGAAATTTCAAATTTAAATCGTGATTTCAAAATCCACCTCGTTACGATTATTTCATTTTCGATTTAATTTAAAATGGAAATTTTTATCAATTACCCTCCTCCTTTATTGTCCTTCGCGTTATATCTAAGGGAAATAAATAAAAAATGAACAAAACTTAATTTCGTTCGTATCCAAAACTTTCGCCCCAAATAAAATTAACAATTCCATTGGATTCGTTTTTCGATGGAGGGAGACAGGTAGTACTATATACAGAACGGACGTGTTTTGATTTTAACTTATTTTTATCGTCACGTTAGGCCTTTAAACTGCTAATTAAATGTGCGTGAAAATTTAATCAACTTTGCACGATTACATAATTTTTAATAATTCTTTAAGGTTTTTTCGATAAAAAGGCGTTTTAATTAAAAATAACTTTTCCTGCAGAAAACATTTTCAATTTAATTGACTTAATTAATTCTTTTCAAATTATTTTTGTAGTACTAATGACACGGTTAAACAGGTAAACAAACAACAGTCGTTTCTTTTTGTGTAAATAAAAGAGACGGCACAAAAGGAAATTGAAACTTTATTCGGTTTGTATGCATTTTCCAATTAACACAGATTTCTTTCTTTAGCACAAATTGGGCTCTAGGAAGAAACGCCGGACTTTACTTTTGATAAAGTTAAAAACAAGATAGCTAGTGGATCCTCACCCCCTGAAAGCAAACTATCGCAATTTTGAATACACAAATCTATTTGGTAAAAGCTTTCAACAACTGAAAACCTTTCCAATAAAGATGTTATCAAGGACGAGGGTGCGTCAGCAAAAGTCCAATTCTTAGTTTTGAAGACAATGTACAAAGCTTCCTTAGAAAAAAAAACGTACTAAAATAAAGTGAACATATTAAAAAGCTTTGCAAAAGCTCCGATTTAACATTTATCACCTAAAATCTCTAATACGCAATGGAAGTTTTACGTTTTTCTTGTATGCATTATTCGTAACTTAATTATGATTTTACAAGAAAATTCATTATTCTCAAACGTGAGAGTCCTAAAAATTTACATAAAACTTCTTTGTTATTTTCGTCACGTCAGATAAAAAATAATTGGGTGTATTACGCTTATACAGCAAATATTGGAAAGTTAAGTATCACTGCATAAACGTGGAGAGTTGTCGGCTTTATGTCCGTGGTCTTGCAACGTCACGCGTCGCATGAAGTGAAGGGCCCTCAGCTTTGCACATCTTTCAGAAGCACTCTTCAGTAGTTGCCTGTGTACTATGATGAGGTCAACCATAATGCACTTGCCTATATATCCTATCTTAGTAGTGTTCCTTTACGAGCCAACTTTGGAATTCAGTGTTTTGTTTCTAGCGTTTTAATTACGTTCCTGAATACACGAAAATTCTCAATAATAATCACACCAAGCTTTACAAAACCCTTCTCCTCATGATAACAATAACGTTTTGTTGACGGGCGAGGTTATTAAAATGAGAAACTCAAACTCACTTGAAAATTGTAGCAATAGTTGTTTCAAGAGTCAAACTCAAACCGCAGTGGTAACAAAAAAAACAGAAACAACAAAGCTTCATCAAATCACGTTTCGTGCTTTTCCATTTCAATCAAAATGATAAAAGAGATTAGCTACCACCCACAAATTTTGTATCAAACGTATTTTTCCGTCGTATAACACTTTTGAAATTCATTACCGCTCTTGTGTTAAAACGGGCGAAAAACCATTGAAGGAATAATATAAAATAGTCGTGATTAAATTTAGTCAGAGTATTTACTACGAGGTTGGACCTCATAAGCCAATAAGCAATTACACTAAATAATAAGGGTTGGAAAAAAGATAATAAATATCAATCTTGTTAAAATATGTGTACCGAAAGAGCTTCCTGCTTTCCGGTTACGTAGTTTTCAACCATAAAAGCAAAATGTGATAATTAAGATGCCATTACACGAATTTATAGCTATTAAAATAAAACCGGTACCTATAAGAAGTTGGCGTTATCTAAATGTAAACAAAACATGGTGGATATAAAAATAAAAATTCCTAAACGTGTTAATGTGATATATTAATTGATTAAAAAATGTAAAATTAACATATCAATTTATAATGTTAACAAAATGTAAATTAGAATCAAATTTGTATAGTAGGTAGCTGCTTATTTTGAACGTTGAGCTACCGGAAGATACTTTATAATAAAAACCGGTTGGGCTTCTGGATATGATATTATACAATGTAATAACTAAATTAAGAACGACTATGAGCATAAATAAGCGCTCTTGTGGTGTTACTGGCTCATTAATGAAACCAAATCGAGTCTGGTGAGGCTCGATACCGAACCTATTAATTTTATAACCAAATAAAAATAGTAGTACACGTTTATAATGTTCGATACTGCTGGGAAAACACGTAATTATTGACCTGTGCAATCCAATTGGATACCTAATTAACTGTTATAGTGTCATCATGTCAGATGATTCTGCAAATTACAATACCGCAATCATATAATTATCATCGGACACGATATTCTACTTTAGTATTACATTTTACATATTCGTTAATATTGCTTCAAAACAAATGCCAATTTTGCTACCAAATCCAAATTAAAATTAACTTCTGTCGTTTAATTTTAGTAGCCGTCATTAATTAACAAAACCAAAACTTGTAAATCGATGAACGGAAATGGAATTAATAATTAAAATTAAATCACAAATCTAAATTAGCAGTTGCGATCTCTCATAATTAAAACGTTCCATTTTTGTATTTTACTATAATTCCCCAAGCAGTTGCAAACTTTCAGTTTTGCAGTCTCAGGTATTCCAAATACATATTGAAAACCAATCCTAGATTCTTAGCCTGTTCTACCATATTTATCGTATGGGAGTTTCAAAGGGCTTGAACATCTAGTAGGCCATTCGCTTCACGCAAATTCTGATATATTTTCATACAAAGGATGATATTCCGACTCCACTGAGATTCAAAACTGAACCGACCGCTAACAAACCCCGGCCAAACCACACACTATAAATATGAATTCCTTCTAAAAGAAAGTCATTGCATTCATGGTGCCCGTTTATTAACTCACCGTCTTATTCAAATTTTGGGTTTATTTTTTTTTTGGGGCATCCCAAATAATTCAGCATTATGCGCTCCTTTTTCGTACATAAATAAATCCTCTACATTTCTATAATTCCGCTTTACCTCCATTCTGACTTCACGGAGAATAATAAAAATAATTAAGGTTTAAAAGGTAAAACCGATCTCCCAATTTTTTATCTTTATAATTACTGGTTTCATGAAAACTCGTCAACATGATTGATTTTTTAAAATTGCTTTCCATCAAATATTAATTTAAAAATCACAATTTTCTGTTAATATAATTAAATTTAATAATAAATCGCATAAGCTACCCAGAGGAACATTAAACCCTTCTATTATTACCCTTATCTTATCCTATTACTATCATCTCAATTTTAATGCCTAAAGGTTGTTTATTACGTACAATTCAAAATATATCATTAAAAATGAATTTATTCTCTTCGTAACTACTAAAATATCTAATCGGATAGGTTGCTATAAAAAATAATGTATGTAGCTTATAATTGCAGATGTAACATATAGCATAATAAAAAGATAAACCAAAGATTAAATGAATTGATTTGTGATTTGGTTGGCGAAATTAACTTTACAAATGCGATGTTTCAATTATTTTAGAAGAACAACAAAATGCACGTGTCAATATTAACTTTTGTGGATTTTTTTACGATTTAATATTACATTATACACTGTGTTTATGTGGATTGTTAAAAAATGTGGAATTTTTGTAATATTACTACAACAGAAACTTGTGATCATAATAAGAAATTCTTTTTAAAAAAATTACAAATAAGCAAAAGAAAGAATGAAACCAAATAAATAGTGGTACAATTGTGTTTTTGTTTTGCACCGCCAGTAGGTGCTTACCTTCAAAATCAAAGTTGATAGATTACTTCTCAGTGAAATGTTAACAATCAAAGTCAACTTGTTAATTTTTGGTTTAGTTTCAAAAAACTTCAAGTAAAACATTGATGTTGCCTGGATTATTCATCTTTATATGAAGCATCCAGACAGAATTATCAAGTAAGTAAGTGGTATCAATAATATTTTCACAGTTTTTCTGTCTGACCTTAATTCAAGATTTATTCAATATCCTTAAATCGGGAAATTAAGGTATAATATTTGAATAATTTTAGTTCATATGATTTTCATTACTCAATTTTTCGTTATTTGATGCTTGCTGCTCGTATTAATATGTCAGAGACGAAATATAACTATATTTTCACCATGTACCAGATTTTTCAGGTAACATCCATCATAGCAATTTGCTTTTAATAGAGAAGATGTCGTATTAACCAAGCTTGAATGCCTTGTTGAATTTTATACCACCTGTGTTGGAAAATTGGATTATACACCGTTGGTTTCGTTATCGCACATTTAAATGGCTCATTTGTTCATTTTTGTTGGTTGAAAATATCGAGGATCGCGGAAATAGGTACATACCATATTTTACATCGCATTTCAACGAAATACGCTGTTATGAATTTTTGTTTCCAAATAATTACAGACCCCCTGTATAATATTTTAATCTTTCTTTTGGGTCTTCCATTCCATCGACGATATCATGAAAATCCAGCCTTATTTGTAATATTAGTGTAAACTAGGTTACGATTGAAATTTGTTCTTGATTGGTTAACGAATTTAGTTGCATCGAATTTTTTTTGCTAAACGTTTTAAGAGTATCACTAATTCTGGTTGATTCATGTTAGATGCCTTTATCTTTTCACCCATTACTTCGTTCAATCAAGACTTTTTTTAATTTCTTGTTAGTTTTATTGATTTACCTGGCACCCAAATATTTCTTTCTACAGTTGGCTGCTAGACAACTAACCGAATTAAAAAATTCACAAATCATTTTTCCGAAGTTGGATATAAAAGCTAGCCGCCTTTCCATCTAGATCTTTCAAAGCAAAGTATAAGGCTCAGTTTTGATATAAAATTAAAACTGTAGGTACTACAAAGATGATAAAGCACTGCATGTAAAAGAAGGCTTTTTGGCACAATAGCAAAATTAGCTATTATGTGTGATGGAACTAAAAATTCATAGAAGGTGATCTTTATTCCACAAAATCTCCTGTAAATATTCGGTCGTTTATTAGATGATCCGAGTCATTCTCATATAATTTACCTTATTATTAGCAAATTATTATCATTTCTACTTCAAAACCTAATAAAATGCATATTATATGATAAAGTGATTATTTACATGTTGCGGTAAAATAGCTAGGACATTTTACCGCATTTTTCACAACAGTAATGTCACATGGATATTAATATACTGTACTGTATGTTATGAATTATGATTATACGTTTTCTCGGTGACATTTTACTTTTTTGCTCTACTAATTTATCTTATCTCATCATTTAGATTTACTATGTCAAACAAATAGATCACCGTTGAATTTCTACGTTTAGAAAGTAAAATTCCACATTACTTCCAAAAATCAAAATACATCTAGTAGTATTTATAAAACCATAGCAAAAGGGGAAGAAAGCATACGATCGGATCCGAAATATTGTTGTCAAACAATGAATCAAAAAAGATTGCTTGTGAGACCGGAATAAACGACAGATCCTTATTTTGCATGGCTAAAAAGGATTTTGCATAATGATGGTGTCCGAAAGCCAAAATGTCAATTATTGATGTGTTCCTTCCTTCCTTTCCAGGTGTGAATATTCTCACAATTCATTTGGAACCTGAACACTTTTATTGAAAATACTAGAAATTCATGTCGGTGTAGGGCAAAAGTTATAAGAACAAAAACAAAATGAGAGATTACGTGAACCTTAACATGACATAAGCACAATCACTGCCCGACTTCGTTGTTAAATCATAAAATGGGAAAATCAATTACTCCTTTTTCTAATTGATTAAGGCTCTCAGTGCAAATTACACCCCGGTGGTTTGCCATTGCCCTCCGAAGTAAACGGTCAAAATCAGGTTCTTAGTTCGAACGGGTACCTAGCATTAGCAATCAACGGGAAACTGTAGTAAAGGAGGATGAATCACAACTAAATCCAAATAGATACGACTGCATTACTGCAATGGTTTATCTACGAAGAAATTAGTTGTCAAATAAAGTAGCTTCTATTTATTTATGTGAAAGGTTAAATAAGTATACAATATAGGGAAACCCCCGAACCCTTATAAAATGTAAACTTTGGATGGTCGAACAAAATTTATTTGTATATTATGCCGACTTTTAGCGCCCATAAGTTATACGGAATTAATTATGTAGTATTTATGTAAAGGACCTTTTTATTATGCTTTTAAACTATCAAATTTAATATTATTTGGTCGATTTTGTTGCTTTGAAATGTATTGGGAGATGTAAAAGGAGTTTGGGTTTGGCAAGAATAAGTTTAATGGAGATGCATGTTTAAGCGATTTAGTAAGTAGTAAATACCCTGAAGCAAGTCGTGTCGTATGTTAGTGCCTCAATATTGGCATTCCTGCATTTTAACTGGAAGCTTTTAAATTAAATTGGTGTTATAGAATTTCAATTTTGTCGATCTCGATAAAGTCCTTTTAAATCAAAGCATTTACTATATTAGAAAAACGATTAGCTGCATAGAGGCGGGCGGGCAGGTATTTATTGTTTTGTTATCAAGATTTTTCGTTCGTTTAGAACTCACGGTGAGTGCGCTTTATTTTTTTTCAATTTTCTTTACAAATTTATTCTGGAATTTGAACTTTCTTGCACGTGCTTTGATACCATAAAAAGAAAAGTAATAAAATTGAATTGTCTTTTGATATTTTCAACCCCGAGTATGAATTTTTCTTGGTTATTATTTCCGTGGATGACGTATTTCTACTGGCAATAATTTAGATTATAGGTTCTCTCTACTTTTATGATATTTGCAAACTTTCTTTCGGATTTATGTAGTGAAATAGCAGTGGTGGGTATGCGAAGCTTACAAAATCGCAATCTCGCAAGAGGTTTGGTTTTCTTACGTTCGCCTGAATTACGACTAACATGTCTACACCGCAAGTTACTCCTATAATTGATTACCTCAGCGTGTCACTGGCTTTTCTCTTTTCTTTTAGGCAACTTTTCGCTACATCGAGTTTTATTGTTACTTCGTAATTAGATTCTCTGTCATTAAATAAGTATTAATCATTTATTTTACGGTGGTTCCTTTATAGTGGACTAACTTCATCAAGTAAACCGACGATGCAATGTTGGCGAACCACACAGCGATGCAGACAGATATCAACCACGCACGCTTCGTTCGGGCCGGGGAATGGGAAAAGAATTAAATTGCCACATCAAAATATTATTTTCAAGTAGGCTACTAAAATATTTACGATGTTTGTCAAATAGTTTGACTGGTCGATTTTTCAGTACTATCACGATCATCAAAAGATTGCTTTTCAAAACAAGTCATTTGATCCAATTTTAGTATAAAATATTTGTGATCATTCCAAGAAAGACAAGTAAATGTTCTGAAAGAAAAATACCTTTGAAATAACATAATTACAAAAAAAACTAATGACGTAAACATATTAGACGAAGATTAAGAATTCTAAAAGTTTGTGATAGGGTGAAAGTTGTGGTCATTTTTACTCTGAAATGTTATTGTGGCGACATTGTCAATAAAACGTTGTTTATCTCTTTGAAGCCAACCGTTGGGAAGAAAAGCAATAACGATGGAGAAGTTGCCGAGTTTTCCCGCGCGCTAAATCACTTTAATGACTTCACTCTAGAGAAGGAATATTTGAGAAAGTCCCATTAACGCACTAGAAATTATAACCCAAAGCAACTATTCGGGAGTAATTGAATGCTGCCAACCACGAAAACTAAAAATTACAAACTTGGGCATTAAACTGGAAGCAACTTCAATTGTATACTACAAAGTCATGCGTTAGAAAGTTTACTTGATAATATTCGCATAAAATGAACAAAACGAAATTTAGTCGAAAGTTTACGTCAAGTTTGAAAACAAGAAATGTTAACCTACATTGCTTTAATTAGGTGGTGGTTGAATTAAAGCACGGTAAGAATTTTTGTGCCATTAGCGTTTAATTAATTTTTGTTTGATCAAGTATAAAGCGTTCGTGTATTGACCCATTTCTGCTATGTGTCTGACTAGCTTGTAAATGTTTCAGTAATGACTCCAATTTGAGTTTTGGCACTCCGAGATGTTGCGCTTGGGACTCCAGCACTATACAAATGACGCATACAAACCATGCAAATTGCCTGTAAGCAGCGGCACCGGCTGCACGAAATTACACGTGATACGTTAACATACAAAAATTTCCTAAAATAATAAACCAACTTCAATAAAATTATATTTCAAGATTTAACAACCACTTGTAAGTTGGCAAGTAAATCAAATTTATATGGTACCCCTGCGATAGACGTAATATTTCGAATACTGCAAGTGATGTTATTTTTTTTTCTCCGGGGATGAAGCAGTAGGTGTAATGTGTAGCTAAACATAAAAACAAATAAGCTCTTTGCTCAACACAGCAGTAACACGAAAGCTGTTTTTAAATAATTAACTGTATACATAAAACACGTTGTTTAAAGTAGATGCTAACTCATCGGATGGGGAAAATATAATTTATGTAAATTGACGTTTTTATGCTTTTCCATCATAAAGATTTTGGTATGCCCGTTACGCCTACGCAATAATTATGTGCAAATAAATATTTTATTAGTCTACGTTTTCCACAATTATAACGACCCGTTTTCCAATAGCCGAAACTTTCGGTGGAAAAAAACACGGAAAAATCCAAGGTTGGATAAAATTATGAAACAACGCTGCACGGTTTAAGAACCTTTATTGTCGCTCCACCATTATTATATTTATTACAACAACTATAGATGCATCACCCCAGAAAAGAGTTTTTGATATCTACTCGGACAAATCCGACCCAATTATATTTAATCCTCAGACTGGATTCAGTTCCTCGCCATCGGATACGAAAGTAATAAAAACAATTTTAAAAATGATCTTTCAGTTCTCGCACAAATTGAAAGAAAATTTAATAAAGTGAAACTGTGAAAAAGAATTATGAAGTTGAAAAATTCAACTTAGTAATTCAGATTCGTTTTCTGATTGATGGAATTACGAATTTCAATAGGGTGACTAGGCTATCTTTAAATTCTTTTCCTAGAGAATATTATAGATCCGTTTTTATATGGGTCGTTAAAGATAAAAAGATATTTATGAAATGAAATTCTCCAACTCGATTTAAACGTTGTACAAAAACAGACAAATATCGTTTATCATTATATGTTATCAAAATCTTTTCCTATATAAGATGAAGTATCGAAATGCGTCCTTAATTTTAACAACTAAAAAAAAACCAAAGTTGTAACTCACCGGACCAAACTGCTCGAAATAACTCTTGACATCTTCGAGGGTCGTAGGCGCTGATAAACCCCCTACAAATATTTTTTTCGTTCTGGTTACCATCTGAAACAAACATCAAAACATTAGAATTATTTCATAACAACTCCGACGTGTACGTCACGTCCAAATAATAATCGCGAATTAATTAGGTTGCGAGTTACTAACGTTCAGACGTTCGT
Source organism: Rhagonycha fulva (assembly GCA_905340355.1). NCBI lineage: Eukaryota > Metazoa > Arthropoda > Insecta > Coleoptera > Cantharidae > Rhagonycha > Rhagonycha fulva. Next base: position 7,889,687 of record HG996559.1, read on the forward strand.
TAATCACGTTTTAGTCGGAAAAACAAATATAGCGAAAAGCGATGTAGAAATATTGTAATAATTGAAAAAGACTGCGTTTTTCACGAAACGCAAAGAACTAAAAACACGATTTACAGGTTTAATTAAGCAAACAGAAAAAACCTATAAAACCTGTAAATGAACAACGACGAAAATTATAAATACGTGATCCCTAAAAAATCTTGTGAAAAGCTGGTGTCAGAAAAGAAGTCGACAATATTTACAAATTACTGGTTGCTAAATTAAATTAGATTAAAAATTAATTGAAAAGATACGCCTAAAAAACATTTAAATTTGTAAATCAGCGTGGATATTTTAATATTCCTCAAGTATAAGCAAAGACTAGAGGGTTTAATGAATAAAAGGCAGTTACTCCGGTGGATTTCTTCTCATTTCACTACACAATTTCAATGTTGCGTATTTCTTTAATGAGGCCTGAGGCGCTATTGTGGACCAGCGTCGTCTCGTCATTTCTATAGCAACAAAGAGGCAATGGGGCGTTCAAAGTTTACCCGGAAACAAAGAGGCGGTGGTGCGGCTTACATAGATGCATAACTAGGCGCATTTATTTGATTCCGTAGATTTTTCTGAAAGTTTTCCACTTTTTATTGCCAGCCCTTCACAACTCCTAGCTTATATTAGGTTCGAATGGCTTACCATTGATTTTTAAAGGCACATTAATCTACCGTATAATTTACTTTCCTAAAAGGTCTTCACTAAATGACCACAAATGGAACAAGTTTTTTTAATTTTTAAATAAAAACTCTAATTTACCTAAGTAGCACATTTTCGTGTTTTTGTATGTTGCTTATTTTTTGAAAAAGAAAATTAGGCTGAAATAATTTTTCTTCAGTTTAATATTGGATTTACCAACTAAATCGCTTTTGTAATAAATTACGAGAGTTACTTGGTAATTAAGATAAATAACATACAAGTAGATGGCAGCACTATCGGAAAATTTCTTTACCTTGAGACTTACTTCATTTTTGAAACGGGTATATTCAAAATTAGCCACAGTCGTGGAGTGATGTGACCGCTGGTTGAGTACAGAGCAAAAATTCTGGGTTTAAATCGCCGACTAGACAAAATTTCTTAGCTCGGCCTTCCAGTGGGCATCCACACGCTATGGTGAAATCGATCTAAAGGATCGAAGAAGAGTACAATGTAACAGAGATAAATTCAAAGCTAAAAATTTTTTTGCCAAATTTCTATCTTGCATAAATCAGGTCATACCTACTTGACTTAACGATTTTAAACGTTAACAAGGAATTGTAAAGATAAAAGTTCAAAGTAGGTTGCTATTGAATAAATGATTCAAAAAACTTTACATGAACATTTGGGTATGAAAATGCAAAATATTTGCAAAATAAAGGATGTCTCTTCTGAATATTTATAGTTTGTCACGTGGAAACAAACCAAAATTTGGGATCGATTCGTGGCAGGCGATGACTGATGAGACTTTGGTTCGTCACTATACCTCTCGTTCGAGTAACAGGTAAAGAAGTCCAATTGGATGCCAACAAGGCCAAAGTATGCACAAAGTGCTGGTGTTTATAATTTGTTGTGAATAATAAAAATTGTCATTAATTACATCGACCCATTTGAGCTTCTTAATTTGAAAGGAAAAGCAATATTTTGAAACTCAGTAACACTAATTGATGAATAGGTGTTGCATGAAAAACCGAATTAAAAATTCTTTTTCAACAAGACCATGCACCAGTTCATCAGGGTAAAATACAAGAATTAAAGCACGAATTGCTTCAACAACGTGATCTTTGTCTGGTCTGGAAGATGAGCGCCATATTAGGCAATGCTTCGAGTACTAGTATTTGGAAATGAAAATTGCAAACGAATGGATAAAGTAACAAAAGAAAAGAATATGCAATGAAAAAATACTAAACTAAAAATATTTATAATGACTATTGAGAATATTTAGAGGGAGAGATAATAAAAGATGTAACAAAAAATGAATTAAAATTGTTTTAGTCGAACACAATTTTTATTTAATAAAGAAAATAATGCCACTATGTAGCACGAGAGTTGAGGACTTTGTCCCATAAACTCGAACTAATGTTGGCTGGTCCTACGATTTAACGTGGAATTCTAACCACGGCATAATGAATGTCGATTTTATATAGGTGCTAAATCCAACTTCCCTGCGATATATTATACCTATAGATTTTTATAGATTTATTGTAGAAAAATAACGCATGGGTCAGGTATGGGCAACACTGACTTTTCCGCTAAGGTCCAAGAGCCTAGACTTAGTTTTATAAAAAACCTATGTGTTTTTCACATTTAATTTTTTAGGAAAAAAATTTTAAGCTCTATTTTTTAAACCCTATTTTATGATTGAATTTGTTCCATTCTTCCTCAACATTTGCCCCGAGCTACATATGTACGTCCACCAGTCCTCAGCGCCTAAAGTTGTTTTATTCTTCGCATTTTATTCCACAACGTAATAAATAATTTTTCCAGAATGATTCTTTAATAACCATTTCCTTATTATTTCATGATTGAACACGTTCCATCTCTCGTCTACATTTGCTCCGAGCAACATGCGTCGACAATTTTGCTCTAAGCAACCATATTGTAAATTTTACAATGTAAAATTATAGTATAGCCGTCGTATAAACGGACCAGACGAATTTTAGTTTCTGCACATTAGCTTCGCACGACTAACTAACTTTGGATACGCTATAGTAAAATAAGTAACTGATTATTTCCTTAATGTATTTCCATTACATAGCTGGCTCATCTGTGTAAATTTTGTTATCAATGATTCCGGATGACAATTTTTGGTTGAATTTCCTTTCACAGTAAGATTTTCCTTTACGTTTTTACAATGAGTTAACTTTAAAGATCTGTCAACATGTCCATTGGCTGTACCTATTATTTGACCTTTATGACTTTCCAAACCAAGTTGGCATTTGGGTCCATATATTATGTTTTAAAGCAATTACACTTTTCATTGGATGCCCAAGAAGATAATTAATTATGTTTTGTTCTTCTTTCTCAGTAGATAAATAAACTTTTGACGACAGCTGAAATCTTTTGAATTGAATTCGATTTTATTACTAAATATACAATTTGTTTTATTTATATTGTAATTATTATCATTATGTGTCACTTAGGTCAGTTTTACAACTTTTGAGAGATTCAAGAAAAACCTGAGTTTAATTTCGCCCTTTAAACCGTAATCCAAAATTTCAGGTTAAATATTCAAATAATATGTTAATAATGGTACGGAAAGTGTTGCTTACGTGTGCAAAATAAATTTTAAAATGTGTATATTTTAAAAGCTTCTGGTTTTAAATTATTTTAATAATAAAATGGAAAAGCATTCCTACTATAAATTGCTATTTGAAATATCTAGAATGGAAAATTAATATTGCGCTCATCGGTGCGGTGCCGGTGGTGTAAAGAAAAACTTGCACGTTTATAGGTCATTCGCGTTCCGGCCAGTTGGTCAGTTTTTTAAAAAGGTATGGAAACCACCACTAAAGTACCCCACTCTGGAATTCGATCAACTGACATGTTCTATTCATGGCGGGTTACGTTCAAAACTCATAAATTATACACTTTGTACTCGCAAAGCTTCAGCTGAATATGCCAAAGCGGCAATTTGTTTAAAATTAATTAATAAGTTCATATACCAGCGTATAGCTCTGACATTTGTTGTGATAAATGAGTAACGGGCACGCTTAACACAAGTAAAACTTAATATGTAGACAAAATTATAAACAGTAAGAATAGCATTTCAAAGTAAAACATTAAATTAATTTTCTAACCGACCAGATAACATTCAAAAATCCACCCTACCTATGAATGTTTAAACATAGATCCACATAATTTTAGCAAGCCATGAAAAAAGCGCATAAAACCAAAAGGACAAAATTATTTGCTAGAATTAACTCACTTGCCTGGTCAAAGTACGAAATTCAATTTTAGGCACTCAGCTCGATTTTATAAAATTTTTATTAGTTTTTTTGCGATTTCAGCTAGAAATAAATTTGGCGATTGAAGCATCATTCAATTTTCAATAACTTGTAGATACCGGATTTTTTCTTACTTAGTACGGATGAAATAAGTATAAAATAAACAATTAAATTTATAATTTTTTCCGATATATTTCTTATGCTTGCTGCCACTGAACGTGAACTAAAAGTTTTGTGTTGTAAGTAATAAGTTGTAGAGTTTCCACTACTATAACGTGGTGACAAAATAAAATACATTGTAAAACTAATCAACGACCCATGTGGAAAATTTGACGACTATGAAACATTAACATTATGTATAATTATAATTGGTCTATGCAAACTCATAATCGTAATTTTCAATTTATTTCAGTGAATACTAACTAGAATAATTTTATATTATTTAATGCCAGGTACGCTTTTATTAAAATATTAATTTATGTTTATAAATTACACATAAAAGTTATGAAAAGACAAATTTTACCAATTATAAATTGAAAGCTCAATGATCCGTCCAATAAGCAATAACAATAAAACCAAATTTGTTCGTCGATTTGTTGTCGAAAATGACTAAAATTTTCTCTATATACAAAAATCACGCACGATCAACTTATAATGCAAAAATATGTTTTTATAATTTAAATTCTAAGGAATAAATATTTACCTTAAACCTTAGCGCATTTCGACAAAATACATTTTTTACAATATTCCTTCCTCGCCCATCGATCACAATTCAACACTAACGTAACCCAAATTTGATAAAAAATTCCGGAGTTGGAAATATTTCACAAGAGACTTATATGATTCTTTTATAAGAAAAAAACTGCATTATGTTGAGAAGAAATCGATTATATTTATATTGGTGGTATTGTAAATTGTCTAACCTTTTTACTATACTGAATATAAGATACCTAAAATGTTATCGTCGCCCCATTACCTGCTTTAATAAATAATTCGACATGCTGGAAAAGCATACCATCCCAGCATTCACGTAGTATGTAGGTCAATTTGTTTGGTCCAAAGTGTATTCTATACAATTCCACAATATTATTTAAATTAATGAATCCTTGAAATAACAATGCAATTAAAAATATGTGAAAAATTACTACATCAATTTATTATAGAATTTTTGTGTCAATTTTTAAAACAAATTTAATTTGTTCGCACTCGAATTCGTTAAGTTGATGTAAGTTTGTTAATATAATGTTCGGTTCATTAGGTTAACGAAAAGAAGCATAATTTCAACAGTAATTTCTACTTTGGGATATTAAATATAGATTATGTCCAAATGAAATCCAAAAAATTATATTTCTTTAGCGACTGTCAAAGGATCTTCGACTGTAGCATTATCACAAATCCATTTTGATAATTAAAAAGCAGAAAGAACCAATGCCAGTCTGCTTAAAAAAAACTACATTGTATAGTTTTGCTCCACTTCACAATCAATAAAAGTATTGATTTCGCTTTTCATTTTTTGGGAAAATAGTAAATTATCACCGGTGCAATCACTTTGAACATTAATTTAAATTGTTGTCCTAAATATTACATTTTGAGTAAATTATAATAAAAGCAATTTTCATAAAATAGCAATTATGTAAAAAGCTTTATTTTAATGTTAACCCAGAGCTATATTTGAATCTCATTAAAAAATTTCCTAAACTTCTTTATTCGAAAACATAAAAATTTTGAGTAGTTACAACGCACCTGTTCGAATTAAAATTTAAGTAAACGAGGCACTTAAAAGCAGTTTATAATTTTTATTGCCTCTTTCATCCTTAATATATTCTAATAAAAGCAGCACACACTTTAACCTAAAAAATGAAAACAATGCTCGATTTTTAAACGTTAAAATGCGATTCGGCTGACAATACACAGGGTAGAGTATGCAAGATAATGATACAAGATTGCAATGAAATGTTTCGCAGATTTAACGTGAAAACCGATCAGCAGCAGCAAAGCTCGCTAATGAACTGTGAACCTGATAGCTGAAGCTATATCCATCTTTATCCGTTATTTGGTAGCAAAACGCATTTGTCCTCGTCAGTTGAACGGCGTCACTGCTTTTTATCCTTATCTCAGCGAGTACGTATCCTGTTGATGCATTGGGACTATCTCGTCCTCGAAATGCAACGGAACTAGAGCAGGTGAGATATATCTACACCCTCATCCGAGATTATCTTGGCTTTCATACGTATATGTTATCAGGGATATTTCTCTGCGTATTAACTTCAAGTTAGTTAACAAAGTGTAAATTTGCACCAGTTATTGTTCCGATGTGTTTAAACTCGACTTAATGCTGAGAAGTTTCCTGTTAACGTTAAGATTTGTGTAAGTAATTTAGACGAGCATTTCATTCTAAATTACAGATTTAGGTAAATGTCTTTTTGAATATGGATTTAGCTTATTCCAAATTTCAGAAAGCGCAGCGAGATGAGTTTCATCTTGTAAGGAACAAAACCCAAAAATGAAAACCAGTAATGTGTGACATATTTGTTAGAAAACGCATTCATGATTCAGGATATATCGTAAAACTTTTCCTAAATACTTGAAACTGTTTCGGAAGAAAAGTTAAAAAGTTTTACTTTGAAAAATTTTTACATCCTACATCTTTTTTTAAATAAGTATGGAAATAAAGTGAAGTTTGGAATCACGTACTATGTAACAGTTAATTACGAAAAGATATTGATTCGGTTCGCTCCAAGTTATTTCTTACTTAATTTGGAGTAGATTATAATTTCGAATTGTTTAGGAATTCCAAAACACCGACTAATTTTAATACTTTTCAAGCAAATCTCCAATTCAAACAAATTTGCAAAAATATAAGTTTCGATAACTTATTAAAGCGTTTGGAAACTTTTGAGTATTAAAAACTTTTTACTGTTTCATAACGCACTTTTTAAAATCCTAATCGTATTATAAATTATGGCCACAATTTTGTTGAAAAAAACTTTTGAACGTTTCACTAATTAAAAATGAATTCACTCACCTCAAACAAAGACAAAACTGCTTTTTTGATTAACGTAAACGCAAAGGAAGCAAAGTTTGGTCAAAGTAATACTTTTAGTAAATTTGTTTATCAAAAAGAATCTCTAACAAAACGTTAACGGTTAAATTTAAATTTTAAGAGCAGAGTGGAAGTTGTAAAGGGGCGCGCAACTACCAAGCCGTACGTAAAACTGATTCAATATTCCATTCCAAGTTAACCGAGAGCTTGGGGACCAGCTGAACTATTCATCACAAAGCCGAGGTAGCAAACAATGTCTTGGAGCGCGGTGGCACGATGTCGGTTGTCCCATAATTACGTATTTCTATACCGGTCTACAGAAAGTTGATCGTGCAAAAAGGAACTCAAATATTAAACGTGGCAACGTGTATATTTTACATTCAGCTTGGCCACAATTTATATCTCACACATCGAATATTCAAACAAAGGGGTTTAAAGTCGAGGCGATTCTTGTAAAAAGGAAATCTTGATAACGACCGAATATACATATAATCTCAAAAATTCTCTTTCGACAGGTTTTCAGAACATGTTTAGCCTAACCGCGTTTAGAAAATGCAAACAATGGAAACAGGTTAACGTGGTTTTAAAAAAATACACAAGGAAAACTAAAACCGCTTCTAAAATCTAAATAAGCGTTTCGATATATTCAAAAGCTTCATTTGAGTGTCGAAAAAAAGGTTTTCTCAAGCGACTTCAAACCACTTAAGAGATTCACTACAATTTTATACCTAGAAAATTTGATATCCCCTAATGTTACTACAGTTTTCACAACGAGACTTAACACTAAAGCACTCTCCCTTTCGCCACGTTTTGTAGTTCATATGTAATCAAACACTAAATCCTACTAATTTGAAATAAATGTAAACAGGAAAATACCGGAACAATTCTATTTTAGTAAGAGTCCAAAACTAGAAGATTTAAGGATGACCTAAAGGGGACGGAGGACTTAATCTCTAACTAGGGATAGTAAGCCGCTCAGCGGGGTGTTTACTAACGCTCGAACTAGTTCAACTTGGAACAATCTTGCACAAGATAAACTCAACTCATCTTGAACTTCTATATGTACTTTGAGAGTAAAAGATAAACTTTCTAAAATTTGTATTTGCAGCACCAACGTATTTACAAATTCTTTTTCTCGTAGTACTACTATAAAAAGAAGAAAAACGAATGAATACAAGAGCGAATAAGGATAACGCGGGTCGCTTAATTAAAATTATTATTACGAATCAATCAGGAGAAGTAGTATAAGAAGTAGGTAGAAAATGTAATAAAGTGGCGAAAGAAAAAATAGGACAAACGTAATAAAACATAACTAGATCACGTAGTTGTACACGTGCCGTCGATGGAGGATGCAAACAATTCTGATACTATGAAAAACAAGCACAAAAACCTTATAAAAGTCTAAAACAACCCACCAAATAACAAATAGGAATACACTGTTTTGTGACCCACAGCCGATAGCATTAAAGTTCAAGAAGTTTTGCCAATAAAGGAACTATCGATTGTGGGGCGTTGATGGAGATCGATTTAAGCCCTAAAGCACATCGCTAATAATAGAAGGTACCGCTTTATTTATAAGCTCGAAATTAGTAAATCCAATCATAAAATGTGCAAGTGCTCGAATGTTAAAAAATTCGATAAAACTATTCGTGTAACCTATTTATAAACCAATTTACTATTCACGAATAGGAAATATATATGAAATTTTTATATCTCGGTCATAAAATATTACAGGAAAACCTATTTCATGGGACTAGAATAAATAAAGCAATTTTTCAAATTGCAGATAAGTTATTTTGTAGAAACCTTAGACGCTCAAGTGCTTCAGGCGGATGCAGCAGAATGGAACTGCGAAATGATTGCTCAAGCGATTTCATTTTGAGGGAACATCCCTCTCTTATGTGGCGATTACTGATTAGACGACTTTAGTATAAAAATGAAGTAATAGAGCGTGGTAAATAGGCGCCATCTTCGACACGTGCTATAAAAATCCAATCCAAAATCCGCGTCCGCGGATGAAAATGTGCCCGCTTTAAAGCCAACCAACACCAAAAATTCAATTTCTCAATTAAAAAGTTGTTGGCACTTGGTATTTGTCCAAAACAAATATTTTGTACGGGCAAACTTAAATAATCTTTTATCGGCTTTTATTAAAGTAAAACAAATAATAAATAATAAAGCAAAACAATGCACATAAAACGGAGGTAGTAAGTATTCAATAATTTCTCAAATTGATGTTGGTAAGCATTAAATCACTTGATAAAATACATAAACGTAAGCGTGTTAATACGAATACAAATGTGAACGTAACGAAAAGTTGACGTAAATAAAGGACAATAGAAAATAAACCGGAATAAGCGAAACAGGCAACGTGCATTTTTATGAAGACCAAAAGTGCGATACTTACGAGGGTTTTCGAATTTGGAAACGGGTAGAGAACACAAGCATGCATCAGGGCAAGCAAACTGCATCAAGTTCATGGACTTACGTCGATGTTGGTGGATAGTAATTGAAGCTAAGCGCGGGCGTCTCTAGCTCTTGCCCGGGTGACAGGACCTTCTGGATCAGGAACAGGATCGTCGCACGCGCGCTCCTTACACGTGACCAAGTATGTGCGCGGTGTAACACGGAATGGCGGGAACTGACTGCTCGTGGCGCGATCTGCTCAGACCGTAACTATGGCAACCAATTGGCCGTTCGGTGGCGATGGCGCCGCGACGCTAGATCCCCGCACCCTAGGCCTACTTCCTACTTCACGGATCTGATATTTTGTTTAGACAGACAGTTCACATTTTGTCATTTTTCCCCTCGAAATGACAAGAAAAGTTTTAATCTTGAAAAGCGTATTCACTAGTCCGAACGAATATGAAGGGCAAACAACAAGCAATTCACTTATAACTCTCTCCATTTCCACAACAATCTAAAATACTACTATAGTATACCAAATCTATTTTTTTGTGGCTGTGTAGTTCCTATAATTCCATTTCCTTGGTTTAAAACTCCTGAACTTATTAAAAGTCTACAAATTTTGATCCGGCACTTTTGGTAGAAAATAATAAAAAAATCGAATATTACCTATTGCATGAGGTTTTAATAAAATTGTCGAATGATTTACTGTGAACGTGAGGCATAGGAAAAATTGCAGCAATACTCGCTAAACCATTTCAAGTAGAATATAATATGAATCTAAATTCAACACGCTAAAGCTTCTTTTGTCAGAAACATTTTTAACCCTAATGCACATCACGACGGGTTCATAATACCACAGAGCCAGCTTTTAACTCGTATCAGGAGAGCAATACTTCAAAAATGCATACACCGGAATACTATACATCTCGCTAATAATAATGCCCTGTCTTGCTTGCTTCGCACAAAATGCGTAAATGTGATGTCAAACCAGAACAATGCAGGCTCAAAAACAATAAAGACGTGTATAAAACAAGATCCTAATTATAAGTAGAATCATGATAAGCAATTTTGAAAATATTAAAACGACACAATGTCATGCAACCCTTAAAAGTATAATGGTAAAACATTTTCAATGTGGTTTTGTTTCCAAATACACTAAAAACGTTAAATATTTTTTTTACATTCTTAATGTTGTCCAGTATAGATCGATATAATGTACGAATACATACATAATTAAAACCTCAAGCTTCTAACAACATAAAATGCCAATTTACCTAAGGAAATCGATTCGGAATGTCTTAAATTTGTGTAAAAAAGGTTTATAATTTTTTTATAATAAAATAAATAAGTAAACAATTTGTCCTATTCTCAGAGTACGAGAAAAATGCAAACTATTCGTATATTTCTTACCTCGTAATGGATCTCTATTTATTAACTTGTTTTATAATTTATTTAAACTATTGTAATTTATTAGGAGAACACTAGCCTGCAATTTATTGTAGAACTTAATAGGTCGAGTTACTCAAAGTAAATATTGGATAGTTTAGCTCTAAATTAATATTGACAGGTTTTACGTCCATTTGGTTCTGCATTTTGTTACATAGTTTTCTTTTTAAATAGTTGAAAATGCATTAATAGATAAAATTATAAATTATTTAAAATGAATTATATAATGTAATGGTAATGTAATAAATTAATGTTTGCATAGTGTAAACTATGACATATGTTTATGTTAAAGTATTTGTAATATTTAAAAATTATACCTTATATCGGCAGTTCCTTATTTTATTTTTAAACCAGAAATAGGCAATGTATTTTATAAAATATTAATAATTATGTATTGCATTTTGACGTGTGGTCATACCATAGTTCGGGAATGCAGTTTGATGTCAGTTTTTTATTGAATTTCTACCCTATTAAATGACAAACATGAAAAATATTTATAACAATTTATCACTTCGGAGTTCTCAATTTCTAACTTCATAAATAGTTGCCCATGTTTATTCAACTAACAAATATGTACATATAATTTACAAAAAAGTAATATAAAAATGTGTTCAAATTGTATTAGAAAACTTTATTGATATTATGACGTCCAGCTTAATTGCCGAACAAAAATAAAGACCTACATTATATTTAAACTTTCTACTGTAAATATAAAACCGCGATACAAAATTTGAAAAATAAAGGTTAACAATTGAGTGCAATAGTACAAGATATTGTAAATACGCATAATATATTTTTTAAACATAATTCGTCAAATTAACAACTAAAAGAAAATTAAAATTACATAGGATGTTATTTGATAGTTAAATCTAAATAGTGCAAGACTTAAAAAAAATTATTGAATTTGAAGTAGATGCAACATTAGAATTCGGGGTCGATTACAGAATAAATTTCTCAAATGAAGAAACGCAATGAGAATCAGGTTCTTATGAATTTTATTTTTAGGGTAGTTTTTGTATAAACATAGGGCAACGTAAATTTAAAGCAAACTAATAACACGAGTAATAACACAAGTAAGTGTGAATCAACATTATTGAGCTTTATTTACAGATTTATTTACTGAAAAGACCTAAGAGGTAACAGACTTGTCATGATTTGGTAAATCACACAATTACTTTGAAATAAATAAGATTCAAACTCACGAAAGGCATTTGTATAAAATTTTATATACCTATAGTTTATATTATATTGTCGTATTCTTTCACAATAGGAAGTACTATGAATTTTATTTCAAAAATTGGAAAATTTATGTGACTCCTTTGCGTTTAAAAACCCGAGGTTTAAAAATTAAGTACTTTATCTGTGATCAAAAGTTATTTTTCATTCTATGCTTGATTTCTGAACAACAAGGTAGTGCAACCCTTTAAATTTTCTATATTCATTTGAAAAAAATTAAACCTTGTTCTTTCAGCTCATCGGTCGACAGTTCTACCACTGCACACTAGGGTAACCATGTTGCAATTCTAAAGGTGCAATTAGACGGCACAAGTATACCTCGCGCGTCAGATTCGCGCATCACTCCCGCTAGGCATCCCACGAATAGATGCATGGTGATTTCTGATGCAGGGCAAGCCGCCAGTATCTGAATAACATGGAAACACCAACACGAAGTGCGCCGTTACACCGCGTAAGTATAAAAGTGCGAAGCGAGATCGACCTACCGACCGCTCGCAGTGCATAATATTCCTCGCGAGTCGTGATTTGCGCTATAAAACCGTCTAGAAGTAAGGATTGATGCGCGAATAAGATTCGCCAGACAAACTCGCGCCGTTTAAATGTAGCTTAATGTTAGTGTAACACCATGTTTGCTTTCAGTGCTATTTATTTATTAAATTGAATTTTTAATAATATTTTACACCTGGAAGTATGCAACCATAAAATGAATTTTAGTGAATTTGGAAAACAGAGGTTGGTAAGAAAATAGGATTCGAGATCGAACAAGTGGAAGTGTGGTTGGTTTTTGAAAGTAATTTCCTTTTTCTGAGATTTTTGTGAATCAACATTATCGATCTATTGTTTGATCGCATTTTTTATAGTAGGTTAGTGTGAAATTTTTCTCGAATATTCACATAAGTGATTTTGCACATGAGTTGTCCAGATGCAAACCCAGACATAACAAAAAAAAAATTTTTTGTAGTGTTTGGTATCTAACGACTCGTAATAATATTATGAGTCCCTAGATACCAAAATCTCAAAAAAAACTGTTTTTGTCTATGTCTGGGTTGGCATCTGGACGACTCACATATTCTATTTAACATCTTTTGGTTGCAAATTGAAACATCTATTTAGTTGGTGATAAGTTCTTTTATCTTCAACTGGCGCCCAAATTTCCATCTTTCGCAGTCAACCGCGTATACGCGACCCGTATAATCTCCGACTGTGGACTAAATACTCGTAAGGTTAGCTACCTTTTTCTATCTTAAAAAGATCAAGTGGCGTTGTGACCAACTTTACTGCCAAAGTTTGGTGCACTACTTTGTTGTGCGCTACCTGGTACGTACTAGTTCGAAAACAAGTCCATTTATCCCCAAGACTTTAGCGTCAATTGTGCGCTATTTATTTAAATATGATTCCTCAAATTTCATAATTTTACTAGCTAACCCGGCAAACGTTGTTTTGCCATATAAATTATTTCTAGGGATTATTTTGGTAGAAAAAAATAACTAACTTATTGTAAGTGTGTGAGGATGTGGTATATGAGTGGAAGAGGCATAGAGCGCTGTGAACGATGACGGAATATAAAAATAACAAAACGCCAAAAATTTATATTTTTAATTTATTGTTCAAATCCCGGTCGATAACTGATTAATTATAACTTGATTAGTTATCCCCGCGACACTGTGACACGAGAATTTTATATATTAGATATATTTTTTATTTGATTGTAATTTCCATAAACTTGAGAAATTTCAAATGGGAAATATTCAGTGGTTCGATTCATAAGGGATAAAAGTGCTTTAGTTTTTTAGTAATCCAAAACATCCACCCGCTGTTTCGAACATTGTTGAACTATTATTTGATGTGATTCGGTAAAAGTGCCAATAAGTTACATTGTCCCGGTTTTTTATAGTTTTTGTGATCATGTATTTGAACAGCCTTCAACGGCCCCATTTTTATTTATGTATAGGTACATTTTGTTTATAATGCGAATCAAGAAAACTCGAAGAATCCTAAAGGATTTAAGTGATAACATCACTTTGAGTTAAATTGAATTATGATTATTGTTAATGATATTTGCGTTTAAGCCACAGCCGTGGAGTGATGTGACCGCTGGTTGAGTACAGAGCGGAAATTCTAGGTTTAGGTTCAAATCGCGAACTATACAGAATTTCTTAGCTCGGCCTTTCAGAGGGCATCCACACGCTGTGGTGAAATTGATATTGATTTATCGGAAATATGTAATATGAGGACTAATTCACCCCGCTAATCGGATTTGTAATTTCGAGAAAGGGTAAAAAGCTTAATTAATAATTAATTAATTTGCGTCTGACAAAAACTTAAAAACGTCATAAACGTCTTTCTTTGCTTCGATGGAAAGCTGCCAAGCGCCAGTTAGATTAAAGTATTTTCTTCTAGCCTTTTCTATGATTTAAATATTGTTTATAGTGATTTGCGCTTTCCAGCTTTCTACCGAAGTAAGGCAAGACCCCACTTCATTGTGAACGGCGCTTAACTAATTCTAAAGCTGAAAGTGAAACTATTTCTATAATCAACATTATTGAGGTTTATCTACTGGTTAATTTACTGAAAAGATCTAAGATTCGTCATGATTTGGTAAATCAGGTTACCCAGATTTCCTATTTTGTTATGTACTTCGTCATTTTAAAATTGTTAGGGTAAGTATTTAAAAACATTCAAAGTATAAACGCTTTTCATTTCAGAGATCGAGTCAGTAAATTTTATCTGCTCCAACTCCGTCAAGTACTTTTCTCGCAGATAAATGATTCAGTCCGTTTGATCTCATTATATTCAAGCTCGATCGCTTTCGATGCAGAACCCTATCATAGTTTTAAAATTTTCTCCAAATTCCAAATCAATACATCTTCATAGACGAAATAGTTTCCTTAGTTTTATATGTAGAAAAAATTACTTTCGCAAAGTACATAAATTTATGTGCGTGAAGTTAGCCCCCCTTTTTTTGAAATAGTGATTTTTTTTATTTGTGCTCAATTGTGCTCAAGTTGTGCTCAATGTGCTTAAAAGAATTTTTTAATTTTAAACAAAAATAACAAAAAAAATCGAAAAAAACACTTTTTGACGCCAGCCCCCCTTTTTTTGAAATTGCAACTTTTTTTGGTTGTTCTCAATTGTGCTCAAGTTGTGCTCAATGTGCTTAAAAGAATTTTTTAATTTTGATCAAAAATAACCGCGTAAATCGCGAAATAAGATTTCGACCTGGCCCCCCTTTTTTTGAAATTGCAACTTTTTTTGATTGTACTCGATTGTGCTCAAGTTGTGCTCAATGTGCTTAAAAGAATTTTTTAATTTTGATCAAAAATAACCGCGTAAAGCGCGAAATAAGATTTCGACCTGGCCCCCCTTTTTTTGAAATTGCAACTTTTTTTGATTGTACTCAATTGTGCTTAAGTTGTGCTCAATGTGCTTAATAGAATTTTTTAATTTTGATCAAAAATAACCGCGAAATGCGCGAAATAAGATTTCGACCTAGCCCCCCTTTTTTGAAATTTTTCTTCTCATTTTGAATCTATGTGTGTAATTGATGTCAATCGATTGAGCTTCGTTAGAGCCTGAATGAGCTCTAGTGAGCAAGATTTTAAGTTAATATTTTAAAAAGTTATAGATAGTTGAAATTTTTGAGTAAACTCCGAGCAACACGCGTTTAATAGTAAGATTTTTTAAGGCTTGCAGTTTACTCACAAATTTCAAATATTCCTAACTTTGTAAAAAAATTAACTCAAAATCTCGCTCACTGAAGATCATTCAGGCTCAAACAAAGCTCTAACGATTGACACTAATTTTATCCTAAAATTTAATTTAGGGGGGGACAGCGACATGCACCTGAGCCTGCTTAGCCACCTATAAATAAACAGCCTTACGCTTTTAGATTGATGTTTTTAAGAAGCTTTGTTAGCTCTTATTAACATTATTTTTTACTATTTATTGCACTTTGTAATTTTAAATAAAAGGTTTCCATGAAAATTTTTAATTTTTTTTTTTAATTTTTAAATTTTTTAGTCATATCTTTACAAATACAGCTTCTGTATTTAAACTAATATAGTACTATCAGAATTCTCCATTTATGTCTTTTAGATGTTTGATACTTTACCCTGTATAAATCATTACGACGAAAAACTTTACCCTGAATGCGGTCCTTAAAAATGAAATTTGGAAATCTATTTTACTTTTCACCCTGTATGATAAAATTGTTCAATGCACACCTTTTTTCTCTTATTTCGCGCCTTACGCGGTTATTTTTGCTCAAAATTAAAAAATTCTTTTAAGCACATTGAGCACAACTTGAGCACAATCGAAAACAATAAAAAAAAATTGCAATTTCAAAAAAAGGGGGGCCAGGTCGAAATCTTATTTCGCGTTTTACACGGTTATTTTTGATCAAAATTAAAAAATTCTTTTAAGCACAATGAGCACAACTTGAGCACAATCGAGTACAATCAAAAAAAGTTGGAATTTCAAAAAAAGGGGGGCTAGCTAGAAATCTTATTTCGCGCTTTACGCGGTTATTTTTGATCAAAATTAAAAAATTCTTTTAAGCACATTGAGCACAACTTGAGCACAATTGAGAACGACCAAAAAAAGTTGCAATTTCAAAAAAAGGGGGGCTGGCGTCAAAAAGTGTTTTTTTCGATTTTTTTTGTTATTTTTGTTCAAAATCAAAAAATTCTTTTAAGCACATTGAGCACAAGTTGAGCACAATTGAGCACAAATAAAAAAAATCACAATTTCAAAAAAAGGGGGGCTAACTTCACGCACATCATAAATTTAGAATAAATTGCACTAAAACTTAAAACATTTTTGAAAGCTAATAGAAATAATTAATATAAAATTATATAATAAATATTAATCAACGATCAGACAAGCGCCTTTATAATGAAAATTGAATGATATTACTTAACACCGAAAATTTATCAAACATTTTAAGAAAATTAATGACAAAAATCAAAATTTTATAATTGCAATACTTAAGGAAAATAATAACTAAACAACACTTTCGCTTTAAGGAAAGTCATTTATAATGCTAAAAGGGGAAATACGCCGCTTTAATATAAATTATAATAATAATTTAAATTTTTTTTGAATAAACTGCAAGTTTTGTAAAATTAAAATTTATTACTTTTGTATAGAAAACAAAATACATTTCAAGCTTGCAGTAAATACATATAATATAGTACTATATAGCACACTCGTAGTGTATAACTACATAAAATGAAATACCTGTGCGTTTTGGGATACAGAGTAAACAATAAATTTAACACGAAGTCGCACGCAAATAAAGGAAGAAGAAAAGAGAAGATGCCAACGAATTTAAATGATAATCTCGAGCGAGCAATTAATCCAAATTTTAACCTTGCCTATGCGTGGTGGAAATTCAGCAGCCCCCAAAGTAAATCTCTCTTCGCTTTCGAAAACAAACCGGTAGAAAAACAACACCAACAAATCTCTTACTTCACCATTTCAGATAATCCAATTTATTCTAAGTGAAATATAAATGTCTGCAAGATGTCACCCCGTTCTCGATATAAGAACAAAATAAAAGAAATACCACGAACGAGCAAAATGAACAAGTGAAAACAAAAGCTCAAGGTTAAGCGAAATTCTTTATATATGTATACAGGTCACGTTCTAGATCTAGTGGATGCTGGAAAAAAGAAAGGAGTATAAACCTCGATGTTCCACTACCTGATCTAAGGATTACAAGGGTTCTTATAGAATATAGAACTACTTAAATAATAAAATTTCAAGAACTTGAATATAGAACTTGATCTAAATTTAATATTACCTGAAATTTTAAGTTCCACTAGGAATAAGAAGCAGCTCAGAAAAAATTAAAGGATAATAGTTTAGTAAAACAAACATTTTAATTCCTCCCGAAGGGGTAGAACTTTTAAATGAAATTTAGAAATATTTACTTAGTACTTGGAATTATTTGAAATAAAAGTTGGTAATCATTTTTAATCGTCAGTTTAGAAAGTAATCACCGTTAACTTTATCAATTTAAAATTTATATGAGTTAGGCAAAATGAATAATCCCAGGCTATAAAGGGTTAAAATGAATCAATATGCCAATTAAATTATGCGATGTAACAAATTCGCGTAAAGCTTTATAATAAATAAGTAACTTTTTAGCAAGTTTTTGCGCCAAATGCTTAAATTTTTTAATTAAAACAAAAGCAAGTAGAATATTGACAGAGGATAATTATAAAGTTGTGAAGTTATTAGCAGGAATAACATGACATTAGAAGGAGTGAAGTCAGTGCAAGAGTTCGTTTCCGTCAACGTATTATACAGAGAAAACACACGCCAAATTTCAATTAAGGGCGCCTCGATCGAGTTCAAGTTGCTCATGAACAAAACAACTACACTAAGCTATTACATAAATCTTGTACTAAAATAATGCTACAAAATTTAATACTGTGTGGTACGCATTTTGTGTTTACAAAATTACAGCTAAAAGTTGAGACAAACGCAAACGATAATTTTATTAACGGTACGCATTGTTATTCCAACAAGAAACGTCCCACTAAAATTAGCATTAACTAGGAGTCATAGCCTTCGCCACTAAAGACCTTCCCTAACAACTATTTTGCATATTAAGAAAATTTAAGGAACTCGAATTAAACCCAAATCCTTCAATAATGTCAATTTCAGATGCTTTTCCAACCAAAGCCTCCATTAATCTCAAGTAAAACCATACCATTAACCATCAAATAAAAAAGGGTGCGTTTCAAATTTAAAAAACAAATTGGCCAAAATAGTAATCCATCTTTCCCAAACTACTTACCGTTAAAGTCAACATTTTTTATCAACATCCTATATAAATTACAAAAAATTCAGGTTAATGACGTCATTTCCAATTTAAAAAATATATAAATTATAACGTCTACCAAAGGCTATAACTTGTAAAAATATTTTCGTGTTGTTACTTAAACGACAACATTTTTATAACAAAAGTTATGCGTTTCTCCGTTGCCTATCAATTTAAGAATATGCATACATATTGTAGATAAAGATTAAATTTGAATATTTGAATCAACTGCGGAAAATTATCAAAACTATAAATCTAAGTAAATTTCACAATCGTTTGACATTTTTGTAGTTGTATTCACATTACGATGCTTTATATCAAACGCTTAATGTTATTTTCCTTTAGAGTTATTATTATTATAACATCATAACACAATAAAGAATACAATTTTGAATTAGTGTAAACGATGCTTACACAAAATTGTTCACTTTTTCTTTTCACTGTCGTTTCTTCCATATTAAGGTAATGGACATTTTTCATTAAGTTTACTATTCATTGCCCACTGACTATTTCAAAAACGCTTTAATTTTAACGAATTTAGGTTACGAAATAAATTTTTTTTTTCAAGTAATAGGGTGGTTATAATTATACTAAACTTTAATTATATTTGTATCACCCTATTGCATCATAAAATTTTTATTCCTACCCTAAACACCCTATTGTTTTGACAGCTGACGATAAACAATGGAGCGACTCCTCGTCACAGCATCATAACCTTCAATAATGAAAAGGACGATTTTTCAACGAAAATCATTATAACAGCGCATTTCCATCTCGCTGTATATTATGTCAACTGCAAACACTGAAATTATTCACAAAACGCGGTTACTTTATTGCGTGGCCACTGGCTATAATAGCCAGCATTGGATATTGGATGAATTGTGATTGGAGGTCAAATAGTCAAGACCGTTTGGAGGCAAAGCAACAATCACGCTAAGTTTGTCTTACAATTCATGACCTGTCCTAACCGGACGTCATGGTAACTCAGATGACAGAACAGTGGCAAACCATGATTAATTAATCTAGGACAGGGGTAGATTAGCAGTTAGAATAAATATTAAAACAGTAGGTTTAGTGACGTAAATTAAAATAGTGTACACTTGAATATTTCTTCTTTTCTTAAAGATTCTCCGTAGAAAATAAATACGTGGTAGAAAAAATAATATAAAATCTAGACATTAGGAGGAGGTACCTACTTTTTTGTAAGACTACTAAACAATAATAATCAAAGTATGAATTATATTATAAATAAGATATCAAACAATAAAATTAAAAACTTTTAAATAATATAAACAGCATCGTTTTCGATGTTTTAAAAGAAATTAAAATGATATAACTAAATAAGAAAGAAAAGAAGCATAAAAAAGAAATAAATTACATTTATAAAATGCTTTCGAACCTTTCTCGGCGCAGGAATGCACTCTTTCCCCAATTCTAATAAAGAAGCTCGTTAATCGTATTTGATGCGCGGGCGCAAAATTGGTGTCGCAATTGCGAGTATTATAAAATTAGTTGGGACTAACACATTTCTAAATTAATATTATCTATGATTAAATGTTAAAATGATAAATTACTAAAGTTTTATTGTAAGTTACGGTAATATATTTACCCGAATATTATAAAGTTTGTTAGAAACTGCTAGAAACTGTAAGCTTAAGTCGAAAACATTTAAAGTGCTAATTTGGTAAAAATTACAAATTCCTGACGATGTTGGTAAAAGTGTAGTGAAGGTTCTGTTTGGTTTGTTTTCAACGAAAAGTGGGTAGGTGAATTATGAGTTTTAGTGAAAACTCCGGTCCAATATGGAAATGTATCTTGAAATAAATTTGTTTAATTATCAAGTCGGTAAAATGCAAAATTTGCAGTCGATTATTTAAATTGGGGGATTTTAATTAAGATACAATTTAGAAAAGGATAAGCAGGAAAATTGTAAACCTTCAACAAGTAAAGTTAGCGAGTTTCAAAAGCGAGCACTGGTTTAATTTTGCAAATTTAACGCAATTATAATTAAGCTCAAAATAATGTAATTAAGTAAATGAAACACAACAGTAGCCCGCATGTCTCACTGTTTACTTTTACCAATTTCTTCAAGTTTTCAGTTTTGTACGCAAAGTAGCAGCTTAGCTGCCCGGATTTCTCAAGTTTTCAGAAAAGGGAAAACCGCCACCTCTTACCCATATATTACCTAATTCTATCTGCGGATGCTCCACGAGCGGCTTAGCTGGGATATATGGGAAAAGCGATAGAGGCGTATTTACTACTTCTTCGCACTCGTATGTGTAAGGAACACTAACGCTGATGAAAACGCCAACTTTTATTCAGCATAGCTATTCGTTTGCAAATCTCTCTGCATTCGTATCATACCTCAATAATATTCCTGAATTATTACGCTCAAATTTACAATACCTACCAACCGGTGAACGATTGTTTATCGATTCATCAAATACTACATTTTTTCGTTATGAAGATATATTATGTATGTATGTACGTATATTTAATAATTAATTAATCATCAACGTAACAAATCAAACTTGCTTTTAAAATAAATGATGATTAAATATTCCAGTGGTAAGTCATGCGATTCTGATCGGTGAAACCATTATAATAGGTCAATCTGAAATTGCTATCGACCGAAATTATTGTAACAATTTTTCCAAATAGTAAATACTACAAACATATTATACAATGCAGTCAATAAAGGCCATATATCAATGTTCTTACGAGGCACAGCCGCGCACGAATTACTACCGCTAATAAAACACCGCCCGTGCTGATTACGGAACACAATAAAGCTAGGAAACAGCTGGTCGGTCAGCGAAAATGAAGATACCGGAGGCAACAACGCGGGTTATGCTGGGATCTCGGATAAAACGAGTGTATTTAAAAAGATGAATAGGGCCATTCTCTTGATTCAGTTATCTGAAAGTCTTGTTCAGGATCTACATAGCAGGCACCAATGCAAAATAGTAGTTTTTCAACAAAAAGACTCCATATATAAACGTCAATTTATGTTCTAACAAGCTCAGCAAAGGCATTCATCACACTGAATCTGTGACAAATTGTGGCGCGGTATTACAATTATGATACAATCAAAGAAATAACTTTGCAACTCCTAACAGTCACACATCGAATTCCAATTACTCCATTAATTCAAAAACTAAAAACTAACGCAGTTGAAAAACAAATATACGTACAAACAACTTAATAAATCATTGCTATCATTGCTAAATACTTATATTAGATGGTAGTACAAGCAAAGTAAGTTGTGTTATTTTCAATTAAAATGCAAATTTAGATGATTTTTAATTTAATTATTCAAAAGCATAAATTTGAAGTTGGAGTTTCACGTTGGCTAACTTTGTTATAAAATGGAACTGAAAACAATAAACATTTTTAGAAATTAAATTGGACACTTTTACAATTTCTTTTTTGAGGTGTTGGGTCATATAAAATTCATTGCGATTAAAATGTTCCAACTCGAAAATTTCGCCGCCAGTTACCTGATTGTTTTAACCAAATACTATTGAAATTGTTAAAAATTATAAATGACAAGTAACAGAACAGTGGCAGAAGAACATTAATTATACTTGCAGAATATGTAAGATCACACTTGAAACTGTGATTTCCTTACTATGATTTTCACGTATGGTAACGATCCTCAACTTGCAAAATACACGGCCGAACAACTAAGGCCTTAATAGTTTACTATGATAAACTTATAATAACCCTATTGAAAATTAAGTCAAGTACTAGTACAAAATTTGAAGAAATTTGTTGAAAGAATACCTATATCTATCACTAAAATAAATTTTTGTAAAATCGCTCATTTGGGCGAAAAACATCACAAAAATGCGTTTTGGGATATATCAAAAATATAAAAAGTGTAGCCACACTGCGGTTTGGACTATTAAAAACTAGCAAAACTCGAAAACCAGGTATTGTTTGTATTTGAATTTAATAAATCAATCTGTGCCGATTAGCATTGTTTTCTTACGGGCAATGAAAAATGGCTTTTAAACTTGAATGATTCCCATTTCTTAGACAATTCGAGATAGCTTATACCATTACTCGTCCCAATTTTATTCGTAAATTTTATGCTTGTTTCTTGTACCAATATCAAACCGTCATAAACATACAATATTTATTATTAAAATAATCGCGATAGCGCATAAATCAAATTTCATCAATTCTTTTCAAACATTAAAAATTAATGTGACGTTTTTTAAATATGATTAAATATGTAAGTAAATTTTTCTCTAATCTGTTCCGTTGTCAGGCCACGAGAGTCGGGCGACTGTAAACTGCCCCAATCCATAAAACAGATAAAAATAGAAAAGTGTAAACTGCCCTCGGACCAAAAAATTAGTAACCTAACGCGGCATGAAACAATTCAGAACAATTAGTTGTCGAAAGGAAATCCGCATACGCCATAGTCCAAAGCCTAATGACAGGATCGAGATGAAACTGAAACCGGAGGTAGTACAATGTACAATGAGCCCGATTTAGTGGCCTAAGTGCGTGTGAGCTTGTCTTGCCCTCCAAAATGAATCCAGAATCCAGTCTTGGAGGAAATACCGCATTTTTCGCCGCATAATTGATAAACTTATATTCGCAAAACATGTCGAGATTAGCATCGTCCGGTTTGATCTCAAATAAATCAAAATAAATTTTCAAAAATTTGGATCCAAAACAATATCGCGGCCATCTACCAATTTCAGAATGTATGTAAATATCTGTAATTCAAAGGTAAACCGCTTTTTTGGAGAGAACGGTGCCATACTTGACCAAGATGGAATCTGTATCCTTCTTTCGATGCGTGTGGCCATTGAATTTTACAGGCGTTTCTCATCGCCACTTCAAATTCAAAATTCCATCAATTTGGAATAGTAGTTGAAAAATTTCGAAGAAGCTGTCATCGATCAAGAAGCAACTACCAAGCGTACATATTTCTCTAAAGCAATTGTTTCTTATCCGGCAACTTAAAAAAAATGAGCGGCACATAATGACCGTTTAAAAGTCCGTGGATAGTAAATAATTGCATAAAGAGATCCGTACCATAGTCAACCGTACCATTCATGTATATTCTTCAGCTGACGGCAAAAAACTCAAGTTTGTAAAACAAAAAAAGACAAAAAGTTTGGAATGTGGATTATTGACAAGTTATAAGAAATTTCACCTCTAGCAATTATCACTTCCATCTCTTTCAGTTCTCCAGCATTTAGTTAATTTCGCATCCTTTTCACTCGAAGAGCAGTATACAGTTTATGATCAAATTTGGAGATCAATTAACATACCCTGTCATGTCGCTCCTCACTACTAAATATTCACACTTGATCTGAGCGATCCAGTCCACATAACGTATAGAAAAATAGACCAAACGTCCAGCGATGGGCAGGATAGGCTGTAACTTGTATCCCATGAATGATAAACACCATCCGAAGAAGTCAAGAGGTTTTTTAGAACTTCACAAAATGTTATTTCAAAAAGCAATTCTAGCACAATTGCCAACGATTACAAATGAAAAGATACTTGTAGAGCAAAGTGGCAAAACACAATAACTTCAGTATTTTAATTTATTGCGATTACAAACTTGTATTGTTGTTAGTCCATATGAATTAGCAAAATCTGTGTTGCAATACTCGACAAGCGAGTTTATGTAAATTGTGATCTTTTTGCACTGTTTGAAATATTATCTTTTTATTCTAAAAGATATTCTTGCACGTATAGGGTAAAATGGTTTAACGCAAAAGTAAAAAAAATAAAATCCGAGTAAAATATAATATTTATAGAATTTTAGTGCAGCGCTTGAGTTATTTAAGATACATAATATTTTAAGGATTTTTATAATTCGATATTAAATAAAGATTTAAAAGTAAGTTTTTATTTGAACTATGATCAGAAAAAGAAGAATGAAAAAGATTTCAAATTTTATTATAAAAAATTCGTTTCATAGCTAAACAGTTGTCTCCAGCACTATGGGTTAAATTCTTTATTCCAAGTTTGATTTAAAAAGTGATATAACATTCGTCAATAGTATGGCATAACGATAACCTGATCCTTAGAGAATAGCGGAAGCAATATAACGTCGCTGTCACCGAGAATCGACGTTTCGAGTTTTCACTACTTCCTAAGCTCAACATATGCAGATTTTGGAAAAGCTATTTAACAGCTGGGAAATAGCGATTTTACCTATACATGCATTC
The DNA here is from genome assembly GCA_905340355.1 of Rhagonycha fulva. NCBI lineage: Eukaryota > Metazoa > Arthropoda > Insecta > Coleoptera > Cantharidae > Rhagonycha > Rhagonycha fulva. The sequence continues at coordinate 7,914,809 of HG996559.1, forward strand.
GAAAACCGACAATTTTTTGAAAATATAAATAACAAATTTTACATAAGTAGGTCAACTTGATTAATTCCATGAGTAGAGGAAAATAACTTTGAAAACTATAGTAACTTTTAACTTTTATTCACAATTAAATACTTTTTCTTGAAAAACAGTTGTTCTTGTAATGCTCAAAATTGGCAAATTTCCAAGAGCCAATAATTACCATAATATTTACTAAAGCCAACTGTCTGATTCTTCTCTATTACACACTTTTAACTCACTCGAAGTTAATAAATTTGTTAATTCGGGTGAAATTATCTTAACTTTTTGGTTTTCAGCTAACAAAAAGGAACTGCGACAGAAGTTTTCTTTCTTACTATGTAAACTTTCCAGTATGTGAATATTCACTTTTCATTTTCATTTAAACGAAGAGTTATAGAATAATCCAATATTAATACTTTTGAATGTTGCTCCGCCTCTGTTCTGTCCTCTGTCCTTTAAGTACTACGGACATAGCTTGTGACTGATGATAAAGTTATAGAATTCTGAAAGCACGAGTTTTACGACAAAAGCAAAAGCTTTTGCTGACTGGTTTAATAATAATTATAATATATATTTTCCATAAATTCGTGCAGTAAAATTAATAATAGATTAAAATATAAGAACAATAGTTTTATTAACAATTTATTAAAATAATAAAATGAAATGTCGATGATATGCCTACACGCAAAGCAATGATTTAAAGCGATTACGTAAAAATACAGTTAACAATACACAATTATAATAATTATGATCGTTTACATTACTGAAGTTAAAAGAATGCGTTTCAATATTCAAATAGTTAATACCAACACATCATTTATAGCAACAAAAAATACCATTCGAACCGGAAGTTCCGGAGGAGTTAAACTATCGACTAGAATTCGTGATGAAATGTATCAAACCACGCCCTTTACGTGTACTTCCTAAATCTAAATATGAAGTTCACTGAAGCTTGAATCTTTTGGAAACAATTCATGTTGCTTGTAAATGCCACGTTTGTCCTTTCACTGCATTTTTATTACTTAAAGAAGAAGCGAGACGAAAGAAAAATCATCAGACTGGGGAATTACAATTGCTTCGCTCATGTTTATGCTTTTTGCATGATTGATGAATTTTATTTGTGTAGCAAATGACTAGGAAATAAAGTATTGTGGAACTAGATAAGCTTATTCGTAACAAATATAGACAATTTAAGAAAACCCTAAATCGTTTCGATCAATTCCGAGCTTTGATTGGAAAATCAAATAATATTTCAATTTATTAATACCTAAAAAAACAAGATAGAAGATGGAATTATTAAGTGGGAAGAAAAATAATAAATTGTGTATCGGCAGGGAGGATGAAGGCTGCATTTTTTAGTGCAAAATTTCAATAAAGTTGCAAGGAAGTAAGAGAAAACTTTCGACTTCTCGAATAGCTTTGAAAAATTTATACCTAAACGAAACACAAGTTTTCTTTCCAAATTCATAAATACATTCAAAACGCAAACACCTATATCATGCCATAATATAAAAGGAAAGCTCCCCAAGTTGTAGAATATCATAAATATAAATCCAAATTATATTCAAATTAATCACAAATGATCAAGATAGTTCAACTTTATTACATTTGTAAAAAAAACCATTTTCAAAATATAATAAATGTTGACGTGAATCTTTTGCTTTTACTTGTAAACAGGTGATTTATCACGACTATAAAAAACTTACTCTCTTACAGCAACTTAATAAACTTCATAAAAGTTTTCGATATAAATGTAGCGACATCCGTAATAACAGCTACCTCAAATATTGGTGGCTCGAACAAGAAAAACTTTGCTCAACAAAAGCGTACTAAAACATCGTCGATTAAGAAAATAGCCAAAATAAAAAAGTAAATTTACAAACCAAAACAAGAGAAAATGCGGTATTCCAAATACGTTGTAGCATTTTAAATTGGTCGTAAAATTTGTATAAATTTCGAATGCAATTTAAAATAATAAATACCATCAAAAATTTGCAGGGAAAGACGAATTACAAAATAAAATATTATAAATATCTTATAATGTCTAAAGCTAAAGCAAACTCACAACTATTTCAATAATTCAAAAAATTAATATTTAATCACGTCATTCTGACATGATGCGCACCGTTTGCTTCTTTTTCCAAACGATTCTAGCGATTTTTATTGGTCGGAGTTAACGCTTAAAAGTTAGTTTGAAACAACACATCTGAATAATAAAATTTAATCAACAAAAATTAAAATTGACCGATTTTCACCATTCACTAAAGTCACCTTTTATAAAAATAGATTTATCCAGCAGAAATACATTTATCTAAAATCTGAACAATTGAACAATTTATTCTTCTTCTTCTTGCACTTTTGACTAGGATTTCTCTTGTTTGTCTAATGCTAAGTTTCCTTGGCACTATTGATTCTTTAAGCATACATTTGTTTTACATCCGCTAGGTAGCTTGATAGGCTTGCTTTCGGACGTGCTGCCTATAGTACTTTGGTTTTTTTATTTCGAAGCACGTAGACTAGTCATAAGAAAGTTTTTCTTCCCCGAATTTAAAGCCAGTACCTCGTGTTCGCAGCCGATCGCGTTAGTTACAAGGCAATGAGCATAGCAGTCAAGTACGCTGAATGTTGACTCGAAATGTTTGATTCGAATCCAGATAAAGTAAGAACTTTATTCTGACCGTCTCTATGCAAATTGGAGCGAGATCGCCACTGCATACGTACTTTGTCTCAAAAAAACAGTATCTCTCAAAATCTAGCATCAATATCTATGTGACAAAAATAATATCATGATTTAAAGGTATTTTTATCACCGATGGAGCTTAGGTTAGTGTTAGCAAACAATATTTTTTTATCAGAGAACCGTTAAAAGCGAAATCCACCGGTAGAGCTTAGGTTAGTGTTAGAAAACGGATAGCTTTTTATGTTAATTGCGAGCTGTCAAACTAATATATACAAACATTTGCGAGAATGGGTTAAACTGAGCGGTGAGCAGAGCTTATCTCATCTCATTAGCCAATACACAATATTCGCATACATTTTTTGTAATTTTGTAAAAAATTAGAGTCTGTTTTCAAAGGTCCTCAAAATTTTTGCTTTATAATTAATTGCTTTTTACATCATTTACCATCCTGTCATTAGAAAATTATTAAATTCGCGGGACCTTAGTTCTGATGCTACCCCAAAAACGATTTTGTAATGCTTTCAAAATACTGACGTTCTCATATTCTGCGTAAAACTTGGGTGAACCTTATAAATTTTGAGTTCAAATTTTATTTTTGATAATCTTCTTTTTAATTTAAAACTTTGCCTTGTTAATATCAAATGTGACATGTTCAACTGGACTTAGCAATATTGGGTTTATGTTTTATGAACACCTGAATAATACATTTTAGACTTTTAGACTGGTCAAAAAATCACAGCTTTTCGCATCTAGGCTGACGGTTCATGCGTACACTGCTGATGTGGCATAATGTATTTAAGTTTTTAATTTAATTTTTAAGTTACTAATTTGAATTATTATACGGAATTTTCTTTAGTTACTTTTTCTTTCGTTTTAGTTACGTATTTTATTCAAATTTCCATTTAATAAACTAATTGAAGACATAAAAAACCATTTCCATGATAACTGATACATTTTTGAATTAATTTGTACTATAATTAGGTATTAGATGATTTAAAAAAAGTCAAGTTCCAATTTCATCCTTATTTTATTGTCGCTGTAAGAATAGTAGAAAATACAAACCCATAACGAGAAATAAGAAAACGAAAGAAACTTCAATTACGTTCATATATCTTGACACTACTAAAACACTGCTCACTCGAGACACTAATAATTTACAAGTTTTCGGAAGAAAAATCTAGCCAAAATTGTGTTCCAAAATTCTCGATTGTCTTGAGGTAATATAAAGTCGGCCGGTACGCCACAAAGGAGAGACATCCACTTAGCCGAAATAAGAAAATGTTATATTTGAAGAAAAAAAATTGTGACGACGTCAGAGAGGGTTAAGAAAATTAATATCTGGAAAAGCATGTATTCTAGATTACAAAAACTCTTTCAAACCGGTAGATATGCAATATCCTGATCGGTGGCTAATGGTAGGAAAATAATCAAATGTCAAACACAACGAAAGCGTATCAAAAAGTAAGAAATGACGGATATTTCCTGAAACCACCTTAAAGTTTATTGCAATTACTTTGCATAACTAGCGAACATTTATCGAGTAATCAAAACGATACCATAGCCAATAAAAATTAAAAAGTAATTTGCATTTTATGCCGCTTATTAAATTTTGAGTTATATGTAAATTGTACCCATATAATTAAGTCTCCAAATAACACCTTCTAGAAGGAAGGTTTTATTAGGTAATAAAATTTTAACCAACAAATTTTGTATGTACAAAATGCCATCTTCCTTTTCATGCTCGGGTATGTAGCAAGCAAGCAAGCACTCTTATTGAATTTTATGAAGGTCAAATAAACGAGATTGAAAACACTTGCAACAATAAAATTTCCAAAAGAAAATAAAAAGAAATTACGCAAAAAAGTAATAAATTGTTACTACTTGAACAAAATTTAAGTGTTGCTTTAAAATGAAAATAATTTTAGGTGGAAGTTTAATCACAAGTTATTAACATTTTAAGCGCCCAATCGATCGAACTTATAGTATCATCCGGGTTTATACTACGTCAAAAGTGTTCCATAGTTGAAAATGATGGTCTTCGGTGGTATAACTTTTTAGATTAAGCGAAGCAATTTCGCGTTAGCGTTTCTATGTAGTAAATACCTACTGATATAAACAACGTCGACGCAATTGCAAATTACATCCCGTCAAAGTGCAATCTCTTGTGGTATTAAATAAACATTTTAAGTTTAGCTATATCGTCAGGAGTAAAAGTTAGAATCTCAACATGTAAGGAAGCGCAAGTTATATCGCATAAGGTCTTCGTAACAACCTACTTCCGTAGAGTACCGCGTTAATTAAGTCCAAATCAAATTACCATTTGGATTTCATGCTCATTAAATGGCAGTCTCGGCACGGCTGGTGCACTGACGAGCCCCTTGCTTTTCTCATTACACCCCTCGCTTACTTAATGCTAGCACAGCAAATAACTTTGTCTCTTCGGCAAGTAGGTATATTTTCTGCGGAAAAAACAAATCACCAACGATTTTTTAAACCTCCAAAATCCATTTCACAATCATACAAAAAGAACTTCACAAAATTCTCGTGATATTTCACTGGAAACAAAATTTACCTCAAAATTGCCAATCTAATCTCCACATCATATCTTGGCAACACCATATAGTGTGAGTAATTTTCACTTAAAACTTTAATGAATTATCGCTTATAATTTCATGGACAACTTTATGCAACTTCAGGTTTGCCTGGTTAGATGAAAGTTACAGTAACTTCGATAACTTTGGCGTATACGTGGTCAATTTTTTATTCATAGGATAACGTTTAGTTAAATATTTTTCCTAATTAAGAAACCAACACTTTAAACGTAGTCAAATTTTAATTAACAATTTAGAGAAATAATTTTTGATTATTTAAATTAAACATTTAAAGAAAGTACTCCTTGACGGTTGCCAATTGGTCTATACTTTTTTGGGAAACAATTTTTGTGCTAAATTTTTTTTCAAGTTTCTAAATTTTTCCATTAAAGCATTATGATACAGTATATGTCTTTTTCTCAAACTGTTTAAAGGTACATAGCCCTGTAAAGTATTACAAAAATAAGGGGCACAGTTAGGGAAAGTGTACTACCATGATAATAAAGTAATACCAATTACCTATATCCGAAAATAATCTTTTGATGCTTGGTGAAAAATGGCTATCCAGACATGGGTATAAAGTTTTTCTTGTTCCTTCCGTCCATCTTCCCAAATATTGCCCACTATTTTGCAAAGTAAAATTATCAAACGTTAATTTTACAAATTTCCATATTTATTTATCTTTCTATCATTGCAATTTTTGGAATGGTGTGGCATAGTAATTCCTAACAAACGGAACCAATGTGAACTTGTTATTTAAGGGATCATTTTGACGGAAAAACTTCGTGCAAATATCATCATCAGCAACACCAAAAAGCCAAAAGACTTACTTTAGCTAATTAATAATGACAAAGTTTAATAAACTTGGTCATATTTCGCCCGAAGTCCATCAGTTTCTCTAAAGGCATTGATAAGTCACCGAGTTATCGCTATGGAAATCCTTCTCTAATGAAGTGTATTACATTTCCTAAAGTTGTTTTTTTTTACCGCAAATCGCAGGCTTACAAGAGAATGGGTTAGCCCAAACCTACCACGAAGAGTTTTATACATATGTCAATTGCTTTCTATTGTTCCAAATATATATTTTCAATTTCAGTTTATGATCGAAGTATATTTCGAGGTATTTGAGTGATTTCTCTTGTTTGTTGTTCAACGTTACTCTAGCGGAAATGTTTCCTTTTTTATTTTGAACGTCACTTGCGCAGATTTTACCTCATCGGTTTTCATTTGCCTTTGCATACATAATTATGCATAGAGACGAGTTACATTTTTTAAAATTCTTAAAGCTATTTCTATATTGTTGTGAAATGCCTTTAATATTGAGTAGTTCGAAAATGAAGCTATCGTGGTAAAACATAATTTTGTCTATAGTAAAAAATTCACGAGCGTTCTTACAATAACATACTGACTTATTTGAAATTAAAACTATGTTAGCTGTTCTAGATCGTTATCAGGTGTTGGAAGGGGAATGATTTGGGTTACTTTTCATTAAAAAATATTAAAACGTCCCACTAGCTTTCATTTGTTGTTAATCCTGCTAGCATTTTTACGAAGCTTAATTAATATACTTGAAACTGTCATCTATTATAGGCATTTTATATTGATATTAAATTTGTTGTTGTTGATATTAATATATTTAAAGATATGGAAAACCTGGGTTAATGTGCAATTGATTTTCTCTTTGCAGCTGTGCCTTTAGTTGCAATCGTGAACAAAGAACTGCAAATAAAGAGTGAGTGTAATCAAACCTGTTTTGTTTGTCAGTAAGTTCCATCTTTAACCTTTAGTCAAAAATATAATCAATTATTTGAGCGTTGTAGGGTCATTTAGATACGTGTAACTTTTTGTAAATTAGATTTTTATCTATTTTGCTTAACTGTTTGAATTAATTTAATCCGTCAAGATATTCCTTTCGCAGTTTTGACTTTAACTTATTCTTTAAATTTTAGAGTTAAACTTTCACCCTAAAACTCAATTATACCCTTATATTTTCTGAATGTGTATGTCCCTGGTTTTATAATTTGAAATACCACTTCCCATGGCCATTGAATCCATTGGCAATTGAACGAAATATCTTCGTCAATTCTTCTCAGTTTTTTGCACTGCTTGGCGCCCATTACTTTTTCACATTTAGTTGCCGGATAAGTACTTGAATAAAAAAAGTTTACCAAGGGCTTTCGAAACATTATATAGGGTTGGACCGCCCTTTGTTACCATATATTGAATATTTTATGTTTTCTGTTGCTATTAATCACTAAATAGCTCCCCTTCTTCTTCAACTAATTTTTGTTTTGACATTTCTTCAGCAGCAGACTATTTGGTTTGATCTCTAAGTTTTCCCTTATCTGAAGTATTGTATTGTAGTTAATTTGTTATAACAGCATTTCTATGTAAAATTACTTTCTGGACTAACCAAACTATTGAATACAGAACAGAAATAGCAAGTCTGAGGTCTCATAAATCAAGAGAGCCTCAAAATTCAGCTGTTTTGGACCACCGGTCCAAACCGAAGTGAAAAACGTACGCGTAGAATGCACACTGTGGAGTGTGGGGTAGTGAAAATATTTAGAGATGCGCCTCAAAATTGAGTTGCGTTTGGGGCTTCTCAAGTACCAAATCCGCCACCGACAACTGCACTGGATGAGATTTTGATTCCAAACTACTGAAATTGAATTGCGCCCAGTTTTCAAAAAAATATTAAACGGTTTATGAAATCAAACTTGTAGTTAGTTAAGTCAATCAGTAATCGTAAATGTTACTTATTTAAAGCAAAATTATTGTAACAAAAGTATAAATTTGAAAATGTTTATTTTATACTTGGGTATTGTAAAGTTGAAGTACATTATTTAATATCTGAAGTGTTTCCTTTTGGGGAAGTTTGTCAGTTAATAATTTTAAATCATACAAAGATGAAAAGACACAAAATGTCAAAGTGAAAGCTCCAATCTTTTAGTCTTAGCTTTCGCTCTTAACAAACTTTTAGCGAAACTGCTTGTGTCTGCTTCACGCGAAACCGTCAGCCTTTAACAAGTAATTATTCCATGTTCTTAACTAACAAAGCAGCCCTGACCAAGCTTTTCAGTTGACGAAGCGACGCTGAATAAAACCGGTAATTGAGGAATTAATATTTGAAAGCGATCCAAGTTGACGGGGTAAAAAGAGGGTTGTGTAAATAGTTAACGAGGGGAACAAAGTGACTGTAATACTTACAATGCTACTACTGCAATTCCGGAAATTTAGGTCAGTAAAAAGAACTTGGTAACTGTCAGAAAAGTTTCTAATGCTTAGCGTGCTCATTTATTAATACATAAGAATTTAAAACTTGGTAAATAGCGCCTACAACGGATTAAAACTGTTTTACGTTGATGGACATGAAAATTAAGTTTTAAATTAACTCGAATAGTCCAAAACTCGACTTACTTATACAAAATTTATACATAATTAACAATTAAAAATTTTAATTAAACCGTTATTGTTATAATTATGCCAAGTAATATATGAAGTAGTAAATTGGAAAAACTTACCTTTGGATGTGCTCTTCTTGGAAACGCTACTTTAGGGTCAATCTAGAAGTAGAAAGAAAACAACCTATTAGTGCACTAGAAAATTAGGCAAATAACATGAAGAAAGAAAATAAATAAAAAAGAGGGTCCTTTAATTATTCACTCTGTTTACGAGAAGCAATAAACGAATTGCTTGAATTATTTTCTTCTATTTCCTTCCGTCTTCGAGTTCTAACAGCGGTATTATGGGCAATCAAAAGTCGGCATTTCGAGCCACGCACAATTACAACTTGCACGACACGCGCCTAACTTCAACTTGCGACATATACTCGTCGTTAAGAAAATCCACCCCTTTACCGTCATCAATGTCCTTAACGTTCGCCCTCTGTAGTTTACAACACTTTTGGAAGGTCGCGGCAATAGTATATAAAAGTGTGAGAATTGCCAACCTGAAAATCTCGTTCCCTTAACTCTACCGGGACCGAGCTCAAATTTCTTTACACTCACTTCGTTTCCAACAACCCGAAGAAAAACTAAAAATTTTATAGTACGTATAACGAATAGATCAATCTAAACGAAACACTTCCACGTGAAAAGAAATTGTCTTTTACTTTTTGACTAATCGCGTTTCATCCGATAAACAACGCCATTTCACCCTACTTTAATTGATTTTCTTCATTTTTATTACAATATTTTATAACATAACATTAAAAGTTTCTATATACAAAAACTCGTTTTATATTATTAATTTACTAAGTCGTTTCCCTTCTATATTTTCGTAATAACAACACATAAAACCATTTTGTAGGTGTTTTGCAGGAAATGCGGATAATATGTAAAAATTTTTTTGTCAATTTATTTCCACGCAACGGCAATTACCGCATTGTATTATCAAAAAATTGCTTTTTGAAAAATTATGTATCCTGCCTATCCTTATGATGTTTCAACTTTAAAGAAGCAATGAAAATTAGATTCAAATTTTAGATAATTTGCTTAACAAAATAAAATTTTTATGCTGCCTTTAATGTTCAAATGCTTTTAATTTTACTGTTCGAATTAACGATGTTCCTCGGTCGAGTCCTGCAAGAGTCCTACATTGTTTCAAATTTAAAATTTTTTGTTTGCGGTATAAACAAACAGATTTGTGATATTTCACTATTCATCTTTCTCATCGGATCCAATACGAAAAAAATAAATATTGAACGCTCTTACTAATAGCCTAAAATTAATATATTTATAACCAAAACTCCAATTTTGGAACAGAACACCAGATAACAAGGTACAAATAAAAAGAATGATATATATAAAGCATCCCTGGAGATTTATCTTGAATTTTTTATTACTTGTAACCTGACCGGCAAACGTTTTCGTTTTGAGGAGACTAAAAGTTTTCGAGTAAAGGTAAATAGGTTCTACTATAATGGCTAAAATCAATGTGAATTTAATACGTCAATATTTTTAAAATATAAACTTTTAACACAATAAATAATATTTTAACAAAAAATTTTTTTTTTATTGCCTACATCCTGAAAAAGGACTCAGGCGAACAGCGGTAGGCGGTTACAGAAATGTTTGTATGATTACCATTATGGTATAATTTTCAGTAAATTTACATTATAAATCGTGTTGGTACATTTGAATACAAATAATAAATAATGTGGTATTATGAAGCACCATAATGCTTTATAAATAATTTCATTATTAAAGTCTTGGAGAACCATTTACTTTTCCGAGGGATATTTACGACGACATAGAATGTTTTATATTTTCAAGTTGGAAAGGATAGCATAGTGTATATTGAATGTTTGCACTTGTGTTTTCAACAAGATATTTTTCCATAGCAACAGTATGACATAGTCTGATTGAAAATGAGGGTAAACGTACCAGCTCAAAACTTCATAAATACGAAATGCGTCAATAAACAGTAAAAATAATCAACTAAAATGGAAACTTAAAACACCAAGCACCTACTAAGTTTTCAAAATAAATGTACTGTAATAATCAATACAGCGCGAGATGTGTGGTTCTCGAAGATTTTGTAGTTGATAAGCTTTTAGGTTTTGCATGGCTGTTCAAATCTGCAGCAGGACTAATTGGCTGAATCAAAGTCCACGTATAAAAAAAAAACCATTTTCACAATGAGGTTCTATGATTTCAATGCTAAAGTTTTTGGTTTATTCATTTGTAAACTTTTATAGCTACCCGTTTCAATAACGTTTCCTAAATTGGATTTAAAATAAAATGATTATGATATCTGCGTGTGTAATTGGATAGTAAACCTTTCCGAAGTAACGGTTTGCAAAACTATGTTCAACCGAGAAGAACAATTTGGTATTAAGAAAACGATCACTACATCATTAAGTTTTCAAATATAAAATGTTACGAAGTGTTACGAAAGCACTAATAAAATGGTTTCTATAACCATCCAATGACAAAAATACTCGTACCTTCCAGAACTAAATTGCGCAAAATTTTAATATCCACAAACATGGTTTTTATACCGGGCCAAATCCGGCCCGCACAACAAGTATATCCGATCCGCGGATACTTTGACTATTAAGCGTTTTAGCTATAACGCCTAGGCTATACATAAATAAAAGTATTTACAATTATTTCTTTACAAAAGCTTCGATCTGGCCCAGGTAGCACTTTTAATATTCTAACGTCGGGGACCCCTGCACTACGCATAGTAATTTTTATAGTTATAGGAAAAACTTTTAACTTCAAATACAATTCTGATGGCTTTGATTAAAAAATCAATTTTGGACGGAAATTTAAGTGCGTTGTAAGGTCATTTAGTTATACCAGCTTTAGTTTCTGTTGTTATGTCCAATCTTTCGGAATAGCCCGACTGCATACTTTTTATTTAATTTAGAAGAGTTCATTCATTCTGCCCTTAAATAATACAGCACAGAGATCTTTTTCGAGAGTTTAATCTTAATCTTAACCATTTTACGTTCGATTAAAAAGAGTAGGGTTACAAAGAACAAAATAATTCCGCCAAAAGTCCTCAAGAAACCTTTCAAGTGAAATTTTACTTTCCCGTCCTTAATACTAATATTAACTTCGCCAATGAAAGATTTTAATAAATGCAAAAGCGTGAGTAATGGTCCGGGAGCGGCTCGTAGGATTGGCAACAATATCCATAGAAGACGAGATAGCAAATAGCCTTAATATAAAAGAATATATCTGAGTTGCTAAACAAAAGGCGAGGAAGATTAAATTAATAACTCAATATTAGTAAAAAAAATTAATGATTAATTACTATAAGAAAATAGAATTATTTGAGTACTACGATCCTCGTTTTTCCATAAAAAAGTTCAAATGGCAACCTTTTGGCAAAAATTATATAAAAACAGAATGATCTACATGAATTGGACACCAAGCACAGAAAACTGTCAGTTAGATGCCAGAAATCAATTCACTGTTTGTAACGAAGTGTTCATAAAAGCTGAAGAGGTTCCTGATAAAACTGTTACCTAGTTTATAAGAGAAATGCGCCAGACTACATTCGCGTTTTATAGGTGAGAAGTTCAAGAGATGCGATTGAAAAGGCAAACCGAAAACCTGGAAATGCAGTTCTAAGAGCAAAGTGTCCAACTCAAAATGTCATTGCCAGTTAAAATGCTGAAATGAACTCGGTAATAAGTTAAATTCAAAATATATTTTAAATTCTGTCCTTATGTTTAAAAAGGGGTGGTTTTTTACTTGGTTATGAAACTGAAGTTTTCATAATATCAGACCTATATAAAAATAACAAAATTTGACAAAAATATTTAATGTTTTATGTTGTAATTGCGAAACGATGAGAAATTTTTGAATTGTGTGTTTTGCGAGTCCAGGCAGTGAAATGGAGACATAAAAGGGAATTTCCTTGCAAAAAGGTCGGGATTTAATAGTTATTTATACACCATCTGAATTTACTGCAGATAATGAAATAACCAATTTAAATAATTTAACTAGGATATAATTCAATTTAAATGATCAAGAGAAATATAAGCTACTGGCGGCTACTGGCGCATTTAGGTAAATTTTAGGTGTAATCACAAACGAGTTTTAATTATTTTTGATTTCATGTACGTCTGGAGAAAAATTTGGGTTACTTTATCTTGCCAAAAAATGTTAAGTGTTGTCTCAGAAAAGAATATTTGGGAATAGGTAGGTACGGGTCAAGGTAGCTACTAGGGTCCCGAAAATACAAATTTTACGATTGAAACCTCGATGTTTTCTGAAAGAGTATATTTTAAATAAGAGAATTAAGGGAGACGCAATGCCTTAAATGCACCTGTTTTTTCAAAAATCGAATTTAAAAAAGCTCGATTTTCATAGCAATTTTAAAGTTACGTCGCTCGTGATTGGTGAATCAATGCATTCTGTGCTCCGTGCACTGTTATGCATAAGTGCCCCGCAGATGATTACTTTTTCGCGTGGATCCTACTCTTGCCATGGTGGTGACACTCATTTTAAAAATACCCCTAGGCCCGTGGATTAAGGAAAATGGTGGATCTTTGAGGGGTGAAACTCGTTAGCGTGGATTCTAAACGCAGAGTGGTTGTGCAAGGAAAAATCGACTTAAAGCACCCCTCGCTGCGCTCGGCCGCTTTAAGCCATTTTTCCTGCACATTTACTATTCGGAAAAGTGGTTGTGCAAGGAAAAATCGGCTTGAAGCGCCCGAGCGCAGCGAGTACATACTTACGCAGTACGAGTACGCAGGTACATTTAGTACCTATTGAAAACCTATTGAAAAGTGTCGCTCCGGTTATCCACGCTCTGCGCAAAGCTAAGACCAGTTGAAACTACATGGACTGTCAATAGAATGCATTGATTCACCAATCCCGAGCGCTGAAGTTGAAAATTGCTATAAAAATCGTGCTTTTTTAAATTCGATTTTTGATAAAACAGGTGCACTTAGGGCATTCCGTCTCCCTTAATTCTCTTATTTAAAATATACTCTTTCAGAATTCATCGAGGTTTTAATCGTAAAATTTGTATTTTCGGGACCTCGATAGCTACCTGCAACCGGTAGGTACTTCTGACTCGAAAATGAAAATTTTACGATTGAAACCTCGATGAAATCTGAAAAAGCATATTTTAAATAAGGGAATTAAATAAGGAAGAAGGACTTAAAAGCACTAGTTTTTTCAAAAATCGAATTTAAAAAAAGTCGATTTTCATAGCTTTCAAGCTGAATCACATGTATTCTATGCTCGGTACGTGTGCGGTTATGCAAAACAGTCCGGCGGATGACAATTTTCTAACATAGATTTGATTTGATTTAACAAACGGTTTTACTTTTTCGCGTTGATCCTCCTCGTGTCATGGTGTTTTTTTTATAAAAATTGACCCTACGCTACGCTGCGCTTCGCTTCGGCGGCTTCGGGCCATTTTTATGAAAACTACACTTATTATAAAAATACCCCTAGGCCCGTGGGTTAAGGAAAAGGTGGATCACTGAGAGGTGAAACTGGTTTTTGCGTGGATTCTACAAGAACGGTGGTTGTGCAAGTAAAAATTTTTACTGCACATTAACTATTAAAAACATGATTTTCGCTCGAAGTGCACTGTTGAAGCATATAAATGCTAGTATTTCTCCGGTTATCACCTCTCTGCTTATAGCCTAGAGTAATTTAAATTACACGGACCGACCATAGAATCACCGGACCATAGACCATAGGTGATAAATATTCACCAATCAAGAGCGACTTAGCTAAAATTTGCTGTGAAAATCGAAGTTTTTAAAATCGATTTTTGAAAAAACTGGTTGTTTTAAGGCCTTTTTCCTTATTTAGTTTTCTTATTCAAAATAAGCTCTTTCAGAATTCATCGAGGTTTCAATCGTAAATTTGTTATTTTCGCGTCGACCCTAATTACCTTTCGCTGAATATTTACTCTATAAATAAGAAGAGTCATCTACAGCATTTTTCAGTACGCAGATTTCCCAATAAAATGGCCACCGTTTACAATATTTTCATTAACCAACTATTTTGATCCACCAATGAAAATAAACGACAATTTGATTGGTAAGCATGTAACTAATTCTTGCATTATTTCTTACGTGGTTATACTTTTCATTCATTTCACGAGATTTCCTCATATCGGTCCTGCATTATTATTTGCGTTTATGCGCATTTAAATGCATTGATTTGAGTGCTAGGTTAAGCGATTGCAACAGACAAGCTGGTTTATGTTTTGTTGCAACGAATTTTTTAAGTGCCGATTTAGTGATCGTTGACAAATATTTATGGTTTGGTCATCATTGTCATCGTGCCAAATTCGGGTGTGACTAATGGTCCAACTGTCTTGGTATCTTTAGCTCCTGTGTTGCATCTTTTGGGAAAAGATAGAAAACATTTGAGGAAGCTTTCATGAATTTCCGATTCCCTACGGTTGGCAGCAACTTTTGTGTAGTTTTTTTCACACATCATTAACCTTTAATCGTCGCCCTATCTTGGAGGCTACGGATTACTTTGGGGAATTCTCTATCATCTGGATGATTCAGTTTTGTTTGGTGTTACCTGCCATCATCAGTCTCTGGTCCAGTAGTCTTCTGTGTTCCCGAGTGTAACAAGGTTTC
Organism: Rhagonycha fulva; assembly: GCA_905340355.1. Lineage (NCBI taxonomy): Eukaryota > Metazoa > Arthropoda > Insecta > Coleoptera > Cantharidae > Rhagonycha > Rhagonycha fulva. Next base: position 7,930,176 of record HG996559.1, read on the forward strand.
CAGATGTTTCACCTGCGAAGCCACACGTCCTACTTCAATTGGAAGAAAATGCCTGTCATTTTTGATAAACTTACCAAGGCGTAATTACTTAAATAAATTTTTGTTTTTTCAATTCGTGTAACCGCCTTATTTTTAAACGTGTTTTTGTACAAAGTAACCCTTAGAGATTACTTATTAATAAAAATTTTATTTATTTGAGGTAGGTGCACCATTTGATTGTGAAACCGTATCATTTGCTAACGTGTGTATATCAGTCACAACATTGTAATTATTAGAACTGTGACTACACTGAACAGTAGCTAAACAAACTGGAAAAGTTTTCTCCAAATTGCGACAGACTCTGGTCTCCGTTTTCGTCAACCCTTTCATTAGGGGTTGTGGTTCAGAGTAGCTTTTGTTTCAAACATATTCAATGAAAACGCTGTAAAGTGTCGATTCTTCACAGCAAAAGAGCGTTACCTGATGAAGTCGTGGCGGTCAAAAGTAATCTTATATATAACGCTAAAATTACTCTTCGTAAACTCGACTCGCTTTGCAGATTTCATTTGAGTAGCGGGTTCATGGGTAAATTGAAACAGGTTTTAAAAAAACTCTTTTCCTAGAGACAAGTACACCTAGTATTATAATTTGCAGTGATGTATTTTGTTTCGGTTCCAATTTGGCTAGCAAGATCTGCTGATGCAAGGAATACATGGCAGTCCTTCTTCCTTGGATTAGATCATGTGTTTTTAGACTTTTAAAAGAATGTTTTGCTTTGATCCCCAGTTAACATTAGATATAATTTTAGCTGTTCCGTAAACATGTAATCTGATCTTCATTTTGACTTTCTGTGATCTCCGTGGTGTCTTATGAATCTAGCTATTTTTCATAGTTCGAGGTGCCTCGCAGTGTTTTGGTGTTACGAGAAAGATGTGTCCTACAGTGTGCGAATGAATTATACTCACTCTGGTGTATCACTGACACATCTGATTTTAGTGACAGTCATGATTTCATAACTTTTCTAATTGCATTTATGAAAAGTTTTACCAGTGAGAACTTTTACAAGACGTAGGTGCATAGTAGTAAAATCCTAATATCCATTTCTTTTATGCATTAAATTTATCCATATCTTTTATCCATATCTTTTGTGCATTTCTCATTGGTTGGAAAATACGTAATCTTTAAATACGTAATTTTTAATAACGTTTGACTTTTTAAAATGTTTGGAGTATGTTGATAACATGTTTATGGTTGCTTATTTTATGGGTTTTATGTCACCCCTATGGCTGGGGGTGTGCTGGTAGTTCTTATAAAGTTTATATGGGTGTAATAACTATTTACAGTTTGTTGTAATTCGTTAACAAAATTTAACTCACCTTAATGAAAATATCTGGTTTCGCACATGTAATAGATACGTCTACACACTTGCACAGTTTAACGTGGACTGATTTTAGTTTTATTTGAGATAGCGAGTAAATTAAATTGATTGGTGAATAATTTTGTTTACGTTATATTCTAAATTTAAGTAGGGGATTTATGTCATGTTATTATTTTGTGGCTAATTTAAATTTTGTGATTTTCAAAATACTAGTTAATATTTATGATTGAATATTGTGAATTCGTTTTTCTTTGATTTATATAGAAAATTTAATTAATTATTCTAATAACAATACAAATTCTTAACCCCATATCATTTTCATCCTTCATAATGCCATTCATAGAGTTCTAAATATTTTATGGCTATCAGTAGCTGCAATTTTTTTACTGCTGTATAATAAAATACACATTACCAACATTTCTTATGTTTACTACAAAATTTAAAACAAAAAACCACTAAAGATGTATGTAGATAAATCTGAAACAAAAAATTGAAAGCACGATGTTGTGTTTTGCCTTACGAGTCATTTATAAGCATTATGCATGCTTTTCTACCCCAAAAATAGACGTGCCAGAATAGCGGTGTTGGTTATTTGAAAGTATAACAATCAACATCATTAAAACTAATTATATTTCACTTTATGTACAATAAACACAATAAATTTGAGTTGAAATACAGTCAACATATTAATTATGTATAAAAACTGATAAAAAAAAACAATTAAAAATCGTTAACTGAAAATACACAAATTTATTATTAAAATTTAAAAAAAAGTAAAAGATCAAAATTGACAATAAACTAATCTGTTTGGCTTGCTAATGACGAAAAGAATTAATACAAAATAATGTACTTGGTATAGAGGTTTTTAAATTATAGGAATTAATAACATCGGATAATGAAATTTTTTTAGATTTTCATTCCCCCCGTTTGCGACTCGTAAATAAAAATTTTCTTAAAAACTGAATATTGTCGACACCCTAAAAATACTAAACAAAAACTTTTTGATTTAAACCACAACTTGCAAATTCGTGCTTAATTTAAATACAGTTTTGTCGGTAATATATCACACATATAAACAAAGTTTTTTCTTTAGTAGAATACAACAACAAAACAAAAAATTCCATTATGATACGCATTTGGTTTCGTATTGTGGTTGAAGAAGTAATAAAATGGAGATTAAATAAACAAGAAACGCTGAATGTATAGTTTAGAATGCATGAATAATAAAAAGTTCTACAAAAAAAGTGAATACGAAGTGATTAAGATAATTCAGTGGTAACACTTTATATAAGTAAAAATTGAGTTGTCATCCCATTGTCAGGTAAGTCGGTCTATGGCCGCTATTTTATGCATAAATGTGTCGTATGAACGCCAAGTTATACAGTACTATGTATCACACGTAAATTATAATGTGTGCTTCCTTCTCTGCGCTTCCTAACGGAGGTGGAGTATGTGGAGGTGGCACTTCATGAAATGACTTCCAGAATCACCAAACAACTTTCGTACGACGTACTAATGAAATGTCTACTTTTTAAGTAAAATAATTTAAATGGGGGCTTTCCTGAAAAAAGATTATTTTAGACTTACAGCTAGAGCGAATAAAGAACTCTAATCACACACGATCACACAAAGTATTTCGGCTCTAACGCTTTTGCTTAACAAAAGACTCGCAAAGAAAGAATTCTTGAATGCATAAAAGAGAACAGACTTGCGTCATAAAGTGATAAAACTCTGAATAAAACTGTATACTTACTGGATCGTAAATTTTTAAGTAGGAGACATATTACGATTGAAAGGTATTTATTAGAGTGATAACTTGCATAGCTAGGGGGTTGAAATGTACCATTAAAGAAGAGAGCAAAATAATTTTTTAGTTATACACAGTGTATTTGGCGAGGACACCAAAAAAAATCTACTTTGTAAAATGCTGAGGATAAAATCATTTTAAGATATAAAATTTTAACAAAATTTATCTTTTCTTTTAATGCAGTCACAAAGTGCCGAGAAACGACATCTTATTCTTTTAGTTTCCGCGGCTCTAAATTTTATTATTAATTTTAAAAGCACCAGCGTGGAAATGGAAGATAACCTAAATCACACGGCAGTTATTATATCAACTATGAAATAAAAACATTTTCGTGACACCCTCATTTTAATAATATATGAAGCTTATCTTTACCATGTAACGTGTAATGTTTTAGAAATGAATAAAATAATTTTCGGTCAACAAACAATAAAATATAACCCCTTTCAACTAGACCACGCTAAATTATTAATTACTTTTTTATTATATTACCCTTACACTATAACTTTTATCGATCGCGGTATTTGAACAAATAATAACCTCACATTCACACACGCCAAGTTTCTCCGTCCAAATAAACCCAGTTAACACATTAAATTTTAGCCATTGACGTATTGAGAGACGAAAGGTATATTGAAATAGTAATTCTTGAGTTTTCTAAACACGATGTAATCCACTAAAATGTCAAATGAAAGCTTCAATGGTACAATGTGTGGAATACGTGAGAGCATCCCCTTTTTATACCATAAAGGAAAACGCTCCCTTCCATTATTTTAAACGACTTCTATCTTATATAGCTACTTTGAAAACAATTGCTAAATGTAACACAAAGTGTTTTGCAATTTTTTTTCACTTTATCAATCTCTCTTTTATTACGTTTCGATGATAAAAAATATTAATTACCTTACAGCTTTCCTCGCTCGTTAATTTATAACACTAATAAAATAATGTTTAAAATATTCCAGCAATTTTGTTATCCTTGTATCAAATTCCATTACCTTTTTTCTTTAATATACTTAAATAATTGAAGAACTGAACTTATCAAAGTAGACGATATAAAAGCCTACATTATCGTAACCTATTACGGTAGGAGTGGTTACCAAAAATACACCACTCAAAAACAAATAGCAATGATAGGCTCCGATTTTTTAAGAGCTTCTATAATTTATAGCACACATCAAATATGATGAAAGGATTACAAAGCAATTTAAAAATCAAAATATCCACTTCCATACCACACTCTATTTGCAGCCCCAAAATTTTATCTGCAATATAGACGAATGTAAAAGGTAAGCATATTTTTTTCGATCGGGTTCGAGTACGTATGTAAGTCTGGTGTAAATCGATTTGCTTCTAATATATGGATCAAACTTAGGGTTAAATTGACCATCATCTGCAGCCGCGCCCATTACAGTGAATTCATGACCTTCACCTTCGTTCGAAGTGTCCAATGTGCTTGGACAATATTCTGCCTTAATACCAAATAAAAATTTATGTCAAAGATAAAAACTTTTAGACTTTTGCCAAACTATCGTAAGTACTTTTCCCACTCATTTTAAACTCGGTCAAAAGTAACACTGGCACTTTTAAATATTTAACTTGATTTACCAAGTAAACAAAAAATATTTTTCGTATACAATAACTTTTCCACGAGCACTCAATATGGAATAAATAATGCAAATAAAATATTTATACCGTTTTGGCTAATCATAAATAAATATTTATAAAAAGCTTACAGTCCAATTTAAAAGATTCCAACTGAAATCAAAAAGTAAAAATAAAGTTTTGGGAATTTTGTTCGCATTTTGGAATGCAGTAATCAATTTTCTTGTGTCAGCTGACATGAAGAAAAGTTTTTTTACTAACACCCTTCGAACTGTTTTAATGTTTTATATGATAAAAGTTATACTTTCCTGAAGATATAAAACTAACGAAAACAATTTAAAATTTTTCAAGTATCCATTTAAAAAAAAATTTGATTTACTGTAGGCCAACTTTTAAACAACTCGTTTAAAATTTTTAGTTGAATGCGTAAAAATTCCTAAACGTTTTATAAAAAATGTAATCTCACTTTTGTTAGTTTTTATAGGCATTTAATAATTTTGTGCTAGAAATACTTCGAAATTGTTGCTTTTAATCTCGTTTAATTTAATCTCGGTTTAAGATTATTTAAAAGTTATAAAACAAACAACTCCCAATTCATTATTACAAACAATTAAAAAGTTATATTCCAACAATTTCAGAGATACCTTAGGGGCACTAAAATAAATAGAAGGACTAAAAGCAACCTGACTCGAAGTTATGAGAATTCTATGAATAAACAAAATACGATCTCACACGCTTTCAGAACAGGTATTTACACAACTTCCTTATCAAAGAAAGTATTCTACTGTCGACTTTCAAACTTAACAATTTTGACTTTTTTAAATGCTTTTAATATTATATTTGACAGCGTGTCGAAAAAGATGGTATCAAATTCTAGATTTACCTATACAGAAAATGTTATTAAAGTTACTCTGCAAGGCAACAAACAACGCTCGAGTATTAATTAGTAAATCAACTGTCGTATAATGTGAGTTGCCTAACAAAAAAGTAGAACTTTAGTGACTGCTTACGTCTCACTTTATGAACTAGCTCTACTACATTAATGAGGATTCCAGAAAAGAATTTAATTTTGAAACTATAATTATAAAGACTTTGTTGTTTGTTTTGATGGGCTCCACCCTTAATCGATAAATACGTAGTGTTGAAGATATTGCAAGATTTTTCCTTAAAAAAACAAATTTTATGTCTTAAATGCTTACAATTGCGAGTTTGAATTTGCTTAAAACGAGGTTAGGTAAATAAAAACTAAAGTTGGAAAATCAAGACAAAGCAGAAAGTTTTATGTAAATAAATGTTGAAGTCTTATTACTTCGAAATTCCCTAATTTTAAATTATCCATGTATTTTATACGTCACTGTTTATGTTTGACTTCCACTAATTTTCTGTTATGCCGTTATTCTTCTATAAAAATATTTCTTCTTGTTACCCGGAACATATTGTTCTCTACAAATCAAAATTTTATAAATTTTAAAAGTTGAACTGGGGAAAACGTTTGTTCCTTCAAATTTGTTGATTCGTTCTTTTTTTATACTAGGCTCACCCTGTTCATGAGATTTCTTAATGGAATGCTTTAAGAATTTAAGGGAATATTTGACCTTTTTCTTGCCTGAAAATTTCACTAACACAAAAACATCAATTTTAATATTTATTGGACAAGTCCATGGTACAACATTTTTATTAGGTTATTCAAAACATAACGTGAGGTTGTACAAAAAACAATGTGACAAAAATATATTTTTAAAAAATACGTCCTTTCCAATAATTCCCCAAGCAGTTCAACGTATAGACCAATAGATGAAGCTAGAATCAGCATGGGTCCATGGCACATTTTTCCGAGGTACCGCTTTCCCCTGTATTTATTTTTTCGACATTCCGCAATACTTTATTAAAAGCTTCATTAGGAAATTATAAAAATTTAATTAAAATAAGATAAATAAAAAACTTGTGTTACATATGAAATGCAAATTTCTTTTTTAATGATTATAAAAAACCGTAAAATATTTTTGCTTCAGGTCAATTTTTATTTTATCTTTCAGTTTTTTTAATTTCCTAACGTAGCTTTCAATATTCATATTTAATTTATTATTACGTAGTCCACCCAAAAATTTGTTTAATATTTCATTTCAGTTTATAACCATAACTCAAAATTCATGAGTTTTTTGTTTTACTTATTTCAGTTTAGTTTCGCTTTTCCGATTCCTTTTTCATCAAAGTTTACTACACCATTGTTGTTCAAGTATTGTGCATAATCAAATATCTTTCAAATCTCAAAACTAAAAATAGTACTCCAACAAAATTCCTAAAGTTTTGCATATGCTATTTAGTTTTTGCAAATAAAACACTTGACAATTTATTAAATGAGCTTTATTATAGGTCACGTGTATTAGGAAAACCTACCATAACATCGTAAAGCTTTGAAAGCTTAGATGTTGTAAAATCGTTTTATAAAAACATGAAATGTTTGAAAACGTGACAATATAAATATTTTTGACTTACATAGTCAATCTATTTGGATCAAGGTACTTTTTATTCTTCGCGCAATATAACCTCAAATATTTTTAAGTGAATTGACGATCGCAGCGCTACTGCGTTTCATACAAACGCACGAAAAACGTATCTGATGATGATTTTGATAATAAAAAAGAAACCAGTGCGTTAACATATTTCAAAAGCCTTCAAGTTGTTATCAAATTAATATTTTATCTTGAATTCGTTAGGTGGTATGTATGTAAAAAAAGTAATTTAAATTCTATTTTCTATACAACATGAACAAAAATAAAATACTTGGTTATTATTAGAATGGTAACGTTAAGCGTAATCAATAGTTAACTGAACCAATTAAGAGTCCAAGTGTACAATTTAAGTTGATTTTGTATCGTACAATTTAGTGAACTCACATTTAAACAAACGTTCGCAATTGATAACAAACGTTATTCCCTGACCTCAAAAGTTTAACTTTAGCTTCTTTCATTTACAGCAGAGCGTGCGTTGTCAACATAAATTTCTACGCTCATGAATGAACTGTTATTTTAGCAAAGTGCGGTCGTATGTTTTATTTTATCTGTGCAAGAAAATATATTTACTAAAAACGCAAGTCAATGTGTCTGAAAATTACCGACCACCTTGTATATTAATAAAATCTCGGTGTAACTTTTTATTCGTACAAAATCTTTCAAGGGGTATTTTCGCAAGTACTTAAGTGCGGGCCTCATTAGTAGAACCGCGGATCTCAGATTTAAATTCGAAATAGTTGTGAGCTTTGCCCGTATTCTTGAATTCCGGTGAAACGATCTCATACAAAATTTCATCCGATATCCGACGTAATTGGATAAAATAATTGCGAGTGTACACGGAGCGAGTGAACCGAGTATCAATTTAAAAAAAGTGGTACAACCTGAAATTAAATTCTTCCTTTCTATTTGAATAGGATATTATTTCAATTATCAACAATACTGCATACGTAATTCTTTTTGGGCTTGACATTAGAGAGACTACTGTTGAACTAACAAAATTTAATTTGTTGTTTGTTGGAAAATGTCATTCAAATGCTTTCTCTACCACTGTGGTAAGCGACTCTGGAAACTGTCATGGTTTTCCGTAATCTGCTTTTGCGTTGGTGCACTCTGCTGCTTGACAGTCAACTTTCCTGCAACTCCAACCATATTCTGTTCATTTTTATTTCTATTCAAAAATAAATTCAATTGTCGTGTACTATTTATAACTGCATTCATGGTTATTCGTCGGTCGCGTAATGAAAATATTTGATTTATGGTTTTCCAAAAGTTTCAATTTTTAAACAGCGGTTTGATCAGTAGTTTTTGCAGACTTGATACAACCAAAAGTAACTAACTTATTTAGCTTTCCTAAACAACCCTCCAAATTGTCAATTTGACAAATTTCCAAAAATTCTCTAACGTCACGTTGAAAAATAAGAAATCATTTTTAATTTAAAAAAAAAATTAGTTTATTTATATCCTTATTTTTATTTATCAATTTACGATCCCGTTGACCCGAAGTTTTTCACATTTCGATTTTCAATATATCTTCATTTATCTTTCTGATAGATGTAAGATTTAGTGGAAAGATAAAGATACAACCCTCTCTTAAAAGTGAGTGACCCATATCTTGGAGGTAATCTACAAGCAATCTAGAAAATCGACGATTTTTAACTTTCTTATTCAAAACAAGACGTGCGGCGCACTTTTGATTTTGCAGGATTTTTGTGAGCCATCATTTCCCACGCCTATTTTCAGTATCTACCTAAGTATAGAAAAGTCAATATACCTGCTAACAAACCACCGCTTCAGACGCTGTTTGTTTGAAAACTCAATAATTTATTTTATAGTGTTATACTGTCGGAGATTTCTTGAACAAACAAAAAATAAGGGAAACAAAATTCGAAAAATAAAAGATCTCATCAATTTGAAAATTTAAAGATGGCGTTAACAAATTTGCAGTGGTATGATGTTGCGGTATTGTATTAGTGGAGTGGTGGATGGGTACTTGTATTTTGATGCAAAACCGTAAATTTCATATTCATTATGTGAAGAACGTTAACTTTTGTTTTAATTATGTTTTCTGTGGCTCGTTAGCAAATGCGATAATTGAATGCGAATATAGAGGTGCTTTGACTAAATAATTATGGCGGTTTCTACAACGCTTAACGTTTAAAACCAAATGCATCCTCCGTAATTAATCAAAATTTAGTTTAAATTGCTCACATATCAACCAAATTCTAATATCATACATACATAAACCATTTTCATATACATAGTTAATATACCACAACTTAAATTGGTTACACAAAAAATTATTTTATAATATATTTTATATACGGTGAAAGCTGTTAAAGAGTTGTTTACGAATGATGGATGAATTTCAAAATCTCCTAGTTATTGTACTACAATATTCCGTGTAAAAAAATGCAATTTTTTGTCTTCTTTGTATGTAAAATATCAACTAAAATGTGATTAAGCTTATGTGTTCCTAATTAATGCTAAAATAACTTTAACCTAAAATATTAATCAACGTCCTCTCTTTAAGTATTCCGTAAGGTAATGCAGTAAAGCTTTCCATGCGGTACAAAATTTTTTATTAATTATTATAAAAGAAATTTTTGTCTTTTATAAAAGATCAAAGACATTATTACTTAATGATATCTTTCACATAACCCTTCAATAAAGTTGATATTATAAATCAATAGTTTTACTTTCTAATTAACAAAAAGTCTAATAAATCTCTGCTAATACTACGAGAAAAAGTACATACTTCGAAGTACGCTCGCGTATATGCTACGCGCAAAAATACTGCAGTATTATCCAATGTAGTGTCGTGTACAAGAGTAGTATGCGGGCAGTGATCCCGCAGCACTTTTTCCGCCTAGACGTCTCGGTTAAATTATATTATATTGCTATTGGGCTAATATATTACATATAGGTACTTAATTAACTATAACATTAACAGCCTAGCATAACAAATTATTATTCTTCTTGTTTATATTTTATAGTACCACTTGGATTGTGGCTTACACCAGGCGCCAAGCTGATTTGCCATGGCATTGCTAATTGGTACTTCATTTGTCAAGTATTTTCTGCTGTAGAAAATGTAGCAGAAGATTAGAGCACTAAAGTTATGATTAAAATAGTAACTATTATAATTTTCAGGTTGCAGGTAGCTACTCTGGGTCCGAAAATACAAATTTTACGATTGAAATCTCGATGAATTCTGAAAGAGTATATATTAAATAAGAGAATTAGCTATGACAGAATGCCTTAAATGCACCTGTTTTTTCAAAAATCGAATTTAAAAACTTCGATTTTCACAGTAAATTTTAAGCAAAGTCGCTCGGGATTGGTGAATCAATTCATTCTATTGACAGTACGTGCACTTTCAACTGGTCTTAGCTTGGCGCAGAGCGGGGACAACATAAGCGACACTTGCATTGGGATGCAGCAACAGTGCACCCCAAACGAAAATCATGGTTTTCAACCCTAAATGTGCGGGAAAAATGGCTTAAAGCGCCCGAGCGCAGCGAGGGGTGCTTTAAGTCGATTTTTCTTTGCACAACTACCCTGCGTTAAAAATCCACTCTCACGAGTTTCACCCCTCAAAGATCCACCATTTCCTTAATCCACGGGCCTAGGGATATTTTTAAATTAGTTGTCGTTTTTTACCGTCGTTAGTTACCATCGCAAGAGTAGGATCCACGCGAAAAAGTAACTACCGTTCGTTAAATTTAAGTAACCCTTTTCTGAAGTAATTTTTGTCCTAAAAAATGAGAACGCATTCCTACCATAGCGTAAGAGTTACTGACAAATTTGTCAACAGCTACACTCTTATGTATAGGAACGCACGTACCGTCAACACAATGCCTTGATTAACCAATCACGAGCGATTTACCTTCGAAAATCAAGCTTTTTTAAATCCGATTTTTGAAAAAACAGGTGCACTTAAGGCATTCTGTCATATCTAATTCTCTTATTTAATATATACTCTTTCAGAAAAGTTCGAGGTTTCAATCGTAAAATTTGTATTTTCGAACCCAGGGTAGCTACCTTTCCCCAATTTTCAACCTAAACATCTGTTAGACGCCCTGTTGTAGTGGGGAGATGTATGTTAAAAAATCCTAATAATCGATAATTTAAACAAGCAGCAATTGCTTTGGATTATCAATGATATAAAGGTCTCATTTAGTCTCAATTTTGTAATTATTAACATAAGCACAATTAGAGTCAAAAGTTTGGGAGGGCTAAAAAATTTTTTTAACTATTAATTTTTATTTGAAGGGGCATAGCATATCCCCAGTCCCCTAATTGCGCCTATGATTATTAAAAAGATTTAAAAAAAATTAAATAGATTGTAAACAAATCAAAAAAAAATACAATCAAATCAAGGATAGATCCAATGTGATAAGGATTGACACAATAACAAAATAAAATTGTCGGCATGAATACACACGATTTTCCAATTATGGAGTATGTGTGTAACAGCTAGGCTATCAAGGTGGAAGCAATTGATAAAAAATAATGGTTACGACTTCTAACGATCAGAAGTATAAATATCGTGGATAAAGAAATGAAGATATTCATAAATGGACTCTGATGAGTTATTTATTTTTGCAATTGCAAAGAATACCCTTAAAAATAAATGCAAGTTGGTGGTGAAGTAGAAGTATCAAAAGATGCAAAAGTTTAAGAATGTACTGTAATTACTTTGGAGCAACATATGGAACATAATTTATTCCACATAATTTATGGTAACAGAATCAGCATAAATTTTTCTTTCGTGATTATACGACACATTTAAGTTGTGAAGTAGCTACTATGAAATATAAAGACTATGCTTTTACACCAAAGTAAATACCTTGTGATCAAAAAGTACCCGGAATTTTTTATTTAAACGAACCGTACTTGAGATATTGTCAAATGAATTTGTCTCAAGGTTGGTACAATTTTCTGTTGTTGACATGTCAATTTTTAGCGCAATCTGTGAGATGCTTCGTGCGCAATAAATTTGCACACACATCAGTGTTGATACGTGTTGCAAATTTCACAATGTTGAGCAAAGAGTTTATCTGAAATTTTGTGTTTTGAACGAAATTTCATGTTCTGAAGCTTTGGAAATGTTAAAGAAAGCCTAAGAAGACTCGACAATGTTGAAAACATAGGCAAACGAGTAGTACAAAAAGTTCAAAGCTGTCAGCAGTGTGGTTGATGATTTGCCTTGTTTTGGTCGACCACCTCTTCTATTGATTAATTATTAAGAAAATTTTGCTTGAAAATCTTCGTTGAGCATCAGGAAGGTAGCAGCCAACTTTGGGGTGTCGTTCAGATCGGTGCACATCATTTTATACGCAATGTTTTGGGTATGAGACAAGTTGAGCACACATCTCATCTTGTACGCGACTATTTGACCAAAAACAACGTTAATGTCGTTCTGAAAGTTCACCTGACATAGCCCCGTGTGACTTTTTCATGTTCCCACAACTCAAGTTACCACTCCACGGAGAGCGTTTTGAGACGATTGAGGCGATAAAAGAGAATTCGCAGAAGGCGCTGAAGACGATTCCAAAATCAGCCTATAGGTAGTCAAAAAATTAATAATAATAATTTTTGCTTTAAGGACTCAAGGAAGACCAAAAGAAAACAAATATGCAAAAAACACTTACGTTAAGTAATAAAGTTTTCAAATTGCTAATAATCACGCAATTTAAAATTACCTTAATCACCTACTCCTTTTTATTAAATTATTTTAATTCTTTTAAATTAAATATAGAATTAATTGAATTATTTAAATTGGAAACTGTTGGAAAATTTTTATTTCTTCCTTACGAACTCAACCATTAGCCACAACAGTCCTTTATATGGATAAAAGTATATATTTTTATAAATTCTAGTGAATTGTTTAATTATTTTAGTTAGTGAGTTATGTTGATTAATGTTTCAAATTTTTTTAAATTTCTGCCGTATATCCTATTCAAAACATAATCAAAAGTTATATAATGCAAAAACCTCATCTGGTCTGTCTTCTTCTTCGTATTGCTTCTTAACAGAAGCGTCGTGACCAATTTAATACGTTATTGGTAATTTTTATATGTAATTTAGGGTGACTTGTACAGATCTAGTTTAAAATTTTAAACTGTAGATTAGCCAATCACAATAGTCAAAATCCGAGTTTAAACCATAGTTACCGGTTAAACTTGGACTATACAAGTCACCCTTAATATGTTAATTATTAGTTATTTAAGTTACAAGGAACGTAATGACGTTATTATTCAAGGAAGGTGAATTTAAGGCGAGGCGGAGCCGAGGCTTAATTACCTTCCGAGAGTGATAATCCTTACGTGCCGTGTTGCTTATTAAATTTTTCCTACTTCCGCGGAGCACCGGACAATATTTTTCTATAATATTACAATTTGACAGCGAACGTAAAATATTTAATTAGACATTTAGGGTGCGTTCCACTTAAAGCCCACGACAACCGCGGTCGATCGTCAGCCCAATAAAATAACCGCAATCGATCTTTAGTCCAATCAAAAAACTACGGGACCACGCCGCGGTCGCCCATGGGTTTAAGTGGAACGCACTGTTAATTTCATTATATTTAATTTATAAGTTTGCTTTGCCTGTCCGTTCCTTAGAAACGATAAACAAATATAAATTAAATCTGTATGACCATCGCTTATTATTTTCCTATGAAAATAAGTGACACTATTAAGTTCCGTCACCAACGGTAACTAATAAACAAACGCAATGAACAACTTACGTCGGGTGTATCCATGCACATAAGACACACTTACGTGATCGGGAGCAGGAAAACATAATTAGTTAGTTACATAATTTAATATGTTATTATTAAATGGCTTTCTCGGCAGATTACTCCCGGTGGTTTGCCATTGCTTTCCGAAAGGAGAGGGTTATAATAAAGTCTGATAAATTTTGTAGCCGGGCTGGCGACCTAGGGCTCCAAGCCTAAAGTCCGGTCCTTAGCCCGTTGCCTTAGCTCACCTATCTCCTTCTGGTCTGTAGAACTCTTCAAATTCAAGTAATACCTCTACTTTGAGTTGCTAATAAATTTTAAATTTATTTGTGCGCTGGCATTACAAAATACTTTGTACGTAGAGCGTAATTTTTTGTAGAAGGTAGTGACGTCACCCTGCGCACACACGAAAATTTGTGCGGTCCATTCTAAGCATGTTTTCCCATCAATTTCTATTGCACATTTATGGCCACTTATTATGGTATTATTTTGAGACGAAGAAGATCTGGAATTTTTATTTTACTGTAATTTTTTAATATTTTAGTAAATTTCTGAAAATTTGTGTAAACGAGAAAAGCCGAAAGTTTTGATAAAGAACTTACGTGCGACTTTTCAATTCACAAAGTGTGTAAGTTTGAGAAAAACAAAAAATTTTGAAAAATATTATTTTTTTGAATGAAAGGAAATAAAATTTGTAACAAAAGTGTGTTTAATTTCTCTTAGAGTTTCTTTTGAACAAAGAAGAATTTTGGAAAAGTCGTAGGAAGTAATTTGAATTCATTGCGAGTAAATTTTGTAAAATTTTGCAAGGTTGCACGGTAACCGCCGCGTGCGATAAAGTTTTGATTGGGCTAGTAATTGAATTTTTCTATGTCGATATGATACTCGTATGTATTGTAAATCCTAGTTAATTGCGTTATCAGTTATTGCGGACGTAATTTAGTTGCAGATCGTGTAGTTTATTTGTTCTTGTTACAATTTTTACAGTGATTCATCTTGAACATCAATACCGTTGTTGGAAACCATTAATCAAACAGTGAATCATTTCACCGCACAGTATCAACGACTTATTCACTCTGAACATCATTTTCCATCTGGTTTATTTGAAATCATTAAGCACAACGACGACTGTTCTCATCAAGGTCCCAGCATCAAAATCTTAGTACCGTGTTTAGTTTTGTTTTGTGACAAACGAGATGCTTCTGCTTATTTGGGAAAAGCTTCAACCATTCCTGTCATCTGTGGAATCAAACATCCATCACCGATTTGGTGGCTAATACATAGTTTACCTGACTTTATTAGAACCACGTTTTGACTGTGTTCATAAATTAAAGCGTAAACCATCAAAATTACATGTTTTGTTAATATCATATATAGAATATTAACCCAATAATTTAAAACTTAAAGGAAATGCAAGTGTAATCTCGATTTTCGCAATTGCATTTTCTCTCGGTAAGCATTTCTACAGTAATGACCAGTAGTGTTGTGGAGATTTACAGTATGTGGTCGAGAGCTAAGTTTGACCATAACCTGTCTCATAAGCCTATGAGCTGGACCTAGCAAAAAACTGTAATACTCAAACCAACCCTTAATCTCAGGTGCGCCATCCAAACTTCAAGATGAATCGTTTATTGGTATTGATTGAGTAACATTTAATTTATTGTTATATTTTAATTATTATATTTATATTTAGTAATCGATTGCTAATATTTATATGACTGGATTATTTGCTATAATATGTAAATTTTAAGAAGTGCAGTTTATCATTCCGAATGAGCTCATTTCTGCCAATTTATATTTCAGACACCAAGTAAAGAGTGTCAAATAAAGATAAATAGGCGGCTAAATACGACAATACGAGTTTTTTTTTGATTTTGATAATTGTGGAAAATTCTGTAAAAATTTTAGTAATATACCATGTTTTTACATATTAAAGTATCATCAAATTTCTTAATAATACAACCAAATTAATATATGTCGCACCCATTGTGGTACCAATAACACAAATTTGATACCAAATTTTTTTGCTTTACACGTGGCAAAATTTGTTTACAAATGTTTATTTACAAATGTCACACGGCCTTAAAGGAAGAACAACAAAAATCAAATCATATAATATGATTTATTAAATTAAAACGTTTTCTTGAATTTTTACATGGCATCTTCCCAATGATCATTAATAGAACAATTTACGTAGGTATGTATATTATAATTATATGTCTATGCAATAGTAGTATTTTAGTCTTGATAATGGCCCAAAAGATCGAACAATATTGCTTTTTAAAAAATTTCAAAATTACAAGTTAAAAAATTTAGCATTTTAAAGACGAGAGTCTAAAGCCGGTGCAAAACATAAATGCGAAGCGGTAATTCTTCAACTAGATATAGACAGACAGCTGTTACAATCAACTTTCAAGTTTAAAATATTAACTTGAACTTTTCGATGCACGTGAATCTTTCGAGAAAATTGAAATTTCATTTTGCTTAATAGTCTTTTCTCTCATTTTGTTCAGTTAATTGAAAATGGAAGCTTAATGCGAATTAAATTTTGGAGGTCATCTATACAAAATCTCGGCCTCTATATTAATTTCTAAGCCTATAATTACACAAAACGACATTGTCGTAGTTTAAATTTATTATTTTAACTAAAAGTTCATAAAATTAGAATAAATAACAAAATAATAATAATGTTTCTCAATAGAGAAAAGTAAAATTTCTGTGGCTTGGCCCAAATAATTTAATTTTGAACAAACAGTGCAAGTTCATTTTATGCAAAATAAAAAAAATCCGTTGGACACATAATGAGTCTAGGGATTAAAATTTCGCTTTGAATTCCTGCATGTAAAGCGAAACCAACGTTCATATAATTTGAAATTCAACTCAGCTTTAAGTTAATGAAGCAGGAAAATCGCAAAGTTGAACGTTTCCATTTCATGGAAGTTTTTGAGAAAGCATCAGGGATGACAGCAGACAGTGACAGGCGCGGTAAGTAAATTGCACTTGAACCACATTTCATAAACTGCCATTCTGCCACAGAAATAAAACTTGCAATCTAAAGTCCGCACGAATCTAATCATATTCAGCATTTTCTACGCTATTAATTACTTATTAATATTTAGTAAATGTTCGTGTCGTATTTAATATTTCAGCAAATATTATAATCTAGTAGGTACATGTAGAGACTGGCGCTTTATTTAATTACAAAGTTCCTCAATTTGGATACGCACTTTGAGATAAAAAAATCTCTTGACGTATTCAAATTGCTACTATGTAGTTGTAAGTGGTCATAAGATTTAAAAGACAAGTAAATAGAACACATTTGCTAATTAAACTAAAAATATACAAATGATAAATGAATTTTAGTAGATATTACTTTACAACCTATAAATAAATATACCTAAATAACAAATAATAACTGACTTACGAAATTAGCGTGACAATGTAAAATTTAAAAACTATCATCCATAAATAGCTTTTATTTTAATTTTAAGGAAATTAATTTTTGTTTTGGTTTGGTAATTTAACATTGGGATGAAAATCAGTTCAACAAAACAATTTAAATCAAAATTAATGAATAAAAATTTTTTGCATTAAATTATTTCTTTCATTTTTCACATCCCACTAAATATAAATGAGACGAATACAGTTAAAGTGCCATAGACTTAGCAAGATCTTCTGCTAGTCAAACTTGGGCAGTAGTGTAGGGGTGTCAAACACAATAAGACGCTTGAAATTCCCCTTGACACCTTTTCTTAATTTATGTTATTTTTGTATTCTTTTTACTAGGTTCGTCTGATGAAAACAAGGCACTTAAAAAATTTTCTTTATCCGCCTTTTTTTGCTTCTACTATTTATTTTCGGACGTAGAGAAGTTGCAAAAATATATAGAGTGGCCAAACAAAGCAAAGCAGGCGTGATTTTTGGCATTTAATCTCACTTGATCTAAAAGTGTTCAAAAAATGCAACTCTATTTAGAAGGAGTTCATGGTGAGCTGGTTATTGTCTGCAACCTCAAAATAAAGCGATAAAGTAATGGACTTAGGTAGGAAGTATCTAGGATAAATTTACTTTTATGCTTTTTGTTATGTTTTCGGAAAAGTGAAAGACTGGTAGTCTTTCAAGACAGACACCCCTCATCATTTGAAAATTTTCAGGATAAAATTCATTTCAAATTTTGGGTTGCAGTTAGATGATAGGCAATAGCCAACACATGCCCTCTTTCCAAATAAAGGTGACCCGTGTGAGTATTTTCCAAATACGTGAATTTGAATGTTAAAAATGTGTTGCCTCGAGATACTAGGTCTGTTTGGTACCACAGTCCTAGTGCTACACTAACTACACTACTACAAATTGATTGGTGTAAAAAGTGGGTTGGTAATTGTACCACCAATCAATTTGTAGTAGTGTAGTTAGTGTAGCACTAGGACTGTGGTACCAAACAGACCTATTATAGTAATAGGAATTCATTCTGACCCCAAAATTTTGAGCTCCTGCAGAAAATAATTCTTAAAACATTTTAGAAAAATTTATCAGGTATATACAATATTTTACGTCTTTGGAAGTGAAAGATATCAACCCCCCAGGTGAATTCTACGTTACGGCACTGTGGAAATACATATGCAGAAGAAGACGCAATATTTGGTCTATTATCCAAAAAGGTAAAAGACTATAAATGTAATTGATTAAATATTATACCAAACCATATATTAGAAACAGGACCAAAATTAAATGAAAAATTTAATTAACGTTATTTTAACCACTAAAGCTAAAAAATACTCGTAAAAGTAAAAGGCTAACGTTGACATTACAGATGAAATGAGATAATGCAACATACAACACTACACGGCTTTGGAACAATATTCAGAGTTCGTACTTAGTACAATATGGTTTTGCTACTTTTCGATCAAAGCTTAAATTTTAAATAGCAATTACAAAACCATTCCAGGATAGGAATACACTACAAGCAGACCTGTGCAAACTTTCAAACCAAGGGACACTTGAAACTTTTATTAACAGGTGACTGACCGCACCGAAGAAAGTATATACAGGATGTGACTAAATAATTTGGGCAAATTTTGGGGGAGTATCTTATTCATAAAATTAATAACAAAAACTGCTGTAAACTTTGTGCTCGGAAATAATTTTTATAAATTTATAGCCACTAAAAATTAAAATAACACCATAATTTAACAAATTACTGTTTGTTTCGAGGTATTTAATGATTCGCGGAATAAACTATGTATGAGCTGTGAGGGTTGCGGTGCTGAATGCATATAGGGAAATTATAAAGGCGAAAAATGTTATACGACTATAAAGAAAGCCACATAAAAGGTTGATGTATACAAATTGCACAGTTCTGCGTAAACGATAAGAGTTAGGAGATTTGGTCAAATGTCACCTTTAGAAACTTTGAAATGTTTTTGGGTTTTCAATATAGTCAAAATAAGTTTTTGTTTCATTTTGTGAATTTTTGTACTGAAAATGGGTTCTAGTATTACGAAGCCCAGGAACCACATAGAAAGCGCTTAAAAACTAAACGGACACCGGATGCTAACCTAAGCTTTGATTTATTTTTTAACTTGCAAGTAACCGATTTTGGTTAAGCGAAATTAAAATTTGTATGAGAAAAAGCAGTGTAGAATTTATTGTTGAAGCCCGGGCACCGAAATTAGACCAAAACTTGGTGTGTACAATTCAAATACAGAAGAAAAAGTATTTACTTCACCAAATTATGTTAAATATTTTTGAAATTTTGCTTGTTGAAATAAAATGTTATTATTTTAATAGTCATTTCAAGTGTTTAAATTTACTTGTCAAAACATTAAAAAGTAGTGCAAGTTTATAAATTCTCTGATGTAATAATTAATTGCGGAAAGTGTTATATTTTGAAAATTTTTATAACAAGAAATTTAATGACTATTAGAACTATTATTGAAGTTGCAAATGAAAAAAAAATGATGGTTTTCAAAAGTCGATATTTAATCGATGTCATCTCAACATTGGGAAAATTCCAAATGAAATGCTCTATTAGTGAACAAAGAATTATTTCTATTTAGAACACCAGCGATCAATTACATGGGAAAATAAATGAATTTGCGAATAAAAATGTACCGGGTACAAGTCCGGGAAATAGTCAAACTTTCTTATGATTAGTTTCCATGCTTCGAAAGGCATGGTGATCCTCCTGGGCTACTAGATTGCCATCGTTAACATAATAACCAATGTTACGGGCACAACAGAGGGTCAGCCTAGCAAACTACTTATCAGATACATAAGGTACTAAATTGCCATCGTTAACATAATAACCAAGGTTACGGACACATCAGAAGGTCACCTATCAAACTACTTATCAGATACACAGATCAGTGTCAAGGAAACTGGACACAGCTGTTGGTTTCCCAGAACAAATCAAAATATCTCAAAGAAGTTAAAGAAAAAAAAAAATTGTGCAGAATTTTTGAATGCTAGACTGAGTGTCCTGTATGAAAGAGATAGAGAAAGAAGATATCACAGCTGTTTAAATAATAACTGTCAAATAATTGCCTTATAATCCAGCACAGAAAAAATGTTGAACAATGCTATCTTATCGGAAGTAGAATCCGCGTTTGATCATGGTGATAAGGAAAACTGAGAAAAGCTTTGAAGATAAAGTTTGCAGTGCTGAATAATTCTTCCTCTTTACAAGATTCCTTTTTACGCAGTATATTCCTTCCCTGGCCATACTGTATTACAATATGATAACAGCTAAATATTAGGGGTATTAAAATTTAAGCTCTAAAAGCTAAATTTTTGGATAATCTATAGCTTTAACGATGAGGTCAGAATAAAGATTTCAAAGTAATTGCCATATAATAAACTGTATATGAAAAATGAAAGTATCAAGACATTTTACGTTTTATTTAACGGGATGGACAAATAGAAGAAGCATTGTCTATGCAAAGCTTAGCAGTTTAGTTTTTACTGACTAAAAACATTTTTAAGTTAATGCTCCAACACTGATGAAAATACTTGTGAACCTATTGAATTAATTTAGCAAAAGTTAAATTTGAGCGACATCTAATCAAATTCCAAGCAATTGTTAGAATAAAATTTGCCAAGTGATATCTAAGTCATTTTAAGCTGCAGTCACAACCTTAAAATTAACGTTTGCAATTAACATAACGAACAGTAAGAAATAATTTACATTTGTTCATTTTCAATATTGCCGAAGTTTGAGATATAGTTTAAATGTTGGTAGTATCCTTTAATTTAAATTTTAAGGATTTGATAATAACAATAATTACAAATTACGCCTTACTCGCTTATTCTTGTCTCAATCATTAATTTAACTATGAAAACTAATCTTGCACTACGTATCGATGCATATTAAATAATAAAAAATTTTTTTGCACAAACTTTAAGATGAAATAAAAATTATACAAACAAGGAAGAACGGTAGATACAGCCTTACCAATGTCTGCAACCCGAAACCACAACGAAAAAACACTGTGTTTCAAGCTTATTTGCTATCATCAGTACCGTACACTTCTTAAACCACCTGATTGTATAATAATAAAATAAAACGAAATTTTTCGTTGTGGTTTCGGGTTGCAGACATTGGTAAGGCTGTGTCTACCGTTCTTCCTTGATTGTATAATTTTTATTTCATCTTAAAGTTTGTGCAAAAAAAATGTTTTACTATTAATTTAACTGATAATTTTAAGATTGCAAACGTAGTTTAATTTTGTGATAATTCCATTTTTGCCAATCATCAGCAGGATGTATTCTTAGAATGGCAAGAAAAATGTTCTGCTATATGACAGTATACAAAGCAAACAAGGAAAAAATTATCAATAGTAATATAAGAAAATCCCGGTTACATTGTAAACAAAGTTCTTTTGTTGTTTAGCAAAACAACGAGCAAATATTGGTTAAAATCAATAACTGCATGAGAATTATTTATAACTATTACTTATTGATTAAAATGTGAAGTATTTTCTGACGAACAAAAAATTGAAAATTGGATATGTTAATTGACAGGTAGTGCAGTTTTACCATACAAAGAAAACTATTTTTGGACTGTTTTCTTAATAACAAATGTAGTTGTGAAAATGGTAACATCCCGATGATAATTGACAAAAATATGAAACGACCATTTTGAACGTAAATTTTGTCACAGCATTTTGGAATCATAGTGTTGGATAAAAAATTTGTAATAATTCAGTAATTCATTGTTATTTGACATTTATATAATATATTTTTCGATTGCCACATTTATATTCATTCAATAAGGAAATTAACTTTCTTTAATCTTTACATTGTCAAACTATAAACTCCATGCAAAATAAGAAATTGTTCCAAGTTGATCAAGATTCATTTACGAGTATATTGAATTGCAATCAAAAAATTTACCATGGCATAAATTTACTCACTTGGTACGGAAAAATACACTGATTATTTTAAATTTAAATCTAAGACATTGTTCTATGCTACATGCTACGCAGTTCTCTAGCCAAATTTGCACCTATCGATAGGCCAAGCCTGGGGATTTACCAAAAACCAGATAACTGTTATTTGAATTAATTGCAGATCATTTGCTCTGTTTCATATTATTCCAAAATTGATAGGTTATCCAGGTGCCCGAAGGTGCAAAAAGAAAATTATACTGCTCGCCATAATAGAACTAGTTTAGGTTGATTTTAACTTTTCCAATAGCACAAAACGAAAAACCACAGTGTTCAATTTGAAGCAAACTTGGGTTTTCCCAGTGCAATGTGGGAAAGATTTGCGCATAGCAGAATGGTAAAATATTATCATGATAAACTTGGACCAATTTTAAAGATTTTGTTCGTTTGGCAATATAACATTAAACTTAGTGCTGTTTTGCTCTAAAAATTAAAATTCGTAGTGATAAGTGTACAAGTGACATACATAAATGTGGTAATCAACATGCAACATAATTACTATTCTAAACTTAGACTAAAGCAACAAAAATATAGCAATTTATAAAAGCAAATATTAAAACTATTTAAATGCCCCATATATAAACCATACTATAAAGTTATTGTAAACAATTCTAATCGAAAGGATCTAGGAGAGTTTAACAAATGGTAAAAATATGAAATCGCCAGTCTCTAAATGTAAATCGCGAAACTCGATGAATATAAAATGCTAAGGTATCAAGGCTCTCGTGATATCGAAACGGACTTTAGATGTTAAATGTCTAAAGGAATAAAAAAATCTAGCCTACCTTTTTACCATCTAGCTCGTGAGTGCCTTGAGCTAATACCTTATCTACGCTAGCTGGGTCGGCGAAGGTGATAAATCCAAAGCCCCTATAAGACAACATAAGATAACATTACTACTGAAATCGAACACGGGACTACGGCTAACAGTGGGGCATTTCTACGCGGACTACGTGTATTTACAGCACAACACCAAGCACCACATACCTGGGAATAAGGACCCTGGGGCCGCCGACCATCCCTAAGGAAGCCGCCGCCTCAATCTGGCTGAAAGAGACACACTCTTCAAACCCTTCACTTATCAGTGTCGTGCACTTCTACCTCTATTAAAGCAACTAACAACTACATGTAATTACAAAATACTATAAGGATAAATGAAGGATAATGATGGATATAGGTACCAACCACATGATGAACAATTTAATTAAGTACTATAATTGCTAATTTTATTTCATAAAATAATTTGAAATTTATAATCGACATATATCTATGTGGATCTCGATTAATACAATAAAATAATATAGCCAATAGAAAACTGTTATTGACAACTAATTAAACGTTTTATTAAGCCCGTAGTTGTATCAATTCAAGCAAACGACAGCTGCTATAAACAAACAAAACTAGAAACCGTTAAAAGTTGTTTCAAATGTTCACAACAGCAGCATTTCTAAAAAACAAAACAATTTTCATTTATAGATTAAAATTTGATGAATGAATCCACTCTTGTAAATACAATGATAATTGTATTATTACAATTGCAATAAATTGTTTTACGTTTATCACGAATTATTATAAATAATTCTATAAATAGGTTCCTATTTAGAAAAAATTAAATAAACAATTTTTAAAGTAGGTACATAATTAAAATTTAAAAAGTTTCCAGTTGATTAAACTCAATAATAATCAAAAATAGTTTTTGAGTTAAAAAGTTGTATTATGATGTAAAAGAGCAAAAATTACAATCGAGTGGCCGATTTATATAAACTAATTTTTCGAAAATAATTTTCAGTTGCTTTTGTCTTGATTCCAACTTTTATAATTTATTATAAGAAAGTAAAATAAACTTTAAAACTTTTGGTGTAACTTAAATTTTGTTTTCTGTGTGAAATGCCTTTAGAGTTACTTTACGCAAAACGTATAAGGTAAGAAGCAAAATTAATGCGTTAATTAAACGGTTAGGAATCTACGAGAAACCAACATTCTCAAACATCAATAATTTAATTCAAAATTACACCTTAGCAAATAGCGATATTGGTTCTCCGATAAGATCGTTTATCATTATCAAATGATATATTAGATGTAATTATACATCAGCTGCTTTAATTTGTTTAAGAAGCTAATTTTATAATAAGAAACTCAAACCAACAAGTAGCGATTAATTAAATGTGTCAAAAAATTGAATATTTAATTAACGATCATTTAAAATATTATAAAATAAGGCCTATGTTTGAACGGTAAAATGAATAATAAAAAAAGATAAATGGTGAAAAGGCAATTTAAAATAAATTTATTGGGGACATCAAATTACAATTATCCAACTGTACAAGCAAAAGCGTAACAACAGCGTAACGCAACGTCGAGTTATAGGATCATCTCGTTAGTGGTATAAACTAAATAGTCAAACCGCATGTCATTCCATTATTCCATTTTCAAGACCTTCCAGTAATTTGACTGTTTCTAACACCGGTACCTATTCAGCTAACGTAATCATTTTATGGAAATCCTTCATATGTCAATTTTAAAACCTATAAAACATTTAGCGAGGATATTATAATTTATGTTGCGCAATACAAAATAAATAACATTAATGGGGATGACAAGCTGCCAAAATTACATTCACTACGTACTCGTTGCATCCTTGCAACTAATGAACTTCCAAACTGATTAGGCTACTTTAGCGAGAGTAATATACAAGAATCGATCTGAAACTCCGATTATCATAATTAATAGGAAATATACCAATTTCGATGCTCTCTCAAATGGGAAAACCAATATTGGTTACGATAGCAACGTTGTATAAATTTTCGAATTGACCAGGTAAATAGATTCATTCCTAGGTATATTAAATCATAATGGACTAATATAGGTAATGAATTACCATTCTATAGCGTAATTTGAAATCAATATCGTTTATTTTTAAGCTTCGCCCAAGTTATCATGAATCGTAACCACAATGCAAACTAAACTATTCAATGAAAATTATTAATAATTATAAGGTGTAAACAGTTAATTCGATTAATTAAAATTATCTCTGCGGAAAATAAAGTATCAATGGGCGTTCGCCATGCAGTTCAAATATAAAATGATCAATATTTCACAACAATTGTTATTTCTAAAATTAATATAGAAAATTTCGTACATTGTGAAAAGTTAAACAAGTTAAGCAGATAGTGTTTGTCATAGTTTTATTATTTTTAAATGCCCTTTATTTCTGAGATAGCACTTAGTGTTCGAAACAATTCATCAACGTTAAGTGCTGAAGTTTTGAACAATTGAAAACAATTGACGTAAATTTTCAAAGAATCTAAAGCAAATTAAAAAATAGTGCGCTAATCTTTTCTTGCGTTAATAAATTAATAACCATATTTTGAGATTTAAAAAATTCGCAACTCATCCACGTTATAATTTTCATTCTTGGTAAAGGGTGGTTCTTTTTCCAACTGAAATGTCCAAAAATTGTGAAACACGTGCTTTGTACACAATACAATAATCGTTAACTTTTGGAGTAATTTAACTTAATTTTTCTATTATTTTATCGGTGATTAAGATGATATTTGTTTAGTTAAAAAATTGTATTAGCCGTTTATTTGTAAATTATCTCTGTTTATAAGTGAAAATAAATGATGACTACCAGTTGACAATTGTCTGTTTTGGAGTGACAGTGTCGACATTAATAAATTTTATATGTGAAGAAGATTAATCATCTACTTGACTTGTGTAATAGTAACGAGGATTTTCACGTTGATGGTAGTAAGTAATGTTAGTGATGATAAAGATATATCACATACTTACATACATTTTATAGTATGGATGTAAGAATCAAAGTTTATATCTCAATATTGCCACACTGCAAGCAATGCGATATGTCAACAAAAATAAAAATATTACCTACTTCGACGAAATCATACATGCAAAATGCAACAAAATATAAATGTCAAGTGATTCCAATATTTACTACCGATATACATCCTTAAACTAAATTCAATATTTTCGCTATTGAAAAATTTGACCAAGTTGTAACAAATTAAATTGAAACTAAAGCATTCCGTTGTCAGCAACTGCGGAAACATTCACTACTATCGGTTCCTAAAGTTTTGAGCTCCGACTTTAGCGTCTTATATTTCAGAAAGTTATTGATATAATTTTATTCCTTAAAATAGATCGGCGAAGAATTTAATAATAATGTGACATTAAAATTTTGAAAGTTTGTTGTATTATATTAGTATTAAATCTTACAGTAGTTAAAGTCGCACTTTTTCTCTTCGCGTATTATAGCATAATAATGTAACAGCACTTCTAGGTTAAATTTTATACGCTCAAAACTTCAAGAACCCTCAAAATGAAAACTTAGAATGTAGAAATTTTGGTTTTATTTTATATGTTATTCCATTTGATCATACCCAAGTGCATGCGTTAACTGTTTTAACTTTATAGTGCAAATTTAAAAGAATTTTGTCGTTTTACGATTTAAATATAACCGATTTTATTTTTAAAATTTTATGAACTGAATTATCTTATAAACAATTCAAAATTTGTTATTGCTATTTTATGGTGAACATGGCTACCAGCCAATTTCATAATATTAATTTAAAAGTTACATTTTGAGTACTTAAGTAGTTAAAGCGCTTTCCAAAATCAGAAAATCCATTCGAAACTAAAGTTGTAATAAAATCTTTTTTAATTTTTGAACATTTCATTGAAAATTAATTATAACATTTTATGAAAAGCTTTCTTACTTAAACAAAATTGGAAATTAATTTACAATTGAAGACAAAAAAGTTAAGAAACTTTAGAAGTTTAGATTTGTACCAGGTTGATAAAAGCGAGCAATCATCGGCTTAAATGTCGACCGCACAGTGGGTGGATAATAGCAGAGTGCCTAAAAGGATTTAGATATCAAGCATGCGTTAACACCCTTTGTAAAGGATTAGAATTATAGAAAGTTTAAAATAAGGGTAGATTATAATAACTAACAGGAAATTTCTAGTGACCAACTTTTAGTGGACAAGACCAGTGAGCTGTAGATGAATATCATACATTCGCTGTCATCCAAAATACGTTTCAATGCACTCATGCAGTATAAGTTTAAAGATCATGGTCAGAGACAGGAGTTAAATTTGTTTGCCTCCTGCGAGAGATATTATAAATGTCTACTAAACGGATCGCTAAGGCAAAAATTTGTGTTGTGTTTGTCTTTAAATTTAATCATTTGTGGGAGATTACGGTTGTTAGGACACGTAATCCAAATTTATATCATTGTCAAACACTAATACAGTTGGCTTTATTGTTGAACATGACATTCTAACGTAAAACTCGAAATTAGATCAAAGCGTATTTTTTGTTAAATTACTCTAAAACGTTACAAAATCTCAGAAAGTTTATCTTATCGTGCCATCATAACGTTTTAATAGTTTTGAAAGTTAAATAGGTTATTCTCACGTTCATAATAAAATGGTGATAATCTAGGAAAAAAACTGGCATATTTGAAAATGTCCTCTGATAACTATGTGTGACAAACACAATGGTAATAATAACGTGAGTATGTCAAATTTTTTAATTTATGACAGACATGCAATCAAGGTTTACATTTGTTAACACCTGCGTAATAGCGCTGTTAAAAAAGTAAGTAGTACACTCCGTATTTTAATAAGTTGTTAACGACCATTTATTGCGTAACCACGTGGAATATTCCATAATTCCTTTTACTTTTCGGGCGTCACGTGTAGACGATCTTTTTTCCTAGTTGTTTTGGTGCCCATCGTACGTATAGAAAACCTACTGTTTAACCACTTAATGCTCATTGTCGTGTCTGACACGTTCACTCCCACTACCATTCACAAATTAACGTGAGCATGAAGTGGTTAATCCGAAGTCTTTGCCTAAATAATTCAGTGAAAATCTAATCGATAAATGTTCGGCGATCTTTGAATGTAGATTAGATATTTAGTTGTTATTAGAATTCAAAATAGGGAAGACCATGTCCATTTACTGTAATTTTGGCCATGATTAGAAACAATTAGACAAAAAGTCACTTAAAAAAGAGTTACTTTTGAACAAAATATAGCAAATAACCCTAACAATTAAAGGTATTTCAATTACGATATTATGTATCACAGGAACCGCTGCAATATGTACAAATTCTCAGTATTTACAGCGGATTGTTAGGTGGTTAATTATTTATAAACTTGGGAAACATATTCACTATTGTAATCACTAATAATACACCGGCACACAAACGTATCAGCTAATAATCATTTATTACTTTAATGAGTGTATATTATAATAAATTATAATTAAGTTCAATAATTGTTATAATAGGTAAGTATAATACTTAATCAGTAACCGTTTGAAAATAAGGCAATTTGTTGTTCTATTTTAGTTCGATTCGATTTATTTTTATTTATTAATATTTTTTACCCTGTAATGTTTTGAAAATTTTTTCCTGAAGCCTATCAACTTTTTTTGAGGCAAGTATAGATTAAAACTAATTAAAATCATTTCATTTGATTGAATATTATCCCCTATTCGACTATAAAAAAATTAAAATTCGTTTCTTGTAAAAAGATATAAATCTCGTTAATCTACTCTTGCGCGTCAGGATCAAAAGCATAATTGCATATTATAACTAAAGAATATGTTGTCTCAAAAACGACACAAGTGGAGAAAAATTTGGAAATATCTTTTCTTTGATTTCACTATTAACTTTCATCATGTGACAGATATAATCAGATAACATGTATCGTATGTGGTACGCAGGGCATAAACACTTTGCAAAGCGTCAAAAATTTTATTAGGTTTATTACCCAAATCGCTAATAAATTTCAGAAAAAGACTACTCAACATTAATTTAGCCATTGTCATAATAAAAATTATTTCTTTACAAAAGAAGTAAAAAACAAATTTTTTTAACACAAATTCTCCAAATTTAAATTTTGACTTGTTCAAATACGAAAACATTGTCGGGTGGTTAAACCAGTGAATAAAATACACCGAAGGGTTAGAATTCCCAAAAGACGCAAGTAAGATAATTACTGTAGGGACCTATCGTAATTAGGTTGGCATTGGAACACATTAAGTTACTAAAGATTTAAATGAAGTTTTGCCAAGAAGATGAAAATGCACTCAAGAAAATAAACTTTTAATTAGATACTCGTTTGTAACACTAATTAAATTTGAAAGTCCTCATATCTTGTCGTTAGTCAGCCATTCCGCTGCAGTGTGAAAACATTTTCTATAGTTTTGAGACTATTAATAAATGACTATGATAGTTTTACCTTTGGACAGTTTTGTCATTGGACAGTTTGATAAATCGTTCAGTTATGAATAAATTAAGCACTCGCTTTTGGTGATTTAGTTCATTTTCGATTTTCGTTCAATTCATCAATATCGCCAAAATTTAAAAGTTAAGATAGAGATGATTGTAAATAATATTAGAAAGCCATTAAAACTAATTAATAGCTTAGCTTTTGAGTTTGTCGATTGGATAAAGCAGTGCGCAAGAGTTAGCGGTTTCAAAGAAACTTTTTGCCTAAGTTTCGGATGTGGGACCTACTATAAGCTTTAGAACTATGCGGGTCAAGTGTGTATAACCGGACTCAGAATCTTACAAGGGTTGAATTCCAAATTAATTACTATTCACCGCAATTGAATTAACGTATTTACAACCTAATTTTAGTACTAAATACGCAAATAATATCGGACTATGAAAACATTAATTGATTCGAATAGTACATGTTTCCATTTAGGAGATCTTTTGGCGACGTTTATTTTTTCAAGGATAGCAAATTTAATTTTCGTAGCATTTAAAGCCTAACTTGTTTGCAAATAATAAATCAAAAGGCATAAAACAAGAAAAGGCGTTACCCAGCTGCTCTAAAATTTGTGTGCTGAAGCGCCACATTCAGAGCTTCTTGCTGCAATTAAATTCCCATTTAGTCTTAATTATTTTTCGTTAAGAAAGTGTAGCTACTATAGTTTCATAATTCGATTACGTTAGATGATGTCAAATTTGAAATTCCAATTCACAACACACTCGTTATTAAATATTAATTTCAAATTGGATTATATATTTTTTAAAGTCAATTAAACAATTTGGAAAACCATGAAGTTTGGAAACGAATTATTTATGTAACCAGTTTTCGTTACGACTAAAACAGATTCACGTCACGCGTTCAAATCAAGACAAGAGAGTTGAGCTTAATAAACAACGACACAATTTCTCGTCTGCATGTAGAGGATCTGTGTGGGGTGTAAATGTTGAAGGGTGTCGGTACGATTTTCCTGATAATCCAGTTGTACTTGTAGATAGTGGTTATCTATACACTACGATGAACCATGTAATACTATAAGATGATGTCTAAATAGAATACACATTTGATCTTCCAATAAATTTCAATAAGATGTTTCCACCGAATTTCACACAGCAGCACACTTTTTGCGAATTGCGAAATGAGTACGCATTTTTTAAACCAAACAATTAAAAATGTAAAAAAAAATCAAACAAGATAATATACCAAACATTCGTAATTGGACCCTGTGGACTCTATGTAAAGAATGTCGTGCAGAGAACCTCGTGACTTGATTCGTTTATATGACGGCACTTTGCATGTTTGTGTGTAATAAATAACAACAACGTGTGTGTTTAAACCCTGTATAGTTCAGAAAAAGATAGGGGTTTGCGGGAAATCAAGGAATATCACTCCTGGTTGCTTCCTGAATTATAAAAGTTGGGTTCGTTAAAAAAAACTTTCAAGTTTGTATTATGTGGTTGGCTACGTGTATGATGCAAATTTTAACATTAGTGGATAAGTTTGAAAGCATGCGGATTAAAATTGCAAGTATGAAGTTGGAAATTATATCCACAAGCAACTCGAAAAGAATGACGTTTCCAGAGTCTGGTGCCAACTTTGAAATTTTGAAAACGATATAAACCCTAAATGCAATTTTGTCGCACGTCGTTGGCATACTAAGTTATCCTTTAATGCTTTATATTGCGTTAATCATTACAAACTACTACTAAATTTGAATTCCAACTAAACTCGTACACAGCATAATATGTACAATGTGAAGAGCATTTTAGTACGTCGTCATCTTAAATTGTATCTCCAATAAATACGATTTAATCAATTATCTGCTTTTATCGCTGATGAATTTTATTTAAAGAAAGTTTATACTACGCTTTATATTAACCCCATTATTTTTAAATAAATCCATAACCGACAAACCCTTAAAGTTTTATAAAGTATAATATAAATTCAGTAGTACGAAAATCCTTATTATACAGATCATTTAGACTTCCATTATCCTTTTCAGTACGATTGTTTCCTATCCTAAAGCGGTTATAATCTGTGCTAGTCTCTAGAGACGAATTTACTGAAGTTGTAGTAGGCCCTGTTTTAATATCAGTATCAAGTGTATTACTACATCTAAGAATTATTATAAACTACCATTATGCGATTAACTGCGCGAATATGGGTATTTAGATCATCATCAATAATACAAACGGTAGTTGTGGTTTTGACCACCATCTGTTTGTTTGTTAAAGCTATAAAGCTCTAGCGGCTACATCAATTAAATTAGAAATTTATATTTATGATAAATGCACCTTCGAGGACAATATTAAGAACCTCGTGGACGGTAACTTCGGTTTCTTTCCGGGATGAAAAGCAAGGTGGGATGAATGTATGTTGTTGTGATGCAATTATTATGCGCCCAACGCTCCCCATTTAAAAGATTATATTATTCCATGATTTATTATTAAAACGACATGTCGGAGAAAGTACTACCATATACAAAATTCCATTTACAGCAATTATAACTTATGGTAAAAGAACGATTGCTTTCTCTGGAGATATTTTAGTTTTAATTTTCTCGAATTTTGAGATTCTTTGTTATTTCAGAAAATTTATCTACCTGGTAGGCCATTATGTCCTATAATTTATTTCAAACTTTGCAACTTTAATTCAGGAAGCTGTAGGTCAGATTGATAAACAAGTTTTTACATCGGGCAATTACAAAATTAAATTACACATTAATTTTTACTGTAATCGATGCGACACGACCTACCCGAAAACCGTTAATTTAATTTAATTCAGAGAATGAGAGATTGTCAGATTAAACTTGAACCTTAGTATAACTTAAATGAAATTAGGTAATTAATTAATTAATTATAAAAGCTAGCGATTTAAGCAAGAGAACCGCTTTAATTTCCGTTGTCAGGAATTATATGTCAAATAACATTACTTTTCCTCACTAGTTAAATTTTTTTTTGCAAGATTTGCAAAACATCACAACGCGTTAAAAAAATCAGCAGTTTCCTAACTTGAAGGATACAACTTGCCACGTTTGCCCAAACGGGTTGGTGAGTGTTGTCCAAAGATTAATTTTAGACTATAGTTGTTTTACGTCCAGTAGGTAGACCGCTAAGGATTTATTCTTTATCTTTCATTGAATTTGTAGGCTGTGAAGCCTGTGGAATTTGGCAATCGTGTTCTTTGACAGTTGGGTCAGTGATTCAGTCATAATCGACTTAAGATCATCTATTCCAAAACATAATCATTTATCATCATTGTATTCGAAATAGGAATAACCTGAATGTTTTCATTCGGCAAACGTTTGTTCTCTAAGTGTTAATTTTACATTTTATTAGTCTGTAAGAAAATTACATTTTATTAGCCTGTATGAACTTTATAGTTTATATATAAGTACAGACCGGATTTATGTGTTTATAAATATGCATTTTATGTTTGCTAATTTCATACTTTGTGTGTAACAATAATTTTAAATAGTATGGTATAATTTTTATAGAAAATCATTTCAAGCACTCAGAAATATAAGCTGAAGCAAAGAAGAACAAATTAGAAACAAATTTAATAAAATCAATCACCCCCAAAATAACAAAAATAACAATTGAAGATCTTAAGTTTCTTTTTCACATAAAAAAGAGTAAATAAAGCAAACCTTCTGGAAATTTAAGAAATTAAGCGATAAACACGAAGAATAGAAGAATGAAAAGAGTACAGGGTGTTAGAAACACCTCAAAAAAATTTTGATTTGAAATAATTTTATAAGTCTTAACACGTAAATGCCATTTATTATTACCATAATGTTATATTGTATTTCTATATAATAGGCACTAATGCCGATTGTTTGTAATTGTAACGCCACGTAGCCACAAAATAATAAACATTGCGAGTAAGTACACTTATTTAATTTAATTTAAAGTTATAATAATTACAACTTGCATAAAATTTCAAAATAAAATTTATAGTTTATAACTTAATTTAGACCACTAGTGCTTGATCGCTTTGGCAAGAACAAAATTGTATAATACCTAATTTTGAAATATTTTCATAAAGCTCTTATAAACACTTTGTCTTTATATTTTAACCAACCTTTTCGTTTTTGCAATGTTTCTAGATATTTCAAACCTTTTAGGACTTGATTATAAGTCGGTTTCCCCAAGACGTGGCATGAGAACGCAATTTCTAAATCATCCCTACTTATTGCGTTCACAAGATGTGTCAACTGTTAAATTTTTGAAAAAAGCTTTCAAAAGTAGAGAAAAAATTAACAAAATGATGCAATAAGATTAAATATTTCCAAAAATATTTATCTTGGCATTATCGATGGTAAAATGTAGTATCTGCTTAAAATGCATTAGACACAGCGTAAATTTGTGTTTAATGCTAGATGAAACAATGACTTCACATAATAGAATAATGCATTCATCCTGCCACTCTTTGTTAGCTTCTGATTCATTAGATTCAATTTCTGATCGTGTGGAATTAATGAATATTTTGGATAGAAATCATTGCATTTTCATTAGACGTTGGGGTTAAGTTGTTTAACATAATCTTAAGTTAAAATTAGTATTAGAAATTATTACCAAAAAAGTATTTTGTGTGATTTTCCCCGCAGTACCTACTATTATTTTTTGTGAGTTGCTTCAGATAATATTAAAATGAGCAATACCTAATTAATTATTCTTTCAGCTTATGAACTTGTAACTTGTATAAGTCGAGGAATAAAACAACACTATCGGTACCGATCACTAAGGAACAGTAATTTTTACACGTTTTATTAATTTGAAAACACGTTGTACATTACTTGTCGGCACTGTCAAAGAAAGCCTGGCACGCAAAGCGCCTCACGCTAGTTGATGAAAGTTAATTACAACAACACTTATGAAAAATACATGATGGTCCACCCAATTTAGTACTAAAACTGTTTGAAATTTGTAATTCTAATAACTAACATAACTAATTATACCTTGTTAAATTTACTACTATTTACAAAGTAACTTAATTGGTTAATAAGTACTTGTTAATGCGATAAAACCTACAATCAGAAACGAGTTTAAAACGAGTCGTCAATACCCATTTGCATAAAGTTTTTTTCGTTATCTCGCCCAAGTTTAAATAAAAAGTCATTTTGAATAATAACAAATTAATAGAGCTTTAATTGCGTAATTTGAAAATTTTTAAAGTAATAGAAGAACGTGGTGGGAAAATGCTAATATCCAAGAAATCAGGAGAGCTGTTGTTAGAAATGTTAATTTTATTGGGGTATTATTATTACTGCCTAATTTAAGAAACTGACAAAATGATAAAATTTTATTCACGACTCTAAACCCTACTATTAATTTAATTGCTCATTTAAAATACAAGAAATCTGTAAGTACCAAATTAGTAAAAATTAAGGTCGTTATAATTACGGATAATTGCGCTAACCATGTCTTGAGCTAAACGATCTTAACTAATATGGAGCAAATGAGAAGGAATAACGGGCAACATTCACCTACATGAGAGCAAGAACATCATCAAGTTCCATCCATTACATCTAAGTGTTGTACAAATGCATACATATAAATTCTTTGCAGTTGAGCACGGAATAAAGCGTATCTAGGGCTGACAGTGTCTTCCACTTTGATTACAGGCAGAAGACCTACACGAGCAACATTTATCAAGGACCCCTTTTTGATGAAAATACTAGTCTGGTCTAATTCCAAGTGCAATAAAATTATACCCAAATACCTTCTTCACGCCATCATTTGCAAAATAAACACCGCTAGGTAGCACAATATGTGTCACTGTGAGAAATAAAATTATTATAATACAATAAATTAATATGAAAGCTGACAATTGCAGCTGTTGAAAGCAATATTTAGTACGTATTTAAGTTGTGAATAATCTTCAAGTTATGTTTTAGTTACAAGTATGACAGTTATGACAGTTTAATTTACTTCCCTACAATCTATTAAAACTTAACGAATGCAACTTTAAAATAAGTCGAATTTTATTTTGAGAAGCAAAAAAAACATGAAAATTTTGATAACCAATAAAAAAAGTTTCGTTATGCTTAAATTTTCATTCAAAATTAATCACATTCAAATTACATTGTTGATTTCTTAATAAATAATTAAAATCTGTGAATTCCAACAATTTCCACTTTTGACAATACAAAAAGCACCTATTCATGCGAATTCGCAAATTACTTTGAACAAAAGCCTAAAATAATCGCTTGTTAAAATCGAAAATAATTTCAACTGTAACCGTATCTTTACGTAATTGTTCCCCAGAGAAAGAGCGACCCGTAAACTTTCCCATATTCTTCATCTTTCTTGTAAAATTATCAGTCTCTAGTGAAAAGAATAAGAATCTGGCGT
The DNA here is from genome assembly GCA_905340355.1 of Rhagonycha fulva. Classification (NCBI taxonomy): domain Eukaryota; kingdom Metazoa; phylum Arthropoda; class Insecta; order Coleoptera; family Cantharidae; genus Rhagonycha; species Rhagonycha fulva. The sequence continues at coordinate 7,966,310 of HG996559.1, forward strand.
AAATATGGCATTTTCAGCGTTCATCACACTTAATAATCTAGATAATTAAAGTGTCTATCTTAATTAAATTAATTATTAAATTGGATTGAATTACACTTTTTTTTTGTAAAATAATTCCACAATGTAGAAGTTTTAATAGAATTTTTGAGACTTACAAATTATTCAGACCGTTTTCACTAATTGGCAATAAAATTCTGTCCCAACATTACACTTGTAATTTTATAGTTTCAGCACATTTGCATGACTGTAAAAATTATTAACCGTCCTTAGTAATCAACTTATTTTATTCCAACTTCCTCAACTGTTTGCCTAATTAAACTTTACGTTTTCATGATTTTTAGAAATTAAAATGTAATGTCAATACATTTCTTTCGACGTTTCGGTTAATCTTCATCAGAGCGGGCGAGGGGACTTAACCGTTTCTAGTTTCAACAAGATTGAAATTAAATCGGAAGTTAAGATGGTATGAGTGAAAATTCAATGATAAAACCGCGACCCGATATTGATCAGAGGGTGAGTGAGTGTGGTGATGGGCTACCGATCAGTAGACGTAACAAATGTGACATCATACAGTTCACTGGCGCTATCTGTAAAAGAAGACACAAACAAAAATGGTTTACTGCTACATTGGGAACTGTTTCAAAGAGGCAATGAAAAATTTCGCTGAATTTTCAGAATCACAATCGGTCAGAAGTGGATTTCCGCACACAAAGGTTGAATATTGCACAGCGCTGATAGCAACTGTAAATGGATTTCAAATTGTTTTTCAAACGTAATGAATAAACGTAAAAGGACGCCTATTCTTGTTAATGATAAAAGCAGTGGTGTGTTTTCAATTGACGAAGGAAATGAAGAAGATGAAACTTAATAGCACTTTAGACGCTCTTCTTAATTAATAGCATCACTTGTCGCGCATTCAGTCGTTCGCCATCACAATCAAGTGTCGCGATATATTACTATTACATTTTTATCATTATTATTATCGAATTTGAAATAATGATTTTGAAAAAAAATCGTATTTAAACGTTAACTGCGCCAATTGTAGACCCATTCGTTGATTATTGGCGTAGGCAAGAGCGGGGACAGGTAATTAAACATAATTACATTATGAACTTGGATTGCTTGGATTAAGCTATAATTCGAGCGGAAATCGAACTCAAATTGCACGAAGAAAAAATTTACAGTCATTAACGTATATAACAAGATGTTTACGAGGTTCTCAAGTTATCGACGAACTGAACTAAATTCAAGTCTACCCAGCAATTAATATTAATTGCTGCCTACACTAAAATATAACCTAAAAATCAAATCAAACTGAAAACAAAGCTCAACCTATTAAGATATACGATAAGGACAAACTCGAAAAAAGTTAATTAACGAGTTGCCAAATTTAATTTCTAAGGTAAAATATTCCAAAATAATAACGAACATCTAAAGAAAATTAAGAACGATTATGGAGAGTATTAAAATTTCCTGTTGAACTAAAAGCTCTGTCAAAATACAATAATAGTTAATAGCGTAATGTCTACACGATTCATTTTGTCGGCCAAAAAGGGTAACGCTGAAAGACTTCTGACGGAACTCCGGGAGTGGCTAGACTTCCGGAGCTGGTTGGCTCTGGAACAGCTGAGTTAGTCCAAAACGTAGCTCGATTTTGATGGTTCGCTTTGATTGCATCCACAATACATTTTTATTAAGTCGACAGTTTCGGTAACTGCCGAAAGTAATAAAAAGTTATAAAAGTCATTATACTATCATATTGTGAAAATTTTAAGTTTTAAACAATTGGAAAAGTTTTACCTCGATTTGTCCATTAACAGAAAATAGATTTTATTTCCTTTATAAATTCTTCGGATACAATTTTGTCGATGACTTTGTTATTTTGTCGAGCCAAGTTGCTTACGGAAGAGCTTTTCTCAAGTAATAGATTTATGGTTTATTGTTTAGTATTTTTCATTATTGCGACCATGAAACGTCGCCAAATCAAAACAAAGAAATAAACAACTAACTTTACTGATCATTAAAATTTTACTACATATTTTGCGGTTAGACTCAAGTAAAGTAACAATCATAGCTCTTTAATTGCTACATTAAAATGTTTATGAGGAAGAAGTAAGATGGTCGAGATAATTTTTACGCTGCAATTTGTTTCCAGATCGGTAAATGAAAATGATTCCAAAAAAATTCAATTAAGTTTCATTTTGCAAAAATATTTTAACGGCCATTTAAAATTCAATTGAAACTGGGATTCAATACCCGCGATTCAAAACAAACATACAAATCCAAAAGAGCAACTTAGAGAATTCGTTTACATGAAAAGTCTCTTCATAGTTTCTACAAAAACGTTTTGAGAAAACGGGAATGTATGTATGAATAAGACATTTATAGTTGCGGTTATAACGATCCGGGTTAGCAATTGAAACTCGGGAGAAAATTCCGAAAGCTTTTCACGAATAAACTTTTTGTATGTGTATTACTAATAAGACCCTTTTCTATCCATTACAAAAAATACTGGTAACTTATAAAGTAAAACAATTTCCAACGATGAGATCGAAAACACGACAGAAATATGCATTAGGTTGATCAATACACCTCAAGATATTAATGCGCCACACCTTCGTCTGCCTTTCTACATATATTTTCCTCATGCAATCACCCAATAGATCCGTTCGGTTATTCGATACTAGAGAATTAAATTCCAAATTCAGCTCGAAAATATCGAACTTTTGCAGTATTCATTCATGAATAAGCCGAGGTTTTTATTTTGTAATCAAATTCCTCCCTAATACATACATTAATATCGCGAAAATCCATACATAATAGACGCGTATTATATATTGCTCTCGCCATGAAAAGACTTCTAAAATATTATCAGTGTTCAAACAATTATCTTCAAATATATAATTTTAACAAATTTACAGCACATTTTTCATAATTGTAAGTTAAATTAATTTTGCCATGCACGCATTATTACTGAATTTCAGTTTAATTTACCAATAATTTATAGTGTAATCACTTATAATACTATAAGTAGTCAGAGATATGTCGACTATTTTGAGGTTGTATCAGGTATTACGAATATTTGAAGGGGTTGCAAAATAAATAGTACTTAGGAATGCCTTTCGTAAACGCTAAATATATGAATGAAAAAAAGATAGTGTTATTACATCATGGTCAGCAATAATGGAAATAATATGATAACCGGTCTTGATCAATATCAAGACCTTATTAACCAATACTAAGAGAAACGATTAATGATTGTTATTTAGAAATAAAACCTTTGTACAACAATTTTTACAACGAAACAACTGCAAATTTAATGACTACTCTTCGATTAATGCAACTCAGGATAAACCCGCCAAAACCATCATAGCCAAAATCAAATTTTAAGTCAGTTTTTTTTACTTGCTGACTAATGTCATAGTAGGATGGTGGTTCAACGTGTAATTCTAGGCACGGCATAGATAAATTTGGGGTCGATGAAAGAAAATAATAGTGCCCAAAAACCAGACCGTTGAAGTACTTCATTATTAACAGGAAGCCACAAATGGGTTCTACAGTCATGCCAAACATCATCGTAATATCTTGATAGACTATGTTCAAAGATAGGAAACTTGAGTGTTCTCTTGTCAGACAGGTTTGTTTTATCACTGATCTGCTTTAGTGTGTTAGATGATAGTAGATGATATAGATAAGTTAACTGTGGATCAATTTTCCCTTTGTAACAGGAACATAATAACGACGAGGATAAACCTTTAATAGAAGCTGGGTTAAAGGAAGATTAAGACTTTAATTGGCGCTGGAACAGCTGAATTAGTCCAAAACGTGGCTTGATTTTGATGATTTGCTTTGATTGCATAAACCATTTATTGTGTGAGTGGTTCTATGTTGACATTTGACTAATACAGATTGGAAAGCTCATTATGGAACGTTATAAGAGAAAACAATGGCTGGTTATTGTCTTTGCAGCTGGTTTTCGAATCGTATCTGAGAATTTTAATTAATTTTTGGAAATTTAGTTGTAGTTTAATTTTAAGCCACTTTGCTACTTTGTGTACCAAGTAGACTAGTTACATAAGTTGCAACTAAAAAACATAATATCCTAGTTCATAAATATGTCGATAGAGATTAGTACTAGAATTAAGTTGTGAATTATTATTGGTTTAATATAAGAGTACTACTACGTTAATATTAATACTAAAATTGATTAATAAATTGTAATATTTATAGGAACAAACAATTCAAACTACTATGCTCTATTTATTATTTAGTTATAAAGTAAATTTTATTGCAGCTGTCTTACCGTAATATTGAAACAAACGTAGCATAACCCCATAAGAAAAAATCGAAAAATAAAAAACCAACAGATACAATTTTTAAAAACAAAATAAATATCAAACAAATTCTTATATATTTTAAAGTTGGACTTTATTGCCTGTTGCTGTGATTTATTGATTATATCAGATAGTATATTGTTATTATTATAGAGATTATAAATATATTTTGAGCGTCAGATGTGGTTAATCGGCTTTCGGCATCACACGTTCATAAAAATCTCGTTAACCCATTCATGCGCGTCACCAATCATCCGTTTCTATTTCAAAAGAATTGTTAGAAGCTGTCAATAACTATGACTCTAAGTTTAACATCCATGACCCTACGGCTAGTAGCTCAACTCCCTGTGCACTATAAATACTAAACTATCGATATAAATCCTACCAATTATATTAGATACAACAAAAAAAAGTTGACAAAATATTATATTGTAACTACAAATTATATACATGCCACGCATCTCTAACACCTTTACCAACAAAACTTAACTTTAGAGTAAATATTTACAGGAAATATTTTACTTCTATAGTAAAATAGTTATACTTAGTTCCCTAAGTACTACTTTCGTACTTTTAAAGTAAAATTTCAATAAGGAATAAATTACCTGGGTAAAATTCCTCTGGGGAATATTTACCTGAAGTGGGTAAAATAATTTCAAATTACAAACATGAATGCAGCGGGAAATCTTTTCATACAGTTCATGGATTTTTTTTAGTATATCAGTTTGTTAACAGAGCAGAAGTTTTTTTTCCATACTTAAATCTATGTTTAATTAAATTTAATCTATTTGTAGATACTGAAACCTTTTTTTAGCAAACCAATTACAACATTTTCCAATAGGATACAACTTCAATCGCTCTATAAGAACGTCTAAATGTAAATGTAAAAATCGCTCTGCACTAGGTACATCATGTAGCAACGATGTATTGAATTAACATTAACATTGTAGGAGTTCACGTAAAAATATATAAACTTTTATACCGTGTGCTTCAAATAAGAGTGACCCAGCCATCAGTTTGGCGGCTAGTAAGACGAAGAATTATTTAGCCTCTGTAAAAGGGGGGGAGTAGAATCTCGTTAGACACATCATGCGCATCAATTAAAATAATTAACTCATGCAAATACTCGATACAGTTTCGATTTTAAATTTCTTTATTAAGCTACAGCGCAGGAGTTGCTAGAAAACTGCGGATATAATTTTGTTTCCCAAACCATTAGTAGCGAAATCGTTAATTTTATTATTTTAATCAAGGTAAATTGTGCATTTACAAAACTAAAAATAAATTCTTTTGCATTAATTACGTGCAATTAATGGCTGTTAGACCAAGTAAGCAGTTTAAATAAATTAATATAAAAAGTTAATAAAATGGTAACTACTTTAAATGCTAATGGGAAAAACTAGAAGTGGTAAAATTAATTTTGTAAGTTTAAAAAGGGGGCATTTCTTTGTGTTAAATATAAGTTCAAAGAGAAATTGTGTGGCTCTAACACAAAGCACAATGCAATTGGACAGAACATTAAATTCAAACCTTCTCGAAATTTCTTTTGGTTACAGTAGCGGCCTTAAAAGCGGATGTTGGTGAATACCAGTTGTAAAGCAGCACATTATGTATGCATTTCCCAACGCACCACTATTTTACATTTTTAATAGAAAATGTCTGTTTTAATCCGAGTGTTTATTGTATTTTATTTTCCGTTAGCATTTTTACACAATAACGTTGTGTAGATTATTACATTTTGAAATTTGTTGTACACTAAGCCTTGTCACATGAAAAGATCCCACAGACGCGAGCTTAATATATAAAGAGAAAACATAAGTGAAAATTATTTTCCACTTCTAAAACCATCCATTTCAACTAGCGTGTTGAATTAGGAAGGTGGGTTATATAAAAGAGACACACACACACACACCAAATAGAATTGCCTTTTACACGTTGCCTTGCAGGTCTTTATCTATAACCTAATCAAGAAAAAAGTTCCGAGATATGTGTAGTGCCAAAAAAATGTTATCTTCCCCCAATTAAAAATCCTTTATTGGTACATAATGGGATTAGTTTCGTAAACTGCTGTCGAAGATTAAAATGGGCATCGACAAATTTTTCATTCTATTGATGTGTTTTTTCAGCAATACACCAGTATAGTAAAAGCTAATGAATTAGATTTAGAAGTCCCAAGAATAAAAAACAGGTTAACGTTTTGATAAGTTGATTAAAAGCTCAAGTTTTCTCATGTAGAAAGAATCGCTGAGTACGCGCGTTCATTCGATTTAGTTTGATTTTGTCCATTAACAACATGTGATGCGTTCAAACTTTCGCCATCTATTTTATTTATCGCTTATAGACTTAATCAAGTTCATCAATATTTTAGTGTTTGCCAACAATAGCAAATTTAATAAGGTTCTCGAAAAAAGTTGAAGTAATTAATGGAAAATGTTTTCCTTTTCCTTAATCTGATCCAAAATCCCAGCGAGTTGTAAGTTCCAAATGTTATGAATTTTGTTAAAAGTCTAAAAACAAATGATTTTCAGTTAAAAAATACTTTAAACGTATCAATTGACCTAGAAACGATGAACAAACAAAAAAAGGCAATTAAAGTACACTCCCAGTTAATCCAACTTCAATTTAACTTCTTGTCTGAATGGTGTGACCTGTGAACTCTCGTTTCTCATCAGATGTAATTCAAGCTATCAAATGAAACTTTACTTTTGAGCGCGTGTACTGAATATTCATATACCTATCCAAGGAAAGGTGGTGGAACTGTAGAGGGTACGAGAAATTCTATAATATAAGCCAAAATGACCATCAAGTTCGTGAACATTTTGCAAATTGTTCGTACAGTTTTCAACTCCAAATTATTTTTGAATTCGTAAGCAACACTCAACTTCCAGATGACTGAAAAAATTAATTCTGATTTTTTTACTCCGAATAGAAGGAACGAGTTAAAAAGCTCCGTTTTTGAATCGACAGCCTTTCCTAATTACATTCAGATAACACAAAAAACTAGGAAAAAAATATGTAGCACATGTAACAAATGTCTAATTTATTATTCAAACGTTTAAATCACCACACGTGTTCATCGAAATCAATTTAATAATGGAAGAAGCCGTAAATTTTAAATTTTGACGATAACTAGAGAAAATAATAATTTAAAGATGCATAAATAATTCCGATATTCATAAATGCATTATTTACAGTGAAGGTAGGTAAAATATCTACCTACATCTACTATGTCTTTTAATTGAAGCATGGAAGTTAAGGTTCGTGCCAACAAATTTTACGAAAATAGTTTTCTTATCTCAAAATAGCAAAACTTGCTAGTCACTTTATATTTTTGCACTAGCATAATTTATTAATAAATGGTTCATCAAAATTTTAATTTAGCTTTCGTGTTATCGGCCATCAAAACTTTCAATAAATTCTGTTTAACCGGTGTGTCAAAGGTCATTTATTCTAAATAGAATCCTCTTCACCTAAATGCCAGTAAATAAAGAGGCATTTAAATTATAACAAACTATTAACCTTTCCTTCTACTTGACCTTTTGCTGGTGTATTTCAATTTGTACATAGACGACGGAATAGGCCCGAGATTACTATGCTAATTTAAGCACTACAATATTATACATGCATAGGTGCCTTATTTTTCTATTTCCTATTTCTATTACCAAAGGTCTTCGAGGTCAAATTTACGATTTTATCTAATTGTACGTTTATATTATATTAGCTTAAAAATACTAAAGAACTTTTTAACATCGGATGGCGATAAATTGATTGTAAATTTAACTACGTTACGTTTAGTTGAATAACTACACGTAATAGTTCATAAATCAGAATATTAAAATTTAAATTTGCAACCTCACAGCATCTGCAACTATATCAAATATAATTAATGTTGTTCCATCACTGTACTGTCAATCAGAATTAAGAAAATATCCAGAGTTTTGTAGATACATACGTAATCTAAATGTTGATTACTTTTAGTTAGATTTAATCAATTTTTAACCTTCAACAATTTTTCATGGCAAATAAAGGAGTTCAAAATGTCTTTACACATTAACGATATAATTTATTGTATAATGACCTGCACAAATGTAACATTAAGTTAAAAGTTGATTTGACAATGTAAAAAATGCATTCTTTGCATGCTAAAAGATTTAGATTGCATGTGTAAAATGTCGCGTGTAAAATAAATTAATTTACATCGTTTTAATCATAAATAAAGCACAAAACACGTTGCACTCTTAAAACCGTTTAAATTTACTTATACATTCAAATTTGTTTCCGGTTTAAAATCGTCAGTTTATTATTTTTGATGTTCTTAATTGATTATAATTAAAAATTCATACACGAGTAGCTACACAGAAATTTTCTGTCAACTTCTACGAAGTAATTCATCTTAAAATTTAATAATGTAGACCCTGCAAAGTAATAATAATATGAACATAAATAATAGCGTGTCCCCTAGCTTCCCTTAAAGTTAAAACAAACTATGTGTAACAAACTAAAAATGAGAAAATTGCTCAAATTACAACTATGTAGTACAACATTAACCCCCTGTAAGACAATAAATTTTATATGAAGTTGTAGAATTTCCCTAAATGGAAATATGTTGTTATACGAACAGTAATTAGAGAGACATAGTGGTAGTTCAAAAAAGTAATATCTAGATTTTTTCAGGCTTTGATAAATCTGATTTGTGAAAATCGAACGGTAATCTGACAAAATGAAATTGATTAATTAATATTATAGATTTATCCAAGTGATGATATAGAGATACTATGAAATACGTGTACTATAAGTATCGTAAATAGAAGTAGTTAATAAAATTTATTTAATCCAATTAAAAACATAATGAGCACTAGAAAGTTTTTTCTCTTTCGCGTTTATAATGAAGTCATTATGAAACTCAATTTAGAACTCAATAAAAACTAAAGTTAAAGTTTGTATGGCTGCTAACATAAAAATTAACATTGTCAGGCTTCAATAACATAACCTGTAAGATTTATTTTTAATAATTGTTTCAATTATGCAGTGTTCAACTATTACACCGCCCAACTTATATCTGATGACAGCCACAACAACTGCAACTCACATGATGGATGTTGAAATTTTGCACGGTTCTGGATTGTAAAAGAGGAAAAAAATTTAAAAATTTGAAGATAACTTAATTAACCTGATGGTATTAAATATGCATTTTTACTTTATGCACCCCCGGCAGAGGCAGACAAAGTCCTTATCAGCCTCCCGTCATCAAAGTACTACACTTTATACATAACTGTTGATTGAATTATTTTTGCACACGAAAACAAATATTTTTCATAGAAATATTGCATATCTTCTAAAAGGAAAATTATCCAGCATTAAATGTATAACATAAATTTTTCAAATTCTATGTTAAAAATAAAGCAGGAGCAAAATGAAAAATTGAATTTTTAAATCTAAATTTTCGTTACAAGCTGACTATGCTCAATAATTTGTACACTAATTTAACCATTAACTGGAGTCATTAAAAAATAAAATAAATGGCGATTCAGCACCACATGCTCGCAAAATAAATATCATTCTAAAAAGAGAATTTAATTTAATTGGTTTTAATGGATTCATTTAACATAAAATTTACTAGGTATACTTTCCTGTCACATTTTAAATAATTAAACCTTTATATTAAATAATATGAAATTGAAGTTATAAAAGTTTTGGAAAATAATTACTAATAGAGGCAGGTATATCGATTGGAACAAAAATGGCAATTAAAGAAATAGCAACAAAAACTAACGCTATTGGACAAAAACAAAAACTACTATCGCCGAGTTCCATTTATCATTTAGTGGGTTCGAGTTGCTACTGACAGAGGCGTTAATTAAAAAAGCTACGACAACTAAAATCTTTTTCTAGTAAGCAAACATTAAACATTAAAAGTTTTTCAACTCCAAATATACACATAAAATGGAGCATCACCAACTTTTAATTGTGATATATTGAAATAGTAGCAATTTTTCCACTATTTACTTTAATATTGATAAATCGCTACGACCAAATAAAAGCTGATGACAATAAAAGAATTCAAGTCGAATTGTTGAACATCGTCGAAAAAATTAAGTGACAAAATATATCGTAATAATTTACCAAAAGTACAATGTGCAAACTTGGAAAGCGCATCAAAGTGGCTCTTTATAAGCGCAAATTCAAGGAAATCGGATTTATGTTGTCACAAGAAAGCATTGATTGATTGATTGCGCTCTTGATGAATTACACCGCAATGGATTAGATTAACACTAATGGTCTAAGGTGTGCCCATGCAAACGTAGTTTCAAATTTTATTATGATCATCACCTGTAGTAGCTACGTACATCCTTCAATCTAATACATCATCCGTGGCAAGTTAATGAGCATTACGACGAAAGATTTGAAAACAAAAGTTGAAGGAAAACAAAAAGTATATTTCCATTACATGTTTTATTTCTCTCAAGGCGTTTTCATATGTATGGTCATTGTGTTGACCATAACTTTCTGGCAATACATAATATCTTACAAAAAAGTATAGTTGCAACATTTGAAGTTATAACTATTGTTTTGCTGTCCCAAGTTCTATCATACTTTTGCAACTACTTTATACTTTTGTATACCAAACAAACATACAAACAATGAAGTAAATTCAAAAATTGCTTTAACTTTGCAGTAACTCCGTAACTTTAATAAAGAATCTCTGAAAGCTTCATTAACAATTCGCGTTAAAATGAAGATTTTTCTCAAAGTGACAGAAATGCAAAGCATGTAATTTAAAGTTCGAATTAATGATCAGGAACTAATAAAAATTTTCGCACAATTCTTATTTCGAAATTCAAGACATTAAATTAAAAAATGTAAATTATTCATTTTTCACTTTCTTCGGCACCAAATAAAAACTAACCAACGCCTCCTCATTTAAAAATAGCTCCAAAAACTAATAATTATAGAATTAGAGAAACTGATAATTATAGAATTTTACTTGAGGAACTTTATTTATTATTTCATGCTTCGCCTTCGTTCCTGGTGGCGCCCCTTAACCCTACAGTTACTTTTTAATCAAAACTTTCATTTTAGAAGCTTTTAATTTAATTTTTATTGTCTACGATTTAAGAAAAAGAAAGTTAATGCAATTTGAAAAAAGTAAAATTTTTATTGTGCTTACCCTTCGGTTGTTTTATTGTCCTTCAACAACAATTAAAAATTTAATCTATAAAACCATTATAAAAAGTTGGTTTAGTTTTGAAAAAGGCAAAATGTACTATAGTGTATAAAATATTGAATATTATTCTGCAAACAATATGCTTATAATAACTGTCAATAATATGTCGATAAGTTAGTTAATGAGGTATAAAAGCTTAGTAATAAAATAAGCAACTTGAAAAATATCATGCTGAAAATTGCTTAATAAAATGTTAAACGAGTTGAAAACATTTACAAGTTTAACCAAAAAATCATGCAGCAGACTATTATCTCAGTAACCAGCTACATCGCAGAAGTGCTTTCGTGACAAAGATACATAAAAAAGGAGAAAAACTATCTAAAACATTGGTAATTTAAGTTTTAAAAAAACGGTAATGGCTATATATACCTTCTCTGTCTAAAGAAAAAATCAAAAGAGTTTTATGAAAAATATTGAAACGATTCATAGCTTTTTCTGACCAAGAAGCATAAAACAAATAACTTGGACAACTACGTACTTCCTGTATGAAATACACCGTTGAACTTATATCACCAAGTCACCATCTCAAATAGTGTAAGTACGTTAATGTAAGTTTAATGTTATATTAAGCTGCCACGATTAAAAACAAATTAAAATGAATATTAAGGCTATAACTTTTGGTATCACATTAGTCGGTTATGGAAGCCGAAAAGTTGGACAACATGAGACAGTTCACACTATAATGCGATTACAGATCATCCCTTGGTATTTCTGTTGTGAAGTTGAAAGTCAACAGATAGGAATCAGTGAACTTGTTCTAAGTGGATTTGCAAACTTATTCAAAGATTTTAGTTAGAGATTGTATAATCTTGTTAATACAATAAAAAAAACTTTTCCAAAAAATTTTTTCCTGTTGAAATAATTAATTTAGATTAAAAGCAAACTTTTGCATGAGCTCACAAGGTTGTCAACTACACCGTCTAAATAGCTACACGTATAGAACGCACACGTGCGTAGTTCATTGTGAACGTGATGTTTCCGCAATACAAGTTGAAAAAATGAATATATTTTAAAAACAATTTGGAAATTTATCACAAATCTTTTGTGAATCTGTGTGCAAGAGATAACTTGCAACGAATTAATTGGTTTGCTTTTGAATTGCAGGTTGCACTCAGTATGTTGTTACCTATGCATATTCACGATTCAATGAAGATAAATCTTCGGCTATTCGACGGTTATGACATAATCCTGATTGATTGCTAGGATACTTGTAACGTTCCATTTACCATTGTGAACTTCAAGATTCAGAGTAATATTGAGTTATCATTGTGGATTTCTTTCAAGCTGGTTATGGATTTTTTGGAGATCAAATATAGCCGCGGATTGATTTGAATCTCAAAACCCGATTTTCCTAATATTTTGACAACTTTTATCGATGACAGTATGCGTAATTCCGATGAAGGAGCTGGTACATACTACTATAAAAAATTGTAATTTTGGCTTAAGTTAAATACTACATCATAATTTTTGAAGTACGGAGTAAATACTTCTACAAAAGTAGACGTTCTAAATAGTATGCTTCATCTGAAGTATATACTTCAATTTTTCCAGCCAGACTTTATCAGACTGTTTGATAATAGAAAAACCTGGTGTTTCATATTTCCCTTCATCTACACTTCAAGACCAACAAAAATGTTGTTAACCAGAAGAGGAACAAAACAAAAAGAAGAATCACGTCCTTGATACATCTGTCAGGAACGAACAAAGTAGAATACCAATTAAGAAATCGTCGGCTGAGTATTGGTTTGTTCCATGTCCATTTCGTAAAAATGAAAAGTTCTTATGCTAAAAAGGTTCCTGAGTAACTAATTGTACTATATCCGTTGATATGAAAATATAAAATTCAAGTATGATGTTCATATTTTCATTTTATATATTTATATAAACGGATATGGTACAATTAACTATACAGGAACATTGGTAAAATAAGAATTTTTCATTTTTACGAAATGGACATGGAACAAACCAATACTCAACCGACGAAATGTAAGGTAGAATTGGGAAAAAGTAGATGAAGAGATAAACATTTGAAAGAATGAATGGAGAATAGGCAGAAGAATATACGCTTTTTGTGCATTGGAGGTTGCCAGCAGGCAGCAAAAAAAATTGGTATTCCAAATAAATATGGACTGTACCGACCAACAGCAAATACAATATGTCGTTTAAATCAGAATCAAATTAGCTGTGTAGCTCAGCTGAAAATAAAAAATTTTGAAAAAGTTCTAATTTCAATATTTACCAGTATTTGGATTTTTTTCAATAACAATATTAACTACTATATTAATTAGTTCAATTTTACTAATAATCTATTACGTAATCATATATAAACATAATTGCATGCAAATCATTAAATTAGTTTGTTCCAAATTCATTGAAGTAATGTAATTTTGCATCAAAACCATAATTAATCCACACATTGAATCTCAGTTTATTCTATTAACTACTAACAACTTTAATAATTACATCACTGACCAGCAAGTATTTGATTTAATATAAGTTAAAGCAATTACGTACGTTCATACGTAAAACCTCCACAAATAATAACTATGGATTTTTCAATTATCATTTGACAATTAAAAATGAAACATTTCCTCGGCAGAAATATCAAAACTTTTAAATGTTTTTACTAGATTGACGTCTGCTGTTGAGGCTTTATTTAACTTAACATGTCACACACGGAATTCTAAAAAAAGCTCTATTAAAATAATAAAAATAAGATATTCTTAAATTACAGAAAAACCAATTGTATGTAATAAAAACGGAATCGAAAGTTCTATTCTAATCGAAATGACTATTTTACTTTGAGTAATGAAATGATCAGCTTATATTCCACAAACCTCCTAAAAGCTCCAAGACCTTGTGTCAAAGCATCAGTGTGGTTGCTTTCGAACTATATTTACTTATAGAACTAGTCGGTCTTCAACTTCAACATTTGAGAACCGACACTGTCTATTTCATGGCTAATGAAACGCACCTGTGCCGAATTCTATTTCACACTTTCATCTTAAATATGCTACAGGAAATATATAATCTTTAATATCCGTATATACGAGGAAAAAGTTTTTACTACTATATTTTTTCCAAAAAATGGGAAAACTTTACCTTAAATAAGGAATTTTTCATTTTTATGACAGGAGTTGGACGAAGACATTTTGTAATGGCAATAATAAATTATTTGTAAGTTTCTAACTAAACAACCATTGTCATTGCTGTTCATCATTAAGGACTCGGTGGAGCTTTGAAATAGTTACAAATTTAGCCAAAGACCGTAACAGTTCAAAATTCAGAATAAAAATAAATTCAAACATATAAAATAAAACTGTAAAATTACCAACAATAAATTATATAGTTTTGTATATTTATTTTCAGCCAATACCTGCACTACTTTTATATCAAAATAATAGAACACGCGAAATGTAAATTCAAATTTGGCATGTATTCAATATAATAAAATTTATTTCATACGTTGCATTTATATAGTAACATAAAAATAACTAAAAACAAAAGAAAAAGCTATTTTATGGTACACGAGTATATGACATTACAATAAAAAAAATGGCTATATACACAATTATACACAAAAAAGTTTTTCATTATGATAATGGAATATTTGGTGCATAACAAGAAATTTCAACAATTAGTACGTTTTCTCATCCTGAGAGATACAAAGTGATTATACAAAGAAGCATCAAGGGTATTGTCTAAACTAGAAACTTATAACCATTGTCTCTGATTATCTGTTACAAAAAAAACTTCCATGCAAAATATTCAAGTTTCATTCTTTTCACCTACGTACGAAACAAAGAAAATTCAGACGACTGCAGCCAGCATCCGATGCATCGAAGTATGCACATGCAACCACCATAAAATATGCTATGAAAATTTTCTCTTCAATAAAAAATCTGTTAAAACAATAACCACTTTACATAAAATGATTTTCCTAAGAGTGGTATTTAAAAATTTATAATTTTAGGTTATGTTGCGGATGTTGTGTAAATAATAAAAGACTTCAACTTGATACTTCGGTGCAACAGAATGCAATACATTTTGCATTACAAAATGCTTGAACTATCCGAATCTTTAATAAATATCACACCAAAATTTAACAAATGCACGTTGTCTGCTAGGAAGATTTTTAGTACTCTAGTACTTTTAGTTAAGAATATTATGGTTAACTGATAGTTTTATGATTTATTAATGGTTATGTGAATCAAAGAAATTTAGAACCTAGCAGTGTGATATGGAGTCAATCGTACGTAGTTGCGGATTTGAATTACCCAGTCGACTGTTGGGCCAGCGTAATAACTTCAACAATTAGTACAAGATACGAAATCTCTTGGTGCTACATTTACCTATTAATTATAGTAACGCCTTTATTTTTGGAAGCATTCAGAGGAATTCCCTCTGAGAGCCAAAAGACTCTTGTTCTTCATCACCTTTCCCGAAAAATAAGACTTTAAATTTTGTGATGTTAAACTAAACCATCCATATGAAGCAGCATGTACTCTTATTTATTTGAAATAAAGTCGATAATATCAGTTAGATTTCTCCACACAACGCAACGTCAAAATTTCATTACGGAGTTTGAGAAAATTCTTATCCCGTACTCTCTAAATATTGACCTGTTAATGTAAAATTGTTAAGATGAATCAAGTATAATAGATCACGAAACGTAAACATCTGCATTATTCCGATTGGAGTTCAACAGTTCAAAATTATAATCAAAAAGTAAAAATATTTTCGTTATTATACATATTTGTTTCTAAAGCAATAAAATGTATTGCAAACAATTTCCTTCATCATTCATTTAATTACCTTGTGGAAAAATGTGATAAGAGAAATTGGATCCATATTTTTTTTATATACAAGCCATCAATTTTATGAATAAAAGTTGATATAATTTATTATTTAACAATTATACGTAAACCAATAAATAAAGATTTTTTTTGGAAAGATCACAATGCCTCATAAATAACTTTACAATATAGGTTATGCAATTTATTATGTTGTCAATATACGTCAGATTATAATTACCAGGGATAGAATCGTAGATTTAGCTAGAAAATTCGACCTAACATGGTCAGACAAATCAATGATTAATTTTTTTTATTTGTATTTCAACTTTGGAAATTTTCACGTTAGGGAATACGAATATAGGGTATACTTTGGCATTTAGATAATTGAATCGTCTTTATTTACTTAAAACGTCGATAGTATTTAGATTTAAGATTTACAAATTTATTTCTATATTGTTCTATTTAAAGATTTGTGATATCATTTTCTGTTATGAATTTACGCGCCAAAATATTTTCAAAACTTTTTTTAATAACCCACTCTCTATAAGGCCGAACAACCATGGCTGTGATGCTTTTCACACATTTGAATTATTATTGTTTTATCTCTTTATATTTTTTTTTTAAATTTATTACATTTATAAATGTCTGAGTTAAATAAAATTAGGATATGTGTACGTGACCCAACTGAAGGATATTTTTCATTCTTTCTTGTTCTGTCAATATTTTATAAAAATTTAAGCATAAATGCGTAAAAAAATGTAATTTAAAATTTACATAAAATTATTTCCTTGTAATTTAAGTAAAGCCAATATATTAAATTAAATTTTTATGTGTGGGATATAATGGAGAATTAAATTGAAAAATTTTATCTGTTGCAGACAATTCGCTGGAAACGTACACGTTTAGTTATTTAGGAAATTGCAAAAGAAAAAACGTGGTATTATTCAGTGTTGAAGAGCTACAAAAATATACTGATCGATCAACTATAAAGCTATTTTCCTTCACTTACAATAATGATACGCTTACTTATCTGAAATTTCAAGATTGTCAAATACATTTAGAAAATGAAAGAAGTTACACAATACTTAAAATGCATGTTATAAAATTTATTCGCTTTCTTCTCGGTTATTATTCTTGAGGAAAAACTTCAATAGAAGTGCGATTACAAACAATTCTTTTGATTTTGAAAGTCTTGCTCATTTGGAAATGGTGGTTTCGTTACATGATAAGAATGTGGGGGATCTAAATCATTGTACAAAATATTTCGCTTACGTAACACGTAATTTACCTGATAATCCTTATTAACATGGTTTCACTAAGTTATATATCATGTTTGTTTGCATACCTGTGTGAAGCACTGGTTCCCGTTTATTTAAGCATAAATAATTAATTCGTTAAAATTACCAACAATATGTTAGATTTAACCTAACAAATGAGTAATTTAATACCGAAAGTTAAGAATTTTACAATATTCCTGATCTTATATACCACAAACGAGATGATTTAAAGGGCAAACGATAATCATAATTACCTTAATTTTTTAGACTTATGTGTATAATTTCAGAATTTATGTTATAAATTAATGAATATTTTTAATAAACACAAGTAGTGGACCGCAACGAAACTGCGGCCAAGTCGAGCACAGATTTTAAAATTAGAGCATTTTATCAAAGTCGCGCCCATACTGCACTCAATTTGTATTAAACTTACTCGGTAAACTGTAAATGGCTCCGCTATTGGTTGTCGGAACAGTGACCTACTCAATTGCATACTTAATTTACCAAATTGAACCAAAAGTGTCTCGAAAATATACTGAGCAAATTTATAATCACCGATTCCCAACATTAAATTAAAAAATTACCACTAGCCTCAACTCTCACGCCAGAAAAAACGTAAATAAATTTAACGACATAGACAATTTTTTAATTTTTCTAAACCATCATAATTTTATGCCTGGAAAAACTGCGAAAACCAGACGAAAATGTGTAAATGCGTAGGTCCAACTGCGAAATGTCAATGTGCCTGAATAACCAATAAAATGATCAAATTTTGAGCAAAAACAATTAAGCTTGATAGTTCTATATACTAACTAGTAGTGCCCTAAATTGATTAATGTTGTTACGGCACTGTTCTGTCACATGTGACTTTAATATGCAAATATGTTGCAGTTGATTGGTTCGTAGAAAACCAATCGCCACTTTTGTAAGATGGTATGTAATTTTATACCATTACTACTTTATTTGCATACCTACATATATCACAGTTTAATAAGTGTAACAAATCAAAAACTCTAGTTTTGAGATATTGATAATTTAAAAATGTCTGTTAATTATTATTACTTAAGGAATCCAAATTGGTCTATCACGAGGGCGACATCAATTATCCAATTAGAAAATACAAAAAGCACTAGAGCGGAAAAGTATAAAAAAGTAATATTCAATCCTATACATTCTAGTGATACTTTCGGATGATTATTGTACGTGAATATGGAACAATAAAGAGTAAAACTGCGATGGTACATTAGATTTACGTAATAAATCTACAAAATCGTTGATAGAAAGATGCAACAAGGCACAAAATCGTCCGTTAGTATCATTGTCAAATGCAGCATAAACCGAAATGGCCACTAACACAAAACGCGACTGGTAAACACCAAAATGAAATACGTTTATTCGGAAAACGCAATAATAGTTATGTTCAGTTGCGTATTGCTATATTCTGCCAATAACGAGGAGCAATTGAACACATTTTAATCACTACCATTAGCGGCGCGTATGAAATATTAAATGATCATTTGTTATCCCTAACATAAACCTACCTAAGCATTCTTTGTAAAATCAACATAAATACTTGGTATAGATTGGTAACCAACAAGAATACTAATTTTGAAGGTTATGTACTACATAAGCTCAGTTCAGGATACTATCAAAACATGCAATATATTTAAAAAAGAAAAAAGCCAAGTCATTTTATGATGTAAACAATATTGAACCCTAAATTTCGACATGACATGGGGTCGCTTCTATGCAAGCAAAGCAAGTGACAGACCTGAGAGTCAAGCAAAGATGGAATACAAGACTGCAATAACAACCTACTCCATATGTAACGCTCATGTATATTCACGGGCAAGAACAAAGCCCCGGAGTAAACAATGATAGCGAGCGGTGCGTCTCAGACTCGAGCACTATCTGGCAGACCCAGCAGAACATTAGCATAATCGGATAAAGCTCTAGAATCCTTACGACAGCGATTAGGTCGCGACATGATACCTTCGTACAATGGTCATTGTTACAGCACTGATTACTATATCGTAAGTATATAATTCGTATCACCATATTATTAAATTATCATTTATCCTAGGGTATCATCACTTGTTTCCCTTTTAACCTCAAATATATCATACCCTTGTAAGTTTAAGTAATTAACTTAATTTTAAACACACGCTATTTTGCATTAATGTGCAATAAATATATATTTTGTGGTGCAATGTGCTTCTTGTACCAATCTAACTTTCAAGTTTACAGTATAATGTAGGCTTTGTATGTAATCTATGTCACTGCGAAACAAGATGGCGCCTTACATGCAGGTACTTCCACTTGGGTTCATCTAAGCCATGCTATTAAATCTTTCTCTTAGTAAGGTGTAAAAGGCTATGACATTTATCAAAGGTATCAAGTGGATATAAAATATAACTTCTTGGATGTAGTGGTATTCGGTGGATTAACGAATACTAATTTTCCCTGAAAATCAAAGCACGCAAATTAATTATGGCGGAGAATTAACTGCCAAGTCGAAGATTAAGAACACCTTTAAAAGTGAATACATAAAACTATTAATTAATTACATTTTGAAACGTCAGGGCGTTTTAGCTGCATAATGCAGAACTCAAATTAATTTCCACTCTCCAGTCTCTACTACATTGTAATTATTTGGACTGACAATGAAATAATGCAAGTAACATTTAGGTTTTTGTTTTCTGATTGTACCGATTTCAATTTTAAAATTTACTTTTTAAATAAATATTAAACTTTAATAACATAACCTCAAAACTGTACTTTCAATATTATGATTGGAAATCAGTATTATTTAATGATTAAAATTGTGCAGTTTTAAAATTAAAAAAATATCTACCAGACCCAAATAAAAACATAAAACAAAAATCGAATTTAAAATTTGATTATACTTTCGCGTTAAAAGTTACATTTAAAAACAAAACATTGTAAGAAGTTGTAAAAGAAAACCCTTTTATGTGAATTTTTCCTGAAATAATAAAACCCTCGCATTTGAAGTTCCATTAGGAAAACATACAAACATTTTCTTATTTTAAATGAACTTCAAACGCCAAAACGTATGAATCGATTGCTGATGTTGCATAATAAAACGTCTTTGATAAAATTTGCTAGTAATTATTACGGTCAAGTTGAACATGTCCGTTACTTACAACTGAGCTTTAGGCACTTAGGTACATTGAATAATCTAGAAGCTTGATCGTGCTTACACAATTCACCTGATTCTGGTAAGTGTTTCCTTTGCCCACTCGAAAGCTAATAGAATCACTTGACATGTTATTCAACAAATCGCAATTGGAAAAAATAGAAAAAGCTCAAAATTTCAGATAAATTCGGAAAATGTAAATCAAGTTTTTAATTAACTATAACAATTTTACTGACAACTTCCGTGTTTCTGTTTTCAAGTAGTTGCTTTATCAAAATAAACCTACCGTATAATCAATATGAAAAAGCCAGACAATAATGCATCTATGCATTCAGAATAATTGTCGATTACATTCTCGAAACGCACAATTGTTAGTTGGATTCCGGACAAAGTTGGCACCCAAATCGCATACAATAGGGAAATTATCGGAAGAGGCATTTACTAGAATTTCATAACTTATGTGCTTATTCCAAATTTAAGTCACATTTCAACGTAAACAAAATCTGGGAAATACAAACAATAAATTGTATCGTTTATGATTTCGAATTTCCACTACAAGAAAATCCATTTATTTACACCTACTTGGAACTATGCCAATAAAAAATTTGACATTTATTGAAATGAAACAAATAGTAGTAAATATTTTGATTTTGAGATTCGGTCTGAAGCTTTTGAGATTTTGATTTTTAAGATGTGTACATTTGTTCGTGATGCAACTTTTTATTGCGACTTAATTCTTTCGGAAAAGTTGCGCATCGCCTAACCCTCAAAGAACTCCTGCATAATTACTACGGCAAAGTTAAGTATCCGTTACTGAACAAAACTTGTATTCAAAATTGCACCGTTATATATTTATTGAAACTTTCTTATTACAGTAAATACCCTGTATATTATTAACTATTTTGGGTATAGGAAGCTAAATACACTTTATGAAAGATGTTTCTTGATCGTAAACCCTAAATATAATGTACAAATTTGACTGGGTTAAGCTCAAGTAATTGCAGTAGTGTTACTTACTGTTTGCTACAAAATCTCTCGTCTAACACCATTCATATTTACTCCAACACCTGCGGACCGTGCAATCATCTTTAGTATACGAAACGGTAGGGAAATGTAGTCCCTTTATTTACCTACCTACAGTAAATGAAACGCACCCTAACATCGCCAACGTGAATAAATTCCCTTTCAACATGTGCACATTATTTGTTTCTAAAAGTTGTATACTTGGGCTAAAAATATTTTTTCAATAAAATCGTTTATAAATAATTTAGACCGAATTTAAGTTTAATTTGGTTGGAAAATTAATTATAATACTAACAGAATATTACAATAAACCCTATACCTTTATTATTATTATATTAATCTGTTGACAATGATGACACAGGAAATTAGAACGCTCCCTATTCATCAACAAAATACCTATACTTCTATGCCATACCTGTAATTAAGTACCACTTTTAGTTTCACAATCAATTCTGTACAACAATGTTTTTATAAGTTAAAACGTGCTTTATTCGAAATTCATTCAAATAAAAGTTTCATTCATTGATAACAACATCAAAGGAATTATTTTAAACATAAAGCATTTTTGACATTTTTTACAAAATTAATATATAATCTAACGTAAATACGTATGAAATTACATTTACAGCAAAAGGATATCTAAATAAAGGTTTCACTTTATTACTTTTATTTAAATAGTCAGTACGCGAAGTCTGTCACTGTGCTGATAATCTACCGCAACTTGACGTCACTGTAACCCAAGAATTGATAGGTAACAGATCAGTGGCGTATCAACATTAAAACCATTACATAAATGACAAGGGACAAAAAAACACTGTTTCATATTTATACGAATGGCTAATGACAATAAATTATAAATAAACGTATTTATTTATTTCATTCGAAAGCTTAAAATACAATTATATCTTACGTTTACTTATAGCTTATTCATTTTATAATTATTATTATGAGTTGGAGTTCTTTTACAGAGCTTTAATTGTACAGTGTTCTATTTTTATACAAAAAACGTGGTATTTTAAAGTTGCGGAACCTGTTCAAAGATTTTCTATTTATTATACTTCAGATAGATAGATTTATCGCCATTTTATTATTGAAATTTTCTCTCCGGTGCAGTTTTTAGTTATTTTCAACAGTAAAAAGTTTGATATGGTAATAGCTGGGAAGTGAAGAAAACTGCAAACTACAGTTTTTTGGAAATAATTGATGAAAAGATTAAATATCTGTAAAAATACGTAATCGTATTTTTTTAATATTTTAGAAAATTTAGGAAAATATTTCCTGTTACTTAATTTAATGCATTTATATATACTTGATGTTTGAATTTATTGTTAAAACAGTTCGCATGATCACAATCATAAAAATTTTAGTGCAATATAATATTAGCTTATTAGTTATAATATCGATTATATAATTTAATGTAGGTACTAATTTGAATAAAAACACGATTTTATTCTAAAACACAAATGCTTAAATAATGTAACTTAATCAAAGAGCTACTTAAATAGTCATTATTTATACAAAGGGCTCTCTAAAATAAAATAGACTTTGAAATTTATCTGTCAATTATTTACGATTTAAAACATAATACTCCAATGATAGGCCAGTCAATATATTGTACATTGGAAACGGTAGTGTACAAGATTTTATTTTTTTAACTTGTATATATGGGTGCCAACATGTCAAAAACAAAAATGCCAACACGAGAGATCTCGAGAGAACTTTAGGCCTTCAAAAAACCTCCAAATTTTAGGACTTTTTGTTTTTTCGCCTATAACTCATAAATGGTGCAGCCTAGCAAGTAAGTTACGATATAACAAATTAAAAATCATTAAATTCTGCGTCTCTTAAAAAGCACAACTTAATAATTTGGTTAAGTAGTATGGTAAAAAAACGACAATTTTTTCCAACTTTGTCAAAAATTCTGCAATCTGCAACTTGGAAATGACTACTCCAAGAGAAAAACTTATAAAATAAAAGTTGTAAAGAGTCGAATTCTTCGTTCACCGAGTAGCAAAATTTTTAAATTCTATGTAAACCTATACAAATATTGACAGTCTCCCGATATCCGAATTGTCGTATGAAGGTACGTACCTATGACCTCTGCCAGATTTTAATAATCTATATCTAGTCACATCCATTTCATTTTGCTATAAAGCAAGTAGTAACAAGTAGCAAGTAGAAGTCCTGAAAAATCACTTCTAGGATTGTGACATTGAACTAAATCAAGCCCAAGAAGGTGCTGACTTGCTTAGTATTAACTCCCCCAATTTTAAGAACAAGAAGCATAAAAAAGTCAAAATAATTGGAGAGGACATAGACCTCTTTGTGCTTATAAAATAGAGCTTGATGAGCCATGCAGCAATTTGGTCTTTCTTAAAGCTGGAAAAGAAGGTACTGCTGCTGTGGTATATTCGACAACACCTTTCAAATTTGGCCTTTCCACATCCATTTCACATTCCACATTCATTTCATCCACACGTTTAGTTGTTGTAATAGCTGCTATTTTTGGCAAAGGAAAGATAAAGTTGAGCAGTACGATCACCTTTTCAAAAAACCTTAAAGACATTTTCCGAAGCTTCCTCAACCCACTCACCCAAGTCATGATGAAATTGGTTAGGTTTGTTTTTGGGAGATTGCCAATTTGCTTGAATTTAAAATATTGGTATTAATTGAATGCAGAATTTAACTCTCTACAACTTTTATTTTATAAGTTTTTCTCTTGGAATAGTCATTTCTAAGTTGCAGATTTATATGCGTACTACGTAAATAGAATTCTATCTCAGTTTTTGACAAAGTTGGAAAAAATCGTCGTTTTTGACCGTAATTTTCAACCATACTGCTTAACCGAATTATTCAGTTGTGGTACTTGTGAGACGCAGAATTTAATAATTTTTAATGCGCCCTGCCGTAACTTTATTGCTAGGTTGCAACATTTATGAGTTATAAGCAAAAAAAAAAAAATTCTAAAGTTTGGAGATTTTTTCAGGCCAAAAGTTTTCCCGAGTTTGCTTGTGATAATATTTTTATTTTAGATAATTATTATTTGATAATACCAAAGCAGGAATAACTCTGCAGAATGTACACCCGTGCGGGGTGCAGCGTAGTAACTCATAGGCACCTTCATATGCCAATCGCTGAACATCGGGAAATTGCCAATTTAAAGAGGTATACTTAACCAACATTAGAAATTTTAGTACTCATTGGATGCAGAATTTGACGTTCTACAACTATCATTTTATAACTTTTTTTCTTAGAGTTCTCATTTTAAAGCTGAAGGCTTTTATGTAGTAGGTACTCTATTTCAGTTTTTAACAAAGTTGGAAAAAATCGTCGTTCTTTGACTGTAGTTTTTAACTATACCACTTAACCAAATTATTAAATGGTGGTACCTATTCGACGCAGAATTTAATGCTCTTTGATTTATTATGTTATAATTTTTTACTAAAATTTACCGTTTAGGAGTTATAAGGAAAACAAAAAAAAACTCCTAAAATTTGGAGGTTTTTTGAAGGTCAGAAGTTCTCCCGAGATCTCCCGTGTTAGCATTTTTATTTTTTACAGTTGGAGCACACGTAAAACGGTCAGCGGGCGCCAGGTAACACTGCTAAGTTACGATATTCACAATATTGAACCATACTATAAAATGACCACCAATACGGTTCATTTTTTATGTTAACGGGTTAAAATTTTACAACAGTTTCCACGAAAATTGACTTTGAAAATTTCGTGCTTTTCGTATTTTTTAGGGTACGACTGACGGGACTAAGATCTTTTTTGGTAAAATATAGGCCGTACATCAAAGACCGCGACATTTCCAAAGTCGATTTTTGCAGAAATGGCTAAGAATTAAGCCAAAAAATGTTAACCCGTTTTATTTTAGGTCACAACTTGCACACACACCAAAAATGCACCAAATTAGTGATGCGAAGGTCGGGTAGTGTCCTGGTAAAAATCAGTTGCGGATATAAACACAAGTTCAACAATGAAAATTCCATAAACGGCAATCGATTGTACTAATAAATTTGTTTGTGATATTGATATCTGAAGCTACTACACTGTATAAATAAAACTAAACTTGCAAACTTTCTAAAAACATTAAGTTGTGTAACAAATAAAAGCTTCACTAATATAGGTAATCCGTGCTTTCCATGATTTATAGTAATCTAATCCGTTAATCAATAGAAGTAACAGTTGAATATTAAAGAATAACTAGTCGCCCGTTAACTAAATTATAACCTAGTCAATGTGTTTGTTCTATTCTTTAATATTGAATAATCAAAATGAAATAATCAGGTACGAGTTCGAAAATGAAATCGTGAACGTGACACCAAAAACGTTAAATATAAAAGTCAATCTTTTGACTTTTTATAATGTCATTTTAATTTTCATAATTCATTTAATATGGTTCATCCTCCAAAAGGATTCTTAATTTTGCGTAACGTCCTACGATTAAAAATTAATATACAAGGTGCTTCACCGGTGACGACTTTTTTTAGCTTACTATTTATTAAATTATCGGCACTAAGTCTCTTATAAAAAGCTAATATTTTTGGGTTCCTTACCCTGTTTTCTGAATATCTCAATTTCCAAAAATTGTATACTTATGCTGAATAAAATCAAAACAGAATTACACTCTATGCTTAAAAAGTAAAAATTGTAGAACTGCTGGTGGGTAATAAATTTAATGTTTTTGTACTTACAACAAAGGGATTTGCTAAAGCATTTTGTGAGAAATTTAACGATATATCCAAGTATCTGCCCTGCCGGAAGGTCCTTCCGGAAGAACCGTTGAACATGTACAAAGTCTTAAAGTGGCGATGTCCTTCCAACAGTGCCTATAGAAAATTGTTCCAACGATCGAATAACACATTTCAGTAGCGTATAGGCAAAATACGCAATGAGCTTAAAATATAAAATCGCACGTTCAAGAACTTTCTTGAAGATTCGTGCAAAATAAATAAATTCCTGTAACTAAAATTTGAACTTTACTTTACAGGAATTCCAATCTTTCATTTGTAAATCTATTTTCAGTGTTTCTGAATGGTAGTAATATCTTGACATTTCTTTTTCCCACATCAACCCAAGCTTTGTGAGTCACCTTGTATAATAATTTAGAATTACTATTAACGGACATCCTAACATACGTATACATTGTTTTCAATAGTATACGTATTAATGTATTAAATACCTATAAGAAAAGTTCATGTGGTTGGTTTTGTATGCAAAGTCCTAAGACATATGAAAAGCGTATGCGGGAAAACTAAAGTTACATTTCAAAGGAAACTGCAAATATTGCGAGGATAACTTATGAAGATGACATCACATCAAGAAAACTAACCGAACAAACTCAGTTTTGCGGCAACCGCATCACTAACTTAGGTTAATTCATCTTCTCAGCAAAGTTCATGGATGGGTAACGAGTTGTTCAAATTAGATTACTTCACGTATGTCGAATTCATTTTTTGGAATAATTTTTAAAATAATAGACGTATTTGTCAAAATGCTTACCTCGACCGCCTCGTCGCTGGGTCTTTCATTACCATTACTTCTGTTATATCACCATATTTACTAAAATACTCTCTTAGGCTTTCTGAAACAAACAAATAAATAAAATTAATTTCAATTTATAAACCCACAGATATCAAATATTAAAACTCATTTAAAAAATTTAAAATTTATAAAAAGTTTTTCAGCTTACAAAAAGCACTTGATAAGAATTATAATAAAAATGTTATAAACTGCCTTCCAACATACTTTTTTTATGCAAATCAAGGCGAATATGGCATAAAGTTAAAATAAACTTCCGGTAAAATGTCAAAATATGATCGGCTTAAAACTTTTCTAATATTTCATTTTTGTAAATAAAATGCACTTCAATATCTCATTACTTTTTTATAAAAAGCCAAATATATTCGTAACCGTCAGGGTCCGTAAACAATTTTGCTGTTAATAGGATTTTCAGTCAACATAAAAAATAATAGAAAACTAAAGTGTCTTGCATACGTAGGTAAACGTGAATCCTCACTAATTTATAATTAAATTGGTAGTTAAAAGGCTATCGCATATACAAAATAATCCGGTATTAAAATAATTGAAGCAATACTTAAGAAGTTTCGGATCACTATAACAGTTTCGCTTTAAGCATCCCTTAGGGATTACACTTTGTTCATTAACTTGCTCTCAGCGAAAGAGATATTCCGCAATTGTTTTAATTGTGCTTTACTACCTTAACTTTTTTGCTAAATTAGCAAAACCGGATGTTTAATAACTATAAAATTGTGTGTTACATTAAATTTCAATTTTAAAATTATATTTTTGCAAAAGTATTTAACAGTATTTCTTAGTTAAACAACGCTAATTTACCACCCTCTTCAAAAAGTAAATTAGAAAATTTGAACACGAATCGATTTAAAATGTAAACTTTGTTTTATCAGTCGATAATTTTGTGCGAAATTTATTTTTCGGTTTAAATTTTCCATTTAAATTTAATTGTAAATAATAATTTACCTTACATTTTTATACTCGCATAATCTCATTTTAATTAATGAGTTCGTCCCTTGCCGGTTGTTTACATTAAACAAACTGTTTTCCTTTTCGTTTTGATAACAAACTTTTAAACTTTAATTTTATAATTCCAAATATCCCATTCAATTTTATACAGGGTAGCAAGTAAATTATGTCAAAAATTATGTTTTGTTAAAATTTCTCCATTTTTTTTTCTCCAGTTGAACTGAGAAATTAAATAAAAATCATCTAAACCACCGATTCAGATTTTGTTTAAATTTCAGACCAAATCGGCAAAAGATTCATTCAAATTTACAGTTGTCTCGTATACATGCACTCGTTAGGTCGGACCTGTTAGTCTCGCTTAGGACGATCTTAAAATTGAATGTGGACTCCTTAAATCGAACTAAGGGCAGTTTTACTTTGGTTCGACCAATCAGGGTTGGGAACACTGCCTTCACTTTAAACTAATTAAATACATGTACAGTAGAACCTCGATTATCCGGACCAGCCGGGACCGAGCCGTCGCCGGATAATCGAAAACACGGATAATCCAAAGATCTCATTTTTACTTTTTTTTATAATTTATTCAGAAAAATACATGTGTTTTAATATGTTTAGATAATGTACATTGAACAATATATTATGTTATACGGCACGGAGAATCCGCCGCCCGGATAAAGCGCGCGCAGATAATAGGGGTTCTGCTGTATATCTACTATCGTAAATTTAAAATCAAGCTTGCTTAGATCGATTTAAACGTTAAATGTGACGCAAATGGAACCAAAACCAAGACAAAATTGAGACTTTTGCTAATAACTTGCTTATTAACTGATTAACATCAAAAAATTGTCACGATTACACAAACTTATGCAAAATTACGTTTTCATTAGTAATAGCATAAATGCTTTAGAAATTAGCGTTAACAATGTTGTACTATTTTTGTAATGGAAATCGTGCTTCCCCAAGGCAGCACGATTGAGACGTCGAAATGCACGCATATAATTCAGAAGACTATGTCCCGATAAATGTTAAGGTAATAAACAACGTATTTGATATGATTATAAATTATTAAGCTGCGTCCAGATAAGTCTGGACGCAAGATATGGGAGTTTTATGGTTTTGACTTTCTAGTCGGAGTCAACAGCACAAAAGCCACTTAACGAGAAGACGAAATTAAAAATAATTTAAATATTTATTTAAAACAATTTAGTGTACTTTTGTACTATTGACTTTAAATAGAAAGTCAAAGCTACAAAACTTTTTTAACTCTTTGAGAAGTTATCGTTCACTGCTTTATTCAATCACGGAGTATTTCCCTACTGCTTGCCCTCTTCCAAAATAACTAAATAAAATTTTTCATTAATTCACATATCATGAACAGCAAGCGATTATATGCTTGCCTTACATACATCAACTTTTTCCAATAATTGTATAGAATATGGGCGATATTAATGTGAAGTTAGGTAACATTTTATTTTATAACCTATAAAATAACAGTAAAATTTTAAAAGAAACATAATCACTTAACCTAAGAATATTAGTACCTACTAGCACATACATAAAAGTTTACATTGTTTGCTTGAAATAAAATAAAAACTACAATTGTTTTAAAAGTATAAGCACGAAAAGTGTGAAGAGTGAGTGACAAGAATAAAAAAAGATTAAAGGATTTGGTAACAGAAATAGTTTACATTAAAATAAAATAATATTATAAGATTTTAAAATTTCATGCCGACTTAATAAAGTAATAAAAGTGTTCTCGTGGTAAATTTATTGTTTTATATTATTTCATTTTTAAATTGTTTGCAATTTTCTCATATCCTTTGCAAAATTTTCTTCACGTATTAGACAATTTAATAATATCCTACTATCAGCATTTTTCTTAAAAGAAAATAACCTACTAGGTATATCGCATATTTAAAAACAACCCATAAACTTCATAAAAAATTTAAATGTCACATAAAAAGTTGCCACTTTTTATCCAATTTTCTTTCGCTTGACTTTCCGGAAATGAAGGTATCGCACGAAACTAACTTAGAAATTTATAAATAAAAAAAGGAGCCGCTAAAGGAAACGACTCCTTTGGAATTAATTACACCAATTAAGTTAAATAACAAAGTTGATATATAGAACACGATAAAATTATTATGTAATAATCCTTCATTTCCGGTTTAATTTATCGATTTCAGTTTAAATTCAGTTGCATACTTTGAAATAACATGTCAAGAATTAGATTAAGAACCAATAATTTCGTTTTAACGATATCAATTTGACCACGATAGCGACCGCTGTCCCCTCAAGGAAGTACCGAGTGACTAAGACGGCGTTAAAATTAGTTAACAGGTTATTACTCTTCAAAGTGTTTATTAGTTTTAACTAAAAAACTTTGTTAACAATATTTATTATGGATGCTGTTTGTAAACTTACAATTTATTTCCCGATAATCGATGGCGATAGAATAATATTATGTAGTAAAACTTTATAGCCGCAGAAAGCAATCATCAAAAATGTATTAGTAACACAATTAACATTGTTAACCAAAGATTTTTCGGTTTTTCGGAAACAAGTTTTATTAAAAGTAAAAAATCAAGTTTTCATTGTTGATTTTCATTATTCAATTTACTTCATGACGGTTCTCCCTACATACGTGATTTCTCAAGGCATAAAAATTTCCTTTAGAAATTGTATTTTTACACAAAGATCTTAAAATAGATCGGATATAACTATAGGTAGGTATATTACAAGACATCCGTAATAGCAGCAATCACAAAAAGTTCCTGACATTCTTTGCAATTTGTATAACGCATTTAGAATGCAATCGATTACCGAAAATTTTACTTCGTTGCTCAAGTGTAACAAAAAAATAAATTCGTAGTAAATATAAAATAATATTTAAAAATCGTACTTTTTAAAAACCCCAGGCATGAAAATTCATGAGGATATAAAACTGGAAAACGAGATCTTATTACTTTTATTATCTTATTAAATATGTAAGAGTTCTGAATTCTTTATAATAAAAAGTAATATTTAGCAATAAGTCACTTAAAGTAATATGAAAACAATAATTATTTATTTTTTAGGTATTTACTAAATTATCTTAAATAAAGGTAAAATTTCTTTGAACTTTTTATAATAATTATAGTTAATTATTTACAAACTATTACATTAACACGATACGTATACACAAAAATTCCCAAAATTCTTTAATACGAACGTTCACGTACGAACAATAAACACCATGAATTATTTATTCATATAACTTCAATGTCAAACAGAAGTATATTATTCTGTTTAAATAGGATAATTTGATATAAATATATGAATTAATTGTGATAATCTGTTTAACTTTCACAGTTAAACTATAATTATAACTGACGGGAATGATGAGTATTATGCAACAAAACTTGAAATAACACATCTAGAAGTTATTTACGTCAAGAAGTTTATGCTGTGGTCGTCAGAAGTTTGAACTTCGAAATATGCGTAAATATATTGATATTAATTTAAAATTTAAAGTAAAAGCTTTATCTTAAGGTAATCTTAAGTTTGGTAAAATATTGGCAAAGTAAATGCGTAAAGCTAGTTTCAGCGTACCACTGTGATTAAGTCAAAGAAAACGATTTATATTTAACATGTATGATCATTAAGCTTTGACATTTTTAATAAGTATACGACAGAACAACACATTTTAATTGTTATTTTTGAAACCAAATGCAAGATATTGATAACAAGGAAATACGGTTTCAACAAGACGGTGCCACGTGCCACACAGAGCTAAAAACAAAGCAGTTATTGAACACCAAGTTTCCTAACCGCAACATCTCCCGTTTCGGCAAGCCAATTAGCTACCAAGATCGTGTGATATCGCTCCATTGGATTTTTTTCACTTTGAGATTATATGAAGCAAAACCAATGACCATCAAACCATTCATGACCACCAAAGCATATAAAGTACGTAACATTTTCCCACAATAAAAATAAATAAACCCCAAATAGACAAAGACTTACAGACACATATTTGACTTAAATTGAGACAAATCAAGACTTACTTGGTATATTTTGATATAATAACTTCTATTTTGCCCCAATAAGTTTGGCAGGTATGCTGTAGTAGACACAAACATCAAAGATCTGTAAGTCTGATGTAATCTTTTTAAATCATAAAAACAACTGTTGCTAGATGACGTCTAGTACTTTTCGTAAGTTGCTTATAGAAGATCGATATTTATACTTCCTACATTTTGTAAACAAATTTGAAATTTAGAGAATTATGAAAGACTTCGTTTCATTTCTATCGTTAAAACTGCCGCATGTCACAACAAAGATTAGATTTAATTATAAAAACAATTACTATTGAGCGTATACCCCACCTAACAACAATTAAATAGTCTAACAATACAATTTGTACAGGTACCCTGTTTGACTTTGATATATTGAAGTCGTTTGGAAACTGAAACATGTTCAGCAATTCACAAACTGCAATCGTGTATAAGCTGAAAACTATTCAGTTGTGAGAAGAAATTAGTAGTGTAAAGTATTGCACCGAGTGTAGTGTAGTACATGATATTTTTTGTACAACCATTACGAAAATTACATGGTACGTACATACATCCCAAGGACAAAATGTAATTTCAATTGAACCTTTTGTTGTTTTTCAGTTGCAATTGATTATTAAAATTTAATCACGTTATAAAAAAATTACCGCCGGTTTTTCTTTTAGTAAACAAACCTGGGCCTGTCATGAGGCCGAATGCCGAACAATATTTACGTATTGTAACTATCGTCACCTTGTTAATAACAGAAGAAATTATTGTAAATCAAAATATCTCACTTTATGTTGTTCAAAACAATTCAAATATATTTTGTCAATAATTTATTTTTTAGGTTAGAATATCTTTTTCATCGGAGAAATTTGGCCGGTCAAGATTAGATGGCTGATTACCGTTGACAAACCTTTATGAAACGCAAATGTGTACTTAAACGACTGCTCAAAAATTTTATAAAACTCAACATTACACTTTGTGAGGCCGAAGGCCGAACTTTGTTTCTACTTTTACTGACATCCTACATTTCGATTTCGATTTCTACTTTATGATGCCGAAGACCGAACAAGCACAGTCGAAAAACAACATCCGTCAAAATTATATAATAAATAAATTACAAATTTAACGTAAAATTTTAGATATAGTAGTAGTAAAAAAACTGTAGTATAAAAAGAAAATGTTTATTAATTTAAAAAAATGTTAAATCAAATAGGTACATTGATAAAATAAATTACGCTTACAAGCAGCCATGATAATCGCCTTACGAAAACTTCATGTAAAATAATTCAGAACTTCGAACTATAAAATAAGAAAATTGCTCACTTAGAAAGAAAAGCTTCAACTACAATAAATTTTAAATCTAGCAAAAATTACCAAAATGTTATCAAACTAACTTAGGTAAACGTAATATATGGACGAACATAAAATAATAAAATATTTTTATGTTGTAAACGTGAAAATGTCTTCAAAATATTCAAAATTGAGTTATGTGCTTTGAATCGGTGCATACTAAATCAGAATTTCAATTGTTTTTGCAATAAATATATCATATACGCGTGTACTTTACTTAAAATATATTTTATTTTAACCGCGGTATGAAAAATGTTACAGGAAGTCGATTCAGTTTTTCGTGCTTCATGAAATATAATTTTATTAATCCATTTATAATTTAAATTATTCCATTATTATTATCGGGAATGTCATAAATTCAGAATTGATCGCTAAAAACATGCCAGACAAAATTCAAAACGAAGAACATTATTAACAAATATGTATTACGTAAACAGTACAAACTGATACAATCTAAGTAAGAAATAAAATAAAATAAAACACAACAAATAAAATAATAAGCATAATTTACTTTCGATAAACAAAATACAAGAAGAGATATACCCATGAGAAAAATAATGCACGAACTACAGTGTAGAATCCAAATCTAGGAATCAATTTTAATTCGGTTACGGTTAAAAGTATCCAACTTAAATGTGTGGTGTCGGTGGTCTTATTAAAGGAAAATCATAGCAAATAGAGAAGTTTGGTCGAAATTAGGTTCAGGATTTATAAAATCAAATTAGAAACATTCACCAGAATGCACTCTAGCTTTGCATTACTGATTGCCTTTTTCTTTTAATTGACGAACTGGTGGAAGAAATGGTGGTTTTAAGAGTAATAAATTGACTAGGTAATTCACAAGCGGCTCCCAGACATCAACGCTGAAGTGGAGAAGAATGGTACACTTGCTTGTAGGTATAGTTTAGACAAGAAATCCTGGCCGCGATGTGGCTATTTTATGCGCAATAGGTGATGGAGGGAGAACGTGCGAGTACTGTCGTGTAAAGAAACCCGACCAATTTTCGCCAGGATTTATTGTCTAAACCCAATTTACTTGAACGTAAAGAAGAACTGGCGCATAAACCCACCTTAACATGGAAATTCAAGTTAAAAATCCATATTTGAGCATGTAACTACTTGTGTAATTATTAAAAAATTCAATTAAATAGTAAAACAAAAAGCTTTAATTATCTATTATTTATACAAACGCCAAGTTGTGATATGAGTCGTACGTCATGCAAAGGTAGCGTATAGACCAAGAAAGGTGTTGTAAGATCAATTAGTACAATAGTGATAACACTTTCCACACGCCACGTCAAGTGTTGCAGCTAAAAATAGCGAATGTTAATGAAGTTACAAAGTTGCATAAAGAGTAATTACTTAGTGGAACATAAATCAATAAAAAGGCATAAAGAATAAGGAGCGACTTTTAAAATCGATTGTAATAAAAATTATAAAAGAACATCCTAAGCGAAAAGTTTAATTTTTTTATTTAATTAAATTTGTACCTCTTTTATTATCAATCACAGTTCAAAAACTCCAGCAAGTTTCAAAACTTTTGTAACTAAAATCTGATTAAGCATCTCGTTTTCAATTCTGGAATTCATTCATCGCGACTATTTCAGTGCATTAGTGAGATTAGTTTTAAGTTTAATCTGGTTAGAGAAAACAACCAGGTGCTTAGCTCCTTGAATCATCACCTCCAGAAAGAATTTAACGTTAAATACTTGATAAAGCAAAAATATTGAACTTTCGTTCAAATAAACTTCTTTTAGTATTACGAAAATAATGTAACGCGGTAGAGGAGCTCTCACGTTAAGAAACCAATTTTCAAAACCTTACGTTTTATTTATAGGTCAGGTCCAGATGTCACATTTAGCAACTTTGATTTTACGATTAATAAATTGTTTATTATTAGAAATATTTTACAACAGAACAAAAACAACATAAAGTCGACTTTTAGGCTTGACAAAATTTTAAACTTTCAAAATTTTATCAAGTTCTGAAAGGTAACAAGGTTTAATGCCAAAAAGCGTTCGATAAAATACAAGAACGAATCTGGTTCTGACAGAAAGTGTGGTTAAAATTGATGATAATGGCTTACATCTAACAAGAACCACAAGTTACTGATTTTATATAAAGATGATGGCAGTATTGGCTATAACTTCAAGGATACAATTACAGTAGTTTATCAATAATATTACATAATATAAAGTGACATCCCATAAAAATACTCCAAATTTTCCGTTAATAATGTAGCAAAAAATTGTCCTTGTAAAGTAAGTAAAATCGACAAAAAATATAATAATTTCCAAAGATTCCATGATAGAGCTAACCCGTCCATTTTTTTCCTAATTATGGAAATGATTAATAAAGTTTTCCAATTCTTTTTTCTAAGAAATTTTTTTTTGTCTGGTTTGAGTTCCCCACTGCCAAACTAGCCCTAAATTTTAGGGATTAATCTTTTTGGCTTATGTTTAGAGAACAAAATGTCAATTTAATTTAGAAATTCGATGTCCCAATAATTTAAATTACGATAAAAAGTGCAATGAAAAAATTGTGTCAACATCCCTTTGAGGGACAGATTTATTATTAAAACGTAAGCATGCTTTTAATTTATATATTTATTAATATTTTCAAGAAAAATTGTAATACAAAAATTGAATTAAAAGTTCAAGACATAGACGGGACTCGTCGGCGCCTGAAGGTAGAAAATTAATGAAACCAATTTGAAAATAAATACAACAGTAAGAAAAGTGTTAACAGATTATTATCGTACATCAAAAACACCAAAATTTTCATGTTATCCAAACAAAATGATTAATCAGAAAATGGAAAAATCTTTCCGTGTAACCTTTGAAAGAACGATAAAAAGTTAATAACCATAATAAAAAAGTATAAAATCAATAAGGTACTTTTATAATTAAACACTAATTTTCTACTTTTCTAAATTACTAAATTAAATAATTTACCAAATAGTATCTAGGAGTACATAACCAAAGCTAATATTACGAAACAAAAAACTGCTGGAACTCTTTGATCAAGTAAATGCACGCTACTTTAAAAATACAATCCTTAAATAAATTATTAGTTTGGGTTTGTTAGAAAATGGATTATTTATTTATAATTGAGCATACAATCAAGACTACAAAAATATTAAGCAAATAAAAATTTTTCTGGTATGTTAAATATTGAAACACTAACTTTATACGTAAAATGTTGCAAGCATTGTGTTTGCAGATTTTATCTTTTGCAGAACACGTTTACTTTTTTCATTAATTGAATAATTTTTGTAACTCTCTGAACATGTTATAAATATTAATTTGTACATTCTAAATTGTGAAATATTAATATCTGCCGGATGTAGTAGTTGTACGGCCTACGACCTCACTGAGGAGAAATGGGAAAATATTCGGATTAACTATTTTACCTTTTTTGTAAACCACTTGGCCAGCCGATACTCAAGTGTAGTTAAATTTTGTAGCTTTTTGTTATTTGTAGATTTTTAAGCAAGTTTTTTCGTAGCTAGTAATTATGTAGATGTAATTAATCACAGTACTCGTCAACATTGTCGACGGGTCAGTGTTCTTTCTTTTGTTTTATTTCATAGCAGTTATTAATAAAACCATTTTTGCCTTAACACGTCTGGCCCGCCTGGCGTGAACAGAATCGTTTCAAAAAGGCTTAAAAAATATTTTATTGTCCTTTTACAGGAAGTTTGAGGACCACTCCGCGGATTATAACAAATATAAAAAAAATAGAAAAATAAAACTCATTTTGATTCAATTTAATATTTTTTATGTGGAAAATTTCATTACTATTTTAAATCTCTTTTATGTTTATTTTTAGAATAAACTATAAATAAAAAAATTTTAAAATGAACGTCCGGACAGAAATATATCAAAAATATAGCATAAAATGGTTAAACATAGCTAAAAAAATGTATTAAACCTTGTATGGGGTGGTCAATCGTACGGGGTAACATTTGAAAATTAAGTTAAAAATTCTAATAAATTTATAATTCGTTTAACGAGTTACTTTTTTGTTCTTTTATTACAATGTTAAGTAAAGCTGATCGGGCACAATATTAATTTAATACTGAAAATGAACAAATAAAAGAAATGATCCATATTTGATATCCCTAATTGTAAAGAAATTCTAAATTATCATCGTTAACTTTTATAAATTATTTACTTACGCAAATTGTTTTTCTTTAACATACAAATGAATTAAAGTTAAAATAATTAACTTGAATGAAAAGGAAAACTTGTGCAAAGAAATTTAACAATAGGTAGAAATAATTTTCCCTATTCATTATTTCACCATTTTCCCTAATTCGTAATTATTTTATATTAATTATACAGCAACCTTTTGTAAATTTAACTAACAAATTAAAATTTTATGCACTATTAATCAATAATTTAGAAGATAAAGTATATAATCGTGCAAATATAATAAATAAACTTAAATTGAAACTTTTTTGTGTGCTTTAATTATGTTTATTTAATGTTTTGGATAAAGAAATTAAACGACTATTAGGCACGCAATGAATGTCTTAATTAATAAAAATTATTTTATGATACCTATTAAGTACTTATAATATAGAAATTAGATTAAAGGAATATACAGTAGATCTTCATCTATCCGAACAACCGTACAACAGAATTGTTGAATTCTGGTTATTTTAAGTTGCAAAAAAATCTTTTCATTCCAATATCTCACTTTTCGTTACTAGTGCTGAAATGAATTAGTACACAAAATAACGAATTTCCCCACTATTTAACATAATTTAATAGCTATTGACAGAACAAAATAACCAACTTTAATTTATGATTTATAGGCGGTTGTTTTATTTTACTTTTCATTTTTAACAATAAATAATGTTTTTTGGGTACCTTAAAATGTGAACAAAAATTTCTATTAATTAGTAGATACCATTAATGACAATTTTTAAATTACGGTATTCTTTAACATGAAAATATGTATAAAACATTTTTACTTACGTTATACATTACAATAAATAAATTAGTTTCTGCATGATGTATTGCTTTTTTGGCATTCCAAATTATAGAAAACACCAGCAGGTTTACATTGTTATTTTCTGATTTGCATTTGCCTTTATATTTTATTTTATTATTATAAAAAAAATATATAAAGGGTCGTTCAATCGATACGCACCCATTTTATATTTTGGCTGGACATTCACATAGGGGATTGTATTTGGATGGTATGTGGATGGTAGAATCCGACACTGCTGATAGGTTTAGTAATCAATCAAAGTTGGTAATCTTACATTTACATATCTATCAGCAGTGCCGGATTCTACCATCCACATACCATTCAAATACAATCCCCTATGCGAATGTCAATTTAGATCCTAGGATATTGACGGTGGAATAGAAGAAAGTGTTAAGCGACATTACAGTTAATGTGACCTTAACTGTGGGTAGTCAACATTGACCAATGTTGCTACATAGACATTAGATACACCTACGGCACATTAAAGAAAAGCACAAGAGTAGATGTCAAACAAGAAAATAAGCATTAGCGTTTTGGCGCTTAAAAATTTTTTCCTTTCCACTATCGATATTATTGTAGGTATTCTATTGAAAAAGGTACTTTACATTTACCGTTTACAATATTATGTGTTGTCCGTAACATAT
Organism: Rhagonycha fulva; assembly: GCA_905340355.1. Lineage (NCBI taxonomy): Eukaryota > Metazoa > Arthropoda > Insecta > Coleoptera > Cantharidae > Rhagonycha > Rhagonycha fulva. Next base: position 8,005,667 of record HG996559.1, read on the forward strand.
CCTGTCATGTTTAAGGATTATTTTCTATAAACCCAACAAAAATTTAATGTTTCTATTACAAAAGCTATCCAATATAAAAGTATTTTATCAATTAAACTTATTCTTCTATATATTTTACTTTGAAAAGCTTTAGTAACTTTTGATTTAATTTTAAAGTTTTGCGGAAACTCCTCCAGAACCTCCACCTACATGCGCTTGAAATTTTGAATAATATTTCAATATTCTCCCACTTCAGTAACGTTTTTCTTAATATGTATGTAGTGCAACAAACTCTATAAAACATTGGAACGAAAGGAAAGAATGCTACACTTTGATTCAAATGTTTATTTTACATTTTTGTTTTTATATTCCATGAATTTCAGTAAAATAATTTCTAATTATTGTATTAAAAATTCGAGTGGTTTTGTACTTTTATACTAATACTGCATATAAAAATAATGATAATAATATGGGGTAAAAAAATATATAATATAACAAAATGGATGGAGTCTCAGGAAAAGATTTGGTCCCCAAAATGTCTACCTGCTGACCTCAGGCCTCAACGGCTAAAAAAAATTTCCATTTCGTCTATTTCAGTGTTTATAAATTCACGTTAATTCATAAATTACTTGAAATTTATTTTGAGGCTAAAGTAGTTTTAAGCTTAAGTTAAAAGGAAAACAAACAAATGGGTATAAAATAACAAAATTGCAATACCATTAGAAGGGACGTTTTCGTTATACGAGGTCAGAGAAGTTTAATTGTCTGAATGCGCAGTCCTAAAAAATTAAACTTTCTTTAACGCGAATAATTTAGGCAACATAAATGGCCGATCAAATCCAAGATACACCACTGTTCACAAAATAAAATAGAATTGCAGCGATATAATTTGCATATTGAATAAAATGTCGATTTAATTGGTGTAAAAAACATCAATTTAGTTTCAAAAGTAAGTTTTTGTTAACATTCACCTTTCATTAGCGATTTCAAGTTGAAAATGGTGATAAAAGCGTGGTATTTGTAACGATTTACTATAAAAGTATCTTCTACAAGTGGCTATAAAAGACATCTGCAAAATAGCTATTTCAGGTGCTAAATATAGTGGATTAAAACGTATTTAAAATGGAATTAATTAAAACTGAACCGGATTATATGAAAAAAATATTGTGCGATGAAGAATACACGGGAAAAATTCATTAATTAAAAAAAATACAAGAAAAACGTCAATAAAAAAGCTCGAGGAATAAAATGAGTTAAATAAAACTGAAAAAAAATCATTTTCGCGACAATTTTGAAAGTTATTACGTATATAAAACTGATATAAAACCTTTCTGTCCATTTTATAGGTTATAATATTTTAGATAGTAACCTTTTTTTTTAAATTTAAAAAGCTGATTTACAGAAAATTAAACGTAAAGTTATAAAACAAAATTTCAATTTTAGAGGAGGTATTATGAATATCTACCTATATTTTTGTGAACAATTTGAAATTGTTAGTAGAAAATCTGCTGCTGGCGGTGGTACAACGAAATGTAAGCCCAGAGGGTTAGACTATGTCAATCTCGCGAATTACTCTCTTGGAATATTAATTCCAATTCTGGGTTGATAAGATGAATCGTTCCTTGTTGCGCTTTATGTTTATAATACAAATTTATGCGTAGAATTTTTAATTTACGTAATACAAATGACGGCAATTAATTTTCGGGAGGCCGCAACTTAACTGAATTGTGCAGCTTTTTGATTATTAGTAATTTGTATGAATAAAATACTACAAGAAAATTTTGCTACCTACGTGCGTTTTCCTAAGAAGAGATCATCATTATCAACAAGAGCAGTTGCCAAGAAAATTGCAAAATTCTTCACCTCTTTAAAAAGTTGCATATTGAAAATTATATTTATCTACAGGTGCAGGCCTGTTTAATAATGTGAAATGTAGATTATCTTGTTAAAATGACAAGGCTGTTGTAAATAGTTGAGATTACATTATAAGTGTGTAAATTTACATACACACACACATTTAATTCTTGGCTCATCTTTAAGCAAATAAAACAAATTCGGTGAATAACCGACAAACTTGTCGCTATGTATTATGCCTCGTGCAACAGTTCCACTTTATTTTCCATAAGAAAAGAAAATAACAGTATAATATGGACATTTATAACTTTTATTGTTATTTATATTTAAACAAAAAATATTACCGCAAAAAATTCTTTCAAATCGACTTCTGTAAGTAGTAATCTCATTTTGCTTAATGCCTACTATCAATAAAATGGACATTGATGCTTATACTAATAAAAGGCCATAATGCCATTAGCACACGCAATATGAATAGTCCAACAAATCCCATTTCATATCTAAATGATCTTTTTATAAATCCATACAAGACTAACAAAAAAGTTCATCTTCTCAGTCATATTAGAAGCAGGTTTAATAATACAGCATATTCCGCTTATAATAAACTTATAGTTCCTTATAACAGGTGTTTAATTAAAATATGCAAGTGCACTGTCTCTAGTTTTGCGCTAATATTTTGTAAAGATTTGAATAATTAACGTATTGATTGCTGAAAGTCAATAAATAATTTTTCACGTTTTGTGTGGACTTTCGTGGTTTCATCCCATTTCGTTCAGGTATTAATGGAAAACGAAATGGACAAATATTATGTATGAAGAACCGATTCCAGGGATTTGTAAAATTGGTCACAAAATAAAACACATTTCAGGTAGATATTCAATTAATGTGGGTAGACGGTGTTAATATAATATGTGACTACATTACATTTAGCTTAGTGTCTATAAATAAATAGAATGTTCACTATTGCAACTTTAATGTTACCAATATTCAATAGTGGAGAGAGAGATTTCACCTAAAAGCAGCAGGCAAAATTGTTTAATCATTAATAAATCAGTAAATATTTCAAATTGGCAAGAAATTATATCAAAACAATTACTGAATTGCAGTTTTTTGGGGAAAGCTGTTGCTGAGTTATTTGATCATATTTTATTCAAAATAATAATTTCAGAAGAAATTTGAACACCCAAAACATCCCCATGATGCATACCACTGGAACTTTTATAGATACATAATATTATATTGTGTGCGGATACATCACGTGAAGTGTGAGAAACAGCTACATTATTCGATTTGTTGTCGTAAACAGTAATTTAAAAAGTTTATAAAAACTACTTCCTTCCTAACCTATAATTTTCTAATCGGATGTTTCAATAACAGCTAACTTTCCTCTTAAAAATGTACTCTAGTTTAATTTGAATATTCTAATTAAAATTAATAGTAGGTAAAGCATAATTTTTTGTGGGTGGCAGAGGTGTGGCCATATACGCACATCGCGTCATCACTACTTTCCACGAAAAATTACAAACTTTTTACTAATTTCGTATAATAGATAAGAAGCAAAAGAAGTTAAATAAACAATAAATCGCTTTTCTCGAAGAAAAACTAAAGCAAAAACATAATACTGGTACAACGTAGCACAACCTACCATAACTTAATTTTTTTTTTAATTTAAAATGTGGGATTACCTAAGCTAAGGTTATAATTTAACAATATAAAATAGCAATAAATTTAATATGTAATTGAAAATCAATCGCGTGGCTCGTAACCGTCACCAAAACTGATTTAAATATGTAATTTGTAAAAATTAGATGTAAATGCAAATATAAAGCAGACAGATAGTAAAAGGGTAACTAGAAGGAGGAAATCACGGAACAGAAAATTGTAATAACAATTCATTTTTGGAAAAAGATAAGTAAAAACCTCAATAAAACTTCAAAGTAGAAAAAAGCGCATTTAACGGATGAGAATGACTTTCATCGTATGCAAGATACTGAATTCAGTCAAATATCATTTCCATAAAATGTTTACTAAGCTTATGCGTTTGTTCGTTCTCTGTCAAGCAAGCGTCTATAAAAAAGTCAGAAGCAGCCATCCTATAGCAATCCAGTTTAGTGTTCATATACTTTTCCACTTTTCTTTTTTATTGAAAGGCAATTTCGAGACCAAATTGAAATCTTTGTATTCTTGAACTCGACGTGGATACCACTCCAAGTCAGATGTATGATCAGATTATATACCCCGCTATAACCAGGGGCAATTTAAGCTACCGTCAAATCAAATTCCCTAGAAATATATTTCTCATTTCCTTTACCTACTATAAAAACAATTTACTAATTAATAATTTTTAATTAGTACAAAATTCAATTCAACAACCACTACTTGTCCACGCAAGTATAAAATTTTAATTAAGGGAAGCATTTTTCAATGGTAAAATTCCTATCTAGATATGTAAATATCATTTTAATCATATGCATTTTCACGAAATAACGAACTGAAAAATAATCGAAACTCGCGCAGGAAAGTAAGTGTTTATAATGTTTTTAATATTCTAACGTAATAAAATAAATTTAATCAAATTTGTGAATATACAATTAAGAATTTTATCTATTTGATAAAAGGAGACAAAATATTTTCAGTGTTCAACGCTTCAGGCAATTTGAAAAATAATAACCCAAATGATATCGGTTTAAGTCACAATATTTCATTCAATTTTAAAGATAGCAAGCGACATTCTGCCACGATCGTAATGTCGAAAACGATAAATACAAGTTTGTTAGTTGGTATCTGAGAACAACAAACTAGACAACTTCTCGTAGGTCAGTGAATTTCAGTAATCTATTTAGTACAAATTCCGAACAATAATGTCGTGAAATAAATGGAAACAATTTAAATGTTTCCTAAAGATAACCATTTATTGTTCATTTATAAATTAAATAGGGCATATTTGCGTTAATTTACTAAACACTAAATAATTTCTTTTTTTTATACAAATGAAAAATATGCTACGTGAATGTATGGCTGGATATTTGCATATTATCAATTCATCTTTACAACTTTATTTTGAAATACTTTCGGGTTGGTTAGCATCGCATCGCGCATCGTTCCAAATTAAATGTTTCCATTATTATTTATGTAGTCGGTAATCGTAGATGAGTGGTCTCTCCATTAAAAGTTTGGCAGGTGTTCTTGTCTACAGGTAAAGTACGCTTAAAACTTTTGATACAACGCAACGTTACAAAACTTGGTCGGGAGAAAATTTGACTTGCAAGAACCAATCAAATTGAAATTTCTATCTTAGATACCTGAACTTGATTGGTTTTTGCAAGTTTCTACCTTACAATGTAATACAATTAATCTGTATGACCTATCAAATTGTATCTTTCAATGTTTTTCATACCATTTATTTACATTATTTATAAATATCGATAGATGAGATAAGAAACAAGTAGTACAAACTATCATTCTCTACGAGTATTACAAGCTATACGGAGCGATAACTTTTAATAAAACTTGGAGTCTACTGAATTAAACTTCTCTTCAAGCATTCCTTTATCACCCCTATATAGGGTGCTCTACAATGTACGATGCCCTTACCAATAAATACGAATTCTTGATTAAATATATGAAATATATAGCATACAAATAACACAAAATTAAGACAAATTATTAGTATTTTAACTTATCAAAATTTTAATTTTTCATGGTGTGAGCGCTAAATTTGAGTAAATTCAGCACTCCCATCCCCAAAATAGACATAAAATGTATAACCCTTCAGGAGCAAACAAAGCAAGGATACATGATCAAAGCACATTTAAATAAGAAGGTGATTTTTCTGTTGTCGAATGAACTTGTTCTACGGCCAAATAGTAAATATGTGATTATTTGAATGTATCCAATAAAAAGATGATTATCGGTAAAAATTACTAGTTAATTAAAACAGCAATATGCAATCAAATCAATTAAAAGTTAGTACTAGGTTTTTAAATTGTACGCCAAAATGAGTGGGTAAAAATTGGTGTATGACGTACTATCGAACTAAACAATTTGCTAATTTGAACTGAAAGTGGGCAGGCCTCATTGCAAGATACAGCAACGGCTAAAACACAAATAAAATTCTTCAGTACAGACCTTGCTCTGACAAACAAAATTTAGGACGACCATCTACAGGATAGGGAGCAAGACAGAAAAAAATTGGAGAAGTCCAGCAATGAAGACAGGTGACTAATTATACTGAGCTAACAAACAATCTAATGATAACTTTTTTAAGTTTTACCAGACATTTAATTCTTTAACCTCCGTGAGAAGTCCTTCATTTAAATCCCAAATTAACAAAAATCTTAACAAGTTTTAACGCGCGTACGTTTAGAATTTCCCGTGTTTTCTATACTAACGCTGATAACTTTCAAATTTTATGGTGTTATCATCTAAAAATTCAGCACCGATGCTAAAAAATTACGGTTTTCAGTAAGGGAAAGAAAGAAACGTCTTCATAACCGTGACTTCCTGCCCTATTGCAATGACAACACAAATGAATTGTCAGCAATTTTCTGAGTTTCCAAACGAAACCACTCTCAGTACTGTCAGCGTTAAGACATATAGTATATATTTATTAAGGCTTTTCAATTTAGAATCCTTGGCTAGAAAATATATTCAGATATCATCACTATGTTGTGTGACGCAAGGGTAAATTGAACCACGTATCTGATACTCGTGAATTCGAATATCAGATTTCAGTCACTTCCGAATTATTTGTGCCGTGATTTTAATAACTCGTTAAGTTGTTTGTTTTAGCAATTTTCTATATAATATTCTATATAACTTCTATAAAATATAATATATAATTATTCCCTGGTAATAACTTCGACACACTGAAAACTAATGATCATTAAAAAAAATTACATCAGAGATTCGCGAATAATTTAGTTTATTACAGCTGAATGGATGGTAATTTGAATACTTTTTATGTGTTCAAATGATGAAATTGAAAGGATTCTTAATGATAATTAACTTGGCAGAATGTTAAAGATACATACAACCTCGTAGTGCACTTTTAATAGAGCTATCCGAAGTAACTAGGTGATATACGTCTGTACTTCAATGAAAATTGATGGTGACTGAAGAACTTGGATCAGTTAGTAATTATTACAACTGAAAGTTCAGATATGACTCAAACTTATTCTTGATTCTTTGGAGGAATCTGGTATGAATAACTTACAGTAATAAAAGAATAGTGGTTGAGACACAAGGACAAAGATTTATTATCCTGATTTACAGTTATTACTTCAACTTATGACTTAATTGACATATTATATAATAATACATCAACAATTATTGCATGCCATAAATTGAAACTAACTTAATAGTAAATTTTATAGACTATAAATATAATTATAAATTATTATCGAAGTAAGAGTGTGTGAACAGCACTTAACTTTTAAAGCTCGGGTAAGTTAACAATTTTAACAATATCTTTCAAATGCAAATTACATAGCAACTACAGATAAAGGAGCTTAGAATGTGATATACATAATTAATTCAACTGTGTTGCATATATCAGCTGCAATGTGAGGTGTAAATCACTAACGAGTTCGTAATTCCAGAATCGTTTATTATGTACCGCGTGTGACGAATATATGAGCATCAACAGAATTTAACAATTCGTACAATTGCATTTCCAGATAATCATAATTACTAATCAACTTAATTTATTTCGCATTATTAAAGTTCGTGATGGCTTGTAAAAGTTTCCTAAATTAATTAATGAATTAGTATTAATTTCAAAAATACACAAATTTAAATAATTAATTTAATCGTGTTTGAACAAGACCACTGACGATACAGTAGTCAATAATTATAATTGATTATCGCATGAAGTTCCTGCGGTACCTGTAAAAAAAATTAATAACGTAAATTACGGATATAAGTACGTAGCGTCGTCGTCTGGTTAAGAGTTTACACATTAGAAAAAGGCAAAAAGTGTGTAATTATTAAATTAGGAGTACCGTAACGATTCCATAACTAATGCGGTAATACATCATACGCGTTTTATTGCTTATAATTACACTGTCAATTTGTAGACTTAAAAATTGATAGCTTAAACGATGTTTACTTGAATAACATCCAATTAACGGTCACCACTTATATTAAACTTTGTAATAGCAAGTTGCAGCAATTTGATATGGAAGAGGAAAAATAAGATCATTGGAAGACGAAAACCAAGTGGTTACCTACTTAAATTTTGACGTTTATTTTAAAATTATGGTTTAGAAAAATCAAAGAGAATGCACTCGAAGCTTCTTTTGGTTGATCTAAATCGAAGTAATACGATTTTGTCTGAAAGTAGAATTTAACTAACGTAGCAAGTTTGAAAGTTGTGGAACTTTGTATAATGCTTTTGTAGTAAGGAAGCAGCCTGTCACATTCGTTACTCCTAGCTAGCTATCATCTACAGACTTGACTTACATTTACTCGGTTTTATCTTAAATCACAAAAGAATAGTGTTAGATATTTTGAGAATTAATTCGCCAAGAAATTTCTGTTTTACAATTACTGTAATTTGATTAAGCGTGCTTCCATTCCTCCAACTTAAATTATTTTAGACGATAGTTGTAAGTGCGCAATTTACAAAATCGCTTTCAATTAATTCCTGTTAAAGTATAAAATAAAATTTAATGCTTTTTAACAATGAGGCAATATAAAATCAAGAAGAACCCTAAAGACAGTCAAACTGTAATTGAGAAGTGGGTTAAAAATCAAAATTTTAATTCTACATCCAATTTGTATTCAGACACAACTGTAGAATTTTTGCTCACTTCATTGTGTTGTGTTTATATGAATAAATCACGCATCTTTCACGGAAGAAAACTTGAAAATAGGTTAAACTTTGTTTACAGTTTTTCTAAACGGCTAAGGGGGGAAACGGCAATATAATTTCAAAAGGAGAGCAAAAAACAATTTAACACGACACTTTGTAGGGTACAGAAATATTCTGAATAATTTAAACATAAAAATCGATAAAAAGCAATTGAATATTCTGAGTAACAAACTGCAAAGTGAAAAGCAACAAGGTTATTGAAATATAAATGCTACCGACGGCGGTGCTTCGCATATACATAATTAAACTAGACGTTTAAACAGAACTTCGAAAAACTTCAGTTAAATTCTTTATAATGCAGCATCAACTATGAATAGACGACGTCACATCATATTACTTCAAATATTAATGCTATTTTATGGAAGCCATAAACTACTGAAACTTATAACACTCAAATACTAAAAGTAAATCATTGGTTATAAAAAGATTTGTTGCACACATACAACTTTAGAATTTTACCTTACTAACCACACTATACCCATTTCTTTAGTAATATCTTCATGATATGACTTACAATTTAACGAGGACCCGAACCACGGAAAGCATGAAACACCTACAGAATGTCAAGGGTTTTGGAGTTTTCGAAATTATTTTGGAACGACTTACATTTCACAAAAGAAAAAAAGATGCTTTGGTAACTTCTGGCTTCGTTTCACGTAAACCAAAAAAGTTCATCCATGAAAAACAAAAAATACAAGAATTTAACCTTCAGCAAGTTTTTGAAAATTTTTACCTCCAACTCACTGAACTTTACTTTGCTAAACTTTTACTCATTCAATTAAATATAGAGCAGATCGTTAAACTGCTATAATTTTGTAAGGTGTGAACAGCCACACGTAATTAATAAATTATTATATTTTATTTTGGGAAATGCAGAATTTCTAAACACTTCGAAAAAGCTACATTTTTTCCACTTTTCCTATTCCAAAAAGAATTAAATTTTTCTTTATAAAATTTATGGTATAGGTACACAATCTAGTTATCGAATTATTAATAAATTCAGAACGCAACTCAACCTTCTTGATGGCCATGGTAAAAGAACTGCGCATACCGAAGAAAATATCGCTCCAGTAGAAAATCCAAATTTATTAATTTGTCGGCGTGCCCAGGATTAGTACTGATTATTTCGTTCCGTACTTGCACGATATTGATCTGGATGTGATGTGGTTTCAACAGGATGGTGCCACATAACATACAACCAATGCAACAATAGATTTATTAAAAGAACAATTCGGCAATAAAACTATCTCGAGAAATGCACCTGTCAACTGGCCACCAAGAGCATGTGATTTTTTTAGGGCTATGTTAAATCGTTGGCCTATGCCGATAAACCAACACCGACCGAAGCATTAGAAGCTAACATAACTAGAGTTATTGCGGACATAGGCCCCAAATACTTGAAAAAGTAGTCAAAAATTGAATTTCAGGATGCCTGAAATTGTTTTCTAATGTAATGCCCGCTGTACACTCTCGCCGAGTGCTCTCGGGCGAATGTCTCGCCGAGAGGTCTCGTGCTCGTGCGATCATCTACACCACACACTACCAGGCACACCGAGACATAGCGAGTACAGCGAGCATTAAATATCATCGATTGTTCTGTCATTTAAAATAAACATATCAGAGATATGTATATCCATTTATTGCTATTTTATTTAAATTTAAAGTTCTGACGCTCTAAAAAAAACATCCTTTATAATCTTGTTAAGAAGTAAAGTTTAAAAAAATTTATTTTAATTATCTTATAACTTCTGACGTATAGTAGATTTTATTAAAAGGAAAACTTCTACAGAAACGTGAATAAGTAAACTAAACAAGCTTAATTCTTTAGCAGTCGCTTAATTTTCAAATTTTCCAAGTTGGTAACCATCAACATCTACTTTTAATAAAACTATTGGTTACTATGATTTTTATTAGGAAAAAAAGTGAGCGCAAATTGATAGAGAAATCTGATAATGCCATTAGATTTCTCTACCTAAAAAATACATTACAAGCTCTAATATCAATTTACACAATATTCGTTAATAGAAAAGTTATAGACCTTGAGCTAAAATGTCTTTTCTGCTTATATACACAGGATGATAATATAATTGCTAAGATTTGCTCTATTTTCTCTTATTGTTTTCGATATCCAATTTGCAAGTGATATTTACTACTTTCAATCTTAATCAAGTTTTGAACTTGAACAAAAATGAACAAATATTGTTCAAATTTTTTATCGAATCATGTAATCGGTTCGGCAAGTCTTATGTGGACAAATTGCAGTTGATAATGACGCGTCATTCAGCCAGATGTGATGTCATCTTAGTGGGGTAGTTAGCATTAAACCACGAGCGCACTTTGAAAAAGAAAACCAACACCAGAGGTATCACTCGCGTTCGTCCCAAATTCTTAATGCCCGCTGTACATTCTCGCCGAGTGCTCTCGGGCAAATGTCTCGCCAAAAGGTTACGTGCTCGTGCGACCATCTAAATTACACACTACCAGGCACACCGAGACAGACAAGGCATGGCGAGAGCACCCATCTACACTCTCGCTCTTGCCCTGTCCCGTCCTGTCTCGCCAAGAGTGTACAGCGGGCATTACAGATACATTGAGATAAATCTGCAGATACATTGACAAATTCCTTTCTCCGAGTCAAACACAGGACTCACAATCTATGTTAATAATTATCGATAAGATTACATGTTTTTTTCCATTGGTTCACTTCCTAATGGGAAAACGATCTCTTAAAAGATCCTAGCTCACGATCTTCTGCAAATAGAGCACCACCGAAAGAAGCAACGATGAATCAGGAGGCATAGATATGCCATTATAACAAATGCTAAAGCTCTTTCAAAGTTATTCGGCCATCGGAAATAATAAGTAAGTCGTTAGTAAGTTGTAGATATTTGCAAAAAACACTTCATGCCAAACAATGAATTTGTATCACCTTAGTAAGAGCTTGTCTACAGTGCATTTGTTCGAAAACTGTTTGTAGAATAAACCGTCGGTATCACATGGATGGAAACTTCCAAAACCCATACAGAATTGTGAACACAAGAACTTTGTTAATTGCTTTGTTATTTACGAGAAAGCAAACGATTGCATTCTTGGTTGATTATTTCCCTGTACTTTCGGGCGTAACTCTTTCAAGTACCTCTGTAAAATTGCATGACGTACCCCAACTTCCAGGTTCAAAAACACTGCCTTATAATAATTACAACTAGCAAGTAATTTCTACAACCAACTTATACTTCAAATGAGTTCTTTTTATTCATATAATTTACAATAATTCTTCAATTTTCAAGTTTTAATTTGGTAAAAGATAGTAATCATTCTTCTGAATTTCAGAGATCAGAAGATGTAAAAGACACACCAAGCTTTAAAATGTTTCAGAACAGTGGGATTTCAAGTTGTAAGTGCTAATTGAAAAGTCCAAACTTTTAGATGAGACAAACCACTTTGTAGAAAGTTTTAAAAAAATCTCTTATTTGGTTGACAATAGATTAATTGCAATGACTTTTCGTAACACACGATGAAGTAATGTTAAGAAAAGTTTTGGCTTCCGGACCACCCTATGTTTAAAATTATGTCGAGCATCGATTAATATTTAATAATAACTATTTACTACCAAAATATTCTTGCTTACTTGCGAAGTTATCTTGTCACTTCTTTCATCATGTTTGTAATCCTTCAAGTTAGAAACTTCTTAATCTCTTTATAATTATATTATCTCCACAAATTAATAGAACTTCATAGTTATGATAAGAAAAGTTTATATTTCCGGCTTCCTAACTTAATGTTGTGAATAAGCTTAATTTGGAACTTTTCAAAATTTGTTCTGAATTCTGTAATGGGATGCATATTATTCTATCGATTACTCTGAAATTAGTTTGGAATAAGTACAAAACTACAAACAATTCGATGTTTAATAAGATTTCAAAAGCCGAAGACTACATCTAAATATTTTGGATTCTTAATAACTGTTGATTCGGAATTCATTTAAATGAAAGAATGTGGTGTCCAGCTTAATCATGAACTCAACTCAGCGAAAAAGACCTTATAATGTCAAAATTTATAAAAGGAGCTCACGTGGGGTTATCAGTAAATTCTTGAACTTGCACGGTCAATTTAGCTACTTTCTTATTAATTTACCAAATCTCTTGCGAGTTTAGAAGACAATTTTTTAACACCAATAAGAAAATAATTTTTGTCGCGCTGGTACAGTGCAAATTTTTTGTGTATTATTAATTTATAATTTTTGCAATACCTAACTAAGAAAGCTTTCGGCAACTATGGTAAGTTTGTTTGTTAAAATTTTATTTATATGAGTGTACTTTTTATTTTGTACTTTTTTATTTTCTTACTGTCTTCTCTTACTGAAGAAATCATTCTGACGCTTTCTAAAGAGTAAGAACTTCCCTTAAACTTGAACTTGATAAGAACTTGTCCAAAGTCAAGTTCTTGAAGTTATTTGAAATTAGAAACCGTAGGCTATTATGGGTTACTTCAGAGTCACACATTATACATAGAATCGACTACCGTGGTTAATAAATGCAGTAACGTTTATTTTTTGTACGTTTCATTTTAGTATATCTCATTGGCTCAGTGCAAATTTTGATCATCTGAGAAAATGAATATTTAATTATGTTACTGAGCTTTTCCAATCTCCTACTTTCGGTTTACATCGTAGACAAAGCTTTTTTTAGGAAAGATAAGAAAACTTTTTATACTACTATTTCAATAGGGCGATTAATTTCACACTAAAGTATCAACTGTGTAATTAAGGATACCCTGTTGAAGTATTGTAAGGTACTTATGGAAGTGAGGCAAGTAGAATTCAGCTTGTGAAAGTAAGTTTCTTAGATCCATATGATAGATAAAAAACCGGATTTACTTCTGAAATATTCGGGATCCTTTGTAAAAAATTACCTTTGCCAAATTAATGTTTCATTTACGTTCCGTCGCCGTCAGCCAATTAGTCAAGAATATTTTAACGTATAGTGGGAATTAGCCTTCAATCTGTTTATTTATAACTTCATATTTCAATAACATAATTTCGACAGAAAAGATAAATTTCTTATTGCTTGGAGATAAAATTGTTTAGTACGTCATACAACCCTCTAGTCGTAATATTCACGTCAAAATTACGTTGAAATAATTATATCGTCGTGAAATTATCGATACTTTTCAGGATATTTTTCTAAAAAATTAACATTTTTAATAAACTACATTAACCTTAGCTACATTTAAAATTTCATCATAATTACATGGAAAATTCAGTTAATTTTTAAAATTATAGTCGTTTATAACACCAAGCGGTCATTAAATTTCCTCCAGATATAGTTTTTAGAGGAAAAACGGAGATAAAGCATAAAGTATAGAATAAAGTAGTAACACGTGTAATATATGGGTAAAACCGAACGGTACTGGGGTGGTAGTACCCCCCGGCTGTCGGCACTTGCTGCATGATGAACGACGGCCAGCCCTTCCGTCCAGCCACCGAATTTAGTTTAAATTATGGTGTATGTATGTATATTGGGAAGTTAACATTAATAATTATACAAATGCAGATTAGCAAAACGTAACGATAAATTCACAATACAGCGTCAATTGTTTCATTTAAGGTAGGCTTCCTACCGCACAAAATACAATTTACTCCAAAATTGTTGGAAGTATAAAATACAATATGTTATTATGATGGGGAATAACTAATAATAAGGGTTGATAACGAGAAATAAACATTGTGCAAACTAGTCATAACAAGCATGAAATTGATCCACGTATACGACTTATTTTTAATCTTGAAAACGGACGTTTTCAAATAATTATATCTAAAACTTTTCTCTAAGAAAAATATCAGCACTTGAAAATTCCAGAAAAATAGTACATAGTTATTTCTTGATCTAGGTGTATTTAAGCAAAAATAGAGATATTCCACAAAATATAAACATGAAATTGAAAAAAAAAACATGAATTTCAAAATTTTAGTAATTAAAAAATCATCTTTAACAAAATGCTGTGTTTTCTGGAGGAGTACAACGCAATTTTTGTTTTTATATCGAACACTCTGTATTATTTCCTCATTCATTTATTTATATTTTGTTTTTTTTCGCTACAATTTACAAAAAGTTTCCCACTATTGATTTTTGCAAACCGATTAATACATTTTTGCATTTCCTTCAACCTCGAGTATTAGTTAAAAATCACCTTTGAATTATAATTGTATATTCAAATTCTTCCGAAAAGTTTATTAAACTAAAAATTTTCCTAAATTTTTCGTGTTATAATTTCTAATTACTACTAACTCAAAAACAACTAAACTTTAAACTGTGTTAATTAAAATGAAAAGATTTTAATTAAAACATTCAGTGCACATTTTATCTTGTAATAATTATAATTAAAATAAAATTAAATTGTCAAGAGATTTGGTAAAAGCAGCACCTAGCCCTGAGTTTAAACCCGTATTTTCAATTTATTAAAAAATTAAAAAGGTGTTTACTGGAAGAGATTTATTTATGCATAATTTTTTACCAATATTTGTTCAAAACAACATTTTTTAATTGAGAGCAACGAAAAACTTGAAGAAAAGCCAATACTAAAAAAAATTGACTACATTTATATCTCCTATAATAAATTAGCTTAACTCAAACTTCCAGAACTATGATTTATAAGAAATGCCTGGAGATATTAAGCAATTAATTACATTATATAGGGTGGCCCATAATGTGGTTATTACTTGGAAAAAGTTTTGGCCCAACAATTTTTTTTTAATTATTTTTAATAGCAATTAGAAAAACCGTAATCTAAAAACTCATAGAAAGTGATTTTCATCAAGTAATTTTACTTTTCAGAATTGCAATTTGTTTGTGTGACATTTGTGAATGGCCATTTTAGCATCTTCCTTACGTGATACATGAAAGGATCAAATCTCGCATTAAGGATAGCCCATCAACTACATCGTTCTTCATTCTCATCGCCATTCTTCTCCTTCGACAGCGTCATTGTATTATATTCCTTCCAAAAGCATACCGCGTTTCACAAAATGTAGGAGCCATTTGTTACTTATCAGTATTAATACCTCAATATTTCATTGTAATATTACATCAACCCTATTTAAAATTTTCGTTTCAATTCAATTAGGAAACAATTAAAATGAACAAATTATAATTCAGAAACTTTATTGGTCGAGAAACATTGCCAAAAATGTTTTTATTAAGTGCATCAATTAAATAAAATTTTTCACACCAATTTTCAATTAGTAAGTTTGAGTAAATTTTGTTGTACTGAAATTTAACATCGGGCAAAATTTTAAAGCTTCTAACATTTTTTAATCGATAAATACTAATACTAATTAATAATTTTATTACAACTCGACGTATTGTGTGCCAAATTTTAAAATCGTAAAGCAGATTATAAAATTTTACGTAAACCTGTTAGGAAATATCACAAAAATTTAAAAAAACTGCAGACAAAACTAACTTATAAATAAGTAATAAGATAACATTTTTCCTCTCTTATTTTGGAGTCAATAATTCTTTTTCAGGTCTCAAACATTTTGTGTACTTACTGGATAAAACGGTTTTGTTCATAGATAAACCAATTTTCAATATAAATTGGAAATCTATTGAAATCTATTTTTTTCAGGATTAAAATCCACACTGCACTATCTGTTAGGCTGGTTCACTATATAAACTGAAATTTAAGGTTTGTTTAAGTAATTAAGTTTTTTGCCAAACAATTTTAAAAACTTTTAATATAAATTGAAATTTTTGTTGCAATAAATTGTAAAAGTTTGCTAAAATATTTTATTTGAAAAGAATTCGAGAATTTTTCAGTAAGTACACTAATAATATACGCTGAAAGGATAAACCACCTTCAGACTTAATCTAGCACAGTTTCAATGTTTAAACCCTTTCGCTTCACCCTATTGCAATCACTTCACAGTTGCTTGAACAGCGTCTATCGATTTCTAATACGATTCTTGGATGGTAATTTTTAAATTATAAACGATAAACTTTCAAGTTATTCACCTTTGATGTCCTTCTTTTAAAAGCATTTTGATATTGATTGCAAAAAACCTATCTCACCCTATAAACACATTGCAAGTTGCTATAAATAATGCAAATTCGTCTTGCGTTTTTTCTTAAAATTTTGTTAGATATAAATATTAGATAAAAGGGTATCGTAGATTTGGATTTGTAGCGTTGAGGTGTAGCTTGCCCGGGGCAATGCGTGCGCCACGACGCCCGCACAATGTGCGGAAGTCTCACCCATATATTTATGGGAAACGCCCTCAACCCAACCATAATTTCTAAGAAGACATGGAATTTCTACAGAATATGGTTTTTTGTAAGGATTGCGTTTTTTCTAAGGCTCAATAAAACATTATCCGAAAAGTTTTTAAAAGTTGGAAAGGTTACTGGATATTTATGGCTCCTTTAACTAAAAAAGCTCAATTAGTATCTTCCAACATTAAAATAATAAATTTCATCTTGTAGCTACTACACACAACTAAATCACGAAAAATCGACTACTTAGTAATTTGTAAATGTGTCTTCAAATTGACGGGCGTCTGTGACACAGTCCAACTGCCTGAATGTGCTGAATGGCTGAATGAACTAATACTAATTTAAATTATTTCCTGTACCATTGCTCAATTCTTTGAAGTGTTTTCTATTTGTATATCAAAGTAGCAACTTTTGTTGATTCAAAAATAGTAAATAAAGTGATCAGTCTGTCTAAGTATTTTTAAATAAGTGGTCATGAAACTTAGTTACATACTTGGCATTTTAAATACCGCGCTTAATTCTTTTGATTTGTGAAATTTACTTCGCTTTGTAATTTATGGCAAATTCTCAAATTTTTCGTATAAACACGAATCTCTATTACGTAAGTAGCTTTGGGTTCCTCCTAAATTCTAATAAACTCCTGAAAAAGGTAATAAAATTTAATAATCGGGAAAAAAACTTGTAACCTTTCCGAGAGCTATTCTAATAGCAATGTCTGCTGCCTTATCTTCGGTAATTACTTAAAATATCGCATCAATTTTCTTAATGATTTTTGTTACTTATGCTTTTTAAAAAATAAAAATGTAATTGCACACAAAAATTGGTAATTATGAAAAAAAAAAAAAAAAAAATGTAAGCCACGGCAGTGGAGTGATGTGATCGCTGGTTTCGTTACGAGCGGAAATTCTGAGTTCAATCTCGGACGCATCAGAATTTCTTAGCTCGGCTTTCCAGTGGACATTCTCACTCCGTGGTGAACCAAAAAACCAACCAACCAAAAAACCAACCAACCAAAATACCCAATCCAAAAAAACATAAACAGACAAAAATACTGAACAATTTAAAAATTAACATTTAGAAGTGCTAATAACCCAGTAGTTGATGCACGTTAAAATGTAAATAAAAAAAAAAAAAAAAAAATGTAGGTACTGAACTGCAACCAACTTAGGAGTTTCCCAAAAATACTTTGCACTTGATAGATATTTAGCTTATATTACTATGACATCACGACATAAACATAATTACAATGAAACAAACATTTTAATTTTATTAACAATCAACTACCAGCAAAATACAATTTCAATTGAGAACAAGCAAAGCCTGCAGGAAAGATGTGTAGAACTAAACTTTTCGATGTTATAAAATTTCCTTCGGAAAATCTCTGTCATTCCCCACGTAAAATAATTGTTGAGGATTAGAGAAATCCTGAATTCAGATGTACACCGAAAAAAACACGAAATTATTATATTTTTTAAATTGGTGTTTGTAAGATGTGGGTAAATAGAGATACAGCTCCAATAACAGAAAGCTCTGGCTTCTTTTATCAACATTGATAAAATCATATTAAAAGAATGGAATGAAGTAATCACCATCATATTGGACTGACAACTTTGAATTCAGTTCCTCAATATGTGTACAATGTGATTTACCACATTTTAGAGCAAAATATACGATGTATTATACAGTGCTACCTGGTTAATCGAACCTAATTTGATGTAAGATAATTTTTGTATGGTTCAATCTTCTGGATTAGCAAATTTCATTATTCGTATCTTAAGATGATCGAGATGTTCTGTGGTAGCCACCCCATAACTTTACATTACCGTGTGTTACATATTATTACGTATGCGGTATGTTATACCTGTGAACGCGTCCCTGAATTATACATTAAATTATTTCTTACCGTTTTTCGTCGCCCCTAAGATTCGGAACTCGTATACATGGTCTGATTATACATATAAAATAAAACAGTAGCTTTTACAGAAACCAGTGGAATTTGCTGAATCTCGTCAATCCTTTCATGCGCGCCAGTCTCACTCTCAAATTTTATGTTTCTATATGTGACCCACCTGTGATGGCACACCAAAGTAAATCAGAAAAAAAACACTCTCCCCTAAATGAAAGTTTTCAATTGCCCCGAGTCTTACTCTATTGGCTTGGTAATTTATTATATTTTTATCACAATTGGTAGTTAAACCAATTATCACTACTGAAACTCCAAGAAATAAAAAAAAAAGATCCACCCTTGGTCCTCAATTTCAGCCGCTTTCCTCGTGTTGAAAGTGACCGTTTTCCTACCTTCATAACATTTGGATGCATCGCTTCGCCTGATTTTTGTTGTTTTAAGTAAAATTTTGTAGGTATAACTAACCACACAAATGACATTCCAGGCCACAAATACTGATCGAAAAGAAGTGGACTTTATAGGACATTAAGATTTACTTCGTTTTGATAGAAAGCTAAATCTACATCTACGTTTACACTTCACACTAAAACCCATATCATAGTTTAAAAAATCCTAGTCTACACTAAGCCAAAACTGAGTAGTCACATAAACCATTTATTTCATTTAAGCTCCAAAACCAACGAAGCTTAGCGTTTGATTGCATATACAAGGATCAGGATCCAAAATTGGTCAAATTAGCAAAAATCAAACAAGTTCGATTATTACAAAATTTATTACCATTAAAATTGATTGTAGACTGAACGATAATTTCAGGTATTAAAACACACATATAACTGAACATTAAAAACTGCTGAAGTTCAAAATTAGATCGTTAAAATTATCTGCTTTTTGCATCATACCTTAAACACTATTTCTACTGTCTTTCTATTCTAAACAGTTCCTTAAATTTAACCTAAACTTAAATCTCATCTTAAAATCCAATAAGGGTCTTTCAAATTAATTGCATTGCATTGTAAGGTTGAAGCTTGTAAGAACCAATCAAATTTAAGAAAGTTCCTAGGCTTTATTTATTTATGTCCAACGTAATAGTCAGGATTTTGACCTGACCTTTGAAGAAGTTAACTATAACATAGAGTTCACTATTAGTAGAGGTAATAAGAGATAATTGTATTGTATTGGAAGAAAGAAATTTGCAAGAACCAAATAAATTGAAGTATTTTCTCCGAGTTTCTTCTATAAGTGTACTTCAATTTGATTGCTTTTTGAAAGAGTCTACCTTACAATGCAACTAATCTCTATGTCAACAGCTCTTAACAATGCAATACTACTAATCTCTATGCAAATGAAGCATTTTACAGTTATTAGTATATGTACCCAATTTTAATTTATTATGAACAAATAATTCGTAGTATGAAGCGTCGTTCAACAGAAATGCTTAAATTATTAAAAGAGTTCAAGTTTTGTTTCATTTATAACATTATGAAACAACTCGCATTGAGGTGTGGGGTTGTTAATTTCAAGTCTAAAAACATGAAATTTTGAAATGAAATTATAATTGAAGTTGTGTTAAATTTTGTATGATGTGATTTTACAGCATGAGCTGAATTTCCTTTACTGTGATATAACTAGAACACGAAAGATACTAATATATGTAATAACACTAATAACGACCAAGATGCGCCCCACTGAGACTTATCTACTATCGGAATGCTTATCTGTGTTCACATTACTAAACTCAAACTATGGGTTGATGGTTAACCCAAGAGGAAAGTCAAAAAACAGGCTCAGAGAAGTTATTTGGCGTTTCTAGCATGAATAACTAAGTACGGCATGAAATGTTAATTAAATTACTGGTCGGTTATTTCAAGATGCCACACTTAGTTATTCATGTTAGTTAGCAATGCTTTAGTTAACCCTAAAATAATTATACTACAAATTAGTTATTGACTCAAGTAATAATTTTACAGACTTAACTTTTAAAAGTTTTTAAAAACGTTTAATTTTTTAATCAAAATTTAATCTCAATTAACGCCTTCCTATTTACACAAAACTAAACAAGTGTAAAAAGAGGTAGTCGAAATACGAATTTATTTATTATATGCAAATGAAACCAAACATCACTCGTAGTTTTCGCAGGAAACTCGTCAAAAATTTCGTCGGCGAAATATTTACTCACGTAAAACCAAGTCGGAATGTGAAAAAGCAACAAACCACTGACCGTAATGACGAACAAAACGGATTCAATAGCGCGGAAACGCCATCATCATTTCACCTCAAACTCACCTGAAACAAATAATTAAAGTAAGAAACCAAACAATATTAAACACTTATAAATAAAAAAAATTAGATTACTTTCTACTTCAGCAATTTCGTCTCCTACCAACTCGTAATTTAATAAGAAATAAAATAGATCCAAAAATTTCTACAGAAAGCTGTAAATTAACGAGAAGTTAAGCGTGTCGTCTAAAACACAGTGACTAAAAGCTTTTTTTATGTTCACACTTTCACACATGTGAATAAGTTTTCAAAAACTTCTTTAGTTTTAGCGTTAAGCTTTGCAAAATGTTCGTCGACAAAAAGTAACCAAGAAATGTTGAAATTCTCTGTATAAATAGCAATAAGTTTTCATTTACAGTTGGTAAATGAAAAACCTGTGTAATCACATTTTAAATTTAAATATTTATATCGAACGTTAAAAAATGTAACAGGGCGATCTTGTTAACGGTGACTTCATTTTCCATTGATTGCAAAGGCAATTTAGGAAAAGGAGGACCAATCAATTATGCTAATAAAAAGAATTCGTTCGAGAATTTTTAATTAAACTTACAATTTTGCATGCTGCTTAAATCAGCAGTAAAACATTTGCAACAAAATCGGCGTGTCAATTTTGTTGCTAATCGGGATTTTCACTTAACGCTTCATCCCTGATTCAATAAGACGTTTGTTATTCAATTTAATTGGCCAAAAATCTCAAAAAGTGTTAAATATTCGTATTAATAAACTACAGTATTATAATGCAGTGCTGGTAAACAGCAATGTTGCTGTACAATTTATAATCAAGACAGTCTTGGCACTTTCAAGAGAAAAGTTGTAACTATTAGTGGTCTCCTAGTTAGAACATAAAAGTAACAAAAATCACTTGATACAAAGCGAACATAATGTTATAAAAAAACTGCGTTCTTAAGATTGAACTTCAGATGATATGAACGTAATGTGTAAGTTTTGACCGATTACTGTAGTAACAATACATCATTAAATATTAAAATACTCGTAGTACAATGTTTGCATTCGGCAAATATTTTTTATCACTAAGAACATTTCTTTTATTATCCTGTAGAAATTTTATATTTTATTTTTGTCTGACCATATTGTAAGAGCAAAATTGTATCTAACTTGAAGTTTATTACTACGCAACAATAAAAAATAAAATCGTCAAGGATTTAAAAACCATTTCGTTAAAGAATTGCAAGACAACTTTGCGTCAGTTATTTGTGGTTAATTTTATATCATTTACAGTCGATTACCGTGTTCCTGGTCAAATTAATCATTTACGACTTGATTATAGCAGGTCCTGCTGCGATCGTTGGAATGCAAATTCTAATATATTATCATTCCAACTGATGGCTTCTCAAGATGCGGTAACAAAAATTCTTAAAATTTTAGAAAATCAGAACACGAAATTAGAGACTGCCACGTTATTTTGTAAACTTACTAAACCTCTAAGTAAGTACCTTTTATTTTTCCAACGCGTGCATACTGACGTGTAATTTCTGCTTTTGTATTCAATATTTGTCTCACACATTGTAATTATTTGATTGTGCCACGACTCTCGACTATTACTATCTTTCATTAAATCTGTGTTTTACTGGAGAAGTTGCTCCAGACTACATTGTATTTCAGGACCTACATCCTTGCTTTCCGCAGTTATCATTAGGAGCTGGTCTATACAATCGTGGCAACATAAACTAGAGAAATCCAGACTAAATCTGAATATTTATTTTTGAGCATCTCTCTCATTAGGGGTTGCGTTTCAGAAGGACGGTTTGTGTTACAGGATAATTCCCCAAAAAGCAAACTATTAGTCAGCCAATTTACTATCAAGGTACTAACTAGATAAAGTAATAAAAATTACCGGAAATGAAATATTTGACAATAGTTTTAACTAAAAGTTAATTTATACACAAAACTATCCTTTCCACCCTGAAAATTTGTTCTAAAGCGGCCATACCATCACTCACAGCTAAAAAATCCGAAACAATTAAATCAATGCCAGTAGCAAGGATTGAACAAAATTAATTATTTTAAATAAAAATATCCTGAAAATGCACCAGAAATTATTTATACTTAGTCTTGACAAGTAAATTATTCCTAGTTATTTATTTTCAATTCGAGATTCATTTGAATAATATCGTCTGCATGGGGTACTTGTAAGAAAATTGACGCAGAAGTTGGCAGAATAAGATGGATCAATTCACTTCATGAACGAACTATCCTGCAGACGACTCACTTCTAGGATATTATTTAACCCGCAAGAAATAAGTGCATTACTTCATCAACCTTGACGTACAATTTACCCTATTTTAGTAAAATAGTAAAACCTACAAAAAAACTTCCAACAAAATATATTTATACAATTACAAATTTGGCCAAAAATCCAAAATATTATAATTTTTATAAACTTATGATATTATAAAAGTCGGTTGCTTTAGGAAAATTGAATTTTCCTAATACAATTCCTCACATTTTTATGCCTATTTCCCTAACCAAAACCATATTTAAATTTCAAATTTTTTAAATTACGTTGTGAACGAACTACCTCCACCATCTACCACAAAAAAGTTGACATTAAAATCAGACATTGTAACTCACAAAAATTTTAACTAATCGCACTATAAACAAAATAATAAAATTATGTGCGGTACGAAGTTTGAATTCATTATTTTAAATTTGGAGTGGTAGCAAACATGAAATGTCCTGATAACGATCCCATAAGGTGAAACGTTCTCCTACATCCAAGTGCTTTAATTATTACTTCGACGATACAGTCATGACAGGAATATCACATCAGTTATAAACGAGTATGAATATTCTTAGGTACAATTAAGATTATCTTGATAATAGTAGCGCTGATTACAACTGCACTATATTGTAAATGCGTATTACATCACAACTGTGTAAAGCTCTTATCAAAGCTCAAAATCTGAATTAGTATTCCCCTTGCTGTATATGTAGATCGCGTACAAATACAGTTCACGTAATAATTACGCCAAGTAGTACTCAATTGGGTTGATATGAAAGATTATGAATAAATTTTTTTAGAAATCATTACATGACGAAGCCAAATAGCAGCACATTAAACTTCATAACCTCATCACTGCACACATAAGATTATTGATTCTAATTTATTACCCCCATAATATAAATCTTAATTATAAAAAGTGTATTTCAATCAATTCCAATCAAATTGTGTCAAAGGTTAAATATTTGACAATATTAAATTCTTCGTCTGATTAAACGATATTGTCTATAAAATATAACAGAAAGGTTCGAAATAGAAATTGATAACCAAATATTATTATTTTACTTTCAAAACTTTTAATATTTTCCTAAGTGATTACATACGTGGTAGATAGAAAAATGTAATGAAAATTTCTAAAAAATATTCAGCACAAATTTAAATTTCTTACTACCACGTGAAAGACTTTTGTTGTCAATATTTATATTGCAGAAGTTCAATGGAATTCTACAAAATAATGTGCAAGGTGAGCAATAATTTGCTTACGCTAAAATATTGATGAACGTAGTTTCTTTATTTTCAAATGTAATACAAAAGATGTAGTACACGGGAACGAAGATACATCCATCTTCCTCTGGTTGTTCCTCAATTATTCTGCCTTCTTCTTTCCCATTTATATTTGCATCCTAAATTTGGCAGCGATGTCAGTATCTTTCGTTCGCTTAATATCACATCTCATTCCTTATCCAGTTTTCATGAACTGTAGAGTTTGTTTCACTATGCCACGTCTGCAGCATATCATTAAAAATGTACCACTAAAACAAAACTTATTGTCTTGCCCATTTTTAAGATTTCTTAGCCTCTTTTATAATTACGACTTAACAGATTTAAGTAATCATTTCGGTAAATTTCATCTGTAGTTCACTACTTATTTTTTCTTCCGAAGAAAATAAAGATGCACGATTTTAAGCAACGTCGTATCTTGGGCGTGGTGAAGGTAGCGTGGGCCACGGTCGCACAGATTTATTATTTGATAAAAATTTAGTTAAAATTAAATATTATTATGTAGTTTATGTTCTAGAAAAATCTTCCCCTGACATGAAGGGCACTAATAGTAAATAATCGGAAAACAGAAAAGTTGGGGGGGGGGGGCAGAGCACAGAAAGTCATTCGTGGTTTGTGCAAGCAGAAATACTTATTTTTGCAAAGGGTACAAAAAAGGTTAAAAAACCACCATAATTTAATTTCACTTAACAAAAAATAATATTTAATTTTGATTATTCCCGCATCGATGGGGTTAAAAAAACAAGAGGTCAAAGGTCACTTTTTGCAACAGAATATTCCTGCTTCAATATTTATTCGTTGTTGAATAAAAAATGTAAATTTGTTTTCGTTTATCGATGTTTTTAAATAATTATTGTATGACTAAATATTTAACATTAAAATAAAATTTGGTTCGAACTGGACAGGGGAAGGTAGTGCAAATTAAAATGCTTGCCACAAGCGCATTCTACCCTCCCTTACGGTTCTGTTTCTAAGTTCCGATTTACAATGGCCATAAACATCAAAAATACACAAACATAAAAAATTCAACTGCATTTGTCGGCCCATACACCTATTAATTGAATAAATGATAGTAACTCACAAACAAACAAATCGCCAATATGTTTGCATAATTATTTATTTTATGATATATGTAATTGCATTTTTTATATATTTTAACAATGGAATTAAGTAACGTATGGATACAAAACATGGGTACCATCCCAGAAAAAGGAATCAAAAATACAAGCAGCTGAAATGAGACGAACGAAGGCTGCACAAGAATGGATAAAATGAAAAACAAAGACATACGCGATTAATTGCATTTATTTTCCATTAATCAAAAGATCTCAGAATATAAGAAGAACAAAAACTATCGAATTTTTTAATGACGAAAATACACACAGCAACACTTTTAAAAAAGCAAAGCATCTAATTTTTATTAAATTTCAGACACTCTGCAATTGTGAAAAAAATAGTATGAACACCGTGTGGATACTTAATTTATTCACTCAATTCAAAGTTCAAACTTACGTAAATTCATTAACTAAATACGCCTTTCCCTCTTGGCTCGTAATACTACGTTTACAGCTAGTATACTTTTTTTTATACAGTTAAGAACTACAGTACAAATACAATACACAAAGGAATAGTATTGAGCTACTCAGTTATTATTTGAATTTAGACTAGAAACTTATACTACAAACAAATCATAAAAATAAATAAATTCAGAAATGTTCCATTCCTCTTCATTTTCCTATTTATTTGTTTTATTTTACGTTAACTGGAACAATCATAAGTCATAACAAAGATTACAGTTGAGGAATAAGTCATTAATAAGTAATAATAAATATTATTGCTACAAATCTATATGACAACGAGTGGATGTGAGTCGGATGTGGTTGTTCGGCCTTCGGCCTCACTGGATGAGAGATGTGGCCATCACATGACTTTACCATACAATAATCTTGTGGTACGATATTATGTCTTGCACACTAATTTAATACAGTTTACAAAAACGTAGTTAACGATTTTGGCCGCTCCCTATGATTTGGTGTCCATGTGCGAAAATTTTATCGGCTGTCACTCTATACCAAGTCACCTTCCAAGGATCATTCCTTTTATCGATAACTCGATGTTATAAATTTTTCTTGTAGCTGTAGCTGACACTTGGCATCTGCGGAGCAGATGCGGGCGATAACCCGCTTATCTCCTTCATCTGGTTTTGAGACCTGACGTTGAGAATTTTATACAGGGATTTCAAACCCGAGGAGCGGCGTCGAGCCGTAAATTTTTCTTGTAGCTGTAGCTGACACTTGGCATCTGCGGAGCAGATGCGGGCGATAGCCCGCTTATCTCCTTCATCTGGTTTTGAGACCTGACGTTGAGAATTTTATACAGGGATTTCAAACCCGAGGAGCGGCGTCGAGCCGGTGTCTTGTTTATTATTGCGCTATAAGGTAAGCAGTGCGGGGCCGGAGGCTAACGTCGAATTGTCCACGCGTGCACGCACGCGTGAGATAATCCCCGCGCCCGCGGCGGCGCGATGTGCTTACCTTGGGCCCCTTCTACAATAACAGAGCCTCAGTCGCGCCGTTGCTACATCGTTTTTATTAAAATATAAAAAAAAAAATTTTTTTACAATTTACAAACTTAACAATAATCTAACAATAGGCGCTGAAAAAAAAAATTAAAAACACAAGCTGAAAAAGAAGAAGATTAATTGGACAGGACAATGACGGATATTTGTAACCTCCCTGAGGCAGCGTGAACACTCCTCACTGGAACACGTCGTCCTCGGAGTCAGTGTCTGAATACGTGACGTCTGGGGCTGTGGTCGTTTTTCATTGGTCAGCCCATTGGCGTTCCAATAAACGACTTTTAGGGCTGCGGGAAAAGTTGTCGTCATGAGATTTTAGAAGTGATGGCGTGAGCTGGAGGACAGGAAAGAAGTTAGTCGGACCTGGCAAAATGGCTGAGGGCTTTCTGGATCTCCTCGGAGGACATTCCGAACCTGACGAGCTCCAAGGTAACCCTGGCTATTTCTTGCTTGGAAGCGGTGAATCTACCGTTGTTGTCGGTAGGAAGATTATTAGAAGGCTTGTCTTTTTTGGGAGCCTGAGATACATTCTGGGAAGAAGCTGGTTGGGTGAGTTTTGACCTGGTCACCTGGACGTTCTGGGAGAGAGCTGATTGGGTGGGGTTTGACCGGGCCACCTGAGCGTAAGAACGTTCATTGGTGACCGGTTTGTAGCGTCTTGCCTGGTTGTTGAGGGGAACTGGTCGAGGGGGAGCTTGCGCTCTCCACATTTTGGGGTACGATTTGCAGCCCTGGTAGCTAGCTGGGTGGTCACCACCACAGTTAGTGCAGGTTGCCGTACCCTTGGGCCTGCTGCACTCGGCTGTCCAGTGCAGGCCTGGACATTTTACACACCTGGGTGTGGCCTTGCAACAACTCTGAGCATGGCCGAAAGATTGGCAGCGATGGCACTGCCCAATCTTAGTTTTAGCGTGGGGCACTTCTATTTTGACGCATATGTCATGAACCCTATCCTCGTTAAAAATATTGGCGGAGGTCGATGTCTTGGGCATGGTGACCATGAGAAGAGGAAGAGGTCTCCTGCCCCGACTGCTCCTCATTCTGCCCACTGTGCAGTCGTAACCTTTTGCAGTAAGGTCCTCCTGGACCTCTTTTACGTCTATGTTGATGGGAATGCCCCTAATAACCGCTTTTAGGGGCTTTTCCTCTCTCAACTGGTGGAAATACCATCCACCTTCTTCGGGAGTAACTACTTCCTCGAAGTACTTATATATCGCCCTGTAGTCGTTTTCGCTGGCGGGAGTGATGCTCAGTCCGCCAGCGAGTAATTTAGCTTTTGTGAAGCGGATCCCACGCTTCCCGAATTCACTCTTTATGCTGCTCCACTTGGCAGTATCCCTTAGAACTAACGGAGGGATTCTGGTTTTAAGTGGAACTGCCAAAGGGGATTCTTGACGGGACGTCTGGCTAGGGGCTGGAGGAGTGTTACGTGATTTATCTATATTTGAAGTGGGGAGTGATTGGTCGGGTAGTTCTTGCTCTTCCAATTGGATGGTCTGCTCGTCTACCAACATTGGTTGGATGTCAAGCACACCCGCCAATTGGGAGCCAATAAAGTCCTCTAGTGGAGGGAGGTTAACAAAATTATCCGTTTCGTTAGTACTTACCTGTACGTTACTAATCGGCTTCTTTTTCTTTGAGGATCTGTCTCGGCTTCCTGACATACTGCTTGAGGCAGGTCTCGACTTTTTTTGTTGCAGCTTGCGCCTGCTTTCCCGATCGCGCTTTCTCTCCACATCTTTTGGCACATCCTGCACTTTTAATTGGCTGGATTCGGTCTTTCCTGAATGGTTGGCCGGTAAAATCGGCTCCTCCTTTTCCGGCTCTTCGGTGGTCATCGTGGCTTCATTGTTTTTGGCAGATACAGGGTTGCTCGGAATAACCGTTTTCTCTTTGGTCGCGCTTTGCCGCTTGGCCTCAAACTTTTCCAAGCAAGAGGTGATCATGTTCTTGTAACCCATCAGCTTCTTGTGAGTGCTGATGGCGTTATCGTAAACCGCCTTTACATTTTGATAAGAGCGGCTATTCGGTCTTTCACCCAAACTTTGATAAAACGCCTTCGTCGGGCTCGATCCATACGCGTCTAATTCTTTCTTCGTGTTGGCTGCCAAGTTGGTCTGCTCCAGTAGGGAAGCTTCCAAATTGGCTAGCATGCGCTGAAGTTCCACTTCGGTTAATTCGGATAACTTCTTGGAGCTTGACATATTCTTCGATGACAGTTTGAATCTTGGCTAAATTTTTCTTTCGGTAAGTGGATTTATCTAGACAGTTGCCCATAACATAACTTGCGACATTATTAGGTGTCGCCCTCTACCGACCACAGTACCAAACATACTCATCGTGTCACTAATTTACTCCCAATCTCACGTTCCCGTAGACCGATGGAATATCGTTAATGCGCGACATCATATGATGGTGAATCGAGTCACTTTCCAAAGATCATTCCTTTTATCGATAACTCGATGGCAAGATTTGATGCTATTATTTTTCGGTGAGTGGATTTATCTAGACAGTTGCCCATAACATAACTTGCGACATTATTAGGTGTCGCCCTCTACCGACCACAGTACCAAACATACTCATCGCGTCACTAATTTATCCCAATCTCACGTTTCCGTGGACCGATTTTAACCAAAATCTAATCAAATCTAAGTTTCAATATAAAAGTACTAAATATAAAATTTGGTTGAGAAATTCCTATTAGTTTGGGCGCTAGAGCGCACACAAAATTAAGTGACATACAGACACACAGCCACACAGACACACAGACACACAGACATTTCTTGATGTTGGGTCTCTTTCAACTCGTTAGACCTCAAGGAATATAAATCCGTGAAAATCTGAAAAAAAAATTTTTTTCGATTACATAACTTTCCCATTCGGTATGGTAAAGTAAAAACTACAAAAATCTGGACCGTCCTAAGGATCGACGTCTTTCTTGTTGATTTTCAGTTTCACATTTTTAAAACGCGATTTTATGAAACAATAATTTTTCAGTTGTTTTATTACACTTTGATGACACATTTTTGTGTTTTGCTAGCAGGAAAATTATCACACAAGAGATTAAAGCACTTTAGTCTTTAGTCATCTAATAAAGATGCGTTAATTGCTTGATTGCCTAAAAGTAGTTTATTGGGTGTATAACGAATCAAATCTCTTCTTTTTTCAATTCAATTAACATGCATTGGCACTGACATCAAGTGTTTTGCGACGATACGAATTTTGTGTATTAAAAACAAGATACAACAAAATGCCAGGAGCCAGGAGGAGATTCAATGCAATTTAGGGAGTGTTTAAAATCCTCGGCGAGACGTATAATCGCGATTGAACTAAATTTTCAATTGAGGCAGATGTGCAAAATTTTAGCCAAACGTAAAGTTGTGCAATTTTACAAATTACCAAAAAATTGGTGAAAACCTTGAATGGTTATTATTATTTAAAAAAAGATTTGATGATTTAATAAAATCGAAGATTAGTCTTTAATTTTGCTTAGCTCTTCCTGTAATAACGTTGGAATGGAAGGTCAAGACTCTAAATAAACAGTCGAAAAAGTAAAAAGCACCAAGAGAAACAAAATATTTATCACCCTGACCAACACCAACAACGATGAAACATCAGATCCAAAAAACATTCTAGACCTCCTCCAACTTTACTCCAAAACATAATTAACCTCGTTTGAAAATTTATTGGAAAAGAAAATTATTATACCAAAAATATGGTTAGGAATAGAAATGTATATTAGTGGTGAGTCAAATGTTAAGATAGATCAGGTTTTTAGACTTAGGGTGAGTTGTACCAACGTCGGTTAAACCTCGTTCAACTTTGAACTTACTTAGTACAACCAATCCAAATGGTTAAATACGTTTCTTTTAGCCATGTTGATTAGTTGAACTGAGTTCAAAGTTGAACGGGGCTTAATCGACGTTGATACAACCCACCCTTAAAAAGAAAATAACTAAAATTAAGATATTACGTTACTAATGCATAAAGGTAGCTTATTTTACATAAAAAGTTCTCATTATTCGAATTCACTGCTTCTTTAGATCCAACAACTTGACTAACCCTAAACATGCAGCGTACAGGGTGGCTCAATTTCGATCCTTCTTATGGGGAAATCGGTAACTATGGGAGATATCAAAAAATAGATGGCGCATCCTCGATCTCTTTTTTTGAGAAAATTTGAATGGCGCAAACCAGAATTTGCTATCTTTTTTTGTTTTCGAGTTATAGCCAAAAGTTTGATAATTAGACTTTTCTATAAATGTCGATATTTTGGTTGTTTTTGAAGTTACTAAAAAAGTGTTAACACTTTCTTTAGACACTTTTTCAAGGGCAACAAAATGGAATAAAGGGATTTTAAATATCTAGATTAGTTTCCGAGTTATAACATAAAGTTGTGTTTTTTTAAATAGAAACCATAGTTGGCTATGACATTTTTAAATGGCGTTTTTTATCCTCTTTTTAATGATGTATAACATGTGGGGTCTAATATTTTAGTTTCATCCCATTTTATTAAAAATTGTAATAAAAATAAAGAAGAATGAAAAATTTAATATAATAGTAACTGTTTTTAGTGGATAACAATAAAAAATATTCAATACTTAACAAAAATTAAAGTAATTGTATTCAAACTGAAGTCTATTATTTTCAATACATATAATTTTATCAAAACAAACACTACTAAATTGGCATCTAAAAAATTCTTTTATCAATTAGTTTTTAGTAGGAAAATATTGGTTTAGTTACTGTAATTAAAATATTAAATATTTATTAGCAATTCTAATAATATGTTATTATATTTACCTGTTATTTCACGTAAATGTTAAATGGCTTATGAACACTATGAAAAATACGATATGCTGGAGTTCTTTATTCAAGCCAGTTATAATGCTGTTCTTGCATGTGCAACATAATATTTTAGTAATTATTATCTAACTAAACAAATATTTTCCTACTAAAAACTAATGGGCAAAAGAATTTTTTAGATGCCAATTTCGTAGTGTTTGTTTTGACAAAGTTATATTTATTGTAAACAACTGAGTTCAGTTTGAATACTTACTGTAATTTTTGTTAAGTATTGAATATTTTTTATTGTTATCTACTAAAAACATTTACTATTATATTAAATTTTTCATTCTTCTTTATTTTTATTAAATTTTTTAATAAAATGGGATGAAACTAAAATATTAGACCCCACATGTTACACATCATTGAAAAGAGGGTAAAAAACGCCATTTAAAAATGTCATAGCCAACTATGGTTTCTATTTAAAAAAACACAACTTTATGTTATAACTCGGAAACTAATTTAAATATTTAAAATCTCTTTATCCCATTTTGTTGCCCTTAAAAAAGTGTCTGAAGAAAGTGTTAACACTTTTTTGGTAACTTAAAAAACAACCAAGATATCGACATTTATAGAAAAGTCCAATTATCGAACTTTTGGCTATAACTCAAAAACAAAAAAAGATAGCAAATTCTGGTTTTCGCCATTGAAATTTTCTCAAAAAAAGAGATCGAGGATGCGCCATCCATTTTTTGATATCTCCCATAGTTACCGATTTCCCCATAAGAAGGATCGAAATTGAGCCACCCTGTACAATAATTAAAATAATTTGTGACATCTTAGACATAAGCTAAATGAAAGAAAACAAGAGTGCATCAACTCATCAGCCAACCACACGATGAAGTGCTTATTCAACAAACCTCTCAGCGCTCTAATAAGCGCCACGTTATTCATAGATGGCGTTCCTATCTAAAGAAGTAAATAGGAAATAAGTGGAAGACTTCTACACACGCGGTTTAATTTGCATAAAGCGATGCGTTATTTCCATCGTGTTTTGTAATCTTTGGTGTCTTTCATTTACTATTCTTGTTTATTAGTTTACTTTTTCGAGGAACCCCGATAATGAGCAAATAAAATCTCGAAACGTGATTTTCGCAGTAACCCTATTATTTTTCTTCCCCTATCCGATAACCTCGGTCGACTTCCTCGATGAATTCAAATGTCTTAAACGGAAAGTTGTCAAAACCGTTTACAGCACAATTTTAATTAGTTTTTTGATAAAATTAAATTTACATTTTCACTTACTAACATCACTTTTAATTTTCAGCTTCACAGACCATTAAAATATCATTTCGACTTTGTTTAAACTTTAATAAACTAAATTCAAGTCAATTGATAAATTTGATAAGACTATCTAATCGAAAATCAAACGATGCACAGGGGGTGAAAAGCAAATTAATACAAAATTTAATAATCTACAAACTCGCTAAGGTTCCATATTACTCCAACTCACCATTAATCTTTTAATCTATACTATTTGCCCTTAATGGAATTTCAATTGGCAGTGGAGGGTGATAACTGGAATTGGTTGTAACTATCCTTAGAGGAAAGGGGACGATGTAAATATTATAAAATTTATGCAAAATAACGTAAACGTATTGATCATTTTAGACAAGTAGATTTTTGGTATTTCTTTCAATCTTCTTCTTATTTTGATCATAACGTTATTTCGTTTAATCAAGTTGTTCTAACGATATCAAAAATATAATTAGGATGTTGTTGAACAAACTATTAACCTAGTTTATATCAAACGATAAGCTGGATTAAATAAATATTCATACCTAACATTATCCATTATAAATTTATGTCGCATCATGCACTTTTGTAGCAGCAAACAATTTATTTTCAACTGTTTTTATTAACAAAAAAATTTAATAAAGCAAAGAAAACGTTCATTCCAAACATAAAGATCTTGAAACACCACTCAAAGAAAAGACTAATTCAAAATCCAATAATTCCTTACATATTTGATTATAATCGAGGTTGTAAACGTGCGGCGGCTCGAAAATGTCGTGCCATTAAATGTTCACAAACATTGATTGCACAATTTTCGCAAAAAATATTAATAAATTCATTAAACCAAACAATTTCCTTTCGTTATCTTTTGAATCAAAAACTCATGTCACTTTTTGATCTCGGGACCCCGCGTCGAAGTCAAACACCCAGAAAACTGTTTTATTAAAACTACAGACAATTCGTTTGCAAATAAATCGTGTCATTATAAAATGAAGTCAATTTTGTCGACACACAAACTTAAAAGAGAGAGTGACAAAATACACAAAAGGATTTAAGTAAACTTGACTTCGAGACTGCTAATATGTAAATATTACCATTAAGAATTATGCACACAAGTACAATTTTCTTGGTTAAAACTAAATTACAGTCAAAATAAAATTTTCCATTGATTCAATTTGAAGATATATTTTTAAACTTTATCATTTTTTAATTTAGATTATGAATTTCAACGGCGTCTTACAGTAATGAAAAACAAATCGCTCTTATTGTACCTTGATAACAGAAACTTAATTAAGGCAACTCATTTTTAGAGTAAACACAGTTGCATACTACCGGATTAATTTTTTAGTTATGATGAGTAAAGTTGAATATAATATTATAAAAATTTCTATGTGTTTGGTAGTATTTTGATTCCACGACGGCAGATTCCATGCGTCTCACGACCGTTTTTATTGGAAATTATAATGAAAGAACTTCTTTCAGTTAACTTTTAGCAATTAGCTGGAAGAATCCACAAGACCTCGACTTTTCACGCTGGGGATAAAACCATCGTCCCTAAAAATCGGGTGCTTATGAAATAGGTACAGGGTTCAGCGCCATTGTTGCTTCAAAATATCAAGCTTGGTTTCAAAATCTAGTAAATCAAAACAAAGTAGTCAAGTTTTCTTCTGTGGCTTTCGAGAATCTAATAGAAATTAGTTCAGATAGCTAATTGAATCAAAAATTTAACAAAGTTTTGCTGCTTAGAGCGAATTACGAGGTATGTAAGCTATAATACTGTTGGCGTTCGCTCAGCACGTACTTGTGAGAGACTGGATTTTCAATATATTCAAAAACAAAGCACTGAAATCAACTTGAGTAGTTCCAAACATAGGAATCCAATTGTCAGGTATTGTGATACATGAATTTATCAAAAAAAACATTTATCTAATTGGAAAATACGTACGACTAATTTTCTCGCGTTTTTCTGACATTTTATTAGCTTGAGAAATTTCTCAAAGTTTAAAGATAAATAAGCTGCATTGCTGACTTGATGATGTTATTTGCAACTACTTATTTTGTTATTGATATAGTGCAACAATTATTTCAGAGTTGTGAAGTCATTTAGATGCACGAAAATCTATTTTGGTTAGGTTTATCCCCTCGGGACACAAACAGTATTTGTGTTTGTTCCTAATTTTGGAATTTAAACACGTCGCACTATCTTTCAGTTGTTAGCTGGAAAAGTGCATCAAAAGGTAGCGCCTTTGAGCTATCGTATAACCTTATTTACTCGGTAATTTTGTCTCTTGGTACCTATTTCATTCAGTCTATTAATATTAAAAGAACAGTAATAAAATAAATTCATAAAAGTGTTTTATTTCGATATACTCCAAGTAATTTGTCCAAAGCAAACTTTGAGTGAAGGAATATGGTTTTAAACAAGCCACATATAAAAATTTAATTAATAATAATTTAAATTTCTTTACATTTGAAACTCTTAGAAACTTGGCATTTAAAAGTTCTTTTTATATTTATGTAGTTTAAACAAGCAATAATCTAAGTTTTAAAGTGATCCTCTACAAGTTGCGTTTATAAAATTAGTAAAACTTATATAAGTGAACTCAAGAGCATATTTCATTTTAGGAAGCCATTTTTTATAACTTGTCAAAAAACTACTTTTGAGCACTACTTCCTTTCCATTTTCGTTATTAAATTGCTTCTTTCCATGCGTTTACAACTAAAAAACTTTTTAAAAATGTAAAAGTGTAAATTAGTCTTCTTTTGAATCAAGAAAGCTTTAAAAAAATGTAATACAATCAAGTACAACTATCCATTTTCCAACTTGAATTATTAGTTAGACAACGAGAAAAATTCGAGTGTAAAAAGTGAATCATTTCTTCATTTAATATTTACTATTTCAGAAATTATACCTAGTCGAATACCATAGATTTCCCAATGGTAATAAATAAGTTTCTTTTGTTGTGTCTATTCTACTTCTTGTAAGTAAATATGTTAGCTGAATGCTTTTAATTTGGTATAAATAAAGAAAAAGTAAACATTTTTATATCTATAAATTTTTGAAAAGTTTAGTTCATTTTTAAATTAAATCACTTTGGTGTCATACATAGAGATAAACGATGAAGGAGCCACCGAAAACTAAACTAAGCGAACCAAACCATTTTACAATTCAGAAAGCTTCCATTTCGTGTGATTTCGTTCCAACTAATGTAAATTCTGGGGACGTATGGAAATAATGGGGCCGATTTCCAATTATCTAATTACTTTAACAATGAAGTTAGCTCAAAGATATTTTTGTAATTACAAAAACTTCCATTACCTAACTGTTCTCATCATAATAATATGCAATTTAACATTGATAATGGACTATGAGAAACTTGGATAAATAATCTAAAAACGCTAAATAAATTTGTTGTATACATTGTAACGTATTATGTAACTAATTGTTAAATACTCATGTTACAAGGTCCCATATGAACATAATCTGTCTAATTATACGTCAAAGTACATAAGACTGCACTATACGGAAGTTAAGTAACGTATCTAATATTGTTTACAATAACGAACGAATTAATTTGGGAATTTTTATGTTATAAAAATAAATTAAAAGTGAATCGATGAGCAATACTGGAAATCGCAGACAACAAGTAAACAATCACGCATCACTTTAAAATGATATGAACAAGCAATAATATCACAATCTAGGGAGTAGTTCAGTAACCGGTACCCCGATTTTAAAAATTTCTGAAGGAAAGAATGATAGAAAAAGATCCAAAAATTAAAAAAAACCGGAACCGCACATTTATTGGACATGATAAGAAGGTCCTTTTCAGAACCAAAAATACTTGGATAAACAATACCCCTAAAAAAGTGAAGTTTGCTCGATGTTAACTGTACGTTGGTGTAAGTACGACTAAAGCAGCAGCCTCGGTCCCCACTCTCCGCGATTTATACCAAGGCTGGGTGCACGGACCGACCTAATTATTATTTTAGTGTAAAGTATTGTCACAGAAATAAAAAAACCTACAGTTTAAAGTGGACCCTGAACCATACGGAAGCATCCTTTAATTCATTTCAAATTCCACCGGTTGGTTTTCTGTGTATTGCCTTCCACGATGTACCAAGTACCTCAGCATTAGCAGTCAAAACTTTACAGTTGGAAAACTGCAAAACTTATTAAAATATTAAGTTCTTGTACAAAAAAAAGCGCTTTAAGGCTTTTGTATTTTTAAAGAGCGTCTGTAAACGAATACTGACACTTTTAAAGCGTTACACGTTTTTTTTATATTTTTGATTTATTTCGTTAAATAAAAAGTTTAATTATTATTTATTGAACTAAAGTTTTTAATTATAAAAATTAAATACCTATATCTAGTATCAATTTAAAATTGTTAAATATTTTACACAAAATTTAAATTGCAAATGTCTGTGAGTATTAAAATTGTTGTAATAAAGTTTATAAATTAGCAAGTTAATTAAACAATAAAAACAAAATTTATTCGCGTGAATTTTCTGCAATGGTTATTGCTACTATCAAATGTTTTAATGTGTAAACATGTATTTCATAAGAATAAATTTGATTTTTATTATTATTTTGGTTGTAAAAGTTAACTTGTAAATCTTTAAATTTTAATAAAATAATTAATATATAGATGTATATTATTTATTATTTACTTCTTAGACGTAGACCTTAACCTTTTAGTACATGAAAGCCACAGTTGATTGGTCTTCGACTACAGGCGCAGATTCAAGATTTAAACAACCTGAAAAGAATTCAAAAACCAAATAAAAATACTGCGGTTTCAAAAAATTTTAAAATTAATTAAAACAAATAAAAAATTTAAAAAAGGAAAATTCAGGAATGTTAAACAATTAATTGATCATAAAGAGGTAATTATAAAATTATAGTCGAGGATTAGATCATTATAATATACAAAGTAAATAATATCTAATATTATAATTTTACGATCAAATAAAAAATAAATATGCATTTACTATTGAAAGTGCAATATAATTTTTTTATTATTTTTTAAATCACTTTTTAACGATTTTAATTTTAAAATAATAAAAATTTTAATTTTTGGCCTTGAAAAACTGACAACATTTATAATTCGCAATGATTGTAACAATCCGAAAAAAATTACTAAAATTATAATTTCATGAATGTTATTTTTATATTTTAGTGATGTGAGACGTGATGCAAATACAAGGAAACAAGGGAATGGGAACAAATCACTCTGTTCCCTTGGTCTGCTTTGTAATCGCATGCAGATTATACGTGAATATTGTTATTTGAATTGTAACTTTTTACATTTAATTGGTTTAATTAGAGAAATTTACATAGTTCCTTGGTTTGAATAGTGAAAAAAATATCAAAAACCACACCATGAATGTTTAAATTTATCGAACGTTAATATAAAATTGGATTACGTAACTAATAGGTACCGACATAATTGATATTTTTAGCTTCAATCGAATACGCTTGATTAAAATTTACTCTTGCAAGAATTATAAGAAACCTGTATCGATTTGAAATTATCCTTCGAAAGGCTAACGTATCGAGAATTACATTAAACATTTATTAAGGATGTCAACTCGATTATCGTAATTTATAACATCAAGCAATTTGAGATTTGTTTGATGTCATTATAGTAGGTTCATCACTAAGGATTATAATAAACAACTATTATTATTATCCGTTTGATTCAATTTCAAAAACATATTATATACCAAACACGTAACTATCGGCTATCGCATTTTGACTAATAAAATAATAAATACAATTTAAAATACATTATACATCTTTTTGCACGAATGAATATATTGATATACTATTTCAATAGCAGTTTGAGCATGAAAATTACAATATTTTATACAAAATGTCCGTTATTTGATTATTGTCATTTGCATAAATGAACAGCCGAAAAAAGCTAGCATATTATTGATATTATAATAATGTTATTAATTATTCTGACGAAGAGTCGCATTTGTGCTCGAAAGCTTAAATGTTACAAATTAATTCGATTATTATTAATTATTTTTAACTCGATACAATTTAAAAAATCTTATTTATTTATTTTCACGAGTTAATAATTTAATAATTTTAATATTAGTTATTCGCTGAGCAATGTAAGATTACCTATTTGCGTTTTTATAATTTTAGGGCATAAAGTGAGGTTATGCCAATTTTTTTGACACGCATAAGATCAAGACTCTCAAAATATTACATGATTCCGTTGATTTTGAGTCATCTTAGCACTTGAGGATTATGATCAATTAATTACAGTAAATTCAAACTGAAAATAC
The DNA here is from genome assembly GCA_905340355.1 of Rhagonycha fulva. Classification (NCBI taxonomy): domain Eukaryota; kingdom Metazoa; phylum Arthropoda; class Insecta; order Coleoptera; family Cantharidae; genus Rhagonycha; species Rhagonycha fulva. The sequence goes on from HG996559.1 coordinate 8,045,315, forward strand.
ATATTGTTTCTACTCCAACAGTCTTATTGTAATTTTAAGCGCACTTGTCAACTACTAAATACATTTGAAGGGTATTAAAATTGTTGACAACATGATTGGGGCTATATTTCGACCATGGTAGTTGGAACGTTTTTCACTAAATCAACAGGCTTTCCTGTATTAACTTGTCGGTTTCCCCCATTGATGATCAAATGGCACAATTGTAACTTTTAAGATTCAATGCTTTTTTAACCTATTAGCTCTCATCGGCTTTTTGACTTTTTAAAAGTTTATTCTTTATGATGGAAGGTTTTCCATTTCTGATTTGCCATTTATTACTGTTCACTGTTGGTTTACTACAATATAATAATTGTAGAAGTGGACAATAAGGAAACTTTCCGATCGGCGGTAGTGGAACATTTAAAATGGTAAATTTGATGTCTGTGACATGCATACGTATGGTGATATAATTAAGCTAAAGATTTAAATCATAGACAGAACATTTTTTCATATTTAACCGCTGCATACAAATTTTTTTAAATCGACGATAAAAGTGAAAAACATTAAACGTTATTGTAGGAGGCGGGCGAGGTAATGAAGGATACATCAGTTTTCCAGTTCTACGAAATCTGATTAATCATCATTTATGGTAGACACAGTTTGTTTGTTGAAATTCACTGATTCAATCTACTAATAGATAAAGTTCAAACTCATAATACGGAAGATTTAATTTTAATAATCCATATTAATTATATATTAGGTAGGTACATAATTTTCTTAAGGTTTGCCATTTGAGTGTGTTCGAGAGCGTTCGAAAAAATTTTTGCTATTTAGAAAGGAATATTTAACCTGTTTTTCATAAACGTTTGAAGTTGTTATTAATTTTGACATTCTTTTTGTGAATAAATTTCCTGGGACGATGGAAAAATTGTAATTAGGAGAAAACTCAATAAACATAATGTAATTATATAATTTTATCCAGAAGACGTGCGCGAATAGATTAACGAAACTAATTGACCACTAATACAAAACTTATAGAAAGTGCATCTTGTTCAAAATCAGTATTTACTTTTGGAATGTAAATTTTTATGTACAAGATCAATAAAATGTAAATACATACTAAGAATAGAATCATATTTCAAACGTTCATGCAAATCTAGACCTGAGTTGAGGGTCTACTTGTAGATATAACAATATAAAAATTCAAAATTATGTCCATGACTAACTCTATTGATGCCCAAAATAGTATAAGGTTTGCTGAAAACAGAAAAACGCAAAGATATGCAAAATAAGTTTCAGTATATCACATCCACTTTAAAAGAAAAAAGTTGATACTGGAGTTAGTATTATGTTCAACCAGTTTGGCATTTATCACTACTAAAAAGTAGGTTATTTAAAAAACTGAAAAGGACTTTATTAATCAACGTGTTATCATTGTAAATATGATTGGCTGGAGACTGAAATGGTTTAAAGTAAATTCATGTAAAAGTAATAATAAGCCGTTAGTGATAACGTTTTAGATTATATGACTCGTTATATGTACGCGAAAGAACAATATTTATTACTTCATACACAGAAACGAACAATAAACCACCAAAAACGGCTGCGGGCAAATTGAAATTTAATCAATCCTTACAGAGCGTCACATCGACAGCTCTTGGGAGGGTATTTATGACCATAAATAACAGAGAATAGCTCGCATGCGGCGTAATAAAACATCCTTGTTGAGGACATTTGTCCTTGCAGCCTGCGCCTTGCGCTACGCCACAAAAACGATAGGAACAAGATTCCGGATCCAATCAGGATTTTGAAAAATTAAAGCTATAATATATTATAAGATTTTCTCCCTTTAAAGATTTAAGATATTTGTTCCTAAGTGACCAAAAATATAACAGAATGCAAATCATGTTCCCTTTCCTATCGTAATTAATAGACAAAATTGGGAGCATAGCTCACCCAGAACAAAACGATTATTCATGCTGATTTACGGCTACGTCTAATTTGAGAGAAATCGCATTTTGCAACGTAATTTCTGTTAAACACTTTTTAAATGGGTTAGATTCTTGTCACACTAAATTAAATTTTTCACATTAAAACGACTTAACTATTCTTATCATTGGTGCATTATGTTTTTTTTGTGTCATTAATTTTCATTGCTGAATTAAATTATGTTCAATAAAACTACTGCATGGGCATTATGAGCGAAATAATTGCACTATACCTACCGTGACTAATTATGGTCAAAATTGTACAACTGATAAAATAAACAATTTAAAAATAATAAAATTGCTTTAACTTAAATTTGGACAAATTAATGAAGTTAGTGAGCCGTGGGCAGAATTATTCAGTATTCAGTAACTACAGGAATTCTTTCTTTGATTTGATCGTCGATAATTATGGAGAGACACGAACATTTAACTGATTTTTACGTGTAATAACAGTGAATAACACATAACACAACATTTTTATTCCAATAATGTGTCACGTGTCTTCAAAAATTTAGCCCGAACTCATAAAAAAACAAATGCAACATGAGAGCAAAAACATTATCATAAGATTCAAAGTATAGATAAACTACTTGTTGCGCTTTAGCAAGCCAAACTTTACATCTTTTTATCTGTTTCAACAGTTGTTGAAATATGCTAGCCAAACGTTCCAACTCCTAATGAGAAGTTCGCCTCAGTTTGTACATATCCATAGATTATAGAATAACTAAAAAGATAAACCCAATTTTCGTTCCTCTTCCACGGAATAGACACTTTGGTTTATTATCATCTTTCATATTATTATGTTATAGAAGATTTCTCCCTTCCTAAATACCTAAGGAAACAACTCCACCTCTTGCTTCCACGTTAACCGTTTGATTGATATTATCAACTGTAAATAATAACTTTTAACTTGAAGAGCTACAATAAATTGACTTTTAGATTATATTAGTCAAATAGAAATCTTTTATTTGCCAAGTAATAAAATTGTAGTAATAAAAGCAGAAGTTATTTCTGATTAGCAGCTTTTTTCATAAACAAATTCGATAGAATTTTTTATGTGCAATAAATTTTGAATCAAATATTCGTTGGTCAATTTTTCTGGTAAGCTTCCGATAAGATAATTTGAAGGTTCTGAAAGGTAAACAGTAACCAAAATCCAATAAGATGAGGATTACCATTACAATTTAAAAACTTTTTTCTATACATTTATGGCGTAATTAATAATGGATGAAAGCAGACGATCACAAAATAGATTCAATTAAATTCCGTAAAAAGAAGTTTTAACAAATGTTTCGATATAGTAAATCTTTCTCCTTTCAATGTAATTGGTATCTTATTGAATTACCATTTCGGTCCCACGAGTGTAGAATTGAATTTATGTATGCATTATGAAGAAATAAAAGTTGTACTATAGAAAAACCTTCAGAAGTGCACTTGAAGTGACTCTCGCAATTGAAGTTTCGGTTTTTCTCCAAGTGTTTTCGTATACGGTTGACGCACGTTGTACTATCAAACTGATGACAAGAACGCACGTTCGGTATTTCGTTTAGTATTTTAAAACATAGTCAGTAGTCATGTCACGTTTGACACCCGCTTGTTTATAACTGGTTTTAGTTGTTACACTACTGGGAATCTAGACAATCTCGGTTTACCCATTCAAATGTAACTTCTAGTTTTTGGCGCGGGCGTTATGTTTACAAGCAGTGCCAGCCAAAACTTACAATCCACCAATTATGTTTATTGTTTTGCTTGTCACAACTTCATTTTTCAAACTATTCCGTGTTTGACGATAATCTGCAATTTTCGTACTAAGCGCGCGGAATAGTATCAACTTTGGGGTAACGTTTGATGAAAACAACAAAATATAAAATTTCAACAATTGAAATACAGTCGAGTCGCGGAATAGTGAATTAAATATGGCAAAGACCTTTCACTTTTTCGGGATTGTTCACTATTTCCGTACTTACAAAATTTACAATAAAGCCACGTTTTGAAAATTAAAGCTTTATTTTAAAGAAAATTGATACAAATATAATTATTAATTAGGAAAAATGATGTTATTTTTGATTGTATTTGTTTTTATTTAATTTAATAGTTAATACTTTTTCCTTTAAATTGATACACCAACATATAAAAATTCCATTCTATGCTAACGTTACGCGTGAAATGAAGTGTAAATATAATACGTAATGTAAATTCTCAATGTTGGGGAAGTCCCTATAAGGGGCCATCCATAAATTACGTCACACGAATTTTAGGTCTTTTTTTTAACCCCTCCCCCCGCCCTTGTCACAGGTTGTCACATCTTTAGAACCTCTCCCCACTGATGTGACGTCACACATTTTTTAATTTTATGCATGTACTTATTTAAAAATAATCAAAAGTAAACAGTTATTTTCATTTTTTTCTTATTTTTATTAAATAATCTTTTATAAAATCAACATAAAGTCAAATATTTTTGATAATAGAGAAAACAAACAACTGTAACGTCACAAAGCTTTTGACCCCCCCTGCCCCTTGTCACACAATAGGTCTGTTTGGTATCACAGTCCTAGTGCTACACTAACTACTACAAATTTATTGGTGTAAAAAGTGGGTTGGTAATTGTACCACCAATCAATTTATAGTAGTGTAGTTAGTGTTGCACTAGGACTGTGGTACCAAACAGACCTAATGTCACATTCTGGTGATACTCTCCCCCCCTTTAACGTGTGACGTAATTTATGGATGACCCCTAAAAGATGTCATTCAAACTGCACGATTTATAGTACGCAGTTCGCTGTATCGGGGTTACCGCTGTTCGTTATATAGGAGTCCCATATACACTCAATGTTAAAATTTTTGTGTTCACTATTTCCGGTAGTTCACTATATACGGTATTCACTATTTCGCGACTCGACTGTATTACAAAAAAAATTGGAAGTTAACCTCGCATTATCAAATAATTTGATAATTGAATTTGGGTTTGAGCAGAGTAAGGGGAGCTACTTTCGCATTATTACCATTTTTCAAAACCATATTTAACGGAATAAGAAGCGGAAAACCGCGGTTCTATTTCTAGTCGCGCTATATAGGTACACAGCTGTGAAATCGGAGGTAGTGCAATGGGCCCGATTTAAAGGCCTAAGTGCATGCGAGCTTATCTTGCCTTCCACAATAAATTCCAAAATCCAGAATACTATGCAAATATTTCTCAAATTGCCTTTTTGTCAAAACCATAATCCTGGCGCTAAAACGGAAAAGTTTTCCACTGTCCAACGTCCCCTTCTTAATCCATACCTGGAGGCCTTAAAGTCACAAAGTTAAAATGCAGCCGCTTTTGGGTCTCCATCTATTCCTGATCTAATCCCATCTCTGGAGTGATCTAATAAGATCACAACATGAAGTTGTTGAAATTTCTCTTTATGACTTTAATTTCTTCCAGTTGAAGAGAAAATAAAACCAATTTAAAAAAATTATCAACATACTAAAAAGCATATTATAAATTTACATGAATAATAATAATAAATTGTTTGTTTACGTTACGCCTGTTACGTCCGTTTCATTCCTTCATATTTACAAAAACCTTGCTTTAACAATGAAACTGAAAACTTACAATTATAATTTTCCGTGCTCTTTTATTTCTTCAATGCTTGGTATATAAATTAGCGGATAATTTAAACCGATTTTGTAAATAAATTGAACAAAATAATAGGAAAATCCTTGTAAATTCGTACTACATTGTTGATTAGAAAATTTAAAACCACATTTATTCCTTTTGGTAAAATATTTTTAATCTAAAAAGGTAAATAAATAAAAACATATTGCCTTTGTTCCTTTTTGTTTTGGTTAAATGAAATAAATCGCGTGTATCGAAGCGCGTTGCAACGAAATCAAACAGGTATTGTAATAAAATTATGCATACTCTGTGCCTAAAATGGATAAATTTATCTCATTACCCTCGTAATATGTGAACTCGAAACAGCCTCATTCACCAATTTGCTTTGGAAGCTTTTAACTTGTTGTGTAATCTAATTAGTATTTGTTTTCAAGCCCGAGGCGCTTACACGTTGAACTGTATTTTTGTTACCAATCTGCTAACACCCAGTAATGATGATAGAGAGCATCCATAAATTAAATTTTTTTGATGCGACTTTTTATAATTTTATTATTGTTCAACGATAAATCTGACTAAACGTATTTTTTTCGCTGCTTATTACTCAAATTTCGAGTTATTTCTGTCCAAAAATTAAACTTTAATTTATGCTATTCGAAAGAACAAAAAATAATTTTATTCGGAACTGGATGGATACAATTCGCTAATACCAGTAATTATTTATTTATTAATTTCATTAATTTACATATTAAGGTATAAAAAAGCAACTTTTATTTTAAACGACATAACCTCACTTAAACCGACATAAAATTAGGAGATGCCGAATCGGCATAAAGTAATGGTTCGGTTGGGTGGATGACACTTCTGAGAATACAGATCACATCATGTTCTTCTCCATTTTACCAACATCGTGGTATTATGGCCTAATCCTGCCCTTAATAGTGGAAAGCCAAAAATCCACAACTTAAGGACTGCGAGTCCAAAAGACTTCAAAAGCAAAAAACACACCGAGGAGAGGAAGATGGAGGTAAAAACTTATTTAGCGGTTGTTTATGTAAATGAGGAAAACATTTCAATTAACTTTCAAAGATCAATTGTTGTTCATAAAACGACACCTCAATTGAAATAGCGCAGTAATTGAAGACCTCCGCGGAAGAACGTTGCAAGAAACAAAACTTAAATTATTGAGAAACAACAAAAAACGATTTAATTTCCGCGGATAAGAAACGTTTTTCCACTAAGCACAATTTTAAACGAATTGTATAACTTAGATAGAAGTGTGTTAATTAAATCAGAGGTGTCTTACATAGTCAAGAATAGAATAAGGAACCTTTTTTCATAAAAAAAACACTTTTAGAAAATATGTTGCTTGCAACGTTTTTCCGCGGAGGTCTTCAATTATGAAAACTACCAAAACTTGTTGAAGTGAATTGAACGAAATCACCCTATAAACTCCTCAATAAAATTTATTTGCATTAGCCTGCACTTTCCACTGTAAATTTGTTTATATAGATAGAGAATATAAAATGGACGTGCTGAAGTTCAGTAAAGTAGCATTTGATGTTGCATTAGCATTAATTGCTAGCAACCTGAATCGCTTTCAAAATTGCTTCACACACTACCAGTTTTTCAGTAAACGTTTTAAAATATCAACTCTTTCAATTGTAATGGCATGCTCCAAACTCAAAAAAAAATTTTAAAATCATTTTCGTGTAGCCCCAAATATGATCTTATTAAATATAATCGAATAACATTTTAACGGGTAACCTATCACGGAATATTTGAAAACTAAAATATGTATGAAGTAATCAAATCTTAATCAAACCCAAATCTCAGATTTAATAGCATAGCTAGCAAAATAAAGTGTAAGTTTATTCAAATAAGATCAAGACTACAAATGTTGCAGTTTCCTTCTTCCCAAAACAACTTCCTGTTCGTTTCTGAAGTTCATAACTAAAAACTTCGAAAGGTAAATTCCTGTGCGCAATTAAACTATCTTACAAACAAATAAAATAAATGCGATGCAAATTTTGCCCAAGGAAAGCTACTAAATTCTAATTTGTGTACAAAACACTTCGACTTATTCTAGCAATTTAACACTTACGCGTTTCAGTGTTTGTTTTTTCTCAAGTTAGTTGATAATTGGATTACCTAAAACAAATTTAAAAAATTAACATTTCTTGTAATTAAAAGTAATTTTTTCGTTGATGCTGATTGTAATTATATGTTAAAAAATAAACAAATAATATTAAGGTGAAACTATGATTTTCACAAGAAAAAAAATTCAAACAAATTTTAGTTAAATTTCTATTCTCAAAAAATTCAGATTTTTTTCATAAAATATGGTTAAGGACTAGAAATGGTTTGAGAGTCGCTAGCGAACACCTCCTTATGGTTTCAAGCCAAAATTCATATTATGGAATACACCAACTACTTGTACGCTTGTAATTTCATGTTTGGTTCATTTTTTGATTGTAAAGCAATTACTAAATTTTCCAAATAGCCTAACCTAGGTACATTCAAATCACCTAAATTGAGGTTATGTTTTAAGTTATATATTAAATGTACTACATACGTGCTATATTATTATGATTAAGTTATTACATTTAATTTGCATTTTACTTTTATTTCGTCCAATTAATCAAATTAGCCCATTTAACCATTTTTTTCAGGTGAAAAGACAACAACAAATTTCTTATTCTTATTGTAACATTTTCATTGAACAATTTCTATCGACAAGTTTTTCAATTACTAGCAGAAGTTTAGCACCATGCTAAAGTAAGCTGGTCAAATAAATATTGCTATTATTACTATTGAACTGAAAATTAATTTGGGGAAAAGTTAATTTCAAAATAAGTCTTCGAGGCTTATTAATTTATCTATTTCCAGCGTACAAATTTTATTTTTACATTTTCCTCATTTTCATTTACATTTATTTTCTAAGAATATAATTAGAATATAATAAGTCAAAATAAGTCGTAACTCTTTCAAAAGTGTCGCAGAGATATTTATTTTTTACAAATTGTTTGCATGGTGACAATGAGTACATTGCAATACTTTATTTGAGGTGAACTTTATATTAGATATAAAAGACCAAATTGCGCAAATTCTGAAAGAGCACCAAATAAAATTCCACTTTCACCACCACTAAATAGTTACTAAAGCACGAGTTAAAAATAATCGAGTAGCGTTCGAGAATTAAGTGCTTGTTGGTGCATACTAAAAGTAGCGTTCTAAATCGAATACAATTTGAGCAGAATTTGATTAAAATTTGACCATATCTTCACAACCGATTGGCTGGAAGAGAAGTAATGTCAATCTCTGAATTGGAAATAGATCCTCAAATTGATCCGTAGAATTAACAATCGCCATGTTTTGATGCAGATGGCGTAACAAATTTTTTAGCATTACCATCTTAATTAGAAAATTATTGAAGTACATATATTAAAAAATATTCAGTTTGAAGTGGTGATCAAATGTAGCACTCAAATGAGCAATAGCAGTTATAAAAATAATAGGTTTAAGCTTTCGGGCTTCGGGCTATCTGAAACTGTGCAGCCCCGAACCTTCGGCGATGATCAACCCTGTAAATTTTAATGCAAAATAGGATAAATTGCAATTTATGTATAAATTGATAAAATATTTAATAATTCCATATAACTGAAAAACATGTCATCCATTGGTGCGTGTTGCAGATCAATACTGACGGTTGCTATTACTGATTAACGATTCGCACCTGCGGTGCCACGACGTGTCAATCGTTAAATAGAAATTCGACTCACTTTAACAATCATCAAGAACCCTTACAATTTCATTTTACAAATCCTACACACAATTCAAATTTTTTTCAAAAACTACAACACCTGCAGCAATTTTAAATCAGAAACCCACCCTCAACGTATGAAGTTCGTGTCTGCGTATCTTGCCTGAAGCAGAGACTTTTTGGTCTACATGCAATTCATCAGCATTTTCAGGAAGAGTAGATTGCCGGCGCAATTAATTTCTCTTGCTCTACAGAGTTTGTATGCGATATCAGCTACGCGTTCGCAAGGTCTATTGTTATTCTACCTCTCTATGAACGCAAATTGCAAATAACCCAGCATTGTGCATATGTTTCATTACAGACATCGTTCCCACCTTTAACAGAAATTTTATTTTACCGCAAGCGATATGATAAATCATACAACGCCGTAGTTACAAATGATATGCAAACGTTAAGGTAAGTTATGCGATGCCAACAGAAAAGCTAAATTTAGGCTTTCAAATGCAAAATTCTCAAATATACGTCTGAATTCCATTTGTAATCATAACAAATGCTTGCAAAATTGTAAATTAAAATTTTATTAAATGTGATTGTAACAATATTTTTATAATTATTTAAAAAAGTATTATTATTGTTAAAACTAATTTGCTTATTGATTTATTGTATCCACAATCAAAACCAATTATTGACATAACAACATTATTTACATAATAATTCTAGTAGGTACATCTCTTAGTTGCCAGAAGCGAACTCCAAATCCATGTGGTTATCAGAAGATTAAAATCTAGGAAGAGCTACATCTTGAAACACCCATTGAAAAGTTTGGATAAGGAAAACAGATCGACTGGTACGCTGCTTGGCAGCTTGGTTTACCTGCATAGATATCACAAAACATATTTCAAATCGATGTCGAGAAGAACAATGGACATGCTATACAAGTGAGGTTAAACTGCAGGAGTCTGCAATATCCAACAACCTCAAATGTGCTACTGCAACCTGCACAATAGGTGACTTTAGAAACAAACGAAACAAGGCAATAGAGTAAGTCCACTTTTAAGAAGACGGATTTGTTCAACATAGTAGTATTTTATATTACTTGGTATATTTATGAAATTGCATGTTTCTGACACGAATAAATAATATATACCTGTCTATTTAATTATTAACAATGACAAACAGACTTATGAAAATGATGGAAAGGACGTTTGAGCATCATTCTTAAATTATTGTGCACGTTTACAAATATGTAACTTTTATTAAATTTGAACATTCAGTCATGAGCTATCAAAATATAGTTACAAATTTTCAACAAAACTCTAAGAGCCCGCAGTTTTAAATTAAATGCTAATTTTTCTTAAGCTAACTTTTAACCGCTTGACAGAGAACACTCGCATAATAAAAGCATATTATGTTAATTTAATGATACAGATCGTATCTATCTTTTCATAGATCATAATTATGTGGTGTTATGAACAAAATTTACTAACTTAAGTAATAAAAAAATGAAGTTGATTTACGTCCAGTACGAAAGCGCTGGATGATTATTTTTTTGTGCAAGTCAAAGAATACACACCTATGTAAACGCCCTACTGCAATTTTTTTTCGCAAAACTGACAAAAACACTTTACTGGTTCTACAGATAAAGAAGCTGTCCATAAAAAATTGTAAGCAAATTTTTACAAACAGCGGCGTATATTTTTGTGATTTCATTTATAATAATATAACATTAATTTTGATTAATAATTTTACAAAATTAGCAAGTTTGAATAATTACAGCTGTAAATGTGCTTTGTAGAATTGTTCAGTAAAACATTCGATGAGATCTGCGAATCTAAATATTTTCAACCATATTATAATGTAAGTACAATCAATATTATTTTATAGCAAGGTTTGTAGAGGACCTAAAGGTTTTATTTTTGTAATTTCGTTTATAAATTTGAATTTCAAATCGTAAAATCAGAAATTTTACAATTTTCATTTGTTTTTATCTTGTCCTGAATTACCCCAAATGGTATTGCGTCAGAGCTTTCTTCACACCTTGTATATTTTATCCAATAATAAAGTTTGATCTGGGGGAAACGCTCCAGGTATTGGGGAATCAGGTGGTAGCAAGAGCGATAACTATAACATTGTTTTTCTATTCTATTCTGTTTTTCTCTAGGTAGAAATCTTGAGTATTTAGAAACAGTAGTGATGTTTACTCTGCTATCAAGAAAGTTGGAAAAATTGAATTAAGTTAAATACTTTTAGAATAAAATGATTTTAACGTTTAAATTTACGAATTTCATTTTGATGAACCATATCAGTTTGACAGATTGGTGATTGGTTTTTACATGTAAATTTAAAATAATTTATTTAAAAATTATAACAGTAATAAAATTGTTTTACTATCACACGAAGCTATCGAACTAAGAACCTGGATAAAATTTTAATCCGATGGTTTTTAATAAATTTTGGAAATACCAGTAACAATATAAATAAAATAATTTTAATACCTCTGTAAGATTACAGCTTTACATTCGAGTTGGAGCAGCATGCAATTAAGTATTATTACATTTATTTATCTATCTCTTTATACATGCTGTTACACTAAAAACCAATTTGGCAACATTAACTACAAAATAAATGCATCACTAATGGGTACACATTGAAGCTGTATTTGAGCAGAACATAAAATCTCAAGAACTTGATTAGACGAATAGTATACGAATAATGCAAATTTGTCAATTAAAACCTAAAAACCAGCATATTTTTAAATCAATTTGGAAAAGTGGAAACCTACAATATCTGCATCGTTAAAATTAAGTGAAATAATACCTGAGTAACTGTAATATTATTTCAAATTTCAGGAACAACACTGGCCTAAATTCTACCTAAATATGACCAATTTTATTAGAATAATTAAGGTTTCTATGTTGAATTGATGCAAAGAGCAAATTTCGTATAATACTTTTCCATATAATAAAGATGATTTTTAATGGAATTTTAGAAAACATTTGATCTTTAAAGAAACTGCGCGCATATATAAATCTTTTATAACCGACAGCAAAATTATTCCTGTTATTAATGCCGAAGCGTTAATAAGCCGTTAAAAGCTGAGCGAAACTTCCATTCCTTTAACAGAGATATCGTGAAAACGTTTGACGGTTAAGACTAATGCGATAGCTTTAAAGCGAATGCAAAAACATAGCCCGGAGCAATTTTTCATGGCGCTTATGATTACGTGTATATCTCGACATAACCAACGCTTCATAAGACATAAGTGCAAATTTAAGGATAATACGTTGTAATAAAGTTTTAAAATGGAAGAGTGCATGTACGAGACTACACATACATACAGGTAGGTAGGGTTATACCTATAAACTTACTTCATCCCCTCGCTGCAGTTGAAAATCCCGCACGAGTTTTCTCTAGTAAGTACCTCGTTTTCACGGCGCCTGTATTGAAAACGACGACGTCAGGATCTATGTTATATTATAAGGCACCACCTCGAGAAAAGCGACGACAAAATCTAATTATTCCTCTATTGCTATGCGTTGCTACAACTTACATTAACTTCATCTACAATGCTATCAGCAAAGCACGCCTTTTAAGTAATACACAAAAATTGACGTTTAAACAAAATATTTACAAAAACATCGTCGAAAATGCGATCATTAATATTTAAAATCCTTAATAGATTACAACGTTGTTTCAGCTTTATTCGTGAGATCGTCTGACATAATTTAAACATCTAGATTTATAATCGTTAACGCTTTAAGGTGCGTTGTATCCGAGTTCTACTGTAGTTAATGAGCTATAAAATTCGACTGCAAATACTTTATATTGTTTGAGCTTTGCGCTAGTATGGTTTTCCTTTGTTCCACTTAAATGTTATACATAGTTTTTTATTAAAATTTGAAGCAAGTACGCTGATACGATAAATTGTGGTATAGTTTAAAACATTTATTACCAAATTCATCACCCACATGTATATTTTAGAAATTCATGAAAAACTACCTGAAGTAGAATAGAAGTTGTTTTAAAAAAACTCGATTTCGATGTTATTTTTGCAAATTGACCAACGAATAGCGTCTTTTTCTTAAGTACCTATTTTCGAGAAGATAAAATACGTTTCCCCATTCACATTTTCTTTTACTCCTATTCGCCTGTAACTATTGAAAATATTAAAATTATCTTTTGTCTGTATTATACAAAAAGTTAGACTTATTATTATGAAAGGTATTGATTTTTCCATACTACTGAGTCTGAAAATGTGCATAAAATAATTACGGTTTTGTGCAAATACTAATTAGAAATTTAATAAGAAGGATCAATTTATAGTGCTAATTAAATAGATAAAAACTTAACTATAAATTTCGTAGGAACTTTATTAATCGACTTTTTTTATAATAATGTTTTGCGCAAATATTTCCTTTTATGGTTCGGATCCCATGTTAAACTATAGGAAAATAGATAATGTTAGTTTCAAGTTCTCACATAATTTATTGGCTTACGCTATTTGGAACGTATTCATCTATCGGGAACAATAAAACTGATATTATGACAGCAATACAATTTGAAATATTTTAAACTTTTTCCGAGAAACATGAAGTAAATTGACCAACATTCATACATTGCAGTACATCAAGTCGATACATTTTTCTGTTCGTCTTGATTATTTTACTTCCTATCTTTAAAATCGTGCAGTACAATATTTCCTTTCAATTCTATTTGATATTTCTTACTGTTCCACTAAATTTTAAACTTTTATAGAAATAACCGATTTAAAAGTTGAACAATTTGTTTCACCCACTCATCCAATAATTAATTATGACTATATTCTGTAACTAATTACTCCAACTATAAATTTCTTATTGGGTAATAAACACACATAGAACTTCTAACTTAAGCCCTCATTTAACGGATCTTTATAAGTAAAAGCAAGGAAGGGATAATGGAATCCATTCATGTAACGCGTTAGCTCATGAAACCTTAGAAATCACAAAGTTAGTAAACCACTTAATATTATTTTGTACTAACATTACTTGTTCCAATTATGTTTAAATATTGACAAATAACTTGAAAACAATGCCATTATTATACATTAGTGCTACAAAGTATTAAAAATGCAATTTTTAAGGTGGATACACGCAACCAGCTGAGCTAATAAATCCGAGTGCTAGAAAGCACCAAGATGCTTTCTAGCCGATTTTCCTGTGTAAATAATCGCAGTTGATGAACCTAAAACTACAAATTGAATAGAAGTAAAATTTTCACTGTTTGTTCCAAAAGCATTTTTACTATCATAAAATACAGGAAAAAAATTTCAACCGTTAATCTAAATGAAGCTGTTGGAAGTTAGAACAAAAAGCGATCAACGAGTAAATAGAGAAAATTCGTTAATCTTCATTTAATTGCAACTAATCACGATGTGTGGTTTTACAGAAGCTGGGTATCCGATATGTTTTATCAACCAAATTAAGTTTTATAACTTCAATTTCTTTTATACTTGATTGTTTTTGATAATTTTTTTAAATTATTCATTGATGTTCTTATGGGTCAAAATTCGGATCCGTATATACTATATAATATATAAATTTACTGTATATAAATGTAAATTAATAAATTTAGTTGTCGAGCCTTTAGGATCCATATCAAATTAGACACGCACACAGCCTACATCAATAAAATAAACATTTATTATTAATAAAAAAAAGTGGTCAACTACATAATAATTTTAGAGGAATTTTTACTTTATTTCCAAGATCATGGCACTGATATCAAATCGCTTTGTCAAAGAAGTTACAAGACTAACGTTAAGTTTGGTTTTGTTTTGTTTTTCAAAACTTTTCAATATTTTCAAATTGTTTACTTAGAAGTCCTAGAATGGATAGAATAAGTATATTGCGACTTTTAAATTAAATTAAAAAGATTTCTAATAATTAATAGGCAAAATAAAATAAATCTCGTTGTTAATCCACTCATGGGCGTCCGTGTTTCAATCTTGTACATTTGTTCTCACAAAAATGTGTCGTCATCTCATACACGAAGGTCATACCAAATAAAAAGAATCTCGTTAATCCATGAATTTGCGCCAATACTTTTATACTCACAACTTTCATATTATGTTCATTATATTGTAGTCTTCTATTCCAATAAAAGTAATCTGTTATTAATTCTGCTGTCTCATTCTCAGATAAATGAGCATCGTATCAAATACTTTTGACTATTTTTATTTACTTCTCTCTAATGACCTGCAATAAGAACGAACACATATTCGAGGATATCATAAAAAATATTAATAAGTTCTTGCTAGAAGTGGGTACGTAAGGCGGAAATAGCAAGTGGAATGTACAAAATGCAAAATATACTCTAAGTGGATGCAGAAGCAGTGAATGGATAAAGAGATTCTAATTCTACCACAGGATTGCAGTGCAATTATAACATAATTCTCGCAACCTTCCCCTTGACATCATTGTTCAAAATTTTGTGGGTATATGGCTGCTTCTTAAATTGAAAAGTACGATGAAAGAAAGAAAAACTCAATTTATGTGCCAAATTGTACCAAATATTGCAGTAACATAAATCATTAAATTAACAAAATGAGATTGAATGTACATTATTAATCTCAACAAAACCGCGAATAAAGTTAACATGCATTTAATGTTCAAATGTATGTAATTGGTAATTATAATTATCAGTTTATGAAAGTAAAACACTAATTTCGTATTGCATTAAATCAAAATTTATGTTATACTAAATAATTGAATTTATTATAGAAAAGTAATAAATCCGGTGGATTCGATACAAGTTGTATAATAAATCGACTTTCGTATGCAAAACATACGCGAATTCAGTCAAGTAAAAGTAAAATAAGTACTACTAGGTACTAGCGAAGACAATTCCAACTCGCCCTCGAGGCTCCTCCATTCTGTTTTGTAAGCGGTAGACGAACTTACTGCAGCACTACAATAGCGCAAACGAACTCGAAAACCGGCTCCTCTGACATGTAGCACTTGATGTGTCTGAAATTTTCAATGAAAGACGTGTCTCCACTAACTTAATCCAAAAATAATTCTAAATTGTTTTCCAAATACATACGTAGAACTTGAATGCAGTCAACCCCTATTATCTATCACAATTTCAGAAAGACTTTAATTTTATACTTTTTTGAGCGAAACTGTAACGCTTCTTTTTGCACGTTCGTTAAATTCTAATCCCACTGTATTTAAATAAAAAAAGAATTGAAAACTATCGCAGCTCACTGAAATTTATTTGTGCATAATAATTCCCTCGCTCACTAATGCAGCAGGAAGATTGACATAGCATTCATTCAATTCATCCAATGTAATTGCCTCAGAGTGACGCCGAGCTTTATAAATAAAAATTTCCCAAGCGTGTAATTTAAATTACATAATATTTTGACGTGACAAACTCATTACTAAAAATTTTTTAAGTTACGATTTTATATCGTTGAAAAATCGTAAATTAAATTACTAATATTTTCGATTCGGAATAATAAAATCTATATTATTTGAAATTTTCGACTTTTAAAATTCACCGACATAAATTTTGATGCTGATAAAAAATTCAATATTTATTTAGTATATCAAATTCTCTTAACTCAGTCATGTGATATAATATGACAAAAATGTTTTAATAATAAGGATTAGGGCATGTAGCTATATCATGAATGAAACTAAGCCAGGCGTATTATTCTTCATTTTTAATCATTTTTTCATATATAAAAAACTTAGTTTCTCAACTTTTTTTTCCTTCTTTCTCAATCCGAGTGTTGTTAAACATCCCCAAAGTCTCTTCTTAAGCCTTTCTCCATCGAGGGTAAGTTAAAGCTATACTTGACCACGCTGGCCAAATGAGTGCCAGCCGTGTTTTCAAAGCAGTCACCTATCCAAGCTGCGTAGCGACATTAAATAATGTTTTCGTTCCAGAAAGAACACGAAAGTCATTAATTTCGTAAAAACCAAGGTTCACCTTTATAAAAGCGGAATTAAGTCTGTTGTATTTGGATAACATATTCAAAGGTAACTGCTATTTTCCTACAACTTAACCTTATTCTAACCCCCGAACAGTTTCTATCCACAAAATCATAAATGCATAATATGGGATGCCTACGGTGTACTACATTACCATATATTTTCTTAATGGCATTGGTTAAAACTGTTTACATCTTCGCAAAAAGCATCACATGGATGCCAATCGAAAATCTGATACATTTTGCGTATGCTACATGTCGATTGAAACTTACGAAGCAAAAATACTACTAATGAAAATTAATTCCCATTTCCTTACTAGAAAATCATTTTAGAAATTTACCCACTATAAATAAAATACAATAGTGCAAATTGATATTAATGTGTAGTGTATAAAAAAGATAAATTTGTAACAAGACTATGTTTACGACCGGTATAATTCAATGTACACCCGTATACGAATCTAAATAATATAATAATTATGCTAGTTTACGCAAATTTAGTGATTCAGTAGCGCAACCAGAAGGGTGGCTAATGGAGTTTACCCCCCCTCCTAACAGTTAGAATTTTGAAACATGAATATATTTTAGTATACAAATTTTCTTTAGCGAACATTCAATCTTAAACCAAGTATAATAATATATAAGGTAATTAAGTATATAATGTCGTATTTCAAAAATGGGTCGGTACGATTAAGATTTATTTCAAATCCAAAATAAAACTTTTAAATATTGTTTTCCAAAAATTTTGAAAATTTTGTCAAGTTATTGCACCGTATAAAATATGATATCAAATTAGCTTCAATTCCAAGAATCTTACAAGAACGATTAATGCTAAATTTAGTAAAACATTTGATTTGAATGTTTCCATTATTTATTATGTGCATTAAACCAAAACTGAGACAGCGTTTTTCGGCACTCGGCCGATTTTAGTGAAAATCCGGTGGAAATTTAGAAAGTGCAACTCCAAAAACCTGATAAGATATTAATTGAATTATGGCCTACCTTCCAATGATAATTTTGTGGGTGGAAAACGCTTGGATCCTTGATAAACAGAATTTGTTAGAAAGTAGCATAATATGTAGCTAGTTATGTTAAAATTTTGAGAATTACTCAACTATTATTTCTTGCAAATACGGCAATCAATTAGAATTTAAACAACAATTGAATAATAACAATATTTATAAAATCGCTTCATTTAAACAACAGCAACTTATGATATTTAACGTGCATACCCAAACATATTATAGTGGCGGATCAATTTATTACTATATAGTGCATATCATGATCAACCTATACGATTCTACAAAATATTAAATGCTCATTCGTAAATTGCTGAGTTCAGAATATTTGGTGAAACTTGTATTTCTGGTTTTTCAACCACGATTTTAAAAATGTAAAATTTTTAAGATTCAATGTTTGTAGATACGAGTAATTCCAATCTATTTTATTTCTTTGATAAACTAAAATTAAATATGTTACTTACAACATCGAACCAACACCAATATAAAAGAGTAGTTAATAATAAAAATAAATTTTATTAAATTTGAAATTTTAAGTTAAATCTTTTATAAATATTCTTAATTATTTATGTGTGAGCAAAATTTGTAAAGGACAATACTTGGCTCCTTAAAGAAATCGTGAAGATGATTTGATTCAATTATAATTATTTTTTTTACAAAATTTATTAAAGACAGAAGAAAGACAACCTTCAAAGTCAATTTCTCTGCAGCTGTCAAAGTTTTATACGAATGTCTCTTTGGTTACTAAACAGTTGTTGCTCGGACAAACTAATCTGTTTTAAGAAAACGTGCTTTTCTTTTGGGTACAGCTTTTTTTTAATTACCATTACTCGAAGAAAAGCAATTAATACCCAGCCTCCAGTTCGGATTCCGACAGAACCAATCAAGCAGGTACATCGAGTTGTCAAGAAAATTAGGGAAGACCTAGAGCATAAGAAGTACTGCTCTGCAGCATTCCTGGAAATTTCTCAGGCGTCCGGCAAAGTTTGGCATCCAGGTTTGATCTACAAAATCAAAACCACTTTACCTCATCCTTATATTGTCAAGTACTGAAATCTTATCTGACAGATAGATACTTTTTCGTGAAGTATGGAAATGCCTATTCAACTCTATTTGGTATAAAATCAGATGTTACTCAGAGCAGTGTGCTTGGACCACTTTTATATCTCCTATATACCGCCGATCTGCCTACTAACCCCAGAACTGAAACTGCCACTTCTGCTGATGATACTGCGATAATAGCCTTACATCAAGACCCAAATGTTGCCTCTAGATACCTTCAAGAACACCTCAATAAAATAGGGAGCTGGATGAAAAAGTCAAGAGGTCAAATACCTACTCAAACTCAGTGCTCATCCAAATAGTTTAGTTTTAGATCTTCTCTGTAATAGATCTTCACTGAAATAAGTGTTATTGTAGCTCTCTTTGTTGTGATCGTGAACAAAACAAAAAAAATGAATGTTTTTATTGCTAAAGAGGCTTAATATTGAGTAGGCTTCATATGTGTTATTCTTTCAATCAATATTAATTACCTATTGTTTATATAAACAGATTGAAATAAATTCATGGATGTTAATTAAAAATAATAATAATTATAATTGAACGCTTATTTCTTGGGTATTCATGTATGTATAGTCGGTTTTAAACGTCTTGCGACATTGTCCGATACCAAACTACCAACCTTGCGAATTGGCGCTTGGTTTTTTAGCATTTTACATTTTTTACCTACGACGAGGAGCCAGCCCGTCGGTAGAACCCCCAACCTGGAGGACCAAACGAGACGGCCAGAATAACTTGTTACTTACCCGGATTCGAACCGGGTATTGAGCGTTCGTAGTCAACTCGCTTGACCATTGCTCTCCGACCGTCTCTTCTCTCTCTCTCTTCTCGAAAATGTCATACAACAGCTGATAAAAATTAATATAAGTTGTAAAATTTAGTTTCTGCGTGACTTGATTGTAGATTAAAAGATTGTGAATCAATTTTTATGCAAAATTTAGTAGTGTGACTATTTTAAAACTTTGCACAAGTACTGATCGAGTCCAGTCAACGTCTTTATTTAGAATAATAAGTTGTATTGCAATTGATGTTTTCTGATATTCAATCTCCACAATAATATTTATTAGGTCTTGGGTATTCATGCCAGGTAATAAAGCTTGAGGTAATATAAAAAAACAGTCCAATAAAAACAGTAAAAGGAGAAAATGTCATACAACAGCTGATAAAAATTAATATAAGTTGTAAAATTTAGTTTCTGCGTGACTTGATTGTACATTAAAAGATTGTGAATCAATTTTTATGCAAAATTTAGTAGTGTGACTATTTTAAAACTTTGCACAAGTACTGATCGAGTCCAGTCAACGTCTTTATTTAGAATAATAAGTTGTATTGCAATTGATGTTTTCTGATATTCAATCTCCACAATAATATTTATTAGGTCTATCTTTTCAGGGTTTATCTGTAAACCATTTGTAAAACATTGATGTGAAAGTGACTGTGTTTGTGTTAGAAAATATTTATTACAATTGATTGTAGGGAAAAGTAATCTAAAGTGAGACGACTCATACCGTCTAAGAAAAATACTCTTAAGAGTTTCTGACATTTTAGAATGTACCATTGATAGCCATGAGATATACAGCGTCTCACTGTGTACTACACTCCCACATGTGAAAAAAAACGTACGCAAAGCAAAAGTTATAAATGTGTACTTTTCATTTAATTAAAATTAGAGTAGGTAAATATCATTTACTTTAAAATCTGCGATAATATGTAAATTAGATTGAATATAAATAAATAATTTGAATAAAATTTTCCAATTGTACTTAATAATCGGTTTCAGTATTAGATAAAAGTAAACAGCTAAAGAATGGTAACAAAGTCGATAAAATATGGGCGATTGATTTACCGACCTTGTTTTTATATACTTGGCAGTTTTATTATGAAAAATTGAAAAAAGTAACTCCAGAAAAAATACAATCTTTCAAATTCAGCATTTATCAATGTCTTAATAATTAAATTTTATGTAAATAAGATAAAACAACAACTTTTCCAATTATTGAAATAAACTGCAGGATAATTTATCATATTTGTGCATCCAGTTATAAGTGTGCGAAAATAAATTTTGTCAGGTAAAGCACATGGAAATGGTTGTAAAAACGCAAGTAATGAATTGCAATAGAACTCTAAACAAAGTTAAACATAGTAAAAGAAAATGGTGCAAACACATTAAGTTAGAGAAGAAAGAACTAAAAGTTCTTTGAACTAAAGCTCTAAAAGTCGTGCACCTCATGACAGGTTAATGTGAAGCAAACTTGGAGCAGAAAACAACTTGTAAATAGAGATATCTTCCTTGTTTAGCGATCAGGTAAGAAAGAGAAAATGTGAACTGTGTTAAACGAGAGCCCTCACGGGGCACAACTGTTATGTAATCAAATTATCAAGTTCTAGTGTAAATTTACCAAGTTTGTTTTAGTAAACAGGAGAACGTACGCTGGTACACTCGCGTATCGCGGTCATCTCGTTCCCACCGCTTATTTCGATAAACTGCATCAAATACATACGCACCAACTACCAACAAAGATGGTATTCCACTTGGGAAAGCTTTCATGTGGAAGCATTTAAGAAGATCCATCAAAAAACTTGACAAATTAAACGTCTCCGATAAATTGAGACGAAAGCCGAAAATAATCAAGTTGGAAAAAATTCTAAACACCTACCCATAGTTTTTTAACGATTGCAAATGACAAGTATCTGTGAGAATATAAAAATAGTTTTGTCAACATTTACAGAAAATCAATATCGATTTCCTTTTATTCGTAGTAATAAAAGAGCAAGCAACTTTTTTCGTGAATTTAGTAGACTATTTTTACAACCTTCATATCGGCTGATGTACCTGTTTTAATTAGTAGTAAAACAAATTTTTGTGTAATATGGTGCATTAAGGTGTAAGCGAGATATTAAAAACATCAAAGTCTGCAAAACCATAAGTAACACAAGCAAAAAAGCTCACTTTTATCTGAAAATAGATATTCGCCATCAGAAATTTTAAAATAAAAACTAATAAAATTACTTTTACAAAAGTCACCTCAGAATTATGCAGGTGTTTTTCCTTTGAGTAAAAGCTCGAGGACGACAAAGTACGACCACTTAACTTTACACTTCAATTCGTTATTTTTTTATAGTACGTACATAAATCAAAACCAAAATGTTTTCAAATAACTCCATCTACCGCATTTTCCGAAAATATACCTACTCAAACAAGTTTCAGTTTTCGTTGCAATTCAAACTATTAGAATTTTAAATCAAGGCATTATCATCAATATATGTATGGATGATAACATAATTATTATTTCCTAGGTACATAAAACGTTTGCGTGTTATAAATTACATCAATTTTACTTAATAGTCAATTTACCAGTTAATAAATAAACAAGTAAACTGAAAATTTTGATATCTACTATTTTTTCCTGTGAACTAAAAAAATTATTTAGTAGAGGTAACAAATTAGTAATATAAAAGTTTCCTAAAAATCGAAGGTTTCCAATTAAGTTAAGAAAAATTTAAGTGATTTGTAATTACTATTAAAAATTAAATTATACTACGCTTTAGAAGTTACTCCGAAATTTCAGCAATATTGATGGAAAATCCCCTGTATAATAAAATGAAGTGATTGTTATTTTTTTTTCATTTTATTGTAATATAGTCTTGCTGAACATATTAAACATTAATCTAATTTGAGAGCCCGAATTCGTAACAGTAGCTTTTATCTATTGCCAGTTATTTCTTCTCTTTCTACGGAGCATTGTTGTCATTCACCCAAGCTTGTCTAGAATCGTTGAATGAACACAAACTTTATGACAAGAGAATATTACAGACATTTTTATGTTTTGTGGTCAGCAATAACTCAATGTGAACACGGCTTTTTACAGGTACGAAACTTACAGTCACGTCCACTTTCTTCAATTTCAAAATTACATGTCGCTCATTTTTTTAGTAGTATCTCATTGTGCTATGAACCGAACTCAAAAGTGGACACATTATTGGACCATTATTTTAAATTGATAGCACCCAAACAATTTGTAAGTGAAATTTATTAAGAATAAATTTGAGCTATATTTATTTATTATTCAAGGCTAATTTAAATTACTGGCTCCTAAAGCCGGTGTCAAAATTTCCATATCATAAAAGGCGAAGCAAGTAATGTGTTTAGGATATTCCCGAAGTTAACTTTATTATATGTAAAACAAAACAATTTAATTCGTTGCTAAATAAATTAATGTCCAAACTTAATAATTGCTTGTGTAAAATTTGACTCGAAACAAAAATATAAATTATGACGGTTTATTAAAACTTTTAAGTATGAACAACGTAACGTACATCGCTTTTCAAATAGAATTTAAAATATAACAAAGTTAAAAAGAACAATCTGCCTCAAGATACAATAAAAACTTGATTCACTCAAATATTTTTGGCCAACTTTTCTAAAAAAGCAAAAGTTTTATTAGTGAACTCACAATTCGTTTAACAATTGGATATTTGAATTCCATTCGGACTTTATAACCCTCTGACTAATAGATTAGTTCTTGGCTAATTACTTAATCAGTTTGCTTCTATTACGATTTCTGTCTACCAATTTAATTGCGCATGTGTGCGAATTAAAAATCAATTTTCTGCATCAATCTTGTGCTGTCAAGATTAATTTCCGTTAATATACAATCAATTTAACTCTCTAATACATAATCGATATTTCATATCAAATGATAAAGATCGCCTACCTCAAAAAATTTTAACTTCAAAATTTCAATTTGAACGTATACTACGTAAACATTTGCTAAAAAAAATAATGCAACACCGCTGCTCCTACATAATTATGACGTTTTAATTAACATTTATTAAGTAAATTCTCTACGGTATAAATAGAATTCAAACAATACTTTTACTTGGAAAGATTACTGTTTTTTTAAATACAAAATCCAAACACTCGTTACGTTACGGACGAAGGAATCAGACCAAATCGTCCACTATTTCGAGAGGGGTATGTATTCCAGGTTTCCAGCCATGATCACACCCGCACCCGTGAAACAACAGTTTTATGTGGAAACCGAACTAAAGAGCAATGGTATATGATCCTCGAAGGGTCACCCATCCAAGTAGTAAACATACCACATTTTGTTTAATTTCGGCATTTTCGATCAATAAACATAATTTATTTCATAATTATTAAAAAGAATGATTAACACCAACAACAACACATTAATGTGGTTTATTATGTTTTTTAGCCTTGAAGCATACTGAGACCCAGGAGACCAACGCATGGCTACAATATATCAGAGGTGCAAAGAATTTTGAACTTGAGTATTATGAATTATGTTAAATAAATTTTTATGAAACACGACCGTGCTCCGGCTCACTTTTTCGTGCGGCCCGTCAAAGCTCTACGTTTTTTAAAGTGACTCAACTACTTCATGGTGCATTTTGCTACCTATCCAGAGGCACCGATGACTCAAGTAGCATGGAACTAACGAACAAGGAGAGGTTTTGACTTGCTTCGGTAAAAAGCTGACAAGCGCCAATTAGATTAAAGTAGTTTCTTCTATCCTTCTCTATGATTTAAAAATTGTTAATTTTGATTGGCGCTTGGTAGCTTTCTACCGAAGCAAGGAAGCAAAGCAAAACTTTCGTTCTCATTTGGGCAGCTCAGATTGACGACGGTATTTTTGTCTGTAATCACACAAGCCACAGCCGTGGAGTGATGTGACCGCTGGTTGAGTACAGAGCGGAAATTCTGGGTTCAAATCGCGGACTATGCAGAATTTCTTAGCTCGGCCTTCCAGTGGGCAACCACACGCTATGGTAAAATCGATATTAATTTATCTCAACTATGAAATATGGGGACTAATCCACCCCGTCAATCGGATTTGTAATTCCCACGAAGGGAAATCAATATTCTACTTAGAATGTAAAAAACATAATGAATGAATGTTTAGCACAAAAATTGCCCAAAAAATTTTTTTAATTAACTATACATGGTAACTTTTAAACTATAATTAGGGGCATTCAACTGGAGCAATCAATTGATAAATTATTGACAGACAATTTTATGCAATAAATTGCAAAGATTTCAAACGAAAAATGTCTTCGATTTATTCCTAATTCTTCGGGACCAAATGAGTCTATCCTAAACGATTTCCTAGAAAATATTTTTTAAATATTTTGGTTCCTAATCCACAGACCTCTTAAAATAGACTTTAAGTTAAGGTAACAAAAAGTGTGCCCACTTAAGTTAGAGACCGGGATTTGTGGTTCAACTGTTACTTATTATAGCCAATAATAATTTAGAATTTTAGAGGGTAATTTAAATTTAAACTGCTAATAACAAAGAATGAGGTTATATTACGGCTGAAATGTGAAATAAGACTAATAATTTTAGTACTTACATAAACCAGAAAATATTTGAAATTTCCTAGAACTGTGTACATAGGGCCTCACTTTTTTGAATTTCAAATCATAATGAATAGCAGTTCATTTATTTTAAGAGGTTTATGGTCTTATCACTAAAGAATGAAAATAACATAGACAAAATTTCTCCTTGTTTAAGGAAGAATAGTGGAGACCACGTAGAGGGATCAATGGTTTGACCCAGTCAAAATTAGTTTCTTAAAATTAAATTTTTTATCGGTTAAACAAAAAAAAATTTACAGTTTTGCTGGTGGAAGTATTTAGAACTTGCCCATCAATAACTGAGATAATTCATTAATTGGTGGAGTTGATGTCCCTGGGACAGACAATCTTCTGCTTGAGGGATTCTGGATAGTATCTAATGTATTCTTGGGATTTGTTGTAATATGGAAAAGCCTGTTTTAAAATACTCCAAGTCATTTTAACGTCTGTAATAGATCCATTCTACATTCGTACAATTATCAACAGCTGTAAAAGCTGTTCAGATTTGTTTTTTTCAAATTCTTCACAAGCATTAAAATATCCCAAACAATAAGTACATTTGCGTCGATGCCTGAAGGTAATCTTTACTTCACGACGAATTGCGTATAAATTATTGTAATACCATGAACCACACAGAACTACGAGAAATAATCGATTATGAGGTAGACAGATAAAAATAAAGGCTTCAAGAGATGTATTAGAAAATCAACCGAACTCAAAAGATTAACTAAATGAAATGCTGGATGTTTCCAGAAAATACTAACAAATTCACTAACCAGGTTAATAGCTAATGCTCAAGCTTTAAGTAATCAATTTGGGTCCAGTTCAAAACCGTACATAACATGGATTTGTATTAATAATAGAAATGGTCCCTCACAAGTTCAACAAAGTGATAAATTTTAAGGACTTTCTAAAAAAAAATGTATTACATTAAGGAACGAAATCGATTCTCTACAATCGTATGTGAGAGTTTGAGTCAAGTTGGGGTCATTAGGTTTTTATTTCCTATTCTAGGGCTACCATCTGGCAGTAGTATTTACCATGATAACGGAATAAAACTCGTAAAGCTATGCGATGATACATAAATACAATAAACACCCGCCGCAGCACAAAAAGCAAGTAACAGCGGTACTCCATCGTAACTCATAACCCCAACTTGCCCTGCCTTCCCTAACTATTTTTTTCATTAAAAGTTCACTAAAAATGAATAATTCACCAAAATTCATTAAATTTTCACCGTTGGCATCGTAATAGGGGCTCAATTTATGAAGCTTACCATTGTAGAAGGTACGATCACATGTTAGTGCATAGATCCTCATTACTTTGGCCAAGTTTGCCAATTGCCAAAAACACACAAAAGATTTTAGATTGTCAGTACAAAAGTTGCAAGTCTATTATTTAAAAGTGGTTTTTTTTCGATCATCCTGTGCCCAAAAATTATATAAATTTGTTGAAATGTGCATTTTCATTTGAATTTCTAATCAACAAAGTTTTTATTTCATTTCTAGTATTTTTCGTCGGCTTTTCCACAAAGATTAAGTCGTTAGATGAATGCTTGAGTTTAGCAAGGCGATATATCCGGCACAGGTGAGTTTATTTTTGACAACTTCTTTCATTTAGTTTAATCTGATATAATTTTAATAACAATTTAATTTATTTAAAAAACATCGATACCATCGTTGGCAGATCTGGTGTTCTTTAATTTGGCAACCACGTTTAACACAAATAATTGGATTTTATTTCTCTAAGAAAACCACCAAATGGCGATGCTTTATTACGGAGCGATATGTTGAGAATCTTAAATGTTTTCATTCTTCGGTGCAAAGTGGTGCAAGTTGGAAGTATTTCAGATTTAAGAAATCTTGAGAAATAATAATGTTATTTGTCAGAAAATATCGCCAGACATTTTATTTTAATGCTAATATAATTCACCGATATCGGTATTTGTTATTTTATAAGATAAAAGCGTTCGTACAAGCTGGGCATGGATAAGGGCATTTATGCTAAATTCAAATCGCATCAATTTTAAAATATTTTTGCAAATAAATCATAGTCATCTATGGCTAAACAGATAAAGATTCGAGTTGTAACCTACGATCAAACAGAGACATGATGTAGAGTCCACTCACGTACATGCATGCAATTCATCTTATATCCACCACAATTTATAGATCTGTTTCTTTCTAGCTACTGCGATTTTATAAACATCGATATAAAAAGAATATTTGGCGTAGCATTAATGGAAATAAATGGATTCTATCATACATGACCTCTGATTTATGAAACGCTACGATTCAAGAAAAAAATTTCAGAAAAATATTAGAAAGCTATTTCCAGTTATAGTTGAGATGAATAATGTTTGTATACAACTTCTTCTATTAGGAAATTGTGTTAATTTTTTATGCACACATCTCTTCCATGAATAATTAACGATAACGTTTTTTCGATCTTAAACAACAACATAAATTAATAGAAATCAAGTTTTCCGTACTTGCAGTTTGATAAGCATCCTGCAGTATTTCGAAAAATTTTGGCTGTTGGTTATCTCGTGGAAACATGAAAAGCTTTTCTTGGAATCGCATCGAGAATTTTGACAATGACAAAATGCATTTAAACTAAATGTTTGCTGCAAAATAAGTAAGCAAAAAAATACAACTTGGTTTTAATATTTCAACAAAGTTTTCCCTTGCACTATCACTCATTCGTAAAAATTGAAGCAGTTCAATTTTCCATTTTTGCAAATAAAAAAAATAGTTCATTGACAATAAGAGGAGGGTTGTTACTCCCCAGTAGGTTGTAAGTTAAAAGCTTATACAAAAACTTTTGACTTGGAAGCATCTAAACATGTAGAGTGTATTATTCGCTTGGGTTCTATAGAACAGTGGTTAATATTGAAACTAGTACGTAGCTGTATTGTGCCAATTTAAACAACATTAATATCATCGCCTAATTTATAGTAATTAAACGTCTTGATAAATCACATCAAAGAAAAGCTTGCAGCTGTTTAGCATATTAGCTATTCAACTACAGCAAAAATAAAGCAAATCGATTTTAATGCGATAAAATTAATTTAAATTAAAATTATCAATTTACTGTTCATCTATTCCATACTTTTTCAAACCTACGTAATTTTTCATAGGTAAATTGATTGTAGCGTACTAATTATTGAATTAGTCATAAACATAATTCTGGTTGATGTAAGTTTGATTACCAACTTAACGATGATATAATTTAATGTAAACTCGATACACAAAAACTATTCGGACTAAAAGTGTTTTAATAATTAGTTACAATAATATGTAAAGTAGGTAAAGTTATAATTTTACTTAATTGGGTAATAATAACAAATTTGATTATATGTGATTCGTGTAAATACCGGAAATATAATGAAAACCGAGATGAAAACATTTAAAAACGTAATTAACGATAGTTAAAACTAATAAGCATAGATTAGCAATTTCTTTTTCATTAACTTCAACAAATCAAATTTTTTCATTGTCCACCCTTCACCAACATTATTCGATTATACAACCCCCTATCAATGATTATTCCAGCTCGCATTAATTTTTTTATAATTAACCTGAAAATTTCATAGAGTTGTTATCTGTTTGCTCTTCAAAACTTAGTTTGTCCGATTTCACTAACGTGGATTCCGAACCACGGGAATAGACAATTTATTGATTTATTCAAAACTTGTCCCCCCCTTGTACAGCTTGTTATTAAGTAAATCAAGTTCCTTTCATCTTATAAAATACTACTTATATTTTTCTACATTTTCTAATTAAATTTTCAGAGTTGAATATTTTATTCAAAAGTTAAATTTATATTTAAGCTCCGTAATTTGCATTTACCACTTCCTATTAACAAAATAATTTTAACCAATATTTGCATAGCGGATGCCCTTATACAAATAAACTTCCACAACAGGCATAACTATTTCACATTTTAAACTGAATTTTGATTTTCCAAACCATTTTCATTAATACAAAATTTCTCTACGAGCCAGGGATGTGAATAAATGTCATTAATTAAATGATGTTTTTAAATTACAAGTTAGGGATAATCTAAATTAAAAACTTTAAAAAAAATATTTTTATAAATTTTGCAAGCTATTTATATAACTAATATACGTAGAAGTTGGCTTCGTAAAAATAGTTTGGGTAGGTATAAGAAAATTAGGTACGTTTACCTATAACAATTCGATACAAAGACGGCGCCGCGCATGAATGAATTCAAAAAGATCACCTAAAACGAAACGGAATACATTGTTTTAAATGGATTTGAAAACGGAACCTTACTTGAGTTCATAATCTCTTTTTAATCAAATAATTGTCCTTGGATTTAGCTCAAGTTATTAGTCAAAGTGCATATTAAGCGTTTAACAATGCCGAGAGAGAAACTTGATTTTTCACGTACAAAAAATAATAACAATAGACTATTTACATAATAAATTTGTTGTGTTGATAGAATTCCAATTTAGTTTCGGTCATAAATTAAATACAAGGCATGTTAAATTGCTTTTAATTCATAAAATGCATAATTAATGCATTATACTTACTTACTACGGTCAGGAACTACTATTATAAATGAATACAATAATAAAAAAAAAAACTGGTAGTTATTATAGGAAGGCTAGGTAAATAGCAGAATGTAATTTTACAATAAATTCATTAACTCAAATTTTTATTAAGTATTCAATAAAATTTGAGTTGATCGGTGCATTACCAGCATTGATTAGAATTGGTAAAAAAAAAGGTGAGATAGTTAGAAAAAAATTATAAAACTTCCTGAAAAATTCCGCCTTACACAAAAACTAGAAATTTTGGTTGCACCAAAAGCACACTTGTTGCTATATGCATCTATGTTTAATTTTAGATTGATTCAGTCAATTTCGAAAAAACATGCATCGTAGATTTCGTAGAGTTTATTCAACTTGCTCGTCCAAAATTAGTTGTCTTTAAGGACATTGTTTATGCTTAAAACGTAAAGAATACAAAATAATAACATCGTTTTTCCTAACATAGGAAGTTTCCTTGCAATTTTGCTCACGTTAATAGCAATACGCCAAAAATAACTGCAGCAAAAATGTTTTCCGCTACTAAACACTCAATAAAGGACGCCGATATGGCATACTACATTTAATTTTGTGACCTCCGTTTTTTACGTTGCCAAGTCAGGCTTACGCACGAAAAAAATACTTGGGTTATCTTTCCGTCAGACAAATCTCTAAATTTGGATACTTCCTTTAAGTAATAACTAGTAAACAATATTTAACTTGTTCGTGACTTTTACTTGAAACGGAAAAAATGAGATTAACATAACAGTTAAAATTTAGCGTAAAATAAACAATTTTGATTTGCGTCTGTGTTTTGCACACCTTGGAGTTACTGACGAGATATTACGTATAAATGGAGTCTAAAATGCATTTTAATTCTTTTAACGTGCCATCGTATTTGTTGGCAATGAAATCTTGCAATTTATCGACTTGCAGTTATTTATATACATCGAGAGCAAGGCAACTTAAAAAGGAACAAGTGAGTTTCGGCGGACATTATCGCATTCACGTTGAAGAAACGTGGGCCTGCGAGGGTAAGATAGGTCTTGAAATTCAACTTAAATGGAAATGGTTTATGTGATGTACATTTTTTAACGATTCCGGCTATTTTTCATCTTACGAAACTTCATCTCGTGCTATTACCCACTTTTATCTTTTTTTGCCTTATCTTAATTTTTCTTGTCTCGTGCTTTAATATACAGCCCCTTATCTAACTATAATATTTAAAAAAATAATTATCTCGTTTTTTTAATTCGTTATAGTACTAGTAACCTTAAAGTAATGAAGACACGTAACGCGTCCCTTTAGATTAAGTAAAACAACGTCAACAAGCCAGCTAAATTAAGAGTTCAAAATTCAAATTTAATTCTACGATAATAAATATTACTGCACCTTAACGTAACAGGTATTTATTTATGATTGTGGCGTTTCTCTATGTATGACAAGTAGCAACAGAAATGGCAATAAACAACTGAATTGCCGTTCAAGTAGGAAAAATCTATAATAACCATAATATTATGTATATTTTTAGGTTATTGTTCGCCTATAAGGTAAGACGAAACCTCCTGCGGTAATATGAAAATATAAATATAATTATTTTATCATCACTAAAAGTATTCCCCGTTTTAGTGACCAACTTCAAAATTTACATTGAAATGTCTGTCCGGTTGCCTGCTTCGTTTGTGTTCGGTTACTACATTCATTGACATTGGAGGGAAATGACGTTGGTTATCCGGCGCATAAAACCTGCTTTCACTGTGTTCACTCTATTCATTTAACATACGTAAAGACGCAACACTTATTTGTGAATGTAGTTCTGAAAAGTGCTCTGTGCATGCAAATATATTATAAATATTGGAATATATTAGCCATACAGTAAATGCAAGCAGGTGCACTGTTTCAAGAAAAATGTAAGGTTATAGTACTTGCATTGGTTATATTCTATTGGCCATTATGAATATTTTTAAATTCATAAAAATATTTTAAAAACCCAAAAGTACTAAAACAATAGCAAAATGCATAATGCAATGTCAAGTTCAATATTGCAATAATACTTTTATGAATTTCTTTGGAATATTAAATGTAGTGTTATTAGAAAATTATTATTGTTGGTATTTGTTGTGTGTAACTGATCTGTATTACATTTATTCCGAGTTTTTCAATTTCATTTGTGTTTCTTTTATGCTAAGTTATTCAGTTCCTTTGTTTTGTATAGCAAAAGTCCGCCGTATCGGTTATAATTTCCCTATCAAATATACATACATATTTAAATTTTCATATTCAAGGACGACACTTTGTGGTTTGGTATTTATAATATGGTTGGCGTTCCTACAATAAATCTCACTATAATGCTAATTGTTCATGAATAGTATTTTTTCTACATTGATATAAAATATTAAATAATTTAAATTTACTTTAAAGAATTCCCAAAACCCACGTGGTATAGCAAAATTTGACACCCAACAAGAAAAACTATGAGACTAATCGTACTAATCAGAGTGGTATTTTTTTAGCAGATATTTGTATATTTTTAAACTTACTACATCAATCACACAGCCGGAACTGGTGAACTAAATATTACGAAATTTTATATAGTATAGGTAACATGTATGTTGACCATTTTGCACATATCTACAATAGATTTCGATTTAAAAAGTCAGAAAATATTCAATACCCATTTATAACTGCAGAAAATATTTTTACTTCACATTATTGAAATTATCCCAAAATATTCATTTTCATTACTATCACAATGAAGCGTATATTGAAATAAATCCATTTTAGTCCGTTATCCATCTGTCCGTCCGTAAAATTTAAATTTCTAACAATTCATAGAAGAACGCTTCAAATTATTGTAGGTATATATGTGCTTTAATTTGGCCAATTTTGCCTTTAAACGAAATTTAAACCCACTAGTTGCATTTTTTTAAATCACTGAATGAATGGACAACCCACAAGTTTTGAGCAATTTAACAAAATTTGATTTACGTTTAGAGTATGCCAAAACGTACGCACAACTCAGCTTTTAGTGATTGATAATTTAAACAATTGTTTTTAGATGATAATTTTAGTACGAACGATAGCCACACTCATAACGTCATAACAAGTATATAAAAAATGGTATAATTAGACGACTCATGAGGTCTTGAACAATAATTGCAAAAATGTTAAAGAGCATGGACTCCACAGCTTCTACTATTGTTCAATTTGTACCCTTAAAGGTTCATAATATTCAATTAATTTTCAAATCCGGAAATGATAAACTTTCATATGACTAGTCTCTATGCGTCGGAAGGCACATTAAGCTGGTGGTCCTCCAGGATTAATAAATTGCTATAATTAACTTAAAAACACATCTGATGCACAGCCTAGCAAGCTACCTATTGGACGTTAAACAATTATAAGATAAAGAAAACCTTTTATTAAGTACATCTGTGCTTGATACAGATGATAGAACAAGACATGGTCCTAATTAGAAGTCAGAAGAAGAAAACGGGAAAATAGCTCTTTCGAGTAGACTACCCCGTTATAATCATCACGTGACAAAACAAATCCAAAAATTCGAATTTTGAGATACTTTGGGATACCCATAACAAAAATCGTGTTATGGATTTTGTTTGAATTGCTCAAAACGCTTTGTGGCTAGTTCATTCCGCTCAGTGGCCAAATCAATGCAAATAATTGTACATATTTCAAAATTCAGAACACGTTGTGTATATAAATTTTGGTTAAAACCCAAATTCTCCAATTGAGTACAATAAATATACCAGAATATAGGAGAATAACATGGTAAATAAATTTTTTTTTAAATTCCTTCTTCTCAATATTACAAATAATAATAATTAATAATATCTAATAATAAAAATAATATCAATCAATTAATTATTCAAATTGAAACTATCTCTATCATTTATTAGTTTTCCATTTTCTAATTCGTTGACAATCGACAGGATTCATCAAAAACTTTATTAATGAAAATAAAGTAGAATACAATTTATGTAATTGTTTACAAAAAATAATGCTTTAAATTAATTAAAAGTCACCTTTTTGTTAATTCATCCATAATAGCAGTATGTTCACGTTTGCTTCATTCAAATTTTCAATCACAAAAGGGTGGTACATTTGTTTGTTATTTTTATAAACAAATCATTTAAAATTATGAATGAAACCTGAATGTTGAAGTTTTTCTGTTACATCAATATTGAGAGTTCACAAATTTAATATTTGAACACTCGTATATGTAATGACCCAAATCACGTCTTGCAAACAACGTCAGTATCATCAAATCGACCAAAAATTGGAATCAAGTAGAAAACATTCGTTTTATATTTTAAATCCTAGCAATAACCAAATCAATTTTCAATTTACAGTATATTAAATTTGATATAAGTATCTTCTAAACTAAACAAGATATGAGTAGAAGGATCAACCATCAATATTTTTCAGTTAAACGAAACACACTGAAGTCGAAACGAAATTTGTTTTTTACAAGACTTTTTAATTATCTTTCCGTTTCCATGTCAGTTTAGGTTGTTCCAATTTATTTTTTTTTTCAAATTGGACGTCTTTCGATTATTTGGCTGATGAGATTCAGATCAGGTTAAAACAATTATAGTAAGCTATTGTTTTTCAAATTTTCATTGACTTTTTCAGTAGAGTTAATTTTGTAAATTTACTATCTCGGAATTTAATAGAAGTCAGGTAGAAAAGCACTTTTAGATGCAGTTACAAATTATTCAATCAAGAAAATTGTACTTGCTAAATTAATTACAAACATACAAACAGACGGGTGGACATTGTATAACTTCGTTAATTGGGTTCTTGAAAAATGGTATTCTACAAATAAGAATGCACAAAATAGTAAAACCTGGCTGAATTCTATAATAAATGGATACGTTGCTTGTTGTAGCTTGATTTAGTTTGATTTGACTTTTAAATTGCTAGTAGTCGTTAGTAAAGTGTAGTTTGCGATCAGAAAACGAATTTAATTAATCTCGTACGGACCAAGTTTGTAGATTATTAACAATTGTACGATTGCATTCTGGTTAGTTGACTTCATTTAGTAGTTAGCAGTTTATTAGGGCATTCAATTAATTCAGTCCTTCACACTCTCTTATTTATTTACTTTATACCACATTAATTCAAATCTCCAAATTCAATTCTAGTATAATACACCTCCGTAGAGAAGTTTTGATCTAATTAAATTAGTAATCCAAAAAAAGCAAAATTTACTCTTCAATGTGCAGTTTTAAATGTAAAATTTAAATTTAATTGTTTTTCAGAAGACCCCCATGACCCCCCCATCATTTTTTGGACGAGAATTTAAGTGTCGTCAGGTAATTCAGTCCGTAAAATTGTTTTATTTTCAGATTTATTTATTATTTTAGTTAGAATATTAACACCATGACAATGGTCAAGATCGTATAATGTACTCTGTATCAGTTAATAAAAGTAAAACAGGAATAAGAAAAACTAGGTAAAAAAATCTTGTAATATTAATTATGAAACGCAATAAAGCAATAAAGGTTAAATGAAGTTATATTTGCATTCTAATTAATCATTTGGTGATTTGATAGGTCCATCGAGACTTTTCCAACATATCGCATGAACAGAATGTATTAAAAATTGACCGCTGTATTTTATCTCACAGTAATTCAAGAATTCGAGTCGGTTCTCTGTTACAAGATATTGAAACATTATTCTATGCATTTACGAATCAATATTTTATTGTAAGCAAGATAAAATTTTCTTTCGTTGTTTCTGAAAATTGTAAAATTTTGTTGTTTGGAATATAATTAAAATGTATTTTTATTAACTGAACTTTTGTTGTTTTTATTAGCGGAACGGAATATTTAATGCCTCTCGCGTGACAACTGACCACTTACCCCACGATATTAGACAAGTAGTAAGTAACATCCGGAGTCAACTCCATGCATGTATGTACTAAGTTTAATGGTATTCTCTTTCGCTTGTTAAAACCAATAAACGTGAAAGTTGGCAAAGCTCTCCACGATATTCCTTCCGCTGCAGTCTTCCCTTACCCGTTTATAAGCGGTAGAAAAAGTGTACTTATAGGTCTTTAAGATAATCGAACTTTTTTAAAAGGTGTTGGTATATAAGTTGCTGACAGGGCGAAAGTTTTAGCAAAAAATAATCTGTTGACAGGGTAATACAAAATAAGTACACCTAAGTAAAAAGAATAAAAGGAATTTCTGTATTTACAATGATGTTCCTTTTATCTTAAAAAACTGAAACATTGTACGGGTTACGTTTCTATTTCAACTAATATTACGATCAAAATAGCGTTTTCTCCGAGTACTTGGAAGCGGTATTCAACTATAAAGTCGCTTATAGCCTCGAGCCGTCTCCAAAAATGCAATTTAGGGAAGTAGGAAAATTTCGTATAAGTACGGGATATTTGCAAAAGTTGATATTACGATTATGTAAAGTTACTATACGATTTTTTTAATTAAAAAAATATGCACTCATAAATTTCACTAATATGACTATAAATAGCGTTAATGGTGGCTTATTTTTAGAATTATAGTGACAACTTCATTCAAAGACACAACCGGTTATGCAAATTTTAACATCATCAAATAAATTACCACCAACAGATATTTGTTAGTTTGCACGCAGACATTCGTATCTAAAACCCCGCTTACATGCAGAACTTCTTGTTCCAAATTTCTTATCGTTTTGCAAATGAATCCATTAGACTTAGGAGTGCGACTAAAGCACGTACTATAAATCCAATGCGTTCGTGACCTGTTTGTAGATAACTTTAGATTACCTTTTAATAACCAAGTTATATTTAAATGCGTATGTGTCAATAAAAAACTTTATTTCTTATTTAATACTCACTAAATTATATTTAAATATTTTATTGGCTGACTTTATATTTCTTCGTTTCCGTAATTACTCTACAGCTCGTTATTACTACAGCGAACAAATTATAAAATGCTAACTACGATATTATAGTTTCATTGGTTCCAAAGTCGTGGGTCTTATTTTTCTCCTCCAAAACCCAATAGATTTTGGACAACTTGGGCTAAATCATAACAAGAACCTCGTTTGAAGTTGCTTAAGAGCAGCACACCTACTTTGAATTTCTTGCCGTCAATCATCACTGCATGAGAAACTTTCGTACAGTGGGCCAAATGCAAGAAAAATCTGGCCAAAATAAACAATTGAATTCATTGATAATACTATTGATGATTTAATATTTTATTTAGAAAAATGAAAAGTATTCTATTCAAATAAATTGTTAAGAAAGCCAAATTCAAAAATTAATCTAATTAACAATTTTATTCATGGATCACTACTTCAATCGCTCTCCTGCCCAATGAATAGTTTTAAATTTGCAATTTTAATTTATGTACAACGCCGTCAAGCACCTGGATATCAACATCACAAGAAAGTGCGTCAAATCTTAAACGCATCTTCACATTAACCTTAAAACTATTACCGGCGTCGCGACATGTTTATGTCAATAAAACCAGTTTGGAACTTTTGTTAGAAATCTGTTGCAGATAAAAATAAAAATATGTTGAAGTTGCAACCTTGGTAAAGTTAATAAAAATGTTGAATAATTTATTGCATTTAGCATTTTCTTGTTTATAACATTTTATCTGTGAATGTAATTTATACTCATACTATATTTTCATGTATGTATTTTAAAACATTACATATTGATTCAGAAATAAATTTTTAATTTTAATTTATGTAATCATAATCATGTAAAATAAAGTTATTCAATATTTTACTTAGAAGTAAATTTCGTTTTCAGTTATATTCCATTATTATTATTGTGCTCTTTCTAAATAGTACTACTAAAAATTATTGATAGAAAATAAACTGTAACGCCGTCGTGCATAAACAGAAATTGTCCTTCATGGAGTTAATGTTATCAAATAAAAGTAATGATAATAACAGATCCGTTGTAGAAATATTATCTACTTGTAGATTATTCAATGTCATTGTCCTCATGGTTATCTTTTATTTCAATTATTACATTACTTTTTTGTTCCAAAGCGAAAAAGTGACACTTTAATGCCACTAACGACAACCAACAAAAAGTAGTAGATATTATTTTAGTGTTCAAGCTTTATAAATAAATTTATGTACCTACTACCTTCTTTACTTCATATAATGCTATAACCGAATAATTAAGTTCGACGTTATTGTAGTAAAAACAACATAAAAATATAATCATAGTCACCCCACAGTGTACGGCCTATCGTGGCATAAAATCAACCTCTTGCAGTTAGTTGACTTATGTAATAATAAGTAGGTGGTACATACCTGAAACAAAAAAATAATATATTAGTTATTTCGAATTTTGATTTGATTTAAAATTAATATAAGCAAAAGTAATGTAAAACTTCAATCTAGCGAAGATTGAAACTTCAACCCCAATGCAGTTTTTCGGATAATCTAATAAGAAAAGTATTTGAGCGCATTTTCAACTAAGCGCTTTTAGAAAATCGATGTGAAAGTATCAGCAAGAGTAAGAAAAAGGGAAAACAAAGTTGAGCTATAATAGTAAACTGCAAATTATTTTATGAGTCCCTATGTTTTGTACATAACCATAGTACGTGTAAAGTATATTGTCTGAATATTTTATGTATAAACTACGCTTAATATTTAAGGGAACATTTTAATTTACCTCATCACAAATGATTTTGAGAGTGCCCATGTTCAACCCTCTAATATATCATAGAATTATCCACTAAACAAAGTTGAATTACTAATTTGTCGGCTATGCTAGACAAGTTTTTAAAATTTACGTATTTACATGAAGTATTATGTACATTAAAAATTAAAAATAGCGTAGTCCTTCGTCTTCCTTTTTTATTTTAAATTAAGTAATAAGGTAAGTATGTATAAAATATTAAAAATATGGGAGAGTCATATGTTGTTACATCAAAACTTCTATAAAACAGAAAAAGAATAGCTCATTGAAAATGCGTAGGAAAAATTAAAAATTTTTAAATAAAATTTAATTTACTCTTAAAGCATGGTTTTCTAGCCCCATCAGTCGCTTCAGTTCTGCTTTTAATTTTTGATTTTAAAATAAATGAATTGTTTCAAAACAGCAACAAAAAGAGCTCTTACAAAATAATAGGAAAGATCATACGATGTTTTCATAATAATTTCCCGAAAGAAAAAAATATACACAAACTGGAGAACGTCACAAAATTTTAAATAGATGGTGGAAAATAAAGACATAATTCGGAAATCAAGAACAATTATAAAAAATATGGTGTTTTGAAATTTGAATTTAAAAATTCTTAAAACTGTTTAGTAGACTTTTTATACTAATAATAACAAAGAATAAATCCTTTATGATTCCTCCTCCTAAAATTACAGATTAAAATAAACGAATTAATAAATTAAAATAAAATAAAATTCAAATAATTTTTATTTCAATTAGGGTGACTTGTATAGATCTAGTTTAAAATTTTAAACTGTAGATTAACCAATCACAATAGTCAAAATCCGAGTTTAAACCATAGTTACCGGTTAAACTTGGACTATACAAGTCAACCTTAGTGTGACTTGTATAGTCCAAGTTTAACTGGTAACTATGGTTTAAACTCTGATTTTGACTATTGTGATTGGTTAATCTACAGTTTAAAATTTTAAACTAGATCTATACAAGTCACCCTAATGGTGACTTATTCCTAAGTGTCATATTCAGAATTTTATTTCGATTGTTTCAAATAAATTTTGTATTACCTAATTAAAAAGGAGTTTATATAGGTATATTTGAAATCAATGAATCGAAAAAACATTTATTACAGGATTTCAATTTATCATATAATATCCAAATGTCATCGTCAATGAATTAATAAATTCCATACGACTGTTTCCAAATATATCGCGATTGGCTAAGAAATCATATCTTAAGCTCAAGGGGTAATACTAATACCACTCTAGCATAAATTTTGACAATTTTTTATGAAGATGTAGTAAATGCAGTACAAAATCTGTTCAAAGGACTTTATTTTACATAATGCTTTGAAGAATAATTACAATTTCTTTTAAGTTTTTTCACAAAATGGCAGCGTCAGAGCCTAAAAAAAGAAACATCTTTTCAAAAGTAGTGTTCCGCAGCCAGAAAAGTTTCTCCTTAAATTTTTGACTTTCAACAAAAAATTTTCTCAGTTCTATAGAATTTGTCTATAGAAAAATGTAGAGAATTTAAAAAAAAATATTTTTTTAAGAGTAGCGAAAGATACCGAAAGATAGTCAAGTAGGTACCTGTTTTTCTTAAGAAAACTGCATGAAAAATTCTTTATAACAAGAAAACTTTACATAACGAAACGTAAAATCTCTATGTGGTTCTATAAATAATTTAATTTTGCAAGTAAAAATTTCAGGTAAATCGGTTGAAATTTTCCAAGTATAATTTAAGCCAAAATTTTTGTTTTGTATTTTTTGAAAATAGAAAATTTGCTCGTACATTTAATCTATGCAAAAATCGGGGATAGGTAAGTAAGTACTACCCTAAAATAGCAATTTTGCGATTAAAACCTCGATGAATTCTGAAAGAGTATATTTTAAATAAGAGAATTAACTAAGAGAGAAGACCTTAAAAGCACTAGCTTTTTCAAAAATCTAATTTAAAAAACTTCGATTTTCATAGCAAATTTTACACTAAGTCGCTCGTGATTGGTAAATTCTGGCATTCTGTGATCGGTCCGTGTGCAGTAATGCATAAGAGTCCGGCTGATGACTCACCTTTTTTCGTCTTTTTTCCTTCCTGCGGACCCTTTTGGGCCTTTCGACGCTACGTTTTTGGGAATTACTGTTGCTTCGGCCATCTCAAACTGCGGAAAACTAATTCTCAAATTACTCATCAAAGGTTGATTATCGCCTTTCGCGAATCAACACTCTACTCTGTTGCAATACAAGGCTCTATGCTCGCCCAAGTATATTCATACTCACAAACCATTCCCGCGATGTTCTAAGTTGTACGCAATGTTAACGTACGGTTAATACTTTTCCGCGTAGATCCTCCTCGTGCCATAGTGGTTTTTATGAAAACTACACATTATAATATGACAATATCGGTAGAAAAGACCAAAAGTCTAGTGATATCAAAAGAACCAAGAAGATGTAAGCTTGTCGTCGACGGTCAAGGCATTGAACAGGTGATGTCTTTTGTCTATCTAAGAGTGGAAATCACGAGTTGTGGAGACCTAATCAAGGAAGTACGTAACCAGATCGTAAAGGCGGCTGCTGTATCGGGATGTCTGAAAGAAACAATATGGTACAACGAATTTCTAAACATCGAAAGTAAAGTGCGGATTTATAAGACATGCATAAGACCGATAATGACTTATGCTGCGGAGACACGTCCCGATAACTCTCAAACAAAAAGGCTACTGCGAACAGCCAAAATGAGAACACTGCGCTCAATAGCGGGAAAAACACTACGAGATAGGATAAGAAATGAAGTAATCCGAGATATACATGCCAGGTATTGGACGTGGTACGATGGGTGAGACAACAAAGAAGAGGATGAAACAAACACGTCAATCGCATGAACAACAATAGGCTTGCCCGAATAGTCAGAGATGGGAAAGTTGTCCATGGAAAACGACTGCCTGGAAGACCACCGAAAAGATGGAACGAAAGTTGGCAGTCCATATCACAAGAAGCTGGAGATAACAGACCTTAAGGCCTAAACTAAGAAGAAGAAGACACTTATTATAACATATCCCTGGGCCCGTGGGTTAAGGAAAAAGATGGATCATTGAGAGGTGAAACTCGTGGATTCTACAAGAACGGTAGTTGTGCAAGTAAAAATGGACAAGATGCACTCTTCGTTTCGCTCGAGCGCCTCCAGCCACTTTTACTGCACATTAACTATTAAAACACATGAAGTGCACTGTTGAAGCACATGAATGCTAATGTCGCTCTGGTTATCCCCTCTTTGCGTACAGCTAAAGAGTAATTTAACTTGCACGGACCGATCACATAATGCCAGAATTCACCA
Organism: Rhagonycha fulva; assembly: GCA_905340355.1. Classification (NCBI taxonomy): domain Eukaryota; kingdom Metazoa; phylum Arthropoda; class Insecta; order Coleoptera; family Cantharidae; genus Rhagonycha; species Rhagonycha fulva. The sequence goes on from HG996559.1 coordinate 8,087,639, forward strand.
ATCGCTAGCAAATTAGCGTAAAATTTGATATGAAAATCGAAGTTTTTAAAATCAATTTTTGAAAAAACTGGTGGTTTTAAGGCCTTCTCTCTTAGTTAATTCTCTTATTTAAAATATACTCCTTCAGAATTCATCAAGCTTTTAATCGTAAAAGTGCTATTTTAGGGTCGTACTTACTTACCTCTCACCAAAAATTATTTTTGATCAAACCCTTTATTCTCTTTCCAAAAATCTCAACTTAATCTTAGGCCCTACTTTAGATTTACTTTTTATTTATCAACACCTACTATACAAACTTGGTTCAAGTCTAAATAATAAAAAAATTTTTACAGTGGAGCCCGCTTAATGTGATCACATCGGGACTTGGGGTTTTTGATAACAATAACCGATTGATAACAATAAACGAAAAAAATTTGTATTGCTTATTTATGAGTGTGTACTACATCTGCAACAATTAATTAATAATAGTCACTCATTGTGAAGCTTTTTATGTATTTAAACGACGGAATTCATAATAAACATAAAAATGTAATGTGATATCACATATTATGTGACGGTGATAGAAAGAGTCACACGGTGGGTTTATTTACATCCACTCCGTCTTTGAAAAAAATGAATCATAGGCAGATTTTCTTGCTAACACCTGACTTTAAATTATGTGGGTGACTTATGCTGTTATGCTCAATATAAAAAAATGCTTGTAACTGAAATTCAACTCTTTTGCTCGTGGGAGAAAATAATCCTGAGAATAATATGATAACATTAACCGAATTATGATAACTATAAGCGATGTTTTGTGTGTGTAATAATATATGTCCGTGCCGTTCCTGACAAAAGTGATAACAATATCCGAATGATAACATTAACCGCGATCACATTAAGCGGGCCCCACTGTACTTGCAATTAGAAACCTGAAATTTATTCTATATTTGCTGTAGATTTCCGTTAACTTACAGGAAGTCGTTACTTTGTTTAGGCTTTGTTGAGGTAAATTTATCTCGAAATGCAGAAACCCATTTTTAGTTTTCTTTTAGTTTTGAATCAAATAATTATTAATCTTTAACCCGTTTTAGCTTCTATACTCGGTATAGCAAAATGCTTCGTGTCGATCCGTCCGCATAATTCAGGACCAATCAAAATTTTCCAAATAATGATCTCCTTCTTTGCCGTTAAGAAAAACTGAGCTAATTCAAATTCCATCTGTTAAAATAAGATGTTTCGCTCTAATCTGAGCTCTTCAGCATCCTGACAGTTATCAGTTATAGTTAAAATATAAAAACATAAATATTAATCTATGAAATAAATTCTACCATAAAAATCTAAATTAATGAAAATTAAAAACCTTTGACCAGAAGTCAAAAATATTTCATTTTTGGTAACTTGCATATTTTCAAAGTAAAATTAATTACCTACATATAAAAGCAATGCACTGTGTAACAGAACAAATTTATATTTCTGACGTTTTGGGCCCTTTAGTGGTTCATTCTCAAGGCTTTCTTGGAGAAAACTGTCAGCTTGACACCCTCATTTTTTACGTCGATTAGGTTCTTAGGTAATTAACTATATTTTACGTTTTCCTTCCACGAGAAAATGTTGGTAAACCGACTAGTGGCATAATTGGAAACCTAACTCCAAAATCTCCAAACATTACAGTTAAATAATTTCCAATTATGGCACTAGTGGATTTACCGAAATTGTCTCGTAGAAGACAAAAGTAAAATATAGTTAATAAAAAACTTAATCAAGGTAAAAGCGGAGGTGTTCAACTCATCAGTTTTCTTCAAGAAAGTCTAAATAATGGTCCAATAAAAAGCCCGAAACGTCGGCAATACAAATTTGGTAATAATTTATAGATAGACCTATACCCATAATGAAATTTATATTATTTAATATTATTGATATAACAATTTATCCCAGATAATGAATTAATTCGTCATTTACCTACGTCTATTCAAGTTATTTTCCCTACATCTCGCACCAAAGGATAGGCAAAATTTTCTAAAGATTATGTAACTCAGAACGTGTTCAGAAAATCTTTTGATACTTGCATAACTGAGACGACAAAATTTCTTTAAAAAGAAATTCCATTTTATTTTTATCTAAATTATTTTAAAACATAGGTGACCGAAGTTAATTACAAAAACAGTAGTTACCATCGTATTATATAACTTTTTATTTGTATACCTTGTTAAATTGGTTCTTACGTGACATTCACCATAACACCGAATTGAACATTTTAAATTATTTTAATAGCAATTAAAGTTACATTAACGTTCTAGTATCGCATTACAAACTTTCCGCAAAGTTTCGATTATCATCAGACTGGTAATGAAAAGCGTGTAATGGAAGAATATTTTTGAAGTTTGTATTGAATTTTGGTAAGCTCAATGATGCAGTCTTGCATGACAAACTAATGGGAACAGTTCGTTCCGGTTAAACCTTCTTCTTCCGATAAGATGCATCCATGCCTCAATATGTCGCAATGCAGAAGAGCTAACACAGCAGTTGGAAATTGCCGTGTCCGAACTAACTCGAACAAGATTAAAGAACTATTGATAGAAAATAGCTGATTCTAAATTTAAAGGTTGCTAAAGCAACACAAAAATATTACCTACAGAAAATTCTTAAATAAAAAAAAACAAATTTTACATTACCGTAATAAAAACCACACGTGTTCATTATAATAATTGCAATAAATTATTTTTTATATGTGCCTATTCGTCGAGTTCTTTTAATATTTTCCTGTACGTATGTAATGCATTAAATTACATACCTACAACCCGTACAAACCCAATATTACATTTTCCTTTTACAATATTCAATAGCAAAAGGTTGCTATGAAACTAACTCATGCAAAAGGTGGTATATACTCGATTCTAAAAATATTACATTTTTAATAATTTTAATTAAAATTTTAATTAAATTACATTTTTTATACAAATATGTAGGTGACATTTTAAAGAAACGCGTGATACTGTGGAGGTCAATAATACCTGCCTGAACTATCCACAAAATTCAATAAAACAGTATTTGTTGTTAAATTAATTCAATCACGCAAATTTCCTTTCATAACACTAAAAATTCATTTTTGAATACCGATATCTCGTTAACCAGCCTACATTATGAACTTTCTCCAAACTATGATCAAATTTACATTAGCGGTTACTACGTCAGTTTTTTGTAGGTATGTAAAATTTTATCACTTAATTTTATTTTCCATAATAATTATGATTTTACAATATCGTACGATTTGTTTGTATTTTAGGCTGAACCAATCGATTTGTAGTATAGAAGAAGATACTTCAATTTGATTGGTTCTCACAAGCTTCAACCATACAATGCAATACAACAAATCTCTACGTGAATGAAGCAATCATTTTGATTTACCAAGCAAACAAAACATTTAAAGGACCACTAGCGCCAGCGATGTGTGTACTGGGTAACCGACTTTCGAATCGATAAAAGAATTGTTATATTTCTGCTGGACTCTGTATAAAAAAGTTCAGTAACGCACTAAAGCTCAAATATTAACACAGTATCTTATAAATCTGACGAATAATTAAAAATATTATAAATTCATTTAATTTACTACTGATACTCGTATAATAGAATACATCACAATAAAGTCGAACCAATAAAGATATCGGCTTTCTTCGAATTTATTAGAAAATCGACTGATGAAAAACCTTTCATTTCCTAAACAATACACTTAATAAGACGAATCTCATAAAATACCAATGAAATTTTGTTTCACTTATAAAGAGATTTTCCACTGTACCTAAATGGAATTTGATTGAATCGACAAATTCTATAATATTCAACAAAAAATTATTAGGAAAATATAGACCAATGGAGATGATTTATTTGAGAAGAGTATCAATTCTGATTATAATTTAAACCTTTCTCCCTCAATTTTAATTAAACATTTTTTAATCTTATAACTTTTCCGGAAAACTCGGTTCAGTAGTTGATAAATTAAAAAAAAAAACATTAAAGTTTTTCCAAAACTTAAATTAAATCAAACGTTAAATAACAAAAATTCCTGTGTCAGAAAGACCAGACCTTAAAGCGATTCTACCTAACCTATAAATTCACACCTTTTCGCTTGATTGGTTAATAAAATTAAGCCGGTTCGCTAATATTTTGTCTGAAAAATTAAAATAAGCCGCGTAAGGGGCTAAAGAGCACAGAAATATAAATTATAATACGTAATACTAAAATTCACCCAAAATTTTCAGGAGAAACTTATTATCGACATTTTGCGTGTTTATACATTCGTACCATTAATCATGATTTTAAACATACTAAACCGTGTCAATTTTATAGTGCAACCATAAAGCGAGTGAAAATTTAAAGTATTTCATTGATTTACAAAAATAAACCCACCTAGCATTTTTTCATGTCTTGAGATACAAAAATAGATAATATAAATTAATTATCAATTATGTAAAACGCGTACACTGAGGTTGGTGTGCCAAAGGAAAATCAAATATTTTTAATTTAAAAATGCTGATATACACTTTAAGCTGAAGTAAATTGTCGAGTAATTTAGCAATTGAACGGCTTCGCTTTTTATCTACATCCTCGGGCTGTTGATATAATTTGGTCTAAGTTCCGCAACCCTGTCTTGGCAGCATTTTGTGGTGAAGGGTGTCTACTAGGGAAATGTAGCCAGGAAATTGGCAGTACTTTGTCGTTCTGAAGAATCATCAGGGCGGGTGCAGGAAATTAAAGTCGCAGTTTTACTCTTTCATTGCTTCACACCATTGTTTCTCTCAAATAAGCTACTGTCGATGGTCACTCGTCTTGAACGTACTAATATTCCGTAGCGTTTCAATCAACCAACTGTATTAAGGTATTTTGATTACATTATACCGCATTGCAGAGTCATTTTTTATACCTTTAACGCCCAAGCACATGGCCGATAGTCTCGAATTCTTGAAAGTCTGCCATTTTACATTTGTTACCATCTCGATGAAAATGTTTCACAAGATTACTTCACCAGCAATTCTGTATTTCGCATTACTCAAGTTTCACGATATTTTACAATTTCTTTTTTATTTTCAATTTCAATTCCGTTAAATTTTCTAAATGACCGCATCGAATGAAATAATTTTCAATTCTTTCAATTCAAATATTTGCGACAAGCAAATGTATTAAAATTTTATAAATTTGCATTAAGGCATTGAAACTTAATGCACAAAACCGTCTGCAAAATAACCCATAATAACATAAAATTGTTCAAGAAGCAAAGTATAAAAGAAGTTTACCAATTTGTATGAAATATTTATTAACTTTCTAAGCATTTAATAGGGAATTCATTTATTATCTATCAACCTTTTATAATCACGTAAAAACGATTAAGAAAATTTTAGCATAGGTCCTGTAAGGGTTAACACGACATTCGTTTCACATAATATTAAAATATGCATTAAATTTGAATAAGGCACAGCAGTTTTATAATAAAATTTTTTTAAAGAAATGGACAGTGACTTAGGTCTAACAATTCGCTTTATCTCGACCCAAATCATAAGCATTTCGAAAGTACCAAAAGATCAACATTTTTAATCTGTTACGTTGTAGGATTATACTCTAAGTCTTTGCCATTGGTTTTTATTATACAAACTGTGTAATTTCAAACTCAACTCTACTTCACATTCAGTGACCATTATAAAATCAAGTTCTACATAATTTTACGAAAACGTAAAATTGAAAATTATCCTTGTAAGCTTAGTATCCAGAAACATAAAATTTCTTATTTCTTGGACTGAAATCGATAATGGAATGCTTTCTCAAAGTACTTTTTCTTCGATTTATACTATCAATTCTTGAGTTTCAGGTGCTTCCAAGAAAATCACACGTTGCATCTTTATCTATTTTCTATTTGAATCTACACAGATGTATTATGTTCCTTTCCTTCCAGTTACTTAAAATGTGCAACTACGATAAAAAAAGGAAATTTTCAAGCTATTACAAGACGTCGTGATTTAGTATATTTTACTAATTTATTATTTTGCTCACATAATACACAAATGTCAGTTAAAAATAAAAGTTTATTTGGTAGTAAATAAACAAATCACCTAGATACGTGCCTACACATAACCCAAAAAATGTAGGAGGAGATTTCTAGCAAATTATTATATTGGATATACAAGGGATACTCACTGAACCCTTTTAACCGGTGGGTTCAGAAGTCCCTTTGATCGTTTGAGGGTTAACAAAATAGTAAAAAAAAACACCTAAACAAATGTAGATTAAAATAGAAACTTGAAAGATAACCATAAAAGTTAATACCGCATATGAGCAAATGTAATAAAGGTTCATTTATGCAAAAGCTCATAAATATTTTAATATTTCAAAATAGCAAAAATGATTTTTTTTTAAATAAACGATATAGTTATGATTTCAATAATTGTCATATGCAGGTCGACAAAAATTAAATACTCTATGATGGTATTTAATTTCCGACTAATTAAATAATTTTTTAATTTAAATTACTGGCCTTGTTCGTTCCGTATTTGATCACATAAATATTATTATGTTGTTAACATAATCAACAATTAATATTAATTTACATAAAGAATCGTTTAAGAGAGAACCGCACTTCAATAAATTATAATGCACGGTTATTTTAAATTATTTAATGTTAGTGTTAGTTTTAATCAAAATTTGCGTTCCTACGGGATGAAGAAAAAACAATTAGCCGAATCTTGCACAACTAAAAAATAATATTGTAGTAAATCAATTTTCTAGACTATTTTGGTATTTTTATCTTTTTTTATTTAGAAGGTAAATTTTAAACCTTAAAACAGAATTTTTTTGCATCTATGTTAAAAGTCTTTCAAAAAACAGATTGTCTACAAATTCAATATCATTTGTTAAAATATTGAATTTTTTTTTAAATTGTGCTCTTTTGTAACAAAATTGTGCATAAGTTCAATAAGTACAAGTTGTGCTATTGAAACGACCATCAAAATCTCTTCAATAAAAAATTGTACTTATAGTATTTTACTGTATATCCACATAAATATACGTATTAATTATAATATCTGCAATCTAAAAGATTGAACCAACTCAATTTCCACACCACAACTTGTCCAAACCACAACTTTTCCAAGTGGTTCCAAAACAAGTCCACACCGCCGCTGTGTACGATCTAGGTACTTTTTTTATTTATTGGTCATCGAAGATATCATTGGGTACTACGTGTTCAACCAAATAAAGAAATTTGTAATTCATCCAGTTTTTATGCTTTATGGAATATTTAATATGATTTTTGATTTACTTTTCGTGTACTTTCCGTGGTGCCCTGAAACGTTTATTTTCCAGAAGCCTTTTTTAAATTATGGAAGTACGAATACCACAAGTTGATTCCATTTATACGGATTTCTGGAAGGCTTTCGATAGAATTAATCATTCTATTTTGTTTTCTAAGCTGTGGGCGATGGGTAAATTCGGATCTTTATTGTGCTGGCTTATTATCTATATTTCTGATAGAATCCAGTTTGTTAAGATCAGAATGCAGTTATCCGAGCCAATAGAGGTGACTTCTGGAGTGCCTCAAGGGTCCCATTTGGGTCTCTTGCTCTTTATTCTTTTTATCAACAATATTGGCAAGGCTCTGGGATTGGATGTTAGTTGCTGATGATCTTAAAATATTCTTTATGATAAGATCTATCAAGGATTCCATTAGAATTCAGAATTCTTTAGATGCGCTTTTGGTGTGGTCCGATTACAATCGGCTTTTTCTGAATGTTGGCAAGTGCTGCGTGATGAGATTTTGTCGGGGTGAGTCGTCAATTTTTTTCCAGTACTCATTGGGGGACGAAGTTCTGCGATCGGTGGATACGGTGAGTGATTTTGGGGTACTTTTCGACGCCAAATTGACCTTTAGAATTTATATTGAGAGTATTGCGCCAGGGCGATGAGAATGTTGGGTTTTGTACACCGAAACACAAGCAATTTTAAAAGTATTTATACCCTGAAGATTTTGTATATGACCTTGGTTAGGTCGCTTCTTGAATATGCCTCTCCAGTTTAGTATCCCTTTTATGCGGTAGACTCTGATCTTATTGAGAAAGTTCAAAATAAGTTTTTGGACTTGATTGAAATTAGACTTAGATTTAATTGGATTGGAATTAGATCGAAGGGTTGTGACCGATTTAACCTATTTATTTAAGATTGTAAATGGCAGTTACAATTGTGCTGAACTTCTTCAAAGAATTAATTTTCGGGTTCCCCAATATGGAGTTAAACTTGGTAGCTTGTTCTCGGTCCATTTTGCTTCTACCAGCTATGGCTACAACGCTAGAATCCAGAGATTGGGTAATATTCACTTGAGTGGGACTGACGTTGACCTGTTCAATTCCTCGTTGAGTAGCTATACGAGATACTTGCGACTTAGGTTGGGTTGCGTCCAGTAATTATGTTGGCAATTTATGTTTGTGTTTTCCTGTGTCCTGTATGTAATCTTGGGGGTGTAGAAATGTCAAATTGTATCATGGTATTATGTAAATGTATATTGTATTATTTGTGAATATAAAGTAGTACTCTGTAGATAATAATTGTAAATGGGCGATTGCCCGTGTTTGGTGAATAAATAAATTATAGTAAAAAAAAATCATTCAACTTCAAAATTATAACTTTGAGTTCTTAAAAAAATCTGACCGCTTTTTTGAGTAATTTTGATGTTCTCGAAATTTACATAGCGCTTTCTCCGACCTTGGCAAACAACTTTTTTGATTTGTGCTAAATAATCACCTTAATCAGCAAATTTAGTTTTCAACAAGAACAACTGGGGACAGATGCAACCGAACTTGTGCTTGCGGCGCCCAAAATAAAATTCTATTATTAGCAATCTCAGGCAAAAACAAATTTTTAAAATTAATTACTCGAAAACTATACGGATGTTTTCATCAGTTTTACAAACCTTCAAAGAGAATCATATTTTTTAAATTAATTCCTTTTAATTTCGTAATCCTTCTTGTGAAAACGCTGAAAAAACTTTCTTTTCATATGCAAGGGGGTACTGTTCCACCAGAAGAAAAAACTTTAGTTCCCTCTTCTCAAAGATATTTTTCGCATCGACTATAATATACTGAATTTCTTACAATCATTTCATTTTGTATCAAAATTGTAAATTAGTGCTTCTTGGGGCATTTTTAAATATCAAAAAAATTAAATATTGATGCAATTCTATAGCGTAGCTGTTTTATATTGATTATAATTCACTTGAACTTAAATTGTAGGTTATTGACCAACCGTGTCCCTAAAATTTGAACAATAATTTCATGTAATCACTCAGAAAATCTGAAGAAATTTTGACTTAAATAAATCAAACGTAGGTCGATTTGCAACCAGAAGTAGGTTCAATTAAAATTTTACAAATCAGCGTTTCCAGAAATAAACTTTGGATAATACTTGACGATGTACTATAATACAAAGTGTTAAACAAAAAAGTTTTAAAAATCCTAATTCAGTTCCTGTTTGAAAGAGGTTTTTCAGTCGTAACAAGCAGTAAAAATCGAAACAGATTGGACGTTACATTCACATTAAAGCTTCCTTTGACTAAAACGATGCTAAATGCAAGAACATCGATCACACACACCTACATAAAATTTCAGTTTAAAAGCTACCATTATTTTTGGCGTTTCGAATGACTTTATTTAATATTATCGTGTAATTCTTCTGCAACAAAGTAAATTATATTTTTGGGATTTCCTGCATTATGAAGTACTCATCCTGAAGTGGTAGCTCTCAAGATTTAAAACCAATTCCATTCACCCTTCTAAAAAAAACTTCCACAAAATCACATAAGCTGCTTAAGTGGAAAAAATAAAACTTGCAACAAGTTACATAATGTATCGCACTAATTTCTAAAACATCCATTTACCAAGTAAATGTAAATTTATATTCGAGTTGCCCGTATTTAACTGCATCATAAAATATTCAAAAGCACAACTCATGTCTGTTTAATCTTTCCAACAGTTAAATTGTTAGAAACAACTCCTTGTAACAATAATTTTGGCAAATGTTAAGTTCTTCCTGAAGTTATTATGTTATATCTAAATCTTCGTCTGAAACAATAGCCAATAAATCGCTTCATTCTCTTCCAGATTTGTATTCGTCTTTGGAGAGTACAGTACAAAATTTTAATTTGAAATGATTCTTATGACACGTACATATCGGTGATTGCTTAAGAAATGCTTACGAATGCTCGCTTCCAGTACAAATTAAGTTTAGTTATTTATTTTTGAAAAAAATTTAAAGGCGTAATTTTAGCGTACACATTTAAGTTACTTAATTTATTCGAATAACTTTGGTGCGAGGGTTTAAGAAAACCACTCAAATATAATATATTTAATAAAAAGCTGTAGCAATGATATAACGATTTTGTTTACCATCGGGCAGCTTTTCTGTTTTTCCGCTTTAAAAGCTTCGTCGGCGTAGGAAATTGAAAAAAGCTTCGTTTTAAATCTGCTTTTATTTGTTAAAATACACGCCATTATATAGCACGTTTATTAAACAACTTTTAACTTCACACACAAAATCTAATTAAAATCGATTCGTTGCTGCAAAATAGAAAAGGACAACGTTTAAGAGAATTTAAACTTTCAAGTGAAGCTATGATGTAAACATTTAGTTCATTCCAATTGTAACAAAATGTACATACATATAACTGAGACACTCCTTTCCGCTTCCTGTTACGGATCATCAGTAAGTTCATGTAATAAACTAATAAATATCTACGTATAGTTGGTTAATTCATTCCTTATTTCATGGGAAAATATTTAATTTTATCAATTTTAGCAATCACAATTCTTTTGTATCCAAGGTTCCTTTTTTTCGGTTAGTAGTAAATAAATTCTGTAATGAGAGGTGCGTATCAGAGAGATAAAGTACTTTGCCTAATTAATGTTTCTCAACCACTGTACTGTCATTTCTATAGTGAACCAAAATATAAGAGATATTTTTTATAAATATTTGTAAATTCACTGAGTCTGTAAACTAAAATATAATAAGAATAAATTTATAAACGTAATTAATTTTAATAGAAGTGTAAACATAAATAAGACATGAGTAATGTAATGATAAAATTGTTATATAACTTACAAAAAACTAAATAATTCAGTGCGAAAGAAATTATACCGTAATTCCTTATGAATAATCTAACTAAAGAATTAAATCTTTAAATATTTTAATGCTAATTACTAGAATAAAAAGAGTAAATAAAGAATTGAAGTTATGCAAGAGTTCACACAAAAACATACTTCTAAGAAAGACACCACCAAATTTGCAAGTCATGAAATAAAAATTTACTAGTCAATGTTAGTGACAAACTTTGTAGATTGACTTAAAAGTTAGTAGTTTTATTTGCACTATATATTCATGGTAGATTTAGCAACGTTTTTGCGTATGTTCAAATTGTAAAAGTATATACGAATACTAAACATTAGCTTCTTTTCAAGTTAAAAATTGCATGATCATTGGGTGTTGCAATATAATAACATGCATTTCCTTTGGAAGTATATCAAACTGGCATTTATAGCTTTTAGCCATCAGGAAAAATATTTTGACTAAGCGAATCTCCATTATTTGCCCTTCCAGACTAGTAAAAAGAAAAACACCTTGGTCCTTGGTTCACCGAACTTTCATAGGTTGCTTCGTATTTTACTCACGCCGCGCCATCTCCACTTGTGGAAGATAGTGACGAAGCACAACAAATAATTATTTTTCGTAAAATAAACTTATTTGTTTGTTTTATTACCGATTAAACTGATTATGTTCATCGTACCTGAAACAGGTGTTTCAGATCATCGGGCCAACACCGATTTAATGTGTTAACAAACATTGAGTTTTTGCCATATGAGAATGAAAAGGGGGGGGGTTAATGTGGTTACCTTACAGATTCATAGTTTTACTTTTTAATAGATTTGAAATATTAACTATTGCTATACAAATAATCATTATTGATTATTATGTAAACATATTGTAAACTACTACAAAAAATGTCCCTTTTTACCCCACGCCCACGGGAGTGCGGTATTTAATGAACAAAGTGAACATAAAAAAAGTTATAAAATTAATCTAAAGCAAATTTTTGAAAACAGATTGGTATTTATAATGCACTTTTATAAATATAAAATTTTCAAAATAACTTGGCTGATATGGTAAAATGTTTAAACTCAAGTTTTAAATGCATACACAAATTCTTTAACTAAAACAAAATTTATGGCACTGCACAGTGGTTCGGTTTGAGTTTGTAAAAATAATTTTCAAATATTACCACCATTTTACTTTCGAAGGGTAGCCAATTAGTCTATGACCTAATTTCCATAATATAAATGTTAGATTATGATATTCGTTGCAGCAAAAATTCCTAAATAAAAAGTTTGTAAACCAAGAGATGCCTGTAATAGCAATATCATATTATTGTAATATACAATCAAAAAAAAAAACGTAAAATGAGATTTTTTATAAAAAATTACGCAGGTATTTTTCATCACAGATCAAGAAAGTCAAGTTCCGTGAATATACTATTTTTCCATTAGGCTTTTTATGCTCATCTTCATACAAGAACGAGCTTCACTGCATCTTATTTTGCATTTATAGTGAAATCTGTGTAAGATACTGAATCAGCCGCAATTTTGTCCAACAAGTAAATTTTTGTGGTTTGAAATTTATAAAAGTAATGTAAAAGTATAAAAATGCTTATCAGATATTTTTTCAAGCAGTTCCGGCTTATGAAGTTCTTTGGTATTTCTAACTGTAGCCCATTTTTGCTTCTTTATCAGTCATACTTCTGTGAAATTTTGTAAATGCCATACATGCCAAGCTTAAACTTGTTGGCAATGAATTCTATCATATAGCTGAATTTGTTTTTTGTAACAAATTTTGAATGAGTATTTGGTATCAAAATTTGGTCACTCCTCCATTTTCAAGTCAAAATAGACAAAAAAAAAGTCTTAATTTTAAAGAAATTCAAATATTGCAAAAATATTCAGTAGTTATATCCCAAGTGCATGCCAAATACCTGAATATTTTCGGGAGTGCACGAATGCGCTCGAGCGAAAATGCTCAGGTATGGCATGCAAGAGGGGTATATTGGACGAGTATTTCTCTTCAAAAATTTCTATATCTTTTCCAAATTGTGGAAAAAAGTAAAATGTAAAGTTTTTCAAATCTGTCAGTTTGGCAGTTTTACCTTGAACAAAATAAAACTTGATTTTTAACGAAAATTAAATACCCGTCGATATTTGCCTGTCATTTGTTGAAATTAAAAAAATACAGCATTTTTATTGGTAGAAATTTTCGGAGAGAAATACTCAGTACCATATTTATAGATTGTGCAATGCTCTGCGAAAAACAGATTTCTATACTTTTTTTCCCAAGAACGAAGACATATACGGAATAGATTGAAACACAAGACATTTTGTTAAGTTCGGTACGTTATTAATACGAAAATAACATGCCAAACATTCCACCTCGGCATGGATTCATATAAATAAACATAAACAATAACAGTCTTACCTTTGGAGCTAGATATACCACTCGATGTGAGCTGGTTGAAAATTACTCTAAACAAGAGAAAACGATATTTTTCGGCTGTAGTCAACGCGCCATATAAACGCAGGTGCGAGGTAGGTACTCTTGACGCGAAATAGCAATTTTACGATTGAAACCTTGATGAATTCTGAAAAAGCATTTTTTAAATAAGAGAAATAAGCCTTAAAAGCCTGGAAATAGGCCTTAAAAGCCCTAGTTTTTTCAAATTTAGAATTTAAAATTGTCGATTTTCATAGCATATTTAAACCTACGTGATTGGTCGATCACTGGCATTCTGTGGTCGGTACGCGTGCTCCCATGGTTAATAGTCTAGCTGTTGACTATTTTCTTAATTTTATTATTCCTTTCTTCCATCTTCCTCTAGGGTAAATACCACCAGGAGGCACCAAGGGAGGAAATACCAAGATCAAGAGAAAACCTGGAAACCAACTGAACTCAGGGGCCCCCCGACTCAAGTACAACCTGTTGGCCACCCTCCACTTCGACCATTCAACGATCGGAAGGAACCTCAGGACGAGCAAGAGAGCGGGGGTTCCGAGTTCTACGACTGGCAGATAAATTCGTAAACCGCACCACGTAGGGGGTGGGCACAACGCTCTCCTCCGTGTTCGTGCGTAGTTTGCCCATACTCAGTAGACGAGAAGTTCTGTCGCGGGTTCTGGGGTTCAATTCGGCCGAACAGACAACGAACGATCAACTTTTAACTGTGTAACCCGGCTTTCAACCGGGGTACACCAGTCAACTTTCCTCGACTAAGACATGGGACGGTTTATCGTACGCAGTATTCTTGAAAAAACGGTGTGTAAAAAGCGATATCGACTGGGCAAAGAACAACCAAAAGAGGATGGGGAGACTCACCGTAAGCGACAGCGGAGCATGCACCTCTCCACGGGATTTAAGTCGGGATAAGGTCGAGGACCAGTCGGATGGGTGTGCCGTTGGGTTCCTACGTCAGAAAAACACGGCCTAGCCGTTGTTGAGTACCGAACGGAAGTCCCCAACCCCCACAGAAGCCGGTAACAAAGCCAAAACCACGACTTCAAAGACCCATAGAAGAAGGAGGGAGGCCTGGCCTCTTGAAAGGGCCAGCTTAGAGCAGCAGGAAGGGTGCGCTCTTGCACACTCCGAACTTCATACTCATGCCACGCAATCAAGAAAGTAGTAGAAATCGCATCAAATCGGGACTACAAATGAGACTACAAATGGGACTACCCATTAGGACAAGGATAATTTCTCAGTTACTCGTACGCAATGGCAGCGAATGCATACGCTTTGCCAGTGCATTTCGAGCAAAAATCATGTTTTTTAATAGTTAATATGCAGTAAAAATAGCTGGAGGCGCTCGGAGCGAAGCGTAGAGTGCATCCAGTCAATTTTTACTTGCACAACCACGGTTCTTGTAGAATCCACGCAAAAACGAGTTTCACCCATCAATGATCTACCTTTTCCTTCGGCCGCGGGCCTAGGGGTATTTTTATAATAAGTTTAGTTTTCATAAAGATAGCCCGAAGGGTCGATCTTTGCGAAAACCACCATGGCACGAGGAAGATCGACGTGAAAAGTATTTACTGTTTGTTAAATAAAAACATACATTTTCTAAAGTAATTTTGGTCCTAAAACATCGCTAACATTGAACAATGTTGTCACGTCGTAACTGTGAAAATTGTAGCATAGCATCACTTTGTGAACAGAGTTTGTTGGATTAGGAGAACCATCGCGTGGATGGTTAAGAGTCTGAAATACTTAAGCGAGCATAGAGCCTTGATTCGCTTCTAAGTAGAGTGTTGACCCGCGCGAGGCGATAATCAACCTTTGATGAATGATTTGCGAGTTAGACGGCCGAAACAACAGTAACCCCCGAGAACGTAACGTCGTAAAGCTCAAAAGGGTCCGTTGGAAGGAGAAAGAAGTTACGAAGAAAAAGTTGGGATTGTACGAGAGAAAAAAATTTTCTCACATACATGCCCGCAGCGTCTTAACTTAATAACTGGTCTAGGTCGGTGCCGAGACATTGAGTAAACGCCTCGGCTGTGACTCTGAGAAAATTGTCAACAGCCAGACTATTAAGCATGGAAGCACACGTACCGACCACAGAATGCCAGTGATCGACCAATCACAAGCGACTTAGGTTAAAATTTGATATGAAAATCAACCTTTTTTAAATTCGATTTTTGAAAAAACTAGTGCCTTTAAGGCCTATTCCCAGTTTTCTTTCCTATTCCCTATTCTCTTCATCAAGGTTTCAATCGTAAAATTGTTATTTTCGCGTCAAGAGTACCTACCTCTCCTCAGTGGTTCAAAATCAGCGGTTCCCGAGGTATTGGCCGTGGATCTCCTATTAAAATCAGTTATTATCATCAGTAGCAATTATATTATCCATTTACTGAATTATTGTGTTAGCATGGAACTCAACAGTCGTTTCATTGTTATAAGTGTTAGAATGAAAGTTACAGATTTTCTTGGCCCTTGTAAGGGCCCAAGCTATTTATAATTAGTCATCAACAAAACTGTAACTGCGCGAATTTAAATGCCTTCTACCATTTAAATCCAACTATTAAAGTTTAACATAATATGATGTTATGGACTTTTTTGAAGACAATATAATTCCACAAAAGCTTTTCCTGTGATAAATTTACAGGTTTTTATACATTTTCCAATAAATGACGCTGTATAAATTAAGGTAAGCAGAGGAAACGCTGAAATATTTATTAGCTATACATAATATGACCTAAAGGCTCTTCCATTTCTGAAGGGTTGGAGTGGCATACTCATTTGCAGATATTTTCACAATCAAATGAATTCGTTCACGTCGGTTCTAATAACCATCTAATCCTTAATCGGTTGAATGAAACATTTTAAAATCGAACTTATAATATTTAAATTTAATATTTGTACACTACCATTCCCGTGGGCAAACGTTTTCCAAAATTTTATGTAATTTTATTCCACATTAAAAGCTCTTTCGGGGAAAACGACGAACTTCCTAGTATTATATAAATAAATTGCATGAGTGTAAAACCCAGTGAGTCGAAACAAAATATATTAAGGAAACCCGTTTATGGTTAAAAAAATGTAGAAGATGGTCATTAATTCTAATGAATGTGGAATTAAAAAATAATTCATCTAGTTACGGAGACATGACGCTTTGCAGTAAGTATTATAAATGGATAGCACGATTGTAGATTTACTCACGTGGGGAGTTGCGTCATTGGGACTTGGGAATCGTACGCACGGTGTAATCTCCTCACGGACTTCGTCTACTACGTGGACTCACACGACGTCTACATTCATCTTTTGATTTTAAGAAACACATACAGCTGTGGTATTGATTTCGAAAAAATTTTGAATAAGAGCCAAAAATATTTATTTCGATTAAATGTGCATAGTAGCGAAGGCGAAGGTACGAAATTTCGTAGTAAAACTTAACAAATAGTTTCCAAAATGCGTATTTTCCAAAAATGTAAAATATAAATCAAACCCAAACTTTGAAATTGCTTCTTCGACTTTTAAAGATGAACGCTGTAATAAATATGTAACATTGAACACCCCACTTCCTTCAATAAATAATCCGACAGTTTCCAATTTTTCCAAAGTATTGAGCATCACAATATCCACGAAGGGTGGTAATCATTTTCATTTAAAAATTTTCATAAATTCATACGGTACTGGATTGTAAAAAAAACTTTTATTACCTTATTCATTAAGTTGGAGAATTTCGGCCTCTGGCGTAATCTAATTCGACTCAGAAATATTAAGAGATAGATTAAGTACACTTAGGTTCATTTAGTGTAATAACCTTTGTCATGTTATTACGCTTCCGCAATCGATTAAAGTAACCAACATGTTGATCCAGCAAATTTGTAATACATCCTGTTTACAAGTATCGAAATGGATCTAATAATTACTAAGAAAAGAAATCAATAGAAAATTGACGATAATTGATGTTTGAGGTTCCTCCTCTTTCCTAAAAGTACACCACTGTTTATTTCGTCAATAACCGATCAATGTCCAGGCAGTTAATCAAGAACGATTTATTTCAATTTGCTATCAACTTGAGGTTGCCGTTTAACATTAGCAAATTTAACTGACGGATCGTCAAATACGGTTCAACAAAAAATTATAATGCAAACAATTTTGTCCGAAAATGTGTGAAAAATTAATTTAAATTAAATCGCTTAATGGTAAACATTGTTTCATGTAAGTTGTCTAAATTTAAAAATTTTCCGTTCAAATAAAAAGGTTGATTTTGGTAAAGCAAACACGAAGACTATAATTTAAGTTATTTTAAAGTGCATTATGTCGTTATTTCAAGGCCCGTGTACATGATTGCTGGTTTATGCTGTAACCTCCAGCCAATTTAAAATACCATCATAAGTAATTGTTATCAAATAGGACATGTCAAGAAAGTTAAGAAAGTTTCAAATAAGTCAAATTCCACAATGGAATGTAAACATACAAAAGGAATATTTATTCCAAAAAAATTTTTGGAAGTAAATCCATCTGAGGAGCTTTCGCAATAAAAGAGGAACACGTGTCGTGAATTTTACATCTTGTTTTTAACTAATTTAATAAATTTTCACAAGTTAAAAACTTGGATATTTCAAAACAATTTCTATAAATATGTGAACAAATCTATCAGGATGGTATTGCAAGCTCTAGCTAATGAGTGGTCAATTTAGTAAAGAAATATTGAGTTAAACCTATCCATCTGGTTATTGATCTATATTATTGCATAAGAAAGTATAATGTCTAGGGTAAACATAAGTTCTTTACCCATGAGACTGGTAAAAGAAAGAAAGTAAAAACAAACTGGAGAAAAAACTCAAATATGAATTTAATTTATAAATAAAAAATTTATGAGTAGATACAATTTTTCTGTTTTATTACCTGCCTTCGTCAATACGCAGTAAAAAAATATAAGGAAGTTTTAATTGATTCATCTAAATGTCAAAGTATGAAATAATGAAGGTAAAATTAAAATCAATTAAAAGCGCCTTAACTGACACCTTATTTACCTTACCATTCCCATTTTACATTAACTCTAATTACTAATCAAAGATACAAGAAACCAATACATTACTTAATGCGCAGCTGTTTCAAATTACATTCCATTTGAACAATTTGTACAATAGTTCTCATTAATTCAATAATTGCTATGTGCTCTGCTCCTGTGTAGTTGTAAAACAATTAAAAATTTACCATAGCAGTTAAGAAGAAACACTTATGTACCTATGGTAATAATATAATACTTCTGAAACCAAGAACCAGCTTTATAGTACGCATAATAAACCCACCAAAATTATAAATAGGTTAATCTGTGGTCAGTTTTATCATTTTACTTTACTATACCAACTATAATTAGAAGGTTATTTTTATATTTGTAGTACAATTGAAGGCCGACCACATAACAGAGAAATATGTAATTTGGAATATGGTAAATCAAATTCTCACAAAAAAAACTGTGATTTGGTTGTCACCAACAAGTTAAATAATTATGTTTTCAATTAAAAATACAAACGAAATAGTTGTTACACGTAGCAAAAATTAAAACAATCGGAAAAATTTAATTTAGTAAATTATAACAAACCTTTTCTAAAATTTTCATTTGAGTTATTTATATCATCGTATGTAAAATTTTAGGCAAAACTGAACACATTAATTTATTTACTGCATTTTAAGTCAAAAAATGGAGGGAGCCAAAATTATTGTCTTATTATTATTATTATTATATAATTATATAGAGGTATATGAGCATATCGTAATGAACAGATGTGGTCGGATTTCTGACCCACATTATTTGGGCCGTGGTTAGGACTCCACGTTAAACTATATACCCAATTAGAAAATTAAATCGGTGCTCTTAACTTGCAATTTTGTTTTACGAGTTTATCATGATTTAAATGTTGAAATATTTCACGCTTTAGAAGATTCTCAATGTGTCTTGACAGCTTTGTATTTATTCATGCTAAAACAAGTCGTAGGAATGGTAAGCAAAGTTAGTGAACTACGTCACGAATGAGTGAGGTTATGCTAATTACATCATAGACAGAAGTTGCATATTATGTAAAATATGCATTGTTTTGTTTTTATAAATTGAATAATCTAAGAAGGTTTATCTCTCAATAACTGAATATAAATCAATATTGTTTTAAATCATGAGTTAAATATAGAAACAATAAAATTATAAGTTTACTTATTGTTTAATTTTGAAGCTCATCAGTCAAGTATCATAATATTAAAATAAATTTTATTGGTAGGATTGATCGCAAGCTTTTACAAAACATGTAAACACTAATTACCAGGTATAATGTTTTACATATGTAATTTTACATTAAAAATACGTCAAACTAATAAATTTTTAGTTTCACCCCCCTCACAGTTCACCTCTACTTTAAAATTTCAAAGTAATAAATTATTTTAAAGATGGAAAATCCTGATCTAGTAAATATACCTACTAAATACAAACGTAAATCGTCACAAAACTGAATTAAGAAAATCGTTTAAAAAATAGTTAAAAACCTTTTATTTAAATTATTACACACGCACCAGAATGGCAGAGAAAAGTAATCAAGAAAATGTAAAAACAAAAATCCAAAAAAAAATTTGGACATCCAAAGGTGCTAATAACCTAGAAGTAATTATCCAATAATTACCGAAAATAAATTATATTATGTTGTTTCATCTTACATATTCTAACTGCATCTGTCATTAACGGATTTACTGAATTCAAATTTTGAAATATAGGTGAGAATTGTTTCACATTTAAAATGATATGTATGTTACAAGGTAGTGCTAACTAGGTGCTATTTAAAATGTAAAAGTAGCGCAGCTGGTGGTGAGGGAGTAAAACCTTAAATTTAATCAATATTGGTTTTGAACTTTCCCCTAAATATCTAAATCTACGGTTTTTTTAAATAAAATTTACTTAAAATCAATAGTTACTCTGAGACTGAATTGATATTGAAATAAACGCACTGTACATTACATACAACAGTTTTCTGAAAAAGAAAAACAGTAATAAAGTTTAAAAATCTCAAGGTAATCAAACTATGGATAGTTGAAAGGCAAAAAGTGACATAACTCTAAGTTTTACAATAGGGTGATTTAAAGTTTAAGGTTTTCAAAATTTGGATATTTTTGGCATTCATTTATGTAGAAATATAATATATAATTTTTATTTGAAAATCATAAACTTTAAATCGCTCTACTGTAAAGTTTACAATATGTTGCTTATGCCCTTTTGCCTTTCAACAAGTCTTTCGATATGTAGTTCAAATCAATTATTTTCATGAACTTTCAGCTCATATATTGCTTACTAATGAAAGATTATTATCAGTTCTTAATAAGATGAACGCTCATAAAATATAATAACTGATTTTTATTGTATTAAATTAACTTGAAAATTTTAAAATTTTATTGTTTGTAACTTCTAACTTTTGAAATTAATTCTGATGTAAAATTCTAATTACATAATTATCAACCTTACAAAAGTTATTAAGTTAAGTAAGAAGATTTTTTCGAGTAATTTAATACTTAACAAACCTAGAAAAATCTTCTAGGGTCTAGCTAGACTTTGATTCACTTAATGTAAAATACATTGAGATTTACTCCCAAGATAAAACGCAGGTGCAGGTCCTGGCTGAATTTTCCCAGAAAATTCCCAGGCTAAAATGTTGCTTGGGTATAGACCTAGCATCCTGTTAAAATATCCAGTTATCATTAGCCATAAAAGTTAAGTAAACTATTGCACTCCAAACCATGACATTGTCACCACCTATTTGAAGTTTATAAAAAATTAGTACTTTACGTAAACCATGTAAAAATTATATCCCTGCTTTTTATCATTTTTGATTAAATAATGCCTGTGTTATTTTACCGTTCTTCTTGAATTTCTACAGCTATAATTTCTTAATTCCTAAAGTTTTATCTTGTCAATTTTGACTAACTCTCGGTTTATGTATTTCTATCCTAAATCATGTAATAAATAATATATGCATGTCGGTTATAATTTAGCACATTAATGAAACGTTTAAAAATAAATTTTCATTTTATTACGTTAAATAATTATTGAGTAATTAACAAAAGTGTGGTGTCCCCAAAGTTATGTCGCGATTTCGTGAATTTTTTAAATTTTCTATAAGTACATCGCAATTAGTTAAAATTATTTTTTAAACAGATTTTAATAAAATAAGTTGCATAATTTTATAAATGCATTAATTAAATTTAAGTGCTATAAATTTAAAAGGAATAAAGGTTTTCCTTAATTTTGATACAATAGAAACATTTTCGCAATTATAATAACAAAATTTTCGGAGGCGTTATAAATATAAAACTTATTAATATATTCAAAAGAAACCACAACCAAAATTTATACAAAATGTGGCTTTAATAAAACATGATTCGGAAAATAAATTCAAGATTACCTATACAAGAATTGTTTTTGAAATAATCAAATTTATTTGTCGAGTCCACAATAATTATTCAAATTGGGTAAGATTACAAAACTAACGTTGTTACAGAAGTCTGTAATTATGGAACTTCAAATGTTTTTTTATTTATACAGGGTGATTGAACGTCAAATTGAAACGATTCAATAAAAATTTTATTGTTATTCTGCCAGAAAACGCTGGAGACAAGTAAACTTATTTTTTAAACACCCGCATTTTGACATAGGTTGACAATTGAATTGTTTATTTATTAAAAGGGTCTAAGTCAAAATTTTGCTATCTGAGGTATTGGACATTTTCGTAATAAACGGATAAATGCCATTTCTTTGATATTGTGAAGAACCAAGTCATATCTAGTAATGTAATTAATTGTTAAATTAATAATTAAATAAAACTTGTCACTTTCCAATATTTGTTTTTAAAATTTTGAGGGGCAGTTGTTCGTAGTAAAATAATATTTACACAGTACATGATATACATTTTCAGGACTTTTGAAAAATCGTATAAAGATTCGATGACAATATAAGTTTGGGAATCACTGGATTTTTAATAATAAACGATTATTCCTTTACGCCTTATTTGTGTGAACTGCGACACCAGCGTCAATTTTTTAATTGGCAACACATGAATTTTTATGTATTCTGAAAGATTACATCATTAGTAGTACTAATTGAAAATAGAAAATAATTATTGTATAACCACTTAACGGTCTTATTCTAATATTATATTGATATTTTATATTAAAATTCCAAAATAAATAGTGTCTGAGCTGCGCTGTTATTGTTCTGTATTTGCATTCCACCCTTTGAAACTATGTAATATGGCAAATCTTAACACTTGAACTGCCGATCAAATATTGATTAAGTGTCTGGTAAATTTTTGAACAAAACGACCAGCAGTTTAAGTGTTAACATACTGATGAAGATTTCTGTTAAAATCTGACATTTTCATTAATCGCTTCAATTAATTGTCCTTTAAATTACTACCAGAAAAATTTATACTGACACTGCACCGCAGTAAAAAAAAAGTTAATGTTTGGTCTTAAATTACTTAAAGCTGATTTCCTTTATACCTTCCGTCTGCGTTCCATGTGTTCCGATGTCAGCCAATAATATTTGAATATCTCCGGTATGGAACGAAGACGGAAAGCTGATGGAACGTACCTTCAACCTTCATCCGTAAATTGAATGAATATAAATAGCACTTTAACAGTCGTTTCAAACTCAGTTTATGAAGGTTTCAATTAAATACATCAAACATTAAGAATTTGATGAGTGAAAATGTTACATTAAAAATACTCCTAGGAGGTGAATTAATAAAATTGTAGTTACCACTTAGAATTGAAATGGCATTTCCAAGCAGCAAAATAATTTGTCGTATGACATAGGTTAATACTTAAAAATTAATCCTGACCTATGTTATAATAATTCTAAAACATTTTCGACGAGGTTTTACATAATATATCTTTAAAAAAAGTGGATTAAGCTTCTAAAACTATTACATTTAAGTGTAAACAATTAAAGTTAATCGACTAGAATCCCAAATAGTCTAAGAGCACGTGCCGAAAAACAGTGTTTCTCGTGACTGTTTTTGTGCGTATGGACATAAGAAACGAATCACCTTCTCTTGAATAATTTTAATGGTGCCACTGTCTTATACTTAGATGGCACAAATGAATAAAATTTTAAGGTCTCTGTTATATACGGAACGATTTTAATTATCAATACCTCGTAAATATGAAGGTTTAAGAAAGTTTTCTCACAAGTTAATTATTTTTTAGATATTCCCCTTATTTGTGATGTCAATTTATAAAATAGTCATAGGTTGCATTAATCCATAAATCTTAAACATTTGTTATTTGCATGAAAGGCGGTATGGTATTCCATTCCGTCAGGTAAGGTAGACACAATTTTCGTCCAACAGTTTTCCAGTTGTAACTCATGAATACTAAATTAAGATGGTTTAATAATGTAAACAGAAATATGTATATCAAATCTGATGACTTTAAAATCAATAAAGCTTTGGTTAACCTTTTCAGGTTACGAAGACATCTTAAAAATAAAAATCAGTTCATACATAATGGAATTTATTAACGATTTTATGAATTTCATTGATTTCATACTGGTAATGTTATTCCTATCACCAGGATCTAAAGAGTCAAGCACAATCAAAATATATAATAAATTGTATTAATATATTTATACAGATAGAGCCGTGCTTAGAAATGTTGAGGCCAAACGCTGAATCTTTTCTGAAAGCCAGAAGCCATTATTTTTATTTTTAGACTTACAAAGTAGATTTTTGATAAGTACATTAACTGTACAATGGAAGCACTTTCAAATAAGCACTATAATTTCGATGGTTTTAATTGTTTATAGAAGATTAACCTCACTCATAATATAGGTTTGTCAGGAACTCATCCGTTTATCAGGAGATTTCATTGGAATTGTAACTTTCTAAATTTTAAAAGAAAATTTTGGGCATTTATAATAAATTATTAATAATATTATTAATATTTATTAATAATTATTAATAAAGTAAAAATTAATTAAAATTTTAAAGAAAAAAACACTAGGGCAGCCGGAAGCCATCATGCGAGACCAAATCCGAACAGTATCCGCCAGCATTTTAAGTTTTTTGTGTATCACTCGTCTGTTTTTTTCTCGTTATATCGTTTTTAATTCAGAATTATGTATTCATAGAAGATGATTAAAGTGAGGCCAGAGAGTGCAAAAAGATTAGGGTGGACTAACTGGTGTGTAACGACTGTTTACAAAGAACCCTTCACCACATCAGTCTTCCAAAGCCTCGTTGGAGCATTTGCTATTATGATCAAGAAAAATTTTTCTCGCTTTCCTACCCGTCGGAGTCAAATGCCTCCACAGTTTTGACAACGCACGGATGTTTGTTTGCCACCGATTGCTAAGTATAAGCGAAACGCTTCAGTGCCATCCATTTTCAGGGCTAATAACTTCGCCAAATGAGTTCTTACTCACTCCTTAGCGTATCTGATCAGAAGCGTTTCACGGTTAATATTGTGAATCACATCCAAGCATGTGATTCGTTCTTTTTAAATTAATTTTCGCAATTTTTTGCCCTGATTTTGAAGATGACCCTAATAGTTAACGTTTCTTGAAAATAAACATAACAATATCTACTTTGTAGATTACAATGTTCTATTTCAGAACATTCAACAATATTATCTAGTTTGAGGTCAACTAATTGTTTAAAGTATATTTTGATGATTTTCCAATAATTGCTTTAAAGAACATTAAATAAAAATGATTTTATGCAATGAACAAGATTGTGAATGCATATAGATTTAAAATAACTAAACTTAATGTACGCATACAAATTATTTGCGGGTACTGCTAATGACGTACTTATGACGTTCTTGATCCGACGTTAATATTAGGTAAAGAAATATTTAATAATTAGAATATAGTGAATTTGAAAACGTAATATTGCGCCAAGTAATTGTGATCTCGTGAGTAAATAAAATAGAAAAGAAAACCGTTCACAATTTACATCACTTTAAAATAAAATTACAGATCCACATTTTAAAAATAAAAAAATTAGCAATGCTGCATGTAACATATTAATTTTTAACTTCTATAAATAAAAGTACTAATTGCTACATTGTCAGATTTAAATGCAAAAACTTTTTTCGTTATTAAATTATGCAGTGCGCTGTATACCTAACATGGTACCAACAAAAGGAAATAATACAAACATTTTTATTTTATTAAAGTTGTACATTTAAAATGTTAAATGTATATTATAATAAAAATAACACTAAACGCGCTTTTTTTCACGTTTTACTCGGTTAAAGTTAAAATAACATCATAGATTGAAATTTTCACATAATATAATATCGTTAAAAGATTATACGTAATTTCCCTATACAATTATTCTAAAATCATATTATTTTTAAGATATTAAACAAGACCTATAATCTTTCGATAAAATCAATAATGAAGGATGCGTGAGGCTTCATGTCCTTGATTCTCCATACCTGATTTTGTTTGATCATGACGTTTTCCGATAAATTTTATACAGGGGATTCCAGAAAACACTGACTGTTTTCAAAAATAGCTGTAGATGGCGCTTAGGAGTTTTTTTGACAGCTTTCAATCATTTGTAAAGAATAACAACTCGATATTTTTCTCAATTCTTTATTTTTTAATCATTGTTACCAATAATATTATGCTTTGAAAGTTGGTACCCTCATTCAATCAAATTTGTGTGTTTTAAATTCTAATTCTAATCTTTCTCGTAGTGCTCTCAATTCTTGCTCTATGTAATTACCCATCAATTATCTTTACTAGTCCTCCTTCTAACTGTTGATGTACCAATTTGTCAGCCGTACCGCACACAATTCTTATCGCTACCGTCGCACTTTCACCTTCAATTGATCTTCATTCTTGAAACGATTCAACCATTGGACAGATTTGTCTTTCAATTTATTTACTCATCACGTGGTCGTTGAAAATTTTATATTTAAATATTCGACTACGAAATATTCTTGATATTTTTAAATTTAATTTTTTTTTTCTGAAATGAGTAAATTTGGTATGTGAGAAGATCTAGAATAACTAACTTGTTTATTAACCTTCGTAACTCCCTGGCTTTTCCATAACAATAATGACAGCCTATTTTCCGTGTCCTTGCTTGACGGGTTTTCTTACTTTCATTTATTTTTATCGTAATCAAGTTTTGAGGAAGGTCATGCGCTTTCTTCCATCTTTTAAAATTTTGTTCCTTAATATTTTGGATTTCAACATGTTAAATGTTAATTTAACAATTACATTGTTGACAGTTCTGGACAATTAATTTTTAACCCATATTGTCCTGACGGAACTATAAAGCTTGACTTTTACGACTGTATTAAATATGCAGTTCTGATGAGACTGTTAAGTCACTTTTATACGTACGTGGTAGGTAGCATCCTTCGTTATTTCTATCAAATATGTCAAAATTTTAATAATGTATATGTCACTGTCACTATCTTTGTAACGCAAATTTATTGTGAGAATTCTGTGTAATGTTAATTAATTAAAATTGACTATAAAAGCTGTATGTATGCAAAATAGTGAACTTAAGTGTCACTTTTATCACCCTAAATTAAATTTACGAACAAGTTTTCAAAACATTATCATAATGTGAATTTGTATAATACCTTGTCTCGTGTGGACCGAAAATATGTCAAGAAGGTAAGTTTTTTCCTATACCATCGCATAGCAAATAATTAAATTTTAACTTTCAATCAAGTAAGAGACACTTCCCACGCTAGATTGTAGGAAAAAATTGAAAACAAAATAAACTGACAAAAACTCACACCAGTGCACTTTTCAGCGCCTCCATTGGAAAAACTATTAAAAATATAGCAAAATTGAAAGTAGAGTTTTTTTTCTTTATAGGAAAAGTCCACTGTGATGGTATGGTGAACCAGTGAATATACGAGGTTTGGCAGTTTAATTCATGATTTGGAATAGAAACGCAATTGAAATAACACGAAAAATGTTTGAAATTTATTTATTTTAATACGCTTATTGCAACGTTTTAAATGTTTTTGAATAAAAAAAAACCTGTTTTCGATTCAGCAGTGACATTTTTCATAATAAATGCAGAACTGCACAATTGGAAGGTTTGGAAAGAACTTGGACATGTCGTTTTGTCATCGTCTCTTCCTCTTTCCCAAATATTCATAGAAAATTTGCAGTCTTGTAGGATTTGTCTATAAGTTTATAAACTACAAATTGCGTTCTCCAATTCTGTAAATGCTACTTTCAAAGCTTAATACGTAATTTACTACGTTCCAAAATTTAATCAAAAAATCTAGTTAGGCAAGAAAAACTCTAGATGCATTTACTTTACAACTTGCAATAATTTAAATTTGTAGTTAAAATACGTAAAATTAATTGTAACTCTAAAATGCTTCCCAAATTTAATTTAACGGCTTGTAACGAAAGGAGGCTAGGAAAGGAAGAGTAAGAACTCAAAACCTACCACTGATGGATACGTATATGTCAAAAGCAAATTAACGTGAAAATATTGAACACATTTCAAGAATTACTTAGCAGATTCATAAATGTATGAATTCAAAAAACGTGTTAAAACTAACCTATAATTCCAAAATGTATTCACTTTTATATAATTTTGTATGACTGATGAGAAAAATATAAAAAACACGTTTAAAGTATTCAAAAACGACGTAAGAAAAAATAAGAGGACTTTTGAAAAGGAAAAATATTTTACATATGAAAAATATTTCGTCAGTCATTCTGATTACGCTATTATGTAAACAACTCGAAGCAAATTGGGATCTTTTAAAGAAACCAACTTTCTTTGCGTCGACTGTCGTTGTATGTTTAACTTATCTTATCTTCTCCTTTACATGAGAAAGCAACAAACTCGACTCCTCTCTTGCAGGTTCCGTATGTTTAGTTCACCATCGAGAATTTTTATTGTATCATAATAGCAAAAAACACTATATAAAACAGTTTGCACTACACGCCCAAAATAAAATTTTGAATTCCACTCCTACACTTGATAGATTTTTTATTTCGTTTATAATAAAAACCTTACAAATATTGAACAAAATCGACTTAAATATTTAAAAATAAAGACATTAAAATTGAAACTATTTCGTGTTTTTTTATCGGGGCTCTTCAAAAAATTAACTTGCTTTTATCAGATGCTATGCACTATAATCTTGAAATATTTATTATTAAATTACAATTTGTTTCCTAACAAACTGTACAGTTCAAAAAGAATGGCACTGTTTTTATTATCATAAAAGAATGTGATTTATACTCTGAAGAAGTTATTCTGAAGAACTTTCATGAAGTTTCATACTACATTAAGGTTGCAATTGCTTTTTTGTGACAATAGTACGTTAGATATTTAAAAATATCAGCAAAAAGAATTTCCTATGTAAGTATTTTACGAAAAATATAAATATGAAAATATGTTATCATTTTTAGCAGGTTTAAAAATCTTTTATAAAATAATAATTAAAAATTTTAAATATATTTTGGGAGTCGTTATAAATTTTCAAAGATAATTACAAATTGACTAAAATTTAGTAAGGTCTGCGTATAATAATATTTTCCTTTCTAATATACAAAACCAGAGGGTTGGAATTAATTTGCGTTCAATCCGATAACGCCTCGATCGCACACAACTCTCTGTGAGTGTGCTAATATGTAACATTTTAATAGAGGTTTCATTGTAGTATAAAATCAAAAACTTATACCCACCGAAATTTTTTTTTAATAATCAATAAAATATTCGTAAAATTTGAATAAGATAGGTACGTTTTGCACTTTTCTATAAAATATTTCTTTTTTGCTGTTACAGTGGTTTTCCCCCTTAAACAATCCGAAATAGTTTAAAGCCGATTATTATTATTTGTCCATTTCAAGATCAGGAAGAAAAGTTTAAATTTTGTGGAGGATCCATTTCTTTACCTAACGGTCACGACATGCACAAGTAAAATTTAAAAATTTAAAATTTTCTTTTTTAAGCACGAAATATCGAACGATTAGATTTCTCTCGAGATAAACCCCAAACCATAACTTTGCAATCACCATTTGAAAAGTGGACCGTGACTGATACTAATTATATTTAGTAATAAAAAGCGTTTATACATTTTTGTCGTTTTGAGTTATTGAAATGTTAATTATCAAACTTAACTACCTATTTTAAAAATTCATAAAATGAATTTAGATACCTAATGCGATATGATACGAAGTAGGTATGTGAATTCTGATTATTTTTATTCCATTGCAAATGATTGATTTTGCTTGAAAAGTCAAGAAATTGTCTAAAGTAAAAGTAAATAGAATTTATTGAAAAGTTTTACTAGCAAAAACATATCAACTTAAAATTACATCTACCAGATATAAAATAAAGTATCGAGAGCTAACGAGCGGGTATTAACGTAAATCAGCTTCAATCAATTCAAGTCAAATTCGGAAATAAAATATTATTAAATACTTATGTAGTATTTTGGTAAAATTTTACCCGGTAAAATAATGGATTATTATAGTATCTACAACTCGTCAGCAATTTGTTAAATCAAAAGTAGCATGTATAATTATTATTTTTAAATAAGAGAGCATAAAGTAGCCGTGGCGCAAGAGGGTAAGTAATGGATCTTAACCTTCCTCAAACATTTAAATTTTTGAAAAATTTTTATAGATACCTATTACCGTAGTAATAAAAAATAATGTTGTTTCACTATTTTCCATTGCTGTGACCGCTGGTTGAGTACAGAGCGGAAATTCTGGGTTCAAATCGCGGACTATACAGAATTTCTTAGCTCGGCCTTTCAGTGGACATCCACACGCCGGTGTGGTGAAATAGATATTGATTTATCGGAAATAAGTAAGATGGGGACTAATCCACCCCGCTAATCGGATTTGTAATTCCCAAAAAGGGAAAAGCAGTGTTCTACCTAGAACGTAAAAAGCTTAATGAATGAATGAATGAATTTTCCATTGCTAACCACATATTTTTCCCATCTATCCGGCAATTTGTGAACGCAACGCTAAAAAAAACTGTTCGTCCTTTGAAGAAAACCATGCAGATACCCAATTTTTAACTTCCTCAGTTGCTTTGAAGTTTGTAACGAGAAGTTACAACTTTCCCGTTGCGATTCCGTACGCCGCTGAGTGCTCTACATCAGTCATTTGCGAGACGCTTATGTGCGATTTTGACATAGAATTCTGTCGGATGATAATTCTGTCATTGAGATTCGGTGTGGAAAATTCCGATTTTTGTCTGAGTGGTATTGCATTTTTGCAATTACCTTTTGCATTTTTTTGGATCCAGCTATATTCGTGAGACGCCTTTTTCGTTCTATGAGTGCTCATAATTATTTTGAATCGCTTTTGCGGATTGTTATATTTCAAGTAAGTTACCACCTGTTTGAATACTTTTTTCTGATTTCCATTTCGACCTTCTAGAATTCGAGCAGTTGTTACGATTTATACAGCGGCTTTTCACTCCTTATCCTACAATTTACATTCTGCAGCGATTAATATTGATGGTTTTCTACCTCCAGGAAAGTAATTATTTGGCTGCCAACTGGAGTTGCGGTTACCTTATCGGCCAACTGTATCACATCTACCCCATTTTAACCACCACTATATCAGTAGACGAGATTTCGTGGAGATCCTGTTCTGTCATGGAGTCAACACCTGTTTCTAGAACAAATGTTATCAACGACTTGAAGAAAGAAGATTATACAGCTACAATAGTGATTTTGTACAGATTACGTTTGTGAGCACTTTAAGATCTTTTGGTGAGTTTATTTTAACTTATTGTAGTTGTCTTGGGTTAAATTTTGACACCACGATATTTGGTGTAAGAGTGTTCTAGACACCTGTGGTGCCTTCAGACAAAAATTTTGGTTATTTCAGTAATATATTCACCAGTAATTTGTTTTAGCTGTTGTGTTAGTTTATTAAAGCTATTTAATATCTATTGTGTTTTAAATACTTCGAGAAGCAAAAGATCAAACCCATCACCTTGCCTCCGAATTAATCGTTAAGCTAGTTATTTTACCATCAGGGTGTCTGCACGTCAAATTTTACCAGTTTTACTGAGTGTGCATAGATTTTTTTCTCAAGGAGAAATTTTCTTACAAGTTCTGCTCTTTAAATGCATGTCCCATTGATAAAAACACATGGTAATCAAAAGGAGCCAAGTCTGGCAAATAACGCGGGTGGGGAACAAGTCTCATACAGGTGATTTCAACGTATCCTGGACCGGTTTTTCTTTATGTAACGGTGCATTTTCATGATGCAAAATGACTTTGCCGTGTCTTCTTCTAGCTTATTCTGATCGTTTTTAATTACAGCATAGTTCAAATTGATCATTTGTTGGCGGTAACGCAAAAGTTTTCAAACGTTTTCAGTTGTCCTGATCGCCCTTTGTCTCTCACATCAAAATCACTAGTTTTAAAGCATTTAAACCAGTCTTTACAAGTTGTTTTCGAGGCAGCATATTCATCATTAGCTTCTTTAAGCAATCGAGGTGCTTTAGCATGAGCTTTTTTCAAATGAAAGCAAAAAAGTAATGATGTCCGCAAATGCTCTTATTTGACACGAAATTCAACATTTTGAATGTAAAAAAAATAAGTTGTTGTTTGAGACACATTCTTCTGTCAACTAATTTTTATAGAAGATTATCATAGGTATCAAATGAAATAAAATGCAGCCAACTATGTTGCCTTCATTTGTAGCTATAGACATTTATGTGTAAAATTCGGAAATTACTACATACACCTGATATTTATTATCATCAAATAATGTTGTTTTATTATTTATTACCATCAAATAATGCATAAAATAATATTTATTTACAACACAAATACACAATATAACTCCTTATTCCTCGATTACTATGACTTTAATCCACTTCATCCGTCGTTTCAATTGTATTCAGGTTCACTACGTTAGGGCATATCAATTTTATCGCTACTATCGATTTGAATTATCGTAAATCAAATCACAAACACTGGGTCCTGATCTGCACTCGTTATGTACCG
Source organism: Rhagonycha fulva (assembly GCA_905340355.1). NCBI lineage: Eukaryota > Metazoa > Arthropoda > Insecta > Coleoptera > Cantharidae > Rhagonycha > Rhagonycha fulva. Next base: position 8,120,210 of record HG996559.1, read on the forward strand.
AACAACACACCCTCAACTAATGTTATATTTCGATGAAAGTTGACGATCTCTTAAATGACAAGTGATAAATGTTAAATGAGAAGCATAAATGATTATATCCAAATCTATTAGTTAATCTTCTTAAGTGTTAAATGATAAACGTCCAGTATAAATCAAATTAATCTTGTTCAAGGTAGTCACGTGGACTAGTGGTTATAAAATTGGAACGGTAAATCGTAGGTCTTAGTTTGGATTCTTGATAATTTGGTTTTAGGCTGGTTATTCCGATGGTTTATTCCAAATTTTCTTCGTTATTATGATGCACGTTAGAGGTAGCGATTATGATTTAAAAGAGATCATGAATTCGTCGAAGATATTGAAACACAATGTTTAAAATTTCAGTTGATTTTCTTCAAATTTCCACCATTGGATGTTGGTGCATGTTGTGACGTCAGACATTATGATATAAGTATTTTCATTATCTGTCCGAGGTTTTGAATATCCTGAATTTTCTTTATTCAGTAAACCTTGGTATGTGCATGTACAAAACAAAATTGTGATTTACATATAGAAGCATTGCGTTGAATATTATAGAAAATATTAAAGAAATATCAACTACGATTCGGGAATTTCCAAACTCTAATGAGTAGGTAAATCGATGTTTCGTACTTACATTAGCAGATGTTTCATGATAACAATATTATTGTTGATCATACAACTCCTGTGTAAAATTTTAAAAGCAGATTTAGTAAACTCAAGTTGATGCAGTTTTCGTGCTAAAATTAAAATGAATCCAGGCAGTCGTGCAACCCTTAAATTATTTGACTTTGTTTTTGCTTGGATCATTAGTTTCATTAACACAATTACAAAAGCGTTCGAAAGTAATTTATTTTACCTTAATCCGACCCTGTCGAACCGTCAAATACTAAATTCGTTTATTTTAGCAACAAAACAAAGAAACTTTAACATTACTAATGTTAACGATTACAGTCGATTAAGATTTACTTGCTAAATAAAAGCTTTAATTCTATTAGTTTGACGACTTTAATTGGCAAATAAATTTTATGAAGCAATTAACTTAGAAATTCTGTTAATAGTATCGAAGTACAATTATGTATGTAAAAAAGGCGATTCGCCGAATTAACTTCGATAATCATCAATTTACTGTTGATATAGCCGCGATTTTGTACCACCCTTTTAAACCTAACGTAATCGCGGTTGATAAAAATTATCACAATAATAATGGGCTATCAAAACGAATGACATTTTATAAATCTAAAATCGTAATTTAATCTACTTTCAATAACAAATAATTATATAAATATTGGTAAAAATAGAATATCACACGTAGGATTGTGAGGTCGCATACCTTTCATAATATGTTTTTCATTCGCAATAACGAGATTATTATTTAATTTTCTTTTGTTAGGTTTGTAAGGTCCTGTTCCTGTTTTTCGGGTACTTGTTTTCCTGTTTAGTGTTTGTATTTTTCTAATTTTTGAATTTATACAGAGTACTCCATCGTTCAGCTGTTTCTCTTAATGAACTTATTTGCTCTTGTGATTTATTAAGTTACCTGGCGCCTCTGTTGTCTTTTCCACAATTAGTTATCAGACGTGCACCTAACCAAGTCAATGAACCCTTAGTTCCCCCTGCGCTCGGAAGGTAAAAATAAACAATAGTTACGCTAAATCAAGTCACGGTTTTGCAATTTTGAGTAGCTCATGCTTTATGTAAAATATTTCCAAAATTGTACAAAAAAAAACGCTAGTTTCCCAAAAATTAAGCATCTGATGTTCTCTACAAACATGAAAAAAATTTGATTCTCATAAGAATATAACGTAAATTGAAAATTATAGTTTCAGAATCCCAATCCTGGTTTTTATGTTACGCCATATTCCAAGGAGCAAATGAAATTTTGTTTTCGTGTTTGTATAAACAGATGTTTCAAGATTGGCGGCCACTATCGATTATTTTAGTTTTTGCACAATTCTGGAAGTAAATGACATAAAACATTGCTCTTATGTGATGCTGCATTGTACCTAATAATCCTAGTTAAAACTGCGAATTATTCCATTTAATAAATTTCTGTTTTTAAAACATTTTGTTTAGTTGTAAACATCAATTAATCAAAAAAACTCTACTTACAATCTCTATTTGATTATAATTTTTAATTAACGATAAATGCAAATCTTGCTTTATAGGAACAAAAATATGCAAATCTGTATAATAAATCATGTTTTAATTTCATTAGAAATAATTTGCAAAAAGTAAATACTGCATAAAAATAATGGAGTAATCATAAAATCGAACATAACTATAACGAGTTCGTGTATGATGAAATGCATTTTGTACTATCGTATATTATAAAAGTCAACAATATTTTTACCTACCTACCAAATGCATAAACTAGTCCAACGGTAATTAATTAAGGGCAAAAACTTAATTTTCGGTTATTAAATTCGAATGATATAAAAATGATTAAATTTTTTATAATACCATTTCACCTCGTGGTGAGCAGAGTTATCACTACTTTAAAATAACACATCTCTCATTGGTTTATTCCTTTATTACCAACCTAGAAAAAGTTCAAGAACTAACCAGAGGTGAATTAACTTCAAAAATATTTATTTGAAATGCAAATTTTAGAGGTTATGTTTGAAGTTTTACAATGCAGCCAACCTTTAAATATAAAACGTTTGAAATTTGATACTAAGATTTTTATATCAGAAAAATAATTTGTTCAGTCATTATCGATTAAAGACGCAAAATTAACTTACCAACGTTGAATTAAAGGTTAAAATATTGGTAAATTCGAACTCACCTGAAACAAAATAAGAAATTGTATTAACCTTAAAAATACAAAAACTAAAATGCAATTACAGCTTCTTAATAAAACATGCAATTTAAGTACCCACGTAAAACATGTAAATGCAAATTTTAGCTAGAGGATATAATGTTTAATTATTTATTAATAATTTATAAACGATAAATGTTTGTGTTAACTTTGATTCCTGTTTCCTAAACAAAAATCAGCAAACCACTAAAAAATGTTAATGATTCAACTAATAATTAGTTGTTCAAATTAATAGTCCCTACCCATATACGCAGAGACAAATGTAATAATCAGAACCTGAAAGCAGTCCCTTTAAATTAAGAAATAAGTTAACTTAAATTAATTAATTTCTGACAAATTGGAAGTTATTTTTCTTGATCACCACTTTAATTAGGTCTGAATTTCAGTACCGGGCACTGAAAACATCGAATAAACAACTTATTGTCTAGCAAAGAGGTTAAGAAAAGTTTATTAGTAAAACCTTATCCTATTATTGCGAAGCACCGAAGAAAAGGTAATTAAGAAATAGATTCTATAAAAGCATGAAGGTAACTAACTAACAAATCGAGAAACTTCAAAACTCACCATAAATTAATCAACGATAAATAAATCTGTAAAAGAAAAAAAATCGATATAGCAATAAATTAAACTTGTAAAAAATAACTACAAAGGTGAGCCTAAGTTATGTGGGATAAACAAACGATCAAGGATAATTTCATCCGCATTTCATACATTGTGACAGAATGATTAAAGTGGGTTATGTTACCCCTATCTCCCTTTCCCTTAAATTTTTGAATTTCTCATACTAAACGACGAAAAAAATGAATTATTTACTCGAAAAATTGAATTATCATTTAATGCTTTGGTTAATTTAAGCACAATTAATATTACGATTAAACCAATATTTAGTTAAGCAAAGTTCGTACAAGAAATAAACAAACAAGTGTTCGTTATCTCTGGGTCGTTATTCGCTTACATATAAACTCACGATTTTTATCTAAAATTTATGTTATATTTACACTTTAGCGAATTTTTTTTTGACAATTTTACTAAGTGCAACTCGACTAAAAATATTTAATTAAATCTTAGGTACTACCCCGAGCGGCGTGATTATAACAAAAACCGAGCGCAGTCGTATCTTAAACGTTTGATAAGCATTGTGGAACCCCTAGTTGGAAACTGTTTGAAGTGCTTAAAGTTCTACCATGTTTCTATAGGATCATTATTAAGAACAAAAGATTCTCAAAATGAGATGATTATAGATGAGGTTTCAGCGCCCTTTATTTCGCGGCCTCTTTATTCGAAATATGCAGACATGAAAGGCTACACGAGCAAGCCCCTTCTTTCCAGCCAGTTGATAGACACTCTAGTCGTATGGTAATCTAGATTTTTGTTTGTTTTCAACCCTTTTGCAACTACACATTTTCTTCTTTATAACTCAGCTTCTTTAGATTGAATATCTTTGTGAGTCCTAGACAAATTTTTTCAATCCTCTTTATTAAAAAAAAAATAACCCAGCTTCAGTACTCACGCAAACGAATAATTAGGGATAAAAATGAGATTGTGCTCCAGAGTAGAATATTAAAGGTAATTAAGCAATTTAAAATTATTTATCCAATGTACCAGTGGCGGTACATTCAGTATTATATAGATTTGTGAAAGTCTCCTTTAAGCACAATTTACAATAATTATTAATTTTCTTCTAAGATAGGTAGTATTAATGGCTTCAATAGCTTTGTCAAGCGTTATTTCTTGCAGTCTAATTAGAAACAATAAAGGCCATTGTTACCTCGGCTTCAATTTAGACGTCTCGTTAAAACGTTAAACACACTTAAAATTATATTCTCGTTTTAGATCCTTATCTTTTAGTCAAACACAAACACATCAATCAAAATTCTAAGCTTTGTCCAAAAAAAAAGTGAATACAAACTAAATAAATATAAATTGGACGATGAAACCAAATTAGCACCCTCGAATAGAAATACTGACCCTGACACCTACTACGACAGATAAAATAATTTTAGGGTTATCATTAGGGGGCATATTACTCACGTGAAGAATGTGAAAAGGTTTAATTTTTGCCTCCTTTCACATTACGGTTTATTTATCGGCATTGTAAATTAATTTTATTTTAGCACCACTTGCTTGCGATTTTGCTATACTAACCTTTACGTAAATCCAAGCCCGGGTTAACCTTTATTCGAATTCTACACCTATCTTGCGGTAGTTTTCACTAAAACCTTCTAAAAGAAAAACTAAAGAAGTATTCAACTTCAACAATCAATTAAGGGGAGATTGCAAACTATAATAACATTTGCATAGAAATTGGATCATTTGAAGTTGTACCTACATTTATTTTGCACTATTCTGTACACTCGACTTTAAAACTACAATCGGAATGAGATGTCAATGTGGACAATCTGAAAGCTATTTCCATCAAGGATTTTGTCGGTAAAGGATCAGATTTGTGCTCGAATGTTGTGCTTTTAAAAACTGCTAAAAGGATGGATGTTTTTCATTTTGCACGATTTTGTATAAACTCCCACTGGACGGTTGTAGATATTCTGTGATACATTTATTAGTTCGTCTAAAACAATTCTTTCGGCTAAAACAATTCTTTCGGCATTCCATTACCGCCTTTTATTCTATCACTTTTTATGTTATAAATTATTGTGTTTGTCATATTGGTGACCCCGATAATTTTACATTTTCTTTGCTTTCAATTTATATTACAGATTACACCTAGTTTTATTTAACGTTGCAATTTCAAGTTTCCTAGCAATTCAAATTATTTGCTCTCTTCCACATCCGTCTAGCAGACTGCATAAATCGGCGGCGCATACAAAAATATTTACATTCGAGATGGTATACTTTTAACACCAAACGCAACATTTTGTATAGACCTGAGATGAGGCCGACAAAATATGTTCAATTAAGTGCTAAATTTCTCAGGACTTTCGTTCTAAAGCGAATTTACGATTATTTATGCAGATATCCAGTTAATTGCTCAATTAAGCTTGCATCAAGACGTTACTGAAATTTGACGTTTCACTTCTTTTTACTACCGAATTTCAACTCTTATGGTATAATTTTCTATTTTCAACCGTATTGACAAACAACTCACTTGAGGGTCGTTTGCTTTATTAGAACCAATTGACAGCTGTGTATTAGCATTATTGCGATTTTATGGACAACTGTTATCCCTGCATTTGGTTATTTTGATATGATGATTTTTATTTTTTTACGTAAGGGTGCAGCTTAGTTGTGTTTCAGCTGAAGAAGGTTTTTTTGCTTTCTTGATCATCAATGTTATTTCAGCGTAAAATTTCATTTTTAAGTTCAGTGATTGACTTCTCTTTGCTTTCATTTTGTATCTAGAGAAATGATTTCTCCAGTTCAAAGCTGTAACTAGTTAGGCTAAAACTGCATCTGCGACCAGTATTGATCTTTTGTTTATGACACTACTAATTAGATAACCAGGAATTCAATTTCGCTAGCGAAACACAGAATGCTCCTGAGAGGTTTTCTTTTTACCTCCTTGGGCGTCAGTTGTATCTGTCCCATATGTCTAAGCCTAAGTCTGGCTAAGGCATTGTCTCTGTTTCCGATTCACAAAGTCTGCACCTGTCATTTTCTTCCAGTCTCATTTTTTTGAGGTGGTACCTCACCGGGCAATGTCCGGTGAACAGCCCCGTAATGAGTTTAATGTCATTCTTTCTCAAAATTCGCTTTTTGGCCTCTACAGTCGAGTACTCTATAAATTTCTTCGCTTATCTTTGTCCTGGTGTATTTTTCCAGAGAGTTTCTTTGCTCTCTGCCTCCCATTTTTGGACCTCCAGCCCCCTGTGTGCTTTGGTTAGCCCACAGAATAGTTCAGGTCCAGCCGGGGGCGTTCTTGAGCCTGATCTAGCTAGTTTATCAGCTATTTCATTACACTCACTTCCCTCGTGACCCGGAACCCAGCGTAAAGCAATTTTGTTGACCATTGCCAGTTTCTTGAAAGATTGTCGAGATTCCTATGTAGACAAAGATTCAAAGCTATTTGTTTCAAGTGCCTTTATTGCAGCTTGGCTGTCCGACATTATATTGATCTGCTTGCCCTATAAATTCCTCCAAAGGCATCCTTCATGGGCACACAGTTCAATCGCAAGTATTTCAGCTTGCATAATTGTGGGATATGTTCCTAAGGATATATATGCCGAGTAATTTGGGCCATGTATGCCTATGCATGCTCCCTGTTCAGTTTTTGATCCATTTGTGTACCAGTTAGAGGATTTGTTATCCACTTGTCTTATTTGGCTTCTAGCCGTATTGCGGTCCTGAATAACAACCTCAAACGGCTTCTGAAAGTCAAAAGTTCTTGAAATGATATCCAAAGGTTTTTCAAACAGATCTGGCTTTAGAAAGTCCAGTATCTTTGGGTTACCTGTCTTGTCTCCTGGTTTGAATTTCCCGATTTGGAAATAGAGAGAAGTAAAAAGTAGAGTGGAGTAGAGAAAGTGAGTAAGTGCTCGATTAAAGTTTATTTTCAATTCATTTGTATAGAATTATTTTAAGGGGCGATTTTATAAGTCAACTACCTTCAGCAATGGTATCAGTGGACCAAGTTTGTTTTACCAGAAAATAAAAGTTGTTCATTGTGGTTTATTTCTTCGAATTTTTTCTTTGGCGCCCAAATCGAAGTACTGAAACGATAACATATCTAACTCTTGTTACCAATCTCCGCTGATACTCGCCAGTCATCCTAAAAACCAGGAGCGAAAATTGAAGCACACTTTGAGTAGAGTTCAAGTGTGGCTACAGTCAAAGCCGTTCATTATTATTTAAAAATTATAATTACTTAGTTCAAGGTCGAAAACCGAAGTTTACTTTGTGGTCCAACGTCAGTCGTTGATTGGCAACGCAGAAATTGTAATTTTTCAGGTTGCAATTCATATACATACCACTTATACTTAATCAAGAAATAAATGAACTTGGTTGAAATAATAATAGAAAAATTATTGCCAAGTTTTTTACGAAAAAGTAGGCGCAATATTGTAAAATATGTGTTTGTAATGAAATAACAAGGTTCGACTTTTACTGTGACATAAAAACCATTACTTCAATAAAGGTCGTCAATAAATCGTATAAAATCAATAATATAAGTTAAAAATATTATTGGGTATAGATTTCGATCAAACCAATTTTAACAAACCATAATTTTTTTGTTATTTGATAGCAAACCTAAAACGAAATAGATGTAATAAATCTGAAAGACATTTTAAAGAATATCTTCAAAACGAAAAAAATTTTTCATTTTTTTTAACCCAAGAAAACAAGAAAATCGTATTTTTATCTCAATTTCTTAAAAAAAATAATAAAGAATAACATACATCAACTATTTTGATTACTTGTATAATTCAAGGATTACAAGGAAACTAAAAATTTGATCCAATTTTGCGTCAATTTGGAAGGATCACGAAGTGATGCTGGATATCAACTTTTAGTATCTCCGTTAAAAAACGAAATTCACGCTTTCTAACTTTAAATTTTTTAACAAATTAACGAGTTGTGCAACAATAAACAATTTTCAATTTAAAAAGCATTATTATTATTTCTTTAATTTCCGTTTCGATATACCTACGGTTATTCAATTAATTTTCCAATGCACAACCTTGCTACTAAAAAACTTTCTAAATATTTGTGTATAAAATAGCACCCACATATCACAGGGTCAAAATAATTTGTATAATTGAATATAAATTCGCAATGATGTAACTGAGTTGATTAGATTACTACCTATAAGTAATTATTGTTTATTTTTAAATGGATAGCCCGTGCGCACAGGATATTCAGATATTAGGATGCAAGTGGCATTGATAAAGTTAAAGTCGTTCTAAAACAATTCAATACCAGTAGGATTACAGAGAAACGCAATTTATTTGATGTCAGTTGCGTGTGCACGCGAATTACCAAAAGCAATCTCCTAATATCAAAGTCCTGTATGCTCAAATGCAATTTTTTACCTGCCAACTTGCTTCGCATAAATAACCCACCTTTGAATTATACAACGAATACGAAAATTGCGGCTTAAAGTTGTCACTTGACGACACCTTCATATCCCGTATGTTTGTTTTTGGCATCTTCTATGTATTCAGGTGAACAAATAGTATGGATTCGGTTTGCGGTTACATATACGAATAAGAAAACGAAAACCAAGATGACAATTTTTACTAAGATTTACGTAAAAATATAAAAAACCCTCCAAAGTAAATTTAATTGGCACTCTCAACCTTGCACGAAAACGAACATTCCACGTCATGGTTCTTTAAAATTTCACCAGAAAAGGCAATCTGTCCATTATACATTTTTTATCACCACAATTTCATTCCATTTTCAAAATGAAAATATAAATACAAAAATACGATCCTTAGTGAATAGAGGAAAATTAAGTTTTCCAATGTTTTTCAAGTTTAGTTATGATTGCCATTTAAAAAAATAATACAAGTTGATGTTATGTTCCAAAAACGAAACAAAACACAATTGTTAAAAAACATTGTTAGGAAAAGCATAGAAAACCGTCAAACTTTTTCTTTTTAACATTTCACTATATTTCTACTTATATTAACAAAGTTATTCTGATAAAAAGAAATTGAACTTGATCAGTATTTTTCCAATATCTGGTTACCTTGCTTTTTATTTAGAAGATATTACCATAACTACATTATCCCCCAAAAATATTACTAGCTGCATATCCCGATTCAGCTGAACTTGTTTTAAAAAAAGTCACAAAAACAAAAAAAGGCAAAATTCTAACTTCGACGCATGTTTCGATCTTATGTTTCGATCTACAATCAGTAGCTCGCTAAGTAAGATTAGTAAGCTAAGTAAGATTATCTACTTTATCATTTTCCAATCCTCAAGATCCTCCTCCTTCTTCTTTTATACAATCCAAAATAAGGAGTATAACTTTAAAAATATGTAACTATAGGATAGAGGAATAATATTATGGTGTCATGTCGTCCACAATCCAAAAGACTAATGCTTATATCCGTATTCATATTCTTAAACTTTTTCATGATTAACTTGTTTACCACCAACGTAGCACGTAAACATCATTAAATATTTATATGTTACAAAACCTCCGATTAATTTAGTGTGAAGAATTTTGATATACGGTGTGTCCTGAAATACAAAATGTGTTCTGAGTTATGAAAAAAATTGTTCGAGAGCCGTTAACAAAATCATTTTCATCGCTAACGATAATTTCTGAAATTTGTAAAATCTAGAAGCAAAAAATCAATTGAAATTGATATAGTGAAACTTGAAGGTAACAATTTGAATTATCAAAAGTTCAAAACTAAAATGCATAACATTTCATAAATAATAAAATACAAACATACATCGTAAAATATAACTAACGTTTCTGTCATAATACGACATTGCCAGGAGATTAATAATTAATAATCATCACGCGATTAAACTTAAACGTTTGAGAAAACTACGTAGGTACTTAGTGTATTTGTAAAACTTGATAAATTTCAGTTATGAAGAGTGCTAGTAAGTAAAAATTGCAATAATAGTAGGTACAATTACATGTAATTTTTTATATTGCTATGCACTGATTTCATTGAACGTTTGAATTATTTACCTACTTGCAATTTTTAAAATTGCTTCCATTGAAAATGTTCCACAAATTTCAAAAGGACATAAGATATGAGAAAATTATAGGATCAAATATCCTGTAATTAGATACGCCTGTTGAAAATTAAACTGACTATAGAATTAATTAAGCATTTCAAGTGAATTCAGCACTTATTCAAGTTTAAGTAAAACGTGAAGTAAGATTTGGTATTCGGAGTAATTTCCACTTCGGTCATCTTCAAACCCATATAATGCTATTTATTTTATTATGAATTGTGAGATTGACAGCAATCTTACTTTGTTTGGCACAATATTTTAATTTTTACAGGATAAGTTAGTTAGTTTTCCATTTTTAAGAAAAATCTCCAAATTTTCCGCCACATACAAGTAATGTACATCGTGGCGAGTTTGGATGGGTGACCCTCTCTCCAAAATACATGCACCATTATCGCTGTGGTTTAGATATCATATAAAACTGTAAGGCCCTTTACGTTATTGTTTTCATAAACATTTCATTTTTGTATAAATTTTGTTATATTTTACTACTAGCTGAAAATCCCGTTCAAGGACGGGTTAGCGCTTCACAACTCCTTTGGTGTGCTGCTAGATCCTAAGGCGATGTGACTTTTGTGTTGGTAAAAAGTTGGACTAACCATGCAAGTTTCTGGTAAAAATTTAGACCAATCCGATTTTTTTTCGACTCACATTGCCTAGCCCTTTTATTATATTTTCTAAGAATTTATTCTTTGTCAAAATGTATGTGGGTCGAATAACATAAATGATTTACATCCGTTACTCATTAACCACTGACGCGCATGTATGGATTAACGAGGTTCCTGTTATCATTGGATATGTAAAAGAAACAGCATCCGTGTTGATCAATCATTGAAGCAGGTACACCTGAAATATGTGTATCATTATTGAAACCCATTATGACAATAAAATAGTAATTTTATTTGAATAGGCAGCGATATTTTGATGTTATTTTTAAGTTATCGAAACCTGTCAGTTTTGTAACAAATTAAATCTTGACACTAAAAAATTTTAAATGTATTGATCCAAGCAAAAGTTGTTGAATGGTACTAAAGAAATAATTATTAAAATAGCAAATCTAAATAGCACTCAAATTCGTATCAAAATAATTTAAAATTTGCAATATAAAATAAATAGTAATAATACGCAATCCTTGCTTTATCTACTTCCCCGCGGGTTTGTGAGCTGTCATCACATTTTGTCGTCGTTTTCCAAGCGAGAATCGCTGAATGGCCCTCAAGGCATGATAAAACAACTTATCCTTATTACTCTTTCTCATTTTAAACTTAAATGTCTCACTCATCCTCGTGGTAGGTTAACGTCGTATAGCATCTTATTTTCAAGTTTGCATTTGGCAGACACTACTGTGTATATGTTACCGTGGAAACGATGCGGGGGCGCATCACGTGATGTGTATTTCCGCCATGGGTCGATGCCCTTGACCCACAACATCTCGTTAACCTTATACACTCGCTCTAACCTACATTATTAAATAATAAAAAGGAATCATAGTATTAACGTATACTGTACGAAATAGATACCCCCTACATCATTTCAAATTTTCCCAAATTAACCCTTAATAATAATAAAACTAATGGAAAAATTAAAAGTATTGCCCTACTAAAAAGATAATTTTGTTAGGTTATAAAAAAAACCAGGATGGTACTTCTTATAATGGGCTATTAAATTGCAAGTTGTACGTCAGCCAAATTTATGTAGAACTATCAAAACTATGCGAACAATTATAATTTTGAAATGTTTAAACTTAAAAAAAATGTATGATAAAATAACGACATTTGAATTTAAAATTGAGGTAATAAATAATTGGCGAAACAAAAACATCAGTTTAAATACGCGTTTTTTTGTATAATTTATATTCAAAAGGTACACAGAATTTTGCGACCATAAAAATACAATAGGAAACTTCATGTTCCGCTATAAAATATGATTTTTAAAATTAACGACTTTTTAAATAAATGTGATCGAGTTCTCACGTTTCAATTGTGAAGGTTACTTCGTTCCATTTTCAAAATCACCAGGAAAATGTAAAAATATATTTTTTCGATAGACTGCACTAATGAAATTCGACTGAAAAATAAGGGAAGTTCAATTTTTATAATGTTATATGTAACGAGTTATCAGTCTAAAATGTAATGCACTTGAACCTCGATCAACTAAAAGCTAACCCTATTCGAAACAAGACACTTATGTCTTGTGCACTTTACGTCACAAAACCTATAAAAGTCCTGGTGTTAAAACTATCCACAAAATGTCAAAATACGTTAGCAACTTAACTTCTTAAAAGCAATGAAGGCAAAGTTTTTGTTTTGTTAATGCATTCTGATAATTAATAATAATCCTAATAACAATAGACTGGCCTATTCGTTTATGTAACTAACTTAAAATTAGTCAAGCAGGGTTACTCGCTTGGATGGGCGACCGCGCGGTGACCGATTCAACACCTCATTTCGCTGCTCCCCTATAAACCCGCATAGTAAACGGCGATACTTAATGTTTATGATGTTAAACAGTTCATAATAACAAAGAAAAAACAGCAAAATAAGATAGAAATAGCTTTTAAAGTTTTATTTAATGTTATTGATATGGACAGAGAATGACGCGCATGAATGTATTAGTGAGATTTCCGTTTTTCATAAAGTGTGATATTACATAATATCAACCAACGAGCACCCCAAATTCACTAATATAATCTCTCTCAAGTAAATGTTCTCATAAAACACGAATGTAAGTAGCAGTAATACTTATTAATAAAATACGAGTATTATGTCGAATCGTTTCGGGATTAGAAGCCGGATTGCAACTATGGCGTTAAATTGTCCCTTTCCGACTGCAGATTCTTTAGATATAAACTTTCAACATGATATAGATCGGACAAAGCAATTTGTGTCCGTTTAAAATGGCGTGCATTAGCACTATAAAACTTAGTTCCAAATTCAAAATGATAATTTACTTCGTTTTAAAAGTGGTACCTTGAACAACTTTATGTTAAAACTTTAGCAACTTGATTGATATCTAACAACTAATAATATGAAATGATATACTATGAAACTAAGAGTTTCCACTTTTACAGATTAAGGTAAAAGTTAATAAATTATACCGTATTCATTTCACTAAAATTTTGGTAAGCCTTCAATTCGACAATACGCAAGAAATGTAACTGATTTAAATAACTAACGGAAATTTGAGCATTTTTCATATTTTTAGCCGATCCGTGAAATTCCGTCTGAAAACATTCTTAATTATCATTAACTTGGCACTGGCAGTGTGTCGAAGGTATAATAGTCATCGAAATAAATAATAATCGTTCAACCTCCAAGAGTTCCTCGATAATTTGACTACCCTGACATTTATTAGACAACAAGTTAAATTATTACACAAATTCACTTCAAGTGAAAATCGGATTTTATCTATTTAGACCAATCAAATTTGAGTCTTTTCACTTATTTGCCAATGAAATATTGAGTAGTGTATAAGTGACAGTTGACCTTTGCAAAACTTTAGATTGGTGAAAAATTTTTGTGGGCGTTGTGATTTCTTTTTCACTTAATTGATGTTTTCTCACCACTTTTTTAGTTTTCACAAAACATTTAGAAAAATATCCTTGTTTATCTGTTATACTCCATTTGCTCCTGCAGTTACAAAAACGCATCTTGATTTAGAAAAATTTCTGATGACATTTGCCGTGAGCTAAAATGGAATTTTCCATCTAATGTCTTATTTTTTACTGCTAGTAGGAAATCGCCGCTCGCCTTGAACTCATTGTAATTTCCATAGCAATGAGGACTCGACAGTTCGGAAGACATCCGGATATGACACGTATGAAAATTCATAATAGCCATCATATTATGAAAAGCTTGCTTAGTTAATATCGCACTCGCGTTCGCATTACATGAACAACTCTCCAAATAGGAGCAGGAAAAACTTTTAAAGAATGAAATAATTTTATTGTACTGATTTTGGGATGCACTTCGATTATATTTAGTACCTGCTCTTTTCTCCAATTCAACTGTTGGAACCTTCCTTAATCAACTGCATTTGATTCCCGTCATCCCATTAGTCTCATTTTATTGAGCCCAAAAGTTGTTTGGCCTAAACTTATATTATTTATTTTCTTCTAATTAAATATTTTTAAGATGTCGAGTATCAAGGCTGAAGTGTTCCCGTAATGTAAACTTATGGCAACCTTCATGGAAGATAAATTTTATCACAGCTTAGAGTTTTTATATTTTAGTAAAATCAACAACTTTTGTAAAACCGAAATGAAAAAAGCTTTCTGCTTTAAATGGATCGTAATTGTACAATTATAAGAATTAAAATGCGTGATGGAGTTTTTGTTGACTTTTTAATCATTGCATGCGGTTTTAACCCCTTGAGTGGTTATGACGTACTATATATCCGTGATTACAAATTATTCTAGAATGAAATGTTTTGTTAAATAATTTGCTAGCGAACTACTTATGTGAAAATATAGATTTGGTTAATTAGGATTAACAACAGATTTGAACTACCGTTTGAATCGTTCATCATCATGTTGAGGTGGTTCTTGAATGCCACAGAGGTAGCTGAACTGGAAATGTGTAATGATAAGATGAATTCCCATTGGAGGAGATTATTTTCAGAAAAGGGTCCTGATTATCTCTTCATTTTTTTGAAGAAAATATTTATTTCTATTAAACCATCAGTATCCCTCGCCACCGTTACTTAACACCTAACCGGAAAATTGGTCCTGCGTTACATTTTAACAAAGATGGTGGCTTCTCGGATTTACTACCTTCGGTTTAAAGCAAACTGCGTTATCCTTTTGATGGATGTAAGGAATTCGTTGCACATTCCTTCAAAACTACCCTCGCCCTAATCAAATATTCATCCTCAAACTTGGCCTATCAACATTCTCTTCTCTTTTTTCAGTAATAATATTTCTGTATTTGTATACAGATATTACTAGAAATTTTCACTATTCGAACCACGAATGCATCGATTATTCTTAGTATGGCGGAGATCTTTCTCCTGTTAGTGCCAAGTTGAAACCGACAAGGCGTTACCTGAACTTAGAAGCAATTTCAATATTAATTGCACTGTCAGCGTATTTAGTGGGAATCAAGCCAGAACCTTTTCATTACGCAAAAGTTACACAGTCTGCGCACATTTTAATGAATTTTTTAAATAAATATTTTTGATTTATAATGTAGGATATTTGTACACGTTGTGAGGTAAATTGCACAGTTATTCATCACGATTATAGTGAATTTTTTGACACATTTTATAAAATTATTATTTTTGTAACGCTTCCCTACGGGAACCTTTCTCAAACTGCATATTTTATCGACAACAATGTTTCATGTATCACTTTTTCCAAAGCTATTAGTACACAAGAAAGCAGGAACAACAAAGGCGTCCCCGTTAACACGTTTTCCATTATAAATTGATAAATTTGCATCTATTGTGCGTCAAATGGGGCATGACATGTTGGTGGTTGGCGAAGACATTTACGCTTGACATAAAGCGAAGACAAGTAAGAGCATTGAACTGAGAAAACCCACTTGGTGAAGTAGATCCAATAACGTCTTGGAGCCGCTATCAATCAATCAGATGAAGTCTTAGAACCGTCGACACCAGGCGAATAACTGCAAACACTTTCGACAATCTACAACATTGCACTTTGGAAAACACCATCAGTAACTAACCATTACAAACTCCTTCCGAAAATGGCTTATTCCATTCATTTATATAAAAGTAACTATGTAATTGCAACTTCAATCTAGTTTTAGTTAAAATAACCTAAAACTGACTACACAAACAAATAAAAATGATAAACCGTTTAAAATCCCAAAATAAATTAAGTGTAAAATAAAAAGCAAAAAGAATTAATTCAAACGAATCAAAATTCTCGTTCAAAATGTGCAAATATCTCCTACTCTAATTTATAATTCAATAACAACAAAATTTATGTAGCAAAATGAGAAGGTGTAAAAGTTTACTCATGAATGGAATTTAAAAAGACTGAATATTTAATTTAATATTCCTTTCAACGCGAATTTAATAAAAATAATTCGTTAAATCCCACTGTTTCTTTATAATTTCAACTTTAATTTTATTAATAAAAAGAAGTTTCAATTAATTAATATCGTTTCTTTAGACTTCAAATTTTAATTTAAATATCATTCTAAAGTCTAATACGATATCAAAATAACGTAAAAATCGAAGAAGAAAAATATTTGTTTTAAGGGGTTACGTACGTACAGTCATGAGGTCGAAAAATAGCAGTGTTTTGAGATTTTTTTTATAAGTTATGAATAGATGTATTTATTTGAAAGTTTTTCTACATGAAAGATCAACATTTAAACAACATTTTAGAATTTTAGTTCCACAGAACGTGGACAATTAAACCACTGGTAGCAGATTTTCGAAGACGCTTTAAAAAAAAGATGATTTGCGGTGCGTAAGATAACTCGTCACAGGATTATCCAAAACGAAAAAAGTAAAAAGATTCGGTTAATATATTAGTTTATCTTCAGACTGAACGAATACATTTTAAAAAATATGAAAATTTCCATTTTTGGGATAGTGTTGAAATAAAAGCGACGATTTTTACCCAAAAAATTGGCCTATAATTACTTGTAAAAAGAGATGGAAATGAAAAATAAAAAAAAGTAATGGTTCAGTCTCGAGAATTATTTATATTTAAGACGTGTGGGAAATTTCATCATGATTACTTGAGTAGTTTTTTTAAAATGTAGTTTTGAGTTAAACACACATCTGAAGTTTTCCGTTTGATATTAAGTTTCATAATAAGTTACTCTCATTGGCTTCTATCTTTGCGAGTTTTACTCCGATCGACTTGAAACTTTCACATAATATTTCTGAGATGTTGTACTTTCAGATGAAAAAAAAACGAGTTTTTTCGAATTCATGACTGTACGTAAGCCCTTAAAAGACGTATAAAATTGTTAGAAATAGCCTATACACGGACGTAACGTCCATCCAATCAACACCACTGCCAAGGTAAATTGATAGCACGTGAATGCCTACGGTCGTGTGTAGGCTGCTTACGCCATATTTATTTACCCGGGAGTGTTCGAAAATAATAGAATCAAATATTTTTTAAAGAATTATCAACATCTTTTATGACGGAACTGACACTTAAACTAGACCCTCTTTGCGTTAACTACGTATTTAAGTTAATAACTTTATCTCTTTATTTTATACATCCGAAAATGTATTTTCCGGTAGAAAATTGCAATGTAATTATTTAAATTCTTTTAATGATACACAGTTTTAAACTTGACTATAAAAGTTTGTGAAACATCCGATTTCATTTATAAAAAAAAAAACGTGCTAATAATTAAATATGATGTAGTAAAGCACAAAATTAATTATCGGCTTTACGGTTTAGTTAAACTTCTAATTTCAATTAAAATGAAACCACATAATTAATGAACTTTTTGTTTGCACATTAAAAATAACTTGTAGAAAACGAAATAAAATGAAAATATGCAAACCTAATGCCAGAAAAAAGTTTCGCAATGCTTAGATTAAAAATTAAGATTGCTGTTTCTTCTTGTATGTATAATAAATGAAAGAAGAAGCTTTGGACCATTCCCTTCGCATTCTTATATTTTTCCTTGGAGAACTGATGTCATCAATCAAACTTCTGACATATTCAAACTTGCAAATGGCCATTTCATTTTGACACGCTTCTTCACTTTTACTGAATTCTAAAATCAGACTTTTGCCAAGAAATTTTGTGATTTATATATAAAACAGTTAAAAAGTTATTTTCTATTGAATTTTTCTTCTGCAACTGCATTGTTAGGTTCCGAAATACAAAACTAGAAAGTTGAAAACTAATTAAAGTCTTTTTTACACGGAAAGCAAAAATTACTCAATTTGATTGGATTCAAAACGTGAAAACCAAGCGTAACTAACCTCTCAAACTTAGTAAATCAATACTCGAATGTATATATTAATATTTTAACATGTAAACCGTTAACGGTTATTCCTGACTCGAAAACTTCCTCGAGCTTTACGCGTCTCGTGTCCCAGTAGCAACTTGAACAGGATTAACATTAGCTACCATCACGATACTATCATGTATCGTAACCGTAATGCTTCCAAGATTTAGGCAAGAGATGAAGTGGGTTTTACTTAATAGCCTCAACCATCTATATTAGTAGATTACCCACTACAAAATCCAAGTCATCAGTATCAAAATCTGATAAGAAAACTTAAAGTTCATGACAACACTTTTCCATATTCTACCTTATCAGTTACCTACAAATTTTATCGATTCGATTATAATTCGTGTAATAACTTAATATGTACTTAACTCGACGGTAGGTACAAATAGTTTGTTGGGATAACTCAGACATAACTAATTGAGTTAGATTTGTCTTGGTGCGAATTCCACGTTAACTTATGGGTAAATTAATGAACCGATTGAGCAATAACTACTGTAGGTACAAGGTGACAATAAATAAATAAAATAAACTCTCGGAAAGAAAAATAATGAAACATTGCTTAATCGAATGCGTCCAAGTTGAAGGCTTTTCACTACTCATTTCCCCTCCAGTAGATAGGAAACGTTTTTCGTGTTGTATCGGAAAAAACCCATTAATGATTATTTAAAAATACAACATCTACGTAGTAATATTTCGTGATATCTTTTGCTTAAAACTATCTTATCGCTCCTATCAGATACAAAAAAAAATTATGACATCACACCTTATTGTAAATTATTATACCAAAATGCCCTTACAGTGGGAAAAAGAAACCATAAATGATCGATTTTTAAGACAAATTTTCAACGGGGAAATATAATTTATATGTATCAACAACTTTTCTTAAATTGACAGATATGGAAATCCCTTAAATATTATGTAATATCTACATAAACCACGTGATTTACAAGTAGTCACCCTTCCTATATTTCACAACCCCGAGGGAGTACATAACGGTAGTGCTTAAGAAAATTGTCGGTCTTCGAATTTAGCTAAAGCAAAATTGAATACCTATTTTTAAGAAACTTCAATTTGTTACTTTTTTAATTTTAAATATTAAACAAGTGCTACTTGATTTCTTATCGGCTATATCAACAATAATACCAAAACATGACGAAAGTTTCCATTGCAAATGTTTCGTATAGCGCCACCGTTCGGTGTAAGTATCTACCAAAATATTTCTCTCATTACTTTTCTAAGGTATTTCAGACTCATTTGAAAGTTGCAATAATTAACAAATTCTCCGGATGCATAGAAGACATAATCTTTTTAGCTAAAGGAACTAGGACGTTATTGTGACACTAAAATGCACCAGTTTTTGTAGTAAACTGTCTCTATATATCTTAATTTCCGTAATAATTTAAAATTTAAAACTATACATAGTTTTAAGTTCCAAATTCAGAACCTTATTCAATTTGCTATGTGAAATGTTAATTTTGATAAAATAATGTGAAACTGAAATGAAACAATAAATATGCAACAGTTTTACCAATGGCAAAAATTAATATTAAATAGAATTTTATACAAAGGACATTTACAGCAAAGACATTTTATCCGTTTCAAAAATCTTCACTTGCAAATACTAAGCTCCTTATATAAGATTAGAAAGTTTGAGAGCTTGTTTCTAGTTTGTACCCTTCAATTTATGCATGAGGGAAGATGTCATATGTACCTACTATAAATTTTGAAAAGTACTGGTTTAAAAACCTTTTGGCAGCATTATTTTAATTTGGTATGTTTAATTATTTTGTATTATACATATTATAAATCAAGCGGTATCTTATTTTGTCATGCCACAACGAACCGGTAGGTGCATGAACGTTCTGACTTTCGCTTTAGTACTTGAATAAATCTTGAAAGTTGCTGCCCCAAGTCCCATCATCACGGGGAGGCAGCTTCACCGATTACCACAAAGTGCTTCATCACGCTGGCGTAACAATGGTCTTGAATATCTTGCACGAACCCAAATCTATTATTTGAACGTCACAGCACACAAGTTTCAAACTATGAAACTTCCACGTTTATCCCTCATCTAAAACTTTAAAATTCCTAAATGCTGACATTCACGGATATTTTACTGGAAATAAGAACATTAAAATTAAAGAATTCAACTGTTATTTGCAAAATCCGGAAAATCAAGTTGGATAAGCATATAAATGTAATCGCTTTACGAGCTTACTCGAGATTCGATGTGTTTGATGTATATTTACTATATTGAGTTCATTCAAGGAAAATGCGATCGCTCAATTAATTCAAACGAAAAATTTAATCAAGCAAAGATAAAAGGGCTAACAAAGTAATAAAGGATATGCAACAATAAAGTTAATATTTATACAGCCCAATTTTAACATTACCTTTCTCAAAATTCTAATTTAAACTCAATGTGAAGAACGAATTTCTAAAAAAAAATAAGCTTTCCGGTTATTACATCTTAAATTAATCAATAATTCAAATCCCATCCCCTAATGTTATTCAGAGTAGAAATTAATACTGGGAAGACATATTTGGAAATTTAAGCTTCACAAATGAAACACAAATTGCTCTAATTTGGGTCACTTGCCCCGCTAGTCTGCGATGGAATGGTGGACAGGCCAGTTAAGAGATTACACCCCCGTTCGGTACCAGAGCGTGGGTCGCGCGTATGTGGTTCGTGGGAAGAAGAGTTGGTTTTATTCAAAAACCGAAGTATATTTTGGTTTCACAAAACCATATTTCTGGTCGCGTTGAATGCACAACGATGATCCAAAAAACAACATCGATCTACGGAAAATTCAAAACATTTAGCAAGGTTCTCAACCTTGGGTACGCCTTAGTTTAGTAAATTGATGATTTTATATTACTTTTGAAAGATGTACAACACCATACAAAATTTGGCTATAATTTTAAGATCACTGACGCTATCTGACGCAGTTATAATGCTGAATAATCAACCACCATTGGTGAACCTTGTGCACTTCTTTATTCGATAGATCGAGTTCGTGAAAGTTATAGCCAAATTCTGTAGTGCTTTGTACATAAATTAATAGGTATATTTATTTATAAATATTTTTAATTCATGGTTAATAAAATGTTAGAGAAGTGATCATAACTTGAAATACGAATGTATGTAAGTGCGCACTTATAAAAATTAATTATCCTAATTAAATCTAAGAAAATATACACATAGGTATATGAACAGTGACGTCGAACAGGAGCTCTAAAAATTTAGAGGGGGGCTCAGTTCACTGAAAATTTATTTTGGTATAATACGGTGATATCTTAAATCACATTGTTGGAGTTGGAGAATTTATTTTAGAAATCATTATTTTATTTATTATTGTGTACATTGTAGTGTTTACATATTATATTATTTCACACGCCCATTTCACACGCAGTTTTATTTCAAAAACTTCATAATCAATTATTATTTATTATTTGTAATATTATTATAATTATTTCAGTTCGACGTTCGGGAGTATTTCCTTATTATTTCTTTTAACTGTTTTACTTCAGCTGCATTAGAATAAACTGCACTTCTTAATTAAGCATACAAGTTCAATTTAAAAAGTTCAAGAAATGAAACAAGTAATTATTATAAATGCCCAAAAATGATGTCCATCATTCAACTCATCTGGTACAGTTCGACTTTTATGTTAAACAGTAAAAAATACATTTTTATATCTAAAACTCTTGCAATTTTTGTAACTTTCAGAGTTTTTACCTAAAGTGCATGTGTTCCACATGTAAAAAGTGCATAATATACCACATGCAAGGCTACTGTGAGACGTGACTAATCAAAATAAACTTAACTGCTTGAGAGGAATCATTAAGCTCACAAGTGGTATAGTCAAAAGTTGGCTTATTACTAGAAAAATCGTAACTTCAGCAATATAAAAGTTAAAAAAGTTACTTTATAATATACTAAACTAAAGGGTCGATTACAGCAACGTCAATCATTAAATATTACAAAAAAAATAATTGGTAATATTGATTAAACTGCCCAGAGGAAATAGGAAACCTGCGAAGTTATTATGTGCAGGCTAAAAAATAAATTGTAAATTAAATAAGTTTCGTCTAGGTTCAAAAATTTCAAAATTTTATTAAATGTTTCCTTTTCGCTAAATTATCAACATTATTTCTTATGGATGTTATATGAAAAATTTCGAAATTGTTCCAACAACAAAAAATTTAATGCAAAAAAGATAATAAATTTATTGCATCTAGCACAGTAATTTTTTTTTTAACTCCGAATTTTTAGATAAAATTTTTTTAGAAAAATTATAGAATATAAGAGAAAGAAAGTACTGAATGTTTATCTACTGAAATTTTTGAAAATCTATTTACTGAATTTTATCGTATCATAAACAAAAACGCGATAAACAAAAATTTAGATTTTTAGATAAGGTTACAACTTTTAGATTTATGATTTATTACCTATTAGCCCCAATTGAATCGAGGCAACGATTTTTATTAGAATAATTGTTTGATAGATTTTGTCTAATATTCAAGGTGTATTTCTTTAATATCTACAAAATAAGCAGTAAAAAAAATATTTGTGCTCAACATAGTGAGAATTCCCAAAAATTGTTGATATACTATGAAGGGCTTCAAACTACAGAACTTAAAGAACCACCGATAAACGATGTAAATTGATTATTATTAAAAGTTTTTATTGTATCTCACTTCTGTCAACAAAGAGTTAATTGTAACTTCAACTATTATAATTATAAACTCCATTGTACGCCATTAACCACAAGGACCTACTTAACTAATAAATGTTATTTGACTCCTAAACGATCTGTTGGTGGTTAGTTAGTTTCCAAGTAAACAAACGACACGAAAAGCGTATGTAAACTTCAATTAAATTTCTATTTAACTACTAGAAGATTTTTAAGTAACCTACAGCACTGAATTTTCAGTAAGAACATTTAAAGTAAATTGAGATATTTTGCGCCAAAAAATTAACGCACGATTTTATCAAATTGTTTTGAATTATTAAGAAACTGCGTAAAAAAAACTGCTTGAATGGAATAATTTAGTAGTGGCTGTTGGAAGTGAAATGGCGGTGGTTCAATCTATCCTAACTAACACATGAAAACAAAAATAAGAAAAATATTAAAAAAATGCGTGATACTGAAACTATAAATGTAAATAAAACATAAGCAGAGGAGAAAATAATGTAAAACCACTTTAAAGTAATTTTCAAGTAATTTGGTGGTAATTTTGATTTAAATTATAAAATTTAAAAAAAAAATTAACTAAATGCTAAAATATTTTAATTTTAAATGCAAATTTGATTTAGTTTCACTAAATACAAAGAAATTTTATCAATATAAATTTGCTTATTTTTTATTGATCAAATACAATAAAACTGATGATTGGTAATAACCACTATTATATTGCAGTATCATGTGGTATTCAATTTATTTAATCACATCCTATCTTACGATCTCATATAAGTACGAAAAAGTGGTGCAAGCTGTAGTACAAATTCGAGAATAGAATTATTTTCGTTTTTAAAAAGGTCACGTTTTTCCTGCTCCCCCCTTTTGAATTATAATTAGGTCCCATCACAAATTTTTTAATAAATTTCTTGATATGGACTAAATCAAAAAATGTTTACCTAGTAAAAATTAAATTCTAATCTCACATGGAATATTTGGGTGAAAATAAATAATGTTACCTGTTATATGAAAAGGATGAAAATGTTATTTATATCAATGACCAATAACATGATTTAATGATGATTTAAGCTGATTCAATATAATATTCCAATTTTCAACTGCAAATCAAACGAGAGAAGAGAAGTCTTAAAAATTAGTATAGTGATGAAAAAGCCAGACGCAATATATCTACAAAGATGACCTTTTCTTTCACGTGGTTAATTATTATCAAAGCCGCATTACCCAGCCAAGTGCAAAAGTTTTAGATAAGAAAAATCAATATAGTGGAGGATGGAAGTTTGGAAGACAAGCTTATATGTGGGGTAATCTTCAAATGTAGTCTACGACACAATAATGTAAATTTTTAAATAAAATAAAGTAAAAAATTGACGTCAAACATAGAATATAGAATGTTAACGCAAATATTTGGTTTGTTTTGACTAATTACTTGTCTCGTCAGTAAAATAGACCTTATGGCTTAGATATGGGAATTGCACTAGATAACCACGTCTATTACCTAACAAAACCATTTTTTACTGTTATTTCCAGTATAATTATGTAATGATAACTTAAAAGATCAATAAGGTCAAAAATATCAATAACAACAAATTTGTACGGAAAACTAACATTCTATTCAAATGCGCTAGGGAATAATCCAAAAAAACCGAATTACAAATCGGCAGTTTACATAACTGACTAAACGAAAGTAGAATCGATAGTTTAACGTGCATTTTACCACGACGGCACAAATAATTGGGCGCGGTGAGAATTAATTGTAATCTAGATCCATAAGACCTGCAGTCCAACTTCCTATGCATCCACCAAATTCCTCATACTTAAACTATCGGAATTTAAATATAGATAATAAATACTTATTCTACTAACTAACTTGTACGTCATGGCGTGGTTTAGCAAACTTGGGCAATAAGTGGCATGGACATTATATTTACCTGAAACAAAAGAAATTTTTATTAGACAACTTTCGATAAAGGTAAAATAAAAATTATTATTAAAAATATTAAACAATCCGAAAAAGCTCGTGTGTTGCGAAAGTTTTGGTTACTTAAAATGTAGTTCTGGAAAGCCAGGATATTCAGGATTGAGCGTTAAGGGGTTAAATCTCAAATTCTATCGTTCAATTTTTGATATAATAAGAAGGGTAACTAATAAATGTATTGGTAAAATCGATCAAAATTCTAACAAAATAAGATATAGCTGCGGATCCTATTAGACCTTCCTTTAAATCCAATATTATTGCAACATTCAGTAAAAACCAGGCATTCCAAACACGTTCAGTAAATGTAGAAAAGTGCAACACAACGAAAAAAACATGGTGGCACTTGAAAATAAACATGAATAGTTACATGTTGAAGTTTTTGCATTTTTCTCACAATCTAATGTTATGCTAAGCCCCTACAGTACACCATACAGTTTTACAGAAGAAGTTTAAAACAAAAACTTAACCCTCGTAAAAATTGTACTTCTTGCGTTTATTTTATACTATTTTTATGATTGAAATACCGAAATGGAAAAGTTTTGCTTTGCTAATAATTTTAAATATTAGTTTTTTCCATAATGGAAAGTACAGAGTGCCCAACAATTGCTTCTGAATGGTTTTGCTAATATCCAGTTATTGAATTTAGTAACGCAAGGTGCATATTTTATATTGCTCAGTTCTTTGGTCCAATTGTTAGAAACGTGCGATGTTAATCTGGATTGGTTTTGCGTTCCTTTGTTCAGTAATTCAACTTGGAAATGAACTGTCCAAATAGGATAAACGGTTAGTGCGTGAATATCAATGACCACGATTATACGTGCAAATCTTTTGTTTCGTAATTTATAATTAAGCAAGAAAAATTTGCATTAAAAGAAAGAGCCTACATAAGTTTGTGGTTTAATCACAAAAAAAGACACTTCTTCTTATAGGCATGAATTGTTATCCATCAGGCGCCCACTAATGTTTCTCTAAAATACAATTAAGGCACACATTCATCTTAATGTACCTGCCAAGTTTGACTTAAACCTAATTTAGTGGGCACATCAAACTTTGTCCAGGGACGATAAATGTGTATAAACATTAAAAAATGAAAATCTATTAAATTTCTTGCAATAAATGCATCGGGAAAAAAGTGCAATTAACTAAAATGGAAAGCAATGGAATCAAATATTGTTTTAGAAATATAATTTCCGAACATCCCTTATAAAAAAGCATTCGACATGCAGCTGATATTAATATTAATGATAGGATTGTGGTTGAGTGATGCGACCCTCAGGGCTTTCCTATTTGACCTTCGTCAACGATGTGACTCGGGAGTGAGGAGAGGAAGAGAAGATTCGTTGATTAAGGGGCGTGAAACACTCATAGGCAATCGAACTTCGGAAATGAATTGCTGAAACTGTGATAAACACGGCAAATTAACGGAAACAATACACGAACTGTCGATAATTACGAATCCTTTTAACAGTTTTAATAAGTTTCTCAGCATTTATTTCGATTGCTCGATTTTCAATGCCGTTTCGTTAAAGGTGAACTTATATTCCAGTGATTACGTTATTTACTAATTTATTAATATTTATTTCAAACCGTTAAAAAAATTTGGGTGGAATTGGGCTCTCAAATTTGGGGAATGCTGGATTTTCTTTGTATTCAAATCCAAAATGATTTATTTTAGGTTGCATATTGGACCAACAACTCACTTGGTTTAATTAAAAATGCGTGTGTATAACATTGCTAAGATAGCTTAAGTAAACAATATCCTATACAAAATACACTGTCTATGTGTTATCATTATTTGCTTAAATAATAATATTTGCTGTGGTGTATAATAGTAATTTAGGTTGTAAAATATATAAAATTAAAAAGTCAAAGGATTGTTGAATTACACTAAAAATACCATTACCAAAGTGTTTACATTACACTAACTTATCTACATAAAACTACAAAATGCTGCTTGAATAAATTGGACGTGAACTGGCTTGACATTTCAAGTAAATGAAGCACATTTGTAATTCTTTGGATTTAAATACCTACTGCACATGAATTTCTCAAAAAAATAATTAATTTTTCAATTTCAAACTTCACGTTATATTTTTCTCTATAAAATGCTCGAGTATTGATGTTTCCGTACTGCAAATATATTATCTACATACACATTCAACATGAAGCTTTTCAAAACCTTGTGACAGATAATCCCTCAAGTTTTAATATAATGAAGTCGTAGTTGTTGTATTTGTATTTTTCACACCGAGATATTTCATTTTATGTCAGAAACTAAGTTAGATTTTAAAAACTATCATTTTATGCAAAATAGTAGTTAGTAAGTAGGTATAAAAATGGGCTAGATAATCATTAGGAGGCAGTAAAAATGAAAAGTTATATTTTTGGAATAAAAATGGATTTTAAAATATTTAGATTAAAGTTTTTGCAACTGTGTTCCACTTTCATTAACTAAATAATTTCGAGAAAAAACAATAAATAAATTTGTAGATAACAAAAAAGAGGACATCCCATTTTGTGTCCTAAAATAATAATTTATAAAGCAATTACTACTAAAACAAAAAATACCCATAAACAAATAAATAATAAAAAAGTTATTACGTGTGCTAAAATACATTTAAAATTTTCGGCATAGAAATAATTTATAACATGTTTCGTGTTTCATTTCGGCTAAAATGTCTAGAAAAATGAGAGGTCACATTTCACATAAAAAAATGTTGGCACGCATCTTGATAATCACCTTTCTAAAGTCCTGTTAACCGTTTCGGTTTTTGTGCGTCTTCATCTTATTGCGTTTAATTCATTTTTAATGAATATATAACATTTTATTGATCGATAAACTTAAATTTACAGTCGCCTCTGTGAGAATGTCGCTAATGTATTAAACTAAACAAAAAATTTCCTACGATAAAACTTTTGATTATTTTTCTTGTTTAAAGCGAAAACTAGAAGAAATCGCAAAAATCATTCTACCATAAAAGACAACTTCAAAGTTACACTTCAAAACATTGTTTGCAAAAGTAAGTTCCTACATTCTTATACTTTATTCTATTTAAGTGATTTTGTTTCTCCAAATAAAAAAACTTTTACTTAATTGTAGCATGTCAAGTACTCGCTCAATTAAACACAATTGTATTTCTCATTTTCAAAAGATCCCTGTCCAAATAGTGGAACCGGAAAATGTACGTACCCCTTGCGCTTTCAGGAGGAAGAAAAAACAATATGCATGAGAGTTCAAGTTGGAAAATGACCTTAAAGTAAGTCCACTGATGATACATCAAAAGCTCACACCACATCAAGGTAACATCTTCCATTAATCATCAACTCCACTCACATACACCACGTGTATTGCTTTACATAAATTAGACAAAATTATCTTAATTTATTCAAACGAATACATTAAAAAAACATAAATTTTAATAAAATCAAAGGAACACCAAATAAAATACCTTTTAAAACCGCGATGCTGTTAAATTTTAAGCCCAAGTTTTTAAACCAACAGATTTGAGAGAATTTTAAACAAAAACATTTTTGTATTCAACTATGATATGTTGCATTGTACTTCTTTTCTTTAAGGTATCTCATAAACTTAATACAAAAAATAAGATGAGAAAATTTTTATACCATCTAATAAAGTTGGCTATAAAAGAAGAGTAACTTTGCAATAAAATAAGCTCTGCTTATGTAGAAAATATGTGTCGAATACACTGATTGCAAGACTTTTTTTAAAATACGATCCTCAAGTACAAAAAGGAGCTATAATCAAATCTGAATAAATGTTTCGCCAATGTCTTTATCCATAAAATGTGAAACATGAGGTTTCTCTTGCCAGAAGTTATAGTCAAATATAAATGCCAAATCCCACAACAAATCCAGATATAGTTCGCGGTAGTGAGTTTCACTGAACCTTTTGATTAAATTTTCATAATCTGCTGTCAATTTCTGGCAGCTCTAGACGTTTCTTGAAACCTTATCAGTTTATCGTACCGTTGTCAGAATTGTGAACAATTTCATCTTACAAATTCAATTTAATTTGGAAGAGATTTATTAGTGTATTAAATAATTGCTTGTATAGCGTAACAATATTAACCAGGTTACCAAAATATGTACATTTAATATTTTTCTCTTCAACTTTTTCCATCCATTAATACGTAAACGGCATAAAACTCTACAAAATCTTTTGCTGGTTAATTGCAAAATATTCGATTCAGATTCCATATTCATAATAAAAAAACAAAATAATCTGATTTTGATCTGAAAACACAGTTATAAAAAACAATTTATGTTTTTATATTTGTTAGCGTTTATTAACAATATTATTAAAAATTAAGGTATTAATCTTGATTTTTATTTTAAAAAGAATTCTCTGTAATGATTGAGTTTAAGTGTGAGTATACATTCGATGAGTCTTTATAGAAGATAAAAGTAAAGGCGTTTTAAAAATTATGTAAAGCTCTCTCAAGGACCTTAACTTAATATTAAGCTAACAAGAGCAAAGCAATAAAAAAACTTGTGCTAGTTTGTTACCCAAAAAACGTCAGACATTTAAGCAAAATATTGTTATACAAATAAATTCTATGGACGCGCATAAAAGATTAACGAGATTTTTAATGTTAATTTGAAACAAGTCTTCAATTTTCGAAAGCGTGTCATTCATCAATCGTATCAAGAGAAGTGCTCGAGGAGATAAATTTAAGCAGAAATAGTCGTATCGTTCTACTCATGGAATTCTAGAATAATGTCTTATTTTATTGAAATGTTGGTAGTAGAAATCTTCTTTTTTTTTATTAAAGAGTAATAATTATACTAGTTCAACAAAATTATTGTTATGATATTTATCCTGAGGAAGACGTCTTTTCAGTCTTTGGTGAATTTCTTTTACTCCTAATGAGTAGTATTAGATACTCGGGCATGTGTGAGAATTTGCATGAAAGTTGATGGTGGTCTTCTTAATAAAATCGTTAATGCTTGGGCAGTTTAGTTCGTGGTATAACGAAGAATTTCTCACAAACCATGGGGCGTTAACCGCTATCCTGAGGATCTTGTTTTGGAATACTTGCAATTTAGATAAGTTGGAGTTGCTTGCATTACCCCAAATTGAACAAACGTACATTAGCGATGATCTATTAATTAGTGATTTGTAGAGAAGTTTGGAAGTCTAGAAAATTCTAGGTGGTCGGAAAAAAGCATGCATTTTTCATCGTCTGTCAATAGATTAAGTCACCTTCTTGCAAGGTTGGAAGTTCTTGAGGTTGTCATAAGATTCTTTTAGTGGCTTTCCATACTCCCGATTCGTCTGGCTCTAATTCACTAATGTATTTCTTATAAACATTGATTTTATATTGATCTTTTTCTCTTTTGATCCGATGAGTTAGATTATTTAGTCGAGTTTTAGTGACTGGATCTCTTGTTCTTACCCACAGACGTCGAGTGTAATTTTTTTGCTTGATAATGTCAAAGATATATTTTGGTGGTAGATTACGTTGTGCGTTATATTTTTTCTTTGGGAAGTTATGTTTAACGGCAGATTTTACATTATTGCTAATGCATTCTGTAAATAATTCCACTGCTTCATCAATGTTTGCTTCTGTTTTAATTATTTTTGTGAGTTTAAGATTGCTATCACACAAGTTCTTGGGTGGAAGGTAAGAAACGTAGACCTTTAAATGCAAATTTTACGATTGAAACCTCGGTGAATTCTGAAAGAGCATATTTCAAATAACAGAATTAGGTGAGGAAAATGGCTTTAAAACCAACAGTTTTTTCAAAAATCGATTTCAAAAAAGCTCGATTTTCATAGCAATTTTCAAGTTCAGTCGCTCGGGATTAGTTATTCAATGCATTCTATTGTCGGTACGTGTAGTTTGAACCAGTCTTAGCTTTGCGCAGAGCGGCGATAACCAACTTTTACATTACAGCGAGTCAAAAAGGACCAAAAATTGCCTGCCACTTTCTGGTCTTTCCCCAAGGAGAAAATGTAAAGCATATGCATAACATAACAAAAATGTGCATGCTAACAAATTATTATTTCAAAGAAACGTTGTTATATCTCATAACAAACGGAATCAACCCGAATCACTTGGTGGTTTCATGAAATTAAAAGCACTAAGCTTCACTTCTTGCCTTTAAATTAAACATTAGAAAAGTCAATTTAGCCTCACAAATTGACTTTATTCTGGCAGCGGGTGGGACGCGAATCCCACCTTACACCGGAATTTTTATTCAAGAGACGATGATTACCTCACCAGACCGGTATTAGCATGCTCCACATGTTAATCCCAAAAATTAAGAACAAAATGCGTCACATTTTGTCCTTAGGTGCACTTGAAGAAGTTAAAGTGATTCACATTTTAACTTCTTTGAACTAAAGCCGCGAGCCTCACTCCCGGACTTTAATGCCCCAGGAAGTGCCTCTCACTTTTTGGTTGATGGTCGCTACCAAGGTGTTTACTCAATGCCCTGGACAAGACCGAGACCAATGCTCATTATGAGATGGCTCACGACGAGGCGGTGTAGAAGTAAATTTTCTACATAGCTACAGTCATCAAGCGTGCGCCGTCGCCTATTTTTTCCGTCTGCGGCCTACCTTTGCCTTACTACGAATACTTGCGTCCCCTACGGTTGCCTCGGCCACTGCAGACACCTACACGGCTGCTATTCAATTATTCTTTGATAGCACTCATGACACCGTGTGCGAGACGATAGTTGTTTCTTACAAACAAACAATTAACTAATCCATTACAGCGAGTCAAAAAGGACCAAAAATTGCCTGCCATTTTCTGGTCTTTCCCCAAGGAGAAAATGTAAAGCATATGCATAACATAACAAAAATGTGCATGATAACAAATTATTATATCAAAGAGACTCGATGGCGAGTCTTTTAGCGATGAAAGGGCTCTAGAAAGCTAGAACCATGCCCTGTAATGCGACTGACGTTATGTTATGTAGCGGCGATAACCGGAGCGACACTTGAATTGGGATGCTTCAACAGTGCACTTTGAGCAAAAATCATGGTTTTCAATAGTAAATGTGCAGGAAAAATGGCTTAAGGCTCTGGCCACACGTGCAGTAGAATGACGCTGGCAGCAGCAGTAACACTGCAGGAACGCCCATCCTCAAGGTAAATGAAAAGTAATGTCGCAGCTTTAGCAATGCACTTGTATCAGCATTACCTTAAAAATGCGCCTACTTGGCTTTTACTGCTGCTGCCAGCAGCATTTTACTGCACGTGTGGCCAGAGCGTAAAGCGTACTAGCGCATCGAGAAGTGCTTTAAGTCAATTTTTCCTTGCACAACCACCCTGCTTTTAAAATCCACGCAAACGAGTTTCACCCCTCAAAGATCCACCTTTTTCCTTAACCCACGGACCTAGGGGTATTTTTATAATGAAAACCACCATGGCACGAGGATGATCTACGCGAAAAAGTAATCATCATCGGGGGCTCTTATGCATTACAGTGCACGGACGGAGCACAGAATGCAATGATTCACCAATCACGAGCGACTTAACTTGAAAACTGCTATGAAAATCGAGCTTTTTTAAAATCGATTTTTGAAAAAACTAGTGGTTTTAAGGCATTCTTCCTACCTTATTCTCTTATTTAAAATATGCTCTTTGAGAACTAATCAAGGTTTCAATCGTAAAATTTTTATTTTAGGGTTTACGTTTCTTGCCTTTCCCCAAATTCTTGATCACTATGATGTCCAAAATAGGTTGGTGATCCGGTTGATAAGGATAAGGAAGTGTGATCAGTTGGAACCATTACTAGTAGTGCCAGTCTCGATGAGATGTCATTGAGTTTAATTCCTGATGGATTAGAAGCGCTGCATCCCCAAATTTGATTCTTAGAATTGAGATCGCCTATGAGAAGAGCTGCTTCATTGGATAAAACCAAACACGTAGTCATGAAACACAGCAATGCTTTTCGATAAAGAACATAAATCGACAAAAACAGCATTGCTGGAAATTATTTCTAAGCAAGCTTAGAGTGCCGCAAGGTTAAATTTTGGGCCCTCTATTATTATTCTTATTTATAAACAATTTAACCTCTTCTGTGACGGTAAAATCATCTAATATGTGAATGACTCAAAAATCTGTTACGTTTATCTCTCTTTTGATTTTAACTTGGATATTTATGTTAATAATTGTTAAATCTGTTAGTGAAGTCGCAATAAATCGTTCATATGAAGATACCAGGCATTTGATCATTTTGTGCTTATACTAAAAGCAAACTTATTGCAACTATTGTCCATAAATCAGACTAACGATATTTTTTGTTCACAAACAAACCGCGGTGTGCAACGTAAGTAACCCTCCAAACATACAAAGGGCAGTACGATCATTAAATGCAACTGTGTGAACTTCTTGAAAGAGATGTCGTTTTGATTGTCGTCGTTCTTTGTTCTTCTAAAATCCATAACATGTCCTTCGAAATTTGATATGCACTTTTAAAACAAAACCATTTTTTACATTAGATGATTTTTTGTAAATCTTTATTTTTGTATTCTTGAAAGCTGAAGATAACGAGGGTCAAGCATTAAAAGCTGGAAAAATATTCACAAACGCATTTGTCAAAACAGCTCAACGCTTATTAAAGTGGCGGTCTGTCAAAAGGTGAAAACACTTTAAAAATAACAACACTTTGTATATTTCTAACATGAAAAAGATACGTAGCCCATAGCACCACTTGCATATAATTATAAATAAACACAAAAGTTCAAGATCATACGATATTTGTATGTATGTAAAATTTTGCACACATGAAGCTGTAAATATATACAAATCACCAAGTTGGAGAAGCAATATTTTGTCCTATTTGAATATTACACATCAAAACCAACTTGATTTCGTAACGACATTAATAGCTTGCGGCTGAGGAAGTGAAGGAGAAGCAAAATGACGACAGATGAGAGATTGCAGGCGACTGACAATATATTAAAGATCCCTAAGCACGTGACCATTAGTGATCTCATTCTGATTTATAGTTTAATTTATACGGTTATCTCTCTTTTGTGTTATGATGCGTGAAGTGATTAGAAAAGTCTCTAAACCTGAATCTAGTTATCTATAACGATTGAAAAAGTTTAATCACACTTTTGGTTGGTTAATGACGAAGCCTTTCCACATCGCACAAAATATTTCAATCTAATTTTTAGACCACTCAATAAAATTTATTATTTATTTATTAATGAACCTTCAAAATATACAGGAAATCGGTTTTAATAAGATAAATCTATTTTTATATTTATTTGTTAGTGAACTTGACTTATCTACTCAAAACGAAAAAGTAAATTAGTTCGATGGTTGCAATAAAGATAACAATATACAGCAGGATACTAAGCGCAGAATTTCTTTAAGTAAATCGACCGTCGAATTTCCTTTTTATATAGTTTATATTATGTCGTATACAAATAGCTCATTTTATGAATTATGAAATACGACGCTAAAAATAAAAACAAAAATTCAAAAACAGTGAACTAGTTTTATTTCAAAACGACTTATCAAAAATTTAAGTACTAGTGGAAATTCAATTCAAATAATCTTAAATCAAATCGACGAGATACCTACTTGGAAATATCGAAAAATTCTTCTACTTAAAAGTTTACTATATTTAAACTTCAAAATTTAACCAATGTAAAAAACATTAATTTAATCAATCCGTTAAAAACTCCACCGTTTATTCCTTCAACAAGTAATTTATACAATACTGTCACTTTATTCTTTTAGGGCGAGATAATTCTTATACCCAATAGGAACTTACACCTTATCCAACTTTTAGTGGAGAAACTGGTAACATCTTTCATTCTGTCTTTCCAACGATAATTCCCAATATATACGTTATCTCCTCTGGGAAAGGCAATTTCTCATATAAAAAAACGATAGGGATATAATAATTTCAAGAAACTGAAAAACATTTTCTAAACTTATTTGTACAAATTATAAAAAAAAAACTAAACAACTTTTTGGAAGTAGGTACTAATCAATACTAACTTTACTCTATTTTTTGGTTTATTAAGGACATATTCAACTGCAAAATGCAATTTACCAAATTGAAAGTTATCTGATGATAGTACATTGAAAGATAGATATACTACACGTAGCCCGGCAAAATAGAGCAGTACATCTACTCAACTTTACTATACACGCTACAATAAAATCCATGAAACTTTTGAAAATTATTACTTATCGAAAATATTTAAATTAATTTAATAAATTAAAATGGCATTAGCATCAATCACGACTAAAAAAATAAATTATAGGCGCGTACTAATGTTCCCTTTTCGTTATCGATCCACATTCAACGTCTTCGTGCAAGGAGTGGAACAGAAAAATGTAGTATACACAAAAAGAAACGGTAGGTAGAGTTCGTGCCAAATCTAAAGATATTCTACTGGTCGTCCAATAGCAACTACGGATTTAGCCACTTAGACGAGTTTACGTTTGTATCAAGATCTTTAAATTTGAACAGGTGCACGAGTAGGTACTGCAGCAGTGGAGTTTTCTTTTTAATGGAAACTCATAATTTCAAAAATTTGAAAAGGAGCAAAATTATTAAGGAATTAAAACTAATGATCTGAGAATTAAACAACAACTTGACCACAACAGTGACATAATTTCATGAGATATGTACCTATACAAAAATAACACCTAAAGTGTGGCGTAAAGCATTAATTGTTCGATTAGAAACCGAAACTGCGGTGTCGCCCCCGATACATCTGTGGGCCATGGACAAGAAACCAAACAATTAAATTATCCTAGAAAGTCATTTTGGAAAGCCAAGGTACCCGGTTCTGGCCTACTTTCTTCAGACGGTAATGGCAAGCTGTCGAGGTAATCTGACAAAGTCTAATTCCAATTTCACTTGAAAAATATTTTGGATTATAGACTAATACCATGCATTCATTCCTTATCTATTTTCTTCTTCTTCCTTTTAATAACCAAAACTTCGTCCTGTTATGGTAAACTATGTTAAAAGTAGCTATGATCTTGACAATATTGGTTCTACAAGCACATACATTCTAGTAGAGTGCTAATTGATAGTTCAACAAAAACAATTAGATAATTTTAAATATCAAGTCACAGATCTCTCTTTAAAGCAGTACAATAACTTACAATAATTACAGATATTTTCTATAACGATTAGAAAAAAATCTTCTAAAGATATAAAGAAATGATCAAGTATCCCCGATGATCAAGTATTCCACATTTACCCTTAATGGATAATGTTTGATTACAACTGAAACCAGGACTTAATGTATTTTTAGCAAAGTTGAGATGACAATTGTTTACCTAATCGACTGCTACTGCAAAATAGTATTAATAATATCGAAAGAGCATTTATAACCCGTCAAACTACTGTCACGTTTTTAATAGTATACAAGTTGTGAATAATACATAACATCACGTCTTTGCAACGACATTTCTGTATTTTGTTATCTGTGTCACATTTAAAATAATACTATTTCGTAAATAAAGTGTTATGATTTTTCCTTAAATTTGCTCTAGTACTCTTTTTTAACCAATTACTTCCAACTTTTCTAAACGTTATTTTGTTGCTACTTTAATATTAAAAAATATGTATAAAGGTAAAATCCTGAAAGAACAACTTTTGTTAAGCACTCTTTTAATTTTTCTTTTGTTTTTATATTTCCATAGAAAAACATCTCAAGTATTTAGGGGAGCATAATTATAATATATTAGGTATGGTTATCATTTTGTGCAGCAATGGACATGGAAGTTATTTAAATGCATCAAAGCTACGTTTATATGAATAATTTAAATGTTGTCACTCCATGGTGCATGACAGAACGTCATCAAGATGGTGAATGAAATTCACATCTGTTAAATAGACTAATTTCAATTTTCCAGGTTTCGTTCATTCAGTCAATAGTTTTTTAATCGCATTCATTTTTGATGTTAATAGTGTCTTAAGGGGTGATACTAGTTGAATTTTTTTAAGTAGAATTTTTTTTGTAATTCAAAGACCTTTACTTATGTAATTCCTTCATTAAAATAAATTGATTAATAAAAAAGATACAGCAGATTTCCGGCAAATTTGTTTTATAAACGAGTTTTGCGGTGACCAAAACCAGGTAACCCAAAATCAAAAATTCAAAAACATGTACTACATACTTATTATATGAGTTTATCTTATTCGTGATCAACACATCTTCCGAAAATTTTAAATGTTTTTTTAAAAAACAGATTTTCAACATGTAAAAATAGATAATCCTCTATTCCTAAATTGGAATTTCATTATTGGAAACATAAATAATGAAAAAAAACAAAGAAAACCGATAAGATTAGGGCGTCAAAATTTTACAAAGCCAAGCGAATGGTCGTACATAACTTAGGATTGATGAATCAAATTTTAATCCTTATTTTCATCTAGGAAAGATTTGCCATGTATGACTTCCTCATAAATTTTGACATTTGAGTACCGAAATTCCATTGAAACCAAGAACCAACCATTTCTGAACGTCATCGGTAGTCAAATATAAAAATTCGTGCAAAAGTCATAGCTCCACTGCTGTGTAAATTGCTTCCTTTATTCTCGCTCTTTGGTCAATTATTGATCTACCTTCCTTAAAAATTCAAATTAATTTTGTCAAACATCGCTTAGTTTGGTAAAAAATTGATTTTAAATTTTACATTTTTACGCAAATTTAGACCTTATTGGCACCATTCTGTTGGAAGGTACGTAAGGTTTAGATGTCTACCTGCAACGAGGCGGGGAAAAATGTAAATCTGACAAAGAGTGAATCGCGACATTTACTCAGTCCTCAAAACCAACATCAAATAGACGTTGTGCTTCCTCACTGAGATCGGTTTGATTTGCAGCACAAGTAAAATCCAAGAAAAATAAGAACAAAAAGCGCCAAATTTTGTTCTTAAATTGCACCTTTAAGCTAAACCCGAAGGGCCTCACTCCCGAACTTTATTGACCCATAAAATGCTTGACATTTTTGGTTAATGCTCGTTATTGGGGCATTTATTCAATGCCCTAGTGTAGACCTATATCAAGGTTCTTAGGAGGTCGCTCATGGTGAGGTGGAAAGGCTTCCTAAGTCCGTCCTCTTGTTCTTACGACTGCTTTTCAATCAAATTCATTGATAGCGGCTTCGATATCGTGCGTGTGAGGACACTTTTAACTTTTAATTGTTACTTTTAAATTTGTGGACCCGATTAGCGTGCTATCCCCCAAATTAGTTTCATCAACCCAAATTAATTTCTAAATTTGTTGAAAATCGGCTTTTGTTTGCTCCAAATCAATTGTTCCAAATTAAACTATAACATGCTAGCTTATAGCAATTCATATCCATCACATTTTTGATAATCATTTCTTAAGTAAAAACATGTGCTGAATCAGAAAATAAAGTCGAAATTTTTGTAGGTATAACATAGTTCTTAAAATATTGCAAAATTTTAGTATGCGTGTTCTGAAAAAAAGTACTTTTACTTAATTGTAGAGATCAGCTGTTCTAGTTAGTTGATGTCAATGTCTTTTATATCAAATTAAATGTCATTGAATTTAATATCAACTCTTTATACAACACTTTCCAATCCGTGTATCGGTTTAGGTACTATTATGAAATTATCGATGACTTTACTTAATTTCTTTATTGGATATTGAACACCGATGTATTTAAAAGAAAATGAGTGGTTGTTTATCAAAATCGATTGAAAAATAAAAAAGTTACAAGCTTTTGGCGTACAAAAATACAGAAATTCAATTTTTATCCATTTGCACGCACTTGAGAAAAACTTCCCTGA
The DNA here is from genome assembly GCA_905340355.1 of Rhagonycha fulva. Taxonomy (NCBI): domain Eukaryota; kingdom Metazoa; phylum Arthropoda; class Insecta; order Coleoptera; family Cantharidae; genus Rhagonycha; species Rhagonycha fulva. The sequence goes on from HG996559.1 coordinate 8,159,112, forward strand.
AGGCTGCCGTGCTCGAAAATCGGGATCTCTGACCGAAGTCGAAAGGCATGAATGTTCAAGGACCGACAACAGATTATTTCAAAGAATCGCTTCAAAAAGTGAAAAATCAAAACTTGACGATCGATTACTTCCTAAATTAATCAATATTTGACGTTGATCCCTACCGCAAACTCTTAATTTCAAGTTATCTATCAGATCTCGTTGCATTTTTGTAAGTAACTATATTAACATAATCGGTGCCGGGTTTTCATCTCAACGCCCACTCGACAATAGCATCCGTTTTATTATAATTTTTGAAGTTAATCCCTTTAATGGGAAAATTAGAGCATTATATTGTAGGAAACTATAATAATTATCACTGTACAAATAAAAATGTTAAAATTAAATTGTGAATCATGTGCATAACCTAACCTAAAATATTTTAGAACGGAATACATCGACGAATTTTGTTCTCAAAATAAAACCAAGTAAATTTTTCAGATTACAAAACTGAAGAAAATAAAAGTATATGTAAGTATGGTGCGGATATTATAATGTTTATATTCAAATAGAATTCAATAATTACGTTGGCTTTTCCAAACAAGCTGACACCACACTTTGTAAAGCACAGATTTTTATAAAATTCGACGAGGTATTCTTGAAGAAAACATGTTTTCGCTATTTGTTGATAATTATTTGACTTTTTCGCATTTTATTTACTTTTCTGTTCGGCTGTAACTAATCCGAAATTCAAAAACTTATTTTTTTACAAAAATTAAACCAAAACTTTTAAAAGTGAAAATCAAAGAAATGTGCTAAGAATTTATTCGATAAAATCAATCGTGACACTTTTGGTGCAAAACATTATGAATTTGTGATAATTGAATTTCAAGGATTTGAGTGAAAATATTTCAAAATTTGCGCGATTAATCGGAAAGATGACCATATTTGGCCACACTCTTTTATATACACCCACTCTACGGGCATCTATAAAAAAAGTGTCGCTAAACTTATGATACTTATGTTCAAATTTTAATATACTTAGGAATGAGAATGGTAATTGACAATCTTTAGTTTATAATTAGGGTAGGTAGTAGCAGCGACCTATGTCACAACGAAAATGCAGGAAATAATAACGTCGATGTCAATTGGAAATGTGTCATCAGTGGAGATTGACGTAAGGTAAAGTGATTTTAGCCCATATCCTTTGTTATGGTCGATCAGATTCAAATACACGAAAATCGTGTTGTCATTTATTACTAATGACTAAAATTAGAGAACAAATGCTGATCAACCTTGAACGATTCGGTTTCGATATATTGAATCTCATCAGAATCGTTACAAGTTTACAAATTCTAAATTCATAACCGTAGAAAATGTGCTAATGCTTGCTGCAACAAATTAAATCTAAAATCGATAGCTAAATCTACATACATACCTCCATACATAAAATCATTACTTCCTGCTTTTTAATTCATTTGAGAGCTGCACATGTTCAAAACAAAACTGAAATACCAGCAAAATAACTATTCTTATTTTTGATAATCCACAACATGACAGTTTTTAATTATTATGTATTCTTTGTAGACGTAATTCCGCATTAAAAAACTAATTTAGCTGCTTTCATTCTTAGTAGACGAACAAAATATTGAATAGAGTAGTATATAAAACAAGAAGTCTTCCACATGGTTAACATGTTTGAAATAACACTGGATCAAAAGAAAGTACATGGTTTCGAATTTCGTTCGGAATTATATTTAATAATTTTCAGAGTAGCTCTATAAATAATGCATAAGCGTAAAATAAAATTTTAACTTGTACACGTTGAAAATTTTATTATGCTTTAAAATTATTACAATAATGACAAGAGATTCTGTTAACCAACAACAATAAAGCGTTTAAGTTGTAGTTTCTGGTTATTACTTTCAATGTCGAAAATTTATGGCAAGAGTACATACATATTTCAATCAAGTTAATCTTATTGGCCAGTTACAGTAAAGTATTGGTTGAATGAACCTCGGCCAATTACATTAAATGATTACAACTCCATTTTTTGATATCAAAAATGAAAACCGATAACATAATATCCTCCAATTCTAGGATGGTCAAGAATTGACTTTTTAGATGACTGTCTTGTGGGCGAAAGTAATGCCCAAAAGTCACGAGAAATAATCCATAAGTCGTGCGTGCCGAACAAATCTATACTTTCTCAATGTTTTTCATTCACGTACATATTTTCCTGTCTACAATTTTAATGTATAGAACGAGACCTCTATATTTAAAGTCAATTTTATTTTCAACCACATCTACAGATAGACATTGTGTAATTGATAGGTTTTGCGTATGCCTCGTTGCTATTTATAGTAAGTGTAATTATTTATTTAATGAAACGGGACGGCGTATAAATTACTGCAGTTTTCATTATGTCTTTCAAATCCATTTGTTAACTTCTCAACTTCAAACAGCCTTCCGTGAACATCACATCATGGCGAACGACATAAAGAAGCTCGAGCCATTTGCGAATCTTCCGTGGTTGTAACCAAATATATAAAAGAAAATATTGAGAAACTTGGACGAGCCAAACATTTTATTGTGATGCACATGTTATATTCTGTTTTAGCTCCGGATGACAAGCGCTGCACCCTTTAATAGATTACATTTTCAGGAAATTTATAACATTTCTCACAAGATGAAAGGGCAAATAAAAACTTTTTGATTTAACTACCAGAAAATCAAATTATATATTAAAAAGCAACGAAATAACGGTCCGCGTCACCAAATATTAATTTCCACAATGTGAGCTCTAAGGCTAACTTGGCCCTGAAAGTTTGTTAAGTTGATTTAACGTTAGTGATTTCAGTCTAATTCCAATTTCCCCTAGTAGATGAGTTTAGTCACGATATTTTAAAATAGTTACCACCATTTCGCGCATTTGTACAAATTAATCTCAATGCAAAGCAGCCAATAAAAATGTTATGTTAGCTTTAACTTTTGGAGATAGGGTAATATTAAATATATTCATTCGGTAAATGCGAATATAAAGATACTGTTTCCGAATAAAAACAAATTTTCAATAATATGAAAAGACAATTTGATTTGGATCAACTGGAATGAAATTTGATTGATTTTGATGTCCATATAGACTGTATTCGAATAACGTTTCAAAATATCTCATTAAATTAATTGGATTTATTCTCCTTTTATATGTTATGCAATAGTATGGAATTCTTTTACCACTCAAATATTTTAACGGAAATTTATTCGCAATTATGCTGTTGGAAAAATTAATTATTTAATTATTAATTCAGCAGTCAAAATGTACATACCAATCAGTACGAATTTTATCAAATCCGGTGGAAATTATAGCAAATTAGATTGAAATTTCCACGTTAACCATAAAAAGGTATAAATACATTTTTTACAGTGTACGCATTTTAACGTTCATTTAACAACTTGATGCAAGTACGACCTCCGAAACTAATTATGTACGTTTAAATTTTAGATCGGCAAATCTATTTTAAACTCAGTCAAGTGTGCTACTACAATACCATCTTTACTGCCATGGTTAACTATCTGTACGTGGATATTAATGTACGTTATTTAGAAAGAACTTTGTTACACATGTTTAATTAATCTAAATATAGAATACTTAATTATTTATAATCCCGAGTAATAGAATACTACATTTGTATTTAAAAAAATCAAATATGACCAATAATGTGACATAATGCTAAATAAATTAATTTAAGGATGTGAGGATTTGAAAAATGTTCTGCAACTGCAAATTCGCGAGGTATGCTAATTATGCCGAACGACCGACAAAAACCCAAAATATTTTGTGCAAATTAACCGCAAATTCTTGCGCTGCTTTTTTCAAAGATTTTACTGAAGAGATTCTTCTGTACCAAACTTTTACACAACCACCAGTTTGGAGTTGGACAGCACCATCCGACAATTGAGCAAGCTACACACAGTAGGATCAAGAGGAAGAAAGAATGTATTGTAACTTTCCTTGATATCTCATGAGTCTTTTGCCTTTTCTATCAGCTAACGATCAGATAGAGAAAAAATTACGTGCTCTACATGGCTGATTTACCGCTACAGTTCTTAATTCCGCAGATATAATAATGTGAACACATTATGAAACATCATACAAACACTTGCCTAATACATCTCGGTTTCTACACCACAGAAGAATATTGACCCAAAATAAACCATGGCTGCAAAAATCGTGCATCAAACCAATAACATGCGAAACACTAAGACCGCAAAAACAACGAAGTGGGATCTTGCCTTGTTCGGTAGAAAGCTAGCAAGGGCCAATCACAATAAACAATTTTTAATCATAATAAAAGGTAGAAAAAATACTTTAATCTGATTGGTTCTTGCCAACTTTCTACCAAAGCAAAGCAATACCCCACTTCATTGTGAATGCACCTTAACTTGTTCGTCCGCCACCTAAAGTAAAAATACCAAGAATCTAGGAATTCAATTAGATCGGCGTCTTACTTAAGAAAACACATCTAGGCAACGGCAACTTAAGCTTGGAAATATTTATTGGCTAATTATTCAGGCTGCCGTTTTCTTAAATCCGATTTGATTAATCTAGATTATTATTTTTGATTTGAAATGCTCAAATTATTTTAATTTAACTTTTAAATTAAGGATTACTGCATTATATTTAAGAACCTTTAATATTTTGGAATGGATATACAAATTTCATGTAATATAATGATTATTACAATATTATATTGTAGGTACAAACTGGGGATCGCCAAACATGGGTCACAAAGGATAAATATACCATTTTATTGGATTTCAAAGAAGTAAGAGGTAAAAAACATTCTTTCCTGTTCCTGAGGGCGTCGACGGCTTTTTTATATTCTTTGGCTCTTTAGGGAGTCACGAAACAAAAAAAGTTGAGAAACTGTGGTTTATAGCATTCTTTACCAAGGTTTATCTCTTAATTAAATATAGTTGCATTTTATAATAGGTATAGAATATTGCAATTTCACATAACAGCAAAAAAATCATTCATTTGCTTAATTCAATTGAAGATTTTATCAATAAAACGTAGTACCATGTCGGACATTTTTAGTGGTCCGCTTTTGGCAGATATCTTAAAACTAAGGAGAAAAACTTCTCGATTATAAATTGAATGTACATACTAATACCCGCTAATATAAAATATCAATTTTCCAAGATAAGGGAATGTCTCTCGAGCAAACTTAAAGCCAATCTCTAGTACTCCGGCCAGCTTATAGAGTATAGACTATAATTGTAGTTTAGAATAAAAAAATTTTTATGGGTGTTTAATGAAGAAAAATAAATTCATTGAAATTGGGTGCCAAAAAGATGTACAATTAAATTTGCTTTTTTATTATCAAGAATAATATCATGAGAAACCAACCTGTTAATTAAATAAAACTTATCTAAGATTATCATTAAATTTAATTAAATAAAAAGGATAATTTTTGTACGACAAAATATTTTTTAAATTTTAAAACAAACTTATTGTTATTTGGACATAAAGTAAAAAACTTACACCAAGATGTCCTGGTTCCTAGTACAAGAAACATTTAGTTATCAAAATCATTGCTAATTCTTGTACCGTAAAATAAAAACAAAGTTTTCCGTTCTTATTTACTTAATATCCGCATACCTATGCAATTACAATCCCGGTGCTTTTTATGTTTATTACAAAAGTTAGTTCCTTCTTCAGCAGACGATAATAACAAAAGAGTTCCATTTTAATAAATACACTGTGAAACCAAATAAAAGTTAAGTTGATGTGAAACAAACAAGCAATCACACATCCTCGCAAAGAAATTTCATGTAATTTTTACTAAGATAAAAAAATTATAAACCTCAACTTTACAATTTTCTGACTAAATATTTTATCTCTTCTCATCCAGCTTCTTAACATAGAAAACTGGAATTAATCCATCCCAAAGAAGAAACAGAGAATCCATCAAAAGCAACTCGATATCTCTCACCAACATGAAAAATCTATTTAACAAAATCATACTTTCTAGACTTCCAGAAAATTCTCAAATTTAATTCCACCAAATACTCGATGAATGATATTCTCTGTACTTTTAAAACCATAACAGATTTATCTTGTAGGACAATTTTTCTCTATTTTGCTAAAATATTCAATAAACCGCACGTCTTTAAAATCTTAAATTTTACTGTTTTAGGTAACATAAACGGAAATTCTAATCTTTTACTGAATAATCAAAATTAAGAAAACTGTGCCCCCTGTAAACAAATTTGTTTACAATTGACTTACGCTACAGGCTAGGAGTGGCTAACGAACACGGAAGCAGCAGTAGCACTTGCACCATGGTAGCGTTAACATCGAGCAAATTCCACTTTTTAGGAGTTTCACATCGAGAGTGATCCACCCCCTTCCTAGTAGCACACTTTGCCGAGTTGCACCGGCCTGGGAGATATCTTTAATTAGTATACCGCTAGTCAAAACTGTCCGGAGCGTGCGGAGCGGAGCGGAAGAGCCCTTTAGAAATTTTTATAATAAATTGCATGTAAAATAAAATATTTTTTTTGAGTGAAAGGCCGTATTAGGAAACCGTAAGTGCTACACGGACCAAATCAAAGCTTATCAAAGGAAATACTTATATTTTTTATATGAACCTAACTGATAAAATTTGTTAAAATAAGAAATATTTAGATCAGTTTTATATATTTAGAGTATGGCAAAAAATACAAACCATCTCACAATATAATATTCAGACTTTTCATTTTTTGTCAAAGGCCGGATAAATCTAGTCCGCAGGCCGAAGTTTGGAGACGACTGCTCTAGAGAGTAACTTATGTTTACCCATCTAGAAATAATCTTACAAAATTACAAAAACATGTAAATATGTAGGTATGCTGAAAATTGAACGCTGTGGGACTTGACTATAAGACTTTAAGTCTTGCTAGTTTGGTGTGGGTGGTAAGATGGTAGACTTTCGAATCCCATCCAAGCATTGCTCGACGTGTTTGATTTTATGAAACTTATACAATTCTAAATAAAATCTCTTAGAGGTTCTTCACGATTTACAATCGTGCCCTACAGCTACAGCTAAACCTAAACTACAAACAAAACGAATGTTTACTTAAAAGAGCCTAGTAGTCGATGCGCATTAAATGTAAGGATAAAAAAAATCAGTTCAACAAATTAAAGACCAGCGATGACTGCGTGATGACCGGCCAGTATGGGCTACTTCCATCTCTGACATTAGTTGTTCGAAATCGATACTGAACAATAAGTCCCCAAGATCAACATTTAGCCCTGAGGTAAAAAAAAAGTATGTGGCAGAAACAAAAGAGACAACAAAGTTTTCAAAGATGAAAGATACGCAGATTACAAGTGACGAAAAAGTTTTGATTGTCAATCTTTTGCATTATTCAATTATGTTTCGCACTTTAACATTTTATTAGACAACACTCTGAGTTTTTTTCCACTTCTAAAAGTAAGCTAAAATTCTTGTTTGAAATGGTCTTGTTGTGAAATATAAAATTTCAAACAAATTGGTACTTACATAATTGATAAGGTGTACATGGGTTTTATCAAACAATCAGGAGATACAACATAAAGACTATTTGCACCAGCTTTTTATGATTTGTTCTACAATTCTTTAAATTAATTTATTATACATCACGCCAAGTTGTGCACCTAGTGGCACGGAACAATTTACAACTGATGTAGCTAATTGCTCCAACTTCCAACTAATTTTTTCTACACGATATGTTACTAAAATACAACCTACCTAAATGAAAATTGTGAACCAAAATCCTGACTGAACATTTATATTTTAAATTAAAATCTTCAATAGAATAAATTAGTTTCTATTATGCTGATGAGAATCGATAGTACGAAACACATGTAAATTTTTTGTTTTAATTTTAATTATTGTTTAAAAGTGATAACTACGAAATGTGTTTACTAATAGACTAAAAATTGATTAATATCGGCAAATTTGATGGAATTAAGAAATAAATAAGATTTTCAAATCTTTATATATGATGTGTTATTAGGGTAAAGGTTATATATTATCAAAACTACTATTAGTTTTATAATAATCTAGTCAATAAGTCGCTAGTCACGTTATCATTTAATTTTGCTGTACAATTTAACGATTACTAAAGCAAAAAATACCATCAGGAGAGAGAGAAATTATCAAATTTTGAAAATCAATTGCTTTAATAAATACATCATTTAAAATACTGAGTTAAATTTGGTGACGTAAACAAAAATGATAAAAATTTCATAGCACAAGACAACGCAACTGTTTGAAATGGATACAACTTCCTAAATAATTAAAATCAATTGATAGAAACAATGGTCAATAAAAACGTTAAATAGTATCAATTGAAGAAAATTTTAACTGCGGAAGGCTGGTTTTAATCCAAACCGTCCTCGTAAAATCTTTTATTATTTACAAAAAAAAATGGTGTAAATCCAGAAAAATATCGCAGTTTTTTTACTTTTTTTTTTAGAAAGGAAAGCTTATACCTTGAGTTGACGGCATTTTCAAACTAAATGCAGTATTTAAAATATTCCGTACCTTTTACATTCTATTTCCATTTATTTCAAGTCAAGCTTATTTCTACAACCACAGCTAAACACTAACCCCAGAGATTCAATCTTTCTCTTACTTTATAATTTTGCATCTCAACCATTTTACTTTTTATCGTTTTGCTTTTACTTACTTCAACTATAGACCGCAAAGCTGCAGAAAATTAACTATAATTTGAAGTTTTATTTTAATTAAATCTGAAAATAATTATTTAAAAACGACTCAACTTGTTATACATAAGCGTTACAATGCCAGAGCAACATGAGAAATGCTATAGCATTAAACGACTCCAATATATCTCTTATAATAGTCCACATCCAAGAAAATTGCTCCCTTAATGAAAATTCTATTTGAGATTACAGGTAAAGGATCGCAGGACATTAAGGGTTTGTTTTAATTTTCTCTGATACAAAGATACCAACATAAATAGCACGTGTCTGGTTATACAACAGGTGCAGAGTTTTATGCATTAGCTGCCTCCTGGTGGCCGCAGTCCAGTGGCAAATCTACCAGGGGTGGAACTATTGATTTTTGTTAGCTGGAGCACGTCGGTGCGGGCCCGGGTGTGACAGAATACTACTGATTCTACTAACTGTGCGACCGAGACGACAACACCGAAAGCGTAAATCATTGATATGTAAAATAGCTGGAATACGTCAACTTATTCTAAAACCAGAAGCTAATCGGGATAATTGACGGTTGATTATTTTGCCACTCTCCTATTTATTCTACATCAAATGTTCCACAATTATAAATTTATAATTTTCCAACACAAACCAAAACTTCAAACATCAAACAGTATCAAAAATACGATGTATAATTTAAAATTTTTCTGACTTTTAAAAGACATTTTCATTAAAAGCGATTAAAATAAACCCTTCATTAAATTTTAAAAGTTACAAAATATAATATTACAGCGCTTATTAAGTTTTTGCTGTAATTAAATATTTACATCCTTTATTCAAAAAAGATTTATCTAAACAAATAAAAACACAAAATAAATCTTTCAAGCTGAACAAAAAGCGCCAAGTTTCATGAAAAACTGTTGCTCTCGTGAAATTGTTTCTTAATAATTCACTACAATTATTCTGTTTCCGAGTAAATATTCGTAGGTTAAAAGAAAAGTTTCACTCATTTTCGGTCACGGCAAGGTAAGATTACACTTAAGAATAATCAATAACGAGAAGCTGTAAGCTGTAGAAAAAACAACAATTTAAATTTTGTAATTTTGTAAATAAAAAGTGTAAATATTAAAGTGTCCTGCCAATAAAAAAATTAAATTGTAACTGAAAAATCAAATAAACTCGTGATATTAAAATCCTTCGTTTAGTTCTTCCATCATCGTTTTCGAGTTACTTTTTGTTTGATAATTTATTTTTAGCACCATTTTGCATATTATTGAAAATAAAATCAACGCTTTAAATCGTCATTATCGTGTTTTTCCATTAAAATTGAACCTGAATTGAATTAAACCCTTTTGAAACGGACCGAAGTTGAGTGTTAGCCACAAGCAGCAACTTGAAATTCCTGTATGGTGTGGTTGTAAAATACTTACACCAAATGCAGGCAGTATAATTTTCTGTTTACTATCATAATTAACCTTTTAATTGTCACGGTAGATAACGGCTTACTTTTAATTTTGATAAATAATTTAACTCTTATTAATTTTTTAATTCATTTTTAATCTAATTACTTTCTATTTCTAATATTTTTTTTTTAGCTTTTAGCTATCAAAATAAATATAATGAAATAAAATTTTTAATTATTAGGTATTACTATAAATATTATTTATTTTTCTTCAAACGGCACTAAAATTGATCATTTTCTTACTCTATAGACTAGACACAGGGTTAAAGTTTCATTTTTATATTGTACAATACTTTGTCTGCCGCTGACAGCACATTTTCTTTATTGTTATTTTAGCTATTGAAGTGGTTTTTGTGTTAGCTTAAGTACTAATCAAATAACAACATTACTGCATTTATCCGACGTTTCGCAAAACTTTACTTTGAATTAAACATCGAAGATGATTTTGATTTCTCCACACAGCCATTACCTAAGTTTACACAAATTCTGAAGCACACAGATTTTCTGCATATGGATGGTAATACTTCAAGGTATTTTTTCCAGAAAGAGAAGCCAATAATTTGCCCTTTAACCCGAAAATATGACCCTTAATCCTTCCGAATTTTTACATGTAATGATGAGAAGTATTTACAGATTTGGATATTTTTCTTAGCTATTTTAACTTATGAAAGAAGGTCCTGAATTTTTTATATCAAATCGTCATTATTAGGGAAAACTTGGCTGAAGATATTGTAATGATTATGATATAAATTTTAATACTTCGTTTTGTACTATATGAAAAACATTAAAAAATATTTTTAATATAAAATAATAATAAAAAAATTGAAACCTATTTTGAGTGAGTCCTCGTTATAAGCGGATTCGGCTGTATCTTTATTTTTGTTTGATGACATCTTGGACGTAAGATAAAAAAGAAAAAGTTATCACAGAAAAATCTTTTGATCCATACTTTACAAAATTAAGGGCATAGTTGTCGATATTGAGGAAAAATCACATTTTTATATGTTTTACGTTACCCTTAATCAATCCTATTATTAAAAAAATCAATAAACACCAATCTGATACTCAAAACTACCTACAGCCTGGACTATTATAATAAAAAGACATAATAAATAATATAATAAAAACTATACACATAAGGTGACTTCCTGTGATAAGCATCATTTCAATTGTTACAGTTGACTACATAATATATCACAGGTTTTTATGAAATTCTCTTCCAGAGTTGCTTCAAGATGCTCCCTTAAACCAAAGAGTGCACATGTAGTAGTTCATGTACGACGGTTTTTCCTTCCCATTTCAGCATTGCAGTTCTCGAGTATCTCAACAAGAAATTTCCCAAAAGGTGAGTATAAATTGACGTCGACAGACAATATAACCTGCATAGGTACACTGATAAAAAGAAATGTTTAATTCAAGAATTTATATATATTTGAAATTATTTGTTTGATTTGAGCATATATTTGTTTGATCCAAAACAATTTTCTTGTTTTAAACATATACTAATTTTTGCGGCAAATAAATGAAATTCTTGATTTTGAATAAATATATTCTTGCAAGAAACATATTAATTCTTAAATTGAATATACCTACATTTCAGAACAAGAGTACCTATTGTTTTCAATTTAAGAATTAATATGTTTCTTGCAAGAATATTATTCTTAAATTAAACAAATCGATTTTTTTAATATAAAACAATAGGTACTCTTGTTCTGAAATGTAGGTATATTCAATTTAAGAATTAACATGTTTCTTGCAAGAATATATATATATATATTATATATTCTTAAGATGTCATGCGCAAACGAGTTTTAATACTTTAAAACCAAACTTTAAAACCCTGTTCTTTATAATAATTGATAAATAAAATAAACTAATATCTATAATATTGATACATAAAAATTATTATTATAATAATTAATATTATTAATTAAATTATTAAAATCAATTTAAATCGCTTTTAATTTTAATTTTTCAATTTTAATTGCCATTGTCAATTCTTATTTACACGTGTTGAGCAGCGCGCTAAAGGATCATAAATATAAATAAATAAATAAAATTTAAAATACATTATTATGTAATTGTATACATTATATTATAAGTTTTTCGTATACTAAAAATAATGTAAATTATAATTTTTTGCACACTAACTTACTTCAGAGGTAGATCCAGCAACTTTTGTAAGAGGGGGGGGGGGGGGTCCATAGATTTAAATGAAAAATACAAAAATTGATAACTCTATACTTCTTTCAAGTAATTTTAGTTTTTATGTTTTAAGCCTGTATGAGACCATGCTAAAATTTGTATAAAATTTACATGAAAATAGTAACTAACCAATGAGAAACGTCTAATGGAGTATAATATAGTATAATACGGACTAACTAAAAGATTCTAGTTAACCAATAAAAAACATTTCTGAACTATAACAAGCCAATAGGAATCCATTTTTATTTTTAACGGCTTGTTAGATTATATGAATTCGGCCCTTAATTTAAAACATTATTTTTATTTAAATTAAATTTCCCGGAAAAATTCTAATTTTTTTGAGTCATTTTTTTTTGAGTTAGTTTGGCCGCCGAAAAAGGCGTTAATTTTAAGTGAATAAGTGAGATCGTCTTGGTCTTGTGAGGACCAGAATTTTTGAAGCTTAAATTGGCGTTTGACCAAAGTTATTGGTCGACAAGTTGGAATTGTCCAGAATTGGAAAGAAGAATATTTTGGTTTGCAGAACTTGCAATCGTCTGGAAGAATCAGCTAATTTTAGAAAATTTATTAACGTTTGGTCGATGGTTAGACGTTCCTGCGTGTCAGATGAGGAGTTTCTTCACAATTACAAGGTATTTGGGCTCAATACAAATTGTTAAACTTTTTAAATTACGCGTTTGTGAAATTAAAAATTTGTGGCGTTGTTTTGCTGTTTTTGAGTACTTGATTTTCATTTATAGCAACGCATTAGTATTTACTAACACCAAATACACCACGCTTTCCAGAACTCAAATTTGTGAGTTACAAAAGGGTCTCTTTGGTAAAATTAATTTTGAAATTTTGAATAAATTAAATTTTTAATTTTTATTGATTTCGACTTGATTAATTTCATTCTCATCTTGAAACCACGTGTCCTGGGAACGATTTTTTGAGTGTTACCATTTTACGAGCTGCCGACGCACTTTTTGGAGATATCTCGCCGAGAACACTTCAATATATACACGTGAGGGATTGCGAGTTATTATATGGGTATATTTTTTAAATATTGATTTTTACTTTAAACATTATCTGACATTGATATAATACTTGACGAATTATTTTTTCCCACAATGCATAAATTTATTTAGAATAATTATTGTTCTCATAACATGAAATTCACCAACAAATAATAAAATTTATAACAGTACCCTCGATAGTTCTGGTGCTTAAGCGGCATACCTTTGGAGTGGACTGAAAGTGTAGTGCAGGTTCGATCCCCATCTCAGCCGACGTTGGCAAAAAAAAAGTAAGTAGTTTTAAGTGATAATTTTTCAGGAAAACAAATAGACATATACCTAGGTAGGTAACGATTAAATAAGGTTATATATAATATATAAATAAAATAATAAACTTGCATCAGTTATTTCAGACACGGGGTATGGCAAACAAATGGACAACATCAGCGATTATGGACAAAATTATAGATAATAATTCAAAAGTAAATATTAATATGTAATTATAATATCTAATTGTAAATATAGAAATAAATAAATTGTAAAAATTAAATTTCTTTTTAATTTTTTTGTAAATTAATGCAAGTAAATAGTATTCTTAACTTAAATATTTGAAAAATGTTCAAACCAAGAATATATATATTCTTGCACGTATACAAACAAGCTTTGCTTAAGTTAAACAAATACAAATATTCTTGATTTAAGAAAATATTTGTTTTCAAAACAAACAAACGATTTGTTTAAATTAAATAAGCGATTTGTTTAAGTTAAAGAAACGATTTGTTTAAGTTAAACAAATACAAATATTCTTGATTGAAGAGAATATTTTCTTGCACGTATAAACAAGCGATTTGTTTGAATTAAACGTTATTTGTTTGTTTTGAGAAAATATTTCCATCAGTGTACTCTTCAAAGATCTTAGATATCTTTTTATAGAGGTGCTACTTCATTTGTACTGGTTTCTGATCTGGTTTATCTGCTTCGGTCTTTACACTGACATTTAACTGTTAAGTTACAGAGCGGAAATTCTGGGTTCAACATCGCAAACTTCACAGATTTTTGCAGAATTCGTAAGATGGTGCCGGTAAACCTGCTCTCGTAGCAGCTTGTCAGAGTACAGAGTAAACGCTGGTTTCCGATTCCGACCTACTCGCTTCGATATTTGCATTAAAATGTCGGTCCTTTTGCCAGCTTCGTTTGTCCTCGGTTAAATTAATTAACATTAGACGCTGACAGCCGGATAGATACATATATATATATAATGCAGAAATTGAAGCGAGTAAATCGGATCGGAAATCAGCGTTCACTGTGAAAGCAGGTTAAAACTATTTATTAAATCTGATACGGGCATCAACAGCACTTGACGCTTACTAAAAGAAAATAAAAGCTGGGTGGCAGTTATCCTCAAATATAACAAATATTTGTATAATTATTTTCGTTGCACATTTCATAAGCGTAAATTTCAGAGAAAAACTAGTGGGAAAAAATTGTAGGATATTTTATAGACACGATGAAAGATGAATGACCGTTATGATAATTTTGGGATTTGTAAATCACTATTAAATGATGCACCAAGAAATTTGAAATCTACAAAACTGGAAATTTAGTTTACATTCACATTGGAGTGAAAAGTGAGGTTTTAGGTCAAAAACGGGCGATTAGACGAATGGCAATTAAGCGATAACTTAGTCTGAAACTGAAATACACCAGAAAATATGAAGAATAGGTGAAATAAACGTCGTTTGGCGGAAATAAACTGGCACTTAAATAACGACCCTTGGAGATCTCAATAGAATTCAGTTTTGTCAATTAGTCACTTAATGGCTAAAAGTTCCATCGGTATAAATTGCCAGGTGAGATATAAAAGTGATTTAGTTCTTACTTCACAGGTAAAAACAGGAACTAAATTCTTTCAACTTCTATTTAAATTCCTTTGAATAAAGAAATATGGAAACTTGAAAAAATATTTTTAATTTTTTTCAAGAGAACCGTAATCAAAAAATAGGAAAATTTTGTATGTCCATTATTTGTTTTCAGTCCGTTCTAATAGTGTCAAAAATGCTGTTGATAACTAGAAAGCTGACCATTTTGGTGTTCAAGTTTACATACTGTCACATGTCTTTGATGTTTCTGTTATGATTATAGTGTTGATAATACTGTATGTTTGACAAAAATATTCGCCGCATAGGTTTTCTACTAAAAATCAATCAGCTTTATGCGGATCGTTAATGGATAACCTTTAAATTTCCATCAATTTAATTCAAACGTTTATTCCGATTAAACCAAATTTTGCATTTGGAAACGCTTTTTTAATCCATTCGTGCGCATTATAATGATTTTTTATCAAAATACGTCACAACATTGTTACAACGGTATTATTCATCATATTTACTTATTTATTCTTGTAGTGGTCTGCGGAATTGATTTAGTGCTCAAAAATTACCTTACACAGTAATAAATCAGTTATTCATTGCATTAAATAATTCATAAGATAAATAAATTAAATAAAACAATTTCGTATTAAAGGGTTGAATAGATAAGTACATCAAAAACCAATTTTGGTAAAAAGCTTTTTCTTAAAATATAACAACCGCGCTTAATGACTTCATTAATCCTTGGAAGATTTGTATAAAAAATCCTAATTTTCTAAAGATTAAAAATATTTTCCGGATAAACGTTAAAAAAGTCGTCATTAAGCTACAAGAAAAACTTTTCATCATTGATATAAAGTTGCATTTTTACATTCACTGAAGAGTAAAACTTATAATTCAGAATAATCTACCAGATTTATAATTTTAGACAAAGGTGAAATGTTTGATATTGTTAGCCAAATAAAATCAAAAGCGAATATTTTTGATATAAACAGAAATGAGACCGAATGAAACCAATAATGGAAATCCAGAACAAAAAACCTCAGGCTCGGGAGTCAAGTTAAAAAAGCTATGGCCCCTTCCTCACCACAGCGAGTGGATGCCCAATTAAAGAGCGAGCTAAGAAATTCTATGCAGTCCGCGATTTGAACCCAGAATATCCGCTCTGTAACTCAACCAGCGGTCACATCATTCCATGGCTGTGGCTACCACTTACTATAATAATATACAATTTTAGAAATAATAAGTTTTAATAATGAAATATAATGTAGAAATGTAACAAAAAAAACCTTTATTATTGATAATACTAAAATCGATATATTGTTTAACCATTTGCCACACCTACCGTTGATCCATTTATCTTCTTCATTCGAAAAACTAATATTAAATTCAATTTCTATCATTAAGTTATCAGATAACTTATTTTATGAAAATATCCCATCCATCTCCCACAACAAAAAATAATATAGTACATGGCTTATGGAAAAACAGGGGAAAATGGTACAAATTTCGTAACGTTTTTCAAATTTTTGTTCGGTACAAAAAACGAAATTAAAGAGGAGCAAAATGAGATCAAGAAATCAAAAAACAATGGGTACGGTAAACAACAATTCTTATCACGAAAACTATGAATATAATAGCAACTATGAATCAATAACTAAGGTGAACAGATGTAAAATTAAACAATCAATCCTATTAAGATATTTTAGTACCACATAAATGTTATTATTACCTTTCAAACATGAATGGGTCGTATTAGAACTACATCATGTAGTTAAAAATGCTTTCTTAATTTAAAGAAAAAATTAGGGCATAACAATTATTTTACCTTTGGTAGAGGTATTTTGATTAATAATGGAAATAACCTCCTAATTTGATGAGGGTAATCAAATTTAAAATTTTCTGATAAGACAGGCAGTTTCAAGCTTTTACACAAAATTATTACAGGGTGTCCTACTAAAAATTTAAAATCCCTTCTCTTCGACTGAGTATACCGAATGCTGAACTGTGTAGTACATAAGGATTCAGCATGTAAAATCAAAAGGTAGCAAGAACCAATTAAATTAAAGTATTTTCTCCTATCCGATTTTATGGTTACAAAATATTTCAATTCGGCTCGATCTTGCTAAACAAGGCAAGACAAGAATCTTTATGTGAATGCCACCTAAAACTCCGTTCTTTTATAAATAAATTATTGTGATCCCATTGTGTCATTTTTTCATCACAACATTTGAGCTCGTACTTTTCGCTAATTACCTCAGAAGTGAAACACAAATATAATTTTGGTCAGGTTCAAATAGATCGTCAGGAACTGTTACATATTATTAGCAAAAATCATGAGTGACCATTTGAAGTCTGTCATGCTATACCTCTACTGTGATCAAGTTTTACTATAAAATTTGATGAATTTTATATTTCACAAATTAACAAAAACTAGAAATTCATACAAATAAAAATAATTCAAAACATAATTTGGGCGTAATTACAATCACGCACCAAAAAAGTTAATGTTTACAAATTTTTGTCGATAAATACACAAACAAAAGTTGGGGATTAAGAGTAATGGATATTTTTATAATGTAAATAATTTTTTTATTTATATATGTTACAGTTAAAACCCGAAATCAGTTAAAACCCGATTTAACTAGTAAATTCTAGTTTTAACTAACCGCCTTAGTAAATTCTAGTTTTAACTGAAATAAGTTTAGTTAAAACTAGAATTAACTGATTTCTAACAAATTTCTTCAGTAAATTCTAGTTTTAACTAAAATTATACCAGTTAAAACTAGAATTAACTGAATTCTAACAAACTTCTTTAGTAAATTCTAGTTTTAACTGATATAAGTTTAGTTAAAACTAGAATTAAGTAAAAGTAGACTTAATTAGATAAAAATTGTTTTATTAAGCAATTATTTTATACATTACTATTACTATTATATTCTATTTATTGCCACATGACATGCTGTTGTGACATTTTAAATTGTAAAGTCCATCTGATGGCACTTGTTCTTGAGTCAAAAAAACTTCAGAATTTTTTTTAATTTTTTTTTGTCATCGTCACTTTCAAATAGGTAAATTTAACTTTTGTTCAGAATTGCATTAGATAATAATGGAAACCAAACTTGACGGTTTTTAACGATTCGATAACGATAGTCGATAACGAACAATCTCGAAAAGTTACCAAATAGGGGGAGAGAGGGTTAAGCTCAATTTTTATGTATCCGTTTGTACGTTTATCCAATCATCCAGGAGCGCTCTCGTTGGTCCAGTTACTTTAAAAGTGACAATGACAAAAAAATTCTAAAGTTTTTTGACTCAAAAACAAGTGCCAGATAAAGAAATTTGCCTAAGGACCGCAGCGCAAAAAGCTGACGTTAAATCTGGACAAAAGTTTGTCCGCTGTTCTTGCAAAAAAAATTGCACCTCAAAGCGTTGCCTTTGTTTAAAAAAAGAAATTATTTGCAATTCAATATGTCACAACAGCATGCCATCTGGTAATAAGTAGAATATAATAATAATGTATAAAATAATTGACAGTATAAAGTAATTGACAATAATTGACATAAGACAGTTTTTATCTAATTAAGAGGGGCACTTTTTTTAGGGCCCTTTTAATTTAATCAACAGATGGCGCCTACTTAAATATTTTTATAAAATACTAGGAGGCTTTTGTATTTAAAATATAGCAAATTCGTTGAGATAATACTATTCTATAAACAATATTCTTGGTCTTAAGTTATTTTGGGTTCGTAATATTTATTTATAAAAACACAATTCATAATTAAAGTTTAATTATCTTTTTTTGTAAGTGAGTGTATTTTGACATACTCAATACGAACTCAAAATAGCTTAAGACCAAGAATATTGTTTATAGAATAGTATTATCTCATCGAATTTGCTATATTTTAAATACAAAAGCCTCCTAGTATTTTATAAAAATATTTAAGTAGGCGCCATCTGTTGATTAAATTAAAAGGGCCCTGAAAAAAGTGCCCCTCTTAAGTCTATTTTTACTTTAATTCTAGTTTTAACTGGTATAAGTTTAGTTAAAACTAGAATTTACTAAAAAAATTTGTTAGAAATCAGTTAATTCTAGTTTTAACTAAACTTATTTCAGTTAAAACTAGAATTTACTAAGGCGGTTAGTTAAAACTAGAATTTACTAGTTAGATCGGGTTTTAACTGATTTCGGGTTTTAACTGTAACATATATACCACAAAATAGCAAATTATTTTAATAATGAAAATTAAAAATTAATTAATTTTATAACATGTATGTAATATTAAAATTATATTAACATGAGGTGTATTTGGATATTTATGTAAACAGGGTTTAAAGGATAATAATATTTTGACAAGGATAATCCCCATAACAATAATGTTTAGAAAGAAAACTTGTTTTAACATTCAAACAGAAAACATCCAATAAATTATGAAAATTTATGAATTGGCACAAGTAAAAACTCCTTTAGCGATACAAACTTCTTCACTAATAAAAGCTCCTTTAAGCACGTCCTAGGTTCGAACATAGATACATATTATATTTTCACATAAATTGCTTCACGTTGATAGTTTTGATTACATTTTTCAGTTTCTAAAAAGTATCTAAACTGAAGTTCAGTGATAATGTAAACTTTTTGAGCAGTTAACTTGGTTTCGAGTCTCACTCGGGAATTTAAATTCTTATTTAATTAATAACCTCTATCTAATTATTTATTTTAGAACTTGCTTGTAATGAAAATTTGCTTATGATAGACGAAGTAAAAAAAACTTCCGTTTATAATGGACATTCCTTGAGGTATCTTATATATTTTTTGTAGCTCGTTATATGCGGACTGCACTGTACAACAAAATTTGTTTTTCACTATTTATAAACCACGTAGTAAACCTAGACCACGTAGTCTTTACCTTAGAGCAGAGAATGTATCGATTTCTTAGTAAATTTTGTAACAATTTGTCAAAATTATAATAAAAAGCGCTGATAAATTCACACTACCACAACAGAAGTTAAAAAATAATAATAAATAACGTTGTCAACTTCCACATACTTATCACCAGCTTGATTCGTCAGTCGACGAATTAGTTCGTCATTCTTACATTAATTGTGGGTGGTTGACGTTAAACAAGAGCAGACACGTCAATGAGCATTAAGTGGTTAATTATCTACTCATGTATACCTAGTATGTATGCTTTTTCTTTTTACTGGAAACCAAAAAATATCAATCATCATGAAAATTAAATGAAAAACAACAAAATAGTAATCGCGATCCAAATTTTTGTTCATGTTTGTAAATTGAGTAATATATATGGTCAATTGAACAGCGCCTGATTTTTATTGAAGAATTGTAGAAATAAAATTCCATTATTGATATTTAAAAATGTTTTCAGCGTAAAAACGCAATACTTGCTAAAAATGAAAAAAGCAAGCGGTTAGCTATTAATGAAATAACTGCATTATTTTTAATGTAATTTTAGAAATTGTTCAACAAAATTGGGTTTAAAAAAAAAAAGATGTTTGACTGCAATATTCATTGAATTTTTGTTTAAATATAATATAAACATTGAATTTTATAAGTCCCTATTTTGTATGTAAATGAAAATTAAGATATTTTTCATACACTTGTGTTTGCTATTTCTTGGAACAAGGAAGTTATAAAAATATCCATGATGGTGTTAAAATGGAAAATACATAATTGCATGCATGTATCTAAATAAATAGTAATACTACAACTTTCATTGCCAGTGTAATAATAATTAAGTTGGGTATGTTATAATATGCATTATTCCATCAATTACTCCTTTAAAAGAAATGCAAATTATGGAATAATCTAATCATTGCAATATAATAATAGATGAAGATAAATAAGTCCAAGGATAACAAACATTACAGTTATAGTTTGTTAGATTTTACTTGGCACTACAAATTAATGCACAAAATGAAAAACAGACAAGATGTGGAAACATGAATTATTTTCATCACTTTACACCTGAATATCAAGTGCGATAGAAAGTTAGCTAAATTTTCACGATATCTTCAAACAGGTATTTATTTTGCTGATAAAATCAGATTTTTCCTTCTACAAAAAGTAATTTTTAAACTATGTATGTGTACTTATATTGGTTACTATGAGTGTCCGATGTGGCTGTTAAACCTCCCCAGTTCATAAAAATCTCGTTAATCCATTCATGCGCATCATTAATTAGATAGTAAGTAAAAAATCCGTAAAACCCGCTCTTATTAGTGCTCACCTACGTCATATAAACTCGTGTGCAAACTTTCATGCTTCTAGACCCACCTTTAGGCAGTGCGTTGTCTGTCAGAATATATGTTATTTTATTATAGACTAAAGAAGCTAAGATGAATTTTGTCTGTATGTAATGAAAAAAATATTGAGGATAGCCTCAATTATGAAGATAAATTTTTTTCTAATCAAACAAACATAAATGTAACAAAAACGAAGATAACGTTAACAAGAAAGAGAAGAAGGCAATTAAAGTAACACTGAGGGAAAACCGAGCAAGCAATTTTTATGGATGAAAAGACAAACTGGCAATAGGCATATTTACCTGCCGACACAAACATTTGGCTACAAGTTTTGCAACCCAACATGTAAAATGCAGGCAACAAAAAAGTAGAAAAAAACCAAAGAATAAAACTCATGGTATGAGAAAAATTGAAGGTTACATGTCATGGAAAACAAAGCCATAAAAAAGGAGAACGATAATCTTGTAAAAATACTGACGGGGAGATGAATATCCTGGAGTAAGGCAAGAACGAAAAGAGTGGTGTAAATTCATAAATTTAACAACCTCAAAACTTCCGGGTAAAGTGATGTTTTGATTTTGATTGATTAAGTTCTCCACTACATCCACAACTATGTCATTCAATTCATAATCATTAACAAACAATTTTAGAACTTGGTATTTGTCATTATTCCAAGTCGAAGCACGTGTAGCAATTTTTCAAGTTGTTTTGGGCTAAGTTTCAATATTTCTTTATTGCTTTGCTAGAAACGATATAATTTATAACGGCATGTGTTTTCACCGATGAGGAAAATTTTTCGGAAAAATTATTAAGTAATTAGTTTATAAAAGTTAGAGAGCCTCTGCTACCACTCCTTTACTGGAACATCAGAAGTGTCGGAAGCCTCGTTAGATAACGCGCTGTCAACTTGCATCCTAGGGTGGTTACATTTTGCACAACCAAAGGAAACTTCCATAAAAGCTGATTACTGCTTTGCTTGGATTATGTTCAACGTCTAATATGAACAATAAAATCATTAAGTTGGGTTCAGAAAATGGATCCTTGACAAATAGAACGACGTTTTGAGATATCCTTTTGAAAGCTTAGTATTTTTAATGGATAACTGGGAATAATGACTAAAATAAATTATTTTTTAAATTAGGAGTTAACAAGAAAAAATACGCATTAGGTAAAACAAAACACTTTAGTGTAGAAACTTAATGATTCACTAAGAAGAGGAATATTTTCAAGTGATAATGCTAATTCGACATTTGATTGTCAGTTTCTCTACAGGGTTGACATTTCGTAATTGTAAATAGGACAAGTGGCCATCAGTAAATTATAATTGACTCGGAAATGAAATTATAATATCAAACAATTTAATTGTGGCCACATTAAATGGAAAATAAAATGTCAACGTTTTGGATTTTTAAACTATCAAATAAAAAAACTGAGAAAAATAAATAAAATAAATAAGGGGTTTTCCAATACCCATGATATTTTTAGGTTATGTTTTCTAAATGGTTATATTTCACAGCTGTAATCTATTATCATTGGATAAACGAGATAACGAGTTGCTGGTTAGCTAATTTTCAATTTTGTTCGGTTTCTTTTTGCTGTCCTTAATTAATAATTATAATAAGTCACTTTGAAACTGCTAGTTTTTCATTATTAAAAAAGCAGAAGAAACTTGATAAGGACAAATATTTGTTTTAAAATCGATAAGTTAATGATGTCACAGCTAATAAATTTTTGAACTCCTCCAATCCTTCGCTTATAAAAACTTTACTAATCATTTCACAAACTTTTACTTTTCTGTTTTTAAAAGAAAAGTTATTGAGCTTTAAAAATTATCAACGTTGTGGCAGATTGATTGATATGTATCGTATGGTTCCTTTTGTTATTACGAGGTTAATTTTAAGGTCAATTCGTAGTATCAATTTATGTACTTATTTGATAAATTGATAGATACACTTTCTAAAACACTTGAAATAATTCCGTCGTCAATTAAACTAGAAAAGCTGAAGCAATTTCAAAAATTGTCTTTACTACATCGTTCTTGTTAACTTCAATACAAACATCAAAGGATAGGATAGTTGGCGACAAGCAATAAAGAAAATTCACCAATAAAAGGACGCATTTGATGTGAAAAACATTGCGGTTACTGGTGCCTAAACGATTACTTTCTAAATTATTACGATGCGTACCTGCTATTGGGAAAAAAAATTAAAACCTTAAAATAAAAATCGAAAAATATTCTACTTTTAATTACGTAAAATCGTTAAAGTATAAAAAAGTGAAGGTTACAAATTAAATTAATAATAGTAGTGCAGTGGCGGATCCAAGATGGGGTCAGGGGTGAGCTCACCTGCCTAACCAACCTTCAAAATGTTTCGGTAGTCCTTGCATTTTAATGGCAGTTTTAGTTGAAAATTAAGGGAAAATGAGAAAATACCCTCTGGTAGCAATTTTTGGGCCCGACACTGACCTTACATAAATTTAAATAGCCTAAACCTGTGCGCACATAAACAATAAACTTTGTTATGTAAATAAAACAGGTATGAGTTTTTAAGAATAAACAAAAGGTAAGAATGAAAAGAAAATGGTGTTAAGATAATAAGGATACCTATGCTATGATGGAATCTAGATGACTGATTTTTGAACGTGACCAACCCCTAGAACACGCACTCGTTCGCATTCCCCTAATACTCTTAGAAGTGACGTAATGCATTAGCAGAACGACATAATACCAAAATGACATCCGATTTAGGACTTATCAACTTTGTTCGCCTGGTTGCTCACAATTCTTTTAAACCTCGTTCGTTCTTCGTCACGGATGATGATCATAAAGGAACTGTCACTTAACTACAAACAACATAACGATCCAGCAGCGATAAAAACTATTATAAAATACAAATTGACATGACGATCACATAAACGTAATGTCTTGCATGCAGGTAATTGTAGTAAAAATGCAGGAAGTACGTACAATCAAGAACGCAAAAACGCATCAGCGGGTCGGAACAAAAAAAATTAAGATACCACAGGTTCTTGGCAAAATCAGAATTTTGCGAAAATAAAAAGAAATGAAGAAAATTTTCCAACACTAAACAAGTTCTCGCATTTTTCCTACCGTTTTAAAAATAAATAAATCACAATCATAGTGAAAAGTAAATAGAAATAAGCATCGTCACGTGCTTACCTGGACTAGTTTGCCAGCTGAGGCCTCCAATAAACATTTTTCTGGAACAAAAACACAACTTAATGAGCATTATGTGTGTGAGGCATGAACGGGAATTAATAAACTACGCGTGTCTGAGAATGTCATGTGTTTTGTGCTTTTATTTTGATACGAAAAATTTGTGAACATGTGCGGTTTAATCTGCCCGCCAAAAAATTTGAAAAGCACATCAAGCGAATTAAATAATGAAATATTATTACAAAATCAAGTGCAACGTTGTACTAAAATGACAAATGTGGAATATTTTCAACATTGAAGGGTTGGTTGCATGGGGTTAAAACCTACCCTGGATCGTTTGGCACTTCCGCCGGCGATCCACTAGCTACAATCTCCTGACTTTGAGGCTCCATAACAAACTGTATGATTGATCTTCAACTACGACTAAACTAAAGGTAAATAGATACCGGGATAGGTTAGCGGGCTCCCGGAATTATCGTTCTGCCACACTATCAACACGATACTGACGGGTTTAAACAACGAGACGTAAAGCGTGTATTCGGCAATCTTCGTAGCAAATCGTTACCGTCTATACGCGACTGCGTCAGAAACGCTGATGGAAGAGACAAACAATGGCTGTGATTGGATGCAATCCGTGCATCGTCAGTGCGACTGTGACGCAAAAATCTCATACTGCGCTATGCACGTTAACGCGATTCAAACTTTGCATAACTGCCCCGGAAATGGGCCACTGTGTCAAGAAATCGCAACCACACACAACACAACAAACCACTTGTAATTATTATAAACCACTTCACAAAAGCACCCCACAAATATTTAATTACATTAAAATTACACTAAACATTTTAAAAAATTATTATAAGTTATGCTATTCGCAATTCATGCAAGGTAAACGCCGGTATCCCACGTGAATTCAAGTTAATTTTATAAATTGCATACAACAAACAATAAATTACTATTAAAAAGCACCCAAAGTGTTTTAAAAACTGTATAAATACTTTAACGATTTACTAGGAGAAAATTATCGCAAAATTTCACTTTTTCAATTTTAGAGTAGGTAAGACGGTATCGAAAATTTTTAAATTTTTAATTAAAAATTTTTTCGCAGATTTCGATAGAGTACTATACGAAAATGAATGACCTTCAAAAAGAAAATTTTTGAGATTATCTGTCAATGCTTCCAAATTTTAGCCTTAAAGTTATTGGAGTAAAAGAAAATTTATGGAAGAAAAATAGCTAGTTTTAAAAACAAGATGTTTGCACAAATAAGATTAATCAAAATTTTATAAAAAATAATGGAAAATAAAGAAAAAAATGTTGTTTCGAACCAGAGATTTTTAAAATGTTTTAAAAAACTAAAACAAATTTCACATTTTTTTTTCAGCAGGCAACAAATTACTAATGAAACGAATATTCCATTGTAAGAAGTGACTTTTGACCTATTGTTTTCTAACCCCATTGACGCGGGAATATTGCAAATTGAATATTATAACAAAATGTTAATGAAACTAAAATTGCTGATGGTCTTTAACCTTTAGAAAATAATTTTTTCTCCTTGCCCAGCAATGTACATCGTTCTTTTACGCTCTGACCAGGGATTAATTATGTACATCTTTGTACACCTCCGAATTACTGGTTTCACACGGTACAGAGTAGGTACCCTTCAACTGTATGGGTGCATCAAAATTACTTTTCTTACTTAAAAACAACGTAAATAAATTTGATTCTTAAAAAATTGTACGGTTACTTACTTACTGCTGGAGGGTATTCCATATCCCCCAGATCCCCCGATTATCTCATTAATTACCCCCCGCAGTAGCAGATGTAGCACTGAGTGGATCTCAAGAATAATATTCACAATTTGGAGTTCGGACTTTGGGGATCAGCTAGCGACAGTATGAAGGTTCAGGTTGCACTTCTCAATCTCATGGGCCCCCCCGGGCTTTACACCAAACTGCCCGGTGATACGTTCACGCCTGCCCCCATAGGTCATGGAGAGATTTTTTAGAAAAGTAAGTCACATACGTAATACTTAATTTTATCTCATTTGTAACAATTTTTCCATTTTTAAGCGTGGCTCCCTTAAAATATGAAGAAACGAACTCGAAACTAGAGGGTCCGAGGGGAGATATCGATAACCTCTATAGCATAACAAAGTGATAAGATTATTTTTAAAAACCACAAAACCCCCCGATTTTCCGATTGCTTGCTTTTGAACGTACCTTCGAGGCCAAGGGAAGATTTTTTTAAGAACATAACCTAAACTCTAAAAAAGTAGCTAAACTCCCTAGCTTATTTTTGTGCAGTAAATTGACTATGATAGCGAGTTTCAAGGAGTCTAAGGTAATTGCAACGATTTTAACTATCTTCACCAGTTTTGGTTACTTTCTTTATATTTTTACTAGTATTCAGAAAACCAGTAAAATTTTAAAATCAAATGTGACTCCCTGTACATGTACTATCATTCTCTTATAATTTGTTTTTACCCAATTATCTAATAGAAAAGTGCTAATAGAAGTAATAACTAAAAGAAAAGGTTTACCTTCATCATCTATCAGGATTCGTTGAATTGGAGACCAGCTCCAAATTCAAATCACTACACTACTTTTATCACAATTAACCCGCACAAAAGAGAATAAAATGAAAGTCACACACAAATCAGTTCACTAAACACTAAAGTCCTTTCCAATCAACCGAGCACGCACTACTAAAATAAATTTGTAAATTTAAACAGGAAATTTAGAAACTTTTTCTGTTATTACGAAGTTTCGACGAACATACATATGACTAATCTTTTTGATAAAGAACGGCCTCGAAAATTACATTATTTTGATTCAATTTGCAGGTAGAAATGACTAATGAATCTACATTTATATTTACATCATGATATTTATACGCAAGTTGAAACTTGCAAAGAATGTAAATATTGCAAAATACTTATCGTGAATATTTTCTAGGAGGATGAAATCAATCTCGCTGTGAAATTTAGAGCCGATTAGATTTTGGTTGTAAATAGTTCAGTGGGCATGAATGGATCAACGAGAATCCACTGTTTTTAAAACTTTTTTATTGGTGCTGAATTTTAGAGGTGGAAGATACGGAGAAAAAGTTCATCTATAATGAGAGTGACTGACTAACTGACAGACAACGCACAGCCTAAACCGGTGAGTTTAAAGCATGAAATTTGTTACATTAGCTCCTTATGTCCTTACATAACGTTAGGTGAGCACTAAGAACGCGTTTTATGGAAATCCTGTCCTAAAGGAGTTTATCACGTTTTTTTCATAATTAGTGACGTGCATGAATTGATTAACGAGATTTTTATGAACGGGCGAGATCGAAGGGTGAACAATCACGTCAACGCGGTTGAAAGCCTAAAGTAAAAGTTCAAAAAGTGTATAACAATTTAAGATTAATAATTTTTTTTTTCGAATAATCAGTTAATTGTGAGGTGGCTGCATTACCCACATTTGAGCGGGCTTACAGCTGTCCAGACAGTTGTCACAGCCACTTTACAGCTAACTGTTAGCCATCCGAAACCTGCTAAAAAGTATAAGCAACCGACAGCGGCTTAATGATATTGAGGTAATAGGTATAACTTTTAAACTGTACAACAGTGGCGGATTTCCCATTAGGCGCAGGAAGGGCCTCAAAACTCAGTTCTCAAAATAAAATTATTTTATTTAATTATTTTTTTGTATGAAAAGCTGTTAATAAGTACATAGTACATACATTGTAGTGATCCATATTCTATGGTACCTACAGTATTGAAAGTCAGTGGTGGAATTCAAAATTTTTTTTTGATTTCCTGTCAGTGGCGGATTTCCAAATAGGCGCCTCAGATCTTATAAAAAAAAGTGAGACATCAGGAAATAACATTGAAAATTAATCAATTTAAATTATAACAACTGCTTCGATATAACGTATTTTAAGGTTTGCTGACGTTTAGGTTGTATTAATTATAAAAATTGAAACTTATTGGTACAAGAATTATCAATGTTAATTTGATAAAATACTTAAAAAAATCACTTTCAAAAGTTTATCAGAAAGTTTTAGTTAAATAAGTGAAAATTTGATGGAACTAATTTTATGAAAAATTCCATAATAATGTATTTTGAGTATTAAAACAAGATCTCAGGTGAAATATTCCAATATAAATTAGGTAGTATTTAAAAAAAAAAATCGCCTGCGGCGCTAACGGCCTCCCTTCTGTGTTGGGAAGCCGAAAGTTAAAAACCATTACTGTAAATGTAAATAAGTAATGCAAATATTGAAAAGGGGGGCCTCAAAATTGAATTGCGCCTGGGGCCTCATAAGTGCTAAATCCGCCACTGCCGTACAATAATATTTATTCACTTATATATTATTCTCACTGAGACAAAGTTACCTCAAATGACAAAACTGAAATATAATATACAAATTATTCTAAGTTAAAACTTGTGAAATTATATTATGAATAATTTTATTTTATTTTGTATTTAGCTTTCAAAGTCGGTATAATTATTATATTATTATTGATTTATGTCAAGAAATTAGATGATATCAAAGCATTAAATTATTACACTATCTTGCATTTTATTTACACGTACAATAATTCATAATAACGTACAATATTAAAAAAACATTAAAATAAATCTCAAAATATTAAAATTCTTTTTTCAATAATTAATAACCGTAGTATAAAGTTAAAGCAAGCAGTTTGTGTTTTTAAAAATTAATTTATAAATCGCAACATCGGGAAATCTGCATTCAATCCAAACCGTTTTATTAAATTTTGTAATAGTATTTACAGAAAATCATACGCCTTGCGTACACAGTGAACGCTGGTTTCGATCCTGTTTACCTCTGTGATCTCTGCATTGAAATATCTGTCCGTTTGCCACCTTTGTTAGTGCTTGTTTACATTAAATGTAGATGTGAGACCCCGCAGCAGTTTTAATAACTTATATAGGGACTTCAGAATTCAGACAACACTGACGGTTTAATTGTTTAATTTATTTAATTGTTTTTGACTGAATTTTTATTTGCCAATTATTTTACGTTATCTGCAAACGCTATGTGACCGTTTTGATGGGGTCGGCAAAAATCTTGCTTACTTAAGTACAAACTTTCAACTGAATTATATGTAAAAAATGTCAAATTGACATCATTAGAAATACTAGATCCTGAAACTTTTACAGCCACGTATTACAATATTATTGATGTTAAGGTAGGGGAAGCACTGAAAATATCTTACTAAAGTAAAAGACCAATAATAACCAACCTCCATGGCTCACAAAAAACCTGAGTGAATATAGAATAAGAACATAAATAAGTTATAAGACAAGTGCGCAAATATTACCATGCTAACCGCAGAGATTACCAACAATTTAAATCACATTGACGTTTTGAATTGACTTATAAATCAGGCTTACTCTCTCTATTATACTAATTCATTATTAAGCTATTTCTTTTACTTAAAGACACACTAAAGTCTACATTACAGAGTTTTATAATCTTTCTCATTGCACATGCTGTGTTTTTATCGCCTTTAAAATTGATCTGTAACGTTCTATAACTTCATTATCATAAACTATTTATTACGCCATTATTATATTTTAATGTGTCAAAATATCCATTTATACAGTGTGTTCACGAAAAGTGGTAACAGTGAATAATTCTTAAATATTACTAGATACAAAAAAAAATTAAATAGTTTTTTATTTAATTTCAAATTTTTTATTGGAAACTGACAAAGTATATTTTTTTATACTTCAAATTCAACCGGAAGTAAACCTAATTTTTTTTCAAATGGCAACATGTTTATTTTTTAACATTTTTGTAATCTGCAATTTTTTCTCTATAAATACATATAAAATTTTCATAAGGTTACATAAGAAAAAATTCGAGAAAACACAAAATTTAAACAAACAATAATAATTTACTGATTATTTACACATAGGTATGTAGAGTGCCATGAAAAACAAAATATCACGACACCGAAACACAACATTTCATTTATCTGATAAATTTTTCAAAATTGCCACCGTTTTGTTCAAGATATGATTCCAATTTTCGCAGAAGTTCTGGCGATTTGGTGATAAATTGATAGATGCTAAATTAATTTTGGTTTTTAAATTTTCTAAATTTAAAGATAGATTTGCCTAAACTACCATTTTTAAATGACTTAATAGAAAAAGTTTAATGGTGTCATATCATAATAATGGTGTTTTATTTTTCATAGCACTCTACATACGTAATTAATAAATTATTGTTTTTAGTTTAAATCTTGTGTTTTCTCGAATTTTTTCTTATATAACCTTATAAAAATTTTATATGTATTTATAGAGAAAAAATTGCAGATTACAAAAATGTAAAAAAAAGACATGTTGCCATTTGAAAAAAAATTTTATATTTACTTCCGGTTGAATTTGAAGTATAAAAAAATATACTTTGACAGTTTCCAATAGAAAATTTGGAGTTGAAAAAAAAACTATTTAAACTTTTTTTTGTATCCAGTAATATTTAAGAATTATTCACTGTTACCACTTTTCGTGAACACACTGTACTATAGGGGTACTTAAAGAAAACTTGTAGCCCTTTTTTGCATCTTTTCAAGTGGGTTAATTCACTAGGTGATCATCATTTTTGAGTTATTAATCTCTGAAATAGAATCTCAATATGCAAATTTTCAATGTTAATGTTAGTAGACTAACCTAGCTCTATGTGAGAGAAATGTGATAGTTTTGCTTTCTTGCTTTGCGGTCCTGGCGGTGGAAATTTCCACCTTAACATTTAAAGGACCAATATTATTGTTCTAATCCGTATAACGAAAACTTATGCATAGTCTTGATGATCTTTGAATTTTGAACAGATGACAGTTATTTTACAGTTGTGCAAAAGAAAAAAAATTAGTGAAACAAAAGATGGTTGCAGTTTTTTTTGTAATAAATGCTTGCTTATCCGAATTTCTTACTTCATCTTTCAGATGTCTGGTTATAACCAGTCATATACTAGTACATTATTTCACTTCAGATATATCACTTCATCAGGGACGTGCCCATGGGGGATGGGGGGAGCTTCACCCTCCCAAAATGTTTTAGAAAGTTGGCAAAAAGTTGACAAAACCACCGAAAAGTTGGTCAATTTGGCATTTTTTATGTATAAATTTACAAAAAATTGCAAAACTTACAAAAAGTTGGCAATTTTGAATTAATTCGGTTAGCAAATTTGCAAATTTGAAATTTTTCCCTCCCGAAAAAAGTTGGTTGGGCACGTCCCTGCTAGTGTATTTTACTAGCAGCTGCTTGTGCCAACTAGTAGTAATTTTTTTAATAACTAGCTGAAAAGCCCATTCACAGGTGGGTAGCTAGCCGGTGGATTTCCTATTTAGCGGTATTAATTAAAAAATATCGTTTCTTAACACTAACCTAAGCTCGATTGATTAGAGTGTTAAAAGAGTTTTGAGTATTTTCTGAAAACCTAGAAATTTGATTTTTGCGTTCTCGTATAGCGTAAGGGTGGATGATCAAGTGGGGTGCAGCTCTGTGATGACCAAAGTTGGTCTTCCCGCTGTAAGTTTAATTTTATACTTTCATTATAGCGGTAGTAGAGTCTAATATATACATATGTCAGTTGAAACTTACTTGGTATGCAACTCGATCCCAGAGGAGGTGATTTTAAGTTGAACCGATTAAAGGTTGTCAAACAGATTTTTAGCAACGACTAATCATTGGTAGCAATAACGCACCTCAATCACTACATAATCGGAACTTCAATCACCCGGTAGCGCCAGTGATTTTCAGTTTACTGCAAATGACAGTGGCGTCACTAGACAAGTACAGGGTTTGTAAAAACCACCGGCGCCGGCTCCAAATAGGCACCGCAGCAACGAGTGTCTTGCGGCAGAATTGATCTTGGCTGCGAGATGGTAGCGACATCTATACTGCGGTAACGTACTTAGCCTTGACGTTTAGAAGTGAGGTTAGAGTTTCGAGTTTACATTATCGTTGTCATTTTAAAATGTGACACTTGTCAAATCAGAAGAAAAATACTAAATAAAATTTATTCAAACAATATAAAACAAATTACAAATTATATCACAAATTAAAATAAAAATTTCTTCTTTTTAGTAGAAAATAGACGCACCCGTTTTTCTACATTTTCATTTGCGTTAATTTTTTCTTAGGTTTTCAATTGAATGATCTTGATGATGATGATTTATTCATCGTGTTTATAATTTTATCAAAATTATTTGGAATGTATCAATGTTCTTTTATCATAATTATATCATAATAACAAATCTTCAACGGCACTGTTATTTTCAGTGTTAGGTACTAATATTTAAATATTTTCAGACGTATCTTTTGTCAATTCGAATCTCAAACTAAAGATCATTCAATTGAAAACTGAAAAATATTAATGCAAATGAAAATATAGAAAAACAGGTACTACGTCTATTTCCTATTAAAAAGAAGAAAATTAAAGACGTATCAAAATTTAATAAAACAACAATTGTTGAAGAAAAAAATATATACTGGATGGCCTTTTGAATAAAACCGATGCTACTGAAAACATTAGCACTAAGTTTGACCACACATACAGTTCGTAATTCGTTTTTATTTTAATTTGCTATAATTTCTAATTTGTTTTATATTGTTTGAATAAATTTTATTTAAAAAATAATTTTTTGAAAAGTATTTTTCTTCTGATTTGACAAGTTTCACATTTTAAAATGACAACGATAATGTAAATTCGAAACTCTAACCTCACTTCTAAACGTCAAGGCTAAGTACGTCACCGCAGTATAGATGTCGCTACCATCTCGCAGCCAAGATCAATTCTGCCGCGAGACACTCGTCCGCAGCAGCCTTTTATCTTATTTATATATAGAGATTTTTGTATACAGGTACTTCTGGCTCCAGCATATCGGCGCCAAGTAAAGTTATTACGCTAGTGGTAATCGAATCAGCGTGATCGATATATCGCCCAACACAAGTTCTGATTTAACAAGGACAGTTCTGGCAGTAAAGGACATTTTTTAAGCTCTTTTTAGGGAATAGAATGCAAAACTTAAAAGTGTTCGGGTGTTCTAAATATGGTAACCATAGTTCGTCAATCTTGGGTCGCCAGTTTTGTAGTGCCAGACAAAACGGTGGCCGGTGGCCTGACCATAGATAAAAGAGTAGAAATAAAAAAGTATTACTTTTTCATCTAATGACCTGACAGCCAACAGTAAAAATAAAAACTTCTTTTGACATTTCGTACTTAAGTTGGTGACCATGGTAATGGTAATCCGATCTGAACATAACCTTAAACATAACTGATTTAACCGTTTGATGCTATTACATATTTGAAACACAAGGAAAGAATTACTTTGACAACATGAAAAAACTATCAGATGTTCAGCTTAAAAATGGTAATTTGTAAATACATAGGTAGGTTTTTGCTAAAACACCGTAATAAATTAATTTTTTTAAATTGTAGAACATAAAAAACGTGATTTTTGTGAAGAATCAAACTATAATGGTATCGATGACAAAATATTGATCCAAGCTGAAAAAGTAAATGACAAAGCTAATGTCGATATTTCAAATAATAATGAAAATGGAGCAGAAATGGATAATCGAAACACTTCGTTTAATAGCGATAGCTCTGAAAGTCTTTTAATTGCCACCAAAGAAGAGTACTTTGTTTGTGAGATATGTAATTATAGGTGCAAACAAAAAGGTAATTTACAAGTTCATATGGCACTACACAGTGCTGAGAAACCGTTAATTTCATGCCAATTGTGCCATTTAAAATTTAAACAAAGGGCAAGTTTGAATTTTCATATGAAGAAGCGACATTTAGATGAAGTTCAAAACAAACCAGTCGTTGATCAAACGGATAATTTAAAAACACACGTGTCTAGAAAGAAAATGGATACAGGAAAACTACCTTATAAATGTGATATTGCAAACCAAAAATTACAACCACTAAGTAAAAAACCATTTACGTGCCAATTGTGCAAAGAAAAGTTTACTCAAAAAACTACTTTAGATTTTCATATCAAAAACAGTCATGTTGCGGAGGATTTGTACACTTTTCAAAATAATTTATACATGTGTAGACTCTGTAATTTTACAAATGCTCGAAAAGGTAATTTAAAAACGCATATGAGGACCCATTCGGGAGAAAAGCCTTTCAAATGTAAACTGTGCAAACGACAATTTACACAACTGTGTCATTTGCAAGTGCATAATAGACGTCATACTGGGGAAAAGCCATTCTCTTGCACAATTTGCAATTTCAAGTTTACCCAAAAAAGTAATTTGTTAGTGCACATGAGAACGCATGAACGTGATTCTAGCCAAATTAAAAGAAATATTACATGCTGACTATAAGTGATACTTTTGTGATAGAAAATTCAGTTTGGAATCGTTGAAGACCACAAGAATACTTACACTATTTTTTCCACTATCTGTAAGCCACCAAGATGAAGTTCAATTATTAAGTTACTTTTTTAGAATATAGAAATAATTTTACATTATATAATTTTGATCCAATAAAATTTGTCTTTTTTTTATATAATTTTTGAAACTAAAAGTGTATATAATAATTATTTTTGATAAGAGTGGCTGATTAAACATTAAAAGGTTGATTATCGCTAGTATAAATATTTGGGTATTACCTTTATGAATTCTTTAAAATTTTAACTTTAAAAAAAAACATAACAAAAAATCTTCTAAGGTGTAAAAAAAGCTTTTCGAGCTATGATTAACATTGTAAGTAATATAATATAATATTTTACATAAAAGTTTTTTTACAGTGTAATACTGAAAAACTAGGTTTCTGACTTATCTGCCGTGTTAATTCTAAAGGGCGTATCTGCAAAAAGCTAATTGTTGGGAAATCGTGTTTTTATAAATTTCCGTGTGCCATCACATGCTTTGAATTAAACAGAAAACTAGTGTTTTAGATTTATATTATATCTGTGGCAGAATCTAACGAAATAAACCGTTTTCTTAAATATTTATTATAAATGGGACTTTTGATACATACGCCCTTTCTGACTAACACATATTAATAAAACTCATAAGAAAAAAAGGCGTATCTGCAAAATGAGACACTGTGTGAACTTTTTCCTAAATAACTGATAACCAAAAAACTTAAAACACGTAACAATATTTAAATTATAAAAAACAAACAGAACTTCACAAGTGTAACCATCAAAATTTGAATTGTATCTGCCAGTCACAGAATAGATAATTTTTGCCAGTCAAGTAATGGAGTGTTACAAAGAAAGGGCGTATCTACACAAAATAGTAGTTGCAGATACGTCTTTTAAATCTAACATTGTTGGTTACGTCTTTTTTATCTAAAATTACACATTAAACTGCAGATACGCCGTTTCTTTAAAGATGTATTCTAGCATATCTATACATAGTTTAGCCTTCTGAACTTAACGAAATGATAGATTTACATGCAGGGAAGCGTTTGCCATCAATAACTCAAAAAGCCAAAAATTGCAGATACGCCCTTTAGAATTAACACGGCAGTTATGTTCTTATTCCTTTTTTGATTATTGCAGAAATTCCATCAAAATTTGTACTTTAAAAATTACACATCGATAGTGGAAAAGAAGAAAGTCTTAAACGGCATAATTTTAATGGTAATTTTTCTCTCTGACACGTCCAACAATTTATTATTACACAGCAATTTAGAAATCACTGATAATAATGGTGATTTCTATATCGCTAAATATTTTAAAGTATTTAACGAAATATATTGAATTTTCTTTAGTGCCAAATAGTAACTGTGCAGATTCTAAAAAACAAAAGAAAATCTAAATTTTTTTTATGGTTTATGAAAGTTTTTCGCCACCGTCAAAGGCTGGTTCACCCATCTTGCGCCATAAGTGCAACAGAGTGCGATATTGTTTCATGCTATCTCCACTAGGCCTCTCTTAAGACTTTCTTCTTTTCCACTGTCGGCGTCGGTATGTTAAATTAGTAGTTTATATCATAAGGACGTAAAGCCGTAAAGGGTCTTTTTTCATCACGAGGGGCGTGGTTTATGACCCGAGCCGAATGGCGAGGGGAATAGAAAAGCCCGAGTTTTTACTAAAACTTGAGGGAATTTAAAATTTTTTCAATATACAGTGTGTTCACGAAAAGTGGTAACAGTGAATAATTCTTAAACATTACTAGATACAAAAAAAAGTTTAAATAGTTTTTTATTCAACTCCAAATTTTCTATTGGAAACTGTCAAAGTATATTTTTTTATACTTCAAATTCAACCGGAAGTAAATATAAAATTATTTTTCAAATGGCAACATGTCTTTTTTTTAACATTTTTGTAATCTGCAATTTTTTCTCTATAAATACATATAAAATGTTCATAAGGTTACATAAGAAAATATTTGAGAAAATGTAAGATTTAAACAAGCAATAATAATTTACTGATTATTTACACATAGGTATGTAGAGTGTCATGCCAAAAACAAAACATCACGACACCGAAAACACAACATTTCATTTATCTGATAAATTTTTCAAAATTGCCACCGTTTTGTTCAAGATATGATTCTAATTTTCGCAGAAGTTCTGGCGATTTGGTGATAATTGATAGATGCTAAATTAATTTTGGTTTTTAAATTTCAAGATAGATTTGCCTAAATTACCATTTTTAAATGACTCCATAGAAAGAGTCTAATGGTGTCATATCATAATAATGGTGTTTTGTTTTTCATATTACTCTACATACGTAATTAATAAATTATTATTGTTTGTTTAAATCTTGTGTTTTCTCGAATTTTTTCTTATATAATCTTATGAAAATTTTATGTGTAGTTATAGAGAAAAAATTGCAGATTACAAAAATGTTAAAAAAAGACATGTTGCCATTTGAAAAAAAAATTTATGTTTACTTCCGGTTGAATTTGAAGTATAAAAAATATACTTTGACAGTTTCCAACAGAAAATTTGGAGTTGATTAAAAAACTATTTAAACTTTTTTTTGTATCTAGTAATATTTAAGAATTATTCACTGTTACCACTTTTCGTGAACACACTGTATATTGATGGACAACAAAATAGATTTTGGGTAGATTTTATTAAGTTTTGATGATATTTTTTGGAATTAATGGATTATTTTCTATACCTAAAAATTCTCACTCGAATTATTATTTATTATTAGTTTAAAATATTTAATTTTCAAGAATTCATAATTTTAACGCGCATATTTTTTGAACATGTTGTGTAATAAAATTTATCTGTGTATGTATTTATTCTTCACTTGCAGTTGATATTCTAATATTTTAGCTCTTAGTTAACTTTTGTCAAAAAAAAACTCTAAAATTGTATATTGAAAAATATTTGAAACAATCATTCAAATCAATCAAATAATTGACATTTCAAAATTTCTCGTAATAATTTAAATTTAGTAAACACTAAAAGCGTTTTTGAATATAATTTTCGTCTCCCATTCACAGAAAATACAACTGGAGTATACCACCATGAGCTTCATAACAGAAGTTTTTATTTCAGATGAAAATCTCGATTTGGTAAAATATAAGGAAGAAATTAATGAGTACATTGGGAGCATTTACAGTCTGGAAGACGAATGGTCAAAGAGAAAGAAAAAATTATTAGATGCAAAGGAAGAAATAACTTACGACATTGAAAATTTACAAAAGAAAATTCATGGATCAAGACAAGTTGATGAAGTTGATTGTCTTTCTTTGGAACTGGAGCACTCTGTAATGACATTAAAAAGCGTAGCAAATTTAGTGCTTGTTCACGATGTGTTAATAAAAGTTAAAGAATTGCTAGAAAAGAAAAAATTCATAACTGCAGCTCAAGAAATAGTATATGTAGAACAATGTGTAAATGATATACCAAAATACGAAATTACCGACGTTATTTTAATGTTAAAAGCAGAAATGGCAAAAGATAAAAAGACTTTGGAAGAAAAACTGATTAAGATATTCGAAAAAGCTGTTAAAGTTAAAGCAAATAAACCCAAAATTGTGCAGATTAATTCAATAAAAATTAAAAAGAACTACAACGACATGGAAAACTTACTGTTTGTTTTAAATTCGTTTAAAAATTTAACACCTCTAAAAAATACCGGAAAATTGTTGTGGAAACATATATTTAAACCCATAATATATAACAATACATGTATTAAAATCGAAGAAGATGCCAACTATCACATTTTGAATTTAGTGAAAAGAACACCCATGAAAATGCATTACAAAGAAGTTTTCAACAGAATTGTGGAAGTATTCCATTTCTTAAAGGATAAGTTTTATTATAAAAATAATGATTTTAATTCTGTGACTTTTCTTGGAAATGAAGTAAAATTTGTATTATGCGAAAGTTTATTAAAAGATTGTTTAAACAATATGGTGCCCGTTACCGACGAAATGTATCATTTATACAAAGAAGTTATCAATAGCACCAGAAAATTTCAAAAAGAACTGGTAAAATTGGAAGTTTTTGAATCATCTAAAAATCCACTCACACAAGTTGTCGATGATATGGATTTAATGTACATCAGTAAAATGTGCAATCAATATTTGGGAGACGCCATCACAATTATGAAGAAAGATTTGCAAAATTCGGTTTTTGTTGGAAATCCGGACTATTCCGACCAACCTTTAAAACTGAACGATTTTCCAGAATGCTGTATATCTCGAAGTACACTCGAATTGATTGATTTGACAGGGAAGCTCCTTCAACAAGCAATTCACGAATCAAATGTATCGGCAGGAAGATTAATTTGTACCCTTCAAAGTATTTTTTATCAATATGGTAACATAGTTTGCGGTCATAATGAGCGACTACTTCAAATTATACCTAAACCTGTTGCTCTCTTTCGTAACAATTGCATGTACATAGCACATCATCTGATTAAATTTAATAAAACACATGGAAAAAAATTTTCCTCTGCAAGTTTACCAGATCCTTTGCTGTTTACCGACCAAGCACACCAACTACGAACATTAGCTGGTGAAATATTTCTCACATATGTTGAAGAACATGTTAAACACATGGAAGTTACTTTAGTACAGCATCATTTTACTGAAGACCATATATCTGGAATTCTATTTCCCGATGCGAAAGGGGGTATTCAACTGTGTCTCAGGCAATACGAAATTCTTAAATGTGTTTGGAGGAAAATTCTTCCAATTTCGGTATTTAAGAAAACTTTAGGATATATAATAAACGCTTTATGTAAAAAGATAAACGAAACTATTTTATCCGTTTCTCACATACCTTCTAAAAATGCAGTAAAATTAGAAGAAATGTTTGAAGAAGTGCTCATGAGAGCGCCTAAAATATTTAAAGGCTGCCAAGATATTCGGGTTTATGTTGAATCGTGGCAAAAATTTAACGGCATAGTTTTTGTACTTGGTGCATCGTTGGAAGAGATAAATGATTCCTGGCACTGTGGAAAAGGTCCTCTTACTCTATGCTTTACAAGTGACGAAATGAAAAGTATAGTAAGCGCGCTGTTTGAAACCGGTTCAATAGATTTTTAAATTTTGGCACTCCCAACTCATAATTATACGGACCGATGTGATAAAAAAAAAAAACATATCAAACTTATTTTTGAAAACGCATCCAATATTATGTACCTCCTTTTTATTAATGTAAATGGTTAAAGAAATTCATTTCTGCAAATTCAAAATGTAAGAAGTGTCTTGAAATAAAAAAAATTGAAATAATACTAAGTTGTATAAAGACAATAATTTTTATTTGTTAATCCAAAATAGAACTGTTTAAAATAAAATTTCACAATTTTTAAAAAAATAAGTAATTATAAATAGTAAATTTAATAAATACAACACAGTTAACAAGACTAGTAATTTAGATGGCACATATAACAATTATTTAAAACCACAATTCAATAATTAATTTGTCTAAAAGCACATCGGCGCAAGCAAATGCACGTTTTTATCAGATTACACATTTGGATGGGTGACCGTTTTAAGACTACTTGCGCTTGTCGCTACCTTTCTTTAGCCTTTCTGTGAAGGACAATGAGAAAGGCAAGAACCATTTAAAATAAAATGTAACCATTTTTTTAAATAAATAACTAATTATGCCTAATATTGAATTGTAATAAATATAGCACACTTAACAAGACCAACAATTAATATGGCACATAATTATAACAATTTAAAACCACAACAATTAATTTGCTAAAAACACCTTTACAAATCTACACAAGAAAACATCAAACAGTTTTACAACTTTTATGTTAATATTCCTAATTTGTAATTTAAAAAAATTATGACTAGATAACAATATTACTAAAACATTAATTACGCATCTAGTTATAGTTACAACTATTATGCACGTCGCAAATTTAAAAAATATTTTTATACAGCTTGCATTATCGGTTTCCTTCATCAAGTATGTTACTTCAAAAACTCTTTGCATATCATCGCAATCTCTTAACCCCAATAAATTCTAATATTAATAAAGGGTTGAAAAGGAAATATTCTTGGGGTTATAAAATATTTATGCAGAGTATCCAGTATGGACTCATTTCATAACCACTTTGCCATTTTATTTATTCATTTCACACAAAAATTCTAAATATAAGAATGGTTCCTTGCAATCAGCTTAGCAACCTAAATTATTTACAGATGTTTGTTTTACATTATTTACAAAATGTTAGGTCTTCGGAGGAATTATTTTAAAAAAATACTAAATCTTGATAAAACTTATAAAGGGAACAATAACGTAAAGAAATAAATTTCTTTACCCCCCCTCCACACAACAAAATATTTTCATAGATTTACTTTCTTTTAAAACAAAATGGACAATGGGGAAAGATTTACATCTTAAAAAAAAATGATATAAGTACATGTAACAGTAAAAAATGGTCAAGTATGAATAGCCGTGCATAAAAAACAACCATGAGGTACCAATTAAAATATTTCAATTGTCTTGCAAAATACTTCAAATACTACTTATCAAAATGCAATGATTAAATTGTAATGCCTTCATATTTGTGATTTCCAATTACGCGGTCACGATTATAGCACCAAAATTTCGAATTGCACGGTAGCTGTGGAGCTACCCTTTTTTCAATTACAAAAGTCCCATTTGTGATCAATATTCATATCATAACTATGAGGGTCAATAAAATAAATCAGCGCTGGAATCAAACGAATTCTAAAACCTAAAAACTGCAAAACAAAAAGAAAGTACTGCAAAAACTGTAATTTTTTGGTTGACGTAACTACAAAAGATTTAAAAAGTAAATTGTATCATGAAAAGTATCAGAATGTGTGGTTTGCTTTGGATTTTTAATGAATTCCATTTTAAATGACCAAAAAATATTATCACACAACCAGCGATTCGATTTCAAAGTTTAATCGCATGCAAATGAAATGACTGACTTTACAATAAATGTACTTATGGATTAAAATGTTAAGTGGTTTAGTTTTTGATATACCCGAGAAAGAATAAAAAAGTCACTTTTTCTGGGTATAAAATTATTTGTAGACTAAATACTGACAAGATTCTTTCGAGTTTGTAAGCCCAGCTGTGAGTGTCCAGTCAGAAGTGAATAGTAAGCATATACAGAAATATTCGTTCCCTTCTACCAAATTTACCTGCTACACCCTTGCTTGCGTTCTTACAATGTACTGGTAAAATCAACTACCAATAAGTTCAAAAAGTTGAACATTGTTTACTAACAAATTGAGATCAGATTCTATTCCTAGCCCTTGGTTTTCAACCTTTTTGTGGATGCGGAACACCATGTTTATTATTAACATATTTACAAAACAAAAAAAATATATACATTAAAGTAATCAATTTTTACTAGTTTTAATTATTTGTTTTTAGATTATTTAAATATTCCGCGGAACACTTGAAACAAGTTCGCGGTATTTCGGTTGAGAACCACTGCCCTAGCAACTAAAAAGTAAATAAAAACGCCAACTTTTTTCCCCATAGAACTTCGTGTATTAGCCCAGTCAAATAAGCATTTGACCTGGGAATGAAAGCAAATAAGCTGAAAATTTGCATAAACCTTTATTATGTCATTCTATAAGTTGTCTCAAGTCTCATAAAATCTCGTGTCCGCGTCGCAAGATATGGAAGGTCAAAAGTCACGAAAATTGGTTTTTTCTAAATATCTCGTTTTTTATGCTGTAAGTGACATTTTGAGCTATTTGATAAGATGTAGAGCATAAAATTCTCTACAAATTAGGTCCTAACAAATATTTTGTACAATTAACCGTTCTTAAGATGGAGCACGAAGAGTGGGAGCGCTTAGCCATATACATACGTACGATAGCGCTAGGTCAACTGTCAACTTTCATTCCGAGGTTTACCTCTGCTTATTTGACTGGTCTTTTATGTTAAATTTTGGTTTATCTGTAAATTGAATTAAATTCCATTATATTAAAGGGTATCTGTCTTAAAACATTTTCAACATATAGTCCAGTCAAAATAGACATAAAAACATAACATAAATTCCCAAGAAGCTGAAAATTTACATAAACGTTAGGGATACTCTTATAATGAAATTGTGAAAAGTCCCCATCGATCCCATGTGTGCAAAAAATTTTATTCAAGGTTAAAGTTTGCAAAAATAGGTTTTTTGGATTTTTTAGCGAAACGGGTATTTGTATAAAAAAAATAGTTTAGACTAAAATTGTAGATCATTTAATTATCTACAAAAATTGTTCTTACACTTTTTTCCCTAAGATTTACCATTTCTGAGAAAAAGTGATTCTAAAATTTAGCAAAGTTGTATTTTCCATAGCCACCTCATAGGTGGCCTGGAAACGTGTGCATAAAAGGACAATACAACTTTAGTAAATTTTAGAATCGCTTTTTCTCAGAAATGGTGAATCTTAGAGAAAAAAAGTGTAAGAACAATTTTTGTAGATAATTAAATGATCTACAATTTTTGTCTGAACTATTTTTCTTATAAAACTAACCGTTTTGCTAAAAAATCCAAAAAACTCATTTTTGCAAACTTTTTTTATGCATAAAATTTTTTGCACGCATAGGACTGATGAGGACTTTTTACAATTTTATTATAATGGTATCTCTAACGTTCATGCAAATTTTCAGCTTCTTGGGAATTTATGCAAGGGTCAATGTCTATTTTGACTGGACTAATAGATTTTCTTCTGAAAAAATTCAGAATATTCTAGAAAATAATTGCATTTAGAATTTATCAGTCAGTAAATTATGAAAAAAATTTCGCCAAGGAGTACACATTGCAGACTGCAGGTAGGTACATCAATGTTACATTGCAAAAGTAAAGTAACGGTTACATGGATATTAGTTATACCACATTGCAAGATAGAAGCTTGAAAGAACTGAATCAAAACTCAATAGTAATTTGATAGATATTTGTTTGAGTTGACATCATGACTAATGAAGTTAGATAAGGGCTAATCTTGCATATACATCATCTAAAGCAGTCGTTTCCAAACTTTATATTAATATGCCCTCCTTAAGACGCCTCTCTTGGCTTGAAATGCTAAAAGTGCAAGTCAAGATTGTGCTGTTAATAATAAATATTTTTAAATGATTCAAAAAGAATGAATTAAGTAAACCATAAAACTACTTTGGTACAGGCTTAAAATTTTGAAATTAAAATTAATTTCAAAGCACTAATGTCCTCAAGTACGACCAATCACAGCGCTTATATGGATTGTCACATTATTGCTTGAAAATTAATCGTAATTTCAAAATTTTAAGCCTTTTTTTTGATTATTTAAAGATATCTATTTTTAAGAGCACAATCTTGACTTGTTCAAACCCTGCATTTTAAGCTACAAGAGAGGCGCCTTAAACAAAAATCTAATCATGGTGCCTCCTTCCTTCCTTTCCTAGGTAGCTCCCAGTTTGGAAATCGTTGATCTGAAGTTATACATACTTCAATTTGATTGGTTATTGTACATTACAATGTAATACAACTAATTTTTAGGAA
The DNA here is from genome assembly GCA_905340355.1 of Rhagonycha fulva. Classification (NCBI taxonomy): domain Eukaryota; kingdom Metazoa; phylum Arthropoda; class Insecta; order Coleoptera; family Cantharidae; genus Rhagonycha; species Rhagonycha fulva. Next base: position 8,203,712 of record HG996559.1, read on the forward strand.
GGTGAATAGCACCTAATAATGAACCGATCGCCTTCTTTTGCAACTATACCATTTGAAAAGTTTTTTTGAATATACAAGATGTGGCAAAATATACTGAATACTTTTAAAATGCCTTTTTCTTTTTGGTAATATTTTAATATGATAAACAGACAACTTGCCAACCAAAAAACATAAGCGAGTGTCCTAAGACATTTATCGAATATTTCTTGGTGGCGTATAGTTTCAACTTAAAATAATGTTACCTGTCCAAAAAGAAAAAGTTGGCTAAATTCTAAAAATCTTGTGAATTGTCTGTCGAACTGTGCGCTGATAATAAATTAACTAAAATTTTGTCGGTGTGCACATTATCTACTAAATTCAAAATTGCGCCATTATTATTCGAATTGTCTACGGTAACGCCCATTAACATATTAGGAGAAACACTGCTTGAATTGCGCAGAGGACTTTGCGTAAACTGGCCAGACATAAAAGAGTGATTAGATCCTGGACTACTTTCGGGAATATTAATCAAACCATTAAGATCTGATTGTTTAGAACTTGTGGTACTAAGAGACTGAGATTCCAAAGTTTGAAGTGTGTCTGAAGGGGTCGAAGGAGCCGAATCGATGGGCGTCATTGATTGTCCTCTTTGAAAATCAAATGCATCAATATTAGCAACAATTTGCTGCTTTTTATCAGTTCTCACGTGTTCTAAAAACGCCTTAATTTTATTAATCATAAATAAAGGCGCCTCGAATCCTTGCAATTCATTTAATTGTAAATTTGGATTATTCCTGTAGTCATCATTCGAAGCCAACTCTTGTATGTCTTCCAATAACATCAAATATGCTTTACCTCCACTTGGCGGCATTAAATTACGCGAAGCTAACCATTCCTTATCTTCAGGATCACCAGAATACCTTAACATTTCGGGATGTCTGACGTACAATCGTCCTCTCGTTTGACCATACCCCAAAACTTTATTGGCCCTCGCACCCATTATAAATAAAGTGTTATGTAGAATTCTGTCAGGGTTCCACTTAGGACTTTCTCTTTTTTCGGGTAATTTGTGATAAAACTGTTCCATCAATTTAATATTTCTTGGCTTCTGTCTCTTACAATTTATGAAATAACCAGTTTCTGAATCAGTGTCTGATTCTTTGCGTTTAAAATGCATAGGACTCTAAAATTACAAAATTAACATCAAAATTATACAACTCGACAATAATATACCATGGCTTCGATACGACAATCAGCAAAACTTCCACCTTCCGAGTCGCTGTAATCGCATGGGGAACTGTCTCTAGATAAAGATGCACTTTTATACATAACTTTGGCTTCCTCTAACATTTGTTGACAGACGCTTTTGATAAGATCATCGTTTACACTATTTTTACCTAAATTCATTCGAATGTTGTTGATTGCAGGTTGAAAAAACTTCTAAAAAAAATATTTTAGAACCGAGTAACAAACAGTAACTAACTCTCAACCTCCAAGTATTTCTTGATAACATTGTCGATATCTCTATTGATAGCACTCTGCAAGTTTTTACGCAGAATATCCAACGATTTACTGGGACTTGTAATACATCCTGCGTTTGCATAACTTAATATATTGTTATTTCTTGCACCCAAATGTGAAGCAGCTAAGTTCATTAGAGTCACTTGCCTCATGTTAAACGTGTTTTTCTACAAGTAAAGTTTGGGGTAAATAATTTTGTTATAAAGTTGTTGTTTATTTACCCATCCGACCATGTTTTGTTGTTCGTTTTTTTGTCCCGGAGCGAGCGGTGGTATCATTATTGCTTCCTAATACTCAAAATAAATTTGAAAATGCATAAGAAATCACAATTCGTTAATGTTTTGAAAAGACAGCTCGGCAACATAACCTATAATGTAAATGTCAAAACCATGGACTTAGAAAGATTCTAAGTCCATGGTCAAAACATATTCGTAATACAGGGTGTTTCAAAAGGAATGCCTTTTTGACGTTTGTTCCTTGTGTGGGAAATGACATTCTTATTTTTCGTGAAAAAATGAAATTTTCTTTTAATTTATTGGTTGCATAGGAGTTGATTTAAAAAAATTAGTTTCTTATATAAAATTTTATTATTTCAACCAAAAACCTCACAATATAAAAGACATAATATAAAATTCGTATTTCTGATGTGATAACCATTAAAAAATCATTTTCAAATTAATATAAAAGATAGTTTGCTGCCCATAACTAAACTGATAATCGAAAGCAAACTGAATACTGGTGAAAATAAACTTTTTTTATAAAACTTAAAATAACCATAACAAAAACTTGAAATTTAAAATCCAATAAAAAAGGCAGTTTATAAATGTGACTGTGCTTCCGTTACGAGTCAACGTGATAATTTCTTTTGCAAATTCTCTGCCAACTTGTTCATAAATTCAAATGTTTCCAAGTAGTCAGAACGTCGCACTCCATTCATACCTTTAATGCAAATGGCCAAATCTTTTGTCATAAAACCTGACTCGATTGTTTCAATACAAACATTTTCAAGTGTTTCAGCAAAGTTTTTCAGTTCAGTGTTGTTGTCTAATTTAGCTCTATGCAACAATCCTTTCGTCCATGCAAAGATCGAAGCTATGGGGTTGGTGGAGGTTTCCTTTCCTTGTTGATGGAACCGATAATGACGTGTAACGGTACCATGAGCAGCCTCGGCTTCTACAGTTTTTCCATCAGGACATATCAAAACTGAGGTCATCAAACCTAATGAACCGTATCCTTGAGCCACGGAATCTGACTGAACATCTCCATCGTAATTTTTGCATGCCCATACAAATCCACCTTCTGATTTCATAGCATAAGCAACCATATCGTCGATTAAACGATGTTCATACCATATACTTTTTCCTTCAAATTGTTTCTTGTATTCTTTGTCGTATATTTCTTGGAAGATGTCCTTGAAACGACCATCGTACCTAATAATAATTTAAAAAAATTTATGTTAAAAATTAGTTATAAAAGTTAATGATTGGTATAAAACAAATTATAAACAGTAAAAGTGCATCAGTGTCAAAACGATATAAAAAAAACAATTAAAACAAAACCGTTGTTTTCAACCGTTGAATCTAAAAGCGTAAAATTTTGCACATGAGCTCCTTATATGATATAGGTGAACACTAAGAACGGGTTTTATAAAAATCCTATCCAAAAAGTACTTTTCACCTATCAACTAATTAGTGACGTGCATGAATGGGTTAACGAGATTCCCACTGTCGTTTAGTGACACGCATAAATGGATTAAAAATATAAACAAATAGTAGATAAATAGTAAGTGTATAGGGCATAAATGTTAAGGAAAAGCGCGCGAGAATTAATTCCCAGTCTCAACATTGTTCTGATTTTTTTAAATTTTAATGAGACAGTTCGGGATGTATTCTTAATATTTTCTTAAGAAATGTAAGATGCAAAAAATTTTTTTACAGCTTTTATTGTCTAACTTAATAATATAATTTATACGCCTATATTGAGTTACGAATGTCTCGGAAATGCTAATGAAAACGTTTTTTAATTGAATTTAAAATATGAACCCAAAAAGACGTGTTCAACCACTGTATTACAAATATACTTGAAATTCTATTTTTGGACGCCCGTCCGATATTAGAATTCTTTGCAAACTTCACTTAATCAGTTACTGAATCAGTTAAAAATTAAAAACTGAAATAAAATATGAAATTTTTTGACTTTAAAAGGAGAAAACTGTTTTTCACATTACTTAATTTTTTCGTGCTTAAAAATATCCGAAAATTTCAAAACATTCAGAAAAATCAAAAATTGAAATGAAACATGAAATACATTTTTTGGGATTCCTTTACAATAATTAATTTCCAAGAAAATATAAATTGATGATATAAATTGACAACAAAAAAAAAAGATTTAACCATGTTAAAATTTTCCACTACTCTAAAAAAATTTGATAAAATTAAAACTTCAAAATATCGAGTTATTAATAAATTAAAAATTAATTAAAAGATTTATTTAGCTTTCAAACGATTATTTCGTTCGTCATCAGAATAATATACAGATATTGTATGACGAACGAAATAATCGTTTGAAAGCTAAATAAATCTTTTAATTAATTTTTAATTTATTAATAACTCGATATTTTGAAGTTTTAATTTTATCTAATATCAACGAGTTAATAATTTATATATCTAAAAAAATTTGACATAATTCTGGTTTGGAATCCCTACAAATTAAGAAAAAAAATCTCAAAATTCCACCTGCAACACCTTCAAAAATTATGTTAAGTTTGAGAACATATAAATTATTTAATCACGCATTACTGTTAATTATTTCAATAAGGTAATTTATGTAATTTCAATTACTTAATAAAAATCGCCACCATAAAATTCCAAATTTTTCTAATTTTTAATGGAAGGGTAGAGTGGGTATCTCCAGAACTACTAAAAGTTTGAGAATTTAAATTTGGAAATCCCGCGATCTTAGTTTCTATTTTACATTGTATTCAAAAGAATAAATCAATTTCAAAGGTTTTTTGTTTGTTCACATTTTGTTTTGTTTCATGTTTGCACAAACAAATGTTACGAAATTTAAAAAAAACTATCGATTATTTTAATTTTTGCAACATTCTTAATAAATTGACGCAATACAAATTGCATAATAAATTACTGAACTCTTAAATGATAATAATTAGTCAAAAAATATTTTTCGTATTGTTGATTAAAAATTATTTGTGTGTTATTTGATTTGATTATGTGACATTTACACAGATAACGATAAACATTAGGTTGTATATTATCAGTAGTTTAACTGAAGTATTTTGCAATAACTTGAAAAATACAATAAATAAAACACAAAATAATAAATTGCAATTATGTAAAAAAAAAAAAATAGATTTTGATTTTTGATAAATTTACACGTTTTGAGGACCCACAAGTCGAATGAGACCATATCAAGAAAACAATTAACAATTTTATGTACGCCAATAAAAGCCAATTATAATTATTTTACAGCCAAATTTTATATTTAGTAGAACATTAAAACTTAATGTTCGAGCTGATTTATTAGATGTTTGTTGAAATTTGTAAACACAAACTTTAGTTAAAATGACGCGCATGTATGGATTCACGAGATTCCATTGACTTTTTGCAAACATTATCGTCTCATTTGAAGTAATCTATATTAAGGCGCCTCTGTCGTAGCTTAAAATAAAGGTCTTCAAGAAGTGAAAATTGTGCTGCCAATAATAAATATTTTTAAATAATTCCAAAAAAGTTATGTAGGTAGGCAACCATAAAACCATTTTGGTAAAGGATTAAAATTTTGAAGCAATAATGTGACCAGCACTGTGATTGGTTATATTTGAAGACATTTCAAAATTTTAAATCTGTACCAAGATAGCTTTACGATTTACCTAATTCATATTTTTTGAATCATTTAAAAATACTTATAATTAACAGCACAACCTTGGCTTGCACTTTTAGCATTTTACGCCAAGAGAGGCAATGGAGGCTTAAGGGTCCATGGGTGCAATGTGCACATAGATGCAGAATAATATGGAAAGTAAACATAAAAAGAGAGCTAAAATAACTTCTACTTAAAAAAGAAATAAAACATAAAAGATTCAAGTAAGCCAAGGTCATGTGATGGCCACATCGAATGGTTTCCGTAAACCCATTATTTTATAAAAGCCAAATTATGCTCGTGAGAAATGATGAAAATATGATTTAGTATAAATTAGTAATTTTTAAAGAATAATTTACAGGGTTGAGAACATAATGGATTTGCATTTTGATATTATGTAACAAAATTCGATTCTGAAAAATTTAAACTCACCTTTTCAAAATGGTATTCTTGGTACTCAAATACAGAGGATAACCTCTGTTCAATGCATATTTGAAAGAGGAATGTGCGAAATCAACAATCGATTGGTCTGTGTTGAACATTCCCAAAGCAACTCCGGGTCCTTTGTAATCATTAACAGTGTGACGTATTTCTGAGCCCGATTTAGGTGTGAAGACCATTTCTAATTTACCGGCACCAGGTACAACAAAATCTGTAGCTTTGTACTGATCGGCATGTGCATGACGTCCAATAATAATAGGTTTAACCCATGGGGTTACTAAACGAGGAATGTTTTTACAAATGATGGCTTCTCGAAAAACTGTGCCTCCCAAAATATTTCTGATCGTTCCGTTGGGCGATTTCCACATCTCTTTCAAATTAAATTCTGTTACCCTAAGTTCGTCTGGTGTAATGGTGGCGCATTTTATGCCAACGTTGTATTTCTTAACGGCTTCGGCACAATCGATAGTAACTTGATCGTTGGTTTTATCTCTGTTCTCGATTCCTAAATCGTAGACATGTAACTCGATATCCAAAAAGGGTAAAATAAGTTTTTCCTTGATAGAATCCCAAATTATACGGGTCATTTCATCGCCAAGAATATCAACAACGGGTCCAACCTTGATTTTGGCCATTTTGCCTAAAGACAAACAAATAGGTAATTATTCAAGCACAAAACTAAAGAAAACTAATTACACTTACTGGTTATTAATTGAAATGTAATCAAAAGAAAAAGTGAACGCGATCACCGTTAACAGTGTATCGAACGATGGTTGCTTGAAAAGTGATGTTATAATTCGTTGCCTAGTACGTCCTTGGCGTATGTAGATAAGAGTGACGGGGCAATTTATTATTTTAATAAATTTTTTCAACTCAAAAGAGTCCGAAGTTCAAGTTGAATGGTCAAAGTAAAAAATTCAGTCAGAAACACTGTAAGATAAAACCGGTGTTTTTTTACAAGCGGAGAGGGAAATTTGATTGTAATATAGTAAAGAATCGAAAAAGGAATCGTTGACCTCCGTTGACCCAGACTAGCGATTTACTTACAGGGTACATCGTAAACTGTGTCATATACTTTAATCGTCTGGATTGGAAACAAAAACAAGTGAACGATTTTCTGAATGTCTTAAGCTAATTTAAGTACAGTAATTTACCTTTGCTTTTGCAACTCGAACATTTTTTATCAGCATTAACACTTTTTTTCATTTTTTTAAAGCTTTTTCATAATCTGACAGCTTAAAACCTAATGCCTAATGTCATTTTATAAATCATACAATAACAATGCTTATTTACTGGCATTTCAGAAAAAAATAAAACAATTGAATTGTATATTATGTAAATAAATAATAAATTATATAATATTTTTATTTTATATTTAAGTTTTATATAATTATAGGGATATATAATCAGTTTCGTATCACATTTTATATTTAAATCATTCATCAGTCAGTCAGAGATAGTAATAAAAAAAGCTAAATGTGTGTCGATAAAAATTCGAATCGGTCCACATTTTTACCAATCAAAACTGTCATCATAATAATGCTATCTGTCAGATTTTCGGGTTAAGTCATCATACAAAGTGCGGCGAAATTGCAAAAAGGTGAGTGACCAGCCTAAAAATCACCTCCACTGGGATCGAGTTGCACACCAATCAAGTTTTCGAAACATTCGAGTTAACCCATCTGTAAACGACCATTCTATCTTATATGAAGCTCATAAGCTCTGACACCTTAAAGTATCATTTTGGAAGAGTAACTTTAAAATTGAATATTTTCTATGACCCTTCTCTCGGTGGGTCCAGAAGTCTTTTTTTCTTTAAGAAGAAAACTTTGTTTTTAAGCTCCCTACAAAACATTTGACCTTAAGTACAACGACGTTGCCTCTAGCCCTTATTACGTCTTGTAAGTGACGAGACTTCCTTGCATTAAGTTTGACAAGTACTCATACGACTATTGATTTTCTTTTAAAATTCAGAATGATTGCAAAGGGCCTATCAATTTCCTATAGGGTTGAGATGGGTCTGCTTCCTGGCCACTATAACAAAGTTGTCGTAATCAAAAAAGTATTGTGATACCTATAAATAAAAAAAAAATTAAAATAAATTATCAACAAATTGTATTGTGGTCGACGTAGAGTAACTTCACGGTAAACATATCATAATTTTTTAGACTAACTAAAAATGCACGTAAGATCACAGTAGCGAATTAGTAATCAGCTCAACCAGGCATAAGAATAACCAGTGGCGAATTTAGAACCTGAGAGGTCCGAAGCGCAATTCAATTTGAGGCCCTCCTCTATATGGGGCATTCCACACCAAATCGACCACTTTTGAACCCGACCCCTTTTGATTTTCCTGAAATTTTTACATATTATACTATCCCACCAAAAACAGTTTTGTGAATTTTTTCAAAATTTTTTACTCAACCCAAAAAAAGTTACAAATTTTTAAAAAAACTGATGTTTTTTCTTCAAACGATCATAACTATTTCAAAAATTGACTAATCGGAACGTTTTTTTTGTCTTTAAACGTACTATTCAGGAAAAAATATTCAAACTTGTATTCTACAAAATTTTTCATTTTTTCGGAAATAATCATTGATTTTTCAAATTTCGACACTTTTGATTTTTTTTATTTAAAAAAAAACTCTGATTTATTCCGCGTATAACAATGCAAACCCCATAATGGGCCGATATTTCTTTCTATTTTTTTTGTTTAATTAAAAAATATTTTGTTTTATTTTTACGCAAAAATATTTTTCAATTAAACAAAATAAATAGTAAGAAATGTCGGCCCATTATGGGGTTTGCGTTGTTATACGCGGAATAAACCAGAGATTGTTTTGAAATAAAAAGTTGAAATTTGAAAAATCAATGATTAATTATTTCTGAAAAAATGAAAAATTTTGTAGAATACAAGTTTGAATATTTTTTCCTGAAAAGTACGTTTAAAGACAAAAAACAAAAAAAAAACGTTCCGATTAGTCAATTTTTGAAATAGTTATGATTGTTTGAAGAAAAAAACATCAGTTTTTCTAAAAATTCGTAACTTTTTTTGGGTTGAGTAAAAAATTTTGAAAAAATTCACAAAACTGTTTTTGGTAGGATAGTATAATATGTAAAAATTTCAGGAAAATCAAAAGGGGTCGGGTTCAAAAGTGGTCGATTTGGTGTGGAATGCCCCATATATATTTTCACTACCCGTACAGTGTGAATTCTAAGAGCACGTTTTTCACTCTGGTATGCACTAATACCGGTGGTTCAAAAAAAGTTAAATTTTACCTGTCGGTTTATGCTTAATGTTAAATTATTAATATCATGAAATTAAATATTGCAAAATTAACTTCTACATTAATTTGCTGAAGTCTAAATCATGGTCTACGAGACTAGTGATAGTAAATCAAATTAGTGGGAGTCTTATTCGAACTTTCCTGAAAGTGACCACCTGAAAAAACTGATCTAAAGTTTTTTCTTTTTTTGTTGTATTAATTAAAAACGTTGCAAATACTTAAGCATAATATAATATTTTTTAGAAGTTATTGAATATTTATGAGAATTAAGCTAATTAAATAATTAATTTACCTAAACATATATTTTTTGTCCAAATCACAGAATGCATAAAAATTATAATTAATTTATATATTTTAATTTTTGTAATTTAATTAGCATTTTAATTTTATTAAACAATATAAAAAATACATTATAAAATTAAAATAAATTCCCAGGTACCAACTCATAATCAAAATTGAGGTGCTTCTATATCAATAAAAAAAAAATATTATAAATGTGCATTTTAATAAAATATATAAAAAAAATCTATTCCAATTTTACAAAGCAACTAGAAAGTTCTGGATTGCATCCTTCAAATTCAACAATATTTCCCGATTTTAAGTTATCTTCATTGACACATGCACATCTGTGAGAATCTAATCCTGGTTCAAAAAATTTCCTAGGTACTCCTACCCAATTTCTTTCTATTCCACCACTGAAACAAAAACTCCGATCAAACTAAATCTTCCAAAACCACAAAATTACCTTTTCGTGGTACACCAAACTCGAGAACCTTGATCGGCAGTCCACTCAACATTGCAAGGAGGAAATTGAATTTTTGCAAGGTCTTCATTTGCTCCTTCACTCTTAGCAATTTTAACTAATTTTTTTATTTCTTTATAATACTGCGTCGTTTTCCCATTTTTATCAAAATATCTACCTATTAATTTTCCTTAAAAAAAACCAAATTGTTTACGTTCAGTTCCATCAAGTTAAACTTGCCACCTCACCAACTTTTTTGTAGTCTTTCTTATAAAAATCCAACCATTTCATTAATGCAAGCAAATCTTGCTTTTTTAAACCGGTCACATCGTCTGTTAGATCATCTCCTTCAAATTTTCCAGTGATAAATGACCTAGAAACATCACGTCCTAAAAATTTATGTTAACTCAAGTTCTTACGTTAAAAAACTACCGACAAAGGCGTTGTACGACTTTCCAGGTCCATAATGTTCTATGCCTTTGGTTACATCGAAAACATTTCCAAGTAGCGACAGATACAATTCGGGCCTCTTTATACCGTCGTATTGTTGTAGTTCTTCGATAGTAAATAATTTAACCGTCTTAACACCGACATTGTTTGAATAATTTAAGTACTTAAAAATATCCTCTTTGTAAAAACTTAAAATTACAGCCACTATTAGAGTAAATACTGATAAAATGATAACACTGATTTTAAACATGCTTAAATATTTTTTTTAAATATTATTTTGATGGAATGTAAACATAACCTAAAAATAATCAACAACTGTCATTTATTGTACAGGTTGCGGCAGTTGTTTTGGTCTTATAAAAAAAAATTCTCAGTTTCATAAGCACCGCATAATATCGTTGAATTTTGATTTGATACCTTGATATATTTATTTACTTAACCCAAAAATTTAAAAAGCAAAACTCAAGTTGAAAATTAACGAAACTTTATTCAAAATCGGGGGTTTTCGGCCTCATCCGGTTTCAAGGCTATCAAACGTCATATTGTGTGCGTCATACGTCAAAATTTGAAAATACTTTATTCGTGCAATAACTATAAACTATTATGTAATGTTAATTAATGACTAAATTTTACTTGGCATGTGCCAAAAGCGTAACATAGGATTTGGTCATCTAAACACGTGCGTGAAAAGCTGCAATCATGATTGTATTTATCCTCGACATGTAGCAAAAATTGGCACAAATGTTAGTTTATACGCTTTAAACGAAGTGAGGACGGACGTTGTTAAGGTATTAATAATATTTACAACGTAGTTTAGTTGTAATTGTTATAATATTATTTTTAGGTTCAGTTTAATCGAATAAAGGAAATGATAAAATCATGACAGTGTTTTCGAGGATTTTGACTTTTACTCGTAATTATCCCGTTGCTCGAGGAATGATATCTTATGCCATACTTTGGCCCACATCTTGTTTGATACAACAATCGATTGCAGGAAAAAGATGGCATAATTATGATTGGGCACAATGTGCACGGTTTTCGTTGTACGGTGGCTTGTTTACAGCTCCAACTTTGTACGGTTGGGTGAGAATCTCGACAATAATTTGGCCACTAAGTACTTTTAGATCTGCTGTTACAAAGGTATACTTTTTATTTTCAATTTTACTAAATAAGTGAAAGGTTTCTTACACACGGTCAACATTTTTACAATTAAAACTTAATTTTTTTGTTTTCTACTTTAAAATTTTCTTGCTGTCTTAAATTTTATTAAATTTATTTTGTAAAGGCTGTAGTTGAACAAATGACGTATGGACCGGCAGCTCTTGCTTGTTTCTTTTTTGGAATGAGTTTGCTCGAGCATCAAGATACTGAACGTGCAAAAAATGAAGTTAAAGCTAAATTTTTACCTACTTACAAGGTAACTTTTGTATATTACGTTATGGGAAAGGTTATAATATTTTTATTTTCAGTTTGGTGTGTGCTTTTGGCCAGTTTTCCAAACTGTTAATTTTTTCTTTGTTCCTGAAAGAAATCGCGTTCCTCTTGTAAGTGTTGGGAGCCTACTTTGGTGTTGCTTTTTATCTTACATGTACGACTTAGAAGCTAAACGAGAAGAAGAATTGAAATTAAGTGGAATCTTATTAACAAATAAAGCATGATTAAAGCAATTTTATAACTTTTTAACACGTGAAATTAATAATAAATAGGATTTTAAAATATTTTCTAGTTAACTAGAAATAATATTTCAGTTGGTCTAATTGTGTTCTAGGTAACACGACAATATTTTAAAATTCTATTTATTATTGAAGCACTAACTTATTGTTTGTGTGAATGTTTAGCATCAATTTGTAAATAAATACAGTACCTAATATAATAAATATACCATATGATAAATAGGATTGAAGAGAGGGAGGAAGATAAGGAACTGATGAAAGGGTTTCGAATCTTTTTACAAGCTTATTTTATAATTGGAGAGCTTCATTGCTGTTATAACATATTCCTTTCTCTCTCATCTGTTTATTGGAATAGTCACGGTATTTTATAGTTATTATTATTTTTAAGTAGACAATGTTATAAAATTTATTTATTTATTTATTCATTAAATGTATTTTTGTTACTAAAATTTTTACATTTAATTTTAAAAGTAATTCCTGTTCCACTGATATGTCAATAATATTACAAAGGTCTATGTTTTTACTTTCTTCAGTCAGCGCCGCTGTTATGAATAGATGGAGGGAGAATGTGCAAAAAATTATCTTCTAAAATTTAATTATAATCCTCAGATTATCCATTATCAACTCAGCTCGTTCAATCGGAAACTTCCTATCGCCGGGCGGTTATCGCGCGACCTTTTATAAAATTTTCCTTTGAAATTAAATTATACATTGGAATAAACTATCCAAACATTTATTTTTGGACACCAAAATTTTCTTTTTTAATTAATTTCTAAAAAGAAATAACACTAAGAAAAAATTTAAAAAAAATAAAACTTTGCTTTAAACACACTCTTTTTAAAAATCATCTACAAAAGTTTTCGTTTGCCAAATTTGGAACTATTCGGCTTGACTTGCCGATTGCGTATACTTTTTTAAATTTTTCACCATTACAAAATTGTCAAAAATTTTAATTTTTATAAAAACGAAAATCGGACTTCTTCACTCAAAATTCTTCATTTTTAAAATTTTGTCAACTTGTATAATAACATAATGAGGGATTACCTAAGAAATTTGTTACTAATTTTCTTTAATTATTTATTTCTGTTTGGAAAAAGTTACACTTCTAAAATATTTATAAAAGCGAATGTGCTTAAAATTATATAAGGAGGTAAATATCAGGAATAGGTTTTTTTGCATTGAATTCATAATATCTGAAAGTGTGAATTTAAATTAAAACAATGTAATTATTCATGATAGCCGAGTTACAAACCTGAAATGTCACAGCAAAACTTTTTAGCAAAAGACATAAGGGGTCTTATCACACAATTGTCTATTTTTGTTTTTTTTTCAATAACTTTCTCCTTTAGGAATGGCTAACATTCTAGTTCTTCTAGATGCTCTATGTTTTAGGGCACGTTTGCTGACCCTAAATGGATGCGGTTTGGAATGTATGTCTGGATATCTTGCTTTTGGTTTCGCCAATACTTTAATTCTTTTAGATGCTAAATATTTAGTTGATATGAGCATCTTGAGATTGCAGTAATAAATTTACTTACCTTTGGTTTTTAACGCTTTTTCCTCCACAACTCCAAGCTCAACTTCTGGTTCATTAATTAATTTATGTGAAGGAATAGTAGTCAAATTTAACACTCGTGCTGTTATTACGTAGGTTTTTGCACCTGGAGCTACCTAAAATGAAAAAACTTTTATTATTTCTACCATTTATTGCATTAAAACTTACCCCAGAACTAAATTTCCAACGTCTTGGCTGAACAAATTTTTTGCTTTTTTTGCGTGCTAAGGGAATAGCCAGTTTGACAGTTCTAGGAAATCTTGCATCACCTTCCATTTTTGTTAATTATTCAGTTTTGTGTGTCCGGGTGGCGTTACTATTATTTTTTTGTAAATATTTCTTGATTTTGCATGGTTTTTTTATTGTTTTCTTATTTTTTACTTTAAATTTGAAGATAAAATTTTGACTATTTTTGTAAATTATTGTTTATAAATTTTTGGTTTGACATGACTTGGATCTTTTTATAGTTTGAAGTGGATTTTTAAATTACTGCTATATTTTCTTCCATCTTAGTAGTTATAAGCTGTTTTTACTCAATACGATTTTATCAAGTGATTTTTTTTGGTAATCTTAAATCTTGGCCATCTTAGCATAGCATGATTGACTTTACGAAGTATATTGGAAGCGCAGCTCTTTTGACCCCTTTCTGCCTTCTGCTAGTCTCACCAACAACTAACTGTGTGTATAAGATCAGGATTTTCTCAACTTTATCTTTCTGGCAATTATTATTTTGTTGACACGAGACCAATTTTTTGTTGTTTTGATAGCTTTCCGAAAGATACGAAGAGTTGTTATGAAAGCATTGGCAGGAAAGGAGACTTGTCGATTTATGTAGGATTACATTTCCACTGTTAGTGCCAGTGGAGTTCTTGGTCATTCTTGAGCGCGATTTCGACTTTCATTGTGCTCACTTTAATTTTATCTTTGTTGAAAAGAGATTAAAAGAATTTTAAAATTTTTAATTTAGCCACGGCAGTGGAGTGATGTGATCGCTGGTTGCGTTACGAGCGGAAATTCTGAGTTCAAATCTCGGACGCATCAGAATTTCTTAGCTCAGCTTTCCAGTGGACATTCTCACTCCGTGGTGAATCAAAAAACCAACCAACCAACCAAAATACCCAATCTAAAAAAAAGACATAAACAAACAAAAATACTGAACAAATTAAAATTAACATTTAGAAGTGCTAATAACCCAGTAGTTGATGGACGTTAAAATGTAAATAAAAAAAAAAAAAATTTTAATTGTGTGAAATCAAATATTCAAAATATTTTTGCTTTAAATCTTTATTATGTTACGTTATTGCTTAAATTATTTTTGTTGCTATTATAAAAAAATTTTTAAATATATTCTCAATTACTTATTTATTTTCGTTCTATAGGTTTTGCCAATTCTTTAGTTCTAGCGGATGGTTTAGCTTTTAGAGCAAATGGACTAATTGTAAATGGATCTTCATTAAAGTCTGTATTTTTATCTGCTGCTCTCTTTTTGGGCATCGCCAATTCACAACATCGTGGAGTAGCTGTAAAAGTTTAATGAAATTCTAGAGTTTTGGGCAATGTAAATTTGGTTTACGTTTGCAAGTTCTAGCTCCTTTTGTAGTGGCTCCAATTTCACGAACAAATTCTTTGACTAATTTACGTGCAGGAGCTGCAGACAATTCTTTTGTTCTCTCTGTCAGCACATATTTTTTTGCAGCTTCTGACACACGTTGAGGATCTTTGTAATCTGGGTCTATAGATGGACGTAAGTATTTTTTTTCAGTATACTTTGGTTCCGCCATTTGATTCATATGATAAGCAATTTGTTGCAAATTTGCAATTTTGCCTTTCTAAAAATTTTAATTAATTATGAGCCAAATAAAAATAATATTACTGTTAATACTTTTATGCGTCTTGGTCCAAATACACGTTTAGGCAATGCACATTTAGATAACCACAGTGCTATTTTCTTATCTTTTTCTGCCTTTGTTAACACTGGTCTTTTAGACTTCTTTGAAGTAGGCTTAGCCATCATTCGTTGTCTTGCTAAACGTCTAAAGAAGTAAAATAAAGTTAATTATTGAAGTTATAACAATAATTGAGAATAAACGAACTTTTTTTTCAAATCTACCAATCCTTTTTTATAGTAGTTATATAAAGAATTCCACGAACTCTCAATAAATTTATCCATTTTAGTTTTGAACTTGGGTCCCAAGAAGCTAAACGATTTCTTGTTCAGTTTTAAATATCTTAAATAAATAAACAAAATGTAATAAATATCAAATATTTTTAAATTACTTTTGATTCTTGTTGAGGATTCTGACTAGGTTATTCTGAAATATCGATATGCAAAAACTTTGTAATAAATCATTACCTCATATTTGGTCTAGCCAAATGATCGGTTCTAGAGGTGCATTTACCAGCAAGCGTAGCTTGACTTAATCCGCTGCAAACTGGATTTTCTACCACATAATCATATTTTTCTCTTGTTTTGTAAGGAACCCTTTTACTCAATTCAATCAGTCTCCAATTTGTTGTCATTTGATATTTAAGTGCACTAGGACGAACTCCGGAATCGACAAATCCTGGTTTATAACGCGGAGGAACATATTTTTGGGTTGTTTTGCGTTTAACTGGAAGAGCTAGTAATATTGTTCTAAGGCTTTGAGGTTTTTCCGAGGGGTTTTCACTCTCCATTTTGATTATTCGATATTTAGATTAATTATGATTATTATACTGTTTTTTATTTAATTTTTTTTATTAGTATTTTTTTTAATATTTCATATTTTAAATGAGCCTAAAATATTTTACTGGAAATTTTGACAAATATATTTTTTATTTGAACATACTTGATTTGTTCAATAAAACATTTACATATTGGCCAAAAAAGTTGGGTTAACGTTCAATTGATATTTTACAGAATTTCATAATCAAATATTTTTATCAAATATTTGAGGAATGCTCAAATCACAGATAAAAGAATGATCAAATTGTGTATAGTACAATCCAAATAAATTGGCACTCGGGTCTTTGGTGTTAAGCATCGTCATTGGTTATAATATTGCACCAATATTGCGCCAATATGTGTGCTATAGCGGCGGGCATATTTAGAACTAAAATTTCAATTAATTTAAGCACTTGTAAATAAATACTTTATGTTACAAATAAAACTTGGACCTTAGTTACATATTTTTTGACTCAATATTATACCTATTATATTATTAATAAATGCAATATATCATTAGAACAAATTAATTATTTTACGTCAAGAACATTCAAGAACGTATTTACTTATTTTTAATTTGGGGTTCCTTCGTTAATTTTTGAGAAATTCAAAATTGGTGAAAGTCTTTTAGCTAACTGGCTTTTTCTGATCTCAATACATTTAATTGCTATTTTCCCATAACTTACACTAAACGAAGATATTTTACGAAATGGTAGAAGATAATATTTTGCTAGAAATGCAAAAATTATTTTTTTTTTACTTCTTTGGTTTATATAAATAATGTAACGCTCTGCATAAGACCATCGTTTTTGTTTTTCTCCTTATTTATTTTTTGTGGCTTCTTTCTTCATTTCTTTGGTATTCTTTTTTAATTTTTTCTTTTCCTTTTCACTGATTTTTGCATTGTTTTCCGTACTTCGTGCCTAGTTTGATTTAAAATAAAAAATGAATTGAAAAATTACAAAAACGGAAATTTTTACCACGTAGGTGAGTTTTTCACTTGCTTTATAGTCGACCATTTTAGCTAATTCAGATAATCTCCAATTCTCTTTAGCTTTTCCTCTAATTGCACTGGGACGCACCCCGGAATCCACGACTCCAGGGATATAACGTGGAGGAACATATTTTTTCGTTCTTCTGCGTTTACATGGAATGGCTAATAAATCTGTTCTAAGACTTCTACGAAAATCACCTTCCATTTTTATTATTATTTATAACAGTTTGCTCTCAAAAATTTAGAAATGTGGAATTTCTTTGTCTAATTTGTTACTACTTTTCGTTTTTTAATGATTTTATATTTTTATAAGCATGTTATTGTATTACTGAGAATTTTGACAAGTTACTTTTTTTTATTTCATAAGCTATTTGATTTGCTTGCAATTTTGAATCAGTTGATTTTGACTTCTAAGGTGAGTTAGGATATTGAGTTTTTCCACTTATTACGTGTGATTTTCCTGCAAACTCTAAAGTAGCGTAGGCTTAAATTAGTTGGGTCTATAAAAACCAATTTTTGAAACATTAGAAACGGAAGAAGTGGAGGAAGTTCAATGTCTCACTGTAGGACCTCCTTTTTTAATTTAAGCATTTTTATTTATCTTTGCAATGATGTTTTCTTGACGATTCAAGATTAGTTTTTTGTTTTGGTGAAATACGGAACCAAAAACTACTAATACTTGCACATCTGGCATAGCAGAAGAAATGTCTTTGGATTAGTTTTTCTTAGCGGAAGTTTGGGATTATAGTAGAAATGTCACCTGTTTCGACATTAGCGTGATACACACAAGAAATACACACCATGTGACGGAAAATTGTGGCATTGGATTCCAAAAGGGTGAAGAAAAAAGAGGAAGACCACTTAGGAGCTGGAAGAAAAACGCTATAAAATTACAAGATTACTGAACCAAGAAATAAAATAAAAATAAGAACGGAATGAAAAATAATTATAAAAATTACAATTTAGTTTATTATAAATTAGACCTTAGTTACATGTTACTTTTTTTGACTTAACATTTACAATTACGACGAATAAATTAACCCAAACTTTTATGTCCATTAATCCCTTTCAGTAGGCTTAGATAATTCCAATATTCTAGCGGAAGCTTTATATTTTAGAGCGTTTCTACTGATTTCAAATGGATTTTCTTTGAATTCGGTATCCTTTTCTTTTGCTGTTTTTCTTGGCACTGATAGTTCGGCAAATCTTGGAGAAACTATAACATTTGTGAATAAATTTTAACCTGCAAATGACTAAATATAATACGCAATGTTGATACCTTTACATGTCAAAGCAGATCTTTTAACTGCTCCAGGTTTAAATACAGGCTCTCTTATTAGTCTGTGAGGTGGACATTCGGCCAATTTTTTAACCCTCTCACTTATTTCATATGTTCGGGCTCCATCTGATATCTTTAAAAATGCAAAGTTATAATTATTATCTAATTTTTTTAAGTACATAATTGGAACTTACTCTTAACGGATCTACGTATTCAGGATCTATAGATGGACGAATAAATTTTTTGGTAACAAAATTTGGTCTTGCCATTATACTCATATGAGGGCCTATTTTCTTCAAGTCGGCAATTTTACGTGGCTAAATGAAAATAATTTAAAAGCAGAATGCTATCACCACAAATCAGTTTTACCTTTCCTGGTTTTGGCTTAAAGACTTTCTTTGGTTGAGCACAAACAGCTGCCCAAGCAGCAAATCTTTTTAAACGCTCTTCCATTAATTCTTTTGGCGATTTTTGTTTGCCAGGCTTTCCTAATTTACTACCTTTTTTACCTTTGCCACCTTTTGCAGAACCTTTGCCACCTTTTTTGGATTTGCGCCTTAATTTAAAAAGCAATTGTAAATGAAAAGAATTGTACATTATTATTTGCATATTGACTTACTTTTTCTTTATTTCTAGTAATTTTCTGTCATAGTAATAGTACAGAGATTTCCAAGTCTTATCAATATGTTTATCCATCGTTTTTACAAAACGAGGTCCCAAAAAGCTATACGCTTTTTTTTGTAGACGTAATTTCCTGTAACAAGATCTCCAATAATTACTGGGCATTTTCATATTGAATTTCTTCAATATTTTCAATATTTCTTCATTTTTTTTAGTGAAAACAAACTAAATTCTCGAAATTCTTGCCATCCCACAGGGTGCATTTATTTATATATTTAAAGCAAAGCATACCTTAAAGGGGTTGTAGCTAAATCATCGGTTCTCTTGGTGGCTTTTGCCTGGAGAGTCGACTGACTGATTCCTCCAAGTTTAAATAACCTTAGTGTAGGATCAACTCGTCGTCGTAACGTTGGCGTTGCTAATGTGTTAATTCTCCAGTTATCTTCTACTGGGCCTCTAACTGCACTAGGCCGTACCCCCGTATAAACTTTTCCGGTGTAAACTGGAGGTACGAACTTCTTAGTTCGCCTAGTTTTCTTAGGTGTTGCTAATAATAGCGTACGTAAATTACGAGGTGGAGACCGTGGAGTTTGAGTTTCCATTTCCTTAGTTTTCAAAAATTTGTACCAAACGCGGAAACAATATAAATTTCTATATTTATGGTTTTAATTTGCAGATTTTTTTCAATTAAATTGTTTTATATTTTATATGAAAATAGTAATAAACGAAGAATTTTGACGATTAAACGAAATGTAAAATTTTACGTGATTATTTTGATTGTTTGAATGTAGGTAACTTGATTTTTGGTCCTTATATTTTAATTAAAATTTTAAAGTTGAGGGGTGAAAGGATGAGATTTAAAAATTTGAAAATTACTAGGTATTTTTCTTCCTCGGTAAATCAACCGAAGTATTTTTTATATCGATATTTCATTTGGTTTAGGAAATATTTGGGGTGGAAACACAGAGTAAAAATACCCTAACTTTGAGCAATTCTAGGTTTGACTCCGAGATTATTCATGTCGTGGATTATTCCACGTTAAACTGTAGGTTCAGTTTAATAGTACAAGAGAAGTAAAAAAAACTCCATTTCGTACACATTTTGGTCCCAAGAAGAAGAAAATGGAAAAAATAGAGATGGAGAAAATAAGAAGGAAGAACATAAATGGAAAATATGTTGAATGTACGATGGAGAAATGTATAATAATGAAAAAATTAATGAAAAATGGAAACAAATCATTATTTATTCGTTCATATAATCGGGAGAAGTAATTAAACGAATAATTTTGTGACTGGAGGTCTCAGAAAAATGAAAGTGGCGAAGAAGAAAAAAAATACGAGAAACATAACAAACGAATATTAGAATGATGGGGAGAATTCCTTTCGTGAAATGCATCACAATAAATTTTTAAAGCGGAAGTCGCATGTTCCACAAAAACAAAATTTTTTAGAAATACCAACTAAAAAATTTATGGAGTGAAAGGATAACGCGACAAAAATGAATAAGGACATAAAAATAGTAAGTGTTTAAATTTATTTATTAAGTATCTTTGATTTTATTAAAATTACAATTAACTTTGGTTTAGTTTAAATTTTTGGATCAGTGCTTTTTAAACCTACAAAATTTTCAGATAAATCCCAAATCTTTTTTGCCGTAGCATCATCGAGTGCCTTAGTAGATAATGTACTTTTCTTGCAGTCCATGAAATATTTACCATTAACACCTTTAAGATCATCTGAGACTGCTAAATATATACTGGTCTGAGCGCCTTCTTGAACAGTTTTAAAAAAGTTTTTTGTTATTAACTTCAATGGCCAATTTAATGGAAATGGAACATTTCGCCATATTCCAGAATCGATCATTCCTGGATGTAAACAATTTGCAGTTACATTTGAATTTTTTAAACGTCTTGCTAATTCCATTGTAAAATGTATGTTAACATATTTTGAAACGTAATATATGTAAGGTGGAAAAAGAGCATCAACTGGATTTAATTTTTCTAAATTAACACAGGCCAAACGATATAATTCAGATGCTACAATCACAATCCGGCTTGGTCCTGATCTTTTCAAAATATCTAAAAAATGTTTGAATTTAATCAAAATTTTGTAATACTTTTTGCTGGTGATACATAGGCGTGTAGGAGCGTCTAAAAGATTGATTGAGGGGGCCAATAGTGAAATGTAAAATAATATAATTTTCAACTTGCGATTAATATTATAGTAAATCTGTGTTTTTCGTTGTAAAAAGAACTTTTTGAAACAAGGAAAGCCACAAAAGACAATTCGTTTATTAGCACTAACAGGAGGGGGATAATCGTCGGTCACTGGAAGACTACAATTTTATTTACCAAGTGATACTGACGTCGGATCTACCTGTCCGTATAATATCACGGTTGATAATCAACGTTGTCGTTTAAAAAAAATTTTTTCTCAATTAAATTGGAAATGAAATTGGCAAGAAAATTTTTGATTTGGCACTCATATGGCAAAAGATCAGGTTAGATAAGATTTAGAGAAGTGCGAAGGCCGAGTTATATAATTCGGGGAGAAGAAGACCATCTGTGAAAAACGAAAGAGGGAGGGGTCAAAAATTGCTGACAACCTTTATAAACGGCCCCTTAAATTCCAGAGTTGGTTTGAAAATGAATTTTGCCAATTTAACGTCATTTTTTTGTTTTGCCAATAGTATAATTAATTTTGGATGGAAATCAAAAACAATTTCGTCTACAGGACCTAAATATTTTGGCTGCTAATGGCTCTCTTGCCTTCGTACACCTACACGCCTGGTGATACATTTAAAATTCTTACGATTCCAGTTTTGGCATCAAAGTAAAGAAATTGTTAGAACTTCGAACCTTTTTTGATTTAATTTATCATATCACTCATCATCAGTTACTGTGACAAGAGAAAAAACAAGCTGATTTTCCGGATTTTCTTTCTAACAAAATATGACTCGTACATTAAATTAAATTGTCATTTTTATTATATATGTAAGTATTTGTAAAAAAATTTTCAAGTCAAAATATTCAAAATTGTTGTTGTGGCACTCCTTCAACGCAGGTCCGTTTTTTTTTTGGTGCCCAAACAAAATAAAATAAAAATAAAAGTGGTAATCTAAAACAAACAAAATAAAAATGGTTATTATCTACATAGTATTGACTCTCGTTTGTCGAAGGATTTCGTCGATAAAATATTTTGGGGCCGAAAAAAAAATTATTAAAATTTTTTTCTATTTTTTTTTGCAAAAATTTGATGTTATTATTGTTTATAACAATTAAACAAGAAACGATATCAAAAAAATACCTCGACAAACGAGAGTCAATACTATGTAGATAATAACCATTTTTTGTTTTTTTTTTCAGATCATCTAGACGTGAGATTTCATGTACACCGTCAAAAAAAGACGGACCTGCGTTGAAAGAGTGCCACAACGGCAATTTTGAATATTTCGACTTGAAAATTTTTTTACAAATACTTGAATATATAATAAAGATGACGGTTTAATTTAATTTAATGTATGAGTCATAATTTTGTTAGAAAAAAATTCGGGAAATTGGCCTGTTTTTTTTCTTGTCACAGTAGACTTCCCCCTTAATAATAGGAAAAAAGTTAGTTATACTTACTAATAAGTAAATGTGTTAAAAGGAACGGTCCAAAATGATTGGTCGCCATTGTTAGTTCCAGATTATCTTCAGTTACCCGAATTTTCGATTCTGCAGTGCCTGCATTGTGTATTAAAATATGTAATTTTGTTTCATTTTTATTAATATCCTCTGCAAATTTTCGAACCGATTTTAGGGACGAAAGATCTAAGTGTTTTGCAATTATATCATTATTTCCAGTTGATCGAATAATTTCATCTGAAAAGGAAAATATTGTCTTAAATTTTAGAAAAACATTAGTAGGTACATAAGGCGTATAAAAAGGCTTGACATAAAAAAACCAATAAAATAAAAAAATTAAAATAAAAAGATCCCAAAATTGTACTAAACTCTAAAATAATTTAAAAAAATTTGCATTGAATTTTGGGATCTTTTATGCAAAATTTTAAAAACAAGTCTTACATTTTTATTCATTTTGGTTTTTCTACATCAAAACAAACTATTTAAAAAAATGTTTATAGCAAATTTTGGGCTAGCAAAATCTTCTTCTTAGAAAAAATATGAACGGCTCTGATACGATCAAATTGGATACGGGCCTAGTTTTAGCCGTAGGCTTATGGTTTAGTATAACTTGACTGATGAGTAATTAAATCAATTATTTTGAATAGTAAATAAACTTTTTACTAGAAGATATAGATAAATATAGGTATTTAATAGAAAGTTGCTTGATGTCACGTTGAATTGTTATTAACATTCAAGTTTTAATGAACTTTCACGTATTATTGTACCTTTAAAAAAAATAAATGTAACTATATTACTTATGCACACCTAGCTTTCATTTTACGTTATTGTTAAATTTTTAAAATAGCAAGTAGGTACTCACTCAATAGATTAAAAAAAATCAACTCTCCAAAGATTTAGAAAGCTATTATAATCATGCAATCACGAGATTGTTATTATGTAAATATAAAATTTATTTAAATTGTAAGGGCTAAAAAAATTTCATTATTTCATGTGAGATGACATAGGTACAGGTGGACACCCCCTTGGATGATTATTTAAGTACATTTCTTTGAATTATTGAAATTTAAAAAAAATTGACATATTAGTGTATTATACCAACATAGATCTGAGGAGGCCAATTTAACAAATAAAACGTGCATCACGACAAACACGTCACTCATTGAGGTTATTTAGAATTTATGTTATTATTTTGAATTTAATTGGGAGCATCTTAACCGGTGAAGATTCTACACACGAAATACATAGATCACATGACCTAATTTGAACCATTTTGTAAAATTAAAAATTTCGCGTTACTAATGCAAAGTTCTCGAAATCAAAGCTCTTCAATTTAAAGAAAAATGTGGAAGTTTATTCAATGTTTCACTCAAAATTTTTATTTTTATTCTAAATTAATTATTTATATTCAAAGTAAGATGAGGTGGTTTAAAATAGCAATTAAATAAATATAATAGTAAAAAATAAAATAAAATTTAATGCAATTTAATGAATTGTTATCGTCCATTTGATAATATGTTATAATTTTTGGGATTAATGGGCATTAATTAATTAAATTACGAATTTCTTCAACGTTTTGCTATTTATTTTAAGCTTTATTTGTCATTTTCAATTAAAACAATTTTTTTATATGTAATTACTTCCTAACGAAGCTTAAAATAAATAGCAAAAAAAATGCTGCGAAATAAGGCAAATTAACGCTATACTTTTTGGATGAGCGTCGCAAAAATCAAATATTTTGGAAATCTAGCCTTCAGTCTTTTTATATTTCTACTTGGCTATATTATCTACGTGTAAGCAAAGCACAAGAAAAAATTAATTATTCTTTATTAAATGCAAAGATTTTAATAAATCTCTATTACAATAAAATGTCAAGAAAGCCAAGAGGATTTGAACGGACTTTAGACCTTCTCTCCAAAACATGAAATTAAAAAAAATAATGTAAGTAAGTATGTATAATTTGATCTTGTCATCAAATACATCTTCAAAATTATTTTCTGGGTGCTATTTATGCCTTTTTGGTCTAATTCAGATACAGTTAGTTTGGCGACGAATAAAAAACTTACCTCTAACTTTAATAGCACTATCAATATTTCGACAGGCTAAAATAACCTTAGCTCCTCTTATGGCCAGTTCCCTAGCAGTTTCTAATCCAATTCCACCTGTCGCACCCGTTACGATAGCAACTTGGCCATCAATTCTTGAACGACTTAAGCAAATTCCACACGATAAGTATAAATATAATTTTAAAACAATTATAAATATTAAAGATGCAACACCCAATATTAATAAAATTACTTTAATTAGTTCAGGGCAAATTTCAAATCCATAAAGATACATTTTAATTTTTTTCTTTTTGAAAATTGGATTGAATCAAAAGCACATCACACACAAGAAGCACAAAAGCTTAACTGAAAATGTTCCAACGCAACTTTCTCCTGATGGCACGTGTATACCACCTTCCATGGTTCACGAACCCACAGAATGCAGTTGTTGCACTTGTTTGAAAGAAATGCACAAGTTGCATTTTAGATTATGCAGTCCAATTAATATTAGATACAGTAGGCTAACGCCTTTCTTCCATAATTATTAGAAAATTAATGTTCTTCCATTACCTATAATAAAATGGTAATAAATTTTTAGCATCTTTTTTAATTGAATTTTTATTTTATAATATAATAATAATTATTTTTATTATTAGTCCTATATACCCAAAATTACATCAAAGCCATAAAGTTGTTACTACCTAAATACATCAATACAAAACATTACAATAAAAATTTCAGCGTGGTGGAAATTGTAAATAATAAACTTTCTAAATTTTATGTTACCGTGGTAAATATTTAATTTGTAAGTAATTTGCATCACTTACAACATAAGAAGTGTAGATCAATAGTAATGTAATAGAACAAATTAAATAAATACATAATACACAGCAATTTACAAGATCTTTCATAGGTTGCAATAAATTACAATAAATTATTATTAATAACCTGTAAGAAAATCATTATATTTTTATCACGTAGGTTAATAATATAACAATAATAAAAAAGAACTATTAATGATAATTAATAATCCATAAGATAATTATTACATTTTCATATCTTGATCGCTGATATTTAAAATACTTTGCGTGCTCTTCCACAATTCTGCTCCATTTCTTGCACTGTGCGCTGATTTGGACATGTAGGATTTTTTGCAATCGACAAAATATTTACCAGTTTCATTAGCAACTTCATCAGATGATGATAAATAAACTATAGTTTGGCAACCTTCCTTACAACTTTTAAAACAATATTTATTGATTATGTTAACAGGAAGACTAAGAATTTTGGGAGTGGCATTCCAAATATCGGAATTGATGAAACCTGGATGAACACAGTTCACGGTTATATTGGTGTATTTAAGACGCTTTGCCAATTCCCTTGTAAAGCAAATATTTGCCAATTTAGAGTTAAAGTAATTCCATTGAGGAAGAAGAGAAGAATGCTTATTTAAACATTTGGTATCGACTGAACCTAAGAAGTGTGTAATTGAAGAAACAATTACTATTCTACTTGGTGCTGACTGTTTCAGTAGATCTAAAACAAAAATTGGAATTAGATCAGTGACATAGCTTGCCCTATTTGCCATTTGCCAGCTAGTGGCCCCTATACACGCCCCCCGCATTAGATGCTATTAAGTTTTAAATTAATAGCTTTTATTGTAGCGCTTTCTTTTGGAAAGTATTCTCGTAAAATTGTTTTACTGCAATTAATTTTTATGAGCTTGAAAACTTACCAATAAGTAGATTTGTTAACAGAAATGGTCCGAAGTGATTAGTTGCCATTGTCATTTCAATTCCATCAGCGCTTATAACATTTTTTGATAAACAAACTCCTGCGTTGTGAATTAATACATGTAATTGCGATTCACTGGAATTAATATCTTCAGCAAAACTGTAAATTGATTTATGCGATGATAAGTCAATATTTTTCAGTAAAACATTTGGATTTTTTGTTTCTTCTATTATTTCATCTATAAGTAATTCCAAAAATTATAAATTAGTGACTTTAGTGTAATTAGTAGGTACAAAAAAATTATTTATGAAAGTATACGATAGCATTTAATTAAAATTTTACAAAATAGTTATTACTGAAAATTTAAAACTAAATTTAAGTTTGTGGTACTGAAGAGCGATTCTGTGCTGAAGAAATGATGCTCGATCTGGATTCGTATCTGTAAAGTATTGGCTGCCAATAATAAATAAATCTAAATTTAAAGTGTCCCCATTTCGTACCTAGTCCACGAGACGTCAAAATATTAGTTTTATATAACCATGTTAATTTATGTAAAAGTTTTTTGCGTGGTTCTCTATTTACTATAATTTATTACTATAGCGTCAGAAAATAACACAAATTTTTTTTATTATGTTATGTATTTTGTTAATATAATTACCACTAGGTAAATAGTAATTTATTATTTCGCACAGTAATATACATAATCGCACACACGTTTATTAACAACTTTCAATTGCCAAACACTTAAAATCCTCATATTACCAAATCACGTACCAAGAACCTTTTTTGACATTAAAATGTCAAAAAAGATGAAATTTACTTAAATAATTGCTTATTCAGCTTGTGATGACTTTCTCAGACTTTCTTATAGTATATCTATTTTTGCATTTTATAAAACTATTGCGTGAGCATCATGATCTTTCATGATTGTTGGGTCATGGGTCTCGGTCATTGTTGTTCGGCCCCTATTCGAAATAATTTTAACCTTGGTGAGGTCCATTTTAACCTACGGATATACTCCACCATGAGGGCCATATTTGTGATACCTTCGGACTCACTTGGTGATTTAAGATTAAACGATTCAAAAGGAATTTTTAAAAAATCAAATTTTTTGATTTCATAGAACATAGAATTTTTTTTTAATTTTTGGTTGTCGAAGTTGAGTCGACATTCTAAACGCGTTGTAAATTTTATAGTAATAATATGTTCTATGACTCTTCTTCTTCTAGTGCTTATCCGTTCCGAATGTTGGCGATCATTATAGCGATGAGTACTTTGTCTGCCGCAGCTCTAAAAAGACCCACTGTTGTTGTGTTATACTATTTTCTCAAGTTCTTTAGCCATCTTATATCTTTCCTTATAGAATTAATTATAGTAACCCGTATCGTTGGATATTTCTCATAATATGTACTCTCCATTGATTTCGATACCAATATCTATATCTTCCAAAAACTTTTGCATAATTTGCTATGAATACACGTTGTGCAGTAGTGAAAACAGCACCCACCCCTGTTGAAGACTTCATTTAATTATAATGTTTTCAGAAAGATCTCTTTGGATTTTTATGGCCGTCTGGTTCCAGTATAAGTTACTGATAATTTATCAGCATTACAAATGCCTTATGATAGTTGATGAAACAGGTAATATATCAGAATTGACATCTCTCTATTTTTAGAAGAACCTTTCTTATGCCCATTGCATTGCGAAATCCAAATTGTGTGCGGCCCACGTGTTCTTCACGTTTTTCATAGATTCTCATATGAATTATTTTTTATGAAGAGTCACTATAATGAAAAAAGTTTTCTTCTTTATTTTTACTTTTCAAATACAAACTATTTTCAACTTTAAATGCAACGGAAAGAAATGGTAAGTTATAAATGTGTCTGGATTTTCGCTCGATTAATTTGACTTTTTGAACCACTTAATGACTTAATCAAATTTTGTTTGTTCTTCCAATTTTAACCAAATATTTTTGATTGACAAAATAAATCTCGATTGGTCAAATGAAACTGAAAATTACATTCTACAAAATAACACTTTTGGCACATCCATTCCTAGCTGCATGAATATCTTTAATTATTTGGTAGATGCCAATCGTCGGTGCATCAAAAAGTGGCGAATCAAAAATTATTTTTAGATCATCAAAAATACAATAAAAAAAAACGTATAAACGAATATGATATCAACATTTACTGCGTATAGTTCATATAATTAAATTACAGTAGCTTTCAGACATAATTTTCATTAATATTAAATTTTTAATAATTCAACATTAATTTTTATAGATATTCTGTTTTGTTTACATTTTTATATAAAAATTATCCAAAATAATAAACATGCAAAACAAAAGTTTGTTCGTTTTGATTTGTTGTTTTTGATTGTAAAATCAAAACAAGGTTAAAATGATATAAATCAAATTTGTATATTTTATAATGACTGGCTTATACCGAGGTTAATTTCTCTTTGTTCATGACAATTTTATATCATTTAACTACAATGAATATTCAACTTTTAAAAATTCTTTATAACCTAATTTGGTGGTGTAAAATTGGATTTTCAATAGGTACTAAATTTTTAACATTTAATCCTAATTATTTGATTGAAAAACTATATAAAACTTTACTTTTTTTTCAGATTTTGACGGATTTATATTTCTTGAGATCCCATGAGTTGAAAGAGACCTAACATCAAGAAATGTTTGAATATCTGTGTGTCACTGAATTTTGTATTCCCTCTAGCTCTCAAACCAATAAAAATTTTGCAATCAAATTTTATATATTGTCATATTATTTTTATGTGTATTTTTATAATTATAATTTTTATATTTTTATTTTGTAAATTTAAATTGTTACGCCTCTGGTGTAAGAGCTGAGGTGGGGAAATTTTTGATTTTTGGTGTGCATGAGGGGACTCCCGAGCGATCCACGGAGCTGGGAGGTCGCGGTTTTGAGCATTGCGAGATTTGATGTATAATTTTGAATAGTAAAATAAAATTTGAGTGCAGCGATAAGTTTTCGTGTATATTTTATTCTATTTTAGAAAAGAAGAGTAAATTTAAAAGAGAAAAAAATTGGAAAATTTTCAATAACGGAGTTTTGTTGAAGTGGGAATTTTTAATTTTGGAAAAGTGCAAGGTCGCAAGATAAAGGGTTTGAAAGATAACTTGGGCGATTGTTTGTTCATGTTCGATTGAGCGAGCTGGGATATGCATAAATAAGTTCGGCAGTTTTTTCATATGGTCGGATATTTTATGTCAATATATTAAATACTATTAAATAATTATAAATTATATTAAAACTTCAAAATATCGAGTTAATAATCTTTTGAATGTTCAATAAATCTTTTAATTAATTTTTAATTTATTAATAACTCGATATTTTGAAGTTTTAATATAATTTAATATCAACGAGTTAATAATTTATATATTTAAATACTCTTACACTAGGCTTTGGTTGAAATCGGGCCATGAAAACTTGAGAGTAGAAGTGATTCGCACAGATGGATTAACGAGATGAGATTGGTTTTTTGAAAATTTGTTTTACTTCATGTAATTAAGAGGTAGACTGTGCACGAAATGTGCTTTTAAAGATAAACTATTTTACTGTAATTTGTAATGAATTAATATAATACCTTTTAAGACTAACACATATAATATGGTAAATTCATGTGACGGTCACATATCTCTCACACAGTGGGACAGAACAACCACATCTGATATTTAAAATAAAAAATAAGAAAAATTTTGAGTTTTTTTAGCAACACTATTGAAAATTTTTTTCCAGAGTTCTAAAAACTTTAATATTAAATATTGATTATTATTAAATAAACCTTTAGTTACACACATATTTGGCAAAAAAAATTTCCCAACTAAGTTTTTAAATAGTTTATTATCTGGTTGTTTTCGTCCATTATATAAATTAATTTATTATTTTTTGGGTTTTTTGGACAATTCAATAAACTATATTCTTTTTTTAATTTAAGTCGACGTATCGCGAAACTTTTTTGTTTGCTTTATCAAGACTAAAAATATTTTAAAATATTCAAAGTGATAGAGCAAAATATGACAATTTTACAATGATATTGTGATATTATTATAACTATTAACGATGAACTATGAGCCAAACCATGAAGATCACCTAATAATAAAATAACTTATTAAATAGTTATTAAATTAAAATTAAATAGTTATAGTTATTTAATTATTAGGTGATCTTCATGGTTTGATTCATGGTTCATCGTTAATAGTTTTATATATCATAATATCATTGTAAAATTGTTATATTTTGTTCTATCACTTTTGAATACCTTTAAATAGTTTTGATAAAACGAACAATAAAGTTTCGCGAAACGTCGACTAAATTAAAAAAAGAATTATAGTTTATTGAGTTGTCCAAAAAAAAACAAAAAATAATAAATTATTTTTTTAAATAGTTTTTGAAATAGTTCTCGAATTTTCCCGAAAATTAAGTTCAATTCAATTTTGTAATGGCAGAGAAATAAAAAGAATGTTATAAAAATTCAAAAGGCTGTAAAGATCAAAAATCTTTATTGGCGAGGTAACTAGCAAACAAGCAACCAAACGCACTGAAATTTAACTATGACTTATGCAGGGTAACGGACCAGCTACCCAACCAGAGAAAAGTAACAATGGGGGTTCCCATTATAACAGATATAAATATAAAGATATGAATTTAAAGAGATGAATTTAAAGAGAATTTTTTGCGTGTGAACCAGCACTTAGTTTTTATTCTTTAATAATGTTATTAACATTCAAAACTACAATAAGAGATTTTTGATAAATCAGACCTGCTTTGGATAAAAACCGACTGTCAACGTCATTTGTAATTTTCAAAGTAGTTTGTTTTTTTAAGTTCTTATTCTATTTGCATCTTTCAAAAC
Source organism: Rhagonycha fulva (assembly GCA_905340355.1). Taxonomy (NCBI): domain Eukaryota; kingdom Metazoa; phylum Arthropoda; class Insecta; order Coleoptera; family Cantharidae; genus Rhagonycha; species Rhagonycha fulva. The sequence goes on from HG996559.1 coordinate 8,235,140, forward strand.
ATCTTTTTCGATATACAGTCGAGTCGCGAAATAGTGAATTAAATATGGCAAAGACCTTTCACTTTTACGGGGTTGTTCACTATTTCGGTACTTACAAAATTTACAATAAAGCCACGTTTTGAAAATTAAAGCTTTATTTTAAAGAAAATTGATGTTATTTTTGATTGTATTTGCTTTTTATTTAATTTAATAGTTAATACTTTTTCCCCTAAATTGATACACCAATATATAAAAATTCCATTTTATGCTAACGTTAAGCTGTGATTAGACGGCGCGAGTATGCCTCGCGCGTCAGATTCGCGAGGAAGATTCGCGCATCACTCCCGCGAGGCATCCCACGAATGGGATGCATGGTGAGTCATAATGCAGGGCGAGCCGCGCCAGTATCTGAATAACATGGAAACACCAACACGAAGTTTACACCGCGCAAGTATAAAAGTGCGAGGCACCTTTGAGGCGCGGTCGAGACCGACCTACCGACCGCTCGCAGGGCATATGCCTCGCGAGTCGTAATTCGCGCATAAAACCGTCTACACGATGCGAGGATTGATGCGCGAATCAGATTCGCGAGGCAAACTCGCGCTATTAAACGCAGCTTTACGCGTGAAATGAAGTGTAAATATAATACGTAATGTAAATTCTCAATGTTGGGGGAAGTCCCTATAAATGATGCCATTCAAACTGCAAGATTTATAGTACGCAGTTCGCTGTATCGGGGTTACCGCTGTTCGTTATATAGGAGTCCCATATACACTCAATGTTAAAATTTTTGTGTTCACTATTTCCGGTAGTTCACTATATACGGTATTCACTATTTCGCGACTCCACTGTATTTTCATTCTTATCTGTTGTAATAAGAAGCAGAATATTGAAAAAAATTAAGTTACCATGTTATTTTCTTCAATATAATTATGATGAAATGGCCACAACAAGTTTAAATATTTTAAATTGAATTAATATAAAGTATATAAAATATTTTGAAATTTAACTTGTGAAAATTACTTATAATTTTAGTAAATCAATCTAGTAATAATGTAAAACAATTCATGTGGAAAATGCTCCCAAAATTTCAAATTAATCAAATATTACCATAAAATGAGGTATATTCTGAGCACTGCAGAACTCCTAGTTCTATTTAAATTTTAACTGAACATTAGACCAATCTAAAGAAATCACTTTGATTAAATTATCATTTGTGATCAATTATTTTTATCAAATTTTTTGTTTAGAACGAATTTTGTGAAAGGTAGGTAAAATCATATGAAAATTTCCTACCCTAAACCGAAATTGTCCGTCCTTAAAGGGAATCCTGGATCCGCCCCTGTATAAAAACGTAAAGCGCTCTTTGTGTTGATGTTTTCTGGATATAGTTACAATTATTTTATATAAATTTTGATGTTATAATTATTTTTGATTAAAGTATTTTTAAATATACAGTGTGTTCACGAAAAGTGGTAAGATTGAATAATTTTTAAATATTACTAGATGCAATAAAGAGTTTAAATAGTTTTTTGTTCAACTCCAAATTTTCTATTGGAAACTGTCAAAGTATATTTTTTTATACTTCAAATTCAACCGGATGTAAACATAAATTTTTTTTTTCAAATGGCAACATGTCTTTTTTTAAACATTTTTGTAATCTGCAATTTTTTCCCTATAAATACATAAAAAATGTTCATAAGGTTATATAAGAAAAAATTCGAGGAAACACAAGATTTAAACAAACAATAATAATTTATTAATTACGTATGTAGAGTGCTATGAAAAACAAAACACCATTATTATGATTATTACCACCATTAGACTCTTTCTATAGAGTCATTTAAAAATGGTAGTTTAGGCAAATCTATCTTTGAATTTAAAAAATTTAAAAACCAAAATTAATTTAGCATCTATCAATTATCACCAAATCGCCAAAACTTCTGCAAAAATTAGAATTACATCTTGAACAAAATGGTGACAATTTTGAAAAATATATCAGAAAATGAAATGTTGTGTTTTCGGTGTCGTGATGTTTTGTTTTTCATGGCACTCTACATACCTATGTGTAAATAATCAGTAAATTATTATTGCTTGTTTAAATCTTACATTTTTTCAAATATTTTCTTATGTAACCTTATAAACATTTTATATGTATTTATAGAGAAAAACTTGCAGTTTGCCAAATTGTTAAAAAAAAACATGTTGCTATTTGAAAAAAAAATTTTATGCTTACTTCCGGTTGAATTGGAAGAATAAAAAAATATACTTTGGCAGTTTTCAATAGAAAATTTGAAGTTGAATAAAAAACTATTATTTAAACTTTTATTTGTATCTAGTAATATTTAAGAATTATTCACTGTTACCACTTTTCGTGAACACACTGTATATAAAATTAATCCTTTTTATATTTTATATTTTTTAATTATCTTTATTTTTAATTCTAAAAATTATAATTGAGGAATAAGTCGTTAATAATCTTTATGAAAATTTCTACCACAATGATTAAATAAATCAAAAAACATTAAAAATCAGGACCGTTCTCGTGATCGGAGGCCAATGAAAAAATGATAAGAAAAATTATAGAATTTAAAAAAACATTAAAAAATTACATGTTTTAAATTATGAAATAACGAGTTACATAGAATAAGAATCAACCGATGACTACACCGAAAATCGGCTTAAAGTAAACTACAGATAAAACCCTGAATTAGAATTTTTAGTAATTGGATTTTGTACTTTCAGAAAAAGTTCAGTTAAAACTAACTTGTTAATTTTTAAATTTACTTCGGTCATAACTTTGGAGTTCAAAAATAAAAAACTGAAAATTGATCAGTAAATTACAGCAGTATGGGTGTCAATTAATAAAGAGTTTCGGAAAATTTCCTTTCAGTTTTCCTCAAGTTTCAACTTTACTATTACGTACATGGTAAGTGTAAACTTGAAACTTGATATTTTGGCATTAAAAACTGTAAAAACTTGTAACAGAATAAACATTGGATTGTTATTAAAATTTATGTGTAAAAACCTCAATTTCCGCAGAAATAAAATTTTGTTCAAAAATAATTATCTTTGAATCAAGGAAAAAAATACAAATTTTCAATTCCCGTATATTTTATAAAAAATTACAAATCTAAATTCGAGAGAAAACAAAATAATCGAAAATTGTTCGATAAATAAATTTGAAAAAGTTTCGGGATATTTGGCTTCCCTAAAAGTGAGAGGGAACAATTTTTTAAGTTTTTATGAGGTTTTCATATTTAAATATCGAAATTTCAGCTTCGTGTTACGGAATTTTACTATGAAATTTTTTTTAGTCAGTGCCCCAAATTGCTTAGGTATATTTGAAATTGAAAGTATGTATACGTATTTTGTTTTGTTGTTGGTTTACTTTTTAGAAATAAAAAATTAATAAAAATTTTAATAATAAATTGTACCTAGTAATAACTATTTTGTAGCAGATGAAAAAATTAAATGCTTAAAAAGTAATAATAATTTCTTACTTTGAACTTTTTTTCCGGTCTCCATATTTCTGCAAGCCAAAATCACCCTTGCACCCTGTTGTGCTAACGCTTTAGCGGTTTCTTTTCCAATTCCACAATTTCCTCCGGTTACTATTACGGTTTTTCCGTTCATGTTTATGAAATTATCGAAAAAGCCAATAGTAAAAAGTTATGTGTGTTAAAAAATAAGCACAGTTTTTTAAATACGACTTTCGATAGATGCCGTTATGCCGGTTGTTTATGTACGGAGGATCACTATTGAATAAATCAAGGTGAGCTCTCTTCGTCGAATTTATACTTCCTAAACTACAAAATTTAATGTGACGTATACGTTTTCAATAATTTTTGTTTTATTAAAAATTTATAACACAAAACTTTTAATATTTACTACCAAAATTATTTGAAATGTGCGAGTAATTTATAAAGTCAATTTTAAAATTAAAATGTAGTTTACATTATTAGTAATTTTGGCAGTTATAGATTTTTGAAGCTCTTCGTGAATTTTGAGTTCATTTATTAAACAAAAATTTAAAAAAAGATTTTAATATTTTCTCTTTTTACAAAATTATTATTTTGTGTACCATATCACCTTGAACTTGAAAATTTCACACGTTTAATTTTTTTAAAATTATTATTCAATGACAAACTATCCTAATAAGAAAGATGAAAATTATATAAGAAATTTTAAATTAAAAATTACCAAAAAATTATTTTGTAAATTAATTTAATCAATACATACTTGAAGATGTAAGAATTGGTAGTCTTGATCGTGGTAGGGTCAATGATAAATGTATGTTTAAATCTCAAGATTTTTGCTCTTGTTTCACTAACAACACAATTTACTGACTTATTTAAATTAAATCGACTATTTCCGATGAAATGTAAATTTCTGGGAGCTATAATCAGTTTTGTTGAGATGAGTACAGGAATTAGATACATATCTTAAAAAAAAAGTATACGACAGCAAAGTATAATTTTCTTTAGAGCTCAAATATTTAGACGTAGAAGACAATCAAACAGTTTTATCTTTTTATCTAATCAACCCTAACTATTTCAATTTATATTTAAACTAATTTATTTAATCCACTTATAAGTTTTTTACTTTACCATACTACATAGTATGAGTATACGTAGTATGGGAAAGTATTGTAATAAAAGAAAAAAAAATTTAATTTTGACGGATTTATAGTCCTTGAGGTCCAAAGAGTTGAAAGAGACCAAACATCGAAAAATTTCTGTGTGTATGTATTATGTCACTGAAATTTTGTGTGCGCTCTAGCTCCCAAACCAATAAGAATTTTACTACCAAATTTTATATTTAGTACTTTTATATTGAGACTTATAGCTGATTAGATTTTGGTTAAAATCGGTAGTGATGCGCATGAATAGTTTAACGAGATGTCACTGCTTTTTTAAAAAAATATTTTAACTCTTGCAATTAAAGGTGATGGGCACAATTTGCAAGCCGCACCTAAGCGCCGAATAATATAGGCGGCCAAAAACAAACATTATTTTTACTTTCGTGTAATCTGAATTGAATAATATAGTTATATTTTTACTTTATTACAATAAATCAAAAAATATTTTTATGAATTAATTAGCGTAATATTATGTCAACTATGTAACGTTATAAAATTATTTTAGTCAGTTTTGATGTAGTACAATTATTGTATCTGACTTACATACATTGTACATTTGCAGACACGTTGTACAAAGCTAATGCAGATATTCTACAACAATGTTTTTGTAAAATATATTTACATCAATAACATTATTAATATTTATGTAATTAAAAATTACTTTATTAAAAAAATAAACGCTAAATTAGTCGCTAACTGGTGAATTTTTTTTTTGCTACATCCTTTGCCAGGACGTAACTGAAATAAAATTTACATAAAATTACTTGCTAAATAAATCAATTAATATAAACTGAACCTCTCTGACGTGATAAATGTATTTTATATTAATTGTAGTAAAATAAAAAAAAAGCGCCATGGATTTAAAAATAAATAAATAAATTTTAATGAGTTTCTATTATAAATTTTACTAATATAACCTTTTTGGTAAAAATTACTCAAAAATTAGTAAGTTCTTAATTAATAATTAGTAAGCAGCACTTAGTAATTGCGTCACCACCTTCGCTAAAAAAACAATTTATATAGGTAACTCGGATAGTTTAAATTTTCGAATAAAATATTATACAAAATTAAATGTCTGGTTTTCATTTCAAATTTATAGACATACATAACATTGATATACAAATGATAAAAATACTACAGTGGAACTTCGGTACTTCGAAATACGATGTGCCACAAAAAGAAGTTTGAGTTATCAAAACTTCGAATGAATTTCCAACTTATTTTGTTCGGCTTATAAATTTTTTCAAGTTGACTACTTTTCAAATTTTTTTCAAGAGATGACATTCCTAAATAACATAATCTAAACTGAAAAATGTTACTTTATTTTGGCATAATACAGTCAATTTCAGTTAATTCGGTTACCTATTAAGCCACATTCTTAGTAATTTATTGTTCTTACTCTATTTTGATGAAATACAGTAAATAAAATTCTTTTATTGTTATTAAAAATAACTGTGGGCCCGAAAAGGCAACCGCTTATTTTTGGCAAGTTAGATAATCTTTTATTTTTACACAATATTTTTATCAATTGGATACTTATTTGGATACATCCTACCTATCTAATGAAATTTTTTATTTGCACTAACTAATTGTTTGTAGAAAGCGGTCTAAAAGATACGATATATTAGATGATTTTTACATAAGATAAGTTAGTTATTAAAATTATAAAGTAAACATTATAATTTTTTAGACAAACTAAAACTGGATTGAACACTTTATAGAAATAAAAATATAAAATTATTACAATGTTATAACATTACGACGCTGTGATAACTTCATATTTTTAGTTCTAAAATTGTTCAAAATTTTGATATGTTTACTATCAAGTTGTACTATATCGATTACTCTATTATTGATTAAATTATTATTAATGGAAGATGCACAAAAAATTCTAACCTTGGTAATGATCCTGCTATGTTCAATGCTAAGCTCCTGGTTCGACGGAAGTAAGAAATTTTTTCTGACTTTGATAATGACCCTTGAATCGCACTGCCACCATCAAGGTGTAATCGTTTTGCAAAATATTCTTAAAATTAAATTTATTACACCCTCCAGGATAACTATAACTGTATTAAATTCTGTAACTTTTTTGAATCACCATCTTAGCGACAGTTACCTGGGCATTTTGGATTCCTTTACATTCAAAATTTATGTAAATGTTTTAAAATTGGCTTTAAAATAGGTGACTGGGAAACTTAAACCTACAACTATTTATTCATAGTCTCACTGTTCAGTTTGTATTTATTTTTCTCACATTATATTCGCAAATTACAAATTTTACGCATTATTTTAAACTTTTTGACCTTTAAAAAATAACTTTGCTTCGGCGCCATTCGGAAGTCAAGTTTATGACAAACAAATCTTATCTATAACAATAAACTAAATCCGCCACTGATGTGGTACAAAGTACATGAGAGAAAGGCCCTTATGTAGTATGTGATAAAATTTCGAACGTACTACATCGCAATCATATGCGAGGAAGTCCTGTTCACTGCAGTTTTGAAACCTACGAGATCAAATAATTCTGAAATAAATTTTAACTAATCTTGGTGTTTGGATTGCAACGCATTTCCAGAGTTTAGTTTTATTGGTAACCTCCTACATTTTTATTGCTATAATGCTTTTTCTTCCTTGGTCCTTGTGGTGTCTCCTTAGGTTCCCAGAATCATATTATTCCATTTTCCAGGGATAGAAAATTATCACGCCATGGACGGTCGAAAAGCAGTGGTCAAGCGAGTTGACTACGAACGCCGAATACCCGGTTTGAATCTCTCTCGGTTCTCCAGGTTGGGGGTTCTACTGGCGGGCTGGCTTCTCGTCCTAGGTAAAAAATGTAAAATGCTAACAAATCAAACGCCAATTTGCAAGGCTGGTAATTTTTCAAATGTAAATACTTTGAAATTATTATTTAACTTTTGGTTTCAAAAATAATAAAAATTAATTTTCTATTCTTAAAGAACGTAAGATAGTGCTTAAAGAAGTGAATAAATTTTCAACTTATTAGTTAGCAAACAATTTTCAATTTGTTGACCTAGTAACCGATTAACATGAAAATACGATGATGATGAATAGCAAGTACCGCTTTTAAGAAATTGTTAAGGTCAAAGAAATATAACTGAACGTTTTCTATTGTGATTAATTTCTCATTTACTTACCTACAATTGACACCAAAAAATGTAAACCAGATTAAATAATGTTTCCGTTAATCATTCGAAAACGTTATTTTAATTAATTTTTTTTAAGTCATTTTATTTTTAAACAATTTTATGTCTATGCCGATATAAAAATAGTTGGTCAGAATTTATTAAATTATTAAATCTTTTTTACTTTATTTGTATTTTTTTTTAAATTTGTATAATCCGGAAAATTCACAAATAAGAAAAATTGTATCTATCCCGAATTAGCAAAGTAGTCAGAAGCTAAGGTCTGAATCAAGAAGCTGAATCCAAAATATTTTAAAATTTTTGAAAGTGTTCCAACAATAATATGTGTTCAAAACTTGAAAATCAAATAATTCGAGTGGTTGGATTTTTACCTATGGTACCGGTAAGTGCATAATTTTTACCAATATCCTCTAATTTTTGGTTTTTTCCTGAAGAATTTGGTCTTCATTCTGGTTCATTTTCTACAATTTCAGCTTAAAAATTTTTGAATAGCTTTCGAAATTGTAATAAAATGTCAATTTTTTTAAATTCTGTTATATTCGCTTATCGCATCAAAACCTTTTCATTGTGGTTTTTAATTTCATCATTGTTTATGTGGAATAAACTTTAAAAATTGCACTCAGTAATTTACTGGTTTAACTTAATTTTTTACTAAAATATTTAACACATTTCAATAGATTCTTGTTGATAAACTAAAATGAACTATAATGTATGGTGATTACAACGTATAGAGCTAATTAATTTAAACGTTGCGTTGTATTTAAAAGTAACTGTTGTGTTTAATATAAAACTCATTTATTATTTTTATTTTGTACACCTATCAGACGTTTTGAGATCTTAAAAACTTTTTAACAAAAAATTAAACCGACCTCAAAAAGAAAACTAAAAAGCATAAAATAAATATATTACATTTTGAGTCTTAATAAGTAATGTAAGTAACTAAGTTTGAGTCGGTGCAGAGTGGGTGACTTTTGTTTTGATAATTTTTTTAAAGTAATTTAGTAATTGTTGATTTTTTGCACCGACTCAAAATTAGTTACTTACATTACTTATTAAGACTCAATATGTAATATATTTATTTTATGCTTTTTAGTTTCCTTTTTGAGGTTGGTTTAATTTTTGGTTAAAAAGTTTTTTATTTTTTAATTTTTAGTGATTAAAATCTACTAATTACTACCTTAATTAATTAATTTGCTCGATATAAAGTTTTTCTCCACACCGAGTTTCAACAGAATAGGTTGACAAGTGAAAAATCAATAAATGAAAAACCATCATTCCCTATTTTCTACCCTTACGGGTGCAATTTTCCCTTATTTTTTACCCTTACGAATGGAATTTTTTTATGAAATTTAAATGGGACCACCATGGAGGTATACTCTATCGAATAAAAAAATTCATCAAAATCGGATCACTCTGTAAAAAGTTATGCCCTAACATACATTAAAAAAAAAAAAACATACAAACAGACGAATTGAGAAACTCCTCCTTTTTTTAAAGTCGGTTTAAAATAAAGTCGGTTTAAATATTCTTAAAGTATAAAATTTATGTAATATTTTTCATAAACATTTTTCAACGCAGATATGCACTCTTCTCAAATTATCACACCCGAAGAGTTTTTTAATACCAATAATTGACATTTGAACTTGAAATAATACGGTCAGTGTCAACGAGTTTTACTTAAAGTTCGTGAACTCAAGACTAGTTAAAATTTTCGACAAGTAAACAACGGGAAAATTAGCTTTTCAAGAAACTTGCGCAATCAACATACCTTTGAATACATTTAAAAAGAAAGATAAATTACAACAATCAATGTTCCACGTGAGCGAGTAATTTTTTACCTGTTACTATTTTAAATTATCTAAATTATAATTATTAATAAAATTGGATATTTAAAATGAGTTAAAATAAGTTAATAAATCTTTATTATTTATATGATAAACACACACACACACACACATAAAGATATGTGTATGTTTAATGAAAAATCTAAGTTCTTAAATATCCTTCAACAAAGATTTATAATTATTTTGTTTCATATTAAACCAAAATATTGGCTTTTATTAATAACTAGTTGAAAAGCCCGTCCAAGGACGGGTAGCTAGCCGGTGGATCTCTATTTTAGCGGTATTAATTTTAAAAAAATGGTTTTCAAACACCAACACTAACATAAGCTCAACCGATGGATTTCTTGTTTTACAATCTTCATTTAAAAAAATAAATCCCTAATACTGACAATTTTAATTATTCACGTTCAAACGTCCTCAACGTTGGAAACTCGTTTGGTGTGTAACTCGATCCCAGGGGAGTAGATTTTAAGTTGCTAAAAACCAACGACAACAACCAATCCGAGTGCGTTGTGTGTCTTAAAAATATGACACGCTTAAGAAGTTGTATGTGCTGCCCGTTTATTATTGTGAAATACATTTATTGAAAATGTAAAAGTCGAATATTAAATTTTCTTAAGAGATAATCTTTGGATTAACCGAGATAAAATTTATATACAGGGTGGCCCTTTGAAAACGAAACAGACCTGTCCAAGCGTTTTTCCTTCTTTTATTCTTAAATGTCTTGAAATATCGGATATATTTCGCATTTTTGCAGCTTCAATTTTTTTGTTGAATAATTGATAAAACTTTAAAAAAATTATAGAACTGAATTCAGGGAAGCAAGACCTTTCAAATGAAGTGTTACTTGCCATATCATCCCTATTATCATTTTAGGGGTTGTCATCGCAACTCAAAGGGATGAAACAATACGGAAATAACATTAGTCGCAAAAGTTGTCCCCCTCAATGATAAAATTGACGTGTTTTTGTATTTCTTAAGAAAAAAATTCTTCTGGCCACAATCCCGTCTGTTTCGTTTTCAAAGGGCCACCCTGTATAAGTACCCCAGTTAAAACTTACTTTGTATGCAACTCGATGCCAGGAGAGGTGATTTTAAATTGGTAAAAAATTGGATCATTTAATTAATATAGCTGGTTCAACCGCGGCAGGCCCGTAGCTAGGATTTAATTTGGGGGGGGAGGGCACTTAAAAAATTTAAATTTTTGGTGGTTCCCCTTTCGAGAATTTTTATTATTTAAACAAGTTTTCCTTTACTTTAAAAAAAAAATTTTCTGAACATTTCGGGAGGCCTTCCCCCTGGCTACGGGCCTGAACCGCCTGAAATCAAGGTTGAAAACTTGATTGGTGTGCTACTCGATCCCAGGGGAGGTGATTTTAAGTTTGTATAATTAACGACAACGACCAATTAAATCGCGTTGTGTGTTTTTAAAAAATAACACGCTGCTACTGCTCCAAAGTGTAATTTTTTTTAGAACACACAGCGCACTCTGATTGGTCGTTGTCGTCGGTCGTACCAACTTAAAATTACTTTACCATTCCATATAGAAATATATATAACCTTTTCTGAATGGAGTACTAAGGTAATTTTAAGTTGGTACGACCAAAGACAACAACCAATCAGAGTGAAAAATGACACGCTGGAGCAACAGCGTGCTGGTCTTTTATATATGTGATTGATTATTATTAGAAGTACTCTGATCAAGTACTTACATTATTTCAGTTTTAATTGGATTTTTAAAATTAATATTCACAATTTTTAATTGGTTTCTATATGTGTATTATTTATGTTTACTACATTCTAAATTTGTATTTAAATTTTTATATTTTATTATAGAAGGACCTTCGGAGTCGGCAGAGCGCATAGGGCGATGCCCAACATAATTATATCTATTATTCTATGGTGCCCAACTTTAACCGGTTGACGCATGTTGCTCGGAGTAAATTTTGGCGAGGGGTTCAATAAGTGTAATTATAAAATAAAATTTGAACAATTAAAATTGTCAGTATTAGGATTTTTTTTTTAATAAAGATTGTTAAAAGAGAAATCCATAGGTTGAGCTTATGTTAGTGTTGGTATTTGATCCACCGGCTAGCTACCCGTCCGTGGACGGGCTTTTCACCTAGTTATAAAATAAAATTTATAAATACTAGGTCATTCAATAAAATTCAAAAAGCAAAATTAAAGTAACTTTATAACGATCTTTTTCGAGTTATCAAAGTTGCACTACATATTAATTGCGAAGTAGATTAATAAGTTGACTGCGAGATAACTCGTAATTTACTATGAGTTAAATAGGATTGTAATACAAGAATAAAAGTTGGTATCAGTTACCGGTTAGTGTGTTACAAAAATTTTTATTTTTATCAAAAACTTCGAACAATATTTTTGGGTAGATAACTGTGGCTTTTGTTGCAAAAATCTGACCACCTGTGATACATATGAAGGGGGGTAGAATTTCAGTGAAGTAAGTCATAATTACTTAATTGTTCAGTAATTAATGTTTTGCAAAATTAAAACTATAAAAAAAAGATTAAGAGTTGGGGGACTAAAAAAAAGAGAAATGACTAAAGGGTTCAAAGAAAAACATTTTAATATAATATAAGTTCTAATATTAAACGAAAAAATAATATTACAAGGATAACAGAAAATATGAAATAAAATTAGTTATACAACAATTTTGTAATTTTTGGCATGAACAATAAACGTAACTATAAGTTAATATAAGATGAGTATTTACAAAACATTATTTAAAAATTTACTAGGCTTAATATTCAACTTAATCAAAAATTGCTGAAGCTGCCAATTCCACATTCCAATTCGTTCGTTGTAAAGCTGCTTCACATTGTTCTCTATTCGCTACACCCAGTCTAAAAACAGTAGAGTATAATAATAATAACGTCTTAAATTAATGTTAATTTTTAAAAAACATACCTTAACAATTTCTCTATTTTAATTGAACGTATAGCTGCTGCAACATCCCAACCACAATTCTGCAACGTAGCAAGGCATAATTCTGTTTCGACATCTGGAATTTCATCTCTAATTCGACATACTTTATTATTTCGAAATTCTGGAGTCATTAGCCTCTCGGCATCTGCACTTAGCTATTAAAAAAAATTACTTTCACACCAATCTTTAGGTTTTATGCTCACACTTACTTGTCCTTGCTGCAATTTTCTTTGTATTTGTTGCATACTGATAGGTTGTCCCAGCACGACCAAAGGAGAAGGAGGTGCCGGTCTGTGTGGTTTCAGTAACTCTTCGGGTACGGAACTGTACAAATTTTCAGGTATTTCACTATAAACATTATCCCCTACTTCATTGTAAGTCCTCAAATTTGCTTCATATGTACTGAGTTCGCCATAACGTTGAGAATTATAATTTGAACTTAAATTTTGAGATCCGTAATTACTCTTTTGGGTGTTGTACGTCGTTCCACAAGTGTTGCTATATAAATTTGAGCCCAAAGTTAAATTCTTTTCGTACAAATCGTAATTACTTCGTGAACCACTTGCACCGTAATCAGATTGCACACTTGTTGGACGATTACTTCTAAATTCACCAAACTCAGATTCTCTCGGTTGAACATTATCCATGTTTGTAACACTTCTAATATTTTGAGATTCCATTAAATTACAGTTTTTGGTAGAACCATAACTATGAATATTATTTTTAATAGTAGAATCGTACCAAATTTTGTTAAAAACGTTTGTGGTGTTGGTATTTTTCTCAGATCTGTTGTTAATTGGACTTTTCACTAGTGAATATGGAGAGGTATCATAGTTTACAGTACTTGTACTTGCACAACCAAAATTTGATGACTTTGAAGGAGAAACGAAATTGTTAATGTTTTTTACGTTGGTGACCGAAGGTTTTGTTTCACAGTTTTTTGTTTTTATGGTTTGAGGTGGAGGTTCTAATATTGGAATGTTGGAAGAATTTTTCTTTAAACTTAAACTGTTTTCTAACTCTTTAATAAAATTATCATCTACTATAGTGTTTTGAATTTTTGAACCGTGCTGATTTGAAATTCCAGGTGAAAACTCACTGGTATTATACTTGGGTGATGTATTTGTAATTGAACACAAATTAGGAGAGTTGCAATTTGTTTGCTTTGGTAAAGTACCAAGAAGAAGAGGAGTATTCTGGGTTTGTTGTAAAACATGAGAATCAAAATTTGAGGTATCAAATGGATCGATTTGAATTTGTAAGTTTTGCATTTCCACAGTGTTACAATAACTAGGGGCTTCCTGATATGGTGGGGGCCCACTTCTTACAGTTGCTAAATCTTCTGGCCATGCATCTTCAAAAAACAAATATCAAAATAAACATAGTTTTTGCAACTTTTAAAATCAACAAATTGAAAAATTCAACTTACCTTCCTGTGGCATATCAATTGGTTCATCTAGAAGTGATAAATTTCTTGGGCTACTATGCATAACGGGAAGCTGTTGTATAGGACCATTTTGATCAGGAGAAATATCAATTAATAATTGCTCCTTCGCAGAACTGCCAGTAATTTTAGGCTGAGGTGGACGTGATGGTCTCGTTCGACTACTTTGTTCATTAAGCAGTTTTTGATAATTGTACTGTTTATCGGAACGTCGTATGGAAGACGACAAAGAAGCTAAAAAAAGTTTAATTTAAAAATATAATTTTATTGCTATTGAACTAACTATGTACCCGATTTTGAGATACTTTTTCTTTTATCTGACAGTTGTAAAGAAGAGTTGGACTCTCTTCGTAATCCAATCACATCTGGCGGCTCCATTGGGTTTTTCAGATACATATCATCTATGTAAGCGGGACTTCCCCAAGAATCACCAAATGCCGATCCATGTCCGGTGTGTATGAAGGAATTTTTTAGAGGTTTACTAATATCGTTAGAACAAGTGGGTCGTAATGGATCAACTACACACCTAAATAATCAAAAATAAAAAATGTAACTAAGAAAATAAGGTTCAATTAAAGTCCCAACCTTGGGAAAATTCCAATATCAAAAGTACGTTGATTTTGACCTTTCCACCAATAACAATCGGCTTTTCCATCTATAACTGCAATTGAGTCTCCAATGTGAACTGTTAATTTTCCTGGTTCGTCCTGTCGTTCAATTGCTTTCATAACACAGGATGAAAATTTACGACAAAATTCTTTTATTGTACCAAACATCGGTCTCTCTTGTGGATTTTTGTGCCAACACTGTAGGAGCAATTCGTATATTTTTGGAGGACAAGCTTCAGGGTAATGCAATCTTTCACCTTCGTTGTTAATCTTTCTCAAAATTTCAGAACCTAAAAGGAATAAAATCTAATTTGTCAATTCACTTCTCTGAAAAACAAAATTTACCGCTTAACCCAATCCAAGGTTCTTCACCAAAGGTGAACATTTCCCAGACTGTGACCCCAAACATCCAAACATCAGAAGCGTGACTAAATTGTCGATACCGTAGTGATTCGGGAGCACACCATGGAAAAGGAACTTTTTTATGTTCTGTCATAACATAGCAATCTTCTTGTTGCGGTAACGCTCGCATTAAACCAAAATCACCTATTTTTACCTAAAATAACACCATTACAGTTTGCCATATTAAGAACAATGTAAAAATATTTACCTTATCCTTACTCGACAGCAAAACATTTCGACAAGCAAGATCTCGATGTAAAAACCTTTTGCTTTCTAAATAAGCCATACCGGTTGCAACTTGAGCTGCATATTCGCATAACAACGGTACAGGTGTATGCTGGCATTCCTTTCTTAAACAATCTAATAGTGAACCCAGAGATGCTAATTCCGTAACCATCATCATGGGTTGTGATAGCACCACTCCATATAATCTACCAAATTACTTGTAAATAACTAATTTTTTTCAAAATGTCTGTTTTCTTTACCTTATAAGATTAGGGTGGCTTAAAGTGTGCATCGACTGAACTTCTTTTATAAAATCGTCAAAAATCCCAGGTTGGGTTAAAGCATCGGCTTTTAAAACTTTAACGGCTACTGCTAATGAACGTCCAGTAGGACTTGTCCACTCGCCTAGCAAAACAAACTTAGAAATGAAGTGAATATTTTAATAATGTATACGTTACCTCTTCTAACGACACCAAAAGATCCATCACCAAGTTTGACAGATAATGTCACATCTCTCTCTTGTATCAAACAAGTAAGACTAAGAGAAATTCCATCATCAATTCCATTTTTCTTGTTAGATGTTTGTTTGGGAATGAGTTTAGTTAAAATGTTACGTTTCCATTGTTGAGCTTTCTTCTTTTTCACTGCATCTATGAGTCTCCTGGCACCGGGTTTGCTAAGACCTATCTTTTCCAAGTCTTGGGGTTGTACATAATCAAAGTGTTCAAGACGAGTTACTTGTAAATCGTCACGTATAGGTGTTAAAAATTGCATTAGCTGCACATCTTGCAACACTTCGCACAGCCATTCGATTCCCTCCTCGGACATACTTTTAAGTATCTGTGAAATGGTTAACAATATAAGTTACCTATTAACTAACTGGTGGACAATTTAACTCAATTATTCAATTTGTTTAAAAGCTTACAAAGTTTTAATAATAGAACAGGACAAACAAAAAATATGTTTAAGCGTGACAAATTCGAAATGCATTAAGTAATTACACAAGAAACACAAAAAGGAAATTACACTTTACCTAGTGGAAACCTTATAAAATTGTCTTCCTATCCCAAGAACGAGCATTTACGAAAAATGTACGTCAAGACCACAATTTGGCTTTTTTATTTCATCACATCACGAGATAAAAACTGACAGAGTTTCTTTCTTAGAATGTTATCATAATTAACATAGTCAATGCACTGAAAACAACAAAAACAAACGCATACTACTTGCTGCAGTAACGCAGCTTCCACCGCCTTTCATGTCACTTTTGACAACTGAAAAAATCCGTTTCACACCATACAAAATAATTTCTTCCTCGTAAATGTTCGTCAACTTCCTGTCCTGTAATACAATCACAGAATACAATTTAATCTGGCTATTACGCTTTTGCGTAGCGTATCAAAGAAACTATAAAAAATTGTTTTTGCATAAAATTATTTTATTTTTATATAATATTTTTTTAATACAGTGTGTGCCCCACTCAAGGTTCAGAAACTACAATAATCTTATAAACATCTGCCAAATTGTGTACATAAAACAGCAGCTGCCAATATTTTATTAAGAAAGCAAACTTTTGTAGGTGTATGCATGGGTATTTTATTTTTCAGGTTATTCTTCTGAACCCTTTAGTTGACCCGAAATCAGCATTTCAAAATGTAATCAATTATTCAAGAAAACTCATTGTTCATATCGCTAAACGCAAAACTAGTCTATTTATAATCCTAAAACAAGGCGGAAATCCGTAGTAGACGTTATTCAAAAATAAATTATTTTACTTCCACACAAATTTGGTGTTTCTCAGAGTAGGACTGGCCCAATTAGAAACTGGCTGTCGGAGAGGGACACCGCTAAAAAAAATCTATTTTGCAATTATTACATCAAATAAAATCTTAGTTGTCTGTCTGTTAGTAACGTAAAAATATCTTTTGTGATTATAGTAGGTAATAAATCTAGTACATAGAAACTAATCAAGCTAAAACTTGAAGCACCTGAAATAACGGAGGCTCCGTAAAAGGTGTATCAAAGCCTGTATGTAGTTCCATAAAAACTTTCTAACGTGAACCCCCCCCCAAAATGTTTTTAAATGACCTTTTTTAAAACCCTATTTCCTAATTAAGAGGGGCATTTTTTTCAAGGCCCTTTTAATTTAATCAACAGATGGCGCCTACTTAAATATTTTTATAAAATAAGAGGAATTTGCTATATTTAAAATATAGCAAATTTGTTGAGATAATACTATTCTATAAACAATATTCTTTATCTTAAGCTATTTTGAGTTCGTATTGAGTATGTCAAAACACACCCACTTACAAAAAAAGATAATTAAACTTTAATTATGAATTGTGTTTTTATAAATAAATATTACGAACCCAAAATAGCTTAAGATCAAGAATATTGTTTATAGAATAGTATTATCTCAACGAATTTGCTATATTTTAAATACAAAAGAATCCTCTTATTTTATAAAAAATTTAAGTAGGCGCCATCTGTTGATTAAATTAAAAGGGCCCTGAAAAAAATGCCCCTCTTAATAGAATATCAAGAAAACTTTCTTTTGCCGCCCCCTGCCCTAGCTACGCTATTATGACTATAATTAAAAAAACATAATTTGATTTTTGATCAAAAAACCAATACTGCTTTTCGAAACAAATGCTTATACAAAATTATTGGCCTAGAATGGTTATTTTAAATTGGTAAATTTCAAAATTGTAATTATGCTATTATCGAGTGATATCATCGAGTACCTACGCGGATTGGCGCATAATTTTTTTCCTTCTTTTTTTAAATTATTATTGTACCTACTATATGTATATATTTTAATAAGATTTTTGTGTTGACATAGAGGGGAGAGTTGAGGAGTTAAACTTTTATTGAACTGAGTTCTAGACAGCACTTACGTTGTATTGTCAAAAATTTCTATAAGTAAAGTCCCGGGTCTGCACAGAAATGTACTCGCGCCGAAATGTACTCGTACCGAAATGATTGCGTTGAACTGTACCATTTCCTTTAGATGGGTAGATTAATCTTTACGTATTAAGTGTAATAAGAAATAATGGTTGTGGTAATTTTATAATTTAGAATGTTGATAGATTAATCAATTTAATTTTAATTGTTCAATACAGTGAAACCTTTCAAGTTCGACACAAACGAGACCGATTTCCTCTATTTTTCTAACAAAGTGTCAGTACTCAGGCCCGTAGCCAAGGGAAGCACCTGAGGGCACGTGCTCGCCCCCCTCCCCCCAAATGTTCAAAACTTTTTGAAGTAAAAGAAAATTTTTTATAATGACCGCGTTCGAATATTAGTTATTACTCCGAGTACTCGAGTAATCGGAGTGATTTCGTCTGCCATCTAATGAATTTTTATTGAAACTATCGATACATAACCTTAAATTTGCTTATATTGACAGCTTAAAAATTTTTTTCAACAAAAATTCGTTAGATGGCAGGTGAAATCACCGATTACTCCAGTACTCTGAGTAATATTTGAACGCGGTCATTAAGTCTGTTTCTTCAAACAGTTTGAAGAGTTTGAAACCGTCAGATGTATGCGCAGATTACAAATTACTACCTAAATTTGAAATTGCGCATGCGTCTGACAGTTGCAAACGGTTTCAAACTGCTGAAAGAACAGAAATAATAATAAAAATTCTCGGAAGGGGAATCACCGAAAATTTTACTCTTTACAAGTATTGTAAATACCCCCCCCCCCCCCCGAAATGAAATGCTAGCTACGGGCCTGTCGGTACTGGCACAGAAACCGAGATTGTAATAAATATCAAACATGTAATTTATTCATAGACTGTCTCATATTTTTCTCGATTATAATAACAACCTCCTCGTGAGATGAGGTAAGCTTCCGCCCACTTTTGTCGCTATTCACAGTGAAATTCTGAGAAGTGTCGAACTAGACAGAGTATTGACATCTGAAATATAAAATGTACCTGAATCCTAACACAAAAAATAGATCACGGTGCCAACGGACTATATGGAATTATTAAAGAATGGAGTTACCTCTACTGCCTTCTTTTTAAGGAAATCTTCTTTCAAAAACTTTAAAAAATCCGGAACTAAAGGGGCTGGCCCCAAAGAGCCGTTCTTCAGAACTAGAATTTTCTCACAGTCATGAAATTTCATATCAAGAATGAGAGCCTATGATCAAATAACAATGGTTCCTTCATTAATTAATTATAATTATTTACATTGGTTATTTCCGCCATGCCAAAATTTAAGTAAATGTTTTCAATTTTCTTGACCAAAATATTCCTCATTGAGTTCAAAAAAACTAGTTTTCGTTATCTGCTTATCTAAGAAAGATACTAAATTTGCTTTACATTCCCACGAAAGTGATGTAATGCGTTATCTGATTATGCATAAAATTTCTTTATCCAAAAAAAATTTTTAACTTCATTACCTACATTCTTGCAACGTTCAGTTTTATTGTTTGAATTGATATCGATAACTTAAAACAAATTTTGTTAATGTATCGGCTATTTTGCACGAAAACTATTGTGTGGGGATCTAGGACGATAACCCTGACTTGAAGATATTATATTTATTAAAGAAAACTCAACGGAATTTGATAGAAAATATTAAAATAAAGTGTTTTAGATGTGGATGAATGTTGTATATCAATTAGTTTAGCTAATAATTGATTTTAAAGTTTACAATTTTTGCACAAAAAGCGACCATAATGACCATTCTGTCACCCATCCGTGTGGATTTACTTACGCTTCAGGTTGAGCATAGCGAACGAGCACGGGAGCAGCAGTAGCATTTGCACCGTGGTAGCAAATGAAAATCACTGTTTAAGAGCGTCATTATCATCTTCTTCGTATTGCTTCTTGACAGAAGCGTCGTGACCAATTTAATATGTTATTATTAAATGGCTTTCTTGGCATCTTAATCTTAAGCAGATCTTAATCTTGGCAGTTTAAGAGCGTATTTGGCTTAAATTTGCCTAAAATAAAAGAGAGATCCACCCCTTCTTAGTTAGCACCTTTGTCGAGTTGAAAGGCATCCAGAGATATAATTAATTAGTAAAGTGTTAGTTAAAACGGTTCGAAGTGCTGTGAAGCGAACACGGACTTCTTAAAATAAAAATTAAAAAAAAAAAAAAAGAACTTTAAGAAGTCCGTGGAAGCGACCGGCGGGAAGGTAGCGCACGGAGAGACAATTTAAAACCTTAAATCAAATTCACATATTTGAAGAAGTAGGGGCAATTGACTACTAGACTCCTATGCATTGGAGGTGAGTAGGGCTTACTTACTAGCGGCGACTAATAAAAAGATCATGTATTTATGTTACTGACCGCTCGTTCATGTAAAATTTTTGAAAATTTTAAATAATAAGCCCCATTTACAATAATTCATAAATTCTTTCTTTTATTATTTCTTTTTGGTCCACTTCATCATCATATTTAGGGATAATTATGCACATATAATAAATACATACAGTAATAATTGTACAGCTAGTAGCTGCTTTCCCTATTCCCAAATTGCCAAGCGGCGTTTGGTTTTGTAAGCATTTTGCATTTTTTATCTACGACGAGAAGCCAGCCCAACGTAGAACCCCCAACCTGGAGGACCAGCGAGACAGCCAGAATAAAGTTGTACCTTCACCAGGATTCGAACCGGGTATTGAGCGTTCGTAGTCAACTTGCTTGACTATTACTCTCCAACCGTCTCTTTTTTGGACCATTTTCTATCATTATTCGCTTCAAAAATTTTTTCAATCAAAGTCAGTGTTGCTGACCACTCCCTCGTTCGTGTATACATACTCTTTGTTAAAGGGCGTGGAAAATGAGTTACGGCTATTGGTGAGGTGTTTACAATGCTTCACCACAGGCCAAGATCAGTTCTCGCCAAAAAGATGCAATGGGTATGTATGGTGGAAGTAATTTTACTACTGTACACTACGTGCCTTAGCTCTCTTGGTGCCTGTGCGTTGCCTTTCCTGTCAGACCCTTCTGGGTTCCCGGTGCTGTGTTTTCTGAGGTGGTCAACATCTACCACTTATTTGTAGTCAATTCATATGAAGGCTGATAACTGAACACTCCACTTCGCTGGAATGCTGAAGCAGCTGGTGCTAGATTATAGATACATACTTGCTATGCTGTGGCAAATTAGACAGCTGCTGCAGTTAATTGTATATCATGTTCAAGTCACAGAAAATACATGGTTCAGGGATTCTTTTAGCTTAAATTTTCCGATTCTGATTTACATGGAAAGGTTGGGTGGACTGTCTCAGAAACCCCGGTTAATTACGTTTGATTAAGCAGAAAGTCAATGTTTGTTTCTGTTAGCAGAACATTTGAGCTCCCTCACAGTAGAGGTGGCAGGTACTTGCTCATGGGGGGGAGCTTTCCCCCCTCCCAATGTTGCAGAAAGTTGGCAAAAAGTTGACAAAAACACCCAAAAGTTGGTCAATTTGCCATTTTTTTATGTCTAAATTTACTAAATGCTGCAAAACTTACAAAAAGTTGGCAATTTTGAATTAATTCAGTTGGCAAATTTGAAATTTTTCCCCCTCGAAGAAAGTTGGCTGGGCATGTCCCTGAGAGGTGGGCGGGGCCAACCTTATAGCTACGCCAATTCAATGTCGTTAAATGCCACTTTACAGTTGTTATCTTGAAAGATGAAGCTTACATCACAACCATCTGAATTAAGTACCGACTATTTTTTTTTTCAAGTTAGTTGTAGTAACATAAGTGCAACAAAGACACACGAACATAAATAATTCTTAAGGGTCTGATTTTAGAAATCTTATACGTCAATTGATTGAACTAAAGATCGAGAGCATTTATTTGATTGGTCTGACAAACAACCGTGGTCGTCATGGGCTTTAAGTGGAACGCACTGAAAAAAACAACAATGTCACCATTAATTCGGTAGCCAAAACAAACCACCTCCATATTATGTTCTATACTTTAATTATTTAAATTCAAAAGATTGAATCAAATAATTAATATAAACTTGAGTATGATAAATAAAAACAACTTATTTTTTAAATCATACAATTTTAATAAATAAACAAACTTACACAACTTTCAGCATCTAATTCTAATGCAAAAACGAAAGGATAATTTCAAAAATTAATTATTCGGTTTTTATTCTTTTCACAGCCATTTCACTGCTTTGAGAATTAGAGTCTTCGGAAAACGTCACGTGTGATGAGAAATCTGTAGGTCCTTGCATATCACTCACAGTTGAAAAGCCTAGGAAAAACACAATATTATGTTAACTTTAATTTAATAAATAATGAGCACACCTACATGTATTCGAATCTTCGGTAGCCATACTAAAACTAGAATTGCTAGAATCAACCACACCACCCTTCCGAGTCAAATTTTCTTTATTGGAATCCTTGTGCTTACTTTTCTTACTTTCATTATTAGCAACTGGTACCCACTTGTAAATTTTCATTGTCGTATCACCTATGGTGACCCATTTTTTCTCCCTGAAAATATTTTTGTAGGAATGATAACTAAAATGGATGCTGGTCAGCAATGTTCTTACCAGTGGCGAACCCGATCTACAACTTGCATAATCTTCTTAATATCATCTTTCGCTCTACTACGCGTTTCGGCTCTAAAGGAACGCGACATTTTTACAATATTAATTATTATTAAATGCAAATTATACTAAAATGTTCAACTACATCATGATTAACCTAGGCATCCAAACAATTTCAAACTTTTCAAACAGGTTTACCAATTGATTCCCTATCGTCTATGGAGAACCTTTAACATAGACGTGCCCTCATTGGGTACTTTTAATTCACGTTTCAATAATAAAAACGGGATCTTAACAAATTTGTTAAATTTACACCATAGAACACTAGGATAAACTGAAGCATTGTTTATGTTTCTAGAATTTACTGTATGGTATCAGCAGCGGATCCATGTAGAGAAAAATTATTATTATTTTTGAGATACCCATACGAAATTAATCATGAGACGCCCATGGATGCAAAACATTAGTTTGCCATCAAAACTAGGGTTAGCATCGAGGATTTCAAATTTTTATAGTTTTAATCGATACGACGAGAAAATTTCCACGATAAAGCTAAATTTTCCTAAAAAATCCAAAGATTTGGTAAAATAAAATCAAAAGTTGTGCTGATTTTTGACATATAGTCGTTTTTTGTTTGTTATTTGTGTCAGTTTAAACTATGGCCGATTCTGTTGAGTTGCGTATGAGTGTTGCTTCCATTAAAAGAGTAGATCCGTACATAAAAGATATAATTGCGACGTCAACTCACGTAGCTTTGTATAAGTTTAATCCAAATACGAACGAATGGGAGAAAACCGAAACAGAAGGTGCGTTGTTTTTATATAGCAGAAGTGGTGAACCATGGCACAGTATTATGATAATGAATAGATTAAATACTGACAATTTAATCGAGCCAATTGTAAAGGATTTTGAATATCAAATGCAACCGCCTTTCGTGCTATATCGAAATTCTAAAAACAACATTTTTGGTATTTGGTTTTATAATCGCGAAGAGTGCATCAACATTACCCATCTGTTAGAATCACTAATGGAGGGTCTTAAGGAGAAACAAGTGGAAAAGAGTAAGAAGGAGGCAACCGGAGGTAGTGGTATCGATATTTTTAGTATGCTCAGTAAAGCACAAGAGGATTTTAATAATAAAACTCCTAGTAAAGTAGAAGGACAATTACAACATTCAACCCCTCGTGCACTCGATGTACCCTCACAAAGTGTAATGGATTTTTTTGCTAAAGCCGGCACCACCAATAAAATTGTCAAAACTGTGGGTACCCCTTCGAATAGCAGCGATAATTTTATACACAAGTTAATAAACAATCCAGTTCATAGTGTCGAACATATTGAAAAGCAACAAAGATCTAAAACTCCACAAGATTCTAACCAAAAGAAAGAAAGTGAACTCAAACCTGTTCCGTTATTTTTTTCAAATTCTTTACAACCGGAACACCTTCAAAATAATAACTCATCTCTGCACCAACAAAGTACGCAAAACATATCTCCAATTTCGACTTCGTTGATGCAGTCCAATGGTCTTAACTTGGAGGAAAGGGACGCCATCACGATGTCGCCATTGGCAAAGTTTCTAGATACGCCATCTAAACCGCAACTCATGCCACCTATGATGTTTGCCACTTCGTCTCTCAAGGACAGGAAGGAAACCACTAGTAGTGCGGCAGAATTAAAAGACGTCAGTTTATTGACTACCGGACAACTTCAACAAGCTCTCATTTACCTGTTGAAAAACGACACAGATTTCATTACAAAAGTACATGAAGCATACACAAAATCGGTAAACGAGAAACTCAATTTAAGTAATTCCATTAAGTAATTGTTTTTAAATCTCTAACGTTTGTGCAGTTTATGTTTTTAAAGAAACGATTTATTTCCTATAATGATAAGTTAGAATTACTTTGTTTAGTTTTTTAGTGAACTGTTCATTTTAACGAGACTTCATGTGCAGCCCCAGTTTCTCATTGTGTTTGTGAAGTACTTTTATGTTTGTTTTAAAGTTACTTCTTAGAAATTAGAATTTAAGGTTCCAAATTTGAGTTTAGTCAATTACATTTTTATAGCTGACCAAGTGACGAATAATACTTTATTAGTTTTATTAAGGTCTTTGTGTGACATATCAAAATAAAATTTTTAAATAACTTTTCCAAGTACAATATGTTTTCGTATTCTAAATATTTTAGAAAAATGCAGTTTGTTTGGTGGAATCCAAAAGGAGATAACAGAAATTTGGGCATTTCTCATTGCCTAAGCAAAGTATTGCCGTTCTTTTTTTTATTTTGATACGTCACGTGGCGTTTTGAAATTTTTCTTATATCTTATTTTTTAAAGATGTTTTAATTGTTGCAAGTGTTGAATGTTATTTTTGAGCATTCTTATATTTGTTGCATGACTAAAATGTTAGTTATTTTTTAAATAAGTAATTGTTATTGCTGCACTTCTCAACCAGTTTGTCTCTTTTTTATGAATACACATGTTGTATGGAAATCAATGTATCTTTTGTAAATGCATTAGCATAACAATCGCAGCGTTCTAATGGGTCGAATTTTGTACATCCTGTAATCAAAAGTTAGCATAACTTGATGTATTTACTTATTAAATGTGACTTATCATAATTATTATTATGTGATATACCTAATATTATACTAAATAATGTGATGAATATTATTAGATAATAGACAATTTATAAATTTCATTTCGTGTATCTTTCTGTATTGTTACATATTCGACATAATATAAAAAATTAAATGTTCCAACTTCATCTCTGACTTCTATTTATTAATTTTTTTTTACTATGTCGGACGTTAAGCTTTAAACTAAAAATTTAGAAATGCCATTTATATTTTTTTTGGCATCTGAAATCCACAGTTTTAATTTTAATGTAATTTATGAGTATTCTTATGAGACTAAACTATGACATTGATGGATGAAGAAATAATTGATGAAGCTGTAGGAAAATTATAAACAGCCTCAGGACAATCCTGATATGGCAGACGAAAATGCCTTCGAAATGAAGCAATAGAAATTTTTCAATCTGTATCCAATAGAACGAGGAAATTATTTGTTATGTCAGGACTTGTTTGATGAAAGTTTTATTATAATTATTATTAATTCATTTTATTTTAGTTTCATTAAGAAAAACTATATACAGTGTGTTCACGAAAAGTGGTAACAGTGAATAATTCTTAAATATTACTAGATACAAAAAAAGTTTAAATAGTTTTTTATTCAACTCCAAATTTTCTATTGGAAACTGTCAAAGTATATTTTTTTATACTTCAAATTCAACCGGAAGTAAACATAAATTTTTTTTTCAAATAGCAACGTCTTTTTTTAACATTTTTGTAATCTGCAATTTTTTCTCTATAAATACATATAAAATGTTCATAAGGTTACATAAGAAAATATTTGAGAAAATGTAAGATTTAAACAAGCAATAATAATTTACTAATTATTTACACATAGGTATGTAGAGTGCCATGGCAAAAACAAAACATCACGACACCGAAAACACAACATTTCATTTATCTGATAAATTTTTCAAAATTGCCACCGTTTTGTTCAAGATATGATTCTAATTTTCGCAGAAGTTCTGGCGATTTGGTGATAATTGATAGATGCTAAATTAATTTTGATTTTTAAATTTAAAGATAGATTTGCCTAAACTACCATTTTTAAATGACTTCATAGATAGAGTCTAATGGTGTCATATCATAATAATGGTGTTTTGTTTTTCATAGCACTCTACATACGTAATTAATAAATTATTATTGTTTGTTTAAATCTTGTGTTTTCTCGAATTTTTTTTTATGTAACCTTATGAAAATTTTATATGTATTTATAGAGAAAAAATTGCAGATTACAAAAATGTTAAAAAAAAGACATGTTGCCATTTGAAAAAAAATATTTATGTTTACTTCCAGACCCCCCGGTTTTACATCAATTTCTTCACATTTTTGAATACATTTGTTTTGGTTTAGCCATACTTTTAATATTGTATAAATAAATAGTATTTAAAATTCTTTTTTGAACGTCGAGGGGGAGTAATGTTATTCAAATTACACCCGTTACCATAAGCACTTGTTACGGCCCTGGAGGAAAGAGTAAACGATCATTTTTATTTAAATGATCAAAGTAGATTTTTGAAATTCGTAGGTTTCAGTTTTTTTTTTGATTTTTTGTAATCTACGAGGGACGGGGTAATTATTAATTACTCACTTTTACAGCTACTACAAGTTCTACTGCTGCTCTCGTGTTGGTTCGCAACGCACAGCTTGTAGCGTAAGTAAATCAACACCTACCGTTAATAGAATGCCTCATAAAGGCGAATATCGTACAGATATTAGAAACTTTAAAATCGATTATTGCTAATCGATATAAAACATTTGTTCGTGATTCGTATCTAAAACGCTTCATTTTAATGTTATCTAACAAATCCTGTTGAGTTTTCTTTAATAAATATAATATCTTCTTGTACTAGATATCGTCCTAGACCCGCAATGTTCTATTAAAATTTGTAGGAGTTTCTTGTATACTGCATCTGTTGCAAATGGTTGCAAAAAAATTTTCTGCAGTTATTCAGTAGATAATAAACGAATTTTCTTCAATATTTAAACAATTCAAGCAAAAATATAATTCTGAAATAAATATTTTTTTAAATTTTTTCCATATTAAAAAGTGTTCGGCGCGGGAGCAACTCGATTAATACGGTTTGAAAATTTTTGGCACTTGTACATAAAAAGGTTCGCCGCCGCTAGTCTAGAGTAAGTACAATGAGTTCTCTTTTTTTTCCTAATTTTATAATATGGGAGTAAATAATTTTGAAAATGGGAGTAAATAATTTTGCGCGCTATTGATCTGGCATTTTGCATATGGCTTTCTGCGATAAATCGAAAATTGCTGTGGGGGGGGGGGGGGTGACCAGGGCGGGATAAATTTTTTGCTCAGTTTTTTGATATTCGGCGCCATTTTCAAGTTATTGCAAATTCAAAATCTTAAATTTAGTTATTGACCGATGCAATTTACCATTTGCAGACAAATTGTGAGAAATAGTATGTTATACCTTGGGATTAAAAGTGACTTTTCATGCTATGTGCGATTTTTGCACTCGGCTAGGTTCAAAAAGCATTTTGGAAAAATGGGAAAGGTGTTTGTGATCAAAAAAAGCGCGATTAGAAAATTTGCAAATTTGAGTTAAGTAATAATTTATTTCATTATGAATTTTAAAAACTTTTGCAGTTCTAATTTGCCGCTTAAATAATGAATGCAAGAATACCAATCGTAATCACACAAATTCAAATTTTACTGTCAAGCCATGTTTCTCTGTCATTTCATAACCTAATTCTTCAAAGTAAACGTTCACGTGCTAATAATATTTCTATTTTAAGTTAATTTAATAACAAAAATGGTCGCTAAAAAGAAGAAGAAGGTACATTATTGGTAAGATTTTACGTATAAAAAATTAAAGCAATTCTTTTTGTAGTATTCCGTTGGAGAAGGTGCACAATTTTTGTCCAGAGGGTCCGCACTTCGCAAGCTACAGCTGAACTTAAATAATTTCAGACGGTTATGCATTTTGAAAGGCATTTATCCCAGAGAACCACGAAATCGTAAGAGAGCGCAAAAGGGTAACACTTCAGTGAAAACTTTATACCACAAAAAAGACATCCAATTTTTGATGCAAGAACCCATCATAAATGAATTACGAGACTACAAAATATTTTATCGTAAGGTTGGACGTGCTAGGGCAGTGAAGGACTTCCAGAAAATGCGACGATATTTGGGTAAACATCCAACTCTGAAGTTAGACCAAATAGTGAAAGAACGATACCCTACGTTTGTCGACGCTTTGCGTGATTTAGACGATTGCTTGACTTTGTGTTTCTTGTTCAGTACTTTTCCATCACTGGATCACATTCCTCGTGAGCAATTTAAAACATGTCAACGTTTAACAATGGAATTTTTGCATTCAGTCATTGAAGCTAAAGCATTACGCAAAGTTTTTGTTTCTATCAAGGGTTATTACTATCAGGCAGAAATTTTGGGTCAAACAATCACTTGGATTGTTCCTCATCACTTTTCCTACCAACCTCAACAAAAAGGAGAAGTTGATTTTAAAATAATGTCTACGTTTGTTGAATTTTACACTATTATGTTGGGTTTTGTTAATTTTCGATTATATCATTCTTTAAATATTTATTATCCACCAAAATTGACTGGATTTGGAGTCAACGATATTGATAAAAAACTGGTCGACGAGGAAGCATACGTTTCTGAAAGAGTATCTGCTTTAAATGTTCCTTTGTCAAGAATTTCTGAAGAAACTCTAGAGGAAGTAGAAGTGGATGAATTTCCCAACGATGGAAGTACTGAAGAACTAGAAGAAGCAAAACAAGAAGCTTTGAAAGTTTCAAAACTTAAAACCTTGTTTAAAGGTTTGAAGGTCTTTTTAAATCGGGAAGTACCTCGTGAACCTCTCGTTTTTATGTTACGCTGTTTTGGGGCCGAAGTGTCATGGGAGAAAGATCTTTTTGTGGGATCAACGTTTGACGAAGCCGACGAAACTATTACACATCAAATTGCAGACAGACCTGTTTTGAGTAAGCAGTACATTTCACGATATTATATACAACCTCAGTGGATCTTTGATTCAATAAATGCAAGAGAACTTCTGCCTGTTAAAAACTATTTTATTGGCGCAACTTTGCCTCCACATTTATCACCGTTTGTGGATAAGAATCGTGATGCTGAAGAACAATACATTCCACCCGAAGAAAAGGCTTTGCATGATCCTTCTGTAGTTGAAGAAGCAAGCGAAGATAATGAAGAAGATGAGGTCGAGGAAGAAGAAGAAGAAGTTGATGATGAAGTTTCAGAAGCAGAAGAAGAACAAGAAACAGAAGATGAAACTCCATTAACAAAACCAAAACTATCCGTTAAAAGTGGTAAAATGGAAGTTGAACAACAACCTTGGGAGAAAGCTAAACAAGAGAGGATGGATTACAACTTGCGAGCCAAGATGGTGAAAAATAGACATAGAAAGTTATACAAGGATATGATGGAAAGTAGGAAGATAAAGGCGAAAGAAACGTGGTTATTAAAGAAGAAACGTCGTTTACATGATGAAACATTGAAAGAACAAAAAACAAAGAAGACCAAAGCAAAAGTTTTGTAAAATTTTGTTGTTGGTGTATTTTTCTTGCATTCTTGAAATAAAGTTTTTTTTTAAATTTTAAATTGCTGAAAAGAAAAGTATTTTTTTAAACATAAAAAGATGTTATATTTTTATTATTTTTTAACCAAATGATGTTACACTAATATTTTAGTAATGCCTTACAATTAAAAAATAGTTGTAGATGTTTTACATTGGTATTATCACATTTAAATAAAAAATTTTGCTTCAAAATCAATTCACAAGTCCTATTAGATTTTTGGGATCTCAGGTCTATCACTGTTGCGCATGAATGGATTAACGAGTTTTCTTCTGCTGATCACAAAATAGGTTACGTTTCCAAACCTAACGGCGTAAGTGTGCTTGCAATAAAATAAATTTGTGGTCCGTGAGAGCGGATATCTCGTTAATCCACTCATGCGCGTTAGTGGTGGACATCCGATTTTTGAGTAGAAATAGATTATAATATTTAATCAAATATCCAACAATTTCCTTTTTGATCAGTTTAAGAATCTTAAGATCTTGCGAAAGATTTATAGTGTCACTATCATGAACGTGAATGTTTCAAAGTTTTATAATGTTACGAGAAAAGTTGAGATATTTGGTTAATTTGTCTCGTCGTTTCTTATAAACCTGAAACCACGCCAGTATAAAGATTATCACTGCGACATTTAGAATTTTTTCTATTTTTTTTATCTTTTGTAAAACATCAACAACTTTTTTTGGCTGCAAAGTGCCTATTTTATTCTGTGAAAATACATCAATCATTATACTAAAATTAAGACTACATCAATAAAAAAAATACAAAAAGTATTGATATCATAAAAATAAATGTGGATTGAGAATATGATCGGTGTTTGTAGGATAGACATTGTATGAAAATTTTATTTTTGAAAAAATATTTTACATTAGTTGTTCTAGGACTACAAAGTTGATTTATTTATTAAATACTATGTCTACATATAAAGCAATTTCAAATTTTGAGATATGTAAAATACGATATGAATATATTGCCCTAAAATTTTAATTATTTGAGGAGGGAAAGAACTGGTAAGAATTAAAAAGGAAAAAGTTACAAAAATGTTGAGTCTTTTAATTCATTTAAAAATGTATTTTTATTAGCTTTTTAATTTTATTTAATAAAGTAGGAGAATAGGAAGACCTACCATACGTCACAGAGCAAAATTGATGTTCGTTTACGTGCATGCGCTTACATGCTGCAACAGGAAATCTATATCTGCATTACAAAATTCGCCCTTTGGTTATTAGCGATGGTATTTTATTTTACAATCTTATGATTTATAAAAGGGCGGAATGTTGTAATACGGCTACGATTTATACACAGATTATTTAAAAATTTAAATGAAGTGTAAGACCGATTGACTGTAAGACTATATTTTTTAATAGAAGATGTTCATAATATGTGAGAAGTGTGTAGAAGGAATTAACGGTATGGAGAAAACTTTGCAAAGTATTTAAAAAATTTTTTCGATACTCAGTCCAAATTCATATGAACTTTCTTTAGCGCCAATCTTTTAACTCGGTAATTACAGTTGTATTAATCTATTCACTATTCGTGCATGTACATAATATTATACCATACAATTAACGTGGAATTCAAACCACGACACACATAATTGAGCTACGTGCTATCTACGTTAAAGAAAGCAGGTCCCTGATGGTTTTTGGCTGTAAGCGCCGATAATCTCTAGTGTTAATAAATATAATCAAAGAAAAACAAAGCCGGCAATCGAATTCATTAAATGCAAAGATCGACGCTGGTCGGGCGTCACATAAAGCCTGCGTTCCTTGTGTTCGTACATTGACGCAAAATTTTAACTTCTATTCATCAAGCTCAGGCTTGGTAGGCCTGGCTCAGACTTAACTGGCAAATTATCAGAATTGAAATGTTACTCGGGCTGCACTGTATAAACCAAAGTTCGAGTTTTTAGCGTCGCGTCGTGCCAGCGTGGCGTCCTGAAATAAGAACCTAATAGTCCATAATAAATGAAACGCTTGCATTTTGTGTGTTTAATTTGTTTTTAGTAAAAAGTATATTATACATCTGTGGTTTGCATTCCACGTTAAATCGTAGGTTTCACAATAGTTTTTAATAAATTTGATCAAAGAGACCAACAGACAAAGTTGTTTTTGGTCAAGTAATGAATTGGATCCTTTTCTAGGAAAGTTTCCCAGAAAGAAAAAAGATTATTTTTTATTTTCAATGACTGTTATCGACACAACACAAAAAGACAAACTTTTGGTACAATGGCGTTATAAGAAATTTTATCTATGTTCTAAACTTTGGACCGGGCTCGCACTGCTCATTCTCAATAATAATAATAATGTAATACACTCAATTAGAGGTGCATTGAAAAAAATTTTTCCAGAAAGGCAATTTCATAGATTGAAAAGAAAAATACAATTTTTACAATAATTTTAGTGTATGTTTTATAAAAAATATTTAAAATGTTGAATTATTAACTCGTTGATATTAAATAATATTTAAACTTTAAAATATCGAATTATTAAAAAATTAAAAATTAATTAAACAATTTATTGAGCTTTCAGATGATTATTTCATCCGTCTTTAGAATAATTATCTAAAAGCTCAATAAATTGTTTAATTAATTTTTAATTTTTTAATAACTCGATATTTTAAAGTTTAAATATTATTTATGTTTTATAAATGTTTAATTTATTTAAGGGGGGAGGAGGGGCAATTGCACCCAACTCTCGGCCCTTGATTTACTATCGTTGACGTGTCGCCGCAACAAATATTTATATTTTGTCCAATACAACCTTAATTTGTTTGTATTAAGATGGACCTAATTGGAGAATGTTTGAATAATATTAATTATAACTTTTATACAAACTAAAAAACAAGCCATAAGAAGCTTTTTTCTACTCTATTCAGTTGTAAAGCAGTCATTCAGGCAGTGTTCTACGGAACGTATGGAATACCGATAGTTCCGCCCTGCATCAGTTGTAAAATGCCCACGAATGAGAATAATTCCTCAAGAGTAGTACAAAAAGAGAATTACATGATACTTTAAAATATAAATTGCATTGTACAACTTACACATCAAATTACAAATATGATAAAAGAAAAATTTTGGCACAAAGAATTATCATTAGTAGGTAAGTTTACAATATTTTGAAGAAATTGTCTCTGCGCACGTAAAGAATATATAAAAAATAATAATTGTACATTTGTACATAATACATTTTATTTGGGGTTTCCATTTTTGTAATTTTGCACAGAAAAAAATGTTTCGTGTTAAACTCACACAATTTTATGCTGTTGAAATTGTGCACTGAATAAGCCTAAATTGTGCTTTTGGTGAGCACAGCAGTTGTTAGAAATATGCAAAATTTTATACCTGGAAAATTGTATGTATATTCTCACCATAGTTGTGTTCTTAAGAAAATTTTTGAATTGTCCGTTTCAGCAACTATTCAAGTACAATTTTGCGTTTACAATTCGCATAATCTTAAGAACACAACTATGGTAAAAATATACAATACAATTTTCCAGGTATAAAGTTTTGCATATTTCTAACAACCGCTGTGCCCAGCAAAAGCGCAATTTAGGCTTATAACAGTATAAAATTGTGTGAGTTTAACACAAAACATTTTTTTCGGTGTACGGTAGTAAAAATAATTTTTCACTTTGGCGCTAAAAAGTTTTCGACTTTCCAATAAACAGTTGTTAAGGTGACTCTGCTTGTTACGAAGTCTTCTCACAAATTATGAAACCCCTTGGAAAATATAGTTTTTATAGTAATTCTACGTAGATAATAATACTCATATATTTTCTGTCACAGTTCTGTCATTTTACAGCAGTTACTTAAAAAACTTTCATACGAGTAGACAAGTATTTATCTCTTCTAACGATTAATTTTTTTCATTTGTTACTCAGCTCAATCTTTTTTAAATACGGTTTTCTCCGAAACCAAATTACTCTAATCCAATGATTGTAGGTAGTTACACAATTACCAAACGCTACATTTATTAGTTGGATTCATGGGCGAACCTAACGGGCAATCGTACGCTTTAGCGAAATCCCAAGAATTTGACAACGGTCCTAAAACGCGAATTGGACCTGGGGAGTGTACACTGGAACGCACCTTAGTTAATGCATCTTCTGGTCGCATAGACCCACACCATATTTGGGCATAATTTAAGAAAAATAGTTGATCGTGAGTCAAGTTCAACCCAGGCAAATCGGGCTCTTCTCCATGTGCCGCAACCCATTTTTTGTATGCCTATGCAAAAAAATATATTTTAATGATTTTCATGTAAAAAAAATGGAAATGCTTGTAAACACACATTAATTTTTTTGATTTAAAAGAAAAGATATTACACGCTTGATTTTGCAAACTATTACTTGATAACGAATGATTAATAACGTAATTTACCCTAAATGCTTCCTTGAGGCCTCCATTATCGGCAATATTTTCCCCTTGCGTCATTCTCCCGTTCACATATAGACCAACTTCATCAATTTTATATCGGGAATATTGATCTATAATACACTGTGCTCTGTCCCTGAAAGCTCTTATCGTGATGTTATTCCACCATTGCATCATATTACCATCTTTATCAAATTGACGACCTATTCAAACAAAGTGGTGTCATTTGTGAGATAACGAAATAGGTTATTTGCTATACATTACCTACCTTTATCATCAAAACCGTGAGTTAGTTCGTGTCCAATGACAACTCCTATGCCACCATAATTTAAAGACTTCGGAAAATGTTGACTATAGAATAATGGCTGTAATATACCAGCTGGAATAACTATAAAATATAATTTTAATCTAAAATTTACATCACACGATTTTGGAATAAACAACTTACCAATATCATTTTTATTGGGATTGTAAAATGCATTCACAATTGCTGGTTCCGTGGACCATTTATCTTTATCAACAGGTTGTCGTAATTTTTGCGAATTTTGATCGGCTTCAAATTTTAAAATGTTGAGTATATTTATCATAAATTTATCTACTGTGATGTTTAACTGAAAATAAAGATATTTCAAATGTAATAAAATTTATATAACTTCTGAATAACTTTTATTCAAAATTTAGTTTATTGTGTGGAAGGAAATATCGAATTGTTATAAAATATAGTCGGGCCTCAAGAAAATTAGATCCGCTACTTCTTTTATCAACAGAATATTTTTTGGAATTTCAAAACAGGATTAGCTATATTATAAAAATGGATGCTTTAAAAGTACATTGTACTTAGAAAACTAATTTTGTAACAATTAAAATTTTAATTAATATTTTAATCAACAAACTTGAGAGATTCCAATGAACTTTCATTGGTTTTTGACTTTTTTCCCTTTCAAAGTTTGTAGTTTTTTCTTATTTAAATTTAAAACATTTCACAGTCTTCAGCGACGGTGAAGGAATTTTTTCCAACATGATTTATGAGCTAAAAATATCTTTCTTAATCTGGATTCGAACCCCGGTGATATTAGAAGTAAAACTCCCCTATCAGGACGAGTAATAAATTAATGCATTTTTAAACTATGGCATATTTTTTGCTCTTATTAATACTGATACTTATAAACATCAAAAAATAAAATTACTTGCAAATTTAATTGATGAAGTATTTTAAACAAATATTTTTATATAAACAGTAAAATAGCTCATAATTTAAATTATTGTAATTCATTTAAAATAATTCATATTAATAAAGATTCAATATTTTGTATGTCGTGAAAATCCATTTTCAGGAACTCTTCCCTTCGACATTGTCATCAGCTAGCGATAGCGAGACTCAAGTAAGAAGACATTGTATACATAAGTGACAGGGTAAAAGTAATAAATTGGTTGATTTAAGAAACCGCGATTTTCTTTGACGCTGCGTTCTAGTAGATATTTTTTCTACGGGATTATACTTTTCTTACTTTTACGATTTGCAAATATTTTTAAAGATCTAAGACAAAGTAAAATAAATAAAAAGGAAAATAAATGTCAGTAAAAGGATAACACAAATACTTTGATACCAAAGTTTATTTAAATAATATTAAATATATTTTAAAAACTAATTTATATTATGTATTGTCGTGTTGCAAAACTACAATAAGGAAGAAAAAACAAAGTATTATAAGTGATAATTTTTATTTTTAATTTTGCAAAGATTTGGATTTTGAGAAAAAAATATTTTTTATTTGTTTGCGCAAATTTTTATTTAAGTCTTGACTTCTGTTATAAAGAAGTCGTTTCAACACCCCGGTTATTTTATAAAGCGCTTGTGCCTACATACAATAAATTTCAACAGCTAACGATTCTCTTAGAAGAATAAGTTGTACATTTATAATTTGTAAATATTTAGTAGAAAGTTTAAAGGTTTGTGTTGGCACCAGCAGTGGCCTAGTAGAAATTTAATTTAAAAAGTTATGAAGTGTTGGAAATTTTTATTTTTGAAAGCTTGACAAAAGAGCCGGAAAAAGAGTGAAAATTTTTTGGGTGACGTGGAGTGAGAGGGATGGGTACTTTGGGTTTTCCCGTATGTTTTGTTCAAGTGTCCAGATTTGAAGGCCATTTTGTGTATTAATTTTGAATGGTGTATTTTTTGAGCGTGCCATCTCAACATTTGGAATTGTGTATATCCTGAAAACGGGAGAATTTTGTGAATATTTTAAGAAACAAAAAACGTGGATCAGCTTAAGATAATTGAGGAAGTAATTTAATTTTGGAGTTTCAAGCTCAAAATATTGGAGAGACGAGTTTTGTTTGAACCAATTTATTAATAAATATTGCGTTTCAGTGAGAAATTTTCTTTGAATCTACCACGAGATATAATAAGATGCAATTAATTTTTTGGATAATCAAAATTTGGATTGGTGTCTTAGTTGAAGAATTTGGATCAAGATTTGGGGAAGATTAAGAAAAAGATACCCAACGATTTTTTTAAATTGGGGTGTTATAATGTCGTTGTTTAATTTTTATGCGTAAATTATTTTTCTTTTCTAACAAATTAAAGATTGTGTGATAAAAACATCCGTATTGCTTTTTCTTATCTTTTCGGCGCCGCAACTTCGAAACAAAAATTCAACCAAGGCATTTTTATCCTTGGCTATTTGAACATCAGTTGACTCCGCCGACCACGTCCACGAAAGGAATATCTGATTCAGGATGAATATTATAAAAAAACAAATTGGCGTACTACTTTTCTCGCGGTGTACGGCATGAAACAGATTCTGCTTTTTCATAATTGAATGTAGAACCATTCCGTTTTTGAGGATCGTTAAGTAAATAATAAAAATATTGCTAGGGCATATTTAGCAATTAAGATTTAGGGGATTCTCAACCTAGTAAAAAAATAGGTAAGAAAACAAGAACAACTTCTCAGCTTGAATTACTTCTTGTTAGCCAATTTTAGGAAAGCGAGGGTATCTTTTTCATCATAGCCTCATCAAGATTAATGTTATCCAAAATTATTCACTTGTGTATTTGTAGTTAACGCGGTAATAATTTATCTTTTATGTCAATTCGGCTATGAATTGATTTAAATAATTTTCAAATCATGGCAGTTTAGAATTTTTATTTTGAAGATTTGAAGAAAGGGCCATTTAAAATATGAATTGGTTTTCCGAAATTGTTAAGAATAATAGCCCTTTTTCTAAAATCGTTCAAGAAATACCAAAAATGGAAAATGTAGAATTGACAACTGTTGCGATTCAAACGCAACATTTAAGAATTTGCAAGATTATATAAATTTTGAATAATTTAAAGGTTCCTTCCAATGGTTTTCATAATTTTTCGTTAAAAGGATGACGAATTTTTTAATTTAAAAATTAATTAGTGAATTACTTATTCGATTTCATATTTTTTGGATACTCAAGTAATATGTTTATTTTTTGGACTAGCGATTTTATTCTAATCCAAATTATTTGAAATAATTTTGAAATTTTTGCGCGTAATATTTTAGGCTGTACTTCTTATTTATCTTATTTTGATAAATCACTACCACTACTCTGTTTGCTAATCTGTGGGTTTAACACAAAAGCTTGTTAATGTTTGTAGGCCAAATAACCCTTCAAGCTCCAGTGGAAAAGATGCCAAAGCCACAAATGTAAAATTGATATTTTATGCCTAAATACTCTTCAGAAACTTTTCTACTGAGTTTTTCAAATTTAACTATGATCATATTTTTTTAAGAAAAGGAGTACAAAAGTACTGACACGCATGATTGGATTAATGGATTAACGAGATTTTTTTAAATTTGCAACCAGTGGCGAGAAAAGACGGCCTTAGCTCTGACGTGCAATTTGATTCATATTTTACTGATTTCTTTTTTCTTCTGTCCGAGACAAGTAATTTTTTTACGTAATTTCTGTGGTTTTGTGGTGCGTAACTTTTCAGCGTCTCTTGCACTATTCATTTACAATCAAGGTAAAGGATCTGGCTCATTACTTTATCTTTTGCTTTCTACTAACTAACCAAAAGGGCACTTCTATTTTTTTCATTGCTACACAGCCCTGAAATTTATGTTTTTTGGCAGCAAAATTATTGACTCCCAAAACTCAACATTGCACAACTTCTGCACTCAATTTGTTTAGAAACCTTGAAATCTTAAAAGTTACATTTCAACCATCTTATCGGTCTTTTCTATTCTGAGCAGCCCTTCCATATAGCACACAATAACCTGTGGACGTCCTTTAAAAATCCATTTTAAGTACGCACGTCCAGGGACTATAAATGGACATACTTAAAACCTATATTACTGTACGTTTGTAGACCGTCCAAAGCAAGACGTTTGATGTATGTCCGTTTAAGTACGTACATTCATGGACTTTTCGGTTTTTCTGTGGACGTTCACGGTACTTTAAATGGACTTTCACCGTCGTTCAATGTTAAACATTAAACGTCCAGTTACAGACATCTTAATGACGTAACGGTTACGGACGTTTTGAGAAAGCACAATGTTGTGCCAAACGGCCTTTGTGTGGGCGTTCACGGTACTTTAAATGGACTTAACGGGTGTTCAATGGACGTACAGTCTTACGTTCATAGACAACATACGGACGTCCGCAGAGCTACTTTGTGCTATATGGGCTATGGCCAAGTTGGAATAGTCAACATGATAGTCAAACATATCTGTTGGAGTCAGTTCAGTTTTGTTTCTCTATCTGTAATATTTTCTTCTAAGATACATTGAATCCAAGATAACCAAAGTTATCTTGGTATTTTTGTTTACTATAATTTTAGCTTTATGTGATGGCAACCTCTAAATGCCATTTAAAATCACATCTTGATGAAATCCAAAAAGGGTGTTAATAAATGAAGAGTGTTTTTATATAACTCCATAAAAAGCCTTTCCGTGTTAGGCGATTTATTATTTTTCATTTCCTTTATGGTTTCCAAAAGTATTAAGTATTTTATTGTGTAAAATTAAACTGTAATTCTTTGAAATGAAGAAATGAAACAATTGCGCTTGCGATTTAGTTCTTTCGGCCGACTTACTGCTCCTTGCGAACTTTTAATGAGGTACAAACGATGCATATTAAGACCGTTCTGTGAGATGATATTTGATTATAAAAAATTTGTTTTTTTTAAACATATCGTAATTTTAAGCATATTGTTATACATTTACAATATTGCATTTTTTTAACTATATAAACGCCGACTGAACAGCCTTACAAATTTTTCTTGAATAAGAATGGCTAGGTTAGGAATTTCTTTTTTTGTAAAAACTTCTAAAATTACATCCACTAGTGACTAAATTATTTCTAAGCCATTCCATAAAGTGACTAATTATGTCTTATCGATTTTAACTATTAATTCTGTTTAGCTGTAAAGTTAATGGAACTACAAAATTAAATACGTACAGCTTCATATTCTTGAATAAGTTCTTTTTCTTCGGTAATCAGTTGGGGATACCCAATTCTTTCATTCATGGTGTCAGCTTTTTCTTTTGCAACTGCGCGAGTTTCATCATCCATCCAGTCGTTCTCAGCCAACAAATCATTGAATGCTTGTCTAATAGTGTGAATCATTTCTAAAGCAGTTTCCTAATAAAAGTTCGTGTTACGGAAATTAATTTTTGTTTTAGGTTTACTTACTTTGCTGTCATGATTGAAATTATCTCTAATAAAAAGAGCCCCTACGGCCATACCTAATTTCTTATTTGTCCATTCGACACATTGCGACCATCTACTTCTTTCGCTCAATATGCCCAATAAAATTTTTCTAAACTCGATCCGTTCTCTTTGATAATCGTCGATCATATGTGGTAACAAGGACATTACAAGTCGCCACAAAACGTAATTATGCACAACCCTGCAAAGTAAAATTAATATTATTAAGTAAAAAATTAAGTTTTAAGTTAACCTTCTGTCACTTGTTTCCAAAATTTTGCCCATTTGTACAAAATACGACAAGCCATAAGCCACTACTGGTTCATCTTCAGTAACTTGTTCACCAAGAAAGGAACTCAAATACTCTAACCACTTAATTTGAGGAACAATATTTTGCAATTGTTTAAGTGTTAATTTTTTATAAATTATGCTAGTGTCATGACGATCTACCTCTGCAAGAGATACCTAAAAATTCACAACTAGTATTAAATATAACAACTTTTAATTTTCATCCAACCAACGCAAAAGTTTCAACAATCCTAAATCATAAACGTAGCCACAATATATTGATTTTGCGTTGGTGCTTTGTAGAAAACATTGTTTTTGATATTCGCATAACATTACAATTTCAACAATATAATTACGTTTTTTATTCAAGAATAAAAAACTTACATTTGCTAGTCGTTTCTCGAATTCAACCACCAATCTCAGATCCTCTTCAGCGGTAGTTTTGTTGGCACCCAAAAGAATAGCTACGTTGGTCATATATTTATGATAAGCTTCTAAATCACCTTCACTACTGGATTTTAGATAATAATCCCTACTCGGTAGTGCTAACTGCATTTGGTCTAACTAAAAATTAAAAAAAATTATTTATTTTGATAATAGCTTGAGCAGTGATTTTTAAAAATAAATTTGGAGCAGAATAACTAAAATCCGATTCTTAATTGGCTACGATAATAATATCATCAGTTCTCTATAGGTACGCAACAAGTGTTTTATAAAAACCAATTTCGGGTCGTGTAAACATAAGCTGGTTCAAATGGAACGTAATTAATATTTATCTTACCTGGATAATATTAACAGAACTGTTTTTATCATCGGGTCCGACCCATTGTTCTATAAGTACGCCTTCATTATAATCACCCCTCAAACGACCCAGCAAAACTTCAATTGAAAATGTTGGGGCTTCCCAATT
The DNA here is from genome assembly GCA_905340355.1 of Rhagonycha fulva. Lineage (NCBI taxonomy): Eukaryota > Metazoa > Arthropoda > Insecta > Coleoptera > Cantharidae > Rhagonycha > Rhagonycha fulva. The sequence continues at coordinate 8,276,387 of HG996559.1, forward strand.
TGAAACTGTAACTGGCCAACCGCCTAGCGACGCTAAAACTTCTCTTAGTGGATTGTCCCCAATTTTTCTAATTTGTACTGTAATCGAATGTAAAGTTACTATTCATACTAACGTAAAATATTAAAAATTAACTTACGAATGTTCATGCATGTATTATAGAATGTTTTTGCTTTTGAAGTTGCTTCATTGTCCTCCAGATTTATTGCTTCTTCTAATACCCCTAAAATTGGAATACAAAGTAAAATTAAAATCCGTCCACTGCACCAACAAGCAGAACACCATTAATAGAATAGGTTTTTTTTTGAAAAGTTAAAAGTTTACTTAAATATGATATTACCTTTTAGTATTACTTGAAGCTGATCTGCCATAACTTCGAATGTACTAATAGAGCTCCTATCTTCTGGTATTACGTGATTTTTCTTCCAAGTTCCGCATGCATATTGAAAAAAATCGTGGCAAGGATCAGCGGAGTGATCCATTGCTGACAGCAGAGAAGCAGCTGTAAATAAAGTAAAAATAAATTAGAAATTACTTAAATAATTCATAATAATATAATTTTCATAAGTTAAGGGGGTCAGCTACTGTAAAGGATAAAACCTAATAAAATTTACCCATTTTCGCAAAATGGCGGAGTGAACATAATGGCATTCGTTTAAGATGGATTAAAAATGGTTTCACTTTTGCGCAACTTTTTATTTATTTGATATGAAGGGATGGTGAATGACATACATGTAAATTTTATAGAAAATTAATTATGCATGGTGTCCTACAGGCTTAAAATCTTGAATCTTAAAATCAGTGAGATTCTTATTAATTAAAAAGTAATGGTTAAACTTACCAGTTCTTACACATTCTTCTGTTAAGCACACGTTTTTGCTGTATCCTATAACAAAGAAAAATAGATTACAAAACAGAACATCTTTGAATTCAACAATATTTGATAATCACGTTAGTTTAAAAAATTATTTCCAGTTGACAAAAGCATAAAATTGAAACTTGAAGCTAGCGACTTGTTTAAATCCTTATATGAAAACTTAGAAAAATAAGTGATATTATTGCTTGTAGCATTTTAGACGAAATGTTCAATCGACTGATTTTTAAAAGAATGGAAAGTGTTGTTTATTTACAAAAGAAATATTTTTTGCAAAGGATTTTCATTTAATTTTGGTTATTTGGCTCTAGTCAAAGGAATTTAGTTATTCCATTTATAAAATCACCAAATCGGAAAGGCAACAATTTTAGATTTTGCTTAAACTTTGCGAGAATGTTTTTTAAGGCTCCGTAGACCAAAATCCACAAAGATTTAATTTTCGCATGCGCCACTTCCGTACCACACAAAATAAAGCAATCAAAAAGTCTTATTTTTGTGTTTTGCAATTTTAGCTGTAAAAATTCTTCTATTAAAGATATATCTATACTTGATCAAGATGGAATTTTAAAGCTAAAAAATGGTAGTTAAAAAAAATACATAATTCATATAACTAAAAAATAACATAGTATTGAAAATATACGTGTATTTTATTGATTTTTTGTGATTTTCAATTGACTCTAGTGTATGCGTTGTTGAATATAAAAGTCTAATCGTTCTCAGATATTAAAGTGCACATATCGTAAAAGACCAAAAATTAAATTCAATTTGTTCAATCAACTCGTTAAAAAAAATCTTTGCTTGAAATTTTAAACTTTAAGAATTTGCATATTTCAGGCTACAATTTGGACATATATTTGAAAAGAGACAAAAATTTGAAATTTACAGGATACTTAGTTCTTATCTTTAACTTTAAAACTCTTTAAAGCCTGCAATAAATCGTAAATCATCATATATACTATAACACCTAGAGCAATGTTAAAGTTTTCTTCTAACCAAATTCCTGATATAAAATCTTTTATATCAAATTCTAATGTTGATGCTACCGAAACTTTTTTGTCAGATTTATGGATATAAATACAATTGCAATTACGAAGACCTATCACAGTTTTACTCCGCTTTCCCACAGTCAGTCAAGAGATACAAAAGTTATCAGCTTCTAATTAACTTTGAAACTGTAAATATTGTAAAATCAAAAAAATGTTATTGACCAGAATTTCCAAAGAAAACTCTTTAATTTTAAAGTCATTTTTCTTTATTTTTATTCAAACCTACTGCGCCTTTAGGTATAAATCTCTAACAGTTGTCTTGTTGACAAAACCCGGTCTTAAAAGTCTTTATATTTTATCAGCAAAATTAATTTTTTAGTTTTTAATTCTTCGTGGTTACTGTATTAAAATCTTGTTTTTACACAATTAATTTATTTATGTTAAAAAGAATATAAAAAAAATAAACGTAAGAACTAAGTATCCTGTAAATTTCAAATTTTCTTTTTTCAAACATGTCTAAATTGTAGCCTGAAATATGCAAATTCTTAAAATTTCAAGCAAAGATTTTTCTCATAACGAGTTGTTAGAGCGAGTCGATTTTAATTTTTTGTTCTCTTACGATATGTACACTTTGATATCTGAGAATAATTAAACTTTTATAATAAACAGATCAGATAATGATAATTATCTAATCAGGTAATTCTGATATCTGTGGTTTCCATTAACATGTAATAACAATAACTAACAATTAAATATTCAGTCAGTGGCCCCTGCGTCGCCGTCGCGTCGTCAAACATGTAAATTTAATTTAAAGTTTTAAGTTGATTTATCGATGATGGATCCTAATCGGACGTAGTTGCGTTGTCAAAATAGTTTTGACTACCGATGTACTAATTAATAATATCATATAACATCATATAACCTCCAGCATTTGAGTTTTAAGATCAAAAGTTCCAATATATGAATTTCCAAAATCCCAAGAAAATAAAAATTTAATTAATTCAGTATTTATTATGATGTCATTCATACGTCATAATCGCACTACGTTTGCTTACGAATATTAAAATAAAGTGATGCACAAGACAATTAAACAAAAAAAAAATTAAATTTTAGATTAGCCTGAAAATTATTTTGATGGTGAAAATTAAAATGAAAAAGTGAACACAACGCGGAAAGCAAATTCCTAATTTGGTTCCCTAGCTGCTGAGTATTGTAACCGTTTTTTTTTGGCGTTGACAAATCGAAGAGTTGCTGAAAGTGTTCTATCTCTCCTAACATCAAATTCAAAATTTTTTTCCGCATTTTAATTTATTATTTAATTTATAATAAATTTTTAAATATAAGCCAAAAGGAAAAAGAAACGTTAGACGACCAAAGAAGAGATGGGCAGACCAAAATAGTAGAGTGTCGTAACGGACTACAGGTCTATGACGTGCTGCTGATGATGATTTAATTTAATTTCGGTTGGTTTTCATTATATCTGTATTAATTTTGTATGTGCTGACGAAGCAGCAAGAAACGTCACTGAATATATAATACCTATCTAATTTTTACATAGACCCCTACTGAAAAATATAAAATTCAAGGGGTCAATTTAATGTAAAATGCAAATGTTACACAATTTTTTAGATTTTTTGTGTAGCTAGACAGTAACACAAATATTACTGAATTTTTTATGATGTATTTAGCAATCATTGGATGTACAATAAAATATTTTTGAATTTTCTAACTTTTATATTCGAATTTTGAAGTTGGTGGGCATGATTGTGATTGCATCTAAACTAAAACCGAGACCAAAAACTTGAATACAATTTTTTTTAAATATATGTTTTAAGTTCTTGTTTTCGGCTGTAATTCAGAAAGTGTTAATTGCAATTAGATCAGCTAGTATTTCCGACCTTACATAAGCAAATAAAATTTTGAGTGAAGCGAAAGTTTTTGTGTTTCTTTTTACATCTACTTTAGAAAAGAAGAGTTAATTTAAAAGAGAAGAGCATTAGAAAATTTTCAATAACAGAATTTTATTGAAATTGGAATTGGTTTAGTTTTGGAAAAGTGCAAGGCCGCAAGATAAGGCGGTGCGAATGATAACTTGGGCGATTGTTAATGTCCGATTGAGCGAGCTGGGATATGCATAGATAAGTTCGGCAGTTTTTGGGCCGGATTATTTTATGACAATATATTGACATAAAATAATCCAAACCACAAATATTCCAAAATAAATTTTTAAAATTCTCAATAAACTTCTTCATAAAAAAAAAACTAAATTCAATGGTCGGAGCTTAACTCAGTTGAAAAACTTTATCGCACCGCTCACGCGCGACCTTCTAATAAGAAAATTTTTCTTTTTAAAAATTTAATTTTTCTTTTCTAAAATAAATCAAAAGAAACACAAAAACCTTCGCTGAACTCAAATTTTATTATTACTAATGCAAAAATTTACATTCCATCTCGCAATGCACAAAACCGCGACCTTGCAGCACCGTGGGTCGCTTGCCAGTTCTTATCAAAAATTTTCAATTTCCCCCCCTTGGCTATGACACCAGAGGCGTCACTAACTTAAATTTACAAAAATTAAATATAAAATTAAAATAAGCAAAATAAATTTCTTCATCCCAAAAAAATACGACATCATATATATACGGATTTCTACGGCTGGCGCCGCCTCTCCGTTCCCAGCTTTCATTTGTTTCTATCCAGACATAACTCTTCATCTATATTTCTGGAATTCATCGCCCCATCTATATCGTCTCTCCAGCTTCTCCTAGGCCGTCCTCTCTTTCTCCATTCCGGCGGTATCCATTCCAATACTTTTCGTGGCCATCTGTTTTCTCCCATTCTCTTTGTATGTCCGAACCATATCAGTTGTCGTTTTTCTATTTCCTCCGCTATGTCAGTTTCCATATTCATGGTTCTTCTTATAGTTCATTCCTTATTCTTTCCATTCTGGATCTTCTGCAACTTCTTCTCAAACAGTCCATTTCTGTGGCTAGCAATTTTTGTTTATTAATTGTACTCACATCCCACACCTCTGCGCCGTACATCATCACACTTTGCACTATGGATTTGTATATTCTTGTTTTGGTCTCTTTGATAATATTTTTTCCCACAGAATTGAATTCTGTGCACCTATCGCTTTTCTGCCCTTGTTAATTCTTTCTTTTATTTCGTCTTTACTGTTACCTTCTTTGTTCATTATGACTTCCAAATATCTACATTTGGTTACTCCTCTTATAGTACCTGTTTCAAGTGGCAGGTCGTTACATTCGTTACTTCCAACAATCAGGTATTCGCATTTAATTAGGTTCATAGTAAGTCCGGCTTTCGTCTACTCCTCATGGAGCTTTCTGATCATATAACTAAGATCTTGCTCATCTTCCGCTATCACAATCTGGTCGTCCACGAAAAAAAGGGTATAAAGTATGTCGTCTCCCACTCTTAGTCCCATATTTCTACACTTTTTCATCCATCCCTGTAAGATTTCGTACAGATAAATTTTGAATAGAGTGGATGAAAGAGGACACCCTTGCCTTAGCCCCTTGGTCGTTTCAAACATCTCTGTAATATTTTTTCCAACCTTTACCGCAGTAAATAAACAAAATTATGAAGTTTTTAAGTTTATCGCCGACAGATTTTTATTATCTACCCAAATCTGCAAAGTGCACTTTGATTGCTTTTTTAGTTTTTGAGAAATCGTGCCCACAAATTTTCAATTTGTAGATTCGACGAAATTGAAGCTTCAAGTAAATAGTAAATAATTAAAAAACTTATCCTGAAAATTTTTGTTTTTTACAATTTATAGATAAAACTAATGATTTCACTTTTAACTCTAATTAAAGATAAAGTATTGATAAGAAGTAGCTTAATAAAGCCAAAAATACAAAAGCAGAATTTTATATGAAACAAGGGATTTAAAAAAGATATAAGTAGAGTAGTATGAATATGCGATCTCAAACGTAATAAAATGGTTCCTGGGAGAATGAAATTGCGGTTGATAAGAGAATAAGATAATGTAAAACAGAATTATAAATAGACATCAACGAAAATACCATTTTCTTCTTTTAGTTAGGAAACAAAATTTGAACTGAAAGATACCCCACTAAATTCACGTTTGCCGTCAAATTAGCGTATACATAATCAATTACAATTTGTTTTGCAAAGTTACATTTTGTTAACGTAACTTGTAGCTATTTATCAAAAACTATGTCTTTTTTGGGGTAAAATACTGCAATAAATTTTTTCCTCAGAATTAATTCAAAAATACGTTAGAGCGATTATTAAAAAAAGTTATAAAACGGGAAGGTTAAGTTCTACGGTAATAAGTTAGTGGTAGTAAGTAAAGTTTCACCCTGAACTTTTTATTTTTAACTGAGAAGTTTTAAAAGCTTTTTAGAAGCTTTTTTCTACACCTGCCATGAGCAGTATGTCATTTTATTCTTATCTGATGCAGAAAAACTCTTATTTCGAACAGTTTATATCTAAATTAAAGCTCAAATTTAAAAAAAAATATGTAAATCATAAACGTTAACAAAGTATTGTGATCAAATGAAATGGTGATTTGGGGTGTGAAATAAATTTTATTGTATGAGAATAAAAGTGTTTTTCTTGCACGATTGCACACAAAATATTTTCAATTTGTTAATGTACAATATTGTACATTTTGGTAAATAAATAACAAAAGCGAGGGTTCACAGTTCGTGAAATATTGTCATGTTTCCGGGAAAAGATGTCAAAGTTAGACACTAAAACTTTAAAATAAGGAAACGTCATTTTTTTTTGATTTTTGCAGAAAAATAGAATATTATTGTAATTTTTGGATTAAAAGAGGCATTTTATTAGTATCGTGGAAAACCCGAATTTCCTGCTGCAGAGTTACCCCTGTTCGAAGATTCACTGACCCCATATACACCTTGTTATTGGTTTTCTTGTTTGTTCGAATTTACCACAGCGTGTAGATGTCCAATAGGAGGCCGAGCTAAGAAATTATTATGTGAAGTCCGCGATCTGAACCCAAAATTTCCGCTCTGTAACTCAACCAGTAGTCACATCACTTCACGGCTGTGGTTAAAAATATAGTAAATAATATAAATAACAATAAAATAGAATAGTTCAAGAATAGTTTTTTTTTCATCTAGATCATTATGCTTCCAACAATAGGGCACATAGCAGAAGAAAAGTTTTTTTTTAGGAAAACTCGTTTTGATATTTGTACAATCTCCAAAGGTAAAGCCAGACAAAAAAATATGATTTGTTAAACTTCGTAAATAGGCCTCTGTTTCGGCGATTACATTTTTATCTGACTAAAGCTTTTCACCAATTTATTTTGCCTTTTTTGAAACAAACAAAAAACGCATGAGACAAAATCTGCGAAATTAGATCGACGTGACAGTAATTCGTAGCGTAATTTGACCAGTTTTGATGTGACGATTGTTGACGAAATTTGTTTTCATTTTACTTTGCCAGACGGAGACAATACATAGTACTCCAAATAATCGGTAAAGATGCATCATTGCGAATCACAAAAAGTTCCCCACCCATTTTCTGGCCAATCGAACTGTTCTCGCCTTTTATAGACCAGGTGGTTTGACTGTTCTTTAGCTTCAAGCAAAGAGTAATAAATCCATGTTTCTTCAGCAATCACGCAAAAACTTTTTTGGATTGCGCTTAAACATGTCCATTTCCGATTTTGCTTTACCGTTGCAAACGCGAGACCCATTTTGTTGAGAGTGTTTTCATGTCTAAATTTTTGAGCAAGATATTTTGTATGCGTTTTCTTGAGATGCTTACGATTTCACCAATCTTTCTAATCTTCATTCGGCGATCTGCTAAAACGATTTAATGGATTTAATTGACCATATTCTCTGTAGTTACCTCAATTGGGCGTTCTTCATCAAAAAACGGATGTTCGACCATGTTTGGCGTTAAATACATCAATCAAATCAAAAAGAACTTTATTAAACAAAATTTGTATGTACGTACATAAAACTGAACTTATTGCTTCTTATTGCGCCTATTGATTTTAACAATTAATTTAGAATGGTATGGTTTATTTGCAGTAGGGAGAGTGGGCCACAATGAGACATGGGCCCCAGTGAAATAAATAATTTTTCTTTTTTAAATAAAATACAACGGATAGGGAAGCATGGAAAGAAATGAGGGAGGCCTACATTCAGGAGTGGATGAGCACAGGCTAAGAAGAAGAAGAAGAAATAAAATCGTATCTTTATAGATATTTACTCATCTAAAGAATAATTAAAACCTTACATGAGCGTCCATAAAATCATTTTCAGGCAGGGGGGAGCTCAATAAAAAAAAATTTATTATCAAAGAATTTTAATGATTTAAAACCGAAAGTTTAGAAAATTTTAAAAACTTTGGCTGGTGAAATATTAAATGTCTAAAAAAAATTAAGCAGCCGAGAGCCGGGGGGGGGGGGGGCAGCTGACTCTTTTGCCCCCCCCCCCCCAATAGAAGCCCATGGAACCTTACAGTTTTATATAAATAGAATTACCTTATCAGTTATCACTTATTAAAGTCAATTTAGCACGCGTTTGTTGTTCAGAGAGCTTCGCAGTAAAATATTGTATTTATTTCTAAAGTGAATTTATTATTTAAAACTTCTGAAATTGGTAAGTAAGTTTTATATGTCAACTACTATAAATATTAAGGTTAGTGATGTTTTTGTGGCCTTAGTTTTTGCTTATTTTACAAAAATTTTTCACGTGTTCACTGGGCCAACTTGAGTCAAAATTTATGAGTCACTATGAAATATGTTTTATTGCATTTTTTATTTTGAAACAGTAAAAAGAATGGATTATGAAAAGGATGTAGAAATAAACTTCATAAGAAGAAGTTTGGAAGATGAACGTCACTTTGTTTTTTATTGTGTTTTGGACTTATCATTTGTCGGACACAAAAATGATTCTACCAGCACCCACTTGCTTGGAAAACACAAAAAAACTGCAGTCATCTTTTAAATTTAAGTTTGATTTTGGATTATTGAACATGCAAAAGAAGAAAAATAAAGAAGTTATATAGTAGCGCAGCGGTGGCATATGGCACGTACAAAAATTCTAATGGCACGTTAACGATTTACAAGTGATAACATTTTATACGCACTACAAATTATGTAACGCAAAATAATAATACAACAGTGGAAACATCTCAGCAAAAGCAATAGGGAGCGAGAAAGTTCCCTTCCTCCATGAAAAAAGTTCAGGACAAAAGATCACTTAAAAAAAGTTTACTTTTTCAAAGCTAAAAGGCGGCTACAGTCAAGATTTCTTGCTAATTCTCCAATAAGGGAGCGAGAAAGTTTGACGTTAGCGCCTCGAACGTTAAAAAAGTGAACTTCTTTTATGAAATTTTTTAACTTTAGAGGACGCTAATGTCAGCTTTCTCACTCCCTTTGTTTGAAAGTAGGACGATATCTAGAACTCTGATTTTAACAATTTTCACTGACCACATAGAAAAAAATGTGTACTTAAAAGTAGAACAATTTGTGCCTAGATTGTCTACAGGTACAAATTGTGTAAAAGTTTAGCACAATTTGTGCTATAAAATAGTACAATTGCTCTAAAGATGACTGAATTTGACTAAAATTAAGTACAATTGTACCTAATTTTCACCCAATTTGTACTTGTAGATAATCTAGGCACAAATTGTTCTACTTTTAAGTACACCTTTTTTTTCTGTGCAGGATGATACAAAACGGTCCAAAAAGCAATTTAAAAAAATTTCAGACAATAATTGCAAATAGGGCTTACAATTAAAATTTTACATGAAATAGCATTTAATAACTGATGGGGTGTCGTTAAAAGGGTAACTTCGTCCATCGCATAAGTATTTTGCAAAAATTATTTTCAATCAAAATTTATGTGCCTAGCGTAGATCTTATTAGTGTGGTTCCAAGATTGGACGTGATTGCGTTGTCAAAATTGACTCTTTGCGCGCTCCGCTAGTTACGTCACCTTCGCTCCGCACGCTCCGAGCCGTTTTGACTAACGCTGTACTAATTAAAGGTATTCCCCAAGCAGTTCAAACTCGGCAAAGTGTGCTACTAAAAAGGGGGTGGATCACCCTCAATGTGAATCCCCAAAACAGTGAAATTTGCTTGATGTTAACGTTACTATGATGGAAGTGATACTGCTGCTCTTGTGTTTGTTCGCCACTTACAGCTTGCAGTGTAAGTAAATCAACACGTACCGTTAACAGAATGGCCCATAAAGGCGAATATCACACAAATATTAGAATCTTTAAAATGGATTATTGCTAATCGATATAAGACATTCGTTTGTGGTTCGTATCTAAATGGCTTTATTTTATTGTTATTTATCAAATCTTGTTGAATTTTATTTAATAAATATATCTTCTAGTACTAGATATCGTCCTAGACCCGCAATGTTCTGTTAAAATTTGTAGCAGTTTCTTGTGTACTGCATCTGTTGCAGATTCTTTATTTTATAAATAGCAATACGTTATCAATACATTGAAGTTCTTTTATCATAGATCAGTTTTTTAGTTTGTAATATTAACAGGTGACCCACCCTCTCCTATATTTTATTTACATATATGTATAGTCCTGGGAAAAAATAAGTGGAAAAACCTCGCGCTCTGGTTGTACAAGAAAAATGAGAATAAAATTTTAATTTTGTGTAGGAGAATTTTATTAAAGATTAATGAATTATTTTTTTGTATTATTTCCATTTATTTTATTATTATTTTATAATTTGTAGTTTTATTATTTAATCGTGTATTAGTTTGTGTTTTAATTTAAATGGCGCATTTCTGCGGCAGGTGATTGAAGTGATGGATTCGGTTAATGGGTGTTTGGGAGAAATGTGTTTGCAGAAATGAAAAGCTTGATCTGTGATTGTTGTGTGAATTCTGGGAACGTTATAGTGAGCTCGTGAAGAGTATGTATTTCTGTGGCATATCTTGAGCCAGTAATAATTATCCGAAGGCACTTGCTTTGTATGATTTGTAATAATAATTGATCAAAGTTTGTTTTAGAAGCTTTGCTCCACACGGGAGAAGCGTATATAAAAGTACTTATTATTATTTTAATATTTGTGTTCAGGTGGTTTTTGTGTCTGCCGAAACAAATTATTTTATTATGTTAATCAGGCTAATTTGACAGTCTTACATGTTCTACATAGGCCACAAATTTGGTGATTTGAAAAGGAGTAATTTATTCAATTTCAATATAAACTTTAAAGTAGATTTACGGTACCGACCTTAATTAACGAAATGTTAACTAATTTAAGATAATTAGCAATGCATTTGCTGTTTTGTAACTGTGGTTAAGTATAAGGTTAAATTTTAAATCATTGTGTTTCCAAAACTAACAATGGAATTGCCAATCTAATACATTTAATATTCAAGGGTTTTATCAACACATTTCGAGGTCGCGGCGAAACTACAATCATTTTTTAAATTTTCTGGAGAGATTATATCGTAAAGCTTGAGTGTTTGTCATTCATTTGTTGATTAAATAATTCATTTATAAGTAGATTTTTAAATCACCTATTCAAAGATTTAAAGAATACAATTTAAAAGCAAATTGCACCTTAAAGATTAGATCAATGAAAAGTATTTGAAACGCCGACCTTTGATAAGCGTATAACACATAATATGACGAGGTAATGCAACGCAATAAATCGGCTTTTCATTAAGAATGATTAGTGAGACGTTAAATAAAAAGAAATAGGCTTTGTGCATCTGAACCAAAATCGATAGAATTGAAGTTTATGAATAGTCTAAAAGTTTCTTTTTAAATTTTTTTTTTGCAGTTTTACAAACACACTTTCAACCAGAAATTTAAGGAACAAACTAATGCATTTAAAATTTCTAACCTTATATTGATTTTAAACCAACATTAATTTTAATTTAATTGGGTGGATCGAATAGCAATATAAATTGTTTCGATCAATTTAGCATAGTTTTTCGTTTCATGTTGGGTGAACACGCAAGTTAATTGCTAACCTATTTGCACTGCATTGTCAACATAATTTAATTTCGTAACTCGAAACTTCTACTGCATTATAAATTTTTACGACGTGAGGCAGGGGTTAAATTTAAAAAAAAAAAGGTATAATTTATCTGAAAATCTTCAAAATTTGAGTTTTAGACTGCCCAATTTTGCGTAGTAATGAAATATATGTCGATAATTTTAAACAAGATTTTGCTTTTACTGTTTGAATAAATTTACATACAGCTTAGTAATTAATGCTATTAGATCACGATATTGCGCCCTCGGTAAGTGCTAAGTTTCATCTAAGTACTAACAAAATTTTAAATTTTTGTTCACAAACTTACCATTACACTGCCGACATTCTTCTCCCCCGTTGTTAATAAACAAAAATAAACAAATTGAACTAAATATAATTAAAATGAAAAGCGCTACAAGAAGATATTTTTCTCTTAGAGATTTTTTTTGTGCAGGAATAATTGTAGTTTTTGATCCATTTCCTGTAACTTGAACTACTGTGGCTACTGTGGTAGAACTTAATAAGGAGTCAATTACTTCATTGTTCTCAGTTTTCAAATAACCATTTTTTATATCTTTATTATTCCATGACTTAGTCATATCATTTTCATTTTCTGTTAATATTGGTCCATTGCACTCGAATGCGTTTACGTTATTCATTATTATTTAAAAATAACTATGCCAAAATTTTTTAAATAAACTTATCCTGAATTTGTACATATTTGTGTGTAATTTTTTCGGCTGCATTAGTTTATAGGAACAGCAACACTTTAGTTCTACATAACATACAAAAAGATGTACTTATTAGTCTTTCTAGTTTTGGTTAAATTTAAGACACATATTTATCGGCCGATATTTATAACGTATTACTTTCATACCCATGGAATAGAGCACTATAAACAAGCATTCATCAGAATAATAATTCTCGTACTAAAATTTTGATTCGCTTGTAGCAGTTTTGATACGCTATCTCCCCAAAACCACCTGTCATTCGATGTTCTTCGAAACGCGTCGGTTCATTTCGTCGCGGCGCTTGCAATCCTGTGGCGTCTCAACGTCTAAAGAGTTTTTACTGCGAGAGAGCTTTTAATCGTTAATGCATACTTCAAGGTACCCAGTTATCTAAACGTTGAGATACTTCTCTTTTTACTCTAATCAGGTTTCAGATTTTTGAACATTTTTCTTGGAAATTTATTGTGGAAAATTTCAAAATTAAATTTAAAAATGTTTGTTTCTGTTTAACAGGTCATCAGGTAATCTAATTATAGAAAATTTATTCGCCAGAATAAATTTCATTCCCTATAAATTTATCGTAGTATATTGTGAAATTTAACGATTCCAATTTACAATTACTGTCCATCACTGAACTCATAATACCAACGAAGCCCTCCATCACGAGAGATAAATTGTTTACAATTGAAGCAACTAAAACAATTGAATTCAAAAACACCTACATAAAATATATCCTATGATTAATGTAAAAAATAAGGTAGGTCGATCAACTTCTTTATTTTACAGTTTAGGAGTTGTCGGAATTCTTGTTCTTACCAATTACAGATAATGTAGCAAGTTAATACGCAAGCTTCTTTAATTTAAATTATTTTGAGCGACTATAAAATAGCAGGTACAATTTTTTCACCATTAATCACAATTACCCTTTGGTTCACTCCGCATTTTAGAGCAAAGTTTGAATTTACGGTACAAAATAATAATTATTTCATAAAAAACAGGAAATAAAATCGGTTTGATGAATTTTTCTTTGAATTTTTTTTATAGTGTTCATAAATTATTTAGTTTTTTTAAGTACTAAAACAACACTGCTATTTTATGTAATTCTTGTTTTATTTTCTTTATATCTCGAGTTCCATGTTCCGAGTAACTCTGTGGTTTCAAACTTTTTCGTATCACAGTACGTAATAGGATAAGGAAAACAAGGATGAACAGGGTAAAACATTTTCTCAGAGTACTAAAAAAAATTAGCGTTTGAATGAGCGTGGTTTTTGTTTACCACACGCTTTCGCAATTTTTTTTCTCAAATTAAACACAGCTATCCTAGTTTTAAGTTCCAAGTTACGTTTTGAACGATAATTGGATTTTAGGCCGAACACGATGAAAGTAACTAAGGCTGGCTTTGCAAAGGTCAATTGTCACAAATGGAACTGGGATTCTTTGAGTTTAGCACTCTACTTTAATTACGTTGAAGGTGGTGGTGGCCATTAAAAGACGTAAATTTTAAAAGTTAGAGGCAAGTTGAATAAACAACCCCCAAATCCCGAAAAGTTACCTGTAATTTAGTTTAATAAAAAGTTTGTTCTTTTAAGTAATAAAGTTTTCAAATATCAAGTTGAGAACCTTGTATAAATTACATTAATTGTTAACAACTACATTAACGCCTTACCATGCATCGCCACCAAAAAATAAAGTTGGTCCTGTTTTTCCCTGCGGACTGGCAATTCTTATCATTTCATAGTTCGCTAAATGTAATGTTTGCAATTTTCACACAATGCAAAACCTTTATGATTGCACGTTTGAATCGTTCCATTGTACCCGTTCAGAAGCATTTTATAACCTCGTAAGCTACAACAGATAATTGCTATTATTATTTTTAAAATTTTAATTAGAAAATATTTTTTATCGACTTTTCAAATTTCAGAATTTTTCATATAACCATCAAATTGACAGTATTTAACGACGGTTTACTTTACGGCACTAGTGCTGTAAAATGTTACTTTCGGCATAGAGCATCTTTATATTATGCAAATATAGCGTTCGCAGTTAGATTTAGCAATTGATACACTTAACTTTTTGAAAAATTATGATTTTTAAGAAATAAATCGAAACAATTCCGACGTTAGCGCATAAGTTTGTTAATGCGTAATAAAACATTTAACTTATTTCTTTTGTATACTATGTACTTTGACGCTTTTGTGGAACATAACAATACAATTCAAACTTTGCTATTTCAATACTTGATCGTAAATAATTTATTGCACATTAACAAGATCAATAATTTAAATAGGTGTAATATAAATAAATAAATATAAAACATTTCAAATCAGGTTTTTACGTTTCAACTAGGTGTACTACATCTAATTTTATTGAAACATTTTTACAATATTTCCAGTCGCTTTCCCGTATTTCCACCCGAATTGTCTTGTTCTCTGTGATTACACTATTCTTTGACTATCCTTTGTGTCTATAATCCGGTTATTTTGAAATTGTACACGCCAACGCTTTTAAAGCTTCCCTTTTTAAACTGCTTATATCTTAAAATACTACGCATTCTTTGTGTTGTGTTCAATAGATTTAAATAATCTGACTTATTTATTTACAAAGTTATGTGTATTATTTTTGACCGCAAGATACGTAAGAAAGTGTGCTCATCAATGTTTTTTAATTAAGCCACTCTAACCCTTAAATAAAAACATATAAATTAATGTGTCACATTGTACCTAACATGTAAATGTTCTTCAAAGGACACCACGGTAGCACCACACTTTTACTTCAATAAATATGAAATAAGTACATAATACTGTGATAATTTGAAATTCCGTACAAAACTGTGCTTTAAAAGCTTTCTATAATCAGGCAATATTCAACTCCATATAGAATAATAAATTATATAAGGTCGTTAATAACGAGCTTTATGATAAATTAAAATCGACTATTACACAATAATGCAAATAGGTAGAAGCTTTGATTTTTTCAATTTAAAATTTGCTTATCAAATTTTTTTGTATATAATTTTTTTATACTCTTCAGCAAATTAGATATCCCTAGTAGCGGCCAGATACGTACTCATGGGTGGGGGGATGAAGGGGAGCTTCCTCCCCAATGTTGTAAAAAGTTGGCAAAAAGTTGGCAAAAACACCCAAAAGTTGGTCAATTTGGAATTTTTTTATGTCTTAATTTACAAAAAGTTGCAAAACTTATAAAAAGCTGGCAATTTTAATTTAATTCAGTTGGTAAATTTGCAAATTTGAAATTACTCCCCCCTCCCAAAAAAAGTTGGTTGGGCACGTCTCCGGTAGCGGCAACATAAGAAACGATTCATTTAGCTTCCTAATAAAATGTGTGTGTGAAACTAAATTTTGAGAATTATATTTAAACTTTAAAATATCGAGTTATTATAAAAATTAATTAAACGACTTATTAAGCTTTCAGATGATTATATCATCCGTCATCAGAATAAGATATACAAGATATTGAAATCATCATCTGAAGTCTTAATAAATCGTTTAATTAATTTTTATAATAACTCGATATTTTAAAGTTTAAATATAATTTAATATCAACGAGTTAATAATTTATCAATTTAAATTTTGAGAATTGTATATTTAAAGTCATCTTTATGCATCCATAATTTTATTAATTCATATAACAATCTGTTGGTATAAAATCTAATTTAAGTTTTTTTTTAATTTGCTGATAACATTATAATATCAGTTTACCTCATGCATAATTAGCCCCGTCGTAAGTAAATAATAAAAACATTTCAATTAAATTATATTTAAACTTCAAAATATCGAGTTACTGTCATTTGAACGGTGACTAGATAAAATCCAGGACCGTGAGTTAGGAAAAACCTAAATTGTGTTCCGGCAAAGAAGGAAAACTTAAGTTTAATTAACTTTTAATTTTAATAATAACTCGATATTTTGAAGTTTAAATATAATTTAATATCAACGAGTTAATAATTTATCAATTATAAATTTCAATTAGTGTAATTAATACTAGAAATCTCATAATATTTTGTAATTCAAAATCTTTTAAAACTTATATTTCTATAACAAATTTTAAAATTCTGATGGTACTATTTAATTTCTGACGGGTCATTAAAATATAATTTATTAGTTTATCATCATCTGCAAGTCTAAAGCTGTGATTAGACGGCGCGAGTATGCCTCGCGCGTCAGATTCGCGAGGAAGATTCGCGCATCACTCTCGCGAGGCATCCCACTAATAGATGCATGGTGAGTCATGATGCAGGGCGAGCCGCCAGTATCTGAATAACATGGAAACACCAACACGAAGTTTACACCACGCGAGTATCAAAGTGCGAGGCATCTTTGACGCGCGGTCGAGACCGACCTACCGACCGCTCGCAGTGCATATGCCTCGCGAGTCGTGATTCGCGCCATAAAACCATCTACACGACGCGAGGATTGATGCGCGAATCAGATTTGCGAGGCAAACTCGCGCTATCTAAACGCAGCTTAAGACCAGTGGTCCGTTACCTCACTCGAATAATTGGTCGCTCTAACTTTTATTAATTAGTTCATAAAATGTTTAAATATAAAATGTATAATATTAATTGAAATTTGTGTTACATTGTATAAAAATATTATGCTGATTAGAAAACTAAATATCAAATTATAAATATTTAAAATATTAAATTATTAACTCGTTAAATAAAAGAATTGATAAAAAGCGAAACACCGACATCCGAAATGAATTGAAAATATTTAGTTTAACTGACAGAATTAAGGAAAACCGGAATTCTTGGAAAGAACATCTGGAAAGAATGGACGTAGAACGCATCCCAAGAAAAGTATTCAAATACAGACCCAGAGGAAAACGAAATGTTGGACGACCCAGAAAGAGATGGGGAGACCAAGAGTGACGCAACGGACAATGTCTAAAGCATGAAGATGATGATGATGATGATTAACTCGTTGATATTTGGCTGCAGCGGGTGAAAAAGGGGTTAAGTCATTTTTTTTGAAACTGGGTTTTTGTAAATTTTGAAATCTATAAGCGTATATGACAAAAACCAATTTTCGAAAAAAATGACTTAATCCCTTTTTCACCCGCTGCAGCGATTTTAATAATATTAAAACTTTAATAATTCGAGTTATTAAAATTAAAAGGTCAATTTTGTTCTGATGACAGATGGTAGTAATCATCCGAGAGCTTAATAAAAATTCAATTAATAATCTTGCAGAACGATAGATTTTGTGAATATATCTGTATAAAATGTATAATATTAATTGAGATTTGTGATACTTTGTATAAAATTATTGTGCTGATAGAGAACTAAAGATCAAATTTAGCAAGATACCGGAAGATATATTAAATTGTTTAGTTACTGAATATTACTGAACAATAACCTCATTTACACAGTAAAAATTATTTTTTAGTAAATTCTTTTAATCATCATGCACGTTATAGACTTGTAGTCCGTTACGCCACTCTATTATTTTGGTCAGCCTATCTCCTTTTTGGTCGTCCCACGTTTCTTTTTTCTCCAGGCCTGTATTCAAATATTTGTTTTGGTATACGGGTGCTATCCATTCTTTCTAGGTGTTGTAGCCAACAGCTTCTATATTATTCAATACGATCACATAAATTGAATATTTCAAGTTCATTTCTTATATTCGTGTTGCGCTTTCTATCCATTTTTGTATATCCCGCCACTGCTCTGAGGAACATCATTTCCGCAATTTGTAGACGCCTTTTACCCTCATGTTTCACTTCCATAAGTGATCGTTGGGATCGATATCGTTTTGTAAAATTTGTTTGCTGTTTTGGATTGATTTATTTTTAAAAGTTCTTCGTATTGTTCCGTTTAATATAGTTAGACTTTTCAATTTTGTTTTGTATGTCTGTTTCTCATACAGCGATATCGTGCAACCCAAAAAGTTGAAGCTTCCGATTTGCGCAATGGTCTGGTTGTTCAGTATACTATTTTAGAACTTACCGGCTCTTGTCCTCTAAAAGCCATCACTTTCGTTTTGTTTGTGAATGTTGTAGGTTTTCAGTATTAGGCTCAACTTAAATATCTCAAGTTGTAGGCAATCCTCATTATTCGCTATTACAGCCTGGTCGTTCGCAAAAAGCACGGTAATTACGAAATTGATTATAATAATAAATATATCTTACATGGATTAAAAGAAGAAATTAAATAAAAAAAGAGAAAAATTAACAAAAGGTGTACTTTTACTGCAAGACAATGCACCTACGTTTTCATAAATCATTGTAATAAAGCAACCACATCAGGACCGTCCTAAGTTTCAACGTCCAATGAAAAACAAACAAAAATAATTATAAAATCAAAAATTCCATAAATTTTTTACCAATTTTCAAAAAAAAAATCCGAATCTCTATTCAAACGCAATGAACAACTTACGTCGGGTGTAGCCATGCACATAAAACACACTTACGTGATGGGGAGCAGGAAAATAGAATTTATTTTAAAAATGCAAATAATATTATTGCTTTTGACTTTGGTGCGCATGTATACTGCAATGATACAAAAGCTTTTGCGGGAACAGAAAATTTCCCGCCAAGGTTTCTTTTATACCTCTGCAAAAAATGAAAAATTACCCGCTAGCTCAGTTGGAGTAATACATCTCAATGATGGATACTTATTACTTGGTAGATAAATAAAATTCATAAAAATTAATAACAAACAAAATGTAATTTGACGAATAAATCAGTCATCCCATAAACAATTAAACAAAAGATTAAACCTTCTCTGAAGCCTATTATGACTACAGTCAAATTCCTACAGGTCAAATAACCGTAAAAGTGACATTTAATTAAACCAAAACTATCCTGCACTTTCACAGTTATCGGACGAGACATAAAATTATTTACAAAATCATAAGAAATTCAATCAACACCTTGTACATAAAATAATCGCACATTTGTTGTTATAACTGAAATTGTCCACTATGCATCAAATGTGTTCGTCGTGTGGTCAACGAATTCAACCTCAGACAGATGCGCGCATAAAGTAAAAGTTCTGTAATTCTCATAAATCACGAATTACAAAAATGTAAATTGGGAATTCAAAAACGTAGGAAAATATTCCGATGCAATTCACAAAAAATAATTGAAAACAAAGTTTAAAAATTTTACCATCCATAGGAAAGCATCGTGGCGTTCCAACGTTGAACCGCTTCAAGACATGTACAAAATTTTCTAACAGCTTCGTTTAAAAAATACTGTTTGGCTTTTCTAAATTCCACATTCACGGTCTCAATTTTCATTCGGGTACAATAATCACAATTACGAAACTTATCTTCAATCATTAAACACTTTGCTTCGCATTTATAGCTCACTCAAATCAGATACATGTTACGCCTACGGGCGCTAACACTCAAAAGCCCCTTTTAAGCTGTTTTATTCTTGTTCGACTCTTTTTTCAAAATTGCACCTACCCCCCGACGTTGCAACTCTACAAATTTTCACTGCTGCGCGGTACGCATGTCTCTCGTCCACTTCCAAAAATTCAACTATTTACAATTTAATTTACAAATAAAACCACACACGCCTCACACAAACAAATTTTTCAAAATTAAACTGTACAAATAAATAACTAAAATCAACTAAAATTATTCCGTATGCCTATAGGAATTGCTTCCGTGAACCAAGCTGTTCAGCTGAGAAGATCTAATTCTCATCCCTTCAAATGATTTTCATGAGGGAAAATAATGATAACATTATGGAATTCCGATGACTGATTCATTGCATCTTTATCGTCAGGCAAAACAATAGTAAAAATTTAAATTAAAACAAATAACAAAGATCCATCTGTTGGGACATACTTCCCATAGAGCCAAATCCTTAGCAAATTTCCATTCATCCCTCCAATGATCTCATACGAGGAGGTTCAAAACATAACAATACGTGGTGGCATCTTGAAAAACCAGCAAAAATTACAGCATAATCTAGTTTTTTCCATATATATCCATTCCAATATAAATTTCGGCTAAAGTGGTTATAACAAATACTATAGAGCATAAAATTTTCTATAACATTTGTATTTACAATTTTCTTTTATCTCTAATAGATTCCGAGATATAAAGTCTCAAAAATGAGTTTTGGGTTTAAGCCTTCCAACCCCACTCCCTACATATTGACCCTGATTAAAATGGATATTAATTTAAAAATTCCTGGGATTTACTTTGTAACTAAACACTAATAAAAATATTATAACCTGCAAAGATTTTTTATTTAATTTGAAATTAATTTTTTTGTTTATTTGAACAAAGAATCTTTTGTTCTTTAGTATCCAAGAGTACGGGACTGAAGTGTGTGTTCTGCTTTAACCAAAGTATGTGCGCGCGTATGTCAAGCGTTAGGGTTATTGACTGTTTTAAATTATTGTATGGAGGTGTTTGCCAAAAAATCAAGTTTCGACTTAGTTTAATGAACCAGAATTTATCAAAATTCTTATTGTAGTTTGAAACGGAGCATGCAAAGAAATACCTTAGATTTGTAGTGCCACCATGGGGTCAAGAAGCAATTCCACAAATAAGCAGGATGACAGGAGCGTTGAGGTTTGCTAACAATTTTTCTCGCATATTTTTACATTTTACCTACCCAAATCATAGTTTTTGTTTTTAAATTATTTATTCAAGTTGCCTTGGTGTTGTCAAACAATTTTATCAAAATTGAAAGTAATTTGGTTTTATAAATACTTCCATTTAAATTTCTACTTATCAATCTACCATCATGGACAACTGGAATAATAATAACATTAGTATTAACGAATCCGTAAGTCGTATGCTCTTTAATTTTAAAATTAAAATGGTACTTTCAGACTCTTGCCGAGGTCTTTCGATGCTTTATTTGTATGGAAAAGCTGCGAGATGCACACTTGTGTCCCCATTGTTCCAAATTGTGTTGTTACGTTTGCATACGGAGGTGGTTGACAGAACAACGATCACAATGTCCACATTGTAGAGCTTCCTTACACTTACACGAACTTGTCAACTGTCGATGGGTTGAAGAGGTCACTCAACAATTGGATTCGCTCCAGGCCGTAAACTTAAATGGGAATAGATGTGACGACAACGATCGAGATAAGTACGTAATGATGCGTTTATTTAACTTTTTTCTTTGCTTATATAAATCTTATTTTAGATGTCTCACACACATGGAAAAATTATCCGTTTATTGTTGGACTTGTCGATGTTGCATATGTCATCAGTGCGCTTTGTGGGGTGGTACACATTCCGGTCACACTTTTAAGCCCTTAGAGGAAGTTTATGAGCAACATATAACGCAAATCAAAGATGAAGTTGCACAATTGAGACGGCGCTTAATGGAACTCATTAGCATTGTACAAGAAGTGGTACGTATTATATTATTTATATGTTTAGAACAGTTACTAAATTCTTATTATTTCAAGGAAAGAAATGTAGAATCGGTTCGTTCGGCAAAAGATGATCGTGTCAGAGAAATACGAAATGCAGTAGAATTGATGATCGCACGCTTGGATTCTCAATTAAAAACCAAATTACTTACTCTTATGGGCCAAAAAGATTCTTTAACTCAGGTAAAAACTTTTCTAAGTTTCTAAAAACTAAGAAGGGAAATTTCATGTAGATTACTTCAATTCTAATGTAAAGTTTGCAAGTTAAACCTGATTTATTTTATGTTTCTGAGGTGTAGAAAATGTAGGTGAGGGATTCACTTTTAATCATGAAATAGGGTTAAAAAAAGGTCATTCAAAAAAAGTTTTTTAGAAAAATTGAAAATTATTAGGTTACAAAAAAAAATGACATAGAATCAGAAAAATATGAACCGAATAGGCGCCAAACATCTTTAGGCGCGATCGTTGCTTGGAGCAAATGTAGGCGTGCTTGTAGCATATCTCTGATTGGTTCAATTTTTAGTTAGCCCCATAGAGGCCTTATGTAGTGAAGTGCCCTCACCCCTGGTTAGAGCGGCCGTTGCACCTGAATTAATGAATTTAATTTTTATGCTTACTTTTAAAAATAGGAAACTGAACAATTGGAACATTTGCTTCATGAAATCGAACATCAATTACATACCTGCACTCGTTCTGAATTGATTTTAAAAAGTGGAGAACTATCGCGCATGATTCATGCTATTCGTAAGAAACCTATGACAAGTTTTGTCACAGCACCAGTACCTGCCGATTTTCATAGGTAAATAAATTCCTTTTTGCAGCAGACAATAGGATGCTTGCACAAGAAAATTTTGTGAAAATTGGGCAATAATTCAAATCTTAAGATGTTGTTTGTTAGAGTTTTTTTACGCAACCATAATCAATTATTTTGTAATTCAGACAAAAGCCAATCCATTTAATTAAAACTAAGCTAGTAAATTTTGTTGTTTAATAGTACAATAATTGTAACAGTGTGACCGAGGATCTGAACATACATTTCTCATTTGTTTATTTCAACATTTTTCTATTTGAATTTAATTATTTTATAACATGTAGATGAGTTGCACAAAAAAATGTCCATTTTAAGATTAAGATTTTCTCCAATTTACTTAATGCCCTATTGTACCAATTACTAATGCAAGAATCATTTTAGTGAAATAGTTCCTAATTATGACAGTAGTACATTTGTGATGCATGGATTTTCGCGACTACAACAAAAAGCAGATCCGGTTTATTCTACTCCTTTACATTGCAATGGACTTTGCTGGCGGTTAAAGGTTTATCCTGATGGTAATGGTGTTGTGAGAGGCAATTATCTCTCGGTGTTTTTAGAATTGAGTGCAGGATACCCAGAGACATCAAAGTAATCATAATTGTCTGCTTACTTATTTAAAAGAATTTTTATATTAATTTTTAGGTATGAATATCGTGTCGAGATGATTCACCAAGCCAGTCGTGACGCCTCTAAAAATATTGTTAGAGAATTTGCTTCAGATTTTGAAGTTGGTGAATGCTGGGGTTATAATCGATTTTTTAGATTAGATCTTCTTGCAAGTGAAGGCTACCTTAATATTACACTTGACACATTAGTTTTAAGGTGAGTTAGTTTAAAATTTTCAAATAATTTTAATTTACATTCCTGTACAGATTTCATGTTCGTGCTCCAACATTCTACCAACGTTGTCGTGATCAACAATGGTATATCAATCAATTGCAAACTGTGCAGAATCAGTACATATCGCAGATCAACGAATCAAAAGAGGTAAAATGACAATGCTTCATTTAAAGTTTTGTTAAGTTTAATATTAACTTTATCTAACAGCGTCTAGCAGCTGAAATTTCACGAAATGCTGTCGCAGCTTCCATGGGTGGTACAAATCAAGTTGCAGAAGCAGGCGAAGCCAAAAGTCTATACAATTTGACCTCAATTCCTGCTCCTGGATTGGCTCCCCTTAATGATGTTTACATGGACGCACGTCCATCAACATCTCACGCTATATCAAATAGCTCACCAAAAAAGTTGCACGCTTCTAATATTTCCTCAGCAGTTACAAAAAGTTTACTGGAATCTTCTACAAATTTAAGGCACAAAACTATCTTCTGTTTGTTTTTAGATTTTTAACTTTATTTATTTCAGATCTTCGAAAAACATTCCAACTGGGGATGTCGCATCTAATAGTGGTACTATGTCTACAATTGAAGCAGTTTCGTCATCTTCTTCGATACAAACTCAAGCTAATAATCAAAGAACACCTTCACACGAAAGTGGATCGGTTACTGCAAGTAATGACACCGTTTTAACAGAATATTCAGTACCCAAGCATTTGTTTGCCTTAAATGTTTCTGTTAGTTCTCCTAGTTTGTTTAATTCTTCTGCAACACTTACAGTTAGTAGTGGTAGCAGCGACACAGATGTAAGTGTAGGTTTTTGATATCAATGTTTTAATTCAAAATATTTCAATGCGAATTTACAGGAAATGAGTGAACCTGAAGGTTTCGTGGACGATGAACAGCGACCTAGATTAATGACGGCCGATTCAAATGATGAGAATGATGTGGACGACGAAACAATGTCTGGTAAGAATTCAAAATATATTTTTAAATTAAAATTATTTTTCAATTACTCCAGTTGACCTTATTCATATGAGCACAGCAGTTATTGAGTTTATTCAATTGACCTTTACGTTTGTATAGAATAAAGTAGCTGAGCTAACCTAAGGTTCGTAATGGTTAACTCATAGGCCAGTTGATATAGCATCAAAACAGGGGTGTACTTGCAAACGGTGGTGTACAAGATTTTATTTTTTTAACTTATATATGGGGCATTCCACACCAAATCGACAACTTTTGAACCCGACCCCTTTTGATTTTTCTGAAATTTTTACATATACAATCCCACCAAAAACAGTTTTGTGAATTTTTTCAAAATTTTTTACTCAACCCAAAAAAAGTTACGAATTTTTAGAAAAACTGATGTTTTTTTCTTCAAACGATCATAACTATTCCAAAAAGTCAATTTTTGGAATAACTATTCCAAAAAGTCAATTTTTGGAATAGTTATGATCGTTTGAAGAAAAAAACATCAGTTTTTCTAAAAATTCGTAACTTTTTTTGGGTTGAGTAAAAAATTTTGAAAAAATTCACAAAACTGTTTTTGATAGGATAGTATAATATGTAAAAATTTCAGGAAAATCAAAAGGGGTCGGGTTCAAAAGTGGTCGATTTGGTGTGGAATGCCCCATATGTTTTTAACCATACCACTTGATCAAATTATTAAGTGATTGAACTCATTTTATGCAGAATTTAATATTCTTTAATTTGTTATATTGTAACTTTTTTACTAGGATGTACCGTTTAAGAGTAATAGACAGAAAAGAAACAAAGTCCTAAAATTTGGAGGTTTTATTGAAGCCCATAAGTTCTCCTGAGATCTCCCGTGTTAGTATTTTTGTTTTTTACTTGTTGGCACCCTTATAATATATAAGTTAAAAAAATAAAATCTTTTACACCACCGTTTGCAATGTTCAATGTATATTTCGACTGGCCTATTATGGTTAGATGCTATTTATTTATTTGGTAATTTAAAGAATTTGATGTGAATTGATTCCATCTAGTAATGATGTTATAGCATCTAGAATTGCCAACCAAAATTGATTTATTATCAGTGAGTCAATATTGGCCAATAGTTGTCGGAACAGGTAGAAACCAGAGGGAGCCAAATCTGATGAATGTTCAACAATTTAAACCTTTAAGCCCTTCATTTTTCTCATTATCACAGCACATTTGCTAGCAAGTCCTGATAGAAAGTGATTTTTCTTTTGCAATCTGAGCTTTCTCACGAATTTTGTCATTCAATAATTGGTCCAGTTGGCCTAAAACGAATTGTGACACTTTTTCAACAAATTATGCAAAGAAAGGTTTTTCTTTTTCTTTTTTGGTAGTACCTACTACATTTAAATAAATATTTTCAGCTACTTTATTATCAACCGTAGCCAATGAAATAAGGTCAATTGAATGTAAGGTTTTCAGAATTTCAAATGAATTTTGAAAAGTTTAATCAGTAACTGCTAAAGTGTTCTCCCATTTAGGTGGGGATGGTCCAAGAAACTTAAGCTATGAAACCACACCTCAGCATCCTGGTACTTCTACTAGTACTGATGTTGCAGAAAAAGATTGCTCTCCCAATATCACTGAACAAGTTGAAACACCCTAAACCTTACCTTTATTGATGATAACTTAACAAAAAATTAAGGGGCCTAATTTGAAATCGAAACATAATTTTTGTAATATACATAATAACATTTGCGAAATAAATTTTTATTTACCACGGGTTACAACTTTTTTTTATTTCAAAACAAATGAATGATTGGTATTCACTTGTGTTGCCAGTCAGGTAAGTTTTGTTTTATTCATATATGATTGGAAAAGAATTATAGTACAAATATTAAGTTTTTTTTCGATGATAAAAATTTTTGTTTTGTTATAGGTGAAAATGACGTTGAATATGCTGAGTTTTCGATGGCACAGCGAATGTTACTTCGTGAACCAAGTCCTTCTGGTGCTATTGGTCTTACACCACCTACATTTGGTGATACTTCATTAGAAGATAAATTGATGCTTTATAATTTATTTGACAGACATGAAAATACTGCTAATAATGCAGCAAGTAATAACGATTCTGAACTTTTATGGGTTTTACCTTCACAAAATCATTTATCAGGTAAATTTCAACAATATCTTCTATATTCATTAACTGAAATGTTCGTGTTTTATAGCAAACCAATTTAATTCTAACAATGGACCTTTGATTGATTTAAATCAACCTGAAAATTTTTTAAATTTGTCATTACTATCTGCAATTCCTAACACAAAAAGTAAGTGTTAGCATTTTACGAAACAATTATACCATTATTTTATTTTCACTTTGTGTTGTAGATCCTCCCAATAATAGTTCAATAGCAGAAGATATAGCAGTTTTGGATCAACTCAGCAATGTAAGGCAGTGTGGGCGTTCACGCCGCTAATTGAAATTGTTTTGGTAAAATCTAACGTTCTGTTTTTATTGCAGCAAAATAATATAGTAGAGCCATTATTGGAATCATTCATGAAAACTCTTAACTGTCGTCCAGAACGAGACTCTCGACCATTTTTACTTTCTTTTAATACAAATCCACGTGAACAACCAAAAGATTTTTCAAATAATAAGCGTAAAACAGCTCATCGTATGCATGGTGTAACATCTAAACCATCTGTAGCATTACTAAGTCCTACAGGTTCACAAAATTCGACAACTTCGCAACCATCGACTTCTCAAAGTAAGTCTTTTTAGTATGCTTGTAAATTTAATTGTATTAATTGTTAATTTTGAATAGGAGATTTTGTGTTGAGTGTTGCAAGTTCACCATTTAGTTGGACACCATCTTTACTCTCACATCGTAAATCAAATGAAAAAAATAAGGGATCTTCCAAGACAACTGACTCAAGTCGACCTGAAAAGGATTCTCAAACAGATGATAATAATTAGTGTGTTATTTTCGGAATCTTAAGTTTAATAATTAATGTTAATCTAGTTTAACGTTTGATATATGTGATAATTGAATAATTTATAATGTTTAATGCTACAAGACATTAATACAGAACATTATGTATAATAGTTAATAGACTATTTGGAAATAATATAATTCATAATAAGTGTGTATAGTAAATTAGATAAATTTCTGTTGACTGTTGCATCAGTTAATAAATTAATAATTATGTAACTAATAAATATTAACATTTTCTGTTAGCGTTAGGCGAATCTTGCCAGGTATACTTTATTTTAATGCATTCCTCCCTAGTTATAGTTAACTTTTAAATATAAGAATCAAAACTAATTTTAATATTTATTTTCTCTAAACTAATAAAATGCAATTAAAATTAAATAAATGTTTATACTTTTATTACTTTGAAAGAAAATAGAATATTATAGAACTCCAAAATGACAAGAAGATAAAAAAATATCAAATGCTTCACTAATCTGGCTTTCACTAGGTGAGAGATGTGGATATCACATGACTTTAGCATACATTAATCACTTATGTCTTGCATACTAATTCATTGCAAAGTGGAATCTCGTTAATCCTTTACTGCGCGTCATTCCTCAAGGTTTTGTGAATCGAAGTATAAAAAAAATAAATATGGTTTGGAAGGTCACTCTTACAGCTGAGGGATATTCCATGCCCTCGTCCAGAGATATGATTTTACACTAATTTCTTCATGTAACAATGTTCCTACCTGATGCAAAGAAACGCTTTGGCGTACAAAGTTTCTTTTTCTGCGGGTTGCAGGTTTTATTATTCGTTCTTTTTTAAACGTACAACAAAACGAGTCTAGCTTTGAAACAAAACTACAGTTGTTTTGAATTAAAGCGAGATTAGTTTTGAATCAAAACGAGATTAATTTTAAATCAAACAGACTAGTTTTAAATCAAAACGAGACTCGTTTTAAATTAAATGAGACTCGTTTTGAAACAAAACTACAGTGTTTTTGAATTAAAACGAGATTAGTTTTGAATCAAAAAGAGAAATTTTTTTGAAAAAAGAAAACGTTTTGAAATTTTTTATTTTAAATCCAAAATATGAGATACAATGCACGAGACTGTTCACTTTATTTTGAGTTGTAAGCACAAATTTCAAAGTTATCGGATGTTTTCTTTTTGCTTTCAGTTCAAAATACAAATGTATTTTGTTCACAATATTTTCTAATTACATAATATGCTAAAGAAAAACCCCCCATAATTATCGACCAATGTTTCAGGATAACAGTAAAAATATTTTCAAAACAAAATAATTTTGTTAATCAAAAATTAAAAAATATAAAAAAAACTTATTACAAAATTACTGAACAATAAGCAATGG
Source organism: Rhagonycha fulva (assembly GCA_905340355.1). Classification (NCBI taxonomy): domain Eukaryota; kingdom Metazoa; phylum Arthropoda; class Insecta; order Coleoptera; family Cantharidae; genus Rhagonycha; species Rhagonycha fulva. The sequence continues at coordinate 8,305,272 of HG996559.1, forward strand.
CCACTGTAAGCAATTTCAACTTTGAAAGGATTTTGACTTAGGAGGCGATGAGAATCGTCTAGGTAACCTTAGTATCGGTAGGCAACGTAATAAAAATAGCAACCGTCAAAGTGTGAGAAGTCATAAGAAAACCTAACTTGTATTTTATATAATTTTTCTAGCTCAATATTTAATGATGGCGTTAAATAGAAATTTATATCACGAAAATGTGGTAATCGTCCCTCCAAATCCATCTAGGTAAACAGTGCTTTTTATAATGTCTGCATATCTCAATAATTTTTTACTTTAATTTAAGATTTTCCCTGAATGAATGGTATTTAAATAACAGAATTCGTGATAGATGTTGTTTGGATCAGCAACAGTTAGCTGACAAAATGTTGGCAGAAAGTGAACTGGTACAAATGATTCTCAATATATTAAAATCGTTAATAATACTTTATACGAAAAAAACTATTTTTTTTAGCAAATAGAAATAATAAATGAATCTGTTGTAACGAATAAAAAAGAAGTAGACCACAGATTGAAAGAGAAACTCAAAGATATCGAATTCAATAGCCAAGAAATACTTAATCAAAGAAAAGAAGTGTGTATAGAAGTAGACAATTTAGTAACATATTGCGAACGCATTATGGATGCTATGGCATCACTAAAAACATCGGCTCTAAGAATTTGCAAAAAGTGTGTGATTTTTCGTGAAGGAAGGGTCGGAATTGATTTAGTAATAAGATAACAACGAATAAAAGTTACAAGCGTGAGACATATTTATTATAATTTTTAGTGTCACGACGATGCGGAGCGCGAGTTGCTAAAAGAGGTAGATATAATTCAAGGCTCTCAAGATTTATTGCGTTGTACTTTAGAACAAGCTAATGAGCAAGTACGTCGTTTGAGATCAACCACTTATTTTATGGATCGCGATTTAGAAGATAAATATAACGTTATCAAAATTGACGAGCACAATCTTCTGTTGAACGAAAATAGTCTTAATCTAAGCATGTATCACGGTTTTGCACCCCTTGATCCAGCGTACGTAACGTAAATTCATTTATTGTAATTGCTTACAATATATTTTTTTGCTGCTATAGTAATATAACTGCCGAAGAATGGGAAGATTTTACGCGTAAAAATATTGAACGAGGTGCAAAAGAAATAAACAGTGCTCGTTCTTTTCGGGCATATGTGGATGTTATACTACGGCAAGTAATAGAAGATTTATGGGAACAATATCATTGCGTGAATGAAGCTTTTAGACGTCGAATTGAAGAAACTAAAGAATCGAAAACGAAATTGGAAGTACAACATAGCGAAGTACTAATACAAGTAAATATTTATTTGTTTTAGCTAATCAATAAATTATAGATAACAAGGCAAGCAAATGAAATGACTAGAATGATAACAAAATTGCAGAAGACGCTTGCATCGAAAGAAGGCTTTATGGCTTTATCGCATACACGATTGGGAAATAGAGCTCAAAGAAATGGTATGGAATTATGCCGCGATTTAGTTGAAACTAATTTGGTTAACGAAGTTTTGGAATTAAGAGGAAATTGTGCAAATCTCCAGCATCAGCTTGCTGAAGTAATATATGCATAGTAATTTATACACTCACTACTATAACTAAAAATGTTTACCAAACGCCAAATTCTCATCCATTGCATGTCGCTGCTACAATTTGATTTTTATCTAGTCGGTTTTAAACGTCTTGCGACGTTGTCCGATACCAAACTACCAACCTTGCGAATTGGCGCTTGGTTTTTTTAGCATTTTACATTTTTTATCTACGACGAGGAGCCAGCCCGTCGGTAGAATCCCCAACCTGGAGGACCAAACGAGACGGCCAGAATAAGTTGTTACTTACCCGGATTCGAACCGGGTATTGAGCGTTCGTAGTCAACTCGCTTGACCATTGCTCTCCGACCGTCTCTGATTTTTATCTACCCCCTTTTTTTGAAAAGAGAAACTACATGGGACATTCTCCACATTTACCCGTATCTCACATTTTATTACAAACTTCATTATTCTTCTCAAGAGCTCTGCTTCAGTTTAATTTTGTCAATTTTTTGATTCCATACTGACAAATTCTTGCAAGAGTTGCGAATTTTCTCCAAACCTAGATACGTGACATTTGGGCGCCAAATTTTTGGGCGCCGGATTTTTAGGCGCTGGACTTTTGGGCGCCGCCGTTTGGGCGTCAAGACTTTTAAGTGCCAAAAATGTCTACTGCGCACATTTGCTTACAAATTTAAAACATGTTCTAAATATTTTATATGAAAATTTAGCACAAAATTTGCTGGTAAATTTGCTTTATGCAACGGTGCATGATATTTTTCTTAGACCATTTAAACTTATAGACACGCCTTGATTTTCAAGCAGTGAAGCAAACATAAGTGACGTCACTGGTAGGGTAAATGCTAAGATATACCTGTAAATACCAACTATAAATGAAGAAAATAGCTTATTTTAGTATACTGTTAATAAAAATCTCGATACAACCCCACCAGTGACGTCACACATGTTTGCTTCAGTTTCTATTCAACGAAAGATAAGAAAGGGCGTGTCTATAAGTTTTAATGGTCTAAGATATTTTTATAAAAATTTACATGTGAATGGTAACTAACCAATGAAAACCTTCCGATGGCTACTAATACGCTCTTTCTATTGATTAGTTATCATTTACATGTAAATTTTATGTACAATTATGCATCGTGTATTACAGGCTTTATAGATAAATAAATCTTAAAAAATATTCCTTTTCTCCACGTAAGAGTCCGTAATATTTCTCATACCCCCCCCCCCAGGGGAAAAAAAAGTGGGAAATACAAAATACATTTTGTATTTTGGGCAATAAATTGGAGGTCAATATTTAAAATATTGAATGTATTTTGTTTCGAAATGAATTCTTTTTAAGGAGATGGGGGGGGGAATTAACACCGTTGCATAAAGCAAATTTACCAGCAAATTTTGTGCTAAATTTTCATTGTAAAATATTTAGAACATGTTTTAAATTTGGAGGCAAATGTGCGCGTAAATGTGCGCAGTAGACATTTTTGGCACTTAAAAGTCTCGGCGCCCAAAAGTCCAGCGCCCAAATGTCCTGGCGCCCAAAATTCTTGGCGCCCAAAAATCCGGCGCCCAAAAGTCTTGACCCGGGTAATGTCTTTTCTAAGCTTTATTTAAATTCCCATAATTTTTTCCCATCCTTTCGTTGATCTTATATACCTCTAGTCTAGATCATGATCTTCAAATTATATTTAAATATAAAGTTATTGTAAAATATCCACAACCAAAACGTTTTTATGTTCTTTTTTTACCTTATCACTAATTTTATTGTAATTTTATAGTGCCAAGCTTCTTTACGCTACCTCCTTAAAACACAAATTCAAATTGAGGAGGACATAAATGTGAAAACTAATTCACTACAAATAGATGAAGTTAATTGTATGACCCTACGACAAAGCATGGATTATCACGCATATTGAAAAAAGCAATTTTATTTTTTAAATTTTATTAAGATTTTTATAAGGGTTATTTTTTTATTTTTTAAGTATTTTATTATGTTTTATAACACATTTTGTTTTATTTATGTATGTAATCAGAATTAAATAAAAACTTTTTAAATAAATTATAGGTACCCTCAAAAATTTATTTTCAGCAATCCAAAGATTTTTAGTTAATTTTATGAACAACCTATTGTAATTTGATAAAAAACGCAATTTATATAAAAATAAATACTTTTTCAAAGAACAAATACGATACCTTTGAAGCTATGTACCTATATCATAAAACCCTTTGATCTTAAGGCGCTTCTCTTGTAGCAATGCAGTGCCTTGAACAAATCAAGACTGGGCTGTTATATTTAATAATAAATATTTTTGTAAAGCTTAACATTTTGAAATCAAAATTAATTGCGAAGAAATTTCAGTGCATATAATAAAATAAAATGTTGAAAGTTCGCCATATTTAAAGACACTGCTTTGAAGTTAATTGAATTTTAAACCTTTGTCAAAATAGTTCTATGTTATACCGTACTAATTTTATTTGAATAATTTAAAAATATTTATTATTAACAGCATAATCTTGACTTGTTCAAGGCACTGTATTGCTACGAAAAAGGTGCTTTAATAAATTACATTTAATAAGCACACGGGACGTAAGGCTTATCACTCTCGGAAGGTAATTTAAGCCTCGGCTCCGCCTCGCCTTAAATTCACCTTCCTTGAATAATAACGTCCTTACGTTCCTTGTAATTTAAATAACTATTAAATATATAAATTTTTAAATATATAAATTATTAACTCGTTGATATTAGATAATATAAAACTTCAAAATATCGAGTTATTATTAAATTAAAAATTGTTAAAAGATTTATTTAAGTTAATGTTAAGTTAACATTTAACATTTGTATATTATTCTGATGACGAACGAAATATCGTTTGAAAGCTAAATAAATCTTTTAACAATTTTTAATTTAATAATAACTCGATATTTTGAAGTTTTATATTATCTAAATAACTATTAAGCTACGAGAGAGGCACCTTAACCATTTTTGATTATACCAAAAGGATTAAGGGCGACTAGCTGTCATGGTTCCGTTTCCTTCTCTTCTACTGTTCTTTTAACAAATCCACACATACTAAAATTTGATACAAATCAGTGCAAAATTTTTATATTATTCTGTAAGCAGAGTAAAACCGGGGTATTCTATTACTTATCTCCCGACTGCTGAGCCCCCAAAGGCGCGGAGCCCGTAGCATTTACTACTTCTGTTATTGTGAGCATACAATAGCATACAAGAACTGTACATGTATTAAAAAAATAAACTTCCTCGCATCAATGGAAATTACAAAACTCAAAATTGGCTTAAGATGCTAAAAATACAAAATAAGACTGTGATGTTAATAATAAATATATTTGAATGATTTAAAACGAATTAAATAATATTAAAACTTCAAAATATCGAGTTATTAATAAATTAAAAATTAATTAAAAGATTTATTGAGCTTTCAAACAATTATTTCGTTCGTCATCAGAATAATATACAGATATTATGTGTTTTAACATTATCTAATATCAACGAGTTAATAATTTATATATTTAAAACGAATTAATTATATGTAAAATTATTTTAGTGCACACTTAAAATTTTGAAATTAAAATTAATTTCAAATCAAAAATATCTTCAAATTAATATAAACATCGCTTTTAGTGCTTCAAAATCAATTCTTTACAATCCTGCATTTTAAGCTACTAGAGAAGCGCCTTAAGAACAAATCAAGCAATCAAAGAAAAAACAGTCAATTAATATAAAATAGGAATTGGAAACTTTTTCTTGCAAAAATATCATTGCATGAATTTTGTGATGCGCAAATATCTCTTTTACAATAAATTTTCAATCTAAACCTGATCTAAAGTGACTACTTGATTTGTTAAAGTAGAGCAATCCCTGCGTCAAAAAATAGTGACACGTTTATATTTTTTGTTCAATATTCTATTTGAATTTTTTTTCAATTTTATGTTTTATAATTTTTTATTAGATTAAAATTCTAATTTAACATGCATGCGAACCTTTATGATAAAAATATTATTTTAGTACCACCTCCACCATCAAGGTAAAAATTTATGATTATTGTAAATACAAATTTCTTAATAGTTTTTAATTTTTAGGTTTACTCTAAATGAATGGTATTTAAATAATCGACTTCGATATAGAAATTATTTTGATCAACAGCAACTTGCCGATAGGGTGCTCGACGAATGCGATCGAGTAAGTACAATAATTATCTATTATACTCCCCCAATTTCTCTCTTTTGTTGTGATGCCGAAAAAATGGACATGGTCCTAGACAAGGAACATTTCTCCAATCTTGGATAGATTTACTTTTGTACTGTTGACTAAATTTTCAGCTTTCCGTGGTTTTCCACGTATAATTTGACGTAGATTCTTAATTTTGAAAAAAATATACATGAGCAACAGTTCAAAATTCAAACAATTTTTATAAATAATATTTATTTTTATGTATGTATGTTGTTGATTCTCTGTTCTCTCTTGGAAGATTGAGAATGAAATCAAAGTAGTAAATTTTTGATTTTGCTTTAGGGAAATCAAGAAATATGTGAAGTAACATTAGCTAATAAAAGAGAAGTAGAATATAAAATTCAGCAAAGAGTTATAGATGTTGAATTTAATAAAACTGAAATTTTGAAACAAAGAAAAGAAGTTTGCTTAGAAACGGACAATTTAACAACCTACAGTGAGCGTATTATGGATGCTATGGCAGCACTTAAATCTCAAGCATCTAATATTTGTAAAAAATGCATTACGTTTCGGGAAAACAGAGTTGGAATTGATTTGGTAATTATCCTTATGTACCTTATGTATTATTCGGTTTTATTAACGTTCTACGACGTGTTTCGATTTCCAAACATCGCCAGGCGGCGTTTGGTTTTGTAAGCATTTTACATTTTTTACCTACGACAAAGAGCCAGCCCGACGTAGAGCCCCAGCGTGACGGCCAGAATAAAACCGGGTATTGAGCGTTCGTAGTCAACTCGCTTGACTATTACTCTCCGACCGCCTCTTATTATCCTATATAAAATGCATAATTTGTGTAATTATTATTTTACCATTTTAGTGCGTCGATGATGTTGAACGTGAACTGTATAAAGAAATTGAAGTTATAGAAGGTGGTCAAAATTTGTTGAGAAGCATGTTAGAACAAAGTAACGAGCAAATTCGCCGATTGAAATCAACACTTTATACCATGGATCGTGATCTAGAAGATAAAGATAACAGTATTTCGCTTGATAAGCATAATCTTTCTCTTAACGAAAAAAGCTTCAATTTAAGCATGTATCATGGTTTTACACCACTTGATCCTGCGTAAGTCTTAGAATCCATTCGTACGATTGGTATCATCTTAAACTTATTTTCTATGTATTTAGAAATATAACCGTCGAGGAATGGGACTATTTTACTCGCCAAAATATAATGCGTGGTGCCAAAGAAATTAACAGTGCTCGATCTATGAGATCTTACATTGATACATTATTAACCCAAGTAACTGAAGATTTACGAGAACAATATAACTGTGCGAATGAAGCATTTCGGCGTAGAATTGAGGAAACGAAAGAAGCCAAAACTAAATTGGAAGTTCAACATAGCGAGGTATGCCGATTTTTTTTCCCTAAAATATTTGAAATAAAATGTCATATTTTAAGATAACAAGGCAGGCAAATGAGATGACCATGAAAATCACAATGCTTCAAAAAAGCTTAGCGGATAAGGAAAGCTTTATGGCTTTGGCACATACTAGAATGGGAAACAGAGCTCAAAGGAATGGTATGGAATTATGTCGCGATTTACCGGAAACCAATTTAGTAAACGAAGTTCTTGAATTGCGAGGCAATTGTAGCGCATTACAAAATTATTTGGCTGAGGTAAACTCTCAAATTGATACATTAATAATAAAAAAAAAAAAAATTCTCGACACTTTTCAGGCCAAGGCATCCCTAAGATACTTAATGAAGTCACAAATTCAGATTGAAGAAGATATAAATGTTAAAATTAATACCCTTAAAATTGATGAAGTAGATTGTATGACCCTTCGGCAAAGTATGGATTATCATGCTTATTAAAAACTAAAACTTTTGAAATAAAATGTATTAATATTTTACTATATTTGTGTGTTGTTTTGGTACTTAGCTCTTATGTCATTTTAATATCCACAAAATTTTAAATCGACATCAGTTAGTCAGTCGTACAGTTGACCCAGTTTTGAATTCTGAATAAGGAAAGTTTAGTTTGAATTTCTCGTGCTTTAGAAATTACTATAATAAGCCATTGCTTCTGTTCCCGATATAATGATCCAATAGTTAAAGCATTTTATCACAATACCATAGAAACATTTCCTCATTATCGACAAAACCTTATGTTCTTGTTGTATATTCATGAACGTTCTTCGTACTCGCTTGAAACAGATAAAAGAAATTGACTAATAAAATGTATTCTAAATTGTTTACCAATAAAAACGCTTCGCTTCCATCTAAGTAAACAATTTAGAACTTGGTAAGTACGATTAAATTATCATTATCTGCCTTACATTTTCAGATCAACTTTGAAGGAATGGCATTTATATAACAAGGAGCAAATCAGAAAAAGTTTAGATCAACAAATCCTTAGCGATAATATTCTAGCCGAATGTGATAAAGTAAATGATTAATTTGGAACAAGTTTTTCTCCGCGGTGTTTATTTTTAACATAATTTTGCATTAGGTCCAGGATGCATATAAGGAAAAAACGTTTTTGAACAAACGAGAAGTGGATTTTAAAACAAAACGAAAAATAGAAGATTCCGAGTTTAATAAGGTAGAAACTTTAAGACACAGAAAAGAAGTATGCTCTGCAATTGATAGCTTAATAAGCTACAACAATCGTATAAATAGTTTTTGCAACTATGTTCAAGGCAAAGCTATACCGATTTCAAAAAAGTGCATTGAATTTCGCGAAGGAAGAATTGGAATAGATTTAGTAAGCTATTATGTTTTATCAGAAGCGCATATAATTTATTTTGTGGCCTTATAGTGTCACGATGAAGTAGAACAGGAACTGCGGAAAGAATATCGGATGATGCAAGATGCCGTACCTCTCCTACATAACGCTTCAAAACAGTCAAACGAACAAATCCGTCAATTGCGTTCCAGTCTTTATTTTATTGATCGTGATTTGGAAGACAAAGACGCAGCGTTAAATATAGACAAATCCAATTTACAATTAAATCCATTTAGCCTTAGCTTATGTTTGTATCATGGATTTAAACCTCTAGACCCAGCGTAAGACATTTTTTAAGACATGAGTTACAATAATTTACAAGTAATTTTAGTAACGTAACAATTGAAGAATGGGATCATTTCTCACGTGAAATTGTAAAAAAGGCAGCAAAAGAGATAAGTGATACATTCGAGTTACAATCAAAAATCGATTTTTTATTGTCAAAACTTCTAAGGGAATTGAATGAGCAAAATAATTCAGTAAATGAATCTTTTCAACGGCGTACAACAGAAACAAAAGAAATTAAATTAAAATTAGAAACACAGCATAGCGAGGTTGGGCATTGTACGATACTTTTGTAATCTGGCATAATATTTTCATTACATTATTACAGATTGTTAGGCAGGCGAACGAGATGACCCGTAAAATAATAGAAATAAAAAAGTCGTTTGGTTTAAAGGAAAACTTTTTAGCATTAGCTCATACGAGAATGGGCAACAGAGCCCAAAGATCTGGAATGGAATTGTGTCGTGATTTAGTGGAAGCTAATTTGGTTAATGAAGTTGCTGAACTGCGAAAAAATCGTGATTTATTGCAGCTCATGATATCTGAAGTAAGTTTTTTGGGTTATAAATTACTCTTCGCAAATCGGAGTTTTGTAAACTGTTAACCTTAATATCGCATCCAATTACTTTAACCAAAACAAATTTCATGCAATTTCTTCATGCATGCAAACCACTTATATTATAATGTTGATGTGCTAGCATTGCATTTTATTGATTAATAAACGAATAGTTACAACTTCTTGTGTAAACAAGAAAATTTGAATATTCCATAATTCAGGGTCCGTCAGAGGAACCTCATGCTTTTTACCTCCCGCACACCCTGTGTAAGGGAGGTATAGGAATCGTGCTAAAAATCGAGTATTGAGTTTTTGATGAATAAGCACGAATTAGGGTCACTACAACTCATTTTTCATATTTTCGCGATGATGTCTGTATGTATGTGTGGATGGCCGTATTGGCGATAACTCTTATAGGAGTTATCCTAATATTTTAAAACTTGGTATTTAGCATTTGTACCCATTTGGCTAGAGCCCATTAGATTTTGGTTCAAATTCACAAACCGGAAGTGGTAGTTTACTTGAAGAGTGAAATGGTTTTTCGTCAAAATTTTAGCCATTTATAAAGTTTTATTATTAATTTACAAATGAAATGAAAGAAAATATCATTTGCTACGTCATTTATCTAAAACTTTTTTTTCTATCTAATATCTTTTAAGAGTTATAAGAAAAATTTTGAAATATTGGGCTATTATTACTAATATTGTAAGTTTAAGGACCCCCTATACAAACAAAAAATATTACGTAATATTGTGCAACATTTTGTAATATAATATTATGCAATATTGCGTAATACAATATTGCGCAATATTTTTTAACACACGATTCAATATTTGATTGCATCGCAGAATATTCATTATCTTTTTCATAATTTCTTTGTTAAATTTAGGTACTGTATTCGATAGAGTGCGGGAGGTTATGTGCTGGCCACATCAGATTTTTGATTATGCTATGGTCGAGGGTGAACTTGTTTTGTCCATAGAATTGGACGTTTAGTTCTTATGATGTCGTGGACCGTATCTTTGCTCTCCGACATTTTTCGTAAATGTATGGCGATCACTGGTTCCCCTGAACTTATGCGATTTATTTTGTGGGGGATACCTCAAGTTCTGAGTTTTTGTTGACCGTTGGTAGTTCTCAAAACAAAAATCCAGGAGGAAATCGCCAGAATTCTTTAACAGATTAAACGGTTATGAACTTTTTTCATATTGTATTGTAAACTTTAAAACGCCATTCAAATTATTTGTTCAATATGATCTGATAGAAAAACGAATGAAACTTCATTACCGCACTTGTTAAGTAATGAATTCATTACAAGTCACCATAAGAAAAGAATTTCAACATTGCTTAGAAAAATCTAAAAAATATAATTCATTGTATAAACTAAAATAATAAATTTTAATTTCAGGTTCAAGCAAATCAAAGATATCTTTTAAGAATTCAGACAAAATTAGAATTTGATATAAATGTGAAGACAAATACCCTTAAAATTGATGAAGTTGATTGTATGACCCTCAGACATGGGATAGATTATCATTCATATTAAACACAACATAATAAAATTAATTTTATGGGTAAACCTAAGTACACAAACTAAATATAATTCACAATTCTAAGCTTCTAATATCGATTCGATAAGAAATATAGAAAAATGTTCAGATTTTTGGAAACTTGTAATTTTCCAGCCTGCAGATCTTTATTATAGATTATTTCATCTATATTTTTCATGGACCTTAAGTTCCAACAGTTTTTTAATGTAATATTTTCAATAAAAATTATTTAACACATTTGAAAAAGATTTATTGTAGGTACTTTTAATTTTTATCATCAAACATATAAAATAGGATGCCAAATCACAGCTAGTTTTTTTGGTTAAATTATAAAAAATATTTTATTGTTATAAATAAGTCTAATAATAAATACTTAACAATTAATTGTTGAACCCAATTAACAAGATGAACTGTAAAACTACAACTTAATAGTTTATTTCACCTTGGAACCTTAGGACGCGTGGTTCATTAATCATTATAATAAAATATATTAAATTGTAGTTTCTACTTATCTTGTCCAACATTTTTAAGATTCTAATATCTATGTCAGTGGCGGTTCGTACAGGAAAGATTTTAATTGAATAAACGTAAAAATTGCGTAATTAATCTCAACATTGCCGTGGTTTGGATTTCACGTTAAGGTGTAAGTTCCATGTTACTTATAATCATCAATTACAATCTAATGATTTGTAATAAATTATTTAAATACACCAGGGTCTCAATTTACGTTACATCTGATTTGCGTCTGTATGATTCAATTTGCGTCTTTAAAAATAAAATAAATTTTATGGAAGAAATGTGATTGGAAGAGTCCAGGTTAACCACAGTATGACTAGTGATGAAATTCTGGGTTTGAATCGCGGACTTGACAGAATTTTTACGAACATTAAAAAGCTGTGGATGTAAGAATTGGTTGTCAAAGCCGAATGTATCATGAAATGAAATGTATCATTTTTGGTCAGTTCGGACGCCAACCGCATGAATAAAAATATCGGTTGAAAAAATTATATAGCCAAATACTTTAGTAATTACAATTTATCATTCACGTATAAACTTGCATTTTCTATATGAAACCACGAGCCGCCACTACCGCCTATGCCTACTTGTCGACAGAGTGATTCTTAAATTTTCTCAAGTAAATTACATTCACTAAATTTATCTCTATAAGTAGTACAATTTCTTGTTTGAAATTATACTAATTGCCAATTGCAAAATTAATTTATTTTAAAATTTAAATTTTTTAATCACCCTGTAGGTTTATTTTTGTCCGACTAGGTTTTAACGAGAAATAACAGTCATTAGATGACAACGAATCTAAACTAAATTTTTAACGTTGTAACACATGATATAAAATTATTTTACAAAACAAAGAAATATAATAATCACCACCTATAAAAAAAAATGCAATTTAATTTACAAGATTGTGAGTAAATTTTAATACCGTGGCACTTGATGGATAACGTACAAAATTTTTCGTGTATCAATCTGTAAGTACCAAATCAAATTTACAATTTATGAAATTGAGCTTTAACCGAGTATGGACTAAACACATGAACTAAGCTATCCCATCCACAATCGGCTAATTCACCTTTTCTATGAGCATTCCAATCTAAACCGTAAACAAATTCGGAATGATGCTTAACTACCTCTAATGCTTCAGAACTGCATTTAAAATCCCATATTCTAGTAGTAAAATCGTAACTTACAGAAGCCAACATGCTAAGAGAGTGAGGAGAAAACTGAATTCGTCGGACTGCATATTCACAACCTTGCAAATAAAAAATTGGCTGGGATAAATTACGTAAATCCCACCCCTTAATAAGACCATCCGAGCCACCGGTAGCTAAAACGTTTTGATCATATTTACACCAATCACAAGTCAGAACTTCTGCATCGTGAGCCCTACTAACTGCACTAGCATTTCGTGGATTTAAAGAGTTCCATATTCTAAGAGTGCCATCGCCGGATACAGAAGCAAAACAATTTGGAATATGTGGTGACCACATGGCATTATAAACTAATTGAGAATGACCGGAGTAAGTATTTATGGAAAATTTACGATTGGGATCCCACACTTTTATAGTACAATCCCACGAAGCACTAACAATTAACTGTTCCTGTCGTGACTTTATCCAATCAACCGAATAAACCTCCTTTTTATGTTCGTGCAAAACTAAAGGAGGTATTGTGGGTGTAGACAAATTCCATAACTGTAGACTGCCGTCTCCTGAAGCAGTAACCAGTAACATGGGGTCACTTTCGGACCAAGCACAATCGAATAATCCATCAGTCCAATTGAAACTTTGTAGCTGCACTAATTTTTTACCTGTAGCTAATTCTAATAAAAATAAAGTTCCTCCACCAGCTAAACCAAAATATTGGCTTGTGGCCACTGCTAAATGTTCGGGTCTGAATGGTGAAAAACGTACACTATATCCATGCCTATTTGGAGTTAAAAAGGTTGCCATTGTAACACTATTCAACTATGTTGATTATTGAAACGGAACTTTTTGTTACCAAGCATATTGAAGATATTAAAACAAGATTACATGAAATAACAATGTCAATTGATTAACAAATTGTCAACAACAAAAATAAAAAATAAATATTGCCATTACACCTAATTTTCGTTTCTTCGAAAACAGCTTTCGTATATTCGAGGAGGTAAAATTGTGTTAATTTTAGGATTAACTAAATTGAATTAAGGAACAATTTTTTATTTAATTTATTTATGTTATAATTTCATCAATTATTTTATAACAAATTTTACTTTTAAATAAAATTACGTTTGGAAAACTTGTGTGTTATAGAAATTGGAAGTAATGTATCTTTAAATGACAGCTGATGGATGACAGTACGTCAAAATCACAAGAAGTTATTGACAAATAAACAAGTTTTGATTTTATATTGCTAGATTATCAGTGATTGTGATATGTAAGTGTTGTGATAGATTCAGATTTTATTATTTTATTTGAATACATTTTTAAAATAAATTTATATGGGTAGTATAAAATAACCTGATGTTTTTGGTGGGCTGTAATGTAAATATTTTTGAATTGTCCGACGTTTCGGCCTATTATTTGCAACTTTTTTTCACTTTTACCATAGAATAATTGAACAAAAGTTCTGAAACTTACATTTGCCTGTAAATGATCTGTATTTTCAAAGAAACTTTTTATATTATTTGCTTATTTGAATTAATTTGTTATAGAATTTTTTTTTGCACTTTTGAAAATGGGACAATAATAATCGACCCAAAACGTCAGATTATTTAAAATACTGTTTATGTTACTTAAATCTCAACAACCATTAAATATTAATAACTTGTATTATACTTTAGTTGATTGCCTTAGCGGTTAAGGCCATAGTTCCATTTATACCTTATCAAGCTTATTAGTTATATTATTTGTTATTATTAGAGATAGGATAGTTAGGCAAAATGCCTTTTTTTTTAATATGAGATATTTTAGGCAGACTCGATTTTAAATTCGTTTCCGAGCATTCACTCTTCAAAAATGCATGTTTCATTTTGCTTTTTTGGAATTTTTTTTGCCCATTTTACGTTTATTTTGTCTTTTGAACCAAAATTTGATTGTTTTTGCTTATTTTTTTTTTGAATTTCACTTTTTTTTTAGAGTACAACTCCTTAAATCATTTTATTTCAACTTGAAATTCTTTTAATTAAACTTAAATCTATAGTAAAAACGCTAATCAAAATGATACCAAAAATAAACTTGGAAAAAAGCTTCACAATATGCGTAAAAATATGCAAATATGTACAGGTACTGGACGGTTTTATAGTTGTTGGACGGTTATGGTTTAGTGATTGGACAGTTGTTGAAGATGACCAGAAACATTTCCTTTCAATGAAAAAATATTTATTTAAAATACAATATTGGAATATGAAGGTAGTGGTTATAGTTTAAAACAAGTAGATATCCATATAGATTAAAATCCTAGTAGCATTTTGATAGAGAGCAAGCACTTCTATTTGTATGCGCAAGTAGGTGCAGAACCACAACCCGTTCAGCTATAATAATAATAATAACTCATTGCACAGAACTTTTAACAACAAGAAAGATTCAAAACTTAATGTTATTTTGAATAAGATGAGGGTGAAGTATATTAGTCTGGCGTTTGTAAATTGGGCCAGGTGGTCAGGGTTTTTTCAAGCTTGCTCGTAAATTGATTGGGCCAAAAGATTATTTTATAAGGATCCCATGTAAATTGTTCCAAGTAAATTCACTTTTTTGGAGTATTTGTGACTTAAATTTGACGAAAAAAGTAGTAACAACTACCTCCTTAAGAGCACCTTTTGTAAGATTGGAAGGCCCTCAGAAAAATATATTGACCACTGGCCCAATTTATTAGCGTAAATTTAACCTACCCACGTCAATCGCTGACCCAATTTACTGGTTTTCTTCAGCTACCCACCAAAAAATATATTGATCGCCGGCCCAATTTACTAGCGTCCATATCATGTATTCGTAAAACGTTTGATAGGTCATCCACCTATTATCGTTTCTGCCAACGATGGCAAAAGTTACAATTAGCTGAAAAAGTAAACATAACAGTAATGTTTTCTGAGAAAGGATTTTTGTCTGATGGATTAACATTTTTTGAACTCCTTTAAGGGGTAATATCACGTTGTGTGTACAGTAAAAATAGGGTCATTTTTTTTAATTATTATTAAAAAATGAAAAGATTTATTCATATTCGGGTTTATCACGGATCAGAAATTTTTATTTTACATATAATCTGCGATGCCTGCACCATATAATTGTCCTTGTAAATGAAGATTATTAGATAATTTAGGGAGCGTTTAAGCCAATAAAAAAAACGTAAAAAAAGTCACAAGTGATGTTACTCCTTAAGCAAATGCTTTTCCCGTGGCTAGGCAAATTTGAAACCTTGATTCATCCCTGTTAAAAACTCGAGATACATCAGCAATTACATCTTTTAATTCTTTTTTTTAAATGTAATAATTTATTTCTAAGATAAAATAAATTACTGAATTTACAGGTTTCCTCGTTCTTTTTGAAATGTCAGAATGTTTATTAAGAAAAGCCTAAAATGAAACCTGTTATGGAAAAGCCATTGAAAAATAAGTGATGGTCAATTTATACTCATCAATCATCATTTATTATTAAACATTTAAGAGGATTAAAAAATGGTTAAAATAAATGGCTATACACCGGGCTACCGGGAAATTTCCCGGTGGGCCGTCGATCCATTTCTAATAAAATAAACATTTTGCCTGCGGCGCTGTTTTGGGCCGTGACAGTTACATTTTTGGGCCGCCAGCCGCTAATTTCTCGGTAGATTTTTGATAGCCCATCCGCCCCTGGCTATACATAATTCTACTGGTTAATTTCTTAAATATTAAATGATAAACGACATGAGTATAAATAGAAACAAGTACATGTGTATTCTGGGTATTTAATTGAAAATTCTATGGCTAAAAGAGACTTTGGTATCTCATATTTCCGTTCTGTTGATTTCCATGATTCTGTTTAATTTTGAACATTGAGAATGGCTTGATCTAGAGTCTAAATTCTAGATGCCCAATTATTTAAGCATCTTCAATTTTATAAAAACTTATTGCACAATTATTGGACACTAAAATTACAATTATTGGACAGCTGTTCAATAACTATATGGTTTACCATTCTATATGTGTTCATTTACAGATTAACTTAAAATGGAATCATTTCCAATTGAGCTGATTGAATCTATTCTAGTTTCTCGTAAACTAAATATGGAAGATGTACTGAACTTCAGTTCAACCTGTTCTCACTTGCGTCAAATTGTAATCGGCAGCAGTTACATTTGGAGAGTTAAATTTCAAGCCAGGTAAGTACAAGAAAATGTTTAATTTATAGATCATCAACTTTTTTGTAGATGGCCAAAATTTATGAAATTATTTGATAATGATTTTGTTGACTGGTATGATGAAACTTGTTATATATTTAATTTAAAGAAACGCACACGCCAGCTATTAGCGTCAATGTCTGTAAAATACTACAAAAAAGTAGAACTGTCCGACTCGGATTATGATAACTGGGTTGAGCTACTTACAGAAAATCCACGAACCTATGACTATTTGATTTCAGATTTAATGGATATTGTTAATACGCATGTTCCAATTAAAAGTATCAAAGTTGTTCCTATTGAGTAAGTGGCTAGAACGATGTTCTTCTTAATGTTATAAATAATTTTTAAATTTTTATTAGCATAGCTGGCAATAAAACTTTACAGTATTATGCTCACAAAGTTTTAAGATATTTACGTCAAATACAACTAAGTAAGGATTGGAAAGAGTATATTTCTAAGCCTTACGAAAAGCAAATTTTGGAAATAGGTTTTGCAATTATCTCACAATGGTGTCAGCCCGATGTTGACGTCAGCACCCAAATTATTTCCGATGTATTAGATAAATTAGCAAACGAAGTTAATTAATTTTTAAACATTTTCTTATTGAAATATTATTTTTATTTTCACTTTTAGGTCAGATCGCATGTGAAAATTAATTACCCTAATCATTCATTAAATAAAGCTTCTCAAGTTGATTTGCAGTTTTGGAAAGAAAATAGATTGGAAAGAAGTGCAAGGAATCCATTAGAATGCAAGCAATTAATAAAAAGTATAGCGTATATTTTGTACAGCGAAAATAAATTTTGCGAGAGCGTTGAGGATTTCCAAATGTGTGAAGCTTTATTTGTGAATAAGGTGAGCGAAGTAAAATAAATAAAAAAATGGTTTTATTGTTTGTTTATTTAGGTGCTGGAAAATGGAGTTGGGTTACCTATTACACTTGGTGTTATATACGAAGCTGTTGCAAGAAGGGTTGGTCTAAAATGTGATACAATAATCTTTCCTTCGCATTTTTTGATAAGATTTACTGAAGTAGAAGGTGAAAATGTCACAGACTCATATTATATTGATACCTTGAGAGACGGTAACATTTTTAGAAGAGGTGCTTGTCCACATGCACGGAACAATTCGAACAACATGAACAATCTCACTCCTCCAGCTACTTCTTTGATGGTTAGTTGAATTAAAATCAAGTATCCATTTAAGAATTTTTGATATTTGTAGGTTTTTGAAGCATTGATTGGTAATTTGGAAATGGCTTATCGACATCAAACACTCCCTAATGAAGATGTGGTACGTTTGCGATCCATTTTGGAATTATCATATTTAGTTATGCCTTATACTGCTGCATCAATTGTTAATTTGCTTCGTCTTTATGTGCTGTATGACATTGACACCAGACCATTGGAAAATTCTGTTCGAGTTTTGGTATGTTTACTAGTAAATGCAATTTTTTCATTCTTTACTAAATAATTACTTCATAGAACATGGAGTCATTTTCAGAACCAAGAATACAGGAAGTAATTAACACTTTTGTAACTAACGAAAGAAAAAGTAACTTGGAACCCATAAATCAGGTATTATTTCATTTGTAGTTTGTAAATCGCGTATTTACAAATTAAATTATTTAGGGAAGACCTAAATTAAGGCCAGAAAATGTTAAGTATGCAGTGGGAATGATAATGAAACATTTTGTGTTGGGTTACACTTGTGTTATTTTTGATTGGGATCCGGTTTGTATGGCATCGGTTGAATGGCAACTTCAAATGGGTGTACATAAACTTGGACATAAACACGAACAGCCGTTTTACAATGTAATTGCCGAGGACGGTTCTCATCGATATGCTGCACAAGGTATTCCTGAATCAAATCAAGGAATTTTAAATTTATAAATCTACCTTAGACATAATTATATATTATATTTTAGAGAACATCATACCAATTGCTTTATTAAATCACACAAAACTGCTTTCAAATGAACGCTTGGGAAAATATTTCTCGCATTTTTTTGAAAATCATTTTGTACCTAATGCAGAAATGGAAAATGAGTTTCCCGAAGATGCCAATGTTAGATATAAAATATATCAAAAATTGAAAAATTTATATTAATATGTTTTGTTATATATTATTGTTATTATGCAATTACCACTGATTTCTTATAATAATATAGTTTATTTTATTATTATTTTATTTTGCATTTTTTATTAATACGTGTAGGAATCTGTCTGCTGATTTTACATCACAAGAATTTGTTTGGTACAGTTTATTTATTTTTAAACTTGCAGGGGCGGATGGGCCCACTGGGCTACCGGGAAATTTTCCAGTGGGCCGTCGGTCAATAGGACCGTAGGGCGTTAATAAAATAAAAAATTTGCTTGCTGCGCTGTTTTGGGCCGTGACAATTACATTTTTGGGCCGCTGGCCGCAAATTTCCCGGTAGATTTTTGATAGCCTATCCGCCCCTGAACTTACAGGAACCTTTCTTGTCAGAATTAAATATAATAATATTCTGAGTGACTTCAAACAAGATTATAAATACCTTTTATATTTACTAAATACTATGTTGTATTTCTGCTAACTTGCTGTTTTAATATAATAGAAGATTTTATCACAACCATTAAGAGGAATCTTCGCAAGGTGGAAAACACATTTTTGGCTAATTACGAAAGTGTGATTTCCAATTAGCGAGGATTCCTCTTAGCAGCGTTTACATAGCAAGCTGGCAAGAACCTATCAGATTACAGTATTTTTGAACCATAGAAAAGGATAGAAGAAAATACTTCAAACTGACTAGCTCTCACCTGTGAACGCTGCTTTAGTTTTCTCCAATTTTTTTTACATTTTAATCTTCATATGAAATAAAACCATCTGAGGAACTCCGAAACGGAAGGTTAGAGGACTTTAGACCTAGAAGACATTAAAATAAAGGGTTTAAATATGGGAAAATGTCATATTTCGATTAGTTCCGCCAATAATAAAGTTTAAAGTTTCAAATTTTTACGATATTTTAGTTCTGATTGGCTGCACTTCTTCCATTCTGTTGTCGGTAGATGAGCTTCAGGTAAATCCATACAACAAGGCTTGCAAAGGAGTGGAGCTAACCCATTTTACCGTACATTGTGCTAGAAGTAACAAATAATATATTACGGTTTAAAAGTTCCGTGGGTTTAAATCCCGAATTAGGGTACCTGCTGACTTTATGGTATATTTTTATTAAGTTGAACTGTCTCAGAGCTCCGGATTTTTTAAAATTCTGGTTAAGGAATTACGTGGGCTTCTGGGATCTTTAATGAGTTGAACTGTCTGAAATTAAACTTTTGTGGTAATTCTGATCTTTAAGATTTGATTTTTTCTTGATGTAATACGTAATTAATTAAAAGTACGTTTTCACCAATTCAGGTATTTTATGTAATTGAGTCCCGAATAAACTCAATTTATTTAATAATTAGGTAGACATAGAATAATTTCACAGAGGCTTGGGAATTGAACCAAAACTTTGATGCTAATCCATTTTTCTATAATAAGAAAAAGTAATAGAGTTTTAATTTAAATTTTACTTTACCTTATTTGAATTTCATTAATTTAAATATTTTGAACACAAAACAAAAAAAAATCCAGTTGACTTTCACGAAATTAATGACCAATAAGTATAAATTTAATTTGGGCAAAAGTCAAGATTATTACTAAAATTTACTTATGCTTTTTTTAAAAAAAAATAATAATAATAGATGTTATCTATCAAATTCTGTTGAGTTTTCTTTATAATAAATATAATATTTTTGAGTACCGGTTAATGAACTAGACCCCAAAATTAAAATAACTGTATTTCTAATTAAAAATAAAGGAGCCAATTGCTACACTTCTACGAACAGCCAAAACCATACTGGCATATAAATTTTCAGGTTTTTGCTTTTAGGGCTAATTTTGAATGATTCATAAAATTTTTGTTTTACACTTTCTATTGACACCCTAAACTATAATAATTAATGTAACAAATTTTTTAATATGTATAGGCTATTTGATGTCTTCTTCAAATAGAAATTCGTTTGAACAAAAAGTGGTGATATAATTTTTCAATTTACCTATAGACTAAAATGTACAGAGTATCATGTTTTCTTTGTTTTAGGGATGTTATGGATTATCGTGTACTGAACAATACAACATAATGATAATATTATTATAATATATTATATATCAGCATTGCTGAAACATAAGTTTGTGTTCTTTTATTATCTTAAATATTCTCGTGTGTTTCATTCTATTCAAGAGGTCTTTCCATTTTTCCTTGTACCTATTCTGATAAATACAATTTAAATATAATTTTTTTAGAGAATACGTTGAAACACACATAGCCTAAAGTCATAAAGATTGCTATCTCTCATTGTTTTCTCTTCAAAGTTTTGTAGATATTTTATGTTTTTTAAAACTTACTGGTCTAATTTTTAAGATCATTATCATAATCAAGTAAAAAGTTAAATATCCCATCTTAGATAATAAAAATGACTATACATTGTTTGACTGTATCCGACTATTATGGTTTTAGAGCGTGCGGTTTTTTCCTCTAAAAGCCATTTTTCTTGTTTTGACGGCAGATATTTCAGGGCGTAAGTTTTGAAATTTAAATATGAAAATATTAAAAATTAATTGTTTTCAATTTTTAATAAAGCTTTAAAATCAAATAAAAATACCAAAAATTCAACAACTTAGACTTATTCAAACTGCTGTAAAAATTTTCTATACAAAGAAACTTGGTTAATAATTAGGTATGGTTTAGCAACCTACAAATTTAGCAGTTGATCATCAATTATTCCATAGGTAGGTAGAAAACAAGATCGCTTTCGGGGGAAATCACAAGCATTGACTGATGCTCGATCTCAATCTAATCTTTAATTGTTTTTAATTTTTTAAATTATTATTTAAAATGAACTTGAGAATATCAACAAGATGCTCAGATGCCTTGTGTTTGAAATTGCTAATATGAACTAATCAACCACCATATTGTTTAAATAAGTTATGGTGAAGTATTGATTAATTTTTAATAAATGACTTGTCGATTACTGACCCAACTGAATCAACAGTATAATTATCCTAAATATCGGAATGTTGTTTAAATTACTTGAAAATTACGGTTTGGTGTATAGCTTATTCACTAACCATATCCATTATCCTAATTTTTGATTTTTAATTTTTGCAAATTAATGTTAAAATTTTTTTGGTATTTAATTCATATTTATGTCTTCTTTCACCTTTTTTGCCAAATCATTGGTAAATTTATAATTTTATTTCTCTAAAAGTACTCTGGTTTTCATACAAGAAACTAGAAACCACTTTTTTGACTTAATCATCTTGTTCAAAATTTTTTGTTTTAAATATTTTGTTGTAATTTATTTATAAGGTAGTTCAGAACTTTCTCTCTCGCACAAAAAGCAAATAATTCTTTGGATCATTTTTGTTTAGAATAGAACTGGACGAAAATCAACTTCATTAGTTTAATTATCTTGATTGGCAAGTTAAAGATTAAAAGCTATAGTACCGTTTTTCTTTAAAACATTGCTAATCTTGGTTGGTTAGTAATTAATAAACTTTTGCTTGAAAAAGTTTTCACATAATTAACTTTTTCTTTTAAGTTTCTAAATTATTTTTAATTTTAGTATTATGGATACAAGAATAAACACACCAAGACGACTTGGTTTAGCGGACATTTGATTTTCTACCTATTATTGTATGCACATATTAGTAATTTTGACTTGAAAGTGTCGTTTTTCTCTTTAAATTACAAATTAAACATAAAAAAATACAAATTTATGGTATGATATTATCATCTGTTTACCTCTTATTATTTACAAATTATAATTTTAGCCTGATTTTATTACTTTTTCTAAGTTTGACCTGAAGTTTGTCTCATCTCATACGGCTATCAATTTTACAATATGACAATAATTACATTTTTCAATAATAATATTAAAAAAACTCAAAGCTATTAATTTTTAAGTCTTAAAATTTCAAGGCATTCCATGTTGATTTCTTACTTTGCATAATACAAATTTAGCATTTTATTCCAGGCAGTGATAAATAATAAAAATCTTTCATCTGTTAGGTACGCAGATACTGGCAGATTTTAATCAAAATTTTTAAAATATACAAATCTAAATTACCAGGTTAAATTTTTATTTCAAAATCCGTTTTAGCATCTATTTAATTGAATTGAAACCAATTAAACGTTAACCTCTGTCATGAATATATGTTGCATTGCCTGTCTATTGTTTTCTAATTGCGAGTGAGAAAATTACTTTCAAATTGAATTCTAACTAGTGTAAAGAATCTATTTTAAACGAGACAAATATCAGACCTTATCAGATGAAGAAACGGCGTACTTCCAAATACTATAGCGTTTTTTGTTACATTTAGAAAAATATTTCTAATTGCATTATAAATTTTCTGGTGAATTTTTGACCGTCTCCGCCCGAAAGACAATGAAATTTTGACAATTTTTGAGAGTTTTTTGCAAAGTTACTAAAAGGCTAGGTTTCTGTTGACTGATTTAAACGTCTGAGGAGGTGGAAAAGCATCCAACCTTTCTATTTACTAGAATCATCACTTATTACAGCCTTAACGTACAAACACAAAGAAAGCAGGTTATAAGCGTCTGCCGACCGGCGTCGATTTTTTGCATTTAAAAATTAAAATGGTTTAAAAAAAACAAAGTTCTGAATAATAGATTTATTCAAATTGATAAAAGCAACGATTCTAGTATGCGTTTATAACTAGCTCAGAATTACGTTTTCAAGTATATTTACCTATGCAAATTAAATGCTTACTCTTCTATTTTATAATTAATGCATCCTTGGAAATAAGATGAATACACGTGTTACGTATGAATAAACTACAATAATATACGTGCATGAGTAAATTTATATTATTTGCTGACGATGCTTAACAATTATTGTCTAATACTGAAATTGCAATATTATTCGTACAAATGTTATGCGACACATGGCAAATGTTTGTGTTATATATTCATTAACATTGGAGATTATCAGTACTTGCAACCAGAAATTCATTTATTATTAATTAAACATTAATTGATAATGCTTTTTTCAAGTTGTTTAAATTGTTAACTTTATAATCATTAATATTTTAAGAATGAATTATTTTAGTGTGTTAATGATTATCAACTTAAAAAACTTGAATGTAATTTTTTTTACTCATATTGATAATACATTAAATAGATATTAAAGTTAGTGATTATTTACAGTGTGAGTAATGAACTTTAGGGGCGTGACCAATTTCATTATGTGTAATTATGTCGTAATACGTAAAAACGTCTAGAATTGCTTTATAACAATAGAAAAAGCATAGTATTTTACTAGTGGGTCTTGGTTTTTACTCTCTCGGATGAATTGTTTGGTCAACATTTGATTTTAGTAAAATGAAATATTAAAACGATTACACCTTTGTTGTAGATACAACTTTAAACTATGTATATTTTGTTATTTTCAGTATATTTACATTTATAATCGACCTATTGTACCTCTACCATTGTGAATTATTTATACATAATTGAACAGTTAAATAATTGAACTACACTCTTATCGTATGAAATATATATTTTGTTGACTTGTTTCAGTCTCCAAAGGCCACCATCGGGCCAAATAGCCAAATGTTAAAATATTAATAGATTCTTCAAATAGAGCAAATATTTTTGTTTCAAGTTAAATTAAGTGCTTATAAGTCGGATTATTTTCTTTATTAGTTTTTATTTTCTGTTTAATTACTTTGAGTTTTAAAGTTAAATAGGTAAGTAGATCCATAACGTATCGATGACGTAGATTCCGCGAAGTTCATGCTTTGGACGCAGAATTTATTTATATTAGCAAAGCACTGATGTGGACAACATAAACTTCTTAATTAGAAAATTTAAAATTAAAGATTAAGATCGCATTTTGCCTATATTAGGTAGTTAAAAGTTACCTCGTAAAATTATCTTTATTTTAATTTCATGTTTCCTTATTTTCTATCTTATTATGTAAATTTTCATATTAGGTTAAGAATAATTAAAGTTTTGAATAATCAATTTAAATTTGTAAAGTTTTTTCTATTTTGATAGTTCCTAAAATTATGACTTCCACTTTAAAACTGTTTGGCTTAGAACTTCCTGCCTTCATCCGGTACAGTCCAAATGGCACATTAAAATCCCTTATCAATTTAATTGGCAGAATAACAGGATTATTTAAAATTAAAGTATCATTTTAGATGATTATCATTTCAATGGATCATTCAGATGCGTTACAAGATCTTCTTCCAAAAAATGACTCACATAACAACATATATAAGTACAAAATATTTTATTGTTTACATTACTGACTGATGAGAATCTTTTACATAACTTGGAATATTTACATTTCTATATCTAAATCAAAACAGTTTAATATTTGTAACCACCTTGAACGCTGGTGTGTGGTGGAAGATATTGCTGTTGATTATGGCTTTCAATACCGAAATTGTTTTTGTCATATTGTCCTTCGTTATTCTTATAACCACCTCGTGCTTCTTCAGCCAAATTCTGCTCAATTGATTTTAAAATGACTTCTGGAATTGGAGGTGGTGTGGGAAGATGAGCTCCTTCTGCACGGAAACCATTTTCGTCGGCAACATAAGTAATTTGAATAGATTGTCCTTCGGGAGAAGTGTATGCGAAGGAACCTTGAGCTTCTTGATTATCTGCACCTTTTTGGTGTCCACTTTCTTGAACATATATTCCATTTCCAGTTTGGTACTGATAATTGTAGTTTCCACTTCCATCATTGCTGTTGTCCGAACTTAAAATTGGAATCACCGGTCCATTGTTATGATTTTGACTGGAGTAAGCACCCGCTGCCGAGTCAGCCTGGTTATAACTGGGTGGTAAGTAAAGATTTTCTAGCCGTTCGGCTACGGCAAAAGTAGCTAAAGCTAATATAATTAAGATCTAAAAAGCAAAAGGTTAAAAAAATTGATTAATTTATGAAATTGAATAAAGTACTTACCTGATGATACATTTTGAGACAGGATTCGTATGATGATACTAACCATTAACATTTTGCTATTTATATTATCACAAAAACTCCTACCATATGTACATTAATGATTTTGGAATGTATGAAGCTAAATTGGATCACCTGCAGCAGGACACGGTTGAGATTATTGTCGATGATGGAACAACTCTTCATTTCATAATAATAATTATTATATTCAGTAACGATTAATAAAATTAAAAGTGCAACGACGACAGAAATAGATTATCACCTACAGAATTATATAGAATTACGTAAAATTTTTAACTGGCACTAAATATAATTATATTATGTACCTAATTAGTTTTTTAAACTTTTCAAGAATGTGTAATAAATGTGGTTATTTAAGTGCAAAACAAATTAATTTACATGATTGTAAAATTTAAACAGTTTTTATTAAACTTAAAAATTAGATACGAACATTTCAAGAAAAATTTTATATTGTAGGTACATAATCAGAAATTAGGTCATAAATAATTAAAAAAGTTGCACTAATTAATTTTTCAAAAATTTTTTTTCATACCAATTTGAATAAAATTTGATTGGGAAATCAAAAGTGCATCTAATCGCAGCCGCGCTTGATAAGTAGAAAATGAAAACGTCGTAGAATTTTTAAATCGATTTAAAGTATAAATATGGAGCTTAAAAGGAAAATTTTTTGTACAAACAAGTGCGAATCCTTGGTTTTGTGGGTGAGGGGTAATTAATTTACCACAGTGGGGCTTGTAGCTTTTGTAAGATGGGAAGCTAAAAATTATGAGGTCAAAATGCATAGCATACGAAAATTTTGAATTACTCAGAAAATCTGCGTTTAATCCTAAATGTATTCTTTTAACTCTATGCCCCACATTCTTTATATTAACTGATAAATTGGGACCCGCTTGCGTAAGTCCCAGATGTTAAATAATTAATAAAGAAATTGGTGAAATTTTGAAAGATCTTTGGAAACGACGAAAAGATTTTAACTTTAAAAATTTAGAGCTGGAAGAACAGGAGACGGTCAGATTAAAGTTTTTACTGCACCCGGATTCGAACCGCGTATTGAGCATTCGTAGTCAACTCGCTTGACTATTACTCTCCGACCGTCTCGCTCAGAATTGGATTTAAATTTAAATAAATAAAACAAAATTTTAACGAAAGCAAATTTTTATTAAATTGTCTAAAAATTCTTTCTTTGATTAGTTATTTATATACTTATATATATATTGTCGTATATTTTTTGGGATGAAGAAATTTATTAGTTGATGACAATTTTTGTAATTTTAATTTTTGAAAATTTAATTTTGTGACGCCTCTGGTGTAATAGCCAAGGTGGGGAAATTTAGAAAAATTTAGAAAAAGTTATTTTGATAAGGACTTGCAAGCTACCCACGGTGCTGCAAGGTCGCGGTTTTGTGGATTGCGAAATTGAATATGTAAATTTTGAAAAAAGTAATAAAATTTGTGAGCAGCGAAAAGTTTTCTTGTGTTTCTTTCGATTCTATTTTAGGAAAGAAGAATAAATTTTTGAAAAGCAAAATTTTTTTTTATGAGAAGGTCGCGCGTAAGCGGTGTGATAAGGTTTTCGACTGAGCTAAGCTGGGCTAAGTGATAACGAATAATCCGACCATTGAATTTAGTTTTTTTTTATGAAAAAGTTTATTGAGAATTTTAAAAATTTATTTTGGAATATTTGTGGTTTGGATTATTTTATGTCAATATATATAGTCGGTTTTAAACGTCTTGCGACGTTGTCCGATACCAAACTACCAACCTTGCGAATTGTCGCTTGGCTTTTTTTAGCATTTTACATTTTTTACCTACGACGAGGAGCTAGCCTGTCGGTAGAACCCCCAACCTGGAGGACCAAACAAGACGGCCAGAAGTTGTTACTTACCCGGATTCGAACCGGGTATTGAGCGTTTGTAGTCAACTCGCTTGACCATTGCTCTCCGACCGTCTCTCTTTTGTTGATTATCTGATATATTGTATGTTGATTGTATGATATATATAGAACTAATCTTTGATTAGTTACGAGTAATTTATATTATTTTTATTTGATAATTATAATGAAAAATTAGCTTGAAAGTTATGTAATTTCGAAAATTTATCCATATAAGCTTAGTAATTATTTTAAGTGACGCGCAGATGTGTTTAACGAGATTCCAGTTATTGTTTTAGTAATTCAGTTAGTTTAGTTAGCAATTTTAGCAATTCAAGTGGCAACCAAAACACAAAAATTTTGCTACTGTTGAAACCTGCATTCAGACAATCCCGATAGTCAGTTATTTACGGCAGCATTTTAAAATATGCATTTGAACATCTACCGTAGTAATGAATTAATTCATTGTTCATTAGTTAATCTTCAATCAACCAATTTTGTTGAAAGTATGACCTGATGACCTTGTGTGCAGCTTTGTCCTGCTTTTTACTAGTTTTCCAACTGTTTTGAAAATGGTTGAGAAAAGCAGTTTTAGCTAATTTTAGTTAAAGAACATTATTTAATACAATTTGCATTTAAAACCACTTGTCAGCAAAACTTGAAACAAACTTAAATTCAAATATTTTAACTTGTAAATCTTTATTGTTATTTTAAATAAGTGACAATAAACAAAATCCTACTTGCCAACTGAACCACGCTCTAAAAATCGAACCATTAAGCAGTTTTTACGTCACGATTTTGTGGGTGGAAAGCCACCGTAGTACGTACTATACATATCTCTGTGTTCTAAGTTTTTTTTTATTTTTATTTTGAAGTGGCTGCAATGAAATCAACTGTTTTTGTATGTCTATCTGTGCAATTATTTTTATAATGCTTTTAAGTAAATTAACACCAGACAACCATATCAAATTGTGTTCGAGTCATTTCTTAGTTAAATATTAATTATTGTTTTTTTTACGATATTTGCTAATCAAGTATTAGCTTTAATAAATATTTTTGTACGGTTATTACATTTTTGTTGTTGTTTTTAGTAATATACTACGTAATTTTTTAAGTAAGAGGTAAGCAAGGTAATAATGTGAATAGACCGGCGAACTCATTTTCTCATGCTTTCCTGTAAATTAGATTTGAATTGTTCCCTAATGTTTTCTTTTGTTAAAATTATGTTTCAAGATCTATCATTTTAATTAAAAAGAACCGTTACATTATTATTATTTAATCTTATTAATTAATGGAAATGCTAGCAGATACCGGTGGAAATTACTACCCACTCTCTCAAAGAAAGGAATTAACTACTGACCTTTGTTGAATATTATATATTTCGAAGTAAACTAAAACGTTGTAATCTCATGGGCATTGAAATATGATCAATTGCGTAAATATTTCAACAGCTAATAATTTTCAAAAACATTTTACTTACTCAAAGAAAAATTAGTTTTTAGATACATAAAAGTTTTATCAGTGCAAGAAAATAGTAACAGAATCATACAATCAAGATTTTGAGGAAAATGTACATCAAGTTAAATTGTATATTATTCCCATAAGGGTATAAAACAGTCCTCAGAAAAAATGAAAATTCTCCGTCATGCATCATTATCAACTTTAAAGAACGAGACGATGTAGTAGCTACGTCAAGTAATGTTCAAGCTCATTCTATCCCATTAAAATGGAATTTGGATTCTAGTCTACTCTCAAATATTAAAATAATTCATGTAATTTGAGTGAATTTAATGTAACCACATTTTTGAGATTTTAATGTATTGTTTTCAATAAGCGACTAAACAAAGGTTTTGAAGGTAGGGTTGAAGTTGGGCGATTTCATTTTGTCGTCATGAATTTAACGTAACTGTTTTTACCTCCTTTTTTATTAATAATAAATCATTGAAATTCAATAATTTACTAAGATGGTATAAGAAAAGCTCCAGACTGCAGGAAATGCTTATAAAATTTATTAATTTAATGCAGTTGTTGATTGATTACAAGATAATATGACCACTTTGAAGGACCACAACAGGGGATATTGGTAACACATCCAACTAGAATAAAAATTATGCTATTGACTGACTAATCTAAAAAGTGTGCAAGTTTTTGTAAGAAAATCTGGGCCGATATTGATACGTTGGTTACAATAGTAGTTCGGTTTGTTTCGGGATACATCGTTGGGGATGCTAGTAGGGTTTAGCGTCGTCGATTCAGTTTTTAAACGACGTAGCTTTATCAATACCAGCTTTATATGTGCGGATAAGATAAATAACCAAATTTTCGCTAAACCGTGTATTGCTTTTCGTATAATGGAATGATAGATTCAATTTTCGCGGTTTACGTTTTAAAATTATCCATTACATTTTAAAATGATTAAATTCATTATTTATGATTTTCATTATTTTCTAATAGACTAGCAATTGGAAATAGGAAATGTTTATTTTCAATTTGTTTCCAATAATTAATCATCGAATTAATCATCACAAACGACCAAGTTTTACAGGTAACTGAAAGTATTATGTTTATTAAAATAATAATTACCCTAATTAAACAAGAAATGTAAAAACTGCTATTTACTTTGGGTATGCATATTTAAACTTAATTATTGTAAACCGCAACTCACAACTATTGATAATCGTTTTGCTATTGCTTATACCAAATTCACTTAATGAAGGAAATTACGTAGTGACGTACAGCATAATTGTTCAAATTAAAAATATACATCTACATTTTCTCTCCATTATTACCCAACAATGAAAATTAAATTAATAATTTGTCTGGAAAATATACGAATATGAAGATGTAAAGAGATACATAAGAATAACGAGTTAACGAAATTCGGAATAAATATTTGTAGTAATTGTGTAACAATAAATTGTATTTGAAGTTAAACAAAATAGAAAAAAACTTATCCAATAGCTTAACCTCATTAAATTGCTTTCATTTACCAAAGAAACTACAAATTACAATATATTTCAATTTGCATTATAATAAATTTAAAGGCAACGAGAAAAATTTGCTTTTAATTTTTATTTAAACATCCATTTAGGTATGCCTGGATTTTATTTAAAATTTCTTTGTAATCTAATTGCTGCTTTAACATTTTCTAATATTCAGATTTCAGCTTGGAATAAAAATTAAAAAGTACTTTTATTACTGGGAAATATTTTGTTGGTCATCTAATTTCAAAGTACTTACGCTTAAGCAAACTTTTTCATAAATTCCATTCAGATTAATCAATTATAATTTACAGCTTTAGAAAGTTTTATTTAAAGTTAAATGGATATTATTCGTGGTTATTGGTTATTTTATCACAGACACGGTAAATTTATATATTTATCACAAATTTTATTTACATTGGTGGCACTTGATCTATTGTGACAGATCAAATTTTTGCGTTTACGTTCTCACTTTCAATTTTAAAATAAACAAAATTGGTACAACATGTAAAATAAAATATAAAATGTGTTTGAATTTAATAAGTTTATTTAATAATTTAACATCCGACGAAGCTAAAAACGTAAAAGCACACGAGAATATACTTGGTTTTTATTTTGTTTAATTGACTTAATAACTTTTTTAATTTTCAGGCTATAACTTTCTAACTCCTAAAATAAATAATACTAATATAAAAGTTAAAATTTCTCAAAGTTTATTTATCGAAATGAAAGATGTTTCAAAAAATGAAGTACGTTATGAGTTTTCAGCTAAAATGTTTATAATAATACAACATCAATATTAGGCAAAATAATGTAACTGTTATTATTATTTCGTGAGTTACAAGTTTGAAACAAATCTTTTTTTATCTACAGATTGTATCAAAAACAGTAATGTTTAATATTTGTTTCCATGTAAATGTTTATAATTGGAGAATAATTTCATAGCTAAATAAACACATTATTTGAACTGAAATCTCCTAAAATTGAATGAAAATCTAAGTATAAAATATGTTTAAATTACATTGTAAAGTATTTTAACTAAATGCATTAATTAATTATCATTAACTTGTAATTGATTTAAAATTTCATAAAATAAATTGATTTTTACTGTGTTAAATAACACGAAAATTTTGATATTTAAATTTTTGATTATTTCTTATTATATTATAAATAGTGATCAAATTTATTAAATTATGCATAAGCTATCGAAATATGGGTAAATAACAATAATTATGTTGTTCAGTGTAATAAAAACATCGATAAAAGAAATCGCAGCAAATATAATTAATAACGAGGGTACGCGGGCGAAACGATTCTGTCAAAGCTTTTTTTTAGGCTGATTTACTATCCAACTAATTCCATTCAACCGCTTTTATAAATGCCTGCCAGGAAGGGATTGTAAGCTTACACAAAGCAGTGGACAAAGAATAAAACAATAAAAAGACCCCGTCATTGTGCAATTTACTAACGTATCTACTTACAATATTTTAGTAAAACGACAGTGTCGAGATCTATCTGCTTAAAATTTAAAAAGTTTATTTTCCCTATTTTACATATCTACTATGGCTCTTTCAACATTTTTATTTTATCCATACGAGATTTTACTTTTCGACTTGGGCGACATTTGATTTTCCTTTTCCCTTCGCTTTATTTTTACTTTTATATAATAGCAAAATAAAATGTTGGTATTAGGTCGTGTGGCTATCCTAGATAGCGAATTTTTTTAATAAAAATTAAAAATTTATAAAGAAAAGGATTCCCTAGCTCAAAGTACGATTTTCAATCTCACTTTTATGAATTCGTTTTCATTGTTTATGATTATGAAAATTTTTATTATAAAATTTTGTAAAAGCGAATTAATTATTTTTCAATGTAAAGGATTGATCGTGATTATAAATTTTGTAGATTTGTCATTAGTTGAAAGTCTTTCTATAGCACCCTTTCATTTTCTGACTGACAAGTAAAATATTTTCATTTAATATTTGATTCCGAAGAATATTTTGTGATTCAGGTATTCATATATAATATTAAAATATGAACATTTTATTTTATTTTCTGATAGACTCCAAATAGGGATTTATTTCATATGTAAGTTTTTTAAAATAATTTTTTGAAAAAAAAATTTTACTTAATAATTTATTTTCAGATTTAGATTTTTTTTTATATATTTTATATGTTTTTATATTATATCTATCCGATGAGCTGAAATAACAGCGAAACAATATTGTCATAGATTATATATTTTCATTATAAATAACTTGATATATAAAAGGAATGTTACTATTTAGTAACTCATATTATATAATTTAACAAGTTAATATTCATATTACTTTATAATATTAAAATAGTAAAATATTTTATTAATATTTTGCCTGAATAAAAGTAACTTATGTAGTTTTCTAGGTATAAAATTTTCCTATAAAATTAAGGATAAATTACAGGTGGATAATAATAATAGCTAAATAAATAACTGCACTCTTCTAACATTACTATAAAAAAATATAATATAATACGATTTTGAGGTTAAGTTAATAAAACTATAACAAGTTCTAGTACGATAATCTGACCTAGAAGATGTTCTAATAGTTATCTTACAGATCAACAGAATCTAATAGATAATAATAAAATGAAACGTTTAAGGTGAGGAAGTCCAAATATTGCGATTCATTTACGCAATAATCAATTGTAAAGTTTCGATTTTTTATGTTTGATTCTTTTGTTTACCGTATGCTGTTGATGGTACGTGCGCACAATGTAAATATTTAGCGTAAAAAACGGAGCGTCCTGAGAATATCAAACTGAAAAATTTTATTTTAACTTTCATATCGTAAATTATAAAGAAAGTTTAATTTAAAACCTAAAAATATACAATGTAGATTCGTGAACTTAAATATCCCGGTTTTGGACTTTCTTGGGTTACAGGAATATTTTTACCAAGTAAGCTGGCTCAAGTATTCCGATTTACAAGTTCCGTTGGTTTAAATATTCCGGTTTTTATACATAAACTTTAGGGAGTGGGCGGAGCTAAACTTATATCAACAGCTAATACAGTATTTGCATATTATTTTTATAGTTTTGGGTCCAATTTGCCCTAAGTTTGAATATTTACAATAGTAATTTAGAACCTCAATTACCATAATTTTATTAGAAAATTTTTAAATTTATGTTACGGGTTATTGTACTCTCTTCCAATAATATGTTATGAACATACGACGTTGTGAACTTTAGTTCATTTTCAAAGCAAACATTATTAGGTATATAAACCTTCTTGAATACAGGCTATGAGATTTGGCTAATCTAACCCTCAACAATTATAACTTTAAATTTATATAATAAAATTAGGTATTTTCTCAGCAAGCGTTGTTGCTAAAAGTATATTGAGACGTTACAGCAAGTGGTGTGTTATTAAAACTTTTTATATTAAAACTTTATAAAAACTTTATAATTTATAAACATTCTTTTTTAGATTTAAATTAAGAAAAATATATATTTAAATTTGAGTTTAAACATGAGTTAAAAGTGCCAACCCAAATATTATTTTTTACTTGCCATTAGTAAAATGCTTTTTGCCTGACATTTTAATTACTTACTTTTGATTACGGTATCCCATTTTTGATTACAGAAATACCTAGTAAAGTCATAAACGGTAAAAACATTTGAGCAAGAAAATCAATTATTAAATACCAGCCCAGTCGCACATGAATTGGACTAAACCAATTCTTGAAAAATGTTTTTGTTCTAATTTTAAATTTATAAAATTAATATAATTCCAAAGCAAATTTGACACCTTGTAATGTTAAAAAGAAATTAATTAGCAATATTTTAATTTAAAAAAAGGGATTATGAAATGGTTAAGAAAGCTTCAATTTAAAATTAAAAACTTTTTTTTTTTATTTTTAAATTTTTCATAACGTTAAGCTAAAAGCGTGGTGCTATTAATTATGCATACACTAAAACTATTTTTAATTTTTTTTTTTGAAAATTACAGTTTTTTTTTTAATATTTACATGTTAAATAGTGCCAATTAATTTTTAATAATAGAAGATGTCAGAATAATAAATTGTTTTGATTGAAATTACATTAATTTAGTAAATTGAAATTTAGATCAAATAAATTTTGGCTAAAATTAGTTCAAATACATGTACGACTGGGTTTGCAATACTCCATTCCAAAACTATAATTCTACTCAAATTGTTACTATGTTGCAAAACGTGATATGGTTATCGATTTTACAATGTACCGTATTCCAATTTAATTTAATTTTGTATATCGACTAGTTTTTCATATCGACTAACCGTGCTCAAAGTGCTTCATAGTTCCTAGATCTAGTCCTTGTCTCGAGTTCAACTGGGATATTTTAAATTTTTTATTCAGGTGTTTGTTTAGCAACTAACCGATAAAAAAAGCAAGTAATTTAAAAAAAAAGAAAGGAAAAAAAATTGGCTAATATCCTTTTAAATATTCCTCATTGATTTTAATATAACCCTGAACACTTCAAAATACTACCAGACCCTTGGATGTTTTTTTGAGAACTCCAATAAGTTGATATTTTGAAAATTCATTTTATGATGGGTGAGAACAATCGGGTCTTTGGAAATACCTAATCAAAACAATAAATTTATGTTGACTGGTTGTTTTTATCTACAAAAGAAATAACGATCTCCGACTTGACTCATTATACTAAATTATAATACATATTTATTAATATAAATAAATAAAATCTCGTTATCAAAAAATGTCGCATGTATTGTTACAAGTTCAATTGAATTATATTCTTGCCTTCGATTGGTGTTGCTAATTTAGTGTGATTACTTTTTTGTTGAAAATAAACATGTTTATTTATGACTGTTTTGATGATCATTAATGTTGTCAATAGTGGTTAAAGAATTAGAACCTTGTTTAGTATTGTTGTAATATATTGCTTAAATATCTTAAAATTGTCCTATAATCCTCGTAATCTAAATTACAATCATTTCTTGTTAAACCCTTAATCACGTCAGTTCTTCTTCCTATCATTTCATACTAGGATTACATTCTAATATAGAGAAGCCATATAAGAAGGAATATCCTACTAATTAATTAAAGAGAACCGCTGATTAAAAATGTACATGAGGTACTAATGTGTACTGTTTTACTGTACGAATATGTTTGCATATATTTAATCTAAGGGTTATAATCCACACAGGAGCATTTGAAATCGTGGACGCATATATCACATTCATTACACCGCAAGGGACATCCTTTCCATTCTTTTTCTAAGCGAATTATATTATAAGAGGAGGAGTATATGTGGACACAAATCTTTGGAAGCCTGTCAGATGATGGCTTTTGAAATAAAATAATTACTTCCTTGAATGGCCTACCTTATTAACTCTTATGAACATTTAAAAGCAAATTTGGCAAAATAAAAACTGCCAGTTTGATCTTCAAGAGAAATCAAATTTTAAAAAGTATTATTAAGATTATACGTGGTTAACTGAACAATTTAATTTGACTTATTTTTCTCATATACAGTAAATATTTTATTTGGCTTTAAGATATGTAATAACGATCTAAAGATATAGAAATTAAAAGTTTGTGTGCTGCAGAGTGCATTAAGGTTAAATGTTAAAGGTTAAACGTCGGGGTTAAATGAACATCTTTTGCTTGCGATGGTATTATCAAATATTTTTTATAATCTCAAAATTGGTTTGTTCCACGGAAAGAAAATATGTTTAAGACATTCTCACTAATAAAATTATACCAATAAATAAATGTAATTAAAAAAAAAATCATTTTATTCTTGTATCTCTTTCTTAATTTTCAATAGTTTTTCAGCATAGAGGAAAAAATTACATAAAAATTATTGAATTACTTTGTTTTAAACACAAAAGCTAGCTGTCAAGTGAGCTAAGTAGTAATTTCATTTGTTCGTTTCCTCAATTTGACAGTTCTTAAAAATATAAGCGTTTCTCGCAATAACTTGTAATATGTTACTTTAACATTAAAACTTATTTTAAGTTATAATAGAATGTAGTCACACTTTTACGCTTTTATAATAATTTCCTTATCACCTTGCGGTAGAATGCGCAACACGTTTTTTAAAATGGTATCCCAAGGAGGTCTAATTCATAAAGAAAATTTATTAAATTATAATTATGAAAAGTGTCATTCGACACTTAATATCCGCTTTCTGTTCACTGTTCAGCCTGAGATTGTCAGGACTTTGATTGAAAAATAAACTTGTTCTGCTCTATTTCTACTTTTTCATTACTGTCATTCAGTCGTTTTTAAAACTATTTAAATATGATTGTCCTGCATTGTATTGACCTGACTAAACAATTGAGTCTTGCTCTGATGCACACGTACATTTGTAAGGGTTAGGACACTAATTGGGCCCACTATTTTAAAACTGTTTTATTGAAATTATAGTAGTGGGGCTGTAAATTACAAATGGCTGATTCTT
The DNA here is from genome assembly GCA_905340355.1 of Rhagonycha fulva. Classification (NCBI taxonomy): domain Eukaryota; kingdom Metazoa; phylum Arthropoda; class Insecta; order Coleoptera; family Cantharidae; genus Rhagonycha; species Rhagonycha fulva. The sequence continues at coordinate 8,342,425 of HG996559.1, forward strand.
AAAAAAAATCGAAATTGATGTCTTTAATGATTTCTACAAACCAGGGTCATCAATTATGAAAAGTATTTTTTTTAATAAAACTACTGTACTAGGTGTACAAATTTATGAAACAAATTTTTTTCCTGTATGATAAACAAAAAAGATATGTCCAAGAAAGTACCCTAAAAATCATTCCCTCACTATGTCCCAACTGCTAAACTCGAAGATAATTATTAACTTAAAATGTAAAATTCCTTGCTAATTCTTTGTTATCTTATTTTTTACTTATATAGGATAGTATTGACTGTACCTACATGAGTTCATAGTTTTAAAAATGCGATTGGAAATATTTTTAAATATAATTCAAAATTTGTCCTTGAAAAATCCATCATTCCCTCACCGTTTTGAAACAGTGTGATTGGAGCGAAATTAAAAGGCCTACCAAGCCCCACTTCAATTTTTTTGTAGTTGGCAACATTGGCCTCGATAACATATACTGGAGCGGACGATTGAAGAAAAGATGTTTTGTTAAAACTAATTTGACAACAAGTTTTTTAAATAGTACATTTTTTAATGTCATTCCCTCATGTAATTTTATCAAAAGGTAAGCACTTCTGTAATTAATAATAACAGCATATTCATTCCCTCATTTTCGAATTTTTTTTTAATCTTTATATTTTATTTAAACTCATAAAAGTTGGGGACCACTACATTATTTTCATCAAACGAAACATAAACTATGACTTAAGCAAAAAAAAAATTCGATAATGAGTTAAAAAAAATTGATCAACTCAATAAAGCCATTTTCTACTTTTTTTGAGAATTAGCCAAATATAATCCTTAAATTTTGTGTTTTTTTCGAAAATTTGAGAATTGTAAAAATAATATTGTAGTATTGTAGTGAATGTTTGAATTCGCCCGCCATGTAACCAGTTAAAGTATTTAAGTTAACATGCAATTTAAAATAAAATTTTTAGTTTGATATTGTCAATAAGCCTTGCTAAAAGTATTTACGTCGAACGCACTTCCCGTCAACAGAATGCAGCAACCGGGAGATTTTTACGCGAAAAATCGAAGTTAATCGATATTTGACCCATATAGCTTAAACGTTTTCTTTTAATGTTATCTATCATGTCCCACTGAGTAATGCATAATGCAAATAATTATAATATATTTTGGGCTCTAGCGTACTAAAACCAATTGTATTTGTACTACTGAATCTTTAAGAGTATTAATTGGTACAAGTATGTTTTTTGATTGCTGTCAGCCGCATATATCGAGAGCCTTAGGATTTCTCAACCCCAACCTCTGTTATGTTTGGCAGTATACTTTTCGAAAATATTGAGCAACAGCTTCTGTTGTTGAAGCGATTACAAAATTAAACTTCAAAAGTAGAAAAAGCTAACATATTATAAAATACTTTTATTAAAAATAAAAATTTAGAACTACATTCATTACATACGTACGAACTCCTATTCTTGATTATATTCATTTTTTAATACCATAACTGAAGATTTTTTAGATACAGTTTATCTTTTCCATAATTCGGTTTTCAATTTCTTTATCGTACCAATGTGTTTCATTTTCTGATGTTTGTATTCTTTCTTTGGGCCCCTATTGTTTAATAAGTTTCTCCTTTTAAATATTTATTGCTAATGCTATCCCAAAAAATAATAATTTTTTTGATTTCCATATTTTACCATTACATAAAGGGATGTAATTATATTTTTGACGTATCCTATTTTGCTTTGATATTTTTAGATTATAATCTTATATATTATTTGTATTATAAATTATTTTAAATAAATTCCATGCTAAAGTAATAAATCAATGCTTCTTATAAGCTATTTATAACACGCGCTTAGTGCTCATTTGAGTTAAAAAAACTAATTATGTTCAAAATGTAATTTTTGTTTCCATTAATAAAATTTCAACATTACAATATTAATGTCCTTATATTATAGTTATCTGAAGAGCCTAAATGAGAGAGACATTTGTCATAGTTTATTTAAAAGCATTAATTTATTAGTTACATTAAATTTGAATTTAATTAAAATAATTCTCACCAGTTAAAAACTCAAAATATTTTATATATCTAAAATAATGTAGTGTCATATTTTTAATCACAGTGGTATACTGTTCAACATGACTACGACCCTAAACACACATCGTGGTTTAGAAGCAAATGATGATTGGCTATCACAATCACCTGATATTAATGCAAAAGAAAACCTGTGAAAAAACGAAAAGTGGTACTGCATTAAAATATCTAAAACTTAACGTAAACTTAGAAATCGATACCCATTGAGTATTGACACCTAGTGGTTTCAATGTGCAGGTCATGTGACAAAGTTTCATCACAATATTGCCATTTTTATTGGATTTATTATTTAATGTAGCAAGTGTTTTAAATATATAGTTCGTTTGGTTCAAAACTATCGTAAGTCCATTTTTGACGTTTATGTAACATAGACTTTAGATCAAGAAAAACCATACCTTTTTTCCATTTATAAAAATATTTCTGTTTCAAAAACCTCATCAATTAGGTTTTCGATTTCTAATTTAATAATTTGACGTTCATGTCTTTATAGTTACACGAGGAGCTGAAATAAGAGCGAAGCAAGTGCCATATCATAATTTATATTACAAGGATTAATTTATTAACTTGGAATTTATTTAAAATAATTCATAATAGAATTTTCACAAATTAAAAACTAAAAATATATTATAATTCTAATTTTATATTGTTTGCATATATTTCGCAGTTTTCCCAGCTATTGTTCAAATTCTCTTCACCATTCATTTCGACAGAATAATCGAGTATTTGCTCCATTATTCTATGATTATAGTATAATCATTTACTCTATACACTCCGAGGATTGTTATAATTCCTCCTATCATCAGAAGCGCCATATTAATAATACTCAAAGTCCAATAATATAAGTCCATTTGGTATCTCTCTTAAAATGCACACGAATTTTTAAATTAGTATAAATGATGTGTACAATATCATGCAATATTTCGTTGTTGTGCAATATAATTAACATGCCAAAAACATTAATGCGCATAATAAAGCAATTTATTAAGTAAATCTTCTGTTGTCAATGTAAGAAAGAGAAAACCTTGTTAACAGCGGAATTAAAACAATGCATTTTCCACTGCTACAAATAATTTAGGAAATAAAAACCGATAATGTTAAAATTGAATTATTTTCTAGGCTCTCAGAAACAGTTTCTGCATGGAATAGTAGGACGTAAGATAATCATAATAACAAAGTTAATTAAACTTTTTTATAGATTAGCAAACAAGCTGTTAATTTATTATTACTTACTTACTTCCTTCCGGTGCCCATATTATAATCTTCTGCAGAGATTTGACTTCCTAACTATGCCCTTCAAGTATTGCCAATATTGTTAATTTATTATTAACAGTTAAAAAAGTTTTTCCAAATTTCAAAGATTAAATGTTAAGAAAAGTTAACTTAGGGGAACTTAGAGTTACTTCCTTCTTGTATGGTGGTTCTCCCAACCTAAAATTAACATGTAAACAAGTATCAAGTTATAGTTAAAAGTTATATTAAAGTTCTCAAGTTGTAACATAAATCAACTCCAATTTTTCTGTTTGGTCGATCATATTAATTTAAGCTTTTTCTAAATTTATTATTAATATAATACAAGCCGACATAAAAGCAATAATATGACCCAATTATATTTTGTTGATTGAGGTGAGCTTATATCAATTTAATTCTTGTAAGTATTTACGTACTTTGATTATTATTATATTATGTTATCTTGCGGTAGTTTAAATACATATCAACTGAAGAGGGATTATTATTGTACCACTTTGTAATAAATTAGCAAGTTTTGGAAAAGAAACAAACATAAACAATTGTAAATGTAATCTTCAACAAGTACAAACAAGTGCTCATGTCAATACAATTACGTATCCTCTTTGTGGTTGCTATTTATTGTTATTGTATTGCGAGACACAAGATTTTATTATATAAAGTAAATTAAATTGAAAGAATAAATAAGGTTATAAGATAAGGTATAGGTAAGGCTAATATGGTCAAAATGGTCAAAAAATGACAAACTGATGTTTCAAATTATACACAAATTAAAATAATTGTTTACATTTACCACAATTGAATTAAAAAAGCTAATGGTGAAACACTTTTTTCTGCTTAATAATTAAATGTATACCAAATCGACATAGCAGTGGCCGAACAACATTATTTTTATTTTGCCCAATGACGGATACGCATTTTTCTTTTATACTTTCAAAATAAAATATCAAGAATAACAGGTGATATTATGGATATCTTAAAAGAACGGTAACTGAGAAACTTGACCTTGACTCCCAGAAGAATTTAACAAAGAATTCACCGATCATAATTTAATTAGAAAGCTTTATATTTCGCCACGAATATCACTTAGGAATTTTCCTCCCAAAAAAATAAAAACTAGTCCTTGATTTTTTGAGAATCACATAAATATTATTTTTTGTTCAATAATTTTTTAGGCAACCGTTTTATTTTAGCAACACTTCCCACGAGACAAACTTCAAGAATGTTGGTGGAATTTTCAGTTTTATTGTATGAAAAATCGCACAAAAATATTTTTAATTTTTTTTTAGAACGTTGACATTGCAATAAAAATCTGCACGTCTGAAAATCTGAGAGACTTGTGTGGAATTTCTCACATTTCATATAATAAAGATTTGTTCAATAGTGTAAAAAGAGAGATTTTATTAAATTAAATTCATGATTAAAGAAATTGAAGGTTTTCTTTTGTCAGAAAAGAATTTTGACAAAAAGCATGACCGGAATGTTTTAGATGACGTACTTTACCAAATATTTGCTTCTGAAAGTATGGATGCTAAACCGTTGAAAACATACTTCATTAAAATTTAACATTTTCAATTATTACAGGAAATGCGAATGAAACAGAATAGGATAATGGAGTAGATTATAGCTTCCTTCGAGTGAATTCACAAGCATCTAAATGACAAGCTGCTTTTAAGTTTTTAAGTTAGTTAAATTAAGGTTTAAATCATACAAGATTTAACACCGTATAGCTACTCATTTTTAAATTACACTGATTTTAAAGCAGCACATACAGTATTCAATTAAGTGAAAGTGATAATAGCCCTAGAAATGAGGGTTTCACCCTTGGGTGATATATAACGAATTTTTTGCAATGTTGTTTGGAAATGTCTACGTAAAAAAATAGAGATTTGCTCTAACTTAGCTCATAGCAGGGAGCAGACCTAATTTAATTTAATTGTTACATGGAACACTTTAATGACTGAAAAACAAAATTCATTACAGAACTTTAAGGTTTTCTAATTTTTAAATATCTATACTAAACATTAGCAAAATTTATTGGGTTAGACGTAACGTTAGTGCAGTAACTCCAAAAAAATTAATACATTATCATTTAGTCAAGTAAAACAGTAGTCTATTTAGTTTTAGCAAAAAGGAAGAATTAATATACCTAAAAGAAGGCAAAACCAAAATTGTAATTACTTTGTATCAAAAACTTTAATTAAGAACCGACCCTCATGAAAATATTGATTAGTCCTGGAAGATTACAAAAAATAGAACATTTAAATCGGCAATCTAAAAAACCCTAATTTTTATTAAAATTAAATAAAGAGTAATTATAAATAAATAAAAAAAATTACTTTTTAGAATAATGACAATCGAGATAACTAAGCTTTGAGAAATTTTTAAGAGTGAAGAAGATAAGAAATATTTAGCAAAAGAAATTATTTAATTAATCTTTTTGTTAACAACTGAAAACTTAGTTTTTTTAACTGCATGTTCCGTTTCGTTTCCAATATAATATAAATATTATTTGTAAATAAAATATAATATCATTTGTTTAAATAATAAAAGTTGCAAATAGTTAGAAGTTTACTTTAATATTAAATCCTAGATTATTTACGAATTTATTCGTGAAACTCATCTCAAATTTTATAGAAATTATGCTTTCTCGAAACCTTGAAAAGACAAACTTGATCAAAATAAAATCTTTGGTATCTAAATAATTTTTCATCTCAGATGTCACAGTTGTGGTTCTCAATATAAGCTTCGCAAATTTAATAATGTACACAGCAAATGTAATTTAACTCACCTCATATCCCATACTTTAAAAAAAATTGAAAAATCTAAATTTTGAATAAAATTAATTAATGTAAAAGCTATTCACACATTTATGTAAAAATAAAATTGAAAGCAAAGGTAAGTTGACCTGATTCAAGCTTTTTGGTAATCAAAAGAATAGCAAGTTTACAAGTAGGATCAGTGGCGGCCGGTGAATTTTTTCATGGGGGGGCTGAAGTTTGTAGCAAAAATTTAATCTAAATTTATTAATTCAAATTTATTCGAAAATGTTATTTAATAAAATTAGCGAGTTTCCAATTATCATCATCACCAAATAGCAAACACACTAAGCAAAAAAATGCATTTTTTTCGTCACAACCACATAACCACGCTGTTTTATCATAGACACTTTTGTCAAATTTGCGGATAGAAGATCCTCGACTTTTGTGTTCTTTTTGCACTTACACAAGAGTTAAATTTGGAGTCGGACGTCTACTATTTTTTACATCAATTTTCTCGGGCAAACTTTTCGTACAAAAGTTTTTTTTTAATACCTTCATGGTTATTAGATATTTGTACTTAAATCACAAATTTACTTTATCACTTTATTTTGCGTGTTAAAGATAATTCAGCTCAAACTGTAATACTTTGCAATCCTGGTTTTGTTCAACTTAATACTAGAGAGAATTTATCTAATTACAAATATTAAAAATTTAAAAGAAGTATATGTGCAAATCATAAAACTATAAACCATGGGCAGTATTGCGGCTTAAGCGTTTTTTTGCCTTTGGTTGCAAATGACCTACATCCTATATTACTTCTTTTTTATTTGGTATACTTGCACTTTTTCAGAGATGAATTTAACCGTCGTATTATTATTTACCTTTATTTTGTTTTTAATTATCTTTATTAAATGTTATCGTTTTGTCCAAATACAATTATAACTATTGTTAGTTGTTAGGAATAACAAAAAAGATAAATTATTTACTAGTAGTATACCTACTATATTTGAAATGTATCATAAATATTTTATGATTTTATAACAGGATATAATATTTATTTCAGTAGGTACCTACTAATAACACAGTTGTACGGTTTTTGAAAAATATTAAAGACAGGTTTTTTTCAGTTTACTTTAACTACAAACGGTTTACTGAAAACAGCAACCACTGTGGGCGCAAATTCGACAGCCCCAAGTGGTTCAACGCATGTGATACTGAAAGTATTAGATATTATGCTTAGGTCAACATTTTTAACTTTTTTTGTGCTTGTTAGTTTTCCAGAATAACATTCAAAATGAAAATACAATTTTTTTTTATTGTTTTTCCCAAGTTTTTGTACTCAAGTTCTTTTTTAAGTCAGATACCTTTGTGGTTCATAAATATTAATTAATTAATTTTTTCGGCCACAGTATTTGTACTAAAGTTGTTTTTTAAATAAGATATGTATGTACCTTCATGGTTAATTAAAATGCAGGTATAAATAACGAATTAAATCAAAAATATCTTAAAAAAATTAAGTAGGTACAACTTCTGTGAAAGCAACCGTGTCTATTAAAATCCGCACCTCGTGGGCGTAGAGATCGACAGCCCAAACGCTCGGCTATTAGATATTATACTTTTAGGTGCGACACGTCACGATCGCATACACGATGATGAACGAACGCGTTAATCTGTGGGCTGAGGAATTGTAGCCCAAATCTTGGTGCAGTTACACTTGCATGCGATTTATTAGGTAGCTTTTACTACACTAAGCAGACTAAGCACGCAAATAATTAAGTACTATATAAACTTTATCTTATATAGATATATCTATGTAAACATAATAATGAAAATTTGGTTTCTAAATTATCTAATCCATTTTTATACAAAAAAAAATGTTTGACTTGATATAATTCTTATTGTTTTGAAATTGCTTGGGGGGGCGACGCCCCAGAGCCCTCCCTCACCAGCCGCCACTGAGTAGGATGTTGGATGTTAAAATGTGAAAACGGTGAAAATATATTTCCAGTAATATGACTTATAGAGCGAATTATGTAATACTAAAAAAAAGTCAAGAAAGTTACCTATTTTACTTTAGAGCTCTTGCATACAAATACTCGTAAAACGCCTGCAAGTAACCTAATGCTGACACCATAAATACCTGAAATGTCTTAACCAATGCATTTCAGAATAGAAATTTTTAAACTTTTGTTGAGATATAGTAAGTATCCCGATACGAGCAAAAAGGTTAAATCACAATCCTTCTTTATGGTTGAAGTGACATTCTGAGTTTTAAGTTTAGACAGTATTAAGTTGTCGTTAAGAACTTGTCTACATTTTACATTAAATAAATAAAATCAAGTCGTCCTTAATAAATTGTTAAAGTAATAATTTATTTATAAACAACAATCATTACAGTTACATTTAGTATATTAATTTTTATGTGCATAGTTGGTATTTCATTAACACTACATTTGCAGTGAATTTTATTAAAATCGGCGAGGGTCATATTTAAAAATAAATTTATCTGTTTAATTTTTCACGTAGAAATTTAAAAATTTTTATGCTTGAATTTGTTGATTAATTTGTATTTTGAAATATTTAACAATTAAGAAAAAATTTTTTTTTAAAATATATTATATCAACAGTTACAACAGTAAAATATGAACGCATGTAGTTCTATTGATTTTATTTTCAATTGTTCTTATTTTTGTTACAAATTTTGAACATTTTTAAATTCATCTTTAAGTAAAATTTAAAAAAAGTTATCATTTCTTTATTTTTATTTTTTTTTATTTATCTTTATTTTAATTTCTTATAGTTCAATTTGGTCATCTATATATACATTTAATGTGACTTGAGGTAACTGAAAGACATCTTGAGGCATATGTAAGCCACACGGCAAAAATTGTACTTTTATATTGAATCTGACTGAGAAAATTCTTTTTAAATTGTAAAAAATAACGAATTGGCAGGCATTGAGGTGTTGTTAACCGATCCTTTAATTTTTTAGGTTTTTTTTTACTTCTAAGAAAAAGAAAATTTTTACTATGTTTTGCAACGGTGTTTCTACGGCTAGCCAATGATGATAATTATTGTCATAGAGGTTGGACGGGGGTTTTTGAAATAAAATTTCAGCTTCTCTAATAAACCTCTAATTATTATCAAATCGCACATCATGATTAAAAAAAAAATTGTAAAATTATAAAAACTTTGTAACATTTAAATAGTAAATAAAGTTAGAAATTAGATTTGATTTGAAAATTTAAGTTAATTAATTATTATGATAATAAATAAATTTTATTGTAAAAATTAGCGTGAATAGAAATTTGTAGAAAATACAAATTCTGCACGCTGTAAAAAATATAATACGATTTTCAATCTTTTATTAAAAAAAAAAAAATTAAAATTTTGAAAAACGTGAAAATAACTTAACATAGTTTGGGTTTAAATTTGAATAATATCTTACGCTAATACGAAAAGCAGTCTATTCAGTTCAAAAATTTTGTAGTTCATTCTTATGCTAGTGCATGGTTGAAATTATTAATGTACTACATACGTAAGTTTGAAACAATGTACAAACTTTTGATTTATTAAATATGTAGTATTCATAACAAGGCAAGTTAAAAGGTTTTACATAGCTATATATAGTATACTAATACGCTGAATGGTATAGTAAAAATGAACGGCAGGTAAAAACTATAATTACTCAGGATATTTCTTTCAATTAATCCGCGGTAATTCCGCAACTTATAAGAATTTGATACAGGTAGAAATTATCAGCATAGAAAGATTTAAAATATAATATTAGCGATGTAGAAAAAACTTAGGTTATGGGGGGTAAAGCGGTAATTGTTTTACAATTTACCACAGCAAATATTCAATTTTCAAAGAACAGAGATCTAATAGTTTAAAGGAAACCGCGCTACAGACAAAAACTGAATTTTTCAACAGACAAAGATTATCTCATTTACACATAATCACAAAGGATAATTATGCTCCAATTAGCCTTCGTTTCCGGCGACTTGTAAGAAGCAAACACAGGTTTGACTTATTTTTAAAAGATGTGGAGTTAGTGGGTTTAATGGAGAGAATTTAAATAACTAAAGAAAAATTAATTTATAATTTGGAAATTCGGTTTCCTTTATTGACATAACATAGCGTGAGTAAGCAAGTGTGAGGAATAATGTAAGTAAGCAATATACCTCGACCATAGCGTGAGTAATTGTCAATAAAGATTTAATCTCAGTAATTATTAATTAATTTGTCTTTAGCTTATGAGATACTTTATATTTCATTATCTGATTAATTTGTTTAATTTTTTTAATTCAATAATGTATTTCAAAAGCTAATTATTTATGTATTTACCAAGTAATTAATCAAAACATCGGATTGGCTTAAAGTATACTCTACAGAGAATTACTAAGATAAAAATTTATGTATGCTTGTAATTCTCCCAAATGAGATCAAAGGCCGAAAAACTATGACCTATAAGTATGGTCGTATTCCTCTTGGATGAGGTCGAACAATCACATTAATCACGCATTAGATGGCTAATGGCGGCTGTCGGCCGCCTGTGCCAGCTAGTAAAGATATATAAATTCAGTCAGCAATATTTTAAAAGTTTTGAAAAGTTTGAAAATATTTCTGTAGAAAGATTCTCGGTTATTTATAACGTGTAAGAAAATAAACAAATATAAAAAAAAATGTTGAGAAATTGCTCGTAAAAAATTATTGAAATATTTTTTTAAGAAAGTAAACATTATGAAATGGTAATTCATGACTCGAAAAGATGAAGAAAAAAATATAAAAAAAAGTAAAAGAAAAAGTAAAAAATCCGTCAAAATTAAATTTTTTTTTTTTATTTCAAATACTTTCCCATACTACGTATGGTATACTACGTATACTACGTATGGTAAAGTAAAAAAGTAAAGGTTATCAATATAATAATTTCAAAAAATGCCATTATACAGTGTGAAACAGAAGTACAATTAAAAAAATTCAAAGTTTATTTCAACTGCTTAATTACAGAAATTAATCTTAAAAAAGCTTTTTGACCAACAATTAAAATAAGCATGAAATAACGTTGTATTGCGTATCAAGACCTTTCCAATTATTTTGCTACATTTTGAAACTTTTTATAAAAATTTCATGTTTTTCATGTCGTTTTTTTTTCATTTCTATGATATTTTTCAAAAATTTCTATCCATACCCTGTTACAAAAGGATAAATGAAATCTTTAAATTGGGTTTTGAATAAAATTTTCATGTACCGTGTATTCTTTAACTGTTACAGGGGTGGGCAAAATACATTTTTTGTATTTTGGATTATGAATAAAAGTAGAAAGAAAACACACAATAACATTAAAGTTTTTGTTTGAAAGTCAAGATAAAGTGCAGTCTCATACATTGTATTTAAAATAAGAAATTCCGAAATTTTACATTTTGTACTTCAAATATGAAATCAATGGTAGATTTTTACTTGAATTGTAAACTTAACTTGAATTAAGAGATAAGTACACATTTTGAAATGTACTTTACATTATATAGTTTTCTTAAAATATTAGAACACTGTTTAAACATCCAAACAACGGTGCAAGAATTTCGGAAATTAGATAGATACATTACAATATCTACTTGAAAGCACTTACATTTGATCCATGGAATTACTACCAGAAATTGTTAATGTGAAAACTTCTTTGTAAAAGGCAACTGAAGCAAGGGAAATTTTCTGCTCAAGTACTGATGTGTTGTTATTGAAACTTGAACAATGATTTTATGTACGGTAATTAAGGTGATTAAAATGTTCAAATTAATTTGAACAAATTAATTTGTCAGCTAAAAATTTGTTTCACTTTCTGTGAAAAGTGATATTTGATAGTAATGTTCTTCTATTTTAATATTGTGTTAGTGGTTTTTTTTGAGTGGTTAAGGGGGAAAGCCACTGTGACGATCGAAAAAGTAACCTAGTTTTTTAAGAATTATTTTCACAGAGGTAACTATGAACTTGTTTTATACCTATAAATTTTTATCTAATTGTTTTAAATATTAACAAAAATATGAGCCATTATGTGAAAACTGATAAAAAAAATTCCCTTTCTATTGTGGCATCGATATCTCGGTGAAGAGTTATCCGAAAATAAAAATAAAAAAATTATTAAACTTTAAATGAATGTAGCTATCGTTGTACGTAGCCGTTTTTTATTTTTTTAATTATTTACAAATTAGCAACAGATTGAAATGTATTTTAATTTTAAAACTCTTTTTTTTTCATTCAAGCAATTTATTAAAATAGTAGGTAATTATTAAAATTTTTAAAATCGGCTACTTACAACGATACATTATTTTAAATTCTGATAATTTTTTTATTTTTATTTTTGGATAACTCTTCACCGAGATATTGATGCTACAATAGAGAGGGAATTTCTTTATCAGTCTTTACATAACGGCTCATATTATTGTTAATATTTAAAATAATTAGATAAAAATTTATATAAAACAAGTTCAATATACACATAATAAAATAACAATAATCAAAATAAAATATACAATAATAAAAATAGTGAAAATAATTATTTTTAAAATTATACAATAGAAAACCAATATTAATATCCAGCAGACGTTTTCTATTGGTTAGTTACTATTACTAGTGTTACTATTATTACAATAGTTCTATTGGTTTACCAATAGTTATAAACCAATAGTTTTAGTGAGCCACTAAAAAACTATGAAAAATATTTCGTTTTTGAAAAAAAATTAAAAATGTAAAAATTGTTTTTTTACATACCAATATTCTCCGTGGACCGCAATATATCCATAGCAAGCCGCAGAGTTTCACATTCATGCTTTAGAATTTACAAAACCGCTAAACACCAAGGTAGCATAAAACTGGAAAACTTGATAAGCACTTGAATGTAATTTGATAAATAAGACCTAGGCAAATTAAACAATATTTAGGCAAGACAAGCAGATTCATAACTATAAGTATAAAGGAGCATACTAAAAAATAATATATTTTTAAATGTCGGGAAACATTGTCAGACAAATTCTTTTTGGTGAGAGGTACTGGCTCGATACCTCAGACCTCTGCGTCGTAGTTCTAAATGAAGCTTAAAATATTAAAGGCTTTGTAAATTGATAAGCTCAGACGATACAGATCTGCAAATTGTTACAACACCATCCTTAACGACCAGACTTCTCTTGAATTTCAACAGCTATATATATGGGTACGTGTTATGTAATTAGTGAAAATATCATGTTAATTTTCGTTTGGGTATAGTATTTCGCGACTAACATCGATTTATAAGCAGTAGATTGTTTTGATTACATTTTATTTGATTTTAGATTATTTTCCTATGACGGAGTTTTTATTTATTAATTTTGAGATGTAAGTGGTCTTTTTTTGTGCCTCTTGACCTGCATAATTCTTTGTTTTAGACATCACATGATAACGATCTTGTTGCAGGATCTAAACTTATAACGGTGTGAATATTTAATAAAGAACAATTATTACATAAATCTTTTTTGTTTGTCAATTATAACATCTTATTTGAAAACTTATAAAAAGAAATCATAGTTTTACAAACAGAATATTTTTTTAAATTTTTAATTAATTCTGCTTGAAATTTATTACAGAAACAAAATTTTATAGATAACATTAAAATGAAGCAATTTAGATAATATGTAGGAATGTCATGTATAATCGATTTTACAGTTTACAATTTCTGTGCGGAATTTGCCTTCATGAATCATTCTGTTAACGATACGTGTGGATTTACTTACGTTATAGGCTGGGCGTGGCAAACAAACACAAGGGCAGCAGTAGGACATACACCAAAATTGCTTTTGTTTTTCATTAGTCAAATGAAATAAAAATTTGGAAAATATTGATATAATAAATTCTAGTAGGTACCAACGATAGCGGCAAATATATCTAGTTTTCCAGCAAAACAACGAGCTAATCGATTTAGTAGTTTTTGAGAAAAATGAAAATCTTGTTCTGCAATAAGTGATTTTAAAGTTTAGTATAGTGAGTTAATTTTTATGAGAGCTATTAGTTGTAATTTCAACTTCTATAACTTCCGTAATTGCTCGAATTTCATCAAATTGTTTGAAGGGTATAGATTCCCAATAATATAAAAATTAAGAGAATGCAAAAAAATAAATCGATTTTTGAAACTTTTCTGGAATGTAAACAATTTTTAATACGAGAATGTTTAAAATAGATTATGGTTCAAGGTAGCTAGCCTGGGCGCGAAAATACAAATTTTACGATTGAAATCTCGATAAATTCTGAAAGAGTATATTTTAAATAAGAGAATAAGCGGAGGCACAATGCCCTAAGTGCACCTGTTTTTTCAAAAATCGAATTTAAAAACTTCGATTTTCACAGTAAATTTTAAAGCAAAGTCGCTCGGGATTGGTAAATCAATTCATTCAGTTCATTCTCCTGTCGGTACGTGCACCGAGAACTGGTCTTAGCTTTGCGCAGAGTGGGAGCGACACTTGCATTGCGATGCAGTAACAGTGCACTCCGAACGAAAATCATGGTTTTCAACCCTAAATGTGCGGGAAAAATGGCTTAAAGCGCCCGAGCGCAGCGAGAGGTGCTTTAAGTCGATTTTTTTTCGCACAACTACCCTGCGTTAAAAATCCACTCTCACGAGTTTCACCTCTCAAAGATTCACCTTTTTCTTGACCCACGGGCCTAGGGATATTTTTAAATTAGTTGTCATTTTGATCAAAATGGCTCGAAGCGCCCGAGCGCAGCGAGGGGTGCTTCGAGTCAATTTTGATCAAAATCACCCTCGCAAGAGTCGGATCCAGGCGAAAAAGTAACTACCGTTCGTTAAATTTAAGTAACCCTTTCCTGAAGTAATTTTTAAATAATTTTAAAGTTTTAAATTAAAATTTTTCATTAATAAAAAAGGAGAACGCATTCCTACCGTAGCGTAAGAGTTACTGACAAACTTGTGAACAGCTACACTCTTATGTATAGGAGCGCACGTACCTCGAACGAACGAACTTGATTAACCAATCACGAGCGTTTAACTTTCGAAAATCAAGCTTTTTTAAATTCGATTTTTGAAAAAACAGGTGCACTTAGGGCATTGTGCCTCCGCTTATTCTTTTATTTAAAATATACTCTTTCAGAAAAGTTCGAGGTTTCAATCGTAAAATTTGTATTTTCGCACCCAGGCTGGCTACCTCTCCCCGTTTTTTTTCTGGTCGTCTCACATTTTTTTGCGGTTTGTATTTCTGTAGCTCTCCATTATCTAGAGGTGTTCACCCCAGCTTGTTCGATTTTTCTCTAATTTATAACATTACCAGCAGAGTGCAATTGGTGAATGTGGCACAACTCATTAATCCAACCCGCGCATTTTGGCATCAAATTCTAACACATTAACTAGTTAAACGTTAACCCAATAAAATAGAAAAGCATGGGAAATCACTGTCGGGAATGGGAATGCATTGCTAGCAGATAAAATTTAACCTCTCACGTTGTCATAGATTTACATATTTTCGGGTTTCCTGCATCAATTGTGAGCATTTTCGGAAGAATGTCGTATGCATGTCTGTGAATATTTTGTATCGAAACGAAGCAACGGCGACTTCAAATAATGAACGTAAGCCATATAAAAATTAAATAAATCATCTGCAAGAAAATTTATTGTTTTTATTTTTGGTACTCTTTGAGATAAAGAATTACTTTACGAGGCTGAGATTTCAAGAGATAATCATATACGATTGTTTTAGAGATAAACTTTTTGGGGTCTAATTGACATAAAATAATAAAAAAATTGGTACTAAAAGCAATCGAGATATAAATTATTTAAATTTTTTTTCAATTTTACCTTGATGAACATGAATTTGTAAAACATTTGTTTGATTTTTTTACCTCACCTTTTATATTTTTAAATTAAAATCATACATTTCAGTTTTTTAATTAAAATTTTTTTGTTTATTATAGATACCTATTATCATTTTCATTTTTAAATAACAAGGAATTCCTTGATTGCGTCAGTTGAAATCAAAGTTTTCCGCCTGATATTACACGGAAATATCACGTTTTACCGAAAAATGTGCTTGGAACTTTTTTTTAAATAAAATATGTTATCTTGAATTATAATATAATAGGTATATAATAATTTTGTTTCCCAGAATATAACGATCATCCTAACTTTGTAAGGACAAAAAAGTCTGCTTTCGGCGCAACTTTGGAAAGAAATGCTAAATGTGGATTTTGTGAAATATCTCGTTAAGCGTTAATATTATGGTAAAAAAACTTCTTATCTATATTATTTAAGATAAAATTTCTATAAGAAAATTTCCAAGAGTTCAAGTTCTGACATTTTTTTGATTAAAAAAAAATTTTGTTTATTAAAAATACAAAAAAGTCAATTCAACATCAAAAGAACGTTTTCACTATTTTAATTAATATTACTAAATAATAACTAATACTATTACTCAATATTTATATAAAATTTAATTTAATATCCTTTTCATATACCTAATAGTCGTAAATATTAAAGAAAATGTTATTTAGTTTAGGGTTTCTTTTGACAAAAAATGCATAATTGCGATAAATTGTTACCTTATGAGTGTTTTTATCAAATTGGATCAAAAAATCAAAACAAAATAAGTTTCTGCGCTTTTAAATTTTTATATTTTGCTACTCACATCTAATCTGATTATTTAAAAAATTAAAAATTTTAAGACTTCCCGAGCTTATTCACTTATTATAATTATGCTTATACATTTTTCCACTTTCAACAAGTATTTTGAAGCTGTAATTATTAGTAACGACACTGCGAATAATAAACGCAATATGAATATGTTTCATAATATAAAAATGTCACTAATAAATTATGTGAGTTTCTTCAGTTGTGTATAATATGGCATTACGAAATACCTTCATAAAAATGCATGTCGAATAAATGTTTAGTCGATTAAATGCTGTCGTATAACTGTCTGTTGAACAAATTTCTGGATGCGATTCATTATGACCTAATATACTTGGCAGATTTCCACAATAATAATTTTTAAATCCAAACTCCTAATATCTAGCCAATAGTTTATACTGTAAAGCGGCGTTCACAACGAAGTGGGGTCTTGCCTAGCTTCAGTAGAAAGCTGGCAAGCGCCAATCAAAATAAACAATTTTTAAATCAGAGAAAAAAATAGAAAAAAACACTTTAATCTAATTGGCGCTTGCCAGTTTTCTACCAAAACAACCTCACTTCATTATGAACACCGCTTAACTTATTAGTTCTTTTACTCGACTGTAATTTTAAACTTTCAAATGAACCCCATGAGTAGGTTCATAAAAACCGAAACGGTGCATAATTTTATGTAATTTGAAAAATCTCATGCTTCCTCGACATCTTAGTTTTAATAACTTGCCAGTAGATACATTGAATTACAAGTAGGTACTCCATATTTACTAAAGAACGAATACCATAACATTTTACATAAATATTTGTTCCGTTACTTTTGTTCATTATATTTATATAAAATACATATTTTTTGTACTTCATTTATTCAAAATAAAAGTAGAATTTTATAGAAATTAAAAAAAGATAAGTATTATAAAATCTTCTATTTTACATACAAAAGTAAACTGAAGCATTATTAGATTTTTATAGTTGATTTTGTAGAATATCCTAGAAAATAAAATTCAAGCACGGTGCTTAGCATTTACATAAATGCATATTGCAAAAAGAACTCCCTTATTCATTTAATTATAATTAAATTAATTGTTTTTAAAGTCACTTGCAAATCAGCACAGAACACTATTTTTTGTTCTGAAAATTCGCTAAAAATACTCCAATCCAAAATTGCTGGTTATAGTGATTAATTTAACAAATTAATTGGATCGTTTTTAAAAATTAATAATTTTCCTGACATTTTCCACTGTTTGTGTTTATGTACTAAAACTTCAAAGAAACGCTCCAATAAATGTTTTCCTTTTTAATAACTTTAAAAGCTTACGGTTTGTTAATGTAGTGACATATTTATTATTAAAGCATTGCGCTTTAAATAATTGCAACAATAATTACGGTTGTGTACAATTTGCCAAGAAGATTAAATTGCTTAAATTATTTTATGTTGATAAATTTATGTGGTAAAAGTTAATTAGAAAGAGGAATTAAATTTAAAGTACAAAGGGTCAGATGTAAATTTGTCCACACGATGGAATTGTACAAAATAGAATTTTTCTAAACAAATTAGTTTTGAAATAAAATCTTCATCCAATAAAAGGAAAAATAAAGGTACGATCCTTGTCTGTATATTTTGTATACATATTTTAAATGCAGTCTTTGAGGACGGGCATTGTAGAATATTTGTTTCAGTAAAGGATTTTAAAATAACATTACTATTCACAATACAACGTGTGATCGAAAAGGTCTGAAGACGACCCTTTTAATATTATGTTAAAGTTAGCACGTGTCTGCTAAATTTACTTTTTAGGCTTTTTAAATATAGAAATTTAATTACAATTGAATGGAGATTTTATACAAAGAAAGGGACCATATTTCATTTTTATATTATCGAATTTTGTTAAACCATTTAAAAAAGTTACGTGTATTTTCCAAAACCTGCTGTAAAATGTATAGCTTGGTGAATTTTTGATCTTGCTCGAATAATTTAATAGATTCTAAAATAGGTTTTAATGACTTATATGTACACGTTTACTGCTTCCCATTAATGCTCATAATGATGTTTATAATGATATAATAACTAATTTGTGTTCTTCGTTGTAGGATAATGAACAGTCGAATATTCATGCTCCTCTTTCTTGTGAATTGGGCTAAAGGTAAGTAACTATTAAAACCACGATAACGAAGAAGTGGCGGTTTAAATATGTGCATCCATTTATTTTTATTCTTTATTGATACATTTTAAATGTAGAACTGTAAAATGGTTATGTATTTTTGTCGTAGTTTTGTTCCACAATCGTTGAAATTTTGTGCAAGTAGCAGTAAATGGTATAGAATTGCAATCGCACATAAATTGTGAATTTCTTTGTGTTTTTAAACATTCAAGTACTTTCTGGTTAGTTTTATAAATTTAAAATTTACTGCAGTGGCTAAGCCATAGTTGATTTAAGTTTTAAAAGAATAGTTTTTAGATAAATCGCCAGAAGAAAACTAAATTTTTTAAATTACAATTTCTAAAACATTAAACAAAATTTTTATTAAGAATAAAAAGTTGGATTACATTTAATTTTAATTTAAATTTTTTCGGTATTATTTCCATTGTTCCATAAGATAAACCAATACTTGGATAAATTTTAAATTTGTTTTTAGGTTTATTAAAAATTTATCCAATAAAATATAAGACTCTAATCATCTAAAAGCGATTTGCTTAACTTCATCATATCCTGCAGTAAATAATTTAATTAAAAAATATTG
This sequence comes from Rhagonycha fulva, assembly GCA_905340355.1. Lineage (NCBI taxonomy): Eukaryota > Metazoa > Arthropoda > Insecta > Coleoptera > Cantharidae > Rhagonycha > Rhagonycha fulva. The sequence goes on from HG996559.1 coordinate 8,361,905, forward strand.
TTTGTAGCTTCAGAGCATTTCAAACCAATGAAATACTCCGAATATTCACAAAGCATTAAATCGACACGATAAAATTATACGCAACATTAAATAAATAATGAACATTTCGAAAATATAAAAAAAAATTAATGTTATGTTAAATTAATTAGTTAATAAATCACCTTAAAACTATGAATTTTTAATGTTTTCATGACCGTGTATCACAAACATAACGCTCTGTTTTAAACAGCAATTTCATTAAGTATGATGAAATTCAAATTCCAATTAAATGAAATGAATAAAGACGCATACTTTCTTATTTTACATTTTAATAATTAATTTTTCAAGAAATCAATAAATGGAGATAATTTGTGCTGATAGTACTTTTCTGTTCGGCCTACGAACAATACCATTCCAAAAATAAAATTTATTCAAAAACGAAAAAATGTTGATAAAATTACCAAAAGGATTTAGTTAAAAAAACCAAACAAAAATGCACTATTACAAAATTTCTAGTGTTGAGGAATTGTAACCGGGGATTCCGACTGACTGGTGCGTTGGCCGGATCAAAACATTAAAAATTAAAAGCTACCAAAAAAGTTAGAATAAACTGAAGCAGCCAAACAAAGCTTTTCTTCGGTAAACTTGTTCGTAAGAAAGCCTCAATATTTATCAATCACAAACTAAAAATGAAAATAAAAACTTTTCTTATGAAGTGGTGACTTAGCCACTTTACTAAATGCGGACCTTCGAGGTAAAGTTATAAATCACTAACAAAATATATTTTGCATAGTTTACTGCATATTGCATATTTTTACATGAAGCTCATGAGATTCAAGACTTTTTTTACTTCTTTATATTTTATTTGTGACTTTTAATTTACCTCGAAGGTACATAATTTATTGTAAATAGAATTTGAGATGCGATTAAAAGTAACATAAAATATTGCAAAGAATTGATGCACATTGAAACGCAAGCTTGATAATTTCTTATTTTAAAGAAGATAAAATTTTAAGATAAAATTTTCTTTTAAAATTAAAAAATTTTTATTTATCAGTGGCTTTGAGATGAATTTTGGCTTTGCTTGATTGACAAAAACTTCAGGAATGTAACCGTCATTGGGTGTTTTGTCGCGCAGTAACAATTAGCTTTTTCTGTGGGAATTTTCTAAAATATTGGTGTTATAGCCCCTGAGATTATTCTGATTGCCGCATTTAGATCTTCCGCAAAACAAATTTATTGATGCACTTTCCACAATGTCTTTATATGTCAAGACGTTCGAGGCTTCAAATTGCATTACTCGTCTTCTCATTCTTTAAAAAATTCTCTGTGCCAGTCTGAACAATCGTCTCCTTAAACTTTCTGTAATATTTTGCACGCTTTTGTTACAAATTTTGGCCAATTTAAATTTTAAAACAAAATAAATTGTATATTAATTAAGCAAGAAATTTGTACCTAATTATTATAACATCGGTTAAGTATTAAGGTGAATGCATTTATTGAAAATTTATGTCGACTCGTAGTAAAGTTCACGAGAAATAAATATAATTTAATGTTTAAACAGAATATTATATTCAAATACTTTTAAGAAATACTTGCGGCAAGCAAAGCAAATATTATCATGCTACTTAACAAAACAGAAACATTTTATAAATTTGTAGAAAACAAAGTGATTTTGAGTGAAATTAGTGAAGAATTTGAGCAAGAGAGTAAAATTGTGAAATTAATATTATACGTAAGTAACACTTCACAAAACGTAGGAAAAGTATAATTTGTGTCAAGAACAGAGAAAAAATAATTTTCACATATAAACTGGTAAATAAAGTGACTGACAGAAAATGAGAAGAAAAAATTGAAATTTATAAGAATTAACAGAAATAAATTATTTTGAAAATAGGCATGCCTGATATTTCTAATATTCACCATTTTAAAAGTTATAAACGGAATTGAATAAAATTTGTAATTTAAACTCAGTATAAGACAAGAAATAAACTTATCAAATTTCAACTTGATCAGACAGAAAAATTAGCAAAATTGAAAAGCTGAATTGACATATAGCTCGGAAATATGGTGTATAAAAACAAAAATAATTAAAATTAACCAATGAATCTGAGTTAATAATTGCCATCATTAATATAAAAACCTGGGTTACAAGTACATCAAAAGGCCAGCCTAGCAAAAGTTACTTATCGGATGTTTTGTGTAGATCACTAAGAAAAAATGTGACATCGGAAGGATAGATAAAGATGGACTCTTTTATGTTGGGAAAACTTGTTAAAGCTACTGAAAAATAAATAATATGTGGGTAAAAAAAACTAGTAAAAAAAAAGCATGCATAATTAAAGATTCAAAATTAGAAATTGGTTCATGTTAATTTGTATAGAGGTTCATGGTGAATTTGAGAAGGACAACAGAAAAATTGTAAGAGAAACCAGGTGTAAAGATGTTACAACAAAAAGTAAACGTAACAATTCAAATTGAAGATATTTCAGACAAGATATTTCGAGAAAAATATTTGGAGAGAAGACCTCAACAGCAAAGTGAAGTTGGATACTGCAACAAAAAAAGACCCGGTATATCTGACAGGAGGAAGCCTAATCTAAGGTCGCTATCGATTTTAAATAGTTACTGTTAACTTCTTCATCTTCAACTGAATTTAAACCTAAGGCTTGCTACTTCCAACATCTGCGTCGTTTCCTTCGCAGTGCTAGATCTGTGAGCATATAAATTATTGTTTAACGTCCGATAGGTAGTTTGCTAGACTGGCCTCTAGACGAGTCTGTAACCCTGGTTTTTATGTTAATGATGGCAATTCATTAACCCAGGAGAACCACCGACTTATCGTGCCTTCCGAAGCACGGAGACTAGTCATAAGAAAGTTGCCCTTCTCCGGATTTGAACCCGGTACCTCGCATTTGCAGTTGATCCCCTTACCTACAAGACAAATGACCGTTTCTTTACTGTTACTGTTAATAATATTTAATACGTATTTGGGAGATTACTTTGAATTTTGTATAATTGGTTCTGCTGATTTAGTTTTAAATTATTCATTAAAGACTTATTGTTGAGTTTCCATTACTTAATTTTATTGCAATGCGGTACTACATAGTTTACCTCATTCCTGTGTAGTGGGAGAAGGGATTGTAGTTAGAAACAAGGATTTAACACAAAAGCTTACCGCTGTCGGGGGAGAGTAGATTAAGAGAGAACAAAGGTAAAGTAAATAGGTTTATACTATCACATGATAAAAATAAGATTTCACCAATCATTATCTTTATTCTATGAGTAAGCTAGCCGGAGCAAAGCAAACTATGAAACTATTTATAGAGGGTAATCAATATTAATAGCTGTCAAGTTCAATTTAAAAATAAAATAAATAATAAGAATATAAAGTTACTCCACAATATACACCAAGTAATTTTAGCCTTGGAGAAGGGAAAAATTATTTGAAAAGGATTACAAAACTTATCTAAATGAAGAAATGTAGCCATTCTGTATATATTTTGTACTACGTATATTTTGTTTCAGCTAGCGGTTTACTTGGCTAGTTTAAGCGTTAGCCAAGAAAGTGGCTAGTTTATGTATCTGCATTATAGTAAATAAAATAAAGTAAAGTTAGCTCTTTAATGATGTTCATTTACCAAAATATAATCTTAAGAATTGTTTTACAATTTTTGAATTCCAAAAAATTTTGAATTTTAAAAAATTTCAACAATTTGAATCTTAGTTGATCATTATCATTAAAATATACATTTTATCATTGTAATCTACAAAGTATAGTACATACATAATGCACACTTATTGTAAAATTACTAATAATTGTAAAAGGAGAATTTTCAATTCAAATCAGTTTAAAATAAAATTAGGGCTGCAGTATATTTTTCAGAAAAAATTACGTCACGAATAGTAAGTGTTGTGTATCTTTCCCATTAAATATACATTAATTACATTAAAATACATTAAAAATACATTAACCGAGACATTAAAAAATTTCCGACAAAAAAGATGTATTTGAACATAAATATTCATATATAATATATGTGCACATAAAGGTATAATGGAGCTACATATCATATATTATACGTGATTATAGAAACTGTTGAATTAAAGCAGAACAGCAATCTTAAGTTCATTCTTTTACAGTTATGTAGAGATATAAATAAAAAAGAGCAGAAACGCGTTTTTGAATTTTGTGACTTTATTTGATTTTTTTGGTAAAATATACCGGTGAAAAGTTTTCATAACGTCTAACGCAAAAACAGAAAGGATGTTTTAGCTTCCATGCGTGATTCTTTGATATATTTGCTATAAATATTAAATGTAAATCAATAAGTTATAGCAATTTCCTTTTGCAATCCTAAATAACTTACTATTTTAATGGATTTTAAATTATATACCTATACTTGTTGTAAATAATAATAGTGCAAACTTTTATAATACGGAGTAAAAGGGTCACCTTGGTGACAAATATGTAATTTGACAGTCTAAGACAAAAGATAGGTTGACATTTATTTAACAAATGATAGCATGGAATGAGCCTATTTTTAGGGAACAAAGTACCTTTTCTGGTGTACAAAATGTGAGTTTAGAATTTATTTTACCTGATTAACTGCCGCTTAACAGTTTAAGTTTCAAGGAGTGCAAACGGACATCGGAGGAACAAAAATGAAAACTTTGAAAAATAAAGACCACCGTGATTTATAAGTAAAAGGGACAAGTATATAACTAAAAAGTTACAGATTTCAGATGCAGGAAACCGAATTGAACTTTACAGTAAGTTGTCGATAATTCACTTTAATTTTAACTGTTTGAAATTTATGATAAATATAGTACAATTTTAATCCACCACTAGATATTATATAAATAACAAATTTGATTTTCAAGTAGTTTAAAGTTCATCACAGAGAATTGTGTTCCAAATAGAACACCTACTAAATAGAGTAATTCGATTTATTTTGAATTTCGTAATAAATTCGTCGACAAGGAGGTGGATTACTCAATAACAATATTCTATTATTAATAAATAATAACACATTAATTTCTCAAGTTTCAAAACAACTGAAGATTATCATTCAACTAGAACTTTAAAATGAAAAATATTCGCAAAAAAATAGATATAATATTCTATTCCATGAATTGCTCAGTTCACTATGGAAAAACTAAATTTTAGATTCTGGAAAAACTCTCAAAACTGAATCAAGGTCAGTAGATATTAATTACTGGCCTTTAATTGTATGGTTATACCTACTGGTTAACGTGGAATCCAAAATAAAGCCCAAATCTTGGTAAAAGCTGGAATTTGAATTTATGAACTTCATCAAAGTCCACTTTTTTATGTACTACGTGGACAAGTGTCATACTATCAAAACCGTTCAAAACAAATTTCAAAAATTATGTAATATTAAACCATACATCTGAACAAAAATATTAACTTTCAAGATTACCAAACTAACTATTGAAGTGATTATTTATAAAAAAAATTTTAAAACTTCCATGTTGATAATCTTGTTTGCAACAATTGTAAAGAGGTATTTTAATAAAAATTATTAGATACAAGAAATTCTTGTGAAAGCTCTCTCGTGAAGCTGTATTTGGTTAACTCGTTATTATAAGTATACAGGATTCGTCATTACAATTTTTTCTTGTATGCTATGTTTTGTCAAATATTTACTTTACGAGACTACTTATGTAGAGATAGGATTCATAAAGATTACATACAATTTTAAACTAGTGTTACGTCGTTCAGTTTTATTTCGCATTTATTTTCTATATTTGAGAAGTTGAAAGACGCAAGAGTACGTTTGCAGTAAGAAGTTCGTACCACTTAAGGGGTTAATTATTAATAGTGTATAGTCTTGAAAATAACATCCAACTTTGCTATTACAAATCTAGTTATTTTAACAAAGTTATATTTGCTTGATGGGACTGTGTGGTTACTCATTTAATGTAAATCCGCACATATGTGAATAGTTATCGACAAATTCTGATTAATTATATATATTTAAATATTTGCAATGTACAATAAAAACTTTTCAAAATATATAGGGTTCATCAGAAGAAATTTATTTCATTTTCTTTTCTTTATTTTTACACCTAGCACTCAAAAATTTCAAGATATTAATACACTAGGATTGTGACAGTTGTCTCACCGTAAGTAGACTTACGTATTCTCAATTTAAAAGTGGACTTAGTAACTTTAGTCCATTTTGCCAAAATAAACTAACTAACCTCTAAATGTTTTACAATGCATGCAACAATGTGATAGTTTCGCTTTTATAATATTTAAAGTTGAACTAAAGTTTACTTTTGAATAATTGAGAGTGAGTTAGTCCACTTTAAAGCTCATAACCTCAATTAAAGCGCAGTTATTGGAATTTTGGATTGAGTTGGGAAATGTCTGTACAGATGCACAACGTGAGAAACCTAAAAATTGGTATTATTATTCTTCTAAACAAAATCTTTTCGAAAAATCAATTTTAATGTTATTCAAAAACTATCAAGAAACGCCGTTTGAACTTTAAACTATTATCAGTATTCAAAAAGTTTTGAATCACATGCAGTGCGGTAATTGCATTTCCTAACTGAAACGAGTAGGAAAAGTATATTTTTTCAACGGTCGTAGATAAAATTAGAAACTTAAGTAGAAAATAATACCTCCTCTTCGTTTCTGATATTGTCATGGTTATAACAGTGCTATAATATTTAATTATAACACCCTAGTAGCATAAGTAAATAACGTAGGGTGATTAGTAAATATTACATGTTCTTTCATACATTTGTAAGTAATAAAATTAAAAAACGAAAGTAAAACAAATTACCAAATTTAAATATGTACCTACTACAGTAATATATTATTTAAAAAAAATATAAGCAGGGTGAGAGGTTTTACGAGGTATCTAATAGGTTACATAACTAAGTCCTCTTGTATAATTTAAAAAATTAAGTAGAGTACAGACTTAATTATTTAACAAAAAAGAAAACCCATGTGTATTTCATGATATATTTATAACGTAGGTACATTTTTGCAATAATTAATTCAGGGTATATTTCTTCCGTTTTTTTTCTATATTCAATAATTGAGCTAGCTTGAAATAAAATATGCATTATCCTCTAATAAAAGCATATATTAAGCTATCCACTGTCCCAGCTTAGCACAAGGAAAGGTGATAGTGGTTCAAATTACTTAATATTACTTAGATGAAAGTATAAATTACAGACATAAGTTAGAAATGAGACAGAATTTACTGCGAACGTTTTATTAGTACTATTTACAAGTGTCGTTAACGTGAGGTCCTAAAATTTGATGTATTTTTTAACTGTTTTAACATTTTTCATCATTCGTAAGCGTAAAAAGTGTATTACGTATAAATTAGTTCATCATTGAATAAATTAGTTATAATTAACTTACGAATAATAAATAATATTATATTCAAAGATTGAGAAAACCGCCAAGTTGTAACTGAAGTTTCAAGGATTTTGACTATAATAATACTCTCAACCTAGATGAATAATACAATTTAATTTACTAATACAAACCAAATACAATTCTGATAGAAGTTGCAACTGCAACTGAGAGCTCAAATAATATTCCGATTGGCCTTATTGCGTTTAAGTTAACTCGACAATTTATATTGTTTTTTTATTAATTTTACAAGTTAGAAACTTTATGAAAGTGCAAAAACGATGATCTTCATGATTACCTTAGCCGAAAAAATCAATTTTTTAGCACAAAAAGTAGTAGATATAATTGGCGTATAAAAAATTCACTAGTGGAAATGGACGGTGTAAAACTAGTAGGTCCTCTATACTTGTCATATTTTTAATACAAAATGAGCACAGGCAAATCAGACCATTTAAATAAACTGATAAAGGTAAGAGATATGACGACGTTTAAAAGTCTTATCTATTGCTACAGTTCAAGACACATTACAGCATTTTTCAAGTCATTACAACGATTTATAATACATTTCTTTAAATCAAGAAGATAAGGTACCACACGTTACATTTAAATTATTTAAATTTGAAACTATTTCTCTTTATAGTTTGAATGGAATACTATCACTTATCGATGTCATATTTCATACCGACAGACGGACATACTGTATAATACGTGTCAATCCGCTCAGGCCTATTCACGTACACAAATATGTATTTTGTATTGTTGAGTTTGTTATTTCGTGTTCTGACCCTTCAAGCTTCAACTACAATGAATTTTAGCTATACATTTTTATTGTACCTCGGTTTGATATTCCTTTGTCAGTTGTCAAACCACCTTATGCATTCATTAATTATTATTGTCAATAGTCAGATGTTTCCCTGTTACCCCCAAAACAATGAACTGTTTTTATGGAAGCGCTTTACGGGATAAAGCATACAAAACGGAAACATTGTAGTAAACAGATAAGCTCAACATTTTTTTAAATAAACATCTCAAAGTTTAAAATTTTTTAAATTATTTTTACATTTAGTTATTTAGGTAAAAGGAAATGTATGAATTTTTGGATTATAAAAACGTATATAATTTTGTTAATACATTTTCTACCGCTTTCAGGATATAAAAAAATTTAAAAATAATATTTTCGTAAATTATTTCTGAAGCGAAAGCAAATCTATAAAAGCAGTGTGTGAAATGTTAATCAATTGCAATAAAAAATTTAACAAAACATACATATACGATAAAGAAGTAAGCTAAAACATCTATTGCATGTTTTCATAAAATATAAAAATATACTTTTATTATTTAGGATTTTAAAATTGAAGATATACTTTATGTTTACAGTACAAACAAATCCCAATACAGCGCTTCGTCAGCTTGTTTTGTTTTCTTTTCTACTTCAAGGTAAAATATAAAAGATTTTAAATTAACAACTTAAATATTAAGCGACTATCGGTTAGTAATAAAATTCCGTTTATACAACGATTTTCTTATAGTTAATTAAAATTTTAAACATTTTCACAACTCACTATGATGGTAGACTACAACAAAATGATGTTTTGCTTTTCCGTTTTTGGTTGAGTTTATTTGTTTAAATGTTTTTTGATGAAATACACTTCAGTCTGTTTTGTTTTTTCATAATCATTCCGTAAAATTCTACCAACAATAAAAATTCGTTGTTGCGCTCGATGTTTATGCGCTGGTTTGTAGTAGATGCAGATTTAATGTTCGGGGAGTAGGGAAAAAATCGAAGACGCAGCGAATTTACTTGAACCTAAATTTCGACCAAAACAATTATTTTCTTAAGCTGTTGTAATAAATATTTAATTGAGCGCAAACTGGGATAGGCACCAAGTGGATTTCAATTTGATGTTACTGACACAAAAATTTTTCATTTCTTAGTTTTAGTAACGCTATTTATTACATCATAAAGAATGGGGTTAAGGCAATAAAAAATTCTAAACGTTAAGAATTCATAACGTTAATTTAAGCATTTATTTATAAATTAATTTTTCCACATGGGAAGTACATGTTTTCCCTGGCGTAATTATAAAATATGAGTAAGCAACTTTCATTGATTGTAAGTTGTAAAGAATTTTATAAAGTAACGACCAGCAAAATTCAGATAATTTCCAAAAATATTTTATATTCATGAAAGGTCTACTTCCACTTTAAGTGGCATATTTATTGTTAAAATGTGAAATGTGTGATTTATTTGATAAGTTAATACCTCAAATATATTTTACAGAAGTAGTGCAAGATTACAGCCTACGTGAATTTGTAAAGTGGAAGAGAATGAAAACTGCAGGAAACCTCTCACCATTAAGCTTGGCATAAATTTATTTGATACGGAAACACTGGATTAATTCGTGTAAATTTGTCGTGTACATAAAAATTTTATATGCAGCAATATAAAAATAACTTAAATAATTTATTAAAAAATTTAGTCACCGGCTGCAAAGAAGTAGAAAATTTGACTTGAAAATATTTTATTTGCGTATATAAAATTTTTCAAGTGACAAATTAGGAAAATGTAACTTCTAAAGAACGCACTTGAAGAAAATAAGAGAAAGTTATTTGAATATGTATGTAATTTAAACAGCTGTCTACTTTTTGAGAAGATAAGTTGACTTGGGTACAAAATATTTTATAAACTAAAAGTGAACCATCTAATCCTCAATTCAACGTCTAATTATTGAACGTTAGGGGGGAGGTAAATATTGTTTTTTGTAAATGTGATTAAATTGTGTTTCTATCATAATAATTAAATTTAATAAACTTTATTACAATTTTGTATTGACAGATGTAATTTTTTTGATAAAAAAAACAAAATGAAAATGACGGAAATGAAAGACTGGAAAAGCAGACATCTGAAAAAATAAAAAACGTAAACTTGCATTATGAATATATAATGCAATTACAAACTTAATTTTAAATTACATTTGTATGTCTAAAAACAAATTCATTTAAAACATTGAACAAGTCCTTAATCTGGAAATATATAACTCTCTTCCATCTGACAACGTGCCTACTAATTCTTATAAGTTGGAGACACTTTTATCACTATAAGAAAATTTATATCACCAAGGAGTGTTATCTGTGCAAATTTGTAAATTTTCTTTAATGAGGTATACATATAATATTGCCTATTACATTTTTTATTATAATTTATAAGTAGGTACTTAATAAGAAAATTTCATAAAACTTTTTTAATAAAAAATTTAGTATTTAAGTTTGATTTGTTATACAAGGAAGGGAAAATTTTAGGTTCGATACAATTCACGTATTTCTGACTGATAATATAATAATAAATTATTGTTTATTGCACAACAAAGCCAAGATCTTTGCAATTCAAAGAAATTGTTTTGCCAATTTGATTTTTGAAGTTGATCAATTTACTCAAGGCAAAGCATTCCTGTCTCTATTATCTCAATTTGAACTTGAACTATTTCCTTCATAACTTTCCAAGGTACCTACCTACGTATTACGTAATTTGAAGAGAAATAATATATAAATTTTGAATTTGTTTTCGACATTATTAAATAATATATCTATAATTTTCTTGTTTATATAAAAAGTTTCAAAGTCCTAGGCTGAACTAAAAATTATACCTACTATAAAACATAACAATTATTTTAATTTATTTACTATCTACCCACTTTCATTTGTCATTATATTTTCAACGTCGACACTGAATGGTAAAAGAGGATTGATTATGATGATGATTAAATTTTCATTAGAAACATTTTATCGCTCAAGTTTCACCTAGGATAATAAACATCGTAGTACGAGTATGCCTATCTATTTCCTACAGAATACATCTCCAAATATTTGATTTTTATCTGTTGAATTGGGAGGAAATTCATGAATGGAAATGACCATACTTATGTAGAGCAGTAAAACAACTATTTATATCAATTCCAAACAGAAGTTACTTTATTCATTATGTTATTTATATGCCGTTATCTCTCGACAGTGGCGTCTTAAAGCTTCATGTACCCTTTAAATTCACGGCTTGAAACAATAATTATTTCTACATTCTGAATTTCAAAATATAAATCAGGAAGAAGTTGTTGAACGGAATATTGTATGTCAGCGCTAGCCAAACTTTTAGATGTTATGGTCGATTTTGGCAAAATATCGTTTTTTATATGGAACAAATCAATAATTCTTTTAAAAAATACTGTCAATTGTCAAATCGGCAAAGATCAAACCGGCGCCAGTAAACCTGCTTTAACTCTGAAAGCAGCTTAAGATTATACCTAACAATAAATTTTTTTTTATTTGTTTACTGCTATCTCAATCATCCGAGTTAGAAAGATTAAATATTTTAAGTGTTTGTAAGCTCATTTTCGTTGGCAATTCCAGGAAGTAATGAACAACCGAGCACTGCATTTACTTTTGTAATACTGCAAAGAAACATTGTCTAAAAAGCATGAATATCTCATGTAAGTAAGATTTTTCTAAGTACCTTATAATCAAGGAAAGTCTGCATGCCTAGCTCTCTTCGCAAATACCACTGCAGTAATGGTATTTATCAAACGTCAAGCGACAGTATACTCGTGATCGGATTTACAATGTTAGACAGATTATTGAAAAGACTTGAGAATTCAACAAACCCGTCTACATGTACTTTGTTGATTACCACAAGTTGTGTGACAGCATTAAGTGGGAAAAGCTTGGCAAAGTCGCTCTTCTGCAATATTAATGACTATCAAATCCTGAGAAGTGTGTTTATTGGAACTAATTAAACATTCTTTTTTAGTAAAATTGTTATTTATTTATTTATTTATTACTAAAAGTTTTGTTACTTTGCGTTAAAAATAATTAACACATTATAATTGAAAGTTTACAAATTTAATCCTTTGTGGTTTAATATTTCTTTCTTTCAAATTTATGACATTCACATTAAAACTTTCAGCATTCCTCCGTAACTTGACAAATTTTAATACCCTGAAAAGCTAAGACATTACTTTTCAATTTTTATTAAAAGTATTTTTATGGTTTGCAAATTTTAACACCTTGAATTTTGTAAATTCTATTTTATAGTTAGTGGAAACCCAATACTAGGTCACATTATTTCAGAATATTTTTGTTGCCAAATTTGAAGGAAAAGCTAAAGCCTCAGGTCAAGAGTGATGTAGTGGACTGCAAGACTGATATATGTATGCAGATGATTATGATAAATGTGAACGAAGAAGAACACGGTCGTGATTTTCTTATTTTTTCTGTCATCCTAGGAAGATGGATTAATTTTTACTGTGACATGTTGTGTTTATTCGGGTCAATTGTGTTGTTTTTATATATAAAATTTCAATATTAATTAAAATATTAAATTATTGAAATTTCCGATAAAATTTGCAACAGCAACCGAAGGTTAAAATAACATTCTATTGTTTTTATTGTATTGAAATTTACTCAAAAGTATTTAAAAAATTTTAATTTGTAATAACTCAATAGGAGTATATTTGAAAAAATTTTCATTAAAATCAGTTGTTTCCACGATCCCAATGAAATTTTTTACAATCAAAACTCTCCACGTCAAACTTGAAATTTGCAAATAAAAATTAAGGATATTTCCACTGTTGTGTATATTATACCCATTATTTCTACACCATTGTATTTATTCTAATAACGCCAAGTAAAGTTGTGTATTACTATACGTTGGCGTTTCTAGGATATATACAACGATGTAGAAATACAACACCAATACACAAGCGAGTGTGAATACCCTTATTGAAAGCTGAATTATATTTAGTATACAAGTTCATATGAAAAGTGTTGGATCAAATGATTTGATATCGTTACCAGATTACAAGTAGAAATCGAGATTCCCACTCATTACTAAGAATTGAGATTGATGAGCTCCAAAACGTAAGAACGTAGCTGTGATGCAAATAAATACGTAATAGTAGATCGCTTTGACATTACAAAAACTTCGGTACTAGAAAAAAAACAACAAAAGTCCTTTAAAATAATAATAACTGAAAGGGCTTTTTGAAGGTATAATATTCATCAGTCAAAATTCGGCAAAGTGTTCAAAATTTAAAACCATAGGAAAGCCCGCCAAAACGATGGCATAAAGCTGGACCTCGATATCCTAGGAACGACAGAACTAGGCACCATTTTGGGAAATACAGAAAACAGTCCTAATTAAATAATCTAAGATAAGATCGTCTTAGTAAAATACTTATGAAGTAAAATACTTCATCAATTCAATGTCATTAGGTGGAAAAATTGTAAAGTATGGAAAAAAACATTACCCGAAACCAAAATTCAAATGTTACCAAACTTTTAAAATATAAATTTTAAATCGTAAAATATACGAAAGACAAGTAGCCTGAAGTTCAATAAAACATTCTTTTGTTTTGTGATTGACATTTTTACAAAGTGAATAACGTGATTTGACGTTTTATTGTACAAAAAGACTTATATATCAATATTAAGTCTTGTTTCCTGCTACTAACTTATAATTATAGTATAGATAGGACTAACAGTATAATTACTGCAACAATTATGTACTATTAATTATCAATTATATAAATAGTAACCATCTGGGCACCTACTATTATTGATATCTTTATGCTTTTTATGTGAATTCAGTAGTTAATAATAAAATTATCACTTTTCTTGCGTTTAATAAGGAAAATTTCGACGCTTGAGTTATTATCTCAAAAAGGTGACAGGTCGAGTGACAGTTGACAAGTATTCATTATCGACCGAGGTTAATAATGAAAACTCGTTCGTAAAAGAACAATCTCATAGCTCAAAATCAGTTGGTTGCCTTTTAGTTTAGCAATGAAAATAATGCATTGCTTTTGTATAATATTCAATATTTATGACGCTTTTCAGCACTATTATTGCATCAACTATGCAAGAACACGTAAAATTATTAAAAGTCTTAATGCAAAATACAGATATCATAATTTATAAATATGCATTATGTCTAAAAAAAAGTACAGGGAACTAATTTTGTCCGGATTGTTTGAAATGTTTGATTACATAATGAGGAGCTTATTTTCAAAACGCAACATGTCCAAAAATCATTGGAAATGCTGAATATGGATGTTATTACTCATAGCCTAAAATATTATCCACAAGTTGGTTTCAAAACCTTCACAATAAACCGTGCTAGCACCATGAAAAAATGTGTAACATTTTAGCTAAATTCTCAATCTGTAGTAAGTTCTATATATAATACTTAGTAGGAATAAAATTACCAAATTGGACCACTTTTATAAACTTGATAAAAAATCAAAATGTTTTGTGAAAAATTAAATGGAAATGTTTAGAAAGGTAAAATGTAGAAACTCGTTTGTTTTCAAAAATTAGCCCAGTCAGTAATTGCACAGATTCGACTCAAAATTTTGTGAAATTATGGTGGTTCAACACCTTAAATAATACATTCAAATGAATGTAACACATGAAATCAAAATTTGATTAATTGAATTTACCTGTGTTTATTAATTATACACAAATACAAAAAATGTTTTGTTTCAAAATTGTTAAAGAAAAAATTAACAAATTCTGTTTCTTTTTATTAATATTAAGGCTTTAGTGAAAATACGATCACATATTTAATATTACTATTTTAAATTCTTGCTTTCGTACTTTCACAAGTCGAAAATTAAAGCAAATGTTAATATGTACAAAATAAATTTTTGAATGCTCTGCCACTGTTTTAAAATTTAAATACGCAGGCTGCAATTATTATTAGAGCATGCATACTATCAAATTAGCAATTCTGTTGTCAATCCGGTTAACTTTATAATTAATTGTTATTAATAAATTTATGACGAATTTAAATCACCAAATTATTACGTTGTAACAAATTGATCGGTATTAATTAATAGTGTCAGTGTGAAATTGTTCTAAATGATTGCACAAAGTTAAATTTTAACGTTAACTTTTAGATTGCTGTGTTCTGTAGTACAAATTAGTACAAATTACTTTTACCTTTGTAGAATACAAATTCTCATAGAATTCCCATGATTTTTTCTATTTTTGGTTTAATTTAAAGCTTTTCTGAAAGCAACTTTTCAAAAACACATTTGGATTGTATGACCGCACAGAAAAGCGTAAAATAGTACCCCACCAATTTGCAAAATTGTAAAAAACCAATTCGACATAAAACACCTGCGAATTATACTCAATTTTCTTTTAATAATTACAAGCACATTTACTTCTGAAATAATGTTCTGTAAACACAGCCGTCGTTTTGTAAAATAGAAATCAATAATTTAGGTAAATTCAATACTTCTTCACTACTATCAAAGGACCCCGCTACGGCCTTATGGGTTTTGGGTCCCAGTCAAATTTAACCAAAATATAGAATATTGTAGTTCATAACATGCTGATAAAAAGTGTCAATGAGCACAAAGCCAAAAAATGGACAGTTTCCGAGATATAAGGCATTACAGGGTTAGTCCAGTCATTCTACGAAAGACACAATGATGAAGTCAAAATTGATACTACCCGGAAACAAAAAATAGGACTGTGTAGATGAAGAAATTCTAAAGAAGATAGCGTTTTTTGCATTGCTCTAGCTAGTGTATTACATAACCTAAAAAATTAAACAAATTCGAAAAAGCGGTTTCTTGCAATTTAAAAAAACCGAATTTTTCTACAAAAAAAAAGTTAAATGAAAAACTTTTAGAAAGTTAAAGTAAAGATTCATTATTTATTTTCTGAGAAAATAATATTTTATTTATATATATTATATATATAATAATATATATAAATAATTTTTACGTTTTTAGAAATACAAAAATTTAAGTGTCTTGATTTATTCATATTGGAGAGAATCCATCTGTTGCTCAATTAATTCCCAATACGACAATATATTTGGAATTAGCAATGCCATAGTTTGCATAAGTAAATAAAATATTAAAAATAATAATCAAATCAAATTACTGACTTAAATATTTACTTGTTTAGAGAGCCACACGAAACTATTGTTGGAATAACAATAAACAGTCAGCTATGGCTAATTAACATTTGAGGTTATGTTTATCCTAATTTATAAATTTGCTTCTTTGTTGTACTTTAAAAACAATGCCTACTGTCAACGTCACAACCATGCATGTGCTATACATGTACGTTCAAAGAGTTTTCACATACCTCGAGGATTTCCTGTTTACCGTGGGCTTTTAACCAAGGAAATACACTTCATTTCAAGAAAAGTTTTCAGTCAGATTACCTCGATGATTTGGCATCATTGCCTTTCGAGAAAATAGTACGTCGAAAAACTTCATTTTTATTTATCTAACTGATAAGCTGTAACCAATCACCTTTTAATTTTGACGATTTCGAATTGCAATGCTTGCTTACATATAATGGCCTACAAAGTGCGCCTGTAATTTGCATCGATTACAAATTATACTGTTTTGTGAGTTTATGGTTTTCCTTTCCAATATATTAATTATTATTAGTCGAGTAATAATCATGCGTTTAATGTAGGTGTGCGATTATGGATATGATTACCAGATTACATTGAATGCCAGAATTTATTTTTTCAATTAATCACCAATCAGGTATCACAAAGGTAGATTTATTTTTGTCAAGATAAATCACCGTTGTTGTTACTGTTAATAATTATTAAAAATTTATAATTTGTGTTCTGAGATGGGTCGTTTACCCGTTACAAATTGGTTGGAATAAAATATTCAAAAATCAATTCCTTCTTTTTACGTTAAATTCAATGTTTATAAATTTTTTTGATGTAGTAATTAATTTTGATAAGTGCTCGCAAGCGGCCTTTGATATTTTTTAAATATTATTATCAAATAAAATGCTTCTTGCTTTATTTAACTAACTTTAAAGTTAATTAATATTTATTCCATTTTTGAATATTTGTGTCTGCTCATTTGTATTATGTTAATTTTTTAAAATACATAATAAAATTAATAAGATCGTAAATTATAAAAGTTTAACTTTTCAATTAATAGTACGCTGTGGTTAATACATGCATACAGCTATGATAAATGGCAAATCAATAAAACTCATGCTATCCTACTGTTTTGGTTCTGGCTTATGTAATGTACTATGTACGTCTTGGTTAAATTAGTGCTACCCTTTAAATTTTTTAGAACAAGTTGTATAAAAATCAGTTAAAATTTAACTTGTAATTAAGTAACCACAGTTACAACAATACAAATGCATTAATAGTTAATTTGAATTAGCTAACATTACACTAATTAAAGTTGGTGCAACCCACCCTTAATCTTTTTTCATTAATTCCAAAATTAGAAATTAAGATATTGTATTATTAGGATTAAAAGTGTACGTGTTTGCTTGACTTTACTAACTCTTTGCTTCGTTTGTGAAAAAGTTCCTTACTACAAAACACACATTTAATCCGTATGACACTGTTATTGTTTTTAAAAGTTCGAAAAATCCTAAACTAAATTAATATCAAATTCTAAATTTATTTATCTTGAAATTGGGGTTAGTTATAAAGTAGATGTGTGTATATTATATTTTGCTGACAGAGCAATTACCTCGCATTTGTACTAAAGTGAGGTTAAAGCTACACAGCTTTTATTTTAATTTATATCAAAATTATTCCACAAAATATAAATCGGATGTGGTATATTGTCTAGAGAAAAATCGTATTCTTTTCTAACACAATTGTAGATCATTTTAATACAAATTGGATTTGTCAACAGTCGAGACACAAATTGTGTTACTTTTTAGCACAGTTTTATTTTTACGTAAATTGATTATATTAGATTAAAAAGGTACTTTTAGTTAAGTCGAAATAAATTATGTAAAATAAGTTCCATCGGAGGACCAATTATATGTAACAATATTATAAATAATAACCAGATGTGTTTATCTTCGAGAATTACGATAATTTGAAAGTCAACAACGAATGGTACATATATGCTAAAATAATAAACATACTGTATTTTGTTGTTACAACTTTGTTACTCTACAAAAAATATTTTTAAAATTTCTTGCTCTCATGGTTTGCGAATTATGGCCAAAAGGCAGTGGAGGTTGTGGCTTGATGGCAAGCAAACAATTTAATCTATGTTTATTTTATTTCAAAATTTCAACAGTGCTATGATCGATATTTGAGCTTTAAACAAAAACTTTTTTCTAGCTTTCACAAAAAACGCATTTATAAAAATAAATTTAAAAAAATTGAATACAAAAAACTTCACATTTTACTTTGTAACGTAAATAATATATAGTTTCACTATTTTATTTGTTTCACATAAGTCTTGCATAAAGTTCATGAGCGCGCGGTTAATTTATAATTATAGTTGCTTTCATTTAAGATTACCCAAGAATTATGGTATGCTGGTTACTACGGTTGCGTCGCTAAAAGAAAAATTTACATATGCAAACGCAAAGCAAATTAATAACAGTTAGTAAATCACCTCCGAAAGATACAATTTAATAATCTTGCTGTAATAATAATTTAATAAATAAAAAGCCCGACCAACTAAAAATTTACAAATAAAAATTTCAATTGCATATATTGACAATTTTGTAGCTGTAAGCACAAACCTTTCTATTAATGAAATGGTAAGACATTTCATCAATGTTAGTGATATTATGAAAATATTCCTGCAAAAAACTGAAAATTTATTTGGGAATTTCTTCTCAGTCGGGTTTTTAATTTATTAAATTATAATTTTTGTTCTAATTATTTTTAATTTTAAAACTTATTCCTGTTAACATAATTAAATTTTAAAGTTTAGTAAAAATTGGATCAACATTTTAGTAGTCTCGCTAGTCCATTCATGTGCGTCCATTATACTAAAAGTGCCACACTATTAATAATTTTTACTCTTGCTAGAAAGAAATTTTTATAAAAAATTGTAATATTTTCAGTAGGATTTAGTTTAAATCCAACTGTCCACCCGGAGAGAGCTGCTTTCGGTAGGAAAGAATGTTTGATAGTACTATCATTAATTACTCAAGTTAATTTACTTATTTCGGTTATGACAAAAGAGCAAAGCAACAAAGTAGCAAGTGATAACACTCCAGTTTCATAAATTTACAAAATGAAGTTTATTAAAAGTTAGTTAATCTGTGACTAAATAAATTTACAATTCCTTTCAAGTTAATTGAATAAATAATTTACTAAGTGATATCTGTTTCAGGTAAAGCATTATTTCAATTTATTATAACTCACTTTTAAGTCTTAATCACATTAATTAACCAAAACTGCAGGCGGTTAATCCTTTTATTGGAGAATAATGGCTTGGGGAAGAGGGCGCAGCCCTACGTATCCGTTGCAATCAAACGGGTTAAAACATTTAAACTGACACAATATATCATTCTAAAAATCTCTTTCTTAGATTATGTAAGGTGCATCGCTTTTAATGTAGCTAAAAATGAAAATTGAATAAAACCTAAAATATATTACACTTCGAGTCAAATCTAAAGAACGAAATTGATAAATAGAAGGAATAAAATTGGTTCAAAAACTTGTAGCTAACTTGGAGCTAATAACTATGCAGTGCTTAGTATATATAAATTCTATAAGTATTTAAAAGCTCATCGAAGTAGATATAAAAAGAACATTATAAGGAAAACGGTCAAGTCGTATTCAAGAAACAAAAAAACTTTCGAGAGCCTTCAGAAGTTGGAAGTTTCAAATAAAAATAAGATTTAACGTAATATTATTTTTCTAGGACGATTGAATTGTGTAATGAAAGTTAAGCTTAACAAAAAATCCAATTCCTAGGAATTTCAATTTTTACAAAACCTAAATTTTCAAAACACTGCTGGCGCTTTCGATTCCACGATATCACTTCCCAAGAGATGAATAGACGAGATCGATAGAAGGATGGATAGAAAAGTTCGTTTTTTTTAATGCTTGTAGGTATTCCGTCTATTAGACTTTTTGTCATAACACTTACCGTTTGGAATAAAATAAACGAGTTACGGAAGGGAAACTTTGTTGTACCTATTCAAATAATTGTATTAATAAGTACCTACTTTAGTTAGTTCAAGTTCAAGTTTTCTAAAAATGTCTAATTAATATAAAATTATTGTTATTATTATCGAATTATAATAATTTATTAAAATATTAAAAAATAACTTTAAGGGTGACTTGTATAGTCCAAGTTTAACCGGTAACTATGGTTTAAACTCGGATTTTG
Source organism: Rhagonycha fulva (assembly GCA_905340355.1). Classification (NCBI taxonomy): domain Eukaryota; kingdom Metazoa; phylum Arthropoda; class Insecta; order Coleoptera; family Cantharidae; genus Rhagonycha; species Rhagonycha fulva. Next base: position 8,382,440 of record HG996559.1, read on the forward strand.
ACTATTGTGATTGGTTAATCTACAGTTTAAAATTTTAAACTAGATCTATACAAGTCAACCTCAGAATGTAATTACTAAAATCGACAATGCAGACACAGTTTTTTTGTAAAGTTTTAACACAAAACCAATACAAGATAAGTCCAGTAAAATTTAAGAGTTAGTAAGGAAATATATAAAATTCGGTCATGATAATTTTTCAACATTACAACCTATAAATGATTTTGAATATTATATAATTATTTTTTGTATATTTTTAAATTTAATTAATTCTGGATACGTTCCTGACAATTTATTGGTTTTTGTGGTGGTACTTTGTAGAAAACCGTGTTTACAATGTAGTAGGTATTAATGATGACATTTTCAACAATGCTTTCTGGAATATCATGATTAATATTGATCAAATATTATCAGATTTTGTTTTTCTTAAAAAATTTTTTTTTTTTAATGTTAAACTAGGCACTCGATATTTAAATTAAATTAGAAATTTATTTTTGGAATCAAAATTAAATAAATTTAAACACAACTAAAAAAATTAAAAATATCAAATTTTAATTATTTTTTACGCTTTCAGAAATGCTTATATTTGACAATTATATTTAGTAACTAAAGACATGAAAACGAAATTGGATTTACAGGATCAAAAAAACAATTTATTAACACCTCATCAGATTTATTATTTAGTTAGCTGAAAATATATTAATAGATACTTTTAACGGTTACCAATAACTTCGGTGAAGTATTCAGCTGGGACCACCTGCTTAATTTTTAATTTGTGTAGTTTGCAAGGAAGGCTTGCTGGAGTTGTATATTGATATAAACGGTTTTCGATATTTTACATGTGTCACACGCTTTTATAATTATTGCAATAGCAAATTTTGCATATTCGTAATGAACAAGTTAATCTAAATTTATAATCAAATAATGCATTTATCTTGTATACGAGGTATTCGTAAATAGTTATTGCAACAAAAATAATTTTTTCTGGTTACGATGTTTCCAGATCGTTAGAGAGTATGTTCTCATCAAAACTGAATTTAAGCAAAATTTGAACAAGTTATTACAACTTTTTTGTCGTATTTAACCTCCTATTTTTCTTTAGGCTATGTTCAGGGGTTAATACTTGCCACCTGAAATATAAATTAGAGATAATGTTTTCATTTGGTATGATAGACTGCACTGCATAAAATTTATATTATTGTAGTAAACATTCACCATTACAAATATTGGGGATTGATTATACAAATATTATAAACATAATAATTAATATATAACAACACATTCTATCTTACTCAATACCACCGGCTCTTTGTCTTTAAGATATTTTGTTAATACTTTAACCCTAAGATTAAGAGTTGGTTTGAGTATTGAAGCTTTTATTAGGTTCAGCTCACAGGCTCATGAGACAGGTTATGGTCAGACTTAGCACATAACCACCTACTGTGATGCTTCACAGCACTGATAAATTTCCTCTTGGTATTGATTGATTTATATATAACTGCTTAGCACCACCTGTTTTCTGGTTATTACTCCGGTTACCGTAGAATTTGCTTACAGAGGAAATGTAATTGCAATAATCAAGATTACACTTGCACTTCCTTTAAGTTCAACTAATCAAATTTCCTTTGTTCTAAATTGTTGACTGTTGAGTCAATATTCTATATTTGAATTTAACAAAACATATAATTAAAAAAAAACATAATATTAAAAAAAACTCGTCATATTCTCACGTTATAATTTCTTGGTTCAATTTATTCTTGAAATATTATTTTAGCCAATAAATTAAATGTTTGTTAATGAATCTTAAGATTTATTTCAATTCAGATTTAATTCAAGCAGAATATTTCATCAAATTAATTAAAATGAAAACAAGAAACAAATGGGAGATTCTCGAAACAAATATTTAGTAAATAAAAATCTTTCTTTCGTAGTAATTTGAATGTTTTTGTTATACCAATGTAAATCGATAGGGTCCTGTTCGAGTTTCAATAATCTTCCATTATCCTCGTTTTAATTTAATTGTCTATTGAGATGTGTATTCGAAATTTTCGAGAACTCCGAGCAACTTATGCGTGGTTTTGTAAACTTTCACAAAGTTTACAAAAAACAAAGACATTTTGATATAATAAACGGTAAAACAATATTTTTAAGCACCAAAGCCGCTCAAAATTGAAAACTTATCGTAACAAATTATCAAACAATTAAATCATCTTTTGCCAGAAAAAGGTAAACAAAATTTAATTTCTGTTAAATTAAAGAGCGGATCAAATTGTAAACAATTTAGGATCACAAAAGAACAAATATATTTTTCTATGCGTTATTGGAAGAGTCGTTAAAAATACTAGTAGTCTTAACATTTCACAAAGGCTAAAACGCTCAGATAAAGTTCTGTTGATTAACGTCAGTTTCGCAAAAATTCAAAACCGTCATAAAAATTGTTATATCGTGAGATGCTAAAGAAACTGAAGGTTTTGAACTTAGAATTATTTAGTTATAGTTAAAAGTCATCAATGGCTATTAGTAAAAATTATTTGTATTATAAGACAATATTAAAAAGTAAAAAAAAAATTATTAAATTGAAAATATAAAAAAATCTTTGTTTTTATGATAAACCAAAAGTTTATGTGAAGCTAAAGATAACGATTATTAAAGAAAGAGAGATAATATTACGAAATTCAACAGAAATTCAATTTACCGATAAACCAATTTACAATAGGATAAACCCGCAAGACCGAATCACAAGTAAGTAACAGTTGTTGCTTACTAACTAAATATGAACATGGCTTAATGTGAAAACTAAACCACGGTCGGATTAAATTTTATTTATTATGATATTGGCACCATTTACGATTTATTTTCAGAGTTCAAATCTCATTAAATTGTTTAAATCACGCAATTAGCTGCATAGTTGTTACAATCTGGTGTTCGTTACGGTTTTTTTTTAATACTAATGGGCCTTTGTTCTCTGCAAGTTTGTTTCCTAAATAGTTAAGTTTAGTCGCGTAGGAGTTTAAGTTTTTATCGTGAACAATTTAGTGTTCATATCGTAATCAATAAAGTTAACAAGTGTTACAATTTAACATATTTAATAAACACCTCCGCAGATGCTTTAGTTGTATGCAAAGGTTGGTGTAGTCAAATTGTCGCTAAATAAGTTAATGATCATTTTGGTCCGCAAGTAATGATTATTATTATTGGACAGTGTATCAATAAACAGTTGGTAGAGAATCATTTGTCGTTGCCTGAACACTCAAGGTATGGGCTGTTGCAATCTTTCGGTAAAAACAAGGACAAGAAGCTCGTCGATTTTGGTGGAGAGCTTCTTAAAAAAATTACCGGAAAGTATCTATAATTTATAAAAAGCGCCAGCTAATGATCAAATAAACATAGAATAAAAACAAGTCCACCACAATAAAACACAAGTCGAAAAGTATGGAGTAAAATCTTCTAATAGTCGGCAAGTAATCAATTAAAATTTTGCAAAATCGCAGGTTTGCACCGGAAAGTCTAAAAATAAGGCAAATAAAAAAAAACACACCAGTAGCATCTTCTAGCAAAAGCTCACCCACCTACTCAAACTACAGAATCAACTGATTTGAGCAGTTCAACCGACATCGAAGATTTCAAGCCGTGTATGCTTGGAGTACGGATCTGCACAGTTTGCTGCTTTTTGACATTATTAATGTAAGTAGTTCTCAGTTGTGTAATTATTAGTGAGTAATTTCTCTCGCCAGTGATAAAGGATATCTTAAGTGTCATGACAAGACACCCCGCCGAATTCGCCGCCTTGAACTTATTTGAAAACACCTTAATACCCGCTGTCTCCCACTGATATTGTTAGCCGGCGATCATCTTTTGTTACAAAGTAAGCGTCAAGCGTTGCTCTATCGTACAACGGTTGCTTTAGCGCTGTTTTATAGGTAACACAGTACGTGAGCGTGTGCTCTAAAAAGTTTCTTGACAAACTTAATGATGGAAATACTCGTATGTTCAATAATACTGTTAAATTCACTTTTAAATGTAGCTTTCAAATTACGATGTGACCCTGCAAGGAATGGTAGAGTGACACAAAACCATCATATTACCATAAAATATCCCTAGCTCCTATAATTTCTAAGCAATTTTAATGAAACATACGGCATTTGATAGATAATTTAATTCTTAAGAAATTCACTTCTTTTATTTTCTGACTTGTTTTATTGCCTTTTTGCAGAATATTGTTTTTTGCATTAACAAAATTTACTTGTTTGTTAATATAGAACAATCTGTAAAATCAAACAGTTTTTGGCAAAGTTCTAAAATTCTGAGAGCTTCCATTTGAAACCTTGTAAAAACCATAATAAATAGTTTAGGCGTGGTAAACGTTTGAACTCGCGGATAACAAGTAAAAAATCAAAATATGCGATTTTGAATACTTTCGTTTATGTAGAAGACTGAGAAGCTGTGAATACTGTAAATGTGTAAATTTAAAAAATTATCATCATAAGTAAATTTACTTAAGAATCACAGCAAAATGTATTATTTACGTGATCGTGCAAAAAGTACGTGAGCTTATATTAATTTTTAATTTAAAATATCTCATCTTTTTAAATAGTGCCCAATAAACACTTTAAAATGCCGATATTTTATTGCTCCGTTGCCTAAATCGTACCATCAACTGTCTTATATTTACTCTAAAATATTTTGTTTTCAAATAAAATTATCGCTTGTAATAAAATTTCGATTTAAATCTAACTTTAGAGATCTGAACTATTTCATCTTTTTTGATGATAAATCAGAATAAGGATGATGTATCCCGCACGATTTAGGCAATGAGTGTTGTAAATCGTACCGTCTAAGGCCATGTAAAAAATAGTAGAGAATGTTAAAATCGAAGAGACAGTCATTAGCCTAGCGATTAAGCGAACAGACTGCTAATTCAGAGAATCAGGGTTTGACTCTGGGCAAAGTAACAATTATATTCTGACCGTCTCCACTCGGAAGGCAACGGCAAACCACCGAGGAACAATTTGCCTAAAAAACATGTAAAAAATGTCACTATGTCCTTTCGTAAGACGAAGGAATCTGAGAGTGATTTGAATTCTATACAGTTATATATTCGTTTTTAAAATAATTTTGTATGATTATGGCAAGGTGGAATAGTTTTATATTATTACATATACATTACGTGGAAATTTTATAAACTAACCATTATTTGTTTCGTTCGTAATTTTTCAAGGTAAATAATTGTGTGCTAAAATTCGACTTTGTTAGTGATTAGTTAAATTTACAAAATCTCGCGAAAAGTTTACCCTAACTTAATAATTTCGCCTTTGACAGCTCGAAGTGATATATTATGAAACTTATTGATATAATTGCAATTATATTTGCTTAATGAATTTAAAATATGCAAGCAAATTGCTAACACTGATATATCCTCGTGAGAATAGATAATATTAAAAGAAAGCATGTAAATATCTGGGCACAGGGGTAGCAGGAAAAATTAGATTTATCAAATAAAATAACTAAAAATTGCATTCTTTTCATTACTTAAAGTATTACATTAAAACCACAGATAATTTATTGTGCTGCTTTATGTTTCGTAAAGATAAGTTCAACACAATGTGTATATTTTCTCAGATTATTTAATATGTTTGTTAGTTGAGTAAGTATTTAATTCATTAAACATGTATTATAAATCCGTTTAAAACTATAAACAAAATCGAAAGAAAAAACTTTATTTTTCGAGTAAAAACTTTTATTTATACTAAGACATGCCCCTATGAGAATTCTTGTCAAATTGTTTCTTTCCAGGTCAATATTAATTTACTGGACCACATAATAAATAATATATTATTTATATAAACTATGACGTTAATTAAAATGTTACTGTCATCATTTTCCGTAGGTTATAATACTTAAAAATGAAGTTTACTGAGTGTGAAAACTTAAATATTATTTGTTCTAATCGAATAATTTGGCCACCTGCAAAGTTAACTTATAAAGTCGATAATTACTAAACAATAATTTACATTAATAGCATCAGCTGTTCGCAACGTTAAATTTCTTGTCAATCAATATGACATTTAAAAACAAGTGGTTAAAGCAATTTAAACATATGCTAACAAAGTGTTCAAGTACGCATTCCAATTTATGATGGAAATTGCACTGTTGCTTTAACTTACGACGACACTTCAAGTAAAATGCAAAACAAGTTTGCTTCACATAAAATTGGTATTTACGTTTTTTGAATTGTATGTTAGGTTTTTTTCTTACAGCGAAAGCGGGAAGTAGTGGACATCAACTCGCATGGCATCAAAAGTCGCCTTAAATGAATTACAGTAGAAACTGTTAAGAACGACATTGTGTAGTTTAACACTTCTTAGAAATTCACTGCAAAAGTTGACAAAAGTGGGCTGTTTTGGCTGATATGATTTTTTTTCCTGTTGTAATAATAACGTTCGAGCTACTTTTGAATAATTTATTCATTAATTTGCGAACATGTTTTGTTTCAAGTTTCATTTCTTTAAATAATTTTTAGATGGTAGTTTGTAACAATTCAACAATATTTTACTAAATTGTTAAACAACACGGACGGAGGAAGTATTTGTGTTTAACAAACACAATAATGTACGTTGTTATTTATAATCAAGACTTGCAGACAATGAATACACTACATGTTTGATATTTGCTACAATCTCGGTTTTCCTGTCAATACCGACACTTTGTATAGAACGACAGGAAATCGGTCCCGTTTGTAACAAAAACTTAACAGATTTTACTGTACTTAAGTGTAATTTCTAATTGAGATGTTATAATTATACTAATGAAGATTTGAATTTGACCCATTTCGGGAAATGCTAGTAACTTCTAGTTATTATTTCTGTATTAGAAATGATTCGTGTCTGTTAAACTTTCCGACCAAATGCAACTGCAGGAACTTAATTTGTACGATGCAATATTATAATAATAAAATATCAAAATACGAAATGTAATATCTTCAATTTACTTTCGAATGCTACTGTATATAATATAATATTTTAATATTTATAATAACTACTAAATTTATTATAAACATTAAGATTATAACATTATAGCGAACGACTTTGAATTAAAAAGCTTTACAATCTTAAACTTTTTTACACATTTTACCAACTAATAATTTTTATAATTTAATGTAATATTTTATCTTCATATCACCTGCATTGTTGAATAAACAAATAAAATATTTCTATACAACCTTCTAATATCTTCAAGACTTTGACGTTGCTTTTACCACCAAATCTTGTCTAATCGAGAATAATATCAAACGCAGAACTTGGGCCAAAATTCAGTATATAGACAGGACCGGGATTTGCTTGCTACTAATGTTACAGAGGATGGTAGAGTATTAATTGCTTTCAAGGGTAACATAAACACAGCCAAACTTGGGTTAAACAGCAAATTTGATGAATTCTCTCTATAGATATTCTAGGAGTAAGGTAATATTATCAAGTAATTTTTTTAATAACTTGTTATACAAAGCAATTGTATTCCACTTAATTCAAACCGTGATTTTGAAATGTTATCTGAAATTCTTCTCTTTTTATTAATCGTGACTTTAATATCCTATGTAATATGCGTGGAAAACAACTTTGATTGAATTTGGTTTTTATAAAATATGCTACAGATTTAGTATCACAAATAAAGATAAACGTGCTTTCAGATTTAAGAGTATTGCAAAAATTTAATCAGAATTAAAGAAGATTCATATCATTCAGCCATTTCCTTCAATATCGATATTAATAAAAATCCAATAACAGATTCCTTCACAATTGGTACAACATAACTTAGAATTATAGTAAGGCTAACAAAGGGTTCTTACTTCCATTGGTAAGCAATATTCATTGGTATCAAGTCACAAAATAAACTAATGATAATAAAGCATGCAATAATTTATATGGAATCATTTATAATATTTTCGATGCTATATACTAACATAACATATTATCATTTATATCATATCATTTAAAAATTATTACTAACCTGGTTTTTTAAAAAGGTAATATCAATCATTCACAAGTTTATATCATATTTTCAGTAAACTATAGCGACATCTTGTTCAAGCGTATGTAGCGTAAAAAAACGTAAACTTGTAGATCTCAAATGATGGAGACTAGGTAATGTAATAAAACTATGAGAAAAGAAAAAGTTACTGTCTACCAAACTCCCAAAAATAGATACCTTAAAAGCAGAGGTTATAAATTTATAATAATATGCTTTTAAATTCTAAAATTATGAAAGTATACAAACTTTTAACATTATTAAATTGGGAAATATGCTAAACCCAAAATAAAAAATTATAAGTTAAAATCGAAAGAAATTTGAAGCAACATCTCAAAGATAATCATAAGAAAAGTAAAGTTTGACGTATCTAAATGACCTTACAACGGCTAATAATTTTTGTTTAAGTAGAATGTCACTGAGTCATCAAAAATAATGAAAAATATAATCAAAATTGTAATGTAAATAACATTATATAAGTAAATAAAATAAGGTTATAAGAGCTTGAGAGGTGGAAAGAGCAATGCAGTTATTATTATTATGCAATTATTATTAAAATAAATATTATAATAATTTGTTGCTGGTTTTCAATAACTTGTCATTTATCCTAATTTATTTCTGAGTGCAAAACACAACAAATAAAAATTTAAAATTTTTCAGTTTATCCTGAAAAGATTATAAAATTTGCCGGTATATGTACATACTTAAATAGACATTTGAGATCATGCAATATATTTATACAAATCATAACAGTGTTGCAATTCATCTTCACGCCATTCTAAATTATTTATAAAATGTATAATCCTATAAAATATTCATACAAAATAAACAAACTCGAAGTCATTCGTTGTTATGACTATGAGTTTAAAAGATCTGCGTAGCTTAAGTCTACATATACATTAAAAGCACTCAGATTAGCGAATAGATTCCTTGCTTTGTATCCAATATACCGAATATAAATATCTTAAGCTTGAAAGAATGCGTCAGTTTTTAAAATGCTTGTTTTTAAAATATTACGAAATATATCCAGAAAGAGGAATTGATCAAAATATGCTACTTGGCATCTTGAAGTTTAATACATAATATCTCACCAAAATCGAAGATACGTCGCATCAACTGCGTTTTTATACAACCTTACTACATACATAAGGTATTGATTTCAACGTGCTCGGTAACAAAATAATCTGATTAGTCAAAGAAATGATCAAAACAATCACAAAAAATATTTTGTAACCAATAACCAGGCGTGCCACAATCTTAATGTTAAACAAAGTACATACGGGAAATACTTAAAAAGAGATTACAAGTAGCACATTTATATAAATTAAAAAAAGAAACGTAGTGAACCATAGAAGTAAGAGTAAGTACGTTTTTTTAACGTGTTCCATCCAAAGTTTTTTTGGCTTTGTTAAAAAAACTACAAAAATAGGTAAAAAATAATTTTTTTTGACAATTGAGTAAATTTAGTTTACGTACGTAAAATTTATATTCATAGAATTTCTACTACTATGTTACATTTGGTAAGAGTAAAGAAAATAATTTTTCTATTTTCTTCATTAAATAATACATTATATGTTGTATAAGTGAGTAAAATAATATAATATAAATAATATCTGCGCCAATTTAATATGAATCCGAACTCGATAAAGTACTAAATTTTGATATTAAACTTTTTATTTATAATAAACGTGTTTGAAAGACTTAAAAGTAACTTGCGTTATGATAATATACAAATAAATTTTTCCGTATGTACAAATTACATTACATATTATACGATCAAATATCGCCGCCAAATATTGAAAAACACCTGCACATAAAGTTTTTATTGCTTCATCAAATGCGTGAAACAACATTTAAGAACCAAACGAACTGTTTCCAATTTGATTATTTCGTGTTACAACTTGAAATATTTTATGGAAAAAAATTATTAAATACTATTGCACAGACGTGGTTGCACTGCATGCCAAAATTTAAAAGCATAGATTTTATTTCATTTCCTTATTTAATTTTACTCAAGTTTGAATATTCTAACAGATAAACAAAGCTGGAATTCTACGTTTTATTAGATTAGTAATTTTACATTTCGTTACAGTGGCTAAAATCTTACTTGGGGGTCCGAAGACGGAACAACCGTCACCTTCACTATTAGAAGTTTACTGCAAACGTAAAATTAAAAGTTGAACATTTTTCATCTTTGCTATTTTTCTACTATTTTACATATCTACTAAAATCACTGCTAGTTAATTTATTACTAAACTAGTGTATACGGTGAAAAATGACGTGACCTAATTGAAATGAATTAGATAAAGTGCTACTTTAACTAATGATCACAGAGAATAGTTATTTGTGCTATTGGTGTGAAAAGGACGTCATTATCGCACGCGTGTCATATTTGTATAATAAAGCATTAGCCGTGTTGTGTATCCATACATTTCTGTTTAACTAACTTAATAAAATAATAACTAGAATAAATAACTTAAAGTAACTAAATTTCTATGTAAACCTAAGTTTGTAGCTGTAATGAATTAATTACCTAACAAGGTTGTTACCTAACTGATGTGAGTTAAATAAAGATCTACTTTTTCTTCATTAAACTTGGTGTTTTATTTCAAAAGAATACACGGAGTATAGTATAAATATTACGTTAACAATTATTGTTTGAAACGTTTCCATATCTGAAAACCGAAATAATTCCAGGTTTTGAAGGATGGTTATTATTCTTTGTTAGAACGTGTTTTATAAATAACATAAGAAAGTATTATTCTTATTATGTAATCTAAAAGCTTTATTATTTTAGGGCGTTCAGATGTGAAAGCTGATAGTAGTCAATACTGGGAACCACCTTTCTCACAACCGTACTTCGATAATTTAACAAGGAGAGATGTCACTACTACGGTTGGTCAAACAGCACATTTGCATTGCCGTGTTCGAAACCTAGGGGATCGTGCAGTAAGTAAAAAATTATAAATTTAATCTAAACCCACATTGAACAAAAAAATAATGAAAATGAAATTCTCTATTGCTTTTTTTTTATTAAAGTTGTTATTAAAATGCCAAAGACTAAAAAAAAAATTTAAAGAAGTTATAGGAAGTCTGTAATTTGAAATATTGCAATTTTATATACATACTTACCATGTAGCGGAAAACAAAATATTTAGAGTGGGATTTAAAAAACAACTCGAAAAAAATCAATGGAAATATTACAAATTGAAGATTTTATATTCTCACAATAAGAATATGAAAAGGAAAATTGCTGTTACCACATCTAATGGAATCTTTCAGTTACGTGCTTAAATATTTACCAAGACCGAATAATCAAGGCGTGAACTACATATGTAAATTAATTTTAACAAGTCTTTGAGCAACTTGATATAACTTCATAAAACATAAATGTATAAAATTACTATGCATTACCACAGACACATTGATACGTTTTTATGTTAAAATAAGTTCTCGAAAGTCGGAAAATTTAGTAAATAAAAAAAGCAAATTTAGGATGTTTTACCTATACGCCTGTTCTTTGTTGTTGCAGGAAATAAATCTTTTTTTTGTTGTATTGTACAAGAATTTATACGCCAGGAGGAGCCAGCCTTAAAGATATATTGTTTAGAAACCAACAAATATTGCTGAAAAGTTTACAATCGCATTGAAATATATTTTTATTAGACATTGTTGTAAAATAAATGATGTAAATATGCTTTCAAGACGTTTTTCTTAAAAAATGGTTTTCAAGTAACGATAATATCATTATAATGGCATTTATTTGACGTTTATCGTTCACGTTATAGTAAAAAATGATACGTTGACATTTTTTCAACAAAATTCTGGTGAACACACGTATCTTAAGATGTAAGGGTGGAATAGGTATTAACAATAAGCTTAACTACCATTTTTATATCGTTCCGTTTACTTTAAATATGAAAGAGTGAAAATCTGCCATTATGGAGTGGTAAACTAAAGGAATAAGTTCCATAACGAGTGCAAAATGGAAACGTTCATGAATTTTTGATTTTTGTCTTAAATATAATATGAGTACAAGACATGTAATATTAATTTTTTTAATATTTTTAAAACGCTTAATTTAATGTCACGTATTTCGAGAACGAATAAAACTTATGAAAATGTAATAGGCAATTAAAGTTAATAATTAGTTGACTTCCCATTTGTACCTATATTTAAATACGATCATAATTAGTCGAGGAAAGTGGTCACTAGAAAAAACAGAAACCAATTTTTTTGACGTTTGAAGTGCGTAATATTTCAATAATTAGGCTTATAGAAGCAAATACCTATATGAGTTTCCGTTAAGCCATTTTAAACCACATCAAAAAAACCATCAAAATTACTTTCAAGCTTAGAATTCAATTTATGTAGATACTGGGTAATCTATGGGATCTATAAGTTTAAAGCCAAGCCCAAATTTTAGTTCAAGAAGAACGATATCTTTAAAGTGGTATACATTGTTTGTGAAATGTGCCCAAAAGCGAGATAATTCGTAACCACAGGATGATATGAATGAATAAAATTACATTAAATTATGAAACGTGTCTTAAAAGGTTTTTAGAAAATTATTTTTATCCGATCGTTCTGCTTTTACTTTAACGAAGAATAAAACTCTTCTTAGCAAAAGTAATTTGTATTTTTTTACCAAGTATTTCAAATTAGTCTTTCCAAAAATTAAACTATTATTTTTGAATAAAAATTGATGTTTGAGGATTCAATTTTCATTTTTGGTTTAATTTGGATTAAATGGAAGAACTTCTAACGGATGAAATTTGATGTTGCAAAATTTCTTCAGAAACAAGGCTTGGGGTTAGAACAATGCTTTTCTGGTTAGCTGGCTGGGCAGAAACTAAAATCGGTTGGCGAGTTTCGTCCTTTGAGTAACTCAAGAGTTTACTTATAATTGGTGGTATAAAACAAGAATTTCCCTCACGTAGCTATTCACTATTATGTTTCCATCATTAACATAAAAACTCAGATTAGAAGTACATCAAAAGACTAGTATAGCAAGCTACCTATCCGATGTAGAAAAATATGTTTACATACTCACAGAACCAATAGTGCTAAAGAAACTTGACACAGTGTTTTGTAAAACAGATCAAAAAATCTTTCTTCTTCTTTTTCTTAGCTTTTTCCGCCCACTGCTGGACATAGGCCTCTACCATACTTTTCCACCTTTCCTTGTCTCGTGCCGCTTGTTGCCAGAATTTACCCGCCGTTTGTTTGATGCCGTCAGACCATCTTTTTTGAGGTCTCCCGATGCTTCTCTTTGTTGTTGTTAAAGCTTTTGCGTGCCACGTATCTTGCCAAACTCTATTTCAACTCCGCGGATCTTCTATAAGTATGTCTTTTATTTTTGTTTGGTTTCGCAGGTCTTGGTTTCTCACTCTATCTCGGCGGCTCACTCCCATCATACACATCTCCATTGCTCTTTGCTTTATTTGCAGTGATTTAATACTTTTAACCAGTAGCGCCATAGTCTCCACTCCATAAGTCATCACTGGTAGGATGCATTGGTTGAACACTTTTCGCTTTAAGCACATCGGCACGTCGTTGTTTTTTAGGATCCATCTTAATTTTCCGAATTCTGCCTATCCCAGTCTGCTTTTTCTTGTAATCTCAGCGGTTTGATTTTGTTTTCCCAGCTATATTAAGTGATTACGTAAAAGATCTTAAAAAAGTAAAAAAAAAGAAAAAGAAATGGTAGAAAAACAGAAGACACAAACACTTATCATATCTACAGATGATCTTCGAATGTAGGTGTTGGGGGACTTCTGGCCATGTCGGGTCAGAATCAGGAACACTCCGCCTGCCAAGATCCTAAAGTTTATCTTACAGCTGGATTGGCTTATTGGAGAATGACAAGACCGGGGTGTAACTGAAAACGGAGGTAGTACAATGAGCCCGATTTGGTGGCCTAAGTACGCGTGAGCTTGTTTTGCCCTCCAGAACAAATCGAAAAGACATAGTGACAATTTTGTCGTTTTTATTTGCGTTTGGTTAGGATTAGAACCTTGTTTGATTTACGCCATACTTCAAATGTTCTCTAAGAAAATTACACCTCTGTGGCTTGCCGTTGCCTTCTAAGTGGAGACGGTCAGAATAATATCTTACTTTGCCCGGAGTTAAACGGGGTTTTCTATGTTAGCAGTCTGTGCGCTTAATCGCTATGCTAACGACCGTTTTGTCCTTCTAGTACCTCCCATTTCCAATTTCCATATTATCTTTGGGGTTTTCGCTTCACTCATCTTCATCAAATGATCCATCCATTTTATTCTTTGAGTCTTTATCGTGCTCACAATACCTAGTTCCCCATATAACTCTTGAAGCTTTTTATTTGTTTTTCTAATCCATCTTTCTTCAATCCACTTTCCACCGTATATTCCTCTCAATATTTTTCTTTCCTATATTTTCAAAGTTGACCGCCCTTGCTTTCTCATTGTCTAAATCTCGCACCCATAAGTTGCTGTTAGCCTTACAATATTTTTATATACTCGCACCTTTAAAGTTTGAGAAAAAACTTTACTGCGCAGTATCGCTTTGATTGCAAAAGCACTTCTTGTTTCCGCCGCTACACTTGTTTTTACTTCCGCTTCATTCCTAGGTTTTTTTGAAGTGACCGTTCCAAGATATATAAAAGTTTTCACCTCTTCAAATTTAATTTCCTTGTTCTCACTTAACTTAATATCCAGTGTTTTGCTTGGGCAAAATGCCTTGCTTTCCCATACCATATACTTTGTCTTCTGCTCATTGACTTCTTGACCCATTTTACTCGCCGCTACTATAAATCTTCTTGTAGTGTCTTGCAATTTTCTTCTTCATCTTGTAAGTATAGTAAAGTCATCCGCAAAGGCCAAGCATTGGTGTTTTTGTCAAAAAATAGTTTCCTTTGCATTTAATTTTGTTTCCCTTACAACTTTTTTAAGAACAATGTTAAACAGGGCTGACGACAGTGAGTCTCTTTGCTTCAAACCAACCCTTACCTCAAATTCTCCTGATACTCTAACATTTATTCTTACTTTACTTTGGGTATCATTCAGCGTCATTTTCGTCAACTTAATCAGTTTTATTAGTATTTCTAGTGTGTACATTGCTTCGTATAGTTTCTCTTTTAGTATACTGTCATCCGTTTGTTTGAAATCCAAAAGCAGTGCGTGGGTATGATATGTGTTATAGCGCTTTACAAAATATGTGATGATGATGACACCAAAAGGAAAGGAAATTTAGTCACAAAAAATCTTTACAAAAAGACATTTGAAAAGAAAATTATTTGTCTTTACTTGAAAAATATAGTCTGCATTAAAAATTATTTGTCAGATTCCCACCTTACCATAAACATTTAAAAAAAAGCAGTGGTGTGCTAACTGATTTGCTTTTGGTTAAAATCTCACTGCTGAAATCTCTTTATCTTTGTTCCTTTGATTTTAATGGCGCCCTTGCTAATCTCGACCATATCGTTAAAAAATGCATATTTATCAAAAAAAGTGTACCAACGAAAACATAGCAGATCCGTACCTATAGACTGACAATGGAGAGAAGGAGAAGAATTAATAAAATTTTGTTTTATCTATTACAATTTTTATTTCCTATTTGACTTAAAACTCGAGTTTTGTTAGAAATATTAAAAATTTGAACAAAAGTAAGGTGTATCGCTTTTCAACTCGTCTATTTATATTATAATATTTTTTTATAATTAATCGTTCATTTATTGTATGGTTTCAATTGTATTTAATCTGTAAAATATCTGAACACGCAATGTATTGTAATTACAATAAAACGCGCAGCTTATCAATTTTTAATAACGTATCGTGTCAATCACGTTTTTTATAAGCACTTCATTAATTTTGAATTGATTAAGTAATTTGAACAGGAAATACAATTAATTAAAGTTGGAAAAAGCGTTAAAGCGTAGTAATATGCACATACACAAGATAAGATACCAGATTTTTGTAAGCATAAAGTTAGTCTCCTTTTGGCTAACTTAAATTTTTTTTTCCATTTAAGGATAACTTTTGTTTCTTGTTTGTTCAAGAACAAGACCAGCATTTTTGATTTTAGATAAAATACGTGGTGTTAATTTGCCAACTTTGACTAAGTAACTGGTTTTACTAAGATTGTCCTAAACCACTTGATTACATTTTTTTGAGCACTAGTTTTGGCTCAAAATAGCGCTGCACTTTCTATTGGCACTTCTCTTCCTAACACCTTATGCTCGCTAAGAGTCCTGGATTCGAGCTAAGCTCGTGTACACAAACCAAGATTTGAAATTAAAATGTTGATATTGTGTCGTACAATTTTGCATTCTATTAATTACTATAATGCATAATTACAAAAACGAGTTTTTCTCGAAACGAAATTGTGTCGCTCAGCGGTAATAAAATTTCAGAAACTATACAAATAATTGGATTGAAATTTTACACTCACGTGGCATACACTTGGCGTACTTTAATAAAATGTCATTAAAATTTTCCACATTCGTTATTAACATTTTCCACATTCGTTATTAAATTCGATTAGAAATAATTCTTTAAAATACCTCACTATTTTAGCTATCACTTGGTACTAATCCCTTAATTTGTCCAAATCCCATGAGAGAGGTGCTGAACATGTCTAACTATCAGGTACTTGAAAGTAAACTCGAGAGACTTCTTTACGGACCTATTTTCTCAACTAATAATAAATTATAGTATATTCATAGTATATTGATGTATTTTAAATGGAAAACAAAAGTAAATTATCACATTATTTCAACATTTTATTATTAAATTTTGTTTATTTAACAAAACTAAAAGTTTTTTTTTATAGTTTCTAAAGTTAAACAATACCCACAGGTTGTTGTAAACTTTTTTGTGAAAAATTTGAGCAAATATTTTGTGTACCTATTTTATTTATTAATAAAATGTTAAAATGTACCTATATAATTTGCTGATTCTAAACCGTGCTTCGTGCTTTGTTGGTTACTCTAAAATGCTGATTTTATTTTCATGTTGTTTCATGTAATATCTATCTAATAATAATTAGAGGTGAGCTAAGTGAACGGGCTAAGGACCGGACTCTAGGCTAAAAGCCATAGGTTCGATCCCCAAACCCGGCTACAAAATTTATCCAACTTCATTATGACTCTCTTTCCTCGGAAGGCAATGGCAAACCACCGAGAGTAATCTGCCAAGAGAACGTTATACATACGTCACCAAACCCTCATTAGGGTAAAAGGACTGAGGAGGAGAAGGAGGATGATACATTTAGTTGAAGCTGTTTTTGAAATGACGCAACCAAGTGTTGAGGTTGAGGGTGATTTTTTCAATCTTATTAATCATGTCTAAGCACTATTTTTGACCGTCCGTAACATTTATTCGTTCCATAATTCTTTTTATTTAAAAAAAGATTTGGTACAATACCATCACATCTGTTAATTAGTTTTGTGACTGTTCTAATAACCACAAACTTAAAAATTATGCTGTGCTTGAATATGTCCTTTCTCACTTCCACTCAACTTATTTCCATGTGCTCATCATTTGACAATTTGTAGCATCTGAATCAAGAATTTTCTTTGCGCTTGTAATTAAGACAGGTAAACAATCTATTTATAATTTTAAAATTTCCAAAATTTTAAAGAACTGGAATCGGAGAAAGAAAGAAACGAAAGTTTTAGTTTCTTTACTTGTACTGTAATAAACTATTAACACACTAATTTATTCATTAATTTATTAAAAAAGTGTGTTTTATCAAGACAAACTTGTGATTATTAATTTATAATTGTCTTTTATTTTTAATTATTTTCTAATTATTAATTACGTTTCATTCACTTAAGATTCTATTTAAATTAGAAAACACAGACGCAGTCGTGTTTGGTTCTCTTGTTTTACCTTTTTTGACAATTATATTTTCTTGTATAAAAGCCGGAACGTCACCATTGATATTTTGAAATGTTTAAACATACATAAAATTAATAGTACAACAATGTTATAAATTTTCAATATATTTATAATTAATTAAAATAATTTCGATGCTTTGAACTTATTATTGATTTCAACCGTATTAATTTTCCCAATATGGAAAATTGTAACATAAAAATTGCATTAATCGTAGAAATTAGAGTCATAATCTAAGCGTTACCATGGCAATTTTATTCACGAAATTCATCTACACAGAGACACATATTCACTAAACAAAAACGTCAATTAAAATTTCCATTGTGTATTTTCAAAGCCATTAATTCAAAAAATGATTATTTAAAATTTAAATCTTCATTTTTTCAACTTCAACTTTTTATTTCCTGGAATGCCTTTAAATGTTATTTTTTGGTTAAATCTGCATGTACTGTATACGTATATTAGTACTACATGTTATTCAAATTTAATGCGAATACAATAAATTTATTGGCATGGTAGCTTTCATAATACTAAAATTTTCAAGATTAACTTTTTACATTATAATTCTTTCAATTAAAAAAAATAATAATTACGTAATGTAAAAAAGTCTACCCAAAGTTTAAAGCACTTAGCCATATTGCTGTAAATTTATAAAAATTGTGAATAAATTGCAGGAAACATTT
Organism: Rhagonycha fulva; assembly: GCA_905340355.1. Classification (NCBI taxonomy): domain Eukaryota; kingdom Metazoa; phylum Arthropoda; class Insecta; order Coleoptera; family Cantharidae; genus Rhagonycha; species Rhagonycha fulva. Next base: position 8,401,017 of record HG996559.1, read on the forward strand.
TCTTTTAATTATAAATGGTTAAAAAAATTTTAATTTTAATTTTTTGTTTACATTACTTTTATTATTGTTTACTTAGATTAGATTTTTGGAAATAATTATTTTAAAAGTCGACATAAACGTTAATGTATTGTTACATTATTAATGTAAATTTATTTTAACTTCATCTAAAATGAATAAGCAATTTTTTTTTCTAAACTTCACATAAATTTGTTCGGAGTCAGTTGATGTTTTACGGTCTGAAAAAAGTTTCACTTTATGTTATTATTTTTTGTATAGGTACAAGGCACATTTCATTTTACATATACAAATTTTGAAATTTTCTGTTATTAGTGAGAAAATTCCAAAAATAAACTTCTTTTCTATATCCAAACTCTGTTACAGCTAAAGTCCCTTACAATATTCTACTTTTATTAATACTTTAATCTTTTCTCTTATGGCCTCTTTTCATTATAATTCTTAACTTTTTCAGTTACTCTAAATTTTAACTTTATTCTTAAACTTTATTATATACCTACTTCAAGTTTTTATTTATTTAAACACTTGAAATTTTATTAATTTAACTTTTATTTCCAATTATTATTGATTACAGTTACTTGATTTTAAATTATATTATTTCTACTTAAACTTTACTAAAAACTTTTTACATTATCCAATTTTCTTATTAAAATTCTTTTAACCTTTTTGATACAAATTTTATTGATTTGGCTGGCATTTTCGGTATGAATTTTACCGCCCTAGTCCTTTTTCAGTTTTTTTCAGCTTGTCAACACAAATAAGCTTGGTAACATAAATTCAAAAATTTTTAGTGACAGTAATTTGTTGGAATTATTATGAATAATGCAATTTTTTAAAATACGTCAAAAATGCCCGTTAATATTCAAAAGCTTTATTCAGTCATTTAAAAAGATTGCGACTTCTTATCATGGATGAAACTGGACATTGGATAAAGGAATTGGACAAATAAAGATAACGAAACATGAACAACAACATAAGAACTCTTGAGTTGGAAAATATCTAGAAATGTACAATCACCAAACAAGCTGTAGGAAATTACGAGAACCACTGAAACGTTACTAAATAAACAAGAACAATTAATTTTTCAGCCGCTGCATATCTCTTTTGACTAGTCGATCGATTTTTCACTTTCTACCTGGTTTTAGGTTGAGTGTTTACACTACACCATGTATTTTTATTTATTTTTTTTATGTTATAAGAGAATCTGATAAAAATTTTATTTTTGATAAATGAATATTACTTTATTTTTAAATTCTTTTTAAAAGGTAATATGATGAATATAATATTTTAGAATGTACATTACTGGATAGTATATTAATTTATAATCTACAAAATTTAACTTTGTGTTGTATAACATTTTTCAGTTATTTTTATATATATTTTTTTAATTTAGATATTATATTTTACCGGATGTTTCAAATGCCTCGGAGAGAAGTAAGGTCGATCGTATACGAATTCGCACCAGAAAGTATAATAAAAATATCATGTCGCTAGTTTTACGATCGGGAGATCTCGATGAAACATATTATACAATTCATAAGTAAACACTTGAGTTTTTGCATAATGCAAGTTGTAATTTAAATTATTTTAATTATAGGTTGATCGCAAAGAAATAATAATTCAAATTATGACAAATTTTAACGTTACAAATTAAATTTTGCCATGTTATTTTATTAATTTTAGTGACTTTTTATCAAAACTTCATCATTCGTTTCCATCTAACTAACGACATTTTTCCATCTTCCTTCCGTTTTGGAATTTTCTAAATTTTCATGTTGTAATTAATTGTTTTTATTACTGTACCCAAGAAAGTAATCTAACTTTTACAGTACCAAAACCTTGTTTTATAATAATTTTTGCTAAAAATTTCAAAACTAAATTTTCACTAAAATTTAACCCTTATCACAGAAAGTGTTAAGGCAATATGAATTATTATTTGTCTTGTCATTATAAACTTATATTACAGAGCAGTGCAAGGTTAATAATAATAACTACACTTTTTTAGTTTAGAAGTAACAGGAAACCTCTGGTTCCTTATTTAGTATTCACCTTGAGTCAAGTATGTCTTATTTAAATGCTATTTAAGGGGTAATACTACTGTAGCGGCCGAAGAAAACCTAATCTTAATAATTTATTTTGGGAGTATAGAGAAAAGAATAAAATTTCTTTTCAGAGGGTTTATTTTACACATAATAAATTATTGAAGTATAAAAAAACAATTTTTTGTTATCATTTTGATGCAAAATGGCCACGATAGAGCCAATCTTTGATTTTGCTTTTTTTACAACTTCTTCAAGGGAAGACGAATTTTTCGAAAAGTATAAGACCTAGACAAAAAACTAAAATTTTTTATAATTACTGTTGCCTATGGCAGTTTTTTTAAATCAAATTCTATGCGATGGTGTACTTTTAAAAAAATAAATCAAATTTTGGCAAAAAATAAGCAGTAAATTGTTTGAAAAAATCGGCTGCGTACTTTCATAAAGAACGTAATTGTAAAGTTATTGTCAAAATGTCAATTCGATCCGAGCAACAGTGTTCAAGTAATTTGTCCTCACAGTTTGAAAAGTGTAACCACTTTTTACAACAGGTAAAAGCCAATACAAAAGCGATAAATTAAAGACTGCGGCAAAATCGCGAATTAAACCTTTTTAAAAAAAATTACTATTGGACCAACTAGATATTGTTTTTGTTTACCCTAAAGTATTGTTTAAACCAAAAATAAAAAACCGATTTTTTTTAAATTCTAGAGTAATGTTAGCCCTTAAGAAGTGCGTTCGTAAAAATAATATACATTACATACATATACGAGCAACATTTCATTTTGAGCCAAAAGCGTGTATTATTGTGTAAATATTTGCAGCCAGCAGAAAGAAACCTGAAACAAAATAAATAAATAGAACTTTGAAAAATTTTCATTTCCCTTCTATACCTCAAAAATGAAAGGAAATAAAGAATATAAAATTATTGTTTGCGGCGGGCGTTAAAATAGTTATTCCGACATTATTGAGTCGTCAATTTCTTTCCAACTACAACAAATTTATTTTAAGTTATTTTAAACGATTTTTCTATACCTATATACATAAGTACCTACGCATAGAATTGTCGATTACATAGGCTAATACGATTTGATTTTAAAATATGTTATTTTTTTAAATCGTGCAAATTAATATTGATAAATATTTCCAATAAAAATTGAAAAATTATTTTGAGCTTTCAGTTGTATTAATAGTAGGTAACTTTAATCAGAAATGCATTAAAAATATTTTTTAAATATGATTTTAATGCTTTACAAGATGAGTAACCTTAATATTTCAAATGTCAAAATCCAATTTTGATAAAGAAGGTATGAAACATTAACGGCAATCGTATGCAAACTAGAAAGAAAATAGACATTGGCCAATCTTCGCATTTCGTTTCGAGTTCGCTGTCGAGTCGTTCAGTTTGACAAATCGTACAATGAAAACGTTGAACTACTATTTGCTTATGAGAAATCATTTGAGAATCTTATTATAAACTGTATATAGTATGTACCTGCAGATTTTTATTTCAATGCATTTATTTACACAAGATAACTGCTAAAGTACTGAATGTCATACAAAATTTCTAAATGAAAAAAGCGGCCATGAATTGGTTCAGGTAAAAATGTGCAAAATGAGTGGTTTCAAATTAAAAAAACCTGTGCATGATTTTTAGTTTACTTAATTATGATCTTAGGAAATTCTGCACGCATTACCATGAAACGATTCACATGGCGCCGCCATTTGTCAAAACTCTTCGAAATGGATGTCAACCAGAGCTTCATTTGTATTTATCATTCTACTTCAAATCTCAGATTTATTACATTAAATTAGTGGAAAATATAAAGTAAATGTTAACAATTATCGATTTCAAACAAATCTGACCTGAGCTGGACTGACGTCTCATTGCAAAAACGTTTTTCCCACCCGTTACATAAATAACCGTTAACTGACCAATATAAAAATTTTCCTAAATAAATTATATTCTTTTGTGAGCTATGATTGCTTCAAATCAATAGAAATTGTCACTTTTTGCTGAGGATAAATCTGATATCTAAATTATGAAAATGGGTTAAATTTAGGAGTTTTCTAGTTAAATATTTATTGTTCATTTTTGATATAATAAATAGGAGCCTAAAATATTTCTCGATGTAAATTTTAATCACTTTTTTTAGGTACCGTGTTTTAGATAATTTTAATTGTAAAACAGGGAATACTCAACATCTTCTGCGTATTAATTTAGTCCTCACCTTTATTTCATTAGGTTTCTACAGTTCGGAATTAAATGTTTTTCTGACAATAAAATTTCAATAAACAATGAATTACTTTATATTATGTAAAACTTAGCTGTATCAAGTTATCGGTTATGAAATCAATTAATTAGTATTAAAATATATTATTTATATATTTTTAATTTAAAAAAATTTTAATATTGCATTTTATTTAAAATACTTACTATATTATTATAATAGAAAATAATTTTTTGCTATCTCCGTCATAAATGGACCGTTTTCGTACTCGATTTGAGGTACAAAACTGAGTGAAACAAACTTGGGCTTTATTATTACCTTTCGCCTGACGGCTCGGGTTTATAAACCCCTTTGTAGTAAAAAGTATCTGTTTACGTCCTTGCGATATAAACTACTATTTGTTTACTTAAAGTTTAGTTACTAGTTAGGTACTTCAATCATTAGAAATTTTAAGTGTGAATTTTATAGGTATATTTTCTTCTAATTGTATTGTTTTAATTTTACATATATTTAAAGCGTTTGAAATTTAAACCATAAAAATTATTATCGTCGTTTAAACCTGAAAGCGTATCGAGTTCTACATACTTCACAAATAAACAACAAAAATAATGTTGTGGTTTATCTTTAATTAAATTTTTGTTGCATTTTTCCCAACTGTTTTACTTCTGTACGTGATCAGGACGCTACCAGTTTAGATAGTTGAAACATATTATATTATTATTATTATTTGCATAGATATAGAATGGTAAAAGAAAAAAATCAAAGTAGATAATAAGTTATTTAGTAAAATTACTGCAATATTCGATGTTAGCTTATAATCATTATAAATGTGAATATGTCTGTAAAATCGGTAACATGTTCAGAAAAGAAATATAACAAAAACCGTTGATAATGTAACGATTCCAACTCAAAATAATTATCAATGTAGCACATATATTGGTGCAATACTGCTGCAATATTGAAAATCAATATCGCGCCAATATTAAAGTGTGAACAATATCTAATATTGGTTCAGCATTAATTTTCAATATTTGAAGCATTATTTGAAAGGAAATTGAACACGTCTTGTCTAGATCTTAAGAATGAAAATTATTCGATTAATCAATGGAATTAATAAGGATAAATGTAACCAAAACCGTGAGTTACCTCATATAATTAAACTAAAACCTTATCTATTATAATTATTATACTTAGTTATATTATATTAATTATTTTAGGTTGGTATTATCCTGGTTTGCGCTGTAGTTCAGAATGCGTTAGTTTGATCTTGATGCATGCGTATTTATATTTTCATCATTTAACTTAACTTTTAATGACAATTTTATTATAAATTATTCGTTTGGGTCAAGATCAAGTAACTTTTTCTAAACTGCAGCGCAACTTAAGCTATTCAGATAATCTGTCGATTAATGGAAATTTAATAAAATTAGACTATACAGACAATGACTGTGTTAAAATATTAAATTAAATAAATATAAATAATGATAGTCCAAGGCTATGGAAACAATCCAAAAACACAAAATTCAATTACAAAAAACGGACAACTAACGCCGCATACAGAACTACTGAATAACTCAATCCAACTTTACAAAAATCGATTTAGAAATGCTCAATCAAGACCAACATTTTGTTAAACCAAAAATTCAAAAAAGTTGTTCGATAGTTATTAGGAGTTTTTATCCAGAGAAAACGTGTCTCCCGCGACGACGGTGACGTGGCCGCGGTTTCAATTTTGTTCATTTTAATGTCGATCCGATTTTGCAAATCAACCGCTTTGCTTTTTGTGTAGATGTCGACATGAATTAAAATTGCTATTCAATTCCGTTCATTCCAAAAATTCGAAGAAAGTAAAACGTAATAATTAAAATTTTATTTGCGGTATAAAATACTTCATTTTAAATGAAACAAAATTGTAAATTATTGTAATTGATACATAATTTTGCAAATTAGAAATTCATAAATTACAATTATCCAATGCTTTTATTAACTTTATAAAGGTTAAATTTCTAACTATATCCATTTTATACTGCCATGACCCCTACCCTGTGAAATTTATAATTTGTAGTGGTTGATTCTCTAAGGGAACATCATACATTATTTTTTAAAACATACTCGTAAGTTTCAATTTTAATAATAACTAATCGATGCGACGCATTCTTAGCCAACTGCTATACTGGTTCTGGATGCGTTCCGTTCCGTAAAGCCGTGTTTTGTGGTGTCGAAACAATTCTGAATAGAACAGATACGAACCTAATCTAGCGATTCTTATCTGTTACAACGGTTAACAGGAATTCAAACTGACTAACTTTATTGCATACCGTGTTACATATACTATTTTTTCTACTTCTATTGGAAGCTGGTTAAAGATAATATTATTTTATTAATACGGACCACTGAGCCTATCAAATTTTATTTTAATAATTTGCACTTTCTACAATCGCTTTTATATAGAATTACCGCAAAATTGTGATGGTTGAAACAATATTGAAATTACTCTAATTTAAAAGTTAAAAAACGTTAACAATGAAGTAAAATAGGTTCGATATTATTCAAATATTATGTTTGCATAAAATTTTATTTGTAGTTTACTTTATAAAAAGCATAATATTGTATAATTTATATAAAATAGAATAACACACATAATTAAATGTCTAGCTTTTAATTAATATTTATTACATTGATACTAATGAAAATTAAATTCCGTTCAAAATAATTACATCAGTGTAACTTTACTCAAAATTTGTAATGCCATTTAATAAAATTCTTCAATATTGAAAAGCAATAAAAAAAATAAATGGAAGCTATGTGCTACTTTAAATTAAAAAAAAAGTAATTAAATTTTAAATTAAATTACTCTGTATGAAAAGTGTAGGCGCTTAGTTTATGATCTGCCAAAACCTAACGTTTTAGTATCTTGTAGATAATAGAGTAGTGACAAATGACTGAACAATGGCGGAACAACATTAATTAGATTAAGACAGTGGTTGAACAGTGTTCAGATTTAAATTTAGTTTTGCAAGTTTATTCAAAGTCACGCCTACGAGACATTTTGCAAATCCTTGTAATTTATAAATAAGTCAGTATAGCAATGAATAACTACTGACAGCTACAAAAAAACATTATTCGATAATTCAAAGAGTTTTCCAGAGAAAACTCCATTATTTTTATTATTTGATTTTGTTAGATCTACTATATTTTCCCTAAGTGCTTTGATCTTATTTATGAATTACTAGCTGTTTCTCTATTTGTTAAAATTTTTTGTCCACTACACTAGATGTAACGATTATAATTATTATGTAAATTACGATTGCATAAATATAGCTTCAATTATTGGTTTGAACTAGTATGCGCGGGCAATTTTACAACATTTTTAATTTTTAAACTATTGATTAACATACTTTAATAACCAAAATTATTTCTTCAATATAAATTCCAAATAATCGTCCCTCGAGTTTTACTAATTAGAATAGTAATGAAGATAACCCAAAACTTTGCTTAGGAATCAATGGAATTCTACATACCCACTTTACCATTTACGATTGCTGAACAATTAAAATAATATTTAACCTCAGTCAGTTGCCAATGTTATAGTATAATATTACGTATGTATATAGTAGCTAACTTGTAAATGCAAATTAATTCCTCAAATATTATTAAAAATTATCAATAATTTGGAGTTATTGTACTGAAGAAAACAAATACCTATATGCGTCAATTTGTCAGGATAATAACTTGGATAGAAGATTACATAATATAATAATACCAATTGCGCTATGTAATTAGGTAATATAAGACAATCTGAAAATTTGATCACACATTTAGTTCCCAATTTCTGGTTGTTTTCTCTCACTCCATTTGATATGAAATTGAAACTTTCATTTGTGGGTGGAGATAAATACAAATTATATAAAGTTTTGCTTTATAATGTTACCAAAACGTTTCGTTTTTATAGAAATGAATGATTTGTACATTATTTTAGAAAAAAATTTCTTAAAATATTGATAAAAGGATTACAGTAAAAATTAAGGGTAGTATACAAAATCCTAATAAAAGTTGGTATTACAACATTAAATTAAAAAAGGTTTGTTTTTAATAAGACAATGACCCTAAACATTAATCTAAATTATATTTGAAATTTCAAAAGATGATCTTAAACATCATCAGCTATGTTTACAAAAATAAAATTATGATTGCTAGTCAAATTAATTTCCGCTGTAATAAATTTTTCGATATAAAATAAAAGAGGCTAAGCGGTTTATGAAATAAAAACAGATAAACGAAAAGTTCTTAACAAGGAATTCATAAAAAAATTCCTCTGCTACACGCCAACAATAATAAGCTAAACAATATTAATTTAATATAAGGTATCTTGTACACCTGGATTCGTTGTCCATTCCAGGTTGAAAATATTTGTTTTAATAAATGGTTTAGTTGTCCTAGTTTGGGATTGACTATTTTATTTTGAAATAATTTAATAATAACAATAATATCTTCTAAAAAAAGAAGCTTGTTTTGAATAAGAATGAACAACAATCATACATATTATTATACAAAAAAAAAAACAATAACAAAAATATTATGTTTTCTGTAAATCTCTAAAATTAATTTAGTTTAGTTAAAACATCAGAAAAATTATTTATCCGACGGACGTTTAAATAATAACATTTTAGGAAAACAAAAACATAACTTTTAACAGCACAAACAAGCAATTTTATTTTGACACAGCATCATTACGGCGAGGAAATGAAACTTGAACCTTGTGTACATAGTAACAAAATGACATGTTTTATCGCCGTTTGAAGAAAATCATTTATAATGCTATAAAAAAAACACAAACAAACAGCAACAAAATTTTAATGTTAAAAGCAATACCTGTGAGTTTCGGCAATAAAACCATGGGAGAAAAACGAAATCTAAAGGAAAACTAGTAAAAGATAAAATAAAAATTAAACTTTAATCTGAAAGAACCAAAAAATAATGGAAAACCCGAATAAAATAAGGAAAACTTTCCGGGTTTGTTATTACATGTGTAGTCATAGCGGTAAAAAATACTCTATTGGAACTGACAGCCATCAAAACAAAATTAATGACGATTTCTGCTCTTTTTTTTAGAACAAGTTATTAAATTTGATATCCCCAAGAATACTTCACCAAGATTTTTACCTTCGACGCTTTTGACAAATGAAATTATATGTGTCTCTGTCACATTTTCTATTATTCTTATCATTCTATATGTGAAGTTGTTGGTAATAAATTCAGATAGTCGTGACATACAGCTCATCTTACGGGATTTTAACTATATCGCATCAGTTTCTCGATTTTATCAGATGTGCTTCCGTTGTACAATTTAAAACATCTTTATTCAGTTATTAGTTTCAGATTCTTATACTGTCTAATCTAAGTGTTTTCATTGATTTTCAATAATACTTTTTAATTGAATAAAACTTTTCATGTTAACAAAGATAGTACAGATGTATTTTTCTTACAGAGTTTGGTTGGTATATTGATTATTAAACCAATATAAAATATTCAAAATGCTTTTAACGTATACTGTAACTAAAGTATTTCTTTCAATTTAACAGATTGAACTACTAAGATACAGTATACCTATTGTACATATTTTATCAAATCAATGTGCAACGTATTCCCTATATGTGAACGCAACAATCCATCAGTGTAGATACTAGAAATACAAATCGCTAACCCATATATCCTTTTCGACAGATTTAACTTCGCAACAGTTTTTTTTCTACGAAGTTACATTTTTCTTAAATAAGAGAGTTATAGATTACAAAAGACATTAAAAATATATATATTATGTTGTAAAAGCCTACTCGAGAAAATAGGTCAAATATATGGAAAGCAAACAATAAAAGTTAGAGACTAATTTGTGTTTCAATAAAATGAAATTGTGGAGATAAATTATTGCATTGTAATCCGCCACGGGTCCTAAATATTAGATTAATTTAAATTTTAGTTTTAATTTAAAAATAAAATATTTTTAAACACGTATTAGGTTCAAATTTTCAATAAAACAAAGAAAAAGAAATAAAATTTCTAACAAAGAATTGCATTAAATTAAAAGTTTATAATTAAAAGACCAGACTTACGAAAAATATTTTATACAAATTGACATGAAATTTATCTTAATTCAGAATAATTTCTCTGCTTAAATCCCTGCGGATAAATTGTTTTTATACAATGATTTAGAATTCTATCACTTTTATTTAAGTATTTAGAGATTTGTTCATTAAAATTTACTAAGCGAAAGTTCAAAAATTGACGTTCTTTTTATATTGAAAAAGCTTGTAAAATTACTCTGCGGTGTTTTGAATTTTAATGGCTTAAATGATAATAAAAAATAAAACAATATAATTTACGTCACTTCTAGTTCGATCTTTCAATCGCTTCTCAAAAATTAAATTTTTACCCGTATGGGTCGTTCCTGCGATTGACTGCTAAGTTTTGCATGCGTGGGTCGCTTGCCACATTTATAACCAAGTTTTTAATTTTTCAGACACATTGATTTTTCATACATTTTTCCGGATTATTTAATTTCTAATGCAAATATAATGAAAGTTGAATATTAGTTAAAAACTTTTGCTGTCTAGAAGTACTTTTAAAAGCAAAAAAGTAATTGTTTATTAAGCTTGTATTTAAATTTTGAAATTTTGATGCCGACTCAGCACCAACGTATTATAAAGCTGTAAACCATATTAAACAGAATATTTTCGAACCTAAAGCTGAGTACACAATAAAAGCAGATTTATGAAATAGTTTATCCTTTTAATCTTTGCATTGAAATAACTGTCCTGTTACCACCTTTGTGTTCGGTAGGAGGAAAGTAAAGACATACCCCACTGTGCATCGGTTTTGATATCGATTTGTGGTAAAACTATAACGGTGCTAGCTTTCATACTTGGGTGCTAGCTAGTGCTAGCTATAAGGATTCGGGAGCTAGCTTTTCGAGAAAAAATATTAACTTGACCTAGTCAACGAACCCGAGTATAATAAAATCCAAGCAATGACAATGTTATTTACGCCTTTACTAATATAATTAATTTAACTTGATTTCAAAAAATATTTTGACTAAATATTACCTACTTGTAATGAAGGGAATAATTTGTGCAAAATAATGAAACATAGCTATATTTTTTTATTTCCTTCGATAAGATAAGAAGAAGTTGTTACATGGCCGTTTACAATAAAGAAAGTAAATTCTAGAAAATTTGTGAGATTCGCTCGGCGAATCTTAAATGTCCAAAGGATATAAAAGACTTAATTATCAAGGACTGTTTATGGACTTAATTATGTGTTTTATGTATCTTTTAAATAAGTATAATGATAAGAACCACTTGCAGAAAAGAAACTACAAATAATATTGACACTTCAAGAGAAGTTTGTTCATGTTTATTCACAATATAGATTTGTAATAAACTTATGTAGTTTTTATACAACTTATTATTTCTTTCTGTGATGAGTTTCTTTTATATGTACGGCCACGTCGTGGCGAATATAGTTTCAAGTTACTATAATCACCAAAGTTCCACGGAGTTCTTTAATAGGTAGATATGGTAAAGTTCGTGTTAAATCTAAAGATACTAAAATGTGCAAAGCAGGAATCTTATGGATGTAGATAAAATATAGAGAATAGAATAATGCAGATAAGGGAAGTTTGCAAATTGAATCCATAATTTCCAAAAAGGCTTGGTTTTGAGGTTATGACTTGGTCTGGATGCAAGTAACAGTTCATTTTAGTTTAAATGAGTTGGTGGTTTACTACCCTATCTATTTTTGAAATTCTGGTGATGAACAACATAATATAATAAAAACTTTATTTTCACTTCACGTTTTAATGAAAAGTATTTTACATCATTTTTTGATATAAATATCATGACAGTAAACATCACTTCATGCTAGAATCAAAGTACTAATTTTAAAACTATTGATGATGTAAAATTAAAGGTGTTTTGAATCAGATCGACAGTTGTAGAAAAGTGTAAAATATTCTACGCATGGTTGGTGGTTATTACCCCTTCGAATGAAGTCGTTCATAATGCTAGTTGGATAATATTACTACGGCTGTGTGTTTTTTATTTATATAAAAGATATAAATTTGTAATGGTTCTACTTGACAAATATTGTAATAATGTGAATAAAATGCTAGTGTTTTTTAAATATTTTTACTACCTTGAATTACAGGCGCGGATATAATATTTTAATATATAATTAGTTTTTTACGACACTTTCGTATTTTAATTGCACCTTAGGTGGTGATAATGTATAAATAATTGCTAATTTTAATTTTAAGTTAATACAATGGTTTTTGTTAAGATATGTGTAATAAATTATCTTTTCTTGCGGGAAAACTAAACAAAAACTATCTCAAATTTAGTTGGTACAAATAGTTAGCGTTTCGCTTTGAATAGCTTATAAGGACGCTTAATTTATGAGTTAATATTAGCCATCAAGTATTTTACAATGTGATAGGTAGGTAATTTAATTAAAATAACGAGTGCTACTTAACTCAATATTAAATTATCCTTTATATAGAAGAAGTGTGGTATGGTTCGTTTTTCAGAGATGTTTGTTATTGAACGAATAACGATTAGTTTTTTTCTAAAGTAAAATGTAAAGGATAATCGTTATCCGTTTGAAATATTCCAAAATAAAATTCGACAAAAACATTTGGGTTAGAATAGGAAGTTGAGTAATCATTATTATATTTTAATATCTTTTCTTTAAGTGTGTAAACAAATATATTATGTAATATTGTATGGATATCAATAAATTACCGTTAAGAATTATAAATTTTCTCTAAAAATAAAATTCTATTTTAACCATTTATTATTTCTTTATGTGAGTAAACAAAATTATATATGGGCGTAAATTATTCTATAATAAATTATAGTATTATGCTATATAGGTATACTGAAAATTCGGTTATTGTAAAAATTAAAAGTAATAAAATATATAACAAAAACAAATCAACTTTTTACACAAAACTAATGCGAAATAAAATAACAAGAAATTGTAAAATAGAATTAATAGTCGTATCGGGTACCTACACATTAATATGAAGTTACATGTTTATCATCAGGTCGGTTGGTTTCTAGGGTATATGTGTAGGTACTCCTAAAATTTAATTTTGCTAATAAATTGTTAATTAATATATTAATATTGTTGAGAATTGGTTATAAATTATCGTTGAAAATCAGATTTTAGAGGTGTAATTGATTTAATTTTGTAATAATATCATAATTTTCTATTAATTTCCAAAGTTTACGGAAAATCTTGTAATATTTTACCCCCGGCAAAACTTCCTTAGAGAAATGTCTATTAGTGTTTTTGTATCAAATTCAATAACATTGTACTGTAAAATTCTAAAATATTCTTCGTGGAGTTTTTTTGTTAAGTTGGAATTCATGTGAAATAAAAGTCCAGACTTTTCACAAAGCAGTTTTTGCCATTTTTGCTTTTTTAAGACAAAGACGATGTTACATTCTTTAATAATAATTAAATTATTGTTTTAGTAGATTTTATCATTCTTCTTTTGAGAATCAACGTCGAGGTAACGTTTTAAATTACTAACAAGATATCCTCTTCTCAACAACTTCCCTATCGAGTTCCCTAAATTGCTGTAATTTTAGTTTTTGCGCGGCGTGGGAGGTAAATAGAGTAAAATTTTATTCAATTTTTATCCCCTTCTCCTGGTTTACTAATCGACTTGATTGGCAATAAATGAACAAAATTCCCAATAAATTGGTATATCAATGGAACCGTAAAAAGCAATAGAAATCTTGCTAATCTATTCATGAGCGTCGTTTAAATTGTCATTTTATTTTGTTTTGGTAGCCGGACAACTAAGTTCATTCATCCATATTACAGTAGCGTGATGTTATATAAACGTATGTTATGTTACTCAAGGATTAAAAACTCTGTAAAGGCTCACACGAACTAACTTACAAGTTAAACATAACACACTCTTGTATTTTTGGTAGTCGTTTAAAAATAGTTCGTAAAGGAAGAAAATCAATGATTTCGATTATGTAATCATCATAAATAGTAGTTACAATACAGTTTATATTTTTAAATACGTAACACTTTTTATATTGGATAGCTTCATATCTTATTGGGTAGTTTTTAATAGTGACAGGTACTATTTATTCGAATAAAGTTGTACCTTTTTATTACTGTCGTAAACAAAAAAAAGACAACATTGTAAAAATTTATAAAATAAAAACTTCAGTTTTGCCTGCCACTCTAATGACGACCTACTAATGTTGGGGTATTTATTCGAAAAGTCCAAATTTGAATGTTTATTAATTAAATAATATATACCTAATATGAGTTACTAAAATGTAACATTTATTTTATATCAAGTTATGAAATCTATTAATGTTAATACATATTTATTAAATATATTCTATTAAATATGTATATTTTAGTTACTAGTGCAAAGTTCAGGCACAAAGGTTACGCTTTATTGCAATTAGATTATTTGGGTTTTTCATCAAAATTATTGATGATACATTAATATTTAAAACTAAATAGCATTAGCAAAGCTGATAGAAAATGTGCAATCAAAGAGAAAAAAATGGCGATATTCCCACTAACTAATGCACAATTTTGGATTTTTTTATACATGCATTCAGTGTTATTATGCATTTTGTACATTCAGAAGTATGTCCTATCATAGAAATCTAACCATGTGAACTCAATCATCTACAGCAGTAACCTTATAGTTTATCAGCACAAATGGGGTTGAACAAAACTCTCACTGGAACATGGGAAACAACAATTACTTTCTAAAAATTCTGAATGGATATTTGGACTTTTTTTGGATTTCAAATCCGTTTGGCGTTGAATCTAATCTAAAAAAGGTAAAAAAGGGAAGCTCCGCAGGATCTTCACATCTTGAAAAATCCTGTTAGTTTTTCTTTACTGAAAATTTGGAATTCGTACATAAATGAAAAACATAACATAAAAATAAATAAAAAAACTTTAAAAACCGCATTTTATTAAATATTCACGACATTTAAAACAAATATAATTATAAAATGTCAATAAATTTATTTATTCTGCAAATAAAAATTACGAAACGAGCAAAAATCGGTTGTATTTAATAAGCAATTTCACTCGTCATTTCAAAATTATAAAAAGTAGGCGGGTAGATGAACAAATTTATTGGAAATATTAGTTTTATTGAGAGTGAATATTTAGTTAATCGTTCACCTGCATTAAAAAGTAAACGAAACAAAATTTTAATTATTTGTTCTAGTTGCAATGGATAATAAATAAGATATTTTAAAGTATAACGAGTTACATGTAAAATAAATAAAAACTTGAAATTGATATTAAAAGTTATTACTCTAGGGGCCTAGGAGCTCAGATAAAGTTACGTACTAGTTTTGGGCATTTGATTTTTGATATCGCAATTATGAGTCCTGTTATAAACTCAAATGAGTTTATTTGGGCTTTGACCCAAACTCTAAAACTGAAACTCTGGCGAACTGGCCTTAGACTAATTTTTAAGTTTACAATTTGACTTTGAGATTCATACCAGAAGAAGAGTCAAACAAGTAAGTTGGAGTAAGCCAGTTCTTAATGGTTCCAAAACCTTACGAGTCAGTTTTCTGTATTTTCTAGTATTAATCCAATAGAGATTTAATTGAAGATTTTAGTAAATCACAAAACCAATCGAACAAGGTTAGTTCATTTGATTCCAAGGATCTTAAATACTCGAATAATAGTATGGTCTTTTTTGTTTTCATAGTTAAAAGTACTTACAAAAATAAGTAATCTAGCTATTCAGTGCGATTTTAGAAAATGATGTAGAAGCCGAAACACAAATATTATAATTCGTGCTACACGCAACAAAGCTTCACTGATTGCCTATTATCGGAACCTGCAGTTCCGAAAACTTCCAATTAATTATTTTCTTTAAACTGAAACTTGAAAACTATACTAAAATCAATGGATAAACTTTGCAAAAATTACACCAATATAAACAATAAACTGAATCGCTATTAAAATCTGTACTTAAGAGCAATACCTCGTAACTAAATTTATAATACAGTTTCACCAATTTGAGTCTATTCCATTAAAAAATCACAGTTAAAGTAATACTAAAATCTTTTTTTACGGAAGCCAAATAAGAATTAACAAAAGTTCTGCACTTGACCCGCATGTCAGGTTCAACCATCTAACAATTTGGGCTTAGAAGCATTTTTAATGCCAAGTAAATTCAATACAGAATTTGGCGAGTGAGAAGATTTCAAAGGTAACAACCCTAATTTAAACCGTCCTTTCTCGGAACTGCTAGTTTTTATTTAAAATCAATAATACAAGAAAGTAGACAGATAATTTGAAAAGTGCATAGTATGCGTTTTGGATAATAAGAAAAAAGAGATTTAGAGAAACATTATTAAATTAATATTTTTTTTTCAATTTATATAGCTTTTCATGCAATGTATGAAATTATAAAATTCAGATAATTTATTACCATAAAATTCATTTCTTACAATAATAATTTCTTGTTTTCACTTTTTAGCTTAAAAGAATTTTAAGATTATTTGAATTTTAAAACTATTGATTGTTAAAAACTTGAAAAATTTAATTTTGAATATATTAAATTAATAACTAAATTATTAATTGACATTTTCTTATTTTATTAGATTATTTTTACCAGGTACCAGGTTTGCACGAGCTATGCTGAACGAATTTTTGTAATAGGTTGATGTTTTACATTTATTTTTCATTTTAAATTGGAGCGTTAAGCGATTGTCTATATCAATCATACCCATTTATTTATTTACGGATGAACCATTTTAAATAAAATTATAAGTGACATTTTCTGTCACAGTGAGTGACAATATTCCTATACATGAAATTTAGGATAAACCCGCAAAGACCGCATTACCAGTTTGCAGCTCTGAGTGCATTCTGAGTAAAAGTTACAGTGAAATAGGTACCTACTACTATAATGTGTTTTTTCAACTATTGCATTTGAAGTTATTACCACAGGCTTTTTAATAATTCAACTCCATATTTACTACATCAAACTATCTGTACAGGTAGCCTGCGATAGAGGATATTATAATTTATAAAAAAACTCAACAGAATTTGATGGATAAGATTTAATTAAAAATCGATTTTAAAGTTTAAATTTTTACGTAAATTTAGTTCATATTGGCTTCATTCCGTTGTCGGTACGTGTAACCTAAACTACTCTTGGCTACGTTGCATGGAAAGTGTGGGGATAGATCAATCGTGACACTTTAAATATTTTATTTTGTTGAACTAGGGGATCACAGATCCAATCGAATTAATTAAGATAATCGTACAGTGGCAAATTTTCTGATAAAGTAAATTTTTTCGCTTTCAAGCCGGTAACAACAATGTTATATTTTATTATATAAAATAAATCTTAGAAAATCTCCACCACTGATATATAGTGTATTTACATCCTTTTCTTAATATTTCACTTAGTCCTGCGTCTTGGTTATTATGCTGAAATATTTTTCGCAATTAAAAGTTTCAAATCGTTTTTAAAAGTTTGTAAATGTTAAAATTATTGAAGTCGAATTTGACTTTAACACGTGTCGCAAGCATCTGTTGTTGAATGGTCGACCTAATTTTTATGCAGGTAAATTAACCTAACTTTAGATGTGCTCTTATTGAATTTTTAATTAATGATTCAAATTTTAGACCATCCGTGTTGTTTTTAATAATCTTTGTTTCTCGCTAATTGAAATTAATCAGACTTTTGTTGATAAACGTATAGAAAATTTCCAAAATTGGATATTTTTGAAATTTATCATTTTAATTTTGTAGAATTTTCTACTTACAATTACTTTGTGGTGATTTGTTCACTTTAAACTATAAAAAACTTGAAAACAATGGCACTAGCAGCAAAATTTTAGCTATAAAGAATGGAAATCGCAGAGAGCAATCACAAGCCGTCTTGAACTAGGCCAAAAAAACCTTTTGAACACCAGTAAAACTGGACGTATTTAAAGTTCAATATTTTGTTTCTAATGGTGGTAAAATTCTGTTTTTGTACCTTCTTGAAGTAAGCAAAATTATTCATATTTTATATTTTTTAGGTGCGATACAGGGGTAAGTTTTGTTGTAACAATTTACAAAATCAAAACATTTTAGCTTAACATTGTTTCTTTTACATACACAAATTTTGGTTTTGTTTATTTGGAAGTTTGAAGTTTTATTTAAAAAAAAACAAAAATTCTGTTTTCATATTATGATATTTCTGGCCACATCCTAATGAGTCATTTTAGAATATGACAGTACATTGTAATAAAATTTAATTTGTGGAGATAACCTGTAAATGGGTAGCGGTTTAATGTTTTACAACAATAAATACCTTTAATCAAATTATCACGCAGTGTAATTTTCTTGATTTAATCAACAAAATTTGAATACAAATTTCTGAATATTATTATTTATTAAATTACTGGATCTTCTTATTACATAGTTAATCTGGATAATTTTGCTTTCAATAAATAATATTTTTAAACTTTTTCAAAAAATAACAAAAGTTTACATAATTGAATAAAGGACGCTCTAGACGATCAATCTTTTGATCAAAAGATTGAGTCAATCGATTGTATCAAGCGTGATTGATCGTTTAGAAACCCGCTTGACGCTTGAAGCAAGTATTGACGGTGATTGATAGAAAGTTTGAATAACTCAAGCGGTTGAAGAGAACGCTTGATCGTCTAGAGCGATTTTATAAAAAATATAGGATACAAAGTACTAAAAAACATTTCTACTATTTTAAGTGGTCAATATGTTCCTAGTTTTAACATGAATCCACTGATTAGGGGGTTTTGATCAAAAGACTGATGGGCTGATTAAGGTTGATTGAAGCGCGCGTCAAGCGATTGACTCAATCGTTTGATAAAACATATTGATCGTCTAAGGCTTCCTTAATTCCTACTTTTCTGGATCTTTGGTAACGTTTAGTATGGGTTGTGCTAGTTTTATTTTTAAATCCGTGATTTAAACCTTTATCGAATAATTATGTTATTTTATTATGTTTAACTAATTTAAATACTATAAATAGAGAATAACGTAATTATCTCTCTGTCCAAAGCAAAAACTATACTGTGAAACAAATAGAGCAGCCAATTTATTTTCTTTGCAGCAGTTGGATTATCGAGTTACAGTTTTTGTTAAAATAACAGTACTTTATTAGTTAATAATTTATATATTAATTTATTTTAATAATAAATTGAATATTTCACACTTTTGATTTCATTAAAAAATTTATTTAGAGGATTCAGCCTCTGTAGCCTTTTCTTTTTTATTATTTTCATATTTAGTAAAGGTTTTTCGTTTCACTTTATGATGATTTTTATAATTTAAGCAAACAAATTCATTTTGATACTGTAATCTATATTCTTTTTTCAAGACTTTACTAAAATGGTGGCCACTGTACCAGCCTCTCCCATACATCAAAATACTTACATTGTAAGTTACATCGCTAATGTTTTCGTCATCATCAGAATATTAATCACCTTATTAATCATGTTGTCAAAGTACGATGAAAATGTTAGCGAATAGTTAGGTAGAATATAATATTACATAATGTGAAATTTTGTATATTTTAGTTCTGAAAGATATTTTGTGCATTTCTTAGTGATTTTCAAATCTTAATCTTACAAGTTTCGTTACGTAAACAATAATTACTGTAAAATACGTACATATCTACAACGTGCAAAATATTTTTCAGAATTTCAGTTGCACGATAGTCTGGTGAAAGCTGGTCAGAAATAATTTTTATCAGATAATAACAGAATATAAAGCATTAAAGTCAACTTAGAAAAGTTTCAAATCAAAAAAAGTACTTTTTATCTGATCTCATAACATGAGGTTACCGTTTCTTTAATAATAAATCTTTGTAATGAAAAGAAAGTTCTTTTTAAGGAAACTACGACTATATCTTTCTCTTGTTTAAAACAAAGTACCATTTAGAGATATTATCTTTCGACAAATGGTTTTCAATGCAATAAGTGATTACATGTTATATAACTAGCTGAAAAGTTGTGATTTTTACTTTTTTTTAATGTTTTGCAAACCGACACTGAAAGCAAATTGTTTGCTAGTTAAATAGTTTGCAAATAAAACCTCTTTGTTGTATATAGTTAAAACATTAAACAGTTTCAAAATATACGGAATAATTACTTGCTTTAGTGAGTAAACCTAATATTTATGTATTTTACTATCTATTTTGAGCTATGTATATATAATGTTACTCCTATATCGTATTATGCAGTAAGGTTTAATATTGATTAACATAAGTAGAACTTTGTAATTACATTTAATAAACCTTTAAATTAAAGCTTTGAATTTAACTTGTTTCACAATTTGAAATGCAAATTTATGCGGCAATTTGATAATGTACCTTAAAGGTTTTGGTTAATGATTTTAGAAGTAGGTATCTTTATAGTTTACATTTAAATTCAAATTATTTTGACTTGGAGATTTAGTGCAAATTATTACAATTTTTAATTGTAAATAATATGAAATTCCAGTAGAAAACCATTTAGTATAGGTACTAAATGCATATTTATTCTAATATCCAAAACAAACTTCTTCCTCCGAAGAGCCATTAATTTATTTACGGAAAGTTGGAATTGTTTTCTGAGTTATTAGAAAATTGAAGAAAATTAGATGAACTTTACTATAGGTATGGGGGTAATCACTATTATTGCTAAATACATTCAACTAAGCGAAATGCCGTAAGATCTAATTTATAAGCCATTAACAGATAGTTTCCTACAACTTACTGCATAGTTTGCCTTTAATTTTCTACATACATCTGTAGCAAGTTTCACCAAACTTTTGGATTTTCAATAAAACATAAGCACCTATTCAATAAGAAGATTTAGAACATCAATTTTTTATCGACACATAATTAAAAATATAACTTCTTTATTTTGTTACCGTCAGGCAGAAAGTACGAGAAAAGCAGAATATTAAAAACGCAACGAAGTGGTAAAACGGTATTAATGGCTTTTATTTTGCTATTAGCTGTTAACTAACAAACTGACAGGGTTTATACAAATTGAAAAAAAAAGCGAATGGAAACATCAAAATATTGAATACATTTATGTAAGCCTTGCTCAGTAAATTTAATTGCTTGCAAACAGTTAACGATTGTGTATTTGATAAACACATTAACTGTATAATGGAATCACTTTTTCGATCAGGCCATACGATAGTCTTAATTGTATGATGAGAATTAACCTTACTCATAAACCCTATACAGGGTTGAGTAAAAACATAACTGTGTAATAGGAATTTTAAAAAATATAGAAACTTAAGCTTCAGTTATACTCATTTCATTTATCATTTAACATTTAAGAAATTAACCAATAGAATTATGAGTTAGCCTTTTATTTTTATTATTATGTATCTAATCACTGGTTAATTTTATTAAATTTTAAATGATAAAATGCTGAGTATAAATCAACCACTATACTTTTTTCACGCTTAGGCATCTTCACGACCGACCATCTAGTTTCAGTAAGGAAAGGAGGCCAGTGTGGACTCAAACTAAGAAATGCTTACTAAGGGAATGTTAATGGGGTAATTTTTGTTACCTTCTCCATAGCTCAGAGATCTTAGTAATTTTAAGATCACAGCAGCGTATCCAACTTTCATAGCTGTAATATTTGCTTAACATCACAGAATACTACTGATAATTGGAATCCCACAAGTAAAAATCATGTCATCATCAAAAGTATGTTGCTAATTAATGTACTGTATATCATTCAACAGATTGCTTTCTTTAAAATTTTTTTTTACCTTAACCAGGATTTGAAGGGTACACTGAAAGAAAGATCAAAATCACAATAAAGGGCATAGCCAGATTAATATGAGAAATCTGCCCCCGCGACTTTTTTGGCTCATACTCAGGGGATCGATTTGGTGTCAAATAAAAATAATTCACACTAATTTTTAGCTCTTTAACTCTAACGGTTGTCGAGATTTTCAAAAAACCTGTTTTTTTAATTTTATTTTTATAGTAAAATTCACAATTGATCAATGATGAATTTTTTCCTAATTTTTAGGAGTTTAAGACATGAGAAAAAAATATAATCATGATTTTTTAACGAAAAGCCGATTTTTGGCAGACGATAGAAAATTAAAATCTTTTTTTTTTAGCCTTTTTAAAATATGTCACTCACCAAAATTTGTCAGAAAATGTCTATTATACTCCTCTACACTCATGAATTTTTTTGAATTTTTTGAAATGGTGGAACAATATGAAAAAAAAATAAAAACTCATTTTTTTTCTAAAATCTTGCGTTCTAAATAACTTATATTTTTTTTTAGCTAAAAAATATATTTTAAAATATTTTAATATTTTATTATTTTAATATATTTTAATATTAAAAAACTCTTTAATTTTGTTTTTTGTTAAACCCCATAGCATCAAAACTAAACGAGCTATGATAAATTGATTTTTTGTATATTTTAATTTTAAATATGATAAGTTAATCTCTATTTATTTCGGCAAAAAAAAATGTTAAAATCACCCCCTAATTTAATTACCATCCCAATTGAAAATAATTGTTATACTACTTCACAATTAACTTTATTTATGTACTTACTTGTAATATGCTCTAGTAGTTTTACAGGTTTAAAGTCCTTAGTTTTGAAAAAATTTGAGGTTGATTTGAAGAGAGCATTTTTGCAATTTTGCAAAAAATTGCCTTTTCTTAAAAATATCTCAAAATTTATTAATGATACGCAAAATTTTATAAAATTAAAATTTGTAGGTTTGGCTTTTCTGAAATTTTAGGTTTTTGTTGTAGTATAAAAATTGTATAAGATATTACCGTTTAAAGTTTGCATATGTTTGTAAATAGTTGAAATGTTGTTCAAACCCTTTCAGCTCAAACCATTTCAAAAATAAGGGCTAAAAAAATTATATTTATAATTTATATGAAAAAAATAAGGATCTACTTTATTTTTGTTATTATCTCACTTAGTTTTGAGGCTACGGTATTTTATAAAAAACAAAAATAAAGGTCTTTTTAAGAACTTTAAAAAAGATTTTATAAGTTTTCCCCAAAAATGCATTATTTTAAAATGTATTAAAATAATAAAATATTAAAATATTTTAAAATATATATGAATTTTTTTATGGTAATCTTTATTTATATTTATTTTTAGCAAAAAAATATTTTAGACAAATTTTATTTATTTAGACAAATTTTTTTTAGCTAAAAAAAATATATAAGTTATTTAGAACGCAGAAAATAAGTTTTTATTTTTTTTCTCATTGTTTCCACCATTTCAAAAAATTTAAAAAAATTCATGAATATAGAGGAGTATAATAGACATTTTCTGACGAATTTTGGTGAGTGACATATTTTAAAAAGGCTAAAAAAAAAAGATTTTAATTTTCAATCGTCTGCCAAAAATCGGCTTTTCGTTAAAAAATCATGATTATATTTTTTTCTCATGTCTTAAACTCCTAAAAAATAGGAAAAAATTCATCATTGATTAATTGTGAATTTTACTATAAAAATAAAATTGAAAAAGCAGGTTTTTTTGAAAATCTCGACAACCGTTAGAGTTAAAGAGCTAAAAATTGGTGTGAATTATTTTTATTCGACACCAAATCGATCCCCTAAGTATGAGCCAAAAAAGTCGCGGGGGCAGATTTCTCATATTAATCCGGCTATGCCCTTTCAAAATGAGATAATGCTGTTATCTGATAGATTTTTATGTAAGCTACCTAACTGTATACTTGAGAAAAATTTGAGATTTTTGTGACATTGATCTTTCTTTCCGCGTACTCTTCATTTCTTTCTGCTTTGATTAAAATATTTTTTGAACCTAAACGATAAATTGATAAGACTTGGGGTGCAGCTTAGACATTATCGAAAATATGGAGTCGACTGCCGACATAGACTATAGGAAAAATACCAGAAAATTAGAGAAACGCAGAAGTAATCCTACTATACCAAAAAGGCAATAATGCAAACATCGAAAACTATCGACCAATTGCTATCACACCTATACAAACTCTTAACTAAGATAATAACCGCTTGACTAACAAATAAATTGGACTTCTACCAACCAATTGAACAGGCCGGATTTAAAAAGAAATTTGGCACTAGTGACCACCTGCAAGCTGTCAAAACTCTTATCAAAAATTGTGAGGAATATAATGTGCCACTTCACCTCGCATTTGTTGACTTTAGAAAAGCTTTCGACACCGCGGAGCTATAGGCAGTGTTTCAAGCAATAGATGATGCTCGAGTAGACTCATGGTACACTACTCTGATAAGGGACATCTACGGGAAAGCCACAATACACATCAAGATAAATGATAACAAGAATAATTCTTGTAAAACGTGGTGTACGACAAGAAGATACCATTTCACCAAAATTATTTACATTGGCTCTAGAGAACGCTTTTAAAAGGCTATTAGAGTGGGCCAAAAAAGGAATGAGTATCGACAAAAAACTTTTGAATCGCCTCCGATTTGCGGACGACATAGTTATTATATCCACGAGTGACGAAGAACTAGAAGAAATGATAATTTCAGCAGTTCTTCAAAAACTTTTGTTGAAATTGAATTTCTAATAGAATATCGGTCATGAGTGTAGTAATTTTACTACAAAAAAGTCGGTTATCGATTGTTTGTCATGTATGGGAATATATACAAGAAAATGTATTTAAAATATTATCAGATTTTTTAAAGTAATTTAATAATTTAAAATTTTATAGCAACCTTGTTTTTGGTTTGGTTTCTTTGCTTTACTTATTAGTCAAAAGTATAACAGTCATAAAATAATCACGTATTTATTAACAAGGTTCATATTCGGTCGTTATATTTGATTAGTACATTAACTGTACAATGGAGCACTTTCCGGTGATATTCTGTTTGCTGCGATGTTATCTGCATATTATAAGCGTAGGTGAACAAATTTAAGTGATGATTAGGAATCTTATTCTAAAACGCTACTGACGAGATCGAATAACATCAATATAATATGTATATCCGATCCTTAAAAACCTTTTTGTAATTTTCATATTAGAGGTATGAATCGAAACTAATTAATTAAATAATACAAAATTGTAATTATGTTCAGTTGTGCCTCGCAACTTTAGGTCGTGTCGCCTTGCGTGTACCAGCCGGAAACATCCACAATTGTGTAACTGATAACAACAAAACAATGTTTTTTCAACAAAACAAATTGAAAGAATGAAAACCGGAGAAAAATAGTTAAAATATAAAATTTACTGGCTTCAGTCGGAATCAGCTCAAGGACACTTAAAAAACTTGCTGAACTTTAAAAATCATTAATTGCCTAAAATCTTTGCAAAACGCAGTTTACCAAATTATCTCAATATATCATATCATAATTACAATTATTAATTATTCCAGATTAAAGACAAAATAACTAAAAAACGCAAAGAAATCATTTAAACTAATCTAGCGCTCGATCTAATCGATTGATTTATCACCTAAGATTCTAACTCTTTCTAGATTTTTTTTACAAAAATTTTTAAAGAAATAACCACAGTTTACGTAGCACTACATTACACCGTATAAATAAAATAACCTACAAAAATAACAAAGTGACGAAAATCTTGAGATGAAATTGTTCTTAAGATTATTACATTAAAAAGATAATTGGGTATAGATGCCTTTGAATATTTCAAGTTCCGCGGAACGAACTTTGAAAACCGTCGCTTTAAATGATTCTGCTTACACCTATACACACCTGTAATTACCAGTTACTAATTAGTTCGTTCAGATTTAGTCGTAAAGGTTTAGTTTATTTTTATAATCCAACTCGATTTACTCGATAGTCGTTACCGTATCTAAAGATTTTACACATAATCAAAAGCCAGGAATGGACTAATGACGAGATCTAATACGATCAAAACATGTATGTCGTAGTTGGAAATCTTGGTTATGACTTTTTTTTATTAAAAGTTAACAATTAATAATAAATGTTTGTAATTATTTTAGGTGTCATGGATTCGTAAGCGAGATCTCCACATCTTAACCGTGGGAATTTTAACATATACAAATGATCAAAGATTTCAATCACTTCATGCTGATGGATCTGATGAATGGACATTAAAAGTTACATCACCTCAAATAAGGGACTCTGGAGTGTACGAATGTCAGGTCAGCATGGAACCAAAGATAAGTCAATCATTCAAGCTTAATGTCGTGGGTAAGTAATTAAGGATTTTGTTGTAACATTAGTAAGCTTATGCTGCTATTTAAAACGAATAAGCTTTCGTTAATCTACATTGCAGAGTATCAAAGTTTTACAACCCAAATAAATAAATGTGTTTCCAATAGCAAATTTTGAAAAATTGTCGAGAGCGGAAGTATTCAATGCCGATAGAAAATTAATGGTACGAGTGCCGGAGATAAGTTGATTAAAATTCATGATCGTGATTCCCAATACAAAAGTTCACTAAAAATGTAAGGAGGCGGTGTTTATTAAAATTTTTTAGAGCCTTCATTTAGAACCTGGAATAATTATTGTAAAATATTACAAATTAAAAGGTATTTGATGTAAAACAAATCGATTTTCCAACTGCTCGAAATATTTAACCTCCCGCGTCGAAAATAATTAGAAAATAAATCAAAGGAGCCCTTTTCGACTACTCTGCAATTATACATAAATAAGTGTACGTGAATGTAATTGCTTTGTAACCGCAACATAACTACTTTTTTTGATTCATTATTGCAAAAAACTCCAATATTTATACGTATTGGTTTAAAAATTATTTATATACCTACCTACTAGGTATCATAAATATTAAAGTTTACTACGAGCAATCATTGTTTTGTTGTCCATTGTTTTATTATAATATAATATTTGATTATATTTTTAGTGTCAAAAGCAAAGATAGCAGGAAGTCCAGAATTTTATATTAGGAGTGGAAGCGACATTAATCTAACTTGCATTGTATTGCAAACTCCAGAACCACCCAGTTTTATATACTGGTATCACGAAGGACATGTCATTAATTATTCACAACGTGGCGGAATAAGTGTGGTAACCGAAAAACAAACCCGTACAAGTCATCTTCTCATATCAAAAGCATTACCTACTGACAGTGGTAATTATACTTGCTCACCATCCAGCAGCGATGCGGCAAGCGTTTTGGTCCATATTTTAAGTGGCGAACAACCTGCAGCAATGCAATACGGCAATAATAGTAGCGCTGCCATATATTGGACAATAGATATATTATTATTATTTATAATACAGTGTTTTCTTGTTGAAAGGTGAATTTTAAAATTTTTACTACGCAAATTTATCATTGTTTCATTGAATTGCAATGAAAACAAAAAATTTATTGTAAATAATTAATGTATGTATGTGGGTAAACCATAACTTTAATAATGTACCTAAGTAATTATAAATTTCTTGTTGTTCTAAATCTAAATTTTATACATGTGTAGATAGCTGATAGATTAGCTTTATTGAACTGTCTGATGTTATTTTATTAATGTGCCCGTGAACTTAGGGTGACTCAATTAAAATGGATGAAATTTACGAATCAGTGTTAAAAAAAATTAAGCTATAGGTAAAGACTAGTTATTTTAGATTTCAATGTAAAAATATTTTGTTACTGTTATGTTTCTAATTTAGCATTTATATAGGTAATTCCTATACTTACCTTAGTTTTGTAAAATAAAATTTAAACGATTTAAATTAAATGAAAATTCCCATTTTCTGTTTTAGTTACTTAAGAACTTGTAAATCTTTTAGGAAAAAGAAACACATTTTTTGTTCATCATATCAGCAAGGATTAAGCCATAGGTGGCTCTATCGTAATTGATCACTCCATTGCTCCTTTAACAGTCCAACGCTTTTCTTTTCTGTAGCGATGAAGTCTATTATTTTTTTTTTGGTTATACGACTCTGTGCATTCTCTGAATGTGCCGAATTCATTTTTTCCATGTAGTTCACAATAACTTTCTTTAGATTACCGATGTGTAGTTTTTGTCGTATATCAGTATCAATATTTTTTTGATATGCTCACGTAATATATAGCCTGGTAATAAATCTTAAAAATCTAATTTCAGCCGTCTTTATCCGCTCTTCTACTTTTGAATCATAACCCAATTTTCACGGCCATAATAGTAAAGTTGGAGTTGCCATAATCTTATAGAATCGTAGCAGAGTTTCACGCCTAAGTTTAACCAATAGTGCCGTACATCTTTTGGAATCTTCTAAAGACTTTAGCAAGCATACATTTTGAGTGGGCAGAAAAAGATACTGCGGAAATCCTCATTATCCGTGAAAATATGTTTCAATTTATCTTATCAAAAGTTTTTTCCTAGTAGATGAAGACGATATACTCTCTTCGTTTTCAATTGGCTATGTAATAAGATAATGTAAAAAAATGCAATTTATATACGACATGCCTTAACCAAATTTCCTTCCCATCTTTGACAGTGTGTTTATTCTATGATTTTATGCTCCCGTTTAATTGAATTGCCTCTGTAATTAAAACGATCACGTCTATCACTGTTCCTATGAAATTGTACTACATTGGATATCTTCTACTTTACAGGAATAAGCTCATTAATGCAACACTTATTGTTAAATCCAAAGAGCATTATTAGAAATGAAGAAGATGTGTTGACAAATAATCCTGTAATAAGTCCATCTAATTGATAATTATGCTTGTGGGTTTATATCTGCGAAAGCTGTTTCACCAGGTTCCTCAGAGTGACTTCGAAGTTTTTGATAATATGGAGTCCACTATTTATATAATATGGGACTAATTAGAAGGGTATTCTTTTTATTTGTACGTAGCTTTTCAATTTGATAGAGATGTCTCAGCTTTGTCGGTTTATTTTACTTACTTTTTTTCGTGCAGTTGTTTCTTTCCATATCTATTTTTATGGTGTAGAGTTCTTTTAGTACCTACTTTTCTCTCATCTACAATCTGCATCCTCCAATTAAATTAATTTTTTACAGCAAATAATGACAAATCACCGTGGTAATCTGCTATTGCGGTAGTCAAATTCTTGTTAGGGTAATAAGACCAAAAGAGAAAAAGTCGTGCCAAAGTAGGAAAAATATAATTGTATAATACCTATAAATTAACTACAGAAAGTTGGCTCAAGCTAAGAAGAACCGGCAAGGAAAAATACCGACGCAGAACATGTGGAGAGAACGTGCCGGTGCCAACGAGTAAATATAGACTAAACAAATTTTAGTATCTGCGCATTATCACGCTCTGGTTTTCCTTAGCCCAAACCAACTCTACCATTAAACTGTTACCATAAATAATTTTTCATATACCTTGTCGTTGGAGCTTAAAGTGGGCTCGATATTGCCAAAATGTTCACCGAATATTTGACATTGACAGAACTTATAGATCTGGAATGAAATCCATTACCTTCTAAAACATCCAAGTCACTTGAAAGTTCACTTTTTATTATTTGTCAAAACATAATTATTCCAATTTTTTTTATAAAAGAATATCATTTTTTTGAACAAAAATTCAATGTGGGAAGAAAATTTGTTTTTAATAGAAATAATAATAGGTGTTTTATTAGTTATTATTGGTATAAAATGCTATTTCTTTTTCTTCTCTTCTAATGAATCAGTTGTTAATGCTTGTTCATACTTTTACCACAATCGACGTGGCGATGTGACTGGTAATATACCTAATATTTGTTTTCTAAAATTACATATTAAATGAATCTTATTTTAGGTCCCTTGGAATGGAAAAAGAAATTTCCTGATAGTAATGGACAACTGCAATCCCCAATAAATATATCACCCAGTGAAGCTACCGCAGTGTCTGTGGAAAGTTTACCCAGCCTTAAATTTTCTTCCGGATACAATATAACACCTGATTTTTTTAGAATTTACAATGATGGACACACTGGTTTGGAAAAATTAGGCCTGTGTTACTCTAAATACCAATTAATTATATTGTAGTTGTATTGTATTTTCGTTGTCCTGAAAGTTCATTACCTCAAATCTGTGGAGGACCTTTGTCAAGTACATACCAATTTTATAATGCATCCTTTAGATGGGGTATTAGTGAAGATGAAGGATCTGAACATACAGTTGATTCTCATAGATTTGGTTTGGAATTACAAGCAATGCATATACGAACAGATAAAAAATTTATTAATCTGCAGTCTGCAGTAAGTGACGGAGCTGTACTTATAATAAGCTATTTCTTTGAGGTACATGGTTTCTGTATTAATTATAATCTCATTAGGAAATTTATCGAATTTTTACTTTAGGTTGTGAGAACTGACAATATTTATTTAAAAGATTTGACTAAGTCATTACACAAAATTACTGAACCATTTTCTTGTGCTGATTGTGTACCACTTCCGATATCCTGTTTAATGCCTATATTCAATAATAGATATTATGTTTACTGTGGATCCTTAACATATCCTCCTTGCTCGGAGACTGTCAGGTGGATGATTCAACCAGAACCATTACCTATATCTTACAAACAGGTAGTAATGCATTTTTTTAAATTTAATGTACAATTTTAAGGACTTCATTTATAGTTGAATAAATTTAAACAACTGTGTTCAGTTGATGGACCGATATTATTGAATTCAAGGCCCGTACAGCAAGTAAACTGCAGACCAGTAGTATTTTATATTTAGTCCATTAAAGAAAATCGGAAAAATATATTATTATATGATTATACAGATAATTATATGTAAATAAATGATTTATATGAGTTACCTCATTAGTAAATAGGAGTAAGATTTTACTTTTTCAACAAAATTTTTATTTTATTATTAACAATAAAGATTACAAATTATACGAGTACCTTATGAACAATATAGGATTTAGAAGTTGGAGCAGACGTAGAAAAAAAATTGAATGCAAAAAATATTTGTAAAAATTTGGCGCAGGCATATAACACAACGGGTCTGGCCGACGTAAGTGAAAAGTATAGTAAAACCAAACTCCGCACTAAAATTTTCCTGACCGGTCAATTGTGAAAAATTCATGTACCTACTACATATCACTCAAACTCCTTTGTTGAGGAGGATTCCAGCTTCACCATATTCTGCAGGTACAAATGCTTAAATTTGCGTAATGTAGATGTTCAGCTGCATGGAGATGACTAAGCATAGTACGTTAAACGGCGTACAAGTTCAGGCGCCGGTTTCCTGCTCGTTTAGGTTTCACAAAATTGTGGATGTATTCTATCTGGTAAAAATATTGCAACCAAAGTCTCCCAGTGCGACTTGAATTGCAAAGTATCTCAATCTTTCATCAAGTAGTGTAAAAATTGTTGATTTAATGCTAGTTAGAAGACCTGATTCACAAGCTACGATATGATTACAAATGTTTTGGTACGCAGTCTTTAGTGCATCGATGTCCTTCAAGTTCATGTTCCCATTTTCCAACAATCTTTCCTAGAGAACAGTGGGTATGGCAATTTGGGACAGTAAGTGAACGTGACAAGCTTGGAAATCTACGTGACCATACAATCACATAAGTGTGATTGCATTTTTTGCAAAAAATTGTTTCTGAGATTCCTCAAGTCCACTGCCTGACATAATTTTTTCTATGGCTTCCATAAAGCTTGTCAGAAGATGAAATCCTCCCAAAAAGACCATGTCACTACTATCTGCAGCACATATAATATCTAAAGCTTTCAAGAAAAGTAGTTGGTCTAATCCATTTTTTATTACGTTGTATGCCGTCATCTTCAGCAAAACGAAGTAAAGTGTGAATTGTGGTGAGATTTCTGGAACCAAACATTCACAAACGGCAGGAGCAATACGACTGAAATTTCAAATTGTTTCTGTTTCCCGCAGCGAGCTCTATAAAGTCGCTCCATCCAGTGATTTTTTCCACTTTGAAAACTGGGCCAGCCATCCACACTCAATTTAGGCGATAAGAAAAATCTGCAATCTTTGTTTTCAATTTTAAGATCACCAGATTGTCCAGCCCAAAGCTGGCTTTTTTCACTTTCTTATAATTATGCTGATATAGAAATAAATTCAAAACTATGTAACGCGAAATTCTATTCGCGCGACACTTATCTGAGCGGACTCAGATCTTCTCTTATCAAATCAGCGACCTAACTAGCTTTTAACAGTCGTAGAGGGGTCGAGGTTAATTACTCAAAATACACCGACTTGATAAAGGGGGAAGGGAGAGTCAACAATCGGGTAAAGTCTAAATTATGTTGTGCGCCACCGGCATTGTAGTCATCAAACACGCCAAAATCGCTAATGAGCCGGACAAGAACGATTATAAAACGATGTACGTGCTGTAAAAGGATAAATAATGATCGAAATAAATCAAAACGACAATTCGAATAATTTAAAAATATAATGAACTCTAATAAAAATGACATTCAAGTAGAAAAATATGAGAAAATAATAGATTCAAAATTCTTACTAAAAATAACAAAATGTAAGTAAACCAATCGTAGACTCTACAGTCTGGCCACAAATTGGCTTTCTCAACGAAAGGTAATTAAGTATCGTCATCGAGCTACTTAATTAATAAAATATTGAAGTCAAAATAATATTACCTCCGCTCTCAAAATATAAAAGAAATTTACTAATTAAAATTAATCAAAAATAATCTCACAAAAATGAATAAATTCTGAATCGGTCGTTGACGAAACTTCATTAATTAATACTTAATCATTAAAATACTAGATAAATTTGCAAGTAATTCATCGATCGATCTAATATTTTGATTTTCAAAATTATCAATAATAAGGTAAAACTTATGTTACTAGATACTGTAAATAAAATAACGTAATAGATATGTACAAATTTCCAAATTGATATTAAATAAACAAATATAAACAAATAAGTTTGAATTGATAATCAAATATAAACAAATAATTTTGGTGAACCCTCCAAAACTTAATAAAAACTCGAACCATCTAAAATTTAATTGGTAGTCCAAATAATTAACCCTCGCATCGTCAAAGAAGAACGAAAGTACATAATTTATCAAATCATAATTTGGAATCCGTAGTGACCCCTTACTCCATGGCAAATGAGTATACGTGGTTTTAGTAAACAAAATTTCGATGTACGCAATATTACGAAAAGTAAAAAAAGTAAACAAAATCATTTCAAATAATATTGTAACAGTATCTTACGAACTCCCAAGCGAACGAAAGGTCCTTGAAATGCAAAACGATGTACTGCACGTCTTTGTTTATCACAATTACGTCGATCAAAGATCATGTTACCATCGGTCACCCTTGAATATCCACGATGGGTAATTGTGGTGCAATACGTGACACAAAACTACAATGATGAAAATATTAATTCATACCAAATTAAAAACGGAACGAAATTCTTATCTGTAATTTTCCATTCCAAAAACGTATCACACAAATTTCATCCAATCTTGAAAACAAATGATTTCAAATTTGCCAGTAAACGAAACGGCGTATCATTTTTCTTTTCCAAAAACATAACACAAAAACTTATCCAATCTTGATAACAAGTGGTTTCAAATTCGCCAGTAAACGAAATGGCGTACCTTTGGATTCTT
The DNA here is from genome assembly GCA_905340355.1 of Rhagonycha fulva. Classification (NCBI taxonomy): domain Eukaryota; kingdom Metazoa; phylum Arthropoda; class Insecta; order Coleoptera; family Cantharidae; genus Rhagonycha; species Rhagonycha fulva. The sequence goes on from HG996559.1 coordinate 8,434,861, forward strand.
TAAAGGAGCTGGAAAATTTTCTCATTAAATACGCAAAAGTAAACCAACTAATGTTACGAATATTCTTGAGTTGAGAAATTCCATAAAACCAAAATGTTAAATAAAACAAACCAAACCATCACAATGGGTTCACCACTTATTATTCTTCGCTTCCAATCAACCACCTCCTACATCGGATTGTGATGTCCCCTACATCACAACTACCAGTAGCTTTTGCAGGTGAAATAGAATTTTGCCGAGGCAGCGCGAAGAGTGCTATACAGAGATGGGATTTTTTTGAGGTCAATTGAGAGATGCTATAGAACATAATAACAGAAGACATTAGCTTTATATAAAATTTTTCCGTCAACAGCCAAAATTTATTTTAATATTACTTTACTAAAAGACCACACTCGCGTTTGGAAACTACTCAGTCGAGATTAAAGCAAAACTCAAAAACTTCCAACAACTTCCAATAAGACAAATTGAAATAAGTTTTGCGTTTTGCTTATCGCGAAGCGATTGTTTACAGGCCACCTTTAAAGCCCACCTTTAGTAGTAGGAACAGGAGAAAGTTGTTCATATGCACCGACATGACAGTGCACTATCGTCGCATAGTTTTACCAGCTCCTTCTAAGCAAAACTTGAATTTAATTTATGGTTTGAAATTGATTCTTTGCTGATAAATCCTAATCGGACACAGTAGCATTGTCAAAATTGACTCTACGTCTTCTCCGCGTAAAGTATTTAATAATATTAAAACTTTAATTATATTGAGTTATTAAAATTAAAAGGTTAATTGAATTATTTATTAAGCTTTCGGAAAATTACTTTCATTCGTCATCAGAACAAAGTTTCAACATTTGAAAAGTAAAGTATTTAAGGTTTTAAATTAATTTCGCGATGATAGATCATTGTCGGATACAGTTGTTTTGTCAAAATTGACTTTACTCCTCCCCCGCTTTGCTCCGCTCCCCTCCACACGGCTCCGATCTATTTGACTAACGCTTTGTTAGGTAATAATATCCCTTAAGGCCTTCCAACTCAAAAAGGTGCTTTTAAGAAAGGGGAAGTTTTTACTATTTTTTTTCGTCAATTTTAAGTCAAAAAACCCCTTGAAAGTAAAATTTGCTTGATGTTAACTGTAGGATGATTTAGGTGCAAATAATGGTGCTCTGACAATCCCCACTCTCCGACCGTTAACGTACTTTCCCGTACACGTACCACCAATACAATGCGTCAATAAAGGTCAAAATTGAACAAAGATCACAAACTTTAAAATCAATTATTAGATAAACTAATCGATATATAACAATTTTGCATATTTAAAACGCTTTATTTTAATGTTTTCTATCAGATTTCGTCGTGTTTTCTTTCATAAATATTATAACTTTGAGTTTTGGCTATAGAACTTGTCCCGTTTGGTATATTTTAGAGTAATGTTTTCTGCTTTCTCTGTGTATGATATTAATGTTACTACTATATATTTTTTTAATAAATTTTATATTATTATTTATATAAAAATAAACAAACATAGTTAAGAAGCGAACGTCAATGCAATAAATAATTTGAGTTGATTCAAGAACGGTTTGAATAATAAAACGCTAACAGATGCACTGCGCATCTATCGACATAATTAAAACAATACTTTTTATAATAACATTACAAAAGTAAGCAAGCTTAAATTTTAGCAGCTGTAAATGAACAATTGTGGAATTTGCCAGTACCACCTGCGATAGAAATTATTATCGTTAAAATCTTCAACCAATTGAAAGCGTGAGCTTTTCATATTATATAAAATGTTAAATTATTAACTCTTTGATATTAAATAATATTAAAACTTTAATTATATTGAATTATTAAAAATTAAAAGATCAATTGAATTATTTATTAAGCTTTCATATTATAGTATGAAATGAAATTTTGCATTTCTTAGGGTTTACATTTTTGACTATAAAATAAAGTTTTTTCACGTTTCGGGAATCAAACCATCAAAAATCAAACCATGTGTTCACACTGTTTGATAATCGTGGCGTCCAATTCAACTGTATTTATATAGGATGTAAAATCGGTAGGTACTTTGTATGGAGAAAAAATGCAGTGCTGAGTTATTTTGAAGCTTCTCAATTAAGTATCGAAAAAATTTTTTATTACGGTTTTTTATCACCATAAAATAATTCCTATTTGACAATTTACTATATTTATAAATTTAGTTTCACTGCATTGGTATATAAAATCGATTTATTTATTCAGTTAGTTATTCTGGTTTTCAATCAATAATCATAAGCAGTGGGAATTTTTTAATTTTAAATGTCGTATTAGCACGTATCCAAAGCATTATTACAGTCGACCTACCTTAATATTGAATGGTGTATCGTTGGTAAAAAAAATTAATATAATTGGTACTTTTTCCTAATTTTGATGATTACCTTTTAATGATTCTTATTGCAAAAATGTATGTACCTATATAAAAATTTTAGTTTAATTAGTCATTCAATGAGTACTTGTTATTTTATATGTTGATAGTGTTATCTCGTTTTATCAAAACTGATAAGGTGTACCTACATACATTTTACCAACTATAGTGTAGTGTCTACGTTATTGTGATCAGTTATTGTATTGATATTGTAAAAAACCAAATATGGCACGAGAAATGGATGTCGGAATGAAATGCATAAAATTTATGCTTTTCATATCCAATTTTATGTTTGTGGTAAGTTAAATTTTTTTATTCCAAATTGTGAAAATTGATATTTTGATCTACTAGCAGTAAATGAGCTGTTCAAATTAGTGTTCAAACAATTAGGCACATATAACTAATAGTATTCTTCCGGTAATAATCCATAAATTAATTTATATCGCAATTTTAACGTTGTAAAGTAGAAATACTTTTTAGCTCACTCTAATTTAATTAGGAAATAGATAATAGAGATAAGGAAGGTGTTAATTGCTCATTGTATTTATTTATAAATAGTAAAGATTAAAGTTAAATCTCTTGAAAATATACGTGACAATTTACTTACATTGATTGTACGATAACAGAAACAAAAAAGTTTACAAAAAATATAATTCTGGAAAATCCAATTTATTATAACGTAACTAAATATAATTTTAATAGCTAAGTCGATGGTTAGGTAAAAATTTCCTGATGCATATGCACTAAGTTGTACCATTGTATTAAAGAACCAAATTATTATATTTTTGTGAAATAAAACCTTTCAAGTTCTGATCTGAACATTGTACCATGTGGTTAAAGTGTATAAATAATCAATTTTTCTGAACTATGTACATGGAAACACCGATGAAATATTCGATTTTTATACTTTATTTAGCGAGTACCTATGCAATTATAATATACAGGGTGGCCCGAAAGCCTCCATGTACATCTTAAAGTGGTGCTAAAAAACACATTTCTAAGATTAACTTTTGTTTAAATTCAAATCTTTGGAATGGAAACTTTAAATTTTTTTTTAAATGGTTATAGCACCGAGACTATAGATTTTTTAATATTTTTTTTAACTTTAAATAACAAAGTACTTTTTTAAAAAGCGTAACATTATCTGCCAACTGCATTCTAAAGTTTTATTTTTAAATTAAACGGCTCCCAAGTTTTAGATGATTCTCTCCGGAGAAGAAATGTTTTGGGCTACAATTTTAGTTTGGTAAACTTTGCTTTAAATTAATCCATTTCACGGGAATCACCACCTAAGAGATGCATAATTTATGCAATTTATTTATTAAAAATAGACAAACTGTAATAAATACGGCCATAACAACTTTCATGACCGATTTAATCTTTGATTAACTTGTTAATATAGCGAACCAATTTGATTTAGTTTAATTTTGCTCAAACCTCTTTTGAACCTAAGTTGCGTGGCAATCAACCAATCCATTTTTTGTAATTTTTGGGACCTTCAATTAATTTAGTCCTTACTTGAAGAGAATTTTCTCGTTAACCACATAACCTAATCAACATTTTTAACTTAAACCATAATTAAAAAACATCATTTTTACTGAAGCATTAAGTAACGTCCTGGAAATAAATGACTTAAAATACAAATTATTCTGTAAGTAGTGGATATTACTCTTTATATATTTGTAAAACCACTAATTATTATTAAAATTAATTTTATACATAACAAATTATTTTTGATATAGGTTTAGGTAATTTTTAAGTACTTAAAATTATGTAAATAATTCTTTATTTTTTCATAGATGGTTGGTTTTCTGCTGATAGCTATTGGCACATCCGTAAATTCCATTTACTACGACTTTGAGATTTTTATGGAAGCACACCATTTCAAACCTGCTGAATTGCTAATTGCAATTGGTATAATTATTTTCTTTGTTGCACTTCTGGGATGCCTTGGAGCTATTAAAGAAAGCACCTTTATCGTAAATATTGTAAGTATTAGATAACATTAAGAGAAGACAGCACTTCGTATATAATGTAAAAATAGTATTTTCATATATTTATTCAACAATTTTTAGAGCATATTTTCTTAATTTAGGTTTATCCTTATTATGGTTTTGATTTATAATAATTGTTATTTCTTTTAGTATTCCGTATTTCTGTTCTTAATACTTATATTAGAGATTTCAGCTGCAATAGCAGCATATGCAATGAGAGGAAATATTTATTCCTACATCAGGGAAAACATGTATGAGACATTAGATCAGTATGAATACGATCAACCTACGAAGAACTATTGGGATTTCATGCAAGAGAGAGTAATTTTTTTATATATCGGCCAACATACTTAATTTACGCCTTATACTTTTAGTTACATTGTTGTGGTGTTGTTAACCCAAATGATTGGAAGGATATAACACTTGTTAATGCAACACACTGGAAGAATGAGACGACTGTACCTCAATCTTGCAAATACAACTACTATCCCAGTGAACCTGATCGTATTTTCGAGCGGGGTTGTTTGAACCAATTAACCACACTTCTTTCAAGTTCTGCATTGATGATTGGAATCGGTTGTACGTGTGTTGCTCTTGTTCAGGTTTGTTTGATTTATTTATTTGTGGTGTTAAATGTAAAGTATTTTAATATTTCAGCTAATGGGAGTTATATTTTCGGCTGCGTTAGCTAAAACTATAAGACGCATTAAAACAGCTGACGAAGTAAAACGACAAGAAAATCGTATGAGAATTTATGAACAACTACAATTGTCACGTGGAACGAAAGATAATATAACGCCCGTGTTATACGAATCCAACTCAACCGATGCTTAATGTTTCTTTAATAATTTTTAAATATTTATAGAATTTTATGAATAGTTTCCCGCCGTTCTATTCCAAAACCATTTTATAGTGTATCAAGGCCATTCGTAAGTTAATTGCGTTTCATTTATTATAATGTTATTATTTTAACAATATTTACACAAATATTTAACAATTTTGCTTTGTATTGAAACGTTTTAATCGATTACTTCATAATATTTATATTAATAATATATTTCCATCAGTGATGTATGCTAAACTTCTAAATAGCAATTTATAAAATTATAATAAATATTATATTAAACATATTTATGTATGGTTGATGTATAAATATATGCATATTTTAATTTTTTATTAAAATTGAATAATTCATCCCCAAACCTTGTTAATTTTAATTTACAAAATTTATACACTATGCGTCTAATTATTCTAATTTAATATTTAAATTCACCCTGCACTTATACTTAACATCCCCACTAAAAATATCACGACAATATTTAATTGATAAGATAAATTCTCGTTGTTTTTCCCATATCTGCCTTAATCGTTTAACAGAAAATCTTAGTTACGAGCAGAAATAGTAAATAAACATTCTTTCATTAGTTTTTATCCCCAATATGATGTGAAGAACAAATTCTTTTAAATTATCGAAAATCGATTAACTATTAAATGCTGTTCAAACCAGCATTGCTCACACCGATCGATCTTTTATCTTTGTGACATTCTATTTCCCAATACGATGGTGCGGATTAGAACAAGCTCTTAGAATGCCTAACTTTCAATTCCATCGGGTTACCATTTAACACGGTTATTATTTACTTCAAAGAGATTCATTTTAGATTAGAACATTTTCTCTAGGAACCAAGAATTATCTAATACGGAAGACAGCAAAAAGGCAACGAGGCGAATCTTAACCAAAATCCTACTGGAGAAGTTTATTACATTATAAATTAACTACCAAGATGGTAGTTATAGTATAATCATAAAGATTAGCCATAGAGTCTATAATGGAATTAATTCCTTTTTTGTTATGTTCTTTATTAGTAAGTTTTGTAAAACTGTCTCAAACTAACTCTTGCTCTAAGACAGTCTGTAGGATTGGGTCAGTGCTAATCAATTCTGCTCTATATTACCTCCTATCAAGAATACTATAGTGAAGTGTTACTTAAATGTGATTGAATTCAGGATTATCTAACTGCAGTACTAAGTCGGTCATTGCGGACAATGAAACGATGAAGTGCTGCAATTAAGACTTAAATGATAAGTTGCAAGCAATTCTCATGTGAAATGCTTTGTTGAATATGATTTGGTTGCTTTTGTCATATATTAGAAATAGTAAAGACAGTGACAAAATCATTAAGTTAAGTGAGGTGTAATTTTACTTTAAATAATTTCCATGAAAATTTCTATTCCGCTCCATAATAGTTGAAACAAACCCTGACCAAATGCACCGAAATATTTTTGACCTCACAAGGTTCTTGCAACATGTTTAATGTATTTTGCTGCTCTGTAATAGAAATGTTACATCTCCAAGATTTGAAGCCCTCATTAAACTGTTAACTGTTAACTCATTAAACATACAACCTGTGTATGGATGCTTCAGCACGTTCCCTAAGGACATGAGAAAATGTCAAGAAAGGAAAGAAAACCTGCAAATACCCATTCAGTATAATAATTTTCATTCATGTCAACCTGCTTTGAAGTAACATATACTCCGTATAACTTAATTATAATTATGAAGCAACAATTGCATACATAAGATATTTTTAGTATATATGAGAGAAAAATTTATATGAGATTGTTATTTAATGAATAAAGCAGTTACTGAGCAGTCGTTTCGGAAAAACCTAAAAGTGTTAAAATCAAAATGATGAAGAATACCTACAACTTTCCATCAATACCAAAGATACCATGCTTAAAGACGGTGAAACCGTTGAAAGAGTTTATTAATTAATTTGTTGTTTTGTATAACAAAACATTTTATAGGTCAATTAAAATCGACTTGGTAGAGTTTACTAGTGGAATCTACCAACTTGGCATTTTGGCTATTAAATCTATACATCAGTTATAAAATTAATATAATGAAAAGTTAATATTTTTATATTAAACTTGTTGAAATTTAAATTTATATTAATGTCTATCCTCTAGTACTTTGAACTTGCAAAATACTAATTGTTACTTTCCGTTGAAAAAATTTATATAATTTAACAATACTAAAATATTTACAACAAATCAGTTTTAATTATTATTACTTCATATTAACAAAATTTATAATTTAACATAAAAGGTTTGCAAAATTCTTTATTCACAATAATTTATTTTTATACGTCAATCAATATAACCACTTATTTTTTGAAGTCTTCACAATACATTTTATGAGATGGATTATTTCTAAGATCACAGCAGTGCAAATATTTCTTATTTTAAAATGGGGTTAAATGCCAGAAATACACCTGGCATGGTTTTACTGCGCAGTCCTGGCAAGAAATGCATCAAAAAGTTTGTGGCCCAATCCATAAAAATGTTTTATATTAGTAACAACAAAGTCCTTAGATTTCAAAAGTATCATTGTCATACTATCTCATTTTATAAGTATCTCCAAATATCAAGGAAATAATACAATTTAATTTTGCGGTAATAAATTTAAAAAACATAATTAAAAGAAGTAATAAAGGTTTGAATAAAGAATTTTATTAAAATTATTAGTGTCAGTTTCTTAGGTATTTATACACGTGATTTTTTTAAAATTAGGAAAATAAATCAACATTTCAGGACTGCTAAATTTGTAATAATCTTATATACAATATAACTCCTACATTTAAATTATTTTTTAATAATAACGATGGATATCCGACATGATTAGTTTTTTTTACACGGTAAGAGCGTCAAAAAATCGACAGCAAATTACTATTAAGTTAACAACTCAACAATAAAGTTATAGTAATTGCAGAAATCACTGTTAAAGGTGGACAGGATCGTTGATTTCCACCATGTTGCATTGCTTCGGGATGTTCACCTAGAAAGAAATAAAAATAGTTTACTAATAGGTTTTGTATTAAAATAAAACCAAGCTTGGAAAGTATTATTTTCCTATGCAAGTTTGGTAAAATAACTTTACAAGCAAAGTATTTATTTTGGGTTTTCTTATTATCTATATTATGTATTATAGAGAGGTGAGCTAAGTAAACGGGCCAAGCACTGAACTCTAGGCTAGAAGCCCTAGGTTCGATAACCAACCCGGCTACAAACTTATCTAACTTTATTATGACTCTTTCCCCTTGGAAGGCAATGTCAAACCACTGAGAGTAATCTGCCAAGTGCATTATGATCATGTTGTCTAATAATCGACCGCTCGATTGGAAAATAATCATTACGCGTCTGTTAAGACGGATAGACTGGAGGAGGAGGAGGATATTATGTATAATATAACAATAAAAATTTCCTTAAAATCTTGAAAACACTCCAATTAAAAGAGAAGTGTGGGATACTTGATCCTGTTTTTATTTTTACTATTTTAAAGAAAAGGCAAATATTAAAAAAAAATTACTGCAATTATAGTCTCAACATAATACTTCACTAATTATCACAAATTTTTTATGACGTGGTAATAATAGTATTGATAAAATGGAAAACCGTTTAAAGATCAAGTGTCCCTCTTACGATGGATATTGATCCCCAGTCAATTTTTTATTTTTGTATGAAATTAATTGTAAGTTTAACTGCCTATACAAAGTAAAGAACACAAAGGTGAAAAGTAAGTAAAAGTAAACAATTCTCAGATTCTTCATCAATACAGATCGATTTTTACATGTTTACAATAAATACCATTTCTAGGGAAGTCTTTACAATTTTCCTTCAATTAATAACGTAAAATATTTTATAAAATTTGAAATTATACTACATTTAAACTCATTTGGAAAGCCAATAAAATTTAATGATCAAAGACGTACCTACGTATTTATTGTCAAAACATATTTATATTGAATTGGGGAAAAAGTAATCCATCATTGTGGCGTTTACTTTAGTGCTTTATTTAAATAATGCGGTTACAACCATTCAATTCAAATTAAATATGGAGCGATTTGTTTAATAATTTGTTGCCATTGTGATGGTGAATGTGATTCTCATAAATATTGTCAAAATACTCGGATCACCAATTGCCGCAGGCTTTTCTTGAGGCCAGTTTTACACCACGAAGAGCTTTTAACATAGACACAAAAAGATGATAGTCTCTTGGTGCTAGATCCGGACTATAAGGTTTTTCTAATTTGATGCGACAAATAGATCACGAGATATACATAATATGTATATTATATCACAAAAGCCATCTAACCACAATAAATAATAGATTTCTTTTTTCCCAACATAAAGAAAATTTTAAATACTATTAAAAATTTATAATAATTACTGTCTAATTTAAACAAAAATATATTGCAGAAAAATATGAAGTTCGGTAAAACAAAATATGATTGTTGGATTGCAAAAGTTTCCTGTTTGGAAAAGAAATTCTGGCATCATTAAGTCACTAGCTAGTCAGGAGTTCAAACACCCGCGGCTTTTAATGAATCTCCAATACAACTCATTTTCTTGTATTATGCGCCGGCGAATAGTTAATTAACAAATATCTACTCTCATTGCAGAAACTTTTGCACATTAACTTTTTATTTTAATATGCTTCCAGTAGTGATCTTTGTTTCTGATACATTTGTCGCTGAAATATAATTAGATTCACTGTAACAAAAAATTTAATAATTTTCCAAGGTTTGTTTGTGGACATAAGTTCAGGGAAATTAAATAAGTTTTACGAAATTTCAGGATTTTACTTTGGCTTCTATTAAATTAGTTAAGTTTTCACTTATTTAAATGTGGCTGTTGAAAAATTTAATAATTTGAAGTGTGATTTAGTGGTGAACAATGCTTTCATTGTTTTCCAAAAAAAAAAATATTGCTATCGTGTCGCTTATTATGTTTGGCAATAAATTTTATAAAATTTGGTAAAACTTCAAGCAATCAGCGACCTAGAAGAAAACAGATCTTGACTGAGCTGACAAGGGCACTTGTCAGTTTCTCAAATTTGTGCTGATATCCAGCATCTATCACGGTGAAATACAGAAAAATAATTTATAATTTGAAATAAAAATTGACAGCAAAATTGAACAGCTCTTCGATACTATTAGAATATTTAAATATTATTTTACTGTTCTACGGTTTTATTACTTTTCTAATTTTTTTTGTTAATCTTTTAAGGCGATTTTCACAATAAAGTTTTATTAGCTGTGTTCCAATTCTAAAGTTTCTTTATTCTTGCAAAATAAACTTTAATGACAAATGGAGTTTTATTTTGCACCACTCTATATGCTCGAATTCTAAGTCAAAATTGATTTGACGTTGCGGAAACTTTAGACAGCACTTTGATTGATGAGGAAAAGGAAAGTTTTGTAGAATTTTTTGTTGGGAAAATCATTTATCAGGTAATTTTGCTTTTGTTAAAACTGGAACTATTAGGGGAATGACTTGCAGGTTGCCACCCCTTAGCTTTTTTTATCATAACTCATCTTAAAATTAATATATAGATAATATTAAAACTTCAAAATATCGAGTTATTAATAAATTAAAAGTTAATTAAAAGATTTATTTAGCTTTCAAACGATTATTTCGTTCGTCATCAGAATAATATACAGATATTATACATAATAATATTATTATTATTTATAATATTAATATTATTTATATTATTATTATAATCGTTTAAAAGCTAAATAAATCTTTTAATTAATTTTTAATTTATTAATAACTCGATATTTTGAAGTTTTAATATTATCTAATATCAACGAGTTAATAATTTATATATTTAAAATTAATATATTGTAAATTTAAAAAATACTTTAGAAAGAGGAACTATAATGCCACAATCCTGAAGTAGAAATCATTTGAAATTTCAAAAAATAAAAGTTATATAGGAAATTTTCTAAAGTACCTAAAATCGACACCTTGAAATTTAGGTTTGCAGGTTGCCACCCCCTGTAAAATTGCTGAAAATGTAGAGAAACGGAAAGAAAAACATCTGATTGTAAAAATATATTGCATTTTATTTGTTCTTAATCATATTTAAAAACATAATTATAAAAAAATTTGTGTAAATTGGCATGAAATTGCCCGACGAGCAATGCATCGTAATTCTTAATACCGCGGTCGCTTTTTCTAGGTCTACGCGCTGCCATACTACAAATATTTCAAAATTGTAAAAAATACAGTTTACTTTTGACTTAATAACAATTGTAATCATAAAAAAATCATGAAGGCTATTTTACAATAATTCGTACAAAAAATTGCCAATTTGTTTTATTTTTGAAATTCTTTTAGAATGAATTAAATTGAATATAATACAACACAGTAAAAATTTTTATCTTGAATTTTATATAAAAATGTTCCATTTATAATCACAAAACAAAAACACAATTTTAATTATTCACTTTTAAATTTACGCTTTTTCATACTTTCTTTGGTAGACACTGTAATATTGGATATTTTTGGACCAAAAGTAGTTTAAAATTGACCACACCTTCTTTGTTGACGATTTCAGTCGAAATTTTTTGTGTGGCCCGCTTAGATGCCGAAATTCACAGACCCTGGCAACCTGCAAGCACTGGCAACTTGCAAACCTCTCCCCTATATTTTTCTACATTTTTTCCAATAGCTTTATGGGTTTAAACCTTTTTTCAAGTTTAAATTTTAAAAGAACACTTTTAATAGTAAATCCATTTGTTAGCGATTTCTCTTGCTCTTAATTTTGCAGTAATGTTTCTATCTAGAATTTTTTTTCTAAATCTAAATTTAAAGGTTATAAAGGCTCATTTAATATCATTTGCATCTTGTATTTTTAGATTTTAAAGCTCACAATCTTACTTGGCTTGTAATCAATTTTGTGTTGTAGCTATACTTTCCCAAAGTAACGCTGTAGGTTACGAGCGTCAAATAATGTCAACTTCCTAAACTAGCATTTGATTAGCGTAGGATGGTACAACCTAATCTTTCCCTCCAACGGGAGAGACTGAAATCCAAAAATCAAGAACTTCAAAAATGAGATCCAATTAGTTAGCTTATGAATTACTTTGAATTAAATTACGTTAACATACTTCAAGTTTTACTTTTCTATTTATGCAGTAAGTATTTAAATTTAGTTTAATTTACCGTATCTGTTTATTTTGCTGAAGTTTTCAATCCAAAAGCAAATAACATTAAACGTAATTGAACCTGATAAATGGGAAAGTCATGTATTGTCACATCAAATCCTTTTAAATATTAACTCAATAAACTATAAAAATTTCAGCTTTGTGAATGCATTGAAAATGTTTAAAACTTCAGACTACATCGGAGCACAAAACCAATTTTTATGGCTTAAATTTTTTGTGTTCTGATTGTTTCTTAGATAAATTACATTTATTTCGTTGTTTATGTGAAAAATGTAAATTTCTTTGGAATACAAAAACAGGGTCACTACAGCCAGCATCAAAAATAAATTTTTTAGTAGATACGTAGGTATTATCTGTTTCCTGGCATTTTTTATCATGTTCAATGTTTCGATAGTATCATCAGATTAATTCTCTTATTTTGTAAAGCAGTAACCTAGTTCAGGAAATTAAACCAAAGGATTAAAAAAAATTACTTTTGGCTTGTTTTAAAAATCCGATAAGTAATTTAAACACATGCAAAATTAAAATTGGGGTTGGATAAGAACGATTACAGTGCTAAATTTCCTGAGTCCGTTTATGTTGTTTTGGAACCTACACACAGAAGCAGTTCTATAAATCAGTAGCCTTAGGAGGGTAAATTACTATAGTTAAACTGTTAGAAATTACTTCTATAAAACCGTGTACTTACCATTGAGAACGTGTACAGTGACATTAGCGGGACGAGCATTAGAAGGGTTACATTGGTAGTTTCCAGAGTCAGAAGATCGAGCTCTTTGGATCAGTAATATGCTGCGGCTAGTTTCTCCTCGTTCCGTTGCAACACTTACTCCACCTCGAGAACTTGAGTAGCTAATTATCTAAAATTATATTTGGTATTAAAATATAAATAATCAAGTGCATAAACTCACAAACAAATTTACATAGCATAGTAATTAATATATTTAAAAGGCTTAAAAGTACATAAAAGTTAATTACACTAGCCGGTACCTAACAAGATTTAAAACACAAATTGTAATCCTAACTTAATGTTATAAATTTTCACTTAGTCACTAAACAAAGTTTGAATTATATGTAGACAAACTACTTCAAATAGATTAAAACCAGATTAAAACTATCAGATTTTATCCCATGGTTTATTATAAGTGTTCCTGTAATTTCAGTTAAAATAATGTGATTTTATTAATCAGTTGTTAAATCGAGAAAAAAAGAAGCTTAAAAATATCTTTTAATTTAAGCTTAATTTATTAAACGATTTTCTCAATTAGGCAGGTACGTAATTTATTTATTGAGCTCAAAGTTATCCAATTTATAATGTAAATTTGTTGCAGTTTGTGATACCTAGTTTAAATTTAGTAAATTTTCAGTAGACTAGGCTTTACTCTCATTATAACTAATTCAATGTATCACGATAATCTTAAGTTAATATAAAAAATTTTCAGCCGAGTTTTGATAGCATGACTTCAGCAAACTTTATGGAAATTTTTGAACAAATAATATTTTAGTCTGTTCAGCAGAAAATGAGTTTCAAAAACTCATTAGTTAAATTTTTTGTCTACTTTATTGAATACCTATGCTTTTGTAAGTTCAAATGGATACGATTAGATAGCTTAAGTGCAAAGAAGAAAAATAATATTAAAAAATGGCGGAACTTGCGAAATACTTTATGAGTGAAAAAACTTTGTTTTAAAAATACAAAACTTAGCACTTATGACTAAAAGGTAACAATTGATTTTAATATTTAATAAGATTCTAAGCGAGGTACTTACTGCATCGTTGTGATTCCAGTAGATATAAGCCGGAGGTTCAGGACTGTGTCGTACTACACAAGTAAGGTTAATGGTACTTCCACGATCAATGAACAGTTCTGGGCCACCAACAATTTCAGTATCTGGTTCTAAAATAATATATTTTTTTAAATGTTGTAACACTACGGAAATTACAAGTGTCATAAAAAAGAAATATCCTGTCTAAATATGTAATGAATTGTATCGATATTATTTATGGTGTAAACGTTTCGTGGTTTAGAATCGCTTACGGTAGTAAATTTTGTTATTAGCGCAAGTCGGCGAATTGTGAGATAATTAGGAAAAAATATTTTTCTATGCGGATTTTTGCATTATTAAGGATTTTAATGATTTTAGTTCTATGTTATTACAGAATTTTTATCTAATTATCACTAAATATCGACTTAAAAACACTTCCAGTTTTCTTATTAGATAAAACATTAACTATGTATTTTTTTAACTAAAAGCGTTAAAGTAATATGGAGCATTGTTAGCCGAAGGCTGACAAAGTCATTGTCTGCCGCCACCGTATCATTGGTAATGCCGTTACTAAAAAACTACGTGTTTCTCAAACAAATCAAACTTTTATAAATTATTTATTTAAATATCAAATAAATTCCTTTTAACAGCTTAAGTAATTTTAATAAGTTTTTGAGGTTTAAAGAAAATATAACTTGTTTTACAACAATTTTCCTCATTATAATATACTTGTCATTTTTTTAAATTCTTTATAGGATTTCAAAATCTAAAATAAACAACTTAAAAAAATTGTATTTTTTATGTTTCACAAATATATTTTTGTTGAAGGATAACCTAATTTTGGATTTAGTTTGTATGAATATCCTTAATAACATTGTATCAAAGAAACTCTTCGAATTTAGAAACTGTCAAAAAATTTTACTTTTGATTGTTATTCATACTCGTATTTATTTCGATTTTTAAAAAATGTAAGCTTGCTTAATAAGATTTATTTTAAAATTTTTATTTTTCAGCAAGTGATCCTTTAGCATTTAAAATTTTATTTACAATGAAATATTTATGTACTTGTTTCTTTTCAAATGACAGAACAAAATTTGAAATGGACCAATATGTGCATCGATCTAAAATTTATTTCTATATATTTTTATCGATTAGAAAATTTTACGATGTATTATGTTTCGTATAAGCACAATCACAACTACATTAAAATTGTTAATTTGTGATTAAAGGGGAAGTCTACTGTGACGAGAGAAAAACCAGGCCAATTTTCCTGATTTTTTTTCTAACAAAATTATGATTTGTACATTAAATTAAACCGTCATCCTTATTATATATTCAAGTATTTGTAAAAAAATTTTCAAGTCAAAAAATTCAAAATTGCCGTCGTGGCATTCCTTCAACGCAGGTCTGTCTTTTTTAACAGTGTACATGAAATCTCACGTCTGGATGATCTAAAACAAAAAATAAAAAAATGGTTATCATTTACATAGTATTGACTTTCGTTTGTCAAGGGAGTTCTTTAATATCGTTTTTTGTTTAACTGTTATAAACAATAATAACATCAAATTTGGGCAAAAAAAGTAGAAAAAAACTTCAAGAATTTTTTTTTAGCGCCAAAATTTTTTATTAACAAAATCCTTCGACAAACGAGAGCCAATACTATGTAGATGATAACTATATTTTTTTTGTTTGTTTTAGATCACGCAAACTTGAGATTTCATGTAAACCGTTTGGACACCAAAAAAAAAACGGGCCTGCGTTGAAAAAGGTCCACAACGGCAATTTTGAATATTTCAACTTGAAAATTTTTTTATAAATACTTGAATATATAATAAAGATGACGGTTTAATTTAATTTAATGTACGAGTCATATTTTGTTAGAAAAAACATCCAGAAAATCGGCCTGTTTTTCTCTTGTTACAGTAGACTTCCCCCTTAATTGATGAATTAATTTTTTACTGATGGAAAAACACTATATTGAAATTAATTTAACGGATGAATATGAAAAGATGATTTTAGACACACTGCTAAATTAATGATCATTAAGACTCTTGTGAAATGGTATTTATCTAATCGAATACACATAAGAAAAATTCTTAAATTGTTATTGCTTCTGTTATTTATTTAATTATTATTTAAGTTATTTAAAAAAATTTAATAACTCTAGATTTTTAGTATGTCAAAAGAGAATAAGCTAATCATCATTTGTTACACAGATCACATAAAATCTGTTCTAACAAATTTTGATAACAATAAATATTAGAAAATATTAAAAAAAGAAGTAAAGTTTAGACGCTATATCGTGGCAGTGATGACGTATGTATATGTACAGAAACAAAAATTTGTTAGCTTTTCCTTCTACTCCCCACTGCACATAAAATGGCCACATTTCTGCCATGATTTAGTGTCAGAACCCTACATCTAAAATAATTTACTAATATTAAAAGATGTTATGAATTTTTAGGATCAGGCCATTATAGTGGAACAGCAGCTTTTAATTACTTCGAGATTCTTTGCAATTAGGAATATTTTACAAGCAGTTGATATTTTCAAGGATTGCATGAAACTTCCACGAGCAAAATTAGGTAAACAAGACTACTACTTGTAACTAATTTTACTACATAATCTAAAAATTTGTAATTCACTTAAATAATTTTAAAAGCTAATATTAATATTAAAACTACTAAATTATTAAGCAATGCAGTAATTAGAAACTTCTCCACTTAAAAGTTTCTGCAGTTGCAACTGAACAGCCTTAAGTTTGAAAGTGTTTTTTTTTTTGCAAAAACGTTGTTTTGTACTACTATTATATTGTTATATTTTTTAAACTATTGATTGAGAAAAATATCTTCGTCAAGATTTTCAAGTTTTGTGCCTTAGTTTCTGATGGTTTTAGAAAAATAAAATACATTTGTGGGTTTTTTATTTGAAACGATATGGAATCTGGAAATTTCATATTATATAATTTTTTGCTAACGGAATATAGTCCCAGTCATAGCCATGACTCTGTAAATTTTACCTACCTACTAACTGGGTAGGACACAAACAAACTAATCCTTTAGTTATTTTATTAGAAAACAAATTTTGTCCCAAATTAGCAACAAATTTAGTTAGTTTATAAACTATTCAGGAAAGTTGGCACCGGCTTACCGGCATTACAGCAAATAAAATTGTCAATTTTATTGGTTAGTTTATAAACTAATAATTAACTGTCCAATATAAAAAATATTGTTCTACATAGCGCGACGCGATGGCTATATATTTTGTAATCTATTATTTGTAGATTTGGTCTCTTTGTTATTGTTAAAATTGATAGTAATTCCTATTACCAAAAAGATAATCAAAATTAACTTTTGTAATTCATAATTATCCTAGAATTTTATAAATTCAAACAATTGGGTAAGAAAAAGGTAGAATTTTGGTAAGTCGACAATTTAATTTTATATGCCAATACTATCCAGTAAATTAAGCAGCTTTATAGCTGTGCATTGTCATGGTACAATGGTATTATCACGTCTATGTTGCTTATATGGATGAGCTGAAAGTACCGGTGTGGTGTTTGATTTTTGGCATTTTTTTTATGGGATTACATATCCAAATTTGATGTGAATTTTTTACCTCGAAACAAATGTAAGTTAAGAATAAAATTTAGCCACAAGCGACTAAATCCGTAGAATATGACGGGCGAGGAAGCAATTGAAAGTCTAATTAATTAAATTTATAGCCATTGCAATTATGGATGTGCATGAAGGTGCGTTGTCTTGATGAAAAATAATCTTCTTTTGAATATATGTTGCCGTTTTCTTTTAATTTCAGCATTCAAACGATTCAATAATTTTGCCCAATATTGCCCTACTTTTATCTTTTACTTTTCAAAATAGCCGATAATATAATTTATGCCATAAGAATCCGAAAAAACAGTAGCCATAAGATTTCCAACTAATAGAACTGCTTTTGTCTTCTTTTCCGTGCTAAATCTAGCAAATATTTATATGTTTTGGTTATATTTAAATATGTTACGGAATTTAAGATAACAAGCAAGAATACTTATATGTATTAAGAATAATTATGCAACTGTTTTGTTGTTTTTCTTTTAATAACTCTGAACGTAAGTTTCATTTTAACGTAAGTTGGCAATGCAACGACCCAGCCAAGACTTTGTTAGTTTTGGTTTCTTTGTAAAGAAAAAGAAAGTGTTTGAGTCTAGCAGTATGATTTTAAATTTTTATTTAAATTTATGAAAGTTTTACTTTATACGATTTTGTAGAAAAAATTGGAGTTTACCGTGATTGTTAACTAACTTTTTGCTGAAAATGTCTGCAAATGATGCACTTAAGTAAAAATTTTAAATTGCTTGCAGTAAGTCAAATTAAATTTATTTATAGTAGTACTTAGATCCAAAATTAGAAGACAAACACACAACATTTTAACCCTTATGTGACTGCATAAATTATCTTATGTACCACAGTGTATTTTGTAATAGTTTACAGTGCGTGGTTAATCACCTGTATCTTTTAATTATTGTAGTGATAAGTGACGGTCATTAGTAAATACAGTGCTTCACCGCCGACCACGATCAGTTCTCCTCAAGAAGATGCACTGGTTACCTATGTATTTTGATAGTAGCTTTTCTGCAGTATAACATATGTGTGCCTTAGCTCTTTTTGGGTCTGCATCGCTTTTATCCCTTTTGTTCATCTTTTTTATGTCCCGACTTTATAGTCACAGAAACGAAAATGAAATGCACGACGGCATAGCATAGTCAGAAAAAAAACCCACCTACCAGAAGGCGATGATACTTCTTCAGGGTAAAATAACTTCAACCTCGTATTTCTTAATTTGATGCACTAATAAAAACTAATTCAAAAAATATTTTTATTTGAATATTCGTATTCGAGTGTACTAATTAACTGCATTTCATATTTAAATGAGAAAGTGTTATTGTCTTACCAAGTAAACAAATTCCTTGTCTAAAATAAATTTTATTTATATTATATAACATCTTTCAGAAGAAAATTGTCGCATTGCCGGAGATATTTTTGTATCGAATTTAAAATCATTTTAGTCTTAGTAAGAGAACACGCTTGTATCTTTCAACCAAAAAAGCTTTCGACAACTGACGGTGAGTAATTTTTAAGATTATACAGAAATATGCTGTGATAAAAGTTGCTCATTATATTTTTATTTCTTTACGTCTTGTTATCAGTTTCTTATCAAAGCAATTTTAAAACTATATGACATCGGAGTTGCCCCGTGTTAGTGAGAGAAGAACAATATTTTATTATCATTTTGATGTGTTAATTCAATTAATTCTCAATCAATTGTTACCCTTCGCCTCCGCACTTTATAAGGAACAAAATAAGGAAAACAAACATTTAAGTATGTTATTCTGCGTGTGAATGCAAGGTAAGCGTCAAAAATAATGTCTGTGCTGCATTAATGATAATTTTCTTATTATTTTTGGTTAAAAATATTTATACCTTGGTATCTTCTCATTCCGCGCTTATGTAGCTAGCTCTCGGACTATTAGTGCTAAGATGAAAGTTCAAACTGGCTAGCAAGGCTTACTAAAGCTGATCTCGGTTATTTGTTTTTCTGATCGATCCATAAATTAGCTTGAAAGCTAACATGAGAATTAGTATGAGCCAAACTGATATAATTACAGTTGTTTCCTGCAAGAATTGGCAGGAGACGCTCCGCGTCTGCTTGAACTAGCGTTGGATGTTATGTGTTACTATAGTCGTCAGGGAGATGGTTTGTGAGTCAATGTTTTTTTAATGGAACCTTTATTTAGTTTGCTTCGCAGATATAGAATTCAATAGTAAACTCAATTTCTATTTTCAATCCCTTTGTAAGCCTTAGAGGAAAGAACTAGCATTCAAAAAATATTTAAAAACAATGTTTATTAATGTACCTACTAAATTACAATCACTATTATCATTTACTTTTTTTGTAATTAAGTTCGAATTAATGTTGAATATTAGTATGGATTAATTTGAGCAAAACAACGATTTTTCATTATTATTTCGTTCAATTTGCAATGTAAACTTACATTTATATGATATGTAAGCCTAATCAAAAAACCCAAATTTGCCACCTTACGTAATCTTTACTTCCTTTTCTGCTTCTTTAATCAAAAAAGTATCTACTTATTATATTATCATTTCATATTGGAAGTAATTTACAAGGTATGTAATATCTTTAGCTTCTATAAAATTTCTTCAAACAAAATCACAATTTCTGAAAAAAAAACCCAGAACTTTATTGTTGCAAAAATATTTTTAAACTGCATCATATGTTATTTACCAGTAAAATTTGTTAATGAAACTTAGAGTATGTTTTGGTAGCAGTAAATAATGCCAAATATGTACAGCCGTAACATACAATTGTATTTTTAAACGCTAGAAAAATTACATTTTCACCAGCTAAATGTGATTTCTGGAACACTGCGTGGCAGGAAAGGAAAGTTGACAGACAGCTTTAGGAAACACATATTTATAGAAATGCAAGCTCGTAGTCGTGGTTTGTTATTAATTACGTCATGAAAAGCTAATTGTTATGTTGCATTCTATATTTACTTGCATGTTCATTTTTTTTCCATTTTAGATGGATAATGCAATATCGAGGGGTAAATACGATACCGATTTTGCTTCCCTCTATGATATAATCTCATACATTTCTTAAATATGCAGGTAAATGGAAAATCTTAGCGATTCGTGCTTTTGTTACCTTATAAATCTTCATTGCTTGAATTATTTATGAGTATTAATTCACTCCTTTGGATAATTTTATCAAGTCAATGTAAATTTAAAACCAGCGAGTGGTTTTAAAAGTATTGTAATTTAAGAATATGCATGAGCACTGGTAGCTCATTCGGCATTCATTTCATTATTTACGAAGAACAATTTATACAGGCTGTTACAAATTTAAAGTCACTATTAAAATGTTGTAAATTGGAAAAGCTGATTAAAATAAAATAAAAGTTGCGTAATTTATAATAAATAGTTTAAATTTTAATCAATTTTTGAAGGTTCTTTTTAAATATTTCTAATGTCACAGATCTTACAGTTCTTTAACAAATTTATACAATATTTGCAAAATACTAAACCAAGTTTACTAAAAACGGCTGTAATACCACTAGTGCTTTGGCGGATATGGTCTATCCTCCAGCATTTCATGAAAGAAGTTTTTGCTTGATATCCTGAGCGTGAAGCAACGTTTTACTATTCAATTAATAATATTGTGCATTCTCCTATGCTAACTTCTTAACTATCTAATATGTTATGGTGTGTATAATATGTATGTAGCACGCAAATAGTAATTTTAGACAAATAGCTGTTTCCTTAGTTAAATAGTATCAGACTGAACCGTTGTTGGGCAAATAGAGTTGAGTTCGGAAAATATTTTAATTAGCTATATACCTACATAATTATACCAGTGGCCCACTTTACAGCTAAACATACGAGATTAACATTCTGACAGATAAGAATAAAGAATTGCATCAGTTGAAAGAGATATTTTCCATTTATAACGTAATAATACAAGCAATGCAGACCTAGGGCTGAGTTGACGATAAATCGCCTTCCTTCCTGTTTAATTTGTCTAGGAAACTTTAGAGTGTGACGCAGCCGTATTTACGGTAATAACGTCTGCAAAAAATCCCAGATTTCACCACAGAGTGCGGATGTCCACCGCGGGGTCAAGCTAAGAAATTCTGTGCAGTCCGTTCGAGTTTTGAGATATCATTTACTTAGAGCTGACTAGTTCGTACTTAAGCTATATGGCAAAACAAGTTTAACATAAAAAACTAAGCCATTTGCAATTCTTAAAAAAACAACAATTTTTTATCAACATTTAGAGCGGAAATCAATTTTTTGCTGGGCCAGAGTCAAACAAGAAGCGCAAAATTCAATATTGTTCTTGGAAGTCATTTTTGGTTAAAAGCTGAATTTTGTTTTATATATCTAAACATTTTTCCGACCACAAACTTGATTAAAAATTTATTGTGTAGCCGTAAAATGTGCAATTTAAGACTTGCAGTTCAATTTATTTCTGAGATCCATCACATCATCTTGTGTTCCCAACTAAAGAAACAAATCACTAAAACTAGGTTTTAAAATTCATCCCCCCGCAGTGATACGCGTACCTACCATAAGTTGAGAACCCCTGTTGTAGGGTGTTTCCTATGTAAATGCAAATTACTGAGCTTATTTCATAAAAACATTTCATACACGCACAGATTCGAAAATGCTTCCTAAGGGAGCTAAAGCAATATAAGGTTTTTTAATCTAACTAGCTTTTCCCTTAAAGGGGTGAGTTGAAAAACACTTCCAGTTACACAGATATTTATATTTCCATAATGTACAAATTGTTTGACCGATTTGCATGCAATTTTCACAATTTATTACTATAATTTCTAGGAAAAATAATCAGTTTAATTTTTAACGCTACGAGTAGCAATAAAGCACTTGTAGGCTACACAAATTTTTTTTAGTTATAAAATTAAATTATTTGCTGAATTTGTGAAACACCTGGTTACTTCTAACGCAATGCAAATAAATATGTATTTGTCTTGTCAACTAAATTTGAATTGATTACCTTAAAACTTGTATTATTCGGTTCTTTTGCAAATTTTTTAAACATTTTTTTGGAGGTACTGAATACATCACGCAATTTTGCAAATTTTTTTTCTATTTAAACAGGAATGCCTTAACAAATTAATATTACTTGGATTAACAAAAAAATAGTTACTTGAACAATTACTTTTGTCGTAACTGCAAGAAGTTTTGTTGTAGAACCAAAACACTTTGTAGAAACTACATATGTATATTAACTAAAATATTTCTTTGTTATAACAAAATCTTCCTTACGGCAACAATTCCTTTCTGCGAGTGCAATCGCTTTGTCACTTTCACATCTTTACCGTTCTATCGAATATTATAAACAAGATTGGCATCGTACACTAAAAAGCAATTTTGGGGAATCTCTTGTATATATTGTGTGTGCCATATGGGTTGGTGATCGATATTGATTAGATGATTTGAAACCGCCAAGTCGCTTCGCTAGTATAGCTTCTAAGTAATTCTTGTTTAAGATAATTTCCTCCTGTTTAATATATTTGAGATCAGTTACCTCTTAAGTTTGGTTTTTGATAAAATAGTGTAAATGAAAATTTATCATCACTAGAACATCCAAGAATCAAGAACTGCATGAAGAAAAAGTGTGTATAAATTGTTTATTTCTATATTACCTGTTTATTTTAGAAAGTAATTGAAAACGCCAACATGTGATCACAAAAAAATAACTGAATAAGCATTTTATCAATATTTGAAGTCGAATTTTTTATCAATTTCTTTTGTATATTGTAAAAATTTTAAATGTTTATTTATGTTGTTTTAGCCAATTTGTGAAATTAGATGCGAATTCTTATGCAAATCATAACTGTCAACACTTGGTGAATTAGTTTTCCGTGACACCAGGTATCACGTTCAAGCATAATATTACTTTTTTAAGTTGCATAAAATTGGTTAGCTTCTATAGGGTTTTCCAACAGAAGCGCGCTGGAACTTTAACAGTATATAGCGACCATGTTGATAAATCTACAGCTGTCAAATTTAGAAGTTATAGTTTGGGAAATCATCATTGAAAGTTCTAGTATTGAACAACGTCTGAAAATCATTAAACTTTTTTGAAAATTGGTTACGTTGACTTTTAAGACATTTGCGACTTATTTGCATTAACCCGTGATTTAATGTAACCCCACAAGAAAAAGTCAAATGACGTTAAATCACATGATCTCGGTGGCCAGTTGACGTAGTCGAAACGCAAGATAATCATGCCATTGAATTTGTCGTGCAGGAAGATCCATTGTTGCATATGCTGTGTGGCACGTAGCGCCGTCTTGTTGAAACCACATGTCGTTAAAATAAATATCTTCTAATTTCCGCATATTTTTCATAAAACATTTGTTTCTCAGTGCCACTGGTCTTATATATATTACAGCTCTACAGGCCTAGAAGGCCCATGGCTTCATTCCCTGTCTACTTTAACCTGTCTTGTAAACTCTCGTGTGTGACGCAGCCGTATCAACGGTAATGACGTCGACACAAACATCAGGGATCACCACAGGAGTGTAGATGCCCACCGGAAGGCCGAGCCAAGAAATTCTGTGCAATCCGCGATTTGAACCCAGAATTTCCGCTCTATACTCAACCAGCGATCACATCACTCCACTGCTGTGGCGTCACTGGTCTTATGATAGTTTTATATATTTTTGTTGGTCTTGTTATTAATGTATACTTCAGTATGTGTTGTAGCATCTAACTGCAAAAACCTTGGATTACCTTTTGTTAATTACCCTAAGTTAATAATCCTTTAAGATTATGTAATTTTAAGCACCCCTTTCCTAGTAGCACACTTTATCTTGTAAGACCGGTCTAGAAAAATATTTTTAGTTAAAACAGCGTTAGTAAAAACAGCCCTAAGTGTTTGGAGCGGAGGAGACCGGAGCGGAGTGTGCGGACATTAAAATCTAATGTTGGTAATGGATTTAACCGGTAGACCTGCGCTGGTCGGTAAACCGCACGCTATCGCAGCACTGTTTTTTTTTTTAATAAAATGAAAGTAGCAAGTAAAAGTCTTCTATCCAATAATCTGTTATTTCTTATAAGTAAATAAAACTTTGGAAACAAACCGAATCTTGTTAATTCATTCATTCTCATTAAAAATCAACCAAACTAAAATGATGGAGGTTACAGCAGAAGAACTTTAACCAAAATATAATCAGTTTTTTAAACCGTTTCTTCAAATAAATATGCAAAATTTTAAGTTTATTGGTGCACACGTTTTCTTGAATTCGTATCCAAATAAACTGTTCTCATATACATCCAGACAAAATCGTTCACGTTGAAAATGATATCTTTAAATAGAATTTCTAATGCTTCTATGCAAAGTTGGTTTTTAATTTGATTGTAGTACCATGTAAACGGGAAATTAAAAATAATGAGGCATAACTGATAACAATGTAATAATCATTTCAATCTGTTTGAACAAATTTAAAAATTTGTTTGACGATAATGTTTATTACTCTTTTCTAAGTTCAAAAACAACCGAAAACAATAAAATTTAGTATCACAATTAGTATAGTACTATAACCCAGTAATTATTATTAACCGGGGAGTAATTACCCTTAAAAGAGTAATTTAGCAAATGAATAACTTAAAATTTTCATTTATTAATTGAAACTTTTGATTGATTTTTATTTTATTCACAAAATTATTCAAGCATTACGACACGCAACTCGGTTCTTTAAAGAAAAACTATAAAAATAAATAAAAGGGTGCAATCAACGTAATAACAAAAAAGGTCATGAAAACATTTGTTCAGTGATAGGTAACTTTAGACTTCTACTATTGTTAAAGGGGTAACAGGCTGTAAAAGATTAACAATCACAGCTATAAACCATTTCTATTGGTCAGTTAGTGCCAACGCTCCGTTAAGTTTTATGAAACCACACATATAATGTTTACTGACCATTAGTTAAAATTACGTGAAGATTCTATTACGATCGCTACATAAACATTTAATTCTTTTATTTCTTTAGGTAATTAAAATAATTACAATAAATTAAAAAATTTTTAAATGAATCTTTCAGTATTGAATATAAAAAACGATGAAACGCCGGAAATTGAAGTAGGATATTGATTTATGGTACTCATTTATTCCTTTTACATGAAATAAAATTTGAATAAATTTTTTACACTATTAGAAAAAATTTTAAAAATTTAAATTTTTAATAAAACGACGATTATACGTTAAAGAAGAACATTAATCTGTAGTAAATTTTAAACAGTTGTAAGTGAAATTTAAAAGTGGAAGTGATTATGCAGTTTATGCTGCTTAAAATTTCATTAATCCTTCAATTTATTAGTTATTTTAGTTCCTCTTTTGTTGCGCTGCTTGATATTTTTTTTTGATTAAAATTTTCACATTTTTTGAGAATGGTGGATATTTGAATGTTATTCTGCGACGAACAATATTAAGTATCAAGAAGCAAGATTATGAGTGAGTATGGGTGCGTATTGATCGTCACTTGAAACAAACATTTGCTGAATTTTATTTGATGTTCCAAATCAAACTAAAACCAAATTTAAAGTAAACAAAATCTTGCGCTATTACTCTACATGAACCTTATGAATAATTAATGGTCAACATTTGCATATTGTTTTATAACATGTTGAAAGCCTTGATCTTTCGTGTCAATGGTTTTAAATGTTTTAATTACATGTTATTTAATTATACATGCTAAACACTACTTAAAATAATAATTCGTTCCTGGCAAGTTATTTCTAATAGTATATCCATATTACGCTACAGTAAGCTGATCTACATATACACGAAAAAAAGCTATAAACTGTTTTACAACAAATTTTACTGTTAATTGGAAAACTGTAGGTTCATCCTACAGAAAGTTGCTTGGGGTTGTAAAAAATGTAAAGTAAATAATTACTTTTGATTTTAATTACTACTTTACTTAAATAAACATACCTATTACTGTTAGATGTATATAGTGGCTTAGATGTGGAGTGGAAGACACCTGACATTCATATATTCCAGAGTCTCTATGTTGCGGATATTTTATTTGAAGGGTCCAATCTTCAGAATGAGGCTGATGGATTGCTCTAAACCTTTGATCACTTGTGTAAGTATATCTTCCAACAGTAAGCAAATGAACATCTCGATGTCGTACCCAAGAAACTTGCAAGGATATCTAAAATAAATAATTAATTTTGTTAGCTGTGCATACTATGTTAAGTTAAACAAGGTACAAGAACGCGTACTGAAAAAAAATTCCAACGGATTAATTAATTTTTCAAACCGAGTTAATGACTTTGTTAATGTATCGTGCTGAAGCGCGTTAGTAATGTATAAAAGCAAGTAAATATGAATAAATTATTTCACTTTAAAGATAAAGTACTCACCGTTCTGTTCGCTAAATTTTTAACTCGGCAATTGAGGTAGGCAGTTTTACCTAGCAAGGCCGTAACGTTTTTGGACGCATTTGTGTCAAAGTATGGTCCTTTATTGAAATTTGTGCTATCGGTTAACGAATTTGAGGGAACTCCATTATTTGATTGAACTGCACATAGTACTGAAACAAAATTCAATGTTTAAATGAAACGTGTAGACATAGGAAATACATTCTTTCTATTATTTAAATATTATAAATGAAGCAATGAAGGATAAAATGCGCTCTTGGCGCTTTTTAGTTCGTCGGTTAAAACTGTTTCTTTCAGTAAGTTTATACAAACTGACACTCCAACAAACAAGAAAAATAAATGGGCCTTTGTAAACTTACTTTTCAATATACTGCGATGTTAAAACTTCTTTAATAATTTAATACAGCGTTTTCGCGTTGGCAATTTTAGCAACATATTATACAAACTTTGGATGGGTAATTTTCTTGAAAATTATAATTGGAATAAAATCTGTGGTTATTCTTAGTCCTTGTTCATGATCATATTGATTTAGTGTGATTACCGATTAAGCACATAAACGAAAATTTCATAGTCCATTTCTTCCATAACTTTGTGTGACAAAATAGAATTTGTTGAATTTTTATTTTATAGTATTGCATAAGTTTCGAATAAAGGATAAAAATTTATATATTTACGCATGCGTGAATACTGATGTTTTATAGGTTAACCCTTATGTTACCAGACAAAATAACGTCACAAAAATACGCACCATGTAATCCTTTTACACGACTATGAGTGGATTAACGAGATTACCACAAATATTGAAACAAAATAAAAGTTTCTTTCTTTCTAAAATTTTTTATGTGAAATTCATATAGGTACCAAATACATTTGATCCTTTTGAATGCTTTTCATTTCTTATCCACAATGCACAAACAACATTTTCACCTTATGTATATTATCCTCGTTAAATAATGCTTCTCTATCTGTCGGTATTCCAGATGAACCACAGCATTATAAAAAAGATTGGAATACTTTCAGAATAAAGGATCCGATACGGTAGTTTCCTATTGTAGGTCTTTATGCTGTGGTGTTAATCGCAATGCTTAAACACAACTCTGTCAACCGTACTAACGAGCTCGACCTGTTTATTCTAAAAAGACAGTAGACCCTAAATGAAAAATTTACATAAACATTTTGTTAAGAATTTTTATGCTTTTATTTGGTTACATAAGGAAAGTTATCATCCTAAATCTTGGTTTAAGTTAATGAATGGTAAGCTTCGTAAAATTACATTTGTTTTAATAATTATTTTTATAATATATGTAAAGTATGTAAGGTATGTTTATCTTGTCAAAAATTTAAACCTTACTTGCATGTCAAGTGACTTTATTCAAAGTATTATACTAATTACAAAAAGCACACAATAAAGTTGTGGAAAATGTCGATAGTAAGAGTAAATATAGTTGAATAGCAAACTTGTTCAAGTCTGACCATAAATAATAGTATACAGGGTGAATGAGACCACCCGTATCAGCAATTTTTTTCTTAAACGGTTAGTCGTAGAGAGTTGGGTCAAAAAATTTTATTATAAAAGCCGTAATAAAGAATCAAATGATGATATTATTATTTCCGGGAAAGGTCGGCATCCCTAGTAGTTTGCTCCAAAATATCCAGAACTCCAGAATTTTAAATAGCACTATAGGTCAAAAATTGTATTTTTGAAAAGATCTTAAAAAAATAAGCAAGTTTTGCAGGAAAAATTTTTTAATTACTGCTACCCCTTTTAAGTAATATCCAATTGAAATTAATCTGGGGAAACACCAACACTGTAAACTTAAAAGAAATTCAGTTTTTATTTTTTCACATTTTGTCAAAGTAACACAGAAAAAAAAGGTGTACTTAAAAGTAGAACAATTTGTGCCTAGATTGTCTACAGGTACAAATTGGGTGAAAATTAGGTACAATTGTACTTAATTTTAGTCAAATTCAGTCATCTCTAGCGCAATTGTACTATTTTATAGCACAAATTGTGCTAAATTTTTACACAATTTGTACCTGTAGACAATCTAGGCATAAATTGTTCTACTTTTAAGTACACATTTTTTTCTGTGAATAATATTCAATAATATGTGAAACAAATTTCAAGTTAAAAAATTGAAAATTGACCAAGTTACAGCAAAAACAAAAAAAGTTTTGATAAAAATGGGATTTAAAGTTTTAAAATACGCATATCGTACTTAGTCCGCTCTCACTAAATACGATGTAACTTGGTCAATTTTTAATATTTAAACTTGAAATTTGTTTTACATATTATTGAATATTATTACTTTGATAAAATGTAAAAAATTAAAAACCCAATTTTTTTTAAGTTTATAGTTGTGGGGTTTTCCCTGCTTAATTTCAATTGGGTATTACTTAATAGGGGGGGGGGGGGAATAATAAAATAATTTTTCCTACAAAACTTGCTTATTTTTAAAAGATCTTTTCAAAAATACCATTTTCGATCTATAGTGCTATTTAAAATTCTGGAGTTCTGGATATTCTGGAGCAAACTACTCGGGATGCCGACCTTTCCCGGAAATATAGTAATATTACTATTTGATTCTTTATTACGGCTTTTATAATAAAATTTTTTGACCCAACTCTCTACAACTAACCGTTTTTGAAAAAAATTACTGATACGAGTGGTCTCATTCACCCTGTATATTATTTAACCCTTTGAAAGCGCTAAACAATACAAAAACGGATCTAAAACCTACAAATTTTCTATTATAAAGTAATGTGCTATAAAATTCCTTTCATTTTGTTATTCTTATTTTAATATACTAAAAGAAAATCTTTCCAGGTTTTATTTTATTAAATGACGAATGGATAGAAAAAAACAGTGCATGAGAGGCAAGGCGACAAAGGTTAAATAGAGTTAACTCCACCAAAGCATTTTGAAAGTGGTTTCTATCATCTAAATTTAGTTTTGTTGACTTATATACCTTGTCCCACCCATGCGTAATTTATTTTCAGTTTATTCTTGGATGGATGCCCGTATTGACAACACCATTTGCCTCTGTAAATAAAATGTATTCTCTTGTAAGTAATACAAATTCATTTGCTAAAACATTTTTCCCATTGTCATTTTATGAAAAAATCATACTGTAAAGTTGGCTGAAACTAAGTTAAGCCATCAAAAGGAAATATCTTGCGCATTAAATGTGAAAGGATAACGTGCCATTGCTGTCGTGATTTAATTTACTTCTGAACTTATAAACGCTTTAAATTGACATCCCTCAAATATAAAAATGGACTGAATCAGACGATCTGCGCATTTTAACTTAGCTTGAGCCAACTCTACATATTTTCTTCTAAAAATTCTTACTTAATTAAGCTGTTGAAACTACACGATAACGTGTATATCAAATTTTTTTCATAAAATTGTTATAATTTATTTTTTGCGTTGACATCATTCAACTAATATTCTTGTCCTCAGTTGTTTGACTGACGGTAGCAAATATCCCAAAAATCTCTCAATTTTGCGTGGTAGCACAGAAATCCCGACTTTTGACCTAATCGTTTGAGGGCAATATGACAAACTAGGATTGTTTTAAAATTATGTTATTTGTTGAACTACAATAATATCTGCAAAAGTTTATAATAAATTTGTGATGAATCCAATGGATTTAGATTTTTTGGATTAAACTTAACTTTCTGGTAGACTGCGTCATGATCTTAAGTAAAGTTTTTCTTTATTGATAACAAATATAAAACCAGACTAAATAATTCAATTCAATGAAAAGTTGCAGGATTTTGATTTGACAAGGGATGTCGTTCTAGGGATTTTTTTGTTTCTGGAATTTGTCTTGTAAGGATTTTATATTATCATATTGTTGACGGCAGCCTTTTTAGCTTTTCGGCACTTTCATTCTCGGAATTTTGAGTAGAAGATTTTTGGGATTTTATACATAATGCTTTGCAATAAATAGCTAAAAAATTGTTTTCGCTTTTAAATTGAAACAAAAGTTTTTATTTTAATGCATAGATTTAACGATTTTCTTTTTGTTTTAAAAATAGGGAGAACAATTCTGAATTCAAAACTTGGAAAGATCTTCTTAGTGGTGTAATAGTATGAAATAACATTTTCAAGTCAAGAAAACAAATTACAATTGAGATATTTTTTTAGCAAAGGCCAATATTCAAATTTCACTTTTACGAACTTCTTCACAAATTTTAATTTAAGAATTTATGTTTAAATAAGAAAAAATATTTTGACAGTTTATATTAACACAAAATTTATGTTATGGCAATGAAATAACTTCAGAAATTTTTATTTGAAATTTGCAAAAGTTCTAAAATTTGAAAATCTTAAAGTGAAGTTGAGAAAACATCTCAACGAGAATTTGAAATATTGTATGGGATTTCTTAGTAATCTACTGCAGCCAAATGATTATTTTGCAGATCAAGTGCATCGTCCTAAATTGTGGTAGATAAACTCCAGATTATACGATATACTCATGCCCCTAGAGACATTCCACTTGAAACTGCTTTGAGTTACTTTTCCGAAAAATATATAAAAATTATTATTGCAAAACTATAATTTTTTTTTCTTTTTTACAAATTCTGTACCAATTTTTGTCAATTCATACAAATGAGCTGCGACATTACAGACATTTTTGCTTATTCTTGTGTAACAGTTACATTATTAATTATTTAAAATTTAATCAAATTTAAATTTATTTTTCCATTGTACATTTTAGGAAAATTACTTCCATTAAACATTCCTTCCATCTGCTGGATAGATTTTACATTTTCTTGTGCGAAAATAAATTGATTACAAAGCAAATCGCCTTGTAATGACGAAATGAAAGAACGCGATAGGTTTTTGATCTTATTTTTTGTTGGCTATGGTAACGTGACAACCAAGAAGAGACGACTAGTCACGTTAAGAACAGAATGGTAAGTTTGCGTGATGAAATTTACACGAACGCTTGGGGATTCAAAAGAGAACTTGAATTCTCTGCACGCCCATGATTGTCGCAAGCCAAGCATAATGAAAACTAAGTGATCCGTCGGGCTAAGTAAGTTTGCGGTTTAAGGACTGTTAGTACAAGGACTAACATGTTTAATATTTATCATATTTTGTAAGTTAATTAATACATTTAATTAATTATTATTAATTAAATAAAATTAAAATTAATTTTATACCAGACGATTTTTACCCAAATGGAAATATAACTTTTACATAAAATGAAATTGTTGAAAAATATTAAAATATTCTGATGTCGCTTAACACTGCCCTTGTTTTCATTCATTCTCTAGCGGTTTACACAGCGTAGGAAGTTTAAGTTTGACACAATGATTCTACATGACAAGCTTTTGCTGAAATGAAAAGTGTAACATCACGCACAAGCGTAGAAGTGCGAGTTTCAGAAAATTTTAATTTATTGAAGTTGAAATATTACATTTTATTATTCGGTAGGATATACTTTAAAAGCAAGGTTAAAAATCAACAAATTCTAAGGTATTAATAAAAAATAAGCTGTAAGTACAATAATATTAAAGTTCGAATACCATAAACCCACTGAAATGCTTAAGAAAAGTCGAAGCAATAACAGTGCAACGAACTTTAATACAGAGTAGGTATAGGTTCGTGTCAAAGTTCACCATTTTGAATTATATAGAGTTCTGATTTGATTGAGATTAAAATAAAATATTATTACATGTTTAGCTTGTCGATTTAGATTTCTGAAAGCAGTTGTTTGTTAAAATTACAGTTTACCCCACACCTCATTTTGCAATAAAAACTTTAGGCTATATATCAAAACCTAATTGGACCATTTAACCCTATTATTCAGTTGTAGGTTAAACTGAAAAATTTAGGTTAACAAATAAAATATAACTATACTAGATGTTTTGTTGATTAACCTAAACTTTTTGAGGATTAGTGGTTTTTAATTTTGTCTAAGAAAATGATAATTAATGTCTAGTCAATTGGATTGGTAGAACAACACATCACATTTCAGTGTTTCCGTATAATGATTTTGAGGTTAGAATCTTTGCAATAATAGTAATTTTTATTTTCAGTAATAAATCTTCTAATTAGATAGAACGTTTACCAAATCAGTACAAATCTGGTACTTTAAAAAATTGGTTAAGTATGTTCGACTTGACGCCCGTATCATTCCAATGTTTCTATCGTATCATTACGTATCATTAAAATATTCTCCAAGATCACTTTATTTCTAAAAGAGATGCCTGCGTCATACAGGCTAGGTTTTCGGGTCAAGGATTTGCAAAATCTAAGTATCGGTTTTTACAATATGCTCAAGGCTAATATTGTGCAACAGTAGATGTCATTTCAACCATCTCTACCAAAATAAATGATTGTAAAGTTTTGTTTACATTTTAACAAATATTTATTTTGCCAATATTAACTGCCTAGGCAAAAGCTATTTCCCTAAATTTACTATTTGTCTGCAATATATTATATATTAATATACAAATATTTATATTAGTTAAAGTGACTTGCCGTTTATTATAATTCAAAGATTTTACAAGAAAATAGTTTAATTCCATAAGTGAATATTAATATTAAATATTCAATGTTATTGTATAATATGAAATACTTACTGCATTGGCATTGGTTAATATACGTAATTATCAGCAAAATATATTACACAATATAATATTGATTAATATATTAGACCGTCTAGGGACTGCATTAATGAAGTAGTATAAAGAAACTTGGATCTATTACATGTTATATTTAATATTTAGTTGGTTGTTTTTTCTCCTTTTCGAAAAAAGTTTAGTTTTTCTTTGAGTCTTTCTTTGTTTTATGACATAGTACCCCGTCTATTGCAAAAGTAGTTATTATCAATTTAGATAATCAGGTATTGGGATGTCAAGCGTATTCTTGCCGTTGACCGCTTTCTGGTAAGTAAAATTTCCGCAGACTGCACAAATAACCTTTTTTTACCCCTTTTTTTATTTTTGAACAATATATCTATCCTAAAATATTGTAATGTTGGCCCTGCCAAACTGTCAACGTTCGACTGTTATAGACAGAGACGAACTGACTTGGGCTTAGAAGCTCCTACTAGGTTCAACTGCAAAAACATTGTTTTGCTCTCTTATCTACAGGTTTTCAAAATCTTTTTCACTAGATTTACGATTTTCTAAAAATTTGTAATTCTTGGCAATTTTGATTTTTAATTTTGTAAAAGTGTAACTTGAAGAATATTTCAAGCACCTCTTTATGATGCTGTTTTCAAAAGTCTTTAATTTTTAGGATCAGACTTTTTTACTTATGGGCAATTCTAATTTAATATAACGTCATACTTTTGCTTTTACTTTTATGTGACACCCCCATTAAAGACTTCAATTTGGCTAAAGTTTCATAAACAAATTATAAATTTAATAAAAAATTAATTAAGCGCTAAAATTTTAGGAGTATGATGTTAACTATAAGTAACGAACAACACAAGAAATTTTATTTAGAAACTCTTTAAAAACTTTTTAAAATGTTTTACGAAAAAGTTGAAAAATATATTATAGTAAAATTATTATAGAATTAACATGATAATACAATATAACGCTATTTTAAGCTTATTGGCTACCGACAGTCGTATCTAGCCAGATAAAAATTAAAAATGCAAGAATTGACCAAAAAAGTACGACTGACGAGAGTCAATAAAATTTAAATATCGTTATATCGTATTATAATGTTAATTCTATAATAAGTTGACTATATTTTTCAAGTTTTCTTTATAAAAACAGCATGTTTTTTGCCCCCTCCCCCCGCTTTTGCAATAATACATACTTACTTGTATCACCCTATTCTTGAAATTTATTTTTTAAGATTTTTATTCTAAAAGTAATTGATAATTACGAAGATTGGATCGGATAGAAAAGGAAATCTAATCTAATCTCTTCCTTCTTAAGTTTCACAATTGATTTTATAAATTTTGTTAATATAATCGAGTCATGCCAGAAAGGTCGTGCTTATAATAATCTAAATTCTGCATTTTTAAAATTTAGATTTATTTTAACTGCAACCAGCAGAAGATCATTTTAATTTATAAGAAATTTAAAAAGTTTTGTTTCCTTCATATATTATAATTTGTCATTATCATTTAATTTATTAAGTTCAGTAATTTTGACGAAGATTACAATAAAAATAGCAAAGCATCAAATATTATACATATCTAATTTTTATTAGTTCACTACTCACAAATATTATAAAATATTAAAAATGGCGAAAAGATGATCTGGAATTGATGATGGCGATTGTTTAATATGTCCTTTTTTTTAATTACTACTGTTAATTTAAAAGTGTATCGTTGAACTGTTGAAATTATAACAATTCATAAAGATTATAAATCAAAAAATTTGATACAAAATTGTTTAAATTGGGAACAATAATACGCGTTCCAATACCGGACGTAGATAAAGCTCGTGAGTCGCTGAAACATATTCATTGGTTGATATAACAGAAGTAAATGACGGCTTGTACTATAAGCTTTGTAAGTGGTATCTACTTTTGTTTTATATAGGTATGCCAGAATGAAAAAAAGATACAATGTCACCATTAATTCTACTGTCCTAAAGCATAACATACTGTACAAGAACCCAATTCAATCCCTGCAAAGAGAAAATTATTAATCTGGACAGTATTTTTTTTTAAATTTTTTAGATTCATGCCGCAAGCGTTTAAAAATATAATTCTAGTGTTTTCGAGTAGGTATACCTTGCAGAAAAAGAATTATTTAAAGAATTAACATAAAATTACATTTAAAATAAAAAATAATATTAAATAATAAAAAATAATTTTATTATTTTAATTTTTATCACCTTAATTTGATATTATTTAAAAAAAAATATTATTAATAATTAATTATCACGAGTTAAAAACTTAACAATTTTAAATTTATAATACCTTCCTCATGTTTATAATCTTTTCAAGTTCAATTTATATTCGTCAAGTTTGACAACATAAAAACGCAATTTAACTTCAATTAATAAAGTTAAAAAAAGTTTCATCTTTTTTGATGATACTATTGCTAATGAATCCAATCAGTAACGGCCAAAGCCAAGAAGTTTTAGTGGTGAAATGTGGTGGTCTGTCGTTGACTTCAAAACGAATGCATGGATGTAGGGCAGCACAAAATGAATATATCGCATGTTGCAAGTGCAATATTCGTTGTACTTATTAGTGAACCACTATCATTAATATTTATTATTTTGATATTTACTTGTAGCAATATTTAAAAAGTAATTTATGTAGACTTGTAATTAATATAGCATCATAATATTTTCTTCACTCGTTCACGCCAATAATATAAATCCCTTAAAATTGTAAATTTTAATAAATCAAGAAAATTAAATTATTGAACATTCCACAGAGTCGTTAAGAATTAGAAGCTTTCATTAAAGTAATATCCGTCATTTATGCTCATTAGTTTTAATTTCGTTTAGTCATTCAGAAATAGCTTAATGAAACTTGAAGTTTGACAAATTTAAATTTTTGTGCATAAAATATTATCCTTCCAAATTATAGTACGAAATTATATCAATCAGCAAATATTGTTCTAAATCTCATTTGAAACATCCACAAGGGAAAATTGAAGTAAAAATTTTTCCAAAAAAAGTGTTAAGTCCCGTCTTAGTCATTTCACATAATAATTCAATTGTTATTTCTAATTAGTTAAACCGAATCAGTGCCATATATTCATAATTAAATGGAATACATTTCCATAAAATTACGATACGAATTTGCTAATAAAACAGTGAATTATTTATAATTATTATTTATTACTATGTTATATTTTGGACTTCTAGAATAATAAGAAATAATAAATTATTGTTGATAAATTGAAGTTTACTTTTAAATAATACCCACATTATAACAATATTCCCCTAACTTTTCATTAGTTCGGGTATCACTAACACTTGTAGTATATCATTTTCCCTAAGGACCTAATTAAGGAAATGTAACTGTATAATAATTGAGAAATGTGGAGTGTTATTTTGAGTAAAACATTCTTGTGCTCATCGTGTTTTATCCTGCATCTTAAATGAAACTTTATCTTAAAACGTGTAATAGTGAAAATGCTACACTTGCACTCATCGACGTACTAAAATAAATTTTATGCGGTCAAGGACACAGATTACCGGACATGGGCCCCTGATAAACAACAAATCACCAAAAAACAAGAATAGAAAAACCTACCCCATGTTTCAAGCTTTTTCTGCTATCATCAGCGGCAAATACTGTAGTTGGAACCCCTTGACCACATACTGCACAAAACAAAAAAGACTGCCGGACTAATTGTTTTCATCATTGCAGATAGACACAGAGCGGTATCAACACTGCAAGTCGATAACAGACGTCCATAGTGCATCTCAGGCATCAGCCAGAAAATTAAATAATTAATAAAGTTCTTGCAAAATTTGCAATTTTAAATTATCAAAATGCTACACTTGCACTCATCGACGTACTAAAATAAATTTTATGCGGTCAAGGACACAGATTACCGGACATGGGCCCCTGATAAACAACAAATCACCAAAAAACAAGAATAGAAAAACCTACCCCATGTTTCAAGCTTTTTCTGCTATCATCAGCGGCAAATACTGTAGTTGGAACCCCTTGACCACATACTGCACAAAACAAAAAAGACTGCCGGACTAATTGTTTTCATCATTGCAGATAGACACAGAGCGGTATCAACACTGCAAGTCGATAACAGACGTCCATAGTGCATCTCAGGCATCAGCCAGAAAATTAAATAATTAATAAAGTTCTTGCAAAATTTGCAATTTTAAATTATCAAAATGCTACACTTGCACTCATCGACGTACTAAAATAAATTTTATGCGGTCAAGGACACAGATTACCGGACATGGGCCCCTGATAAACAACAAATCACCAAAAAACAAGAATAGAAAAACCTACCCCATGTTTCAAGCTTTTTCTGCTATCATCAGCGGCAAATACTGTAGTTGGAACCCCTTGACCACATACTGCACAAAACAAAAAAGACTGCCGGACTAATTGTTTTCATCATTGCAGATAGACACAGAGCGGTATCAACACTGCAAGTCGATAACAGACGTCCATAGTGCATCTCAGGCATCAGCCAGAGATGCACTATGGACGTCTGTTATCGACTTGCAGTGTTGATACCGCTCTGTGTCTATCTGCAATGATGAAAACAATTAGTCCGGCAGTCTTTTTTGTTTTGTGCAGTATGTGGTCAAGGGGTTCCAACTACAGTATTTGCCGCTGATGATAGCAGAAAAAGCTTGAAACATGGGGTAGGTTTTTCTATTCTTGTTTTTTGGTGATTTGTTGTTTATCAGGGGCCCATGTCCGGTAATCTGTGTCCTTGACCGCATAAAATTTATTTTAGTACGTCGATGAGTGCAAGTGTAGCATTTTGATAATTTAAAATTGCAAATTTTGCAAGAACTTTATTAATTATTTAATTTTCTGGCTGATGCCTGAGATGCACTATGGACGTCTGTTATCGACTTGCAGTGTTGATACCGCTCTGTGTCTATCTGCAATGATGAAAACAATTAGTCCGGCAGTCTTTTTTGTTTTGTGCAGTATGTGGTCAAGGGGTTCCAACTACAGTATTTGCCGCTGATGATAGCAGAAAAAGCTTGAAACATGGGGTAGGTTTTTCTATTCTTGTTTTTTGGTGATTTGTTGTTTATCAGGGGCCCATGTCCGGTAATCTGTGTCCTTGACCGCATAAAATTTATTTTAGTACGTCGATGAGTGCAAGTGTAGCATTTTGATAATTTAAAATTGCAAATTTTGCAAGAACTTTATTAATTATTTAATTTTCTGGCTGATGCCTGAGATGCACTATGGACGTCTGTTATCGACTTGCAGTGTTGATACCGCTCTGTGTCTATCTGCAATGATGAAAACAATTAGTCCGGCAGTCTTTTTTGTTTTGTGCAGTATGTGGTCAAGGGGTTCCAACTACAGTATTTGCCGCTGATGATAGCAGAAAAAGCTTGAAACATGGGGTAGGTTTTTCTATTCTTGTTTTTTGGTGATTTGTTGTTTATCAGGGGCCCATGTCCGGTAATCTGTGTCCTTGACCGCATAAAATTTATTTTAGTACGTCGATGAGTGCAAGTGTAGCATTTTGATAATTTAAAATTGCAAATTTTGCAAGAACTTTATTAATTGTGTAATAGTGAATTCAAAAGGTTGGTGCTACGTTTTTTTTTATATTACTAGCAATTTACTTGTTTCAAATTTTCCAAGATAGAGTTTTTGCCCTTTACTTAGGTAAAGTTTGGTTACATAGTTTTATTACCACGTCGAAAGCATTTAAATAATTAAAACATTTCCTTTTTTACTCCTTTTAATGGTTTGCTTTAATGAGTTACTATAAGAGTGCTTTATTGAAATATAATATTTTTCGTTTATATTTGTTTTTGCTTTTATTGTATTTTTAAGGAAGTAATCAGAATCGCGCCGTCGCGTCGTAACGGTTGAACCACGGAAAGGATATAAATATCCAGGAAGTAAATAGCGAACAAAATTTAAGTTCAGAAAATTAATATTGTACAAAAAATCTGGTGGCTTTAGTATAATTAATTTTGACCCAATTTATTATAAACTAATTCTATTGGTAAATAAAACTAATCGATATAATCATAATAAATCGAAAGAATGAGAATGTTAAATGAGGAAACTGCGATTTGACAGATATATGGTTATATGAGCAATTTCTCTACCCAAGATTTCCTGCAATCATCCTTTTTTCAGACTATAAAATATACAAACAAGCATTCAGATATGATTTATTTATATATGATAAATATGTAGCAGCCGTAAAGGAAGAAGTAAAAATACAATCTAATATTCGAAGAAAATTTTGGCACTTTTACAATGCTATAACATACACAATAATTATTATTGTATTATTCAATAAATAATAAAAATGAGTTTTTCCAGTTTGCCATTCAAAAACATTTCATATAAAAATCTGATATAACCTAAAAGTTCGCACCCCGAAAGAATATTTAGGTGCGAAGATGAGTTTGTTGGAGCATATTTTAATATAAACTCCTTTCATTAGGTACCTACTGTTCTTATCGGCGTTTGAATCCTAAATTTTTAGAACAAAAGTTACATCAGTTAGCATTGTAATGTTACACTGTTTCTTAATAGAAGTATATAATTAAAAGTGTCATTAGTGTCATGAAGTGTGAAACACAAGGGCGTGTAACATTTTCTAAATTAAACTTAATTTAATTTCACACCGTATTTCAATTAATTTTAACTAAGGCACTGAAACATAATGGCATCAAATAGATATAATAACTATTTGGAGATATACAATTAAATCCTAAAATGTTCTAATTATAAATTAATATAGTAGGAAAAAAATTTATTATCCTCAAGGTATTTGAAATTAACGGTATTTTAAAAGTAAATTTCAATTTAGCTTTTTTTTAGCCCGCACTATAAAAAGTTAGACCCCAATAAACGATTTTCAGCAATCTTGCCCGAACAAATATAGTACATATGGTACAAATACAATATTATCCAGTATACTGAAATCAAGATGAAATTAAGGTCATCATCTATCAAACGCATGGAGAGTCAGGTGCAATTTATTTATCTTTTCCACTTCTGTTTTGCGACAGCATTCAAATTTTATTACTTAATAACATTTATAATAATCGAAAACTACGTAAACACTTTTCAAAAGTAAAATGCACCATTTGCTTGAAAATTGCTCTGTGTTCTTGGCTATTTTAAAACATTGATATGTTATTGGTAATCGCATTGATAACCTGTCTCCCAACGGTGACTGAAATGGCCATTGATGGCGCCGGTTATATTGCTATCTATGGCAAGCGTATTGCGATCTTTCAGTTCGTCGTTGCCTTCCTTACAATTTATACTCGGTGAAACGCTCAAAAATGAAGAATCACAACAATGTAATAAATGAAATAACAATAGTATGTCTTGATATACTATGCATAACCGCCGCCATTGCTTCACAGTGTAATTTTTAAAGATGTTAAGGTGTACATATTTTTGGTAGCCTTATCTTCTAGTACACTACTCATTAATTCAGTACAAAATTCACACCCTTAAAAGCAACACAAATTTACTTTCCTGTTCGTACACCGTCTGTGTGTTTAGTCGGTGCTTACGTGATGAACCTTATGTTTTAACTTAGTTATTATGAATTTGTTTACCAACTAAAAGCGTCAAAATGTCGCCTCGAATTTAAAGTAATTTAATATAAATTATTGAGTGATATACTATAACAAAATTAATTTTTAATTAAAAAATAGTTGATGGGTTATAATTATTCTGAAGTAATTATAAGATTAATAACATTTAATATTCAGATTAACGGGTATAAATCTTTAATGTCGCACAACGATTCTAATAAGCTTTTTACACTTGTGTTTCCATCAAAAATTTAAAACCAAATAAGTCACGTAGGTTGGAAAGTATATTTTGAATTAATAATGATTAAACACGTAAAGGTAAAAGTATTATGTCACAAAAACGTTTTAAAAAGATGATAACCTACACAATATTTTTATATTAAAATTTTTTGCATTTTAGATACAAAAGGAACATTTTCAACAAACTAAACTTGTGGTTGATAACTACATAGAGAGAATTAGTAAGGCTCTACCTGCTAGAATCAATTACTAACGTTTTGTGATATTTTTTTAAAATATTGCGTCATTCATTAGTCACTTATTGTGTGTTTAAATTCAAATTTTTTTATTTTATTTTTATGTATTAGTGTCTAAGATAATTTACAGAACGATTTTTGACGTTTGAGTGTATTTACAGCTAATATGATCGGACGTATTTGGTGAATGCTGGTGCCCGCTCAATTGAATACTCTTCTCAATTACGTCTTTTCCCTCCCTCTTTTTGTTCAGTGACTTTGACTATTTAAACCTCACTCATCTTTACTGTAGCTAGCCGGCCACTGATCTCAAAAGAGAAGAACCATTCCTTTTGTTGCTTGTGCTGCAAGCGGCATATTTTCGTGACTACTGTTAGTCTGTATTATTATATTATGTAACTATTACCTACTACTGACATTTACTTTAAACACTTTCAATCTGTAAGTTTTAAACTCCAATAAATCAATAGTATTAGTTGAAAAACTCTCAGCGGAACTGGTGTGAGTGTTTTGGCACCGTGTATTAGCAAAAAATATATTGTAGAGAAATCAATAGCCCATCAAAATTAAGTATATCTACTACGATTAATCACACTAAGAAATATGAATT
Organism: Rhagonycha fulva; assembly: GCA_905340355.1. NCBI lineage: Eukaryota > Metazoa > Arthropoda > Insecta > Coleoptera > Cantharidae > Rhagonycha > Rhagonycha fulva. Next base: position 8,477,302 of record HG996559.1, read on the forward strand.
TGTTATCTCAAAATTTAATTCTTCTTCACATCCAAATACATTTCTTTATTAGTTAGAAAGATTCCATTTTATTTTTAATAAATCTACTAAATTAGAAGTTAGATTGACTCAGTTTATTGAATAATTTTGATGGATGTAACAATGCAATTTTGCAAATAAATAAGTCTACACGTATATTATGTATGTATTTCCTGTTTTCAATAAAGCTTAAGCTGATTAATGTTATTTTCAAATAACGGTGTCGTTCTATGCAAGTTTTATTTTTAATAAGTGAAAATGCATGTAGTGAATTAAAAACTTTCATTAATATTAAATGATGATCCGTGTCTTTGTTATAAAAAAACCATGGAAACTCGACAATGGCTGTCGAATTCCGATGCATTTGTATTCAGTATTTCAATTGTCACGATCCTTCTAACCTGTACGTTGATAAAAATAAGCTAATAAGTGTTGCTATGATTTTATATATAGATCTGAAAATTTCTTAATAATATTTAAAATTTATTTGCTTTGACTCTGTTTTTTTATCTACTTTGAGTAATAAGGCGCATAACCACAAAAATATTGTATTAGTATGTAAATATACCGGGAAAAAAATTATAATGTATAACTACCTACAGAAGGATATTTAGCAGTTTCAGTGAAAGATATTCGCAAAAATTACAGTAGGTATAGAAACGCCCATAATTTTATGCAAAGGCAAAGCACTATTCAGTTTTTACTTTTGGTATCTTTGATACTAAATTAGTCAACTTTATTTGGGTAATTCAATTTTAGAGATTTATGGTTTGTAGTATTATATCGATGTACTTGCTACATGTATGAAATATTGGATTTTATGTTAATCTCAAAGCACTCACACTGTCTTTGAACATTATGAGAGTTACCGAAGCACAGTTCCAAGATGAATTTACGTTTGCATTTGTGAATTGAAGTACATCGTTTTCTCAGTGTAATTTTAGACTCTTCCATGTACTAAGCTTTGGCATATGAAACAGTTAGAGCTCTTTGCTTAAGATTTAAAATCTTCACACAATGATCTTCATGTTGCATAGAGCTATTCTCACGGTGACCAACTCTTTAAAGCTGAGATAATCAACTAAAGGCAAGTGCGATTGAAAAAATTAAGATTTAATCAATGTGGCCTGTAAATTTATTAAGGACAACTTCAAACGGCGAATGGATCTGTATAATACTTCTCCAAAATATTATCAATTTATGCATATTATGGACTTAACATTACCAATACTCTAAATCTTTATTATTACCCTTCCGACATGAATTCTTAATGCTGCTATTGTGGTGATATATTTAACAACTTAACTGAAGCTTATAGAATTATTAGGAAAACAACAGCTTACCATTTAAATTCTGTTATAAACATTTTTGTAAACGAATTATTTTTCAAAATAACTCATACTTTTGAAAAGCGCTTACCTTGGTTTTGCACTATTAATAATAAATTATTATAGAGTAAATATCAAATGTTGGGCATCTTCTGAAGAGGAAAAGAATTTCTTTTGTTTAATACCATTTTCATTACTATCCATTAGAATGGAACATCCAAACGTACAGCATATAATGAAATTCTGTGCAATGAAATGTGGAAACGATTGATTTTTGCAAAGAATTTTATTTTTCACAATACTAGCTACTCTAATCACGGAAATAATAGCTAACGAGATTGTTATAAAGAATTTTCTCAATAAAACTATTATAATAACTAAAAAATTTTGAATTTTTCCGAAAGAAAAGTAGTAAAATAATTTAAGCCATTGGAGGGGCTAATTGGTCTCTCTGTACTTTGGAGAGTACCTAAAGCCGGAGTTTTCCTTCAAGCGGCTGCTTAAATACTACAACATCACATACGAAGTTATTGTATTTAGCAAGGGACCAAGGAACATGGTATATGCTTCGAATGAAAGAGAATAAAAGGTATTTTTATTCTTAAGAAGGAATTTAAAGTTAATTGTTATATTTAGCTGTCCTGCACAATATTATTAAATCAAAAAGCCCTTCAATTGAGGGCCAAAAAAAAGAAAATTCACACCTAAAAGATAAAATTTAAGCCAGAGATACATTGCAATTTAAAACGTGGCCACTATAAAAATACATCTACTTTTAGTTATAAATTCTCATATTTTCCTAAAAATTTTATGTCGTTTTCGGTAATCTCGGTTAACAGTATATCTACTAAATATGCAAAAATTCTAAACCGTACACATCAATTTTACATATTACCTATTTGTAACTGAGCGTTTTGTTTAATACTATAAATTTTATATCTTTAATAATAGGGTAAGATAAAAACATCTTTTAGATCTGAAAAGCATCCAATAAAATGTTTATTTGCATTTATGGCTAATATATTCCCAAAACTTAATTTAATTAAAAAGCAGGATAGTAAAAATTTTAGGGGTCTATAATATAAATAGCAAAGTTAGTTTTATTTTGATTAAAAAATTATTTTGTAAGCTTTTTGTAACTTCCAACAGTTTTATTGTTTTGTGCAATTTTATTACTTTGTAAATGAGAGAATCTTGTAAATGATAAGAGGAAAGTTGAGGAAAATACTAAAAATTTATTTCTTTTGATAGAGGTACATACTAATCCTAAAATTTTTACAAGCACTTAGTTTAACTTAAAAGCACAAATTATAAATGTTGCATTATATAACAATTTTATATTTACAGTAACTAACAAAAATAACAATCCTAAAGTATAAATATATCTATTTTTACTTTATGCTGTTGAAAATAACATAAATAAACTCTTGAGATATGAAATATAAGTTTTGTTTTTAAAAGGATGAATTTTAGTATTATTTACAATTTTATAAAAACAGACACTTTGGTAATATTTAATTTTGGGTTTTATCATACAAATTTTCATAATCAACAGTTGCATAATCACACATTTACTATTGAAAATTTTTTTCTAATTCTCAACTCTCAAACAGGAAAACTAACCATTAAAATTAATTTTTCAAAATTTAATTATTGAACACTTGCATAAATTTTATCGAGTACGGCACTGGAATTTTAGTTGTGAATACTGTCGCTAGTAGAGAAATTATTATTTTCGCCGTTTGAATTGTTCAAAACTTTACAAAAATTGCTCTTAAAACCATTCAAATGATATTCAAAAATTTATAGAAAAAGAAAAGCAGCGAACTTCTTTAACTAATTTGGATAATTGGGTTTCATGGTTACCAAGAGTCACTTTAAATTACCAATGTTTTTTTGCTTTTGTCTGCAATGAAATTACTGCTAATCTGATAAAACTTTTATCGTATTACATGTCAATCGATTAACGGATGTTCGTGGCAACTTTTGTAAAATTCGAGATGGTGAATATACATATGCGTAGAAAAGGAAATTGAAAAGTACCTCAATTTTGTAAAACTTTTTATTTTTTACTCTTTTATTTGTGTAAGCAACAGATGATTTTGAATACTAAATATCTACTTACATAGATAATAAGGACAGTTGTTGGTTTTAAACTGTGTTTGTTTTGTTTAAAATTTACATATTTGAGGTGTAAAGTTATAATTTTATAATAAGAATACACTAAATTTATCCTTTAATTATTAAGCTTGCATTTGGAATAAAAAGTTGTTTTATTGTGTGAAAGATTCTATCATTGTGTTCTTTAGCAAGTCATGTAAAATTTAAACTCAAAAGCTAGACGAGGCAAACTAACGAGTATTATTACTAACTGAAATAAGAGTTTACGCCATTTAAAGAGCAACTGAATTTAAAAAGTATGTAGGTACCTACCATTTGATTTTCTCACTATTCTCTATTCCAATAATCGAAACGTTGGCTAGAAATACACATCAGGCATAATTTAACAGTATGGGAATAGTGGTATGGAGGTTTTAAGGAAAAGAAACTGACAATTATTAATTAAATAAATAAAACTGCGTTGAATTAGTAAGTGAATAAAAATAATAATTAGTACTTTTGTATTGTCAACTTTTTAATAAAACAGAACCAGTTTTTATTATTGGCTAAACAATTTGAAAGTTGTTACTATCATTCATATGATAAAACATAATGCTGAAAAACCACATGAAAAATGTTAGACTTTTAATGAATACTCTTATATTTTCTAAGATAATTATAATGAAGCGTGCATTAATTTATCTTACTCTATGTATACCTACTTACGTAAATTGAAACGACAAAAAAATGAATAAATAAAGTACAGAAATTAATTGTGTCAGCTGAAAATTTTTGCAAAGCACGCAGTCTTTTTGTTTTTTTCAAGAGGTTTCAGTTTCAGTGTTTTTTACATGTGGAAATCCTTTTGTCTTTTAAAAAAGATCAGACGGTTTCTTCACGTTATAATTAATTGCTTTTGCAAAAACAAGGAAAGCTGATAAATTACAAATTTTAATGTTCTCAATTTGGCACAGTTGATTTCACTCACAAAGACTGTTCAATTACTATTTTTATTTGAAAAAAAAGTAAAGGTAGACCGCATGCTGTACGGTTTTATATTCCATCCACATTTTACAAAAGTTAATTAACGCAATACCTCATAACAATGTTGGATCCTTTGTATGAAACGTAAAACTGTAAATTTCCACAACGGGGCGCAGTAAATTAAAATATTGTATTAAATTATAATTATGATCTTACCGAGAACTCCATAATCGCTAAACAAACTTGATTAAATTTTGTATGGAAGGAATAGCAAGCACAATTTCCATTTATATAATGTCTTCCTTTCGGTTAAAATAAGCTTATTTCAACTAAAATCATTAATCACGACTATTCTGTCGTTGTTGAAATTTAGCATCAATCTTAGATTACTATAGACTTTTTTAAAAGTGTAATATACCATTTATATAAAACGTATTTCACATTCCAGCTATAACAATTATTAAGCAATATTTGTGAAATTTCACAGTTTATAGTTTCCAACGAGATAGCTGCCATGAACTGATTTTTTGCTCTTGGCATAATCCCACATAAACTGGGCCATTTATCTGTAAAATTCATTTTGTCTAAAATTTATTTCAGGAAGCAGAAGTTAACACCTTGTGTTAAATAACACAAATAAATAACTAACGTCATTGTATAAAAAAAACTAATTCGCCTTTTCAGTGAAGCAGATTCTAAATCTGAAAGTTTTTTGAACACAGTTTGAAGATTTTACTTCAAGAAAAAATGAGATAAGAAATTATTTTATTCACACCTTTATTTCTTTATTGATTCCAAACTATCGTAATATGAATGATTAAAATTGCATGGACTGCCGAAGTGCTATACTGCATTGCAGCAATATAAGCTTGAAAATAATTTTATTTGATTTGAAAACTTAATGTTATTAAGCACGCAGCAGCTCTAGACACGTTTCATTCTTTAGTATAAAAATAATCATATCCATGTAATATTGGGTATTGTAAGTGTCTTTGGTTTGCAATATCATCATTTTATAAAAAATAATATGTAGTAAAATTTTTCAAAGATAGGAACAACTTTTTGTGTTAATTTTAAAATTTTTTATCCTAAGTATCTCTTAAACTAAATAAAATAGACACCAAAGGGGAAAAATTAATAATGTCATTTTTTAATATTTAAATATCATCTCTTTACATCTACACCCTCCAACTCTAAAATCGTAAATTTTCTCCAATATGTCAAACGATAGCTATAAAGAATTTAAAAAATATTGAAATCAGTCAATTCGTTTTCGAGTTATTACAAAAATTTGTTTAAAAAATAAGTGTAGTTTTTTCTTATATTTTCTAACTTACATTATATCAAAACAATGCACATTTAATCACAAATTTTTTAGAAGATACCGTAGTAATTTTCTATGTTTTGTAAAAGTATTCATGCGAAAGGTTTCAAATTGAATCATTCCTACGAAATGCTTTGGGATTTCGAAAATGAAATTAAATCAATGCGCTTCAAATCGAGACCCAGGTTTAATTATTTATACCAAATATATTCTGCCAATATGTCAGATTTAAACTATTATTACAAAAAGTATTTGAGAAAATTATTGTAATAATTAAATGCATGCAACTAATTAGGATCAAGCAACTTTTCTTACACAATTATACAAAATTTTTGTTATTACTTTCTGAACAAAAATGAAAAAATAAGTAGGTATTATAGTAGACGGTTTAAAACGTTAGAAGTTGTGCGATGCCCAACTACCAACTTCGTAAAACTGGCGTATGGTTTGTTAGCATTTTACATTTTTACCGACAAAAAAGAGCAGGCTCGGCAAAAAATTCTCAATCAAAATAAAGTTCTTACTTGACCCGGAATAAAACCGAGCATTTAGTATTTATAGTCAACTCGCTTGACCACTATGCTCCGACCGTCTCATAATAAATTCAAAATATCTGGTAAAGTACTGCTAAAAAGACTAACAAATTTTTACTTTTTTATAATAATCTAAATTTATTTTATAACAAATTCAAAAAATCTCAAATACTTTATTTTTATAATTTAATAAGGCCATTATGATTATACGTAATCGAATTTTGCTACAGCAATTGAAAGTTTTGCGAGCTAAGTGTAATAATAAATTATTATAAAGTTATTAATTATATAATTAAATAGTTGTAACTCGCAGAAAATTAAAAAAAAAAGTTTAAACTTTGATGATAAATATTTAAAACAAAAGCTCATATTGTAATGGAGATGGTTAAGTAAATTATCGTAGTTTAAAATTCATTCATGTTTTAATATTTGTCAAAGTTGAACTCTGAAAAGTTAGTATTTTACGGTTACATTTATTGTTACTATTGAATGCATTGATTTAGAAAAAGTTTGTTATCCAAATATAAACTATTAGGATATTAATAAATTATGTGTATTTTCAAAAATAATCAATTTTAGTTTTAAATTAAAATTTGTTGCTACTTATTCATACTTTAAACAAATTCTTTTATTTTATCTAACAGTACCTCAAGTTCTTATGCAAAACCTCTTTTGAGTTTTTCTTCAAAAAACTAAAGAGAACCAGCGGAATGAGTTTGATCTGTGTAAAACTTTATTAGTGCTGCAGATGAAAAAGCTGGCCATAAAAAATTATAAATAAATTTTTGTAGTTTTGGGTTATTTACGATTTTCCAAAATTGGAAAATTTACGCAGTATAAAAATTCATCACTATCATGTGATGAGTTGGATATCACAAGTCATCCTAAATTGAAATAAATTTCAATTATATTTGCTGAAAAATTGCAATAATGTTCACTAAAACTTAAAAATATTGAACATAATTTAAACACATTTGCATTTGCATCATAATATTAATTTTGCTAACAATTTTACAAAGTTAGCATGGTTGGATAATTACAGCTGTAAATGTGCTTTGTAAAATTGTCCAGTAAAACATTCGATAAAGTCTGTATATCTGGAACTTTTTAATTACTTAAAAAGCGTAAACTTTGCAATACATAATTGTAAATACGACCAATTATTATCTGTTTCAAAAATTTAGAAATCAAAATATATTTTTTTGTTTATTCAGAATTTAAATTGTTTATTCTGATTTTTACCACTATTTAATTACCCAATATAAAAGAACCTCTAGCATTACCGAACAAACTTAAGTTAATGTTTTCATAAAAAATAATAATCTGCAACCTTCATATTTATAAACATCTTTAATTCCCTTGACATATTAGGACAATTAAAAAATTTATCAACTAATAACTTTAACAATCTTTCGATTTATTATAAGAGAGTTCGTAGAGAACAATAATAATGTATTGTTGTGTTATATTCAGTAGCCTAAAAATATAAGGCAAAATAAAGACAAAATATTTCTGAAATAATAAAAAAATTATCACTGGCACGAATTTGTGGCAGTTGAACTAGACTACACTTACTTACTTTTTTTCGTAGCTGTCGAATTGAACTGTTGTATTTTATACCGACGTAAAAAGTTTAAGGAATATAATAAATTGAATGACAAAAAAATGAATAATGATTTGTGTGAGAGAGCAGTGACAAGAGTGAGTTTTAAATAATTGGAAAATCGAGTTTGAGTGGATTCGAAGTGAAGACAGATTTAGAACAAATCACAAGGTAAAATTCATATTTAACATTCTGTTGAAGGTAAAAATCTAATAGGTATTAAAATTTATAATTCGAGTTGTCATAAAAGTTACGAATGAAGCATTGGACATGTCGTAATTTTTTACATGCGGCCTCTTCATTGTACTTTTACTCCGCGCAAAGTTCTTATCATTAACAGTCAACGCACTTAACTGCTGAGCTGTAACCGACGCTTTCGTTCATCTACTAGAAAGAAATCGTTAAAAAATTTAATGGCTAAATTAAATTTTTCCATATACACTATACTTTTATAATCTATTTAATTTTTTTTATCTTCTTGAAAAGTAGTTCAATGTACCGTGAAAAAATAAAATAAATTTTATCGCAACATTTGTAATTTTTACACATCGAGACAATCCCTTTGAAATTCTTGATGTGATTTCAATAGAAAGGTGATGGTATTGATATGGTACAAATAGAACACCCAAATTCTACTGTTCTTAAATAAAAAAGAACATTAAGGTTTCTCAAAAGGACGTATTCGAATAACTATGTTTTTAAAGATTTTCTTGCAATTTCTTTCGGCATGTTGAAAGGTCAATATTTATGTTCCCATCAAGCCAGCGACTTTTTAAGTATTTACTATGTAATAATGTTCAAATTAAGAAAGTAAAACCTTAACCAATTAGATTTTACAGCTAACATTTAAGTGTTACGTCTGTAATATAAATTATGAAATAATTGCATTTATTGTAACACAAATATTTTGAGTGTGTTTCTTAAAACAGCAAATTTTTCTGCTTGAATCCCATGTTTTAAACATTTTATGCAATTTTTTCCAAGAGGGTTACTAAATTTGAGACATTCCAGTTTCAAGTATATTTATTTTGTCAAGGAGGGTAGGTTAGAATATAACTTTTATTCATGAAAAAATGCATATCATTTCAACATTGTCGTTTTGTGGGTAGCTTTTAGGACGAGATGTTCTCTCAAGCGACAAAGGTTTCTGGGCTTCAGGTAAATACGCATACAGCGAGGAGCATGTCCCACCCAACCTTCAGGCCAAACGTCCCTGACAGATAATGTAAACTAAACACCGCAGCGCTCTCTGCATTGAAAGCTCCATAGGCGTCTCGTGCCACATTATACACTTTTAGTATGTTCAAGTATTAGGTTTAATACATACTTGATTATTATTTATTATCTGATTATTATTTGTCGGCTGATTTTAAACTTTTCTTCTCAAAATTCAGAAAGTAATACAGGCAAATTTATTAAACATAGAAACTCTTTAAAAATATACTATGTAAGCAATAGCTCCTACATGTCGGTCTTCGAAACTTCAACGAAAGTGGAGCGCTCAAAATTTTAATTAGTTCAACTAAAAAATATGATGAAAATGTAAAATATATTACAACTTTGAAACAATTTCTCGTAATATATGGATTTTGAGATATTCAAAATGTATTAAATAACATAGTAGTATTCATTTCAAGTTTGCTTTAATCATCTTGTAAAATTAATTTTGCAGTACCCTGTATCGCATTAATTTTGTTTAAATCTGAATTTGTTTATGAAAAATTTTTTTAAACATTATCTTTCAGTTAAAATGTTAGTTTAGCTGTATTAAAACACATCAGAACTCAACAATTTAGTTCTTGATTGATGTAATGCAAATTTCATTGTATTTGCAGTGAACTTTAATGATACAATCAATACAATTGTTAATTAATTTTGCACAATTAAGGACCAACGGCACAAATGTTTCAGACTTTATTAGTCATCATCGGTTGTAGTTACCGTATAGACGTGGAAGCTCTTGAATTGTACAAACAATTGTTTAGTATGACAACGGCAGGTTCCACCGTTCATCATTTATTGTTCAAAATTAATTAATGTTACTTTACAATATGCGATAAATATGCACATAGTGAGATTTAATACAATTTTGTGTTTTGTAGGTTGATTTAAAATTTTTAATTTTAAAATAATGTGCTTGTAACAATGTGTTTACTGTTAAAAATTTTTTTTACAAGTTGAGGTAAAACCTCCTATTAAGTACTAATTGCAATGTTTTATAGCGGAGAGTTTAACCCTTGTTTTATTGGAAGGTTTTTCTTTGAATTAAAATTTGTTGTTTTGGTTGCGTTAACTTACAATTTATTTAGATTCATTTTGTGGTCAGTAGGTAGGACCTCAAATTGAAAACAAAATAAAACAATTGATTTTAACTTTTTAACTTAGCATAATATGCGGGTATGTACTATGTAGATATAATACGTATTATTAGTTTATGTTCAAAATTCCCACCAAACTTTTTATGGTTAAATATGGAAATAGATGCGAGTGTTTTCATAGGCAACTTAAATCTTTTGACCAGGTAGCGCAGATGTGGTACTTCCCACTCTTGAAGATTCGAGCTCAAAAATTAAAATAAGTTACAGTTCTTTTAATTTTCAGGTATTTCCCAGTTGAAAATCTAAAATTACAATAGTAAATTTTGGTTTACTGCAAAAATTTAGTGAAAGAAAATATTTCAGTGTCAAATTTTTCCATAACGATTAGTGGCACGGTTAAGGAAAAACGTTTCAAGTCTCCCTATAGATTTTCCCCTTATTCAAATAAAGATGACTTTCAATGTCTTTCTTTCAGTTAAACAGCTCTCTTTTAAAAATTTACGTCCATAAAACGTATTTGATATCAACTATAAAATCCTTTGAAAAAATAAAATGGTGCGAGTTACGACAAGTTCAGATTTTAATGAATTTTAATGATAAAATTTGGTAATTGAAAAAGTTTGTCAGATAGTTTATTTAGTTTTGGTAAAATCTTTTTTTTTTTCTTATTCGCTGTTTTATATTTTATATACAATGAATTACTTTATTGATAAATGTTAACTGTATCAAGTTAACAAAAAATGAAATCAATCAATGAAAATATTGCTACGTTTTCGTCGTTATATTTATAATATAATAATTATTCTCATATCAATTTTCACAAGTTAATAACCCAAAATATTTTAATTTTATAGTGCCATAAATATACATACAAATTATTTTTTTTAAATTAAACCCTATAATTGTAATTTGATATAATCCGAATAATCTTCATCTACACTATTCTATTGGAAAGTGAATTTCTCAAGACGTTGCAATATATTACACATTTTAGTAATGTCACTGAATAAAGGTGTGATTACAAACAAATTATAAAATCTATTAATATAATGTTTATTACATTAGGGGCATTCACACTGGCTCGTGTATTGGTGTTGTATTTATACACCGTTTTAATATCTTAGCAACGTCTAGTAATACACAACTTTACTTGGCGTTGCTAGGACAAATACAACGGTGTAAAAATACAAGGGTATATACACGTTAGTGTGAATACCCCTATTAAATTTTAAAAGGTTTTACTATATAGTAATAATTATTTCATTCTTAAACTGTAATAAGATTTATGTAGCTATGTATAAACAGAATTGGACTGCTTTCCATTACCAGGTTTGACGTAGAACTATAATACGGTTATCGCATTGGTAATGGCCACCCATGACTATTAAAACGCAATTATTTAATCATTTAATTAAGTATGTTTACACTTAACCATGTGTAAATACCCAATCAAATTTCTTACTTAGATATAATATTATACTACTCGCACAAAAACCAAAATATGTAGTAAATTTTACTAAATTACTAGCATTTTGTTAGGTCTGAAAACTATTTAGTTGGTTATTTTACGGTTTATGCCACCATATCAAGTAGAATTTAACCTATATAATAATACCAAGTCTAGATAAGTACAATAATTTAAATTCTGCTTGTAATAAACGTTGCAATTAATTCGCAAAGACTAACAAAATGCAACTGAAAAATTTGTCAAGAAATAATAAATAAAAAATTTGTTTTCTCAAGAAATTACTAAGTTTAGGAAAAAATATATAAAACCATTATAAGTTGAAGTTGCATTACTACTTGGTCCCAATTGCAAAATTTACAAAAACAAATTTATCCAGATATTTTTGACTCACCGGGGAAGCCTACAGCTAATAAATTACTAATTTTGATAATTTTTTTTTAAATGCAGTTAAATCAAAAATAAAGAGATACTTGCCTTGTCGTTCATTATAATACGTTCTATTTTATTTGTACTGCATTAAATAGAACAAATCGAGTGGTAATCTCGTTACTGCAACTAATGAAAATTTCAACTATCTCTCTAAGTAACAACAATAAGATAAACTTTAAATGCGATTTCTTTCAAAATAAGATCCATTGGAATAAATGCTAAGACACTTTTCTTTTTATTTCTGATTTACTTTCATTAAAATAATAATTATGTAAAATGACGAGTTATCAGAGGCAAGAAAATTAATAATGTAATAAATTATAAGCAATGTTTTTGATTTGTTGGTGATTCGTCAGCTGTAGGTTTCTTTTAGCAGTCTGTAAGAGAATTTGAGAATTTTTTACATAATGTGTCTTAGATATTATTACGATGATGTCTCTAATAATGATGTTCTGGTTCTGATAATGTCGCTCATTTCATTACAAACACTGTCAATGGAAAGATCTACATTTTTATCAGTAGTTGGTGGTGTAAAATAAAATATCGGAAAAAAGGTCAATTTGAAATTCTGATTTAAAAAGAAAATAATAGTTTTAATTAAAGATATATCTTACATTACAAAATGGCTAAAAGAATTAGGTTACATTATTCAGTTTAGCACTACATGCAAAAATCCCATAATTGATAAATCAATACGGTTTTTTCTCTATTCTTTGAAAAATGTAATCATGTAAATTGACTTGGTATATGTAGACTTTGCAATGCATATAAGATCGTGTTTCACACGTAGGTGTTCTCTTATAAGTTAAGTCTATTAGCTTTAGTTCGTTTGTAGTCAAATGGGCTGTTTGAGTGGTAGAACGAAGCAAGTGCTAAATGAGGACTTTTGTTCTACTAACAATTTGATGTGTTTTGATGTGGATTCACACAAACATATATTATGTAATAAAAATACCTTAATTATTTGCTTGTTAAAATTAGAAACAATTTGTTTTATCTTTGCCTTAGAAAACATCTAAAGAAATCAGATTACTTATTATATATTGCGATAAGGTTCTGTTTGCTTTGGATTTATTATTTTTAAACTAAAACAATTTTAATGATTGAATTTTAATTGGAGTTTTGTTTGAAAGGTAATTTATTGTAAAATACATGGTGATTTATTTTAATGGTGATATTGAATTTTTATATATTCCGGTGGGTATTTATAAGAATAATTGAAGTAAAGCATTTACTTCAAAGTTACATAGTCAATATTATTTGTTGCTTTATTACTCTACTAGGTAAGTATTTTATTTGGCAAATTAATGTCTTTAACGGTAAGGTTCCCCAACTGCTTCTCAAATTTTTTCTAATTTCACATCACCGTATATAAAAAATAATTCTTAATTTTGTGGCCATATGATATTACTTAGTTTGAGTTCTTCTTCTTTTCAACCGTTCTCTATACACTGTTAGATATTGGCCTTCCTTTTGGATTCCCTTTAAGGGGGGGGGGATAAGGTTTTGCCCATAACTCAGTTTGAGTTAGTTGTGTATATTGGAAAAAAGTTTTCGGTCTAATAGTTACATAATAGTACGTTATATAACAAGTAAGTTATGTACACAATATATATTTTGCTGTCGATTGATCAACAATACATAATTACCGTGTACGTTTCTAATTGACCAGCAGTTTGGAGTAAATCAAACACGGATGACTGTAGCGCGGGAAACCGCGGTTCAAATCCTGATTGCGTCTGAAATTTGCTGTGATCTAAAGAGTCCAATATCGATCTCTGTGGACTATGGGGAAGGCAACTGGAAACCGCCCCATTAATATTTCCCTAGTAAAAGACCTCTTGGCTTTAGCCAGTAGAATCTTACCAACGTCCGATAACGGATACGGTACTCGAAGAAAAAAAAAGAAAAAAAAGTTTCTAATAAGTGACTTATTATAAACTGCCGTGATTTAAATAAATTATTTTTCCAATTGGAGATGCCCAATTACCTGAATATCCCGTTCTAGTACTAGTACACTGGTAGAAATGTGACCTTGTATTTGTAATAAGTTAATAATTATGTTCCTTGTGGTCCGCTATGCTCCGACCAGCAAAACCTCTCGTTTGCCGGCATAAAGTTATAAAGCAATTGCTGCTAAGTTTACGAATTTTTTAAAACAAGAAAATGGAAGATCACAATATACAATCTCTATTAATTCGAAAATCCAATTTAATGTTTAGTGAACAAGTGAACAAATTGCCAATCGGGCAGCTTCTTTAACAAAGATTGTGCTTGTTTTCCATTGTTTTTTTGTTTCAAATTAACGTTTTTTGACATTGACAAACACAATTCTCTTTAAACTGTTTCTCAACTATACATATAAATTATCAATTTAAATAAATTATAAAAACCTTTTATCTATCCTGAAGTTTTTCGGTCATGCTCGTGATCTAAGTTTTCTTATTCCGTCTTAGTTCAAGCACATAAAAACCCCCACAAAAACCAACGCTAGCTCTACTTTATTTCTTACTTTTCCTTTTGCTTTTCTTTAGTAGATACCTTACCTTAAATTACACTGAGTATTCGCCTCAATCCTTTCTTATCTTTTCTTTCTTTGGCTAGCCCACACATGACGTGCGTCTGGCTTGACGCACACTTCTGCTTACTCAAAGCACATAGTAAATCACTTTTCCTTTTGACAGGAATAATATTTGGTCGGTGGTACCTCATATGATGAGGTTCAAAAGTAACTCACTTTCTGATGTTGCTTCTTCTTTTGAGTTCAAAAACCAACTCACTTACTTTTTGAAGTTATCTCTTATAAGGACAAAGACAAACTAACTTTTATTTTCTTGTTTACTTCACCACGTTACGTTTTCCGTATTTATCATTTTTTCTTCTTCTGCCCAATGTGGTTTTTTTTATTTTGTTTGTATTACTTTTCCTATTTTATCTTTGAGCATGACTTCTACCGTTTTCTTAAACGTCAACTTCCTAACCTAACCTTTCATTTAAGCACGACCTCTGTTAATTTTGTTTGGAACTATATATGACTTAACTAAATTACTATTTGACATTTCTTTATTTTACTTATTTTTGTTCCTACTTCACTCTTTATTATATTGTATTTATTTGTATTCTATCAAGTATTAAAGCCAAAAAAAATGTACCTTGTGGTACATGTGCCAAGACAAATGTAAATGTACTCACTGCTAATGTTTCTCATTTGCCTTAATAAATGTGATAAGTAGAGATGTTTATAAATTGTTTAAGTATTGTTCAAATTAATGTACAATATTAAAAGTCAAAGCATATGGTTATTTTATGTAAAGTAATAATAATAAATATTACATAGATATACTAATGTTATAATATGTATTTATTTTGTAAATTTACATTATGAAACTCTGTAATATAGCTCTATGATGATGTGACCTTTTTCAAGTTACATTAGAAATCCAAGTGTCCCTATGTTACGGTATACATTGATTTTACATATGTAATATAAGTAAATATATTATTAAATATAGGTCAAAATAGAAAAGTAAATGACTGTGAATGTTGCTAAAGCAGTCGATATCCATCGAATGCTTTTGATAAAAGTATTGATTCCACCTCACCGCAGACTCAAAATAAACTATTGTATTATGCATAATTTCATTCCACTAATTATAACTAGCACAGTTTTATAACTCTAATGGTAAGCTCTGCTAATAAGATAAGTAAATAATTATAATAGTAGTGGTTTGTTACTTTATTACTGCAATCTCTTGTTAAAAATAGTTGTATATGAAATATTATTCTATTACCCTGCTACTGGGACCATAATACTTGCGGTAAAAAGTTTTATGAATTTATGAACTCAGTATTACCTTATATTATAGTTTTATGAAATGTTAAAAATTTTGTATGCTAATATACAGGGTATTCTACAATTTATAGAGATATTTTTTAATTATTCTATAGCTATTAATAGTAGTTAAGTACGTTGAATCGAAATGTCTGTTTTGATTCCGGATAAAGGAAGATCTGCATTTTGACCGCCTCGATGCAGAAAGGAGAGGAAACTTCACAGCATACGTACTTTGTCCCAAAAGTGCAATATTAATAACTTGGACGTGCGGATCAAGATGTTAACTATAGATTTACTACCACCGTTTACTACTAACAACTAATAGGTTAACATTTAAATAAGAAATCGTGGAACCGTAACTTGAATTTCATCTAAATTTATCCATTTTAATTAATTAATTTGTGTGGCTTGACCGACTCCGACGGTGACGCGACGACTAAATAATTTAAAAAGTTCAAATCTATTTTAATAAGACAAGCTAAATTATTACAACTCAACTTACTAAGTAATGCTTTTTAATTTTATTTTAAATTGAGTAGGACACACTGTATATGGAAGAGAAATAAAACGGAGTGGTTATGTATGAGAAATAAATTTTAGTATGTAACTTCAGCTGTTGAAATATATTTTATTTATTCATTTGAAAATTTGAATTTACATAGAACTGACTTTCTCATAGCTTTTATAATAATTAATTGGTTTAAAGGATAACCCTATCTATTAGTCATAATGTCAGAACCTTACGAAAACTACATAAAATTTTTTATTATAATTTAATTTTAACTAGTTAAATTAAATTTGAATAAATGGTAACACGGTTTTAGTTTATTTGCTATTTTCGTGTCTTACAATTAGAGAAACTAATTTTAGTTAAAATTAAAATGTGTAAGTTTGAGAAATATGCCAAGTAGATATAAAATTGAACTTGAACCACTTACATAATAATATCCTTCGTATCCTTCAGGAGCTATATTTTTCTACTGCAATAAATTGAGTTCCCTGGTTGATTTTGTTTGTAAAACTATTCGAGTGCCTTTCTTGTTACGTACATCATTATAAAAATAAGTATACGCCTCACCGTTATTAGTGAGTAAAACTGGTGCTTTTCATTTTCCTGTTCAAGTTAAATTTTGTCAATAATTTCAATACTCACTCAGTTCTAATTACAAAAAAAGCAATTTATTTCATAAATTAATAAAATTGAAACTTGCCGCTTTCAATTAATCATTTGTTTGTCAAATATAATTTAAAGCCATGATAATTGAATTACTAATAATCCCATGTGACTAATTTGTAATCGCAAAGCAATCATAACCGAAGCAGGCAGGGACACATGAAACTAAAATCTGCAAAATCGATTAGTACTATTGAACAACAGACGTTAGTGGTAACGTACTGTAATTGAATGAAACCGATTGACTAATCCAAATAATCGCGTTAAATTAGTTCCATTTATTTTGAAATCTCGAAGAGAATTTGTGGGTTTACTTTTAGCTGCCATTATCCTTGGAAGTTAAAATCGTTAGTCACTTTTCAGATTGTACCTTTCATAGTGATCAATTATGAATTTACCTCACTTCTGCAATATCATTCCATGTATTATTCAAGTAAAAGTACAGTAAACCTAAAAATTGTGTTTTACAAAAGCTATTGGATTTTAATGGGTGTTTAATGACTCAAATATTTTTTCAATATTCATATTTAACAATTTTGATTATAAAATAGGGAACCCATTAATATTCTTGTCAGTCAAATTCATATTGTAGAGGTTAGTTAATTTTTCTGTTCACTGAATCTATGTCAAGCTCATACTTTGTTTATTTTCTCAGAGTCAATCTTATCTCTTCTTTCAAGCTCAGTAAATAATTCCTGTTCATGTATTAGACATTTAAAATAAAAACTAAAAAACAACAAACACTGTTAAATTTTACCTCACCTTTTAGTTTTTCAACACGTTCCGTTTGCTTTAGGTAAACTAAATACCTTTCTTAAAATGTTGGTTTTTCACTTTATTATTCTGTCGTTACACTTATTGGGCACTGACACGGTGACACTAAAATGGAACAGGCAACAGTAGCCATCACCTGGTTACGAACAAGCAGTGTCAAGTACTTGATAGCGCTGTTGTGACGGTGATGGTAATTGTTACATACTTCCACCATGTAAACTTGATGAAACGCAACAATGACATTTTGTGACTTTTGATAAAATTGCCTTGTCGGTTGGTAATCGCTATATAATAATTAAACTTACGCAGATGCGTAACAAAATTATTTATTGATTCTTCTAAACTACATACTACTACAAAAAATTATGGAAGTTCAAGCAACATTCAATTACTGATTCAATCAAGCTATTGCAATCACGTTTTTAAAGGTTCTCTCAAATTGTTTTCAATCTATCAAAATTAATTTTTAAATTAGAATCAATTTGTGTTACATCAGTCCTTTTATTTTTTCCGTAGGGTATAAAATTAAAAAGTCTTTATTAGCAACAGGTACCTTCAAATTTTAATTTCTTTGGTTCTTCATTGTTACTTATTTAGTCCTTTGAAATCTGATGCTACTAATAACAGGATTAGCTAATGAAGCTTTAGGTTTTCGAAGTTGTCCATGTAATTATCATTTTTATGTTTTTATTTTTTTAATTGGTAGCTCAGATACTCAGAAAACAATCATATCTACTTAGTTCACATAAATCTGTTCATTTCAAGTCATCCAAGCTCTTATAAATCTGCAACCAAAAGTCACAAATAGACACAACATCGCTGTTACACCATGCTTCAACCATCAGTATTTTAATACTAGTAGAAATGTTTGACATCCATGGTCCTTCATCAAGGAAATTATTTGTATTAAGTTATGGAATATTAACAATTTGGTCAACTTTTATTGGATAAAATAAAAATAATCTCGCATAAAGCATATCAATAGAAGAAATAATTTGCACTAACTTTACGATAAAATTAAATTATGCAACTAAGGAAGAACGGTAGACACAGCCTTACCAATACATCAACGTCCCGAGACCATCACCCATAAAGTACTCTGTGTTTCAGACTTGTTAGTCATCATCAGTACCGTAAACTCGATAACACTCGGTTATCCAGCAACACTCAGCACAGAAGAACTTTATTTTTTAATGTTGGTTTTGACCCACATCCCAATAGCCAATTATGTATATTTCTAACCTTTAACCTAAGTTGTTTTCGTTTCTTCCACAGGTGTGAGTAAGACGTCTTTTAGTGGTTTTACTGCTCTGTGATTTCGGATAATTTTTGTCATCTTCCATTACAAAATAATAATCCTATATCATAGTATTGCATTGAATATGAATGTTATTAACTTAATACTTTTCTCAGAAAAGTTTTGCGAAACTTGACCAATTATGATGTCGTAATCTGGTGATTTCTTTAGGTTGATGTTTTTATGCCCGTACTAATAGTCAAGAATTAATCTCGGATCAATCCTGTAGTGTATAGGCCATCTAATTAAGGGGGGAGTAAGATTAATTCGTAAGAAAAAAAGGCATGTTTTTGTGAATTTTTTGTGACGACACAGTTAAAATCTCTTTATTAAAACTAACAGCACATTAAAGTATAACATTTGAAGAATGTTTAATAAAATTTTCACAAAGAAATATTAAAAAATACGGCAATGGCAGCAATTATTCGGACGTAGAAGTAGAAAATTGCGGTGCCTCTCATAACTTCAAAACTACTGCACTGACCTCTTTGAAATTTTGAACACTATTTCTGTACATAATTTACGAGGTAACGTTGGAGAGTTTTTTTTTAATTTGTCGATAATGTTTATTTTACAATAACAAATTAGCTGATTTTTTTCACGAAAAATCGCGTTTTTCTCTTCAAAGTGTTTCAAAAAAAGTGAAAAATCAAAATTTTGAGAAATCCTCCTAGCGTTACCTGGGGAAAACTATTATCTAACGAATGAACTTTGATTTTTTGATTTCCAATGATCCAGCACCAACTTATGAGGGGCACCGCAATTTTACTTTTTTCAGAGACACGTCCGAATAAATGCTGCCATTGCCGTATTTTTTAATATTTCTTTGTGAAAATTTTATACAACATTGTTCAAATATCATACTTTAATGTGCTATTAGTTTTAATAAAGAGATTTTAACTGTGTCGTCACAAAAAATTCACAAAAACATGCCTTTTTTCTTACGAATTAACCTTACCCTCCCCTTAATTAATCCAATAGTTGTTTCTTTGATTAGTAGCATTTTCGAGGGATCCGAGAATTAATCCGTGATCTCGGATTGATCCTCGATTATTAGTACCAGCATTGGAGAGAGATAGGTACTCTTGACGCGAAAATAACAATTTTACGATTGAAACCTTGATGAATTCTGAAAGAGCATATTTTAAATAAAAGAATTAACTATAGAAAAAGGCCTTAAAAGCACTAGTTTTTTGAAAAATTGAATTTAAAAACCGTCGATTTTCATAGCAAATTTTAACCAAAGTCGCTTGTGATTGGTGAATCACATGCATTCTGTGGGCGGTACGTGTGCTGTCATGCTCAACAGTGTGGCTGTTGATAATTTTCTCCAGGGTCACAGCCGAGGCGTTTACTCAATGTCTCGGCACCGACCTAGATCAGTTCTTAAGTGAAGGTGCGGCGGGCATGTATGGTAGAAAACTTTTTTCAACCGTACAATCCCACTTCTTTTTTGCGACCGCGTCGCCCCTTTTTCCTTTCGACGGACCCTTTTGGGCTCCACGACGCTACGTTCTCTGGGGTTACTGTTGCTTCGGCCGTCTAACTCTAAAATCATTCGTCAAAGGTTGATTATCGCCTCGCGCGGGTCAACACTCTACTTTGAAACGATACAAGGCTCTATGCTCGCTCTAGTATTTCATACTTATAACCATCCACGCAATGTTCTCAGATCTTGAAAGAGGTAATGGAGGCTTCGCCTCCAAACAAATTCTATTCACAAAGTGATGCTTTGCTATGTGACAATTTTCTTAGTAACTCGTCGCAATGGCAGCGAATCTATTCTCCCTTTCAGGAGAACTTTGGTCTTTTTAAGACCAAAATTACTTTAGAAAAGGGATGGAATAGGGATTTATTTAACTAACGGTTAATACTTTTTTGCGTGGATCCACTTCTTGCCATGGTGGTTTTCATAAAAATCGACCCTACAGAGCCTTTGCTACGCTGGGCTCCGCTACAGCTCCTTCGGGTTATCTTTATGGAAACTACACTTATTATAAAAATACTCCTAGGCCCGCGATCAAGGAAAAAGTGGATCATCGAGAGGTAAAACCGTGGTTGTGCAAGTAAAATTTGACTGGATGCACTCTACACTTTGCTTCGAGCGCCTCTAGCCATTTTACTGCACAATAACTATTAAAATCATGATTTTCGCTGGAAGTGCGCTGTTAAAGCATATGAATGCTAGTGTTGCTCCTTTTGGCCCTTTTTTGCCTTTTTTTTGCCTTTTTTTTACCTTTTTTGCCTTTTTTTCCCTTTTGCCTATAGACAGAGAGTAATTTAAATTACACGAACCGACCATAGAATGCATGTGATTCACCAACTACGAGCGATTTCGGTTAAAATTTGTTTAAAAATCGAAGTTTTTAAATTCAATTTTTGAAAAAACTGGCCCTAAAACCAGGGCCTTCTTTCATAGTTAATTCTCTTATTTAAAATATGCTCTTTCAGAATTCATCTAGGTTTCAATCGTAAAATTGTTATTTTCGCGTCAGAACTATTTGCCTTTCACCCGGGCGTTAATACAAAGTTTAATTTTTTTAATTTTAAATGTTTTGATTGGGAGCTCCATTTGATAAGCCACTTCCAGTGCTATCTTGATGTTTTTGTCATCCCTTAAATTTTCTGCAGTAAAGAGTTTAAAAACGCATGCAAGGTGGTCATCAAAAGCATTTGCTTTCTCTTGGCCGTTTCTTGCCTGGCATCTATCTGGGCGCCTCTTATGGAGGTAGCTGGACAAGTTTGCTTCAAATTCTTCGTTGCTTTCCATAGCAAATAAATCAGTAGCTTTTGTTGGAGTAAGGTCCTAAAGGTTTTTCTGAATCGATTCATTTTTATGATTTTACAGCATTTTTCTTTTAGTCTTTTAGTGTTCTTGAAGCTTTATTTAATATTATTTTGACTCTCGGGTATATTGTGCTTTGCCAAATTATTCGAAGTTTTCTTTTTCTAGCTATCGTCCTTTTTCTATGCATATTATATTGGCTATAAATATTGGTGTTTAAGTGTTTGACTGCCAAAATTACATCACATTTCTTTTTTTAATTTTTTTTACTTGCCTAATTAGAATTATAGCCACAGCAGTGGAGTGATGTGATCGCTGGTTGAGTATAGAGCGGAAATTCTGGGTTCAAATCGCGGATTGCACAGAATTTCTTGGCTCGGCCTTCCGGTGGGCATCTACACTCCTGTGGTGATCCCTGATGTTTGTGTCGACGTCATTACCGTTGATACGGCTGCGTCACACACGAGAGTTTACAAGACAGGTTAAGGTAGACAGGGAATGAAGCCATGGGCCTTCTAGGCCTGTAGAGCTGTAATATATATAATTAGAATTATAGTAATTTCGCAAATTAAAATCTATGGCATTAAATTCATTTAGATTTTCTTGGACGTTTCAAATTAAAATTTTAATTGATTTACTTTGCTTTTACTACTAGAGTATTAAAAAAGCGTTAGCGTGTAGCTTGTGGATATTGAAACAAATAAGATCTCTACTTTAATATCAAATTGTACGTGCGGTACACCAACAAGCATCACGTTGCAGTAATGTTAGGAATGCGACCTGTTTAAATAATTTAAAAGGTTAAAATAACGGAATTGTGAACATCGGGATGCTCACCATTTTCAATCGATTTTTTTACTAATACTTGAATAATGACGAAAACGAGCGTAAAATTGGGTGATTCATAATACTGGTTTGATGTTCAGGCGTAAAGCTGCAATTCTTTTTAGAGCTTTACAATAAATTTCCTACACTTGGAAAAGCGTAATTGTCATGACTTGCTTCTTTTGTTGGATGAAAAAATGAAATAAAATCCTGAGTTACGTTACGTTTATCTAACATTTTTTCAAAAACGACACTCTGCTATCTGATGGTTTCAAAGATGAAATTAATATTGCAGAAGCTGACAAGTTCAAACAATTTTTATGCACTGTGTACTTTAACGATTAACATGTTACGAATTAAGCGATGATTAAAATGGATTAAGATTTTTACGGTTCTCCTGCATTAATCAGAAGTGTCAGTATTTAATCCACCTTATCTTCTTTTTACGTTTACATTCTTTTAATAAAAAAACATAATTTACTAAAACACTTAAATAAATGAGAACCATCAAAAGTAAACGCGTTTAATAATTTATTTGTGTATTTTCTCTAACTTCGTTTCCTTCCATTTTACAGCATAATAAATAAAATACATTGAGCAACTTCTATCAATTTCTACAATTTAAAATTCTTAATTCTTTCAAACGAAATTAAATTTATACGATAATGTTTGATTTTTTTTATATTGTCGCCAGTGTTCGCATAAAAAAAGTATATTTTTTGTATGTGCTTGTAAATCCTATATGTAAGGTATCGGGTATGTACATATACTATGTGTCAGTATAGATCTAATGTGAAATTCAAATCAGCAATCGGCTGTAATCACGGGAGTCAGAGTAACATCTATTTTGAATACATTAAATAATTTATTGATTATTATAATTTTAACTAACATTAATTAATCAAATCGACGCTTGTATATTGATTACTTGACTTATTTAAAGCTCTATTTCATCGTAATCGGTGTAAGCTGTCTTTTTTATCGGCTGTAATTAATATTTTACTTAATCCAATTTGCGAATTAATTCATAGTGAAGTAAACACTGATACTATGTTATAAATAGTTTTACAGCTATAAAAACTATTATAACTTCTTTAATAATATTTGAATTTCACTTGGTAAACAAAAAGTTTTGTCATTTTGTCACCTTCTACTCTTAGTTATGAAAAGAAAATTTACGCAAACATGCTACTTTTATGGTAACATAACGTTCATTTTTATAACACTTTTACAATGTAATTTATGGCATTATTCTTTCAAAACTTTTGATTCTATCACATTATTAGAAATGGCTTTATATAAAATATCAAAGAATCACAATCCCAATGTCGCACATTATACCCTTTCACACTTATTCAAATTTATAGAGTCAATTTACATTATTACATAGTTTTAAAGTTAACTTTGAGGAAATAAATAGTAGGTAGTTGAAAACTTGTTAATTGAATAATAATTTAGAATTTCCGTAAAAGACGCAAGTTACAAAATTAAACAAAAAGCTTTCACAATATTAAATATTCACAAATTATAATATAATATATTTCTATAATTCAAATAAAAGTAATTTAAGGTAACAAATAAAATCTAAATTTTATTAATTTAATTTACCTGTGTCTTAAACTAATTGAAAATACACTTTTGTTGTTTGTTTTATTCTAAAATTTATTGTTCGTAGAAAAATTAAGAAAGCCCAGTTTTTTTATCATTTCAAGGCTTTAGTGAAGATACGATCATACATTTACTATTACTTATTTCCAATTCTCGCTTTTGTATATCTTCGCAATTTAAATATTAAAATAAATTATAGAATAAAATAAAAAATATACCTATATAAATTTTTAAAGTATCAAATAAACAAAAAGTTATTTGAATAATAAAAAGTTTAAAATATAAAAAATAATAAACGCGACGCTCAACTCGGAAGATTAAAAATAAGATTAAAGTAGTTTAGAGTGTTTACCAGATTTAGAAGTTGCTTATCTTAGATGATTTAGTAGTTGAATATCTCACACTTACCTGAAACAAAAATAAAATAAATTAAAAACTTTAAGTGAAGACAATACATCAACAAATGCAATTTGGAGGCCGTTGCACAAACGCCATTAACTTAGAGATTTAAGAGACATTTTAATTTTTGCTTAAAAAATATTCAAAAAGATGGTCTACTCTTAAATTAATAGAATATATAAATATCAGTGATTTTACGTTTATAATAGAAATATCTATCAATAAAATGTAATATAGAAACTAATTAGATGTCAAAAATTTAAAATTCAAATTTAAAATTTATTTAAGAAAGAAATTGAAAGCGGATATCAGTAAATTAACAAAAATCCGGAGATATTCCAGTGACTTTTATTTCGTTTTTATTACGGGAACTTCCTCATTAATTAATTCTTCATGATAAAAATAAAATTATTTTAGTTTAGAATTTATTTTGTTTTGTAAAAGACGGGATGCTATAACTTTATAAATGGGTTAAAAAAGTCCAGTCCGACTCTATCAGTAGCTTTATTTGCCACGTATTCAAATCTGAAATTGGAGATAAATCGACAAGTTGTAAATTTTCTACTCCGTATTCTCGACTTGTGTCAATAGTCGTGGTGTATTCTATTTATTACAATTTTCTCAACATTAGCTATTTTGAATTTTATTTTCAAACACTACAATTTGTTATAGAATTATTATGGTTCAATTTGTAATCTCTGATGAACTACAAGAACAATAGTTGAAGAGACTTATAATATTATATTAGAAATGCTAACTCAATAGTAGAGAAAGCATTTCTACTAAATTGGAAAAACGCTGGAAATGCGAAATTGCTAGAAATATAAATTGAAAGAACAAAAGTTTTTAGATAAATCTTGTGTATAGAACAAAAAATCTTGTAATAGTGTTTATAAAATTTTAGAAATTTATTTAAAAAACTATACATTTTTAAGAGAATAATATGAAATACAATATGAAACGACAAAGCTCCTCCATATCTTGAACTCATTTTTGATACCTTTTGATAATATTATTTTTGAAGTGAATATCCTAATATTCTTGTTGTTGACCTTGTGAATTTTCAACTCCCCATTTTCTCACTCACACTTTTTCTCATTACCAGTGAATATTTTGCTACCAGTTTTATTGTTCCTTTCGTCACTATATGTGCCTTTCATGTCATTCTTGAAATATGTCATACATTTTATGTCACAATTAATTTGAGAAAAAAGTTTAGTGAAAGTGACAGCATTATTAAGTTTATAAACTTTACATTCTAAAGACATGTGAAATCATCGGTTTACTCCAATAAATTACAGCACTCAATATGACCTTAAACTAACAACATTCGTGTCCAAGTTTGATTGTCCTATATTTTTTTTTATTCTTTAATACTAATATTGTATAAAATCTTTGTCTTCTTATTTCACAAATTAGTAATCTAATTTTAAAAACAAAATGGCATAGAAAGCTAATATAATTTTAAAACCAAGTGTTTAAATAATTAAATACCTTACTGAAGTTTAGCAAGTTTATCTTTGGAAATTTAATAACCTTGTATTTTGTAAATTTGTGGTAAGTTTAACTTCAAAGAAAGTGGTACAAACATAAAATTTATAATTTAGTTGGTCCAATGTCATTTTATAAGATTTTGTGTTACATTGCAGGTACCCTTCAAGTGCTATCTCAACTTCTGACAAGTTATATTTAAACATAAAGTAGCACTAAATAATTTTCGTATTTAACCAAACTAAATTAATTTAATTAAATTTAATGTTTACTTGCTAATTAAAGCAACTTCATTGTTACATCCTCTGTTGTATTTATAATACGAAAAAGTTCTTAGATAGAACATATTTTCAGAGCTCAAGAAAATAATCCCTTCTATCCCTTGTCAAACTTTTTATTTCTATTATGTATTGTAATATTTTATTTATTAACAGACTTATTTTTCTAACAAATTTTACTTGGACGTATAAAGTTATTTGCAAACATATATATGAAATAATTATTATGAATAAAATATACAGTTATTTTTTGTTTTTGCTGTAGTTAAAAAATGACACATTTACAAAATTATACACAATTACTATCTGATAATTAATTATCCGACGTGTTATATACAAGATTTTATCTAATACCACTCAGAATTTTATGGAAACCGACAATTTTTACTTTAATCGACAGTTCTACGAAATATTTTACAAAAATGTTAACGTTTGCTTAAAGGATTTCTATGAGTAACAGTTCAAATAAAATCAATTTCTGAAAAGCTTCAATCGGTTATAGATAAATATTTTATGTAACACTCCGAATAATGAATAAATTATTATTGAAATTCAATTAAAAGAATTATTTGTATGTATAGCAACAACAACCGTCATACCAAAGTCAAGTAAGCTTATGTCACTTTATCAAGTTTTTTTTTCTATTAACTTAATATTTACGAGTGTAAAATTTCGTGGATTGCTCAATTCAAAGTATATGTGATAATTTAAATTTTCCATCGACCTATTTACCCTTGTTACCGCATTTTAATAGGCAGTAAGAAAATTGGTTTTGTATTATAATTTAAAGCAAAGTTATTAAAAATAGTCTACGTTTTAATGTGGAAAGTAATGAAAATCTGAAGGGACTTCATAACAAGTATGGAAATCATCGTACCATTCAAGTGAAATAAATATTGTTGTTCCGTTACAATAAATGTAACTTTGATGATGATGAAACTGTTTTTCAATAACGTTTGTATGAGATTACAATGTTGATTTGTATCTTTTTTGTTTTTAATAACGAGAAATCGTTACTACCTTCACAATAACTCGTTTTTGAAAATAAAACCTTACAAATATGAAATGTTTGTAAGATTTTATTTTTAAATTAATATTATATTACGTGCTTTAAGTTCCATCTAATGTTAATTAATGTAAGTGAACACAAATGAAGGTGGCAACCAGACAGATATTTTAATACACAGCTTGAAGAGAGTAAACCAGAGTTAAACACTTATATAAACTTTAAGTTCTACATTCAAATATAAATTAAATAATAGTTATTTGGATTAATTTGTACTTATAATATTTATTTACACACAAGACACAAAAGTACATCGTTAACACATTTACAAATACAGAAATCATACTGGGGCACCTTCACCCTATTCGATTTACCTCTTTGATTCACCGAACTGATGTATGTAGTATTAGAGATCGAAGTGTATTACATTAATTATTCGTTACAAGATTACACCATGTAACTTCAAATGGTCAACTATATTTATTTAACACCTCATTGCATCGTTACGCTTCTCCCGTCTGTCTACCTAAACTTGACTACCTTTATGAGATTCTCACTTGAGACTACTTTTTTGATTCACCTGTCTTCCTTTCGTTGAATCAAACTATTTTTTTAACTATTTAATTAAATAAGAATCTAATGTTGCCTTGCAAATTTTGCATTGTTTTGAATTAAATAATAAATTAATAAACTAAAAGCAAGCACATGGAAAGAGAACAACTATTGCAATTACTTATTGTTCTAATATTAAATTTTATATCTACTTACTTGTAAAAATAAAAAAAATTTAATAATATTTTTTTTTTAAATATAAATTTTGATTATACGGAAAACATTCATAAATTATTTTAAAGCATATTTACAAAATGTTTCGATTTGCTACTTATGAGAACTAACAAAGGATTTACTTCATTTCAATCCGTTAAGTTGAATTGATCGATTTGATTTCAGTAGAATTTCGTTCAGATTTTAAATAAAATAAATTTTGTAAATTGTAGAAAAACATTTGTGCAATATTCAAGTGCTCTGCAGTGCTTCAAAATAATGTCATTTTAATTAACTTTCCATTAAAAATGTTTTTAGTGCTTAATAAGTAACGGAAGTTGAAAAGAACAATTTTAAACTAATGCTAAAACGGACGTAATTTAGAAAATATAAACTGAATTTGTTAATGTAACAAAAAATATGCAGCATATTTGTAATGCTCTTTGTTGTTCTTTTACAAAAGAGCCAACTCTTCAAAGAATAAAAAGGCGAGCAAACTTAACGGAACAATTTTATATTTCTCTCTCTATTAAACTTCATTCAAAACTTTTAAAATTTATATCGTTTTCCATCAAATGTAGCGTATAATAAGTAACTCTGTGTTAAAATGATATTTGTCTTAACAGTAATAACCATTACTAGCAGGCAAATTGTAATAATCAAATAATTAATTAAAATTTTAGTATCCGTGCTGGTTTTAATTTTCACTTTGTATTTTAGCAATCTTTTCAATTACCTTCTTAATCTGAGCTTTAAAACTTTCCATGCTCAAAGAAACAACGATCCTAGCTAATTTCTTTCTAGATCACACCAAAGGTTGCAGATAAAAACAATTTGAGAAATTACATTATCAAAAATTTTCAAATAACAATTCCAGAAATACACACAAAATTACATTATGAATATTTTATGAAGTTCCACAAATGTTCCGCAATAATTAGATATTTCATGTTGTTTAAGTTAACAAAACAAATACTAATTGAAAAATTAGTTCACAGAAATTCAAAAAAATATTTTCAGTCAGAGTTCAGCCAGAGAATAGCCACATTTCGTAAATGAGTAGCTTATAGCTACTTAGTTTCTTGAGTAGCCTAAAAGTTTTTTATGCTATTTTTCTTTATTGCAAAAAGCTGTTTTGTGTGCAAGTAATACGGATTCTTATCTGCGTACTATATAAACAAAATTTTGACCTATTTCTTAGTTTCAAAAGCAAAATTACCAAAGCGTTGCCTATGGTGCTCGTTATCATTTTTCTTGATAACATTACTTCTTAAAAGTCTTTCGGGCAACTACGATTTATTTTCTGAATATTGCACATTAACATTAGGCCAGTCGATCACACATACTATTTTTTCCACAAAATATAAACTAACTAAATTAATATTATGTGTATTTTACTGTACAACTCTCATGATCTCCTGCACAAGCTAATGCGTTACAAACAGACAAATATAATAACCATTTCCTTTCGGCTAAAGCTTCTAGCAATTCAGTAGTAATTTTAAAATAAATATAATGTATTTAACCTAAAGACTTACTACATACATATATGTTTAAGAACATGTAACCAAATTTTCCCCAAGTTCATGCCTTTCAATTTAATTGTATTTGTACAATTTACATTAGTTAAGTATGCAACACTTAATATACGTGTATTTCTAACACAAATCGGTTACTTTGTATACTCAATGTTTATACAGGGTGTTCTGTAATAAAATACAGACAAGCAAGTAAATCTTAAGAAAGTTTATCAAATTGTCTAACCTGAACATTGTTAGCCATTTGGAACAAATTTATCATTTTATTTGATAGAAAAATTTATTTTGCCAGTTACTCATTTAACAAGTGATTATAATTTTACTTCATACAAACATTGTAAACCATGTAATATTCATCTCTCCTGGCAAGAACTGTACATAGCAGCTAGTTTACATATCAAAGTCTACATTTGAACACATTTTAAAGTTTATAAGTTAATTTAGAGATGTACGAGATGTTAGATAGTGAAAATACCGTATAAACGGATAATTTAAACATAACTCTTGTAGCCTTTTCAATATGGTTCCGATGTTCAGAAGCTTGAAAACAGCTTACAGCAATTTCTCCAACATAGCTAATATTATGTAGATGTAGCGAGGCTACTTTTAGAAGTTGCTTTTACAGTATTATATTAATAAGAGTATAATTATTTATTAATTAAGATGCCTGGTGTACATCAACATGAAAGCAAATTAAAAAAATTTTGTAATTATAAAATTTCACAAATATGAGTACTTTTCTACTTTTATTTTCCTCCAATTTGAGTATTTTAAATTTGATGACCTATAGAAACTTCATAAAGCGTAAAGAAATAGTAGAAATGTGATAGAACCCAGGTTTCAAAGTAAATTTCTGGCCTCAATATAAAAGTAGTGTCAGCATAAACTCAAACTTTATTCTTAAAAAATTATTATGCGTAACATATTCTTTATTACAATACTACGTTTTATATAAAAAAAGGTTGTACCCATAAAAGAATAATGGAATAGTACATTTATAAACAACGAAAAATCGATAACTTACATTTTTATATACACAAAACATCAATTTGAAAAGGATTTTAGTAACATGCACGTTTGGAATTTATTTTTCTATGAAATTATTGCCGCCCGGAGTTAGTGCTCACTTGTGTGCTGTTACAAATTTTGTTAACTAAGAGTATAATATTCAAATATAAGCTAGACCTCTTTGATTCTTTTTATAAAGAAATTATTTTTATTTTAGATTAAAGTAATTAAAATGTAAATTTTGAAAAATAAAAACCTCTTTTATGTTTCAATAGTTTTTATAATCTATCACATCAGATCTAAAACTCTCAAGTGACTTGGTTAATCACAGTAGTGGGTAACGATTTAAATTTTAAAATTAAATTTTGATTTGGATGGTTTTAAAATGTATGAAAATGTATTAATAAATGCCCGTAAATCGTATCGGGTTACAATGTCGCATAATAAGTGGTAAGGTTATGTTTGTTTGTTAATCATGTAATATTTAATTAGAGATCTAATGTGGGTACTTTTGTATAAATTGCTGTGATATATTTCATCATTACTAGAATTCTTGAAATAATATCATTGTTTTTCTGTTCTTAGCTGTGTTTTATGTTTATTTATAGATGTGATTATCTTCTATTTAACCAATCTGTCATTGAAGTAACTACTACATTTACTAGTAAATACTATACAAACTTTTGCTTTTTTGATAAAGGGAAAAACAATGACACTTCAAGGATTTATATTTCCTAAAATACTAAACTCTTCAAACTCAAATATCAAATTAAATAGTTTTTTATGTGGGTAATATATAAAGGTTAAAATAATAGCAAAAACCCCTTTTAACACTACCCGCTTCAACCTTGTTTTGTTTCAGCACGCTTTTGTTAATTCCCAGGAATTAAACAATTCTAGTAAATCCCCGAACTCTGCGGTTTCAAGTAGGTAACGTTGGGTGCACTGCATTTCTAGTAGTAATTCTATGCGCTTCGTACAAAGATACACACGTTTAGTTATTAAGTACACATTACATTATTTAAACAAAGTTTATTGCTTTTCATCTAATATGTCCAAAAATAACCACAGCCAAAATATATTATCAAAAATGTAAAACAAAAACCAATATGATTTTTGCATGTTTAGGTAGAAGACGAAACAAGTCGTTATACTGTTAATCCTTTAAGAACCGGAACCGTACAAATATGAATTAAATTTTCGTGCAGAAACGTACGATTTGAAGTTGATTAATTCCCGGAATTAAACCAAAAGTTCCATTGCGCATTTCTAGTTGTCAGTGTTTAGGTATTTATTTTATCATGATGTGGACTTCGACAGAATTCTTAAAGCCAATTAATAGTAATTGCTAAAGCAAAAAATGTTTTTCAACTTATTTTAGTAAAAAAGAAGCTCTGAAAACATTGAACCTTATTTTTATATGTAGGTTATCTTATAAACTTTTATAAAGTACATAGATTACAATTAAATTAGAACCTCAAATATATCTCCAAAAAAATGAGGCTTGGTGTACACTAATGACATAATTATAAACATAATAACCAACATTTGTCCGTCGATTTCTTGCTGTCGAAAATTGTAGATGGTAATACCCACTAAGCTCATCTTGTAATCATGGTAAGGTGACGATTGTCTTGGAAAATGCAACGTCAAATCAAGTAAACTTTTCGGGATGTGTGACGTCACGTACAAGAAATCCGTTAAAAATTTAAATTAGGTTTACTTATATATTCTAAATATATTTTTATAACAATCAATTTATTTGTATTTTCGAATTGAACATTTTTTGTATTAAAGCACTACTTAAAAACAAAACAATAATATCTTATAATTTATGAGATGAAACAGAAACCAAAACCAAAACTGTACGGTGTCTAAATTTGCTTAATATATTTTTGTTATTTTTAGTACTTCTACAATTTTAATAGTAATTTATTAATTAAAAGTTAAATTTATTGCAATATATGCGAAAGCTTTTCATTACTAATGATAAATTTAGTTTTCCAACATTAAATTCAGGAAAATTAACTCTTTGTGAGAGCAATGTCCAAAATTTTGCTTTTGCACTTAAAATTTGTTATTAAAAATTTGCATTAGTGCTATTTTGTAAACGTTAAAAAACAAAAATGTTATATTCGTGAATTTACGAAAGCATTTTAAAAATACAGTCATTGTTTTCTTTAATAGAGCACTTTTGTTCAAAAATTTTATAAATTATTATGTTCAATCCACTTCAATATTCGAATTTATATTTTTATGATTTAGATTTTCCACAGACGTGTTACAAAAAATAACACATGTGACAAAACATCAAACAAATTTTATTATTTTTAAAACGACGGCTTTTGTCACGTATGGGGTATATGTATTGTTTAATATAATTTTGTATAAATATTTGTTTTTATTTAGAAATGTATCTATCGCGCAGTTTACATATCTTGGAATGTTTTCCTACGGGAAAAATTGTTTCTATCACCGTATTATTTTGTTTTACTGGTTACCAATAATGCCAGCAGTGTTATTTGCCAATAAACAATATCACACAATATTGGTTGTCAATAAAATATTTTATACCATAATTAACTAATTAGTTAGGGTACCTCTACTTTCAATTTATAATAAAATTCAAGTCGCACTTAATCTACAATTGCAAAACATAAAAGTTTATTAATTATTATTATTTATTAATTAACAAACCGATTCGACTGTTGTATTATTTAATTCTTGAAATATAAAAAAAAAAACTTATTTAGGTACCTGTAATTATATAAAATTAATAATTTATCATTTTTTTGAATATTAGATACCAACAGTTTCTTTGTTATGTTACGATATAAACACATCATTAGCGATCTATTATTATTATTTGTTAGTTACATTAAAGTAAATGACAAACCGGCTTCTAAAAAGTATTGAATGGGTAAACAAAAAATATTATTATTTGTTCAAATAATTACATATTGGATAATAATTGGTGTATTTATTATAAATTTTCACAAAGACTTTTGGCACAAAGACATTACAAATTTTATAAAAATAAAAAACTTTAACACAAAAACAAATAATTTTTTGTCGATAATAATCTTCTACCCACCAAACAAAAGCATTATCTCAAAAAAAATCTGATTTTCCGTATATTCCGGAATAAAATGCATAGTACGTGAAAAGTTATCCGAATCGCCCCATAACTATAACAGATAAATAAACATTACCGCACAAGTACATAATATTTTATTTATGTGATATTACATAATCGCACTTCCGCGAAAAAAGTAATACAACCCAATTTTTTTTGGAATTTTTGGAGCTGTTTTTATTAACTATATAGATAATTTTCTATAATAATGATTAAAATTTTTTGAGTTGTGTCACTTTTCTTACCCAAGTACTATAATGTATCTTCTTTTTCATCCTAGTTAAAGATTTGTGATTACGTCATTAGTTCGAAGCAACAAGAAATTTAAAGAACAATAAAATAAAAATTTTACAAATAGTATAGGCGACTTGTTTGACAGTGCAGTAGACAAAGAGTTGATTACTACATACTGTCACAAAAAGTAAACTAATAATTACTATATTGAAAATAATGCGTATTATTGTGAGAAGGGGAAGTTTTCCAATTAATCGACAATGTTGATTAACAAACCTTTTAAAATATTCATATTATAATCAAATTTTATTGAGACGTCAACCATCGGAGTGCAGGAGTGTTGTGGTAAATATGCAGATATAATGCTTTGATCTTTAATTCTTTTTAACGTATGACATGCTTACGATTTATAAAACTTTGAGAACATTGGGGTTTTATTTATTAATTTACATTATTGCAACAATTTTTTGATTGGTATTAACAGTCCGTTAAGGCTGTGTTCTCACTTAGAATGAAAATTTGATTTTAAATAGAAACTGGACTATTTGGTGTACAATAACAGTAGCTGACCAAAAATGTACAATAAAAAATAAAGTAATATGTAAAAAAAATCGCGAATGCAAGAGATACGCGCATTTTAGCGTTAATTTTATTTACAATTTTCTGACTTTATTTTTGAAAATAACGCGTTCAAATTTTTACAGTATGTCTAAAACGTTATTTTTAATATTATGTCGGAGCCAAAATTTTTTTAAAATTGCGTTAAAAAAATTTTTTTTCGCGATTTATTTATTCGCGATAAAAGCGCTCCGACATAATATTGTAAATAACATTTCAGACATACTGTAAAAATATTAACTGGTTATTTTCAAAAATAAAGTCAAAAAATTGTAAATAAAAAAGTGGTTGCGAGAGAACAGCCTTAACAGAAATTGCAAATTGCATTTCCGTCTGTTTCAGGTATTACTTAAATGATATTTACAAAATTTGCAAAATGCTGTTATTTTCGATAAAAAAAAATAAATTTAACCTGCCCTTGATAAAATTTATTATTTATTTACGACTATAATAATATAATACTATAAAAAGTCTCTTTGTTGAAACTCGACTGGAGCTAGTTAAATTTCTTACAGTGTCCGTAATTTTCTCTAACAATTAGGACAATGAAACAAATGCTACCTTTTTTATACATTTGAATTTTAATTTTACAAAAATAAATAAATGTATTGAATATCAATTTAAGTAAAAGCAGTAAATTAATTAGAGCATAATAACAATTGATATCTGAAGGTCTGAGCACATTGTCACCTGTCTTACTTTTTATTTTTAATTAAGATGTAAACTAATAATAATTAAAGAATCTTTTAGTTAAAACTAGCAGAGCTCACAGATACACGTAAAGATTAATTTTTTCAAAATATCAATCTATCGAAATGTTATTATAAAATAGGAATAAAAGTTGATATTAAATGTTACTTGAAGGTTATAAATTTGAAAAATTTGAATTTGATTGGCGTTAAGGTTTCAACAAAATACAAAAGTAATAATTAATTGCGTAAAAGTAATTAAAAATAAATTGATCGAAGAAACCATAAAAATTGTTAATAGACTTTCACGTTGATTTGAAACAGAATTACATATTCAGTTTTAAAAAATATTAATTTAAACTGTCTAAAAAATATCTAATTCTCAATAATATTAAAACGTTTCTGTAGTAACTGATACTAATTTATGTTGTAAAATTGGAAATAACATGTGTAACTTGTAGACACAGTTGTACCTACTTTAAATTTCTAAAAAATAAACGAAGATTTCCAAAAGAAGAAAGAAAAACAACAGAAATATATAGAATTTAACATTTAAAATTAAGATTATGATGACGGGTTAAGAGATGAATCAAACAAGTTAAATGAAAATCATAATAAAATATGTTGGATGGCACATTAAAACTTACAGCCACGTTTACAGTAAATGTGCAGATAAAAATTACTGCGATAACTTGCAAACGAATTTAAAATAAAAGTTATTTGAACATCGCATCAAACGGAAAATTGTTAAATTGCCACCCTTAGTAAAATAGAAATTAAATAAAACCTTTAAACTTTTAAATCATAAACATAAAATAAAATTTAAATTACCCAGAAAATCTGAAGGCATAAATTGCCGGTACAATTAAATTATAAAAGATAAAAAGTTAAACATTCCATTTTAAGGTCGGGATAGCTCTGCATTTGCTACTTTATTCAATACAAGTAAAACCGCATTTAGATACAGCATTGCATTTATATTGTATAAATTACGATATCATTTAATTAACAGTTTTTCCACTGTCGTTGTGCTGTGGGTCGTTGCACTTTTGAAAATGTTTTGACAGAATCCCAAGGTGTCATGGTCATGTTTATTTCCAATAATTATTTTAGTATATCTTATTGTATTATCTACGGTAGCTAACACCTGCAGTTAAAGAAAATCAATATCTTTTCTTGTGGACCGTAGAAATTGTTAAACAAATAAATAATTGTACAGTTCGTTACTGAATATTACCACAAAAAGAATGAAATTTGTGTTTAACTACATAGTAGAACATAATAAAGTAACAAATTAAAGTGGGTGATGGGGTTAAAAATTTAAATAATGAGATTTACATTGAAGCCTGAAGTGTCCAGCGATAAAAATAATACATCAAAATAATGTGGTGTGAAAAATTAAAAACTGTCGGGTTCATTTTTAACAACTTCAAAATTTTAAAGGATTTGGGGTGCGCTTACTTGCTTACATGCGGCGTAAATTTTATAAAAATAAAATGTGTGTTTTAGAAATACGTGTTATATACCACTTCAATGTTTGCAATCTTCATTAATCATCAAGATTTATTTTCTATGTGTGTATTAAATGATATAAGAAAAAGTTCGCGATCCCTATACCACTAAAAATTGAGAAAAAGGAACGAAATTTTCTATGCTGGAATATTATATTCTTTAGAACACCGAGAACATTTCTGAATGCAAGTATTTCCACTACCTGTTCCTGTTTCCTGTATGTATGATGTCGCAAAATGGTATTGTCTACTTTTAACGAAATCGATTTCAGTTCATAATGCTATTTTATGTTCATCATAAAAACAACCTTTTGATTGATGTTATTGTTACTTACATCCTTTACATTTAAAATATATTACTTCATTTACATTATTAGAACATTTCCAAAAATTGTTTATAATGCGTACACATCTTTCAATAATAAACTTGAATTATAAAAATAATAAGAAGTATTTCATCAAGTTCAAAAATCAACTGATTAACGTGCAACAATTTTTTCCCAAAAACATAGAATAAGTTTTTAGGAGTATTTATTAAAAAGATTTTACAATCAAAGTTCTATAATGAAATTCTTCTACGTTTTGCCAAAACATTCGGACAGTTAAAGTGATTTTTGTAATTGGGATTCTTTTGGGTGGTTATAACTTTTTTTATGAGTAACCAACAAAATAATGCTTTTTTTAAATTTATAGTAACACTTATAATGACGTTTTTCGAGAAACTCATATTTGTTTCCTTTTTCTTTAACCGTATTTTAGTCACACTTTTATGTTTCAATTTTGAGGTTATTACTTTAAGCAACTTTAAATTAGTGTGCATTTCGGATTAACTACAAAATTCGTTTTTACTCATTTTTGGGCATTCTCTCAAGAAATAAAAGCTTTACTCTTAGATTTTTGGCTTCCTAAAATTTGAAAATAGTTCACTTTGCTCCAATGTTTTTAATTCTATAAAAATTTTTGCTCTGTTTGTTATAATTGCCAATTATAGTGCACAATTTAGATTTGGCAAAATAGCTTAATTAAAATGTACGCATTTCAAGTTAAAGTTAAAATTAATTTATTTTAAAGATTGCTGTTAAGTTGTTTTTGACATATCCATATGACAAAGATCAAATTAT
Organism: Rhagonycha fulva; assembly: GCA_905340355.1. Taxonomy (NCBI): domain Eukaryota; kingdom Metazoa; phylum Arthropoda; class Insecta; order Coleoptera; family Cantharidae; genus Rhagonycha; species Rhagonycha fulva. The sequence goes on from HG996559.1 coordinate 8,515,499, forward strand.
ATTGATTTAGTTTAAACAGTTTTTAATTCTGTCGAGGGTTGATCGGTCAAAGATTCAGTAGCTTTACCTAGAAACCTCATATTTTATAGCTACTTTATAGTTTTTTGACATTTTATTCATCTTTGATTTTTACTAGATTTGGGATTGTTGAATGTTTTATAAATCATTTAAATTAAAAATCAAAAATAAAAGGCGATATATTGTCCACCCAAGCATAACAACAAGAAAGATTAATATGAACACTTATTCAAAACACTGGGCAATAAATTCATTGCCGGAGGCGACTTCAATGCCAAACAGCTTCAATGGGACTCAAGGCATAGAAGCACTAAAGAAAAACAATTGCTGGAAGCAATAAAAAATTATAATATGTCATACCTATCAACAGGTGAACCAACGTACTAGCCTGCCGATAAAACTAAAACACCTGATAGGTACATGTTGCTGCCCCCCCCCAAATCAAATTTTTGGTTAAAATTTGCGTCAAACGTTTGAGCATCGTTTGAGCATCAATGAGCTTTCAATATTTTCGTTTGAGCTTCAACCTTCGCGGAGTTATTTGCGAAAACTTTGGGGGGGGGGGCTGTAAACATGTTGCCCTCCCCCCTACTTAGGGGGTGAAAATGGTGTCAAACGGTTGAGCATAAATGAGCTTCCAAATTTTTCGTTTGAGCCTCAACGGTCGCAAAGTTATTTCCAAAATTCTTGGAGGGAGCTGCAAACATGCTAGCCCCCCCCAAGTAAAATTTTGAGATAAAAATAGTGTCAAACGTTTGAGCATCGTTTGAGCATCAATGAGCTTCCAAATTTTTCGTTTGAGCCTCAACCGTCGCGGAGTTATACGCGAAATTCTTGGGGGGGGGGGTTTAGACATGTTTTTCTATTTTCGTTCTTATTTCGAATTTTTTTTTACAATTGATGTCTATCGATAGAGATTCGTTTGAGCTTGAATGAGCTTCCATCATTTTAATTTCATTTTCTGTAAAGTTACGAGCATTTCAAATTTCGAGTACTCCGGGAAAGTATTATCTATTTTATCTATCTATTTCTATTTTAATAGTGTATCTATTTTAATTCTATTTTATCGGATTAAAATTTTTGATCCGATTAAAAAAACTTAATCCTGCTTATTTACCATCATCATTTTGATGGAATAATACGGAAGGTGTAATTTTAGAAAAGAATATTATGTTTAATACAATATCGTGAACTAATAAAATGGTGATATATTATAATTTTATTAAAAGATTTTAAAAAAATTTTAAAAAGGATATTAAAAGGTGACATTATACAGACCAATAAGCTTATTACCTGTGCTTTCAAAAATATCTGAAAAACTTTTACTCCGCCGACTACTAATAATAATAGTTGAAAAAAAAACTCATACCAAATCACCAGTTCGGATTTAGGAACAAAGACGGAACAATCGAACAAGAACATAGAGTAGTGAAAAAAATCAGCAACGATTTGGAACATAAAAGATACTGCTCCGCTACGTTTTTAGATATCAGTCAGGTTTTTGATAAAGTATGGCATGATGGCCTACGCTATAAACTAAAGAATTCTCTTCCACACTCCTCCTATCAGTTTTTAGATTCCTACCTGCAAGGTAGATACTTTCTGGTCAAATACCTTGACGAATACACCAGCTTATATCCAGTTAATTCTGGCGTGCCACAAGAGACCGGTGCTCTTCACACTATTTACTGAAAATTTTCCGACTACAAAACTAACAACCATGGCTACTTTTGCTGACGACACGGCCATATTGGCATCTCATATTGACCCTGCACTTGCTTCAAAAAATTTACAAAATATTCTTGATAAAATCCATGCCTGGTTACAAAAATAAGGAATGAAGGCTAATGAAATAAAATCGACACATATCACTCTTAGAATGCAAAAAAATCATGCCCACCAGTAAAATTAAACAACTGTTTTTTACCACATGCCGAAGATACAAAATACTTAGGTATGTGGTTTGATAGAAGACTTACATGGCAAAAACACATATTTAACAAACGCAAACAGCTTGGTATAAAATTTGGAAAACTAAATTGGCTGATTGGGAGAAAATCACAGCTATCTATAAAAAGCAAAATTTTGGTTTATAAAGCTATACTAAAACCAATATGGGCATACGGCATCCAACTCTGGGGATCTGCCAGTGCATCCAACATTTAAATATTACTGAGATTCTAAAATAAAACACTTGGAACAATCGTAAATGCTCAATGGTATGTGCCTAACAATATCATACAACAGGACTTGGGTCTAAATTCTATTCGTGATGAAGTCCACAAGTAATATACAAATTAAAACATCTAAATAAACTAGCCAACGCGGTGCTGGACAGCACATACGAAGTGAGACGTTTAAAGCGCTTCAAAATAGCCGACCTTGCCACCCGTTTTGCATAACTTATTAAAATAATAAAAGAAAATTCCAATGAAAATTTTCTACACGACCTTATTATTGTCATTCGACTTACTTATTGTTTATGTAAACAGATTGTAAAAGCTAATTTAAAATTAAAAAAAAAAAATTTTTTAGTAGGTTTACGATTGTTGAATGTTTTAAAAATCAAAAAAATTGCTGCGTTTTCTCTATTTTCAGTATTACAAGTATGGATCTGATGAGACTACTTTCACCGATAAAACCGCGCATTAGGTCGAAACGTTTATTCTATTGAAGTGTTTTAATTTTTGTATAATGTTCTTATTAACTTTACAGTTGATAATCGTTCTTAATTATTGATTTAGTTATACTAGGTAGCGCAAATTCCATCATCAACAATATTTTAAACATTTTGAAAAACTCAGTCATTTATTACTATTAAATTTCGTTTTCAAAGAGATTTACGTTTTAAACCAGTCAAAATTCGCAAAACATTTTCGAATAGTGTAAAACATTATATTGCTTCTAGAATATGAAATTGATTGACATTTTCAGAATTTGAATCAAATTGAATGGATACACATTGTTTTGAAAACCTATTTATCCGAGTTTTCAGTTTCAGAGTATAGCTCTAGAAATATATTTTTCTATATTTGTAAAAATAAATTCTTTAAAAAAAACACGCTTGTGAAAATGACTTCGGCTTTCAAAACTGATAAAAATTTAAATCAATTCCAGAATGTTATCATAAAATAAATAATAATTTTACATAATAAAACTTAATTAACATAAAATAAACCTATGTGTACTTTATTTTACTTTTTAATTTCAACATTTAAATTTTATTATTTGGCGAATTCTGGTAACTACAAGAGTAGTTTAAATAAATTATTCGTTTTTTCAAACATCCCTTAAAGATAAATGAGACCAAGATACGCAGTAATTTGCTTTGTGGGGTAAACTTGGAATTTTATTCCTTTTGCATTTGTAGGAGTGAAAGTTCAGTGAATGCCTTCCATTCTACTTAAAGCTTTGAAAATCAACGTTTCACCATTGCGGTTTTGCGGTCCTTTCACCTGATGTGATTAAATTTTAAAAATATCAAAACCGCTTTAGTATGCTTTCCTCTTTACATTTCTAATGATGCAGCTACTACATTATTTTTCTACTTTCGTACGATGAATGGTTAATAAATAATAAATAAACATTTATATTATACCTACCCACATAATTTTATACCTACCTAATAGTGATAGTTTAGTAAGTTCTTATATAATTTTTTTAGAATAAATGAAAATGCATAAATAAAAATGTCATTAACAATTACTAAATTATTGTGTCCTGGTTATTATTTAATAGATGGAAACTGTTGACACACAACATAATTTTATTGTATTTTAATTATATACTTTTTAGTGGTTTAGTCTTACCTGAGCTTTTATGGTTATGACTTATGACTAAAATAATCGTAGTAAATGTGTTTTGTATTTAAGTGACTGTAATTTTATTTTTACTTATGATTAGAGAGCACTCTTCGCTGTAAAATTCTTAAATTATATTTCATACTTTAAAATTAGCATAATGTAAAGCGCATAAAATTGTAAAAATATTAAGGTAAATAATAAATACCTAGAATCGAAAATAAGTGACAAATACATAATTTTCAAAATGCAATTTTAGCAAAGGCAGATTATGATTATGACAAAGCATTTTGTAAAATAATTTATTGTATGTAAATGCACCTGCAAAATATGACACTTGCTAAGACAAATTAAATAATTACAAACCAATTTGAATAGAGTGCATTCTCTGTTCCTCGTGAAATAAAAGCGATATCCTTTACAATGTGATAACATCTTTTAAGTAAACCTAGTTTAGTCGAAAAGTAAGATTCAATAAATTTAAGGTATTTAACAATCACAAAAATAACATGTGATATGACATGCCCGGCACCTCCACCATTATGTCACATGTTTTTTGTAAACGTAAGGTATTTAAAATTTATGTTGTTAGCTCATTGGAAAAGACACCGCTCTTACATAACAATAATTTTATCAACTTTATTTTATAAAAATTTACCAAAATTGCTAAAAACCTACCAATAGCATTTAGAAAGGTTACGAAAATTGCAATTTATATAAATGTTTGAATAATTATAGTACAAAGTAAGTACGATAAAAAATTTTAGTGTGCAGTAAGTGCAGTTAAATACCTACATAACTAGGTAGGATTAACTGCGCCGCAGTTTGTAATGCCTGTCAACTCGAAAATCCCAGCTAAATTCACTGCGTCACGTATTCAATAATTGTTATTATTTTTAAGTATTCTTAAAATCCATCGTATTGATAATGTTATACAATTTAATTATTACTTGCAAATAATTAATCAGTAGCTATATCACGAAAACTATTATTTTGTTAAATTACATTATACACGGCCTCCTGTTTACATAATTTTGCGTTACAACGGTTCAGCCCAAATTAATTTCAAATCAAATAGTTTCTTAACATTATTAAATTAGATTGTTGTGGTCCAGCTGGAAAGTAATTGCAAATAAATTTGAGCAAAAACTTTAATCACTTAAAACCCTGTAACTAAGGAAAATGTAATACTGTAATTGGTTAGATTTACAATAAGGGAAATAGTCACAAACAATATCCCAAGTGCATTCAATATGAGCGACAATTTTCAGAGCAGATATTGCTCTGTTTTGCTCGATTCGGAAAAATGTTTTTTTTTATAAACCTGTGTTAATATTTAAACAATTTTACAATATTGTAAGCTAAATTGTAATATTTAATCTAAAAATTTACCAATTTGTTTGTTTGATTTTGTATTTAATTTGTTAAGTACATGATTAAAAATTAAAAATTTATATAACAATTGACAAACAAATCAAATAGCCAATGCAGTTCGATTGCAAGAACGTTGTTGACGCTTGAGTGAAATAGTCGAAATAAAATGATTAAATTTAATAATAATTGTGTGTACTCGGGCTTACAGGTCGATTCTTAAGTTTGTTTAAAATATTGAAACTTCTGATATTTGTAAAATAAATTTTGCAAAATAAACTTGTATAATAATCCGAAAGATTGCATATTTTTATTAGCTCAGTCGGTAAATGTTGTACACTAAAAGGTTTATGCACCAACGGTGTTTAATTTAATCAATAAGAAACTTGAATTTATATGGCGCTTTTATTGTTTCCCTATATAAAAACGTATAAAAGACTTGTAATCTTGTTTTTGCGGTACGTGATTCGTTTTACTTAGGTGCAAAGAAATTTTAGTATTGCTTTTAGGTTTCTTTAAAAATTTCAATTAGGTATGGGTTAGAAACGTGCGAAATATTAACAAGAGATGAAGCGATGCTTGGCAATTTACAATTTGCTCGTGTGATTTTCATCAGGGTTAGATTTAATTAATATTATTTGTAACGGTACTCTGAGAAATGAATTGTAACTAAAATCTTCTACGAGTCTATAAAATGGCCAATTAACTTCTAAGTGGGTGTGTTTTCCTTTATTTGCAGAGAAAAGTTCTTCATCAAAAATATTAAATGAATGTGTAGTCACGGTTGCATAGAAACTATTGTATAGGTGTGGATGTACTAAATTAATTGCTTTAAGCAAATCTAAAATATAACATTGTTAACAATGAACTGCCACTCAAAACTGTCATGCTTCACCTGTCTTTCAATTCTAAAACCCATTTTTTATTTGTCAAGTTATTTTATAAATTTTTCATTTATTGGAGAAAGCAGTTCAACAGCGTCAATTTTCTGTCGATATAACATGAAGATATTTTTTAAGTTGTTTACCGTTCCGATTTCCCAAAGATTTCAAATAGTATGACAAACTTTAAAACAGCAAATAGATCAAAGCATCATTGTCATCGACACGTGCTTCCGACTACATTACTTCACACATATTACGAAATGCTTCTAAAAATATTGCCAACAATATCGTTGTAGACATTGCGGTAGAAAAATTGTATTTGATCCAAACATTAGAGAATATTTATAGCTTCACTAAACCGGACAAGGCGAATACTACCTTGCAATATAATACAAGGAAACCAACATCTTTGCAAGTGACAGATATTTGGCATAAAATCGAAAATCAGTTAATTTTTTTTCTAATTTAGTTGTCTTTTTTTGGATTCAAAAAATATGAAAAAACGGAGATGCTGAATCGTTAAACTTGTTTGAGAAATCATAGTTTTATTTTTACCACCTGATTGCTTCGAAGTCATCAATTAGTGGTGGTCACTAAATAGAGAATTGGATGTAATTTTGATAATTGGATTTCGTATGATTTTGTATTTTGTATATTAAAAATTGGAAATATCCGATACTTCTAATTAAAGGGAGTATTTACTTTGCTTCTGAAATACTTCACACCTATGAATGTATGTACTTAGATTAAATTGGCAACTGAGTTTTAATTTATGGATAGGAAAAGTAACAAATTGTGGTGTCGCGTTTCCAATATCCATATAACAGGAATTTTTTTGTTTTAGTTTCCTTGAGTGAAGTAGTCGTCACAATTTCATTTTAAAATGCAATGTTGGGAAGAACTGTTAATCAATAAATTATTTCATAAGTTCAACGTAATTGTTAATTAGGTTAATAAATCAGTGTACTATAGTACTTCCCAGTAACCAACCATTAATATTTCGTTACTTGTTATTTTAGTTTTTATATACTAGAATTCTCCAAAAAATGTAGCGTAAAATTTTAAAGCAGGCTGAATTTGAATTGCGATAGTTTTATTTGGTGTCGTTTTGGATTACCTATTTGGCAAAAATTGACCAAGGAAAAGAAAAATTCAGCATTACATGATTGTTGAATCGTAGACAACTTCGCTTACCAACTTAACATAGATGGTGATATTTTTAAGGAAATATAATTCAAAAACTAGTAAATTTTATCTTACGAGTTTTCACTTTGCAATTTTTCAGCAGAGAGATAGTTTGTGCTTGTGAAGTTTTATCTATCGATACCTTTAAATAGGTATTCTGAAATCTTTTCTTCGACGTTGACCACAAGAAAAATTCGATAGCAGTATTTGAATGACAAAATTTTACAAGTTGGAACATATAATTATCGTGTCAGTCATTGAACTGTTTTGACAGCTTAATCTAATGAGTCCGATGACTTGGCCCCTCCAGGTTAATATTTTTCTCAAAAAGCTAGCTAACGAAGCCTTATAGATAGCACCAGCTGAGCACTCAAGTATGAAAGCTAGCACCGTTATAATTTTTCTACAAATCAATATTGAAACCGATGCACAGTGGGGTATGTGGCTTCAAAAAATGGCATTAAATGAAATTCTATTTCATCGGGTTTATAAGTTGAATATTATATATTTTTGGAGCTCTTAATAGTATCTAAAAAATACTTTGCATAATTGCTTGTACATTTCATTACTTAAAAATAAGTTTATTTAAAAAAATTTAATTTATGGGCAAAAAACACAAGAAGAGCTTTGAAGCTTTTAAATTTTGAAAGTATGTGTAAATACCTCTCAAGTAAAACGTGAATATAGCAAAGCTCAGCAAGAAAATAAAATTTTTAAGTCCCAATTATCATTATTATCCGCAAGAAAAACCAAAGTTACTAATCTACCTTATTTCATATTCAAATCTTCCGTTCTTCAGGTGCATGTTAGTGCCCCTCCACTTTCGAATTTTTGGATAACTTTGGTATCAAACGTTAGAGCATCGTTTGAGCGTAAATTATCTTCCATTATTTTCGTTTAAGCCGCAATGATCGCAAAGTTATTTGCAAAAAACTAGTGGAAGAGCTGCAGACATGTTTTGCAATTTTCCTACTCATTCTGAATTTGTATGTGCAATTATTGATGTCAATCGATAAAGCTTTGTTTGAATCTGAATAAACTTTACAGAGCAATAAGACTTTTAGTAAATTTTTTATATAGTTATGGAAAGTTGAAATTTTTGACTAAACTCCGAGCAACGTGCGCTAAATCTTAAGTTTTTTTAAATATCTTAGGCCCGGTATTTCAGTGGACAGTTAAGCATTTGCTTAAGCTAATCTCAAGTTAAACTCAGTTCAGACAATCAACATCTCGCATTTAACTATGTTGATTGGTTGAACTGAATTAAACTCAAAATTAGTTTAAGCGAAAGCTTAACTGCCCACTGAAATACCGGACCTTAAACTAATAATCTACATACTTTGGATATATAAATTCTCTATATTTAACTCAAAAACCTTAAAGCATCGTTTGAGCCTAAATAAACTTTTATTATTTTTGTTTATGTCTCAAAGGTCGTGAAGTTATTTGCGAAAAACTGGTAGGGGGGTTGTAGAGATGTTTTGCAATTTTCCTACTTGTTTTGAATTTGTATGTGCAATTGATGTCAATCGATAGAGTTTTGTTTGAGCCTAAATGAGCTTCAGAGAGCAAGACTTTAAGTTAATTCTTTATAAAATTATGCATAGTTAAAATTTTTGATTAAACTCTGAGCAACATGCGTTAAATCTTAAGTATTTTTAAATTTCTTATTGGAGAATGACAGGATCGGGGTGTAACTAAAACCAGAGGTAGTACAATAGGCCCGATTTTGTGGCCTAAGTGCACGTGAGCTTGTCTTGCCCTCCAGAACGAATCCAGAATTCAGAATATATAACTTCTTTAAATAAAGCAACATTTTATTTTTTACAAACATAAAATTGTTTCAAATTGAAGTAATTTACCGAAATAGAAATCTTGCCGAGAAAATCTAATATTGTTTTGAAGCTGCTTAATGTTGTTATTGTTGCTAATAAAGAATTATGATCCAATAGCTAAAATGTTTTGGCGCCCATCAAATATCTGTTGGTCGTAAATATTAGTAAAGCAACTGAGTAATACTACCGTTTTGCCGAAACAAAAATTTTTAAAAATCTTACGATTTAACGGATGTTGCTAGGAGTTTAGTCAAAAACTTTAACTATCCATAACTTTGTAAAAAATTAACTTAAACTCTTCCTCACTAAAATTCATTCAGGCTCAAGGAAAACTATCGATTGACATTAATTGCATACATAAATGCAAAATGAGAAGGTAAATTACAAAACATGTCTACAACTCCCCCTACCCAGTAGTTTTTCGCAAATTACTTCGAGACCTTTGAAGCTCAAACAAAAATAATTAAAATTTTAGTCTCAAACGATGACCTAACGTTTGACACTAAATTCGTCCAAAAATTGAAACTGGAGGGTCATCATGTCTACGGCTCTCCGCCCCCCCCCCAGTAGTTTTTGCAAATAACTTTGCGATCATTGAAGCTCAAACCAAAATAATGGAAGCTCATTCTAGTTCAAACGATGCTCTAACGTTTGATACCAAAGTTATCCACCAGAAAAACGGAAGATTTGAATATGAAATAAGGTAGATTAGTAACTTTGGTTTTTCTTGCGAATAATGATGATAATTGGGACTTAGAAATTTTATTTTCTTGCTGAGCTTTGCTATTTCACGTTTTACTTCAGACGTACTATTTACACATACTTTCAAAATTTAAAAGATTTGAAGCTCTTCTTATGTTTTTTGCCCATAAATTAAATTTTTTCAAATAAACTCATTTTTTAAGTAATCAAATGTACAAGCAATTATGCAAAGTATTTTTAGATACTACTATAAGAGCCCCAAAAATATATAACTTATAAATCCAATAAAATAGAATTTCATTTATGCCACTTTTTGAAGCTACATACCCCACTGTGCATCGGTTTCAATATCGATTTGTGGAAAAACTAGCTGGTGCTAGCTATAAAGATTCAGAAGCTAGCAAGTCAACAAACTCAATAGATCAATAATTTTCAGTAGCCGGGACGAGTGTGGTGAATTTTAAGCAAATCGTAAAACTCTTCATTTTTTGAAATACACTTATAAATGTAACTTTTGGCCGTAAATAAACAACTAACAGTTAGTTGAAAACTTTACTACAGTGGCGAAGGTTCTTTTTTTACTTACTGCTTTTACCCTTTAGATACTTCTGGTAAGAACGCGTTTGTAGCATCTTTCAAGACCATAAACCAATTTTCTACGTAAACATTTTTAATATACATTTTTGTGGCTTTGCTATATGAAAAAAATTCATTGGATAACACCGCAGGTATTCAAAGTTATGCCGAGTATTTTGGTGTGGCTTAAATAGTAAAACACTACTCTAAAAATAAACGATATAACTCTGATGGACTATTGAACGATTCAAAATTTGTCGCTTGTAAAATTGCGATAATGTAATTTATGTACTTTTTCAAATGAATCGTTTTTTCTGCTGAAAAAAACCATTAAATATTAGTGACCATAAAATTAGTTTTTTTTTTTTTTTTTTATTTTAACCCTCAGTTACAGCAATCTATCTACAAAATAAGATAATAAGCTTTTGTTTTGACAACTAACAATAACATGCAGAGTACTACTTCATTAAGCAGTCTCTATATATAATACAATAAGTGTGTTGATTATAATTTCAGTACATTAGGATTTGAATCTATTCACCAGATCGTCTGTTGTGAATCTTGTCAGTCGACGCACTTCGCAGTAGTTGTTTGCAAACAGTTCACCTGCAAGAACGTTGGGATGGACTGCGAGTCTTTCACGGTAATTTACACTGTAACTTTGTATTTCTTCTCTGATGGATTTTATCGGTATGTCACGTTGTATAACACTATTTGGCACATACATTGGTGCATCAACTATTACACGGAGTACCTTATTTTGAAATCTTTGTAAAATTTCAAGGTTTGAGTTTGCTGCAGAGCCCCAGAGCTGGATGCCGTAGGTCCAGATTGGCTTCAAAATTGTCTTGTAGAGTAGCAACTTATTTTCTCTAGTAAGCTGGGATTGTCTGCCGATTATCCAATACATCTGCCTGAGCTTCAGGCCAAGTTGCTTGCGTTTTGTGAAGATGTGCTTACGCCAGGTAAGCCGTCTATCGAGGTGTATTCCGAGGTACTTGACATCCTCTGCTTGTGGAATCTGATGATCATTGAGTTTTACAGGTGGGCAGGTGTCTCTTCTCATGGTGAACGTTACATGTACTGATTTGGTTTCATTGGCTTTAATGCGCCACTTTTTAAGCCATTTTTGAATTTCAGTTAAGATGATCTGCAAGTTCCGAGATGCAGTTGCGGGATCATCGTGGGAAGAGAGAATCGCAGTATCATCAGCAAATGTGGCAACTAATGTGAATTTTGTTGTTGGCAGATCGTGAGTGTACAGCAAGTACAGGATCGGACCCAAAACGCTACCCTGGGGCACACCCGCGAGGATATCATGCAGATCGGTGTATTCACTTCCATGTTTGACAATAAAACTTCTGTTACTTAAGTAGGATTTTATGATTAGGTAGAGTTCATGTGGAATCGCTTTCTTTATTTTATAGAAGAGGCCATCATGCCACACTTTATCGAAGGCCTGACTGATGTCAAGGAAGGCCGCTGAACAGTATCGCTTGCTTTCCAGGTCACGATTGATTTGTTTCGCTATCCGATGCACCTGCTCGATTGTCCCATGCTGGTTACGGAATCCAAATTGGTGATCAGGAATAAGTTTTCGTTGATTTATTATGGGCATTAGCCGATTTAACAGTAGTTTTTCGAAGACTTTAGATAGCAAGGGTAGCAGGCTGATAGGTCTATAAGATTTGACTTCTTCGGGTTTTTTACCTGGTTTGAGGATCATTATAATTTGTGCCACCTTCCATTGGTTAGGAAAGTGATGAAGTCTGATAATCGCATTAAATATTTGTAGAATTGCTGCAAAACATTTTTCCGTTACTTCTTGTAATACCTTTCCGGTGATCAGATCAAATCCCGGAGCCTTCTTCGGATTGATTTTTTTAATGATTCTTTTTACTTCTTTCAACTTAAATTTTTTAATGCGATGATTCATTAAGGGAGGGGCTTTAAGATAATCTGTAATTTCAGATTCTTCCTCAGCTGTAATGCTTGATGGATTTGGTTGGAAAACGTTTGCTAGGTGTTTTGCAAAAGTATTTGCCTTCTCCTTGTCACTTCTGCTCCAAGTGTTGTTTTCATCTTTGATCGGTGGTATGTGTTGTTGTGGTTTCTTGAATCTTCTTGCAGCCTTCCAGAGCGAGTAGTCTGTATCCTGCTTCGCCGTTAGGTTTTTCAAGTAATTTTGCATGCCTTGATTTTTTAGATTGGTTAACATTTCTCTTAGTTCCCTAGTAGCTTTGTTGAATTTGGATTTATCAGCAGCGTATCTTGTTTGCTGCCATCTTTTTCTTAACGTTCTTTTTTCAGTTATTTTTTGTTTTATTGTAATTGGTACCGATTCTATAATTTCATAAGTATAAGCATTAGGAGTGGCTTGCCATGCAGCTTGTTGTATGCTTATGGTAAGATCATTAACTGCTTCTTCTAGATCGTGTTCTGTTTTCAGAGCTCTATCTAGTACGATTAATTTATCCAGATTTTCTCTATATGTGTCCCAGTTAGTTTGTTTGCTGAATAAAGATGGTTGTTTTTCTTTATTTTTTATTTGTGCGAAGACACTTACAATTATTGGTGAGTGATCAGAAGAGAGATCTTGACATGAATCTGCTTTAACTTTTCTAGTATCGATTCCTTTTGTGACACAGAAGTCGATTAAGTCAGGTGTTTTTTCCCTGTCAGAAGGCCAATACCCAAGTAACACACGATCGTATAATAGACCTATATTTTTGGGATATTTGGGATATTTTTGGTATACGTCTAATTTTGGTTATAATAATATACGTATATCATATACACTTCATATACCATACTTAAAATATCCGTAAATTAGACGTATATAATTGGGATACTTAGGATGTACGTGAAATACGTCTAATTTTGGTATATCTAATATACGGATATCATATACACTTTATATACCATACTTAAAATATCGGTAAATTAAACGTATATAATTGGGATACTTGAGATGTACGTGAAATACGTCTAATTTTGGTATATCTAATATACGGATATCATATACACATCATATACCATACTTAAAATATCCGTAAATTAGACGTATATAATTGGGATACTTAGGATGTACGTGAAATACGTATAATTTTGGTATATCTAATATACGGATATCATATACACTTTATATACCATACTTAAAATATCGGTAAATTAAACGTATATAATTGGGATACTTGAGATGTACGTGAAATACGTCTAATTTTGGTATATCTAATATACGGATATCATATACACATCATATACCATACTTAAAATATCCGTAAATTAGACGTATATAATTGGGATACTTAGGATGTACGTGAAATACGTCTAATTTTGGTATATCTAATATACGGATATCATATACACTTTATATAGCATACTTAAAATATTGGTAAATTAGACGTATATAATTGGGATACTTTAGATGTACGTGAAATACGTCTAATTTTGGTATATCTAATATACGGATATCATATACACATCATATACCATACTTAAAATATCCGTAAATTAGATGTATATAATTGGGATACTTGAGATGTACGTGAAATACGTCTAATTTTGGTATATCTGATATACGAATATCATATACACTTTATATATCATACTTAAAATATCGGTAAATTAGACGTATATAATTGGGATACTTGAGATGTACGTGAAATACGTGTAATATTGGTATATCTAATATACGGATATCATATACACTTCATATACCATACTTAAAATATCCGTAAATTAAACGTATATAATTGGGATACTTAAAATGTACGTAAAATACGTCTAATATTGGTATATCTGATATACGGATATCACATACACTTTATATACCATACTTAAAATATTAGTAAATTAGACGTATATAATTGGGATACTTGAGATGTACTTGAAATACGTGTAATATTGGTATATCTAATATACGGATATCATATACACTTCATATACCATACTTAAAATATCCGTAAATTAGACGTATATAATTGGGATACTTGAGATGTACGTGAAATACTTTCCATTTTTTAAAAATGTACGCAGCGGTAGAATTTGGTTGGAAAGAAAGTTGCCATTGTTCCCATGCCAAAATCACTGGTAAAATCAGAAAAAGCTTTAATAACATTAGTTCAAAATTTGGTTTCTCTAAAAAACTGAAAAACTTATACTATACGTTATTAAAAAAATCATATTAAAGATTAATCTCTATAGCTGCAATTAAATATTGTGTTGGTAACACAATTCGTATTAGAGCCAATGAATTTATTGTACTTAGGTGTTACCAAGCGATTACTGATTAAATATTTAGTACATAGATTTAGTAGAAGGCAAGCGACAATTTAGAATATCTACACATTCCATCAACAATATTAATATTAAAATAAAAAAATTTAAAACTTTCCGACGTTTTTTGTAGAAAGTTGCTATCATTTCTTGAAATTAAAAGATGAAAAGCTATCGAATTTAGATTTTTGCTTTTATATAGGGGACCAATTTTACTGAAAAGTAATGTCAATAGCGACACTTATGAACATTTATTTTGTCAAATGATTATTTTTTAAAGAAATATATCAGCGTGCCCAAAAATGCATTGCATTAATTTGTTAATTCAAGTCCCGATATATTTTGTAGTTTACAATGTTCATTAATTAATTCATATATGCAGTGATGTGGAACGATATGGCCCATTAGAAAATTATAGTTGCTTTTTGTAAGAAAATTGTTTAGGACAGTTAAAAATAAAAATAAGAGGAAATAAATTGTCACTTTAACAAATTTACAACCGCATAAAAGAAATAGATTTTAGTGTTACTAATTATTAACCATCAGAAAATTATTGACTGAACTGAAAAGAGTGTTCAAGGAAAATTTGCCGAATATATAGATTATTTCAAATGTAACAAAGCTTTTGTAATTACAAAGGACTTTGGCTTATCGATAAAAAGTCCCAACAATGTTGTGTTCCCAAAAAAAAAAAAATTATTATAATAACAACAATTTTTTATTTAAATCGCGAATAGCAGTGCACAGGCATTCCATTTAAATATTTATGTACGATTTGTATAAAACTGCATTAGAATCATCAATACGTTTATAAAGTAAAGTCACCAAATATCAATATAAGCTTCATAGCTAAATGGTTACAGTGCTTGCCTCAATATCCTAACACCGTGAGTTCGATCCCCCTAGATGCCAGAAAGAAATGTAAGTACAATTTAATAAATTTAAAGTTTATGTATAGATAGGTACAACTTAATCAGAATTTTCCAGGTAATCTATGAAGACACGGCAGCTAAAAAAATACAAACGTGATAATAGACTACCATAAAATTAAATTAAAAAAATGTAATGCTAGAAACATTTTTTTTACCGATAATATACGTCTTCGTTAGTCGGATAACGGATAACGTATAATATACGTATTATATTTGTAGATCAAATACGTCTATATATTGGGATACGCAGTGACCAAAAATACAGATAATATACGTCTGTCATATACAGTTTATATGCGTAGCATAATAACGAATAATATACGTATGTGAAATATATATAATATATGTATACAATGTACGTCTATATATTGGGATACGCTATGACCAAAAATACCAATAATATACGTCTGTATTATTCAATTTATATGAGTAGCTTAATATAGGATAATATACGTATGTAAAATATGTATGTAATACGTAATACGTCTATAAATTGGGATACGCCATGACCAAATATACCGATAATATACGTCTGTACTATACAATTTATATGCGTAGCATAATAACGGATAATATACCTATGTGAAATATTTATAATATATTGTCGTGTTCTGACGAACAAGCACTTAAGAGGTCCGTAGCTCATTGTTCGGAGTTTACACTTTTGAGACAATCTCAAGGAGTAGGTTCAAAAAAACAAATTTATCTTTAAACTATCCACAATCAATGAAACAAAATTTTTACCAGGCATCAATAAAATTTTACTCAGGTAAATTGGTAATGAATAAAAATTTTATAATAAGCAGAAAACAGAATTTTTGTTAAATCAAATTCCACAATGAATAAATCAGATATAGACGAGATTTATCTACAAGTTCCCACATTTACTATTTCAAAATTATTACTGTAACTTGCAAACAAATCTAGCATGATAAATTGTACAAAATGAAATAAAAATAATAGCACAAATTTATTGTATTAATTTAAATCTCGCGCCGACCTGTTATCAACCACATAAAAAACTGTTTATTTCTACCGCTAAACACAAATAAAGTTCGACGTAACGCGTAGCATAGTAGCTGATACTGATTATCGTAAAAAATAAAGTTAATCTCGATGGTAAACTAATTAATACAAATTTTTTAAATTGGTGCATCAAAGTGATTAAAGTTGTTATAATACTCCAATCAGTCTATTATTAGCGAAGTTTCCAGGTTCGTATAAAAATGTGATTGACATAACCTCCATTGTAATTTTTATAAATTCCATTTTCCAGATAAATAATATCGAAATAATGCAAAATAAAAGAATTTAAATTCTAATTACCATTCGATGTCCTAGAAAAATGTTGTTGCGTGGACATAAATTGAGATCGAAAATTCACAAAATGGACGGCCATCCTTCCAACTTGCTAGGCAAAAATTTCCATAATTTCATATTCCAGAACCCAATCTTCTAGAAATCACTATGCTCATCATACTGACATTTCACTAATTATAATTGCAATGGTAATTCACAATTCATTCAAATTGCAACACTTCACAACTTATCGAGAAATTTTTATTCCCTCGAAAAACACAACTTAACACACCGGCCTCTCAGTCAGTAATCCCTATCATTTTACCAAATTTTCCTATCCTTTCCGTTTTAGGCTTTTGGAAACGTGGCCCACGCTGATTCGTCGATTTTTCCAGCGAAATTTGAAAATTTTAAAAAAAAATTGATATCACAAACTTTTTAAATTGCTTTTCAACAATTACCGCACCATCTAGAGTTATTTACGATCATACCGACGTTATAGTTTTCTATGCACGCATTCACTAATTTATTAAAAAGAAGGTAAACAAATTAACAATAAAATAATTAATAAAAATAAAATGCAGTCATATCTGATTAATTTAACTTTTTAGGCTTCTGGAACAAATTATCCACCATAAAATCCTGCTTTCTTGGTAACAAACAAAATAATGACCATTAAAAGAAAAACCATTCAACTTGTCAGAGTAAAATTCAAAATCATACAAAACTTAATGAAAGGACAAATCAAAATCAATTGCGGATAATTTAAACTTCTGGTAACTACCCCTGTACATGTCAATATGTATACAATATACGTCTATATATTGGGATACGCCATGACCAAAAATACCGATAATATACGTCAATGGTATACGTTTTATAGTCGGTATTAACGTTTGGTCTAGACGATTTTTATACGCCTAATATACCATTATGTGTTACTTGGGTAGGTTGGTTTGCCAGTAGATATGGATTTAAGGTTATTACATTGTAGAGCTTTATATAATTCTCTGCCTTTTGTCGTGTTTAATCGTGAACCCCATGTTTGATGTTTCGCGTTATAGTCGCCACCAGCTATGAATCGATTCCCCAGAGAATTGAAAAATTTTTCGTAATCTTCTTTTTTGATTTGATGCTTTGGCGGGCAATACACAGCTGTTACGGTACAGTCGCCGGAATCATCTTCCAGGACAACGCTGGTGGCCTGTATGTGCTCTTCCTTGTACCCCTCTGCTTCATGGTGCTTAATTTTGTCACGTATAATCAGGGCTGTTCCTCCATGTGCTTTTCCTTCTTTGGGATGCTTTGTGTGGTATATTTTATATTTTGGGATCATTATGTAATGCTTGTCAGTTAAGTGGGACTCTGAAATTAACATGATATCAATGTCTTGTTCTGTTAAAAATATTTTAAGTTCCTGTAAGTGTTGGTTTAGCCCGTTTGCATTCCAGACGGCTATTTTATATTTGCACTGCTCCACCATTAATTTTGTTGACAAGCATAGTTAGAAGGTTTAACATAATGCTCATGTTACGGGAGTTTTCTTTGTATTGTTCTATCAGCTCCCGCATCAGGCTTTTCAAGTCTTCCGTATCGTTATTTGTGGGGTGATCATCATTGTTACGGCTTGTAGATTTATTGGATTGCCAATTTGAATAATTTGGCTGCGCTATGTTTCCATTTATTTGAGACGGAAGTCTGGGGAAATTGTGATCATAGTTACTGGCTTGTGCGTATGATGTTGGTTGAATTTGTTGATTGGGGTGACCACAATCCTTTTTTGTAGGGAAGAATGTCATTGAACGTTGAGGTTGTTGCTGATTTGAGGTGCCTTTTCTTTGCAGTTCTTCTCTTTTTTCCCTTAGTTTAGGATACATTTTTTCTTGTAGTTGTTTATGTATCATACATCCCCGATAATTGGCAGGGTGCTTGCCCATACAATTGACACATATAACTTTATCGTCACGAATTTTTCGTGGGCAATCTATGGTGTCATGTGTTCCCGCACATTTTACGCATCGGGGTGATTTTTTACAGTAGTTTTTTGTATGACTGTATTCTTGGCATCTCGAGCACTGGGGAATTATGCGCTTGACGTGAGGAGGTTCAATTTTTACTGCGTGATTTCCAATTAGTTTTATTTTGTAGATCTCTTTGTTGTTATCATTAGTTTTTAAGTCAATGAAGTAGGTTGGCATTGGTTCCTTGGTTAATCTGTGTTTCATGTTCCATATATTGGTTACTTCGTGTCCGGCTTCCAGTAACGATTGTTTGATGATCTCACTTGGTGAGGAGGGGTGTATTCCTTTGAGCACTACTCTGAAGCTTCTGTCCTGCTTGAATTTATAGGTATGGTACTCCGTACCTTTTTCTTCGAGGGCCCGTATTACCGGATTGTAGTGTTCAGGCTTTAATAATTGTATTTTCACCTTATTATCTCCCAAAATCTTCACATGATAATCACTTTTTGCTATTTTTTTAATAACTTCGTGTAGAGGGTTGATTTCTTCTACCTTATAGATGGTAATAGGTGGTGGTCTTGGTTCTTCATTATGTTTTTGATGGTTTGCGTCCGTTTGTTCATTTATCTGAGATAGGATTTCAAATCGGTTTTGAGTTGATATGGGTTTAGTTTTTGACAGCCAATAGTCAGATAACTTTGACTGCTTCCGTGCTGGTAGAAGCTCGGGGCTGTGATATCTTTTTTTATTATTAATAGTGGTGAACTGAGACGATTCATCAAGGTCTCTAAGATCGTTAGTTGATGGAAGCACTCCAAGGTGACCGCTAGCTGTTTCTGTCGTCACATTATTGCTGTCAGAGGTTATAAATTCCTCGCTTGGTTCCATGATGCACTTGTCGCAGATCCACTGATCAATTTTTTCGGTATTGGTTAATTCGTGTAGCGTTTCTATGTTGATTTTGGTGCAATCCAGATGATAACTTGATTTGCACTTCATTTTACACTGAATACGGTCCTCGTATTTTGTTATAACTTTATCGCAATACCCGCACGTCGACATTGCGTTTTTAGCTTATCACATAACCTCACTTATGTTAATTTTTAATTATTTATAATTATGTTTTTCTTCGACTTTTACAGTGGATAACACTTGTACTAGTAATTCGCAAGTCACTGAATTAAATTATCGCTATATCACTTGCCAAAACACGATATAACTTAGATTTAGACAAAATTTGCCTTCAGCATTAATCACAATACACTGCCATTCAATGCCAGGGACGGACTCTCAAAATTAAAAATTTCACAAAATTAGTGAAAATATTTTTTTGGTTACCAAAATCTTTAATTATTGTTATTGTATTCCGAACGAAAGCTTCAAAAATATTCGAAAAGCAAAGAAAAATTCAAGGATCAAAACCTTGCATTTGCGAAAAGTGATGTTGGTAGGATATATAATAAATACTGTACATCCCTCATATATAGCAATAAATGGTTATCTTCGAAAATAATTTTAAAACTGTAATTAAATACAGTTACACATTAAAACAGTTATTGTTACAACGTCATCATCCCTCATAACTCTGATGTAAATGAATCGGTTATTTTACAATACCTAATTGCAATTTTGACTACCGAGAAGAGAAAAAATTTTAAAACGTCGACCAATATCGCATTGCTGTTCACAACATTTATCCAATTTCATTTCAATTAAGATATTTCGTTCGTTCCAATTTTTTTGCTAATGCTATTTTAATTGCAAAATGTAAATAAAATTTTAGGAACAATAATGCATTTTATATATTTTTCGTTATGTATTTGGTTAACCCAACAAATTTCTGATGATCCGGTAATTTATTTCAAGTTGATTTTATGGATTGAAAAGTTGTCTAACGATAATTAATTTAAATTCCACAAAGAATTGGTAGTGAATAGCATTACATTACTTGAAATTCAATATTGTCTAATCGACACTTCTATAAGGACATTAATTTCGACAGTAGATCAAGGACCGCATAAATCAAGTGACAATATTCCCGGAATTGCAATCCATAGTGGGAACTTTGATTTTTTATTGTATTATAGGATAGAAAAAGAATAATGTGTCGCATCAAAAAGTATTCAATTAAAACCATGAACTCGTAGCTGATTATCAGTAAAAAAATTTCAACTCATTTATTAGAAGATAAGCAAGTCGTTTAAAATTATATCCATCATTAAAATAATTATATAAGAGATGAGATTATTTAGCATGAAGAATTAAAAGAAATTATTGTAAAAGTAGTAAAATCTTTACTATTCCATTCGTGTAACCACTCTCGAGTTGGAAAGAGCTTTTTCTGCATCTGGAAATATTTTCACAAAATTACGCTTTCGACTCCACTCAACTGTGTCATTTGAGATCGCATTTCTTAAATATCAGGTCAGTACATAAGTTCGTGCGTATTTTCGAAGCAGCTATATTTATGGTATCAGTTTCCTAAAATAATCGGTTTAGTGTTGGTTGAGGGTTGTTGAAGTGAAATTCGCCCTCAAGCTGTCAATTGTTTGTCGGTTTTCGTAGTTTAGGCGCGGATTAGGCCCTTATAAAAATTAATAAGTAATGATACACATAATAATATTGTTATCTTTTTTATAGATTAATTTAATAAAGTTTAGGAATACCAAAAATATATGTACTACTTAGACATAATTCCAAATGTTTAGTATAATATTAATTCCAAACTCCAAACTAATAATATTAGACCCCATACTGAGCGGATAACATTACAGAAAATTAAGGAATTTAATTGCAAAATGATGCTATGTTTACTTACTCTACAAAATGAGCAAAATCTAAAGGGCAGTATCTGCTCAATTTACGTTAAAACTGGTCTCTCCATATCAGATGGAAATAATAGCAGGGTATCATTGAAAATACGCTCAAACTGATATTTACCTGTAGTTATTTATCTTCTACTCTTTTTTCTCAATTTTTCGCCCACTGTTACTTTGATTTTCTTTATTTAATTTATTCTTTAGAACATTTGTTACAAGAAAATTTTGTTATTTTTAAGATAAAATCTGTTGTAATAACACAAAACTTTCCCATTTAGTTTTATTTAAGTTACACGAAATAGTTCATTTTAATGACTTTATTTTATCTATATAATATTTTTTTATTTCCACAAAAGCAGGAAAGCAATTTAAATATCAAAAAATTACAAAATCGAAATTCTGGGATTAAAATCTCTAATTACATCGGTTGTGCTAAGTCATGTCGTTAGTAATTACCTATAACAAAATGGTCAGGATTACTACTTGTAATTGTTTAACTTGAACAATACACAATTTTAAACAAAAAACGTCTTTAAACTGAAATCAAAGGATAAAATTGGATAATCACCTTACAGCTAAATACAAGTTGAGAAAACGTGATATGAGCCAAGATTTAGCTATTAAAGTGAATAAGTTACAATGTATATCTTAAGCATACATATTATGTTATTAACTATTTTAATTACATCTTGATCGGGTTAAAGCTATCATTATTCATCAATCTATCTTTCATTTTTATAATATATTATGTATACTCATAAACTTTCCATAGTATAAAAATTGCTTGAATACATTGAAATGCAATTATCTTCATTTGCCTGTAAAAAATTAATTTCAGTTGAAGTTGCACACTACATAGCACATAATACGTATACGTATGTACATACTATATTGCTTTTGAGTAATTTTGTCATTGGAGCGAAATCAACTATACAACATACTAGCTGCCTACAGCTATACTAAGGCAAATCAATAAAATTCCCTCATTAAATTTAATATTAGAATTTATGTAGGTATACTTTGAAATAATGATAAAAGTTTGGCAATATAATATAATATAAGTAAATATTATTTATACGCGCGAGCGTTAAAAATGTGCCCTATTATTATAAATTATTTTTGTAGAAAATGTATTTAGGAAAAGTAATTGAAATTTTATTGATTATTTTTTTAAAACATGAAATTAAAGATTCTATTGTATTTTTTATTTTGATCAAATTTGGATGAATATCATGAAGTTTCACGTTCCCTTTCAGTACACCAAAAACCAACATATGAAAGATTATAAACATACCATACCAAAGTTAGAACAAATATGTGAACGAGTTTTTTTGTACATACAGCAAAATGAGGGGTAGTTAGTTGTAAATTATAATAATATTATCTTTTAAGTAATAAGTGAGTAATTTTAACATAGTAAATAAGAATATTTAGAATTTCTCCGATTTTCCGGATACTCTCCAAGTTAACAGCAATTCCAGAAAACAAATCAGAAGCTTTGACAATTCAACTGAATGAGTATCGTACGTTTCCAAACTCCACTATCGAAATATTAGTACATTAGCAAAAAAATTCTCGCTGGATATTTTTCCGACTGTTTGAATAAGTGATGAAACTGACTGTATAGTATAAATCTATCAATGGGAAATAATACATTAAATTATTAGTTATGAACAAAACATTGCCTGAGCTTAATCGACCCACCTAGAAAAGTTCAGTATTAATATAAACCTCTTATCTATATGAATAGTAAATGAGGATTCTAAGATGTGATATTAGGTAACATTCGTATCAATAGCAATACTAAAAAAAATTTAAAATATTTTTTTAGAATTTTACGAAAAACTTCAAAAGCGTTTATTACGTTTTTGGGAGTTTGCTGCAAAATTTCAGTTCAACCTTTGATCTGTTTGAGATTTGTTATCAGACTATTTTGTTCAAAGTAACCGCCTCCACATTTTAAAGGTAACGATTTTTATTTATTTTATTCGCCGAGTTATGTACAAAATATAAATGAAATTTACAGAAAGTTAAAAAATTAGTTTTCAATTTGGAGAGAAATTAGTGCAATTTTGTAATTTTCACCTTCATGAAAATGTTGACGTGATTTGTAAAGATAATGGTGCCAATTAAAATCGCATTAAATCAATTGTACACCTTAACCTTAAAATTCTATCTATAATGGTTGGTATTTTTACTTGTTAAACAAATCAATTTATTATAAATTAACAACAGTTTAAACAGGAAAAGTAAGAAATTTATTCTGACCGCCTCTCCTCGAACGCCAATTGCAAATCATTTAGGTTTAGGTAATCTGTTATGAAAAACCTTTTCGAAGTGATGTGTATTGCGCTTTCTATGATTCAGATTCTCACATTAAATGTACTGTAAAAGGACTTCAAACGCACTTCACAGGCTTAGGATGATCATAACAATGCTCATTAAGTTAACAATAGAGATGAGAAACATATGAATCTCTTTAACCTCTAGAATGAATAGTATATTTGAGAAAATAATCAATATTTTATGTTATTGAATTTCTCATTCACGAAGTACAACTTTCTAGGGTTTCCTAGCTTATCTCCAAAATCTGATTAAAAGTTATCTACTATGTCAAATTATCATCTTATTTGTTTTCCAATTAATTATATATTTACAAAAGCTTAACTGAAAAGTTAATAAACTCCATACAAAAGTTTCATTCAAAACAATTTTGAAACAATAAAAATGCACTTGAGTAAATTAAAATATAATATGCTTGAAATAAATATAAAAATTTAAAATTTAAAAAAAAGGTAGAGGTGTTTCAATCTTATTGAGTTTAACCAAGTGAAAAGTAATCGTCTTAAATTAACAAAGAGAAGCCAATACACAGAAGAAAATAAAATTACTCTCATCTCAATTTAACCAATTTATATATTAAAAATGCGATCAAAATGTTCAATAAAAAATTTTATGGTGGAATTCATAACACTTCGTTGAACGACCGTAGTAATTAATGATGGCATTCACTAATACAATTGAACACAATAACCCATGTTCCAATCAGAGAAAAATTGTTTTGCCATTGCTCTGATTATATAACTTGCTCAGTCATTCTCTATAATTGGGGGGCTCGAAAAAATAATAATATAAAAAAAAACAAATTTTGTGTTTATTTTAACTACGTAGTTATTGCAACAAGAACAACATAAAATACCAAAAAATGGGCACAATAAAACTTTGATATGGTAAAAGTGGGAATGGATTACAGGAAAAAACATTGAACTTGGTAAGAAGTAATTCATTATATTTATGAATTTACACAAACACAATATCGTGAGTTGGCTAGATTATGACACAAAATTTCTTACACGGTTACCTATCTTTCTGTAATCCAAAGTGTGGATTTTCACGGAGACATTATATGATCCTTTTTGCATTGTTAGGTTTGATTAAATTTCAGCATTTATTTCAACGATTTTAGTGAGAAATTTAATTTTGGAGTTACTAATAGTTAATTGTTTAAAAATTACATTTCAACAATGTTAGCATATTGTACAAACAAATGTATTGTATGTACGATTAGTACATACATTTATAATCTTTTAAGTTATTCAGGTACGTGCAAAAAGCTGTTGTTTTAAAAACATTAAATCATTATTTTACAGTTTACATGAATTATTAATTCATAAGCAAGTTTAGCTATCCCACTGCTTGATGGTTTTTGAAAACATTTGTTTCCACTAAGTTAATTTTAAAGTGAAAGGTATGTTTATTTTCAACAAAGCTTTTCTGTAGTTAAAGCTTTGTTCCATCTACAACAGATATCTAAGGTATAATATAAACACTGACAACGTTGACATTGGCTTATTTTGTCGATGACTGCAACCTACGTTCTAGCTTTGTGTTTCTGGATTATATAAGTAATCTCATTACAATACTTGAAACATCAAGTAGTAAATGTGCATTTACAATATTGTTATTTTCAATCAATTTTATAAATATAAAGCACACAATCTTATTCAAGTACCTAGTGTAAAATTTTTGCACGTTTGATGTTTGGTGCGGTTTTCGATAACGCGAAAAGTCCTTACAAAATCAGCTTTGCCAAAAATCTTATTTCTAGGTTTATTTGTCAAATACTTTGTGCATCTACCTCGTACAACATTTAATTTCAATTTAGGCAAACTTTGGGTGTGATATCGGTCGGGTTCAAAGCTGATTAGACTTTATAGTTAAACCTTTCGATATTATTTAGTTCGAAATTTTGTTAAATTAATGAATTCTTCTGAAAGTCAATTTACCTACTCAAATTCCTTGTACCATCAAATTTCTGGCATTGGACCATCCATTTTTACAAACAACTTTGGATTTTAATTTGTTTACTATTATCTATTGATAACAACAGATCAATGATCAAAAAATATTATGTTCTTTATAATAATATGGGCTTAGAAATTCTTGCAAAATTAAAGGATCTCAGAAAAAACATGGAAGTAATGCAAAAAGAACAAACAGTGATCCAAGTATGGGAAATATTGTTCACAGAAAACGAAAGAGGGTAGACAAGCAGATGCTAATGGCTAACAAAACTTTTACAAAAATATGAAAATGTTGGTATGGAAAAAGATACTAACGATCTAAAGTTTATCTGAAACCCCAGTTCATTGAAAACTAAAAAGAAATGGAAATAATTCTGCTGGACTGTATCAATTTTATTGGTATTAATCCGGCAGACAAAATCAAGCTGGCTTAATGATGGAAGGAAGAGGAAGATAATCGTAGAGACGCAGAAGATGAGAAATAACAATCAATCTTTAAATAGAATTGTGAAAAATTTATTTGAAATATTTTTGTTTTAATCTTTTATTTCTTCAGTCAGCACTTTTTTAGGTACTACATATAGGTCATTTCATATAAAAATATTCAATTATTGCCGTTAAAAGTATAATTTTGCGCTGCATTGTATTTTTATGTGGATGCATATTTTTTTTAAATTTTAAAATAAAGAAATTTCCTATTAAAACAAGAAATTGAGTTGAAAAATAAAACAATAAATATGTTTACTTTACAAAATGCAATCGAGGTAACAACTACACTTAAAGTACTCGTTTCAGAAACAAATTGGTATTTTCTTGTTTTATTTACAACACTTCAGTTTTCCCTTTCATATTCTTTTACATAAAATTTAAATAAAAATACAATAAGGGCCTTACATATGTTCCATAAAAATCTAAAATTTGATTTTTTCGGAAGATTTCATAAGCAATGTGTAAACCTTATTTAAATAAATATTACCTCTTCTAATCGTGCTATTAGCCTTACTTCCACATTAAAATTTAGTATGAGATTCTATAACGATAATAGGAACAAATTTAAATTAGCTAATAATCCTTGTTTATAGGTATTTAGTGCTTTTCTAAATGTGCAATAGAATTGTAATAGCACGTAATAGTAAAGGGTTCCATAAAAGTATCATATAAATCTATCGTATCGCAAACGGTAATTAGGTATCATAAATTTTAATTTTTGTGGAATCCTGGTATCGCGTCGCGTCTATTATATGGTGTAGGATTTTGTTTCTATTTTTATTTAAATGGTAAATTTCAGAAAAAATCAAAAAGCTAAGTTAACTTTATGGAAGTATTGGCACACAAATATTTCAGACACAACAAATTATGCACTACTCTTCTGGGATATCGTGTGTATAATATATCACATTTGGTAAGAAAAGCGCCAAAAAGAGGGTGGTTTAAATAAAATGTTTTTGTAGTGGGTGCTTTGTAGCAGGTTGATAGTCATAATGGAGTATTGCATAAATTTCAACTAAGCGCAGCTTCGTAATCTACCCTGATGGTTTTGTTTAACAATGGCTTTTTATATTTAAAATTAATTGTTAAAGTTAGAAAAGCGTTAGTTATGACGTCATATTCGTATGCTAACTATAAAAAATAATTAAATGACATTATTATCGCGGTTTCGTTTCAGCTCCTATTGCATGCCGAATCTTGAATGTATAGTACGTACATACCTATATTAATACTACCAAAATTTGCATATATTTGTACCCATTAAATGTGAATTAGTTTTGAAATGTACCAGATACACGCAAACACCAAATGGAGAAACACTTCAGTCACCCAATTATTATTTTAAAAACTTGACAGTTTATTGGTTTATTTTATAATGAATTGTAAATATTGCGACTTACTTTTCTAATTTATCACCTAAACCATTTCAATTTACTAATTCAACAAGGCTTACTTGAAATTAACTGATTGAGGTAGGTATATAATAATATCTTCTGCTAAATCAAATTTTACAGATTGCTTGTGCTATGAAAGGTCATTATTTGTATTAGGACGAATAAATAATGCGATTACAACTGCTTTAACGATTTCATAATATAATTAAATTTAATAATTAAATTCAATTCATAAAATATAAAGAAGGAGATAAGAGTAATTGACATCAAAACCTTTATATTATATTTTACAAAAATAAAATAAATTAATCAATATTTTTGTATTTCACACATTTCCAAATAATATGAATAATTAACTTCTATATTATTTATTCATAATATAACTGCGACATACTCAATTCATCGATTGTTTCATATAGTAGGTAGGTTATTTGTACTTATGTATAGTTTATTCCAAGCTGTCAAATTTCTTTTATATCAACACAGTATAAAATCAATAGATTTCTAAAGATTAGTTTATGCACCACTACGTAAAACACAAACACCGATGTGGACAGACATCGATGTTAAACTTAGAAGTTTGTGAATGAACCGAGCCCTTTTACACAACCATCTTTATCTTTTCTTAGCGACGAGTCACGTTTATGCTAATAAATCCCGTTCTAATCGGTTTACGTATTTTTGTATGAAGGTGGTGGTAGATGGAAACTAAAAACCGTTTTAAATTTTAATCCTTGTAAAGTTAATAGTTACGATTAGAAAATCTAATCGAGCAATAAATTTCGTTCCTCTATAATTATAAAATTTTAAAAGTTAAAATAATAAGATTTTATTAACATTTTGGTTACTGAAAATCTCAGCATGACGCCATTGTGTATAAATCAAATAAAATTTTGGGCTGTCACGTTTCCATTTCTTGCCGTCGTCAAGAACTTGACGGTTTGTGCATAAACCCACCTGAAGACTTAATTTTATTACCGCTAATGCTTTTGATATCTTAATTAACACTGCTTCGGTAAATTAATCAGACTGCCATAGGCGTTAATTAATTTATTAAATGTTATGTAATAAACTTGACCACGTCCGTCTAAATTTGAGCTAAGACAGAGAAATTTTGTATGTAGGTTACCGAATTAATTGACGTATATCCGTAACTAATAGTGTAGCCAACTAAAAATTTTTTTAAGTTTTTAGGTTTACAGAAATCATTTTCTATTTTCCGACTTTAATCTAATTTTGTACCTATAAATTCATTTAAATAAAAAAAATCCAATTATATTTTTAGTAGGGTATTAAAATTTTGAATAGAACCTCATACATTTTTATTTACAAAAGTTTTCTGCTTGTCAACGTTATGAAAAAAATTATACCCATGTTTAAAATATGAATTTGTAATTAAAAATTTCAACTTTCACTTAATTGCTTATATTATTGTAAGGGTGAGCTAAGTGAACGGGCTAAGGACCGGACTGTAGCCTAGAAGCGCTAGGTTTGATTTCTAACCCGACTACAAAATTTATCCGACTTTATTATGACCCTCTCTTCTCGGAAGGCAATGGCAAACCACCGAGAGTAATCTGCCAAGAAGGCCATTTAATAATAACATATTAAATTGATCACGACGCTTCTGTAAAAAAGCATACGAAGAAGATTATTGTATTAAGCATAATAATAAATAAATGGAAATCAAGTGGAAATCAAAATCGTTGCAGGTTTTTTCTAAGTTTACGGCAAGCGTGGTGAAGGTTCACGCCAGTATCTGCTTGTTTTCAACCAAGTATGCTGCGGGGTTGTTTCAGGTAAATACATGCTCTATATTACTCAGACAGTACCTGTAGTATACTTGCCTTATATCTACCAAAGAAGCAGGTCCTGGGTGAGTTTTTACTGACAGGAAATTCCCAAGAATTTCTAAGATTAAAATGTTGCTTAGGAAAGCAAGTAATGTACTTGTAGTAACTAAAAATAGAGAGTTACACAAATCTCAGGGCTGTGTAATCGCAAAAGATAGAAGATGCTTCTTTGGCTAGCTCGTAGATGCAAGATAAAATGATGTGCCAATTATTCTCTTTCCTGGATGATAAGTAGATAATATAGGGGGCGCCGTAAAGTTATGCTTCACGAAGCAAAGGCGACAAAAGATAGTAAAATAGACGCCACGTAGTTTATTAACCACCCTGTATATCACCGCAATAGTACCCACTAGAAAAACCACGAAAATATGGCACACTAAAAGAAAAACAGTAAGGGAAATTGGGTAAATCACCTTTGGTATCAAAAGCGTGCTATCTCGCTTCACTCTCAGGTTTAATATTAAGCAAAATTTACAAACTTTGCGCAGTAATATTGAGCGATCAAAAATATTGAGTATGGTAAAATTATATTCAAAATTACACGTAATGAAAGTTTTAAAAATAACTTTTTGAATAAAATCACCGCGTATATTTGGCGTATATTTGGCGTACAGTTTTTATACACGCTTCTGTGTGAAATCCACAGATATCGCAAACACAATGATTGAATTAAAACTCTCAAAATAAATAAGCCCAAAATACCACGCGCAGTAATAAAAAATTGTACACAGACAAAATAAAAATGAGGTACGGCACAAACAGATATCTTATCTTGAAGATGTCTTCTGGTTTTCGATGTTGATGGAGGGAAAGATGTCAAACAGCAGGACAAATAATTGGCAGGTGTAAGACCAACTTGAGACGGGGTGGTTGATGTCTCCAAGATTACAATGCAATAAGTAATACGACAAGAGGTTGATTCTTCCAACTGAAGTGAGGAATTCTCAAATTTGGAATGGAATAGTCCAACAAATAAATTGTCCATACGATACCAATAAACGTTCATAAAATAAGCGTCCATAAAAAAAACCCTAAACGAAACAAAGTTAAAAACTGGAGTTTTGACAATGATTTAATTACCTCAAGGTGTTAGTCGAGGGACCAATGATATCCAGATAAAATTCGCAACGATTTCCATAAAAGATCTTAAAAATTTCGAACTTCGAATTTCGAAATGAAGATAAGATTTCCTCAGCAGATACTTCACAAGAAGCCGGTAACCAAGGGAAATCTCAAACTTGAGGTGACTGAAATAATCTCAAATAATTGGGTTGGAAAAAAACCACTAGTCCAACAGAAATCAGATCACTCAAACGTTCAAAAACAATGCGAAATACGAAACGTAAAAATTACAATGTCGGACAATCGTTTACTAAATTTTAACTTTTTGTAAAGATAAACCTTATCAACCAAGTCAGGTGATAATTTTAAATTTGCAATACAATGCATGTAATGCCATTTAGCGGAATTTAACTAAATTTGCATAAAGGAATCTTTAGCTCGCTAATAATCAAAATTCAAAATTTAACAAATGTTACTATGTTAAAATTGGACCGTAACATACTATTGAAAAATTACTTTGACAATTCATAAACAGTGCAACTTCTTGAGGAGAACTGACCAATGACTGTCATGCCTTTCCAAGTGTTGTTGCATATAGTTACCTGGAACACTCGTACCTTTAACAAAAAGCAGGAAACTGAGCCAATCAGAAGTAAAATATTGTTAAATATCAAAACTTTATAATCAATTATTGGCTAAAGTAATCGATATTTAACTTAACATTTATCCATATATTAAAAGCGTAACTTTAAAGTTTTTTATAATACCCCGTTGATTTTTACTTTACTATACCATACAGTATGAGTATACGTAGTATGGGAAAGTTATGTAATCAAAATTTTTTTTTTAGATTTTCACGGATTTACAGCTTTTGAGGTCAAACGAGTAAAAAAAACCAAACATCAAGAAATGTCTGTGTATCTGTGTGTCACTTAATTTTGTGTGCGCTCTAGCGCCTAAACCAATAAAAATTTTTAAACCAAATTTTATATTTGATACTTTTATATTGAGACTTAGATTTGATTAGATTTTGGTTAAAATTGGTCCACGGAAACGCAAGAGTGGGAGGAAATGAGTGAATGTAGCATTTGAGTCTTAATAACTAGCTTTCTAAACTAAACTAACGTGAGTAACTAATTTAGAGTCGGCGTCAAACAAACACTCAACGGGATCATTAAATTACTTTAAAAAAATAATTAAAACAAAAACAACATTAAAATGCAATGTGAAATTTCCAGCGATAAACAATAACATTCCAACTTACTCACACCGACTCAAAATTAGTTACTTACATTAGGTTATTAAGACTCAAATGGTAAATTTTATTTTCTTTTTTTGTCGGTGTAATTTTTTGTTAAAAAGTTTCTTTTATAATTTGCTGAAGTATGCTAAATAGAGTTATGAGATATTATTTCCATGTTATCAAAAGTTCTCATATGCCAGCAACAATTGAAGCAAATAGATAATTAAAACTTTGATGTTACAGTTGCGAATGATGAGTGATTATTAACAACTTAACTAAAGCTTTTATATTATTATTATATTAGACCAGATACATCCATATTTGAAAACAGTTTTACAATTGTGTCAAACTGTAGATTAGCAGGGAAAAACTAAACCTTACTATTGCATGCTGTACATAACTGTCAAAGTTTGAAAGTGTGCTCTGCAAGTTACGGCTTCAGGTATAAGTGTAAAATATTATTAAGGACATGTTTTAAAAAGTTATTGATCAAGTAATTTAAAAATTATTTAAGACGCCACTGAATGGATATGCCCGAAGAGTGTGCAAAGAACAAGCTTACAATAATCAGTTGTCATAATTTTGGTATATTTGTTGTAACAGCTCTGTTCAGGCAGTTATAATTTTAAAAACTTTCCGTTTCGTTTTTGTAGGTTAAGCCACCTATTCTCAAGAAATTCTTTTATGTAATATTCAACCTATCTGTAGATAGATGAATTTTATCTTAAAACCTGGTACGCTGATTGTGGAAGCTTTATTTCCTTTATAACCATAACTTTTATATGTATAAAGCTTTAAGATTGCAAAACATAAAGTGACGGTTTACCTATGTTAAAAGTTAGTACAAAGCAAGAGATGACAAGACCCTGTTACAAATCCAAAACATAAAACTCAAAACTATGCTCTCCACTTCAAATAATAAATTATGTAGTAAAAACCGTTATTATTTTAGATTATTACAAAATTTAAATTGAATTGTCAATTCCAAATGTTGAATTTTTTTTAAAGCTTTGATGGAAAACTTGCTATACCGAAAAATGACAAGAAAATTCAAATATTTTATCGTAAGCTTACCGCTTTTATGTTTCCAATCGGTATATTATTTGTCAATTCTAATTAAGTAAGTATTGATTAAAGTTTTTGCTTGAACTTTTTGGACAGTAATTTGCAAAAAAAATTACTCGTTTTTGTTTAAAAATTTAATATTTTTATTAATTTATCACGATTTCAAAAAATTCAGTTTAAAAATGATTATTTTTTTAAATATATAGGTTATACCTACTCGTACATTGTACAGAATATTTTTGATATTTCCACAATTTTACCTAAAAAGCTGTTATGTAGCACTGACTTAATCAACATTGACTTAATACCACTTATCACTAAATATCTCAGGTTTTTGTAGAACCCATTACAACGAGTATGACTGAAAAGAAATAAAAACAGAACTCAGAAAATAAATTTGATTGATTTGCCTATTGCGTTTCATTATTTTTTAGTTTCAATTTAAATTAAATTGCAGCTTAGGAATTACTAATCCTATACTATCTTGATTGAATAGTACTCCACATGCTATGCTATTAAAATGTATAACACTATAAAAGAGTTTTATATTATGTAGTGCATTTGAAAATTCCATATTGTGCAGAAGCGGGAGATAATGTTTCTACTATAAATATTTACAATGTTTGTTTTTGTTGTTTATTGGATAATTGGCAACCTGGGAAAATAAACAAAATATCCTATTTCATGTAAAGGGATTGATTAAAATTTTGAGGGGGTATCACCCCCTTGTGTTTCACAGAGACGCAACTAATGTACACTAATAAAACACATTGTTAATCAATCTAAATAAATGTTGAGCAAATTAAAATATCATTTTCGTAATAGTTTTGAAACATAAATCCAGAAATAAATTACAAAATAAACAACTTTTAATTTTTATTATTGAAGTGTACAGGGTGTTTTCGAAGTTACGTTACTAATCTAATAAACTAATCAGCAAAATTTTTTCCCTCTCTTGACATTATTATAAGTTATTATTTAAACCACACGGCTGTTTACAGCGGATTGGGGTATTATACTGTGTACTGGTGGTTGCAGTATTAATTTGGAGGTGACGTTGAACCCAATATTTTCACCTCAGCAGTTAGGCCTCGTTCCACTGGGTTAAGCGCACACAATGTATATTATTATATTAGAAAGCGGTTTTGAAAATTTTGACTCGTATTTTAATATCCTTTCAATTTTGAACCCTTTGTTTAAAATTATTAAACAAAAGCACATTTTTACTTCGACCTTTTAAAATTTGCTTGAAGCTTTATATGATTAAATAAATAACAAATTTATAATGATATTAAAACATTTTGATAAATTTGTCAGTCAGTCAACCTTAAAAAAAACAAATAACGAAAATCAACATTTTATCAACTATTACACTTAACACTTATTAAAGCCATCGTTAAAGCAAACAAAAGGAACAAAAGCAAATACTTTCAAGTGACACAAAGGCAACTTCGAGAATGTAATTCTATAACACTACTTGTTCAAGTTACTTACTTATAAATTTACATAAATAATCGATAAATTCTTTCATTTTCTTTTCGTAAATAATTTTCGTTGTACTAAATATATAATTTTATTTTATGTTTTATAAAACAAACAAGTTCATTAAAATTTGATTAGTTAAAAGTTTATAATACATAGGTAAAATTAATTAATTTTCTTTAACGCTTTTGATAAACTGTTCCGTAATCTTTTAATGAAAACAAATTTGTTTGCAAGCCATCATGGCGTTTATCAATAGGTAAGCAGTAATTTATCACCAAACGTCAAAAGTCCACATACAAAATAACTTTCATGAAAATTAAAAATCTAAAATGGGCTAGGTATTTTATAATTTAAAATTTTTAATTTAAGAAAACTTTTATTTAGCTTTGCCGCTTTAAATTGGAGATTAAAAAAAAAATTGGGAAATCATATCAGAAAAACAATTTTAGTCCATTAATATACTATGTAGTTTAATGAAGTTGATAATTTACTAACAAAGTGTTGATTAACTTAGGGAAAAGCTTAAATAATTTTCCAAATGAAAGCGAATGGGATGTACGAAAACGCGTGTTATATTAACTTCGATCAAACAAATTCAAGTAGTAGTCTTCCCTATGATATACGTTCAATTTAAATTCTTGGAAAGTTTATGATTTGTTTTGCCAATAATAAAATTATATATAACGTAAATGTTGGTTAGCGACGGTAGGTAAAATAAATTTTACTTAAAAGTTAAACTAATTAATTGGCCATATATCTGAAAATGAAATTATTATTTATCTAGCTTGGTGTCTTTCTACAAAATATTCAAAATTGGAAGAAATTTATAAATTTGGAAAAAACAAATTTAAATTACTTTTAAATACTTTAAAAACTAGAACTGGCATTGCACTTGAAATAAGTACTGAATTAATTACCTGTACTTAAAATAATAATTTAGTATTATTTTAACCCACATTTATTGATTTAAATGTTTGTTTTACTAAGCATAAAATAACGACCAACCAAATCACTTCGTGAAAAATAATAACTATATTTAAACAAATCCAGGAAAGGTATAATAAAAACTTATCCAATGGAAAAACAATAATAGTCAGTTTTTCTTTCAATTTTAAATATTTGTAGCAAAAAGTCTGTTACTAAAAGTAGAAAATAATCATCAACGGAAGTTCACTTTCATATGTACAATAAGCAATTTCCATTAGCATATTGTTTTATTTATACACATATTAAATTTCCATTAAAACAATATCATTGATTTTTCATGACTTTTTGTTACAAAAAAACTATACAAATTTAGATTTCGCTATATTTTAGCTTATCCAAATCTCGTTTAAAATTCAGTAACCATATCGAAAATAAAACTACAACGTCACAAATAAGAACTACATATCATCTCTAAGATAGCAACCACTGAAAATTTGTACAGGGTACAGCAGCACATTCTATATAATATTTATGAGAAGATGTCGTATATTTTAATAATATTCAATTGTTATTTTGTAATTATATTAAAATTAAATTAAAACCGATATATAAAAAGTACAGACTTTGATAGACAAAATTATTTTGTCTCTTTTCTTAATCATCTTCCTGAGCTTACGCCTTGGATTAATTTAGTAAGAAGCAATTTGATCATAAACTAGGAATATGATTATCCATGCGACTCACAGAACGGTCCCAAATTCACCTAGTCAGTGATCAATGATTTAATATTATTGTATCAGGTCTGAACTTAGTTTGATATTGGTTTAATTCCTGTTTACATATTTTTGAATTAGTTCATTATGCGTTTAAAAAACTAAAAAACCAAGATGTAACATTTATGTTATAGTGTAGTTTCTAATTTTTAAAAGGAGGATTAAATGTGAGAATTTTATTTTAATGTAGAACTTCATTTGCATTTCTAAATTAAATCAATGGATTTGAATAATTTTCTTTCACGGTTTAGTTCACCTTTCAAAGCTTAATACGGGCAATATAAAATATTTAGGTTTAATTTAGACATGAGGCCAGGTAGTAGAATAAGAACTTGGTAGCTTACTGGATATCCATTCATGGATTCTGTTCGTAATTTTCTATATTGTATACAACACGTTGCTTGAAATCTACATTGAGAAAACCTCCGTATAATCAGGACAAGTCATTTTCAAATTAGTTTCGTTTCAATTTCCTGGAAATTAGAAATCGTGACAAATTTTATACATGCGCCGAGTTGATTGCTTGCCTTAAAATTCAGCAACACTTGTAATCAACACTGACAAAAATGTTTTTATGTGCGGCTGAAAAATTTAACACTTCATGATTTAACTTATTACTTGCTGCATAATCCATGAATTATTAAACTCCCAAGACGACGCAATATACTATAGATTTTATATAGATATTGTAAGATAAAGTTTATGTTTATATTATATTGTAAATAGAACCAGCAGCAAAACTTATCTAATTATTAATAACCTAACCAACAAAGTTCGATTGATAAAATGGAAATAATTTATAACCATCATGTAGAAATTATCAAATATTTTAACGGTTTCCTGTGTTCTACCTTATATGCTTTAAAAACACCAAACAAGCAACGATTCTTAGTTACACCATTGACTTCTTTAGCAAAAAGTATTGATATGATAACTGAGTGCTATAGTTTTGGACTTTGTCAGTGATAGCTTTGCCTTTGAATATGTTTCTAATAATGTTTAAATTTCGGCCAAAATCATATGGGCAATTAAATCCCCACATCATTGGGGCTTGGGTCTGGTGCTTGGTCGGCTTACTGCTGTTTTACGAATGTGTTCACAGACAGTTACATGCAAATCAACACACATACATTTGGGTCAAATGACATCATAGTGACGAAGTCAACAAAAGATCTGCTGAACTGGCAAAAAGCGGCTCCAACGGTCTTCCTAGTCGCCCGAAGCTGATGGTTCTCCAACACTATACCCTAGAACTTCATACTAGCAGATGGTCACAAGAAACTGCACAACAAATACAGAAATATTTGAATTCTAACCGAAATTTACAATGAATCAAAAACATACAGTAGCCCTCTCTCATAGAAGAGAGAGGGCTACTGTATGTAGAAATTCTACTTTTGTAGAAATGACAAAACTGCCTAAAGCAAGAGAACACTAGGCCGAGCCAAGTGATGTGGTTATGATCAAAATGTTGTGCGTTAGAATACTAAATCAACCTACTTACTGATCTATTTTGGTCTGATTTTCGTTGATTCGAGACTAGGCACAAAGCAAATCATGCTTAGTCGCGTTAAATTCTCCCTCATAATATTATTTAATTCTAAATTAATTACAAAGTTTAAGAGAACAACTAAATAATTACTAACAATTAACAAACTACCTATGCAATTTAAACAACTTTGAGTCTGTAATGTATCATATAGCCATTAATTTTACAAACCTCACTGTATAAAGTTTAGTTAATTGTTACCAAAAGATTGACTTTCCCGTTCATTATTGTAATAAACAATGAACCGTTATGAGTAATTTATTTAAAAATAAGAATGGTAAGATAATGTAAAATTGTCGTGTTATAAAGAATACATAAAAGAAATTTCAGAACAAAAATATTATTATAGGGTACTTTTGAATACAATGATCTATTCAACTTGAAAAGATCATTGTTAACACCCAAGCTTAAAAACAAAAATAAAGTTCCGGATATTGTGTACACTTTGAAAGGAAAATAAATTTTAAGTTACTACAACATATAAAATACAATTTTTTAAAAGATTATGCGAAATTTTTAAAGAAAGAAGGACAGCCATTCGTAATAATTAATTTAAATCAATGTATATTATTGTAGCTGCCGTGTTCATACTTTACAAGCTTTTACCTCAGTAATCGATAAGTTAGGAAACGAAAATCGAATGCTGAAGGCAATGCAGCATTGCATAAAAATAAAAAAAAATCCGCAAAGTTTAAACTTAATTATAAATTCACAATGTACATAATTTGTTATAAGATGAATAAAATGGCAAAATAGCACCAATGTAGATTTTGAACATTTCTCAAATTTACACAATTAATATAGCAAACATTATTTTAATTTAAATGGCATACTATATTTGTTTATCTACATAAGCGACTTCTATTGTAGCTGGAATAAAATGGGTAATACAAAAATTTCGTGCAATATAAATTAGGTAAAATTAACACACCCGGAGACTTCGTTTTCTTCGCTTCCGCTTGAACTAATTACAAAATTAATTTTTACTTATTCAAACACAAGGGATTTAAGTTTTGTATTTTGAAATGAGCAAGAGAAGGAATCTGCCATGTAATTAAGTGAACCGTTACAGATCATTTTGCATGTCAGAGATGAATTTATTACAGAGTAAATAGGTTGAAACAATCAACCAGTTAATACACACTTGACTGAAGTTTCCGTAATATCTAGGGTAGGTGGTGATAATGCAGGAGGTATGTTACGTTATATACTTTGTGGTTGAATTATATCTATGAGAAAATGAAGCTTCTCGTATAATAAAGCGAGTTAATTAATTCAGAAATTCTAAGTATTTTCAAGAATTTATCTATTCAAATTAGTGACATTAATCGTTCACGTAGTTCCTACAAAGAAGGAAAAATAGGAGAAAAATTTTTGTTTCCACTATAAAAAAATTTAAATGCTTGTTAGCTAATAATTTACACAGCACATAGCAATTTATACTAATCTTCTTAGGCCCGGTTTTACCTTAAGTGTTTTATATTTTAATTACTTTTATTACGATATTATTTATATTTATTTCTATTTAATTATTAAAACAGTAATAAATCATCACAGTTACAAATTTGATTTATAGTTCGGAGTCGTTAAAGCTATACGAATTGATAAAAATTAATATCATGAAAAAATTCTTCAATAAGGTTGAAACAACTTGGTCAGGGTATTATAAAACTAGTTTTTATACATTTATTTTTAATATTAGGTCTGTTCCAACCAACCGAGAAACCGTACAATGTACGGTCACGCTCATGCGCAATAAGTAAAAATTATGCGCAATAGATAAAATAAATAAAATTATGCGCAAAAACATGACAGTTCACTGTACCGTTTCTTGGTTAGTTGGAACATACTTATTGTAATGTTGCTCAACTTTTGACTTTTGCACTGCCGCAATGGAAACCATAACTATTTTAATTTATCTTGCTAGTCCTCAGTTTGTTATCATACCCCACAATTACAAAAATACCAAAAGTGATAATCTTATGATTGAAACAATTACCTTTAGAGTTCTTAAGGTCAGGCAGAAAACCCCG
The DNA here is from genome assembly GCA_905340355.1 of Rhagonycha fulva. NCBI lineage: Eukaryota > Metazoa > Arthropoda > Insecta > Coleoptera > Cantharidae > Rhagonycha > Rhagonycha fulva. Next base: position 8,555,336 of record HG996559.1, read on the forward strand.
GAGCACCAAACTAAAAAGCTTACTTTCACAACATTACGCTTTTCTTTCCTGGCGATGCAATATTGGTATTTAGAGAACCTACTTTGTCTGCGTCAAAAAAAAGAAAAAATATTGAGTAGGGCATATAAAGTGACCAATTTTTTTTGTTCCAGTTTTTTGAAACATTTGATCTACATAAATAAAAAGTTTAAATCGATTAAAATATTTTGCTTAGTCTACCAACCTAAAGATTTTCTAAAATTTTTGATTAAAATAATATTTGTTTGATATTATGTAAATTTTTGTGTTTTTTGTAACAACTGTTTAGAGTTATTTGGAAGTAACTGAATTGAGATTCTATTTTCTAATAAAGCGGAATAAGTTTACATAAACTGTTCTATGTTGTTTCATTGTTACTATATCAACAGGAGATGTAACTTTCACTGTCGTAATAATTTACATGGGTACGCGCAGAAGAGACCCATTGATGAAAAAATTATTGGTTTAGTTTGAATAGTATACAAATGGCCTCTTTTCAGGCACTTTCGAATAATTATTGATACTTTTTCACAATCATAGTATAACAACTATTATAGATGCCACACCGAATGCAATTTATTTCCTGCGGTGAAAGACAAAATGGCTGGTTTTTCTCTATAAAATATACCCCAAATGGAGAACTTGTAGAAGCCGTGTAAAGGCATGCCGCTAAGCGGCATGTCAAAATCAGTGGAGCCGCGAAGCGGCCCGCCGCGTAGCGGCTTGCCGCCGGCAGGCCAAGCGCTGGAGATCCGTAGGATCTCCCAGCGCTTGTTAAAATATAAAATATTAAGATTAATATTAATATTTTATAATTTGAATATCTAACTAAAATTTAAATTAGGTAAACTATAATAATTATGTAGGTATATTATAGCGACAACGGTTGCGTCAAACAGTAGGAAATCTTACCGATTATTAAACTCGTTAGCAACTAATTACATACAACTTACCTATTAGAAACTGATTGTTTTTGACATTATTATGTTGCCAATATAGATACAATGGGATATTATTTTAGGTTAGCTAATTGGACAATATGATTTAGTTTCCCAATAGACTAATCGAATTTCAGAATATTTACTTTTATTAGTTGTTACTTCTAACTGTTAATGTTCAAGAAACTAAATGTTAAGTATTTTACAAAAGCAGACCAGTCTATTAAAAATGAATTTTAATTACAATTAACTTAAAATCGGAACATGGTAAAAACGTTAAATTATTAACTCGTGATATTAAACAAATAGTATCGTGTTATAAATAATAATCAAATTACTTTATATTTATTTTATCATTTTGTTATTAGTTGTTTTAACAAACAGACTCATTTGCGTTCTAAAGCTCATTAAAATATAAATTAATTTAATTATTATTAATAATCAAATAATAATTAGAAAATAAAGTTGTTTATTGTATTTCAACTTTTAGTTTTACATAATTTATACTAAATTGATTTTCATCTTATTAGGTTACTAAGGTTTTTTAGTTTATTGAATTAACTCGAATAACATTTTCTTACTATAATATCACGACCGAAACAGCAATTTAATTTTCCGTCTTCCATTTAACCTTTGTTTATCTATTATAACTTGGTCCAAGTTCTAAGAATGTTTTTGGTGTAATATTTTTGATAAAAGTTGGTAATGGTAGATATTTTAATAAATTAGGAAAAAACTAAAAAAGTTTGACATAAACAAAGCTTTATTTCATTTAAGTTAGTCCCACTTTAGTATTATCTAGGGTAGATTTACAAATTTATTCAGAAGTGAGATTAAAATTGGATATAAATTTTATAGTCTGTTACGAATTGAAGATGCGATAGCAAAAATTTAATTTGTAATAAAAAATTAATTACTTTTGTTAAAATTGCTTACAGAGATTATTCTTTTGTTTTCAAGCATTTATGTATATACCTAATTGATTTATGCATTATTTTTATTATATAGTACTTAGTACTTATGTGGTATATCATTTAATTTACCATAGTTTTGTACATTATGTAGGAATAGTAAATTAAATAATTAAAAATATTTACCAAATAAATCAATTGCATTATTAAAAATATATTACATGATACGGAATACTTCAATTTGAACGGTAGGTAAAAAACCATAAATATTTTTAAAATTCATAATCTCTAAAATTATTTTCGAATTATCTCTTTAAATTCAAACTATACTAAACATTCCAACTATCACAATACATTTATACAAAATTTTCTAAAACAATTATACTATGTTTAATAAAACGCAGATTTTTCTATTTTAAGAAACGAAAGATGCAAAATAGAAGGGATAGTATAAAAAATTGAGTTCATAAGACTTTTTATCACAAGCGGCTCCATTTCTAAACTTGGAAGCTTACGATAAAAGCTTGTCTTGCGAATCTTGTTTTTTAATATACTGTTTTTCACGTCAGAACTTTTGGTAGTTCTCCTAAAGGTCTCCAGAGCTTATAACAGAACAAAAAAACAAGAACTAGTTATTTTATAAACATAAAAATTGTCAAATTAATTAAATAATAAAATTATATGGATTTGTAGAATTATTTTGGAACGAATGAAATATTTAATGTGAATTAATTAAGATGTGGAAGATAATTCAGAAGATTTTAATCATTTTATTCAGCCGTCAGTTTTTCTTCTTCAAACTTCCATGATACAAGTCAATTTGTTACGTGATACGTAAAGTAACGTGATACTCTGCCTTGGCAGCAAAAGACTTTGCCTGCCGCGGTTATAATTAAGAGCAAAATAACCTATAATATTGTAATTTATTATGTCGTATGAAGATTTCTAAACTTTTTCAGAATGTCATCATTCATTTTAATAATATGTGAATATTATGAATTAAATTAAAAATAATAATCAATCATACGACTAATGTGCATGCCGATAATGTCAATTTTGAAAAGCATTAAAATTTGCATTAAAATTGCGTTGAAAATAGACAATAAACTCTTGACAAAAGACATTGCTATGTAGGTAGTTACATGTAATTACAATGGTGAAACAGGCACGTCTCATGTCAAAAAGACATATAACATGCACTATCTGATCCACGCTTACCTGAAAGACAAAGTTTTTTTAATCGTTTTATTTATAATCAGATTATACCATACGCTTGTCAAAAATAAAATATATTTTAAATTGTATTGCATTCTCTAAAGTTTTTGTTATACTATAACAATAACATCATTAGATAATCGTAATAATGACGTGTTTATGTAGAAATCGTTTAATTAATTACAATTGTTACGATTGAGCACAGTCTTGTTAATATTTTAAGGAATTTATTATAAAAGTTAAATTGAGCACAAAATTCTTTGACAGTTCATTATCACTTTGAATGTTAGTATTTGGGTGCCTTTTAGTTTTGTTGTAATTTTTCCTGTAGTGCACGGCGTTTTTACCAGATTTATCGCCAAAATTTATTTCCAAATAGCATGTAAAGTATTATCTAGTCATGTTTTGAGTCAGTTTTAACCATGAATTTTTAATCTTTATTTTTATCTGTTTCTTTGCTGGAGCTTATATTTTGATTAGTACTTGTGATTTTAATTTGCTTTATAAGTCAGATCTTCAAACATTGCAGTTTGAAGTTAATTTTGGTAAGCTAAACGTGTTAGGGTGGGTTGTACCAATGACGGTTAAACCTTGTTCAACTTTGAACTCGGGTCAACCAATCAACATGGTTTTTAAGCAAGTTAAACTGATTTCAAAGTTGAATAAGGTTTAACCGACGTAGGCTTAGAAATTTAAGGTGCAATTAATAAAGCGTAATCTATTAGATTGTGATAAACGTAATTTCGTTCTTAAATATATAAAGTTATATTCTGATGATTTACCACAATTTGGTATACTCATTACATTTTGCGGTATTGGAATAAGAGTCATTGCTAGCCGGAGCTTGCATAATAATGAAATTCACTTCAGAAAATCCGTACTAATAAATATAAATCAACTTTACCAAATCAATTAATTGAATTAATTTTAATTTTAAATTTTTATATTTTATTAATCTGCATTCTTACGCATTATTTTTGTTGGTTGAATTTGATTGTGTAATACAGCTTATGCATGTTATCAAAAATTTATTTGTTTGCCTCAGTGATATTAGTACAAGAGCAGCAACAACTAAACTCTTTTGTAATATTGACATGCGTGTGAATGATTTTGGCTAAATTTATTACTTTTACGAGGTAAGCCGGCAATCACTCAAGCCTAGTATAATATATAGAAAAAAAGAAACGTGGTAAATTAGCGTTTCATCCAACTACTAAGGTAAAATATTACCTTGTAAATTTATTGAATTGACAAAAAAAAAGTTTACTACTGTAATGTCATAGCAGTGGCTTTGAATAAAATAAAAAATCACAGTATCGCAGTATCGGTTACGTAGCAAGGAAGATCTTTTACAAAAGCATTTCCTCAATTCGAGTTTGACACTTGTATGTAGCAATTTATTCAAATTTACGAAGTTTGTAAGGACAGAGCTGCCTATACGAGCAGCTGATACATCAATATGTATTTGTGGTTAGTTCTTACACACAAATTTCAGTACTTTATTGTAAAAAAGAATAAAGGGTAAATCAGTACAAAACTGTAAATAATATTTAGCACTTGATATTCCAAATGATTTTATTTTTTTTATTGTAATAATAATCATTTTTGTTATTTCAATTTTAATGATATTTTTGTTTTTTTTTTTGCTTTGACGTAATTAAGTCAGTCAAAACTAATTTATATATAAGCTGTTCATCGATTTGTGGGGTTTCCCTATGTTTCAAATTTCTACAGTTTATTAGAAGTTTGTTCTACTATCATTTTTAATAAAGATCCAATAGCCTACACTCCCTGAATATTTCTAGTGCAAATCTTTATTTTTTTCTTTTATATAAGCTTTCCTAACGCTTTAAACTTGTCAAAACAATAGATGAAGCTGACGTCACAATTATTGTATGACGACACAAAAAACTAAAGAATTATTCATGTTAGTGTATTTTTATTACATCTATGTTACTACAACTAATTTAAAAAAAGATTGTCGGTACTTAATGCAGATGGTTGTGACGTAAGCTTCATCTTTTGTGAAAACAACTGTACTATAAATTGTATAGTGAAATACAACCGTATGAATTAAAATAGTTCAAGTTAACTTGTGAACAAACTATTAAAAACTTTCTTATTATATTTTGGAAAAATTACGTAATGCGTGTTATGCTAATAAAATTTCCAAAACTACGCTAACGAGGTCTGATGAGTTCTAATAAGAGTGAAACACAAGCTATTATTATTAGTTAAATTAAATCACGTAATATAATAGAAGCATTATGTAATACAGCCCTAATGCCTATTATACTAAATCATTAATGACCAACTTACCATATGCGTATGAACTAATGCAGTGTAACAAATAAGATAGACGTACCTGTAACAAAATAATAGTTAATAACAATTATGTTTAAAAGAGCTTATTCTTAATTACAGAACAACGCTTAAGAAAGCAACATTTTTTATGAAAATTGGGTTAAAAGTTTTCAGCACCATCCTAGTCACTTGGCCGTTATACTCATCGTTGTTACCGCAATCAATAAAAATAAAAATAGTTGTTTGATAGTCAAACCGACAACAATATGTTAATATTAATAGTGGAAGCTATTGTTGTTAATTACGGTTTACCTAATTAAATTGCTATAGTTAAACAAGAGTGTAGTTTGGGTAAGTCCGGAGGCGTCCATCTGCTTACCATAAAGTAGCTTTGGTTAATAATATTTTTGGGTAAAATATTGCGTTCGTACTTTAAGTACCTACTAATTTATTAGTTTAATAGTGTGGCGTGTAATAGCTATGTAACCTGAACAGTACTAATAAAAACATAAAGTAGTGTAACTTCCTTGTAAGTTTCCAACACAACCCTAGTAATTAGAAACATTACAGCTTGAAAAATGACACGTTTGTAATTAATTAGGAAAAGTATTATTGTAGTAAAAGTAGTTACTACGTAATGGGTAGTTTGAAATATAAATCTCGTAAATAATAAAAGCATCCACAAATTATATATTACTTGTTTAGAATTTCAGACATAAACTATTAAATTTCTAAGTTTTGGATTTGTATTATGAGTGTTATTGTTTGCCTTAGCTATTGTTATATTCAATATACAACTTCGGCCTTTCAATGGCTTCAAATCCAATATAAGAAGATATTTTAAATCTATCCGTTCAAGTGCAGACGTTTTGTTCTATGGAAAGTGTGAAAATATTATATTACTAAATCATTTTTTATTAATAGGTACTTATTTACTAAAATATTTTATTATCATTTTATAATAATATGTGATATTACAAAGTAGTGATTGTCATTTTAAATTGCCTCAGACAATTAAATGAAAAATTGAATCAACCTAACCACAATCAGTATAAATAAGCTGCCACTTTCAGTAACGACAGTTAAAAGGGTGTAGTTTTTAATTACAATTTACATGTCATTCATCACATTTAACTGCTACTTGAACATCATTTGCAATGCTTTATTTACATTTGTTTTATCACGAACGCTGATGTATTTCAAAAAAGAATAAAATTCACATAAAGTTTGAGAAACACTGAGCTAGAAGCTCGTGGTTCGTTATCTAAGTTAACCAAACAAATTGCTCCACAAAGAACGGTCATTTACCACAACCCACTGAATCAAGATAGAGCCCTCGATCTGTCAATTCTTCCGGTATTCGAATCTGGTGAGTTTTCGAGTAAAGAGAAAATCTCAGTTAAAAATAGCTTTTCATAGCCATAATCTTGCTATAATCTATTGATAATAATTTTATAATCCAACTAATTTGTAATAATTAACTTTATAAACGATCATCGCCAAAAGGTTGTAATTATGGTGTTAATTGTGAAATGAGAATATTAGAAACGATGAAAAGGGTAGATAAAAGCAATAAAAGGTTTTAAAAATTGACTTTTATGTTATTTTACTGAATAATTACTTTTAGTTTGGATATTATAAAACTCCTAGCGTCATCTATTAAAATAAGCAAAACATGTAGATGTTTCATTCTATTTTCAAAAACGTACTATTTCTAAATAAAAGTTTGAATATGAACAAAGTTATGTAATAGCATCACACAACGAGACATCAAACTGATACTACATAACCAGATATTATGTTTTGCTATAATATTGCAAAACACTTTACAACATGTATAAACTCGAAGCATACTAAAGAGGAAAATGTTCGCTCAAACATGTATATGACACTCTTTAGGGAGAAGCAAAAGATACCTAGGGTAACAAAATAACATAATATCGCTTCCTGTTGTAACTTGCTTGTCAAATCGATCCAAAATTGCTGTTCATCACTAAGAATGTCACAATGAAGAAATATTATTAAGGTAATACTATTAAACAGAAGTTTTGTTAAATTAAATTAATTGTTTATCTATTAGTTACCACCAAAAGCAAGAGAGGTCTTGGCTATAGTTAAAAAGAAGATACGTTACGGTATTATGAAGTTAATCTATATCGTGAGAAAGATATGAATGTTTCTATAGAAACGCTTGCATATCTGCGACTTGTAATATAATATAAGCTTAGAATGAGCATTTAAAAATTACTTTTAAATTGAATTCTATAAATTTTAAGAACACGTTTTGTACATGACAGTTTAAAGTATACGTTATCAACTTTGCATGAACATCCAAGTTTTAAACTTTAATTATATTCGTGTTTTACTGTAAATATTCTTATTTTGTTTTTTAATACATATTTTCTCAACCTTTGAGTCGCATTCCGTCCTCGCTATATTCACTGAAATTTTCAAGATGCTATTGATTTGCAAATACACAATTCAAACTAAACGCTCTTTGAAACTTACGTAGTTTGTTGTCTTATATGCTCAGCGTGATTTTCTAGTAGATTTTTCGTATAAGTCGAGTAAGAAGTGCAAAAAGAAACTCTAACATCGACAATCCAAAAAGTGAGTAGTTTTTTCTAAAGTGTTCTAGATAACAACAAAGGAAAATGACAATTTTTCACATTTTTTATCTGCAGTGAATCAGAAAAAAGAAAACCACAATTTCTAGGAGTGTGTCAAAAAATACTTAACTTATATTTTAACTCTTTTAACGCTTAATTCAACTTTAGTCCACGGCTTATTAAAACCATTAGCTTTTCACGCGGAAATAAGACCTTTGTCGCCACTTCTATCCACTCGTCAATTATTAAAGTAACACCTGGTAACATTTTTTTTAGTATGTTAAAGCAAGAATAACAAAATAAAAGAAATTTTATAGAACATTATTTTATGTGTTACATCGAGCGCTGAAAGGGTTAATAAATGGAATAAAATGGAGTTTATAACTGTTATAATAAATTATAGTTTTGCTATTTTCATCATAGTCATCTCCGTCGATTGTAGCTTTCTCATTTAAATTACTTTTTTAATAGTTATCCAGAAAGTTTGAGGTTTCCTGACTTAATTTCCAGACTTAATTTGATGTTTTGCACATATCAATTTTTTCTGCCGTATTCCTTTTATGGCAGCTGCAAATTAATTCTGAACAGCAACCAAGTCGTCTGTAGCAAAAGCAAAAACTTTGGATTATATTATCAGTTAATGATTAGGAATTATTCTTTCTAATCAAGATGTTTTCAAGGGTTATTAGGTACTAAACCTACAGCGTAATTATTGATTTCTGTTGATTAATGTATGTCTCATAATAATTACCAACTTAAGTGCTTTGTTCTACCATATTTCTTACCTTTTAAATATTTTTATCTACCTATTTCAAAACAAATTAATTGTTTGTTTAATCAGAAGAATTCTACTATATTGAATTCTTTACTTTCAATCGAAGTGTTTTAGTTACTTCTCTCCGATTGATCAATCAATTAATTTAGCCTCATTTACGAAATCAAGTTAAGCTTTTTACTTCAACATTTTGGGATATTCATTACTTTAGTTTAAGAGTTTGAGTTCAATATATTTTATCTATTAGCTGCAAAACTTGAAATTACACCTTTGTTTTAAAAAAATTTGAAAAAATTAGTTTCAGAATATCTGAAAATTAAATTGACGGTAAACTGTAATGGCTAGGCTTAAAAATGGGTAGTATTATCAGCAATAATTTAAATAGTAGTGATTAACAATTATTTAAGCTACAAGGGACTTATTAATATTCAAGGAAAGCTAATATAGACTGAGGTGGACGGCAAGGATTATATTATGATTATGACGTGTTGTTTATTATAGTTTTCCCACTTCTCCTGTACCCGGTTTCAGATAAAACTTCATTCATTTGACATCAACCGTCAGCACTTTAATTAGAAAAATCAAAAAGTCCGACCAGTTATGGTTAAATATTTTATGCTGAAAACAATAATTTTTATTGAAATTTATTATGTAGTTTGCACTTATTAGATTCATGCCACCTTCTGATAGGTTAGGCTAAACATGTAATTACTTACAAATTGTAGGAAAAAGAGTTGTAATATGCTGATTTATTTCATGACAAGGTTACTCATCAAATGTGAAGGAAACTACTTATTCTAAATCTAAAGTACCCATTAGCTAACTTATATTTTTCACTGTGAAAATAAGAAATCCGACGCTTTTTTATGACAGGTCGAACGCATAATCTATGTATCACTCAGATTTTTTGTCGAGGGAATAAAAATAATCGACAGCGGTTTCCACTTCTAGCTTTACTCGCTGACTCAGTATTATTATTTATTTTCAACGGTAACAAAATATTTACTTCAAATATTTTACTCGATTTTGTCAAAATTTTTTTTTTTAAATTGATGATTAATGCTTAATGTTATGCATTAATTATTATGGAAAATATTTTTATCTATGCAAATTATATTAATCGAATATGATTGGATCAATATTTGTAAACACGTTTTAACTTATTTTTTTAGTTGTGAAAATAAAGGAGGGCAATGAATGCAATGAAAGTTCGTAGTTTTTCCTTCAAAAACTTCTTAAATTTAATCATAATTGGACCCTTCTTTGCAATAAGGAGTTAGCAAGTAAATAGAGGAAATAGTTTATAAATGAAAATAGTACTAAATCTTTTTCTAGTTTTTTCAAATTAAATAAATTACATTATTTATATGTATAAAGCTAGAGTCGTGGAGTGATGTGACCGCTGGTTGGGTACAGAACGGAAGTTCTGGGTTCAAATCGCGAACTATACAGAATTTCTTATCTTGGCCTTTCAGTGGGCATCCACACGCTGTGGTGAAATTGATATTGATTTATCAAAAATATGTAATATGGGGACTAATTCACCCCGCTAATCGGATTTGTAATTCTCAGAAAGGGAAAGCAATATTCTATTTAGAATGTAAAAGCTTAATGAATATGTATAAAAAATAATGAGCAACCGTCAGTTGTAGAAAAGCAAACAAATGTAAATAATGTGTAAATGCGGTTTAAGAGTATTAGATACATTTTAATTATTCCAAAATGGAATTGCCATAGCCGTGGAGTGATGTGACCGCTGGTTGTACAGCCACCTTTAGATAGATTAGAGTACAGCCACCAGAGCGTACAGCCACCTCACAATTAACTGATTATTCGGAAAAAAAAAGTTATTAATTTTAAATTGTTATACACTTTTTGAACTTTTACTTTAGGCTTTCGGCCGCGTTGACGTGATTGTTCATCCTTCGACCTCGCCCGTTCATAAAAATCTCGTTAATCAATTCATGTACGTCACTAATTATGCAAAAAAACGTGATAAATACCTTTCAGACAGGATTTCTATAAAACTCGTTCTTAGTGCTCACCTACGTTATGTAAGGACATAAAGAGCTAACGTACCAAATTTTATGCTTTAAACCCATCGGTTTAGGCTGTGCGTTGTCTGTCAGTTAGTCCTCTCATTTTTTTATTAACTAGATGAACTTTGTTTCCGTTTCTTCTACCGCTAAAATTCAGCACCAATAAAAAAGTTTAAAAAACAGTGGATTCTCGTTGATCCATTCATGCCCACTGAACTATTTACAACCAAAATCTAATCGGTTCTAAATTTCACAGTGAGATTGATTTTATGCTCCTAGAAAATATTTTCGAAAAGTATTTCGCAATATTTACGTTTTTTGCAAGTTTTAACTTGCACATAAATATCATGATGTAAATGTAAATGTAGTCATTTGTCATTTCTACCTGCAAATTGAATCAAAATAATGAAATTTTTTAGGCCGTCTCTATCAAAAAGATTAGTCATATGTTCGTCGAAACTTCGTAATAACAGAAAAAGTTTCTAAATTTCTCGTTTAAATTTACAAATTTATTTTAGTAGTGTGAGTTCGGTTGATTGGAAATCACTAACTAATCAGTTAGTGAACTGATTTGTGTGTGATTTTTATTTTATTTTGTGCGGGTTAATTGTGATAAAAGTGGTGTAGTGATTTGAATTTGGAGCTGGTCCCCAATTCAACAAACCCTGATGAAAGGTAAAACTTTTCTTTTAGTTATTACCATCTATTAGCACTTTTCTATTAGATAATTAGGCAAAAACAAATTATAAGAGAATAATATTTGTACAGAGAGTAACATTTGATTTTAAAATTTTATTGGATTCCTGAATACTAGTAAAATTAGAGAAAAAGTAACCAAAACTGGCCAAGGTAGTCAAAATCTTTGGGGTTACCTTAAACTTACTGCACACAAATAAGTTAGGGAGTTTAGCTACTCTAGAAAATATAAAGAAAAACACTTAAAAATAAGATCAAATTCATTATTATGAAGACATAGCCGTGGAATGATGTGACAGCTGGTTGAGCACGGAGCGGAAATTCTAGGTTTACATCGTGAACTATACAGAATTTCTTAGCTCGGCCTTTCAGTGGTCATCCACACGCTGTGGTGAAATCGATATTGATTTATCGGAAATATGTAATATGGGGACTAATACACCCCGCTAATCGGATTTGTAATTTCCAGAACGAGAAAGCCATATTCTATTTAGAATGTAAAAGTTTAATGAATATGTATAAAAGTATATGAATTGACCCAAACTAAAGACGTGCTTTGATTCTATTTGCAAAAATTCAGAAAACTTTTTCCTGAACGTAAAAAAAAAGATCTTTATCTTATGAACAGACTTAATTATTTATTATTTTTAATCAACATTTATAAAAACTGCAATAAACATTAAAATTACATTTTATTATTATGGTTAAAATAAACTTATGGTAATACTTTCAGTTTTTCTTCGGTAGAGTGCTAATCAAGAAACTTGGATGATTAGCGCTATGCAAGTTGCACGATAAATGGCAAGTTATGGCAAGGTTCAAACATTAAAATTAGTAAAGATAGTCAGACATAGCACAATATTCAACAGTAACATAATGAGAACATTGCATTATTTTTTAACAAAAATTTGCAAGCCGGATAAGTATATTTTTCGTGTATGTTGCAAAAGAATATTTTATTTTCAAAATCATGAAAGCAATACTTCGAAGTAGCTACTTTTCTATAGTAGTATTAGCTACTTTATTTTGTATATAGCAGTCATTAACTAATTGTTGAAGTCCTTAACTCTTTTAACATATCTGTTTAATTAATTTTATTAAGCTTTTTAAGTGTATGTTTATGAAGACTAAAAATTATTTTGTAGAAGTTTTCTCTACCATTGCAATATATTATTAAATTATACTTATAAATCAATTTGGATTCCAAATAATATATAATTTCTAATATTCCATTAGAAGCAATAATCATCAAATAAGTAAGCAAAAAATACATAAATTATTTACATCACATTATTAAATAAATATTATAGGTATTATAAGAGCTGTAATTAATAGCGTACTTGATGATATTAATGAAGCAAAAAAAATTTTGAGAAAAGTAAATTAAATTATAAAAATTTTGATTAAGATATTCTAGTAAAGCAAATTAGAAAATTTGTAAGAGTAATGGGCGTCCAATTAATAAAAATATAAAAAAAATTATATGGTATTATTTATTCTTTATTCACATTTATATAATTATTATATTAGAAAATAAATTACAATTATTATAATATAGATTTACTTAAACCACATTTCAATATTGCTGCAACGTAGTATTTATTTAAGGGTGAACATTTGCTTCTCAAAATAATTTAAAAATTTCCCTACCTTTAACTACTTCAATAGGTATTATTTGCGTTTTTAGAATAATTATAGTTAATATCTTTAAAAACTTTTCAAATAAATTATTTAAGGTAATTTTTACTACTACAAAGTTTTTTAGAAAACGATTTCTAGGATAGCAGAAAATTGCTTTGAGGAAGTTCACAGCTTTCCTAGAAACAACTCACGATTTCCTGTAATTCTGATTTCAATATAGAAATTATACTTCGATAAATTATATTAAATTCATATAGCACAGAATACATAAATTATTCGCATTATTGTGACGTATTTAATTAAGGCTTATCGTCTCTAAGTTATGTATTTAAAATAGCTTTCTCTATCAAAGGTTAAGTCTTAATTGATTAGATGGTAGATTCTGAAGCACAACGATTCTGCAATAACAAAACTTTTGAAAATGTTTGTCATAATATTGACGGTTGGGTATAATGTCATTTCCGTAATTTTAATTAGAATTTTAGTTCAAAAGAATTCTTGAATTTCTATATTTATCTAAAACACTTTTAGAACTAAAATGTATAGTTATCATTAATACAATGTAAAATACACTAAAAGTGACCGTTTAAGTCATCTGACGATGTTATTGTGTAACGAAAACCTTCTTGTCAATAAATTATATTTTTAGTATATTTTACATATCGTAATAAGTGATAACTAGACATTTTAGTTCTAAAAGTGTTTTGGTGCATTTTTTAGTTAGTTCAAAATTACGATATATAATAGAATAGTATGGTTATTTTACAACCAATAAATTTCTATTAATATTCTAATTGTCACTGTTGTCTTTAACCAAATTTTCTAGTGTAAGATATAAACTTTCAGGTATAAATTTTCGTAACTTTATACAAATAGTTAGAGCTTCTAAACTTTATTAAATAATGTTGTTATTAGTTAGTTGGCCTTCCATAACATATTATGCTAATAATATATTGCTTAATTTTTTTCTGGAGTTTTTGCATCCAGAACTTTCTAAAAATTGTTTTTAAAACTCCTTTTTCCTTGTGCTTTTCTCTGTTGCTATGCGCTGAAAATTACTTGAAAAAACTCGTTGGAATTTCTCTCGATAGCGCGATAATGGATTAACGTATCGGATACCTAAAGTGTCGGAAAAGTTTTATTTATTTTATTATTATTTTGAACAACTAATTAGATACTAATTAGATACTAACTAATTAGAGTAATTACACTGTTTATCAAATGTCGTTACTAGTATTTACTATTTTTTCAATATTATGAATTAAAAAAATTTTTTTATATATTTGAATTTTACAATTGTAAAATTCTTTTTTATTTAAAGAACTGTATTATATTATTTGAAAATATTTTACTCCTGATGAACTATTGAACTTCATTTAAATTTGTTTGGACACTGACGTTTATGTTTTTATGAATTTATATTTTATTCCATTTCAGTAAACAAAGTAGATAAATAAATTTTTCATTTTTATACTAATAGTAAATCATGTGATTTACGAATTACACTAGTAATATAAAGTGCAATTTTCAACACTATATTGTTAGCCATTACAAAATTTCTGCAAAAGTGTAGATTTCTACATAAATTAATATTCAATAGTAATGTTATATAAATAACTGAGTTTTAATTGTTTGTAAGCTTTATAATTATGTACAGAATGAGATTATTATTAAATCATATTATCTTCATCTATTTAGATCTCTGCTGTTAAAAGCGCCTTAAAAACAATAAGTTTAAACATCTGGAAGCTTTTCAAATAGTATTATAGCTGTAATTATTATTTTTACTAAAGTTAATTAATGAACGTTATTAGAATGTCACAAAATCACTGTACAAGTTCACTTTTCTTGATTTTTAATGACAATTTTTTACAAATACTTATTTATTGTCAGCAAAAATAAAATAGTAAGTAATAGTAAAAGTATACTTCATTTGCAATGTTTGTTTTAGGGGTTGGGCCCAAGGGTAAAAATAGAAATATGACAATATGAATAAATTTCTATGTGGTATTAATAAATTTTTTATTTAAAATAAAATGACCAATAATTATTAATCACAATATTACTGAAACTACGCAATTAAAAAGTTTTATTAAATTTGCTGTTGTTGGTAGTACTATAAATTCAGATAATTGTGACGTAGTGTTCATTTTTCCTGAAAAGTACTGTATGCTGGAGCTAAATTTTCAGACTTTACACTCAACAGTTTTAGTCAAACTTTCTTAAGTTACATAACGGAACCTAATGTGACTTTTGTCTAACCTATAAAAGCTGAACGGCCACCGTATGCTATGCTAAGATTTATTGTTAATATGTGTGCATATGAAAGTCGGAGAATGAATTATTTAGATCTTACTAAAAGCATTTGCATTTGAAATATGTTCATGAAAATTCGCAATGTGAATTTAGGTATTAAAGCATTTAACAAGATAAAACTATGATATTTTAGTTTTTTGCATTATAAATTTAAGTATCTGCATAGCATTTACTGTTAACATTGTCTAATGTAAATAAATCCTTTTCTAATGTAAGTATATAAGCATCTTTAAGTTTAAACAACTTAAACGAAATTACATTAATATATCAACTCGTACATTAGTGCAGCGGTAAGGATTATTATGATATTTATATGAAAAAAAGTAACAAAAAATACGTGACTTTACACATAAATCTGTTAGAAAAAGTGCTACAAATAACTGCTGCTATATATTTTTATTTAGGTCTCTTATAGGTTCACTACTTAATGCTACTCAAATGTTAAATATATTCTATTTAGTTCTTTAATATAAAATACGGCTTTCCTTTGAAAAGGAAGTCATTATAACATTTAGTTTAACTGAGTGTAAAATGTAAACAAATAATTTGTACACAATTAGCTACTTTTTATTTTATAAAAACATTTTCAAATATTAGTATTACGAAGTTTTACTTTGAGATATTTTTACTAAATACTAAAACACTAAATATTAATAAAAGTTGGGAAGAGTAAGCGATTTTTAATGATTTTTGTTTGTTTGAAACAAATTAACATCAAACTTCAGTAACTATTGCTAATTTGTAAAAGTTATTATTAAATTTTAAATTAATAACAATTAAAAATAATTAATGATGTTGGTTAACAATGTTCTGTTTTCCCTAATGGTGTTCCATCCTGGACCTTAAATGTGTTCCATAGTAGACTACACTACTGCCATTGTGGTTTCTAATATAGAAATTTTTTATACTCAATATTTAATCCACTTCATGATGTTATTGTTATTTTGATATTTGAAAATATCTTATAAAATAAATAGCACCCTGATAATTTTAGTATTTATAAATTTCCGAGTCTAAACGTTGATTTTATTGCACACATAAAATTCATTAGCATAAATTATTTGCAACAATGAGTTACCTACACCTTTTATAAAAATAGTTGCCGAGTTTTTGTACACCATTTGGTAGTGCGTGGGTTACTATAAACTTTTTTACTAGCTAACTTGCTAATTTGTAACCGTTTATGCAAACATTAATTATTTCCTAGCTTGTAGTTGTAACAAGTGTCATAAATAAATTCTAACCAAGTATTCCAGTGTTGTAAAATTTATTTGTAGAATTAAAATACTATCTTAATATTTAAAACATTAATTTTATTATATTATTGACTGACTGAAAGCTGTCTGAACTTTTCTTTACCTCAATTACACACATTTAAATACTGACGTCTTACAATTTTAACAAATGCTTTTTATTATGTGTCTATGTAAATTTGTAAATAACACAAAAAATTTATCTTTTACGTAAATTTTCAGTTTCAAAACAATTATTTTATTTTCAAATCATTTTATGTGGAAAGTAACAAAGTAAGATTATTTTACAGATTAAATCAGCAAACGGTATCCTGAGCGTAGTCCGAGGTAAGGATTTTTCTTCAATTGTAAAAGTTTTTTTATCCTAAATTTCGATTAATTTTGGAGCGTAAATTAAAAGAAATTTAAGATGAAATAGCGGAGCAAATGTGCATCTGTATTTCTCAGAAATTTGTTTACGATGTTCCAACATGAGCGGTACCTATTAACTCTACCAATTGTAAACTGCAAAATAATTTTTACTTCTAAAAGTGTTTTAGTGCATTTTAAGAAGGTCTAAAAATTCTGACATATACTTTGTATTATTATTATTTATACAATAATTGATTACAATCAGTAGTTTTTTTTTGAGTTACATTTATAAATAAATTTTGATGTTTAAGAGAAAACCCGCATTACATCACCATTTTTGCTGATATTTATGACTATTTTATAGTGAATTTTTTGCGATGTTAAAGAACATAAAAATTTCAATCTTGGTTATGATTGTTTTTACTTTTATGATATTTTTATAATGTGGAATCCTTTCAGTTTGCATAATTTTAATTTGCACGCTTTATGTGCTCTCCACAGGGGATGCTGCTATCAATTTCATTGACTTTAGTACTCTTTATCTTTCCAATTTTGTTTATAATACAAATTTTTCCGTTACAAATTATTTTCGAAAATTGTCAGTTGATGCAATAATGATGAAGGATGAACGTATACTATTCGCACCCACAACAGCTATTTTTGCATGATTAGAGCAAAAATGCTTGCTGTAGCTGATATAAAAGATGGCGCATTGCAACTAGAAAACTACCCTTTTAAAGAATGTAACTTAAAAATTTGTAAATCAAATATTGAAATCCGGTAATTTAAAATCATTTTGCAAGCAACTAGCAGATTTTTTTTTACCTGTGTGATATTAATTTTCACACAGGAGCAACTACATCATTTCGAATGGTAATAAATTCAAAATTTAATGAAATACTCCTGTAAGTTTTTGATTAGCATACTACTTAAAATTTCCTCTTTTTGTCCATTTTTGTATTTAAGTTTAATCTCGTACAGGAAATATTTATAGCAGTATTTTTTATGACAAACATCGTTATCTTCATAACTCAATTTAAATTTTATATTAAAAAAGCTAAAATATTGTTTAGCATAAATGATTAATAAAAGTAACTGAACAAATTCTGTTCAATTTAGTTCTATATTTTTGTTATGGTCAGTTATTTGCTATGTTAGGAGTTTCGGTTTACTCTCAATCCTTTAAAATCTTATAGCTTATAAGGATAAGCTCAAAAACAGTTTGTTGCTTTTAAAGCATCTCTGAACTTCTTTACTCGATGGTGATAACTTGAATTTTATTTTATTTTTATTAAAAACGTTGACACCTTCTTACTAGTAAATTAAAAAAAGTAGCTCGGACAAGACTACACCAAAGTTCTAAAGGGTAGCATCTAAATACATCTCCTTACTAAAATGTTCTAATAAAGAAAATAATTTCAACTGCTTATAAAATGGCAAAGAAATTATTAAATACAAAACAAAAATTTAAATAAAAAAACTGAACACCTCCTCCTGACGGAGGTATAGTTTCAATTTGATCAGTAGATTGATAATCTTTTATTTATTATCGACAATACTAGCGACACGAATTCTCATTTTTATAATATAATATTAATGCATTGTGAAAATAATATACTCGCGGCTTTTATATTTTGCGAAATTATTTACTCGGTTGCACGCACTTCGAACTATTAGCTTTTAGTTTTCTCTTTACATTTTCTCAATTGTTGGTATAAATTTCACGACCCCAGCGAGCGGTCTTACCTTGGGTTCAACTTTATTCGTTGCTAGCTTAGCACTAACTTCGTTCTAGCAGCAAAAAGTCCGAAACTTAAAAAATAGCGTCATCTGCTACGTAATTTTTATAAATGGAGAAGCCGATCAAAATTTGTAGTTTTTATGAAAAATGGGACGAATGGAAATAATTAAAAGATCATTTGTAAAAATCATTTGTTCTCTAAGTAAATGATTATTTCTAAAATGTACACAAATTTAAATAAGTGCTAGTTTCTCGTATTAAAGTTTGGGAATCCCCGAATCTTAATTTTGGAATTGTACGATATTCAAACGAGTAAATCAATATCTTTTTGCGTGTTTCAAATTGAAAGATTGTGGGAAACTAGCAATTATTTAAATTTTTTTAACGATCTGGAAATAAATTACACAAAACCAGTAGTTCTAAATTATTGACAATTTTAGATATAGGAAACTAAGTAGAATGATTTTTAAATATAAATATGTAAAAAGTGGATTAAAGCTGAGTGCTTATTTTTAAATAAAAATTTTTTAAATTTTAAACAGAAAATTAAAATAAGAAATTAAATGAAGTACAAAGTGCATATAACGATTTCTTGCTGCTTGAAAGAAAACTGCTAGTGAAAGCCCAAGTTGTGTGTATACAAAAAGGAACTATGAAAGAAAATAATAAATTTAAAAAAAAATAAAAAATTATTTGATAATAGCAAGTACAATGTGAAACATGTTAAGATAAATAACAATTTTTTCTGGCTCTAACATACTTTAATTTCATAATATTTTAAAAACTATGTGACATAAATATTTCGTTGGTTCTGATAAAGGAACATAAAGTGCTTCTTTAGAAATTATAATAATAAACAAAATTAATTTGATTTTTAGAGCTTCAAATAAAAATATTTTAACATCATTGCTTTGTAATAAATCAGAAGATCTAAGAAAAAACGTTAGACTTCTATTCACACCCTTCTGACAACAAAAATTGAAAGTATTTGCTAAATGTGATATAGACAGGTATGTAAAAAGCAGACGAATAAAAAGTTATAGAAAAAAAAATTTCAAAGTGAAAATTACAGCTTTTATGCTATAAAGTTATATTACATCAGTAATATTATATAAAGTTAATTGTAATATAATTGTTAACTAAAATTAAATTAAATTAAACAAATGCATAGGTTTTGTCAATAACAAAGGTAAAGCATATACGTAAATATAAAAAGCGATTTATGCTTTTGTTTTGTTGTAATATAACAAGAAGCAGAGTAATTCCCAAGACTAAACAAATAACATAGGAAACGTCTCAAAAGTCAGTCGACCTTTTTGTAGACATTTGAAAATTTGTTTTATTGATGATTTATTTCTTGGTGAGTAACATTTTAAATACATTTTTCTGTGTTTTTTTTTTTATTTTAAAAGTATTATAAAAATATGGTAACTACCGTTGTTTAAATTACTTTTACAAATGGATAATTGTAACAGAATTTCTACTAAAACAAATAACATCAATTAAAACTTACAATAAGTTGGATTTATTGTGTTCAAGTTAACTCGACAATTTTTAATTAATATTAATTTAATCAATTAAAAATTTATATACTGGAAATAAAATAATTAGTTGTATAATTAAGTGTAATTAAAAATTGTTGATATTAGTTTTATCCTTTTATTTTGCAGTATTTATTTTTCAATTTTTAAACTTTCAAATGAAGCTGCGATGGTGTGAACTTTACATTGTTATTATATTACAATGCAATATTTAAAAAGCGAACGAGATAATACATTTGAGTTTCATTTTAGTAGTATTATTACAAGAGGAGGTTGGAAGATAAGCGAAACATTTAATGCAATTTCGATGTATAAAGTATAAACTCGACTTTGTAGTATTACCGTCATATATTGGTTTCTAATAAAAAGTTGTGCTTGTGCAATTGATTTTTGGTTTTATTTGTTAAGTAACATTTGCACTTCTCAATTATTGTAAAGTAATTACTTTACCAATACAAATTACAACAACAAAGTAAAAATTACCTTTCGCTTAAAATTTGTTAAATTTTTTATTTAACAACTAAACGGCATAAATTAATGGCGCCTAACTTTAATGGCTTTGGATTGTCAGACTCACGGCGATTTACTTGTTGATTAATTGTATTATAATTATTACTATTTGTCAATCAACTATTAGTAGGCTCAAATAAAATGAAGCACTGATCATTAGACTGAAGATCAATTAAATAAAAAATTTCAAATACACCATCAGTGATACAAAATAAATAATTAAAAAACAATTTAAAATTAATAAAAGTTGACGAAATAAGAACAGAAATAAAATATTTAAGAGACACTCTGAACCATAAAAATGAGGAAAGATAAATAAAATGTTATCGTGGTAACAAATAAATAATAAAATAAATAAGGAAACGGAAAATTATTTAAAATGAGTTACTTTTAAAAAATACTTGTAAATAATAAGTATAACATAGCAGTAATGAAAAAATTCATCACTACGATAATCTAATTTAATACTTTCATCTCGGTTAATTCGTGAAAAACAAAGAGAAAAAAATTAATTATGCATGTAGAAAAACTGTTCCGAATAAGTCCTATTTAACTATTTCAATTTTTTCCAATAATTAATTCATTCATTCATTGCATTGTCGAAATAATTCTAGTCAATTCAGAAAAACTATTTTAGTAGACTATTCAACTAAATATTGTAATTTTGAAACTTTTTCAGCGATATTTTCTAACTAAATATTTGAAATATTTTTCTTATTTTACTTTTTATGTTAACAATTTATTACAATGTGTATATTTGCATACTTTTTATATTATGTTAAATATAAAAATAAAATCGTTTTAAAGCTAAAATTTTGTATTAAAATACTTCTTTAAGCAACTTCCTTTCGCTACAATTTTGCAGCTATACATTTTACAACTCCATTATAACAAAGAAGATAGATGTTCTATACAGGACATCAATCACTTATTTTAGTTTCGTTCACCTTAAACAAATTCACAATACTACCTATAGTGTTTCATTTCATAAATAATAAAGAGCTAAATTTGAAAACTATGTTTCTTAACACGTTTGGCTAATTACTTTCTAACACGAAATGAATATTACGCTTGTATTTAACATTTTCCGCCTATTCAGAAAACTGAAATTGTTCTATTTGTGTATTTTCGTGCAGCAAATAACAATAAAGTTTTTGAACATTATCAAAAAATATTAAATCATACAAAAACAAATTTTTAAAAAACTGATAATACAAGAATGTATAGTTTTAATATTATTTAATATCAACGAGTTAACAATTTAACATTTTAAATCTCTTTCAGTGTAATATTATGCAATGTGCGAGTATTGTAAATGCAAATAATATGTACATTTCACATATATACTACAATGTTGCTTATGCTTACGGTCGTTGGTAATTAACACCAAGTTAGTTATATATACAAACCTTTTTATTTGTTAGTGTGCTGCGTTTATGTACAAAAAAAACGGAAAAGCTACTACAAATTACAAACTGTTTTAATATCATGAATAAGTTTAAGAGGAAGAAAGAAACGAATTTCATTGAAATTTTATTCGGATTGTCCTCTGCAGCAGTAGACTGCTTCAAAATTTGATATTTATGGCCTCAAACGTTTACATATAAATTTTTTTGTTAAGTATAACTTTAAATTATTAATGCTTTGAGAAAATACTTGAAAATTATTCTAAAACGTTGGCGTATGTAAAATATAATATATGAAAGTATTATGCGAATAATACGAGAGCACTTTATTTGTATAATAAAATTAAGCATTCGTAATAATATAAAAATAAAGATTTTAATCTGTTAAGTACAGAAATGTACAACATGAAAGCGCAAATTTAAAACTGTGAACAGTTCTTACCGTTTTTTAAGAACATTAATTACAAATATACATATTCTGTGCAGGTGTTTGTTTTTACTTCAAATAAGAAATATGTGCTATTATATTTAAAGTTATACCACTTTTGCAAAAATTTTCTTCCGAACTTATTTATAAAAAGTGTGCTATATCATAAATACAAGGTTTGGAACTGGAACAATTAGTTAACATTTTTGAAGTTACTATGTCGAGTATATTTTTTGAAAATTTGTTTTGAAAAAAAAACCCTATTCAATTAAACAATTTGTATATTAATATAGCAGTATAGAACAACTTTTTTGCAAAGGTTTAGCACTCGGTTAGTGATCTATCATGAGAATTCCAACACACCACTCATCACAAAAATAATTACACTAGGGATGTCCTCGATTTTTATTTTTTCCTTTTATTTCATTCTTCATTGAAGACATCTCGACATTTTAAAGAAAACGAGAAAACCTGTAAGTTTTACTTCCATCAAAGAATCCCTAAAAAAATTGCAAAATTCAAAAACCTTCAATGGGGTATTGGCCAAAACCAAAATGAAAAACTTATTCAAAGTAACACCAAGTATTTGTCAATCTAAATAAAAGAAATGTTCTAATCCCTGTCCAATAACTAAACCATAACTGTCTAATAACTACAAAAACCGTCTAGTCACTGTACATACTATTTGCATATTTTATTAACATTATTTGTTTTATTTGCTTTGCTACAACTGATGGTTGCCCGCGACGTTTAAAACAATATGTAAGAGTTTATAATGCCCATTTTAAATAAATCGCAAAAAAAATAACAAGAAGTACAAGAAATAAATTAAAAAAAAAAATCTGCTTAACTGTTTAAAAAGGGTCTTTAAAATCCGAGTATTGCAAAAATTCTGTAGAGGCGCCACCATCGTAAATTTCAGTTAAATTTTAATTTTAAATCCGTTTAGCAGACGATAATAGTGGTAGATTTTCTTCTGCTAATTTTAACTATTTACAAATAGATGTCGTGATGGCGTTTCCCTTTTTACCGACGAAAAAAAGGAAGTTCTCATTTTCTCTTAGACCAAATAGTCTAAGCATTTTCTACCTGTTTGCTGTTTCTATTCTATTCTTCATTACCCTCGCTCAAACCGTTTCCAAAAACTAATGCAAATACCAAATACGTTACCAAATACCAACGATACCAGTTATCTCAATGCTCAAATCGTTTTTACAATTTGGTGACTTTATTTTTGAAGAGTTTTTAATGATTTTTTTTTCATAATGCTTAGACAATTATTCCACATATTAACTTGAACCCATTTTTTTAAATAAATTTAAAGCCAAATAATCCAAAGCCAAAATAAAATCTTAATTTTAACAAAAAAAAATTTTGGTTGTCAGATAATATTTTAAATAATCTTTTAAACGTATTGTAAAAATGTGAACACGTTATTTTGAACAATAAAGTCACAAAGTTGTAAATAAAATTCATGATTTTTTTTAAATCTTGCTAAAATTTTATTGTGAAACCAAAAAGAGAAAGCTGAGAAGCATGAAAATGCCTTGCTTAAAAGGAACCCCTCTTAAACTAACTTCAGAGGTCAAGTATCTGGGTATAATACTTGACTCGAAGCTTAACTGGGGCAAACACATTAGCACTAAGGTGACAAAGGCAAGTATGGCCTACTGGCAGTGTCGCAGAGCATTGGGAAGGTCATGGGGTTTCTCCCCAAAGATTGCCCTCTGGCTGTACACTGCCATAATCAGGCCTATGCTTTGCTATGGCGCACTCGTCTGGTGGCCCAGAACCAGATTGATTACAGTAGTGTCCTCTCTGGAGCGGCTGCAGAGATCGGTCTGCTTGGCGGTGACGAGAGTGATGCGAACAACACCTACTGCGGCCATGGAGGCTCTCTTATGCCTTCCTCCACTGGATCTCTATGTGAGGGAACAGGCACTGAGGGCCTCCCTGAGAATGCGGGCTTGGGGTCTCTGGACCTATAGGTGGGGATCGGTTGGGCATACACGGATTCTGGAGGACTGCTCAAAAAAGCTGCCTCTTTTGGGTCTTGATGCTGACAGGATCCCCCCCAAATACGTGTTTAAGAGGAATTTTAAAATTCTGTTAGACACTAAAGGATCTGACCGGGCTGACATATGTCTGTACACGGACGGATCCAAAAATAATACTGGCTCGGGTGCGGGAATATTCTCCCCGGAACTGCAGCTAGATATAAAACTATCGTTGGGGAGGTACTCCTCTGTTTTCCAGGCGGAACTCATTGGGGTGCTTCGCTGCGCAGAAGAAGTCCAGGACAGAAATGTCCGGGGCAAAACTATTCAAATAATCACGGACAGTAGGGCGGTCCTTGTGGCGCTAAACCGCTGCAAGATCATCTCCGGTCTTGTGCTACAATGCATTGAGACACTGAACGTGATATCCACTCATAATGTTCTAACTCTCAGTTGGGTTAAAGGGCATGAAGGAAATGAGGGCAATGAGAGGGCTGATGAGCTGGCGAGGCAAGGTTCTGGTAACGTGCCGTGCGGTCCGGAGCCTTTTATCTCGCTGGCTGTTAAGGCCCTTGATGCCATCATAAAAGGGGAGACCCGTAGACTGCATGTTGAAAGATGGGAGAATGTGGCTGGATGCCGTCAGGCTAAGGCTGCAATTAACATACCATCTGACAAACATGCAAAATATTACCTGCAGTTGTCTCGGGACAGATTACGAGTTATCGTAGGATGTCTTACAGGACACTGTAAGCTAAACAAACATCTGCACACTATGGGACTGGTTGAAAGCCCATTATGTCGTGGATGTGAAGAAGAAGATGAAACAGTGGAGCATGTGCTTTGCAACTGCCCAGTGTTAGCATCGAAAAGAGGATCCATGTTGGGGAACTTCTGGCCTAGCATGGCCAGTATTAGTGGCACACCGCCCTCCAAAGTACTTGAGTTCGCCCTGAGTTTGGGGTGGCTTGAGGAATAGGAGGCTGGTGGGCTGCTAACATCGGAGGTAGCATAATGGGCCCGATTATGTGGCCTGAGTGCGCGTGAACCATGGTTTGCCCTCCACATCCAATCCAGAATCCAGAATCCACCGGCATATTTCTTGCGCAGTATACATCTATAGATATGAAGAAAGAACGTTCCCGTGACGTCGTGCATTTTTTGTTGTTTCTGCACATTAGCTCCGCCTAGTCAAGTCAGAATAAATTCGCTCTAATTTAAAGAATTTTGCTATTTTACCTAATATAGGGAAAATTTGTTTGATTTGTATAATTCAGTTGATTATATTCTACATTGTCTTCAATTTCCAAAACAATATGTGAACAAATTATAGTCAATGTCAATGCCTAACGATGCTTGAATCTCTCGGTATGTCACATTTTGATCTCGCTCAAGACTTTCACAAAATTCATCGATAAATAATAGTGCGTTCATACCATAGAATTATTAAATATCCATTCCATTTGGAATATGCCTACTTCCTTGGAAGTCTTTACGATTCATTTACTGAGGTGAATCACTCCTTGTCTTCTCATTTTCGATCCTCTAGATCGATGTCACCATAGCATGTGGATGTCCACTGGAAGGCGGAGCTTAGAAATTCTGTCTAGTCGGCGATTTAAACCCAGAATTTTCGCTCTGTAATCAACCAGCCGAACATTTTGAATTCGACATTCAAAATTTTAATAAAAGTGTTTCTATTATGTTATTTTGTGTTAAAGAAAATCTCGTTAATCTAATCGTGCGCGTCAGTCTCGTTGAAGTTTTTCTTGAAATTCTCAAAGCTACTTGCGTACAAAAAAATAAAACTTGCAGAAACAAGTGCAAACGAAACACAAGCGATCTATAAATCATGGCATGAAAATTTTCACCCAAAAGTTCCATTTCTTTGCACAATTACTCTCTTTATAATGTTGTGCAAACAAATAAACGTAATCATATGCAAGTGTAACTCAGAATCTTGTTAACCCAGTTATGCGCGTCAGTATCCTTAATGTTTTTCTTGAAAATTTCAAAAACTATTTGGGTACAAACGAAACTGAAACTTGCAAAAACAAGTACAAACGAAGTACAAACGTTCTAGACTATTTTGAATACAAACTTTGAAATTTAAAAAAGCATGTCTCTAGCCCCCCTCCCCAAAAATTTTGAAATTTCTCGAAAACTATTTAGGTACAAAAAGAAATGAAACTTGAACAAACAAAGTACGAACGATAGAGAGTATTTTGAACATGATCCTGTAAGTGTTACCCAGAATCTCGTTAACCCAATCATGCGCGTCCGTATCCTTGATGTTTTTCTTAAAAATCTTAAAAACTATTTGGGTACTAACGAAAATAAAACTTTGCACAAACGAATTAGACTATTTTGAATCAAAAATTCAAAATTTTAAAAAATTCTATGTGTTTCCCCGTGCTAAGAGAATCTTGTTAATCCACTCATGCGCGTCAGTATTCGTGATGTTTTTCTTAAAAATATCAAAAACTATTTGGGTACAAACGAAAATAAAATTTGCCCAAACAATCACAAAGAAATTGCAAGCGTTCTAGACTATTTTGAATCCAAAATTCGAAATTTAAAAAAGGATGTCTCCAGCCCCCAGCAAAATTTTGAAATTTCTCGAAAACTATTTGGATGCAAACAAAAATAATGTTTGCACAAACAGGCACAAACGAAGCACAAACAATTTAGACTATTTTGGAGTTAAAATTCAACATGGGAGGGGCTAGCATGTCTCCAGACCCCCCCCCAGCAAAATTTTGAAAAATTTCAAAAACTATTTGGTTACAAACAAAAATAATGTTTGCAAAAACAGGTACAAACGATGTACAAACGATTTAAACTATTTTGGAGTCAAAATTCGAGTTGGGGGGACCGGGGACATGCACCTGTTGAATGCGCGCCCACCTGAGAAAAGTTTGAAGACTACACGAAGGTATGATAGCAAAAACTACGATTCCTCTGCATGTGAGGAGTTATTATATGGTCCAAGTCCAAGTATAGCTGATTAGGGTTTAGTTAGTTATTTTTAGTTTTTATTAATGAGTAATCATCAAGTGAAACTTTAGAAGCGAATATCTCAAAACTACAAAATTTTACCTGGTTGACAACAAAACAACCAAAAATATACATCCGATTAATATGATTTAGAAAACATTTTGTTGACAATATTCGTCGCTTCAGTTCGACGGGAGCTTTATTTTAATTTATCACTTTGTTTAGCTTCTAGGTACAATAAGAACTCATAAAAAATGCTTTATTTGGAAATTTTTTTTCCGAGTTCTAAAATTTTGTTATTTTTTTTAGATATTAGCTTCTTATTAATTATTTATTGCTAAAATTTTATTGCTGTGTGTTCAAAATAAATTGACTAAACATAATGGTAAAATAAAGACCTAACTAACTTTTCACAAAAATGTGACCAAAATTTTCTAATGCACCTACAAACGAAGGTCAGAAGAGCAGGTCAGAAATTGTTTCACTACGTTTCCAAACTAGCATTAAAGTCGAAATATAAAATACAATTTTTTGTATAATAATAGTTCAATTCAACTATTCATATGCGACTCTAATCATTTGAAAATGGGAACAGTTTGAATATTTTGGATTTTGCAACAAAATCAAGTTTAATTATTGCACAAAAATTGTAGATATTACATCTAATAAGTAATATAATAATATTCTCCTATGAATTCGATCCTCTTCCGTACCCTACGGCCTACCCAGCCTACCCTTATAGTCTTAGCAGGTAGATAAGTTCTTTGATAAATTTTATGGTTTCTAAAATTCCTTAGAAAGTTACAATTTTACTTTAGGTAACTGTAAATTTTGACTTGTAGTTCGGGCCCTCTTTTAGACAATGGTTCAACTTTTATAAGCTATTCTTTCTCGAGTTCTTTATTTTATGGTAAAACTGGATTGTTTTTAACATATTCCGCCGTTATTATAAATAATTTATTAACTTTTTATGTAGTATATTTATTTCTTTTGTAATAATCTTGGAATTGTATATTTTAAAAAACGCTAAATTTGAAAAAAATAATTCAACTTTAATTCCGAATATTCACTTTATATATTAATAATATAAACCCAAAATACATTTAGTACCAAGAATTTTCTTCATACATTAGGATTATCGCAACGAATTTGCTATATTTTAAATACAAAAGCCTCTAAGTGAAATAGAAAATGGTTTAGTCAGCGCCATCGTATGATTGTGGTGAACTAAAGGCCACTTTTAATATGGTTTACCTACTACCTTCTATGAACAGCTCAAAATTCAATAAAGTAATTTTATCGGCATTACGTCGGTAGTACGTTCAAGTTTTGTGACCCCGACTGAACCATTTATCCAAAGTAGATTTTAAGTTTTATTCTTACTTCTTGATAAAAGCTGCAAATTTGAGTTGTATGAGAAATTCCTGGGTTAATTGTTATGCAAATATTTTCTTGCACTATTTTATTCGTGTTTTAACTTTTAACCATTTACTTTTATCAGTTATAGTTTAAATTCAGTTCCGCAGTTTATTTTTATCAAGAGCATGAAGATTAACCAATCTAAAATTTGTAACGGTCTCAGGTGTTGTAACCGGATTTCGTCGCGTCTAGGCGTTACAATTTCACGGTGTCAACCAAGTTTAATTTAAGATTTGAGACATTTGTCTCGATTGCTCAAATTGTTCGATTTGGTATTTGACATGGGTTGTAGCGTCACGAGATTTGCTGTTTTTGAAGCCACCTCTTTTACTTACTCATGGTTAGATTGTAGTGAAATATCATTCAGAATAGTGTTTATCTAAATCAATTAAATTTTTGAAAGTTCATTTTTCAGATTTGTAAAATTTATTTGGATAATGTACTTGTCCCGTCAAATTGTAATTAATCGATTCTCTCACAGTTGTATCAATTTTAACTTGTGGATATAAATGTATACTGGGTGTTTATTTTAAAAGTAGCCAGTCAAAATAACTTTTGATTTTGAGTAAATTTGAGCTAATAAAGAATCACGTCGTTTTAGATATCGAGGGAGACGTCCAACCATAATACTATCTGAATTTATTTCATGTCCGATAACTCGTAATTCATTTATTGAAATAATCTAATATTGAAATTGTTTAGATTTTAATAAAAATTTTGTTGGTTGGATCTGAAAATAAAATTTTCAAAAAAAATTGGTCAAAAATTTAACATTTCTTCGCAAGTAATCATGAGCAAAAGTTAGGGCGCAATCTTAAGTTATTGAGAGGTTTTTCTGTACATAAAGTCGGTTCGGGCTAAAAAGAACAGGAACGTGAGAACGCACAGATACAAAAATTTATTCAGTTCAGTTACCCGTAGGCTCTGTGTTCTTCAATTTTGGGTATTCAACCGCCAATAAAAGGAAAAATTTATAAATTTTGTAATTTTGTATTTGAAAATGTAAACATTTCTAAAAAATTTAAGTTTTAATTTGAACAGAATTGGTAAACGTACATAATATACTAAATTATCAACAATTGTGAACTTTTTGAGTTAGAAAATATAACCACAAAAAAAAATTTTTACAAAATGGCAGCAGAGCGGAGCAACCGCAAGATTGAAGGTTCCAAGTGAATTTTCTATCTTGTGTTCAAATTTGGGCAAATCAATGCGATTTTCAATAATTATTTATGGCATAAGTGTCTTCGAGTGTTGGAGATTGTTTTCAAGTGTTGAAGGGCTAGAGAAACCTTTTCGAAATTAGCCAGGAAATGCGGCGTCCTTTGATAAAAATTGATGATCTAAAGTTGCAATCGTCTTGAAAATGATGTTATATCGTTTTTCATCTTTACAAAAACATTTCAAGTACTTTATCTGCAAAGTAAGGTAAAACCGAACAAATAAAATGTTTAGGTTAAAATAATCTTTATTGAAAATCAAACATTTCACTCGGCTAAGGGTGAAGCAAAACTCTAATTTACAATTCACAAATCTTTAAGAACGTTTGGATGTGTTTAAAGCAATTTTAGTAGTTTTTGGATTTACCAGTGAGTTTTAACCTAGTTGAAAGCAATCGAACCGCTAGTAGCAGCTTCTCAAACTAAAATTTTTAGTACCTTAACCAATAAATAATTGTTTTATAAGAGTGTACTATTAAATTTTGTAATGTTAATTTTAGTAAATATTTGCTTGTTTAATAGTTAATATAGAAAGAATTTGAATATTAAATGTATGAACTGTTTTTTTTTAATAAAGGATTTTGGTTGATAAAAATTTGTGTTTATGGAATCCAAAATCCAAAAACAATTTTAAATAATACTAAAATTTATTTGGCCCTTTACAAATTAAAAAGTATAACATTGAGAGTCAACAAAATTACAGAAAAGTTACTCGTAAATTGCATCCTAAGCTTAGTCTGCGGTAAGGAGTTTTCTTCAATTGGAAAAAATGTTTACTCCAAAATTTATAAAAATAATTGAAAAGTACCAATTGTAGACTAAAATATACTTGTATACTCCCGTTGATAACTTGTATAAAAAAAATTCTCCATAAGTTACAATTGTGATTGTAATTACTTTTGTTTAAAATAACTTGAAACCTCATTAAACCGCAAAGCTCAAATAATTCGAGAATTACCAAGATTTGATGATTATTAAATTTGGACCAATTCTTTGAACTGCGAATTATTAATTTTCCTCTAGTGTAGGTACTATATCTCATTTTTCGGAATTCTTTCAAGTATCATAAGTATTTTTTTGGAATAATTCAACTAAGAATAAATGCAAAATATAAGGAAGCGTTTTCTTTATTTTCTGTTAAATACAAAACCATTTACAACACATTTATAAAACCTTCTCTACAGGAAAATCGATATACCTTTGGCTTTCACTTAAAAATTACACTGCAGAAATTAAATAATAAATTCAAGTTAATTCTACCGTAATTCTACATGCCTGTTGATAGGTAGAATAATTTAGTGTTATGAATTGTTAAGTGAATTTGCAATTTACTGTTAATTAATCAACTTTCTCTCATAATTTAGTACGTGGTGGTTTCATGTAAAAAAAATTTTCTCTCAAATTTTCTTGACGATTTGAATTTCAATGCAAGAGTGAAAATTAGCTAACTTTTGAATAGCTTTGTATCTTATTGAATATGATATACTAAGTAGCCAAAAAAAAGTAGTTTTAAAATAAGAAAACAAATATAAATTTGGTTGATGAAGGTCGAAAGACAATTGATTAATAAAAACCTTTTTGGTTCGGGTTTCTTGTTGTTGCAATATTTGATTATTAAATTAATAAAAATGAAAAGTGGTATGTTATAATTTTATTACTAAGAAATAAAAATATATAATTTAGGAAAAAAATGTTTTTTGAAAGTGTTTTTCGGAAAGGCAGCTTTTCTAGCTGTCACTTGAATACACAAAGTTGACGTTTGGCTCTGAGCAAGCTAAAAAGTAAGTGTCACTAACTGAGCCTAAAGTAACTTTTCTTGATAGAGTACAAAAATAACTGCACTTGAATTTCCTTTTTATTTAATTTTGTGGTAATCTGATGTGGATTTGCATTTGGTTTGATAAAATCTATCTAAGTGGTTTAATTTTAGAACCAAATATTAATGTACTCTGTAAAACAACTTTTGGTTTTATAGAATAACTCCAGATACCACACTTGATAAAAAGTCTGAGCTTTCCAATTACATTTACTTGTTTAGAAAATGTAAATTTTTGAAGCTTTAGCAGAACCGAAGACATAACTTCTGATCCTCTAAAAGTATTTATCTTCCAAGTTTATCAGCCCAGAGGAACTTACATAAAATTGAGGAGTTGTAGTGAACTATGTCTTCTAAAACACAGCCCAGCTGGGAAAAGTTTCGCATGAAGTCCTGAAATTGATTTGATCTTTATTGCATAGGTTTTCATCATTTTCTAAAAATCTAAATTAAAATTTATTATCCTCTTCTGTAAAATATAAAAATTATTATGCCCTGAAAGTGGTCTGTTAAAATATAACATCCTTTGTATAAATGTTTATCTATCTCGCATGTAATTAGTATATTGTTTTCAGGTTTTACTTTTCAGTTTAATTTTGTTAGAAAGTTCTGAATAGTTTGTCGGTTAGTTTCCATTGGTCTGCTTAAAGTGCTAATTGAACTTGAGCGGTACAATTTTGAAATAAGAAAAGCAAACTTGGTTGGATATTTTCATTTCTCAATTAAATATAATTGGGACTAATAAGAATAAATTACGTTGCAGTGTTTACGAAGCAATGCAAAACAATTTATATGAACACGTGTGAAAATTTATTTTTTCAAGGTTTTTGATACTATTTATATTTATTGATTTTTTGTTTGTAACTCCATACATTTTAAAATATTTTAACTATTTATTATCATGAGTTAATAACTTAACAATTTAAATATTTGGACTGCAATAGTTGTGGACTATTTTCTCAATTGCATCTTTTGTACGTTCATCTTTTTTATCTATTGCTATTATAGTATAGATTTGCATTGTTTTATATGTAGAAAACCACATTTATTTATTTCAAATAAATAAATGTATGATATCGTGATATGCTATTGAATAAATTTTATATATTTGGAAGTTTCCATAGAATATTATTTGATAGAAATAGTTTTAGATTTGAAATAAGCAACCTAATTTTATTTTACCTTATTTTATTATTATAGCATGTAGTTATTTCCAAAATACAATATTTCTATAGTAGGTAATATATAAAATTTTACCGCATAATCCTTGTGTTTTTGATATAGCAAAAAGTATAAAAATTTCCATCGCCGGTAACCAAAGAGAAACAATTTTTTTTGTAGATACTGCGTAGTATTATATTTCATATACATTTTATAAAACTTTACAAGTAAATAAATGTTTTCTCGTAATATAATGCAAGATCCTTTTTGAATTAAAAAGAATAACCAAATACCTAAGTGTAATTAATTTAAAAAATGGATTTCACTTAAAGTAAAGCGTTTGTACAAAGAATTTGGTGATTCTAAATCTTACACACCCAAACGAAAATTAATTATCCACCTTAAACATCAATTGATTATTGGCAAATTCTTTTTATTATTCAGTTTAAACCGAAATAATAAAATATCACTAGCCATCTGCCCCGTTTATTAAATATTATAATTTTATACAGGCAAATATAATTTGGCAGCAAGGAACTGAAGTTGTCCTTAATTATTTATCTAATTACATGCCATTAATCATTATAAGTGAATTTGATGTTTAATTTTAAGTTGATAATTAAAAAGTGATTTTTAAATGTTTGATTAGTTGCTTTTAAATTTTTTAAATACAAACACAGATTTTCGCACCATTTAAATTAGGTTATTATTTTGAAATATAAAACAAACAGCTTCATTAGATTATTTAGCACTCAAATTTCTAAATCTTATAAACGGAGAGTTTGAAATACCAAATCTGTGTCAAACTTTAGCACAATAACTTAAAGTGGTTATTTAATTGTTTCAGACTCTCATTCATGTTTATCATTCATTTTCATTTGCTATACATTTCTTTGATAGTTAGGTGTATTTCGGTACGGTTCTTTGTTATTTTGGCAATTACAAGAAACAGAGAATCTAACACGTTTATTTTAATTAAGTTCCTAAATAAGCGGCAGCATTTTATAAATACAAAATAAATTTGTGTTGCCGAAATATACGACAGTTTAACAAGACACGAAAGTAATCACGGAATAGATGAAATTAATTGTTAGTGACACTGTAGTTAAATTTTGACAAAACTAAAGCAGATAGCAACTAAGTTCATAAACATCTTTAAAGTTTACTTAAAACTTAATTACAAAAGTTTTCGAGACAATCTGAAAGCAAGTAAATATGAAGTTACACCATTACGCATTGTAAATGCTGTTTTTACCACAATTAAATCAAGTTGAAATTTTAAATGTGAATCTTGATAAATTTCTTTAGAATTTTATGCTACATAATTGTTAAAGCGTATTTACATTTGTTATGGTAATAACGTAAATTTGAATAGTCGGTATACGATGCAGATGTAAATTCATTATTGATTATTATAAAGTTTTGTCATTTAAGTTCTTTGGGTTACGTTAGATGGTTTAATTAGAATTTATTTACCTTATTTTTAATTCAATTTATAAAATTAATTAAATTATGATAATTATATCTCATTTTCATAATTTTTTAATATTGTGAAAATATATTACCAAAAACAATTTAGCCTTTGACATTAGCATTCATTAAATGCAGGGTAGACTCCAAGAATTTTCTGTGCAATGTTAAACTGAGGATAAATAGCGCGGTCGTTTTATGTATATTTTGGTGGTATTGAACAATTTCCTATAAACCTTTTACAACCAAGATGTATCGATTAAAACTTGATCAACCTTACTTCACTTTCTCCAATTAGAATAAGACCCATGGCAAATTGTAACAAATCAGACCTTCATGAATTTAACCCAATCATTTGAAGTTCAGTCTATCGTGACGTTTTTAGAAAAAAATATAACATGCAGTTAAAGTATTTTATTTTTATTAGAAAGGACACTTGGTAATAACTGTAATACAATCGCGTGCGAATTTTGAATTCAATTTAACATAATAGTAAATATAGACGTTAAATCGTATGTTTAATAAAAGCTCAACTTTATATTTCTCTTTTATAGTTTGACATATTATGGGAAAAAAGTAATAAACTTTAAGTTACGTGGCGAATGTCCAGGGATTTTACCTTGCCCACATTTTTAACTGTTTTTTAACTGTCTTTAAAGTAAATATTTAATAATTTAAAATTGTGCTTATGACGACAAACTTTTTGCCCCAAAACAGATATCCAACAGTTAAGAGTAATATAAAGCAAATATGTACGTTTGAATCGTTGACGGAAAGTTTCGGCACACAAACATCTCTTAGCCAACGCAATTATTTTATAATACATCAAAATAATTCACATCACGTCCAAACAAGCAACCTGGTAGTTACATGAGGTTGGAATCATGGCGGCATCTGTTGGCCGATACGTGAACACTGCACTTGCACTTCTAATATATTTGAAACAATATAGGAAGGATGCCATTTTAAGTGCAATTTCCTTAATTTGAGGAAATCCTGCATACGTGCATAAATGGAAAACTATGTTAATTAATCAATTATAAGTTGGTATTACTTTTCATGATCATCTTTTATGCTAAATTGATAAAAAAAGTAAATATAAAATTGCCAACCAAATTATGTAGGGTAGGACAGGAGAGTACGAGTTTATTAAATATCGATTAAATCAGAGGGTCTACACACATATCATTGTGTTCACAAGTATACACAAGGTAAGTCAGGACGGTGAGTTGTTAGAGAATAACAATAGAGTTGCCTAAGTAAAGCAAGTCTTGCTTTATTAGTCAATTAATAAACAATACAGTAAAAAAAGTTTATAATTTGTGTAATTGATATAACTTCATTGAATATTAATTAAAGTGGTTGATTGAAAGGACCATAGAATCGATGACAATAAAGATATTCATGAATTATGCACAATATTTTACAGTTGCTTAAGTGTAAATTCAGGCTATAACAAAAAACATTTAAAGACTGTTTAAAAATAAAAGCTTACAACAAAGCAATGTCATAAAAAGTTAAAAATAATTTTAATTAGTTCATAACAGCAACAACAGCGTTTAATATAATTGAAAATAATTGCTCTTTTTTATAAAAAGAAAGCTATTTTTTTATTCCACTTACTCTGGTAATGATGGAAAATTTTAAAATGTACAATAATTGAAAGATGTACCTAGTATAAATAATTTTTTGTTCTATCCTCTATATGCAACCTGCGATAAATCATTAGAATAAAAAAATTGGGATTTTAATCATTATCTTTTTCAATTTGAACTTTAATTTTTTCAAAAAACATAATAAAATCACAAAACTTTTCCATAACCAAATCGGTCCCTGAAATTTTAGATTGCTTTAAAACTTAACACAACAATTATAATTGGGGGTTCAGATGAATGGCCACCTAAAGACAGAGCCCAATATTTTGCTCACATTTTCAGATGAATTAATTTTACCTAAACTAAATTAATTAAACCTTTATAGAATGTACTCTATAAACATACACACAATATACATGTGAACATAGCTGTAGCAAACTTAGATTTTAGGGTAATTTTTATTACAGAATAATCAATACCTATGTATAAGTTGTAAATGTGAATTAAACAAACTTAACCAAACGTTAAAAATTTTGAATTTTTAACCGTAAGAAAAGAAACAACATACAAGAAATTTTATAAAAACACTTAAAAACCATTTGAAACTTTAGTGACAAGGTAAAACTAGATAAAATATTAGAAAAATGACTAAAAAAATTTTGAAAAAAGGAGGGAGTGATGAAACGCAAAACGTGGTATTTAAAAATTGAAAAATATAATAAAATGATTACAGAATAGTAATACGATATAGCGCTATTTCAAGGTAATTGCCTATCTTCAGTCGTATGTAACTAGAAAAAAGGAAAAACAAACATGAAAATGACTAAAAAAAAAAACTTTTAAAAATAAACTATAAAAAAACTATAAAAAAAACTGTAAAAATGCTTACCAAAAAAATAATAAATTAAGCTAGACTTTCTTGCACGTGAGTTCAAGATGAAATAAAAGGTTACTATTAAAATAATAATTTTAATAAAATTTTAAAATAATATTAAAATAATATTATTAAAATAATTATTATTTTAATAAAATATTAAAATAATAATTTTAATAGTAACCTTTTATTTCATCTTGAACTCACGTGCAAGAAAGTCTAGCTTAATTTATTATTTTTTTGGTAAGCATTTTTACAGTTTTTTTATAGTTTTTTTATAGTTTATTTTTAAAAGTTTTTTTTTTTTAGTCATTTTCATGTTTGTTTTTCCTTTTTTCTAGTTACATACGACTGAAGATAGGCAATTACCTTGAAATAGCGCTATATCGTATTACTATTCTGTAATCATTTTATTATATTTTTCAATTTTTAAATACCACGTTTTGCGTTTCATCACTCCCCCCTTTTTTCAAAAATTTTTTTAGTCATTTTTCTAATATTTTATCTAGTTTTACCTTGTCACTAAAGTTTCAAATGGTTTTTAAGTGTTTTTATAAAATTTCTTGTATGTTGTTTCTTTTCTTACGGTTAAAAATTCAAAATTTTTAACGTTTGGTTAAGTTTGTTTAATTCTATATTTTACGACACATACTAATATCACACCTAATTCTTGAAATTTTCTTTTTAAGATTTATTTTCTGTAAATGTGAAAATTACAAGAAAATCCAAAGACTGCATTTGGAATAAATGTATATAGAATTTCATTTTTATTTATCTTTTCTGCTAGAATATATTGATGAAAACGTTAATATGGTTCAGAGAGCTGTAGTTTATATCTTAAGGGATTAATGAACACTTGTACACTGCTTATATTATACAGGGTGACCAACCGCCGGTCCAAACGTAGGAAAATAACATGGGAAATTGATTTGATAAGAATAAAAAATATATCAATGTAAAGAGTTTTATTTTCCGCGTCTAAAGATACTCAGCTTTTGATATTTTGTTATATAATTATGTCCGCCGAAAAAAATTCCAAAAATTGTTTTTGTTCTTAAAATAATTAACCCAACATAATTTTAAATTTTACACGCCGTAATTGATTATAAATTTTTATTAAAATGACCTGTGCTACGGTCAAATCAGTTTTGATAAAAATTATCATCAAAATATTGATGAAAATATTGACCGTGGGACACGGGCATAATAAACAATGGTATTTACATTAAATATTCACTTTACTTTATAAACAATTGACAATGCATTTAACTGTATGCCGCTGTGTTTTTTTTACTCAGAAGCATCGACTTGTTTTGCGCTTTCTCGCGAACGCATGGCTCAGGCGGAACGTGACAATGGGTCATGTTTTTGTGTGTGTCGGCGTTCATTAATTTATAAGACGTTATCACGTTAAAAAGTAAAATTTTTAGATTCAAACGGTTATATTAAAGTTAAATTGTGAAATTCTAAATAAAGCAACTGCAAATATCATCATTCCTATCAAATGAATAGTTTTGCTTTTGGTTGTATTGTAGTAGAAATTTAATTGTATATGTTACAGTTAAAACCCGATCTAACTAGTAAATTCTAGTTTTAACTAAGCTTATACCAGTTAAAACTAAAATTAACTGAATTCTAACAAACTTCTTTAGTAAATTCTAGTTTTAACTGGTATAAGTTTAGTTAAAACTAGAATTAAAGTAAAAATAGACTTAATTAGATAAAAATATATTATACATTATTATTATTATCATATTCTACTTATTGCCACATAGCATGCTATTGTGACATTTTGAATTGCAAAATATTTCCCTTTTTAAACAGACGCAACGCTTTGAAGTGCAAAGAAATTTGCCTGAGCACTGCAGAGCAAAAAGCTGCCGTTGGAATTGGACAAGGCTTTGTTTGCTGTTTTTACAAAAAAATTTCACTTTAAAGCGTTGCCTCTGTTTAAAAAAGGAAATTCTTTGCAATTCAAAATGTCACAACAGCGTGCCATGTGGCAATAAGTAGAATATAACAATAATAATGTACAAAATAATTGCTTAATAAAACAATTTTATCTAATTAAGTCTACTTTTACATTAATTCTAGTTTTAACTAAACTTATACCAGTTAAAACTAGAATTTACTAGTTAGATCGGGTTTTAACTGATTTCGGGTTTTAGCTGTAACATATTATATACCATATGCAAGATCTCTCTCTTTCTCTCAGATTTCTTCGTCCTACGAAAGGACATAGTGACATTTTTTCAAATGTTTTCTAGGCAAATTACATCTCGGTGGTTTGTCGTTGCCTTCCGAGTGGAGACGGTCAGAATAATATTCTTATTTCACCCGGAGTCGAACTGGGTTTTCTGTATTAGCAGTCTGTGCGCTTAATCACTATGCTAACGACTGTCTCATAGGCAAGATACATAATTGTAAATATGTTAATGTGGAAAATAATCAAAAACAAATTGTAATTGGAAGCATTTATAATATAATATGTATACGAATAACTGCTTTGCTTTACCTACTGGTAATTTACAATTTATTTATTTTGTTTGGATGTTGAAGTTATAAGTTTAGTAACTTGATACCTAATTGCAATTCTTATGAATTCTAAAGGCGTTCTCAACTTAATCAAAAAAGTTAATCAAACAGAAAGAATTCTAATTTTCTTACATATGGAATACTATAAAGTTCAAAACTAGTTTATTTAACAGAAACGAGTTGGTCTTTTATATGACTTATAAAAATTTAAAGAAGATATTTCAAAGTATGAAAATATCAAAAAAAAGTGGTACACTTTTTATATTAAAAATTGTTATAATTATTATTAATAAACAAAACTGGTAACTTGTAATATATGCCGAGATCTAATTTATTGTCTTTTGTTTATTATTATTATATTTTTTTTGTCTAATTTTTTTGTTTTGTTTTGTATTATCTTTTTTAGCTTTTACTTGGCACTTTGTGACTTTACATTAAGCTTTCCTTAGTTAGATGCCAGTCTCAATACCCACTTGAGTAGACTTTAGATAACCAAAATAAGCTAGCGTTAGAGTAGAAGCAACAAAAACACATTCTAAATCACTTCTGATTTTATTTATAGTTAACAATGCTTATATTCAAAAATTTTGCTTATTTAGCAATGAAATCCGTACAAAGTTTTTTTTTTCAAAAAAGCTTTTATGATTTCAAAAAGTACATATTATATACTTTTTGTTAAAAAACCTCTAAGCAAATAAATTTATCACGTTATTTTTATTTTAAAATATTATTTTCTGATTTTATAATTCAAAAAACTAAAAGTCATTTCGACGATGAATTAAATAAACACGTATCTACTAAAGAAAAATATTTAACATAAATAAAAGTTGTGTATAATAATTATATGTGTGTCTGCTAATGGCTTTTATATTATAAGAGCAGCTATCATAACCAAACTCGAAAAAAATTACTTTTAACCCCACTTCATAAGAGAAAAAGTTCAGAAAACATTTAGAATAAAGTTTTAAATTACTAAAATACGTAAAGTAACTGAAAATTTACAAAAGTTAAAGACATTTTCCTTTTCATTAAAAGAGGTTAGACAAGTTTGTTTTTTAATATAACTGTAACTCATTTAGTTGTTCATTTAGAAGATAGATTTTAAAACAACATTAAATTTTAAAATGTGTGAAAATTTAAATTAACAAAAAAGGTTTGTGTGTTTATATGAAATTGTTTGTTCAGTAGGGAGTGTTATTTTTTAATTAAAATTTGTTTTAAAAGTTTTTACCTTGCTTCATATAAAATGAACATAATTTTTATGAAACCAATCTAGAGTACATTCAAATTGTTCCAGATGGATTATAATGAAATATTATAAAATAAATTGCTTTTGGAGATGTTATAACCTCTACGAACAATCCCTCTTAACGTAGTTTAAGATAATAGAGGGATTTGGTTGATAATGTATGCGTTGCAGCTTTATATAAGAGACAACTGAAATGAATTTATATCGTCACTTGAAAAGAAAACAGTTGGATAGAAGTCCTTGAACATCTACTTTACTTCAAAGTTAAATTTAGTTGGCCGTTTAGTTGGAATTTCTTTCAAAGTAATAGATATACTTGCACGTCCTATAAAAAAATAATTGTAATAAAAAAAATTAAATTGTGATCACAAAAAGGGGAAAAACAATTTAACGGCTATTTGGCGCGTAATTTAATTTTCAGAACTCCGAAACGCTTAATTTTACTCTAGCTATATATTATTTTTCTTACTTTCGGTTTCTTTTTATTCTTTGAACTGAAATTGAAGCAATATTAATTAGCATCACTTTAACTTTTTATCCTATAACACAATTTAAGATGTTACAATATTGATCGATTCATTCTTGCGGTACTTATCTACCTTTTATGTCTAAATCTTATCTGTATTTTGTAAATGATTTTTTATAATAAAAGAACTTCTATTCTAGTCTATTCTATTGTATAGAATTGCGTATAAAAACCTCTAATATTTGATATCCGATATCTGATCTCTGAAATCCACCTCTGATTGATTAACATTAATTATAAATGACAAGTGGACAGGCTTGACAGAAATGGCAGACAGACGGAAAACTAAATAATTCATGATTGCGATCGTTAGATTATAATCTCAAATGAGAGCACAGCACATGTTATGGCTTATATAAAAACATTAATTTGTAATTAATTTTAAATAATAATTTGTAATATATTCGTTATTTTCACAAGTTAATAACTCAAAATGTCTTATTTATTTTACAATTAATTATAATACTTATATACTACGAAAGCCACAGCAGTGGAGTGATGTGATCGCTGGTTGAATATAGAGCGAAAATTCTGAGTTCAAATCGCGGATTGCACAGAATTTCTTGGCTCGGCCTTCCGGTGGGCATCTACACTCCTGTGGTGATCCCTGATGTTTGTGTCGACGTCATTACCGTTGATACGGCTGCGTCACACACGAGAGTTTACAATACAGGTTAAGGTAGACAGGGAATGAAGCCATGGGCCTTTTAGGCCTGTAGAGCTGTAAAATATATATATACTACGAAGAGAGGTGAGCTAAGTCAACGGGCTAAAGACCGTACTCTAGGCTAAAAGCCCTAAGTTTGATCCCTAACCCGGCTACAAAATTTATCCGACTTTATTATGATCGTCTCCTCTCGGAAGGCAATGGCAAACTACCGAGAGTAATCTGCCAAGAAAGCCATTTAATAATAACATATTGAATGATTGCCAACCTCTGACAGGAAACGGCACCTTAAGAAGAAGAAGAATATACTATGAATCTATAGGCCAATTTCATATGGATTGCATCAACTAACTTATGGTAATATACAAGTTTTGAATAAAAGCTTCTTAGTTTATTTAATTTTATTTTTAGCTTAATTACAAGGGTTAAAAAATAAATAAAAGCAATCAAAATATTATATTGTTTAACTTTACGATAATTTATAAAACATTTAAAATTGCATTGTTTAAATGACCAAGACCCTATCTTCAAATCGGCCTACAAAGCATAATAAATAAGTTTTAATGTAGATGTTCAAGGAAAACACACGCATTGTTGGATTAAATAATCCATGGCTCTTAATGAGATTGTAACAAAGTTACAAATTTATCAGAAATACATAATCATGCCTTTACTACAATAAATTAACAATACTTTTTCACTAAAATATGATATCGAACAAAAGACTTGAGTTAAACTGTTGTAACAGCTGCCTATTCGATAAATACCCAAATAAATCTCACAGAACGTAGATAATATCTACCTAAATAAAAATAGTTATTCAGTTGTCTTGCATAAATGCTCTGATAGATGCACAGATTCATAGATTCAAATATAGGGTGGGCCATGTAAAATTTGGAATTTAATTTCGCTTTAAAAAAATACTAATAGACATTTTTTTTAAATTATGATTTTATTG
This sequence comes from Rhagonycha fulva, assembly GCA_905340355.1. Taxonomy (NCBI): domain Eukaryota; kingdom Metazoa; phylum Arthropoda; class Insecta; order Coleoptera; family Cantharidae; genus Rhagonycha; species Rhagonycha fulva. The sequence goes on from HG996559.1 coordinate 8,598,511, forward strand.
GTAAGGCCTATCATTGAAATTTATAAATAAAACGTAACATCGTTTAAATGGCTTCCACGACTTGCTTTACAGTGCCTCATTCGATCTACCCGATTACCCAAAAAAAAAATGTTTAAGTTATTCGGATGAATAGTTACTCAAAAAAGAGTTCTTGACCTGCACAACTTTTCTTTTTGAAATGTTAGATTATCAATTTCAATTATATAATTATTCAAACAAAAAGCTGAAATGAATAAATACTTAAAACAAAATTTTTAACAATTTGAATTTAAATTGTGTTAAGGGACACGCAGAAATTTTACTTAATGACTTGAATGAAATAGAAATAAATAAAAAACTGTATAGATAATGCAATTATTATCAATCTTGCAGTTGAAAATAATCAGAAGATAAAACAAAAAATTTGCAATTATTATTTTTAAATTTTTGCAATTTTTAAATTTTAATAGTTATTTATTTTGAGGTATAGTTAATTATTATATTTATTTTTGTTGATTTTAATTCTACCATCGAGTAACACCTTTTGGATCCGCATTTTACGGAAAATTTAGTTTGCCCTAAAATTTAAACAATTAGTGAATTTTCCAGTTCACTATATTTACTTTAAAATTACTATACAGTAGTTAACTTTATAGTTTAAACACAATTATTTATTATGTTCTCTAAATTAATGTCACAATCAGAATTATTAACTGAAATATTAAGATGAATCTGCAATATTGATTGTGACATTTGGTGGAGGTGCCGGAAACTGGAACGCAATTGTTTAAAAGTAAATTACTGGCTAATATATTTTTCATTTCTTAGCTTTTCGATACTACCAACACGATATTTGCTTACTTCAAAAAAAGCTGAATATTACATTGCTCAGAGATTTTCTCGATATTGAATAACATATTTCGATTTGAATCTATTAAGTCACTATTCTACAACTGGCCCAAATACTAATTTATTGTACGAGCTAGTAGTTAGCGATTATTAGATTCCCTTGTTTTGCTTGTACCCCTGTATACCTTTTACGGTACTATCTGACATTTTTATTATTAATGTTTTAATTTATTATTCTTGAAGCTATTCTTGTGTCCTTAATTATAAAATTAATTAATACATTCGAATCATTTCTGTAATGTCATTCGCGTGCCAGTAACGTTACAAATTCTGATAACTAATTGCAAAAATATTTATGAATAAAAACTGTTTTATTCAAATATTGAAAGGATTTTTAATTTAAATTAGTATAGAATAATTATTTATTGTGATAAAATTGTATAAAAATATATTATCCATTAAAATGTTCTACACCTAATCATTTCTATTTATCTTTCCCATGCAAGGTTTACAATAATAACCAATTAAAGCAAAGCTATAACAATTTTTTAATTTGTAATAAATGCTTTTAGCCTTTTAATTGATAAAATAAGAAAAACAAATTAAAGAAATATTAAAAACTTAAAAAAAAGAATCATGAACACAAAGATGACTAGAACCAAGCAACAAAAATTATTATTACAATAATTTGCAACGAATTTTTTAGTAACTGTAAATATAAGCCGTCAAAATTGCTTTTAATTTTGCCCACTTTGTTTCTACAAGGTTCCATTTATCTAAAACATATCTTATTTTGGTTTTTAAAAATTGATAAATGATATAACAATTTTTTTTACTTTTTGTAACCTTGAGAACCACAGTGATGTAAGAAAATATAAATCAACTTACCCTGTTTAATTAATTGGAATCATTCTCTTAATATAATCTTAAGTATAAACAACAAAATTCGAAAATAAATTAAAATTTATATTTTATCAGCGATATGTCACATAAATTTGAATTGAAAACATTCCCAAGGTATGCATTTTTATGATAGGTATGTATTATGAGATACGTACATAGTCCCATGATAAAATAATTATTTATCGAATGCCCATTTTTATAAAATAATTTTTATATAAATCTGATTTAACTTCTGTTATACTTAAAAATAAAATTAACTTGCTAATAATTTAAAGTATTTTGATTTAAAGTATTAGTTAAATTTTTGAAAGGTTGGAATCTCTCGGGTCGGTAGTAAAACACATTTAATTAGTTAATGGCTACCATTTCATCTAGAAAAGATGTCATTTACTAATACCTTTCGTACGCAAAAGGTTATTGCGTTATTATAAAATCTAGGTTTGTAAAAACACGAAATTAAATTAAATGTAAGCGAATTTAACCAGTGCTAATAATTTTAACTTTTAAACCGGAAAAAATATACGAAATAAATAAAACAAAACCTAAGAAAACAGTATACTAAAGGTAAAATTTAGTTAAGAAAATTGGCCCTGTAATCACTCACTGAAAACTTTATCGCTAAATCAATGTTCCTGAAAACCGCAGGGTTCTTAGTCAAACAAATGCACTAAGAACGTCTAAACTAATTAACACATGTGGTAACAATTAATGGAGTAGTTATTTGGTTAGGGGAGTGTAATTTATAACACTCTTTGTTTTGCTATAGTTAAGTTACTTTAAGATAAAATAACAATAAAAATGAGATTTAGTATTTTACAGTTTCACTAGAATCCTGAAATGCTTTTTAAGTAATTTAATTAAAATAGCTTTTAACATTCAAAAATTTCATTCTTCCTAAGATATTTTTCCGTTAAATTGAAACAATTCAAGTGTGAGTTTGGATTGTTTATAATTTTCAAACTTCCAATTTACGCTTGAAAATATTTTATTCAATTCAATCATTTTTGTATGGTTGAATCGCGTTTTTGTGTGGATTTTTGATACTTCTGACATTATTTTGCGACTAAAACTAACTTTTAGTTAATAATTTGTTGTTAGTTGTTTGAACAGCTAAACATTATTTTAACCATATCATGTCAAACATGGACACCGTTTACTTGAGCATTAGGTAGCTTGCTGAGCTGGCTTTCAAATGTTCCTGTACCCTAATTTTTATGTTACTGATGGCCATTCATTAAAACCCATTTAAATTAATTAAGCCTATTTGACTTTTGTAATAGTTAAAAGTAATCAGACGAAAGATGATATTACAGTTAAAACTTTATAAAATATAATGAATATTTCTTATTTATTTTAGTTATATCAAATTATTTTCATTATTACAAAATTTAATCAAATTGATCTACATAACTTTCAATATTAGAATATTATTTTAATCAAATATTCAAACTAAAATGAATTATCAATTAATTACATAACATCAAATTATTACTTTAAATCCCATTACTAATTAGAAATTATACTGCCAGCTTAACAATTAATAATTGAGTTTACATAATAGTCTATGCTTGTTTGTTTTCAAATTAAAATTATTAATTTTATTTATTAAGAGTTCAAATAAGAAAGCTAAGGTGAAGTGTACATTAATGAGGAAATTTATTCTCAAACTCTTTAGAAATACTCTAAAACTGCAGTAATTATATTACTAACTCATACAACATCTGTGTAAAGTAATGAACCAATTGCAAACGCTGGGTTGGTTTCAGCTTCAGCTACATAGATATTGTTGTATAGTAAATTATTTATATAAATTTAATATTTTAATTATATACATTATTATTTGATGGCAAAAAAACTAAAGCTTTATTTAAATTTACATTACGTATTTTATATTTATTTATTTATTTATTTATAAGCGTCAATTAAGTAAATAAATGAGTAATTAAATTAGTCTTTTAGGGAGTTTATTCCAAATTTTTTTATCGGTTTACTTTCTTTTTTTTAAACTTCTTCAAGCGGAGTTTAAATGAACGACTTTGTTGTCTTGCCTTCCATGGATAAAATCAAGAAAAAAGCATTAAAGTGAAGTTTATTCTTCAATCCGTTTCTATAGTTAAAAATTTCTTAAATGTTTTATAGGTTATTGTCAGCTTCTATCTGAGCAAGGCAAGACAAGAACTTTAATGTAAACGCCGCGCCGATTTCCACCTTCCTATGCAATTCTGCTCTCTTGATCACATTTTTCCATGACCTTATCAAATAATACAACTCTAAATTGACACATTTTCTTCCTATGTCAAGAATAATTTAGATTTTTTATTGTTTATTAAAGCCTCCAGCAAAATTAAATTAATGAAAAAAGTTTAAGGCAGGAAGTTAATTATAAATAAATTTGAAAACTTGATCCTTCATCAATTCGTTATATTTATAGCCAGTTGAAAAATCGGCTTACAATAATAACTTTCTCTAAGGTAGTGCTTAATAGTCTATAACGTCGCTATTTATCATACTTTGTAAAAATATTTTGTGTTGTCATCGATTAATATTTTTATTTAGTTTATTTTTATTTAACTTTAAAAGAAAAATTTATTTATTACCAAACCTTCTATTTCAAGAAATTTAAAAGTATTTTCATTCGACAATACTTACATTATTTGTAAATAATATTTAATGTTACTTAATATTTTAATAACCAAACTTCAGCAAAGAAGTAACAAGTGCTAAGAGCTCTTTCAATAAATGGCATTTAGCGGGTTTCTTAAGCTTATTCAGTGCTATAAAATATTTAATATTATACCGTAAATTGAGAATACCTTCTTTTTCAATCAAAGCCAAATTTTTCCCATCAGATTATTTTTAAGAATTTTCAGAAAAATATATATCCTGAGCGTCAATGTAAGCTATTTTTTATTATATTGCCAGTAGAAAATAACATTCAGAAATTTTTCAAATAAAAAAAAAAATTGCAAATATTTCCAAAGTTTTTGGAGATAGGTTATGTTAAATTATTTATCACATAAATTCTATTACATATACAATTAAAACATACCTATCATCTTCATTTCAAAATTAACACAATAAAATTTTTCAAAATTGCAGTGATTATAACGACAGCCACTTAAAATTTATTTTTCGTGATTGCGGAAACACATCAAGACTGCTGAAAGCTAGTAATTTACTTAAATTTAATTAAAAAATTAATTTAAAATTGTCCATTGTCCGAATGTAGGTGATAAAAATATTAATCGTATCCAAAATTATTAAATAAAATATTTTTCAACAAGAACGGACGCTATGATTGAATATAGTTTTCAGAAATTTATTATTTTACTCACTTTAGCGTTCACGTGAAAACATAGAAATTTACTGTCAACTAGGGAGTTTTCCAGAATTGTCAACCGTTTAGATATGAGTGATAAAATGTTACCAAATAATATGTAAAAGTTTATAACAAACCAAATTAGTTTCAGAATATAATCAATCAAGAATATAAACACAATAAAAGTTTTTAAACAATTGAAAGTTCTAGTTATTCATTTTTTTGTAACTTAACTCTTTCATCCATTTCCCCTTTATTTGTTTCAATATTATAAGTATTTAATAATAAAAAGCCGCAGCCGTGGAGTGATATGACCGCTGGTTGAGTACAGAGCGGAAATTCTGGGTTCAAATCGCGAACTATTCAGAATTTCTTGGCTCGGCCTTTCGGTGGGCATCCACACGCTGTGGTTAAATCGATATTGATTTATCGGAAATATGTAATATGAGGACTAATCCACCCCGCTAATCGGATTTGTAATTCCCAGAAAGGGGAAGCAATATTCTACTTAGAATGTAATAGCTGAATATTAAATATTATATAATAATGAAAACTCCCTAGGCAATTTCTGTTCATATTCTACTCCTTAGGAAATAATCAGATAGTAATAAATTCTATATTAATTTCAACTTCTACTACTTGTAAATCAGTTATCGCATTTTTTTGTACTACTATTAATTATATTTGGTTCAGGAATTAATTGGGTTGGAAACTTCTGAAATAAGCGCACGATACGTAATACCACAGAAAAAATTGCCTTCTATTCACTTATTAAAAACTGAGATTTTACTCTAGATAAAAACGTGTAACTTGCCTTTTTACCACAGATTTATCAACTGCAATAAATTTTAAAACTGAAAGTGAGTACTTGTTGCCTGCAAATTAAGAAGTCATGCTGTAATGCGATTTTTTACTAGCCAAATTGTAAGTTAAATTTGTTTCAACCTAAAATGCTTATAATGTCCAATACTCAATATTAAAATATGTGACTGAGCTTGGTATGCAGGCCAAAGTTTCAATGTAGGGTGCGGTCCACTTAAACCTTAAGTGGAGAGTGCTATTTTAGACCACGACGAAGGCGTCGTGCTCGCATGGTTCTTGATTCCACTTAAAAGTTTTAGCCCATAATAGCTAGGATTAAGAACTGTTATGGCAGAGTAAGCTTTTAAAAGTCAATATTCTCATAACCTAAAATTTACAAATAATCATCATGTCAATAAAAGCCAAGCAGTGGTATTTTCATGTTTAGAATATTTGAATTATTAGATGACATTTCAAGATCGACTTCAACAACTACGGTTTTAGGTGGAATGGCTGAAGATAACCCAACGTAGCCCGTGATCGTCATAGACTTTAAGCGGAACAGACCCATAGTCGCTTATTTATTATCATTTCTCATCTTTGCATGTCGACTTTGCTTTCAGTGCACTTAAGCGGTTTGAAATACATTGAATGTACCTACAATAATTGCTATTCAGTATTAACTTAAAAACAAGCCGTTATTAAAATCAAATCAAATAAAATTATTTTATTTTGAATTTTAATTTCAAAACTATAATTGCAGCAATTAACTACTGATAATTAAATCGATATTTGATTTGATATTAATTCATGTTTTTAAATTTAGCTATTTAATGATGCTGTTAATAACCGAGCCATAAATATAAAATAAAGTGCCCATTTATGAGGTACCCACTATATATTTTCTGTAAAATCTCATATTCATCTTTTCAGAGCGATTAAAGAAAAATTAATTATTACCTAACAAACCTCTGTACCCAATTGAAATAAGCTAGAAAAGGATTATATAATTTTCGAAATGTTTTGCAGAAAAAAATATTTTCTCTATTAAAAATTGAAAGACATGTCGAGCATGCATATGCGATAAAACTTAAATTTATGTAAAGATTTAGATTTTTAGCTGTCATTTAAAACTAAAGAAAAAGCGTTTACGTCGGATGTCATGATGCAAAGCGATTTTGTGCTTCCATGTGCGAAAAACACACTGTATTACATTTTCCACTTAGGTAGGTAATGGATTATTATAACAAAAATGTAATTACATATTTTTGGTATTTGATATGTCATATCATCATACAATTTATTTACCCGTAGTCTGCATTTAATAATAAAATTGAATATTAATAACATAATAAAGCCATTAGATTAATTGATTAAAATTAACGTTAGCTGCTAACGTAGTTAATATTTTATGAATATTCAGAAATATTATTAATAAATCATTGTAGTTATAAACCACAATACACATCTAGATTTTATTCTCACGCAACGTATAAATAATAACAAACTAAATATTTTTTCTTACATTTTTTTTATAAAATTTGGTACCTACTCGGTAAAAAATATTTAAATTGTTAAGATTTTTATAAACAGTGTAATCCATAAAATTCCTGTATTGGATCTAGCCTAAATCTATGATCAAATCCGTTTAAAAATAATGTAACTAAAATTTAATTGAGCATAAAAATTCTGCAATATAGAACTATTGCACAAAAAAATTGAATTTAGTTATTCAAAGTTTTTTACCGGGGCCTATGGTCCCCTTGATAACTAAGCAAAGTTGACTTTCAGATCTGTAATGTATGAATGATTTAAACATTTTCTTGTAGTTTAAAAATAAAAAGAGAGATCATAATTTGTTACATTCATTTTAGTGCAGAGAAGATATAACTCCAAAGTAAATTATAAATGTTCTTCTAACATTTAGTAGCCTTTATTTTCAATATCCGATATATAGGAGATAAAATGTATTGGCGAGTTACATCATTCTAGGCCTGTAGAGCTGTTATATATAATATAAATAAATTTTAATTGTAAAAGAAAAGTCGTTACGACACGAAATTTTGTTTTAAAGTTCTGTAATTGAGAATATCACGTCATGAAAGTTTTAGTAAATACCAAGTTAATATAAGTTACGCTTTTATTGTATCATTGAAAAGCTAATTATTTTCTCTTTAAAAGTATTACAAAAATTTTGTAGATTTTATCAGAAAATTTGAATATTGCTTTTAAAAAAATTATGCAATAGAGACTATTTCCGCACTTGTTGGGTAATAAATAAATTACAGCACTGTTTCTATTAAGTAAATACAGCGCCAGTAATAACAAACATTATCAAAAATTATTTTTTATTATAAATTTTTTTAATCATTTTTCTAGTTTTTACATAATTTTTGTGTTAAACCAAAAAAAAATAATTAAAAAAATTTTTTTTTTAAGTTTAAAATATAATTGTAGTTACCTATTACCTTTTTTGTGTTATAAGACTAAAAATCTGCTAAAAGATAGAACAGTTTTGTACTAGTAGATAGAACTTAAAATTTATCGTGTTCTTTTCTCTAATGTTTTAAACAGCATTAAGCCATATAATGTAAGGTATAATTAAACTGGGCTCTAGTTAAAAAATTTAAAATTACATTTTACAGTTTTAAATATTTTTTATAAAAATATTAAAATTAAACATAATTCAAGAATTATTAAAAACTGAGTGTTTATTTAAGAAATTTCATGCTTGAAAACTTTCACAATGTAGGCCTAAATGTGAAAATAATTGCCTGCGCCACGCGTCCGTAAGTTTATGGAAATAGAATGAGAGTGAACTGTGCAAAAAAAAGCTCTTTGATATTTTCATCTGGCAACCCTTTTGCTTTTTATCAAAACAAAAAACCAACCTTAATGTTCATGTTTTGTCATTTTCCTGATACTGCCAATGACTGACACGGTTTAATTTATCAAACTCATAAAAATGTATCGATTAATAACATTTCAACTATTTTTAATGTACTACCTAGATAAACCACTTTTTTTATAAAATTATTAATAAAAATGTATTTTAAGTTTGATTTATTGTTTCAGTTAATTATGTGTCAGTAATTGACATTTTAACAAATAACGGAAAGTTATTTATTTCTAGTAGTATCCATCAAAATTAAAAATTATTATTTTATAAGCTGTGCATGATCATCAAGAATGTGGAAAAATTGATTTCCCTTCAATTTTTCACATATTTATTTACTGTGGCAAAAAATGTGAACGTACCACAACATTTCATGAAAATGTAAAATATTAAATAACTGACGAGAATCAACATGTTGGAAACACGTGTTTGCTTACTTGACTCTTTTACATAGTTAGAAATATTTGTTTTTATTTAACCACAAAAATAAACTGTGAATTTATTAAAGTGAAATATAAATACAAAAAAACTGTAATTTAGTAAAACTAAATGGAAACTATTTGAAACCCAGCAATTTCATATATGTTATCAAATTGACGACAATTTTCCGGTACCAACATGGTTTTTATGTTCGTTGCAATAACATTTCTTGAAAACAAAGTTATTTATTGAGACATTTCCATTTGGCAAAAGGAAAGTTTCCAAGTATCTTTGAAAATACAAAAATCCCACTTCTTTACTAACGGTAATGGAAGCTGCTGGTTACTTTCCTTACGTACGATAAATTCATGAAGGATTTATACATAGTTTATTTTACTTTTAACCTACTATCATTTACTGTTCTTGATTGACATTACTCGAAATCAGGAGCTGCAGCGTTCATATATCATCATTAAGGAATCATTAGGAATGATAGAAGGTTTTTTATCATGTGTTTAGACCTTTTAATTTATTTATGATCAATTTTACTGTTGAACACAAATTTAATCTTTAAGAAACACTAATAAAAGAATCGATAAAAGTTTACTCACAAAACACTATAAAAATAGCCATTTCGCACTGAAGTGTCAGAATATAAAATAAATTAATTTGTAATTTAGTTTACCCATTTTTTTTGTTTTTATGATTAAACTTATCGGAGGGTGCAACATTGCCTTTAAAAGTTATAAAATTTTAAAATAGGTTTGAAGAAGGTCGTCAATTTTATGTTGTGTGTACATATGATATGTCTTTTTTAAAGTGGAAAAATTCTATTGATATCAACTGAGTTCTTCCAGAAGATTACTCTGTATTGTGGTTTACATGGTATCCCATTATATTTCTATCACACTCGAAATCACTTGTAATACCTATAATGCCGTAATAGATTTTAAAGTCAATTTTCATATTCAATTTTTCATATTTTCAAAATATTTTATATACCTATATCCTAAGCAGACCTCATAATTTTCTATTAGTAACGGAGTAATAAAATTTCCCCCAGAAAACTTAAATATTACATTTGATCTTTTTTATTTACGATAGCATATTATTAAGCATGGAGAAAGTGCTATGATGCTGAAAATATCGATACTGACATTTTTAAGAAAATACGCACATTAAATATCCTTTAGGTCGGAAAACATATTTCCGCATTTGTGTCCGCCCTTTTGTTTTTTATTCAGCTCCGTGTAAACACTAAACAGGGTGTTTACAATCAATTACTTACTATATAAATAGTGCATTTTAAATTGCGTTTTTTTTTTAAATAAAATTAAATAATATTTATTTGAATTACATGTCGTGCTGCTGTAAAATTACACATAATGCAAATTCCTGCTTTCCTGATAGTTTAAATTAAAAATTTATTGAGGTTAACATAATTAGTATTAAAAAAAATTTATATTAAAATGCATTTCCTGTTAACTAATAATTACTGGTAATAATTACGAAAAATAATGCGTAGAAATAAATATTAAATGTGATAATTAATTCTCGTGTATTGTCAATTGATGTAGTATACGATGTATAGTATAATTGAATTACTTGGTCAAATTTTAGATGTATTCTACAAATCCAATTCTTGGCGATGTTCTTACAAAAATTGTTTAAATACAACTCTTTTAAAAATCATTTTTATTTCAAAGTGTTTTATTTGTTCAAATTTAAAATAGTTTTTTATAATAAATACTATGTTTAAGGAACATTTTATTACACACTACGTGAATAAAAATTGATGCATTTAACAAACATAACTGAATCGGTAGAGTTCGATTTTTACTCAAATTGATTGTTTGTTTCAGAAAAGAAATTTAGAACAACGCCATATCACCCAGAGTGAAACGGCATTATTAAACGATTATTTACCATAATTACATGAACAAACAAAAAAGACAGCAAAAAACTTTGTATTTCATGCTAGTTATGGTACATCCACATCTGTGCCTCTAGGTTTGAATTTAAAACTAAAATTTATTCAGAAACAAATTAAAAAATATATTGATAATGCTGTCAATATAAAGAAGTTTATATTAGCTAAAGTATTATTTTCATCAAATAGTAGTTATACAGTTATTAATAATATATTATATAGCAGGATTACTAGTTACGAATAATAAAAAAACAATTACTTATTACTATAGAAAAATATATTCAATATAGTATACAAAAATAAAATAATGTAAATGTAATTAAACTAATGTTACAATTTATTCTATCGAATAATATAAACTTTTTCTTCAAATAGCTATATAGAAACGTCTTAAAACGAGGTAAACAGAATTAGATTGTTTAACCCTCAAACGTCCAAGGGGATTTTGAATCCCTCCTTTTACTTGTGGTAATTATTATTGGAATGCAATATACAACACAAAGTTTGTTTATTTCAATTTAATGATGATTAAGAGTTGATATTAAAAAGCGTTCACAATGAAGTGGGGGCCAGTCTTGTTTTGATAGAAAGCCTGGCAAGCACCAATCAACATGAACAATTTTTAATTATAGAAACGGATAAAAGAAAATACTTTAATCTAATTGGCGCTTGCCAGTCTTATTATAAACACCGCGTTACAACATAGATTGATCTATGCAATAACTTTTACAGGTTTATAATAAATATAATCTAAAAATTTTAAAATACAGAATTGTAATCCGACTAACAAAATTATTATAAATGTATGTGGGTAAATTTCTTTGTTAATAATAATTTTAAATATTAAATCATTCAATTTACATAAATGCTATAAAAACCGATGGCTATTATTGGATAAATTTAAAATATAATTTTATACCTATTGAAATAATCCTTTCGTCATAATACGCTAATTGTAATCCTATGGTTACATCAAAACCTACTTTAAATTTAGCAAATTTCAATAACATTCACTATTTTATTCCAGTTATTTGTAGCATTAAATTAAAATCACGTATTAGCAAATTTAACTAAATATTAATAATACCATTTAATAGATAGATTATTTTAAAACCATTTATTAAAATTCGTTTTACAAATATTTATTTTATTATTAAAACTGAACCAAAAATGTCAGAGACCTTTGTTATAAAAAACAAAAATACAATTAATGGTTATATATCTAAATTTATATCAATCATGGATCTTATCCTATCTACCTGTAGATACGGTTACCTCCAGAATTTTAAGTACCTAACGATACTACTTCCGAATTTGATATGCGAAAACTGGAAATTTTACAATTTATATTTATTTTTTCTTTTTATGTTTTATTTTGCTAGGATTTGTTTTACATGTATGAATGTAAATTGCATTTTAACAGTCTTTATTAACATAATAATTATTTTATGCACGGATTAATGTCTTTACAACAAAAATAAGGAATAAAATAAATTGTAATTCAGTCGTCGTAATGTTAATTTGGCGTATGCTGTTTTCCTACTTTATACTGTTTCTATTGTTTCGTTTAAGATTTCCAACCTAATTCATTTTAATATTTTGAGGTTATAAGTCATAACCTTTAGTGTTAACTTGTCCATGCCGTGGTTTGAATTTCAGAATAGAGTGATATTATCTTCTTAAATCTTAAATTATGTAGAAGTAGTTTTTAGTTATCCAAAATATTCAGTTACATGAATACATTTCAAAATAGTAAAAACTGGGAAGAGATAAAATAAAGATTTGTTTCAAGTCATATAATCGTTTCAGTAGGTGACCTAACTTCCAACTTGACGGTAAAAGTATACAAAGTTGGCAATTTAATTCCCGGATTGGCACAATAAAAGGGAACACAATTTAAATAACACGAAAGATGTTTGATATTTATTCAAAGTAATCTCCATTTACTTTAATACATTTATTGCAATGCTGTAAAAGTTTTTAAAAACAGTTGGCATGGTCATCCAAAGAAACTCTGAAATCGTTTCGATTAGAACAGTGTTCACTTTAAAGTGGAGGAAAAAGTCTGCTACTTCCAGGTTAGAAGTATCTGAAAAGCGTTTCTTGTTTCAAAAGAAATTAAGTGCAAAATCGGTAAAAAGTTATAAAATTAAAAGATGAACTTTTTATCATCCAAATTTATCGAATCGTTTTCTAGTAGATATTTGGTACCAAATCGTATGCTACAGATTGACAGATGCTTAGTTCTAGCGTTAACTTGTCCACTTTCATCAAAATAAACTAATGTGACTACTCGTAAAATGGTATTACCGCAGGCATTAGACAGTTAAAGTTTTTCCTAATCTACAGCAAAATTTAATATTCTCCACCAATCTATCTTTGTTTGATCTCTATCTATTCTTAAAATTTACTTACTGTACTTTTGGTTTAATTTAGCCTAACTCTGGTGCTGTGTACCTAATGAAAATGCAGTCATATTTTCACGTAAAAATGTAAAATGAATTTGGACCTAATGGCCGAATTAATTCCAAATTACTTTGCTCAATCTAGTTTTTCGTAATTTTCTGTTTGATTTAAAAAAAAAACTTTTCCGATTTTTTACTTTAAGAAAAAACAAGTCACATCGTAAACTTAATTTTCTGATAACAATTTTTCTTAAAAGTTGAACGATAGATATAGTTAGAAGATTGCCTTATATTAGGGAATCAGTTAGCAAAGCGGAATTAGCCCGCGGGTCGGATGTTGTTCACCCTTGTTTTAATAGAAGCGGTAGTTTACTTCATAAAGCTTTAAATGTAATAATTTGTCGCGTAAAACAGTTTTAGTATTAGTAGTTAGCATTTAAGTATTGGTATTAATGTACATGGTATATTCAAAGTATTATTGGTTTGATTTACGGCGCCACAGATGGCCAGGGTACGCTATACTGTAAAATTTGTTCGTGTCCCATCTAATTTTATTAATCGAAATCGAATTAACTATTAAACATAATTATACAACAGTAACTTTTTAATTATTTTTGTATCTGCTAGATAAATAACCAAAAAATGCTTTTATCTATTATAAAAACAAACTTCTATGGATTTGCCGTACAATAAGCTTAGTACTTCTAATAAATCTAAAACATAATTATGCACTAGTGCTTTTTACTTTACTATAGTGTGCTTTAAATTAAATTTATTACAACTTTCCAGCACTGAATAATACTTGCATATTCACAGTGTGAATAATAAGTACAACATACAACAGCACTAACACGAAGTAATCTTTAATGTAAAATATTTTATTTTTTGTACCAAAAACCCGCATTAGTGGCTTGATGCTATCGTTGATTGAACTAAAAGTAAAAGATGAGTAGAAGTTCGAATTACAAAACTTATAATTAGCATACATGCAGAAGTAAATGCTGTTATGTTTTATTTTTTCCCTGTTTTATGCATATTTAAGTTTAAGTATTGGAAAATAGCTGCAAGACAGCATTTATTTTATTAGCAATTAAAACCTAAACTCCTTACCATGGAACTTGTGTGCTACATCATCGCCTACTTGATCGCATATAGGCACCGCCATTGGCTATTAAAGCAAAACAATCTTATGCTTCGTTAGATAAAGATGACATAACACTAAGTTTCGTGACAAGAATTGTAGTTCTAAACTTAAATTTAAAACAAATGCTTTCAAATCAAATTTAGCAAATTCATAAAAGAGAAAGGTAAATGTAAGTAGTAATCAGTGGGGAAAAATATTAACAAATACATACGTGGGTTGCTGGAAAAGTTTCCGGAATCTAGTAGTTTTAGTAGCGTCACTTTTTTTTAACTAGCATATTCGTAAAATTTGACCTTTTTAACTTATATTTCAGTTGACGATTCGTACTTAAGTAAACCAGTTTAGTTTACACAGCATATTAAAGAAAAAAATTGTAAGAGAAAATGGAATTTTTGTGTAAAAATTTTCGTACCATGATTTGTTACTACTGTAGATGTAGTCTAAAGCCAAAACAATCCATCAAACGGCCTGTTTTGGCTTTTGGATATAAACACCATCCAAGACTACTGTTTATACCTGGTTTTCCGAATTCCAACTTAGACGCACCACTCTCAGTGATGAATTTCGTGTAGGTCATCCAGAATGTGACATATCGAGAGATTCAAGCATGCTTGGGCATTGACATGAAAACAATACACACGATTTTTCAAGATCATTTATAAGTATGGAAGCTCTGCAGTCGTTGGATCCCACACTATTTGACAGCAGCTCAAAAGCAATGTTGTATCAAATTGCATCGAGAAATGCTCAAGAAATTCAACCGAGGTCTTTCAAATTTGGTCTACAATATCGTTACTGGTGATAAAACTTAGATTTATTTATATGAACCCTAAAATAAGCAACAGTCCAGTGTTTGGGTATTTTAAACTGAGCCTAAACTAACAAAAGTTGTCCGTTCACATAGTCCTGCAAAGCAAATGATCGCTTGTTTCTTTAGTATTACTGGACATGTGGCAACCATAGTTTTAGAAGATCGAAGAACCGTGGACGCTAATTGGTATATTACAATTTGTTTGCCGAAAAAATAAGAAAAAACAATAAAAATCGGCAAATTATTCTGCATCATGACAATGCAAGCTCTCACACAGTGGGTCAACGGTTGACTTCTTATCCAATAAAAATGTTGATTTAATGACCCTTTGTTAGAATTGAACTGATTTGTCACCAAATGATTTCTTTTTGTTCCTAAAGATCAAAAATAAAATGAGTGGTGAGCATTTTTTGTCATCAGAAGCAGCTGTTAAAACATTTAAAACGCTGGTTTTAGAAGTATCAGCTTAAGAGTGGAAAAAATGTTTTGCAGATTGGTTTCGACGTATGCAAAAGTGAATTAATCTATCTATTTCGGATTGCTTAATACATTGCAAGGTAAGTAACAAATACATGCTAAACACATCACAATGCATCACGCTACAGCTAGAAACCGTTTTATCCGTTCCCAAACTACCAACCTTGCGATTGGCGTCTGGTTAGTAAGCTTTTTACTTTTTTTACCTACGACGAGGAGCCGGCCCGTCGGTAGAACCCCCAACCTGGAGGACCAGCAAGACGGCCGGTATACAGTTGTAACTTCACCCGGATTCGAACCGGGTATTAAGCGTTCGCAGTCAACTTGCTTGACCATTGCTCTCCGACCGTCTCAAAGTGAATTAATCTCAAAGGCGAATACTTTTAAAAGCAATAAAATTATTTACCAAATTTTATTTGTGTTTTATCATATACTTTCCCGAAACTTTTCCAGCAACCTACGTACATTAAGCCGACAAACATGATTATAGTTTCTACTTGATTTAAATGTCCAAAAATAGTGATTATCAGACCGGCCTGTACTATGTATTGTATCTACTATTAAAATAACTTAAAAAAATATGGTCTGAAGCGAGATGCAGTTATTTAGTATTCAAACTGATAAGTCTCTTCAATAAATAGTGCAAGTTTTAAAACCTAATTTATTTTTAAATATACTCAGTTCGAAAACGGACAGCATAAATCCAAACCAAATCCAAAAATCCCAGCAGATTTATTGTTTTACTATCAATCAATTTAATATGCAAATTAGAATTTACCTGGACAAATAACAAATAATATTCTGCATCTGGTCAATCTAGAAAAAGTTTTATCTGGTAATTAGATTCAACTACGAGCGGAAAACAACTATAAGACCTTGTTTCATAACAGTTTATTTAGATTTTTACTTATGTAAGTAGAAGGGGTAATATATAGATTACAAATTAAAAAAAGATTATTTGAGTTTATAGAGAGTTTAGCAGAACCTACAATTAACTTCAAATATGATTAATCACTTAAGTAGTAAAGAAACTCCTGTAAGATACTAGTAAAAAAATATTAAAAAATTAATTTTCCTACATTTGTTCAAATAGGATTTCATAGAAACGACCTGAAAAGCCTAAACTTATTGAATAATCTTTTGGCGATATTTCTGGTGACTTTGTCTTTAAGAGGTGCCTTATCTCTAATTATTTTGTACATACATTAGATATTATAAATGTAAAAATAAGTTTGATGAAGGATTCTGTGCAGCTGATTTGCAAAAACCTAATTTTCAGCAATACAATGTAGAAGCTAAAAATATGAATTAAACAGTTCATTTCTAATTAATGTACCTAGTGAAACTTGATAGTAACTATATCAGTATTTAAACCTTTGACAGTACTAGAAATCACGAATTTTTCACGTGTAAAATATAGTAAAATTATAATAATCTCATTCGCTTTTGTCGTAAAATGCCAACATTATGTTCATGGCATTCCTGTTCGTCGTCTGGATAAAACTTCTTTTCCTAGAGAGCAGTTATTGAATTTTTCAGCAAACCTGCATATCAGTTGAGTCTCAAATTGTAATAAAGTACATTTTGTATTGTTGATAGTTCGTGTATGACTGTAATATAACATGCAAAATGCAAATATGTTGCTTTTGCCACTGGTTGCTTGTTAGAAATGGGAATGTAAGATTGGCAATGTTAATTATCCAACTGAAGTTAGGTAAACATTTTTTAATTATTATTTATTATTTACTTGTATTTGCCATATTTTAGAAATAGGGCATAAGACGTTGGATGAACACTAAAAAAAGCAGGTTACCGGTTTCTGGTGGTATACGCTGATAATCTCTAATGTTAATAAATGAATGCGAATACAAACTAAACAAACAACTTGACAAATATTTAATGCAAAGATAGATGCTGGTCTATCTGTCTATTTGTGTTCGTACCTTTTATCCACAAAACGCGTACGGGTTTGTAAGTCTACATGTGTTTAGGTGCTCGTAGGCGTATTGACGTTAAGCTGTACAATAATATAACATAGATTTATAATTTATAGAATTATAAATAACTACCCGTATTGTGGTGTGTGGGCATAAAGTGAACCATTTTCAGTTATCTGGGAATAAGGCAGCCTTAAGGCGGTTTGATATTAATAATTTCATAAAAATATTTAATTTATTGTGGCATAAAATTTTTGCAGCATTAAATTTTTGAAAACAGATCTTTTTGTAATTTTGCTAAAAACTTTTATTTTATATACAATACATTTATTTTGGCAATTGTATACATTAAAGAATATTTACAAAAAATATCAAAAACATAACAAACGAAAACCACAAGATAATCAATAAAACCGCGTAACATACAAAATTTTGTAAAACATTGCTAGAAATTATACCAAGTGTCAAACAGCAGTTAGAAAGCAATAAATTGTAAATTGAGAAACACGTACACTTTTTTAATAGCAATAATATTAAAAAAGTTGTGCAACCCTTCGCCTGTGTTTAAATCAAAACTGTTTTATTTTCTCACTTTATTTACCACTCGAAACGAAAATTTTATTGAAATCAATATTGTGATATTATTATTATTTTTCTATTTATTGTTTAAAACTATTCATAGTTTTTTGAGCTTCCAACTATTTTTTGTAGTTTTCTATTAAATATTAAAATATTAATATTTTTATGGTCTAGCTACCATTAATTACAAATTAAATATGAGTCAAGAATAATTTATAAATACAGGAACTTTCAACGTGATACCCACACAGAAAAGATTTAAAAATGTAAAATGATGAATTCGTACAAGTTCACCTTGTTCAAAGAAAAAGGTTCATTGTTTAGGCATTTTCAGAGTAAATTGTTTCTGTCAGAAGGAGTTTATGTTTGAAATTGCCTTGTAAGTTTTCAATGCATTTTTCTTAATTACTTTTTGAGCTAAAAAATTCCAAAAATTTACCTGTCCTTTTATTCTCTCTCGCTTATAAAATATGTTCCAATAATTATTTATTACCAAAATAAATTAATCTCGGATATGGCTATTGACGCATGAAAATTGACGAATTATACTTTCCAAGTATTTGAATGCATAATTGCTTTCATGATTTTGACATTTCTAACAATTATGAGTCACAATTCGCTTTAAAAATTTCACTTAATTACTAATTTTCGATTAATTCAAATGATTATTTATTAAAAATAAAAGCAAATGTAAAAGTAACGTTGACGTATGCATATTAGCCAAACAAAAAAGCGGATGTTCTGATCCCAATTCTGCTTACCCTCATCATGCCCAACTGACGGTGATCCATGAATTGTTTTATACGATCTTTTAAATACAAATTAAGCGGCGTTTAAATCAAAAAATTATTTAAAAAACTAAAAAAGTTGGACAACTTTTAAAAAATATCCGACTGCGCCAGGAGCAAAATTTTGGTCCAGCGATTAAAATTGTTACGTTAATAAATAATTTTTGCTTGCGATAATAGTTTAACCAATTTATGTAATTTTGTGTCGTAGATCCAGTAATACGAAATTTCCCTGGGGCTGCGATGATATATGACCGGAAATAAAAACCTCACCACTTTTGCTACAGTTTGAATAATTTTATCAAAAAGACTTTACATGACGTTTATTATGTATTAAGGCACTTTTATGAATTTAAAAGAAGATACATCAGCGGTTTTAATTATGCAAAACCCTAGCTTGTAATCGTTTTTTTAAAATAGTCGATTAATCGATATCTAAGTAATTGCTTAGTACCAATTTATGATTGCAGTTTAAGTTTATTTATTCGGCTTTGCTTTACATTACTATCAGATTAATTTAAAACACGCAACAGTAATAATAAGCACGAGTGTTGTTTTGTTATAGCTTTTTTGATTAGATTTATGAGTTGTACAAACTTGTATAAACTTAAAACTTACCTAAGCATGAGGTGCTAAAAACAAGACAGAATTGCAAGATCCACTTCGCCATATCGGTGAATAATTAAAACGACTAAAAAGCATCACATTTTCCTCCTTATAAAGTATTTACGCTCACTTTATAGAACAGTTATAAAGTTGTTAAAGTATATCATTATTTTTAATTACACAAATATATTTAAATAATTATTTATTATTATTAATAACTTATTTTGTTTACAAAATATTAGGATTTTTTAAAAGTTTTTTTTTAATTACAGTTTTCCATAACTTTTCATAATGGAACACCAAAATATATTACTAATAATTATATTACTTGCGCAGCGCAACTTTTACGTTTAATGGAAAAACATTTCTCACATGTGCAAGTAACAACTCACTATGCTAAATCTGAAAGCAACCCTCGTACTGACTAAAACGCCACCCTGAAAATTGTGGAGACCTGACAAAATAACCTTGCGAGTGCGCATTTTATGAAATCTATACTTGCTCATCAACAGCAACAGCAATATTTTAAAATAAGAAAGTGTCCCAAAAAGTTAGTTAAGCTATTTGTACATGCCATTGTAAAAATCTTATTGATGAGCCGATATCAACTTAGGGTAGATATAATTTTTTGCAGCACGATTCTCACGTTTGCTTTCACCATCACCGCTTTACAACCCATCAGCCAATTCTGTGCGTCAAAATTTTAAAATAAATTTTTCACTTTATCATCAAATATTTTCTTTCTGTAAAAAGTTAGACGTTTTCAGAATCTTTATGCAAATCATCTGTGAAAAATATTGAAGAGAAAATTATAAGAAATTAAAACCTCGGCTTGTTAAAAGCGAAAGTTGAAAATTAAAATCTATTTATGATTGCGGGGTGCGGGAAAAATAATTGCTTGACATTGTGTTTCAAAATTATTAATTTGTTGCTCGACGAGATTTAAAATTATAGTCAATACCATAAAGATGTAAATGAATTTCGCGCGATTTAAGGGAAAATTTTTAATTATAATTTATACCAAACGTTAAAATTAACGTATTAGTAGTAGACGTTACTTACAATATATAAAAAGTTAATTTACTTAAAAGCTTTACAAACTTTTCAAATAGTACAAGTTTTGAAAATGTCGCTCTTTCAAGAGTTTAATTTCAATTTTAGTCACATCAAATCTAAGTTAATTAAATTGGTAGGTGTAAATTACTAGTCTTGTTTGTTTTCTTGTTTTTGCTTAATTAAATTTCAAATATCAGTAAAATTTCATTCCGCCGCTAAGTACATACTTATAAAGGACATGATAATAGATTTTAATTGTCACCCTTTAATAGAAAACCATTTTTTACGTAAAATTCTTCAATTGCTGCAATAACCTTAAAAGCTCTTTAAAGTTAAAATAATTAAAGTCAAACCAACAGAGGATCAACAAAAACCAAACTAATCAATGCTTACACTTTCATATTACCGCTTCCACTGATTTAAATTGAATTACCGAAACTCTTACCTTAAACTTTTATTTCAATTTATTTTTTCCATTATACAGTTTACGTGTATTGGATTACTGAAAAATAAAATTCTTCATAGTATATGCTTACATAATTACACTAATTTATATTTCTATGAGTTACCAAATTGAAAAAATACCAATAAATAGTTAAAGAAACGTTTCTATTAAAACTTTTCTTTATCGGTATAACGTAAAAGCCACTTTATCCACAAATACAGCGATTATAAGTTTTGCTCTTCAAGGTTCAAGTTGATAAGTTTTCGGCCTACTATGATATAAGAGAGGAAAGAAATAACAATTCATTAACAAATACAACTTTTAAGTTTATACATTTAATACAAAGTTTCTGCCATACTTGTGTATCTTATAAAAAATTGTTTGTTTTCTTAGTAAACCACTACTGTATGTTATCTATCACTTCCACATCTGCTCAAGATCCGTTTTTCTAAAAAAAATTTTGGTTAGGAAAAATAAAATTGTATGAAGAGAGATCTATTACAAATTTTGTAGATTACTTTATGATCTTTTTATGGTTTGTGATTGATTATATCATTGTTGGGGTGTTTCTTTTATAAAAAGGGCTGGTTTTTCTAATATTTTTGTTTTTTATTTAGTAAAAACTTGTTTATACAGGATGATCTTTAATCATTCTTAGAAAATTATTGGGTATTTTTATGGGTCATTTTTTAATAAGATTTAACTACCCTTGGTCGATAATGATTGAAACCAGAATAAATTTCATTACGAAATTTTCAAAAAACTGATGTATTTTACAAAATTAAGTAACAAAGATAAGACTTTAAAGTTTGTATAATTGAAAATAGTAAAAGACACAACCTTTCCAAATGTTATACTGGACAATTTCACAAAGCACATTTACAACTGTAATAATCCAAGCTTACTAATTTTGTAAAATGATTGACTATATGTATGCATTGGGCTGAAAACGTCACGACTAATGTCGCTTACATCTTATGGTATTTGCAGCGTTGCGTGTGAAAGGAGTTTATCTTATTTATAATTTTATAATGTTCTGCTGTTTAAATATAACTATAAATGATAAAGGCAACAATTTTGTAAATGTTTCAACCAATAATATTAAATTATACGCTAGAATAAACCAATGCTTAATATTTGATATAATAATTTGAATGTGCATGTGAAATAAATTATTACTAAATATTACTCTCTTGTAAAATTGCATTGAATACTAATAACTTCTTATTTCCGCGCACTACAAATAATATATTCATAATGTAATTCTGAAATAGAAGTTTTCATACATAATATAGTACTTTGTACAGTTGTACACTGTTTTTGAGATATGTCTAACGTTACCATTATATCTCAAAACAATTTTTTATTATGTATATTATTATAGTTTTGGTCGTTAAATAAATATCTCCATGCTATTGATTCAAATTATAATTAATTGCTGTAATAGAATATTAATCAACAGTACTATATGTACATCAAAACTATCCAATTTAGTCGTTAAAATTTCCGTAGTTACAGTGTTTAGAAAGCTTTGTTTAGTTAAGTTTAAACACGAAATAATTTGTTTAAATATAAATAAACACTTTAATTGATAATTAATTGTACGAATATCATTACCCAGTGTTATACTTTGGCGCTGAAACGGTGACTCAAAATACCCAAAAGTTACCCAAAATAATAAACATACTAAATTAACACAATAAACATTTTATACAAAGAATAACAAATTGTTTTCCACTTACTTACTTGAAAATTTCATATTCAAATTTCGAAGTTTTCCAGCTCTCGAAAATTGTTTACTTTTTCCTCAGTGTTATCGCGAATTATCTGATAACAATTTTAACTATTTCAAGTAAGATTTTTAGGAATACAACAAAATTTACTGTTATCAGCGAGCTTATGACATCTGATTTAGCTACGGATGTTAAGTTTCCGCAACAACTGTAGCTGTGATTCGATCTTATATAATTAATTTCCAGATTTGTGCCGTTTATAAAGCTTCCGGTCCTTCCCTGCCTCGATTCCCACTGTGTTTAAGCTGTGTGACGGACACAGAGGATATATAGCTAAACATTGATATCAAATCACGAGTGTGACACCTTCCGAGACAGGAAGTCAATAGAAATTGAAGATTAGAAAGTCTCGAGTTTTCACGTACTTCTCGTCGATTTTCTTAATAAATAAAATGACTTATTTTATCATAACGACATAACGGAATTTGTATTTAAATTAAACACACATTTTCGGATGATCTGTCTAAAAAACATTTTTTTATTTAAATAAAAACTGATGAAATATTTAACCTAGCAGAAGACTGGCTCAACTCAAAAATTGACAATTTTTACATAAATTAACTCAATGGTTGTTATTTTTTGATGGACATTTTTTAAAAGGGATAATTTAATAAAAAAAACAAACAACCAGTTATGTGTCCTTTATACTTAACTAGCTGGCCCGGCAAACTTTGTACCGCCTCAGAATCAAAAATTGTTGTGTTGTTGTGTTAACTTATTAGTTGAATTAAATTTGGTTTTTTATTAAGAATACTCAAAATAAATTAAGTTCAATAAATGTACAAAAATTAAAATGAATGATCAAAAAATAAAATTCCCTTCATTAAAGCACCTTGTGATGTGCCTATGAGTCTTCTTATGCAAAAATTTGGCAGAAACAAAATCAATCCATTTGATTCGTCGACAAAAACACTGATATTACAAATAGTCGGCAATTGCTTGGAGAAATCTTCGACTGGTGGATTGTTTAGCAATGCAACTTGCATATTTGTTGTCAGCTGAAGTATCTTCACATATCGACACAGAAGTCAATGATCTTGAAATTAAAATCATTGTGGCTCCAAAACATCTTGAATCATTGCGCAGATCTTTCAAAGTTGGATTGAGTGCTTTCAATGTGCGTTTGTGCGCTATTATGCATTCATCCTAGACGATGATTTTACTTGCTACTAAAACTTTAGCCATTGCTGAGTTTTTCGCAATATTGCATGCCACTATTTTAGTCGTTTGAAGATTTAACGGCAATTTTAACGCTGTCGCAGAAGTATAAATGAAGTATAAATTTTTGTAGCCGGGCTGGGAATCGAACCCAGGGCTTCTAGCTTAGAGTCCGGTCCTTAGCTCGTTCACTTAGCTCCCTCTTACCTAATTAGTACCTAATCAGTGCGTCACTAATTTGATGGTGAATTGAATTACCTTCCCATGGATCATCCCTTTTATCGATAACTCGACGCCAAAATTCAAAAATTGATCGAATGATTGATTCGATGCTATGATTTTTTCTTTTGGTGAAGGGATTTATCTCAACAGTAGCACATAACATAGCTTGCAATATTATTAGGTGTCGCTCTCTACCGAACACAGTACCAAACATACTCATAGATCAAAAAATGAATTTTCTTCGTAAATTGTGTTTTCATGAATTTTTGCGATGTTTTAATAGTTATTCTGGTATTCCAGATAGAGACAAATCCAACAAATCAAAGATAATAAAAATCGGTTCAGCCGTTTTCGAGTTATAAATGGTGTAACTAATACGACTTTCTTTTATATAATAGACGACTTTCTTTTATATATAATATAGATAAAAGATAGATAAAGACCAGCAGTCTGGTGTAAATCAAACACGGATAGAAGGGTGAGCGGGAAACAGCGGTTCTAATCCCGATTGTGTCGGATATATGCTGTGATCTAAATGTTCAACATCGATCTGTGGACTATGGGGGAAGGCAATGGGAAACCACTCTATTAATAATTCCCTAGTAAAGTCTTCTTGGCCTAGCCTAGAGAATAACCAACATCCGGATTCGGATAGGCACCTGAAAAAAAGAATACTTAATGAAAAACAATAACTAACTTACATAACAGTCGGCTTCACATGAAAAGTACGTAAGTCCCAAATGACAACTTTTACAGGAAGGGCAAAAAACGTCATGCGCTGTCAATGCGCTATGGGCTTATGCATTATTTCAATAACCTATTTTAATGACATCTGTTTGATTTTCTACAAATTTTATTTTTTCATTCGCTGAAGAATGCTTATTATTAACTAGATGGAACAAAAATCTTATTTTCGGTAATTTTGGACTTATGCACTTTTCATGTGAAACCGACGATAAACAGATATTACCTTTTCTTTAAAAGATTACCTTTTTCAAGTTGTAGCAGTTTTGTTGTTAATGTAGTATTTATTCGGTGGTTTAACTGCTATTGAGTTTTTTCAGATTTGCGAGTTTGACACGCCAGTCAAACTCGTGAAGTCTAAATTCACAATTAGATTATAACCATTTTTCTGCTCTCAGCAGCTTTATTGTTATTTTTTCCAGCTTTATACGGATTATTCTCATTTGCACTTGCATTAATTCCACTTTAAACTAACGTTAAACTATTTTTGCTTTTAGATATCGTACTGAGATGCTCGTTGCCTTTCAGCTAACTCGATCAGTTGCGAATGCAAGGTACAGGGTTCAAACCCCGGGAAAAGTCAGATTTTGTTGTGACTAGTCTCCGTGCTTTGGAAAGCACGTTAAGCCGGTGGTCCTCTTGGGTTAATGAATTACTATCATTAACATAAAAACAACGGTTTTAAGCTTAAAGCTTAAACTAAGATAAAGAAGAAGATTATTTTACTACTCTGTAGTTTAAGCGTATAAAAAAAAGCACAAAAATGAAAACTTTTTTTAAAATAAAACATTTTATTTAGTATAATAGAAATGTAAAAAAGTTATAGTATAATTTAGCAAAACAATTGCAAGCCATCAATGTACAACGATAAAGTTAATAACACAAACAAATTTAGAGTTGGAAATTAGTTTCTGCAATAAATTATATTGTAGTTACACACTTTTTTAATGTGAAACCGACTGTGGAACATTTATATCACAATTGAAAATATACGTCAGATCTACCACGCAAACTTTATTTCCGAATTTTAGAAAATATTTTTGTAAAAAATAAAACAAAATCATCTCTACACAATTTTTAATATATGATGTTACTTTCTATGACACAAATATCAAATATACGAGTGTTTTAAACTGCTGAAATTTAAAATCATCTTTCAAATTGCAACTTTTATATAAATAAAAATATTTAACCCTTTGAACGCTTAACTGGACTAAAGTCGCTCGGCTTTTTTTTACCTTTTGACGCGTAAATCGACTTTTGTCGCTTTGTCTAATAGACATTGTCTGTTATTTTTTAAAATAAAACTTGGCAACTTTTTTTTATTTTATATAATACTATTTTATGAATTTATTATGGAAAATTTGCATGTTCAGATATGATTTTATTTTTTTAACGCTTTGAAAAGGTTAAATGAATAAGTGGTAGATATATGTCGTTTTGTGCCTCAAACTAGAAATTTTCAGTACAATTAAATTCAAACGAACTTTAACGAATTTTTAAGTCTCATACCTCGCAAAGTTATTAGTCGAGTCTTTTAGGAGGGGGAGGGAGAGGAGGAGTTTTTTAATTATATGCAAGTTCAAAAGATTCTCGTAAAATATAAGTAAGTTTTATCATAAAACTTACACTTAAATTTAAATTTTAAATCTTTCACTTTTTTGGTAACATGGCAATTATACAGAATGTACTTAATATGGTACATTTTTGTTTCTTAAAAATTTAACTACACTAAAAAAACATTGCATTTTATTTCCTCTAACATCCAACATTTTCTCGAGTGCAGTATTAGCCATTTCACATTCAAAAATATAAAATTTTATGTAATTTACAGATTCATTTTATGATAAAATTTCAGTGTTTCAGATACGTAATAACACGATTTCAAAAATATTGAAAGGTAAGGAATTTTATCTCCAGGAAAGCTACTTATTCTTGCTACTATAGATGTAATCCTATACTGGGGAGTCTGATTTATGATTTTATTAATGTGGAAAACTGCTAGATATTTTCTCGACTCAAAAACTTTTTTCGAATTTAACTTTTATAATTAATTAAATCACAAAAAAACATAATTAAAAATTACATAATTTTAAATTGTGATTTATTATCTCAAAAGTTTTAATTATAAATAACAAACATGAAATTCTTACTTGTAAAAGAAAAAGTTGATAACCTGAGGACAACTAGACTTTCTTTATAATTAAAAGTCATTTTACTGAAATTAGGAGACTATAAAATATTAAAAATTGATGTAAAATTATTTTTTCAAATCAATTCTTCAAAACTTACAATGAATTTATGTTGGACTTTTGTTACATATAGCGAAATAGCTAGCGTGTAAACTAAAGCTTTGCGTGTTTTTATTAAACAGCTCACCTTGCAATTTGTAAATAAATTATTACTATTGATTTTCCATTCACATTTTTATGAAACTAGCAATTTTAATTGGAAACTAATTAATTTATATCAAACTTAATAGGCAATGGAAATGATTTTCAACACTTATAATCGAATAAAAATAAAAATTTAATATTGAATTAACAGTTTTCGTTAGAACTGTAAGCATTATCAAACTTTCCATGTGGGTATCATTTTCCATCCCCATAGGAAGTATTATCAAGATTCATGTGCTCATTTATAAGTTCTTTCCAATAATGGATATATCTCTTGCCATAGTTTAGTAAATAAGAGAAGTTGGTGTTCAGCGTACGGTCGTACGAACTTTACTTCTAAATTATAAAAAATGGTAACTAGTTGACTTGCTGAGATTGATAGTTTTGATTCTTCCAAACAAACATTTTGGTCCCTTCATTTTCCTTTCCTTTATTACATGCTATTATTTATTATTAAAGGCCGAATTTATATATATTATATTTGCATATTTTATTCACGTGATATTTTAAATATCAAGCGCGGTAAAATAACTAACACAAACTTTCGAGCATTTATCACAACAATAAAATCAGCATGCTACTCGTACATTACAACAACAGCTCTATTTCCATTAGTTATATATTTTTGGGTTACTCGTTTGTATTTTAATCATTTAGCCCTATACTAAAGCATTTACTAAAATTAATTATTTCATAAAACCACATAAGAATAATTATCAAAATCAATTGCTTTTTTAAAAACAATAAAGCAGCGTGGATAAACCAAATACCGTTCAAGGAGTGACTAAAATTGAAATTGGTATAGAATAAAGGTTCTTGTTTCAAGTTCTAAGATAAATTTAAACTTTTTAAACATTTACCGATTTTACAACTTTGTACCTGATTTATTACTGCGTTGAATTATATTGTTTTGTAATTACACCAGCTCCGAACTAAGATTTCCTCCTTTTCGTTTCTAAACTAAAAATTATGAAAGTTTTTTTGGCATTGAAGCTCTTTGGCTTAGAAAACTTAAAAATAAAAACGTAAGTATACGACAAAGTAATATAAGTATTTTATAAAATCAAAATTGATATAAACTAAAAAAAAACAATTTTTGAAAGTTGAGAGCCAGAGGCAACTTCAGCAACTGAAAACTCTCATTTTAAACAAAATATTCTCTTTATAAAACAAAACTTAAATACCTTGTAGGCTATATTATCAGCCTGTGGCGGTCGTGTAGGAGTTACCAAATATTACTTCTCGCTTACACAAGTCGTTATATCAAATTCAGGATTCAGGTCATTGAACCATCAAAAAATTAACCAATTATATATCAAATTTTGTAATTGAAAGTAAAAAAATGTTTAAGTTGTATACTCCCTGTTCAGTCCCGTATCTACGATTTTTCCGAACCGGGGCAAGAACTTGACATTGAGGCCCCATTTCTCCAACATTTGAGTTTAAAGATCAAATAAACTTAAATTTATTTACGTCGGGCTGGCTCCTCGTCGTAGGTAAAAATTGCTTACAAAGCCAAACTCCGCCTGGCGATGTTCGGGAATCGGAAGACGTCGTAGAGCATTAATAGAACCAAATAATACTTACATAAACTTAAGTTTAAGAGTTAAAATATATGAATTTGGTGCCCTTTGAGCTGCCGCCCGAAACAGACAACCCAGCAGACTTCCTAAATCCGGGGCTGTCTTTGTTTACCCCTAAAAATTAAATACTAGACCCACAATTTTTGTCTACAGTCTACCTAAAACATTCTTTAAAAAAGAACCAATCTGCTCTATTCTCAGTTAGAGTGTGCATGGATGTTCTAATCTAAACCAAGGCACAAATAATTTAATAGTTAAGGTTTGAGTCAAACGTGTGATTTTGTAATCCTAGGCCCAACTCTCTGTGCACTATCCCAATAATTAATAGTATTATTAATAATATAATATTATTATTTATTTATTGGACGGCAAATACAAAGAAAAAAGAAGTAATTATGTACATGTCAATGCATAGTCATATGTTAATATTCAGACTTTTAATCCAGGTGACAGCTGGTGAAGTGGCTCTCAGAAAGTCCTTGGTCGTACAGTGACACAGCCCGTACGGACTATGTTCAGTCCGCATCATGTACTTCGTGGCAGGGCAAAACCAGGTGGTGTCTATCCTGTGTGGAGATCACCGTGGACCGCAAGAAACGCCTCAGCTTGCCATTTTTGTTATTCTATACACAGATAATCAACGAGAAAATTTTAGACATGGTATAACGTATTCCTAATCTTTCTCTAAAGGAAAAGCAAAATTAATAGAAAATTCCACAAACTTTGTTTATTTTTAACATAGGATACAATAGCGGTATGCGAAAGGTCGCAAGTTGATAACATTTAGAAATCAATCACACAAAAATTGTTAACAATTTAATCATATAAAAAATTACTCTTGAGTGATGCTGGAGTAATTCGCGTCGTCATACAGTTTCAAATAGCTTCAAAATTATAATGGCAGTCAAAGAACAATCTTTAGCATAATCAATTCTACTTCAGACTACATACCATAAAATTACATAAAATTTTATTACAAATTTTAGAAATTTGCGTACATAAAAGTTACTACTCACCCAGTGTCAGAAAGCTTTCACTGCTGTGGGGTTTACAAAAAAATTGTGATGGTAAAGATTACAATGTATTATGATGTGATAAAATACAAATCTTTTAAAAAATCATGATAGTTAAAGCTTTGTCCATATGGAAACCAATCAGCATCAGATGCTCAACTCATCAAAAAATGTATGACCATAGGGTATCACCTGTTTGTAACATGCACACTCGCACCTCCAAAAACATTTCGTAAGTAATTTAGGTGTTAAACCATAAATGTCGCATCAGATAATTTGTTATCAAAATAATTTGCTACCCAGAGAACTTGTCATTAGGTGATTTTTGCTTCCAAGAGAATTTGCTGGCCAGAAAATTTGCCTCTACAAAACGAATTACATCGCAGTAAAAAATTATTGGAAACTCAAGACTAATTACCTGATAAAAGTGATGTTAACGGGAAATTATAAAAAATTTAAAATTTTGACCCACAATAGTACGTTCAAGGTATAAATCCAAATTAGAAATGAATTCCAATAACATTCACGTGTTTTGTAAGTAATCTGCTTGTATCGGAAATAAATTGATACGCAGTTGCAAGAGAATACGTGCACGTGCACAAATTTTGTAATGTAAGTAGTAATGAATTTACAAAAATTCGTTACAATGGTTGTGGTCTTTTTTGAGATTACTTTGGCCTTAGGTACAATGGTACTTTCATAATTTTAATACTTGTCCATTGATTTTATTTATTTATCTTTTATTCTTTAGCCTAGAGAATGTATTTTTGTGTTTGTTATTTTTATTTCTGACGGCCGTTTTTTCAATAAGTAAATACGATACTTTTGAACAATTTTAGACGAGAAAAATGTTTGTGATTGCCAAAAGATATACGCTTAAAAGTTTCATTAAAATCTGATTCAGATTAAACCAGTAACCCCCCATTATATGGAAAAATATGTAGGTACGTACAGGCTTATATTGTATACCTACTTATATTATTTATATAAAATCGATGATAATAAAAGTTTTCATATTCAAAATAAAGCCACTGGTAATAATTTATGAATACAATGATAATAATAATTATTAGTGTTAGTAAACTGTTCTTTTTTTTAATAATTAACATTGTTATTTAGGTAGCACTATATCGACAATAAAAACGTTATCATCACTATGAAGTTAATAAATTCTAAAAATATAGCTGTAGTTATTAATCGTTTTGTGTATTTAAATCACGCTATTATAGCAAAGGTTAATAAACCACATTGTTGGTAAAAATATTAATAGGTTACTAATTTATAAACGCAAAACTGTTATGTTCTAATTTTTCTTGTCACAAAATCTGATTTAAAGTAAACTATACTTTTTTGGTTACCTCCCAAAAGTCTGACAACCAAATTTATTTTACTTTCTTAAACATTAATTTTCTCAGCATGAATGAATTTTTTCAATTTTTGAAATAGTTTTTTCTACCTATTTAAAATTTAATTAAATTTTACAGGAGCTCATTACAAATTTATTTACCTTCCTTTTTCCATATTTCTCTTTTGAATTTTACCTCATTTATTTTGTAATTATTTTATTACACTATACATAATTACTATATGTAAATATAATATTCACTTAAGTTATAATTGTATAAGTTTGTAATGAATGGAAGAAAATTAATAATAATTTTTGAAAGCATTTTTGCTTCAGTTTGATATCTTATAAGTTGGAAAAGAGATCTCATGCGACTCATAGAATTAATTGAGCTAGTATTCTACAATAGCGCATCTGATTTGGTCCCACTAGAATACTCTTATTTTAAAAGTTTAAAAATTTTTTGAATTTTGTTAGTGAAAACGTGAAGGACAATATATTTAAACTCAAAATAATTCCAAATATACCAAAAGCACCGATACCAAAATGGTTAACATCCGAGAAGAGTACAAATTGTGGTAAAATTTTATTTTAGCATACAAATTCGAAGCGAATCAAAAAAATTCGATACCCAAGTAAGAGTTTAAATTTTTATTGCGTAAATGGAAGTGTTTTATTACATCACCGTTGAAAAAACTGACTTGAATAAAATAACACTTGCCAAGAGAAAGAAATAAGAGAAGTGTTAATTGTAATTCGATCAATTCGTTCAAATATTTATTATTTTGTTGAAAAAACTACTTTCACTTTAACAAACCTTAATTTATTTAACAAGCGACAATCTAATGTTATTTTGGTAAAAATTTGGCTAAAATAAAATTGTAATCGTCATTATCTTGCAATTGTTCTCATCTGAAGCTATTAAAATGCATGCTAATTATGCTTTTCAACCACATTGAACTTTGTTGTAATTGGGCAGTATGGCAGTATTGCTCAGCCGTAGTAAATTGAAATATTTTAATATCTACAAAATTGCAGAATTAATCTTCATTTAAATTAAAAAAATAATTTAAAAGTAATTTGAATATTTAAAATATAAAAAGATGCAAAGAATATTCATAATGCCATGGTAATTACTAATAAGTATTTAAATTAAAAAATTATTATGTGACCTAACCATGCACCTAACCTGCAAAGTACAACAATAATACCATTATCACAAAAGAATTTAATCTAAAAACGTTGTAGAATATAATATTTTAAGAGCTTTAATTTAAAGTAAAATTTGATGAAAATGAGTTATAGGAAAAGTTTGAAGTATTAATTACGTAGCCAAGTTAAGGCTTGTTAACTTTTCACAGTTAACATCTGTTGTATGCTGTATCTGTTAATTTAAATTGTTTTGCTTAATAGAATTACCAAAAGTTATATTTTTTTACCAAAGAGGTATAAATATTCCCAAGTCTAATATTTAATTAAAATAACAAATTTCTTGACTTCTAAGAAACCGTGGAAAATTTATTTCACTTTAGTAAGTTTCTTTTGTACCAAAACCAATCGTAGAAATTTTTTATTAACTTTTAATTTAGTTTCCCTCTCATCACACTTCTTGTTAATGGAAATAATATTATATTAAAAATAAACTTTTAAACAAGATACCTTATTTATATAGATTTTCCATGTTATGTTGCTCTCAAAATTTGGATATTATTTTTGAGAATAAAATTTCCTCGAAAATAAATAACAGTTATTTTACGTAAACAACATAATTTTCCATAATACTTTGAAGAGGAAATTAACAAATTTAAAGTTTACTTGATGTATTTTAAAAAAAAATATTGAACCACAATTTCCAGCAAACTTTTTTTATTGTCAAATGATGGAGGCAACAGAGTAAATTTAAAAAAGTATTACAGTAATTACATCTTTAAGGGAGCAGAAAAGTACTATAGGATTAAATCCATTGCCTCGAGTGAGCCCGAGTGGTTTTGGGGGTCAATCAAGTTCACAAATGCAATTACTGCAACAACTTTTCATTTTTTCTGCCACAACATTCAAGTCAATTAAAAATGTTCTTCTCCTTTCAGTTTGTAATGCGTTTTGTTAAATATTTTTGGTTTACTTAGTAAATAAAGCAGATATTTTGCAGTTTACTGTTATAATTTTATAAAGCATAATACACGCTAATGTCTATTGAATTAAGGAAATTCTACCAAATAATATTTATTGAATTAATTAATAGTTATTAAAATACAGTAATTTACTGAAAATTTATTTTTACACTCAGAAATGTGAGGCCGTAGGCTGAACTAAACATCGCCGAGTTTTAATCGCCTTGCCGAGCTGGATATACAAGATTACGCACAAAACTTCTCCTACATATCTCTGCAAGCTAAAGACTGCAGGATATCGTAAGCGCTTGTAAATGGAATAAAATGATATACAGTAATAAAGTTAAAAAGTGAATAACAAACATTAATAATATAAATAGTAAGTTTAATGTCAAAATAATGTACAAATTTAATACAAAAGTAAAAACGGGTTAAAAACATTTAGATATATAATAACAAATAAAAATTAAAAATTACGTTTTACTGCTAAAAAATTTTTGACGTTAATACTGGAGGGATATCTAAAATTTGTTAGGGTACTCTAAAGAATTAGTGTAACAATCTATTTTGAAAATCCAACTGTCAATACACTCCGAAATAACAGGATTATTGAAAATGATTTGAAAGGATTAAACATCCATACAGAACCAACTACGAAAATAGCTAGGAATATTTGTTACAAAATGATTCAAAAATGTATTCAGAAAAAGGTTTTTTTTTTAAACAAAATGATATCGTGGATTCAGTTTTTATTACCTACAATAAATTAACCACTTTGTTAATTTGTGGTCAATGTTAAACAAGGATACGACATTCACTTTAATTACACATGTCGCACATTAAACAAGAACACTGCGCGAACGGGAGTGGACGTGTTAGACGCAACAACGAGCATTAAGTGGTTAAATTAAAAATATTTAAATTGATACGATTTTAACTCAAGGAAAATTATATTTTATAGCGCCAAATATCAATAAAATTAAGTAGGTACATATTTCAGTTATGAGTGTGTAAATGTGGATCACTAATGTTATTTATGAGATTTTCTTTTTAATTTTCAATCACTATAGGCAAAAAATATTAACAAAACGCTGTCTAGCGGCTGAAATTTTAAGTATAGTAATGGCTGGCGTAAACAGTATAACGCATGCGTATATAACGCATAACTTATTTGACAGCTGTCAAAAATACTGTTTGAGCCATCTATTTTCCATCTTTTGCAGCGCCCTCATCGATAATATTTTATGCCTGTAGCCGTGAAAATTGGGCTATCTACAGGCACTCACTGTTAAATATGTAATTTCGGAAACTCCGAGCAAGTTGCGATCGGAATAATTAAACTTTCTTCTATTACATCCCAATAAAATTTAATTCAAGTCGCCAGATTAAATATAATCACTACATCTTGCTAAATAGTATAATAAGAATTTAATTAGATTTTCTTTATTTAACATTTTACCGTTTTTCTCAAGAAAATGATATGATATAATACCACGATGCTCAGACACGAGCGGTTCCTGTAAGAAGAATATTTTCTATAATTTAAAAATGTGTGTTAAATAACTACTACTCATGTTGTAAAAAATATAAATAAATTAATATATTATTCGTTTAAACGCAAAGAAGTACATAAAAAAGATATTTTAATTAAGTTTTCAATTTAAACAAAATTAAAAATTCAAACATTGTTTTGGTTAGAGCATTGAAACTTGAATCGAATTATTTTTCCATGGCTGACATAAAAACTAAAAGAAATTCCGTTTTTAAATTTAAATTCTTATAGTTAACTTTAATTTATTTATTTTAGTTTCAATTAAATAAATGAAACATTTTTATTAAATTACTTTTTTTAATTTAATTCGAACTAACTTTATAAACTTATCGGGGCTAACAAGGTAATTTAAAAATATCATTATTGTAATCCGGCTCGACTAAAAGCAATTGAATATTTATAAAGTTAAAATTAACTTTTTAAATGTAATTTTCAGGTATCTTACAAAGAGACAAAAATATTTGTTATTAACAGCACAGTCTTCACTTGTTCAAGACATTACATTTCTACCAGAGGCGCCTTAACATACTTATAATTAAAATCTTCCTTAACTAAATAAAAAAATATGTAAAAGTATTTAATAAACAATCATCGTAAATAACCCTGTGTAATAATAGATCATTATATTTCTACTATAATGAATATAAATAACAATTTCAATTTTGCTATATTTACCTCTAAAGGTATTGCCTTAAGCTTTTCCATCATCGCACCGAAGCTTCGTATGTTACAAACATCAAATTGTATTACTTTTCATTCCAATTCTTTACTCCTTTTTACATAGCTTTCTAAAGCAATTACATTTGTGACCTTTATGCGGTAGAGAAATTATATATAAAAAATTGCGCCTCTTCAAAACACCAAATATTATCCTATAAATTTTTACATAAGTTAAATTAAAATTTGGATGGAATAAAAGAGTTGAGTAGTTGACAGTTTAATTTGATGATTTTCTTTTTCATTATTTTCACAAATAATTTTTAATAAAATTTAAATTCAA
The DNA here is from genome assembly GCA_905340355.1 of Rhagonycha fulva. NCBI lineage: Eukaryota > Metazoa > Arthropoda > Insecta > Coleoptera > Cantharidae > Rhagonycha > Rhagonycha fulva. The sequence goes on from HG996559.1 coordinate 8,634,773, forward strand.
ACGTGGCTAAAAATGGGTAATTTAAGTCGAAAAACTAACTTCTTGCATTTTACGGTTGTGATAAGAAGGGACACCTGTCCACTTGAATAACTGCTGTTTGCCACAGTTTGAAAGTCAGGTATTTGTGTATTTATCCAGATTAAAGATTTACTTGGCGAAAGCATATTTTTAATAAAGAAAACAACTTGGTTGTTAGGTCATCATCAAACTACAAAATAAAGAAATACAAAAATACATGGATTAGGATCATTTTTTAATAAAATATTCAGTAAAATAAAAATGAAATTTTGCGATTTTTTTGGCGAAAAAATTTCAAAAAAAAACCCAAATGGCTATTTTAAGAACAGTACCTATTAGAAAGAATATTTTTTATAATGTTAGTACTTTCTTCAAAAATGATAATAAATCTCTTTGTTTGATGATAAATTGCTAATTAACGCATATCATTTTATTATACGCTCATACAGTTAAATTTTTGAGTGAATTTGAATGCAACATCATAGATTCAACAATATTGATTTTCATGCCGGAAAGAAATCAAAATTACCGTACACGACACTCAATTAAAAATGATTATCAAGGTTTGAAATTTGAAATTACTATTACCCTTTAGTGGTGCACCGTTTTGACACATTTATTATACTTATTATACATGCCATGATTTATTTAAATTACAAACATAAATTTTTTGAACACTAGTAAAGCAAAGGAAGTCGACTAAATCTATAACTTTACATTTGAATTTGAATTTTAAATAAGAGTGGTCGATCAACCCTAAACAAAGAGGCTCACTGAGCGATTGCTCAATGGATCAACAGATATATATTTCTCTCGTGATTATTATTGTTCTTATAAATGTAATACTTTAGGCCTTTTCAAATCTTGGGTCAATTATGTAGTAAATTTTATTGCATGAGTATATTATCAAAGTGAATTTTGAAATTAATTTATTATTCCGGTTACCGAGAAGGTCTTTGTTGTTTGTTTGGAGATACAATTATTACCATTCTATGTCAAAGCTGACTATATTCATAATAATTATTATAGAACATACATACCTTTACCAGTCTACTTTAATTATCTGCATATGGCTTTAGTATTATATTTTATATACCACATATAACTCTAAAATATATACACAAACGTGAATGCTAAAATAACACTTTTATAATTAAAATACAGCATGAACTGGATCTGACAATTTAAATTACATATAAAATGCCTGTCAGAGTTAAATAACATCAACAAATAATTCAACTATTAATTCGTTTAATAGTTTATTATTAAAGTAATATGTAATTACTAAATTAGTAAAAATAAATATTGGATTTAACGCAAATGCTTTTTATGTGCAATTTATTTTATTGCATTGTTAATTTAATAGCATTGCAAATACGCAGTGTGGTTCTTCAGTTTATCAAAAACATAATAGATGATATTATAAAATACTCTGGTTTATGAAATTGGAAAATATAATATATTATGATGATATCATATAATATAATATACCTACTATAATTATTATAGACTGATAAATTCCTAATAATAAGATGACGAGCTTAATGGATTAACGAGCAATCAGAATCTTGATTAAAAAACCATATTTTCATAGTAAGGCCCGAAACTAGCCATTTTAACAAATATAACTGCTTTTTTTTTCCTAGTTTTTTTACTAGGAATAATCACAAAAAATATTTGTATAGTTTTTCTCTAAAATAATTTTGAGAGAAAAAAAACCAAAAGTTCTGAACCAATTCTACATCTTGTATAAAAATTTGCAAAATAAAACTTTAAACAAATTTCGGAACGAAAACTCTAACGAAAAGATAATAAAACTTTAAACATAAACTGCATTTAAGGAGCTACACTAAATAAAATTTGCGACTAAAAGCAAACAAAACATTTTCGCTATTGGGCACAATAATAATGTATAATTTCCGATGTTACTTACATCAAAGAAAACTCTATTGTCGACACCAAATGTAAGCAAGAGAACGTAAACATGCAGAACAAGATTACTAACAATCCATTCGATTGCAACAAGTTAAATTTGTTTAACTAGAAATATTAAAATTGAACTCGTATAAATACTTAAGTTTTCTTTACCTAGTTTTTACTTTTTTATCTACATATTACCTACGTTTTCCATGAAAATTTTGTGATATACATGTTTTGATCTTATTATCGAACTCTTAAACAGTAAGGCTATTTTTATGTAATTTTTTCTTCTCTTCTTTCTTCTTTAGAGCCTTTATCTATTTTTGTCTTTTATTTGTTTGTGATCTCCATGATAGGACCCTTTTTGCCCATCTATCATGACTTTGTCAGGCGACATAGGTACTAGCTTGATAGTATAACTTTTTAAGGTAACCTTGTAGAAGCCCTAAAACTTTCAATTTTTCTGAATTTATTTTTTGCAACATAAAGCTTACATCTACTCAAGTCTACTTAGTAAAGTAACTGATGAATTATTTCATCATTTGTAATAATTTTTTACTTTGCAAACATTGAAATGTCGAGCTGTCAGTAATTCAAAAATAAATAATAAGAAATAAGTACTTTTTATCTACTGTAGAGGAAAAATAAGAACCTCATTTCAGTATTAAAACTGTCAACTAAAATAAAGTTGATATTTTAATACTAAATTGCAAAAATTACATTTCAAAAAATTTCAATTTATTTTTAAAATAATACGTATGCTGATTTAAGATTAAAATCAAACTTTAGGTTAAATAAACCTTTCAAAAAACTTCTTAAAACTAAAAGGAAATTACTTTTAAGTTTTATAATTTATAAATATGTCAAGTACGGCAAAATATGATGTTGGAAAGATACCATTTTGGCATGCTTTTAAGAAGAAAATTGATAATTTATTGATTTAATTTGGTTAAAGTTTCGTGTTTTCCATTTAATAAACGGTGTATAACTTCATTTTAGCAATTTTTTGAAAATTTTCTTAATACCTACTTACATTATTGTAATTGTAATCAGTTTTATATTTTTGTACAAGCTAAAAGAAAACTTAAACTTTTTAATGATTACCAATATGATCTATGTTTCAGTTAGCGTCCATTCTTATTGACCGTAAGCACTAATATAAACGTAAAAATTAACTTCACGCTCAGGATTAATATTACACTTTATAATGTTGTCCTTTGTTATATAATATGTATACAATGGTAAATAATAAATTGATTCGTGGTTAATGTAGTGTAACTTGACAGTAAATATACCGAAAGTAAATATTATTCAAAATTACAAACGTTTTTTTATAAAATTCTGATTTTTCCAACTACAGTTATTATTAACTGCATGTACTAATTTAAAACATCGATGTAAGTGAAAATCAAACATTTTTGTGTACTTCAGTATGTACTATAATTTTCCCTTTCATGACATGAGGTTATTGGAATCACAAGATAAAATAAAAAAATTAAATAAAAAATTTATTTAATTTTGCGAAAAAGTTCGTGGATTCCAAAAATTAAAATGATACAGTAAAATACCAATTAGTTAAAGCAAAATTCGTTACTTAGTTACTTTTGTTTCGGTTAGTTTTGTGGAATATAAAAACAAACCAACTCATATTTTTTGTATTTACTTCTGTAATCTTATTTTAAAATCGATGCGATTCTAAGCATCGCACCGTATTCTTTGATGTAATACATTTACCTTTAGAATGTAGTTAATAGAATTGATGTATAGCCAGCCCTTCTCGTATGATTATTAAATTTATTTAGAAATAGAAAACTCAAAAGATATAGAAAAGTAGGTAATAGATTTATTGGTGTAATAATAATATATCGCCATTTCTTGAGAAATTAACTGCGTCTATTATGAATTTCTTTATGAAATTTTATACCCGATAAACATTTACCAAGGTTCCAGCAAATTTATTTAGTAATTAATTATGGTTTTAAGTTCACCCTAAAGTTGTTCGGCTCATTTTACACTGCTCATTTTCATTTTATGTACTTATATAATAATCTTTCACATCTTGAACATCTATTATCTGTTTACCAAATAACTTAGAATCTGTTTCTTTTATTACCTTGATACTTGCTTTTCTCACCTTAATACAAAGTACTTCAAAAAAGCAATTTCAAATTATAAAAAAAGAATTCATAGTTTCAAGTATTGCTTTCCATTTTTATCAAAACACATTTCTATGGTTGTTACTCGGTGATATAATATATTCAACGATATTTATTTAGCCAGCAATTTTCCTTTTCATTATTCTGGTATTTTTTCTTTCATTTCAAATAACTTTGTAAAGATACATTTTAGGGTGACAGTTAAATATAACTTTATTATTCAAAATTAAAGAATCTGTCAAAGAGTGTTAAAATATACCCAGTATTTTATAAAAGAAAAGTTAAAGTTGCAATAATTTTTAGTCAAAACCTTATTATCACATTTTAAAGAAATTCTATTCACACCAAAATATTAAAAGTAATTTACCTTATCAAAACTTAGGATTAGCCAATAAAGGTTTTAGTACTTATTACATGGAGGAACCACCTAGTTTTAAAACTTAAATCTGTGCCTTAATCTTAAAACTGTGCCTCTTAATGAACAGATTTATCTCTATTTTAAAATAATGCATTTTTAAAAAGTTTATTAGTTTATTCCTAACCTAAAAATTGTCTAAGAACTATTCACTAGGAGGCGCAGAAAAGTCATGAAGTTTGTACAAAGAGAAACACATTTTGTCGTTATGTTCTTACATTACCCAACTTTCTCAAATTTCTACGCAGTCTAAACACCACACAAATTTATTTTTTTAAGTTTCGACTATGGCACTTTGAAAAACATACTTAAAAAATCCTATTATTGAAAAGTTTAATGTTTAAAAATATTTATTTTAACAAACAAATTTATGCTTTTGATATTTGATAAAATTTAACCATATTAAAATTGTTAAATACATACTGAATATTGATTACCATGAATGGCAATAATTTATTCTGACGCTATGAGATTCATGCCATATCAGCAGAAATACAATAAATTATCCGAGTGCAAAACCACAAGTTCTGCACTGTTGACCGTTAATCGAGTTTCAACATATAGCTACATTTATCTATCCTGTGTTCCAGTCTTTTATTATTTAAGATTACATATTACATTTCAATTTTACATGTTAAGTTTTGTCGTGTAGATCGTCGTAAAACTAAGAGAACACTTTAAGGAATGTATTATAAATGTGTGATTTAAATTAGGTACCTACTAGTAATAGCCCAGTAATATTTTTTATTACATTAAATTTGTTAAGAAATTGCTAATATTAATTATGAACGTAGTTAAAAAGTAAGCCAAGCAAAACATAATTGCTCAAGATGTTGTTTATGGATACTAACAGCTTTATATTAAAAATATGCAATGCTAATAACTTCCAATATTACCAAACGTAAATGTTCTTTAAAATTAAACTTCATTTATATTAAAAAGTAACATTATGTCGTAAAAGTCATCGCTCAGGAATAACTTCGGTTAACAAATTGACCCTATATAATTTGGCTGCATTTCAGCTTTATATCAGCCCGCGTTAGATAACTTACTCTCTCCCACATATCCCCAAATTAGGGTGCATTAAACTCTACCCCCACACTAATCTACGTACATGTATTTTGGGGCAGGCTTTTACTGCATTATGCGGCGTTTCCACAGCTTCTATAAGGATTAATGTTTTTAAATTAGACCAATTTTCTTTAAACAACTTTCGATGTATTTACTTTCACTTCCAGGTTTTTTAAATACTTTAATTCATACCTATAATAGCTTTTCTAAATATATTTCTAATAACATTAATTATGGTTAAATCAACAAGTGCAAGGTGGAGATTTAGCAACAAATATTTCAAACGGAGATACTCGATCACATTCGTTCATTATAAAATTAATTATCTTTGTGGTGCAGTGATGCCACTAGCACTTTACATGGTGGAACGAATTCAGATTGACGTATTGAGAAATAGATCATTTTCAGCACATCATCCCGCTGAATAGGTGACCCTAATTAAACATTATTCCCTTTTATGATACCATCTACCATTCTGTAATTAAACCATACCATAGTATAATAACAATAATCTTTATTTCCGACAGGTAAACTCAATAAATAGGAAAAATAGGTACAAGAAAGAAAAATGTACAGCATAAAATGTTTTGTGTTCGGAGAATTTACATTTTACATTCTGGATGTTGTAAAATCTTTAAACGAATAATTATTTTTATGTTACATTTATGTGAATTAAACAGACTTTAGGGACTCTGTCTCCTCATATTATTCCACCTTTTACAGATTCAGTTCTTCTCCAGGTACAATGTTGATGTAACAATTGCACAATAATTATTATTAATAAAGTCATGGTTTTAGCTGACTATATTTTTTACTAATTTTGAATTGTTTGTAAATAATAACATAAGATAATACTTGCGTTGTTCATTATTGACCAATGATTATTTGCATAAGTTGTGAGGTCATTTAAATACATGCTAATTTTTTTTCATTAAGTTCAATAATATTAAACGTTTATGAATAAATTATTATACTTTGAGTATATTTTACAGTTTGATAATTTTATATTTTAGTTCTAAAAATGTTTTTCTTCCTCGTATTGCTTCTTGACAGAAGCGTCGTGACTAATTTAATATGTTATTATTAAAAGGCTTTCTTGGCAGATTCCTTTCAGTGGTTTGCTATTGCCTTCCGAAGGGAGACAGTCATAATGAAGTCGGATAAATTTTGTAGCCGAGTTGGAGATCAAACCTAGGGCTTTTAGTCTAGAGTCCGGTCTTTAGCCCGTTGACTTAGCTCACATCTCTATTTACATAATATTATAACATTACATATTACATATCAATATACATCACAATAAAACAAAGTAATAACTATAAGAAGTTAGATAAAATTGTAACGCATTTGTAACAGTTTTTCATCCTGTTATAGTCCCGAATGGTGTTTACCACCGATAAGACTTAGTTGTAATTGATACAACATTTTTCTTTTAATTGTGCTTTTCTTTTTTAAACAATTCTCGTAAATTACAATTTTTATCAACAACAATGCATTTGAATTTGTATTTGTATAAAGCAAGAGATCATGCGACTGCAGATTAACCAAAATGTTTTTAATAAGATGCGCTATGCACATTATACGTCCACAATTTAAAAAAAAAGTAACGTTTGGAGCTTTAAAGTGTAAACGTTTAGTCTTACGAGGGGGAGTTTCTTGCCCCATTTTTGCGCTTTTTAAGATATTTTGACAACTTTTGTTGAATCCGTTTTGGATACTGCAATAATTTACGTGCTTGACATCTTTCGTTTGGCCAAACATTTTTGGAAATACTTTTTACATCGCTTTCGTTGCTTACGTTAAAACATTGCCATTCTACGAGCAACAATCAACATCCAGTACAATATGTTCGTCATCATCAAAGATTCTGTGGGGCAGGTGTTGAAGGTGTTGATGCTTTGATTCAAGTTCTGGTAATTCACCCAAATTAATTTTACTATTAAATGAAAAACTTCAATACAAGCAACTTTGTCGTCAGGAGTAATATTATGAGGATCAGATTTATTGATAAATAAAACTTATTTAAGGCTATCATGTAATTTAATTTAAATTAAAAAGATAATATTTGTACGTTAAATTTTATTCAAAATACAACAGCAAACTTAATTAATTTTGAACTCAAAAATAACGACTTACACCAAAATGACTTGCTCGGTAATGCAAAAACACATTTAAGATTTTAAATAACTGCTAACCTTTGTACCCACAAATCAGGGTAAAAATTGATAATAAAATTTACTAAATTAAACTCTGCGCGCCTATGTACACAATATTTTTAAGATTTTTTTGTTTACGCATATAGTTAATTTCTTCTTAAACAAATGATAACGTAAAATAGCATTATTTCCACACATTAACTGTAAATCCAAACCAAAACAATATTGATGTGATATAAAGAAGCATCTACTTTATCTAAATAAACTTCTTACAAAATACCAAGGTCTCTGCTTATCAAAATCTTAACTTTGAAACTTGACAAATTTTTCGAATAAAATATTTATATTTTCTCATGCAGGTTCTGAATTTGGAAAAACTAGAGTCAATCCACAATTCATTCATTCATTCATTAGGCTTTTTACGTTCTAAGTAGAACATTGCTTTTCCCTTTTTGGGAATTACAAATCCGATTAGCGGGGTGGATTAGTCCCCATATTACCTATTTCCGATAAATCAATATCTATTTCACCACACCGTGTGGATGTCCACTGAAAGGCCGAGCTAAGAAATTCTGTATAGTCCGCAATTTGAACCCAGAATTTCCGCTATGTACTCAAGCAGCGGTCACATCACTCCACGGTTGTGGCTTTGGCTGTGGCAGTCAATCCACAACAGTTGTTAAATTCAACAGACAACATCGTGTGCACTTTTCAAAAAATAACAGAATTATCTTTTAGGATAATTTTCTCAACGATTCGCAAAATACCTTTAATAAAACTATCGTCTCACATTTTTCGTGCGCTTCCCAAGATGTCTTCCATACAAAGTCCTCTGATCTTCCTTTCCAACTTTCAAAAATTAAAACTTTTTAGAAACGCCACACTTTCCGGTAAAAGAAATTTAAATTACCATCAACTTTTGATTATTAAATTTTATTATTTTTAGGAGTCAAAACGGAAATTTTAATATTAACTAACATATTGCAAAATTATATGCTCTATTGCAACCAAATTAGGCAATTCAAATTTAATTCAAAAGACAATTTTCTTTTATTAAAGTACGTGTAAAGCAAGCTATTTTTGACGTTTTGATAAAAAAATAAACTTTAAATTACTGAAGAGATATACAAAAAGATTTCTATAAATTTTAGGAGGTCATTTAGCTACGTCATCGTCCCGATATCAAGAATTATAAGAATTACAAGAATTAGAAAATAACTAATTTTTTATAATAATTTTTTCTAGTTACCTATAGAAAATAATATGGCATATGAAATAGTCAATAACAAAATCAATATCAATTATTAAAAAACGTTATTCATTTGAATAATAATTATAAAATAATATTTTTATTATTTAACTGTAAGAAATACAGCAAATTACCAAGAGAAATTAAACACAATAAAAACATATTTTAAAATTTAAAATAAAATAACTATTATTTATAAAAAAAACTTTGAAATAGAAATGTTATGTCTGCAGTTTTTCTAGCAATTTAAAATATTTACATAAGAATAAGATAATTAAGACTTAAGGGCAAAGATAATATTGTTGAACACGAATATTTCGACTTCAAAACCTGAATTAAAATTCTTTTAATTATTTTTAATGTAAAATTATATCTTCGTATATTACTAAAAATAATTTCCAGATTTTTATACTGCAGGAGTTGCAAGAAAAACATGAGGTATAAATGGATTTAGGAAGTTTAAAGTAAAAGCAGTGTTCTTAACCCAAATTGGTCAAACCAAAGTCAAATTCAAAGTCTATACTCACTTTTAAGATTACTTTGAAAGCCTAAAGCACGTTTTTAGCTCGGTGTTACTCAGATGAAACTATATCGTTCGGTTGCTTCACCTAAGCTTATACATGATAAACTAACAAACTTGAGCTGAGTTAGCTCGAGCTAACAAGTGCATGTGTACGGGACATTTTTAACTGAATTTTAAGTGCACTCTAGCTCCCAAACCAATAAGAATTTTACAGACAAATTTCATACTTGAAATTTTTACGTTGAGGCTTTAAGCCGATTAGATTTTGGTTAAAATCGATTTACGAAAACTTGAGAGTGAGAATGATGCGCATGAAAATAAAAATATTTTTTCCAAAATAGCACACATTGAACAATATTCAGCACAACTTTTATGCTTCAGATTATCAAAAATGTCTGAGCTAACTTTACAAACAAATATAAATGGAATAAAAAATAATACAATATAAAACAGAAAGGAAAACTCTTTAAGTCTTACTTCAAAAAACGAAGGAAAAAACGTAATTCCGCAAAGTGCAGTGGATAATTTCTCGCAGTGAAAGTGAAATATTCCACAAGGAATTAAAGCTATAATATGAACAACAAAACTATTTATAGTAGGTATCATTATTATTTATTAGTACTATATCTTATACAATAATCAAAACGTACCATGGATAATTCTTAACATTGAAAGGTTTTCTTTTTTAACAAAACTTCAACAAAGATTTTTATTTTAGCTATTAGTATGATCATAAATCAGGCAAACATCCCTATTTCATTGTAGGATTACGCTCCTGACAACAGGACTTGAAACAATGTTTTATTGCTGTAAAGTTATCAAATTCTTAAGTAAATTTTATTTTCTATTAGCCTAATTTTTGCACTTTCACTTTGGCCTTATAATTTGTTTCTTTAATAATGTATAATTTATTGCATTAAAAATTTTTTTATTAAATAAAAATCGTAACATAATCCATCATTTAATAACAACTTTACAATTAAATCACATTTTGCTGTAGTACATATTATTATTATACTTGTATTGGGGACATCAAAAAGTTCGGTAAAAATGAATTACAAATGAATCCCAAAAGTGATTTGTAGTAAAATCAATAAAAGGTCAGTTTTTAAAAGTGAAATTGATCCAAGCAACAGTTGGATTTTGATTCAATTTTTAATAGTAGTTAATTTTAACATTATTTGTTAAAATAGAGAAAGTTGAACTAAAATAAATTAGATTCTGAAATAAAAGTTTGGTAGTTTGGAAAAACTTTACAAAAACACCGGTGATGGTAAACGCTTTAATGACAAACAAAAAATAATTAAGAGGTACGTTTACAATTCCAGAAGTAATTGCAATGTATTCTGGCTATACAAAAATGAACACACAGTACAATGAATACAATACCGTGTCACAATTATTGACAGTTATTAAATACAAAATGAATACAAAAAGCTAAAAACACGTTGGTTACACAAGTTGGAAACAATTATATTTACTTACGTAAGAGCTCTGGTAAGTTTACAGCTTATAAGGTGATATGTACTCCGTTCTAATCGAAAATACTCTGAAACATTTGTCAATGGTCAATAGGCTACAACTAATTGAAATTGACAATTGACACAGAACACTGCTCAGAGATGTAAAAACTGTTGGACCAGTAAGAGAAACGATGTCGATGACCCCAAACAAAACTAAACCATCCAGATAATAAAAAACTTTTTCCTAGTGATTCGAAACCAAAACGAAAGATACCTTTTAACTTTATCTTTTACTTTTTTTATTTGTAGTTGTGTGCAATTGAAAATGACGTAAAAATCTCTTCAAAACAATATTGTCGCATTTCAACAAATACAAAAGCTTGAGCAAATATTAGCGGATATAGAAGAAGTATCTACGCAATTTCAAGAAATTTTGATTGTTAATCTTAACAAGAGATTAGACATCGATTCATTATTACAATCAAGAATCTAAACAAAAGTTTATGCGGTTGATAGATAAGGGAAAATTTCAGTAGCCAAAGCACTTTAACATTTAATTGAAGTTTTGCATGCAAGAAATATATAAACAACATAAATTGAAAATAATTTTTAAGATTTATGTTGAATGTAATACAATTATTATATAAATACATGCATATTTTAAAAATTACAAATCTAAAATCAACTGAGTAAATATAATTTCTACAACGACTGATGTAGTTTACCAATGCATACGTTTGTATATTTAAAATACACAAATTAAATACCTTATCCCATACTTACATTTATTGATATGTGCTCATTTTATAAATTGAGTTTAGTTAACTATAAAATGTTGATATATAAATATGATAGGGCAAAATAATTTATATATTATTTTATTTTATGTAAGTAATGTAGTGTAAAAGAAAAATTGCAAATGTGAAAACGTTTTCCTTATCTTCTCAAACGAAAACTTGCTTTATGTTAAATGGAATGATTACACAAGTAGATGTTGATTTATCAACTCGCAATTGATAATAAACCAACTTATACTTACTCTATAATAGTGAGGCTGGAATAATCCATAATCGCTTAAAGTTTCCAATCGCTTCGTTCATTGAAAATTTGTTAAATACCAAAATTTTCCTAATAAACTTCAATGAACTGACAGTCTATGTAAATGTCAGTTAACAAATTTTTAGTGATAAAGTTAAAATATTTATCAAAAATTTTGTTTTTAAAGAAAAGCTTTCATTTTCAAATTATTTTACTAAAAAATCAGAGAATGCATAAGTTGTGGATTGTAGTAAATTGGATTTATGCATGGGGTCCAATCATTCGCTTAATTTTACTTTTGGTACCTTGGATGAACACGTTCCAACTACTAATGTTTCATTTTCCTGTCATTCTATACAAAGTTGTGTTTGATATAATTAATTTTTTTAACTCTTAGTACTTTAACTTCACTCCAAATTACCGTAACGTTGCCAATGGTGTATAGAATTCCACACCAATAATCTTTGATGTTAAGTGGAGTAATGTAATCCTTCCAAAATTAAAATTCAACATATTTTCAATCTACTAAGGTTAATTTAATGCTTAGATATTTGACCCTTCTGCGACCGTAAAAAAATGTATGTCGTTACAAAATCTACAATCCATCTCCTAACTACTACATCAAACTGTTCGATTGCCTGATTTGTTTATGTTCGGTTACATTCATTGACATTAGAGATCATCAAAATTTATATGAAGTAACCTGCGTTCTTTAAGTTTGCACTTTAACGGAATACTTTTATTACGAAACTTGGTAATTCCCAAAGAATATACAATTTCGAATTAGAACTTTAAATCGGTTTTTTGCATTAAAGTCAAAGTATTAAATTTTATTGTAAAATTTAGCAATCATTTTCACAATGGGTTTACAAATGTCGTATGAAAATGAGAGATTTTATTGAATTTTCGATAAATTTCTCAAGCAGTGGTAAAATACAAAAAAAATTTGACAGAATAATAAATTGTTTTACCACTGTGTACTACCTATGAATAGTTTTAGCAAGTTGCAGCTATAGCAGATTAAACCAAAATTTATTATTTTACTAGTTTCTTGAATAAAAACTTTTTGATTCATTCGTATATCAATGCAGTAAAGTTTAAAACCACAACAATATTTCAAACTGTTTGAAAGAAATTTCAATGTTTTTTTTATTGGGTTAATCTAGTTAAACGCAAGAACGCATGTATTTAGAAATTAGGGACATCACTCATTCAGTTGATAAAGTAGTGGTCGCACAAATGTTTACAAATTTTATCAGGGTAGCTGGCATATACATATAATATGAGGTTGGGTTTGCTTAAATATCAATATATTTTATCAAAAATTTTATTTATTTCTTTAAGGATTTTCATACTGACTTATAGATTATAAAACTTATGAATGCTTTTAAATAAGTAAGAAGTTAAAGGATGAATTTTAGATAAATTAATACTTGTACGAAGATATAAACTATAACATATGTTTCGCTCTCATTGGAGCCTCTTTAAAACCATAATGTGAAAGTCACGATTATTAAATACCAAATTAATTAGAAATTGATCAACTTTACGAGAAAAAAATTTTAGACACAAAAAAACTTCCAATTTCAATCGTATTCCCTCTGTATATTAGATTTTCAATATTAGAATTTAATAATTTAATTAACAAGCAGTATATTTTATGTCTTAATTCAAAATAAAAGTGCAATCAGAGTAATACAAACATTTCATTTTCATAACATATTTTCTGTAAAAGTAGCAAACGGAGTTTAATTAAAGAAAGAATTTCAAATTTTAGTACCAAAAGCAAGCTATTTGTAAATAAGCATTTTAAATGCACACAATTGAAAAACTCTTGTTAGACGCTTTCAAAAGTCACAAATGTTAACTTTTTCAATTACCGTATTGCAGTTTCACAATACAAAGTTATAACCGGTAGAGTTGTTTTAGTAAAATGAATTGTTTGTACAAAAATATAATCAACTTTTTAGTGCAGTATATTTTCATATTTGAAATGTTTATTTTTATTAATTTGTGACAAATTAATTCCCAAATACATAAAATTTTGATATTATGAATTATTTTAAATAAATAGCAAGTTAATGTAATTAAGCTTCTCCTATCACTACAGTATCAAAATATTAACATTAGCTTCTAAAATAAAACTCCGAATAGATTGCTACAAGCTTTTTCCCCCAAAGCGGCATTTACCCACCTGCAACAAAACGTCACAGGTGCCAGCTGAGCTTAACGTAGGTGGATCGTGGGTAGTTCTTAAATGAAACTAAGTAGTAGTCGATCTTTCACTTTAAGCGCTTTAGCACACATTCGTGACAAAAAACAAGAGTGCCAGAGTGGATTATTGAGGTAACCTGCAGCAACAGTAATAAGCAGCGATTAGTCATCGTAATAAAGCGTTAGCAACACACCAGCCTACCGTTATGTTTTTGGATGTCACAGCTTCTTGCAAACGCTGTTTCATATCTAAAAAAAGCATGCATAATCTACTTTTATAAATATCTAAATATTTATGTAAAAAATATCTATGGCTAAATATCCATGTAAAAAACATTGATAACATAAACTAAACATAACTGAAGTACGTAAATACAAAATAAAAAGTTGCATTGGCAAGACCAAAAGTTCTGTCATGCGATTCACATCTACAAATGGTGTAAATCCTTAAACGTTATTTCTAAACCGACTGATTGATCAATCTGCAACAATACCTAAAAATTTACTTTAAACTACATAAATATTTACAAAGGCAATGACAAACTCTACGTTAAATTTTGCTGTCCACAAACGGGCAAATACGCGGAAAATACTATTCAACCCAAAGTTGAAAAAAATACAATAAAATGTTAAATGCACATCAAACGTTATGATAGTAATCTTGCACAATTACAAACAATAAACATGACACGACACTTTACAAAAATATACACAATTCCTTTACTAAAAAAGGATATTACTTACATATGAGTCAAATAATTGTTCTTATTCCCGAACATACCTACATAAAAAAGGATGTGGCTATTTATACATACAGTATGTATACCCAATTGGCTATTTATACATACAGTAAGTATATTCAATTAGCTATTTATACATACAGTATGTATACAAAATTGGCTATTTATACACAGTATGTAATATGCAATTAGCTAATTAAACATGCAGTTACCGTTAAACTATAGATTTAATTTTAAAATTTTAACTTTCATTAAACAGAATTATTAGTAATTATTCAGTTTAAATTTTTAAAATAAAATTATAATCCACGTGTTAAAACTATATTAGTATAACGGTATTATTTGCGGAGTAAATAGTGATGGTGTTAAAACTTTTTTTTTTATATCATACGGCCTTTAAACTGATAATAGTTATAATAAACGTTATAATAAAACAAAATGTAAAACAAAATATTTAAAAATTTTTCTATTTAGCAACTAACGCAATTTTGCTTTTACAATTTGTATAAGCTTAAGAGCACAACTTCCAGGTATAAAATCTTCTAAGTTCTAACAATAGCTGTAGTACCCAGCAAAAGTGCACAACAAATACAAAATACATTTGTATTTTGAACTAAAAGTAGAAAGAAAACATACGATAACTTTGAATTTTTTGGTTCAAATTAAAGTGCAGTCGCATGCATTATTGTTTCATATTTTTAATTTAAAATAAAAAATTCCGTAATATTTTGCATTTTGTACTTCAAATATAAAATCAATGGTAAACAAAATGTAATTGAAATACATTTATATTTGAAATATATTTATATTTTAATTTTTTCATATTTGAAGTACAAAATACAAAATATTTTAGAATTTTTTAATTTAAATTCAAAACGTGAGATGCAATGTATGAGAGTGTGCACTTTACTTTGAATTTCCAACAAAATTTTCAAAGTTATCGTGTGCTTTCTTACTACTTTTAATTCAAAATACAAATGTATTTTGCCCACCTCTGACTATAATTATTTATAATTGAGTAGTTATTACCAAAATATTAATTGTAATAATAACGCATACCTACAGTCAATATGTATAAATAGCCAATTGGGTATACATATATTTATTTATACTGTATGTATAAATAGCCACATCCCATAAAAAATACTAACAGTCGAATATAAAACTTTCTCTTTTAACATTAATTTCAAATTTTCAAAAGCTAATTCAAAGTTTTTAAAGTTTTACTAGTAATATACCATAAACATGTTCACTTTTAAATAAATTTGACTCAATAGGATTACCAAGTAAATATAAATATGACGTCCATAGACAACCAGCAGTATGGGGTAAATTAAACATAGATAGACTAGAGATCGGGAAACCGCGGTTCTAATCCTGGTTGTGTTGGATATGTGCTGTGATCTAAAAAGTCCAAAATTGATCTGCGGACTACTTGCCAACCCGTCTGCCCAGCGTGACAAATTATGAGCAAAACCCTCTTTCCCCCCACTTAGAGGAAGGTTAAAAGAGGTGGCCTAACGTTCAGGAGTGAACGAATAACGGTTGATGAAGATGACGTCCATTTCTTCATATTTTTTTTGCTTATAATACATTAGAACATTATATTTTTGATTGAAAAGATAATTTTTATATGGAAATTAGTAATGAATATGTCTGATTTGGATTGCTTCTTAGTGTAAAAAGAGAAAGAAAGATTTGGAAATGATGTATAACTCAATTCACGACATTTTGGACACTGCTTTTGAATATTTGCTCTTTATTATCTTTTATATCAGAATAAATAGCTTAGGCTCAAAAAGCTGAAGCTCATGTTCTCGGCTTAAGCTATTTAGTATATAGCCAAAATTAGCAATTTTCCCACTCTATACACCCAAATGCATTACGTACAATGTTTAAAACAACTTGAAAATTCGGATTTTGTTGGGATTTTACAAAAACAATAAATTTTAGAATTCTTGAATTTTCTTTACTCCAACAATTAAATATTGGATATCATCGCTTTTTTAAAGTATTTTCATGTAATTTAATCACAACATTTGTCTGACGCAGTTTATTTTACAACAAGTATTAAAATGATTATTTTACGGTTCGTTAAAGTCATCCATTGAAGGATATTCAATTTTTCAACTTTTTAAATCGTTTTGAACGATTTTTTTTCTGGAAATTTTGCTCGGATTTTACAAAAACGATAGATTAATTTTTTTTAACCTCAAAAATTAAATATTAGAAATCCATCGCTTTTTTCACGTATTTTCATGTATTTTGATCAGAAAATTTGTCTGACGGAGATTATTTTGCAATAAGTATTAAAATTAAACTTTTGCGGTCTATTGAAGTTGTAATATGAAATTTTCAATTTTTTAACTTTCTAAGTTGTTTTAAACGATTTCTTGTCTTTTTTGCCTGCTGAAAATAAGATTTACGCACCCAAATGTGTTATGTACAATGTTTAAAACAATTTGGAAATTTTGGTCAAATTTTACAAAAACGATAGATTAACCTTTTGAATTTCTTTCACCTCAAAAATTAACTATTGGCAATCCATCGCATATTTATCTCCGCATTATTATCTCACTTTTATTATATCATAAAATATCGATATCACTTACCAGCTTCCTGAAAAAGATACTATTTTTTTATCGAAATTGTTATAAAATTATTTGAAACCTAAATTGATAAAAAATTTATAAAAAAACTTAATAATCTAATAAAATTCTTTTTATTTTATAAGTTCTCTATCAACTTAAGTTTCAAATAATTTTGTAATTTTGATATTTATGTATTATAGCTATCCGCAAAGTAAAATTAAGAGAAAAACATATGTCATAGTTTATTTACATATATTGATTTTATCTTTTTTACCTTTTCCAGGTTATTTTTATATATACATATATAACACTCTGCATATTTTGCTATGCTAAAGAAAGCATTTTTTAAATATCCGCAAATATAATTCGATGTTTAGTGCGATTAAACGATTGTGGCAAAGTCATTAGAATTGTAATCCATGACAACCCCAGTAAAAATGATAGAAATTTTCTCTAGCTTAATTCATTATAATATGTAACTATTTTTTCGTAAACTAAGTGAAAACGTAAGAATGCGAAAAGAACACATCAAAATTGATATACCCATCGGTAAAATTTTAAAAAGATTTCTCGGCTTCTACCGTTTTTAATGCAGTACCGAATAACTGAATTTAAATTTTAATATTCCACATTCAAAATTAATTCATTTTAACGCTTCAGTTAAGCTACTTGTATATTTCAATTATAAAAAAACGAATTATATCATATTGATTGTAATGTGGAAAAGGCAGGAGAAAGTAAATAATATAAAGAAATAAAAAGCTTATAATTTAGCAATTTTAAAGAGTATAATGTGACATTTATTGGTGTAGATCGGTAAGCTAAAAGACCTAATAGAAAATTTCTCAATAATTCGTTCTGGCAACGTGAAGTAGTAGCTGTACGAGTTTTGTAACTTTTAATTTCCTTTGGGGCTCAGTGATTGCTTGCCTGATAGAGCTATCAGGTCAATCGATACAGACGACATCTGTTAACACACTTTGATTTTCAATGTAGTAACATAATATGCACTTGTGTACCTTTGTAATATCTTAACGGTTGTCTTGGTTAAATAATAATAAAATAATAAAAGTGTGTTCGTTTAATAAACTAGGTAATATAATATTTTACAATGCTGCTAAAAATTTCTTTATTTGCAAATGTAGGCGGATAAGTTCAAATCCCACTTCCGCCTGTTGCATAAACGTAATGACTAAAGACTGTTCAAATACCCTGATATTACCAAATTATAAAAAATATTATATTAAACTTGAAATAAGCTAAAAATGTAAATATGTACTTTGACCGCCAAAAGCTAAGATTAATTAAAATTATTAATTGGGTTTCATTTTTGGCTTGCTGAAGAATTAAAGTATTTATTAGGTATTATTAAATTTTAAATCCACTATATAATTTAAATAAATAATTAAAATTTTGTTTAACAAGAAAACTTGAAATAAGCAAAACTTATTTTGTTTAGATATTTACCTAGTATAAAATTATTGTATGTTTTTGTTGATTTTTAAAAATTTAGTAACATCGGAATAAAAATTAGTTATCAAATTTCAATAATAAAGTTTGGTTTACATAATAAAATTTTTCAGTTAGGCTATTTTAAAATTAAATAAAAAATTTGATGTTGATTTTATAAATTTCAAACTTTATAAAAGTATTATTGATTTACATAGAAAACTTTTTATTGATAAAGTTTTAAAAGTTTAATAATATTTACCTGATAAATTTGAGACGCTGCTAAGGATTTTGTAAGGTGGATACAACAAAGGAAGTCAGATAGAAGATAAACAAATATTAAGATGTTTTGCAAATAAACTATAGGAATATGTAAAGTTGGATAATGAAGCAAACGTAGATAGGTGCTTTTTATTTAGATGCTAAAGAAAATCTGTTAGCGAGGTTTCTAGAAACTTTATTTACATAATTTTCGAAAAAAATTTTAAATTTTGTTTTGTTTGTTCAGCCGTACAGGTTATTTCAGGTAATCGATAATATTGTTGATCCATGACAAAATCTCATTAATTTATAATGAAAATTGATATAACCAAGTTGCACAACTAAGCAGTAGTAAATAATCATCTAAAATAGAAAATTCAAGAACATGAAATTGTGGTCACAAGTTTTCCAATAACTGAAGTCGAGTTATTTGTTATCCCTAACGGACAAGAAAAAGCTGTATATCAACACATAGATATAATACGAAGTTATTGTGAGATATTTATGGACAGAGTACATGTTTGTACGACGTTGTTTATTTTATTTTCTGTGCCAATGTCGAGAAATGTGTTCGTTTTTCTAATCTATTTAGAAAGCTCTTTCGAATGTTCAACAGTTCATAAGCTTCGTTGCGTTCTAACGTTTAGTACGCTCCGCTCTATAAAAACCCCCAATGCATGAAAATATTTAATTAAATAATTTTATTAAAAATAATTTGTTGTGATTCTTTACCGCATTGTATCTATCAATAATATTTTATTAGCTTAAATGATAATAAATTATACTAACATAAAACATTACTATAGATTTCATAAACAAATAATGACTAGCTTAATAATTGGTTGACTAAGGGTCGATTCCAGCAACTTCAATTAAAACTGACAACGTAATTTTAAAAATTGCTTGGTAATTAAATGGAGATTTATGTAATCAATAGAAGAAATATTTACAAATAGATTGTGTAATTCAAATTACATTTTAATTTCATTCTGATTTGCACGTTTATCTGCTTTAATTAAAATTGTAATCTGAATAAACTACGTATATTTTACATTTTCGTGCCAAAATATATATCAATTTTGAAAAAACTATAAGTACAGATATTTAATAACAGTGC
Source organism: Rhagonycha fulva (assembly GCA_905340355.1). Classification (NCBI taxonomy): domain Eukaryota; kingdom Metazoa; phylum Arthropoda; class Insecta; order Coleoptera; family Cantharidae; genus Rhagonycha; species Rhagonycha fulva. The sequence continues at coordinate 8,655,151 of HG996559.1, forward strand.
GGTATGGGGTATTACGCAATTTAAAAACGTTTTTACTGCTGAATGTTGCATAAAACCAATCTAACTTAAAGTTTAATGTGCATTTCGTTGGGAATTTAATGAAAGTCGTAGAAGCAACCGTAAAACTATTTTGATATGGGTTCGCAATTGCACTGGCGTGATTCAAAATTACACCACTGCAAAAAAAATCTTAATTTATTGCCAACTTTAATTGTGTAAAAACTGATACCCCAACCTTATGAGAGTTTTGAAAGCGTTTACACTATAATAAAGTATAATATACTATATTTTCAATATATTACAGACAAGAAAGAGCTGTCAGAAGTTGATCAATTTAATTTTAATATTGTTATTGTTTAGTTAGATTGTTGTAATAATTTTATAACATTGTCTAATTTAGTTTTAACAGAGCCGTAGCAAATGACACTCAATAATTTTTTTAATATACAATTAAAATCTTCGATAACCCAAAACAAATTTCACATTTTTTATTCAACAATGACTAAATAATAAAATGGAATTATTCGATTATAAGAGGTCGCTTTTGACCTTTTGCTTTTTTAACCCTATCGACGCGAAGACATTGAAAATTAAATTTTAATTTTTGTTACATGAAATGATATATTGGTGGTTTCAAAATCTTTTTGACCACTTTGCGAAAAATAATTTTGTCGACAATAAAAAACATTTTTTTAACTTTATGAACACCTCCTTCACGATTTCTAATTTTATCAATGCAGTTCTACATTATCATTTACATTTCATGGTCCCTTCTCAGGGCTGTTGGTCATTCAAATTATTCAAATAGTAGAGGTATTCCCTTGGAATATTTCTCCAGAATCCGCATATGGGTGATTCTTAGATAATTGTGATTTTTTGTGTCTAGTACTTTATTTATTATTCAACATGATTTTTTTCGATCAAAAAACTATAAATATAATAAATTTAATAGTATTTTACCTTCGACATTGTATATTAAAGCACAAGTATTCATGGACGATGAATAACTTACAAAAATATGCCCAAAATGTCAGTACTGTGGCATGTCTGATTTTTGTTTTTCAAACTAAATGTATAAATTTCTATAAAGACTGATCTTATAATCTAAAGTTGAGATTTTATAACTAAAATCTATTGTATATTTCATCAAATTATGCTGTAATTATACCCCAATATTAATTGGTAGAAAGGAATAATAGTTATTGATTTATGTCCTGGAATTTTATTCAATTTTTAAATTCAAAATATTTGCCGCCTAAGCGCCATCTTTTATTCAGTTTCCTTCGCTCACTCTAGTGGCATTTTAAAGAAGGATTATTTGTGTACTATTCACAGCTGTGAGTTTATTTTTAGTCTCTATGTTATGATAGAAATAAATTGTTTTGTTTTTGAAAAGGTAAGTCATAAAATTACATGTCAGTACCATGGTATTAAAGTTTAAGAGTGTTAGTACAATATTTAGGTTAATTATGCTGAATATTTATTTAATTTTACATGTAAAATCGAAATTATTTGGAAAATTATTTTAATCATTTGCAAAAAAATTAGATTAGGTTAATTATACATTCAAATGTCAGTACCGTGGATGTCAGTACCATGGTAAAAATAATTAATAACATTTGAATTCATATTTTTTTAATGTTTTAACTTTTTATCATTTTCAACTGTTTTAGTATTATGAAAAATGGCTCCAGTACTTCGGACAAGATTGAAAAACATACCTGGGCTCCAAAATTTGTATCAAAATAAGCTGACTATAAATAAGAAAGGAAAAATTTTCAATGTTTGTTCTAGTTTCTTGTCTGTTCAAGTTGTAGTAGAACTACGTTACAGGCTTCATTCTGAGCATAATAAAAGACCAATAGTACCCAAAACACAAGTTTTAGAGTATTTTTAATTTTATAAAATTTTGAGTTGTAAAAATCACAGTTATGTGAGAATCACCCATATGTGCCGTAGTTCCATGCCTATTGTCCCATTTTTTCCAACTGTGTAGCATAACGATTTTTGTTGTTTTTGGCGTATCAATCTCTTGTACTCCGACTGTCGTATTTTAAATGCTGTCCAGTCGGCGTCACTTTTAGAGACTTGCGCTTTGTTGTAGAGCTTTTTAGTCACCCTTCTCAGCTGATCAAGTTCTTTGCACCACCAAGATGTTGCATGACCCCGCAGTCCAGCCGTCTGAAATGGACAGGATAGCTCATAGGCTCTTGTGAAGGAATTTTGTAGTGCATTAGTATACACTTCAATTTCTTTAGTGGTTGTTAAATGTTTTTTTGTGAAGGTTTTCCCTGACATATTGGCCTCCAGGGAGGAGAACAGGCAGTCTAAAAGGACCGTCCTGTCAACCTTTCTCGGATTCTTGTATTGTCTGGGTTCCACTTTTTTGGTTTCAAATTTGAAACAGATCCATTTATGGTCCGACATTGTCATTTCTTTTGACACATGCCAGTCATATATTTTATTTGAAATGCTTAATTATTTTTCTATTTTTTTATATATCGATTACTCACAGCCTTAATTTTATATTATTAATATTTTTGAATTTATATTTATTTAATTTAAATCTACAAAACGTTTGCATGCTATCTTAGTCAAATATACGTTGAAAGTATGTTATATTGGTTTTCAAATTCTTAGCTTTCTGTTGCAAAAACAAAAGAGTTGGTGATAAACTAGCAACGAATAATGTTGAACCCAAATAAGACCGTCAGCTTCGATCGGAAAATTTATACCAGTAATGGAGAAAAATGCAAAGACTTCCAAGTAGAACCAAAAAGTTCAAAGTTCGTGCAATTCACTAAATAATTATGCAAAATATAAAAACTGACAACCTAATAATGTATGAAGAAATTTAGATTCGTGTCGTTAGTTTCCGATAGTTAATAAATAAAAATCTATCATCCATTAAGTCAATAAAATCGTAATTTATGATTTTCACCAACACAATCCGTACAAATTTTAAAAATTCCAATAAGTGTAAACATTTTATCGTACCTAACATTTCAATTAGATTTTAGAATTAATTTAAGTTGCTGGAATTTTGTAATCAAATCGATATTAAATATTTATTATGTTTAATGACAATTTGTAACTTAAAGAAAGTTTTCCTATTTAATAAAATTCACGAACTACTTTTGCAATATGTTACAATCTTATACGTCACTACGACACCTGCAACAGATTAAATTGTCCGGTAGCTCGTCGTAGGGCCGCAGGTGATTTAAATTGGTGTCGTAGCGGTAGATGTTAAAATAAAAAAAAATAATTAGTTGAGCGCCACTGTCATAAGATATTAATAAAATTTGCATCGGATTGACTAAATTAGATGACAGACTAATTTTCATCCGCGACGTAACTTTTGAAAATAACCACACCTTATAAAATTTTGTAAATTGAAATTTCCTTACAGTTGAGACTTTCCTAAAAATATGGTTTGCAAAATGCAAAGAAAACAAAAACGTAAGAACAAAATAACACATATATTAAAGATAATAAAAATAAACAAACACAAAAATAAATATAAACAAATTATATATGTACAGTGTGTTATGAAATTAAATTTTATAATGTGAAGAAAAAGAAATAAAATAAATAAAAATAAATGTTGTTTAAATTCTAATATTTAAAATTAAAAATTAATAATAATAAATTTTGGGCCCAATAGATTTAATTAAAAGATAATAATTCTTAAAAATGAAATTATTAAACTAAATTTAATATTAATAGAACAAAATTTTAAAATTAATACACAAAACAAAACAAAAATCAAAGTAAAACACGCACTGTATTTTCGACGATAAAAATATATTTTTCACTTACTACTTGATGAACTTGAATTTTTCTTTCATCTCTGGAAACTCCAAATTACAAATGATATAAGGTGGTTTTCTTTAAAATCGGTAAAATCGGTAGGCGGTATAATACTTCATTCAAATTAATTAACCATTGTTAAACACATCCCTCAATTTCGGAGGCAATTTTGAATAATACTTCAATTTTTGAACTTCACGAAAGTTTGTATAAATGTTGCATTACATAATTTTTAATTATTTCCCGAATATTGTCGGTTATTTAATAAAATAATATTTGGAAAATTATCTTATAATAATTTTCTTTTCATACGATACTTTAAATAATATGCAAACACTTCCGATAAAAGTTTTTAAATTTTCACAACAGTTTTAACTAACTTTGATTTGCCGATTTATTTTAAATTTGAATTAATTCGAAACACTTGTGTTTTTAAAAGAATTAACTTAATTGAATTTTAATTCCGCATAAAGCGAACGAGTATCTTAAGTTTTATTCTCAAAAACTTGAACGAAACTCCCCTAATTTTTGATAACTACCTGTATATATAAAATTACTTAACCGTTCCCCCACTAAAAATATAAGAAAATTTTGGACATTTTTACAAACATGTAAGATTGTTAGCATAACTCTTAGGCGCTTGACTGTCCATCAAGTAAGAAAAACCATCCACCCCATTAATTTTAATTACTTTCTCCCCTAAACCCAGTGCTACAAAAACTATTAAACTTTGAATATGGTATTGTTTCTGAATTGTTTCCCATAAAACTAATAAAATTTTATTGCAATATATGAAAAAACATTAAAAATACTCGAAATAAAGCAACCTCTTTTCAATTTTTAATTGCTTAACATAAACCCCTTAAGCCAAGATTTTGTTACATATGAATATGAAACAAAATGTCATTGTTCGACACGTGAAAGAAAAACATAATATTCTACAAAGAAGAAAAGATTGTAAGATTTTGTTACATATGAATATGAAACAAAATGTCATTGTTCGACACGTGAAAGAAAAACATAATATTCTACAAAGAAGAAAAGATTGTAATGACTAATGATGCATGGAAGGAAAATATAAAATTTATATAATGAAGAATGGACATTACTAACACGAGTAAACAAAACTATTAAAATAATACAAAGAACTTAAGAAATTGAATATTGAAGTTTTAAAATGAATATAAAATTTATACTTTGTAGCAACTCAGTTAATTTTTTTACTTATTTATTTAAAAAAACAAAGGAATCTCAAAATACTCTAACACCCCCTCTAGTCGAAGATTAATTCCCCGAATTGATCTCAACAATAAGTTCCCACTAGACAAAACGCATAATAGAGAAAGAAAAGAAAAAAAAAACAAAAGTTTTCTAAATGTTCTATATATAACCAACACATCAAAAGTCTTAATAAAATTGTAATGTTTTAAATAAAAAAAAAATAATTATGAAATCAACCCTCCAAAATTTTGAAATTGAATTTAAAATATAACCCCACAAAATTCCGAAAAGTAAATGAATCCCCTCCCAAGTGATAAAATAAAAAATTGATGTAACTATCGTTGCCAAATAGCTAAGTTACTTTGGAAAAATAATACTGCGCACGAAATAATCCATCCCCTATGCGCAGGACACATTTATCTTACGACTACAAGCATCATGTTTAAATGGTAACAAAGCAAATTACCCTAAAATTTTTCTGCCAAATGTAAAAAAAAACAGACACAAACAAAGCGGACAAGTGAAGCCTGATTCCCATTTTGCGTAACCATACATAACCTATGTACATCATTTATAGTAAAAGTTAAACTAAATTTACGGAAATACAAAAATTAACTAATCTAAATAAAATATCAAATTTTAACTGGAACCCTAAAAAAACTAACTATCTTAAATAAAATTACACAACTAATCTAAAAGAAAACTAATTTAATATTTACACAAAGGAATGAAATTGTTGCTAAAATTTAACTAAAATAAAATTAAAATAAAACGCGAAAAGATAGTTCAGGGTTATATCAAGAACAACCGATAAGATGGTCTAACGTTATGACCGACGATACGATAATTAAACGTCAAATGAATACGATACGATACGAAAATTAAAAGTCATAACAACGCTACTAATTGTTTAGATAGTTTAACGTCATATCAAGGACGTAAATTATTCGCACGGTTTATATAATGCGTCAATTTGGTTTCAATGGTCAGTCCAGTTTCCTTTACTGGGGATGTCTCAAAAGCTGTTAACAGTTTTTCCAAAATTTCTTTTCCTTTATTTAACGCTAAACAATCCTCATTAAAAGAAAAAGGATATACAAATATCGCAGTATTTTCATCAACGCGACTTTCCTTCAGTGCCTTTCTGTAAGCAGCGCGCAAATCCTTAGTTAGGCCATCGGCTGGAATACCGCGGACTTTTAGTTCGTATATTAATTCTTCTTTAAGAAGACGTTCAGGGATATTTCTCAAACCCATATTAACACAATAATAAGAATTAAAAAAAACTAAATATAAAATAAAATTAATTAAAGTTAAGCGAGACACACACGATTGTCAACTAAAACAAAATTAAAACCTAAAAATACCTAAAAAAAATAAAGAACGTATCCAAACAAATTAACCTAAAATGATCCAAATAATAAACCGCTAAAAATTAATAATTAAACTAAACAAAATAAGTAATCTTTATCTAAACAAAAAAAAACAAAGAAAATCGCCTACGTCGCGTTAACACAAGGCCCCACGTTGGGCGCCAAAAATCTGTTACAATCTTATACGTCACTACGACACCTGCAACAGATTAAATTGTCCGGTAGCTCGTCGTAGGGCCGCAGGTGATTTAAATTGGTGTCGTAGCGGTAGATGTTAAAATAAAAAAAAATAATTAGTTGAGCGCCACTGTCATAAGATATTAATAAAATTTGCATCGGATTGACTAAATTAGATGACAGACTAATTTTCATCCGCGACGTAACTTTTGAAAATAACCACACCTTATAAAATTTTGTAAATTGAAATTTCCTTACAGTTGAGACTTTCCTAAAAATATGGTTTGCAAAATGCAAAGAAAACAAAAACGTAAGAACAAAATAACACATATATTAAAGATAATAAAAATAAACAAACACAAAAATAAATATAAACAAATTATATATGTACAGTGTGTTATGAAATTAAATTTTATAATGTGAAGAAAAAGAAATAAAATAAATAAAAATAAATGTTGTTTAAATTCTAATATTTAAAATTAAAAATTAATAATAATAAATTTTGGGCCCAATAGATTTAATTAAAAGATAATAATTCTTAAAAATGAAATTATTAAACTAAATTTAATATTAATAGAACAAAATTTTAAAATTAATACACAAAACAAAACAAAAATCAAAGTAAAACACGCACTGTATTTTCGACGATAAAAATATATTTTTCACTTACTACTTGATGAACTTGAATTTTTCTTTCATCTCTGGAAACTCCAAATTACAAATGATATAAGGTGGTTTTCTTTAAAATCGGTAAAATCGGTAGGCGGTATAATACTTCATTCAAATTAATTAACCATTGTTAAACACATCCCTCAATTTCGGAGGCAATTTTGAATAATACTTCAATTTTTGAACTTCACGAAAGTTTGTATAAATGTTGCATTACATAATTTTTAATTATTTCCCGAATATTGTCGGTTATTTAATAAAATAATATTTGGAAAATTATCTTATAATAATTTTCTTTTCATACGATACTTTAAATAATATGCAAACACTTCCGATAAAAGTTTTTAAATTTTCACAACAGTTTTAACTAACTTTGATTTGCCGATTTATTTTAAATTTGAATTAATTCGAAACACTTGTGTTTTTAAAAGAATTAACTTAATTGAATTTTAATTCCGCATAAAGCGAACGAGTATCTTAAGTTTTATTCTCAAAAACTTGAACGAAACTCCCCTAATTTTTGATAACTACCTGTATATATAAAATTACTTAACCGTTCCCCCACTAAAAATATAAGAAAATTTTGGACATTTTTACAAACATGTAAGATTGTTAGCATAACTCTTAGGCGCTTGACTGTCCATCAAGTAAGAAAAACCATCCACCCCATTAATTTTAATTACTTTCTCCCCTAAACCCAGTGCTACAAAAACTATTAAACTTTGAATATGGTATTGTTTCTGAATTGTTTCCCATAAAACTAATAAAATTTTATTGCAATATATGAAAAAACATTAAAAATACTCGAAATAAAGCAACCTCTTTTCAATTTTTAATTGCTTAACATAAACCCCTTAAGCCAAGATTTTGTTACATATGAATATGAAACAAAATGTCATTGTTCGACACGTGAAAGAAAAACATAATATTCTACAAAGAAGAAAAGATTGTAAGATTTTGTTACATATGAATATGAAACAAAATGTCATTGTTCGACACGTGAAAGAAAAACATAATATTCTACAAAGAAGAAAAGATTGTAATGACTAATGATGCATGGAAGGAAAATATAAAATTTATATAATGAAGAATGGACATTACTAACACGAGTAAACAAAACTATTAAAATAATACAAAGAACTTAAGAAATTGAATATTGAAGTTTTAAAATGAATATAAAATTTATACTTTGTAGCAACTCAGTTAATTTTTTTACTTATTTATTTAAAAAAACAAAGGAATCTCAAAATACTCTAACACCCCCTCTAGTCGAAGATTAATTCCCCGAATTGATCTCAACAATAAGTTCCCACTAGACAAAACGCATAATAGAGAAAGAAAAGAAAAAAAAAACAAAAGTTTTCTAAATGTTCTATATATAACCAACACATCAAAAGTCTTAATAAAATTGTAATGTTTTAAATAAAAAAAAAATAATTATGAAATCAACCCTCCAAAATTTTGAAATTGAATTTAAAATATAACCCCACAAAATTCCGAAAAGTAAATGAATCCCCTCCCAAGTGATAAAATAAAAAATTGATGTAACTATCGTTGCCAAATAGCTAAGTTACTTTGGAAAAATAATACTGCGCACGAAATAATCCATCCCCTATGCGCAGGACACATTTATCTTACGACTACAAGCATCATGTTTAAATGGTAACAAAGCAAATTACCCTAAAATTTTTCTGCCAAATGTAAAAAAAAACAGACACAAACAAAGCGGACAAGTGAAGCCTGATTCCCATTTTGCGTAACCATACATAACCTATGTACATCATTTATAGTAAAAGTTAAACTAAATTTACGGAAATACAAAAATTAACTAATCTAAATAAAATATCAAATTTTAACTGGAACCCTAAAAAAACTAACTATCTTAAATAAAATTACACAACTAATCTAAAAGAAAACTAATTTAATATTTACACAAAGGAATGAAATTGTTGCTAAAATTTAACTAAAATAAAATTAAAATAAAACGCGAAAAGATAGTTCAGGGTTATATCAAGAACAACCGATAAGATGGTCTAACGTTATGACCGACGATACGATAATTAAACGTCAAATGAATACGATACGATACGAAAATTAAAAGTCATAACAACGCTACTAATTGTTTAGATAGTTTAACGTCATATCAAGGACGTAAATTATTCGCACGGTTTATATAATGCGTCAATTTGGTTTCAATGGTCAGTCCAGTTTCCTTTACTGGGGATGTCTCAAAAGCTGTTAACAGTTTTTCCAAAATTTCTTTTCCTTTATTTAACGCTAAACAATCCTCATTAAAAGAAAAAGGATATACAAATATCGCAGTATTTTCATCAACGCGACTTTCCTTCAGTGCCTTTCTGTAAGCAGCGCGCAAATCCTTAGTTAGGCCATCGGCTGGAATACCGCGGACTTTTAGTTCGTATATTAATTCTTCTTTAAGAAGACGTTCAGGGATATTTCTCAAACCCATATTAACACAATAATAAGAATTAAAAAAAACTAAATATAAAATAAAATTAATTAAAGTTAAGCGAGACACACACGATTGTCAACTAAAACAAAATTAAAACCTAAAAATACCTAAAAAAAATAAAGAACGTATCCAAACAAATTAACCTAAAATGATCCAAATAATAAACCGCTAAAAATTAATAATTAAACTAAACAAAATAAGTAATCTTTATCTAAACAAAAAAAAACAAAGAAAATCGCCTACGTCGCGTTAACACAAGGCCCCACGTTGGGCGCCAAAAATCTGTTACAATCTTATACGTCACTACGACACCTGCAACAGATTAAATTGTCCGGTAGCTCGTCGTAGGGCCGCAGGTGATTTAAATTGGTGTCGTAGCGGTAGATGTTAAAATAAAAAAAAATAATTAGTTGAGCGCCACTGTCATAAGATATTAATAAAATTTGCATCGGATTGACTAAATTAGATGACAGACTAATTTTCATCCGCGACGTAACTTTTGAAAATAACCACACCTTATAAAATTTTGTAAATTGAAATTTCCTTACAGTTGAGACTTTCCTAAAAATATGGTTTGCAAAATGCAAAGAAAACAAAAACGTAAGAACAAAATAACACATATATTAAAGATAATAAAAATAAACAAACACAAAAATAAATATAAACAAATTATATATGTACAGTGTGTTATGAAATTAAATTTTATAATGTGAAGAAAAAGAAATAAAATAAATAAAAATAAATGTTGTTTAAATTCTAATATTTAAAATTAAAAATTAATAATAATAAATTTTGGGCCCAATAGATTTAATTAAAAGATAATAATTCTTAAAAATGAAATTATTAAACTAAATTTAATATTAATAGAACAAAATTTTAAAATTAATACACAAAACAAAACAAAAATCAAAGTAAAACACGCACTGTATTTTCGACGATAAAAATATATTTTTCACTTACTACTTGATGAACTTGAATTTTTCTTTCATCTCTGGAAACTCCAAATTACAAATGATATAAGGTGGTTTTCTTTAAAATCGGTAAAATCGGTAGGCGGTATAATACTTCATTCAAATTAATTAACCATTGTTAAACACATCCCTCAATTTCGGAGGCAATTTTGAATAATACTTCAATTTTTGAACTTCACGAAAGTTTGTATAAATGTTGCATTACATAATTTTTAATTATTTCCCGAATATTGTCGGTTATTTAATAAAATAATATTTGGAAAATTATCTTATAATAATTTTCTTTTCATACGATACTTTAAATAATATGCAAACACTTCCGATAAAAGTTTTTAAATTTTCACAACAGTTTTAACTAACTTTGATTTGCCGATTTATTTTAAATTTGAATTAATTCGAAACACTTGTGTTTTTAAAAGAATTAACTTAATTGAATTTTAATTCCGCATAAAGCGAACGAGTATCTTAAGTTTTATTCTCAAAAACTTGAACGAAACTCCCCTAATTTTTGATAACTACCTGTATATATAAAATTACTTAACCGTTCCCCCACTAAAAATATAAGAAAATTTTGGACATTTTTACAAACATGTAAGATTGTTAGCATAACTCTTAGGCGCTTGACTGTCCATCAAGTAAGAAAAACCATCCACCCCATTAATTTTAATTACTTTCTCCCCTAAACCCAGTGCTACAAAAACTATTAAACTTTGAATATGGTATTGTTTCTGAATTGTTTCCCATAAAACTAATAAAATTTTATTGCAATATATGAAAAAACATTAAAAATACTCGAAATAAAGCAACCTCTTTTCAATTTTTAATTGCTTAACATAAACCCCTTAAGCCAAGATTTTGTTACATATGAATATGAAACAAAATGTCATTGTTCGACACGTGAAAGAAAAACATAATATTCTACAAAGAAGAAAAGATTGTAAGATTTTGTTACATATGAATATGAAACAAAATGTCATTGTTCGACACGTGAAAGAAAAACATAATATTCTACAAAGAAGAAAAGATTGTAATGACTAATGATGCATGGAAGGAAAATATAAAATTTATATAATGAAGAATGGACATTACTAACACGAGTAAACAAAACTATTAAAATAATACAAAGAACTTAAGAAATTGAATATTGAAGTTTTAAAATGAATATAAAATTTATACTTTGTAGCAACTCAGTTAATTTTTTTACTTATTTATTTAAAAAAACAAAGGAATCTCAAAATACTCTAACAAATATCGAAGTCAGGAAAGCTTTCTGGCACTTCGGTAAGTTATTTTATTACATTGTTATGATAATTTCGTACGTAAAACGACAACAAACACTTCGACTGAAAAGAGTGCTCTTTCCTGATGAAAAGGGCTCTTTCCAGTTAAACGACACACCCCATTTGTTTATTTACATGGTTTTGACATAAATCTTTCTGCCAATTTACACAATTTTTGTTAAATTTTGTTATTTATTATATTAGTAGGTACCTAGTTTGTAAATTTTATAAGTTGTAATATTGTAAATAGGACCAGCACAAAAAATTTTCAAGCAATTTTTACCTCCCTAACAATGCACTTGTATTTACAAAAGAATTTATCAATGAAGCAATTTTCTAGTCGTGATAAAAAAGTTATTTACTTTTTATCGTTATTTGTCGAAATTCTTTAAGTCATCAAACTGTACCATTGCTCTTTGTTGATTATTTTCCTTGCTAGTTTCAACACTTTAACAGCTGCCATAAAATTGGTTTTGTGTTAAAATTTTGATATTTTTCTTGTAATTCTAATTTTAAAAAGTTCAAAAACATCTTAAGCTTTACAGATCAAACGCAAGATAAAGCTAACGTTCTATGATGAAAAGAAAAAGATTTTAATTACGGTAGCCATTACAAAGTACAAAATGTAAATGTAAAAAATAATATAAATTTTTTTTAAATATAAAAGCAATTATTTTATGATTTTAATGATAATCATTTTAACCAATGAAAATTTTTGTCATCCTTACACCAAAAACTATTCATAGTTAATTTGATCATAAGACTCTGGCAACTAAAATATAGCGCAAAATTTTACCCTAAAAAGTATCAAAATTAACAATGCAGATTTTTTGTAATATTAATACTCAACTGACTATTTGAAACTGCCAGACGTTTTCATATGCCCTAACGGGTGCTAAAAGGGCTTAAATTTGCATAAAATAAGGATAATTTGCAGACAACAAAAATAAATTATTAGCAGCATGTGGTAGGAATATTTTTATTTTTATGTCAAATTAAAATATTTTAATCGTTATTTTAAACATAACCTATTTTATTTTCAAAGTTTTATGGCTACGTATGATCTTATGAGAATTAATTATTTAATTTAAAAATAGTGATCATGATGAAAAAGAATAAAGAAGGGAGAAAAATTGAGTTTAAATCTTGAACGGATTATTATTAATCGGACACATTGTCAAATTCGTTCATTAATTCAACGTTTGACAAATAAAAATTTATTATAAATATTGGTTTAGCCTAGCATACCTAACAATTTGTAAAAAGAAACGCATTTAAACTTCATTTTATTGCATACTTATTTATTCTATTTATATTGTTATTTCCGATTTAGTATCATTTTAAAGAAGGTTATCAAAATTGGTGACTCGTCAGCGATAGCATCCCCTAGAATGGGAGTATAATATATGGCCTTCTATTATTAGTTTATATTCAAATATTAAGTAATCTTAAGCCGCTGCTGTTGTTACGTTAGAAGTAATACTTTTGTATAAAAATAAGAAATAAATAATCTGTTGCTCTAGAGGTAACTTTGACTTGAATATTAAGTAGTTAGTTTTTGTAAATTTTGTACGTGATGCTCCGCTGGTCTGTATTATAAATCTGAAAATATTCACAATTACTACACCTTGATATTATAAAACAAGAATTTTGCTAAAATATACCATAAATAAAATTCTCAAGGAGATTAATTGTCATGAATAAAAAGATTTCATTAAAACACATTCAAGTCTTTGTACGTGACGTCACCAAAACCATGGTAGTGATTGATTTTTAGTTGGGTGGCACCGATTTGTGCCAATTTAATTTTAAGTTTTTGATTTATCCAATCCTCATTTCGTCAGAATGACTCTTCTACATAATGTACATTGTACATATCGTCGGCTTACTGCCAAAACAAGATAACTCCACTTTTGACCAAAATGAGTTAGAATCGTGGTTGCATTAAAATAAGACCAAAGTATGTTCTGGCAAAAGCAGATAAGTGTAAGTTCAATATTAAAAGAGTATTAAGAAGTTTAATTTTACTAACTCCTATGTGTTTTCAGTACAATAAAACATTAAAGTCAGTTTATCTCAGAACTATCATTTTGGAGTTATCTTGTTTTGGCAGTAAGCCGACGATATATCAAATGGAATCTAAATGATTTTACTTTTTTTTAGTGAATGTAATTTGTCAAAAAAATGGATATTATAAATAATTGATAAAGAACCCAAATTTTTACTATTGCATTACATATTGCGTCCTTATTTTGATTTAATTTTTTTGTTTTTTCTTTTGCTTGATTAGAATATGATTTGCTTTGAAAATATACATACCTAAGTTTTCTTTGACCTTTTACATTTTTTTTTATTAGCTTTTATGATAATGAAGCGAACAAAAATGATATCTTGATTTTTTATAATACTTTTGTGCTAGCGAGTTTCACAGAACTTTTAATAAAAGTTAAAAAAAAATTTAATAAAACTTTTTACTGAAATTTAATATTTTTTTATTGACTCCATGGTTTTGTTACAATCTGTCCGGGACAATAAGCAACATTATTTGATGTATTACAAAATAATATAAAATGTAAAATGACATATTGGAGAGCTTGCCCATTGGCATGCTCTCTTAAAAGAGATAAGGTTATATCGCACTCAGGCACTTAATACTTATCGCGTGGACATATCCATCGGATCACACCGTTTAAGTCTTTTCACTGGTAGCCTTGCAAGTAAATCACTCACTAGTGCGTTGGGATGATCCTCGTGATAAACACGATATTTCTTGCTTGCATGATTTATTTCTCTCTAACACTTTTGATCCGCAAGTCCGCACTAATAACGGTGTTGTGGAATGTACCAAGGTGCATGCATACATTACAAATATCACGCATCACTTTGGATTGGAATCGCTAGATCTTGTCAATGTTGGATTCACTTGCTGAACCCCACAACTGAATGCCATATGTCCACATGGGCTTTAGGATTGTCTTGTAAAGCAATACTTACATAATATGTATTGATTGAGACTCAGCTGTAGTCGCTTTCACCAGATGTATTTGGCCCAGGTTAGTTGCCGATCTAGATGGAAACGTAGATATTTTACAGTTCCTTGTACTGAGAGGGTTTCATTGAATAGTGCTACGCTAGGGCACGTTCCCCTTCTTAAGGTAAACGTGGTGTGTACCGACTTTGTGGTGTTGGCCTTTATACGCCATTTTTTCAACCAATTTCCTATCTTATTTGTATGATCCTGTAGGATCTGGGATGCACAAATTGGGTCTTCTTCTGATGCCAATATGGCTGTATCGTCCGCAAATATGGTCATTTTGGTGTTTTCAGTTTCCGGAAAATCTGCAGTATACAGGAGATACAGAATTAGTCCAAGAACAGATCAATACAATTTTTTGTTTTCAATTTTTCTAAGGATGGGCTTCAACCATTGAAAATAATTTTGGATAGTGCAGCCGATGCTAGGTGTTTTTTTTTCATAGGTTGTTTCAGGAAAGTGGTGTATCTGCTGGACGGTAACTGAAAAAAGAAGCCCAGTTAAAATTTGAAATTGAAAATGATGAGAGTAATTTAACCATAAAGTACAGTTTTAGGGCGTTCTAAAATGATTAAATCGGGACAAACAAAAAACGATATGAAACACGGAGTCAACTTGTAACGTATTGTCGAAATGCTAAATAAAGTTTCAACTACTTAGAAAAAAATAAGAATTTACCCAGGTAGCACATAATATTGGGGCAATATTGCCCCAATATAGCGCCAATATAGAATGTTGGCGCAATATTGCAATATTCAGCCAATATTGGTGCAATATTGTTTTCCAATATTGAGGCAATATATGATATCAATATTGCACCAATATTGGCTAAATCTTGGTGCAATATTGCACCAATATTGCTAACCAATATTGTCGTCAATATTCAGCCAATATTGGTGCAATATTGTTTTCCAATATTGGGACAATATATGATATGAATATTGACTACATCTTGGTGAAATATTGTACCATCGACTCATGAGCGTTTTTATTTTAAAAGTTCTAAGCCAAAAAGCACATTTTGCAGATTTAGATTTTTCTAAACTTTTAGTTCCAGGTAGCACACATCTCGATATTGGCATCTCGATATCTCGATAGGGCAATATTGATTTCAATATTGCACCAATATTGCGCCAACATAGTGTGCTACCTGGGTAGTGTGGAAGAAAATTGTTTTCTTAGTAACATATTAGTATATGATTTGTTAATGGTCAGTCCACTTGAAAAAGGAATAGAAGAGTTCCTCAGTTCTTATTAGTTCAACATGATAAAAATTTACAACATATTTATGTAAGTTAGGTACCCGGTTTTGCTCTACCTTCCCCTACACGACAGTATCATAATATACAAAAAAAAATTAATCTCAAAGCAAAGCAAACAGAAATGAAGTTGGCGCAATCAAATGTTATTGTTAACTGGAGAATTTTTTAATAAACATATCAGGTTTTGACGGTTGATTAAAGTTAACAAAGCGTCAACTAATCAATGGTCATAAAACGTTTTATGAAATCGACTATATTGCTTTAGAAGATAACTCAATTTTAATTAAATTTAGAATTTACCTACGAGGAAGTTATTTTATTATTAACGTTTATAATTGAAATTTATTGAAATAGAAGACAAGTTTTAACTTTAAAAGATTGTTATATAAACTAGAAAATTTTCCGTCAGCATTGACGGACGTATAACAATTTTGGTATCTTAATTGGTCCGTCAGTGTTAACGGGTAATTTTTTATTTAAATACTATGTCAAATTGAAATAGCTAGTAGGGTAGGTAGGTATATTACATTTATAATTCAATAATTACTTATTTTATTACTGTTATGAAACGTCTTTAACAAATAATAATAATTAAAGTTTTGTAAGTATATAAAGTTAGTTGACTTATTAACTTAACCGTAACTTATGTAAGATTTCAAAATTAAATTTTCAATTTTTAATGACATTTAGCGAGTTACTATTATTAACGTTTGCAGAATAATTATAATTTAACTCATGTTGTGTAGTGATAATTCTTTAACCAATGAAAAGTTGTGATTACCAAAATTTTCATCTTTTATAACTAATTAAATATAATATATTGAATTCTCGAAATTTGAAATTCAACATTTAACAATGGTAGGTATGGTAAAAGATTGCAGAAAATTGAAAACCTCATTCGGTATTAGTAAGGGACGTTTCAACAAATTGGGGTAGCAGGTTATGATAGTAAAAGTTAAATTAATTATAAAACATGTTTTATAAGTCTTAATTAAAAGTTTTGCCGCAATAATACAACTTTCTATTAAATTGTGTAACACAAAGAAATTTATATTCAGTAAGATAATTTTGTTCGTAGAAAAAGTTTCATTATCTTTTCTGAATGAAATATTGCAAAATGAAATAAACCGAACCTTTATAATAAAAACTAAATTAGATTTATATGATGCCAAATTTTACATGTATATTGTATTTATTATACGATCTGCCCGATTCAAATTATTTAAATCGAAAATATTATAAATATTATGATGATTCACTTACAGGAAAGTTAATTATCATTTAAATATTTAAAATAATTTGTAAATTTTTAACTATAATTATATTTTTAAAATTATTACTATTACATTTTTTGTTGAAAGCCAAATATTATAATCAATTTTATTGCGTTTAATTAACTCGATAATTTTTACAGTTTAATTATTATTCTTAATTTATGATTTTAAGAAGCACAATAAATTTGTATCTTAGTATTTATGTATAATTTAATTTTTTTTAATTAATCATAAAACTGTACAGCCACTTGACAAGAGTGTCACTAATATTCGTCTTGCTGTATTCAGATTCTGAATACCACTTCTGAATACCATTTAGCAATTTAGTGCCCTTCCTATATTACCTTCGTCAACATTAAACAACATTAAACGCATTAAACTGGTGGGGAAATACGTTTACAAAAGATTTGCTCTCGACTGTGTAACAACCCTTTACAATAAATTAAATAATTTTGCCAATTAATAAGATGGTTGATTTAATTTGCATTGGAAAATTATTTCTCAAGTTCTAGAAACAAATAAAAGTAACTTATAACTAAGCAAATTCACCAAAAATAACTTAGTAATCAATAAATTTGTGTTATTACGTTTGGTTTTAAATAATTAAGGTTCACTTAGGAGAGCAAGGGACCGTCACGTCCGCTCAAGAGCAATTTCTAATAATATGCGTATCCATACACAGCTACTACTAAAGGGAAACATTTTCCGGATTCCGGAAGACCAGTTAGTTTTAGAGTCAAACCATCAAGCTCGTTCGAGGTTCTTGCTTCTCTGATCACATGTTGTAATTCCGGTAACATCCTAACGCTTTAATATAAATGTGAGCTGCCAAAGTACGTGTTTGATTTGCGCTAAGGTAACTGTGATATATTATGAATACTAAATGTAAACTCCATTTGATTTTTTATCTCACAATTTTGCTTGTAAGGTAAATGCGTACTTTTTCCAATACTTGCATTATATTCCAATTGTCTAACATTTGCTGAAATTTATAATTTTAAAAAGCAATTTGCTATAATATCAAATAACGCTTTAAAACCTATTAAGGCCCGGTTTTGATTACGTTTTGAGTACAACAGATTTTTCGTTTTTGTAAACAATAAAATGCTATATTTACAAGTATTTATTAGAGAGTCTTATCCATTTCATGTAATAGAGAAAAATCATTATGAACGAGTGTAAACTTTTGTTACCATACCATATCTATTAACTCCCAGAAATTCAGAGGTATTATGTATCACCAACGTTATCATAAAGGTGACCATTATAACATATTTCGGTAAATCGTAACGATTTCATTGGTAGGATTTACCGAAAAAGTTTATTTTATGTCATAACTGTCACCTTTATGATAACGTTGGTGATACATAATACCCCTAATTGTTTGGTTACTGTGTTAGTTCTAGGTAATCTATTATTATATAGATAAATTTCATCTAAATACATAACTTACGTCTCAGCGTGAAATATAAGCTGGTAGCACCAATCAATATAGGGCGGCCTGCCAAAATTATGCTGGACGATTGAATTGCATTGCATGATCACGATTTTGACTTTAACCATAGCATATTAGATCTTCTTCTTCTTCTTCTTTATTAGCGTTTTTGTTTACATCTATTTTTGGATATACGCCTCTTCAAGTTTTTAACTTGAGGTTTAGGCCATATCTTCCCACGCTGGCCTAGTTGCGGGTTGGGAAGAGTTTTATAGTCCACAGATCGATTTTGGACTTTTTAGCTCACAGCACATATCTGACGCAACCAGGATTAGAACCGCGGTTTTCCGCTCTTTAGTCTATCCGTGTTTGATTTACGCCAGACTGCTGGTCTTAGATATTAGATCTACACAGTAGATATGCAGGCAAATCATATAGAATTGTAAAAACATTAGAAAATTAAAATAAAAAAGAAAAATGATCTTTCACTTACATTTTCTACTTCTTTATCTCATAACAAACATAATATAAATACCACAAACGACCAATATTACAAATAGATTTTTGAAGTCATCGTAAAGTTCATGATTTACTTCTAGTGCTGAAAATATTTGAAACTGAAAATTATTTGCTATTATTAGCTTTCCAATATCAAACATTAAACTTCCACAAAAGATAGCGGACTACCCACTAAAAAATTTCAAACAAAAGAAATATTTTTATCACAAGCTTTTAATTTGATTTTTTGTTATGTTGAACAATTGTATGCTATAGGTAATGTAATGGTTTGTCACAAAAAAATCTGTATTTATTAAAAGATGGTATCGAAAACAAAACTCGATTTATAATTTTATAAAGGTTTTACAATCAAATTGCTGATCTAAATTCTATTACAGATTGAAGTATTGTTATACAATAATTGCTGAATCATGCAAACAATGCCCCTTTATTTTATATTAATGTATTATAATCGTAATCAACAATTATGGAATATTATTTTAACAATACATTTAAGTAAAATTAATTAATTTCATTTCACTCAAAAACTCACAGCGATGTGAGCGATCATCTCGTTATTGGGCATCAAATTTTGCAAAGAGAAAATATTTAGATTTTTTACCATTAACATTTTAAGTGTCTTTTTTTAAATCCTTATCAGTTAGTTTAAGAATCAAAATCTTCCAAATTTTTAATTGCGTAGTCAAAAAAAGAAAACTTGATTATCAGTAGGTACCTACAATATTTTTGAAATATAATAGTAATAACTTTAAATTTTTGTTTAAAAAGTAATAAACGCAGTATTCTAACATTAAAAATAATTTTACCTTTAGGTAGTGAGTAAATCAACCAAACATTTGTTTGGTTGCATATTTCTTTATTTTTCAAATAAATTTTGTATGGAATTTTTTACTGTTTATCGATTGTTATAAAATATAAACGGTTAAATTCAAATACACAAATTTGCTAGCTAAAAAATTCATAACCTTTCACCTACACAGAGTTTAAAATGCTGACATTTAATTGATATAAAATTCACAACATTTGGGTTATACAAAAACTGAGAAAATAAAATAACAAAAATGCTAGACAATTTAATGCATAAATACCGTTTTTATAATATTTAATATTGATGAGAGTGAAATAACTTTTTTACTTTACCATACATGAGATAATAGGAAAAATTTGGAATTGTAATTTTAATTAGTTTTTGATATTTGATAGTAATTAACCATGCAAGATGAAGTTTTAGATTTTTATAATAGTTACATGAAATATTTGTAAATATTTTTTTTTTATTACAGCTCTACAGGCCTAGAAGGCCCATGGTTTCATTCCCTGTCTACCTTAACCTGCATTGTATACTTTCGTGTGTGGCGCAGCCGTATCAATGGTAATGACGTCGACACAAACATCAGGGATCACCACAGGAGTGTAGATGCCCACCGGAAGGCCGAGCCAAGAAATTCTGTGCAATCCGCGATTTGAACCCAGAATTTCCGCTCTATACTCGACCAGCGATCACATCACTCCACTGCTGTGGCTTATTTGTAAATATACTAAATTAATAATTTATTTAGATATTACAAAAAATTTTGTTATTTTATAATTTATATTGTCACAATCGGAATTAGTAACAAAATATAAAGTTAGAAGGATCTTAAAATTAGGTCAGAAATATGGCATTAACCCCTTGAGTCAGCAAAGTTACTGAAGATTAGAAAAACGAATAAATTGTTATCAAAATTCTTGTTTTATTTAAAGTAACTCAAGTAAGTTACCGACAAGTAACTCAAAAATAGTACCTACTTAATCGTCGCAAAAATCACAAATGTTGTGATTAGACAGTTGTCGATGTATGTATACGTACTTGATGATTACTAGTTATATACGAGGGGAGTTCAATAAGTTGGGTAAAAATGGCACAAGAAATTCTTTTTAAGAAATTTTTTTTATTATTTTTCAACATAGTCTTTTTTTAACTGGATACATTTATTCCAACAATGTTCCAGTTTTTAATATCGTCTGTAAAGTAAGATTTATCAAAATCTTCAAAATATGAATTAGTTTTTACGGTTACTTCATCATTTGTTTGAAATCTTCTTCCAGCAAACCATTTTCTCAGATTTTACAACAGGAAATAATCGCAAGATGCCAAATCTGAAGAATATAGTGGATGAAGAAGAAATTCGTAGCGTAATTCTTCAAGTTTAATTGTTGCAATTTTGGACGAATGAGCTGGTGCATTATTGTGATTAATAACAAACGCGGCAACCATTTTGCTGATAGCTTTCTCATGTCCAAACGTTTGTGTAAAATTGAAATTGTTGCACCAGTTGGCATGTTCATAGGTTTAGCCATCTCCTGCACTTTTAATCTGCAATCAGCCAAAACCATGTCACGGATTTTATTGATGTTTTCTTGAGTAGTACCTTCAATTTTTTTACCTGGACGTTTAGCATCTTTTGTTCTGGTAAGACCACCACGGAATTTCATAAACTACTTATGTATCATTTTAATCGATGGTGCGGAGTCCGGGTAATATTTATCCAATTTTATTTTTGCTTTTGTAATTTTTTTTCCACGAAAAACATAGTGTTTTATTAATACGCAAAATTAACTTTTTTTCATTTTTGAGAACAAATCACAAGTTGCTTTATTTAAAACGTTATAACGACCAAAATAATTGACCTACCAGTTTGAAATTTTATACGTAGACCAGCAACAGGCTGAAGCTGTCAAATGTTTTTTTGTTTTTGAATTTGTGAAGTCATCTATTTGATTTTTACCGGACTTCTTGAACTCCCCTCGTATAATAAGTGGTTTCCTTTTAATATGAACTTCGCAACTCCCAAATATGTTCAATAGCGTATATAAAAAAATCTCAGCAATTATAATTGCGACATTATTGTAGGAAAAATTTTTACATCTAATAAAGTAAAATGTATTTATAATAATGTAAAATATAAGTTTTTATAACTTGCGAAATTAATAAGTTAAATTTAAAAATTTTCTACTTAATTAAACTTTATAAAAATCAATTATATTCTTACGAGTTTTCAGTTAATATGTTTATAGCTATAGTCAGTATTCAATTATGAATTTAGCTACTTGGCTGAGAATCATGAGAATTAACTTGAGAAGTTGTAAATTTTATATTATTATAATGACGTATTAAAGGAAAAATATATACGTATAAGAAATTCAGCAGTAAAAATTTTTAATAATAGGTATATAATTTAAAAACTTCCTGCAACAAATCAATGGTTCAAGTCATAAATTAAATTTAAATATTCAACTGGCAACATAGTATATCAAATTGTACACCATTTTGCGCTTGATTTGCCATTGAAAATTCAATTGGGCAAAAATATTTATGGTGTCATCACATTAAATAATAAATGTAGCAAAGTGCACTACTGATATTATTTATAAATAATGTTTAATTAGAAAAAAAGAAACAACTGAAGCCTATAGCTCTTTTGTAAAAATCTATGGTGATCGTGCTTCATCTTGGTTGCATCTGTAAGGAATGATTTAAACGATTCAAATTAATGATTTTGATATTCAAAACAAAGAACGTTCAGGTTAACTGAAGAAGTTCAAAAACGATGACTAGCTCTTGAAATCAAGTGGAATTGCTGACGGTAACCGTTATAAACTACAAATGATTTTCGGTTTTTAATTTATATGCATTTAGTTAGTTCAAACTGAAAGCATTGTCTACAGTTAATCAATTCATCTAATTGGTCAAAACAAGGTAGTAAACGAAACTGCGCATAATTCGAGCTAAGGCGTTTTTATTCCATTTAAGATCAACCTCTTACCTCACGTTTGAGATCGGTCTAACTAAGGTCGATCTATACCGTTAGATCGGCTTACCCTTCGCCTATTTGAGTGCATACATAAAAAGTCTAACTAATTCAAACTGAGTTAGAGCGACTTAACGACTACATATGTATATGGGAAAATTGTCGCTGTATTGGTGAACCGATCGATGCAGCTTGGCTTAGTGGATGAGCACTTCAGAAAATATAAAAAGGCTAAACAATTGATCGAAAAATCCAAATCCAAAATGTTGGAAAATATTTTAATTAAATTAAATATTACCATTTTCAAAATCACGAAAAGAAAGTTTTATTAGCATTTTTCTGCTATCACTTAAAAGTTGCATGTACACGTAAAACAATAAAAATGTCATATAGCCATTCCTTCTGTTATTTACTTAACTGCAATTTAAGTTATTTAATAAATGCTAGACAACCCATTCAGAGATTGCAAAATATAAACCAATAATTCACCTTATTAAATTTTTGGTAAGATCTGAACAAGTCAGTAGCAAAATTTTGTAAACCGGCAATTTTAAGAAATAACATTAATCAACCTAGCGTAGTAACCATTCAGACATATAATTTTCCATTTTTTAAATCTTAAATCTAAGGAACACCTCAGCTGACCTCACGCAAATTTGAATACCTGACCTTTTTTCATACTCTACATTATAAGGTTAATTGTGTTTTACTGTTACAATAAACTATGGATTCGATATAAAAAGAAAGAAAAAAATTTTATTACAAATAAAATTAGAATAATTTTAAATGAAATATATTATTATAAAATAAGCACTTGAATTCAGTGGAAAACTGACAATAATTAATTATTTTTTCTATACTTTTACTGTAAAATAAAACTTCTATTGGCAATTTTTATCTGACTATTTAAAGAATCAACTTGTTTTCAGCAATTTTCATCCAACATGACGATTCCAATTTAATCAGTTCCACCATCTGATGATTGTCATTCCATGTGGCTGATGTGTTCCAAAAATCGAAGAGTAGATTTGGTAATTTTATGAACTTTGTTATTGGCATTACTTGTTGAAAACATTTTCCATTACAGTAATTCAAAAGACAACGAATTGATTATATCAAGAAGACACAGAGAAATGCAATTTTAATACAGCTCAATCAAACAAATCCAATTATTATTACAATTTATTAATGCAAATTTACGTAAAATATTATTCTTGCTTTATAGTATACAATCAAAATTCTCAATGCCGTCAACAATCATTTTTCGTTATAATTCATTACATCCCGTTAGTCTCAAAATCAATTTTGCAAATAAAATCTGATTATTTGAAACATCAGCTTAAAATGAAACTCATACTTCAGCTAAAATCCGTCGTTGTGAATTTCAGGTCTAAGGGTATCTATTTTTAAATTAACTCCTAAGGATTTTTTTGAAATATCCAAAATATTTGTAAAAGGATATATTGACGTATATCTACACGTCGTCAAATCTACACTCCCAGGGAACAAAACCGTAACTCATTTTTACCTATTTTGCAAGAACAGGATTTGAAAGTTTTGTTACATACGTATAAAAAAACGTTGAGATATAACTTATTTTCACTGTTTATCTCTGGAATTATTTGTTGCCAAAAAAAGGTATTTTGCTTAGGATTACAGCATAGTTAAAATTTGATATAACTTGAGTTACGGCTTCGTTCTTTGGGGGTGTCACAATATGAATTAAAAAAGAATAAATAATGAACTTCAATTTTCTAAAAAGTATACAGGGTGAATGAGTCCACCTGTATCAGCAATTTTTTTCAAAAGCGGTTAGTCGTAGAGAGTTGGGTCAAAAAATTTTAGGGGAAAGGTAGCTCCAAGGGACCCGAAAATACAAATTTTACGATTGAAACCTTGATGTTTTCTGAAAGAGTATATTTTAAATAAGAGAATTAACTATGACGGAATGCCTTAAATGCACCTGTTTTTTCAAAAATCAAATTTAAAAAAGCTTGATTTTCAAAGGTAAATCGCTTGTGATTGGTTAATCAAGGCATTGTGTTGACGGTACGTGTGTTCCTATAAAGAGTGTAGCTGTTGACAAATTTGTCAGTAACTCTTACGCTATGGTAGGAATGCGTTTTCCTTTTTTAGGACAAAAATTACTTCAGGAAAGGGTTACTTAAATTTAACGAACGGTAGTTACTTTTTCGCGTGGATCCTACTCGTGCCATGGTGGCGACACTCAAGTTAAAAATACCCCTATGCCCGTTGATTAAGGAAAATGGTGGATCTTTGAGGGGTGAAACTCGTGAGAGTGGATTCTAAACGCAGGGTGGTTGTGCAAAGAAAAATCGACTTTAAAGCATCCCTCGCTGCGCTCGGGCGCTTTAAACCATTTTTCCTGCACACTTAGGGTTGAAAACCATGATTTTCGCTCGTCATGCACTGCTCAAGCATCCCAATGCAAGTATCGCTCCGGTTATCGTCGTCGCAAAGCTAAGACCAGTTCACAGTACACGGACTGTCAATAGAATGCATTGATTCACCAATCCCGAGCGACTGAACTTGAAAATTGCTATGAAAATCGAGCTTTTTTAAATTCGATTTTTGAAAAAACAGGTGCATTTAAGGCATTACGTCTTATCTAATTCTCTTATTTAAAATATACTCTTTCAGAAAACATCGAAGTTTCAATCGTAAAATTTGTATTTTCGGGTCCCTTGGAGCTACCTGCAACCTAATATCCAATTGAAATTAATCTGGAGAAACACCACCACTGTAAACTTAAAAGAAATTCAGTTTTTATTATTTTACATTTTGCAAAGTAATAATATTCAATAATAATATGTGAAACAAATTTCAAGTTAAAATATTGAAAATTGACCAAGTTACAGCGTATTTAGTGAGAGCGGACTAACTACGATATGCGTATTCTAAAACTTTAAATCCTATTTTTATCAAAACCTTTTTTGTTTTTGCTGTAACTTGGTCAATTTTCAATATTTTAACTTGAAATTTGTTTCACATATTATTGAGTACTATTACTTTGACAAAATGTGAAAAAATAAAAACTGAATTTTTTTTAAGTTTACAGTGGTGGTGTTTCCCTAGATTAATTTTAATTGGATATTACTTAAAAGGGGTAGCAGTAATAAAAAAAATTTTCATACAAAACTTGCTTATTTTTTCAAGATCTTTTCAAAAATACAAATTTTTGACCTATAGTGCTATTTAAAATTCTGGAGTTCTGGATATTTTGGAGCAAACTACTAGGGATGCCGAACTTTCTCGGAAATAATAATATCATCATTTGATTCTTTATTACGGCTTTTATAATAAAATTTTTTCACCCAACTCTCTACGACTAACCGTTTTTGAAAAAAATTGCTGAGACGGGTGGTCTCATTCACCCTGTATGTAAGGTTTTGTAAATAAATTTTTTTTCAAAAACTTGGCGTTTTGACCATAGTTGTCGACCATACCATTTAGGGTCGCTTTTACAATCATCGGTTAAGCACTTTTATTCCGTAGGTTAACGTTATCCCTAGGTTAATTGGTTTTACAATTGGCAGTTAAGCTAACTGAGGTTCTTATGCTGGTGATAATTTATACCCTCGTTGGACCATGGGTTTTAAATATTTACACTGGAGATAAATTAATTAAGAACTCGCTATTTTAAAATTTAAATTATAATCCGATTTTTTAACCAATACACAACAATAATAGTCAATATAGTCTTTACTTTAATCTTAAACTGTTTTATCTACATAACCAGAGGATGTAACCTAACTTACAATTTATTAGTTTGTAAAAGCGGTAAAAGTTACATAATTTTTTTGTGATAGTTATTAGGAAATCTCTCAATTTTGTAGAAGTCCTATTGAAGTTTTTCAATATCTTCATCTGTTGAAGGCAGTGGCGGTGATATCAGTAAGCGACTGTAAGCAATGCTTAGGGGCCCGCAACCATAAGGGGCCCTACTGTCCATAGATAGGTTTTTTTGGAGACCCGTTTTGTATATTTGCTTACGGGCCCTAGCTACTCTTGCGCCGCCACTTTTGTAAACTCTTGGCTAAGTTCTAATTGATGGTCATGGTTTCGATCTTCTTCATATTTGGTGTGGAGAAGCCCCATGATGTCCTGAACACGAATCACTAAAAATTTTTGCGCAATGACAGCAATGACACACAGTTACAAAATGTCAGAAGAACAAGCACCTCAATGCACAATATGTAAAACAATTATAACAGTCAAACATATAATAATCGATTGTTCAATATATAAACAACAAAGAAAATAATGCAAAATCCCTGAAAATATTGGAGAGGCGTTAAATCCTGAGAGAAACAATATAAACAACACAATCAAATACCTGAAAAAAATCAACATATTAAAACTAATCTAATAATATAAATGTATAAAGTGCTAATGACCTAGTAGTCGATGCACTTTAAAAAATATCAAATAAAAAAAAAAGCAACAAATTTAATGTCAACCATTCTAACTTAAAATATTTCTTACACAAAATAACACCATTATGTATTGCTGAAAAATCTAGTAGGTACATAAAAAAAACTACAGAAATTTTATTTTGATTTTGACATTTTGTTTTAAATTTGCTTAAACAATGTATTAAAAAATGCTACATAAAAATGATTATTTACGTTTCACAGACTGTTGATAAATTATTATCAAATAAGTGAATAATTTATTATAACAACTTGGAAGCAATAAACAACATTTTGAAATGAAAACTTATTAATAATTCAAATTTTACGGCACCACATTAAACGTACTCACGAAACTCTTAAAAAGGTTTTATCATGAGGCAAAAAATATTTAATTTAATTTTAGTTTATAATAAAATTAGTTTTACCTAAGTTGTCCTTTTCAAATTGTTCACAGCAAACGACAGTTACCGGGTAACCGCTCCATTTTCAGTTTACTATGTACAGACTTAGGTCTACATAGAATGTAGAATTTGGTATCGACATATTAAACTTTCTTTCTCCAAACATACAGAAAAGTGTATTTTCTATCGAAGTTTTATTTAAATATTTTGGAAAGTACTTTTTTGATGCCTTTTTTACCAGGGCTGATGTCTTTTGATGTAAAATTTTTCTACTAGTAGATTATTCACCCAACCAAATTTTCTTGAATTGTGCATCGGCGCATCTTTCAGATGACTATCTATGGATACTTTTCGAATAAAAATATTAAATCAGTACCAAATTTTATAGTACTATCCTGCATCCTCACCCTATATAAAAAACATCGGTGTTTTTCGAATTTCATGTTTTCGAATTTCAACTTTTTAGACTTCCCAGAAAGCTAAAAGTTTGCAAAGAGGAAAAGTTCGATTTTTATAAATTTTTATAAATCAAAATAAATTTAACATTACGATATGTATACTAACGTAAGTATTTAGAATATTTCGAATGTTACACTGATGAAACAATTCTCACAGTTTTAGCTAATTCTTGAAATTCCAAAGGGAAATACACCACCTATCGCGTTTTACCTCGATATTCAATTGACGGCGGTCTATCCTACGAGAAATATTTTTTAATTTACTAGCATGTACAATTTTTTTAAATCAACCGTTGTTTATTATTAAATAACTCAATGTATTGTAATAAAATAGGTATCAATATAAAGTGACTGAAAAGTACAGAATAAATACGATAAAAAGTATTTAAATTTTGAAAAAATACTAGAAAATTTTCTGTCAAAATGGATTTTCAAGGTTACTTTAATTTCGGTTAATTACTAAAGTTTGAAAACAAATGCCGTAATTGGTTTATATTTAGTAAATAGGATTTTTACTATAAAACTTTTTTCCCAGATTTTTTTAGGCGGACAAGTAAAATGTATTTATTAAATAATATGAGTTACTAAAAAGTAACATTTATTATATATCAAGTTTTTAGTAACTCATATTATATAATTTCACAAGTTAAGATTCATAATACTTTAATATATTTATTAAAGTTTAAAGATTACCATCTGTTTGCTATCGTAATTGAGTTCGTGAATGCTACTTAAAATTCAAAATCGTATAACAACATAACGTCAGTAACAAATCAAATCGCATTTAAATACAAGGATTGCAGATTTAAAAGTGCAATGTTTTTAAAAAGTAACGTACTTACTTTTTTATAGAAAAGTAAAATTTAAAATTGTACAACAATATAAAAAAAATAAGTAGCAAAATTCGGAAGGTCTCCTTCACACTGTAACACATAAGTGAAAATCGCATCAATCCTAAAGAAAAGATTACTTATTAATTATTGTTGAAAATGCAAAGCTAAAATAAACGCTTTTAAAAAGTACGAATTGCCTTACAAAATAAGGTTATTTTGATCTGCCCAAGTATGTAATTTGTGGTTGGCTACCCGGTATATTTGTAAATACAATCGACATGAAAAGTTTCCTATTTGTGTGTTGAAAAACGGGTTTCCCATAACAGTTACATATCGTATATTTTATCCATTTTTATAAGATTTTGCTACTACTCATATATTTTATCCCACTGTTATTTAATGATGCTCTTAAATAGTGGTTTCTAAATCATTTTTAAAATAAGTTTTTTACAACTACTGCGGCCATTTTTTTTGTTAGTTGCGTTACGAGTATAGGATATAAAAATATAAATTAAATTATCAATCACTCATATTATATTAATTAAATAGAAAAATACGTGATAATATAATATAAATAATAATTATTATTATTTCAATTTATGTTGGAATTTAATGTAAAATGCATGCTGTAACTAATTTAATTAGGATGATGAGTACCTACATATTACAAGTGATATATTGTTGATACGACCAGATTGCTATACGAAAGTGTTGTTTCTAGGGCCCTTCTCATATAAGCTCACAATTACGTCAAAACCAGACGTTCTTTTTCTGATAAATCTGTAATAAAGAAAGTAAAACTAACTCATGGAAACTTTTACAACAAAAAAGGTTAAATATAATTTATAGTTTTTGAAAAAAAGAGGCATTAAATTAGAGCATGCTAATTTAAAAAAAAAATTTAAACAATTTATTTGATTTATTTATTATATTTTTATTTATTTGATAATAATTTGTTTGTTGAAATTTTTTAGGATTAATGGGCATTAAATTATGTCTATTTTTGTTATTAATTGATGAAACGTTGAAGAGGTACTTAATTTAATTAATTAATGTTAATTAATCCCAAAAAGTATCAACAAACAAATTTATTTAAATAATAATGTATACTACAAAAATTTAGTTCAGTAGAAAACAACATAAAATTTAAGTCACCAAGTTAATTAAGAAGAGTGGGAAGACCGAGGCAGAGATGGGTACCGGAACAGGCAACAATGCCTACACCATGAAGCGCAGAAGAAGAAGAAGAAGTTAATTAAATTTAGCAACAACACGTAATAAAATATCGTAAAAATGAAAATTAGAATCTGGGAATTCCCGGAGTAAATATTATTCTCATTTTTAATTTATTCAATGTTAAATATAAATAAATCAAAAACTTTTTCATAATTGCACGTCTCATATTTATATACTTTCTGAAAATAATTGACATAAAAATTGAATTGGGTACCTAATCATTATGGCACTTAAAGGTAACTGTTATATTATATATAATACACGTGCGTGTGCTGTTTTTAGTTTTTATAACAGAATTTGGAATTCCCAAGAGCGTATTAGATAATAAAAGTAATTATATCTATAAGTTACAAATTGTAAGTTACAAAAAGTTGAATATTTTTTATTATAACAACTTGGCTTTTAATAATAATTATTATCTTCTGTTGCGATTGTAACATAGAATAATTTTTAATAACTTTGCAAGACACACAGTGACAAATCTTAAAGTAGCTCGAAATTTGTTCATTAAAACCAAGTGTACCTTATAAGCGACTTGGAAAATTGATTAATAAAAATATTGAAATTTTAACTACAGTCTAACTTAAATAACTCAATTAAAAGTAATAAATTGTAATTTTTATTGCCTGTCATCTCGTTCTAGTCAATTACCTGAAATTGTGAAGTCAAAATGTACTTAATAGTGTAGGTCAACCCCTCTTTTGAGACCTCAAGTTTTACTTCAAAATCAATTGGAGTATGCTGAGTATCTTTGTTAAAACTACGACAAAGGCAATTAATAATGGTTTTAATTATAATGTATGCATTTTGATTGAGCTAAACATTGGTGACTTAGTTTGTTATATCCAATAATTCAATATCAACAAGTTTATTATATCCGGACTTAGTTGTGTACCTTATTTTCGAGTTCATTTTATCAGAGTTCTACTGTATATTAAATTATTTAATAAAGTGGTTATAAAGTATATATTACGCGGTAATATTGTTAAGTACTCCGGAAAACCAGAAAATGAAAATTTAACTTTCCAAGGAAACTAAATTTAAAAATTTTTTGAAAATTAACTTTTGTTGAAAGAAAATCTGAAATACCTTTTAAGTAAATTTTTAACTTTCAAAAATTAAAGCGAAAGTTTATATAAAACAACGAAGGTACCTTTGATCTTCTTACCTTAGTAAGAAAATACTTTATAATAAACATGCAGCTTACAGTTAATAAGTCTTATATTTGTTTGAGCGCACAACAAAGCAATTTTCGTGGTTTTACTAAGAAGATAAGTAAAGCACCCTCGGGGGACTTTCAGTAGAGTCATAACCCGAGCCTAAAATTGAGCAGTAGTAACAACTCGATTTGGTAAGTCGTCGACGGATGAGGAAATTCTTTTTTTCGGTGGTTAAAAATACTATTACCCACTCAAATAAAGTAGACACTTCTATTTTTTAGATATTTAGATAGGTATAATATTAAACATTGCATTTCCAACTTTAAATTCTTTTATAAAATAACCTTCTTCTCTGGGAGGCTTTTCATTTTACTATGTGGCACTAAACGTATCAAATTCTTTTATTATTAACATCATTTACATAAATAGATTTAAGAATAAGTGAAACTTAAAATGTTTTGTTCAAAGTTAAAGGTTCATTAATATCTTAAAAGACATAAAAAAAGCAATTACTTTAGATGTTATTTTATTGCAAATACAGTAGGATTCGAATATACCGACTGTTTGTTATATCAATTTCATCAATGTTTATATTAAAAAATCACGTTCAGTAAAAAATTTGCAAAAAAAAATTCATAAAATTAAGAAATCATTTGCATGTTTTGATCTTATTTGCAATTTATAGATCCGATCCATTCATTCGAATGAAAATGTAAAATAAATTTACCATTCCTTTAAACAATCTATTCTAAAATTTATTGTATATTTTAACTTACAAATTTAGAATTTTTAAATATTCAAAGTGTTGTCGCTTCTTTATCTTACAATTTGTTTGTTAAATTTTATTATCAAAATTGGAAAACATTCATCATTCTATAACTCAAGCACACACAATATACAAATAAATTTTATAGTTTCTTTATATTTTACATAAACAATAAAAATGTGAACTATAAAAATGATGAAATACATTGATTAATATTTAAAATATAGTTGTAGTAGTTCGTATCGTTACAGACCCACAATTTCCCCGATCATAACATAAATGTAAGAACAACGGATCGGGTATGCAGATCAAGTTCGTTAAGGATAAATACGTGTTTTAGTGGTGAAAACCTTTGAATTATCTACAAACCTAAACCGATCTACATTTAACTGTCATTTCGAAAAGTTTATTGTGTGTAATAATAAATAATATTCAAGATAAAGGAATTTCATCGTCTTTGCTTATTTTAAAGCATTCTAAATTTCTATTTAATGTAAATAAAGAATTGAACTTGAATAGTATACTGAAATTTATATTAAATTAACTCAAAACATAAAGTATATTCTATTTTTATTAACAGAATTTTCTATTTCTTTCTAGAGTGCCATAATGTACTCGGTGAACATTGGCTGATCAACTTTTGGGGATTTCCAAACCCTAATTTCTTAATACGAAAATTTTAATAAAAAAGTATTATTGAATAAACAAGAAGATATTTTGAAATTGGTGGTAAATTTAATGTTTAATTTAATTTCATTTTGCACCTCATTTACAGGTAATTAATAATTAAGAATAACCTTGAAAATTTTAAATATAAATAATTTTAGATTTTAACAGTTTTACATAAATAATTAAAATAAGTTTTCTTTATAGCAAGAAAAATAGTTTTTTAATATTAATACCCATTATTATAGAAGCTTTCAAGGTTCAAGGAGAGAAATAATTGGGATACAAGAAGGTTTAAATTTTGTGGACAAAATTAAGTTGGTTTCTCGAGTAACTAATAAAATAACTTATATATTTGATAGACGTCCGCCCCTAAACATGGGTTTAAATTACACCAATCGGTATTAATTGGTCCATCGGGAATCCTAATAACCATCGACGAAGAGTGAACTTTTTGGATCTGCACATATTAAAAATCATTAAAATTTTATAGCAGTAACATTTATCAGTTGAGTATGTAATGTTTATCTACAACCAGGCGCTGCCTGATTCAAGATTAAACACATTCCATCCCATATATCATCAAATTTATTTGAATAATTTTCTTGAGTATGAGCTACTGATTTATTAATAAAACACTGTAGGCAAGATTATTATTTAAATTTTGTAAATTATATGAATTTGAATACAATTGGAACTGACATATTATTATTTCTTTATGATTACCATACTAATAATGATTGAACACAGCAGAAACATTAAAGTTCTCGTATCATCTGTCCATTATGCGCTACGAATTCCTTTGATGATGGTGAATTCCGGTGTAATTACCGGTAAAACATATTCGCCAATTTACCTTCATTATTCCCTCATTGTTTCTTTATTATTTTAATTATATAAAATGATTACTTTACTCATCTTAATTGTACTATTCATTTCTGTATGAATTATATTATTTGATGAGTTCGATACACACTTTTTGTGTGTGTGACAAAGCATACAAAATAATAAACATATTATTCACACAAATCTTTTCATTATTCATGAAAATGAGTAGGAACCAATGGAAAAACTAAAAAATATATAAACGCAAAAGAGGAAACGTTTAGACAAAACAACTTTAATACGACTCAGTTTTATAAAAAGAAATACGTTAAACATATAAAAGCGTCTATTAAACTCAGCATATTAACAGAGCCGTTAAGCCGCAGACTATAAAATGGTAAAATTTAGTTAAGTCAGCAATGCAACGGTGATTAAATGCTAACTTTTTTATTTCTTAATTTTTAACTTTACAGCTTCAATTTTAAAATAAATTTTCAACTTTGTTTACATTTTAATTATTTTTAATAAGAAAATATGAGTTCAGAGCAAAAAATTATTTTAAATTTATACATCGTACATCTTTTATGTATCAAATAATTTATTTTGATTAACTGAAAGCAAAGGTACAAAAGAATTCCTGGAGTTTTTCAAATATTTTAATAAAAACGCTTAATAAACTTGAAAACTTATAATGTACTTTTTGAAATTTAAATTACATTTTGAGCCGTTAAAAGCTAACGTAGGAATTGTAAAGCTTTTTGTAAGCATAGATCAAAATAAATTTTCATGTTTTTGATTTAAAATTGACTTTCAATGTAATAATATAAATTTAATTATTTCAAAAATTGATTTTCAAATTGTAATAATAAATAACTGTCTAATTTGCTTCAGTGTAATCAAAACATTAATAATTTAACAAAAACTTAATAGAAATTTTGTATGTAGATGAACTACGTTAACGTTTACTACAATTTTATTGTTACGCCTAAAAAACTTTTAATGTTGTTTTGGAAACTTCGAGAGAGTTTTTAAGAGATACTAATGTCTGTAGTGAAATTATACATATAATTTGAATTTGGATAGTAGCATAAAAATTTGTAGTAATTGCAATAATAACATTAAATTTAAAAATTATTCAGCTAATAGCTTTGACCACAGTACAATCAACTTTTAAAATGAATACCTATAGCAAGTTGAACGTTATTCAACGTGTATCATACAAATTTTATCTGCAACTATTCAAAATATTTTTTGGAAATTGTAAATTTTTACTTCAACTGACGTTTGTTGACATTTAGTGAGTTAAACAAACCTTACAACTTGACTTTTTTATTTTAATTTTTCACGGAGATGAAATAAGGCTTTTAAAATTAATATTGATTTTGATGTTAAACTTAATATGTTTCCTTTCCAGTTTATCAATTTTACCTACGACTTCTGCAAAATCTGTTTACCTACACTGCTATCTGGAAATCTCGCTATGCTTTAACGTGGCGCCGACCGACGTCTACGTTCTAAATCAGAAAACGTATTTATTAAATTCACCATACAGTTATTTAAAGTAGAATTTTTATCTCTTAAAAAATAAAAAGAGATAAATACCAGAAATTATAAGTTTTATTAAGATAGATTAAAATTTACGTCAAGTGAGTTTCCTTTCAGTCATAAAATGAAAATTTAGTCTTAAGAAAAACGGAACGTAGCCTTGAATGGCAAGTGGGCATAGAATAACGTCGCAAAACATTCTTAAAAACGAATTATGGAGAAATTAAAATTTTGAATGTAATATAAATATTTCCTGAAGCGGAATGCTACCAAAAAGGATTATGCTACTTGAAAGTTGTTTCCTTCATAATAAATGCATGTAGTTTACAAATTTATAAGCGCATAAAAATGTTTCAGGCAATATAAAAATATATTTCAATATATTAAATATAATAGACTAAACAATGGAGATGATGGAAAGCATCGTTTTACCTATACAATATAAAGAAAAGTGGATGTTTTATGCTAACCTTAACCTTTATGAGTCAACATTCCAATTCAGTTATTTCATATTGCGTTGATATGAGACCATATAAAATTCAATTTCTGTATGTCAATATTTCGCAAGGATGGAACGCGTTATTCTTTGTTTTCGGTTTCGGTTGTATTGGAA
The DNA here is from genome assembly GCA_905340355.1 of Rhagonycha fulva. Lineage (NCBI taxonomy): Eukaryota > Metazoa > Arthropoda > Insecta > Coleoptera > Cantharidae > Rhagonycha > Rhagonycha fulva. Next base: position 8,691,382 of record HG996559.1, read on the forward strand.
TCAGTCATTCATTCACGTATCAACAATATGTCTCGATAATACCTTTATTTTGTATTTTCTCAAATTACATTTAATGCAATTTCTCAATTTATATTTAGGTTTTCTAGAAACATAATTTTTCTTTCATTCCAGAACATCAATAGCTCCCTATCATTTTAACTCAAGACGATAATTATAATCCAAATATTGGCACTTATTCGGATTTTAAATTTATTTTAGGATTAAACTTTTAATTAGACTTTTTAAAAATATTGCCTGCGCAAATTTATTGTTTGTATTAGGACCAACTACCTTTAGGTGATTGGGATTTGTTTAAATTTCATTTTGTACGCAAATAATGTTTATAATGACAAAACAATTCTTTCTTCTTATTCAAAAAGTTAAATTTTATGTTTATTTTTATTTTTAATACAATAAACATTGTTTGATATAACAACAATCTAAATTTAAGTAACACAAATGAATTGTTAAGTATCCGTAATTCACTGATGTAATCTTCTATAATATATAAAAAAAAAAGTTGTGTTAGTTACACCATTTGAGGAGCTTATTTACAAAGGCAGACATCTCCTTTTTGCACACAAAGGACCTCGCTACGGCCTTATGGGTTTTGGGTCCCAGTCAAATTTAACCATAATGTAGGATATTGTAGTTTATAACATGCTGATAAAAAGTGTCCATGGGCACAAAGTCAAAAAATGGACAGTTTCCGAGATATAAGGCATTACAAAGTTTGTCCAGTCATTCTACGAAAGACACAATGATAAAGTCAAAATCGATACTACCCGGAAACAAAAAATAGATCTGTGTAGATGAAAGAATTTTAAAAAAGATAGAGTTTTTTGCATCACTCTAGCTCAGGGGTGGGCAAACTACGGCCCGCGGGCCGCATGCGGCCCGCCAAGGTATTTTGTGCGGCCCGCGACAAATACATAGAAGAAAATTATTATAAATTTTATGTGATGAGACTGGCACATATAATATTTTTCTCATGTTTTTTAATAATATATTGTATTATAAACATAATCATTTTTGTGTTGAGTAAATTATGAAAATTTTTTTTTGTTTGTGCGGCCCTCTTCCCAATTTAAATTTATTATGTGGCCCTTCAGCTAAGAAGTTTGCCCACCCCTGCTCTAGCTAGTGTATTACATAACCTAAAAAATTAAACAAAGTCGAAAATGCGGTTTCTTGCGATTTAAGAAAAAAAACAAAAACGGCAAATTTTGACGGCATTTTTCGTTTTTCTCAGAAAATAAATAATGAATCAGTATTTTAACTTTCTACAACTTATTTTCTACAACTTTTTCATTTAACTTTTTTTTTGTTGAAAAATTAATTTTTTTTTTAATTTCAAGAAACCGCTCTTTCGACTTTGTTTAATTTTTTAGGTTATGTAATACACTAGCTAGAGCGATGCAAAAAACGCTATCTTCTTTAGAATTTTATCTTCTACACGGCAGTATTTTTTTTTCTAGGTGGTATCGTTTTTGACTTTATCATTGTGTGTTTCATAGAATGACTAGATTAACTCTTTAATGCCGTATATCTCGAAAACTGTCCATTTTTTGGCTTTGTGCCCATTGACACTTTTTATCAGCATATTATGAACTACAATATCCTAAATTTTGGTTAAATTTGACTGGGACCCAAAACCCATAAGGCCGTAGCGGGGTCCTTTAGTTTGATATGCCATTTTGTTCCCTATAGTGCTGCGCATAGAATGGTATAACATATTAGTTTCAAAATTAGACATAAAGCATATAAAATTGGGTTTGAAAGTTAATGTCATTTACAAAAACGGACGTATGCGTCCATATTTTTCTACATTATAGACATTTCCAATTCGACTATGTCCGCCGAAAGGCAAACGTCTCCAAGTCGTGTCAATTTTCAATAGAGGCATTTTTTTACTGTGACTACATCATTCAGTAGAAATTGCCGTTTCTTTTTTTAATTTATAAATTATTATTAAAAAGATGAATACACAAATGATCAATTAGTGACGCGCTAATTAGGTACTGTGTTTGGTAATCCATTTGATTACCATTCTCATTCCCCTTTTATAAACGCCATCCCACTATTGTACATTTGACGGAGCATTTGGAGAATGGACAACGAGTTAATTTCAACGCATTGATTGTTGCTCAACCTGCTGAAACACCTCCGGCGACATCATTGGACCAATTTTTTTTTGATTTTCCAAAGCGATCCGTTTGCACGAACGTTGCTCTACTCCGAAATGCTACTTGGAACTCTTCATCCAAGAAATTTCAAAGTCGGAATCAAGACGATGCGGTTCCTGATCATCCGGATGACTGATGATCTTGGTCGCATTTACACAGTTCATACAAAGAATTACGAATGCTTCCACTTGCGATTGCTGCTGGTGAATGTTGGTTGGCCGACATCATTTGAATCGCCTTGAACTGGCAATGGTGTAGTGTGCCCAAAATCTCGTGATGCATGTCAAAAGTTCAATTTTCTTAAAAACGATACTCACTGGGACATGACAATCGCCACAGCAATTGTTACTGCATTTTCAAATCATATACGCACATTATTTGCTATCATTATTTCGACATGCTTTGTAACATGCTAAATGCATGCTACAGGTTACGTCCTTCCGCTTAAAGTTTAACATAGTTTTATTAAACGTCATGCCTGAACGCATCCTACTATCGAGAACCCTAGCGGTGATATTCGGTACGAAGCGGAACAGCGGGTCGAGTCTCGAAACGTCATTGAGATGAACCTGTCGACGTAAAATTTTAGTTTAAAAATCCACCAGCGGATTTGACTATCATTTTAAACCAATTTGATGACTCAGCTTTTATACAGTAGTGTTGACTCCTGTATCATTATATTACTTCCTGTTTGCGTCGAAGAGCTGGTGAAAAATTTTTATTTTCTTTTCTTCTCAACATTTTACAATGTTGAATTGGTTTGGCAAATCCACATCTGGGTCAACCATTTTGAAAATTTTTCATCATTTCGCTTCAACCCCTAGTTTCGAGGCCTGTGAACAATTCGGAGGGTATCTGCCGATGTCTACTTATTACCATTTTTTGCAAGAATTTGATTTGGTGGATCACTGCACAGTAATAATTATAGTATCAGAACTTTTACTTTTGATTTTTCTTGATATGTATGCCGCTGGCAGTGTGTGCTAATCAAAAAGCTGTTAAGCTGGACTGTGGTAGCTTTGTTCAACCAGAGAGCCGCAGTGACATTTTGTTTGCTATTTATGTGGTTGATTTTTGATTTACTTTTTAGATTTATTCATCCTGCTATAAGTACAACTGGATCGCAACGGCCGTTTCGATCAGATCGATTGTTATTAACCACATTTGTGGAATATTCTGGGGTAAGTCAATTTATCTCTATACAAATTAGTATGTCAATTGTCATTTTGTGCGAGTTATTTCACATTTTGATCAAACGACTGATCAAACAGTACTTTAGTCTTGGTTTAGTAGTTTTTGACGAAGCAGGCCAAGCATTAGGCATTATTGTGATTTCCTTTGGTGCATGCCAATTGCTAGTGTGTGCAATAGATACAATTACTGTGGCAGTGAGTCAAATTCAATTATTTCAACAAATCGACTACCAACGGTGCAACGTGTGTTGCCTATATCAGTGCTGTTATCAGTAAACTTTATAACTGTTATCATCTATTTCTTTTCATACTGTGGAATAAATCTCTTTCCCTTCTTCCAGTGTTTTTATTCTACAGTTGGCGCCGAAGTTTTTTCTTTCAGGATATAGGACAGAAATCCAACAAAACAAAGACCAAACAAAGCTAACCCCCTGAGTGTGGTCTCATTGCCTTCGATTGACTATCTGCTACGTCTAATTCCATCTACGACCTGTTTAGGGTCGTTGTTGTACTCCAAGTGGTGCTCCAGCTTGCCATCAGATCCACGTGAACCGTGGAACAAGTACAAGAGTGTGACATGCCAAAAGACATTTTACATCAAATTCGTGTAAGTTTAGGGAATCCCGATCTCCAAGTGAATAAGATGATACATAACCAAGCATTGCTGTTGACCAAAAACATTTGTTACTTCATGTGAGGCAGTTTGTTAGAAATGCCAACCTCAAAGCGTCGACGCTTTCTATAGAGATTTGGAACGTGAATACGATCGAGATGCATTGAACCAATCAGTTCGAACGAAAGTACCACTGTTGAACCCCCAACAAAAGAAAGTATACGATACATTAATAAAGGCAATTGATGATGAGAGGTGGCTTATTTTTCTTCGATGCGCCCGGTGGAATTGGGAAAAATTCCTCATGTCATTAATCCCAAATTTTATTCAAGTAATAAGTTAACACAACATTTTTTGATTCTGAGGCGGTACGAAGTTTGCCGGGCCAGTTAGTAATTAATAATTCAAGATTTAAGTCATCAAAACACCGTAGTTTTTGAACTGTGAAATATAATTTGGATTACCACTAGTTAAAGAGTCAAATTAAGCTGATTTTCCTTCATTGCTCGTGGGTGACCACTATTTGTTTTTGAGAACAAATGTAAGCTATATTATGTTTTTTCTTCTTCAAGTGCCTATCCAATTCCGGACGTTGGCGATTCCCCTGGCTAAACCAAAAAGACTTTACTGTGAAAATTTTAATAAGGTGGTTTTCTTTTGCCTTCTTTATAGTCCACTGATCGATCGTGGACTCTCTAGATTGCAAGACATCGATTACTATAGTTGGTAAAACTTCCCTAAATAATTTAGATATTTTTTAATGATCTCTCAAATTTGTAGGTTTTTGTCAGGTCTCAATTTACTCGATATTAAATTACGGAGCATTTTGTTAGAATTTAACGCTTTGGTAAATAAAAAAAAATTGTGGATACAAATTCCACAACTTTAGAGGAGCTTCAATTAGCATAATTAGATACACTATAAATTTGCCTTAGTTCAAGTGAGCCATTTAGGCAGTAGCTCTTTGATATTGTTAAATTTTTTTTCATAATTATATTTTATATAAAAGTTAAAGTAGTTTAAACTTATGTCAACTGAAAGTTCTACAAAAAGCTAAATTGCAGTCGCTTTTATAAAATTTTTAGATTTAATTTATATTCAATTTCAGAAAATATATTTATTATATTATGTATAAAATGAAAAGAATTCCATGCGAACACAATTTCTAGAACACTCAGGTCACGAACCTACACTTACGTTTTTATTAGGTTAGCGAGAAACTCGAAAAAGGATCTTGAAGTTCTCCAAGTAAGTGTCGTTTATCTACTCCAAGCAGTTACTCTGTTGATCGTTTATCCTGTTCGTGTATGACCGATATTTTAGAATGGCCAAAATTGCTTTCAAACTCTCTAATCATTATACAATATCCGGTAACGAGCACAATGTAAAGAGTTCTTGATAATTACATTAAAAACTTAAGCCCTTGTTTGTGAACTTTAAACATAGTTGTTCAAACGAAGCCAACACGTAACCCTTAAAAGTTTTTGCACGGAATACATAATTTGAGCAATTTTAAGTTTTCGATTTACATGACGTAAAAGTGAGTTTTTAAAATTTGCATTTATACAAAAAATTTATATTTGAAGTGAATATACTTTTAGCTGTAAAATACGTTAGAAAGAGTTTCTTCCCAATTTTCAAGTTTCTAAGTTTCAGACGTTATAAGAGTACTTGAACTTTTTTATTTATTGATAACAGGAAAAGCACAAAATGTAGTATATAACTTTTTTTTAAATTGTAATATAATCAATTTATGCCCCTCTCAGTCCAATAACACAAATTAGTTTGAGAACATTTCAAAATTGTTGGTTATACTCTATCAGAAGTTCACTTCTTATACCTAAAATGACCACTTGAATGCGATATATATTTTGACCTAGATTACAGACTGCGATTCGAGAAAATTACTAAAGAAAAATACAAAACTTAAAACCAAATAACCAGATTTAAATGTAATTGAGATTCAAACTTAAAACCATAAAGACCGCAGTTCAACTTTTGTCGATCATTCAACTAACTACGTAATGTACATTTTACACTGTCTATATTGAAATTAATTTATATTGACACATTTTTCATGAACGTATAGAATTATTAATTACTGTTTTAAAGCTGTAAATAGAGAATTCCGTTTTTATAGATTTATTAGCTTTTATTTAAAGCATTAAGGATTTATTTGTATAGGTATCTATTGCATCTATGTAAGTCATTGTGTTTTTCTTACACATGATGGCATTATTTTTTCAGTTTTCCTTTGTAACCATCTTTGCTTCCTATATTTATGTTTTTCAGCATGATTTAAGATGTATGATTAAACATTCTGTTTGGATACCATCAATTGCTTTGAGTTGCAGTAAACTTTACGATTTTGCTATTGGAAATTCTTATTTTTAACACCTAATCCATAAATTGTTTTCAATTATTATCAAATTTGATCAGGAGATTTACTTTACACTAAAATGACAGTTTTCTTTTCCAATTTTTAATCGAAAATTTCCTATAATTGTTTAGGGTAATTTGTATTTTGATTAATTTGATACTACACTACACTAATCCTTATACCAATATTAATCCTTCGCATATCCAGATCTTAAAAACTTTTTGTAAGCCTTATATGTAGTTTTAATCATAATCTGCACATTATCGGTTAATCAACCAGATTTTCTTTTATTTATTTTGATTCTAAACAAAAGAGCAAATCTATCAGAGAGCTTAATTTGACATCATCGAGATTCACGCTAATGGTTTTTCAAGAAATATTTGAAATTGCGGAAAGTTAAAATTTTAGGTTGGGATCTCTTAAGGCCGTGTGACACATGTATAAATTTGCTAACAAATTTGTCAGCAAATTTGATAACAACCCATTGATTAGTTGAACCAACCAGCATCGGTACCAACATTGGTTTGTTTGACCAATCAATGGGTTATTACCAAATTTGCTAACAAATTTGTTAACAAATTTATACACGTGTCACACGGCCTTTACTATGGAAATTTAAGTTGTAGCTGGCAAGACCATGATCGGCCATATTGTTATATCTGATAAATCATGTGTATTAGCTTTGGAGTTAAATAATTCATAAGTCATTACACAGATTAAACAGAATCAATAAATTAATAAAGCTGAAAAATTGGTCACGAGAGGGGTAAATTTGACCTGAATCAAACCAAAAGACGCGAAAATCAAATTTATTTTACTGGATTTGCGATCGTTTCTAAGTAGGTCGATATTAGAATCCTGCATCAGAATGAGGCTATCACACTCAACACACAACTTAAACAGTGTCAATTCCAACTGATATACTTGGAGTCGACAACGGAGATACTGTTCCAAATGCATACGACTTCTTATCAATAAGCAGAGTCAATAAAATTTGCTCTAAACAGCTAAATTTATTAATTTCAATGTCAATAATGCTGTATCTGTTACTGTTTCTCATGTAACAGCATATGTCTCCCCCCCTCCGCACCTAATTAATTAGTACTTTCTATAAAGAGAATAACTAGAGACGAAGGAAAGCCTTGAGGCAACCAAGTTTTGATATTAAAACAATTTAAAAATCATTACCAAGGACATACGAGCAAAAGTCATCAAAACGCTTGACAAGCGAACAAACATTAACATGACAAAATTATCAAAGCAATGTACCAGCTTGTTTTGCATGAATATTTTTAAATTAGTAGGTACTTTTATGGTCATAAGAAACATCTAAAGTTTTAGGCAATGATACTTCTTGGTTCACAAAAGAGGTCTATGAACCTAAACGCCTCTGGGCCAAAATTCAGATGCAATTAACGAATCGTGTAGAGCAAAATCAACATTTAAAGGAAGCACTATCATTGTACGTATAGAGCTTGGTGCATGTATTCATCATAATCATGATTAAACAAGCATTTTTTTTAAATTTATGTTTCAGACATTAGCCAGCGGCCGAAAGTAAAATATTTATGAAAGAAAACTCAATGGAATCTTATAAAAAACATTAAATTGAAACGTTTTAGATAGGAAACGGCCGGAGCATAGTAGTAACGCGAGTTGACTATGACCGATAAGTACCTGATTTGACTCTGGGCGAAGCAAGAACTTTATTCTGGTCGTCTCTCTAGTCTTCCAGATTGGGGGTTTTTTGTCGGACTGTCGGATGGCTGGAGTTTTGCGGAGCACTATTAGTTGTAGGTACCTTAACCATCGTACAGTTAACATCGAGAAAATTTCACCTTTTAGGGGTTCTTCTTCTTCAGGTGCCTATCCAAATCCGGATGTTGGCTATCCTCTACTAGACTAAGCCAAGAAGACTACTAGGAAAATATTAATGAGGTGGTTTCCCGTTGGACATTTAGATCACAGCATAATATATCCGACTCAATTATGATTAGAACTGCGGTTTCCCGCTCACTTGTCTATCCCTGTTTGATTTTGTAGCACCACTTCATGTTACATGGCCCTATGAGTGCTAGTAGATGGACGGTACGTAGCGGCAAGCCGTTAATGGCAGTGAGACAGCACTCAGGGAGTGAGCTTTGTTCGGTCCTTGTTTTGTTGGTTCTATGACCAGTATCCTGAAAAAAAAAAAGAATTTGGGCGCCAACTGCAAAATAAAACGACACGAAGAAGGGAAAGTGATTTCTACAGTACGAAAAGAAATATATAATTAAAGTTACAAAAATTACTGATAACAGCACTGGTATAGGCAACACACGTTGCACTGCTAGTGATCCAAACGTCGAGGTGGATGTTTGACTTCCTACTAATCGTATCTATGACATGCACTAACAAGTGACATGCAAAAAGGAATTTAACAAAAATGCCTACAAAGTGACCTGCTTTACCACAAGTCACTAAACCAAGACTGAAGTACAATTCGATCAATCGATCAATAATATTATGAAATAACACGCACTAAATGACAATTGATATGTAAATCTGCGTAGAGATAAATTGACTTACCCCAGAGTAGTCCACTAAGGCGGATAGTGAATATTGGTGAAATTGACACAGCTGTGACAGGCCACTGGTACGTACAAGACGTATTTGCAAAAATCTAAAAAGTAAATCAATTATCAACCACACAAATAGCAAACAATATGTCACTGCGACTCTCTGTGTGAACAAAGCTACCTCAGTCTTGGTTAGCAAAATTAGGCAAGCAGACTCTGTCATTGCCTTATCGAGCAAGATTAAGTATAAAAGTTCTGATAGATAGTAGTCTACCAAGTCGAATCCTTGTGATATATAGTGAATCGTTGGTACAGGCAGATTGCCCCTGGAACGTCTACGGTCATCAATAAATGGTGTTGAAATTTAAATGATCAAAAATAAGAAATGGTGATTACTCACAGATGTGAATTTGTACAACCAATTTAACATGTGGTCTTGAAATTTGAATCAAACACGATTTTCTCACCCAAATGTTCAACGTAAATACGAAAAAATATAATTGTAACAGAAGTTAAACATACGGTTTCATCAAAATAATAGCCAGAATCCGCTGGTGGATTTCAAACTAAAATTCGGCGTCGTCACGTCGTTCTTAGTAACGTTCAAAAACCTGACCGGCCGACCCTCGCCCTTTTTTCTCTCGATCGTCGCTAGGGTTTTCGTGAAGGTGCGTTTTTCCATGACGCTTAATTATGTTGTGTTAAACGTTAAGCGGAAAGCGCAAACTATAGCATGCATTTAACATGTTACAATTTACGCCAGACTGCTGGTCTGAGTCTGGTCTAGTTTCTAGAGATATTTTTTAATTAAATTTTACGACAAAAGTAGTGACTGACAACTACCCCGTTCTTAAGAGCACCTTTTGAAAAGTTAACCCTCGCCCCCCCAAAGATATCAAAAAATAAGTTACATCCACTTTTTAAATTAGCACCTTTTTCGAGTTGGAAAGCCCTGAGGGATATTATTAGCTAGTAATCGTTAGTCAAAATAGCTCAAAATGTTTCGAAGCGACCAGAGAGAGCGTATTAAAACAAAATTGTATTCTAACACTAGCCTAAGCTCAACCCGTGAATCTCTCTTTTAACGGTTTTTTTAATAAAAAAAATCATTTCCTAACACTAACCTAAGCTCGACCTGTGGATCTCTTTTTCAACGGTCTTTTTATTAAAAATAAATTGTTTTTTAACACTAATCTAAGTTCAACCGGTAGATAGCTTTTTCTTTCTCGGTCTCCTCATTAAAAATATTATTATTCTAAACAAGGAAAAAAAAGAAAGTTCAGCAAAAACTTAACTTATTTTTCATCCAAACTACCTATAAAACATACTTTTTTAAAAAATATTAAGAACTAACATTTTTGGTTGGTATACGATTTAAGAGGTTAGGAGAGCAAAATTTAATCTTTTGGGGGCGGTTGTCTTGGTGCCGAGTTGTCCGTTTCTCCGCTAACCAGGCCCAAGATTTAAAAAAATTTTATTTGTATTATGGTAGTTGAAGCAGTAAATTATAAATATATTTATAAAATTTTGTGGATTATTCATAAATACCTATGGGCATAATGGGTCAAAAACCGTAAAAATAATGTGCAAATATTGTATTGGCTTTTGCTATAAATTTATCTCCTCCCATTCTTTATTCATATTTTCGTATTTTAAATTAGTTCAAAAATTCGTCGAGCATATTAGAATTTAAATTAAAATAAAGTTATGATGATTATGTGTATATTATTTTGTAAAAATATTTATTGAACCTAATTGTTTTTTTAATAAGAAGTAGATTTGAAACAGTTAATTATTAAATAGGTACAATATTGTGACTAATTACTTTTAGACTTTTTTGGAAACTGATGCGTATTCTAAGCTTTTATGGAATTATTAGATGTTGGTTGGATGTAAATATATTATTACTTTGAGACTGATTAAGCTGATTTTTATGTATCATTAACTTGTTTAATTTAAAAACATATTTTTATTTAAATTTGACCTTATAAACTATGATTTTTTTAAAAGAAAAAGCTCTTGCAACACAAAGAACCGATTGAGCTAGTTTACAATATTACAATATTAGTATACCTGATTTGATCTCACAGGAATTCTATTATTCCATACACTCCCTCTGCCCCAAAATCCGATATTTTATATACGTATTAGACATACTAGTCAATGTAATAATACATCTATAAATACATGCGTAACCAATCGTGCTTGTTTGAAAGTAAAACTACAGTCACTCATTAAGATAATTCGAATTTAAATTTTACCTTTTTTTTATTTAATTTTAGATCAGAGGCCCTCAAAACGTTCGTATTTTTATGATGAGTTTAAAAGAGTTCCTAAAAAAAAACTGTATGACCGAATATTAAATTTTTATGCAAATTTTAATGAAATTTAAAAATGCTTTTCATGTAAAATTGTCTTATTTTTAATATTTCATAAAGGAATTTTGCTCTAAAATTTTATAGTAAAGGAAGAAACGGAGTTATTGACAAAAAAATCAATTGTACATGTCTTAGCACCGCTCGAACAGCATAAACGAGAAACCGTTTTTAAATAACTTTTAAAATTACGTAACAATTTTCAATAAGCAACTCGACAAATACTCAGCTTTCCAGAATGTTTTCATTGTTTTTCCTTATTTGCTGAAAATAAAAGCATGCTTATTAAAATTTGAAGTGAATGTTTTCAATAAATGTTTCTTTTGGTTAGTAAAAATTAATAAAAAAATATCTTAAAAAATACTTCAATATCAATGTCACGCAACGGGCGTGAACTGCTTTCCATTTTTTTTGAAGATTAATTTTTGACTCAGATTTACCTTAGATAAAATAAAGATTTATAAGAATACTTTTATAATAAAATATGCCATTGTAATCAATCTGAGAGTGTTTGAAAGTGTTTTGAAAAGTTTTTGATAGCCCGTGTGTGTAGCCGATATTTATATCTTTCACGTCAATATTGATTACTATGCTAACCACGACTAAAATAGAATTCAGTTTTGTTATAAATAAATAAGCACCACCTGCCGTTTCTAAAATTGCACTAATCTATAATGCATACAACTAAACTTTATTAATAAATTTTGGTTTGTTTCGGCATATGATTTGGACATAATGTTAATTAAAGCAAAAGCTATAAATTATATACATTTTTAAATATTAAATTTACAGTCACTACCGTAAAATTCGCGAATTATATTAAATCTAATAAATTAAAAAGAATTTTTTCATCCCAAGTTGCTCCAAGTAACTTCAAGTTTTCTGACAACTTCGGGTGTTCTACGTCACTTTAAGTTCCGAGTATTAATTTTAAGCCCATATAGAGTTAAAATCAGTACTAAGCCCCTTGTTTATAAAATTCATCTGCTTACCTAGGTAGATACTTCATAATTTAAAATTTGGAAGATTGGTTTTCAACTTTATTTATTTTGTTAGAGAAAAATAAAAAGTCGATGAAGACGTTAGCAGTTATTGGTTAGTAATTTGAGAATAAAATGGAATTTTAGATTAAAAATTTAGAAAACCAGAGTCATCAATCACAAAAACTTCACCAAGTCGCCTACATAATATAGGCTTGACCATTTTAAATAAGCACAGCAAAAAGACTGCAATAAATTGTGGAATGCCCCAATGCAACTCGCATTTCACTTATAAAAACGTTAGCCAAGAAAGGAAAGATCGCAATAAATAATAAAACTGAAATTATTGTAATTTTTAAACATTCAGTTAAAAATTTATGACAATATTTGTTATAATATTCGAGCAATATTAGCAACACCTGCTACAACCCATAGATAGATATGTACGTGCTTTATAAGACGAGAATTCAAAGGAGAAAGAAATGTAACTAAGATTTAGGATTTTTTCTTTATTTTCTGATGGGTTAAGATTAAATTTGAAAAAAGCTAAATGTCTTTGTCATGTTCTACAGTAGGTATGCTTGGAATTTTATTATCGTTGTATATTTTGCTTTATATTGTAGAAGTTGAGTGTATTATATTATGTATAAAATTTAATCACCACGAACATAAATACGTCATCCACGTACAAATGCTAAACAATAAATTTAATTAAAAGATGTTAATAAATAAATTGGCTTGTTTCAAAATTATGTGTTTCCAGTTTTGATAACCACTAATGAGATATGATGTACCAAAAAGTTTAGCAACAAAAATATGTTAGGCACTATTCGTCTTATATTATTCCAAATTTTAACAACATTCTCATTTGTTTTATCGTGCACAATATAATAAAAAAAGTTTATTAAAAAAAGACCAAGTTTTGTAACATTTATAATCATTTAAGGCTACGATTTTTACCATTTAAAAACATTACACATTTGGATTAAGAATTACGATGATTCTTTTCTGAATGGAAAAAGGATAATATTTCAAACAAAATAATAATTCATTTATTTTTAAATCCATTTTGAAAGCGGATATCTGTGTAATACTGAGGTAGTACAATATTTTATGAAGTTTTCATTAATTATGTATTTTCGACATAACAAGCTTATTAGCATAATTAAAATACCACGTATCTGTTATCAACAGTACTAAAATTTAAATCATATTAAACAATCAGCACAATAATATAAGCCAATTTTATATTTTAAAATCATGCTTAAAATGAATATTAAAGATAAAATTCCGTCCAAAAAATAATTTTGTAATATTTTTGTATAAATACACACCCAAAATATTACAATATTATTTATTTAAAATAAATGTTTAACTATACTGAAATAAATAATAACAAAAATATAAAACTTTTTGAATTAATTTAACACGGCGACATCAACTATTTCCCAAAATAATTAATTCTTGGGCTAATGAATTGCCATAATTAAAATGAAAACCAAGGTTACAGGCACGTCTGCAGGCTAGTCTAGTAAACTATCTATCAAATGTTAAACAGTTATAGATTCACTGTTATTAAGTGTACCTGTGCTTTAATTTGAAGTCGGAAGAAGAAGAAGAAATCAAATATATTTCATAACTTTTATGAATTTTTATTTCAAAATATGTGATGTGATAGTAGATAAAATACATTTTTATCAACACGGTAGATTGTTAATCAAGCATTGAAAGTATTTTTATTTATACAAGGAAACAAATTACGTTTAATCGGATCATAAAGACATCTAATTGGATGTTTGTTTATAATCCAAGAATAAAATATAAAATGTAAATATAAAATATAAATTTCCAAAGCAAATTGTGATCATAAAAACAACGGATATAAGCTGGGTGGGTTACATATTAAAATTGTTCATTATAAAGATTTGCCGGAAATCGTTACGTAACCTTAACTGTAAAAAAAATGTCCATTATACAGAATGATAGAAAACGGTCCAAAAAGCAATATCAAATCAAAATTTTTGCAAATCATTGCAAATAGGACTTATATTTTCTCAAAAACTGAAAAAGTACATAAAAATTTAGAAAAACCGGGTTCTCTGCTTTACAGTATATTTATTAAAAATGTAACTCAGGCCCAACAAATAACCTAAATATATAAACAAATAACCTATTTTAAAAAAATGAGGTTTCTAACACTAACCTAAGCTTGACCGGTGAATTTCTCTGTATTTTTTTCGGAAAATTTAAGACGAAAATAACTATTTTTTTACCGAGGTGAATCACTTCTCGTTTCCTTTTTTTCGATACTCTAGATTGATTTCACCATAGCGTGTGGATGCCCACTAAAAGGCCGAGCTAAAACATTCTGTCTAGTCTGCGAAACTCAGAATTTCCACTCTGTACTCAACCAGCGGTCACATCACTCCACGACTGTGGCTCGTTACACAATATATCTCCGATAAAATTTAACATTAATTTATATAAAGATAAATTTATTTAAAATTATTATATGTAGGTAATAATTTATTACAAAGCAGTTTTATGTATCACCTGGTGGATAAAAGGTGGAAAACTAATTATTGAGAAGGTAAGATTAGAAAGCTCGGACATCCAGTAAAATATTTTTAGTCAAATACTCATTATAGGGATAGTAAAAAAATTTTATATTTTACTTTATAAGTGTTGTTCACTTATAATATTAATAATAACCTAATAATATAGACCTTTAATATTTAAATTTTAATTCAAAATGACATAGCTGTCAAGACTTGTCTGTAACCATTTCCCTATCCCTTCTCAAATACCGACAGCTTAATATTACGGGTTAATTTTATACGAACAATAATACGAGATAACTATAACTTGCTAGTTATCCTTTATAAGGTACATTATTTATAAGTGAATTAATTACAACAAGCAAATTAATCTATTATATTAAAGAAAATAACCTTTAGTAAAACTTAACATGAATTTCTCCTTATTAATGTACTCATATATTTTTTGTAGGAATTGTACTAGTTAAAAGGAAAATATAAAAGCATAATTAAAAGAAAAGTAAAATATCGTTCCAGAATGATTACAATGAAAACATTGCAATGTTTACTCGTTGGGCACCGATTTATTTTATATGATACCTTAACTTATTTTCAATAATTGAATTTATTAAAAAGTTTAGATTTCCTTCAAAATATTACAATTGACAGTAAATTTTCTGTTGCGGTTGGTCTTATACGTGGATTCTTGTATTTTCGTTGTTTGATATTTTTGTCTTCTATAAAACCATATCTACTACTATTCAAGCATTGTGACAAATATTTCCACGTTGCTTTCGCTAAACGAACAACTCATATATTTATTTTCTGAAGCAAACTTTCGTGATGTTGCTCTCTATGAGAAAATTTTGGTTATTTTATTCTCATTAATTCAATTCAAATATTATGTAAAATAAACATTAAATACGTTGCACACAAAAGTCACACTCGATTTTTGTTATTCTGCTATTTTTCAGTGCTCACTACTTTGATTCATAGTTTCGAGGACGGCAAGGACATTTTTCGCTATGAAAAAATAATTTTAAACCTCATAATATGTCGAGGGTTGAGTATATCATTAAATATCTTATAAGAATTTTAAGATAAAAATCTACTCTATACTATAAAAAGATAAGCCCAATATGTAACGTTTTTATGTAACGTTTTTATGAAACCGAAATGCTTATCTACTCTATACTATAAAAAGATAAGCCCAATATGTAACGTTTTTATGTAACGTTTTTTTGTAACATTTTTATGAAACCGAAATGCTTATACTATATCTACTCTATACTATAAAAAGATAAGCCCAATATGTAACGTTTTTATGTAACGTTATTTTGTAACATTTTTATGAAACCGAAATGCTTATCTACTCTATACTATAAAAAGATAAGCCCAATATGTAACGTTTTTATGTAACGTTTTTTTGTAACATTTTTATGAAATCGAAATGCTTATACTATATCTACTCTATACTATAAAAAGATAAGCCCAATATGTAACGTTTTTATGTAACGTTTTTATGTAACGTTTTTTTGTAACATTTTTATGAAACCGAAATGCTTATATTATATCTACTCTATACTATAAAAAGATAAGCCCAATATGTAACGTTTTTATGTAACGTATTTTGTAACATTTTTATGAAACCGAAATGCTTATCTACTCTATACTATAAAAAGATAAGCCCAATATGTAACGTTTTTATGTAACGTTTTTTTGTAACATTTTTAAGAAACCGAAATGCTTATACTATACCTATAAGATATAAAATTATTTTTACTGTCTCAACCTTTAAACCATGATATAAACTGATAAACTGATCAACTGATCAACATCTCAGGCAATTTGATCTGTTTAGTACTTGAGACGTTGATCGGCCGCAGCCGTCGTTCCCATCAACAAATTACGAGCTTTTATCTTCTAAAACATCAGCAAAACGTGTCAAGGAACTCAGGGAAAGACAACAGCAGCAACAAGAACTATCAAAATCAAATCCGCCAGCAAAAAAATCAAAGGAACCTTTCAATGAATGCATAAAAAGCAAAAATCAGACAGTAGCTCAAATTGCCAATAATTCTCAAATAATAATAATACCTAATGATGCCGGAGATATGACGCAAAAACGCCGATATTGCAGTGCAATATTTTGGAAAAATTAATTTTGTAAAAAGATAAGACAAAATATGCAACGTTTTTATGCAACGTTTTGGAAGATTGTGATTGGTTCTTTTCCTTTAACCAATAGTAAAATTGCAGAACGTTTTCAAGAAATAAAAAAATACCTAATAGTAATCGCTAACATTTATTTTAAATTTTCAAGCTGTATGACGTTATAATCCGTTTAAACGTTAATTCGTTCATCCGTTGAGATATATTAATCATCGGAAAAAAATGTTGTATGAAAAGAAGTTTTACAACTCAAAGTTATTTCGTTTATGTGCTATTAGGGCCGCGACAGCGGCCAGGGGGGCAAAGCCCCCCTAGTAATATTATAATAAGAACAGAAACGAAATTCGGAGTCGAATGATTTTGTAGTTACATTCTTATGATACTATACCGTGGATATGTTTCATAAGTTATTTTCTACTGTTGATGACCAATCTCAAAAAAAATGATATTCCTACAGTCTACGAAAATTTTGCTTTTCTTTTTTTTTTTATGAAAGTTTCTCGATCCGATCCTGCATATTTATTTGCATTTAATGCGATTTAAATGCAATGCTGGTAATTTGGTGCGAGTGTTGATAAGCTGTGCCCCCACGCTATTGATTGATTGTTGGTTCCCAGTATTTTTAAATGGCAATTTGTTTGAACGTGGAAGAATATTTTTGATTCTGACGTCATTGTTTTGGCGCCAAATTTGTGTGTTATCAGTCCAATATCGCTTAGCTTTTATTTTTCTGACGATCATTTCCGATTTCATACGGGTAGCTACATTGCAGTGTTATTGTTGGACAATCAAACCATAACACAAAATTAAAAATTCTAGTTTGTTGCCCAATATCAAAATTACCCAAATTTATTCCGGTCGACTCATGCATTAGATTATTAACAAATTATCAGATTAAAACAATACTATTAAAGATAATGTCGGATTAAGTACTTACTTAAGAGATCAATATGTCTATATAAGTCCTAAAATATAAGCTTCTAGATTAAAAATCAAATTTTTTTTTTTTTTATTAGCAACCAAGAACAACTACAATCTGTTTATTAAAACATTCGGTATTGTATGTATCATAAGAAACTAAAAAAAAAACACAAGTATCACAGTTGAAGCCAACTCATTAGTAGGCCTCATTTAAAGTTAAAAACATCTTGTTTTTATGTTGACATGAATTGTGAATCACACTATTTCCGCTGGGGCAGATCCAAGAAGTCTAACCTTTTTAGCCTTTTTACATTGGGGGCAGTAAGAAGATTTGTTGCCAAAATATTTGGATGAGAACTCAGTCTTAATTGGTATCTTCTACTAGCCATCGCTATTTCTTCCTTGACTGTGGTCATGCCCAGGTCACGATGTATGACATCGTTGGGAACATACCAGGGAGCATTGCAAACCGCCCGTAATGTTTTTGACTGGAATCGTTGTATTTTCATAACGTTTGATTCGCTGGCTGCACCCCACAGTTGTATTCCATATGTCCACACTGGCTTGATTATGGTTTTGTAAATTAATAGCTTGTTTTCCATCCTAAGATGCGAATCTCTGCTCATCAGCCAGTACATTTTACGATATAAAAGTCCAAGTTGCAATCGCTTTTTCCAGATATGTTTTTCCCATGTGAGACGTCTGTCCAGATGGAGTCCAAGGTACTTAACCTCTTCGCTTTGAGGAAGAGCAATGTTATTTAATGTTACTGCTGGGCATGTGTCTCTCCTAAGAGTAAATGTGATGTGTGTAGATTTGGTGCTATTTGGTTTAATTCTACCCTTTCTCATCCATTTTCCTACTTCATCAAGATGTTCTTGTAGGTATCTAGAAGCAACATTTGGATCCTCATGCGAAGCCAATACTACTGTATCGTCCGCATAGGTAGCGGTTTCAGTTTTGGAGTTAGTTGGCAGGTCATTGGTGTACAGGAGATACAAAAGTGGACCCAGCACACTTCCCTGTGGAACACCTGATTCTATAGGAAATAGAGCAGAGTAAGCATCTCCGTACTTAACAAGAAAGTGTCTGTCCGTCAAGTAAGATCTCAGTACTTGACAAAACGGATGTGGCAAAGTGGTCTTAACTTTGTAGATCAAACCTGGGTGCCACACCTTGTCGAACGCCTGAGAAATATCCAGGAAAGCCGCAGAACAGTATCTTCCATTTTCTAGGTCTTCTCTAATCTTCTTGACCACTCTGTGTACCTGCTCTATTGTAGCATGATTTTGTCGAAATCCAAACTGATGGTTGGGTATCAATTGCTTTTTTTCCAGAATTGGTTTAAGTCTGTCTACAAAGATTCTCTCAAATACCTTAGACAAGACGGGCAAAAGACTAATTGGACGATAGGAAGCAGTCTCTGTTGGATTCTTGCCAGGCTTTAAGATCATAATTATTTGGGCTACCTTCCATTGTGAGGGAAAGTAACCCAGTCTAAGAATGGCATTAAAAATTATGGTAATCATTTTTAATCCTTCTGGCGGTAGCTTTTTCAGAATTTCTCCTGTTATCAGGTCATAACCAGGTGCTTTCTTTGAGTTTAGATTTTTTATATATTTCTTAACTTCAACTATTTTTACAGGCTTAATTGGAAGGTCCATTTGATAAGGAGCATCCAAAATTTCTCGGATATGCTCCTCTTCCTCTGGGGGAGTTTCCATTGGGAACGGTTTAAAAACGTTACTAAGGTGATCTGCAAACGTATTTACAATGTCTTCATCCGTTCTAGCCCAGTTGCCATCTTGTGTTTTAATTATAGGCCTGTTATGTTGGGGTTGTTTTTTTATTTTCTTCGTAACCTTCCACAGGGAGTAATCGGTTGATAAAAAAAAAATCAAATTAAAGAACCTTTTAAATATATGAAAATTTCCGACAATATGGAGAAATGTAGTATTTGTCTGCAAAACATAAGTGAAGAAAGGGGTACTCCAAATACCTGCACCCATATATTCTGTGCCCCATGCATAGAAAGTTGGGCAAGCTTCAATAAAGACACCTGCCCCCTTTGTAGAGCACAATTTCAGAATATTGTGGTTACCAACAATTCAAACAAATCAGTTGTTCCAATTTTTTCAGTAAGTAGCACACTTAATTCAAATAACGTAAATATGGATAATATAGATGAAATTTTTAATGCTTTTGAAGATCTGGTGTGGGGATCCCCTATGGAGTTTCAACAATTTACTCAGCAATTAAATAACTTAATTCAAAATGCTGCAAACCTGGTGCAATTTTAAAACTTTCTTTATAAGTTTTAATTTTATATTTGGGATTACTTTAATTTTTTAAAATAAAAATAAATTGAATTTTAAATCAAAACTTTAACTGTGCTTTAACCTGCCAAAGTTCAACAAAAAGGTTAGAAATAAATTATTTGGAGAGAATTGTTTGTCTTGTTCAAGAAGTTTCGGGTGGTACAAGCGATGCATAGAAGACAGAGATGATGATGATGATGATCATCATGATGATGATGAGATGATGATCCTTGCTCTAAATGATCATCAATATTAATTTATCCAATTTATCAGAAAAACATCGACGAAATAATAATGACACTTGCCTTCTGCACCAAAAACTTAGCTAATGTGATCAACCAAACGCTTTATTTGCCTAATTTGGCACAGTGAGATAAAAATAGAATTGCTACGCATCCTGGAAACTATTCCAGAAGATGTTTACGATAAGTGTTTTTATGATTGAAAAATTTGTTGGCTTAAATAGGAAACTACATTGAAAGAGACAAAATTTGATATAAAGATTAAATAAATAGTTTTCTTAAAATTAACCCAATTTTAGAACTTTTGACGTGAAAATGTCTGTAAAATCGGTAGCATGTTCAAAAATTTAATAAAAAAATTTAAATCTTAATTTTCAGATAGGTAACAGTATCGACAGAATTAAATTTAGCCAATAATACAAAAAACTCGGCGATAGCGCCTCGCCAGAGGGCTCCGTCCCCTGGATTCCCGGTTTACTTTTATTTTAGTTTCTGACTAACGTATTAAAAACATGGAACATGTTTTGCGATACCGAACTACCTCTCTTACTGAACAAGTGGATTAGCGTCCTGGCTTTTTATATATACGCCAGTGGAAGCTTACTTGGTGTGCAATCTCATCAGATCAACATGAAAAAATTACATTTGAATTGATAAAGAGTATGAATGTCGTACTACAGTTTTGTTAATTTAAATAAAATTATAGCGTAGTTTTTACCACCAATATTGAATTTCGTATGATAAATAAATAAATAAATATGTAGTATTATTAGATATTATTTGAAACTAAAATTAGTACTTACTTCTCGAATATCGATTTCCAAGTTATACTTGTAATAGAAATATAGTAAATGTTGAAATATTAAAACACAAAACATGTGAAATATTATTTATTGTTTTTAAAATTACATTTACATGTTCATATTTTAAATCAGAAAAATATCAAGCATTTAATAAGTTTCTGATTTGTATACTATAAAAATCGAGTATAATATAACCAAGTTTTTATTGCGTTGACTGTTAATTCTAAATACCCGGTTTGAGCTCCAACCGAAGTAAAAACTTTATTTGGCCGTCTCCCCTCGGAATGCAATAGCAAACCATCAAAAGTAATCTGTTACAAAAATCAATTTAATAATAAAATTAATGGTCACAACGGCGAAGCTTCTATCAAGATGCATACGACAAAGAAGAATTCAGTAGTGAGTGAGCGAGTGAGTGTTTTGGAACTAAATGATAAGCAATTGAGAGTTCTACATCTACACCTCTCATTCATGCCTAAAGTCGATTGTACCCATTCTGTTTGCAATTTTACATAATGACGTAAAAATTAATTGAAAAACATTGCTAAAATTAGGATAATTAAACCATACACCAAGTAATTTTCCAAAGTGGTTTTGAAAATTTCATAATAGTTGTAAGAGAACTATATTAATGTTTATTAGTTAATGAAAATGTTTAACAAGCATTATTGTTAAGATCTAATATGAACTACTTGGGAATCTAATGGAAAATTTTATTTTAATTCAAATAAATTAAGAGCATTTCCAAAATATTAGTCTGAAATTACTAATTTATTTTATAATACTTCTGTTAATGGCAGTCATTTGTTTAATATAATACAATTTGATTATGAGTCAATTTAGTTGCTAATAGATACAAATGAAAGCAATTTTGAAAGCGTTTAATCAATATGAAATATTGGCGTAATAGCAAACAATGCATCAAAAAGTATCATAAATTTTGTATTATTTCACAATGATGCGCCTGTCTTATTAAAGTCAAGAACAATAAACAAAAAAGTTTGTTTGAATGAAACACAAAACACAATTTTTAATTTTATAAAAGTATTCCATATTTTTCATTATAATATAAAAAATTAATATTACATTATGTTTAATATTGAAAATACTTTCACTACCTGCTAAATTAAATTGGAAAATTTTATAACTAATAATTGTTATAAAAGACAAACAAAGTTTAGTTTTGTGATTGACAAAACATGTCACAAATAGAACCCAAGTTAAATTAATTTAAATCACCTAAAATTTAATAGAACCAATGTTGGTGATGTATGTATTAACGATAGTCGAACTTTATGTACGTAATAAAATAGGAACTAGTAATCTAACAATTAATTATTTAGAAGGTATATATACTTGGGTAGAAAATATATTTGCTTTAATTAATTTTAAATTATACCATTCGTTCCTTCCTTTGTGTACTATATTGTTAATGCAGGATAAACCAAACACAATTACCATCAAACTACCACTAATATCAATCTCTTACTCGTACAGCTTCAGCTTACACTAATACTTCTGCCTATCGCAATGTAAAATCCATCGTAATGATTACAATAATAATGGTTACGTTTTTACTGAAAGTTTACCAAATTATCAATTTGTTTTATTTAAATCTTTTATTTTTATTTTTAGCGCTGAAATTTTGTCACTTTATTGATTTTTATTGCGTTTAATTTACTTGATAATTTTTACTTTTATTATTTCATCTCATATTAGGCAATATTGGGAAAATATCGTTAGTTTTACAAACAAACTCAAACAAAATAAGTTATAATCCAGAATTGTAGAAACAATTATTAGAATTACGTACCAAAATAAACTACGGTCCAAATGGGAATCGCAATAAAACTATACTAGAAATTTCTGTATAATTAAACGATTTTCAAAAAATTTGGTTACCTTTGAACTAACTTTCAATTCACTGGGGTTCTATTCAAGTTAAACTATTGTTAACTTCAAATTATAAACGAAACGAAATAGGCGTTTTACATCTACTCGCTGCAGTATAATAATAAAGTTTCCCATAGGAAAATATTTCTGTTAATCTGAGAGAACAACTACAATAAACGGACGATAGAAACCTAAATAAAACTCAGCATAACGTGTTAGCTCTGTTTAGAAATTTTCATTGTTTTATTGAATAGATTTTAATCTTCTCAAAATTATTTATTTAATACTTTAACGTTCCACAGTTTACTGCTTAATTGTATAAAAATCGATTTAAGAAATTGTACGCATAGGTCTCCTAATTTAGGTTAACAGTTGTTTTTGCTGTAATATAAATGGTAAATAAATATGATGAGTGTACTTTTGAGAAGACTTACATAAATATTGAATATACCTGATTTAAATATTAATGTGATGTTTAATCGTTAAAGTCCCAAACGTGATCTTTGATGATCCCAATTCATGTTTTTCTATCATATATTTATTCAGAAATGATATTTTTGCGGCTTGTTTAAATCGTTTAAATTTACACAGAAAAGTGGTTTTTAAGCGAATATGTTTTTAAATTACATAGTTAATAACATAACTGCGTTTTAAAAATAATTGCAATGGCGTTTTTTAAATTGCAAACTAAATTTGATTAAACTTCTTATATTATGTTTTAATTGCGCTTATAAATTTTGATTAACATTGCAAAGTTTGTGAAAATTTATTTAAAAATAATTAGATACATTTTGTAATTTTTGCAAACACATGGGACCCATGGTAATAGTGTAAACAGCTTACTCGTCCGCAAACCAAAAATTAACTAATCATGAAAGTATAAATTTATAAGCATTATGAACAAATATACTGCCGAGAGAATTTACAGGCTATTAGTAACTCAAGAATCGATTTGATGAAAATTTTCATAGGTAAATTTAATAGATGTATGCATCTAAATTTTAATGGCGTTATAAAATATAGCCGCAGAAGATGAGCTACATTATTTGCATCAAGCTACATTTATTAAATTAAACATGTTAATGCAAATATTTTGAAACAACGCTATATGTGAATTGATTATATTTACTTAACATTACATAAAATCATAGTAAGGTTAGTTACTAATGATTATGTATTTTGCTTTGTTTGCAATATTTTAATATGTATATTTACGCATAATAAATAATATGTAATATTTTATTCAGGTGTATTAGTTACTAGGTTTGGTTGCAAGTGTTGGTTGGCTGGCGCACTTACAATATCTCAAAAATTTGGCATTAGTAACCGCATATATTTAATAATCTGAAAAAACTAACTAAACTGCAAACTACGTTAGTAAACGAGTTTATTTTATTTATTATTATTAGTCTAATTATTATTATAGTCATCACATCGACATCGGAATAATAACTACATTTTCTTTTACAATTTTCACGACTTAGATCTTTATAAGAGCAAAGATTAAGGAACGGATAAAATCGTGTAGCGTTGGATAGTAAATTTCATAAAATTCTCTTAAACTTAAATTTAATTCTCAAATGAAAAACGTCAATTCACACTAATAAATATTTACCATTAGTGAGTTAAATTTTAAGTGATTTTTATGAAACCCATCATTAGATTATTCCGCATGCCGCAGCTATAGCCGCTAGCCCACACTAAAAACAATTTTAATTTTAAAATAGGTATGTTATATTCTATTAGGAAATTTAAAATTCTATCTTGAAATCAAAGCATTTTTAAAATTTAAAAAATAATAAATTTATTATTCATTTGTCTGACTATATAATGACCGCTTTTGAATATTACATTACTCGGAGTAATAGGAGTGATTTCGCCTACCATCTAACGGATTTTTGTTGAAATTAGATTGATACATAACCTTAAATTTGACAAAAGGGTTATAATAATTGCTTATATTGACAGTTTAAAATGAAAAACAATTCAATTTAATTTGTCACTGTCAATATGAGCAATTATTGTAGCTCTTTTAATAAATTTAAGGTTCTTCATCTCTTCTCTTCCTCTTAATTTTAGCCTAATGCTTGTTATTTCTAGCATCTGCGTCGTTTCCTTGGCAGTGATAGATCTGTGAGCATATAAATTGTTTAAATAATATTTAAAATTTAAAATATCGAGTTATTAAAAAATTAAAAATTAATCTGTATATTTTATTTTGATGACGGATGAAATAATCATCTGAAAGCTCAATCAATTGTTTAAAATTAATTTTTAATTTTTTAATAACTCGATAATTTAAAGTTTAAATATCATTTAATATCAACGAGTTAATAATTTAACATTTTATATAAATTGTTTAACGTCCGATAGGTAGTTTGCTAAACTGCCCTCCAGACGTGCCTGTAATCTTGGTTTTTATGTTAATGATGGCGATTCATTAACCCAGGAAGACCACCGGCTTAACGTGCCTTTTAAAGCACGAAGACTAGTCATAAGAAAAATTTCCTTTTCCGGATTTGAACTCGGTGCCTTGCATTTGCAGTTGCCGCGTTACCTACAAGACAAATAACCGTCTCAATTTAAAAATTTAATTAATAAAAATTTTTAAATTTAAGGTTATGCAATAAATCTTTCTTCAACAAAAATTCGTTAGATGGCAGGCGAAATCACTCCTATTACTCCAAGTAATTTGAGTAATGTAATATTCAAACGCGGTTAATAAAAACTATAATTATGAACTGATAAGTCAGGAACTATACTTACTTGAGGAGGCCCTAGATCAGCGATGCTCAACCCGTCGATTGCGATCGACCGGTCGATCGCACAGCTAATTTCATTAGATCCCAAGAAAATTTCATTCAAACTGAAACCCGAATTACAGTCCCTTTCTCCAAAATTTGTAAATTGGTTGACCACATTATTTTGATATAGTAGAGAAGGTAGATCTTCAAGACTTTCAGATATTGATAATTAGATCAAGTTATATGAAAGGTTGAGCACCACTGCCCTAGATGATCAATCTGCTTGATCTAATGATTGAGTCAATCAATTGACAAGCGCTTCAATCAATCTCAATCAACCCTTCAGTTTTTTTGATCAAAACCTCCTCATCAGTGGAAGTCGTGAAGTGGAGCAGTGCACACATGTTGTTTTTTTTTCTTTTTAACCTGTTGATTTTGGTGGTGAACAATGGTTTCGAATACAGATTTGGGCTTCCCACCTTAACACTGGTTGTTCTCAAGCGGAAAAAAATGCAAAAGAAAAAACGATGGTGGTCCAAGGAGTAGTACAAAATGAGAAACCGCTTCACTCATGAACATTTGCTCAATTTTCTGCGTGTTTCCGAACCAAAGGACTACAGGAACTTTTTGAGGATGGACCAAAACAGTTTTGATTATCTACTTGTCTTAGTACGCCCTGACATCGAGAAGAAGGATACAAATACGCTTAAAGCGATTCTTGCAAGTCAGAGATTGTCTATCACATTGAGGTACCTAGCATCTGGCATAGATTTAGAAAACCTAAAATTCACGTGCGCCATTGCTTCTCAGACTATGGAGTTCATCATAATAGAAACTTGCTCAGCAATTACGAAGGCATTGAAGGAAAACATTCAGATAATTATTTTCTAAGTAAATTTCTTTATGTTTTAAGGAACAGAGGAATGAATTACAATTTATACAATTAGGCGCATAATAAGTTCACGTTGAGGTAAATAAGAAAAAAAAAAGTAGCAGCATTTCCTTCACTATGCGTTTTATGATGCCGCCCTGGGTACGAAGTAGTAAGCAAAGGGCTTTCACTTAGACGCGAAGTATACAGTGAGTGTATACACAACTAAGTTGGAGTACCCTTGCAAATTATTTGAAGAAGAAGTATGATGATGATAAAGGTGGCGAAGTTGACCAGCGAGGGGACATTACAAAACGCACTCTTTCCCTTGTCGAAGTGCCAATTTCTGCTTCAAAAAGCGTGTCGCTTATAATTTGTTCTGCGAAACATCGGTCCGCAGGTAACTTTTGCAATTTCACAGCCCTCCCCTTAGCCAGAATATCCTCTTCAGTCTCAGGTCGCTTGAAGTATTCAGTCGCTAGTCCCACTAATTGTTTAGTGCTGTCTGGCCTATCTTTTCTTTTATTATCCAGCTTTTTAGGAGAAGCTGGAGCAGATGCCATGGTTTTGATGGACTGACTGACGCAATGCTTGACGGAAATTACCTTAGACCTTTTCAACTTTCTATCAATCACCGTCAATGCTTACTTCAAGAGTCAAACGGGTTTCTAAACGATCAATCACGCTTGATACAATCGATTGATTCAAGCTTTTGATCAAAATCATTGATCGTCTAGAGCGTCCTTTAGTTTTACCCACTTGTTTATCATTTGTCCTACATTCTCCAGAATATTAAATATTTCAAACAATTTATTTTAGTGAATTATTTTTTTTTGATAATTATGGAATAAAACCGTAGATTTAGTATTATAATATAATGCAATAAGAACTTTTGTGCTCTTCCTGAAATTCTCATTATTTTAATAATTATAACTTTGAGAATGCATCTAACGCTTTAGATGCTCGACAAAACTCTTGTATGATGTAAAAAAACAACCATTTTGAAGAAGGAATCCGGCGAGAAAGGAATTTTAAAGTTTTGTGACTTTCCTTTAAAAATGAAATACCGAATCTGCGTAGTTGTAGATTTTCATCTTTCCATGTATGGACTGGAAGTTTTCGTGCATGTAATTCGTGGTAGCTTTAAAATCTATGTAAATAAAATAAGCGACAGATTAAAAAAAATGTTGTTTATCTCAATTTATAAGTGAAAATTCTTTCAACGTTAGTAATGCAATTACTTGAAAGCAACAATTGACAAAAATTATTGACAGTTAAAAATTAGTTTGTATTGTATTTTTTGTCAAAAGTTCGTAAACAAAAAAAATTAAAAATAAATTTTTGTTATTGATAAAAATGTATGTAAAAACATTGTAAATTAACTCAGGGGTGTGTCAATTAACCGAAAGCGTAATACTTCCGTCAGGAAGAGGGATATTTTCAAAGACCTTTCAAAGCGACCGTTCTGTGAATATGCAATTATCAATAATCTTTAACTTTTATAACAATATTTTATATTATTAAAAAAAAATAAACATTTTGCTAACAAATCTTAACTAAAACCGCCAAAATATTTTACAAAGTAATTTCACGTTTATATGCTGAAATTGATAATAAATTAATGGCAGGTATTATGTATTGTGCATTAATATTTGAAGTTTCATGTATTTTCATCGATACTTTATCAGTGAAAGCGGAGTCTACTTTTGATTAATTTTCATAATTATTTGATTCTATCAATCCAATATAATTCTAATATTTAATGCGCATACTAAATAATATATTGTACTAAGTACTTTGCTAATGGGATTTTGAAAATGAAAATAATAAATGAGGTAAAAAAGCTTCAAGCCAACAATGGCTTTTATTGTATCTGTAAGCAGATGTATATCAATCAATGGTTTCTGCCACTTACAAGAACAAAAAAAATCAAAGTTTTACTCAATAATAAAGTACTTCTTTATACTCTTTTGATGAACGCTACTGAATAACTCGACAATCTAATTACATAAAGTTGCCGCTGTCAAATGTCGATTCCGAGCAAATAAGCAAGTCAAGCGTACAGAAGCTGCTACAGATCTCAAATTGAAATAACGGTCCATTTATAGTCAACATTTATCATTTCATTTTATAACCCTAATTTACACTTTTTGTAATTTTTTCCAAATCAATATCACAATTTTACGGATAGGATATGCAATTTTGAATAAATGATGATAAAGGTTGCAATTATAAATTTTCTGGTTGTCGATAGTAACAGAATTAAACTAATGATTTAATTCCATGATAAAAGTGGTAATTCTGTAAGGAATATGTTAAGTAAGTTAACTTGGAAAGTCAACTGAAAGCTGAAATTTCAAGATAAAAATAACAAGCAAAAATTGACACAATAGTAATGAAATTACTGAACTAAACATAATAAAAGCAGATGGCCTGCTTTGATGAAACAAAATTCATTTACAACTGAATGAGTCAAGCATCTTTAAATGACCTCACATCGCGCAAATAAACGTTTTATATTTGACTAGCAAACAACGTGTAAACTAATAATTTTTATTATTATAGAAAGTACAGATTTATTCTTTTAATTAAGGGTTTTCTGTCAATTTTATCCCGAGTAAGTTGAGGTTTATTACTAGGTGCCAAAAATGCCAGTCTACCTAGAAAATGTGTCCATTAAGAACATGTGAGGGAAAACTCTGCAAGTTTTCCAGAATCGTGGCTCGTGAACACTTTTCATTATCACATTTTGTGTCCCACGGTATTAATTAAATGGTACATCCAGCAAAATTGCTAAGTTTTCTTTTATTTTACAACTTTGTAAGTTCTTGAAGGAATCTCCAGGAATCTTGATGGATCGCCTTCAATAAATTTCTCACTATGCTTTACTGATGAGAAATATCAAAATCAAAACAATATACCTATCAATGTTTGAATATTTTGAAATGATTTTAAATTTGGAATTTGACACAATTAACTTTAAAATTGACATAGAAATCTGTATGTGACCAGAAGGCTATTTTACTGCTA
The DNA here is from genome assembly GCA_905340355.1 of Rhagonycha fulva. Taxonomy (NCBI): domain Eukaryota; kingdom Metazoa; phylum Arthropoda; class Insecta; order Coleoptera; family Cantharidae; genus Rhagonycha; species Rhagonycha fulva. Next base: position 8,721,198 of record HG996559.1, read on the forward strand.
TTTTTAACATACTTAACCTTTAAAATAGATATTCACCCAGAACAGATTAAATTTTGAACTTTTACGTGTATTACTATACTATCAAAGTATAAATCTTTACAAAGCTGCAAAACTTTATCAATATATTATTGTATTCCACATTTTCCTTCTATTGAAATGTCTACCTGGTGTATGTATTGTACTTTTCGATTAAAATTAAATTATTTCCCAATAATATCTAATATGGGGAATTATCCAATTCCTCTGCAGTAGAACATAACCATTTTCATTTAGTTGCAGTTAGTTAGTTAACCAATGATATCACGGCTTGTACTAACAATTGAGCCGCTAAGAAACACATATAATATTACTTTTAATGTAGTTATGCTAGATCGATAAGAAAAATTAGTAATTTTCTTATTTAAACTTAAAAAAATTATACTTATTTTAATGTTAATGAACCGAGAAATAACAATGTAGATAGCGTGCCTAATGTTTTCTGAACAACACAAACAATGGTTTTAATAATTATATAACTTGGGGAAACTTTAACTATTATTTATATCGAAAAGGTCACAAACACAATAACCCTCTTAAGTTTGAAAACCTACACTTATTTAAACATTGAAATGGATCAAATACTACACTTGACAAACTCAAACAGTAGTGAGATAGTATCTTTAAAAAAGTAATTTGAACGTTGGAAAAGATCTTAAAACTTGTGGATAAACAGTATAGTAAGTAACTTTTTTACTGCTAAAGTTTATTTTTCAACCAGGCAAGTAATGTGACAAAGAATAAAATTTTTAATTTCATTTTAAAATTAAATTTTTCCCTTTGTTAGATTTTTAAAATAAAAATTTATTATACATTTTCTAGATATGATGTAGAATAGAAACGGTAAAAAAACTAAAATGTGTAAGTTTTCCACTTTGTCCGTACTTAAAAAAGACCGTCTATATCATGTAGAAATTTTATTCCAATTTATTTAATTTTGCACTACCGGCTAAAATTTGATACTATACATCATTTTTTGCAGACTCTTTCTATAATTATCGGTCTAATTCTTTCTCGAGACATCAACAAACTTTGGATTCGGTCAAACCACTACCATCATTGTTGATTGGAAATACATCCGAGAAAATTCACAAGAGCCTACTTAAGAGGCTTTTGCTTTAATTCCATTTGCTGGTTTTCAATCCGGTTTATCCACTTTGATCTTTACATTGAAATATCTGTCTAGTTGCCACATTAATTTGTGTTTGTTTACATTAATTAATACTAGAGCAAAATGAGCTGGTAAGCCGGCGCCGGAAAACCAGCCTTCACTATTAAAGCAGCTTTAGGTTCACCAAATCAGGTGAAATATTGGTGAAAACTAAGAACACCTTTAGCTTTCACATACTATTAGAAATTATTGCAACAGTAAGGTAGCATGACCTGATAGTTTAATGTCATGAAGCAATACTTTATTTATGTACAGTATAATAAAAAGTTTTTTTGTTGTTGAAATGATAATATAAAAGTTTATATGAGCGCTTCTTTAAACTGGATTTTTATGTATACGGGAGGGACGTATAATATTTTATAATACCATTAAACGCTATTAGTATACCGCATATAAATTTCATTTAGAAATTTTACCTTAAGGAGGGGATTCGTTAAAGGAATATGTTATGAAATTTTGAATTGTTTATTTTGCTATTTTGAGTTAGGCAATTCAAATTTCAAACTTTTAGTTATTTCATAACAAGTTTTTTATTACTTATTGCGGTCTATTGAGTTGGAAGCTTAAGGAAAATCCTATGAGGAAGAGATGAAATCTGAGAATCAAATATGAATATATTAATAATGTTCATTTTGAAATAGAGATATATAATAGGTATAGTAAATGTAGATATAGTAGGTATGGCTTTGTAGAACAACTACCGTATCTTGCTATATATCATCTAACAACATTGTAAAGACTTTTCAATTAAGAAACTTTCGGCAAATCTTGATAAACAGTAAAAACTTCATTACTTTGGTCAGTATTAAAGTTATAAAACAATCAATATTTAACTTTATCACGTTTTCCACAGAGCATTAGCTCCCTTGGCCATGGCGATATGAAGTCTAACGACATTTTGCTAGTCCTATCAACACAGACTAACTAGAATATGATGACATCAACATTGCTACTTCAGCAGGCGCTTTGATGGTATCGGATAACGGATTTGCTCCGAGACCGGAAAACCCGGAACTTGGGATATCTTTAGTAACTTGCACAGTAGCTCGCTTATATTGTTGCAGACCTTTAGCTAAACACTTTCACGTCTGAAAGGAGAATAATAAGAGACAAAGTGTCTTTTGTAAGGAAGCAAATTGATGTAAATTTATGGTTTTGCTTTAATTACTTTTAAGAAGTGCAACTTTGTATTCATTGTTATTTAAAGTTGTAATTGCACGTTGTGCTAAATCAATCCATGAAAGAAGGTGTTGGTAATTCTTTCAACGAGATTACCAAATCGATAAAATTTACTTAACATAACACAACCATTCACCCACCATTTTCCACGCATAAATACGTTTACCTAGAAGACCTAATTATCACTTCTTCCAATCAAAATTTCAAAATAGTATTTGCTTCCCTTTTAATTTAAATTTTAACAAATATGTGTTATTCCAAGATACCTTTACATTTTGCCAATTTTTTCTTCTGTCCGCTTCTGAGATATAGCATAAATATTAAAGTAGCTTGTTATTCGAATTTTTCTATATCATTGATTTTCTGAAAGTTCCGGAAAGTAAAATATTTTGGAAAACGAACAAAGTTAGCTAGAAAGTGTTTTGTAAAAAGTTAAAAATTACTTTTGGAAATGTTTTAAATTTCCGGTTGCTATTTTGGAATACTCAATCTTGAATTATAAAGTAAATTTGAAACTGTAGTGAGCAAATTTACTTTTACGTAAAATTTGACTTGAAATGTTGACGACATTTTAATATTGCGTAAAAGTATTAAATTTTTATTTTCCTCGCAAATTATGGTGCAGAACCACTTTACTTCTAACAGGTAAATAAAAGAAAATAGTAACAACGAAAATGCAACAAATTGCTCGTTCTACAAAATAGTATATTGCATGTATGTACAGGATGGTCTATGTTAATTAATACTTAAAAAAAATTTCTAGCAACAAGTCATAGTTAATGTCTTGCTTTATCCGTAAAGGCATTATTTCTTTGCCACAGCAGCGACATATCGTGGCCGACTACAGCGACCAACGAATAAAATTCGAGAAATTTGTCACGTGATCTAAATTTGTTCAAATAGATAAATTATTAACTCGTTGATATTAAATTATATTTAAACTTCAAAATATCGAGTTATTATAAAATTAAAAAATTATAATTTAAATGATTTATTGAGCTTTCAAACGATTATATCGTCCGTCATCAGAATAAGATATAATCGATATAATCGTTTGACAGCTCAATAAATCATTTAATTAATAATTTTTTAATTTTATAATAACTCGATATTTTGAAGTTTAAATTAAATTTGTTCAATTTTATTAATTGTTTGCTGCATATGATATACATGTGATTAGGAACCTTTTACCTTATTTGTATGCCATATCCTTACGAGAAGAATTGAAATTTATTTCTGCAGTTTATAAATCCATAGCATGATCGGAGGTGCGTCGAAGAGACTGGGATGCCAAGAAAAGTTATTTCTAATCTTGGTTACCTCGGATACCTTCCAGGAGTTTAAGGTTGGTCAACAAACTGTGGAGAATTTAGCAGCAAACCACCTCAAGTCATCTTGACTCTGATTAAGTTGATAACCCATCCTATAGTTATGTATACATTTCAGTGTTTATCATTTGATAAAACTACGGATAGTTTTGATTTTAACTGTGTAATCTAACTATCATCAAGAAAAGTTTTGTTTTGATTAATTAATCAACTGCCGATATAATACTAATGATGACAGATTTATCTATAGATTTCCGTCACACAGTGCATTATTATTACATTTTGGAATATGAGATACATTTTTCCAATGCAGGATTTATTAATCAATAGAATTATTGTATAATTTCGGACAGTTAAAAAGAATAACATTTGTCGAAAATCAGGTATATCTGCACGCCTTAACTCGAGCTTGTTAGTCTTCTCGTGAATGCACCCAGGTAAGCTAAGAAAAGCCGACCTAAAGGTATGGTGCGAGCTGAGTTAGACCGAGCTAAAAACGTCAAATGGGTGGAGCGATCTTTAAATTGAATGTAAACCCTTTAGCTTGTACTAAAGGCAGTTTGACCTTGTATTGTACTTGTATTCTACTTAGAGGTCAATTGGCTGCAAAAGCCTTTCAAAACTGCGACCAGTATTGATCTTTTGTTCATGACCCTACTACTTTGATATCCAAGAATTTAATTTTGCTAGCGAAGCACAGAATGTTCTTGAGCTCTTGAGAGGTTTGCTTTTTACCTCCTTGGGCGTCATTTGTTGACGCTTGTTGTTTCTGTCCTATATGTTTAAGCCTAAGTCGGGCTAAGACATTGCAGTTACAGAGGATGTGTTCGGTTGCTTCTGTTTCCGATTTACAAAGTCTGCACCTGTCATTTCTTTCCAGTCTCATTTTTTTGAGGTGATATCTCACCAGACAATGTCCGATGAGCAGCCCCGTAATGAGTCTAATTTTATTTTTTTCAAAAAAAAAAGCTTTCTAGCTTCTGCAGTTCAGTACTCTATAAATTTCTTCGCCTGTCTTTGCTCTGGTGTATTTTTCCAGAGAGAGAGACACAGTTCCCTGTGTGTTTTTGGTTATCCTACAGAATGGTTCAGGTCAAGTTAGGAGCGTTCTTAAGCCTGATCTAGTTAGTTTATCAGCTATTTCGTTACTCTCAATTCCCTCGTGACCTGGCACCCAGCGTAGGGAAATTTTGTTGCCCATTACCAGTTTCTTGAAAGATTGTCGACATTCCCATGTAGACAAGAATTCAAAGCTATTTGCTTCGAGTACCTTTAGCGGAGCTTGGCTGTCCGACATTATATTAATCTGCTTGCCCTTTAAATTCTTCCGAAGGTATTCATGAGCACATAGTTCAATCGCAAGTATTTCAGCTGGCATAATTGTGGGATAGGTTCCTAATCTGTGTACCAGTGGAGGATTTGTTCTCCACTTGTCTTATTTGGCTTTTAGCCGTATTGTGAAAGTCAAAAGTTCTTAAAATGATATCTAAAGGTTTTTCAAACAGATCTGGCTTTAGAAAGTCTATTATCTTTAGGTGACCTGTCTTGTTTCCTGGTTTGAATTTCCTGATTTGGGCAATTTTTATGGCAACTTGTAGACCATCCTTGTGCACCTGTAAGTGTGGAAGTGGTAAATGGGTAAATCCAAAAGTGCTTCCATGGCCACAGTTGGGGTTGTTTTGACTAATCCGGATTGAAAACACTGCTGTCACTTTAAGCTAATATAGCTCAGTACGGAATAAATTTTAAGCTTAGATTGATCTAAAGCTCAGCTCGAACTAACGCACTCATATATACTTAGTAAAAGTATGAACGCATTAGATAATTATTGCTTAGTTCAGTATTTAAGTAATGTGGACTTATGATACAATTCGATGTAGTAATTTATTTGCACACATAGAACACATAAAACACATCATCGCCATTATCTACTTCATGGATTCATGAGCTGTTCCGACTCTAATTGCAATTGGTAGAGGTTTTCCCACGTCTTGCTTTCCTCTAGGTATGTAGTATAGTATTTTTCTGAAAATTCGTAAAAAGTCTATTCTTAAGAAGGCAAAATTATCGTAAGTTGTAGTCGTAAATTATAATGCCAATTTAATTTACTTTTATTTATTTACTCTGATATTTACAATTATTTACCAATAATTAGCCCATCTAACATAAATTTGTTCTATCACATGGTGAAGATACGCAGTACCTAACACGGACATTACGACGCCTTTACTCTACAATAACTACTACTTACTACTCTTGCAATCTGCATATTTCATAGTGCATTGTCCATTGACAAAACACATCGTATGTAAATTGTAGCGGATGTAAAAGTGGTCGAATTTTATTGCATTCTGTATGGATGCACTTCTACGTTTGTAAACTTAGCATCAATAAATTTTATCAGCAAAAATTCACAATAATTTAAAACCTTTTAATAAAATTAAAATCAAGAGCTGGTGCTGCTACGTACGATCGAGTTAAATTATAAAACTTTAACATATACACGGCGCATCTACCGACATAAGTAATTAATACAGTGATGTATTTTGATATAATTTCATTTGTATGATACGATTTTACAAAAGTTAGCAAGCTTGAATTTTAACAGCTATAAATGTACAATTGTAAAATTGGCTAATTTCCTTAATCCTTAGAAATTAAACACTTTTAATTTTAACACATTAAATTTTGACTCTTTTATGTAAACAGGATTGAATTATTTTATTATTGTCTACGCAGATCATAAATAATTACTTTATGCACTGGTCACTGAGAGAGCTAAAAATATAAACCAATAGAATCTGAAATCTGCCTATTTTGAATATCTCCAAATTAATACTTTTGCAATGCACATTTAGGTGTAAAATATCAAGTAATATTTTTTTATATTTTACCTCATTTGATTCATAATTTCCAGTTTTCCCTATCTGCCTACAGATTTTATTGTAGATTTCCTTGTTATCTTTATGTTCTTTCAAACTTTTCGCATTGAAAAAACTATGCGCTTAAAAGTTACATTATTTAGGTCTGAATTAACGACAAATCCAAATTATGTAAAATTATACTTCTTTCTAATAAAAATTATACTTTATTGCAACACAATTGTACTATTGTTTGACACAATTGTACATAATTTTAACACAATTTGCAAATTGTGCAACTTTTAAGTACTGGTTGTTTTTTAGTAAGTAATCTTTTATTTTCTTCTATTTTGTGGCCCTCAACTCTAAATTTCTTTGAGATATCTTTTTTCTTTTATTCGGTGGATAAATTCAAACTATACCAATTAATTTGTTCTTATTTCGTCCAGCGTTATATCATGGATCACTGATTGACAGCATAGTCTTTTTATATTCTTCTGTGAGATTACGGTCCCATAATAATTGTATGGGTTTTTAGTAGTACTACATAGGAAATTGTGCTTCGTAATCCAGGTTAAACCATGAGTTCAACAAAGATGCAGAAGGGAATGGGACATCCAAATCCATACTTTGTTTCCAAAAAAGCAGCATAATGTGCTGCCATCACGATGTCTAAACACGGGCGTACCAAACATGAAGATTTAATAGGTACTAGCAAAAGAAAACTTTAAATTAACATTATTATTTTGGTTTAATATTAATTGACACTAATTTTTATTTTGTCTGAAAAATGTGATGTAAGAAATTAAAAGTTTTTATAAGTTAAATGTTACATCCCTCTGGATTACTATAGGATTATGATTGATACTATGACATGATTTATAATATGAAACGGTCAGTAATACAGCGATTAAAAGCACAAATTTGTAATACCCCGGTTCGACTCCAAGTGAAGTAAGAATTTTATTCAGATCGTCTCTACTCGGAAGGCGTTTTTTTTTATTGTTTCTGAAAAACATTTTAAAAAATGTCATTATGTCCTTTCGTAGGACGAAGGAATTTGGGAGAGATTATTATGATTATCTTAATAATGTATTTCTGTAAAAAAAATAAAAACCGGGTCAAATTATTGAAACTCTCATGATGCTAAGGTTATAAATCTTAATTAAAAATTCCTAAGAGACCATGAATTTGTACTCGGGAGTCATACTTTTACAAATATTTAATTCTAAAATGTAAAAACTTTAAAATCAATATTTACTTTTCATATATTAAATAACTAATAATATTAATCAGTTTTCAAAATATCTCTTATTAGTAAAAAAACTACGGTGGTTTCTAAAAATTAGATTTACTACTTAAGGACGCAGAATATATTCTAAGCTACAAAATGACCAAAGAATCTTCGAGAAGTTTTTAGAGTAAGTCTATAACTTCGTTTGCTATATTCAAGTTTATTATCTACCCACGTTTGCACTTATGGTAGGTACCTAACTTATCTTGAATGAGAATATCGAGATTTTATCGCAGTTTAAATTTATTTAGTGGTTAATTTTTATTATTTTACTTGAATTAGTTTTGAATGTTTTTTAACTATTGCTTATAATATAATGTTATGTTTGAAAAACCTCGTTTGGTTTCTGAATATTTGCCACAATTTCTTATCAAAAACTTTTTTTTAATTTTATGAATGTTTTCATGCTAACAATTTTTTTTTTTTGATTTACCAACAGCACACCAAAGCTTCCACCAGAAGTTTTCTATATTATAAGTGTAACCCTGCAGTATATTTAGTTTATTTAGATCTTATTTTAGAATTTTTTAATTTTAAATGTACTATTTGATATATTCAAACATATTTAAATTTTCTACTTTCTGTTAGAAAATTTTCAGTTATAACTTCTGTTAAAAGATCATAGGAAACTCGAAAAATATAACCTAATAAAAAATTCATTTACATCAAATTATAATTAACAAAAATTAACATTTCTAAAGTATATTCTACAACGAAATATGAAAATATAGAAATATGAAATAATAAAATCCGTCTGAATAATTAAATAGAAATTCTTTGAAAAAAACTAGTTTTTATTTAGTTTTTACCCGCCTACCAAAAAAGAGGGTATTGTGTTTAAATGTGTATTTTTGATAGTTAAATACGGGTTTATTATTATGATTATTATGTATGTTTCTTTGTTTGTGCCTCTCTAGAGCCTGAATTACCTAACCTATTGTTTTTATCCTTTTATAAAAATATTTGAAGAAATCCTTTTACACTTTTTTTATTCGTTAGTAATATAGGTTAAATAATATCGCGCTGTTATGATGCGCATGAATGGATAGTGCAATTACTATACTGAAATACTGAACTGATTACGACAGAATTTTAAAATAAGATCAAAATAAAGGAACTAACTAGCAAAATTAAAATAATGAAAATTTTGTATTATTTTTACATAGCTACATAAAAACTAAATAAAATACATTATTATGTGTCTGCATAATATAATAAAATAAATACCATATCCTGCTACAAATTATATATCATTAAAATAATAATGACTTGCATTTTTTGAACTTAAATTGTATTTTCTTAATAAAAGTAGTATAAAATTGCAATTAAACACAAATAAAAATTTAAGCATCATAATAAAATCCAACATAAAAATATATAGCTAACGTAAGTAAAATTAAATACGTAAAATTTTAATTAAATCTTAATAAGAAATTTTAAAATTACTAATATAAACTTGAATTAAACATTAAACTAATAACTTTATTTATTTACTTTCCAATGAGATGCTTTCTATTGGTGCGCTAGTGCTAATTGCAGAGTATGGAATTGAAATCCGCGAAGAGTCATTTCTTATGATCTTCTCAGTGCTTTTGAGTGCACTACAGCCTTTGGTCGTCTTGGATTGATGAATTTCCACCATTAGCAAAACAAACCAATTAAAAGCCACATCTTTACTCCATCCTGGAAAGTTTCTATTTAAGTAATTTTTACCCAGTATGAGTACAAAGGTTGAATAGCTATGTCCTACACTTTACACTTTTTCGTCAGTGAGACCATAGGCCGAATTACCGTATTCTGTAATATGTTGGTTTAAAAAAACAGAGGTTGATGAGGGATCATCTTGGGAAATTAGGGACTATAGAAATTGACTGCAAAAACTACGCAATTGACGGATTTAAAGCTTATTTCCAGATATAGGAAATGCGTTGTCTGCGGTCAAGAAATTACAAAATTAACAACCAAATTATCGGAATGTTTAAAACCTCCTTTTGAGTACGGTTTTGTTTATTTCAGTTGCTCACTATGTTTTCCATTTCTTTCACTTTTAAACTTCAAAAGTTTCTACGGCGGTGACCTCATTCAATTTTGAGCGTTCACTGCAGGGTTCACAACTTCACAGCTCATATATGGCCCTAATTTAAAATATGTATTGAATTACTTTACTATTTATAACGTCATCAATTTATTGAAAAGAGTTAGGAAAAGCCTATAATTTTATTTGAGTTAGATGTTGAAAACTGTTATTTTAAAATATGTAATATAAAAGGCAAAACATAAAGACAACTTAATATAAATTATAACAAAGCAACAGAAATCAAGATTTAGATAAGAAAATGAAATGAATGGCTAATGACTGCTACGAGAAAGAAATGTTAAATCCAGCTTAGAAATTATTATCAAAATGTAAAATTAAATAAAACCTGCGGATATAGTGAATGCTCAGAAACCTTCAATTGTTTATTTAAACATCAATTTGTTAGACAATAAAGAATTGAAAATGTGTAGAAATAAAAAGAATATTACTAAAAGAATTCTACATTTGAATAATATGGCAGCTATATTATGTACTCGTATATTTGTGTACAAGTTATATTTTAAATTTAATGATAAAAAAGTAAGTAAAATCGATTTATTTTTTACCACATTTTCTGTAAAACTATAATATATAGGTAAGTATATCTTTCTTTCTGAGTTTTATTATAACAAAAGCAAAAGTAGAAAAATTTAAATACCATTTCAATTAACACTAATTGCTCTTTAATACGAATTAAGATTTTCTCTGATGCATTTCACTGAAATTTCATTTTCATATTCATCAAAAATTATGTAAAATATCTTAAAATAAGTTTTCTCAACTGAATATACAATAAAACGTAAGGAATAAAAAGCATTCTATAAATTATTTTCTAGAAGATTCAATTGAGACTTAAACTGTCCACCTTAGTTTTAAAGTAAAAAGTTGATCATATAAGCGAGTGACTTTGTTGTCTTTGGTTTCCCCCAATTGTACCTTTATTTAACCTTCCCTACATAACTTACGTCTACATCTTTATATATCACCAAAAGGAGATTTCCGATTTTTCTTGTTGATTCTGTTCTTACAGAAGATATTTTGTTAAATCTGAAAATTTGTTAAAATGATAATAACTGCCGCTTTTAACAACTAGCAGCAGTACGAAATCTGTACCTACTATAGCAAATCGTACACTACTAATAGTTTTTCCCAATTTTCGTTTTCAAATAATTATTTAACATTATTTCTACGAGAAGTGTTATAAATTAAAATGAAGGTTGTGAAGTGTGAAGTTTTTACTGTGCTGCCCAAACCTACATTTTGTAATTTTTAGCGACTTTTAAGACTCATTTCACTCAACTCGTGTGTCGACAAAATGCATCCCAAAATTGTTGAGATGTAAAGATAGAAACTATTTCCAAAACACTGTTCACAAAAATTCATTTCAATTAAATCCTAAATTTCAATTTATCTTAACGAGTGACTGGCTTTGGTATCCTCCACATTTGAATAGATGCGAATTTGAGTATTACCATTTTATTTTCTATTTTTCTCTGAACTTCAATCATTATTTCTTTATTAGAATAATTTAAAATTTAAATCATTACAATTTTGATTTAGAATAGCGAGTTTCTTCTTCTTGCAATGTAATAATAAGCAATTTATTTTTAATATTTGCTTTAATTTAATTTTTAAGCTAAATTTGAAGCGGATGAAATAAAAAATTTAAGTACCAGTTAGATAAATTAAATTGAATTGCCAAATCCGTTCAAAAAGTCACTCGTTTACGCTCACTGCGACTTAATGATTGTTGATAGATTATTGCTTTTTAAAAGTGTACTACTATGAAAAAAGTTATAAAATTCTTATCACAACAAAATCAAAAATACAAATAAAGTTTTTGATACATTTTAATTAAACGATTCAATTTTAACAAAATTAATATTTAATTAAAATTTAATTTTAATTAATTTTAAATTTAATAAATAACCGTTAATTTATTATGAATAATAATAAATCATAAACGTGCAATCTGAATTAATTAATTAATTTGAATAGATTGTGTTGAATTTCGTTCTCAAGCAACAAGAAGTAATTTTAAATTTACAAAATAAAAGCACTGCTTACTTGACCCCAAAGTCAAAAACAAGTTCAAGTATAATATTCTGCATTCGACTTTAAATATTTCAAATTCCATCAGGTGAAAGTATAGAAATCTGTATATTGTTGAAAACTCTTGAAAAGTACTGAAAAGGATAGCAAAAAGCATTTGTGAAATTTAACTGCGTTATCGATAAAAGAGATATAGCTTCAAATAAAATTTTGATAACAAACGAATGAGTTAATCACTGATTAATTCGTTTGGATCAACTATGAATTAATAGAAAATGACTAGGTACTAGCGCAAACAAACGCTTCCCATTGTTTTTATAGATGATCCGGGTTAGCTAATCAATGATTAACTATTTCATATTTGTTCTTTCTTCTTTTCCTTTTCCTTACGTTTTGTCACAATTTTATGTTCTTTAATTCCTTTTGTTCAATTTTATCCACATCTTCTTTATTGTCTGTTAGCAGACACGTATTTACCTATTCTACCTATTCTATCTATTCTTTTCCTTCAAGCTTAAGTTTTTTAATAAATAAATAAATAAATATTAAATAAATAAAAAAGCAGTATTATGTCTAAAACTTCACCGTTTACCAAAATATAATAATATTTTCTTGTCGTTTGCATGAAACGATTTATACAATGAAAACCACAAAATTCCTCAAATAACCTCAGCTGCCACATTTACTACAATATTTAATATTATTTCAGGGCGGTATCTTAATTATTTAAAAATAAAATATTTAATTTTAATATGAATTATTTTAACCACTTCATGCTTACATTTATTGTGGCCAACGTTAAACAAGAATGCGATATAGGTACCTATACCTTAATTACAGCTAAAGTTTATTAAACAAGAACACGGTAAACATTAAGTGGTTAAATGAATTCACAAGTTAAAAACTAATAGTAAAAATATGAGATAATGTCTACCTGTCTATTTTAATTCAATCATTCAAGTTAATTGTGTCTAATAAGAAAAATAATGTGGGTAATACTTTAGAAATTTTGTTTAGCAAATGCAGTTAATCAGCACTTATAAGTTTCGTTATAAATTCTTATCTCGATAGCCATCTTTATATAAGCTTGGGCGCCTAAAGCAATATTGTAGATGCATGTTTAGCCAAACAAGGATGTTTACTATGCGATTGTTATCAATATATACGTACGGTTTCGTGCTTAAAATCCAAGTTCTCAAATAAAACTTCCAAGATCAAACCAATTATATTATAAAAACTATCAATACAAATATATAAAAAAATCAATTATATTTTTATTATGTCTACAAAACAACGAAGAAAGTTTTAAATTTTGTTTTCTTAGTAATATTTATACAATAGAAGTGTAATTGTATTTTACTTTTTTATACTAGGTATAATGGATTCCTTAATGAGTCTTAGCTTAACAATATTAACTCTTTTATATATAAGTTATTCTGTTTAACCTTATCTTAATTAGACTTCCTTACAATCAACTACAAACCAAGCACGAGTTAATTTACACATACATACCTAATCAATAAGAAATGATTAAAGAGGTATATGAATAGCCCAGTGTATCTATAGAGAAATTTTCCGCTTACCAAATGTCTACTTGCAGTCAGGTTATAGTATAAAAAAGAAAGTCAAAAAGCTTCTCCAATCTTGGTGGGTAATGTAAAAATTACCTATTTCAATGATTTTAAATGCACGGCAAAGACATTATAATCAAACATATCGCAAGACGTCCATTTACCAATTTTTTACAGGCACAGGATTAAAAATGCATTTTCAAAGCAAATTTACAGTTGTAAAATTTTTTATTTTAAACTTTGTAAATGCATAATGTAATTTATTGTAAACGAGTAAAGGTAAGTGAATTACTTAATTACTTTTGAAAACATGTTATAATTATTTTGCGTTGATGTGATAATTTTATTTTCTTCTGTATAGAAGACGCCACCTAGCAAAAATTTCCCACACTGAATTTTTAAATGTGCTACACCGAAGTTTCATCAATCCATTTCAAAAACTCGGACGTAGCCTGACATCTGTGATTTTTCCAGAACTTCACAAAATGTAGGAAATGAAATTTCATCACATTTGAAGTTTTTCATCTATAGGAAATCTTTTGTTTAGTTTTGCTAAGAGAAAACGTTATAAAATATTTCAGTATTAATAATGTTCTACCAAATTTTAATCAAAAGAATTTATTATCCTTGTTCCCTGGTGGTAGTTATTTACAGTATGTAAGGATACATACCCAGTTTTGAACAACAAAATTGCCAAAATCAAGTATTTTAATAATTTATTAATTTGAAAATATGTTATACATATAGGTATAACTTATTATAAAACTTATTAATAACTGATATTTTAATTACAGAGTAATTTAATTATTTGATATATCTTGTGAATAATTTAGTTTAACTTTGGATATACACCTAAACTTCTAAAGTGGTTGCCCAAATACAATTCTATTGTCTGAGGTAATTAAGTTGCCACTCAAGATTGAATTTATATTACTTACCTATAGTTTTAATTATATAACCTAGAAACATATTTAGTCTAACAATTGAAAAGTTAAAATACTTTACAAAAGTAGTACACTGTGTTACATTTTACTCCTTTCGAGTAAACATTCAACAAAAACTAATTTTATCTTCTTCTTATACGAAGTCAACGTGGGAATATGATTTTGTTAGCCGCTGGCTGTCTTGAAAATTTTGATTAATATAATATCAGTCCATTGCAATGGACTTGAAATATTAAACCATAAATTCATTATTATCACATGATGGTAATTATATTATTTGTTCTTTGTATCATCTTCTTTACTAAAATTTTAAATATTAAACTTCCTACAAAAAGGTTTGTGACAACAGTTTAGTGGAATACGTGAAAAGTTGCTACAACAAGAAGCAACCAAAAAATTTGGAAAAAATGGCACGTATTGTAAATTCAATCAAAGTATTCAAAAAATAAGCTAAACAAATGCAACCAGAAAATTTAACAATCAACATAACAACTCTAGGAAATCTACATGTTCTGGGAACAGTGAAACTAGCAAAAAGGCAATGAATACATTTAGATTAATAACATTTAGTAAAATTCATTACCAACTTGACAAAATTTGAGCACGCACATCGTATTTTCTTGCAACTGTAATTTTCAATACGAGCGGATTGCTTGCAGAACACGTGAATGTTATTGGAATTCATTTCTGATTTTAATTTATACCTTGAATGTTCTATTGTGGGTCAAAATTTCTAATTTTTAATAATTTCCCGTTAACATCAGTTTTATCAGGTAATTAGTCTTGAGTTTCCAATAACATTTTACTGTGATGTAATTCGGTTTGTAGAGGCAAATTCTTTGTATGAAAAATTTTCTGGGTAGCAAATCCTTTGATGACAAATTCTCTGATGCGACATTAATGGTTTGACATCTAAATTACTTGCGAAATGTTTTTGGTGTGCATGTTACAAACGGGTGATGCCCTATGGTCATACATTTTTTTATGAGTCGAGCATCTAATGCTGATTAGTTCCCATATGAACGAAGTTTTTAACTATCATGTTTTTTGGGACGACGCAAATTACTCCAGCATCACTTAAGAGTAATTTTTTTTATGTGATTAAATTGTAATCGAGTCTTGTTTGTTTAATTTCTAAATGTCATCAACTCGCGACTCTTCGCATACCGCTATTGCAGTAGCTGACCGGATGATCATTGGTTCTGCGTTAAAAATAAACAAAGTTGGTGGATTTTTTAATTTATTAATATTGGTTTAACGCAAACCGCGTTTTCTTTTTGAGGAAGATTAAAAATACGTTATACATTTCATGGTACATGTTTACTAATTTTGGTAGCCATACCTATAAGTTTAATAACGTCAGCGGTTACTGTTGATATTTTAATGGAGATATTTTCTTGGTTTGGTCTATCCAATGTTGGTTACTGATAATGAAACTAATTTCATATCCGTTAAATTTAAAGATTTTTTAAAAAAAAAAATGGAATTGTACATAAAGTATCGGCGCCCTACCATCCAGAAACTAACGGTCAAGCTTAACGATACGTACAAACAGTGAAGAGAAGCCTGCGAGAGCTTTGGGTTCAAATACTAATATAAAGATGAGTTTTTATAAATTTCTACTTCAATATAGGAAGATACGTCTGTAGTAATGAATTTTTCATATTTGATTAAACAGAAGCTTGTACAGCACAGCTTGCCTTTGTTCATTTCGTATAGTGGGTGAAGACGATTTTCAGAACATTGTAGATGAGCCCTTTGTATGAGATGAGCATTGTATTTTGAGCAGATATCCATCTTTGATAGTGATTGTCTACTTAAAGTCAAACATTTTTGATATTGGATACTTTGGCATTTCAGGTCGTGCGGTGAGTTTGGCGACATCCAAGTTGCTGTTGACGGTCTGGTTGTATGGGGAATTCCAAGCATTCCCTGTCAGTTACAGTGCACTGCAAACAAAATGAGAGTGGTATCGACGATTTAATAAAAAGAGAAGTAGAAGGAAAAAATATTTTATATTCTTTAATCAACTTTTAATATCCTTTTACGTCAAAATTCTAAAATTCAAGATTGAAGATAATTTTTCAAGATCGTATCAAATAATGACAATACATTTTTAAATCTGTATATCTGCTTTTATGTAACTGTTTACAAATTAAAACATTGACTAATTACCAAATTATGAATATTTGGTAAGGAAATATTGCATTTTATAGATATGGATGTTTCTTGGAACTGTTATCAGTATTTTCTCTCAGAAATAACTATCTAGATCTATAGATGAATTGATAACAAGTTTATCCAGTAGATAGGCTCATAACAAATTTATTATTGTAGTTTTTATTAAAAGTAATTAAAATAAAATTTATTTAAATGATCTCACAGCAATGCTAATCTATATTGCAGAATTTACTTCTAAATAGAGAGAAAGCAGACACAAAAATGGTTTACTGGACAACAACTAGAACACTTTGGAAAAAAGTATTCTTAGTTAGAGGTATTTGGCTCGAAAGATATGGTCGAACTGTAGATTATAGATTGTCGTTTACGACTTGTATTATGATTAAAAAACTACAACTAATTATTATCGGCACTTATGTAATAACTAAAAAATGCTTAAAATTAAGTCTTCTGATGAATACTTCTTCATTTCCTTGATTGTGAACTATAGTACTATACTCTTCTTCAGAAAAATTTCCAGCTTGACATGTTTCCTATCAAGTTACACTACATCAACCACAATTCAGTTGATTAAGTGCATTTTTTTATATCAAATTATACATTATAACATAGTATAAACTACAAAAAAATATGTAATATAATGCTTATTACAAATCCAGTATACATATAATTTATTAAAATTTTGATAGAAAAAATTATAGTATATACCTTTACTACTATTAATAAAAGTTTTGGGTTTGATATTAAAGTTTTCCAAATTTGATTTAAAAAGTTTTAAAAAAAATTATCACTTTTCTGTAGGTATATAAAACTTTATAAGAATTTATTAATGTCAAAATTCAAGAAACTTATTCGATGCACCTTTTTTGAACTTTTATGATAATGCTGCCACTGCAGTGATTTGATACAGACAGTGTTGACGTTATACCTTTAATTGTGCCCCACGATAAAGAAAAAGCAGTACAATTAAGTGATTTTTTTTGAAATTTTGAAATTTAATAATTTCTATTTTGAAAGAAGTATAAATGTTTACAATTGTTGTGCATTTTTGTATTTTTACTATTTTGTTTCTTTCATGTGAAAGAACTGCTTTAGTACCCCGATTATACCACAAAGCCATTAATTAAATTTGAATATCTAACAACCCCGAATATAGGAAAATTTTTATTTTTTTTTAATTGTGTGAGTGGTAGGGGGTTTCGTAAAGTTTGTATTGGTATCTGATTTTGTTGTTAAACGGCATCGTGAAAGGTGCACTGTTCATCCTTGTATTTTTATAAGTGTTAAATTTGGACCAATTTTGTGTAATTTTTAGAGTATTTCCCCGCGTTTTCACCAAATGTGTGTGTAAAAAAATTTAGTATTTTTTGTGCACGAAAAAGTCAACGAGTTGCATTTTTAAATATCATGGTTAAGGTTGGAAATTTTAAGGTGGATGGTATCAATAGCACCAGGATTTAATTTAATTAATACGAAATCATTTGTTACGAATATTTGGCGATTTAGCTGGAAATTTTAGGTTAATCGAATGTTTAATTGAATGCCAATGTGGTTTCATAATAAACGTTAAGATTGCGTCGATAATAATTAAAGAAGATAAAGGTACTTACAAATTTATTTTTCTGATTTACAATATTTTTTCCACTTGTGTTTCTAAGTGGCAGGTTGTTGTTAAATTTTAATAGCAAACGCTTACATACGTGAAAAAAGCTATTGGTTAAGAATTACATTTTGTGAGTTCAAATCCCACAATTGAGGTGTTGAATTTTTTCAATTAATTTATTTGCAAAAATTTATTTTTTAAATAAATTAGATTTGTTTTGTATTCCACAGTTAAGTCTGTTCTGTGACTTATTTTAAGGGCAAAGTTTTTGATTTTTTTTTATTAGATCATGAATTATTCTGAAAAGCTGTTAACGTTTCATGGCAATTTCCGTTAAAACATTTAAATGAATTGTTCTCCATTTTGATAAGTAGGCCTACAATGCAAAGGTTGAAAGGAAATATACAGATTTGCGTATAAAATATATCAATTTCACTTGAAATTCTATTTTTGAACAATAGAACATATTTATCTCAATTTTATCACATGAAGTAATAACAATTATTGTTATTGGTGACTTAATTATCAGGTAAACACTTAAAAAATGAATTTGCTATATAGGGATTAATTATTTTCCATTGTTTATAAGAAATTATAGTAGTATCATCACCAGCACCTGTTAAAATTTTTTTCTGTGAAATGGATTATTGGTACCATTTATTATTTGGAACATGTTTCTTAATTTTGCCGTTTTCTGCAGAGGTAATATAATTTATGTAAATTTTATAAAATGTTATATTAGTATTAACTCGTTGATATTAAATAATCTTTAAAACTTTAATTAATACGAGTTACTATAAATAAATAATAAAATAAAATAAAAAATATAAATAAATAAATTATTTATAATTTATAATATTTTTATAATATATTTAAATATATAAATTATTAACTCGTTGATATTAGATAATATAAAACTTCAAAATATCGAGTTATTATTAAATTAAAAATGATATAAGATTTATTTAGCTTTCAAACGATATTTCGTTCGTCATCAGAATAATATACAAATATTACGTAAACAAGTCATGGAAACAAGAACAAGTATTGTCATTTGAACGGTAACTAGATAAAATCTAGGACCGTGAGTTAGGAAAAACCTAGATTGTGTTCCGGCAAAGAAGGAAAACCTAACTCCAATACGTAAAAAACTTAAAGGAGTAATTGGCTGTAAATGTTGCTTAAGCCATCAATATCAGTTTGCCGGTTCATTGTGTTGTTAGTCTTCTTTATACAAATCATTTCATGTACCAGCCGATCTTTATAATTTGGAACAGACTTGATGATTTTAGTGTTTTTGAAGTCCGCAGTATGTCCATCTACCAAGATATGTTTGGCGATGGCCGTTGATTCGGGCTTATTACATCTGATGGTTGAGATGTGACCACCAATTCTTTTCTTCAACCATTGGTTGAATTATATTATTTTATAATATAATATAAAATATCAGTATAATATTATTCTGATGAAGGAATGAATTAATTTTTCCGTAAGTTTAATAAATAATTTGTTTGAACTTTTCATTTATAGTAACTCGTGTTAATTAAAGTTTTAAAAATTATTATAATATTCAATGATATACCTATATTTAAATTATAATTTAAATTTTTTAAGAATTACAGTTCGAATTTTGAAATAGCGTAGTACATAGTTTTACATCGCAATACCTACATCACTTTAAAGATTAAAAAAATTCTCGTTTAATCGCGATAAAAAATTAGATTTAGTGAATTTTGAATTTGTAAGAGTTTGAGATAAAATTTGAAAGATGATACAAAAAATAATTTTATTAAAATTGATTAAAATTTTTGAAAATTATTAATCTATTTGACAACTCTTTGATACCTGATATGCTTCTGGACTAATCCATCTCATCCTTGGGTTGCTCTACTTTTCAGTTCTTGAAAATTTTTTGGAGGACTTCTGTAAAATATTTCTTATTTCATCATTCAATTTTTATCGCTAACTCTTCCATTAAATCTAATTTTTTTATCGTGGATGAAGAAGAATGAATGTTATTCTTTCTGTATTAAAAACATATGTCTTTGTGTCGTTGTTGAAATTCCCGTTTACAACTTTTTAATTATTAGTAACATAAAAAATCTTGTAAAAACTGACTAATTTAGTACCACTTTTTTGATATCAATAAAAATAAATGAAATTTAATTATGCAAAAATAGTTATTTATGTACCAAGTCCTGAAAGTGCATCTTTTTGGTTTTTGGCAAATGCCAAAAAGGCACTTTAAGGATAAAGTGCATGCACTATTTTATGTGTAATTAAAATAAACTGCACATTTTCTACAAAAAATGTACCATAATAATTATGTTATACGGAATAATTTAACAAAATACGTATGTATAATGATCCAGTTGCTAAGCAATGAAATATTTAAAATTCACAAAAAACGTCAATGATATTATGTCAAAGTGTACATTTTAGTAGGATTGCACATAAAACATTTCTGTACTAAAAAGTAAAATATGACGTTTCCATACTGAAAATAGCTACTTTCAGTATTGTTTTGTATGTGTGAAAATGTACATTTTAGTACGATTGCACATAAATATTTTTATTTAATATTGCAAAATTGCAATATCCAAAAATGCACACCATTCAAATATTTTAATCATTTTGATTTATCATTACTACAACAATCTTTTACTTACCATATTTTCTCAGATAAAGGTAACTGATTAGATAACGAAAAGTATTTTAAACAATTTTTAATTTACCCAAGTGTGTATTACTTCATTCGAGTATTTATTTAACCATCAAAGTATCCACTTTCCAGAAGCAAATTTCCGATTAGACCAACGTAAACCATGGCCTAGGATAAGGTTGAATTGATTGGAGTATCATTGTCAATTTTTATAATCAAAATTTTTCTTGATATCTACATGCTATCTATGTCTTAATATTGCAAAATATTGATCTTTGCAACAGTAATCGGAATGGCAAATGCAAAAAATATAGTTTATATAAGTTTGACATTTTGTTGCCATGTTTGTCATTCATCGAGTCGCTATAATTGATACTAATTAAACAGAAATATCTTTCTTTAAAAATCAAGAGAATGAGATACTTTTTGATGACAAAGAGCAAAAAATTTCAAGTTTAGAAGTAAAACGTGATATAACCCCTTATTATTGAAAAGGCCTTTGTCCGATCTGGATAAAAAAAGCCTATAAAGAAAAAAAAACAAGAGAAAGCACTATTATAATAACTACGATATAATGGAAGACATGAGTGGATGAAGACGTTATGTCGCAAAATTGAAATGCCAAATTAACTTTCAAAATAATGTATTAAATTGACATACCTTGTAATCTTGTATTAATTATATAATACGTAAGAACCCTAAAAGGATCCTGAATAACTGCTTTCGTTCACTCAGTTCTTTAATTTTCTAGTGTAAATATAATGAAAGAAAATTATTTTCTACATTTCAATTTGAAATAAATTCCACCTTAAAAATGAATATTTGTAAAGACCTTATGGAATATGACAAAAGTTTTTGGCTTAGAGAGCATCCTCAATATGCTTGATCCGCTTGTCAGCCACTTTCAATATATTTTTTTTTAATAATTAATATAATTTTTCATGAGGCGGTCGTTAGCATAGCGATTAACTCCGAGCGAAGTAAAAAATATTATTCTAACCGTCTTCACTCGGAAGGCAACGGCAAACCACCGAGGTGTAATTTGCTAAAAGAACATTTGAGAAAATGTCATTATGTCCTTTCGTAGGACTAAGGAATCTGAGAGAAATATATTTTTTCATAAAACGTTTCCTTTTATTTATATTTATATATAAATATTTATAAATTTATAAGCATGAGTTATTGCATATATTATAAGAGTATCTGCTCATATGCTTACTTATTTTTTATGTTTATTCATACAACTCTGAGAAATATTTCAAAATTGTGAGTATATACTACATGCTCCGTTTTATTCATATTGCCCAATATAACATAGAAAACAGTAGATAAGATCCAAATTGATTTGACAAATGACTAAATTACTTTCATTAATTTATTTTCGATTACTTCATTCTAAGATGATTTATTTTACGATAACGCACAAAACACTAGAGTTGGAATTTATGGAAAATTTTAAACGTTAAGATAACCTAGTAAATTATTAGGACTTTCTTCAAAATTAATGAAAATTTGTTTAGCTTTTTATTTAGTTACGGATACGCCTCATCGCGCAGTCTCATAAGTAATGAAACATATTAAACATTTAAAATTAAAAACTCCAAGCCAAAACTAATCATTCTCCAAACACATCAATACTTAAGCAATATTGCTTGACTGGCAGACATTAAATTTTTTTTAAATTACTTTGATCTCAAAAAAACTACTAGTAGCACCTCATAGTTATCTAAACTGCCACCCAGGTACCAAAATGTCTTTGTGTATGAACGGTTTATAATAAAAAATATTTCAATTATTTTACTGTTACCCACGTAATAAAAACCTTTTGGATACAAGTAACACAAAATAAATCACCGGAAAATACTGTCTCGTCAATGTAGGATACTGTGATCATGATATAATAACAAAACCAATTAAGTAATGAGTAATACAAAAGTATAGCCCAATTCAATCGGTCAAATAGTAAATTACATCAAAGAAAATTATTCAAACACTTGCTAGCGTGAACAAATATGCATTTAGAACGCTACAATACTTTTGATTGCTTTTCCAAAATTTACTCCACTTTATTTCACTGGAAACCTTAGGTACCGAAACAGTCTGATTTATGAATTTTAACGTTTAAGATGAAGATAAAGAACTTAACAAAAATTTATATTCTAAAAAAATGATGCAAAAATTTATGTTGCAAATAATATTTATATATTGCGCGATTAGTGCTAAAGCAGAGTATTCCACTTCTGAGGTAGCCGTATCAGTTTCTATTACAACTACGTCGCAAAATTAATAATAATATTACAATAGACCTACACAATTCCCCAATCCGGTACAGGCAGCCGTGAGGTTTAAATGCAGAAACCCTTTTCTAAAACTCAGTCGTTTGGAAGAGACGTTAAACAGTAGGTCAACCTTAAAGCTAAAGATGGTGTAGGAGTGGACTTGTGTCTGACGATGGGTAACTTCCGGACAGGAAAAAGAATAATTAAACAGAATGCTACTGACAGTTTCTTGCTCAAGCATAGTTAAAAATATTGATGTTCTTCTTAGATGCTCTGTTATTGACGTTCTGTGAAGAGTAAGCATTATCTAATTAAAATATCTAAGTAATACCTACAATTTGTTGTTATTTGAAAATATATTTATAAAGTTGGTTTACTATAAATTCAAAATTCAAAATTATGTAGCATTTCGTCATATTATGCCATCAATATATTATTTAATCAATTAAGTGCTAAAGTGTATGGAGAATAAGTGTGTAATTTTTGTAATTGTTCAATAAATTGAGAAGTGTTTTGTATATTCTCCAGTTATTTTAAATTACAGATAAGATTATGTATTACTATCAAGTTTTACTTGAACCACGAATCAATTGATTATAATTATCTAGAAAAGGCGTGAGAAATGCTTTCCACGATTAGTTAGTCACGGAAAGATTTTTTAAAAAGTTGGGAAGTAGGAATTGTACCAGTAAAGAACATTTAAGGAAAGTTAATTATTTTTAAAACTGAAAAAAATATTTAAACATAAAATTCCGCAAAACGCTAGTTATATTCCATTCCCCAAGGGACTGTTTTTTTAACTAGAAAAAGTGGAAAATAATATGGCTTTACAGTAAATTAATTTTTATAAAAATTTCAAAAATACCCGTTAAGGAACCCTACCATATTATAACAGAAAGTTATTATACCCAGTAAAAGAACTAACAAAATCAATGGGACAAATTAAATCAAATTGAGAGTACAGTTTTTGATTTTATAAAAATCACTTATTTATTAGGTAATTAATTTCAAAATGAACGCTAAATTTGCTGATAAATATATTATTTAATATTTTATTCCTTTTTTAGCAGCTATCTAATATTTGTATTATTCCAGATGATGTCTATTAAAAATCCAACACGAGTAATACTGGACGTTGATGTGGGAAGTGATGATGCTTTTGCTCTGATTACCTTTTTGGATGCTGAAAAATTAGGATCAGTTAAAATAGAAGCTATTGTGTGCTCGATGGGTAATTCAGGCGTAAACAATGTTTGCAACAATGTAATCAGAATACTTGAACTACTTGAAAGAACAGATGTAAGTACTATTTTGAATTTTTTATGATGGATAAGGTAATAATAAACCGATTTAAGTAAGTCAAATAATAGAAGATTAAAGATTGCTATCGTTTTATTAATATTTATTCTTTTAATGTAGATTCCAGTGTACAAGGGTGCTCTAGGACCTCTTGTAGAACCTAAAGGTGATCTTGACCATTATTTTGGTATGGATGGATTAGGCGATTTGGAATATGATAACGATCCTAATTTAAGTATAATAAAAAACGAATCTGCAATTAAAGGCATATATGACATTGTGATGGGAAACCCGAAAAAAATAACCATAGTTTGCTTTGGTCCAGTAACAAATGCTGCACTTGCAATGAAAGTTTATAGTGATGTGGCAAATAATATTAAAGATATGGTTATAATGGGTGGAAACTATTTAGGTATATTTTTTTAATTGTCTAAAGTAAACAAATATAACCTTATTGAATTATAGGAGTAGGAAACGTAAGAGATATGGCTGAATTTAACTTCTTTGTTGATCCAGAGGGCGCTGTTGCAATTTTGGAAGATCCCAAATTTCCCATTACGATAGTACCTTGGGAAGCTTGCATGTATGTGCCTATAACGTTAGTAAGTACCTTTAAATATTTGAAGTATTTAATGTAAATTTAGTTTTCCTGATAATGATTGTAATTTATTCTAAAAAATCTACAAAAAAAATTACTTCGTTACTGAAAAATTACTTTATTATTTTAAATTTAGGAATGGCGTTTTAATGAACTAGGAAAATACAACCAAAGTTCATTTATGCATCTTTTAAATCGAGCAGACGAAAAGATCTTTTCTGACAAAGAGTTTAGTCATGGATGGACAGCTTGTGATGCATTTACTGCTGTTGCTGCACTTTATCCAAAAGATGTCGTTCTTGATCAGGAAAAATATAAACTAACTGTTGAAACTTGTGGAGAACATACAAGAGGTCAAGTGATAGTAAGAAGAAACGAAAAATCAAATGTTACCGTTATTCGAGAACTAAATTTTGACAAAATTAAAAATATTTTAATTAGTATAGTTCAGAGATTAGCTTAAGTAGACAATAGCTTTGATTATTTAAATTCAGGGACGTAAAACATGTAGGAGTTTTGAGCACCCCTTGTGTAATTCTAGAGATTATCAATCGACCAATACTAAATAAATTTATTACGTTTTGCAATAATTTTGTAGTACCATATTTGTTGATAAGATTTAGAACTACGCCAAATATTTTCAAAATTTGATATCCTGTAATCAAATTCAGTAATTAATATCAATACCACACGGTGACTGGTGATCAATATCTCCGATATATGAGATATAATCTCCATCATTATCAATTTGTAAATATCATAAAATTATTTTGCGTTTAGCTTTTAGTAGTACGAATATTTTAAATTTAATAATGAGTAAATCATACCCCCTAAGTAATAAAAAAATTTGAAAATTTATTATTTTGATTCCTTTTTTAAATGTTAATTATGACAGGACGCACTTATATGGGTCGCATATTGAAATGAAAAATTACTGCCAAGTATTGCAGAATGCGTTTTATGCAAAGTTAGAAGCATGTAAATGTCGTTATTATGCTTTCATTGCTCACAAAGCATCCCTGTGAAAATTAATATAGCGGAAGCCCAGTTTACCCTAAGGGTCAAAACAGGTTAAAGCCCTAATAAGGAACTGCGGTTATCAAATATACTAAGTTAAATATTTAACTAAAAAGCGGAAGGAATTAGATGCATGACAAATGAATGCATCTTTACCCTGCCGCCAATTTACTAATTGTCACCAGTTATTAATGTAATGAATTTCTATATTTACAATAAATTAATACCATTTATTAAGTGTTTTCTATAATACAATTCAAAATAGTTAATTAATATTTGTTTAATAGAGCTAGTTTTTTTTTGTTGTACGTTTATCGTATGAAGCTTTGGAAAGCTTGCATTAAAACTTTTCGATTACAAGTACATAGAACTTAAACTTAATGTGGCTTCCAAATTACATAAATAAGTGTAACCAGGATTCAAACCCTAGTTTGATTGCAACCTTTTTAACTATCCTTTCATCCAGCAACACGTATTTCTTAAGCCAAAAAGAAATTTTATTGTACAATGGAACAACGGATTTAATGGACTTTTTGAAAACCATTCATAACTTAATTATATTATCTAACCTAAATACCTAATCGATTAAGTGAATAATATAATGTATTTTACCAAAATTATAATTGGTACTTCTATTGTATCGAGTTTGTTGAATATTGCAATTATGGGTTTACGATTAAGTATACATATTTACATACTTAGTTTTCAATCGCTGCCATAACAAAAATTATACCTTTTTATTTTGAAGTTAATTTTTATTTGTGCATTAAATTGGTATGTAATCATTGCATGAAGGAACACGAAACATAAAATATTTCGAATACAAAGTAAATCCAAAATTCATCAGTAGAAATAAAGCCCAATGGCGAACTACGAGGAAATTTGAAGTTGCAAGTTGTATCAAACATAAACATCAGTAGGTATAGGTTTATTTGAGTTTCGATGCGTTAAGAACAAAGTTCCTTAAGGAGGTTGGGTCGCGGAAGCAAAATATTAAGAAATCTTTCAAACTTTGAATATAAGTCATTAAATGTATAATACACACGCTGTTAAAATTTTTAAACGATTTACCACGTCTAATAAAAGATAATTGCATTTAAAAATGACATTTTTTGTACATGTAGCATGGGAGAAGAGAGGGAAAATGACAGGTTTTTTAATTTTTTTCTTTGAAGGAGTATTACCATTCTGACAAAAAACTAGTATATTGAAAAAATATATATTTTGAACAATTTAGAAAAAAAAAGAAAATTATTTACCATGTAATTTTAATAAAATATTAAAAATAATTCCGTATTTAGAGGAATATTTTTAGTAGAAGGGGTATAAAATAGAGCCAAGCGGTGTGAGTACAATAGAGTGGTACAGTACAGTAGGGTGAGGGGTACACTACCTTTAAAAAACTTTATTAACTATCTTTGTTCCACAGGTACGTATAATATGGGTAGTAAGCAGGTAGTAAGCCATAACTTTTTAACTGGATTGTAGGGAAAGAACTACCTTAATATTCAAATGAGTTTGATTGAATGGCCGAAAGGTTAGCGCATTAACTTCTTGTGCCTATATCCAGGGGTTTGAATCTTCCGTGGCGTACTATCTATAGAAAGATTTTTTACTAATCAAATAATTACTTGCTGGCCGGCCTCAGGTAATGACTTAATACAACCCTGATCTAGAATTGAAGTTGTAAAAGTCGTCTATTCCTGTGGTTTGGAATCCAAGTTAAACTGTAAGTCCCTTGTAAGTTTAAGCTTTGACTTAAACTTTGAGATGGCAAGTAAATCTCTAAAGGGCGTTAACGGCACGTCCCTGAATCAGTTAAACTCCACGATTCACGAAGACGGGAGCCCGGGGTTATATCTCGCAAAAGCGTGCTTAACCCCCCCCCCCCGTCTTTGTGAGCTTGCTCACTGAGATGGATTCGCAGTGACTGGTGGTTCTTGGGAATAGTAGCAACGATCAGCACTCGGCCTGTCTGTCGGGGAACCTTGCGACCTACAGGTCCCTACTCGGGTCTTGCAGCCCTTGAGATAAGGGAATAGGTATGCTGGCTACCTCAACGGCTTTCTCGGATGTAGTACCCAACGTCCCCGTTAGCTCTCTATGGGAGAGGTTGCCGTATATATATTAAGTTTTCATATAGCAACTGAATCTCAAAAGTACTAACAAATGTAGGTCCCCTGTGTCCATCAAATATTTTTGTATTCAAGGTATTCAGGGTGGAAATTCAAAAATTTTCCGTCTACCTTAGTTCAACAAATTGAATCTTAACATCATTTCAAATCTAATGCGGGTCAATAAAACAAATTTTACATATTTTACAAAAGAATAATATTATTATTAAGTTTTAATATTTAACAAAATTTTGTTTTTTTGTTGATTTTACTATCCGCCGGCATTTTTCCAGATAACAAATTTCAGGCCCAAATTTGTACTATTGGACTCGCTGTTAAATCGTTAGTTATTGTTAACCTACCGATAAATTTATACCAAGGACCAATCACGGTATAAGTTACCCCAGTTTTACCCTCCGTTATTAACTCATATTAACAGAAAATCGTAAAAGCGGGCCATAATTAGCTTTAATTGTAATAACCATTTTTTCTTAATTCAATGTCGACCATTCTTAAAATCCAATTTATTAGAACGGCCGCTACATTTTTGATTCAAAATTTGAAGTTTTGATCACAAAACTTACTTCTAAAACAGACAAAGAGTAGTAACGTTGGTTACGATTAAAAATAAAAAAAAATAAAGAAAACCAATCAAACGAGAACAGAAAAAGAGGCTTTGTTATCGTTGTTATGAAAACGCTTGTAGTTAAGAGAGATCAATAAACAAATTATTTAGTTATCCCACATCCTCGGCTGATATCACATACTTTTACTTACTTCAGAAAATAAGAATTTAAATTTATAAAAAGTCAAGAAAATTTTGATGTCGATATCTAATCAAGATAACCACAACAATTAAACTAAATTAAAAGGTAATATTTAAATATAAAATTTTCAACAAGACGGTAAAACAATATTATTGAAAAGCAATCCTTCCATGGTAGAGTTGTTTTGAAGAAGATCAAACGTGCGATGGTAGTAAAGTAGAATTTTCTGCGGTACGGCTAACAAATTGGTACATCGACAGTTAAAAGACAGACAAGTAATGAGATGGGAAAATACACATAGGAATAATTGAGAGCATTACAAGAAAGATAATAATTTGAATTTAAAACACAAAGATTAAAGGGGCGCAGATGATGTGATGATTGTACATTTGTAAACATAAGATTTAAGTACACCCATTATAACAATATAACTAAAAAAAATATTATTCAATAAGTTTCTGAAGGTGCAATTTATTGTAATCCGGGAAAGAAATATTTGGAAACTACCAAATATGTAGGTAGGTAGGTAGTTCAGCGTTACTTAAAATTTTTGACCCAACTCTCGACGACTAACCGCTTTGGAAAAAAAGAGCCTTTTACAAGTGGTATGTACAATCACAGATTACTATACAGATAGCCAACCCCATTGTTATATTGGTTAACACATTTTTTACCTGAAATTATGTTAGTACTGGAGACGGCTACCAGAGGCGCATTTCTGGGAGACATCACGACATTGAACTATGGTGGCTACTGGATACGCTTCATAGATGTCGTTTCTAAAATACCTCATGAAATCTCAAGTAGAAAATTTTAAGTTAAAGGAAATATAGTTGACCTCTCAATATATAATAATGTAAATTTATCGTTGAGGTATAAGGTCAATAAAAACAAAAATATTAATATTTGTCCGACGTTTCGGGCCGTTTATTGGCCCATTTTCATTTTTTTTCTTTTCTCTTCTACTTCTTCTGACCCCCTCCCCCCTAAAATCCAATTTCATAGTTTTACCTACATTAGAGGCTTATCGGAAAGACTCGTTTCCGTTTTCAAACTTATTCCTAACGTTAAATTTGGCCTTAGTTGTCCTAATAAAAACCGAAGGTTCTTCTCCAACACCAAAGATCCCACCCCCCTATCTGATCAAAGTGGTATTGTTTATCGTATTCCGTGCCAAGATTGTGACTCTGTCTATGTGGGTGAGAGTTCCAGAAAGCTAGGTGTTCGCATAAAGGAGCATGTGAGAGATATTAAGAATGCTCGCGTTTTCAGGGATGATAATGAAAACACATATACTGCTTTATGCAAACACATGACTTTGAACTCTCATACCATAAAGCAAGAGACTATCGGAATCCTGGACCGTGAAACGATAGACAAAAAACGTAAAATAAAAGAGGCTATTAATATTTATTTGAGTCATAAACCTATGAACGATAAGAAGGATGTCCAATATTTTCACGGAGGATATAAGCACATTTTGGATAATATAAAGACGACCTAATCTAGGCCACTTCTTATTTCTATTTTATTATTTCATATTGTATATTGTAATAATTTTTCTTATTTTTTAAATATTAACGTTTGAAGACAATTGTGTGCCCGCGCTTTTATGTTTACGGTCCTGTGACAAAATCATTGCTTTTTAACCAACCCAATAGTTTACTACAGGAAGGTTAAGACCTTAGATTAGGTTAAAGCCATAGTGGTCATTACGTTTACCTCAGTTCATTATCATTACTGTACTGAAGAAGTAAGCGATGCCCATTGTGGCTTTACCAAAATTGTCACGGGGGAGAAGATCTAAATCGTAAACATTTAAGGTTTAGTTTATTTTATTTATTTTTACTTATTTATTAATTCATTTTTGTCTCATTTAGATTTCGAATTGAAGTTATATGGTTTCTCTACCACACAAATGTCTTTATTCGCAGCCTTGAAAATGGGCCAATAAACGGCCCGAAACGTCGGACAAATATTAATATTTTTGTTTTTATTGACCTTATACCTCAACGATAAATTTACATTATTATAGAAAATTTTATTATAGATACATACATTATGCCGTTATAAATAGTTTCATGCCTTGAAGGAAAGTAAACCCTTAAGCCGTATAGGTACTACCTGGGTAAATAATCTGGGAAACACACTTGAATGCGTTATTGTCATTTAAAAATAATATTGTAGCTTAACTAGATTTTTTACATTACAAAGTTACAAAATAAACATCAGAATCTTAATTAAAAAAAATTGTTTTATTTATATTTATGATTTTTTTTAAATGTATCAAGTTATAAATAATAATTTATAATCAAATTAATTTATATTTTTTATTAAACTTTCGAGCTCAAATGAGTCTCTTCGTCAGAATAATTAATATTATTTTATCAATAAAATTATCAGCTATAACTATAATCACAGATTACTATAATAGTAATCTGTGCTATAATGTACCAAAGGTGATGATAATCATGCAATAATTTTGGCTAATAATTGCATGCATTATTCTGATTGAAATGAAACGTTTATATGTGCAAATCACTTTTCACACACGCAATTTTATAGTGACAAAAAAGATCGTCTTTTACCGACAGCAGTTCCAGTATCTCATAGTGAAATTATATTATCATCCGACGATTCAAATCATTTTGATTATTCAATTCAGATACGGCAATACCCAAAACAAAGTGAAATATTTCCTCTACATTCACCTCCATTGTCACACAATAACAAGACAGATTTTGAAAATAGCGGATCACCTTCAACATCAAATTTGTTATCTGATTTAATTGAATTACCATCTTCTACTGTAGAAACTACAAAAAGATCAATACCTACTGATGATCAAGAATTACAAAATTCAGCAAAAAGAATAAAGTTAGAAAAACGAGAAGCTTTAATTACAAAACAAAGACGATTGTTGAAAAGTAAGCGAGCTACAATATGTAAACTTCGTTCAACGCTTCATAAAACGCCTACTATAAATGAAGTCATCAAGTCTATAAATTTTAAATCGCCCCATGTTAAAGCATTTGTGGAGATGCAAATTTTTCATAAAACGAGAAGTGAATGGAAAAAAGAAGAAAAAGACTTGGCAATTTCTTTATATTATAAGTCACCATCAACTTATAATTTTTTACTCAGTCTTGGAATGACTTTACCTGCTCCATCAACAGTAAAATCATGGATAGGAAAATCCAAATTTATGGCAGGATTTAACAGAAGACTTATGAAGCAAATATCAATTAAAGCCGGCGCAATGGATGACCAAGAAAGAAAATGTGTTCTTCTACTAGATGAAATGTCTATAAAAGAGTGTCTCGAGTATTCAAAAACTTTAGATTTAATTGAAGGCTTCAAAGATTTGGGGTTTTTAGGAAGAACTGCTAAATCAGCAAAAAAATCTCTTGTGTTTATGATTCGAGGACTGCATAACAAATGGAAACTTCCCGTTGCTTACTTTTTGAGCAATTCTGGAGTAAATAAAGAAAATTTAGAAAAACTAATTAAAGTAACAATTTCCCAACTGCAAAAATGTGGTATTATTGTAAAAGCAGTTGTGGGAGATCAAGGTACAAGCAACGTAGGTGCTTTTAAATTATTAGGAGCAAGCTCAGAAACTCCTTACTTTTTTGTAGATAAAGAGCAAGTATATGTAATTTACGATATCCCACATATCTACAAATCTTTGCGAAATAATTTGTTAACTCATGATTTTTGTTTTGATAATAAGAGAATAAGATTTTCAGATATCATTGATACTTCTTATACTGCTGATAAAAGAAGTAAGTATGCACGATCCTTAATCAAAATTACAGATGTGCATGTTAATCCTAGTCCGTTCCAAAAAATGTCATGTTCAGTAGCTTTACAAGTATTTAGCCACAGCATGGCAGCAGCAATAAAAACAGCAGTAGAAACTGGAGATATTGATAGTAAAACGGCAATAAATACAGCAGAATTTATTGATCTATTGGATAAAGGGTTTGATTGTTTGAACAGCAAATTTGAATTTGATAAAAATCCTTTTCGCTGTGCTATTTCAAAGAAAAATCCAACTGTAAAAACAACTCTAATGTCTTTACAAAACATTATGAAGAAAATTTGCAAATATGAAAAGAATAACAACAACATAGTTAAAAGACCACCTTGCTTTGATGGTTTCGTTTGGACTATCAATTCAATATTGATGATCTATGAAGCAGAATTAAAAACTGGAACAGAATTCATTTTAACATCTAGATTAAATCAAGATCCATTAGAAAACTTTTTTTCCGTAATTAGACAAAGAGGTGGTTTCAATTTTAATCCCACTGCTAGAGCTTTTCGTACAAGCTTTAGGAGCTGTACAATTAATAATTTAGTGAAACCCCCATCATCTTCAAATTGTGAATACGATTTTGACTCAGATTTGTATATAAATGAACCGTGCGTAGATAATTTACTTTTTAGATGACCAATTAGATAAATCAGTGGATCAACATAAGGAAGATGATACTTCAAACGAACTGTCCGAGTGTGAAAATGATCTCGATTGCACTATTAGTAGCATCAGTTCTTTTTCTGATTCTTCAACAACTTCAAATATCGAATCGGAAGCAGAGATGCCTTCTGTTAATGAAAATTCAAATATTATAGAACAGAAAAATTGTATTTTAGAAGATTGTGCTATAGCATATTATGCAGGTTACCTATGCAAAAAAACAATTGAAAAATTTAAATGTGAAAAGTGTGAGACGGGGCTATTAAACGTGAAAGGTAGTCTAAATGACCCCAAACAATTATTAATTTTAAATAAGTTGTATAGTAATATTTCAGCAGAATCAACTGGATTGAGGATTCCTAATAGTACAATTGAACACTTTACCAAAATATCTTTAACAAAATTTTACAAGCTGTTTAACAAAAATCCCGAAAAGACTGGCTTAAGTTCCAGTATTGTCAAAAAACTTTCTAAACAAAGAGAATGTTATTTTAATGACAAGTTCTGTCTTGAACATTTTCAATATTTTATACAATTAATGGTTAGAACTAAAATTTATAAAGAGTGTAAGTGGAAATATGGGAAGAAACCCATTAAAAATGGTAATAGTACTAAACCTAATCAAAAACTTAATATTTTAAAAAATAAGTGAAAAGCTGTTTTTTATGCTACGTTACATTTTATGTTATCTTTGTTGTTTTGTTAAAATTATGTTACCTCATTGGATAACTTCCTTATATTAATATTATACCAATCAGAATAATGTATGCAATTATTAGCCAAAATTATTGCATGATTATCATCACCTTTGGTACATTATAGCACAGATTACTATTATAGTAATCTGTGATTATAGTTATAGCTGATAATTTTATTGATAAAATAATATTAATTATTCTGACGAAGAGACTCATTTGAGCTCGAAAGTTTAATAAAAAATATAAATTAATTTGATTATAAATTATTATTTATAACTTGATACATTTAAAAAAAATCATAAATATAAATAAAACAATCTTTTTTAATTAAGATTCTGATGTTTATTTTGTAACTTTGTAATGTAAAAAATCTAGTTAAGCTACAATATTATTTTTAAATGACAATAACGCATTCAAGTGTGTTTCCCAGATTATTTACCCAGGTAGTACCTATACGGCTTAAGGGTTTACTTTCCTTCAAGGCATGAAACTATTTATAACGGCATAATGTATGTATCTATAATAAAATTTTCTACTTGAGATTTCATGAGGTATTTTAGAAACGACATCTATGAAGCGTATCCAGTAGCCACCATAGTTCAATGTCGTGATGTCTCCCAGAAATGCGCCTCTGGTAGCCGTCTCCAGTACTAACATAATTTCAGGTAAAAAATGTGTTAACCAATATAACAATGGGGTTGGCTATCTGTATAGTAATCTGTGGTACAATGTACATGTACCTCTGTCAATCATGACTAATTTTCCGTAAAAAAATAAAATAAATTGGAAGAATCTGCTTGCACTGACATAAAAGAACTTAAAACAAATATGCGTAAAAATATGTTCAAGATTTATAGTGGTAGAAGCTACTAGAAGAAGTAGCCAGAGGCTACTAGATGTGGTTTAAAAACTGAATAAAAAATGGTGCAAATTAAATGTTTTACATCACTGATATGATGTAATTGACAATATTCGTCAGTTACAATTTAATTTATACGCTACGAAAGAAGAATAAAAAAATTTAATTTATAACGCACCATTGTTAGTAAATTAGCTCCACCAAATAGCGCGGATATGACGGCAATTACTTTGTTTCGTTGATTTTTATTAGTAGCAGGCAAATTGTAATCTAATAGAAGAGCACGATAATCGTTTTCCGCTCTTGGGTATAGGTTGGTATGTATGTAAAATCGGAATTATCAAATTGATATCTTTTCATTTAATACGTATCTCGTTTTAACTTTTATTAAAAATTTTGCAGTCATTTTGCTAAAGTATAAATTTTTCAATTTTTTTTTAATGTAGGTATTTGTTAATGCAGCAGTGGCATTCTAGTTAGCGTTTGCACTAATTATTATTATTGTGTTTATTTGTTATAAGTTAGTGTGCATTTGCTTCACAAACTATGTACTCGTATATAGTAGCTAAAGTATAGATGTATTACGAGAGTAATCATAATAATATAAATTATTTCACATGCAATGCATGTGCATACTATATTTATATAAAACAGGAGCAACATACATTACAGTCCTTGCCACGAGGAAGATTATAATATTACAAAGATGAACATTACGTGACAATCATCTTAATTTACCACCAAGAACCAATTATTTAAATTGATAACGATTAGTAACAAATATAATCAAGATATATAATTTAATATAACCAAAACTTGAT
Source organism: Rhagonycha fulva (assembly GCA_905340355.1). NCBI lineage: Eukaryota > Metazoa > Arthropoda > Insecta > Coleoptera > Cantharidae > Rhagonycha > Rhagonycha fulva. The sequence continues at coordinate 8,757,092 of HG996559.1, forward strand.
AATACGTACATAAAACAAAATTATATCAATAATAATTACATATCAAATTTCACATGTGCATGTACTTAGCACCGCCACTTTTGAAAATCACAAAAATTTTAATTGTGCTGGATTGTGCCCGGTGTGTGCTGCGTTGTGCCGTATTTTTTTTTTTTTAATTTTTTTTTCCCGGATTTTATGGAGGTAGCCTGTTTTGAGGGTGGCGGTTAGCACCGCCATTTTCGATAATCTTAAAAATTTTATTTGTGCTGAATTGTGCCCGTTGTGTGCCACAGTGTGCCGTAAATTTTAAAATTTTATTTTAATAAATAAATTTTTTTTGGACCAAAACGTGTTTTATCGATGTTGTGCTGAATTGTGCTCGTGGTGTGCTACTGTGTGCCGTAAATTTTAAAATTTTATTTTAATAAATAAAATTTTTTTGGGCCAAAACGTGTTTTATCAAAAGTCGTTAGCACCGCCATTTTCAATAATTCCAAAAATTTTAATTGTGCTAGATTGTGTCCGTTGTGTGCCATAGTGTGCCGTAAATTTTAAAATTTTATTTTCACAAATAAAATTTTTTGGGCCAAAAAATATTTTATCGATGTTAATTAACCCCGCCATTTTCGATAATTTAAAAATTTTAAATTGTGTTGGATTTTACTCAATGTATGCAGCTGTATGAAATAAACTATTGCCCCGGTATTCATAAAAGTGAAAAATACTTAAAAGAGGTTTGCAAACCCTTTGTAAGGGATATAAGGCATTTTAAAAGCATTCGTAAGGCTTTTAAAGCTTTAGTAAACCTATTGTAAATATTACGTTTTTATGAATACCGGGGTTAATATCTAAATTTTGTATAATAGATTTTCAGCACAGTTGAGATGAAAGACGATAAACATGTATAAGTAAACTACCTCCGATCCTTTTTTAAACCTTTTTATTTCAGGTAGATGAAAAAGGTAAAAGTTGTAGTAACTATAGTGAACATTTTTACATAAATTACGATTACAACACAATTAGCCGTTATTCGTCCACTCCTGAACATTAGACCCTCCTTTTTAAACTCTCCCCAACTGGGGGGTTATTTCTTTCCCATTACTTCTTTATCAGTTCTTGCCCATAACTTACCACGCTGGGCAGACGGCTTGGCGAGTAGTCCGCAGATCAATTTTGGACTTTTTAGATCACAGCACATATCCGATTATTACATTTAAAATAAACCAGCAGTCTGGCGTAAATCAAACACGGATAGACTAGAGAGTGGGAAACCGCGGTTCTAATGCTGGTTGCGTTGGATACGTGATGCGATTTAAAAAGTCCAAAATTGATCTGCGGACTACTCGCCAACCCATCTGCCCAGCGTGGTGAGTTATGGGCAAAACTCTCTCTCCCCCCACTTAGGGGGGAGTCTAAAAGGGAGGCCTACATCCAACAGTGGAAAGAGAAAGATTGAAAAGAAGAAAGAAAGACATTTAAAATGTATAAAATTTTATTTGGCAGTACCAAATAGTTACCAAACTTAATAGTTTGATTTCCATGGCCTGGTTTTAATCTGTAGCTGAGTAGCTTAGGCTACTAAGTTATTATTTGAATAGTTTTATACAGGGTTTAATTATTATTTTATTTTCATGGCTCCATGGGCGTCTGTGTAATTTATTTTTGAGGGGGCAAACTTGTGAATAGGTGGCTAATGTTGTTTGGTTCGGTTACGAAACAATTAAGTTTGTTTTGATTATTTCATTTTGTTGAATATCACCATTGGGGGAAGGGGGGGAGCAAAGAGTCTGCTGCCTTCTCCCCCCGGCTCTTGCTGCTTAAATTTTTTTAAACATTTAATATTTCACCATCCCAAGTTTTTAAAATTTTCTAAAACTTTTGGTTTTAAAATGATCTTATAGACGTCCATGAATATCACACTACATACAGGCCAAGGGCCTAATTACATGTAGATAAATTGTTCACCTAAATTACACAATTAAACGAATTTCGGAAAAAAAGGAGAAAACTACTTTTCCGAATAGGGTGTGAACAGCTTTTAATCGGTAGAATAAATGCCAATTTTGATTAATGCAAAGGGGGAAGGTCTCACATTTTTGTGGGATCTCCTCTGATTGTAGCCCTGGTTTTATGTTAATAAAGAAAATTAATTAACCCAGAAGGACCACCGGATAAATCGATCGATTGGATTATTAAGTCATTTTCCAGGAATCATCCCTTTTATCGATGACTAGATTGTATCGATCCCCCCCTTCCCTCCTATCAACGGCGATAGATTATTTCAGTCAATAATACTTTAATTAATATTATTTTTATTATCTGCGATTGGTTGATATAAGATATGATTATCAATAATATGATTATTGCATACAGCTGCACGCATTGAGTAAAATGCAACACAATTTAAAATTTTTTAAATTATCGAAAATGGCGGCAGTACTGAATGTCGGGGTTAATTTACATCGATAAAATATTTTTATTTTACTTTATAGGATATTGTAAATAATCCTTACTCCTAAAGACTTTTACCTTTTTCATCTACCTGAAATAAAAAGGTTCAAAAAAGGATCGGAGGTAGTTTACTTATACATGTTTATCGTCTTTCATCTCAACTGTGCTGAAAATCTATTATACAAAATTTAGATATTAACCCCGGTATTCATAAAAACGTAATATTTACAATAGGTTTACTAAAGCTTTAAAAGCCTTACGAATGCTTTTAAAATGCCTTATATCCCTTACAAAGGGTTTGCAAACCTCTTTTAAGTATTTTTCACTTTTATGAATACCGGGGCAATAGTTTATTTCATACAGCTGCATACATTGAGTAAAATCCAACACAATTTAAAATTTTTAAATTATCGAAAATGGCGGGGTTAATTTACATCGATAAAATATTTTTTGGCTTAAAAAATTTTATTTGTGAAAATAAAATTTTAAAATTTACGGCACACTATGGCACACAACGGACACAATCTAGCACAATTAAAATTTTTGGAATTATCGAAAATGGCGGTGCTAACGACTTTTGATAAAACACGTTTTGGCCCAAAAAAATTTTATTTATTAAAATAAAATTTTAAAATTTACGGCACACAGTAGCACACCACGAGCACAATTCAGCACAACTAAAATTTTTAGAATTATCAAAAGTGGCGGTGCTAACGGCCATCGATAAAACACGTTTTGGTCCAAAAAAAATTTATTTATTAAAATAAAATTTTAAAATTTACGGCACACTGTGGCACACAACGGGCACAATTCAGCACAATTAAAATTTTTAAGATTATCGAAAATGGCGGTGCTAACCGCCACCCTCAAAATAGGCTACCTCCATAAAATCCGGGAAAAAAAAATTAAAAAAAAAAAAGGCACAACGCGGCACACACCGGGCACAATCCAGCACAATTAAAATTTTTGTGATTTTCAAAAGTGGCGGTGCTAAGTACATGCACATAAATTTCACGCTTGTTTGACTTTTACCGTAGGTGCCTAGTACTATAATTTAATATTAATAATTTTATAAATGAATAAATTTTACTTTAACATTATTCTAGTACGGATATTTTTAAGTAAGCCTATAAAGTTGAACTTTGTACCTAATAATCCTTAAATTAAAATCCAAGCTACTCACGAATTATTTATACCGTGGTTCAGATTCCACGATATTTTACGCTTTAATCTTAATACTTAAGTAGTTTAACTATTTATTTAGTATCAAAACTTTTTTACTTGTTTTTTTTATTTCTTAAAATTTACAGATATTTTTGACAAGTAACTATAACAATATAACAAAAATATTTAGTGTCTACAATTATTAACTATTTGTTTATATAAAATCAGACAAAATTATTATTATACTTAATTCTTTATTTCAATATCAAATTAAATTTCTAATTTTAAATGCATCGATATAAATTATTTATTTAAAAACCAAAAATGTTTAGATATATTGAAGAGATAGTTTGAAACAGATACTTCCTTTAAAAGCTTTAGTATCTGATGATATAAAATTATTTATAATAAAAAAATATAAAATTTTAATAATATGTGTCGTGTCATTAACAAACAATGTAACAAAAACAAACGTAACAAAAATAAGCAAATATTGTATTGAACTATCGAACGAAATTATAAAACTTGGAAGGGCAAAAAAACATCAATAATCCATATACTTTCAGCGACCGGATTAATACCCAAAACTTTGTCAATGCATTTAGAAACATCTCGTCTGCAAAGCAATAAACAAAGTTTTACAATATTTATCCAGCTATATTACCATTTTGATTAAATTTTCCTGCTTTAAAAATTTATTCATGCCAATTTTTAGAATTTTTTTGAAAATTGGTCTGGCCGTGATGACCAGAAGTGTCAATTGGACACTGATGATGACGGTTATAGTTTCTTTACAAAGTAAATTTTTTGATAAAAATCATAATTTTTAACATTATTTTAGGCTACATAAGTCAAAATATTTAAATTGTTAAAATATTAAATAATTTAATTATTTTACTCCATACATTTTAAAATGTCTTATTTAATTGGTAAATCAAAATACAATAATTTTGTTTATAAAAATAAAACTTTCGGTTTCTTTTTAAATTGTTTAAATTAATGTGAAATTAAAAATGTTGAGGATCACAGTCAGGTCGATTTAAAATGAAATATTTCAGATATTTATTTAAATTACTTTTTTTTCTGTCAGTTTTTCTGTCTAATTTTTATTGGTTTTTTGTTGTTAGACCTAATAGTTATATAAGTAAATCCAAGTTTTAAATATTTTAATAAATGTAATTAAATGTAAAAAAAATCATAATATGTTATAGCAACACTTGAGTAAAATGTTAATTCCTCCCTAGGTAATTAATGTTCTAGAAAAAACCTTGTGCGATTTACACCCGCGGGAGGCACTGATACAATTTTCTGCCATGCTATGCAAATAACTATTGTAATATTTAATTATTATAAATTATTAATGCGTCAATTTCGTGTTATTATTAGAATAATAAAACAACGTAATAATCAATATAATGCTTTTTGTGTACTTACTATTTAAGAAATTATTTTACCACAAAATTTACCACTTTATATGCATCATTTGAAAATTATGAAAACGTAGTATAATTTTTACGTATTTTTTCTACATGCAAATTTTATCTTATTAGTTAAATCTGTTTGATATGATTTTTGTTGTTTTGCACTGTTTAATTTGCCAATAAATAAACAATGGAATACTTTTGTGTATGGATATCCATAAGTTAGTAACACTAACACATTCATTTTTGTGTAAAATACAATATCAGTAAAATACAACCAATGTATTGAAAAAAAAGTTCAGTAATAATGTAATCTCAAGAAATGCCGATGTGATCTGGCCATCAAAATCTCTAGTGGACATTTTTCTCTGAAGTCATATAAAATCATTGGTTTACTCCAATAAACCACAAACACTCGATGTTAAAACCAACATTATTCGTGTCATTGGTTGGTCGTGTAAATAACTGCCAATTTATGTGGAAAAGTGTCCAAATATTAGTGTTCTAGAATGAATGTTATAAAGAAATGCAAAAGCTGTTATTTACAAGAAATCATTTTTGAATGAAAATGCCATATCAATCTTCAAATTAGAAAAGAAATTAAATTAATATAACTCTACATAATATATCGTTTATGTTTTATTTCAAACTAAAAGAATATAGTACAAGTTTAATAAATATATAGATACAGATGATAATTAGTTTAAGATGAATAAATTGCCCTAATACTTTTCTTCTTACGAAAAGTACTTCAAATTTTTATGTTGAATCCGTTAGGGACACTACAATCTACGTTCTCTACATATATTTTAACTCGTACTTAGTTATAACACAGATGCTCATCATTTTTTATAGTGCAATGTTTACTGTGCTTTTGCTATCCACTATTGCAAAACAGCTATTTTTATTTCCGCTTGGCTAAAGCTAGGTTGACTTTTGCTCGAAGCTTTTTGGAAATCATTTTTACACCGCACTTGTTTCTTACGAATTCTACAAACAGCGTTCATCAGAGATTCTATGCAACAGGTGCGGAACCAAGTGCTTTTAATTCAAGTGCTAATAATTCAGCAGAAAACGTAGACCCCCACCCAGAAAACATGGTCACGTTTTAAGAACGTCTTATTTTAGTTTAATTTAAAACGTAAAGACGTGTAATACGACGTGAATATTACGTAAATATGGCGTGCATAAATCACAGTTTAAAGACGTCTGTTCATCACGTCAATATCAACATTTTAGATGTTTTACTGTTACACATGTCTCACTGTTACCCACACTTTCCTAATTTATTCTAAAATTGATATTATTAAATTAGTTAAATTACCTTTTTTTAAATACATAATAATGTATTATATTATAATTAATTACGTAAAAGAATTTGTAAATTTTGTGATTAAATATACGTTTTCTACAAACTCATAATTTATTTATTAAAAATATGTTTTAATTTTATAAATTTTGTATGAAACCATTTAGATATATTATACTACTGTAAGATTATAGTAAATCATGTTAAAAAATTTATATCTGCGTATATACCTACGCAAAATATTTACAAAAAATGCATTTTTATACAATTGTAAATAAATTTTTTATTTAAATATTCTTTACAATTTAATTAAAACCATAAATTTTTAGGTTTTCAAAATACCACGAACAAAACACTTTTACTACGAGCTTAAAATTTTTATTGCGGAAAAGCATTTCCAAATTGCATTGTAGAATAAAATCTTTTAAATTGTATATGCGTTACGTCTGACAGTTATAGTGAGTCTCATCGATCGTAATATCTATAGTGAAAACCGTAAGTAAAAATTACGTTAAAGGTTTTTAAAACCGTAAAGTTTGTAATTTTAACCTTGGAGTAACATTGAACTTGCGGTGGTATTTTTATATAAGAGACCTGTAATTATCGCTGTCAATTCATAAATTATTTAAATAATTTTGCATTCTTTAACATTTTAAACTTTTACGTACACTATAGATAAATTACCTTCGTGACAAAAGTGCCTGATAAAAGTAACGCGATGCACGCAAGTCAAAAGGACGGAGAAAATTGCGTCGGTCGTTTTGTGCTTTGCAACGTGTAGGCGTTGCGACGCTTAGATAGTTGCAGTTTTCATACAAATACGGTCTGTTTTCCGCACGACGGGAATTAATACGCGATTGTTAAATATTGACAACTTTCTAAAAGTAAAGTAAAGTTTATATTTTAATATGGGGCTTATTTTTGGAAATGGTTTTTTAATATTACTTGTATTATATTGTTCTTGTGGGGGTAAGTAAATACTATAAAAAGTTTTTATAACTTTTAGTTACTTAATAAAACAAGTTTTACACCTGACATTAAATGTACCTTTTATTTATTACTTATTAATTTAATGAATAACATATAAGTTTCAACGGTTAATTACCTACTTCAGGTGACGACTCAGGAAGTAACCAATTAAAAATTAAACGAAATTTAACCTTCTTGATTTTATATTTTTATTGATATTCTAATACACTTTAAATGTTATGCAAAAATTAACAATTTATTTTTACACTTTTTTCGTAACATTTAAATAAATTGTTTGGAAATTAAAGAATTAATTAGTTATTTGTTAACTAACAAACAAGAATTAAAATCATTACTGATTCTCAAATTATTTTAAATATAAAAAGAACTTAGCGTGTAAAAGTTATCTTTTTTTACAAAAAAAAAGTAATTTTATAAATTACTTAATACTATTAAAATATTTAGCCAAGGTTAACTGCGAAAACATATTAACCAAGTCTGAGGTGGGTATAGTAATAATGGCCGAAATTTTCTAAAACCGCTGCCTTCATTGTCCATGTGAAAAAAATTTTTAATGTTTATGGTTACGGCATATTTTCATAAATTTTAACCCTATTCGTTTAAATCAAATGACATTGTGAAATATAATTTAGGAATAAGATGCAATCCACACAATCCTAATTTAAATTCCAGAAATTATGTAGTTAATTATTGCAATAAATATCATTGCGTGATTCGACCTAGGTTATGTTCAAAAAATGTATAAATCAAAAATTTCATAATTCTATTCACTCTATGTGATGGAATTACGCCCCTACATGAATCAGCTAGCATCGGATTTTCCACTTGCTGCTCTGGAACTGAAGGAAGAAAAACAAAACCTTTTGTCTAGCGTCCCATATTATTCATAGCCCTTCAGTCTCTATTCCTAAAATACTTGTGCATCATATGAATCGAAAACTATTGTGCTAGCCGTAACTCACATTTTATTATCTATACCTAAATCAAAATTTATTTTATAATTTGTGGAATAACTAACGTGGCTATAAAATTAGATAGTACGAAAATTAACATATTTACCTAAAAAGGTTAACTGTTAAACCTAAAGTAACAGGTGTACATATTTTCAATAAAAATATTGATTTTCAATAAAGCACTAATATTATTATTGCATGCAAGGTTATTTATAAAAGTTATCGGTTAGACTAAATTAAACAGTGTTTGTTATATTAAAAATTGAGTATACGTACTGTAATTACAAAAAGAAATTTTTTAATCTTTAATAATTCATCTATCATAAAGAAAGCATCGACTATCTACAGAGGTTCGTATTAAGGCATAAATTTGAACGGCTATAGCTTTCTTATTTACGAAATATTTTTGAATTTTCTGACGATAAAAAAACGTCATAGCAACGCTATATAGAAATTTTATGAAGACTTAACCAGCTTTATTTCATCTTGCAAATAATATTGGAAACAAAATCATAATATTAAATTTAATAAAATAAAAGAAAGAAATATAAGAAAGATAAAGCTCAATGCAGAATTGAAACAAAAATCAAAATCATTACATAAATATAGAAAATGTTATGATTTGAGAGAACAAAACTATAAAACTAACAAGAAACTAATACTTAGCTTATCTAAATGACAGTACAATGTAAAATTTGACTACAAATAAACGTCGTTTATAGCAAATAACAAAAGGCATCTTAAGGTAACATTTTAAAAATAAAGTAGTCAAAATTTAATTTCAAACTCACCCAACTCAATGTAGGTCCAGGTTAGGTTTCTTAAGGTACTCTAAATTCCTGTATTGTTGGGCACAGAACTAGAATGGTGTAAGTCAAAAAAATAAAGTTTTGTATAATTTAGCATTGAAGTTTATAGCATCTATAGTTTTAAATTATAAGTAAACTTTTATACAAACTTATTTTTTGATTTACACCAAGTTTACCAAGTTTAGAATCTTTAACTGGTAGATATATAAATTATTAACTCGTTGATATTAGATAATATTAAAACTTCAAAATATCAAGTTATTAATAAATTAAAAATTAATTAAAAGATTTATTTAGCTTTCAAACGATTATTTCGTTCGTCATCAGAATGATGAAAATAAATTAATTTTTAATTTATTAATAACTCGATATTTTGAAGTTTTAATATTATTTAACTGGTAGATCGTATTAATTAGCATCTAAGCTTTTTAAACACAGTTACCAAAATAAAATCTACCGTAATCCAAATTGTTAACGTTTGGTGTTATAAAATTCATTGAATACGGACCAAACAAACGTTTCTCTAGATACAATCGAGAAGGAAGATGATCCATCAAACCAAGGCAAATACTGGAAACAACCCACATGATATAGTAAGGTCACAGAATACACAAAATCAAATGGAGAACTTTGAGATAAAAATCCTAATAAATCGTTTCATATATTTATCAAAATCCTAGCGAGGCTACAACATCAAAAGACCGATTACAATATTGGTAGAATGCTTTGACCAAATTTTCATGTAGAAGCAAATAAAAGTGTTCAAAATAGTACTAATAAGATAAATATATTGTTGTTGCTAATTAAAATAATGTACCTACCTATAAATCGGCATATTATAATGATAATTAACTTTGCGAATAATTACTAAAATAATATTTGAGTAAATAACAGAATAAATTTTAATTAAATTAAGTAGTTTTCATATTCCGCTTCGTGAAATTTTGCTCAAAAGAATTCTTAATGATCATTAACTTGGTAGTGTGTCGAAAGCATAACTATGGTTTGAACCCAGAAATATAAATCTATAATTTAAATACATAAATATTACATTTTTAATTTTGAACATCGATGGTATAATTTCATAAGTTACAGTTTCCATTTCTAAAAAAAAACCGTAAAATAGAATGTAATCGTAAATTTTAAAATGGTAATGCAATACTTTTCTCCCTTAACGTACATTCAACTTTTACCTCTTCCGTACCTAATTCTATAACAATTTGTTTACAAGATTATAATTCTGAAAATTAAAACTGAAATCTTTTCTTTACATTTTGTTTCAGTTTGCTCATTACTTCTTGTGATAAACCCAAAGAGTTATAGCGATTAGCTGAAAATCACCTAGGGTGCTATTGTTTCAGTTTTTTGTTTACTCAGCTAGCAAAAAACTTTTGTTTTAAGTATTCCCCGACAGACAATTCAAGGTTCAGGTGCAATCAATATTTTCTTTCAAAAATTTAAATTTTCAAATTTAGATTATGAAGTTCAAAGTTCATACAAGCACTTGTATTGTGTATTATAGAAATTTTATGTGAATTGATTTTATCAAGTTGAAACCATTTCAGTTTTATTCACATGCAACTTTCGAATATTTTGATCAGAAAATTGTAAGCAATCATGCTGAACTAAAACTTATTTTGTGAAAAATGTTCAGATTCCATGCAATTTTTAATAAAACTTTTTTGAAAGCTTTCTAATTTCAAAAGAAAGTTGTATTTTGTGCAGTAATTATTATACGGAAAGTCATACTGAAACTTTGATTAAAATGGAAAACCGTAATTTTAAAACATCTGTATTCATAGAATTAATTATTAAAAATCAGACTTAAAAGTTAAATGTCAAATCAATCATAATAGAATATTCATTTCAAAAATTTCGGAAAGTGTAATTGGGCAGTTCATTTACTTTCAATTATTAATATTTCAAAACTGATGTAACTTGAAATAATTTTCAGTAAAATGGTAATTTATTTGTTAACTTGGACTACATTAACTTTTTATTCAGTAGATGCCATAACAAAAAGTTTAACGGAAAATATGTGATTAATAACCCCATTATCGATAAATTTCACATCAATCACGTGAATTTCGATTTCAAATTTTAAAATGACGCTGTGAAATAAGAGGTAGTTTAGTTTGAACGAAATAATTAAAAGTTGGTTTGTGCAAATTGTAGGTGTATAAAATTTTAACACACACATTATTACATGCATTAAAATGACTAGGGTGTGTTACGGAGGGTTTCCTCCACATTTACATAATTACATTTTTTTTTATTCAATTTAATAAATACTACACGGTTTATTCTCAAGTGTTTAATTTTAAAAATAAATATTGATTCTTTTCAGCATTACATAGCTTCCGTTATTCAAGTTTCTATTATGTTTAAATATCAATAATTTAAAAGTATTTCGTAAATATCGTAGATATTTACGATGGTTTTCTTGAGCAGTAGGTAATGTCAACAATGTTATTAAAATTTAATATTTTATAAATTTATATTATTGAAAGGAATTTAAATTTAAATTAATATTATTATTATAATAAATTAATCATTATTAACTTTTTGTTGCTTCTTAGAGAAAATATTTTGATCAAACGCCTTTATGTTATAACAACAATAATTTAAAATAACATCTTTTTTTGAAAAAATAGTGAAAAATAACACCTTAAAATTATTACACTTTTATGCTGAATGTAGTGGTTCATTTTTAAAAATTTTATATGGGCTAGTTTAGTCCGTTAAATAGAAATTAATTAATAATGTAAAAATAAGATAACTTTGGCGAGTGGAGAAAAATGAGATATTTTTTAATTTTTGCTGTATTAAATTATGTAAAAAGGGTGAGCGAATCACTGAGCAGTTAGCGTGTTAGCGAGTTCTCGAAAATTTGAAATCCACATATTATGTAGAAAGTGAAATTAGAATGTCAAAAATAGAATCAAGTTAAAACTCAAACAAAGGTCTTTAGATTGGCATCGGTTTTATAAAAATATTCATAAAATGGGTGTGAAAATAGAAAATATTTTGCGAAATATCGTCGACATTTAAGGCTTAACTTTGTACTCAATTACAGCTCAAACAATGCTTTAACGTTTGAGACATATTTTACTCAAAATTTTGAATTTCATACATTTTTACAGCAGCAACCTTTACAGTTTCAAAAATGAAAATTATAAATGCCATTTTTGCAGGCGAGTTGAACAAGTAATCTAGCACTACAATAAAATTCGTAGTATAACTTGAAAGCATTTGCATGTGTCTTCTTCGGTCGATTAAATTTAATATATTTCAAAAGAATTACATCAAAAACTAGGTAAATAAAGACTAATCATGTAAGATATTAGTAAATAATAAATATCGATTACTGTTATATCTTGTACTTTCAATAGATTTCTTTATATTTCCAATATCCCACAGCTTTTTGTTCTGAGTACTAGCTCATAAAGTTGCATGCTGCTAATATTGCATTAATTCCAGAGTTTTATGTAACATTTATGTTCGTGCGAAGGGAATCGATACCCACGTATAAGTTGTAGGTTCTAGACCACTAATATCGAACTTTCAAAATAGACAATTTATCACGTCATGCTATTTAGTTGTAAAATTAATCGAGTAGATAGGTGTTGAAATTAGTTTTCATCAAAACAATCGTTTCCAAAAATATTATTTTTTACTCAAAAATAAATACACTTTCTATTATTAAAAATCAATAACTAGTTATTTATTAAAATATTTAATATAGCGAATAAAATTTGTTATTTGAAGCACTAAATTAATTAATTGATTTCAAAATCTTTACAAATAATAATTAGTTATTAATATCATTTTTATATAATATAATATAATTTCAAGGGCACAATCTCTGCTTTGTAGTGTTAAACATATTTGCATACCTTTTATTATTATCTATTTGACATATTTTGTGCGATATTTTATTAAAGGTACACCTTAACATATGTTTCAAATATTTCGAGTAGGTACAATTTATATGCAAGTTGTTTCATAAGGAGATTATATTATATAAGAATAAATTGTAAACAAACTTTAGAAAGGATAACGCAGAAAGGCTTAACGTAGAATTTTGGAGATAAATCGTGATTTGAATATAAATTTTGTAAAACTTGTTTATATAGGTACCAGTTTACCAATGCTGAAAATTCTTAAGATATTTTAATGCAATGTGAAGTATTAATTCCACTTGAAATACAAAAACATTGACGATTTGCTTCCAGGCAAACTAAAATGCCCGTGACGCAGTTCTAGACTTAGAAGATTTCAACTATAGGTAGCTGCGCAGATTAAAACACAAATTTTGGTTAACGAAAATTACGAAAAGCGTGATTAGAAATCGTAATTACCTCTAGATAAATTAGTCGATTTATAAATTTAATACACAGACTTACGTGTTTGATATTTATCCAACCTACCAAATTCAAATTGCTTCAATTAATTATAAAATTCTACTTTAACGAAAAATTTTTAATTTTGTTTGTATTTCATTATCTGCATAAGTTTTTCATTTACATTTCATTTTTACAGTGAATGGATACTTAAATGTGAAAAAAAGTGTTTAACAAGATATCAAGTAAATTTTTCGTAGGCAATTTATTTACACAACTTTAAATTCAAACTTACTTTTATGAAAAAAATTTAATATTATATTTAGGGCAACATTTTATCTTAACATTAAGATTTTGTGAATATGGTAATAAAAAAATCTATAATCGCAATTTGATTTAAGTATCTAACTATTTGTAATAATCAATTGAAATTTATTGATTGGTCCATGGTTAACTATTCTCCATTTATCTATGAGTCGATAAGTCGATAAATCAGTCAGTGCAGACTCTTCGATTTATAAATATTTCTATAAAAAAATTTAATTAATTCGTGTCTTTAATTTTTTTCAACATTGACTATGTTTATGTTTTTAAATTTCCATACTACATTTGAGATAGTTAGGTATAGAAAGTAGGTAAATTGTGTTAAAGAGAACCAATATTTTCATTGGAAAAAACTCCAAATTTTGTTCATTTTTTTTTCACTTCCATTACGTCGAACACATTCTCGCTTTCGTGAACACGTCGAATTTATAGTTTTCTGCATCACGTCGATAGGAATGTGTTTTTGGAAAGTATACGAAATGTAAATTTTGCAAAAAACGAGATGACCAGTTCAAATCTACAAACCGTGGATTTGAAATTGCTTCCTTCTCAGGAAAGTACCCATCTAAATAATGAAATCTTTAATTTTTAAAACACCTAAGTTTTTTTAATTTAATTTTGTTTGATTTATTAATTGTACCTATCATTTTAAAAATAGCCGGGTAATTATTACTCAAAATCCTTCTCTTTTATGTAGTATGTGATTTTATGCATGATCGCTGTTGTGCTCTACGGGCTATGAAAAAGGCAACTGAAAACCACTCCATTAATTATTTTTCTCAAGTAGCGGTATCTTAGCTTTAAGAAAATTGATTAGCCAACCTCCAACATTGGACAGTAATTGAACAGTAAAGAAGAAATTTTACTAATGTGAATTACTATTTTTATTTATAAAAAGTATTTCCAAATTTCATCCGGTTTTACCTAGGTTACATTTTATTTTCAGAACCCATCAAAAATTATATTTTTGCGACTTGTGCACCAAACTTCGGCAGTGAAGTTGGTCACAACGCCATTTGATCCTTTTAGAACAAAAAAAAGGTAGCTAACTTTACGGGTATTTAGACCACAGTCGGAGAAGATGAGTCGCGCGATGTGCGTGTTGTAGGTTCCAGAAAATATCTAATGTATTTGCCACGACAAGCTGCTTTGTAGCGTCTTCGGTGACATTATCTGCAAAAGATGGAAATTTGGACGCCAGTTGATAATAAAAAACTTATCACCAACAAAATAGATTTTTAATTTGCAGCCAAAAGATGTTAAATAAAAAATGTGTAAAATCACTTATGTGAATATTCGAGAAGACTTTCACACCAAGCTACCATAAAAAAATCCGATAAAACAGCTGGATCAATAATAATTGATCCAAAAAAATCTCAAAGAAGAAGTCACTTCCCAACTTTTCAACCACACTTTCCACTTTCTTGTTCGATCTCCTCTCCTCTTGCCAACCGCTCTTTACAAAAATCGTTAAGAAAAAATTTTCTAGTTGCATACTTTCAGGCGCAAGAATATTATTAAAATTTCAATTTAATAAATAATAGCACTCGAAGGCATACAGGGTTTTACACTTGTATAAGTTAGTAAAATTTCATTGACACCGATGCCTGGTATAAATGAAGTTTCCAGTAGTATCAAAATTCATTGAATCACAAAGCAAAAATTAATACTATTTGATTTCATCAAGTTGTAGAATTAAGACTTTTATGTCAAAAATAAGCTATTTTCAACAAATTTTGTTCAAATTTTCAAGATTTTTTCCATTTCAAGTTATCAAAGTTTTACTGTAGTTTTGATGAGATAGAGTAGCATAATGGAATGTTTATGAAATGATAAAACTCGTAAAATGCATTTTAAAGTTTTGAAATATTCTTAAGAGAAGACTTAAGCCACTTTGTGGAAAAGTTTAGTATCATAAAAAGTATTTAAATACTTTTTAGCCCAGCTCTGTAGAGGGGTAAAAATTTTCAGACTAACAGGAAAACTTCAGTGTCTGAACACTTCTCGTTGTATTAATTAACGCAAAAACTTAAATTTGTTGTAGAATTTACAATTTTAATTTCTAAGTTTTGTCTCACTTGCTGTAAAGAACGTTTTATTGGGAGAGCAGTATATTTTGAATCTAAAACTACTTGTTTGTAATCACGTATGTTTTCATTATGATTTTCTTTTCGGTTCTTTCGGAGAATTATTCCGACATTTATGTTTATTTTGTTTTAGCCGCAGCTAAGTGAGAAAGCGCATTTGTGGTTATCTATGCGGAACCACAATTCTGGACGTAATTTACCAAACACCTATATTGTTTCACTGATAATACAGCTAACTTTATCTGATCGCATATATAAAACTTAAGTACAATTCCCCCTTACCTTTCCTTACCTAACGATAATTACATTCAACGTTTTGTAATTACTTTGCTGAGGTTCAAGTGCTACAGTTTATATAAGCGGTAGTATAATTTGACTACAATTTGTTACTGATATTACATGATTTATAGTTCACGCTTAATTTATTTGTCGTTAAGAATAGTGCAATGTAGCATAATATGCTGCTCTAAGTATGCGGAGTGAACAAAATTCATTTTTTTTTAATTTTAGCTTGAATTCTTTAAGTTAACTCTGCTTTTAAAAAAAATTCTGATGTTTTATGAATTTAATCTACGATTAGTTCGTTTTCAGGTAACCTTTAAGTTTGGTGTAATAATGGCACCTCAATTAACAACGCGTGAATTAAAACCACTCGATAAGTTTTGAAAATTGTTCTACATACTTTTAAGTACTGTAGAATTAAATTATTTCTTATGGAAAGATACACAGCTAATATAGCAAAAGCACCCCTAAACATTAAATATGAATAGTTTCTCACAATTATCTCATAAATCCCCTAAAAAAATTGTATTGGATAAAACTGAAAAAGACAAAATTTCATATATTTATTGGTAATTGGTGTTAGTAAAACCATTTTCAATGAAATTATTGACATTCCTTTTAAAATTAGTACATAATGGTACATCTAATATTTTTCTAGTCAGTGTAGTAAAGGAACTAAAAGTTATAAGATGATGACATAACTAGATTTTTCTTTTTAGTTCAAGCTGCATATTTTACTATGTCAAACGTCCAGCTGAATATCCCTGGAGAAAAGTCGAAATATCCTTCCATAAACCACGCACTATTGACACTGAACGCTCTAGAAGAAAATGAATTGGATACAGAAAATCGAGGGAAACATTTGAGATATTCAATTAAATTTATAGGAGAACGTCTACTACAAGTTTATCCTAGCACAGGGGACATTATGTTTACCGAAAAGTTTTTTCATAAGGGTAAGTTTCAAAAAGTTTAATTTACAATTAGATTAGTTTTATTAACTCCACTATTTTGGTGGTTTTACCCAGTATGGCTAAATATTATGCGAAATGCGTAAAATTAATATTATCAATTTATCAATCAATTAGGGTAATTGACAAGATTAGCAAAACATTTAATCATAATTTATGATTAAATTTACGTTTAGTTTTGGAAGTTCTCTAATTTAGTCATTCTTTCCTAAGTAATTTCAAATTGAATAACATAAAAAGTTCGTAGAAACGTGAAAAACGTTCCAGTTTTCTATTTACACCAGCGAAATAAATCAAGTTATATACTAACACACAATTCTTAAGATGATAATTGAAAATCTATAAATTTTAGATGGATTAAATTAATTTATTGTACAATTCGAGAAATAAAATCTCTAACAATTAATTTTAAATAATTGATATAATTTATTTAATTTTTTTATTTCTTTTTAGATATATCAAACATATCGGTTGATGCATATGTAGAAGATACTGCGAAAGTAACGGATGTTACAAAGGTACACGTCAATATTTTACAAGATACTCTAATCGACTGCGATCTAATGATCCGTGATTTATGTTATTGGCAATCTGCTACTTATAGGATATTTGAGAATAGCGAACCGAATATAATAGGTTCACTCAGTTCACCTTATTTGGCAGAAATTTGCGCAAACCATAAAATTAATTACACTTTAATTAAAGGTAAGATAACTCGAATATTCAACTTTTAATTTCAAAATTCATAACTCCTGGAAGCAATAATTTACTTATTAAATCGTCAACGATAAATAAAAGTTAATGTTTTATGAGTGGATTATTATCCGTGAGTACAAATGCATATCATACGTATTTTTCCCGTTAATAGATACAGATACGTTACATCAATTTCAGTTAAGTGGGTAATAATAAATGAATCGATACAATTTTCAGCAAAATCCTTTAAATTCATGTGACGTTATTGATATTGAACTTTCCGATTGTATTAAAAATAAATCACCACAACAATAAATTCTTCATGTTATTTCAGGGGGAAATCAGTTTTCTCTAGTTACACCCTCGGATAATAATAAATCATGGTCACTCCGTACATTGGAATTACTCGATAGGGATGTTCATCTCTTACCAGCTCCATTCGATACGAAAGCAGATGGAACTGGAGGATATCGTAATTTAATTGTGAAATGTACTGTAGAAAATGAAAAAGGAAAAATCAACGAATTATTAAAAAACATATCAGTGCAAATTCTAGATGAAAATGATAATCCACCCAAGTTACAAAAATACACAGATTTTGTAAACTACGAATTGCCTTCCAACATCGTGCACAAAGTAAGTTTAATAAAAACTCGAAAAATTTTAATATTTATTAGGTACTTAATGAAAATTTTTGAAATGTTAAATAAAATTCTTTCGTCTAAAATTAAATTTAATATAAGAACAATAGCACGAATAATCCTTTTAGAAGATAATGATGAAGTAAACAACGATAAGGTAAATGAAATCAAAGTTAATATTTGCTCAGGAAATAAAAGTCTATGACTTATTAATAGAAAAACGTCAATATCTTTGTCTAATGTAAAGATTCAAGTGTCGGGTATTTTATGGGACTTTCAATATTACCCTACGATGCGGTGTAGTGCAAGATTTGAATCTTAAATTTGAAATTGTTTTTTGAACTTTATTATTTGCATTTATCTTTGAATTAATGAGACGGTCGGAGAGTAATAGCCAAGAGAGTTGACTACGAACGCTCAATACCCGGTTCGAATCCGGGTGAAGTTAGAACTTTATTCTGGCCGTCTTGCTGGTCCTCCAGGTTGAATAATACATATACTTTCTTAGAATTAACGTCCCTTTTCTTTTCCGATTTTAATTTTTAATTTGTTTAAGTTTAGAGAAACCAAATTTATCGTAACAGCAAATTAGTTTACCTATCATTAGAACCGTGTCTAAAAGTTATTCAAATTTTAAGCCACTTACTGTACATTCTATCCTGAAAGCTTGTAAACATCAAAAATGATAATTAATATTTGAGCTTGTATTTCTGTTCACATTAAAGCAAATATTGCGCCGATGCTATATCTTGGTTGAGGCTTTTGATGTTTGCATCACTGATTTTTATCAAAATGTACATAAAGCTAAAGTTTTGAAAATTTAATTAACAATTTTAATACTTAATACGTGAAAAATTGTTAAATTTAAATCTGATTAATTCAAAGTTTTGGGGATCTAATTGATTTCTTTATAAAAAGAAGTTATTAATTATAATTTTGTTTCAGGGTGAATTTGTCCAACATCAAGACTTAACGTTTATTGATCGTGATTCACCATCCGTTAACCAATATTACTTCCAATTATTCGACGACTACTTAAACATTCTTGAGCCAAATTGTATTCAATTTGAAGATGACCGTCAGGAAGAGATTCAAACGTTTATTCATTGCAGTAAGTTTGTCCTTTAATTAAAATAAAATATTGATGGCATAGAGATAGTTAGGTATTAGAGGTTAAGTCCATTAAATTTATTACCATTTGTTATTGCATCCTAACTGGAAAACCCTTCATGTGAGATTTACCTCCAGAACAAAGCGCTTTCCCAGAACATCCTGATTAAAAAGCAGTGACTGATTATAATTATTTTAATTTCTTAAAGTTACTTTAAAGCAAAGACCGCAACAAATCCTCTTTGAGAGAATTTGGCAAGATCATTGTTACTTTATAACATTCTAAAGAATTGCAACAAGTGATTGATGGATATTTAATGTTTACCGTGATAAAATAGCGTTTTGGGGTGATGGGATGTGATGTGAGTTACACATAATAACTTTTCTACTATTACATTTTGTGTCAAATCGATAAACAAATTATTTTAAAATTAAATGGAAATTAGCGTAATTAACACGGTCGCAACTGCACCGCTTCAAAAATGTAATTAGTGCGGATGGAATTACATTGACACATAAAAATTGTATTTAATATGCAAATAAACACGAAAAATATAAATAATCTACAATTCTCTACCGTATAACGTGGGAGTGTCATTGTTATTTTACATTATGCATTTGGTAAATCTGCTCTGTAGTACACATTTAAATTCAAGTAGCCATCAAAATGTTAGTAATAATTATGACAGGCAACAGGACGAAATCAATTAGAAAACTTCTGGTAATATAAAAAATTTACATTTGTTTACGAAGAATTAGCTGAATTTAAAAATATTTAAATTAACCGGAAATTATATTCAGAAATTCTGTACAAAGTGAAAAACAATTTTAATTTCTAAATATAACAATTATTATGGTAAGGGTGTCACCACAATATCAACCTTTTTTACTACAATATTAAGATCAATTACCTATAACAAAATATTATTAAATTTTTATTAAAATATTAAAATGAAATATTTCCTAAAAGAAACTAATGAATAAACAAACAATTAAGAGATGTAAAAACTTAAGGATCCAGCTAATATTACTAATTAATCATATTACAGAAACATTTAATTTTTTGCACTCTCATATAATAAGTAAAAAATTAAGAAGAAGTCGTCAAATAAAGGTGTATAATAATTTAACGTTGCATTGTTTAATATTGAATATGATATTGATAAATACAAAATAATTCACAGAGAGCACTAATACTAAATTCCGAATGCTTTGGAAAATGATAAAGTAGTATCCAAAGGTTAGGATCAGCTTATCAATGAGAATCTCAAGCCGGCTGCAGTAGAAGTCAAGACAATAGATGCTGATTAAAACATTGTATCCGACAAAGCTTTGCGCCAAAGTTTCCAAAAAATATAATAGATAAGATGACCTCCAAACGTCTATCTTGCTGAAAGGTCCTTTCGGAAGACAGTTGGAGACGAGTTAAGTCCTGAAACTCTTCCGGCCATAAGCACATATTTTCTGTAGCGCAGGAAAAATTCTCAATTAGGCTAGTCAAATAAGGTAGAAAATATTCGTATCGTGCAAGACTAACCAAAGAATATAAATTCGTGTCACTTGTATAACAAATTATGTTATTCGTGTTGTCAAGTTGAGATTTCTACATTAGATAGGCAATTTTTTACAAGGTGGTGTTTACATTTTATTTGTAAGCTTAAAGTAAACCTTGCTAAAAAGTGAATTCTGCTAGCAGGACTTTTGTATTGTCAGGACGTGTCATCATTAACATGTTCAGAAGCATCATCGTTTTACGATGCCGTTTAACTTTTTCAACAAGTATTATGCTAAAAGCTACCATTAGCTGTTCTTTTTCCTAAGCTTGATTTAGAGATCGTATAACTTATCCTTCTATATGAATACAATTATTTTAATCGTAATATCAATTCTGATAATATCTTTAAACTAAGACCGATAAATTTCAGATTACTGCAAACTAAAAATTAGTTAAATAAATATTCATGTTTTCCATATTAGATTTTCATACTGAAAGTTATATTCTTTACGGATTTTCACAAAAATATAATTTTTGCACAGCCGCAGCAGTGGAGTGATGTGATCGCTGGTTAAGTATAGAGCGGAAATTTTGGATTCAAATCACGGATTGCACAGAATTTCTTGGTTCAGCCTTCCGGTGGGCAACCACACTCTGTGGTGATCCCTGATATTTGTGTTGACGTCATTACCGTTGATACGGCTGCGTCACACACAAAAGTTTACAATACAGGTTAGGTAGGCAGAGAATAAAGCCAAGAGCCTTCTAGGCCTGTAGAGCTATCATATATTATGTAATTTCTGAAATGTTATTAAGTTTTGAGTAGGAGCGTAACTACATGCTAAAATAGTAAGAAATTTACTTGAAAACGGAATCTGATCTTGTCGGTTTCGGTTTCAACAAAATAAATTAATCAACACATTGATGCTCAAATGTTTGACACTTTCACTTCAAAATTTCAGTTTATTTGTTAGTATTATTAAGTATTTCGCGAATAACTTTGCGACGGTTGAGGTTCAAATGAAAAATATTGGCAGCTCATTCATGCTTAAGCAATGCTCAAACGTTTGACACAAATTTTACCCAAAAAGTTTGATTAGGGAGGGGGCAGCGACATGCACCTCCACTAATGCCGAATAACCTGTTCGACTCCTAGTAAAATAAGAAAGCAATCTGTAAAGAAATCACTTTTATAAATCAGTTTTGCAATGAGCTTCCCATGTTTCGGAGCCCATGGTAAATAGTAGGTCTAGGATTTTAAATACTTCTATTGCGTTAACGCAATTATTTTGGTTTTGATTTTCCTACGAACTCTTTACCTGCATTATAGGTTGAATAGCTAAAAATGCACAATTTGAGTATAAATATCCAAATATGACATGAACTTTGTCGAACTATCTGTAAAAATTGGAATCTTTAAGTAAATAAAAATCAGCCACTCGTGTGGATATACTACAAAAGGTTGTTGAAAATTTACCGTGAAGAGTTATATTCTAACCAAAAATCAGGATATATAACTTGAATAAACAAAATTTAGTCGTCCCTTCAAAAATAAAATAAAATTATTTAGTGGCTTGCAATTTTTGTCCTTTCCTCTTATCTACATATTAGATCCGGATTTGATTTAAGGATTGGCGGTACTTTCAATCTTCTTATAGATTAATAATAACTATTTTTAAATTCAATTTGTTTAAAAAGTAGGTCATCTTAAATTTGTTATAAAAACAGATAACCTAACTAACTAACCGGTTAAGCTAACCGAAAGAAATGAGCTGCCAGAGCAAAAGTTGGCTAATGGAAACACTGAAAAAATCTACTGTAGAACTTCTCTGCAATGACGTAAATATCCTGTAGTGCTTGGGGAAGGTAAAGAAATACCACCCCATTAACATTTTCCTAGGAAAGTTTTTTTGGCTTATAGCCAGGAGGATCGCCAACATCCGGAATCGGATAAGGCACCTGAAGAAGTACTTATTTAGACAATTGTTTTCAATTGCTATAAAATATCGTAGTAAGATTTAATAAAAGTTTATAGCAATTTGATTGGTGTGGTAATTACTACAATAATTTTGAATATTCACTACAAGAAGAGTACATAAAGTGGTAATACTTTCTTTGTACAAAAATATAAAGTAGTTTATGTTTAATCATTAGCAATTCCGAGCTTCCATCTTAATTTTTTTTGACCGACGTTGCCTGACAAACTTCGGTGTTTTACTAGAGATAAATTAATTCACCATTTTTAACCGCTTTTTAAATTCATGCCCTATAAATAATACAAGATAATTGTTTCAAATTCTTCAGGTTGGCACATTATTTACATAATAATTAGCAAAATTAATGATTTAGTTCATTAAAACAATTGTCCAAAGCAATTAATTTTTAATTTTCATAAAAAAACTCACGAAATACGACAATTAATAACCCACAAAAAACAAAAAATCTGCAATTGTCGACGGTCGAGCTTATCATTTTGCAGGTACTACTTTTTTTCGCAGAGCATATTAACACAAATTAAAGTAATACTCTTGCTCATTAGTCATTAGTGTTCGTTAGGACTTACTAATAATCGTTATCGGCTGCAATATGTAGAACTTAATCGTAAACCATAATAAATTTTCGTAATTTAAATTGAAATTTATAAGTTAAATAAATACAAAATTTATAATAAAATAATGATTTATTTCTGTTTACTTTGTGATTATTTTTATTTAAATATTCATTTGCTGAAACTGTTTTTCCATACTATTTTTATACTTTAAATATAATGAATCATTTTCCTTACTCCTAATAAGGCCCAGGAAAAAGGAAAATTTTGGGATTTTTTCATGGGTAAAATCAGTCAAATATTTAGATCAAATACTTTTGATTAAACAAATTTTTAAGTGTAAAAAATTATTTTTATAAATAACGTTTTTAGTTCAAATTGGTGACTGTAGAATTACAAAGGTAAACTCAAGCGCTCATAGCCCACAGTTGGGTGCCTCTGCAAACCTTTTCGACCTGGTTAAGATTTGTCCGGGCCATGTAAAGCGGCATTCGCATAGATATTAGTGTCCTGTCTTTCTTATGTAGAGGCTAGTAAGAACCTTTCAGGATATTAGTATTTTTAGCTATAGGAAAGGGTAGAAGCAAATACTTTAATCTGATTTGCTCTAGAAGTTACCACGCTAATTAATTTTGAACAGTTATTTAATTTTTTTATTATTATTATGGCTTCAAGGTAAAATATTAGCAAAAAAAATTCAATTTTTGGGCGATTTTTCCCCTTAAATAAATTGCAAGTTAATGGTAAATAATAAACTATGACATATGTTTTACTCTTATTTGAGCTCATCAGGTAATTAGTCAATATAAAGACAAAAATATCAAATTTTAAAATTATTTAGAACGTAATTGATAAAGTTTTTGAAAAAAATTGTAAATACTCGTAGTAAAACAACTTACGTTTTTTATCATTTAACTTGTAATTGATTTAAAATAATAAATTCATAATGTAATTTTCAAAAGTTAAAAAAATTAAATAATTTATATACCTATTCAATAAACTTTAACAAAAAACCTTTAAATATTTTATATTTTAAAATCCTATTTCATATACTGAATATTTGAAAATCCCTACTACACTATACATGCACATCAAAAATGTACGTTGTATCTTCTATTATTTTATTTTTGTTAAAATATTTAGTTACAACAAAAGCAAATATTTTATGTGACATTTTGCAAAGTTTCTAGTATAAACTGATATTTTTGCATGAAAAAAAAATTTAACAGTTTATTATTGTTTTGCACAAAAATTGTATTTACTTTAAAAAGTGAAACTAATCAAAGAGAGTGCTATTTTTGTGGTAGTTGTGGCAAACTTAAAAGACGGTAGAGTCGCGGTAATTTGAACTCGTTCAAGACGAATTTATTCGGAGAATATGAGGAAAGATTTTTTATTTGAGGAATGAGGCAGAAGAAAACAGAAAAAAATATTTTAATTTATTTTGGTTTGGTATTACTCTTCAAACATCAATGCATTTGTTAGGTCTTTAACAGGAGTATTTCATCTTTTGCAAGCAAAATTGAATTCCTGAAAACTTAATTAGAAAGGTTAAGAACAAAAGATCAAAACTGTCGCAGTTCTGAAAGTCTCTCGCATCCAATCGACCCCTAAGTAGGTACAATACAATAAGTTTTTAAATTAATTTTGATATTCCTTCAACTTCAACCTTCAACGTCAACTTCAAATGACCTCGACCTTGCTTAAATAATTGATACTCTTCATGTTGTTTTCTAGGAGCAACAGTCACCACAAACTTCTTCTATTTAAATTTCAATATTTTTAACATTTTTTTAAAAGGAATTTAGTAACTAAATAATTAACATTTTTAAAAATTGATTACAATATCACTTGATAAACTTAAACGTATGAAATTTTCAGTGTGTACCAGAAAGTGAAGAAGGATAAAAGAAAAAATATTAAAAAATATGTTCCTATTTTTTTCTGCTCCTTTACGCGAACTGTAAAATCTCCCCTCGTAACTGAATATGTGGATCTTACATATCCTGTGTATAATAATTATTATACATTCTATCCCTATATAATATTTGGTTTTGTAAAGTTAATTGGTTCACGTTATCTCGACTCTGCTTTACTGAAATTTCTAAGAGAAACGAATTCTAATAGTTGTTTATTGGGCTGGTTATTTTTCCACAATCTGATGCAAGAACCAGGTTCTATGTTCCATAACATCGAAGCACTGACAAAAACCACATATTTTCCTCCAACAGGAGCGAAAAATGCATTTTCTGCATGCATGTATAGTTAAATATGCATTTCCCGTCCACTGGGAATAAGTTTTTATTTTTGTTTTATTTTGAACTGAACTATCGATATAACCATAACTACCCTTGTGACTTTTAACCTTTATAACTTTGATTTTTGAAAATTTTGTTTATACTGAATACATCTTAAGAATTTTTTTAATTTTTGCCCACTGATTTCACAATTATAATATTCAAATATGTTTAAATTAACTAATTACTTTGGATTTAGATTTTTCTTGATTACAGTTACTGAGATATCATCAGTCTCATACGATTGAAATTAACAAAAGCCACTTTGTTTTATTTAGCTTTTTTTAATTAAGTTATACATATTTATCATTTAATTTAAATAACACTCAACAAAGTTATAATACCTCATAGTTATAAAAGTTTCATATTTCAACGCAACGATATCGCTGTTTTAATAAAACTTGTAAATGTAAAGATGAAATCGATAAATAATTTCATTCTAATCTCTTCAGTAAGCACTGTTATTCGATGACTGGTTTTACTTATTCGTTATGGAATATTAACAATTAGATAATGCATTGGATTAATTGTTTCAATAATTACGTAGTTTAAACACAAATTAATGGTAGAAATGAATTGTCAGAAAATTGCGTGTCATCTAAAATTTATTTCAACCACCCTAATTTATAGGTTTTTTAAGCGAAAGGTCGAATACCCAAGTATAGACCCGCATGGGTAATTGAATTAATTTTAAATAATGTTTTCCTGAGTACGCACCTATTCTATTCTCAAAATAATCATTTTCTCATTTTTTTTTCTATTTATATTAAAAATTACCAGAAATAGCTGCACCCTAAACTTATTAAATTATCATAACTACTAACACAGGGTAATTTAAAATTTCTATCTTTTTCAGAATTGGTTTTCACCAGAGATGTTGATATTCCTGCAGCACCCTACTCAGTTGTTCTTGGAATCAGCGACACATCCCTTCGCACTGGCTTTGGAGATAAATTAGTAAGTGCTCGATGATTACATTAAATGTGATTTTGTGAAATTTCCGATAGTAATTATTGTGCTTTCTTGGTAAAATTGCTATTTAAGCGTTTAGAACTATACTGGCAAAATAAGAGTTTGACTTTAAGTGTTTTCTTCGAAACTGCTACATTCTCGTAGAGATTCATGCCATATGCGGTCGTCGATCAATCAAATGTACATTTAAAAAGTTTACAAACTTTAAAAAATCTTTTGTGTGCTTTTACTGCAAATGTGCCGTAAGACGGAGTGAAATCCCCTACCATTTTTTTAGACCAGGAAATTAAATACCACCTGTGTGAAAATTGATCCATCAGAAACAGATTTTCCATAATCTAAAATTCGGGAATAACGTCTTGTTGAAAAAAGTTGCTTACTTTTAAAGATGACTATTGGTTTCTTAATAGTATTTGAGTTAGTTCAAAAACTCACTTTGTGAGTTCCAAAGATGCGTTATAAAGTTTGATTCTCAGTCGAGCACCAAAACCTTTTTACTTTTATTGTATTCACTAATTGCAAGTTTTGGAAATATTATGCTAAATTTTTGTCCCTGATATTACTAAATTAATTTTAACAAGTGGTAGTAAGTGACTTTCACTCTGGTTTACTGAACATATCCTCGGTGTACATTGCTTATATTTAGTTTCATCTCATATTACATATAGGTAGATAGCGTCTAAGGGCTACAATTATCTTCGTCCTTCGTTTAAAATAAATACGGGTTGAGTTTGTTTGTAGAAGTGTACTTTGGTTACACAACCCTTTTAATCTCATTTCTTTATCAAGTAATTAATAACGGCTTCATTTATAAAGATTAACTGTAACAGCATTCTCGAAGCAGCCATTATTCGTAGCAAATGAGCTCGATACCATTGATAAATTTTATATTAATTCGACTATTATTACTTTTCAGATCAAGATACCCGTAAATATTTACTTCGAATCTTTCCATAAATATCCAACTTATCTTGCAAAACCTATGCCCACACCAGAAGCACCAAAACCACTTTTGTTGTACCCTTCAAGAGAAATACATATTTTTAGGTAAGCGTTTATTCTATTACGATAAATAAAAAAAAAATTTGGAAAAATCAATTGTTTTATATTAATTTATTAAGCAAATGAAAAAGAGAGGATAAGCAACCAATCAAGTAAATGTAAAAGTTGTGCTAAAAACATCCATTGATTAAATATTTCGAGATATTGTCAATAAAAACTATTTGAAAACAAAATACAAAATTAATATTGAAAAGTAGGTAAATAAAAAATGTATGATACAATCGTGCAAAAAGTACGTGCTTTTGTACTCATTTACAGTGTAAAAAGAATATCTTTAACCATAGCGTGGAATGAACACTTAATGCGTGCAAAAACCACTTTATTCGTGGAAAAACACTTTTGACTTGTTAAAAATTTTAATTAATTTGACATTTAAAATTCATTTCGTGAAATAGTCTTCCATAGTTATTGCACGAACGTAGAAAAATTTGTTTATGTAGCACGTGCAAAATGCATGTTTTGCGTGCGGAGGTGTTGCAGCTCATGGTGAAGTCGAGACGTTTACACTAGTTACATAAATAATCATTTTGTTTAGTAGTCGAAAAGAATTTATAATTGAAAGGTTTATTGCTAGTAGGTACATAGTAAACTAATCATCGAATTATAACAAACATAGCCTCTATAAAAATATTTCAACAGTAGGCTAAAAAATAGTTTTTTTAATTTTACTTCATCTTCAACTTTCAATCCTTAATATCTTAAAATTCTACTTTTGTGGCTTATCAGCTTATCACGTTCTAGCAATGAGCTGTTAGTGCCATATCTTCTTTAGACGTTGGCTATTAATCTGGCTCACATAAGTTTATTTACCGCTGGCCTAAAGATGTCCGTTGATGTCGAGTTACCATAAATTAAAAATTCAATTAAATTATTTATTGAGCTTTCGGAAGATTATTTTATTCCTTCATCAGAATAATGCGATACAAGCCTCAAGATATGATACAAGTAAAACTTACTTTTTTTGTAACAATCTTCCAAAAGCTTAATAAATAATTTAACTGAATTTTTAATTTATAGTAACTCGTATTAACTAAAGTTTTATGATTATTTAATATAAACGAGTTAATAATATAAAATGTTAAGTAAATTTTAATACTTCAATGATTTTACGGTTTTGTTCTTCGTGAATCTACTAGCAGTTCTACAAATGTGAAATTGCTTTCACCAGACAATGTACAATAAAAAAACTACACAGCAGTCTATTACTTTCATGCAATTGGTAATTAGCTAGACTTTGAATATATAACAAATTCTAACCAAGAATTTCCGCTTTGATCAGATCGGATTAAAATTACTAATTCTAATTATTATAAAATTATAGTTGAAGGATAAGATAGCAGCTAGATACACATATTTTTACATAGCATGCATCTCAAAAAATATTAAACAATCATTGCCCTCAGAATTAAGATCAAACAGGAAAATAGCAATAGAAAATGCAAATTAAAATAAGACTTCACATTAATTATTTAATACTTGATTATATAACTTCTTTATTAACTTATCAAATCAATTAAATGCAGTAAAAAAACATTAGATATTCTCCTGTGCTTTTAGCTTTGTTTATAGGTATCATCAAATATTTAATTAACATTAGACGAAAGCTACAACCATGTTTAATTAAACATCAAATGAAAATTGTAAACGTAGCTGTACGCTCGTAAGCATATATGAGTAGCCTATATTTGATTTTTATTGCGTCTATTTTCCTCAATAATATTACTACTATTATATAAATAGTACTACTATACTAGAAACTACGTACATATTGTGCACCTACTTCGTATTTTTTATTCTCTTTTCTATGCCCGTAATGAGAATGTTGAAGTATATACAGACATGTGGGACCTACAGTTGAACGCAGACTCCAAACCTCAAAGAGTAATTTTTTTATTATATTTACTATAAATTTTATTTTATTTATGTAGTTATTTAATTTCGTTGCTCTAAACGTTAGACTAAAATTTTAATTTTAGCTAGAATTTAATAAGTATTTATAGAGGGTTTCAAAATTAAATTCAGTGCAAGAAAATTATACGATATATTTAGCGCCCAAACGTAGGGCGTTTTGAGTAAACTTAGTAGGAGACAAAAATTATACGTAGTAAACGAATAATTCAGTAAACGGCGTATATACTTCCATTACTAAATGCAGATATTCAGTAGACTTCTTACTTAGTGAAAGTAGAAAATTTAATCTAAACTAAATAATATTATCCACAAACACTAGATCAAAACTCCAAAGACACAATCCTTTATAGTGAGAGGATCAACATGCCCGGGTATGAGTTGTTGGTCCATGACTTCCTGACCGTGAACCCGAGGGATCAGTAAGTAAGAGCCCATGTGGCGATCCCGATGAGAGAAAATCTTACTGGCCCGGTCACCAATGGAAGTTGTCACCTTGCAGCCATTAGCATCACGACCTTCTCTGCAAAAGATGATCATGAGGTGCTTTGCCGGCCGTTCGCTGCGCAAAGTTTTCTCTGTACTTTTTCTGGTAAACGGAGGGAATAAAGTTTAACCCATGTAGTACTTGTACTGCACGGTGCAGTAACTTTTGCTTCCAAAGGAAACCTTTTGTGTGTACCGAGGGATCAATAAGTAAGAGCCCACGTGGCGATCCCGGAGAGAAAATCTTACTGGCCCGGTCCCCAGTGGGGAATGTCACCTAGCAGCCATTGGCCTTACGACCTTCTCTGCAAAGATGATCACAAGGTGCTTTGCCGACCAACAGTTGGTAAGGTTTCTGGCATATAATAAGTATTTGTAGGTAAATAGCAAAAGCGACGTTACAACTCATGAGCGTACAAGAAATGTACTAGGAAAAGATTTAAGAAAGGAAATACAAAAATTTCACAAAGTTGAAGATGAAATAAGTACAATATTTGATTAAAAACGTAAATTAAGAAAAATAAAAGCGCAATTACTCCTAAATTACTGTGAATAAAATAGTATACCTACCCCAGTGTACATAATCCCATCTCAGTACGTAACAAAGCATAAATCACACTATTAAAAATGTATAAAATAAAAAAGAAGAGTAAATTTTAAACTAATTGTAATTACTGAACGTAAGAAAATTTCTTTGGCAAAAAAAACTGCAGCAAGTGTGATAAAATGTTTCTTAAAAATTTAATAGTTTCCTAAAAATTACTTTACTTGTAAAAGATGCATTCAATTTTTTACTGCAATTATTGTCGCATAACAGATTTTATTATTAGGTACTTACAAATTATTAAAAATTCCCTTCTTTTTAAATAGGAGACTGATCGATTTAAATCATCAAAATAAACACAAAAGCTTTTAATTACGGGCGTTAGTAGAATTTCGTGCTACTTTATAAATACTTGCTATATAAAATCATGGATTCTGCGGAATTTCTACTATTATAGCTCATTGTAATTACTTGCCCATTGTAAATGTAATTTTAAATCTTGAACACAAATTAAATATTTCAGAACGGCATCTCTATTCGCTAGGGTTACACAACCAAGTAGAAGCAATTTAGGAGATAGCATAAAAGCATTTGAAATTAATCATGATTCTACACATGGAGCTTTTAATGTAACATTTACTGAAGGAATTGTATATGTGAATAATGTTACATATTTGAGAAATACAACACAACCTGTCTTGTAAGTTAAGTTATTTTTTATTGTAAC
The DNA here is from genome assembly GCA_905340355.1 of Rhagonycha fulva. Taxonomy (NCBI): domain Eukaryota; kingdom Metazoa; phylum Arthropoda; class Insecta; order Coleoptera; family Cantharidae; genus Rhagonycha; species Rhagonycha fulva. The sequence goes on from HG996559.1 coordinate 8,788,664, forward strand.
GTTTATTAAATCAACATGTCTAAGGTTAACTATCCAATGGAAAAACGGCAATTCGATAGAAATGGACAAAATCATTATAAAAATTATAGCGGAGCCTACCCATACGTGTACCGAATATGGTCCAGACAAAAAAAAATGGGGTTTTTGTTCGGGTTTTAAAAGTAAAAAAAGTTGTATTAAAAGCTGCGGTTTATCGACTGGAGGATCACCTGGTGTAGAACGGCGGTAAATATTTTACCTTATTTAATTCTGCATGGCGTTAAACTGTCATTGCCATTTATCGTGAAACGCATTTATCATGTCTTGAGGAAAATCTTACATTTTGTTATTTTTTAAATAAGAAAAATGATTAACGAAATCGAGAGATGCATGTGGAGAGGAGAAGAATTTCCGGGCAATAATACTACTCATTTATATTCTACGTGCACACCAGATATTTCAACATGTCCTGATGGAGTTTGCGATGCGTTGGAAGATTTAAACGATCTTATATGTCCTCAAGATTGTGCCAGACAGGGTTAGAAATTGTTTCATTATATTGACCGTAAATACATTCTTCGTTTTTAGATATGATTATATTTCCAATGTCAGTAAACAAAATAACTGGACGGGGATTTGATATTGGTGCTGGAATATGCTTCTGCGAACAATTTGCTTGTAACTGTGAATATGCAAAAAAGCAAAAAACCAAACCGAAAGTAGTTACGACTACCATATCACCATTATTTTTAACTGTTGCATCAATTTTATATAACAGTTCTGTAACAGGTCGCAACATGACCTATGAGCAACCTAACGTTAGTCGACAAATCAGTAAGTGGTTTTAAAATTTTTTACATAGTAAATACTAAAAAAATATTTATTTATTTAGGTACGGATTTGGCAAAATGCGGAACAGCTTGTATTCTTGGAATAACTGGATCTACTATATTTTTATTGTTTATCATCGGAGGAATTGTATTTCGATGGCAAATCGCACGTGTCCATAAAGCAGTTCGTGAGAAAATCTCCAACCAAACGCCAGAACTTCAAGTTCCTTTATCAGATTACATTGATCGAGGAAGGCCACCTGACACGTTACAATTTAATTTTGATGCCACAACAGCACTAACAAACCTAATAAATGGAATAGAGGTAAGAAAATAGCTGTAAACAAATACCCATGTATGAACAGCATCGTTAATATCACACGTACACAAGCTTCGTTTTTGTTGATAAATTAATGCATAATTTGTAAATTTTATTAACGAAAATTGTGTATAAAATTGTTATGCCTTAATACATTTAGACAAACAGGCAAAACGGTTAACTAAACTTTAATCGAAGTTTTAAAGTTCCTCTGCAGATATTCAACCACCTACTTGCAAAGTAGTAACGAAAGTTTTATGCTGTAAGCAAACATAAAGTTTTACGCACAAAGCTATTCTTGAGAAAGTTTAAATTTTAAAGGTGAACCATTCTTCTCAATTTAAAAACACTTTGAAGAGGCTTTCAATGATTAAACCATGATGCAGGTGTAGAAGCTACATACAAGATCTAATAATATTAAGACGTTCTATCTTGTTTCGGAAGTAATCAAGTTTTATTTTATTCTTTGTATTGGGTTTATTTTATGTTTATTTTTCTAAATTCTCTCAATTTATAGTTTTTCCTGTAGACTTTTCAAGTCTTAGAATACTCTCTGCTTTAGTTCTTTAAATGTGTTAAATGCACGTGCAAATGCTTCCGAGATTTAATTATACTCTTAAGCTCACTACAAACGCTAATGCTGTTAACTGAGAAGCTCAGTAAAATGTCTCACCTCACAAGTGAAATACAAACATCGGCTTGTCAATAATTATTATCCATCACACAACTATGGAATGCCCTTAGCGTCAGTAAGCAACTTTATACTGAAATAAATAATAAGCATCAGTTTTTCATGTCATAACGATGACGCGACGCGCCGCTTGCGCTCGCGCTCTGGTTCAACCTTAAAGCAAGAACGTGATACGGAGTTTATCCCATGCAATGAAGCATTTTAGATTTCGTATTAAATTTAATTCAATACAATCTTGTTCTCATTTCTTATCTTTATTTTAAAATTTTTATATTACATATTATAACACACCTAAATAAAGATGCAAACACAAAGAAAGCACAAAGGTTCAGCGTCGATATTTACATTTAAATATCTATATCCCTCAGTATAAAGAGAATATTATGTGAAATTTGAATGCGCTGGAATGTCTTAAATTAATTAGCATTCCATATTATTCTTTCTTGTTTCTGTAATTTGAATATGTAAATTAGTTTACTCGTTAATAAATAAATACATAGATCCGGGGTCTAAGACGATATCCAGCACTCAAAGATATTATATTTATCAAAGAAAACTCAACGGAATTTGATAGATAACATTAAAATGAAGCGTTTTAGATACGGAAGAATGTCGTATATCGATTAGTTTAGCTAATAATCAATTTTAAAATTTGCAATTTCTGTACGAAATTCACCTTTATGGAGCATTCTGTTAACGGTGCGTGTTGATTTACTTACACTAAAAGCAGGGCGTGGCAAACAAACACGAGAATACCATGGTAACGTTAATATCAAGCAAATTTTACTGTTTATCATCAAGAGTGATACACCTCCTTTCTAGTAACATATATTTAATTAGTAAACACATCTTTAATTAGTACAGCGTTTGTCAAAACGGTTTGAAGCCGTAGAGGAACAAAGAAAAAGTGACAAAACGGAGAGTGCGCAGAGTCGATTTTGACAACGCAACTACGTCCAATCTCAAATCTACACTAAAATCCACGCTGGACACATAAATTTCGATTAAAAATAATTTTTTGAATAATTTTTGCAAAAAAATGTATGCGATGGGCGGGGCTACCCTTCTAGCAGCACCTAATCAATTGTCGTTAAATGCTATTTCCTGTAAAATTTTGATATTTTTTTAATTATAAGCCCTGTTTGCAATGGTCCGCAAATTTTTTCGTTTAATTATTGCTTTTTGGACCGTATTCTAGCATCCTGACCAGTAAAAGTTTTTAAAATCTGAGTAATGGATATTCTCTTACTCTCTAAATCCGATTAGCTGCTTTGTTTGTGTTTGATTTCATTTATTAAAATTAGTTACAAAATTGGCCAAATATATGAAACAGTCGACCATTATTTGAATTCGCTTAAATGAAAAAAGCTCAATTAGTGATTGTTTGCAATTACCGGGGCTTCAAGGTTTAGACTTAAAGCTAATATGAATTTACATACTACATATTTGTACTTTTCCCGAATTTTTAAAACAGATTCACAGTATTTTCAAATTTAATTTAAAGAACAAAGAGGTTGAAATGCGATGCAAAACCGTAAATGTTTTGTTGCGTTTTATATATTCAATTTTATATCTCTTGTTTGTTTATTTTACAAAATACAAGTAGTAATAAACTTTATAATAATATTGTTTTGATTTTATACACACAAATTATATTTTGTTGCTGGTAATGTTAGAGCAAATCAGGGTCAAAAAAACAATCTGATTTCCATAGTGAAAAATGATTACAATTGTTAAGTTAGTAACTCGTCATAATAAATAAAAAAAACATTTTAAAATGTAATTTTAAACTTTATTTTAATTTAAAATATCAGTACAGCTTTAGCTTTATTTCTTTTGTTTACTCCTATTTCCGTTAATTATTCATGTAATTAATTGCAGTAATTGTATCGAAGTATTCCGTAAATAATTTAAAACCAAAAATCATGATTATAGACAGAGCGACCAACAAAGAACTTTTGATACAAAAAGTGGGCGGGTTTGAGAGCAAACGACAAGTTTCCAATTCGACAGTAGACAATAATAGTGGATGCAAACTAGAGATTCGCGCATTGTTGGCGATTGCCAAAACATCACTGACAAAACTGAAATAGTACATTGCAAATTAAAAGCGGAAAGTGAATCTTTTGTGCTCGGAGACGAAATTTAAAGCGCGAGCCAAAGGCGAGCGCTGTAATCGCCTTCGAGCACAAAAGTCACTTTACGCTTGAACTATGCATACTATTTTTCCTTCGCCCGCTTCAAAAATGATGAAAACCTACATAAAGATTTACATTCAATCTCTGTAGTGCATTATTTTTATTTATATCATATTAGCCTTGCTACATCGTTTCTAAGGAAACTTTAACTTTTACATTAAATTTCAGCTGAACGAGCGGCAATATTCATTGCCGCTCGCCAAGTGGCAAATGCCAACTTTTAATAACTATCAACTGACAGCTTGAAAAGCCTACTTTCACTATCGGGCGTAGGAAAAGAATCTGAAAGGATGGAGCCTTAAAAACTAAATTTAAATAATAATATTCTCAATCGTAATTTACGCAACGGAACGATGAGAGAAATGTGGAAGAGCGTCGGTCGCGAAGAAGATCGCTGACGCGCTGAATCGATCGTACGAAGATTCTCATTAAACAAGGACTGCATCAGACCACTACAACTGCACAAAATCAAAACAATTAGCGACGAATGTCCGAAAGCATAGTAATAAATTGATTTTGCAAGGACGGAAAACAGAAAGAGAGATTTTGTAACAATCAAGCAAATTTGCGTCGCACGTTAGTGATAACATTAGATTCGATCCCGGATAGCAATGATACGACAAACTCAAACCAAACGGCAAACTGAAAAACTTTAATATCAAATATGGACAAAATTATAAATTTTAATGCCGAATATAAACAACTCTATTTCTAATAAACAACGACCGGAGGTTTGCTGCACTCACTGTAACATTATTTAGATTTCCCTAATTTCATTTGTCTGGTACATAATTTTCTCAAGTTATTATTCGCTTATCTCTACTATATCGTGTTGTAAAAACAAGATCCTTTAAATTCTCCCAAATAAAGAACTTTAAAGAAATAATACGAATATCACAAGAAAAAAAGAAGACCAAAAAGAAAATAAAACAAAAACCAAGGATAATGAAAGCAAAATAGGTAAAAGTCCAAAATTAGTGAATTGATTTATGATTTTTGGCTTATGTGAATTGATTTCATAATTCTACACTAAGATTCCATGGTGATTTTGTTTATCAGCGTTTCCAATCATATCTACTTGTTTCATTTGTTTAATTGCCAATTTTATTTCCAAAATACTCCTTTCTCTTGGTAAGCACGTCCCTGTGCTTTTTTCAAAATTTCAATGCTAAATTTAGATCGTGGAACTAATTAAAAAATTTTAATACAGCCGACATTTTTCAAGTGAGACAGGCACAACGTCTTGGTGTGCGCATTGTATTGTATTGTACTTAAGGATTGATTGACTGCGAATACTTTTCAGAACTACGACCAGTATTGATCTTTTGTTCATAACTCTTCTAATTAGGTTTTCAAGAATTCAATTTTCTTAGCAAAACAGAATTCTCCTGAGAGTTTTTTTTACCTCCTTGGGTGTCAGTTGTGTCTGTCCTAAATATTTTAGCCCAAGTCGTTTGGCATGAGGGGAAGGTGGGATGAACAGCAACTATTTTACATCTTGCTTGATTTTCTGAATAACGAATTCAAACCAAGTGATAAAAATAACTCAAAATTGTTTACAGCGACGGTTGCTCTGCAGAAAACAGCACCACAATTTTATGGAACAGTCTTGAAAAATATCCTGTTTATAATAATAGTACTGTATCATTCAGTATTATTTAGTTAAAGTCTCCTCCCAAATGGAGTGCGACAGTGTACACTATAATAGAAATTCGTATAAATTATTAAGGAAGCCCAAAAAAAGGTTTTTTTTATTTTTGTTCAAATTATTGAACGTGGGAGTATGCTATGTGATGAGCTCCCAAAACCTTTATTAAATCAACAATAAAAAGGTTATCGTAAAACACAAATTTTCAACACTAAATTTCATCTATTTCTTTCCAAATTTGGGATTTCCCATTTCCAGAACACACTGTATAAGCATAAGTTATTGACAATATAATTACGTTCTTATCAACCAATTTTTAGTTAATTAAAATTTTAATTGTTACGTCATTCCAACAGTTACAATTTTTTGACATATAATTATTTTTTGAACATTGACCCCAAAATTTGCGGCCATGCACACATCCACATACTCACTACACCCATGACCCATATTAAATGCATATCTTCACTTGAAGAATGATAAACAAGAAACCATAGAAATTCTTTTCTCAAAAGTGTTTCACATTAACTCTCAATGAAAGGTGTAAGGTTGACATTTCTATTTGTTGTTACATTAGCGAATTTTCTACTAAAACGATCGATATAACACCTAAAAGAATTCAATACTGCACTAAAGCATCAGTCATTTAGAAATATAATACAGTACAGGCATTCTTCCGGACTGATACGTTCCAATAACATTTTTTGACAGGTCATTCTTTGCTAAAATAAATAATAAATAGTAACATAATATAGAATTTTCAAAAAATAACTTAACTAAATGCTAAAATATTTTAATTTTAATTGTAAGCTTTAAACTTCCATTTATATGCATATACAAATTCTATGATAAAAACAAAAATTTGATACATTCGCAGAAAATGAAAATTGAAAAATTGGATTTGTTTTTAGGAATTATCCTGTTAGGAAATTTTTTTACCCTTTGTAATTATAACGGGATTACCTTGAAAAAAATAAAATTCATTCAAATCAACCACAAAACATCAGCCAAAATGGTTTTTTTCCCTATTTTCCCTTATAAAAGTGCAGTTAAAATAAAAACGTATTATTTTTATTCGTTTTGTTCATCTACAAAATAAAATCTAACCATAGCAGTGCGGTAATATATCGATTTAACACTTCAAATGCAGTTTGTTGGTGTTAGTTTAAATTAAATCGTACTAACAAATATAAACAATTTCAAGTTGCCAATTGGAATGGAAGTTTCATTTGACCGAAAACAAATTTTCAAAACAAAGGAAATCTTTAGTTCAAATTGTGTTTATTGTGCACGAGAATAAATTAACAAGCTGTTACAAATATGTAATTGCCATAATCCGTTTAACTCTTTAAGCGGTTAATTACAATGTAAGTTTATCCTTTAGCCCGATTCTAAATGGGAGTTTCCTCGAAGTCAACTTATCATTGAACAAACCCTGGGGGAAGGAGAATTTGGACGTGTTCTTAGGGCACGAGCTTTTGCAATTGCAGGACAATCAGGTGAGTAGTTGCCCTTTTTTAGAAAACTCACGGAGTATACTTTTCAGTAAAAATGTTTTGATTAAGTGCTAGAAAAAATTTGAGATTATGCGTATTACAATGAATCACTTTATTCTATACAACAACATTACTGGTAACCCTTACTTTCCCTCTTTCTCGTTATTAATGATATAAGGAAAAATCATGTTAACTGTCGCATTGTCCACATAAACAAAATTTATTACCAAATAATGAAAGACTGGAAAGATCTTCAAAATAAATTTTCATTTTAAGTAATTATTTACAGCTTTCAAATTGAAATGGTGACATTTTCTCTTGAATATTTAAATAATACTAAATTACTAAATAAACCATTTATCTTGTGTAGGGAGACATTGAAAATGGGAATTTAATACCCTCTAAGTTTCAAATAACTGCATCCAAAATTAGCCCTGGTGTTTCATTCCACACAAAATTGAACTTTGATCGTAAACTACGGTCATTTTTATTTGATACTTTTTTACTCTTATTGATATTGGGAGTTTTATAATGTTTTAAATTTTTATTTTATTTGTAAGGTCATACAACTGTAGCAGTTAAAACTTTAAAAAAGGATGCAGGCGAACGGGAAATGTCAGACTTACTTTCTGAGTATGAACTTCTAAAAGAAGTTTCACATCCAAATGTAATTCGACTTCTTGGGGCGTCAACTTCACCCGGTGGTCCATTTTATTTAATTATTGAATTTGCCGAACATGGATCGTTAAGGTAACCTACATTATTTTTATGCCTAATATTACCATTATTATTGTAAAACTGAACACATGAAATTTCCTTGACAAAGGTGACAGTGGAACGATTCGTGCATAGTTTATAAGTTAAAACAAAGGGACATTTAGTTCCGATAAAGTTTTCAGTGTGTCTATTAAACACATGAAAGGATAACTTCTGGTATTCACTGAACTACTCAGTAGCATTTACTATATTATAGTATATTGGCTTTCACATAGTTTCAAGGAAATTCATTGCTTTCAGGACATTACTAGTTAAAAATATATTTATTTTACAATGTGTGCAAAATTTGAAGTATTTATTTATCCCGTAGAAACTATTTAAGAAGAAGTCGTCACATTGCAACTGAATCTGTTACATCAACTGACAAAGTGAATCAATTTCGATTTTCCAGTGACAGTTACGACGAACCCAAAATATGCCAAATTACACCTAAAGACATTCTCTCATTTGCTTGGCAAATCGCAAATGGAATGTCATATCTTAGCGACATAAAAGTAAGTTGCCCCAAAGTTCCCTCTTGGGGTTTTAAAATTGTCTTTTTTAGCTGGTACATAGGGATTTGGCAGCCAGAAACGTTTTAGTGGCTTCAGACCACATTTGCAAAATATCAGATTTTGGACTTACTCGAGATATTTACGAAGATGATGCGTACTTTAAAAAAAGCAAAGGAAGAGGTAACTAACTCGCTGAAGATTAGTTTCCAGTTACTTTATTTTAATATTTTTAGTTCCCGTAAAGTGGATGGCTCCAGAATCACTCTCCGATCATATTTACACAAACAAGTCCGATGTATGGAGTTTTGGAATTTTATTATGGGAACTCATAACTCTTGGAGCGTCTCCTTATCCAGGAATTATGGTTCAGTCATTGTTCCACCTTCTGAAAACTGGTTACAGAATGGAACGACCCGAAAATTGTTCTGTGGCTCTGTAAGTGATAAATTTCAATTGAATCCATAAAATAAAAAAAAAATTTTTTAGTTACAAAGTCATGAGGAGTTGTTGGCATTTAGAACCTGAAAAACGTCCTAAATTTTCGAATTTGTCCTCGAAATTTGAACAGATGCTAAGCAATCAAGTGCAATATTTGGATCTTACCGGAAATGCAGTAAATAATAGGGGATATTTTTGTGATAATTTACATGATTCTGAAGGTATAATGTTAATTTTTGGAATCGTACTGAAATCACGATTAATCTTTTTGCAGGTGATGAAGAGTTTGAAAATACGAAAGCAGGAGCTACCAACTATTTAAACAAAACTTTAGATTACGAGAAATGTGGAAATTCAGTCAAGATCCAAATTCCAAATGTAGAAACTGATCAGCTACTTGTAGCACCAAATTCAAATATAGAAATTGGTTATGAAACGCCTGTTAAAATCCCAAGTAAATCAGAAGAAGTGAAAACTCCAGGAAATGAATTTCCACAATATGGTTATACAGACATGACCGCGGGTTCTGCAAAGTAAAATCAATAAAAAGGCAAACAATAATATCAAAAAGAGGTAGAATGAATATTTTTCTACAAATGCTATTGCCATGCTTGAATAAAAACTATATAAAGATGCCAACGCCAGAGAAAAACACTAATATTTTATAAATAAAAAGTTCACATTATTTGGTCGCGGTGCAAGTAACTTAAAATCTATTCCACAAATTTATAAAAGAATAATATTGAAAAATTGTAGATATAATTTCAATAGGTTAATTAAATTTTTTGTGATTTATTTAACTCAAGTTCCCATTAGTAATCCGCAAGTATTAGACCAGAGGTCATTTACTACGTCTTTCAAATTAATAAGTAATTAATTAAAATTGTCTCCCTTGGTGTCTTGCGCGATAAATCTGAAATAGCTATAATGCGGTGTTTTTATGGAATCCTCAATGGGAACTTAAAAATGTTATAGAACTTATGTTAGTAATTTTATTTCGTTTTATGACAATTTTTACTATTTATTTTAAATTATGTAATTTTATAGTTGAACTGAAAACGACCCAGAAACACAAACGCAAAAAATGAAAATAACTCAACTGCAGATATTAATAACGAACTGAAACGGTAAATGTACATAATAAAAAATATAAGGAACATTTTCAAGTCTCAAATAATTGAACTTTGACAATTTATGTAGTTGTAGCAAACTAACCCCGGTTCCTTCCTTTTTTCTTCGTAAGTTGTAAAAACAAAAAATAATTTATTATTACAAATTTTTAATTTATAATAGAAAAGATTATAATTGAAGAATAAGTCATTAATATTTTACAAAAAATATATTTTTACAAAATAGTATCAATATGGCAAAGAATAACAACAATCAGGACCGTTCTCACAGTCGGCGTCTAATAAAAACATACTAAAAAAATTATAAAATTCAGAGACACTGATAACATGTTTCGATCTTATTCAAGATTTTACACGTAAATTGATCTTATCAGACCCATACTAGCTAAATTTAAATTTGCTGACTAGTTTTTCTTGTTAGTTTTTCATTTAGCTATCTGATGAGATCAATTTTATGGATGAAATTGTGAATAAGATTATAAAAATAAGAAGGTTTTGGTATTTTATCATTTTCCTTGTTAGTTTTTCATTAAAGGTCGGTTGAATTTTAAAACGCAATTTTATTAATTTGTAAAGTGTTGCAAATTAAATATATTATGCTTACAATGTAAGCTTTCGTTAAGCGAAGTTATTTTATGAAAGGTAATTATTAATTAGTACTTTTTTGCATGGAAGTTTTATAAATAACACTAGAGACTAGATCATATTTAATCACACAACATGTTTTGGTGACTATCGCACATCTTCAGGTGCTGCTGAAAATAAAATTCAGTATACTATCATATCTGATATAATTAAATTCTTCGCAACAGTACCTACAAAGATTTGTGTTAGCCACACGGAGCGTGTTATGCAATCAAATATGCCTTAGCTTTATTTATTAAGTCCTCGTACAAAGAAGTCCTAAGTAATAATAATTTTTATGTGCTTACAGTTATTAATTTATTAGTTCATTTAACTTTAGGATAATTAATTCTAGTCTTATGGACTAATTCTAATATAATATCTAATAATAAATGTATAAAAATGAATAATCCAAACATTTTAATATAGATACCTAGGGTGGATGGGCTATCAAAAATCTACCGGGAAATTAGCGGCCGGCGGCCCAAAAATGTAATTGTCGCGGCCCAAAACAGAGCCGCAGGCAAAATTTTTATTTTATTAACGGCCCACGGTCTCATTGACCGACGGCCCACCGGAAAATTTCCCGGTAGCCCAGTGGGCCCATTAATTAAGTTTTTTACATTCTAAATAGAATATTGCTTTTCCTTTCTAAGAATTACAAATCCAATTAGTGGGGTGGATCAGTCCCCATATTATATAAATCAGATAAATCAATATCGATTTAACTACAGCGTGTGGATGCCCACTGGAACAGTCCGCGATTTGAACCCAGTGCATGAACTGACTGAAAAAAATATATACAAATTACAAACTCAGTGATATGATCTATATTATTTAAATATGTAATTGCAAAAAAAAAGTTTGGTGATCTTGAATCTACAACCTAATTTAACCATTGATCTGAATGACTAAAAGTAATTTTAAAACTCTCTAAAATTGATCCAGATTATTCACTTAATTAATCTTGTTATATAGTTAACTAATATAAGTTTAAAATTCAAACCCAGTTTAAATGAAATTAATTAAATGATAATCGTCTTCCTCAGTCTTTCACCCTAATGAGGTAGTTCTCTTGGGAGATTATCTTGGTGGTTTCCTTTTGCCTGTCGAGAAGGGACGGTTAGAAAAGAGTTATTATACTATCTAATTACATATCACAATTTTTTAGACAAACCAAAAAATGTATCGACACTTTTGGAACTAAAATATTAAAAGTTGACACAATGTAAATTATACTAAATGTATAATTTTATTCACAAACGTTTTCGCTTCCTTTTTCTGTTTAGTCACCTGACGATGCTATGGTATAGCGAAAACGTTTGTGAATAAAATTATACATTTAGTATAATTTACATTGTGTCAACTTTTAATATTTTAGTTCTAAAAGTGTCGATACACTTTTTGATTTGTCTAAAAAATTGTGATATGTTTATCAAGTTGCACTACTTAGACCACACTGTTATCAATTATCTAATTACACTAAAACCATTGCAGTAAACAATTTTAAATAGTATCCAAAAGTTTTCAAGAAATAAAAAAATTTTAATTTAAAATTTATTTTTGTGTTACAAAAACGTTAGAAAATTGTAAGTTTTACATTAAAATATTTAGAATGTACTTGTACTATTATTTGAAATAATATTTTTAAAATGTGGTATTATTTATTGTTCATTTTAGAATAAAAATGACATCATTACTATAAGACTGCTTTTAGTACAGACGCACCTAGGTCTGCCAAAATTTGTACACTGTGAGTTATGACTTATGAATATCTTTTAAATCGGGAAAATATATTATTTTTCCGACAAAATATCTCGAATTGTAATCTCTTAAAAATGCAAAAATAAAATCTGCAATACCCAAATAATGAACAAATATAAATATTATCTATAACAAATTAACATCATTTTTTATCAAAATCAAAGATTTTGCTTCGACTGGGCTTTGAAACGTTGATCTTGCATCGTAGGGGTTTGCGTAAATATTATTATTTTATTGAAGGATAGAAGGTACACTATTTATATTTATATGTAGGTAAGCAAATGAATGTATTAAATATTTAAATTGTTATTTGTGTGATAATATAAAATGTATTTTTAAAAATGTACTTTTTGAACGTTTTGCTATATTGTTAATAATAATAACTAATCATATATTATCAATGCTATATGTATAGTTCAAGAAAATTTAGAAAATTGCTACGAAAAGCTAGAAAGCTAACTTTTTGGATTTTAACAAATTCAAAAAATAAAAAAAAGAATCTCGTTTTTTACTCCTTTAATGATGAGATCTCATAAGATCAAAACATGTATGTGATGTAAACATTCCTTAATAGAAAAAATGTGGAAGGTTGTGATTTTTTTTTTTTTTTAATTATAATAAAACTTTTAGCATGTCGATTGAAAAAATTCAAAAGAAAAGTCAGATTTTTAGCTTTTTGTTTTTCTAGTATGATGTGGTTATATTTGTTTAAATTAATTTAATTTAATTTGTTACAATTTTAATAACTTATTAATTCAATAAACAAACAAAAATACAATGAACCTTATATTTGAACCTTATCTCAATCTGTAAAATAATTATTTTAGCTTGTTTATCAATGTTCAATTTTTGATTGAAAAGAATTTGAAATATTATAAAGTATTAATATTTAGTATATTTTTTTAATAAAATTTGTAAAAAGATAAATTATCTTTATAATTTTTTCTAGTCAATTTTATGCAGAGTAGAACGTAAGAATTCATAGAGTTTATTATAGGTCAATATTTTTGCTTTGCTATTTTTATATTATACATGTTATATAATTATATTTAAATGTACATATTTAAAAAAAAAATTTATCCTTGAGTTTTAATTTATTGTAATCACAAAATTATTACGAAGTTTTACTTTTTTTACCTAGGACATATTTCATATTACCTTAAAAATAATTTTTCCATTATTTTATTTTGTTTTAAAAATAACATTTCGCAAACTGTAGGAGAGCCAAGTGAAAACATTAGAAAATCTTGTTACTTTTCCGATTTACTTTTATAATTTGATTTAAATTTTAATAACATGCCAAAAAAATGTTGACCGTATTTCCTGGTTTTTTAAGATTCCTAGGCCACACTTATTCCCAAATTTCACAATTTTTTTTTACTTGCATGCATGCCAAAACCAAATGTGCCTTGTTTTTGCACACATTTGAAAAATAATAATAGTAATTTAGGTACCAAGTCCTGAAAGTGCATCTTTTTGGTATAAGCGTAGAAAATTATTTATAAACAATTATAGACTAAAGCGTAAAAAAAACAACAAAAAACTGGAAAATAAAATTTTAAAAACGAATACATTGCAATAATTTCCATAAAAAAATTTACGAAGAAAGGACTCATCGTTTTCTTAACAACTTTGAATATTGAAATGATACTGTCCATCACATTTCTAAAATAATAGAGCCTTCCACTGATAGATGATTTCCCCTTGTGGTTTTCCTTGTTTCAAAATGTTCTTTTTACAGGACAACACAGATTTACCATATAATCTCAAGTTAAAAATCATATGTATTTACATTGGCCCACTCAATATTTTAAACACTTCTACCCTGACTTTTACAGTACAATCACTGCCTGAGGGAAAGCCAAGACAACGCAATAATAGATGTGGGAAGTGATCCATTTACCTACTAGTAGTAATTCTAACTCTGTAAATATAACTTTAATGTATGTACCTATCGAAATCACAATACAAATAATTTTTCAAAAGCCTGTCTTGTAATCTTCTATCTTCATTTTCTACTTAACGTTATTCTCCAATTAATTAGATTATTTTGTTATTCTTTTGTATTTAAAATGGAAAGGTGTACCCAATAAATTTTCTTTTTGATTAATCAGTTCACCCCTATAACTTTAGGCTTTAGCCTATTCAATAATCTTGCAAAACGCTAATTTTGCTGTGCATTATTTTAGCGTCAATTTAAATTTGCCATCTATTGAAATTATAGAAAACATTCTTCCCACGTAAAGTTGACGTAACATTCACCAGATGTCCTCACATTTAATTGTGAACCCTATTTGGTTATTATGAAAAAGAGAGGTGTGCCTGAGTGCTGTGAACGTTTTTGTTAAGTGATGCTTTAATTTATATTAAAAAAACTGCCAATAGATAATCATAAGGTTAGTAGTGATAACACTATCTTATCTATATACGCAATTTTCTCGTTATCTTCAAAAATTTTCATTTTTCTTTATGTAATCGCAGATATGCTGAATGTTATCTTTAAATTGCACACACGACATGGTACTTTTTAATGAATTTTTCATACTTGACATTTTAAAATTTCTATAAATATTTAAATTTGTTTTCAAATTTAATATAAAATACCATATAACCCCAAAAGTGTGGGTGTTCTTTTAATTGTGCGTGCGCACCACAATTAAATTTAAAAATTAGGCCAATATTGTTTCTAAATATAAATAATTTATTATTTGATGAATTTGCATTAAATTAGTTGATATCCGATATTATAGTAAGAACATAAGTTTTTATTTATACGAATGCTCTTGCATCGATAGTGACTAATAATATAGGTGCCGAGAATTATTAGAACACCATCTAAAAATAGAGGGATGATAACATTTAGATCCGAAAATATGGATCCATCCACTTCCGTCTAATAGGAGCTCCAATTTTTTTACTTGTTTACGTTTATTTATTATCTTATGGATTACCTAAAAATTCTTAAAAACACAGTTAGTCTATCACCATCTGCTAATTTTTAGGTCTTTTGTACTCATCAATCATGAAAACATTTACTAATTTGAAGTTTTTTCGTCCTTGCACCGAATTAAAAATTCAGTTTTATACGAGGTCTCTTTCATAAGTAGTAACTTTTTTCATTCATTTATTTTCGTAAACCAATAGCTTGCAACCTTGTCTGTTTTTTACTTAAAAATGTGTACTAGTTTACCGTGGAATCTGTTTCACGACATAAAAAATATCTCTTTGCCAAGCTGCCAAACAAGAGTTAATTAAATTTTATTACTTAATAATTTAGGTTGGTCTACTCCATTTTGAATTCTTGTTAATTAAATTAATTTGATAGATCTACTCAGAAGGACTTCCTAACAAAGTGCATAAAATTCGTCTTTAGCCTTCACTTTTATGTTTGATCATGGATTTAGTACTAAAACTGTTGTATAATATGGAATAATGCTTCAATTTTAATACATGTAGTTTGGTGTACCTCAGAGGGACCTTTGTTCTTACCATAATGCAGAGAAGTTATAAATATTGCATTGCGGTAGCGTATGAAAATTTTCTACAAAATAGTCCATAATAGCATATTATATTATTTATCTTCAAAAGTTTAGACGTGGCAGCATTCAAAGTTGCAGATTTGAACTTTTTGGTTATTATCCATGACGTGAACGTTTAAATTGAAACCAAAAATCCAAAAAATTTGGGTTAAGAAGGGTTCATATAATTTGAATTCGGGCTTTGAATTGAATATTTAAAGGTCATTTTTCATAATAAAAATAATGCGACATGTACTATGTACCTTTCTTGCCTCAAGCCCTTGAATTATTGAAAATAAATATATTTAATGTGTATATAAAAAATAATTAAATTAATTAATAATTAAATGATGCTGTCGCAAACTTTTTTGTACGAATTGTCGAGTAAGTTTGTAACGAGGACGCCCGAGAATTTAAAATTAGCTCGTTATAAGCGGACTTCGCTGAAAGCGGTTTATCAAATGTTTTATTAATTTTCAAAATACATCTTTGTTTTTTGTTCAAAATCGATTTTTATGCTTAAAATTAAGGCACCTCCTTGAGCCTGTATAAAGCCAGGCACTGGACAATAAAACTGAAGTTTTATTCTTCACCTATTATTTAGTAGGAATCACTTTCATCTTTTTAACACAAAATAATAATTGACATAATCTGCAATAATCAATTTCTATTTATTGGAATAAAACTTGCATTTTAAATACAAGATCTTTCCGCTAATTGGATAGTACTTGAAGCAAATGTTGTAAGTGTTTTACGAATAAAAAAGTTGCCTTTCAAGATTTCTGATGTGAGAAACGTTTATTGTCCTGTTAGGTCACTTGAGGTCGAGTACGTTTAATATCTTATCAAATGTACACAGTAAATATTTTACTTTCTTTACCATTTTTAACTCAAAAAATTGTCATGGACTTACCAGATAAATAATTAAGCATAAATATGTTACTGGTAGATTTTCATTTCTCGAATATGGAAATTTAACCATTATTATAGACGTCGTAATTTATGATCTGTGTGGTTTTCAATAACAATAAATAATTGATGATGCACTGATAACAAAATCCATATTAGCGTTACCGATCCTAAAATAGCTTTTGAGTTCAGTTGCCCCTAATTGGAAATTATTTTTAGTAAAATACGAGATCATCGATTGCTACTACATTCAGTTTAATAGCTGCAAGAAAATGTTAAAAGCATTTTGTTGTTTTGTGAAGTAGTAAATGCACTACTTGTTAATTAAATTTTAAATTCTAATTTGCACCTAACAGAAATAGTTGCTCAATTAAGATTAAGCAAAATCCGGAATCGGAATACAAGTAAATAAAAATGTTACAAAGTCTAGAGCCGTTTTAAAGTAAACATCTTATCATCCACTTCAGTTGTTGCAGTGACAAAATGCAGACACGTTTTTGTGTCCTTAGACTTGAACTAAGTTTATTCATGCTTACATACCAACATATTTAGTGCTTAATAAAAATTAATTTAAAGAAAACGGACACATCTGTAGGTTCTTTTGAATTGTCTTCCATTCTTCCGACGTCTATAATCTCATGTCTCAACTCCTCTTCCATAAAAAAGATCCGCAGTTGTTTCCTATTGTCTTGGTTTCTTTTCATGTCCAACGAGGTACTCATTTACTGTTCAAAAAAATCTCATTTCTGCTGATTTTCATTTGGTTTTTTGCCCAATTTAAATTTGCTGTTGTCCTAATTTAAAAAAAAAAACCTTCGAAATTAAATTTTATTTATATTAAATAAAAAGTGTTCTTAATTGCTGTCATGTCGTAATAAAGAAATATGAATATACACTCAGCCCATAAAACCTAACTAAAACAAAGCAAACTTTTAAACGCATTCAAATTTAATCGAGCTTAATTGCTCATTATGTTGGTGCCGCAACGAATGATGAATTTTAATTTACTTTAAAATTTGTACGTATTTCGTTTTGTGCTTTAAAGATTTATTTTTTTTACAGGATGTCTTCTGTAAATCTATTTTTTGTAAATGTGTTACTAGTCCTTGTAAGTATAAATCAAATCAAGTCTGAAACTTTTGGGACAAATATTTGTATGACAAAAACAAAATGTGATGAATGTATCCAAACACCTTCTTGCGCGTGGTGTTCTGAACCTGTAAGTTTTGGTTCTTAATATTTTATAGTATTTATAATTTTGTATGAAATTTTATAGCCGGATAAATTTGGTGATCATCCAAGATGCTTCCAACCAGCTGGACAACTAGCACATAAAAATTGTGATCGCAAATATACGTATTTCCCACACAATACTTTCAATATTAAGGAAATAAAGCCGTTAAGTAAGAGCACCCATGACCGAGTTACTAGAGCAGCCCAAAACAACGTTGGTACTACTTATGATGACGGTTACACTACGTATTCGAAAACGGAATATACTCAAACCACTTTTACTGGAGATTCTTCTTCATCATCGTCGTCCTCTTCATCATCTTCTTCGTCGTCTTCATCTTCTTCAGGGTCATCATCTTCAGGATCATCGTCTTCTTCATCATCATCAACAACGACAACCACTACTACTACCACCACATCTGATATAGTACAAGTTAGCCCACAAAGAGTTGAAATGAAACTAAGAGCACGTAGGTTTTTTGAAAGATAAAATATTTGAATTACTCATTTATTCTATTTAGGAGAATCATACAGTTTCACAGTTCAATACGTACAAGCTAAGGATTATCCTGTCGATTTATATTTTCTTATGGACTTGAGTAAATCTATGGAAGACGATAAGGATAAATTGTCTTTGTTGGGAAACCGTCTTGCCTTGACAATGCAAAATATTACCAAAGATTTCCAACTTGGATTTGGAAGCTTTGTTGATAAAGTGGTTATGCCTTATGTTAGCACTGTGCCATCAAAGTAAGTAACTTTTTTCTAACGTTTGACTCTTTGTGTTGACTTAATTTTTTCATGCAAAATTTTTTTTGTTACTTATTGATGACAGGTTAGACAAGCCATGTACCAATTGTACTGCACCATACGGATATAGAAATCATTTGACACTCAATACCGATACCACTCGTTTTTCAGTAAGTTATTAATATTGTCACATTATTAATATTCCAACCTATCCTACCTTATTTCATTCCAAATCATATTTGTACATTTTATTTCCATTTTTCGCAAATATGTTTAAATTTTGTTGTATCTCAAATAAGGATTGTTTGCTTATCATCGATGGTTGTTATTCTAGTAAAATTATTATCGGTTGCTTTTCTTCTACTGTTTCCTTGTACAAACTACAGCATGATGTTTTTCGTTGGTCTTGTTAGCACAGTATTTAAAATTGAATGGTAAATTGATGGTGAATTTGAATACGAAATGACAAGTTTTAACATTTTTAAGTGATGAAAATAAATGGAACTCGCAGCTGGAATTTAATATATTTATTTTAATTATAATTTTAAAAGTGTTGAAACTTGGTTGTACCTTCTACTCAATAGATTTGCTTGTTAGTTGCAATTTCAGCACATCTGGATATGCAGCAATTTTTTTTCAGGATTACACAAAAATCGCATGTAGCATGTTAATGTAATGTGTAGGTAAAACAAAATTGTTTGTATTTGGTAAACACATATTTGTTTGTATTTCTACAAGAACTTTTCGTTGGAATTCCATTATGGCATCTTGGGTAATAAAATTAGAAAAAGAATTTTTAATTTTTGTGTATTTGCTAAAAATTCCAAGATCGTTTTGCATTTTATTATTAAAATCAATATCGTGAAAATGAAGGAAAAAATAAATTAGCTAACTATAAATTTTAAACTTTGTCCGATCATGGGATCTTAATTCATTATAGAATTAAAATATAATAAAAAATATTTTGAGTTTTAAAATTGTAAAAGATACTTTAGCTCTGGAAGTTTATAAAACAACGATTTTAACATTCTGTTAAATCCTTAAGTAACGTTGGTTCAATCAACCCTTAGAGAGAAAAAATAAAAAAAATTTAAAGATTTTTTCTAATTCTGCTACTAAAGACGCTATAAAAAATCCTTGTATTTCCAAAATAAACATTTGAAAACTTCTTGTAATAAATGAGATTGTAATTATTAAAGTTGTAAGTCATTACTAAACCAGAAAATTAAAAGACTTGATTTAATGGAAATTTATGACTTTCATCTTTAAAAAAACTATTTAATTTACTGCATGTAGGTGTTAGTTAAGTTTGTATTTATAGTTTAAATCATCCCTGCACGCATTGTTCTTCACCCTACGGTTACAGCCATTCAATGAAGTTATCAAAGAATTGGATTGCATTTTCAGTAAGTTCTGCGTGTTAATACAGCTTTTAATACTGGTTGTGGTGAATTTCACTCTCTTTATTAATGATTTCAGCTGCTCGTCCAAAAGTGGTGGTTCATAACAAATTTTCTAATGAAATTTAGCATGCACTTATACTGCCTTTTATCCAACTTTTCTTATCCTAACTAATAATTTAATTTTTTACAGATTTTTTAAATTATTGCTTCCATACTTAAAATATTAAAATTCAATTGTTTACTTTGGTTTGTGCATTTACGCTTTCACACTTGTTTTCAAATTAAAAAGTGATTCAAATTTTTTAAGTTTGGAAGCCAAGTCTTTTCTAAAACTGTATTTTGTATTGCATTACTAGGACATGGTAAAAAGTGCCAATGTGTCGGGCAATTTAGATGCCCCTGAAGGAGGATTTGATGCAATAATGCAAGCTATTGTTTGTAAAGAACAGATTGGGTGGAGACCTCAAGCTAGAAAGCTTTTAGTTTTCTCAACTGACGATGGTTTTCATTATGCTGGTGATGGAAAGGTACATATAGTTTTATACAATTTCAGTTCATTTCTAAACCTAAATTTTAGCTTGGAGGAATTATTCGACCAAACGATGGTTTATGCCATTTACAAGACGATATCTATTCGTATTCTAAAATTCAAGATTACCCAAGCATTTCTCAACTCAATTTAAAAGTTAAACAAAATTCAATCAACGTTATATTTGCTGTCACTAATAAACAAACGGATGTTTACGACCAATTAAAAGAGCATATTGAAGGTTCTTCGAGAGGAACTTTAACTAGCGATTCTTCTAACATTGTTGAGTTAGTTGAGAAGCAATATTCCGTACGTCGTCCAAGTGATTTTTAAGTACCGCTTTAAATTTATACCTTTTTTAGGAAATATCTTCGACAGTCGAAATGAAAGATAACGCAACTGGTGGAGTAATTATTAAATACTACTCCAAGTGTTTGAACACATCATCAGTTGAAAATCAAACCAATACCTGCTCAGATTTTAAAGTAAGCTATTTTAATTAAAACAATTTGTCTTTGTTCCTCATTAACCGTGTCACAATATCAATTTTTTTTAAGGTTGGACAAGTGATCGATTTTAGGCTGGAAGTTTTTCTTAAAGAATGTCCAAAGGATCGCAAGAAATGGAACCAAACAATACAAGTTTATCCGGTTGGTTTATCTGAGAGTTTATTTATCGATTTAGAATTGTTGTGCTCTTGTCCCTGCGAAAATGAAGGCACACCAGAGGTAACTTGGAATCGAATAAATGAAGCAATACCGACTTACAATTTTTTAATTTTTAGGAAAAGCTAGCTAATTCAGTTAAATATTGTAGTGGTGCTGGTAACCTAAAATGTGGAATTTGTGAATGTAATCCGACGCACAGCGGAAAAGATTGCATGTGTATACAGGGGTCTATACAAGAAAGGAAAAACACAACTGGTTGTAAACCTCCTGGATCTAAAGATGCAGTTGAATGTTCTGGAAAGGGTGTTTGTCATTGTGATCAATGTGTGTGCAATCAAGGAGAACACGAAAACCAAGTAAAGTTTGCTTAAAGTTTGTTTATTTGAAGGTTGTAATGTAATTTGTAGAAAATAACTGGTCCATGGTGTCAATGTGATAGCTTTGCTTGTTATCGTCATGCTGGAGAAATTTGTGGTGGCCATGGCAGATGTGACTGTGGCAAATGTACCTGTACTCCGCCATGGATAGGGCAAGCTTGTGAATGTTACAATGCTACAAACACTTGTTATCATCCATATAAGGAAAATGCTAAATTGTGTGAAGGTCACGGTACATGTAAATGTGGTGTTTGTGAATGTGAAGGTACGGATGAAGGCAAATACACAGGTCGATATTGTGAAAGATGTCCCGTAAGTTTCCTTTTTGTTATTATACGACAAGATTTCTGTAATCCAACATTTTAGAATTGTACTGAAACTTGTGATAAACTTAAACCTTGTGTTCTTTGCCAAGTTTATAAGTTGGGTCCTTATGATAAACACGAATGCTTTGAAAAGTGTGGCAACTTTACTCCAATTGAGGAAGATACCGTTCAAGCTGACGAACAAAATGGTATATTTCCTTGCGCCGGTTATGACTCTGAAGATTGTCGATATGTCTTCACATATAAAGAACTA
Organism: Rhagonycha fulva; assembly: GCA_905340355.1. Classification (NCBI taxonomy): domain Eukaryota; kingdom Metazoa; phylum Arthropoda; class Insecta; order Coleoptera; family Cantharidae; genus Rhagonycha; species Rhagonycha fulva. The sequence continues at coordinate 8,811,018 of HG996559.1, forward strand.
AACGAAACACATTACGAAGTAAAAACACAAAAGGAACGAGAATGTCCTGCTAAGGTTTCGCAATCATTATTTTAGAGTTTTAAACAACTTATTAAATTGAATCTTTTAGGTTTTCCTCTTAGGCATAGTGTTAGGCGTGATAGCAGCCGTAGTTCTTATGGGTCTGGCTATTCTACTGCTGTGGAAGTTGTTAACCACAATTCATGACAGGAGGGAGTTTGCCAAATTTGAAAAAGAGAGAATGATGGCCAAATGGGACACCGTAAGTATTTTAATACTGCATCATGTAGTAGAAATAAAAGAAAACTTTTTTAGGGTGAAAATCCAATTTATAAACAAGCAACATCCACGTTTAAAAATCCAACTTATGCTGGAAAAGGTTAAGGTGCTTGAATGTGACTACTTTTCAACTTCTTTCTTATTTTGCCTTCCAAATAATGTAAATACAGATTCTTTTCTCCCCTTCTTATGCAGTTTATGACGAGATTTAATTCTTGTTTCTTAATTAAAGTGTATTATAATGTAAAAATCTTAGTAATTATTACTAATTACTTAAATTCTAATATGCCATATTATTATTAAGTTGAAATGATTTGTTAGTTCTGTAAGTGTTATAACATATTTTTGCATTGTTATTCAGGCAGCTGTTCATTTTGACTTTTATTGATACTGTTGCTTATTTAAATGCTTTATTTATTTATTTCTTTTATGCTTTTAATTACAATAGGGCTTCCGAATTCAATATTTTTGTTTATTTACTCAAAAGTATAACTAAAATTATATAATTTTGTTATAAAAAATCGTTTTGTCACTTATATAACAGTATCGATAATAAAAATTTGTTTTTAATTTAACAGAAACGACGAAGAGGTTTATATTTACTAGTAATAATTCTTGAATAATTTTGATAGATTTATGTACTTAAAACGTGTCTTAACTACTTTAGTAGATTGGTGCCTTTATATAATATGTAAGTGAAAACATAGTTTTTAAAATATTTATCTAGGTATATTAGTTTTATAAGCACATCGAATAAACCAAATTTTTTTATTAATATAATAATTAAATACTGCCAATTTGTTTTTGAAATAACGGGCTTGTAATAAAAATTTTATAACTAATGATTTTTTATTTCTTTTTCAAACTTCAGCACTGAACTACCAGAAATCATTGAATAACAAATGGTTTTTTTTATAAATGAGGTAGTGGTTTCCAAACTACGCCCCCTTGAGAAAACTAACAATAATATATTGTCCTATGCTAATTTTGCAAAGAGCAAAAAAAAAGAAATGTACGCTGTTTACTAAACAAATTGATGAACAAAATTATAATAAACTGATTTCAATAATTTATTCTTATAAAAATCAGATAAAAGTTTAAATAAGAATAATTTTATGGTCTGGGCCGCCAATTGCCGACCCCTGTTCTAAACAGATACTTTTAAATCAAAATAACCTGCCGCTTAGAAACACAAGCAGAAACAACTACTACTATAATAAAAAAATTTTGTTGGGTATATCTTTTGATCCAAAATTTTTTAACTTGATATGCAATTCCAATTCTTGACATTCAAAATTTGTACGCACATGTGGCATTTAAAAAAAATAAATTCATACAATTCAATCTTTTGGCAAAATTGACAAATTTGAGATGTAATAATTCAAAATGATATTAGTTAATCCACATAAATTAGGAATTTGAAAATTTTCACCAATGTCGGAAAATTTAGCATATGTTAATTTTTCACAAAAAATCGACCACCCTAACCTAATGCATGCAAAACTATTTTTTTTAGTTCCAGTCGAGAGGATATTTGTCCGCATTCAATTCTTTTTCTCTCTCATTAACGTTTTCTGCCTGACTAGTCAACGTCGTACACTTTTGCGCCGTACACTGTACCCTAAATAAATTTTTATATCTTACCCGGAATCAAACCAAGCCTTTCCAATTTCAGATCGGCGTCTTACACTATTGAGCCGGGTTATTGGCTTTCTATAAATTTTTATACTCTGCCTGGGATCGAACCAGGTATTTGATACACCAAGCCTGGGACTTTCTTTTTTAAAGGCATGTGGGCTCCTTATTGTAAAATTTAGAATTAAAAATCTTTTTAAATCTCAAAATAATCACTCATAGTGCTTTTGGTTTCAAAAATGTTAAACAAAGTTTTTATCGCTTAAGCACCTGGATTTTTTCATTATTTTTGCAGTGTTCACAAGTATAACAGTAATACCCCGAACTTACGCGATAGATGGGACTGATGTGAGTGATAACCGCGTAAGTCGGGGTAAACTTCGTACATAAATTACTTTTAAGTGGGGGCCAGAGACGAAAAAAAATAATAATTCAGAAAAAAAAAAGTTTAACAAAATTTTATATACTATAACACAAATTAATGCAAAATTGTAAACCGAAGTTACTTTGAAGTAGAATCGACGAGATTTGAAAATCGCATAACTCCGGGTTCGCGTAAGTCGAGATATTAGGTCGCTGTGTGCGTTCCTCCTGCTGCCCTCTGGTAGCTCAAATAGATGAAACAAAATGAGACTCTTGACATGATATAAAATGAACGGTTGCCACCGTTTTATTCAAATTATTTTTGAATATTATAATATAATATTAGGGGTAATATAATATTATAATTATAGGGGTATTCACACTGACGTGCATATACCTTTGTATTTTTACACCATTGTATTTATCCTAGTAACGCCAAATAAAGTTGTGTATTACTAGACGTTGCTAGGATATTACAACGGTGTATAAATACAACACCAATACCTGCGTCAAGCCAGCACTCCCACTTTCTCCAAATGAAAAATAAAATAGTTACGAATTTTGTGTACAAAAAGAAAATTTTGTGCTTTTATTGTTTCAAAGTTATATCCATTTTAATGGTGCCACTTCCGTTTTAGCGTCAAGCTAGCACCCCCACTTTGCAACCAGTTACGCTACACAAAAAATAAACATACCAGCATTTTGTGTAAATGATGTGTAAATAAAAGCAGGATTAAGTTTTTGTAATCGGATCAAAAATTTTAATCCGATAAAATAGAATTCAAATAGAAAATGTTTGTACGGTACTTGCCCGGAGTACTCAAAATTTGAAATGCTCGTAACTTTGCAGAAAATAAAATTAAAATGATGGGAATGGAAGCTCATTCAAGCTCAAATGAATCTCTATCGATAGACATCAATTTCACAAAAATAAATTCAAAATAAGAACGAAAACATGTCTACAGCCCCCCTCAAGAATTTCGCGATTAACTCCGCGACGGTTGAGGCTCAAACGAAAAATTTGGAAGCTCATTGATGCTCAAACGTTTGACACCAATTTTACCCCAAAATATCACTTGGGAGGGGCTAACATGTTTGCAGTCCTATTAAGGAGCTAGTATGTCTACAGCCCCCCCCCCCAAAGTTTTCGCGAATAACTCTGCGACGGTTGAAGCTCAAACAAAAATATTGGAAGCTCATTGATGCTCAAAGTTTGACGCAAATTTTACCCAAAAATTCGATTTGGGAGGGCCAGCGACATTTACCTTTTTCTGGCCAGACTTTAAAGTAGTTTTAAAACAATAAAAGCACAAAATTTTCTTTTTGTACTACACAAAATTTACACATAATTTACACAAAATGCTGGTATGTTTATTTTTTGTGTAGCGTTACTGGTTGCAAAGTGGGGGTGCTAGCTTGACGCTAAAACGGAAGTGCCACCTTTAAAATAGATATAACTTTGAAACAATGACAGCACAAAATTTTCTTTTTGTACACAAAATTCTGGTATATTTATTTTTTTTGTAGTGTTACTGGTTGCAAAGTGAGGATGCTAGCTTGATGTCAAGCCAGCAACCCCACCATTAAAATGGATATAACTTTGAAACAATGAAAGCACAAAATTTTCTTTTTGTTCACAAAATTCGTAACTAATTTTATTTTTCATTTGAAAAAAGTGAGGGTGCTGGCTTGACGCAGGTGTTTTATAAAACTGGTTAGTAGTCATTACAAAAAAAAGATAAAATTGAAAAGTGCAAAAAAGTCGATTATACTATTATTATACCGGGTGCTGAATGAGTTAGGCGAACATAGGATATTAACGTGTAAAAACTTATTTTTGCAAATTCCTGCTTCCCTAATTATTTTAGAGAAAAATTGAAATATACAAATACAATGTAGAAATATAAAGTACGAATGATAAGGGCATTAGATTTTATCTAGCTTTTACGTAAATAATCAAAAAATTCTTTTGAAATTGTTAAAATTTTTATTTATCAAACTGGCCATGTATAAGTTTCCAAGGTAATATTCCATTTTATGAAATTAAAATTTAATAAAGTGCAAAACTGTAAACAACGTGCAATTGTTTTTTATTACTTATCAAAAATAATTACCTCAGAAACTTACATGGCAAGTCTGATAAATAAAAGTTTTAACAATTTCAAAAGAATTTTTTGACCATTTACGTAAAAGCTAGATAAAATCTAATGCTCTTATCATTCGTAGTTTATATTTCTACATTATATTTGTGTCTTTCAATTTTTCTCTAAAATAATTAGGGAAGCAGGAATTTGCAAAAATAAGTTTTTACACGTTAATATCCTATGTTCGCCTAACTCATTCAGCACCCGGTATAAGCAAGCGCTAACAGGCCATGGAGGCCCAGGGCTGATTACGATAAATCGCCATTTTCCTGCTTAATTTCTCTCGTAAACTTTTGCGTATGTGACACAGCCGTATTTACGGTAATGACGTCGACACAAATATCAGGATTCACCACAGAGTGTAGATATTCTCCGGAAGGCCGGGCCAAGAAATTCTGTGCAATCCGCGATTTGAACCCAAAATTTCCGCTCTATACTCAACCAGCGATCACATCAGTGGCGGCTCGTGGCAAATATTTTTGGGTGTTCTGCATTATAAAATTTTTAGTAAAATTCTAATGTGAGAAAAGATATTTTACTACCAAAATTTGTTAAACATTAATTAATTTTTTACTTGAATATAATTTATAATTTTTGATAAAACATATTTGTTTTTTTTTACTTCGTCAGTATGTTTTTTATATTTATCCAATATGCGGAATATTTGTCTAAATTTACAAAAAGTTGGAAATTTTGAATTTTCAGTTGGAAAATTTAGGATTGCTCCCTCCTGAAAAAAGTTGGTTGGGCACGTCTCTGCCTTAAATAAATATTCTTATTGAATTGTCTCTTATATCGTTATACCGTGACTTTTGCCTTCCACTTCAATAATTAATTCAGGTTTAGGATGCTCCTGTTCTTTTATAGCTAATTTTTCTTGATAATTAAGTTTAGAAAACTTATTTTCGCATAATTTAAATATAATATTCATTTTTGAAAAAAAAACACAAAATTGCAACTTTTGATTGCTTTTAAATTAAATTAACACTAAGTAAGTACTAGATAATTCACCAACTGCAGCTTTAAAGCACTAAAACTAGTGAAAGCAATCGTTGCATTGATAAAAACAGAATAAAATGTTGTCCTTATCTTTGAAGAGCTGCAAGAAGTGCAGCACAATTTGTCATAATTTTAGCGTAGGAAATTATACGATATTATATCCGATATTATACGAAGCGTAAAGTTTTAACGTTACGAAGTGTGATTTTCGATCACAGATCTGCGTAGTCCGCCAACGATTTTATAAGCATACCTTGTCTTGCATTTATGCTTTCATATTTATTTGGCCGACTGACTGACTCAAAAGCTCTGTTCGTTTGTATAAACTAACCTGAACCGAGCAAGTTAGTGCAAAATAATACTGCACAAACTTGGATAGTGACGTCATAGAAACGTGTTCAGTTCAAGTTAGTGCAAGACAAACGAACAGATCTAAACACTCGCAGCAGATTTATTTTTACGATAATATTTATTATTTGCCGATTTCTTTTGGTTGTTCTGCAGCTCTGCAGCACTTACAGAGCAGCCGCCACTGGATCACATCACTCCACTGCTGTGGCTATATTATTATTATAATAGTTAAATAATTATAATAAGGACTGGGTTTGAAAGAATTAATCACGATATTATCATTTCAACACACATATAACTTGCAATCACTATTTATCTTTAACAAAAACAACGAAAAATTGTATTTTAATCGCATCTGATGAATCATTAACAAGTTTTAAGCGCAACTTTTTGCAACTTTCCACATATTTGCAACTTTTACCTCTGGTTATAACAAATGCAATTTTTCGTATTTTAAATGCAACAAAAAAATTGCCCTACTAATCAGTGATTAGTAATCCTTCCAAGTCCATGGTAATCACATAAAGCAAATCCCAATTTAGTTCTATTACCGGCCACTCCGAAAAAAATTTATTAATACAATAATAATTAATAAAATAAAACCTTTTTTTTTCAGCAACAACATTTTGCACCAGTCCACGTCCCCCTATAGACTTATTCCCCAGTTTGAAAATCGCTCCAGTATCTTCCAAATTAATTTTATATTATTTTTAAGAATTTAAAATAATGTTTTAAAGTTCTGCTTGACTTTATTTCAAATAAATGCGAAGTCTATAAAAAAACAATAATCACCCATTTTTACTTTACCATACTACATCGTGTATGAGTATACGTAGTAAACTATACCATACGTAGTATGGGAAAGTATTGTAATTTTATATTGTTTTCAATGTGATAGGTATTTCAATAAAGTTTATTTGGTTATGCTTTTTATTGATACATTTTTTACTTCAATTTTTGTTAAAAATATGATGTGACACAACACATGACTTCCCCATTTGAAAAAGTAAATAGTAATAAAATACATTTTTTAATCCCCCCCCTCATTATCAGTCCCCATTATGAGCCTGCTTCGTTTTAGTGCTCCACTAATAAACTTTCTCGTTTCTAAACTTAAAAAAAAATGGTTCGATGATAAGAGATTTCTCTGAAATTCTGAAGTTGTGGACGTAACAAATACCTAACATATTTTGAAAAGTTTGATAAGTGGAATTCTTGAATATCATTGGAATGCATATGAACTACTAGGTAGAATAATCAAAATGAATTTTCTAAAATAAAAACTGCTTTTTTACGTGGATAAGGTGAAAAATTCGCGGCCCAATAAAGAATAATATCGGATGTAATTGTTCGACCTCGGGAACGTTTGTTTTTTCGATCACAATACTTTCACATTCCCTGTATGGTAAAGCAAAAATTATTTAAATTTGTTGATTATATTAAAAATCTTGATTATTAATTGGGCTTTTCTGTGTTAATTTACCGTTATTAGTTTTTTCGCATTTGCATAAATGTAAATTAATACTGTTCATTTAGTGATGCGACGGTAGCGGAACCACCAAAATAAATCTTATGGATTACCTTATCAAAGTCTTATCGAGACTTACTCACCTTTCTTATACATTATTTTGTACCAATCTTATCTAAATAGCAGATCAAGATATTTGCTCTTCCTCAAATTTTACCCACTAATAAAAAAAATTACCATCTAATAAATAAAACATGAAAAATGACCATGATTCACAATACAAAAAAAACATTTGATACTGCAAAGACAAAATGACATTAAATTTGCCCTTGATGACAAACAATAACAATATGCACTGACGTTTCAATAAGAGGTTATGTTTATTATTGATTTAATAACATTTCATTGATAAAATATAAATTAGCAAATAAAAATATTTTGATAATACGCAAAAATTATGGAATTACGTCCGAGTGCCATGTGACATCCGAAAATAACCGAGTGCGGATTTAAACTTGGTATGGTTCGAAATCGAAAATGGGTTCTTATTTCGCCATTTCGTTGTAGTTAAACGTTTTTGCACATTGACTAATTTTGGTTAGTGATTTTCATTGTTTTTAATATACACGTAAACATTTTAATATAAATTCAATAATAACATTAATAATCGGTGCTTTTATATTTATCTGTGGTTGTGCGTGTGGGGGAGTGTAAACGACCATCATAATAGTGTAATGCGTATTTTGTAAACAATAGAATTATCTTTTTTAAAATGGAGGTAATGAAAAATGCAATTAATAGATGCATTCGTCGTTTTATATCCAACCAAGAAGTCGAATCTCCTGTAACTAAATTAGATTCGTATTTTAATTCCGTTCATAGAATTATAACATGGCAAGACGTCGATTTGACCATCACTGTTCTTCTCATCGTTCAGTTTATTTTCTGGTTTGCATTCTATTTATTATACTAAGTTTTTTACAATACAATATTTTTATCATTTTTTAGGGTAATTGCCATCCTTGAAATACAACTCTATACCTTATTTTGCTCTTCCATGTTATGTGTTGTACTGTGTCATCTTTACATTGAAAATGGTAATATCAAAAGTGCACCAGGACCCTACTCCAATTCGGGAGAAAAGATATCCGTTTTTATTAAGTCGAGAGTTTTGTATCTACAAAAATTGAGACGAGAAAATCCAGCAGCGGTAGGCTTACTATTCTTGATTGTACATAATATATTCTGCCAACTTAAAATTAAATCTCTTTTAGTTTTGTATTATGATGTCTGGATTATTCATTTTATTATCCTTCATATCTCGCTATCTGACAGGACTACAATTACTGTACTTGGTAATCATGTCGATGTTTGCCGGACCTCTAATATCATTGAAAAGTCCCAAGTTTCTTGAGAAAATTTTAGAAAATATGATGTATGAAGGTAACCAGTCTTTAGCCTATTTCAAATGCTTCTAGATTAATGTCCCATTTTATATTGTAGATGTACTTGATGAATCGGATTTATTGTTCGATGATTTCGAAGAATGTGACCATTACGATATAGAAGCCGTAGATGCTGATCCTAACACAGGTATTGCTACAAAGTCATATGTTTTTGTACGTTAGCCTACGTAATAAACTGAAGCATTTGTAAAACGTTCGCTTATTCATGACGGCATACTTTCCTAATGAGTTCATACATGATAAGAAAATAGCTGTAAACAATATTTCTTTGAATTTATCCTTCAAAGGTTTTACTAAATGAATGACCTTGATCTTGCCATGCAATTTTACACAATAAGTAAACAATATTAAAAATTATCACACGAATATAAATTCTGAATATTCCAACATATTTCCAGACAGGTTTTTCAACATTGTTTAAATTTGATTAATTTATAAAAATGTGACGTTGAAAATTGGCAAATTATCAACATAAATATAGATAATTTTATATTGTGTGCAATAGTTATGGTAGGTAATTGAGCTGTAATTTTTTTGTTACAGAAAATTGACAATTTTATTTAAAAAAAAATTCAAAAACATCACAAATTTGATCTAAGTTGATGTGTTTATTTTCTTATTTAACTGCTATTAATTCTGATGATTATTATCATTAAGTGACGATTAATCTATTATTTTCATAACAAAAAAAAGTAGCATGGGGCCCCCCTTTCAGAGCTCTAGTTCTGTAAAACGCAAGCTCAACTTTGTAGTGGCAATAATTGGAAGGAAATACTCAAAATAGTAATTTATTTTTATATTTTTAAAATAATATGAATCATTTGTAAGACCACTGACCCCTCTGAAGGAAACTAAAACTTTTTGTTTTGTTTTTTATATTGAATTTTAATTGCAAATTAGATTTTTAAATCTTGCTCTACAATTATTAACAACCAGATTTCTACTGGAGGATTAATTAACATTAGCATACTTTTATCAAATTTGTATTAAGACTACTTCATCATATAAAAGAGTGTTACTACCCGAAAAGGAAGATTTAATAAATTTTTATTGTACCTCTGACAAAAGTCAAGGTTTTCTTATATAATTAACTATGATTAGGTTATTATATGGTAACAAATCATTGTTCAAAAAATTGATGTTTTCAATATTTAAAGGTTAACCACATAACATTTTAGAATAAGTAAATAAGTTCTTGAAAATGTGGAAAAAGTTGACATTTCTACAAGAGTGCATTTACACAGTCAACCAATGTTTTATTTAAAATGATTAATTATGCATTAACTAGCGATTACCAGCAATCATATCATTGCTCTCCTGTCTAGCCATGCAAACCTGGCGGTTTATGACCAAAATGTCAATAGGCACACTTATATTGAAGCCAGTCATAATGGTCTAATGTGGCATGGCTTGTTTACCAGGTCCATGATTCTTGATTGGTATGTACCCAATTCAAATACTTTTGCATAGATGGCTAGAAACGTTCGTCTTTGCTCAGTGAGTTTTGCAAAACATGAATTATCCTATCTGAGGTAGGATATGCTTGCCGAAAACGTTTACCTTTGCATAGTGACGTCATTCGTGAGTTTTAACATGCGCAAAGCATGAAGCATATTCTACCTTAGAAAGTTATTATATAATAGCTGGAAGACCTATCCACGGACGGGCAGCTTGCCAACATTGAAACCTCGATTGGCGTGCAACTCGATCCCAGTGGAGGTGATGACCAACAACAAAGATCAATCAGAGTGCGTTGCGTATCCTAAAAAAATGAGGAGCAATGTGCTGGCCTTTTATTTTTGTGATTATTAGGGTTTTTTCAACCAGTTCAGAAACGTTCATGCGCATTAGATAAATAGGAATGGTTTCTATCCATTGCGCATGAGCGTGACCGTACATTGTAGGGTTTATTTTTGTTTCCACTCACAGGCTGCACGTTAATATAAAGATAAATTAATTTATTTTTATAAAGAAAATTATGTATGTATAAAAACTTTAAACTTGGCATTCAGGGATCACGTAAACATAAACAACCTTGAGACTACCAACGAGATCCCAGGATCTGTGTAAACAAACAAAATGTTAAACTGACTTCAACATCGGTACCTCTACTTATCACCTAAACAATATTTTTCTTTTCATGAGGGACGAAGTACAGAATACCCACCTTGACTCACACTGAAATACTTCGAAATTGCACGTATAGAAATAATAAGAGGTAAAACCAGCTAAATAAATAGTAAACAATTAAATTATAAACATGTTATGGATGACTTGCAACAAATGTTTTTAGTCGATTTTTTAGAAAGGGGTCATCGTCAGTTCATTCAATTCATTTTATTCAAATTAAGATCCCACAGACCTGGCTAAAGCAAACGCGGTTCAGAAATATTTTGTTTATTTACACTAAACCGGAAGTTAAAGCAAATTTGTTCTTTGTTTTCCGCCAAATTCTTCATTGTATAAAGAAAACTACGCTTCCACATGACCACCTTGGTCTGTGGGATCAATCCTTCAAACTATCACAGTCATATTTCTCGCTATTTTGTTTTGATTATTATAAAATAATATCGTAATTAAATTTGTTTTCTCTGCCAAAACTGAAGTAACGGTATGAAAATTAAAAAAAAAAAATTCTGATATGTTATTCTTTTTATTTTATTTTGGATAATTTTTAATTAAAGTCATTAAAAGTTAATTCAAATGTAGTTTGTATATTATACTGAATGTACCATTTTCTAATTACAAAATTAAATTTCAGATTCGATTAGCAGTTTACTTGAAAACGAATTAATTGTAATGCCATCTCATTCAGAAGTTGACGGTAATGCAGAAGAACTTACAGAATCTAAATTGTTGGAACTTATACCTAAGAGCGACTCTTCAGACTCTAGCTCTGATAACGAACACAAAAATATAAAATTCATACCATCTCATTTCGAAAATGAGAGTTCTTCAGATGAAGACAATTATTTGCCACAAATTACTCCACAAATTTCCACCACTGACAACACAAACAAATCAAAAGAAACAAATAGTGACAGCGAATTTGAAATTATAGATTACATTGAGTTGGGAGGTACATCACCTCAGTAGTAAGTTAATGTATACAATTATTTTAAAGAGTGCTTAGTTTTGTGATATTTTTTTATGTTACCTAAACAAGGTATTTATTTTATTAATTAGATTATACAATTTTAAGTTGATTTTTAATCTATCCTTTAGATTGCTCGATTTTTTTTATATTCAATAATATGCTTATTGTTAAGTGACTTTTTTGGGTGTAAATTAACTATCATATAATATTTTTACAATTAGGAAAAAACGACTAATTAATTGTAATAACTGTTGTGGTATTATTTTTTTTCAACAATTACAGTCCTTGCACTCAATTTATAATAACAAAAAGGGTTTAAAATTATATTTTTATGTATTATGTACATAAAGGATGAGCTTCACAATCGAATATTGTTTTTCTCTAACTTGCATGTAAAAATGACACTTCCTTGAAAAAATCTTTGTTTTTTTACCTGTAAAGATAAACTAAGGAGGAAATGTTTGAATTATAATAGAAATGGATCACTGTATCAACTGAAGAATTAGAAATACTTTTGAGTTGTTCTCCATTACATGCTAACAGTCCATGCTAATTAATTAATTTTTGGTATCAACTATTGTAAAAAATGGTTTAATCCTGGAGACGCACCTGAACAGTATTTTTGATTATTTCATTGTTAGTTTTATATCAAATCAAAGCTCAGTTGATTGAATTAAATTGTAGTAAGTGGAGTTAAAATCAATTTAACATTTGTCAATTAATGAAAACGTCGACAATTGAATTTTTTGAGTTGTAGAAAGTGTATCGAGTTCCTTAATGATTGATAACCAAAAAGCTTTGGGTCATCCAAGTGAAAAATTTTAAGATTGTGATTCAGATCATAGTAAAAATTAACATATGTGTTAGATGTAGGTGCACCTTTTTAATGTATCACTTGGATGTTTAAGAGAAAATTGACTTTTCTGTTGAGAAAATATCGTTTCACTTGGAGACCATGTGGGCATTATTTTAAACCGTTTTTAAAATTACTTAACTAATAAATACAAAAACTGTCAAGTTTTAACATTGTACATTATTGTCCAATATTTGCATGTACATAATGTGTTGTATTTAACTAATGTAAGTATTTACATGTAACAAACTGCATTTGTCATTGAATAAAAATATCAATATTTTACAATATCCAATAAAAAATAGTGAAACAATCGAATTTTTTTAATCTGACATTTCTTCATTGGGCTCCATGTTTATTCGTTTTGGTAAAACACTTTCAAATGCTTCTTTGAAAGTTTCTCCTTCGCACACCTTCAATATAATTTCAAACACTAAAAATAAATTTAGATGAAAAGGAGCACTACACTTTCAGGGTTGCCACAAATATATTCATAAAATGTGTTAAATGGTAGACAAATCCGGGAATAAATGAAAAGTTTCTATTGGAAAAATTAATAAAACCTTTTTTATTAGTAGCCAGCATAGAAATTGTACAACGGAAAAAATATGGTTTTCTCATTTGTTTGTAAAAATAACTTTTATAATAGTAACTTAATTTTCAGCCTTAAATTTCAAAATTTCAACTAATCCTCTAATGGAATTTTAACTTTTTAAATGGAAGGTCGGATGATTGCGCGCTAAATAGATTACAAGGTATCATCTTGCACATGTAGGGATGAACTGTAATATTGATGCCCGGGATCCGACCCGCCACAGTTTATATCAGTGGCGTAACTAGTCAGTGCTAAGTAGGCGACGTGCCAGAGATCTTTAAGCACGATCGACCGGTCAACGCATGTTGCTCGGAGCAAATGTAGGTGAAAGATTCAATAAGTGTAATTGTAAAATAGGGTTGAAAAATAATTCAAAAAATTTTTCGGGAAAACTTAAAAATTATTAGGTTTTAAAAAAGAAGTCATTCGCTGTGAATTCAGAAAAATATGAACCAAATTGTAAGCCGGGGCTAAGTTGTCTTATTACGCCACTGCTAAGAAACTATAGCAACAAAAAATAAAAGAGGAGTACGGGGGGTTCCATTGTGTTAGTATGATGAGCTAACCAGGTCTTGGTCCGCGAGACTTACCATTAATGGAGGAGTCATGGTGGCCCACGGGTTAAAAAGTTGCAGACCCATTCCGTGGGGTATTACAGACTTTTAATATTGGGTTGACCCCTTTCCTTTATGCGTATCAGTTGAGATAGGTTAAGGATGAGGTTCTATATTTTTTAACCAATTAAAAAAGACTCCTAGTTTTTTTAACAATTAGGGAGTAAGGGCAGTAGGAAAAGTTAAGCAGTCTTGATCCAGAGTCTCAAAGAGTTGGTCAAGTGAGTTACAGTCGGTCCTGATTGAGTTTGGAAGAGCCAAAATATTAATCTACGTGGGAGGCTTATGCTTCCTATCCAGAGTTGCCACAGAGTTCTAAGCATGAAGTGAGTGAAAAAATTGTGTAAATTTTCAAAAAAAGTGAAGTGTATAGAAATTTTGAAAAAAGTGACAAATAGTGTAAAAATATTTTACTTCGGGCAGTAACGTAGTAAGCCCACACCACAGATTCTAGGGCAAGACCCACAGCGGGCCCCCTTGTTTAGAATCGGTGTTTCGAACTGCTCTTTGGGCATTTGAGAACTTTTTCCCAAAATTTTTTTGAAAGATCTTTTTTTGTTTTTTTAACTCCCTAGCTAAATTTGCCAATCAAAACTTGCAAACGATTTAATTTTTTACATATTTTGTACCTCTCGGCCTTTTTTTCCAAAAAAAAACAAACTATTTTTACAAGATCTTTTCTAACCAGTTCACATTTCCTCCGAGCAACATACGTACTATTTATTCCGTGTATAGCGTAATTTTTTGTCGAAAGCAGTGACGACTCGATTTTCACGTATGTTTACTGCATATAAATAGCCTTTCACTCTGCCTTTCACAAGAAATTACACTCTAACATGATTGCTTAATTTTCTTGGTGGCCCAGCACCACCTCCTGATACGTCACTGCTTTTGGACCCCTAGGAGTTTACGGACCGTATGCTTTTACACACCGGTAGTTACGCCACTGCTGACGCGCATGATTGAATTTATGAGATTCTTTATTTTGCGTGTACAGAGGTGTCAAACTCATTCCAGCCGTGAGAATTTTTAAAATTCTATTTACTAAATTTTTAAATGTATCAAAAAATTTAATTTTTGTAAGTGAAATCGTAAAAAAAGTGAGTATTTTTTAAAAAAGTGAAGAAAAGCGTAAGATTTTCAAAAAAGTGAATAAAGTGATAAAAGTGTATCTGTGGCAACCCTGCTATCCCACCTTGAATACAAACTGAACGAAATATGTATGACGTCACACATGGGATGGTATAGAAATATCTGTAATCGGTGAACTAAAATAAACCATGTAAAGTTAATTTATGTTTGCTTCACTGCTTGAAAATAAAGACGTGTCTAAAATATGAAATGGTTTAAGGTTTTGCCATTATATCAATTTTACAAACGTACAGCACAGTAACTAACCAAAAACTAAAATACAGTGGAACTTCAACATATGTCATCCTTTCAAAGAAATACACAAATAGCTAAAAATGTTAGTGGTGCAATTTCTATGCTCACTACTATAAATAATTATAAGTATACTGTCAAAAGTATATTATTAGTCACGGGTATAGATAATTCTTCCACAAGAAAATTCAAGTAATGATTACTGGAAAGGATAACGTCATATTTAAAGTACAAGGCATATTTAAGGCCTACAACTTCCAAGCCAACAGGGTGTTCAAGGTTGATTCTAAAAAATTGTTAGGGACTACTTCGGATCGAAATTACATGAATCGGAAACCCATAAGACATGACGCACATGAATAAAATAAAGACATTTCATTTATAACTAATAAGTGTTTGTACTTGAGCAAAGAGATTATGCAAACCCATATAATTTTGAATAGAAAATAATTAAAAAAAATATTTTAGATGTAAAAAATAATAAATTTTTATTACGATTTGCTATTTTTTGTTGAATTAAATTTGCCAATATTAATAATTATTCTGGAATGATAAACTGTAATTATTTTCTTTGGAAATTAATGCATGGCAACCCTGCAACATAGAAAGAAATAAAACTTACCTTGATTAATTGTAAATACTTTTCTAGTTTTCATGTTAAAAAATTCTGTAATTGGTAACTGGGCATGTTCTATTCCTTGTTCCACTGCTTTTTTATAACAAATACCCTGTTTGAAAAATCAGGATGCTTAAAAAGAAATTCCCAGAAAATTATTTTACTTACTTTGTGCGAATTATGGTCAACCAATCCACCGATAATGTAAATTTTATTTTCTTCTAACTCTTTGACAACATTATCGCTTTCGCTAGTAAGATAAACTAATTTATCTTTAGGAAAAACTTGTAAATAATCTTGGTCGTGAAAATTCACATCCCAATTTTCGTAACCCACATGTTTTGTCATTTCGTCTTTACTTTTTCCAACAAAACTTGTGAGATTTAATTGCATGGGTGATTTCGACCGCCTATTTATTGTATAAATTCTCAAAATTTGTTTAATAACCTTCCCGATATCCTAAAACAAGAAACTTATCCCAAGCAAGATTTTTTTTCAAATTTTCAAACCTTGTCGATCATAAGATGATCAAAACTTAAATCGATAATAATACCGACTTTGCACGTACTATCTATCATTTTGCCTCTTTTCAGTTGCTTTCTGGAAGGACCTAAATCAATGTTGTTTAACTTGGCTTCGATTTTTTTGTTTTTAGTCTTCAACTTCTCTCTCGCTCTTTTTTCTTTCTTAACAGCCTGCCACTTCAACATGCGATGGTATTTTTTCATTTGAGATTTAGTTAATTCGGAAATTTTAACACCGTTAAACAGTTCTTCGCTTTCGGTGGCTTTGTTGGGCTCCTCCAAATGAGGTTTTTTATTAGATGGACTTAGACTTTCTTCACATTCTGATTCTAATTTATGCTTGACGGCCTTCGTTTCCTCTGAAGTTGACATGATTTTTTTAAATAACACTACTTGTTTGAAAAATATGTGATCGAGTGAAATTTAACCTCAAATTTTACGCAATTTGAAATTTTCCAGCACACGAAGGTAAATTACTACAAGCAAATTTTACTAGATGGCAGTGCCACATTTTAAAAAAGGAAATTGGAATGGCGTTTACAGCATTTACCTAGCCGGAATGGTTTAATTTTACATTTTTACGATGTACTTTGTGGAACAATATTTGATAGGTGCGGTAAATATACATCTTTTATTATGATTTCAGTGGCTCATCTAACTTTTTTGGTACGTATATCATAATGGCCGAAGGTTATGTATAATGACCGTGACGTGTTCTTTTACGGACAAAATATATCTACTCCCTATTATAAAATTATTGAAGCATCTGAATGACTGGTTTAGGTTTCAAAAACATTTTTCAGGTCACAAAGTTATACAAAAATTTTGGCTTTTTGAAATAATTTGAATACTGCACTACACCACGAGAATATGGATCCCCTGCTACTCACATTTAGGGAGCGTTTTAACGAAAGTGTATTTAAAATACTTAAAAATAAAGCCGATAATTGTGTTTTTATAACGAAGGAAAAATATTTTGACCTGATAAATATTGTACGAGAATTGAAAACAAAATCGTCTCGTAAGACTCCAAGTGACTACCAAAGATTAAAACGTTACGATGTAATTCAAGAGGGAAATTGTGACAAACTCATTGCTCCAATATCGGAAGACAATCCGGATGTTAAATATTTCGTGTATGTAGAAGAAATGTTTGATATTTTACACGACACACATTTAGCTGTAGGTCACGGAGGAAGGAACAAAATGACACAAGAACTCAAAGTCAAATACAGAAATATAACAAAAGAATCAATAATGATCTATTTGAGCTTATGTGAAACATGTGTTAAAAATAAACCCACATGAGTGGTGATTCCGAGGATGTTCGATAAAAGCGAGGTAATTTTATCTTGCTAAATTATTTCAATGTCTGGCTTTCTTATTTTAGATGAAATTCGGATCATACGCCTACGATGTGAAGCCATTGGAAAACGACAGTTTAGACAAAGAATTACGAGTAGAAGTTTGTATCAAAAATGTTGTTGATTCAAAACAAATGATCACATTGAAATTTTAGATGGAAGAATTTCCATTACTGAATTCCAATTTTGAAGAGCAAGAAAGTGAAAATACAACGGCAATAAATTATTCTGAGATGCAAAGAGAAAATGAGATTTTAAAACGGAAACTGCTATTGGCAGAACATAATCAACAAATGAAAGTGATTCAATTGCAATATGAAAACGAGCTACTGAAACAAAAATTAATAAAATATAAACTTAGGAAGTACGAAACAATAAATTGTAGTGATTGAAACAAAATTTAAATTAGGTTATTTATTGTAATTACATATTTATACTACAAAATTGAATCTTTTTTTTTCTACAAATTCAAAGTGACTTTGTCAAATCCTCTTTGATAATAGTCGGTTGGTTGCGATCGATCCGATACTATCGGGTATTGTGGATCTCCTGGAACGACCCTACTTCTGGATTGTTTAACTCTCCAGCCTTTAAGTCGAGTCCAATCATTGGCACTATATTTAAAGTAATATACGCAGCCAACAGTAAAACCCATCAACATTATAAATCTACCGGCAAACAAACGATACGGGTACACTCCCTTTCCGAATGCTGGTTCTAACATTCTGGCCACCAAATCCAAAGGTGCCTTGTATATGCGGCGAATTGGGTTGGTAAATTCCCTATGCAGTTCTGGTACATGTCTGGGTTCATTATGAGATAAAATTTGATCTTTTAGCCACTGACTTCTCCATTCCCGTTCTTCGCAAGTCATACCAATACATCGTTCTCTTTCCGAAACCATACGCCCAGCAATTTGCATGGGCTTCACACCTCCAGTTTCCGAACTCTTCGTTTTCATTGTAGTTTTTGAAAGAACAATCCAATCCTCAAATTATATAATTATGTCGATTTTATTAGGTTACAAACTGAAACTGCTCCATCTGAAGTGACATCCAAAACAAATTTTTTGACAATTAGAAACAGCGACCCTCAACATTTTTTCAACTTTACCCAAAATTCGGTAGACCACCCAAAAATGAATATAAAACTCGAGGTGACACGTCAGCATAAGCATATATGAATTGAAAAAGTACTTTATTAGGGCTCTCATGGCGTGGCAAACGCATGTTGCTTGGAGCAAATATAAGCGAGATTAAAGC
Source organism: Rhagonycha fulva (assembly GCA_905340355.1). Taxonomy (NCBI): domain Eukaryota; kingdom Metazoa; phylum Arthropoda; class Insecta; order Coleoptera; family Cantharidae; genus Rhagonycha; species Rhagonycha fulva. The sequence continues at coordinate 8,830,031 of HG996559.1, forward strand.
AAAGACTTTTAATTGATCTATTGATAGTTAATTAATTGTGGATTTGGAGCATTTTTCTTGGAGTAGTAAAAAAATTCAAGAAGTTTATTTCTGAAATAGAATTTAAAAAAAATCATTTCATGTTTGAGAATCACTGTGCAAAATTTGGCATTAGTCGGCTTGGTGCTGTCAAAATATGTGAATAGTCACTTTTACATTTCGTTGTACTCAAATCGTGAATTTTCTATACGAGTGTTTTCTAAGTGAAATAATTAATATTATAGCGGACATTAATTAAGATGACCGTAATAAATAAGGTACGCAGCTAATTGTATTATTTATTTTGTAATAAATTTGTTTATTCTATTGTTTATTTCATTTCTAACGATGTCACGTCAAAATTTTAACGCTTTTTGTGGATTTTAAAAGTTTTGTAAAAATAAAATGGGTTCTGAAGTGTCTTTACCCACTACGGGAGAAACTTCCACTTCCACAAAATTAACTAAAAGCTCCATCCGGCTTGAGGTGCATGCTAGGCCAGATACACATGCAGCAACTCTTAAATCTCGAGTATTTGTAATTATTTTTTATTAATCTTATTCTTTTTTTGACTTACAGATGGATATCGATGGGCCTTCCCTCAAAGGCGAAGGATTTCGTTCGTATTACATCCAAAAGATTGAAGAACTTCAGCTAATTGTAGCTGAAAAGAGCCAAAACTTACGTCGTCTTCAAGCACAACGTAATGAGCTTAATGCAAAAGGTAATTTTAAAATTAAAAATTTGTAAATGATTCTTTATATTTATGTATAATTTTAGTTCGTATGTTACGTGAAGAACTCATGCTGTTACAAGAACAAGGCAGTTATGTGGGAGAAGTGGTTAAACCAATGGACAAAAAGAAGGTTTTGGTTAAAGTGCACCCAGAAGGAAAATTTGTGGTGGATATCGATAAAAATATTGATATTAATGATGTGACACCCAATTGCCGTGTTGCATTAAGAAATGAAAGCTACACTTTACATAAAATTTTACCAAACAAAGTAGATCCTTTAGTATCGCTTATGATGGTTGAAAAAGTGCCTGATTCAACATACGAAATGGTTGGTGGATTAGATAAACAAATAAAAGAAATTAAGGAGGTTATCGAGCTTCCAGTTAAACATCCTGAATTATTTGATGCCCTTGGAATTGCTCAACCTAAGGGAGTTCTGTTGTACGGACCACCAGGTAATTTTATTTGGGCAATCTTGAAATTAATATTTAATATGTATTAAATGTCTGTAGGAACGGGAAAAACTTTATTGGCACGTGCTGTCGCTCATCATACAGAATGTACATTTATTCGAGTATCAGGATCTGAATTGGTGCAAAAGTTTATTGGTGAAGGTTCTCGAATGGTGAGAGAATTGTTCGTTATGGCCCGTGAGCATGCCCCTTCCATTATTTTTATGGATGAAATTGATTCAATTGGTTCTTCTCGTATTGAATCGGGCTCAGGAGGTGATTCCGAAGTACAAAGAACTATGTTGGAATTGTTGAATCAATTAGACGGATTTGAAGCAACAAAAAATATTAAGGTAAAATGAATTTGTTTAATAGTTTGGTAAATATTAAACTAGTAAATTGCAGGTAATTATGGCTACAAATCGTATCGATATATTGGATCCAGCTTTGCTACGTCCAGGCCGTATTGATCGTAAAATTGAATTTCCACCACCAAATGAAGAAGCTCGTTTAGATATCCTCAAAATTCACTCGCGAAAAATGAACTTGACTAGAGGAATTAATTTAAGAAAAATTGCAGAATTAATGCCTGGTGCAAGCGGTGCTGAAGTTAAGGTAAATAACATTAAAAAATGTTTGAATTTCAAATTACACATTTTAATAATTTTAGGGTGTTTGTACCGAAGCTGGAATGTATGCATTAAGAGAACGTAGAGTCCACGTGACTCAAGAAGATTTTGAAATGGCTGTTGCTAAAGTTATGCAAAAGGATTCAGAGAAGAACATGTCGATTAAGAAACTCTGGAAGTAATTGTATAAGTAGGAAACTTGTAATAATCTGTAATTTTTTTAATAAATGAATAAGTGTACTTTGAAGTAAAAATATGAAATTGAAACACAATAAATTCTTGTTTCAGCTCAGGTTTTAGACTCATATTTTTTTATTTAGGTTACATTTGATCCATCAATAACACTGTAATGCCTGCTGTACATGGGAGCGCTTGCCCTGCCTTGATGGTCTCGATCCCAAGTTGGTTTTTTAGGTTCGAATCAAAGGGTTTCACTTGACTTGCAAGTGTGCCTGTACACTTGACTTGCGAATGTGCCTGTACACTTTCGTTTGTGCCTTATACCGTGTTGTTCTGCAAAATGGGGTGGAACAATGAATCGTAATTAAATTTTTTAATTCCGAGTGTGCAGGTGGCATAACAAATTAAATATTTTTTTATTCCACTGGGTTTACAGTATGTAATAATGATAGCTCACTTCAAACTCAATTCACATCAGGTTTATTGATTTTTAAAAATTTGTACTAAATTAGCAACACTAAACTTTAATTTTCATTAAAAAACTTATATAATTTTTTTTAGAACGATTAACTTTCCTCTGGTAGTCAGTCCTCATAGTATCTCTGTGAAAGCACCAACAAAAGTCTGCTGGCATCAGATCTACCCCGATAATGGTTCTAAAAAAAGAGGATAAAAGCTTACAATTTTAACTTGGACTTTATTGGAGTATTCTGTTGACGATACGTGTGCTTTTAGTTACTCTCTGTTATGGGGCGTGGCAAATAAAGCGGCTACTGTAGTTGACTGTATGTCTTGTTAGAGTGAACATCAAGCAAATAACATGGTTTAGGAATGCTGTTTGCTTAAATTTCCCGATTTAGGTTATTTTTTGGTTCAGGAGTATATTTTTAATAAGTTGATCTGTCTCAGAGATTCACATTTTCTAGGATTGGGTACGCCCCCGAGTTGAAAACTGAACGGAATTTGAAAAATGTGGTTTTTGATTTACATCTCGATTCGATTTTGTGTTTTTTGACTCCAAAAATTAAACGTTTGAAATTGTTTTTATACGAATTCTTACTTATTTCGATCTGATAATTTCACTAGAGCAGTCGGTTTTTACTCGGGCCTGTTTTTACTGAAGTATCTCTCTTTCAGGTTCCATCGTTCTACGTAAAAACGTAGTGGCATCATTATAATAGCGCCTTCAGTGAGGTGCTCCATGCTTCTCGGTCATGTGGTGCTTGAGTCGCTACATGCATAGTCTGTCCCGTTAGGGATTTGATCTGATCTATCCATCTTGTTGAGGATCTTCCTCTCGAACGCTTTCCTTTGATCTTGCCCTGGATGATCAATTTTTCCATTGCTTCTGGTCTTCTTGCAATGTGTTGGAAATATCGTAGGACCTTAGATCATCTATACAATATTGTATATATGATCGAAGCGTAGGACAGACTGGCTGATCTTATGATAGTTGGCAACCGCGTTTTGACGCTTAGCTCATTCAAGATGGACACGTTTGTGCGGTGGGCCGTCCAATGCGGTATTCTCAGCATGCGCCGGTATGCCTACATCTCAAAGGCTTCAACTCATCTTCTGTCGTCCACCTTCATTGTCCACGTTTCGGTCGCGTACGTGGCCACAGGGAATATCAGTGCCGACAGCAGCCTTATTTTCGTTGTTCTGGTAACGGTTGTACTTCCTTCTGAGTTGGAGATCATGGAGCTTAGGTATATAAAGTTACGAACCACCTCAAACCCCATAGCTGTGTGGATTTCGGGGGAGTTGTTGTTGGCGCGGTCTACTATCATGATTTTTGTTTTGTTGTTATTAATATGGAGACCAAAGTTTCTGCTTACTTCGGTTAGTCTATTCATGATAATTTCAAGTTCCTTCAGACTCGACGCAATTATTAGAGTGTCATCCGCGTATCTCAAATTGGAGATTTTCCTACAGCCTATTGTTATTCCTCTGTTCCATTCGGAGATCACCTTACGCATTACATACTCGGAGTATATATTGTATAGTATTGGCGATAAATGCATCCCTGTCTCACACCGGCACTTATACTAAATTTTTGCGAATACGTCTTATCTATACGAATTCTTGTCAAGTTTTCTTCATATAGTTTTTTTTATTAGATGTATCAAGTGACCTGGTACCATATCTTCAAGGATGCTCCACAATTTTTTCCAATCTACAGAATCAAAGGCCTTCCTATAGTCCACAAAGCACAAAACCATTGGGACGTAGAACTCGCGCGCCTTTTCGATGATTTGACGTATATTTATTATAATGTTCTCTAGTTCCTTTCCCCGGCACAAATCCGGCTTGTTCTTCAAAAATTTATGGCAAGAGAAAACTCTTCAGTCGTTCGTTGATTATGTGGAGCATTATCTTGCTTGCATATGGGATTAAGGCAATTAACCTGTAGTTGTTACAGTCCGTTGATGAGCCTTTCTTGTGTAATGGAATGAATGTCAATTTGCACCACTCCTCCGGCCATTTTCCGGTTTGCCATATGGTTTCACACAACAGGTGCATCACTGTCACTCCAGCCTCTCCCATCGCCTTAATGAGCTCTCCAGTAATTCCGTCTACTCCAACTGCTTTTCGATTTTTTAGTTTCTTTATTGCTCTCTCGATCTTAGGATGTTTGGTTCTGCTCACTTCTCCTTGGTGCATCTGAATCTCTTGGCGGTGCGTCTCCAAACAGTCCGGCGCAGTACTTTCTCCATTCTTCAACTATTTCTCTGATATTTGTGTATGTACCATTTTGATCTTTTATGATCTGTGTGCGTTGTTTAAAATCTCGTGACAGATATTTACCTTCTTGTAGATCTGGTGCTGATCCTGACGGTGCGCGTGTAGTTCAAGTTCTGAGCAGATATCCTTGATATGTGCTTGTTTTTATCGTTTCTACATGACCTTCTTATTTTTTTGGTTTAAATCTTCTAGTGTACGTGTCTTCTCTGGTGATAACGGCCTTACGGTTTTTTGGTGTCTTTGTTCTTCCAATAATCGAATCGTCTCGTCTGACATCCAATGTTTCCTCTTAATAGAAGTTTTGGGTGGGACATACCCCTTTGTAACCCTCACCATCCACTCTTTAATGTTCCTCCACATCTTTCCCGGATCTTCGCTCATCTTCGGTACCTCAGACTTTCTAAGCATTTCTTCAATGGCCTATGAAGTATATTAATTATTTAAAAAAATTGATTATCGTTTTAAGACAACGTTTGCTACCCCTTGCTGAACAAGAAACAACCAATTAAGTAGGTATTATATTATATAAAATCAATATACCAAAAACAAAATTTAAATTTCTTGATGGAAAATATGGCAACCCAAACAAATCATTGTTGCAGTAATCTCCATCACAAGTAAACGTTAAAAAGTTTACTTACAACATTTTTTTGGAAAATAATCAAAATTTCAAGTGTAATTTAACAATAATTATTTAAAAATAATTCTAAAATGGCTTGTTGCCCACCTTGCTGTGGTCCGTGTTGCCCACCTTGCTGTGGTCCGTGTTGCCCAGTACCAGTATGTCCAGTGTGTCCCTGTGGTCCTGCACCACCATGCCCTTGTGCTCCACTAGTGGTTCCTTGTTGTCCAGCACCAATCGTCTATGTTCCAGTTGTTACCCCAGTTTGTCCACCATGTCCGTGTCCATGTCCCTGTCCTCCGCCACCAGTAAGTCGTTTTAATCTTTATTTTCAAATTAACTACATAATAAACTTTTTTACTTTTAGTGCGGTTGCTGAATTTTTTTTTCAATTAGGAGAGGAAAGGAAAAAGTCAAATTAAATTTATGGGTTACTTCTCGAACTTTATAACTACTAAGCCAACAAAAATATTAAGTGATACTGCAATAATCTGTTTAAAGTTTTCTAATTTCAAATTCTTGTCTATATTATGTACCTTTTTATAATAATAAATGAGATTTTTTTAGAATTGATAGCTCATTATTTGGTGACTTTACTGGGATTACAATAATACAAAATGAAGAATAAAGAAAGAAAAATTGGGATTCTTTTGTGTATGTTCATATATATTTTAGATCTTTGTAACGTATCAGCAGCTTTTTGTTAAAATTCCCAAATGGTAAAATAGCCGTTAAAGCTAGACACAAAATTGAAAATTTAGGCATTGAGTTACCTGCAAATTTATTTTACCAGAAAATATTTAATGCCAAAACGGGAATGGAGAGATTTGTAGGTTTTTTTTGCTACATTTCATAATATTTAATTTCTTATTTAAATTTTTATGAGAAGCAGGAAGAGATAAAACAAAAATAAATAAGTGTGGGCATTTAGTGCACACCTTTATCAGTTTCGCGTCTAATAAAAATATAAGTAGTAATTTTACAATAATCTATTTCCTTAGTTTATAACTTAAATAAGTTTTCCTATGAATATGGAAAGCCGAGGTCGGAGGTTCGAGAAGAAGAGGAAGACCGATGAGTCGGTGGAAGAACGAAGTGAAGAAAGATTTGAGACAGATAAACATTGAGAGATGGGAAAGTTTGGCAAAGAATAGGAAGAAATGAGCCTACTATCATGAGCCTACTAGGCTGGTAGTGCTGTTAAATATAGAAGTTTTCCTAATTCCTATTTAAATTCATATGTAGAATTCTCCGATGTTTAGCTACACTTTACTGAACGCTTCGTCAGCTTCAGAAACTTAATTAAAATAAGATAAAATAAAAAATTATCTAAAGCAACAATTTTTTTTTCAATGATGACTTACAGTAAAAAGTGAAGTATATAAAATAGTACCTAGTAAATAATAAATTAAATAAATAAATGAAAATACTAATAAATTAGTAGTTTTTGGTATAATGTAAAATTTTATTCGAATTCCTATTTGAAACGAAATTACTTACATTTATTCCTCTTAAAGGAGTCCTTCATTTCTAAGTTTGGTACTCTGCCGTGTTAATTCTAAAGGGCGTATCTGCAATTTTTGGCTTTTTGAGTTATTGCTGGCAAACGCTTCCCTGCATGTAAATCTATCATTTCGTTAAGTTCAGAAGGCTAAACTATGTATAGATATGCTAGAATACATCTTTAAAGAAACGGCGTATCTGCAGTTTAATGTGTAATTTTAGATAAAAAAGGCGTAACCAACAATGTTAGATTTAAAAGACGTATCTACAACTACTATTTTGTGTAGATACGCCCTTTCTTTGTAACACTCCATTACTTGACTGGCAAAAATTATCTATTCTGTGACTGGCAGATACAATTCAAATTTTGATGGTTACACTTGTGAAGTTCTGTTTGTTTTTTATAATTTAAATATTGTTACGTGTTTTAAGTTTTTCGGTTATCAGTTATTTAGGAAAAAGTTCACACAGTATCTTATTTTGCAGATACGCCTTTTTTTCTTATGAGTTTTATTAATATGTGTTAGTCAGAAAGGGCGTATGTATCAAAAGTCCCATTTATAATCCTGATAATAAATATTTAAGAAAACGATTTATTTCATTAGGTTCTGCCACAGATATAATATGAATCTAAAACACTAGTTTTCTGTTTAATTCAAACCATGTGATGGCACACGGAAATTTATAAAAACACGATTTCCCAACAATTAGCTTTTTGCAGATACGCCCTTTAGAAGTAACACGGCAGTACTATCGGCTAAAATAACAGCTACCAAGATTGAATTGCATTCAGTAAATTCCTCTTTTTAGACCGAAAATATTTCATACCAAGATGTGATAAAAGGAATTCAATTAATAGAAATGAGATACGTTAAGTTTGAAGAATAATTCGAATTCCTTGTTTAAATTTTTATGAGAAGCAGGAAGAGATAAAACAAAAATAAATAAGTGTGGGCTTCATTGCACACCTCTATCGCAGTTTTGTGTTATCAATTAACTAATTAAACTAATATGAATGCTGATTATGGTTTCTCGAAATCTTTTAATTTGTTATAGTGATATTACCGGTCACCACAATTATGATTGTGGTTTAATACAACGAAAACAATTACAAAGTAACACATATAAGTATGTAGATCTACAACGAATTTCCTTCCTTTTTTGTATTATATTATTTTACACTAATTTATTTAAATTATAGCACAGTTTTCTTTGTTGATAGGTAAGACGTAGTGCATTCTCATATCCTTTGATAAAAATATAGAACTGTGTCAGTAATTATCAAATGGCCACATTAGTTAATTATATATCAGTCTACAGTACTCCGTATCAAATACTGCAAAGATAAATTTAGCATTTTTAATTGTCTACTAAAGATAAAAGACTGCAAAATTTAAAAACAGATATCAAAAATATTGTTGCCCTAATTTTTTATCGTCGAATCTTTCTATAAATCAAATTCAAATTTTTTTATTGTTTTAGTAGGATACAATTTGTTTCTAATATAGAAATCCCTCGATTTACGCGGATTCTAGTTGCACGCTCCCGATTTTATAAAACTTCGAATTGCGCGGTAAGTACCTACACAACTGCAATTTAAATTTTTTTAAATATGAGTGCCCAGGCGCGGACATATCAACAGGCACTTCGGTGCAAAGCCCAAGAATCAATAGGTGTGAAAGCACAGGAACGTTTTCCATTTTATTTTTTCCCGTAGAAAGAACACTCTATTAACTCATCCAAACTTATTGAAGAGTAATCACTAATTACCTATTTTGTTTTATAACAAATATAAAAAAAACTTACACAGACACTTTAAAAATTAGCAAAGCAATAAATTGTGATAAGGTTCATGTTCAAAGTGGTTTAAGTAATAAACGCAACTACCAAACCGTTTTTCTTTGGACCTTCAAATAAAAGTTAATTTGACCACATTAGTTAATTAATTGGGTACTAATCAAAATCGATAAACAATGAAAAAGATTAACAAAAAACAACAAGATTATAAAAATAGTTTATTTATATGAAAAGCTGTTATAAAAATAGAAAAATCAATGCCCATATAAATATTGCACAGTTGCCTTATTGTTATTATTAAAACAAATAATAAAATTTATAAAACTTGAACAATAAATAACAAATTAAAAATTTCAAGTATCCACTACGTTGTAGTACATACATACAGTGTGGAATAAATGGTAGTTCTTAACATTTAATATTAATCATACCTTACTGGTCTTTTCTCACAGCCATAGTAATAATATGATAGTATAAAAAATATTATAACTTAGAAGTTTTACTTAGCATTGCAGCATATCATGTCAAGTACAAAAGGCCTTGCGTACACATTTGGAACATTCTAAAACTGATAAAACTATTGGATGTTGGATATTGGTTCAATATGACTTTTCATAGGTTCAATTTATTTTTCAAAGTCCAACGGATTTATTTGGTTTATCTGATTCTCAGAGCAAAGATTGGGCGATTTTAACGTTGAAAATCACATTAAAAGACATGGAAGATACACATAAGATCAGTCTTATTTCTGTAATAGTTTAGGGTTGCATAATAGTTCAACGATAAATAATTTCTAATGTCACTGCTTCTGGTTATATAAAAATTCTTCAAGATTTTTAAATCAGAAGAAAATTAATATATTTTCCAACAAGTTGGTGGTGCTTTCCATACAGCAAAAGCTAAAGAAATTATAGTAAAACTAGTTAAATCATTTAAAAGTTGTTTTGATAAATATTTTAACCATTTAACCTGTTCTCATAGAGCGCAAGGCCTTATTTACATATTTACCAAGCAATGTTTGTATTTTCTTTTTCAAAAATCTTATCCAGATTATTTAGATCCAGACTATTATTTCTAACAAAAACTATTTCATTTACAAAAAATATTATCATACTATACAGATAAATCAGCCTTATTTTAATGAGGGAACAACGGCGTTTGATCACTAACATAGTTATTCCATATATCATAATATTGCTGAGCACTAACGTTAGTATCATGTATACCTTGCTCTTTCAAAAACGACTTCCATACCTATTAAATTAAAAATTAAAAATAAAAATAAGCAAGTCCAAAAAGCTTACATTTTGCTCGGGTTGAGGTGTGGTAGGTACGAGATTTCCCAAAACACCTTCTCGAAAAATTTGTAGCTGATACAGCAAATAATAAATAGTAAACATTTTATCTCCATCTTCGATCTAAAATTTAAGTTCAACTTTAAAATTCGTAAACATGGTTTTTCGGAGTTACTCACTTGAAAAGTAACCGATTGCGAACTACAACATAATGTAGGGTATAAATTGTATTTATAATAATTTGAAAGTACAGTGCTACCAGGAAAAAACATTTTCTGTAGATTAAAACCATGAAAAGTTGATAATCCAAAATTATCTCGAGTGTCTGATGGGTAAATTTTTAGAGTGGCTAAAGTTTTCCCTAAAAAAAAAGCAACAATTTCTATAATTCTATTTAAAAAATTTAACGAATCTAGACCGACAGTAATGTGCTTTAATTCAATTTATTACTGTTAACTATAAAATTATCAATTTGTCAAGGTTCAATTAAACTTCAAGGTATGGTCAAGTTCATTGTGAATTACTTTGTCTAATATTTTACTTTTGATTGTTATTGTAACTATATATTTTGTAAATCACAAAATAAAACATAAAAGTAAACGAATTTTTGATAAAACTTCAAATTGCTTCCCCCTTCCGGTAACTCCTGGGTTACGAAAAATTATAAGTAGTAACCATATCTATACTTTAGAATCACAAAAAGAATAAAATTAATTTAGGCAGTTGTGTGATTAGAAATCAAGATGATTTTAACCCACCAGGAAGTAGTCGGGAAATTCCAATGAAGTGGCAAAACTTATCATCAACATCCTTAAATTTTATAGTTTTTAGATGGATATAGTGTTCATAAATTCATATGCGCTAGAATAAGATCATATACTACGTTCAAAAATGGGACGAATATGCCCTATACGTCTAAAATGCTTTCCAAAAGCAAATTCTAAAAGCTAAAGAGTAGAATAATAGGAAAACGATATTCATCTGAATGTAAAGCTTTAAATAAATAAAAGGTAGAATAATCATTTAATTTTAAAGGACCTGTTGCTCAGAATCAATTTTGACAAAAGTTATTCGACACCGATTCGATGATTAACCCTTTCAGACCCACAATTATTTTTAACAACAATACCAGAATTTTGTTCATTTTATCATATTAAAACAGAGAAATAAAAACAAATTAATGAAAAGGCGGTTTTTCAGAGAAACCACTGGTAACAAAAGGGTTTAAATACAAAATTTGAAGGGTCTATCAAAATATGATCAAAAATAATTAAAGAAAAATTGCATTTCAGAGAACATCGCATGTTCTACAGTTCGTCGTATTTTTAAACATAGAATATGCTCTTATTCTGGTAAACAGTTATTATTCAACACCCTATATTCAAGCACTATAAAAATTTAAGAATATTTACAAAAAGTTTTACAATAGGTATTCAAAACCTATTGAAATTTTGCCTCCTTTTGGGTAACCAAACGTTTCAAGATGTATCATTTTTCCTCGCAATTACATAACGTCGATCTAGAGCACTGGTTCCCAACCAGTGGTCCGCAGAAGCCAAAATATGGTCCGCGAACGAACGGCAGGGATGCTTTTGAATCGAATTTACTTGAGTCGTTTTGGTGTAAAAAAGCAATTTCTGATAATTAACTTCGAAAAATTGCCTTTTTTTATTATTTAGTGGTCCCTGCTAGCAAAAATAATATAAAAGTGGTCCGTGACCAAGAAAAGGTTGGGAATCCCTGATCTAGAGAATTAATGAAACAATCTTTTTTTCCAAAAATTGAAAATTTTCCATGCATTAATATTTTTGTTTCATTTTGGAGTATTTGATGAAAAGTTAACTTAGCTTCCTCTATTTCCCAGAATTTTTAGTTAAAAATTTCGTGAGCATGCAATGAAAACCCATAAACTGTATGAACTATTTCGACGCTGGAAATAAAGGCTGGCCGCCATTATCAGAAAAGGCATACAAAACAAATGTAAGTTTAACATAAATGAAATAATAATATCGTCGTGTTTATAAATTTTGTTGGGTTTATTTTAAACATTAAAATTTCTACAATTATGATTTATGTAGAAGTGATCTCATACTCAACATCTACAGTCCACCCCAATTCATATCCAATATTAATTGGGTCCCTTATTACAAAGTCGCGATAAGTAAAATGCAAAACACAAACTTGAGTAGTGTTCATATAAAAATTATATTAATAAATTAAAAATAGTATAAAGAATTTATATTTACCCAAATAATAATCCTCCATATTCCAAAACGTAGAATCCACTGTACATAAACTTTCATTAGAAAGTTTTTTTTGAAAAGCTGCCAAAGTTCCGTTACTTAATAAATACCCGGCTTGTCCCGAATTATATGATGTACCCCAAAATGTCATGGCGTGACCCAAGTAGTAAGATTTAGTAGAATTTAAAGCGGCCACTAAATGACGTACATTTTCGAGAATAGCAAATGTATTATCGTTTACTATCAAAATCCAATCAAAAATATTAGAAAAATTATGCAACGCTTTGCATAATAATGGCCACGATGCGTTGCTTTTATTTTTTTTAACAATTGGTATTCGTTTCTTTCCTAATTCTAAATTTATGAACACAACGTCGTTACACTGCTTACTCCACGTCCTATTTGCAGACAGAGAATTCTTTTCGTTACGAACTAATATGGCACACAAAACTTTCACATTCTTAAATAAATACTGGGATTCCGTTAAATGCTGATTAACACCGTATCGTAAGGAGTCCATAGAAATAATTTTACGTTTAACATTAACTTTCTTAAACCAAATTTCGTATAAATCTATAAGAGATGAATTTTGAGGAGCGTAATTTTGCATATTACTTATGGTTCTTTTGTGATGCAAAACTGACAAACCTAAAGCTAAAAAGATTCCTATTAAGAAACCACAAACAAATATAATTCTAATAAAAAAATTAAACATATTGGCCTAAATTAATTTCATGTCGTTCGTATTCACACTTCAACATTTTAAATTTTAAGGTTATGTTGACAATTTTTTGTATGTCAACATTACATTTTTGACAAAGACATAGGTGTATCAAATTTATTTTCGAAAGGGTTTCAAGTTGAAAAGAAGGTTAAACAAAGAAAATAAGCAATAGATGATAAAATATGTTAGCGGCAACAGCACCGGCGCAACTAAGGTAAAATAAGTTTTTGAAACTATTAAGTTTTTCATATTATTAACCATTAAAAACTAATAACTTCTGAAATTTTTTGAGCTAATTTTGATTTTGGGGAGCATAGCATAACAAAATCAAAATTTAGAAATTCCTTTAAGTAGCCCCTAATTACAACGTTTAATAAAGTAAAAAAGAGAAAAATTGAAAATGAACTAGATAAAAAAAGGTTCCTAATAATAAGCAATTTTTAAATCTCATTTCTAAACCTTTCAAAATTAAAACCTTGTACTCAAAAGCCGATTGGGTGCAAGAGACTTTCAGAACTGTAATCAGTTATTTAGTAATTTGAAAATCTATCTACCTTGGCTTTGATATGCGTCATACTTTTGCGGAACCTCATTCTAATGTAAATTGAAACCCGTATAAAAATAAATTCAGCAATTTTATTTTATAATTTTTACTAACTCGAAGGGTGTCATGTAATTGGATCAAATTTAAAAATTCTAAATTTATATATTCACTTTCCCACCACGATAACCAGGGGCTTTTGCTTTGTATCATTGTATCTATGTCTTTTGGATTCAGAAAGTATTTGGGCTTATTGGAACTATTGAAATAGGTACTCAGTATGTATGTAGGTACATAACTAAGGTATGTTTGTATTTTTAAAAATTTTAAATTCAAGTTATGGAGATCTTTGCTTAATACCTTATATGCGATAAAATTCGATTAAAAATCTTAATATTGTGTACAAATTATAATAATTATTATTGAAACAATAAATAAATCTGTTTTATAGTTATTGAATTGAGCTTTTATATTGACCCCCTCCCTTCTAATGGGAGTAATAGTTATAGTATAGATAACAGACTAAATAGGTTTGTTTCAATTCCTGTCTTGTGACTAAATACATCAATTTACGTGATATATATTTCCTGATATTCTCTCTCTTTACACCTACTGAATTTTACCCTCTTATTGTAATATGTAATCTATAACTGCAATTAGTAATTTTATACAGTTGAACTTGTGTGGTGGTCGAGTCAATATAGGAAATTTATTGCAATAGCAATGTTATTTTAGTGTTAATAAAAATGAAGTACCATTTAGTTATTATTTTAATAATAATTCCTTTTAATTTATTTTATACTAACGGGTACTTTTAATTAAAATCTTATTTTTTGTTTATTATAAAAGAAAATTTTAGTGAACCCGAGCCTGATCCGAAACCTCAGTATGTTCCAAAATATCTAAAAGATTCATATGATTGGGCAAGTTCTCATGTTCCTTCTCTGAACGCAGATTTTTCGCTTGGTTTTGGACAAGGGTATGTTAACTTTTTTGGCAAACAATTTAAATTCTGTATAATAATAATTATCTTTTTTGAAAATGTACCTACCTAATTTCGTTTATGTGGCCTGACTTAAACTTGAAAGATTTCAACGTGTTGCAAAGGATTTATTCCTCTATACTAGTGAAAAATATTACTATTATTATTATTAATAATAAATTTTATTAAGAATAACTTATAAGTAGGTGGAAGATTATATGAGACAAGGGCTTTTAATAAAAGTAGTTTATTTGTTTATTTTACTAATTTTATATTGGTGTGACTAGAAATAAGCAAGACGTTGACACTTCTGGAGTGAAAACTTCTGGCGTGAAGACTTCTGGTGTGAAGACTTCTGGTGTAAAAACAAAAACCAATAGTCAGAGTCAATCTGGAGTAAAAACAGGAGGAGGAGGTGCATACCGAGGAGGTAAGTTAAACAAAATTTTTTCGTTTAACCCATTCAGACTTAGAGTACACTACAGTGTACTCACTTTATATTAAGGGGTTACATACAGTCAAGTCATGAGGTCAAAAAAGCAGTTTTTTGAGATTTTTCTTATAAGTTATAAATAGATGTATTTATTTGAAAATTTTTCTACATGAAAAAGCAACATTTAAAGAACATTTTAGAATTTTACTGCCACAAAATGTGGACAATTAAATCACTGGTAGTAGATTTTCGAAAACACTTAAAAAAAAACTCGTCACAAAATTATCCAAAAATGAAAAATTAAAATGATTTGGTTAATATAAGTTTATCTTCAGACTGAAAGAATCCATTTTAAAAAATATGAAAATTTCCATTTTTGGGATTGTGTTTAAATAAAAGTGACGATTTTTACTCAAACAATGGGCCTATAGTTACTTGTAAAAAAAAATAAAATTAAAAAAAGAAAAAAAGTAACCGTTCAGTCTCGACAATCATTCATATTTAAGACGTGTGTAAAATTTCATCATGATTGGTTAAGCAGTTTTTGAGTTATCTTACGCACGGACTTTAAACAAGTAGTTTTGAGTTAAACGCGTTTAAAGTTTTCGGTGTTGGTTTACTCTTATTAGCTTGTATCTTGACGAGTTTTACTCCGATTAACTTGAAACTTTCACCTAATATTTCTGACATGTTGTGCTTTCATTTGAAAAAATTTAAAAAAAACCGAGTTTTTTCGAATTTATGACTGTACGTAAGCCCTTAAATTATTTTGAAGTTGGTGATAAATTTCTACTTTAGATAGCAATAATTTTTCAATAAAATAAACACGAAGAATACAATAAAGATATCAAAGTGGTTCCACGAAAGGCATAAACTATGATAATAAATTAATTTAGATACAAATTTTAACATTTAACACAGTTGTAGTATTTTGTACACTATAGTGTACCTATACTCTGTTTTATTTAAGAAAAATGTAAAACGTTTGCATTAAACGGATGACATTTAAATGTTAACCAACGAAATTGCTTTGAATAAAGACTCACTCACAATAAGGAAATTATACGAGATTTAGTGTTTATTCAAAGCAATTTCATTGGTTAACATTTAAATGTCATCCGTTTAATGCAAACTTTTTAAATTTTTCTTAAATAAAACAGAGTATAGCTATACATATTTCTCTGTATAAAAATCAGAAAATTATTAACCCTTTAGACGTTTAAGGGCCAGTTCTACAATGAAGGTATAAATTAAGAATAAGCTATACTGAGAATATGTCTCAACGTATAACGTTATTTTTGGAGTAAATTGTGTGTTAACTTATTGCTCTGATCTTGGGCAGATCATTATCACACAATTTATACAAATATATAACGTAATACGACGATTGTGAACAAAATCTGTGTGAGATATTCTCAGTATAGCTTATTCTTAATTTATACTTGCATTGTAGAACTGGCCCTAAGTCCAGCGTTTTAGTCGATCTACGCGTTCAAAGGGTTAAACTCGCCAAATAACGTATACTATCTCATAGGAAATAGTAAATTACATCAGTTGCAGATTATTTTTATTTGGAAAAACCAAGGACGAATTGAGAATCTGCAAATATTTTAAAACTATTTACTACAAAAACTTATTTTACTAAATTTTTATCAAAATTTAGTTTTGAAATTTGCATAAATTTGAAATTGCCATCAAGGAGAACAAATCTTTAATTTTATTCAATTTTCTGCTTCTTTTTTTGGTATTACATAACCAAAACTTAATAAATAAACAACTAACTAAACTCAAATAACTACAACTTTTTTCTTTTGTTAAAATAAAAATAAAAATTTTTCGTTTTGGAAAACATTTTATTATGTTTTATAATTTTCAAAACTGTTTAATTTTTAAAAATTTTTTAACATTTTTGTATACTACGTGTTGCGTTACTGCATACTCATAATTTTTAAATAAAATTTTCTATGCTCCCAATTTATCAATAGAATCCGCCAGTTTAACTTTTTATCACTATATTATAGATATTGCGTAGTACTTGAGTATATAAATTTTTTAGTGCCTTAAAATATTTTATTAAATTTTAAAAATTATATGTAGTTATTAATTTAGATAGTTATATAAATTTAATTACTACATTACTAATATTGAGGTTATAAACTTATAAGTGAAGCTTACTAAAATATGATTTAATTAAAAAAACGTAATGAATAAGTACATAATATAATTTTACGCTAAATTCTTAAAAATTAAGTTTTCATTAAATTAACTACAATACACACAGCCATTTTAGTTCAAATTTAATAATATTACCATTTATTGTATCAATTTTAAGTACTACTAGTGTAGAATTTTGGACAAAAGATGTTAATAAAACAAAATACTGATTAACGTTTCGAAAAATTCCCCACTACTTAAAATGGATAATATAAACATAATGAATTATTATCATTTATATTAGAACCATTTTGTTCTAAATTTTTATTAAACTTGGATACAATCACTATGAAAATTAGTGTTCTGGTGGTTAATTTAGCTCTTATTGTTATTAATATAAAAAATTAACGTTGTTAATATACTATAAAAATTCCAAATTAAATCAATATTAAGGAGTATCACCACTTTAATTTTTTAGAAAATTATTTTTTTTTTAATTGGCTTAATAGATGCTTTGAATTTTCTACAATATAGGGCAAAAAGTTTATTATTCAAAAAAAAATTTCCTGGAAATTTCGAGCTTATTTCAAGAGAAACAACTCTATATGTGTCAAATAAATACCAGCTTAAAAAGAACAGTCTTACCTTTTGATTCTTAACTTCTCTAATATATCTACTAATAAATGTTATTAAAAAGTGCTTATGTTCAGTTAGAATCATATTTAACTTTAAACAAAAGTACGTTAGTATAGCGTCAGTACTTGTATAAAAAGGACATAATTTCCTTTCTTAAAATCACGGAATTTGTGTGTAGTGCTGATTTTTAGTTTATTTGTAATCTCAAAGTGCTTATAAGATACAATTAATGATATAAATATGCAAGCAGGCAAGAAAGACAGGAAAGTCTGTCTTAGACAGATGATAAATTGTCTTATTCGAAAGCCAAATTATAAATTTAAATTTGCACCAGCTACACTCCGTGCCGCGAAGCTCTTCAAATTCAATATGCCTCGTGAGAATAGTTCTGGTGTCGCCAACTTTTTTTTAATATTTAAATATATACTTAATAACTTTCTGAAATATTATCATTCTTTACCTTTTCTGATATCAAAAAAAAAAACACTTTTTTGAGGTTGCTACAGTGGTGATACCCCTTAATAAAAAACTATAAATTAATTTAATTATTTATAACTCGATCAATTTTACAAAAAAATGTATAATATAATATTATATAATATAATTTTTATTATTATAAAAACTGACGCACAGGAATAGATTAACTAGCTGTTTATATTAATACAGAGAGCTCCTCAGGTTTTGTATTATTTTCCAATCTATAAAGTAACTTTCTTCATGTTTTTAGTTTTCTAAAACGTTATTTGGTGATTATTTTAGATAATTTTTTTAATCGACTAACATTTGCAATTAAAATAGGTAAAATTAAATTTTTTAACCTAATTTTGCATTTTCTTAAAAATTATTTATCTGAGCATTTATTCGGATAAATTTTAAAATTTTTTGAATTAACTAGGATGTACCAGCCCTCCAACAATCCACAATGCTCAAACTAAATGTTCTCTCTATAGTGGATGTCGTTCCACTTGTGTAGGAGATTATAAATTTCCAAATGGACAAACTACGTTATTTATTACTTGTGCGGAAGGAAAATGGGAAGTGGAAGGAACCGAATGGGAAATCATTCCATCATGTGAACGTAATGTCTTCTAATTTGTTAATAATAAAATAATAAATTTTGATGTAAACAAGTTTATTACTATAAAGGCACCCCAGTGTACGTACATACATACATCGACATAAGTCGAGATCATACCAAATCTAAAGATCCTGAGCGAGAAACTTGAAAAGTCCTAATTCTTTAGAGATGAATTAGAGGATCTTGACATTAGGCACAAACTATAATTCTATTGTGACTGTAAAATAAATTTTTGCGTTAAAATTTATGAAACAAACATTTAAACTGGGGTGTTTATAGTAAAACCTTAATTTCTCCCATACGTTGTTAATTTGAACTATTAAATTAATTTGTTACAAATTGCAGCTATTTGTAGTCCAGCTTGTTTAAATAATGGAATTTGTATTGCTCCAAATCTTTGTAATTGCCCAGAAAACTATTCTGGTGCACAATGTCAGACCGAAACTAAAAAGTGTGTCACTTTTCCACCAATTCCTATGAATTCGGCTCGTAAATGCAGTCACACGTAAGATTACAAAAAATGATTTTATTCTTTAAAAATTATCATACTTATCTTAGATCATGCACCGTCACATGTATGAAAGGTCATCAATTTTCTGATGGTTCAACAATAGCTAATATGGTATGCAGTAATGGATTTTGGGTACCAGCTAAGTCAGAGTGGAGTCAAATTCCTGACTGTGAAGGTATTTTGTTTTTCATTTTACTTATTTCAACTGTAACTGAAAATGTTTTAAAAATTTTTTTCAGCAACATGTACACCACCTTGCCAAAATGGTGGAAATTGCTTATCTTTGAATGTATGTCAGTGTCCCCAAGCCTTTAGAGGTCCGCAGTGCCAATATAGTATGTATTTTTTGTAAAACTAAAATGCTTGATCCACATTTTTCCTAATTTTACAGGTATAAATGCTTGTAATGCTCGCAAATTAAAATCAAATTTTAATGGAGGCTACAAATGTTCCGGCAATGGCGATTTATTTTGGTGTACGTTAAGTTGTCCTGCAGGTATTAAATTTACTTTTACTCCTGCTCAAAAATATACTTGTGATTATGCTGTTGGAGTCTTTTTACCACAACCTATGCCTCAGTGTGTTTATGGTAAGAATTGCTTTTGGCAATTTAAAATATATAATTTAATAATTTTTAATCATTAATAGATTCTGGAATGGAAGTAATTCCTATTGAAAAAGATCCTCGTAACACGTATCATTATGAAACCGGTAAAGATTCTACTTCGTTTGGAACACATGGAGAAAATCACAGTGGATTTGGCAATGATGTCGAAATTCACGTTAATGATACTCACCATTCCGAAAATGATGTAAGATATTATAATATTATATTAATTTAATTAGTTTCTTTTACTTATATGAGTTTAATTTTAATTTAAGGATAAATTTGTGAATGAAGGAAATCGTACCGTAATACCAGGAAAAGGAATACATGGAACTCTTGAAGGTGGGGACATAATGCTTGGTCAAAAAAATAAAACTGGAAATTGCTTCACATGGGGTGGATCTCATTACAAAACCTTTGATGGAAAAGTATTCAGGCAAGTAATTTTAGAGTTGTAGGTATATTGAGAAAAAGAGTGTAGATTGAGTGACAAAGTAAAAATATATAAAATATAAAAAAATGTGTTCAGATCAAAAAGTACAAAGAAGGTATGATTGAATGCCGTAAACGAGTGTGTGAAAGAGAAACTTGAAATTTTAGGAATCAAAAAGCACGTAAGACTCATTATTACTGATGTTGAAGCAAAAATTGTACGCAAAACATAAGAAAGTCTGAGTTGGTGAAGATGAATGATAGATTTTAGAGTTCTTTTTTTAAATTTGATAAAGGGTTTAATTTGGTAAAATTTTTAGTTTTAATTCGTTGTGTTCGTATACATTAATTCGAGATGAAGTTTTTAATTCGTTCAGCATTGTTATTAAAAATAGTAAGGTTTGTGCGCACCATCCAGAAAACTGTCACAAAACAATCAAGATATATTATCAAGACAAAATATATACATTAAAACATTCAGGTTCTTTTTTGACTTATTATACATACAAAAGATTATGACTGAAATAATTTTATTTAGGTCAAGGAGTTCCCGTATTTGCTTTGGGCAAAAAAATTTTACCTGTTCCAGGCCGAGTTCCAGGCATTCGTGTCGAAATGTCAGCACATTATTTTATCGTTATGCTTGATTCTGTGGGTGCAAAGCTGAAATGGGATGGAAAGGTAGTAATCTTAATTTATTATTCTATTCAGCATAATTAAACTTTTTTGTAGCAATTTTTGCAAGTAGAAGCATCACAATCTTTATGGAACAAAACAACTGGCTTATGCGGTAAACTTGATGGTAATCGCGAAAATGATATGGTTACGAAGGACGGTGTGATACCTAAAAGTGTCGTCACCTTAGCTTCAAGTTGGCAAGTAGATGTTGTAGGAGAAACTTGTGAAGATTCACCAACAGAAGAACATGTTTGTCAAGATACATTTGTTAAAGGCAATGAGGGACAGCAAGCCCTGGCATTTTGTACCAAATTGCTAAACGACAAACGATTTTCTCCATGCGCTCCAGTAAATTTTACTTTTCATTAAGAAATACTCTTTTTATACATTGTTATTTCAGTTCATGGACATAAAATTGCTAATGGATGCTTGTCGCTGGGATTATTGCAGCAGCAATTCCTCCAATCCTCGAGAATTTGCATGTGAAACATTAAATGTTTTCGTACGTGAATGTTCTGTAGATGGAGTTAAAAAACTAACAAATTGGAGAGACGAAGATACTTGTCGTATGTATTAAAAAACTTTAAAGAACAAAATTTTCTAAAGAATTACTATTCCAGCTATGACATGTTCAGGTGGAAGAGTTTATATGCCTTGTGGTCCAGTTGGTGGACAACAGGTATGCGGAGCGGCTTCTGAAAGAAATGATGAAAATGTTGTCTGCGAAGAAGGTTGCTATTGTCCAGAAGGTACAGTACTACACGATTCCAAATGTATAACAAAAGATGAATGTCCATGTTTATATCGTGGAAAATATTATCCACCACATTCGAGTATTCCAAGTGATTGCAATACATGCAATTGTATTGAAGGAAAGTGGATTTGCACAGGAGTAAAGAATTATTTTCTTGCATTTATACTTTAGTAACATCTTCATATTTTAGGTAACTTGTGGAGCGAGATGTTCGGCTCTTGGTGATCCTCATTATATAACATTTGATGGAAAACGTTTTGATTTTATGGGACAATGTAATTATGTGCTACTTAAACATGATAATTTTACAATTGAAGCTGAAAATGTAGCTTGCGCTGGATCAATTTCTCAAGTAATTTATTTTATTTTATTTCATAATTTTTCTTTTACATTAAAAACAAATATTTTTAGGCAATGAATTTTCCAATTAGCGTGAGTTCTGGTTTACCGTCTTGTACCAAAACAGTAACAATAAAAATTTCTGGACAAACCATTAAATTAAAGCAAAATCATGAAATAGTCGTAAATGGTCAAGAAGTCACAAAAATACCTTTAAATATCGCCGGTGTTCATATTAGAGCCATTTCGTCTATATTTTTAATAGGTAGATTTGCTAACATCTAATTTAAAAATTGCATCTTTAATACGTACCTATGATTTTTAGCCCAATTGCCAAATGGTGCAGAAGTATGGTGGGATGGTCTGACTAGAGCTTATATTGACGTACCAGCATCATTTATGGGACACACTCAAGTACTTACTTAGAGAATATTTGAATAGTTAAATGAATGTTTATTTCATTATTTTTAGGGTCTCTGTGGAACTTTTAATGCAAATCAAAATGATGATTTTCTAACACCCTTCGGCGATGTAGAGCATTCAACAATTGCGTTTGCTAATAAATGGAAAACTACTGAAAGATGTAACGATATTTCTGATAAACCATCATCAGATCCATGCCAAATCAACGTACAAAATAAGGCAACTGCTGAGGAACATTGTGATGTCATTAATTCAATTTTGTTCTCTGGTTTGTGAGTTTTATTTATTATGTTAATCAAACTTATATTCTTTTTTGGATTTAGATTGCCATAGTGAAGTTGATCCTGCTCCATTTTATAAAGATTGCTTATTTGATATGTGCTCTTGTGAAGCGAAAGTGAGTTTAAAAATTGGACAAAGTAACATTCTATTCTAAACCTATAATTTTTAGATTCCAAAGTGTTTGTGTCCAATTATTGCCGCATATGCTTCAGAATGTGCATCAAAAGGTATTAAAGTCGACTGGCGAAATGATGTTAGAGAATGTGGAGTTCATTGTTCTGGAGGCCAAAAATACCAAGTTTGTGGAAATTCGTGTACTAGAACTTGTACCGACATGGCTAACAATGTTGATTGCGTACCAAAATGTGTAGAAGGATGCAATTGTCAAGATGGAGAAGCAATTGATGAACATGGCGAATGTATTCCCATTGGACAATGCGGATGTCAATATGAAGGATTGACATTCAATCCTGGATATAAAGAAGTTAGACCTGCCAGTAAAGCACCAGAACTATGGTGAATTTCAACCACAAAATGAAATTAATAATATCTACTGATAATTTTCTATTTTTAGCACCTGTCTTAACGCCCAATGGAACTGTAGACCTGCAACTCCAAACGAAATTACCAACTTTCCAAAAGTTAGTGATATTAAAACAGCATGTAAAGCGTCCGAAAATAAAGAATTCACTACATGTGAACCAGTCGAACCAGTCACTTGCAAAGTAAAGTACATGAACTAATTCTTTTCAACACGTAATTAATTTTAACATTCTATAGAATATGCATTCTAATGATTATTTGGTGTCTGCTTCAATTTGTCATGCCGGTTGTCAATGTAAAGATGGATATGTATTGGATTCGTTCCACAAAGTTTGTGTAAAGCCTACCGAATGCCCTTGTCATCATGGTGGACGAAGTTATACCGATAATTCTGTAGTACAAAGTGATTGCAATAATTGGTAAAAATATTTTCATTAAAATGATTCGAGAAACATTATCAAAGTTGATATTTCAGTACCTGTGTGCATGGTAAATGGAGTTGTACCGATGAACCATGTCCATCTGAATGCAGTGCGTGGGGCGATTCTCACTACAAAACATTTGATGGCAAGATGTACGATTACCAAGGAGAATGTGATTATATTTTAGCAAAAGGCTCATACGATTACCTTGCCTTTGATATTTCAATTCAAGTGCGTAAAAAAAAAAATTTTTTCTGGAGTAATTTAAAATGATTAAATTTATAGAACGTTCCATGTAGTAGTTTAGGAGTGAGTTGCTCAAAATCCGTAACAATAAAAGTGGGAATCCCACCAAATGAAGAAAGTATAACTTTAACAAGTGGTAAAGATATTCCAGAACATGCAACTTTTCAACATTTAACACTGCGTCAAATTGGTAAATATGTATTTGTGGAAGCACCAGAGACAGGATTTGTAGTAAAATGGGATAAAGGTACCCGAGTATATGTTAAACTTACTGCACAATGGAAAAATAAAGTAACCTAGTTCTATTTTGATTCAAAACAACCTTTATACTTAACTTGATTTATTTTTTAGGTGAAGGGATTATGTGGAAACTATAACGATAATCAATTAGATGATTTTCAAACTCCATCTGGAGGCGTGAAGGAGGTTTCGGTCAAACTGTTTGGAGATTCTTGGCGTTTGCAAACTTATTGTCCAGAAGCAGTTGAAATCACAGTAGATGTTGTTAAGTTTACCATTAATGCAAAACTAATTCTTATCATTTATTTAGGACACTTGTGTTCAAAGACCCGATCGAAAAGTATGGGCTTTACAAAAATGCGGAATTCTAAAAGCTCCCGTTTTTGCCGTTTGCCATTCAGAAATTCCTGTTGAAACCTATTTAGAGAAGTGTATTTTTGATACATGTGCCTGCGATCAAGGAGGAGATTGTGAATGTTTGTGTACTGCTTTGGCTGCGTATGCACAAGAATGTTCCAATAAGGGAATTCATATTAAATGGAGAACACCTGATTTATGCCGTAATTGAATTGGTTAATTAATGGTTGTAAAATGTTTATATCACTTTTGCTTTTAGCCATGCAATGCGATGAACATTGTTCAAACTACAGTCCATGCATTAGCACATGTTTAGTTGAAACTTGCGATAACATGTTGGTGCAATCAAGTTTGAGTCAGTCATGTGGTCAAGAAAGTTGCGTAGAAGGCTGTCAAGTAAAAAAGTGCAAACCAGGTTTTATATATCTTAACTCGTCCTTTGTGGAATGCGTCCCCAGAAATATTTGTAAACCACTTTGTCTGGAAATCGATGGAAAGCAGTTTTACGAAGGTGATTTAATAGAAGAAGATGCATGTCACACTTGCTATTGCTCGAGAGGAAAGAAATCATGCAAAGGACAACCTTGTATTACCACAACATCTGTAATAGAGATAAAATTTTAAGATTCACTTAAATTTGATAACAAAAATTTTACAGAAACCTGTAACTGAACAAGAGACGGAAAAAGTTAAATGCGTTGACGGGTGGACAGAGTGGATTAATCAAGATAAACTGCCACCTTCAAAAGCAAACGCAAAGGGAAAACTTATTGATTTGGAACGATTACCTGGTCCTCTCGTAATGGTATAAAATTTTGTATACTTTCAGTAGTACCATCTCAGTTTGACCCATCTCAGTATAAAATATAACTCAAATTACTTTAAATTTAAATTTTTTAGAATGCGTTAAGTGGAAGTCATTGCGAAGAAAAAAACATTGTTGATATCGAATGCCGCACTACTTCAACACACATTTCTGCAAAAGAGACAGGTTTGGATGCTGTGTGTAGTTTGGAGTACGGTCTTATTTGTAAAGCAGATAAGAATGGCAAATTATGTCCAGATTTTGAAATCCGAGTTAAATGTAAATGCGGTAAGTTTCCAACTGAATAGAAATTTTAACGTAGGTACTAAAACAATTTTTTTATATTTTATAGATGCGAAGACTCCTCCTCCTGTTGTTCCTTGTGAAAATGTAAATACCTTTTTGCCTCATCCTTATGATTGCCAATTGTTTTACCAGTGTGCACCGGGAGAACATGGAAATCAGTATGTCATACAATCGTGCGGACCTGGTACATGGTATCATCCCATTAATTCGGTTTGCGATTTTCCTTACAATGTTGCACAAATCAGACCAGAGTGTGATGACATTTCCTTTGATGTAAGCGTGCCTCCAGGTGGTGCAAAAACAACAACGACGACAGAGAGCGGCAGAGTTATAGAACCACCAGGTATTTTTTGTAATTATTCCATCTTACATTGTTCATGTGTCCGTGTTGAGTTTAGGTTCACAGTGTCCAGATGATGAAGAGTACGATCCATGTCTAATGAAATGTAAACAATTATGTCAGCATTACTCACATGTGGTAAAGAAAGAAGGCTATTGCAAAAATCAGCAGTTGTGTATGGAAGGTTGTTATTCGGCTGAAAGGTCCGTAAGTTGTCCTTCGGGGATGTTTTGGCAAAGCCAATATTCTTGCGTTGCCCAACACGACTGTATGTGCATTTCTAATAAGGGAAAACCTGTTAAGGTGAATTATACGCATATAAATGATTTAGTTGATATTTTTTCATGATTAAGTACTTTTAGCCTGGCGTAATAATTTACGAAACTTATTGTAAAGTTTGTCAATGTATTGATAATTATTACACTTGTGATGAATCTTCATGTGTTCATGGAATACACACTACCACTGAAAAACCTTATCTCGGTAACGTAACTGCCACTGAAACAACCACTGTAGAAAGCATTATTATAACTAACACTTATACACCTCCTGCAGCATGTTCAGAGAACAAGTAAGTTATTTCGTTTTAGTTTACTTAAGCCCCAAATCTCTTCTTCTGCAAATTTCTTCATATTTCTTTAGCACTTCCGGTTGCTCCTGAATAATTGCAACTTTAAGTTCTGAGTATACATTTTTTTATATTATTGATAAATTAATTAATGCTGTTTCGGCATGCTCACTTTTGCTCATGATGCCAAGTGACGCAAAAAACCATTTAGATCTCCTTCACAAGAACTAACTTGTGGGAAAAGAAGTCCTCAACCAAATCTGTACATTAGGAAGTTACATGGTTGAAAATGTCAGTAATTAATTATTAAAAAATTAATCTGCTTCAATGAGACAGAATTTTATTAGTTAATTGGGTGGAACTTGACGTCAATTAAATATGCATAGGTCTCTACAATAAATTAAACTTGAAATAAATTCTCCAACATATTTTATAAATTTTAATCTTTCATATCCAAAAATATCAATTATTACTAAAATTCCAGAGCAATTTTTAACAAAAATTTGTTTCTAGTTATATTAATCTTATCGACGGAGAAATTCCACTTAATGATGATGCTTTCAGTGCTAGTAGCACAATGAGCAAAGACTTCGCACCAAAATACGGTCGTTTACATAAAAATGAAGAACCAGATTCAGGTACTATTCTGCAAATTAGACATATCTTTACATTTATTACAAACAAAATTATACTTTACAGAAAAAAGTTGGGTTCCAAAATTATCAACCAACAATCAGTACTTGCAAATTAATTTGGGTAAACAAGAACCTGTATATGGAATTATTCTTAGAGGAAATCCTTCTACGGGAAAATACGTTACTAGCTTCAAAGTTCTCTATACTCCAGATGGCCATTCGTTTAGTTACATTCCGGACTTCCATAAAAAACCACAAATCTTTAGAGGATCCGTCGATTCAGCAACACCAGTTAAACGAATGTTTGACATACCAATTGAAGCTCAAATAATCAAAATCAAACCGGATACCTGGGTCAAAGGCATTGCTTTAAACTTAGAACTTATTGGATGCAATAAATTCACGACTGAAACGCAACCTACAGTCACCACTCCCTCAACATATTGTATAGATCCTATGGGTGTAGGTGAAGGTATAATGGCCGATCAACAGATTTCTGTAAGTTCAGAATTACTACCTCATCATTCCAAAAGCCAACTAAAAATTAATAGCAAATTTGGATGGCAGCCGATAACCAACTCTCCATCTGAATGGGTTCAGGTAAATACTTTTAGTTTCTATTAAATTAAACAGTTTTAATTTTCTCTGCAACTGTACAGTTTGATTTCTTGGGACCCCGTAACATAACTGGATTTATAACTAAAGGAGGCCCTGATGGATGGGTAACCGCATTTAATGTGAAATATTCCGCAAACGGTCGCGATTGGAATCCAATCATGGGTGATGATTGGAAGGAACACTTATTTTTAGGAAATTATGACGAAAACACACCTGAGAGTATATCTTTAGATGTTCCCATTCAAACAAGATTTATAAAAATTATTCCTATAAATTGGCATCAAACTATACAACTTAGAATTGAACCACACGGCTGTTTCGAACCATATGGTTAGTAGAATTGAAATTATTCTAATTTAAATTATTTAATTTTAATTTTAGCTAAAATGCAATTTACAACTTTGTTTCCACCAACCGCATGTAGTTCTTGTCCTGGGGCACCATCTGCTGAAATGGAATTAGGAGCTTGTAAATGTGATGTGGGCCTGTGGTGGGATGGTAAAACTTGTGTTACGCGTACAAATTGTCCTTGTATTATTGGAGATATGTCGTAAGTTTAAAAAAGGAAATGTAGACTTGGTTTAATAAAAGGTTTTTTAGGTACGCCATCGGAGGTGTTTTTGAAAAAGATGATTGCTCTCAATGTGTTTGTAAACTTGGTGGTATTTCTCACTGCAATCCAAAAGTTTGCGGAAAGTGCAAAGAAGTAAGTTTCACTTATCCATTATCACTTGTTGGATTTACTACATAAATCTGTTTGCTAGGGATTGCGAAGTGTTCTTACTTCTACGTGCGGCTGTAACTGCAAACCATGTGATGAAGGAACAAGAATTTGTCCAACTAGCAACATCTGTATCAATACCACAGCATGGTGTAACGGAGTAAAAGATTGTCCTGACGATGAGACCGGCTGTGAAGTTACCAGACCACCATTTGTTCATACTCTTCCGCCTTCTATTGTAACGGAACCACCAGAACATAAGCCATGCCCAGTATTTACATGTCCACCAGGATATAAAGTTGTAACCGTGAAGTCCAGCAAAACTAGCTTAAAAACAATGTTTTCTAAACATGATAAACAATCAATTAAAAAACCTGGAATCAAAACTAGTGGAAAGGGAGGAAGCAAAGGAGGCAGAGGTGGTGGTGTAAAGACAAGCAGCTCTGGAGGTAATCAAACAGAACTAGAAATTTTATATTATATTTTACCTCAATATATTTTTGTTAACAGGACAAAGAGGTGGAAGTGTTCAAAAAGTTGTGGTTCCATCCGAAAGAATAACTAAGGAACCGGAATGCGCTGTTTATCAGTGCGTTCCGCTTATACCGCCGCCCCCAGGAGAAGAATGTCGAGCTGAAAGTTGTCCTATAGGATACATTCCTCAGTATGTGACAGTTCATGCTAAAGAAGATAGTTGCCCAACGTAATTTCTTATTTTATAAAGCAAAAAGATAAAAATATTGTATTTTTTTGTTTTAGGTATGTTTGTAATCCAATCCCACCGCCAGATTCTATTTGTAATGTTACTGGAAATACATTTAACACTTTCGATTCAACTGAGTATAAATATGATATTTGCAATCATGTTATAGCTCGCGATGCTGACAAAAATAAGTGGGAAGTTTTATGTAAAATTTTTTAAGTTAAATAGATTCTCAATATGTTTAACTTTGAAACATTTTAGTAAGGAAAAACTGTTCAAAAATTTGCACACGTGATCTAATCATTCATCTCGAGGACCATACCATTGTGATTAATCCAGATTTCTTCATAGACTATAACGGCTACAAATATACTGTTCAACAAACTAAATTAATTGGAAACCGTTTTCATTTGTTTGATATAGATATACTTGGAGAAAAACTTATATTTAACTCGGATAAATTTGGATTTTGGGTTGAATGGGACAATCAACAAAATGTTAAAGTTGGTGTTTCGGGACAGTTACTGGGCGAAGTTGATGGGTTGTGTGGTTATTTTAACGGTAGATCAAGGGATGACAAACGGAAACCTGATGGAACACCAGCTAAAACTACCGTTGAGTTTGGTAATAGTTGGGGAATCCCAGACAGTGCAGTAGTTTGTGAAACTAAAACTTGTCCAGTACAAGTTCAACACCAAGCATGGACTATGTGTAATTTAGTCAAGTAAGAGTAAATCCTCAATTTAAATGCAAATAAGAAGGAGTAAATAATTGCTTATTCCAGAGATAAAACATTTGCGCCATGTGGAAAAGCAGTAGATATAGATACCTTTATCTCGCGTTGTTTAGAATCGGCGTGTACCTGTTTGGAAGCTGCTGGAAGTGATAAACCTGCCCAAGATAATTGTCGTTGCAAAACGTTACAAAATTTTGCTGTTCATTGTTTAGTCACCGATTCAAGTTTAGAATTAATGGATTGGAGAAGGATACACGACTGCCGTGAGTTGAATTTTTAAGTTACTTAGGAAGTACATAAAAAATATGCATTTTCTAGCTGCTGTGTGTGAAGCACCATTGGTTCATAACGATTGCTACAAACGACGCTGCGAACCAGGTTGTGGTTCTTTATCAGATCCAGATGCATGTCCAAAATTAGACAACGTTTGCTTCCCTGGTTGTTATTGCCCTTCAGGTTATGTACGGAAAGGTGAAAGTTGCATTCTTCCCACTAGTTGTGGAGATTGCGAATGTAACGTTTTACCCCATTTGAAATACGAAACTTACGACCACAACAATTTTACTGTAAACGGAGACTGCGTCTACGTTATGTCACGAGATATTGTGGATAATAAAAACCAAGATCACAAATTTCAGGTAAATATTAAAACACAATATCAGTGATTTTTTTCCAAAAGGTCTACTTCTCTAAATTACGCTTTTGTTGAAGGTTTTAATAACAAATGCTCCTTGTGAAGATAAGAAGGGTAAGACGTGTGTCGGAAAAATTACAATACTCTATAATGGACATAAAATTCATGTCATGAAAGACTTACCAAAGAAAAAATTACGGCTGATAGTGGATTCTGAGCACGTATCAGATTTTAGTGAAATAAAAAGTTGGTTAACTGTAAAAGAAGAAATGAAACATTTCAAAATTTTCTTAGATGCTCTTCAAATTAAAATATCTGTTTATTACCCATCATTGGGCGTTGCCGTGAAAGCTCCATCGCTTAAGTATGGAGGTAAATTAGAAGGTTTGTGTGGAGATTGTGATGGCACTACTGAAGATGATCTTACGACATCTGCTGGAATTATCACACAAAATATCGATGATTTTGCAACCAGTTGGTTATATGAAAATTTACCAGGAGGTCAAGATAAAGCCAAATGTAAAAATATACCAAAAGAAGTTTGTAGAGAAGTGCCGGTAGAACAAGATCCTTGCCTACAGTTAGAAGATGTAATGAAATACGGGCAGGTAGGTCAAAAGTTCCCATGATTCAACCTTATTTCATTTTTTGATGCGGTAATTTATTAAATGTTTTAGTGTCGCCCAATTTTGGATCCTGCGTTGTTTGTTGAATGGTGCCAAGAAGACACTTGTAACGGAAATCCCCAGTTATCATGCCAATCTATTGAATCGTATTCTAACGAATGTAGTCAATTGGGTTTCTGTGTTGATTGGAGAACTAACTTATGTCCTTCCAAACCTTGTCCAGTTGATCAAGTATATAAACCTTGTGGACCAAAATGTTCTGAAACATGTGCATCGCTTAAAGACAAAGTTCAGAAGTGCAATAATCCATCAGTAGAAGGTTGTTTCTGTCCAGATGGAAAGGTGTGCTTGAATGTTGTAATTTAAACTACAAATTTAAGCTAAAATTTTTCAATTAAAGGTTATGCTAAATGGCACTTGTGTGGTAAAGGATAGATGTGAAGCATGCGACGATGAGGGTCATCACTCAGGAGACTCTTGGAAGAAAGATCTTTGCACAAATTGTACATGCGAAGGAACAAATATTAAATGCGAAACGCAAAATTGTCCTTCAGTAGAAACAATTTGCCAAGAAGGCTTTAATGCATTGAAAGTTCATTCTACTCAAGAATGTTGCGATAAATATATATGTGGTAATTTATTTATTGTTTAGTTAAATTTTTTAAGTAAACATTATCGACTTTCTGCTTTTTAGTTCCAATGCCAACTTCTTCTACCACATGTGAACCTCCTCAACAAATGAACTGTGGTGCCGGACAAGTAATGAAACTAATAACAGGACACGATGGTTGTCAACAATTTGTTTGTTCTTGTAAACCCATAGAAGATTGCGAATCAATTAACGAAACAGTTAGTGCAACACCGGCACCAGGCATTGTAAAGACGATAGACAACAGCGGATGTTGCCCGGTAGTTATCGAATCCTGCGATGCAAAATTATGTCCAAAACGAGACCCTTGTCCACAATTTTATAAACCAGAAAAGCTTCAACTGCCTGAACAGTGTTGTCCACAATACTTATGTTTGCCACCTGATGGACAGTGTATAGTTGAATTGCTGTATACAGCTAGCGAAAAGGGTGGTGAAAGACCTAGAAATGATTTCGAAAAGAAGCAAGTTTTAAAACAGGTAAATTTTATTCATTTACTTTTTTACACAAAATTGTGCAATGGAACTCACATAAATTACAATAATTTTTAGGCTAACGACACATGGAAAGACGGTCCCTGTAGAGACTGCATTTGCAACAAGTCACCAGTTGGCGATTATTATAGTTCTTGCTCTGTGGCAGAATGTCCAGCAGTAACTGAATCTGTTGATCATAACGATTATCAATTAGTATCTGAACTTGTCCTTGGCCAATGTTGCCCAAATATCAGAAAAGCTGCTTGTAAACATAACGGAAAACTATATAAAGTAGGTGAAAAACAACCAGTCGAAGGAGATTATTGCACAACTATTGAATGCGCTGATAATATGCTTGGTATTCAAAAATTAACTAACGTTGAAAAATGCGAACGGAATTGCGATTTGGGATGGGAATACAGTCCACCAACTCCAGAATCACAACAATGTTGTGGTTCTTGCAAACCGGTTGCTTGTGTAGTTGATGGAGTTATTCATAATGTTGGGGAAGAATGGGCATCACTGGATCATTGCGTTAATTTCTTCTGTTTAAATTTGAATGGATCGGTGAGTAATAACGGAAAATTTCAGGATTTTTATTTAACCGAGTTTTTTTACAGATTCAAATTCAATCGGTAGTAGTAACTTGTACAGAATTATCAGAAGACTTACTAAATGATTTTAATGTTGAAACCATACCGGTAGAAGGTGAATGTTGTCCAAATCATAAAATTACTGCATGCAAAGTTGGATCCAAAAAATACGATGTAAGTATTTTTTAGATTTTTTTGTAATGTATAGTAATTTATCTATAATTTTAGGTTGGTAGTGTTTGGCCTTCGCCAGATGGTAATAAATGCAAAAAAATTAAATGTGTAGAAAATGCACTTGGGGAAATTTCAAAGCAGGATTCCATAGAAACGTGCAATAAAAATTGTTCAAGAGTAAGAACGAAATTTGACAAACATTTCAAATTTTTATTTTATTACCCCATAGGGCTGGGAATACAGAGAATCAAAAACCAAGTGTTGCGGTGAATGTGTTCAGGTAGCTTGTGTTGATGATAACAATTTAAGGAAACCTGGTGAAAATTGGACTTCTTTTGATGGATGTACCACTTATACGTGTCTTCAAGTTAGAAATCAGTTTACAGTAGCCAGTCATCAAGAATCCTGTCCAAATGTAGATGATTGTCCAATAGAAAATATTTACCAAGTTGGTTGCTGCAAGCATTGCAATGAGACATCTGGATCGCAAGGTAAATATAGGTATTTCTGTTTGTATGTTAACTTTTTATTTATATTTTATAGTTAATTGTGATGCCAAATCACTTGCACCTCTCCAGACAATTGGTGCGGTAGCTATTTTGCGTCCACCTCACGGAAAATGTAGCAACAAAGAAAGTATTATTGGATTTACAGAATGTGAGGGAGCCTGTCCGTCATCGACATTGTACAATGCTCGTAAATATTTTATTTTGCAAGTATACGAATAAATGTATATTTATGAGAAATTTATTATTTTAGGAAATGGACTGCACGAATCGAAATGCGACTGTTGTCAACCTAAAGAGTTTACATCAATAAATGTTCTACTTGAATGTGAGGATGGCCATCGCTTTAAAAAGACAGTTTCTGTTCCAACTGTATGTGATTGTAACAAGGCTTGTGCATTTGCAAAAGGAGGAATAAAAACTGGAGTGAAAACTGGATAAAAATGTCTTTTTCAAAGACAGATTGAGTTACATTAAAGTTAAAACGCTTAGTATTAATTTTTGTTCTGTATAAAAGTTTTCAGCAAGCGAAATATAAAGGTATTTTACAATTTGTTGTCACATTTGTTATTGAAGCAGAATTTCTTCCTTGGGTGCTTTAGTATATGCAGGTAAAAGCTTTAAAAACAGAGTATCTGATAATATGCAATGGCATGCCGGTACATACAGAGAAGTTTTTCATTGATGATACTGTTTAAACTGATTATTTATTTAAACATTTGGCATCAGCAGTTCACTAAAGATCCGTTGTCCCTGCGGATTTCTTATATACTACATGCTTTATATGCCAAATCCATATGACCGACATTGCTTTCTACGCTGATGATATCACCATCCTCATGTCTTCCATGTGCTCAAATATTGTCACTGGTAGTTAAAAAACAAAAAAAGAATCTATCAGAATTGTTGTGTTGTCACATCGACAGCAATTGACCATCAATTAGCAATAGCGCAAAATAAGACTTAATTATCATTGGTCAATCATGGCGCTCAGTTTAAATACTCTTTTAAATTTCAAATTTTTCAAATTGATTTTAAAAATCTAAGACTTTTTGAGACTAATCAGTAGAAGTTTTAGCGAAGTTCATCTATATTATTTCAAAGAATTTATGACTATAGTGAAACTCCCCCATTATATTTTAGTTTATATATTGGTATATTTGTTGAATCGTAACAAATGTAAATAAGGCATTATTGAAGAGGCTAAAGCTCTAAAAGAGCTATTTGGCCATCAGAAGTATGTAAGTATATTATAATTGATAAATTTTAAATTATAAGTAAATTATAAAAAGTAAATTATAAGTTGTGTTAAGCCATTCTAACTTCATCAGTTAAAAAAGCCATTTTGGTGGTATAGTTAATGACTACCCTTGCATGCGATAACGCAAGATCAAAATTGATTTATTTATACTGTAATGCTGAATATAATGTATGTAGTAACCATATCTATATTTTAAAATCACAAAAAAAATAATAAATTAATTTAGGCAGTTGTGCGGTTAGAAATCAAGATGATTTTAACCCACCAGGAAGTAGTTGGGAAATTCCAGTGTTAAAAGTGGCAAAACTTATCGTCAACATCCTTAAATTTTATCATTTTTGGATGGATATAGGGTGTTCATAAATTTATATCCGATAGATTAAGAACATATACTACATTCAAAAATTGGACGAAAGTGCCCCGTAGGGCATTAAGTGAAAAGCTTTCCAAGAGCAAATTCTAATAGCTCAAGAGTAGAATAACAGGATAGCGATATTTATCTGAATGTAAAACTTTAAATAAATAAAGAGTAAAATAATCATTTAATTTTGAAGAACCTGTTGTTCACAATTAATTTTGACAAAAGTTATTTGAGACTAATTCGATGATTAACCCTTTCAGACCCACAACTATTTTTAACAACAATAACAGAATTTTGTTCATTATATCATGTTAAACGTAGAATATGCTCTTAGTTTGGTGGACAGGTATTACTGAACACCCTATATTCGAGCACTATAAAATTTAAAGGATAATTACAAAAAGTTTTACAATATTTTCACACTGCTTCCTTTTGGGTAAACAAACTTGATAATTTCAAGATAAATATTTTCCTCAAACAGAAATTTTTTGATAACATAACGTCTACCTAGAGAATTTACGAAGCAATCGTTGTCTCGAAAATGTAAGATGAGTTAATCCATGCCTTAATATTTTTGTTTAATTTTAGAGTATTTGAGAGGAAGTTAACTTAGCTTTCTCTATTTCCCAGAATTTTTAATAACTTTAGTGAAAAAAAAGAGAAAAATTGAAAATAAACTGGATAAAAGAAGTAAATAATGAGCTTAAAAAATTTAACAGAAAATCAATGGAATAGCCTATTTTAAAAGTTTTTACTACAAATAGTTCTTAAGCTCAAAAAATACTGCAATTTATTTAACGAGAAAGGAAAATATTACATGATCTTCGAATTTTCAAATTTAAAACCTTTTACTTAGGGGTCGATTGACTGCAAAATCTTTTCAGATCTGCGACTAGTGTTGATCTTTTCTTCGTTCATTTAAAACTTTACGTAGCTTGTAAATTGAAATAAGATCTTATGGAATTATGTGATTCAATTTTGACTGCTTTGATTTGCGTCTACTTTTGAAGAACTTCATCTCAACGTAAATCGAAACCCTTATGTAATTTAAAAATAAATTAATCAATTTTATTATTTCCCATTAATTTATAATAATACCTAATAAAAATTTATAATAATTGAACAATTAATTTTAACGTCAAAAGACAGTAGGTACCTTATTTATTCTATATTATTAAATTTAAAAGTTCTACAATTATGTATTTTTTTCCCCACTTCG
Source organism: Rhagonycha fulva (assembly GCA_905340355.1). Taxonomy (NCBI): domain Eukaryota; kingdom Metazoa; phylum Arthropoda; class Insecta; order Coleoptera; family Cantharidae; genus Rhagonycha; species Rhagonycha fulva. Next base: position 8,866,564 of record HG996559.1, read on the forward strand.
ATAACCAGAACCATGGATTTTTGTTTTGTATCTACGTATTTTGGGTTTATATTTGGGTTTATTGAAACTATTGACCCAGTATATTATGTACCCACATAACTTTTAACGATTTTAAATTTAAATTATTTAGGTACTTTATTTAATAATATGCATTAAAATTCGATTGAAAATTTTAATATTGAGTATAAATTGTATTAATTATTGAATTCAGGTTTTATATTAACCCCCTCCCTTCTAATGGGAGTAATAGTTATAGTTATATAGTATAGTATAGGTGATATACTAAATGGGTGTGTTTCAACTCCTGTCTGGTGACTAAATACACCAATTTAACGATATATAATACAATATATTTTCTGATATTCTCTCTTTTTTCACCTACTGAATTTTACCCCTTATATATATAACCGTAATTAGTATTTTTATATTATAGTTGAATTTGTGTGCTGGTCGAGTCAGTATGGCAAATTTATTGCAATAGCAATGTTATTTTAGTGTTAATAATAAAAATGAAGTACAATTTAATTATTATTTTAATAATAATTCCTCTTAATTTATTTTATACTGACGGGTACTTTTTAATTCAAATTTTGTTTTTTGTTTGTTATAAAAAAAATTTTCAGTAAACCGGAGCCCGATCCGAAACCTTGGTATGATTGGGCAAGTTCTTATGTTCCTTCTCTGAACGCAGATTTTTTGTTTGGGTTTGGACATGGGTATGTTAACTATTTTTAAAATAAATTTTGTAAAAATTTGAAAAAAAACTGATTTTTTATTTTAAATATGTAATTTAATTTATTAAAATCACAGCAGTGGAGTGATGTGATCGCTGGTTGAGTATAGAGCGGAAATTCTGGGTTCAAATCGCGGATTGCACAGAATTTCTTGGCTCGGTCTTCCGGTGGGCATCCACACTCCTGTGGTGATCCCTGATATTTGTGTCGACGTCATTACCGTTGATACGGCTGCGTCACACACGAGAGTTTACAAGACAGGTTAGGTAGGCAGGGAATGAAGCCATGGGCCTTCTAGGCCTGTAGAGCTGTAATATATATAATTTAATTTATTACGTGTTGTTTAAATTCTGTATAATAATAAGTATTTTTTTTTTGGAAATGTACCTAACTATAAATAGGTATTAAAACAAATTAAGTTTTTGAAAATTTTTTATTGTAAAACTTTATTTTTTGTTATCATGTCAGTGTGGCCTAACTTTAAAAGTCCCTATTTAACGTAAAAGATTTAAATGTGATGCAAAGGTTTTATTCCTATAGTGAAAAATATTACTATACTATTATTATTATTATTATATTTTTTTATTTTTTATTTTACTTATTTTAAATTGGTGTGATTAGAAATAAACAAGACGTTGACACTTCTGGAGTAAAAACTTCTGAATTGAAGACTTCTAGTATCAAGACTTCTCTTGTAAAAGCAAAAGCCAATAGTCAGAGTCAATCGGGTGTAAAAACAAGACGGGAAATTGCGTACCAAGGAGGTAAGTTCAATATTTTTTCATTTATCCCTCATTCAGACCTAGCACCTAATAGTAAATTACTTTTACTATTTCCTATCACTTTCAGATTATTTTTATTTGGAAAAACCAAGGACAGATTTGGAATCTGCAAACATTTTAAAAATACTATGAAACTTACTTAACTGAATTTTTATCAAAATTTATTTTTTTAAATTTGCATAAATTTAAAATTTAAATCAAATCCGACAAATCTTCAGTTTTATCTAATTTTCTGCTTTTCTTCTTTGGTATTAATTAATCAAAACTCAATAACTAACTAACTCAAATAACTAGAACTTTTTTCCTTAAACTCTTAAAATAAAATACAAAAACTTTCTTTCCGAAAAACATTTTATTACTTTCTTTAATTCTCAAAACTTTAAAATTTTCAACATTTTTTCATCAATAAAATCTGTTAAGTTTAATTTATAAAATTGATATTTTTTAATGTAACCTTTAAAACCATTTTTATATTGTTTAGCATGACCAAGAAAAAATGGTTTTAAAGGTTAAATAAAAATTTTAATTTTAGTTTGTTTTTAAATTCAAAAAATTGAATTTTTATTGAGTTTTTTATGTCTTCTAATACCCACTGGAATTGGTTTTTAACCAATTTTAATTTATTATATTTTGCCTTTTATAATGGAATTTTTGGCTATGAAAACAATGATTACATTATGCCATAAAAAATATAAACTTAAAAAGTTCAAAAATATTAAATAAAAAATTTAATTTTTTGTATTTTTGTTATTTTTTGATAGATAAAGTTTTGTTATCCAAAAAGTTTTAAAGTATTATGATATTAAAATAGGATATAATGAAGATTATGTGGTACACATTTCAAAGCTCTAGGTCAAATACTTTAGCTATTATTTAAACTAATGTATTACAAAACGTTAAAAATCAAACTTACGAAAAACTGAACTTAACGCCAAAAGACTTTTACTGCAAGTCTAACACTTCTTTGTACCAGGTTTAGGACTTTTTGCTAAAAATTTTATGGCAAAACCAATCTATTTTTTGTTTACCGCAAAACCGCAAAACAAGTGACCACATGATTTTGCATATTTACCACAAATTTGTTCTAAAAAAAGAGCAACATTCGACAAATAAATTAAACTCTGTTATTCTAAATATTTTTCTATTCTTTAAAATTATATTTCAAAATTTTGATCATTGCAATATAATGTTTATTATACCATTCTTGGCTGTCGTTTCTTCTTGTTCGCATTGTGAGTAACCATCTTTCGTAATGCATGTGATGTTTTTATAGAAATTTTTAACACTCATAAAGGGACGTTAAACGTACCGTTTAACGTGGGTTCCAAACTACAGAAATTATCATACACTTTTTAGTTTCTCTAAAGAAATACTCAGATAATGTCGTTTAAATTGCAATTTAAATTTTAAGAATTACAATATGCTCGCCATTTCTGTTCATTAAACATACTATAATTATTTAAGAAAACATAATTAATAAATTATATTTTTATAAAATAATATAATTTTATAATCTTTATAACTTTAACTGTTACGAGTTACCATAAATGAATAAATTCAATTAAATTACTTATTAAGCTTTTGAAAAAATTCATTCATTCTTTTGTCAGAATAATTATGATACAAGTCTCAAAATATAATACAAGTAAACAAGTACATGGAAACAGGAACAAGTATTGTCATTTGAACGGTGACTAGATAAAAAATCTAGAACCGTGTTATATTAAAAAATAACATTTTTAATATAATTTTACACTAAATTTGTAATAATTAAGTTTTCATTAAATCAACAATACGCAGTACCTAATACGTAACCAGGTAAACAATAGGGGTATTCACACTGGCTCGTGTATTGGTGCTGTATTTATACGCCGTTGTAATATCATAGCAACGTCTAGTAATACGCAACTTTACTTGGCGTTGCTAGGATAAATACAACGGTGTAGTAGAAATACAAAAGTATATACACGTCAGTGTGAATACCCCTAATATTTTAAAACATTAGTGGCCAATTTCAGCAACGTTGCTGTCTTAATTCTTAAGTCTTAAGAGGGGCATTTTTTTCAGGACCCTTTTAATTTAATCAACAGATGGCGCCTACTTAAATATTTTTATAAAATAAGAGGAATTTGCTATATTTAAAATATAGCAAATTTGTTGAGATAATACTATTCTATAAACAATATTCTTGATCTTAAGCTATTTTGAGTTCGTAATATTTATTTATAAAAACACAATTCATAATTAAAGTTTGATTATCTTTTTTTGTAAGTAAGTGTGTTTTGGCATACTCAATACGAAGTCAAAATAGCTTAAGATCAAGAATATTGTTTATAGAATAGTATTATCTCAACGAATTTGCTATATTTTAAATATAGCAAATTCCTCTTATTTTATAAAAATATTTAAGTAGGCGCCATCTGTTGATTAAATTAAAAGAGCTCTGAAAAAAATGCCCCTCTTAATTCATTAAGACTAATGTCTTAACATTAGTTAACCTAGATCAACTATGAACCAATAGAAAACGTTTGTCAGCGCTAATAGTCGTTTTCCATTGGTTCACAGTTGATCTGGATTAAATAATGTGTGATTAGCTATATTATAACGTTGCTGAAATCGGCCATTAGGATTTTAACAAAAACTTACGTTGTATTTATCCTAGCAACGCCAAGTGAAGTTGTGTATTAATAGACGTTGCTAGGATATTACAATGGTGTATAAATACAACACCAATACACGAGCCAGTGTGAATACCCTTATGGCTCTAAAAAGATGGATTTAATTTTTAAATTTATCTTGAATTTTTATTTAACTTGAATACAATTTACTTTGAAAATTAACGTTGTTATGCTTAATTATCTCTTGTTCTTAATTTCAAAAATTAACATGATTAATATATAAAAATTCCAAATTAAATCAATTTTAACAAAGAAACTAAAAACATCTAACAATTTGTAAAACAGAAAAGTGCATTCGTAACACAAAAACCGTATGTTTTTATATTATATTTATTAAGCTAATAATAATAAAATTTTTATTAGGATGCACCAGCCCTCCAACAATTCGCAATGCGCAAACTAAATGTTCTCCCTATAATGGATGTCGTTCCTTTTGTATAGGAAATTATAAATTTCCAAATGGACAAACTACATTACTTATTACTTGTACGGAAGGAAAATGGGAAGTGGAAGGAACTGAATGGGAAACCATTCCATCATGTGAACGTAATTTTTTCCAATTTAATAATAATAAAATAATAAATTGTGTTGTAAATAAATTTATTACTATAAAGGCACCCCAGTGCACATAGGTCGAGATCATACCATATTTAAAGATCCTGCGCAAGAAATCTGAAAATTCCTAATTCATGCTTGTCATTTGACCACCAATAGGTAAGCCTATATATTTCGCACTTGGAAATCTTGACATTTGGCCCGAAGTCTAATTCTATTTTGGGTATAAAATAAATTTTTGTATTAAAATTTAGACAGACATAAAACAAACATTTAAACTGGGGTGTTTACAGTAAAACCTTAATTTCTCCCATATGTTGTTAATTTGAGTTATTAAATTAATTTGTTACAAATTGCAGCTACTTGTAGTCCAGCTTGTTTAAATAATGGAATTTGTATTGCTCCAAACCTTTGTAATTGCCCAGAAAACTATTCTGGTGAACAATGTGAGACCGAAGCTGAAAAGTGTGTCACTTTTCCACCAATTCCTGTGAATTCAGTTCGTAAATGCAGCCACACGTAAGAATATAAAAAACGATTTAATTTTTTAAAAATTACTTTACTTATCGTAGATCATGCACCGTCACATGTATGAAAGATCATCAGTTTTCTGATGGTTCAACGATAGCTAATATGGTATGCAGTAATGGATTTTGGGTACCAACCAAGTCAGAATGGAGTGAAATTCCTGACTGTAAAGGTATTTTGATTTTTATTTAAAAATTCAAAATATGAAATCCATTTTGCTTAATTGAACTGTTACTAAAAATGTTTTAAAAATTTTTTTTAGCAACATGTACACCACCTTGCCAAAATGGTGGAAATTGTTTATCTTTGAATATATGCCAGTGTCCTCAAGACTTTAGAGGTCCGCAGTGCCAATATAGTATGTATTTTTGGTATAACTAAAATGCTTGATTCGGATTTTTGTAATTTTATAGGTATAAATGCTTGTAATGCTCGCAAATTAAAATCAAATTTTAATGGAGGCTACAAATGTTCCGGTGATAACGATTTATTTTGGTGTACGTTAAGTTGTCCTGCAGGTATTAAATTTACTTCGACTCCTGCTCAAAAATATACTTGCGATTATGCTGTTGGAGTCTTTTCACCACAACCTATACCTCAGTGTGCTTATGGTAAGAATTGCTTTTGGTAATTTAAAGTATATAATTGAAATTGTGAAAATAAATAAATAAGATATTTTAAAATAATATATAATACCTATAATACTTATATCTAAATTATTTATTTCGGTACCATATTTTACGCCCACAAATGTATCCTTAAATTAACAAACAAAATAAAATTTTAATTTGAAAGTAAAACTAATTCAAATAATATATTATATCTTACACCACTTCTGAGATGGTGTGTATGATTAACGTGAATTTCGACATCATTACCAAATCTACTGTAATTTTCTTTATATATTTCAGACCAAGTAAAGTCCTTACCGGCTTCGAGTTATATATTTCTGACAATGAACATATTTACGTTTGAAAGCTTAATAAAAATATTGATTAATTTAATTATTTATTTTATTACTTGATTTATTTGAAAATATTTCATTTATTTGAAATATATTTAATAATTTCTAATCATTTATAGATTCTGAAACGGAAATAATTCCTATTAAAAAAGATAAAAAAGAAAAAGAAAAATTATGAAACCGGTAATGATTCTACTTTGTCTGAAACACACGGAGAAAATTATAGTATATTTGGTAATGATTTCGAATTTTACGTTAATGATACTCACTATTCCGGAAGTGATGAAAGACATATATTTTCTAATTAGTTTCAATACGTACAAATTAAAATTTTATTTGTTAATTTAAGAATACAATTACGGACCAAAAAAATCGTACCGTAATACCAGAAAAAGAAATACATGAAACTGTTGAAGGTCCGGACGTACCTGGTTTAAAAAATAAAACTGGAAACTGCTTCACATGGGGTGGATCTCACTACAAAACCTTTGATGGAAAAATATTCAGGCAAGTAATTTTTAAGTTATGAGATGTTGAGAAAATGAGTGTAGATTGAGTGACAAAAAAAATATAAAAAAAAGAGTAAAGATCAAAAGGAAAAAAAGATATGGTTGAATTTTTGCAGACAAGTGTGAAAGAAAAAATTGAAATTTAAAGAATAAAAGAGTATCTATTGTACTCATCGTATTGATGTTGAAGCAAAATAAGTATGCAAAGATAGTCTGTGTTGATGAGAATGAATTATAGATTTTTGAGTTTTTCTTTTGAATTATAATTTGATGAAAGGTTTAATTTGATAACATTTTTAGTTTTAATTCGCTGTGTTCGTATACATTAATTCGAGAAGAAGTTTTTAATTCGTTCAGCGTTGTTATTACAAATAGTAAGATTTGTGCGCATCATCCAGAGAACTGTCACAAAACAATCAAGATATATTATCAAGACAAAGTGTATACATTAACACATTCAGGTTTTTTTAACTTGAGGCATACAAAACACTATGATTTAAATAATTTTATTTAGGTCAAGGAATTCCAGTATTTGCTTTGGGCAAAAAAATTTTACCTGTCCCAGGACGAGTTCCGGGCATCCGTATCGAAATGTCAGCACATTATTTTATCGTTATGCTTGATTCTGTGGGTGCAAAACTAAAATGGGATGGAAAGGTACTACCCTTATTTTATTATTATTTTAGGTACAAATAAACCTTTTTGTAGCAATTTTTGCAAGTAGAAGTATCAGAATCTTTATGGAACAAAACAACTGGCTTATGCGGAAAAATTGATGGTAATCGCGATAATGATATGGTTACGAAGGACGGTGTGGTACCTAAAAGTGTCATCACCTTAGCTTCAAGTTGGCAAGTGGATGTAGTAGGAGAAACTTGTGAAGATTCTCCAACAGAAGAACATGTATGTCAAGATACATTTGTTAAAGGCAATGAACAACAAGCCTTGGCATTTTGTACCAAATTGTTAAACGATAAACGGTTTTCTCCATGCGCTTCGGTAAATTTTACTTTGCATTAAGAAATACCTTTTTTATACGTTATTATTTCAGTCTTTAGATAAAAACTTGCTAGTGGATGCTTGTCGGTGGGATTATTGTAGCAGTAATTCTTCCAATCCTCGAGAATTTGCATGTGAAACATTAAATGTATTTGTACGTGAATCTTCTGTAGATGGAGTTAACAAACTAAAAAATTGGAGAGATGAAAATACTTGTCGTATGTATTGGAAAACTTTATAGACTAAAATTTTCTAAAGAATTACTATTCCAGCTATGACATGTTCCGGTGGAAAAGTTTATATGCCTTGTGGTCCAGTTGGTGGACAACAGGTATGCGGAGCGGCTTCTGAAAGAAATGATGATAATGTTGCTTGCGAAGAAGGCTGCTATTGTCCAGAAAGAACAATATTGCACGATTCGAAATGTATAACAAAAGAAGAATGTCCTTGTTTATATCGTGGAAAATATTATCCACCACATTCGAGTATTCCAAGTGAATGTAATACTTGCGATTGCATTGAAGGAAAATGGATTTGCACAGAAGTAAAAAATTATATTCTTAGATTTATACATTAACAACATCGTCATATTTTAAGATAACTTGTGGAGCAAGATGTTCGGCTATTGGTGATCCTCATTATATAACATTTGATGGAAAACGTTTTAATTTTATGGGACAATGTAATTATGTGCTACTTAAACATGATAATTTTACAATTGAAGCTGAAAATGTAGCTTGTGCTGGATCAATTTCTCAAGTAATTGATTTTATTTCGTATCATAATTTTTCCTTTAAATTAAAAACAAATATTTTTAGGCAATGAACTTTCCAATTAGCCTGAGTTCTGCTTTGCCGTCTTGTACCAAAACTGTGACAATAAAAATTTCTGGACAAACCATTAAATTAAAGCAAAATAATGAAATAGTCGTTAATGGTCAAGAAGTCACAAAAATACCCTTAAATATTGCCGGTGTTCATATTAGAGCCATTTCGTCCATGTTTTTAATAGGTAGGTTTGCTAACATCGAATTTGGAAATTGCATCTTTAATACGTATGATTTTTAGCCAAATTGCCAAACGGTGCAGAGGTATGGTGGGATGGTATGACTAGAGTTTATATTGACGTGCCAGCATCATTTATGGGACACACTAAAGTACTTATCAAGTACAATATCATTTGATATTATCAATGATATTATCAAATATCATTTAAATAATTGAATGAATGTTTATTTTATTATTTTTAGGGTCTTTGTGGAACGTTTAATGCGAATCAAAATGATGATTTTCTAACACCCTTCGGCGATGTAGAGCATTCGACAATTGCGTTTGCTAATAAATGGAAAACTACTGAAAGATGTAACGATATTTCTGATAAACCATCATCAGATCCATGCCAAATCAACGTACAAAATAAGGCAACTGCCGAGGAACATTGTGATGTCATTAATTCAATAATGTTTTCTGGTTTGTGAGCTTTATTTATTATGCTAATAAAACTCATATTCTTTTTTGAATTTAGATTGCCATAGTGCAGTTGATCCTGCTCCATTTTATAAAGATTGTTTATTTGATATGTGCTCATGTGAAGCAAAAGTAAAAAATAGACAAAATAAAATTCTATTATTAACCTGCAATTTTTAGATTCCAAACTGTTTATGTCCAATTATTGCCGCATATGCTTCAGAATGTGCATCAAAAGGTATTAAAGTCGACTGGCGAAATGATGTTAGAAAATGTGGAGTTCATTGTTCTGGAGGCCAAAAATACCAAGTTTGTGGAAATTCGTGTACTAGAACTTGTACCGATATGGCTAACAATGTTGATTGCGTACCAAAATGTGTAGAAGGATGCAATTGTCAAGATGGAGAAGCAATTGATGAACATGGCGAATGTATTCCCATTGGACAATGCGGATGTCAATATGAAGGATTGACATTCAATCCTGGATATAAAGAAGTTAGACCTGCCAGTAAAGCACCAGAACTATGGTGAATTTCAACCACAAAATAAAATTAATAATATCTCCTGATAATTTTTTATTTTTAGCACCTGTCTTAACGCCCAATGGAACTGTAGACCTGCAACACCAAACGAAATTACCAATTTCCCACAAGTTAGTGATATTAAAACAGCATGTAAAGCGTCAGAAAATAAAGAATTCACTACATGTGAACCAGTCGAACCTGTCACTTGCAAAGTAAAGCACATGAACTAAATTTTTTCAACACATAATTAATTTAAACATTTTGTAGAATATGCATTCTAATGATTATGTGGTGTCTGCTTCAATTTGTCATGGCGGTTGTCAATGTAAAGATGGATATGTACTGGATTCGTTCCACAAAGTTTGTGTAAAGCCTACCGAATGCCCTTGTCATCATGGTGGACGAAGTTATACCGATAATTCAGCAGTACAAAATGATTGCAATAATTGGTAAAAATATCTTCATTAAAATGATTCGAGAAACGTTATCAAAGTTGATATTTCAGTACCTGTGTGCATGGTAAATGGAGTTGTACCGATGAACCATGTCCATCTGAATGCAGTGCGTGGGGCGATTCTCACTACAAAACATTTGATGGCAAGATGTACGATTACCAAGGAGAATGTGATTATATTTTGGCAAAAGGCTCATACGATTACCTTGCCTTTGATATTTCAATTCAAGTGCGTCAAAAATTGTTTTTTTTCTGGAATAAATTAAAATGATTAAATTTATAGAACGTTCCATGTAGTACTCTGGGAGTGAGTTGCTCAAAATCCGTAACAATAAAAGTAGGAATCACACCAAATGAAGAAAGTATAACTTTAACAAGTGGTAAAGATATTCCAGAACATGCCACTTTTCAGCATTTAACCCTGCGTCAAATTGGTAAATATGTATTTGTGGAAGCACCAGAGACAGGATTTGTAGTAAAATGGGATAAAGGTACCCGAGTATATGTTAAACTCACTACACAATGGAAAAATAAAGTAACTTAGCTCTATTTTGATTTAAAACGAACTTTATACTTAAGTTGACTTATTTTTTAGGTGAAGGGGTTATGTGGAAACTATAACGATAATCAATTAGATGATTTCCAAACTCCATCTGGAGGCGTGAAGGAGGTTTCGGTCAAACTGTTTGGAGATTCTTGGCGTTTGCAAACTTATTGTCCAGAAGCAGTTGAAATCACAGTAGATGTTGCTAAGTTTACCATTTATGCAGAACTAATTGTTACCATTTATTTAGGACACTTGTGCTCAAAGACCGGATCGAAAAGTATGGGCTTTACAAAAATGCGGAATACTAAAAGCTCCAGTTTTCTCCGTTTGCCATTCAGAAATTTCCGTTGAAACCTATTTAGAGAAGTGTATTTTTGATACATGTGCCTGCGATCAAGGAGGAGATTGTGAATGTTTGTGTACTGCTTTGGCTGCGTATGCACAAGAATGTTCCAATAAAGGAATTCATATTAAATGGAGAACACCTGATTTATGCCGTAATTGAATTGTTTAATTAATCGTTCTAAAATGTTTATATCATGTTTGCTTTTAGCCATGCAATGCGATGAACATTGTTCAAACTATAGTCCATGCATTAGCACATGTTTAATTGAAACTTGCGATAACTTGTTAGTACAATCAAGTTTGAGTCAATCGTGTGACCAAGAAAATTGCGTTGAAGGCTGTCAAGTAAAGAAGTGCAAACCAGGTTTTATATATTTAAACTCGTCATTTGTGGAATGCGTCCCCAGAAATATTTGTAAACCACTTTGCCTAGAAATTGATGGAAAGCAGTTTTACGAAGGTGATTTAATAGGAGAAGATGCATGTCACACTTGCTATTGCTCGAGAGGAAAAAAATCATGCACAGGACAGCCTTGCGTTACCACAACATCTGTAATAGAGATAAAATTTTAAGATTTACTTAAAAATGATAATAAATATCTTATAGAAACCTTTAAAGGACTCAAGGCAGCAAGAAGTTAAATGCGTTGACGGGTGGACAGAGTGGATTAATCAAGATAAATCTTCAAAATCAAACCCGAAAGGAAAACATATTGAGTTGGAACGTTTACCTCACTCTGTTGTAATGGTATAAAATTTTGTATACTTTTAGCAGTACCATCTCAGTCTGACCAATCTGAGTATAGAAAATTACTTAAATTATTTACTATAATTTTAGAATGAGTTAAGTGGAAGTCATTGCGAAGAAGAAAACATTGTTGACATCGAATGCCGCACTACAACAACACACATTTCTGCAAAAGAAACAGGGTTAGATGCTGTGTGTAATTTAAAGTACGGACTTATTTGTAAAGCAGATAAGAATGGCAAATTATGTCCAGATTTTGAAATCCGAGTTAAATGTAAATGCGGTAAGTTTCCAATTAAATTGAAATTTTGACATACCTACTAAAACATTTTTATCATTATTATAGACCTCCCCGTTTTTCCTTGCGAAAATGTGGACACCTTATTGCCCTGTCCTTATAATTGCCAATTGTTTTACCAATGTTCACCTGGAAAGCATGGAAATCAGTATGTCATGAAATCGTGCGAAGATGATACATGGTATGATCCCCTTAATTTGGTTTGCGATTTTCCTTACAACGTGGCACCAATAAGACCAGAATGTGAATACATTTCCTCAAATAGAAGTACGCCATCACGGCCTGCAATAACAACAACGGAGATCTCCCAAATTATAGAGGCACAAGGTATTTCTTGAAGGTATTCCATCTCATATTGTTCATGTTTCAGTGTTGTGTTTAGAGCCGCATTGTCAAGATGGTGAAATTTACCATACATGTCTAGTTGAATGTCAACAATTATGTCAGTATTACTCATATGAGGTAAAGCAAGAAGGCTATTGCAAAACGCAGCAGCAGTGTATAGAAGGTTGTTATTCGGCTGAAAAGTCCTTAAGTTGTCCTTCAGGGATGTTTTGGCAAAGCCAATATTCTTGCGTTGCCAAACAGGACTGTATGTGCGTTTCTAATACAGGAATATCTGTTAAGGTAAATAACATGCATATAAATGATTTAGTTGATATTTTAATAATAATTATTTGTTTTTAGCCTAGCGCAATAATTTACGAATCTCATTGTAAAATTTGTCAATGTATTGATAATTATTACACTTGTGATGAATCTTCATGCGTTCCTAAAATACCTATATATACTACAAATGAAAAAAATTATACACGTCTCGATAATGGAACTACCACTGCAGAAAGCATTATTATAACTAACACTTACACACCTCCTGCAGCATGTTCAGAGAACAAGTAAGTTACTCCCTCTCAGTTTACTTTAGTTCTAAACTTCTCTTGCATATAGCCATAGAAATACGAAAGCATTTGTTTTTATATTTCTTTGGAATTACTGAGGAGTTTTGGTTGCTCCTGAATAATTACAACTTCTAGTTCTGAATATGACATTTTTAAATTAGATATTAATAAATTAAGTGCCACAGCCGTGGAGTGATGTGGCCATTGGTTGAGTACAGAGCGGAAATTCTGGGTTCAAATGGCGGATTATACAGAATTTCTTATCACGGCCTTCCAGTGGACATCCACATGCTATGGTGTAATCGATATTGATTTATCTGAACTATGAAATATGGGGACTAATCCACCCCGCCAATCGGATTTGTAATTTCCAGAAAGGAAAAGCAATATTCTACTTAGAATGTAAAAAGCTTAATGATGATGATTAATAAATTAATTAATGTTGTTTTGCCACTGATACGTCCTTCTATTAATTGTTTATCAATTTGATAAATTGAATTTTGATTTGAAGTAAATAAGAACCCCTAACTATACATTTTTTAGTAAGTATATAATGCTATGTAGAATTGGCTAAGACCAGAAAGAAGCGTCAATGAGGAGATACCGACATAGTAAAGGTTCAAGAAGAACGTTTTGGTGCAGTAGCGTATAAATGATCATCTAGACGAATTTTTGTATCTGCTCATTATCACATGTTGCTTCTTTATAGCGCGAGTCAACTTTTATTTTATGTAGGTACATACATAAAAAAATATATAGAAAAGAAATACAGACTTACCTTATTTTAGTGATCCAAATTTTTTATCATTTTTGTAGAATCAATTTTATTAATATTGTTATTATATAAAATTTAATACATGTTTTCATTAATAAAAAGTCTAAAAAAATTCTGCCCAGTTAGGAGCACTGCAAGTGGGACAAACAAAGTTCTATATTATTATACAATATCATACCTATATTATATAATATCATACCTATGTATATTATATAATTTATAAGAAGCTTGCAGTATTTTTTGTAATTCTGTGTTTCCAGTTACATGAATCTTATCGACGGAGAAATGCCACTTAATGATGATGCTTTCAGTGCTAGTAGCACAATGAGCAAAGACTTCGCACCAAAATACGGTCGCTTACATAAAAATGAAGAACCAGATTCAGGTACTATTCTGCAAATTAGACACATCTTTACATTTATTACAAACAAAATTATACTTTACAGAAAAAAGTTGGGTTCCAAAATTATCAACCAACAATCAGTACTTGCAAATTAATTTGGGTAAACAAGAACCTGTATATGGAATTATTCTTAGAGGAAATCCTTCTACGGGAAAATACGTTACTAGCTTCAAAGTTCTCTATACTCCAGATGGCCATTCGTTTAGTTACATTCCGGACTTCCATAAAAAACCACAAATCTTTAGAGGATCCGTCGATTCAGCAACACCAGTTAAACGAATGTTTGACATACCAATTGAAGCTCAAATAATCAAAATCAAACCGGATACCTGGGTCAAAGGCATTGCTTTAAACTTAGAACTTATTGGATGCAATAAATTCACGACCAAAACAGAACCTACAGTCACCACTCCCTCAACGTATTGTATAGATCCTATGGGTGTAAGTGAAGGTATAATGGCCGATCAACAGATTTCTGTAAGTTCAGAATTACTACCACACCATTCCAAAAGCCAACTAAAAATTAATAGCAAATTTGGATGGCAACCCATAACCAACTCTCCATTTGAATGGGTTCAGGTAAATAAATTTCGTTTTTATTAAATTAAACAGTTTTAATTTTCTCTGCAACTATACAGTTTGATTTCTTGGGACTTCGTAACATAACTGGATTTATAACTAAAGGAGGCCCTGATGGATGGGTAACTGCATTTAAAGTTAAATATTCCTCAAACGGCCGCGACTGGAATGAAATCGTGGATGATGATTGGAAGGAACACTTATTTTTAGGAAATTATGACGAAAATACACCTGAGAGTATATCTTTAAATGTTCCTATTCAAACAAGATTTATAAAAGTTATTCCTATAAATTGGCAACAAAATATACAATTTAGAATTGAACCCCACGGCTGTTTCGAACCATATGGTTAGTAGAATTGAAATTATTCTGAATTAAATTATATAATTGTTTTTTGATAAATATATGTTAGAATAAGTGAGGATTACTAAACCTGAACCCGGACCTGTATATGACGTTAATGAAATACTCTGCCCTGACTAATAATTTTAAATAAATGCGTTGAGTAAGTAATACCAACCTAATTTGGTATTATTAGGTTGGTAATCAACTATAACAGTATTACTATATCAAAACACAGTTTATCATAGGTGTGTGAAGACAGTAGAAGAACCTAAATATAGAAAATCGAGAAGAATATTATTTTAGCTTCATTTATTGCAAATATTTTGGCTCACGCTAACATCAGAAGTGGGATTCGAACCAACGTTTAACTGCAAACGGATAAGTTTTTTTTTGTCGTGTTTTTTTTTGTTTTTGTTGGTTTTGTGTTTTATTTTTTCTCTCGTTTGGTTTAAAATGAATCAAAATACAGAAGATTCCCAAAATGCAATTCAAAATCCGGACGGATATCCGATGGACAAACGCACGATGCCGTTAATAGCAAATTTTTGATTGATGAATAATGGATTGAACAAATAAACGATTTAAAGAAACGAACTAAAATATCCGATTTTATTATGATATTGAAAGAGTGAGACGCTCTACGAGAAAATGAAAAATAAAGTTTTTCGATGGATGGAAACCATTTGATAGGAGTTGGAATAATTTGTGTATGACTTTTGAATAACGTTCCCCAAACAAGAAACATGGCACACGAAGCTAAACAAGGCAGCTAATATAGAAAGTTTAAACCTTGTTAGTTTATGTGAATACGGAATAGAGAAAATACGTAGTACCAACCTCAACTGGAATGGCAGAAAGTAATACGTTCCATTGGTGGAATGAATAACGATATTATTCGACAAAGAATACGAATAAATGTACCAAAGAATCAACAAGATCTTAAAGCTTTACTTCGACAATATGATAGCGAAATCAAAGATGATCATCGAAGAGTACCAAAACAACTCAAGCTAGATACTATGCAATCGTATGAGAAAAACGGAAATTATCAAAAAAATGTTTCAACTGTAAAAAAAAAATAGGTCATTCAAAGAAAGACTGTAAATATTCAGAAAACCCGAAGCATGCAATGAAAGAAATCTAAATTAAGAAGCAAAAGAAGTGTTATAATAGTAAAGAAATTCAACTTGTAGCTGAGGATTGCAAAATTGGCTTTGAGTCTACCGCCTTGCAAGCTCCTGGAAGAGAAGTCGATAGACAGTAGTTGTATTCCTGGCGTAGATGGCGTAAATCATGGGCTCCCAACCGGTGGTACGCGTACCCCTGGTGGTACGCGGGAACGTTTCAGGTGGTACGCGTAAGTGATGTGTGCAAGAGTGAAGATAAGTTCCATTACTCCTAATGTTGATATTTTAAATTTTAATCTTTAAAATATCGTTAAAAACTCGCTATTCTAGCTCCAGTTTTTAAAAAATTTTTCCCAGGTGGTACGCAGGTGCAAAAAGGTTGGGAACCCCTGACGTAGATTGATTGGTTGGAAGACGATTCGGCGTCCCGGATTGTGCGTTGTCATGGGAAATTATGGATTGAACTTGGCGTAGTTCTCAATGATGAGACCCCGAATTTGATATGTACTGGATAGTGATATAAGTGTGTTGTCAGGAATGGACGAAGAGTGGAAAGGTGGAGTCCCGAGCGTTGGATGATTTTTGTATATTGGTGAATGCACCGTAATCTTGGTTGTGATTGGCGCATTTTTGAAGTATCCGTATATTTGCTCTCGTAGAGAACAAAACTTCTAAACAGTCTATGGTTACTTTGGGTTTTTTGTTTAAACGAGCTGGCATCCAGGGGCAGTCATGACTGATAAAGCGGAAATTTTCACTTCATCGGAATTCGTTAATTGTTTTAAACGAGAAGATGTTGAATTGCACCTTAAAAATGTGGGAGTGCCCAGAGGTGGCGGACAGGTAAAATCAGTGATAAAAGTCTTGTCTGATCTAGTGAAAAGTGCGTTGAACAACAGAAAGGAGATTGAATGGTTTGCAATATTGACCGGAATTGAAGCAGTACTTAATGAAGGTAAAAGTTTGGCAACTTGATATACGTCGGATGCATTTATGTTCTGAGGGAAGAATCGCGCAAGTGGAAATAGGATTTGGCAACAGTAAGATTTGGAAAGCTAAGCGGGAAGTTTTTGGGACTAAGCAAAATTATAGAAATGCTGGCTAACGAACGTTGCGTATTTGGAGGTTGGAGAAACTAGTGAAAGAGGCTACTTATGAACAGTTGAGAGGCTGGTTTAACAGACAATTTTGAGGAAAATATGACTAGTGAAGCAATTTGATTCATTGCTTTTCTTTGGTAAGTACATTTATACTATAATGTACATTTTCACATATACAAAACAATACTGAAAGTAGCTGTTTACAGTACAGAAACGTAAAATTTTACTTTATAGTACAGAAATGTCAAAACCTCAATTGTTTTATGTGCAATCCTACTAAAATGTACACTTTGACATATATTTTTGACGTATTTTGTGAATTTTAAATATTTTATTGCTTAGCAACATACGTATTTCGTTAAATTATTATCGTACATTTTTTTTGCAGAAAATGTGCATTTCATTCCAATTACACATAAAATAGTTTATGCGCTTTATCCTTAAGGTGCCTTTTTGGCATTTGCGTGGTTATAGACTTCGTCTGCGCCTCAGTCTATAATTTTCCGCGCTCATGCCAAGAAGATGCACTTTCAGGACTTGGTGCATAAATAACTATTACGGACGGTAGAACCAAGTTATTTAAGGCGTTGCGGCCGAGTTATTTAAGGCGTTGCGGCCGAGTTATTTAAGGCGTTGCGGCCGAATTATTTAAGGCGTTGCGGCCGAATTATTTAAGGCGTTGCGGCCGAGTTATTTAAGGCGTTGCGGCCGAATTATTTAAGGCGTTGCGGCCGAGTTATTTAAGGCGTTGCGGCCGAGTTATTTAAGGCGTTGCGGCCGAATTATTTAAGGCGTTGCGGCCGAGTTATTTAAGGCGTTGCGGCCGAATTATTTAAGGCGTTGCGGCCGAATTATTTAAGGCGTTGCGGCCGAGTTATTTAAGGCGTTGCGGCCGAATTATTTAAGGCGTTGCGGCCGAGTTATTTAAGGCGTTGCGGCCGAGTTATTTAAGGCGTTGCGGCCGAGTTATTTAAGGCGTTGCGGCCGAGTTATTTAAGGCGTTGCGGCCGAATTATTTAAGGCGTTGCGGCCGAGTTATTTAAGGCGTTGCGGCCGAATTATTTAAGGCGTTGCGGCCGAGTTATTTATGGCGTTATTCAAAATTCAAAAAAAAAAAAAAATGTCACGGGGACGCGACAATTGCAGGAAGGCCGTGTTAGAATAAGTGAGGATTACTAAACCTGAACCCGGACCTGTATATGACGTTAATGAAATACTCTGCCCTGACTAATAATTTTAAATAAATGCGTTGAGTAAGTAATACCAACCTAATTTGGTATTATTAGGTTGGTAATCAACTATAACAGTATTACTATATCAAAACACAGTTTATCATAGGTGTGTGAAGACAGTAGAAGAACCTAAATATAGAAAATCGAGAAGAATATTATTTTAGCTTCATTTATTGCAAATATTTTGGCTCACGCTAACATATATATTATATTATATTATATCGAGATGGCGATTTGAGTTGGAATAGGTCAACAGACCTAATCCATGAAGAAGATGATGATGATATTATATGGGTTTATGGAAATTAATAAAGATTAATATACATTATATCTTCTACGTTTCGCTATTTTATTTTCAGTTTTGTCAGGAAAAACATATTATGAAGAATTTTTTTAATTTTTGAAAATAAAAGAGCGAAACGTAGAATATAAATATGTATAATCTTTATTAATTAGTCCATAAACCCATATAATATATAATCATAAAAAAATTCATTATAAAATGGACGATATCAATTCATTAATTTAAATAATTTAATTTTATTTTTAGATAACATGCAATTTACAAATCTTTTTCCACCAACCGTATGTAATTCTTGTCCTGGAGCACCAGCTGCTGAAATGAAATTAGGTGCTTGTAAATGTGATGTGGGCCTGTGGTGGGATGGTAAAAATTGTGTTACGCGTACAAATTGTCCTTGTATTATTGGAGATATGTCGTAAGTTTTAAAAAAGAAATATAAACTTGGTTTAATGAAAGGCTTTTAGGTACGCAATTGGAGGTAGTTTTGAAAAAGATGATTGCTCTCAATGTGTCTGTAAACTTGGTGGTATTTCTCACTGTACTCCAAAAGTTTGCGGAAAGTGCAAAGAAGTAAGTTTCACTTATCCATTATTACTTGTTGGATTTACTACATAAATCTGTTTGCTAGGGATTGCGACGTGTTCTTACTTCTACGTGCGGCTGTAACTGCAAACCGTGTGATGAAGGAACAATAATCTGTCCAACTAGCAACATCTGTATCAATACTACAGCATGGTGTAACGGAGTAAAAGATTGTCCTGACGATGAGACAGACTGTGAAGTTACTAGACCACCTTTTGTTTATAATGTTGAGACGTCTATTATAGTAACGGAACCACCAGAACATACTAAGCCATGCCCAGTATTTAAATGTCTACCAGGACATAAAGTTGTAACGGTGAATTTAATTGAAACTAGTTTAAAAACAATGTTTTCTAAACATGATAAACAATCAAACAAAAAACTTGGAATCGAAACTGGTGGAAAAGGAGAAAGCAAAGAAAGCAGGAATGATGGTGTAGAAACGAGCAGCTCCGGAGGTAATCAAACATAACTAAAAATTTTATACATATTGTACCACAATATATTTTTGTTAACAGGACAAAAAGCTAAGGAAACGAAATGCCCTGCTTATCAGTGCGTTCCATTAATACCGCCGCCCCCAGGGAAATGTCCAGCTGAAAGCTGTTCTATTGGATACATTCCTCAGTATGTGACAGTTCATACTAAAAGAAACTGCCCAACGTAATTTCTTGTTTTTAAAAACAAAAAGATAAATACATTGTATATTTTTTGCTTTAGATATGTTTGTATTCCACCTCCAACGCCAGATTCTATTTGTAATATTACTGGAAATACATTTAACACTTTTGATTCAACTGAGTATAAGTATGATATTTGCAATCATGTTATAGCTCACGATGCTATCAACAATATTTGGAAAGTTTTATGTAAAATTTTTTAATTTAAATAGCTTCTTAATATGTCTAACTTTGAAATACTTTAGTGAGGAAGAACTGTTCAAAAACTTGTACACGTGACCTAATAATTCATCACGAGGACCATATCATTGTGATTAATCCTGATTTCTCCATAAACTATAATGGCTACAAGTACAGTATGCAGCACACTAGATTAATTGGGAACCGTTGCAATATGTTCGATATAGATATACTTGGAGAAAAATTTATATTTAATTCGGATAAATTTGGATTTTGGGTTGAATGGGACAATCAACAAAATGTTAAAGTTGGTGTTTCAAGACAGTTACTGGGCGAAGTTGATGGATTGTGTGGTTATTTTAACGGTATATCAAGAGATGACAAACGAAAATCTGATAGAACACCTGCTAATACTACCATTGAGTTTGGTAATAGTTGGGAACTCCCAGGCAGTACAATAGTTTGTGAAACTAAAACTTGTCCTGTACAAGTAAAACACCAAGCATGGACTATGTGTAATTTAGTCAAGTAAGAGTAAATTCTTAATTTAAATGCAAATAAGAAGAAGTAAATAATTGTTTATTTTAGAGAAAAAACATTTGCGCCTTGTGGAAAGGCAGTAGATACAGATACCTTCATCTCGCGTTGTTTAGAATCGGCGTGTACCTGTTTGGAAGCTGCTGGAAGTGATAAAGCTGCCCAAGATAATTGTCGTTGCAAAACGTTACAAAATTTTGCTGTTCATTGTTTAGTCATCGATTCAAGTTTAGAATTAATGGATTGGAGAAGGATACACGACTGCCGTAAGTTAAATTTTTAAGTTACTTAAGAAGTACATAAAAAATATTCATTTTCTAGCTGCTGTGTGTGAAGCACCATTGGTTCATAACGATTGCTACAAACGACGTTGCGAACCAGGTTGTGGTTCTTTATCAGATCCAGACGCTTGTCCTAAATTAGACAACGTTTGCTTCCCTGGTTGTTATTGCCCTCCAGGTTATGTACGGAAAGGGGAAAGTTGCATTCTTCCCACTAGTTGTGGAGATTGTGAATGTAACGTTTTACCCCATTTGAAATACGAAACTTATAACCATAACAATTTTACTGTAAACGGAAACTGCGTCTACGTTATGTCACGAGATATTGTGGATAACAAAAACCAAAATCACAAATTTCAGGTATATATTAAAATGTAGTAGGTATCAATGACTTTTTTCATTAAAAAAAACAACAAATTTTAACAAAAATTCTACTTTTTTTGAAGGTTTTAATAACAAATACTCCTTGTGAAGATAAAAATGGTAAGACATGTGTCGGAAAAATTACAATATTATATAATGGACATGAAATTCATGTCACGAAAGACTTGCCAAGGGAAAAGTTACTGCTGATAGTGGATTCTGAGCACGTATCAGATTTTAGTGAAATAAAAAGTTGGTTAACTGTAAAAGAAGAAATGAAACATTTCAAAATTTTCTTAGATGCTCTTCAAATTAAAATATCTGTTTATTACCCATCATTGGGCGTTGCTGTGAAAGCTCCATCGCTTAAGTATGGAGGTAAATTAGAAGGTTTGTGTGGAGATTGTGATGGCACTACTGAAGATGATCTTACGACATCTGCTGGAATTATCACACAAAATATCGATAATTTTGCAACCAGTTGGTTATATGAAAATTTACCAGGAGGTCAAGATAAAGCCAAATGTAAAAATACACCACAAGAAGTTTATAGAGAAGTGCCGGTAGAACAAGATCCTTGTATACAGTTAGAAGATGTAATTAAATACGGACAGGTGGGTCAAAAGTTCACTTGACTCAACATTACTTCTTTTTTTATAT
The DNA here is from genome assembly GCA_905340355.1 of Rhagonycha fulva. Lineage (NCBI taxonomy): Eukaryota > Metazoa > Arthropoda > Insecta > Coleoptera > Cantharidae > Rhagonycha > Rhagonycha fulva. The sequence continues at coordinate 8,888,742 of HG996559.1, forward strand.
AGTAATTTATCAATTGTTTTAGTGTCACTCTCTTTTGGATCCTACTTTGTATGTTGAATGGTGCAAAGAAGACACTGGTAACGGAAATCCCCAGTTATCATGCCAATCTATTGAATCGTATTCTAACGAATGTAGTCAATTGGGTTTCTGTGTTGATTGGAGAACTAACTTATGTCCTTCAAAACCATGTCCAATTGATCAAATATATAAACCTTGTGGACCAAAATGTTCCGAAACATGTGCATCGCTTAAAGAAGAAGTACAGAAATGCAATAATCCATCCGTAGAAGGTTGCTTCTGTCCCGAAGGAAAAGTATGTTTGAAGGTTTTAATTTAAATCTCGGTGCTAAAGTTTTTCAATTAAAGGTTATGCTAAATGGCACTTGTGTGATAAAAGATAGATGTGAAGCATGTGACGATGAGGGTCATCACTCAGGAGACTCTTGGAAGAAAGATCTTTGCACAAATTGTACATGTGAAGGAACTAATATTAAATGCGAAACACAAAATTGTCTTTCAGTAGAGACAATTTGCCAAGAAGGCTTTAACGCCGACAAAGTTTATTCTGCTCAAGAATGTTGCGATAAATATATATGTGGTAATTTATTTATTGCTCATTTAAATTTTTAAGCAAACCTTATCGACTTTCTGCCTTTTAGTTCCAATGCCAACTTCTTCTACCACATGTGAACCTCCTCAACAAATGAACTGTGGTGCCGGACAAGTAATGAAACTAATAACAGGACACGATGGTTGTCAACAATTGGTTTGTTTTTGTAAACCCATAGAAGATTGCGAATCAATTAACGAAACAGTTAGTGCAACACCGGCACCAGGCATTGTAAAGACGATAGACAACAGCGGATGTTGCCCGGTAGTTATCGAATCCTGCGATGCAAAATTATGTCCAAAACGAGACCCTTGTCCACAATTTTATAAACCAGAAAAGCTTCAACTGCCTGAACAGTGTTGTCCACAATACTTATGTTTGCCACCTGATGGACAATGTATAGTTGAATTGCTGTATACAGCGAGCGGAATGGGTGGTGAAAGACCTAGAAATGATTTCGAAAAGAAACAAATTTTAAAACAGGTAAATTTTATCCATTTACTTACTTACCCAAAATTGTGTAATATGTACTCACATAAATTACAATAATTTTTAGGCTAACGACACATGGAAAGATGGTCCTTGTAGAGACTGCATTTGTAACAAGTCACCAGTTGGCGATTATTATAGTTCTTGCTCTGTGGCAGAATGTCTAGCAGTAACAGAATCTGTTGATCATAACGATTATCAATTAGTATCTGAACTTGTCCTTGGTCAATGTTGCCCAAATATCAGAAAAGTTGCTTGTAAACACAACGGAAAACTATATAAAGTAGGTGAAAAGCAACCAGTCGAAGGAGATTATTGCACGACTATTGAATGCTCTGATAATATGTTCGGTATTCAAAAATTAACTAACGTTGAAAAATGCCAACGGAATTGCGATTTGGGATGGAAATACAGTCCGCCAACTCCAGAATCAAAACAATGTTGTGGTTCTTGCAAACCGGTTGCTTGTGTAGTTGATGGAGTTATTCATAATGTTGGGGAAGAATGGGCATCACTGGATCATTGCGTTAATTTCTTCTGTTTAAATTTGAATGGATCGGTGAGTAATAACGGAAATTTCAGGTTTTTTGTTTTACCGAGTTTTTTTACAGATTCAAATTCAATCGGTAGTAGTAACTTGTACAGAATTATCAGAAGACTTATTAAATGATTTTAATGTTGAAACCATACCGGTAGAAGGTGAATGTTGTCCAAATCATAAAATTACTGCATGCAAAGTTGGATCCAAAAAATACGATGTAAGTATTTTTTAGATTTTTTAATGTATGGTTTTTAATCCATAATTTTAGGTTGGTAGTGTTTGGTCTTCGCCAGATGGCAATAAGTGCAAAGAAATTAAATGTGTAGAAAATGCACTTGGAGAAATCTCAAAGCAGGATTCTATAGAAACGTGCAACAAAAATTGTTCAAAGGTAAACACGAAATTTGATAAATATTCCAAATTTTTATTTTATCATTCCATAGGGCTGGGAATACAGAGAATCAAAAACCAAGTGTTGCGGTGAATGTGTTCAAGTAGCTTGTGTTGATGATAACAATTTAAGGAAACCTGGTGAAAATTGGACTTCTTTTGATGGATGTACCACTTACACGTGTTTTCAAGCTAGAAATCAATTTACAGTATCCAGTCATCAAGAATCATGTCCAAACGTGGATGATTGTCCAATAGAAAATATTTATCGAGTTGGTTGCTGCAAGCATTGCAATGTGACACCTACATCACAAGGTAAATTATAAGTATTTCAGTTTATGTGTCAACTTTTCATTTATATTTTTAGTTAATTGTGATGCCAAAACACTTGCACCTCTTCAGACAATTGGTGCGGTAGCTATTTTGCGACCACCTCACGGAAAATGTAGTAACAAAGAAAGTATCATTGGATTTACAAAATGTGAGGGAGCTTGTTTTTCATCTACGTTGTACAATGCTCGTAAGTATTTTATTTTACAAGTAAGTGTATGTTTAACATTTCTAAATCATTTTAGAAAATGGACTGCACGAATCGAATTGCGACTGTTGTCAACCTAAAGAGTTTAAATCAATAAGTGTTCTACTCGAATGCGAGGATGGCCATCGCTTTAAAAATACAGTTTCTGTTCCAACTGTGTGTGGTTGTAACAAGGCTTGCGCAGTTGCAAACTGAGGAATAAAAACTAGAGTGAAAACTGGATAAAAATATCTTTCCCAAAGACAAAATGAGTTATATTAACGTTAAAGAGCTGAGTATTAATTGATGTTCTTTATATTATAAAGTTTAAGCAAGCAAAATATAAAAGTATTTTACAATTTGAAAAAGCCTTTATTATGAAAATTAAGTTTCTTCTTTTGGTCCTTTACTATATGTAGGGAAAAACTAAAAAAAAAGAGTATTCGATGATATCAGATGGCATGCTGGTACAAACACAGATGGTTTTCAGTGGTTATACTGTTTAAACTGATTATTTATTTAAACATTTGGTAGAACATCATTAGTTCATTAAAGATCCGTTCTAGCTGCGGACCTCTTAAAATGTATATGTTTGATATACTAAATCTACATAACCGACATTGCATTCTACGCTGATGATAACAAAATCCTTTTGTCTTCCATATGCTCAAAAATTACCACTGCTCGTTTTCAAGGAGCCACCAACGAAATAGAACCATGGTTTAAAATCTGTTTGCATGCAAAATATACGCCCAACCAACTTTTTTCGGGAGAAGCAATCTTAAATTTGCCAACTGAATTATGTTAAAATTGCCAACTGTTTGTAAATAATACATTGGGTAGGTATAATTTGAACCATTAAAAAATGCAAACTTTTCCAACTTTTGAGTGATTTTGCCAACTTCCTAGAATATTAGTGAGAATCTTCTCTCATCCCTCCTTAGACACGTTTTTAAATACACTAAACGTAACCCAACGTCTGCCTACTGATACAAGAACATCTGAATTTTCAAGAACGTGACCATCGTGACTTCAAAGATCAAACACCGAAGGCCGAAGTTTCTCCTGGAACCCCTAAATCAAGGAGTAGAGTTTTCAGCACCATCATTCAACTTCCTCAATAAGATACCTAATCTCCAAAGCCTTTGCCTTTGCTCGAAGACCATTCTCTTGAACTCAAGACAACATCGTAAACTAAAACCAATTTTTTTGCTTTCTCTCATTTCTGAGTCAAGGAAATAGAGAAGGCCGCTGTTTCCATTTTCCATTAATAGACGTTAGAGGAAACAGACCCAAGCGCTGGCATTTTATAAAGTTTATTGGCACCTAATTGGTTTTATTGAAAAAGGATAGTATCAGGAAATATTGGTTGAAATGTTGATATCAGAAATTAAAATGCAAGTGATTAGTTTTAACAAGCCAAGAGTTATTGATTAATGATTACAAAGTGCAGAATGTATGCATGTACTTTTCAGGATATATTTTTAAAATAATATTTATTGATAATGTACCACTTTAAGTGATTTATTATTTATAAACAAATAATATAAACAAAATTACAACTGAAAGAAATCTTTACGAATCACATGTTTCGATCTTATTCACGACTCTAGCCGTAGAAACGGATCCATCTAATTAAATGCCCCTAAAACTTTCAAATCTTAACTGCAATAATAAAGCGTAGAAGTTTATAATCGTCCTAATAACATATCAAATATCAAAATGCACAAGTTTTTAATTGAATTTTTAGAAATTCATAATTTTGAACAGCAATATTTTTATAATTAATTTGTTGCAAATTTCTTTAAAGTTTACCAATTTTCTTGTTAGCTTTTTAATTTTTTTTTTTAGTTTTTTTTGCACTTTACCTTATTATTACTAATATACTGTATTTTTTAAACAAAGCATTTTAATAAATTATAATACGTAATATAAAAAAAGCATTCTTTGTTCACTTTAATCTATAACTCTCGAAAACCGTTGATTGTAGACAATAATATGATACGGTTTGTAGATAACTTCCAACTCTTCAAAATACACTTGATGATTAAAGCTAATAAATAAAAATTTCCACTCTATGACTATTTAAAAGTAGAAATAAAATAATTTGTTGCGATGGGGACTAACCCCTGAGGATTTAAACTCACAAGGGGAACCTCTAGCTGACGACTCACCAATTTTGCTATATTATATGTATTTATTGAAAGTAAACCAAAAAGAAAGATTAAGCGATGCAGCATTTATTTTTAGTTGCCCAATTTTAGAAAAATTTTTATTTAATGTTAGTTTTATAACAATGTTTTAATTGAAAAAGACAGTAGGAGTGACAATCTCGTTACTGTAACCGATGGAAATTTCCACTGTAAATTAAGTAGCACCACAATATAATTTATTTTAAATTTGATCTTTTTCCAAAATAGGTTAGAGCTATTAGAATAAATGCTGAAATATTTCCGCTCAAACGAAAACAATTTTATAGCATAATAATTTTGTTAAAATTTAAAAACATAAAATAATTAATATTATTATTGACACATTAAGTATTTTATCGGTTCAAAGTGCACAGAAAAAATCTGACCCTTGTTAATTAATTAATTAATCAATCCGGAATAAAAATAATTATTGTTTTTTTCCTTTTTTCTTTAATTATATAATTTCCTCATCATCGTAATATCATGCGGTACTTTGCTGCCGGGTGGCTGCAAAAGACTTTATCTTAGATATTCCAATATTGTAATATATATGATCTTAAGGACTTTCTTTATCTACCGTCACGAGCCGTAGGTAAAATCAAAGATTTGCCAGAAGAAAACGTTAAAATTTTTTCCGTATAAAACAAATTTTTTAACTTTGTTTTTGTAATAATAACAAATTAATAAATAATAATTACTGCACACTTGTGATAATAACAATGACAAAAATTCTTAGAATCTCCGAGAAACTATCAGTATTCTTATGATTAGATTAAATTTCATTACTTACATTTAACGGTCATTTCAAACGTAATTTGTCATTTTTAGATTTTACTTAATGAGTATTTAGAAATTTTTTATTAAATGATTGTTAACTATTAACTAATTATATTATTAATTATACCAATTTATTTCAATTGCTTTCTTTTTGTTGAAATTATCTATATAAAGAAGTTAAATATAATTAGATAAGGTCATGTACTATTATTCTGATCAGTACCAACAAACGTTCTTTTGCCCTGTCGATATTATAAAACATAATTTTATAAAAATTGCAATGGTAAAATTACTTTTAATAGTAGGTACGCATTTTACTTTTAGTAATAGTAATACGGGTTAAAATCTTATTAGTTATTATAATAATAACTTATTATACCTATATTACTACAGTAGCAGTACCAAGGGTCAATATTCAACTTTGTGATTATACAAAATTATATTTATAGATAAACTTCTTTTTCTGTTTTTAGAATACTAAGAACACATAAGACTTACATTTGAAAATAAAAACACAGAGGATTTTTACATTGTTAATTCAGACCAGGAAAGTATTAAGGCCAATTATATTCCTTGGTGATCAACTAGTAGACATTTGAAGAAGGGGAAATCTTTCAATCTATGGATGATCCATAGATGAACCCATGAACGTAAAGTCTGTTTGGTATGCTACACCAACCTACTCCGAGTAAGTTGTTGTAAAAATTGATTGGTGTAATAAGTAGGTTGATAATCTACATCAATCAATTTGTAGTTGGTGTAGTTAGTGTAGCACTAGGACTGTGATATAGTTAATAGGCTAAACGCTGGGAAATTCACTCTCTAATATAATAAACGTCAAATAAATTAGTCTGTACGTCATAGTTTAAAATGGTATGAATGAAACGCTGCAATTTAAAATAATGTGCTGTGACTACGTGAATCAACACTTTTGTTAGTTTTTAGTGATTCCTAGTTGTTACGACATACTAATCTTTTATTCTAAATTCTTATACTGTGCAATATTGGTAACTCCTATTGGTTTCGGTCAGCAAAACATGCAAAAATTTTTGTACTCTAAAACTGAACGACTGCGACAGAGACGTTCTATTTACATTCTGTATGATATTTCTTAATCAGAATTCGTGACGTAGAGGCAAATTTATTTGGAGCAAACTTTTTGTTTTTTTTTAATTATTACAATATCTTATTAAATCAAAATTATATTTTTTATAATTACAATAATAATAAATTCCAAAAAAAAGTAGTTATACTCGTAGCAAACAGGTAATACACTTTGGCAACTGGTCTAACTTTAGCCTTCACTGCAAATGTTTGGTATAATCAAATTTGTAAGGTAGCTACGTAATATAAATTTATAACCAGTTACAAATAATATCTATCAACATTATTTCAGTTGGCGCGTATTTTCGTTTTACAATAATAACTGCGATTACATAAAGTACCTAATAAAAAAATGATAACGATTATAAATTTCGTCCAAGTTCATTCCACTTGTAAGGATAACCAGGCAACGAAGTAAGTAACAACACGATACAGTAATAGCCTCAGTAAACGTCGTAATCTCGAGTTGTGCATTGGTTCACTTGGTGCTTAATATTATGTTAAACGAAACTACATGGTTTTCAAATGACGAAAGTAAAAACTTTTCGGAAACAGTGTTGGGTGAAACGGACGAAAAAAGGGAAAAACTCATCAGTACAATTCGAGTATGGATGAATGAAAATTCAAAACTTCATTCAAATGCTGATGATCGAACAATTTTGGCGTTTTTGCGAGGATGCAAATTTAATTTAGAAAAGACTCAACTGAAAATAATTAATTATTACACAATGAAAAGTGAACGACCCGAATGGTTCCAAAATAGAGATCCATCGTTACCAAAAATTCGAGAATTAATTGATTTGGGAGTTTTCGTACCATTGCGAAAGTACCATAATAATCAGCTGATTTGCATTATTCGTACTGGAGCTCATAATCCAAAAATTCATAGCCAAGACGACGTTTTCAAAACGGGAAAAATGATACTTGATGTAGCAATAAAGGAAAATTTTGAAAATGCTACTATTTTTGGCATTTCTGCTATTTTTGACATGAGTAATGTTGGAACAAGGCATGCTCAGCAGCTACCACCTCACGTTATTAAAAAATCTGTTTTCGCTTGGCAAAATTATAGTTGTCGACCGAAGCAATTAGAATTTGTAAATGCACCGTTTTACATTAACGTTGTTTTAAATATATTTAAAAGTTTTATGTCCACAAAATTAAAAAATCGAGTGCGAGTTCATTTTTCAGGTATCGAGTCTCTACATCAAGCAATTGATAAAAATGTGTTACCTATTGAATATGGAGGAACCCAAGGCACTATGAAAGAGCTTATCGACTATTGGAAACAAAAACTTGATGAAAATAAAGAATGGTTTAAAGAAGATGAAAATTATAAAATGGATTTAAATAAATAGTTTATTGTTAAAGTAATTTTTATAATATATTGTCGTATTTTTTTGGGATGAAGAAATTTATTTTGCTTAATTTAATTTTATATTTAATTTTTGTAAATTTAAATTTGTGACGCCTCTGGTGTCATAGCCAAGGTGTGGAAATTAAAAATTTTTGATAAGGACTTGCAAGCGACCCACGGCGCGGTAAGGTCGCGTTTTTAGTTTTTGAGAGATATTTTGTAAATTTTTGAAGTAAAAATAAATTTTGAGTGCAGCACATAAGTTTTGTGTAGTTTTTATTTATTTTAGTAAAGAAGAATTTAATTTTTGAAAGGAAAATTTTGATTTATTTGCAAGGTCGCGCACTGCAAATGGGCGATTGGTATTCTGTTGGAATATTTTATGTCATCTGTCGCTATCAACGTGGGGCATCGGGTGAACATTTTTGATAAGTGGAGTTTTGTGAGGTAAATGTTCACAAAGAACCTACCTTTGACCCTGAGGTTTTAAAAAGTTTTGCAAAATGAGTTATTCAGAAATTATGAATTTTTTAAAGAGGCTGGATGAAAAACATGAAAAAGAAAAAAAAATCGAAGTTGAAAAAAGAAAAAAAGATATGAAGGAGATGGAAGAACGTATCATGAAATTATTAGACAGTAAGATCGAACAAATAAAAATTATGATAGAAGAACCAAAAGAAGAAGCTGCTATTCCAATTCAAGAGAGCATGAAAGTTACTCAAAAAACAATAGAAAATAAAATGTGTTACAACGGCGGCATCGAAAAAAAAGGTCGGAATATGACAAGAAAGAAAATAAGAAAAATGAGGTGGAGAAGACTCAAACAGAAGCGAAAATTAAATTTTAAATGTTATCGAGAGAATTACCATTTACGTAAAAGTAAAGTTAAAATAAAAGTTATTTCCCCGAAGATAAATGCAGACAGAAAGGAAATATGCAGTTTGAAAATCTGGAGGGATAATGGAGATGGAAATGATGAGGAGACACCATCGGAAAGAAAATTTACTTCTAATTTAAGAAACTTAAATTTTTATAAAAAAGAAACATTAAAGAAGATTTTATGGATAAAGAAGACTTTGAAGAGGAGAGTTGGTGTGATTAAAATCAAAAAAGAGGATATTTTGGAAAAATGGTCTTATCGACGAGTTAGATGGAAGTCCGTTATTTTAGCTACCCACTTTAACAAATAGAGAAGATCAGGAAATGTGATGGTATAACGACAACAGCAATGGAACTTGATAACCGAGTAAAATTAAAAGTTTATAAATTGTACTAAACGTAAGTGTAAATTTGATTAAAAATTAAAATAGAATGCAAGTTATCGCGTAAAAATTAATCAGTTAAAAAAGAACATTTAATATGCCTACAAATTAAAAACAAAATTACAACGCACATTACTAGGAAATTTCGAATAATGGATAAATTAATAATTTAAAAAAGTTTTAATAATAAAACGATAAAATAATCTTCAAGTGTTAAACTGAATAGTTAAAAACTTTGATAATAATTTGAATTAAAATTTGCAACGTTTGATAATAACATTTTAAAATCGTATTCGAGCAATGGTATGGAATTATTTGATAATGAAGTTGACAATTTGGAAAAGATTGGTCGCTGTGAAAAAGAATAGTTAAAGAATTTTTATGGAAATAGAATTATGATGTTATGGAAAGATTATTTTGCTACCGCTTTTAAAAAAGTAGCTTTATTTAGTTTAGTGAATGGTGTTTTATGGAGTTAATCAATATTGAAAATTTTATAGAAGTAATTTTGAAAATAAAAATAAGTAGCAGCGAATAATTCAAGTATAAAGAGTAAATTTAAAATTTGGATAACATGAAGAATTGCAAAAGTACGAAAAAATGAAAATTGTCGAAAGTTCCTGTAGAAATATCAAAAATTATCAATAGTTTGGAAAAGATTTAGATTTGCAAAGCTAGAAGAAAATTTAGTCACCTTAAGAATAATTAAAAGTTTAATATGGAAAAGTTTATCAAGAGAAGAAGAAAGAAATTTTGGTGCGAGAAGGTGTTCATGGATCAATGATGGTGATTGCATTCTTATTTGTAAATAACTTAAGAATTATGTTAAAATGGTAAAAATTTGGTTATCGCTAAAAATAATTTTTTAGAGATTGAATCTTCATCCCACAAATACTACTTTGTGTATCTTTCCCTAAATCTCTTTTAGATTTAGCCAAAGACAGGAGAGAGATGTCGTATTTTTTTGGGATGAAGAAATTTATTTTGCTTAATTTAATTTTATATTTAATTTTTGTAAATTTAAATTTGTGACGCCTCTGGTGTCATAGCCAAGGTGTGGAAATTAAAAATTTTTGATAAGGACTTGCAAGCGACCCACGGCGCGGTAAGGTCGCGTTTTTAGTTTTTGAGAGATATTTTGTAAATTTTTGAAGTATAATTAAATATTGAGTGAAGCAGGAAGTTCTCGTGTTCTTTTGATTGTATCTATTTTAGAAAAGAAGACTAAATTTTTGAAAAACATAATTTTCTTGTTAGAAGATCGCGCGTGAGCGGTGTGATAAGATTTTCGACTGAGCTAAGCTGGGATAAGTGATAAGGAATAATCCGTCTATAATTTTTATTATTTAAATATTTTATTAGTTAAATAATTTTTGAAATATTTTGAAAATAATTTTAAGATTTTGGATTATTTTATGTCAATATGTAGGTGTAAATAAAGATTTATTTTGTACGGTTTTACTTGGTTAGTCATTTGTTAATCGTCCTCACGCAAACTTTATAAAATTGCTATTGAAAATATAATTTTGAGGTTTTTATTTAATTATTTTCTTCTTTAGTTTTTACAGTGTAAATGCTAAATGGTAAACATGGATTATTTCACCAGTAATTTTTTGTGGTTTTAATTTATTAGTAATAAATTTGCCTGAGTTCCGGACACCCAAATATTTCAATTTTTACTTTTTATAATTTTATTTGACTTTTAACTACCAAGGTTTTGTGTATTTTTGATCTCTTATGTTACAAGGTTAAATTAAATACATACATACAATAGCTATATTTTTGGTTTAATAAGTTTGGCTAACAAAGAAATGAAGTATCAAATTTTTTTGTTTAATCCAATGAATTAGTGTCATTTGTACCCATAGACAGGGGGGGGGTAATTAATTTCCTAAAGCCCCACACTTATAAAAAAACTGATAGGTAATGTAGAGGACTAACAATTCTCACGAGTTTCCTAATTACGTTTTTTAATCTTTAGATAACTTTTGAATTACCTTGAAGTTCGACGAACTTTAAATAATTTTATTTTTCTTAGTTAAGTGCTCAAATATGGAATCAAGATTTAATTAGTTGTTACAATTTTTCTTTATTTAATAAAGGAAATAATTAAACATAATTAGTGTAATTAGTTTAATTGCAATCCAATTAATAGTTACGATGTTTTTATTTCTGTTTAATTACATCAAATTAATGTGTGGAAGGTTGACACAATGGTTGACAAAACTTTTCAAGTTTTAAATTTTTTACTATTCATAATGAAAAAATATGGTAATCGAAAAACTTGTTTTTTACGCAGCTAAGTTTTAAAATTTTTTGAAAAGTATTTGTGTAAAAAACAAAAATAATAATTGCACTAATAAGCACAAAATTAATTAATCGTTAATCCAATAATGCGCGTTTGCGTTGTCAATGTTTTTCTTGAATATGTCAAAAATCATTTGGTAGAAACAAAAATAAAACTTGCACAAACAAGCACAAACGATCTTAGAATATTTGAATCTGAAATTTTAAAAAAGTATGTCTCAAGCCCTTCCCACCCAGCTAATTTTGGAAATTTCACAAAAACTAGGTGAGTACAAACTAAAATATTGCACAAACAGATATTACGATTTAGACCAGGGGTTCCTAAACTTTTAAATCCCAAAAATTTGACTGAACCCCACATCAAATGATTACAAATAAAAGACCTTGCAATTTAAATACAATTTTCAAAAATTTATATAATTTTCAAAAATCAAAAAAATATTCAAAAATAAATAATTTTGCGGCACCCCGGTAACTTCTCCGCGGAACTCTAGGGTTCCGCGGAACCCACTTTAGGAACCGAGGATTTAGACTATTGCAGACTATTTGGGGACCCCCCATTTTGAATTTTGACATCTTTTTGCTGAGAGGAGGAGGGGACATGCACCTCAAATTTCGGAAGTAAAAAGAATAAGGTTGAATCATTTCTTACATGTGTTGAAAACGTTCTTCTTATGATATCCTGATTTCCATAGACTTTGAATAAGCCGTTATTTTTTGAAGTATGTTGAATTTTAAAAACAGCATGAAACCAGCATTCACTCTGTAGTTGGAAACTATCATTCGTACAAAATCATTTTAAAAGCGCATAGGCACGGACCTATTAAAATAAATGGACCACTGCTATTACCTATTGTTCTCAATCTAAAAATATGAAGCCTATATAGGCGCCGCTATTTGTGGTGCAGTTCTAAGAAATTTCAAATATTTACTAGTTTATGTCGGTACTAAAATTAGTGTATTTTACTGTTTTAGCCTTAAAATAACTTCATTCTTTGTTTTAGGCAGTTTAAATTTAAAGTACCTTCCAAAATCTTAAATTACGATTAAAAACATTTTTTTACCTTGAATAGCAGTCCATTTATTTTATGAGGTCCGTAGCACAGTGTGACACACATAAACCTGTGTTATAACTAATTTCATTTATTATTTACTTGAATTATTTATTATTAATCATTTAAGAAATTATGGACTTAAAAGGAGCTACATCTCTCTACCTGAAAGCTTATTTGTGAGCTTTTGGGGAGCGTTCATTAATTATTTGAGGCGTTTAGGGGAGGGGGTCGAGCCAAATCTTACCTAATCTCACGTGGGAGTGAAGGAGGCTTTCGGCAAATTTAACGTTATTTTTTTGCAAGAAACAGTTTAAAATTTGGAGAAAATTGTTAAGCAAATTATATATTTTTTTTTTAAATAAATCCAACGTATTTACAATAAAAATTGATATTATAAAAAATCTTACGTAAGATTAGTGGCGGGGGGGGGGAGGGTTAATCCAAATCTCACAAAATTTTACCAAAATTTCATCACGTATATCACTAGGTGACAATATGCATTTACAAAAATTGTATCGGTATATACCGCATCTACAGGTTGCATTAAAAATTCAATCGTACCTTTGTCCCATGTTCAAAAATTAAATGGCTACTGTGTTATTTTTTGAATTATCAATCAGGGACATGTAACGGGAGTAATTCAATTTAATATTTTAACGTAATCTTCTAAGTCCATGACCGTTATGGATCTCAACATTGGTTAATCCTTTCAAGAGCAATACCCAGTGCTTAAGTACAATTTTTGTGTTTTATGTCATTCATTTCCAGGACGTTACAAAAATGTAAATAATTGCTAGCATGCCGAAATCTTTTAACACTTCTTCATGTAAAGGCGCTAAAGGCAATTGATTTATTTATTGAAATACCACATTATTTGAAAACTAGAATGTGGGATTCTTCCCCTCCCCACCAATTCTAGTTTCCAAATAACGCAGTTTCCAATAAATAAATCAATTGCCTTTAGCGCCTTTACATGAAGAAGTGTTAAAAAATTTCGGCATGCTAGCAATTATTTAAATTTTTGTAACGTCCTGGAAATAAATGGAATAAAACACAAAAATTGTACTTAAGCACTGGATATTGCTCTTAAGTGTTAAATGATAACGTTAAAATGTTGAGTATATAATAATATGGGTTAACTTAAATTAATGAAAGCTTTGAAGAACCAGCAATACTAATATGCCTTTTTTCATAAAACATAACAAAACTTTAAATTTAACTAATAAATAAAAAACGCGCGTTAACACTAACTGGTCATAGAAATGATCCATTAGTTTTAACGGTTCCACAAAAGATTTATTAAAACGGGAATAAGTGCCTATATTATACATTTCTACATTCTACCAGCCTGACAAGTAAAAGATTTCGTGGAGTGAGTGTACAATTTAAATTTTATATTATTTAGGTACAAATTTAGGAAAATTATAATCTTAAGTTGGTAATGTAAGTTTACTTTTTATAATATTGGTAATTCAAAACTACCACAGGACTTACCTATGTTACGTTAAACCTACAAATTTAAAATTGTTAAATAAACAAAAGGATTTGCCATTTAATTTTTCCTGCAAAATATATAGTATTGTAAAAGGTAAGTAATAACTATTTTACTTTAAGTATATTTATACAAATTTAATGTAATATATTTTTAAGATTAACTTAAAAACTTTGAAAATATAATATTTTGAAGAAAATTGATAAGAAAATTTATTATAATTATAATATTTTTTCATTTAAGAATCTGTAATAACAATCTTTCTTTCCAGACAGTTTCTTCCACAACATCAATATGGATTCAAATTCAGTGAAATCGAGCATAGCCGAACAAAAGAAAAATTTGCCTATTTATAAATTGAAAGAAGAATTGATGAAAACTATAGAGGCGAACCAAGTAACGATTATAGTTGGAGAAACAGGTAGTGGAAAATCAACCCAAATACCGCAATATTTGGCAGAATCACAGTACGGTTTGTATGGAAAAATTTGTTGCACCCAACCTCGTTGTGTTGCAGCTGTATCACTTGCCCAACGCGTAGCAGAAGAATTTGGTTGTGAATTAGGAAAAGATGTTGGATATTCCATTCGTTTTTCCTATAAGACTTGTGAAGAAACGGTAATTCAATATATGAGTGATGGTGTACTGCTAAGGAAATGTAAAAATGATCCGGACTTTCTCGAGTACTCTGTTATAATATTGGATGAGGCTCACGAACGCACCATTCATACCGACATACTATTTGCTCTCTTGAAATACGTCGTAGCACAACGCCCAGAGTTTAAATTAATCGTGACATCAGCTACTCTAGATGCGGCTAAATTTTCGGAATATTTTTTCAATGCGCCAATATTTACAATTCCAGGACGCACATTTCCCGTTGAAATTTTCTACTCTGAAAAAACTTCGAAAAATTATTTTGAAGCAAGTATGATAAAAGTTATGGAAATTCACTTAAAAGAAGCACCTGGTGATATCCTATTATTTCTTCCAGGGGAGAAAGAAATTATGAAAGCCTGTCAAACTTTAGAACGTAGAGCTAGATTTCTTTCAAGTGATCAAGGTGACTTATTAGTTTTACCTATTTATTCAGCATTGCCAGCTTCTATGCAAGCAATTGTGTTTCGGCCAGCGCCAGTTGGATGTAGAAAAGTCGTTGTAGCTACAAATATTGCTGAAACGTCGTTAACCATCGATGGAATTTCCTATGTTATTGATCCTGGATTTGCGAAAAATATGACTTACAATCCAAAAACTGGTCAAAGTACCCTAGAAGAGATTCTTATATCGCAAGCTCAAGCTAAGCAAAGAATGGGGCGAGCTGGTCGCACAGGGCCTGGAAAATGTTACAGGCTTTATACTCAACAAGACTACGAAATTAAAATGTTACCTACCACGGTACCTACTATAAAAAACACTAACTTAATCTCTGAAATTCTACAATTAAAAGTTTTAGGTTTTGAAGATATTGTAAAGTTTAATTTTATAGATCCGCCACCAACTATAAATATTACCATGGCTCTAAAGCAATTGCAATATCTATTAGCTCTAGATAAAGATCAAAAAATGACTGAATTAGGAAAATTAATGTCAGAATTTCCTTTGAGTCCAAATTTATCTAAATGTTTGATCACTTCGGTAGAATTGGGGTGCTCCGAAGAAATGCTGACCATAGTTAGTTTAATGTCAGCAGGTAGTGTTTTTTATAGACCCATGTTCAACGAGAACTATCATAAAACATTTCATCTTCCAGAAGGCGATCATTTAACACTTTTAAAAGTTTACAACGAATGGAAGGATAATAATTTTTCATCATCTTGGTGCCGTGAAAATAAAATAAATGACGACAATTTAGATCGAGCACAAAATATTCGAGAACAACTGCTAAGAATAATGACCCGCCAAGAATTGCCCATAATATCTTGCGATGGAGATACTCAAAGAATAGAGAAAGCGTTCTGTTCTGGATTTTTTGAAAATGTTGCTATAAGGCAACCCTCGGGGTTATATAAAACACTAAAAGGAAATAAAATGGTCAAGATTCATACATCAAGTTCATTATGCAAGAAACAATTTGAGATGGTAGTGTATAAAGATATAATAAAAACAAACTTTACTACGAATATATATGATGTTGTGTTGTGCAAAGCGGAGTGGTTAGATGAATTTCGAAATATGCGAGATCGGAGTTTAAATAATTCAAATCAACAAAATGGCTTGAGTTCATTTAGTGATGAAAGCCATGTTTCGACTGATATAAACGCTGATCAAGCCGAGGACAGTCAAAATTTGAGTAAACGTCTTGAACTGAGTATGTGCGAATCTGGTATTCGCAATGAAAATGGGCTCGATAATATCGGTTCAAGAATTATTGAAGAAGGCATCGGTAGGTTACATATTGTTGCACATATGACAGATAATGGTACTAATAGCCATAGTAGCAATCAAAATAACCACGTCGAAAAACTATATAATGAAAAACTCGAAAAAATTAATCAATTAGTATTATCAGATAGTACTAATGACAGTGACCATCAAAGCAACTATTGTAGTATCTATGAAGAAATTTCTAGTAGCATTAAAAATTTTGATACTGAAAGTAGGTATGAATAATATACCGTCACCGATTAAATGTAATAGAGATCAAGCATTATCTGAAAATTAAGCACTATTAATTTATATAATTTTTTATTCGTTTGTTCTATATATTTTGTATATTTATATATTATTGATAAAGTATTATGTAATATTATATATTTTAATAAATTAATATTGAAATGTGGGTGGTTTTAATTCATTGTTCATACTTGTCTGGTTCAAATTTTTGCTATACCCATCGGCGTCCATAAGATCATTTTCAGGGAGGGGGGGCAAAATAAAAAAAATTTTATT
Organism: Rhagonycha fulva; assembly: GCA_905340355.1. NCBI lineage: Eukaryota > Metazoa > Arthropoda > Insecta > Coleoptera > Cantharidae > Rhagonycha > Rhagonycha fulva. The sequence goes on from HG996559.1 coordinate 8,905,727, forward strand.
ATAAAAGAATTTTAATTTTAATCATTTAAAACCGAAAGTATTAAAAAATTTTAAAAACGTGGGCTGGTGAAATATTAAATAACTGTCTAGTATTTTTTTGGACTTAAAATTGATTTTTGAATTAATTGCAAGACAATTTTCAAAATAAATAAACGTTAACAAACTGTAATTATTAAAAATGCTATATAAAATTACCTACCTATATCTGATGGTTTATACTGCAATACGCAGCTTCCCGGTTCTTTTATGAGCATTTTACATATTTTACCTATAACCGATGAAGAGCCAGCCCGACGTAGAACCCCCAACCTGGAAGACCAGCGAGACGGCCAGAATAAAGTTGTTACTTCACCCGGATTCTAACCGGGTATTGAGCGTTTGTAGTCAACTCTTTGACCATTACTCTCCGACCGTTTCTCTATATAAAATTAAAAAATATTATTATTATTATTTAAATGAATTAAAAGTTATCAGTTATAAAACTTATGAATGAATGTAGTATATAAAATCTCTGCAAGCTCAATGATACATTATATGGCTAATTATATACATTATACATTACATACATTAGGTCTGTTTGGTACTACAGTCCTAGTGCTACACTAACTACACTACTACAAATTGATTGGTGTAAAAAGTGAGTTGGTAATTGTACCACCAATCAATTTGTAGTAGTGTAGTTAGTGTAGCACTAGGACTGTGGTACCAAACAGACCTATTATATGGCTCCCACTCTTCGCGCTCTATCTTAAGAACGGTTAATTTTATAACCTAATTTATAGAGAATTTTATGCTCTACAACTTGTCTAATAGATCAAAATGTCATTTAAAGCATAGAAACCGAGATATTAAAAAACAATAAAGGTTTATGCAAATTTTCAGCTTATTTGTTTTCATTCCGAGGTCAAATGCTTATTTGACTAGGCTAATATTAGAAAATGCAGATCTTTGAGATAATTCAAATCATTAAAATTAATTTTTTTGTAAAATCGACATCTATCGATAGTTTCATTTGAGCAGCTTCCATTCTCATCATCTTAATTGCATTTTCTGCAAAGTTATAAGTATTTCAGTTTCGAGTTCTCCGAGCAAGTTTTGTATGATAATTCACCCCAAAATTCAACTTGTAGGAGGGTAACATGTCTTCCCTCAGGTCCATTTCCCCAGCCCTCCCCCATTTTGATTTTTGGATCACTTTTTATGTCATTCATTTATGCATCGTTTGTGTACATTTGTGCAATTATTTTTTTCGTTTGTGAATTATTTAACAAATAAGTTTGGGGGGCTGCAAAAATGCTAGCCCCCCCATCGCGAATTTTGGGTCAAAATTGGTGTCAATCGTTTGTGCATCGTTGTGTACGTTTGTGCATTCAATATTTTCGTTTGTGCAAACACGGTTTGCGAAATATCTTTAATTGAATAACCGGCCATCATTTCTCCAGCCCCTCTCCCCCACTGCGAATTTTGGGTCAAAATTGGTGTCAATCGTTTGTGCACCGTTAGTGTACGTTTGTGCATTTATTATTTTTTTTGATTGAGCAAGCACGGTTAGCAAAATATTTCAATTGAATAACCGGCAAACATTTCTTCAGCTCCCTCCCCCCCATTTCGACTTTTGGATCAATTTTTGTGTCACTCGTATGTAAATATACGTTTGTGCATTTACTATTCTCGTTTGTGAATTAACAGTTTGTGATTTATCTAACAAATAAATATTTATAAATCTCCGAGCAACAACTGCCATGGTGTCTAGATTGCAATTTATTCTAGTCTTCTGAAGAATATGCTAATAGTAGTTTATACCACGAGGGCGTAAGGGGTTGTTTTTCGTCACGAGACGTAGTTTATGACACGAGCCGCAAGGCGGCGAGAGGAATAATAGTCGAGAGATGGAAAAACCCTGGAGCCCGAGTATTATGAACAGCTTTTCGTGAATTTGGGAATAATATCCGACAAAATTCACGATTTTTATGCAATAATTGCAGAAATTTCATAAATTTATAACACGTTTTAATTGACATCGTGGTAGTATAAAACCAACTTCTACTTGTAACCATGGTGTTTTTCTTGGCACCGGTTGGTACCCTAGAAGACGGCCATGTTGGAGCGCCATGTTCATTTTGATTTCTGCTCTCGTGAAGTTTGCACGTTTATGTATTGTGTCGTGTGTTTTCAATTAAAAATGCCTAAAAACCAAGAAATAATCGTTAAATAATCAATAAATACGACATTGTGGTCGCATCTATCGATGTTCATGGACACGTTGCAAAAAAATCGCAAATTCGATATCGATGGATCACGTGGTACGTACTATCGAACTCAGCAAAAAGCGGTATTTATGGGGCGAATTTATACATTATTTTCTATTTCAGACTACAAAGCCACGATAGTCGATCTACGTGTTCTAGTCTCTCCTACAGGATTTTTTATGAGCCGATAGGCGCATATTTTGAAGATCAAAAATGAAAACGACGAAAAGCACGTTGGCCGAAGACAACCGGAATTAAATTTTCCTGAAATCGTCATCGAAACAACACTTCCCTGCGTATCTACGCGCAGGGATCTGGATCTTATTGTGGAGGGCAAGACAAGCTCGCACGCACTTAGGTCTCTAAATTGGACTTATTGTACTACCTCCGATTTCCCAGAAGTGTATGTGGCGCGACTAGGAATAGAACTTCGGTTTTCTGCTTCCTTGCCGGCCAGTATATGCTTAACACCACAGTGCTGGTTTAGTAAAGCGTTTGTAGTCAACTTGCTTCACCATCACTCTCCCGACCGTCTATTGTTTTCCAACCAATAAAAGACGTTAATTCTAAATCTATGTAACTGACGCCACTTATTAAAATATTATGATAAAATACAGGTTTTGAATTTGCTGCTTTTTTGATATTGCTAGATACGATACGATATACTAACAGGGATTTGGGGTGAATTCAGTCCCGGATTAACACTGTAGCAGGAACTATAACTTCGGGAATTTAATATAATTTCGGAAATTACAAAAAGGGACCCGCGCTGGCATTCTTTTGTTGGGGACATCTGTTAGTGATCTGTGGCGATCACTGAAAATAAAAACTGGTAGCGCCAAATACGTAGCGCTGATCTACCCTAACAATTGACTGAGCACTAATATAGCGTAGAAACAATCTCCATTATATAACCTCACTTTTTCAAAAAGTTTTATCAGTATCATCTTTTAAATGTAAATGAAATTATTTTTTCTCCAGTATTAACGAGGATTAAACGTAAATAACAACGATGGTTACCAATCAAATGAGTACCCTTTTTAAACAAGCAATGACAACATTTACTTGCAAGAAGGAAGTGTTTTATCAAAATATAGAATTGCTGCGTACTGTTTTGGATCAAACTACAGCTAGCGATGTCGACTTAAACGCTCGATTTATGGACAATAACTTGTGGTTGCAAGAAAACAAGGCACCTGTTACGTACATTGATATTTATGACGATGAAAACTTTTCGATGGGTGTGTTCATACTAAAGCCAGATATGAAGTTGCCTTTACATGATCATCCTAAAATGCACGGTCTGATTAAAGTTATTGCTGGAAAAGTTAAAATTACAAGCTTTTCATTGAACACCCAAAAGACCATGAAGGAAGAAGCAGAAGCTGCAAGTTTACATAGTTTAACTTCACCTTTTCCGGTGCTCTGTACAGCAGAACAAAATCCCGATATCATTGCTGACGCATCGAGCGAATGCTGTGTTTTGGAGCCCAACAACGCCAATATACATGAAATTCAAAGCATAGATGGGCCTGCGGCTTTTCTAGATATTTTAGCACCACCTTACGATAGTTTGATCGATGACAACGGCCCCAGGAAGTGCACTTATTTTAAAGTTTTGAAACAGTTGTCGCCGCAAGTATTTAAATTAGGTGAAGTTGGCCCACCTGCGTGGTATTGGAACGATACTTCCTCATATACAGGTTCACCGTTGTTCACTTAATTTTAAGGTAAATTTTGTTTATTAAAGTAGTTCTTAATATTATAAACTGTTCTGTGTTTTTTATGTGTACAGTTGGCTTGACGCCAATTAAATTTAAGTGCGTTTGTCTTTAATGTAGGAATACAGTATTTATTGTTCAGGCGAGGCAATTTATTGATAGGCACTAATATGTAGTAGAAATTTGCTGCATATTTACTTATTTAAAAATTGTTTTTAACAGATGCTTTGCATTTAATAATTTTTTCCTTGTTTGTTGTTTTTCTATGTATGCATTGCTTTGTTAACGTTTGTTCTTAAAAGGGCAAACTATTATTTTAAAGATGTTTTTCTGGCGAACTGTTAGTAGCCCTCAGTAATTTGAAAATTTTTACTATTATGTTTATTTTTTGACCAGTTGTGTTCGAATAAATGTAACAAATTATTACAAAATTAACGTATTTAATTTTAATATCTTTTATTCTATTCTGCATTGGGAAACCTATTAACTTCTTTATTGAAATAGGGTTCTACAAATTATACAAGTGGAATCTCGTTCATTTATTTATGCGCATCACTTCCACTCAAGTTTTCGTGAACCAATTTTGATCCAAATCTAATCAGTTCAAACTCAAAATTGTAATTTGTTCTGAAGTTCTCCTTGGTTTGGGGAGGGCAAAATTCGGAATTTCCACTTTTTTGTCAATTTTTTAATGATTTTACCACCAATTTGAACAGTTGCCTGAATATAATAAGCATTTTACATCAAATAAAATATTAAAGTCTAGACTACACTGAAGGCATAACTCGACAACAAAACTAAATAACCATTGGGTTGTCCGGCCCTGATAGAACAAAGTCAGCTTCTCATGCACCTAAATGGATATTCGTGGTTACGTTGAAAAAACTTACCTACAAGTAGAAAATAAACAATGTGTCAGCAGTGACGTAATTAGTCTTTGAACACATTATACATCATAATAAATGAAGCTAATTCAAATTGGTCAAAAATTGACTTAGGCCAAGTTCTGTTCTAACCCAATGACATGTAAATGATCCACCTATATTAATCTGTCAGATAACTTAATTGATCCAACTTTTTATCAACTTAAAATTATCTCCCCTGGGATCAAGTTGCACACCAATGAAGTTTCCACTGGCATATACCGGGTGCTGAATGAGTTAGGCGAACATAGGATATTAACGTGTAAAAACTTATTTTTGCAAATTCCTGCTTCCCTAATTATTTTAGAGAAAAATTGAAAGACACAAATATAATGTAGAAATATAAACTACGAATGATAAGAGCATTAGATTTTATCTAGCTTTTACGTAAATGGTCAAAAAATTCTTTTGAAATTGTTAAAACTTTTATTTATCAAACTTGCCATGTAAGTCTCCGAGGTAATTATTTTTGATAAGTAATAAAAAACAATTGCACGTTGTTGACAGTTTTGCACTTTATTAAATTTTAATTTCATAAAATGGAATATTACCTTGGAAACTTATACATGGCCAGTTTGATAAATAAAAATTTTAACAATTTCAAAAGAATTTTTTGATCATTTACGTAAAAGCTAGATAAAATCTAATGCTCTTATCATTCGTAGTTTATATTTCTACATTATATGTGTATCTTTCAATTTTTCTCTAAAATAATTAGAGAAGCAGGAATTTGCAAAAATAAGTTTTTACACGTTAATTTCCTATATTCGCCTAACTCATTCAGCACCTGGTATATAGTCAGAACGCTAATCCCCTGTCCGACAACCTAAATTACCTTGGGTAAATTAATAAAAAAAAAGTAACAATTTTTATGGAACTTGAATAAACAACTATCATTAATTTTACGAATGATTAAAAAATAATTTCTAGACAATAAAAGTCCGTTAAGCGTAAAATTTTGTAAAAATTAATAAAAGTGTTTCATCAAGTGATTTATTTTAGATGAAAAAAAGTGTAGAAACTATAATAAAATCCCTAGTCGATTTGATTTTTACACACCAATTACATAAATCAACTAAAAATAATTATGTACTTAGAAAGCGCTTAAAGGCTTTTTAATAACATTTCAACTTTTTATAGATATTTACAAATCAAATTATTAAAGAAAAATTGGAAGCATATATTAACTGAAATACAACATTGCTATTGCCTTAAATAAAATAACTAGTTGTCTCTTCGATGTAAATAAGCAGCAATATTTGTTTCCGTGTAATCAAGAATTTTTCTTTGACATTGCCGAATGTACTGTTGTTGCTTGTGATATATTTTTAGACATCCTTTTATAGCAATAAATGTTAGTCCGCCCAAAATGGTTCGATGAAAATTTGATTTTATCGAATCGAAAAATAGTTTACCAAACATGTTCGATATCGTGGGCATTAATAACGCTCCACACAGCACTCGAGTAGCCGAAATTGGATCGGATAAGGGTGGTATATCATTATCGGTTCTAGTTAAGTTAGGATTTACATCTAATCTGTAAAGTTTTCATTAAAAACAGTTTTAACAATAGAATAAATAACATGATTACCTAAAAGGCAAAACATATTTCAGAAGAGGTACTTTAACTAAATATTTTCGCATGAAGGTTAAAACTGCATCCTCCCATCTCACCATTTTACCTACAACTAAAGCTATTGGAATGGCAGGTAAACCGATCAACAGAACCAAAGGATCTGCTTGCTCCATCACAGTCAAACCTTCTTTTTGCCCAACAACCTTAAAAATATAATTGCATTTACCTACTATTACATTTTTATTTTACCAACAATATCACCTGCATAACGGTGATGGCACCGTACGTCACTGCACACCAGTAAATAGCTCCCACCACTATTCCGGCTGCTAAAAATGGACACCCCTTATATATAAAACTATCTACTGTATCCATAATAAGAACTAAAATTCCCATGTTGGGAAATACGATAATATACTCCGTTTGACATTGTGGACAAGAAACTTTGGTTAAGTTACTGCCCTTCTGTTTTTCATCTACCCAACGTTGCAAGCACGACTGGTGTACCTAAACCAAAATTATAAATGACAAACACCTTCATTCCTAAGTGGTTAACATTAGTAAATTACCCATTTCGTGGTGCCACGACAATTACAAGGTTGAACCCATGACGCTTCGGTATCTTCCTCGTCGGTGGCAAAACAAACCCAACAGTATTTGGACGACTCTCTACTACGAACTGGATTTATTCTAGACGGAGACTGACCATCGTCCAGAACATCATGTTCAACACCATCATTACTCAAATTCATTTCTAAAACCGATTTAATATTCACAATAGTACATTCTATGACAATGGACTAATAAAATGTGGTAATTTGTTAAACTTTATAAAAAACGAGTTATAATTCATGATCGTATGGCATGATTTGTATATTTTTTTTCAATATTTATTACGAAAATTTAATTATCGAAGTGTCAAAACTGATGCCAATATTTTGCATTGAATATTAAATGTCACTAAATTGCGCATTTCATATACCGTTAAAGGTGAGTTTACATCATCCCGATATTTTTTAAAATTCTGCGTGAGTGAAATCGTGAGATTAATCCGTAATTGCTATTACTTCATCTTCATAATCATCTTCCTCAGCCGACCTATTTTGAGGAAAAATCCTTCTAAAATGAAATAATTAGTGAATTTTTTGACATAAAAAACGGTAAACTTTTTAATATTGACTAGGTGTTATGCATAGTGTACATGTATTTCTTGTTAGAATTTGACTAAAAAATGGATCTTATTACCCCTCTAGCCTACTAACACGTTATCTCTGCTTCCTTGAAACAATTGGCGTTTTACATTTGCGAAACGCCACGTAGTGTCCTTAATGGTAACTAAATTAAGTAGTATTTTGGCGTGTACATATAATTAACAAATACGAACCAAAGTGATTTAAAAACACAATTTCCAATGTAAACAACGTAAAATGCAATGGTTTAGCTTAGCAGATGTACTACTTATGTCGTCCATATTTATGTATGTAGGTAATGTAAAACGCCAATACAAATTATTTTGGCCGATCACACTTTTCTATTTTTATTGTACGAGCGGTGCGCGGCGAATTTCGTTTTTCTAAAGATTTTCAGCTTTATTACTCCCATATTTCAGCCCCGTAGGGAGATATTATCTTTCCATTCCTTCTTGAATAGAAGCCAAAGCAAACACATGTGATGTCACGAGTGGGCTACTTAAGAAGTAGTCTTAAGGGTAGTGTTTAAATAGTAGGGACTAGAGAAGGTGTGGGAGACGTGTAACAATGGAATGTGTTATTGTTACGTATCAAACGATGTATTGCTATGTTTTAGTGGTTAATAAATATAATAGTTACATGATTATGAGCGTTCATAAGATCATTTTGGGAGGGAGGGGGGAGGCAAAATAAAAAGAATTTATTATAAAAGAATTTTAATCATTTAAAACCAAAAGTTTTAGAAAATTTTAAAAACTTGGACTGGTGAAATAAATGTCTAAAAAAATTTAAGCAGCCAAAAGCTGGGGAGGGAGCTGACCCCCCCCCCAATGGACGTCCATGAACATGATCAATAATAATTAGGTAATTTTATTCTAATCTATATTAAACAAAATGTTATTCGTACAAATTTGGGAAATACTTTGAAGAATAATTAAAATAAGCAGGTATTCTGGAGGGTGCAAAACTAATAGGATTCCAATGAAATCCACCTTCAAAATTATTATCCAATAAGTTTTCTTGATTTTCTATTTCTTGAGAAAGAAGAAATATGTCGTCTTTGCTATTTTTATTTACGTTTTTTAAAACTTTATATTTCCAAATTTTAAAAAACTTCAAAGAAATTGCATACTTTCGTTCGAGACTTTTGACAGTCAAAAGTTGATTAACTTTTTGCTTTTCTGAAGCCATAATAAGAATTGATCGAATTCCATCGAGTATCAAACTATTTTTATGTAATTCTTGAGCTTTCTCTAATTGGATTTTTAATTTTAATTCTTCTTTGGCGTATTTTTTCAATTTCCGGAAGCAGCGATACTTTTCAGTAAGCTCAAAACGGGCGGTAAGAATTATACATCGACGAGCCTTCAGTTTCTTCCTCCTTGCAAAAATTTTCCACGCTTTCATAGCTTTTGCATAAAGACTATTTTGATATTTGGCTTGTGCGAATGCAATTTTCAATATTTTTTCTTCGCTTTGTAACTTGTAGAGATTCCAACTGACGAAATATTTTTTTAAAGTCTTAAAGTTTCTTCGAGTATCCATTATACACAAAATCCTTTCCCTTTTCAAAGCATTAACTTTACGGAACATTGCGTATTTTTGTAGTTTCTTAAAATACTTTTTAATTATTTGCTCTTTATAAAAAATTGAAGCATTCAACATTTTCAAAATCTTAACTTGACGAAGAGCGTAATATTTCTTAAATTTTATAAAATGTTTCTGCTTCATTTTGAATATTAAATTTTCGTTAATTTCCAAAAGTTGCGTTTTCAAAAATTGTTGATAATTTTTATATTTTTGCAATTTTTGCAAATATTTTCGTTTTAGTTTCACCTTGAAATTATATTCCGCAATTATAAACAACTTTTTTATTCTAATTTCTTTATTTGCATAATTAATCCATAAATGCATCGATTTAAACAATAAAATTTTGCAATAAAATCCTATCGCTAATTCTCTATTGTTAGTTTTTATTAATCTCAGATTTTTGTAATCGTTTAAATTTTTGAAATATCGAACAATCAGCTTATTGTTGCTATGCTTTTCTGCAATTTTGTATTTTAGTTTTTTTATTACCGAAATTTGCGTAAAATTTTGCCACACTTCAAAATTCTTTCGCAAATATTCTGGTTTATATTTCAACTTGAGGAAAAGTTTGCATACAGCTTTATTATTTTTTTTAACTACAGCCCTCTCTTTATAAAGTTGCAGTTGGGTGAAATATCTACCCAATACTCTTTTCTTAAAATTGTTGTATCCCATTATCGTGGTATGATAGTCCACCATTAAAGAGTAATATTTTGAAACCATTTCAGCCGAGTTTATGTGAAAAAACAAACTTGCAATAATTTTATATTTAATATCCATTAGTTTTTGATTTTCAGTGTTAACCAGTCGACTGTATTTCCAGCGCGTCCAATATTTACTCAGAACTTTTTTGCGGTAATGCAAATCTATTATTTTATTCGTTAGTGCTTTTTCTTTTCTCCTCATAACTTTGCATTGCCATTCAAAAAATACATTTCGCTTCAACGCATATTTGTAATGAACATTTGCCCTTAGCAATTGGCGTTGATAATGCTTTTGGTTTAACCATTTTAATTTTAATTTCTGGAAAGACTTTTGCAATAACTTTTTAAGGTAATGGTTTGTAGCAGTTTGAAACAAAATTTTTGAAACCGTATCACAATAATAAATATTTGCATATTCTGGTAACAAGACAGCACTTTGAGTAATATCACACTTTAAGATTGAGTTGTTCTTAATATTGGAATCAAAAATTTTACTTTGGAGTGACATTTTATATTTAAAATAATAATATGTTACTACAACAACCGTAATTTTTATCTGAAATATTTCTTGATACGATTGATCGTTCAGGAGATATTTGGGAAAAACCGCTTTTTGACCGCCATTTTCCAAGATGGTGGTGGGATTTCCCAAAGTGAACTTTTAGGCCACAAAATATTACATAATATTTTATAACAGTACCGTAAGTATAAGAACGATAAATTTGTGGTCACAAATATTATTTTTCTTCTATTAGTAGGTGTAAGAGACACCTCCAATTTTTTTTCTCAAGTTTACTATTCCCATAACCTAATTTTATGACGTTTGTTATGTTTATCAACCAAAATTGCAAATAAATATGAATTCCCACACCAATAATTCAATCTACCACGAGAAACAAGTTCGGGAGTTGTGTGCGTTGCACGCATTGAACAACTTATTTCAAATAAGGGGCTGCTTTACAAAGGTTCAACTAGACACGATATGCCACTCACTTTCACCTGATGTATGGATAAATCCGCACAAATCAATCTTCGGTTTGGGAAATTACGATATAAACGTTATTATGAAAGCGTTGCAAGAAAAAGGACACGAAGCAATTTGGTTCGATAAACGAAAGTAATTTGTAACCAAGTTATGTTGACTTGAGGTAATCTTGGATTAATTTTAGAGATCCCAGCTGCTTAAACCTTGATAATATTAAAGGCTTTATTTTGAATGTACCCAGTGACTATAAATTTGGTTTCGTTATGTTGCCGTTGAGGAGACGGCATTGGATCACATTGAAACAAATAAATGGCCTATTTTATAATTTAGACTCTAAACTCGATGCACCGTCACTGATCGGAAATGTATGTTATCTTTAGTGGTAATCCTCAGATGATAATTTTCTAGTTAACCTCTTTTTTTCAGAACGAAGACTTGAAGGAGTACCTAAAGGAACAATTAGAATGTAAAGACAAGGAGTTATTTCTTGTGGTTTCGAACGTAGTAGAGAAAAATCAAAGTTGGTTATTGAATCAAGCGGTTTACATAAAAAATTGTGTGAGGGAGCCGGGCGTTGAAGTACTGCAACTGAAAGATATCGTAAGCGATGGTTTAAATGTGACCATCAATCCTTTATGTAATAATAAAATAGAGGATGTGAGCAATCATTGGTGAATATTTTAAATTTGTACTCACGTTTTAAATTCCTCATTGAAATATTAACGAATTTTGTTAAATTTTTGTTCTAATTTATTGAATTTGTGCACAATTTTCTCACTTGTCATGTTTAATAACATCAAAAAAGTTTCTAATTGCCAAATTGACGTAGTAAATTAGAAAATCATTTGCATAAAATTTTTGTATAAAATGATTTTACGATGCAAAACTAGTCTCATATTATATAATTTTTATATGTCGAATATATTGTACATTTTTTATGTAAATAGGTTTATATGCACATATGCAATGGTTTATGTAAGAATTACGATTTAATCACGTTCTACATTATATAATAAAATAAAAATTAATAAATTATTTTAAAATTGTTCAATTCTTTGTTATACAGGGTGGTCAAATTTCGTTGATTTTGAAGGTTACCTCAATATGTTTATTTTTCTTGTTTTAAATAATCTGTTCCTAGTTTTGCCCTGGAAAATCGGATATTCTTTTTAGTGCAATTAATCCCAAATCTTAAAAAGATTTAAATTTCTTCCCTCTCGTAGAGCAATTAATCTAAGCCTCCAACTATAATTCTTAATTTTGGAGTATTTCAAGTATGAAAATATATGACCATTTTGAATAGGATGCTTTTTTTTTAATTTTAATAATTGGTTTATGTAAGGGGGACCAGAATTTTTAAAATAATTCGCGATTTAAATTAACAAAATGCCACCATACGGAACAATTTCAAACTAAAAATTGGACGTAATTTGTTAGTTACAGTGACGTCTAAATCGCGAATACGGGACAATAAATAAGCGTTGGAACAGAGATGGGAAACCTGGGGGCTGCATAATAGCAAAAAATTTAGACATTCAAGGTCAGTATGGCCTTAAGATTACAGGTTAGAAATTTTAAAAAGATGATTTTGTACTATTCTTTGTATTTGTTTCCAGAGGGCACAAAACATTTTTTTTAAAATACCTTTTTTTAGCCCCTAGTTTAAATATCCCCTGAGCAACTTTGCGTACTAAGGCTTATCTTGACTTTATTTGCCCCGAGCAACATGCGCGAGAGATATATTTTTTACTTTCAGCACTACAAAACAGGACAGGTTTACAAAGGAGAACGGTTAGTCACCTTATATTAAAAGTCCTTTTAGGGCTCACTACATAATATTATGTGATTAATACAACAAAAAAGTGTCAATTTAGCACACTTTTTAAATAGATTTAATTTCTACTCATCAGATCTATAATTTTTAAACAAAATTTTTATTTCTAACCTTTTTCAAATATTATCCCTCTGCGACTAGAATTTTTTCACTATTTTTGAAGAAATCGCAGGTTAAATATTTTATTTAATTGAAGAGTTTTCAAATTATTAAACGAAATATTTATTTTCGTCATCAAAAATTACCTCTTGACAATTATAATTTTTTCACTATTTTTTAAGTAATTACAAGTTTAAAATTAATTAGTTTTAAAATTGTTAACTTTTACAACCCCCCTTCAAAAGTTACTCATAAAGCGATTAGAAGTGTGATTATTTTTGTAGAATAAACAAGTTAAGGTAGTACTGTCGATACTGCAAGAGTCAAATTTATACACTGTCTCATTTGACTTAAGTAGTATTTAGACTAGGCAACGTCACAGTGGTGTAACAAACTTAGAGGTTATGTATAAGTGTACCATAGATCTATTATTATAGTAGATAAAGGATTTCTATCTAAATAGCATTGGTTGTTTTGAAGTAACCCATAGATCTATTACTACACTAGAATAACAAAATTTTATGTATTTTATTATAACATTATGATAATAATTAAAATAAAACATTATATTTATTATAAAATATTATAAAAAAACTTCGTTCGTGTTATTTTTAGAAAATAATTTTTATGAAACCATATTCTCATATTTCATGCATTTTTAAATTTTTCGCGCGTTATAACCTCTGTTACAATGTTGCCACATCTAAAGAACTACAATACAAAAAGTACATTTTTGAAATTTATTTGCTAATTACTACTATCACAGGCTGTGAAGCAGTATTTTTAAGTGTTTAAAATGTTTTACATATTATTTTCTCTCGTTTACTCTGTTTTTATTGAAATCTCAACGGCACTTTTTGTAAAAAATGAAAAAATCTATAATTTCCCATAAGGATCAATGTTAAAAGCATGAAATTTCAAATAGCTATATTTTTAAACTGGTTCTCAGTAGCTCTTCAAAAATTTAACTGCGTTATTATCTTATCATAATCTACCAATATTCCAAATTTCGTTAAATTCTGAACGCTAATTCTAAAACCGACAGTACTACCTTAATATAAATATAATTAAAATGTTTTAAAAATTAAAAAATTTTTACTGAAATTTTGCACTGTTTTTGGAGGAATCACAAGATTAATAATTAATATAATAAATTAAAGAATTTTAAAATTTCCAAACAAAATTTTTATATTTTACCCTGATCAAAAATTACCCTTAACTACTAAAATTATTTTACAATTTTTGAAGTTTTCAGAGATTTACTTAAAAATTTAAAAAAAAAATTTATTTTGTCCCTCCCTCAAAAATTACCCTTAGCGATTAGAATATTTTCATCATTCTTAGAGTATTCACAAGTATAAATTTCCAAAATTATTTAAACAAAATTTTAATCTTTTCACCCCCTCTTCAGCAATTTCCTCAAAACGGTTAGAATTATTTCATTATTCCAGGTATCCACAGTTTTAATGTTAATGTAATTTATGAGATTCATTTTTTGCCCTACCCCTCATTAATTACCCAGTTACTATTCATTTTTCCACTATTTTTACAGTATTCATAGGTTTAAAATAAATTAAAGTTTCAAATTTTTTAAATAAAATTTCTATCCACCCCCTCTCTTAAATTATCATTTAGCGCAGCGATTTCCAAACTGGTATGATGGATGCAAAGGGAGAAATAAAGAGTTTAACAGAAATATAATTTCATTAAATTAAAATAAAACAAAACTTATACATTTTTTACCATTTAAAAATATGTGTATTATTTTATGAAATAAATAAGGGAGGTATTTTTTAATTACTATAATTTTTTTTATATAATTGAGATCTTGTGTTGATGTAGAGTTCCTTTATTTAAATATCTTGGAGATCTCATATCTAGGCTGCAGGTTATATACGTACAGTGGCCACTACATTTCAAAAGCAACTATCATTTCTTTGTCGGAAGTTCTATATTGGTACGCGTATTCCATTAAAAACCCCATACCCACAACCCAGGAATTACAAGAAATAAAACAATTTTACAAATAAACAGTGGTATCTCGTTAATCCATTCATGCGCGTCACTCGTATCATTGGACCCATTTCAACCAAAATTTAATCAGCTAAAGTCTCAATAAAAAGATACTAAAAATGAAATTTGGTTGTGAAATTCTTATTGGTTTGAGAGCTAGAGCGCAGAGACAAAAAAATACCTCTTTTGCGAACATCCACTCAGAACTCCTGCAAACAGCTTGCCTTGTTTTCTTAATTTTGGTTTTCCAATGTGAAATTAGTTTTACATAAAATAAAATTACCGTTTCGTTAAGTTGAAGGCCGTAACTTAAAAATTAAAAGAAATACAATATTGAAATGGACGCCTAAAATAATTAGTCATAAAATCTATGTTTTTTTTCGAAAACAATGTTCTCTTTGATTTAGAACACCACATTGGATAAGTCTTATCTCAGGTATTAATTTTTTATTTCCCTAGCCTTGAAAAAACGCATTAAAATAATAGTTTTGTGATGCTAATAGCAATTCAGATTATTTTCAAGCTGAACTAATTCTTTACAAATACTAATAAATGCTTAAAGTAAATTGCTTATTGTTTTCTATTAAAAATTTCTGTTCTAGTTAAAATAGCAATTTGTTCGGAAATTTCGTTAAGTTTACCTATTAATTTTATACATTTCCATATTTTCTTCTTCTTATATGTAAAATAATTCATATTTTTAAATGCCTCAATTGTCGCCTTGCAATATCAAAATATAATACTATTAATTAACCCTGTATATTTCCAAAGGTTAAAAATAAAAAATTTAAATAACTGAAGAAGGGGAACTGATTAAATTTTTTTCCTATCATATCAAATTAATAGCAGCAAACAATTTGATAACAAAATTTGATAAACCAAATCTATTTCCTTTCTGGATGAAGGGAGAAAACTTGGAATGTTTAAAAATTAGAATTTTGCTCTAAAAAAACACAATAATCTTCATTTGTTGCAATTAAAAGTAGTTATAGTTATATAGTATGACTTTTATTTATACATTTGAATTTAAAACATACAATAATAATGCAGTTTTTTAAATGCCATTATCATCAGTCCATTTACTTACATTATAAAATTTACAAAAATATTAACACTTACAGCCATAAATATAGATTTAATGTAACATCGAGTACAAAGTTCTTATTAAAAATTATGTACCGGATTATATCCAGCAGATTTTTGTGGTTCTTTAGCATAAATAAAGAAGAAAGATAATTGAAATCCCGATAAAACACAACCCAAAAAATTTGGAATCTATAAAAAATTGTGATAGTACAAAAGTAAATTTAAGTCAAACATATTTACCTGTATATAACTATCCTTTAATAAAAGACCATAGACAAACCATTGAATAGAAACGACAAAGGTCATAAAAATAATTGGAAAAGGTAAACTTTCTGCTGATTTTACTTTAATAACATGCATTAGCGATGTTAATGGGGCAGCAAAGAACATTATAGTCGTTAAACAACACAAAAATCCAATATACTTAGCACATATCTCCCTGTCCTTCTCGTATATAGAATATGTAATACTCACAGCTAATATTAGCAAACAGCCAAGAAACTGTTTTAAAATAACAGACTAAAACAAATTAAGCTTAGAAAAATAATATATAATTAAATTTGCTAAGTACCTTCTTAATGCTATAAACATAAAAGGTAACGATGTATGCTAAATGTAAAGTTGATCCCACCGTGTTAACTAATATTAAAGAGTGATCTTGAATTAAGAAACCGTATCGCAACCATAATGTTATAGACAAAAATCCACAAACGAATGGAAATCCAGATATATCTGCGGTAGATTTTTTTTGCACTATTTTTTGGCAAATTAACCTTTAGAAAAATAATGAGTTATGAATTAAAACTGTATAAATTTAAAGACTTACGTTCCAGCAAGAAATTGAAAAATTGTCGATATCGAAGCTGTAATTGCTAAAATATTCTTAAAGTCTTCCGTGTTCATATTTAAGTCATAACTGTTTCCTACATAAATTTAAATTTGTATCGTGATAACTTTTCTCGAGTTGTGTTCTCCTTGGCAGGTGTCGTGTGTCATTTTTGAAAATTGTGGATGTGGCTGTTACTATACCGCTTTTTGTTTCAAAGATTCGTGTAAATCTTTTTATAAATCAATAATTAATTACAAACGACTTATGGTTTTCAAGACAGTAAATTTTCTGTATTTCCTGAGAGAAATATGTAGGAAATAATGTCAAAAATGATAAAAATCTTAGCGGTCACCAGTTTTGACTGCACGGTATATTAAACACTTCCAAGTGTTTTATAACCTTAAAATTTCTACAGTGGATTTAAAATCGATATTTTAGTGCTTGTAGTATATTTTAAGTTTAAAAATGGCATTTTTTAAATTGATTTCACAAACTTTTAAAGGTACTAATATTTTAACGAAAATATTAATTTATTTTTAAATACATCTAAATTTTGCAGTGGCCCGGACTCCTGAAATGATGCAAGTATGCGGCATGAAACACTTACCACCACCCTTAACATACGATGGTTTGTAACGTTATATCTGCTTTATTTGCTTATTATTCTAAATTTTTGTTAGATATTATCTTGCCGGAAAGGAGAAAATTGACTACGGTGGATAGGGTTCCCACATATCCGCCAGGTTTAAAACCTCCAAAAATGCAAAAACGTTTAAGATATATGAGAGGTCCCGAACTTGTGCATAATTTTTTAATTCATAAACAATTTGGAATTATGGTATGGTGCTGTTATTTTTTTTTAAATTTGTAAGTTTATATTTTTAAATTACAGGCATTAACTGGAGGTCGTTTAAAATGGAAACATTTTGATATAATGCGTCTTAATGTGGGTCGCAAAATGGATCAAAATAAAATGTTTGCAGTGTGGCGTGTAGATCCTCCTTGGCAACCGGTAACTAAAAAGGGACAAGGTCAAAGAATGGGAGGTGGTAAAGGAGCAATTGATCACTACGTTTCTCCAATCAAAGCTGGTATGGTCGTTTAGGAGTTAATTGATAATTAAAGTAATTGTAAATACCTACTTCTTTTCAGGTAGGATTATTTTAGAGGTAGGCGGTAAATGCGAATTTGAGGATGTACAAGACTTTTTACAAAAGTTAGCCGATAAGCTTCCGTTTAAGGCAATGGCAGTTTCGTATGATCAAATGGAGAAGATGAGATTAAAAGAAGAAAGCAATGAACGTAATAACTTGAATGGGTATTCGATGAAATATTGCATTCAAAATAATATAGGAGGATGTCATAAGTGGATATCGTCATTTGATTATAAATGGTTCTGTAAATATACTTAATTTTTTAATAAATGAAACTTTTTAGAAGTACATTACCTGGATGTTAATTTTCTGCAACCAATGATTCTGACGCCCCTAAAATTTGGGTTCTACTAAAATAATTACTACAAAGTAATGGATACCTGAAGAAAAAAGTCTTGATTGATAAATTTTATTTACGATTTATTTCAACTTTTTGGAGGCCTCAGAGTCAAAAGCTGAAATTTACACCAATGAATTTTTGCATGATGTTTATTTAAAATCGGAACTTTTAGGAGGGTAGTAAATTTAGAAAATGAAATTTAATAGTTTTGTACCAAATGAATGTAAAATCGATTTTAAAGTTTGAATTTGCTACGCAAATTTTGATCTTATTGACGCATTCTATTACTTGTCTGTGTACTTTTACCTAGTTCTAGTTATATCGTGGGGTATGAGTGAAGACTGCGGTTGCAGTAGTAGTTCCAATGCCATGCTAGGATGAAAATCTAGCAAATATCACGGTTTAGAAGTTCTTTTGGTCGGTAAGGTGGGCGGGGCTTACCTATGGCTACAGCCAATTCAATGTCGTTAAATGTCAGTTTATGTATTTTTTAGGGCCAATTTGCAATGATCGCAAATTTTTTTTGTAATTGCTTTTTGGACCGTTTACTACTATCCTGTATCTCAGAAATTTTTAAATTCGTGTTGAGGCTTAACGTACTATCCTTGAATGTTCTATTAATTTTATAGTCCAGTCGAAATAGGATTTTACCTGGAAAAAATTGGCGGGTCCGATTTTTCTTACTTAGGGGGTGACGGTTGGGAGTGTAAATCTTGGTTTTCGAGAAAATTTCTCCATTGCGCTCTCCGCCATTTTGATTTAAAGGATAATTTAATTAAAAACTCAAAATCACAGTTAGAAATAATTTATTTTACATACTGACTGAGTGGTAACTTACATATTTTACATAAATACACGAGTTGAAAAATTCAAAACCAACAGATAATACAATTCCTAATTATTGCATTGTAGCAAAAAAGGTGTTACAAAAATAATAATAATTATTATTAACTACACAATAATGATATAGGTATAATTTATTTTAAATATAAATAAATAAATCAGTCTAAGGTTTTCCTGCAACCACACACCGACTATTTCAAACCCAATTGATATGCTTTTAATCAATTTTTGCTTCTACAACAACTTTTGCATGCTTAATTCCAACTTATTAGTAAACATTTTTATTGTGTTTATAAATTATAGATGAAATCTTTTATTAGCGAATTTAAAGTAATAACATTTAAACTTTATAAAATTAAATTTATGAATTTCTAGAGATCCATCAGGAAATATAATTATTTATAAAAAAATTGAGCTTTGCCATTGTCCTTGTTACAAAAATTTTATGCAGTATTTTTTATATTATATTCATTGCAGTTACATATAGCACCGTACAGTGTACCCCAGTAAGTATAGTGCAAATTTTGTAGATACAGTGGAATCCGTTTATTATGACTCCGCTTATATTGACCAACCGCTTAATATGAAGTAATTGCAATGCGAAGTTTGGTTTTCATATAAAATTATATATAACAAAGTTCGGATATAATGACTTCGCCACTTCGCTTATAGTGACATGTCGCTTATTATGACTTATTTTTAAGAAATCATGTGACCAACATCCCTTTCCCTGCAACAATCTTCGGTGCTAGGCTAATTTTTTTTTTGATTCTCAATGATTCTGTTTTTAAATGCTTGTTTTGTGTCAGTTCATGTTTCTTTTTTATTAATAGATACACACATTTTGTAGTTTTTTTCTCTATTTAACTAAATATCTAATAAAAATAGGAAGTTGTTTATTTTCTAAGGCTATGCTTTGTATGACGCCCGCTTAGTATGACTTGTTTGTCACTTCCCTTCGATGTCATTATAAGCGGATTCTACTGTAAGTGGATTCAAACAACATTTTTATTTACATGATAACTCAAAAATTGTGCAAGCAATTACTAACAATCAACCGTAAGAAATTCAGAAAATTTTGCAGAAGTTAGAGAAATAAGTTTGTGCGTTCGGGCTCCATTTAAAATGTTGTTTGGGTTATATTTACTGAAATGCACTGTATAAAGTTATTGTAAAAACAATTCAAAATTTATAGTATTGAAAATACGGTATGTTTATAGGGATAAATGAAAGCGTTTAATTTATTTTGCTTTCGTTATATTAAATGATACAGGTAGCCTCCACATGTACAAATTTTAAAACGCTCAAGAGATATTGTGGAAATTACCTTTTTATAATACTTATTAATCATTTGTACTACTAAAAAAATCACACGACCGCATGCGTAATTTTAGGAAGTGGTGCAAAAGATTTAATGATGCGGATTTTGCCCCAAACATTTTGAGAGCATTATTAGTTTGCGTAAATGAACTTTATCTAGGAACCATGAGAAAGCAGATACATGATAGCATTAAATTTTGGATAAATTGGTTGATTTGATATTCATATCAAAGTTTGAGTACTTGAGCACACCAATTAATGTCTAACATTTTTATATTTTGTTGAACTTTTCTCAGCCAACATTTTTGTCAAAAATTTGAAAGGAAAGTTAAGTACAGTAAAATGTGATGCCGAATTGACACAAATATTTGTTGAGAGAAATAGAGATCAGGAAGAAAGAGTTTGTGTACCTACAAAAGCCGATTTTAAAAGCTACAAGCTTTTTAAATTTATTGATTAACACCATTAACATAGTTAGAGGCTGACATTTATATAATTATACATATATAGACTAGAAATGATTGTTATTAAGTGGTAAGAATCTTTTTGTATTTGTGAACCTACCACAACCCTAAATCTACAATTTGTACAACATTTCGATTACGTAAATAAGCATTATGAAATCCTGACCGTAATTTTATAAAAAAAATTTAATTATTTTCAGTCAAGAAAATTGATAAAACCAATTATTCAACATTATTAAATATATTTTTTATTTTATTTATTTATAAAACAATTAATTGCTAATAATAATTTATGCGTACATCAAATATTTTTATATTTAGCAGTTGCGTCTATGCCTTTTTTGTGTTATTTAAAACTATGTAGTACTTATGCATATGTGCACAAATATCAGTCGTAATAGATCAATATACAATCACATTATTTACATAATTACATAAAAATTTACAGAATCAAGCGAGAACAAAAAATACTGTTCACAATAACAAAAATAACATAAAATTTTTACACCTACATAATAATAATAAATATTGTTTTAAAAGCAAGATAGGAACCGTTTGTGCAATCTATTTGATAGGTTGTTTTAATTGATTAAACTAATATATGGCAGGTTGTTAAAAATTTGCATTAACATAATTCCAACAATAAAAATCCCTAATATTCAAGTGGAAAACGTTTATTAATTAGAACAACCATTTTTTAGTGTGCTTGTTCGTTTTTTTAAACAAACCAATTTTTAACGTTTATAAAAATTTAGGGTCCAATTGTTGTTAATTTGTTAAAAAAAGGAGACGTTTATAAACAAACCTTAGTATTTATGACTAGATGACTGAACTGATCACTGCAAATATCCACGCATCCTCTACATACCCACTGTATAAGATTTTTATTACCTATTACTGAAAACAGGCCGATATGTCTTTTGGATTATTATTTATTCATCGAATTTACGTAAATTATTAAATTTACACGTATACAATCATTTCAATAATTTCAACACCCTGTATATGTCGAGCCAACACAGTTATAGATTATGTAAATTTTACAAATTATTAGATGTAGACAAGGCTTGATTAATTGACTCGACAGCGAACTATTGAAGAGTTTACGAATTTTAAGCGTATGACTCGCTTAAATAATCGAAAAAGTATTCGAAACTTTGATTGATGTTAGTTACGTTAGATGGAGAATTAGCGATGTTATTACCGTTTAGCGCATTTGCCCTATATTGCTCGCTAAACGATAACAGAATGTTTTGGATTTTTGCAATGATCTCTTCTACTCAGGCATTTGATTCCTGAAAATAAAAATGAATCGTTAGCTAAACCGTCAAAAGGTTTATAGTACATATTTAATACACCATGTAAATCAGTGGCACTGTTCTTAACACGTCAACGGATCATTTCATTCACTTTTGTAGTCTATCAAAAGGAGATTTGATATTTTATGCTTTTAACTTTATAATAGAAGTTCATAGTACAAAGGTATACTTGACGGGGGTCTACGCTTGCCAACCTTTTGTTAAGAAAGCTACCAAGGTATTTAAAATCATGTAAATATTTCTTTAAAATTTCTTTGAATTTAGAAGAAGGAAAAGAGAAAATAGATGATATAATAAAATTATTATAAAAGTAGCCTAGGATATTAATAAAAATAAAAAATATTCAAGTAAAATCATTACGAAAATCAAAGAATTATTTTTATTGGTAGATAATCTAAAGTACCTTTGTAACTCTTATTATAAAGTTAAAACTATAAAATACCAAATTCTTTTTGCTAATTGCAAAGTAACCTTGTTGTTACTGTATTGAGTGACGTTTACGCTTAATGTTGACGCGGATTTATCAGTATACTCCATGTGATTAAAAATATAATATTCTAATTGGTAACATGTACAAAGTTATCGCTCTAATTTTAGGCTGCTCGTGCGCCTGACAGTTTCAAAACAGATACGAAAACAAACGTTTTATCGAAGATAACTTCTAATGTGGTCATTGGTGAGAATTAGCTTACCGCAAATACATGAGTTTATTATAAATTTATTAATATAATATCTAATCTACTAAGAAATACTAGTTGGCATCGTAAGATGAAATTTTAAAAGTAGGATTTTACTATCATTCTGTACCGAAAATGTTAAATACAGAATGCAATTAGCCCCTTAATAGAGCTCAAAGTATTTATAAAGTTTTTTCACACGATTTCATCTTACCTTAAGATTTTCAAAATAATGCATAATTTGTTCATAATCCATACCCAATTCATCCAAACCCGACAATTCCGCTGGAATGATATCATCTCTTGTTAAATTGTCTTCAGCACTGAACATTGGATTTCCGACAATTGTTGCTCTTTTCACTTCTGGACTTCTATTTGCTAAATGTTAAAGTAAATTAAGGATCACACCAGCATTAGACAAGTAAAATTTACCGTTTCCATTTGCACTGTCGCTGGATAAACGAACAAATTGTATGTTGTCGTCATTATTATTTATAAATTTTTTAGGTCTCAGTTTAACAATATTCTCTGTTCCATCACTAAGAAGACATGGTTCATCGTCAAATTTAAATAAAGGTTTCTCGTTTGAACATTCATGAGGATTATCTTCATACTCGTCGTTTTCTGCAGCACTCCTAGGATTTTCTAATTGATGTTTACTGCTAAGATTTTGACTATGAACATGATATTTGCGTGGTGGTGGAGGCGATTCCACTAAACTACTTCGCGCCGTTACGCCTATATTCCTATGAGGAGGTATTGGTGGTTTGTAGTCTTTTACAATTATCTCATGTTGAGACTTATGCCGTTCTGGTGGGATTGGAGGTGTTCCATGAGGTGGAAGAGGTGGAGGAGGTATCGGTTTGTTCCTAAAAAAAATGCTTTATTCAATCAACACCATTAACCCTAATTATTATTTATAGAAAAATGTTACGCATTAAGATTATTAGTTTTGTAAATCTACTTAAAATATAAACATAATTTAGACGGTATATGAACATACCATATATCTTTATCGTCATTAGTATGGTTAGATATAATAACTCCTCCACCACCAGGTTTGCTCTTACAATAAGTAGTGCTGTCGATTTCAGGTTTTGCTTTTTCAATAGCAGTACTACTGGGTAATTCAATATGACATGGATTACTGAAACTGGAAGGAACACAATCTTCCGGTTCGCAATAATTCATATTTAACGGATTTGTCGTAATTCGCATTTCAATTGGATTGTTGTTAATCGTTGATGATCTATTGGAAGAATGTTCTATCGTTGCCCTCCCTAAATAAATTGATAATTAGATAAGACCAAAGTATAGTTAACAATTTTTGTTTACCAAGCCAAACCCAATCGTGAGCGTTGGTGGTCGTTTCCCTTGGCTTACGATCTCTTTGACTTCCGGTTATAATTGGAGCGGCACTTAAACCTTGCGTACCGGGTTCCACAGGTTTAAATTTAGATGCGTAAACCATACATGATACTACGAAGACCTAGGAACAAAAAATAATAAATTGACGTTGATGAAGATATCACCAACTCACCACAATCGCAAAACAAAATGCAGCAAGTAACACGTACATGCTGATTTCTAAAGGAGTCATATTCATGGGAGCATGATGTCTCAGTATACCTTTTCCTCCTTGGTGTTGTCTAGCTTGTACGTTTGGTTCGTCATCGTCGTCATCTCGCATCGACGATCCTTGGATAAACACGATTATTATTTTTTCCTAATCATTATTAAAAGTACCTTTTAAAATGTCTTGGAGATCCTGAAAATCTCGGTTTCCTTTCGCACTGCTGTACGAACCACCATCATTTTGCAAAATGTCTGGTCGATGTGGTAAATCGCTTGCAGTGAAGTCGACCGTCACTGAAGCAGCAGACGTTGCTAAAGGTCCAGTTCCTTTAAGTTTTGGTCTAAGGCTACTTCTACAATCTTCGGGTAACAGTAGCGTAATCTGTAACAAATCTCCGCTACCTTCACCTACGGCTATTACTCGTGGATGGTGTGAAGCAACCATAGGAGCAAAAGCTACTACTTCGGGATCCAAACTTTCAACCACTAAATGATAATCAGTATCAGCAACATCTCTTAACGGAGTTTTGTTACCATCCGAAAACTCTAATTCTATATCCAGCAGACCTTCCTGTGATTGGTAAAATGTTTACACTTATTATTCGTTATTATTCAAACTTACTTGATATTGAGCTGTTAATTTACGAGTTACACTGGTTTCGGCCACGTAACCGTTTTCGGTAACGCTATCGGGCGATATGTTTAGTTGTAAACCTGACACAACTTGGACCGATAATCTGCTTAAACCAACTTTATCGTTCCCTACTCGTATTTCTTTTGCACCTATCACACGTCCCGTAATAGGCGAGAGGACCTAAGTTAAAAAACGTTAAAGAAATTGTACAAAATTTTTAAATAAAAGTTACCTGAACTTCGGTACGTCCCATACTACGCCCTTGTAAAATTCTTCCACGAAGACTTGCGATTCGAGGATCACTAACTCGTAATAATGGAAGAACCAAGTCAGTAACTCGAAGCCATGTACGTCGATTAACTAAGTATGTAACTCGGCCAGAATCATGATCGTTGGCCATAAAGTGTGCGTAGACATCGACAGGGCTTTGTTGATAGCGTAATCTACATGTAGGTCGTTCTATTACATTGACCATGTCGTCGGGTATCAAAGTTCCAATACCCCAAGAAGCATATGAACGTTTTTTACGTTTTGTTTTTGAAGAACTACAAATATTTGAAGTGTTAAATAATTTATAAGATAAGTACTTGGTTAAACAAAACTGTTGACAATAAAAATCAATGGATGTGCGGTTTTCAGCAAAAGTAGGAAGTACGACAGTTTGTTGAAAATAAAAACAGTAAATTTTGAAATAATAATAATTCAAGTGATCTCACAGTGAAAATTGTCAAAAGTTGAAACTAAGAAACACAAGATATTTCAGATAATGGGCAACACCCTTTTGGGAATTACATGCTTTCGCTTTTCATTATGATGGGATCAGCTTACTGTTTCAACTGTTTATACTGATTATTTTTCACATGTTTTGAAATGTTTTTTAAAACGAAAATTCGCTTCTCGTAAACGTTCTTTTTGATTAGTTTCAAAACTTTTAAAACTTATTGAATTAATAATGTAAGATACGAGGTAAAATAAATTATAGTCTTTAAAGTTCAGTAATTACCTACCTAGCGTGATAATCAGGTACCTTCCAAGATTTAATTTGTGATAAACGTGTATCTAATACTTGCAAATCTAAAGGAAATTCAGGCATCCATACAGTAAATCGTGCTAAGCCTGTGTATGTACCGTATTTAACTAATACCGACCCATTAACAGATCCGCGAGCTTCACTTCCGTCTACGTATACCGAACTACACGATGATGATACCTAAATTATTAAATCAATTTAGTTTTTCAAAAATGATATTTGTTAAAAGTTACCTTTAAAACGCTATCATCCTCGGAATGACAAGAAGCTTGAAATGTTACGTCTGCAGCTTTTCCCGCTTGTGAAACTATCAACACTTTCATAGCTTGGGAAACTTGACGTCCAGTTAATACGGCAGTATTCAAAACTTCCCAATTCTGCAAAAAAGGTAATAAATAATCAATATGGAATTTTAAATACTTTTTATATTGTTTTATTGACGATATTGGAAGATTTTTTTTCAACTTTTCAAGATTTGCAGATTCTTACATTTTGGCTTATGGTCGTCATTTTAAATCAGATAACTGATTTTTTTTTATATTAACGAGTGGAAGCAACAAGTGCAACAGTGACTTGTAAGTATAGCACTTAGGAAACAAGAGTATTAAAAAAACCAATGATTTCACTGGAAACGGGATTTAATGGCTATCTGCGGTCCTAAGCTGTTGATCGCGTTGGTCGTCAAAACCATCGATACTTTTAAGTAGTTAATTACACGATACAAAATAATAAGATTGGGTAACCGTCGTATATTCCGCGTATAGGGAATTGTATCTTAAATATAATAAATGTAAAATAACTAACATAAACTTTAAAAAGAAGCTAATAATCGACAAGAAGGATTTTTATATCTTAAAAGTTAGTATGTTATATTTTTGAAGAAGTGGTCAACAAGAACAATATTGAATATTTATATTATATTAAATATACTAAATATTTAATAGCAGCTGACCGTCAGCCAAGCGAAGAAATTTTGAATGCTGACAACATAGCAAGAAGCGTTTATAATTTGGCCCCATGTCCACCCTTCTCTCAATCTATGTAGTTAATTGATTAGTTAATTGGTACTACTAATGATTCGATAATCCGTTATCGTATTAAAATGTTTAGAAGCCTAAGAACTGCGGTCATCCAAGTTCTACCTTATTTTTAGACCCTCTGCTGAACAAGGACCATGTTTGATTATAAGGAACAAGGAAAGCCTGAACAAATGATACAAAACAGTTAAAATAATTTAATCATTTCTCTTTGCAAAAGTTGAAAAAAAAAGATCTAATTAGTAACTTACAAACATAAAATATTTTCAATTTTGTGACTATGCGTGGACCTAACCCAAGATGTATTTTCAATTTAATTTCAAATATCATCATTTTCTATAATTCTACATCAGTCATATTCTGACGTATATATAATACTATGTTTCTTTCTATATTTTGTTTCTTGGTAATTGGTAAACTGAAATTCTATTTTAAATTAAAAATTTATATTGGAAAATCAAATTAATCTAATCGGGTTTCCGAGCAAGAATAAATTTTCAAAAACAAATATTTCACTATTAAATAAATTGATTTATAATGATTAAATATTAATAGAAGAAAATTTAAATGTAGATGGTAAATTGAAAAACCAGTCAAATTTAATCCAGGAATTTCCTAGTCGCCTGTTGGGCCAATAAAAAATATCTGATGAGGATGACGCACAGCACATGAGTTTCCCATTTACTAGATTAAACTGTTTTCTATATTTAAGTTCTACTTGTAACAATTTTTAGATATTTTTTTACACTCTACGTTTATATTTTTTGTTTACATATTTGTTACAATTTTCGCAACGTTTTTAGTGAATTTGAAATCAAATTTTAAACTTTACAAGCCAAGATCTAATAAGTTCTTTAGACAGTTTCTTCAAACTAGTATATAAAATTTCAAGTCAATTCAACAAAAAAAACTGTCCACAAGATACCCACACATCTAGACATTGTTCCAAAATGGTTCACAATGAAATTTATACTTTTCAATCGAAATTCTAATGTGACTACACGAAGTTGGAATTTTGACTTTTAAAGTAAAATATCCACAAGATTTCCGCTACTGACCGCTCTCTAATCGATCACAAATTTATTTTAAAAACGTAAGAGCTTAGGGTATTTGTTATTTTATTTATTTTTTACAATAAAGTGGACAAAATCCAATACATACGGATACGTTTGGAATATTGTTCAACTTTGCTCTTGAGCGAGTGGTTGGTAACGGGTATCTTATTAATTTATTTATGAATATCGGAGAGGTGGGCGCATAACGGTCAAGATCCGTATAGTCATAGAGTAGAGGGTAAGCCTACACAGTAAACGCTGGTTTCCGATTCCGGTTTACCCGCTTCGACATTTGCATTCAAATATTTTTCCGGTTACCAGCTTTGCTTATCCTCGGTTACATTAATTAACATTGGAGGGAGATGAGCAGGTAAGTTGGCGCCGGTAAACCGGCCTTGTCCTTATGGCTGTCAGGAGTACCGATTGTAACCTAATCATACCTCCTTTCTTGATTTAGAGTACTATGGCTACGTTTACACCATCGATCTTTTATTTAACTAGATGGTGAACGCAGGTAGAAATTGTGAAGCCTGTCATAAGGTCTATTTTAGCGTGACGTGATTTTTGTTTGTTTACCTAGTCCCTGGATCTGATTGGTTCTCTCAAGGTTGCTTATGTTTACGTGGTCCCTGAATGTCAAATTTAAATTTTCTAACCTAAATGGTTTAAAGCGCTGTTATACACGTTGATCTTATAATACACTTTTAATTTTAATTTAAAAGTAATTTTAAATTTTAGTTGGTAATATACTTGGTTAATTGTCTGTTAAATTAATGATGGATTATTTTTGTAAGTATTATTTTATTTTAACTTGCTTTTTATTACGATCGAAAATTATCATGGGTAAATTTTGTGTAGCGTGTGGAATTAGATACCGATACGGAGTAGATTAACAAAATCTATTTTATTTCAAAATCAATAGTTTCGAAAAGATATTGATTTACTTTCTTTCTTTATATAAATAATTTCTCTTGTACAAACTTAAATTTATTTTTATAATAAAGTCGAAAATCAAATTATATTTGTTCCATTATTTTAATTTCAATGCTTGAAAATAGAGGCGCCACCGGCTGCGTAAATAGTAAACAAAGAAAAGGTAAACAAAAACATGTTATGGGTGGCTTCACAACAACCAATGCTATTTAGATAGGAGTCCGGTATCTAGTGTAATAAAAGATCGATGGTTTACACCGTAAAATGCTTGGTTCGGTCCATGGACTTAGAAAGATAGGACTAGCAACTAAGATTAAAATGGCGAGCTCTTAACCGTATGGGTTCATCACTTCTACCGCTAGGATCGCTGAATTCCTGTTCCAAAATATTCATTTGAATATTTTATTTTCAAATTATTTTCATTACAAAACTTACTTTTTCATACATATAAAGTTTTTTTAAATAATAAAATACGATATTTAATAAGTAATTATATAATTTCGATTATTTAAAAAGCAATTTCTATTAATTTTTATCACTATTCCAAGCATGCGCGTTGTTGACAGCTGTCCAATTTTTTTACCGAACTTAATCCTTTGTAGTTTGAATAAAAGTGCACGTACATGTATGAAAAATGCATTACTGTTTTTAATATATAATATATTTTCAATCTTTAATGTTTTATTTTCATATATTGGTTAAATTAATAATTTTCAATTTGAATTTAAATCGTATTTTTGGAACAGGAATTCAGCGATCCTAGCGGTAGAAGTGATGAACCCATACGGTTAAGAGCTCGCAAATTTTAAGCTTTCAGGTAGGGAGTTGCGGGTCCTATCTTTCTAAGTCCATGGTTCGGTCCGATCGGACTAAACGGGAGGGGATAGTTCGATGCGACAAAATATAGTTCGCAATTGCTTCGCAAGTGTTTACACCGTACACGAGAACCGAGGACCAAAATGTGATCAAAATATTTAAATTTCAGCTACTTACTTGATAAATTTTATTTTATAATCTATAAAAATTAAAAATGAGCGCATTCGGTATTAAAAATACTCGAGTGATGTCGAATGCAGTCGAACCCGTCGAACCAATTTAGTTCGTATTTGGTCTGGTACTCATATTTTAGAGGACCGAACTAAAGCCTGACCAACTTGGTACCTGTATGTTTACACCAGGCGGACTAAAAATATAGTTCGGATATGGTCCCAATATAGTCCTGGTCCGCCTTTAGTCCGCGTACTAAGCGTACGGTGTAAACCAAGCCAGTGTGTATGGAAATTCGGGGTGCGCATGGCGCCTCCCTCCTGCAAATGGGGCATTTCCGGGAGCTAATGTCTGGTACTCAACGAGTTTTCCCAGCGTTAGAACCCAGAGTGGCGCCCATCCGACCGGATTTCCACCTTGACCCGGCTAAAAATCGTGGATTGGTGCATTCTTCTTCGTCGCCCCCGGCGACTTCGGAGCAATGTGCACTTCCCGATAGGAACTGTGTTAAGGGCGAGAGACCCCCAATCCGAGCGGCGTAGCGAGCAGCTTTTAATTAGCGGTAAACCGGCCTCCACTCCTATTCTGCTAAAAAGTAAAATAAATTCGAAAGTGCTAATAACATAGAGGAACAACGTTGTTTTTTTGCTATAAGACCAACTGGATATGGTTTTTATGACCCTACAGTATTGTTTAAGCCAAAAAAAATCAAGTTTTCCAAAATCCTAGAGTGGTTAAATCCCTTAATTAAATAAGAGAATTAACTATGACAGAAGACCTTAAATATACCAGTTTTTTCAAAAATCGATTTTAAAAACTTCGATTTTCACAGTAAATTTTACGCCAACTCGCTCGTGATTGGTGAATTCAGGCATTCTGTCGTCGGTCCGTGTGGATTGAACTAGTCTCAGCTTTGCGCAGAGAGGCGATAACCGGAGCGACACTTGCATTGGGATGCTTCAACAGTGCACTTCGAGCAAAAATCATGGTTTTCAATAGTAAATGTGCCGGAAAAATGGCTGAAAGCGCTCGAGCGTAGCGAGAAGTGCTTTTGGTCAATTTTTCCTTGCACAACCACAGTTCTTGTAGAATCCACGCAAACGAGTTTCACCCCTCAAAGATCTACCTTTTTCCTTAACCCACGGGCTTAGGGTCAATTTTTGTAATAACCACCATGGAACGAGGAGGATCCACGCGAAAAAGTAATGAGTAATTTGTAAAGTTCCACACTATTATGCATTACTGCACACGTACCGACAACAGAATGCCTTGATTTACCAATCACGAGCAATTTACCTTCAAATTTGCAGTGAAAATCGAGCTTTTTAAAAGCTTTTATTTAACTTGCGAAGACCGTTGTCCGTCGTCCGTGTGGGTCGACCGTTTTGAGGCCATTTTTAAGCAACTTCCCGACGTCCTAGAGATCTGAAATTTGGTACACAGCTTTCACCTGCAGAGCATTTTCATATTTTAATTTTGTTTTTCTAAAATTCTGAAAAATAAGCGAAAAATCGGGAAAAAACTGAAAATCATAAAGCGCATGCGTCAATGCGCATTGAACAATTTTATCATACAGGGTGGAAAGTAACATAGAATTCTAAATCTCATTTTTAAGAGGGGCATTTTTTTCAAGGCCCTTTTAATTTAATCAACAGCGCCTGTTGATGGCGCCTACTTAAATATTTTTATAAAATAAAAGGAATTTGCTATATTTAAAATATAGCAAATTCGTTGAGATAATACTATTCTATAAACAATATTCTTGATCTTAAGCTATTTTGAGTTCGTAATATTTATTTATAAAAACACAATTCATAATTAAAGTTTAATTATCTTTTTTTGCAAGTGAATGTGTTTTGACATACTCAATACGAACTCAAAATAGCTTAAGATCAAGAATATTGTTTATAGAATAGTATTATCTCAACGAATTTGCTATATTTTAAATATAGCAAATTCCTCTTATTTTATAAAAATATTTAAGTAGGCGCCATCTGTTGATTAAATTAAAAGGGCTCTGACAAAAATGCCCCTCTTAAAAACCGCATTCAGGGTGAAATTTTTCGTCGTAATGATTTATATAGGGTGAAGTATCAAACATCTAAAACACATAAATGAAGAATTCTGATAGGATGAACCTACATTAGTTTAAACACAAAAGCTGTATTTGAAAATATATGACTAAAAAATTAGAAATAAAAAAATTAAATAAAAAATTAAAAATTTTTTAAAAAAACCTTTTATTTAAAATTACAAAAGTGAACTAAAAAGTAGAAAATAATTTTAATAAAAGCAAACAAAGCTTCGTGAAAACATCAATATAAAAGCGTGGGGCTGTTTATAGGTGGATAAGCAGGGTAACTATTGGTGTACAAAATTCATAACCCCACGCTTTTATATTGATGTTTTCACGAAGCTTTGTTTGCTTTTATTAAAATTATTTTCTACTTTTTAGTGCACTTTTGTAATTTTAAATAAAAGGTTTTTTTTAAAAATTTTTAATTTTTTTATTTAAATTCAATTTTTGAAAAAAAACAGATGCATTTAAGGCATTCTGTCATAGTTAATTCTCTTATTTAAAAATAATCTTTCAGAATTCATCGAGGTTTCAATCGTAAAATTTGTATTTTAGCGTCCCAAATACAAACCTTTCCCCAAATTTAAATTAACAAATCGGTCTGTGTTCATGTGCCCAATATATTTTATACTTTTGTATATTTTTGAATTTTTTTTAGTAATAAGCAAAATATCAGCGAGTTACAAAAGTGTGTTTTCCAACTGGAGGATTCCTCTTAAATATTTTGAGAAATTCCGTAAATTTTAGAAAAATTTGTTACAGGTTCTATTCAAATATTTAAACAATCAAAAATTACTGGCAAAATAAAAATTCTGATTCATTTTATTCCGAACCAACTCTACCTTAAGTTGGCTTTGCACTAATCAACCGCGCCTAGTTGTCTGTCATTCTGTAGGACTCAACTTGGAAATGTCGATCACAATAATTTTTTTTATAGCTTTTTATAGACTTTTCCATTTTTACAAATGTTTAAACTATCTTTTTAATTCGTTCCTTTTACCGTTTTACAGAATTTATAGGTTTCCTCTCTTAATGCTAATGAATAATTAATGGGTAGAGAACTAGTATGAGTTATGATGAAGACATTTCGATAATTATTGGGTAATTATAAACACGATGTGCTGAAAAGTAATGTATTGCCTTTATAGTATTCGTAATTAAAACATTTATAGATCGTAAAGCTCTTACGGTAAGTATTGTATATTTACGATAATTAAAATTACCTAAATTGTATTTTTCCACATAATAGTTTATTGATTTTAAGAAATTTTAAAAAATAAACAAATGCAATTAATGTAAAAAAATGATAAAAAAATTAATTTAATCTCTTGCTCTCATAAAACTTTTTAACATAACTTTAAAACATTTTAAGCCACGGCAGTGGAGTGATGTGATCGCTGGTTTCGCTACGAGCGGAAATTCTGAGTTCAAATCTCGGACGCATCAGAATTTCTTAGCTCGGCTTTCCAGTGGATATTCTCACTCCGTGGTGAACCAAAAAACCAACCAACCAAATTACCCAATCCAAAAAACATAAACAAACAAAAATACTGAACAATTTAAAAATTAACATTTAGAAGTGCTAATAACCCAGTAGTTGATGCACGTTAAAATGTAAATAAAAAAAAAAAAAAACATTTTAAAACTAATGCATGGTTTCTATTGGCCTGTTAGTGGTTTTAGAAGTTTGCTATTGGTTAGTTATATGAAGCTAATCATTGTTAGTAAAATTATTTTGATAGAACCCGTGCAGTAAAAAGAAACTTAAGACTCGACCCAATATCGACCGTTCGAGCGTCGAGTGTTCGGCGATACGTGGAGGCAGCATTACAAGAAAGACAAATATGTGAAGATGTCAATTCTAAACTAATGATTTTTTATTTCGTTTACTTTGCCAACCGTTCTAGTGGCTACTCACTTACATAACGCTTGCAGCTGTTAATCCAAGACTGTAGGAAGCAGGCAAACACTTGCAGATTTATTTCGGTCTGCTAAAATTGAAATCATTAACCTGATACGATCAACGTGTGCATCGAAAAATAGCCTGCAGTTAAACATCGATTTGTGGGTGAATCGGATTGAGTGACTATATAAAAAATAAATTTAAACTTATAATATTGTTTTTATCACAAAAATAAGGCAATTAAAGCTTATAAACAATATATAGCCCGACTCAATTCATTATGCATAATAATTTTAAATTTGTGTGAACATTACTTTGCTGCAGCGCTGCAAGGAATAAAATTTACGAATGCAATATTAATGGGCAGTCACTAAGAGCCAAATATATTCATTGCAATATCAGGCTGAAATTATACTACCTATTATACTACGAGGACAGTCGTTATAAAACAGCCAGCATACAACGGCTATTTGCTACATTT
This sequence comes from Rhagonycha fulva, assembly GCA_905340355.1. NCBI lineage: Eukaryota > Metazoa > Arthropoda > Insecta > Coleoptera > Cantharidae > Rhagonycha > Rhagonycha fulva. The sequence goes on from HG996559.1 coordinate 8,940,355, forward strand.
TTTTTATTTCGGAAAATATAATTCTTGTTATTATAATTATTATTCTCTTAAAGGTGATTGTATAAATTTAAATATAAAGTAAATCAAACTTATTACCCCATAAATGTAAACACGTTTTTCTGTTATACCTACTAAGCTACTTTATATACGTTCTCAACATAATTGGAATATAAAGCTCATTTTTAGTAATAGGTATATTAAATTTTCGTATAAATTTAATTTCATTAATTTAACGTTGTGAAAAAGTCGGTAAAAAACATTAACGTGAAAATGCTATTTTAGTTGGTTATAAAGAAAGAGCAAAGAACTAAGTTTCAAACTTCTTAATTATTTGGTTTGTAGCAATTAAAACTTTTTTCGTATATAAACTTAATAGTAGCTACTAAAATAATTAAAATTTCCTACATTTACCGCACATTAAAATTGTCATCCAAGAAAATTAATTTTTTTTCTAATGTTTCACGTTTTACATGAGATGATAAAAAAATGATGGCATTTGCGAACTTTCGTCAGTATTCGACAAAGTTTGGATGAGCTAATCATGTTGTGTTTTAGAAGTTTTGAGAAAGTTCTGCACCAAACTGACAGTTGGTGCAAGTTGTGGTTTTCCTATTAGTATTTCAAAATTACTTGTAAAGCTTTGTTATATCCCATTTAATTTTCGCAAGCGTTCAACAGAGACCAAGTAATAAGGATAAACAAAAAAAATTATTCTGTAAAATGTAATAACTTTATTATGTTGTTTATGGACTAAAAACATTTCTGTACTGCGGATAACTGCATTTTCTTGTGTATAATCAACCGAGTAAATTAAAAAGTCCTGGTAACGAAGAAAGTTCAACTTTCTGTTTGCCGTGAGCTTTCTTTCAAGCTTGAGTTCATAAAGGCTTCACTTAATCAGATAAAGTTTGTTGAAAAATTTCATTACTATAGAAAAAGAAATATTTTTTTCAAATTGGTAGTAGGTACTACTACTAAATTGAATTTCCCTTCAGAAAATAAAATACTTACTTTACTAATTGGTACAACAGCTTGTATGTCATCTTTTTGAACATCTAAACGTGTTGCAGATTTTCTCCCTTCGTTACGATGGGTTTCGGAAGCATCACCATCATCCTGATGAGGTTCAAGTTTCATCGACCACACAACTCGTGCTCCTTCATATAATTCAGCCGCATCTTCGGTTACTTCTATTAACCAAGTAAATAACTCCTCAACTCTAAAAAAATAGTAAGCGTACTTAACATAATTACGTCTCAGCTTTAAAATTAGTAACTTACTCTCCAGTAGAAGTAGCCGCCGATTCCATATCGACGGATTCTTTTCGTAAAGCCGTCACGGAGGCGCCAGTATGTCTGGGGTTGATGGCCATCGAAATATTCCATGTAGATGCCTCGCTAGGGGTTGCGCTTAATATACGTATACCACTTTTAACTCGACCCCTAAAACAAAAAAATTTATGTCAGTCATTTACATAACAAATTATTTAAATAATAATCAAAAATCGTTTCGTTTACTGATGGGATTTAAAGTTGTTTATAATTATTTAAATGACATAATTAATATTTTGTTTCATAATTTCGATCTTAATTTGTTAGAATTACATGATATTATTCCTCACATGTATAATTTAGTAGATATCTATTTATAATAAATCAAATTAAATTTATACAAATTTTGAATTACCACTTTATGGAGATTTGTGCAAAATTATTTGCATAAATTATTTTAGTAACGATTCAATATAATATCAATAAAATACCTATTTTTGGCAAAAGGAAATAATGAGATAGAACATTTCAACGTTTGATTAACATAATCCTCCGTAATAAAAAATTTCTTCATCTACCACCCGATCAGATTGTGATCGATTCTTTCCCCTTCTTTGCTATTAGCCAGTAAAGTAGTTTTGTGACTGCTATAGTTTTCGTGACTTTTCACCCGCTTATAACCAATTCTTCCAGTCCAAAAATTTTTATTTCGTGCCAAGCTTCGGTCTATATTATCGAACAATGTGGACCACACGCCCAAGTTTTTACGTTTTATAATTAATTATTCTACTGAAACAACGTAACCTTTTTCAACCTCTTTGAAAACCGTTACAGGTACTGGAAAATTAATGCTCGCAAATTCGGAAAAATCGAAATCATTAGTAATGTTTTTCTTTGATAAATTCTGGTTTTCCTTTTTGAAATAGAATATCATCACCAAATACAAATAAGGAACTTACGTTTTCACTACAGCAAATCAATCCTTTCAACCGTTTGTTTGCTCATGCATGCATAATATAAACAGCTTATAAACAACTGCAAACTCAAACCTTTCCGATTGACTTTTACTGCGAAGGAAGTTGGAGGATTTATTTTTATAACGAGTTAAATGGAAAATTTACTTTATTTAAGAAAATCTTTGAACTAAATGATTGAACATTCTGAATGTTCATCAGAATCAAATGGCATAGCCAGACTGATGATAAAAATCCACTGAAAGCTAAACAGAGTTTTTATTTTTTATGTGAGATAACTCGAATAGTATGTGAAAAATAGATAAAAATTGCTTTTTACATGGTAATTAAATAAACAAGCCATTTGGGGGTTCAAATTTTTGCAGGCTATGTTACTGAAAAAAATCTCATTTTTTAAAATTCTGAAAATAAAATGTAAAAAGCGTGAATAACTAAGTGCCGGTTCAGTATATATTATTAAAAGATGCCTAGAAGCAACTAAATGTAGTTAATAACTGCCGACATTCTATGGCGATTTTTCCATTCCATTAATACAGAGTTTAGCTAATAACTAATTTTTTATTAGCTCTGAAATTATTCAATAAATAAAATTCATTTTAAAACTTTTAAAAGCTTTCTACGAACAGCTGTATAAATATTATATTTTAAAATTTTTTTTTGCGTAACTGTACTTTAATTTGAATTAATATAATTAAAATCGATATCAGCAATGCAGATTCGTGACTAACAAAATAAGAAATGCAAAATCGTTTAAATGCTTTCAATCGATACAGTAATAAAAACAAATATTAGCAAGGAAGTAAATTTGAAATATAAAAATTCCACAGAAGTCCTGGAACTTTTGGTAGGTACACTGAAATTTTTTTGTTTAATTTTGCATGTGATTTATTACACATTTGAGTGACTTGACACATTTGTCAAGTATCTATATTTGATATTATAATGCAAATTTGAATGATTTATAAAATTGGTCATATCGGCATGCGCATTTATCATGTGACTAATAATAATTAATAGTTTAAATTTAGTTCAATAATCTTTTTCAAAACAATAAATATTGAATTATAAATAATAGTTTAGATTCACATAAATTACATAATTTTTATTACTTGAACATTATTTTAGATTGCATTGTAATTAATGTAGTACGTTAAAGTACATTAAAAGAAATGTACATGGGCTATATATCATATTTATTCCATTGTTATTTTATTTCAATAAATGTAATTAATTATTTTAGTGATATTTAGCATGAAAGTCGGTTTGTCAATCAATTAATATTGCCAAAGTTGCAAAATTTTAGTTTAATTAAAGCGTAATAAATCGTCAAGTTTTGTTAAAGCAAAGCTCGAATAATTGTAAATGTTGGGGCTTGTCACTTTTGTTCAAGTAATTTAAAATAAATTTTAACGTTTCCAATGTGCTAAAATTATTTCATTTAATATAAAAAGCTTTAATTAAGAATTTTAATAAAATTATTAAATCATAATTAAGTTATAGTACACGCTAAATAATATGGAGGTTTAAGTAAAAAAAGGTTTAATCTGACTGCAAAACAATTTATTTCAATGTTTTTAGGATTACCCAATACTTAACCGGGATAAATGATCTGATAGGTTTTTCAGGGAATAAAGTAGCAAAGTTGAAATTTTAAATGTGTAGACAATTTGGAAGGGATTATTACGAAACGAACATCGTTTCAAACAGTTTTTCTCAAATAAAAATTTAAATCTTAATTATTTTCTGTAGTTTAGTTAACCTAATACGCATGTTAACTAAACATCTCTACAAAAATCACTGTTAACCAGTAAAAATTAAAAAAAAAAGATATAAAATCTTTAAAAAAATTTAGCGTTAAAGGGTTAAACAAATTTTTTTAATTTAATTCTTTAGTGTTTAAATGTCTACTTCTCTAGTAGATTTCTAAATACTTCCATTTGTTTTGTGTTTATCCATGAATGGTCCACGTACTCATAATTCTGGTCCTTATTATGTTACCGTCGTCCTTTATTTAAATATCCACCCGGCTGTTTCAAGGCTTGGCTTTAAAATTTTAAGCAATTTATGTTTGTCAAGCTGTACAGAAGAAATAAACTGGAGGATCTAATGAATTTTCAAGATTTTCTCCTTGATCCTGACTACAAGACAATAGTAATAAATATTTGTAATTTTTGGTTCTGTTACTGTCATTTGAATTTTTTTCAATTTCTTGCATGCTTTTTTTTTGTTATATTATTGTTAATTCTCAAATAATTATAATTTAGTAACAATAACTAGCTGTTTATGTGTATGTTTTGTATTGTATATCTTTTAGTAATAAATTTAAATAACAATTTATTGTCCACCATAAATATATTTACACTAATATAATCAGTCTAAAAATAATCATTGTGTTTAAGTGTTATTAACAAACTTTATTTTTGTTTAAAACGTATTTTAAATGTGTTTTCTCACAAAATTAAATTGTAAATCTTCAAAATTTTCATTAACTTTAAATTTTAATTCCGCGATGGGAAACTTCATCAAATTAATGTTGCTTATAGTTGTGTTCCTGAACTTACAATTATTGTGTTTTTGGAACCATTTTTTTCTAAAGATACTTATCATAATTTTAGACTAACTAAAATAACTAATTTATTTATTTACTTTTTTCTTACAAATTTTAATGTTTAATTTTTAATATTTTACAGTTTATGTATTTAATTTCGCCATTAATAACTAAAACATGTAATTATATAAAAATTGTAATTAACAGCGGTCCCAAAACAAAACATTAAATTGACAAAATTATTTATAATTTCAACCAAACACAAAAGAAGCAGCCCAATGTACATAAATAACTTTTCTAACCATAATCCGCCCAAACGGCAGTTCTTCAGTGTGACACAACAGCTTCACTCCAACAAATATTTATTGTGGGGTTATGAATCGATTTCAGTGAAAACAAATGAAAGGTGGCTCGCTTTTTCAGTAGTAATAAAAAACGAGAAATATAATATGGTACTTCGCTCAAAGCATTGTTCATAAAGTTTGTAAAAGCTTTACCACGTCAGTTTGTAATTTTTACAAGTGAGTTAAATAAAAACTTAACAATATCACAAAGTAGTATTAATTTCAATCTCGCATAGTGAAAAATTCAGCGGGTAGCTTCTTTCCTCAACAAAATGTTTTGCAAATGTTTAACGGTAATGCATAAACTAAGATTTATTTTTTAATATGTGTTTAAATGGAAGCACGCGATTTATTGAGTCAAACTAAAATCGCTTACTTCCACATAAACACATGTTAAAAAATAAATCTTAGCTTAGCAAACTGTGTCCGCCTCGTTTAACTTAAGGCTTCGAACTTTCTCTACGAGTGGTTTTCAAAAACACGTATTTAAAATAATGTTGCCTATATAGTCAATACCAGCGATGACAAACATTAATATTGTTTCTGGGGAGTTAAAGAAGTACTTTGGTTTTTAAATAAAATGTAAAGTAATACTTTTACTCCTGGAAGTGGAATAATTACCATACACACTTTGCTTAAATTTTATATTACGATTTACATAGATTCTCGAGTTTTTCTGAATTAAATTTGTTGGTATGAATAAAAAAAATTTTTACCATCATCGAATTTAAACGAGAAAATAGAGTTTCACAAGTTGTATATAGAACAACCGAAAAAGAAATTATTTTATTATAAATGAAATTAGGTGAATTATTCTTGTTATTCAGTTGTATTATTGAATTTCAGTATACAAACCAATTTGGATTAAAGTTATTGGCAAAAACAGATTTATCAATATTGCACTATTAAATTTTATCTAGATTTTGCGAGTTTATCAAATAAAATTTAATTTACCTCTATATACGATAACAATACGAGTATATTGTTGAATCTGTACATACTTTAATAAGTTGAGAAAATTGAACACAATTTTCCAATTCCATAGGAGACATGTTCTCCAAAAGTAATATATTGCAGAAGCGCTAGACAGAATTTATTCTTCCGGACGCGCGAGTTTGGAAAATTAAATTTTCCGGTTTCGCGACACCAAACTTGTGTTTCTAATATACTTTATACACGTTAAAACATTTAATGTTAGCATTGGTTATATTTTTACCTGCCTTCGGAAGTGGAAAATATAAATTATTTTCCATTTCGATACCATGTGGGTTACGAATTTCTGTTTGGATATCATTTATTATGTACACAAACTGATGGTTAAAGGGATGTTCAATTAATTTACCTATAAAAAAACGAGCGTATATTTTTTACCGTTTCATTACATTTTACTTCCTCTCCATCAGTAAAGCGTCATTTACAATTTTGGAAACAATATTAAATTTATGGCCTCAATATTTTGTGTCGTATGCTATTAAATTTGCAGACGTATGCTTGCATTACGAGGAACAGGATTAAAGAGTTTGGTTTTATAATTAAAATAAAACAAGAGAGGTTTGTTACTCTAAGTACCAAACTTAACAAGAGCTTTAAGATAATTAATATCTTCTATGAAACTACCAACCACAGCAAATTCATTATTATGGTTTATAAGTCATCCTTCTTATTATAAATATCCTGTTTAAGGTTCTTCAAAAAGTTTACACTAATATTTTATGTACCTTCAGTCTAAACTAAAACTCAATTACATAATTGAAAATTTTACTAGCCTAGAAACAAGATAAGGCTGTGCCTATCCAGTTTTATTTTGCAAGTTTTTAATTTATTTAGATGAATAGAGAGACTTCCAACTATTTGTAAACATAATCCTGCAAATTCCCTGTTTGCATTAAAGGGCCGTAAAGTTTAATGAACATCACATTTATACATGGTTAATTAACAAGTTGAATCTTGTTTCAGTAATCATCATGTTTAACTCGTTCAAAATTATTACAACACGGAGTAATAAAAAGATTTATGTTATAAAAATTAAAATACTGCACAATACAGAAAGGGTAGCAAGAAATTAATTTTGGATGCTACAAGGGTACCTACCTAAAACTTCGGAAAGGTCTAAATATTAAAGAGAAGCCATCAACGACAAAGTTTGTAAGAGCTTCCTGGATAAATGTAGTGTTTGCTTCATAGAATATATTTGCAAAGACGTAGAGAGAGTGTCCGTGATCTAATTAGAAGGGTTTTGGATTACAACCAAAATGTAACCCCGATTTTGTTGTTTCATTTTGAAATCAAAGCTAATTTATTTACTCAACCGTGTAAATATGATGAAGCACAACGTAATTTTGTTCATCAAAATGAGCAGATAACCTTATTATATTGTGTGTAGGTACATAATTTAAATTATTAACATTAATATTGATTTATCGTTGTGTATGTTCTGTAATTTTATTTTGTAAATAAGTTACATCGCAAGAGGATTACAAAAATTATTTGTTTACAAAGAAATACAAAAAGAAATTTTGGGAACGTAATAAAAAAGTGTTTTAAAATTTTAATTCTTAGAAATTCAAAAACTTTTAAAAACTAAATAGCCGAATAGGTCTTATAATATTGTCGTCTTATGATTTATCTAAGTTTGCAGATTGCACCGCGAGTTTCGTTCTTAAAATTTTGAATTTCAATTATTTTGATTCTTTGAAAAGGATGAAATTTTTAAATTTGTGTATTTTGTTTCCACAATATTTCAAGTTTATTTTGAATTAATAAGTTTATAATTTTCGAAATTCAAAACCAATGTGCTGAAAAAGGTTGAGGTTGGGAGTTTCCATTCTTTGTTCATGATATTTGAAGAAAAATTAAACAAAGTACCTAACGATTTTTTTATCGTTCATAATTTTCCTGTTTGTAAGCGGCAAGTTACTTTAAATTTTAAATATCAGCATATAGGCACATGAAGGGTATAATTGGTTACAAACTGCGTTTTATGAGTTCACATTCCATAACTGATTTGTTTGATATTAAAGAGTCTTGTGATAATGTGACAATTCACACCCATGGTGTTTATTTATTTTTCGGAAAAAATTTAATAATTTTGAGGCTTTTTTGAGTTTGTCTATCTCGGTGCCCTCATTAGTAACCATGAGGGATGCAAAAACAAAATCCGTAGAAGAATCCAACTTGGAAGAGCATCCATGACCCAGCTGTCAAAAATATAGAAAAATCAACACATCACTAGAAGCCCGAAAATAAATCTAGTCCAAACACTGATATTCTCTGTGTTCAAATACTAATGTGAAACTTGGACTGTTCATGTTGCGGACCGGCAGCGCATTGATGCTTTTGAGATGTGGTGCAAACGGAAAATGTTTGGGATATCCTGGACTGAGCACAGAACCAATGTATCCATACTGGAAGAAATCAAATCTAAACAGCGGTCACCAACGATTGTGTATGGCACTATATTTAGATTTTTTGGTCATATTACCCAAAGTGACAAAATGAAAAAACTCATGGTACAAGGTAAACCGGATGGTAAGAGGAGGCGAAGTAGATCGCCTAAACGATGGTTGGACACCGCTGAAGTACTCCTGGACGCAGACGTTGAACATGCCGTCCGATCAACATACGATAGAGAAGGATGGCGCGAAACGGTGCGACAGGCGACGGCTCGATTGGACACAAGAAATAATCACTACGTGTCTGTTAAGACGGATAAGACTGGAGAAGGAGGATCCAATAAATTATAGTTTATTAACGACCCATTCCTCAACTATTATAATGTGGATTAAGAAACTAAGAGTATATTAGGCACATAAAAAGGTGGTATACGAGTATATAATTGCACTTTAAAAAAATTTCTCCACCTTTTGTACTAACAAACTATAAAATGATAGAATCGCACTTTGGTTGACAAGATGTCCAGCATGGGAGGAAAAAATATCGCCCGGGACGTCCCGTCTTGCATTCATCTCTAATAACGACCCACTCAAAGCGTGCAAGTGTACACGCGGAAGTCTTCGAACTACAAATCGTTGTTTCGGTCACGTAAGACTGTATTACTCATTGGGTCATGCAGGGCTGTATATAAGGGGTTGTTTTGGTTTTGTTTGGTTGGCGGGACAAGATTTTTTCCTCTCCTATTTCATAACTTAACTTATTGAATCCCTTCTCAACATTTAAGCAATAAGCGTTAAGGCTGTTCTCTCGTAACCACTTTTTTATTTACAATTTTCTGACTTTATTTTTGAAAATAACGAGTTAAAATTTTTACAGTATGTCTGAAATGTTATTTACAATATTATGTGGGAGCGCTTTTATCGCGAATAAATAAATCGCAAAAATAAATTTTTTTAACGCAATTTTAAAAAAATTTTGGCTCCGACATAATATTAAAAATAACGTTTTAGACATACTGTAAAAATTTGAACGCGTTATTTTCAAAAATAAAGTCAGAAAATTGTAAATAAAATTAACGCTTAAATGCGCGTATCTCTTGCATTCGCGATTTTTTTTACACATTACTTTATTTTTTATTGTACGTTTTTGGTTAGCTACTGTTATTGTACACCAAATAGTCCATTTTCTATTTAAAATCGAATTTTCATTCTAAGTGAGAACACAGCCTTAACAAGCAAATCAGAAAAGTTTATTCGGGCTGCATTGAATAAAATAAATTAAATGCGGGACTGCGGGATCCCGTCCCGCGCGGGACTGAGTTGACAAAATGTCAGGCGTGGAACTAAATATTCTAAATATCCCGCGGGATATCCCGTACTGTCCCGCATTCATCTCTAGTTCAAACCCCTCCCCTCAGGGCATAGCAAAGGAGTACCTAAAAAAGGGTCTAAAAACTTTTTTTTTTCAGTAAAATCCCTCATTAGACAAAAACTATTTCTTTTTAAGGTAAAATTCTTCTCCTGACTTATGTCTAGCTACAACCCTAAGGTCATACCTACGTTTCAAAGTGCAATCTTTCGTTTTTATGTGCAAACAGAATTTAGAGAGCGTGATAAATTATTTAAAAAACTTTTTAACAAAAAATTAAACCGACCTCAAAAAGGAAACTAAAAAGCATAAAATAAATATATTACATTTTGAGTCTTAATAAGTAATGTAAGTAACTAAGTTTGAGTCGGTGCAGAATGGGTGACTTTTGTTTTAATAATTTTTTTAAAGTAATTTAGTAATTGTTGATTTTTTGCACCGACTCAAAATTAGTTACTTACATTACTTATTAAGACTCAAAATGTAATATATTTATTTTATGCTTTTTAGTTTCCTTTTTGAGGTCGGTTTAATTTTTTGTTAAAAAGTTTTTTATTTTTTAATTTTTAGTGATTAAAATTTACTAATTACTACCTTAATTAATTAATTAATTAATTTGCTCGATATAAAGTTTTTCTCCACCCCAACTTTCAACAGAATAGGTTGACAAGTAAAAAATCAATAAATGAAAAACAATCATTCCCTATTTTCTACCCTTACGGGTGCAATTTTCCCATATTGTTTACCCTTACGAATGGAATTTTTTTGTGAAATTTAAATGGGACCACCATGGAGGTATACTCTATCAAATAAAAAAAAATTCATCAAAATCGGATCACTCTGTAAAAAGTTATGCCCGAACATACATAAGAAAAAAAAAAAAAAAAAAAACATACAAACAGACGAATTGAGAAACTCCTCCTTTTTTTGAAGTCGGTTTAAAAAGTGAAATTTTTTTTTGTGTATTATATTTAATAAAAGTTTGAATAATTTTTTTAACGTTTATTCATTTTTTTTAAAGCCAGACTGTATTACTTATAGTGCATACTTACGTTCCAAAGTGCAATCTATCGTTTTTATGTGCAAACAGAATTTAGAAAGTGCCTTAAATTATTTAAAAGTAAATTGTTTTTTTCGTGTATTACTTTTCTTAAAAGTTTTAATAATTTTTTTTAATATGTTTATTTATTTTTTTAAAAGCTATTTTAATCTATTTTAAAGTGCGTTTAATACCCGCCCCATAAAAAGTCTGCCTTAAGATTTAAATCATATTTCGAATAGAAAATTTTAACTTGCTTTATAAACTCTCCGTAATAAACCAATTACTAAATGTTTCAGTTTCATAATAGTCAAAGGTAGTACTAAGACAGAATCTTTATTTAACTTAAAATTTCAAAAGAACTCTTTAAGGAGATACTTTAATTTACGATGCAAGAATTAAGTTGTACGAGTACATAACTACAGTTTTTAGTACAAAAAGGTAAAATATTACAATTAAAAGAATCGGTTCGATTTAGTTTCCACTATATCATCAAAATACGCACTACATATTTTCCCTATTTTTAATTTCTTGTGGAAGTTTGTTGAAACACTTTGCAACCGTCCTTTGCCCAAGGGAAGTGTCACCCTTTGTCAGATAGGTTTTGGTTCTTGTATCGCGCCGTTGAATGCCTTCATTGTATGTCAAGCTACTGTTTGAAAAGTGGATCAGATTATTTTTTTCCTTAAAAATTGTTTAAGCGCTTTCGAAGTGTATTAGAGTTTCATAACATTAAAGATATTCAAGTTTTCATACAATACGCAAGTAGGAGTTTGGGAGTTTAATTTTAAATTACGCTATTAAATCTAATTAAAATTTTGCAAGTTTGAAAATATGTTTTTAATGTTTATTTTAATATTTAAGTTGCTGAAATTTGTCGTCATTTTAATTAACTTTAACCTATGGAGAATACGGCAAATTTTAAATTGAATGTTTGCTTTCTTTTTACTAAAAACATTTCATTGAATGTAGGTATTTATGCTTAACGAGTTTACTGAAGAAGAGTGTAACTGCACTTGCTGTATTTTTTATTTTTCGTTTTGATTCATCTATAAATTTGCAAGTACGAATCACCCCCTCCCGCTGCAACATAACAATACTTTCAGAAACACTTTCAAAACTGTAGCTGCTCTGGATATTTTATTACAAATACATAAATTAACTTAATTAAATCATTTATATTACGTTAAACGTCTGAAAGATTTATTAATTTTAATAAGAGAAAGATTAGAACAATTACTTCTGAAGAGCACTTTAACAACGGCAAAAGTAAAAAATCCAATGTTTCCCTAAGCTGATACGGTCTTAAATGGCTTTCAGGAATGGTTATTTGAAATTATCTCACGTTTGATTTTATGATATAAAGGTTCAAATAAAACAGGTATTTTAAATTTTGTAATGCTATTGTAAGCTTAATATTATTTCCAGATCGTAAATTTTAGCAGTAATTTGTAGATGTGTTCACGTTGATTTTAAAAATTAATGAATTATAAAAATTTTTCGCACATCGCTGTTTAAATTTGTACTCTGTTAAACGTCTGGTTCTCTATGTCGCATTAAAAATAATGCAATAAAATTTCAATTTCAAACTACGTCGCACTACGTTACAAAATAAACGAGATTCAGATGTTATTCAATTTTCATACAAAAAATAAAAATAAGTATTGTATAAAATTGCCTTAAAAAATGCGTTGTCTTCTTATTGTAAATTGCTATGTAAACTGAGACACAAATATCAAAACGAAAACAAAACACAAAATTGATTTACATTTGGTTTCTTTAAACCAACTTTTCCTGCACAATAAAAGTAGATGTCACACAAAATGTTAAGTTTTTTTTCAATTTGTATAACTCAATTTTGAAGAGGAAAAATACGCTTCAAGCAAGAATTATAAAAAGCACTCAGACAAGGTGCCGTTTTTAAACTACAGTACAAACGAGTCAAACATAATGGAAAACAGCAACACAAACCGAAATGACAGCCGAATATTTCAGTTTCAACAAATTATAATACCAAATTTAACTTTAATTTGTTTCTTGGATTATCAAAATTTCTAAGTGCCTACGGTGTTCATGATACTACTTTTCTATGTAACTTTTTTAACTAGTGAAATTCAGCAATAAATTTAATTAAATGCTATAAATTGCTTAATCATCTAATAAAATCTATGAACATAGCTGAAAGTTTTGGAGAATATAATTGATTTTTATTGCGCTTAATTGACTTGATATTTTTAAATTTTATAAAAGCTAAGAGAACTTTTTCCAAATTAGATGTATTATAAACACGGTATATAATACCTACATACCTCAACCACTTTATAAATTACAGTTACTCATCAAAAGAAAATTAACAATCACTCAGAACAAATTGCAAAAGTTTATTGGAATCATTAAATCTGTGCAGAGAAAGCGATATTATTAGATTTGATTCCATTCCAACTCCAAGACCCATTTTTGGCCTTTCAAAAACTTATGATAATTTTCATTACTAATATTGACAAGAATGATGGAAAGTACGAAATTTATTGTAGGCGTTCCCATTCAGAAGGCAGTGGCAAACCATTAGGGTATATAATCTGGCAAAACAACTCTTAAAAATGGTTTTGCTTTTATAAAAAAGGAAACTAATACCAGTCATGGATTTATTAAAATTATAATAACCGATTTAAAAATTAACTTCGTAGTGTGTCGAAGGTGTTCCACGAAATATGGCTTACACAATTTTCAATAACATTAATTAATTTTATAACGGAACTTTAAGTTATAACTCAAAACGACTGCATAAATATGATCTTAAATATAAATTCAATCCTCTTTTTAAGCTCGCTATTCAACGAATAAGTACAAAATGAAAAACGAAAATTTCACGTGTTACCGTAACCACCTTATTCACCTGACCTGTCACCTTGTTAATTCTTAGTAAATCATAACTCATAAATTATTCAGTTCAGCACAAAAACTTTTCGAAGTATATAAAGTTCATTTTATAATTTAAATATTCTACACCAACAACGAATAGTTTGAATAGTTAAAATGGATAAAAGTAAAGAAACTAAGTTTTTATCCATTTATACACTCGAGGATAAAAATAAGACCGTATATTATGCAATAAATCCTTTGTTAAGCCAAAACATTTTTAGGTTCCCAACGCCAAATATGTTCTGCATAAAGATGAAAACTGTGATAATCTAGCATTTATCCAGATGAAGTACGTATTATTCAGCGGCTATTGGGTAAATCGGAAAATTTATATGATAGCGGTGAAATATTCGATGAAAAATTTTGTACGACTTGAAATAAAGTCACTTAATATGTTTTCGTGATTTAACGAAACGACATTGTTTGAAAAAATTGTAATAAAGCTGAAGTTCGTTTTTCATTTTCGTGCATTTTTATAACTTGGTAAACTGAGATCGAATACATCGAGTGTCGATAAACATTTCCCATCAATTTCCTAAAAGTTGGGCAGACCAAAATTTGCTTTGTCGATAAGTTTATTTGCAAGACATTCTCCTAAATTCTATTGTGTAAATAGGAGACGAGCAATATCCATTATGTCAAATTGTATCGACCGCACCTATAACTCATTGTAGACAAACAACAGTGATGTATCCAACACACCAGTAATTAATTCCCGTCCTTTTTTCTGTAATCATCTGGCCCTAAAGGGTAAATTAAATGACACGAAGCGATCGTTTTACAATTTTAAAAGAGATTAGAATAAAAATTCATTAGCTTTCTTTAGTAAAATAAAATATGAAACAATATGAGATAACATTTTTTCAAATACAAATTGAAAATCCTGCCGAGCTTTTAAGACATTTAAGGGTGATAAAAGCTATGTTTTATAAATTGATTTTTAAAATATTTCAAAAAATATTTAAAATATTCACTACAAGTTTGGTAAGGGTTAAATGAAGAAAATGTAGATACTGAATCTGGAAAATATTGATGAAATTCAACCGTGCAAAAAGCTTTCAAAATTGTAATGTTGATATATTATTATTAATCATTATTTGATAGATATCATGAAATTTTTTTGAAAATATGTGAAATTTTGTGACTACTTTATATCAGTTATATCCAAGGATTTGAACTTATTAGATCTCTTCACTGCCAGTCCTCCATTGTTTAACATGTAAAAGATGATAAAATATCTCAAATCAAATAATGATCATTTACTTTCTGATATAACCTTCAAATAAAGTGTCAATGCATTTTGATATTTGAGTTAGTAGCAAATGTACTTGACGCTCGAGTCGTATCTTATACACTATTTTTTCTACGATGGATAAATTTTACATTGGTGATGAAATGATTACATGTTGTATAAAGAAAAACAGCCATTTTAGATAAATATTCTAAAAAATTATTTCAAAATGAGCAAAAACGTGGAAATATGAATAGAAAACAGTGACGAGAATTTTCTTATACGTGTACGCCACCGGATGTTGTGGCAGTTGCAATAAAATTTGCTTTAAGTTGGCTTCCGGTGACATCTAAACGGATGTATGAAAAGGCATAAGGTGAATATTCAAAATGATATACAGTTATAAAGCCTTCACCATGTGGTTTTAGTACTCCATGTTAGAAGCAATGCTGATGGGTATTATTAAAGACAACGCAGATACTATAATTAGTAAGTTTTCAGTAGTGTTTAATATTTAAAACCAAAATCATACGAAGTTAAAGCGAAAATTCAGATCGAATGACAATTATCAATGTTTAAATTTCATAATTATGGTAAGGCAATTAATAGGCATTCAGGAGTATATCGCCAAGAAGATGATATACAAAATGTTTTTTCAATTATTGATTGCAACTATTGGCAATAAAAAAAATTCCAATATCTTATCGAAATCGATACAAATATGTTGTACTGCACCAATCTGATATGTACAATATCTAGTTGGAGAAAACGAAATTTTCATTTTTATTGTACGAGTCTAAAAGAATAACCTTTTTCCTAACGCAAATGAATGGCAAAAGTAGGTATTTTTTCACACTGAATCCGGTAAAAAATATTTAAATTGTCATTTATAAATTAACAATTTAGACTTTAAAAAACAATATAATTTGTTGATTAATAATAATTATTTTTATTAACCTTCACAAGTCAGTAATTTAGATAGAAAATATATTATCAAATGCAGTTTAAAAATAGCAATACTTAAATAAATACATTAATCTATGCATAAACATTTGTTGCAATAGCACAATATATTTATCACATTTATATTATTAAATTGCAAAACAGGGGTTGCTATTGTAGCATTTCAAATTGCATAATTCACTAGTAATTTATTAGTGCAAATTATTGCATAACATTTCTTTAGAATTTTTTGCACTTTTCTTCACAATTGCACTTGTTACATTCTTATCTAGAAAACATTCCAAAAATTTAATACTGGTTGTAAAATCTGAACATATACAACCTTTAAATTATTATCATAAAAATAAGTAGTACTTAAATTCATTAATTTACCATAAGAGCAGGTAATGCACAATTACCAGTAAAAGTCCATATTTTTCGGTATCAATCGGTATCTTACACCGCTCGCAATACATACCTTTGTTACACCGAAAATTAATGATCATTAACTTTTTTATAAAGCGGAAATTCACCAATAATTTAATTTATTAAATAGCTTAATTGATAGTTTAATAGTAATAACAAAATTAATGATGATTTCAGTATCATTCACATGTAGTATATCAGATTTATGAAATTCCGACTGAAATTGGTGCTGTACATACACGTACTAATTATTATTAAATTAAATAATAAAACATAAAAAAATAATGAATAAAATTTTATATAAACTAATCAGGTTTAATCAGGTAACCATCTGTCGAGATCTAATAAAACTAAAACACGTGTTATAGGTTAAATCAATTATAATATTAGTTAAATTAACTTAATTTTTATAAAATAATATACCTACCTCGTAGTATAAAATTAGTGTACTCGTATGAAGTCATTTAAAATAATTTATAGTATAAAAGTACGCTATCGAGGATTTAGAGACAGGTTAAAGAAAATTAGAGATATTCTCGGCATATGGCACTAATACCAAAATGCCTTATCATCTCTCACCAAAAGTTGGAACATTGTTGTAATAACGATTTAAGTTTTGACACCTTATAACTTATGAGTTTCAAACAAAACAACCAGACCTACCTATTATTCGATAAATTTTGGCAATTGTAATTGAAATTGGTGAACCTAAACTACTGTTAGTACACGGTGTGAGTTCATACTAGTTTATATAAACAATATTAAAATAATTTTGGAAATAGGAAATGCAAAATGAATTTCAGTACATTAAAATTATATCACAAAAATAGCTCGCAAATCTAATAATAAATTATAGTAAACGATGCAAACGATTTCAGTAAATTCGTTCTATTTCTATCATAGGAAATATTAAAATATTCAACGTAAGTGCTCTTGTTGGTCATTTTAAGTCAAGTGATTTAATAATTTTTTTTAGGCTTGGTTAATTATGTAGATTTATAGTAATTATTGCTAGACTAGCTAAAAAGACCTATATTCACATTGAAATTTATTTAAAATAAATAGCTCTTTGAAAGCTAAACTGAATTAGTTTGAATTTAATCCCATTCCATTTGGGAATATTTTTAGAATTCAACAATTATTTCAAACTCAATATCCTGTAACTTCTAATAATTTTAAATTACAGTAACCTGGAAAGAAAAAGCCTGGAATAGTCACTCTTAGTGAAATCTGTCGTTACCAAAAGACCACCAAATTTCTCATTCGCAAATTTCCACTCCAACGTACTTGAAATTGCTCAAGATTACAAAACTGATTGCATTTCCGAAGTTCCACTGTGATGGCCCTTCAGGAAGCTAGCATGGCTTATCTTGTCGATTTGTTTGAAACCTCCAGCTTGTGCGCAATTCACGCCAAGAGGGTAACAATTACGCCCAATGACATCCAGGTCGCCAAGATAATTTGTGGAGAACGTGCTTAATTACTACATCGATTGAGAAGAAGCAAAAAAATGGATCTTGTTTTAAAACCAAAATTTATTTTAAAAATTATTTGTTATTGTAAAACCGACGTCTTTTTCCAGACAATTCCCTTGGAGGGCTCGCTGAGTCAAGATTAAAAAATAATCTTACCGTTGAAAATGATTATATAACTTTTAATCTTTTTATGAATAATACTGTTTAGGTAACTTTACATAAAAATACAATTTAAAAAAATTTTGCTTTCCAAGGAGGTCAGATTTGGTTTTGTCGTAAATCTTCAACTAGAAATCCTCTTCAGAGGAGCAGCTAGGTGTCAGTGTCAAATGATTAGTATACACTTTACGCCTTTTCGATCACCAACAGAAATATATTAATAGAAGTGTACATAATACAATTAAATCTACAAATAGCCTAGGCAAAATCAATCTTATTAAAGCGGAGCTAAATATGAGAAAATGTCTATTCGAGGCTGGATTGGCTAGTACTCGCCCACCTTTATTGCGCTGTACATACCTACTAATGTTATGAAATTTTATTATGTTTGAGCAGAATTTTTATCATCACTCTGACAGCAAATTTGTAACCTAGTAAATTTTTATTTACAATGGAGCAAATAGTGTCTCGTGACATAAATAAAATTTCAATTTATTCATAACAAAAAAAATGGTGCAACTTCGATAATCCGAACTAACACGAAGATTTCATTTTCGAATTGCTTGAATATCATTTTAATTAATGGGCTATGCAAATTTTTGTGAAAATATTTACAGTATTTTAATATGATTCTGTTTTTTTACATGGTTAAATTTTTTATCCGCCTTGCTCCAGTTTCGCTCCAAACAAAACAGTTACTCTTCCAGCTCCGTTCCGGGCTCTGCTTCAGTAAGAGTTTTACAATTGATATTCAGCCAACACCCGGATGCAGCACAACTACTTAGTTTGCAGACACTTATGTTATCCACTAAAATACCTGGACTTGAGCTATATTTGTATTTAATTAACAACTATCAAACTTGAAAATTTTTTTAGTTTTTCTGAAACAATATTTATTACACAGTGAGTGTCCATATCACAAGTCTAATAGCATTTTTTACGATAGAAGTTTTTGAACTCTAATAATTATTTTGCACAGTTCAATAAATCGTTGCAACTTCTAAAGAAACTTAATACTGTAACATATTGGAACAAAAATTTATCTATAGTATAGTAAGTATTGGCACGTATGTTTCCTATCGGAAAACGTTTCAATTAAAAGGGCCTCGATAAAACAATAAATTAAAAAGTGTAATAAATAATTCAATTATTCTTACTTTATAACGACAGCATTCAACATCTTCGCTTTTTCTCGATCAATAAAAACTGGAACATGTATTCTTGATAGTGGAAATAATGGAGGGTGCGGTATTAACATGGTGACACCTTCAGCTAACTTTAATTCTTTATACGCTGCCTTCGCAGGCACCAAAGGAATAATTCCTAAATTAGTTGAAGGTTGAAATTGAATTCTCGGTTGACAATTCCCCCCATCGTCAGGGCGAGGTTCTAATATTGAATATGTAATTTGTAATAATCTAGGTGGAGTTTTAGTTGCTTTTCCAGGTCGTCCATCTTTATCGGGTGGAGGTAACGGTGGCCACCAAGATGAGGGTATAGTAATTTGTGCCAAACAAACCCCATCTTCTCCGTCGGGACTACATGCGGCCGTTAATGGTGAACGAGTGCCTAAAGTAGCATGTAAAACAATGCAAACTTTTTGATGATGCCGCGAAAAAACTACTTGTCTGCGACCCCCAGGATCAGTTCCGGTGTGAAAAAGAACACGAAGAACTGGCGAGTCTCGAGGAATTTCGTTACGCACAATATGTGCAGACATATCTAGATGGTGTGTCGCCATTTCTTGTAAATCTGAAGGAGCGACGGAAGTATTTAAAGGAAGTGGATCTGGAACTACATATCTTGCTGGCACTGTTTGTTTAGTACTAAAGGGGCCGTAAGTGGCTCGCACAGAAATAGGTTGAGATGTTTGAAAAACCGTGAAACGATCTACAGAAAGGAGCGAGCCTGGAGGGACACTTATCTCTGGAGATGGTTGAAAATGCTGACGAGAAGAATGTTTCAAGAAGAAGCCCCCATCTTTGTTTTCGAAATGTACGTCCACACATTTTGCGTTATCTGAAACAAGAATGGAAAAATTAGTTATAATTACAATGAAATGCAGATATCTCATATTAATCAGTCAAGACAAAGTTAATTTTAAAATTTGAGATATAAATTTTTGGATGCTTGTGTAACCCGTCATCTACAGCTCCACCAGGCGGTTTATTATCTAAGCGGTAAATCAACTTCAGCGTTTTAACAAAAATATAAATGCATCAGATAAGAATAATCTGATAAACAGGAGTATTTTAAACCTAACCCTAACCTAATTAGTTAAATATAAGTATGGCATATTTAATTACTAAAATAATAATTACTAATTAATCATTACGTCGAGATCATGATTGTACAGATTATAGTTAGAGATTTGAGTAATTAGTATTCATTTGTTTAAAGCGGTGGTTCTAAACCGTTATTATTTATTTGTTAAAACAATAAAACGTATGTAACATACTGGGTCCTTGTTTTAATTGGATCCACATGGGAATTTCAACTAATGGGATTTTTGTTTATAATTTTCTAACTAAATGACATTTTAAATATTTATTTATTATAAAAAATTCATCTCCATTTAACCAAATTTGCACACCCAACTTACGTTTATGTTGGCCCACTTAAAACAAAACACCCTGTAAATTCTATATTTATATGTAAAAATTTTCGGATAAAATAACTTTTAAAATAGCATTCTTAAACCCTCCATATGAGGGGAATTTCAATACAAATGTCCCCTTATATTTTACAGCAGTTAATTATGTCTTTGACAAAAGGGTTCCTCTTGTGTACCAGCTGGGTTGAACTAAAATGACTTATGTTGATTATTCAACAGTCCTTCATGTGGTGTACTAAACAAACACTTAACAGGCTTAACAATGCACTTACAATATTATAGTAGAACAATCAAAAATATACCACTCTAGACGAGACAACTCTATATTATGCACACAAATAAATTATAAAGTTAATTGATTTGTAATACCAACAACATATTATATCCAATTGCTTTTCGTTTCAGTTTTGATGGATTTTCTTAGCCATTTTAATTTTTAATTTTCTCTATAATCACTAGATTTGTCACCCGGATCAACAGTTGATGACCTTCTTTAGTGTGCATCAAATAAAAACACATAAAATACTTATTAATTATCAGCATTAGCATTAGCAAAAGCCCCTCTAAGCAAAATTAATTTATATAAATAAATAAGCCTTAAATCCTTCCAAGTTTCGATTTCATGTTAAACTATCTACTGGTGAATCCAAGATTGACAGCGAACTTTCCGTTTACAACCTTCAATGAAATATTTAAGTGCAATCCTAATAAACAAGTTGTAAATAAAACCCACATTTTAAATTGTAATTTAATTGAAAATTAAATTATCTTAAACCTCTACCAACTAACAAGTTGAGCTTAAAAGCTTAACTTTATTTTTAGGTGATTAAAAATGCATGTAAATATACCAGGGTCTCGATTTACGTAGCATTAAAAACAAAAGATCAAAAATCTGATCTGAGTTTGTATGATTCAACTTGCGTCTATTTAGATACAAAAAACTAAACAAGCGATTGGTTACTTTGAATACTGACCAGTTTCTTTTGAAAATGTATTTTGATCACTAAAATAGTGGATCGGATTAAGATATTTCTGGTCAAAATAAATAGATTTTTAAAATTTCGAGGAAACAAGTAAAACTTATTTTAGCGAACACGAAAACTTATCCGGTCCAATTTCCTTTCTATGCCCTTTCTTTCTAATTGTGAATTAAATTTTGAATGCTTTCCAGATAGTGATTTTAGAACTTTAATTTATAAAAACAGCTATGTCTTATAGAAGAGGTGAGGCTATGCATGAAAAGGAATAAAATTTAAAATGTTATAAAAGAATAAAATAAACTAAAGTTCTAGAGCGGTTGTTGCTAACATTAAGTACGTAGAAGTATCTAAAAACTTTTAAACGATTAAAGTGACAACTTTTTTATTTATAAAACTTGACTCCTAGCTCCACAATAATTTCTTGTAAAACTCACTTTTAATACGTTAAAATTCCATTATCCTATTTAATAATAATTCTAAGCCTCTTGCATTATTCTAAACTCAAGTTCTGAATTATTTTAGAATTCGGAGTATAATCTCATCATTCTATTTATTAATTGATGTAAGTGAAAACGTGCTGCGCTAGTAACGTAAGAGATTGGGGTTGAATCTCATATACGGAGTAGTAATTTAACACCTATTATTGTTTGTTGCAATTTGAGTTAATAATGCCCTATTTTCATAACAAAGAAGAGCTTTGGTAGTATAATAACCTCTTTTGAAAGTCATCCATTTCAAATCTCGTAATACACTTAACACACCAACTGGGTAATTATGTATTAATAAATTCAATGCTGGCCTTAGGAGTTATTCGGCGTTATATGGAATTACAAGATTTAATTTTGCGGATTCTCTAAATTTTAGATAATACTATCTCACATTTAATTTGGAAAATGATTTGATATTAATTTGTTCGAATGTACCAAAACTTCCTAATAATAAAAATGCACTCACTCGTCCAAGCACATAAATATGTATGTGTTCAATAAATATCGAAACACGCATTGAATCATTATCGACCGGTTTTCTGGTTGCCCAATGTAAATACGTAGGTATGTACTACATTATGATGAAGTGTAGTTGCATGAAAGCTTATAATATTCTATCGCTTTCAATAAATTCATTGGCCTAAAACTAATCAACAGTAACTTGAACACAATTTTACTTTTAAAAAAAGTTGATTTCAGAAAACCGTCACCGGTATTCTTAAAAGATGTAGCAAAAGTTTTTAAGTTATCCTTATGAATAAAGCACTTGTTAACTTCTTACAATGATAAAGGGGAACATTTTATAATATCTCCTATAACAATATGTCACAAAAAAGTGTTTTGAGAACGTATACATTTCAATCTCAATTGACTATTTCTATAAGGAAGTAGTATCAATCGATGAGTTATTAATTAATTTTATTAAGGAATTTTATATTAAAGATCTAATGTAGTACTTTTAGTTTTATTTCCGTTTTTATATAATAATTTAATTTAAAATTCTATTTCAGTATATAGGCTATAACTTACAGCTGCCTAATTAAAATTTATATCAACTTTATGCCCTCAACATTTGAATAGCTTAAAGTTATTTCATATTATATAAGTGTTTTAAAAACTATTTCATTTAAAATAAAAAAATAGTGTTAAGTACTATTACCACTATGTTAATTATACATTTAAGCTTCTAAGCTTAAAGCTGCTGTAATCGCTAGTTGAGTTACGGAGTGGAAAGTCTGAGATAGAATCTCTGGATTCATGGACTTTCTTAGCTCGACCTTCCGGTGAACGTCAAAAACGAGGGGGGAAGGAAAAAAGTTAATTACGTTATTTTGCTTAATTTGGGATTAGAAAATTGTACTACAATACTGACAAACTAAGATTGTGTTTAATATTACGTAAAGGTAAACATAAATACGTAAACCAAACTTCTATGTGTACTTTTAGGGAAAAACTTTGGTTTTAGAAATGAAATTCAATCATATTAAAACAAATTTAGACCAAATCTAATACATAAATATATTAGTTACTTTATCCGTAAGTTTCCGTGAGCTCCAAGAGTGAAATTGTATTTGAGATGCAAGATACATAGTCATCCTTCTCATCTAGAGTTGTGATATGTATTAGAAGTGATTTAATTACTATCCCGGAAATTATTAGAAGCGAACTAAATTAATCTTAAAATCTCAACTTAAATTAGATAAAAATGTTTTTAATCAAGTTGAGAACAATATTAAAAATTACTGCAAATGGCAGCTAAACATTTTGGTGTGGTCAGCTGGCAGTAAACCAAGCTTGATATGGTGCATATCCAAATCGGTATCATTTGGGCAATCTTTTAAACTAGGAAAAAAAATTCAGCAATGATTTATTGGCTAATAAAAAAAAATTGCAAATAAGTTTTTGGGGGAAGTACATAATTACATAATAGTTTACAATTTTTATTATAATTAGAAATATATCGCCAATATAATAAAATTTTTGCCATCCATTGGGAAAACCGCTATTTGAGATGTAATATTTTCCATTAAAAGAGATGAGTCGTAATAAATTATCTGATGAAACATGAAAGATGAAATGTGACAATGTACTATATGTTCCGTGGAATTTTTGATGTAAGAATTGTATTTAAAGAAAGATAAATTTGAAAAGAAACTTTAATTTATCGTGTTGAAATTTTGCATAGATATGTACTCCACAAAAATAAAGATGCATAATAAATAAAAAAAACACAATATCTTCGAGTGGAAATGTTCTAATAAAATATTATTGAAATTACAACCCGTCAAGTTAGCACAATAACTTGTAGGAAAAAGTAAATCTTGAAAGAAATCTAACGTAGTTTTATTAGCTATGCATATTTACATTACAAATTTTTGTATGTTGATAACTTTATACGGTATAGAAAATTCTATAGAATAATTCTTTTACAATATTAAACTTAAAAATAAACCACGAAAAATTTTCTGTCGTACGGGCTTTAAAGCTCTTTGTGCTTACACTAAACATTTTAAGCAAGTTAATAGCAGCTCGCTTGGCCTAAAGGGTTTGTGTCTCCTTCTGACAGAATCTTCCCTTAGAGTCAAAATACCCTATGTTAGGTAGTTTATGATTACTTTTAAAAAATTGTTTGGTTAATTTTTTACAGTCTATGCATCCCGAGCTTTACGGTTTTAAAGCTCAGGAAGTTCCACTTCAAGTTTGCAGCAAATTGAAAATCTATCCAACAGAAATTCTCGGTTTCCTTCTTGGCTAGAGAACCCGACGCCTCTATTTCTAATGATGCTGTGTCCTAGTATCCAAATAAGTCTGACCCAATTTCTTATCCTATAATTTAAAATTAAAGGGCCTGTATGGTCTCAACAGTCAGTACTAAAAATGTACTGCTTTCTAGATTGAGCGAAAAACGTACCTTTACCTTTTCCCGATCTTTGAGAAAGCAAATATGTAGGTAGGTAAACTTATATTGATTAATGTTAAAGAAACCTTTCTCGTCTGGGTAATTAACTTAAAAATAAATCTGTCACGTTTGACTACATGCTTTAGTTACAACTTGTATACCATTTCAAACTTAAAAGAAAAGCTGCATGAAAAATTTATTACAATACCGAGTGTCTGGGTTAAAATGTTGACTCTATTTTGGTCCAACCTGTAGTACCTACATAATTATGTACATTTCACTAACTAAGAATAATAGCATCTTTTTAGAACAATCATAAATTAATTTGAGACGTAGAAGCTTTCATGGTATAAAATATCACGAAATTAGGTAACCACGAGAAAATTATATTACAACATTTAATAACATAAAATGTTATGAAGAAAATTCCTTTGTAC
Organism: Rhagonycha fulva; assembly: GCA_905340355.1. Taxonomy (NCBI): domain Eukaryota; kingdom Metazoa; phylum Arthropoda; class Insecta; order Coleoptera; family Cantharidae; genus Rhagonycha; species Rhagonycha fulva. The sequence goes on from HG996559.1 coordinate 8,965,865, forward strand.
TAATATTTCCTCACTCTAATTCAAAGAATGCCAACTGAAATCTAGTAAGAATGACAAGAAATTACTAAAATATCCTACAAAGTGACAAGGGTAAATTATATTATTTGAGTTATTTATACAATTAATTCGAATATAATACCGAATTAGATTGAGATAATCATAAAAGAGCACTTCATTTATTATTTTCAGTGACGCGCATATAAAGATTAACGATATCAGACCTTGAAAATATAATCTTTTATCTCTTTAATTTTAATGTAACTTGAATTTCAAACCTTTTCAGCTGTATACTAATTCTGTAAATGGTTGGGTTCATTCTGATTGGCTAGACGTTTTATAAATTGTGACATTATAATACAAAATGATAAATGTACAACTAAACCAATTACTTTCCAGAAGGTTAAAGTGAGGAAATAATCGTGGTTTAGTTTAATATTCAACAAAAACTCAACCTCACAATTTTGGCTTTAAAAAGGTCGAAACATGTATAATAAGTTACAGAATTCCTGATTGGTGTAATTTTTCAGTAGAAATAATTATTGAAAATTACAAATTCTATTTGAAAAGATTTTGGAATAGTTAGGTGCGATGTTCCTTTTTCGTTTCGTTTTATATGTATCACTGATTGTACGGCAGTGTTGTAAGGATTGCACTAACTGCCTATACTAGGTGTGCGATTCCACTACAAGCGTTTATGCGAGATGGCACTTGAATTCTTATCATGCACCCACTTTGCATACACTAAAACTTGACTTTTTTAAACTCGACTATGGCTTGTAAAAATGTTCTCGACAAAATTTCTATAGATAAAAGAAAATCATAGAATGGTTACAAATTCGTTTACCGAAAGACTGCAGATGCATTTTAAAATTCACGTTATGATTTTTATGAATTTGGGATTTAACTGCAGTTTTAATGTAAAGAAGAATTAATTTTTTGAACGTAAGAAAATCAGCTAGAATATTTTTAAGATTTCAGTTACATTTGCAGTCTTTACATTGAAATTTAATAATAATAAATATAAATATATAGCGTACATTTCATTTGATACGATTTAGATAAAAAAGTTGAAAACATTTTATGAAAAGAAATGCACAAAGAGAGAAGAGCATGCAAAGGCTTCGAAGGTTTGAATAATCTAACAGCCATTTACTCATTTAAATGCTTAACCGTATATTATATTGGAGAAACGTTGTTCTTATTTTAACAAAAGCTTCTCCTATCAAAATCCAAAGTTGAGTAGGTTGTAATATCTGTTTCCATGTAAATGTTTTTTCTGTAATGAAAGCTGGAAGCTCAAAATTATTTTAATTTTTTTAATTACATTCAATTAACTCAATAATTTTAACTACTATAATTAACATATTAATAAACTTTATTACTTTATTTGCAAACATTAAATCCACCAAGTACCCACTCACCATTCAAAAGTTTAATGAGCTTCATTTATAACACAATTTTTATCAAATTAACATTATCTTTTGTGTCTGCTGAAAACAAGTTTTTGCATTTCCATTAGGTGGTTGTAGTGTTTCCAATTCCATTAATGTGATGACATAAGCAATAAACAAGATGTATTATGATGTCTTACATAATGAAATTATCCACACTATAAAAAGTAAATAATTTACCGATAACATAATATATAAATCAACCAAGTTTTGGCTTTCAGCCAAATTAAATTATGTAGAAACCAAAATTAAATTACATTATGATTAAGAGAAAGTTTATCATAGTAAATCAAAACCAAAAATTCTATGTGAATGGGTAGTCGATTTTGATTATTTTTCCAAGTGCAGCAATTTTGTTCTAATTTATTGGTTTTCTCATGTGAAATATAATCTTAAGGGAAGTCGTTTCAACTAAACGGTTACAAAACCTTGCTGAAAAGAAAAGAGTGGGAGAAAAGGGAAAACTTTTATTTGGTTTTCACCAAGTAAAGCTGCAGTGCTTCAGCAACATTTTATAATAATCGAAAGTTAATGATCCATCTCATATTTTCATAAATTAGGTCAAAGACATTTACTACGAGATGGTACGACTATTGTAAGATGACTTGACTTATGAGCTGTAACGCTTATTTAATGCCCCCTGTACACTCTCGCCGAGAGGTCACGTGCTCATGCGACCATCTACTCTACACTACACACTACCAGGCACACCGAGACAGACGAGACATGGCGAGAGCACCCATCTACACTCTCGTCCTGTCTAGCCGAGAGTGTACAGCGGGCACAAAAGAAAGAAACAAACTTCTTCACATGTCATCCATAAGGATGCTAGGAGATACCAGGACCACCTGAGTAACCATGCAAAAAATTTGGCGGTAACTTATGGTTGCCACTGAAGCAAAGGTTCTAATAGGTTGTTCCATGATAAAACCAGATTGGGAAATAACGCGCCATTCTGTTACGGTGTACGGTCCAGACTGAAGTCTCCACTAAAAGTGAAGGGCTTTTAACAAGATTTTGCAGCATTAATTGATATACGTTTGAAAGGGCCGTGTAAGAATATGCTCGCTGGAAGGTCACCAATTCAGGTATTGAACATCTAGACATTAATTGCCTGCAGTACTTTATAGAAACCGGTGCTTCCGGTTCTTCAGTGGTTCAACATTCCTCAATGATAAGCTTGCAAATTGAAAATAGAAATTAATAGGATTATAATAAATAACATGTGCTTGTTACACCATATTAAACAAGCCTGGTATGTGAAATGTCAAATCAAATATCACATTGGTTCATAACAAAAATTAATTGGGTGAAAATGATGGAGTCTGATAAACATTAATTTCAATTTTGCAGTCAAACTTACATTTTGAAACAGAATTCATATTTAGAATTTGTAATATTATTAATTGCTGTTTTGTACCAATCAACATGAAAATGTTTTCTTAATTATTGCATTGTATATTACCTGATTGTTTATTTTACATAGTTTCAATTTTGACGTGCGTGTTTTCCTTTTGATAGTCGAATTTGTTTGATTTAGTTCTATAACTTTGATTTGCTTTAATATTAAATTTTAGTGCTTCTCTAAAACTGAAAATGGAAGTGTTATTCAAATTTTATTGCCATCAACTAGTGTTTGATTTTTCAACAATCTATACTCTGCTCACTCATAGCATAGTAATGAAATTTAGGTCGGAATTGGCAATTTTTGAAATTAAAATGGGAAAAAAGTTTTTTCTCATCCAACGTGGAAGTCAACGGACCGTAGGTCAGGTTAAAATAAACCCTTTTATGATAATAGTACTACAAAACTTGTAAGTTCAAACACTTGCAAAATACAAAAGAAAAATTTTGAAACTTTTAATTCGTTCGGTAATCTTAAAACTTTTAACTTTGATCGTAACATTTTTATATTTATTTTATTCACACCCTTCCCATTTTATATACTTTTATTTTATAAGAAAACTAAAAGTGTTTAATAAGCGTGAACATGAAAATTTTCAAGTGTTTCATCTTATGAAAACCATATTTACCGGATGTTTGTATCTGCTTTTAAATTACCGAAATGTAGTTTTTGTATTTCCGCTAAAATTAAATTCTTGTGTGAAGTTTAACTGATTGGGAATGTAATGAAGTACAAGCATAGATAAACAAAAATTACTTTACATTCTGAAAAGTAATTTTAAATATTTTCAATTAGAAATTAAATCAATCATTTTATATCATTATTTTGGCATAATTAAATATTATCAATTATTTTAAAAATTTTAAAATTACTTTTCAAGATAAGCAATGTGGGTACCTTAAAAAGTATAAACTAAAAAAAATTTGAAAGAATTTAATATAACATTAATATAGCTAATAACATTAAACGCATAAAAAAAATTTAAAAGCCAAACAAATGTTAAAGTTTTGATATAATATAAAGACGCTACAAGTTAAATTACATACAATTTTGCATGTTGAAAGTTTTAAAAAATTTCAATTCATTTTTATGACTAAACGTGAGGCGAATTTTTATACTAGCTCATTTTATGAAAAAATCTTAACTTTTATTTTCTTCCAATTTACCAACGATTTTATCAAAAACTTTGAAGTTTCTTGTGGGAAGTTTAATTGATAATTTTTGCAAAATTTAACTTCTGGCAAATTAAAAGTTTGAGCGAATTAGAGCTTTTTAAATAAGCGATTTTTCATCAGCAATTTCACTTTCATGTTATAAATTGCAGAATTATATTATATATACAAATATTTTTTTTTAGCTTTATATTAACTTGCAGAGTTAAAATTTTAAACTGTTATCATATCCTATCTTTCTTTAACAATTTTTTTTACTGATTACAGCGGGTTTTCTAATTAGAAACGTGACACGTCGCCAACAAAAGTTAGAGTTAGGAAAAAGTTGTACGAGATTTTACAAAAACGTCTATAATATGTAAGTGAGTGCTATGTTTCAACTTTATGGGAAATAAAAATTAACTTTGATCGATTTCGTAGGTGCAAGAAAGCAGGATTTAAAGTATAAAATTAGCCACTGTACGATTAAATGGCTAATACGTACCTAACTAAAATCAAAATGATCTGTTTGATATTGCTGATGAGAATTAAGATCTTGGCGAAACAAGCAACGACTTCTCTGTTGCTGAAATTACTGACGACCTAAAATTTGTGACGATCTTAAACAAAATTACACCCACATTTGTTAATGTTTGTGTTCGTATCTATGTTTACGTTTGTTAATTAATAATAAATAAATAATTGTTACAAATTAAATAATGTTGAAGGGTACTTAAACAACACAACGAACTTCTGTTTAGTTAGTAGTTGTAACAACCTTCACACTATTAACTTAATTATTTAAATTGGTACATTGAGCGCAGACATAGAATTAAGCCAAAACTAACAGAAGTGCAAAAAATTGCATTTTCCTTTATGTATAATTTAATTCTTTATGGTTACTGAGATATGAGCGAAAAACTAAATTGGGCTAACCAATTTTTTAAAAAGACGGTAATCCATAGACTTTCAAGACTTTCAGTATATGCTAAAATATCGTTTTCCTCTCTGTCAATTTAATATTTTTTATAGGTTATTTCCGCTATTTTTCATTATAAAGGAGAGCTCCTGCTTTGTACCTTATAATTTATTTGACGTTTTCGCGTATTTTCTGTTGAGCATTAAGTCAATCCTTAAATTAAGCTCATTGATTATTTTATTTTAAATAAAAAGGTAATATTCTCTGATTGGTTAATGCTTGTCAGAGAAACTAAGATGGAACGAGATAAAGGTAAAAAAGCGAAAAGAGTTTGGAATAGGAAAATATTTTTTGCTTCAAGGATAATCTCCTTCAGTGCCTTCAAGATCAGTCACCCACAAAATTGGTCGTATCTCTAAGTTATTCGCCAACCGACGCGTTGTATTAAAATAATTACTTATTTATCAATTTCCATAAAGAAATTTTTTAACCCGTTAACGTAATGTTAATCAATTACCCAATTTGTGTGTTACCAATACAGCCAATAGGCAGCAACGATTGTTCAACTTATGTTTTACACTTGATATGGTACATTCTTTCTTAAATGTTTTGGAAAATTTTTATTTCGATATTTTTACAAAGAAAATATATGCTATTCACGCACCCAACATTAGAACGGAAGCACTTGCGTGTTGGAATCCGGAATAACACACCCTTTTAACAATTACAGAAAAGTGTTCTAGGTTTAATGCGACATGAATAATTCTAGTATTGACTACACAATTGGCATTTACATTCAACCAAACTAACAGTTCCTCAAAATTTAAAATACAATTTAATTCATTAAAAAGAATTTCAACTTTCTTTAAATTAATTAAAGTTAAAATGACATAGTAGATTTACGATAATAAGCCATATACAAAATTGAAATAAATTGCCCAATTTGTGAGTTTATTTTTAGGTACCAGTAAGTACTACTCAAGATGAGATATCAGCCATAACATATGTGAGCCAAAAAGAAAAGTCTTATGACGCCGTCAGTCTGTTAGTTTTAAAATAATTAAAAAGATAATTGAGTTTTATTGAGTGCATACTTTAACCAATTTTATAATTTAAATTCTATTTTATCTAACGATATCGTTTTAAATGCATAGAACATTTTATATTTGAAACAGAAAAAGAAATTTGTGATGCGCATTTTTGGAGTGCAGTTGCATTGCAACTACTTGAATGCCACATACCAAAATCTACTAGATCATTATCCAGGTAAAAATTTTTTTAGCCAAAATTTAACCGATCATCCTACTCATTGATTAATATCTGTACCAAACTAAACCTGGAGGATGGAAATGCTAACTGGGAATGGTTTGCAGTTACACAAGGTGAGTTGAAAACATAAATTGTGTTTACATTTTTACCTCATCAAGATAGTCATCTGTTTATTCGACATTCATATTTTGGGTTTCATCAGTTTTGCTGCAATTTTGATCTTCTTTTTCCTGATAATTTTCAAAACGAAAGTTTCAAGTGACTTACGAAACATCTGGATATATTAGCTAATATTAAATTTAAAAAATTATGAATACTAACCTATCCCTATTTTTTTTGCACAAGAAGCAGTTTCTGTTTTCAGATGCGTGGTTTGTTTTAAATCTCTCTTTAATTTTTTTTATCTACTTTATTTACTTGTCTGGTACTAACTGGTAAGTGTAAAAAATGTTTTTATATGAGCATAAGCCTCTAAAGTCTATTACAATTTGTTTATTTAGGAGCCATAACTTGGAATAAGAGGAGGTTAAAGTAAACATCAATAGAGCTTTTATCATAAATAATGAATTTCACTTTTAAAAAAGTTGGCTTTTTTATGTTTTTTTACTACACCGCTTTGTTAATACAAAACCATTAAAACTTAGTAAATCTAATTATAATTATATGTACCCACTTAAGAAATAAACACGACAGTTTTTCTGATCGAAATCCCGAGTCTGTTTAATTTGGTGCAACGAAAACTTGCTAACGTTAATCCATAAATTGTTGAATCATATTTTTTTCTAAATTAGCAAAGTATCAATGATTTGAAAATCTTTCTTGTGAGAAAAATTAAACTTGCTTGTTTCAAAGTTTGGAACTTAATAATAATAATGAAATGTTAATCAAAATTAATGTAAGTATGAGCAGTGAACCATCTGGACACTGATGAAATCGTTTTTAAGTACGAGAGGGTAGGAATATTCAATAAAATAGTTTGAGACACGATGAATCATCCAAATCACCCCATCCCCTATTCGCCTATATGTCATTTTTGTAATTAAATGATAAATTACAGTGAACCCCAAAAAACTTTGAAACTCAAATTTATAGTCAACAAAATTTGCTACAAATTCCCAATTGAATACAAAAAACTAAATTAAGAGTTTTTGTTATCACATAATCTGCAATAAACTTTTTATTTATGAACATTTTAAGATTAAATTAATTCAAAGTAAAAAATCACTTAAGCTTTAAACTTTTAATGAAATTTGAACAGCGAAAACTTTAGGCCAAAATAACCGAAATGTGTTTAACAAAAGTAAATTAATGACATCTAAAATATTTATTGAAGGAAAGCGAGACTGCACGCATAAGAACAATTATTAAAAGTTTATAAATAATAAGCTTCAAATTCACGATATATTATTAAACAAAACTTCAATATTGTGCGTAAACTTTGTATAATAAAATATAAAACATTGCGGAACGTTTAAGTTTTCCTATCCCGCAATTCAATATTGATGTTGAAATATTTCAGTGGTTACTCGTTATAATTCCTTACGGCAAAATAAATACTTATTATATAGGTTTTTGAAACAATCCGAGTTTTAAAACTTTATTCCGTTTTTATAGTTATTTATTATACAAGTGTCTTATTAGGCCCCTAAAACACGAAAGAAAAGTTTAAACACGAGACCGCAGGTCGAGTGTTTAATTTCTTGAGTGTTTTGGAGGCCAATAAGACACGTGTGTAATACAACGTTTTATCCACAATTCGCATATTATGAAGGCGTTATAAATTTAGATTTGGGCCAAAACGAATTCATCGATAAAAGCAGGTAAGGTGGGCCATGTAATGGTTTCTATGACAGTTGTTAATTCCCTCATTATTTTTCGAATCGCGTCAAATTTGTGAAAAAATAATTTCGCGGTCTGAAAATGAACGAAAACCAGATTATTCCTGAAGATATTCTTAAAGAAGCCCAAGAAGCGACTTTGCATTTGTTGCCAACGAAGTCTAGAGCAGCTTACGAAAAAGAATTAACAAATTTTTCCGAATGGAAAATAAGAAGATCTGTGCACGTGATAAACGAAGAGGTTCTGCTAGCTTATTTTTTGAACGTTAAGAAAAAGTTTGCCGCGTCTTCGATGTGGACGAAGTATTCAATGTTGAAGACCACTTTAAAAGTGCATGAAAACATAGATATTTCTAAATATGCTAAGCTAACCTCATATCTGAAGAGCGAATCTAGAACATACAAACCGAAAAAATCAAAGGTTCTTGAAAGAGAACATATTGAGGAATTTTTCGATAAGGCCCCTAATGACAAATATTTGATGATGAAGGTACCTAAAACTTAATTTCCTTAATATGTTTCATATTTATTTTGATTTTTGATAGGTTGCATTGTTATTTGGCATTGCTGGAGCTTGTCGATGCAATGAGTTGACGAATTTGAAATTCGAAAATGTTCAGGATAAAGGGTCGTACTTGTTTATTTCATTGCCGAATACTAAGACGAACGTTCCACGCAGTTTTACAATCATGGAGGAAGGATTTTCTATCAACGCCCTTGAAATCTGTAGAAAGTACATACATTTACGTCAAGAAAACGTTTCCAACGTCAGATTCTTTTTGCAATATAAAAACGAGAAATGCACAGTGCAATCGGTTGGAATCAACACGATGTCCAAAATTCCTTCAAAGGTTGCTGCCTTCCTAAATCTTCCGGACGCAGAGTCATATACTGGGCATAGCATGAGACGCTCATCCGCAACTCTACCAGCGAACGCCGGTGGCGATCTCACCACCATCAAACGTCACGGAGGATGGAAATCTTCTAGTGTTGCGGAGGGCTACATTGAAGACTCAGTGTCGAATAAAATTGATATAGCGAAAAAAATTCAAGGCGCTGTTTCTGAATCCGTTTCCGAAATTTTAGCTGTGAAACCCACTGTTGATGGTACTGACGTACATCCATCTACAAGCACAATTAATCTTTACAATAGCGACGAGGCAAAGAAGACAATATCCATCAATATCAATGTAAATTTAAATATTAACAAATAAAGTTCTGGTTCCAATTTTTATTTACGATTTAAATTAATAAAACACTAGTGTTTTATAGGGGTCATAATTCAATTAGAAACAGTATCATTATGGGCTCATAATATGCGAATTGTGGATAAAATAATTAATTAGATGGTTTAAAATATTAAAATAACTTGAAAATTCTATCTGAAGTCTTACTTAATAATACTGCATTTGATAGAAAATGTACGGCGTTTAATACTTTTAGTTCTTAGGGACCAATTAATATTACCCTTCCCCTGCTCTGGCCAACTATCGTTGTCTCAAGTTACATTAATAATATTTGACTTATCAAACGAAACGAAGAAAAATTTATTTGAAAAAAATAGAATTATTAATGACATGTTTCGATCTTATTCGCGGTTTTACTCCAAAAACTGATTAAACAAATATATAAATTAGGCTTGTATTTCCAAAGTACCAAGAAACTTTCAAATAACTCTTACCACCAAATGCACATGTGTATCGTGATGATGTATGAAGAAGTTCTGTTAGCAGCTTGTTTTTAGGGTATGTAACAATATCAGCATAAACTAGAGAGCATACGCTGTGATTTAACTTATAAGTTTTGCCAACCTCACTGTCACACTAGTACATGGGCATTACGCGGTTATGTTTGTAGTTTTGAAGTCGTTGGGAATACGTAAAGTTTAAGAAAATAAAAGCAATAAAATCTAAGTCAACACATAAGCTTTTTGTAATGTTAATAGACAGCTTTCATTCCATATTTGCTTTGTTTCTTTTTAAAGAAGCGTATCTTCGCATCATCTACGAATGCCATCAAATCACTCTACAAACGTTCTAGAAAACGTCAACGCTTTAAGTAGAATCTTGATTATTGTATGGAAGTTGGAGGTGGCCATTTCCAACATTTACTATTCCCTGACATGCAAGTTGCAAGTTTAATGAGATAAGCAAGTTTAATCGGATTTTCACAGTGCATTATTGCCAATTGCCGTTTTAAATTTTTAAGGTGAAATTCACTTCTATTTTCGTATTTCAATCTGTTTTTGGCTATAAAAATCACTTGTACTGCCGTTGACTACTTTTACTGCCGCCGGAAAAATTTTAATTTTTAAGAATGTCATGTTTTGCTGATATTTAAAGAAAAACAAATTGAAATAATTTACTAATTTTCTGGTTTATGATTGTAAAAAACTTGTTGGATTTTAGTTCTAAAAAATGTTTGGTCTATTTTTGCAAATCTAAAATATCTACAGATTGCTTTTTTTTTGATATATTAAGAATTGGATACCCGACTATTTAGAGCTATCTGCTTCAAAATTTTAAATTTTACTCCAAACAAAAATGTTTATTTTGAGAGTAAATAGTGAAGGGGTTAAAAGCAGTTATCAAAATTGTATTTTAAATCTTGGACGCTAATTCAAACCGTTTTCATTTATTGCGCTTCCATTAAAATGATCAAATTTAAATTGCTCCTAAAACGTAAAAGCAAAGTTTGCATTTTTAAAGTGAAAAATTTGGTATAAATTGGCACACATTGACTTTATAACCACGCATTAATAAAAAGGTCAAATTTACGATAATTGTGATAATTTAATTTAGCACGGAATTTTTTCTAAGTATACATTCGCTTTGAAATATTGAATTCATTAACATCCTAAGCAATTACAATTTTTTTCTTTTTTCAATGGTAGTGAATGACCTATAAATGTATTTCTACTGAGCCTCTATTGATGAGCGTATACATTTCGACGACTAAATTATGAAAAGAATGAGTGCAAGTCGATTCTTATTGATTGATTGATTAAATAAATATAAACCTAATGCCGATAGGTGTGTATTTACTGGAGTAAATAACAATTTTTTGCCTTTGTTATTTACAACTTACTGTGTTTTCAGCCCCAAATTTCTAATATTCAAAATACTTTTTCTTTTCTTATTAATTAATTATTAGAAGCTTTATAATTCCAAAACCAAATTTGAACTGGTTTTTTCTGTGTATGTGTAAAACACATTCTCAATCTGGAAAAGTACAATATTGTAAGATTGTGTCTTTCTTACATGTCAAAATTCAAAGGTATAGTGCATTCACGTTGAGCTGACATAGCGGAAAATCAAATATTCGTCCGGTCGGGTCTATGTTGGTGTCAATTGGTACAATTGGGGGTCAATCGTTCTCTCTCTACATTTACTGCGCAAAAATTTGGCCCCACCCTGTCAACTCAAAGTGAATTCACTCTACAAACGAATTGGCACAGTAGTTAGGGTCCATTAAATGTTATGGTAGCAAATGTCACCAGCAGAACCAAAAGGGTTAAGCATATACTACGTGATTGATAAAAATATTGATACATTTTAAAAAGAAAATTAAATTATAATAATTAAAGCTCAGAAAATATGTTAGTAACGCATGAAATTAGTTGCAAATAAATTATAAGTTAACCAAGAGGATAAGCGATAAATTCAAATTTACTCGATTGTAAGCCTTTACGTCTACTTATTTGGAAGAAAAATAATATAATGTAAATGCTTATTCGAAAAAAGGTTTGTGTAATGGAACCGGTTGATTTGGGGAAGTGCCACCATAATATCATCATTACCGAAGTTTTGTCGGATTCAAACTGAGGCGATAATGTTTTAGCATTGTGTAAAGTTGACTGCAGAACCTGCAAGACTGAGGTTACTGTTTAGTTTTTGAATACTTTTCAAGTCGTTTAAAACTTCGATCGCAGAATGAGGAAGAAACTCTAAAACTTTGATGTGCTTGTTGTCATTGCATAAATTCTGTCTCATAAAATAATGAGAATTGTTTTATCTTATATGTACTTCTTATAGTTGATTGGTGATGCATTACTAATTTTATTTTGGGGTAAAAATATTATTTTTTCCAAAAAATATTTAGTATTCTTTATAAATGAAGACCTCCGCGGAAGAACGTTGCAAGAAACAAAACTTAAATTATTGAGAAACAACAAAAAACGATTTAATTTCCGCGGATAAGAAACGTTTTTGCACTAAGCACAATTTTAAACGAATTGTATAACTTAGATAGAAGTGTGTTAATTAAATCAGAGGTGTCTTACATAGTCAAGAATAGAATAAGGAACCTTTCTTCATAAAAAAAACACTTTTAGAAAATATGTTGCTTGCAACGTTTTTCCGCGGAGGTCTTCAAATATGAAAATATAATGGCCGGTTTCAGAAACAATTGGATTTAGTAAATCAGTGATTAGTTACTCCAGATTAACTTTGGACCAACTGAAATCGAAAACTTTGTAACTCCAGCTGAAGCGTCTACATTCAGTTTTAAGATCGACCTAATTTTCTTATTTTCTTTTTTAATAATTAGATCGACTTAACGACTGCATGTATGCGTAGTATGTAGCAGACTCATGAGTTCAAGATTTTCTTGTAATTAAAAACCTGGGAATTCAAAAAAAATTGGGTGGTGACTCAAGTTAAATCAATAAATACTCTGCAAACAGATCCGTAAGATCCCGTATAAAATGCAAATAATTTGTTCACATTTTTTAACGTCCCAATTTTATTTTTAATGAAAATAATCCATTTAGAATAAATAATAACGTTCTTCGCATGACCAACTCCGTTTCTACCATTTTCGTTCAAATTTTATAACTGAAAGTCAATAATTTGGATTTGAATAAATAAATCAAGTATAGCTTGATGATACGACATAAATAAGCAATAAAGTGAATTAAAAGACAACATACGAGCAGAGATTGTAGCACCTAACTAATCGAATTGTTGAACATAGTTATGCAAAATTTTAGGACACGTTTCACTTTATATGCAGAAAATGGAAGCCGCCAATTGAGAGACATTATTTAAAGGCTAATAAGAATATAGCAAGTTTTTACTTTAAATTTCAAAAAATAATTGAAATAGTTTTCACAAATTTTGAGAATTTATTCGCATTTTAAAGAGTAGATATTTCCTTTGAGTAGCTAATGAAAGTTCGATGGTAAATATGAAAGTACCTCGCGATCCTTTTATTTGTTTTGCTGAGTTATATCTAGTATAACAAAATCATTTTTATATTTACTAGATATAAGGTAAAACTTCATAAATAAAATATATTTTCTAGTTTCATCACAAAACAGATTTTAGTAATATATCGACTCAAATTTTAGGTAAAGGTAAGTTATAAGTTTTCAAAGCCCAAATAAAAATAATCAAACCAGAATTGATGATGTGCAGTTTCCATTTATTGGTTAAGTCTTTCATCTACTAAGTTTTTTACCGGATAATATAAAAATTTAGTCTTATTATAAAAGAAGCGGAAAAATTTAATATATTGTAGTATACACTTTTATATTAAAATATATTTACGGTATGAGAATTTTCAAAGATATTTTATTTATGTTGACATTAAAGTAAAACTGAAGATGTCGTTAAGATAAAATCAGAAATAATTTTTTACTATTATTTAGGTAATACGTACCATAACATAATGTTTCAGCTTGGGGAGAGAACGTTAAATCACAATTCGTGGATTGCCAAATTTTTTGTGACGTGGTTTGGAATTCACCTTAAACTGTAAGTCATTAAGTAACACCTATCAATTTTTAATTCGCTCCGGTGCATGAGTGTTGATCCCGGATACAAAAAATGGTATATCATTCTTAAATTGTAAATAAAAAAAAAATTATCTACCTATATTGGGGTAAAGTTAAAGTCATAGATGTGATGATGATAATAATAGATGTAATTCGTTTTAAAAGTAACTTCAATGATTCCCGAATAGTTTCGATAAAATATAATATAATAAGAAAATCATATTATGTGTCGACTTGTAATCTTGAAAATAATGTAGTACGGATTGTACTCGTTACTCAGGGGTCGATTGGCTGCGAGAGCCTTTCAGAACTGCGACAAGTGTTGATCTTTTGTTCATTTAGTACGGATACTCTAGGCGTGTACTTTGGACCACGTACTGAATAAATTATTAAACCTTTTACAAAACATTTTCTTCTCTGTTTCTGCAAGATCTGCATCTCAAAGAACATTTCCTATCTGGCAGCTATTTTTGAGCCTAATCCAGCCAAATGGAAATTAATCCGTTAATAGTAATTTCAACAGTTTCCGGTCATTCAGTAATTCTAGGAACATAAAAGCAAATATAAAATTATGAAATAGACCGTACTCTATCTAAATTTCCCTAGCATTGCTGAAAACCATTCCAGTTCCTTGAACTATGGCTTGTTCACCGATCAAATTTGTACTTTTGTATAGTCCAAACAAGGTATAAATTCAAAATTTTATTAAAAATGAATTTCAACTGCCATTATTCGGATTCCACGTAAATCTGTATAATATCTTTGTTTATATTTGGAAAGCACAAATTGTAATTCGGTCCTGAAGTTTTATGCACATAAAATGGTTTATCTGTAAATTGAATTGAATTTTATATACAAATATATTATGTAGTCGTATTGTATAAATAAGGTGTAAAATTAGAAAGAAAGGAAAAAGGAAACTTTCACAACTGGATCGTTACAACAAAGAAAATTAAAGAGAGAAAATCTTGTGCACTGGCCCTCGCGATTCCATCTGAGGGTAATGTTATTTGACGTCCTTTGTATTGATCCAAATTTAAAAATATATACTGTTTATTTAAAAATAATGGTGCTATAATATATAAGCTGTTTAGGTGATCAAGTAATCAAACAGTTAAAGCGGGAATTTGGTCGAGGATTATTAAGATTAAAATTATATCATCAATTCGTATACCAATCAGCAGTAAAATTTGAATTGGAAATACTGACATTGTCAATTATTTTTGGATTAGCAGTTTTAGGATAGTAGTAAAAAATATTATGTCCAAAAATGTTTCCCACGTAAACCACCTAAATCTAAAAGCTTTCTTTATTGTTAAAAGCTAAGAAGTAAATGTATAATATAACTACGGCAAAAAATCAATTTCTAATTTATTAATGATTTATTTTTATATCCATATATATATCTGCCATAATTATATCTGTTAATCGAATCCTTAGTACAGCAAACCTCTCTGAATATTGCAGAGATTTTAATCAAGTTGTTTTAATTAATTTAAAATTTATTTTATTTATTTTTATTCAAATGTTTTGCAAAATTGTACAATCATATACAATTTAATTTCTATTCATTCGATATTTTCTCTACTTCTTATTTTATTATTTTATTTCTTTTAACTTGTACACACCCCTTCTCTTTTGCTTTTAATTAACATTCTATTTCAATTTATTTAATTCAATTTAAACTTTTAATTTAAAGTAAGATAAAAAAAAGTCATAACTTCAACCACTTTTCTAAGCGCAAACAACCGCAAAATGTACAAATTTTATCTTGGACGTACTCTATAGCGATCGATTAGAAGAGCACATTAAGGGAATGAACGCCAAATAACGAATGAACATCAAGCGCCGTATGAAATTCGGAAAAGGCGTACGATGGAAGCAAATGAGAAGATAACGACTTTTGTTTGATCTAATGTCACTCCAAATCGTAAACGAACAAATTATTTTTGCTATTCAGGGTTAATTAACTTAATGTGTACCCATCTTTAGGAAGTCATCAAGTGTACTAACATAACGGGCTACCCCAAAAATCTACAGATATTTGGATAATACCGGAATCCTAGAATATTAAAACAGCATTAAAAGAGATGACACATGTATATTTTCAAAAATTCAGAAGAAAGAATTTCTTGTTCTCAATTCTGCTGTCATTATGTTTTTCGATTGGGGACACAACAGTGAGTATGTCGCCAATCAAAATCCCAATTTTTTTGGTGATAATAATTATCACTTTCTTGATTTTTAGTCCAATAGGCTTTAGTTACTGAGTTAAGATTACATGGTTTGGATTGTTTTAACATGGTTTGGATTGCTTTAACAATCTAATTTAACATTTTAAATTCTATTTAAATCTATTAATTCTATTTAAAAAAATCTATTTAAAATAAATCTAATTTAAAATTTTAAATAAAATCTAAATTAACAATGTAATCTTATGGTAAAACGTAGATTTTCAAAAATTCATAACTCAGTAACTAAAGCCCATTGGACTAAAAATCGAGAAAGTGATAATCATTTTAGCTCCTAGAATCACCAAAAAAATTGGGATTTTGATTGGCGACATACTTACTGTTGTGTCCCCTTGTTAGTGAAAATCAAATAAATATTATCCAAACAAGGATAACTATTATTATGTAATGCACAAATCCTAGGTTTCAAATCCTTATAGATTTCACAAAACTGGAGTAGTCTTAAATTATTTCAAAGATTAGAAATCAATACATTGCAAGTTCTATTTTTACTGAAAACTTTTGACACAAACATTTCTATTCGTTATTTAATAAAAATATAACAATTTTTCACATATCTTTTGGGAAAACTAACAAGAAATGTAACCCGTTCGGATTTTTAACAAAACTTTCAACAAAATAAATTATTCTTTATTAATTTCAGTATTGCAAAATTTATAATGTATTTAATTATTGTAATTTCTATCAGAAAATCTTTTATATTAGTATTTTAGCTTTGGTCTAAATTACGAAAATTGTCTAGCACTGCATTAAATTTATTTTTATGCAGCTGTGTCAGCCATTATCTTCATAAATATTTTTTAATTAAATAATCCCAAGAGAAAGCATCCTTCGGATATGAAATATGCTCGAGTAACTAACAAGGTAATAAAGGAAATAAATAAAAATTAAGAATAAATTTCGCTTATAAAAATTTATCAAAAATTATTTAATTGTATTACTATCACCTTTATTTACTTGGTAGGGTTTCTAAAATTATTTACAAAATAAAAGTTCCGTTAAAGTGATGTAGTGTGTGTGCGTAGTCAGAAAACGCGTCGCCACGGTAGCACAGTTGGTTAACGTCTATTTTCATGATTACCACGCCAAGGGGTTCGAATCTAGATTCAGCAAAATTTTTTCAGCACATCATCGTTCTAATTAGTAGATATATACATTTAAAAACAAATCTGCTGGCACACAATATATATTTCTGACAAATATCATTGAATTTTGCTAGGTATATTATTCTTACGTGGAACGTGATAGGATCCAAATTTAGCCAATAAGAATTTGATCATCTCGGTATTAGCGCCGTAGGTGTGTGGGGATGTTTCAATTTCACTATTGCTATTAGAAAGTCACTCAGTGTTTTGCTTTCCATGCTTAACTTTAAAAATAGTATTTTTGCTATTATTCAAGAATAACTTGTTGACCGACAACATTAGTCAATTTAATAGAGTATAGATAAATATCATCAAAGTTAAAACCCAAAAAATAGTTAATGTATACTTAATAAAATATGTAAAAGCTTTGGTTCATTAATAAAAGCGTCCTAAACAGTGAAAGTTATGAATAAGGTCACGGATTATTATTGAACTAAATATAACATTACGGAAATGGAAAAATATAAAAAGCCAATAGCAATAATTATAAATAAAAGAAAATTGGTTAAGGGTGAGCAATTTAAAAAAATTTATGACATCTAACTTCTGATATTAGCTACAGAAAGTCAATAATTATTTTTTATCCATATGAACCCTAAAAGTGAAAGGCCAACTTACAACGTGGTTTATAGATGTAACTTTTACGTTTGATTATTGATTGTTATATTCAACCACCCACCAAAATAACAAGCTATTAATCAAAGTTTACCAAACTTGTCAAAGTTTTCACCGTAACTAAGGTTCCGCATTACAAATTTAGAAAAATATACAAAATCTGTGAAAACTTTGTTGTAAGTAATTAAGTTTTTTTAATTAATTGTAAATGGCATTTCGTTTAAAAATTGAAGTAGGAAATTCAGTTTTCATGAACTTTATTAAATTGTTTCACGTATTTTCATCTCCTTCCTCAGAATTAAAAGGTTATAAAACTGATTAAAAATTAATTGAACGTATTATTGAATTCTTCAATAAAAGTCAAACGAAGGAATTGGGTGACATCAAAAGAATAAATTATATTATTATTATGCATCACTTGGTGATTGTTCATAGAGTAAAATAAACAACGTTTGTTTGTTCGTTGTTCATTACATCAAGGTAGGTACTATTTCAAAATAAAACCTAAAAGGTTTTTCGTAAAACAAAATTTATGTTAATTTATTTATAAGTTGCATTTCATTTTTGTGATGAGCGTTTATCTTACTTTCATGTCGATTTCATTTGGTAATTTATTTAATCTCTTGTAAAGTGCCTGTAATGCAATTACAAGGATCGGACATTAAATTTAAAAATTCAGGTGATAAAAAAATAATAAACCAGGTACTTACAAATTAATGTAATAATGGAAATTCATGATTAAATTAAATCCTCGTCGACAAGCGACGATTAAACTAGTCGAGATAAATAGTTTCTGGACCAAAACAGATATTGATTTGATATTACAATAATAATCCAACCAATTTGGAAGATAATCGAAGTAATAAATTATAGAAATTTTAAGTTTTCCTTTTGACTGTAGTTTAGAATTGAATGTTATGCGTTACCGAAATCCACTACTCCTTTTTAAAAATTCCTTTCTTATTTATAACTCTGAAAGTAAGGAGGATATTGAGATGCGGATTGCTAAGGGTTTCCATCATCAAAGAGGAGTTAGTTCTTTAAAATCAATATTTGTCAACAGTTACCCCCCAATGACTGGGAGAGTCATCGCAACATTATAATTTTAAATGATGCTCTACCCTTCTGATAAATTAAAAATATTTGTGAATACTTTATTCGGGCAATATTTAAACTTTTTTTCCTCTTTCAACTTGTAATTTATGTTCCGAGAAAGTGCAACGCACATCGAAACATCGCAAATCGAATTACAAATTTTCCGCATATTTTCCAAAATTGACGTGTATTTTTTGTATTATTTTATCCTGTAGTAATAAAGAAAAATATTAATATTGATCCAGTTATTGAAATATAAAAGTGTGATGTAAAAACATTTTTTTTTAAAATATGCAAATCAAATGAAACTTTAGTTTTAGTCGTTTTATTAAAAACTTTGTTTGTGTCAGAGATAGTTATTAAATGATGAAATGTTATTTTGTTTATATAGTAAACAAACATTTCATCACGGTACCAACAGAAAGAATGTACAAAGTTGTCAAAAAGTTGATCGTGGATATGTATCACTACATTACCCCCTTCCTAGTGAGATCCCGTGATCGAACGATGCTAACGTGGTTCATTTCTATATTCAATCTTCTTAACGAGGTCACAATATTTTGTCGGGAAACGTACTCTTCGTCCTGATCTTGTAGTTTGCTTCGTATTTTCAACTGGTTGAGTATTCGTTTGATTGATGGGAAGAGCAGGTTTAGAAAAAGGTTTCTGTTCGTTTGAAGGTGTTTGGGAGTTTTCGTTTGAAACCAGGTATGCTGGCTTTACTCGGTTTACGGAGACTACATGTTGTTTGTTGTTGATCATTATCGTAAATGTCTTCGAGTTTCTGTTCACAACTTCGTAGGGTCCATTATAAGGTGGTTGTAACGACTTCTTAACGGCATCAAATCTTAAGAATACATGAGTGCAGGATTCTAAATCTCGTGACATAAAAACTTTTTGTTTACCATGAAGAGGCGGTTCTGCTGGTCGTAGAGTATTGAAGTGTTGACGTAATCGAGATATAACTTCATCATTGTTGTTAAGTTCCTTCGTTGCCGAGAAAAATTCTCCGGGTAAACGTATTCCTTCGCCATAAACCATCTCCGCTGCACTTGCCTTCAAATCTTCTTTAAATGACGCTCGTATTCCCAGTAGTACAATCGGTAATATTTCAGTCCATGAATCTTCTTCGTGACTCATTATTGCGGCCTTAAGTTGTCTGTGAAAGCGTTCGACCATACCATTCGCTTGTGGATGATACGAGGTGGTTCTTATATGAGTAATACCGAGCAGCAAGGACAGATTTTTAAATAAGTGAGATTCAAATTGTCGGCCTTGGTCTGTAGTTACTCTTAATGGTACGCCAAATCTGGAAATCCAGTTTGCTATGAACGCTTTCGCTACCGTTTCTGCAGTTATGTTTTCCAAAGGTATTGCTTCGGGCCATCTTGAGAATCTATCGACGCATGTTAGGCAGTATTTAAATCCGTTGGAGCTTGGTAGGGGTCCAACCAAATCGATGTGGACGTGTTCAAATCGTGTAGAAGGTAACATGTAATTACCTAATGGAGCCATCGTGTGACGTTGTATTTTCGAGCGTTGACAAGGTAAGCACTGTCGAGTCCATTCCTTACAATCCTTGTTCATACCGGGCCATATAAAGCGAGCTGTAATTATTTTAGTAGTAGCTTTCGCACCAGGGTGTGCCAATCCATGTAAGTTGTTAAAAATTTGTGCCCGAAATGGTTGGGTTATATAAGGGCGTACTGTATCTGTTGATGTGTCACAATAAATGGTTGTTTCGTATTCGGGGAAATGTATCTTTCTTAATTTGATTGCTGTCTTAGATTCATCTAGAAACATTTTAAGTTCAGAATCGATTTCTTGTGATTTCGCCAGTTCTTTGTAATTGATCGTTGTTGTTAACGTTTTGATGCTGTTGAGGTTATCTAATCGAGAAAGTGTATCTGCGGGTACATTTTGCGTGCCTTTAATATATTGTATATTCGTTGTGAATTGTCCAATGTAATCGAGGTGTCGAAATTGTCTAGGGGTACTTTTTTCAGGTTTCTGTTTGAATGCATACACTAACGGTTTGTGATCAGTAAAGAGAATAAATTGTCGACCTTCCAGTGAATGTTTGAAATATTTGATGCCTGAGTACGCAGCTAAAAGTTCTCTATCATACGCACTGTATTTCGTCTGTGCGGTGTTAAATTTCTTTGCAAAGAAACCTAGTGGTTGCCATTCGTCGTTCACTTTCTGTTGTAATACACCACCCATAGCCTCATTTGATGCATCGACCATTATCGATAAAGGAGCTTCAGCTAATGGATGAGCTAACAAAGTTGCTTTAGATAATGCATTCTTTACCTTGACGAAAGCGGCTTCGGAGTCTTCGGACCAATTCAATTTATCATTGTTTGATTTCTTTCCTATAAGAAACTTGTTGAGTGGGGTTTGAATCGATGCTGCTTTGGGTATAAAGCGACGGTAAAAATTGACCATTCCTAGGAATCTACGTAGTTGTTTTACGGTTGTCGGTTTTTCGTATGATACAATTGCTTCGACTCTATCTCGTAGCGGTTTCGTTCCTTCTTTGTTGATCGAATGTCCAAGAAACGTAACTTCGTCTTTGCCAAAAACGCATTTTGCCGGATTGATGGTAATTCCGTATTCCTGTAGTCGCTGAAATAATAGACGAAGGTGTTTAATGTGTTCTTCTTTTGACTCGGATGCGATTAGAAGGTCGTCAATGTATGCGTAGCAGAATTCCAAGTCTCTTGTTACTTCATGAATAAAACGTTGGAAAGTTTGTGCTGCATTTCTCAAACCAAAGGGCATATGAGTGAATTCGTATAAGCCAAATGGAGTCGTGACTGCGGTTTTATGGATATCATCAGGATGGACAGGAATCTGATTAAATGCTTTAATCAAATCAACCGTGGAGAAAATTCTTTTACCAGAAAGCGATTGAGCCAAATCCTGAATATGTGGTATAGGGTAGCAGTCGTGAATTGTTCTTGCGTTCAGCATACGATAATCTCCACATGGTCTAAATTCTTTATTCTTCTTTTCTACAAGATGTAGCGGAGAACACCAATTGCTTCTTGAGGGTCGTACGATACCCATTTGCATCATGACTTCAAATTCTTTTTTCGCCACTTGGAGACGATCGGTGGCTAATCTTCGTGGTCTGCAGGTAACAGGTTGGCCGGGTAACGTATCAATCCGGTGCATCGTATTATGTAGACATGATTTTCTTGCCATATTGGGATTCGTAATAGAATATTCGTCGATTAGCAAGTGATATTCGTTGTTTGCATCTATTGTACGTATCGTAGATTGCGATGTGTGATCGTGTTTTAACAAACCTGTTAATTCCATAAGCGTAACGTTATCCACCAGTTTTTTATTTCGAATATCGACCAACAAGTTGAAATGGTTGAGGAAGTCAGAACCAATGATTGCTTTGTTCACATCGGCAACTATAAAACGCCACGTGAGTGATCTTCGTAATCCAAAGTCGATACTTATTGTTGTAAATCCATACGTGTTGATGACGGAGTTGTTGGCCGCATACAGCTTGAATTCTTGTACAGTTCTTTGGTCTCTACAAGCGGTTTTCGGGAATACGCTAACGTCAGCTCCAGTGTCGATAAGGTATTGGATTTTCGTCTTTTTATCGGTGATGGTTAAACGGCTTAGTGGAACGTGAGAATCAGTTGCCGTATTTACTGATTCTCGTTTGGGTTTTCCGAATTATATGAGCAGGGCTGACGACATTTTCTAGCCTTGGATCCAAATCTGTTGTGGTAATAACATAATTTTGGATCATTACGATTTCGTGACTTACTTCTGAAGCGCTCATGAGTGTTGGATCTTTGTCGAATTAAACTTCGTATTTCTATACGCAAGTCGTCTATTTGTTTTTCTAAGGACTTGATGTGTTTTTCACTAGATGTACTAGCTACCGCCACGTATTGTCCAGATTGATGGGTTTCTAGGATTTTATCTGCTATAGCTGCCATATCATCTAAGCTTTTCTCACCTATTGTTGCAAGGATTCCTTGTGTGTTTGTGGGTAAACGACTAATCCACAAAGTTTTCAATAAAGATTCTGGAAGTTCATCGTTCGCCAAACTTCTTATATACCGTAAGAATTGAGATGCAGTCCTATCGCCTATTTCTTCGCGCTGTAGTAGTTTCTTCAGCTTTTGCTCTTCGGAAGATGACAGTCTTCGTATGAGTTCCGTTTTCAGTTTTTCGTATTTGTTGCTCTCAGGTGGGTTTAGAATAATATCTCTAACTTCGGTCGCTTGTTTTTGATTGAGAGTACTGGCAATATAATAGAATTTGGTTGTATCTTGACTAACACCGTTCATTATAAATTGCATTTCGATTTGCGCAAACCACATAGCTGGATCGTCTTCCCAAAACGGAGGTATTTTAATGCTTACCTTAGCGATATCCTGTGCGATAGTCTTCTCGTCGTTAATGATAGCCATCTTGTCGTTGGTCATTCTTGTGTTCGTTTTTCTATCGTCGGGGTCACCAATTTAGTTTTAGTCGTTTTATTAAAAACTTTGTTTGTGTCAGAGATAGTTATTAAATGATGAAATGTTATTTTGTTTATATAGTAAACAAACATTTCATCACGGTACCAACAGAAAGAATGTACAAAGTTGTCAAAAAGTTGATCGTGGATATGTATCACTACAAAACTAACGCAGATCAAAATTTCGGTATGATGGAACAAAGATGGAAACAACGGAAATCGAGACGCTAGTTTAAATTTTATCCGACAAGCTATTAAAATACGGAAGCAATAAGGACTCGGGTCGATAGTAAAATAGAAATTAACATACATAAATAAAATCAACGTATCAAAATGGATGAACATTTTCTGTGCCTAAATATTACAAAATAGTACTTGAACTTGACAGTATCTGTATTAATAAGAATATTTTTGCTCTCTCTTTTCCTTCAAATTTCGTCGACGAGACGAAGCTGAGTACATATATTTTTCATGAAGCATGAAATGGTAACTTTTGCTTCCGAGGTACATGCACTATTTTTTTCGATTCGATTGCTAATTCTGAAAAAAGCTCTGCTAACTATTTTTTGATAGATGCTTGTGGCAAATAATTTTTTTATTTGTAGACCTACACAGCTACATTTAAGGGGCCGACCTTGTTATATAAAAAAAAAAGTTTAATTATTTGGAAAGTTTAGTAGAGCTAAAGTTAGAAAGCATCGAATTATTACTACCATTGCAGTAAGTAATTCTGACAATGTAATTAAAATATTCTATAATTAAATTTTAAAACTATACATCCTCTTTGACAACTGTACTGCCCTGCTAAGGCCAAAAGTCGTAATTGTAATTTTAGTAAAATTGAGATAGTTTATATTTTGTATAGCCAACATCAACAACAAAAAGTAAATTGTCTGAATTAATTTCAACAAAATTAAAGTTACGACCTTTGACTTTAGTAGAGCAGTGCAAAAAGTACCATAGAGTGATATGAAGCACTCGATTCATCTTAACGTAAAGTAATGCTGCATTTTTTCAAGACAATAAAAATAATTAAAGTTTAATTACAATTTATATGACTAGATTAACCGAATATTTTAAATGTAAAATACAAAATTGAACAAAATTTTATGAAAACGGGCATTAATATTTATAACTACTGTTTATTTAGGATATCTGTTGACACTCGATCTCGAGAGTTGAACGTGGTATTTTGATAATCGTGGAGTGTTTATGTTGCAAAACGCTACGGAAAATTAAAAAATTTATAATTCAAAAAGCTTTGTAACAATTTTAATCATATAAAAACCCTGCAAATCTAGGTTTGCAAAGTATGTACATGCCACATTTGAGGTCGATAGAATAAAAATTGTAGCTTCATAAAATTGACTTATAACCCGTACAATAGAAAGTCTTCGCTACGCTCCGACATAGTTATTATTAACTCACGATAACTACCGAATAAATTATAGTAGCTTTGAAAATTAACAAATAAATTACTATTATAAATCCAAAATAGGCGAAAAATTAATGATTTTTGTTAAATAATAACATAAAATTAAGGCATATAAATAAAATTTTATATCCATCCTTGTTAACACTAGTTTTATTTTCGTACATTAATATTAGCATAGCTCGAGTCACGCAAACTAATTTTCAATTCGCAATCGAGTCATTTTTTATTTTTGAAACACGGAAACATAGAATTTGTAAATCTGATTTCTTTATCTTAAATAAAGATTGTAAAAGCAACATTTATCACAAAGTTGGTTAGCAAAACTATTACAGTAAACACAAAAGAAAGAACAAAAAATATCGTGAGTTTATATCAAAAACTTAATTTAAACGTCACAATTTAAGGATACCCTTGGTATGTGACACAATTTCAATTTAATTTCAAATTGGACAAGAGTAATACACAATTTCTTATTGTTCATAAGTTTCCTTTAAAACCTAAATCAGATTTTTGGCTACAACGCAAGTTTCTTTTCATGTTTTGTATAATTTGAAACTATATATTTCTTATGTGAAATCCCGATACAGTGAAATTCTAAAAATACAGAACTATAAAATAAAGAAAAATATTAAAACGTCAGTCAATTATTTTGTTTTTCTTACACAAAAATTTCATTAAAACGTAAAAATGTCTCCAATTTACGTTGTTTGAAAATTTGAAAAGAAAATATTTAAGAATAGAAATTATTACAGACTAGCACGTCACATAAGATCAAACATTTTATTATTTCAAGTTGAGAACCACTAAACCTCGTTACATAATGTTAGTGGTTGGTTAAAAATGTTTAAGGATCAACGGCTATATAAGCGCAATATTAAATTTTTATTTTGTTTTTCTATTTGCAACAAAACTTCAACATAAATTGTAAATTTTGCTAGTGCGATAGTTTTATGATACCAATAATGAAACTTTCAAATGTAGCAGGCGTAAAAGTTTCCAACTTGGGTAAAATTTTACATTTTATATTGGATAAAATGTTAAAACTAAAATTTTCAAAAACTTTGTAGGTATCCGTATGTTGTCACTTGAATTTAATTTACCATTCGCTGTGATTTTAACGTCATTTACGTTTTATAAAATTTTAAAAATTAATCAAACTTATGTCGCGTAAAAATTATATGTTAAAAAACATTTTTATTTGTTTTGTTGCCCTCGTTCTATAGCAGCTTCAAAACCCTTGTGCATTATAACCACCACATCAAGTATCGATTGTACGAGTTTGCAATAGAAAATGTTTTTAACTTAAAAAGGGCGTAACGATTTTCATAAAATATTGTTTGAATTTTATATTAAAATATTTCTTTAACAAGATGTGGTTTCCTGTAGAAATGAAATTTCTTCGAAGTTTAATCTGCATACTTTAAAACATTATTTAAAGTAAATGTTCAATTTATAATGTTTCTAAAATCGACGAAAAAAAATTATTTCATCGAGGTGATCAAAGAAATTAATAATTACAAAAATATTCCTGCCTTTAAGCTGTTATTTCAGTAGATATAAATTGAATTTTTGTTAAAAATAATTACATTCGAGAGTTTCAAATTCTCTCTCTTCTAAAATTTGAAAATAAAATAATCAATACACGGGCGACAACTGTGGGAAACTAGGATATGAGATATAGTGGCGTTTTGGGTGCAGAATTTACATGTTGTAAAGTTTTGGGAAGTATGTTAAATCTGCAAAATGTTACTGTTAAAATTACCAGTCAACAGGAAACGCTAATTTGTTAGAAACCAAATTGGATAGCAGTTAATATAATAGAAAATTAATCTAATTCGTTCAAGTTGTCCTGGCATTTTGACAATTCTCTACTGTCAGCATTGCGTTTATCTATTCCATTTAAACCGAATTATGTAGTGATTTTCAGTAATTACAAACTTCAAACGACGTGTTTTCACAAAATTCTGTTAATTTACTTTGTCTAATCACTGAAAGTTAGTTTTCAATCATAAAACTATTGTTATTGGTATGACAATCATTATGGGCATGCAGTTGATGTAATTTTAATGAGTTGAGAGTTTGATCCGTACGGCTATAGTGTCACTTCTTAGTTGCGTCGTGGTTTAAATTAGAGGTCCTTGTTTAGGTATTATCAATAAAATTTTTTTTTTGTGACTTGATCCACTTTGGTTCTGAGCGCCTCAATTATAAAATTATTTCCGGTGAATAGGGTACTACTCAATTTAAATTGAATCACCCTAATGATTATAGAATTTGCACTAAAAACATCGGCGGAGTTTTGGATTCGCAAATAAAAAGCAATTAATTTAGTTTTTTATTGTGGCAGGTCATACAATAGCACCAATTTCAGCTGCACCATTTGTTCATTTTACAGTTTCGGTTTGTTGTAACAATATTTTGACATTTTTGTTGTAATATTTGAGTTTTTCAAAATAATTAAAGCACATATTGGTTTTGTGAGTATTTCTTTGAAAGCTCAAATGCTTTTCTATCAAAAAGAAACAAGCTGAAAATAATTAGATACTCATCCTAAGGTACTCATGCTTTCTTATAAACAAATACGATTTTATAAAAAAAAAGTTCCATTTCGGATTTGAGATAATTCCTCAGTTGCACCAAAAATTTGGAAAACGACAATATGTACTATACAAATTATCTAAATATGTCATATAAATTATACAATATATTAGTATATTGTATGGTATATTAAACCATAAAATATTGTAGATTTTACCATACAATATGGTATATGGTTATATACTCAATATACGTCTGAAGAAAATTTGGTTTTTGTTTTTAACTTCCCCCGGTAGATTCTAAAGCCAACTTCGAAAGCCTCGGAAATTTTGTGAATAAAAATCAATTTACAGAAATTTACTTTTATTATTAAAAGATAAACCATTTCTATGGAGTATATGGGTACTTATTTTTCAGCTAAAATTGCCGGGTATTAGCTTTTAGGTGACAGTTTGTAAAAGTAAATGGATATTGCTGGGTTTAACGATAGGTTAAAATTAATTCAGGTAATTGAAATCAAGTTAAAATGGCAAATTAGAAAATAAATATAAACTAATTTAACTTAATTGATATAATTACAAAAGCTTGAATTTCAACAATAAAGACAATTTTATTGATTCAATTTATTATCTAATTCCCCTATTGTCAATTGTTTTGATGTTTACAAGTTAACCGCAAATTGCATTTTGTAGGTATTTGGACGTGTAATTGCTTTTAGTTAAGCGAATCGTGTGTCCATAGTCTTTAGTTAAAATTACTATAGTAGACCGCCATTAATTATATACCATTGTCATTATAAAAGAGGGGATATTGTTGTTAATGAACATAAAAAGCATTGTTCGATGAACATTAAAAATGTGAAATTTATAATGTCATAAAGAAAATACTAACTGCTTTCCAAGTAAGTGTCCAATTAACAATGGATACTCTATCCAATTACTAATAAAGTCGCTAAATTTATTTTACCATCATATGTAAAATAAATAAATATTGGTGTATGCATTCAAGATATTGAAAATATCGAAAGGTTCCATTGGGAAAATTTTATTATAAAATTCTTTTATTATTGTCATAATAAATGTCAAAAAATTACTACCGCATGAAAAGCGACA
Organism: Rhagonycha fulva; assembly: GCA_905340355.1. Classification (NCBI taxonomy): domain Eukaryota; kingdom Metazoa; phylum Arthropoda; class Insecta; order Coleoptera; family Cantharidae; genus Rhagonycha; species Rhagonycha fulva. The sequence goes on from HG996559.1 coordinate 8,994,364, forward strand.
AAAGGGACAAATGATAAGTGAATTAACAATAACGCATTCGTTACAGTGTATTGTGATGCCACCACATTTAACAAATGATGAAAAAACTTGGGAGGTGTTATCTCTTATGTCCTACCACATCATAAAATAAATAAATATAAAAAAAATTCTATTTTTTATTTTGATCCCAAAATGCGATCAAGGGATTAAATTAAAACTATCCAGTTGCTCAGTTGTGCTCATTAAAAATAGAAAATTTGAATATTTATTTGTTTTAGTAAAATATTGTTTATGCAATTTTTTATAACACACCCCTAATATATGGAAGATCTGCGATATAAAAATAAATGAAATAAAAAAGCTGTAACCGATAGGCATAAAAAAAGGTTATAAAAATAAAGCTGTAAAATTTAAGTACCATCAAATAATGCATATTTAAAGATGTAACTTGTCGTTGCAATATTAATTAGTTTTGTAAAAAACGTAAAATGCAATAAATTAAATAAAAATTTAATTAAAAAAATTTGGTGAATTTGGAGAGGAAATCGTTCGAGGATATTATTCGAACGCGTTATTTTTGTTGAAATTGGTATTTTCAATGAAATATAGCTGTATATGTTTCATTATTTATAATTATTGATTTTGTTACAGTTGAAACCATATTTAATAATTTATTTCAAATTGCTTTTTAATTTAGGTATCCGCTTTAAATGTGTCAAAAAGTGAAGACGAAAGAATATAATGCAGATATCATCAAGTATTTGACGTGGATAAATATTTAACGACTGAAAAAGCTTAAAAAATTCGTGTAAACTTTAAATACAAAAATCAAATTAAGCAAATTAATATTAAATTTTTTTAGTATTGAGCTGCAGGTAGCTTAAAAAAAATCTTATTTCATTGTTTATATTTAAACTATTTACTATTCTGAAAACGGTAGGTTCATAATACTGGTAAGGATAAGGAGATTTTATTATAGTACATTTCAATGGTTTCCACCCTCGCTTACAATTTTCCAATGAAAAAAAGACAAAGGAAAATAATCTCCTGGTCATTCAATTAATTTACGAGACTAATTGTTTAAAATATAATTACAATTACTCTCATCATAAAAGTCAAATAATAGGCATAGACATAGACTCGTATGTTTAAAATTAACCCGCGGAGGATACAAACTCTCAAAACTTTAGAATAAACTTTAAACAGAGTCCAAAATGTTCAAGTAACGTCATCTTTCATCAAATTTCATAAAAAAAAGAGTTTGTAATTTAAATTATATATAACCGTAATAATTTAATCATTTGATGATCGCTCAAGCACAGCTAAAAGCTCATACAAAAGAACTGATTTTCATTACGTTTAATTTTTTAATTTGATTTTAAACTAATTTAAAAGTTGAAAAGAATATATATTTTATAAATTTTTAAGTGTGTAATTTTAGGGTACTAAAAAGTTGTCCATTAAAAAATATTAGCATGTTTATTTTGTGAGTTTCAAAAAATTGGACATTTACATTTTCATAATTTAGTCGGGCTTTTAATAAAGGAACTTTATTTAAAATATTTTAACTCGAAGCGGAGACGCATTTGTTTCAGTTAAAGTAGCAAAAAGCTTTTAAAACCTTGATATTCAAATGCTACTTTATGCATAGAAAGCTTTAACCATAAAATCTACAAAAAAGTTTTAAAAATATTTGCATGCCTCTCGTTACTTTAACCATCGCTTTTATAAAAACTAATCCAAAAAAGCTCATGTTTAAAATTCAAATTTTACCTTTTTGTGATGGCAAAAAGTAAAGCACAATTAGGTGAAGGCGCTTCTATAAAAATTTTATACGATTAAAGAAACGTTCAATTTCTGAAGTGATAAAACCATCTTAGTCCATTCGTCAGCTTTAAATTGCAAGCTTACGTTGTAAGCTTGTCGCTATTGTTAGTTAGTGGACATATACCTAATCCTCTGCAAAGCTCGTATAAATGCTAAAATAATAAAGTTTCCTAAAAGTTATCATGTTAATTAATAATTCCTTCAAAGTATAAATCACCTAAGGCTCTAATTACAATAATAATAGGCATCTTTGTATAATTACTAAATATTCTAATTACCATTTTAAATAGCAAACGTAATGTACAAAAGGTTTCAAAAAATTACCCTTATTAGCCTTGGCGTAAAATAATACATTTTTAATATATAAAATGCTTAAATATTTTTTTGCGTGGATCATGTAAATAAGCGTTTTGCTGAAATTTACCACGGAGTGCTTAATTTAAAAATCGATACCGTTGTAAAAATTACTCTACAAAGAAAATGTTACATTCCGTCAAAATAACTTAACACTAACGAATTTGTTAACTTCACGCTTTTGTTTCAAAGTAAATTTTTAAGTAAATTGTTCAAATCCCACATCCGTCTGTTGGGTGTGCCATAAAAATGCGATAATCAAAAACAAAAATGTACTCTTGAGTCAGAGTTAATGATACGAGAATAGCATTAGATCATTGTTTAATTTAGTCGTAATTTGATTTAAAGATGAAATGGTTAAATAAGATTAAAAAATACTTATCTAGTTGATAACTTGTTTGAGTGGTCACAAATTTCAAACCCACAAAATTGTAAAATATTTTTGGGATTCTGGAATAAATTAGTTTATAACCAAAACCCTTTGTTTGATTTAGGTTGAATAAATCAACCAAGTGAATTGTTTACAATCTAAAATATTAAAACATAACAAATTATTTACATCAAACAGTTTCCAGATTTTTCAGTGAGTTTCCAGAGCTTAAGTTCTTGACATAACCACTTCCGAAGAGCTTTCTTGTTACTTTTGTTTAAAACGCCTTTTCAATTTCCAACTGCGTTTGTTTACCTATCACACTAAAACAAGCACTTTGTGATGTTAATGGCAATGAGTTATTCCTAAAACGAATTTATGTTAAAGCTGTTGTTTCAAAATATTAAATAATTTCCAAGTTAAATTACAATATTCCTAAAAATAAAAGTTTTTGTCCAAGGTTCGGTGAAAAGCGTTTGTTAAACTCCATTTTTAAAATAGGCTACAATTTAAGAAAGTCAGTAAAATAATGTTCCAACTCGCCTCCAGATAAATTACATATCATACAGTGTCAGACGGCCCGAAAAATATATGTAAGAAAAACAAAAATTTTTCAGTAAAAATATTCATAATAAAAATTCAAATAGAAAACGATTTTCAAAAAATTAAGGATTCTCATTTAAATTAAACGTTTAATTAAGCTAATGAGGTCATAGAAGCTTAGCACACCAAATACAGTTTTAGAACAAATTTAAATTCTCATAAAGCTCAAATTTTATACAAACTTTCCGAATCATGACGGTAAGAAAATGGTAATTACTCAGCCTGATTATGAAATGTGCAAATTGAGTTTAAAAATATTAGGATGTAATTTTACCATAATTGAAAAAATGAAAATTATTTTACATTTTTTATAATGCAAAGTGGTTGATTTTTCCTGTCAAGATATTTTTGAAATTTCAAGTTTTTAATAAGTGTAATTTTAGTGAAATAATTCAGATGTGTTGATAACTATCGTTGAACCATTCTTCATTAAAAATCTGTTCTTGAGATGAGTTTTGTAATAACTAAACAAAAAGTTATGTTTTTATTTTTTTACAATATGGACAAAGTCCATCTGAAAATTTGGCAAAGTCGAAAAGCAAGTTACAGTGGTACCTTCGTGGTTTGTAATTAAGTTACAGGTATTATAAACAGCAATCATTGTGTTTTAGGTTTAAAATCAAGATTAATTGCTACGTTCGTTACACATTACCTATCAAAGTTGATAAACTAAAATAATCAAGTCACGGCAGTGGAGTGATGTGATCGCTGGTTGCGTTACGAGCGGGAATTCTGAGTTCAAATCTCGGACACATCAGAATTTCTTAGCTCGGCTTTACAGTGGACATTCTCACTCCGTGGTGAACCAAAAAACCAACCAACCAAAATACCCAATCCAAAAAAAAAACATAAAACAAACAAAAAAATACTGAACAAATTAAAAATTAACATTTAGAAGTGCTAATAACCCAGTATTTGATGCACGTTAAAAAGTGTAAATAAAAAAATAATAATCAATGTTGACGATAAATTATTTTTTGTCTTTCCGGGAGTAAAGCGGTCACTTTACTCCCACTTTTGCGGGAGCAAAGTGCCAGTTTACTTAGGAGCGGGACGAAAAGTAAAGTAGCGGGACGAAAAGTAAAGTAGCGGGACGAAAAGTAAAACAGCGGGACGAAAAGTAAAAAAATCAAATTTATTACTACGTCTAAGATTCAAAAAATGCATACGGTACTTTGACAATGATATCATGTTACGCAAACTACCACATCTGGGGTAGGCATAATAAAGTTTATGGTTATTTTCAAGAAAGGTTGACTACCTAAACCGCTTTGTATTTTTGAAAACTTAAATTTTATTTAACAAATTCTTCTAGAAATTCGAGTAGTTGACGAAATTAAACTTCGAGATATAGAAATAATCGATTTATAGCGGAAAGACAAAAAATAGTATATTCGCGCTCGGGAGTAAAGTGACTTCTCGTCCTTCGGGTAAATTTTCCCCTCGACTGCGTCTCGGGTAAAAACCTTTACCCTCATGACGAAAAGTGGCACTTTACTCCCTCGGTGTATAATATACTATTACCGTCGCAAATTAGACAATAAGTACAAATAACAATTAAATATTTTTAAATGATTTCATTAAAAAAACATTTCATTTTCATGTTTTGAGTTTCCCTGAATCCGTCATACCTTTTTCGAATGTCTGTATGTATGTATGTCTGAAAATTAATAAAATCGTCGAAGAGAAAATTTTTTTCTTAAATTTGAGAACCCGTCCAAGTATATTACTTTTGTTTACGAGTATAGAATTTTTTTACTTTATGAATTGAAAAGAAACATAAATTACGTTAAAATGTAAACATCGGAAAACATAAAGACGAAATACGACGGTCATCTTTTAAAATTGCTTCTACTGAAAAGTTATAAAATATGCTGATAGAAATTTTTACTCAAATGACGATCTGTTTACACAAACACGAAAAAATCGCTGAAAATAAAAATTAGAATTATGTAAGAATCCTCAAATCCTAGTTTTCGGTTTACGTAATGTTTCCGTGCTTAATTAAAATTATTCATACTTGCACGCACAAAGATTGATGGAAACTACCGTTTATTTAAATTTTTGTAATGTTTTGAAAATAAATAACATAAATCACGAATTACTCAACGTAAGTCTGGGGACAGTGCTCTTTAGATACAAAAGCAATCTAAAAATGGATAGGTGCAAAAATTGCTATGGATGTTGTAACCAGCTTTATACACTCAACAAACATTTATAATGTAATACCAAACCATCTCTAGTTGAGAAAATATACTTTATATTCTAAACAGTTGTTTGTGGATTTGAGGAAACCTATCAATCATGTTCAATGTTACGAAGATTCTTCGTAGTAACACTAAATTTACAATGATTAATGAAAGGCATCAGAATTTTGAAATATATAGTACGCAGAAACAAACATTTTTTATACAATACTAATAATTTTCTGCAAATATTGCTAAGTAATGCACGACAAAATGATAAATCTTAAAACCCATGATATGAATAACAGCCATGCTCGAAATATACTGAACGGCGGCGCTAATGATTTCATTAAAAGAGGAAATAAATACATTAATTATATCAACAGTATAATTTTAGACTAATTATAATGCTTTAAAAGATCAACTGTGCATATAAATATTTTTTAAGTAATTTAAAATTTTAATATCAACCCGAGAGCCAACAAACTGTGATGGCTCGACGAAAAGATCCTATTAGACACGCTAAAATTAGATATTTTCCTGAAAAAAATTTTAAATTACATGTTGTAGCAGATAGTCAACAATTTTTATACGAAATGACACAACAAAAGGTTCGTGGAGACAAAAATTTTAGGTTTCAATCCCATAGTTTATGGATCAGCTTTGCTTGGTTATCAACCCTGTTCAAAGTACCCAAATCAAAATTTTCAATTTCGATACACATTTCAGTTCTAAACAAATGTTTTTTTATTATAAAATCACTTTAGTATCAGCAAATTAAATACTTTTTGCTTGACTTGTCAAATTTTATAAAATTGGATTTACGGTATTTACCAAAAATCTTTCAACCCAATCTTGAAGCAAGAGAATTATCATTTTCCATTAATTACTTTCAGTTCCTCCATTAATATAACCAATGGATTCGCTTACATAAATAATATAATGAACACGCTTTTATATACTACTCGCATATAATGAACGTTTTATCGAGTCCTACTTAAACGTATCGTATATTTCGATCCAATTTTGAATTTGTGGGATGATAAACTCGTTTAGAGGCCTTTTAATTATAATGAACTTAAATTATTCAGTTCGGTACTTTCCTAAATAAATGTGCACACATAATCAAACGATACAATGATGTAGTTTGTAGTTAAAGTGCTTTTAAAGGCGCAATTATATCTTTAAATAGTAATAATCAACACAGTAAAATTCCAAAAAAGAGTACATAAAATTTAATTTTTTAAATAATATTTAGTGCAATCCTCGTCAAGGAACTTTGGTGTTACGTCATCCTAAATCCTAAACCAACTAAGTTTGCAAGCTGTTTTGGTTGCATAATCAAAAAACGTAAGGTATGCGATGAAATAACAACCAAAGTTTCCTAGCAAAGACTATATTTTGATTATATTTTGTCGTAGTGCGTAAGTATAAATAAAATATTTATTATTTTGGCAGGAATAAAGGTTTGGTTTAACCTGAGTACACCGTAACTGACATAATTTTACATTTTGAGAAGATAAACAAACGAATTAGAATTAACTAATAAATATGATACCGTCTATTATAAATGGATTACATCGCACGTTAAAAACAAGTAAAAAAAATACCATCCAAAACACAGGATTAAAAAAATTCAGTTAAAAATATTTACGACCGCCACAGAAGAAAAAATCAACGTACAGAGTTATTTCAACCCTTGAATAAACGCAAAAAACGGCATTTAGGTGTTTACTTGGTACAAGCCTAATGATGATTAACAATTTTTATTCTAAGGATTATACTGCTCGCCAAAGTAAATGTAAGGGATTGTTGCTTAATCATATTTTATTAAGAAAACCCTCAACAAAATCTTTTAAGGATTAGCTAAAAGATAATTTCTCACAGTTCACGATACATAATGAATACAACACATCTTGAAAGAATGAAGGTGTGGAAAGAAAATTTAATTACTACTTGCAATTTTGGAGAACAGAGCAAATCTTAATTTAGAAGTTACGATTTATCATTTGACGCAACTCATAATTATTTCAAAATTTAATAAACTTTCAAGTACATAAAAAATTTCACCAAGTTTTTTTCATAATAAATTATAGTCCTATGTGGAGAACCTCGATTATCCGAGTGCGGTTTATCCGTGAAGCAGTTAAAATCTTATACCATTTTTGAGTCATCATGTCGTAGCAAACAAAAATGGAGTTAATAACCTATAAATCGAGGTGAAAAAAGAAGGTGCAAACTCATAGTTTTCTCCAAAAATGCATTGAGAGTGGATTAATGAAGGGCCCGAAACGTCGGCAACACAAAATTGTTGAATAAACAATTTCTTATCTGATCTAAAGTAATTTTCATTAAAAGATCAATCGAAAAATGCAAATAAAAAATTCATTTAAATTAAATTATTTTAATAAAACAATCAGAAAATGTAATTTAAAAAGATCACGTAAATATTATTGAAATTAAAGTTAAAATTGTTCCTTGGAAAAACTAAATTCAATTTTTCATTTCATTGCTTTTATTATTTTTTATATTTATATTTTTTAAATTTCGACTATGTTATTCGATAGCAACTTTGTAAGAAATGTACATAACATTAATATTGGGTAAATAGAATCGCGTTGTTATTACTGTAATATTATGTTTAGAAATTTTTTTTGCTAAATCTATTTATAGCAGATAAAACGAAGCTCTAGTTATAATAGTTCTAATTAATTCCCGAAAACTAACATAATTTTGTAATATAAGCAATCACCAGAATGACAGCAGTAAAATAGCGATAAAATTTCAGTAAATCTTGATTCCGTAAATAATTTTATTTTTAAATCCCTACTAAATATGCGCAATTAAAATTTGGAACGCATTACAAAACACAAACAAAATGTAAATTAGATAACATTTAAAATAAACTTAGCTACCAGCAGGTAAAAGAGAAACAGTAATATTACACAGAGTAGTATACATCGGCATGTTATAGAATGAAAATCGCGGTGCCATTGGTCAATATAAATCGATGTGCTTATGAAGAGGGTTACGAAAAACCACCCCATTTATTATATTTCTTTTGTATAGTCATCTTGCCTTCCGCCAATTTAATCACCAACACCCTTTTCCGAAAAGTGGGCGCTTGAAAGATTGAAAGCAAGATCGGTGCTGTCCAAAATTAATTTCAATACTTCTAAAACACCTGAAGTTTTGAAATTTGACATGAGCATCATTTGGTAATAAGGTATAATCCATTCGCTATGACTATAACTTTTCCGTATGATTGTAATTCCCCTGAGTAAAACATTTCTTTGCTTCAAATGATATTTTTTTATTAATTTATTTTTTACCTTAGGTAAAATAACGAATGAAAAATTATTTAAAATTTTACATATCGTATTGCTCGAGGTACATTTCATTTTAATAATTCCTTGCTAGTGTAAGGTTAAGTAATGAAAATTATCTGTAGTATAATAATAATAAGATATTATTCTAGGTATTTATTTTGTAGAGGAGTATTTGTTCACATAATATCTTACTGTTAATATTATTTTATCGTTTACTGCACAACATCGCAGACAAATGTTACAGCAAATCCACTGCCTTTATAAGAAGTTATTGTGAAAGACGGGCTAAATTAACTCGCGTTTAACACACATTATTTTTTTTTATTATAATTCGGGTAAATAAGTTAAAGGAAATTACTGCGATTGTCGAAAATGTTTAATAAAACGAGGCACTCGATTTACAACTTTTTGGCACCCTACACTTTTAGTATTTTATCTAATATGGTTACAAAACCGGTTCAAGTCTTGTTAAAATAAGAACTTTATTTTAACCATCTTTCCTCGAAATGCAATGGCAAACCACATAGGTAATTTGATATGAGAATTGAACCGAAATGAAGACAAAGTTTCTACTTATTAAAATTTTAAACCAAAAACCCAGAGATGTTTGAATTATAAATTTGTGAAATACACTAAGAGGGTCGTGATCATAAGAAATGATTCATATCAGGGCTTTGTTTTAACAATGTCGTATATTTTCCAGTAAAACAAAAAAAAAGAATTTCAGATCACTAAACAGAAATACAGTGGGGCCCGCTTAATGTGATCACATTGGGACTTGAGGTTTTGGATAACAATAACCGATTGATAACAATAAAAGAAAAAAATTTTTATTGGTTATTTCTTGTATGTAGTACATCTACAAAAATTAATAAATAATAGTCACTCATTGTGAAGTTTTCAAGTAGGACTGAATCTTACAACACACATTAACAGCAAACTATCGTCCATTTATGTATTTAAACGACGGAATTGATAATAAACATAAATATGTAATGTGATATTACATGTGTGACGTTGATTTTCTTGCTAACACCTGACTTTATATTATGTGGGTGGTATGCACAATATAAAAAAATGCTTGTAACTGAAAATCAACTCCTTTGCTCGTGGGAGAAAATAATCTTAAGAATAATATGATAACATTAACCGAATTATGATAACTATAAGCGATGTTTTTTGTGTGTAATAATATATGTCCGTTCCGTTCTTGGCAAAAGTGATAACAATATCCAAATGATAACATTAACCGCGATCACATTAAGCGGGCCCCACTGTACCACCAATAAGTTAATGTATATTAAAATCAGAACAAATGTTAATTTTTGTTTACCAATATCCTCAAACCATGCATGAAAAATACGTTCATGAAATGTGATATTATAGACGAATTCCGACAATCCAATTGATTTCTCAACATCAGCTCGCCTAATTTTGCAAAATAAGCTTATGTTTCGGCGATGACGTTCTTATTTGATGTGGATCGTTTTCCACTAAGCCATTTTTATCATATTTAGAAACAAAAAGAAATTGCGTAAAGCCAAATTTGGGGAATAAGGTGGATATAGCAGCAATTCCTAGCATAATCCGACCAGTTTTGCTGTGGTGATTGCAGATGAGTGTGCAGGCGCTTTGTCTTATTGGAAATTCACTTTTTTTCTTTACCAAAGACCGATATTTTTCTTTCTCCTTAATTGCAAATAAACTCAAATTTACTTCTTTCGGCAGCTATTAAAACAAATCTACTAGTTAAAGAAGTTTTGACAGGCATCGTTAGATAGATGGCTCCAACGATATGCAAATTTTGCGGTAGTTGCGTTATCGGTTATTGGCTATTTTTTGGAACTGAATAAAAAAAGTTAATTATCCCAGTTATGACATTAAATTGTATGCTGGTTTTCACATAATTTTACCCCTAACGAATCAGATAATTATTCAATTTTCATTCGTTTATTGTTTTCATTTCAAACTTGATTGATGATTATTTTATTTAAAAACTGTAATACTTTTATGCATTTTTCACCTTTTCATAATTAATAATGGAAATTTGCCAAGCTTTTTTAAATTCTGTTGTCTTATTAGCACTTATGAATATACAACGCTGTAGGAGACATCCAATTCTCGAGTAAATTAAATAAATTTTAATATAACTTTAATTAAAGAACTTAAGAAAAGACTTCAAATGCATTGTCATATTGTCAAGTATTACTTTACATGACACGAAGAACTAGATTACCTATTATATAAAAAATTTTAAATTCGAAAACTTTCCCAACCCCTAAAAATGTGCATAATAGATGTAACACGTTTTTCTCATTTTTTTAAACAAAATTTTCTGCGATTTTTTCTGTTAGATAAGGTACATGACAAATAAAAGTTACTTCTGACAATATAAATTTTTATCAGTTTTTATGATAGATCTACATTTGATCTTTCGTTCTATGATAAATTTTAAAACTTGCCTGTCTTTGAACCTTGAAAGATTTATATTTTGATTGCATAATCATTTTATTTTAGTAAGGCCAGTAAAAAATTTACGGTAATGAACTTAAATTTTGTGAGTAATTACTTTATCTTAACACTCGCTTAAAAAAGTCTAGCAAAGGGTGTTATAGTAAAGATAAAAAAGTCATAAAGCTCAATTAGATAATACAAAAAAAAGTTATAAAGATACAAAAAGTGAATGATAACATTTTAACATTTTTTCCCACGTAATATGTTGTGCATAACGTAACGTGGCGTGGTGAAGAATCACACTTCCATTCCTTCATAAAAATAAAATAGAATTTTTTAAAATTTGAAATAGAACAATTTTTTATTGCTTCATTTCTTTTAGTTCCGAATTCAGTGTTTTTAGATTAAGAGAAAGACATTTTGTTCCTTTCGTTACATAACCCTTTAAGAGCACTCAGAAAACCTAAAAGGATGGAAGGTCGATTCATGGTTTCTTCCTGAAAACATCGCAATTTTGAAAGGAAATTGGTTTTAATATTTTTCAAGTTTGAACATTTTACGATTGCGTTGCTCAACTTTCCTTTTATTTGGGTTTAGTAAATATTCTTCCAATAAATCTCCACCAACAATGCGGTTAATGTACTTCTGAATTATTCTTTTGGTTCCTTTTTGTTAACGCATATTGGGGAAAGAATAATAGGGCACAGGGTGATTAAATTCATAATACAAATGCCGTTATTACTGATTTCGCACAAAGAAACCAAACCAAAAGATTCGAAATGGAAACACAGGACTTATTGATCCAATTCACTTCCTTCATACTACTACTTAAAAAATATAGCTAAATTATTACTATTATTACAAATTAAAACGGTTTTATTTGTATTATATACCAAGTATATCATTTATCATAACATAATTTCCTCAATAACTCAAATACAAAATTAATTATTAATTTTGAAAATCACTCAATTTTGAAAGTAACAATTATTTGTAATTCAACAATCGACTTTTTTTTTTAATTTGAGTAAAACAAATATTATCCATGTACCTATACATATAGAACCAATAGCTTTTTATTATATAAATATTTAATTAGTAAACAAAATAATTGATTAACTTACTTATTAAGATCACCGTAAATATCCAAACAAGAGCCATATACTTCTTCATTTTTTATGCCCTCAATTTTGTTTTCCCATATCACCAAAAAACACTATACAGGTCACATTTCAAATGTTTAAAGTTCAGAAAGACAAATTAGTTTTGAATGACATTTTCCTTAAATTTTTTTATGTTATCACATTTTTTTAATAGAAACGTACTCGTGATGTGAAGCACATGTGTCAATGAATATACACGCGAAAGAATACCGAGACCGAGATAATCCACAAGCTACAGTCAGTGGAGTATTGACCGGGGAGACCGTCTTGCGCCGAGGTGTTTCCTCTCCCCCGCATGTACGCCTCTGTCTCGTTCTATTCCAAACGTTACACACAAATGCCTCTCCTTTTTTTTTCCTAAAAGATGTCGAGACTCAACATATCTTACGCACTTTATTACTTCTACATTTAATTTTTTGTATAGTAATCGTAAAATAGTCAAATATGTAGTAACTTGCCACAACATGTCATTTTTACCCCAAACTCGTTATAAGTGTCGTCCTTACACCTTTTTGCAACTACACATTTTTTGGTCATCAGTATCAAAGTTCACAAAAGTCGTGGTCGATCAAATGGGTTATTTGTTTTTCTTTCACGTATTCGTGTTCCATTTTCCCCATGATATTACATGTAAAATGGGATATTCCGATAATATCCATAATCTAAAAAGCGTTGCAAAGATTTTACGTTTTTAGTTCTCCAAACATTTTTAAAAAAAGTATTAATTCAGTATTCATTTGATTGATGATGATAATGTAGTCTTACCATGCGTCGATATTCTAAAATATTTTGTCTTCCAACAAAGATGTGGTTTGTCCATGGCAGGCAGAATGAGATTATTTAATCCAATTACAAAATACTCACAGCAAGTTTAAGTTTAATATTAACCCGCCAAAAGGTACTATATCGGAAAAAGTTTCTTTTGAGAGAGTATTATAATATAAGTAAAAGATTGTTTAAATTAACAAAGGTTCTTCCATTACTTATTAGGTGTTTCCTTTCGCTTTTCGATTCCCGAAACTTTTCTTTGCCTTTGCAAAGATTTTCTCAAATAATTTACGAACTACGGTCATGCCATCCATCGTGGAAAATTTTATAAAAATATGGAAGTTTTGAATCCAAAAACTTCATACGAGTTTTATATCGATTGCCACAAATCGCTTTGGGCGTAACTGGGTTAATAACCATTGGTTTAAATTAAATTACATTGGGTTCCGTAACTCAAAACTTTTTAATTTTTAGTTTAAAAGTTGGAAAAGGCATAATTTCATATTGTACAAAATATTAAAATAGTATGAGTATTGAACACCACTATTAACGACAAACGTCAGTATGAAGGGTATATGAACGATCGTTTTTCATATTAAAAAATGTAAAATGAAAAAATATTGTGCACTTACACCATAAATCATATTTTACTTAAAATGTGTAGTATGGCTTTTAAAGCTTGGCTTGGAAAATTGTAGCTCAAATTTTCGTATACGAAAGAAAGGAGTAAGCAACATTTAAGTATTTATTATTTAAGTAATATACTACAAAATTGAGTAATAATTTATTCTTTTATTAACCTTTCTCACTAATATTTTTTGCAGTTATTTATTTATTAATAATCTTTCTGGAAATAGTTTTAACCATATTAAAGCATATAAGTTGAGCTTCTAATCGATCGATTGTATATATAAGAAATGAAATTTTGTTTTAAATTAATGTAATTTTTCTTGTAACAACAAATATAACCTACAGGTTAACGTGAAATGCATTCCATGACACTGACAAACATCAAACAAAAGAACGGGCAGTCCACCTTAAGCCCGAACATATTCGAAGAGAAGAATACGACAAATTAATTTTTTTAAGATTCCTACTTATCATTGTGACGTTTTAAGAAGGAAAATTTATTTTTGGAAATAAATTATTTTTGATAAATTTTCTCTTATATAAAATCATTTACTATTCTGTGCTGTTTAAAGACAAACAAACAAGTAAATAGTTAAAAGCATCTCATCTAATACAAGATGGATATGGATTGAACTGGAATTAACTTCCAACTGTAGTATTGGTTTGTCACCGTACCTTTGACAGTTTATCGGTGATTCATTTATCTTAAAATTCTTGCTTTATCCTTTATAGTTTTGAAAATATCAAATTCAAATATTGGAAGAATTCTGATTATTATTAAGATTTCACAGTTCCAAAATTTGTAACCGAATAAAATGATCGTTTTTCGTTGAGTGATCGTTACTTCTATTATACTCTAAGAACGGTAATTTATAAAATGAATAAATTTAAGGAGTAAAGCCAATTGCAAAGATATTTTCCTTACCTCGACTAGCTCAGTTTGCTTTATTTGTAAACTTAATTTTAACTTTAATTATGGAAATAATGCAAGTCCAAAAAAATATTCTTTAATAATTGTAACAAAAATTTCTAATTTTAAAAATTAAATTTTTAATGTCAAAAATTTATAAATCATAGTTTATAACCAGCAATGATTCTTTTTGAGTTTGTAAGTAGGTATTTAAGGTTCAATTTTATCTAATAATCTAACAAGGAGAGTCTGCCTACTCGTTATCACGGATTTTGTCCAAATTCACAGTAGGTATATAGTAGAGGACTTAACTAGATATAAAAGTTATGCAAGTGGTATCGCCATGTGACGTAGGCGTTACCATTCCGCCAACTACCTATTTGTTATTATATTAATTACAAAGACTTAGTACTCACATATTCGCTATAAAAATTTGTTTTTCTAAGCAACGTTTGGCCGTATGGGAATACCACTTGCATGACTTTTATATCTAGTCAAACTCTATATACAGCGTGACCCACAAGATCCCGGACAGATATGTTTTTCTTTTTTCGTGAAAATCACTTAATTTTCCTGAAAAATAATCTAGTAATCCGATTCTAAGAACTATAGAGATCAGAAAAATAAAAGAGCAAAAAAATCAAACAATAACTTTGTGAGTGACAAGATGTCAAAAGTCGCGCCGCAATTTTATCGTCATTTGAAGCTGCAAATTGTCAATGTGAATAGTTCGAATTCTTAAAATTCCTCGACAAACCGTTTCCAACACCATCAAACGATTCAAAAAACTTGGTAATATGGAAGACTAACCCGGAAAAGGAAAAAAATGTTCTGCTAACACTCGCTGGAATCCCAATATCGTCAAACTTCGGATTCAAAGAAATCCGAGACTGTCGATGCTAAAAGAGGCTCGTGAAACTGGAATCGCGCGAGAGTCGGCTTGACGAATAGCTAAAAATGAACTTAAGAAGAAGCCTTATAAGCTGCGAAAAGCCCAAATGCTAACTGACAAAAACAATCGAGTACGACTTCAACGATGCCGTGCTCTTCTACATCGCACAGCTGCTCAACAATGGAAAAATTTCGTTTTTACTGATGAAAAAATTTTTACTGTTGATCAGTAATGATTTTAATGATTTTCACAATCATTAAAATGATAGGTATTGGTCAGAAAAAGCACCCGGACCTTTGGCCATCGTTGGTCATCGCCAATTCCGCAAGTCTGTCATGGTTTGGGGCGGAATTTGTGCTACCGATAAAACACCTTTAGTTTTTGTGGAAAAAGAAGTAAAAATTAACAAGGAAATTTACCACCGGGATATTTTAGAGGCTGTAGTTTTTTCGTGGGCCCAACAGTACTTTGGTGACCAACATTGGACCTTTCAACAAGACTCTGTACTTGCCCATAAGGCGAAAACTACGCAAGAGTGGTGCCGAATCAATTTTCCTGATTTTATCAGTTCCGCTGAATGGCCTCCATACTCACCAGATCTCAACCCCATGGATTACGCCATATCGTCAATTTTAGAGGCCAGAGCCTGTACAAAACCACACAAAAGTTTGAAATCACTAAAACAATCTTTGCGTCAGGAATGGAACAAAATATCCTTAGAAGAGATACGAAAAACAGCCAAAAATTTCATTCAACGTTTAAAGCTCTGTATCCACACAGAAGGAAGTCACTTTGAAATTTTATAATTTATGGTGTACCTACATAAGGTTGTTGTTAATTATTATTCATTTTTAAATTTTTGAATTGTTGCGTTTAAATAAGTGTTTTTTGTTTAAACGTTTGTCCGAGTTCTTGTGGGTCACGCTGTATACTGTAAATTTGGACAAAATCCGTGATGACTAGTAGGCAGACTCCCCTTGTAAAAGTGATAAAATTTAATTATAAATTTTTTTAATATATTGCAATGATAAAAAAGCTTTTGCGGGAAACCGAAGATTTCCCGCCAAGGTTTCTTTTATACCTCTGCAAAAAAATGAAAATTTACCCGCTAGCTCAGTGATGGAGTCATACGTCCCAATGATGGACACTTATCATTTGATAGAAAAATAAAATTCATAAAATAATAGCAAACAAAATGTAATTCGACGAATAAATCAGTCATCCCATAAACAATTAAACAAAACATTAGACCTTCTCTGAAGCCTGTTATGACTACAGTCAAATTCCTACAGGTCAAATAACCGTGAAAGTGACATTTAATCAAATCAAAACTGTCCTGCACTTTCACAGTTATCGGACGAGACATAAAATTATTTACAAACTCATACAAAATTCAATTCAAAATCAAACATAAAATAATCGCACATTTGCTGTTGTTTATTGAAATAGTCCACTATGCATCAAATGTGTTCGTCGTGTGGTCAACGAATTCAACCACATGCAGATGCGCGCATAAATTCAAAGTTCTGTAATTCTTAAACCACGAATTACAAAAATGCAAATTGGTAATTCATAATGTAGAGAAATACTCGATGCAATATAAAAAATAATATTTGAAAACAAAGTTTAAATTTTTTACCATCCATAGGAAGGCATCGTGGCGTTCCAACGTTGAACCGCTTCAAGGCACGCACAAAATTTTCTAACCGCTTCGTTTTAAAAAAATACTGCTTGGCTTTTCTAAATTCCACATCCACAGTCTCAATTTTCATTCAGGTACAATAATCACAATTACGAAACTTATCTTCAATCATTAAACACTTTGCTTCGCATTTATAGCGCCTTCAAATCAGATACGTGTTACGCCTACGGGCGCTAACACTCAAAAGCCACTCTTGAGCCGTTTTGTGCTTGCTCGCCTCCTTTTCCAAAATTGCACTCCCCCCTGACGTTGCAATGCTCTACAAATTTTCACTGTTGCGCGGTGCGCATGTCTCTTGTCCACTTCCAAAATTTCAACTATTTACACTCAATTTACAAATAACACAAATACGCTTCACATAAATAAAACTTTCCAAAATAAAACTGTACAAATTAACAACTAAAATCAAATAAAATCATTCCGCATGCCTATAGGAATTGCCTCCGTGAACCAAGCTGTTCAGCTGAGAAGATCTAATTCTCATCCCTTCAAATGATTTTTATAAGGGAAAATCATGATAAACATTATGGAATTCCGATGACTGATTTATTGCATCTTTATCATCCGGCAAACCAAAAGCAGAAATTAAAATTAAAACAAATAACAAAGATCCATCTGTTGGGACATACTTCTCAGGGTAGAGTTAGATTTTAAAAAATTCACATCCCTGTCGCAATCTCATACGAGGAGGTTCAAAACATGACAATATTGATAAAATTTCACTTGGCACGCATCTGCGAAAATGTATCGTTCCGTTGCGGTTCGCTATTGCACACAATTCTTGATTTTTTAAATAGTACACGCACGTTTTGAAATTGTTGCAAATTTCTGTAGTATCGTAATTTGTTGAAAAACGTTGAGAATCTTCACTGATTCGGTTTTTTAACCGCAAAATTCCAAGCGACGGCGACGCCCAAATTTTATATTAACAAATGTAACTTTTTCTATGCTGTAAAGGCAAAATTATGGTCCCACACACAGAGAAAAACTTGAAGTAATTTTTACTATAATTGAAGTGCAAATCAATCTCGCACCAATTTTGAAGTTAATTTTACTACAATTGAAGTAAATTTGACATCAATTGAAATAAAATTTACTTCAAAATTGGTGCGAGATTGATTTGGAATTCAATTTTTTCTCTGTGCAGGACTCAATCAACACTTTCCATGTATGCATTTTGCAATCAACTTAATACGAATTTTTATTTGCCAGCCCGAAATTGAACACTTACAGATTTTTAAATTACTCGGTGCAGATCAATAACCACGTCCGTGCGGCCCAAAACCGCACAAAGAAGAGAAAAAGCCTTTTTTTCATCGTACCACAACCAAAACTCAAAATTCTCCAAAACTGTAATAAAATAACCACGTTAACCAACTTAATTTTTAACCTTTAATTTTAGTTAGCAATGCACAAAATCAAAATGATCCCATCATATCCAAAGTTAAACAATTTTAAATTTTTTTCAAATTGATGGATAGGACATCTGTTATGTGGCAAGGACTCAAAATCGCCTCATCGTACCTGCCGTACAACGAGTACTTGTTTTAGCATTAAGTTTTCTAACACTTAATTCCAAAAAAAATGCCACTTTAGATAGACTAAAACAACGTGTTATCGAGAATGGATTAAATTCTCATAACGTCCCTTGCGGATAGCGTGCAATGGTTTCAAACACAGATTGAATAGATAATTATGTTCAAAATGTAACTATACTATTGAAATTTGAAATATTAATAACTTGCTAATTTTTTGTACCAGCTTTGAAATTTTAAACATTCTTCCTACAGTTACAACTTAGATACAGTTTAGACCCTATGGCTGCTTACACAGGGCTATGAAATGTTTGTAGTTAGTAGCAGAATTATGTAGTTTCACCAGAAACCTTGCAACTTGAAATGATTTTGTAATAAAAATCTTCACAAAATAATATTTTACGCTATAATTTATTCTATAGATGTGACAAAATCACATTTTTTCATCACAAATTCAGAAAGACTTCCTGTTAGCCTGAAGATACTACCAGGAAGAAGAAACATAGACCGACCGAGAAAAAGATGGGTGCTAAAACAGGCAACATATCCATAGAGCTAAAAAGAAGAATTATAATATATAATAGTAGTTTATATCACAAGGACGTAAATCAATACTTTTAACTACAACGGCAGGTGAGAAGTAATAATAATAAGCCTGAGTAGTGAAAAAAGGTTACGTCCGTGTGTTATGAAATATTTTTCGCTATATTGGAAAAATTTTCCATTTTCTATTTTTGTGTTTTACTTTTATTTATTTTTCATGCCCCGTCCTTTGTACTAAAAAGTTTTTAAGCCCAGACCCATGTGCTAGAAAAATTACTTTTTAGTAACTTTTTTTTTCATTAATTATATATTAATTGTTTGCCTAATTGTTTTTTACATCCTAGTGACAAAAAATGCCCAGTTTTGTACCTTAAATCGAGTACATTCCATTTACGGCCGGGATACCAAATTTTTTTTTTTTTTTATTTTTTGGGCTCCAAAATAACCAGCTCTGTATCCAAATTCGGCAAAATAACGGTCCTTAATGTCATGAAATTAACAAAATATTCTTTAGTTTGATAATATTATAATATAAATACTTAAAAAGTTTTTTTTAGCTCTTTGTGGTTTCAAAGAAACACAGTAAACAAATATATTGTTTAAATAAAAAAATTACTAAATTGTTAAAAAACAAATATTTGGTTTAAAAAAATTGTATTGAACCGTTTATAAACTCAAGTTTTACTTATTAGTGTTGATATCCCCAAGCAATTTCTATTAAGCAAATAATTTTATTTTTATTTACCTTTAAGAATGAAAATATTAACAAATTGTGTTGTTCAACATTTTTATTCATTTATTTTATTCTGAAACCTCGGTTAGAACAGACTCATTTTTTGAATAATGATGAAAGAAAGTCAAAGGCCTGCAGAGATCGTAAACAATTTTTACTGTTTGTGGATAATAAAATTTTCTATTTGTAATATTTTATTCATTGTTGGTGAAAAAAAACAAAAACGCGACCACTTTCACAATTTGATTTACAATTTTTGCACTACTTTTCTATGCTATACATTTTAATTAAATTTAGCACTTCAAATAGTATTATACCTATATAGCGGAGAGACGGTTCACATTAATATGACCTAATAAAATAGCCTCAGGAGCGTACAGAATACGCAAATTTAAAATTCTTATTTTTTTTTAAGATGTAAATAACATTGCGTATATCATAGTAATACACTTTACCGGTGGATGTGCTTTATTAAAAGAAAACAAAAATTAATTAATTATTAATTACGAAACCGAGAAAAACAAACAAAAATGCTGAAATGTTTTTTCTTATTTCACAAATTTGAGCTTTAATTAGGATATTGATTTATGTGTAGGTATTATGTATGTTATGTTTATCGTTCCGTTATACAAATATGTATACTACTAGAAGACTAGACTGATTTTACATTTATTAAGTACATATATATATATATGCATGCGTTAGCTTGAGCTGAGCGTTAGATCGATCTAAGCCAAGCTGCTTTTAAAATTATGGTACTGGGGTATACATGCATTTAGTTAGTGCGAAGTGAAAGCAGTGTTTTCCATCCGTATTTCGCTTAGTACGAGTTAACAATTTAAAAGTCGTCATACCCGCTTAGTCCAAGTTTTTAGCTCGGTCTAACTCTGGTCGCACTATACCATTAGGTCGGCTTTTCTTGGTTTACCTGGGTGTATACAAGAGAGAATTAAAAAGATCAATCTGAGTTCCGCTCGAGCTAACGCGTGCATGTACATCTACTTATTGTATAACGTCGAAAAAAATGTATTACTTTTATCAGTATTTGTAATTATTCGGTTATTTGGAAAAAAAAGTTATAATGTTTGTGTTATTCAACGACATGCTGATAAAATCAACCTCCACAGTGACGAGTATGAATAGATGTATGAGATAATACTTTTTGGCATAATATGACGTATTAATATATTATAGGTAGTATTTGAAACTGTACTGGAGAAATAGGTTTTTAGGTGCAACTAATTCCCACAAAAACGGAGTTTGAATTTTTTAGTTTATCCTTGGTATCTTTTTGACATACTAAAAGTCTAGAAAAATTTAAGTATGAAAAATGCGTTTTTTGGTTTAGCACTTTTAAAATAAAGACGCGCATGAGTGGATTAACGAGATTTGCGTTACCTAAACGGTGACCAAAAAACTAAAAGCTAATGCAGTGTTAAAAATCATATTTTATCAATCAACATATTATGTTTTATACTACAAACGCATATTTTTTTTACATTAATTATATTGTCTGATATTATTTAATAATTATACCTGAATGTAGCCCACGGTATATAGTACTTACCGTCATACTCTTATCGTAGGATGGGACGTGCGAGATCCGCAAGACGAGACCTACAAAACGAGGCGGCACTGCGGAATGGGATAAAAAAAAGTAGTCCCGCATTCTTCTCTGCTATACATCTGCGTATATCAACTATAAGTGAATCAAGTTATTTATTTTAGTTCATATAAATCTTGATACATTTCTACGTATGATTTCACACATGTTTGCTGTTAAATGGTCATAGCGTTATTATTATTACTTTGTTTTTTCGAATCACAATAATAAAAGACCAGCACGCTGCTCCTTCAGCGTGTCAGTTTTTTATTGTAGTGATTGATCATTGTCGTTAGTCATACAATTGGTCATACCTACTTAAAATCACCTCCCCTGGGATCAAGTTGCATACCAATCGAGTTTCCAACCTTGACGAGCTGCCCGTCCGTGGACGGAGCTTCCAGCTAGTAGATAATAATAATATTAATAACAAGTACTCGCACAGTGTCGGATTGGCCCAACCGGCTAACGCCGGTCAAATTGGAAATAAATAAATAAAAAGCTCGGGTATAATCAATTATTGAATATTTGGAACCAAAAGAATTTCATAGCCAGTGGAGCCAATCCTGTGCTCACATTATTTGATTTTGTTTCAATGACGCACTTTCAGTAAATACAATAGACTAATCAGTCTATTAATCAGACTAATCAGTCTATTGTATTTGCTTTCAGGATACTTCACAGATCAATCAAGTCGACTCTTGACTGATAAGAGCTCATCTTTTCATGATCGAACTCTTCTGGTCAGTGTTGTCAGATTGGGTTTAAATTTTTTCAAAAATCGCAAACTGGGAAACAAACTGAAAAATAAAGTTAAACTGATGAGATCTAATTTTAGTGAATTGCCATTAGATTTCACACCTGAAGGAAAATTTAGTAACATAGGGAGCGACAAAGCTTCCTTCTCTCACGCAAAAAGTTTATAATAGAAGTTTACTTGTTTACCCTATATGGTTTCTACCGTCGAGATTTCTCGCTAATTCTCCAAAAAGAAAAGGAGAAAGTTTGACGCTAGCACCTCTACCGTTAAAAAAGTAAACTTCTATCTAAACGTTTTTAACTCTAGAGAACGCTATATAGAAACTCGATCTAGACAATTGCTGAATATTCAGTGAAGACAAGTTTTTGGTGTCAATATTTATCAAAAGATAGTTTGCACAATTTTTGGCCAAAGGTTATCGACTGACGTCATTAATTGTGCAAACATTACTTTGGATCAATTTAACCTCCCCCCCCCCCCAATACCATAAGTAATTCCAAAAAATCAATACGGATCTTCTTGAATGCAATAATAGCTCATTTTCATACCACAAACTATGTTGTAAAAATTTTGACCCAAGTAAAGATAAATTATGTTTTTTCGATTTTATTCCAAAATGTATGAATCCCAAAAAAATAACAAAACTGATCAAGTTATTAATATAATTTCAATTTTATTTTGGATTTTGGACAATGAATTTAAATTTTGGCGCCACGTGAGAAATTGTTTGCGGTTTTGGGCGTTTTTTCGCGACTTACCCTATTTTATGCTGTATTATTTTATCATGTAATCGATTCTTTAATTTATTATTTCGAATATCGATACCACCTCAAATGCTTAATTTACATTTGTAAATTGACAGAACCCTACTTTATTTTGCAGTTGATGTCATTTTCATTACGCTAGTAGCACTGGTAGCACTCGCATTTTACAGAGGGAGCTGACAGCTGACAGTATTTTAGTAATAATTTTAGTGAATTATGTAACGAAGAAGTGGGTACTGGTAACATGCAAGATTTTAGGAAAAACTAACCGAAAGTTAACCTCCGAAATTTTTATTAAAACATCAATTGTTTAAAATGGGAAATTAAAATTGACAGATTGACACGCGATTGATGATAATCGTCAAATAAAATAGTAAATTTCGCCGAGAATACAGACCAACCTCAAAATCTTAGTAAACCTTACAAAATCTAGAAGTAAATTGTTTTCGTCATCATTGACCATTTGTCCGATACTCGACCGATTTATCATCAGATATTTCAGGTGTTTTATTTGACTTTATAATTATAATTTTGAAGCAAATATGTATAAGATAATTGTCAGAGGAGTACCACTTGGCATATCAAAACAGGTATTTATATTTTTATTTTTTCTAAAACCAATTTGTTTTATAAAGTTATTCCATTATATTCATGATTCATTAATCAAAATAGAAATAATGATGTGTCATTTTAGAAATTCTCGCAAAAATATGTTAAATATTACAAATCGATTCGACATAAATCAGATAAGCCTAACTTATGTCCACCTCCTGTACCTAAACCAGGTACTAGTACCGGTTTAATATACACGGTGGGGGCTGTTACTTTAATAACTGGTGGTACCGTGGCTTATGCAAATTATAATCCTGAATTCAGAGAGTGGTTGGGCGAAAATGTTCCCTTCAGTGAAGAATTCATTAGATTTATACTTCAAGAGGATCGTTCTTACCTTCAAAGCTTTATTGCTCTACTCGATGCAATTAAAGAATCCTTTTTACGTTTTATTAAAAACACTTTCAGTAAGCAAGAAAAAATTTCCCACGTTCCTAAAGAGTATACACGTGAGTCATTAAAGTAGTGTTGATGAAATTATGAAAATAATCGTTTTTTAGCACCTGCCCCGGCTTTCTCGAGTTTAGCAAAAGAAAAGGAAAAGGAACCACTGTATTCTGAAATTCGAGTCGAACGAATGATTCCCGGCAGCAACGAACCAAAAATTTGCATAGGTAAGTGTTTCTTAAGCCCCATTCAGATAGGACATTGTATTTTATGTAACAAAATTTCACTGATCATTCATGTAAAACTTGAATGTTTTTATTTCGATCATTGAATGTTTGAGCATGCTTTTAAGAGGGAATCATAACCGTAATAATGTGAATTATGGTGTCTCAAATTTTGAAAAACTTGCCAGCTCTTCTTAAGTGGTTGTAGCATTTATGTTGGATCATAATTTATACCACACAAATACAATGCCTTTTCTGAATGCAGTAAGCTCAATTTTAATATTTTACTATTGTTTAAAAGATGATGAAAAGCCAGTACCTGAAGAATTGTTAGAAACGCACCCTAAAAGTATAGCAGATTTAGAATCAAAAATGGCACGAACCGCATGCGATACTGTTTTAACATTTGATAATGCCGTGAAAGCATTAAAAACGTATAATGCTGATGTTCAAAGAATAATCGAAGAGTCCATTGAACGTTTAGACGAATCTGCTTGGAATTCATTGCGTGAATCTACAAAAGAAAAACAGGAAAATTTTGAAAAAGCCAATAAACTGTTAGGAGAAACCAACGAATTGGTGAAAAAACTAAAAGAGTTACTTAAGGATCCAAAAGTTTGTGCGCCGGATGTTATTAAAGAGCAAGCTAAATTTAACATCAAGAAAGTTGTGGAAGATGTAGAAAAAGCAAAGAAAGAGTTAGATAAGGAACGAACCAAGACCAACATTACGGATAAGTATTGGAAAAAAGTGGAAGAGGCTAGAAATCACTTTATCGATGAAATTGAAATACTTTTTCCAAGTGTTAATATTAAAGATAAGAAATTGGAATTGCAAGGTGGAGAATTAGATTTATTTATTTTACACGCCTTTGCGAACGTTCTGTATTATCAAAAGGAACTCTACAAGATGCAACTAATTGAAGATCAAAAGATAAAAATAGCTATGGATTCGGCACGAAGGGGTAACAAAGACATCTTGACGGACACCCAAATTCAACATCTTGTAGACAATGAGAAAAAAAATTTAGAAGAAGATTTCCAAAAACGGGTAAGCTTTGTTTTCCTTTAATGAAAAGTTTACTACTAATAGTTTTTTAGTGTTTGCGTTTGCGCGTGGATTCGGAACGTGAATTGAGAACGCAATTGAAACTTCAATCGGAAACGTTTAAAGACCATTTAGAGGAAGCTATAAAAACTAGGGAAATAGAACTGCAGAGGGATTTTGCTCGTCAAATTAATGAAAAAGTTACCGAAGAAAGGTGCAAATTTAAAATGCAGTTATCTGCTTTAGCTGGTCGAGTTAAGGGGATGGATGATGCGTTAAAAGGTAGGTTTTGTTACTAATCTCAATATTTTTATTCATTTAATTACTCTTAATAAGAGCATCAAAATTTTAAATTGTACAAAATAAAATATTTTTGTTGGGAACGTTTCTTTTTCAAATCTTATCATAATTTCTTCGTTTTATGCTGCTAATTTATTACAAAGGACCGGATCAGCAAGGTATGATTTATATTTAAGTTCAACATTGTGAAGCACAAGCAGAATATAGCAACAGTGCCCAACCCTATAATTGTTTCTAGCTTCGAAATGTGGAAACTTTTGGATGCTTTACTCAATATATATGGAGTTTTGTAAACTCCTCTAATCTCAACTCACCTTAAGAACATGCTTATTTTTTTATAATCCTGATTGTAAACTTCCCTAATGTTGAGAGATCTATTGGGTAATACGATTTAAAAGCTTAGATAGGAAGTTTTAGTTTTGTTTTCTGTAATATTTGGCTATAAAATATATTTTATAGTGTAATACAAATGATCTCTGAGGGAGTTTACAAACGTTTGTTCAAAATATGAAAAAGAACTGGAATTGCTTTATTACAGTGCAATAATCAGTCATATTATTTGTTCTTGTAAATTAATTTTTTATCATAAAAAAATTATGTAAGTTAATAATCTTTTCAGCACGTATGGAGAGTGATAAATACGCAAGGCAAGCTCAAGTGTTGTGGAGTGCATGCCAATCTCTCTTTCGAGCTTTGAAAGCTGGATGTCCAGGTTTACCGTGGACCGAACAATTGAGACCTTTAGAAGCTGAAATTACGGCCGTAAAAAGAGCGGCAGGTAAGTTTAATTCTTGTAAAAAATTGTTGTTTGATAATAAAATATATTTAATTGAAGCTAAGGGAGATGAATTGGTCAACGTAGTGTTGGCTGGTATACCGAAAGAAGCAACAGAGAGAGGCGTTTTTCCCGAAGATGCACTTAGAGAGCGTTTTCTAAATGTCGAGAAATCGGCTCGCCAATTGGCTTTAGTTCCAGAGGGTGGTGCAAGATTACCTTTACATATTTTGTCATTTTTACAATCAATTCTGCTTTTGAAATCAGCAAATCCGATTCCTCAAGCAGAACTTAATGACGAGAAAGTAGATTTTAGCACTCTTACGACTAATGACATTTTACAAAGAGCTAGGTAAAAATTATAGGAAATTGTGGCTTTTGGTGAGTCTTTATTTTACTGTATTTTTTAGGTATTGGTTAGATAGAGGAGATTTTGCCCAAACATTGCGGTATATGAATTTATTACAAGGTGCTTCTCGCTGTGTGGCACTTCAGTGGATGAACGAAACAAGAATTCTTTTAGAAACGCAACAAGCTGCCAATACACTGATGGCACATGCAGCTGCAAATGGACTTCAGTTTCTTTCTTGATAAGCTTTAAATTGTTATTGTAATATCGTAATGTAATAAAGTCCGCATGTTTAAACAGTGCAGTAGATAATTGCATTTTGAAAATGTCAATGTTGTTACAACAAAAATAAAAAGTATGTCATAGTTATGAAATTATCTTGAATTTATTAGGTAGTTTTTGTGCTCTAAAAAAACTTGAATTAATATTTTCATTTCAGTATTAATGGTCTTACAAGGAAAATTAAACTACAAAATTAAAGAATTAAACAAAACTTAACTAAACGATAAAATATTAGAAGTTTAACCGTAAGTAAAGAACAATATACAAGGAAATATACGTTATTTGTTAAAATTCTAATATTTTAAGTTTTGTTTAATTCTATATTTTACAACACATACTAATATCACACCCTAACTCTTGAAAATTTTTTTTTCGTTATTCCGGGTTATAAATGAACTCTTAACGTACCTGTTTTGAGAACTATAAAGGAGGTCTTTTCTTGAAAGGTCACCTCAAGGGGGACCGACCCGAACTTTATTTTGTTCTAGAACAAAATAAACCTAACTTTTATTATGTCCTAGGACTATAAAAACCTAACTTTATTAGGTCCTAGGACTTATAAAAACAGTCTTTGTTCGGGTACCTGCCCGAACATGTTCATCTGTTCGGGTGAACTCATGTTTTTTGCTTATGTTATTATTAACTTGACAAATGACTTGCGACCTTCACGCCATCTATCGATAGTTATCTCAGAGCAAAAAAATCGTGAATTTTGTGGGATATTATCCCCAATATAACGAAATTACGACACCTTTAGTTAAAAAATTGGCAATTAAGAGGGGCACTTTTTTCAGGGCCCTTTTAATTTAATCAACAGATGGCGCCTACTTAAATATTCTTATAAAATACTAGGAGGCTTTTGTATTTAAAATATAGCAAATTCGTTGAGATAATACTATTCTATAAACAATATTCTTGGTCTTAAGCTATTTTGAGTTCGTATTGAGTATGTTAATACACACTCACGAAGAAAGATAATTAAACTTTAATTATGAATTGTGTTTTTATAAATAAATATTACGAACCCAAAATAGCTTAAAACCAAGAATATTGTTTATAGAATAGTATTATCTCAACGAATTTGCTATATTTTAAATACAAAAGCCTCCTGGTATTTTATAAAAATATTTAAATAGGCGCCATCTGTTGATTAAATTAAAAGGGCTTTGAAAAAAGTTCTCCTCTTAAATTAAGTGTTACTTTATATTTATTTACAAAATCATAGATTTAGATAATATCCGACAAAATTCGAGATTTTTTTTGCAATAATTGCATAACGTGACCATCCGTCCGTCAATACGACGGACCGTCCGTCATTTCAACATGCTGTCCGTCAGACCAAATTGTCCGTCATTCGGAAATTTCAAAAGAAAATCATCCTTTTTCGCTCCAAAGAGACAAACATTGACAAATGACTTGCAACCTTCACGCCATCTATCGATTGTTATTTTAGAGCTATTATATAAAATCGCGAATTTTGTAGGATATTTTTCCCGAAATAACGAAAAATTGTTCATATCACTCGGGCGATAAGGGTTTTTACCCTTCGGTCGGTTATTCACTCGCCGCTGCACGGCTCGTCTCATAACCTGTCGACCTCAGGGATGAAAAGAGTCCCTTTATCGCCCTAGTGATATAAACTACTATTCTATGAAATTAAAATATACAAATATTACTTGGCTGGCAAATTTTTATTTTTTAGTTACTTATTTAGATATCAAAGTACAATACAATGCATTTCAGCCTTTTAAATTTGGAATACTTTCTTCTTCTTCCTCTTGATTTATGGCTTGTTATTTCCAGCATCTGCTTCGTTTCTTTGGCAGTGCTAGATCTATGAGCATATAAATTGTTTAACATCTCAGGAGTACCACTGACTTAACGTGCCTTCCGAAGATTACCTTACAGGTAATCAGAAGATTACCCGAAGATAACCTTACACTCGCAGTACACTAAATAAACAATAACAACGTTGTCTGTGGATTTAGTTCAACCGGCAACCGTTGGTGGCGTATCGCTTATCTTGAATCGCCTATACTCTGTTTTATTTAAGAGGGGCATTTTTTTCAGGGCCCTTTTAATTTAATCAACAGATGGCGCCTACTTAAATATTTTTATAAAATAAGAGGAATTTGCTATATTTAAAATATAGCAAATTCGTTGAGATAATACTATTCTATAAACAATATTCTTGGTCTTAAGCTATTTTGAGTTCGTAATATTTATTTATAAAAACACAATTCATAATTAAAGTTTAATTATCTTTTTTTGTAAGTGAGTGTGTTTTGACATACTCAATACGAACTTAAAATAGCTTAAGATCAAGAATATTGTTTATAGAATAGTATTATCTCAACGAATTTGCTATATTTTAAATATAGCAAATTCCTCTTATTTTATAAAAATATTTAAGAAAGCGCCATCTGTTGATTAAATTAAAAGGACCCTGAAAAAATGCCCTTCTTAAGAAAAATGTAAAACGTTTGCACTAAACGGATAACCTTTAAATGTTAACCAATGAAATTGCTTTGAATAAAGACTCAATCACAATAAGGAAATTATACGAGATTTAGTGTTTATTCAAAGCAATTTCATTGGTTAACATTTAAAGGTCATCCGTTTAATGCAAACGTTTTACATTTTTCTTAAATAAAACAGAGTATAGTCATAAGAAAGTTTCCCTTCTCCGAATTTGAACCTGGTATTGTGCATTCGCAGTTAATCGCGTTACCTACATGGCAAATGACCGTCTCTTGAATACTTTGTTTTTACAAAACAAACATGAAATTAACAACGGAATCATTTAGATTAAAAGGAACCTACATATTTGTAAGTTTGATATCTGAAAAAAATGTATCCAGTGTCGATTTACTTATTTGCACCCAAGCGTAAAAAAATGAGAATTTTCAACGTAAATATATTTTACACCACTCGGTGCGGTTCGTGCACCTCGGCTCGCTACGCTCGCCTCGTCTTCAAATCTCCGCCCTCGCTTGTAAAATCTCGTTTTACGGCCTTGTGACGAAAACTACTAATTTCGTTATTTCGGGTGTAAAGTGACTACTTTACGACCTGTTTTGCGGTCGTAAAGAAGGTCTTTTCGTCACAGGCTACCCGAAGGGGAACCGACCCGAACTTTTTTCAGTCTTAGGACAAAAAAACACTCTTTGTTCGGGTACCTTCGGGCTATTAATCCCCTCGCCGCTGCGCGGCTCGTCTCATATAAACTACGCCCTCGGGGATAAAAAACGATCCTTTAAGTCCTAGTGATATAAACTACTATTTCAATTATCTATAAAGATGGATGGTACCTACTGTAGGTAGTCTATAATTTAAATTGCACATTATAAATTAATTTTACCTTGTTGATTGATAATAATATAATTAAATTTATATTTTTGTCTTTAAAGTTTAAAAAGTTAATAATTCTTAAGTAATATAAATAGTGTTCACAAAATGTGTGTAGAAATTGTTTGGGCAACTATTTAAATTTGTTTCTGAGAAATGAATCCTTTGCTGTCTTCCAGGACATCAAAAAAGTCAGTTAAAGCAACCAAATATCGAACTTTGAACATAATCGGCTGTGCAATTATAGCTTTGTACAAGAATATTTGTGCAATGTCGAATTTGTACAATTTCGAACTTTGTTCGGGCAAGGGCAATGAAATTAAAATTTAAAAGAATTCAACAATTGTAAAATAATTTATTTATGTATAATGTAAAAAAAATTGTAATTTATGTTGAAATATGTGGTAAATTATAATATCAAACTAAATTAAGAACTTTTTTACTTATAATATTAATAATTACTAACTATAAATAAAATTAATAGCTTATTAAGATAATAATTACTTATTATGTAATAAGTATCTGGAAAACCCGTCCACGGGTAGCTGGCTGGTGGATCACTTTTTTTAGCAATATTTAATTAAAAAAATATCGTGTCCTAACACTTTTGCTAAGCTCGACCAGTTAATTTCTCTTTTAACGGTCTTAATTAAAAAAAAATAGTTTGCTAATATTGACAATATTAATTGTTCGTGTTCAAACGTCCTCGCTCGCAAAAGTGATGATAATTTATTGAAAAAATAAAAGTTGAATATTAAATTTTCTGAATAATAAATTGCCAACGGAAACCTCTGTTTCCTTTTCCTCTATTACTTTATAATCCAACGATCTAATCACCAATAGACCAATCCGTTTTCTTCGATTCATATTCTAAAGTTTATAATTTTGCCTTTTTTTCTCCTCAGCTTTCGAAACCCATTGAAATATCAAATGAAAATAAAGATACAAAGATGACAATAACGTCAACTGCATACATTTTCAATTTTACGTAAAAATCAAGTTTGCTAAAAAAAAATAAAAGTCTATATCATCACAACGTCAAAATCACAAAAAGAGTGTATTAATGAAAAAGAGTGTATTAATGACGTCCATTAATACATCCTTTTTTAAACAAAATAATTCATTAATATCAAAATTAATAAACGGTCAACGAAAAAATAATTTAACACACTTTTTAAATTACGTTTGCACATAAAAACGATAGATAGCACTTTGAAACGTTGTAAAAAGCTTCAATTTAAACCAATAGAAAACTTAAAATAAAATTTTAACTGTACTGATTGGTTTAAATTGGAGCTTGATCCATGGTCAAAGATGATCCTTTTTTATACAACTGGCCCTTAGAGTTACAGAATGAGCAAATCCTTTACCTAAGACATCCTTTACCGCGCCGTTTCGTAAAGATCGATCTTAAAGGACGGCCTCTTTCTAAAGGATCCTTTATAAATACAGAATAGGTTTAGCCTTTACGTAAAGGCATCCTTTCCGTAAAGATCCTTTAAAAGTTAGAGAATAGAAAGTTAGAGAATAGCCCTAAAAGCCAGAAAGCAAAACTAAATGAGTTATGGTAATCTTTAACTTTTAGTTTTATACTACATGTGTAAAATGAAATTTATTTATAAAATGTCTTTGTTAATTTATAAAAAATAATTTGTTAATTTTTAAAAAATAAAAAAAAATTTAATCATAAAATTCAAACTCTTTTCAGTTGCCAGTTGTTCCGCGGCAAGTCGACCGCGGCGAGTTGTCTTAGACCCCCGTTTAACGTAGACCGTGCTTTCCATTGTCCGTAAAATCAGGAACATGTTTTATAAGGAATTTTAATAAAATAGAGGATTAGGAGCGCATGCTTTTGTGGTTAGCAAAGCAAGGTAAGGTTATACTTTTGTCCACGTTCGAAAAAGATTATATTTATTATTTAAAACTTCATAATGCTCAACGGGTAGCTTCTACTACTACGTTTATAATAAGTAGGTACTATGTATATTGTTTTGTTCTATTGCAACTGTAAATTCGAGGGTAAATTCAATTAGAAAGCGCCTTCTTGGTTTTATAGTTGTTTTATTGACTAAGTTAGATTTCCTCTAAACAAAAGACGCTTATATTAAACAAAGCAAAAGTGATCTTTACAATGCTCTGGGTTTTAATAAGCTTAAAGTTCAAAGCAGATATCAAACTAAATATGCATATTATTATTTATTTTCATTGTGTTAAATTGTACAATTTTAGCTGTATACTTTTAATCAAATACAAAAACTTAATTTATGTGTGTCATACATTTTTTTAATTTTGTCAATTTTTCAAACTGGAAGTTACATTTTTTCCCCCAAAAATTTTGGGTTATTTATCCAAGGCTTGAAAAAGTTCTGCAAATTGTTTCATTCTTGTAATTGTAAAAACACAACACCTTTATAATTTTAAACTAATATTTAAAAAAATTGAAAGTGAATGAAAATGTGTAGCTAAAATGTGGTAATTTCTATATGTGAAGAATAAAGCCTACGTGTGTGTTTTGATAAAGAAATCGATAGAAAGTATGGTATTGTGTAGATTTTGTCAACAAAACTGAATATTTACTTTTTATGCTGGAAACCTATTCGACAAAAGTTGCTATTTTAACAATACGCCAAATTTAGCCAAATATGAAAAGTTTCCAAATGTATAACAATGATTTAATGGATCGCTCTGACAAACTGATTATTCTCTAAAAGTTTTTTCGTCGCTGAACACCAGAGCTTATAGTTTGTTACAGTTTTCGTGAAAAGTGTGTTTGTTTTAAAAAGTTAGTTTTTGTAGTCACTTTGTGACAACAATTTAACAATGTTAGAACATAGGCACAGAGCCAGTTTTTTTTAACTACGATTCCA
Source organism: Rhagonycha fulva (assembly GCA_905340355.1). Classification (NCBI taxonomy): domain Eukaryota; kingdom Metazoa; phylum Arthropoda; class Insecta; order Coleoptera; family Cantharidae; genus Rhagonycha; species Rhagonycha fulva. The sequence goes on from HG996559.1 coordinate 9,027,660, forward strand.
AGTGTTTGTTCTCATGTTCTCATTGTTATAAAATATATCACAATCATAAAGAATGGCATAAAAATTATATCTTATTCATAGAAAAGCACATGCTGCTTTACGCGATAATAATGGTAACCTGGAAAGGCAAATTTTTAACTATTTTATTTTTACCCAAATTCATGTTTTGCAGTTAATTAGAAAATTTATTGCAAAATGTAGACGAATCCGCGTGGTGAGGTTGAAATTTTACTGAACCGCATTTAATGAAAATTTTGGTAAACATATTCATGAACTTCGGTGCTGATTAGCATTTGATCGAACTAGATCCACAACTTTTAGTCTTCTACATGAAATACTACCTAATTTTGTAAAGGTTACAGAATATATTATTGGGAAGTAGAACCGTTTATTATATAAAGTTATATATTGAGGGCGGATTTATATGTATTCACATGTTTGCGCATATAACTTAATATTTAACTTAATATTAATCGCATAATATGGTCCATATTTGACAATTTTCTTAAACTTTTCAATTAAAAATTGATATAATTGAAAATTAAGTAAAAATAATCTTTTGTTTTGTACCTCTCTATCAAGGGCTAATCCGGGGGGAGGAAGGGCGTTGCCCCTCTATTGGAAAAATGATGCATTAAAAATATAACGTAAAAACTAAAATTACTGAAAAAAATTTTAAAATAAACAATATAAACAAAGACATTTTAAGGCTGCATAACACTTGTACCGATTTGTTAACTTTGGTAACAACTCATTGTTACTCATACAGCCTTAAAATGCAATTTATTTATAAAATGTCTTTGTTTATAAGTGATGTTCCGACCAGCTACTCAATTATTAATTCTTTGAACGCTCGATACAAAACATAGAAACGGACCTGAAACATGCAAATTTTTCCATCCACGGTTTTTATAAGCCATGGACTAAATCTATTTAATTGTCAAAAAGTATCCGGAGGACTTCACCAAATGTAAGCGTTCAAAAAGTTAATCATAAAATTCAAACTCTTTTCAGTTGACGGCGGCGAGTTAGTCAGCGGCGAGTTGAGCTGGGAGCAAGTTGGCTCGCGACGAGTCGGCCGCGGCGAGTTGTCCCAGCCCCTTAGTCCAATAGTAATTTTTCATAGAAGGGTGGGGGTTGAAAGAAAAGCAATAACTAAGATTGAACCGAATTTTGTGTGGTATGTCTACTTTGTTTCTCGAACATTAATTCTCTACTTCTAAGTTTTATCAATTATATGAAAAATATATAGAAAGAAGTAAATACATCTTTTGCAACTTTTCAGTTTATTTAAAATTTGTATTATTATTATTATTGAAATCTCCATGATACATCACATGGAAAATTCAAAATTCATCATCGCTTGGTATATGTGCACATTTCCCTAATTCTAATGGAAATGTACATTGTATAATACATTTACCATGAGCGCCGGTGTAACCGGAAATTTTTACCCCAATGAAATTTTACCCCCTGGTAAAAATTCCCTAGTGAAATTTTACCTCCTAAATTTCCCTAGAGAATTTTTACCGGGGGGTAAAAAAGTTCAAAATAATCTCAGTGAATTTTTATCCCCTTAAGAAATTTTATAGGTAAAACAGAATTTTTATTACTGTTTATGTATCAAATTCGATTATATTATATTCTGAGATACTAAAATATCTTCCTCAGATTTTGGAAGAATAAAAATAAATAAAATAAGATAATTTATTAGTTAAATAGTAAAAGAAATAGTAATATAGGGTAGGGCGCGAAAACTCCCCACATTTCATAAAATCGCAGTGAATCATGATAGATAATAGATCTACGGTACCATAACTAAGATATTATAACAATTGGAAATAGAAATGAAAAGAAAAAAATTGGAATAGATATAACTACACTTCCCGAAGTAGATGGGTTTAAATATATCATTGTAGCAATTGATTACTTTAGTAAGTGGTCCAAAATCAAGGCAATAAAGAATAAAACTGCCGAAGTTGTTGCTCGATTTTTGTTTGAACTTATGTATTTGCATACATTCGTGTATGTCAATACAAATAAACGACCAAGGTAGGGAATTTGTTAATCAAGTTTTTAATCAGCTCCATATGTTATCGAAAACTCAGCAACGGGTAACGTCTGCATATCACCCGCAAAGCAATGGACTTGTAGAAAGACAAAATAGAACTAAAAAAATAAACTTCTTAAAACATTATATAAAAAAGAAAACGTTAGCAAATGGCCAGATGTAATTGACGGAGTTCTTTTTGAGCATCGTACTGTACGTCAAGAAACCACGAAATTTTCTCCTTTTTTCCTGCTATATAACAGAGATCCGAAACTTCCTGTTGATATTGAAATGGATAAAAGGAAGATGGAGGAAGTAACGAAATGAACGAAATTTATCGAATGGAAATGGACGTTGACGACGTTAAAGTGACAAAAGAAACAGATTATAAAATGGAACATAATATATTCGATGAAAATAATATTGAAAGAAATCTTGCAACAATGTTAGAAATTCAGAAGTGTATATTTCAGAAAACCGCCGAAAATATAAAAGAAAGTCAAGAAAAGCAAAAAACTTCTTATGATAAGCGCCGTGCAAATACAGTGAAATTTAAAGTTGGAGAATCGGTACTGGTACGAAATTGTAGACATGATCGCAAAGGTGGTTGGTGTGGAGACCGGCCTAAACACCTGTTATCAATCAAGGTTGACTGTATCTGTTATTGCTATTGGATATAAATCATTATTTTGTAACGTTTATGTTGTGTAAGTACCGTGAAGTAATGACTCGATATAAATTGTATTCTTAGTCAGTAGATATCGAGTACTCGAGGCATAAAGTACGTTATTAATAAATTGGGAATCAAATAAATCTAAAGTAGTGTTTTATTTAATAAACCTATTATTACAGTGATCCAGGGTAGCACAGTTGGGCAAAAGCACCCTAAACAGAAGCACCCTAAGCAAAAGCACCCTAAACAGAAGAAAAACAGAACATATCTTAATGGTGTACCATTAAGATATTCTAAGCAGTGGCAACTGCATTTTACAGTCGAAAGTGGGAAAATCTTTGAAAAAAGAATATCCTATCAGTAATTTAAAACATTACCATGACAACGGATTTCAAAAAAAAATGGGGAAAATGAAGAACATGATGCATCGTGGAAGAAATTTATTGTATTAAGGAAAAATCAAAATTTCGTTTCTGTCCTATAAATAATATTAGGCAAAAACTACTTTGTGAATGCAAAGCCAGAAGAAGAAAAAATTAATTATATAATTTTTTAGATAAATTAGCTAGCTAATATTTTTCTTGCTATTTATTTATACATTTCTTGTATCGAAACTTAAGAAGGTACGTGAACTCGAGATTTTTAAAAAAATTTTATTTTTCTGCATATTATACAATTTGTACATGCGGTGTACATGTGCATGTTCTCTTGGTTTTGTTAATGGTAGTAATTCAGCAACTGGGAAGGGACCGCTGGCTCAATGTGGCATTCGAAACACGGAGAATTTGTCATAAGAAAGTTTTACTTGCTCCAGGTTTGAATCTGGTACCCTGCATTTGCAGTTGATTGCGGCAATGACCGTCTCTCTTTAAAAACCACTCGATGGCATTCAAAACTTTCGGCTTAATCGTAGGATTTTGCTTTTACAAAAAAATTAACAACTAATGAGTGAATGGGGATAACCAGTAAGCAGGAAAGTTGTGTAAATGAGGTTACGATATTTACAGAATTAAGAATTAAGAAGAAAGATATTTACGGATTTGCAGAATCTTAATTGTAATTAATGAATATATAATCAATTACAATATTGTGTCGATGTTCTTTCGGTTATTTTTCATAAGTTAATATTCTCATATAATAATAAACTCATAATTTTTGATACTACAAAATAATAATGTTGCTGACAACGTATATCTTCTGATTTTATCCATTTTGGAAGTTTCTTTGCTTATTCCTTTATTTTATTCTCTCCTCTGCAGGTTATCACAACATTTACCCGACTTTAAACATTTATTTGATTTGTTATTAATTGAATTAATTTCTTGGGATTATTTAATAAAAATTCACATAATGAACGATAACAATTCATTAATTTTTATTTGTTTTCTTTACAACTTAAATTATAGAAAGTAAAAATAAACATCTGCAAATAGGATGTGGAGTTTTTTCATAATTTTTTATTTTATAAATCACCCTCATGATGTAGGATGTTATGGATTTGAAAGTACATGTTTTTCCCTTGTAATAAGAATTAAAAACGATACTTTTAATACATTTTATTAATTACTAATAATTTTATAAATTGCATTAAGATAAGCTGAAAATTTATTCTAGATAATAACGATCGTAATTCTTAAGTAGGTACATACTTTATACAAGAATTTGATTAATCTTGTTTTACTTACTTGTAAAATAGACGTTATCGCGGTCGTAATAAAACAATCCTGACGCTTTAGCTGAAAATCAAATTCTTAATTCAGATTTCTAAGACAAATTGATTCTATGCAAAACAAAATTTAAATTTTTATCTTTTTAACTTCTTATACTTTTAAAATTTTTTACTTTATCTTTAAAGTAATCAATAACTTGAAATTTTGTTATAACTAGTATTCATAGTTCTCTATGCACCTTAAATTATACAGTCATACCTTGTTTAACTTTTAAATACAAAAAAAATTAGTTTTGTGTTATGTTTTGGCGTAATTTGATAGACACGACTGAGCTTTTCTATATTTTCTTACATTATTAAGGAAAGTCTGTCTACTTTTATTCAAGTTTATAAATTGTTTGCTATATAAAATTGTAGCTACACAAACAAAGAAATAAAAAGGAAAATGAAAAAGATGTTGATTGTTCACTTTGTTTGTTGGTTTTTATTATTAATTAGTTCATTAATTTCATTTAAACTACTATTTATACATGTTAGCACTGAATTTTTTCTCATGAGAATAATCAATAGAGATTACCTCCCTTTGCTTTTTACTGAGAAAAGTTGCTTATTTTATTTAACAAGCAAGAGATGAAACTTTTGAAATAATTAGTAGAGTAAATAATTTGTAATAAGAACTAATTAAAAAATATTTATGGTGGATAGTGTTTAATTCTACATGACTTATGAGTCGACATTATTTCTGTACGGACACAATACCTAATTTTTAAATTGTACATTACAAATTGTTACAATCTTATACGTCACTACGACACCTGCAACAGATTAAATTGTCCGGTAGCTCGTCGTAGGGCCGCAGGTGATTTAAATTGGTGTCGTAGCGGTAGATGTTAAAATAAAAAAAAATAATTAGTTGAGCGCCACTGTCATAAGATATTAATAAAATTTGCATCGGATTGACTAAATTAGATGACAGACTAATTTTCATCCGCGACGTAACTTTTGAAAATAACCACACCTTATAAAATTTTGTAAATTGAAATTTCCTTACAGTTGAGACTTTCCTAAAAATATGGTTTGCAAAATGCAAAGAAAACAAAAACGTAAGAACAAAATAACACATATATTAAAGATAATAAAAATAAACAAACACAAAAATAAATATAAACAAATTATATATGTACAGTGTGTTATGAAATTAAATTTTATAATGTGAAGAAAAAGAAATAAAATAAATAAAAATAAATGTTGTTTAAATTCTAATATTTAAAATTAAAAATTAATAATAATAAATTTTGGGCCCAATAGATTTAATTAAAAGATAATAATTCTTAAAAATGAAATTATTAAACTAAATTTAATATTAATAGAACAAAATTTTAAAATTAATACACAAAACAAAACAAAAATCAAAGTAAAACACGCACTGTATTTTCGACGATAAAAATATATTTTTCACTTACTACTTGATGAACTTGAATTTTTCTTTCATCTCTGGAAACTCCAAATTACAAATGATATAAGGTGGTTTTCTTTAAAATCGGTAAAATCGGTAGGCGGTATAATACTTCATTCAAATTAATTAACCATTGTTAAACACATCCCTCAATTTCGGAGGCAATTTTGAATAATACTTCAATTTTTGAACTTCACGAAAGTTTGTATAAATGTTGCATTACATAATTTTTAATTATTTCCCGAATATTGTCGGTTATTTAATAAAATAATATTTGGAAAATTATCTTATAATAATTTTCTTTTCATACGATACTTTAAATAATATGCAAACACTTCCGATAAAAGTTTTTAAATTTTCACAACAGTTTTAACTAATTTTGATTTGCCGATTTATTTTAAATTTGAATTAATTCGAAACACTTGTGTTTTTAAAAGAATTAACTTAATTGAATTTTAATTCCGCATAAAGCGAACGAGTATCTTAAGTTTTATTCTCAAAAACTTGAACGAAACTCCCCTAATTTTTGATAACTACCTGTATATATAAAATTACTTAACCGTTCCCCCACTAAAAATATAAGAAAATTTTGGACATTTTTACAAACATGTAAGATTGTTAGCATAACTCTTAGGCGCTTGACTGTCCATCAAGTAAGAAAAACCATCCACCCCATTAATTTTAATTACTTTCTCCCCTAAACCCAGTGCTACAAAAACTATTAAACTTTGAATATGGTATTGTTTCTGAATTGTTTCCCATAAAACTAATAAAATTTTATTGCAATATATGAAAAAACATTAAAAATACTCGAAATAAAGCAACCTCTTTTCAATTTTTAATTGCTTAACATAAACCCCTTAAGCCAAGATTTTGTTACATATGAATATGAAACAAAATGTCATTGTTCGACACGTGAAAGAAAAACATAATATTCTACAAAGAAGAAAAGATTGTAATGACTAATGATGCATGGAAGGAAAATATAAAATTTATATAATGAAGAATGGACATTACTAACACGAGTAAACAAAACTATTAAAATAATACAAAGAACTTAAGAAATTGAATATTGAAGTTTTAAAATAAATATAAAATTTATACTTTGTAGCAACTCAGTTAATTTTTTTACTTATTTATTTAAAAAAACAAAGGAATCTCAAAATACTCTAACACCCCCTCTAGTCGAAGATTAATTCCCCGAATTGATCTCAACAATAAGTTCCCACTAGACAAAACGCATAATAGAGAAAGAAAAGAAAAAAAAACAAAAGTTTTCTAAATGTTCTATATATAACCAACACATCAAAAGTCTTAATAAAATTGTAATGTTTTAAATAAAAAAAAAATAATTATGAAATCAACCCTCCAAAATTTTGAAATTGAATTTAAAATATAACCCCACAAAATTCCGAAAAGTAAATGAATCCCCTCCCAAGTGATAAAATAAAAAATTGATGTAACTATCGTTGCCAAATAGCTAAGTTACTTTGGAAAAATAATACTGCGCACGAAATAATCCACCCCCTATGCGCAGGACACATTTATCTTACGACTACAAGCATCATGTTTAAATGGTAACAAAGCAAATTACCCTAAAATTTTTCTGCCAAATGTAAAAAAAAACAGACACAAACAAAGCGGACAAGTGAAGCCTGATTCCCATTTTGCGTAACCATACATAACCTATGTACATCATTTATAGTAAAAGTTAAACTAAATTTACGGAAATACAAAAATTAACTAATCTAAATAAAATATCAAATTTTAACTGGAACCCTAAAAAAACTAACTATCTTAAATAAAATTACACAACTAATCTAAAAGAAAAATAATTTAATATTTACACAAAGGAATGAAATTGTTGCTAAAATTTAACTAAAATAAAATTAAAATAAAACGCGAAAAGATAGTTCAGGGTTATATCAAGAACAACCGATAAGATGGTCTAACGTTATGACTGACGATACGATAATTAAACGTCAAATGAATACGATACGATACGAAAATTAAAAGTCATAACAACGCTACTAATTGTTTAGATAGTTTAACGTCATATCAAGGACGTAAGTAACCATAACGTAAAACCATAAAAAAAAATATAGATTTTTTTTTTTTTAATGAAAAGAGTAAGTAACCCAAATTAGTAAAATATCCTATTAAGTATAATGCACAAGCATTTGTCGTAACGAAAGAGGCGTTATTTAAAACAGTATCACATAAATCCAATCTGATAGATTGACACAAAAAGCAAAACGATAAAAATTTTACGATACGATAAAATTACGATACGATAAAAGTACGATACGATAAAATTACGATACGATAAAATTACTGTTTCTCACCAATTCGATACAAAATTACAGAATTTTTGGTTACACTACTTCTAAACTTAAAATTTTAAACATATTTAAAAAATCTAACCTAACTGTACAAAATAATAATAAAAAAAAATTAAACTAACCTAATTTAAAAAATATTAAAATTCAACCGATCAGGGATGAATCTTAAATATAAAAAAAAAATATAAAAAAAAAAAAAAAACTTCATTCATATCTAGGATGATTTCGAAAAATAAACAGTAGGTCACTACTTCCGAGAGATATTCCTTTCATCCGAGATCAGAAAGCAATATTTGGTCCCACAGATAGCAGGTTTCCCAATTGAAAATTTCCCAAACTTAACCAAAGATTCAATGAACTGTGGCTATCAAATTTACAAGCCTTAACTAACTTAACTTAAAATTAATAAAATAAAATAAAAATAAAAAAAACTAATTTTACTTATTCAGGGATTAACTTTAAGTCTTTGGCATGCCATACGCCTTTAAGTACACCGGTATCGTTAGATAGTTCGTATGTGGTACTTGAAACTTTTCGAGATATGATAAAAGGACCTACAAATTTTGGTGCTAATTTTGCGTTAAAATGTTTTGCTGCATCTGACAAAACATAATTTCTGCGGAAAACGGTATCGCCAACTTCAAAAGTTGCTGGTCGTCTACGTAAGTCATATTGAATTTTTGACTTTTCATATGCAATCTTCAATCTTTTTACAATATCATCATAAACGTCTAATAAAGCAGGTGCACGACGAGTTAACTCAGCTCGATCAGCATACGTAATATTTTCTACATCAGGCGAATCTATGTTGTTAGGGTATTGATCACCCTCTAACGTTATTTCGCGGCCAAAATTTGCAAAGTACGGCGTCATACCGGTAACTTCATGTACGGCAGTTCTTACGGCACATGCAACCTTAGAAAGATATTGGTCCCAAGTTTTATGGTTGTCTTTCACGTAGGAAGCTAGCATAGTCTTTAAAACTCGATTTATTCTCTCAACAGGGTTGGCTTGGGCATGATAATAGGCATTAAATAAAATTTTAGTTTTATACGAGGCGGCTAAATTTTGAAATTCTTTACTACGGAACTGTACTCCGTTATCCGTAAGTAAATATTGAGGAGCTCCAAATAGTAACAAAACACCTTCTTCTAATTTTTGAATAACTTGAGATGCAGTAGCGGAACGCATCGGGAAAAATAACGCAAATTTAGTAAAACAATCCACTACTGACAAGATATAGGTAAAACCTTTAGTAGAACGCGGAAGTGGACCTACGATATCAACAGATATCATTTGCCACGGTTTATTTACTTCCGGATGACGTGACATAAAACCAGCAGGTTTTCTTTGCTCGGGCTTATGAGCTAAACACACGGGACAATGGTTAACGTAACGAACAATATCAGCCTTCATCTTGGGCCAATAAAAACGCTGAGCTAAACGTTCAAAAGTTTTAAATATTCCTAAATGACCTGAAGTTGGTTTATCGTGATACTCGAATAATAATTCTTTACGCCTAGATTTTGGAACAACTTCACGCCATTCCTGTTCTGAATCTGCAAGAGCGGGATACTTTATTTGAAAGTGCTTAAATAATTGATTGTTTTGAATTCTCCATTCTCGATATTTAAAAGGGTTTCTTTCTACCTTTTTTAACATAAGATTATACCAACGATCATTAATTTCGGACGGTACTTCATCTTTCTTAACGGGATTCTCTGACGGATCAGGTGCGTTATTAATTTCAACAGGATTCTTTACAATATTATCAATTTCTGGTACGGTGCGAGATAAAGCATCAGGTACCAGATGTTCTTTTCCTTTTCGATGAATAATATCGAAGTCATATTGTTGGAGGCGAACTGCCCAGCGAGCAAGCCTTCCAGAAGGAGTTTCTAAATTATTTAACCAGACCAACGAATGATGGTCCGTAATAACTGTAAAATGGGAAGCTTCCACGTAAGCCCTTAATTTTTCCACTGCCCAAAGGACAGCTAAGCATTCCCTCTCAGTAACTGAAAAATTTCGTTCATTTCTAGTTAAAGATCGACTAATGTAGCATATAACTCGCTCTTCATTGTCGATATTTTGTGTTAAGACGCCGCCAATTCCAAAACCGGACGCGTCAGTTTGAATCGTAAACGGTACATTAAAATCCGGACACGAAAGTATAGGTGCCGAAACTAAACAATTTTTAATATTGGAAAATGCTGTCTCACATATGTCATTCCATAAAAATTTTGAGTTTTTCTTCAATAACGCGGTCAAAGGAGCGATAATTGAAGAAAATTGGGGAATAAAGCGACGATACCACGATGCCATACCAATAATTTGTCGCACCTCCTTGGTGTTTTTAGGAGTGGGCATTTGAACAATAGCCGCAATTTTATCAGGATCGGCTAATAACCCTTTACCATTAACAACGTAACCTAAATATTTTAATTCTGATTTACAGAAATTACACTTATCTCTGCTTAATGCCAAACCAGCATTTTGTAAGCGACGAAAAACTTCTTTTAGAACTTCTAGATGTTTGTCAAAGGTAGGCGCGCAAATTATAATGTCATCTAAATAAACAAAAACGTAAGGTTCAAGTTCGGGACCTAACACTTGATCTATCAATCGCTGCCACGTAGCCGGTGCGTTATGGAGACCAAAAGGCATTCGAGTGAATTGAAACAATCCTCGACCCGGAATAGTAAATGCCGTATACTGTTTAGAATTTTCCTCCATCGGTATTTGCCAGTACGCCGACTTAACGTCTAATGATGTTATAAATTGAGCGTCCCGCAACCGATCTAAAATTGCGGACACATAAGGCAAAGGATACGCATCTTTTTCCGATACTTGATTTAACTTTCGAAAGTCTACGCAAAAACGATATGATTTATCTTTCTTTCTAACTAAAAGAATGGGATTGGACCATGCACTATTGGAAGGTTCAATAACACCCAATTTAAGCATTTTCTCTAACTCTCTATCAATATGTTCTTGAACATTTGGATTTACTGGATAATATCTCTGCTTAATTGGAGCAGAAGTCGTTTTAATAAAATGCTTCACTAAATTAGTGCGACCGAGTACATTAATGTTATTGTTAAAATGTTCATCGACAACATCCAATAATTTTTGATGCTGTGATGCTGATAAATTAAAAGTCGATTGCAAGGCTACCTCCTTATTAGTTTGAATCGTAGAAGCAATTTTTGCATCGGTAAAATGCCATTGATCGTTTCGTAAATCTGGAACAAACCCAATAGCTTCCCAAAAATCTACACCAAGAATTAGATTTTGTTTAATCTGCGGAACTACAATAATTTTTAAACTAATAATTCGGTCTTTTAATTGAATTGGAACGTTAACTGTACCTAAACTTTTAACCGAGTCTCCATTTGCAACGGTACAAAATGGTTTTGCAATTTTTCGCACATTCAATTTAACTCCGCAAGATTGCAATAATTCCCAACCTTCCTGGCCTAGAATAGTATGACTAGCACCCGAGTCCAGTAAAGCTAGAATATCACAACCCAATATATTTACAGTCACATGAGGACGTCTGTCTTCAGTGGAATTTTCTAAAACGTAATCTAAAATAATTTTATTTTTCTTAAAAGTAATTTTCCTATCATTAATAATCTTAGCTAAATATAAAGTCGAATTTCTAAAAATACGGGACGGCATTTTTCGACTACTTAATGACTCCCTTCGGAGTTTTCCGATAAATTTTGATTTGGATTGCACTTAGGACAATTAGACGCAATGAAACCAGGATTCCCGCAACGAAAACAATATCTGTGTCTTTGAGGCTCGGGACAATTAGATGAAAAGTGTCTGGAATCATTACAATTCCAGCAGGTGTTAATAAACGCCGGACTACTAGAATCTTGTTTGAATCCTCCACGACCTCGACCTATTGAACCTCGACCTCGACTTATTAAACCTCGATCGGTAAAACCACGACCTGTAGCTTGATAATTTGAACCCTGATTAAAATCGCGATTTTGACCGTAATTATTTTCAGGTGCCGACACCGTAGCAATAGGTGAATTTTTATTATTGACGTTAGGAGTGATACTTAAATAAGCCAAGTCCGTTTCTAAGTCATTTTTTTTTCTTGACGGCGGCACATAATTCTCAATAGCAAATCGACGTTCCTCTATGGTACGTCCATATGCTAATAATTCCTCAAATGAATTAATAATGGTTAAACCTAATTGACTCTGATATTCGGGGGTTAAATTCCTTAAAATTATCCTTAGCTTCTTATGATCATCCAACGGCTCAAGTAGTCGTGCAAACATTGTCAACATAATTGAAACATAAATACTGACCGTTTCCCCAGCCCCTTGAGTTCGTCTTTTGATCTCATCAATTAAACGTTCATCATAATCTATCGGTCTAAATTCCTTATTCAAAAGATTAACTAATTCTGGCCAATTAGCGGCTTTAGTCCTATTAGCACGAAACCAAATAAGAGCTTTGCCAGAAAATAAATCTATAGCTTCATCAAATAATTGATTTAAATTAACGCTCCTAGCAACTACTAACTCATCTACACGTTCCAGAAATGCACTCAAGGACATAGACCGAGCGTCACCAGAAAATTTGAGATTCCACTTAACCACTGGAGTAGGCTTGACTGAAACCTTTTTTGGTTCCCCGGAAAATGACGAATTTAAAATGGTTGTTGTGGAATTCAAATTTACGGGTTCCGGCTCACTAACTAAATTTAAATTTTCTGATTTACTCAATAATAATTGATACTTAAACATTAACAACGAAAAATCTATGCTATACTGCTTTTTAAGTAATTCTTCATGTGAATCGACAGGACGTAAATTATTCGCACGGTTTATATAATGCGTCAATTTGGTTTCAATGGTCAGTCCAGTTTCCTTTACTGGGGATGTCTCAAAAGCTGTTAACAATTTTTCCAAAATTTCTTTTCCTTTATTTAACGCTAAACAATCCTCATTAAAAGAAAAAGGATATACAAATATCGCAGTATTTTCATCAACGCGACTTTCCTTCAGTGCCTTTCTGTAAGCAGCGCGCAAATCCTTAGTTAGGCCATCGGCTGGAATACCGCGGACTTTTAGTTCGTATATTAATTCTTCTTTAAGAAGACGTTCAGGGATATTTCTCAAACCCATATTAACACAATAATAAAAATTAAAAAAAAACTAAATATAAAATAAAATTAATTAAAGTTAAGCGGGACACACACGATTGTCAACTAAAACAAAATTAAAACCTAAAAATACCTAAAAAAAATAAAGAACGTATCCAAACAAATTAACCTAAAATGATCCAAATAAGAAACCGCTAAAAATTAATAATTAAACAAAACAAAATAAGTAATCTTTATCTAAACAAACAAAAAACAAAGAAAATCGCCTACGTCGCGTTAACACAAAGCCTAACACGTTGGGCGTCAAAAATCTGTTACAATCTTATACGTCACTACGACACCTGCAACAGATTAAATTGTCCGGTAGCTCGTCGTAGGGCCGCAGGTGATTTAAATTGGTGTCGTAGCGGTAGATGTTAAAATAAAAAAAAATAATTAGTTGAGCGCCACTGTCATAAGATATTAATAAAATTTGCATCGGATTGACTAAATTAGATGACAGACTAATTTTCATCCGCGACGTAACTTTTGAAAATAACCACACCTTATAAAATTTTGTAAATTGAAATTTCCTTACAGTTGAGACTTTCCTAAAAATATGGTTTGCAAAATGCAAAGAAAACAAAAACGTAAGAACAAAATAACACATATATTAAAGATAATAAAAATAAACAAACACAAAAATAAATATAAACAAATTATATATGTACAGTGTGTTATGAAATTAAATTTTATAATGTGAAGAAAAAGAAATAAAATAAATAAAAATAAATGTTGTTTAAATTCTAATATTTAAAATTAAAAATTAATAATAATAAATTTTGGGCCCAATAGATTTAATTAAAAGATAATAATTCTTAAAAATGAAATTATTAAACTAAATTTAATATTAATAGAACAAAATTTTAAAATTAATACACAAAACAAAACAAAAATCAAAGTAAAACACGCACTGTATTTTCGACGATAAAAATATATTTTTCACTTACTACTTGATGAACTTGAATTTTTCTTTCATCTCTGGAAACTCCAAATTACAAATGATATAAGGTGGTTTTCTTTAAAATCGGTAAAATCGGTAGGCGGTATAATACTTCATTCAAATTAATTAACCATTGTTAAACACATCCCTCAATTTCGGAGGCAATTTTGAATAATACTTCAATTTTTGAACTTCACGAAAGTTTGTATAAATGTTGCATTACATAATTTTTAATTATTTCCCGAATATTGTCGGTTATTTAATAAAATAATATTTGGAAAATTATCTTATAATAATTTTCTTTTCATACGATACTTTAAATAATATGCAAACACTTCCGATAAAAGTTTTTAAATTTTCACAACAGTTTTAACTAATTTTGATTTGCCGATTTATTTTAAATTTGAATTAATTCGAAACACTTGTGTTTTTAAAAGAATTAACTTAATTGAATTTTAATTCCGCATAAAGCGAACGAGTATCTTAAGTTTTATTCTCAAAAACTTGAACGAAACTCCCCTAATTTTTGATAACTACCTGTATATATAAAATTACTTAACCGTTCCCCCACTAAAAATATAAGAAAATTTTGGACATTTTTACAAACATGTAAGATTGTTAGCATAACTCTTAGGCGCTTGACTGTCCATCAAGTAAGAAAAACCATCCACCCCATTAATTTTAATTACTTTCTCCCCTAAACCCAGTGCTACAAAAACTATTAAACTTTGAATATGGTATTGTTTCTGAATTGTTTCCCATAAAACTAATAAAATTTTATTGCAATATATGAAAAAACATTAAAAATACTCGAAATAAAGCAACCTCTTTTCAATTTTTAATTGCTTAACATAAACCCCTTAAGCCAAGATTTTGTTACATATGAATATGAAACAAAATGTCATTGTTCGACACGTGAAAGAAAAACATAATATTCTACAAAGAAGAAAAGATTGTAATGACTAATGATGCATGGAAGGAAAATATAAAATTTATATAATGAAGAATGGACATTACTAACACGAGTAAACAAAACTATTAAAATAATACAAAGAACTTAAGAAATTGAATATTGAAGTTTTAAAATAAATATAAAATTTATACTTTGTAGCAACTCAGTTAATTTTTTTACTTATTTATTTAAAAAAACAAAGGAATCTCAAAATACTCTAACAAAATGATGATATTGTTGTTTTAGTTTCTGAAAATATGTGTTTAAGGAAAACGTCGATGTCAAAATCAGTGTTGGATTACAATAAAATTTTTTTTAATTTTGTATTTGTAAATTATACACGGAATTTGAAAAAAAAAATTCAATAGGTATGTATATCTTGTAGGAACATCAATTAAGAATAAGTTGTTACATAAATTGCAAAAATGTAGTTGCTTAATATCTATTAACTTGGAAAATCAAATACTGCCGTTAGTTAAATTTACAATGAGGAAACTGATCAAATCATAATAATAAACTAAGTGCATAACGTTGTACAGTTAATTGAGAACCTTGCGGTTGCCATCGTTATCAATTTTGAAGATTCGCACTTACGAATATTTATATTTATTTATAAATATATTTTCATCTCGACACCTACGGGTAAAGGAGATAAAACGATTATATGTATATATAAATATTTTAAAGTATAATTTTAAAATTTTATTTTATTACAATAGAACTTATATTTCATTAATTTTTTAATAAATAATGAGGAGTAGGTACGCTATTACAAATTTTTTTAAATAATTGGTATACTTGGTGCCAAATATCTGTGCCTCTACTTCACTAATTTCTGATTAAGAAATGACTTACTGAATATAATTTAGGACGTCGTTCAGCTTTATTAAAAAGAGTACGAAAACATTTGTATGTCTTTCTGATCGAAACTAATAAATGTCACGTTACCAATATTGGACATTAGATTTTTCTAATTCCATTATTCATCATTCCAAACAAAAAACAAAATTAGTATGTCTGAACGTTTACTGCATTGTAATGCACTAAAAATTTTGAGAAAAAAAGTGCGGGTAAATTCAAACTTAAAGTTAAAATAACAAACTTAAAACGTCAAAACGTAAAACGTATTCAAATTTAAAACGACAAATTTTTAATATTATATTAAATATTCAACTTTTGGTTATTTTTAAAATGTTTATACCAATAAGTGGTCGCACTATAAAATCTCAATCGCAACAGTTGATTTTGAACTTTTTTGAATTTTGAACTGAAAAACTAATATGCAATTTAGAAGAACCAAGTTTAATAATAATGAACAATCCATCTTACCACTCTACGCTGGTAGAAAAGCAACCTATGTCAATGTGGAAAAAAGCAGTATCGCAGTATGGTTATCTAAAAATAACATTCCTTTTAGCGACAGTTCATTTAAAGCGGATTTGGTAGAATTAGCAAAATTGAACAAGGAGGAAAAACGGTTAAAGTAGATGAACTCTTACGAAATCATAGACATGATGTCTTACGATTATCCTCTTACCACTGCGAGTTTAATGCGATTGAACTTGTGTGGGCGCATTATAAAACTTATTATAATAAGTATATTGGAAGAGATGGTTATGGGGATGACAAAATAATTTTGATGTGGAATGAAGCATTGCAAAATTGTATATCTGCAATTTGGCAAAACTGCATTCGGCACACCGATAAGGTCATAGCCGATTGGTATAAACGGGAAAAACTGTTAGATGTCTCATTCAAAAGAACTCATTATATCAGTGTCAAATGATTCAGATTCTGATGGTGATAGTAGTGATAGTGATGGATAACGTCATTTCCGTCAAAATTGTAATTTATTAAACTTAAATTTCTTCCTAACTTTCTTTTAAGGAAAAGTTATTTGCAAATTAATGAAAAATATTTAATTTTTGTTTATAACCTGCACATTTGACGGTGACATTTACATTATGACAAGTTGTGGTGAAGAGAGAAAGTTATATCAAAAAAAAAGAAACAATGCATTTTAAAAAGCTCTCGTTTGACTAGTTTTTTCCAGCTTGATTCATATCATTTTAAACTATGACGCAGTGGCAAATTTATTTGGCACCTACTATAAACATAAATTTTGGTTGGTTTTAAAAACTCAGCTTAGATTTAAAAAATTTTGAAATTTGAAAGCGTATTTAACTGAACTCAAATTTGAAAACAATGATAATAAGGCAATAAATTTCATTTGTATATTTTTAATTGTCGGGGATTTTATATATTATATTATATAATTATATATATTATTGTTTTATTATTACGTTTCAAATTATTGTTCTATATTAGTTTTTCAAAATTAAAACATAAGTAGCTTATAAATCAAGTTAACTTGAAGTTTTAAATAACAATATTTTCATTGTATAAATTAATGAATATTTATTATAAATAAGAGTGTTGATTAAAATGTCTAGTGAATGAGATGAGTAATTTATCAACAAAATCTTTCGTGAAGGCTGGAGCTGAATCTGGCAACTTCCTAAACCTTAATCATTCATTTTTCAAAAGAAAACCAAGATCCTTTCAAATACTACTGCATTACATTTGTTGCAAATGATTTATACAACTGAATTTGTGTTTTCCAGAGTTGATGCGGTGTACAAACTCATTTGAATTAAGATTAATTAAAAATCGTTTTTACACATATTGTAAAAATTATTTTAATGTTTGTAACTGTTTTTCATCATTCTTTATTTTACTGAAAAAAAACATTCTACTAGCAAAACAGTTATAAAAAAAAATTAAAAACATCGAAGAATTAGTAAAAAGTAAAAATAACAAAATTGAACAATTCTTTAAAATTTAACATTAATACCCAGGTAACACACAACATTGGGGTAACACCGGAGCAACACTGGGGCAATATTGCCTTTACTTGGGTAAAGTAATACTTTGACCAAATACTTTATAAATGATTATTAAAGTATTTGCTTTGACTTACGCCACCTTGACTTTATTAATTTACTTTGTTAACTACTTATAAGATTATTTTATTGTGATTATTGTGACTATGTAACAAGCATAGAATCTTAAGTCCACGGTATTAGTAATAGAGTTACTAATAATAGATAATAGAGTTATTAATAATTAATAATAGTAATAGAGTAAAAATTTAGATTTGAGAGAAAGTTTTTGTATCACATTATTTACCCGTATTTTAACAATGTTAAATCGATTAAATTTTTAATTATATCTCACAGAAAACTACTATATTATTTTATCGTGATTATTGCGAAGACTTTTAAGCGCAGACTTTTAAGTCATTGGTAACTGTATAGAGTTGTACAGTAATTAATTCATCAAGAATTATGAAAATTGATAAGAATTGATGATTCTTATCATCATTTATAAAAAATAATAAAATAAATCAAATGAGAATTGCAAGCAAATTTTTGTATAACCTCATTTACTAGTATTTTAAGTTGATTAAATTTTTAAATATTAAAATTTTTTAAATTTAAGGTGCTCGCACACTTAAGCGACGCGATACCACACACACCATGCGACAGTTTTTGTTTCACAAACAGTTTTGTGCTTTCTGACGAGTCGACAAATTATGCACTATTGAAAAGCCTCGAAAATTAATATTTTAAAAGATTGAAACTACTTTACTAATGGAAATACGTGATAGTAGTTTATTTCATAAGGACGTAAAGAGTCTTTTTTCATCACGAGGCGTAGTTTATGAACCGAGCCGCGAGGCGGCAAGGGCAATAAGAAAAGCCTTGTTTTTAAAAATATTATTGTATTTAATTATTATATAATTTTTTTATTTTAAGCTTTTTAGTTCCAATTTAATTTTCTTTTGTTTATTACAATAAAATTTACTAATGTTTAAAAAATAATTTAAATTAATGTTTAAACATTATGTTTGTTCAATCTCAACCACTCATTCATTGTTATGTATTTTTCGAAGATACTACCTGAACTCGACCTTTCTATATGCTTCTCATTCTGCATTCCTCTTCGAGTCGAGTTTGTTTAGTCACCTGACGATGCTATGGTATAGCAAAAACGTTTGTTAATAAAATTATACATTCGGTATAATTTACATTGTGTCAACTTTTAATATTTTAGTTCCAAAAGTGTCGATACACTTTAGGTTTGTTTAAAAAATTGTGATATCTCAAAAAAATTGTCGACAATTTGAAATGCACTTGGGATATTGCATATGAGAATTACGAAAATTGATAAGAATTAATTAAATAATTATAAAATAATAATAAATCACAAATATATGAGATTTGCCAGAAATTTTTCTGAAACCTCATTTACACGTATTTTAAAATGTTAAATTGTTGATTTGAGACTAATTGAGAAAGATATTGAGATTAAATGACTTAAAAAATTTAGAAAGGTCGGTACACGTCGTTTCGGCGACCGCAATTTGGCGCAAGCTATTCGAACCTTATATTTGGCGACGGTCAATTCGCTGAACCGATCTTTGGCTGGTACCGGCATTCTGGCAATTCCCATTCGGCGATGGGAAGTTTATTTAAATGTTAACATTTATTAAAATTATTAAATAATTATTTTTTATTTTTATATTAAATATTTATATATATACATACACGGTTATATTATACATATACTTTTTAGCTTTTTATACATATAGTTACGTCACCACTAGTCCAGGAGACACCAATCAACATTATATTAGATATCACCCTTCGCATTAATTATTCATAACCACCTATTGTTTTCAATGTTCCTATCAATGTATTTAAATAACTTGCAAACCTTTTACTGCATTTAGGTTTAATCTACTCTTTTATCAATGTTCATTTAATAATTTAACTTACAAATATAATAGCTTGCATCTTAAACTTAATTCATTCTCGTCGATGCATTATTTAATAGTTTTACAGCTGCATGTTATTTTGTTTGTTTAATTCATTTCTATTAATCTTTTACTGTTTCACGATCAATCATTGTACCTTATGTTTTACTTAAATTTATCAATAGATAATATCTAGGAATATTGTAAACAACCGATTTTATAAAAGCTTGAGTTAAAACTCAAGCTCCTCAGTTGTTCTTTATGCTTTATGCTTGTAACGTCTCATTAGTGTATTTTAATTTTAATAAAAACTTTTTTAAAATTCAAACTTGGTAGTTGTGAATTTAACTGGCGCTGCGAACAGGATAATTTCACAAGTGCGACACTTCTTATTTGGAAAAACCAAGAGAAAAACTGAACTCAAGACAGCAAATCTTATTTGGAAAATCCGAGAGAAGATCGTGTTTGGAGTGTTTCTACACCTCAGAAGTTATCCGCAATCTGTGTTCCTTGAAGGAAGACATCAAATCAATCAATCAAGAAAGGAATCATCTAGGACAACCCATTGTACTTGAGATTGGAAATGACGATCCTTCTCCTCACTTTGTAAGTCTTTGAATCCTTATCTTATTTTATTATCGTATTATTGTGTGTAATGTCCGATAGCGACATCGAATTAGAATTAGAAGATAAAATTGAAAATTTACAACCAAATAGTTGTGTAACTTCTAAAAATAATAGTAAAAGTAACAGATTTAGTCCTTACAAAACAGTAAATACAAATCTAAATTCAATTACATTTCCAACAATTATGTTTCAAACGGGAGAACTGACGGCTTTAACAAAGTCATTGCCAGAGTATTTCCCAGGAAGTAATCTCTCTACGTTTGTAACGAGCGTGGACAACTTAGCAAAATTTTTAGAAAGTAAATTGTCGCCCACGCAAACCTATTTGTTTAATGTATCAGTCTTGGCAAAAATAAAAAACGAAGCTAGGGACTACTTAAATTTTCACAACTTAACAGAATGGCCCGGTATACGCGAAGCACTTCTTAGAAAATACGGTGACCAGCGTAACGAAGAATTATTACTTTCAGCCTTACGCAATACAATTCAATTAAAACACGAAAGTTTTAATGAATATTATGACAAAATTTTACTTGCACAAAACGATTTACTTCAATTTGTACAATTACACGAAACCGACCCCAACTCATTTTTATTTAAGAAACATTTATATCACAACCAATCTTTACAAATATTTTGCTCCGGTTTATTAGAACCGTACAGAACTTATTTAATGAATTTTGATTTACCCAACTTAGAAGCGGCATTAAATAAATGTCGCGTATATGATAACAAAATACAGGAGAATAATTACACGGACTATGTACGACGATTACAAGACTATAAATCTCATAAACTTCCTCCACAAATGACGAAAAATACGCCTACTTCACAAAACAATTGGCAAAACCCTCGACAACAAACAACTCAATCTCAGTTTCAAACAAAACAATTTTCCCAACAATTTCAACCTAAGCAATTTACGCAACAACAACCTTTTACCCAAAATCAATTTCAACCTAAACCATTTTTTCAACCCCAATTTCAACCGAAACCATTTTCCGGATCAATTAATAGACCACATTATGCACAATCAAGATTTCCTACAAACAAACAAACTTTCGGAACTAAACCCGAACAACAAAGAAACCAATTTAAACCAACTCCAATGTCAGTACAGACATCAGCATTTTCCACGAAACCTAGACAAAATCAATTTCAATCTACGAACAAACCAACATTTACTTCACAAGAATTATTTAATAACGAAGTAGACATAGAAGAATACCCTAACGAAAACGACTTATACTATGATTTTGAAGAAGAACAACAGGAAATTGAGAACTTGCAAACACCTTTAGATTTCGAAAATCAATACGAAGATGAAAATTTTCGGTCACCTACTTTGAAAAACCAGCAACCGTAGATTTAAATTCAATTTGTTCTAAACCCAAACTACCGTTCTTTTATTTACCTAAATTAAATTTAAAAATTTTAATAGATTCAGGTGCAACTGATTCAATAATTAATTGCAATGTTGCATCAAGATTTAAAAATTATTTTTATTCAGAACCATTTGTAATTTCGAGTTTAAATAACCAAGTAAAATCAAACCAAAATTTATATTTTCCGCTACTTTCGGAGTTAGGAATATGCGACCCTTTCAAACTTAGAATCATCGATTGGCACAAAAATTTCGACGCTCTTATCGGCACCAAAGATTTGCATACATTTGGAGCAAATCTAAATTACAAGACGAAGACACTTACAGTAGGTGACATACAAATACCTTTCTTTTTAGAATATAACAATCACGAAATAAATGCTAAATCAAATAACAGAAATTACCTTGAAATACCCGTATCAATTGACGAAGGTGAAGTTTTTATACCCAACATAAAGACAAAAACCAACCTTGAAATACCTGAATGCATTGCGATAGCAAAAAATGGCATTTGCAAAATACCAAATCCAATAGAAGGCACCGAAATTAATTTTAATGAAAGAGTTAACGTATTACCGACGCAGTATTTTAATATCAACAACCCCGTAGAAATTCATAGAAAACATTTTCCCAAAGTTCACGAATTAATCAGAACAGAACACCTCAATGAAGAAGAAAAGAAAGAAATAATAAATTTATGTATAAAATACCGCGAAGTATTTTATTACGAAAACACTGATCTTAGTTTCACAAATCACATCAAACATGGAATCCGAACTACAGATGACCACCCCATCTTCACGAAATCATTTAGACACCCAAGAGCGATGCAAATCGAAATTCAAAACCAAGTCCAGAAGTTACTAGATAACAAAATTATAAGACCTTCCATATCACCATATAGCGCACCCGTCTGGATAGTCCCGAAGAAAATGGACGCTAGTAACGAGAGAAAATATCGGATGGTAATAGATTATCGAAAACTGAATGAAAATACCATCGAAGATAAATATCCACTACCTAGAATCGAAGAGATTCTTGATAATTTAGGAAGATGCGTCTATTTTACAACTTTGGACTTAGCTCAAGGCTTTCATCAAATCGAAATGGACCAAAAATCAATCGAAAAGACCGCGTTTACAGTAAACAACGGTCATTATGAATATTTAAGGATGCCATTCGGTTTGAAAAATGCACCTGCGACTTTCCAAAGAATGATGGACAACGTTCTAAAAGAATTTTTATATAAATTTTGTTTTGTCTACATGGATGATGTAGTAATATTCTCAAAATCTCTACAAGAACATTTAAATCATGTTAAAATTATATTGCAAAAACTAAAAGAAGTAAACCTTAAAGTACAGCTTGACAAATCCGAGTTCCTATGCAAAGAAGTTGCATTTTTAGGGCACATAATCACCCCCGAAGGAATAAAACCAAACCCATCGAAAATTATAGCTATCCAAAACTACCCAATTCCAACAACCACGAAACAAATCAAATCTTTCTTAGGACTAGTAGGTTATTATCGAAGATTTATAAATAATTTTGCAAAAATAATTTCACCTATGACTAAATGTCTTAAAAAGGGAGCTAACATCAACATTAACGACCACGATTATAAAGAATGCTTTACATTATGCAAAGAATTGATTACCAACGCACCTATATTAGCTTATCCAGACTTTGAAAAATCATTTAAACTTACGAGTGACGCTTCAAATGTAGCTATAGGCTCAGTGTTAAGCCAAAATAACAAACCGATTGCATATTATTCCAGAACATTAAATTCGGCAGAAAAAAATTATAGCACTATAGAAAAGGAACTCTTGGCAATAGTTGATGGTACTAAACATTTCAGACCATATTTGTATGGGCAAAATTTCTTAATCGAAACAGATCATAATCCTTTGGTCTGGTTGCACAAAATTAAGGAACCAAATTCCAGGCTTATTAGGTGGAAACTAAAACTTGAAGAATTCAATTTTCAAATCAAATACAAAAAAGGGAAAGAAAATGTAGTGGCAGACGCGTTGTCTAGAATAGAAATTAACACCAAAGAAACTGATAACTTATCAATAATCCCACAATTAGATGCACCACCCAATCCAGATGAATTAGACGAAATTTTAGAAAACCACGCAAACGACAACTCTGACGAGTATCAAGAAATTAGAAACGATTTGGACAATACGGTACATTCGGTTAACAACGAAGACAACGGAAAAGTAATTCCAATATCGGAACAACCAGTCAACAATTTTAATAATCGAATAATCGTACTACTTGGAAAAAACTTTGATATCCGATTAAAACGACCATTCAAAAGAATCCACTACACTGCCATTATCAGAAAAGAAAATATTCAAGAAGATTTATCCCGAATGATCAAAGAGATCATAAGACCAAACATCACCTATGGAATTTACTGCAAAGAACAAGATTTACGAAACGTCCTAATAAACTTATGCAAAACTTACATGAATAATTCAGTAAAATTTATATTTTCTAACCAATACCATACCGATGTATTAGATGAAAATGATCAGAAAGATAAAGTAACAAGTTATCACGACGAAACTCATACAGGTATAATCGAAACGTATAACCAATTAAAAATGACATACTTCTGGCCCAATATGAAACAGATGATCACTAACGAAATTAACAAGTGCGAACTATGTTTACAATCTAAATACGAAAGAAATCCGTACAATGTGAAATTACAAGGTCCTTTACTAGCTCGAAAACCTTTTCATACAATTTTCATTGACACCTTCTCTTTTCAAAACTGTAAATTCTTAACCATCATAGATTCTTTCTCTAAATACGCTCAAGCCTACTTTAGTCGAAAAACTCCGAATACTTAAACTAAAAGAACCTAACGAAACCCCGCAAAATCAGATGATAACAGCTACTTTAATATACAATCAATCAATTCATTCTTCTACCGGATTCTCTCCCTTTTCTATATTATACGGACCTTATGAACATGAAATAGATTTATCTTTAGATATGACAATATATGAGGAATATAATAATAAAAGAAAAAATGAACTACTACCGTTTATCGATCAAATTTATAACAAAAATAAAAACAAAGAAGAAAAGATCCTTGAAAAACGAAATCAAAATAGGGAAGAATCCCCACAACTCAATACAGACGTTGTATTTATTCGCAAAAACAAACCAGGAAAAACAGACCCTTTATACGACAAAATGTTAATTTCTAACAAATCAAAGGATGTAGTAGAAGGAAAATCTGCGAAAGGAAAAGTCACTAGCTCACACGTTAGAAAATTAAAAAGACTAAGAAAACCTATCTCTTTACAGGATCCTAATGAACCTGGACCTAGCACCACCCGTGTATCCACTACAAGTGACTCCGATACAGACTAACGGATACTTTAACGAAGAACTTGGTACAGCGAAAATACATTCGCACTATCATAAATTTTATTTTTATTATAATCTTACCCAATTAGAAATAAGTCTTAGACAATTGATAGCAAGTAGTTTAATTTTAAAACATAAATTACCACTAGATACTCCTACACAACGACGCTACAATCAATTAAATACCGAAACGTTATCAGTAGAGAACACTTTAGAAAAACTATTACATTTTAGACAAAAACGCGGTTTAGTTAATTTCCTCGGTAAAACGATAAAATTCATTACAGGTAACTTGGACGATGAAGACCTCCTAAATATCAATAAAAATTTAGAGATTTTATTCTCTAATCAAAGAACTCAGATCTCCAAAATTTCAGCTATTACTTCTTTTGCTAAACATATCACGACTCGTTATGAACAAGATTTGAGAAAATTCAATAACTTTCAAAATGACACAATTACTGCCTTCAGATCTCTAACGGAACTAAGCGATGTAAATCAACTATTAAATTTAGAGATGTATAATATACAAAATTATCATGAAATATTAAGAATATTAGAAAGAACAATAAACCTAGCTAGATTGGAAATCCCAAATATTGAATTAATAACTTTTTCAGAATTACAAGAAATTTATAATCTTTTAACTAAAATTTACACGAGAGACCAATTATTATTCTTGGATGATACACACCTTTTTGAAATATTAGATT
This sequence comes from Rhagonycha fulva, assembly GCA_905340355.1. NCBI lineage: Eukaryota > Metazoa > Arthropoda > Insecta > Coleoptera > Cantharidae > Rhagonycha > Rhagonycha fulva. The sequence goes on from HG996559.1 coordinate 9,053,857, forward strand.
TATCAAAATTTACTTTATTAATTGCAAACAACACAATAGTAATGATATTAAAAATACCCATCCTAAATCCAAACTCATACAAATTAATGAAAATCTTCCCAATACCTAACTCACGTTCTCAAATTCTCATACCACCAACTCCTTACCACCTGCAAAGAAATAAAGAAGAAAAATGGTTACATCACTGTACACACGGCATAAATCAAACCATTTGCTACAATCCAGCCGTCACCAGGTGCAGATTACAAAAAGTAAATAAGTGCCCAATAGCTCGAGTAGAAGGCATGCATAAAGTTCACATAGTGCTATCTACTGGAATCATTACTAGTTTTAATCCACCACAAGAAGTAATTGAAAACTGTAATTATAAAATAGACAAACGAACTCTACAAGGAGCCAACTTCTTACAAACACAGTGCAACGTAATAATACAAGAAGAAAATATTAACATTCAATTTACTAATTTCTCAATACAACTACCGCAAATCTACAGAGAAGAATTAAAAGAATCGTATAATATCCATCTTAAAGCAGAACATCTTAAAAACTTGGAACAATTAAAAAGTGACCTCCAAAAGATCGAAGAAAACCCATCTACGCTACTACCACTCGTCAACTACGTTCATTACTTTACCACATCTGTCTTAACCTTAATCATTATAATTTTTATAGGTATTATATTTAAATTTAGGAAACGATTACATGACAGAATATGCAGAAAGAAAACCATTTTCAAGATTTCCAAAGAAAACGCTTCGGAAATGAACCTTTATCCATTGGCAAACGAGGACGTTTGAATCTCTTAATGAGGGAGGAGTTACGTCACCACTAGTCCAGGAGACACCAATCAACATTATATTAGATATCACCCTTCGCATTAATTATTCATAACCACCTATTGTTTTCAATGTTCCTATCAATGTATTTAAATAACTTGCAAACCTTTTACTGCATTTAGGTTTAATCTACTCTTTTATCAATGTTCATTTAATAATTTAACTTACAAATATAATAGCTTGCATCTTAAACTTAATTCATTCTCGTCGATGCATTATTTAATAGTTTTACAGCTGCATGTTATTTTGTTTGTTTAATTCATTTCTATTAATCTTTTACTGTTTCACGATCAATCATTGTACCTTATGTTTTACTTAAATTTATCAATAGATAATATCTAGGAATATTGTAAACAACCGATTTTATAAAAGCTTGAGTTAAAACTCAAGCTCCTCAGTTGTTCTTTATGCTTTATGCTTGTAACGTCTCATTAGTGTATTTTAATTTTAATAAAAACTTTTTTAAAATTCAAACTTGGTAGTTGTGAATTTAACTATATACTTTTTAATTCATGTTATAATTATAAGCTATACCGCGAAGATATTCTATAATATTAATACAATTATAATTGGTTGCCTTCGCCAAAATTCGAAAATCAGCCACATCGAATCGCTGCTTTTTTTTAAGGGGTGCTAGAATACGTTCGTATTCTGTGTCGAAAGTTTTTTATTTGTCTTAATTTGGAAGAATAAATTGAATAAACTAAGTGTATATCTCCCGTCGCCGAATCGCCGTAATCGAATTTACTGTCGCCAAAACTAACAGAGCCGAATATCGGGTTGCCGAATTGTCTGTCGCCGAATGAGAATCGGCGTAATGACGGTGCGGAACTGGAATCGCCAAAATGAGGGTGTCCGACATCCGCACCAGGTGAAGGTGACCGCACAAGTACTGGCTCTTTGGGGCTTGCCCCACTGGAAAAACTTCGCAAGCCTAAGCGGTTTATTTTATTTTAGTTACATTTAGGACTTTATTTGCAGTTTCCATCCTAATACTATTATTAAAAATAATATAATGGTTCACTATTAATTAGAAAAAATCAGTCAATTGTTCAGTTTTTTCAAATTTGTTTTATTCATTTAAATTAAAAATTGCACTTCTCTGTGCTTGTTAGTAAAAATAAACAAGATTTCGAATTATTAGTTTTTGATCGGTGAATAATTCACCATCAAAAAATTTTAATTTCAGAAGTTTGCGTTGAACGTTGTTACTGTACCTAATAGTAAATATTTAAACGGTTTTCACCGCATTAAAATTCGCATTAAACTCCGTAAGAATAAAGTTGTTGAAATAATTTAATTCATAAATTAAACAAAATGAGAAAATCGTTTTAAAATAATCAAGAAACTAAATGAAACTATTATTTTCTTAATGTGTTTTAAATTTAAAATAATATTTAATTTTTAAATTTTTATATTAATTTTAACTTTTATTTTAAGCACGCAATGATCATACTTTTAGGTCAAACTATCCAAGAAAGAAAAACGATATTACTCAAAATTTCAGATTCTGTTTTAACAAGTAATCGCACTTAAAAATCGAGAACTCCTTGGAGCTTTCATCAGATTCTTTAACACCCGTAGGTGCAACAGAGTCAAAGTAAATATTCAAAAAACTAACTAATCAAACTAAAAAACATAAACTTCCTGGATTAGCTAAAGCCTTGTTCCGGCATCCATCGTTTCCTCGGTTGCACAACATCTCTTTTTCCCTTGGAATGGTACCCAAAGTCAGTTTTACCGGTCTTGTGTTGTTCATTTTGTCCATATGTTCACACCATCGCTGCCGGTACATCCTGATAGTTTTCATCAGTGATTCAATCGCAAGTTCCGCATATCTTAATTTCCAATTCTGTCAGCTCTGGTACAGTCCTTTGTAGCTATAAAGAATTGCATTTCTGCAGCTTGAATTCCATCCTTATCTTTTTTTCCAACGATTTTTTTTCAATGACCCAAAACTAAATAATAATCTTAATAAGTTTTGAATGCGAATAAATTAAATCAAAATTTTTGAACGCGAAATTTGCATATTTATAGATGTATCCCAGGCGATTCAAAACTAATGGTGAAGGATTTCTATAGAAAATTAAGACCTACTTACCTTATCTTCCTGTCCAATTCTGGAAACCTACCTGTCAAACATTCGCTTCTTTATAATTTACAAAGATTCTTAATTTGCTTTTATTTTTTAATTCTTTCTTAATTTCTTAATTCTTAGATTTCTTAATTCTTAATTTTAATTAATTAATCCTAATTCTTAATTTCCTATAATGCCACGGGTATATATGCCACGGGTAGTATATATTGAAGTCATTTTAATATTCTTACATTGAAAATCGTCCAACAAGTGCATCATAGAAATAGCAACTTTTGAATGTTTTGCATTTTAACTGCAAGAATACTTGGGGGACTTGGAGAAATAGTTGAAAAATTACGAGCAACAGCACAAAGTTCACTCGTGAAGCTTAGCTTCTTAGGAAAAGAAATAACTTGAAAATAATTGTGTAGGAGATCATCATCATCATCCGCACGTGATAATTTTGTGAAATATTGTCGAAAAATTAACTTGGCAGGGTGTCGATATATTTCAAGCATAATCGCATAAAATAAAGCATAAAAAAAATCTCACTTAAATCGGAAAAGTACCACTTTTTTTTTTCTAATTAGTGGATGATCACTATTTACTATATTAAACACTCTTTGCCCATATTTTTGCAATTTACTGTTTACGTCAAAATTTATGAACGCAGCCATAGAACAAAGTCATTTATAAAATAATTATAATAAATAATTTAAAATAATTATTTTTAAATATTAGACAGTATTTTTATTAGACAGTTATTTTTAAATATTAGACAGTACACTGCAAACCAAAATGGTGTATTTTCTACATATTATAAATTTTAAACAATTCCTTTCCAACTTAAAAGTTAGTTAAAACCATTTTTGAATTCATACAAATAAATGACGAGTCCCGTAAATCTTTCTTAAGGTTTAAAACAAAATTAATTATGCAATTTTTAAGTCTACATAATTTATGCCTTCTTTCATCTTTAGTAAAATGAATTCAACTTTTGTCAACTTTTTCACTCTAAAAGTTATAAAATATTAATTTTTATTGTAAGGTCGTATGTACATGTAGTGGAAATAGATTTTTATTTATTTATCAAAACTGATAAACAAAACTGCACAATTAAAAATTAAATTTAATTTAATATTCAAATTGAACAAATATGCATCTAATTAGACTGATTTTCAATAGTAATTACAATTTATGCGACAGATGCTTCCTTGAATCGTGAATTTGAAATTATACCGAGATCATGTTAGATTCTGAAATTTGGAACTATCTGTGTATAATTAATAAGTACCTACTTCATGACGGATATGTATTTGGCTGAATTTGAGCAGATAACATGTAACACTGAAATTTTGAAGTAGACAAAAGCACTCATTAATAATTTTAGTGTAAAGAAAATTAGATTTCACGTTTTAGTGCTTACTACATAAAAAGAATTAAAAATGTAAAAACCAATTTTGCAAACATGACTAAAACAAGAAATTCATTTTTTCCGCAGTGGTGATTATTTGCGCATAATTGATACCTCCACACTTCATAAAACAAAATGCTTCAGTTTTCAAAATAATGGAATTAAAATATAAAAAAAAGTATTTACGTATTTTTCTCATTCTACCAACTCTGATTAATATTTTAATACTGATAATACTTTGTAGTTGTAGTTAATCACGGTTAAATAAAAACCACTGTTCCACCACGTTTTTAATCATGGTTAAAGTAACTTAAACATGGTTAAAAATGCTCAACCAATTTTGGCTGATTAGATAGCTTTAACCAGGGTTAATGCCAGAATCACGCGCATTTTTTGCAAATGAGTTTATAGTTTACAGTTTCAAAAATAAACTTCAAAACGTAAAAAAGTGTATTTTTACGTGTTCACAATTATATAAATTAATTTTCAAAAGTTTAGATAATTCACACGGACTAACCACAGAATGCCAGAATTGACCAATCACGAGCAACTTAGGTAAAAATTTGCTATAAAAATCGAAGTTTTTAAAATCGATTTTTGAAAAAACTGATGGTTTTAAGACCTTCTCTCATAGTTAATTCTCTTATTTAAAATATGCTCTTTTAGACTTCATCAAGGTTTCAATCGTTAAATTGTTTTTTGCGGCTCTCGAGTACTTACCTCTCACCGGGGTGGATATAACTTTTTGTCAATATTTTTAGGGGATATGATTTTATAGAAAGTTACCAGTATTATATAAATATATATCATAAAGGTTATCATAATAATTCTCTTTTTTAAATGCCCGAAATTTACAGTAGCGTCGCTCACATATACGTCGTCCAGTTTACCCGTAGCTCAGTTGTTCGTCGCCCGGTTGACCATCGTCTGGTTTACCAATCGTCCAGTTGCCAGTCGCTCTGTTGTCTGTCGCCCAGTTGTCCGTCGCCTAGTTGTCCGGTTCTGGTAATATAAGATCAATGTATTCTGTTAACTCATTTGAATTTAAAAACTAAGATTGTTTACTTGTAAGGTTGGTAGCCTTTACAACTTTACAATCACAATATTCAAATATCTATGAATCAATCAGAATAGCTTTTAAATTGAGTATTCACAAAGTCCAACCAATTTACCAATCATAAATAGTTACAAAATGCTTGGTGAAACACTTTCAGGTTAATGTCGGTTAAATTTTTCTAATCGTGGTACTTAACCAGCAATTTAATCAAAGCTGGTGTAACCGGCCTTTAGTTTATACTTCGTGTTAATTGCATAATCAGGAAATTTAAATATCCTTATTCTGGTAAAAACAATTTTCTTATTTTGTGTTTTTTTTACTCCATTATTTTTTATTTGCTTATTTTTTTATTCTTTTAATTTTCAAAATTTTCTAAATTAAATTTTTTTTCCTTACGTTTCAAATTTTATCAAATTCTTTTTATTTAATTCATCAAATAAAAACTGTGAAGTAATAATAAAATTAAAAACACTTTTATGCTAAAAAGAGAACTTATAAAATCTTACAGCCAGGCATTCAGACTATAAATAAGAGTCGATCAATCCTTCTAACTCTACAGATCCAACGACACTTCCAAGATTTTATGCATTTGTGGACACAGCATGAACATCTAATATAATTACATTAATGTTGGGTTTAAAATTTAGGACCAATCATTTAAGTAATTTTGTACTGAGCAGCTGCAGATGACATTAGGTTTTTGTTTCGTTAACTTGAAAGGAACACCGTATTTCAAATGTCAGTACATTTATAATGTGTATAATTCTGTTATAAAACAATTATTTTTTGTTAATTTAAGTTAGCAAGGGCACAAAAAGGAAAATGAAAAATAGAATATCAAATTAATATAATAAATTTATATTTGAATCGATTTAATTCAGATAACACTAGGATATTCTCATAATGAATTATGTATAAGTTTGAAATATTTAAGTAAAAATTCGTCATTTGCAAGTAATTTTGGAATTTTGTAGTTATGATGCAGTTTATGTTACGGATTTTTCATATGATTTATTGTACGATTTGTTACAAGTAAATAGCTCAAAGTTTACATTATACGATTTGTCATACGAGACGGTAGGAAAGAGAACTCTAAAAGCCGACCAGATATTTCATTTTCAGCTAAACAGAAGAACCAAGCTCAACTTGCTGGATGCGACACCGATAACTTGTACAGAAAGAAATGTGCCTATGCTAAAAATATTGTTTACGATAAAATCATCTTCCCGCATTGTCATTTTTTCTTTCAAAATTCTATTGTGAAAACATTGCTATAAATTTAAATTAGTATTGAATTCAGAAAACTTGTAAACCTAGAAAAACAAACAAAAGTAAAGCTTGATTGAATTGACATTACATACTTGTTAAATTTTACATCGAAAGTTCGTTTACAGTGAAAGCTAAAATAATTTTTCAATTGATTTACTCTTTCAACAAGCATTTTGTTGTGCGTGGAAGAATATTTTCATTAATTTTAATTCATTACTCATAAACATGTAATTTAAAAATTTCCCTCATTCAAGCTAAGCCAACCAAGTTTAACTTGATGATAAAATGAAAAAGCACTTTGCTTTTTGGATTATCGGAAACATCAGATTGCTTTCCTCAAGACCCTTATTACGTCTTCCTTAAGTCATTACGCACTAATCGTAAAATTATTCGTGGGCACCTATATGTATAATTAATTATAGAGATTAACCTAATTACACTTGAATAAATCAATTTGGAAAATTAAAATTATTCAAAATTTACATTAATAAAATTGACGTATTGGCAGAATTAGTAAAAGAATCTATGTGCTTCGTGAATATCAAAACAACAGCAAAGCGTACAGATTCTAAAACCAATTAAAACTGACACAAATTTATACGATTGCATGTATCAAAAGGATTTAGAATAAATTGATTTCGTTTTCATTTTTTTAAATTTCATATACGTTAATATTTCATAAAATTTATAGTTATAACAAAATGTTAAAGATGTAACTAACAATAAATAATAATAGTTTTTGTACGTAAAGCTTGGAAGAAATTAAGATTCCAATGGACGATTCAATTTCACGAAATTAACTGGATCAAAGGATTGAAATTTTGGTGTGCAAAGACTTTAAATGAGCTAGCTCAATAATTGATGTTTTAGAATATAGTAAAACAGAAAATTACAAACCTTAACAAAAGAAGAGCTTTTATTGGAAATTATAAAAAAAGTTATTTATTTGGTTAGGTTTTGGAATTTAATAAAATTAAAGAAATTTTAATAATTTATTTTTTTAATCGCCTGAAATTACATGTAAAGAAGCAATAAATTTTCAATTGTTAACATAGTTTTCTGTACCATAACAATAGAATTTTGGTGCGCAATCTAATCGCTAACCCACGTACCTATGACTTAAGGGGGAAAGCCACTGTGACGATCGAAAAACTAAACTAGTTTTTAAGAATTATTTTCATAAAGGTATCTAATTAATTAAGGAATCGGATTATTGTTATTTTATTAAGTGTACATTGAACTTGTTTTATAAAAATTTTTATCTCATTATTTTAAATATTAACAAAAATATGAGCCATTATGTAAAGACTAATAAAAGAAATTCCCTCTCCGTGGTGGCATCGATATCTCGGTGAAGAGTTATCTAAAAATAAAAATTAAACAATTATTAAAATCTAAATGAACCTATCGTTGTACGTAGCCGATTTTAAAAATTTTAATAATTAAATTTTAATTTAATGAAAAAAGAAAATACATTTCAATCTGTTGCCATTTTGTAAATAATCAAAAAAATAAAAAACGGCTACCTACAACGATAGCTACATTTATTTAAATTCTGATAATTTTTTATTTTTATTTTCGGATAACTCTTCACCGAGATATCAATGCCACCATGGAGAGAGAATTTCTTCAGGATCTCTTTACATAACGGCTTATATTTTTGTTAATATTTAACATAATGAGATAATAATTTATATAAAACAAGTTCAATGTACACTTAATAAAATAATAATAATTAATTCCTTAAATAATTAGTTACTTCTGTGAAAATAAATCTTAAAAGCTAAGTTATTTTTTCGACCGTCACAGTGACTTTCCCCCTTAACGTAAATAAATAAATTACAAATATTATGTAAATTTATATATAGATATATAAATTATAATTATGAAAAATAACAAGTAAGGTTTCAAACCTTGTACTGAGCAAATGGTTACATAAATCGTCCTTATTTTAAACAAATGCCACAAACGTTAAAAACACGTTAAATAGCATCAAATCAACACATTTTTAATGAGTTATAACAACGTTAAATAAACGTGTAAATAAAACTATAACTTGTCGCAACAATAAGAAAAACAAAAAAAAAACCAAAGGTGGGTCAAAAATAGATTGCACAACACACTGTCAAATTTGTTACTGAATTATTAAAAATTCGAATATGACCCTGTTCAGAAATAAATTTATAAGCTAAATTTATATTCCAATGTTAATTTGAATAATTTTTTAGCAGGACCATAATTCTAAAAAGTGTAATTCAGTTGTCTTAATTATATTGAAACCGAGATATGTTACGATAATTTAGTGTGCTCTTTTCTAATAAATCTAATTACTATTAATTTACGGTGTGATCGATATTATATTTATTTTAAGGTTTAAATGCGATTACTCTAAGAGTGGACTTATACTAGTTCACAATAAAATTTGCAACATTTTGTTTAGCAATATAAAACAACAGTTTCAGTTTGTGTAAATTTTACTAATTAATTTAATTTTGTATTCACAAATTGTTTAGTTTACTATCTTTCAAATGCCCATCCAATGGAGAGCGTTTAATGTTTCCTAATACTTAAAAAAAAATATGTAAAAAAATTAATTTTAAGTTTTAATTAATTAATTAAATTAATTAATTAAAATTAATTTTACAATTTACAATTAATTTTAATTGTAAATTTTCCTTAAAAATAAATAATTTAAATTTTTCATTAAAACTACGTACTAGTTGATTGCATTACGAAAACATCAATATATTATTTTACTCGCCACATTTTAAAAATTAGTGTATTGTAACGGCTTTTTTCGATTGTTAGAATTATGTATTTTAGAATATAGGTGCGCAGTTATTATTTACTTAATTCTAATAAATAATCTAATATATATTTTTGGTACTGCAAAAGCTTACTAACTAAAGGAGACTAAGAAGTGACACTGATATAAACTTCTTATCGTGTAAAAAAAGAACAGATAGTAGATAAAATTAATAAAGTTTCTGAGGATATTTTGAAAAGTAAAATGTAATCGTTTTAACTAATTTATTTCTTTTGTTTAATTGTACTTTTAGGAATTATTTGATTTCAGTGAATCAGAATGAAGAAGATTGCACCAATAATTAGCATTAATCCGGATTGTATTATTGTCGTCGAATTGCATCCATCTTCATTGCAGCAGAAAGTTTTGGCACTCCACGTTTCTGAAAACAAATAATAAAAGTTAGAGTTGTTAATTAAAGTGATGCAAAGTTCAAGTAAGTATAAAGCTTTGGCAATAAAAACTCTTATCGACGTACTTTACACAAACTTTAGAAAAGTTGTTGAAAACATGTTTTTTCAGAAAATATTACTTCAATATAATTTAATTAAAATTTAAATGGTCTCATGTTGATTGCTTCTATTTAAGTAACAGCATTTAATTGTTATTTAACCGCACTTAGCAATAATATAAATTTACACTCTACGAAGTATTTATTTAACAAATTTAAAATGAAAACAATACAAGAAACCGCGTTTTTCTGGTGCTTGTAATTAAATTTTCTGTATATTTCTTTTAATTACTGCCCATTTACATTGTGCTATTTTTATACTAAGTGTTCTGTAAAATAATTTTGTACTTTTTGCTATTGATTTTTATTTTCTGTCTACCATCTAATGTAATCTTTGTTGATGTAAACAAGACATTCTACGATTTACAGACAAAATAATTAGAAATGGTTATCAAATTAAAATACTTTTATCAGTAATGGTTTTTAAAATACAATTGTTTTAAACTTTCAAATAAATGATATCCATAATACAGAAAACTAAATACATAAAATTTTCTGATTAAATATAATTTTTTTTTGTATCATTTGCGAAATTTCTACAGAGAGTACTCATTCGATACGAACACGCAACAAATGATTAAAGAAATTTTTACTGTGGATTTTTGTGTTAGACATAACAGAAAAGTGAATCATAATTTTATTAAATTAATTAATGGAAGCACCAGTTTCGTGTGTAATCTGTTTGGCAATGCCACTCTGATTGGTTGTAATTAAAAACATTAGTACTTTACTACTAACAGTAGTATATTAAACAACGAGTTTCATAATCAACGTTTTTAACGCACGAAATTTATTTAGAAAACTCCCCTACGTAATAAAAATGATTATGACACGCAATTTTGCACATATTTTGTTTTAGTTTTTGCGTATTGTAATGACTTTGTTTTAGACATTATTATTAAATAATAATTTTCATTAACATTATGCATATTAGAGGAATATCCATAAAGATGTTTCAAGTGTGTACCGTGCATAAGTATAAAATTGTATTAATAGAAATTTACATTATCGGTTTAAAATTAAAAGTTGACGTGTTCGATTTTGAGGCAACTAAATTAATTACAATGGTATAAAAATTCCATCAATGACGTTGTTACAATTGCGTATTTACCAAATACAGCTTGTTCTCTTGCGCCCTTGCGCGTTTAACAATTTTTTTTAAGAAATGATTTAATTAAATTCAACAATAGCTTACAGCAGCTCACTTTACACAATGGTGTCAGAAACAATTCAAGTTGTGTTTGATAAGTTTTATTGCAAGATGTTATTTTAAGTAAGCTATTTCAATTGATACTAACAATGAAACCCACAAGCTGCATTAATAATACTATAAATTGTAGAATTTTATTATTTATTAATTAAAATTAATGAGACACAGCAAAATAATTAATATTACCAAGTTTTTTTTATTAAATTATATACATTATATCATCTTGTAAAAATTTGCATATTTTCTGTTAAGAATTTCAGCTTTGAAGCACTCAAATAATTATAATATATAAAGTAGCTGCGCAGTCGGCCTCTAGGGGTGTCTTTAATAATCGAAAAAATCATTTATTTACAGGGAAAAGCATAGTCAAATTAATAATAACATGAAAATATTTGACATGTCATTACATCGCAGATGCAAACAATTATTTTATACCTAACTTTTAGAAATTCAAAATTGGATCAATTCTAACCAAGAAACAAACAACCATAGACATGTTTCAATCTTATGAGATCTCATCTTTACCATTCATGGTTAACCTTGAGAAATATTCAATTTTGTTTTGAATCATAATTCAATATGTAACAAATTTTTTGCATATTCCTCAATCCAATCCTGCATTTTTATTTAATGCAAATAATCTAATGCATGCATATTATATTAAATGCAGATATTTTTAGTGCAAATGTTGGTCATCTACAACGCGGCGTAGGAATTTCAGTTGCCCTTGTCAACAATTTAATTAAATAGGACAAATATTAATTATTCTGAAGTCATTGTTATCGTGCCAAGTTCGTGTGTGCCCAGTTAGCTAACTATCGTTCAGCTTCTGTTCGTTTTTGACGACATAATGTCAAAACATCTGCACAAATTACTACACAGTTCTTGCCTTGAGGCGCATTCTAGCGATTATTTCTGATCTCTCACGTACGTTTTGGTGTTGTGTTCGACAACCAAAACATAACTATAAGTTATTTCGTTTTTTGTTGGAATTGCAATTATTAGGATTTTATTGTCACAATTAAAGCATTTTATTACTTTCTGCGTTTTAGTAAAACTGCAGGAACGCCCATTCTCAAGGTAAATGAAAGGTAATGTCGCAGTTTTAGCAATGCACTTGTATCAGCATTACCTTTCATTTACTTTGAGAATGGGCGTTCCTGCAGTTTTACTGCTGCTGCCAGTGTAATTCTACTGCACGTGTGGCCAAAGCTTTATTGCAGTTTTCCCCAAACTACCTTTATTTTTTCAGAAAGTCAGGTCTTGCCTTCGCAATTACCATGAGTTGCTCTTTAACTGGAGAGGTTCTCTCCGGATTTCGACAGACTCTGGTCTCTGTTTTAGTCAACCCTCTCATTAGGCGTTGAGACTCAGTGAGTAGTTTTTGTTTCAAATATCTATAATTTAAACCATTTTGTTACTACATAAATCTTAGTTCTTACCTTACAGCACTAAAGTTCTTCATTTAAAGTAAAAAATCAATCGCTTTTAGCACAAGTATTTTTTAATTGAAAGAATGAAATCAGCGTCTTAGAAATAATACGACAATATATTTATTTGACCACTAAGTTTTAAATTTAATATATTAAATAAATATTGTAAAACAACAATACACAGTGTAAAACTGTAAAATATGAAAAATAATTAGCATATGATGTCAAAAGGCAGCAAAATCTTAAATTAATATTAAATATTCAATTAATTAAAATAAGAAAGTAATTTTCTATTCGTCCTTTTGGTTAACTCGTGTAAACCAAAGTGTTAAGTCACAGATTTTGAGAACCACAAAAAATGTTGAATGTGTGACGTGATCTGATAGCATGTTTATCTTGAATTTAACTTTCCATTAGAAGTTAGGAAGGGAGGTTATTCGTAACTATTACAAATAAATTTAATTCCTTTGTCGCATCAAAACTTGTATCCTTTGATTATTCAACAAATTAACAATTAATAGCGAGCGTACACTAAAGTTTGCTTTGAAAGGTGAATATATTTTAGATTTTAAGTTTGATTTCTGAGATTTATTTGTTCTTTATTTGTCTTTTTTGAAGCTTGCGTAGTCAGCTTTTCTATTCATATCGCTGGTAATTGTTTTCAAATTTCATTTGTGTGGGTTTCATTATGTTTTTGCAAATCTTTCGTTTGCATTATGTACTAGGGTGGACACTGTAAAGATATAAATTGAGGGGCTCCGTTCCAAAACTCGCCTTATCCATATTTAAAAAAAAAATATTTTGCGGTGTTTGTCTTACATTATAGATAGGAAAAGACGAGTTTTGGAAAGTCAGTCCATATTCATCATGTATTTAATACAGGTTAAAGTCTGTTTTTAAATGTTTTTAAACTATTTACTGGTAGAATGCCTTGCCTAGAAACCATTAACACCGCAAACTACTTTTTTTAAATATGGAGAGTTTTGGAGCCCCTCAATTCTACTGATACTTTTATAATTCCCAACATTAATTGAAAATTTAAAATATGCCAAAGCTCGTTTTTGCTTAAAGAACTTTTTGATAATTTTGCAATCGCTTACGATTTTCCATAAGATTAAAAGTGTGTTGGTTATTGAGTAATAATGAATGTCTTTTTTAATAATTATTATTGGCTCCGGTTTTCTTAAAAAATCAAAATTTGCTTCAGGCAATTCCCTCAATTTTTTACAAAGATTTTTGCAAAACAATTTTGTTGCTACTCGAACATCTTGAACTCTGCCATCTTTTCTACAGTTGACGTGGAGATTCCCTACTAATAGTTAAATTATTCCTAAACCTTTTTATTGATTATTTTTAAACGGTATTTATTTTTATCACAATTTATCTAATCACAATAAATTTATTTATAGAATTATTATATTATATAAAATTTTACCTGAAATTTTGTATTACAATAATTAAAAAAATAAATAAAAGTCTGAATAATTTATTACTTCGAAGGTAATATATTTTATGGTTATAATAATAAATTATTATAGTATATTATAGATAAAAAGTTTTAATAAAATAATATATTCTAGTTCTTTATATTCGGGTGCAATACTCAACCCTTTTTCAAATCCACTGTGCTTTAACAGACATTGATTTATTATGCCGGTTACACGTAAATAATATTAAAACATATAATATTTCTACGGAGAACGCATTTTTAACTTTTACAAACAATATTTCAAATTCATTTGGGTATTTGCATAAAGAAAGGTCTAAAATTTCGCATAATATCTTGTAACTTAGAAGTTGATACAAAAAATTTGAATAAAACAATAAAAGTTTATTATTAACTAAGCGTATAATGTAATAAGTATGGTACTTCATATTAAAATGTCTGAAATATATTATAATATATGAAAATCTAAGCTAAGCAAGAAAAAAATTCTAGTTTATTTCCAGCTTACCCTATATAACTGTAGCGTTTGTAGCTATTTATACAACTAGTTAAGAAATTACGTCTAATGTAACTATCCAGTTACAGAATTTACGATAGTTTCTAATGTAGCTTTTGTCTTAGGGGTACTACTAAATACTACTAAAAAATACTAATATCGACAGTTCTCTAAATAGCTTAATACTGGGTCATTAGCTGACATTTTTGTAACAATCAAGTTTTTTTAACCTTTTTCTTACAATTAACTATTTATTATGTTACAAATTATGTCATTTATCTTGGTAAGAAAATCTTTTTGGAAACAAAATAATTTATATACGTCTACATTTATTTTTGGTTTAAAGGTTTTTGTTTAAAAAAAGTTTCATTTCAACGTCTTCTGTGGTTGATGTTTTTGTACCGGTCGTCTGACAAAGTCTTTACCGCCGCGGGTCATAAAATTTCTGCTGGTTTTTGTGTTCTTGTGAAATGTTGGCTGATCTTGTTTGTCTGTTTCTGAATTTGCTGTCCTCTTGAATTTTGTAGTTTTTATTGCAACAGATGCAATTTAGTTAATGATATAGTGTAGTTAGATAATGTTCATCTGTTTTTGGATACGTAATTTTGGATTTGTGTTGTAAATTTTCCTCTATTTTTGTTCTATTATTTCTTTGCATTTTGCTCTTGTTTTTTTAACTTTAATATCGTTGAAATATTTATGTTTGACATTTTTCCGCGTTTGCTTCTATGTCTCGTGGAGTTCTTTTATTCCCTTCCATTACACTTCTAAGTTTTTTAATAATCTTTCCTACTTGCTTTGTCTATTGTATTGCAGTTTTCATTGTTTTAAAAATATTCACGTGTTGTTTCTTGATTTGAATTATTGGACTTGGTTCCATTTTTATGCTAGTTTGTTCTGAAACGATTGCTATTTTTTCAAATAGCGCTATCTGCAAAATGGGGCAGAAAATTAATAACTAACTATTGTGGAGAACCTTTCATGTAGGGATAAAGGATACTTTTCTAAGACAAACTTTTAAATAAAATTTTTGTTCAAGTGTAAATCCTTGAGCGGTACCTTTTTTTAAAGCAAGTTTTTGACATTCTGATTTCAAACTACCATACCCGATGGTATTAATTTTTTAAGCTTAACCGATTAAAACTTTTTTAAAGATCATTTGCTTATCTACAAATTAGATTATAATCTCTTATTGTCTAGAATTAACGGCTTTCGAGTTATAAATTAAATAAGGGAAAAAATGTTAAAAAAAATTCAGGTTTTATTTGTTTTACTTCTCTTGAAAACCTCGTATCTCTTAAACGAAACCTTTCAGTAAAAAAACTGACAGTTTAAATCGGATAAGGAATTTAACGGGCTACAACTTTGGTCAAATAAATATTTTTGGGAAATCAACTATTTTTACAGAAATTCTGAAAATAATGAACAAGGTGTAGGTAATTTACAAAATATATATAATGTATATGTAATGTATAAATTTACAAAAGGGGGTAGCGGGATAACAATGGTGTGGCGGCCCCCATACAATTTGATATTGCGAATGTAAAATTCTTGTTTGGAATGACCAAAAATGAGGTTTGTATTAAAAATTAAGTTAAATTTTCTATTTGCTCCAAAACTAGGCCAAAAAATGTGTTTTTTTGAAATTATTTTAACATAAAATCTTTTTTGTTTATTTCAGGTCAGTTCCATGATTTTCATTGAGTAATTCGAGGTTGTTAGATTCTAAACTACAACATAGAATTTTTTCAGATTTTTTGGGCGTCCTAGGACCCCAGAAACTTGGTGCAAATAGCCAAAAACGTGAAAAACTTATTTTTTTTTTTGGAATAAAAGGGTTTTTTCAAAGGGTTCTTGTAAACCCACAAAAAAGGGCTAAATAGCATAAGTTGCCCAATTATTTAGCTACATTTTGCGATTCTTCTTCTTCTTCGTATGCTTCTTGACAGAAGCGTCGTGACCAATTTAATATGTTATTATTAAATGGCTTTCTTGGCATATTACTCTCGGTGGTTTGCCATTGCCTTCCGAGAGGAGAGGGTTCATAATGACTTCATAATGAAGTCGGATAAATTTTGTAGCCGGGTTGGGGATCGAACCTAGGGCTTCTAGCCTAGAGTCCGGTCCTTAGCCCATTCACTTAGCTCACCTCTCTTAATTAAGATTAGATTATTATTTTTAATAATAATTAAGATTAATCGCATGTAAATATCTTAATTTATAGGCGCGACAAATCAAATTAAGTAAATCTTCTTTTTATTATTTAGTATAAAATCTATGATTATAGTAGTCCAGTGAAAGTAAATCCTTCATTTTTGTTTTTTTGAATCGATTTATTTTGGTGTTACAAAGAAAATAGCAAAAGTTGAGAACAAGATCTCTGCCGCGTAAAAAGTTATTCAAGGTCAAAGTTCACAAGAAACGATTTTTTGCGAATATCGCGCTTGCTATGGCTCGGAAGCTAATTGAGGTTATTATAAAAATAAAAGATAATACAATTCTGCACAAAAATGATATTACATTTTTTTATGTACAACAAACGGTTTAGGCACAAATCTGCTTTGAAAATTCCGCGTAAGACATATTATGCAACATTTCATAGTTGGCTATGCATAGAATGAATACATGCAGCATAATTATGTCTTACGCGGAAACGTTAAAGCATATTTTTGCCTAAACCGTTTGTTGTACATAAAAAAATGTAATATCATTTTTGTGCGGAATTTTATTATCTTTTATTTTTATAATAACCTCAATTAGCCTCCGAGCCATAGCAAGCGCGATATTCACAAAATATCGTTTTTTGTGAACTTTGACCTTGAATAACTTTTTACGCGGCAGTGATCTTGTTCTCAACTTTTGCTATTTTCTTTGTAACACCAAAATAAATCGATTCAAAAAAACAAAAATGAAGGATTTACTTTCACTGGACTACTATAATCATAGATTTTATACTAAATAATAAAAAAAAGATTTACTTAATTTGATTTGTCGCGCCTATAAATTAAGATATTTACATGCGATTAATCGCAAAATGTAGCTCAATAATTGGGCAACTTATGCTATTTAGCCCTTTTTTGTGGGTTTACAAGAACCCTTTGAAAAAACCCTTTTATGCCAAAAAAAAAAAGTTTTTCACGTTTTTGGCTATTTGCACCAAGTTTCTGGGGTCCTAGGACGCGCAAAAAATCTGAAAAAATTCTATGTTGTAGTTTAGAGTCCAACAACTTCGAATTATTTAATGAAAATCATGGAGCTGACCTGAAATAAACAAAAAAAATTTTATGTTAAAATAATTTCAAAAAAACACATTTTTTGGCCTAGTTTTGGAGCAAATGGAAAATTTAACTTAATTTTTAATACAAACCTCATTTTTGGTCATTCCAAACAAGAATTTTACACTCCCAATATCAAATTGTATGGGGGCCGCCACACCATTGTTATCCCGCAACCCCCTTTATTTTAATAAATTTTCAAAATTGATAAATCCTCCTCTTCCTATTCATTTTTCTGGATAAACTTTATTTAAAAAATTTTGTACTTGTCCAAAATGTACCGGCGAACCATGATACTGAAACCATAAATGTTCTGTGAAAAATAAAATAAGGACCTATAATTTGGCTTCCCAGTATTCCACACCAACAGTTCACACTGAAACGTCGCTGATGTCCTCTCTCAAGTTTTTATCTGCGATTTTCTACTGCTCATCGATGTTCATTTCTACAATTTATTGTTTACATCTAATGCAATGATTTATATACCCTAAAATTATGCATTTTATTCTGGGCATGTTTAGTGTGATTTTATAAAATAAAAATCAATTAGGTTTGTTTATGAGCTAAAATATCTATTCTCAGATAATTTGAAACAATATGTACACAAGGGAATTTTTGATATCCGATAGTATAACTATAAATTGCAATAAAGTAAAAAGTAGGAATGTTAGATATTACAGATTTCTTCCTTTCATTTTGATATAATTTATATGGAATACAAACTCATTCTTGTATCTCACTTCATGGTAACATAAATACGAAAGGTCCAATTATTTATGGCAGCTTAGCATAAATTTGACTCAATTTTACCAATCAAAAAATGTGAAAAAATTTGTAACTATGAGCAAGTGAAAACTTCTCAACAAATTTTTTGTAACATACACCGCGTATTATCTGCCTAGTTTAAAATTTGGTAATTTACATGTAAAGTTTGAGGTAAAACTTATTCAGTTTATCCTAAAGGAAATAAGAGAAGGAATGTTTCATAATTATAATGAAATGCCAGCTTATCTAACTTTAAAATGCGCAAACTTGTAAATTTGAAGGATTAATTGTAAATTTTTGGGTACATAATGTCAGAATATTATTGTTACGTCACTATTTAAGTAGCATAATTAAATGCGGAGAATACGCAATTTTACACAAAGTAATATTAAGTAATATTATGTGTGAAGCCTGAACAGGAAAGCGTAAAGAAAGTTTAAGAGTTATTTTGTTTAAATTTTATTTAATTTTTTAAACATTTGATTTATTTATTGTAGTACATAATTGTTATTAAATATCTGAAAAGCCCATATAAGTTATTAAGTTAATTTTTCCGATTTATTTAAAATAATTCTTATAAAATTTTCACACGTTAAAAAATTATAAAATATTTATATTTAATTTCTTTTAGCGCATCTACCACAGGTCAATACCTCAAAATTAAGAAATATATAAAAAAGACGACAATATATTGATTTATTTCATGCCCGATAACTTGCAATTAATATAAAATAATTCATATTTTAAATTAGAAATTCAAAAATATTTATATTTTAATTCAATAATTATTCATGAGTATGAGTAAAAGGGTTTAAAGGGTACTAACACTTTTTAAACTTTGTTAGCAGTAGGAAAGTATCACTCTATTCAAAATAAAATAATTTTAACTACATATATAAGTCTAATTATTTATAAAATTGTCGAAAATCAAATAGAACTTTATAAATACAGTATTTATACCTTGCGTTATAAATTACTGATAAGATATCAGTCTTTTGTGTAATTTTCATTAAAGGCTGATGCGTATGAGTTAGTATGTGATCCGTAAGAAAATAAATTCTTAATCAAACCATTTCCAGTTTATTTGTAACTTTGGCATGTAATAAGAGTTGCGAAAACTTATTAGAATCATAAACGTAAAATTCCGCAAAATTCAATATACACCGTAATATAACACCAAATGATGTATTCGTTTTACAAACTAATTATTAACATTTAATTACTTGCGCTTTCTAGTAATTATTCGTCAAGCCAAGAGTATGCATGCATATATTATTATTAATTTACTATCGCATTTCTGCCAAACTCATCTATTGTTATAGCTAAGAGCCATCCGCTTTGAAAATTATGAATATGACATGTAAATTTGCGAATTATAGGTGGAATAGGAAATCATTCCAAGTTAACAAGTACAGAAATACAGCAATAGTGTTATAAGTACATTTTCGGTTTATCGTTTAATTAATCCAATTAACGTACTACCATATTTTTTCTTTTGAAGCCGCACGTTGAGCGCCGATTGGAAGAAAACCTCTGTCACTGTTATTATGTAAACTTATCAGAGCTCGAGAATTTTAACCTAAGAACACCACAGTTCCGTGTGGTAGTCAGCCATATTTTCAGCACGTAAGCAGACTTAAAAATTCAAGTTTTAAGAGTATGTCTGTCCAACTAAAAGAAAATTATATTATGTGCCAGTATAATTTATAAACTAGGGGATGGGCGGAGCTAACTTTATGAGATCAGCCAATACAATACTAGCATATTAATTTTAAGGTTTCTGACCTTTCTCAGTCAAATTTTTTAATAAATTTTAAAATATTAGGTCATTTATACCCTCAACTGCCTTAGTTTCATTAAAAACTTTTAAATCCTGGGGCATAGTTTGTTATCGTCCCTACGTAATATAAAAAGTTAAAATTTACATTTTGTAGCCCAATATTTCTGAAAACAACTCTTTTTAGGACATACACTAAAAAATGTTTTAAAAAATGTATATCTATTTCACATAAATAATAACATCTAGTTGATTACAGTGCTGTTCAAAGCAGCTGCTACACTTTGTGTCACGTTCATAAGATTAGTGACAGTTACTTGCTTCTCACAAACCATACTGATTAATTGATCACACACTGGGTTACAAAATTATAATTATGCAGAAAATAATGCAGTATTAATCAGTTTTCAAAAGGTACGTTTGATTTGAGTCAATCATAATATTACCAACATTTTAATTATCTAGTTAATTTTATTAATTATTAAACCTAGTATGTAATTTTTGACAATAAATATTAATTATGAAAACAGAACTTTATGTATCAACTCGAACATTTTAGCACCTATAAAAATTATATCTTTTCATGACAAGAAAGAATTTTTACAGGCAGTTAATCACAACAGTAAAAATCCCTTAAAGTTATTAAAGTTTCTCAAATAATATTAAAATAAGTAAAATTTAAACATAAATTTAAATTTATTCTAATTTCACACCAGATGGCTCCTACCCCTGCTTTTAGATTTGTGAGTCCTACTTGCGTAATTTAAATTCCAAGTTAGAAAACTAAAATTGCACAAGGCACTGCATTGTGATGTTTGAGTATTGTTCTGGTAATTTTTACATTAATTACTTATCAACTTTGTAAATTAGAAATTTTGTATTCATTTAGGTCACTTTACTACGTTCATTATAAGGGGATTTATTCACATAAAGAGACTAATTACTTTTTACAAAAAAAATTATTTCTTGCTTATTAAAAAATTTTAATTAATTTTTTACTCTTTTTGCAGCTTATATCTAGAGAAGATAAGTAGTTAAATGATTAAAGACTTGCAGAAATTCCAGAATAATTAAGGGTTTAAAATGTAAAATTTACATTATTTCGTTTTTTAAATATTTTTAAAACAGTTAATAATATAAAATGTTAATAAAATGAAAGCCACAGCAGTGGAGTGATGTGATCGCTGGTTGAGTATAGAGCGGAAATTCTGGGTTCAAATCGCGGATTGCACAAAATTTCTTGGCTCGACCTTCCGGTGAGCATCTACACTCTGTGGTGAATCCTGATATTTGTGTCGACGTCATTACCGTAATTACGGCTGGGTCACACATGCAAAGGTTTACAAGAGAATTTAAGCAGGAAAATGGCGATTTACCGTCATCAGCCCTGGGCCTGCATGGCCTGTTAGCGCTTGCTTATATATAATAATATAAAATATACATTATTTGATTTGCAGATTAGAAATTATTTGATTAATTAATATTGTTTATGTTTTTGCTGATTTTGGCCAATAAAGAAATAATTTCTTCTAAATTATGCAACATTACAATATAAAAAAGCACTACCACATATTAGCTTTCAAAACCTCTAAAACATCAAAAGTTTGATATTTTATCGGAAACCGTAAACAAATAAATATAAATGTTACTTGTGGATGATATTTATTCGTTGCAACGTACAACAGGGTTTTAATTTTATTTATTAATAAAAAAATTTTGTATTAGATTTTTGTATTAAAAAAATTTTTAGAGAAGTTATTGACAGTACACATTTATAGTTTTAACTTTGGCCATTAATTCTTGGTTTTTACCAACACAAATTTTGAACTCTCATATTCAGTGTAAAATAATGCTTTTGTTTATTCCAATTAAAGTAGGCGGTTACGCATTTTGAAATTTATAATTCCGCATACTCAACCTAATAAATTTAAACCGAAGGGTAATTTACATTCCTAAAAATGTGGCCGGCATTGCCTACATTATTCAATAAATATTATGAAATTATCCGACTATGGATGAAGAAGACAGGAATAATAACTTTGGGAACTAGGGACTTTATTTGCTAGGTTCTTTACATTTCTAGCCTGGTGAACTTACATCGTTTGTTAAACATTTTTTGTGAAATTCGAATTAATCGTAAAATTTGTGTTGAGAAAGCAATTTGGCCAAAGTAATTAATTCTTTTTTTTTAATTTTAGAACTTTGAGTAACGGAAACCTCGACGGATATTTGGATAATTAGTCTTTTCAATTTGATTGATATCTTCTACTAATTAATTTGTATTGCTTTTTAAAAGCAATTTCACGTCTTTTCCACTTAAAAGTTTAGGGCGGCGATTAAGAATAAACACATTGATCGGCATAGTGTAGTTTTGAACCCTGCGGTGGTTGAATAGCCGTCTCAAGTTTCCTGGCTGATTGAATTAAAATTAAAGTGAAAAAATTAAATATTACCTACTTACTTGAATATTTCTGATATACATTTTTTTTATTAAAATTTGTGTAAAAATTTTATACGGACAGTAACAATGCTGTACAATGCTCAAAATGTCAATTTAATCACGCTTAAAATGTTAAAATACTACACTTGAAACAGCATTTGGTATGTTCGGATTTATAATTATTAAAGTGGCGATTCTTGACGAGGGTTTCTAAAGTATTTACTTTTTTGCTATAAGTTAACGAGGCATTTTGATTTTTCAAAATGTTATTTGTGACGACTGATTTCTAGTTATTCGGTGCTATTCACGATCGAAAATAAAGCTTGCTAAGATTTAACTAAATAAACATTTTGAGAAGCAAAAAATTGCATTTTTCCGTAACAATTAGAAATCATTCCTGTGGGTTAAACCAAAAATTTGAAAATGAGTTTTTAGATTTTTGCATAAATATTAAAAATTTAACTTTTAGTTGTTTTAAAATTTGTATAGAATCTTATGAGACATTTGAGAATTCATAATGGAAAAAAACCATTTATGTATAAAATTTTTGGCTATAAATTGTTAAGTAGGGTAAACCATATAGTTATCGGACAGTTAAGCAATTTTTTTTTTAAATTCATATCTTTCCTACTTTTTGGTACTTCTAACCAAATTAATTTTTAAGTAAGTTCGACCTTGCATGTTAACGTTGCTTATTAAATTTTTGATTCTGACAACCCAATTTGAAAAGAAAGGGACGATAGTAAAAGTATGCAAATATGTATAGTTACTGGACACTTTTTCTAGTTACTGGACAGGTAACTCAGTGGTTGGACAGGGTTAAAGATGACCAGAAACAATAATTTTCATAAAAAAATATATTTATTTATAACACAATTTTGGATTAAAAAGGTATCTATAGTTTACAATAAAAAATTAATATTAAAAAAAGTTAATAATGATAATATTTTAAAATAAAAAATGTTACGGTAAAGTTAAGCAAATTTTGTTTGCTTTGTTAAAGCATTTTTAATTTTCTAAAAACTTATTGCAATGTAAACAATAAAATTACAATTTATTGAACACCTGTCCAGTAACTGATTAAGTGAAGTTTGCAAAGAATTCTATTATCGGACGGGCGCGGCGTCCAAAAATAGAGTTTTAAGTATATTTGTAATACAGTGGTCGGACACGTCTTTTTGGGTTCATATTTTAAATTTAATTAAAAAACGTTTTCATTAGCATTTCCGAGACATTCGTAGCTCAATATAGGCGTATAAATTATATTATTAAGTTAGACAATAAAAGCTGTAAAATTTTTTTTTGCATCTTACATTTCTTAAGAAAATATTAAGAAAATGTTAAGAATACATCCCGAACTTTTTTTAAAATTTAAAAAAATCAGAACAATGTTGAGACTGGGAATTAATTCTCGCGCGCTTTTCCATAACACCTAAGTATTCATAAAAACGCAATATTTACAACAGGTTTACTAAAGCTTTAAAAGCCTCACAAATGCCCTTAAAATGCCTTATATCCTTTACAAAGGGTTTACTAACCTCTTTTAAGTATTTTTCGTTTTTATGAATACGGGGTAATATAGTATTTATTTAGTAAGTATTTATTTATTTTATTTTTAATTTATTAATAACTCGATATTTTGAAGTTTTAATATAATTTAATATCAACGAGTTAATAATTTATATATTTAAACTTACTATTTATCTACTATTTGTTTATATAGCCTTAGAAAAAGTCTTATTTTTAAAGTTTATATGTGCAGTGTCCCATAACTGTCATGTGTCCAGTAACTGTATGGTTTACCCTACCTAGATAAGTTTTTAAGGAAAATTGAAATTTTACAAACGAAATATGTGTAAAATCACTTTGGTTCAAATTTACTTTGCGTAACCTGACAATTGAAGCTGAAACAAAGCACTGTAAAATTGCCCAAACTTTAAAATATCGAGTTATTTAAAAATTAAAAATCAATTAAAAAATTTATTGAGTTTTCAGATGATTATTTCATCCGTCATCAGAATAAGATTTACAGAGATTGTAAATTGAAAGCTCAATAAATTTTTTAATTGATATTTAATTTTTAAATAACTCGATATTTTAAAGTTTTAATACTATTTTTTTATTAACTCTATCTTTTCAATATTTTTCAAAATTCATAAAATATTTACAAATTTTTTCTACAAAATTTTTCAAGAATTTTTTTAATGTGCTGATCACATTTATAGGTTTGTATAATGTTGTACAACATTTATGTATTTTACTTGATTCTTCTTCATCCGTTTTACACAAAAGACAGACACCTCCTACAGGATCTGTGCCACACATGGTACGTGGTATACATGTTAAATTCGAAAAATTTCCCCAACTTTTGATGATAAAAACGACAGATAATAGGAATGGATGCTAATAATTTTGATAAGACTTCTTTGCGATTTGTGTAAACCAAATATTATACTGAGTGTATACTCAATGAAAAATTATTCAAAAATTTTATTTGAGAGTTTTGTTGGGCATATAATCGCTTTTCTTTCTACTCTTTAAATGCAATTTTTTTTTACTGTCCAAAAATTTTTTTGTGATTTTGGGAGTAAAGTGACTACTCCCAGTTTTTCGGGAGTAAAGAAGCTCTTTTCGCCACTCTTTGTTCTAGTACCTTCTCGAACGGGGTTTCGGGTTTTTTCGGGACAGAAAAACAAAAATTTTCAAAAATCATTTATTTACATAAGTAATGTGTACCACACAATTATTAAAAACTTGCCTGTCTTGCGTATCTACAACGTTTTGCGGTTGTCCTCGGCGAACGTGCTTTTCGTCGTTTTTATGTTTGATTTTCAAAATATGCGCCTGTCGGCACATAAATAATCCTGTAGGGGAGACTAGAACGCGTGGATTGACTATCGTGGCCCAGAATGTAATCTGAAATAAAAAATAATGTATAAATTTACCTCATAAATACTGCTTTTTGCTGAGCGCGAAAGTACCTACCACGTGCGATCCATCGATGTCGATTTTGCAATTTTTTTGCAACGTGTCCTTAAACATCGATAGATGCGACCACAATGTCGTATTTACTGATTATTTAACGATTATTTCTTGGTTTTTAGTCATTTTTTATTGAAAACACAGACACAATACACAAACGTCCGAACCGCACGAAAGCACAAATTGAAATGAACATGGCGCCCCAACATGGCCGCCCTCCAGGGGACCCACTGAGCTACGCGGCTCGGCTCATAAACCACACCCTTCGTGGTTAAAAACAACCCTTTACGTTCTTGTGATATAAACTACTATTAAAATTAGTTAGGGATTTCAAGTAGAAATGACCTTTGAACGTCCAGTAGACCTTTTGGTGCCATAATTTTGGACAACACTTATGGTGACTTGTATAGATCTAGTTTAAAATTTTAAACTGTAGATTAGCCAATCCCCACAAAAAGAAGAGGTAAAATACCTGGGAATTCATCTAGACAAGAGACTCACGTGGGCTAAACATCAATAAAATTTTAAAATAAAAGTTCAACTTCTTACTCTGTTGCAAATACTACCTCTTAACCATTACAATTTTTTCAATATTTTTTTATACCGGGTGCTGAATGAGTTAGGCGAACATAGGATATTAACATGCAAAAACTTATTTTTGCAAATTCCTGCTTCCCTAATTATTTTAGAGAAAAATTGAAAGACAGAAATATAATGTAGAAATATAAACTACGAATGATAAAGGCATTAGATTTTATCTAGCTTTTACGTAAATGGTCAAAAAATTCTTTTGAAATTGTTAAAACTTTTATTTATCCGACTTGCCATGGAAGTTTCCGAGGTAATTATTTTTGATAAGTAATAAAAAACAATTGCACGTTGTTGACAGTTTTGCACTTTATTAAATTTTAATTTCATAAAATGGAATATTACCTTGGAAACTTATACATGGCCAGTTTGATAAATAAAAATTTTAACAATTTCAAAAGATTTTTTGATCATTTACGTAAAAGCTAGATGAAATCTAATGCTCTTATCATTCGTAGTTTATATTTCTACATTATATTTGTATCTTTCAATTTTTCTCTAAAATAATTAGGGAAGCAGGAATTTGCAAAAATAAGTTTTTACATGTTAATATCCTATGTTCGCCTAACTCATTCAGCACCCGGTATATTGACTGGTTATGCATTAAATTTACAAAATTTCAGAATTTTAAATGAAAATTTTACAATTTTAAATAAAAATTTTACAATTTTAAATTAAAATTTCAATTTTATTGCTAACTTAACGATTCTCAACAAGTGCTTCGAGAACTTGTTGAGAATGGTTAGTAAAATTGTTAGATTTAGCAAGCTCTTGATGCTAAAAATATTAAAATTTTTAAAATCTAGGAAGATGAAAACATTTTGTTAAATAAAATTGCTAAGTTTGACTAATTTTGACATTAATCTTGCTAACCTTGTTAATTTAGCGTTAGCAGAAATTTCACTAAATAGACAAATGGGTGCTGGCGAATTTAATATCATCTGTTACGCAGACGACGTTATATTAATAGCAGAAAATGAAAATGACCTCCAACGACTCCTATACACATTTAACAGAGCATGTCGACAGTACAATATGGAAATATCCACAAAAAAACAAAATCTATGACGATCGCAAGAGATCCTGTGAGATGCAAATTGGTAATAGAAGACGAAATTTTAGAGCAGGTGATGGAAATTAACTATCTGGGAGTAAAACTAACAAGCGACGGGCAAATAGAAAAAGAGACTAGCGAACAAAACATGAAAGCAAATAGGGTGTCTAGATGCATAAACGATTTAATCTGGAATAACAAACATATACAGAGAGAGGCGAAAGTAAGAATATATAAGAGCGTAATAAGACCTATCCTTACCTATGCAGCCGAAACTAGACCGGACACTGCGACAACAAAAAGACAAACAGAAGTTGCAGAAATGAAAACATTAAGAAGAATATTTGGAAAAACCAGAAGAGACAGAATACCAAACATAAACATACGAGAAACCTGCAACGTCACGAACATCTCGGACTGGATAGCTGACAGAAGACGATTATGAAACGAACATATAACAAGAATGGAAGAAACCAGGTTAGTAAAAAAGGTAAGAGATAACCGTCCAAGAGAAAAAAGGAGGGTGAGAAAAGAAGTCCAAGAAAAGATGGCGAGACAACCTATAAAGAACTAGAAAACGTTGGTTAGAAACAGGAAAATAATCCTAAAAAAAAAGAGAAGAAGAAGAAGACAAATGTTGTTAAATACATTAAGTTAACAAGGTTAACAATTAATGCTAGAAAATTTTTGATCGTGAATAGCACTGATTGATGTTTGAAGTTTTGTTGTTTAAGTTTGTTGAAGTTGAACTGAAAAAAAGTGAATAGATACCATTGTGATTCAAAATTTGATTTGGTTTTTTGTCTATAAGTAATTTTGTGGTAGGATAAATCGATGTCAAAAATAACACGAAGCAAAAACAACAAACCGAATATATCATAATATGATTATAGAAGAGTGATAAAAAAGTTGGGTTTATTGCTTTGCCTTCAAGTAAAGGTCAAAAATTGATGAAATGCATCTAATATTTTTAATTTAAAAACTATAGGTATTTATTGATTGATAATAATTATTATTTAAAATACTAAAGTAATTGTTTTTAAAATAATTTACATTCATTTTCTTAATTCAAGTCTTCTGATATTAATAACGAGTAAAATCAATACATTTTAACTAAAAATATTGCAGTGTTCTGCTATAAGGCTTAAAATTATGAATTTTTTATTACACTCGTGAGGTTAATTTTATCAAGAATTGTTTTTTGTGGCAGCACAAAAATTACAATTACATTTTTCTTGCATTACACCCAAGAGTGTGAATTTTCTTAGTTATTACTTACAATTTCAAGATAACACCGTTTGCTTGCGGTAACCTGCCTAAGTAAAAATTTGGATGATACTGTTTTTTATTAAAACACTTTTCATTTGCAATTTTGAAAAAGTTTTAAAATTGCTGCAACTAGGTAGATGGTAGATCCAATTAAAATATATTTTGAAGTCTCAAAAAATGAGAATGTCATAATTATAAAGCTATCTGAAATATAATGATGAATGTGGCAGAAATCGGGAGTTTTATAATGCAGAACGGATATCTGCAAATAAAATCCCTTCGACTTCGTTTTAAAACTCGATAAAACACATCTGCTGTTGGAAAACATTATTTTATTTTCAATGTAGAGAAGAGACCTTTGGCGCTACCATTTAACTTACATTGTCTAATAAATGTTGCAATAGGACGCTTCCGCAAGACACCTGGGGGAAGATATTTATTGCAATTTTTATTTAATAGGGCATCTTAATGTGTACGTGTACAACAATTCATTAAAAATTTAATAATGTTTCACACGTTCACCTGAAGTTTGCAAACGTTCAGAACGATAATCATTAATTTTCCGTTTCATCAATTTTGCTAACCGGGAGATCGAGATAATTATTAGCATATTAGCATAATTTAATTTGCATAGGCAATCAAATGGAATGGAATACAAAGTTTGAAGTAAATTTTCTGAATTAGTAATTTATAAATGAGAGCAAATAACAAGAGAAGCTTAATTGATTGTGTAATGATTATTTTGATTAGAATTGTTGAAATTATTTGTTTTAGCAGTTTGACTAACTATATTTCATAACCAAATGGGCTAGCGCATAAAACATTTATCACATACATATTGCATTATATGATTTGCCGTCTCCAGGTAGGGTTAATATTTACCAGTTATAAAAGAAAACTCCTGTCTAAATAATGATAAGAACTTTGTCCTATAACTTTTCTGCGTTTTCTTAAAAACGTGATTTATTTACCGTAGATTATTAAATTTATGTGATATATAAGCATAAAACAAAATCCAACGTATTCAATATTTCTTTAATTTACTTCCTTAGATATACAGAAAAATTCTTCCGTGGAGACGGTTATCTTTCCTTTTGATTTAACAGTGTCTTTCCTCTTAGAAATGTTGTTTATGTTTTTGTATTCAGTTGATATTTCAAAGTCATCTTCATTGGAGTTTTCTTAATCAATGAATTTGAAGGTTTCAGATTTTCGTATTTCGTAGTCATTTCTTTATATCTTGTCACATTTCAAGTTTCCAAACTAATATTTCAACCTTTTGACCTGCAGTGCAAGATTAAAACAAAAAAGTCACATTTTTTAATAACATTAATAATTATAAAATTTGTTATCTTTCAATAATCACCCTCTTTTGTATAAGTTTGTTTTAACAAAATATTTTCTATTTCCATATTTAATTTCAATGTAACTGTTCGAACAATCCAGTAGGGCTCCCCTTTGTTTTCACAAAATCAATTTAAAATATGAGGGAACAATTGAATCACACGCACGAATTGTTAAATGCATACCTGGAATACTAAAAATTTCGGCAAGGAAAAAAACTAAAAATTAAATTTGTCATTAGGCTTGTAAAGTAATTTTAGTAACGGTAATTAAATTTTGGAAGTTCAAATCGTTTTTGCTATTAATTTGCCCGGACAAACGTTTTTCACATAAAGAAAATTTATCACTTTTATTCGGCACAACATTTCATTTCATCGTCCATCATAATATTTAATAGTCGTTTTTTTTACATAATATATTTAGTTCACTGTCACCATCACAGTTTGTTTTCTGAACCCAATGCATCTAAAATGTAAACTGAAAAATAATGAGACTTCTGTCAACAATATTTTTGAATATAAGAGGTGGGATTTTCTAAATTACTATTCGAAAATTATTCAGGAACTTTATTTTAAGTTTTCAAAGTGTTTTAGGGCATTTTTAGTTTAAAAAATTATAATTTTACTTTAATTTATTCTTTACAAAATTTTGCTATGTAATTAATACTCATTGATATTGCTTAATTATAACACATATGAAAATAATATTAATTTTTATACAAGTACATAACTAGATAAACTAACAATTTTTTAAATTCGTTGTTTAAAATTAATATTTCTTATTAGTATATAATTTTTACTAGATATCAAATCTTTTGAGTAAAAATTTGTATTAAAAGCACAGATGTGCTTGTATAATTTAAGTTTATTTAGTTTCCAGAAATTACAAATTTTTAAGGGGTTACGTACAGTCATGAGGTCGAAAAAAGCAGTTTTTTGAGATTTTTTTTCAAAGTTATGAATGTATTTACTTAAAAGTTTTTCTATATGAAAGAGCAACATTTAAAGAACATTTTAGAATTTTACTTCTACGAAACGTAGACAATTAAATGAAAAAGTAGAAATGAAACATGAAAAGATTTGGTTAATATATTAGTTATCTCCAAACTAAACAAATCCATTTTAAAAAATATAAAAATTTTAATTTTTGGGAATGTGTTGAAATAAAAGTGACGATTTTTACCCAAAAAATTGATCTATAATTACTTGTAAAAAGAGATAAAAATGAAAAAAAAACTAATCGTTTGGTATCGAGAATCACTTATATTTAAGAGGTGTGTAAAATATCATCATGATTGGCTAAGCACTAGCTATTTTGCTAACAAAATAGTACAAGTGTCACACGGCCTTTAAACGCGTCTGAAGTTTTCCGTTTTACTCCGATCGACTTGAAACTTTCACATAATATTTCTAATTATGAAAACAAAAAAAAATTTTTCGAATTCATGACTGCACGTAAGCCCTTAAATTAAAATTGAATTAAAATATAAAAATTTTAGTTTTTGCTAAATATACGTTGGCCACATATTACAAAAAAGTTGTTTACAATGATAAAACGAAATGAAAAAATAGATGTGATTTATGTACCACTTAAGGTAAATCAAAGTTTAAACTGGTATTGACGTATGCAGATGACCATTTGAATAGTAGGGTAGCGATAGCGAGTTTTGCCATATCATCTATTATTCAGTTTTATGTTTGATAATAATTTGTGAGGCAAATAATATATTTTTTTAAATAATGATTGTTGGTATTAATCGTTCAAGCATTTTAGCACAAGCCATTAATTTAAAGTCCAATAATATTTTATTATTTTACAAAACTGTGCTAAAATTATTTACAGTAAGATAACCATTATCGATTTGATCATAAAAATATTATGATACGAGTAATTTGATAATTTAATGTGTTTCTAATAATATTTAATACCGGTGGAGAAATAGTAAATAAATGTGAACTTTTTTTTGAAACTTTTTTGAAACTCATTGCAAAATTTCAAGCTTGTAGACCCAATGACAGTTTGGATCTCGTTAATCTACTCGTGCGCGCCACTAATTAGATGTAAATCTACGTTATATAAGGAACTCATATGCAACATTTCATGATTATAGACTCACCAGTTTAGGCTGGGCGTTGTCTGTAGTCAGTGCTAAAAATTTTAAAAGTAGTAAAAGCAAATTTTATTAAAATCGAAAATAAAAATTTAGAGACTCATTTGACAAAAAAATTTAGATAATACTAACTAGAATAAACATTTGCTTTGAAGCAGAAAATGGCAGCTCAGTCCAAACGTTAACCGAAATATTTGAAATTCGCTGTCGTTTTCATTATCATACGCTTGACCCGTTTTCTGTGTATTTCGAAAACTGCGTATTTGTTTTTATGCCGAATGAAAATTTCTAGCTTTGAAAATAAAAGAAAATTAATGTTTAAAGTTTAAAATTAAAAATTAGATTATCGTATATTATTAATGCGAGCTAATTAGTTAAATTAAAATTAAAACATCCAAAAAACGAAAGCCCTGTGTTTTCTACCAACACTAATATAATATTTTGCGAATGTTTAGATTTAGACAGAGGATGTGTGACTTGTGATTTGATTCGATTAAGCGTTAGAACGGCCAATTAAGTAACGTAAAACACAACAACTAATTCGTAAATCATATAAACTGCGTAACTTATTTAAACTTTGCATTGTTTGTTATCTACATTAATTTTCCAACAGTAGGTATTGTTTTAACTTGTCTCAAAACTACAAAAATTTAACAAGTAAATGTGACAATTCACTGAAATAATGATAATTAAATTTTTAATTTTTTTTAAATTGCAAAGATTTTTTAATATGAGAGTAAACTTTGCACTGTTCTGCATTATCACTGATTATAATTATTATTGTCTCAGTAAATTTGTGTTTCTGCTAAGAATGGGTTTTCTTTCGTACTTTATGTAGTTAAAAGTTGCTTTATTGTTTGTATTATTTTAAAAGATCTTCCGCACAGCATATCTGCTTTTAAGTACTAATAAAATTCGTGACATTGGTCGGTAATGTGAAATAGTGAAGTGCTTTTAAAAATTAAATATTGTGGACTATAACTGGTAGCTTTTGATCCAATTTCTAAAACTTTTATTAAAGTTTTAAAAGATAATGTCAACTTAAATATGAAAATAATATATCACTAGAAATCGAGTGAAATAGATATTAAATTTTTATTTCAAATGTGTAAAAGAGGTTTTTTTTCAAATCCAAGTGGAATTGCTACGGCCGCAGCCGTGGAGGAATTTCTTAGCTCGGCCTTCCAGTGGGCATCCACACGCTGTGGTGAAATCAAAATTGATTTATCTGAACTATGAAGTATGGGGACTAATCCACCCCGCCAATCGGGTATTCTACTTAAAATGTAAAAAGCTTTCAAAAAGATTTGAAATATTTTAAAAACATTTTTTTTCTACGTTACTTCATAAAATTTTGTAAAATGTTTTTACACGGAACTATACAAATCCAATATTACGTTTCTCTTTCTTCTCAAACATAACAACTATTTAGATAAAAGTTTCTGTTCTCAAAACATTCGAAGCGATTCTTATTTATTGTGTTCAATAGGCTTTTCATCCAACAAAATTATTTGTCGAACCGTACTATTGTAAAGAGTAATGGTTAGCTGTCTATTTACTTTCTGTTTATTTACTACATTTTTGATAAGCAGTAAGATGTAGAAATAAAAATCGATTATGTTCATTGCACTTTTGCAATGAATTACGTTTGAACGAGTGAATAAATTTAAATAAAATTTTTATGTTTTCAGCATTACTGAATTTCCATTTATTTAAATAAAAGAATGTACGGGTACTTATAGCAAATTTAAATGATTCATGCAACCAAGTCTTTCTTTCAATCTCTAGGTTGCAAAGTTGTGTCGTGGTTCGGTTTTCATGGTGAGGCATAACAGATTTGAATTATTTCAACTCAAGAGCTGTGTTTGTTGTTTGTTATCCGGTTGTTATTTTTTTTTTTTGGTTTTTAATCCTATATTTTTCAGTTACTACAGTTATTCTATTATATTTCGGTTGGTGTTGCCATTTTATACTTTTTTATTTAGTATTATTGAATAGGCTACAGCTACGTTTGTAAACTTTATGAGCAAAAATCACTTAGATCCATTAATACCTACCTACAGCAGTTAAATTGCTGGTCGCTTGTATAAAAGTTGTGCATTAAAAGTTAAACGTCAATGTCACATTATAGGTGTCAGAATAAAGTTTTGAAGAAAACCGTCATGTTATATTTACAAATTTTTAACATGTTACTTTTTACTAAAATGTTTAAAAAAATAAAAGCTGCGATTGTATTAAATGTAAAAATGAAAACTTATTTAAACCAAATGTTCATTTTTGACTTTGTAGCTTTTATTGTGATAGGATCATTTATTTTTACAGCACTTTTATAACTTTGTCAGTTTTTATTAAACTTTTACAAAAGTAAAATTATTTAAGTTTTCGATATTTTTTACAATACCTGCCTTGGCTATAAACATAAATTTTTAACTTTTTTTATTAAATTGTTATCTTTCTTATAAAATTTGATTTGATGTATTATTACTTCAGAAAATTGTAATATTTTTAAAGTACAGTGCAACCTCGATATCGGAACTATAAAATTGCGTAGAACTCTTTATTATTTTAGGGGTTGTGAAACCCTAAGAAAACATTACAAATTTATTGGAATATTTATTGAGGATTGAAAATAAATATCTCAACCGTGCCCACAAAAGTTTGAGAAAAGCTGAATTATTTGTAAAACATTCAGGAACATATTATTCAAATGGGATAAAAAATGTTGGGGATTACTGTAACGATCCAGTTGGTATAGACTCAACTTACACATAGGTAAGTCACCTATTTTTTAGTTTAAACTGTGAAACAATCTACTTTATAATCTTGCATTTCTAAAGAAATAAAATAATGCATTTTCATTTTACTGTTTCAGGATTAAGTGTTTATAAGCTGAAGTATTTTATTTCCCATATGCGTCAGCAAGTTTTTTGCTGACTTTTATTTTTCCAGTGTTCAGGATTTAGGTTAGGCTACGCATTACACCACTTATAAACAAGGAAATAACCTGATATAATGAATAAATTGTAGAATCCATTTGCATGTTTAACAAGCCGCTTCGAAAAAACAAATATCAACATTTTTGTGTTAGAAAAGGACTTTATATACGTTTTTTTTACGTTACGAAAGTCGTGTATACTTCGTAAGGAAACGTGAGACGAATGTAACAATTTGTCAAAAAATATATTTCCAATAAGTTGCTTGTAGTAGGTATCATATTATACCTAAAAGTATTATGAGTTTTTTGTACTGAAATATTAGACTTTGTAAACGTATCGTAAAATCTTGTTGGTTTTATTAAAATTATATTTTAAAAATGTTGGTATAATTAGAAATTTTATAGTACCTACCTATATGAAAAATTTTTGATGAGTAGATCAAACTTTATTTGTAAACTAGTAAACCTAAATAATTAAATTACCGTAAATTGAAACATAAATTATTAGGGGTTAGAATTAAAAAAAGTTTCTATTAAACTATTCATCACCACAAGTCGATACTTTTACTTCGTTGCAATGCCAAACCTAACTTTATCTTCTCAAAGTCACGTATAACTTACTTAGTTGTATAATTAGTCCAGTGGTCTAATAAATTTTGTACACACTACCCCATAAAATATTAATTTCTTCCTAGAAAATATGGCATTTGGGTATATTTCTACTTGATTATTTTGACCCTTCAAAAGCATTTACTTTAAGAGCACACACAAAAAAAATATATATTCCGAAGGTACGTATTTTAAAAGCTTTATTGAAAATGAAAGACGTTTATAGTTTTGTTGTGTAGCATAATGATTTATTGTTATAAATTATTAATTTAATCAATTTATACTTTCACGTTCAGGGGAAGTGATATATAATTTATCAGTTTTGCGTAATTTATCATGGGTTTTAGTTTCAATTAAAAAAAAGAGATTTGGGAATACAAAATGACACTAACCCTAATACCATTAAAGCCTTTTTTCTCTAAAACACCGAGAGTTCATTATCATTATTTTCCTTTATTTTACTTCCAAGAAGATTTTAATCTCAGAATAAGTGCCTTAACTTATTGTACACTTTTTGTAAATCGTTACAAAAACAATTTTATAATAGAACATTAAATATTTTGAACAATAACTTACATTTCATTGTGAACCTAAGATGTAAATTTCCGCTATTTGTTAAGATTTAAAGTGAAAAATATAATTCCACTTGAAAAACCAAGATAATATATTGATGCTGCCTAGAGAAGCTTTTTCAATTTAATAAACTTTTCAATTATCTTTATTTATTGGTTCTTTGTAGCTTTCGTTGCAAACTTGGCATAGATACCTGTATTTATGCTACCCTTATTTATAAAAAACTTTGAAACTATTATTCAGAGGTTCTCAAACTTTTTGTACTACTAAAAACTTGAAAGCTGATGACAGCAAAATACTAGTTGTCTTGCTCTTTTCTTTTAGCATGATGATATTTGCAAATTTTTTTTATTACTAAATTTTCAAAGAACGGATTATAATTATAGATTGTATTTGCAGAAGTTTATAGCAACGTTCACGCTTTTCAAAATCAGGTGATTAAAAATTATTAAATGCTTCACTGGACAATCTTACAAAGCACATTTATTGCTGTTATTGTAGAAGCTCACTAACTTTGAGAAATTGTCAGTCAATTAAAATTACAAAAATGTGACCCACTGTATTATTTAGGTCACTCGATGGATGCTAATAGGAAAAGTTTGTAACTGTCTCGAGTCTGGTACACAGCTGTTTGTTAGAAACTTTAAGCAAAGTTTTTTTATTAAATGTAAATTATAACAATAATGGTAAATTCACTTATAACGAGTTTTTAAACGTGGTCATCATCACCGAGACTAGTAAAAAATATAACCTGAATGTTTCCAACAAGATTTTATTTGAAAAATGTTTATATTCTTAAATTTTAGTTAATGTAATGTTTTAAATTGGTCAGAAAACGTAATTGAATTTATTTCCTAAATAGAATGACTTCTGATATCTAGTGCAAAAAAAACATAAAATTTTTTTTAAACAGATTAGTTAATTAATAATTAGTAAAAGCTCCTGCTTTAAATAGATAAAACCACAATGGGAATTAAGCCCAAATTTTAAATTATTTTTGTAACTTATATAATATGAACATTTCAGAAGTAAGTTTTGAAGAGATTACTTTTGCTTTCACGGATACTTACAAAAAATTTAAAAGGTAGATTTTTTAAGTACCTATTTGACTTGTTCGAATATGTTTTGTGAATTTTGGATACAGTTACAAAATCTGAGTGCAAAAATGAAAAAAAATTTCATATATATGTACAGTATTCACATTATTCAACTTTATACATTAAACTGATAACTTATCATAGATATAATATTTAAATATTCAAAGTTATCATAAGAGTATGATAACAAATGACAAGAATTTTGCAGGTTTTACAAAACTTTTTCAAAATTTGATTTGATGATTCAAAAACCAACAATATTAAATAAACGTAAAAAAATGGAAACAACATTAAATAAAAGCACAGATATGTTTTTATGGAAGGGTTTCGTTAGAACCTTACGGTAACGTTTGCAAGCTTTCCGTATCATTAATAAAATGCTGGTTCACGATTTACTTCCAAATAAATTAAGCTACAATAGATTAAACCTAAGTTTTGTTATCAGAAAATCCACAGATTTGCCAATAACATAATGCGATGGACATGTAGACACAAACAAAGTACCCAACTAACTATAAATATTACTTCGACGGCTTGAGAAAATTACCCGGCGTCTTACGAGTCAATTTTGTATAATTTTATTAGCGTACTAAATTTTGAACTGAAATATTTTTATAAATTTGTTAGAAGCTTACAAACTGTAATCGACTGTAGTGCCCATTCTATCGTAAAGCTCTATAACTTTAGCCACAACATGTATTTTTGTAGAATTTTTATGCTATATTTTTACTTATGAATTTGAACATCTTGATATTAAACTAAATCTTTAAATCTCAAAGTGATATTTTGAAATTTATAATTTGCTCCAATTACTACTAGCACATTTACCTTGTAGTTAGCACCATCAGCTGCTAATTAAAAGGGTATCAGGCCCAAATCCACGTAATTACGTAAGTGTCGTGAAAAAAGTAGATTTTCGTAGAAATAATATATAAAGTAATAAATTAATGTTAATGTCAGTAACGAAGTTAACAATTAAGAATGAAAAGGACAAGAGTTTGTAAGTTTTGAAGGAAAATAAATGAGAAGTACCTAAATGTAATTAAAATTTGAAATTAAAGTTAGTAATAATGAAGTTAAGTGTTTAAAATTGCAAATGAGTTAAAAGATAACTAAGTAAGTTGGAGAAGAAACATAGAGTAAGGTGTGAAAAGTTAATGAATGCAAAAACTATAATTAATTATTATTCTACAATATAAAATTTTATAATTTAAATTCCAAAGTAAAATTCTGGTATTTTAATTTTAGTTTTTGATCCAGGATTCAATCTCTTATTTTTCAATGTTTACTCAGTTGTTGAATTCAAGTTTGAAATTTTTTTACTAGTTTTCAGTTAAAATGCGAAAGTATGTGAAATCTAAAATAAATGTTACACACTAAGGATAAGAAACCTTTATCATTTCACTAAATGTATGTGCAAATTAGATTTAATCCCTAAATTTTTTTTTTTATTTACATTTTAACGTGCATCAACTACTGGGTTATTAGCACTTTTAAATGTTAATTTTTAAATTGTTTAGTATTTTTGTTTGTTTATGTTTTTTGGATTGGGTAATTTGGTTGGTTGGTTTTTTGGTTGGTTGGTTTTTTGGTTCACCACGGAGTGAGAATGTCCACTGGAAAGCCGAGCTAAGAAATTCTGATGCGTCCGAGACTTGAACTCAGAATTTCCGCTCGTAGCGAAACCAGCGATCACATCACTCCACTGCCGTGGCTTCCTAAATTTTGAAAGCAGACCTAAACCATTCATCGAGACCGCATTTATTTTGTTCAAGATACATTACATAATTACCATTTTACCAACGCTAATTTAAATTAAAAAATTGTTTATCTTCCACATTTTAACAAATCGTTTACATTTAAAAAGCACATTATAATTTAAAAGTTACACTGCAATGTTTTGGCATCCGTTTCGCGCAGTTAATTATATGGTGGTTTCACCCAATTTATCCTGTGGTTTTAATGTTTCAGGTTGTTTTCCTGTTATATGCTTTTCAAATTTATGTTAACATCTACGTTTTGCCTACTTCAACGTTTTCGTTAAAACGGTAGTAAATAATTCTTGAAAACTGATTGTTTTTAAACATTGGAAAGAATGTTTTCGAAAGTTAAAGATTATGTAGATTAATGATGTAATCATGTTACGTATAGTAATCAATATTTTCGCCATTTTTCATTATCCACATAATATAGCAATAACAAATTCTAGTGGCACTTCTTTTTTGCTCTATACCTTTTCTATGTAAGATATTTGATAGCTTAATGCATGAACAAATTTAGTACAAAGGATTCTACATGTAAAATTTATTACTATTTTTTGTTTTATGTGGTATTTCTCAAATTTGTTTCATATTAATTATTTTTATAAATATTTAAATTGTAAATTTTTTTACAAAATATAGTGTTTAAATTACATCATTACGTGACCTAAATGTGTCGCAGATAGCAGTAAATTAAGAGAACACTCTGCAAAAGAAAACAACTAAACTTGTCTATAACAGTAATCTGATGGAGACATATTCTCTGCTCTACATCAATTACTTTTCTGGGATAGATAGATTTAGCAGAATCGGCAATCTTTAACTAAAAAGTTTAAAGTGTTACCGTTCAACTTCGGTTGTTTTGTGTCGATACACTTTTGGTTTGTCTAAAAAATTGTGATATGTTTATCAAGTTGCACTACTTACATCACACTGTTATAAATTATTCGGTTGTTTTATTTAATTTCTGAATTGTATTGTAATAAATTACTGATTAAATTATTATATTTAGTAATTAGATACTAACATAACTTTAGGTCCATTTCTTCAGCCCCCTCCCCATTTTGATTTTTGGATCAGTCTTTATGTCAATCGTTTGTGCAATTATTTTTTTTGTTTGTGCATTCACCGTTTGCGAATTATTTAACAAATAAGTTTGGGGGGCTGGAGAAATGCCAGTCTCCCCCATCGCAAATTTTGAATCAAAATTGGTGTCAATCGTTTGTATTTGTGTTTGTGCAAGCACGGTTAGCGAAATATATTTCATCATTTCTCCCCCCCCAACCCATTACCAATTTTGGATCAATTTTTGTGTCGTGACACAGTTTGTGAATTATTTAACAAATAAATATTAATGGGGCCGTCCATTAATCACGTGATGTTGTTTTTGGCATTTTTTAACCCCCTCTCCCCCTTGGTGATATATGGTGAGGTTTAAAACTACCCCCCTCACCCTGCCATATCACATGTATTTTTTAGTACCCACAAAGAATTGTAAATTTTTTTAAATATTTATGAAATACAGGTATAAGTATCATCAAAAAATAAATACACGTGATATATCACTAAACCCCCTCTTCCCCCCTTGTGATATTTCGTGATTTTTTTGGACCCCTCCCTCCTCTTTCGAGCTTCACGTGATTAATGGACAGCCCTTATAAATCTCCGAGCAACAACTGTCATAGTAAATATCTAGATTACAATTCAAGTCTACTGATGAATATGTTGAAAATATTTTACTTTTCCAGAAATCGTCATCGAAACAACACTTTCCTGCGTATCTACGTGCAGGGAAATTGAATTATAATAACTAGTTCGGTAATATATCAGTAATTCATTTGTGCTGTTTTGACACATTATGTTTGTAACTATGTAGTCAACAAATTGACAAACTTGATTTTTGCTCATTTTAAAAATGTTCAATAATTAGTGTTTTATCATAAGTTTTCCAATATTTATTTTTTGGGGTGAAAAAATTTCGAAGGGGTTAATTGACTGTTTTTGTAAAATTTTACTAAAATTTTCAAGTTGTTTTTGTAATTGTAGGCGACGTATTCTAATGCGTACAAACCAAAAATTTCATTTTTATCTGGTGGAAACAGGGAAATTGCTGAAAAACGTGAAAAACAAAAAATAGAATTTTAGGACTTCAATCGCCCATAAAACTTTATTTTTAATACTTAGCAGAGAATAAATTTAAAATACGTAAGAATCCGTCGAAAAAACATAAGTTTTCCAATATTTATCTTTTGCGGTAAAATTTTCAAGTCGGTTTTGTGATTGTAGGTGGGCCACGCCTTTGCATTAAAATACGTCGCCTACAAACACAAAAACGACTTGAAACTTTTAGTCGGATTTTACAAAAACGGTAAATTAACCCCTTTGAATTTTTTTACCTCAAAAAATAGATATTGGAAAGCTATACCTTTTTCGACAGATTCCTACGTATTTTGAAGAGAAAAATAATTAAAAATATAGTTTTACGGCCGATTTTGTTAATATCTTTTGGTTTACTTTTTGTTTTTTTGGTTTTAATATTATCCCAACATTCAACGGTCCTGCAGCAGTTCGTATTTTTTTGGTTTTTTCTTGGAGAAGAAGTTTTGTTGGCTGCAACCTTGAGTGTGAAGATAATAGTTTATCTAGACGACCATTTTATATCCTGTGTACCACCTGTGATAGCACCATTAAATCTGTAGATGAGTTTTAGTTCCTGTTCTGTCTATGGTCAACACATTTGTTTGGAACGTTTGTTATCAACAAATTGAAGAAAGAAAAGCAGCTATAATGAGTATATTTTGTAAAATTTTATCTTGTAATCACGTTAAGATCTTAGGTGAGTTGAGTTTTGCTTATTGTAGTAGTAGTTTGTTTGATTTAGCTTTTGACACTACAATACTTAGTGTGTGTTGTTCTAGACACCTGTGGTGCCAGCAGACAGAAATTTTGGATTATTCACATATATTATCCCAAGTGATTTCTTCAGTTGTCATATTAAAGATTATTAATGTTTATTTTGTTTTGATACTTTGAGAAGCAATTAATAAAACCCATCACCTTGCCTCCGAATTCATTATTGAGCTAGTTTATTTAACATCAGGGTCTTCGCACGTCGAATTTTATCAGTTCTACTGGGTGTGCGGAAAATTCTATTTTGTTTTGACCCAAAATTTGCCATGGGGGGACTGGCATTTGTCCAGACCCCAAACTTATTTGTTAAATAATTGGCAAAAGGTGAACGCATAAAGAAATAAAATAATTGCACAAACGCATACATATGATGCACAAACGAATGACATAAAAACTGATCCAAAAATCAAAATAGGTGGGGGGGCTGGAGAAATAGACCTAATAACTTTAAAGTTTAATAAACATTGGTTCAGTATTTTAATAGTAATCTCGCTAGTCCATTAATACGTGTCAGCCGGATTACAGCAATGAATTAGATTACAAAACAGTGTAAGTTTGACGTTTTACTACTCGCCCAAAAAAGAATTAAAGTAAAATTTTTTATAACATTTTTAAAATTAGTAGCTACTAAAGCTCCACAATAACAAATTTTTAGGTTTATATTGTCTATTGAAGGCAATTGTATATTAATTAAAAATCAGAGGTAAATATAATATAAACAAAAAAAATTTTGCGGATCGTTGATATTGAGCCTAAATTTAGCGCCCATTCCTTAATTGAAAACCAAAAAACTGAAGAAATGTATATTTTTGAGACATTTCAACTTATTGAAAGTTCTCTGAAGTAATCCTTAAGTAATCACTAACAACTCCAAAAATTAGATTTCGCCTACGGAGATTGTTTAAATAGAAGCTTTATCTTATAACAAACAGTTGAGTATTTACGTAATTTAATTGTTTTGGTTTTAAAAACTGATTTAAAAAAAAGCAGTCGTTATTGGAATATTAGGTAGCTCAAAACTTATTTTGAAAATAACTTGAAGAAAAAATTTTAAAATTATTTATTTCTCAAATTACACTGTTAATTAAATTTTTACTGAAGATATCTTAGAGTTGAATTATCAAAGGAAAGATTCAATGTGGGGTTTTCAGATGAGAGCGTCTTTTAAGATTTATAATTAGGCAATGAACACAAAGTTTTATAAATTAGATATTTCGTGAGAAGTTTTCTTTGCAGGTATTTATTTTAAATAAATAAATAAAAAAGTAAAACTGACCGTGTCTGTGTTAAGTATTTTTTGCACGAATTCTATCGAAAAAGTGTCCGTGTTATTGGCGTCAGTGCCGCTGTCAAAACTCTAATATCATTTTCAGCAGAGAAAAATATTATAATAAGTAAATACATCTTTTCTAAAAGTTCATTAAATTTCAGGAAACATTTAA
Source organism: Rhagonycha fulva (assembly GCA_905340355.1). Lineage (NCBI taxonomy): Eukaryota > Metazoa > Arthropoda > Insecta > Coleoptera > Cantharidae > Rhagonycha > Rhagonycha fulva. The sequence continues at coordinate 9,097,343 of HG996559.1, forward strand.
AATGGAAAGAGAACGTAAAACAAATTACAATTCTCGATAGTTTTTTGGAATCCTAACTACGCACAAGTACTAGATGCTATACCAGATTAGAAGAAAAAAGTTATTAAATGAAAAACACGCATTTATATTTTTGGCACTTGACGTCATTTTTTTGATAAAAAAGCAGCCGATTTTTGTTAAAAATATAAATTTACTAACTAAAGTGGCTAAATAAAACAAACAAATTTTATTTACCTTTGTTCACCACGACAACACCATTTTTAATTCAAATGTCAATTGTTTGCAATTAATTTCAATTTCATGCTAAGCTCAAAATTAGATTTTGATCCAATACTAAGTCAAAATAATGAATCTTCTGCCGTGATAAAAATATTTATCGCTAACTGACAATTATGATCAAAACCGTTCAACCAATGTTGAAATTAAAAGTTTTCCGATAAATGAAATTTTTATTTTAACATTATCTCGTAAATAATAAAAATACGTAAATTTTCTTGCGGAAAAACAATTTAGTAATGCAGGCGCATGGATTAAAAATGGCAGCAACTATAAAATATTTAATTTAAATTTGATTTTATAAACACAAACTTTGTCTGCGTTTATTATGTGAATATTTTGGTTAATTTTTTTTTTTTACTTTTGTAAACCATTTTACATTTCATTTTTGATTTGAACAGTTAATTCTATAAAATACAAGTAAATTACCTTCTCTTTCCGGTTTTATAGAATTATGCCTGTAATAAACTTCAAGATAACGAACTTTCACCATTGCTAAAAGTTTGCAAGTTGCAACTTGTTAACCCTTCTTGTTCAATTTTTAATATTTCAGTCCACCATAGAACAAATTTCATAATTTAGAGCTTATTAGCTTTAAAGCTTTTATAACTGGATTTTGCACACAAAAAATAAACCTGATAATATTTTTGGATTATATTTTATACTTGCTACACCACCGTTCCACATGAATAAATTGTTGTAAATCCGAATTGATAAAGCCATATTCTTATATCACTCTACCTTTGAATGTGCATTATCATAACTTTCTTTCGAGATACATTTCATCCTTAAGGTGCTAAATCCGATCTAAAACTATAAAATGAAACATAATAATAATCTTGTAAAAGCACAGGACCTTGACTACTGTCAAGTCACACAAATCGCTTATTTCGAATAATCTTCCAAAAACTCAATAAATAATTTAATTGAATTTTTAATTTATAGTAACTCAAAATAATTAAAGTTTTAATATTATTTAATATCAACGAGTTAGCAATATAGCATTTTAAATTATTTTGATAACAGCAATTTAAAACGTAAATTAGTCAGATGAGTGAGCGTAAGCTGTAAAATTATTTCATCATATTATGTCGCAGTTGTACCTTCAACCATCTCAGGCTGATGCATGCAGGGCGGTTCATTTCTAATTAATCGTTAAATAAAGACAACGGCATAACCCTGTACTAATCCTACCATAATTTTAGTATTATTACTTTGAAAATTAGCGAATGTAAGCAAAAAACAATTCTGCATATAATTTACAACATGCATTAGTCAATAATCCAAAAAATCTACTTTGAAGTATGTAATTATTGGAATTAGTTTGTATGTAATAAATTTTATTTGTACAGCACTACATTGTTAATAATCACAACCAACTACTTATTTAACTAACTGTCAAGAAATTTAATCCATTATTTTGTTTAATTACATAAAAATCATATTTGAAAAACCATCACCTGGTACATCTTGCAACTATACTTTAGGTATATTAATATACTTTTTGACGTGAAATTGTGATTTATTGCAGCATATCGATTAATGTCTATAACTGCAGGATACGTATTACATTAATCTGGATTTATAAAGTTTGTGTACATTGATAAATGTAAATTTCATTAGTATTTTTCTTTGTTAAATTCTGACAAACGTTTATATAGGTACATTTGTTTCATGTATTGCAAAATCTGAAAGCTTAAAGTTAAAATAAATTAAATTTTTTTTTTTCAATGAAACGTTTAAACAAATTTAATTTTTATATAATTTATATTATTTAATATATATATTATTACATTTTGAAAAAGATTAGTTGTAACGGTTTTTCATGTGATTAGCAATTAAACAGAACGCAAACTCCAAAATCGGAATTTTGCACAAACTTGCACTCGCAGGGTGTGCCCAAGAAAGAATGCGTCTAATAAGTCTTAAAATCTGTAAACTTGAAACTTGAAAATTGATTATTAGGTAATTGATACAGAACATTCTAAAATATCTAAAACGCCATATCTAAAACGCTTCATTTTAATGTTATCTAAAAAATTCCGTTGAGTTTTCTTTAATAAATGTAATATTTTTTAATCCAGGTTCTGTAACTAAAACCTAACATTTCTTCCAATTGACATTTATAAACACTTTCTTCTAAATGTGAATTTTTCGTTATTTATTATTACACTAAAAGTTTGATATTATTTGAATTTCCATTTCCTAATCTAATTTTCCATTACATTTCATATAAAATATGTAATATACTGAAATATTGAATTTCATTACAGTATGGTGCAACAATATCGGTATTAAGTATACGGCATTAATATCAAATGTAGTTGTTATGCAAATTGCCATTATTATAAGGTGTAACTGTAGCTCTCAAAATTATACAAGGTTTGTTAGTTAAGACTTCAGATTGATAGTTAAAACTGTCAACAGAGTTTATAGAACTTAATTTAAATTTTGATTTTATGCGCAAAATTAAAATTAAAATTTTAATAATCAAAATATAATAGGTAATTAATAATTATTGTTTACAGCATCAAAAAGTTCAAATTTTTAGAAACTCCAAGTTTCTAATGACTTATAATTTTATTTAATCATCATATGAACAGCATTTGTTAAAAATTTTTAATTTTAGTCATCTAGGAATTAAAACGATGTCTAATATATTTTTATATTAATTACTACTTGTTATTACAACAATTTTTGTTGTGTTTTTTTATTGTTATTTTAATTAGCTTTTAATTTCTACTCAAAATTATGCTTACCTCGTTCCGAACATCGAGCTACGCAATCTCTGACAAGACTTCCTTCGCTGACATATTTCTAAAACAAAGAGAAAAAAATTACTTTTTTAAAAATACCTTATGAAAGATACTTATATCGCTCATCGTTTTCTTTTTAATAATTATATGTAAACTAAAAATAAATTCAATAAAAAAACAAATATTTAATTTGATTTAATTATTGAATTTTATTTTAATTACATAAAAGTATCACTAAAGTAAAATAAAATTACTAGTAACTAATTCGATCGGTAAAACTGAAGTAGATGTACATTCATCAATTGAGTAATAAATCTGACACATAAATGTGCAAAACCCAAAAATAAAAAATTCAATTGTACATTCATTAAGCTTTTTACGTTCTAAGTAGAACATTGCTTTTCCCTTTTTGGGAATTACAAATCCGATTAGCGAGGTGGATTAGTCCCCATATTACCTATTTCCGATAAATCAATATCTATTTCACCACACCGTGTGGATGTCCACTGAAAGGCCGAGCTAAGAAATTCTGTATAGTCCGCCATTTGAACCCAGAATTTCCGCTCTGTACTCAACCAGCGGTCACATCACTCTACGGCTGTGGCTATTGTGGCAAATTGTACATAGTCGTGCTATAAATTCTGTCACGTAGTTATACGTTTATTGATGATATTTAAAATAAAACATAATTTTTTATCAACACCGTTTTTATTGCTAAGATTGAAACAAATAGTTTGGAATATGATTTATATAAAGGGCGCTTTAAACTTTTACTTTATATTATAACTTATATTTTGAAGTTTTAATATAATTTAATATCAACGAGTTAATAATTTATATATTTTAACTTTTACATATTACTTTGAACATCGCTGACAACCATCAGTTATGACGCATGACTTTATTAAGAATGGCTCCTGATTTCATCAAATCTTGCTGCAGGACCTCATTATTTTAATGTGGCCTACTGCAAGATATGTTTTGTAGTACTGGACATCATAACAGCCCAAAGTCCAAGGTTAAGCGTTGCTTAACTTCCAGATGGCCAATATGCAGCTACAATAAACGCAGATATGTTTTCAACCTGCGCTGGGTAGTTGTAAAAACAACTGGGTAGTTGTAAAACAGACAATCATTCATCATCATCTTCATCCTGAAGACATTGTCCGTTGCGTCACTCTTGGTATCCCCATCTCCTTCTGGGTCGTCCCACATTTCAATTCTATTTGTTAAATTTTTATCCTACAGTAAATCATTTCTACTGAAAAAAATTTCTTCAAATCTTCAGATCTATTCTTCAATAAAAAGAAGAAATTGTGTTAATTTGGAATCATTTTTACCAATATAATTGATACCAGCAAATTATAAAATTTTAAATAAAAGTTAAATAAATGTAAACATTGTGTAATTGAGGTTTGCATATGTAAATGCGAGTGTAAATGAGAGTGTTGCGTTAAAATTTATTTTATTTATTTTAATTAAAAGCACAACTGCTAACAAGTCTTTACCACAATGAGAAATAAATTCATCGCAAAAGCTGACTACAACACCGAACACCTGAAGAAGTAAAGAATGCTAAAATAAATATTGTGCTAGAGTGAAGTGTTCAACCAAACAAATTAGAAATGCAAAGTATGTTTAAATGAGGTTCACCTCAACACCCTTGAACTTCAAGGGTGTTGAGGTACTTTTTAATTTCAAATAGCTTAAGTAAAAATTATTTTTTGGGATATAGGCGATTTAAAATAAGCGATACGCCACCAACGGTTGCCGGTTGTACTAAATTCACAGACAACTTTGTTATTGTCTATTTAGTGTACGGCGAGTGCAAGGTTAGTTTTTCTGTTGTTTCTTCTTTAATACACATAATTTTGCCATGAATTGCACTCATATGTTGAAGAGAATGCCATACTAGGGTCTACCAAACGAAGTCAGCGATTAAATATAAGAAATAAACTGAAGGAAAACAATGCATCTGAAGAGGCATCTAAATGTAAAATGAAGAAAAAGAACTTCTTAATAACAAACGAAATCCAGAAGACATAAAAGCAGCTGCGGCTTTACTTCAGTTAACCAATTTCAAACTTAAGATGCAACCGTACAATGCTGGATTGAAAACTTTTCGAGACTTTGAGTTGTGTCTCAAAGTGTGTGTGTGTGAGTTGTGAGTTGTGCCAGAAGTTAAAACAGTGCGTGTGCGATTTAATAACAATTAATTAAACTTTAAACAGTTTTACTGGCCGGAATAGTTTAACATCGTTAAGGCAAGGTGTCAAACGGAAATATCAGGATAAGAGAAAACATCGGATGAGAATAGAAGAGCGAGTGATTTTAATTTTGTACAAGATGTAAACAAATTGAACACATTCAATGTTATTTGGTATATTTGCAGAACTCGGTTCAAATTATATGATGGAATGTTGCCGATATTGAGTAAAGTTAAAATTTTAATTTTCAAAGCTTCAAGATGCAATGAAGCTTAGTTTCTAAAATTAAGAGATTATGATAATTATTTGTGGAATTGCTAACTTGTCTTATCCTGTATTATTTATTACCAGATTCTAGATTTTTAACTGTAGAAAATAATTTAGTTATGCAGCCCTTTAAATAAAGATATTACATTTTATTATTTAATTTGATATGTTTTTATCACACAAATTATGAAACATTGTTTTTCATAAAATTTTTCTAAATTACAAATAACATTTTTCTTTGCAAATTCATAGTTTATAATTCAATGGTAACAAAACATTTGTCGAATGATCTATACAACACAAAATGTGTTTTACTTAAAAATGTACACATATTTAGTTCTAATAATTCTGTTGATTTTTCATTATTATCCCATCGGGAGAATATACCACCAAGAGCATATTCCTCGATCGATGATTGACATCCAATACACCTTGTATTTCGTGAAGATTTGTATATAAAGCACTGGTTTGCAAACAGAGTCCGTATAACTTAATGATGTCTTCTTTTAACACTTTCCTTTTTTGCATAAAATAATGCGTCCAGCGACTACCACTGCTTCACCTCCATAAACACATTGTAAGTTGGCGATGGCATCCAAAAAAACACATGAGGTCTAATAACCGGGCGGATAGCGCAGTACTTCGATCAGGATAAACATATGTTAAACCGGCAAGAAAATATACGATTTAAAAAATAACAAATAATTACTTTAGAAGACGGGTTAAATTAAATTCCAATAATTGAATTATTTTAGTATAGTAAAATACAAAAGTGTCAAATTTGTTTAGTAATCAATTTTTATTGTAAAGTTAATAAAGTTTTAAATATTAATATGGAGTTTTAAGTAAATTATCTAAAATTCTTTCTGTAACGAAGTTCTCGGTAAGTACAGCGTTGTTCATAGACATTTTTGTCAATTATATTTTTTCATATTAATATTTTTTAATATTAAAAGTATACTACTCCCTCAGTGTCGATAGCTTATTTAAAGATTTATACTTGGTAGTTAAAACGTTATATGTATAACGTATATTAATGTTAGTTAACTAATGTTAGTTGCTTTTTTGTTATCTCATTTAGTAATACTTTCTGTGGTTATCAAAAGAAGCGTGTACACTTATTTATTAGATTGATTAGTTCGGAAGAAATACAACACACTAGAGACATTAATGGTGTAAATACAAAATATTTTATATAACTTGTTGATAAAATATTTATAAAAGGAGTGAAGAGATAAAACCTATGTAAATCCCAAGAGACGTACAAACTGGACTTTCATGATTCAATGAATAATTCATAGACAGATGAATGTGAGTCTGAAGTACAACATTTTCATGTGAAAATGCAAACTCAGCCGCTTCTTGTGTTATAAAATTGTTTATATTCATTTAATTGAACACTATAAACCTTTATATATTATGTAATTAAAGTACCTCATTTGGTTTTGTTTTGTAATTGGTTAGTGTCTAATTATCAAAATAAGCTTAATTTTTAGGGAATTTCTTGAGAAAACACTCCACAGACAAAAGTTAAAAAACGTGCAGGATTGGATTTTATATAAAACGCAAAATGCTGTGGCTAGGAAAGAAATGCAAAATTAACCAATCCCATTTATTCATATATTAATACGAATAAATTAAATTTTTACTATTGCTATTGACATATGGTTAAAAAAGTTGCAAAATTACTCGAAATCTGAATATAATTGCATAATTTTCATGTAAACAATTATACAAAATTTTTCGACCCAACGGTCTTCCTTACATCTATCTAAACAGCGGAGTATCTAAACAGGGGAGAGAACTATTAAAGAAAAATAAAAAATTAATTAGTTTGGTTGTTTTCTTGGAAGAATTATTTTATTAACAGTTTTTGCTAATAATTTTAATTGTAAATTTGCACTTCATTTTTATTTATATAGATTTATATAGAGGTGGCGGAGAAATTCACCGGCTATATGGCTCTTCCCTACCGATTAAATATAAAAATTACCAAAGTAATTTAGTATGCAGTATTTAATACTAGCAAATAAAAACAAATAATGTGTAAATGAGGTTTAAGACTGTTAAAATGCATTTTAATTCCAAATGGAATTGCCACAGCCGTGAAGTGAACTATACAGAATTGCTCGGCCTTCCAGTGGGCATCCAAAACCTTTGGTGCAAACGATATTGATTTATCAAAATTATAAAATATGGAATATGGAAAAGGAAAGCAATATTCTACTACTGGAATGTAAAAACCTTAATAATAATGATGCAGTATTAGAAGATATCACCCGTACTACAAAGTAACTTTAGATAATTTAAAACTTCAAAATATCGAGTTATTATTAAATTAAAAATTGTTAAAAGATTTATTTAGCTTTCAAACGTTATATCAAAGTAACTTTAGATTATTTATTTAATATTATTATTTTTTATAAATAATTAAATATTAACACGAATTAAATTTTACAGAGACCGATTAAAGCTTTTTAAAATGCCGGGATTCATTGAAAAAAAAACAATTAAATTTGTACTTTGACCTAACACTCGTGGTGAGATATCGCTGATTTTTATGCAAGCCAGCAAATTTATTGCATTGTGCGTTCCTAGCAAATATCAATCGCTGCTGGGGAATAGTTTCTCTCAATGGGGGAATATTTAAATGTGGAAAGTTTGTAATTGTCGTATCTCTCATTCGTCATGTGAATTGAAACAATCAATTCTGATTTAAGTTTAAGTGTTTTTATCAAGCTTTCAAATTAGTTGAAATCAATCCATAACTGATTAGAAATGAGAAAAATAATTTTGATTGTATTCCAATTATTAATTGAAATTTTTTGTAGAAGTTAGCTTTTAATAAAATGCACTCAGATTCAAATAAAATTCACGTAATAAATTATCCAATAACTCCCGCTAATAAATACATGAATATTTGAAGTTAGGTGTTCTTAAAATTGTGGCGTTTAAGTTTTGTGATATACCATGAAAATTCGTAAATTTATGCATTATTATCTTTCTCCAATACAAATATTTTAATATAATTTAACGCAAAATTTGAATTAATCGATTGAGCTTAAAATCTAAGGCTTAAAATGCATTTGGGAATATTATTTGGAACAAAGGGAGTAAGTAATATTTACAAATGCTTCCAATTTAAGACGTCAAGCTTCCTACAAGAATTTTGAATACGTAAATATATTAAATTTTTTATGCTGAGTAGAGTATGTAAATTAAATTATTTTTTCTTTTATATTCATCAAAAACTACATTTTAAAATTGAAATTTTCAAGTTTATCGGTAATAACATTAAAAATTTATGAGGGATAGTTTTATATAGAAATAATTATATTATTAAATATTTATAGAAAGAGAATTATTTGATAAATACAAATAATTGATGGTTGATTTCGGTGTTATTTAAAATTACAACTCAATATATTATTTTGAACTAAATTAGATTTATTAGATATACAAAATATAGCTCACATCTTAAATTTTTCACACAATTAAATAAGCACTTAGACATTTTTGTGATATATAAATACTTGCCCAACAAAAAAAAATTATTTTTTGCGTGTTAATCGTTTCGTATAAGTACTGCAAACTGCTCAGCTTTTTTTGTCAAATCTCCGTATTTGTATTCGCCTGTATAAAGCGAGATAATCTTGCTGGAATCGAAACAAAGTAACCTGAATAATACAAAAAATTAGTCTGCATTTAGTAAAATTTATGGTTACTAAAATGCTTTTAGAAACCACTTTAAATTTTATTCCGGACGTATACCTACATTTTTTAAATATGATTTCCCTTCTGCAATCGTAAATTTTCTAAAAAATAAAAATTACAAAATTATGAAAATTTGTACCATTTTTGTATCTGAAGGATTACTGCTGATTTTCTTTAGAAATAAAATATTGCTTTCCTTTGTTAGAATACTATAAGTATTATGTATATAATAATCAATTATTATTCTAATATTAACAAACATTTCTAAAATAAACACACTCAGTCAACAAAATAATTCTGATATATCATTTCTCTAGCTTAGCCCACCTCGGTTGACAGTGTCTAGAAGAGTGACAAAGTTGTTAAAAAATTAAAGAAAATTTTCAAAATCTTAACAAAAATAAAATAACATAAATACGTGTACTAAACATAAAAATAAATATTGTATCTAAAGGTAAAATCACAAACGTAAATAATGCAAAGTCGAATTAATGGGAAATCATAAAGGGAAAACGATTGGGATTCAAATTAAACAAAATCTGCGTAAGTGAATGGGTATTTTGTTATAATTTGCATAAATTAATGGATTATTTTCCAGTTGTGAAAACTCAACTTATGCAATAAAAAAAACCAAAAAACGAAAATATTTCATTTGCTTTTAAAATTTTGCAAAAGTATTTTTTTAGTTAAATGTTTACTTTGATATACAGTGAAACTAACGTTTTTTTTATTCAACACTTCTTATGACTGATGCTAGGAAAAACGAGATTACGGATGGCTTATTTAGTAAACTACCCTCCAATATTTAAAAGCTCCTAGCCTTTCTTTTTGGTAGCAGTTGCAAATTTTTGGTATAGATGACATAATTAATAATTAATTTTTATGTTAGAAAGCCAATTGAATACACCGGATAAAAGTTACGATTTTTAATTTTTATATTTTATATACCACACAACGCACTAAACATTCCATCTGAAAATTCTTTACGTCGTCGAGATACTGTTTAGCAAGGGACGTGTTGTGATAATGTGATACCTCTTATCGAATTTCCTGCTTCTGGTTTTATACTAGTTGACTTACATTCGCATATTTTATTATTATTATTTTAGTGTTTTCAATCGCTAAATTATAAAAAAAAATGGCATAAAAAGAACCCTTTACTTAGTGAAAATCATTGTCAAATTTTCCCTTCCCAATGTTTTACTTTTGAAATCTTTTTTTTATGAAGAAATTATCAACTGATAGAGAACCGCAAATAAAACTTTGAAGATTTTCCATGTAATCAACAATTTCAGCATTTTGCAGTTGCACCTCTATGTCTACTGATAGAGAAACACAAAAAAATCTGCGGATTTTTCAGGTTTTCAAAAATTTCAGCATTTTGCAGTTGCATCTCTGCTTCTGCTACGGGAGAAACGCAATCATCAACTTGTTTTTAGAATTTTTTTGCTCTAAAATTGTAATATTTCGATAAGAATTGACTTGCCGACATAAGTAAGATTCCATTAAATTAAATTTTGCATCATCAATAGTTTGTTAATTTAAACTTGGAATAGCAGTAAATAGTAGTTTTCATCACAAGGACGTAAAACGAGATTTTTCACCTGAGGGCGAAGTTTTGGAAGACGAGGCGAGCGTAGCGAAGCCGAGACGCACGAACCGCACCGAGTGGTGTAAAATCTCTTTAGGTCCGAGTGGTTTAAACTGCTTTTCGTTGTGACGGAACTACCTCATTTTTATTTGTGACTGTATGGAAGCCGTCCCTGCACAAGTATAGTCCATTTGAATATTAGGGGTGTTGTTTGGTTAGTTTGATTTTTTTTTACTCCCTAAGACGTAAAAAGGCACTTTTCCATCCTCAAATGAGGTCGTAAACCAGTCATTTTACGGCCGAAACAACGAAATAGTAGTTTATATCACAAAGACGTAAACCAATACTTTTTACTACGATAGGGTTTATAAACTCGATTCGTCAGGCGAAGGAGAAAAGGCGAAGGTGAAGGTAGTCTGAAATATTTTTCACTAGGTATACCGAAAATATTTTCCAATTTTTGTTGTTTTATTTTCCTATAATTTTTATTCCCCACTTCGCACCGAAAAGTTTTTAAGCCTCGACTCATGAAGAAATTCAAAATAAAAATTAATAAAGAAAGTTTTACAAAATGCCAGAATTTTTGGTTTAATTTACATGCATAGATGACGAGTTTTTATGTAAAAGTGAGTAAATCAGAAAAAATTAGATTTTGTTTGAGGTAAGTTTACAATTTTTTGAAAGGGAATAGCTGAAATTTAATATTATTACATTAGTGAATAGACACTATTTAATATAATATAGACTTTGATTTTTGAATACAATCTTCCTTTATTCCAAACTGTACTAAATCGCGATTTAATTATGCGAAATATTAATTATGAAATGGAAAGCAAAATCCAAACATTGCTAAACATGCAACATGCAAATACGGCAAACCGAATATCTCTTCATTAATTGCTAACGTTGTTGTTTGAATATAGCAAACTTGAATACAGAAAATTACTGCAACTACAAGAAATTATAAAACTTAATTTAAACTGTGATGAACCATTTTTGACATGAGAAGTGAAAAATAAATGTAAATAATTTCAATTCAATTTTGATAATTAATGGTAATTTGAGTATTTTTCATATGTCCGATTTATAAAATTCAGTTTCAAATTATTTCAATATTGACTTATTTCAATCATCAAAATTATATGAAATTTTAAAATAAAATTTTTTTACTAATCAAATATGACCAATTGATGGTCATTGCTTCAAAATTTTAAGCCTGTACTAAAATAGTTTTATATTATCATTTTTTTTAATCATTTAATAATATTTGCACAATCTCGACTTGGATAAGGCCCTGCATTTAAGCTACGAAAGTTTAATTCACGGTTTTATTTTGGAAGATTATAAAATACTCACAGAATTCTTATCCTCTTCAATAAAAATAAACAATAATTATGTCAAATTTGTGTGTCAGTAATTGTTTAAGTAAGTAAATTTACTATTTGAAAGTTTCGTTCTTTATGCAATACATACGAACAATATTGATATCGATCCAAGTCAGGCATTAAGTGATTGCAATCAAATTTTCTTATATTGTTCAAATTAAAATATTTTTTAAATCATTATTTATTTAACCGATTTAATTTCTATCCAAAAATTATTATTAATAACCAAGAAATACACTAAATTTGCCACATTTTATTGTAACTCAAAATGGTGAAAACGTCGTTAAAAACAATTTTGATTATGCAAAACAAACAAATGATTGTTACCATCAACAGTAATAATAATTGGTAAGTAAATCGTACTTTTGTTATTGCGAAAAAATTTACTTTATATTGCTGCAATAGTACGTGATTCAAGGCACTCGAACACAATTAAAACTTTTAAATTAAAACCGTCTTAATTCTAATTACTGCTTATTCGGAAAATGTTATTTTAAAACTTACAATGCAGTATACGTGTTCCTTTTGCGGACATTCTTTGAGTTGAATATGTGTATGATTTGTGCAAGGAGTAATAGATCCAACCCCATCATTATATTGGCCACAAAGATAACATTTTAGTGCCAAAGAAGTTGTAAAAATGGATAAAATTAAAGTAACAAGAAAAATACTATTTACTCCCATTATCGTGAAGCGCCAGCTATTAAAGAAATTGTACCAAGTTAGAGTAACTTGAGTTTATTGAAAATTAATGAATCGCAATAGTGGGCGCGCTTAATCGAGCTTTTCAATGTATCCTTTCGACGCGAGAGTTGAAAGCAAACTAACTTGGAAAGTGCGCCCTAGAAGCTGTCTGGACCATTCTTGTCGATAAAATACCTAACGCCAATTGCAATAAAAACGTGTAATATTTTAAAATTTGAACGATGGTAGATACTTCCTTTATTAAAATATTTCATTTTAATTCAAGTATCTCCAGATGATATCGGAATAGAAATAATAATTTCTGCAACTTTATTCTATTAATCATAGTTATCCTGGGCGATATAGCAGAGATAAAATTATTTTTTTGAAATTATGTAGATCCCTATAAACATCTACTTACTCTAATCACTTAAATTTTTATGTAATTCATCGTTTACCCAAGTGAATCTAAATTTTTTAAAGCTTTTATTTATACTAATTCCAAGATTTTAAAGGAAATTTTCTATCAAACTTCACTTTTTAAGTCGAATTATCCTAATTGCATTAATTAAAAATAGTTTTGTTTTTGGATTTTAAATTTTATTGTGGAGGGCAAGACAAGCTCGCACGTACTTAGGTCTCTAAACCGGGCCCATTCTACTACCTCCGATTTCCCAGCAGTGTATGTGGCGCGACTAGGAATAGAACTGCGGTTTTCCGCTTCTTAGCCTGCCAGTATATGCTTAACACCACACTGCTGGTTATTAAAAATAGTTAGAAATAAATAATAACTAATGCAAAAATTTCAAGTTTCCATAATTATTATTATTAAGCTTTTTACATTTTAAAAGAATATTGCTTTCCCTTTCTGGGAATTACAAATCCAATCAACGGGGTGGATTAGTCCCCATATTACATATTTCCGATAAATCAATATTGATTTCACCACAGCGTGTGGATGTCCACTGAAAGGCCGAGCTAAGAAATTCTGTATAGTTCGCGATTTGAACCCAAAATTTCCGCTCTGTACCCAACCAGCGGTCACATCACTCCACGGCTGTGGCTCATAACGATAATACGCAAGATTAAAAACAATATGAAAATTTACAGTGCCCAAGTAATTAAAATTTTTAAGCAGTCAAAAGCAGCCATACAAAATTTACTGCACGCCCAAATAGTTACTTCCTCATTAATATCCGATCATAGAAATATAATTTTACTTTAAACGTTGTTGAGCTCAAACGAACAAACGTTATGTTCCTTACATTACCTATTTTTGCTAAAATCGTTCCTTTGCAAATGCATACCTTTGTTAGAAAAAAATTTCAAAAAATAATCAATAAAATAAAATCAAATCATTGCAAAAAAACTATTTTGTTTAATTATTACTAGGTACTATAGACGAAAATGTTACATTATATGGTTGCATTTGAATAATAAATTTCCAAGCAATTGTAGAAAAATTGTTTCTAAAAATATTTTGCATGAAATCATTATTTATTCTAATTATTTTAACTTATTCATTATGTAAGTAGCCAGCACAGAAAAGTTTTGTATACTTCTTTTTTGATAAAATTTACCTGTCTAGAATTCAAATTTATTACGAGAATCGTAAAATTCAATTAGTCACTATTAGAGCAAACTTTCATATTTTGCAATATTTAATAAAATATAATCTGTTTGTCTAATTTGTTACTACTTTTCGTTTTTTAATTATTTTATATTTTTGTAAGCATGTTATTGTCTTACTGAGAAAAAGTAACTTGTCAAAATAATTCTTATAAAATCATTAAAAAACGAAAAATAGTAACAAATTAGACAAAGAAATTCCACATTTCTAAATTTTTGAGAGCAAACAGTTATTAAATAATATTAATAGTTATTTATGTACCAAGTCCCGAAAGTGCATCTTTTTGGTATGAGCGTGGAAAATTATAGACTTGAGGCGCAGCCGAAAGAAATTTTGGGTTACTTAGAATCTAGAAAATCTCAAAAACTATTTGGGTACAAACGAAAGTAAAAGTTGCACAAACAAGCATAAACGATTACAAAAGTTTTCTTAGACTATTTTTGAATCAAGAAATTTAAAATTTTAAAAATTCTGTTTTTTCGTGCTAAGAGAATCCCGTTAATCCACCCATGCGCGTCAGTATTATACTGCAAAAATATATCCCTAAAGAAATATTACGGTTGGAATTTATAAAATCTGTCATTTTACAAGTGCCCTTCATTTTAAGAAGTGTTTATAAAAATAAAATTTATAATTTTTATCTGTTTATTATACACATATACAGGGTATCGCCGTGACCGTAGAGAACCTTTAAGGTGGTGATAAAGGACACTTTTTTAAAACAAATTTTCAAATAAAATTTTTGTCCAAATCCTAACCTTATTTTTTGAATTTCTGACTTCAAACGGCCATAGCTCCGATATTATTGATTTTTTAAGGCTCAATTGATTAGAACTTTTTTAAGGGAACGGTTCATTTCGCCGGGAACTATTCGCCGGTAACGATTCGCCGAGAACTATTCGCCGGGACACGATTCGCCGAGAGCTTTTAGCGCCATTTGTCAATAATTTTTTTTTATTATTCAAATAAATATTAGTTACAATCTGTCCGTAGATATTGAGTAATTCATATGGCAAAAGAAAACGATAATAATTTAAGTAAATAATATTTACTTACATATAATATGAATTGTGGATAAAATAATTTTCTAATGTATTCGTAATTGGTAACAGGGGCGGATCCAGAAACTTTTTCAAGAGCGGCGATTTTATAGATTGGTAAGAAAAATACCAAAATTGATAGCCCCTTCTATACTTTTTTCCAGTAATTTTAGTTTTTACGTTATATTTATAATTTTTCCAAGGGTGGGGGGTGAGAGACGATCGCCTCCATTGCCCGCTTTTGGATCCGTTCTTAATTTATAAATGATTCTTAGCCTTAAATTAAAAATGACTTCGCACTGTTAGTAATTGACGAATTGCTGTCGATGTGAGAACAGGGTAATTCCGATTGGTTCCTAAACATCACCTTTGTGTAATATCGTTGATTGAAAAATAACAAGATACGCAGCCTTATAAACAAAAACGTGCCATAGAAATGTGTCGACATGTAGATGGCGTTAGTTTTGCTTCTTCTGAAATACCCTGAAATACCTTCTGAAATGCCCACAAAACGGCTATAATTGACAAATTGTTTGTAAATTCTAACCTATGTTTATTTGACGTTTTAATCGCATTTTCAAACTTGGAAAAAAAGCAACGTTTATTATTCATTATTTGAAATATTATTTAAACAACTTGTCAAATATAACCGTTTTGTGGGCGCCCTGTAGGGTATTTCAGAAGAAGCAAAACTAACGCCATCTACATGTCGACACATTTCTATGGCACGTTTTTGTTCATAAGGCTGCGTATCTTGTTATTTTTCAATCAACGGAAATATCAGCTACCTGTTGTAAGCAAAATTAAATAAAATTGTGCTTTAAAATTTGAATTTAACAAATTCTGCTGTTTAGTCGACCTGTTTGTTGTTGTTGTATTTAGCAACCCGACTTTTTGTGCTCACTCAACTTTACTATTCAATTATTACTTCTGGTCACTCTCCACTTCTTTCTCGTAACCTCTACTGACCTCTAAGGGTCAGTTGTATAAAAGAGGATCATCCTTGACCATGGATCAAGCTTCAATTTAAACCAATAGAAAACTTAAAATAAAATTTTAACTGTACTGATTAGTTTAAATTGGAGCTTGATCCATGGTCAAGGATGATCCTCTTTTATACAAGTGGCCCTAACTAACTAACTTTTTTAAATGTGCGATTCTCCTCCCTCTCCCACCAATTCTAGATTTCACATAACGTGGTATTCCAATAAAAAATTCAATTGCCTTTAGCGCCTTTACATGAAGAAGTGTTAAAAGATTTCGGTATGCTAGCAATTATTTAAATTTTTGTAACGTCCTGGAAATAAATGGCATAAAACATAAAAATTGTACTTAAGCACTGGATATTGCTCTTAACATCAACCAATTCTTCTTACCAACGTAACAAAATCCTCCATACAAAGTACCAATACAATAATTCAAATAATTACACCGGAAAGTACAAAAACAGTTACATAGTACCCATGGACTTAGTCCATGATAGTACCTGAAAAGCTAACGGTCAGAACATTAACGGTAGTATTAATTTAAAAAAAATAATGATTCTTTTTCTTAACTTTTGAACAATTTTCGGCGAATCGTGATTGCCGGCGAATCGTTCCCGGCAAATTGTACCCAACCCCTTTTTTAAAGATTTGCTTATCTACAAATTAGGTTATAATCCTTTATTGTTTAGAATCAACGAATTTCAAGTTATAGATTAAATTAAGGGACAAAATGTTAAAAAACTTCAGGTTTCATTTTTTTTTAATTTTCTTGCAAACCCCGTATCTCTTAAACGAAACGTCTTAGTAAAAAACTAACGGCCTAAACCGGATAGGAAATTTAACGGGCTGCAACTTTAGTCAAATACATTTTTTTGGGAAACCAACTATGTATTTTTACAGAAATTCTGAAAATTATGAACAAGGTGTAGGTAAAAAAAAATAAATTCACAAAATTGCTAAATATCTCAATTTGATTTATTATTTTTAACGAGTTTTTAAAAAAATTATGTAAGATTAATTTGGCCTTTTACAATTAGATATGGAAAATTTTACATAAATACCAGTGCTATTCATATCATTTATATCCGGTGGATGTATTAGAGAATGGAGATTATAGACCAAGTTTAATTTTTCCAACTACAAGCAAATCCACAAATATTTGTTACAAAGATTTTGTGTACCGCCGAGGCGCAGTTTACAAGAGATGGTGTAAACAATAAATTGTAGAAATCAACATTGATGGACAGTAGCAAATCCCAGAGAAAAACTTGAGAGAGGACATCAGCGACGTTTCAGAGTGAACTGTTGGTGTGGAATACTGGAAAGCCAAATTATAGGTTCTTACTTTTTTTTCACAGAACATTAAGCTTACAGCTGCCGGATACCTAAACTTTTTAAAAAAAAATATATACCATTATTGCTAGATGGTATTCCATTGGCATCAAGACAAGGAATGTGGTTTCAGCAGCATAATGATGCGCCGGCAAGGTAGATAGATTTACAAGGTATGATACTGCGCATCTTTAAACGTCAAAATATTCAATATGGCGGACGGCTCGTTACTGAAATAGACACAGAGACATCTACCTTGACATTTAATAGTTACCTGGGCCAATCAAAGTACTATATAGATTAAAATATATGTTTATGCGCCAGCTAGTCTATTAATCTGAAATCTTAATAATTCAATATGACGGACGTTACGTGACTATGCGCAGTACAAGACGAGTTTTCGTTTACATACCTTGTAATCTATATACCTTGGTGCGCCGGTACATTTTGGACAACAAGTATAAAATTTTTTAAATAAAACTTATCCAGAAAAATGGATATGAAGAGGAGGATTTATCAAATTTAAAAATTATTAAAATAAATTTTGTAAATATCCATGGTAAATTATGGTAATTTCTTAATTTGGTATTAATCCATCGATCTATGGCTTAATGGATTAAGCACCCTTTTTTTAGTAGCAGTCTTAGACCATTTCAACTTATAGACAAGCCTTGAATACAAACCGAAGCAAAACTTGTACGACGTAACTAGTGGGATTGTACCAAAATTTTCTTCACTTATAGAGTTGGTATAATATACAGGCGTATTTTAGCATAAAAAGCACTGCTTAAAAGTCAAGGCCTATCAATAATTTTAAATGGTCTTAAACCCTGTTCACACTAATGATTAGACTTACACATAAGAAAAGTCATGGCTAAAATCATTACAAAAATAAATAAATATTTAATTGATTTTAATTTTTTTTTAAATAACGCGATATTATAAAGCTTTAATATTATTTAAAATCTTGCATTGAATATAAATTGAGAACCTAAAAAAATGGCAAGTTGATCAACTTTTGAGTAATTTTGCCAACTTTCTAAAATAATAAGTGGAACGCACCTTAAAGCAAATCCAGGAAACTTGTAAGCACTCTGTACAGATCATTTTCAAAAATATACTTTAATAGTAGCTCACTCTAGTTGCAAGTAGTGTAAGTTGTTAGAAGTTGTCAACAAAGCTAACCACAGACATAACCTACAAATTTAGTTGTCAATATCGAGATCAACCCAAACTTATAAATTTGTAATAAGACTTTATTCTTAATTAAATAATGGGTAGACGCAAATCAAAGAGAAAACCTCCCCCAAAGCAAAAAAACATTCAGCCTCTTGATCAGCAATTTAATTGTCCATTTTGTAATCACGAAAAATCCTGTGAAGTGAAAATGTACGTACTTCATTTAAATTTTTGTTGAGTATTTATATTGATTTTTTTACTTTTGGCTTTCCTTTTAGGGATAAAGGTCGAAATACAGCTAGAATAACGTGTCGAGTTTGTATGGAAGATTTTCAAACCACCATTAACTTTTTATCCGAACCAGTGGATGTCTACAACGATTGGATAGATGCTTGTGAATCTGCTAATTAAGACTTTTTTTTATATTGTATACTTTATAAATTAATTTTTAGACCAGAGTAAGATTTATCATAATAATTATTATTTAGTACATACACGAAACAGTGTGTTGATAATTTTCGATTTGAATCAAGTATATGAATTTTATTTGTTAACACCAGTTTATAATGATTGTTAAATTTACCAAAATAAACTTTTTAAATTAGTTGCATTACAAATGTTTTTATGATTGTGTTTATGTAATATCGGTATTCATTGTCAATCAGTTTGTAATTTTTTAAAACGATTAAATAATAAATCTTCGTTCTTGGATGATTTTTAAAAAAATTCTTATATTTCAATCATAGATTTCAATATTTTGAAACAATTCGAAAATTCTCGGTAGGGGTCGGGGATTTTGTTTCGAAAATTGGCAACCTTGGACTGGCCAAAGTACTTGAACATAACCTCATTTTAAAACATACGTTTGTGCAGTGCCTAGAAAATTTCATTGTGTTTTAACATGCCTTCAAAACCAGCATTTCAAGCCGTTGTATTAGCTGCGGGTAGGGGATCACGTATGCCCGAACTTACCGTTGGAAAACCAAAATGTTTGCTACCTGTTGGAAACAAACCATTGGTGTGGTATATCTTACAAAAACTTCAGCAAATAAAATTATCTGGTAAGAAATTGATATATTTTAATTAGGTACTCCTTTAATATTTTGATACACTTTTAGAAGTCATTATGATAGTGTCGGATAATCAGAAAGCAGAAATTCAGAGTACTCTCGAAAAGACAGATTTAACAATTAAGATCGACTATGTTGCTGTTAATAATGATGTGTATGGAACTGCCGATTCTTTGAGACTGATAAGTGATAAACTCGAATCTACCGTAATAGTTTTATCATGCGATTTGATTACAAATGTAAATTTTTTGTATGTATTTAATTTATTTTTTAAACATCAAGCATCTGCTTGTGCCTTGTTTTTTAAATCTGCGGTAGACAAATCAACTGTAGTGCCAGGACCAAAGTCCAAACACAAACCTGGTAATTTTATTTAACAATAGTTTAATATTTTATTTAATGATGCAATATTTTAGAACGTGACATGATAGGAATAGCACACGAAGATAGATTAGTACTAATGACTAGTACTGGTGACTTTGATAATTTTGTCGATTTTAACAACAAACTTAGTAGATATGGTAGAACTACAGTTCACAACAATCTTACCGATTCACACTTTTATATTCTTAAAAATTGGGTTGTCAAGTATTTGGTAAAAAAACCTAATATTTCGTCTATTAAGGGGGAATTGTTACCCCATATTATTAATAAGCAAGCACATAGAACAACAGAAATTTTTGACAATTTATCCACTACTGATGCAAAAGGCACAGTTGACATTTCACAGTTCTCGTATGAATCTCCTATAGATATAGAGATAAGAAATTGTTCTACTTACACTGATCATCATGGTGATACAAAACCTGTTTATCTTGGTGATTCTATTCGATGTTTTGCATACTTAGCACCTCCCGAAGTTTATGGAATCAGAGTTAATAATTTATCGTCTTATTGTTCGGTGAATTCTAAGGTAAATATAAAGATTATATAATAATAAAATAAATATTATACTGGCACAAATGAAAATTTTTTATTTTAGATTTCAGAATTATGGAGTTCCATTACAGGAGGTTTACCCTTTGTGCCCATTCATACCACAGCAGATATTAAATCAACCCAAGTTGACTCCAATTGCATAGTTTGGGATAAGTGTAAATTAAATGAAAAATCCGCATATAAGAGCAGCATTATCAGTTCAAATTGTGCAGTGGATAACTTTTCCCGAGTTTTTAATTGCATTTTAATGAATAACGTAATTTTAAAAGAAAAGTAAGTTAAAAATTTTATTTTAAAAGAAAAATATTATAATATTGGTTTTAGTGTTGTTTTGGAAAATTGTATAGTTTGTAATGGAGTCGTTATAGAATCTGGAAGTAAATTGAAGAACTGCATCGTTGGATGTCATTATAGGATTCCCGAAAAATGTGTACATTCAAATGAAATTCTTATGGAAACCAATAACTTAATGGAATATTAGAAAATTTAAAATAAAATTTAACATCTTTTTACATTGTAACATTGCGATTTTTGCTTCAGTCATCATATCGTCGGTGTTTTGTATTAAGGGCGAATAAACCAAATGAAAAACTTTACAAGCGCAACGTTTATGACTATTGTGTGAGTTATCTATTAACGATTTAAAATTTGTTAAGTGTTTATATTAAACTCTAAGGATATTACTTACTATAAAATACAAAAATAATGCTTGAAATTATTTGTGCAAAGAGAAAGAAGTGAAAGAAATATGTAATTTGCATTTTCGTAAAATGGCTTATTCGCCCTTTATACAAAACAGCGGCGATATTATGTTATTGTAATTATTATGAAATCTTGGACTTAGAATCTTTTAAGTTTTTGTATGACATAAAAGAAAATATGCAGTACTGAAATTGATATTAAATTTATTTTGTTAATTTATGTATTAAATTTTTTTGATCCTGTTTTCATTTAAAAAAGCTGGACAATCGCAAAATTATACGAGAATCCGCATAGGTACTCAATTGTATGTAAAACGCCAATATGGCGTTTTACATTACGTATAGATGGCGTTGTAATTCAACAACATGGACGACATAAGTAGTACATCTGCTAAATTAAACCTATGTTAAACATTGTATTTTACGTTGTTTACATTGGAAATCGTGTTTTTAAATCAATTTAGTTCGTATTAGTTAATTATATAACCTCCGATTTGTTCATATTTAACGATAAGTACACGCTAAATATTACTTAAGTTAGTTACCATTAAGGACACTACGTGGCGTTTCACTAATGTAAAACGCCAATTATCAAAATCTTCCAGTAATGTTGTGAATCTTCTGTTTGCGTCTCTGTAGTTTTGAGTTTTGATGGTGGCGGATGTCCAGCACAGTACTAGAAAAAAATTTTCATTTTATGTAAAACTATAATTAAATTTAAAAGACAGTAATATAAAAAATAAACAAATTTTTCTTTTCTTGATTTTTATTTTTAAATCTTTTTATCTGTGAAAATCGTTTTAAAATAAGAAAACGGATTTGAGTACGATAATCTGGCACGGAAAATATAGTTATTTACAAAAACTTGACATGATTTGGTAGATAACTTTAAAATGAAATGTTTAAGGTAAACATGTTTAAGATAAACATCAAATTAATATCGATTAATTTAGGCAATAACGATTGTAAATGGTTTTCATGTAAGAACTGCATGGTTGTCGCATTCTGTTGATTGTACGTGCGCTTGGCGTAAATACTTACGTAGAGGGCAAGACTTAGTAAGGGGCGGGGTCTTCCGCAGTTGTCAATTAATTTTTATTTGTGCAACTGACAACATCAAATCAAATAATTATTGTAAAGTAGAATTAGCTAATTACAGTGAAATTTTTAACTAAAAGCATGCTATGCAGATCCATGAACTTAAATATCTCGGCTTTAAAGTTACGTAGGCACAGGGATATTTTTATTAAGTGAGCAGGCTTAAGTATCCCGATTTATGGATTCAGATGGGCTTAAATTAAGGTAGATAGATTTACAAGGTATGATACTGCGCATCTTTAAACGTCAAAATATCCAATATGGCGGACGGCTCGTGACTGAAATCAAATACTATAGATTAATCTATAGTATTTGCTGAAATAGACAGCATAGACATCTACCTTGAGGTTTAACAGTTACCTGGGCCAATCAAAGTATATAGATTAAAAGATATGATATGCGCCATCTAGTCTATTAAACTAAAATCTCAATAATTCAATATGGCGGACGCTACGTGACTATGCGCAGTACAAGACGAGTTTTCGTTCACACATACATTATACCTTTGGGTTTAAATATCCTGATTCTATAATGAACTTGGAGATAGGCGGAGCCTAACTTATACTAACAGCCAATACAATACTCTCACATCAAGGTAGATAGATTTACAAGGTATGATACTGCGCATCTTTAAACGTCAAAATATTCAATATGGCGGACTGCTCGTGACTTAAATAGACAGTATCGACATCTACCTTGACGTTTATAAGTTACTTAGGCCAATCAAAGTATATAGATTAAAAGATATGATTATGCGCCATCTAGTCTATTAATCTAAAATCTTAATAATTCAATATGGCGGACTCTACGTGACTATGCGCAGTACAAGACGAGTTTTGGTTCACATATAGATCATACCTTATAATCTATATACCTTGCTCTCACATTGTTTTTATCTTAGACCATTTAAACTTATAGACACGCCCTTTCCTATCTCTCCTTGAATAGAAACTGAAGCAAAAATGTGTGACGTCACTGGTTGGGGTTGTATCAAGATTTATATTAACGGTGTACTAAAATAAACTATTTTCTTCATTTATAGTTGGTATTTACAGGTATATCTTAGCATTTACCCAACCAGTGACGTCACGCATATTTGCTTCACTGCTTGAAAATTAAGGCGTGTCTATAAGTTTAAATGGTCTAAGGTTTTTATAGTTTTAAACCATTTACAGTTTTAAACCCTAATAAAATTAGAGCCCCGTTAGTTTTGTCAAAATAAGACGACAATATATTCGTATATGCACAAATAAATGTATTTAACAAATTTACTTTTTTGTTTCATTGTGTGGTCCTGGCCAAAATTCGAACCTGATATTTCTGGGTCTTTAGAGAAACGTTGTATTGAGAATTCAAAATTGGTTATTTTGTCATTAATCGGGTGTGGAAAAATCGGAGAAGTTGTGAAACAACTGTACCTACCTACATAGTAGCACCGAACAATACCTTATTTGTTAATTATTTTGGTTTACATTAACTTTTTTATTCGTGGGCGTCCATTTGGGGGGGGGGGGAAGGTTCAGCTGCCCCCCCTGGCTCTCGGCTGCTTAATTTTTTTAAGCCATTTAATATTTCACCAGCCGAAGTTTTTAAAATTTTCTAAACTTTCAGTTTTAAGAAGGGCATTTTTTTAGGGCTCTTTTAATTTAATCAACAGATGGCGCCTACTTAAATATTTTTATAAAATAAGAGGAATTTGCTATATTTAAAATATAGCAAATTCGTTGAGATAATACTGTTCTATAAACAATATTCTTGATCTTAAGCTATTTTGAGTTCGTATTGAGTATGTCAAAACACACTCACTTACAAAAAAAGATAATTAAACTTTAATCATGAATTGTGTTTTTATAAATAAATATTACGAACTCAAAAAATAGCTTAAGATCAAGAATATTGTTTATAGAATAGTATTATCTCAACGAATTTGCTATATTTTAAATATAGCAAATTCATCTTATTTTATAAAAATATTTAAGTAGGCGCCATCTGTTGATTTAATTAAAAAAGCCCTGAAAAAAATGCCGCTCTTGAATCATTAAAATTCTTTGATAATAATTTCTTTTTTCATTTTGTCCCCCCCCCCTGAAAATGATCTTATGGACGCTCATGTTTTTATTATAAAAATTAGTGCTTCGTTGATTACAGATCACGAATACTTCTCTAGTCTCACGCATTAAAAAATATTCTCCGATTATAGTAAGCAAAACACATTATTTAAATAGACAATGAAACTGCAGAATTATGTGATATTAGGAAATTTCGTTTGCGAGTACCAACAACAAACTAGCAAATTAAAACTCCGTTTTTGTTGGAATTAGTTACACCCAAAACATTTTTTAAGAATCTCGTTAATCCATTCATGCGCGTCTTTTCTTTAAAACTTTTGGGCTAAAATAACGCATTTTGCATACTTAGATTTTTCTAGACTTTTAGTATGTCAAAAGGATACCAACAAAGAACTAGAAAATTCAAACCCCGTCTTTGTGGGAATTAGTTGTACCCTAAAACCTATTTCTCCTGTACAAATTGATTGAAGTGACGAGAACAAGTTTAATTTGTTTTCCACCAATGGAATAAAGTGCATTCGACGTTCAATAAACAAGACATGACATAAAATATCAAGCTCCCACAATAAAGCATGGTAGCGGAAATGTCATGGTGTGAAATTGCTTTTCCTGTGATGGAGTTGGTCCCCTACACTTAATTGATTGTATTGGTTATATGAATGTGGACGTTGTGAGGAATCATACGCTACCACATGGGAAAGGTAAAATGCTATGCAGTCGAATATTCCAGCAAGATAACGACACAAAAGATATATGAAAACATTTAAAGGAATACATAAAACTTCGACTTTTTGAGTGGTCTGGTCTGCGAAGTTCTTGTTTTTAATGATGAGTGTGAAGCATAACATTTCTAAAACACATAGCTACCCTGGGAATGCATCAGTTCCTATCGTGTACATTCAAAAATTTGGTGAGAAGTAAGCATCATTAAAATTAATTATAAAACTTGTTAATTTGTAACTTTTCTTTGAGCCAGCCAATATTTAATTCAGTAAGATGAATGCCCTATAATACCTAATCCACGACCACAAACTTCTCCTTCAACAAGAGAGCTATCTTTTGGCTTTACCTGTGATTGGGGTTTACCTATTGGAAATAAAAATGATTATTATTATTTAAAATAGAGATTTGCTTCTCATAGTATTTATTTACAAAATATACTATACATCCATCTGTTCAATATTATCCAGTACAATAAATACTTTCAAATCGAAAAAAAAACCAAATTAAGCGTTAGAAATCTAAATTTTACAATAAGTATTCAATACATAAACTATAAACCATGTACCTAGTTTAACACAAAAAACAATCGCAACAATTTATTTTTTTATCACAATTCATGATTTTTGATTGAGACGGTGCTATTAAAAATTAATTAATCTTCACTGGACAAAATCCATTATTTTCACAATCAAAATAAACAGTCAAGATTTAAGTAAGTAGAGAGCTGTAAAGCTTAATTTTTTATTATACTTTGTAACCTATCTATTTTTTATTATGTACATTGATCAAGTTGAACGTATAATAAACATAAATAAAAAGTACTTAAGTACTCAACTTTTAAAATTACAATTAATACAACATGTAAATTAAAATAAAAAAATTGGAACAAGGAATAATAAAAAAATATAAAAACTTTAATTCAACAATGAGAAAAGCAACGCTTTGCTACAATTTTCTGTACAATATGTACAAGTATACTTGTAGGCACTTTTGGCGTATTGAACAAAACAAATTTCAAATGAAAAAAAATGGTCCCTTTTAAGCACAAACCAGACCATTATTTAAAGTCTTACGCGCATTGCAAATGCAAACAATTTCAACTACAACAGCAGAAGCGTTCTTTTGGCACGTATATTCAAAGCTTTTAACTAATTTGCCCTGAGCCAACATGAATTTATTAGAATTTACTATTACATAGAAAATTTCCTAAACACAAAACAAACTCTCTCTCGACACTTGCGTAAAACACTTAATGTAAGAAACAAACTTATTTTTTTGACTATGAAAATACCAATTATACACTTAAATTAAAAACGTTCTCAAACAAAACTTTCCAGCACATAAATAAAAGTTGCAATAAATTTTAAGAATTTTATTCTTTAGTTCATCTTCTTGCCGTTACTTTGGATACTTTGACTAACAAATCCATTGTTTATTCCATTGGAGTAACAGGGTTTATAAGTACTGGTTAATTCACTTCCTAAGTAAGTGTTATTTAAACTATCTTCTTTTGCATTCGATACTGTTCCATTGGATACTGGATCATTATCAACAATCTAAATAAAACCAAGTTAATAAAACCCAATCAAATGTTACACTAAAACTTACCATGCAAAAACCTTTGTTCCTACTTCCTGCAACAGTTTTCATATCCGACGTATATTTGACCTTATAAAAGTCAGAAAATAAAAAGAGAAACATGACACCATGTATACTAATCCAAACCATGAACGACTTAGGGTAATTACAGTCAATGAACAGAAGTTGAAATTGATGTGCAAAAATGCAAACAAATTGAATCTAAAAATTTATTCAAACGCAATCAATCAGAAATGCAATTATTCTTATACTACCATTTGAAAACTCGTAAGATATTTTTTCCACCATATGAATTTTTGGTATCGAGGGCCCATGGCAGCAACCATATAATAGAAGTACATCACTATATGGACGAAAGCATTTAACAATGCAAAGAACGTACTGTGTCCACCTAAAATAAAGTGATATTTTGCATTATATCTTTTAGTGTTTTGTAGTTTTGATCCACTCCACCCAAAAATGTTTTGACTTGCTTGCTTTTTTCAATGAAAATTTTTGGGATATATCATTTATAAATTATTTTACAAGTGCTCTAGGTGACCAATGGATTAAATATATCGAAGTTCCATTGTATTTAATTAATGATAAAGCAGCTTTTTTTCATTTCTTCTTTTGTTTTATTGAATAATCAGGAGCCCAACAACTTCAGAATTTTATTAAAATTTCAACGTCAAAGAGTTTAAAACAAGGATATTATATTAAGTGTCAAGATGGAAGATGATATTCAAATTTATTCGTATATGCATTTTTTATCTTTACAACAACTCTTAAATCTTTAAACCATAGTGGATTACATTGGTTGGTAGAGTGAAATTTTTCTTTGTGACTGGGCGGAGCCTAATTATTGTACAGTACACGTGCCGGTT
Source organism: Rhagonycha fulva (assembly GCA_905340355.1). Taxonomy (NCBI): domain Eukaryota; kingdom Metazoa; phylum Arthropoda; class Insecta; order Coleoptera; family Cantharidae; genus Rhagonycha; species Rhagonycha fulva. The sequence continues at coordinate 9,125,455 of HG996559.1, forward strand.
TCGACAGGCAAATGGACTAGACCAATATTAGTTTCTACACATTAGCTCCGCCCAGTCACGTAAGAAAAATTTCACTCTACAACTGCGGTTGATCGCTGATATGCAACTGAAGCCAAGAAGTGGCGCTATTTTTCCCATTTAAAGTATTTGATTATATTATTTATCATTTCTACTACAATCAAAATAAAATATTTTTATTTTATATAATGTACTTTTGGAAATACATTTAATTTTTAGTGGAATTTGTACTCATTTTTCTAATTTCAAATCACAAAAGTTCTTTTGATGGTATTAATAAATCAACATTTCTAACGTTGATCACCGTTTGACAATACAAACAAGACATTAAATTAAATATAAAAACCGTTATTTGATTCCTATTACTAATGTTTATTAAATTGCATGAAATTTAAAATATCAAATTGGTTTTTTACAAAAAAGTTATACTATATGGTAAAAAAATTAATTAAAAGTCGACTGTATGGAGCGTTCCATTCTTTGTGCAAAAAAATTATAACAGCAAATCCCACAGATGTAATTCAAAAAGTGCAACAATGAATTTTACAGTTGGTACAAAAATTCAATAGAAATATATTATGCATTTTGTACATTCGTTCTACACTTGTATTGAAAATCGTATATTTAAATTGTTTTATTTTATACTATGATTTGAGAAAATAAAATTTGAAATTACGGATTTACAAATATTGGCGGGGTAAGAATATTATTTATATTAAATAAACTCAAAGTTAAAAACATAAGTTTCTTTTTATTTAAAACATTTTATCAAAACCTTCACCAATTAGGTTTCCAATTAATTTTATATTTTGATATTGACGCCTTGAATATTATGGCCATCTGAAGAGCTCAAATGAGAGCGGAACACAAAATACACACATACGAGCTTGTAATTTATTTAAACTGATTCATAATATACAGTGTGTTCACGAAAAGTGGTAACAGTGAATAATTCTTAAATATTACTAGATACAAAAAAAGTTTAAATAGTTTTTTATTCAACTCCAAATTTTCTATTGGAAACTGACAAAGTATATTTTTTTATACTTCAAATTCAACCGGAAGCAAACATAAATTTTTTTTTTCAAATGGCAACATGTCTTTTTTTTAACATTTTTGTAATCTGCAATTTTTTCTCTATGAAAAATTTTACATATAAAATCTATACATATAAAATTTTCATAAGGTTACATAAGAAAAAATTCGAGAAAACACAAGATTTAAACAAACAATAATAATTTACTAATTATTTACACATATAGGTATGTAGAGTGCCATGAAAAACAATATATCACGACACCAAAAACACAGCATTTCATTTATCTGATAAATTTTTCAAAATTGCCACCGTTTTGTTCAAGATATGATTCTAATTTTCGCAGAAGTTCTGGCGATTTGGTGATAATTGATAGATGCTAAATTAATTTTGGTTTTTAAATTTTTTAAATTTAAAGATAGATTTGCCTAAAGTACCATTTTTAAATGATTCCATAGAAAGAGTCTAATGGTGTCATATCATAATAATGGTGTTTTGTTTTTCATAGCACTCTACGTACGTAATTAATAAATTATTATTGTTTGTTTAAATCTTGTGCTTTCTCGAATTTTTTCTTATATAACCTTATGAAAATTTTATATGTATTTATAGAGAAAAAATTGCAGATTACAAAAATGTTAAAAAAAAGACATGTTGCCATTTGAAAAAAAAATTTTATGTTTACTTCCGGTTAAATTTGAAGTATAAAAAAATATACTTTGTCAGTTTCCAATAGAAAATAGAACTATTCACTGTTACCACTTTTCGTGAACACACTGTAGTATTCACAATTTAAAAGCTCAAAATATTTTATATATTTTAATTCAATAAAAAAAAAGACAAAATAAAATTAAAATGTTAGAAATTGTCAACTATTATGCCGATAGCGGTACATATTTTTAAAATAATTAAACTTTTAATAATAATGACATGTAATCAAAAACCCGTTACCCTAATTTCATATAGCGCACGTACTATTTGTTATTCTATTTATATTTTATATTCGCTCATACAATTTTTTGAATTCTTAAAGATATCGTTTACCTACAAAGATTATCGTTTATCTCTAATCTAATTTACAACTCGAGTTAATTGTTAGGACATAACTTAATTGTTTCTATTACTCATTTGATTGATTCGAATTAATCACTTCTAATTATTTTTATTAAATGCATCTTTATCATTATCATTAATACAACTTTATTGTTTCCAATTAACTCGAAAACTGTGCACCGCCAAAAATTTCAAATTATTTTGTCAATCAAATCATCGGTAGTAAAATCAAAATTTGGAATAAACAAATCAAAAAATATTATATAAAAAAAAGTATTAACGCAGTATTCCAAATATTATTAACAAGTCATTACTCAACACCGTTAAATAATAAATACCATATTACTTAATTAAAAAGGATATTATAATTAATGATTATTCAATGAAAGTAGAAGGTAGTAATTAACCGCCCTGTGCAATTGTAGCCCACCAGATGTTAATTTATAATAAAAAGTTAGTAGCATTCAGTAGTTAATAAAATGGCGTTTTTCATTGACACCGAAATAAAATTCTTGGGTTTATTGTTTCAAAAATTTGTGTTCAACTAAATCTTAAGTGCACCGTTTTAGAAAATGGATCAATCAAAATTTTAAGTGGTGTTAATACACGATTGCACAACTACCAATCCGTAGTTTATATCGCGTCACTAATTGTAGCGTTGAGTTCAGGATCCCTGCCGTTCATTAAATAAAGTTTTTTTTTGTAAATTTGTTTTTCAAACAAATGGCAAACAATATTTTTCGTTTACTATGGGTCACCCTGTAAAAGAAATTTTTGACTTGTTACATTTCTTGTTATTAGATAACATAAAAAATATTATGTACTTATAGTACCTACTTTAATAAGAATAAAAAATCCAATTAATTTTAAATGAAAATTTAATAATCATTATTAGAAGTTTTAATGTTATTCTTATACACATCAACACCGTTTAATATAGGAATTTATACAAAGAAATATTGTTGCATTTTTCCTTTTAGTAAAATTAGAAAAATTCAGAAAATATTTGATCCGACTGTAAATTTACTGTAATTTCCGTTCCGTTATAATGTGGTATTATTTAAATATAACGCTTTGATTATTTTTATTTTGTCCTTTTAATTTTTTGTTTATGAATTTAAATGGCTCCCATTGCAATGACTCGCTTAATTTTCCGATTGCGGAAGAGTCTCAATTAGTCAAATTTAAAATCATTTTTGACTTTAAAAATTTTAATTTATTATAGTTTACAAGAACCACTTCGGAGAATAAAAAAAATTAAAAAAATCGGTCATTTTCCTTTTTGAGATTTTCTTCTCTTTGGTTTCTCTAAAGACCATTTTCGAGATACATCAATAGGCACCACAGTAAGTGGTGAAAACCGTGTTTCCTTTTCATAACAAAAGTTTGTTTTATATCACTGAATGTACGCATTTCTGAATAAACAAATTTTATAATAAATGAACAGTTTTCGAGAGATAAATCTCCGAACTCCACACTTTTTTCACTTTTTTCAAAATTGTTTTTGACCGCACCTATGCTTGGCGCCCCTGTGCGGCATGCACATTCGGGGTACGTAAATTCCTCCTACAGTAACATAATCTTTTATAATCTGACCCATGTGGGTCAGAGGACTTCATATTTAGATTTCTATATTGTGGTTTTAATCTGAACCTGACTAGCTTAGGTTATTAAGTTTATTACTTATTATTTTATTTAAATGAAGTACAACATTATTGATATAAAATTGAAAAAAAAATCTTCTTATTGTGAATACTTTGTATTTAACGGGTCAAATTACTGCCTCGTTGTCAGGTTTTAATTAAAATATTTGCAATTTCCAAATCTACGTTCTGCTTATCAAAAACATTGTTTTTATAATATAATTTTTTATTATCGCGTATTTTGTTGTAAAATGAAATTTAATAATGGTAATTAAGCAAAAATGTATGAAGAGCAGTGTACAGAAACATTAATTTGAGATAAAGAAGATAAAGAATATCAATAATAATTAGGATTAAAAATGATCGGTTAATTTTTTCAAATATCATCAATACAATAATTAAATAATATACACAACCAGTTGTAAAAATAGTGCGAACGTAATTCCATTCCTATGAAATAATCATACTGGTAATTTTAATGAGAACGAGAGATGATAGTATGTGAACATCCCAATGGAGATCGTTTAATTCTAGGTCATTCCTACCCACTTTTAAATAAATTATTGAAATTTTTTAAATTACCTGGCGCAAATTTAACACCCATCCAAACCGAAAACGGCATGATTCCGTGGTGAATAATGTGAAGTGTCGATAAATGACTGAACTTTTTACGTAATATGAAGAATAAAGTATCGAAAAATTCAGTAAACTTAGAAAAGTAGTACCACCAACAAGTATTGGCCATCTACGACAAAAATAAATAAATAATTATAAAAGAAAAAAACAATAATTAACTTACCCTTAATGCCATGGGACTATACGAATAATCTACCGGTTGACACCTAAAACTATAACTGCCCCACCATCCACTCATCAGGTACTAAAATTTTTTTATTAAATAAATCAACGCACTAAAAATTAAAACCAATCTCACCTCATAAAATAACCAGGCACTAAATACCGTTTGTATAAAATTATATACAATTAAAATATTTCTAAGATTAAATGGCTTCCTATTTTCCATAATGTTTGGTCCCAAGACTTTTGAAAAATATACATAAAATAAACATATTGCTACAGTTGGTAATGGATTCGACATCATAGGCCAACCATCCACCCGAGGATCTGAAAATAAAAAAATATATAAATCATAAGTAAATCCATCCGTGCCAGTTCTACAAAAATATTAATTAATGTACAACATTAAAATTTGTATGTGAAAAAGAGATCTGCTTTTGTTAATATTTAAATTATTTTAAGTAACCTTTCTAAACAAAAGTAAGAAGTAGACCTTGTTTAGTGTCTCTTTGTGTTATCGACTGCGATTAAACAGTTAAAACCATAAAATACCACATATCTTCTGTTAGGTTACACTTCTTATATTGTCAACAGTGTTCCCTCTTTTCTACATTGAATAATTCTGCCACCTGCTCCCAGGAACCACTTTTTTATAATTTTCGAGATAAAAGACCATCGGACGTTCCGGATGGGACCGAAGATTGTCCTCTATGAACGGCCATAAAGAGGATTTAGTCGATTTTTTCTTAAAATCGAGAAATAAAATTTTTTGCTGGCTACATCACCGGATTTTAATAGTTTAATATTTTAATTTTTTTATCATTACTTTATCTACATTCCGTTATCGAGACTTTAAAAATAATTCCTATTTCTCAATCAAGTATATTATTAGTGATTTAAGCATTGTCCAGATAATTGCTACAATTTTTTATGATTGTCCTTAAATTGTCAATTTGTAATTATCCACTTGAATATCAAGTGTTTATTACGTTAAAAAAATGCATGCAGTATTGTTCACATAAAACTATCAGTTTATACAGAGCCTTATCACAAAAAAGAGCCTCTATGTATAACTCAGTTCACGTTCCTAGAGCACTTTAATTTTTATTGTTAGGAGGACACTCTGATTTTCCCCAACTCATCATCATCTTCATGCTTTAGACATTGTCCGTTGCGTCACTCTTGGTCTCCCCATCTCTTTCTGGGTCCCCAACTCAAAAACCTTAAATGGCACGGGGGAACGAGTGACCCCTCATTTGAAAGGAATATTTTTTTTTAATTATTTAAATTTTTATTTATGTACGAAAGGTGAAAACTAACTCAAAAATATTATAATATATTATAAAATTGGTAAAAATAATTTAATTACTTCAATAAAACTATCAATGCATACTATGACTTGTATAGTTGTAAAAAATGGTGATTCATTGATAATTTTTGTATATCGATTTGTAAGAAATATTTGGGGTAGAACTTTTGAAATATTTAGACACAGTGTATAATTAATTAATTATCACTGAAGAGACGTAATGGCAGACTTTCCTTTATTAACAAAAAATAACATAAGTACGTTTTTGTTTTTAGTACAGTAATGTGGTTTTAATTTATTTGGATTTATATAACATTATGTAATAACAGAAGAATTGAAAGCGTGAGTGATTCTTCACAACTGGTTGTAGGATTTGGAACATCAGTATAATGCGTTTAAAAGAAAGTGGTTATTATTAATGTTTGGATTTTAGTCATTCGCAATAAAATGCGCATTATTTAATTACCAATTTTTTTACATAAATAAAATCTTTTTCTAAAAACTGGGTAACCTTTAAAAATCGTATGCTATCGCTAAAAGTCGCTTTTTTGCATACACCCATATAACCGATCATCTGACGAAACTTTTTTATTTATTTATTTTATTTTATTATTATATTATATTTTATTATTAAGCTAATTTACCACTTCTGGATTACTATTTTCTGAAATAATTTAGATACAGATTAAGTTAAAACCTATACCATAACTTGACTTTGATAGAAGTTTGACGCAATTACCATATCATTTGATTATTAGGTACCAATCCCAACTTTAATAGACCTATATAAAATGTCCCTAAATTAATTAAAATTCTGATGCCCGGTTTCATAAAACTTTTAACAAAGCGTTAAATTTAACCAATAGAAAACGTCCACTAATAGACCAATATTATTCATCTGTTAACCTCTTAAAAGTTTTATAAAATTGGGGGTGTTTTTGGAGAGCTTTTAGAAAACATAGCAGATGTTAAAAGATAAAAAACAATGTTTTTTTATTGGAGAATTCGTAAATCAACGAAAAAATGTAGCTTATCAAATACTCAATAATATATAAAGGGCGCAATACTTTAGAGAGAAAAACAAATTAATATTTAAGAAAAACCTTGATCGATTATGCAAATGTCAGAGTAACGCGAAAAGACAAAAAGATGTTTATAAAATTTCATATTTATTTATACAGTTATTAATCGAACATGAATCTTAATTGGTTTTTAAGTGTAATTATAAAAGTATAAAACTAAAAAACACAAAAAATGTATTACTGATACATGAATGTTTAATAACATAATTTAACTAATAGAATAATGACACCTAAAACAAGTATTTTTTGTTCGCCAAAACAGATAAATTATACAGATTTTCCAAATTAATTAAAAAAAATTAACAAATCAAAAACGTGTAATGTTTATTCCGCGCATAAAGGGACTTTTTAGATAACGTGTAATTAATAATCAAAATACATAGTTTTAAAAGATCATAAAAAAAAATGAAAAAAATCTACTCAAAAAAATTTTTACCCACTATGAAGGCTTTCCTAAAAATTATAAAAAATTTATTTACAGAAATTGATCTTTTAAATGTCGAATATCATATCGGCAGGTTGCAGTTTTTAATCTATAAAACTTGAAGTAATACGACTTACTAAAACATCAAATAATTTATAATTAGCCCAGTCAATTGAGCGAACAAAATAGCTCCACCTTGCAAAAGGTATAGGAAAGTTTATATTTATCATGGACGATAGTTCAGTTAGGTAAGTTATATAAAATTCCAAGTTTCCGACCTTGAGGGGGTGCCACTCGCGCCGCCATCTTGGTTTTAATTAGTGGAAAATCGCTTTTTTGCTACTATCTCGTTACCGGTACTAGATACGTCAACTAAGGTTATTATAAAAATTGTAGAGCGTGCGATTCTGCATATTTTTCTTCTTATACAATTTTTTCTAAAATTAATACTTTCAGAGTTATAACGCGTAGAAAATGAGCATTTTCGACAATTTCAAAGTATTGATAGTCATATTGAAAAACATGAGGGGTTCATTAAAAAAGTGGTTAACTAAATGTACCGCTTTATCTCATTTACTCATATCAGTTGTAAGACGTCGTTCATTAATCTCTCCTTTGCAACTAATAAGTGTTGGAGTTTTTCTATTTAAAAAATTTGGATCACGATATCTATTAGAAATCTTATCAACGCTTATACAGAGTGTCGCAAAACTTAACGTTATCCCTTGGAGGGCTGATAGGCCAGCTCGTGGCTGATCAGAAAATCAAAATATGACTTAGTAAAAAATCGCTAGTTTTCGCGAGATATTCGTACTTTTATGAATTTTGTGAAAAAGCGACATTACATGAGTTATCGTGTGCCACAGGTTCGAAATTTTTATTATAAGGTTCTAATTTTGGTTACGGAACCCTGAATAGCCCTGCTATTGATTACAGATTAAAATAAAACTAATGGTGCCATAGTTTTAGAAAAAAAATGTTTTTTGCCCTACTCAGAAATTAATTTTTTTATTTGCTAACTTCAACTCTTCATTTTGTAAAAAAAATGTATCACACTAACCTAGTAAGTTATTTTAAAAACTTGCTCGTTTAGTTCATTTTTCGAAATTTTATAACCATTTGCTATGTTAAAATTTTAGAAAAAAGATATAGCTATTTTAGTATAAAATGAGCTCATTGTGAAATTATTACCTACTATAATCAGGAATTCAAATGAAAAGACTATTGTTAAATTAAAGTGACAAGTATTTATTTAAAACTAAAAAAAAAACATTCAAAACTTAATAAATCAAAAATTTTTTTTTTCAAAATGACCATTAATACTTTGAAATTGACAGAAACGCTCATTTTCAAAGCGTTATAACTAATTAATATAAATAAATTAATAACTATTAATTTTAGAAAAAAATGTATAAGACAAAAAATATGCAGAATCGCATGCTCTACAATTTTTATAATAACCTTAATCGACGTATCTAGTATTGGTAACGAAATAGTAGCGAAAAAGCGATGTTCCACCTCTTCAAACCAAGATGGCGGCGCGAGCGGCACCCCCTCAAGGTCGAAAACTTGGAATTTTATATAATTTATCTAACTGAACAATCATGCCAAATATAAACTTTCTTATACCTTGTGCAAGGTAAAAGTACCTATTGACTAGGCTAAATATTTATTAAGCTTTCAGAACTAATACGTTCCTTCGTCAGAATAATTATTCTAAAAACAAACGACGTAAGTAAAAATTTTGAGGTTTTGATTTAATTATATTATATTATTTTTTATACTTTTGGCTCAAGTCACGTTTAAAAAGAAATTATATTATGTTATTAATGAAAAAAAGTTAAGAAAAACCGTTAAATGACGAAAAAACGATATAAACCCTTGTGTCAAATCGCCATTTCGTTTTTCCTAAAGTATCATGTTTTTTGACTAAAAGTCGTTTTTCCAAAATGCCACAATGTTGAGTAAATTAAGGAGTAATAATTTGTGGAATTTACTGCGTTTTATAATGTAAAATAGATAAAATTATTAAATTGTTCAGATAATAAATTGCATTGTTATTATATTTTTATTACATCATAAAATTGTGTATATGTTAAAGTGTTATTTTATTATTTCTCACTGCTTCAACAAAGTTGAATTGATTTTTGCTTATCTTTATCCTACTTTAAATATAATCTCCTCTACTTCAAAATAGAACACTTTTTTTTCAGCAGCTATCCATTTAATCTTTCAGTATAGCGTAAACTAAAATGTCACAAATTCCAAACGTTACAATGAATACAAAGTACCTGATGCTTTTCAATTTATGTGAGAAATATTTCGCTATTTTCATTTATGTACCTCAAAGATGCAGTTCAGAAACTTATTTTCAAAACGCAATATGTCAAAATATTGCTAGTCCTATCAAAAAGTGTGTCCAAGTTGAGCTAAATTCGCAAACTGCAATAATTCCTACATTGTTTTTATTTTCATACCACAACATGTCCAATGAACATCATTACCAAATACAAAAGTGATTTTAGGGTTTCATATATTGAAGATTGCTAAAAATTCAGTAGATAATATTTTTGTTTATTAAGGGGACCGTAATGAATGGTCTAGAACCCATGCATGTCAAGGTGTTCCTACGACGTTAATTTATTGTAACATTAACTGTAATTTTATTTACTGTTAAATACATGGTTAATTTTCAAACTGAAACAAAGGTTTTTTTTTAAAAAAGCGAAAGTACAAAACGTTTTGCTCATTTTCTTTAAAAGTATGTACACATTACATAATTCCAATTACCCTTTCCTAATCCTGTGCCCCCGATTAATTTTCCATTCTTCCTAACATTTTAAAAATTAAGCTAACTTCAAAATAAAATTATATTATTATTATTATTATATACCTGACAATAATATTATTATTAAGTTATATACAGGAAACGTCAATGTTATTTTCTTGCTTAATCAGCTATGAGAACGAATGCCCCACCGCCGGCGCCGGTTTGAGAAAATAAAATTGTTTCAATCAATCATTTAAGATATTTTACTTGTATTTGTGTGACTGTTCGGAATCTTGTTTGTTTGTCTGTATACAATATACCTACTATATAAATAAATTATTAAAAGAATCCTTAAGTTAATCAATTGACTGCAGCGGGTGAAAAAGGGGTTAAGTCATTTTTTTCGAAACTGGGTTTTTATCATTTTTGGAACCTATAAGCGTTCACCTTTGCATTGGTATAATAATTATTATTATAATGACAAAAACCCATTTTCGAAAAAAATGACTTAACCCCTTTTTCATCCGCTGCAGCCAATTAATTGTTCTTGGCTTAACAAAAATAAATTATATGTTATGTACATATCATAATACTTATGATGCATATTATAGTTATAATTTAAAGTATTTTTCCTGCTCCCGATAACGTAAGTGTGTTTTATGTGCATGGCTTCACCCGACGTAAGTTGTTCATTGCGTTTGTTTATTAGTTACCGTTGGTGACGGAACTTAATAGTGTCACTTATTTTCCTAGGAAAATAATAAACGATTGACATACAGATTTGATTTATATTTGTTTATCGTTTCTAAGGAACGAACAGGCAAAGCAAACTTATAAATTAAAAATAATGAAATTAAACTTCAAATTAAATATTTGACGTTCGATGTCAAATTGTAATATTATAGAAAAATATTGTCCGATGCTCCGCGGAAGCAGGAAAAATTTACTCTCGGAAGGTAATTTAAGCCTCGACTCCGCCTCGCCTTAAATTCACCTTCCTTGAATAATAACGTTCTTATGTTCCTTGTAACTTAAATAATTATTTCGTATGTGTGTCCTATTAATGAAATTCCGTTTGAAATGATCCTTAATGATCATTAACTTGGCAGTGTGTCGACGGTATTATAGTAAAATAATGATAAAACTTACCGCTACTCTCTGAGAGCCAATTGTGGTATTTGTCTATCACACTTGTAACTAAATGGGCCATTTTGAATTCTGTAACAAATAAAAAATATTAAAAGTTGAATAATATCAATGAAGTAGGTAATTATTATATTTACAGTTTTAATAATATTTAGGTAATCATTATAAATTATATTTTTTAGTATACAATAAAAGGTAAAATTTATATTATTTATTAAGTCGTAGCGAAGTGGAGACTTTTCTTTAACTATTAAATTAGTTCATCTGAAATCAGCCCCAAATTTTACTTTTGACACCCACAACAATTAAGTATGCATTCTGTTACATGATTATAATCTGTCTGGAGATTTTTGAGAAGCTGGACCTGCAAATTATTATGTTCGACTATCGACAGGTATCCTTGGTTCAACAGTCGTTACAAATTGTTTTGTTCTCGCTATATTTCTATTAGCAAGCTTCGATGAGTACTAAGTACACTTAACGCCCATTTATCTTTCTACAACAGATTTCAAAACATTACCTATTATGATAATTTAATTTCTTCTTACGTAGTAGTTACTTGAACAATAAATTTGTTTATTGTATATTATCAAGCTTTTACTTAACTTGCAATTTATTGAAAATAATTCATAAATAAAAATGTTTCATATGTTTATAATAGAAAATCGAAATTATGAAATATGCAAAATAAAAATTTTATAATTACTATGTATAAACCGATAAAATTAAAAATTTCTTTGAGTAAAAAAAGATGGATCCCATTGGGGTATTTTGATATTTGACTTCGGTTCAAATTTAAATGAAAAATTGATGGAATAAAAAGTGTAAGTCAATGACTTCAAATGTTTGATATAATTTTCTGCATTAATTACTTTAAAAAGGTGAAAAAGTACACGCAAACTTACTGTTTCTTTGAAACGATAATACAGTAAAAAATAAACTTGTAATTATAAAATCAATAGTAATCAAAATAATCTTTATAGTAATAATTATAAAACACGGAAAATCGTGTACAGGGTGGCCCATTCTCGATGTTTCTTACGGGAAACTTTGTAACCATAGTAGATATGGAAAAATGGATAAATGTTATTATCCATATGTTATGTTTTATCCTCTTTTAAATTTAATTCTTTTTTTAACGCCTTTCTTCACACAAACTTAAAATTGACACTTTTTGCAAAGTTCTTGTTTTCTGAGTGGATATGGATCCTAGGGGCTTGTCGTGGATTTTAAACCACAGTTTTTACACTGTCAATTCCTGACTAGGAAAGCATTTAGACCACAGTACACCATGGTACAACAAAATTATGGTAGACTTCGATGGGAAGTGAGGAAGGAAGGAGAATACCGAAGTCGAGTTTTCCACCAATATAGCAGTGTATCACGATAATGACCAGTAACAATAGGGAAATTAAAAGGTAGACCCAAATTAAGTGATATATTGCTACTATATTTACCCACCCTTCATTATTTTTTTATTGATTTGTGTTAAACGTTAAATATTTGGGCAACATTTTTATTTTTCAACGATGAAAAGATAAAATTGAGCAAGGCTATTATTGAACAGAATTATAAAAAGTAATTGAAATACATAATTTAAGTGGAAAACTCGAAATATTTGTAATAAGTGGATATACACGGAAGTGATTGATTACAAATTATTAATAATTCAATAAGCAAGTGACTAATAAAATTTGAAGAAATTCATATTACACTTCTTCAATTATGTACACTTTCAAGACATTTAAATTTGTGTCGAGTTGCTAAAAAGTTTTAATTAAGTATTTTGCATACAGAATGAATAAACTTGCACACGAAATTTCAAAAATATTACATAATCAGAATCATTGTAAACAACATTTTTGGCAAAATAACGCGCGCCGATATATTCATTCACCCCCCACCCCCGTTTATTATAATCAAGTTTCCGTGACATTTCAGTCACATTAACAACACAAATAAACAACTTTCTATAATACAAATTTATTCTTCCTATAAATATTAAAAAGTTAATTCGTTGATGACTCGAATTTAATTTATTTGCACACATTCGCCCCTAGAGAGCAGCGTGTATGATATGCAGCCATAATATCCGAGCAAGGAGAATTATTCAAGGGATACTGTATGAAAGAACCCATATAACTGAAAAAATTATCAAAATCGGTGAGATCCACAAAGGATCCCTTCTTGATAAGGTAATTTGGGACTTAAAGGGTTAAAAATAAATTAACATTCAAAGACATTACTCCGACATTCGGAATATAACAATAATTTTTAAACAAATTTAATCAGTAGACTAATTTTTGGCCAGTTTGTTCCGGCGATTGATGTTAATAACGTAAAAACTTTGTAAAAAAATGTACAAAAAGTAAAACGTAAAATATTGATTAGGATAAGTACCTATAATAATATAGTACAACTAATTTTATAACTATGAAGAATAAATAAATTATCAAAATATAAAAAGTTAGAATTTAATTAGATATCATTTATACAAATATTTTCTTCATAAAAAGTACCTATAAATAATAAATCGTAGAAATTAATGCTTATCGACATTGTAATAAATTGCAACTATAATCGTTTGATTGTTTAAAACAAATAGCGTTAAATTGTTGAGGGTTAAAGGTGAACCCAGGTCAAATCAATAATTAGGTGGAAAATTTTATTTTATGTTTTGTTTTATAAGGTATTTGGAAACATTTTTTCAATAAAAGAAAAATTGAAAAAGTATGCTAGATAACGGTTTGAAAAGATTTAAAAAAGAGTGGGTTTTCGATGTAAAGTTGAAAGAAAAACTTAAAGATTAAGCTGCTACAAAACAGATAATTACACAAAAACATATACTAATATAATTTTTAGCATTGACCTACACTTTCTTCAGAAAATAAGCTTTGAGGAAATTTTAATAAAAGAAAATTATGATGATCAGTAAGAATCACTGATTAGCAGGATTAGAGTAAAGCAACAATTGAACAGTATTTTTCTATATTAATCAATTTGACGAGAAAAAATAGTGGAAATAAAAAGCCGTGAAATGGTGACAAAAATGTGTTTCATTTTTGCAGGACAATGCGCATACACACAAATATTTCTTATCGTTATCTATAGCTCAAATTAAAAAAAACTTTTCTCTTCAAGTTTTAAATTTAAGGAACTCTAAAAGCAATAAATATTTACAAATAACTGTTGGATTTACCTAATCTAATTAAAAATAACTTCATTAGATGATGTAAGATTATTGTTGAAATGGTAAGAGTGAGCGTGTGCAGGGTTAAATAACTACACAGTGTGTACGTAGTATGAAGATACGCACTATTTACGCAATAAAACTGCAATTATAAGAATTTGCGTAAACCGGTTCTAGAAATGAGCTAAAGTATAATAATTGTAAATGTTTTGTACTTACGTAAATTTAACGAGAAACTAATAGGAAGTACAGAATTTGGAAAAGTTCCGATGTTACAACATAATGAGCTTGTACCATATAAATTCTTTAAGAAGGTAATTAAGTTTAGGTAAATTAAAAATTAATACTATACTATGTGCTAGTATTGAACGTTGCGTTGAAATGTTTTGGATTGATAATCCAGATTAATGCAAAAGGTGCTCTATGTAAATAAACGACACTATAAATAAACCGACACAATATCTTATCAAGGTCCCAATCACAATGTTTGTAAATACATTGGGTTGTCACAAATACTGACCCGATATTACTATGAAAATACCCTAAGCGAATAATTTAAGGGCCTGTAGGTACATATAATTTTATCTGCTTTCAAAATTAACAATTTTATTTAAATAAATAAATAAACAAAAAAATATAAACTTGGGTGCAAATAAATCGACCCACTTCACACTTTAGACTTTGAATTCATTTTTTAATACAAATCAGACATAAGATTAAAAAATCAAACATGTTGTTTGGTAGACAAACAAAAATGAGCAATTTGTTAAGATTTGTTTCATCTTCCGAAGTGAAAAGTCTTAAAAAGGAAAAAGAGGTTGGGCGTCCGAGGAAACGATGAATCCAGACAGTTTGATGATGATGATAAACAAGTGCAACAGTGCCACTTGGAATACAAAGACATAATCAACAATGAATAAAAATTCTTTTTAGTTAGTTCTATGAGCATATAAATATTATACATCCATTTAGGCAGCTTGCTGGGCTGGCCTTCAGATGAGCCTGTGCCCTGGTTTTTACGTTGATGATAGCAAGGCAATGACCGTATCTGAATAAAAATAAATCCTAATAAATACAGAGAACAGTTGAACAACATTTTTTTTTAATAAAGTGGCATTTACTAACCAATCGTATTTACTGACGATATGTGGTTTTCCTCTAAGGCGTTAGAGGTTTTTAGGTTATAATCGCTAATCAAATAAGAGTCTGATATTAATAATAATAAATTTTCAAATGTAATAAAATAATTCACAATACTGTTGAGGTTACGTAATTGCATTACATTTTGTTTAATTGTTATTTTGTAATATTTATTATTAAATATACTATGAAGGTCAAACGAGTATCTTTGCTATTAATTGTTACTATTACTTTCTATATTATGTTTAGGCCTATTGGATAGATTAGATCGTCCGTATCATTGTCATATTCGCTATTACTAGGTACTTATCAGTCAAAAAATTTAGTGGTAAAAATTTAGATGATAGTAAACAAAAGTTTATTTTTCATAGTAAGTACTGTACAATATGCAGATCTAAGCAGATACTCTACTTACTTGAGAGGTGAGCCAAATCTACGGGCTAAGAACCGGACTCTAGGCTAGAAGCCTTAGGTTCGATCCCCAACCCGACTACAAAATTTATCCGACTTCATTATGACCCTCACCTCTCGGAAGGCAATGGCAAACCACCAAGAGTAATCTGCCAAGAAAGCCATTTAATAATAACATATTTAATTGGTCGCCAACCTCCGATAGGAGACGGCACCTTAAGAAGAACAAGATACTCGACTAAAATTCACACATAAAACTAAAATTAATTGATTTTATTTTCTTTATAATTATTATCGTAATAAATTAAAATGAATTATACATCATTGAAAATTAATCATTATGCATAATATAAGTACATATTTCTCAAAGCATTTATAAGTATTCTCGTTCCATCATGTAGAGTAAAAAATTGATATTTTAATTGGTTTGATTGGCTATCTAAAATACATAATAATACCGTGTAAAGTAGAGAAATCAAGAAGCGCAGTGTTCCGATGAGAACTAATAGTTCTTAACATAAATATATTTCCTTGACCACAGCATTTCAAAATTATTCTTTTCTCCACTAATTTTAAAAGAAAAACGCGAAATAGTTACGTTTTTTTCTACGACATTTAGCGCAGCAGTTTAATTTACAGTGTAACACCCCGTGTGCTTTCAGGTGTTATTATTTATTGAATTGAATTTTTAATAATATTTTGATCCTGAAACCCTGAAAGTATGCAATCATAGTTACTTTAGATAACTTTGGGGACTTTTTAAAAAAGAGGAACAAGTGGGAAGTGTGGTTGTAAATTTTGGAAGTGACTTCTTTTTTAAGATTTTTCTGGATCAATTATTGATTCAGTGATTAGATCGCATTTTTTATGGTAGCTTGATGTGAAATTCTTCTCGAATATTCACGTAAGTGATTTTACACATTTTCTATTTAACATTTTTTGGCTGCAAACTAAAAATCTTTTTGTTGGTGATAAGTTTTTCATTCGTGATTCCTTATTGAACTGAACTGGTGCCCAAATTTCCATCTTTTGCAGATAGTGTCACCGAAGACACTAAGAGATTCTCGTGGTAAATATACTAGATCCTTATATCCGTATATTCTCCGACTGTGGTTAAATACCAAAAGTTAGCTACCTTTTTTTTTAAAGGATTAAGTGGCGTTGTGACCAACTTGCAACTTCAATGCCGAAGTTTAGTGCACCACGTTGGCATAAAACCAAAAGTGAATTTTTGTAATAAAATAAAAGTGGTTTTCAGTATGAAATATATTGACCGCATCGTTGATAATATCTTTAGTTTTCGCAATCTCGAACAAATTATTCAATTTACCGATAAACCGTTTACAATCGGGGTAAACTGACAATATTCTTCCTTTCCTTCCTTCCTTTGGAAGTTAAACTTATAACTCACGGTTTGAGTAAGCAAACAATACGATTTATACATTTTTTCTTCATCCTTGAATTTGTGCAGCAACAAAAATTAAATGTTTTCGTCAACTTTTTGGAAATTTTAAAGCAGTTGTAAAAAAATAGTGCGTGTACCTCGAGTAGAACGCATCACTGCTTTATGCATCGAAAATCACTGCTTTATTCTTGATTGCGTGATTGCGACAATCCCAAGATTGATCTGTAGACTATGTGGAAAACAACGTAAAACACTACATTAATTAAATTAATATACATAGTACAGCCAACGTTCGTTGAGTGAACGAACGACAAAATATAAAATATTAAAAAAAAGATGCAAGTATTAACTCGAAAGAAAATACTATTTTCATTAATAATAAAAACTCATTATTAATAAATTTATAGCCTATTAATTCGGTTCCGCCAAATTGATATGATTTGCATACGATAGTAATTTTAACTTACACTAACGGCGAATAACACCGAAGTGTAGAAAGTACTACATAATAGCATCAGATTTTATTTTATATTTTTCCTTTTCTTTTACGTAATTCTATTCTCCTCAGAGTTAAGTTTATTCAAATTTATAATTTAGTTCAAAGTCATTATCAATAACTAAACATCCTTGATATTTGCGTAACAAATACAAAAATTAATAAATAATTTTTTATGTACATTAAATTACTAAACATCTTATGAATTATTTTAAATAAAAAATACTACATAAACATGTGTTTCGTTCTTCTTTGAACTCGTCAAATAATTCATAATATAATTTTAACAATCTAAAAAAGGTCAAAATATATAATAAAAATATTATCAATTAGAAAAAGTAGCTAAAGAATATTTTTTTTTAATTTCACGACTTAAAAACTTAATAATTTAGTTAAGTATTATTAACGCCCCCCCCCCTTTCCTACTATATTGCCGTATTTTCCTCCCGAGACTATACAGCCAGAGTTGAAAATATTAACTACAGTAGCTCAATGTTTAACTTTTTTTATGATTGATTTA
Source organism: Rhagonycha fulva (assembly GCA_905340355.1). Classification (NCBI taxonomy): domain Eukaryota; kingdom Metazoa; phylum Arthropoda; class Insecta; order Coleoptera; family Cantharidae; genus Rhagonycha; species Rhagonycha fulva. Next base: position 9,143,896 of record HG996559.1, read on the forward strand.
AATTTGCAAGCTACTTTCTTTTGTATTGATGACAAATTCAATTGAATGTTTAAACAAACTATTCACTGCTATTGTATAATATTTTTACTACTCTGTAATTGTTTCTACTATATGAAGGAAGTGTTAACGAAGGTTACTGTGTCATTCGTGTTAAAATGCAAGATCGCATTTTCAAGAGGTGCTTGCTCTATAACAATTTGTGTCAATACCAAAAATTGTAGTAACAAAAGTAATACTAATCAGGAACTAGCACATAAAAAATAAAAAAATTGTTTAAATATTATTAAGTTCCACTTAATAAATACGCATTAATAATAATTAATTATTATTAAATAATTAATTACTTTCCATTATATAATAATTGAGACATGATTTGCTGGTTTTTTTCGCAAATCACTACTTTCCCTAATTTACAAAATTTATCATCAATTTCAAAACCGATGAAAAGAGTTAGGTAATACGTGTTCAATTATTTCAAGATATGACATCTAATAACAATAATAAAAAATCTCAAAACAGGAGTATGAAATGAACTATGGGCCAAGAAAAAGTTTGGCATCAGGCAAGGTTTTCGTTTCGAGTCTGAAGGAGTATATAAAAAAACCTTATATAATAATGAAACAATTAAACGGGTCCAATAATTTACGGTACCTAAGCAGTTGCCTAATCTGCCAAAGTCCGCCCCTGGTTAAAATAAAAGGTTAAACTATAAAAATTGTTGGTTTATCATAAGCAATACTCTAGAATAAATTACTACTACGGTATCGAGCCATAAAATGTGCCTTTAAACTGTTTCAAAAATTGTTTGGTGTTATTGAAGTTAATCACGTTTCCGACTTTTGTTTTAGAAATGTAGAAGAAATACGTAATTTTAATTAATGTCCATAAACCCAAATAAATAACAACAAACAAAAAATTATCTTTAGGGTTAAATTTGAATAAACCTGGTGAGTTTAGCTACTGGAATCTTTGAATTTCAAATGCTATTGTTTTTGTTTGGCGTTTTCCCTCAATAAATTTTTATATTTATTAACAATGCTTAGGAATATCATTTTAATCTTACGCCAAAATAAAAATGATTAGTTTGAACTTTGAAATCTATGTATTCTTTTAACTATATTTTAGTCAGTTTTTCCAACGTTTTATGTCTATCTGCACGAGGCAATATTTTAATTTTATTTTGATGTGATACACTTCGTGTGTCATATACTATTTTATATTTTTCTTAATTTTTATTTCCTTCTAATAAAACCAACTCTTACTACTTATGAGATTTAGTTCCATTAACCGAGTACACGCGACCCCTAAGCTCTGGTACTGGACAGGGGTGTAATCTCTTAAGGGGCTCCACAAATGATCAACCTAGTGTTCAACCACTTTGTAAAATCACAGGTTAACACTAAGTTGAACACTAGGTTGATCGTTTGTGGGCCCCTTTATAAAACCAACGCCGCCACATGACCGCACACGTGGCGGCATTGATTTTACAAAGATGTTGGCATCTAGGTTGACAACTAGGTTGCTGGTTTGTGGGCCCTTTTAGTTGGCCCATCTACCTCAACATTCGTAGAGAAGCAGGGCAAGTGGCCCAATTTAAACCAATTTTTGTTACAAAAATGTCCAATATTATTATGAAAACGTATATACCGTATAGGAACATAGATCTCAGAAATATGTATATTATACGATTTTTATCGTATTTATACATTTAGCCCGTAAAGGGTACATTAAACATTTTTAATTAGTTATTGTGAAATAGAGATAATCAAGTAGATAATATAATTCATTAAAAACCACAATTTAAATTCATATTCAAAATTATGTGTCGATGTTAATCCATAATTTTAATGTGCGCCGAACTATGCATTGAAGTCAATGTCATGTGAAATGCAAGTAAAAACAAAAAAAATTTTAATACGAAATATTTTTCTTATAATTAATGGAGCATCCACTTTTGATAGTAACAAGCTAAGCGTCTAAAGATATATTTATTTAAAAAAAACCTTAACGGAATTTGATAAATAACGTATACATTTTCACACAAATTTAGACCTTATTAGAACATTCTGTTGCACACAACGAGGTATGCAAGATATGCTAAGAGTGCGGTTGTTGTAGTTGATCATACGCAGTATTACAGTAAACATCAATCTAATCTAATCTAATTAGGTTATTTTTTGGCTCATGAGTTTATTTTTAATAAATTGGACGGTCTCTGGGATATCTGGTTAACTAGTTCCGTAAGTTAAAACTCCTTCAAACACTGAAAGCGGGAGGTGTTAAACTTCTATCAACAGCCAATACCATCCTCTGATTGGTTAATTAATTTAACACCCTAAAAGATTTAAGAGCGGCCTTGATACCGCACAGGCTGAACAATCTATAGTTCTACCGACAGTGACTTTATACACAGTGGTTACCTTCTCTAGTGTCCATGTGACAGTAAATTTAACCGAGTTTTTCATTTTTATTCCTTAATTTTTTTATCGGTTGCATCCGCCCCCCCTGAAGTTTCCAAGAGGGGTTTCATGAGAAAAAGCCAGTGGTTTCTCCACTGCATCCAATTACAAAACATAAATATTTCCAATCCACGAGTAGGAATTTTAATCCACTACCCTAATTCTGTCCAAAATACTGAAATAACTTTCATTGTATCACGATATCCTGACAAAATATACAGAATATTTGGCATGAATAAAATATTGCGATGATTATTTGATGATTTCTTTGCGAATAAATTCGCTAGTTAAGGGGATTTGACGTGTGATCTCACTTAATTGTTTTATTACATAAATGAAGTGGGTAGGTAATATATAGCAATTTTACACAAAAATTGTTTTAGAAAGTAGAGCGTCATAATAAAGATGTAATAGGTAATAAACAGTTTATTACAATTTAATTTAAAAGCTTCAATATTATTTAACAAATTCAATAACAAAAGCTTTAATTGAAGTAATCCATTATGCATATTAAGTAAAAATAACAATAAAGATGCGAATAAGCACCAATTTCTACTTCCGCATGCTAATTTCCCTTTCTGTTTTGAATTATTCAAAATAACAATTTTCATTTTTTACGTCTTTAAGAAATAATACCAAATTATTGCGCTTTGGGGACAATGCCCTGTAGTGTATGGACCATCCCGATTTTAGTGTAAATTAATGATGTTAATAAAAACAACATTCAATTAATTAGTAGGGGCATACAAGGGTAGAAAGCAGGGACAACCACCTTCATAGAATTTCTTCAAAAACTGACCTTGTAGATCTAATTAACCATATAATCTTTGGGCAAAACAGACCGTCTATCATTAAAATCTTGACCTTAATAACGTGTATTTATTATCCAATATTCAAATAACCTTACAATAGCAATTCACAAAAATTAAATGGAAACTGCTCATTGCCATTAATTCAATTATTTATAGTTATTTACCGTCAAAAACCAACGAAATTTTCCAATAAATTGCGTGCTGATCTAAACATTCTTCCGTTAAAAGTTCATATAAAAACAGCTACGTACGTAATACTGAGTTTTACAAACACCCAATTTAAATTCAAACATTTTTTTGACGATCAACCCAAAAAAAGTGGTTTACTAGTCATTAATAACTGGTAATTTTTTGCAAGCAAAATAATTATTGCTCACTATTATATTTTATGCGTTTTTATTTTATATCTTTTACCTGTTGATTTTTCAACTGATGGAAAATAATAAAATCTGTACAAAATTCTAAAAATTAATCTACAATTTTTTTTTCAAAAATTAAAGAAGGTTAGATCAGCAAATTGAAATTGTATCAATTAGGCAACACAAAATTTAGTTACCTTTAGCAACAATCAAGATAGTTATAGTATCGTATCTTAACAAGATTTTTAACATAGGAATAATTTGATTGTGTAAATATAAATTTAATTTATTTATAAAGTTTCGTCAAAATCGGTTCACTATTTCATAATCTCGTTAGTCCATTCATGCGCGTCATTGTAGCGTAATATTTTTTTTCGTCATTTCGTCAAAATTGGTTCAGTATTTTACGCAGACAAACAAAAAAAAACATATTATATTATATAACATAAAATATTAAAAGAAACGCTCACTTTTTTTAAGAGTCCAGTTAAAAGTTTAAGAGCAATAGCTTGGTTGTAGTAGCTTACTTAAGATTAGGATATTCCATTTTAACGATTAAGTTAAAAAAAATTAACCAAGTTCTTCCTCTTAATTTAGGACAACGCAACATCCGCTTTACCAACTATGTAAAATTCAGATGCACTTGGCACTATTGGTTCTAATTAATTCAATTAATTTTATGCATAATTTTATAATGATATTATGCGTTGCAAAAAATGCCAATAACATAAATTCAGATCAAGAACTTCCACTCGTTTACAAGCTTACATAAATCTAAAGAAGATAACATTAAGGCTGAGGTTTATGAAAAGTGGTTTTCACCCACTGGGATATTTTTATTAAAATTCAGAAAGTGATTCCTTTCGATTTTCTTTTCATGATGGTACGTGAAGTGAGCAGTGAAGCATTGTTATCACTTACTTTCCGTATAGTGTTCGTTTGATATCTTGGAAAAATTCTAAGTTAGTGAGATAAATAGTAACAGCTAAAATGACTGTAATATTGTAAGAAGCATTAGATTTTCAGCATTAAATTAGTGTTATTTGGAACCACTGTACATAATTAATAAGGTAATCTGGAGCGGAATCTTCAAGTGACAGCTATAGTCGATTTAGACAAGGGTAAACAAACAATCAGCAATATTTCATTTTCGTCGCACCCTATATGACAATTTAACCTAAAAATCTGACAGATAGCATACACGATGAGGGTTTACGTAACCAGGCCAACGTATACAATCATATCATCATTTTCATCTCACTCGCACAGCCGACTTATAAAGTGGATTTGTGAGATTCTACAGCAGAATTTGGCTACATCCGTTAATGTCGCGGTAAAATGAAATAATTTTGTTTTTTTTTAACATCATTTACATTTCGGGTACTCATCTTCCATCTCATATATCCCAATATGCTACGCTTGAACCTAGTCAACTGACCACCTTAGTTGGTTCGGGGGTACGTGCCCCAGGCTAAAATCCAAAAAGATGCCAAATTCATTTTTTTGAAATCTTAAATCTCAAATGTTGGAGGAAAAGGGCGCCATGCGCCAATGTCAAGTTCTTGCTCCGGTTCGGAAAAATCGTAGATCCGGGGCTGACTGCCAGAAACAAGAAATAATCAAGGAAAACTAAAAATGAGAAAATGTAAAACACATCAAAGCATATCGAATTCTTATGTATTTTCGTAGATATTTAAATATTTACTAGTTAACATAGTTATTCAGATAAAATAGGCTTAATTGGAAATTAATAAAATTACAATATTGTAAGTTAAGATTGGTTATGTTTGCATTAGCCAATTGTCAAAAAAATAACGATTTTTCACAATATGTAAAAGTTCAACTATTTCGAGATTGTTATGTACTATGTCCATGATGTACTACATTATATCAGTGCTGCGTTATATGTTTTCTGAGTATCTATAAACATAACGTAAAACAATTCGCATTGTGTACAAAAGCATTAAAATATGGCAACGGTAATGATATTTCTTATGTTTATGCCATTGCGAATACACACTAAGATGGTTCGGAAAATGGGTCATTACTTAACTTGTTTCATACACTATTATTTTAGAATCTACAAGACCAAATTGTTTCGAACCTGCCCCAAATAGATGACGACTTTATCAAGTTTATTTTATCTTCCGAAAAATGTTATAACTGTTTGTTCTAAATGAAAGACGTACTCGAGGAATTGATCAGCGTTCTAAAGAAAAATATTAGTTGGACACTGCAACTCATCGATATTTCACTATCAAACAATCAAAAACTATTTTTAATTTCAATTTAATTATTTATTACGCAAGAGTACATAATATTTATTATTTTATTTCAGAGGTTGCGTGCAACTAGCTTATTTTAATTTTACAATTTACCAAGGTATTTTATTGACTAATACATAGAGATCCGCAATGCGGATTATATCAGAGTTTTTCGGGATAATTAATTTTGCAATAAATTAATTAAAACAGAATTAGAAATTTTATTAATTATTTTGGTTATGTTCTGCATCGAAATGAATACATCGGATTATTTACAGGTGCCAAACATTAGTTCACATTTTATGTCCAAATAATTGTTTATTGGATAAATCAATATTTTATTAGGTCAAGGTCAACGAGAAAGAAAATTAATAAGTTCATACTTCTATTAATTAGTAGGTACATATAATGTATACGCATAATACAAAAATTCAATTTCATAGTTTCTAAATAATAAATTCATGAATCTGCAAATTAAGTTAGAGGTTCAGACAAAATTTTACAAAATTTTGCAGTAATGAAATACTCCTGGTTATGTTAAATTAATTAAATTATTACTTGAAATTGTTAAAAACCTAATTAACAGTTGCTGCTCAAAATTTAATAAAATTGTAAAAATTTAAACCCTTAAAAAATCGATGACATTAAAAATTTATACTTCAAGTTTTTATACATTGCTATTAATGAAAACCGTGAAAACAGTAGCTCAACTTTATACCTTCAAATTTACAATAATTTTTTAGTTTACCAGGATCATGTTGAAAAATATCGGATGTAGTTGTTCGGCCTACGGCCTCACTTGATGAGAGATCAGGATGTTCGGATGTGGCCTACCTTACATTAATCTTTTAGTCTTATAGCATAAATGTAAAAGTCGTGCATACGAATTCCTTACAGATTGCAAATGAAAATAGTTGTTAATGTTTTTGATCACCTCTTTCAAAAAATTGAAACAAATAAAAAAAACAGTTTAATCCTGTTTTTTTCAACTTTTCGTGAACCAATTTCAACCAAAATAGTTCTAAGTTCAATATAAAACTTTACTGATATATTTTTGAAGGTAGAGCGCACACACAATTTAAATTAATGAAAAATTTCTCATCTAATTATTATAAAAAAGTTTGGTTATTAGTGAACAATGTTTATAACCAAGATTTTTTATATTAAACATTTTAAAATACCTATTAACAATCTAAAATGAAAATCATGAATGAAACTATTCAATGTAAATTTTACTATCTAGATTGTTTTTATATCTTTTTTTTGTTCTAAATTAATTTCTCATATTCTGAATCGCCCGATTTACTTCTTAATTTTCTTGGTTGGTTGACTTTTTCTTTAATTGACGAAGACACCATGTCAGTTTGGTTTTGGTTGTTAGGAAGGCATGAAAAATAATCTAACTATTTTGTGTGTAGTATTGAAGTTTTTTATGGAAAATTTATGAAGAGTCAAACATTTTAAACCATCGGATATGGTCTTCTCTATAGTGCGAATATCCGATTGTTTCTCTGGTCAAGAAAAACGAGATGTTTGAATAAGTTATGTTCCTTTTGATGGTCAGTCAAAAAGATCTACTGCTTAACGTGAATTCTAAACCACGTCACAAACAACTTGGAATAACCGAGGTGTCGGTCGGGGTCAACGTATCCGTCTGATGATGACCTTTCACGATCAGGCAATTGATGAATTTCAAAATTCAAAATTTTAATTTCAAATGTTATTTCATATAACCAACCATTCCTGTATATTAAAGAACCAAAAGTAAACAATTAGATGGCATAATCATAATAAAGAAATAATAAAAATTTACTTTCTTATCGATAGTGAAAGCACCGCATACTTGTAAAATATTTAAATAAGAACATTAATAAACACGTTTAGTGTATTTTGACGAATGTGCGAATTGTCATAAAAATCTCTTTGTTTCACAATTATATAAGTACGCACCTAAAATAATTATGTCAATGTTATTTTTTTTGGGGGGTTAAAATTTTCATTGTGCATAAATTAGAGAAATTTGCATTAATCGACCAAAATGACACCGAAAACTTTGTAAAAATGATATCCTATTATATCTATTATCTCAGTTTTTGCGTCCTCAGTAATAAAATACGATCTAATGGAATTGAGTAGATGGCATTGTAATAAAAAAAAACAATACAGGTTTTAAATAAATAATTAATTGGGTAAAATAGGCACTTCGTCACCTATAATTTTTAAAAGGTAGGTTAATTAAAAATGAAACAAGTTTTCAAGGAAAAGTGATGAACATACAATCCATAAATTGCGTCTTGATAATATTTACATAAATTAATTTAGATCGTTCTATTGATTTGGTGGTAGATATAGTTTAAATACCGTCAAATACATTTATATCAAAAAAAATCAGTAACTTTTGTTGTTACAAAGAAACAATACAAACATGACATTAACTTCCCTTCATTCAGCTTTGTTCAACCATTGATTTTCACGATATTAAGCAACGCATCATTTTACTAATTATTGATAGAAGAATGACCACGTAAAATCATATTCTACTCGTATGTTTGTATTATTACAAAATAATATTCTACAAAGGAATAATATAAAAAGGTACAACAATTTTAAATATTTAGACGAAGTACCGCATTTTAGGGCATAGTCAGTAGTTGGAGGGATGACCCTTTTAGATGAAACGCATGCCCACTTGCAAAACATTTAATAATGTGATACCCTACAGAAATGATTAAATCATTAAATGTTCGTAGAGTTGACAACAAATTGAAATCGTGATTGCTCAAAAAAGTGGACATCGGCTTTCCTACAGCCAGACCTCAAAAAATTATGTATCTATATTTCAGGAAATTTCTTAGCAAAAAAAATTACTCTAAATAAATTGTTTTGGCTGTTTGGCTTTTGATATTATAACAAAGAGGAAAATAAAAACTAAAATTTATTGCTTCAAAGATAAATTGTCACATGAAATGGGTCATGGGCAATAAACGAAAATATTTTCAATAACCATATAATTATGCAGGCGATATTCTTGAAGGAAGAGATGGAATTTAGTCAAGAAAAAACAAAACATTTAAACGGGAAAAAGTTAGACAGTTGAGTAGTCAAGACCTGGCACTGGCCAGTTGGCCAGGGTGTAACGTTCGGTGGTCAAAAGGTCCGGGTTAAGTTAGTAGGGATAGCAAGATGGTTGACTGGTTAACCAAAATAAAGCCTCCGATAGTAGTGACCCGTACTTGGTATTGATTTTAAGCTTAGATCATCTATACATGATATATTGTATATATGATCGAAGATTTTAAGGTAAAAATTGTTCAAGTCGATACCGAAGACCCCGACATCTACAATTAGTATGAGAGTAACTGTAACGGCGCTTAAGACTTTCTTCCTTTCCACAGTCGATACATTATTTTCTATTTTTAAAAATTTATTGTCAATGTTTTAAAACAAAACGTTTACAATTATTTTAAATATTTGAATTTCTAAAGAACTGGAGAACCCACATAATATCTATTACGTGATATACATAATACCTATATATAAATTTTATTAATAATTAGGAAATATATTCAAAATTATCGTTTTTCTTGATATTAAGATTAATATTTAGTACATCCAAGAGTACATGCTCCAGTTTGATCTATAACTTGATAACCTTTCAATTGATAAATATATGAACGTTTTGGTACTCAAAATTATTTGAATTGTTTTCCGTAGTTCATCTACACCATTCATTATATTACTTTCCATAGACATAAAACTACTTGTTATAAAATTCCCCATCAATTTTCTAAAACCACTCAATTGGTTCCTAGACATATGCATAGAAAATGCAATGTCGTACCTATTAAAATATTCAATTTTATTATTTTTTCAGTTTAATTGTGATAATAAATAACATCCCTTTTTATCTATAAAATTTTAATAATTATATATGAAAGTTCAAGTTAGATATAGCTCCAAAGTAATAAATAACATGTCGTATATAATTTTTTAAACTAAATTTTTAGTTCTAAAAGTGTTTTAGTGCAATTTTAGTTAGTCTAAAAAATTATGATATGTTTACTATCAAGTTACACTACATCGACCACATTACTATTGATTGCATTGCTTTTTATTTCAGATGGCTGAAACACAACTTTTATTTTAAATATTAATTACATTATAATAATAGTTATTGGAACGACCATCAAGATCGAACTATCGAATTTGATATGAATATTTTATACGAGTATTTACACGCTTTAAAATGAGCGCTTTTAAGCTTGTGACAGGATGATCTGTCGATGAGCGTTTTTAAGCGGCGTTCACATCAAAGTTGATATCTTGCTCTTGCCTGGGTGTACCTGACAAGAACCAATCAGAAGAAGAAAATGCTTTAATCTATATTGTATTTGTATAATCTATAAATGTACCTATTTATTTGTATCTGAGATTTTCGTAGATGAAAACTTCGCTGGAATTAAAATATAGAAAAAAGCAAACAAAATTTGAAAACCGCATAATATTTTTGGCTTGAAATGATTAACCGAAAATAAAGTAAGCATAGTTATTAAGGATTATTTTGATAAGAAAACAGACATGCACTATCGATAAAAATTAAGAAATTACGAAAGCAATCATTAATTTATTCAAACAGAAATTTTTGACTAGACGGTAAAAGACATATATAAATTTGTTTACAAGGTAGTGAAAAAGATTTGGAATACGATGATGAAGAAAAATTGAAGATAAACATGTTTTGGTTTATAGATTGGTTTTACCTGCTGATCACGATTAGCATTATAATATTTAAATAATCTTTTTTTACCATTAAAAATATCAAAAAACCAGACATAAAAAACACCGCAATGACGTCAAACTAAATGATTGCGAAGATGCAGCGTAAAAAATAACTGTCGAATTATTTAATGGTCGTTTTTTACACATTGGTTACAATCACAATTTCAATCAATTAAATTCAATTAAGTTTTTGAAAAGTACTTTTTATATTATAAATATTAGATAATTTATATTTAAAAGAATTAATTTACATTTTAGTTTCAATTTGTTTTTATTTACCTTTTTTACTTTACTCGGTGTTTAATATGAACGAAGAGAATAATGAATTTATTTTTGACCCGTGGTAGTCAATTTTTTTACATATTATAATAATCATATAAAATTTCGTGTAATTTTCAATTTGCAGGAAACTGCATCTTCCCTATGCGATTCCATCATTTCAAACATAATTAAAAAATACTGCATTAATTTGTAAAATTATTTTTGCAACATGTTTTTTCATATAAAATTTTATGTGGGGATGTCGAGAATTCCAATATTGTCCTTCCGTTATTAATAAATGCCCCTAATCAGCCATAACACTATCGCTTTATAGTCTCACAAAATTTCAGATTTCTAATCAAAACATCGTTATTGGTAAATTTACCTGTTTTGATGAGGTACAAAAATGTAAAGCTCGAACGTAAACAAACCTATTAACTAAATTTAAAATTTAGATCATTTATAACAGAATTACATGAGTCGATTTTAAATATTTCAGGAATATAACAATGCTATATTATGCTAAATTAATTGTGTAATAATTCAATTTATTAAAAATAAGTAATTCCATGGAGATAAACAAGTCAATTTAACACGTTGAGATCAGGATGGCATTAATGCTATGCCTCACTAAAATGAGTACTACCTATTGGGACCGCTAGGTATATACGCGATACCACACAGAAGAAAATTATTTCAGATCGCGGATCTGTATGACTCAGATCGCGTATTAGCAAAACACTCAAGTATTTTTATCATTTATATTTTATCAAATAAAATTTACAATTTCATTACGAAGAATTTAAAATATACGTAAGCCACGGCAGTGGAGTGATGTGATCGCTGGTTGCGTTACGAGCGGGAATTCTGAGTTCAAATCTCGGACGCATCAGAATTTCTTAGCTCGGCTTTCCAGTGAACATTCTCACTCCGTGGTGAACCAAAAAACCAACCAACCAAAATACCCAATCCAAAAAAAAAAACATATACAAACAAAAAAATACTGAACAAATTGATATTAACATTTAGAAATGCTAATAACCCAGTAGATGCTGCACGTTAAAATGTAAAAAAAAAGCATACGTAGTATATATTTAAAACAATTTCAATTCCAGTTTCGTAAACCATTCAAATATTCATTTTGATGCAGGTTATCTCTTTTATGCATTTTTACTTTCTGCATGAATTAGCGCAGTGAATAGAAAAATAAGGGAATTCAAGTGATATTTAACATGATTAATGTAAAATTAATGATGTAATTATAGTAATTACTGAATAATTTTTATTTGGTGGCAAAATTTATTAAAATTAATTTTGAGTTTCGATTGCAAGTTCATTCGACTCTTCAGTACGAGAGCTACTGACAAATTTCAGGAGTCCAGAAAATTTTATGGCTTAAAGACACCCTCTAAATACAAAACCATAAATGGGAGAGAGTAAATAAACAATTGTTTGACTATTGATTAGGATTAAATGATTGATCATCGACAAAAATGTGATATCTTGATTACAATTCGGTTAACTATTACAGTAAAAACTCTCTAAATCGACCTCTCTTTAATCCGAAACATTCTCTAAATCGAATTATTTATTTGGCACGTCCTAAATAGGGTTTTGATTCTTACTCTCTAATTCGAACTCCCCCTAATTTTAACAAATTTTAATGCATTATGAGAATTCGATTTAGAGAGTTTTGACTGTATTAATATTTTAATCAACAAAAATGGCATGGAAATGCGTCAACGACTATAAAATGTAGTGACACAATCAAATGCCTTAGCAAAATACCAAATTAAAAATTTTGTTTATTAATATAATTAATTATTTATTTCTTCTTAATTTTTTTAATAATTTATTAAAATTAAAAAAGTAATTTTATCAAGAATTTTTTTTTCGATTACACACTCCACACGAGAATTTTTTTACTTATAATTACATAAGAGGATTTTGAATATTTCAGGAATATACAATGCCGTATGGAAAATTAATTGTGTAATAAATAATTCATATTAAATTGTGAATTAAAAAAACTATGGATACAAAGAGCAATGAAACAAAATACATGAATGTAAAATTAGTTATAAAATTACAGATTTTATGTAATATGCGAAACACTAAAAACTACTATTAAAGAATTGCTAGCCCCTCCAATTTTGACTTTGGGTTCCAAGTAGCCTAAATCGTTTGTACCTTGTTCGTACTGATTTTCTTTCGTTTGTATCCAAGTAGTTTATGAGATATTAATTAATGTGGGAAAGACCATAAAGTAGGTCTTGACACTTGACTGTCGTCATTATTATTGATTATTGTGCACGAATTGATTATCTGAGATTCTATTAGGTTTTATGAATAGTTTGTTATATGAATAAATATATTAACCAACGACTTCAAGTTATTAATTAATCAAAGCCAATTAACTACAGAGCGAGCTAAACTGCATTCAAAACTGCAATTATACTAACGCGCACGATTGGATTAACAAGATTCTCTTTAAATATTTTAATATTGAGCTTAAAGTAGTCTACAATGTTTTATCTCGTTAAAGTTTCTCTATTAAGTTAAATTCTGTAAAAAAATATCGTTAAATTCAGATATAGGCCTTCTAAAAATATCTAGTAATTTATAATTTCGCCTTCATAATAGCACAAAGGTTCTCCACGAAGATCTACAGGTGTAAAAACTATTTGCATACAAACGAAAATAAGAGAGGCACAGACAAGTAGAAATTAGATAAAAACGATTTAGGTTATTTCGGAACCAAAAGATCTAATTGGAGAGAAAAAACATGCACCTCTAAATAAACTAAATGCTTGTAGATAACACTAAAATGAAGCGTTTGAAGTGAGCATGAACGCCAAATATCGATTAGTTTAAACAATAATCGATTGTAAAGTTTCGATTTTTTAAGTTTTTTTCTCCCTATATCTGCATTCTGTTGACGGACGCGAGCTTTCGCATTCCGGTACAGGTATTTCGAGAGACGGTCAATTACCTTGAAGCTAACGCAATCAATTGCGAATGCGAGGTACCGGGTTAAAATCCGGAGAAGGATAAAACTTTCATATGGCAGGTCTCGGTGCTTTGAAGGGCACGTTAAGCCCGCGGTCCTCTTGAGTTAATGAATTGTCATCATTAACATAAAAGCCAGGGTTAAAGGCACATCTGAAGGCCAGCCTAGCAAGTTATCTACCGGATATAAAACAACTATACGCTCACATAAAACCAATAGTGCCAAGGAAATTTGACACAGTATGTAGGTGGAACAGATCAATTGATCTGAAAGAAGTCAAAGAAAAAAGAAGTATTTCGTGGGGCCCCGATGAATGTCACGATTTTCAGTATGAATTTTGCAGACCTGTAAGATAACTGCAATTCACACAAGTCAAAATTGAAAGGTTGTCAAAACTCCCTATGGATTCTTGTAGATGTGATATCTAGGATTGGCAGAGTAGTTAGGGCCCTTTAAATGTTATGATGGAATTCGCCAGGGTCGAAAGGATTCGAAAATCACCAAGCAAAAAAAAGAAATATTATGGATATTATGTATAAAATGATCAACGAGTAAATAGCAAAGAAAAAATGTTAACAGAATTTACAAGAATGCGGTATTAAAATCAACATAATCTAGAACTTACGAATAAATTATATAATAATGATAGCATAATGATGATATGGCTCCAATTGAGGCAGCAGATATTCCACATGTTGATTTATCAATTACACCAAGGACCTTTTAATGATTGATTTTATAGTACTTAAATTTATTACAACAAATATTTATTACCCTCATACATATTACATAAAATTAATAATATTCTAATAAATAACAAGAAGCAAAATTGCATTGAAGTGATAAAAAAAAAGAAGATACCAGTTGAACTTGTAACTAATAAAATTAGGTTAATGATAATCAAGAAATTTAGCTAATGAAGTTCAATAGTTTAATACATAATCCAAAATAACTATAGCAATCTTTAATTTGTTACATAAAAATTTGAATGTGACTTCATATCCGAATATGTGAAAAATCTACCCAATATTAATGAATTAAGTGTACTTAGTATAATTAAAACTATTAACTAACCCCCGTAATAATAGAGCATTTTTCCCGGTCATTATGATTGTGCAGCGAAATAAAAGTAATTAAACCATGCCTTATATTTTATTGTTATTATTTTGACCGGTGGCTCAACCGAAAGACGTTTAATCAATACAAAATAATAAAACTTTTTCGTGTACCTCCACAAGGTATTTTTAAGATTTAATAATAAATTATAATATTCCTGTTGGAATGTAACATAATTTTGATATCGCGCTGAATGCGTAACATGAAAATCACATGGAAATGGGGTGGAGTTAACCGTTAACCATAACCTAATCTATCTTTAATATTACCGATAATCTAATAATAAAAATTAACTCACCAAAATTTTGTATGTAACTGCAACAGTAGGAAATGTAAAACAAATGTTCTTATGTAATAGTTAACCCCTAACGGTCCCGACGAAAGCAACACACATAAAAATGGAGCCTCAGCTTTTAATTTTAAAATTTGTTTGCGAATGAATGAAACTGGTATATTAATATTAAACAAGTTCAACTTGATTTACAATATCACTAAATTGAACACATTGTGTTAATTTTGACAAGGCGTGTCAAGCCGGACGTACATGGATATTTATGTATAGAACGACTCCAATACCTACGAGTAAAGCTAGCACTACCGCGGTATGCACTGGCAAATATATATATAGCACTTATTGAGCGAATCTCTACGGAAAACTACGAAACCTTACGAAAATTTTAAAAAAATTGCATTATTAATTTATTTTAAAAAAAGTTTTACCATATTCAATAAAAAAAATTAATCGTATTATTTGTTTCCTGTTTCTAAGATTTTATTTAGTATTCCTTTGTTCACTTTCTGCAATAATTCATTGATGATAATTTTTATTTAAATACCTACATATATACATACAATAAAGAAAACCTAATTAGTAAATTTTCATAGTCGACAAATAAAGTTCAAAATTGATAACCCCTAGATTGACTGGGGGCTCCTTCACGAAAAATATGAAAAATATTATTTTAAATTTTTAAAATCTAGTAATTTAATGCTTTTGTAACTTGGTAAACAAACCTTACGTTTTTGTTAACATTAAAATATTTAAAATTGAAACGTTAACATAAATTACTAAATAGGTAATAAATATTATTAAATCAAAAAAAATAAAACAATAAAAAATATATTATTTATAAGCTAATTAATTATTCATTATGTGATGTAAAACGCCATAAACTCCTGTTCGATTATATTCAAATTTTGATGCGAATGAAAATTTTGTTTATATCGCATCGAGGTAATGATTTTTTTCAGGTTTTGACGTAAGTATTTAGATTCTGTACTCTCACGAGTTGATGAGACCAAACATCAAGAAATATATATACGGATGTGTGTCGGTGCGTCACAGAATTCTGTGTGCTCTCTAGAATCTCACAACCAAATTTCATAATATAGTACTTTTATAGTGAGACTTAGAACTAATTAGATTTTAGTTGAAATTGGTTCACTGAAACCTGATAGTGGGGGTGACGCGCATGAATAGATTAACGAGGGACAACTGTATTTTTTGAAAAATGTTGTATGTTTTGTAATTTAAGGGTAACACTGCAAACGTTATTAAATTTTATTATTAGTATTAGACAGCGTTTAGACTTTAGAGACTTCCAAAAATCAATTTATTTTCTCTCTTAAATCATTATTATTATTATACACAAGCAATCGTCTAATGAACACATCATCTACGGAGTATTACGTACATAAATTTCAATAACAAAAAGACACAAAACACCTACAGACACTGGTGGTTTCAGGGGGGGGGGCTAAAGTAGCCCCCCCTAAGAATTATTTTTTCTTTATTTTTTGACAAATAGAGATCAATCTATGTTGAAATTTACATTGATATAGGTAAATTACCCTCCTAAGCCAGTTGGCTAGAAACGCCCCTGCCTACAGAACACAAAATCAATATCATATTGTACTGTACAATTAAGCGGGTAGCAAGTAACAACTTGTAACTCCACGGTTTGGCTCTAAAGACTTAAATTAATTTAAATGCTCCTGGACAAAAAATAGCACGTCGAATGTGTGGTTTTCACACAGAAAATCTCTCCCTTGCCAGTCCTATAATTGGGAGATTTTCCAAATCAGTGGAAAGCCATTGAGGTAATTAGCTAATTACTAGAGATGAGATTTTTGATGAGATGAGATAGAGATGAGAAAAAGATCAAAAGATACAAAATATTTCACGTTTAGTACTTTTTTAGGACCTAAAATCGCTTTTCTCAGAACCTTTTTTTGAATTTATACGATCTAAAAATCTCACCCTTACTAATTACTAACACTCTCGAAAGTATTTGAAAAACTACTACCCAATTACTACAATTGGGTAATTACCCCCCCTAAAAATTATTTTGACGTGATAACGTCTTATAAATTGATGAACACCAACACACACGAAAAAACATGACTCACCGAGCCATGCGTTCGCGAAAGAGCGCGGAACGAGCCGATGCGTCCGAGTGAAAAGCAGCACACGGTTAACTGCATTCTGCATTGTCAACTGTTTATAAACAGTTTAAACAGTTTATTTATTTACATTTACGTATAAACCATTTTACAACTTATCAATCATACATTAAATTATACAACGAAACAACTTTAAATCCGTGAGCATTTTACCGGTATAATTAAGGCCTAAACAGAATAAACTCGAAACTAACGCGACGTAACGTCCGTCAAAAGTTAAATGTATGTAGTTTCAATACGTTCGAACAGAATGAACGCTCGCAACGCGATTCCAACGTCGAACGTTGGCAAACTTAACGCGAAACGACCACTACCAACTACAATTTGGTGATTTAATTTTTAAATCAATATAAGTTGGTAACATTATTTGTCATTTTTATAAGATACATTAAAATATAACTTGTAAAAATTTAAAAATAGTTCGAAATCATCCATTGTCTTTAATTTTAATAAGAATAAGTTAACACGTCAACAAATAACAACACTTATTTTAAGATTATGCAGGTTAGGCTGTGAGGTTAGGTTTTTGACGTCGCGTCGGTTTCGCGCTATTCTGTGCAGTATCGTTTTGAAAGCGTAACGTCAGCGTTTGACAGAGTTACGTCGCGTTGGTTTCGCGTTCATTCTGTTTAGGCCTTTATTATTAAAATTAAAGTAAAGTGAAGTAAATATTTAATGCGAATACCATTGTTTATAACAATAACAATTGTGGCATTAATATTAATAATGAGGAATAATTGACAATATAAGCTCTATTTATTAAAATAAAAATTTTGAGTGCAAATAAATGTTAATTTATCGAAAAAAATTTAATTTTCAATTAACTCCTTCTTTGTATTATTCAAAATAATGATAATTTAGTGATAATAATTCAATTCTTCTTCTTCATCTTCGCTTCAAGTTTTAGGCAACTTTGCCTGTTACGGAACCCAACGCAAATACTCAATAATTCAATTCAATTCATAAAAGTATGCAATTTTTCATCAATGTTTTCTATGACGTTATCACGTAACATTATCATCGTCCGTAAACCGACTTTACAGACAACCAATTTTTTTTTTAATTTTATTTTTCATTTTTCAACAAATAAAAATCAATCTTGAAATTTACATCGATATAGGTAAATTACTTCCCCCCCAAGCCAGTTGGATGGAAACGCCCCTGGTTCCACAGGCAACATTTTGGGACTAGTGTTATACTTATTGTACACCACCGGCGCCGACTTACCAACCACGACATTTGCAACAACAGCTATATTTGCTGATGAATGACACATCTACTACACATCTACTTTCATCACTCGTTTCATCACTTCCCAAAAACCTTCAGTAATGTTAAACATTTTGGATTTATTTCGTAAACTTATCTTTTTCTTTAAGTACCTATCCGAAGCCGGATCTTGGCGATCTTCCTGGCTATAAGCCAAAAAGACTTCACTAGGAAAATGTTAATGGGGTGGTTTTCAATTGCCTTCCCCCAGAGTCCACAGATCGACTTTGGACTTTTTAGATCACAGCATACATCTGACGCAATCAAGATTAGAACCACGGTGCTCCGCTTTTTAGTCTATCCGTGTTTGATTTACGCCAGACTGCTGGTCTCGTAAATAGATAATAAACGCCAACGAGACCAAATCTATCCATAAAAATATTTACCATGTGAAGAGATACATACATGTCCATCTATAAAGCTAAATAACTGCATTTTGCCTTAAGCGGATGACGCGAAATATTTTGGAATGCACATCGCATCGATAGAAGATTGACATGGAAAAAGAACATAATATTTATAAACTCACTCAGATGTATTGGTCTATAATAACGCCGGTTTGGACATAACTTTTTCCTTTACAAAAATTTTCGATTGTGGTAGCTAACAGGGGTAGCAGGGATAAAATATGTCGATTTGACGATTCTCAAAAATTTATTACTAACTGTGGGATTTTTTATTAAATCTTAAGAAAATTATTAACATCATTGAAAAAAATATTTCTCCTACAAAATGTATGGTTTGATCAAAGAGTCCCCTTCTTCCAACATGTATCGATAACAAGGTCATAAAAAATGATTACTAACTAACTGATTTTTTTACTGTTGCTTAGTTAATATTTATATAATTTAACAGCCACATTGTCTTACAAATTGCCTGGTATGTTATCCCGGTCCTACGCTCCAAAATTGTTAATACCACAAAACCATTTTTCTTATTACTAACTGTAGGACAAAAATATACATAATAGGTTAGTGTGTTCTCTGTCCAAATGAAACAATGTCCTACAAGAAAATAGGTATGTTATCACTAGTCCGACAAGAATTGTCATAAGCAATACAACAAGAGCTTTGATTTTATCCGGATAATTTTTAATTTCAACGAAGACGTGATCAACAATTTATCGAGAAAAAATTTGATCATCCATAATCACGAAAGCGATCGAGCGCAGCGAGGTCGCTCGAGTGATTATGGCCAGATCAAATTTTCTCGAGCTAAATTTTAATAGCACGTCTGAGTGATTAGAAATTAAAAATTATCAGGATTAAAATCAAAGCTCGAGTTGTATTTGATAAGATAATTCCAATAGTGAACGATGAAATTGTTAATAATACAAATAAAAGTATTTAAAACTTTGAAAATTTATTGAATTGTCAACGAGAATAAACAATTGAAAAAGGTAAACAAATAAATATCCGCAAAAAATAGCCAGTTGCATTTTGATGCCTTCCTTAGTTCGTGGTTTATCCGCAAATGCGGCCGCCTATCGTAATTTATCCGCTAGCAAACTTTGATAATTCAACGGCTCTTATGGACAGTTTAATACACGCGTGGAATTATCATTTTCATTTTTCTATTTGTAACATAACATAAAGTGAAATCTTTTTCGAAATTTAAATAACTTTATTTTCTAGTAAACTAATGTAAGTACAAAAATTTGTATTTTCACAAAGAAAATTACACAAAAAGCACTCCATAATTATGTGGCCGACGCGACGTTAACGCGTACACGGAAGAAGGAGACTCTGATCCAACAAATCTTTGCACGCTTATAGTTAACACCACCAATCGTAAAATTTTGTTTCAATACAGAAATTCTCTTTGTTCGTTAAATTAATTTAAAAATATAAAATTTTATGTAGTCCGTCTAGACATTTTCTATAAGAGGCATAGATCCCAAAAAATCGTAAATAGTTTACTATGTATACCGTCCCACCGCTTTTTTCATTTTAAAATATGCTGTAATTAGTACTTTGTATCTGCTATTTAAAATTTATTATAAAAGTGAGTTAATTTATTGACACTTGAATTAAATAATTAAATATTGCATTTAAGTTTGTTTTGCATTAAAAAAAAAAAAAGACTAAATTGACGATCGAGTTTTGTCTGTTGAACTTATTAATATGCTTTTTACGATAGTAAAGGGTGAAGGCCATTGTAGGCATAAAATCACCCAATATTAAAGTGTTCAACGTTTCTTGTTCTACTAAAGTTAGTTTAAGTTAGTTATTGTTTAGCAACCAGATAGGTTGCACATATACTCACAATTTTATCTTTTATTAAAACTTTTTCTCCAACAAGACTTCTTATTAATTAATATTCCACTGCAATTACCTAATATCTTAACATTGTCGAATTTTACTTTCATTTATACTTTTACTGTGAATTGGAGAAAATTGGATCGATAATCCAGAGGATACTACACCAGACTTCAGTAAGTGTTAATTATTATATGTTTTTCAACAACTTTTATTTTTTAATATTTTTTAATTTTAGATTATTTATCGATTTTGAAGAGATATTTTTGTTGTTTCTTGCTTCCGGCTTAAGCGGTCGGAGTTTACGAGGCCCTCAAGGTCCACCGTAACAATAGTACGCAATGCTCTGATTGTGCGTTGTACATTTTGGACGGAGGAGACTCTTTGATCAAACCATACATTTTGTAGGACAAATATTTTTTTCAATAATGTTAATAATTTTCTTAAGATTTAATAAAAAAACCCACAGTTAGTAATAAATTTTTGAGAATTGTCAAATCGACATATTTTATCCCTGCTACCCCTGTTAGCTACCACAATCTAGAATTTTTGTAAGAGAAAAAGTTGGGCGTCTCATCAAAATTAAGCTATTCACTAAGATTCAACTTGATAGTAATTATTTTTACATCAGGGATCTGTACTACAACTTTTGAGCGTAGGACCGGGATAACGTACCAGGCAATTTGTAAGACAATGTGGCTGTTAAATTATATCAATATTAACTAAGCAACAGTAAAAAAATCAGCTGGTTAGTAATCATTTTTTATGACCTTGTTATCGATACATGTTGGAAGAAGGGAACTCTTTGATCAAACCATACATTTTGTAGGAGAAATATTTTTTTCAATGATGTTAATAATTTTCTTAAGATTCAATAAAAAATCCCAGTTAGTAATAAATTTTTGAGAATCGTCAAATCGACATATTTTATCCCTGCTACCCCTGTTAGCTACCACAATCGAAAATTTTTGTAAAGGAAAAAGTTGGGCGTCTCATCAAAATGAAGCTACTCACGGAAAATTAGTTTGATAGTAATAAATTGTAAAAATAGGCCTGGGATCCCGGACTAATAAGTTCCAGTACATTTACTTATTACTTTTTAAACAGATTCTAAATAGAAATTGAAATAGAAAAAAAAATTATAAGATAATTAATTATTCATTATGTGATGTGAAACGCCACAAAAATATAAAAAAAAAAGATTTGATTATATTCAAATCTTCCTACAAAAAACAATTTGTTTATTTCGCTTCGAGGTAAACATTTTTTTTCAGATTTTGACGTATTTAGTACTTCCTTGTAGTCCCACGAGTTTAATGAGATCAAACATCAAGAAATGTGTGTGCTTTGATATGTGTCGGTGTATCACTGAATTCTGTGTGCACTCTACTCCCAAATCAATAAAAATTTCACAATTTCACAACTTGATAATAAATGTGACGCGCGTGAATAGATTACCGAGGGGCGACTGTATTTTTTAAAAGATTGTTGTAATTTTTGTCATGTAGGGGTAACACTGTAAATGCCCGCCATGTACGACAAATCACAGGGGCAGCCAAAATTAAAATAAAATACATAAAATAAAAAAAAAAAAAGTGAACTCTTTTCTTCTTTACCAAGGTTAATTTATTCATTTTTTTTTAAATATTTAATTTGAAGGCTTGTAATAAAAATTAACATTTATTTCAACTTGAAATTTTTTTGCACTTTTATTGCAAGTCGTTATCTAATTTAATTAAAAGATTATTTAATTTTTTTAAATAAAATTATATTATTAATATGAGATAACGTGTAAGGACCACCAAAAATTAATTTTTTCTTTCTTAAATCATTATTATTATTAATTATTCTAACGAAGAGACGCATTTGCGCTTATCGAAGATTATTAAAATATATAAATTCATTTCCTCCTCCTCCAGTCTATCCGTCTTAACAGACGCGTAGTGATTATTTTCATGTGTCCAATCGTGTAATCGAGCCGTCGATTACTAGACAACATGATCATAATGCTCTTGGCAGATTACTCTCGGTGGTTTGCCATTGCCTTCCGAGGAGAGAGGGTCATAATGAACTTGGATAAATTTTGTAGCCTGGTTGGGGATCGAACCTAGGGCTTCTAGCCTAGAGTCCGGTCCTTAGCCCGTTCACTTAGCTCACCTCGCTATAAATATAAATGCAAATAAATTCATTTGGTTATTAATTATTTATAACTCGATACAATAATTTAAAAAATTATATTTATTTAATTTCCCGAGTTAATAATTTAACAATTTAAATGTAGAAATATTTCTAAAATTGTGTTAAAAAATATCAAAAGAGTCGACTACAAAAGCGACCAATTGAAACTTTGCACACGGCCCGAAGTACCATTTTTTGATAACTGACATGAAAAATAACTAAATTATTTTTTTTAAACTAATATTTAAATTAAATTCTATAATTTATTGAAGTTTAATAGTAATAAAAAATAATAGTAACATTTCTTTTATATATCAAGTTATTTATAATGAAAATATATAATCTATGACAATATTGTCATATATTTATTATTTCAATATTTCATTATAAATAACTTGATATATAAAAGAAATGTTACTATTTAGTAACTCATATTATATAATTTAACAAGTTAATATTCATATTACTTTGTAATAAAAAATAATTCACAATAATCCATAAATAATAATGCAAGTCAAAAAATGGAAATTTAAAATTTTATTTAATTAAAGTCTAAAGGCCACTCATATAGTGACGATTTAATTTTGAGTTTAACAAAACTTCGTTAAATTTATAAACCAGGTTTAAATTCTTAGGTGTTTAATACTTAAACTTATACTGAACAAGGGAAAAAACTGAATAAAACCGAGTTTACCTTAAACGTGGTTTAAAACTGTTGTTAAACTCAACAACAACCTTAAACTGATGTTAAACTCAAAATTTAAAAATGTTGTTAAAATACAAGTGGCCCTAAATCACAAGAAATAAAAAAAATCTGAAGGGCTTACATAAATGTAAAACTAATGCTAATAAAAATAATACGTACAATTTTTCAGATGTCAATTCTCGTTGTTAGAGGTGCCACTTATTACTATTCCAATATTAGGTAAAGCTGTACGTATTTATAATCAGGCAATTCAAAGTAAGGGAAATTTAGTAAACTAAGAAATTTTTTTTAAATTTACATTGAATAGTTTTATTCGTGATTTTCATGGTTTTTATTTTGGGTACTTTACATTATTAGGTACTTTGTAGTGTATTTTATTACAACAAGGGACTAAAGTGCATTACTAATCTCGAGCCTGACGTTAATTAGCACGAGGCGTTAGCCGAGGGCTAATTTTCTTGCCACGGATTAATACACTGTAGTCCTGTGGTATACTATACATTATTATACTTTATACACTCCCAGTTCCAAAAACTTAAAAATAAGAATGACGCGCATAAATGAATTAACGAGATGTTATTTTTTAATTGTTTTATATTTTGTAAACTAAGGGTTAATGGTACACGATTTTTCATCATACATAAACAATTTCCATTTGAAATCTATATGAATTAGTATGCGCTACACCCTGATCTTTCACCCAGTGAGAGATAAGCGCATTAGATATTTTTCAACATGATTCTGGTAAACTACAAAATTATTAACAATTTGAAGGTACATATAAAGTTGAATAACTGAGTATGTTATGTACACAATTTTTGTTACTATTGACGTAAAGAAACTTGGAATTTAATTTCTAATCTCACGGCTTTAACGTCACGATTATTTTGCTAGTATTTTTAATTTTTACAATTTTATTACATTTTTTAAAGCAGTAAATGCTAATACAGTTAATCAGAATTTTAAATAAAATAATAATGTAATTAACTTAACATAAGAAAAAATAGTAAAAAATGTTGGTGAAATAAATAACGAATCAAGAATTGTTGTTTTTACTTTATCATAATCAAATTCATTAATTTTGAAGGCTTCTTTTGAAAAGCATTACTTATAATACATTATTTAACTTAAACGTCTCAAAAGTGTGGCCATTTTCTGCTTCACACAGACAAATACATAATTTTTTGCAAAATTTTTGGATGAACTTTTATTGCAAAGGTTAGTTTTCAGATAAAAATGTTTTATTGAAAACGGAGCAGTAGAAACCTCCGAATGCGGAGATTTTTGTTTGTTTACCTATTATTTATGGTTGCTTTTTAAATTGCCCAAGTCTTGTGTAAAAAATTTTGAAACAAAATTTACAAAAAAAATTAAAATAAAAAAATTATAACGCATTCAAAACATAACGTGCGTTTTGCGTCACCCTGTATATATTTATTAATTTCTTTCTAAATTTTTGAATAATATCCACAAGTTTGCTGAAAAAGTAACAAATTTTGATTGAAATATCCCTGGTCTACGGTACTTGTTAAATAGTTTTAAATTAAAGGGCGCAAGATGTAATGAAGTAATTAAAAAAAAAGAAAAAGTTCAATTTTGAGAAAATCTATTCTGAAAAACAAAAAATGTTCATAATTCAGCCAGAATATCAATAAGATTTCCACACAATTGCTACTAGTAACGTAGGTTGCCTACTGTGGTATCGTATATAGACAAGACAAAATGTCATGGTGAACCGTTACTAATGCGCATGTGCAAAACTGTTTCAACTTTTATCTCTTTTATTCCGAACCAACTTCTTACATTCTTTAAGATTGGGTTTGGGTGCCTTCTTAAAAGAATTTTATTAATAAAAAGAAATATTACACAAAGCGAAAAAAACTATTTATTTTTAGGGATAATCATTTTCATATTATATTTTAAACATTTAAGCAGGCATATTAACAGGTTAAAATTTAAACTTAGAAACTTTTTCATACTGTTTCAGAAACATGTATGTATAAAATGAATTGTTACCTGTTAAGGCTGTTTTTGAAACAGTTTGAAAAAGTTTCTAAGTTTGAATTTTAACCTGTTAATATTATATCGCCTGCTTAAATATTTAAAATATAATATGAAAATGATTATCCCTGAAAATAAATAGTGTTTTCGCTTTGTGTAATATTTCTTTCTATTAATAAAATTCTTTTAAGAAGCCACACAATCTTAAAGAATGTAAACAAGTTGGTTCTGAATAAAAGAGATAAAAGTTCAAACAGTTTGCACATGCGCATTAGTAACGGTTCACCATGACATTTTGTCTTGTCTCATATTAACAGGTTAAAATTTAAAGACAAGACAAAATGTCATGGTGAACCGTTACTAATGCGCATGTGCAAACTGTTTGAACTTTTATCTCTTTTATTCAGAACCAACTTGTTTACATTCTTTAAGATTGTGTGGCTTCTTAAAAGAATTTTATTAATAGAAAGAAATATTACACAAAGCGAAAACACTATTTATTTTCAGGGATAATCATTTTCATATTATATTTTAAATATTTAAGCAGGCGATATAATATTAACAGGTTAAAATTCAAACTTAGAAACTTTTTCAAACTGTTTCAAAAACAGCCTTAAGAGGGGCATTTTTTTCAGGGCCCTTTTAATTTAATCAACAGATGGCGCCTACTTAAATATTTTTATA
Organism: Rhagonycha fulva; assembly: GCA_905340355.1. Taxonomy (NCBI): domain Eukaryota; kingdom Metazoa; phylum Arthropoda; class Insecta; order Coleoptera; family Cantharidae; genus Rhagonycha; species Rhagonycha fulva. Next base: position 9,170,515 of record HG996559.1, read on the forward strand.
AAATAAGAGAAATTTGCTGTATTTAAAATATAGCAAATTCGTTGAGATAATACTATTCTATAAACAATATTCTTGATCTTAAGCTATTTTGAGTTCGTAATATTTATTTATAAAAACACAATTCATAATTAAAGTTTAATTATCTTCTTTTTTAAGTGAGTGTGTTCTGACATACTCAATACGAACTCAAAATAGCTTAAGATCAAGAATATTGTTTATAGAATAGTATTATCTCAACAAATTTGCTATATTTTAAATATAGCAAATTCCTCTTATTTTATAAAAATATTTAAGTAGGCGCCATCTGTTGATTAAATTAAAAGGACCCTGAAAAAAATGCCCCTCTTAACAGGTAACAATTCATTTTATACATACATGTTTCTGAAACAGTATGAAAAAGTTTCTAAGTTTAAATTTTAGACAAGACAAAATGTCATGGTGAACCGTTACTAATGCGCATGTGCAAACTGTTTGAACTTTTATCTCTTTTATTCAGAACCAACTTGTTTACATTCTTTAAGATTGTGTGGCTTCTTAAAAGAATTTTATTAATAGAAAGAAATATTACACAAAGCGAAAACACTATTTATTTTCAGGGATAATCATTTTCATATTATATTTTAAATATTTAAGCAGGCGATATAATATTAACAGGTTAAAATTCAAACTTAGAAACTTTTTCAAACTGTTTCAAAAACAGCCTTAACAGGTAACAATTCATTTTATACATACATGTTTCTGAAACAGTATGAAAAAGTTTCTAAGTTTAAATTTTAACCTGTTAATATGCCTGCTTAAATGTTTAAAATATAATATGAAAATGATTATCCCTAAAAATAAATAGTTTTTTTCGCTTTGTGTAATATTTCTTTTTATTAATAAAATTCTTTTAAGAAGGCACCCAAACCCAATCTTAAAGAATGTAAGAAGTTGGTTCGGAATAAAAGAGATAAAAGTTGAAACAGTTTTGCACATGCGCATTAGTAACGGTTCACCATGACATTTTGTCTTGTCTTAAAATCTTATGGTAAACTTACCTACTCTACAGAATTATGCAAGATTTTTGGTTTTTCAAAATCGATTTACTTCAAATTGGTTAAATTCCAAATTTTTAAAAATGATGTACTTAATTTAATATCTGAATAATTGTATTTTAAAATTTTTATTTACATTTTAGCCTACGAATTACCATGTCTCTAGACTACGACGGTTTCTTATAGTAAAAAAAATTACTGGAAAATAGGATAAAAATTGATATTTTTAGGTGTTTTTCTTTTCAATCTATGAAAATTCTCCCTTCCCACACAAAAGTTGCTGAATCCGCCATTATCAGAGTCAAAAGTAATATCAATATGTTAATGTCAAATTTTGATAACTCAAAAACTAATGGGCATTAAAAAGTGATAATTTTTTTGGCTCCTAGAATCACCAAACAAAAATTGAGTTCTCGATTATCAAAAAATATTCTTTTGTAGAGGTAGAGGACGTTGGTGAACTATTTATTAACTATTTATTCTCTTGACTTAAAATGCTTAAAGTTTAAGTAAAATCTGTGTAAAAAAAAAAAATTATTTTTTGAATGATCAATAACAGCCTATATTGCTGGTCTCGATTGTTTCTAAATTAATTTTAAATTTAAATCTTTGAAACCTGTAACCAAAATAGTTTTAGGTTTTAACTAAATAATTGTTTTTCAACTACTTAAAAATATTTATTATAAACAGCACAATCTTGACTTGTCCAAGATCCTGCTTTTAAGCTATGAGAGAGGCGCCTTAAAAAGTAGTATTGTAAATATTTTTGTGTAAGTATTTTCCCAATGCAAGTGACGCTCCGGTTATTTCCGCTCTGCGCAAAGCATAGCATAGCACCTCTTTCAACATCTAAGAGCATTGCAGGGATGGTTTGGTGTGTATGTATAATACTATAAGCGTGGAGCCTTGTCGCACCTCAAAGTGGAGTGTTGACCCGCGCGAAGGCGATAATCAACCTTTGATGGATGAGTAATTAACTCTGCGCAAAGCTAAGACCAGTTGAAAGTGCACGTACTGTCAATAGAATAAATTGATTCACCAATCCCGAGCGATTTACCTTAAATTTTGCAGTGAAAATCGAGCTTTTTTAAATTCGATTTATTGCATTTAAGGCATTGCGTCTTAGCTAATTCTCTTATTTAAAATATACTCTTTCAGAAAACATCGAGGTATCAATCGTAAAATTTGTATTTTCGAGTCCCCTGGAGCTACCTGCCACCTAAAAAATTATAAAATAGGATCGCTGGATCTAGGATTGATCCGAGGATTGATCCTCGACTATTAGTACGGGCATAAGTAAATTCAAATTTTCAATTATTTATAGTTCGCTTTGTTATTGATTTGATAATTTTTCCGGTAAAGCGAGACTAGAAATCGTGAGCCGTTTTTTAAGTTTGTTATTGAATATCCCAAACTACTTATGTGGGGCAAGGCAAGACGCAAGGCTGTAAAGTTTAGTAATAATTTCTTTTATATTATTCATAAAATCTATATGTTAATACAAATTATAATTTATAATACAAATAATATAAAGCTTCAAAATATCGAGTTATTATTAAATTAAAAATGATATATTTAATTTAATATTTTTAATTTTTTTTAATTTAATAATAACTCGATATTTTGAAGTTTTATATTATCTAATATCAACGAGTTAATAATTTATATATTTATAATACAAAGTTACAAATTATAAAAGTATGCACATGTTATGGTCAATGATGACATTTCGGCCATTGACATCAATGACCGGACAATGACCATTGATCGTGCATTTTGGGCGATGATGACATTTAAAATTCCATATGTGGTTTTTACATCATTGTCCGGGCAATGACGTCATTGCCCAATATATTGTTGTGGAGCCAACCATTGACATTTTAAAATTTCCACAATCGAGATTCCAACTTTGCATTTTTTCAAGTTTGATATTATTTTGATTTACTCGGACGAATAGAAATTGTTTGTTTTCAATTATTATGTCGAACTAGTGGCATGCAGAAACGTGATTTTCATAGGTGGGATATTGTCCTAAAACCTAAAGAAGTTAAATCAATCAAAAATGGAAAAGCGTTTAATTTTGGCAATTTAATTTTTGTTTATAGAAGTTTTGTTTTCATACCAAATTGTAAATAAATGTAGTGCGGTGGTAGCAAACTGCAATCGTTGGTTCACTTTAGAATTGCAAGATGGTGCATAATAATTTATCGTGTGGTGGATTCGAAATGTGTAATTTGGCAGTGAATTTTTCAAATTTGGCTGGCGAAGTTAACCAATGGGAGTTCGACACGATTTCCAAAAAAACCTAAAAAAGAGGAAGTGAAAATTTTGTAGAGAGAAAGTGGTTGCAGATAGACGAGCTGTATGGGAAGTCAAATACGCAACGACTTCGTAGTAAATTTTTGGATGTTTGAAAAATTTAATTTTTTGAAAATGGTTTGCAATAGTATTAAGCAAGTTGAAATTGATTGTGAATGCCATAGTTATTGTGTTATGGGATTGGAAAATTATGAATAGATGAATAAGGAAGATTTTACTTGTTTGTTACCGCACGAGAATGTTGATGTGAAATTATGGATTTGAAAGATCATCCGATTTAATTATGGTTTGTTGAAGTCATCTTATTGGTAAATAGCATCCAAATTATTTTATTTTGCGTTATTTCAACGATTATTTTCGGCATTTTTGTCACGTTGCGTTTGAACATTTTGAGGTTAACCACATTTTATGTTATTAAAATTGGATTCCAGTTGGCATTTGATGAACAATTCGTTGCACTTAATTAATTAAAATCAGTAGTGGAACTGTTATAATCACTAATTCGGTTTATTCGTTTAAGAAGATTAATTCATGTGTTTAACTTGCGATGTATTAAATGCGTGTTGCGCAGTTGCTACAAATTTCGTATCAGTGGTGTCATAACTATTATAATTTTGAACTGATTTATTCGGCGCCAGATTTAAAAATGAAAACAATTTATTTATTTGCGTCAAAATTTATTTCAGATTTATAAAATTTTTATTAAACGTTTTAATTGTCTTACAAGTTGTGTAAATTTGTAGGACAATTAAGCATAATTTTTGGTTTATCAACTGCGTTGAATGAGGTTTAACAATAAGATCACGTTTCATTTGTTTAATCAATTTAAAATTAATAATAACATTCGTCTGATTAAATTGCTATTCATTCTCTGTACGATTTTGTTTTATTTAATGATGGAAATTATATAATCTCTTTTGAACTCGCTCCCTGGGAGAGTCTTATATTGCAAACTTCGACAAATTGGGCACGGACTTTAAAGAGTTGTTTGTCAGAACACGACAATATAGCAGGCGTTGATGACATTACTATTACATGCATTGTGTCGGCGTCTGTGTAGTTTACATGGGTCTAGCGGCTAGTGGCAGAGGGTGGATAGCAGGAGGAACTCGAACACTTATTTATTTTTGAATTACTAATTTTTATTTACACACAGCAAAGAAATTATTATATCAATCATTTATCATTTACCATACAATTGTTTAATTAATTATTGCTATTTTTGTGTTACTGTACTAAATCATCATCATCATTATCAAAAGTCTCTAATTTTATGTTAAACTTTATAATTAGTTATAATTAAAACTTATTAATTCCAAGTTTCGTTTTCTTCTTCAACTGAATAAATTCAACTTAAGCCTAGGGCTTGTTATTTCCAGCCACTGCGTCGTTTCCTTGGCAGTGCTAGATCTGTGAGCATACAAATTGTTTAAATAATATTAAAACTTCAAAATATCGAGTTATTAATAAATTAATTAAAAGATTTATTTAGCTTTCAAACGATTATTTCGTTCGTCATCAGAATAATATACAGATATTGAAACAAACGAAATAATCGTTTGAAAGCTAAATAAATCTTTTAATTAATTTTTAATTTATTAATAACTCGATATTTTGAAGTTTTAATATTATCTAATATCAACGAGTTAATAATTTATATATATAAATTGTTTAACGTCCGATAGGTAGTTTGCTAGACTTGCCTCCAGACGAGCCTGTAACCCTGGTTTTTATGTTAATGGTGGCCATTTATTAACCCAGGAAGACCACCGGCTTACGTGCCTTCCGAAGCGTGCTTCGGAAATCCAAGTTTAATTTCGTTTATTTAAACTTTTATGCGATATTCTAAACTGTAAATTTTTAACACTTTCTAAGTTAAAAATTGTTTTAAATGATTAACTTATGTTACCTATCAACACAAAAATGAAACAAAAAGTTTAAATTTACGCACCTTTTTAATTCACAAAAAATAGTGTAAAACAACTTGTTTCGTAATTGTTTCTATTGCACTTGTTTACAGATTGCATGCGATAGAAACGTTGATTATGAAACTCTTATTTATAAATTTTTTATTTTATCATAATAGTAATGAGTACCATATCCACAAAACAATGTGGAAGAACAAAATAGTATGCTTAGTAAAAATAATAAATTTGCATTTGCATTATTAAAAGTAATTATTTTCAAAGCTAAACCAAAAAAAGAAAATAATAGAAACATGTAAGGCAGAAATATATTAAATGTGAATGCAAATATAAATTCGTGATAAATCGCTGATATGACAAATACCATCATTCTTGCCACAATCTTATTTTTAGGCCAAACTATTTCATAAAAATCTTTGTATATGTAAACGTATAACCAATCGTAAACGATTCCATTCCATGTATTGAAGAATTGCTCCAATGATGTCGATGTCCAAAAATCCTGTAATAACAAAAACTTCATTTATTTGAGCTGCAAAAAAACTTAAAATTACTTTGTTAAATGATCGATCTGAAAATCGCAGCATTTCGGCAAATGCGTTTGACCAGCATTCGAAAAACATGTAGTACATAGTTAACATAAATATCGCAGAATCGGGTACAAACTGCAAAACAAGAACTAGGAAGTTGAGCCAATTGAAATGATTTCGACTGAAAATTTCAAACTCGGTCACACCGTGTTCGAATATTATGTTTAATACAAGTAGAGATCCGGTAAAATTGATTAAATGTCCGATTACTTTTTTCCATCTAATCGTCTTGGATCTATAAAAATTATTAAAAATATTTTTAAAACTTTGATAATTTAAGCTTACCTTGGATAATCATCTTGATAGATCAAGGTAGGAGCAAACAAAAAATAAATATATTTTGAAATACCTGGGTACATAATTGTATCTTGATCATGATACTTGAATTTCGTGGTACGTGGGACATTGCTTCTGACAAAAGCATAAAATTTCATTTGTAATCTAACCTGCAAAGACATATAGTAAAAGAATTAATGACAAAGGGTTTTCCACAAGGATAAAACTTACAAGTTCTGTAATTAGAGTCACTGAGGATGGTGGTTGAAATTTATTTTGACGTATTAATAAACTGAAGTAGTAAGTGTACATTACACAGTACAAAATGAATGTACACAACGATAATTTATCGAAATGTGCGACCAAAGATTTGTAAATTTTGTGGCGAATTGTTGCCCAGAAAACAAATCCAGCGTAGGGAAGGAAGCTTGCCAAAAATATGTAAACCCAGATATACATAAGCAGGAATGGTTTAGAAAATGATATTTGAAAAAGTTCCAAATTTAAAGTTAATCTAAAAATTACAAAAATTGTTATTACTCTGATTTAGGGAATAAGCACCAGTAATCGGACAACAGAAGTAAAACTGACTAATAGTAGATCCATCAAATGGATGCTCAAACTCAAACTTTTATAATTGCATTCCAAAGAGTAAATAAAAGTAAAAAAAAAACAATGCGCTCGGTTGTCCGAAACTGGGAAATACTAGTGTTGGCACTTTTGACATATTTTCCTTTGCTTTCACAACACAAGAGGCCCAAGACTTACAATAACAAGACGAGTAATTCCATTTTTGAAGGCAAGACATTATTACAAGAATAAGAAATCTTTGCCATCAAACACAAATCATGAGTTTTGTCTAGTAAACAAAAAAAAACAAAAGTGCCGACATTAGGAAAGACATGTTGGGAAATTGAAATGTATATCCAAACCTGTCGTAAGTTAAATAATTGTGAAGAAGGTAGCTAAGTTGCAAAGAAATCATAATAATCCACCCCAGGTTATAAATTGCTCGAATATGAACATCTTTCAGTAGATCATGAAGTATCGAATTTCGAGCTTGAAATATTTTTGATTTTAGACCTTTTTGAACTCTAAAATGATATTAAGAATAAATAATTATTTGAATGATAATGGTTTTAGTTATTTAGGTTGTTTGAAATAATGTAAACTTTTTTTGCATTCTTATGAATGCTTATAGACTCATTGATTGAATCGCATGAGCGCATGATTTGTTAATTCTTACATATTATTTTCGTTGGCTTTTAAATTTTCTTTCTCCATAATTTTTGATCTTTTTCTAGAGAATTCCAAAATATGAGCACTAGAAAGCAACACTTTAAACTGAGTTAATTTTGAAATTTCTGAAAAGTATTAAGAGAAACCAACCTAATATTAAATAAATTTATGAAACCGAAGGTTATGGTTAAAATTGTGAGAAAAATGTGTAGGATTTTTATTTTAAATGGAACCTAAAAAATGTGATAAAGTACCCCATATTTCATTATAATCATTCTATTTAACTCGTATCAAATATTTTTACATTTTAAGGATTGTAATTAGTAATTACTCTTAATTTAAGTTAATTGAACAACCTTGAAATTTTACAATACTTTTTTTTACCAAAAATGCCAAAAATGTAGTATATTAGTATTAAGAAACTACAAAAGAAAAGCACGAGGCATCATAATTTGTGAATGCAATAATAGTATACCGAATACCAGTTTTATGGTTATTTTGCGATACCGAAATACAAGTATTCTTGAATTATGTAATACAGCTATTTCAGTGTTTAATTTTTTTATAATTAAAAATAATTTTGACATTGGTCATTAATTAATATTATATAAGGGGATAGTTTGATAACCGGAACTGTAATTTTAAAAATTTTCACTCAAAAGAATGATAGAAAACGATCTAATATGCAATAATAAAAAAATTTACGGATCATTGTAAAAATAGAGCTAATATTTTCCAAATAATATGCAAAATATGCAACATTTTATACCTAGAAAATTGTATTGTATATTCTCACCATAGCTTATGCATAATATAGCATAATCTTAAGATTATGCGAATTGTAAACGCAATATTGTACTTAAATAGTTGCTGAAACGGAAAATTCATAAATTTTTCTTTTAAATTTTGTCTCATTATCATCTCTTCTTATCAGTTTGAAGACCATATAGTAACTCAGTAATTACAGTTTTAAGAAATCGCAATTCAATATATAAAGTCACTATAAATCGTAGAATTGCATAATTTATACATTTCAGGGTTAAATTTTTGTTGTCTCGAGTTTCTACCAAGTTACAATATTTTGCTAGGAGAATCTTAACCTTTGTAACAGATTGATTATACTGCATTTAATTTGACTTAATTGATTATTATTGATTTTTTATTTATTTTATATAAGGTAGGAAGTAATATTTAAGTTACAAAAATTATTTCAAATGAATTGATCTTGTACAATAAAAAAGTGTGAAAACAATTCCATCTTGGGAAAAATTAAAATTTTCTTATAACCTCTTTTACACAGAAAAATATGTTTCACTAGTTTTCGTTGGGAGCGTCGATATAGTTACGTCACCACTAGTCCAGGAGACACCAATCAACATTATATTAGATATCACCCTTCGCATTAATTATTCATAACCACCTATTGTTTTCAATGTTCCTATCAATGTATTTAAATAACTTGCAAACCTTTTACTGCATTTAGGTTTAATCTACTCTTTTATCAATGTTCATTTAATAATTTAACTTACAAATATAATAGCTTGCATCTTAAACTTAATTCATTCTCGTCGATGCATTATTTAATAGTTTTACAGCTGCATGTTATTTTGTTTGTTTAATTCATTTCTATTAATCTTTTACTGTTTCACGATCAATCATTGTACCTTATGTTTTACTTAAATTTATCAATAGATAATATCTAGGAATATTGTAAACAACCGATTTTATAAAAGCTTGAGTTAAAACTCAAGCTCCTCAGTTGTTCTTTATGCTTTATGCTTGTAACGTCTCATTAGTGTATTTTAATTTTAATAAAAACTTTTTTAAAATTCAAACTTGGTAGTTGTGAATTTAACTGGCGCTGCGAACAGGATAATTTCACAAGTGCGACACTTCTTATTTGGAAAAACCAAGAAAAAAAAACTGAACTCAAGACAGCAAATCTTATTTGGAAAATCCGAGAGAAGATCGTGTTTGGAGTGTTTCTACACCTCAGAAGTTATCCGCAATCTGTGTTCCTTGAAGGAAGACATCAAATCAATCAATCAAGAAAGGAATCATCTAGGACAACCCATTGTACTTGAGATTGGAAATGACGATCCTTCTCCTCACTTTGTAAGTCTTTGAATCCTTATCTTATTTTATTATCGTATTATTGTGTGTAATGTCCGATAGCGACATCGAATTAGAATTAGAAGATAAAATTGAAAATTTACAACCAAATAGTTGTGTAACTTCTAAAAATAATAGTAAAAGTAACAGATTTAGTCCTTACAAAACAGTAAATACAAATCTAAATTCAATTACATTTCCAACAATTATGTTTCAAACGGGAGAACTGACGGCTTTAACAAAGTCATTGCCAGAGTATTTCCCAGGAAGTAATCTCTCTACGTTTGTAACGAGCGTGGACAACTTAGCAAAATTTTTAGAAAGTAAATTGTCGCCCACGCAAACCTATTTGTTTAATGTATCAGTCTTGGCAAAAATAAAAAACGAAGCTAGGGACTACTTAAATTTTCACAACTTAACAGAATGGCCCGGTATACGCGAAGCACTTCTTAGAAAATACGGTGACCAGCGTAACGAAGAATTATTACTTTCAGCCTTACGCAATACAATTCAATTAAAACACGAAAGTTTTAATGAATATTATGACAAAATTTTACTTGCACAAAACGATTTACTTCAATTTGTACAATTACACGAAACCGACCCCAACTCATTTTTATTTAAGAAACATTTATATCACAACCAATCTTTACAAATATTTTGCTCCGGTTTATTAGAACCGTACAGAACTTATTTAATGAATTTTGATTTACCCAACTTAGAAGCGGCATTAAATAAATGTCGCGTATATGATAACAAAATACAGGAGAATAATTACACGGACTATGTACGACGATTACAAGACTATAAATCTCATAAACTTCCTCCACAAATGACGAAAAATACGCCTACTTCACAAAACAATTGGCAAAACCCTCGACAACAAACAACTCAATCTCAGTTTCAAACAAAACAATTTTCCCAACAATTTCAACCTAAGCAATTTACGCAACAACAACCTTTTACCCAAAATCAATTTCAACCTAAACCATTTTTTCAACCCCAATTTCAACCGAAACCATTTTCCGGATCAATTAATAGACCACATTATGCACAATCAAGATTTCCTACAAACAAACAAACTTTCGGAACTAAACCCGAACAACAAAGAAACCAATTTAAACCAACTCCAATGTCAGTACAGACATCAGCATTTTCCACGAAACCTAGACAAAATCAATTTCAATCTACGAACAAACCAACATTTACTTCACAAGAATTATTTAATAACGAAGTAGACATAGAAGAATACCCTAACGAAAACGACTTATACTATGATTTTGAAGAAGAACAACAAGAAATTGAGAACTTGCAAACACCTTTAGATTTCGAAAATCAATACGAAGATGAAAATTTTCGGTCACCTACTTTGAAAAACCAGCAACCGTAGATTTAAATTCAATTTGTTCTAAACCCAAACTACCGTTCTTTTATTTACCTAAATTAAATTTAAAAATTTTAATAGATTCAGGTGCAACTGATTCAATAATTAATTGCAATGTTGCATCAAGATTTAAAAATTATTTTTATTCAGAACCATTTGTAATTTCGAGTTTAAATAACCAAGTAAAATCAAACCAAAATTTATATTTTCCGCTACTTTCGAAGTTAGGAATATGCGACCCTTTCAAACTTAGAATCATCGATTGGCACAAAAATTTCGACGCTCTTATCGGCACCAAAGATTTGCATACATTTGGAGCAAATCTAAATTACAAGACGAAGACACTTACAGTAGGTGACATACAAATACCTTTCTTTTTAGAATATAACAATCACGAAATAAATGCTAAATCAAATAACAGAAATTACCTTGAAATACCCGTATCAATTGACGAAGGTGAAGTTTTTATACCCAACATAAAGACAAAAACCAACCTTGAAATACCTGAATGCATTGCGATAGCAAAACATGGCATTTGCAAAATACCAAATCCAATAGAAGGCACCGAAATTAATTTTAATGAAAGAGTTAACGTATTACCGACGCAGTATTTTAATATCAACAACCCCGTAGAAATTCATAGAAAACATTTTCCCAAAGTTCACGAATTAATCAGAACAGAACACCTCAATGAAGAAGAAAAGAAAGAAATAATAAATTTATGTATAAAATACCGCGAAGTATTTTATTACGAAAACACTGATCTTAGTTTCACAAATCACATCAAACATGGAATCCGAACTACAGATGACCACCCCATCTTCACGAAATCATTTAGACACCCAAGAGCGATGCAAATCGAAATTCAAAACCAAGTCCAGAAGTTACTAGATAACAAAATTATAAGACCTTCCATATCACCATATAGCGCACCCGTCTGGATAGTCCCGAAGAAAATGGACGCTAGTAACGAGAGAAAATATCGGATGGTAATAGATTATCGAAAACTGAATGAAAATACCATCGAAGATAAATATCCACTACCTAGAATCGAAGAGATTCTTGATAATTTAGGAAGATGCGTCTATTTTACAACTTTGGACTTAGCTCAAGGCTTTCATCAAATCGAAATGGACCAAAAATCAATCGAAAAGACCGCGTTTACAGTAAACAACGGTCATTATGAATATTTAAGGATGCCATTCGGTTTGAAAAATGCACCTGCGACTTTCCAAAGAATGATGGACAACGTTCTAAAAGAATTTTTATATAAATTTTGTTTTGTCTACATGGATGATGTAGTAATATTCTCAAAATCTCTACAAGAACATTTAAATCATGTTAAAATTATATTGCAAAAACTAAAAGAAGTAAACCTTAAAGTACAGCTTGACAAATCCGAGTTCCTATGCAAAGAAGTTGCATTTTTAGGGCACATAATCACCCCCGAAGGAATAAAACCAAACCCATCGAAAATTATAGCTATCCAAAACTACCCAATTCCAACAACCACGAAACAAATCAAATCTTTCTTAGGACTAGTAGGTTATTATCGAAGATTTATAAATAATTTTGCAAAAATAATTTCACCTATGACTAAATGTCTTAAAAAGGGAGCTAACATCAACATTAACGACCACGATTATAAAGAATGCTTTACATTATGCAAAGAATTGATTACCAACGCACCTATATTAGCTTATCCAGACTTTGAAAAATCATTTAAACTTACGAGTGACGCTTCAAATGTAGCTATAGGCTCAGTGTTAAGCCAAAATAACAAACCGATTGCATATTATTCCAGAACATTAAATTCGGCAGAAAAAAATTATAGCACTATAGAAAAGGAACTCTTGGCAATAGTTGATGGTACTAAACATTTCAGACCATATTTGTATGGGCAAAATTTCTTAATCGAAACAGATCATAATCCTTTGGTCTGGTTGCACAAAATTAAGGAACCAAATTCCAGGCTTATTAGGTGGAAACTAAAACTTGAAGAATTCAATTTTCAAATCAAATACAAAAAAGGGAAAGAAAATGTAGTGGCAGACGCGTTGTCTAGAATAGAAATTAACACCAAAGAAACTGATAACTTATCAATAATCCCACAATTAGATGCACCACCCAATCCAGATGAATTAGACGAAATTTTAGAAAACCACGCAAACGACAACTCTGACGAGTATCAAGAAATTAGAAACGATTTGGACAATACGGTACATTCGGTTAACAACGAAGACAACGGAAAAGTAATTCCAATATCGGAACAACCAGTCAACAATTTTAATAATCGAATAATCGTACTACTTGGAAAAAACTTTGATATCCGATTAAAACGACCATTCAAAAGAATCCACTACACTGCCATTATCAGAAAAGAAAATATTCAAGAAGATTTATCCCGAATGATCAAAGAGATCATAAGACCAAACATCACCTATGGAATTTACTGCAAAGAACAAGATTTACGAAACGTCCTAATAAACTTATGCAAAACTTACATGAATAATTCAGTAAAATTTATATTTTCTAACCAATACCATACCGATGTATTAGATGAAAATGATCAGAAAGATAAAGTAACAAGTTATCACGACGAAACTCATACAGGTATAATCGAAACGTATAACCAATTAAAAATGACATACTTCTGGCCCAATATGAAACAGATGATCACTAACGAAATTAACAAGTGCGAACTATGTTTACAATCTAAATACGAAAGAAATCCGTACAATGTGAAATTACAAGGTCCTTTACTAGCTCGAAAACCTTTTCATACAATTTTCATTGACACCTTCTCTTTTCAAAACTGTAAATTCTTAACCATCATAGATTCTTTCTCTAAATACGCTCAAGCCTACTTTATTAAAGATGGAACTGGCCTTACGGTACTAAATAAACTTCGTCACTACTTTACCCATCACAATTACCCAAAACGCATTGTTTGCGATCAAGGCAAAGAATTCTTTAACAAAACATTTAAAGAATATTGCCAACTTCATAAAATCGAACTACATTTTACCACTATAAACAATCCTAATTCAAACTCCCCTATTGAAAGGCTACATTCTACTTTAGTCGAAAAACTCCGAATACTTAAACTAAAAGAACCTAACGAAACCCCGCAAAATCAGATGATAACAGCTACTTTAATATACAATCAATCAATTCATTCTTCTACCGGATTCTCTCCCTTTTCTATATTATACGGACCTTATGAACATGAAATAGATTTATCTTTAGATATGACAATATATGAGGAATATAATAATAAAAGAAAAAATGAACTACTACCGTTTATCGATCAAATTTATAACAAAAATAAAAACAAAGAAGAAAAGATCCTTGAAAAACGAAATCAAAATAGGGAAGAATCCCCACAACTCAATACAGACGTTGTATTTATTCGCAAAAACAAACCAGGAAAAACAGACCCTTTATACGACAAAATGTTAATTTCTAACAAATCAAAGGATGTAGTAGAAGGAAAATCTGCGAAAGGAAAAGTCACTAGCTCACACGTTAGAAAATTAAAAAGACTAAGAAAACCTATCTCTTTACAGGATCCTAATGAACCTGGACCTAGCACCACCCGTGTATCCACTACAAGTGACTCCGATACAGACTAACGGATACTTTAACGAAGAACTTGGTACAGCGAAAATACATTCGCACTATCATAAATTTTATTTTTATTATAATCTTACCCAATTAGAAATAAGTCTTAGACAATTGATAGCAAGTAGTTTAATTTTAAAACATAAATTACCACTAGATACTCCTACACAACGACGCTACAATCAATTAAATACCGAAACGTTATCAGTAGAGAACACTTTAGAAAAACTATTACATTTTAGACAAAAACGCGGTTTAGTTAATTTCCTCGGTAAAACGATAAAATTCATTACAGGTAACTTGGACGATGAAGACCTCCTAAATATCAATAAAAATTTAGAGATTTTATTCTCTAATCAAAGAACTCAGATCTCCAAAATTTCAGCTATTACTTCTTTTGCTAAACATATCACGACTCGTTATGAACAAGATTTGAGAAAATTCAATAACTTTCAAAATGACACAATTACTGCCTTCAGATCTCTAACGGAACTAAGCGATGTAAATCAACTATTAAATTTAGAGATGTATAATATACAAAATTATCATGAAATATTAAGAATATTAGAAAGAACAATAAACCTAGCTAGATTGGAAATCCCAAATATTGAATTAATAACTTTTTCAGAATTACAAGAAATTTATAATCTTTTAACTAAAATTTACACGAGAGACCAATTATTATTCTTGGATGATACACACCTTTTTGAAATATTAGATTTATCAAAATTTACTTTATTAATTGCAAACAACACAATAGTAATGATATTAAAAATACCCATCCTAAATCCAAACTCATACAAATTAATGAAAATCTTCCCAATACCTAACTCACGTTCTCAAATTCTCATACCACCAACTCCTTACCACCTGCAAAGAAATAAAGAAGAAAAATGGTTACATCACTGTACACACGGCATAAATCAAACCATTTGCTACAATCCAGCCGTCACCAGGTGCAGATTACAAAAAGTAAATAAGTGCCCAATAGCTCGAGTAGAAGGCATGCATAAAGTTCACATAGTGCTATCTACTGGAATCATTACTAGTTTTAATCCACCACAAGAAGTAATTGAAAACTGTAATTATAAAATAGACAAACGAACTCTACAAGGAGCCAACTTCTTACAAACACAGTGCAACGTAATAATACAAGAAGAAAATATTAACATTCAATTTACTAATTTCTCAATACAACTACCGCAAATCTACAGAGAAGAATTAAAAGAATCGTATAATATCCATCTTAAAGCAGAACATCTTAAAAACTTGGAACAATTAAAAAGTGACCTCCAAAAGATCGAAGAAAACCCATCTACGCTACTACCACTCGTCAACTACGTTCATTACTTTACCACATCTGTCTTAACCTTAATCATTATAATTTTTATAGGTATTATATTTAAATTTAGGAAACGATTACATGACAGAATATGCAGAAAGAAAACCATTTTCAAGATTTCCAAAGAAAACGCTGCGGAAATGAACCTTTATCCATTGGCAAACGAGGACGTTTGAATCTCTTAATGAGGGAGGAGTTACGTCACCACTAGTCCAGGAGACACCAATCAACATTATATTAGATATCACCCTTCGCATTAATTATTCATAACCACCTATTGTTTTCAATGTTCCTATCAATGTATTTAAATAACTTGCAAACCTTTTACTGCATTTAGGTTTAATCTACTCTTTTATCAATGTTCATTTAATAATTTAACTTACAAATATAATAGCTTGCATCTTAAACTTAATTCATTCTCGTCGATGCATTATTTAATAGTTTTACAGCTGCATGTTATTTTGTTTGTTTAATTCATTTCTATTAATCTTTTACTGTTTCACGATCAATCATTGTACCTTATGTTTTACTTAAATTTATCAATAGATAATATCTAGGAATATTGTAAACAACCGATTTTATAAAAGCTTGAGTTAAAACTCAAGCTCCTCAGTTGTTCTTTATGCTTTATGCTTGTAACGTCTCATTAGTGTATTTTAATTTTAATAAAAACTTTTTTAAAATTCAAACTTGGTAGTTGTGAATTTAACTATATAATATAGGAAAAACAGTTTTAACACCACCACTATTTACCCCGTAAATACTACCGTTATTAATTAATTTAATACGTAGATTATAATTTAATATTAATAATTTTTTTTTTTTTATTTACTTCCTCTAATATATTACAATCTGTCTATTGACAATGAGTAAATGATATGACAATGATAAATGACATAGAAGGAGTTTGCTCAGTGGTTTGCTCCCGTAACAATTAACACCCAAGAGTGCTATCAGGTCCTCGATGTGGATGCCATCTCAAATCGGTGGCGCAGATCCATTGGGTCGCTACGTTTCAGTCTCCTGGTTCGATTTGCAGTCAGTAGGTCCACCGCAAGAGAGTTGGGGTGATTTTGTACACGATCATAGTACCTGGTGCTGTGTGTTGTGATACACTCTTCTATGGAGGAATATCAAGGTCACGATGGATTACTTGGATAGGTATGAACCATGGAGCATCCGTAATGGTTCTTAGAATCTTTGATTGAAAACGCTGGATTTTGGCTATGTTGGAGTTACTCGCAGCTCCCCAGAGCTAGATACCGTAAGTCTATATTGGCTTTATGATAATATTATACATGAGCACTTTGCTTTCGAGTGATAATTGGGAGTGCCGATGTAATAGCCAATAGTGTTTCCTAAAAGTGTGACCCACTCTGTCCATTGTATACCCAGGAATTTGACTTCTTTCTGCGGTGAAAGATTTCCATTAAGCTTTACAAGAGGACAAGTGGCCCTTCTATTTGTAAAGGTTATGTGTACAGACTTCTGATCATTTGCTTTAATGCGCCATTTCTTTAACCACTTTTCAAGCTTGTCAAGGTAGATTTGTAATAATGCGGACGCTATTAATGGATCGGGATGCGACGCCAAGATTGCGGTATCATCTGCAAGAGTTGCCACGACTGTGTCTCGAGTTGTTGGTAGGTCAGCTGTAAAAATTAGGTAGAGAATCGGACCAAGCACACTGCCTGGGGGACTCCAGATTCGATGGGCATAAGTGAAGAGACCTCATCCTGAACTTTCACGAAGAAATGTCTATTTGTAAGGTACGACTTGAGTACTTCGTAGTAGGTATGTTCAAGTATTTCTTAATTTTAAAGAGAAGACCAGGAGTCTAAACTTTATCAAAGGCCTGAGTTATATCGAGAAACGCAGCTGTACAATAACTTTTGTTTTCCACGTCTTGCCTGATTTTCTTAGCGATTCTATGTACCTGTTCAATTGTTGAATGCTGTTTGCGGAACCAAACTGGTATTTCGGTATTATTTTTTGCTTTTCAATAATTGGCATCAGTCTTCTCAGAAACAATCTTTCGAACACCTTCGACAGAATAGGCAGCAGGCTGATAGGTCTGTAGGAACCAGGTTCCGTTGGAGGTTTTCCCGGTTTAAGAATTAAAATAATTTGGGCGACTTTCCAATGTAAGGAAAAATATACAGTTCTCAGAATGGAGTTGTAGATCATGGTAATTAATAATTTAAGCTGGATAATTATTATTAATAATTCTGTTTGCTGAAAGTTAAAATTTTAAAATTAAATCAATTTTAATGTTCAGATTTAAATGTTGAAATTTAAATGTTGAATAACAATCAAAATAGAAAATAGAATTTTATAATTCAATAATTCAAGAAAATAACAATAATAAATCAGCTTCATGGGCTAGTGAATACATCGTTTACCTAGCAGAGGTACCAAGTTTGATTTAATTTAAAAAAGTTCAATTTAAAACGAAAATATAATAACAAATTAAAATGTGGGAATATAGATAATATCTTTAAAATTTATATTAATTTTAAAATTAAAAATTTTATTTATACACCATATTATGGCGCGCCGTTTTACTTTTTATTGCAAAATTTAAATTGTATATTGTTTAAATAACAAACGTTTTAATTATAATGATTTAAACATTTGTTGAAATTTTGTGTTGCAATGAAAACAATTGTTTAAAAATATCTGTCTATTTAATGCAATTGTCTAGTTATTTCATTTGTTGAAATTGTGCGTTACAATAATAATGCAACAATTTTAAAATTATCAATTTTAACTTTGTATAGTTTAATAGTTATCGGTTTAATTAAAATGTTTTAAACGTTTATTGAAATATTTTGATTAATTTAAGCAATTGTTAAAAGAAATATGTTTATTTAATACAATTGTTGATTTTTTCATTTGTTCATTTTTACGTTATAATTTAAGCATTGCAATAATTTAAACATTACAACAAAAAATTTTATTTAAGCAATACAATTTTTAAAATTACACTGAAAATTTTCGATAGCATGCGTAACAATTACTGAATTACAATTCGTAACTAATTTTGATTTCTAAATTATTACTGTACCTACTTAAATAGTTTTATGATTTATCTAATTAATTTAGATAAATTATTTATTGACAAATTTCAGAAAGTTTAAATTATAATTTTTTTTAATAGGTGTAAATGTAGGTAATGTTTTTCTTGAATATCTCAAAGAAAACTGTTTTGATACAGATAAAAATAAAATATAAACAAACAAGTACAAACGAGGTATAAAAGTATAAATCAAATATATTGGATTGATTTATTATTATTTATAATTATTATTGATTATAAAATAGATAAAAGAAAATTGTACATTTAATTTAATTTTATTAATTTAAAATTAATATTTTGATTTCAAATTTACTTTGTTAAATTTTGCGCATTTTCTTATTTTTTATTATCAGTAATTTTTCTTTATTAAGTACCAATCAAGTGCCTATCCGAACCGAATGTTGGCGAAGACTTTACTAGGGAAATGTAATGGGGTGGTTTTTCTTTTCCTATCCGTATTTGATATACACCAGACTGCTAGTATAAAAAATATATATTTATGCTAAACATAAATTGGTTCAAAATTTAGTTATTTTTGAAAATCTTAAAATAATATAAGTTACGTATTACATATAGGCAACCCATACCACTTGTTAAAAACTTGAATTTTTCAATTTTTCCCATTGTTGCCTAATCATTTCAAGTGAAGTTCAAAAAATATCCGCCGATACCAGAGACGTATAAAAACAATCGTCGATAATTTTCAGTGTAACGTTTAAAATTGTATTGCATTAAATACAATTTTTCTTGTAAAGTTTAAATTATAACGTAAAAATTTCACAAATAAGAAATTCAACAATTGTATTAAATAGACATATTTCATTTAACAATTGTTTAAATACAAAAAAAAATTTAACAAACGTTTAAATCAATATAATTAAAGCTATTAAATATTAAAACAAAATAATTAAACCCTGTATGGTGTTTATGACCGAAATATGGTTTAATTATAGGATATTTGAGGTGATCGAAGAATTTAATACAGCATAACGCGAAAAAACGAAACTCAAGATAACATAGAGACAGTGGAAGTGTTAGGAGAACGATAACAGCAACAATAAATAATTAAGAGCAAAACAACGAAAAGGTATTTAAGGTTAGGGTTGTAGGTGTATTAAAATACGTTAGAATAGTAGTGCAAGGTCCTCCTAGGGGTTGACTCGGGGTTTTGCATTGTCGCTGAAATTGCTGATAAATCAATAAAAAAAAGGAAAAAAAATAAGTAGTAAAAACAAAAATTAATTGTCGGAGCAATTTTGGTTGCCTAAGTGTAAGTAGTTAAAATCAAATGAGTGATATCCAGAGCAACAGAAAGAGATCAAATAGTTATCCACAGTAAGGGAATAGTGTTAAGGAAGAAAAGAGTAACATTGGTGAGGGCAGCGAACCCGATCACGAGAAGGTATTTAAAAGAAGCACAAAAACGTCAAAATCACCAATAAAGAGAAGTGAGAAAATATATGAAGAAGAAAATATGGACGATCTAAAAAATATGTTCGCTGCACTAACGAAAGTAGTAAATGATGGTTTTCAGGTGAACAATCAGAAGATTGATAGAGTAGAGGAAAGGTTGAGCGAAATGGATAAGCGCTGGAGCGAGGAGATAAGCGGGGTGAAGACAATAGTTGAGAAGATGAACGAAAGGGCAAACGTACAGGAAGAAAAAATTGCAAAACTGGAGTTACAACTAGAAAAATACGAAAAAGATAAAAAGAGAACAAACATAATAATTAAGAAAATGCCAATAATGGGGAACGTAACAGGAGAGAAAGTTGAAGAATTTTTGAGCCAGAAAATGCATGTACAGGTTAAGGTAATAGATGCCTTTAATATTGAAAAGAAAGATGGAAATCAAGTAGTAGTAGCCAAGCTTAAGGACCATAAACAGAAGACAATGGTGATGGAGAGTAAAAACAAACTTAAGGGTACTGCAACATACATAGAAAACGACCTTACCAGCCAAGAAAAGGAAATTCAAAACAAAATATGGAGTATCGCTCGAGAGGAAATAAAAAACGGAAACAAGGTTAGGGTTGGGTACCAGAAAATATACAAACAGGAAAAAGTATATATATGGGATAAAGATGAGAATAGACTGAGACTGGGTGACCAAATAGAGAAATCGTCAAAAAACTAGAATCGAGAGAGGAAGGAGCATTTGAATATTCCCAGGCAGATGCTCCTAAAAGAATGGCTGGGAAGGTGAAGACTGTGCGAGAAATACAGGAAATTGATGAGAAGGACAAACAAGGTGAAACTATTACAAAAGATGGAGATTCAGGAGTTAGAGAAGCAACTGTGCAAAGAACGAAGACAAACCCGAATAAAAAGAAAAAGAAAAGAAAAAGAAAGAAAAAAATAATAAGAATGGCCACTTGGAATATCAGAACTCTCTTGAAGGCTGGGAAAATAGATGAGATTAGCGAGGAACTATCAAGATATAAAATAGATATAGCAGCGCTGCAGGAGATACGGTGGGGTGGCCAGGGAGAAATTGCTAAGGCTGGGTATGTGCTATTGTATTCTGGGGAAGAGAAACAGGGAAGAAATGGCACGGGGTTTATGATATCAAAACGATTGTACGTAATACAGTTTAAACCAGTAAATGGAAGATTGGCGTACATCAGAGTTAAAAATAATACAGTAACAATGTCAATAATTAGCGCCTATGCCCCCACTGAGGATAGCGAAGAAGTAGAAAAGGAGAAGTTTTACAGTGAGTTGGAAGAATTATGTGATACAGTTGCTAGAGGTGATATGTTGATGGTTATGGGTGATTTCAATGCGAGAGTAGGAAAAGAGGAATACATTTCTGAAGTGGCAGGTAAACAAACAATACACGATTTGACTAGTGACAATGGACATAGAATGTGTAATTTGGCCTCGGCAGTAAACCTGGACATTAGCAGCACGCGTTTCAAGCATAAAAAATACACAAAATTACTTGGGTATGGCCTGGTGGAGGAAAGGATGAAGGAAACCAGATTGATCACGTTATGGTATCGAAAAGAGAAAGAACGTCAATTATGGATGTAAGAACACATAGGGGTGCCAATGCAGATTCTGACCACTGCATGGTAGTGACAAAAGTTAAACAAAGAGAAAAACATAGCAACACTCTGAAAAGAAATTTGAATAAAAAACTGGCAACAAGAAGATTGTGTGATGATCAAGTAAGAAGAAATTACGAGGACACGGTTAAAAGACTAACGACATGTAAAGAGAGAAGCAACGATATAGAGCAAGAGTATGAAAACATCGCAGACATTTTGAGAAAGAGTGCAAAACAAGTAATAGGCTACACAGAGAAGAGAACGGAAAGAAAATAGTTTGATGATGAATGTAGAGGGTTGTGTGATGTAAAAAGAGAGGCTAGAATGAAATGGATGGCAACAGGAGAAAGTAAAGACATGGAAAGAAATAGGAAAATCAGAAAGGAAGCTCATAAAATATACAAAAGTAAGAAAAAAATATGGATAACAGAAGTTATGGAAGAAATAGAAAAGAGTAACAAACTGAATAACAATCGTCAATTCTATGAACAGTTAAGGAGACAAAAGACAGGACATAAAATAAAGACAAGAGGAATGAGGAACAGCGAAGGAGAACTGGAGGATGACGTAGAGAAGGTAAAACAAATATGGGTGGAACATTTTGAGAAACTGTTGACGGAGGAGGAGGAAGGTGAACAGTGCAAAAGAATAGTAGTAGAGGAACAACAAGTGGATGAACCAACTTATGAAGAGGTGATAGAAATAATAAATAATCTCAGAAATGGAAAATCACCGGGTAAAGACGGTCTCAATGCGGAATTACTTAAGTATAGAGGTGAGTTGTTGCACGAGAGATTATATAAAATAATAAAACAGGTGTGGATAGAAGAAAAAATTCCCAAACAATGGAAAGAAAGTATAATAGTGACCATAAAAAAGAAGGGAGATGTGGAGAGGTGTGAGAACTACAGGGAAATCTCTCTGTTGAATTCCGCTTATAAGATATTGTCAATGTTGATAAACAAACGATTGAAGAATTATACAAAAGAAATAATTGGAAATTATCAGTGTGGATTTATGGAGGGGAAGTCGACTGTGGATGCTATACATATACTAAAGCAAATAATAGAAAAGAGCTGCGAACACGGTATCAATATGTATATGATGTTTATCGATTTTAAACAGGCATTCGACATAATAAAAAGGAATAAACTGATAGAAATAATGCAAGAGTTTGACATCCCGAACAAATTGATAAGAATGACACAAGTAGCGCTGAAGGAGACCACGGCCTGTATAAGAACTTTTTATGGTGAAACCAATGACTTCATAGTAAATAGCGGGGTGAGACAGGGTGATGCAATGTCGTCAACATTGTTCAATCTAGTTCTTGAAAAAATCATCAGAGAGTTACAAATAAAGGAACAATAATAAACAGTGAGGTGCAAGTGATAGCATACGCAGACGACGTGGTAGTAATATCAAGATCCAAGAAAAAATTAATCAAAATCTGCAAAAAGATAGAAGACACTGCAAAAACTATGGGGTTGCTAATTAATAAAGATAAGACCAAATGCATGAAGTGCCCGAGAGAAGACGCAAAAAGCGGATTGAAGATAGATAACCACATATATGAAGAGGTGAATGAGTTTAATTATTTGGGAACACAGGTGAATAACAGAAACGAGAGACATCAAGAAATAAAAAGAAGAATACAACTTGGCAATAGAGCATATTATGCTAACAAACAATTACTGGGTGACAAGAACTTATCAAGAACAACTAAGGTAAAGATATATAAAACGTTAATAAGGCCAGTACTTACGTATGCGGCAGAAGCTCTATGTTTAAATAAGAGGGAGGAGGAGATGTTACTGGTTTTTGAGAGAAAAATACTGAGAAGAATACTGGGACCAAAAAAAATAAATGAGCAAGAACAGAGACCTATGATGAATCTAGAGATACTACGAGAAATGGGAAATGAAAACATTGTGAGAATAATAAAATCTATGAGAATGAAGTGGCTCGGACACATGATGAGAAGTGACGAAGGGACAATTGCAAGAAGAGTCACAGAATGGAGACCAATGGAGGACCGTGCAAGAGGAAGACCTAGGATTCGATGGTGGGACCAGGTGACAGAGGACATGAGAATTATGAAAATCGAAAATTGGAGAACAAAAGTAATGGATAGAGTAACATGGAGAAGAGTAACAAGTGGGGCGAGAACGGATATTGGATTGTGATGTGAAATGTAGAGTAAATGGGGATAAACCACCCCAATAAAAGGTTTTGTAAAATCTCTACGGGGATAGCAAATATTCCGACAGGAATGAAATGCTGTAATAAATAATAATAATAATAATACCACTTGTTAAAAACTTAAATTTTTCAATCTTTCCCATTGTTGCCAAATCATTTCAAGTGAAGTTCAAAAAATATCCGCCGATACCAGAGACGTATAAAAACAATCGTCGATAATTTTCAGTGTAACGTTTAAAATTGTATTGCATTAAATACAATTTTTCTTGTAAAGTTTAAATTATAACGTAAAAATTTCACAAATAAGAAATTTAGCAATTGTATTAAATAGACATACATATTTCATTTAACAATTGTTTAAATACAAAAAAAAAAATTTAACAAACGTTTAAATCATTATAATTAATGCAATTGTCGTTTAAAAAATACAAAATTAAATTTTTAATTTTATAAGTGCACAATTTCAAGAAATGAAATAACTCAACAATTGCATTAAATAGACAGATATTTTTAAACAATTGTTTTCATTGCAACACAAAATTTCAACAAATGTTTAAATTATTACAATTAAAACGTTTGTTATTTAAACGATATACAATTTAAATTTTGTAATAAAAAGTAAAACGGCGCGCCATACAATATTGTGTTTAGGATGGGAAGAAAGCTGTACCACAAAAACTTATCATTTGGGTTGTATGGTTGTATAGGTGGACCCAACAGTTTTCATTCTTTAAACACAATATTGTACCTGTAACCAATTTAGAGACAAATTATACCTGAAATAATCATAATTTTACAAATATTTTCATAAATTTTGTTCTGTGTGAGGAAGGGAGCAGAGCGTGTTACGCTAAGCGGACGACACAGCCGAAAGTGGTGGTGTTGTCAAAATCGACGTATATAAATAACACCCTCTATTAATAAAGAAAATTTAAAAATGATTTTTTAAAATTATTATAATTATTTAGCAAAGAAAATTATAAACAATTAAGAAGTATAAAAAAAAAATATTAATGACGTCGCTATTACTTAATTAAAGACATTAAATAAAATTAATTAAAATAATAAAAACGCACATTAGATTTGAACAAAATAACAAAAATTTAATAAACCTATGAAATCATTCTCCATAAAGAAAATAATAAAAACGGCCTTCAAACTAAACAGCAAGGTAAAATTTGATAATAAAATAATGGAAAGTTTTCTAATAATTAAAAATTATAGATTTAAAAAAAAATATTTAATAAAATAGATTAAATCATATCATTTCAAAGTTATGACTTATGTTGTTCCTTATCAATAAGGAAGTTTTGAATCGTATTTGAAACTACTGAAAGGAAATTGAAAATTTAAGAATAAAATTGAATCAGTGATTGTTGAAAGGGTATTAAGTCCACTTTTTCCACATTATTTTATGAAATACACACAATTCAAAATTGTGTTTTACATCGTTTGGTGTTGAAATGAATTCATTCAGATAAATGAAAAAACCGCTTGGACCGTTATGCAAACTTTTTGAAGTGAACCTTATGCTATTATAAAGTCGAAGCAATAAAAAAATAAAATACCAAAAGTATTGTAATATCGACCTTTGAATTTGAATTTCCCGCTCTTATTTAACTCTACCTCCTAGAAATTCAAACAACTTCGTCGTACGCCTGTGATCGTCAATGACACTCCACGTTGTAAATACGCAAGCCATGATAAGAACCCATGATAAGAACCGGTTCTTTTTAGAACCGAAAGACACAGTTCGTGAGGTCAATACTAATCTCCTAGCCAAACTTACACTTCGATACCTTGGTAGTGCTAAAATGTCGTTAGTAAATTTACATAATTACACCTTTATTTAACCTCAGATCGTTGGATCGCACCTAACGCCACCTATTTCTCCACTCATTTAATAAACACAATAAAACACTAAAATGGGTTTAATTCATATTTATTTATGTAAAAAAAAGAGAAAAAAGCAGGGATTCTTATTAAAGATACTTTATATTTTATGCAACCCATCTTGCACCTCGAACTTTTGAATAGTGTAACCATTCAAATTGTTTACTACTTTGAATACTCTTCTTCCAGATTATTCAATAATAGTATTGGTTGAAATTATTTTACTGTGTGGATTGTTATTTCAGATTTGAATATACACAGTGCAGCACAAATCTCTTTAGCATAAAAATTTTTTTTTTATTTATCCTTACTCCAGTGCATGAACAGCAAATGTGCAAATTTGTTATTTTTGAGTTTTATGTACATAATACCAAATATTTTGAAATTTTAACAGACTATCCATTGCAAAAACAGTAAATGTAATCAGCCAATAGAATTCTTCAGAAGAGATTATACCAGTTTCACAAATGTGCAAACATTTACTATTCCACAACGCCAAAATAGCATGTCACATTTGTTGTTTTTATCATTAAAATGGCATTAAAAATTCATATATAATATGTAAAGAGACAAAATAGTATTTGTCACTTTGAGTTTTTTCTTTTTTAGTTACTTACCATCGATGTGTTAGCGACTAAACATGTGATGCAAGACTCACGACCACAATTTTATCTGTAAATGGGACTTACCAGCAAATTAATTATAAAACTATTACAAAGAGAATCTTGAGTTGAAAGTAATAATCCCAATACATCAGTATTCCCTAGTTAAACGCACACTTTAAGAGACAGAAAAATCCAGTAAGCGTGGAATCATAAGAATGGTAAATGTGACCTAACCATCATCAAATCTTCACTGGATTATTTTCTCTGAAGTGATGTAAAATTATTGGTTTACTCTAACAATCCACAAACACTTAATAATCTTAAAACCAACATCATCGAAAAAAGTGACTAAATATTGGTATTCCAGAATGAACGTTTTAAAGAAACGATAATAATGAGAGATGCAAATAGACAAATTTTTAAACTTATAGTAATTTTTTATCGTGTTAAGCAGGTCTTTTCCGTTATGTTACTATTATAAATTTGATGACATGATATAAATTATTTTAAATATTCATGTAATAATGGCACCTCATTTAACTAATAAGAGATATTTTTGACACAACGTGCTATCATTATTATTACAAAATAACTGAATTATGGAAATACTTATCAAGAAGTTTTCAAAAATCAGTACAACAATAATTTGTAATTGTATTTCATTTTAAATTTAAAATACCCAATGGTTACTTAGCTGATTAAATTAATCAGGATGATTCAATGACTTTTTAAATTAAATGATAACTTTTAAGTTCTATTTAAATTAAATAACAATGATGCAATGAATATTACAGCAATATATTTATATAATTTTTATTTAAGGTCATTTTAGTTACAAAATGTGCAGCTTTTTGAGGAACCTAGGTGTTATATTACAATATAATATGCCACCTGAATTACTTAAAATACTGTTAAAAGCTAAAATATACCTACTATACAACATTTATAATTAACTATATAAATACTTACAATTGGATTGTAAACAGATGAAAACTTAAGTCAATAAGTTTTACTTTGGCATTTGAAAGATATTATTTATAATAATTATTTTATTTTACTTATGAAGTTGATAATAATAATTGTAATGTACTAGTCAAATTATACATATAACAAGTCCCTAATAGCAAAACAATTATATTATAGTGAGGCGGACACCAATTAATAAGCTAACTTAAGGTTAATTTTTAGCATGTGTAAGAAAGTAAAAAATTAAAAATAAATCTTAATTTATTGAGTAACCCGTGCCCGCTTCCCTTAATAAGGATAATATACATAAGTCAGTTAAAGTAAATGGTTCGCGAAGTTTTTGTAAATCTGACAAGAGGAAGGCCAACTTTGATCGTTACCGATCCTCCAACAACAACTATTATACGTTTGAATAATAACTTCAACTTCATCGGGTAAAAATTTAAAAATCCGGAATTTAGCCCATTTGGAGAACTTTGATTCTGAAGAACAAAAAATATGGTATCATTCTGGTAAAATATCTTAAGATTATAAACATATAAAGTCCTGAGGTAGGCAACTTGTGTTACTGTAACTAGTAATTGCGTTGTAATCTTATGGTGTTTTAACAAAATTATGAATATCTTGCGTTCTTCAAAATCATTTTTTTTTCAAATTGGCTGAATTCCGGATTTTGAATTTTTACTCGATGAAATTCTAATTCAAACGTGTAATTGTAGTGGTTGGTGATGATCGGTAACAACTCAAGTTGGTGTTCTTCTTGTGAGTTATTCCATTGTCGGTGTCACAATTATTATAATTATTTCATCTCAATAAATATTAAATTATCGTATTAAGTAATATTGAGAAGCACTTGTAAACATATTATACAAAATTACATATCGCACAAAACATAAGTAAATACTTAAAAATATTATTATTGTATGCACAAAACAAAGTACTTGTATCAACATCGCATAGTAGGTACTACTAATAATTAAATTAAATGGAGTACTTACTACAGTACCATAATATCTTTTTGTATACCCGAGAATACTTCAAATTAATTGATTTTCTATCGTAGCATCGGCATGTACTTCATTTTATGCATACCATCAATAATAAATAGTATAAGGCTGAGTTAGACTCTCAAATTTATAAGAGGGGGTGAAACCAAGTTATTCAATAATAAAAACAGATATTTAAAAACAAAACGTATATTGCTAACTATGCGAATATGGGTAAAATTTAGAAAATAAATCCTGGCAGTGATGACGTATTGTGCAGAAACGACAATTAGTCCACACCGTTTACACGACAGCACTCGCACGTTCTCCTTCCATTACCCATTGCACAAATGAGAACCACATCTCTGCCACGATTAGTGTCAGAACTCTACTAATTCAGATTTTAGAAATGCTTACGCCCCCCCCTCTTTTTAATCCCGCCCATGATATCTAATAATAATATTTATATTATTTTCTACTTCACCGTTTCGTTTAGAAATTATTTTAAAAGTTTATAACCAAACACATCTTTTAATACAATTATTGAGCTTTTGAACTTTTTATAAAAGCCCTGTTTCTAAGATTTGTGCTTTCTTCTGTAGTATAACTATTGCTAATATTTTTCACATCAGAAGTTTCGTATAACGATGATTGAGTTATAAAACACACATTAGGAATCTTGCTACTATTTTTACTGTCAGCTTTAACTTTTTCCTTTTTGTGGTAAGCTTGTTTATAAAAATCAGAAAACAAGAAATAGAACATAACGGCGTGTAAACCAATCCACCATACAAAAGCCTTTGGATAATCGCATTCGATAAATAAAAGTTGAAATGCGTGAACCATCACCAAAACAAATTGTACCTAAATAAAAATAATTAAAATTAAATTTTCCATTGTATTTCAGTTTTATTTCAATTACCATTTGTAAAGTGGTTAAATATTTTTTCCACCATAAATATTTTTGCATTTGTGGTCCGAAAGCTGCTATAAGATAATATGCGTACATAATAATATGAACGAAAGAGTTTATAAATCCAAAAAATGTCGAATGTCCTCCAGGTGTAAATTTAACTCCAAACCAAACGGATAAGGGCATAATTCCGTGATGAATTACATGTAATGTTGATATATGGTCGTTTTTCTTCCTCAATACGAAAAAGAACTGAAATAGAATTTTATATTATAAAAAATAATTGTTTATTACAATTTTTTTTAAATAAACGATAAGGTATGCACTTTTTTTAAACTTCTTTCAAAATATCAAAATTTTGATTTAAAACTACCCACTCGAGATTAAATTTTAATTAAAATAAATTTAAAACTTCAGCCAATGGTTAACTTTAATAAGTAACTGCAAACCAATCAAATATCATATCGATAAATATTCAGTAAATTTGCTATATGAATTATACAACTTATTACTTACCGTATCAAAAAATTCGACAAATTTAGATATGAAATACCACCAAGATCCTGCTGCAGCCTAAAATTAAAAATAGTTAAGTTTGATAAAATTTAAATATTTTTAGGTTACCCTTAGAGCACTAGGATTATTTGAATAGTCTACAGGTTGACACCTATAGCTGTATTTGTTTAACCAACCAACCATTAAGGCCTAAAACAAAACATTTTTTGGATTAATAGAAATCATTTTTAATAAAAAGAATCATATTTTTATAAAACTCTAAAGCAGATAAAACTCACAACTATACTTAATGTTTTTGGTAAACTTTCAGAGCAGTTGTGCCCAGGATTCAAATTGGCTTCCGTATATTTTATCCCCGGATATAAAATTACCCTGGGAATAGTTTACCCATATAAAAATTGCTTAGAAAAATTTTACCTTCATTGATAAAATATAAGAATTTAAAATTTTTGCATACGAAGATGTATCGTAAAGCTTTGTTACATCTCAATAGTTACTTCGTGAAATCTGTGAGCTGGTGGTTTGTTTAGAGACTGACCGGAATGATTTAAAATTAAACAGTAGATTCGGAAGAGGTAATAAAAATACAACACAATTTGAATAGCTACAATATTCAAAAATTGAGCTGAAAGATGGGTTGCATAAAATATGGTGAAAGTTTACCTCATCAGTTAGGAAAACAGAACATTTTCGGAATGTAAGCTTAATGGGGTTCGCTGTACAATGGCAAGAAATGGAATATTGTCAAATTGTTTTGCATTAAAATTTATTGCAGCAAATGACAAAAAAGAAAAAAACAAAATCTTGGTGCTTTAAGCTTCATCCACAGAACGTCTTGAAGCGTCCAGTAGATATAATTGTGTCTGTTGGGCGGCTGTGGACATCGTGTGCTATGTGGGTAGCAAATACAGCGTGCTTTTACACTAGTTATAAGTTTCCTATTTCTTTTCAAGTTTTAGAACTAAAACTAAAAATTTTAATTAATTATGCGAAGGAATGCGTAGATACAGAGCCTCCATAAGGCCTTATCTAATCAAATTAATATGCATTTAAAATTATTATCTTAATTAATTATTATCTTTCAAACGGAAGTAAGTCAAATTTTGGCTTCGAGGACGATAACCAGGCATTTTCAAATGATAAACAAATGATAAATTCATCATGAATGCTGTTACAATGCGCAAATTCCGGTGAGAGAAAATCTTAATGGGGTTTTAACAAAGATAACAAAAGCGTTTAAGTTATGAACAAACATCAAATATCGATTAATTTAGCCAATAATAATCTATTGTAAGTTTTAATTTTTTACGATATTTGAGGTTTTATTAACTGCGCTTGCTGCATTATATTGAGGGTACGTGCGCTCGAGGTAAATAGCAGTTCGCAGTTTCGTTGGCTTAATAATCCAAATTTAGATAATGAGTTTGGCATAGGGATAATTTTATTTTAAAGAAAGCTGTTTTAGAAATCTCAATTTTCACAGGTTACCGATTAGACAGTTGCGTGGGCTTTGGGACTATTTTGTTTTAAATTTGTTATTTGTACCATCAGCTACCATAATTTCATTAAAATTTTTTTTAATTTGTAGACCTTACTGCCATTGCTTTATTGTTTTAGCTGCTTAAGTAACTATAATAAATTAAATAAAATATGAAATACATACCTCATAAAATAACCAAGAACTAATCACTACTTGAAATAAGTTATAGACGATAAGTACATTTTTAAGATTATATGGTTTTCTATTTTCCATTAGTTTTGGTCCAATTACTTTAACAAAACATGCATAGCTTAAACATATACACAAAGGAGTAATTGGAGAACTCATTAAAAACCAATTATTGACTCTTGGATCTATAAATAAAATCAATTATTCTTATACGCTAATAAAAAAGCAAAAATATTATGATGATAAAAGTGTAATGTAAAACTAAAAACTTGGTAACTTGGTAAAAAAACTGGGTAAAACTACCCAGTAACAGAGTTTAAGTGGTGCTTATTGATTAATTCCCAAATAAAAATCTATAAGATTTTTAACTATGGTGATTTGATCTTTGAAGCGTTTACTATTATGTAATGTATTTCAGCTAATAAATTATGAATTATTTTAAATAAAGTGTAAGTTAACGGGAATGTTTGTATATAAACTGTGACATATGTTTTAATCTTATTCTTCTTCTTTAGATATAACTACCCATGAAAATATTTACAATTAGCCCAATATTAACCCAGCATTTCACCACTGGAAGATCGTTGGTCCAATGCTGAAATGATAACATTGGTCCTACGGTTGGCGGCTAGCGTTGGTGCAACGTTGGCTCCCAGTTTTGGTCCTGTGCTGATTACAGGCAAAGTAACGGTAAATGATACTGGCCCAGCATTGGCCATCCATTGTATGCCGATACTTAGGCTGAGCACCGGCAAATCAACGGTAAATAGCCTTGGCCCAACGTCGATTCAAACATCGGCCGCCAACGACTGGTTGCCGATATTAAGCCGATACTGGCCCAGCATTGACCATCCACTGTACGCCGATCCTTAAGCTGAGCACCGGCAAAGCAACGGTAAACTCGACCGCAGCGTTGGGTGCCAACGGTCGGTTTACCAGTGCTAAGCCAAGCATTGGCCGTATTTTAAACGTCGGCAATATTTTCCCGGGTAATTACAATAATAATTACATATCGCAGTTTATATACGAGTACAAACAGGTAATTATAACTTGCAATTATTTGTTTAAAATTAATCATAATATAATTTTAACAAATCGTCGGCTGAGTATTGGTTTGTTCCATGTCCATTTCGTAAAAATGTAAAGTTCTTATGCTAAAAAGGTTCCCGAGTAACTAATTGTGCTATATCCGTATATATGAAAATATAAAATTCAAGTATAATGTTCATATTTTCATTTTATATATCTACATAAACGAATATGGTACAATTAACTACACAGGAAGCTTCGTAAAATAAGAATTTTAAATTTTTACGAAATGGACATGGAACAAACCAATACTCAGCCGACGAAATGTAAAACCCAAAATATTTTATATATTTTAATTTGATCAAAACTTTTTTTTATCTACAAATGATAAATAACCCACGCGTAAATATCGAATTAATATTTTAGTTAAAAAAGTGCTAGTCGGCCATCAAAACTTGTTTGTGAATAAATTAATAGCAAAATTTTGTCTTAGTTTTTTTTTAAATTTATGATTGAGAATCGTTTTTTTAATAAGAAAAAGGTATATTTGATTTTTCGGACGTCATATAGATACGTCATACCCTACAGAATTCCTATTCCAAGAAGAACAAATTAATTTCAAAATGTGTAAATTATACTTAAAATTTAAAAATAATTTAATTTACGTAAGGCAATTTTAACAAATATTTGATTTTAAATTTATTTAACACCTTAATATTTCGTGCTATACTAAAATTTAAGCGATCTGCTCTTAATTTGTTAAAGGTAATCTGCCGGTTATTAAAATATAAATACTGACTGCAAAAATTCAATTTTGGTCGTTTAGCGATAACCGTAAAACATTGCGGTCGTTTAAGTGTTAATGAATTGGAATGTGTAAAAATGTATGATAGAAACAAATTTGACTTACCACTTTTATTATCCATCAGATCATGATAACCATCAATAATATTTCTAACTAACTGTGACATTTTGAAATCTGAAAATTAAAAAAATATTGTTAAAATAATAATTACAATTATAAATTTTCAAAATATCCTACAGAACATGTAAACAGAAATATAAATTTAAAATACATACAAGAACAGGAACTAATAACATATAAATGAGGAAAGTTAACCCAAGCGAAAAAATACACCTTGTTGTTTTACAAATTTACCACCTCTTTTTTCTCGGCCAAAGACACATCAACAATAATAGTCATAGGGATCATTTTTTGCGTAGAAATTAATTAACTATTACATCAATATGTATTTTTTTAATATTTTTACGAGGTTATTTTTTATGGGTATTTGCATTAATCTTAGCCATGATTTTCTTAAAAGGGGTAAGTTTTAAATGAACACCCTGTATACGATATTTATTGTCTTTGGTACATTTGATACATTGAGTTCTGTTTATCAATTTACATCAAATTAATAATTTTTAAAATTTTATTAATTAGCTTCAACAGTGTTAACAAAATATATATGTTTATTTGTTTGTTTATTTAAGTTAGGAATTTTTATTAGGTACTTATTTAGTCCGGAAATAACCAATATTTTTGGCTACTTCAAAGTGTAATATAAAAAACGTTTACATTTCGGTAATTTTCGTAACTTTAATGAATCTTCTATTACAAATCGGTTCTCAAACAAAATAATATGCAGTTGTATCTATAAATTACTACTTACAAATTTTAAGCTTTTCGACAAAATTAAATACAAAAATGCAAAAGACCAAAGAAGTTAATTTTATTACTTATTTTTTTGGCCATTTTTCAATATTCGATTAAATGTTTGTTAACTTAACTCTCGGTTTTCACTTGGAATCTAATTCAGAAATTTTTGTGATATTTTTGAAATAACAATAAAACATATTTTTTTTAAATATTTTGTTTATAAATATATCAATACTAGCTGAACCCGGCCACGCGTTGCTGTGGCTCAGTCTGATATTAATTATTATTAGGAAAATAAATAAACGTATTGTAGCAAACATAGATTTACAAAGAGATAAAAAACATTTAAATTAATACTCTCTTTTGAGTTGCTGTGGTATGAAAGAAAATAATTTTACACCACTCCGTGCGGTTTGTGCGCCTCGGCTTCGCTACGCTCGCCTCGTCTTCCAAAACTTCGCCTTCGGGTGTAAAATCTCGTTTTACGTCCTTGGGACGAAAACTACGTATGTGTGCATATATATTATTAAATATATATATTTTTGCGCACAGTGCACATAAATTTGCTCCGAGCAACATGCGCGAGCGTTATTTGCTCCGAGCAACATACGCGAGCGTTATTTGCTCCGAGCAACATGCGTGTCACGTAGTACATGTATAAATGGTTTTTCATTGGTTAGTTACCATGTACTACATGAAAATGTTGTGTAAAATCCAATGAATGGATTGTTTTTAATAATTATAACATTATTAAGACTTTTCGGGTGGTGAAGGAGAAGCAAAGTTTTATTGAACTGAGTTCCAAAGACTACCATAATATCTACGCTAAAGTGTTCTGCGGTTTTTTTTGTAAATTTGTAGGAATAAAATAAAAAGTATATAAAAACACTGCGCATATATTGTCAGTTTTTAATTATTATTACTTTATTAAGACTTTTTTGGGGGGAGGAGACTTTTATTGAACCGAGTTCCAAAGAGTACAGAGTACCATAGTAATATGTAGGCTAAAGTTTTCTGCGCCGATTTATTATTGCACCGAAATGGGCCTATGCCGAACTGTACTCGCTCCGAATTGGGTCTGCGTCAAACAGTACTTGCGCCAAAAAAATTTTGCCGAAATGTGCTCTCGCCGAACCGAGGTATGTGTTGCCCCTGCTAAACACATTCCGGGGACACATTCTCGATGCCGACAATTCAAAAACTAATCGAAGGTTTCATTCAATGATTTTTTCTTGTAGCTGTAGCTGTAGCTGACACTTGGCATCTGCGGAGCAGATGCGGGCGATAGCCCGCTTATCTCCTTCATCTGGTTTTGAGACCTGACGTTGAGAATTTTATACTGGGATTTCAAACCCGAGGAGCGGCGTCGAGCCGGTGTCTTGTTTATTATTGCGCTATAAGGTAAGCACTGCGGGGCCGGAGGCTAACGGCGAATTGTCCGCTCGTGCACGCACGCGTGAGATAATCCCCGCGCCCGCGGCGGCGCGATGTGCTCACCTTGGGCCCCTTCTACAATAACAGAGCTTCAGTCGCGCCGTTGCTACAGCGTTTTTATTAAAATATAAAAAAAAATTTTTTACAATTTACAAATTCAACAATAATCTAACAATAGGCGCTGAAAGAAAAAAAAATTAAAAACACAAGCTGAAAAAGAAGAAGATTAATTGGACAGGACAATGACGGATATTTGTAACCTCCCCGAGGCAGCGTGAACACTCCTCACTGGAACACGTCGTCCTCGGAGTCAGTGTCTGAATACGTGACATCGGGGGCTGTGGTCGTTTTTCATTGGTCAGCCCATTGGCGTTCCAATAAACGACTTTTAGGGCTGCGGAAAAAGTTGTCGAGAAGTGATGGCGTGAGCTGAAGAACAGGAAAGAAGTTAGTCGGACCTGGCGAAATGGCTGAGGGTTTCCTGGATCTCCTCGGAGGACATTCCAAACCTGACGAGCTCCAAGGTAACCCTGGCTATTTCTCGCTTGGAAGCGGTAAATCTACCGTTGCCGTCGGTAGGAAGATTATTAGAAGGCTTGTCTTTTTTGGGAGCCTTAGATACATTCTGGGGAGAAGCTGGTTGGGTGAGTTTTGACCGGGTCACCTGGACGTTCTGGGAGAGGGCTGATTGGGTGGGGTTCGACCGGGTCACCTGAGCGTAAGAACGTTCATTGGTGACCGGTTTGTACCGTCTTGCTTGGTTGTTGAGGGGAACTGGTCGAGAGGAAGCTTGCGCTCTCCACATTTTGGGGTACGATTTGCAGCCCTGGTAGCTAGCTGGGTGGTTACCACCACAGTTAGTGCAGGTTGCCGTACCCTTGGGCCTGCTGCACTCGGCTGTCCAGTGCAAGCCTGGACATTTTACACACCTGGGTGTGGCCTTGCAACAACTCTGAGCATGGCCGAAAGATTGGCAGCGATGGCACTGCCCAATCTTAGTTTTAGCGTAGGGCACTTCTATTTTGACGCATATGTCATGAACCCTATCCTCGTTAAAAATATTGGCGGAGGTCGATGTCTTGGGCATGGTGACCATGAGAAGAGGAAGAGGTCTCCTGCCCCGACTGCTCCTCATTCTGCCCACTGTGCAGTCGTAACCCTTTGCAGTAAGGTCCTCTTGGACCTCTTTTACGTCTATGTTGATGGGGATGCCCCTAATAACCGCTTTTAGGGGCTTTTCCTCTCTCAACTGCTGGAAATACCATCCACCTTCTTCGGGAGTAAGTACTTCCTCGAAGTACTTATATATCGCCCTGTAGTCGTTTTCGCTGGCGGGAGTGATGCTCAGTCCGCCAGCAAGTAATTTAGCTTTTGTGAAGCGGATCCCACGCTTCCCGAATTCACTCTTTATGCTGCTCCACTTGGCAGTATCCCTTAGAACTAACGGAGGGATTCTGGTTTTAAGTGGAACGGCCAAAGGGGATTCTTGACGGGTCGTCTGGCTAGGGGCTGGAGGAGTGTTACGTGATTTATCTATACTTGAAGTGGGGAGTGATTGGTCGGATAGTTCTTGCTCTTCCAATTGGATGGTCTGCTCGTCTACCAACATTGGTTGGATGTCGAGCACACCCGCCAATTGGGAGCCAATAAAGTCCTCTAGTGGAGAGGATTTTTTCTTGTAGCTGTAGCTGACACTTGGCATCTGCGGAGCAGATGCGGGCGATAGCCCGCTTATCTCCTTCGTCTGATTAGAAACCTGACGTTGAGAATTTTTTACAGGGATTTCAAACCCGAGGAGCGGCGTCGAGCCGGTGTCTTGTTTGTTATTACGCTATAAGGTAAGCACTGCGGGGCCGGAGGCTAACGTCGAATTGTACGCGCGTGCATGCACGGGTGAGACAATCCCCGCGCCCGCGGCGGCGCGATGTGCTTACCTTGAGCCCTTTCTACAATAACAGAGCCTCAGTCGCGCCGTTGATACAGCGTTTTTATTAATATAAAAAAAATAATTTTTTACAATTTACAAACACAACAATAATCTAATATTTTTTCTTGTAGCTGTAGCTGACACTTGGCATCTGCGGAGCAGATGCGGGCGATAGCCCGCTTATCTCCTTCGTCTGATTAGAAACCTGACGTTGAGAATTTTTTACAGGGATTTCAAACCCGAGGAGCGGCGTCGAGCCGGTGTCTTGTTTGTTATTACGCTATAAGGTAAGCACTGCGGGGCCGGAGGCTAACGTCGAATTGTACGCGCGTGCATGCACGGGTGAGACAATCCCCGCGCCCGCGGCGGCGCGATGTGCTTACCTTGAGCCCTTTCTACAATAACAGAGCCTCAGTCGCGCCGTTGCTACAGCGTTTTTATTAATATAAAAAAAATAATTTTTTACAATTTACAAACACAACAATAATCTAATAGGCGCTGAAAAAACAAAATTTAAAAACACAAGCTGAAAAGGAAGAAAATTAATTGGACAGGACAATGACGAATATTTGTAACCTCCCCGGGGCAGCGTGAACACTCCTCACTGGAACACGCCGTCTTCGGAGTCAGAGTCTGAATACGTGATGTCTGGTATTGGGTTGCTTTGTTGGGGTGATCTAGGGTGGGGAGGCAATACAACTGTTTTAGGGATAATTATATCCTTGGGCCTAGGCGTCCTTGGGTAGTCGTTAGTGTCGTAACGACCCAGGGCTTCGATGAGTGGATTGTGGCAGTCGGAGCTTTTCAAGTACAATTTAGATGTTAGGTCTTTTATGAAAGAATCCAGGGGCTTGACTCCGGAAGCTGCCTGGAGTTGTCTATTAGTGACAAACCATGGGGCGTCCATGGCTTGTCTTATGCAGACGTTTTGCATGGTTTCCAATCTTTTCATTTGATTAGAAGATGCGAACCCCCATGCCGGGACCGCGTACGTAAGGACCGGGCGGATGACCGCCTTGTAGATCCTGATCCGATCTTTGTGGCGCAAGCAGCTATTTCTACCGATCAGTGGAGCAAGGGAGCCCTTAAGGGCTTTAGCTTGGGATACACAGTTCGCAATGTGTTTGGACCAGCTTAGTCTTGGGTCGAGGGTGACCCCGAGATATTTGACGGAGTCTTTCCAAGGAATTACCTCGCCAAACATCTCGATTTTGTCGGGAGGGTGTCGTTTTCTATCGAACATGATAGCTTCGCTCTTCCCCGGGTTTACTACAAGTCTCCACTTGTAGAACCAGGGTTGAAGAAGCTTCAGCGTATCACGAACGATAGTAACGTTCCTCTTTCGTCTCGGGTGAGTTGTAACGATCGCAGTGTCGTCAGCGAAAATACCCATCGTTACGTTTTGGGGAATGGGAATGTCGTGGGTATATATGTTGAAGAGCGCGGGGGATAAGATAGATCCTTGGGGCACCCCTGCGTGTATAGGTCTAATCGTGGAGAATTGGGCATTGATTTTGACACGGAAGGTTCTGGCACACAGGTAGGATGTGATAAGCCTCACTAAGCTTGGATTAACTCTAGCCATGTAAAGCTTATACAGTAAACCTGTGTGCCAAACTTTGTCAAAGGCTTTGGCTATGTCCAGCAGGACAGCCAAAGCTCTATGGCCTCTGGAAAAACCTTCCGTAATCTTTTCTGTTATTCTAAGAATTTGATGGGTGGTCGAGTGACCCTGGCGAAACCCGAACTGTTCGTCGGGGAGGATGCCGAGCCTTTCCACCTCGTCAAGAAGGCGGGAGAGTATGATTTTCTCCGCTATCTTGGCGATGGAGGAGAGGAGAGATATCGGTCTGTAGTTGAGGGGATTGGACGAGCATTTTCCCGGCTTCGGTATGAGGATGACATCTGCCAACTTCCACCTGCCGGGAAAATGCTTCAGTCTAAGTATGGCATTGATAATTGCAGTTAGCGCTGATATGGCCTTTTTAGGAAGGTTTTTCAGCGCTAAGCTGGGAATTTGATCAGGACCGGGGGCTTTCCTGGGGGAAATAAATTTTATGGCACTCTTTATTTCAAAATAAGAGGCGGGAGGGATGGGATCGGGGTCGGCTTGCATTAATCTGTCTTGCACCGTCTTGTTAATCTTATCGATATGTTTTAGAAGTTCACGGTCGGACGTATTTACCTTGTTCGGGGAAAACTGTTCCTGAAGAATATCGGCGAACAGTTCGGCTTTGTCCAGGGGAAAGTAAGCGAGGGAGTTATCTGATTTTTTGAGGGGGGGAATAGAGGAGCGAACGCCTTTAAGGGATTTCACCATGCTCCAAGCTGATCGGTTTTGGAAGGACAAGTTTTCGATCTTGTCCGCCCATTTGTCGCTTTTGTACTTCGCGAGTTCGGATGTGAGTTGCGTCCGAAGCTCGGAAGCACGCCTGATGTCGTCGGGATGCCAAGTGCGTTTCGCCACCTTGTGGGCACGCCGCTTAGCGTGGATAAGGTCCAGTAAATATTTAGGGACTGCAGGGCGGGAATAGGGAGTGGAAGTTGTCTTTGTTGCGAAACTGATAGAATCATTGATGGCTTGCTCAAAGCTAACAACGTAGTTCTCCAGTTCCGCAACAGTATTGATGATGGGGATTTTGCCCAGGTTCAAGCGGAGGTGGTCCTGGAAAGCGGGCCAGTCCGTCTTGCTATGGGTCTTGTCGGGGAGCGGAGCACCGTGGGTGGGGACACCCAGGGTGAGAAGAACGGGGTAATGATCCGAAAGTAGGTGTTCACCTACTTCCAGTTGGTGCTGGAGGAGGAAGTTTTTAAAGATGACTATGTCGAGCACATCTGAGGAATGGTGAATACTAGAATAATGGGTAGGGTCGGTTGGGGCGTCTATCGTGAAAGGGAATTGTTCTGCAAGAAGTTTGAGTTTGCGTCCTATTGCATTAGTGGCTCTCGAATTCCAGGCGGAGTGTTTGCAGTTTAGGTCACCGGCAATGACGTGCGGGGTGTCTCCGCTGCTTTGAAGAAGCTCGGAAACGTCTTTGGTGCAATCAACGTCGGGCCTGTTGTATGCTGCTGAAATGTGTATCAGACCGTGATTGGCTAGAGGAACGCCAATCGTAGTTGATTCCATATCTGCAGCAATGGTCGGGATACGATGGTGGGGTATTGTCTTTTTGACATAAATAGCTGTACCGCCTTTTCTGGCATAGGTACGATCGTCGCGGTAAAGATCGTAGTTGGGGATATTAGCTCGGGTAGCCTTTTTGAAAAACGTCTCCGTTACCAGTAGAAGATCGAGGTCATGGTTGGCAGCAAAAATCTGCAGAAGGGACCGTTTCTCATTGGTCAGACCATTGGCGTTCCAATAAACGGTTTTTAGGGCTGCGGGAATTGTAGTCGTCATGAAATCTTATGAGCGATGGCGTGGGCTGAAGGACAGGAAAAAAGTTAAACGACTCTGACAAACTGTTCGAGGGTTTCCTGGATCACCTCGGAAGACATTCCAAATCTGATGAGTTCTAGGGTGACCCTAACTATTTCGCGTTTGGACGCGGTGAATTTACCGCTATCGTCTGTAGGAGGGATGTTGGAAGGCTTGTCTTTTTTGGGAACCTCGGATGGTTTCTGAGAGGGGACTGATTGGGTGGGCTTTGATCGGGCCTCCTGGACGTTTTGGGAGGGAGCTGGTTGGGTAAGGTTTGACCGGGCTACCTGAACGTAAGAACGTTCATTGGTGACCGGCCTGTACGAGTGTCTCGGTTGGCTGTTGAAGGGAGTTTGTCGAGGGGGAGCTTGTACTCTCCACATTTTGGGGTACAATTTGCAGCCCTGGTAACTAGCTGGGTGGTCGCCACCACAGTTAGTGCAGGTTGCCATACCTTTGGGTCTGCTGCACTCGGCCGTCCAGTGCAGGCCTGGGCACTTGACGCACCTGGGGGTAGCCTTGCAGCAGCTCTGGGCGTGGCCAAAAGATTGGCAGCGATGACACTGCCCAATCTTGGTTTTTGCGTGAGGAACCTCGATCTTAACGCGTATGTCGTGAACGACATCCTCGTTGAAGATGTTTGCGGAAGTCGTTGTTTTAGGCATGGTGACCATGATGAGGGGAAGGGGTCTCCTACCCCGACTGCTCCTCATCCTGCCCACCGTGCAGTCGTAACCTTTAGCAATAAGGTCCTCTTGGACCTCTTTAACGTCTATGTTGATGGGGATGCCCCTAATGACTGCTTTTAGGGGCTTCTCCTCTCTCAACTGGTGGAAATACCATCCTCCTTCTTCGGGAGTAAGTACTTCCTCGAAGTACTTGTAAATCGCCCTATAGTCTTTTTCACTGGCGGGAGTGATGCTCAGTCCGCCAGCGAGCAATTTGGCTTTTGTGAAGTGAATCCCGCGCCTCGCGAATTCAGCCTTTATGCTTTTCCACTTAGAAGTATCCCTCAGCACTAACGGAGGGATCCTAGTTTTGAGTGGAACGGCCAAAGGAGATTCCTGACGGGGCGTCTGACTGGGGGGTGAATAAACTGGGAGAGTGACATGGGGGTTGTCGATGTTTGCAGAGGGGAGTGTTTGATCGGGTAGTTCATGGTCTGTCAATTGGATGATCTGCCCGTCTACCTCCATCGGTAGGTTGACGAGCTCACCCGCCAATTGGGAGCCAATTAAATCCTCTAGTGGGGGGAGGTTAACAAAATTATCCGTTACATTGGTACTTACCTGTCCGTCACCAATCGGCTTCTTCATCTTTTTGGAGGATCTGTCGCGGCTGCGTGACACACTACTTGAGGCAGGTCTTGATTTTGATTTTTTGCGCTGCTTACGCCTGGTTTCACGATCGCGTTTTCTCTCATCTTCCTTAGGCATATCTTGCAGTTTTGTTTGGTTGGATTCGGTCTTTTCAAATCGATTGGCCGGTATAATGGGCTCCTCCTTATCCGGCTCTTCAGTGGACATCGTGGCTTCTTCACTTTGCACGGTTACAGGGTTGTTCAAAACAACCTTTTTTCCTTTAATCGCGCTCTGCCTTTTGGCCTCGAACTTTTCCAGGCTCGAGGTGATCAGGTTCTTGTAACCCATCAGCTTCTTATGAGTGCTGATGGCGTCATCGTAAACCGCCTTTACCCTTTGGTAAGAGCGGCTATCCGGTCTTTCGCCCAAACTTTGATAAAACGCCTTCGTCGGGCTCGATCCATACGCGTCTAATTCCTTTTTTGTCTTGGCTGCCAGATTGGCCTGCTCCAATAGGGAATCCTCTAAATTGGCTAGCATGCGCTGGAGTTCCACTTCGGTTAAATCGGATAACTTCTTGGAGCTTGACATATTCTTCGATGACAGTTTGAGTCTTGGCAGGGAATCTAGGGAATCTGTTTTTTTTTTTTTCATTTTCTTGTTGGTGAATGGATTTATGCCGACAGTTGCACATAACATAACTTACAACATATGTAGGTATCGCCCTCTACCGAACACAGTACGAAACACAGAGCATGAAATGAATTTTCTTCATAAATGGTTTTTTTTGTACATTTTTAGGAATAAAAAGTATATAAAAACACTCTTATATTCAAATGCAACGTTGTGTGAAAATTTGAATTAAATCCATCGAGTACTTTTTGAGTTTTGACGACACAAACATGCGGTCTCTGCATTTTTATACATATAGATAGATAGATAGATAGATAGATAGATAAAATGTTATAAATGCATATTATAAAATATATAAAAAATAACCTTCACTATCAAAACCCATACCATAAATTTTTAACGTAAAATTTGTTATAAAACAGTAATAATTATTGTTACGGTAATTTTTTTACATTAGTTTGAAAATATTAAACAAACGTTAAAAATTATACACTGTTTGATTTCTTATTACTTTTTCAATCGCGTAAAACCCAAAATTTTAAGTTAGTATAGTTTAAATCACTTTGTTTTGGCGTGATATCTATTAACTATTACATTTAATTGTATTAAATCATTAAATAATAATAAAAAAGATAATAAAAAAACTTGATTTGTAGAATACGTCACCTGTGTCATAAGGTAAAATCTTACATTCGTTCTTTATACATATCTTGAACTTTGTATTTTTTCTAACTTTGCATTGAAGCATTTTAAATAAAATTAAGTTCTTAATTTTAAATAAATAAATCAAATAAATTAAAATGTTGACCCAATGATGACAGTTTATTGTCATTAGACATTTGAATGAAAGTAACATTTTTTTGGGTTCTTATTTCTATTGTTCAGAACTTTACACACACTATTTTTTCTATCATTGTAAACAAAAAAATTTTAATCGTTGGATGTGTTGCAAAAGTGAGAGTTAGGAATTATTTAAGAATTAAAAAAAGTTAATGGTCATTAATTTTCAGTCTTTCAAAAGAATTAGATTTCAAAATAAAAATATTTTATTTAAGAGGGGCACTTTTTTCAGGGCCATTTTAATTTAATCAACAGATGGCGCCTACTTAAATATTTTTATAAAATAAGAGGAATTTGCTATATTTAAAATATAGCAAATTCGTTGAGATAATACTATTCTATAAACAATATTCTTGATCTTAAGCTATTTTGAGTTCGTATTGAGTATGTAAAAACACACTCACTTACAAAAGAAGATAATTAAACTTTAATTATGAATTGTGTTTTTATAAATAAATATTACGAACTCAAAATAGCTTAAAATCAAGAATATTGTTTATAGAATAGTATTATCTCAACGAATTTGCTATATTTTAAATATAGCAAATTCCTCTTAATTTATAAAAATATTTAAGTAGGCGCCATCTGTTGATTAAATTAAAAGGCCCCTGAAAAAAATGCCCCTCTTAAGCAATTTAAGCAGGTACTCTTGAAAGTCAACGAATTCAATAAGGTCATTTAAATAAACGTGTTGCATACACAATTTTTTCAAAAAACAAGCAGAAATATCTTGGTAATTTAATGAAAATATTTGGAAAAGTTATCCAAATCCACCAACTAATAAAATAACCACTCCAAGTTTATCATATGAACAAACACCAAAATGTTAAAATTTTGTCGTGCTAAATGTTTTTTTGTCATTCGTTAAAAATTACTAAA
Organism: Rhagonycha fulva; assembly: GCA_905340355.1. Taxonomy (NCBI): domain Eukaryota; kingdom Metazoa; phylum Arthropoda; class Insecta; order Coleoptera; family Cantharidae; genus Rhagonycha; species Rhagonycha fulva. The sequence continues at coordinate 9,215,366 of HG996559.1, forward strand.
ATTTTGAATACACCTATCATAAGAGTACTATGATGTCAACTGCTCTTCCAAAGAAATGTAATGTCAACGGTTAGATAGAACAAGTGGTATTAATAAACAATTATAAAATTAAGTAATTAAAGTATTATTAATTATTTTCCATTAACATGCCTATTAGTGCTTTTAAATGCTTATACAGTACTTATTTTAATTACATTTCATTTGTAAAATTACTAAAATTTGTATTATTTGTTCTAATAAAGCTTCAATTATCCATTTACGTAGTAAGAAAACTATTAAAAAAAAATTTATTCTCAATTTTAAATTAAATTTAAATTGTAAAAAAGAATTTTTTCCAAAAGAGAAACAGACAAGCTTCGATCCCGATTTTATTTGTAACAGATATAAATATAAATGATACTTATCAATTGAAAGATATTTTTTTATAGTCTTGTGTAGTCTAAATTGTTAAATTATTAACTCGTGATAATAAACAAAAATAATATTTTTTAAATTATTCTGACGAAGAGACGAATTATTTTGATTATTATAATTCGATAAATTTAAAAAAATTATTTTTATTTATTGTAATGGTCTAACATCGTTAAAAAATTACATGAAATATTTTCTTCTTCTTTTTGGTCAATTTAAATTTTTTGTAAACTTTGCCCGAGAGTGTCCTTGCTCCTCGCCGTGGTTATTGGCCTCGGCTACGCTTTGAGAAAGCAATGGTTTACAATTAAGTTTTGCAAAAAAATTCTTGATTATCAATATTAATTTTTATAATGTATTTAAATTATATTATGATCAATTTGTAGTATTATTGATGTAGCTAATCAATAGTGTGCATTAGGTGTAATTATAATATTATCCAGATGTGCTCTTTTTTTAATAATCGTAATTATATTCTTGTCAGACCCCGTGTACACGAGTCTAACGATTCCTGCTAAATTGTCGCACGTTAAACTGTCAGCGATGAATTGACGTTGTTTATCAATTTTAAATATAATTTTTATTTACCGTCCTTGCAAAACACTTGTTGACGCCATTAAACCATTATACCGTTCTTTTCAGAATTGTAGCAATAGGATAAAAGTTCATAGATCGTAGTGAATACGTATGTATTACGAATATCTCAAAAACTAAGCAAGATAAAATTTAACTATAAACTAAATTATAGTAATAATTGGTATAGCTTATCGAAACTATCATTGGCCTAATTGCTGACTCCATGTTGACATTATGGTCAATTGAAATTTTTTCCTATAATTTCACAAATTTTTCAAAAATGTTAAAACCGATGTTTGAGTATTGTGGACATTCTCAAAAAGGTACAGTTATTCTAACTGACATCTTATTTGAAAATACAAATAACTTTTTTACCAGTCCAAAAAAAATTATGAACCTTAGCATAATATAGACATATCAGCTGCAGGAACCTTTCATACCAAAATAAATAATGTATGAACATTAGGAGTCAGTAGGTGATATTAGTAATTTTTGATATTTTTCTTTCTCTTCGAGGTAATTTAAAATAAACACATAATATATTTTTATTGATTTAGTAATATTTGTTTACTTTTAAATTTAAATTTTTAAATTTGTATTCATATCAATGTAATATATTATTCTAAATTTGAGAATCAGTTAATTTATTATTAGTTTTATCATGCTAAAGTGATTACAATAACAACAATTATTTATGTAAAGTGAAAAAAATGATGTGAATACAAATTTAAAAATTTAAAAGTAAACAAATATTACAAATCAATAAAAATTCGTTTAAATAAAATTAAACCTTTTTACTTTGCTGATAGCGATTATTTGAATGGATCAAGTAGATCACGTGGCAATATATTTTTAATTGTTGAGGTAAACAACATTGAAGTTTTCTATACTCAAATAGCACTGGTCAACAATCAATGATGACGAAATAAACTAAATTTGATTAATATTGAAGCGCTAAACGATAATTCGACCTTTAAAACTATTATTTTTGCTTTAGATGTTTATTGCTTTTGGTTTTTATAAAAATCAAAATTTTAATAATGCGAAGACAGCTCCTCTATATTGGCCAATATTTGCTCAAACTTCATTATGGAATGGAGTAGAAAACAAAAAGTGTAAACAAAAATAAATCAATCCGATTGAATTGTATAAATTAAAGTGAACTACAAAATAACAATAACTCAAAAGTCGATGTGATGTCTAGGGAGATGTTGAATATATTTAACATCTTTAAAAACATAACATGCTCCTTTTCCTAAGCCTTTAAAATAATTAAATTTAAAAATCCCCCGAAATCACAAAACAAATATTAAATTAATTATTTTTGGGAATTGGAAAAAGTTTATTTATATTACTTTTAAGGTCAATGTTTTCTCATAACTTTATTTTGTACTTTTTAAGACGAAAAGCAAAACTTCTTTTATTTTTTTCAAAACTGTAATAGTTAGAAGTTGAATAGTTTTGGAAGAAGCCGAATCTCTTCTTTGAGAAAATTTTACTTTTTAATAAGATAACATTGCAATGCATAACCAGCATAACCCTAAAGCAGGGGTTTTTAACCGGGGGTCTATGAACCCCTAAGGGGTCCGTGTAGTAATCGCCGAAGATCCATGGCGAGCCTGCCTAAAGGCTCTTAAATTATTTTTTTTAATTAAAAAGAAATTTTTGCAGCCCATCCAAAACGGCTCCTCAATTTGACGTTATAATCCGGCGCAAGCAGCAGCAATCGTCACACTAACTATGTGACAATATTATGTAAAGTTCGCAAACAATAAAACCTAGTAAAAGTAAAATCTTTTTTTCGTTATTTCAGGTTATAAATGACCTCTTTATGTATCTGTTTTGAGACCTATAAAAGGGGTCTTTTCTCAAAAGGTCACCTCAAGGGGGACCAACCCGACCATAAAACTAACTTTTATAAGGTCCTAGGACCTATAAAACTTAACTTTATAAGGTCCTAGGACTTATAAAAACAGTCCTTGTTGGGGTACCTGCCCTCCTCCTTCAGGAGGGTGAACTCCTGTTTTTCGCTTATGTTGTTAATAACTTGACAAACAACTTGCGATCTTCACGCCATCTACCGATAGTTATATCAGAGCAAACAAATCGTGAATTTTGTGGGATATTATCCCCAAAATAACGAAATTACAACACCTTTAGTTAAAAAATTGGCAATTAAATTAAGTGTTACTTTATATTTATTTACAAAATCATAGATTTAGATAAAATCCGACAAAATTCGAGATTTTATTGCAATAATTGCATAACGTGACCCATCCGTCCGTCAATACGACGGACCGTCCGTTATTTCAACATGCTGTCCATCAGACCAAATTGTCCGTCGTTCGGAAATTTCAAAAGAAAATCATCCTTTTTCGCTCCAAAGAGACAAACATTGATCAATGACTTGCAAGCTTCACGCCATCTATCGATTGTTATTTTAGAGCTATTATATAAAATCGCGAATTTTGTAGGATATTTTTCCTGAAATAACGAAAAATTGTTCATATCACTCGGGCGATAAGGGTTTTCATCCTTCGGTCGATTATTCACTCGCCGCTGCGCGGCTCGTCTCATAAACTTTCGCCCGGCGGATGAAAAGACCCCCTTTATCGCCCTTGTGATATAAACTACTATTTTTATCTCTTCAGAAGGGGTCCGTGGGCCTTTTGAAATTTTGAAAGGGGTCCATGACTACAAAAAGGTTAAGAACCCTTGCCCTAGAGTCACAAAAGTCACTAATTTATTATAGCCAACACAATAAAGGTTGGTACATTTTTTATTTCAAAAATTAATTTTTTAAAACACTGTTACTAAAATCATTGTTAGTTATGGTTTAATTAATTGTTATGCATATAGTTGTTGTTTCATTGTGTACACCAATGGGTTTACAATAAGACATTTCAACTTTTCCTTTTTAATTTTTTTTTTTTAGTTCATTTCCACATCTAGGGTTTTCTACCTATTATATAGTTTATTTTAGCCACAAAGAGTGTCTTTTATTGTTGACACGTTAAATTATAATAAGAATTAAAATAAACAAAAAGTTTGGACCACCTAAGCATAAATACGTTATTGGGTATATTAAAGGTAATTTACAAACGATGCATGATATTTTCTAAGGTGTAGTATAGATAAATAACGACATACCTGATAGCACACGTTCATTTGCACTTTTAAAAACAACATACATAGGAATTACTTTTACGCATTCGATGATGTTTACTTCACTTTCTTGTCCTTCATGAGAAGTTTCTTTATTGGCAAATTAAAATATGGCTTTAAAATAACCATGCAGTTATTTCCTATTGCAGTTGCATATTTTCCGGAAAAATTTCAATTAAAAATTAAGTGCAATAATAACTATGGTTTAAATATTTTAAAATAAAAAAATTATTAACTTATGAAATTACTAATAAATTCATGTATCTTACAATTAGTCTAGAAAATTTTTTTTTTTATAGTTTTAACCTCATTTCTGAATTGCAGTTGTTTTAATTTCAATTAAATTTACACGAAACCTATTGGGGCTTACAACCTTAGAAACGGAAGTGAAATAATGAAATTGAAAAAGGTTTTAAAAAATTTGATTGCCTTGTGCAGTCTTCAGTGATTAAAAATGTTAAGGTCATAAAGAGCAAAATTTAAAGTACCTGCGGTTAATAGGGCCATGCTAAAGTTTATAACCTTTTTTGCAAAGGAAAAATAGTTATTTGAATGTTAGTATAATTCTTTAGAAATGTAACCCAATAATCAAACTGCAATTTTGTCATTTCTGAAAAATTTCCATTAGTAAGTTATAAGGAAAACAAAAGCAACTGTCTGTATTGTGAATGAGATGTTAGCATTGTGGCTAATGGTAATTTCTATAAAACTAATAAGGCCCCCTTACCAATAGTATATTATAGCAATAAATTTAGAAAAATTTGTGACATATATGGCCAGACTCGCAGTCTAAAATAATTTTCAACTGTGTGGAATCTCAGTAATACCTCGCGATCTCAAAACGCTCTTTTTAAGAAGACAGCATTTATATCACGCGGAGCTCAACGTGTTAACAATAAATTCAATTAAATTTTCATTTCAAACACACCTTTAGAATCCATTAAACCTGCCATTGCAAGGAAATGGTAACTATGGTCAATGCAAGTCTCTTTCAATTAACTGAAAGAATATTGAAGAGTAATTTTGAATCAGTATTTATCTTTGGAGATATATGGACCAACAAAGAAAGGTAAACCAAGTTTAGAATTTGATATTCTACTGCAGAAAATTCTTAAAAAATTTTGACTTGCTGGTAACATAACTAATACTATCTTAACGGAATAACGGAATTTGTAACATTTTTAACACTTTCCGTTTTGATCATGCATTTTAATGCAGTTTAACAGTTACTTTTTTTGTAGTAATAGATTAATAGAGTAATAGATTAAAGTACTCAGATCAGCTACAGTAAGTAATCATCAATTGTCATTAATTACTAAATTATTTAAAAATTCGTTAATAAATCTGTAATTTTTATTAAAAACGTTTAAAAAACAATTAATTTGTATCCAATTAATATCATTATTCATTAGTATGCGGAACTTGCTCGGAATTCTTAAAATTTTTAAAAATTCTATTATTTATTAATAAATAACTAAACTCATAAAGCTCAAAAAAATGAGAGGCCTATTTAAGCTCAAACGTTTGCCCAAAATTTAGTTTTCAAATGTAATTGGGGGGAGGAGAGGTAACAACTTGTACATCATTAAAAATACTTTTTGAACTAAAAAATACTGAAAGATAATTTATTCACAAACGTTTTTGTTATTCAATAACGTCAGATGACAGTCAGATGACGTTATTAAATTTGTAAATATATAAAAAGCGTTTATAAATAAATTATATTTTCAATATTTAATATATGTTATTATTTTACATCATCATAACAATACTTACATTTCAGTTCTACACTTTTAGTTAATCTAGAACTGAAATAAATACACCTAAATAAACAAAACATAATATCAACATTTGTAGAACGTTCAAATAAAGTTAAATAAAAGCTGTTCAATAGTAAGTATTTTAAAAAAGTAAAAAAATTTGTGTTTGTTTCTTTGTCTGCCGTTGTCAACGGCAGTAAAAGATATTTTAACTAAAAGTGATAAAAGAAGTAAAACTACATATTTGTCATAAAAGGTATGCATAAAAATTATCATAAAAAAAATGGTTAATATAATATTAATATATGTATAAGTCCCTTTAATTATTTAAATCGTAAAAAATATTCCCTACATTATTTTATAAAGAGCAAAAATGTCACTTTTCCTGTTTAAAGATTTAAATTTTAGAAAAACAAAAGCAAATTATTTTATGATAAAATTGAAACACTAAATAGTTAAGGGTCTGATCTATCATTATTACGAGAACTTTTTAAATAGATGGCGCAGTTACTGACATTTACAATTTAATTTAAAATTTCTTTTTTACACAGAGTCAAATGGCAATAAATTGTAGATTCAACGGGTCTTTTTCGATTTCTTCAAAGTGCTTTTAATGTAGTAATAAGAAAAGTAAATTCTTTAATTAATCGACAATGAAACAAGTAAGCACGCATTTTTTAAAATCATACAAATTATCGTTGAGATAAAACTTTTTGATAAAAAAATTAATCAAAATGTAAATCAGTTATTAATTTATTATTATATTTTTTACCACCAATTTTGAGCTGTTAATGAAGTTTTGAAACGGTTCTTAAAATTGCACCCTTAATATAATTTTAAAGTACTAAAATATAAACTAAGATTTAAATAAGCTTTCTGAAATAGTTAAATAATATTATGGGTATATATATATTTTTTTATATATTTTTTTAAATAATAGGTGTGAGGCGGTATGCAAATTTATTTATGGCGATCTAGATATAGATCACTTACAATATTTATTAAACAATAATGTACAAATGAAATAATAATAATAATGATATGCTTACATAATACAAAGTTTAAGGAGATAATTGGTTAAGTATTCTGATGTTCAATAAGTATACGTTATAATATTAAGATATAAATTTATGTACCTGTTTCCATGTATTTGCTTATATTAAAAACATATAATTATTACTAAAGCTTACGAAATAATTTGAACTTGGCTTATTTTAATTTTTAAAAGTAATTTTAGACTCTGCGTGTCATAATAAAATTCATAATTTAAGGTCCTTTTTAAATTCTACACAAAACACTGTAAATTAAAGGTTAATTTTTGTAAGAATATCTGGTAAATGTGCTAAATTCTCAGGTATGATCGTGCAGTATAAAAAAACCCTGTTGTTTAATGTGTAATCTCAACCACCAGCGACAACAGTACATAATCCCTGTTGGGTCACCCATCCAAGTATACCTATATTACACAAGCCGCATATTGCTTAATACTTTTCAGTGTGTTAAGGCCATTGTTTTTCTATAAATAAATTGTGTTTTACATTTGTAAATCAATTAAAACGACTTTTTCAACCTAGCCAGCACCCAAACATCTGTAATATCTCCGCGGTTCGTGTTTATCAACAATAATAAAATAAGAAGAGACACTTCTTAAACTGTGACGCATTTGATAATCGTTAAAAGCTAGTTTTTTGGTCAATGGTACTACGTAAGCAGATTATCAATCTATTTTTCTCAAAAAAGAAACAAACATACCGACTAATGCAAAACTAAAAAATCAAACGTCACGAGATAAATTAAAATTTAGAATCAAGTTTTATTAATGACTTATTACGACAACAATTAACCAGTATTTTAATTTGTTTCTTCACTGTATTGGTGTTTATACATAATTACATAAGGTCATAATTTCATGAACACCACAGTTTCCTAATCAAATATATTTTGACTGATTATGATAATTATATGTATTTCAATGTCGTTTAGTGTTTTGGTAAAAGAAATTCCAATCACATGGAGATCAAAAAATATAATTCATTTACAAAACGGATTTTAGTGCAATAAATATTTTATTTCGATTTAAATCATTTACTTCCGATTTTTTACTTAATAATTTTAGCTTTTAATCTGACTACAAACACTAATGCCATTTCATAGTTATCTTAAGGCCAATAAGTGATAAGTCGAGTAAAATCGATATTTGGGTTTCACAATAACAGGCCAAACAAATTACTAGCAAGTTATTGCACCTCGTTTTTCCAGATCTTTAGTGGTCTTCTTTTCTATTGCACTTTTATTTTTTTTATTTTCTATACATTCATTATTTGACTTTTTGAGTAAGATAAAGTAAGACAGAGGTCCTATAATGAAATATTGAGTTTTCCCCACTTAAAACGTGTCTGACGTTTCTGCAGTTGGTTATCACAGATTTGCCTAATTTAGACCTAATTTAGAATTTGCAGAAAAGTATGGGAAACAAAATAAATCTTTATTAAAAAGATACTTTTATAACATTTTATTTAAAATTTATGAAAGGGTAGAACTAGAAATATATTTGAAAATGATAATAAAAAAAAAAGAAGAAAAACATTTTAATAAATGAAATAATGAGAAAAGTAATCTTGATTTTTAATTTTTCACTTTTTATAACTGCACGAAATAATTTATAAGTTAATAGATATACTAATGGTTATAGCACTTATGTTAATAATAAATAATAAGTATGTAGTTTTTTAATCTAATAATTATTTTTATGTAAAAAATTTCACATATATGTATTTGGGTTGCGACAGTATATAGCTATGTATAACCTATAATTTATTGATTAATGGCGATATTACTTTATAAATTTTTGTTTGCAATTAAAACTGAATGCAAATATAGGTTTCTTAAAAGTTGGTCATGGTCAAGTTTTAATTATTGTTTTTTTCTCACTAAAGTAAGAGTAAATATCAAATTATTCATAATTATTGAAACAAATTTATAAAAATATACATATTAACGTAAACCTTTATTTAATTATGTTGATCATTTCATTTCAAGTATTTTCTGAAAAATCTTTCAGTCATTTAATTCTCATCTTGAATGATTTCGACAGATATTGTTTATACTTTTCATTTAAAAACACACCCAACTTTAATTTGCTTTTAACTACGTATTATGTAAAGAATTATCTGTTTATAAATAAAAATGCATAATTAATTTCGAAGTAATACATTTAAAAGTATAGTCAATTTGTTTGTATATAATATAAAAATTAATGTCTTGTAAATGAATGGTTTAAACGTCTCTTTTAATTAAACTTGAAAATAATATCGACAAATTACAAAACAGAGTTCATATCAAAATTTCAATTTGGAAAAAAACAGTTTTGTTTGAAATTTCATGCGCAACTCATTAAATAAGATAAAATCACTTAAAACAAAGTGTTTTCTTACAAACATACAATACCACGTATTTCAATTGCTTGTTCGCATATAATTAATGTCATTATTTATTATAAATGTTTAAAATAATTTATGAGTTATTAACTTGTAAAAATTACATTAAGTTGATAGAAGTTGTCGGTAAAGAAATCAGTTAATGAATGTACATAGTATGTAAACTATGACATTTGTTTTGCTCTTATTTGAATTCCTCAGATAGTTACAATATAAAAACATGAAAAATAGAAACTATAATTAATTAAAACCTCAATTGATATAAAAAAAAATTAATAAAAATCAAAATACTTCCGTTTAAAATAATTATATTCCCGTATTGAATTTTAATAGTACCTATATAAGATTTTGTGAATAAATATTAATTGATTTCGTTACCGATAACTTTGTATGCATTTAATATAATTCATTCTAAAATAAATTTAGTCGCTTAAAAACGAAACCTATTTTAATTTTATAATACATTTTTATAACTAAACTTTTTTTTAAATTTCAAAATTAATGACGGAATTTAACCTGGAAAAAATTCTTTACCTTTTTAAAAGGTATGTTAATTAAAATTACGTCAATAGAAGTAGTCTACAGGGTGGTGTTGTAAAGTCGATCGACGTCTTTTAAAGTAAGCCAAGTTTAGTCGTATGAAATAAAAAAGAAACGCATTATGACAAAGTACAAGGACGGATTTATAAAATTTACCAGTGTCGTGGTCAATTCATTAGCATACATCACCTTAACAATTTTATTGGAAAACTTATTACAAATCAAAATTATGCATTAATCTAATTCCTGTGACTAATTTTGTCTCAAGTCGAAAAAATAATAAGACATGGTTGCTTAGATTGACACATCAACTACCAGTTTTTTATTACCAAAGATTTGTTATGTTGGAATTATTACTCCAATAGTTGAATGAAAGAAAAAATTATTGGAATAGAATGGAAGTGCTGTTTTTAAACTGCAGTCGCTAATATAGGTCGATGGAGTAGATAAAATGGAAAATATTTATTTCACATGAAATGTAAACCTGTTTATAATTAATTGCATAATTTTATAGCTGGTTTTATAATAAGTTGCATAAATTCTTTTATTATAAATTTAAAAAGATAAATAATTGCAAGTAAACTAATAATTATTAAAGATAAGTTTCGTTAATTTAATAATTATTAATTTATTTCTATTTTTTGTTTAATCCACTTCCCCAAAAATAATAATAAATTGTATAGTAGTATGTAATTTAATTTACTCGATATTTGATAAAAAAAATTCTCACAAATTGAAGAACGAGAACCCAAAAATGAAGGTTGGCCGAAATTTTCCGACATTTAATCATAATCAATAAATCCATGAAAACCTACAATTTTAAACATTTTTTGACTCCTACAGTAAATTTTGCGAAATTCTTGTTGACCTTAATCTCAATATTTTACCTTGTAACTATAACTTCGACAGTATTAATAGAAGATTTTACTTAATTTTATTAATCTAATTTGCATTTCTAAAACAAAAATTACTTAAACTCCAAAAAGAAATTTAATAGTCATAAATTTTTGCCGTGGTTTAAATTCCACGTTAAACTAGAGGTAAGTTCATGTTTACGTGTAAACAGTAAGTAATATTGTAAGTAATAAATTTGGTATTATCTGTAAATTGCATTATATAATTTTTTTAATTTTGTGAAATTAATAATATTTTAAAATTTAAAGTGTTAAATTAAATTAAACGCAAAAAATCAAATATATTCTAATGAGCTTTTCGTTATTATATTCTAATAAACTTTTGTATTGTTATTTATAGCTTTTATCAAATATTCAATTAATAAACAAATACATTCAAGAACACACGAATTTTAAATGAAACGATTTAGAAGTTTTAAAAATATAATTTTAGTTTTCAAGTACATGGCTGTAAAAATTGTTTAAAGCGTCGATGTCAGCTTATTTTATATTATAAAATATAAATATTTGTATATATATTGTCATGTTTTGAACCTCCTCGTATGAGATTGCGACAGGGATGTGAATTTTTTTTAAATCTAACTCTACCCTGAGAAGTATGTCCCAACAGATGGATCTTTGTTATTTGTTTTTAATTTTAATTTCTGCTTTTGGTTTGCCGGACAATAAAGATGCAATAAATCAGTCATCGGAATTCCATAATGTTTATCATTATTTTCCCTTGTGAAAATCATTTGAAGGAATGAGAATTAGATCTTCTCAGATGAACAACTTGGTTCACGGAGGCAATTCCTATAGGCGTGCGGAATAATTTTAGTTGAATTTAGTTGTTAATTTGTACAGTTTTATTTTTGAAAATTTTATTTATGTGAGGCGTATTTGTGTTATTTGTAAATTGAGTGTAAATAGTTGAAATTTTGGAAGTGGACAAGAGACATGCGCACCGCGCAAGAGTGAAAATTTATAGAGAATTGCAACGTTAGGAGGGAAGTGCAATTTTGGAAAAAGGAGGCGAGCAAACACAAAACGGCTCAAGAGGGGCTTTTGAGTGTTAGCGCCCGTAGGCGTAACACGTATCTGATTTGAAGGCGCTATAAATGCGAAGCAAAATGTTTAATGATTGAAGATAAGTTTCGTAATTGTGATTATTGTACCTGAATGAAAATTGAGACTGTGGATGTGGAATTTAGAAAAGCCAAGCAGTATTTTTTTAAACGAAGCGGTTAGAAAATTTTGTGCGTGCCTTGAAGCAGTTCAACGTTGGAACGCCATGATGCCTTGCTATGGAGGGTAAAATTTTTAAAGTTTGTTGTCTATTATTTCTTATATTGCATCGAGTATTTCTCTACGTTATGAATTACCAATTTGCATTTTTGTAATTCGTGGTTTGAGAATTACAGAACCTTTACTTTATGCGCGCATCTGCACATGGTTGAATTTGTTGACCATACGACGAAAACATTTGTTGCGTAGTGGACAATCTCATTTTATAACAACAAATGTGCGATTATTTTATGTTTGATTTTGAATTGAATTTTGTATAATTTTGTAAATAATTTTATGTCTCGTCCGATAACTGTGAAAGTGCAGGACAGTTTTGATTTAATTAAATGTCACTTTTACGGTTATTTGACCTGTAGGAATTTGACTGTAGTCATAATAGGCTTCAGAGAAGGTCTAATCTTTTGTTTAATTGTTTATGGGATGACTGATTTATTCGTCGAATTACATTTTCTTTGCTATTATTTTTGAATTTTAATTTTCCACCAAATGATAAGTGTCCATTATTGGGACGTATGACGCCATCACTGAGCTAGCGGGTAAATTTTCATTTTTTTGCAGAGGTATAAAAGAAACCTTGGCGGGAAATCTTCGGTTTCCCGCAAAAGCTTTTTTATCATTGCAATATAAATAAGTAATATGTATATTTACAAATATATATATTTGTAAATAAAAATTAATGTTATATTCAATTAATTGAAGAGATTAAATTTTTGCCGGGGTAAGAACCTAATTTTAATTCCTTCTCAAGTTAATTTTTTTTTTTTTTTTTTATTTAACCCCTGTGGCTGGGGGTTGATTTTTAAGACCCCTGTGGCTGGGGGTCTCGAAGTGCATCAACTACTAGGTTATTAGCACTTCACCATAGCCTTGATGCAGATGTCCACTGGAAGGCCGAGCTAAGAAATTCTGCGAGGTCCGCGATTAGAACCCAGAATTTCCGCTCCGTAACTCAACCAGCGGTCACATCACTCCACGACTGTGGATAAGTTAATTTTTAAAAAGATTTAGAAAAAATTATATTAAAATAATTAATTCCATAGTATCCATTTTGACAAAAACATCGAAAAAATTTGAATTTATTGATGAATAGTTCAGGGTAGGTATTAATTTTTTTATACATGAATATGTTGAACAAACTATTTTTTATTATTATTATTGGAGTGGTCAAGTATTAGTGTTGATTGCTTATTGAGTGAAGGAGACCTACAATGCCCAAGGTTAAATAGTCAGTCATTATTACGTGGTAAAACAAAAAGATTTTTGCGCAAACTAGGAATTAGTTCTAGTTAATATATGAAGATATAAGTAATTTGTATGCTTAGCAAAGACAAATAACAACAATATATGTTGTTTTTATTAAACTCGTCATTCCGTAGTTCACTAACCAACAAACTGACCGGTCCATTTAAAGTTCCAAAAATACCTATACAAAAAAGCTATGGATTTTAAGTTACCCCTTTCCTATTTGTACAAGGTCAACACCGGTCGTTTCAGTTTCCAGTCTTCTGACGCACGTAAGGATTTTTTTGTTCATGTCTAGATAAAATATCAGATAAAGATTAAATCTATCAGGTTTTCTAAACGAATTTATAAATCGGCAAATATACACTAATACTCGGTCACTAAGAGCAAGATATACCATACTATATCATGGTGCACTATTGCTTACGTTTGTTTTTTGGTTATAAAAATAAATTATCTTGTCAATCTTATATTTTTATTAGATATCTACATATGTTTTCTTTAGCGCTTCATTGGCATTTATCTGCTAGAAGATGACGTAATTGTAGTGAACATAACTTAAAAATAAACGTAAAACCAAATATATTATTCGTTTGAGTTTTTGCTATCTTTTAATTAATTGATTACTTATTTGCATTGGTAGAATTAATTAAAACATTACTAATACCGTAATAATACAAAATTAAAAGCCAAACAAATATAAACCTCTAAAACAAGGTGACTGCATTATTTTCACACGTATATCACATATATTTTTAGGACTACTACAAAAAATTAATTTGTTTTCATGTCATATCAAATTTTTAATAATAATTATTATTATATTCAATTATACTTTTATCCTAATATTGTTTAGAATTTGATGATGACAAATTTTAAATAATAAAATCATTTTTTTACATTATATTACAGGCATCTGAGGAGCTCGAATAAGAGAGCAACGCGTGATATTCTTATTATAATAATATTACTATTTATATTAGTTAAATTAACTGCATGTTATTAAAATAAAATATTCGTTTAACACCTTAAATTATTTAATTCATTATAATAAATTATAAATGTAAATAAATTATTGTTATTAGCTGAATTTATGTTAATTTATTAAATGGTTTAAAATTTAATAATGCATTGTAGCAATAAGTACTTACATACATCTTAAATTAAATTAAAATTCAAGTACAAAGGCGGAAGATAATCAGTCTTTTGTGATATTAACATTGTTTGCCGTAGGAAATACGGCATACTTGCCTTATTTTGCAGCCTTTGTTTTAGAATTTATCTAAGGTTTCTAATGTTTCTAGGTTTCTAAATTGCAATTTTAAATTGTACAAACCATGCAAAACCATCAGATTTATTTTATTTTGATGCAAATGCAAATTGAATTGTACAGATTGTTCACATCTCAATATTAGCGATATTTTGGGTTGGAATAGTTACATCGCCAATAGTTTTTGTTACATTTTTTTGGAACTTGTTACCGATTTTACAGATGTATTTGTATTAACAGGGTTTTTCTTACCCATTAGTTGATCTCATTTAAGATTACCTAAGAAAATTGTGTACTAAAATTCGACCTCATTATTGATTAGTTAACTACACGAGCGTAATAATTAGCGCAATTGGTTTGAACCCGTCAATTATGTCACTACCTGTACTTCGATTTAAATCTAGCTAATTTCCAATCGTAAAGTGTCATTGTAGCAGTAACCAAGTGACAAATAAATTTATATAGGTCAAATTTGAGGTAACTGTGGGCGTCTTAAACAACGGGTATAAGCTAGCTCATTGACAGTTTTGATTAATTGATTATAAAATTTATTGACAAAATTGCTGTATTTAAAAATAAAATTTAAAAATTAACAATAAAATTTAATCTTTTCTCCAGAGCTTTTAACAATGGTTATTGTTATTGCGATAATGGATTATTTTTATTATGTAATTATGCAGATAATTTTTCAGTTTTATTTGTGTACTGTTTTATTTTTCACACTAAAAACTGATATACATTTATGTAAATAAAGTTAGTAGAAATTTATTATTATTTCTGTTTATTGCTAGATTTACAGAGAAAGTCAAAAATAAAAAGAGTCACGCTTAAAGGTGACGGCAAATCAAAATTATTTGCGTTTTTAATAAGCCATTTCAACATTTATTAATTTTTTTTAACTTTGCTATTATTTTAAACAATTTGATTGCTATTATAAGTAAGTATAATTATTGAAGGTTCACGATATAGTTGTGGGTCAGTATTTATTATAATCATGTTGCACACAAGGCTTAATTACATAATTTAAATTAACCAGTTTTATTACATTTATGCGTTTTAGGAAAGTCAAAGTCAAACTGAAGAAACACGAAATTCCGAATTTATTATTTAAATGAGATAAGTTCAAATTTAGTAAAAAAAATAGGTCATAGAAGAAGATTGACGACTGAATTCCGTCAGCTAGGTGCTTTTTGATTATAATTTTTACACATGTAATTTTTCAAAAATTTATCCTTATTTCATAGTTTTTAAAAGTGGTAACTCAAAATCCCAAGGAAAGTTCTATTTCGAATGATATTTTTGTTATGTTAAAATGGTAAGAAAGAATCTTAGAAATGCTGTTTACCATGTTATTTTCTATATTCAGATATAAAGCTTGTCACTAAATATCCTTTAATATTGCAATTCATTTGATAAAAAAGAATTATTTCAAAAAAATTCAAAGGTGTTACTTTTTATTTTATTTTACTCCATTGGTGTTTGACAAATACTAATAATAATTAAAGGTATATAATATAAGACCTTCAAAATACGGAATATTTAAATGAACCAATTAGCAGGTAATAAAGACAAGTGCATTTACCATCAAATGTTCTGCTGAAAAAGTTTTAAAAAAATAATAGGAGTCAAGATTGATTCATTGAATCAATGAATTTATGATAACCTTAAAACTCCAATCCTCCAATAATAAACCATCAGTAACAAAAAATTAAACCCAAAAATAAATTTGGCCTGAAAGATATTTAAATTCAAATTCTACCATTAGAAAAGTCAATTTAATCGTTGCAAAATTTCCAATAAAGAAAATAATAAAAAATTGGTTCAATAACTTCTACAATGTAACTTCTCTAACAAAAAATTATATATTAATCTTAGTTCATCATAATATACTAAAGCATCAAGCATAAAAAACCATACAAGATGAATAACCTTCAAATCTTCTAGTAACATTGTGAGTTCTACCTGGCATGCCTATTTGGCATACAAAGTTCAATGTAATATTGGTTAGATGATTGGCCAAATTAATCAATTTCATAACCTGAACGTCTTTCAACTATTAGATGTAATCACCAAAAAATTAAGATTTTAGTTTAATATGCAAATAACTTAAAATTCAAGAACTCAAGTTTCACTTTTCAAGATCATTATTTCTAAAAACTCTATTAAACACCAATATAGATTATTTCAAATAAAATATATGATGAGAGCAATAATCACATTTTACTTTTGTAAGTAAGTACATCAGATTACCAAAGTTATAGACTTGCAGCATATTGATCATAATGACACTTGTTCTATGAAGGGTCACCTATCCAAGTACTAAACACACCAAACACGGATTTCTTAACTACAATGTTCTGATGGGAATTCCCAATGTACCAATGCCGTTTCACTTTTGATTAGCTTGTTAATTAAAAGTTAAATAAAAAATTGCATGTGTCAAGTAAAAATTTGCTCATCTTTAGGGTAAAAGTTGTAAATTTCAGAAAGTATTACAAGGTTAAGTTCAAAACAACATTGATCAAATTCACGTAAAGACGTACTGACTTTGGACTTAAATCTGAAATTTTTGAATAGTGAAAGAAAAGGTTCGTTTTTTATAAAATTTCCGCATTCTAGTCATAAAAATTGAAAAAAAAATGAAAACTAGATCCAGATGATAATATCAAGGATGACATATAAACAGGTTCCACACATTTTAAAACACATTATTTCTTACTAACTTACATAATATGAATGTCTTTTGATAAATTAAAGAGTATCCTGTTTTAGGGCAGCATTTTTTTTAAAAATTTTTTAAAACATGAACGTTTGTTCTAATTTATTAAAATTTTACTTAAATTTTTTTTTATATTTTTATAATAATATTGTGCAAAAATAATAAAATTTAAAACCAATTAAAGGAAAAATGAAAACTTACCCTTAAATTAGATATATCCAATACTTAAATCACTGAACTATATGTACAATAAACTACAACAAGGATAACAAAAATGAACTAAGCGATCTTGATTCGTTTACAGGTGTGCAGAAAATAAATAAAAGCTTTCCTACTTATAAATAATCCCCACTTTCAATTTCGCGCTTACAACTCAATAACCTACATCTTCTTCAGGTGTACGTAATTTTATTAATTGTGAATATATTCAATGAACAATAAATGTACAAAGGTTACCATTTAAATTAATATTAAAGATGATAATAATGATAAAAATTCTAAATTTTCGTGTCTATGCGGATATACCTTGCACTCCTACTTAATTAGAAGTGTAGTTGCTTTGTAATATATTCATTAAACAAACTTCAAGTTTAAATTTAAGTATAATAATTCGGGAAGTGCTATATGGATCAGGGACAAATCGGGATATCATTTTGAAACGTCGAACTCTTCTACGCAATTCAATAAATTTGTATTCTATATTACTTAACTTTTTAAATTATTGAGTTTTAATAATTATTGTTATTGATGTACCTAACATTCTAGCTTGGCAATTTTAAAAGTTATTAAACTGAAGAACAATTTATTTAATTTATTTATTAGCTATTGATAATTTTAACTACGCTTTGCACAAGTTGTTATTAAAAATAAGTGAGTGTTTATCGTTGAAAAAAATTCATACTTTACTAAATAGTCCACTATACAAAAACTATTACAAATTTTTTAAACAACTAATATAGAATCTCGTTAATCCATTCATGCGATTCCCACTCTCAAGGTTCCGTGAACCAATTTCAACCAAAATCTAACCAGTTTTAAATTTCAACATAAAAGAACTACATATTAATTTTTTTTTTGGCAAATTCTTATTGATTTGATGGAAGATCGCATGCAAAATTGAGTTATCTTATAGATATTTTGTCATATTGATCATCAAAGTCTCAAAATCCTTTTTTTTTTTATTACAGCAGGAATTTTCCACGTTATGTAGAGTAGAAAAGTAAAAAATATCACAAATTGACCCATTTTACTTATAGATAGGTACAAATTCTTGCTTTTAAAAATTTAAAATTTTAACTTTAGCCACACGTATTTTGGACCGTTGCACATATGTAGAGTGATTTGCTTAATCTGGGGGGACAAAAAGGTATTTTCTGAAATCGGCCCTATAACCGTTATATTAAAAATTTTGGAGACTAAAGACCCTAATGCATCACTACGTATCAATATTTTTTTTTTTGTTGAAATATTTTCGTTGCTAGGCGATTTCAAAGTTGACCCGTGTTTGACGTGTAATCAGACTTTATAAAAATCACATCAGAGTACAATTTTCAAATTGCTGCTAAGGTGTCAAGTTTTATTTTTTTCGTATAATTCGTGATGGATATCGATGGAGAAGATAAGTAAGAACATTTTTTATATTTGCTTTACATGATATAAGCACTCCCTCGGGTTCCATGGCTTTTTTAAAAAAGCTCCTTTTTAAACCTTGATTTTCCAAAAATGAAAATTTCAAAAGTAAAAAAGTTAGTGAACCCGGCTCGTGCCGGCATTGAGTCTAGTATCATTGGAAAGCCTGTTTTCTCAGCTTTTATCCCTGTAAAATTTCGAAGTCACTTTAGTCACTTTTTTTTAGGGGCGTAAAAACTGAGGGTACTTCAATGTACAGTAGCGATCAAAAGTAAGCTGGCAAAGAGAATTTATAATATGATACTATATAAACAAAATTTTTTGTAAAATAAAATAGCAATAAAGAGAGCACTATGAGCATAACAGAGTGTCAAGTAATGACTCGACATCAGTTGTTCTCATTTCTCATAAATTCAAAAGGTGAAAATTTTGGAGAAAAGCTAAAGAACCTGGAAACCTATCTGTTCAACTTTGGACCATTTTCTGACGAAGCCACTGCAATTTTTCGTAAAGAAGTTTGTCGATTCAAAAGAGATTTTAAGACAAGGTTTTCTAGTTCCCGTTACAGAGAAGGTTTGTTTGAAAAACAGAACAAGAAATGGCTGGACGGAAAAATTAACATACCTAAACCTCTGAGTCCACCCGCATGTTGAACTGTACGGATGGCATCCTATGACCCCAACCCTCCATAAAATCCTTATCCATAGAGCGCAAGTCATAGAAAAAGCTCTGTTGCCAATTGGGCAACTATCGGAGGAGGCAGCTGAAGCTAGAAACAAGTACTATATTCGTCTATATCGACAGAATTTCGCTAGAAAATTCTCTCGTACTGCCTGTAATGTGGACATATTAAACAGGTTACTGATCAATTCTGATCCTTTGATGACAGGGATGAGACCGCCAAGCAGCCGCAGAACTTCAGAACCATTTTCAAAAAGAGACGATATCCATGTTTCAATGTTTTCTGAGTCCTGATGAAAACCCAGTCCATGATTTCATCAGCTCTGATGAAGAATGAATTCATGGATATTTCTGAAAAATATATTTATTTTTCTTGTTACAAGTTTTAAACAAGTATTTGTTTTTATTTAATAAACTGAGGGTACCTCAATGTACAGTAGCAATCAAAAGTAA
Source organism: Rhagonycha fulva (assembly GCA_905340355.1). NCBI lineage: Eukaryota > Metazoa > Arthropoda > Insecta > Coleoptera > Cantharidae > Rhagonycha > Rhagonycha fulva. Next base: position 9,235,447 of record HG996559.1, read on the forward strand.
GTTGGCAAACAGTTTTTCTGCAATAACTTTTTCAAATTCAAATATTTTTCTTTCCACCTGCTTCTTAGCTATAATAATGCTAAAGTATAGTTTAAAACTCATTTTTAGCCAGTTTTAAAATGAATAAACCCAGAAAATAATTTTGTCCCCCCAGATTAGACAAATCACTGTATGTGCGTTGCCTTTAAGCCGAAAGTAGTGAAAGTTATTGTGAATTCCTGCAATAATTGAAGTCGACCATGTAAATCTATATTCAACAAATTTAGGAGTAATTTATACCTTTCTTTATAGGGTTTTATTGTGATTTTCCCGATGATTAAAAACAATCAAATTTGTTCGTGACAATTTCTATATCCATTCAATGCGATCATTCTGGATCATCGTAAATTGCGTCTTTTTTATCAAATTGATAGAGGATTATATCAAAAAGACGTTTATATAAAAAGAAAGTTTTAAATCAAGCTCGTCTGTAAACTGAAGTTAACGTTGAAATTACGTAATTTTAGAACAATTTTACACTGCATTATTTAAGACTAGGATATTGAAGAGTGCACGAGGTAATACATGAGTAATTCAAAAACTGATGAATGGATTGTCATAAATTTTTTAAATTATATATAATGATGTCTTAAGGACGATCCTCAGCTATTTTTTTTTTCAATAAATTGTTTTTCAATTAATTTTTTTAAAATAACCCGTTTGTAAATTTTTTAGCAAAAATTAAGTTGGTGAAATTAATTACTTATGTACAATTAAAAATAAAAATAAAATTAAAAATAGGGAGGGTTTAAATCAGTTTGGTTTTACATGACTAACTCGAAAGCGAATAATTTGATAATTTTGAAATTTTGGGATAATATTTATGGTACCAATGCGCAGAGAAACAGCTATTTTTAAACATAACAATTTTATTTACAACAATAATAATAATTTTAAAATGTTATATTATTTATCAATTAATTAAATTTTCCTAATTGAAATACTATATAAACAAAAATGAATACATATGTAAATTTTCAAAAGTTTATTTTACCTAAAACATACTAAAAATGTAATTATAACAATAAGGCAATTTAAACACCCCGAGTAGCAACAATTAAATAATATAGTTCAACTATTATTACGCAGATGGCTCTCCAATCGCGCATTGTTAATCATATAGGTAGATATCTATTTTAGCTAAGCTTTCTACCTACACTTCTAGAAAAGTTATAAAGCTAAATTTTAATTCAAGTAACACTGCGCAAACGACCTTAGGTGCAAATTCCGCTTGTTTTATCTCTAATTTTCTTGTTGTTACTTGATAGTAGGATTATGGCAAATCTTGTACCTTCTAAACGTTTAAAATAACATTTTTGTAATAGGTAATTAAATTTAATTTTAAAAAGTGCAATTATGAAATTTATTTATTAGTGTAAATTGCATATTGGAAATAAAGTAATTTATTGTTTTAGAAGTATAGTATGACTACGTAAAATATTATTTTTAAAGAATGTTGAAAGTAAAGTTTTGCTTGTTAAACTTCAAATCTTCAAATGTTAAACTTTTTTGCTGCATTTTATTTTAGATAGCGTTAACATTTTTCAAATTTAAATAACTACTAATAAATAAATAAAGGCTTCGAACAAACGGCAACATGAAAATACATAATTTAACACTAATGTTCCCGGATAGGGGTACTGGGTACTTTTTTGAATTTTTCTATCGAATATCTCTGCTTGTATTTTTCACAGCGATCTGATGGGATTTTGTGACATCTTATAAGCAATAGTTCTTAACGTATTAAAGCCATTTTGAAAGCTACTACATTTTAGTAAATCCACTTTTTTGCAAAAATAAACATGTACCTATTACCCGAATAGTGTACCGTGTACCTTCACATAATTTTAAGCTAAATGTGTAGTAGTAGTAGTAGTATAATATTTATTCAATTTTAAATATTTACATAATAATGTTAACAATTTATCTTAATGTTATCTATTATTAGGTTAAGCCCTTTGTTAGATTTAATTTATTTACAATGTTATAATTTTTAATAAAATACAATAAATTTAGTCTCAGGACAAAACTTTCAAAAACCTGATAATTGAATTTTACAAATTGATAAAATGATGGAAAGGAATTTGGTAGGAGAGGATAGGTTGACAATTATATTTTTATCCAGCTATTATTATTGCGTCCATACATTGTCATTTTACATTGATTATTGCGTCCATTACTTTATTGCGTCCGTATGTCGGACGCAATAACAACAAGCTTGGTTTTTAAGGTTTCTTACAAACATAATCCAGGTATTACTGCGTTCCTTTCTTTAGTGTTTTAATGTGGTATAATGCCTCAACGAATTTTAACTCCATCTATTATGATAACCCAGATTCAAGAAGATTTAAAAATTTAAGTGGAAGCAATAATGTTACTAATTCGTACAAAAGAATAATATTTTAGTTCAGCAAAATTCCAGTAGAGGCGTAAAATATATTCGCGAATACGTATATCATTGCAAAATAAGTGTGCATTTCAGAAATAATAATGCGTCCCAGATTGGCAACGCTGTATCTATGTGGAATGTGCTTTAGTTAACAATTTCTGCAAATCTTATAAAAAATATAATAATAATTTTACTCGTGGTAGTTGTATGTTAGAGCTTGTTGCGTCTGCAGTGAAATTTTTCATAATTATTAATTTTTTTGAATTTATTTACCTACTTTATAATGTTTAATCGAGGAAAACTCTTAGTTAAATTATGTGAAAAAACGAAAAATGCAGGTAAGTTGATAATTTTATGCCTTCCAAGTATAATAATTAGTACTTATTATTATTAAACCAATTTTAAGAATCGTCTAGCAGTACAAGTAATACTGTAAAGAAGAAATCTAACTGGTTTTGCAACAGAGGATTTTCACCAGTTAATTTTGACTTTTGTACTTCCCCCAATACGGTTAATATGGAAGCAATCGTGAGTTATTTTGTTCAATTAAATTGATTAATTTTTGTAACTTGATCTCAATTGCTGCTTTCTATTTACTGAAAATTTAAACAAAGTTAAGGAGAAGTCGATTAAGTTGAGAAGACAAGGTACCTCGAGAACCTCAATTTTACGTCAAATTTTATAAGATTCCAATAGAATTACTTTTAAAATTTGTTATTATTATTGTTAGGTTGGGATTAAAAAGTCACGGGACCCATATTATTAATATTATTAAAGATTTTTATTGAGAAGGTGTTTCGGCCTACTGAGCCATAATCATATATTATGATGTTATCTTTTTACTACATGACACTTTGATACGATGGCTCAGTAGGCCGAAACGCGTTATCAATAAGATTCTTTAATAATACGAGTCAAGTGCCTTTTTTCAAACTTAATCGAATAATTGATTAACTTCTACATAAAAAGAAAATATAATTAACATATTTTGAAGTGAAAGATTAGCTAAAATTTACACCTTATCTAATATGGTGTGGATCTTATTAACGTAAGTGCAAAATTTTAAAGCACATTTATTGCAAATAGAACATAACATAATATAATAGTAAATTTAGTAAGAGTTAAATTTTATGGAAACATTGCATTTCCGATTATCAACGTGAAATTTGGAATTTGAAAAAAAATTGAAATTTATAAAATCAACAATTCAAAATACACCAAACGTGCCCGTGCCAACTCCACTGTTGTTTGTTGTTTTTACACTGTTCTTACGGTGATCTTTGCGAATTAACTTGAGAAAAACTGTTGAATCCGGTAATTTATCTTTGAAGTAATAATACCAAAATATATTTCAAATAATTCTAATAACAATTGTGCGCGAAGGTCATGAGGAAAATATCCATACAATCGAGCGCCACGATTTTGACTGCGAATCGATATAATTAACCCGCATAAAGGATTAACTAGATTCAAATAGAATAATTAGGGAATTTTCCTACTTGTTTAAAATGAAGAAGGAATTGTACGACACCGATTTCACAAAAACTTTACATTTATGGCAGATTAATCGAACAAATTCAAATATGGGGGAGCTGATGTAGTAAAATAAATTACTTTTTTTATTATAAAACAACAATATAGTTTAATTTAACCTTAATTTGGACTTTTCAAAATTATTTAGCAACTAAGAATCTCGTTAATCTTCTTTGTGTGTTAGTTTACTATTTTTTTGTTAATGTCTTGAAAGTTAAAAAGACAGAAAGGAAAGTAAATCATGCGCAATTAAGCTTAAATAAAGCGCAAACAATCTAAATTATTCTAGATTTTAAATTCAAAATCAAAATACTAGATTGGCAACAGTTGATGCCTTCAGAGATTTTGTTTGATATTCAGGAATGAAAAGTTGTAAACGAAGAATAAAGATATAAAAACCAGGCAAATAATTGACAAACTAGACTATTTCGGATTCAAAATAGATAGCTTCAATAACTCGACAAATGTTGCATTTAAAATAAATGGTATTTATGATGATCTACAACCAAAATACATGTAAACTAAAAATCAAACGCGCAATCTTAAAAGCTATAGCATTGTTATGGTAAAATTTTTAGTTCTACAACATATTATTACTATAACATGGATTTGTTAATAATCACGTTGTAATAAAAAGTAATCATAAATACGTAGGTAAAAAAGAAGTAGGGGCAAGGCAGTTTGCCCCATGTTGATTTTCCATATTATTTTCTAGATGTTTATAAACTATCACGTTAGTAACCGGAAATGCAGTTTTATCTTATTATTTTCACTGATTGAGAAATTATTAAAAAGAATTGATAGTAGTTACATAAGATTATTTTTTGAAATATTTAATTCAAAATTTTTTAATTAAAATTCAATTATTATTGCTAATGTATCACAATCCGATCTTATTAATTTTTTTAGTCGGTGAATAGTTACTGTAATGAAATTAAAAACCCAGAACAAGACAATGATATTAAAAAATCCGATCAAGATACTGAAATTAAGAAACCTGATAAATTAAACCAAGTTAAAAATCTTGATAAAGACAATGAAATTAAAAGACCTGAAGAAATAGATAACATTAAGAAACCTGATGAAGATAATAAAATTAAGAAAGCTGATGAAATTAATAAAAACTTGAAACCTGATCAGTACAATGACGTTACGAAAACTGATGAGGGCAATACCAAGTTAAGCGCCGGGAAAAAAGTTATTATACATAGTATAAAAATAATTAATCCAAACAAGTTAGCTGTAAAAGATTGTAGTGACTCGAAAAAAGTATGATTACAGCATAATTTATAAATCCACCTGATTTTGATTATTCACTTTTATTGATTTTTTAGAAAATTGAAGACAAATTAGAAGATACTAATAATGAATTTATAGCACAATCACCGGAAGATCCATTCTACACATCAGGAGATGATGACTCATCCTATAAACCTAGTGATGAAGAGGTAAGAACGAAGGGTTAAAGAAGACTTAAATTTTTTCTTGGTGTAAAACTTACTGTAGTCATTTATTTTATAATTCTTTTTTGAAAATTTATTTTTTAATTTTATTTTGTATTACAGTTTTGTTATATTATTTTCAGGATAATCTCACCAGTCGCATAAAAAAAAATGTCTCCGGTTGTTACACGAGCGGCAAAAACTAAAATGAAAATCCCACCAACTAAAATTCAAGAAAATAATAATACAAATATGCCGCTTCCGGTGAAGACAATTTATAAGAGAAAACGAGATTATTGTTATGTTTGTGAAACTGAAATATTAAACTTTGCACGTCATGTAATGAGAAACCATAGCACAGAATTAGCAGTTGCAGAAATTTTAGCAAAGCCTATTAAAAGCAAAGAGCGGAGGGAGCTGTTAGATACATTAAGAAGAAAGTGAAATTTTGTAGGAAATGGAAGTAAATTTTTTAAGGCAATTCGGCAAACGTATATGCCCGGAAGATCGGTTTTGCCATGCGATAAATGTCTTGGATATTTTTCCTCAAAACTTCTATGGCGTCATAGAAAAAAGTGCTATTCTGACAACAGTAAAAAACAGTAAAGGTGCTGGTGCACAAATTGCAGGCTTGGACAAACTAATTCGCAACAAAAAAGTGCCTCCCCTATTAAAAGAACTAGTGTTCCCTCGCATGCGCCCAGACAAAATTTCAATGGAAGCAAAAAATGATATCTTGATTTGCCATTTTGGATCAAGATATCTAAGCACACATCGAGAAAAACATTTTGTTCATGTAACTTCGCGTAAGATGAGGGAACTTGCAAAACTACTAATCGAAGTTAGAAGTTTGCCTGGATTGCCATCTGCTTGTATGTTACCAAGCTGAAGAAACTGCTTCTGCAGTAGCCCCACTTTACGTTTTGGATATGTATTGTAGAAAACGTTATATCTTTATGATATTTGGTCAAGCGCCCTAAATTTCACTTTTTGATACTGTCGCAAGTCTGGTATAACAAAAAATAAATTTAAACATGATCGTGCACGATAATCGATGATGATAATAATATTGTTTTTTTACTTTTATAACAAAAAATAAATTGAAACATGATCGTACACGATAATCAATGATGATAATAATATTGTTTTTTTTTACTTTTAATTTTAGTTCTAATGTTCTTAATTTTTTACTTTTAATCTCATCACGTCTCATCATCGTGTTCAATTTTTCTATAAATAATAAACTATGATATTATCTACTACTGAATTTTTATTTTTTTATATTAGTTATTATAATGCAGTGAACTGGATTTACTTAACTAATTTTATCTAAGTTCTTTCACTATTTTGGAGTTTTTCACTATATCGATGTTTGCAAATAGGCAACATAACTCAAGTTAGCACTACAGGTCTTATTAGACCATATCTACAGGTGGTGCTTAACGGGAGGTTCTCATCAAGCGACCAAAAATAAGGTAATTTTCTTAAAAGGAAGTAAATAAGCAAATTAAGGTTTTTGACACTTATTTATTGATTCTTGCAGTACAAAAATAGTTATTTTTTCGTCGCTCGTAAATTAACAATTTCCGCTTGTCGATAAAATTCAATTTTATAGTCGTAGCCGTCTTAAAGAAAGGTGACTTATCGGTCACCACTGTAGTACATATAAAATTTTTTTTTTTTAATTATAAAATAATGAACTTCAAAACAAAAAAAGAAAATAGTGAATCTATCGAGTAGTTTTTGAGTTATCGTGGAGACAGATATAAAAGAAGTCATTTTTCAGAAAACTCATTTAAAGATTTCCCATGACGTTATTAATCTTAAAAGCAATTATTTTTTGTACTTTAAGAATCAATAAATAAGTTTCTAAAACCTTCAGTTGTTTATTTGCTTCCTTCCATGAAAAAAAATTCAAATCATCACATTTCTGTTCACGTAAATCTGGCAACATGGCTGGAGTTCATAAAGTGCGTAATTTTACGCGGAAAAATGTATACGGAGTTTATAATATTCACCATATAAAAGGAGGCAGTAATATATTAAGCATGAAATAATCTGTATATATTAATAATCGACTATTTTTAAAACCAAAACTACCGCTATCTGACAAATATTATGATAAGTAATATACTTGGATAAGTAGGGAACTGCGTTAGTTATTTCTGGTGGACGCAAAAAAGTTGTGCAATAAAAGGATGCAATAATGTTAGCTGTTTTTATAATAATATATATACAGGATTGGGATGACATGATATATAAAATTTAATAAAACACAGAACATCAACACAAGCAGAACTTCCTCTTCATCAGGGGCGGTCCATCTAGCCATAGAAATTGAAGCTTCTTGTTGTAATAGACTTCAATAATTTATGTTTCTTTTTGACTAAAGTTTCGTCAGTAAGATCGTATCTTCCAACGCCTCGAATTAGCTCGTTGTCGTGCTTTGAGCAGTTCTTCAGTAGCTTGTCGGTGCTTTGTTTAATAAAGTCTCCGACAAAGTCGATTAGGTTATCGTCGTGCATATGGTCCACGGTTGTGTATCTAGGATAGTCATTGATAATTCTGAGGAACTTATTTTGCGCACGCTGTACTGCAATTAAATTGCTTTTAGCAGCAGTTCCCCACATACTACAACCGTAAGTTAGAACCGACCTTGCACAAGTGCGGTATAGTAACAACTTGTATTCTTTTGGTAAGCTTACGTCTTGTTTGATTAACGGATATAACAAGTGAAGCACGAAGTTAGTCTTTTTAACACGTTCAGCTATCGCTTTTTTCCATGTAAAGCGTTGATTTAGAATTAATCCAAGATATTTGATATCTTTCTGTATTTCAACGTTACTACCGTTGATTACAATGTCAATTGTTGGTTTGATTCTGCTGCTAGTGAACATTGTGGCTTCAGTCTTGTTAACGTTTAATTTTAGTTTCCAATCTTGTCAAAATTTTATGATAAGTTTGAGATGTTCGTTAATGATCTCGACAAGAATTTCTTTGTTCAATCCTGAAGAATAAATTCCGGTATCATCGGCATACAACGCCAGGTTCGTATGTTCATGTTTAGGGATGTCGTTAATATAAATATTGAATAACGTAGGAGCTAGAATAGATCCTTGAGGAACACCTGCTGCTATGCTTTTCAACGAAGATTTAGCTTCTCCAATCGAAACGTAAGAGCTACGACCAAGCAAGTAACTTTGAATAATTTTTATTAATGGAATTGGAATTTTCATTTTTATCATTTTGTAAATGAGGCACTCAATCCACACAGTACAAATGCTTTTTCAAAGTCTAGCAATACCATTAAAGTGTGATGGTACCATCCGGTACCGTGACCTTTTTGAAAGCCAAATTGTTCTTTTATAATAAGGTTATTACTTGACAAGTGATCGGTAAGTTTGAACCACAAATTGCTCTTAATTTGTGTTGCTTGCCCCGCTGATCTGTGATGGAATGGCAGACAGGCCAGCTAAGGGATTACACCCCCGTCCAGTACCAGAGCTTGGGTCGTGCATGGGCGGTTTGTGGATTCTTTCACGTTGTGACTCAGACGATCTTTGGCAACTAACTAAGGAAAAAAAATATTCGGGCGCCAGTCTTCTAAATAAAACACGAAAGTATAAGAGTTGGTTTTATTTATAAAACAAAAGTCGAGGTAAAAGGTGGGGTTGACAATGCTTGATTCCAAAACTCCATATAGAAGAAACACAAACACATAACAATTCAAGTTAAATCCAGGAAACCCTGAAGGGATACCCTGGGACAATAAATCAAAATAAAAGAACTAAAAAAAATACAAATGAGTTGCCATATGAAGACAACCCACCAAAAATAATATCGCGCATCTAGGAAACTGCTCAACGCAGACATAACACGTCGGTAACATTGACTACAAATACTCATTCGCAAGAGATATCATCAAGTAGAATTAAATACAGTAATTACCTTTTCAACTTACCCTTCCACTACAATCACTCCGATTCAACATCGCTATTCTTTTGGAACCTCTGGAATATTAATGGTTCATCGTGCAAACTGAGTTTCAGATGTAAAGCTAAAAATAACAAAACTGCAATAATTAAACAAGAATCAATTCACCTGCGAACGGTAACATCTCAATGTGTCGATGTAAATTATTGAGGCAAGCTAATTTCCTAAAAGCGCTTTTAACAAAATAAAAATCCATGGTTCTCCGGTCATTCGTAAAATTATCAAAATCAAAGCCGATAGGGCGGTGACGTCAAACGGACAAGGTCAGCTCAAGTGGACTGATAAGAAATAAAACCAGATGCGGATCCATTAACAACATCCATGTGAATATAAAGTAAAACGCCCTCATGGAAATGGCTCCATCACACTAATTAGAAAATAGGAATATCAGCTCCACTATAATTATACTTCCAGAAAACCATAATTAAAAGTTGATAACCAAAATGGACGAACACAGAAATGGACGGGTGGTAATAAAAAGCTAAAATAAAAAAATAAAGTTTGTGGCTTTTAAAACTCAAACATTACACTGAACAAAAATGAAACTTCCATTTTAGATGGTAATAAACGGAAGAATGCCAATTTGATAAATTTTCGAAATATTAACGCTTGCGCGTGATGAATATGCACAGGATGATGCGTAGATTTCAAACCAATTTAAATAATAGCATTTGGAATGCTACAAGTTCTCCTTGAATAATTTTTTCGAGAATTTTACTCATAGACGAAATTATTGAGCGATAATTTGTGGCTTGACTTTTGTCTTTGTTTGGCTTTGGAATAGCCAGTATTTTTGCTGTTTTCCAAGCAGTTGGAAAGTAGCATAGTTTCAGGCATGCTCGTAGTATATAATAGAATTGCACTATTCCTTTCTTTGGAAGATGTTTGAGGTGCTTGTTACTAATTTGATCACCCCCCGGAGCTTTTTTGATTTTGAGTCTCCGAATAATTCGCTTTATTCTATTGGGAGTGATGTTGGTACTATAGGGCAAGTTGTCGGAGTTTTCTATTGACGCATTTTTTACTACTTCGTCCATTGGGGAAATTACATCAATAGTAGCTTGGTGTACTTTCTCAAAAATATTTGATAAAATTTCAACCTTCTCTTGGTTAGAGTAGTACTTAACATTTTGATGGTGCAATGTAGGCATTGATTCATTTTTCTTCCTTAATGCGCTGTAAACCTTCCATAAAGAATTATCTTTCGTAGTTAGATCACTAGTTTTTTTTAACCATTCACGACGCTGGATGATATTGATTCGTGCTATTATGTCTTCACTGAGTTGGTTTTTCTCAGTTCTATATATAATTTTACCCGTTTCTAGCCATTTGCGTCTCGCTTTATTGCGTCTTCTTTTGAGGTCATCAATTACGGTATCAGAAGTAAAAGGATTTTTAATAACTTTAGATCTCGTTGCGACGTTATATGAATCTGTGATTGCCTTAGTAAGTTTTGCAATTTTATTGTCGATTTCTTCAATGCTATTGATGTTAGGTGAAATCAGAATTTTGTTGTTGCATTCGATTTTGAAATTGCACCAATTTGTGTCCCAAACAATCGTTTTTGGTGGAATACTAGAAGTGGTCAGCGACATCATAACAGGCCAATGGTTGGAGTTAAGGTCATTGATCGTTACGGGAGACGAATAGTTTGTCAGTCCTTGGATCAGGAATAAATCTATTGTGGATGCTTGTAAACCAGGCGGACTAAAGGTTGGTGTGGGTATGGATAATAAATTAAATAGTTATTTGTTAGCATAACGGCAGTTCCAGTCAGCATGCTTGGAATTGAAATCTCCACCAATAATTATTTTATTATATTTGTTCATGATGTTGTCGAGCTCAGTTGTTGTAATAATTGTTAAGGGTGGAACGTACATAGCTCCCACGTAAAATTGTGTACGTAAATTGATTTTAATGACTAGCAATTCTGCCGTCGTGTCCGCTTGCTCAGTTGGTTCGTGCGGCACACCTTTTCGTATAAGAACTGCCACACCACCCCCTCGACCGCATGGCCTGTCGTTTCTGTATATATGATAGTTAACTGATTTTAAATTATCTTCACCCTTTAACCATGTCTCAGTAACAAGTGCAACATGTACTCGATTTTCGTTTAGAAACAATTCAAAATCTTTAAATTTTCTTGAAATGCTAGTTACATTCCAAGTAACAATTTTAAATTCTTCATTGATTGAATTATCCATCAAATTCACCAATGCATTTGATGAACGCCGACATTCTGATGGCTCCATCCTTGGTAGAATCCATGACGCGATTTAGATTTAGCATTTAGCATCTTCTCAATGTTGCATTTAGCTTATAATTGTCTAAATTCACTGAAAAGTGAATTCATATTGCAAAGACCTTGATTATTTGTGCTCGCCTCGTAACTTGCCGGATGTTGTGCAATATGCCCTGGCTGACTAAGTCGGTCAACACCAACGTTTTGCATTGCTTGCGTAATTTGTGACCTTGCAGGTGCAATTGATTGTTGTGAGGATACAGGTGAAGATTCAAAATTTGGTAGTGGTCTCCCACCTCTAAGAGAAGGAAATTCGTTTATACGCATTTGATATCCCGGCGATTTAGCTGCTTTAGCTGTTTTTGGGATCGATTTAATCATCTTGTTTGCAGTTTTAAGATATAGGTACCTTACATTCTTTCGAACTGGCAATGTGAGTTCCTTGACAGTTTGCACACTTTGGAGTTGTTACTTCCGTAATTGTACAATCATTTGTTAAATGATTGCCAGCACAATTTCGACAAGCCATTTTGATGTTACAATTATTGGCACCATGTCCGTACTGTTGGCACCTATAACATTGAATTAGCCCCTTCCTGGTCTTATATTTCTCCCAATATACTCTTACTTGAGCCACATATCGTATCGACTGGATTTCGGTGAAAGTTACCTCGTTATCAAACGCAACTTTATATTTAGGATATATTTTATTTTCTTTATTTAATAGTTTGCAGCTCACTACTTTTGTGTTCTGCGCTTTTAAAAATTCCAGGACTTCATCTTCATTCATACGATGAATACCTTTAAGTACGGCCATTGTTTTTCTTTCATTATCCAAGCTATACGTATGGAACTGGGTACCATGTTTAATGGGGTCAGCTTTTAAGTTATGAAAGTCTTCAATCTTTTCGGTAACAATTTTAACCTTATTGCCCAAATATTTTAGGTGAAAATTATCTTTCACAACGCTTTTGATCATTTTTGCAAAATGCAAATGGTTTTCAGGTAAATTTGTTACCACAATTGGTTTGGGCTTAATAGTTTTTTCCTTAGTACTGTTTGAGGTCTGCATTTCTTCAACAGTTTCTATGGTTTCGTTATTTAACAAAATTCCATATTTGTTGGTAACGTCAACATTATACCGGGTGCTGAATGAGTTAGGCGAACATAGGATATTAACGTGTAAAAACTTATTTTTGCAAATTCCTGCTTCCCTAATTATTTTAGAGAAAAATTGAAAGATACAAATATTATGTAGAAATATGAACTACGAATGATAAGAGCATTAGATTTTATCTAGCTTTTACGTAAATGATTAAAAAATTCTTTTGAAATTGTTAAAATTTTTATTTATCAAACTGGCCATGTATAAGTTTCCAAGGTAATATTCCATTTTATGAAATTAAAATTTAATAAAGTGCAAAACTGTCAACAACGTGCAATTGTTTTTTATTACTTATCAAAAATAATTACCTCGGAAACTTGCATGGCAAGTTTGATAAATAAAAGGTTTAACAATTTCAAAAGAATTTTTTGACCATTTACGTAAAAGGTAGATAAAATCTAATGCTCTTATCATTCGTAGTTTATATTTCTACATTATATTTGTGTCTTTCAATTTTTCTCTAAAATAATTAGGGAAGCAGGAATTTGCAAAAATAAGTTTTTACATGTTAATATCCTATGTTCGCCTAACTCATTCAGCACCCGGTATACCAATTTTTTTGTGGCGTTTTTAGTTTTTTTAGGTACATTGGTATCAATTTGTTTATTTGCTGTTGTGGCTAGGCTTAGCGAACTTCTACCACGTTTTAATTTGTTGGCTGTCTTCGTCATCTTATTTGAGTTTGCGAAATTATTTTCGCAAACTGCAATAAAAATGTTCAGAACATGCGCTGAATCAGCGCAGTTTTCAGTGTTCAAATTCTTATTAGCTGCAATTACGCCAAATTAATTAAAAACACGTTATATTAAATTTTAACAATATTGCACAATGTAATATGACAAATACGTCACGTCACCGGAAGCACAAATTCACGACTCTAAACACAACCGTTCTCTAGCACGGTTCGACACCGAATGAGCTAAAAGTGGATTAAAATTTCACCAAATCTCATTTAAAAGAAGGCAATAAAATTCTCACATTAACTTTTTAATTCAGAAAATATACATTATTTATAACAGATAACATTATGTATTACAAAATTTAAATTTAAAAATAAATTATATGGTAAATCTCACGTGAGGAGGGGGCACATCACATCTCATTGTAGTCTAGAAATTTAAAAAAATCAAAAAAATTTTTTTTATATTTTCGAAGTTTAGACATTCAAGAATTTGCCCTTAAATGGATTTTTCAAAATTCCGATGATTTAAGGAGTTTTAGTGACGCGGCATCTAATGTAATCTAATCTTGACTCAAAATTGTTGATAAACGTTTATTCACATCCCAATAGCAACTTTTGTCTTGTAAATATGGATTATTGTACCTACCTAAATGTAGGAGTCACTTGAAGCGGAAAATAAGTTTTACAAGTCAGATCTTAACTTAAAATTTCTAAAATTGTCGGTGTCGTATTTATGAAAAATTTAATTTTTTATAAATAATTTATCAAAATGAATCTTAAAGCCCGTTCTCACGTATCAAGTTTGGTTGAACAATTTTTGTTGATCAACAAAAGTTGAACACGACTTGAACGAGTTTTTGTTCACACGTTTCAATAAAAACTGATTCAATCACACATTTTCAATTTAATTCAGTTGTACATGGCGTCAAAAACAAAATACACATTGTTGAAATGCACATACACATACACGAAAGTTGAAAGCGAATCGAAATTGACGTTCAACTGACGTTTATACGTATCAAGTTTGCTTTCAACTTTGAACAACAACAAACACATGTTCTCACGTATCAAGTTTTGTTGAACGATTTTAGTTGATCAACAAAACTTGAACGAAATCTACAGTGTTTCAACAAAATTGAACAACTTTTTAGTTCATCAACAAAAGATTGATCCAGTCAATCTTTATCGTTCAAGTTTCGAATCGTCTGTCATTTGTTTTCAAGTAAAAAGTAAACTTGATACGTGTGAACGTCAAGTTGAACGTCAATTTCGATTCGCTTTCAACTCTCGTGCATGTGTATTTTATTTTTGACGTCATTAACAACCAATTAAATTGAAAATGTGTTATGAATTGAATCAGTTGTTATTGAAACGTGTGAACAAGAACTCGTTCAAGTCGTATTCAACTTTTGTTCATCAACTAAAATCGTTCTCTTTTCAATCAATCTTTTGTTGATCAACTAAAAAGTTGTTCAACTTTGCTGAAACACATGTTGTCACTGTAGATTTCGTTCAAGTTTTGTTGATCAACTAAATTGTTCAATTGATTGAACAACTTTTGTTTTCAATTTCAAAAATTCAATTGATCAACTTTTTAGTTGATCAACAAAAGATTGAGATGAAAAGTTTTGTTGATCAACTAAATTGTTCAACAAAACTTATACGTGAGAACGCGCCTTTATAGATGACATTAATTTTATTCTAGACGAAAACAGAGTCCAGTAATGGGATAATTTCAAATTTCCGGACCTGTAAAAATGTACCTATAAATCACTTTTAACAAAATGATTTGATAAAACAGTTTTTGTTTATAAATTCATTAAGCTTTTTACATTCTAAGTAGAATATTGCTTTTTTCCTTTATTTTTGGAATTACAAATCATCCGATTAGCAAGGTGGATTAGTCTCCATATTTCATAGTTCAGATAAATCAATATTGATTTCATCATAGCTTGTGGATGCCCACTGGAAGACCGAGCTAAGAAATTTTGTATAGTCCGCGATTTGAACACAGAATTTGTTCTCTGTACTCAACCATGAAAAAATTCATAAAAAAAATTTTTTAAATATTATGTTACCTATAAACAATATCTTTTCTAAATAATTGTGTTATTAATAGCAAACATTTTTCCATTTCTTCGTAAAGAGCATTTACGCATGTTACCCCCTAGTTTATACATCGTTATCACGTAAATGAATTAATTATTACCTCTTCCTTTCTGATTTTTTTGCTAAAAATTGCGAAAGTTTTTAATTCTTGAAAATTAAATTTTTGATAAAAAATACTCAAATAATGTATTTATTAGGTAGAGTAGAGGGAGGTAAAAGTCCGCACTTAGTACGTTGTATTTTTTTAAGCTTATATGTTTTACTCAATCAGCTCAATATTTGGATGAGAAGTTTGTACAGTACTTAGGCTTTGTTATAAATAACATTAATGCCATGATTTGAAAACGGCGTGTATAAAAAAACCATAATACACAAGTTGCGGAAAATGGGACTTTTACCCCATAGGTGGGGCAAAAGTCCGCCATTGGACTCTGCGCTATTTTAAGTCAAATTAAAATAAACAATTTCTTCCAAATGAAAAGTAATAAGCAAAAACAACAGAAGTATAAGATATAAAAAAGATAAAATGTAGAAAAATTTCAACAATGGTCACAAATAAATTGGCCAATTTCGTGCACTCTTCATGACACCATTGTTTGCAGCTATCGCATTGAATCCACTCTCTCATTGATAAATTCTCATATTATTCTTTGCAGCCTAAACAAAGCACTTTGCCATCGGTTAATTCTTGCCTTTTTTAATTCTTCAAACTTTTGCTTGACATGGGTTCAGCAACATAGGACTCTTGCCCCAAGTAGCCAAAAACATTTCCGAGTCATGACCTTTCCAGACCATCAAACCTAACATCGATTATATCCTATAAGTTTATAGCAAGAAACATGTATTTTCAATAAAATACATACTAGTTATGGTTACTACTCATTTTCAACATTTCAACGCAATTTCTGCAAGAGCTAATGATACATCAGGCATACGCAAAATCGTAATTACCTCATGGTTCTCCAGTAATCTAACTTTGCGTGATAAAATTTGGCATAGACACTGTAATTGATGACTACTAACTGCACCTTGCGCACAATGATAAAAATTTTTGAAATATAGTGAGATATTTGAATTTGGGACTTTTGCCCCATGCGGACTTTTACCCCCCTTTACTCTACCTATTATTTCAATTTATTCTTATTTATTTGTAAGTAGAGAATTTTAAAATATTAAAATTTACATTTATTAATTTTTACAAGTAATGTAGATAAGGATAGTTATCTTTTAAGACATTCTTATTATATGGGTGTACATTTCATACGTTTTCTTATCGTCTTAAGAATTTTATTTCAAGGTGAAATATGTTGCAAAAAGGGAAGGAGGGACATTTTGTGAATTGGATACACTCGTAGAAAACAACATATCTGAATCAAAAGTTGAACTAATTTTAGCTAAATGTGTTGCCTATGTATTTAATCATATTCATACCAATATTCGCGCGCCCTCACGCGAGCCTAAATGAACACCCGACTCACAGATCCCAGCCTTAATGTAAAAATGTTACAAAGCAAAATTTTAGTAAATTTATTTGATCATAAAATTAATTTTGAAAACTTTAAAGTCCAACGGTTACATGCAAGAAACTAAATGCAAAACTGCTACTGTATTAATGAGTAGAAATGTAAGACGTGCAAATAAGAAACACGGGCGTAGTGCACAAAATTTTATTTTTATAAATATTAATTATTATTTTAATTTTCGGTTTTTGAAGATTCAAAACCGAGAATTAGAAATTAGTAATATTAAATGGGTGATCGTATCTTCACTAAAGTTATTTCCATATGACAAAAAACTGCATTTTCTTAATTTTTCCTTGAAAAATTTTGGAAAATTAAAATTAGGTACCTACTGGTAAATTCAATTAATAAAATTTTTATTTCATTTGTTACATTTATTTGGATATATTAATCAGTATAATTTTACATAATTTTGAGTCAAATCCATGCCATTACTAACTGAGATGCATTTTTAAAAACTTAAGAATTTCTACATTTCACCTTGCTAAACATCCCCGATTAATTTTTTATAGAATTTATAAATTAGCGAGGAATATTAAAGGGTTATACTACTAATTATTTTTGGAAATTGGACAAGTTTGCTATTCAACTATGTAGTAGTACTTTTATTATTGACGTTTTGCACAACGTTATTGCATTTTTTCTCACGATAAAAAGTTACTAATTATGTTAATACATTTTAAATGTAATAAGACCATTATGACATAATTCTCTAAAATAATTAGTATAATATTTAAATGATTTTATAGACGATAACACACAGTTAATATTAGGATAATAAAAGATAAACAACAATGCAATATTATTTATAGAAAAAATTCATAGAAAATTAGATTCAAGCAATTCCCTCACTATGTAATTGAAATTTGATTTGTAAAAATTCGTCTAAAGTGGATAAAACTAGTATAAGCATATCTTGCCATAGATGAATTTTCCGGTCAGGTCTTTCAAAACAAATCAATTCTCAGTTTTAGATGTTGTCAAAAAGAAGATTACTTAGAATGACACTAGAAATTCAGTAATTCAATATTAAATTAGATATTTCTAGAAACAAAACATCAATCTCTTACTTATTAAATCTCTTTGATACCATGGGTTTCTGAATATTTTGCTAATTTATTCCTAAAGAAAACCGAGGGGATCTAGTAAGATTCTTCTTCTTTTTTAACATAGTTTAAGCCTTAAGGCTTAAAATATAGGTAAAATATATAAAATATTTTACATCCACTAAGTAACTTGCTGGGGTTGCCTTCAGATGTGCCTGTACCCTGGTTTTTATGTTAATGATAAAATTAACCGGTTGACGTGCCTTCCAAAGCACGGAGACTAGTCATAAAAAAGTTTTACTATTCTATTTATTTTTAAAATAATGAAACAAAAATTAATTTTTTCTTTTTTCACGATGATGCACGAATTCCATAAACTTCAATTACTTTTTTAGAGTAGTGACACATAAATAAAGATTATTTTAAAAAAGTTTTGTAATTTTACTTGGAGAGGATTATAATGCCATTTTGAATTTTCTGTTTTTTTCGAAAAATTAAATTTTACTTCAAGATTAGTAGAAACAAATTTTCTTTAGGTATTTAAAACAAAATAATAATTTGGAAAATAATAGCTAAATTATTAAGTAAAAATAAAATTTTGAAGAAAATCTTTTTTTATGGTGTGAAAATGACGAACCAAATTACGTTTGGAGACAATCCAAATCCGACCTTTATTAAAGTGTAAGCTTTAAAAAGCTTAAATAATAATAAAAACTATTCTTATTACGATGAATTGTTCTTGAAATTAAAATAAAAAATATTAGTATCTTTAAAATACTGTTATAATTACTAGAGCTGTTCAAATTGCAAAGTTATGGTTTACAACTAATCAACTGCCAAATTAATCACGGTTCTATCTTCCGGTGGTAATTGTTCGTTGTATATTATTGCAATGTAGTGTAGGACAGTAATCTTATTTATGTCTATTCTTATATGAATTAATACACAATGTAATCTTTTCTTCAAGATTTCAAACTTGTTCAATAAATTTCATTGAATCAAAAATTGTAGAGCTTTTCAGTTAGAGTTATGGGTTGCATTATTGTTGTTAATACGAATGACCTACAAACATATCTTACTATCTTTATTTAACTTTATTGCAATACTAATCAAAAGTTATACTATACTTGTTACAAGTGTCGTTCATATTATATACTTAAGGGGTTAGGTTACAGTAAAGTAATATAAATTTTAAAAATAATTGATTTTCATTAAAAAAAAAATATTTTGGCAATTTGATTGATCTGAAAATAATAAAAATATATTTTTATTAACTTCAATATTGTGTAAAGTAGGATTTTGCCTATTAATGGAAAAAAATGTTGTTATTGTTTTTAGATCAACCAAACTGCCAAAATCATGTTCACCGTCCAACCACATACAAAGAAGACATTATTGCATGTCCACATACAAAGAAAACATTACTGCATGTATGCAAACTTCTACAACTTTAAATATTTTTTAATAACATTTTACATGTATGCTTAGTAAGATTAACGTTAATAAATACTTAAAAATTAATATTTAAACTGGTTGACGCATCGCTGTCGTTTTATTTGCAGCCCCTCTTTACCAAGATCGTTATCTACATACATTACGTGCTTTGGGGTGAGAAGTTAGTCTAATTAATGTTTAAAGTTCGTGATGATTTACTGTAGCATAGCCCTTTAATAATTTGTATGAATAGATCAATTATATTGAAAATCATGCACACATCCTGTCTATCGTACTACTCAACTTATTGCAATTCGTAAGTATGGTATTTTAACAAATTACGACCTTAATAAGCAATGTGTTACTTGCTTGAAAATGCTACAAAATTATAAAGACAGCGAGAAAATGAAACATTGTACATCATAACAAAGCAAGCAAATAAAACCACAAATTAGAAAAATTGTATCACAGTGATCTGTGGTTGAAAAATTAGTTTATGTTACCATAAGATTCAAACTCTATTTTAATAAATTACAGACAAAATAACAAAAAAACCAACGACCAAAGCATTGATACTTATACATACAAACGTTCAATTTTAGAAGCACTTTTCTCTCACTAGTGCTTTTGTTGCCTGGATTCTTTCTGATTAACATGTTACAAGTACAAAAGTACTGACTCGCATGAATGGATTAACAAGATTTCCTTTGTTATGTAATTGAGTTTTTTTAATTTAATTTAGAAGTCACAATATGCTTCCCCTATTTATTCTACACAAGCCTATATTGAATTCAATTTATTGTATAGAATTTAGAAAAAAGAGTATATTCTAACGTACTACACCTTGTCAGAAAGCACAAAAGACATCGTACCCATAAAAGAGTAATGCGATGATTTCTAATACATAAATGTGCAATGATTTTAATTTAATAATTATTTTAAAATAATTAAATGTTTTTATAGTTTATTATCCATCAAATTTTTCAGACCAATACTCGTGTTTTTATTACAATGTATACATTAAGACTCATTTAAACTGAATGAGGTTGTTAAAATCGCAATTTTAAATGATGCAACCTGTCTTAAAATTTGTCATTTTATTTAAACTAAACGATGCTAGTGCAAGAAATTTTTAGGTACAATCGCAATTTTTAATGGATATGTAGTATTTAATTTAAATGTCACTTAATCCTGAAAGAGGTTAATGCAAGCGGGCTAAGGTAAGTTAAATATAGTACAAAATATTGTACCTTACCATCGAATTGCTATACCAGTTTGTTTGCATTTTGCAGCAATTATGTACTTGATAGGCCAGTCAATTTTATTTAACCTTCGAATAAACAGTACAAGTTGAAACGACCATAAA
The DNA here is from genome assembly GCA_905340355.1 of Rhagonycha fulva. NCBI lineage: Eukaryota > Metazoa > Arthropoda > Insecta > Coleoptera > Cantharidae > Rhagonycha > Rhagonycha fulva. Next base: position 9,256,407 of record HG996559.1, read on the forward strand.
TAGGTTACGAAAAGTACAACCAAATAGCGTAACTTCTGAAGTTTTTTGTTAAATATCTCTAAAATGAATGAATGTGCACATGGTAAAATTTCGCTTATTACTGCAGCACGTGCAGGTCATGATTATTACAAGTACAAAATGTAAAATTATATGGTCAACTAATTTTGAAAAAACCAAAGTCAATTTTACAGATCAGCGGATCAATCAAAGAATGGTTTTAGCTTTGGTATTTCTCTAAATTATTTTTAAAATTTCCAAATAATGTGCATTGAAATTATACTATAGAAATAAAAATAATTTCTTTTGGTAAGCATTTTTACAGTTTTTTTATAGTTTATTTTTTAAAAGTTTTTTTTTTAGTCATTTTTATGCTTTTTTTCCTCTTTTCTAGTTATATACGACTGAAGATAGGTAATTACCTTGCTATATTTTATTACTATATCATATTACTATTCTGTAATCATTTTAGTATATTTGTCAATTTTTAAATACCACGTTTGGCTTTTCATCACTCCCTCCCTTTTTTCAAAACTTTTAGTCATTTTTCTAATATTTTATCTAGTTCTACCTTGTCACTAAAGTTTCAAATGTTTTTTAAAGTGTTTTTTATAAAATTTCTTGTATGTTGTTTCTTTTCTTACTGTTAAAAATTCAAAATTTTTAACGTTTGGTTAAGTTTGTTTAATTCCATTCTAATAATAAGGCACTCCAAGGGTAGGTACGTAGGTACATAAGTAAGGGAATAATATTACGATTACAAAAAATATTATGCAAAACTAAATTACAATAATAATTACTGTAATTAAATAATAATCATAGATCGAAAAGCTGCTCAATTTATTATCATAAAAATTTTTAATTTTTTTTTGTTAATGTTAAAGCAACGTTACTTTTTCACGTTGAGACAACATTATTTTTTCACGTTGAGACAACATTACTTTTTCACGTTGAGACAACATCACTTTTTCATGTTGAGACAACATTAAAAAGAAACGTTAACAATTAACGTTGTATGGACGGACATTCAGCGGTTGCAGCAACGTTGCTACAACATCGCCTCAACAAATTAAGTAACATAGCAAGTGAATTTTTGATATCGTGTCAACGTTGTGATAATGTTATTTTGCCTAGTGGGACCGTTTTGCATAAAAACGATAAAATAATTTTTAACACCCTAGAGCGAAAAAGTAAATAATCTTCTTCTGCTTTCATAGCTATTCCACTTATATATTAGGATATAACCATCTCCCCCTAGAGGGAGATTTGGCTATAAATCGCCACGCAGGCCAGACGGGTTGGCAAATAGTCGGCAGATCGATGTTTTGACTATCTTTTTACAACATATAAGTAGCTTGCTAGGCTAGTCTTTAGATGTATCTGTAACTTTGTTTTTTGTTCATGGTGGCAATTCTGCAACTTAAGGGAACTGCCGACTTAACTTGCTCTCCGAAGCACGGAGACGTTGTCATAAGAAAATTTAACTCTTTCCAGGCTAGGAAAGTAAATAATAATTACCATTACTATTAAATGTTTTTATTTGACTTTTATGGTTTTTTCACTTTTTTTCTTTTTATGCCATGTACAAAAACCTTATCTAACTTTACGCTATTGATGAACTTATTTCTTTAATAAAATTTAAGAATTTTGTAATAAAATCTTAAAATTAAAAAAACCTTAAAACTTTCAATTTTATAATTATTTTAAAGGTATATTAATTATTTTGAAATATTTTTTGATATACTAATTGTAAGTCCCAAAAATAAAAAAATAGGTAAAAATTAAATATGAAGTTAACTATAGAAAACTATAAGAAAATAACTTAAAATAATAAAATTTAAAGTATCCAATTAAGTTAACAGCTAAACGATTCAATAAATTAAAAAAATTAAAAATAATTTTTAAATCTAATCGTATTTTTTATCGGACGGCAGTCACCTTAGGGCTTATGCCCTGTACGAGTACATAAGATAAGTAACTTGTAGCTCGTGAAATGGCAATAACTTTTAATGTTTCCACTCAAATATTAATTATAAATTATTATTCTGATATTATTATAATATTCATAAATATACCTAGGTACAATTAATTAAAAATTCAAAAATTATTTTTATTTTTTATGTTAAATTATTTTATACCGAATCATTTTCATATTACTAATTACTTAAAATAATAAATATGGCTCATATAAAATGTAAGATGTGTATGTGCAATTGTAGTAAAAGAAAAATTGCTTCTAGTCTTTTGAGGAGGGCTGCATTTTATTACCAAAATTTTGCAAGGTTAAAAAACTTTTCGCTAAATTTCTTTTGTTGCCACCTTAGCACCCAATTTTTACATAAACATTGGTTTACCATTTATTATTCACCCCGTAAAATTTAACTTTTTATATTAAATAAATTAAAAATTTCAAAATTAAAATATTTAATAAATAATTATTACCTACGAATTATTGTAGTAGATCAAAATGTCCCCTTACTACTATTTTTTTTTCGATAAATCAAAATTTTGATATAAAATATTTTGGACTTTTAACCTCCAAAAATTATATTATGAATTATTTTAAATAAATTACAATAATGTAAATTTAATAAATTAATTTTACATATTAACATATTCCAAAATGAATCATCTTATTGTGTCTGGAAAAATACAGGAAATAAAATACATTTCTCTAAAAATAAAATAATTATAAATAAATTTGAATTGAATCAAACAAATTAATGATTCTTGCATTTTGAGCTGAAATTTTGCAATCATTACAAAATTTAATTATATTCTTTTATGTGCAATCGTACTAAAATGTACATTTTCACATATTCAAAACAATACTGAAAGTAGCTGTTTTTAGTACAGAAATGTAAAATTTTACTTTTTAGTACAGAAATGTCATAACCTCAAATGTTTTATGTGCAATCCTACTAAAATGTACACTTTGACAAATATTTTTGACATATTTTGTGAATTTTAAGTATTTCATTGCTTAGCAACTGGATCATTATACATACATATTTCGTTAAATTATTCCGTATAACATAATTATTATCGTACATTTTTTGCAGAAAGTGGGCATTTTATTCCAATTACACATAAAATAGTGTATGCACCTCTTAAAGTGTCTTTTTGGCATTTGCGTGGTCATAGACTTCGGCTGCGTCTCAGTCGATAATTTTCCACGCTCATACCAAAAAGATGCACTTTCAGGACTTGGTACATAAATAACTATTATAATATTGAGATTGAATGTGATAAAAAAAACCTAAAAAATTTTGGCTAAGCATGTCTATAATTAAACAGAATTCCACTTCAGATAAACAGAATAATAAACATATTTTGAAAAATGTGTGATTTGTCAACGTCCAAGTTGCGTTAAAGTTAATACGCCATTCCAGAAAAAAAAGTAATTTCCTCCTGCACAATTTCAATTGAAAGTTATCACTTTGGGGATTACGCCAGTAAATTAATGTGATACCGAATTTAAGTGAACGATTTATTTTGTTACAAAATTGAAGATAAAGTTTAAACAATTTTAAGTAAAAATTTTAAGAAATTTGATGCTGAAGATTTTTAAAAGTTTTTCCTATAAACTACCAATTTTAATTAAATTTTTATAACTGTGCAGGGAGTTAGAGCAAAGAGGTATTTTGCAGATAAATGTACCTCAGTCCAAATTATTAGTATTAATTTAATTGGATCTGCGATTCATGGGTTCAACAATGCCAAATTTATACACTTTACCATAAAATTTAATAAGATTGTCTGTTCAACTCAGAATAAATTATTTTATAAAATTAAAATTTGTACCAATAATAACAGTTACGAGTTAATTATTTCTTCGTCTCATTACACTTTACCCAAAAGTTTTTCATCAAGCCCGATGAGTTGAGCTTAAGAGAACAGAATCTACAAATTGGAACAGACAATTATTTTCCTCATTGAAAATTTTTAATTTATTATAAACTCGATTTGTCGAGGACAATAATAATTATACTTTATATAGGTATATACTAATAAGTAATAAACATTTAATTTATACCTTCATGAAATAATTTTCAGTAAAAATTTTAATTTTTACATTGCTTTTCTATCGTCACCGCAATTACATAAATGTGGGGTACAATGTACAATAAAGCTGCTCGCACACTTAGGCGACGCGACACGACACCACACCACACTACACACAGAAGCACACAGCACATATAAAAATGTGCGGACCCTACCAAGCTGTCGCGTCGCCTGGAGTGTGGTGTGTTGTGGGCTTCTGTCTGTGGTGTGGTGTCGCGTCGCCTAAGTGTGCGGGCAGCTTAATGTGGTAGTAAATAAATAACAACAACAATTTATGAATAGTGTTTATATTTTTTTGAAAATTTTACAAATAAACAAAATAAGAAAATAACCTATAGGTACCTAAATAAGCAGTCGTAAATTAAGCAATTACATAAAAGAAAAGAAAAATCGACAATTTTTGTGGAAAATGTCATCGTGATAAAATCTTCACATATAAAAAATTAGAGAATCTATAAATTTCCTAGAAATGTTACACTATAGTTTAAAATCGAAATTTTCTTAATTTTTGTGCATTCTAATATTAATACCTACTTTGGTGAAAAAGTGAATTTAGATACTCAAATAATTACACCAATAATTGAAACTTTAACCAATCAAAAATGATTTTAAAAGTTATATACAAATTAAATAGTATATGTGGAAATTATTTAAAAGCTTACAATAAAAATTTATTTATAAATTTGTTCTGCTTTTTCTGTGCTTAATATATATTTTTGAATTATTTTGAAATTCACTAAAAACTATGTTGAAATTCTATATTTCTAATACTTTTTGTGAAGTGTTTGTGGTGGTGTAGCATAAAAGTTTTCAGCACTATTTTGCATCTAAATTGCTTATAAGAGTTCTTGTAGACATTGCAATTTTATATATCTGTAAAAAAGACAGCTATGACAAATGACTGAGGATGGATGTGATCGATCTATGTAATAGATATTTATTAATATTAGTCATTGTCAGGGAACTTTGGAATTACGTCATCTCATCTTATTAGCTCAGCTAATCCCGAAAGCAATTTTTGTTGCACAAGTGTCAACATCAAAATGTCTTAACATGAAAATTATTTAAAACATTTTTATTTAAATTTTGCCTTTTGAAATTTTAAAGCAATCTTAAGATTACAAAATGTAATTACTTACTTACCGTGACTAAAGTACTAGCTTTTATCGGAAATATTCCCATTGCAAAAAGTTTAAGTTCTTGTTGAGATATTTGTGTCATCATTAGAATTGAACTTTTCTTAGTATCACGATTATTTAAATACCATTTCAAGTTATAAATTCCATTTGAAATTGTAACTGCCTGCAAAATATTTATTTAATTATGGTAATATACAAGAAATTTGGTATTTACTATTAGAAATTTATTCGATAAAATAAATTAATAATAATTTTTTAGAATTACTAATTTAATGAGAGTCGGGGTGGAGGGTTGAACTTCTAAAATATGTACCGCCCGAGTATTATGCTTTTTTTCTACGGATGGTCAGTGGTGTTACAATTTTTGATAAACACTTGCAGTTATATTGAAGATCTATGAATCTGATCCCATTTCAAAAAACTTCCAAAAATGTTTTATTGCCCAGAAGACTTTGTGATTGAAAATTTTGTGTAATAATTAGTAATCGCCTTTTGTAGATAATTTTTTGTGTTTATAATTTTAAATAATGCTTTGCTGCCATTTTTGGCAAATAAACGTATTTCAATTACAAATCGGAATTACCGATAATATATTGATATAATGTATTCTTTCTTCTTCTAATTAGAACCATGAACCATGTCCTGTTTATTATCTGTATCAAATGCACAGGTGTGTTTAGTAATAATAATAACAGATACTTTGAGCATATAATTGTTTAAGACCTGATAGGTAGCTTGCTAGACTGGCCTCCAGATGTGCCAGCAACCTTGGGTTTTATGTTAATAATGGCAATTCATTAACCCAGGAGAACCACCGGCTTATCGTGTCTTTCGAAGTACAGAGACTATAAGAAAGTTTGCTTTACTCCGGATTTAAACCCGGTACCTTGCATTCGTAGTTGATCATCTAGACTAGACATTAATTTGCATTGATTATGTATTAAAGTTCAAAATATTCTGGAATAAAATATTATAATATTTTAAAATATAAATATCATAAATCCAAATAAATATCAACAAACAAATTATTAGGTATATTTTTAAATATTTAAATATAGTATTTTGAATTTCTAATAAATAATTTGAAGGTTGTTGTTTTTATACTTCAAATTTGAATTTAGTACTATGTAGTCTTTTGCGTTTTTGATGTACTTTGCAATTTGCATTTAAAATGAATCGATTGAAAATACAGCGATTTGACTGTTAATTTTAAATATCCGGTTTGATTCCGGGTGAAGTAAAAACTTTATTCTGACCGTCTTCCCTCCAGCCACCCAGGAATATCCGTCAGGAAAGCCATTTAATATTATTAAATTAATGGTCACAACGCTTTTGTCAAGAACTTGGTGGCGGAAATTTAAAAGTACTGCTTAGTCGATACCTCATCGATGAAAGTCATAATTTGTTTAGTTAGAAAAGTTGAAAGGCCACTTGTTGAGAAGAAAAATAAAAAAATTGAGTAAGTTATACTTGAGCAAATGGCGCAAAAATCAGAAAATTGAAACATCCGTTGAGGATGTCCAAGAATGGAACCCTAAGTAAAATAAAAAGAACATAATAGATGTGGAAGAGATGCGGAGTTTGGTGATATGTGTTTAAAAATAAATAAAAAAAAACAAGACAGCTTTAAAAAGATAGAAAAATCGAAAAAGTGATTATTATTAACTAGTATTTTATTGTTACACCTGTTAACAGTTTTCAACACCTTTTTTGGATAAATGCGCATAATTCATGTAGAGTAACAAGTAATTAATTGTATATTACCTGACTTGTGATGTACTCAGCAGGAATACAGTAAAACGTAATTTGAACAAATACGCAGTACATGGATAATCCATATCGAAATATCAAGATATAACCAATACTGAAATAATTTTTATAAGTAATTATTAGAATTATAAAATAATAACTATACTTTACTCTTGCGATAAAGCAACTATTTCAGCACAAATAATTGGAACAACTGTGAGACATTGAATCATTAATGTAACAGAATAAGTATCTTGCATTTTCTTAAAATACCTGTAATTTAAATATTAAAATATTTTGTATTTATTATTTTTTTATTGAGATTTTCACCTTAACAAGAAATTGTGATGTCGAATGTAAAAATTCAATTTTTTATTTTTATTTATTAAATCTTGTTTACACTTTGCTTCTTCGTCATTTAAATGTTCCAAATGATCGTGTAAAATTTGAAATTGATTTCCAACTTCACAACAAAAACCCACAAAAAGACAATCAAAGCTAGATACAAAAAAGATATGGAATGTATAAGCAATATATGTTGCAATTAGATCAATTTTATATAAGGTATGATATTCCGTCATATTCCATATTCCCAGTGGTAATTTTCTTCCGCTAAAAACTGATAAGAAAATCGCACTAATGCAAAATATACATGCGTAGAAGAAGCTCTTTTGTAAGAGCAAAATTTTGTTTGAAAAATTTTTAATTCTTTTCTTTGTTTTTTCCGTACAGTTCTCGGTAGTCCAAAATTTGGCAGAATATTTGCATAAATTTAAAAATTTACGTTTTTGCCAAAAACACAACATCAATTTTAAATATGACTAAAAAATCGTTTTATAGTTTAAATTTAATTTAAATTTTGTAATTGTTACCTGTGACATAGAAGAAAATGCCTCAGCTTGGTCAACAAAATCGAGAATCGACTTTTTCATAAAAAAGAATTGCATAAATGCTGTAGTAACTACAATTGTCACACAACTAACATAAAATGTACGTATTAAAGTTTTTATATGACCAGATTTTGGAGTTAATACGCCAACTATATTGAGTTTTGAAAGAGGATGTGCTAATAGGGTTCTATACTGATTATTCATTTCAAATTATTTACCTGCAACAAATAGGTTAAATTTGCGGCATATAACCTTCTAAGGGAACTTTTATTAAATAAAAATTAAATTATTAATTTTTAAAAATAATTTAATTTTAAATAATTATTAAATTAAATAAAATAAAAGTGACATGTTTTATTGTCATGTAGAAAAAAACTAATTTATATTAAAGCAATTTTTAAAGTGATTGTGTTCTATCAAGAATTCAGGTCAGTTTTGAGATTTTAATCATGTTAATCCACTCTAGCGCATCAGCAGCACCAAATAATACAAACAAGTATTCTTATATTCTTGGCACAAATAAAAAAAATTAAAATTTGCGAATGTGGAATATTTCTATTTAATTCTATGAATTCAAATTATATTATTCAAATTTTATTGCACTAAATTTAACTGTATAATATTGCACATTGGTCTTACCTCAACAAATAATAATATTATATTATCTGTGAAAGGTAATGATATGTAAGTGACGAGTTATAAAACTGTCGGAATATTCTAAGTTTTAAGTAGACAGGTACGTCTGCATTTCTATTAGAATAAATTTTTAATAACAAAGAACTATACTTATGACAAAAACTTTCTCACTATATTTTCCTAACTAATTATATGTTTATAATAAATTTTATAACGTTTTCCAGAAATAATCTTATAATTTTGAATTTTAACAACTTTCAAATGTCTTCACGATTTTTTACAAAATAATTTATTTATCTCAAGTTTAAACCCGAAATTATAATATTTTTTCGGAATGTCCTTCTAATATATATTTTTTAAATAATATTATGATAAATAATATTTAATGATTTAATTTTTCTTTAAGCTATTTTAATAAATGAGCTATTAGTGATGAGTGATGACGTCATACTGATTCCAAATAAAATTATTATGTGTATATTTTTACGACATATTTCTACGAATATATCTAGAAAAATAAAAAAGGTTATCTCGGGCAATTGCAATTCTTACAAAAATTATTTTGAAAAAAATAACCCAACCACAAGTTACACTTTTTTATGCTTTAATCACCCCCTCCTAGTTTGCTACATTTTTTAAATTTTAATATTTTAAAACTTTCATAAGATCCCCTAAATTCAAAAATTAAAATTCAAAAATCCTCAAAAACTTACTTTTTGCAAGTCCCCTCTTTTTACCGGTATGTTTAACTAAAATTTTTTTGACATTTTCTGTTTAATCACCTGACGATGTTATTGCATAACAAAACGTTTGTGAATAAAATTATACTTTTATATCTTCAACGTAGTGGAACGTTAATGGTTATTAACAATCTTTTTAGTCAGAATTTCACGAATCTGAGACACAATACAAGTACAGAAATCACTGTTATTTACTCAAATATTATTTAATCTAAACATTTAATAAATTTAATTAATCGCGGATTTCTAATTTATAATAAAGTCATTGATCATTAATTTTCAGTCTGTCAAAGGTAGGTATTAATAATTTTTTATGTCAACTTTATATTTTTAGTTCTAAAAGTGTTTATTACATATTTAACTTCAAATTAAATAATCAATAGCACTTTGAAAAATAAAACTTAAGTAAATAAGGCAGGTACATAGCAACAAAATGAATTACCTACAAGGTACAAAAAGCCATGGTTGCAAAAAAAATGTTTTAGTAAATAAAAAGTTTATCAAGTACCAAGAAAAATAAAATAAATGAAGTTTTCTAGGTGATGGTCGATAAGAATAACGAGGAATAATAACAAATCAATTGCTTGCTATCTTTGGTAAAGAAAAGAAGTGCAGTAAAAGTTGTCGGAATAAAGTCCCATAAAATTTCCAAAGAATTAAATTTGGCTTTAAAAGATCATAACATAAAAAGAATTTATTTATTCATAATTGATGCAAGTGAATCACAAAATTTACAGAAGAGAAAGTGGTAAATAATTCATCTTGTAAAGAAGCAAATTTATTGTTTCGAGTATTTGGAAGTAAAACTTGAGGGCAGAAAATAAAATAAAAACAATTTGGTTTGGAAAGCAGTCGAGGAAATTTGAATAATTGGAATTTGGAAATATCAATTGATTGTGAGAAGGTTTATTGGAATTATTGAAATTAGAAGGAACAGCGAGCGAAAGAAAGGGTGTCTAGGAGCATCAGATAAAGATACGGTTACCCCGAGTCCGGAGGAAACAAAGGTTTATTGAAAACATTTTATTTAATTTTTGTAAATCTATTAAATTTCATTTTTATAAATTCGGAAAGCAAAATTAAAATTATTGAGTAAATCAGATATAATAAGACCGCTTGGTATGACGACATCGAAATTATCAACTCCAGAATATTTTTTTTTGCAGTGCGCGATCTTGCAAATAAATCAAAATTTTCCTTTCAAAAGTTAAATTTTTCTTTTCTAAAATAGAAATAAAAAGAAACACAAAAACTTTTCGCGTCACTCAATTTTATTATTACTATTACTAAAATTTACATTGAAACTCCCAAACTACAAAAACGCGACCTCACAGCTCCGTGGATCGCTCGCGAGTTCTCAGTAAATTAAAAATTTTCCCCCACCTTGGCTATTACACCAGAGGCGTAACAATTTAAATTTGTAAAATAAAACAAAAACATAATAAAAACTATAATTATAAAATTAAAAAATAATATAACATCATGTTAAAATAAAGGCAACAAACTCATTTAGTTTTGCTTTTCTTTGCTTAGATTAGTATTTTGGGGGACGCGATTCGTTTGGTAGATTAACCTTAGATGTAGGGGAGAAGGGGGCACATTGGGCAGAGGGGCACTTTGAATTTCCGGCTTTGTAGTTCATCCAAAAATTTGAAATAATTTACATAAGTCGACGTTAAAAAATCTCATTAAATACGGCTGTATTTTGTTACGTAGTAATATCCGTTTTCTATTGTAATTCCACTTTTATTGGTATCTGTTGTATGCAAAGGTAAGTATATAATGTTTAATGATTTTTATGATTTTCTTTCTGTGTCTGTAGTTTAGTACAGTTCTTTTAAAGTAACCTCCAGTAATAAAGTTAACCAAAAAGTGCCGCAATATTTTTTTACAAAAACTTATTCCTCACAATGTATTCACAATGTATTCACAATGTAATCACAGTGGATCAAGAAAAAATGTAAAGAAATTTGGCAAACCAACTACTAAAGACGTTATGATTGTAGATAGGCAGGATATTATTTTGAAACTGCTTTGAATTTAATCTTAAAATTTAATCAGCGCATAGAGTTGCTTTTTTATATACTAAATGTAATAGAAGTTAAAGTGGCCCAATCTGCTCTCTTCTCCTACATAATTTTTCTTTGATTATCATTAGTATATTATTTTGTAAAATTTGAAATTTGTGCATATTTGTCTTGATAAATCTAAATTAAAACTGAGAAAAATAGTTTGAAACAAACAGTAAGCAAACTTAAAAAAATAACTAAAGTCAAAAATCAACAAATTTGAAAGAAGTCCGGCTGAGATAGCAACAGGGATTGTTATTAGAATAATCCCTGAGGTAAGTATACGGTGTTAATCATCATCCACCTATTAAATAAGTAAAGTGAGTGATTAACATCGTAATATATAATTCATATAGATATACAAGATATAATACGTATACAAGATATGCACATAATGTGCATATAAAATATTACAATAAAAATCCTATTATAATAATATTACAATAATAATATGATTATAATATATCTATAATTAATTTATACAAAAAATATAACCTACAGGACATGCACTTGTTGAGCATTACATAATGTGCATATAAAATATTAAATAATACCGCCAAAATACGTACTATATTATTATTGTATAAAATACGAAATGTTTAAATTATTATATATAAGAAATAAAAATAACATTAACTTGTGCATTATATAATTATACAAAAAGTAGAGGGAAAAAATTTGCATTGTTGGGATAAACCATGAAAATACAGAATAACTTACTATGCCAAGAGGAAGTTGAAGAAATGAAGTGTTTTTTTTTTCACTAATTTAGAACCTTACAGATCTAATCAAATTGCAAAGGCACCAGCAGAAATCAGGGAAACATTCACAAAATATTTTAACACTTGAGTATTTTGTAATAGGATTTTAACAAAATTTGAGTAATTTAAAGTGATTGAAATATATTTGAAGTATTTCAATATCAAAGTTCAAATATTGAAACCAGGTTTGACTTTTCAAAAATTGCTTATTTTTAATTTTACATTTTTAACAATAAATTAAAATTAATTTATAAAACAAATTTTGTATTTTTTCAATAAATATAAATTTTTTTTTTGCGCTTGATATTTCAGACTTGGGGACCTACAATATTTGTTATTAAATTTTATACAATAAATTATTACTTTATTCTTTTAATTGAAATTAACATTTTAATTATATAATTAGTGATTTTATATCAAAAACACTAAATTAATTAAAATATAAAATACGTCAGAACATAGTTCAAATACCAATCTTTAATATTCTGCTTTGAACTTGTTTAAATTTCAAGTATTGTAAGAGCTGAAAATAAAGTCTGCTTGCGCCCATAATTTAAATGATTTCAAAAGACGCGCCTTATGAAACCAATGAAATTTTTTTTTCATCTTTTCAAAACAATGAAAAACGTCATTTATAATTATTAAATTGTTGCAAATCAAAATAATTTCACCAACCTACTTAAAAAAAAGACCTGCGTTAAGGCTGTGTGACACGTGTGTTAATTTGTTAAGAAAGGCACTTTTTTTAGGGTCCTTTTAATTTAATCAGTAGATGGCGCTTACTTAAATATTTTTATAAAATAAGAGGAATTTGTTATATTTAAAATATAGCAAATTCGTTGAGATAATACTATTCTATAAACAATATTCTTGATTTTAAGCTATTTTGAGTTCGTATTGAGTATGTCAAAACACACTCACTTACAAAAAAAGATAATTAAACTTTAATTATGAATTGTGTTTGTATAAATAAATATTACGAACTCAAAATAGCTTAAGATGAAGAATATTGTTTATAGAATAGTATTATCTCAACGAATTTGCTTTATTTTAAATATAGCAAATTCCTCTTATTTTATAAAAATATTTAAGTAGGCGCCATCTGTTGATTAAATTAAAAGGGCCCTGAAAAAAATGCCCCTCTAACAAATTTGTTAGCAAATTTTATAAGAACCCATTAATTGGTTGAACCAACCAATATCGGTACCAACATTGATTTGTTTGACCAATCAATGGGCTTATTACCAAATTTGCTAACAAATTTGTTAACAAATTTACACACATGTCATACGGCTTTTAGAGGCGTTATTTTTAAATAATTTTTTTTTAATTGAATAAATGTGATTATGGCAACAAAATGTAATTAAATTAAGTATTTTATTTAAAATACAATTACAAAACTCATCGAAAATACAAAACACATAATTATTTTAAATATATTATGTAATATTAATATAACATTTTTAAATATATTCTGTAGCCCAGCCCTAACTTGGAGTAATTAAAATACTTTGAGTAATTGAAGTACTTTGGGTAATCGTAGTACTTTAGATAATTGAAGTACTTTGAGTAATTTGGTGATACTTCAAATATTTTTTGGTTAATTTTGAATTACTTTTAGTAAGTACTTGGTAATTCAAATATTTGTTGGTTTCTCCCAAACTGCCCTTATTCTTTTAGAATCCACGGCCTTGCCTTTGCAATTATTGTGAGCTTGTCTATAACATCGTAGCTAAACAAACTGAAGAGGTTCTCTTCGGATTGCGACAGACTCCTGGTATCTGTCTTGATCAACCCTCTCATTAGGGGTTGAGACTCAGAGAGTAGTTTTTGTTCCTAATTATTCTTTTAATTCTAAAAAACGCTAACGTCAGCTTTCTTGCTCCTTATGATTTTGTGCGACGTTTAACAATTCAATATAGCTGACGTAAGAGACGTCCATGCAGACGTCAATTACGAATTCAAATAATATTATGAAAATTTATATAATATGTTTAATTTTAATTTAAAAATTATACATTTTTACACTTTTAATTTTATATTTGAATATTTCTTGCACTTTTCTAGGCAGAAATTCCATTATTTTGTATTTCGATTTTTGAGTTAAAAACAAAGGCGATAAGAGTGTATTTATCTTTCATTGAGGTTTTTCAATCAAAAATATACATTCTTGATCTAAAAAATAAATTTTTAATTTTTTTTTAAATAAATTGTAAATACAATTTTCCTTGTTCCGGCCGTAAAATGAGTGGTTTACGGTCTCATTTGAGGATGAAAAAGTGCCTTTTTACGCCCTAAAAAGTAAAAAAAAATTTCACGTTCTAGGGAGTAAAAAAAACCAAACTAACCAATCAGCACCCCTAATATTCAAATGGACTATACTTGTGCAGGGACGGCTTCCATACACTACAGCCAAATAAAAGGTATGTTTGGTAGTCCTAGTGCTACACTAACTACACTACTACAAATTGATTGGTGTAAAAAGTGGGTTGGTAATTGTACCACCAATCAATTTGTAGTAGGGTAGTTAGTGTAGCACTAGGACTGTGGTACCAAACAGACCTAAGAATGAGATAGTCCCGTCACAACGATAGCTTCCATACACTACAGCCAAATAAAAGGTATGTTTGGTAGTCCTAGTGCTACACTAACTACACTACTACAAATTGATTGGTGTAAAAAGTGGGTTGGTAATTGTACCACCAATCAATTTGTAGTAGTGTAGTTAGTGTAGCACTAGGACTGTGGTACCAAACAGACCTAAGAATGAGATAGTCCCGTCACAACAAAAAGCAGTTTGCGCTACTCGGACGTAAAGAGATTTTACGTCCTTGTGACGAAAAGTACTATTACTTGTAAATAGATGAACCCTTTTAAACAGAAGAAGAAAGAAAGAAAAAAGAAGAACCCTTTTGTACCTTTTACTCTTATAATTTTATTAAACTTTCCTTGCATGAACTCCATCTGCTCTATTAGTTCAATAGAAGAGTTTCTTAAACTATCCTCAGAGAGCTGATTGGCCTTGGTATAATATCTTTGCTTTGGTTTATTGAATTCCAAGTTTATCTGGCGTGTTTTTATCAGTCGTCTCATTTTCACAGGTATTTTCATAAAATTCACAAAATTCATAAAATATTTTTCGTTATTTCAGGTTATAAATGACCCCTTTATGTATCTGTTTTGAGCCCTATAAAAGGGGTCTTTTCTCAAAAGGTCACCTCAAGGGGGACCAACCCGACCATAAAACTAAGTTTTATAAGGTCCTAGGACCTATAAAACTTAACTTTATAAGGTCCTAGGACTTATAAAAACAGTCCTTGTTGAGATACCTGCCCGAACGATTCATCCGTTCGGGTGAACTCCTGTTTTTCGCTTATGTTGTCAATAACTTGACTAACAACTTGCGATCTTCACGCCATCTATCGATAGTTATATCAGAGCAAACAAATCGTGAATTTTGTGGGATATTATCCCCAAAATAACGAAATTACGACACCTTTAGTTAAAAAATTGGCAATTAAATTAAGTGTTACTTTATATTTATTTACAAAATCATAGATTTAGATAATATCCGACAAAATTCGAGTGCAAAAAAATTAAATTAAGTGTTACTTTATATTTATTTACAAAATCATAGATTTAGATAAAATCCGACAAAATTCGAGATAATAATTGCATAACGTGACCCATCCGTCCGTTATTTCAACATGCTGTCCGTCAGACCAAATTGTCCGTCGTTCGGAAATTTCATTTATTCTGGTCTGGTGCGAAGCACCAGGGCTGTTGCCCCATATCTTCGCAGACTTGAAGAGTAAGGTTGCGGACTTGCCCGCAACGTTACGTCGGATAATTTTTATTGAGGCGTACCTCCGAAAATTAGCGCGAAGCTAAGTCCTGGCTGGCTTCACCCGCAAGGGATCCGCGAGAGAAAGGTTTGGTAGACTAAGATGCAGTGGATGGGTTATGGGAGTTTTAATAGAATACCTCTCTTCATGTGTGTAGTTCGTTGGTGATGGCGGAAATTTCAAAAGAAAATCAACCTTTTTCGCTCCAAAGAGACAAACATTGATCAACGACTTGCAAGCTTCACGCCATCTATCGATTGTTATTTTAGAGCTATTATATAAAATCGCGAATTTTGTAGGATATTTTTTCTGAAATAACGAAAAATTGTTCATATCACTCGGGCGATAAGGGTTTTCATCCTTCGGTCGATTATTCACTCGCCGCTGCGCGGCTCGTTTCATAAACTTTCGCCCGGCGGATGAAAAGATCCCCTTTATCGCCCTTGTGATATAAACTACTATTTTTGGTGATAAAATCTCTACTTTCTATTAGAAATATTAGTTTGAGTATGAAAAACAGACACCAAAGATAAATAACATAGTTATTAAAAACTTAAATTAAAAATTTAAAAAACTCTTGACAAAGAACATCTTTAAAAAGTAAAAAATAGAATCCATGTGTCGATGTCGTCGCGTCGGGGTACCTAAGTAGCTGACGTGTATTTAAATTTCATACTGTATTATTTTTAGTTATATTCTGCTTTTATTTCATTTACTTAGCGGTCCCCCAACGCGACGACACTTGGATTGTATTTTTAAAGCCTGTATGACACGGTGTATAATTTTGCATAAAATTTACATGTAAATAGTAACTAACCAATAGAAAGACCGCATTAGTATCCATCAGACATTTTTCATTGGTTAGTTACTATTTACATGTAAATTTTATAGAAAATTATGCACCGTGTTCAAAATCTTTTTAAAGATTTTCTTTGTCGGGAGTTTTATAAATTTTTAATTTAAGTTTTATTTGATTACTAGCTGGAAAGCCCGTCTACGGAAGGGCAGCTAGTCGGTGGATCTCTACTTTAGCGGTATTAACTAAAAAAAAAAGTTTTCAAATACCAACACTAATCTAAGCTCAACCGATGGGTTACTCTTTTAACATTCTCAATTAAAAAAATAAATCCCTAATTCTGACAATTTTAATTGTTCGCGTTCAAACGTCCTCAACGTTTGGAACGGAAACTCGTTTGGTGTGCAACTCGATCCCAGGGGAGTAGATTTTAAGCTGCTAAAAACCAACGACAACAATCAATCAGAGTGCGTTGTGTGTCTTAAAAATATGACACGCTGAAGGAGGAGAGGGAGGTAGAGAAGTTGCTTGTGCTGCTTGTTTATTATTGTGAAATACATTTATTGAAAATGTAAAAGTCGAATATTAAATTTTCTTAATGGATAATCTTCGAATTAACCGAGATAAAATTTATATATAAGTACCCTAGTTGAAACTTACTTGGTATGCAACTCGATCCCAGGGGAAGTAATTTTAAATTGGTAAAAAATTGGATGGTTTAATTAATATAGCTGGCTCAACCAAGGACGGGCGTCCCATCAAGGTTGAAAACTTGATTGGTGTGCTACTCGATCCCAGGGTAGGTGATTTTAAGTTGATATGATTAACGACAACAACCAATCAGAGCGCGTTGTGTGTTTTAAAAAAATGACACGCTGCTACTCCTTCAGCGTGTTATTTTTTTAGAACACACAGCGCACTCTGATTGATCGTTGTCGTCGGTCGTACCAACTTAAAATTACTTTACCACTCCATATAGAAATATATATAACCTTTTCTGAATGGAGTACTAAGGTGATTTTAAGTTGGTACAACCAACGACAACAACCAATCAGAGTATGTTGTGTGTCCTAAAAGAATGACACGCTGGAGGAGCAGCAGCAGCGTGCTGGTCTTTTATATATGTGATTTTTAAACTTTAAATATTACTAGTACGGCGCTGCCGTCATCAACTTTTTATATTACAAGTACGGCCCTGCTTTCATCAACTAGACTAGAAAACAGCAAATGATCTTCAAACGGCTAAACGGATTTTTTTTAAATCATAGCTAAGAACATTCTCGATCAAGTCACCTTTCGAACAAAAAAAACTAAATCAAAATGGGTTTATTCGTTTGGGAACTACGACCCCACAGACAGACACACCCATACACAGATGTACAGATACACACGCATAACACCCTTCTTTTTGGGTCGGGGGTTAAAAAATAAACTCAACGGGATTTGATAGATAACATTAAAATCAGGGCCGTAGCTAAACGTAAGTCATGGGGAAAGTTTTACGTTTTACCTTCTTTGGTTTTACCTAAAAAAATTTTTTTTGTTTATGCCATGGGAAGGGTTTTACCGAAGAAAAACGTTTTTAGCCACTTTTTTTTACTCCTTCGCTATTATACAAAAAATCTTTTCTTAGATCGTAACAGTGGTATCCCCCCTTAAATCTAAAATTAATGTAATAAAACTTCATTTTTTTACTTGCACTAAGAGTGCAGTAAGTACGGCCCTGCTAGGATAATCGGCCCAGTTAGTACATTTTAGCAATTTTTATAATGTTGGTACTAAGTTTTTCTGCGTTCGCTGCATTAATATTTCTATGTTTGTTAGGTTATGTATAAAGGAGGCTTCTGTTTTTAAAAACGGTTCACAAAATATTTTTACTGTAATATAAGAACTTATTAAAAACACTTACAATGGTGAAACTAACCGCAGATTTGATCCAAACTACCATGCAATACATCAATCCAGTAAAAGATCGGGAGTTGGATTTGAGAGGTTAGTAACGCAACCTTTTATTAAAGCATTTACGACGTTTAATTTTGATTGTAGGATATAAAATACCTGAAATTGAAAACTTAGGAGCCACTGGTGATCAGTTCGACACACTTGATCTTTCCGATAACGATATAAGAAAATTGGATGGTTTTCCATACTTGAAACGATTGAAATGTTTGTTGCTGAATAATAACCGAATTGTGTAAGTTTTACTATTTATTGTGTTGTGTTTAGTTATAAAATTGCTTTTTAGTCGAATTTCTCCGCATTTGGAAGATTACATCCCAAACATGGAGTCAATAATTTTGACGGGAAATCATATTGCAGAATTGTCTGACCTCGATCCGCTAATATCATTAGAGAACCTTTCCACTATCAGCTTATTGCATAATCCTGTCATAGCAAAACCTTACTACAGATTGTATGTTGCATATAAAATTCCTCAAGTCAAATTACTCGACTTCCGTAAGATAAAATTGAAAGAACGACAGGAAGCAACTCAATTTTTTAAAAGTAGTAAAGGTAAAGAGGTGCTCAAGGATGTCGCTAACAAAGCAAAAAGTTTTGTGGCTGGTGGAAACGCAGTCAATGCTGCTAAGAGACATACAGATCAAGAAACTAAGAAAATTAGGGAGGCAATAGCTAAAGCAACTTCATTGGAAGAAGTAGATAGGCTGCACCGTCTTCTACAGTCGGGTCAAATTCCAGATATGAACGGACAAAATGGATCGTATAATGGTATGTTGGAATAATTGAGGGTGGTTTATTTATTTTCTAATTATTTATATTCTTATAGTAGAACACGGTTCCATGGACATGGATGTATGATTAAGGTAACCTAATTATGCATAGGTGTCAGGTAAGGTAAATTCTTCAAAACTATTTGTATTTTCTTTTTATTATTATTGTATTAGTTTTTAAGTTGATAAGAACACAAATTGATTGTATACTACAAGTTATAAATTTGAAGCGATATTTTGGGTTTATTTTTAATTAATAAAATGTGTTTTCCTGAATAAAACTTTTTAATTTACAGCACGCTCATTTAAAATTAATGTACATAAAAATTAACAAATATCATTAAAGATGCATCCTAAATTTGCTCCCAAAGTATAAAAAGTTGGTACCAACACGGAAAACTGCATTATGTTGGTTGTATCTGGACGATTATTTGGATTTGATTGTAAACAGGCTTCAATTACGTAGTGTAACTCTTTGTTGTAAAATGTAACATCTATTACTTTTCTTTCCCCGCTGTATAGAATGTTCAGGATCACATTTGCCAACTGAATAAAAGAATTTGTTTTACTAATGCAGTTTTATTTGACTTTAAATGTAGGTACGTACTGGCCCTTCAAACATGCGTTCCAAAGCACATAATTCATATAAAATTAATCCAAGAGACCATATATCGCTTTTGAGTCCATATGGATGCCCCTGGCACACTTCCGGTGCTAGATAATTCGTGGTTCCTATCACTGTACCTGTTTTGCTTTCACTAAAACATTAGCTTTTTATAATTAGAGGACAGGACTATTGTACCTTGAACAACTTTCTAATTTACTGCCAAAAATTAGTTTGACGTGTAATTATTTATATTATACAGCAAAGAAATTTTGCATAAGAGCAAAATCCAGTGCTTTATTGAAAAGTTGATACAGATGGATGATAATGTCATTAGGAGAATCCATTCAGACGTGGGAGTTTATTGCATAAAATATTAATCAGGATATATATAAAAACATTTTAGCCAAAGGTTTAGTTGAAACTGTCCAAATCATGCCCTACCCAAAAATGTAGCAACATGACAATGACCCCAAGCATATTGTGAAATTATGCCAAATCGTTTACTTGCATTAAGAAGCTAAAATTTATTGGACTAAATATTAGCCCAAATTTCAGTACATCTATTAAGATGTGTTACAAAAGTGAACAACTTTTGGTTGTTATTTTAGGAAGAACAATTCTCAAAAATAAAGCATATTTGTCATAAAAATAATTATAAATATTTATATTTTTTTCAATAAAAGAAGTCATAAGTTAAAAACTTACTTTTTAAGCATTTTGGAAATTCCAAAATCGCCGATCTTCACAACCAACCCATGTTCTCCAGTTAAAAAGACATTTTCAGTTTTCAAATCACGATGAATTATATTTTTTGAGTGGATGTGATGTAACCCAGATAGTATTTGGCAAAAAATTGAAATCACTTCCTAAAATAAAACTTAAAAGTTAGGTACTTATTCGCTGTAAAATTTCTTTAAAGATTACTTTTTCCTGGATGAGACTGTTTTGCTTTTTTATAAAATCAAAAAGGGTTCCATTAGTACTAAATTCCATAACAATGTAAAAGATTCCCTTCGATAAGAAACTATCGTAATATTGTACAATATTTGGATGATTCAAAGATTTTAAAACAGATACTTCGTTTTTTGAAATTTGCAGTCGTTCTTCAGTTGCTTCCAATTTAACCTCCTTTACTACAACTTTTAATTTATTGTGCTTTCTCTCGCACAAATGAACAGTTCTAAAGGGTTAAATTTTTATTATTTAGAAAATATATTTTTTAATTGACTTACCCAAATGTACCTTCGCCTAACTTTTGTATGAAATTATAAGATTTTAACATATTTTTTATTGTTTTCTTACAGTAATAATGAATTAAATTGTTTTGCGTACTGTAAAACCGGTATGGTTATCAAAATATGCGAAATAAATAACAAACTTAAATTTGTAGATAAAAGCATGCAAACATGCAATATTATATCGACGTTGAGTTTTAAAATTTGAATTTAAATGTAAGAATTAAGAGCAATATCCAGTGCTTAAGTACAATTTTTGTGTTTTATGCCATTTATTTCCAGGACGTTACAAAAATTTAAATAATTGCTAGCATGCCGAAATCTTTTAACACTTCTTCATATAAAGGCGCTAAAGGCAATTGATTTATTTATTGGAATACCACGTTATTTGAAAACTAGAATGTGGGATTTTCTCCCCCCCCCCCAGCAATTCTAGTTTTCAAATAACGTGGTATTCCAATAAATAAATCAATTGCCTTTAGCGCCTTTACATGAAGAAGTGTTAAGGCTGTTCTCTTTCTCTCGCAACCACTTTTTTATTTACAATTTTCTGACTTTATTTTTGAAAATAACGAGTTAAAATTTTTACAGTATGTCTGAAATGTTATTTACAATATTATGTCGAAGTGCTTTTATCGCGAACAAATAAATCGCAAAAAAAAATTTTGTAATGCAATTTTAAAAAAATTTTGGCTTCGATATAATATTAAAAGTAACGTTTTAGATATACTGTAAAAATTTGAACGCATTATTTTCAAAAATATAAAGTCAGAAAATTGTAAATAAAATTAACGCTAAAATGCGCGTATCTCTTGCATTCGCGATTTTTTTTACACATTACTTTATTTTTATTATATTTTTTTGGTCAGCTATTGTTATTTAGAGAGCGGATTTATACATAATAACAGACCCGTCTAAGGGTAAAACCTCTTAAGTAATTGGTCAAACAAAGTCTATCATCAATATAAAACTCTTATTAGCGCTAATAATCGTTTTCTATTGGTGATTTATATTAGTCTATACCTTAAGACGGGTCTGTTGTTACATATAAATCCGCTCTCTAGATTGTACACCAAATAGTTCATTTTCTATTTAAAATTGAATTTTCATTCTAAGTGAGAACACAGCCTTAAAAGATTTCGGCATGCTAGCAATTATTTAAATTTTTGTAACGTCCTAGAAATAAATGACATAAAACACAAAAATGGTACCTACTTAAGCACTGGATATTGCTCTTAAATTGGCAATAGAAAACCAGATTTTTTGTGTTTCTTTTTCAAAAAAAAAGTTATTGGTGTTCTTCGCTATATTTTTACAAAATTTTCTAAGCCAATTTGGACAGGTATAAACAATTTTTTATTTCTTTACGCATACCTAAAATTCTAAATAACCCCCAATCAGCCTCCTCCTCTCTCCACTGGCATATACCCAACAATTTGCTCTATAATTAATGCTAAAATAAGCGCTCATTTGTCACTTGCCTGAGAAGGCACCCCAGATTAGAGAAGAATGCGGGATGAAAAAAATCTTGTTTCGCTCGCGGGATGGCACGGAACGGGATGACAATTTAGTCTCGCGTGGGACGGAATACCAATTCAGTCCCACGTTCGATATACATTTATATATTTATTTTATACTGTACACATTTAGAGATGAATGCGAGACGAGACGGGATATTTAAAATATTTAGTCCCGCTCCGCATATCTTGTCAACTCGGTCTCGCATTTGATTTATTTTAAACAATGCAGCCCGAATGAACTTTTCTGATTTTTTCGCGCAGGACGGGATTTTTTCACCTTCTATTTCATAATTTAACTTATTGAATCCCTTCCCTACATTTACTCTGAGCAATATGCGTTAACAAAAAAATCCCAAAAGTTTATTCGGGCTGCAAGATGTCCAGCACGGGACTAATAAGTATTCTAAATGTCCCGCGGGACATAAAATATTCCGCGAGATATCAAGTCCCGCATTTATTTCCATGGAAACCGTTTGCAACTGTCAAACGCATGCGCAGTTTCAAATTTGAGTCATAATTTTTAATCTACGCATGCATCTGACGGTTTCAAACTGCTTGAAGATCCGCGGGATCTGGGGGACTCGCGGAATCTGCGAGACGTGCAAGATCCGCGGAAAGTGCGGGATCGGGACCTACAGGACGAGACGGCACTGCGGGACGGAACGGAACAAGAAAAAGTAGTCCCACGTTCATCTCTACCCAAGATACTAAAAAATTAATAATTAAAAATGGCTTTATTGTTTCATAAAGAGCAAAATTATCACTTGAGAAGAAGCAATAATTATGGTGTGATCGTTGGTTAAGCAGAAAGCGGAAATTTCTTCGTAGACTTGACGGAATACTTTCTTTAAAAAAAATACATAAAATCTGTATTTTGACAGAAGAGTCTGGCAATTAACAGATGAGTGATCTATGGCGGCAGGCAAAGCTTTTCTAGCCGCTCCTCTAATACTATACATGCCATCACAATGGCGGCGAGGAAATGAAACTTGAAATACACCGAACTACTCCGAGTAAGTTAGCGTAAAAATTGCGAAAATTGATTGGTGCAATTTGTAGTTAGTGTAGTTTGAGCTGCACTAGGACTGTGATACCAAACAAAGCATATCACGTCGGTCAGCTTAGAATGAAAACCTCGTATCTCAATATAAAAAAAGAGGTATTTGAGATGAAAAAAAATATTTATTTTTTAGCATATTTTGTATAAATTAATACATTTTAAAGAAATAGTGTAAAATATTTATTTAAAATGTATGTATAATAAGTATGTATAATAAGTTGTACCACCTCAAACACCGTTTTTTATATAATATATAGGGTGCTTTATAATTTCTTAAAGCACATCGACACAGGATGCAGTTCAATCACTTTCACATCCGCTATAATTTCATACGATGCATCCTAATAACTGCGATAATAGACTTTTAAAGGCAAAGATTGCAGTTTATAAGCGCTAGTAATGTAAGACATGGAAGTACAGTTGTAGTAGATTAGCGACATCGTAATGACCATGTAAGGTACTATGTACCTTTATATACTCTTTATGGCAGAAGTGTTATTTATTTGTAATTAAGAGTAAATGTGGAAGAATGAATAAACCAACGTAAATCAAATTCATGTTATATTTTTCGACGATAACATTTCATTACCTTAGTATGTGCTTAATATCGTCCTAATATCAGTATTTTATTAACGAGCGGCTGACAAAGAATTTATCGGTTGCCACGGGCGGCATTCAAAATTGCATACTTATTGATCTACGTAGTAACGAATAAATCTTTCTCTTTAAAATTTAAATAACTAAGGGCGAAATAATTTTTTTTTGGCGATTTTACTTATTTTCTAAATCTAATTTCTTTAAATAATTTTAAAGATCAAAACGAAACCATGAAGATGACTTCATCAGGGGCCATTGGTATATCCAACAGCACTAATTGGGAAGATTTCTACAAATAATCAGACTGCATGACAATGCACCTAGTCATTCATATTACATTGTAACCTTCAGATTTAATTTCGTCTGATTTCTCACTTGCACCCAAATAGGAAAAATTCTTTTGGGATATGTTCAGCTTTTTTATCCTAAAACTTCTTTAACCAAGCATTTTTAATTACAAAAAAATCACATTTAGTAAAAATTTTATTAATAATAAATTAACTATAGATTTTCAAAATAATTAACAACTTTTTTGATGTAATTTAATAAATGTTGTATTCCAATTAAGCACTGCAAGTCCTTTTTTACAATTTTGCCAACTAAAACAAAAATTTATTTTTAAGGGTAGTATAATTTCTGATTTAAATTTAGTTTAAATTTATTAACGATTTTTTTACGATGTTTGAACATCAATAAATTGATCATACATATTTTTGTACTTATCTAATTATTATTATTATCGAGAAGCATCCTTTCCCAAAGTTTATTATATCCGAGCTTCGCTTCCAATGGAATCACGATAAAATTTATTCTTATTTTAATTAAAAATTTAATTAAATAATCCCAATTATTATTTAGGACCGTTATTCAATGTTTGGTTAAGGACCGATTGGATTATCAGTAAGTAAACTAATTAACCTATGGTTAAGGTAACCGCGTATTGAATAAACAGCCTTTAATAAAGACGACTTTTAAAAGATTGGGATAAAAATCATAATTAAATATTAAATTGAATTAAAATTTAAACAAAAAGTTTAAAATAAACTAAGAAGCTTAATAGAGCATAAAGTTGTAATTCACATTATTTTATAATAGAAATTCACACACTAATGCCAGTACTAATAATTTAAAGAATTTTAATTATTTTTTATATAAAACTAACCTGTGTCCGTATATATCTCGAACCGTCACTTGATCAAAATAAATTTCTGCACTTGGTTCAGAATTTTCATTTTTTTCCAGTTGATACGAAATGCTTGCTATAATTGTTTTCAATTCTGGACTGAACTCATTGATCGAACTCATTCCTAATCCACTAATTTCTCTTCTATTTCTTACATAATTTTGGATTCTGGAAATATAATTTTAGATTTATAAATGAATGCAAAATTACTCAAATTAATGTACTTATAAGGAATTTGAAAATTTACTGTTGTATTACTGTGTTGTACTGTAATTTCTATATCGCCTTTTGGAAATGGTGAGCCTTGTGATAAAATAATGGACACTTGTAATTGCAAACCTTAAAAAAAACCATTATTATTTTAGTTAAAGAAAAATATGTAATTTTCTAATTTAATACTTACCACAAAACGAAGGACCTCCCTTTGTAACTAAGTACATAACACCGTCTCCTATAGCATCTACTCCTAATTTTCCTAATTCGGTTCTGTAAACTGGATCTAAAGTTAAACTATCACCGTTTTTACCATTTTGTGGAAAGCAATCTCCTTTCAGGAACGATCCCAAACCACCTTTACATTTATAAGCAGTAAATTCACATTGATTGTCGTTAAATAATTTTTGCTTTAATGTTTCCAAAAATAACTTCCATGCCCTGATATGACTGCACGCAACATCTCTTGTAATGGAGCCTTCTATAAATGCACAAAAGAATTTTCAAAATTTACAAATAGCTTATTATTTTATACCAAAATGAGTCAAAAAAACTGATGCCATTCCGTCAGAACATCCCGGCTGTTCAAAACCACCATTCGGAAAAAAATCAACATGTCCATAAGGTTCCAGTAATCCAAATCCTTCAGTGAAGAACTAAAACCATAATAAGTATCTTACTCAGTATCTTAAATATGAATTGTAAAATGATTAACTTACTGGACTTGCATCTGTATGAATTGCATCTACAAATTTTGCATCTCCTTTATCTAATTTTTTGGATTTTTCCCGAAAGTGATTATGTCTAAACAAAGGACTTGCTGCATCCAAACCTAACGTTTTAAGGTTACAAGATTTCAGTTTAGTTCATTGACTTTTAATTTACCAGTTATTCTTCCAAGTAAATACCCTTTTTGTTTTAAAACTTCGGATGCACATCCAGCCACATGAGCTCCCAATGAAAATCCAATTAAATGAATATTGCTTGATTTTACTCCTTTATTAACCATATGTAATAGTAATATGCCCAATTGACGTCCAACAATTTCGGTATTAGATGCAGCGTTCGCATATTGTGGTCCTTGGGCTCCTTTTTCCCAATCTAATAGTAATATATTGCATGCACACTATAATAAATAACAATACAAAATAAGTACCTAATTATTATTTTAATACCGTTATTTTAGCGCCAATCGCAGCTTACGCAAACAGCAGTGATTTTATTAATAAAAAATTAACAACCATTGTTAAAAGTGTGTAATTGTGTCAAGAGAAAATTATGAGATTATGACATTTGAAAAAAAATCTTTACTAGAAAGATGGTACTTTCATAGTAGAAATAAGTCAAAAAGAAATCTTACAATTTTTAAATAAGCATGAACGCTTTCCAATGCTCCTTGTTCGTTCCATCGACCTAAATATCCGTGAATTATTACTTTAACTGGTTCTTGACTGTTAAAGTTTGATTGATTGAGCGACAATCCTTCATCTTCATATCTCAACATTTGGGGATGTGAAAAGTTTAAGTTTCGTCGAAATAAGAAAAATTTTGTATCTATGGCAGATGGACTATCAGGTAACCTTTTCAAGGGAGATCTTTTATGAGGCATATCAAAGCATCCAACCGTTTCTAGGAAACAAAATTTAAATATTTAAGTTTTTGAATATCTTGAAATTGTTAAAAATGAAGATAGAAGGAAACAAAAATCTCTTAAAAGGATACATACCATAACAGACGCTTCCTGTTCTTTTTGAAAAATTTTGAATTCTTCTTCTCCAAATTTGTGGAAGCTGAAGACGATTTAATCTTCGACTCATATTGAGTTGCCCATCGCAATTTAAAATTGTAACAGTAATAAAAAGAATTTTTAAATACATATTGATTATTTTAACACCACAATAAGAAACTAACCGTGCAATAAGATTATATAAATAAATTTTTCGAAATAATATTTTCAAATAAATGGAGTGGGTACCATACGAGCGATAATTAAATTCTCAGTTCCACCGAGCTCAACAATATTTTTTGTACTACTTTCACTTTTAGGAAAATAATATAGTAGTTAGTACAAGTATAAACGAGGAATTACATGTAAATCTCTTTTATTGGTCAGTATTTACTTCTCTTTAACTTTTTTAATGCTACCTTGAAAAATAATTATTTTGAACTTGGATGGTAACTTTATAATTAATCTATTATTATATTATGTAAGGAAACCCAGTTTAATATTCAGGTTAACGACCACAAATATTATTATTTAAAACAATAATTGATTTATGATTAAATTATTTTAAAGTATTATGAATATTAACTTGTTAAATTAAATACCTACAAGATGACTCAAAATCGACAGATATAATTTAAAATAGAGCATCGGTAATAACTAATCAATTAAACAGATTGATCCTTATGAATGAAATGTTTTACCAAAATAAATTTATTCTTA
The DNA here is from genome assembly GCA_905340355.1 of Rhagonycha fulva. Lineage (NCBI taxonomy): Eukaryota > Metazoa > Arthropoda > Insecta > Coleoptera > Cantharidae > Rhagonycha > Rhagonycha fulva. The sequence continues at coordinate 9,284,687 of HG996559.1, forward strand.
AAAATTTTGAAATTTACACCACACAATATTCGTTATTATATAAAGAAAAAATATTTAAATCAATATGAAGATAAAATTTTAAATAAAATTAATCAGTTAATCCTTTCTATAACAGACTCATTTCAATTATATAATTTTTATGTAATATTTTTCAAATATCAAGTAGTAGATACATAATAATCTGTCGATATTTGTAAAACTGAAGAACTTTCTATTTAATTATTATAAATGAAGTTAAAATATGTAAATGATCTAGTATTGTAGTACTATTAGAAGTACACTACCGCTCAAAAGCTTCCGGGCACTTAAGTCTTGTCATATTATTTTTACAATTATATATTTCCTGTAAATTGGATTCACCTGTTGCAAGTCAAGCTGATGTATATTATATTAATAATCAATTATAGTGTAAAAATAATAATGCCTAATTATTATCTACATATAAGCAATAATACATTTCACAACTTCAGCGTTAACCAATAATTTTCCTCATAGGTCTTTGATCTTTAAAGTGACTTATCCTTTAAGTACCAATGTTGTCGCCGTAAGCCGAGATTCAATAAGAATAAAAGATGAAGAAAGCATTATTATATTAAAAACAGAAAGAAGATTAACACAGGCGTAACGAGCTTAAGTTTTAATATCAAAGATATAAAAAGTAAAGTATAAATTGACACATATAATGTTTTAAACTTCGCGGGCAATCATCAGTTGTAGCAAAGCATATAAATGTAAATAATGTGTAAAAAGGTTTAAAAGTGTTAAGATACATTTTATTTCCAAATATAATTGCCACAGTACTTGATTATCTTCAAATTTAGGATCCTGTTGAAACAAATAGCACTTAAAAATGCGTTAACAAAATAATAAACGTAATTATAATCTGATTTTGATGATTACTCCGATGATTAAAATTTGAGTTTAAGGTCAAAATCTTCTCCAAATAAAAAGAAATTTTACTCTCAGCTTTTGAAACGTCTCTATTGAATAGTTACAGAATGTGTTCGTGACGTTGGGGTAAAACGACTAGAAATCCAGAAAGCTATTTCTAAAGTCACAATACCTTCAAATAAGCGCCTGGAGTCCTTTGATATTTACATACATAAGGGAATTATTTGAGAACAATAGAATCTCGTTAGTACATTCATGCGCGTCATCAACAAAACTAAAGGGTAGTTCACACTACATGATTTATCATATGACTTGTCACATGACTTCACATATGAGAGATTTTTTTACGTTCACACTACATGATTTTTGATATTATAGAGGTTATGGCTTTTATGATTGGCTGTTGTGATGGTATGATTTTAGCCATGACTTTTCTTATGACTAAGTCACATGATAAATCATGTAGTGTAAACTACCCTTAAACGAATAAAAGAGGTTTCAAAGAAGGGATACCAACCAAAATATAATCAATTCTTAAACTAGTTTGCGAAATTTTAAGCCAACTTGTGGACTTATTTATATGTAATCATAGCCGAAAGAACGTTCAAGCACACACACACATCTAAACATTATCGTTCCAAAAATCGTTCACAATGAAAATGATACGTTTGATTTTGATGTTTTTACTCAATTACAATACTCTCTTTTATCACGTAAAATGATAAAATGATGCACAATTTACAATTGATCAAAAAATAAAGAACTGCTTTTACGTTATTATAATAAATTTTAAACCCCCCCCCCCCACTTTTGAATTTTTGGATGAATTTGGTGTCAAACGTTAGAGCTTTGTGTTATGGATAGTTGAAATGTTTTATTAAACTCCGAGCAACATGCGTTACATCGTAAGGTTTTTAACATTTTTTATTTCAGCAAAACGGTAGTATTACCCATTTGCTTTACTATTTCCGACCAACAGATATTTGATGGGCCCAAAACTTTTTAGCTATTGGATCATAAATTTTTCTTTTATTAGCAACAATAACAATGTTAAGCTGCTTCAAATTAATATTAGATTTTTTCGGCATGATTTCTTTTTCTTCTTCTTCTTCACTTTATGGCTTAGGCTTTATTAGCCTGTTCCGTCTTCATACTTCTTTCCATCTTCGTGTCGGGCGGCCAATATTTCTTCTTCCATATGGTTTGTATTCCAGGATTTGCTTTGGTATTCTTTCTTCATTCATTTTATTAACATCTTCTTTCCATTTACCCCTGTATTCCTAGATTTTTTTATTGATGTCATAGATGTTTAGATCTCTCTTTATGTCGGTATTCTTAATTTAATCTCGTAGTGTACATCCTTTTACTCTTCGTAAGAATTTCATTTCGGTGGCTTGTATTTTAGATTTATCTTTTTTCAGAGGAACGCAAGACTCGCATCCATATGTAAGAACAGGAGTTGCCATTGTCTTATAAAACTTCAGAATCGTGTCTTTTCTGGTCTTGTTTCTCAGGGTTCTATTGATTGTTCCGCAGATATATTGGTATTTATGTAGTTTTTCATTTATATCATTGTCATAATTATAGCTTGTATCGCACCCGAGATATTTGAAATGTGACACTTGTTCTATTGGTTTCTTGTTGATTAATTTTATTAAGTTGATTAATAGTAATTTCTATTTCGGTAGATTATTTCAATTTAAAAAAAATTTATGTTTGGTAAAAATAAAATGTTGCTTATTTAGAGAATTTATATACATATCCAAAGTATTTAGATTATCAGCTTAAAAAATTTAAAAAAACTTAAGATTTAACGTATGTTGCTCGGAGTTTAGTTGAAAATTTCAACTATCCATAAATTTGTGAAAAATTAACTTAAAGTTTTGCTCTCTGAAGCTCATTCAGGCTCAAACGATGCTCTAACGTTTGACACCAAAATTATCCAAAAATTCTTATCTACATAAAAACTTTCTAGATTCTATGTAAGCATTCAAACGGATTATCACCGGATTAATTTATTCTCAACCATGCAAAGTTATAATTGAAATAATTTTTTAAAGTTTTCCAAAATTTAGTAAATTGTTAGTTTCTTTTGGCATTTTTATTCAGAAAGCATGAATTGATATTCAGATAAGCAAATATTTGGCTAGATCTGTGAGTTAGAACTCGAGCAGGACTCAACTCAAGAGGTCAAGATTGAGTGACCTTGAAGAACTAATCGGTAAGGCAGTTGTGAGCTGTGAAAATGGGGTGCAATTTTTTATGGCTTTATTAATGCCTTAATTACGATTTAACTAATCGAATCTTATTTATTGGTTAAAGAACACCAGATTTTGATGACAAGAGAAAGATAGTTAAATTTACGTGCTGATTTCAGGGAGGATTCTTTAATCTTTTGGATGTTTGTTATGTTAAATATTACGATATCCACAATAATAAAATAATTGGTAAAATTAGAAATATTTGGTTATTTTTACCTGACTACACTATAATTTGTTGATTGAAATTTTGTAAAAAAAAGCTTTGAATTTAGCAATAATTGTAGTTTTTTGTAAATACTCAAGGGCTGAATTTAGGACGTAGAAAATAAAGAAAAATACTTCAATTTTAAGATTTTAAAATTAGACGCTTTAAGCAGAAAAGTTATTATTAATTATTATTAATATTAATATAATTAATATAAATAATTATTAATATTATTTATTCTTGTATGTAAAATAATGACTAAATTAAATAGTAGTATAAAACCATAGAAATAAACAAAATAAAAATAAACAAAAACACTAAATTGATTAATACTCAAAATTTAAGTTTAAGGTGAGGATGAACATCAAACATCGATTAATTTAAAAAATTATCGGTTTTAAAGTTGTAAAGTAAAAAGTATCGATTTTTATCTTAAAAATCACATGTTGGTCAACGTACATGTTGACCAACATATTGCTACGGTTTTTTCTGATAATAAGTCTTTCAATCGTTATTGAGAACAATTTTGCTCCTTTGTTCATATTGACATGAGCCGTGATAAATGAAAGATTTGAAAGTTTCCACAATTGAAAATTTAATTTTATAATTTCTTAAATTTGAATGTTTTTAACTTCTGCTTGGATGAATGGAATTATTTGTAGTCATTTGTTGCACTAATAGTTATGGTGCGCAGAAACGTAATTTTATAGGTGGATTTTTTGTTCCGGAACCTGAAAGAGTTGGATTAATCAAGGATGAAAAAGCGTTTAATTTTGGAAATGTAATTTTTTTTTATGTTTTGATTACTTACCTAATTTTAAATTAAAGTGTTGTGCGGTGGTAGCTTCTGCAATAGTTGGTACGCCGGAGAACTACAAAATGGTGTAAAAATTTGTTGTGTGGAAACTTTGAAATGTTTAACTTGGCAATGGACTCTTCAAATTTAGCGGGTGAGATTGACCAATAGGCATTTGACACGAATTTCCAAATCTGAAGAGGACAGGAAGTGAAAGATTAGCAAGGGGGATAAGAAGGTTAGAAACGATGAGCAATGATGGAGTCGTAAGCTCAACCACATCGTCGTAGTTTTTCAGATGTTGGATAAATTAAATAATTTGCAAGTAGTTTTATAATAATGTTGACCAACTAAAAAGAGAATTGTGAGTGCAAGAATAATTTCATGTGATAGGATGATTGAAGAAACATCGAAAAGGCGACTTACCTGTCATGCTGTATAATCTGCTCGACCATTTTGTTAAGTCATGGATGTAAATTTTATATGGCTCAATTTTGGCTTCTTTGGAATATCTTGTTGGTAAATAATATTTCAATTCTTTATTATGAACGTTTTCAACAATTGTTTTCAACAATTTCGTTACAATGCAATTTGAGAATTTGAGGTTAAACAAGATGCACGTTATGGAAAATTTGAATATTCGTGTGCAGCTAATAATTAATTTATCTCACTTTACTAATTAAATTCACTGAAACTTTTATAATCACTACTCCATTTTGTTCGGTTATAAAGAAGATTAATTAATGTGTTTAACTTTTCGATGTGTTATATGCGTGTTAGTAGTTGCTACCAATTTCGTATCAGTGGTTCCAAAACTACCATCAATTTAAACTATTTGATTCGGCGACAGACTTAAATTTAAATGAGAACAATTTATAATTTTTTTTGTACAAATTTATTCCAGATTTATAAAATTTTATTGAACGCTATAATTGTCTTACAAGTTGTAGAAATTATTTGGAAATTAAATGTGTAAATTTGTAGGACGATTATGTGAAATATTTGATATTCCAACTAAGTTAAATGACATTAACGATAAGATTACGTTTCATTTGTATAATTCCTTTAGATTTGAATACAACATTCGTCTAAGTAAAGATTTGTTCATTCCCTGCATTTGAGTTTTATTTTGGTTGGGAAAATTTTCAAAGTTTTAATGGAACCTACTCCTTGAGATTGTCTCAAAAGTGTAAACTCCGAACAACGAGCTACGGACCTCTTAAGTGCTTGTTCGTTAGAACACGACATCTTTTATTTGGCGCACGAACGTGGGGCTCCGAAAAACGAAAGTAGATTTTCACTCGATAAAATTAATTGTAGGATTGTTGAAAGTAAGGGGATTAATTGCAATTGAATTAAAATCAAAAATGGATAATACACCAGGGGATAAATTAACAAGGGAGTTTGAGATATTGTGTCAACTAATTGCTGGGATGGATAATAAATTTTCTGGGAATTTTACATCATTACAAGGGGAGTTAATAGAAATGAAAACAGACAACAAAGTTCAGTTAACGGAAATAAAAGCAGAGCTAAAGAATGACATTAATGAAGTTAAAAACAAATTAAAAATTTTAGATAAATATCAGAAAAATCTAGACATAATGGACAATATAAAAATTAAAGACGAGGGGATAGTAAAAGTTTCAAACCAAAATACTGAAATAAATCAAATTATTCAGGTAGAGAAAAATTTAATTATTGTAGATTGTCCTGTTGTAGAGGAAAATTTGGAACTGGTAGTTTCAAATGAGTTTTTGACCTTTAATGATGTTTGTGAAGAACTTGAGGACGTAAAAATTTTGGATATAGTTGTTAATAAAATTAAAATTTATACTAGAAAACAAATAAGGGGTATGAAATTTAGAAAATTAAAATCCAAAAGGAAATTAAAATTCACAAAATACCCAGGCATAAGTAAAACCAAAAGAAAGGAATTTAGATTTGAGTTAAAAATTTTAAAAATTTATTCTAAAGAGGAGGTTTTGGCCGATTTGGAAATTTCTACGGAAAATGAAAAGGAAAATTTAGGTTATTTTATTAAAGAAAATTTTGAAATTTTTGAGAAAAATAACAAAGACAAAAATTCAAAATTAGTAAAATTGATAATTTTTTGTAAAATAATTTCTTGCAAGAGGAAAATTGCAGGAAAGGAATGGCTGTGTGCCATGTTAAAATGGGCTTATCGCAGGGTGCGATGGAAATAATTTTGTAAATAAAAACCTTAAAATTAATAAAGATTAGGAAATTTAAAATTAAGACAATTGCAATTAAAGTGGAATTTGATAAAAGTTTAAGATATTAGTAAAAATTTGAATAATATTAAAATTTTTGTAAATGATATGATTAATTAATAAAGTAAATTTAGTGATTTTGTAAAATAAGTTAAATTTAGAGGATAGCTGTAAATTAGATGAAAGAAATTAGAATTAAAATTTGTAAATTTGATATTAACAAAGATAAAAATTAAAAATAAAATTGTGAGTATGAGCATCAAACATTCCTGAACAAATATTGTGATAAATAATTGAGAATTAGAACATGGGTAGAATAAAGGTTTTTAAGAGGTACTGAGCAATTTTAATTAATTAAGGTTTTTCTAAAAATTAAGGTGGAAACATTACAACAAATTTAATGATGAAAATTGAAATCGTACTTGAGTAATGGAATTGAAAATTATTAATAAGGTTGATAATTATCTAAAGAATTTGTTGCTGTGAGATTTTGAAATTTAAGAATTTTAAGGGGTTTAATTAAAATGGGGAAAATTGTATGAAAATTAATGAAATTATGAAATAAGATTATAATGAATTGATATGAAATTTAAGAATAGTTAATTGGGAAATAAAATAAAATGATTAAGTAATTTGAAAGCCACAGTAAAGGATTTAAGTAAATGAAAGTCAATTTGAAAATTAAGATTTAGTAAAATTACGAGGTACGAGTGAAAATTTTATAATTATTAAATATCCACAAGGGAAAAATTAAAATTTTGAAAAGTTATGAGGTATTTGGATGAAATTTGAATTCTATCAGTTTTGATGAATGAATTAAAGTTACATAGTTGAAGAAATTGTTTTGATGAATTAGTCATGAAATTTGTAAATAAAAATTGTAAATGTGATTAGTTAAAATTAAAGTAAATAAGAATAAGGGTGAAAATTATAGTTTTGAGGCCAAATAAGTTTGTAGGTTGGGATTTTCATTTGATTTTGTAAATAGTTGTAATAAATTTAATAGTGGGAAATTTGAAAATTAAACGTATAGGGAGATTTTTTTTTGTTATTTTACTCACAATTTTTTTTTATAAATAAAAAATTGATTTGTAAAAGAAGGGGATGTTGACATGAGCCGTGATAAATGAAAGATTTGAAAGTTTCCACAATTGAAAATTTAATTTTATAATTTCTTAAATTTGAATGTTTTTAACTTCTGCTTGGATGAATGGAATTATTTGTAGTCATTTGTTGCACTAATAGTTATGGTGCGCAGAAACGTAATTTTATAGGTGGATTTTTTGTTCCGGAACCTGAAAGAGTTGGATTAATCAAGGATGAAAAAGCGTTTAATTTTGGAAATGTAATTTTTTTTTATGTTTTGATTACTTACCTAATTTTAAATTAAAGTGTTGTGCGGTGGTAGCTTCTGCAATAGTTGGTACGCCGGAGAACTACAAAATGGTGTAAAAATTTGTTGTGTGGAAACTTTGAAATGTTTAACTTGGCAATGGACTCTTCAAATTTAGCGGGTGAGATTGACCAATAGGCATTTGACACGAATTTCCAAATCTGAAGAGGACAGGAAGTGAAAGATTAGCAAGGGGGATAAGAAGGTTAGAAACGATGAGCAATGATGGAGTCGTAAGCTCAACCACATCGTCGTAGTTTTTCAGATGTTGGATAAATTAAATAATTTGCAAGTAGTTTTATAATAATGTTGACCAACTAAAAAGAGAATTGTGAGTGCAAGAATAATTTCATGTGATAGGATGATTGAAGAAACATCGAAAAGGCGACTTACCTGTCATGCTGTATAATCTGCTCGACCATTTTGTTAAGTCATGGATGTAAATTTTATATGGCTCAATTTTGGCTTCTTTGGAATATCTTGTTGGTAAATAATATTTCAATTCTTTATTATGAACGTTTTCAACAATTGTTTTCAACAATTTCGTTACAATGCAATTTGAGAATTTGAGGTTAAACAAGATGCACGTTATGGAAAATTTGAATATTCGTGTGCAGCTAATAATTAATTTATCTCACTTTACTAATTAAATTCACTGAAACTTTTATAATCACTACTCCATTTTGTTCGGTTATAAAGAAGATTAATTAATGTGTTTAACTTTTCGATGTGTTATATGCGTGTTAGTAGTTGCTACCAATTTCGTATCAGTGGTTCCAAAACTACCATCAATTTAAACTATTTGATTCGGCGACAGACTTAAATTTAAATGAGAACAATTTATAATTTTTTTTGTACAAATTTATTCCAGATTTATAAAATTTTATTGAACGCTATAATTGTCTTACAAGTTGTAGAAATTATTTGGAAATTAAATGTGTAAATTTGTAGGACGATTATGTGAAATATTTGATATTCCAACTAAGTTAAATGACATTAACGATAAGATTACGTTTCATTTGTATAATTCCTTTAGATTTGAATACAACATTCGTCTAAGTAAAGATTTGTTCATTCCCTGCATTTGAGTTTTATTTTGGTTGGGAAAATTTTCAAAGTTTTAATGGAACCTACTCCTTGAGATTGTCTCAAAAGTGTAAACTCCGAACAACGAGCTACGGACCTCTTAAGTGCTTGTTCGTTAGAACACGACAATATATTGTTTACATTCTGACAAAAGTCAGAAAACTCATTAAACATTAATACAAAATTAAAATCAAACAATAATACTCTGTTGTAAAAGAATTTTCAAAAATAGTATTTTGGAATCAAAGTAATTTTGGGCGTCGCGACAAATTTTTGAATACGACAATATATAAGTTTTGTCATTGCGGTTTAAGGGATTCTTAGGACTTCAATGGTACTTTTGAAAATATCATTATTAGTTATTCCTTGAAAAAAAAAAACAAAAAATTATGGCTAGAAAAAACATCAAATTTCCAAAAGGACCATGTCACGTGTGAGGTTGTATTAACACCATTCTACATAACTAAATGTATGACTAAAATATTTTCTAATACTGCAGAACTTTTTCATTAAAATACAATAAAAAACATCATTAAGTCAACCAAATGATTTATTTCGTTATATCGTAAGTACATCTTAGGAGGGTCTAGCCATTTGAAAAGCTATCATAAATACTGATAATTTATAGTTTATTTTTAACATCTATAATTACAGAAATATTCAAAGTTTTAAATCTGCTCATTCTGACAAATATTGTCAAGTTTTAAATAAAACGTATAAAATTAGTCTTCTGTTGAAAACTCAACAGTATTTAAAAACACAGCTAATTTTCATATTGATGTTGTAATAAATTAAATAAAAATAATTTCTTTTTCTGAACATTTTTAATAAACATACAAGTTGAAAATACGTGTATTATTTAGCAAAAGTCAATGTCGAATTAAGAAGTTTTTTACACGCTTCGAAGACAAATACACGTATTTTCAAGGTGAAAATCACGTAGATAAAACGTAAATATGCCCAGGACTTATCAAATTTCTGATAAGAAGCATTTTTTCGTTTTATAAAAATGTTGAGGAAAAAGTAGTTTTTCATTTGACAAATTGAATTTCAGTGTTTGGCTTCGGATTCTGTTATTATTAGAAAGAAAGTAACAACAATTTATTTTGTGGCTTTGTTACTACTTATGAATTACTTGTTATAAAAGTTATTTGTAATATAAAACGAATTGAAGAATGTTTCTGTAATTGTTTGTATACATAATGATTTTGTAAAGTCTATGATGCAGGAAAACCTATACCGAATGTTGATTAGTTTTCTTCTAAATACTCAATACAAAAAATATAAAATGTACCATGGTGAAATTGAATTTTGTTTAATGTATGGTATGACTGGTAAAATTGAAAAATTTTAATTTTTCAACATTCAGTGACAGGTATGGTCGAGGCATGAAGATTATTGTACACACACTGTTCGAACTATTCGTATAGGAAAGTATAAAGTGTTATTATGATATGTGCACACATACATTCGTACTTACTCATGTATAACATTTATTCAATTTAATGGTCTTATCTGATACAATGATAAAAATTCTAATATTACAAGAACAATATGCAAATATCTGATGAAAAACTCAACTGTAAACATTCGAAACCAGCTGATAAGGGCCGACTGTTATATATAGTAGATATAAGTATAAATTTCAATTTTCTACATATTATTATAACATATAACTACAACCGAAAAACATTTTGAATATAATAATTTATTCAAATTTCATTGTCGGCCCAACTCGAAAGTTTTTTCTTTTTTATTTTTATTTTTTTTTAGAAATATCTATGATAGATAATCATAATATTTAAATAATTTTATTTATTATTTTATTGCAATACTTTTAAAAAATCATTTTATCAGATAGACTGATAGTACTTATAGCCAGTGCAGTATTAAATATAACATTCTAATAAATTCAACTACTTTGTCTAAAATTGACCAAACTCAAAATTGACTAGTTTTTCTCATCACCGCACACCTCTAACACAAATTAGCCACACTTATTTTTTAATGATAGGCTATTTAGGCAGAGTGCTGCAGTTTTCTTGATATGCCCTGCACACTCTTTACATATATTAATATGTATATGTGCTAACATCAAAACCTATTTAGTTTACAGTTGCAACTAGCACCAAAATAATAATAAAATATTTCCAAAATAATAGTGTTAACATAACTGTGCCTTGCTTATTTAGCTTTATTATTGCTATACAAGCATATATTGTAAATACAATTATTTATATATCATATATAATTTTTAATATATACAGGGCATTTGGAGTAGCATACCTCTTTTTAAATCCCTGCAGTAAATTATAAATATCAGCACAAAAACATTTAGCAAACAACTTTGTAAATAAATTGTATGACAATCAATTGTAACAAAACTACTTAGAAGTAACTGTACATATATTAATTACATGTGCCTGAACAACATCACGGTAAATAATCTTTATGAAATCTACAGCTGAAATTCACAAAATTTAACTAGATTTTTTTATGTATATTTACATAATTATAGTAAATGTACAATAAATAAAACTTTGAATGGATTCATTTCACAGTTTCAACTTTTCTCCATATTTTTATCACAAATTTTTTAAATTAATTTAAACAGTTTTTCCTATTTTTTGTTACAGTTTAATTTTCTATCGCTTCATCTATTTAATTATAATGATTTAAAAGTTACACAAACTGAAATATTTAATTCGTCTCATTAGTCGCTCAAGGGTTGTAAGAACTACGCTTGAAATAATTTAACAATTGAATTTAAACGTAGTTCTCACAACGCTCGCATGACTACAGAGACAAATTATCGATATCAATTAAATGAAAAAAACTATTAAATTATTATAATGAAAAGGTAGTAATAAAAATTAAAATGTCAGGCGATAGTATATTTGAAGTTAATTTCCTATTATTTGCTATAATAATTTTAAGTATAATTTTCTATATATTTCAGTCTCGCTTCTCAAAACGATTGCCTATTTTCGTCAACTGATGATTATGTTTTCCATATCTATTTATTTACTTCTTCATTTACACTGATATGTCCGGCTTCTATTGCTATTTAAAACTACAATCTGGTCCAACGCTTTCAGACTTTGAGAAATGATAATAACCGACAGAAAAGCCGTGCGGTTAGGCCGTAGACTTCCTTCGGCTTCGTGATATTGAAATTTGTTTATAATGGAGGAAAGTTGAAAGTGCGAAGTTCATTATCTACGTACTATGTATATACATACAACAATATAAAAGTTTTCATGATTAGTAATGAATTCCACACACAAGTACTATTATGCTTTTATGTAATTCGTAATTATGATTTGCCTAGAGATTTATTTTACAAACGGACATCACAGTTCCGTAGCTAATTCTAGATGGAATCTGCCTAATATTAATATTAACTGGCAGTGTTTTTAAGTATTTGTTTGTGCAATTTCTTTATTATTTCATAAATCTAACAAATTACAACTAAAATAATATTGAATTGTATAATTGTATTTAACGGAAGCAAGTCATCAAGAGACGATTTTTTTTCAACGAGTATTTGTGCAACAGGTGCCACAATTAATTTTATCTTCTAATTCCTACATAAATACAAATCTACATAAGTATTTATTACTTACTTTTATAAATAAATTACTATAAATTATTTAATAGTTAACAACGATCTTAGCTATTGAAGTTGAATCTAAAAGCGAGACACGAATTTGTAGCTCATTCAACGCATTTCGTTATTTTTTGCATGATATAAGTAATAGTAATAATAATAATAATAGTATGGTACAATTTACATTGAGTTATAATTAGTAATGGTATGTACGAGTGTTGATGCAATTACCCTAAATTTGTCTTTTGTGTGCTGCCATGCCTTTTCGAAAAATTTTATTATTCGACATAATATTACTAAATTTAATCGCTTTGTTCTCCATCACCCTCTACATCTTTTTCGCCTACCTCTCTAGTATTGCTATCTTCAGTTTCTATGCTACTGGTAGGCGTTGGTGTATCTTCAACACTTAACAACATTGAACTACTTTGGGTTGTATTGGGACTAGTGTCGTAATTTGTGGTAGATTTACCATCACGAGTTCCAGGACTATATTTTAATTCGGGTCCATAATTGGTTTCCAAGAATCCAGACTTATCCTGATATTTACTTCCAATAGTGTTAAATTTTGTTTCTGCAGTTGTGTACATCAACTCGCTAGAATCGTATCCTTTTATATTTAACGTACTGTACTTAATGGAATCTTGATAATTTGAATCAGAAAAGGAAAAAGGTTTAGACATTTCTTTGGAGGAGCCAATTGTGTTATATTTTTCGGAGTAACTTGATTCACTGGGCGTGTAGTTCAGGTAAGCTCCAGTTAAAAACGGATTCGTGCTAGCGTAGGTTGGAGGTTGGGTGTAATTCAAATTGAATAAATTATTCGCGGTCGTGTTAATATTTGAGATAGTCGATTGCAAGCTGGATAATGTTGCAAAAGACGGCGTTGTCGTATTCAAGGTAACATTAAGACCTGCCGAGCTACCTTGCATTGCAGGAGAGCTCGATCTTGTCGTTTGCATCAGCATCATGGATGGAGATGCACGGCTAAGACTACTAAGCGATGGGGACGACTTGGGATTTGGAGATCCAACAGCTGCGGAAGACGGAGAGTTCCGAAGATTGGAGGTTGCGGAAGGAGAATTTCTCATACCAGCTGTGTTTGTTACCGACGGCGACTTTTTTAATGCAGGTGACGGAGAACCTCTCATTGCAGGCGAACTTACGCGGCCTGGTAAGCAATGCTTAACGGAGTCGCTACCTGACTGAGAGTCGCTGCTACTGCTTGGCGACCCGGGCGAAGATACTATCACTTGTCGCGGTTTGGCAACGCCCGAAGCTATTGGTAATTGACCTACCCGTGGTGATAGCGGACGGTAAGGACCTTTGTTTGCTGATAATGGGCCCTAAAAATTATTGTTGATAATTACTGTTGTAGGTTTTAAGTAAAAGAAATAATCTTACTAGTATCTGGGGTGATGGGACCGGTGGCACAGGGCCTCGCGGTTCCAAGACTGCTGAGCGAGGAGGAGGAGGACACGGAGCCACTAAGGGCCGAGACGGCCCTCGAAATCCCGCCGCTTGAGGATACACATTGCGATTGTCTCCACGCTGCTCGGCTGGTCTGGCGCGCCGACCTGTCTGGAAAGGCCCCACTCTCAATACCAACAACACCCCAACACATAGAGAATAACTAATTACGATTTGTGTTACTAAATCTACATTAATGAAACATGTGCGTATGAAAGTGCAAAATAATTAATAATGTGAACTAGTAAGCAAAAATCCTACTCTACCACTTCTTTAAGTGTTGGAGTTAATTCAAGTAGCGGTAAATAACACATTACCTCGATGTTTAGGAACAGGCCAAATTTGTAACAAATATTTTAAAAGGCCTATTGGTTGAGCATAATCTAACTCTTGCTTGTGTCCAGGAGTTAACACATCTATCGAATGCAACATTAACGGTGGTGCAAGAGCTGTTGCTAAATTTTGGGCTGACATTTTATTTCTATCGCTTGCCGATACAACTAACGCTAAATGATCCATAAGAAATATAAGTGTTGTCTGAAAATAAATTCTTATTAAAATGATAATCGAATATTCAAATACGTACCCTATTTGTTCTAGGCAAACAATCTAAAATAGAAAACATAAGCTTAGCGTTTCCTTCTGGATCGTCTGGCAAGCAAACTCCCAACGCATCTACCATCATTTGATATAAACATTTTGTAAATAAGGGTTCGGGTAATTCGCGTAAATAATCTTTGAGTACTCCAGTAATTACATTTATATCAGGAACATTTTCAGGAGTTAAATCGACAGATCTGCTATTTCGCTCAAAAGCTTCTCTCAGTATGCGTTTCTTGGTAGCAGATCCACAAAGACGATATAAACCTACACATATAATTTAATTTTAATTCCGAGTTTCAAACTTTTAGCATCATGAAAGGTACCTATTATGTCTAATCCTCTTCTTTCGACTTCTTCCACGCATCGCTTTAATATTAAGGGAACTTGCAAACCACTTCCCAGACTACCTTGAACTCCACTTTGTACACTAGCTTTAGTCTCTCTATTTACCTAGAAGATGGGAGATATCGTAAACAATCAATAATTCCTTTTTAAAAATATTTGATAAATGAAATATTTACCACCGTTTCTAAGTCAACACCGAATAAAGGTGAATATCCACTTCTAGATAGAGTCGATAAGCTCGAGACGCTTTTCCTCTTGTACAAACTGTGAGAATCGTTATATCGTAATCTTAAATAAAGTGTACCTAAAACCAAAATTTACCTAGCAAGTTAAAAAGATTAAAATAAAGCATTTACCTCTGGGCTCAATTTTAAGAGCAAGCTGATGAAACGGCCCTGTCTTTAAGAGGGAGGGTAAGTGTACCGAACCTTTATAACACAATTTATGACGATATTGTGGATCCCAAGAGTATATTAAAAGGTCGAGTTCCCGATTGTTTACTAAATCCAATTCAAAACTTTCGTCCCAATCAAAAACTAAATCTCCAGTTCTTACCTGTGCAGAATTCATAGTTTAAAATCCATGTGTGTATGAGTAACAAACTTTATACGTACCACCGTTCGCGCTTTATGCACTCGATCACATTCAAGAACACAATACAAATCCCTTAATCCTGTCGATCCTGTAAATTTTATAAAAGTTTACCTTTTTTATGTTATATTAGGTTAAGTTGTTTACCGATGCTAGGAGCAGCACCGCTTGGTGTTACTGGAGTTGTTGCTGCAGAAGTGCCCGTAGATGCTCTCAAACCTCGTCCTGCAAGTAAGTGAACCCAAAGCATTCCACTTACTGGTTCATCGCCTCCCATGGTTCCGGTAGTGGTACTTCCTAACGAAAATCCTCCCATTGTGGCAGTTCCAGAACCAGGCTTATCGATTTTGTATTTCAAAAATTCTAAAACAATAAAAAAAACATTAACCTATCCAAAGAAGTTTTACGAAATAAAAATCACCAGCTGGATTTATATCAAGCTGCCTATGGCCTCGTGGTAGTGTACCACTTGGTGTGGGAACCGGACTTGGAGCAGCACCAGATCTGCCAGAATCGAAATCTAACAATTGCCTCATTCTTCTCATCGATGGGGAACGAGATGAACTTAACGCTAAAAATAAAAATTTAGTAAACTTTATTGATGCGTATCGATGTTTTACCCGAAGTGGATGATGTAATGTGTTGGGTAGACAACGATCTTGCAGGAGCTACTGGATGTTGAGAACGTGTAAAATTTCTATCCAGAGTCGTAGTAGCTCCCAGTCTATTAAATGAGTTATAATATCCAGATTCCGCCTGAAAGATTACAAATTAATGTAGGAATAAAAATATTTATAAATTTGACAACATACGTCTTTGAGAGCGGCGTGAATATTTTCGGCGCTGTATGTAAATCTCGCGGCTCTTTGTTGATTTAAAACGTCTCTGGATGCTCTTATTTGCTCATAAATTGCTGAAGTCGATGGCGTTCGACTCAGCCATTGTCTGTATTCGTCTGAAGTAAACACACTAGGTGATGAAGGTATTGTTCCTTCACGACAATGATAGAAAACATAGGTGAAGAAGAAAAAGCAAATGAAGAACTAATGCCTAACAAAATCATATGAAAATGCAAATAATAGAAATAGCGTTAAAGTAGCTCTACATTTTTAAAATAATAATGTAAGTAGCAAACTACGACATCGAAAACGACTTTTAGCAGAATGAGAAAGTACTAATGAACATTTTAAAAGTCGAAATAATCATTTTATCAAGTTTGGATTAAATTTTTATACCTCGATCCCGTCGTATAGAAGGCATTTCCGGAGCCGATAACGCTCCATCAGATTCGTCTTGAAGTAGGGAAACACTTCTATCTCCAAATCTTTTATTCATATTCAATCTAAAAGCATCCATTAATATAAGAATTTTGATATTTGTCAATGCGAAAGTTTTTACCTTGTAGATCCCCGGGTGTCGCGAGGTAATGAATTAAATTTAGTTGTAATGTCGGTTGAAGTTAATGAGTTATTTCTTCCTAATGTAGGAATTGTACTATGTGGAATCACATTTTGATTTCTACTAAAAGTTAAAAATTTGTTTTGTTTCATTAAATTGAAAGTCTGCTGAAAGTAAATCTCGAGATTTTTACCTATAATAATAATAACTACTTCTAGGCCCCGCTGTAGCTTCGGTATCACTGGAATAATCTAAGCTGCCTCTAGTTCGTCGTGATAATGTACCAGGCGTTCCATATTGATTTACTCCCGTTCCGTATTTTGCTTGTGCCATTTGTGATGCAATTGCTGTTTGATCGACGTAACGTTGATTATATCTGCTGAGAGTAGAACCAGATTTTAAGCTGGATCTAAGAAGACTGTGTCGTCCTGCCGGTGTTATGCTTGTGTAATCTGCGTATTCAGTATGAGGAAGATGTTGATCGGAACCAGATCGTGGCATAATTCGTCGAGAACCGGAAGTTGTGTGCTGAACGTAATAGTGCGGACTTTGTTGGGAAGATAGCCTGAAACATAAACATAACTTTACTAATTTTCCTTTTTTTGGGTTTTGATCACTAACCGAGACATGGGTTGGGTTCCGGCCGACATTCTTCTTCCAGGCAAGGCAAAAGAATGAACTTTTTCTGCTAAACTCTCAAGCGTATTAGGGTAATTTCTTTCATATGGTTGAAAGTGTTGCATACTTGATTTAGGTTGCTCCGTTATTACAGGTGGTGGAGGTTGGTAACCCCATGAATTTGAGTCCGGTGGTCTCGAGTTGTAATAAAGATCTAAACCATTGCTGTCTTGGGTCGTGTGTCTGTCCAATGACGATAAACCCAATCCCAAACGTGATCTCGACTCACTTGTCTCTCTCCCGTCTCCCGTATGTCGTTGTCTAATGGAATCCCTAATGAAATCAAATTTGTGATTTTTACAGATATTTTATTTTTGTAATTTTAAATGTTAGATTATTTGTCAGGAAAATTCCTTAAATAATAGTTGAAGTTTTTTCATTCGGGAAAGTGTCAATAAACGTGACAGATACCCATTGCGCTGCCTGAATATTAACTTAAACTGAAAATTATGTTTGTTCTCAAGAGCTTTTTAAAAGTTACGTATTATGTTTTTAAAATAGCTTCAAAATTTAAATATTAGACCCATGTAAATTTATGACTTTAATATTATAAATATGATAAAATCGCATAAAAAACCTGAGGCGCTCGCCGAGGCAAGGGTTTTATTACAATAACCTACTTTTAAATGTATATTATGTGGGTACCTATTTTGACTAAGTTCACCATCATCAGTCTCATCTTCTCGCAATTCTCGTTTAATTACAACAACTGGTGGAGGTTTATGTTCGGACCTGGGCTGTACATTGGGAGATCCTTGACCACCTTTACTGCCTTTTCTTTGTCGAGTTGCAAGTACCAATCTTCTTGGTATCGACATTATTATAACTACATCATCTAGGCTCATACGGGTTACATCGACTAAATTAACGGCCAAAATTTCATCTCCCACCTTAAAACGTGGTAAGGATTGATAAGATGCAGCACCGTGTTTAAGTATATAATTAACAAACCTTTAAGCATCCGCTGTTATAAACAGCGGATTCTAATGCTATCCTGGATATAAAGACGCCATCGCTTCTATCAATTCCATTTCCTTCTCTAATGTACAAACCGAGTGTTTGTCCAGGCCGTTTAACAATTTCAACAAATTGCACCGTATGTTTTGCATCCTGCATGGACATAAAACGTTTAGCAGCATCTCCCGCAGTTCTTCCTAATTGACGAGCATCCAAAATTCTAACTATCATTTCTCCTCGTCTTTCAACCGCCTACGAGTAACATTAAAATTAATTAAAAGGAAATCATAAAATATTAACAAAATGAAAAAAGTACATGATATTATATTTTCGTAACTCCCTCGGCAATTTACGTTTTAGGGAAGTTCTTTGCACATCCTTTTTTTGCTTAAAACAGAATTGTCGGCATGCAAGATTTATTTTTGCCATGCTCTGAAAGTATTTTAACTAAATTAACGTTTAAGTAGGTTTTAAAGCGGTTCTAGCTAAGTTAATATTTTATGAGCTTTTGACTGAAACTATATAGGTATATAAGAGACACAATATTGGGTAAATAATTACTTTCTTAAATGCGACTAAGGTTCGATAAATAATAAATTACTTTGGTATTTTAAAGGAATTATTCTTTATTAATTTATTATTTTACTAAACTTGGAACAACTGAAGTTATTTAATAGAAATTCTGAAATCCATTTTTAGGGTTTATTCGCAAATTCAATTTATACCTACTCAAAACTTTTTTGTTTGTTATCAGATGCGGAAAAATAAGAATTAAGGGATGATCGCGTTAGGAAATAAAAATTTTACTTCCTTCGTTTGACACATTGCATCTTTTACTGTAAGAAACATTTTAGCGAGAAAAATACCCTCGGAAAAGTGAACAATACTATTCATCTACAAATAACTCTTCACAAAGTATGCTACTGGAACTGTCCGTGTGTAAAATTCGGGATGTTGGTCCCGACCCATTGTTCAATTATTATGAAGTATCAAACTCCATCAGCATTGGTGTATAAAGCTTTTTGCCCTATAGCACTTAGTTAATTGTGCTATTTCATAAGTGGCCATTTGCGTATGTATAACTTTATGTTGCGCTATTTAAGAGCTCTTAAAATTTGTTGTCAATTATAGAGATATTGATTGAAATATTTCACGTCGCGTGGCCCTCGCAAAACTTTTAACTTCCAAACGATTAATTCTCAAGACAATTTTGCTTTTCGGATACTATATAATTGCATATTACAATAAATTATTATTGCGAAAATAATGAAAAGCAAACAAGAGGACCAAAAAGTTCAAAATAAATTAGATGTATCAATGTGAATAACGATTTTGTAAGCGAAATTTTTATGATTGATGTAGAAGATTTGTAATTTGATTGTATTAAGGCGGATCTGAAGTTTCTGAGTTTCACAGGTAAAATCGTAAATAAGATCGAAACATGTCATTTCAGATGAAACCGAATAACAATTATATCTATTATGCAAATCAAAAAAAAAAAAAAAGGATTTTATTGGTATTTCAAAATTTATAAAAGTAAATTTTAATTTTTATCGGGCCCTAGAAAACCACCGAATTTAAACATTTCCAAATTTAAAAGAAGAGAGTGAATTTATTTTTTAATAAATAATTTAAACCGTCATACTTTTCGTCACTTTTAAAATTATATTTCCCTTACGTTTACATATATGTTAGCGAATCTCTTCCTGCGTTCCTGCCCCAATAAAATACCGCTAAGGGTACAACATATTTCCTGTTCAAATTCAGTTTAATATTATTTTGTATTTTCGGTTTCAAATTTTTATTTGTTTTCAAATATCTCTTATTAAAAACTCTTATTCTTTTCATTTCAACCGCCCGCTTAAGCTTCTAAGCTTTTTTGAGTAGACGACGTCTGGGTTTACCAAATTTTATTACCCTTGTTTTGTTCAATTACTTACCGAAGCTTCCAGTAGCATACATACGCGGATCAAGACCTCGGTTCTGTTGAGATGGTAATTGATATATTATTTTTTTTTCTCATATCTTACTTAAATATTATGCTGTAAAAAGTAACCTAGGTGCCTCTGGGTGAAGTAATTCTTATATAGGGTGCTTCTGGGGGCGTAAATTACTCTCCCTACCTCACATGGAATCTTTGTAGTAATTTTTGTTAGTTATGAAAAGAAGCAAATTATGAATTTGGATTGATGAGGCGTTAACGTTTTATCACTTTTTATGTTTGCAATACAAAGAACAGATTCGGTAAAAAGTTATGAACCAAAAGAGTTGAAGAGGGCTGTGGTAAGCTTTATGCGAAAAATAAATTGTTTTCAAAACTTTTAATAGGAACCAACGGTTTAGAATAGTTTTCTATACGAGAAGCGAGGTGTAGCCGAGTCCAAAATCGCACTTTATAATAACTTCAAATGAAAAATACTACAGTTTAATATAAAACTTTTATTAAATTTTGTGTTTTAACTACTAATTCTTTGCGGAATCACGATGATACTTTCATTTGAAAGTGTATTCCACCAAAACCCTTGTAGTTTATTTACGTAATATTTATATTGTTAAGTTTTTAAGGGTGAAGTCTACTGTGGCAAGATAAAAAAAAGGCCGATTTTCCGGATTTTTTTTTCAAACAAAATATAACTCGTACATTAAATTAAATTAAACTGTCACCTTTATTATATATTCAAGTATTTGTAAAAAAATTTTCAAGTCGAAATATTCAAAATTGCCGTTGTGGCAATTTTTCAACGCAGGTCCGTTTTTATTTGGTGCCCAAACGGTGTACATAAAATCTCACGTTTGGGTAATTTAAAAAAAAAATATGGGTATCATCTACATATATTGATTCTCGTTTGTCGAAGGATTTTTTCGATAAAAAATTTTGGCGCCAAGAAAAAAATTCTTGAACTTTTTTCAACTTTTTTTGCACAAATTTGATGTTATTATTGCTTATAACAATTAAACAAAAAACAATATCAAAAAAATCTCTCGACAAACGAGAGTCAATACTATGTAGATAATAATTATTTTTTTGTTTTTTTTTTAGATCATCCAGACGTGAGATTTCATGTACATCGTTAAAAAAAGACGGACCTGCGTTGAAAGAGTGCCACAACGGCAATTTTAAATATTTTGACTTGAAAATTTTTTTACAAATACTTGAATATATAATAAAGATGACGGTTTAATTTAATTTAAAGTACAAGTCATAATTTTGTTAGAAAAAAAATCCGGAAAATCGACCTGTTTCTTTTCTTGTCACAGTAGACTTCCCCCTTAACTCATGAATTTTAAAATATATCAAGTTAACAAGAATAAAATTAAAATATTAATATTTATTTTTTATTTAAGTTCTAAAGTAAAATAATTCAACTAAAAATTTTAAAAAATCTACCGAGTCATTCTTATTTTATAGATATTCTCTGAAACTCGATTTATTGTTAAGCTTTATAAATCAATGTGATATAAAATTTGGGTAGAGATGTTTAGAGGACTTCAAGCAAGAATACGATAAGCTGAACAAAGACCAAAGTTTGTTAAGTTGCTATTCTTTTATTCTCAATTTAATCTGAAGATTTTGAAGAAGATTAGTCCATAATAATTTTTGGTTATATAAATATATATTAATTATCTATAATATTATACTGACTAGCCACAGTCGTGGAGTGATGTGACCGCTGGTTAAGTACAGAGCGGAAATTCTGGGTTCAAATCGCGGACTATACAGAATTTCTTAGCTCGGCCTTTCAGTGGACATCCACACGGTGTGGTGAAATAGATATTGATTTATCGGAAATAGGTAATATGGGGACTAATCCACCCCGTTAATCGGATTTGTAATTCCCAAAAAGGGAAAAGCAATGTTCTACTTAGAACGTAAAAAGCTTAATGAAATGAAATTATACTGACTGGATGTACATAAGGATCCTCACTCACTCATTCATTAAAAGATCGGAATTTGTTAGAACATTACCAACATAAAAAATTATGTATATAATATGATGGTTGTAAATCAATCAAAATGAACAATTTTTAATCATAGAAAGAAATGGAAAAAAATACTTTAATCTAATTCGCGCTTTCTATCTTTCTACCGAAGCACTGAACACCGCTTATCCCCGAGTAAGGCCGATGCGCTCTATGCAATTCCCAGCTTTAATTCAGAAATTATTAATTGTAGTTCAGGCTAGACATAGACCAGACCAGAACAATCTTTCAGGATTAACTAGAAAGTTGGCCGCAAGGCCAATTATACTAGATAATCTTATTTACAATTGATGCTTTCTGAATTAAAGCTGGTACATATAGCTAAAGTTTTATTTTTTGGGTTACATTGAAAAAAACTTTAAAGTTTTCATAATTTGGGAACTCACTTCAAGTTTTGACGATAATAAACGCTAGGATAAAAACTTTGTTATGTTTAATAATCTTTATCTAAAATTTTAATTAAGTTATAAACAAAATTTAAACTTACCTCAAGCGCCGCCGCAGTGGAAGAATCATGATCATTTTCCACTGTTTCTATCTGCTTAAAAATTTCGCTACTGATACCGGAAACCTAAAATTAAAAAAGAGTTTTAAATTTTTTTACGGATCTAGTTAGTTAACCTACTTAAGATTAAGTAAATTTGTTTGGCATTGCACTGTTTACCCTTTTGAACCCTACTTGAAAATTTGGGTATATGTAGCGTTGCTTTAGGTAATCTA
Organism: Rhagonycha fulva; assembly: GCA_905340355.1. Lineage (NCBI taxonomy): Eukaryota > Metazoa > Arthropoda > Insecta > Coleoptera > Cantharidae > Rhagonycha > Rhagonycha fulva. Next base: position 9,307,906 of record HG996559.1, read on the forward strand.
ACTTTCTTAATTAGAAGGCAGCATGTTAACAGCTTATTTCAAATAGTAGTGTCGTTCAATTAGATGACCAGCATCAACACCCAAATTTTCACTAAACGTCTTTAGTAAATTTGAAATTAGACCCAAAGTACAATAATCGTTATAAATCTGTGCGGATTAGATTAAATAAAATACATCTGTCATGCTTCCATATTTCAATCGATATTTTGACACGGTAAACAAATAATTTCTGCAACTTTGGTAAGAAATTGACAAGGCAATGATTTGCACAAAAACTATTTTTGTTGTTATTTTATTTTAATATGAAAAGCAATGGTACTGCACTGCTCTCAACTTAAAAATTGTAAAATATCTCATTCTACAGTAATATTTTAAACTTTTTTGTTTGTTTAATCTCTTTCTGTGTTATTCCTTTCTTTCATTCTTTTTCATTTGATGATCTTGCGCTTCCCACTTTTTTGTACGTACGAACATCTCCGATATCCAACTCAGACAAATCTACTAAAACTCCATCTAAACATTATTATGCTTCTTCTGAATATAGAACCATAAATATATCGGAAAGAAAACTTGTACAAAAATTTTAGCAGATAAGGTGAGTTAATTTGCAATTGCTATTTTATATTTTTCGTAAACAAAGCTATCTCTATACTTTTTCTAATGTTTCATTTAGTGGACTTGCGATCAGGCCATATTTTTTCTTAGTTAGATGCCAGGCAATCCGCTGATTGAAGAATTAACAAAATCCATGCTCTCGACGCTAGAGAGCGAGGTTAGCCGCACTTTTTATCAATAGGCTTGATTGTCACTACAACTACACTTAGTTCTAAAGTGATTTAATTAAATGAGCTATTACTGTAGAGTATTACGATAAAAATTACGAGCTTATTAAAAAGAATTGCCATTTATTTAGTAAAAATTTTGGTCACGAAAGACATTATCTGTTATTTGGCATAACAATGTTTTTATAATCTTGATCTTCCTATCATCGTGAATGCAACGTTCGTAAATGTTATACATTTTGTGTTAAATCGGTTCTATACAATCTCTATTATCTTTTTTTCTACATTAAATATTTCAATGGAGAAAGTAATTTGGTAAATTAGAATTGCGTGCCTTTAATGAGTTTTATGTAAAATAAAATAGATAGCATCTCATCTCATACATCATCTCAGTTGGACTAAACACCAACATTAAATTATCGTAAACTACAAATTAGGACTTTTCTATATGATCAAATGATCAAAGGCATCTTAATCAAAAGATTTTCTTTTGAAATTTACTTTGTATTTCAAAATTTCCATTTATAATTTTAATATTCTGCAACTGAACCTGATTTATATTCAAATAATAATAGAGTTAATCAAAGTATAACTTGCTTGAAAGAAACTATTGAGGAGGATAATTTAAACATATAACTTGACAATATAGTCGAGCTGACTTGTTTCCAGTTTAAACCACATCGACATCAAAATTTTATGAACTAAGTAGAAAATCATCAACCAGCTAACATTAAACACAAAACACATAAGCTTTGAATATAAATTCATGTTTAAAAAGGAAAGGATGGCTTTACGTATTACATACAAAATAATATGTAATAGAATTTAGTTATATAATGTCTGTTAAGATGTAAGTAAATGGATCCAAGTTAAGGAAATCGGTCCACCATGCAAAATTAGATTTTCAACTTTAAGATTTACATGCAAATTTTAAAGGGTATAACAATAAGAAGTAAGAATAACATTTATTCCATAGTTTTGAAATAAAATTCAAATCTTCAGGATTTATTCAACTGCTACAAGTATAATTTCATTAATTTTCTCGGGTGGAAATAGTAAAAAGTGTAAAAAAATATACCGATGATGCAAATACGTGCACCAACTATATAATTACATTTTTATAGTATGTAAAATCTCGGTAAAATATTCTAAATTTCAAATTCTCGCAATAATGTTATTAATAATTTAATTTATTTAAATAACAATCTACAGGCAGATATTAAATTTTACAGCAAAAACAGCTACAATCAGGACCTTCTTCAGGATTCGACATTGATTGGAACAATTAATATGGAAAATATATTTAATTTTTGAGTAAACCGCGTATAAAAATCCAAGCACTGATTTGTTATCATGAACACATAATATGGCAAGCATCAATACGTACATACGTGACAATTAAAAAAGATTAATTGACCTGAAATTGTGATAGATCGGATTGCTATTTTAAACCAATTAAACATATTATCAGTTGCGCTTTCAAACTTGTAAGCTGTTCGTTCGTCCATTGTCATGTCCAGCCCCATAGTGTCCAATATCCTTGTTAGATTGTTCAAATTACGCCAAGAGCTATTAACATATTTTCTGGATAACAAATTTAAATTATCTGATCGATTAGCAAACATTTTGTGGCCATCTAACATTGCATATCTACCCGATATATTCAAAAAAACTTAACGAAGTTTGTTTATCTCTCCAAGGAAAAGAAAACACCTTAACATTTTTATTGCGAGAAATAAAATATTATCAGTGTCTAAAAGTAAGTTAAGCTTTTGGATATCTGATGTTGAGCAAAATAAGATTGGGACCGACATTGCAGAGCATCTTTACAAATCTATTCTTTTCAAACCGAATTTTCTTCTGTGGATTTAAGAAATTCTGCTGTATATTGTTACTATTTTTCTACACGAACTTGAGCAACACTGGATTTTTAATATTTTCAGAAACTAAATCAAAAAAAATTGGCTTGATACAGCTCCAGACATGAGAATTTGTTATACCATATTCAAAGTGTACCGTAACTTTTCAAGCGAGCAAAAAAGTTTATTCTTGACGCAAAACCAATTTTTTCCATTTCTATTGCGAATTTTGAAATAAAAATTAAATTTTATAATTTTAAAGTGAAGTGAACCCTAAATAATTTTATTAGTGAAAGCATTTTAATTGTTTAAAATAACATTTTCTAAGTGACTCGCCTTTTCCAAGCACCTCTCTATTCATGAATGAATATTTTCCATTATATTTTTCAACTTTTTCAGATATTTAATGAATTTTCTTATATTATTTTTAAGGTCTTGGTTAGTTTACCTTGAGTAGGTTGCAACAAATGAGTTTAAAGAATAAAATATTTCTATACTTTGGGGTCTAAAACATTTGAACAAAGAGACGTGTGAAGGCAAGCAATTAAAATCTCTGTCGTTCAAGCTTTTTATAAAAAATTTTATTTTTTTGTAAAGCTTTAACCTGGAATCTATCAAAATGGTGCCATATTAACGTCATACAATTGAAAATAAGATAGATATAGATGCTAAATGAATAACATAAGATAACATATAACCTAAGCTATAAACCAGGAATCTTTGACAATTTTAATAGTTTACGTTCAAGCGCTTCTGCGTTTTTTAACACCAGCATTGAAACGGTCACGTTCAAACAGTTCATTGAAATTAGGGGTGCACTATAGAAAATCACATTATCTGATTCACCTGTACATTTCCTCAAATTGCTTAAAGTGTTAGTATTATCGGAAAATAATATTTTTAAAAATCGGTTAAAATTTTTTAAAGGCGCCAACCAAAACTATGAGCAAAGTGTTCAAAATTCTGAGCTTTTGTCGTAAGTTTCAGATATAAACACATCATACATAAGTATATGGCAGCTCTACAGGCCTAGAAGGACATTGGCTTTTCCCTGCTTACCTAACCTATCTCTGCAAACTTTGCGTGTGTGACGCAGCAGTATTTACGGTAATGACGTCGACACAAATATCAGGGATCACCACAGAGTGTAGATGTCCACTGCAAGGCCAAACCAAGAAACTCTGTGCAATCAGCGATTTGAACCCAGAATTTCCGCTCTATACCCAACCAGCGATCACATCACTCCACTGCTGTGGCCACATCATAAGTAGCTGATAATAATTTTGGTATATTTTAAGATGATTTTGATGTCTGCCCTATCAATTTGAGGGAGTTTTTTTGCATATTATGCTACTATTCATATAATTTGATTAATAAAATAAGCAAAAATTAAATTCCTAACTAAACAAAAGAAGTTGAGTGACGTTCATAATTTCAACATTTCTATGAGTCGGAAAGGATTTTGATGTCCGATCTGAACACTCCTGTTATCAATCACACCGCCACGTAGACTCAATCCAATTTTAATTAAAGCAACGTGTGCTTTGTCTGCCACGTATATTAGGAAAATTACCGAATTCTTTTATCCTATTGATTGATTTCCCGGTTGACTGTTTCAAAGTAGTATTGAAAAGGAGAATCTGTCGTCCTGAATTTATTCAAAAAGAATTTTCTATTTCAAAGAATGCGTTCCATTCTTCCGTTGTATGACATTTTTTAAATTTGTTTTCTTGTTATGGTTTATTGAGTAACAAGGAGGAAATCTGTATATTTATAATGTATTAAATTGACGTTAACTGTTTATATTTTAGATAATATTAAAACTTTAAAATATCGAGTTATTTAAAAATTAAAAATGAATTAAAAAATTTATTGAGCTTTCAGATGATTATTTCATCCGTCATCAGAAATTAATTTTAATTTTTAATTAACTCGATATTTTAAAGTTTTAATATTATTTAATATCAACGAGTTAATAATTTAACATTTTAAATGTTTATATTTTAGTATTAAAAATCAAAAATTGTTGAGCGTTTTAATAAAATTACCTTCTTTGTAGTGGATCTTACTTCAGAAGAATAACTTTTTTTCGATGCAGGCATTGTCATCTGATCAATGTTACGTGTTTTTCAGTTTTGTACATTAAGTAATTGCAATCCTTGAAAATACTACAGTTAATATTACTTAACTTTTGTCACGTTGTTCATGTTAAGTGAATTGGAAAACGTCAAAAAATGTATGCCTAAATACTGCCTAACACCCATTTTAAACGTGCCATTAGTATGTTAACGGAAAAATAAGTTTTATCTTATATGTTTGGCGCCCAACGTGGGGCTACTTTACATATTTTTACATATTTAAATGTAAATTGTAAAATATCTACATTTATTTATTTGAAGATGAAATCCCACAGGTAGTTGATGTGAGGTTAATAGCTGAACTTTACTTATTCCAAGTTTGAGGAAACGTAATCACGATCGCGAAATCTCCTGAGAAGCGTTGTTGCATATTTTTAATTCTCTCTGTACATGTTATTTTGTGCCTTACAATGTTATTCAATTTGGTCATAGTATGTAAGTATTTTCGTCTTGTTAAGACAGTTAAATCCTTAGTTTAACTTCTTTGCATGTTATTAGATTTTATTTCGGATTTTAACTAGCAATTAAAGTTACAAGCTAATTAGTATTATCTTGATATTTCAAAAAGAACTATGTAATTGCCATTAATATCAGAGGTCTATGCGAAAGTGTAAGTTTATTTTGAAGATGATTCGATTTCGATTTGACGTCTAAAGCAATTGCTTGTTATCAAATTGTTTGAAATATTTACCTTCTACTTTTTAATGTGTTGATTCTCATTCTAGAATAATAATGGTATACCAGAATAGCAGCAGAATGAATTTCACAAACGAAATTTATTTCAGGTAATTTCAGCTAACTAAATTACTTAGAATACTGGGAATATCGTTGGTCTCGCAAAAGATATGCGGTACCTAAGAAATTAAATCTGTCATCTTGTCTGGAAATATGAAATATATAATAGGTAAGTCGCGTTCAATTAAAAATTTTAATTTTAAAATGATTAAATTCAGTTAAACGTCTTAAAATAGAATTAAAGAGCAGTGGATTTAATAACCCAACAATTTTTTACTTCTTCATACTTTCATTAAATAAAAACATTTTGTCATGCAATAAATAAAACCAAAAGAAATTATATAAAAATATTTATTTAAAAATTTACTTATCTAACTTAAAAAATTGTATAGGTAACATTATGAAAAACCATTAAAGATTTTGATTTTTGATTTATGGTGGTTAACCGAAAACGAAACAAGAAATGCTTTTTGGAGTTTTACCACACTTGTTCGAAAAGTGACTAAATGAATCAGCTTTATTTGGAAAGGATGCATGTAATATATTGGCTATTTCCGTTTACGGACATCCGAAAATGAAGATAAATTTTAACCTAAACAATAAACCTACAATTTGAAGTATGAAAGTGAATTTCAGTTTTTGAAATTTGATAGTTACTTCCCAATAAATGCGTTCTAAAAAGTAAGACAAAAACGGAATAACGGGAATAATGGTGCAAGAAAAGTAGCATATAGTAAAGTAAGCAACTCAGATTTTTCCAAAAAGTATAAAAAAGCAGTGCTTGCATTTTTGAAGGAATCAAAACGGACAGGGTTACTTTAGTTACTTTATTTTTCTTGCATAAACCTACTATTATTTCGGTTATTCCGTTTTAATTTTGGACTAGAGATCTTATTTCAACAACTGAAATTCACTTTTATACCACTTCTAAATGTTTTGTCTTTTTATTTAAAACTGTTGTAGTGAAATCCACCCATTTTTTTAGGGTTTCAATTAGGTGAACGGTAATAGCCACTACATATTACTTCTTCCAAATAAAACTAACTTATCCAAGCAATTTTTGAACAAATATAACGCCCAAAAATACGCTGGCCTTGATTTCAGCGGGGCGCACTTTAAACTTCGACAGCTTTCATTTATTCGGAAAAATTAAAAACTCAAAAATTAATCAAGATAAGAAAATCTCATTGTTCAATTTTGTAATAATTTTAAATAGTAGTCCAAGCAAGCGTAAGTAAGAGCTGTTTCAAGCTTCTGCTTATATTTACTAGCAGCTTAGTTCACTTTTTATGAAGCAGCTAAACCCTACTTTAAAGTAGTTAGGATTACTGGAATTCTAATTAGCATGGATACAGATTACCGATGTTGCAGCGTTATTTATTTTAATATTAAGAACAACATAAAAATATGGAGTACATAACATAAATTACAAAGAACACAAATTACAATTTTTCACTATGTAAACGAAATAAATCAAACGAACACCGAAAATAAATTGCACAGTCCTACACAACAAAACAAGCACAATTACTTAAAAAGCAGAAAAACATTAAGTAACCTTTCTAAAATCTCCCTGTATAACCATGGGCGGTGGATGATTTGATCGTGAATTCGGCGGTGGTCCACGTAAGGGGGAGGCTGTGAGATCCAAAGCCTCTCGTCCATTTTCCTGTAACAAAAATTATAAATTTAAAATTAAAATTTTTCTTTGTAATGTTAATAAAGTAATTTGCTTTTACAACTTATATCTAATTTAATTTTTATTCAGACAGTAAAATTTTCAAAAGGAAACTACGTTAATTATTAAGAGCCACCTAAATATAATAATCAATATTTCCATAAGGAATTTATTAATAACGCAGTAAATGAGGAGAAAATTTTAAATTTTATTCTCATTAAGAAGGAAAATAATGAAAGAATTTTAATAAAATATTATAAATATCCTTGTTAGGTGGGCTACATTCAAAGTAAAATTTATTTATGTTTAATTTATGGTTCTCGTAAAGTTTGAAAAGTCGCCACGTAGTTGTAAATTTTCCTTGTATAGCTTCATATTTTCTCATTTTAATAAAATGAACTTTCTCATTAAATTTAAATGATAAAGTAATATATTATATGAAGGTGACTATGTATTTCTATATTATACTATAATATAGTAAATAGTATAATTTAACTTTATTTAATAACATCCAATGATAGAGACGGGGTATTTCCCCAACGTGAATTTAATACTTGAGAATATGGATTTTTGATGCTATTCTGAAACAAAAGGTCTGTTTACTGTCTACTGACGCATCTCGAAGAGATCTTTAGTATAAGTTAAGGTCGTGATTGCTCGGCCTCCGGTCTCAGTCAGTGGTTCAAGGTTTAAACGACACGAAAAGATTAAAAACCAAATAAAAATACTGTAACCTCGCAGATTCTACAAGTAACTTTCAGTATAATTTATAATTATGAAATTAAATATATTTGTTTTGAGCAGTCAATTAAGAAACAATAAATGTAAAGAATTAAAAATTAATCTTTTTTAATTGATAACAAGAACCAAATTAAAGATCTGAATAAAGTTAAACAAAGATGTGTAAAAAGCGCAATACTATTATTATAGTCTATGTTACTCATGAACAAAAGAGCTATCAGACAGTAAAATTTCTGTCAAGATTGGTTCAGTATTTCAGTGATAATTTCGCTAATCCATTCATGAGCGTCATAGCAGCGTAATTATTTAGGATTTATGTTACTTATCGGTTCAGTATTTCAGGCTAATAAAAAACAAAAATTAAACCTTGTTTTTTCGGTAGCGAGGCAATAAGCAAAATTTGTATTAGAACATGTAATAAGAATACATAATATAATAAATAACATAATTTGAGGATTCCAAGCTTTTTAAATTCTTATTTATAAAATAAAATTAAATTACGATTTAATATGAAAAGAAAAATACTAAATTGTAAGAAGAAGAAATAAGGATATTGATTAAGGAATTAAATGTTATCAATCGGATAGATGTGGTTAACATAAATTATAAAATAAGTATATTATACTTTATTATGTAGGTACATAATACGATTTGTGAAAAAAATTCAAATCAAAATAAATTCTACTTCAAACAAGTTTAATCAACAAAAGCAGTAATATAAATTATTTATGTTATTATTTATTCAATAAGAAAATATTTTAGAATGAGATTTACGAATAATTGGTACCTAATGAAAAATAAACGCTTAAAAAGAAATTGTAAAAGTAAAATAGAAACAAATAATTTATTTAAATGAATTTGATGGATAACAATGTGTTTATAGTAGCGAATAATTGTTATTTTTAAATGTTTTTGTTAGTAATGACTTACTTTTGTTTAGACTAACTCAATAAAAAACAAATTTAAAAAATGTACCTTTTCAAAAGTTGGGGTTTATAAATAAAATTACTTATTTAACGTATGTATGTATATGTAAAGTCGTATATACGCAACATTCAAGACTAAACTACGTAACAATTAATTTCGTACTTCAAAATTAAAATAAATTATTTAAGGGGAAAAATGGAAAATTCTGTGTTAAACTAAAATTATTTGATATATTAGTTATAATAATTAACAACATTATATATCCTTTAAAAAGAGGTATGCATGACAATATAAAATAATAAAAATTAACCATTGATAAGTACATTAAATCAAGGAATTTATTCTGAGTTTGTATAATCGTTCGTGATTTAGAAACTAGCAATACATTTCACGTATTTTAATATACCTGAATTTGTACACTGTATAAAACAAAACAAAATATCAGTCACAGCAGTGGAGTGGTGTGATCACTGGTTGCATTACAGAGCGGGAATTCTGAGTTCGAATCACGGACGCTTTAGAATTTCTTAGCTCGTCCACGTTAAAATGTAGATAAAAAAAAATTATCAGGGGTAAAAGTGATGTTTGAAAAATAAAAAAGTCTAAATGACAACTTCTTAAAATAAAGAACTGTCCCTTATAATGAATGATATATTACGGTTACCGTAAATATAGCACCTACATAATATAACTGCCCTCACTCAAAGAAAGTGTTCTGACGCCCATGACAGCAACAAATAATTTTTAAAGATATTGAGGGTGATACAGATAATTTGAAAAGTGGCACTTATTCTATTCTTAGTTCAAGTCTTACAAGTAGAAATTAAATTTTCAATAACAAAATAACTTTCTGTGAAAAAGTTTTCCAGCATTAAAAGGTATTAAAAATAGACTTATTAGATCCAGTCGGATTAACTCTTTCATATCTCTTGGAACCCCTTTATGTTAATTGCAATGGAACAAAATCTTTTCTCCAAAAAACATAATTAATATAGCTATATGAAAAGAAAATTAAACTTTTTTAAATTGTATTAAAGGGACACGAAATAGTAGAAGTGAGCTTATATATATAATATAAAATTATTATCACTATAATTTGGGGTGTAATGGTATGCTGCCTGCCTTATTATTTAAGTGACATTTATAAAAAAATATGTAAAGCTGAACTATTTTAATGTGACTTTGACACGTTTACAAATTGAACTTAAACCGTTCCGGATGATTTTCATTTGGCACAGTGATACATTACAAATCATTATTTATACCATGATTTGCCTATGTTAATATTTAAATTATTATTGTAAAATAAGATCAGTAAAGTGTATAAATTTATTTCTTAACCAATAAAAAACGGTGGTAAAAGTATTTAAAATTATTACTAGAGCCCGGATTCTAAGCTTTTTGCTTATTGTTCTAAATTATAAGCAGAAGATATTTCTTTTGGATCTTGACGATTTTTAAAAATTGCAGTGATTTGAGCTAATGTTGATAGTGCTTTTTTTTGCTTTTTTTCAAGATTTTGCTTAAAACGCATGTTAGTGCTTATTAGAGCTTTTCTTTTAATGCTTTTTTGGAGATTTGGAATAATAATTCTAAAAATTAATAATTTATTTTCGACTGGAAAAAGAATTATTGTCAAGGCGCCTTTGAGAGTGCGAGTTTTTAAAAAAAATTTTCTTGATACACTTCTTCCTCCCGAAGCAGTGCTTACAGCTGGAGAAAGTGGCTCAATTCTGCCCTATATTATGCGAAAAATTTTAAGAATTTTCAAAAATTTGTTTCTGAATTGTCAGAATCGTCGTCGGCAGCTATAAAATAATGTCAAGAAATTTTTAAGAATACATTAATTCGACAACAATTAAGTTAGTATATCAAAGCTAACTTTTCATACTTTTTTTCATAAAAAAATTATTTGATTTTAGTGGAATCGGTAAAAACTATAAATAATTTAAAAAAAAGAACTTTGGATGGAAGTTTTTTGATTTATAAACATATGATAATGACAGACGACAACCTTTCAAAATGGAAAATTTGGAAAAATATATGATAATTAATTTTTTTTTATAATTATAAATCAAATGTCTAAGTATTATTTAATAACAATATATTTTGATGTTTGATTTATAGTGTATTTTTTCAACTTTATTTGACTTTTTTTCCATTTTTTAAAACTTTTTAAAGCGCTTATTTTGGAATTATAAGTGCTTATAAATCCGGGCTCTAATATTACACTTTATTTTATTATTTTAGTAATCGTGTAGTTAAATGGCTTCAGGTTTAAATAACACTATTTGGCTCCTTCAGGATCCTGAGTTCCGCAGATGATCAATCTTTGTTAATGAGTGCTTTGATTTTGTTTTGTAACACAGATCGATGAAACATTTCAAGATCGAAAAAACTCAGAGAATTAAAGTGGTGAATCAAAACCGTCGCCGTCGTGCAGAAATAAGCCATGTCAATAAATATTGTGTCAAATTTTTAGCCTTTAATCTACAACAAACTTAAAGCATGGAGGATACACCCTCGTACGTTAACGTTTCTTACAAATATTTTTTCCAAAACTTCACTTATCTGTAGATTTTTTTGCGAACAATTTCATACCAGCAATTAATTTTTTATTAGCGACAATGATCAAATAAATACATTGTATTAAATAATATGTTAATAAAATATTTATTTTACTTAATTTCGTTTATATTTTTAAAAATATCATGATTTTCATGTAAGCGGTTATTTTCAGTTAAAATTCGATTATTTCAGTTTTAGTTTAGTTTATTAACTTAAAAGAACACAACTATACCGACCAAAAAGTTCTAACCAAATTTTTCCTTTCAACAAATATTTTTTCAGTCTATCGTATTTTTGGAAATGGAAATACATTTATCTACTATTTTGTACGATAAAATAAGCGTGTCGATTACTATGGTAACGAAAATAACAAAATTTAAATTTTGATTTTTGAAGTTTAATTTGGCCATTCAAAATATGAAAAAAAAAACATTTTAAAATATATTTTATTATTTTAGCATAAAGTAACCCAAAAATGCTTTATTAAATGAATGATGATAGAAATGACTAATGCAAATTTCCCTTGATTATTAGTAAACGAAAACACCATTAATCATGATTTTTCTTGTATTGTAACTGAAGTGTATTTTATTATACTGCATTATATATTTATTATTTGTCACAAAATATAAACACATTGAAAGCCGGCAAAGAAAAATTTAAATAAAATTTTATTAAACAAATTTGAAAATTAAACACTAAATTGGAATTTAAGTAACGCTTAATTGAACAATAATTTTTCCTAGCAAAATCACTTTTAAACTTTTAACCCGGTATATATAAATTGTCCTTGAACGGCCGTAGTACTCAAATATCCGGTGCAATGCCCTTGCACTCTTCAATTTCCATCAGCCATTGCCGTAATAAAATGAACAAATCTAAATGAAAACTCACCCCAAAATTCCATTTTCTACTTAAAATCAATCACAAAATAATTTACCTTTCTTGTAAAAAAGCAACCTTTGCCATTTTTATCACACATTAACTAAATCAACGGTCTGAACCACCGACTTGATTTTGGCCTCCCTTACTATTGATTTTCCGGTTATGACGTCACTTCACGTATAGCTGCTCGCGCAATTTGAAATTTCAAATGCCATTGGCTTTTCCGCACTTGGCGCCAATTATTTCTCCAGCTATTCATAGCTCAAGTTTCAAATTAAAAAATTACCGCTTAATTTTCTTTCGGTTCGTCTGTAATTGAAAAATTTTGGGGAAAAAGCTCAAAAGTTTTAATAAGCTTTTAAGACTAAAAATAGATTTTGTGCAACTTACGTAATAAATTTGATTTTGGTATACCACCTGAGCATTTCAAATAAAATATTACTTTTTGTTCACGTCATATCAATCGAATCTTATACCAAGTTGGGCTTATGTCAATTTAAAAAAAAATTACATGAAAATTTATCACATATTTCTAAAAAGTTTTTCATAAGTGAAAAATTGAATTATTTACAACATAAATTTCTAATATTCAATATTTACGTTAATTAGTAAATGTTTTATTGTATTTTAGTTTCTGATAAAGCAACATCCACTTCGTTATCTTCTCGAAAAGAATCACAATATAAGCTTCCTTATTTATCTAAGTAGATCTCCATCCATTCCAAATAAGTGACTGATACTAAATTGCTCGTTTTCCTTAAATTGAAAATAAAATGATTTGTTTAAATTGAAAATTATACTCATTTATACATTTTACTTTTAATAGCTTTTCATCTATTACTAGAAGAAATAGATTGTTAAAAATGAATGATAATTTTTAAATTACTGTTAAATTAAAGTTATCAGTTAATTCTATGACAAGTAATTTTAAGTAATTGACTTTATTTCATTACAGAAAATTTTTACGTTAAATTGTAAAAATTAAATATTTAAATAAACACGACCACAACATGGCATTTAAGAGGGGCCAACAAATATATCTGTAATTGGCTAAAAAATGACTTAAATTCGATTTTCTTTATACATTTACTCTTAAATATTTTACAGTCAAACATTAATTACGCAACTTTTAGAAATATTGGCTGTTTAAAGTTTGTATCTATGACACTTTTCTAACTCCATAAAAGGCTAATTTTTGTTATTTTAAAACCGTTAAAATGCATATTTTTTATGTACACAGCCATTTTAAATTTTTAATGGGCCTTTAAAAAGTTATAGAATCGATCTTTTGTTAAAAACTGCCAGGCATATGTAATGTAATTGTTCTCTCTTTTTTTTATTAGAAAATATAACGTTATTGGTAGAATGTTATTATTTTCATCGTTGGGTAAATATTAAAACAGTGATATTTCTCAATTTTCGTTTTGTTCAATTTTAGTTTCAATATGTTTTTATTTGATCATGAAAATTGGTTAAATGGCCAGACGAATAACAAAATATTTTTTATTCGGATGTTTAGCTCCGATTTTAAGCAGTTAATCTTTGATGGAAACTTAACCCCGTTTATGTTCTCCAATGAATTGTATAATACCTGCATTAGCCAGTTGCATTATAACACATTTTTATTTTTGTAACCGTGTGTTTAAATGGCTCGTTCAATCATTAAAATTTATTTTGGTAATAAGTCAACTTTCAACAGACACACTTGGCGACAGCATATTCATCTAAATTGGGCACAAAAATAACATTTTTTAAAGTTTTTTACAAGTTGACAGTTGATAGGTATGCAATATTTTTGAAATTTTTCTACGTGTCAAGAAATTAATAATAAACCACTTTGAGACTATGTTTGAGGCATGGAACGTTAATTTAGCAAAAAAGTAGTTCAACTTGTTAAAAATATACCTTAGGACTAACACATAACCTAAATCGAGATATTTAAGCCAATGAAACTCCTAAACCGTTATATTAGTTTTATGTTGACTCTAGCACAACGTACAATCAACTGTGGCTTCCCCACTCTTTCCAAGCTTTTTTTGCATATATTTACATTGAGCACATGTACCGTCAACAGACTGGCTATTCCAGTTCTTGTTCTCTCTCCACATTTGTTGCGCAAGAAATTGGCTCCTGTTCAGTCATCTATTTTGGATGAACTTTACTCTAAGCAATTCTTTTTTACCTTCATATTTTACCATCCATTTAATGTATCTTTACATTTGGTTTTTTTTGTTACATTTGTTAATTGGGTTTCATTTTTAATTAATTATAAAATTTTACTGAAAATCTACTAGATAGTAGATGAAAAGTTTTTGGGCTAGCATAGAGATGGCATTGCTATCAATGAAAATCTTTTTGCAATGTTTGCTGCTATGTCACACTATGGTGTGATTTGCTATGGCAAACGTTAACTTTCAATATGTTCTAGTTTTTTGCTGCAGGTTCTCAAATTGGACGTTCGTACGAATTTTGTTGAAATAGATAAACTTGAATTTTGTGACATCATAAAATTTTGCGTTTCAAACAATTTATCTAAAACAAAAATTTACCTAAATTTGATAAATGTTCCTAAGGAATCTACTCCTTCATTTTATACTGGTCATCTCTTGATGAAGATCCACGTGAAGGACGGTAAAGATGGCTATAAGGTAGACATATCAAAAAAAAAGAATTTGGTTAAACTTAAATGCAAGTTTAACCAAATCCTTGGTGCATGCACCAAGAATTAAATATGAGAAAGCTTTATGTAAGATGGATGCCACATTTTTTTTGTTAGTACCTGCTTTTTAGAATTAGTTGCTATATGAAAACTTAATATACATACGGCAACCTCTCCCTAGGGAGCTAACGGTCAGGATTTTGTGACAACCCTGATGGTATCGCTGGTGTGTGATTTACATCGCAATCCACCGGCAGACAAGCCAAGTGCTGATCGTTGCTACTATTCCCAAAAACCACCAGCCACTTCAAATCCTCCTCAGTAAGCAAGCTCACAAAGATGGGGAGGTTAAGCACGCGTACGTGAGAATTAGCTTCGGGCTCTCACCTTTCCGCAGACGGTTATCTGTTCGAATCCTCTTTCCCCTTCGTATCTTGACTATATTAAGCAAAGAGTTTAACTGATTCAGGGACGTGCAGTTAACGCCCTTTAGAGATTTACTTGCCATCTCAAAGTTTAAGCTGAAGCTTTGGATCCACCGAAGTTTCCACCTTCTGCGCTGCCAATGTATCCCTGTAGCAGGTTAAGATTTTCACTCTTTAGGTGTTCGTTTGAATCCCTTTGGGGAGTGAGATTACTGCGCCGTACTGGGTCACCACATTACCACACTTGGACATTTTGTACGGGTTGAGATTTCATCTCCTTCCGTTCGACAGAGAAGGTTCCCTTTGAGAGCAAAAGTTACTGCACCATGCAGTACTAGAACTACACGGGTTAAACTTCATCCCCTCCGTTCGCCAGAGAAGATACAGGGAAACTTTTCGCAGCGAAGGGAGGCCGCCTCGTGGAGGCTGACTACTTAACGCTTGCCGTACAACCCTGAGATCCGAAAGAGTCTATAAAAGGGGACACGGCCGTGGCACGTAACATGCCCTCAAAAATTACCAAATATCCCCAACTAGCAGCAGAACGCCACTAATTAGATGACGAGGCATTTGGCTAACGCAAATTTTGCAACAGTATTTGGACCGGTTTAAACAGAATCCAACTAATTTTGTGCGCCGATTTGTTCTATAGATGAGACGTGCGTTCAGCACTATATTTGGTGTAATCCCAAATCAAGATGATCTACTGAAAGGTTATGATTACTGTTTTTCGCGATGCAAAATAAATTATTTTAATTGAATACTTTCAAAAACATTAAACCATAACTGGAAAATATTACGCCAACCCACTGAATAACAAAATTCGCAAAAAGAACCATGGATTACAAAAGAAAGAAATCATCTGTATTCCTGTCCGCAATGATGCTTTGGCAATGGAAAACTGAAAAACTTGAAGTATGAATTGTTGGAACATTCACTCTGTTCATCAGATTTTGCTCCTTTTGACTTCCACTTCTTCCCTAATTTACATAAATGTATGGTTAGAAAACATTTTCAATCAAATGAAGAGGAGATACACATAGCAACTGTAAATGTTTATTTTTCATACTTCTCAGAATTGCTTTTCACGGATGTAGCCCGTAAAACGTTAACTAATTGCATTGAACAAAAAATCAGTTTTTTATGACTAAGTCAAAAAAATTTACCTTAACCTTGACAATATTCAAATTTTCAAACAATTTTGAATAGCATTTTGTTTAACAGTTGAAAGTGGTATATAATTAACGTTGTTCACTTTTAGTGGACTTCTTCTTCTTAAGTTGCCGTATCCTATCGGAGGTTAGTGACCATTTAATATGTTATTATTAAATAGCTTTCTTGGCAGATTACCCTCGGTGGTTTGCCATTGCCTTCCGAAAGGAAAGGGTCATAATAAAGTCGTATAAATTTTGTAGATGGGTTGGGGATCGAACCTAGGGTTTCTAGACTAGAGTCTGGTCCTTAGCCCGTTGACTTAGCTCACCTCTCATTATTATATTATTGTTTTAGTCTTTTAGTGGTCTCATTTGGTGGACAGTGGATGTTATTTTGTTAGCTAACACGTAGCCAGCTTTAAATTTATATAATAATTTATTAATGTTATTTTTTTTATTAAATTTGGTACAATGTTTATTTGCGCGCGTTGTAAGGTCATTTACTTACATGAGGATTTATCTTTGTTGGGTTTACCTCCTCAGATGGTATCAAGTACTTGGTAGTGATCTTAATATCTGAATTCATTTTGTTCTGTTGGCCTAATATTTGTTTATTTATTTTACGTCTTATGGAATGGCGGAGTTAACTGACCTGAATAACCTTAAGATATCTCATGCATTCATTGGTAAACTATTTTAAATTTGATTCCAGAACAGCCTAAAAGTAATTTTTAAGATTTGTAATTGCATGAAAAATATCTTTATTAGGAACAAATGGAATAGATGTAATTTTTGGATGTAATGCAAAATCGATAATAGGTATTACGTCTTCTTAGAAGATGGCGTGATGCCAAGTGTTTACCAAAATTTTTAGGTAGGTAAATGAAATAAGCAACCATTAATGGTTACTTCTAGAAACACTGCACAAACAGCTTGATGGATACTAAAGTTTACTATCCATTACTTATACTCCTTGAATTTTCGAACCCGAAACCGAATGTTGTATATCATTAAATTATTTTGTGCTGTACATATTTTTAAATACTAAAATTTATGAGAAGAAAAGAGAACAAAAAAAAACACCACGACGAGTATAGAATTTATCTTTGGCATCATCGAAGTGACTGTCTCAAATAGAAGTTTGTCTGTCGCGCAGTTTACCGGTCGCCGAGTGTTTTTGTCATCTCGAGTCACCAAATTGTCGTATATCAGTTTTGAACAATCTATCTGACCTGGACAAATCACATTCTTTTGATTATCTTTAACCATTAAAAAACCATCTTTCCGTCTACCTGTTGCCTAACGAATTCGATACTTGTATTATATTTAAATTACAAATCAAACTATTGATTGTTTTAAAAATAATTCTTAGTGGCAAAAATTTATGTTAGAATAATATGCAACAAAGTTAAATTATACCCAAATTATTTGGGTACCTATTGTCTCTAAATGGTGTAAGGAAGCAGTTTTTAATTATTCTCCACAGAGGAATTGCGGCATTTACTACGATTTGCTCCGAGCAACATGTGTACTTCTGATCTCAGGTGAACCTCTACTTTTACTTCGGATTTTATGTTGGAAAAACTTTTAAATTAATGTGTAAGAGACACCAGGGATAGTTGACGCATATGTTGTTGAACTACCTCTTAAGCGCACTGGCAGGTGACGTCAAAAATATTAGCGTAAAAGTGAATTAAACTTTTGAACATATTTAACAAATGAGAAATAACAGTTATTCTAAAAGTACGTCAACCAACCCCGCGGCCTGCTCTACTTGTTTTAATTAAATAATATTATTTAAAAGAGACAATAAAAGCTATATCAACAGCTTATATTATAATCAAACCCTAATTAAATTTAATTATGTTAATTTCTTATTTTCACAAGCTAATAATTTATTTATATATTATTTTGACCTACTAATTTTATTCTGAATTTTAGATCGAGATCTACTTAAAATTAGTATTTTCATAACAGTTTCTCTCTTTGACTTATTGAATTGAAATTTTATTGCCTTTTATTTTATTATTTTTATGAAAAATGTCTTAATATAAATATAATATTTAAAAATTTATCATCTCATTGCACACATTGAAGCATAAATTTGAAATATGGAAAGCACAAGACTTGCTCCTCGCGTTTATCGATTTCAAGTTGCAAGGCAGAGCTGCAAGAACTTTCCACAAATAAAGTAAAGACAAACGAGCCTCTGTAAATACCAAAAGTTGCTAGATTGCAATTCTAACTGTTAAAGTCTTGTTTCTTTTTCTAACTTTCAAGTATTTTGACATATCTTCAATTTAAAAACTGCTTTAGTGTAACTTTTCAAATCAAATTTTGCTATTGTGTTCCAAATCAGTCCGGATATACCTACACAACCAAGATATCAATTCATCTAAGAATACAGTACTTGGCGCTAAGATCGACCAATACAAATTACTCAATTTTAATTTTAACCAATGAGTAGCTACTATTTATTTAATTTGTGATTTTCTACTACATTCTTATTTTCTTATTTTGAAATAAGGTTTAAAATTTATCGTATGAAATTTATCAATTTTACTTTCGTTTGATTAACAAAAATGTAGACATTAAACTTACATTTCGAGTTCATATAAATACACTATTGGAAAATATCGACGTCCGCCTTTGAGAGCTACTATATGTAGGTATATATGGGTTTATGTTCCTTCACTTATCTCTTCGGCAGTAGAACACATCGCTGTAGTTTTATTCTTAAAAGATGAGAATTTTATGGCGGTGTGACAGCATAAAATGGAAAATGAAAATTTACAAATATTTTATGTAAAACTCGATAAGAAAATTTACACAAAAATTACTTTAACTTGTTTAAATTTGTCACACGCCAATAGACCAACTTTTTTTTGGCTTGAAATAAAACTTAGTATGTTGTCACCACATTTTGCAATATCCCCATGAGGATTGAAAAATATAAAAATATTTTTAAAAAATGAAAAAACTTTTAACGAACTTGAAAATTTTTCAAGTGTTAATTTAATGTTTATTACAGAAGATGGGAATTATTAACGGGAGTTACCAAAATTAATTCTAAAATGTCATAAAATCTGTTATTATCATTAGACAGTATGTATTATAAATGCTTATGAAACGTAAAGCTTGATTATTACTTGGATTTGGTAATTCAACGGAATTTGATTAATTACGCATTAAAATTTACATAAAAGCACTTTACAACATGAATTGAGTGTAATTTAAAAATCGCTTTGCTCTTTAGCACATTATTCAATTTTACTTTGAAATACATGCATTATTATTGTAAATTACATTATAATACAATTAATTATTGTTCATTAATAATGTTGATTTATGGTTAACATTTTAAAGTAACATTTTGATAACTAAATTTAAATATTTTAAATTTAATTTTCTGTAGGTAATGGTAATTTGTTTTAAGCGATTTTCTCCTACCTATTCAAAATAAACACTGTATATACAGAACAAAGAATTCTATCACAAACGAGGGAAAACAAATAAATGATTCGCCGCCGAAAGTCAATGATTATTTAATACTAAAACAACCGGTGAACTGAAGTTACCGAAGAAAAGTAAAGAATAAAAGTTTTATCTATTTCAAATATTATTACTTTATAATGTTATATTAACTTGATCTTTGTTTAATGTACTAAGCTAAACTTAACAATTTTAACAACAGTAAAAAAAAACAGTATAGAGTTTATTAAATTTATTGTGGAATAAATTTTTGAGATTTGTTTGTTAAGTTGCTTTTTAAATATTTTTTATTAATATTCTCATGCCGGCCCTGCACGCATTTCACCTTGAGATTGCTTGTCGATATCATCAACGTTGCGCATGTGTGCAATGTGGATCATTTAGGTAGTCTTGCAAAGATAGCGATTGCAAGCGGTCACATTATGACGGATTTTTATATCCAGTTAAGTTTGATATTAATTTTGTTGATTATATATTATATGAGTTTATGCAGTAATAATTAATAATAAGCTTCGTCAGGAAGAACACAAAGAATTTAAAAAAAAATTAATAATTAAAATTTTATTCTTGGTAAACATGTAGCAAAATTAAAAAGTACCATTGGCATATTATAAAGAAAATATTTCAATAAAAACTTGAATATATTAATTCAGATGGAAGAAACTACTTATGGTGTAAAAAAACTAATTTTACGTCTTAAAAATATATTATGTTCAGTAATCAATTTAATAAATTTTTGGAGCGAGTCTTATAAGATACACGGAAAATTTAAAATAAAGCGTAAGATGAATATATAAATTATTAGCATATGAAAATTATTATTTAAATTAAAGATCAACAAGCCAAGCAAACATATTAAAAATCGACTTAATAATATAAACTTTCCGCAATATTAATCAATAAACCAATAATTTTATGCTGTTCAAGTGTACAAGTTATAAAACAAAATGTTCATGCGATTCGGAGCCTGTCATTTTTACCATTCAGATCATGGATTATAAGCTTTACTTATCAAATATACTTTGATTAATCATACCTAATCCTTTAAAGACAACAAATATTTAACTTTATTGGTGCGAAATTGTTTTGGCAGTAAAATATTTGGCAATGAGAGATACACGATAAGTAGGGACTTTTAACTGGAAAAACTTTTTTCTGAAGTAAAAAAGCACAATTTTTTTTGTTTATTTAAACCTACTAAAGAGAATTATGTTCATATCAAGTGTTAAAGGTTACCAAAAACACAACGGAGTAGCCAAAGAAGTAAAAAAAAAAAGAATAATTGAAATATAAAATAATAGAACTGGATAGTGAAATTGTATGGATGACTGATTTTATAGTGAAAGGTATGCAAAGCATAAGAACGGTCAGTACGTTCAAAAAGACCTTAAGAAGCCTTTCCGGGTTTGCCGATGTCCTGATGATGATGATGCAAGCCTAAACACGGAAATAACGCATAAGCGTTTAATAATCTGGTAGCCTAGCAAATTTTAGACTTGGTAGAGAATGTAATAGAATGTAATAATGTAGAAATGATAAAAAGCGCCGAAGGTGATTCTTCTTCTTCTTATTTAACTTTACTATAGATCAGTTGATCTGTTTATTTCCAACATTTGCGTCGTTTCCTTCGCAGTGCTAGATCTGTGAGCATATAAATTGTTTAACGTACGATAAGTAGTTTGCTAGACTGGCCTACAGACGAGCCTGTAACCCTAGTTTTTATGTTAATGATGGCCATTCATTAACCCAGGAGGACCACCGACTTAACGTGCCTTCCGAAGCACGGAGACTAGTCATAAGAAAGTTGCCCTTCTCCGGATTTGATCCCGGTACCTTGCATTCTCAGTTGATCGCGTTACCTACAAAGCAAATGACCGTCTCCGAAGGTGATTCAATCTTTATTAACAGTATGCACCTTAATTTGTATTTTTAACTGCTCTTGGCTGGCAATTTAAACTAAGAAAATAAATATAAAAGAAAAATACTGAAAGATTTTCAAACAAATTTATTCTAAAAGTAAGTTTTCTTATTATTTTTTTTTAATTGAAAATATGCGCAATAATGTACAACAAATGAACTAATTTTGACTCACATTCATTTATACGTAGAAATTTACGCCCCAAATGATTAAATACACTTCGGTTCTTTGCTTTGTTAACAATATTTCCTCCTAAATTTGTTTTGAATTCTATAAAAAGATAGCAGTAACTTGTTGATAAGTCCGTGAAGTAGGGCGAATGTTTAAAAACTTCTCGCTTAAATTATTTTAATAAGTTTCACTAAATTCGTGCAAAATAAGGCTATGCGTTGTTCTGAAGAATTGCTGCTCTCATTTCAACTGTCTACACCACTTTTGAACAAATTTATAATTTATAACTTCTAGTCCGTGAGCTTTGTTTAGTAGCATGTGAATTTCTACGGAAAATTTCTTTTCAGTAGACAAGGATGACAGGATGACTTCCTGGATGACAGGAGAAGCTTTATGATGCTTTATGAGAAGAAATTGATGTTAAGAAGATGTAAGTTTAGAGTTGCAAGATCATTTCAATACGCAAAATTTGATTTAGATGGGGTTTATCACTTTAAGGTAGATTAACTACTTGTTTAATGTATTTTGTTGTATTTCATACCTGATTATGGATACCAAACATTCCAAACCTTTACTTTTTAGTTTTATATTATTAGTGACTACTACCTCTGTTGTGAGTTTTATTGTGTTATGTGGCACCCTGTTATTTCTCTAGAGATATTTACTAAACAATCACCTAAATGAAAAATCCACAATATTCGGACTTTCAACGTTAGGGATGATGAGACACGTACGGGGTTGAGTACAGTTTGTCGCTCTAGGAAGCAATAAGAAGGGCAATATAAATAAATTTTTTATGTTTTATTTGTAAGATTTAAAGTAAATGCTACATATATATTGTCTTTATTTGTTTGAAATTGGAAGCACAATAGACATGAGATTGCTAAAAATATTTTGTTTATTTAAAAGATAAATTTTACAATTATGTGTTTAATTTTGAATTCTTGCTTGACAAGAGCTACACATCAACACGGCGACTACTATGAGGTGATTTGAGCCTTAGCCATCAACTAAAGGATTTTGAGTTTGTTTAAACTTTGTGAATGGTAGCAATTTTTATTTGTGTGTTGGTAGGTACCTAAAATTAAGTTCAAATGATTTTTGGAGAATTTCGTATTTTGGTTGTGGTACTATAAAAAAAGGAACGCTTGGAATTTTTATGTGTAGTTAGAGCCAAACAAAAGTTCCTTGGTTTACATCGAGTTAGGTGCGTTCTAGGTTTGTCCAATTTTTAGCTAACGAATAAAAATTTGCAATTGAGTTGATTTATGGAAGGTGTTGATCAAGCCTTGGGATTGTGTTAATTTTGAGAGCATTAGAAACGTTACATTTTCCAGAAGAAAAGCCGACCCCACTAGAATCTTGAGGAAATGAAAATTCACCCCAATTCACCAAAATTAATCACTTACGCATTTAGCAGAAATAAATGGTTGTACTTAACAAAAATCGAATCACTAAAGATTTCCAGCTATTTTCAACAAATTTTTGTAAAATTCCACAACAATTTCAAGACGGGTATGTCTCACGTAAACAAGGACTTTATGTCATGCATTAGCGAAATAAAACGAGCGACTCGATTATTTGCACAGGACAGGGGAGCGCCAAGTGAAGTAGTAGAAATATAAAAAAATTATATTTAAATTTCATTATTCTTCCGACTGGGTATATAAACGGCAAATAAAGTTAAACTGTAAATACCTACTTACAAGATCACAAGGGATCATTGTTGGTTATAAACTGCGCTTTATAAATTCCAAATATATTTTTTTCTTTTTTTACTTTTGTGCCATTAAAAATTATTTATTTTGAAAATTACTGATTGCAGAGTACAATAATATTGGTTATAACACAAAGTGTCCGTTAAGTCCGTTCGATCATAGTGTTCGAACAAGTCAAACTGTTCCTTCCAAAAGTTATACGGTATTAACCAATTGAAATACTAAATCGATTCCCATTATTTATAATGACTTTGCCCACTCGGAATATTTTTCTCTAATCTAAGAGTAAATATATTTATTATGTGAAGATGAGAGACACAAGGCAGAAGTAAAAAATTTATTTTTTAATGAAATAAATTGTTGTTGTCGAAAACTTACTAATGAACTCAGGAAGTATTTTCCCAATGGAGCGGAGTAATGTTGAATTCAATTTTATTTATTCATCTTCACTTCCTTTGGTTAATTTACTTAAGTATTTACTTATGATTCATAAAACACTCTGAAAGAAGTCCGCATTTTCAATTTTATTGATCATAGCAAATATTGGAAGTGAGGGACGATTATTGTTGTATGTAATCAATGTCCCCTTAATGATAGTAGGTATTCAGGTTATCAGTTATAAAAAGAACATAAAAAATACCATAGGTTCGATTGTGTTCTGGGAAACTTTCATCTTTATGTTAAAAATCTTGCTTAAAGTTTAGCAATTCTTTATTGCGTGGTTTTCGTTACTGAATAAAATTGGAAATTGGAGCTTTATCATCAAAAAATTTATATTTGAATTAACTGTGACAGATACCATACAAAAGTATCTTATATTAATGATATTATCGTTTAGCCTTTCTTTGCCTTCGAAAATAATCGAAATTTTTAGAAGAAACATTTACTGAAAAATGAAAATATAAAAGATACATGAGCGGTTTGGAAAACTTTCCTTTTAAGAAGTTTGGTTAAGCACTAAACGTAAATAATGTAACACATAAAATAAAAATGCATTAATCCTTATTAAAATTATTTAAAAATAGAAGCATGGCACGGTAAACATGATAATATTACTACTAGTAACACCGTTTATAAATTTTATTCGCACCCAATTTTAATGGTCATTATGAATGTATTGCACGTGACAACTACAAATTCTAGTACTCACGCTAGTATAATTAGAGTATTATGTACGTAAAACGTAAATATTCCAGCCAATCACGAAACAACCTCAGTATATAGCCATGAATGTAACGTTATCGATTTAATTTTTTTTAAAGAACCCAAACTTACCATTAGTGCACAATAAACTGAATTTCTTAGTAAAACAAAATGAATAAAAAGTGTTCATAAATTGTTTAAAAAATTAATTTAAGGTAATAAACTTACCTTTCTACGACCACAGCACAGCATACTGCGCGTACGCGATCGACCGGATGTGATCTTAGAGCGCGCCAATTTCCTCCACTGCATACCAGATTAGCTGAGAGATAACTTCCTGCAAAATAATTAATATTATACCATTAGTTATTATTACTGGATAAAACTTTTATTAAAATTGCATTTTCTCAAGTTTTCCTTTGATAATATAATTTTTTTTAATAATCTTGATTTAGTTATAAAATGTTTATTTATGCAACTAGTGCAAGAAAGACAACTTTACCGCACTTGTGTGTATTTGCAAAGTGAAGTGTAGGCTGAGTGCAGAAACAATACTTTTAATATTATAGACAACAGAAATATCAAAATTAATAAAAATAATTCATACACTATTACGTATTTACTACTTTTTTCTATAACCTTCCGATGAAACTGAAAGAATGTCGTGAAAATGCACAAAATGAGCGTTATTGTGGAAAGCCTGGGAACGTAACGACACCAGAAATGGTTAATTTAGTTTGTTACTGTTACGTAGCTTAACCAAGAAATCTGAAATAATGTTAAGTAGTAAAACTTATGTATATTAAAAATATTCTTATTATGTTTGGTTTTAATTTTAATTTCAGTTATTTAAATTATGTTATTTAATTAAACAAAGTTATAATACTCCAAAAGGAGCTTTTGTCACAAATAATGGAAAGTTTAACGTTGTATAAAAGTTAAATCCTTTTTAAATAAACCATTGTCAGTTCATTTCATTTAAGTCGCCCGAAAATTTTCATCCAGGAACATTTCAAAATTCTGAAATTGTTTTTCTATTGAGATAGTATCATTCGGTCGTATAAGTTATGTCCGGAAAAATAGTACCTGAGATTACGTATACACGACAGTTAAAAGCTGCTTGTGGAAGATAAAATAAAGTCCTTGAAGAGTCAAGGATAACATAATAAATTGTATTAATTTTGAAAATGAGATTAGTTAATTTTTGAATAGCCTAGTATGAATATTGATCATAATGTATAAATTGTTGTTGGGGGGATTCTAAAAAGGGAGGCTTAACGTTCAGGAGTGGACGTATAACGGCTGATGAAGAATGTATAAATAAATAATATATTGTGCGTAAAAATAAATAAATGATTTAAAAATCAGCTTTATAAAATATTGAATAAATGAAATATACTGCATGTAAGTTTTACAAAGTAAATAAATCAGAAAGTTGCATATAACATTTATTAAGCATAAAGGTTTTAGATGGTCGTATAAAGTCATGTAAATAAAGGTAAAACAGGCAATTTGGCAAAGTAAAATGCAGTTAAGCGGTTTCCACAAAAAAAAAGTTATATGAAACTTTTACCCTCTTTCAAAAACCTTCGCAAAGAACTTATCGGAAACTCAGATAGTTCAAATAGATCTAAACAAATAATATATCTAATTATATCATCTAACACAGTATCATAATATGTCATTGCGGATGTTAGCCGTTGTGTTTACCAGTCACGCGCATAAATGGTTTAACGAGATTCCCGCTACCAACCGCTCACTGAAAGACCAAAAATAAAGAAAAAAAGCAATATTTAAGGCTTTTCCTTTTTCAAATCTATTAAAGGTTATAAAATGTTATTTTTGAAACCGTACTTTTGTATTAAAAATAAATTTATGGTCGGTGATGGGCGATTGGTAGTGAAAATATTCATTAAAATCTTGCAACAATAATTGATATTAAATAATAACAATATAACATGTAGGTTACTTACTCTTTTCTACTCCCGAAAATATTAAATCTTTTCATAAAATATTAAATGTTTTTATTTAAATAGTAAAAATATTATTTACTCTCGAAAATAACGAATGAAAAATTTTGAACTAAGAAATATTTATGTACTTACCTATGAGAAAGTTGGTACGATAAAGCATAAGATAAATTCATTTTGACAGATATAAATAACAGAGTCACTTGAAGGAAGTTAAAGCGATATAAACGATTGTGTGTATAATAATTTGCGTAAGTGTATTTTCAACTTTATTAACCTTATTAATAAATAATTAACATAATTAATATGTAAATTAATATTGGGTCTAAAAATTTGATTTGCTAACCAAATTTTACAAAATTTACTGCTCTATAACTTTATAATAAACTGTGGTACCCAAAAATACGCTTAGGTTACAAGAAACCACATTGTGGTTTTTGGCCCCTCCTAAGTTAGCACATGGTCTTTGAAGTTAGAAACTTAGGATATACATCCTTGAGTACCCCCAAACAACCTGTCAAAATTCCATTAACTTTGGAATATTTATATGATCATCGTTTTTATAAAAATTTATATAATTACTAGCTGACCAGGCAGACCATGAAAAAAAAGTGAGGTTGTGAATTTCGTTCATATTGAGCATATTTGTACTTCTAGGGGATATAAACGTGTACACATAATATTTTTTTTATTTGAGGTTTAGTTGTTAAGATATGAGATCTTAAAGATTCACGTAATTGACGGAAAGGTTTATTTGGAATTTTATTTTCACATTGAAGTAAATTATAATAAAATAATAAATGTAGTGTTTTCTATAGAAAATTTACTGTCCTTTTTGATTTTTAAATCAGATTTCAAATTTGAATTTTTTTCTAGTGTTAAACCGGAAGTAAATATTTAAAATATTTTTTTTAATAACTTTGACCATTTTAATTTTAATTTTTTTTACTTTAAAATAAAGCTTAACATTTATAAATTCTGCTAAAAAAATTTCAGAATGGGATCTCAATTAGTTTGGGAGATACATCCATTACAGTACGTACATGTCACACTGGGCGCATCATCAAGTTGGCTGGACTAAGTACTTTTACCTTGGAAAAGGTATAGGAAAGTTTATATATGGCATGATTGTTCAGTTAAGTAAGTTAAATATAAATTTCCAAGTTTTCGACTTTGAGGGGGTGTCTCTCGCGCCGCCCTCTTGGTTTGAAGGGGTGGACAATTGCTTTTTCGCTACTATCTTGTTACCGGTACTAGATACGTCGACTAAGGTTATTATAAAAATTGTAGAGCGTGCAATTCTGCATATTTTTGTCTTATGTATTTTTTTCTAAAATTAATAGTTTTTCGTCAATTTCAAAGTATTAATTGACGAAAACGTTAATTTTCTACTCGTTATAACTCTGAAAGTATTAATTTTACAAAAAAATGTATAAGAAGAAAAATATGCAGAATTGCACGCTTTAGAATTTTTATAATAACCTTAGTTGATGTATCTAGTACTGGTAACGAGATAGTAGCAAAAAGGCGATTTTCCACCTCTTCAAACTAAGATGGCGGCGCGAGAGACACCCCCTCAAGGTCGAAAACTTGGAAATTTATATTTAACTTACTTAACTGAACAATCATGCTATATATAAACTTTCCTATACCTTTTCCAAGGTAAAAGTACTTAGTCCAGCCAACTTGATGAAGCGCCTAGTGTGACATGTACGTACTGTAATGGATGTATCTCCCAAACTAATTGAGATCCCATTCTGAAATTTTTTTAGCAGAATTTATAAATGTTAAGCTTTATTTTAAAGTAAAAAAAATTAAAATTAAAATGGCCAAAGTTATTAAAAAAAATATTTTAAATATTTACTTCCGGTTTAACACTAGAAAAAAAATTCAAATTTGAAATCTGATTTAAAAATGAAAAAGGACAGTAAATTTTCTATAGAAAACACTACATTTATTATTTTATTATAATTTACTTCAATGTGAAAATAAAATTCCAAATAAACCTTTCCGTCAATTACGTGAATCTTTAAGATCTCATATCTTAACAACTAAACCTCAAATAAAAAAAATATTATGTGTACACGTTTATATCCCCTAGAAGTACAAATATGCTCAATATGAACGAAATTCACAACCTCACTTTTTTTTCATGGTCCGCTTCACGTGAAATGCTCCTTTTTACGACCTAATATTTTAGCTTTTGGGAATTTTTTTTTTATTTTTTAGTTTTAAACTTTTTTTGTATTTCTTCTTCTTTTTCTTCACTATTCGCATTAGGCTTTCGGCCTGTCACGGTGCCCATCTCTTCCTAGGTCGTCCGACATTAATTTCTTTTTCTTTGTGGTTTGTATCTTCTAACTTGTGCTGGTATTCTTTCTTATCTCATTCTGTCTAGATGTTGTGACCATTTGTTTTTGTTTTCTTTTAGTTTATCTTTTATACTTAAGATTCCCAATTCTTCTCTAATCTCAACGTTCTTCTTCTTCTTCTTGCGTACACCCTTTTACCGCTCTCAAAAATCTCATTTCCGCCGCCTGGATGTGGCTTTCCTGTCTTGTGTTTGTTACCCATCATTCACTCCCATACATCAGTACCGGCACCGCCATGGTCTTGTAGAATTTTAACCGAGTTTCTTTTCCTGTCTTGTTCTTGAGACACCTATTTATTGTTCCACAAATCTGTCCGAATTTTCCGATTTTGTTTTCGATATCTTTGTGATATCCGTAGGAAATGTCGCTGCCTAAGTAGTTGAAGTTATAGACTTGTTCAATCGTCTCATTATTGACCACAATTTTTGCTCTTGTTGGTTCGTTTCCTGTTAACGCCATGACTTTAGTTTTTTATTTGTAGATATTTTCATATTATATGATTTGCAGATTTCGTTAAGCGTATAAATTGCTTTTTGTAAATCTTTTTCGGTTTTAAAGATAACTGTCATATCGTCTGCGTATAGAAGTGAATTGATTATCGCATTCTTACTAATCTGTATTCCAGCCAAAATTCCATGTTTCCACTCGTTGATGAAGTCGTCAATGTAGATGTTGAAAATTTCTTCTGTCATTTTACCGTTTATGTCTAAAACTATAGTCGCATCAGTGTATAGTAATTTGATATGTGTTATTAGATGGTACGGGTAACCTTTTTTATTACAGTGGGGCCCGCTTAATGTGATCACATTGGGACTTGGGGTTTTTAATAACAATAACCGACTGATAACAATAAAAGGAAAATATTTTTATTGGTTATTTATTAGCTTGTAGTACATCTACAAAAATTAATTAATAATAGTCACTCATTGTGAAGTTTTCAAGTAGGACTGAATCTTACAACACACATTAACAGCAAACTATCGTCCATTTATGTATATAAACGACGGAATTGATAATAAACATAAATATGTAATGTGATATCACGTGTGTGACGTTGATTTTTTTGCTAACACCTGACTTTATATTAAGTGGGTGGTTTATACACAAAATAAAAAAATGCTTGTAACTGAAAATCAACTTCTTTACTCGTGGGAAAAAATAATCTTAAGAATAATATGATAACATTAACCGAATTGTGATAAGTATAAGCGATGTTTTTTGTGTGTAATAAATAATAATATATGTCCGTTCCGTTGCTGGCAAAAGTGATAACAATATCCGAATGATAACATTAACCGCGATCACATTAAGCAGGCCCCACCATATTATATTCCATAATTTTTCTTTAATAATATTGTCGAAAGCCTTTTCGAAATCTATGAAAGCAATGAAGGTTGGACGGTTGAACTCACGATGTTTCTTTATAATTTTTCTGTATTTATAAGACCTAAAATTGCTTTTTTTAAAACCTTAATATGTACCTTTTTTTTGAATTTATACGACCTAAAAATCTCACTTCTAATTATCACTTTTCCCCGCCAGACATCTACCGGTGTCAAAAATTATTAAATTATCTACTAATATCGCTATTAAAAAATAGGGGTTGATGGTAGAAAGGTAAAAATTTAGGGTTGTATGTATTTTTTAATGCCACATTATAAAAAAATAAAAATAAAAAATTTTGTCTAAAAACTAAAATAAAAAAATTTGGGGTGGACCATCCTTAACATTTAGGGGTATGAAAAATAGATGTTGGCCGATTCTCAAACCTACCCGATAAGCACACAAAATTTTATCAAAATCGGTTCAGCCGTTTTGGAGGAGTTCGGGAACAAACACCACGACGAGAATTTTATATATTGGATTTAATAAATTTTGATTTTTTTCTTAAATTTACGGATTTTCAAAACAGCGGTAATTTTTAATGGATAAACTTTTTAGTTTATGGTATTTTAAATAAAAAAAAAATCATTCAAGTCCATTCACTATGACTGGATTTCGTTATTTTTCGTTTATAATGGCTAATTGCACTGGACTACTAATAATTTAATCATTTTTCGATATTTTCATTTCATTTTATAGCAATCCAATCAATTTTAAAAAATTGTTAAAAATTAGGCATAAAGGACCCCGCTACGGCCTTATGGGTTTTGGGTCCCAGTCAAATTTAATCATAATGTAGGATATTGTAGTTTATAACATGCTGATAAAAAGTGTCCATGGACACAAAGTCAAGAAATGGACAGTTTCAGAGATATAAGGCATTACAAAGTTTGTCCAGTCATTCTACGAAAAACATAATGATAAAGTCAAAATCGATACTACCCGGAAACAAAAAATAGGGGCGTGTAGATGAAAGAATTTTAAAAAAGATAGAGTTTTTTGCATCGCTTTAGCTAGTGTATTACATAATCTAAAAAATTAAACAAAGTCGAAAATGCGGTTTCTTGCGATTTAAGAAAAAAAAACAAAAACGGCAAATTTTGACGGCATTTTTCGTTTTTCTCAGAAAATAAATAATGAATCAGTATTTTAACTATCTACAACTTATTTTCAACAACTTTTTCATTTAACTTTTTTTTTGTTGGAAAATTCATTTTTTTTTAATTTCAAGAAACCGCTCTTTCGACTTTGTTTAATTTTTTAGGTTATGTAATACACTAGCCAGAGCGATGAAAAAAACGCTATCTTCTTTAGAATTTTTTCTTCTACACGGCAGTATTTTTTTTTTTCTAGGTGGTATCGTTTTTGACTTTATCATTGTGTCTTTCATAGAATGACTAGATTAACTCTTTAATGCCGTATATCTCGAAAACTGTCCATTTTTTGGCTTTGTGCCCATTGACACTTTTTATCAGCATATTATGAACTACAATATCCTAAATTTTGGTTAAATTTGACTGGGACCCAAAACCCATAAGGCCGTAGCAGGGTCCTTTAACGAAAGGAAGAAAAATTAATATACGAATATAGTATTGGCTGCTACCATCACTATAGCTGCACCTACTCTTTTACTTTAGGGCCAAAAATACTTGAAAAATGTGAATATCTGGCATCGTAGTTCAGATTATTAAAAATATGGCCAAAAATCAACTACGGTAATCGCATTCCTGTTAAACACGCCTTGTTCAAAATCATCAAAACTACACGCAGCGTCGACAGATTGTGCCAATAAGGTCTAAATTTGCATAGAATTATAAACGGTAAAATCAATTTTTGGCTAACCTAAAATTACTTTTAAAGTTACTGTCTACAAGACCCCGTTTTAATAACTGTGTTATTATAAAGTAAAAAACAAGAGATTAGATCAAAGCTTGCTTCAGAATGTCCAGAATATTCTTGAAAAGCTTAGCAACCAATTGTTAGTCTATGTGTATTCTGTTACTATTACAAGCATTAATTTATTACATTCACTTGCAATTTATTTTAAATATAATTTAATATCTTTTACACATCATTTACACAAGATATTTGTGTCCAAGAATTATCTGATTTTTGTTTTATTTTCTCTTAAACATGAATTTTTTAATGTTTTAATGTTTGATATGTATCACAAAAGGCACTGCGCCGTTTAAGAAATGTAGTTGTGGGAGCTAAAATATCAATATCCCTCTCCTAAAATTGGTTGGCCTATTTTCTTTTGATTCTTAAATTCCTCTTGGTTGGGAAATATTTAGAACGAATAGTTGTTTAAAACGCACTGTGTTTGGTTAATATAATTATGTTATTACTAATAAAAAGAATATTAATCAATACATAACTGTATTTTCAATTACGATTTTTACCTTTAAATAAAAAAGCAGAAAATAAAAGAAAGACAGTGTGTTAATTTTCACCAAAAATAAAACATAAGTTAGAGATAGTAAAAGAGTGATTTTAAATGTGTAGGAGTAGATTACGATGTGAACAAAGAATTATTGCGATGGGTCAATAGGCGGATCAAGTAGTATTAATAAATTTCAGCTAAGGGTAGAATCTAACACACTTAAAAAACCTGAATAGGTATACCTAGATGTTGAATTCAATAAAATTGAAAATGTTTTTCGGAAGTACGGAAAGCAAAATAAATTATTAAGTTTATTTTTTTACTCTCGAAATTTTGCCCTTTAGAAATGAAAATATTTTTTTTGCCATTTTACCTAAAGTAGGTATCTCATTATTAGTCATTCGTAAATTTGAAGTAGGTACATGTAATGCGAAAATATTAAAATTTTATTTTTAAATGCAGAACAAATTTTCTTTCCAAATAAAGTAAGTTTTACATGTTTACTTTATTATGTATCTTTCTAAAGTTTAATACAAGATACGTTAGATAACAAAAAAAATTGGTAAAATGAATTATTGCGCGCTCAGGCTATAATTTGGAGTTAAAAATACTTCAGCTTTCAAAATATTTTTCTCCATGTATGATCGCCAAGTAAGATCTTATTTTTATTTGATTAATCGTGATCATAAATTAATCTTTAGTTTCAATGAAGGATTATATTGGCAGTGGGGTTATAATGTGTACTGTCACGCAACTATAATAAATCTGATTATCCATTAAACAAGTTTCAAGTGGTTGAACAGTTTTATATTATTTTCTTATTCTTTGTTTAATTGTTTTTTTTACTATTCACTGCTCATAATTAATTAACAACTCTACATACTATACAAAACAAAATTTTAGCTGAACTTAACAAATAAAATTAAAAATTTAAAATACAAAGCTCTTAATAGATTTCATGTTGTGACCTTATTTTGTTTTTTAAATTGGACCCTATTGTGATTCACTTACAATAAATTCAAACAAAAATTTTATTTATTTACAACATTGATTTTGAATTGTACAGTTTCACAAAGTTAGCAGGCTTAATAATTACAGCATTAATGTCCTTTGTGAAATTGTCCAGTACAATATTTAGAAATAATGTGTTACTCGCGAATTTGAAAGTGTCAGATTACACTTATAAATACAGCAATCTATTTTCCGTAATTTTGGTAAATAAAATTTATTCCTTGCGTATATTATAAAATAATATTGCTGATTTCTTGATTATTAAGAAATTATTCCTTGTACAGGCAGTGCTTTCTGAAAATCAATACTGTGCTGATTTTTTGAAATAATGGATGCTGTTCCACTACTGTCCTAATTTTTTAATTCTGTTATGCCATTGTAATGTTCTGTGTCCTTGTAATAATAATTTAAATTTAACATTCAAATCTGTCTCAACTGATTTGGAGCTTGTTGATTGATTGATGCTAACTGCCGTTAGTATAAAATGCATAAAAATGATTTCCTATGAAAATTTATCTTCTACACTTTTTGTTAATATTAAAGGAAATCTCCGCGAATTGAGCACTCTATTTACTTTATTACTCGTAGCTCAATAACTCATAATTTAACGGATTTTACATGAAAAATAAATGCATTTAAAACTGCAAAAAATGTTGTATAAAATAAATTCTGAAATCTAAATTCATCAATATAATATTTTTAACGAACTAATAGCAACTGGAGTAATACTAAATGAAACATTTTTGCTGTTTATTTATTAATTTGCATCTTATACAAATAGTCACATTTGGCAATATTCCAAGTTGAGATGAACAAAACTTACTTGCATTTTATGTTTTCAACACTAAATCGTAACAGTCGAGGATATAGGGGAGTCGGATACGTATGACGTATGGATATACATGTATATATTTTAATATAATATTATATCATACAACGGAGCGGAAAACTTCATAAGCGGTTACGTGATTGGTAAATACCGCTCTAGAAGATAAATTTTGTAAGAAAATATCACAAATATTACTATTCAAAAAAAGATTTAAAATCTTGTACGCATAGTATTTATTAATAAAATACCTACGATATTTGTAAATTTTATGGACCTATGTTAGTACAGATTACTAGACTCTAAATAGAGGATATATTGCATTTAGTATATCAAACATAAAGCTTACGTTGACGATAAAGCTTATAAAAGCTTATAATCTACAAAGATTAAGCACAGTTATGGGATACTTATTTACTTGTGATAAAAAGCATAAATCCAAGTTCTGACAACTTGCAATGTGTAGCTTTCTGTAGCAGTAAAAAATGTTCATCTAGATTGTGAATTTCTAAAAAATTTTTATTTTCACCATCACTATGTGAATTAATATTAGGATTCCTCACGTATGTAAACATTATATGGTTGGTTAAATTATATAAATCTTGAGGAAAGTATTCATTAAACGACAGAAGTTACAAACTTAATTTGTTTATTTTATATGTTGACTAAAATTAATTAAATCTTCTTAAACCTAAAACCAAAGTTCATCACGTGTCAAACAACTTGCAACCAGGTCTGATTACAACATAATTTTCTTAAACTATTATGGAAAATTGAATTCACAAAATAAACTAAACCTTAAGCTTAAGCTTTTACAAGTAAACTTCATTAAAATTAATTACACGACCTAAATGAACACAACTTGTCTCTCAGGAATAATTGGTGCTGATTACAATAATTAATTCACTTTTTTGATTTCAAAAAAAAAACCTGGTAATTGTGGTGGAAATTTACATTTTTTATAATTTTATTTGCATGAACAACAGGTTTTACTTTTTAATTTTTCCGCAAAAAAGGAAAACTTTTCATCAAGTTTTATTTTAAATAAACAAAATCTTTTAATCTTTTTAAAATATAACAATGTCAGTCTCTTTTCTTTTGTTAATGATGGAAAATAAGTAGGAAAAGTAAACTTAAAAAGTATTTACAAGAAATCTGATATAAAATCAATTTTAAATTTATTCAGGACTTAATACCAAAGCCTTGTGATTTTGGTAAAGAAATTCTAAATTTAACGACAGTTTATTGGTTTTATCTGACGACCTGTTGACTCCATATAACGTTTAATTGCTTCAATGCTTCGCTGGTCTGGAATGGAAGATGTAAAAATTTCCTATTCCGTGGTTTGGAATCCACGTTAAGTTGTAGGTCCTCTTTGTAACTATCGCATAACGCAAACAGGTAAAGAAAATTTAAAATAAATTTTAAAAAAACATTTTTTTATTCCTTTGTGACAGGTAAAATCAAAAAGTATTTTCGCATTATCAAATATGATTATAAAATTAGTAATTTTTTAATTAATGTGTATTAATCCCAAAAATATCAACAAGAAAATGCGATTTCATTTCAAGCTTAAAAAAGTCGCTTAAGATGCGACTGATGATGGCCAATTAGTTACTTTTTCTTATTTCACTAATTTTGTTGGTCAACAGTCAAAAATCTTTGGTTGAAGTTGTAGAATGACACTGGATGAATTGTGCAGGTTAGCCAATTCAAATAAAAGTCCAGGATCGCTTTTAAGTCACCAATCAGAATTCGAAAGCGGAAAATTTTAATTAAAATATATTATAATGAACAACACAGTCAAATAGGTTCTGATTTTTCATTAATTATGATAATTGCACCAAATAATTTTGTTTCAACTTTTCATAAGTGTTTGAAGTTTTAAACCTCGGATCACTGGCTTGTACATGATTATAATTATTAATTTTACTGTTTAAGCAAATAAAAGTTCACCAAGCAATTCTGCTTCATTTCAAACCTAAAAACCTAAAAATAACTAATAGCTATTGATTTTGGCCTTTTCTTTTCATTTTTAATCATTTAACTGCTTTTGAAATGTTAACGTACCTAAGTTTCGTAAAGATAGTTCAGTTTTTTCAGATTTGATTCCCGACCTTTCTCAAATTATTTTTGCCGTGGTTAGGATTTCACGTTAAACTTCTGATTTATATTTCAATCTTTTCCAGTTTATCTCGAGTTTTGTAGGGCAATGTATTTGGTTTGATATGATCGATATATTTCAAAATAAGGTTTTATTCTGAAATAAATGCATTACGTAAATTAAAGTATTTTAGGGGTCAGTCAATTGAGAAAGTTATATTCCACTTTACGCTAAATATATAATGGAATCTACTGGTATCTTATTGAATCTGTCGAAAGCATACAACGCGATTGATCATAAGATATTTTAATTTGAAACGTAGTATTGAAATGGTTTAAGTCAGCGGTAGTCAAACTTTCAGATTTCAAAAACGATAATCAAAATTTAATTACTTATTAAGTATACCAAACCAATAAAAAACGGTAGAGCTAACAAACGTTTTCTATTGGTTATGCATGTTACTTAATCAAAGATTAAATTTTAATTACAGTTTTTCTGAGTCCGGCCGGAAAGCAATTTGTTTCTCCAGTCGTACCTCCGATTACAGCTGTTCCCTTTCGTAATTATTATTTGATTTAAAAGAATTCTCATTTATCTTATTAGTAGAGAATCAAAACTGTGGATCTAACAAATTAAAATTAAAGAAAACGATCGTTTAAATTAAATTTCCCGAGAGCTTTCGGTTAAATGGAGCTTTTAATTCGACTTTTGTTAATACTAACAATGAACGCGCACAACAATTCATTTCTTTATTGTTGGTTAAAATAAAAAATTAATAAGTTATATTATTATAATTTGATTTGACCTAATTTTGTCGACTAATACATTATCAAAATTTTAATTATTTCATATTTATGTGTCCATTAGTGTTTAGCTTCATTAGAAAAAGTTTGGTATTGAATGGAAACATAAATTATAAAAAAGCTTTTTAAAATTGTAATTAATATTAAGAAGATTTATTAAATTTCATTTGAGTGTAATTTTTTTATTGAAAGGTTTTGTGCACAGTTCGTAATAAAAAATGAAAAGCCATTTTTATGGAAATTTAACACGCGTAACTTTATCTGAAAAAATAAATTAAATTAAAAAATAAATTTGAATAAATGTGTACATGCAATTGCTTAAATAATAATCTACAGGTAAATATTAATTCTTACTTCTTACAAAACATTGTAAAAACAAGCAGCTACTATCAGGATCATCTTCAGGATTTCGCGATCATTGGAACAATTAAGTGTTCTTTGGTTTTGTAAGTTTTCTTGCTAATTGTTCGAATGAACGTCAAATCCTGACGACGGTCCTGATTGTTTTGTAAGAAAAAAAATTAATATCTACCTGTAGGTTATTAATTATTTAAGAACGTAAGTTAGTGATGGACGAAGTTATCAGGTTTTTTTAAATAACAACCCACATTTTCTATAAGTTGATATAAATTAATAAAAAAATTATGTTTTAAAATTTTAATTTTATCTACAATCGTGGAGTGATGTGACCGCTGGTTGAGTTACAAAGCGGAAATTCTAGGTTCAAATCGCGGACCTCGCAGAATTTCTTAGCTCGTCCTTCCATTGGACATCTGCATCAGACTGTGGTAAAGTGCTAATAACTCAGTAGTTGATGCACTTTGAGATCCCCAGCAACAGGGGTCTTAAAATAAACCCCCAGCCACAGGGGTAAAAATAAAAAAATTTGAATTAAAATTTAAAAATTTTTAATTTTTAAAATAACAAAGATTTACATTGTAAAGAATAGAAAAATACCCTGTATATTAACATATTATGGAGGAAGTGCATTATTAAAATCATAGTCAAATTTAATTTAAAATGTGAAAGCCTCCATTAATTTTATACTTAATGTAATCAGAGAAAGTTGAGAGAAGATATTGTGATCCTTCAAATAAAAAAAAGTGTTCCCCACTTAAAATTCGTAGGGTGAGCATTGACTGAAGTTGAAAGTCAAAATATCTATCCAAGAAACAAAGTTTTTCAGTTTTTATGTAAACGTTTCGATAAGTACTACGGTAAAAATTCCAATAGAGCAATTTTGAATTTTTTATTGCATAAATACTGAACTGTAATATTACAGTTACCACTGGAAAGTGTAATATAATATAATTTATCGATAGCTCTACATCGTCCACTCAAAATATCACAAAAATTGTTTATTTAAACATTCGATCCTCTCTCAGTTATCGACACAATGCCATACACTAATAATTATTTTATTGTTGAAAATTTGCCGCATTGCATAGTAACTCTTCAATTTCAAATTTTATGATAAATGGGAATTTTAGTTCATCAGTCCTAATAAGGAAGCCAGAATTTGTAACTTCTAGCTTATACTAATAAATACTAAAGGATCAATGAACAAAAGGAGCACCGATGCTCAATAAATCAGAAGACCCAATCTCTGGAAACAAAATAATCTTACGGAAAACTTTCTGACGACAAAACAATATAAAGAAAAATTTTCCTTTCGAAATTCCAGAGCAATAGTCTAAACCAATAATTTTCACAATAAATTTGTTTGTGACAAAAGTAATGGAAGAATAATAAATTATTGTATGGTTATTATGAATAAATAATTTTATTTTGTTGAGAAGCCCACAATAACAAATTACAAGTTCACAGTTTCATTTGAGCATAAATAACCCACAGCTAACGTGGAATGAGAACCATGGCACAAATAATTTGGGTATAGTTGACAATTACGTATGAGTGGACTTGAATGACTAAATTCTTAATTTCAAATATAAAAAAATAAAATTACCGAAAAATTAATTATTGAAAATCTACTTCGCAAAGGTCGTGCATAATTTCTTTTTACTGAAGACTATTTTCAAAATTAATGAATGAAATAAATTACTAAGCAGAAAAACGAATGACACGAAAATGAAAGAAACATTAGGACTTTTTCTTGATTCAGTTCTATTCGTTTTTTTAGCTTATTAATATTAATTAACTTTTGAGAGCACATTTCCCCAGTAGCAATATTTGCATAATGTGAAATTTTTAAAAATTTAGATATAAAACTTGAGTGAAATAAAATAAGTAAATAAAATATTTTAAAACTTGTAAAAAATGAGGTTTGGGCTTATGAATAGGCAGGAAAACTCTGAAATAATGTACAACTGTTTGAGGTTTCGTACTTCCACCTTTGCCTAATTACGGAATTCGTTTAATAAATAATAAATAAATGCAAACGTAGTAATAATAAATTTCGTGTAAGCTGAGGGAAAGGAATCTCTGACTTGCTTTGTATATACGCTAAAGAGGAAACTAACCAAAATTGTTTGATCATGTAATTTTGCCTATTGTGGATTGTACATTTTCCTGCCAAACAACTCCAGGTTACTGATTTTTAGGTTTACAGAAATATTTTAATTAATGAAAATCCAATGTTGTCTGGCGAATACTTCCGGACTAAATAATTTGAGTAAAATTGTATGCGGTTATTTGTAATAGAAGTTTCCTTCATTTCTCTTTAACAAAAAAAGTGCGTCAACTAACCTCGTTTTTCCCTATTAGATTTTTGTATTTATTTTTGTAGAAATTGTATTTTAATAAGTAAAAATTTTAAGAGTTACAAATTAACCTGATGCAAAAAGTCTCCATTTCGCTATAATTTAATTAAAAGCACTAAATTTTAGTTCCTTGATGAGTGATCTAATTTATTTAATTGCGAAGTAAAAGAATTTATATAAAAATAGGAGAACCACAGCCGTGGAGTGATGTGACTGCTGGTTGAGTACAGAGCGGAAATTCTGGGTTCAATTCGCGGACTATAACAGAATTTCTTAGCTCGACCTTTCAGTAGACATCCACACGGTGTGGTGAAATAGATATTGATTTATCGGAAATAGGTAATATGGGGACTAATCCACCCCGCTAATCGGATTTGTAATTCCCAAAAAGGGAAAAGCAATGTTCTACTTAGAACGTAAAAAGCTTAATGAATATATAAAAATAGAATAAGGCACAGTGAAAAACGGCAAAATTGTCTTAATTTTAAGTATTTAATTATAAAAATTCAATTTTAACTGAGCGCGCGGTTAAATTTATGGATGATCTTGATTTAACATAGAAATGTATGCTCTACAAAATCGATTTTTTACGTATCTGTTTTATTTTGCGAGATATTTAAAAAGAGATCTTAAAAACCGGGATTTTTATTCATATATCTATCCAAATATTTTTTATTTCCCCAAAAAATGAGAAAATTTTTTATATTTACAACGTTTCAGAAAATAAAATTACAGTTATTATATAGGACGCGTATATCATAAAAAACTTGAAAATCACAGTTTTGCTTCCGAATTTTGAATAAAAATG
This sequence comes from Rhagonycha fulva, assembly GCA_905340355.1. Lineage (NCBI taxonomy): Eukaryota > Metazoa > Arthropoda > Insecta > Coleoptera > Cantharidae > Rhagonycha > Rhagonycha fulva. The sequence goes on from HG996559.1 coordinate 9,349,279, forward strand.
AGAAAGAATAATTAATTATATTTCCGCTGCAAAATAATTTAAAAATATTAATTGGTTTGTAAAACATAATGAAATTGTAGATAAATAGTGTATAAAAATGTTGAAATTAGTGCTTACAACAATGAGATAGCATCGAACAAACCAGTTAATTAATTACACAAACTTTATAGCGTTTAAGTTTTCATAAACCATTAAAGTTATGAATAATGACACTTTTAACGTAAAATTATTAAAACTTTTTAACTAATTTTAATTTAAAATTATTTTGAACGTCTATTATTAGTTAAGCAAAAAAATCATTAATAATATTTTCAAATTAATTGCACGTCTTATTCCTTCATCCATCCATCTATCCGTTCGCAACGCAAATGGCATAGATAAATACTTTTTGTATGTAGTAAATATATATTATGTACATTACCAATTAAATAACTAAAATAGATTACGTTTTTTATTAAAATAAAACGTGCGTGTTGTAAAATTTTACTATTTTTATAGATTGTAGTTTGATACTATCAATAATAAAACAGAATAAATAAAAATAAATCTTACCTGCATGAATTCATTATCACCTATTTTCATATTTTTCATTTAAAGTCTTTCGATGCCGTTTTGTAAAAAAACTCCTGTACATTTTTGGTCACTTGTATAATTTATATTTTAGTCGAACAGTACGGTCTTTTAAATGTACGAGTGTTTGTGGAGCTTAATCAATATTTAAGTCTAGGGGAAAGCTTTGCCCTATACGCAAAAATAATAACTTATTAGTTACTGTTACTTTTTGCCAAAAAAAGCCTAAACAAAATTACATTATAACATAAAGTTATACTAAAATAACCACCTTTATTGGTTGTAATTCCTTTAATTGAAATATTAATCGGATTTCGCTAGATGCAACACGAAAATGTCGGGCAGCACATAAACAGCACAAAAATTAAATCAACCACTTGTTTAAAAACGACAACTGCACACTTAACTTGAGTTAACAAAATAAATTAACACTTATGTCATTTTAATCAACCCTTAATTATTTGATAATTAAGGGAAATGTGTTTAAAACGAGTAGATTTAAATTTAGAGCTCCTCCGTCTTACGCGCTCGGCCCCCTCCCATTCGAACTTTTCCGAGCTTTTCCGAGTTTAACGACATCGCCCATAAAATATATGAAATTTTCCATTATCATTTAAATAAAATTCTTGTGAAGAAACCTTTCTATTTCTCAAAAATTCCATTTTCTTACCAAACACCCGCACTTTCTTAATTTCACTTTATGAGCTTTTCGAAAAATCTGACAAATATTTATTCTTCAGGTTCTATGTGGGTTAAGCTTCCGGATTTTTGCTGCATTTACTTATCGTAATAATTGCTCCGAGTTGGAAAAGAAAAAGAAAACTTTCATCCTTAGAGTCAACTCGTCGGTAATAAAACTTCTTCAAGTGCTTTTATTAATAAAATTATATGTTTTATTTTAAATTTTTGAAATTTAACTTTTAAAATTTACGAGTTTTATGTACCTACTAATAAAAAAGAAAGCTGTAAAAGTTTTAATGTAAAAATTACTTGTTATATTAACACCCAAGATAATAATTGGTTTTTCTATACTATTTATAAAAATAATATTATTCTAAACCTACAAATCACAATCTGAAATTGAAATTTAATTTAGTAACACAATACAATATTCTAGATTAATTTATTTTCTACCTTTTCAGAATTCTTCTTCGTCTTTATAGTAGTTAAAATCTGCTGGTTTAAGAATCTATTGATTACATTAAACGTAGGTACAGAAGCCTAGGAACAGTGGTCATCCACGTAATGTGAAACATTGAGAAAAAACATTAGTGATACTGATGCGCAAGATTAACGAGATATTCCGAGTTACAATTACATTGTTAGATAATTTGAATCGGCTAGAATCACTAAAAAAATAATACTCATAAAAGTCAATGAATCAGGTTCGTAAATCTAATGAACTTTTCATTAATAAATACAGTGAATTGTGAATTTCTGTTAATTGGCTGAAATTCATTGATTCATTGAAAAGTTTTGTTATATACAGTGATAGTAATGAAAATAGAACCACCATTCTACAATGTAATTGAACTGAAAAGTGGCTCTATTTCCATGACCACTACTGCATTTAATGTCTGTGCAATTTACCATTACATTATTTTGGACTAATTGTAATTTTATAATTTCTTATAAAAAATCAACAAGAAAAATAGTCAGTAGTAAATCTTCCACATTCCAAATGCGCTAACCCTACGAATTACAATAAAATTACCTTTTTACTTTTCACAAATAGATTATTCAATTATTCATTCGATCAATATACAAAGTGCACAAAATTTATGTTATTCACTTCAAATATTTAGATTTTGTTTTATTTTAGCCAAATAAGCTAGAAATCTTTGTTAAGCGTTCAAATAACATTTTAGCTTAAAATCAGCTAAATGTTGCTACCTAAATGTTACTAAAACTACAAAGTTTTTCAAACACGATCCAGTTTGGGTCTTGTTCTGAATACTTATGCAAGTTTAGTAATATCTTGCTGCAAAGTTAGTGCTTTAGTTTACCAATTTTTAAGCTTAATATTAAAACTAGATACGTTTTCACGGAGATTAATCATCTGCGACGCTCACAACTTTACAACTAACCAAATATAATTGATTAATATTAAAGCAATAACACTATCACAAAATCTTGTAAAAAACTTAGCAGATTGCTAAATCCAATTGAATTAACGGTTTTCTTAAGCTAAAATTACACAATTTTATCAAATCAAAAAAATTACATTGCGCAAGACCAATTGAGATTGACAATTAAAACAATGTGTCTGATTGAGTGGTTTCAAAAAAATTGTAAATTTTGTGAATGTTTGTTCTCCAATCTCTATGGGTGCCGAAGTAAAAGATTTAAAAAAGCTTTTAGGTATCTCACTCTTTATGAACTGAAAATCTTGTTAATCCAATTTACGCATCGACACATATTTTTTTGAATATCTAAAAAATGTCAGAAGTATAAAAAAACTAAGAACAATATCAACATTTGGTATTATACAAATATAAACATACAAAATTATTTGTAAATACTCATAGTACTACCAATACTATATTATTTAATACCTAACATATTATGTGTACCTACTACATATTCAAAGTTGACTACTTAATATATCATTGATTTTGAGCTAACAGAGATCATGAACGACCAGAAAACAAAAGCAAAGAATAACAAGGTGGAACTCGGATGACCACAGTTTTTAATTTTACTTCTAATTTTACGTTTTAACATAATCGACGGATTATTAATCCCGATTAACTAATTAATAGATTATAAGAAATTAACTTGACTCTGTAAGTATACAGAAGGTGATTATTGACGGATACCCAGATAAATCAAAAGGCTATACTGCGTGTAGAAACCTGAAGAAGAAATATGTCAACCATTCTTAACAAAATTGAGATAAAAAATATTTAAAATAATAACTCGCGAAATAATATTAATTATAAATTTATTTTAGACCTACAGGTCTATGACGTGCTGATGATGATGATAAATTTAAAAACTGTGGAGTTAACTTAAACACAATAAAACCAATAGTAATATTTTTGTACAAATACAACTGAAAGCTCAAAAGTATCACAGTGGGGCCCGCTTAATGTGATCACATTGGGACTTGAGATTTTTGATAACAATAACCGATTGATAACAATAAAAGGAAAAAATTTTTATTGGTTATTTATTAGTATGTAGTACATCTACAAAAATTAATTAATAATAGTCACTCATTGTGAATTTTTCAAGTAGGACTGAATCTTACATCTAAATCTTAGTAAAATGCTAAAAAACCAAGCGCCAATTCGCAAGGTTGGTAGTTTGGTATCGGACAATATCGCAAGACGTTTAAAACCGACTATACATACATTGTCATGTTTTGAACCTCCTCGTATGAGATTGCGACAGGGATGTGAATTTTTTTTAAATCTAACTCTACCCTGAGAAGTATGTCCCAACAGATGGATCTTTGTTATTTGTTTTTAATTTTAATTTCTGCTTTTGGTTTGCCGGACAATAAAGATGCAATAAATCAGTCATCGGAATTCCATAATGTTTATCATTATTTTCCCTTGTGAAAATCATTTGAAGGAATGAGAATTAGATCTTCTCAGCTGAACAGCTTGGTTCACGGAGGCAATTCCTATAGGCGTGCGGAATAATTTTAGTTGATTTTAGTTGTTAATTTGTACAGTTTTATTTTTGAAAATTTTATTTATGTGAGGCGTATTTGTGTTATTTGTAAATTGAGTGTAAATAGTTGAAATTTTGGAAGTGGACAAGAGACATGCGCACCGCGCAAGAGTGAAAATTTATAGAGAATTGCAACGTTAGGAGGGAAGTGCAATTTTGGAAAAAGGAGGCGAGCAAACACAAAACGGCTCAAGAGTGGCTTGGGAGTGTTAGCGCCCGTAGGTGTAACACGTATCCGATTTTAAGGTGCTATAAATGCAAAGCCAAGTTAGTGTTTAATTATTGAAGATAAGTTGATAATTGTGATAATTCTACCTGTATGAAAATTGAGACTGTGGATGTGGAATTTAGAAAAGCCAAGCAGTATTTTTTTAAAACGAAGCGGTTAGAAAATTTTGTGCGTGCCTTGAAGCGGTTCAACGTTGGAACGCCATGATGCCTTCCTATGGATGGTAAAAATTTTAAACTTTGTTTTCAAATATTTTTCTTGAATTGCATTGGAATATTTCGCTACGTTTTGAATTCCCAATTTGCATTTTTGTAATTCGTGGTTTAAGAATTACAGAACCTTTACTTTATGCGCGCATCTGCACATGGTTGAATTTGTTGACCATACGACGGGGGCATTTGTTGCGTAGTGGACAATCTCATTTTATAGCGGCAAATGTGCGATTATTTTATGTTTGATTTTGAATTGAATTTTGTATGATTTTGTAAATAATTTTATGTCTCGTCCGATAACTGTGAAAGTGCAGGACAGTTTTGATTTAATTAAATGTCACTTTTACGGTTATTTGACCTGTAGGAATTTGACTGTAGTCATAATAGGCTTCAGAGAAGGTCTAATATTTTGTTTAATTGTTTATGGGATGACTGATTTATTCGTCGAATTACATTTTGTTTGCTATTATTTTATGAATTTTATTTTTCCACCAAATGATAAGTGTCCATCATTGGGACGTATGACTCCATCACTGAGCTAGCGGGTAAATTTTCATTTTTTTTGCAGAGGTATAAAAGAAACCTTGGCGGGAAATCTTCGGTTTCCCGCAAAAGCTTTTTTATCATTGCAACATACATACATACATACATACATACATACATACACTGAATCTTACAACACACATTAACAGCAAATTATCGTCCATTTATGTATATAAACGACGGAATTGATAATAAAAATAAATATGTAATGTGATATCACATGTGTGACGTTGATTTTCTTGCTAACACCTGACTTTATATTATGTGAGTGGTATGCACAATATAAAAAAATGCTTGTAACTGAAAATCAACTCCTTTGCTCGTGGGAGAAAATAATCTTAAGAATAATATGATAACATAAACTGAATTATGATAACTATAAGCGATGTTTTTTGTGTGTAATAATGTATGTCCGTTCCGTTTCTGGCAAAAGTGATAACAATATCCGAATGATAACATTAACCGCGATCACATTAAGCGGGCCCCACTGTATTTAAAATATAGTTGACATTTTATTAAAATATAATAGCATATTGCTAGGTTTCGGATCTTTTTCAAGGCTTTTCAGAGAAAACTGTTAAGTTTGGACAACCTTACTTTTTAGGTAAAACCTTAGGTTTTTGGTATTGATAAAATAACTTTTTTCTTCCACTACACAATTTTGGCATAATTATAAAATCCACTGTAAGCTCTAATCGTAATCAGTCACACTTACACTATACTCAATCCAGTGTACAGTGGGTTTTATAATTCTGTGTTGATTGCGAAAAAGTGCTTAAGTCATGTTTTTGCGAAATGGAGGTTTTGACATATTCTCATAGAAAACAACTTGCTCTTTCTTTTGATATAAAACTGCCTAAGTCATAGCGTACATATTAAGCGAGATATTTAATAAAATACTTCACCTAAGTAATTCTAATGCGCATTTGTGGGCCATTGTGCATTCATCCCAAATGATGATTTTACTTGCTACCAAAACTTTGGCCATTGTTGAGTTCAAAATCAGAATTATATGAGAATTATATACTCTCAAAATGTTGGTAAGTACAAGAAGTTTAATTTTGTATAATTTTGTTTTTGCTATTATCTCAGTTTGACAAATATTGACTTAAGCACTTTTTCGCAATCAACACAGAATTATGCCACAAGTTTTTTTGCCAAAATTTTATCCAGGAAGAAAAAAGTTATTCTATCAATACCAAAAATCTAACCGAGGTTAATAATAAGGGTGTCCAAATTTACAGTTTTCTCTGAGAAACCTTAAAAATAGGCCAATAAAAAAGTCCAAAACGTCGGTAATTTAATTATGGTTTTATTAAGACCCTAAACCCAAAAATGTACTACTAAAACTCAAATATATTATCATTAGTTTCATTGTATTTAAGTTAGCCTCACAATTTTTTAATTGTTTTGTGATATAAATTGGAGATCTTATTCTCAATAAAAGTAATGATGGTTTGCTGTTACACGAATAACGATAATATACTACTAACTGAATTGCTATCAATTACACAGGCCGACATGAATTTTGTTGTTTAACTTTTAAACTCTGTTCTTTACTAATTTGGAGGTGCTGATCACAAATATGATCGTTTTTGGTGGGATAGTATAATACGTAAAATCAGTTCTGTAAATTTTTTCAAAATTTTTTACAACGTTAAAATTTTTTAGAAAAACTGATGTTTTTTTTCAACAAACGATCGTAACTATTTTAAAAATTAACTAATCGGAACGTTTTTTTTGTTTTTGTTTGTCTTTAAACGTACTTTTCAGGAAAAAATACAAAAAAAATATTCAAATTTGGATTCTACAAAATTTTTCATTTTTTCGGAGAAAATCATTGATTTTTCAAATTTTTCCACTTTAAATTTTAGATTTTTTTATTTCAAAAAAAAGTCTGATTTATTCCTTGTATAACAACGCAAACCCCATAGTGGGCCGACATTTATTTCTATTTTTTTGTTTAATTAAAAATTATTTTGTTTTATTTTTACGCAAATAATATTTTTCAATTAAACAAAAGAAATAGAAAGAAATGTCGGCCTATTATGGGGTTTGCGTTGTTATACGCGGAATAAATCAGAGTTTTTTTTGAAATAAAAAAATCAAAAATCAAAAGTAGCAAAATTTGAAAAATCAATGATTATTTCCGAAAAAATAAAAAAATTTGTAGAATTCAAGTTTGAATATTTTTTTATTTTTTCCTGAAAAGTACGTTTAAAGACAAATAAAACAAAAAAAAAACGTTTTGATTAGTCAATTTTTGAAATAGTTATGATCGTTTGAAGAAAAAAAACATCAGTTTTTCTAAAAATTCTTAACTTTTTTTCTGTGAATTAAAAAATTCACAGAACTGTTTTTGGTGGGATAGATAATATGTAAAAATTTCAGACAAATCGAAAAGGGTCGGGTTTTAAAATGGTCGATTTGATGTGGAATGCCCCATATATAACCTTTTGGGCCGGTTTAACGTAATCTGCACAAAACTTTACTTTTTGAATTGATGTCACTATAAAGTAGTCACACAATATAGATAGTGTTTTAGTCTTCGACATTTTGATATATTTCTTTTACTGTTCCAGAGCATTGCTCTAAAAGTTGAGAGTTCAAAGTTTACTTTCTTTTTAGAAGTCTTATGATCAAATGTCGACGTTACGAAATTTTATCACAAAGAGGACAGAAGGGCTACCATGAGTCGCTCAATGAACCAATTTTAAGGGGTTTTTTCAAGGCCTTTTAAATTACATTGCAATATCTGCAGACGATAGTGGCAAGGGTAAAACTCTAAAGTTATAGACCCTTGGAATTTATTCCAGACAACGATGTCACCTGTTGAGGGCCTTTACATGCTATCATTCCAAGTCGTTATCAACACATTTTATGAAGTTTATCACGGAATAATATAAAACCTATAACAAAAATACTATTACAAAATTTTAAGTAAATCACCAACTGAACGACAAAACATTCGCCGAAGAATATTTTCATAAAAGTAAAAAAAAAACCAATGAAAGATTATAGAATATTCTGGAGCTACAACGCGTCAAGCTTTTGTAATTAAATAGTTTAATTATATGTTTTTAAAAAACAAAAGTAGGTACAAATAAAAAGGAAATGGAAAGGAAATAAAAAGAAACCATTTTTTTGAATTTTTAAAAAAGTTTTGTTTTATTAGTGTGAGTGTGTATGTTGAATCCAATTAGGTATGTACATTACTTTTATAATTTGGAGAAAAACTGTCTGTTTCTCTGAGCACATCAAGATATACCAAAGATTTGCCTTCCTTGATGCATTTAACCCAAAATTAAAAAAACTACAATAAGCGAATTTTAAAATATAATGTTTAAATGGCAAGTATCTAAAAATAACAAGTAAAACCGTTAAATGCCGGCAAGTAACTACAACGCACAACTGGTTTTCAGCCAATGACGCGCTTCTATTTTGCTCAAGTTGCGAGGGTCCGTAATAGACCAAGAGCTGGAAGGAAAAACAAGCGCCTCATAAGATACCAAAGGTTTGAAGTTGCAGGTAAGTAATTGTATCCGCGTTAAAAGAAAATCCGCTCGTCTGCCGGCCGTAAGTGGTCGCACACTGGCGTAGTAATTTTCGAAATTTTGAAAAAAATGACCTACAACAGCCTCATTAATACCAAGTTGAAGTAAAGGCAAAAGTGAACAGAAATATAAATTGAATCGAAAATATGAGCGTCTGCCGCTTCCAGCGGTCGCTTTTTTGAATCAGACGGCTTTAAAAAATTTAAAAAAACGCCGTCAATATCCTCATAAAATACCATCTTAATTTTTTTGCAAAAAGTTACTTGCTCATGTAAACTATCGAGCTGTAAAAAAATTAGGACGGCAGACGGTCGCGTTAAAAGGGCAGACGAGCTCAAAGTTTTACAAAAATCCCTTCGAAGAGCACTTAAATTGTGGATCCATTCGACCGCCTTATAAATACCACGCTAATTTTTGGAAAGAATAGATGAATGCACAATATATTTTTAGATTTGCAGCGTCTGCCACTTGTAGGTGGTCGCATTATCAAAACAGACGACTTTAAGGAAAAAAAATACATATACAGGGTGTCTCCGTGACCGTGTAGAACCTTTAAAGTGGCGATAAAGAACACTTTTTTAAGACAAATTTTCAAATACAATTTTTGTCCTAGTCCAAACCCTGCGGGGGGAAGGGGGTACCTCTCTTTAAAGCAATTTTTTAAAATTTTGATTTCAAACGGCCATAGCTCCGATATTATTAATTTTTTAGGCTTAATGAATAAGACTTTTTTAAGGCTGTTCTCTCGCAACCACTTTTTTATTTACAATTTTCTGACTTTATTTTTGAAAATAACGAGTTAAAATTTTTACAGTATGTCTGAAATGTTATTTACAATATTATGTCGGAGCGCTTTTATCGCGAATAAATTAATCGCAAAAAAAAAATTTTTAATGCAATTTTAAAAAAATTTTGGCTCCGACATAATATTAAAAATAACGTTTTAGACATACTGTAAAAATTTGAACGCGTTATTTTCAAATATAAAGTCAGAAAATTGTAAATAAAATTAACGCTAAAATGCGCGTATCTCTTGCATTCGCGATTTTTTTACACATTACTTTATTTTTTATTGTACGTTTTTGGTCAGCTACTGTTATTGTACACCAAATAGTCCATTTTCTATTTAAAATCGAATTTTCATTCTAAGTGAGAACACAGCCTTAAAGATCATTTGCTTATCTACAAATTATATTATAATCCTTTATCGTCTAGAATCAACGGATTTTGAGTTATAAATTAAATTAAAGAAAAAACTGTTAAAAAAATGCAAGTTTTATTTTTTTTAGTTCTCTTGCAAACCCCGTATTGTTTAAACAAGACGTCTTAGTAAAAAACGATTGCCTAAACTGTATAGAGAATATATAGCCGTATAGGCTTCAACTTTCGACAAAATATTTTTTTTGGGAAACCAAGTATTTTTACAGATATTTAGAAAATAATAAACAAGGTGTAGGTTGCACGGTATTATTTATAATGGCGATTTTTTTGTTAAGTTCTGTCACACCTATCTGTATTCTTTCCATTAATTTGTTTCTAGTTTCGGTATTTCTTCTATCGCTGTAAACTATAGCTTTAAGAGCACCACATAAAAAATAATCGAGAGGTGTTAAATCGGCCGATCGTGCCGGTCAATTGATAAATCCTCTTCTTTCTATCCATTTTTCTGGATATTCATTATTTTAAAAATTTTGTACTTGTCGTCCAAAATGTACCGTGGCACCATCATGCTGAAACCACATTTCTTGCTTTGATGCCAGTGGAATATCATCTAGCAATAATGGAAGATTTTTTTCTAAAAAGTTTAGGTATTCGCATCAGCTGTAAGCCTTATGTTGTTGGAAAAAAATATGGACTTATAATTTGGCTTCCCTGTATTCCACACCGACAATTCACACTGAAACGTCACTGATGTCCTTTCTCAAGTTTTACCCTATAATTTTCCACTGCCCATTAATGTTCATCTCTACAATTGTTTACACCATCTCTTTGCAACAAATCTTTGTGCATTTGCTTGCCCTCGTAAATATTTAGAAAAAATTAATCTTGATCCATAATCTCCATTCTCCAATACATTCACCGGATATGAATGATATGGATATAGTACCTACTGGTATTTATACAAAATTTTCCATATCTAATTGTAAAAGGTCAAATTAATCTTACATAATTTTTTAAAAAATTCTTTAAAAACAATAGGTAGGTACTATTTAATTTGACTTATTTGTAGTTCAGCTGCCAATTTTCTGATGTTAGTTGCCGGATTGTTTTCTACTATATCCAAAACGTCTTAGCTGTTTGGTAAGTCATCTTCATCGACAGCATGCCGATTTCTTTCTTTATACGTATTTGGAATCTTCCAAATTCTGTTAAATTTCTAGAGAGATTTATTTTTACATAATTTATTGTTCAATGCATCTTGATGAATTTAATAATAATAATTTTTATACAAACCCTTGTATCCTAGAAAAGACTTGCATCTGGAAGCTTTTTTTGGGGATATCCGGGGATATCTTTTTTGGTATTCTTTTTTAGCTGGCAATGTATTTCTATTGCAATACCCGTATAAAAATGTATTTTAGCATACTTGAAGTTTGAATATAACATACTCGTAATATTATTAACGATAATAGGGGTATTCACATTGACGTGTATATACCCTTGTATTTTTACACCGTTGTATTTATCCTAGTAACGCCAAATAAAGTTGTATATTACTAGACGTTGCTAGGATATTACAACAGTGTATAAATTCAACATCAATACACGAGCCAGTGTGAATACCCCTAATAAATAAACAATATAAACTAACAAAGTAATTAATTATAAACTAATGCGTTTTATAACAATGTCGCTTAAACGTCACGCTACAATATGTTTTAACATTAAAACAAATGCTATAAATCAAATTAGGGGTATTCACACTGGCTCGTGTATTGGTCTTGTATTATACACCGTTGCAATATCCTAGCAACGTCTAGTAATACACAACTTTACTTGGCGTTGCTAGGATAAATACAACGGTGTAAAAATACAAGGGTGTATACACGTTAGTGTGAATTATCTCTTATTATTAATTAAATCTTTTAATTCTTTCTTATTGAGATTTTTAGCAAAATTAATTTATTTTTCTTTTACCTACACCTTGTTCATTATTTTCTAAATATCTGTAAAAATAGTTGGTTTCCCAAAAAAATTATTTTGACGAAAGTTGTAGCCTATACGGCTATTCTCTATATGGTTTAGGCAATCGTTTTTTACTAATAAGACGTTTTGTTTAAAAAATACGGGGTTTGCAAGAGAAGTAAAAAAAAAATAAAACCTGAATTTTTTTAACAGTTTTTTCTTTAATTTAATTTATAACTCAAAATCCGTTGATTCTAGACGATAAAGGATTATATGAATCTTTAAAAAAGTTCGTATTCATTAAGCCTAAAAAATGAATTAATTTTTATAATAATATCGGAGCTATGGCCATTTGAAATCAAATATATAAAAAATTGTTTTAAAGAGAGGTACCCCCTTCCCCCCGCAGGGTTTGGACTAGGACAAAAATTGTATTTGAAAATTTGTCTTAAAAAGTGTTCTTTATCGCCACTTTAAAGGTTCTACACGGTCACGGAGACACCCTGTATATATATTTTTTTTCCTTAAAGTCGTCTGTTTTGATAATGCGACCACCTACAAGTGGCAGACGCTGCAAATCTAAAAATATATTGTGCATTCATCTATTCTTTCCAAAAATTAGCGTGGTATTTATAAGGCGGTCGAATGGATCCACAATTTAAGTGCTCTTCGAAGGGATTTTTGTAAAACTTTGAGCTCGTCTGCCCTTTTAACGCGACCGTCTGCCGTCCTAATTTTTTTACAGCTCGATAGTTTACATGAGCAAGTAACTTTTTGCAAAAAAATTAAGATGGTATTTTATGAGGATGTTGACGGCGTTTTTTTAAATTTTTTAAAGCCGTCTGATTCAAAAAAGCGACCGCTGGAAGCGGCAGACGCTCATATTTTCGATTCAATTTATATTTCTGTTCACTTTTGCCTTTACTTCAACTTGGTATTAATGAGGCTGTTGTAGGTCATTTTTTTCAAAATTTCGAAAATTACTACGCCAGTGTGCGACCACTTACGGCCGGCAGACGAGCGGATTTTCTTTTAACGCGGATACAATTACTTACCTGCAACTTCAAACCTTTGGTATCTTATGAGGCGCTTGTTTTTCCTTCCAGCTCTTGGTCTATAAAGAATGCTTATTTTTTGTTCAACCCTATACCAATATAAAAATTTTTGTAAATGTATAGATAATTGCTTAATATTAAATAGATATTTATTTAGTTAGGAATTATGGCTAAAATATTTAAATTTTATAATTTTTTTAAAAACAAGTTTTCAGTTTTAAAAACTGTGGCTCAAGTAGGCTGTGCGACTTTCCAGTGCGTGTTGCATACTGTAGAAAAAATGTTTTTCGTTAAAATTAACCATAATGTTTTAACAATTTGTGACCTATTGGTTTATTTGGATCAATTAATTTTATAAGTTTTATTCGCAAGAATAGTACTTCCATGTAATAAGACGAATAATAAATTCGATTACACTCTTTTTTTCAAAAAAGGTAAACAAGAAATGGCGTCGAGTTTATCAGGAGACAGTTGCGATTCGGATATTTATAATTTAAAGACTTCTTTAAGCAGCACCAGTAAATTGTTTAGTTATAGCGAAGAAGATTTATCTTATTGGAAAAAATCCGTAAATATCGTAAATAAATTAACAAATAGGCAGGTTAGTTTAAAACATCTAACCCTACTTTTGATATTTATTTTAATATCTCCCCTTTTTTAAGATTCATGGAAGATTCGCCAAACATTCGAAAGCTCACAATGAAAAATTATTTAGTGATATTTATTATAAGTGTAGATATAGGCTAGCACACGTAATACCCGAAGTAAAAGCGCTGTACGAATATTATCTTGGTGTTATTTCTATAATTTAATTGTAATTCCTTTTTCAGAAATCACATTTTTATGGGTTTTACTTTATGTGGAAATTATTTTATAAGTTACACTAGTCGAATTGGTGAATTATTGCCCACAAGCTTATTTCCTACCGTGGAATACGATTTGTACGTTTGGAGATTTGTGCCTGGCCAGAAGCTTCAGTTTGTTTCGAAACATCGAATTTTTAAATTGTTAAAAAACTGTTTTGGATTAGAGGACGTTACTTTTATTCAATATCCTCGAGATCCTTACAAATTAATATGTTTTGCATTTTCGTACGTTCTCTACCTTACTTTGTTTGTTTCCCAAGTAACTTTTTGTAATTTTTAGACTTGGATATCAGCCTATGATGTTTTTAACTATTTTAACTTTGCCTACAAAGAACTGTCGAAATTGTAGTGAGAATCGTGGCTCGTTTTCACAGGACGGTAAGTGAATTGGTCTCGAGAGAAGAATAATAATAATAACGCTTGTAATTGTTTCAGAAAATTTAATTCAGGGATGGTGCTCGAAACACGGTTTCATGTTACACTTTATGTTTAATTTGGCTCACCCTATGCCGCAATTTAGTCCCCACATATCTTTAGCTTTTCCAGAGCATATAGTAATAAATACCGGTCACTGCATTCACATTTTAAATATTTCGACATTGCAACCAGTTAGAAATTTGAATACGCTGACAGGTAGTGATAAGGAATATTATAAATTAGTAGCCTCTCATGCTCCTTCGTGTACTTGTATCGATAATGTTAGCGAAGTATCGGAATCGCCTAGTGAACTTTTGCCCGCAAATAATAGCGTTGTAGATGCCATTTTAGAAGATTTTAGTGAGTACGATTTAGAAGGTAATGATTATAATAAACCATTTCACGAATTAAATATTAGCTGTGAGCCGTTGAATGTAACGGGAAAAAATTATCATAACGCGCTTGTCCAAAATATTGTTGATACAAGACTGAAACATTTACAAAATTCTAATAAAGACTGCATATTCTCAGTGCCACAAACGTCAGGTTTACAGGTGGAAAAATCAAAAGTCGACAAAAACACAGCCGAGAAAGCATACGAATTTACCGAAGAGAACGAGAAATGTGAGAAGCTTAGTTTGTTTAGGAAGAAGCGTTTGGCCGACAAAAAATACGAGTTTTCAGAAGATAATAGCGAAAATATAGTTCCCTTTTATTCGTTGAGGCGGGAGAGGCGTTACTTTTATCGGTCCCAACCGTATTGTATCAAATCTCCAGAATTTGCTAACAGTTTATTTTTAAGCCCCTGCTCTCCGGGGTTAAGGTCGCCCATGCAATCGCCCAATTCACGTAACGGTCAGTTTTCTCCTAGCAGCGCCCGTAATTTGCATTGTTCTTTTATACGTAATTGTTCCCATTATTCGAAATCTCCCATTAGTCCTAAAGAATCTGCTCGAAAGTTTAATGTTTATTCTCCCGGATTAGATAGTGACTGCTCTGATTCGGATTCTCGGCTAATATTGAAGCAGGTTCATAACTTTTCCACTTTAAATTGTACTAACGAAACGAGACAACAGCACAGTGGTTTATTAATTGTAGACACCAAACGAGACTATCCTAAGTGGATCAAGAAGGTTGTGAAACGCTATTCTAGTGTCGATTTTGAAAATGGTTCTTTGCTTTCGGGACACAGTCGAGACGATTATAATGTACCAATCGAAATACCGGTGCTTGTGCAAACGCTGACAGAACAACAATTGGATATTGTACCTGAAATGAGAGCAGATCAAGTTTCCGAAACTCAGTTAATAATAACTCAAAGAACATTTGACTGTGATCAATTTGTTCAAAGTAGAGCACAAAAATTATGTCTCGACTCTAACTTGAACTTTCTTCATTGTCAAGATTATGATATTAGTATTGTCCAAGTAAGTTGAACATATTTTTAATTTTTACAAGACAGGGTTTCTACTTTCGGTAAAACTCTAAAAATTGTAGTGGGAATCCTGTTCTAGTATTATGCCTGGTTTCATAAAACTTAACAAAGCATTAATTGTAACTAATCAATAGAAAACATCTGTTAGCATTTTAATTGCTTGTTAAAAGGTTTACGAAATCATGAGTTAGCAGTAAAAATACTATACAGGGTGGCCCTTTCAAAACGAAACAGACGGGATTGTGGCCAGCAGAATTTTTTTTTTAAGAAATGCAAAAACACGTCAATTTTATCAACGAGGGGTATAACTTTTGCGACCAATGTCACTCCCGTATTGTTTCATCCCTTTGTGTTGCGATGACAACTCCTAAAATGTTAATAGGGATGATATGGCAAGTAACACCTCATTTGAAAGGTCTTGCTTTCCTGAATTCAGTTCTATAATTTTTTTAAAGTTTTATCAATTATTCAACAAAAAATTGAAGCTGCAAAAATGCGAAATACATTTTAAATACAAGACTTTTAAGAATAAAAAAAGGAAAAACGCTTGTACAGATTGATTTTAATTTTATGGGGGTTACTTTTACTGCTATAGTGCTATTTATAAACATTGACAGTTCAATCCTTGAAGTGAAGGGTGAACCACCCTTACAGTCTTGAATGCAATCAGGAATTGAAACAATTCTTTCATCATTTCATAAATCTGTAAGTATCAAAGCTAAAGTTTCAAAAACGCATTTCACTTTTTTGATAAAAAATAGACCCATTTTTTCATTCAAAATTCTAAGGGTGGTTTGCCCTTTACCTTAAGGGTTGAACTGTCAATGTTTATGAATAACAGTAAAAGTAGCCCCCTTGAAATTAAAATCAACCTTTTTTTATTCTTAAATGTCTTGAAATATCGGATTTATTTCGCATTTTTGCAGCTTTAATTTTTTTGTTGAATAATTGATAAAACTTTAAAAAAATTATAGTACTGAATTCAGGGAAGCAAGACCTTTCAATTGAGGTGTTACTTGCCATATTATCCCTATTAACATTTTAGGGGTTGTCATTGCAACGCGAAGGGATGAAACAGTACGGGAGTGACATTGGTTGCAAAAGTTGTCTCTCGATAATAAAATTGACGTGTTTTTGCATTTCTTAAAAAAAATCTGCTGGCCACAATCCCGTCTGTTTCGTTTTCAAAGGGCCACCCTGTATAAAAACTATATGAAAAAGTCAAAGAATTTCATTTAAAAAAGATTAATTTTTTTTTTAATTTACTACTTGCAGATTTGTCCATTGAATGGCGAGATTTTATGTAAAGCTGTGATAACGATATGTGCCCTACAAGACTTAGTTCCATATGGAAATCGTAATATTTATATTGCCGAATGTTATTTTACATGGAATATTATCAATAACGCTTTTGATTTAATTGAAGCGCCAGTGAAATTGCAGACACAAGGTCGTTATGTTGCACTACCTCTTCCTAATATTCCTATAACTGTACAAAAGAATTTACTGGTTATGAAACACATTTTTCATGAATCCAAAACTAGCATTAGGGATTACAATAACCATTATGAAATTTGTATGGATGACGACGATACGTGTAAGTATAATTTTTTTCAAGTTTAATCGTAACATTTTGTGAACTTAAATATTTGTAGGGTCTGGTACATTTGACAGTATAGAATATTACAATGAATACTCCATTGCAAGTGATACAGATTAATGCAATATCAAATAAGTTCCAATTGATAAAAATGTAATTTGTTAAGTGTGTGTATGCAAATTTGTAAATTGTCTGTTATTTATAATTGAAATTTTTCCCAAGAAAAATTTCATTTATTAAACCAAAAAATTATTTCTTTTTAATTAATTCAAAATTTGAAAGCTTAAACATGATGTAAATTATTTTCTAAAAAATTTAATCTACTGTCCCCACCATTATTTGTTAGATATTTGATTTTTAGGAACAATATTTCTAGGGTAAATGTAAAAATTTCTTAGTTTTAGAATATGTACCACAAAATTTCTTAGGTTTTATTCTAATCGTTCTTCACTAAATACCACTTAAATGTACCTAATTTTTTTTGTCTAATTAATTTTGTATCTTTTTCTTTAATTTTAATTTATTTTGATGACAAAATAAATCTCAGTATTAAAATAAAATTATCTTCATACAACTAAATAACATTCATGCACAGCAAGTATAAATTTTTTTATACTAAAAAATGCTACTACTAGATGTATTCCTTTAAATATTTCACTAATTATTTATGTTACGCATTTTTCATAATTTTTTAATTTATTCTACGTATAAGTTTATCTGTGATGTAAAGTTGTGACATTTAAATAAATCTTTGTAAATAGTTTATTCTAAAATTGCTTTAATTTCACTTAAAAGAAAGGCCAACAAAAATGAACACATACATACACACATTCTTTGACCATCAAAATGAACCTCCTTTATCGCATTTCAGAAATTTAAGTAAGTTTTTTTAAATCGGCTAGTCACACGGACGGGTTGAGCGTTAAACAAGTCGATCAGTCCAGCACCATCAGAATTTGAAGCAAAACAACAGACGCAGGTACTGGTCTATATTAATCCGAGTGGCCCACCTTAACTTCGAATATAAAAAAATTTAATTTCTAAACAATAATTCCTGCTTTTCATTGTTTAGAATGCGGAATTCTTTTATTACTAAACATACTATGCATTTCAAGCAATGATTTCGTCATAAGCCCATGGCATTTTATTTTAGTATTTCTGTATTAGGAATTGGAAATTTTGTGTTACCTAGAATCTCAAAAACTATTTCGATACGAACGAAAATAAAACTTACACAAACGAATTACAAACGTTCCAGACTATTTTGAATTCAAAATTTAAAAACATTCTATGTGTTTTCCCGTGCTAAGGGCGGATTTCATAATAAAAGCGATAATGCCGACTTAACTAAAAGGTCGTAGTTAACCAATAGAAAACGTCCGTTAACTCTAACAAGCCAATAGAAATCCTCTTTTAAATTTAATGGCTTGTTAAAAATTTTATGAAATCCACTCTAAGAGAATCTCGTTAATCCACTCATGCGCGTCCGTATACCCTTCGGGCGCTTCGGGCCATTTTGATGAAAACCACCATGGCACGAGTAGGATCCACGCAAAAAAGTAATCATCAGCGGGGCTCTTATGCATAACAGTGCACGGACAGAGCACATAATGCATTGATTCACCAATCACGAGCGACGTAACTTGAAAATTGCTATGAAAATCGAGCTTTTTTAAATTCGATTTTTGAAAAAACAGGTGCATTTAAGGCATTGCGTCTCCCTTAATTCACTTATTTAAAATATACTCTTTCAGAAAACATCGAGGTTTCAATCGTAAAATTTTTATTTTCGGGACCCTAGTAGCTAGCTTTCCCTTAAAAAAGCATGTCTCCAGCCCCCCCCCAGCAAAATTTTGAAATTTCTCGAAAACTATTTGGGTACACAAAAATAAAACTTGCACAAACAGTTACAAACGATAGAGAATATTTTGAACGTGATCCTGTAAGTTTTACTTAGAATCTCGTTAATCCACTCATGCGCGTCAGTATTCTTGATGGTTTTCTTGAAAATCTCAAAAACTATTTGGATACAAACGAAAATAAAACTTGCACAAACGATCTAAACTATTTTGAATCCCAAATTCGAAATTTAAAAAAGCATGTTCTCAGCCCCCCCTTCCAGCAAAATTTTGAAATTTCTCAATAACTATTTGGGTACAAACGAAAATAATGTTTTCACAAACAGGTACAAACGATTTAAGACTATTTTGGATTTATTATGCACCTCATTTTTGTTGCATCACCCTATGTTGTATTTTCCCCAAAACGTCAAACAATTTTTGCAAACATAACCTAACAAAGTTGTTTATATTGTAGTAATTATTTTGTGCTATTTTAGAATAAAATATGTATGTTACAAATTGAATTTCTTCAGGTAATACATAAAATTTCAATTCGTTTCGTTCCCAAGAAATTTAGCAATAATGGATTCTTCGCAAGTCAAAAAGCCGAAACCGGAAGGTAACAACAATTTTAAAACTTGCTATCAAATTAAAGTCTCAAATCATTTGCTTTCTGTATAAAATATTGGCTCCAATCTAGTACAAAAATTGTTTTATTTTAAATTTTTTTTAAATAATTGCCATTCAATTTTTTTATACTTTTCAGATTTAGAAGTAACAGGGGTCTCAAGGAGTGGTCGGGTGAGGAAAAAATCATCAAAGTTAATGGATTTTGAGTCGCCTGATGAAATTGATCGTAATTATAAAAGACAAAACAATACACCAAGAAAACAATCCGACTATGAAATGATATCTCCACGGTCAAGCAAAGAGAAACCGTTTTCATCTCCACAAAAATTGGATGAGGTACCTAAATGATTTAAACCCAATTTTCTATTAATTAAATTTTGTACCCATTTAAAAGATGTACTTAAAAATGGAAGAACCCAAAACTGATTATTCATTTGACGACGAGCCTCCATTAAGTGGTTCTGAATATGACAGTGAACAGTTTGATGATTCCAACAACCTAGAGTCTTCTGGTGATTCCATGGATTCGGAAAGCGATTTGGAGACCCCAGATCAATCGGGATTTCATCGATTGGACTTGGATACCGATAGCTTGGGCAATCAGAGCCTTTACATGAGTGAGAAAAACACCAAGAAGAAAGTAGTGATCAAAGATGGAAAAATAGTCGGACAACAGAAGACACAACGAAAGGATAAAGGTTTCTGTTTTTAGATTTTAATACTATTAGTTCTTCACTTAAGTCTCTTAATTGTGAGTCTCTGTAGGTAAAACCCGCTTTACAGCGTACATGTTATGGGCACGAGATGTTCGTGCCAATCTTTTAAAATCTAATCCTAGTATGGATTTTTCGCAAATATCTAAACGTTTAGGTGAACTTTGGGCTACTGTGTCCTCTAATGAAAAGTTTACTTGGCGTCGTCGTGCACGACGTATGAATTCAAAACCATTTGCAGAGCAACAAGATCCCAAGTTCAGAAGTACCGGAAAGGGTGGTAATAAGTTTATTAATAGAAAGGGAATCTCCAGCGGAGCTGCATCAGGAAATGCATCCTTCCAGTTGGAAACGTCGACGTCGGGGATTTCTAACAGTTCACCTCCCAGTCCACGCGGAAAATACATCGATTTGCTGAATAAACCGTCCGGAATTAAACCCATTGATGTTGCCTCACATCTGAAACTGCTTGGAGAAAGTTTGACTATTATTGGTGAAAGGTTGAAAGAACACGAAGTAAGGAATTTTGTTTCAGTTTTTGAAGACGTTACTTAAGAGTTTATTTTAACAGGGTCAAATTGCTGTATCGGGAAGTTTATCCGTTCTTCTAGATTCACTACTTTGCGCATTAGGACCTTTACTTTGTCTAACTCAACAAGTACCAGAACTGCGAGAAAGCAGTTGCACGACAGAAGAATTATCGACAATTTTGGACAACGTTGCTTTTATTATGCCTGGATTATAATTGCTATTTAATAATAAAGACTGAGTAAATGGACACTTTTATTTTATTAATTTCTACGATCACAACACATTCATTATTAAAACATCACAAAAAAATTCTAAAAATATTTTCTTAATGTTGATGGCTCGGTGACACTTTTGTTAAAGCTTAATCATAAGGACTCTTCTGAAAATTTAAACAAATTGTTAAAATTAAAATAGTGCATAATACAATGATATTTACTTTTATAAAATGAGCTCTATTTGCAAGCTTTATGTCCAACCTCATGATTAAAACATGACGCTTTGCATGGCTTAGGCCATAGGCAAGGGCCCCCTTTAGGTTTCCAATGCTTACAGTGTGGCCTGGTACATTCTCCAGGTACATAGTGTTTACTTACTTTCTTAGGTTTTGGTGGGCAAGGCTGAATTGTGGCTTTCCATGGTGCTAATGGATCACATCCTGGTGGAGAACATAGCTTCATTTGGCATGGTTTAAATCCAGTTGGACAGCCCTTATCTTTTTCTTTACAATCAAATTTGTTTGGCATATAATCTTCACAATTTGGATTTTTGCCGGCTACTGTTACTCCAGGTCTACAACCTTTTTTTGGTGGACAGTAGACCTTAGATTTGCTATCTTGCTCATGATAATCCACATTATAGTTGTTATAGAAGTTTGCTATTCGCTTTTCAAAATCTTCATCTGGACAACGTTTTTTCTAAAAAATTACAAATTTTAAGCATGCAGTAATGTACCCCAAATAGTCTCCAATTCCAAAAGTATGGAAATCTGCAAAGTGAAGCATTTCCGAATTTATAACCGTGAGAACCCTAAAGTCCACAGCGTTTTTCAAGAGGATTTTTTTCTAATACTTATTAGTTAATTTTACGGTAGAATGAGTTATATTACGTACCAAGACCGGATAGTCCTTTTTTACTGAGTGAATTTAGGCTACTTATAGAATGATCTGATTAGGCGTTGCCGAAAACCTGGAAATGATGAACAAGGGTAACCAACCCACCTTTGTCTTAACGACAAGGCAGGAAGTTATCGACATAACAATCGGGACACCGCAAAACAGGAACTGGAAGATTGTCCAAAGAAACCTAACTCTGTGGAGGAGTTAGAACTGATGAACGACTTTGTTACATCAACTATACTAGATGACTGCGATAAAAGCTGCCCAGTGAGGAAAAGGACAGCCAAACGCGAGGCCACTTGGTGGAATCGCGAGCTGAACACCTTCAGGACAGAAACTCGCAGGCAATATAACCAGGCCCAAAATGGAACTGGGGAATGGGGAACTTATAGAGATTCCCGTCGGAAATATAAACTGGCCGTTTGAAAGGCAAAAGAAGACTCATGGAGGAAGTACTCTAACGAGGTCGAAAGAACTCCAGAATGTGCTAGACTCCAGAGAGCTTTAATGAGAGACAACAACGGTAAAGTTGGTTCTCTTCAAAAACCCAATGGGGGTTTACAGCCAACAGGGAGGAGACCCTGAAGCTTTTGCTGCAGACGCACTTCCCAGGAAGTACACCCAAACAAAACTGTGCAAACGGCCGGGCAGACCTGGCCACTCCAACGGGGCGGGGTGGGAGGTAAGGATGGGCGGTTGCAAATAAACTCGTTAATAAAACAAGGCTTGTATGGGCGTTGAAATCTTTCAAAGCATATAAGTCTTCGGGACCAGACGATCCACGAACTTACCCGTAGGATAGAGGAGACTCTCGTTGGTCAAGAAATTGCCCTAGGCGTCTTCCTTGACATAGAGGGGGCGTTTGATAACACGTCCTTTGACTCAATTGAGACTCCACTTTAGAGACGAGGAGTGAGTCCATTCATTATAGGATGGATAAGCGCCACTCTGAAGAACAGAAACATTAAAGCTACTCTGGGTCTGGCAACCTCGGAGGTCTCCGCGGCGCGGGGGTGTATAATAATAAGCATTGCCGAAAAGATGACCAAACTTAATCCAAAATTAATTTCGGTAATAGCGTCCATATTAAAATTTATTTTTGGTTAATCTTTTTTTTTGTGGGTATATTGGACTTTTTAAAAATTTTTTTAAATAATTTACGTTTCGAGGTGATTTATTTCCTCTTCCTCAGAATCTAAAATACAAATTGATCGTGAACATAGAGATAACAACGTTACAGAAAAAACTTACTACTTAAAATTAAACTATAAATGTTATAAATATTTAAAAAAACATAATTTTTTACGTTATTTTTAAATTATTATAATTATTACAGCTAAAAACAAAAAACAAAATTACTAGGCAGAAGCTTTCTATATATTAATCCAAAAATTTAATTGCTTGGTATAAAACAGGTTTGCACACTTGATCATGAAAGAGAACAAATTTCAGTTTTTGGATCAAAGATTCCATTTTGTTCTCAACGAAACAAAATTATAAACACATTTCGGTTTATCACGTCAAAATTTTAAGTGTAAGTGCAAAACCCTAAATCAAGAATCATGCCAATTACGCCGTGTTTTCCGTTGTACTGTCCACCTGCGCCTTGTTTCAATATTCCCTACAAGTTTCCCGTTTACCCGGTTCCTTTCAAATGCACCCCATGTGCTGGACCTAGTTTTACTCCTTGCTCTATAGCTTGTGAGGCTCCAAAGGATGACCCAGTATGTTAAAAATATATTTTTAATATTCCATATACGCTACTAATTTATAATTTTTTCAGTGTTAAAGCAAAACCAACTAACTGGTGAACTGCAGAGTTTGTTGTGGTGTATAATTATAATTGATGTGTATTCTAAAAAATAAATACTAAAATGTAAATTTTTCCAAAATAAATTGTTCAACTTTGTTATTATAAAAATTATCAAGTTTTTAATTTTTGTATTATAAGAGAAATAAGCCACAGACGTGGAGTGATGTGACCGCTGGTTGAGTATAGAGCGGAAATTCTGGGTTCAAATCGCGGACTATACAGAATTTCTTAGCTCTGCCTTTCAGTGGACATCCACACGGTGTGGTGAAATAGATATTGAATTATCGGAAATAGGTAATATGGGGACTAATCCACCCCGTTAATCGGATTTGTAATTCCTAAAAACGAACGTAAAAAGCTGAATTATAAGAAAAATAAAAAATTGGGTAAAAAGATTTCAACGAAAGAAGTTCGGCTGTTACTTTTTGGCCGAAGCTGGAATATGAAAAATTAGTCGTCCAAAATAATCGAAGTAGGTAACAAAACATTTTGATAAACAATAAACGTCAATAAATTTCAGTCAAGCTTTTACAAACAAGCATAATTAATTTAGGCCACACTTTTCAAAATTTTTAGTTTTCAATTTTTAAAATGCCTCCACCGATTTGTTGCGGACCTTGCTGTCCACCAGCATGTGTAACTTTTGTTCCTCCAAATGGATTTTGTGTTTTTTCAAGTTTAACTGTACCTTGTTTAATGCCCTGTAACATAGCTTGTGAGCCACCTGCAGAATCTTAATTTGGGTAAATATTTTTTAGTTTAAAATTTTTTTCAACAAAAAAGCTTTTTTAATCAATTTCAGAAATCGCAAGAAATTCCCAAAGTTTCCTCTTCTTGCTCTACACAAAGGAATTTATAGGTCGAGAATGAAAAATCATCAATTCCAAATAGAAATAGAAATTATAAATAGTTAACATTATTATATTGTGATGTGACTTGTCTAAATATGTTAAATAAAGGATTTTAAAAATACTGAATTTCAATTTTATTGTTATGAATTTTTTTTAGAAAAGTGTTTTAGTTGCAGAATATGTAATAATCACATTATAGAGCATCCGTGCAAAATCCATATGAATACCGGAATGAGTACCTGTTTGAGTCAAAAACATGTCACGTAAGTTGGATGTAACCCCAAGGACAATACCTGAAAATTTGGCGATGGATTTCACTGGAAGGAAAAAAAAAGACGACCAATAGTGGCGTTTGAATCAAAAACGTGGCACGTAAGTCGGATGCAACCCCAAGGATGATACCTGAAAATTTGGCAATGAATTCTACTAGAAGGAAGAAGAAGACAACTGACGAAAAACTATATGAAAAGAAGACAGATGGAGGAAGATACCTGGCCCAAAAGAGAAACATTATTATGTATGATAATCAGGACGGCCTAAGATGTAGAACAATTGTTTATAAAAATGAATCAAATCACAGTAGGAAAAAACAAAACAGTTGTTTTGGTAACGTCATTTTATAAACATTATTCAAATTTTATTCATAATTTTTTCAAAGCTAATACTTTCAAAATTTGCAGTAGTAATTTTCAAGTTTAATAAAAATGTATTGCATAGATGTAACTCAAGGGCCATGCGGTCCTTCGATTGCAATCATTCCTCATTTCCTTCCAGTCAATCCTCTTCCGGTGCCTGTTCCTGTTCCAGTTCCATGTTGCCCACCCTGCTGCGGACCATGTCCGCCTCCAATGGTGTGCCTTGCATGCGGAGCTTGTCCTTGTCCCCCCAAAGTAAGTGATTTTAAATACTGGTAATCGATATAAAAAATAAACTTCAAAATATCGAGTTATTATTATTATTTAATTAATTTTTAATATTAATAATAACTCGATATTTTGAAGTTTATTATAATTTAATATCAACGAGTTAATAATTTATCTATTTAGATATAAAAAATAATTGATTTGTTTTCAGTGCTAAAACTGAGGAAATGTGAAAAATTGGTGCCCGATTTTCAGCAAAATAAACTGAATTGATAGTACATTTGTAACGTTTATTAAAATTGTACTTTTTGAGTAAAATTTGTAATAAAAAGTTGTGCATTACAAAACTTTATTTTATTATTAAAAAATAGTTTGTAAATGATTAAACTAATTTTAGATTAAAGTATGAAAGTTAAACTGTGAAAAATGAGAGTTTGTGTCTTGGGTACTTCCGAATTATTTGTGTCATGGTTCAGATTCCACGTTAAGCTTTGTGTTCTATTATGAGCGCAATAAAAAATTGTCTGATGAAGTTAAGATTCCCCAGACCAGGACGATACAGTGTCTTTATTCCTCAAGAAATTTGGAAGAAAACATAAAAAAATTAAACAGCAGATCCTCTTCTTATTTGATGAAAAAGATCCTTTAGATCAAACGTGGTATAGCGGAAACAAACCTGACTCAAATTTAACAAACTTTGTATAAAAAAGTAACTTAAGGGCCATGCAGTTCTTCAATTGCAATCATTCCGCATTGAAATATATTCAAATTTAACAATTGCTACAGTAGGTACCCCAAAATATGGTAAGCATATGCGATGGTAACATAATTAAATGGGGTGAAGTGAATGGACCCTCTAAAGGTCCAACGGTTTTTGGAGTGGAAAATTACTTGATTTCAACATTAATCCGCTTCACCCCATTTTACGGTTTGAAAACTTACCGGTTCTTCCTTGTGAGGGCTAGGTAATTGTAAAGGCTTAACATATTGAGGTTGAGTAGGGACCACACAGGGTGGAGGAACCATCATGCATACTTGAACGTATGGATACGGACAAGGGGGGCAACCAGATGGAGGTCTACGTATAGAAGAACAATAATAATTTCCGGGATTTTTTAAATTTTAATTAAAAACTTACCCGTCACCCATTTTGAATTGTTAAACTAGAATTTAAACTAAAAAAAAATTAAAACCAAAAAGAAATTAAATTATTCCAAAGGAATTTTGAACTACTTAAAATTTTGACTTGACATAATAACAAAATTTAAATGAATGTTTTTTATAGTAGTGATGCCATAAAAACAAAAGAATAATTTATTGTTTTAGTAACGAATTTTTAGAAAACACATCTCAAAATTTTTTGTGCAATTTTTTCAATTTTGTCTAACTAATTAATTAAAATAAAACTAAAATGGCTTGTGCAACTCCGTGTGGCCCATATATTGAATGTATTCCATGTGTTGCTCCGTGTGAAGTTCCTAGTTATGTACCCGGTTGTGGTCCTTGTGTACCCTTTGGACCATGCGGGCCAATTTGTACCCCTTGCCCTTTACCATGTGCACCTTGCGTGTGTATAACAAACCCTGTACCCTAGTGTAAGTTTTTTACTATTTATTTAATATAATTTTTGGATATGATTTTCTATTCTTGCAGTGTTAGAAGCAAAACGTTGAAAGTTATCGTGGAATCTATTATAATATGAGAGATTTTAATATAGTGTAATTTTTTATATTATGTAATAAAAGTTGACCATTGAAATTGTATATATTTTATTGTTTTTATCCAAAAAATGTTATGATATGCTATTATCATCTGAAATCTGCGTAGATCACTCTGTGAACTGTAGGAACGTCAACGGGAAAAAACCCTAGCTTCGACCAAATTGATTGCCTACGCTCTCAACAGTATTTGGAATGCGATGGAGAATGATTTTTGTACAATTTTGGCATTATAAGAACATAGCAAAAACTATTTAACATAATAATGGTCTACCATTCAGTGATTCTTTAGCGAATCAGCTATGGAATCCTAAACTACTAATTTTGGTAACGGCCCAAACGTTTTTTTTTCTCTTCCCTTGAATTTCTGCGCACCCGATTCAATTTAGAATACCACCGGTAGATAGCAGAAAAAAAATTCAAAGAAAAAAAGTGGAAGAAAAGTTTGATCAAAATTTGGAATTTAAGATCCCACAGCAGGTCCACGACGGATATGACCCCTTCTTGTATGGAACACAAATCCAAACTATTTGAGTTTATTGTAATTCATATAAAATTATTTGTACCTATAGGTACTTATTTTTTAAAAGTTAACTTAATAGAAAAAAACCAATAAAAAACCTCCCAAATCAACTGCCCTACTCTAGATTATGCAGGCCAAACTCAATTGCTAGCACGGGCCAAATAAACTAGGTCTAAATTAATTTTGCAGACCAAACCCAAAATATTAAGGTAGTGATGACAAACAACATTTGCGTACTTGGAAGGAGAAGAAGAACGTGCGAATGCTGTCGTTAAAGGAAGGGTGCAAATTTCGTGTTTTCACATCGCTTCATCACTGCCATAATATTCTGGGTTTGGTCTACCACCTTGCTACGACACTTCAAATGTGGTAAATCTTGAAATGATCTACTACCTACTTAAATAAAGTAGGCAATTATCTAAATTTCTTCACTCAAAAATAGTATGATCCTATTCGGTCCAAAATTTGCAAAGCTTATTTGGACAGGGTTTGCATTTCAAATACCTGAGGAGTTGCTATGTATTTTATCAGTTATCACAATGTCGACATTACCAATAAACTAACTGCATTAATTCATAAGGGACGTCTAAAAAAACGATGGGTGATAAGGAAGAAATCGGAACAAGCATAAGGCCTACATCGTAAAGCACACGATGACGAAATATATGTACTTTTAATTAATAAAATAATTAAATTTAATATTTAAAAAATATTAAATTATTAATTATTAGCTCTAAAAGAGCTATTCGGCCGTCGGAAGTAAGTAGTAGTAAGTATTTAAAAAATAAGATATTAACAAGTTACCTTTGGGGAGCTACTCTTTGGCTGAGGCAGTTGTAAAGGTTTCACATATTTAGGTTGAGTAGGAACCACACAACAAGGAGGAGTCAGCATACAAACTTGAGCGTATGGATATGGGCAAGGTGGGCATCCTGAGGGAGGAGGTGGTTCACATGGAGGACACGGGCAACATGGAGGGCATGGTCCACAAGGTCCACAGGGTCCACAAGGTCCACATGGTCCGCAAGGTCCGCAAGGTCCGCAGGGACCACAACATGATGGACTAAAAATCTCTAATGAATAAACTTGAAATCCTATTAATCTACAACTTACCCCTTGTCAACTTGACCTACTAACGCTTTGAGTTGGCCAATCAATGCACCAGGAGATGAACAACCGCTTTATAACAATAATAAAAAGTAATTATTCATTGTATGTACTCTTATTATTATAATAATTTACACAAATTTACTAACCTACAGTCAACTTGATTGGTTAACGCTTTGAGTTGATTTATTAAATCTGCCATTTCAAAAATTTAAAATTAAATTTAGACTATAATTTTGAAAATAAATTAAAAATTTTAAATGTCTAACCAAAAACGGTGTCACAAAAATTTATTTATAATTATAACTAATTTTGTTTTTTGTTTTTCGGTTACTAAAATTTTGCAAATCCAAGATAAAAATCAAAAGTGTTTTGATTCAAACATCAAACGTCGAAAAATCAAAAGTGGTTGTTTAAACAATTGCATTAGTTACATCAACATCGACAACAAGGCATCGCACCAAAATTTTTTGCTCCTCATTTTGGCTAATAAATTAGAAATTAAATAATTTTTCGGTTTAACAAGTAACTAAAACAACTCAAGAACTCAAGATGCCTTGCTGCCCCGCACCCTGTTGTTATCCATGCTGCTACCCATGCTGCTTTTACTACCCATGTTGTGTACCTTGCTGCGTACCCTGCGCCCCATGTTGTGCACCATGCTGTCCGCCGGTAAGAAATTTTTTTCTTTTTGTATTAAACGCAATTTTCTAAATATACTCTTTATTTTCAGTGTTAACACATAATTAGTGAAGCATACTTAGAAGCATTTGTAATAATAGTGATCGAACCTGGGTCCTAATAGAATGTAACTTACTCATAATTAAATGTAATAAAAATTTGTAAAATATTAAAAATGTTTATTTTGAATGCAAAATTTTAGGTGTTATTATTAAGTTGTCAATTTTGTGTTCAGTTTTTTTGCTAAACTTTCTGCCCTAAAAAATATTAATTTTACGTTTATGTCGAAAAATGAAAATATACAATTTAATATTTAAATCATCTTCAATCTGCCAGACACAAGCGGACTTTTGAGACAATTCAAAGAAAAAGTGGATTAGATCCTTTCGTTGGACACAGATCCAAATAATCTTGAAAAATCAGTAATTTCTCAGTCAATAAATTAATGTGACATTGACGTTAATTAAACTCATAATATCCGTTGAATCTGGTCAGTTGCAATTTCCACTTGCCATACATGAAAACTTTTTGGCTACTCAACTCCGCCAAGGATTTGGACCGCTAAAAAGTCTACTTCTATGTAGTGAACTATTAATTTAGTCATTTGATCCCAGCAGTCACCGGTAAAAGTCCAACAAACTTCCGTGATAAGCTCTGAAAGTGCACCCTTTATCCTTATACCGGTGCAATTTAAATCTGCATGGTATAGCATCACTTCATTTACAGAGATTATTGGAGGTGGAGGAGCCTCCATTACCTCTTTCAACTTCTTAGAATATAGCGTAAAGCTTTAGCATCGCATCGAAGTGGAGTGTTGACCCGCGTGAAGCGATAATCAACCTTCGAATGAATTATTACGAGTAAGTTGCAGACGATTAGCAACCCTCGAAAACGCAGCGTCGAACGAGAAAGGCAAAAGAGACCCATGGCACGAAAAAGGTTAAAGCGGAAAAATTACTTCCACATATTTATTCCCAGGGCAAATTTTTGAGAAATACTGATCTAGGTCGGTAATTAAATCTGTGTAAAAAGGAAAAGTATTGGCAATACATCATGGCCGTAATGCTGTAAGAAACAGTCAGAATTTTTTAACAAAAATTATGTGTGTGATGGCGATAATCATATTATTTAAAGAAATCTTTAATGTGCTTCAACCACATGCAAAACACCTTTTGGAATATTTGAAGAAAACATTCGTTCAAAAGCTAAATTTTAAAAAAATGTGACGTATCTGTGGTAAAAAAATTGAAAGTGCAGTGTAAACAACTGTTATATAAACCACCCAGCAAGGCATCGCATCAAAAAATTTTGCTCCTTATTTTTGGCCCATACAAACTAAATTTTTCGTTCAGCAAGTAATAAACGTTACTCAAAAACCCAAGATGCCTGCAACCGTACCCTGTTGTCCTTTGTTATACCCATGCGGCTACTTCTACCCATTTTGTGTTCCGTGCTGCGCACCTTGTGCACCATGTGGACCTTGCTGCCCTCCGGTAAGAAAATTACTTTCATCTTTAAACTTAAATTTTATTAAAAAAATTTTAGTGCTAGAGCATTATTGAAGTAAATTTGCAAATTAAACCATCTGCAACCATGTCTATACCAAAGGTGATGATAGAAGAACTACTCAAATAAGTATAATGTAATGTAACAAAGCAATGTAACTAATAAAAATGTGTAAAAGTATTGAGTTTTTATTAAATCTAATTTTTAATCTGACAGTTCAAAATTTTGTCTCCTGACGTTTTGCAATAAAATAGCATTTTCCCCAAATTACAGTTTATCTCTCCAATAAGAGAGTAATGCCAACTCAAGCTTTTTGGGGAATCAAGTTAACTATATTTCGAAGAATTTTGACTTCCTAAAATTTGTGTCCCAGTGCTATTCAATAGGAACCGAACAGTTGAGGGCACATCAGTAAGTTGAGCAAACCCAGCTGGATACAAAATAAATTTTGATGGTATAAGCGAAGTTAAGAAGAAACCGATAAATAAAGTGCATTTACTGCTTTAAAAATTTATTTTGACCATTTCAACTTTTTATTCTCCCCAATCAACAATAACTTGCTTTGGTCGTACTCCTCTTTTCCCAATGTAGATTTTGTTTTCTATGTCTTTCCATCTACTCTGAACTACCCAAGCTACTCAATATTATTCTCTGGACCATAATATTCTAAGGGCAAAACTTTCGGTTTTAATTGATTGCAATTTTTTTATTTTGCTCCCTCTTGAAAATGATTCTATGGACATCCATGGCCCTTTTTACAATTAAGTACGCTGATGTTTTCCATTTACTTTTAAATCCTAAGTTTTTTTGCAAACGCACAGCTGCTAGTCCACAAACCTCTTTTAAAAATACATTCTCGCATCGCCTAATAAAAAATTATTATTCGAGAAGGCATAAAACAAAATCAGAATTGCATAATGAAAATTATGGCAACCCAAACAAAGTATTGTTGCAGTAATCACCTTTGCAAGCAAACGTAAAAAAATTTGCTCCTAATTTTTTTCGACATTCAAAATTTTAAGTGTAACTATTATCAATAATTATTTTGTGTAAATCATAAAATGGCTTGTTGTCCACCACCATGTGGACCATGTTGTCCACCACCATGTGGACCATGCTGCCCAGCACCCGCATGTCCAATGCCATGTGTCCCGAGTTGTTGTGTCCCAGTTCCAGTGTGCCCTTGTGGTCCACCACCAGTATGTCCAGTACCACCAGTAGTGGTTCCTTGTTGTCCAGCACCATGCGTATATGTTCCAGTTGTTAGACCAGTTTGCCCTCCATGTCCTCCACCTAATTGTCCTCCGCCAGTAAGTATTACAATAATTTAAGTAACTCACATTTTTTAATATTTTATTTTTTTAGTGCGGTTGTTGAATTTTATATTTACATGAAAAAAAAAATCAAAAACAATCATAAATGGTTTATATGTTTGTGAGCTTCAAATCGAGAAAATATATAAAAAATACCAGTGATTGCTGCAATAATATTTTTAAAACGTTTTTGATATAAATTTTTGTTTTCTTTTTTCTAATATGTAACTAAAGTAGTAAATTAAATTTAATTAATTTTTGAAATGATTGTTTTAATTTTAGCAAATTATTTTTCGGTGCGTATTTTATCGACTTTTTTTTATTTGTCCCGTCTGCGATAAAAACAATCAGAAATGAAATTGTCACATTGCATGTTTTACATAGATGCATAATATTTTATAATGGTAAATCATTAGCATCGAAATGTGATTTATTAGCAGTGTGATTGATTAATTTTAAAATTCTACCTATCCATAGGCGGAGAAGTATGCAGTTTTCTTGCCTTCACCCTATTTTAGGAAATGTACCTAGTTAGTTTTTACGTGGAAATAATGGATAAAGAAATGACCAACATTTAATTCAACAATAAAGTATAAACCACTCAAAGTTTGGGCAACTGTTTTGATGTTCCTCCAGGATCCTCGTGAACACCCAGTCTTTATGTTCAGCGTCGATAGATAGGTTGTTCGCGGGTAGCTATAAAAGAGACCTCGATCTTCATAGGATTGTCTTGTAACTTATTTGGTCTTTTAATTTTGTAACACAAATTGCTTTAATTTGTACCACTTGCCCCGCTGATCTACAAGATTATAAGGTAAACAGGCCAACTAAGGGATTACACCCCCGTCCCGTATCAGAGCTTGGGTCGTGCGTACGCGGTTTGTGGGTTTTTATGTTGTGACTCAGGTGATCGTTTGAAAACTAAGGAAAAAAATTCGGGTGCCAGTCTTCCTAAATACAACTCAGAAGTAAAAGAAGAGTTGGTTTTATTAATTGAAAACAAAAGTCGAGTATAGAGGATACACAAAACAGACATTGCAACAAGTAAAATCCAAGAAACCCAAAGAAAATACTCTGGGGCAATTTAAAAGAAAGTGAAATAAAAAATACAAACATTTGAAGGTAGCTCACCAAAATGTTAATTCACGCATCCAGGAGATTACACAACGCAGACATAAAAACGTAGTAAGAGTTTACTGCAAAGTGCACATTTTCTAGAAATATCATCAAGTAAAAATAAACACAGCAATTGCCTTTCAATTTACCCTTCCAGCTTCCACCACAGTCTGTTCAATTCTACATATCTATTCATTTGGAACGTCTGAAATATAAAGAATTCATCGTTCAAACTGAGTTTCAGGTGTATGCTGAAAGTAACAAAAACTGCACAATTAAATGTTAAATATAAATCAATTCACCTGAGAACGATAACATCTCAATGGCGATGTAAATTATTGAGAAAACTAATTTCCTAAATGCGCTACTACAAAAATGTTTAATAGTCTTCTGGACGTCCCGTGATGTTGGTGTTGTCCTCACTAATACTAGAGATGGAATAATGCTGAAGGCTCAATCTACAGCTACGATAAAACAATCATCCGATGCTGGAAAGGGGACCTAAACTTGCAAAAAAGTACGTAAACATAGTTCCTAAAATGTTCCAACATCAAATTTGACAATATCTGATAACGTGGTGACATCGAAACAAACGAGGTCAGCTCAGGTGAAAACTGATAAAACGAATACAGAGAGGAGCATTCATGCAAAAGCCGATAAATGCATTTTCAACTGAAAATGAGTTACCTATATACTACCAGGTTAATCTGCCTGGTGGTGTGAGGTTCCACTCACCCCCCGATCTACATGGCCCGGTATCGCCTTTCGGCATTTTTTCGGGACCAGGTCCGTAGCTGGGAGGGCACCTGGGGGGCACGTGCCCCCCCCCCCAAAATGTTCCAAAAAAAATTTTAGATGGAAAAAAATTTGGGAAACAATTCATTAACCAGGACTTCAATTTTAAACATTTTAAAGGAACAAATGATAGAAAATGGACCAAAAATTAATATAAAAGGCTCATGTGCGTGAAGTTAGCCCCCCTTTTTTTGAAATTGTGATTTTTTTTATTTGTGCTCAATTGTGCTCAACTTGTGCTCAATGTGCTTAAAAGAATTTTTTGATTTTGAACAAAAATAACAAAAAAAATCGAAAAAAACACTTTTTGACGCCAGCCCCCCTTTTTTTGAAATTGCAACTTTTTTTGGTCGTTCTCAATTGTGCTCAAGTTGTGCTCAATGTGCTTAAAAGAATTTTTTAATTTTGATCAAAAATAACCGCGTAAAGCGCGAAATAAGATTTCTAGCTAGCCCCCCTTTTTTTGAAATTCCAACTTTTTTTGATTGTACTCGATTGTGCTCAAGTTGTGCTCATTGTGCTTAAAAGAATTTTTTAATTTTGATCAAAAATAACCGTGTAAAACGCGAAATAAGATTTCGACCTGGCCCCCCTTTTTTTGAAATTGCAATTTTTTTTTATTGTTTTCGATTGTGCTCAAGTTGTGCTCAATGTGCTTAAAAGAATTTTTTAATTTTGAGCAAAAATAACCGCGTAAGGCGCGAAATAAGAGAAAAAAGGTGTGCATTGAACAATTTTATCATACAGGGTGAAAAGTAAAATAGATTTCCAAATTTCATTTTTAAGGACCGCATTCAGGGTAAAGTTTTTCGTCGTAATGATTTATACAGGGTAAAGTATCAAACATCTAAAAGACATAAATGGAGAATTCTGATAGTACTATATTAGTTTAAATACAGAAGCTGTATTTGTAAAGATATGACTAAAAAATTTAAAAATTAAAAAAAAAAATTAAAAATTTTCATGGAAACCTTTTATTTAAAATTACAAAGTGCAATAAATAGTAAAAAATAATGTTAATAAGAGCTAACAAAGCTTCTTAAAAACATCAATCTAAAAGCGTAAGGCTGTTTATTTATAGGTGGCTAAGCAGGCTCAGGTGCATGTCGCTGTCCCCCCCTAAATTAAATTTTAGGATAAAATTAGTGTCAATCGTTAGAGCTTTGTTTGAGCCTGAATGATCTTCAGTGAGCGAGATTTTGAGTTAATTTTTTTACAAAGTTAGGAATATTTGAAATTTGTGAGTAAACTGCAAGCCTTAAAAAATCTTACTATTAAACGCGTGTTGCTCGGAGTTTACTCAAAAATTTCAACTATCTATAACTTTTTAAAATATTAACTTAAAATCTTGCTCACTAGAGCTCATTCAGGCTCTAACGAAGCTCAATCGATTGACATCAATTACACACATAGATTCAAAATGAGAAGAAAAATTTCAAAAAAGGGGGGCTAGGTCGAAATCTTATTTCGCGCATTTCGCGGTTATTTTTGATCAAAATTAAAAAATTCTATTAAGCACATTGAGCACAACTTAAGCACAATTGAGTACAATCAAAAAAAGTTGCAATTTCAAAAAAAGGGGGGCCAGGTCGAAATCTTATTTCGCGCTTTACGCGGTTATTTTTGATCAAAATTAAAAAATTCTTTTAAGCACATTGAGCACAACTTGAGCACAATCGAGTACAATCAAAAAAAGTTGCAATTTCAAAAAAAGGGGGGCCAGGTCGAAATCTTATTTCGCGATTTACGCGGTTATTTTTGATCAAAATTAAAAAATTCTTTTAAGCACATTGAGCACAACTTGAGCACAATTGAGAACAACCAAAAAAAGTTGCAATTTCAAAAAAAGGGGGGCTGGCGTCAAAAAGTGTTTTTTTCGATTTTTTTTGTTATTTTTGTTTAAAATTAAAAAATTCTTTTAAGCACATTGAGCACAACTTGAGCACAATTGAGCACAAATAAAAAAAATCACTATTTCAAAAAAAGGGGGGCTAACTTCACGCACATAAAAGGCTCGGAGTGTTGCGAAGCGACCGGAAGAAGCGTAGCGGCACTTAGAATCGCTTTGAAACCGCAACTGTGTCCGATTAAGATTCATCATCGATAAATAAATTTACTTATAAATTAAATTCACAAGTTTGACAAAAAAGCGACCAATGATTTCATACGGAGCTTCTGTCGTAGCGCTTCATACCATTTTTACGTTCAGGCTCTTATACTCTTTGAGGTGAGCGGGACTTTTAAATTCAAAATTTGAATTTCGAAGTAATGTAACAACAATTTTTTAATAAATTCAAAAAGTAAAATATTGAAAAAATTTGTTTGTAATAATAAAAATTCCCAGAAGGGGGAGGGACCACCAAAAATTTTACTTTTACAAAAGGTTATTTTTAAGTGCCCCCTTTGACATTTAAATTTTTTTCTATTGTTTTGCAGTTTATATTTTATCAAAATTTTAGAATTATGTAGTGTGACTGCTATGACATTATTTGCAAAACAAGCCCATTCCAAAATAGTGAGGCGATCGCATGCCATACGTTCTTGTCAATTTGTCACATAATTTAAATAGTGGATTTATCGGCTTTTGCACGAATACTCATCGAATGTGAAACATACATTAAAACAAACCAATGAAAAAAATCATGCTAATAAAAGATAATCAAAGGTATCAGGAGCATTTAAACTTCACTTCCACAGTTGAACGCGTTAGCTGCAAGACAATGACCGTTTCAAGCGTTTTTAATAAATATAAATATTTATTAAGGGAAGACGCCAAGCAAAAACAATGGTATTTGAAATGCTACAATTTCGCTACTACAAAATTATCTAAAAAAAAGTTGTTGAGTTAGTCGTTCAAATGCACGAGGATTTATTTTAATTAAGTTTTGTCTCTTCAAAGCAGCCTGATTTGAGATTCCCATTCATAGATTTTTTGAGTTCAATTCGCTCAACGTTTGAGTTTTACAGATAGACACCTGATTTTAGATTTCCGGCAATCCGGCATATCATTGAACCTTTTTAGTTTTTATTATTGATAATTGACGTGTATATTTCAGACATATTAAGCTTCATCAGTACCGTATACACATGAGAGCTCTTGAATTGTGCAAATTTTGTTATTGAAAGGACATAGTGACATTTTTTCAAATGTTCGCTTGGCAAATTACACCTCGGTGGTTTGCCGTTGCCTTCCGAGTGGAGACGGTCAGAATAATATTCTTACTTCGCCCGGAGTCCAACCGGCTTTTCTGTATTAGCAGTATGTGCGCTTAATCGCTATGCTAACGACCGTCTCATTTTAATTCATACATTACTATAAATACGATAACTTGGTTAAAATTATTTTAACCTTGATGATGATCGTGCTAATATGAACCATCCTGTATATCCATACGAGCAGTAGAAACTGATGTGGTTTTTTAACAACGCAGTTTTAAAATACAAGTAAAACAAAAAATGAAAGCTGATTAGATTGCTTTGCACCTTTAAGGTTCCCCACGCCTATGGTTCAATAAAGTTCATTAATAATGATAATAAAAACCAATTTCAAACAGCTAAAGTTGAGTAAATATTTACAATATAATTTTTGTTTTTTGTATAAATTACAGTTAAACCATTATAACAATGTCAGTTTTGAAAAGATGTTGTCATTACTTTTTCTAATTTTATTTAAAATCGTGTCCAGCAATATCACGTTACTGGAAGAACCCAATAATTCTGAAAATATAATTCAATTTGCATTAAACATATTTAATAATTATTCGAATTCTGTTTTGATTTCATCACGAGATCAATTTTTGACCGAATTTTCAAAATGTAATGGTTTTTATTTAAAATTTTCATTAATCGTTATTAATTACAAACAAGATGCAACAAATATCAAAAGCAACATTGTGCCTAGCAACATTTTCATTCACAACAAAAATATTACTAATATCATTTCTACTTTGACAAAAATAAGACCATTCATCAAAGTCGATAGTCGAATTATTGTGATGTTTAA
Organism: Rhagonycha fulva; assembly: GCA_905340355.1. Classification (NCBI taxonomy): domain Eukaryota; kingdom Metazoa; phylum Arthropoda; class Insecta; order Coleoptera; family Cantharidae; genus Rhagonycha; species Rhagonycha fulva. The sequence goes on from HG996559.1 coordinate 9,387,686, forward strand.
TAAAAATAAGTGCAGTTTGAAAAATTACACGAATGTATTCAAAAACCTTTGGAGTTCTCTTCACTTAAAACATATTATTATTGTGGAAAAAACGAGCAAAAAAATGTGCATAGTATATGTGTTTAATCCTTTTTCGAATGTTACTATGAAATATTCCTTAGATCAAGTAGCCAAAATTCAAAGCTTTTACAATTTTAACAATTACCATGGACAACAAGTAAGCTCTTCCTTATTCGAAAGTGTTCCCACTTCGATTAAAGTTGATCAAAGTTATGTGGGAATGGATCCAATGATTCTCAAAACCGTAGCAAACTGTTTGAACGTTTCCATCAACCACTCAGAACCTCAGGATGGACAATTTTATGGTTTTAAGTACGAAAACGGCACGACGACCGGCGTTCTCAAAGATTTACTCACTAAGAAAGCTGAAATAACTTTTAACCAAGTTTTTGTAAAAGATTATAATTCTTCTGAGCTAGATTTCACCAAAATTGTGTTTCAAGATAGTTTATGTGTAGTAGTGCCAAGAGCAAAAGAAGTTCCACGGTGGATGGCAATTTTTTTTTGTTTTCCCACGCAAGTATGGACTGCAGTGGCAATAACGACCATTGCATCGGTTTTTATCTTGTTTTTAATAAGAAAATATTCTCGATCAAACTACAAGATGAAGCGCTCTCGACGTTTCAGCAACATAATTTTAGATTTGAGCCAAATACTTTTCAGCACTGGAAACCTAAATAATTTTTCCAGTCGACTTTACGAGAGAATATTTTTGGGTGTATTTTTCCTGTTTTCCTTGATACTGAACATCCTTTTTCAGAGCTCCTTAGTAGACATCATTGAAAATCCACAATATTTTCCAGAAATAAACACATTAAAAGAATTGGCCGATTCTGGATACTTTATTTCTACCACATCCTCAAATCTTATTAACATCTTTAACGATAGCCAAAACTATAATTTCCAAATATTGAACAGCAGGCTCAAGCTGATCGATAAGCATGAAGCAAATTTTAAAGCTTACCTTTCAAGAAAAAGTACAATAAGATATTGGAAAACTTTCAATAAAAAGGTAGGAAGAAATTTGCACACGGTAAAAGAATGTCCTCAAAATTTTTTGCTGGCGTATTTGGTCAACAAGGACGCATATTTCAAAGAAGATTTTGATAAAATCATTAATAGAATAGTATCTTCTGGTTTGATTCAAAAGTGGCAAAACGATGTTCACTATCAGATAAAAATTAAAAATGATGATGAAGAAGAAGATTCCAAACAATTTAAAAGACCACTTTCAATTTATGATCTACAGACTTGTTTTTTCTTCTTATTAATTGGATTTGGTTTGAGTTTGGGAGCATTTTGTGTTGAAAAAACTAAAAAATATTTTTGTTAATTTAAATACTTCTTGTTTTATTCTTCTTCTTTGAGTGCAATGCACTATTATGCAGTTCACCAGTGACCTTTTTATTTTATCTATGCGGTGTGCGTGCAAAATTTGACCAATCACGTACTGGACCTACTGTTTAACGTGGACTCCAAACCATAGGAAGGACCACCCGCTTAACATGCCTTCCGAAGTACGGAAACTTAGTGATATAAAAGTTTTACCTTTCCCCGGATTTGAACCCGGTACCTCGCATTCGCAGCCAATCGCGTTAGGTGCAAGAGGTAATGACCGTTTCTGATGTATAATATTTGTATAAATTTAATTAATAAAATTAGAACCAAATTTACTATAAAAAAATCCACAAAAAGGGACAGTGTTGCGGTAAACATTTTATTACATTCGCGAATCACGCCGTAGCGAATTTCGCATTTTAAAGAAATTTTTCTGTTCCACCCTCTCTGTAAATTTTTAGAGGTACGCCTATGAATGAAATATTTAATTATTTTTTAGCACAACATTTTTGTTGCTTTATTCAAAACATTTTCATCAGTAATTTGATATATTTCAAAATTAAGCTATTAAAATTACTTTGGTAGGTGACATTGAAAAATGTATTAAAATTTCTGGTTTCTATTTTAACGTTGGCATATACGTAGATCGTTTAATTTTGAATTTTCTTATTTTTGTAAATAGAAATTTCCTATCTGCACGTTTTACTTCCTTACCTTATTTTATTCTATTCAAATTTTTAAATCACTAATGGAGCAGTTTTACGTTAGATCACCAACAATCACCAACCAATGGATTAATTTGGATTTGATTATTATACGCGAATGCGCGGGAATTGCAACAACTAACTTCAGTGCCGTGATTTTGTTGTCAATTTTGTTGCTTAGTAGAAAATTGTAATGCTATGTAACAATTTCGTATTAAAATTGTGTGATTAGTGCCTGATTATTTATTATTGTTCAACAATTAAATTATCTTTACGAATGTGTTACGATACAATAAGCACTAATAACAAAATTCAGAGTAAGTCGCTTATTGTTTTTAAATAACATTAACTTGCTCTTTATCAATTTAAATTTTTATTTTTTAAACTTTTTCTATTAGCAACAAATTTTAATAATTTCTTTAATAATTACATGTATTCGTTCCTTGAATTTGTGTAATTTAACCTCATTTTCAACAAATTTTCTTTAGGTTCATTTGAGCTAACCTTACAATGGACGACGATTACCGTGAAATTTCTGTTTCAAACAATACACAAGTGGCAGATAATTCGTTAGCTACGGATTTAAATGGTTCCTTTAACGAAAGTCCAAACAAGAGTCGTTATGGACGTCTACATAAGCCAAAAAGATCACAAGATTTTTGTGATATTGACTTGGCTATTGACACCTCAGAAGATTATAATCCTAACGTTAGTATGTCGCCTTCTAAGAAAAATTACCAACAGTGTGTTCCAATAATTAACGAAACACATAATAGTTCAATACCATCATCTGTTGTTAATCCATCATCTCCAAAGGCTACCATTTACAATCCATCACCTTCTAAGATTACAACTTATAAGTCACCTTCACCTCGCAAGTTTTTTAAACGAGAATCTACAACTGCACAACAAGAAAAACAAGATTTAGAATCTGACGATGTAACCAAAGTTCTTAAAATCATATCCACAAAACCACCTGATTCAATTCAAGACAGTACCAAATCCACTCCAAAATCTGCTCTTAAAACTTACAGCAACAAAAAGAAACTTTTAAACAAAGTGGCATTAGTAGAAAGTTTTGGTTTACCCGACACCCCCATCTTCCCTATCGGCAGTTCAAATTTGACAATACGCGAACCAACTCTAGACATCGCTCCAACAACTTTAGAAGATGATGATATTGACAAACAGTTGCTTAATGTGCCTTGGTCACTTGACCAAATAAACACTGATATTAATTATAAAAATGAATACAACGCTGTCGAACCTCAACCTTCAACTTCTTCTTCTTCGCTTAACAGAATTGACTTTTACAAGGTGTCGCCGGTAAAACGAGATCCTGAACCTATCGTCAAGTCGATTACTCCAATTAAAAGTTTTAACACTAAAATTATAGAACAAACGTTTAAACAAAACAACGTGAAATCTCCCAAGATTAAAAAACTATCGATTTCAAATCCTAAAAAAGCTGTAACACCAAAAATTACAAAGAAAGGGGAAGGTAAAGTTTGGAATGGCAAGAACAAAATTGACAATTTGAAGAAGTTGGAAGTTGAGGAAAGTCTTGGTAATAAGAAGTCGGAAATGGAAAACGACGCTCTTGAAATTACAAAAGAAAACAAAACAATTGATGTTGAAGAAAAGTTGGACCAAGTAGCAAACACTGTAAATAGTAAGAGTACAAAAGAAATTTCAGTTTTAAGTAAAGATAAAGGAGCTCCAGAATTTGAAAATTTGCAAAAGGTTTTACCAATTAATCTCAAGATTCATCAAAAAGGAGACAGCAACAGCTTTAAAGGTTTTCCTAAGCAAAGTCTTGCTAAAATTACAGATCAAACTTTAGATTTTGTCAAGAGTTTAGAATCTTCAATTAAGAAAAATAATTTGAAGAAGAAAATTGATTTGATTAAAACTATCAACTTGACTCAAGTTGAAGAAAAGAGTACAACAGAAACTTTAGATCACCAGGTAATTGAAGAATCGCCAAATAGTAATTTAGAAAAAAAGACGAGTGAAAAATTGGATGTTTTAATTTACAATTGTCAAAATGCAACGGATAAATTGACAGAAATTGAAAATATAGCTTCGGAGACAAAAGATTGTGAAAAAAAAGTTGAGGAAAAGATTCAGTCTCGAAAGAAATCTAAAATACCAAAGGCAGCTTTATCGGCGATTAAAAGTAATAAAAAATTATTGTTATCTAAACTAGAAAATGTTGATAATTTGGAGCAAAAGAGAAGTAAATTGAAGAAAATAAAAGAAAACGACAATAATAAAACGGAAAAAGAAGGAATTACACAAAAATCTTTGCAAGATCTACCAAAATGGAAAAAAAATTCTTTACAAAAACTGACGAAAGTTAAACGAGTTACTGTTAGAAGTTCACCAAGAATACAGAAAGATGTGAGTAATACAAATGTTGAAATAAATAATGACAAAAATATTTTGAAAACAAAGAACGACTTGGAGTCTGATAGACGAAAATCCTTAAGGGCTCGAAACGATAAAATTAATATAAAAGCAGAGGATAGCAAGTTGATCAACTTGGTGCTAGAAAAAGATGAAAATGAAACTAAATCGGAAAATGTAGGTTTCCATATTTCAAATGTTGGTGAGACAAAAGTACCAAAAAGTAAAATAAAACATGACAGAAAAGATGAATTGTTGAAACCTGCTCTGGAAATATCGGATGAAAAACATTCCACGCCTTTGGAAATTGATAAAAGAAAACCATTTAGAAGTCGAAAGGAAGGAAATAAGAAAACAAATGTATCGACCGGTTTGTTGGAACAAAATACTAAAAAACGACCTCTTAAATTAAGAACGAATTTACTGGACAACTCTTCGGAAAGGAATAAATTGGAACCGCAAAGTGATGTGCCTTCTCTGAACTTAAGTACCGAGAACATTGACGAAGATGATGTAAATAAATTAAAAAGTTTAAAGTCGGTTCGACGCAAACAAAAAGAAAGTTTGAAATCTAAAACTCAAAATTTAAACTTCTTTAACTCGAATTTAGAAAGCAACAGCGAAGATGATGTCAACTTGGATGATAGATTAAAATCCATCAAGCATCAAAAAGCACGTGTAAAAGATAAAACACGAAAGGTAAATACATCAAAAAGCTTTTTGAGCTCAAGTATAGAAAGCATGGATGAAGATATTCTCTTAGCAAGTGATAAAAGAAAATTACTCAGAGGCCCAAAAGAAGTTTCTAAAAATTTAAATACAACGGACTCTCTCAACTTGACTATTGGAACTGAGAGCAATGATGAAGATTTGCTTTTAGCAAATGATAGAAGAAAATCGCTTAGAAATAAAAAAGATGTAACTGAAAATATGAAAGCAGTAAATACAAAAAAAGACTCCCTCAATCCCAGTATGGAAAATGAAAACGTCGATGAAGATTTTCTTTTAGCAAATCACAAAGTAAAATCTCGAAGAAGCAAAGATATAAAAATACAGGAAGTAATTACAACAGGTACTCTCAACGCAAGTATTGACAGCATCGATGAAGATTTATTAGCAAATGACAGAAGAAAATCTCTAAGAAATAAAAAGGATGTTGTAACTGAGAGTGTAAAATACGAAACGGAAGATTTTAGTTCAGGTTACTTGAATTCTAATATCGGTAGTATTGAAGATGATTTAATCTTAATAAACAAAAGAAGAAAGTCTTTACGAAACCAAAAAGAATTAATGGATACTCTAAATGATGAAAACACAATTGCTGAAATAGTGGATGAAGATTTTGCAGTTAATGAAAGGAGAAAATCTCTGAGACGTAAAGATGAACCTACAGAACGTGAAACTCTAAAGATACATTCGTCTGTTAGTAAACCAGACATAGCAAATGACAAGACCAACGCCACTAAAAAAAGAAAATTGTTGAAAATAAAGGAAAGTGAACATGACGCAGCATCCCGGGAACCACAAAGTAATGAAGATTTAGAAATGTTGAAGAATAAAAAAAAAACACCAAAAGCCCACAAGCAATCACTTAAGTTAGCAGATTTGGAAAAAGATCCGGAACCACTTGAACTTGAATTGGAAGAAGTGCCATTAACTGGTATTATTTCGAAAAATAAGAAAAAATTGTCAAGAGGCAGTAAGCAATTACTTGATAAATTACCAAAATTGGAAAAAAGCCCCAAGTCACATGAACCTCAATCTCAAGTCGAAACACCCCAAAAAAGTGAGAACAAAATTGCAAATATTAAAAAGGAGAAAGTGTCACCTAAATTTGAAACTTACAACATTATTGAAGACCAAATTCATATTAAAAAACATTTTAAATCTAAAATGTATGTACCATTACAACAATTGCGAAATTTAGGTTCTTATAATTCTGAATCTTGCAGTATCGATAGTGATGATGATGAAACAATATTGTCTGTAATAAAAGAGAAAAAAGTTGATAAAGAAGATTTAACAACAGTAGAAAATTTTTCCGATAAAAAACCTAAAGAAGAATGTAGTAGTAGTCCCGAAATTCCTGAAATACGTATTGTGCAGAAAGAGAATGTTGAAAATTCTTCTACCGTTGTCTTACCTTCTAACGAGGAAGAAGAAAGTCTAGATAAGAAGGTAGAATCTAAAGTTGAATCTAAAATTGAAGTACAAGACGTTGATAATGATTTCAAATTGGATAGTTCGGAAAAAGATAAAACAGGTGAGAAGTTCAAAATTTTAATTTAACCCAATTTGCTTGAACAGATTTAAGTATTTAATATTGTTATTATTGCTAAATGAGTTGTGGTTCTTTCGATCCACTTGCACTGCAGCTCCTGGCTTATTTAATATTAAATTATTCAAACAAGTTTGGATTAGCTAATCTAAAATTCAAAGATAAAACCTGTTAAACGTCACATAAATTTCCTAATTTATACTATACACCCACACAAACTTAAATTATACATATTTTTAACACGCACTTTCATCACTTGTTAAAAATATTTGGGATTAATTTGTAATTAACCAATCAATGATTTTCTAATTCCTCATTACTGACATTACCAAGATAAAGAAAATGCGAGGCCGCAGGCGGAGCTAAAATGCTTTTTATATTACAGGATTTATCCTGTACATAAACTACATAGTATAAGATGGCAATTATACAATTTGTACTGGACTTTTATATTGTGAAATGCAATGTATGAGTAACTAGACTGCATTTTCAATTTATATAACATTTTTGGAACCCCTCTTCCTCATCGTCACAAATTATCATTATTACTGTGTACTGTAAATTGTAGAAGGAAATAATTTAAATTTTAATAATAATTTGGATGAAATTTGACAGATGTCAAAATTACATTAATTGGTATTCCTATTTTTCTACTAGTACAAAACATAAACAAATCAGTGTTGCCACCGTCAGTACATATCTATTATTCTATGGTACATATCATGGACTTAGTCTTCTTCTTCTAAGTCCATGGTACATATGTACCTTTTCAGTACTTTTTAGCCTCAAATAAAAGTTAGTGTCACCTCGAAAAACTCAGTACTTTTTTACTTTCGTAACGCTATTTAGTACATAGTACTTTTTACAAGGTGTTTTCTTTTTTTATAAGGGCTTTTCGTGCGAAAGGTGGGGGGGTTTAAAGATGAATATAACAATCAGAGCTTCTCATATTAAACCGAAAAAACTGTATATTAATGTCAGCAGAGTAATTTACGCGTGACAAATGTGGCGTATGGCAAGGGTGCACAAATTTGAGGCGCAAAATTAGCCAAGGACTTAGCTGCCCTAAAAATTAGAAATCGCACTTGAGAGTGAGAATGAGATAAAATTAAGTATTATGTAGTTTATGGTCATGAAAAAATCTTGTTCTGATCTGGAGGATATTTTTAAAAGTAAACAATTGAAAAACCGGGGGGTCTGGAAGGTATGGAATACCCTCCAGCCATTAAGAAAAGATGTTTTCTTTGGAATTAAATTTGTGTCGTTATCAATTTTGAAAAGCCTTTTCATTACTTCTTTGTGCTGGGGGGTATTCCATACCCCCCAGACCCCCCGGTTTCACGTCCGTTTCTTTACATTTTGTGGGAGAAGGTCCAGACACGTTAGAAAATAGAAACAATTTTTGAAAATTATATCAAAATATCTTATTCAAAAATAAGATAAAATTAAGTATTGTGTAGTTTATTTTCCTTTCAAAATCTTTCTCTGACGTGGGGGATGGCAGGGATCAGTTTCCTCTTTTGCCCCCCCCCCGGCTCTTGGGAGTTTAAATTATTTTGAAACATTTAATATTAAAAAAGTGTTTCTTTTATTTATGTATTTACGCTTTGAGAAAATGTATATCGAATGGCTGCAGTAAAATTTTAACTTCAGTACATTTTACTATCATTTAGTACCTTTTTAGTTTCCAAGAAGTACCTTTTATTTTTTAACTGTGGCAACGCTGAAACAAATGTCCATGCTTGGAATAAGGACCAAAAATGAGCAGCAACTTCATGCTGTTTTGTAAATGTTAGAGACTTGTTGTTAGACTCTAACAATTTGTATTTTTTTTGGGTGCTTTATACCTAATTTTACAACTCACAATGCCGTAGCTTATAAAACAGACTCAACACATTCAAATGTAAAACGTTTAATTATATGAAATACAAATAACTTGTACCTATGTCACTAATTCAAAAGACAGTTTTTCTGTGTGAATTTCTGTGTGTAATATTAATGTTTTAATTTTAAGAAAATATGGAATACGCACTAGGTGATCTAATTTGGGCTAGAATTGGCTCTTACCCTTACTGGCCTTGCATGATCTATGCTGATCCAGCTACTAACAAATATAAAATGAACAGTAAGTTAAATTACATTGCATTTTTGTTTTATTTTGTAATGATTAGAATTTTTTAGTTGGTACAATAAGACAAAAGCCTTCTTATCATTTGAGATTTTTTGGAGACAAAGGACGTAGGTCATGGGCTTCTTCTACTTCAATTATGCCATACACTGATAAAAATGATATTAAAAACTTGATGAAAAAATGGAAGGTAAGATTTATTTTTCTATTTAACTTTTTTTAAACATTTTTTATTCTTAAATTATATCATAATAATAGTATATCGAATTTAGAAGTAAGGGCAGTTGCCTGTCGGTACTTTTGTTCCAAAAAATTGAAATCCTAATCATAGTTCATCTGGCTTACCATAGAGGGCTTTAGAAAATTCATTTGAAATTCATATTAAAATGCAACATTATTTTCACTTTTTAATTTTTTGATATGCAATTTGGCATAACAAAATAATAATATTTACTAAAATCCACTTATACATTTGTTGTTTGTGAATTCTAACTTATAAGTTGGACATTTGTGAACAGCTGTTTTGAAATATTGGTTGCTGTTTTTCACTTTTTTCAACTTTTTGTTGGTCACAAATATTTTATTCTTTTTCTTCACTTCTCGCATAAGACTTTAAGGTCCTGTAACGGTACCCGTCTCTTCCTCTGCCGTTTGACAGTTCTTCTTTCGTTTAGATTATATAGTTTTATTTGTGCAGTAATTAAAAATTTAATTATTAAAATATATTTTAAATATTATATTATAAAATAGAATTCACTATTATTTCTCCGGTAATTATGAAAAATTGGCAAATTTTTTTATCTATTTGAAATCAGTCAGTTTTGTACGCTTTTTTTGATTTTTTATCAACTTAATACTCTGAAACCACTATATCACACCAATGAAAAGGATTATACTAAAGTCCTTAGTACAAAATCGAAAAAGAATACAAAATTAATTTAATTTCAATAGCTAAACTTGTTTTCCAATTTTTGACTTAAGCCCTTTTTATTAATTAATTACTGGAGATTTAATTATCATATTATTATATTATGTTGTATATTCGGAGCTCAATTTGAAAAAATTTAACTTTTAAAATCGGATGTAAATTTAAAATAATGTCAAATGCAACTGATATGGATTACGACATCTGTGAGCTACTCAAATTACATTTCAGACAGGCGTATACAAAATTGGAACGGAAAAAGTTCTCGCCTTACTTTATTATAAGTACAGTGGGGCCCGCTTAATGTGATCACATCGGGACTTGGGGTTTTTGATAACAATAACCGATTGATAACAATAATTAATTAATAATAGTTACTCATTGTGAAGTTTTTTATGTATTTAAACGACGGAATTCATAATAAACATAAAAATGTAATGTGATATCAGGATATCACATATTATGTGACGGTGACAGAAAGAGTCTTTGAAAAAAATGAACCATAGGCAGATTTTCTTGCTAACACCTGACTTTAAATTATGTGGGTGACTTAGGCTCTGGCCACACGTGCAGTAGAATGACACTGGCAGCAGCAGTAACACTGCAGGAACGCCGAACCTCAAGGTAAATGAAAGGTAATGTCGCAGCTTTAGCAATGCACTTGTATCAGCATTACCTTGAAAATGCGCCTACTTGGCTTTTACTGCTGCTGCCAGCAGCATTTTACTGCACGTGTGGCCAGAGCCTTACGCATAATATAAAAAAATGCTTGTAACTGAAATTCAACTCCTTTGCTCGTGGGAGAAAATAATTTTAAGAATAATATGATAACATTAACCGAATTATGATAACTATAAGCGATGTTTTTTGTGTGTAATAATAGGTCTGTTTGGTACCACAGTCCTAGTGCTACACTAACTACACTACTACAAATTGATTGGTGGTACAATTACCAACCCACTTTTTACACCAATCAATTTGTAGTAGTGTAGTTAGTGTAGCACTAGGACTGTGGTACCAAACAGACCTAATATATGTCCGTTCCGTTCCTGGCAAAAATGATAACAATATCCGAATGATAACATTAACCGCGATCACATTAAGCGGGCCCCACTGTATTATTTTACTATTAATTATACAAAAAATTGGAGATGTGGCCATCACATGACTTTACCATACATTAATCTTATGGTACGATATTATGTTTTGCACACTACTTTAATACAGTTTACAAAAAAGTACGATTTACGATTTTGTCCGCTCTCTATGATTCGGGGCCCATGCGCCGAATAAATTAAAAAATGTAATAAATTTTTATTACAAAAAATAAAAATTTAAAAAAAAAGGCATCTCGTTAATGCGCGTCACTAATTTACTCCCAATCTCACGTTTCCGTGGACCGATTTTAACCAAAATCTAATCAAATCTAAGTTTCAATAAAAAAGTATATAATATAAGCAAGCGCTAACAGACCATGCAGGCCCAGGGCTGATGACGATAAATCGCCATTTTCCTGCTTAATTTCTCTCTTAAACTTTTGCGTGTGTAAACAGGCCGAGCCGAGCCACGAAACTTTGTGCAATCCGCGATTTGAACCCAGAATTTCCGCTCTATACTCAACTAGCAATCACATCACTCCACTGCTGTGGCTTCAATATAAAAGTACTAAATATAAAATTTGGTTGAGAAATTCCGATTAGTTTGGGCGCTAGAGCGCACACAAAATTAAGTGACATACAGACACACAGACTTTAAGAATTGTAAGCAATTGATGTAAGTTCACACATATAACTTGCCGCTCTTTTTACAGTGGCGTAACAAGGAGGTTTTTCTTAACTTAATAATAATTTTCAGTTTTTCTCAAAAAAATTGGTGATCTTGTTTAACTCTATTTTGTAATTGAACTTATTGAATTCCTAAATTAACTGTTTTAAACCTCCCAAATTTGTAATTTTTTTTTTTTTACAAAAAAGTTGGTAAATAAAACTCAATGTTGTCTAAAATGATCCGCATTATACGTGTCACAATTTAATTTTATTAATTTTGTTCTAGCATAACAGTAAAGTTTATCAAAAGTATATAATTAAACCCTACCTGCTGCCCAAGTTGCAAAATGCTATCGAGGAAGCAGAATCACTAAAATCAAGCACAGTAGAAGAACGTTTTGAATTTTTTTTTAATATGTTTGCCGATGAAGCAGAAAAAAAAGCTAGGTTAAAAGAACAAGAGAAAAATAGTGAAGTTACACCTGTTAAGCAAAAGGGAAAAAAATTAAAGCCACCCAAATCGAAATTATTTTTGCCAGAAGTTGAACAACCATCTAATTTGTCTTTGTCTCAAAAATCTAAGAAGGTAAAATTGAACAAATCTGAGGATAGTCCCAATGAAAACATGGAACACAATTCAATAACAGATACACCTACATCTCAGAAAAGTTTAGGTGAGAAAAGTAGCAATTTGTTGGACGACTTGGGAGAATCGTTTCAAAGAAATTCTTGGCAAGGCATAGAACTTCGTAATAAACACATCGTAGCACATTTAAACGAAGTTAATTCAGAATGTTCGTTTTCGGATAGTGACACCATTTCAAAATCCAGTTCAAATGTGTCGACGAATGATTTATTTAAGGTTGAAATTGTTCGTTACAAAAAACGTAGCATTTTTAAGGGTGTTTCACGTGATAGGGTGTGTCAAGTTTGTAACAAACCGGGAGACATTTTTAAGTGTAAGGGTCCTTGTGGTGGTTTATTTCATTTAGACTGTGCAAAAATTTCGAGTGTGGAAGTAAAACAGGAAAAATTGGAAGCGATAGAAATTGAGATGACAGACAATGTTGCAATTTCGAATATTTTAAATTCTGAAATTAATAATTCTTGCGGAGATGTGGAGATTATTGAAATAGATTCGGATTCCGACAGTTCAGATTATTCTCATATGCTGACCACTAAAGTGAATGTGATGTCAAGTGAAGAATTTAAACGGTTGTCGTTGCCAGAAAAAATTGATTTAAAAATGCAAGAATTAATGGAAACTGTGGAGAAGAAAACAAGATATGCGGATTCGACTACTGATGAAGGTAGTTCCGAAGAAAGTATTTATGATCCATCTCAGGAGACATTGAAAACTGAAGGTTTGGTCATTCAACATGTCACGGCTGACAGCATAGTTTTCGGTAGTCCCGGTGGTACTCCGGTGGAAGATGATATACAGAAACGTAAAAAGGTCAAAGCAAATACTAAACAAAAAAGAATTATTTCCAACGAACCTTCACCTATAGCCAATATTAACGAAGATACATGCAAGGATGAAAATAAAGACTTTAAATGTAATTATTGTAGCGGAGGACTTGATCCTCCATGCCATATTTGCCATAAACAAGTAAGTAATTCTCTCCGTCGATGTTGAACTTATAAATTATACAAATGTTCTTTCAGATCAGCAGTAAAAATGATACCGTGCTTCAAAAATGTTCTCTTCATATGTGCGGAAAATTCTACCATCCTCAGTGTTTAAAGAAATTATGGCCTCAAACGCAGTGGTCGTTAATATCGACGGCAAAACATAAAAATTCCGATAAGCAATTGGATACATTTGTATGTCCTATGCACGTGTGCCACACTTGCATTTCGGACAATCCACGTGCTGCTTCTTCACGATGTTCTAGTTCTAAGGTTGTACGATGCTTGCAGTGTCCTGCAACGTACCACAGTACAAATTATTGTGTGCCAGCCGGTACGGAAATATTAAGTTGTTCAGATGTGATATGTCCACGACATTTTGTAAAAGATGATACCATAAATACTCCTTGGTGTTTTGTTTGTTCGGAAGGTGGAGAACTGATTTGTTGTGAAACGTGCCCCACAAGTGTTCATTCGGACTGTTTACATATTAATTTCTTAGATGACGATACGTTTGTTTGTGAAGACTGCGAATCTGGACGATTTCCTTTGTACGATGAAGTTGTGTGGGTTAAATTAGGAAGTTACCGTTGGTGGCCGGCAGTTATTTTATTTCCCAGTGAAGTTCCTGATTCTATAAATAATGTTGCGCACGTAAATGGACAATTTGTTGTTAAATTTTTTGGCACTCACGATTATTTTTGGGTAAGCAAAGGCAGAGTATTTCTATTTCAAGAGGGCGATCGTGGATATACAAGTTCGACTAAAAACAGAGTCAATTCAATATTTAAAACTTCCATCGAAGAAGCTTCTCGTGCCCACGAATTTAAAAAATGTAAATGTTTGTTTCTATATTGTTTGAACACTTGATAAACAAAAATATTTTTTAGTATTCAAATTAAACCAGGCCGCTGAAATAAAAATTGACAACAAACCTCCACCATATGTGAAAATAAAAATAAACCGACCGGTAGGAAATGTGCGCCAAATTGATGCAAACATTAGTAACACGACTCCATGCGAGTGTGATCCTACTCAACCAAATCCATGTGGTCCTGACAGTTACTGTATAAATAGGTAAAAAAAATTCAAAATTTTAACCCGTTACCAAAATAGTTTCATCTAAATTAATTCTTTTTGCATCTTTTAAAGATAATTATTTGTTTATTAGAGAGGCGCCTTAACTAAATTTTTTCAATTTTTTTATGTTTTAATATTTAATGGTAGTATTTTAGAACCATTAAGGTACAATTGATGTTTTTTTTTTAGGTTATTATGGACCGAGTGTGATCCAAACGTTTGTCCTGCACAAAATAAGTGTTGCAATCAACGTTTTGAAAAACGACTATACCCTCCTTTGGTACCTCATAAAACTGAGACTAGAGGATGGGGTTTAAAAACCCTTGCTGCAATTAATAAAGGCGACTTTGTGATTGAGTACGTTGGTGAAGTAATAGATGATCAAGAGTACCAAAGAAGAATTTTAAAAATGCACGAACAGAAAGATGAAAATTATTATTTTTTAACTATTGATAAGGATAGAATTATTGATGCTGGACCGAAAGGTAATTTAGCCAGATTTATGAATCATTGCTGTCAACCAAATTGTGAAACGCAAAAATGGACCGTAAATGGAGACACGCGAGTTGGTTTATTTGCATATGTTGACATTCCTGAAGGTAGCGAACTCACTTTTAATTATAATTTGGAATGTGTCGGAACAGAAAAGAAAATTTGTAACTGTGGTGCTCCAAATTGCAGTGGTTTTATTGGTGTTAAAGTTAAACAGGTATTTTATTTCTTCATTTTGGTTTCGCACCTTGAGGTACATTTTAATCGTAGGATGAATCTCAGAAAAAATCCAGGAAGAGCACTAACAGTACCAAGAAAAAGAAAGTATCTCCTCCACAAATTCCCAAGAATGAAGGTCCTTGTTTTATTTGCAAAAAAACTGGAGACGTTGGGACATGTCACAATAAAATTTGCAATAAGTTTTATCACTTGGAGTGTGTTAATTTAGAGTTTTGGCCTGAAGGTAAATCCTAATCTATGCCATTTTGTACTAAATTTTGAGATGAGTTACGTGATTTCAGGAAAATGGGTGTGTCCATGGCATAATTGCAATGTGTGCACTAAACGCACAATTCGCTGCTGCGTCAAATGCATAAATTCATATTGTCCAGTTCATTCTGAAGGAAATGTGCGCTACGATAAACTTTTAGGATTTGTGTGTTCTGAACATGATCCGGTAAGTAATAACTTTAATTTTTTGATTTTGATTTATAATAACGTTTCCATTTAGACGAAAGAATCACACGAATTAGAAGCTCCGATTATAATAAAATCAAATTCTTCTTCCGTATTAACTACCGAGGAAACCGACATTACCTCGACAACATCGGAAGAGATGGTAACGAGCGCAAGCTCGAGTTGTGATCTCAATGTAACCGAAAATGTGGAATCAACATCAGTCGATTCGTTAACTTCCACACCTAAGCAAAGCACAGATGATCGGCAAAGTTCAAGTGAAGACGAGGAGAGCAAATTGGGAAAAGAAATAAAATCTCCATCGAATAGGAAACGGAAAGCTAGACAAAGTGGAGGAGGACGTCAGCGTAAAAAAATTAAGTTGGTGAACCAAAGTTTAAGTCCTGTGAAAAGCAAACCAAAACCAAATTCCATTAGTTTAGTAAGTATGTCTATACAAAACGAAATAAAATTATCATCAACTGTACCTGTTCGACATTTAAGAACCACTCGGAATAGCCCTCATTTAAATGTAGAAGTGGAACGTTTTTTGAAGCATCAAAATGAAGTCGAAAAAGGTTTACCTTTTAGAAAAAGGTCGAGACTGCGCTATGAAAATAATTTGTAAGTTTTACCGTTGGATTAACTCTATTAAATTTCTCATAAGTGTAAGTAAATTGTAAAATATGAAACATGAATGTAATTTAGTATTTGTATATTTTTAACTCGTTAAATATTAATTTAAATAGTAAACAATAATTTGCAAAGTTGCCATTTTATAAATTACAATTTATGAATGTGTACCTGTAGAATTCAAAGGAAATCGGTTTTTAGTAATTATCATTTGATGATATTCCACAGAATGAAATTAAAAATGTTTTTTTAATAATAAAAAATTAAAAAGTTCAAGTTTGTGTTTTATAAAACAGAGCATAAACCTTAAAACAATTTTTAAACCAGAGGAATATCATTAATCAATCCGAAAGGGTTCGGAAAGTAAAAAAAAATTAAAAAAACGAAATTTATATTGTCCATTAAACGAAAATCATAAAAAGAACAAAAAAACACACAATTCATATATAAAAAACAATAAATACATAAATATTATAAATTGTCATACTCTTAAATTCAACAGTGAACACGTGCATGCCACAAAAAAGATTTTTAATAAAAAATTAAGCATTCTAATCCCATCAAAAGTTTTTAAATAATTACTTGGGTAAATCACTTGGTATTATATTATGTACTCGATAATATTTACAAATTTCAACAAAAATTTTCAATACTGTGACAAATATAAATAGCATCGGCTTGTTATTTTTCTTAAAAATGTTCGAAACTAAAAAATAACACAACTACATAATCACATCTTTTTTTGTATTTTGTTTACACGAGTTTTTATTGAGTGACGTAAACGATTTTATTCTAAATAGAAGAAAATTTGTACTGTAAATTTAAACCAAAATTACTGAAGTTTTATTTTTTTTGTTTCTTTAATTTATTTCTACATTTGCATTCAGGAGTCGGTATTTTTGATAGTTCTGACCATAACTCGATTACCTCGTTTAACGATAAAGCTCTAAAGTTCTGCAGTGATTCTTCGGTATTGACCTCTGTTTTCACTACCTGAAATATTTTTTCATAATACATAGCCTTCTATTTATTGATCATACTATAAATAATGTTTTACTTACTACTGGTTTATTTTTAACCAAGTCGGTCTTTTTATCCAGATTTGTGGCGCTAAAAAATTATTTTTTACTGGCAATAAATTATTTATCATAAAAAGTTGTTACTTTAAAACTGAAGATTCCTCCCTAGTCTCGTTTTTGTTTGAAGGCTTTTTACACATAATTATACTTTCTTTAAGAACTGACTCGATATCCAGGGTAGCATCTTGAATTAAGAAAAAATTGGTAAATATAATTTCTCTTTAAATAATTTTCAAGGAGAGCAAAATACTAACCTGTATTTTCTGAAACCAACTCATTGTTTATATCCATAAAATCAAACACCTCTTGATTAATGGTCACTTCAGTTAATTCCTCTGTTGGCTAAAAAAAAAATTTGAAAATGAAAATTTGGTTGAAATCCTTCACTTTTACTTTTGTTTTGTTTATTACATTGTCTAATTATGTATAGCCGTAGCGGCTAAATAAACGAACGATTATTATTTTGCGATTCACGAAATACATAATGTGTAAAATGGCTCAATGCGATTGCTCATCTGAAAGTGCTTGAAAATCGTTTGCAGGTGTTTACAAGTGACAGAACAGTAATACTTCGACTTACGTGAACCCAGAGTTACGTGATTTTCAAATCTCGTCGATTCTATATCAAATTAACTTTGGTTTGCGATTTTGTATTAATCTGTGTTTTCTAAGATTTTATTAAACATTTTTTTTTCTAATTTATTATTTTCATCTAGTTCCACCTATCGCGTTAGTTTGGGGTATTACTGTACGTTAAACAGGTCCACGAATTTAAAATTTACAGCAATATACTACAGGGTATGAATAGCAATTATAAAACAACAATCTGGAGGATCATTAAAAATAAGACTTAAATCAATATCCTCTCCGATGATTGCTGCAACAAGGGATATAGCAGATTTTACAATAAGTACATCAGCGTCTTCTACTGTCGGCTTCACAGTTACATTGTTTTGAATGAGCTAATCCTCAGGAATTTTCCTGTGGCACATACCCAAGATCAAGAGGATAGAAATTATCACTACATTTCTGTTCAATTGGGTGGAAGTTTGATAACGATGAATAAAGAAAGAAACTGTGTACATCGTAGTTTAAAAAAAATCGCTTACAAAAATAGTAGCTTGAACAGCTTTGAATTACAATTTTTGTCTTTGCCAAAACTTATCATAAATTCCATATGCTGATAAGTAAAAGGTGCAATATTATTATGTGAATGTAATTGTACCCACACCATATCATATTCAAAATGATTGTAATTCTAAGACTACGCTTTATTTTGTAAACATTGAAAGGTAAAAGTTTAATTACGTCTTGAAATTATGGCAAAAAAGAATTTAAGAAAAAATTGTTTATTGGATGGTATTCCTAGGTGCGCGCTTTTTTGTAACAAAATTAAATAATCTTAATTAAAAAACAAACTGATATATTACCTGAGTATAGCCGTTCATTTTGAAAATACACTTGAAGGAAATTATTACAACAAAACTTATTAGAGAATACCCGAAATACTAACAAATTTTTAGGTTAAAAATATAAGAGATGGTTCAAATATACAGGGTGGCCCTTTGAATACGAATCAGACGGGATTGTGGCCAGCAGAATTTTTTTTAAAAAAATGCAAAAACACGTCAATTTTATCATCGAAGAGGACAACTTTTGCGACTAATGTCACTCCTTTCGCGCTGTGATGACAACCCCTAAAATGTTAATAGGTATGATATGGCAAGTGACACCTCATTTAAAAGGTCTTGCTTCCCTGAATTCAATGCTATAATTTTTTTAAAGTTTTATTAATTATTCAATAAAAAAATTGAAGTTTCAAAAATGCAAAATAAATCCGCCATTTAAAGCCACGTTGTAGAAAAAAAGAGCAAAATGTTTTGGTTCAAACGATACACATTTCAGTACAAAAGAAAATTTATTTCACAAGCTTTACATAAAAATAAACAATAAGCAGTAAGAAACGACCAACAGAACTTAAAAAAATTACACAGTAATTCTTCCCCTTTTGTTAGCCTTCTTCATTTTATTATCCTTTTTGGACTTCTTCCGTTTTTCGATGTTCTCTTGCCTCTTTTTCTGCCTGTCATCCTTTCCTTTTGTAACTTTTTCTAAGCGATCGTCCCATTTCTTCTTACTTTGTTTCACCCGTTGTTCCTTCCTTTTTATACTTTTCTGCAGTAAAACAGGATCATCCAGTACCTTTTCACCACCCGCTTTAGCAAGAGCACTAACAAAAGCGGCCTTACTCTTAATTTGAACCGCCTTCTCTATATCGCCACTTTCACGTAACATATTCAACACCTGCTTTTGCTTTTTTAGCTTCTCCAACGTCTTCTTAGGATCTTTTTTAACCTTTTTTACCTCATCACTGGGAAAATCTATTTTGGAATAAACTAGCCCGTTAGTAGGTTTGGGAGCTTCAACGGTTTCTCCAACTTCTTCCTTAATTCCATTCATGTTATTATTGTGCACAACTTTCGAAGGTTTATTTTTTTGAATTTGATTAATCTTCTTAAGTTTATCTTTGCGTTTTTGTTTTTTAATTGCATTTTTAAACTTCTTTTGTGCGCTAGTCAACCCTTTTTGTTGTTTAGGAACATTATGTATCCTTTCGTTTAACTCAGAAAGCGATTCTGCCCTTGACTTTTTGTTAGAATTTAATTTTAACAGTGCCTTTTTGTCTTTTTCATCAAAAGTCTCGTCAAATTCTCCCGTTGTTTCCTCTAAAGTAATAAATATATGAGAACAATGCTCAAAATTTAAATTTTAAAAACTTACCCTCTTCTGATTCTTCTGCAGCGACTTCATTATTTTTAAATATATCTATGAAGGTTTTGATAAATTTGGTTTCTCGACTTAAAATTGTAGAACGTTCTTTAGTAAAATTCATTTTGGGAATATTTTTCAAAATTTGTCTACTCTAACCTCAAACTTATGCCTGCACGAGATTATGGCAGCATACCACGACAAGGTTACCAACAGATCGATCAGATAATGCAAAATTAATCGATCGGGATGTGACGCCATCTATTGGGCAAATATAAAACTATTAATTTAAACTACCGCCCCAAAAAATGCATAATTAAAGAATAATAATTATTTTAAACCCTGATTTATGTTTAATGATGATTAAATTTATTGAAAAAAAGTAAAAAAAAAGATATAGGTCTAACTCTATTGATAAGGCTGTCACAAAGCTACCACTCCTAGATGCGATCCCACTACTGCTCGACACGGGGACTTTTAGCTGCTGGGTTTCCCCCCTGGCCCGTTTCGTCCCTCTTTAACCAACCTGGTTATTCCAGATTCCTCCGGAGTAACCATATTGATGCCAAGCTTAGTGTGGACACCTAGTCGACGTGGTATACATTGCAACAGGACTCCTAATCTCAAGCCATCCGCTATACCCGACCCCCAAGTAGCTAGGTTACAGGAGTACGCCACACTCCCAGTCGAGATATTTGTTTCTTTTTTGTAATATCTGGTACTTTTTTCACGAACCTAATATTCTGCGAAATAATTTGATTGTTACTTTTCTTATTCTGTACCTAACGATTGACCAATCCCACAATATTTTAAGATTCAACTCAAAAAAATAATTGTATGGAAACATAAAACTCTGGCTATATAATAAGACTGATTTTTCCATTTTCTACATCTGCCTAATCTGGAGCAGCGTAACTTCCAATAATAAAAAACCCAGAATTTTTGCAATAAATGAAACAATGGCCTCACAGAAATTTTGAAGGGAGGGCAAAACTTGGTAGTAGATGGACACCAGAAAATGGGAAAAGCTATCTCAAAATTGAAATTCTTGAGTGTGTCAAAAAGCCTGCTTGAATTTCGAAATATGAGAACGAGTATTTGCATTACATTGTCGCATTGTTCTGCAAAGATGTCAAACAAAGTTTTCTGGATTATCAACGGTTTTCAATAAAATGTTATTCGAGTATACAGTAGAACCTGTGCTATCCGACATTTTTCAGAATTCCGTGGTGTAATCCAACTTACAATGGATTACTATCTGTTTTGCTGATTTGATTTAATCAGGGGTATTATGAATCACCAACGTTATCATAAAGGTGACCGTTATAACATATTTCGGTAAATCGTATCGATTTCATTGGTAGAATTTACCGAAAAACTTTATTGTATGTCATAACTGTCACCTTTATGATACATAATACCCCTGAATATCATGTTGTAATAACGATCGAATTATGTGCCTTGCAACAAAGAACAAAGCGAGGCAAGATATTATTAAATTTTTTAAATACTAATTACAGAATTAATTTGATAACAACTTTAAATGTTTAGGTGATTAAAAGTTTCATTTATAACTTCAATATTTGAATAATCTAATAAAAAAATAATAATCTATTGGAGATAATTTGTAACGATAGATTATGATATCATTTCACGAATCACAGTTATATTTTACTGTAACCTCATTAGCTGCAAGATAAGATTTCAAAACACACTCTGTATTAGTGGTAAATATAACGCACTTCCTTGACAGCAATTTGCAACTTTTTGTAAAAAAATTTTTTTTTTTATTTCCTAAAGCAACAAACTGTACAATCAAAATAAAAAAGATCTTATGCAGGTAATTTTGAAAAGTTTTAGGGGGATAGTTCGATAACCCTCACTACAAATTACAAAATTTCTTATGTATAGAATGATAAAAACGGCCAATTAGATTTATGTTACGTTGTCATATTAATGCAATGAGTTATCCATTCATTTTAATATTATTTGTATGAAAACTTTTAAATAAATTGTATTGATTGGTCCAAAAAGCAATTATAAAACAAAAATTTTGCGGATCATTGCAAAGTGGCCCTAAAATTTGCCAAAAGTAAAAAATACATAAACGGGCATTTACATTAGCACAACCAGAATCTATGAAAATGTGAATCTCTGAGACTGTCCACTTTAATCGCTTAATTTTATTAAATTCCGTTAAGTTTGCTTTAATAAATATTTTGAATTTAGCTCAGAAAATTTAAGGATTCAAGAAAGTACAGGAAAAGTAATATGTAACATTATAGTTCATAAAAGCAAAATATATTCTATATATTAAATTTTTTTTTTGTAATAATATAATAATTGAATAGAATATCATAAACTATGGTTTTTGTTTTAATTTGTGGTAGCACTTGCACTGAGGTACCGGTATTTTACATATTTCGTTCCATAGATTAATCATATCCTCCAATTTTAAAGCATCATATTTTGTTTCAATTTCATTTGATTCGGAATTATCCACGTTTGAAATTATACATACATTTTTTTCATCAATATCAGTAGCTTGAACACTGCAAATAAACAAACAATAATTTAATAGTACATTGGAATAAAATGATTTACTTACGTTATGGTTTTCTGTACTTCTTTTCCCGATTCTGCTGCATTTACGAAAACAAAAAATAATGGTTATATTAAATTTTTGTTTTTTTTTAATGTAAAGGTACCATTTCAAACTAAAAATATAAAAACATTACCTGTACTATTTTCATTTCTTCGTTGTTCTTCATTTATTGTATTCAAAATTTTATCTTGCAGTGGAGCTTTATTTAATTTGGTCTAAAAATAAAAAATTAATTACACATAAATTGGGAAGGAAACTTTTTTAACTTCATAACTAACAATAAGTCATATTCCAAAAAAGTTCCTTGGTATGACCATTCTTTGGTATTTTATTGTTTAAAATTTTTATGTAGTTTTTGAAAGAACCAATTTAGAAAATAAAATCATTTTATTATCATTTTTAAAATTAGATAACAAACCAACATTAAAAGTATGCTACATACTAACCTTACGTTTTAATTGTTTTATTAATCTAAGTTTGGCTTTTGATTTTCTCGGCATAACGCCTTCAAGTTCAACAAAACTGCTCAGAAATAAATTCCAAACTTAATTTCAAAATATCACAATTTGCGTGATTTCACTTTGAACTTTTGACACTAATTCAACGGCTGTCAACGGCAACGGAACTTGGATTACACAGTAATGCCAACAAACAGTTGACCACATACAGAATGATTCAGGATTATGTACCCCGAGTTTATCCAGATCTGATTAACGTTTGAATGTTTTATCTGTTATCCTCTCCCGTTAAAATACATGTTTTTATTTCATACTTGCAAAAACTATCCAATTTTTCACTCTTCTTTAATAAACGAAACTGTATACCAAAAGAAGGCAATTTGTGTAGTAGTTCAAAAGTTGCTTAATAAATTTGGTAGCGTAAATGAATATGGGTTTGACATTTGACGCAGGTTAAATGAAGTTTTGATCAGTGATTGCATCGAAGCACATTCTCATCAATGGTATCTAAATTATTTGTTAATTTATACATTTTAAGCTACAATTTACTGTGCCTTCACTATTCTAACATTTCTTCCGATATTTAACTAAGGTAAGCGATGGTCGTACGATCGCTGACAAATATGTCGATTATTATTTTTCTTGTTGCATTTTTGCACCTAATATTGATTTCGTATCATCTGTTGTAACGAATTTCTCGTTCCAAAACAATTGGACCGAAAAATCGGTTGCAATTTCATCACACAAAACGACTTTTGCTTGTATTTTGATATTTTTTTAAATAATAATGATAATAATAATGTAAAAAGGTTCTATAAATATTTGACATTGACATATCCAAAATGATTTAACATTTGTGCCAAACAACAAATATCTTCATAAAAATTAGCTGTCGTAAAATAATTAAACTTTTTGTTACATTTCAGGTATGAGGCAATTTCGTATTGATGGTTTTTAAAACTAACAAGTTTACTTGGAACGCCCCTTCAAAAATTAGATACAAAGATGTTAATTTCATGACAGAAATTAATTGCAAAATTCATTATTAAACAAAAAAACGCACCTCTCCAGAAGTTTGCTCATGTTGTATGGTATAAAGAACGTTTCTTATTTTCATAAACATGAGCGAAGCACTAGAATCGAAATGGTCATGCGAGTATTGTACATATGAAAATTTTCCATCGTCTCTCAAGTGTACTATGTGTCGTGGTCCGAAACCGTTTGTCAGTGAAGATATTTATCAAATTCATGGTAACGATGAGAGATCCTTGTCCAATTCCAATTCGCCCGGGTTAGCGGCTAGTGCTTGTGAAAATAAAACGAATCGTAACAAATGGTCCTGTGAAATATGTATGCATATTAATTTATCCAAAGATCAATTGTGCAGTGAGTGTGGTACTCAAAATTCATTATCAGCTAATGCCCTACACGAATACATTCAACCTTTGAAAATTTCCCAAAATTCAGATGTTGCTCAAAGCTTAATACAGTCGAGAACCAATAGCCCTCCTACAAGTTTAACAAACATCGAAAACAGTCGTCGAACTTCTCAGAAATGGATGTGTAATGTAAGTGTTATCATACTTTATAATTATAAATCCAAATTGTTTCGATAACAAAAGTAATAATTAAAATTCTTGTTGCTCATTGGAATATAAACATTTCACTATTTTATTAAATTTGTTTATATTAAATAGAACTGTTATGTCGCTGTGTATCTTCCAAGGTTTCTTGTTGCGTTTCATATCGACGGTGTGATAAGGAGAATAGTTGGTGATTCAACGGTGTTTATATTTCTCATATGAGCAGGTGTACAAAAATGTCATGGAGCTTGGAGTTTATACTTCTTTTTATTAAACTTAATTTTCCAAATTTTAGGTTTGTACTTACGAAAATTGGCCAAAATCAATTAAATGTTCAATGTGTGGCATCACGCCCAATAATTATTCTCATCGTTCACAAGCTGCTAGTTTAATAACGTCATCGCCTGAAAAGGATTCCGATATTAATCAAGATGCTAGGTTACACGGTAAGAGATAGAATTTTTTTATATACTTTTATTTTAATTTAAAATAGAAAAAGCAAATTAAATTATAGCGTAATTCGCAGGTATGTGCATATTTTTACATAACTTTTCTGTTAATTAGGAAGTTCGGTTTAAATAATTAAAAATCTTGTTAGTTAAATTACTAATAATATGTCGTCACAATAATACCACAACTGGGTAACTGTTAAATCACTAATATTGAGTTATTAAAATGAAAATTGTATTTACTATTCTGTTTCTAATATGAGTAGGAAACTCATAAACGGTATCCAGAAAATACAGTTCCGTAAATATTTATTTATTTTTAAAGTAATAATTTATTATTTTAATGATATTATTATACTACTGGAGCTGCATAGTTTTGTTAAAAAAATAACGTAATTAAAATAAATAACTGTTTTTATTTTTATATTTTATAAGAATTATTTTAAAACAAATAAATACACCTCACTTTACATTATTACAACATTAGTGCAGTATATCGAGATTTTACTGTATTCACAAAAGAAAAATTTAAAAAAACCAACACA
Organism: Rhagonycha fulva; assembly: GCA_905340355.1. Lineage (NCBI taxonomy): Eukaryota > Metazoa > Arthropoda > Insecta > Coleoptera > Cantharidae > Rhagonycha > Rhagonycha fulva. The sequence continues at coordinate 9,413,294 of HG996559.1, forward strand.
CGAAACACAATAAAAATTGACTTTCATGTTTTAAAAGCACTACCATAAAAAATAATTGTGCTCGTTACATACAAATAAATTAATTGAAATTCCATGTTAGATATGTACAATAATAAAAGCATACATTTTGCTTTTAACTGCGACCAATTTAGGGTATATAAACGTTTAGAACACCAACAGAAATGTATTTGTTGAATAAAAGATTAGATAAATTACTCTTACTTATCAGAAAGCAGCAATTTCCGTAAAGTCTTATTATTTGGAAGATTATTGGATCTAAAAATCCAAATTTAAGCTCAAGGAGAACACAAGAATAACAATAGGGCGTGGTAGCAGTAATTTTGCAATAAATAATTATCAAAATTAAACGCACAAATAATATAATTTATTAGATAATATAAATCTTCAAAATATCGAGTTATTAATAAATTAAAAATTGTTAAAAGATTTATTTAGCTTTCAAACGATATATCGTTCGTCATCAGAATAATATACAAATGTAATGTAAACAAGTCATGGAAACAAGAACAAGTATTTACTTGAGCACAATTATTTTAATAACTCGATATTTTGAAGTTTTATATTATCTAATATCAACGAGTTAATAATTTATATATTTTAATATAATTTATTAAGGCTAAAAAAGTAAATGATACAAAAATAATAAAAAAACTATTAGAGACAATAAAAATATTGTGCTCCATGAAAGAAATAATTATCATTAAAAACTTAAAATCTAACAAGTCATTCCATATGAAATCATCAAACCGGCCAAGCCAACATATTTTAAGATTTAGCTCAACCTTTGTGGGAATGTTCTTTAGGGTTCCAAAAAATACAACCTTGTGGTATTGCATTAATATCTTGCTCGTTTTACTGTGGTCATAGCATTGATACCACCCGACAATATAAGTGCCAAGTTACTGTTTTTCAGAATTTCTACTCTCCTTGTAGCACTTGGATGTTCATGTACTCAAGCAACATTTTAACCTGGGAAATTTCTGACAATTTCCTGTCGGTGAAGACTCGGCCAGGACCTGATCCCTTGGCAGGTACTAGGCTAGCCCACTACGAGTACTGTCTGAGTAAAATGGTGCATGAATTTACCTGTGGCATACTTGGGAGAAAGCAAGCTGGTGCTGGCATGAACCTGCACCACGCCTGCCGCAAACCTGGGAAAAGCCTGCAATAGTTTTGATTTCTACGTGCCAATAAAATTTATCTATTGATTAACCTTTTTTTTTTCTAATCAGTTTTAGTATTATTTTTTCAATTAATTATTATTAATTTTCCATTATAAAATTAATTCTCACATTATTTTACTATTTTCTCCTATTTTTGTTTGATGATAGTCTGTCTTCTTATATATCTTGGGGCGTTATTACGATGGAGTCTGAAAATAAAAATAAATTTTTTTTTTAAAGTTTTTATCTGACTTGGATTTCAACCTCAGATCTATCCTTGGTTGTATTTGGAATAACCTGCAGTTGACCATGATGCCATTAAAACTGTTCAATATTGAATAATTTTCCACAAATAAAAGTAAAGAAAACATTCTTTTTCAAATTGCATTTTATATCCTTTTTTTCTTAACTAAAATTTAATATTCGCTAATAATAAGAACAATAACCTTTACGTAAATATTATTTTAGTGCGAATTTAGCTAAACGTTGTCACATGTTTTGACAATTTTTGATAACCTGCAGCTTAGTGTAAGCTAGGCCAAGCGCAGGAGAAGCGCAGGAAATTCTCAGGTATGGGTAAATAACCTGAAATTGGCTTGCGCCAGGCCAAGCTCAGGAAATTCTCAGGTATCACTAAATAACTTCTAAATTATTATTCACTTGGTGTCAGCCAGGCCTGGCGCAGGCTTGGCAGGTAAATTTTGATTTTGCAGGCTATTTGCGTTTTACATTACCGTTGGTGGCGCCACCGTCAATAACAATATTACGTTCAATAACAGTTTGAAATTATTTCGTGTGGTGGCGTTTTGTTAATGTAAAACGCGAATTGTTAGGATTAAAATATTACATGGATAGTCATCTTTTATAACTACAGTAGAATCCCATCATAAAGTACCCTTTATAACCTAATTTCAGTTATAGCGTACAAAATTTTTCCCCTTTCTGAAAACACGCCCATTTTAAACATATTTTAAAATATATTTGGAGTAGAGCACACTAACCGGGCCCACCATTTTAAAAATTTGCTATTGAAATAATGGTAGTTGAGACTGTAAATTACAAATATAAACATAAAATTTTGCAGATTATTGGTAAATTTGGGCCAAAACAGCAAATTTTTAGTTTGATGTTGTCAGTTGCACCCCCACATGTAATTTTGGGCTAGGTTACTCAAACGAAAAGTGGTTCCCTTTAGCCACATAAATTTTAAACATTCTTGCCTTGATTTTCTTCAAGTCGTTCACTGAGTGGGTAGTGAACTCTCCCATGTGGGGGGCTGGTTGCACCAGTAATCGTCAACTGCGGTAGCCCCGTCTCTTAGCTGGGAGGAGTTACCTGGAAAAATAGCGCACAACTAAAAAATTGCGATTGACGCGCTAGGGTTTTGTAAAGAAAAATGGGCTAGATAAGTGTGGGGGATGTGGTCTTCTTTATGGTTTGAGTTCCGCGGTGTTCATATAATCGTGATTGGAGTCATTTTGCGTTTAGTCTTGATATTGCGTGCGCTTCTTTTCCCTTCCCTTACTTATAGTATAGCATCTCTTCGTTTACAGAGTTTTGTGGAGGCATTGCCTTTATCACTTCTTCTAATATCTTGGAGCTTCGCATGGAAGTTTGAGTGTAAACGTTATACTTCAGCAGGCATAGAGTCTCAGCATGCAACAAAGTTGAGTGTTGACCTACGCAAAGGCGATAATCAACCTTTGTTTGAATAAAATAGAGTAGTTCCGTCCCTTACTAAGCCTTTTTGTAAGTATTTACGTTGAGCGCACGTACCATCAACAGAGTACAATCAAAACTTTAAAAACTATTATTTCTTAAACCAATCGATAACATAAATGTTACCATGAAGATAAAACTCAATTATCTTTTCAAAATTTTGTAAACACAAAAATAAACATTTAACACTTTTGTTTTATATAACAATAATAATTTATTGTTTTTACTCTATTTTGATGTAATAAAATGAATAAAATTCTTTTATTGTTGTTAAAAATAATAATTGTGGGCCCAAAAGGGTTAAATTTAAATTTAAAAGCTTTTAATATTTTGATATAAAATATCCAATACAAACAAATTTAAAATAGATTCACAACAGTAATTTATATAACTAAGATCTAATTGATCTGTTTTTAGAATTTTCACTCTCTCAAAGCTCCAATAATTACGATACTGAGAGAAAAGTGCGCCAATACCGAAGACAAGCAGATTGGAACTGGTTGAATGCTTGTTTAGGTGTGATTAACGGCGATCCTAATCCCGTTGAATTGTATTTATCATCGGGAGGTGATCCAACTCGGTCGTTAACTGCCGCCGAAGTAGCTATACTGAACAGAGCATCTGCTTTTGATATTGGTCATACTTTAGTACATTTAGCTATAAGGTAATTGAATGAAAATGATCCTTAAACAATTTTTTATTATTTGAAGGATTAGATTTCAGAGAGAAGATTTACTTTCAATATTATTATCTCAAATAGAAGGTTCGGGATCCGGAGTTAAACGTGTTCCAAGTTACGTAGCTCCTGATTTAGCAGCAGATATTAGAAGACACTTTTCATCTACTTTGCGTCAGCGAAAAGGCAGCTTTCCATGTAATTTTGTTACAGAATTACCTACATTTGCTTTACCTGCAGGTAACGCTTGCATTAAGCAATGCTATTTTTCAAATCTTATAACACTTTGTTTAGCAGAAGTTGAAGACTTACCTACCCCTATTCAAGATCAGCTATTTAGAGAATTACTGGATAAGGATGCTCAAGATCAATTGGAAACCGATCCTGCGGTTATTAATTGGTCACTTGAACTTACGGTGAGACTTGGTTCTCGCTTATATGCTTTGTGGAATCGTTCTGCAGGTGATTGTTTGCTTGATTCTGTCATGCAAGCTACTTGGGGTGTGTTTGATAGAGATAATACGTTGAGAAGGGCACTTGCCGAGAGTCTTAGTCAAGGAGGTCTTCTGTAAGTAATTAAAAGATTATTTCCGTATAAAGCTCATAAAATTGTTTTGTTATTCAGATTTTATCCACGTTGGAAGGAGTACGAAACTACTCAAGCATCGCTGCTTCATTTTTCCTTAGATGATTCACAATGGGAAGAGGATTGGTCTAGTTTGTTATCTTTAGCCAGTCAACCTGGTACCAGTTTGGAACAATTACATATTTTTGCACTTGCCCATATTCTTAGACGTCCTATTATAGTGTACGGAGTTAAATTTGTGAAAAGTTTTCGAGGAGAAGCATTAGGATATGCTAGGTTTGAAGGTACAGTAAACATTTTGATATTATAATTTATTCTTCTTAAAAATTTTATTTTAGGTGTTTACCTACCACTGCTGTGGGATCAAAGCTTTTGTATTAGAACTCCAATTGCTCTTGGCTATACAAGAGGACATTTTTCTGCTCTTGTACCACTAGAACCTTACAGTACTCGTTTAGATCGTCCACAAACACACCATTCAAATGAATTACAAAGTATATTTTTGCCACTGATGGATAGAGACAGAAAATTATTACATGTTCATTTTCTGACTGAAGCTGAGGTAGGTTATAATGAAAGATCTTATTTTGTTCTTCATTATTCAAAAATTTGTGGTTTCATGTAGTTGGGGCAAGAAGAAACAATACTGAGACAATGGCTAGATGTTTGTGAAACTGAAGGCGGAGTCTTGGTAGCACAGCAGGTTTTACATAAGCGACCTTTACTTGTTGCTCAAATGCTCGAGGAATGGCTGAATCATTACCGTCGATTGGTGTAAGTTTTTGAAACTTTTTTAATTTAGTATGTATTTTTATAAAAATGGGGTAAACAATATAAAGTAAATTTAAACGTACATGTATACAATAATTCAGTTTTGTAGGAATATTTCTGACAGTCGGGCTTTTTTTTTTGTCTAAATTGACAGGACTATGTCCGAGGTAGTAGAACTATCGTTAGGGATTGCTTGGCATTACTAGTTTAAATATTTGGTGTTAATTAAAAATAAATTGGTTAAAATGATTATTGATTTTATATTAAATTTTAGGAACTCTTAAACAAAATTTTTCTATTGTAAGCTGACAATATACGCCGTAATTATTGAATCTAAACTTAAGCTTTACGTTACAAGCGAGTTCATTATAAGCGGATTACATCTTAGAGGGATACCAGAAGTTCAATTATGAAATAGGGTTTCAAAAAAAGTCATTAAAAAACTTGTTCACAAAACAATTTTTGTTTAAAAAACAAAATTCTTGTTACGCCACTGCTAAGACACTACAGTCACAAAAAAGAACAGAGGACTAGGAGGATCCATTATGTTAGTATGATGAGCTAACCAGGTTTTGGCCTGCGAGATACAAAGTTTGGAGACTTAGAGAAAAAAGACTTAGGATGTCTTAGAAACTGAAGCAAACATAAATGACGTCACAGGTCGATTGAATACTAATATAATACAATCTTATGTACTAACTATAAGTGAAGAAAATAGTTTATTTTAGTCTAACGATATCATAAAGCTTTATACAATCCCACGTGTGATATCACACATGTTTGCTTTAGTTTGTATTTAAGAACTGATAGGGAGGGGTGGGCGTGTCTATAAATTTAAATAGTCTAAGGATTACACTGTATAGGTCAGACTAACGTAAGATAATTTTTTTATAATTATTTTGAGTGCAAATTTAAAATTTAACTTTCTATTTTGATTTATTTTATTTAAATACTCTGGTTCTTTAAAAAATTGCAAGATTACCCCATTGCACCCTGTAGATTTTTTGGATTTTGTTCAAAGTTTGTAAAATTAGAGGTAGTGTGATATTTACTGTCGTGTAATTAATTATGTAAAGGGAAAGCGAGCATAGATTTTGATTGAAAAAAATGTAACTCTCAACTGAAATTGAATGTTAATTATCATCTGTCATATTTATTCATAATAATATGTACAAATTTAACGGATAAAATGTTTATAGACAAATGACATCTGCACCATTTGTGAGACCTCCACCACTTCAAGATTATTCGAGTGAAGGAGATACAGATGATGAATAACAAAAATGGAAAATCGTGCCTAAATCTGCACGCTAGTGAATTTAGACGATGCTTACTTAGTACCTTAATTAAATTCGAATAAATATTTTAATGGATTTATTCCCACGGAAAATAGTTGGTATTATAAATAATAATTATGAAGCAAATTTTTAATGAAAGCACAACTGTCCTCATGAAGATTTTATAGTTGTGGTGGTTATGGATTTCTTTTAAATTATATTGGTTTTATATTATCTTTTTGCCACGTCTCCTTTTGCAACTTTTTTTAATCCCAATTGAGCTATTAATATTGTTTTTGGTTAGTTTTGTTTCAAAATAAACTTTGCTTAAAAATTGTAAAACTTTGCTTTATTTCAAATTCAGAGAAATTATAATAATTTTCAACTTTAAAAAATGCTAATTAACTTTTTTTTCATACCTATTTTAAATAGTTTGGGTTATCGGTGAAACGTTTCTTACATCTTAATATTATTTTAATTGTGTTAGAAAGATTCTCTATAACGAAATAAAATAAAAAATGTAGCATACTGCCTCTAAACTGTACAATTTCTAGAAATAATATTGTCAATTGATGATTTTTTAGATTGGAATGTAATTTGTATATGACGAAAAATTGTTTCTTCTTCTAAAGTTTATATTTTATATTTTTAAATGCCCTTTTGTTCCAAAGAAGTTTAGCAATGATGGATTTTTTTTTCACGACAGTATTGTGTTGAGTTTGAACCACTCTAAATAAAGTGCTACAATACGAATGAAAATTAAAACTTGACAGTTATTAAAAAATTATGCTGCTGGAACTGTAATTTTCCTCAGCCATTATTAGATGTGTAGTGTTTTTCCAGCTCTTCCTGTAGTCTCTTTTATTCCAATATTTTCGAATGCTTTGTTTTTGTTTTTCTCTTAAAGTATTCGGATAATTATAAAATTGTTATTTCAAAGTGATACTATCTGTTGGTGTTCCAGTTCTCATTAGGTTTGTTTCTAACAGTGAATTGTACTTTTGTTAAGTCCCGTGTTTTTTATCCTGGCCTAACGTTTGTTAGTTACTTTATCGTTTAGTGTTCTTGCATTAAAAGCACCTTGAACTGTGCAAGTTTTATTTTTCACAATGTTATATTTTAAAATTTGCAAATCTTATTACCTGTAACATTACACAAAAATGTGATTATATATTTTATTTTAATTGTAAATATTCTACATGGGCTGATGTAAATTTATCTATTTTATGCACTCGTTTTTTTGTTTTATTTATTTTCCATTGTTATTAGCAATTTGTTAACCAACAAATTTAATTTGTATTTTATAGTTATTTTAGAAATACTTATGAAATTTACGAAATTTTAAATATATACTATTGTTAATATACTTAACAGAAGTGTGTTATTAAAAAAAATTATTGAATAAAATCTAATCTCCATTTTTATTGTTTCATTTTCTTCAAACTCGACTATGGAAGGGGTCATGTAATAATGAATATTTCCATTTATGTTAAGGTGCCTCCTTGGCTAAAATGCTAAAAATACAAGTCAAGACTGTGCTGTTAATAATAAGTATTTTTAAGTAATTTAAAAAGTATTAATTAGGTACAAGCTTAAAATTTTGAAATTAAAGTTAATTTTAAACCATTAATGCTTTCAATAATTATGACCAATCACAGCGTTTATAGTGCTGGTCACATTATTGTTTTGAAATTAATTTTAATTTCAAAATTTGAAACCTATCACAATAGTTTTGTGTTTTACCTACATAATTTTTCTGGAATCTTAAAAATATTTATTATTAATAGCACAATCTTGAATTGTTCAAGACCTTCATTTTAAGCTGCGACAGAGGCGCCTTAATAGTATAGTGCGTGACTTGAGGATGGATGACTTAAATGGTGGGTGTAAACTAACGGATAAGAATACATTCAAGGGCCAGTTTTATACCAGAAAATTGCTTTTGGATCATAAGGTATGTTTGGTACCACAGTCCTAGTGCTACACTAACTACACTACTACAAATTTATTGGTGTAAAAAGTGGGTTGTGTAGCACTAGGACTGTGGTACCAAACAGACCTATAGTTGTGGGCCAAGAGAAGAAGGCAGTCCAAATAAAAAAATATTTTTTAAAAAAAGAAAGTTTAGAAAAATGGATTAAAAAGAAAAAAATAATTTTTTTTGTTTCTAACCGTAAAATTTCGAGACAATTGGGCATATGAAAGTAGGTCAAAATTGGATTTTTAAATATGCAGAAAACATAAAAAAACACAATATAAAGTTAAGTAAAAGCTTGTAAAAATTCATCGCCTCCCCGTTATAATTTCTTATGGATCCGCCCCTGGTTATTTTTTGCACTTTTAAATTTCAAATTTTACCACCTTTTAGCTCTGTTCTTTCAGCAGTTTAAAACCGTTTGCAACTATCAGACACATCTGTAGTTTTGAATTTACGTTATAAATATTAATCTGCGCATGCGTCTGACGGTTTTAAATTTTTCAAACTGGCTGAAAAAACAGCTATTTAATACATTACTATTTAGAAATATGGTAGAATGCAATCAAAAAACAGTTACATTTTGTGTTTGTTATTTAATCACATTTTTATTTAAAATTTAATTTAATTATTTATCAACTAAATTATCAAAAATGGCTATGTATGGTAAAGTTATAAATATTCTCAAAGGAGTGGACAAAAGGAGTACTCAAGATGAATCGCCCAAAGAAGTTTTCGATTATGGTAGATATTACAATCTATTTTTGCGTATTTTTAAATAATATTAAAACTTTAATTATATCGAGTTATTAAAAATCAATTAAATTATTTATTAAGCTTTTACATATATCATATTTTGAAACCTTATTCTGATGACGGATGGAAATAATCCTCTGAAAGCTTAATAAATAATTTAATTGATTTTTAATAACTCGATATAATTAAAGTTTTAATTAATATCAACGCGTTAATAATTTAACATTTTAAATATTTTTAAAGATATCATCGCAGCGAGAAACAAGAAAGCTACAAAGAAACGCTTGAAACGGCTTACAATGAAATCTCCTGAAACATACCGACCAATAGAATCTAAAAAATTTCGTGTAAATATAGCTCATAATGTTAACCAGAAACTAAAGCAGGCAGACGTTGTAAGTACATCAATTCCAAAATCAGACCCAAAAATAATAGAAAAACGAATTTCAATTAAAGTGTCTGAAATGAGACCATCGACCGAAGGAACAACACTAGAAGATTATAATCCAACACAAAACGAGAAAAATGTAAAAGAAATTTCAGTGAAAGAAAGGAAAACTCCAGAAATTGTCAAACGAGTTTCAGTTAAATTGCCAACCGAATCTGATACTAAACTAACTGGAGAACGAGAATCAAGAGATTTTGCATGTTTAGTTTCAAGTACACCACATCACACAGTGCTAGACAAAAAAAGAAAGTTTAGTTTAAACAAAACGAATTCAGTGTGGAATGTATCAGATAAATTACAAACTGTCAATTTGTCACGTAAAGTTGTCAAACCTGTAAAGAGACTTTCACTTAAACTACCAGACGAGTCTGGTACTGAAGAAACAGAAGATCGAGGATCAAAAAATTTTAATAGTTTAGTTGCAAGTACACCTCACCACAAATTGCCATGTAGAAGAAAGTTTAGTTTAAATGAAATGAGTCCAGTGTGGAACATATCTGATAATTTACAACCTGTCAATTTGTCAAGTGAAATTATCAAACCTGTCAAGAGAGTTTCAATTAAATCACCATGTGACTCAAAGGAAACTGAAGATCACACACCAAGAGAATTTACTGGTTTGGTTGCTAGTACACCATACCACAAATTGGTAAATAAAAAAAAATTTAGTTTAAATGAAATGAGTCCAGTAATGAATGTTTCTGATAAATTACAAACTGTCAAGGTACGTTTTATCTTCTTCCTCATTGTAATATTAAATAACAAATTAAAATTTTCAGAATTGTTTAATTGAGGAAGAAATAGATGATAGTATCGAAAACGAAGAGAATCTTTATGGATTGAAAGTAATGAAAGAAGCGCAACTTCCAAATTACATGAAATATGAAGCACCACCTTTGCCAACCTTAGATGCTAATTTAAATTCAGATGAAGATATCGCTTTAGATGGTGGACCAAAGTGGCATCATTGTAAGTAGTTGATTGTTTTCTTTGGTGGATAGTTATCTTAAATTATTATTCTTACTTTCAGTAGGGGCAGCATCAAGACTTGTTGCTGCTAGTATAAGCTACATGCCAAATGAAACAAAAAGATTGTTTGGTGTCAAACTTGAGATTGTTGATTTGAAGGAAATCTTTCCAACAATACATCCAAGGAACCTTAAAAGAACTTCTGCTAGTGCTGTTTGGACCAATGTGAGTTCTGGTTTCAGTCAGTAAATATAAGTAATAAATAATACCAATCATAGCAATAATATAAATAATAAATATAATAAAGCTTTTTTTTGTTAAGTTTTAACTTTTTTTTACAGTATCCTCTTAAAAGGGATATTTTTTTTGGAAAGAGGAGAATTTTCTGAAGGCACCAATATAATTTTTAATTGGCTTTGATAACGAATTAACATTTTAATTATGTTAATTAGCAATTTTGTATCAAAAATGCACAATTAAACACAGTTCAAAAATAAATCTTAAATATGTTCTATTCACCACAACTTCATAAAGGATGCATTTATTTTGATAAGATTTTAACGGTCTCTAGAGGAGGGGGTTAAAATAAAATTTGGTTTTTATAATACAGTAGAATTCGATTGATATGATCGGAATTTGCTACATACGATTTATAAACTGGTATAAAATGGTGCATATCAGGTCCGTAGCCAGGGGGGGCCCTCTGGGGGCACGTGCCCCCTCCGAAATGTTCAGAAAAAAAATTTTTTTTTGAAAGTAAAGGAAAATTTGTTTATAATAATAAAAATTCTCGGAAAGAGAACTACCAAAAATTTTATTTTTTACAATGCCCCCCCCCGAAATTAAATCCTAGCTACGGGCCTGGTGCATATAGAACCAAACCTGTGCTCGTCACCAAGCGCAGATCCAGATCTGTCTTCTGGGAAGAGAGATAATTGATTTACCAAAGTAGCGTACTGTGATTTTTATGATATGGAAAGCTGACTATTCAAAGGAAAAAACGTTGAATTTTTCAAAATCAAACCGTCTTAAATTAAAGGTACACAGGTTCTTCTGGAAGAAGTAAGTATTCCTAGTGGCGAAAGACGATTTGGTGGGGGTATAGTTCGGCGCAAGTTAATTAATTTATGTCTTAATTTCTGAAGGTTAACAAATAACCTAAGCTCTGCTTTTCCAAATTGATCCATATTCAGTGCTGTGCCTGATTAACAGAGTAGCAGAAGTAGCAAATGCACCAATAAACGCACCCGTGGATAAAATAATGCTTTTTTTTAATTCTTAGCATTGGCTGACAGACAAGCTCACGGGAGGTCAACGCGGCAGTAAACATAACATTTTTAGTATTATTTCAAAATTTGGACGAAGTAGGGTCAAAAATTATAAAAATAATGTGCGAGTATTGCATTGTTTAGCCCCGCCTATCCCTAAAGGGGCCTATAGACGATCAACTTGGTTGTCAACTTTTTGACGGCTATTGCCACAGACGAAACAAACTGTTGGCAACCAAGTTATAAATATCACTTCCCAGCAGGCCCGTAGCCAGGATTTAATTTGGGGGGGGGGAACTAGTAAAAAGTAAAATTTTTAATGGTTTTTTTTTCGAAAATTTTTATTATTATAAACAAATTTTCCTTCACTTTAAAAAAAATAATTTTTTTTAACATTTCGGGGGGTGGGGGCACGTGCCCCCAGGTGCCCCCCTTGGCTACGGGCCTGCTTCCCAGGATTGTATCAGCTTTATATCCGAGAATTTTCGTGGGTTGCAACATAGGTATTTTAATAATATAATAATAATTGAAAAACAATTGGCTTTCAACAGTAAAACTAGTGAATCAATAGTTTTTTTGTCATTATCGCAAAGGTCTAGAATAGAATTTTTTCATCCCTGATCATACGCGATGCTTTGCGGGGTGCAACGCTTATATAAAAAATTTCTTTGGGTGCAACTAACTCACCAGCGTTTTCTAGCCTGAGGGTAAAAGTATAAAAGTCCATTTGAAAGGTTAATAAAGGGGGCCCTTAATAAAGTTGGGGATCCATCCTAAAGGAAGAATGGGGAGGGCCTCTCCTCAATATTTTATGAAGTTGGCAAAATCACTCAAAAGTAGGCAATTTTTAATTAATTTAGTTGGCAAATTGGAGATTGCTCTCTCCTAAAAAAGTTAGTTGGGCACGTCCTGACCGTGACGTTCAATAAAGATAACTTTCATCGAACTGTATTTCTTCAATATTCAACGTTTTTATTTCTCCATAATTTTATTTTGCTTTGAAGGGGAAGGGAGCGGGTTCCTTGTAGAATCCTAGTAGTAATATAATTGAAAAAGTTAGAAAACGCTGCCCCCCCCCAAATAGATGTTAAAACATGGTCGGCACCATCAGGTTTCGCACACTAAATATCTAAAGTTTCTGATTTTTGGAGCAATGGGGCCTGTCCTCTAGGATCACCCTCTGAACCTATATCGCGGTTGTCAGATCCGTGCTATGCTATGGTGGCACAGAACCAAACAGGCAACAACAACTTTTGGTGCGAAGAGCACCAACCGCAGTTCTTCAAGTTCTTCTCTGATACATATTTGACAGGAAGTACGACGTTCTCTTAAAAGGAAATGGAAACGTTCTGCAAACGGAACGTCTGACTATGACATACGTCTACTCTCAGGTTGCTTCAAAAATAATGCTGGATCAGGCGCAGGAATATACTCTGCAGAACTTGACCTAAGCATAAACATATCAGTAGGTATATAATAAATCCGAATTTCAAGCGGAACTGTGTGCATATTGCACTGTCCAAAAATTGTTTAGGATATAGATGCATCCGGGACAAAAATATTTAGATTAAGATCACCTCTGGTTTGGTGTTTGATTATATCCAGACACTGAGTAAGATATTTAGCCAAGATGTTCTTTCTCTTTGCTGGGTTAAAAGACATTACGCTGACGAGGATAACGTCTAGTTTGTTGCCCCCCCTCTTATCTACGGCCTTGGCATGATCCGTAAATTACAAAAAATAAAACAATTTTTCAAAAAACAGTGACATCTCGTTAATCCATTCATGTGCACCACTCTCACTCAAGTTTTAATCAAAGTCTAATCATCTCTAATAAGTAAGTCACAAATATAAAACTTGGTTGAGATACTATTTTTATTGGTTTGGGAGGTAGAGCACACAAAAAATTCAGTGACGTACACACCCACAAACATTTCTTGATGTTTGGTATGTAATTTTTTGATTACAATGTTTTTCCAAAGTATAGTAAAGTTAAAATTATATTTGTTGATAAAAGTTGGGTAACTGTAACTTATTACAGCATCCGATAGAAATAACTGTTAATGTTATTGAAAATAAATTGATTTATGGAGAACGACAACGACGGAATGTTGTTGCAAAATAAAGATAAAAAATAGTAAACATTTGTACCTTGATTATAATTACCTACACCACTGGAGATGTGTCACGATAAGGCCGCCATCTTTTCCAAATTTTTGTACCAAGTGTGGGCTCGCCCGTTTTGTAGTTTTGACGTGAGACAAATTTAACCAATTTAATTATTTAATATTGACTTTTAAAAATCATTTTTCTAATTATGTTATAACAGTGTGTGTTTGTGATAAAGCAGAACATTGCGGTGTTGTATTGCAATTTAGATTTTAATTCATAATGGGTGAGTTTTAGCGACCGGTGTTTGGTTATAATTTATTTTAAATTACTTGCAAATTTTTATACTAATTAATTTTATGGCATGTTATCTAATCTTTAACTCTGCTTATTATTTACTTATCATTTATCACTTTTAGCTTTTCTTGAGTATGTGGATAATTGATTTTTTCCCAACTTTTTTGCCTTATTTTGAGACCCCTTTATTATCAGTACTAATATTTTGTTATAATAATTGAACAACGACCTGGTTGTGTTACAAATTTTTTTATTATTATTTTGCCCTATATTCATCTAAAAATATGTTTTGGGATGTAGTTGACGTTTGAGGGTGCCATAAAACGTTAAGGGCCCCAATTGTCAGGGCCTATTTTTAGACTGTTTATTTGTCGTGTTACTTGATAATTTAGCAATTTTGCATATCAAATCCTTGACCTGCTTGCTCCTTTTTAACCTTTGCTTGCAACTCGTATATCAGTTTTTTCGCCAAGTATTTTTGCGAAATATTGGCGAGGGTAGCCATAAACGGCATGAAATGTTACTTACAAACTTTTACAACAACTAATTTGCTTTGGTGTTGAATAATTAAATTTGCATAATTAATTTTTAAAAATCGAACACTAGTAAATTTCAATGAACCCGTCAGGAGAAAAAACTCTTCCTTAGTACTTACCAAATAAAATCGATATTGTTACTGCTTGCATATTATCAAAGTTTTACTGTCCATGTCTACGGTGATAAAACAATGCAATATCTTAATTCGGGAGCCAGGACCTTTAATAATACAAAGGCGGTGGTTATACAATTTATTATTCTGTGCGCAGGTGTTCGCGAATCAGAACTCGCTAATTTAATCAGACTTTGGATTTATCATTTACAATCTATTTGTGAATTTGACTAACTTACAATGTAGCTCATTAACTATAAAAATACTATAAAAATAGTTTTATGTAGAACCAATAAAACTTCAGCTCTTTCCTGGAAATATTGAGGTTGTTGATTTTTTGTTATGACTTAATTTCGATTGAACATTATTTTTAAACAATTGGGGTTTATTGCTGTGTATGTAAGTTAATGTATTTAAATCGTGATGGTATTTACCTTGGCCTAAAAAATATTGTATAATATGAATTTTTCTTTTCTCTTATCCGTCACTGTTAATTTCAATGTGAAGTGTACTCGTGGTAATCAACTTCAGATGTATCTCATTTGTTGGTCAGTTTCACTTTCTGAATTCATTTTGAGTTCAACCGATGAATACTTTCATTTCCTGGTTGAAGAACCTGATACAATTATTGTTGCAATTGGAGTATTTGCATTTGGACGTGAGAACCTTTTTGTTGAAAAGGAATTTGAAAGTTTGGAATCAATGTCAGGTGACAATTTTGTAGTATACTTATGATGACAATGGATTACAACAGCTCAATTTTGGTTCTCTGCATTTGACACCTTTTCCGTGATTTTGATTGGAAAAATCGGCAATCTATTTTTGTACGATATCGAAAACGAAAAAAGGAAAACTTGAACACAATACCAACTTATTAGAAGGTCATCGTTATTATTCCCACCTATGTTAATTTAACCTGATAAAAATAGAAATGACGATAGGTATATTACATCATGAAATTGTAAATATTTGAATTTTCAAGTTTTATAGAGTTAAGTTGCAGATCTCATTTTAAACGAGTAATAATTATTTTAATATTATGGTAATTTATGCATTTAAGTAAATAAATTTATGTATACTTAATTTTTTTGTTACATCAATGCTCACGTTTTGTATTTATTTCAGTACATACACCGTAAATCCATAAATGTATACGAATTCTGGAATTCTTATAATTGCATGTTTAATTTTTTACAAATTGATTTTTATTACATTTTCATTGTTGTATAATACTAACAGGAGATTCTAATGTTGTTGGCGTTATTAATCAGAAAATCAATTATTTTTGTTTCAATATAAGGTTGGTTTAAAAAAATTATTTTAATGATCGAGCAAATGGCATTATTAAGACAAAATAGTTTCTTTTATTAGCTCGTTATTCGCTTCGTTGCTTGTTTTGTCCCAGTTTGTTATTTGAATTTCATCACGACTTGGTCTTTAATTCATGAACGTAACGAGGACTATTTACATTATTTTTGTGTTAACATTATACTGGGAGCGTTTCAGACGCATAACTATTTGAGTTTCGCTGCGCTAAATTGTACTGCCTACAATAAGTTATGGAATTTTTGAAATGATTCGCAATGAAAATGAGATTGTTAGGAAACTGAAACCCAACTTATAAATATATCGAGTTCGAATAAACATTCATTAAACATTTGTAGTTTAATGTAATGTCGACCAATAGAGTACTAACCTCCTAGGCCAGGGATATAAAATAGGATGTCATCAGTGTGTCAAAATAAGACGAAAGCTTATGGATTCATCGTCGTTCAAAGTTAGCCAAAGGCTTTTGAACTAAAGGGTTGCACACAAGTGGAAAGTAAAAGACATAAAAGACGAATTTAATCACGTAGTTATTTCATAATAATCAAAATAAAATAGCGAAGAATGTAAATGAACACTTTAAATCTTCTTCATCCAATTGTGAGTCGATAAATGGTACCGATAAAATGCTGAAAAGATCTTTGATAATGTAAAACGACTCTACCTGAGAATTATTAAATGATGCTCCTTGTAAAGGTAAATAAAAGAGAAACATATTCTTACTTAATAATGTTTAAAAAATGGACAACATGGTATTGCTCGTACCAACATAATTTATTTGTTATTTAAATAGAGCGAAGCTTAAAATCACTCGTGTGGTACGGTTCTTTTTCCATCGGCGAAACCAAAAAAAAGTTTTTACTGCTTTAATTTGAACTGTTTGATAATAATAATTTGCATTAGTATGTTGAAACCAATAGGATATAAAAGTTTGAACTTCCTAAACCTGGTATCTCGAAAAACCATTTGCATTTTTGAATTACCAGGCATAACGGATACAGAAAAACAAAGTTCATGTGTTTCACAAACCAATATAGCGAGGAAAACTAACATTATGCAAATGCAACAATTCGCATCTTTTATAGATTGCAGGGCAAAATTTATTTGGCTTTGATCTTAACCTTTTGTTTACCCAGATGTACATCAGCTTCTCCCACTTCAAATTGTGGCGTAAGTGCCATTTGTTTAGAAAGTGCGGGCGTAACTCTTAAACGGTTAATTTTATCAAAATTATGGCAAAAAAATTTAGCATCTGTTTCTGTTACACTGTAAAATCGTTAAAATATTTGGAATGTAGCATAGAAGCATTTGCTCAACATTTCTCAGCCCTCCAGCTGACAAGAGTCAAGCTGTGATCACAGTGCAAATTTTGTTATTATCATGGCAAATTAAGGATCGATGTTCTATAATCGCTATGTTACTGTTAAAAGTTAAAACTACGAATTTTTTAAGTGACAAGTGTCGAGTTGTAAATCTTACTACCGATTTTGTAATCGAGAACCTTGAAGCATTTATGTTAAATAACACTTTTAGATAATTTAATTTATTTATGTACAGGTTTAAGATTAAGATGTTCGGAGGTGCTTAGGTGCACACTTGAGTCTGTCAAAAGTGTGTTGCTTTTTTATAGCGATGACTTCATTTAAATTTTGCCTTGTTTTATTTAGGCTTGCCATACACAAATAAAAACGTTTTTTATTTTTAAATACATGGAAGTCAAAGAAAAACGAAAGAATGAATTTGGGCAAGGAGAAGTAATGCGTTGAATCTTAATGCAATAATTGAGGAAATGATTCTTAATCACAAATGGAAGTTAGCAATAAAACAACTTAAAATGACGGGTTTCAACTTTATTATTGAATATTAAGTCAATCTTCATAATATACAGTATTCGTCATTATTCTAACAACTACATCTAGTTGCCTGAATATCGTTAAATAACTGTTCGTATGGAAAACATTTTACTTCTAAAATTTGAATGTGAATGTTCTTTTGATACTAACTTGCTAACCGTTAAAGTTTTGGCCGGAATAAGATGACTGGGCGGAGCTAATGTGCAGAAACGAAAATTCACTGGAACGTCCTCTCTCCACATTTACTGTGCAAGAATTTGGCTACCACTCTGTTATTCCGGCTGAACTTTACAGTTTTGCAAAACTGTAAACATTACAAGTGCGGAAAATAAGGTTAAATGAACTAAAATTAAATCACCCTCCTTAGCGCGAAACAGTAAAATTTCTGATAAAGGTTTCCTTTTTGCCGTGGTTTAGAATCCGTGTTCAAATTTCTTCTTGGTCTTCTCATAGAAAATAGCCTGTTTATTGTACACTATCTTCTTCTTTTACTAGACATGACGTCCAACTATACTAACATTTTATATGATCTACTAAGCAGTCTTGGTTTCAGGTTTGGCAAATGTTTCCTGTCTTATTTGTCCTCTCGAATCATCGAATTCTTTTATTTTCGATTCGATCACCAAGAAGATTTATTGGTACCAGAATCTCGTTAATTCATTCATGCGCGTCATATCTCACGGATTGACTTGAAAGATGTATATTGGAAATGTAGTGTTGTGTATCTGTTATTCAGGGATTTCCTTCTTTGTGTCACTTATGAAATGATGGTAATTCAACGATGGACTTCATAACGTTATCACACTCACGAGAGTAAAAGATAGAGGAGGAGGAGAGGCGTTGTTGTGTCGTGTTTGAAGTAAATTCCTGCTTTTGATTTTAAATAATAAAGAGGGCAAAGGAAAGCCTATGGCATGTTTTCAGTAATAATAAAATTATTTCCCAAGTGGGTTCATCTGTTACAAATCAAAATTGTTATCTACTATTATTATTTTCTACATTTTCTTATTTTTTTTCTACCTTTATGTTTAAATTGTTTTGATAAAATTTAATCAATGTCGTGGTTTAGTTTTATCTCAATTTTTTAAATAGTTGAGCAAATACTTATTACTCGTATTAGATAAGTTTTTCTATCTTTTCCTTTTGATATAGCATTACTTATGACCCAAATGAAGCGGAACAGTTTTCTTAATTGTTCAGCAAGCATTACTAAAAGAATTCGGAATTTTCGAAAGGTAAACCTAAAATTACCTTCATGCGTGCAACGAACGGTCAGACATTTGACAATTTAAATTACATTCTATGTACTTCTCTCCTATCCCCGTGCGGTAAATTGTTAGTGATTGTAGAATAAACTGGTTAGTCATCAAGCGAAGTTGGACGGAAAGGAGTGTTCCACTTGTTACCGCAATTTTGTTTTCGTAATTGTTAAATCATAGTTTATTTATTGGCTATTTTAAATAATACCTTTTTACAATAAATTGTGCATTGTGTGAAAAGTGGTTTTATACAGTGTGGACACGTTTGAAATTTTGTAAGAATATTTTGGATTTTTTTGGGTGTTTCGGATTTTCCACTTTCAAAATAATAAACCTTTTTTTTTTAATTAGTAACTCAACAATGAAGAATTTTAATAAAGGTTTTATTTCCAAAATTTTCTACTTGAATAGTTCCATTCGAATTAAACAGTTGATTAAAAATTAAGTTTGATTAATTTGTCATAATACCATTGCTAATCTGCTTTTATGGCTTCATAATAAAGCGCAATTCATTTAGAAATAACTGAAAAATTTATAATTTTTTTATGTTATTAAATTTGTCAGAGTAATTTGAATAAGTGCAACGTCACTTGCCTAAATTTAGTGTGTAAAAAAATTATAATACTTTAACTTTGTATCTTGTATTAATCACGCACATCCCATACAATCATTTTACTATTCATTAAAAATTCTATAGACTATTTTGAACATCTTGTCTCTTGACTTTTATTTATCTCACATTTCTATAATGGCAAATTTAATTTATTAATATGTGACTCATATCTTGTTTAAATGACGTGAGTCTTGCTTATTTTTTCTATTAATCCTTTCAATTAAGCAATATTGGGGTAATAATTGGTGTAACGATAACTTATTTTTGTATAACACGAACCAGTTTGATTAAGGACGAAAAATTTCAGAACGAAATTAACGTAAGGAAGTATTGACGAAAAACGACTTTCGATTTTAAAAACGAAATCAGTTATTACAACTTTTTATTGTCGATTCATTAAATAAGTGAAAATGAAAAATAAAAGTAAAACTAAACTGGACAATAAAACAGCCACTCAAGATTTTATTATATCCGAAAAGGGTACTCAATATGTTGAAAAGAAAATTAATGCGGAGAAGGACGATAAGAAATTGAAAAAGGGTAAGTTAACTTATTTTAAACTTTTGGGAAATTTTTATCAGGTGGTATGAAAATTATGTTATAATTTCATCACTTTTGATGAGTCTGTTATAATTAATTAACGACTGTTATAATTTTCGATAAGACAAACGTGGAATTGTTAATTTTTTCGTAATCCTTTTAACTAATTTTTATCTAGAGTGTTTAAGGCAAGGGCATATTATGCATCGAATTTTTCATAAATTAATCAATTTGATTGACCTTAGACCTAATATGATTTGCCACAATTAAGCAATGGATGTGGTATTTATATTTACAAACCGATAAGATATATGGTGCTCTTAGATTTTATTTCCTTTCGGCTAAATATAATTGATTACCAATAAAAATATTCATGCATTGATTATTATTAAATGTAATTTTATAAATTTTATGAATATCCCTATTGAACTAAATATTTCGTTGTCACGTATATTTTCTTAAAAAATATTTTAACTTTTTTATAATAATAATTTTAAATAATAATAACATTTAAAATATTTTTATTATGTGTATAAAGTTACTAATACGTAAAATAAAATTATTTATGCATCGATTTAGGTTTGGATTAAAATTGCAATGTAATTTAATTTGAGCTGCCATTATTACAAAAATCTAAAGTTATTTAAACCAAATGCTACAAAATTTAAGGTAATCTACAGAGCCATGTTATAAGAGGGGTGAACTGTAAAAATTAATTAAAATTAATCGGTGTAATTGCCAAACATAATTTATTAAAGTTTTCTAATTTGATATTTCTGAAATACTGTCCTAGTTTCTAGTAGATTTGTAGATTCAGGAAAGTTTAAATCAATTTTTGAAAGTTTTCGTATGTTTATTGACTATTCTTCAAGTGTTTATCTTATCTCATGGTGGTTTCAGGAAGATAAATTAATCACAGAGACAAATCATGTGAATTTGGAGGATATTTTACTGACTTACTTGAACAAATAATATTCTGTAAAGTAATTTATAACAGTGTGGTCTAAGTAGTGCAACTTGATAAACATATCACTAAAATATTAAAAGTTGATACAATGTAAATTATACGAAATGTATAATTTTATTCACAAACGTTTTCGCTATACTATAGCATCGTCAGGTGACTAAACAGGACAAACAGCAGGTCAAGTGACTGTGACAGGACAAACAGCAGGTCAGGTGACTGTTTAGTCACCTGACGATGCTATGGTATAGCGAAAACGTTTGTAAATAAAATTATACATTTCGTATAATTTACATTGTGTCAACTTTTAATATTTTAGTTCCAAAAGTGTCGATACACTTTTGGTTTGTCTAAAAAATTGTGATATTCTGTGAAGTGTTTCAATGTCGTGCAGCAGATTCCAACTTCCTCGTTTTAGATATTTAGAACTATTCTAATAACGAAACTTTCAGCTAGCATTCAGTTTTCGGACTATCTAATTTTGGATTTTGACGTATTCAATGATTATAAAAAATTATTCTGTTTTTCGATGCTTCATGGGTTTATTAACTGAATTTTAACATTATTATTGTTCTTCTTCAACTTCTCCCTATCCATTTCTTTTCTATTGTCTGTCTTTAGACTGGTCGGTTGCAGCTGTCAAGGCAGTCTTCATCTGTTCATATGTTTTGCTGTCCCCATCCATAATTATTTTTGGTCATTAGCAATCTTTCGATCCAAATTTTAACCCAATGAAATTTGATATAAGAAAAATCATCACATTTAGAAGGGAGGCTTTCAACAAAGTCTCTTTTTGGGAAATTTTTGGCACATAAGGTTCATTCGTGTAAAATTTCAAGGTTGTAGTTGTTATGTTTTGGACTATGCGTTGATGAATCAGTGAGGAGAGTTATATTAACATATAATAATATTGACAAAAATTTCTTACATATTTCATCTTGATCATCTGAAGTCAAAGTTTTATAATTAAAATTCTAACAGAACTTATCTAAAATATTAATATATTTTTTACAGATAATTTTGTGCTCTTCAATTTTGCCAATTAATTCAATTACTGTTAGATTCTAGAGATTATCTCGTTTCTCTCTAATTCTTCAATAATAATTTTTTAAATAATACTTGAAATGTAATTAAATTTTATGAAAAATATAATAATTAGTTCCATCAGTATTATTGCAATGTTAAGAATGCCTGACCTTTAATCTTGACACAGTGGTCAAGGTTTTTATGTTATGTCCATGAGGTATTTATTCAATGCTGTGATTTTATATGTGGTTACAATATTATTTCTTGATACTAAAAATAATTTTGGGCGAACAATAACTTAAATTTAATAAAATATCATTGTGATGCTTTGCAACTTCAGATTTTTTAGTACCAAAATTTGCTTTTTAATTTTAGTCATACCGTTTTACGTTCGACATGGTTAATTAATGTTACATTAATTGCTACACACTTGTTAAAAAGTAAATTACAAGTTGGAAACTAGAACATTTTTATTTTGTAAATGAAATTTGTTAACTTTCGCTATTACATTAATTTTTTTACTTCTAGTATTTTATTTCAAAGGAGATTGGCATGAAAATATTTGTTGTAAAGAACATTGTTATTTTGTTTTAAATTACTTTGAAAGAAGAGTAACGACCGAAATACTTTGCTAGCATTGCAAAATTTGCATAAAATCGTACAGTACGGGTGAATCAACGATAAAGGTTGTTGCTCGGAGCATTTTTTTTTTAGGTTTTGCTTCATTTATATGGTATCAGATACGCAGATCTTATAGGAGTTTTGCAAAACCTAGTGTAATTCAAAAAAGACCTCAAAACTTCCATATGGATTGCTTATCTTTTTACAATATAATCAAAAGTTATACCTAAATGTTGTATTGTATTTTTTTATTATTTTAATGTTTTAATTGTAACATTTTATTATTTTGTGTTTATTAATTTCCAGTGAGTTGCATAACTAGGTACATACAATAGAAACATTCTAGTTTTAACACACAAGCAGTACGAAACCATCTGACCTTGTTTTCAGTATTTTATTACATGGATGAAATAATCATTGCGGTTCCTCAATTTTATTTCGGAATAGATAGTTTTGAGTGTCTGGAACATAAACCTACATTTTTATAGCAAATAACGTAGGATTTGTATGTCGAGTTATTTTAATTGCAAGAACCATTTCTGCAATTTACGCTGTTAAGAATTTTAGAATTAGGTTTTATGACATAATACAATGATGGTATGCCTTCAAAATAACTTGTATTTAAAAGTTCACAATTTAAAAGATTTTGTTTAATGTTAGATTGTCATGCTGGTTAGTAATTAACTGATTACTTTCAATTCAAGACCAAATAACAAGTCACTACAAAGTAAATTAGGACCTACAGCTTAACGTGGAATACGAACCACGGTGCCAATAGTTTAGCAGTAATAACTAGGAATCTAACCTACATCTGTACACTTTTATTACTTATAATTTGTTATAATTATTTTTAGTGTTAGTAAACATTGAGTTTAGGATTCGTTGCATTTCTCTAATTCGATTTCTTTTATTTAATTGGTAAAATCCGAATTACTAGTTGAAATTTGAAACTTATTTAAAATTACTATTAGACTTTCACTTACCATTTTATTTCTTTTTAATAACGGGGGTAATATTAAACATAATATATGAAACGCGAGAATGATTAATCAAAAAAGTTAGATGTAATTTATAATTAAGTGGGTATTTTAAAAAATGCACCCAAGCAAGCACTCTTAATTTTAATGTAAGTGCATTTTTTGTGTGGGTTCTTTTCGTACCTACTTAAAATTCTGCCTAACAATAGTACATAATAACAATCGTAGGTTAAGCTGAATTCAACCATAAATTTACCTAATTTCAAAATGAATTTATTAAAAACAAAAACCATATCTATTCGTGTTATTTGGTCGTAAAATGGAACGAATAATAAATTGTGCACCCAAGCAATGCTACTTGTATTTTTATTCTTGTCTCATAAAAATTAATTCAGGATTTCATTTTTCTCATTATTAAAATTGTACAGAAAAATTTGAAACCGACGTTGAATGTTTGTTTTGGAATTAGTGTTTTTGCATTTTAACTTTCTTGTTTTAATTTGTTGTAACTGTTCTTACGTTCGATACATCAAACTTAAATTACCACTTTGATACATCAAATCACTTTTATGTTTTGCTTATTGGATATCAAAGTTTGTGGCCTAGCTGTATTTTGGTTACCGAATTACAGCCTACTGTTCAGTTACTTAATACCGGCAAATCTTCTGTAATATAATAATTATGTAAATAATTCTTGCCCACATTAATGTTTTTCCTTGCACATAATTTACAAAAAAAGTTCGGGATACCTCAATTTTTAATAGTATTGTCAATATTTTTTTAAATTCTAGTAATTTAAAGCGTTTGAAAGAGCCCCCAGTAGCGTGTCTTCCACACAAATCGTTGAATATAATAATTTAAAATTCGTAGCAAGTGGATCTTGCACGAACGACGCTCAGGCGAAAACATTGAACAGATGCGTGAAATTGTGGTTGCAAACAATACCATCAGACACCGTGCAATTGCATCCAATATTGATTCACGGCGTCGTGCATTCAGTAATTGGTAGTTAGAGAACGTGCAAGCTGACGACTAATTTTACAAGAAAATTATCTTGAGCGACAAAGCGCATTTTCACATATCTTCCAAGAGCAACCATGCATTCACGCAGTCACCGTTTGGTACACATTGTAAGGTTGGATAGTAATTTTTGAAAACAAATGGTTGATCTGAATTTGGATGACATGTGATTTCAGTACATCTACTACCCATCTTATGAAACTTTGGATGGAAAGCCGTCAAAAGAGCTCATACCTGCCAGAATAGTCAAGACATCCATTTAATCTACGTCCAAAAAACCATACTGGAATCCACTTTTCGTTGTGTCTTTCAAAAGTTAATAAATCGATACAACTAAAATTTAATCAAATAACCATTTTATGTTTTGCTAAATAAAATAATAAATACTTAAATTAAATGAAAGCTTTCTGTTGTATCGTACGTGGCTTCCTTGAAAACTAAAGATAATTTTGTTTTAGTTTAAAAAGTTATTTCGTATAAAAATAATAAAACACAACGTATAAAACATTGACATATTTTGCATTTATCTTATGCAATCTATTATGATGGATAGATTCATTCATAACTTGAGCTACAACATGAAGTATAAGCTAAGAGTGCTCTTCAGTATAGGTAGCAAAAATAGTCAAAGACATGAATCATAAAATCTTACTGCATGATTGCGATTTTGGCTTTAACCATAAGATCTAACTTCATCAGGTGCATGGTGGCTTATAATGCCCCATGCTTTGATCTGTCAACTACATGAAACTATACGAGTTTAATTAGAAACTGCCCCGAACTCTTTCTCAAATACGCAGCGGAAGTCAGCCGTAAGAATTACGGTACAATTTTAAAATGTTTTTTAACATCACTAAAATAAAACAATTTGGTGATTGTTGTATCAATTTGACCCAAAATACCTACTTGAAAATTCTATTTAATTTATGCCTACATAACCAAATTCAGATAAATTGTAATTTAGTTGATTCTAATGCTGATTCAGCTTAGGATTAAGCTCTTATGAAGTTCTTGTTTTATATTAACTAAATTTAAGTAAATCAACAGCTTTTTCCAAATTTAAAAGCTTTCAGCTGTTCGATATTTTTCGTTTCAAAAAGGTAAATGGGACTTCTCGTGTAGCCAAAACAAAAAATATTATTTAACAAATTACAACTTCTTATGAAATTGATTTTTTTGCTCCGCTAACTAACAATATAAATAACTAACTATTTTGAGTATAATAATATATTTTATATATATACAGGGTGTTCCGGCGATTAGATGTGAGATGATGAAAGAAGTCACTTTTTTTTTAAAAAATTTGTCCTAACTCAAATCTTCAGAATTAATAACAAAACAAGAATTGTAAGAAGTTACTAAAATTATAGGAGTAATTATTTGTTATAAATCATTTGCACTAATTTTAATTCTGATCAATATAAAATAATTATGTAAAATATAATAATAATTATAAGAATAACACTATTTTGTTGATATCATTATTTTTGCGTAACATATCAGTAATTTATTATACATCATACATTTTTAATATCGGTTATTTTCTATGGGAGTGACGTATGTATGTATTTTAAAATTATATACCAGGTTCTACTCCAATATGCATTTTTAAAGAACAGTATTGCTATAATTTTGTTGCAATTGTTTTTCTACCATAAAAACCCAATAACCTAGTTTTGGGAAGCATTCGATAATTTTCTTTGATGATATACATAAGTCGAATTTAATTTTGATAAAACAAACTTCTCGATTACGTTTTATCATGTTTAATTCTTGACACGAACATTTTCTTGAATGATTGATGAATTTGAATTAACACTCAATTAAAGCCAATTCATAATTTATTAATCTTACATTAAGTTTCAATTTTTGAAACAGTCAAATTTCTTTAAATTTTTTTTTTCAATTTCGTGATGCACAGAACATAATTTATTTATAACGTGGGAGAATGAATCGCTTCTACCACTGTAGGATGAATGCAATTTAATCAGATTTTTTACATTTTTGGAATTTGTGTGGGTACAAAAGATTTACCAGAAAAATTTGATTAGGGCTATAAAACGTTTTCTGTGTTGGAAACGATATAAAACGGCAACAAAACTTTACAGTTACTTTTAAAAAAATTAATTGACTTGTTGAACTGCAAATATTTTCTAATTAGTTTTAATAATGAGGCATCTGCCAATTTAAAATTATTTTTGGCAACTTCCTTCATATTGAATAATTCATAAACCACGATAGTTTATTTAAATTTTTGTGCTATCTTTTTTATTAATTATTTCAAATTTATGTTGTATTCTATTTTTTTTTGTGCTGCTATTTTTAT
The DNA here is from genome assembly GCA_905340355.1 of Rhagonycha fulva. Lineage (NCBI taxonomy): Eukaryota > Metazoa > Arthropoda > Insecta > Coleoptera > Cantharidae > Rhagonycha > Rhagonycha fulva. Next base: position 9,440,503 of record HG996559.1, read on the forward strand.
CAATTACGCGCCGAATGTGCGTAGTACATTATGTTCTAGTTATTTATAACAAATTTCATTCATGTTTTATAATAGGTACATAGTTTAGTTTAGGACATCTAGTTATTTCAATCAGAGGTGGCGCCAACATTTTGTTCTCACATTATGTGCGCATTTTAATTGCAACTGGTTGATTAATCTTCTCTCTTTCCCCCTTACACAACTAAATTATATTTCTTCGTTTTAGCCCTGTAGTGACTTCTCTTCATAGTGTATACCGTATATAAAATTTCTGACTAAATAATTAAGTCGCACCGAGTCTGAATGTACAAGATTTGAGTCGGTCTCAAGTCGTAATTAACTGGCGGTCGCAATTTTTATTCCATCAGCCTCAAATGCCGAGGTTTGATGGTTGTTAATTCATTGAAATCGATCAATATCTTTTTAAGATAAAAGTTTTGACTGTACTAAACGCTCCGCAAGAAAAGTAGTACCTTCAAATTACTAGCTTAATCGTTGACAAATGATGAACGTGAACTATGACCAAAACTTTAGCTATGATTAATTTTGCACTTACTCTGTTCTATGCTATGATAACTGACATAGATTAAAATATTTATTTGAAGTGTGAAATATGAGTAAGTTTAAATCACTTTAATATACCTTAATTACTCATGATGTACCTATATTGATCAAGTACTGATGAGTTGTTGTGGGACAGCCAAATTTCAGTCAAAATAGCTAAGTGTAAATGCTTAGTAAACTAATAATAATTTATTGTTATAAAGTCTTTATTACAGAGGAATTAAATGTATTAAAATTAATTTATGCACTTGCAACTTCGAGAAAATTTGATCAATTGCCAGATCGATGGGGGGCTTTATACCCAAGCAATCCATCTATACCGCACACACCAGCAGGTTTTAGTAGGTGCTATTATACTGTATGTATAAGGACAGTTGAAGGATTTATTGATGTTCAAAAGACGTTAATACGTGATAGTTTTTATATGAAAATTTATACTTCTAAATGTAACCCACAACCATTAAAACTTAACAGTTCATATCTCAATAAAAATTGTATGATCTAATTAATTATAATGGCATAGAAGCTAAAATTGATTAGAGTTGACGTTGCTTCCATTAAAATTACTGATAATTTACAATTTTTCTTTTAAATATTATTAATTCTTTAATATTTTATTACAGGCAAAACATTGTGTCAAGCTTGCAACAAGAAATGTTCTGGAGAGGTGCTTCGTGTTCAAGATAAATATTTTCATACTCAGTGTTTCAAATGTAAAAAGTGTAGTAGATCCTTAGCACAAGGAGGCTTCTTCCAGAAAGAAGGATCCTATTTTTGTACTAACTGCTACCAAAATACTTTTGGTACTAAATGTGCTATCTGTCAAGATTATGTGGAAGGAGAGGTAATTATTTCAAATTTAAGTATTTCAGTAATTTTTTAAGAAATTTGTTTCCAGGTCGTTACTGCTTTAGGCAAAACTTATCACCAAAAGTGCTTCACTTGTGCTCGTTGCTGTCAACCTTTTCCATCTGGTGAAAAAGTTACTTATACAGGAAAGGAGGTTCTTTGCCAAAAATGTGTTAAAATACCAATTCGTACGAGTACAACTTCACCTCAGAAAAGTCCAACATCTAATGGTCCAAATGGTGAGTTCTAGTAAAATTATTTTCTATAAAATTTAACTCTTCCTGTTTAGTTTTTACGTTTTTACTTCTTGGGATGTAATTTACTTGTTTTTGATATACATCTTCCGTATTTGGTTTTAATACTACAAACTTTGGTTAAAAGACATCAAAACCACTTTTGCTAACCAACTGATAAATATAACCACGACCTGTTACAGCCACAAGTTGATAAAAGTAGGAAGTTATAAAATTTATTTTTATTTATTTATAACAACATTACAATTTCTAAATTATTGCATTTTTTAGACTATGCTACTTCATTTGACTCTTAAAATTTCCAATAACTAACTTTTTATTGTTTTGAAATGCAAATTAGTACGGTTTTAAAACGGCAAATGTATTAATTTATGTTGTTTGTTTATTTAAATGTTTTACTTAATTTCCATAGTTTTTTTGAATATTTTTTTCTCCTGTTCAGTTTTTTGTTTCAACCTCTTGATGAATATTAGCAGCACATATCAATTTTTATGGTGTGGATTAATTCAAATTGTTCTAAATTGATCATTTAATGAGTTAGGATTGCTTAGTTTAATTTGATTATAAAAAATAAAGTACGTAAGCTAATTTAATTAACTGTTTTTTTGAGCTTATTGGAACTGGAGTTATTGTACTTCCAATTTTAATTAAATCTGATTAGATCAAAAAATTTTAATCATTGAAATTTGATTTTCATAAAAAAAACTTGAATCCGAAATCCTATTTTTCTCTAAATGGTCAAGATATCAAAAATAGACTTTAAAAGACGAACATTTTTAAATTTCTCTTCTTCAATTCCTAAGTAAAAAACTTTATTTACCCGCTTTAATTTGAATTTCATTTTTTAGTTTAAAATGCAAATTGAATGTTGTAGAATGTGCCGGTTGCCATGAAGAATTGAAGGAAGGTCAAGCCTTAGTAGCATTAGATCGTCAATGGCATATTTGGTGTTTTAAGTGCGGTAAATGTGGAATTGTTCTTCATGGCGAGTATATGGGACGAGATGGTATACCATTTTGCGAACGTGATTACCAACAACAGTTTGGAGTTAAGTGCGCTTATTGCACAAGGTTTATTAGCGGTAAAGTTTTGCAGGTAAATCTTTCTACATTTTTGGTAGTAGCACGAGGATCGGGCCCAGAAGATTTTAAATTTATTAAAGAAAACTTAACGGGATTTGATAGATAATATTAAAATGAAGCGTTTAAGGTGAAGATTAATTTCAAATATCGACCGTAATGACCGCATTGAGTAATGACCATGAGAGCAGTTTAGGGGTATTTTTACCCTTAAAAGAGAGATACACAGGTCGAGCTTAGGTTAGTGTTAGGAATCAATATTTTTTTATGTTAATTGCGAGCTGTCAAGCTAATATATTTTAACTTTTGAGAGGGTGGGCAGAGATTATCTCATTGTATTAGCCAATACACGGTATTCACATGTAATTTTGGAGAAAATTAGGATCTATTTTCAATGTTCTTCAAAATTTTTGTTTTAAATTGCTTTTTGGATTATTAACCATCATCCTGTCAGTAGAAAATTATTAAATCCGTGGGTCCGGTTTTCACGCAATCCCCCACTTCTTTGTATTAAATAAATGACTAATTTAATTTGAAGGCTGGGGATAATCATCATTTTCATCCAACTTGTGCTCGATGTACTAAATGTGGTGACCCATTTGGCGATGGTGAAGAAATGTACTTGCAAGGTGGTGCTATATGGCATCCTCGGTGCGGTCCTGGACCAACAGAAAATGGTCAGGTTTTGAATGGTGCTGGAGAAACTAATGGACATTTGACTGATTGTGAATCACGCACTGGTGATATTTCTGGTAGAGAATTTGATCGTATGAGTAGTTCTGGCGTTAGCGAAATGCAGGTAATTTATTGGTTATTTTTTATGTTGCTTTTAGAATTTGATTTTTATTTAATTTGTTTGTGTTTATTATTTCTGTGTGTGTGGTTTTATTTTGGTTTGCATGATTATTTTCAGTTTTCCATGCGCTCACGAACCCCTAGCTTAAATGGTTCATTGTACAGCCCTACTAGCATGTCTAGAAAGGTTAGTTATGTTTTTAGTTTGTTTTTTTTTTTTTACTTTATTTGACTGTATTTAAAATATTTACACATGTTTCAAGTTTACGAATCCTTATTCTCCCCTCCTTTGGTTACTCTTTTATTATTTACCTCCATTTTCAGGTGTAAAATTTTACCCTTCCATCCTTTATTGAAGATAGTCAAAATTCATATCAATCATGTGTAAATTTAAAATCATAAATTGTTGAATTTGTAATAATGTGAAACTCTTCCAGCATTATAGTTACCGGACTCCGTCACCAGGCTTGGTGCTTCGCGAATATAACAAAACAGGATACGGTGATGACATATCTAGAATTTACACTTATAGTTACCTTACGGAAGAACCCAGTTTGGGTTACTTACGTAGACCCATCGATCCATATGATAAAGCTCCAATTTCACCTCATTTTCATAGGCCTAGCTGTAAGTTCATATCTTTTTAAATCCTTTTAACAACTTTTCTTAACTTACTTTTATGATGATTGTGTAGCACAAAACTCTTTTCGAAGTAGCCAAGGAAAATCGAAAGCAAGTTCCAAATCGGGTATGAAAGTTTTAGTCGATTCAATACGAACAGAAACACCAAGACCTAAGTCTCCTCACATGAACAACGAAGAGCCAATTGAACTTGCCCATTACCCAGATGCTAAACCACCCAAACCTGGTGAACAACCAAAAATTGAGCGGGATGATTTTCCTGCCCCACCTTATCCGTATACAGATCCCGGTAGGTTTTAATTGTTTTTTCAAGCTTTTTCAGAAAGTATAACTTTTGATTTGTTGTTAGAACGCAGGAAAAGATGGTCGGATAGCTATAAAGGCGTACCAGATTCTGACGGAGAAGATGAAATAGATGATATAAGTAGGGAATTGAAAGATGAACAACTGAAAAGGGAAGAACAAGAGTTGAGTAAAATTGCAACTGGAATTGGAAAAGTTTTCTTAAAAAATGTCCAAGAACGTGAAAAAATGAAGCAATGGAAGGCTGCTCATTTGGATCCTAGAAATGCATCAAGGTAAATTTGACACACAAACATTGTGTAATATCCATGGAATTAAATATTGAAAAATATTAAAACTTAGCTAGAGTGACATTTCCTTCTTTAATTTTTTGAGTGGGAAAATTAGTAATTTTGTTATTATTTTGTTCAGAACGCCTTCTGCAAATAAGGAGCCGCATTATAAATTGCGCTATGATTCTCCTGTTGGTGCAAGTCCATCTCGTAATGCTGATCATCCTAAACCATTTGAAGAAGAAGAATTTGATAGGTCTCTTAGTTGTCGTTCATCTGTGGGCCGCTCGGTAGGACAGATACCAAATTATAACGGTGAGCAATTTTTACATTTATTATCAGGTGGCAAAATCAGTTCTTTGGAATTTTTTTTGTCGTAAAATTCATAAATAAATTATTATGTAATAGAAGTTTATAAAAACATCATACACTTATTTTTAATGAATAGTTTAAAGCAAAGTTTTAGCAACAATTGGCAGTAAATTAATGAAGGTGAGGAGGCATGCAAAATTTTTGAAAACGTTAAAATTCCAACATAAATTAGATATCATGGAGCTTTTAAAAGAACTTTTTGCATGATCTTAAGTGTGTGTTGTAATTTTCAAGGTAACATTTTCTCTAAAAGTTTAAAATTACAATAATAATAATTGTAAAACAAAATATGAAAATTGCTGTTTTTCCGATTAAAACTTTTATAATCAAGTTTTTTCAAAATTTGTACATATTTTCTTGTTAATTTCTTACTTACAGAACATTTGTATTTATTTTTCAAATTTTTTTCACTTTTTTCCCAAAGAAGTATTTTGTCATTTGCACTAGCTTGCTGGACATTGATTTAGCTTTTAGTATTTTAAATCCACCTGTTAGTTAACTTTTTCTTCGGAGCTTTGTTTAGTAACTCATATTTAATGTTGTCCACTTCTAGAATTACACAAATATTCCGCCGATCTTAAAATTGAGATGCCTCTCTTGGTTTAAAATGCTAAAGATGCAAGTTAGGACTGTGAGGTGACTGTGAAGTGAAAAACCAAAAATTGATTTTCTTCGACTTCAATCGACAGTAAAAGTTTAATTTTAATACTTATTGCAAAATAAACTGCGTCAGACGAATTTTCTCAGCAAAATACATGAGAATACGTCGAAAAAGCGATGGATTTCCGATATTGAATTTTTGGGGTGAAAAAAAATTCAAAGGTGTTAATCTATCGTTTTTACACAATCTAACTAAAATTTCCAAGTCGTTTTAAACATTGTATATGACACATTTGGATGCGCATAGTGCGAAAATCGCATTTTCAGCTTTCGGAAAAATTTGGAGGTCATTCTAAAATTTCAAAATTTGAAGGCTGTACCAAAATAGTTTTATATTTTCCCTACATAATTTTTTTGGAATTATTTAAAAATATTTATTATTAACAGGACAATCTTTGTTCAAGACCTTCAGTTTAAGCTATACGAGAGAGGCGCATTAAGCAAATAAACAAAAACTTATTTATGTATGGATTTCTTTTTTTTTTTCATTTTGGCAAACATTTTTGTACAAGTCTGGAAGTAAATGACAATTGAATTACTGAATCTAGAACTGGACAATCTCTTAATCTTTCAAGTTTTTGATCACTAGTTAGTCCTGTTTTTCTTAGTTTTTATTATTTCTTAGCACTGTATAAATAATAGCCATTTATATTAGTGAAAGTTAACTCAAAATTTAGTTTTGAGAAACAAAGCATCTATAAAAAAATGAATTCCCTGACTTCAATAATTTTGTCTTATTAGTATTTTTCATAGAAGAATGCTAACAATATTGTAAATTTAAATAAACTATTTAAAATTATTTAACACTAACTTAAAAATGTGCACAAAATTTTGAATTCAGTAAACTATGAAGTTAAAAAAGCAACTTGTATTTTGTGAATCTTTTACTTTATTACAAAAAAATTTTTTTGGGATTCAATATAAATTTGTAGATTTTTTGGTAGATCCAGAAAGATAAAATCTTATGAATAACATTTTTAATAAAAATTAAAATAGCAACAGCAAATTGCATTGGCACTATCGAGCACGCTTTGGCTTACTGTTTGAAGATTTTCTGGATCTGCCGCTTGCCTATTTTTAATAACATATCCTTCATGTACCATGTAAATTAATTGCACATCTTTTTATTTCAAAATAGGTATTCTGGTTCAAATTAGAGCGACTTCCTGAAATAATAAATAAAGTTTTAAGGTGTACATATTTCTCAAAGTATCACAAAAATTTCGTAAAATATCAATAAAGTAATCATATTTGAATGGGAGCTGGGGTTGATTACAGTTAGGGCAGGTTATTATGGGGTATAAATCCACAATTTAATTATTTCTGACATAATTGCACGTTTTTTTAAATTACATAATTGTTAATTATTATGTACAACTTCCGGTTATGCCGGAAATGAATGCACCAACTTTCTTATTTTAAATGGAATATCACTATTTATAGCGAATTGAGCTCCAATTACTTCATTTATAATTAAACCATTACCAATACTTCAATAATTTCATATTTAATAAAAGTTTTGAGTAAAAGTGTGATTTCAGGGACAAATTGAGAAAGTGTACTGCCCGTTTTTATTCAAAAAGCATAAAAATACGAACGATCTATAGAGACAATTTTTTGGGAATTAAGTTTCCTACAAAAAAGTCCGCGACAGCAAAATAGAACTGATAGAATTTTTTGAACAACCTGAGAAGTATGTACACCAAATTTAAAAAACTGCACTATAATAATAACACATTTGTATACACAGTGTTTTCTGCATGTAATTTATTTTATTTTTACCGCAAAAATTAAAATAGCTTTTTTTTGTTTACATTTTTGCTTTTTTATGATTTAGTAGTGTCTTCCCTTCGATATGTGCCTAGGCCAGGATACGGACTAAAATCGGCAACATTGCCTGCAGGAAATGGTTATGTAAGTACATTTCAAATGTAAACTTTTGAAGTTTTGGTAAAACTTGATATTGTTGTACAAATTACTAAAACTTCAAACTTGAAAATAACACACATACACACACATCACCTAAACGTACTAGGGCTGTTAAAATTAGGGCTTTATGCAGTTGTGCAAAATTCTCACAGTGCATTTGTTATGCAGTTGTAAGTGCGTTGCGACATGTTCCTAAACCGGGCTATGGTTTGGCCCCAAGATCTCATACATTCAGTTCTTCTGCTGGTAGTTATCCACACATTCCTGTAAGTTACAGATAAAATGATGACGTGCATTAATAATTTTTTTTTGTTTTCTTTTTTTTAACACCTTTCATATTTTTTTAAAATTTTTTGTTTTTCATTTTGTAGTTGTTTGTTCAGATCTTTTACACTTTACTTTTTTCTCTTTTTGTTTTATTTTTTATTTTTTTTTTATGTGTTAATGGTGTTTAATTCACAGGGGGATTATTCATTTAGTGGAATTGGAATAAAAACTCATAGCACAGATTTTAGCAGTGGAAAATCTGATAGTAAGTATTACTTTAATTTACCCAGACTGCTTTTTATTTTCAACTTTTAATGTTTTTATCTTGGTTTATCTTGAAAATGGTAAGAAAGTAGGACAAAATTCAGGGCAAACAGATTAAGTTAAGAAGTTCAAAAAAATAATTTTGTTTGTGTTAAATTCACCGGAAAAATAATCTGTTTGCTTTTATTGTTTGTTGTATTTTTGAAGGAAAACTGCTAATATTTTATGAACTTCAAAACTTGCAAATAATAATTTAGAATTTAGATTTTGCACCCTAAGCTTTTTCTTGCATGGGAATGAATTTTTTTAAGACCATCGATCTGAGATTAAAGGCGACATAAAAATACTCAGGAACAATCTTTTTAATTTCTGTAATGTTGTACTTATCTTACAATTTTGAATGGAAATTTTTACATAATTTTATGTGCTTTTTCTGCAGTTTCCACTGGATCCATCACGGATGTTGAAAGGCGTGCGTTGGTATGTAAAATTGATGCTTTTTAACAATTTTATTATCTTATCCAGAAGTAATTTTATGTAGTTTTGCTTAGCATTAACACGAATCTTTCTTATTTTTTATTTCACTTACGATCACATTCTACAACTTTGTATTTGAAACACTTTCCAATCACACTTGATAAATGTGCACTTTAGATTTTATTATTGGTGTCGTTTGGCCCAAATTCTTCATGTTTTGACTTTTACTTTAACATATTTGTGATGTAGAATTCAGAAATGCCAGTTTCGACAACATACACGGGAGGTCTCGGAGCATACCGGGGCGTGTTCGGATCACAAGTTCGACGATCTCTACCGAATATGGCCCATACCATGTTGATCAACGAGCCAGCAAAAATATATCCTCACCACCTTCTCATCATCACTAATTACAGATTGCCAGCCGACGTCGATAGATGTAACCTAGAAGTAAGAAGTACCTACATTTTGCGTTACTAACAGACAGATATTGAAAATTAAACAATTTTTGGCAAAACTTCTCTTGCCATTTTATCATACCGCAATATTGAAAACTATTAAATTGAATTTTACTTTTACAGAGACATCTATCGGATAAGGAATTTGAAGATATATTTCAATGCACAAGAAGCGATTTTTATAGAATTCCTCAGTGGCGTAGAAATGAAATAAAACGCAGAGCTCGCCTATTTTAATATTTTTTAAAATTGATTTATTGCCATCTTCTAAAGATTAGTTGTAAAGTAATTGCTGTGGTTTTGATTTTTGATTTGATTATAGTCATAATAATAATTTAAGAAAAGTTGGACTTAAAGTGTGCAAAAGTTTACCACGAAATTATTTTTATTAGTTCCTCTTGTACATAAGTTTGATGTTTATCCGTTGTAACACTGCAAGGTTTTGACTGCTTCACTTCTTTGTATATTAGTGTGTAAGTTAAATACTTTTGCCATAATAATAATAATTAAATAATTTTTCAATAATCTTGTGGTAAGATTTTGTAACTCTTTGTAAATTTAAGCATCGTGCGAAATAATTAAAAATTTTATTGAACCGCACTTGAAGATGATAGTATAAACATTGTCAAATCAAAAAGTAAAATAATTTAATATTTTTAGCAATATATTATACCTGCAATTTTAAACCAAAAAAAGAAAACATAACTTATTAAATATTTTTGAGGGTGATATTCAACATGGATGGAATCGTAAAAAGAACGATTTAAAAAATTTAATAATAAATAGACTATTACCTATTATAGAAATAAATAATATTGCTTTTATATAGAAATATGCTTAATTATTTCTTTTGTTTATATTATTTATAATTTTAAGATAAATTTAAATTATTTTTTGACCAAATTATAATATGCTTTATTTTATGTGGGCTAGTCGAAAATGCTAAGATTGCATTGTGCAAATACCATGGTAAAATGGTTGCTTTTATCTTGAATTGTTTTTAAACATGATTAAACTTTTATGCAAGTTAAGCAAAGCAAACATTTTAAACTGTTTTACCTGTAGGTATTTTATGCAAGTGTAGGGTTACATAAAACCGTTTTATGCTTTTGACTTTTTGAAACACCCTAATATAGCATTTGTTTTATTTATAAAATAATAAAGCTGCATTTAAATATAGATATTTACGAAGAAAATGTTAGTTACACTCAGCTACTTGTCAAGTTTTAACTATGCAGTAAATTTAATAATTTATTTTAATATTCAACAAATTAAGCATTTGTGTAGCTACATACTTTTGTGATTCAAGAGCACAGCTAAAAATTTCAAATAAATATATAAGTACTACATTCACCCGTTAGTTTATTGATAAACCTTCTGTATTCCTTTAGAGTTATATTAAAATTTTATTTGCTTTCACATTCTCTTTTTTTCCACTTCCATTCCACTTCAGTAGTGGATCCAGAATTTGCAGTTTTTTTTTTTTCCAATTTTTTTTTATTCCAAATTTTAGTTTTTCTTTATTTTATTTATTTCTCTTTATTTAAATATTTCTTTCAATAAATTAAATATTTATTTATTATTAGTTATGAAAAGAATAGAAATGAATCAAAATAAAGTTTTCTTGAAAAATTTTTACGTTGTGATAAAACATTTATCTACGATCAGAAAATTTTCTTTCTTTTTATGTGGCCAAAAGGTATTTAGTAGACTTGATGGAACAGGCGAGAGACATAACTTTGGTCGAACTAGGGTTTGGGAGATTTAGAGGCCCAAATGCATTCCAATAAATACATATTTTGCTGCTTTATTTTATTTTGACTTGTTTCGATATTATATGATTATTATTTTTATTTAAAAAGAACTCGCTTTTAAATCTTAAAGGACTGCTCCCCCCTCTTAGAAAAATTATGCATTATAAAAATACAACGTCAAAACTAAAATTACTGGAAAAAAGTATAGAAGGGGCGGGGCTATCAATTTTGATATTTTTTTCAACAATCTATGAAATTGCTCCCTCTTGAAAAAGTTGCTGGATCCGCCTCTGTCTCATTCTCACCAAATGCCAATCAACTACGAACAACCAATTGCATTCTAAACAGGAGGCATTATTTACTTATTCTCTCTCTAGTTTGGAAATTTTGTAATATAGGCCCCCCACCTCTCTAGTTAAGTCTTTCGTGAGGCCATATTTTTGGAAATCTGGAGATTATTATGAAGTGGCGGCATTAAGGACTAAAGACCCCCCTCCCCGCAAAATCTAATTGAGGCTCTCGAAACATCAATAGATAAGATCTAGCATGACCTCACAAATACATGTTATTAATTTGAAAAACAGATAAATAAATATAGATAAATGTTTGCTAAGTTGCGACATTTTATCACAGAAACATGTAACTAAAAGTCGGCCATCTCACATGAGTGAGCTTTTATTAGGCTCGTAAGAGCGTCTAAAGTATTGAGGGGGCTAATAACAGAATATCAGCTTTAATGAAATTAAGAATATATTTTTGAGATATTTGCATGATTGATTGGGGCTCCAAATAGTGCCCCAGGAAATTTTTTTAAATTTTTCAATATAGTATTAAGTAAAACTCATAATTTTCAATTGACGATTATAGTAAATCTGTGATTTTCCTTGCAAAAGATAACATTTTAAAAACTCAAAGTGAGAAGGGGTGGCCAATCGTCTGTCGGCGGAAGTCTACATTTTCTCTTACCAAGTGATACTAACGACGAATTTGCTGATGTATCATGGTCAACAGCTTTAAATTTTTTTAGTTGGTTTTGGCAATTTAAATATTTTTTTATTTCAAACGCTCATGAATGGTTTAACGAGATTCCCGTTGTCCATTCAAAAAATTAGTGTTTGTTAACAGAAACAAATGTAATTATGAATTGATGTTAAATCTATCAAAAGAGCAAATTATATGGTTTAGGCATCGTTCATGCCTAGAGGAGAGTGTCATATAACGTAACTAATCGTAAGTGTGACCAGTAAAAATCCAATTTTTGGGATTTGTAAGATAATTGTGTTTGAATATTTTTTATTACATTTTGTAAAAACTTGAATAATTAAAAAAATAATTAAGAAATTCTTGCGTGTTTAATTCTAATTTTAATTAATTTAAATAAATGAATAGTTTTAGTAATGTTCGATTTTAAAGAAATAAGAGGGGGACTTTGATTTGTGACCAGCGGACGTTCTTGGGATGGGGTCTGAAGAAATGGTGTAGCAGTACACGTTTTTGTGCTCCAGCCAGAGTATGCATTTATAAATTCTTACATTTATAAAAAATCGGGACTTCTTCGATTCGAAGAAAATTGAGGATTTAAATTTCAAAAGATCAAAGTAAAGAAATGCGAAAGCTGCAGGTTGAGCTATGTTATGTGACGTAATGAAATGTGAATGCTGCAGGCCGAGTTATGTTACTCAAAGAGAATAAGAACAACTTTGACAAAGGCGAGAGAAAGTGGTTAAAAATTTGAAAAAAATTTCGGACGTTCTTAAAATTAGACGACCGACCCCTTAAAATCTTTCTTTTGCTTTTGCGATGCTGTGATTAATTTTGCACAGAAATCGGAAAAACATCATTTCCTACACTACATTGGAGTAATGCACCTAGATATTATAGGATTTCTAACACTGGCGTATTCAGGGGGGAGTAATTGGGTAATTACCCCCCCTAAGAATTATTATTTAACCTTTTGCTATCTATTTTTCAACAAATAAAGATCAATCTATGTTGAAATTTACATTGATATAGGTAAATTACCCCCCCTAAGGTAGTTGGCTGGTAACGCCCCTGATTTCTAATGAATTTTGTCTGCAGGACTTAAAGATTATGGGGGATGGGGGGGGGTAAAGCCCCATCTACTCGTACGCGCAATTTATATGTATTTATTTTAATATGTATTTTTTCTCATTTTCACCAAGATGTAAAAATACACTTGATTAAAATGTGATTAAGAAAAAAAAAGTTTTATGACAGGATTTTAATACCATGTAAATTAACAATAAATAAAAGAAAACAATGTAAATAAATGTGAAGTCATAGATTATCACCTACGACCACATCGAGCTAGCAGCTACGCTAATTCCTCACATTGCCACATTGACACTCTTAATCTAAAAACAAAAATTATGTTCTATTGTCGTATTTTAAGTACGGGAAAACTTGGATAAGAATGTAATCTTTAGCAATATCGATTATAAGTCAAATTGATTTATTGCATAAAAGTCAATAATAATAGTAGAATCACTTTATTATTGGGTTATAAAATTAATGTTATCTACACTGGATTATTTGCCACGTAATTTTATTAGCTACTTGCAATACCCATTTTCCTTTTAATTTCAAGTTTTTATGGAATTAATTAGACATTTCAACATTAAAAATATAATTAAATTATATCAGTGGCTTGATGGTTTGAGTCACAAGAAGGAAATTTTTTTTTTAAGTTGAAATTACAACCTATTTTACTTTTCTGATCATCATAATCTTCATAAAAAAATTCGTAACTAATTTAATTGTCATAAACTAGACGCACCGCCAGCAAAAGATATTTTCATAAATTTGGAACCACGAGAATTTTCTTTGGTAGACAAGAAAATTCAATAAAACTCATTTATGTAAAAACTTGGCTGATGGCCAATTTTCCAAGTTTTTGGACGGATTGAGATCTAATTTTTTTTGGCAATGTTGCTCCCCTTATCCGTCACCTTACTCTTCCAAAAAATTATATTGAATTTGTTCTTTCTCTTAAAACCTTGTCAGATGTTTTTAATAGCTCATAAATCAACGTTTAATTTTTAAGAAATAGAATCATCGTTAGGTATCGCTCTCTAAAATCTGTCAGCAGTGCGTACGCTTTTTACGGCACACTACAATGTAATCTGTGAATTCAGTCTTGCAAAAGAAAATTTTGGAACATTTGAATATATAGTTTATTAAATAGACCAGAACAAAAGAAAAGCTGTTTCTAATTTTATCAGAAAAATAAAACAAATTACATATGGGGCATTCCACACCAAATCGACCACTTTTGAACCCGACCCCTTTTGATTTTCCTGAAATTTTTTCACCAAAAACAATTTTGTGAATTTTTTCAAAATTTTTTATTCAACCCAAAAAAAGTTACGAATTTTTAGAAAAACTGATGTTTTTTTCTTCAAACGCTCATAACTATTTCAAAAATTGACTAATCGGAACGTTTTTTTGTCTTTAAACGTACTTTTCAGGAAAAAATAAATATAAAAAAAATATTCAAACTTGTATTCTACAAAATTTTTCATTTTTTCGGAAATAATCATTGATTTTTCAAAGATTTTTTCATTTTTTCATGTAGCTAGACATTGGTCATGGTGGAGAGGGGGGGTGTGCTAAAATATAAAATTTTAAGTTTTTACCAAAATGGTTTTATGTTTTACCTAATTAATCTTTTTTAAATTTTTTAAAAATATTTAGGGATGACATTTTTAGGCCGTATAAATTCAAAAAAAAGCTACGAAAAGATTAAGATAAAAGCTATCTTAGGTTAGTGTTTTTTAGGTTTAGGTAATGATATCCACCAATTAAATCATAAAATTTTAATGGCCATATATTTAAAATAATTATCATGAAAAATCTAAATAGTCAAAAAAAGTCAGTTTATTAAGTAAAAATATATAAGGCCATTAATATTTCATTACTTAAAACTGTAAATTTAAATTTTGGTTTTTCTTTTTTTGTGGTTATATTGGACTTTTTTAAAAAAATTTTTTTTTTTTTTTTAAATAATTTACGTTTCGAGGAGATTTATTTCCTCTTCCTCAGAATTACTTAAAATTAAACTATAATTGTTATAAATTATTTAAAAAAATTTTTTTTTTTTTAAATTCCAATATACCCATAAAAAAAGAAAAACCAAAAATAAATTTTAATATGGACGCTATTACCGAAATTAATGTAAATTTAAAACTGCCTTTGCCTAAAAAATCTCACCTATAATTATTAGTGTATGATGTGGTTGTTCGACCTCAACCATTCATAAAAACCTCATTAATCCATTCATGTGCGTCACTAATTAGACAGTAGGTGAAAAATCTCTTTTGAATAAGATTTCCATAAAGCCCGTTTTTAGTGCTCACTTACGTCATATAAGGAACTGATGTTTCGGTTAAGGCTGTGCGTTATTGTCTGTCAGTCAGTCAGTGTCTGAATTTTATTAAGTAGATTAACAACACAATCTTGACTTGTTCAAATTGTGCATTTTAAGCTACGAGAGAGGCGCCTTAAGAATGAAGCACGACGTTCCTGCTTTCAAAAAATCGTACAGATTTTTACAGACAGTACAGAATCGAACAGATATGTAAGGACTACTTACAAGATAATTTTTGGAAAAAGATATGCTGAAAGATTTATGGAATATTTACTTATCACTGTATTATTGGCTCTCTTATCACAGTTTATTTAGGGTCAAGCTAACCATATACTAGTGTTAAAACGAAAAATTTCCATAGAATGAATTTTATGTTGAGAAATGTCCTCTTCATCTGGTGAGTTCTCCTTCCAGGGGCCTCCTCCGCCTAGTGAGGTCTTTGGGCCACTATCGGACATTGTATTTCTTAGCCACGTTTTTACGCGACGAAGGACGATTAAAGAATCTTTTATCAATCTCGAAAGTTTTCTGGACTTCTGTTTCCAAGTTGTTAATGTTTAGATGGGGACTCCTTTACTGATGAGGATTTTCTGGAAAAAATTGTACATGCAGTGATATCGACCCAAAAATTACAAATAATGATAATTGCCGGGTATAATACATGCAGCGGTAGTCTTTTCATGTATACACTGATGAGGTAAGCCGACCTAACGATATACTACTCATAGATTGACTCGAGTTGTTAGACCAAGACAGAGACAATCTATGGTTAACCCCACGAGCTAAAAACGTAGGCTTGGAGGATAGGTCGACCTTAAAATTGAATGTATACGCATTAGGTTACCGACCTATCCAGAAACGTGTTCAAACAATTTTTTTCAAGGGGAAGAAATTCCAAATTTGCCAACTAAATTAATAAAAAATTATCAGCTTTGGTATAAATTGGGACATAAAAAATGCCATCTTGACCAACTTTTGAGTGATTTTGCCAACTTCCTAAAATATTCGGAGGGAAGCTCTCCCCACTTCCTTCTTTAGGCACATTTTTGGACCTATCTTAACGACTGCTGGATAATAGAAAATGACGCCTGCTCTGCTATTGGTCTGAATAGAGCCCTTCTTACATCTACAGTAAATTACTGGCTGCGAATCAAATCCAGAATTTTTATTCTATAACAGTGATCACTGCGGTTTTCATTTACATAATAATTTTCAAATAATAAGCGGGGGGGGGGGCTCCTCATTCTATAATCTGGTATGTTAGACATGCCGTATCACTATTATTCAAACGAATGAACGAAACATTAATTTTTTGTCGTGTTATCTACACGTTTTGATAAAAATATTAATTAGGTATTATGAAATAATAAATTTTGAGTTTCAGCGCTCATTGGCCTTGACCCTTTGAGCAATAATTATATTGTTAACGATTAAAAATGTAGTACTACCTACTGCGAAAGAAAAACGTAATCAATTTTACACAAATTAGTGACTACATTGCAAAATAAAAACTTGTTTTTATGTAAAACTAATAGGAATTTTAATATTGATATTGCGAAGGTCAGAGTACCAATACCATTCCAAATTTATTTACATTTTTATTTTTACCGCTGGTTTTGCCCGTAGTTCTGGTCGCCGAAACCGACGATCAAAATCAAAAATAAGAGTGAAATGTGTACCAGCAAAAATAAAAAATAGAAGTCAAAATTTTGAGTTTGGTACGAAGTGTGTCGTAGATCTATGCTTCGGTAGCTATTAGGATTGGTGGGGAATAATCAACAACTGTTCCCCCACTCATTTTCATAGAACAGTTGAATAGTTTCGAGCATGCCTGTATGCCCTAAATTTTAGTGGCTTTCTCAAGAAAGTTTGGAAGAAGGCTTAAAAATATCTTGTCACAAGATAGAATCCGGGTATTATTATTAATAATAGTTTTTTATAATCAAATATTATGAATTTTGAAGATTATGAATCTTTACCGACGAGTAGTGTTGCCACACATATGACCGCGGGAGCATTCGCCGGGGTTATGGAACATTGCATAATGTACCCCCTTGATTCAGTAAAAGTAAGTTATAAATGCATATATTTAACTTTGTGTTACATAAGTTGAATATTTCGGCAACTGTCATCATTGACAATAAGGTTAAGTTGGACAACATGTAGGTTATGTTAACCATATATTACTTTTTAGACCAGGATGCAGTCCTTGGTTGTTCCTAAAGTTAGTGATGGGGTTAGTCAAACTTTGGTGAGAATGATGAAACAGGAAGGCGTTATGCGACCTGTTCGTGGCATGCCCGCAATGATCGTCGGAGCTGGACCCGCACATGCATTTTATTTTAGTAGTTACGAATATCTTAAAACTACCATGACGAACCACACACACAGTACCAGATATCATCCACTCATTCATGGTAAGTTTTCTATAATAATAATACAAATTGAATTGATTATCATTTCCTCGTTACTTAATAATTTTTTGGCCAAATGACCTTGAAAGCAATTATAATTTCTTCTGCATGGTCATTCTGAAGGTAAAATTATTAATTAAGAATCTTATTTTTTGATATCCCAAATATTTTGAATAACTAAAAAAGTTTTTGAATGAAATTTTCAATTTTGCATATCGCATGATAGTAACCACTTACTTAAAAATGAATTACTAATATTTACGTTCATGCTAATTTTTTGATCCCGCAATTTGCTTATTTACTTTTTTCGAGTCATTTAATTGTTAAACAGGTTAATAAACGTCAATTGTTATCTAACCGAAAGCTTTTGTTTATAATTTGAAAAATTAAACTGTCGAGAAGGTATTTTTAAAGCATTTTATTTATAGGTAATATTATTATTATTAAATGGATTCTTTCTATTGCATTATACGCAAATTATATTTAATGATGTTTCAAGTGTTGATAATACCTGAAATTGATATATCTTTTTATTAAGTCATTGTAATGGATTGATAAACACCTTTTTATTATCAAAAACTACTTGTTGGAGTGGGTGAATTGCATAATTCTATTTCAAGATATTGAAAGTAGTTCTCAAAAGTTTTTCAAACTAAATCTAATAATGTGGATATTTTCCTGCTGCTGATTTTAATCTACTATTCTCATAGGCCGATCGAAACTCAGAATTATGTCCAAACTGGCGATAATTATTATAAAGCTAAGGAATATAGGTAGGTACTTCAATTAGATTGGTTCTTGCAAAATCTCCTACCTTGAAATACAACTAATCTCAATCTAAACAGCACTTCAGATTGCATTATTAATTTTCTTCAACTATTTCCTGCATAGTTGACATCTGATGATACCTCAACTTGTTAGGCAAACATTTTTATGAAATTGTATGAGGTAATTCTAGGCAAGTCAAGTTGGTTCAACAGGTTTGATGTAGTAAAATTTAAAAGGCAGTACTGCAACTAACTGCACATGAAAGCAGTCATGAAACCTGCTGCCCTAATTCAAGCAAGATGACGTTTCTCGAACCACAAGCCAAACCAACGCTTGAAAAGAACAGTCTAGATGTTTATGACCAGCTTCTCATCCAGGAACGCAAATCAGCTGCACAGGAGACAGACGTCTAAGTTCAAGATGTTCGAGTAGGGACACATGTTTTAACAATAATTCTCACTGACCCTGATTCCTGGAGAGTCAAAACAAACAAAACCACATAATCGCATATTTACAACAACAAAATAGTTAAATAAACGCACATGTATAAGTTACTCAAAATTATAACAAATAAAAAATACACTGAATTTAAATCTCAACTACATGATAGGATACTGAATCATACATGTAAGCAAAATGGATTTTTTCCGGAATTTATCACAATGTGTAAAGGGTATCTTATATAAAATTGCAAATTTGTTAGTTTGGATAAACTCTGATCTTTCACCTAAATTCAGTTACGTTTACAATCTGAAATACTACATTGGATGTTTAAGATTATCAATAATGTAATGAATAAAATTAATTATACATTGGTATCAGTTATTTCCTGGTATTAGATAAGAATTTGAAACCCTTAACAATATTTGCAAAACTAGGAAGAAACGTAAAACACTTGCTGTATAGTCGATAACGTTAAAAAGGTTTATATCTTGCAAATTACTATAATATACTATGAAAAATCTGCAAACGAAGCATTTTCAACTATAGTGAGGCTATTGGAGTATTATGCTAGCTACGTAGCTTTGATAGGCGTACGCAGTGCCATCTTTCATGGGCAATAATCCACGGTGCCATCTTTCACGGTGGCATAAAACACCTAGGTATTGTTTAATTTACCTGACAGGGTGGCACCACTTGAACTGAATGAACATTGAATTAGCCTATTCTAACGCTAGGTTTGTTACTTACTTCGAGAGACGTATATAGCGCTATCTTTTAGGGCAATGATGACTTGAAGCACTTACATGCCACTTGAGCCACGCAACTAGCGTATACATATGTCCAGTAATAAGGAACTTGGCCATTTCACATCAATGTACTACGTTGTTGGTTAATTCTCGAAAAAGACGTCTCTAAAACAAGATGAAGCTACCCGAATATACACATCACAATACACAGTTTTTCTCACTAACACATCAACCATGCGATGGCATACAAACATTTTCTGTGATTTCCATAAATCTATGATTCAATACGAGCCCAATAACAAAAAGGACGAATAGAGGAGATTCACAGCTTTCAAAATTTATTTATTTAAAGTTGTAAAAGCCATGAGAAGCAAGAGAGTTATAGCCCTCTATTTACTTATCTACCATTTTTCCAAAGTTGATCCAAGAATTAAAATTGATTCCATTAGTGATGACGTCAAAACGCCTACATATAGGCCATCCATCCTACACGAATTTAATTCAGTGCATAAGCATATGGCCACCAAGCACTGAATCAAATTAGTATAGGCTTATTGTCACACTAATGGAGTCAATGAAAGTTTAAAGCCATGCGCCATGGAGAGGAAAACTTCTAATGATTGTCACCGTGCTTTGAAGGGTTGGTGTAAACTCCACAAATTCGGCAGGTATCAAAAAAAAAAAAAATGAAAAGTCCACTCCAAGCAAAAAGGTCGACGGTAATCTTAAATGAAAACTTCGCAAATGTATTAGTGGAGTCTACATACTAAAGATTAGGGGATTTTTATATGGGGTGCAACATAAATTATTTTTAATGTAAAGAATTTTTATTAAATTCATATAGCATATAGGGTGCAATAAAAATTATTTTTAATTTAAAGAATTTTTTTTTAAATTTAAAAAATATTATCATCGGTATATATTATTAGCAAATATTATTACAAAATCGTTTTGTAGTACTAACCTAACCTTGACCGGTAGATCTCTCTTTTAAAGATTTACTAATAAAAAATAAATTGTTTCCCAACATTAACCTAAGCTTGACCGGCGAATTTTGTTTTTAATGGTCCCCCCTCATTTAAAAAAAATGTTTCCTTAACACTAACCTAAGCTCAACCCGTAGATATTTCTTCAATGATTTTTATTCTTAAATAGTATATTAAAATTAAAAATTTTATTTAATTTAAAAAATATTAATAATTAACAGAAAACGCCATAAGCGTCCACAGGACTTATTTCGATGGGAGTGGGGATCAATTTCATATTGAAATTATTAATGTTTTAGTCATATCTTTTCAAATACAGTTTCTCTAATTATGTGTGTTAGATGTTTGATTTTTCACCCTGTATAAATCATTACAACGAAAAACTTCACCCTGAATGCGGCCCTTAAAAATATGATTTGGAAATCTGTTACTTTCCACCCTGTATGGTAAAATTGTTACTACTTAAGGAATTACCATACCATAATCTCCTGCTTACAACGTAAGTAAGTATTACCTTAAACACCTGGCTGCTAATGATCAGAGCCCTGGTTTAACCCCAAGCTAAGCAAGAACTTTTTTGTGGCCGTCTCTCCATAACCTGTAAGATTATTTTTGTATGGTTAGACTCTCTCGAGAGTATTGCAATGATATGAAAGCTTTTGCGATAAACCGAAATTTTTCGCCAAGGTTTCTTTCATACCTTTACAAAAAAATAAAAAAATTACCCTCTAGCTCAGTTGGTGGAGTAATATGTCCCAATGATGGATACTTATTATTTGGTGGATAAATAAAATTCATAAAAAATAATGACAAAAAAATTATAATCGAGTGAACAAGTTCGTCGTCACACAGATATGATAAAATTAAACATTAAATTTTCTCTGAGGCCGTATAAAATAAATCTGTGAGTCAGATAATCGTGAAAGTGACATTTAAATTAATACAAATCGCACTACACTTTCACAATTATTGAGACGTATCAAATAACAATTTTCAAATAAAACAAAATTTTAATACACCTTGTGTATAACGTTCAAAATAATCAAATTAAAAAAAAAAGAGCCGCAAATAACACCGTGTAACTTGAGTACAAGTGAAATAAAACCACTGCTTAGCAGGTCCGCACATGTGCAACGCAGAAAAATAATCACTGGAACAGTCCAGATGCACAGACTTTACGATACAGTGAGTTGTGTAAAATTCATTAATGCGCAATTATTATTAATAAATTAAAATGATTTACCATCTCCCATAGTAATTCGTTCAAGAATGGCGCCTATTATAAAATTTTCTCAACCTCCCATGACCATCTGGTTAGGAAATCTAATCTTGAACTTCCATCCAACTTGATACGCTGTAATATCGTCTTACTTGGTCCTTCAAATAGGATCAAAATTTTGAACACTTTTAATTCACTATTTAATTTTAATTTTTGTGGAGCGTCACAAAATTACGTATGGCCTCTTGGCCGGTTGGCGTTCAAAAAGCCTCGAAGAACCCTCTCAGCTTTTGTTCGTTCTCCCTTTTTTCGAAAAACTCTTCTCCCTTGCGCTTCCTTGTCCAAAGTTCTGTATTCTTCTTTATTGCGCAAGTCACACGAGTAGATGTTGTTCAATTTACACTTTTACAAATTCACGCAATTGTCTCTTTCTAACATAACAAATTTAAATTTCATACAATAAAATTTTATAAACAAAACTTAAAATTATTTCATATTGACCACAGAAAAGTTGCCTCCTTGAACCAGCTAATGCGTATTCAGCTGAGAAAATTTAAAAATAAAAAAAGGAATCCCTTCAAAGAATTTTCAAAAAGGAAAATTAAAACGTGCACATTTGACGACCAAATAATTCTATCTCCTTATTAAAACAAATCAAAAATAAAAAATTTAAATTGCAAACCAATGATAAGGATTCACCTGTTGGGACATAGTTTTCCAGGGTAGAGCCAGATTTTCAGCAAATTTCCACTCATCCCTCTTACGATCTCATACGAGGAGGTTCAAAACATGACAGTATATTATCACTAGAGTATATAGAATATCGAGAGGTGAGCTAAGTGAACGGGCCAAGGACCCTCTCCTCTCGGAAGGCAATGGCAAACCACTGAGAGTAATCTACCATGAAAAGCCTTAGTTAAAGGCTCACCACATCCTATTTGTAGGGTAAAAGGACTGAAGAGAGATATACAATATAGTCTTCTATATTTTATAGTAGCCACAGCCGTGGAGTGATGTAACTACTGGTTGAGTACAGAACAGAAATTTTGGGTTTAAATCGCGAACTATGCAGAATTTCTTAGCTCGACCTTTCAGTGGGCATCCACACGCTGTGGTGAAATCGATATTGATTTATCTGAAATATGTAATAAGGGGACTAATTCACCCCGCTAATCGGATTTGTTATTCCCAGAAACGAACGTAAAAAGCTGAATTATAAGAGAAATAAAAAATTAAAAGCAATATTCTATTTAGAATGTAGAAAGCTTAATGAATACACTCCATATATATCATATCATTACGGTGGTGGGGTGATGTGTGTGATTTCTCATTATCAATGTACATCTCAGGTTAAACCAAACCTCCCAAGCCAAGGCATAACTTTAGGGATGAGTGCTAGATAGTACCAATTTAAATGCAATATTTTGAATTAAATATATGCAATCCGATCAACTAGGTATTGGAGTATGTGATTTTGCTTTATCAAATAAACTACTAGATTAATTAATTGCATTGAATTTTAAATGTATGCTTGAAGTTGGATTAGAATGTTTAAATTAAATTTTTACACAATAGCCCTTAATGTTATACTTACAGGTATCTCAGAAGTTTGATATCTTATCACTGGGGTTCTATATTGTGATGCAAATTTTTATTATTACATTGTTTCACACTTGACATTTCATTTTCTATCTGATATTTTCCCATGATTCCACTCTTCTTTACCAGTTGAATAGGTTATACCTTTTTAATCTTTTTTTATAATTGAACTTGTTTCATCCCTCACCTACGTATGCTCCGAGCAACATACATCGACCTGTCCATCGCTCCAGAAGAACTTTGGCGCGGTGCCATTATTTTTTACTTTACATTTACCTCGGGCCCTTACGGATTTTACGGTCAGGGCCAGTTTTCTTATGATTTCTATTATTATTAACTATGATATATAGTCAAGTTCGTCGTCAGTATCATTTGGTTACTTATTCAAACCTCAATGTAAATTGAATGACCGGTTTCAGAAACGATAATTAAAATTGAATCACTTATTAACTATAACGAATCAATAGAAAACTTCCATTCAAATGTTTTCTATTAATTCGATATGGGTAATCGGTGATTAAATTTTAATTATCGTTTCTAAAACTGACCTCAGTTGCTCAAGTCGCAATCAAAGTTAAAGCTAAAAGTGATTCATGCCCGTTTGCACGACCTCGGAGTAAATCTGATCCTTAGCTAAGCCGCCCTTATCATAAGGGGAACTTAAATTTAAATTACATTGCACCAACCTAATATAGTCGAAGCTTAACTAAGTTTAACATAAGTTTGGCAACAATGCTTTTATGTAGTACTTTTAGTTATTTTTTAGTTATTTTTAAGAATTTTTAGACAAACTAAATGAAAACATAACCTCTCGTAAGTTTTTTGTTTACGGCTATTAATTATTATTTATTATGCTTCGTATACCTGATTGAAGTTGTCAAATTTTGTTTTTATTTTATTTTATTTATAAAATTGTTACAAACATACATAATTACAAATTAATTTTACAAAGCCGCAAAATATTGATTTATAAAATTATTGCGAACACTTGCAGCTATACCAACACTATCATTTACTAATGGTATATGAGGAATTTGCCCAGAATGAAATAATTCATTAAATTCATGTGGATCTATGTCATCCGGGCAAGGAAGCTCATCTTCATCGCACTACACGAGGAAACGCTGCAATGCAAAAAAAAACTTATCTGCGCTTGCATAATTTCTTGATCCGTAGTTGGAAATTTAATGTCACTTTCATATAAGCCTGCAATCGCTTTCGAAACTTTTTCCACAATTCGGGAAGCAGTTGATACGTGAATCCCACTAAAGTCACCTATTGCCAACAAATGGGTTCCAGTTGCATAACACCTTAATGTAATTAAAAGTTGATTTATTGGTGATACAGAATTATTCCTGTCGTATGGATATTCTAATTGCGGCTCGATTTCTCTTAATACTTGAACAACTGTTTCTTTCCGAAGTCGAAATCTTTTAAAAAATGCTATATCATCCATACGAAGCATATAGTTTGCCCTTTCATAAATTTGCCTTGGAAAACCATGATTAATAATTTCAAAAATTTCTAAATCATCATCAACCAAGTCATTCTCCATAATATATTCCATTATTATAAACTTTAGAAAAAACACTACACTTTTACAAAAACTAACAACCAACTGACAATATTTTGGCCGGTTGTACCAAAAAAGTAAAATTCGAACTCTAATTAAACTTCAGACTTGACGTTTTAATTGGTTAATTGACAAATTTTAGACTAAGGGACAGTCTAAGCGGCCAATTTCTTACGCTTAAATTTAAGTGTTCCTTACGATGTTAAGTGACACTTAATTCAGTGGTGCAACGCAATAAGTGACACTTATTGATTTATGGGACGCTTAACACTTTAAGGACAGGTGGTGCAAACGGGCATCAATGACTCACTCATCAAAAAGATTGGTTTTAAATAAATGAACCAAATTGACCGGACACAACCGCCTGCGTCAACTAGATTTTTAAAATGTAATTTCAAAGAAATCATCTGTGCTTAACAGGTCCGTATTTCCTTGTAAAAAACACTAACTTTTGTATATTATGCAAACATGTTAATGTTCCAGTAGCAATGATTATCTAAACCAGCGTTTCTTAACCTTTTTCAGTCCACGAACCCCTAGAAAATCAAACACAATTTCAAGGACCCCCTTAATAAAAAAACAGGAATAAATTTTGGACAATTTATTTTAGTACTGCAAAATAATAACTTTTTCATAAACTTTTTAATAAAAATTAAATATACTGTATTAATGTGAAGGTTGGTGCTGCTTTTTTGCAACTAAATTAGTAATATTTGGGTTGATGTTATTACTTATTGTTAGTTGTAATCTCAACTAAGACCCTCCATACCGCGGACCCCCATACACATAATCGAAACTACAGCGACAAACGTTTCCTAAAGAGTCACCCATTCAATTATACTACACACACTGCATAGTTTCTTGTCTTTCCATTATGAAATAATAGTCTGTAGCAATTAATTTTTTTTACTACACACGTCATACATATTCAGTACGTTACGAATTAAGTATGATATTGTTTTTATTTTAATCAAGGACTTTCATCTAATTATTGAGATTTTTAAAAAATTTCGTGCAGTCTACAAGCTACCGAATAATTTTTTTTCCATCGTAGACATGTAATATTTTTTCAATTATGTGTATTTATTAGGTGGATAATTTAAATTTTATATTGACATGATTTTATGAATAATTATGTGTACAATGGATTTATAGGAAGTAGAATAATTGTATGTAATTATAAGAAAAAAATATAAATTTTTTTATGGTATTATCACAACATATTTATGTAACTAAGAAAAATGTTTGACTATCTATAACTTTATTTTTTATTTACATATTAGAAATTTATAAAATATTATACTTGCGCATTTATCAGTAAATGAAACAATAAAAAAATTAATATAAAAACTTTTTTGATTATGCTTTGGAAAAAAAACAAACTGATTTACAGTTACTCGTAAAGAATTGTCTGGAAATTTGACGTTTGAATTATAAAAAATTTCATTTTTTTTTTTACAAATAGATTTAGCAGTACCTGCTAAATCTACTCCATTCAAATTAAGTTTGAATAAAATTTCATTCTCTCAAGAAGAATTTTACAATATTTGCACCAGAAAATTGCATTTTGGTTAATTACAATGTGAATTTCAGGTGCCTAATGAAATGATGCAAAAAGGGTTAAAACAAATTTTAAAATTGCAGACAGATTGGCAAAAGATCTTCACTGCAAATTTTTCATTGTGTTTTCTTTTCACATGCAAAAAATTAAATTTTTTAAAAATAAATTATTGTTCTTGAAATTTATTAAAAATTTATTTAAGTTATAAATATTCAAACACAATAATAAATTAATTGTACAACTAAAAGAATGACATAATTTTAAATAATTGCAGGTATAATTAATTTAATAGTTGTGACTTTGTGAATGTGCTCTTTATTTGATGATATGATATATTTTTAACGTTTATTTATTTACTCAATAAACAATTTTTATAATATTTGCAGATTTAAATTATTTTTATCATCTTAAATGCAATAAATTAAAAGTGGAGTTCCCCTAATACATTACACAATTATTATTAATATGTACTTTTGACTTCTTCTAAATAAAGATTCGCAAATAATAATGCGATTAACGATTTTAAGTCATTAATTATTATGTAATCAAAATTACTCAAAAATTGAATTGAAAAAATTCCAGCATTTTTTTTTTAAATTTTGCGGACTATTGTAAATTGGTTCTAAAATTTGCCAAAAACTAAAAAATACATAAACTGATTTAGGCCCACGCAACTCCTTAATCGGAATCTTTGAAAATGTGAATCTTTGAGACAGTTCATTCATTAAATTTTAATTTAAAAAAATAACCAAATAATTGATAGTTTATTAACAGTTTAACCCCTTCTTTTATAAGAACTCAATTTATTAAACTTTCATGAACAAATCGTTACACCAACGAATAATAAATTAATATATTTCTTTATTTTTAGGATTATCTGGTTGCATATCTACAATATTTCATGATGCAATAATGAATCCTGCAGAAGGTATGTGTTTTTAAAATTTTTATACCTAAAGCTAATTTTGTGTGCTTTGTAACTTGCAGTGGTTAAACAACGCATGCAAATGTATAATTCACCGTATCATTCAGTTATACACTGTATGAGAAAAATTTATAAAGCAGAAGGTTTTCGGGCGTTTTATCGATCCTATACGACACAATTAACAATGAACATACCTTTTCAAAGTATTCATTTTATGGTATATGAGTTTGCTCAGAAAATAACAAATAAGGAAAGAAAGTATAATCCTTCTGCTCATGTTGTGAGCGGTGCTATGGCAGGAGCCATAGCTGCCGCTATAACGACTCCTTTAGACGTTTGTAAAACCTTACTGAACACACAACAAGGTGGCACGACCACTGGCTTAGTTGAAGCTTTAAAGACCGTGTATAGGCTGGGTGGACCCACCGGATTTTTTAGAGGAATTCAAGCAAGAGTATTATTCCAAATGCCTGCGACTGCAATTTGTTGGACCACATACGAATTTTTCAAATATGTTATTACCAATAAATTAGACGATATGAGGTTAGTTACACCAGGACCTGTATACGCAGAAGCTGAAAAACTACCACCTCTTCCAACAGATGATTCCCCTCCTCCTTCGACTTCTTCAAGCACAGTGGAAAAAGTTAGTTTGAAACCACGCGAATTACCAGCAATGTCTGGGGCTGGTTTGTACGGATCGATCTCCTTCAATACAATGCATACGGCCGACACAAATTTTACAAGTAGGAGAAACGACACTACAATTCTTGATATGACTCATACGTAGTAGTAAGTGTTTACTATTTATTCAACAAGATAGTCAGTTGCTTTTGATTTATTTCAATTTTTAGGCATTGGCTTTACCGAGACAATTTGAGATTATCTTTATTACATTTTTAAAATGATTTAATCGAAAAACATTTGATTTCCTTTTTACTTTTTTTTAGTAACTACAAGCAGGCATTTTGTGTAGATGTTTTAAAGAACAGCTTTTCTGCTGGTAATGGCATGGAGTTGGAATTTTAAATCAGTCTTTGTCTTGAAGTCGTTTAATTTTTGTATATATTTTTAAATATCGTGATTAAAATTTCACAATGTAACTGTTTTATTTGTTGAAAAGATTTTATTGGGAATATTCTACTTTTATTACTATCAGTATTTTTTATAATCAATGCAATTATTATTGTCAAGTCTTACTTTGTCTGCGAGTGTTTACTTTTCTTGATACGTAATAGAATAAAAATATTGTATATTATGTTATAAATACGAATTTGTGGCACAATGAAGTGAACTAATTTGTATTGCTGAGTATTTGATTTTTGATAAAACAGATTCTCATTTAGTTCTCTAATGTTGTACAGTGAACTATTGCATAAAGTAAGATTGTGCTATATTTAGAATATG
Organism: Rhagonycha fulva; assembly: GCA_905340355.1. Lineage (NCBI taxonomy): Eukaryota > Metazoa > Arthropoda > Insecta > Coleoptera > Cantharidae > Rhagonycha > Rhagonycha fulva. The sequence goes on from HG996559.1 coordinate 9,469,471, forward strand.
TTATCTCGAGGAGGAGTAAACAGTTTTGCCAGTGAATTTTTTATCATTACTTAAAATCGAAATGCGATCGAAACGATTTTTTAGGGTAAAGCCACATGCAGTTATAAAATTTTTGACAATACATGTAAAATCTACACACACATACACGAGCACCATTATAGTTGGTGTTAATTTTAGATTTTAGTAACGCCAAAAATGATGTATTTTTGTCATTTAAATTTACCCGACTTGTTATATATTTTTTTAAATTATAAATTTAATGTTATTAAGTTTAATATCTTTGCAGTAAATTTATTGATGTTTAAAACAAAGTTGTATTCCATTTAATATTCCAAAATGTTTAGGAATTTAAAAATCATTGATTTGTTGGTTCTGTTACCGATGCCTTAGGCTTTATTCATGTTTCTTACTTTATCAAAATTTTAAATATGAATATGGAATACGTAGTGACCGACATTTTAATGATTATAATGTAATGCATAACGAAAACCTTTCCTTGCATTTGAAAATTTATAAATTATGCATATTTTTTATATTTGCTTTTATGTTATTGTTGTTTAATTTTATTAGAAGGAATATGTGGAGCTACTAGGACATTTTTGAATGTTTAAATTAGGTAATGTCTTCCAAGAAGTGTTTTGAAAAAGTTTGTGTTTAATTTTGACAATTTGTAAAAAAATAACTGATTGGTATGTTCAAAATTTTAAGGGTGTGCAGAGGAAAGATGATTTGGCTGTAAATATAAAAAGCTTTCGGAATTTGTATGAAAGTTAGTGACTTCAACTTTTTCTTCTAATAAAATTATGATTTTAATATTGGATGTAAAAAACTTTTGTTTGAGTGTTTTAAGAAATCATATCAGAATTTTCGTAAAGTACATATTTATTTTTGTTGTTGCTAATAAACAATTTATTTGGATTGATATTGTAAATTTATAAAAGTGTAAGGCAAATTGCCGACATGGTCAATTTTTGTCGATGGACCCTATGGGTAAACTACATATTGTTTTATTTGATATGATAGCGTAATACTTCCACTGATTATTACTATTTTTTTTATGATTATGTATCATAAGGGCGTTAAAATTTGATCATCCAGTACAATGAAGAATGTGTACGATTGAGATTTTATTTAACACGTTTTTTTGTTAACACATAAGATGCTTTGCTTGAATTTTGTAGAAGAAGAAATTTAAAATGTTTATGCTTTTCTTTTTTTATTTTTGCAACACAGAGATTTTAAAAGTTACATAATTATGTGTTTGTTTATTATTTGTAATAAAAAATTGTACACGTTTTATTATTTGAAAACGCTGAAGAAATGGATTGTGAAGTTGGTATTAATAATGAATACAATGTTTGTTACGATTGCTTTTCACATTTTGTTAATTATATTGTAACGCTGTCTTGGCTGTGATAAAGTCCTTATCGACAATTTATGTATGATATTGACTTCGTTCAGATGGAAGTACTATCATAACTATTAGGTTTTAACAGGAAAGCAAATATCACCTATTTGCATTTTTGCAAAAAGGTTTTGGTGTTTGCTCTCTTGTTTTTTGTGATAAGGAACCTTGTCACTATTTATGTAGGTATTTTATTTTATTCTATACAGTTTGTTTTGTAAAAATAAAATTTGTAAATAGTTATTTCAAATATAACTCGTTATTATAATATTACACACTTTTATTTTTGATATTTTCTTTTATTCACCAATCGTTACTTAAATATACTACAAAGGAAGTATCTAATGGATTTAAAGGTGCTTGGTTGATTCATAAAAATAATTAAGAGTTGGAATTTTTTGACCCCAAAAAGTAAATGGAATACAATTACTCTTTTAAGAAATCTTTATGTATTTCTATGATAACTATCAACTAATGCAGTCGGATTTTGTCAGTCCCTTTCATACTTTTTTGCAAAAATGTTAGAACTTTTTTGGTATAAATTTTTCAACTCATTTCAGGAGAAACACTGACCCAGTCGGTTTTTGGTCAAGTATGATATTTAATATGTTAAGGGAACCAGAGTAATGGCTTGATGTGATCTCTGACTCAGTTACAGTTGGAATTGCGGACTCAACAAAATTTATTAGCTCTACCTTTTGGTGAAGATCAACTGTGGATTTTGGAGGAAAACCAAAACGAAAAGAAAAAAACATTTTTTTGGGATGAGATTAAAGTCGAAATGATTTATTTTCAGTCTCAGTAGTGTTTTTTGCACTTTAATTTAAAACAATAAAAAATGTTTTCAAAATTTAACTGTATCGAAAAAAAATATTTTTGAAAGTTCTGAAATGTTGTGACTCCAAAAATTAAGTTGGAAAGCAATTTCGAGCGACTGTAAAGTATTTTGACGCGAAAGTTTCATTCCTGTACCCAGATTTGATGTTAGTAATATTTAAATTATTTTTGTAGGTACTAGTTTAAATTTAAAATTGTCGTTTTGACTTTTGAACTACTCGGTAATATCTTGAAACGCAGTGACTTTTTTGAAGCACATAAAAAGAATAAAATAAAATTTTCCATACAGTGAAACTTCGATGTAACGAAGATTTGCTTATATGAGTTAACAATTAGTATTTAATTTTATCTTATTTTAATGAAAGAAATTTCAATAAAATGAATATTTTTTGAATTTGAACACAAATCATGAAGTTATTTTACAATTTAATTAAAGCAAGATAGCGGATTCTGTATAGATATTTACTGTTCTCTACGATTAAGAGCAATCATTGTATTTCTTTAAGAGGGGCATTTTTTTCAGGGCCCTTTTAATTTAATCAAATTATAAAAATATTTAAGTAGGCGCCATCTGTTGATTAAATTAAAAGGGCCCTGAAAAAAGAAAAAATTTTACATTCCAGCTGAACTTAAGGCTGTGTTCTCACTTAGAATGAAAATTCGATTTTAAATAAAAAATGGATTATTTGGTGTACAATAACAGTAGCTGACCAAAAACGTACAATAAAAAATAAAGTAATGTGTAAAAAAAATCGCGAATGCAAGAGATACGCGCATTTTAGCGTTAATTTTATTTACAATTTTCTGACTTTATTTTTCAAAATAACGCGTTCAAATTTTTACAGTATGTCTAAAACGTTATTTTTAATATTATGTCGGAGCCAAAATTTTTTTAAAATTGCGTTAAAAATTTTTTTTTTCGCGATTTATTTATTCGCGATAAAAGCGCTCCGACATAATATCGTAAATAACATTTCAGACATACTGTAAAAATTTTAACTCGTTATTTTCAAAAATAAAGTCAGAAAATTGTAAATAAAAAAGTGGTTGCGAGAGAACAGCCTTAAGGGGGGAAGCCACTGTGATGGTCGAAAAAGGAACCTAGTTTTTAAGAATATTATTTTCACAGAGGTAACTAATTAATTAAGGAATGGGATTATTGTTAGTTTATTAAGTGTACATTGAACTTGTGTTATATAAATTTTTATCTAATTATTTTAAATATTAACAAAAATATGAGCCTTTTGTAAAGACTGATAAGGAAATTCCTTCTCCATTATGGCATCGATATCTCGGTGAAGAGTTATCCGAAAATAAAAATGAAAAAATTATTAGAATTTAAATAAATGTAGCTATCGTTGTACATAGCCGATTTCAAAAATTTTAATAATTACTATTTTAATAAACTGCTTGAATGAAAAAAAAGAGTTTTAAAATTAAAATACACTTCAATCTGTTGCTATTTTGTAAATAATCAAAAAAATAAAAGACGGCTACGTACAACGTATAAATTCTGATAATTTTTTAATTTTTATTTTCGGATAACACTTCACCGAGATTTCAATGCCCCAATGGAGAGGGAATTTCTTTATCAGTCTTTACATAACAGCTCATATTTTTTGTTAATATTTAAAATAATTAAATATAAATTTATATAAAACAAGTTCAATATACAATAAACAAAATAACAATAATCTGATTCCTTAAATAATTAGTTACCTTTGTGAAAATAAATCTTAAAAACTAGGTTACTTTTTCGACCGTCACAGTGGCTTTCCTCCTTAAGGTGACCAACTATTTTTAGTTTAAAAGGAAAATGAAGGACTTTTATTTTTAGTTCTTTTAGGTAATAAATTATTTGGATGATTTTTTTTAACTCCTTAGTCTAAAGCATTATTTGAAGTTCCGAAATTTGCCGCTCTTTTTAAAAAAAATTTTAGGCGACGTTTTTTTTAACCTTCTAGGGTGCGTTCCATTTAAAGCCCACGACGACCACGGTCGATCGTCAGTCCAATCAAATAACAGTGCTCGATCTTTAGTCCAATCAAAGAACCACGGGACTAAAGATGATTGGTCTAAAGATGATTGGATTAAAGATCGAGCATAGTTATTTGATTGGACTGACGATCGACCGTGGTCGTTGTACTTTAAGTGGAACGCACCCTAAATTTTCTCCGAGCAATATGCGTAGGAAATTTTTTCGGATTTAGGAGTACAAATGAGGACATGTTTTCAAATGGAGGACCGTGACCGTTGGTCACCTTATTAAACTGATAATATTATTTAATTACAAAATTAAGGTACTTTTTCAATTTTATTGCTGTAATATTTTTATTTTATGTTACAGATATTTTATCTATCTTATAATATATTCTTCTTTAGCCGCTATCTGTCCACTTCTGAACGAGTCTCCTATTCCTATCAAATACATAGTAAGCTTTTGGCCATGACTCGCCACGCTGGTCAGACGGGTTGGCGAGTAATCAAAGTATAACATAAAAACAAAGTTTTTGAGTTTAAATTCATACATGTATTTTGGATATTACTTTCGTATAAATATATTGACATGAGCCGTGATAAATGAAAGATTTGAAAATTTCCACAATTGAAAATTTAATTTTATAATTTCTTAAATTTGAATGTTTTTAACTTTTATTTGGACGAATGGAATTATTTGCAGTCATTTATTGCACTAATAGTTATGGTGCGCAGAAACGTAATTTTATAGGTGGATTCTTTGTTCTGGAACCTGAAAGAGTTGGATTAATCAAAGATGAAAAAGCGTTTAATTTTGGAAATGTAATTTTTTTATGTTTTGTTTACTTACCTAATTTTAAATTAAAGTGTTGTGCGGTGGTAGCTTCTGCAATAGTTGGTACGCCGGAGAACTACAAAATGGTGTAAAAATTTGTTGTGTGGAAACTTTGAAATGTTTAACTTGGCAATGGACTCTTCAAATTTAGCGGGTGAGATTGACCAATAGGCATTTGACACGAATTTCCAAATCTGAAGAGGACAGGAAGTGAAAAATTAGCAAGGGGGATAAGAAGGTTAGAGGACGATGAGCAAGGATGGAGTCGTAAGCTCAACCACATCGTCGTAGTTTTTCAGATGTTGGATAAATTAAATAATTTACAAGTAGTTTTATAATAATGTTGACCAACTAAAAAGAGAATTGTGAGTGCAAGAATAATTTCATGTGATAGGATGATTGAAGAAACATCGAAAAGGCGACTTACCTGTCATGCTGTATAATCTGCTCGACCATTTTGTTAAGTCATGGATGTAAATTTTATATGGCTCAATTTTGGCTTCTTTGGAATATCTTGTTGGTAAATAATATTTCAATTCTTTATTATGAACGTTTTCAACAATTGTTTTCAACAATTTCGTTACAATGCAATTTGAGAATTTGAGGTTAAACAAGATGCACGTTATGGAAAATTTGAATATTCGTGTGCAGCTAATAATTAATTTATCTCACTTTACTAATTAAATTCACTGAAACTTTTATAATCACTACTCCATTTTGTTCGGTTATAAAGAAGATTAATTAATGTGTTTAACTTTTCGATGTGTTACATGCGTGTTAGTAGTTGCTACCAATTTCGTATCAGTGGTTCCAAAACTACCATCAATTTAAACTATTTGATTCGGCGACCGACTTAAATTTAAATGAGAACAATTTATAATTTTTTTTTGTACAAATTTATTCCAGATTTATAAAATTTTATTGAACGCTATAATTGTCTTACAAGTTGTAGAAATTATTTGGAAATTAAATGTGTAAATTTGTAGAACAATTATGTGAAATATTTGATGTTCCAATTAAGTTAAATGACATTAACGATAAGATTACGTTTCATTTGTATAATTCCTTTAGATTTGAATACAACATTCGTCTAAGTAAAGATTTGTTCATTCCCTGCATTTGAGTTTTATTTTGGTTAGGGAAAATTTTCAAAGTTTTTATGGAACCTACTCCTTGAGATTGTCTCAAAAGTGTAAACTCCGAACAACGAGCTACGGACCTCTTAAGTGCTTGTTCGTCAGAACACGACAATATAAACTATAGTATATATTATTGTGTTTGTAATATTATGTAACTTTAATAATTTGAAATAAACTAAAGCAAACTTTAAATTGAAATTCTTTTACTTTTTCTTATTATAGAAAAATTTATTTGTGCAAATGCACGAACCGCACCGTGTAAACCACTCATTTTACGGCCGGAACAACGAAAAAGTTTAAAAAATTAACTTCATAAATAATTTTTTGTCTTTCCGGGAGTAAAGCGGACACTTTACTCACACTTTTGTGGGAGCAAAGTGCCACTTTTCTTAGGAGCGGGACGAAAAGTAAAGTTACGAGACGAAAAGTAAAACAGAGGGACGAAAAGTTAATTTATTACTACGTCTAAGATTCCAAAAATGCATACGGTATACTTTGACAATGATATCATGTTACGCAAACTACCACATCTGGGGTAGGCAATAAAGTTTATGGTTATTTTCAAGAAAGGTCGACTACCTAAACCGCTTTGTATTTTTAAAAACTTAAATTCTTCTAGAAATTCGAGTAGTTGACGAAATTGAACTTCGAGATATAGAAATAATCGATTTATAGCGGAAAAACATAAAATAGTATATTCGCGCTCGGGAGTAAAGTGACTTTTCGTTCTTCGGGTAAATTTTCCCCCTCGACTGCGTCTTGGGTAAAAACCTTTACCCTCATGACAAAAAGTGGCACTTTACTCTCTCGGTGTATAATATACTATTTTTGAACTAGGCAGCTATACAGATGTTTATTGATGGCACCCAGTAGATTTAAAGTAAAACTAAAGACTTATGGTACATATACTTACATTTTTTGTAAGTTTTTAAAATATTTTAGCTTAGTAATATGAAACTTTAATAGATTATCGTGCGTTTGAAAGATCTAACTCGTTTTAATAAATAATTGGAGTTCAGGGGGAAGTCTATTGTGACAAGAGAAAAAACAAGCCGATTTTTCGGATTGTTTTTTCTAACAAAATTATGACTCATACATTAAATTAAATTAAACCGTTATTTTTATTATATATTCAAGTATTTGTAAAAAAATTTTCAAGTTAAAATATTCAAAATTGCCGTCGTGGCACTCCTTCAACGCAAGTCCGTCTTTTTTTTAACGGTGTACATGAAATCTCACGTCTGGATAATCTTAAAAAAAAATTGGTTATCATCTACATAGTATTGACTCTCGTTTGTCGAGGTATTTTTTTGATATCGTTTTTTTTTTAAATTGTTATAAGCAATAATAACATCAAATTTGGGCAAAAAAAGTAGAAAAAAATTTCAAGAATTTTTTTTTCGGCGCTAAAATTTTTTATCAATAACGAGAGTCAATACTATGTAGATGATCATCATATTTTTTATTTTTGTTTTAGATTACCCAGACGTGAGATTTCATGTACACCGTTTGGGCACCAAAAAAAAAAACAGACCTGCGTTGAAGGAGTGCCACAACGGCAATTTTGAATATTTCGACTTGAAAATTTTTTTTATAAATACTTGAATATATAATAAAGATGACGGTTTAATTTAATTTAATGTGCGAGTCATATTTTGTTAAAAAAAATCCGGAAAATCGGTTTGTTTTTTCTCTTGTCACAGTAGACTTCCCCCTTAAGGCTTTCTTTCTTAGGACGCCAGTATTGTTATTCCCCTCGCCTGGCGGCTCGGGTCATAAACCTCGCCTCGTGGTGAAAAACGACCCTTTACGTCAAGGCTGGCCAATCCCAGGCCCGCAGGCCACAATGTGGCCCGCCAAGACATTTGCATTTGCCCGCCCGAACTTTGGTCGGCCAGCTAGCCGGCGCGCGATGGCACTGCTTCGGGCAGTAATCGTGTGTATTTGTATAATAAACTTTATGTGTACCCATATAAAACCTTTGTATGAATATGGTATTTGGCCCGGCGCCGCCGCAGTCAATGAAATTTTGCCCACCCGGAAAATCTATTGGCCAGCCTTGCTTTACGTCCTTGTGATATAAACTACTATTTTTTCTTTTGGTAAATCTGTTTGCTACAATACGTTTATTTATTTCCCTAATAATAATTAATATCAGACTGAGCTACAGCAACGCGTGGCCGGGTTCAGCTAGTATTTTAATAAATAAATTGAGTTTATTCAGGACTCAATTAAATTAAATAAAATAGATACCTGAAAAACGAATTCCTGGCTTTAGCTTCATAAGTTGAAAAAGATGTAATTTTAAAATCAAACCTTGAAGTACCGGATGCACACTGAATGACCGAATGTTAATATGTATGTAGGTCTAGAGCCTGGTTTTTATTTCGGGTAAAAACTTTTGTTTTTACTTTACCATACATACATATTATGAAACAGTATCGTAATCAATTTTTTTTCAGATTTTGACTGATTGACATCCTTTGAAGTTATTACCATCAGTTGGTTGAAAGAGACCAAACAGCATCAAATGTCGGTATGTCACTATATTTTTTGTACAGTCTTCCTCCCAATAAGAATTTCACCACCAAAATTCAGTACTTTCATATTGAGAATTAGATGTTGGCTGAAATTGGTTCACATAAGCTTGAGAGTGGGAGTGACGCACATGAATGCATTACGAGATTCCACTTTTGACCCAGTTTACATTACCTCCAAAAAACATATTCAAGTAATATGTTTACCACATTATGTATACCATAAGGTATAATATTGTACGATTAATGTATGGTCAAGTCTGAAAATCTGAACATCGCGATCTCTCACTCAAGAGAACGAAGGCTCAACAACCATATCCGATATTTTTAAAGATACATAGTAATATTGAGGACCGCGCGTACAAGTTTTTTGGAGAATTTTTTTAAGCTAAGATTAAGCTACAGTTGAAAAAAAAAAGTAAATTTTTCTTTTAATTAATAATTAATTAATGGTTGCATATTATTTGTCCCACCAGAAATGTCAGAAGTAAAGCTGTTGGTAAAAGGAGCAATTTATTTATTTAAAGTTGGTATTTTTTTAAATGTAACATTGACATTTTGTAAATTTTTAAATTATTTTGTATTATTTTTTTAAATTATCAAAATTTTACCAGTGGTTTTTAAATTTTTCTATTTAAATTTATTATATAGATATTCACAAAATGGCTTCTCGCAAAACCATAACAAAAACAGTCCGGGAAAAAACCATAGCTTCGACTTCAAGAAATCCCCAAACCACTAGAATTTCTGTTAGTAGAATGCCACAACCAGTTGCCCATTCTACTGCTTTAGGAGGGAGAGGAACAAGCATCCCAAGTGCAAGTACTTCGAGCATTATTGATCCAGCCTACAGAGCTGGTCCGTCTGGACAAAGTTTAAGACCCCCATCGGGTCAAAGTTTTTTACGACCTCCATCAGGTACAAGTAGCAGAATACCACCACGAGTAGGAACTGGCACTAGTACTCGGTATTAGTAATTAAAATATACGGTTAATGTAAATTTTAATGAAGAATATTTATTATAGATCAGGTATAAGACCACCATCAGGTATAAGACCACCATCAGCTATAAGACCAACACCAGGTATAAGACCACCATCAGGTAGAGTTCCACAAACTGGTTCGAGAGGTTCAATTACTAGTTCTAATGGTGAGAAACAAAATTACAAAATTTCCTAAATTTGCTTATATATTTCAGTTAGCATTCCTAGCGCCCAATACGTAATACCTGCTAGACGTGGAGCAGCTGCGCAAGGTATAATTGTAAAGTTTAGGCGTAATATTTGTTAAAATTTGTTTTTATTTGTAATTAGGTGGCGGAAAAATTATTATGTCCAGTCCTCCTGATTTACGTCAAAAATTAGAACATAAACCTCCTCTTTTTATGCAGTCGTTTTCGAATACCGCCCAACCTGGAACTTACGGAGCTTCAAGAAGCTTTTTAAGTCATCCAGCGTACGAAGATGTTCAAGCAGCAAATGTATATGTAAATAAGGCGTCACCAAAACAATATGGCCCATCAACTCGCGAGCAAAGCTACTTTGATCCTGCAAATAGTTCTTTTATGAACTACGGTGTATGAATTCCATTTTCATTTTAGTTTTTCAATGACATATGTAAACATTAGTTAGATCCTAATGAAGATATTGATTATTACTCGGAGGAAGATCTGGATACTTCAGCTCAACGACTTTACTCTCCATCAGCAAGAACTCCTCCACATTTGCGTAATAAAGAAAGATTTAAAATAATTTAATTTAATTTATTTTTTTTAGGCGCTCCTGAAGAGTCATTTGGTAATTTTGCCCAAAATGTGACTAAGCATTTGAAAATTTTTCTTTAGATTATAGTTTTGGATTGGGTGATCCAGAATCTTCTTTGGAAAAATTAGTGGAAGAAGCACTTGAAAGAAGCGTAGCTGAAAATCCAAATAGCAGTCGAGAAATTCAAGGACGTAGAAGTCGTAGTGCTTCGCCACCTGTGGTTATGGGTCCGGATGGTCCCGTGCAAGCAACTCAACAGATTACAGTCGGGCACACATTAAGTCGTATGCCAGAAGCAGAAATTATTAATAGACATGCTTCTGTGATAGATTACGATCAAAGCGGACAAGGTCATATAGAAGAATTTGATCTTCAACAATTGTATGTAGAAATTGTTAGAAAAATCAAATTTAATTTTGGCTTATTTTGTTATTAGTGAACCTGGTGGTTTGAATGCTTCAAGAAGAGGAGATCTCGTAATACAGTTAAAAATTATATCAAAATATTTTATATATTTTTTTAGGGTGCCCCGTTGAAAGAGGTGATTTCGGTTAGCAGCTCAATAACTATAGCACCAGGAATGACAACTAGGACTGATAAAACAGTATATCAAAAGTTCAATAGTCCTGAGGTATTTTTACATTTTTTTTAGTTTTCTTGAGTTTTTTCATTAAAAAATTTAGCAAATAAGTCCTGCTGATGTATTGAAAATGGTGGAAGAAGAAAACGACGATATCGATTTAATGAAAGACGTGGCGCCGTTGGATTTAAAGGGATCGTTTACCGATTCATTTGATCTGAAAAAACGAATTCAAAAAGCTAAACTGTTTCCAGATAGCGTGAAACGCTTGGAGCAAGTAATATTTTCTGTTTATTTTTTCGAATTTTTTTACCTTGTTATTATTAGGCAGTTATCCATTATCCACCTGCCGAAAAAGCTACAGAAGAACTTCATCCCGAAGTAATGGCTTCGTTAATGTATACTGAAGAACAAAGAATATTAATGGAGGAAGAACCTCTTAATGTGTGTAACTTTCTTTTTCCCCCAGGACAAGATGATATTGTAGTGGAAGTTAGGTGAGTATGGGTTCATTTGATGATATTGATTTGTAATAAATGTAACAAATAGTTCGGCCGCTCAACCTCCATTGCAAAATATTGTAGTACCAGGCGAAATGCCGTCTGAACTTCATACTTCTGGAGTCACTCCAGAATTAGAAACAGTTGCAGGAGCGACTTTCCAAAGTCAGGAGGGACACCCAACTGGTGATTTATACACTGCCGCTATGCTGCAACAAAGATCTCCAAAAAGAACAGCTCCTAGAATAGGTATTGAAAAAATCTTCTTGTGTATTGATTTTCATTTAGCATAAATTTTAGTAAAATATTCTCCCGTCAAGGAATATCCCATTTTTTTGGATAGTGAAGAACCTCCGTTTGAGATGGAGAGTAAGATAATAAGTAGTTCTTTCGTGCAAATTTCTAATGCCTATCTAATGATTTTTTAGACATACAGCCAATGATTGACTTAGTAGGTGCATCCCCTTCTGCTAACATGACAGCTGAATTTGCAGACACTTCTCAACCCAACCAAGAAGAAAATGCTTTGGAATATGAATTGACACCTCAACCTCCAAGCCATATATCTAGAGTACAGTTAAGAGGATCCGAAAAGCCAGCATGGTTTCCTGGTATTAAATAAAATTTAATCAAAAGCAGCTTTTCTGCCAAAAATGAGTTAAAACTTTTAGGTTATGTAGTTGCTCTACCGCAAAATTTAAAAATGGCGAAATCGGCGAGCGATGTTCTACCCGCAGCTTGGCAAGCCGTTCAACCGGATATATTTGAAGAAGACAGCATTCTTGTCGTAGGTTAATACAAAGAAGAAGTTTGTTTTGTTTTTATTTTAACAGTAAACATTACGTATACAGTGTATAATTTTTGTAAAGCCATTGCATTCTACAAAAAATAAAAATTATATTTATTATTGTCAATACACATATTATGTATTATTTAGATAAAAATAAGTAAATTGTATACATAAACTAAATATTCTTGAACTTCATCGCTAAAGAATCTAGAGACCTTTGTTGAAATACACCAGACATGGAGGATTTCCATTATACTTCTTACAAATTTTAGCCTAAAACATATTCATTATTACAATGATGAATGGATGAACCGCTTAATTGTATACTTGTAAATCCTTTTCAAGATCGCTAAATCTAAATTCTGCTTTTTGTTTAAAACAAGCGCAGGCTAATGGAGTTGCAAATGTTAAAATCAAACCGACAAGTGCGAGTTGTATGGGCAACGCAGCCCATGGATATCTGCATAAAGTACCCCGACGTTCCAAATAATTCATTATTATAGGAGTTGCAACTAAAATTAAAAAGTCACTTAATAAAACAAAATTTATTGGTATTATCATCACGCTAACCCATTCCTGGAGCGGCCATAATTATTCTGCTCATGGTAACCTGAGATATTCCACTTTGGGCAGCCAATTTAGAATATCCTAATTTATTATTTTTGGCATCCATTACAGGAGTTCCATCTTTAAGTTCTCTGAAATTTATTTAAAAATAAGAAAGTTACAGTCGAAAGCTCGATTATGATTCAACCCAGTTTTCTCTTATAACTTATTGGTAGTTAACACAATAAATTGCAAATTCAGGGATAGCAAAACTTTCTTATCATCGTCTTTGTGCTTTGGAGGGCACGCAAAACCTGGCAGTCTTCCTGAGTGTGGAAAGCCACCGACCGGATGTAAATCAATAGAACCCATAAATCCAATGGTGTCAAGTGAACTTGAAAACGGTGAAAGATATCAAAAATCTTGAAGAGGTCAAAAACGTTCAGTATAAGAAAATAAACTTTTTTTTATATTTGCCTTGAAGATTTGTCTTTATTTTTGATCCTGTTTTCTAGTTATTGAGAAAAACCGGTTTGAGTCATATTGGAATACCGAGTATGCTGATAATAATTATTGCTAAAGTAAAAAAGTTAAACTTTGCAAACTTTTACTTACTGTGATCGCATTAAAGGTATGTTGACACAATTTGCTGCTGCAACAGCGGCAAATGGCACTAATCTTCCTACAAGGCCTGGAGAATTCTGCAATTAAATATTTTGAATGCAGGCTGTTCCGGAATCAAACGAGAATTTCCCAAAAGTACTTTTACAGGCTTAAAATAAAGTTACATGTTATAAATAATTTAAATTTTTTATTAAAAACCTCGAACATTACTTTTAGAAAATTTCTTCAATTCCGAAATTATTGTGAAACTAGTAAATATATTTTTAGACAACACAACATGTACCTTTACTAGACGATTTAATCCAATTGCTGTACCAACAGCTCCTCCCGTTGCACAAATATACGAAATTCCCAGCTGCCTAAAAATAAAGAAAATTATTAATTGAAAAGTTTTTAAGAAATGAGAAACTTTAAAACTAAGCAAAAAATGAAACTGCGGAATTCCGTTTTCTAGCCTAGCCTGGCAATGTGTGCGTACACAGTAAACGCTGGTTTCTGATTCCGGTTTACTAGCTTCGATATTTGCATTGAAATTGCTGTCCTGTTACCAACTTTGTTTGTCCTTAATTAATTAACATTGAAGAAAAATTAGCAGGTATGAGATTATCCTAGATTGGGCGGCTAAAATCAATCAAAGAAGGTAACGGAAAACCACGTTAAACGAACACCCATGAAAGCCTAATTATAACTACTGTAATCAAAGATAATTTTTTGGAGGTAAAATGAGCCTCCCCAGGCAAATCTTCAAAAGGGAACGTTTTCAATTTAGTTAAAACGCAGGATTTATGGGAAAACATCCTGACCCGATCGATATACTTTGTTATTTGGAGTTGCCACAAAGCCGCTCTTTTTAACGCATAAAGTCCTGATCAGTGGTATTTAAAATATAAACCCAATCCACGTTTTTTGTTGTTGCCTATTTTTGAAACACTATCAATAGTTTATGTTATGGACATGTATAAAAAATACCTGAAAAAGACTACCGCATTTATTTACCGTGACATATCCTGTTTATTCAAATCGAGTGTCGGTTAAACGATGCAAATATCATGCATGGAAAAACATTATGCAGTTTTATTTTTATTGTTTTAAATTAAGATTAATAATTAAAACCGGTTAAAATTATTAGGCAGCAATAAAACAAAAACATTTGAAAATATTTGTCGATGGGATGAAAAAAACGTGCAGGCCTGGTTTTCAGCCAATGACACACTTCTATTTTGGTCCGGTTGTGTAGGTTCGTAAAAGATGTTTATATGGAAACAAAATTTTGTTTTAAAAATTTTTTTTCTGCTGCCAGTAGTTAGCCCTAGTGGCCCAGTAGTCCACCCAGAGATCGGTGTCCGGGTTGTAGGTGAACGTCAGATGTTTATTGATAGTTGTGCTATTTTACTTATTAATTTTATTCTATGTAGTTGCGTACAATTATTGATAATTGTAATAAATTGATCGATTAAAAGTGATGAATTAATTTTCAAAGCTGGTGTATTATTTGGAAATTGCAATTTACTGCATGCTCTTACTGTGTATGGAATTTTTCATAATCAATAAAAAAATATTGTTTATGTATTGCATGGTATTTAATTTTTTGATTACGAATTCTGATTATCATTTTTTATAAATGACCTCAAGTTTCAGTCTTTGCTTATTACGTGTCTGATAATTGCTGCGATAAAAAAATTATTTACTTTTAAATTCTAAGATTCTATAAATATTTCTGTTAATTTAATTAGAAATAGAGTTAAAAGTTCAAATTGAATAACAACAACCAGCAGTTTGAAGCGATACGTAATAATTAAAAACTTAAATATCTCACAAATAGATAATATTTGAACCGAAATTTTTAAAACGAGTTTTTTGTTCATAATGCTTTTGGCCTCGCCGATTAAATTCGGTAATCCTGATTTAGTACAACAAATTTTGGCCAATTCACACTTACTTGTTACTAAGAGCTGCATCTCCACTTCTATTGGTATGATTTACTAAAGCGTTAAATGACTGATTTATCCATTGCCAAAATATAACAGCAAAACTGGATTTATAAAAAGTAAGCATTCCTCCCGTAATTATCATATTCATAGGTACTTGAGCAGACATTCTTCCTATAAGGGGCATTAGTTCTCCAGTGTCTGGATGAAACGCCGAATCGTACAACAATTTTGCGTTCCATAGTTCGTCCTCTGTTAAACATGGCGGTAATCTCTCACCACACCTAGAAAGGGCATAAAGTGAATTCAGAAAAAGTAACGAAAAAATGTTACCTACTTATGCTTCATGACAACACATTTTGCATTTTCCAAAGCACTGGTACTTGCCAAAATGTTGAGAGGATTCGTAACCAAAAAGAAGTGCTTAGCTCGACCAACGTAAGTTTCTTGATCAAATCTTGGTTCATTGATATTAATTTTTAATAATTCTTCAGTGCGATCTACACATTGTTCAGTCATAGTACTAAAACCCAGAAATACCTCAGATTTGTGATAGATTTAAAAATCGCCGGTTGTACTTACATTTTGCGGGATACCAAATTTGATTTGGTTAAAAACGAATGGACATAACTTGTTTATATTTAATTTTAATTGCCCTTTACTCTCACGAATTAAATTAATTTCTCAGCCTAAAAGGTGCTAAAAAGTGTCATGTTATTTTTGAAGTTTCATATGTAATTAAAAAGAATTGTCACTTTATGTCACACATAATAATTAAATTTGATTAATGAAGCTCACTACACCTACCGATTTTAATTTAGTTCCCTAAAATGTTGACTGGAATGTCGAACCCAACTTTATCACACTTGTATGGAATGGTGTTGCTTAAGAGATACAAAATGAAAAATCGATGATAAGGAGTTTTGTTGGAGTTCTGGGTTATAAGCGCCGACGCATTTGATAGTGTATGACTCGTTATTTCAATAATATGTTTGTGTTTTCCATTACAGGAATATATTACTTTTTAATTACTACAGCCAACAATAGCATTATTTATTCATACATTAACTCATTTATATGCTACCCAAAATAAAATTAAAACAATTTTCACTAATGTTATTGCCGAAAGAGTGAATAAAAAAGTTACCTCGGTAACAAGTTCAATATCAAATTTATCTCAACTTGAGAATTAAGCAAATATTTATCAAAATTATGTAATTCTAGTCATAAGTACTACAGTTAAATTGAGATATAAATAAATTAAGTTATTAAAGTTTTATAGTATGTACTACCTATTTTTTTTTATTATTTTTCTTATCAAATCTAAAAACAATAATTTCTTCAAACATTTTTCAAAAAATCAATAAATTTTTCGAAACAGTATATGATTCAGTTATTAGGTACTTTTGGCACTGGAAAAGACAGTCAAGTTTCTGACAACAGGCTCGGATCGGAAGAGGGCTGAATTTGTCGTAGTCGGTCCCAAAAAATCATAAAATCGTAGATTTTTATTTTCTACGCCAAAAAATTAGTGCTATCAAAATTAAACTAATAAAATTCTGCGTAGAACTAAAGAAAAAATTGTTATAATTTAAATTGAAAAGATATGGAACGGAAAAGCGCGGTTTTAATCCTAGTCGTTCCACATAATACACAGCTAGGAAATCGGAGGTAGTACAATGGACCCGATTATCTTGCCTTCTACAATAAAATCCAGAATTCAGGATCCAGAAAAGATGTAAAGCAACTACTATTGAATCTTAATTTTTTCCTTTGCCCAAAAAATGGTAGTTTTTAATTTTTTATTTAGAGATTTTTCTTTTCGTCTGACGAAAAAGTAATTCGTAGGTAAGTTAAACTATTAGTTAAACCTTAGAAATTCTTTTCGCATTTTTACTTCTGAAAATTCTGTTGGTTTGGGAAATAATTATTTAATATCGAAAAAAAAAGGAAAACTATTGTATATTAGCATTGAAGGTCTAGTAAGCCCATAGAGTTTTTTAGTTACTCCACTTCATCTCTTCCTTCCAATCTTACCCAATCTTCTAACCCAATCTCATTCAAATCCTTCTGCACTTTATTCCCCCACAGATTCATTGTCCACCTTTTCTTCTTGTGCTCCCAAACCTTGTGCTCTCAAACCTCATGCTCCAAATGTCATTTGGAGTTCTGTTTTCACTCGCATCGTCTTCACTCTATGTTCCAACCATCGCAGTCTTTGTGCCTTTGCACATCCGACTGTTCCGTTCTCCAAATAACTCGGATATTTTTCGATTTGATCTCATAGGCCATTGTCCGTTTATATAAAGGGTGGGTCATGTAAAATTTGGAATTTAATTTCGCTTTAAAAAAAATACTAATACCCACACGTTTTTTCAAAATTATGACTTTATTGGTAAGGCCCATCACTGACATTTTTTATGAATGAAACACAACATTGTGCAAATGGCTTCCACGACTTGCTTTACTCATTCGATTTATCCAATTTTTCAGTACATTTTTGATTGTTTTCTATTGTTTTGATTTCGTGTTTTAAGGCCTTAATGAACTCGGAATTGTTTGCGTGACATTTATCTTTCACGGCACCACAGAGATAATAGTCTAACGGGGTCAAATCGCAGCTGCCAGGCGGCTAATGGACTTCCGAGTTTCGGCTGATTATGCGATTTGACCCAGCTAGACTATTAAATTTGGGACGCCGTGAAAGATAAGTGTTACGCAAACAATTCCGAGTCCATTGAGGCATTAAAACACGAAAGCGACTTTGTCGTTTACGAGATAGAGGACTAAGCAATCGAAAATGTACTGAAAAATTGGGTAAATCGAATGAGGCACTGTAAAGCAAGTCGTGGAAGCCATTTGAGCGATGTCAATGATGGACTTTACCAATAAAATCATAATTTTGAAAAAATGTTTATTAGTATTTTTTTAAAGCAAAATTAAATTCCAAATTTTACATGGCCTACCCTTTATTTTCCACCGTACATTTTTCTCAAAATTTTTTTTCCTTCCACACTTCGAACATCATTTGTGTACTATTTCTCAACGTCCATACTTCCGCTCCGTGCAAACTAATGGCCTTATGATCGTTCTGTACACTCTTGTTTTAATTGATTTGGCAAACATCTTACTATTGAGGATATATTTCAGTGCGTATGCACTTCTTGTACCAGTCGCCATTCTTGCCTTAAATCTCTTCATCGCATCCTGGCCTCCTTGTTATTATCGTTCTTAAACTTTAAGGTTATCTTCTTCTTCTTATTCTTCAAGTGTCTATCCGAACCCGGATGTTGGCAATCTTCCTGAATAAGCCAAAAAAACTTTACTAGGGAAATGCTAATGGGGTGGTTTTCCTTTGCCTTCTCCCATACTTTGGACTTTTTAGATCACAGCACATCTGACGTAATCAGAATTAGAACCGCGGTGCTCCGTTCTCTACTCTATTCGTGTTTGATTTACGCCAGACTGCTGGTCTAGGTTATCTTACTTCCTCAAACTTTAAGGTTGTCTCCCGCACTATTAAGTATATTTACAAATTTCTGCTCTTCAAACTTTTTGTCGTTCCAAATCAAATACTTCGTTTTAATTTCATTTTCGAATCTTGCTTATCACCCTCATCTAAATATGACAGACTTTGGGAAATTTAATGGGAATTTCTGACTCTTGATGGCTTTAAGCTTGACTTAAAAATCGAACAAAGCTTGTCAAAATTTCAGACAGATTTATTGAGCAGTTTTTTGCTTTAACAGCTGCTGAACGGAGCAATTTGGTGATTGTTTGCAATTATGGAAAAATAGCCATATCTGCTAGTGATTCAATTTCTACTTTTGGATGGAAAAACATGTGAGGAAATCAAAGTAAAGTTGCATGCACTTTTGATGACTACGATCAGATATTGGTTTAGCAAATTCAAACAAACGTCCGCTTTTTCGCTTTTGCTGAAAAACTCTCAAACCGTTCAATTGGGATGACATTGAGGATACGGTCAACAAAATTCATGAAATCGTGTTAACAGATCGGCGAATAAAAGTAGAAACAAAAGGGACAAATCTGTTCCATTTAACAAAGTAAAAAAGAAGAAAAACATTGGTCTGCAATTTATTGCAACATTTAAATTGTTCAAATGGTGCTACGCATTGCTGTCACATCCACCTTATCTTTCAGATTTGGCCCCATGCAATTTCTTTTTTTTGATTAAAAATAAATAACTTGGTAGAAAGCGCTTCCCGTCAAATGAGAACGTCATCGCCGGATGACGGAAACGGAAGCTTTTGAGCAGAGTTCGACAAATCATATTTTAAGCATAACTAACAGGGGAAGTACCAACACTTGCGCACCCACTAATTTGCACCATTTCTAATATACGTTTTAAACGTTTTAACAATGTATTTTTTACGGAAACATCATGGGTTGCCTAAATTGTAATGCATATTATGTTATGTTATAAAATATTCATCTCGACGTATGTAATGTACAATTACCTGCAACCAGCTTGAAAAATGTTTATTTTTCAGAAATACCGTTTAAAGTTTTACAACGAGAATATTTGTAATTAGTTAGCCACAGCCGTGGAGTGATGTGACCGCTGGTTGAGTACAGAGCGGAAATTCTGAGTTCAAATCGCGGACTATACATAATTTCTTAGCTCGGTCTTCCAGTAGGAATCCACACGATGTGATGAAATCGATATTGATTTATCGGAAATATGTAATATGGGGACTAATCCACCCCGCCAATTGGATTTGTAATTCCCAGAAAGGGAAAGTAATATTCTATTTAGAATGTAAAAGCTTAACGAATGATTTATACCCAAATAATTAAATGTGTTATTAGGACGAGATCAAGCCTCCCACGTAGAAGATCAAATGTCCTTTATTGAAATTTTTCTTGGCATCATTTGTTTTATCCAATTGCTATACTGTTAAGTTATGAGATATATAAGAAATAAATGATGTTTTTTCTTCTTTTTCTTCAGCCGTTTTCTGTCTACTTCTGAACGTAGGATTCTCCTTTTTCCTTCTGCTTTTCTCTGTCCTGTGCTAGCCGTTGCCAACCCACACCCGCTGTCTCTCTCATGTTGTCTATCCACCTTCTTTGCGGTCTTCCCACACTTTTTTGGTCTCTCTTGGTCGCCACTGCGTAATTCGTAGTGTCCAGTAATCTCTCTCCTGTCTTGCCTAATGTTCAGTCCAGCGCCACTTCAGCTACGCCACTCGTCGCATCACGTCTGTCACCCCATAATTGTTTTGATTATATCGTTTTTGATTTTATCTTTCAAAGAGATACATCCATTTTTATACAATATTCCAATATTTACAATATTCCATTTATGAATATAAAATTTAATAAAATGCAAAACTGTTAAACAACGCGTTGTTGATTTTTATTACTTATCATAACTAATTACCTTGGAAACTTAAATAGCCAGTGTGATAAATCAAAATTTTAACAATTTTAAAAGAATTTTTTTACCTTCTAAGTAAAAGCTAGATAAAATTTAATGCTCTTATCATTCGCAGTTTATATTTCTACATTATTTTTGTGTCTTTCAATTTTTCTCTAAGATAATTAGGGAAGCAGGAATTTGCATAAATAAATTTTTACACGTTAATATCCTATGTTCGCCTAACTTATTCAGCACCCGGTATATATTTTTTATCTGTGACTATATAAAATATTTCGTTTTTTATCTTATTGTCTGGGCTTCTCCAAGTCCATCTTTGTTGTTTGGGTTTTTTGTAGAAGAAATTTAAGCAGTACAAATTTTCACTTCTGAGGAAGTTTATAGCATCATATCTCCTCGGTCATTTTTATCTCCCAATCCAAAGTTACCATTAGTATTCTCCGTATCTCTATATTTTTTTTCCCTGATCTTAGCATTATTTACTAGCAAATTATACTATACTGATTTATTGAAAGAAATAATTAAGAAAACCTTCATAGGCATAATTTACTCTATTATCGTTTTAACATTTTACAAAAAGTATTTCTACCAAGTAATAGTTTAGAAAACAGTCCAATTATATTCGTTCAGTCTTTGCAGGACTGTAAATAATCATTGTCTGGGATACAAAGGGTTAAAAGCGAAATATTTTCGAAACGAGGTATGAATTTGAGACCCACTTTATTACTGATGAGATTATAATAATTAACAAATAACAATTTGAGCATCACTAGCAACGACCTTATGTTGAGAACTTCTGACTTTACAATGTAAACCGAAAAAAGGCTTTCGTCGCTCTTATTGGTTAAAACTGTTAGAAATGAGTGACGTTTAAAATCTTTGAATTGTGTCGTCAGCCTGCCTGACGTGACAGCATGGCTGATCGTAAGCAAACCAAAGAAATACTTACGGTTTTGTTTTTGTGTGTATTGTGGTATGTAATAAGTTCTAGCAATAATGTTATCGGAAAAATGTTACTCAATGAATTTCCATATCCCATGACCATGACAATGGTCCAGTTATTAACCATAGCTGTATTTAGTGGACCTTTATTTAATATGTGGGGTGTTCGAAAATACGTTGACATATCGTGGAGTTATTATTTTAAACTTATAGTTCCGTTAGCCCTAGGAAAATTTTTTGCCTCAGTATTTTCTCACGTCAGCATATGGAAAGTGCCAGTGTCGTATGCTCATACGGGTATGTATTCAAAATGTTTTTCACATTTTGAGGTTATATTGATTTGTCAATGTTTTAGTGAAAGCTACGATGCCCCTTTTTACTGTGATCTTATCTAGGATAATAATGGGCGAAAAGCAAACCTGTACGGTGTACATGAGTCTCGTTCCTATTATTGCAGGAGTCGCGATAGCAACCATTACCGAAATCAGTTTTGACGTTATCGGTTTAGTTAGTGCGTTGGCTTCCACTATGGGCTTCTCTCTGCAAAATATTTTTTCAAAAAAAGTTTTACATGATACGGGCGTACATCATTTAAGACTGCTACATATTTTAGGACGTTTAGCATTGTTCATGTTTTTGCCTGTTTGGATCTTTTATGACTTTTTTCACCTTTTAGATAATCCGTCGGTGGTAAGTTTTCTTTATTCCAAAACCGAATTAAGTTTCTATCTAAGTTCTTTGTTTTAGACGAGTACAAGCTATCGAGTTTTTGCGTTACTTTTTACCGATGGTGTTTTAAATTGGCTACAAAATATCGTAGCTTTTAGCGTATTGTCTTTAGTCACCCCGTTAACTTATTCGGTGGCAAATGCAAGTAAACGAATTTTTGTGATTACGATTTCCTTATTTATATTAGGAAATCCAGTTACAAGTTTAAATATTTTTGGAATGTTGCTGGCTATTTTAGGCGTGTTTGCTTATAATAAGGTACAAACAAATTTTCTCAACTTTCTAACAATTGAATTTATTATTATTGCACTTTTAGGCAAAATATGACGCAAAAAAGCTTCAAACAAAGCAAACTCTTTTACCGTATAGTAAAAGTAGTTGGCAAGAACGCAGCAACGGATTCACATTGTATCCACAAAATGGTACAATCAACGAAAATTCAATTTCGAATGGCTCAACGAAAAACGGCTCAACTTCTAATAACTCTTTTATTTACAATACGAATTCTAGCAGTAGTAATTTATTATTCGTGTAAGTAGAAACAAATTTTTAAATTAATTAATTTTTGTTGATTTTAAACTAAATTTTTATATTACCCAGGTATTAATTTAAATACTGTTGGTCGAAAGTGTAATTTACTGCCTTGGGGACATAACACGGGCTACGTTGTTAATTTTAAAATACTAAATTCGCCTGCATCTTTTTAACGAATTATAAAATTACACTTTTGATGATTTTTGTGTAAAAATAGGAAGTTTTATTTTGTTATTTATTATTATAAAATCATGTAAATGTATATTTGTAAATAAGAATTTATTATTGTATTTTATTTATTTATTCGTAAAAAAACAGTAAATGAAATATTTAAATTATGTGACATAAAATTCTTATTATTATTTAAATATGGAACATTGTGTGTATACTTAACTAAATAAAAATATTTTTATAGAATATGGAATTTATGTAGAAAGTATTCAGTATAGAAACACTTCAGGTGCATATTTTTACGATAAAATTAATGAAGGAGTTGCAAAATGCCAAAACATAAATTGGTCTTTATTAAAACTTAATTGTTAATACCATCAATATGACCCAGCAAATGTTCCATACTTCACTTACATGTGGTGTATAAAAAAATGATAAATTATTTAAACTTATAAAGTCTTGGTAATTGTATTTTGACTAGAAGATAAATTTTTGCTTTCTTGTTCGTTGGTTATCCATGATAAAAGTTGACTTCCCTATAAAAAAAATATAAACATTAAATTAAGTTGACTGACTTTAAGAAAAACTAGCTTTTATTTTGATTAAATAAGCATCTTCAAAAAAAATCTAAAGACGATTTATACAAAGGTTAAGCATAAAAAACTAAAAATGTAGGTAACATTTTTAATAATTTGAGAAAAATCAATGTGCAGATAGCTTTTAAAATGGTTATTTTGTTTATCAAAATTCAGAAAAACTTATCTACCAGGATATTATTCTTTATCAATATTTATATTATGCAATTTTTTTAATCTCAAATTTTTTCCAATCACAATGAATATAGGGCATTGCACACCAAATCGACCACTTTTGAACCTGACCCCCTTTTAATTATCCTGAAATTTTTACATATTATACTATCCCATCAAAAACAGTTTTGTAAATTTTTTACTCATCTTTAAAAAAAAAAAAAAAGTTACGAATTTTTAGAAAAACTGATGTTTTTTTCTTCAAACGATCATAACTATTTCAAAATTTGACTAATCGGAATCTTTTTTTTTGTCTTTAAACGTACTTTTCAGGAAAAAATATTAAAAAAATATTCAAATTTGTATTCTACATAATTTTTCATTTTTTTGGAAATAATCATTGATTTTTCAAATTTTGACACTTGATTTTTTTATTTAAAAAAAAACTCTGATTTATTCCGCGTATAACAACGCAAACCCCATAATGGGCCGACATTTCTTTCTATTTATATAAAAAATTATAGAAAAATATTTTTGCGTAAAAATAAAACAAAATATTTTTTAATTAAACCAAAAGATTAGAAAGAAATGTCGGCCCATTATGGGGTTTGCGTGGTTATACGCGGAATAAATCAGAGTTTTTTTTAAATAAGAAAATCAAAAGTGGAAAAATTTGAAAAATCAATGATTATTTCCGAAAAAATGAAAAATTTTATAGAATACAAGTTTGAATATTTTTTTTGTATTTTTCCTGAAAAGTCGGGTTTAAAAGTGGTCGATTTGGTGTGGAATGCCCCATATATAAATTATTAAAAACTATAACCATCATAAAACGGATTTCTTAATCATACACCGTTAAAATGTTTAGATTTTATTGTTGCCATTACTGATGCGCACAAATGGATTAACGAAATTCTTGCTACTGAACGCCCACTCACCAACCTCAAATTTATTTTAAAAAAGAGCAAAGTTGAACAATATTCAAAACGTATCTGTATGGATTGCAAATTAAGAAAAACAAATACCTAACCTAAGGTCTTATCAATTTATTGTTACTTTTGGGTTAGTGGACTACGTAATAATTAGATTATGTAAATCTTCAATGTATAAAAATAACAATAAATAAATTATTATTAACCCATATATCCCGACAGCAGAAAAACTCTTGCCAAATTAACATAATTAATATAAAATACAATCATCAAGATTTGTGTACTTGATACTTAGAAATATTGAATTTATTAGTAACATTAGTTTGTTAAAATGTTTGAATTTTATTATACTTTTTTAACTTTTTTGATGAACTGTTCCAGTGGCGTATCTACAAATTTTGCCGTCCGGACGGTTCCAAAATATGGCGCTCTTTCTACAGTGGAGTAATTTCGTTCACTTTTTTTCTGATTTCAGACTTGCTTTTTTCCGAGAAAATTTTTGAATTACGTGTTTTTTCAACCTTATTTTGTGAAAATTGCTTTATTTATATTTGCTCCAAGCAATATGCGTAGATCGATCAATCGCGTCGCTCCTATAAAACTGTGCTGGCTTTTTAATTTGTTAAAATTATAAAAATACTGTGATATTTAGTGTTAATCACAATAGTTAGACGACCTAAAATTAAAATTATGGGAGTAGTTCATCATCTGGTACTCGGATTTTAAAAATTTTTACTATCCAGGATGATAGAAAACGGTCCAAAAATGCATGCAGTCGCTGGCCCCTACTTCGTCAAACATGTGAATTTAATTTAAGGTTTTAAATTTATTTATCGTCAAATTTAAGTCAAAAATTTTTTTAAAAGGTGTAATTTCCTCGGCGTAAACTCTTCGATGTTGTAGGTATAACTAAAGGTGCTCCGACGATCCCCATAGCATAGCATCACTCTGTGAACAGAGTTTATTTGGAGGCGTAACCTCCGTTACCTCTTTCAACGTCTGAGGACATTGCAGGGATGATTGTTTGTGAGTATAAGTTATACTAGTGCGAGCATAGAGCATAAAACCTTTATATGATTTTAATTGAGTAAGTTTTCCGAGGTTTTGAAATGATTGATGCTACGGCAATTCCCGATCACATGGCACCGAGAAGCCCAGAAGGGTCCGACAAGAAAGAAAACTTCCGACATACACGCCCATGGCAACTTTTTTAGGAGAATTGATCTAGGTCGGTTCTGAAGCATTAAATAAACATCTCAACTGTGACCACGGATGATCCCTACTCTCTAATTGTGAACTTTAAAATCAATTATTAGCTAAACTAATCGATATTGGTGATTCATCCTCACCTTAAACGCTTTATTTTAATATTATCTATCAAATTCCGTTAAGTTATCTTTAATAAATTTAATATCTCCGAGTACCGAATAATAAACTAGATCCAAAATTATTTAAAAATTTTTACGATTATAATTTTCTACCGGAGGTGTTCAGTTAACCTGTCGGTATGACAATTAATCTACCCTGCATAAAAGTCAAGTTATTATATTAATTGGCCGTTTCATATTGCCAAAGAATTAAGTTATCTACAGAAAAACGTTTGTCATCGTGCAGAACACCGTTTTATACCAGAATTAATATTATATAAACGGTTTTGCATGTATGTCGTCGATATTATAAAAAATCTAGGTTAAAAATTTAAATTAAAAAAGGTTGGTTAGGAGGGGTTTTAGGGCGTCGCGTCGCCCCCACACCCGATTGAGCGGTCGACGCATGTTGCTCGGAGCAAATATTGGCCAGATCGACCGTTCGACTGCTTGGAGAAAATGTAGGTGAGGAATTTCACTTATGAAATAGGGTTAAATAAAAGGTCATTCAAAATAATTTTTGATAAAACTCTCGTCCCTTCATCAAAGAATTCACTAACCGCCAAATGAATTTCCATTGCTTTATAAAAAATAAAGTAAAGGAAATTGAAAATAATTTAGCACGGATGTTGCTCGGAGGTTTGTAATGTAAGTTAGTTACCTTTTCTGACGATTCATTTAAGTACGGGTTTCTAGATATAATTAGTTCTATTCGGTCTCCAGCAGACGCAATTAAGGGTACCGTTAAGCAACAGTCAAATTCTTGTGTCTTAGTATCGTTTACCTGAAAGATAAAACTTTTATTTAAAACTAATGAATTGTGGTACCACTAACTTGTAAGATCCTATCATAAGGTTTTAGTAAACCAACAATATCCGCTGGCCCCCCTTTTCTTATCCTGTTGATATAGACACCTTTTTCATATAATCCATCGCTCAAACTAAATCCATAATCATCGTAAATGGAATCCTTATAAAGTGTCACGTGATGAACCTCATTGCCCAACATGCTTTCATTACTAAATGTTCCTGGTAGACGATCCGTGAAACTGCTTTTTGACTGGCAATAAATACTGGGTTCATATTTTAATGTATTCATGAAACCGTAATTTGGTAAAGGTAGAGGGCTTGGACAAAACATTTCTTCAGTGTCTGAATAAAATTGCAATTGTGAATCATGTTTTTTGGGCGTTTTATATTCTTCTTTTTCATTTTCTTGGTATGATAAAGGCTCACTCAAGACACTTTCAATATCTTTAATATCTGTTGATTCTAAAAAGATCTTCTATATAAAAATTCTTAATCATTTTGAAATTAATTTCCTTACCATTCATTGTTTCGTTATTGTTTTCTCCTATATTGCTGTCCCAGGAAGCTACTGCGCTATCTACGCTAACCAATCCTGTACTAGAATAAGTGCATTTTGTTACATCAATTGTGTTGCCTAAAAAATATGTAAATAATTAGTACAATTTTAGCGCACAAATCCAAAGAGTCCAAAACAATTCATTGTTATGGTTCATTGTCCCAAAATAGAAAGATAATTTTAAAATTACAGTTATAAAAGAATAATGACTATCACTTACTTATTTTTGTATTTAGATTGCGAGCAATTTTTATTTGTACCCGATCTCCGGAAGTTTGTAAAAGTCTAATAGCATCCGATAGTGGTCTATTTTCTAAATTTTCTCCGTTGATCGCTAAAATTCTGTCTCCTACGTGTAGTGCTCCTGTTTTTTCGGCAAGTCCACCTAAAACAACGCATAAATATTTGATGGTGTTAATAATTTATTACCACCTTCAGTCAGTCTTGATAATATGATAGGTTCCATGCAGTCTTCGCTTCCCGAAATAGTTATTCCTAATGGCCCTCCATATCTAATTAATTCGACAGTATACACCACGCAATCCAAAAACAAATTAGCATTATCGGTTTCTGTTTTTTCTATTTTTAATGTTACAATTTCGTTTGTCGATGTCTGGAATATATCAAATGCTGATTCGATGTTCATGTGGTTTAATGGTCGGTTATCTATTTCCAATAATCGGTCTCCCGCGTGCAAGGTGCCTGTCCGATGGGCAACTGAACCTCGTCGAATTTCCGAAATCAGAAATGGCTCTTCAGTACGATTTTTTGTAGCT
Source organism: Rhagonycha fulva (assembly GCA_905340355.1). Taxonomy (NCBI): domain Eukaryota; kingdom Metazoa; phylum Arthropoda; class Insecta; order Coleoptera; family Cantharidae; genus Rhagonycha; species Rhagonycha fulva. Next base: position 9,497,901 of record HG996559.1, read on the forward strand.
AAAAAAATGTCTAAATTTTTTCCCCAATAATTTGATGAATCTATTTACCTGTAATGGTTATTCCAAGACCAGCTTCTTTTTTCGCCAATTTGATCGTGAATATACCGCTAGAAGGAACAATTGTATCCGCAACGTCAAACTCGATCTGTAGAACAATTTTGAAGTTATTGGAATTGTTTCCGATATCCAAAAGAGAGTTAATTTCTTGCAGGGTTAAATTGGATTGGTGATTAATGGATAAAATGCGATCCCCAGTTTGAATACATCCACACCTAAAAGTGGTAAGTTGTTATTGAAAAATTATTATTCTCAAGGCCGTTTTTAGGCACCTATAAGCTGGAGAGTCGGGTATTATTTTAGAAATGACTATATCGGCCGGTCTATTATCAGAATGTTCACCTACGGTTAATGTTATTCCGTAACCCTTACTCCTATCCGCAGTTAACGTAACGTATAAACTTTCGGAGTGGCACACTCCCATACTACCTGACCATCCACTAAAATTACTAGGCGTTATTGCTGAAACTATTTTTAAATTACTGATATCGTTGTTACAGAAACTGAAAGTAAATTACCGGAGTCATTTTCAAATGATTTGGGAATTACACTTTTACGATTAAATCGGTTTTGCTTAAAGCGTTGCGAATTTATCGTACTGAAACCAGATATTGTGGGACTACTTGGATAAGGAGCTGAAACATAACTTGCGTAAAATTAGGTAAAATAAATCATCAGAACGAGGTCTTACCAGCTGCAAAGTTTCTGGAAGAAGCTCTTTGGAAGGTATGTGATGGTAAGACTTGTAATTTAGTGGCAGATTTAAGTAATCTTTGAACATCTGCAGAGGTGCTGTGCCAATTGTCAAGAGAACTATCATTAATGGCTAACAACTGATCTCCAATATTCAGAGCTCCACACCGATCAGCTGTGCTAGCAGGAACTATACTTTCAACAAAAATGCCTGCAGTTGAAATTTCATCCGTAAAGAATTCGCTGTAGTTGGTTAACATGAGCCCAAGATCTTCATCACTCCTTTCAATTTCTACCAATAATGGACCAGTAGCGTATTTTACTGATTCCATAATATTTACGTCATACTCGATCGTTAATATTGTTAAGGCGTTCCCCAATTTGTTTGAATTTTCTTTTAGTATGTGTTGAGCTTCCAGTAAAGTCTTGTTGGTTAAATTGTGGTTATCTATTTTGATTAGTCTATCTCCGATTCGAATGCGTCCACTCCTAAAGATACAAGAATGAAGTCTTGGTTTTAAAATTTAAATGATTTTACCTATGGGCTGGACCATTTGGTCTTACGTGTGTGATAACGAGCGCTCTACTAAGGTGTGGTTTATCTGGAAAGAGTCCTCCTCGTAATGTAATTCCTAAGGAACCATCTATTCTTCCTACCTCAATTTCGGCGACTTTTGTGGTAACACATAACGAATTTTGAGAGGCTATGAATTATTAAAATAAAGAATTGGTTAAAACGGTTAGTTAAGGTTTTACCATAGTTTGGAAGAGAATATTCGATTTCGAACACGGCGTCTTCTCCAACATTGTCCAATAACGTGGCGACTTCTTCAGAACGCATTCTGCTTGTGTTAATTCCATTTAAACTGTAAATACGATCTCCGGGTACTAATAAATCGCTTGTTAATGCCACGGATCCTGGTCTTAACGAGGCTATATTTGGACATGGCTCTATTTCCGAATTTCCTTTAAGATAAATTATTTTGTTTAATGCATATTTAATGAGGTACATTTATAAAGGATTATTTTTTTTACATTCTATTGAAAACTTATAAAATAAAATAATGAGGAGAAAAAAGAAAATAATTAGAGCTGTTATTCTATTGTAACAAAAAGAATTGACTGAGATGGGAAACTTGATAATATTTATGATATTACTAATGATTTCTGAATATAAATTATTAAAATTGCTTTGATTTTAAACAACCAAATACATAATTTTACCTTTTTTTCAAATTATAAAAATAAAAAATCGTTATAGTCATTGTATGGTTTTGAGCTTAGAAACTGTGAATGTCAGATAATACAATTTTTTAATACTAAAATTTAGTTACCCACGTTCGTTTCAAGCTTCAGCATCAAATATTTTAATAGATAAGAAATCTTTATTTTAAAGTTTTTTGGTTCAACTTTTTTAACTGCCTATTTTCGATTCTAATTTATTTGCTATCTTTATAGGACAGCAAGTTATGTTTATCGCCCTAGGGCGGTAAGTTACAATTATTTACTTCACCATATCATCTGCATGAAACAATTGAAAAACAAAGCTATTGCATTTATATCTAGGATAAATGAAAACTACACATTCTTCGACCGCTAAGATGCATTTACTGCCCTTGTTGCTTAATATACTAATAGTACAAAAGTTTTTGATTTCCATTTCTCAAAATTTGAAAGACAAATATAAATTTTGGCACTAGCGTTTTGCAAATTATGTATCAAAATTTGATTTGTGTGCGAAAACTCCGTTGTTCATCCTATGCTCAAAATAATACCATACAAAATTGAAGGTAATTAATATCACTGTAAAATAATTTTATGTATTTTTCGTCAGACTAATGATTTCCGAGCAGTAGTCGTGTGGTTGAAAAATTCTCAGCGGGCGCCATGGGTATAAAATACGGTTATTAAATTTGTTCTGTTTTTGCATAGAAAATGGACTGATTTCTATTATTTATGCAGTAAGTTACCGTTATTACCACAAAACAGTGCAAAACTGCTCGAAAAGTTTGGTATAAGTAAAATGTACTTTGGGCATAGGATAACAAATAAAAAAGTTGCTAAAAAACCAAATATTGGTAGATAATTTTGAAAATTAAAGGTAGCTACATTTGGCAAAATCGGTGCTCTTTGGTTATTCAAAATTTCTGCCGCATGGCATCTGGATTAAGTCCATGCCTTATTTCTTAGAGAGGTGCGTCCTGCTACCCCAATATTAATAACGGCAGCTGTTATTAAGTAGTCGAATTTAAGCAATTTACATTAGTCAAGTTTGTATTTATTAACAGTTCTGCAATTAAACGTGGCATTTAAACCACGGCATAAATAATTATAAATAATTTATTGTACCTATGTAATTATAAATAATTATAATAAAAAATACGATTTTTTTCAAAAATAAATTTGAAATGAAAACCTTGTAATAATGGACGAAATGTGACACTACAAGTAAATTATAGACAATAATAGCAATTCTATAGAAAGCAGATGAATAAAAAGTTGAAATAGAACACAATATTATAAAGCTCTTTAATTACAGGAAATTCATTAAAAATTGTTGGCTGTGAAATGCCCAATTAAAATTAAAACTTCATATTTACTTTTTTTGCTTTTCCTATGTTTAGGCGATCCTGTGGGAGTTTTAGGTGGCTTACATAATACAAGGCTGTCTTTGGAGCAGGACGTAATGGACAAACTTTTAGATCTTGGTCTAAATGACGACAATTTCAAGGAAGAAAACATTATTTCGGTTTACTATTTATATCTCTTTGTTTGCACTTGAGAATTGCTGTCTTCCAACATAATAATTATGAGTTTTCCAATTGCAAAGATGAAAACATTATTTTATATTAACACTTTTTTTATTTGCACTATTTAATGTTTTTTGGCATCTCATGAGATAGCTATTTTAAGGATTTTTCTAAATTATAGGTTGAATTTTGCGGTTTAAAGCACTTTACACAATACACCCAAATTAACTCAATTAATCTACACAATTATTGCCACCAAAAACACTTGAGTACATCTTGGACCGATATTTAAGTTTTCTCCAGTAGCACGTGCTTTTGTTTACAATTATTGTAATTGTTTGACATCACAAAATAAAATTAACTAGACAAGACGTGATCAGTTAACGTTTTAAGTCTCTCAAATGTGTTGTTATTCATCTAGCGAAAACTCTAATATTTATTTTTAACTTTCCTGGCGTAGACGCTCAACGACATCGTAAAGACGCTATAGGTGTACTGGGAAAATATTAAACTATTCGTTTTTTTTTCTGTTACGTTGTGTTTACCTTGCTATGTTTTCATAGTATGCGCTATCATTAATTTTAATACAAAAAAATACGAATTATAGTAATCGATATAATAAATCCATTCTATAAAAATCATATTGAATAAAAAAGTGATCTAGCATTAAAGCCATGCGGACACTTGCTAAGTTAAGATATGTGTTTTAAATATTTGTTTACAGTGGTAATAAGCAATTTTAGTATAGAACACCTTACTTTTGCAACCTGCATTCGTATCAAATGAAATTTAGATTTGAATTTTTTCCTTCAAAAAAGTCCATCAAAGAATTTACTTGTAATGGTTTAATGTAATTCCGTCTCAGATATTCAGATCCTATTTTATAGCAGACCGATCATTTTAAACAGTAAAGAGTAATAAAAAAAATAGATCAATTGGAGAGAGACAAACATCTGGAGATGGATTCCAGGAGTAGAAACTTTGGTTTTTGCAAACACTGAAAAATATTATTTAAACATTTTTAAGGAAGAAGCTTAAGAAATTCTCAAGTGCACGAAATACTATTTGTTTTCATATCTTCGAGAACTAATTATTTTTTAGCATGTGTTGGAAGAAGAGATTTATAGCGTTAAACTAAACCCACAATTAAAATACATCAAAATAAATCTGAGTTTAGCTTAGTGAAGCTGTAGTATTGAGCAACGGAAAATATACGATTGTTGTCGTTTTGCTATTGTTTTAAAGTACCGAAAAGCTGTTGAAATGGTCAAAAAAGAGAAAATCATATTTATTCCATTAACAATGGAAAAAGGTCCTCGACACTTTACTTTAGATCTGACTTAAAAAGGAATACAATTTTTACAGATTGTGACAAGATTTACTATATTTTCTAATAGGGCGCCAAAAAGTTTGTTAATTCATTCATGCGCGTCATTTCCCTTCATTTAATATTAAAATTTTTTAAAATTGGTTGAATGTTCAGTTTTTCAATTTGCACCTTGTCGCAGTCCTGATCTTCAAATCAGTGGTTCCAATGTGGGGTCTTCTTTATTAGTTTAACTTAGCAACCAGTGGTCGCTCAACTTTAATCGTAAAAATGTTTCGTATTGGTATTGTGACTAGTATTTCCTGGGGCGAACTTAACTGAAAGCAATTAATTAAGCTGTTGTAAACGCAAATTATTTCACTAATTGTAAATCGCCACCGAGATCGCCACAAAAACGACGAGTAAATGCTGCTGCTTGACTTGAAAGAGGAATGTTAAACAAGTCCGATCACTATAAATTATCAACAAGGCAGAAACTTCTTCGACGTACCACGTCGATCTAAAATACTACAGCAGGTCATGTCAATTTTCCATTTCAGTATTTAATCAGGAATGTCAATTTTTGAGAAATATGGGAAACTGACATTGCAGAAATGTTAAATTACTTCGTCATGATGATTTTAACAATGAAATTTGTTTAATTTAATGGTCCTCTTTCAAGTCGAGCAGGAATTTACTAGTCGTTTTGTGGATCTTTTCAAATACAAGTTGTCATCCCAAATTTGTAAGCTAATACTTTCTTGTAGTTCTGTAATTCTTTTAGCACAATTATTCTTATGATCTACCGTGTTAGTGTATTTCAGAAACATTTTAAGAAGACAGGCTGTCTGTTGTTTCTAAATGCGTCTTTATTCGAGTTCTACCGACTCAAAAGAAAAGTTGGGACATTTTCCTTTCTTTTACGTTTTTATTTTTCATTAATTAGTTTCTTATGAATGAAAATATGGAACAAGTTCTAATTGGGTGTTTACAGTAACATACCTTAAGCAGCAAGTAAAGTTGTAATGCGCCAATTCTAACGTACACAAATAAAACAAATTTTAATTTCTTTTTAGATAATATGTAGCAGAAGAAATCTTGTGTAAAACACGTAAGTAAAGTGGTCTTCTTCATACACAGCCTATTTATATAATGAATAGCGTAAAGCTGTTTAACTGTATGTAATTTGAGATTGATTGATTTTGTGATGTGTGATGAGAAACTGAAAAGTTTAGACTAGGATTACTTTATAATAATTTTCTAAATCTTGCGGTTTTGTTTTTTCTTAAGAAAATTTTTTGTAGAACTTAAACTAAAAGCATACCAATATTAGTAAAATACAGTGCTTGCCAAGGAACTTTGGTGTTACGTGATTCTAACCCAACTAATCACGGAAGTTGTTTTGATTGGCGGTGCTTATGTACGATCAGGTGTGCGACGTAAACACCAAAGTTCCATAACAAAGACTATTTAAGTGTATGAAAAATTAAAATTGATTTTTTAATACTTTTGTATTGGCGCACTAAATAATAAATAGCTCATTTTATAAAGAGACAATAAAAATTAAAACCTATTGAAAAATATCAATCATTGACTTTATTTATCAAATTCTTCCGTAGGGGAACTAAACGATTTGATTAACTTCAACTGAACCCTAACTCAAATAGAAAGAAAGTAAGAATAGCTTCTATTTTCACTTAAGTTCTATTTTAAGTACAAATTAAACTTTTTTAAACTTGGGGTTAAGTTTGTTATTCTAAATGATTAAAAAAATATTAAAGTCGTTTGCGTAACAGTTAACACCTATAGTATCTTAACAGAGTGATAAATAAACACATCGTTAAGAAAAATTTTAATTGTTTAACCTTTATTTCCAAAACAAACCGTTTTATAGGTACCTATTTTTGTTTATATTTTAAGTGTGCTTTTATAGCTTAAAGCTTAGATTTTCAAACTTTTTCTTATTACTTTACCGCGCCAATGAACTTTTACTAAATTTAATATTAATTGTTAATAACTTTCAAGTGATAAACTTTAGAAATTAATTTGTGAAATTAAACTTTTATTATTATTAACATTTATTATTCATAAGGTACCCGGAATGGTAAAGAATAAAATGACATTAAATAAATCTCAGCGCATTGCAAAATTTCCTTTGCAAATTTTTTTAAAAGTAAACATAACTATTAATAAATTTTATTAAATTGAGCTATCAAGATTTATTTTGCTCAATTTGTTAGTTAAGGTAGATTTGAGCTGTAGCAATCTATTCAAGGTGCGTTTAAAATAAATCAAAATTTACTACATTCTTCCAGCTGTATCTATTTTTAAATTGTTTAAAAATATTATTATCAGTTACTAATTAATCAATTAAATCATCGCTTTTGTAGACTTTGTTGTTTTCAATTAAAAAATTGAAATTTATTTATTATAGCTTAGCAAAATTTCAGCTTCGAAGGTAATTAGTCTAAACACGACAAATTTGAAAACTTAGACAAAGACATAACACAATTAAATATTAAAATTCACTGTTTCTCTATAAGTAACAAGTAACGTAACTAATTGATATTCAGATCATTCGGATTATAAATCTATTTTTAAAAACTAATCAATCAGCGAAGAAAATTTTGCGTTCGTGCTTTAGTCTCCGTCTGTCGAAGCGAGTTTTCTATGTTTTAATTAATGAACTTAAAATCATTAAAATGCTAAAAATAGTATAATGCATACAAACAGATTCATCCCTACACTAAAAGCGATTTGTAGGTAAGGTAAATGAATTTGAATAAAATTAAAGTTTAGTTCCGCTAGGAAAAGAAGGAAATAACAGTTTTTTGCTCATAGCTCGGGAGCTAATTGAATAAAATCCATTTTCTTCAGAAGTTGATGTGTGTAAGAAAGTAAAATATTATTTAACATTTTGTTAGTACCAATGTTTTCGACAAGCGTCGCAACGCTTCAAGAACGGGCGCCGACTAAAAACTATTTATAATCAAGATGCTTCATAAAGCTGCGTCATCTACTGTATCCGGTTGACAGTCATTTTACTTTACTTTCGGAAGTCACTTTAGAATTAGAATATCCAAGTTTAACGAGTATTTTATTTTTAAAAATAGAAAATTTGTTAGTTTTTATAGATGTACTACAAAGTTGCTTTTAGTACCATCGCTAATATTTATAGTGAAAATAAAGTTCGCATAAGCCATTTAATTTGTTAAATCTATGTTTACGAAGATTTGAAATTTCATGTTGAAAAACTGTACTTTTACGCTCATATAAATGGTTAAAGATAAAATATTATGTAAAACACGTATAAGATGTTTGATATTCTAACATAATGAGCCAATAACCTGTTTCTCAATCAAATTTCTGATGTATGAATACGTATGCTAACCAACTCCGCTACCGAGGTGATTAGTTTTATACTGCGCAACCATATAACGAAAACTAATAAGTGCAACAACAATAATGCTAATAGCAAAAATTTAAAAGCAATGCAGGTAATACATAAAATTATAAAATGTGTGACTAAAATTCTTTCCCCTCTGTAGCAATCAATCAATCGCTTCATAGATATCAGTATCAGTGACGACTTTTCGATTGATACTGCAAAAATTAAAATATGTCAATTTTAGGACTGCCAGTCTTTCGATGCCCGAAAGGAACACGAGATAGGTTCGAGGATAATCCTGGATTACCTGACAACCTTTAACTGCTCTGGATATCTTACGAAAAGATCTTTTTGTTCTAAGTTATTAAAATTTAACGTTTAAAGGAATTATTTTAACGTAAAACTTGCATTGTATGTATAAAATGCTTTACCTGCTAATTGAAAACGAACGCCATCAGCGGCGCTGTTTACATATTAATATTAATAAGCACTTTATAAATATTTTATAATCTTTACTTTAATCAATTTTATTTTCGCATTTTTGCTGAAAAGTATCGTGAAGTAAAAATAGTTTTTTGGGATCATCTTTGGACTTCTCTTCAATAATTTTTTTTTTCGAGTTTCTGTCATTTGGTACTTGATATGTGTTATGACGTCAGAGGCCACATGATTATATTTCCAACTTATTAATGATAGAAAAACCATCGTTTAAGATGGAATACTTTGATTCATTTTGTATTGTATAAAATAACAATTTTACGATTGAAACCTTGATGAATTTTGAAAGAGCATATTTGAAATAAGAGAATTAACCCCGAAAATAGGCCTTAACACCACTAGTTTTTTCAAAAATCGATTTTAAAAATTTCAATTTTTATAGCAAATTTTTACCTAAATTTGTCGTTATTGGTCAATCACATGCATTGTGTCGCCCGTCCGTGTATAGTTTAGATGGGTTTAGGCTAGTGGTAGAGTGGGGATAGCAGGAGCGACACTTCGCATGCATATGCTTGAGCAGTGCACTTCGAGCGAAAATCATGTTTTTTAATAGTTATTGTGCAGTAAAAATGGCTGGAGGCGCTCGGAACAAGCTAGAGTGCATCAAGTCAATTTTTACTTGCACAATAACCGTTCTTGTAGAATCCACGCAAAAACGAGTTCACCTCTCAATGATCTACCTTTTCTTTGACTCGTGGGCCTAGGGGTATTTTTATAATAAGTGTAGTTTTCATAAAGATGGCCCGAAGCGGCTAGAGCGGAAGCGTTGGCTGCGCAAGGTCAATCTGTATGAAAACCACCATTGCCCGAGCAGGATCCACGCTAAAAAGTATTAACCGTTTGTTAAATAAAAGCATTCTTTTTCTAACGTAATTTTGGTCGTAAATAAATTTTACGTCTAAATTAGGTATCGGGAACGGATTCGCTGCCATTGCGTACTAGTAACTGAGAAAATTGTCAACAGTTCATATTTTGGGAATTCTGGATTTGTTATTATATTTTACTTTAACTTAGGTCTTTAAATCGGGCCCATTTTCTACCTTTGATTTTTATCTTTACCTAAATCTGTCACTCCTCCAATCATCCCAACTGTAGAATATACTCCAAGATCTCGGTAAGTGGAGCGTGATTGATTCTGGGCAAAGGGTTTTTCGAGTTTTTCGGAAAACTCCGCCATTTTAGAAAAAAGAGACTAAACGATGGTTTTTTGAAAACAACTTATGATTGATAAAGCGCATCAACAAATGTTTTAATTAAAACCGAGAATCTAAAAACAACTTCTCATTTCAATCAATAGTGCCAAAAAAACTTGACACTTGACAAGCAGAAGAAATTCTAGTCAAAAGTAGAAGAAGAATTAATATAAATGAAAAATTTTTAGATTAAAACTTATTATCGTCGTCAATAGTGCGTGTAGAGCTTTTTGTCCTGCTCACGTTTTATAAAAATTTTCCAACGCGACTCATAATCGGCGAACTTTGGCATCAACTTGTTTGTCAGCAGTAAAAGTTTGGCTACTTCTGTTATAAGAAATTAAAAGATTTTACTTCTTTTATTGAAAAAAAAAACTTATTTAAATCTACGGGTATAAACTCGTAGATCGTAACGTAGAAACCGAATAGAAGTAACTTGACAAAATTATTAGTAACTAAACCACAGCCGTGGAGTGATGTGACTGCTGGTTGAGTACAGAGCGGAAATTCTGGGTTTAAATCACGGACTATACAGAATTTCTTAGCTTGGCTTTCCAATGGGCATCCACACGCTGTGGTGAAATCGATATTGATTTATCTGAAATTTGTAATATAGGGACTGATCCACCCCGCCAATCGGATTTATAATTTTTAGAAAAGAAAAGTAATATTCTACTTAGAATGTAAAAAAGCGTAAAATGAATGAATTAGTAACTAAGATCAAAAATATATTTTTCATTTATGAGATTTACCATAAAGGCTGTATTAAATCTTAAGGTTTTTAACCTCTCTCTCTTTCTCTCTCCTTTGAATGACAGAGTCTATGTTCAAATCTCGTAAATCATAAATTTTGGTTTACGCCGCATTGTTTTTGCCACATGAATTCAAGTGCAATATACCAAATTCAGTAGCTTTCCTCCTGCATATAGTGCTTTTGTGGTCAAAAATATGTCAATTTAGTTGTTAAATAATTAATTAATCGAAAAAGTGAGATCAAATCTGACAATCACCGAAATTTGGAATAACAAATATTATAAAGACCGACTGAGCTAGCAATTTTATGAAATCGGAAAAATTCAAGAATTAAAAAAAAATTTTCTTGTATATTTTATTTGAGAATTATTTGGGCTTAAATTTTTCTGTTTTAATATAATACAGTGTTTTCAAATATCATTTTTTAATACAAAACTTATTTTACATTACAAATATTTACATTTTCATTTTTAAATCTTTAAAAGTTAAGTGAGCTTGAAGTTGAATTATTTTATAAAAGTTCAAATATTTATATAGCAAAAAAGGGTTATTATATAATTTGATAAAGCTACAGAGACATAACATCATTTTTGTTAATTATTCAATACTTGTTTAAGTAAATAAACGAATATTTAAATGTAAGCTTTTCATTCTAGTAGTCAAGAATAAACGCTATACATTTTTTATTACAACATTTAGATAGGACTACATTAAACCGAAATTGTTCAACATTCACTTGAAAAACTCGAGGGACATTTAGCTAAAGTGGGTTATTTTAAATCAATAAAGAGGTAGATATTTAATACGAATTTTGGGCATTCATTCAATGAAGGTGTGACACTGTTCAAATGTGATTTGTGTCCGATTGAAATGATCATTGCTTTAAACTGAATTTTGTTATTTTTGATTTAAAAGTTCTCTAAAAGTTGGCAGTGGTCACTATATTATGCCAAAAGTAAACATTCTTTATGAAGACTTTATGAAACCTTCATAGAATTAATGAAAAAATTCGTTGGATTAATGAAATTGTTAATTGTATTTATCAAAATTTTATAAGATCAATGTAATTTAATTCCAACTATCCCCAGAGCAAGGGAGAATAGTTACAAAGAAAAACATCTGGAAAGTCACTTTTTGACATCTTATCAACATAATAGACCTTGTGTCCCAGCTATTTTAACTTATTTTTATTTTGCCATTGACGATGCTATTCTAATCACCCTGTATTATCTTACCTGCTGTAAGAATAATTCCTAAAGGTTCGCTCAATTTCCGATATAACTTGACAGTTGTCAATATTGTTTCATTATAAATATGGTCTTGAAAGCTATCTGATGAGTGTTTACCGGAATCTTCAGAACACGTTGGTGATCTTGATTTCAGTTCTGGAAAAAAAGAGGCATGAATTTTTGTAAATAACATTTTAATTAAAAAATTTATTATTCATGAATATTACATAACTAAGCACATCATAAAGCTTTCCATCGGCTTAACTGATTTTTTGCTGTGTTCTTTACGTACTTTTTAGTCAAAAATTATTTAAAAAATAATTAAAACCTTTCAGTAAGGTACCTACTTCCAGAAAGCTATTTAATCCTGTTTTTATTTGCTTTATTATTTAAATTTATTCAAAAGGATTATTAAAGCAGTCCATAACAAATAGAAATGTAATCGACAATATTTTACCAAGCAAGGCGATGTTATATTTTACATATTTATTATTTATAAAAAAAAATTATTATTTTTTGAGTTCGTTCAATAGGTAACATAAAATTTATAGTAAGATCAAGATGGGTTCAATTATTTTAGTATACTGAAAATTAAGACCACCCTTGTTAAGATGAAATACGATAGTATGTACTAACAAAAAACCTTCTAGTTAAGTGATGAAACACTTGAATTAAGTTACAAGATTAAATGACTTAAAAATACTTTCAATATCACAAAAAAAATTTTTGGGTTTGCCTGGTTTTACGAAACAAGAGATAACGTTTTAGAACTTTCAGAAAATATATTTTAAATTTTTGTCCTAATATAATATTATTTTAAAATTGTTTACACTATTTTATTTAGAAAAAAAAATTTCATCAAGTTAATATCATTAATTTTGATAATAAGTGCGGCCGCATTTAACTTTTATCTTATAGGGTAAGATGGGGTCAAACGGACACGGGGGCAAACGGACACTTATTAAGAAAAAAAGGCGTAAGTTTTTTTAGAGATGTTGCATAGTCGCTACTGCAGTAACACTCGTGACGTTGACATGTCAGATTAGTAATACAAAAGTAATCCAATAATTTTTTTGCAATTTAAGACTGTTATTGTACTTTAAAGCTGAAAAGTAATAAAAAATGTAAGTGAAATTAACGTTATTGTTAAATTTTTGTAATACATTTTTTAGAATCTAAATATTTTAGTAAAATATTTAAAACTTATAGGTTACGTCAATTCAAACCACGTGTCTCTGGTATTGTTGCCACGTAATTTCATTTTTCTAATATGAATATTTACTTTAATTTTGAATTTATAAAAAATTTTTCCGATTCGGGGCAAACGGACATATTGATTGAGGGGCAAACGGACAGTACATTATTTATGCTTTTCTTTAATAATTATTACAGAATAATGGTACGGAACCGAATTAGAACTTCGGAGAGGTGCTCGTGGAGTCAAGAAAATATGAATCTTGCCGTTATTGCTGTAAAAAAGGATAAAATGGCTCTTAATACAGCTGCCAAGTTATATAGTGTGCCACGCAATACATTGAGAAGACGTGTAGAAAATAATGAAAACATGAAGAAATTTGGTCAGCATACTATTTTATCTACAGAGACAGAGTTAGATTTAGTTAAACATATTTTGAATTTGGATAGCATTGGTTATGGGCTGACATATCGAGAACTCCGAAGCGTTGTTTATCGATTTGTATTTGTGAATGGAATAAGACATCCATTTAATAATGAAAGTCAAATGGCAGGGGCAGATTGGATTACATCGTTTTTAAATCGGCATAAAAACTTGAGTATGCGTATTGCGGAGCCCTTATCATATGCTCGAGCTAAGGGGCTCAATCGAAATCAAGTCAATTCTTTTTATTCAATTTTAGAGGAACTTATGATTGAGCTCGATGTAATGGATAAGCCAGAAAAAATATTTAACTGCGACGAAACAGGGCTCCAGTTAATTTACAAACCAAAAAAGGTCATTTCTGAACGAGGAAAGAGGAGTGTACTTAGTCAAACTACAGGAGAGAAAGGCGAAACGGTTTCTATGATGGCTTGTGGTTCCGCATCAGGCTATATCTTGCCACCTTTTGTAATAATGAAAGGTAAAAGATTTAAGCCAGAGCTCGATATTGGAATGCCTCCTGGTACAAAAGTTGTGTTATCAGAGAGTGGTTACATGAAATGGGAACAATTTGCTTTGTTTATTGATCATTTCATTAAATTGAAACCACCAGGTCATGTGATACTAATCTTAGATGGTCATGGATCACATTGCAGCGATCCACCAACTTTAGAAAAAGCCTCCCAAAATCAGATTCATATTATATGTCTACCTCCCCATACGACACATAAACTGCAACCTCTAGACGTTGCTTTTTTCAAGCCTCTGAAGACTTATTACAATGAAGCTTGTAGAAAATTTGTCAGAACACATCCAGGAAAGCCTATTAATAAGTCTACTTTTGCTCAGATTTTTTGTGAAGCTTGGTTACTAACAGCGACTGCGGGAAATATGATCAAAGGGTTTAAGGCTTCTGGAATTTTTCCTTTGGATAAAAACGCCTTATCCGATGACGTATTTTTACCGTCAACTATACATACTTTAAGTGAAGATCCGGTAACTTTAGATAATGACATTCCAACTACCTCAAACTTACAACAAAGTTTTGAAGTTATCGCCCCGATACCAAATTTATTAAAAAATCCTGCAAAAAGAAGACGAGCAAACGCAAATAAATCTAAAGTGTTAACCGATTTGAATTTTATTGAAGATTTAAAGAAAAAGAAGTTATTAATAGAAGAAAAGGTAGAAAAAAAGACTAAAGCTTTGAAACCTTCCAAAGGAAAAAAGAAAAAAAATGCATCTACTTTTTTGCACTAGTAACGGCGATGATCCATACTTCCTATGTATTAACTGTGCCAGTGATTCTGACTAAAAGTGCAAATTGAGATATTTATAACGTGTATAATCTTATGTCCGTTTGCCCCCGAGTGTGGGGCAGACGGACATTTCTACCTTATGTTTGTTTTTGTTTAAGTTCTCAAAAACTGTTTTTATTTTTTTACTTTAATGCTATCATTTGCTAGCTTAATAACGGTATTATCAAACCAAATAATTATTTCTTAAATATTATGTTGCTTACAATAAATATTACTCTAAAATTCACTAGAGTGTCCGTTTGACCCCGTCTTACCCTAGTATAAATATAAATAAATATTTTCAGTGTTTATTTTCTTTGGCTATAAAAAAATTTTTGTTGGCTTTATGTAAGCACATCTGAATATCTCATTGGATATATTTCAATCGAGAAAGCAAAGGCCATGAAAATAAAAAAAAAATTACCATTTTTTTGGATGTCTGTGTACATTTTTAGGGTTTGTAAACTGTCACGGCTAATTACTACATGGACTTGTAGATGCATTTTGTATAACAGTTTTTCATTAATCTTCGCCTATTCTTCTTCTTCTGCAATTTGGCATTAGTTGACTGACTTTATAATTAGTATAACGAGTTTGTGAATCAGTGCCAAATTTTTTAAAACAAAATCTCGGCGACGTTTTAAAAATAATTTTTAATTATTCGCAATAATTTTACTTTTATGTTTGAATATTAACATCGCTTCTATATATTATCATTAAAGGATTTTCAAAATTTCTATTAATTTTAACGTTACCTAATATTTATGTGAACACATTCAAGTCGACATTAATTACCTATTGAGGTTAATATTAATAAAATCATCAGCTTTTTTTAAGTGCCAATAAAATATATTTTTAAGATTTTATGACTAACAAAAGCTGAAAGATGAAAAATCTTCCTTCAGATAAAAGAAAATAAATTATGTATAAAGGAAATCGCATGTCTGGAAGTAAATTTTGAAATAGCTCAAGGACGAAGTGTTACTTTAATTTAATGGTTAAAAAATTTTTTTAACTCTTAAAATAATAAAAAATTATCGAATTAATGATAATAAGACATGGGGGCAAATATTAAAACGCAATTTCATAAAAAAAGTGTTGCAAAAATCTTGAGAGATTCGGAACAGATTGAAGTTATGTGGGGTGAGTTCCATTACAATTATTGTGTACATTTTGGCGTTCAATATCCTCAACGATTATTTCGGCGCTATCAAGTTATTTAGATACTCGAGGCCTTTAATTTTTTTTTATTCATCCCTTCTGGATACCTAAATATTTTTATTATCAAATATAAGATAAGAATAATTTACTCAAAATATTTGTATGTGAACCTTTACTTTATTGACCTAAATCAACAACTACAATAATATCCATTTTAATTTTTGTCATCAGAATATCTTACATAATTGAAAAACTTTTCTTACTTTTAAGAAAATTAAATTTTCTATCCAAACATTTAAAGTACTTTTTAAGTTTGTTAAAGTAAACGTTACGTTAATTGGTCATAAAACTGATGAAATTTTAATTGATCGTAAAAGTTTGATATCATCTCGTCATTAAAATTTATGTAGGTATACTACATCATATTAGTAATCTAAATTGACTTTGAAGTTAAATGAACATTTTCTCTGGTCTAGTGGGTATTTTAATATTAATCTGTTTAATTATATCGGTTGCTTTGTTTTAAATAATAATTTTCCACAATAAAATGAATAAAAATAGAACGAACGAAATTTTAATAATTTATCTGGGTTAACAGTTTCAGTTTTCTTGTTCTCTACTCCAGCAACTGCTTTTGCTTTTTTTTTATTACATTCTATTTTTTTTTATTTTATTTATTTCTATTTTGTCTTATTCTGTTCACCACGCACCATAGAGTGACACCTTGAAAAAGTTATTCGTTCTGAAGTAGATTTTTGGAAAAAAACACAAATTTTTGACACAATAGTTTTTTCAAAAACTCCATGTTTTTGTAATTCCTCTTTTCATAAATCCTTACCGGATTTATTTATATTTTACAATGTTTGCGTGATTTTGAAATTTTATAAATAAGGTCTGTTGCCTTAACGAACAACCCATCAAATATTTATGTGTTTACGCTGTTTTCTTAAGCAGTTTCTGGGCAATTGGAACTTTAATTATCTACAAGCTTGATGCTATTAATTTTCAAGCTATTTAAGGATCCTATTTGTGAGGTCATTTTACTACGTCTAGTGGCCAATCGCCTGCCTAAACAGGTCATGTGTACATTTTGAAGATTTTGATTCTAAACGTAGTAAAAAGAAAGGTTACAAATAAATTGTAACCTTTATCAGAATAGAATTTTTGAAAAAAAAGTCTTCTTATTTACTGTGTAGAAAAAACTATTCCAAAATGACATACCTTATTTGTTTTGCCTTATAACTTGATTAATTCATAATAAGTTACTGAAAATTTAAGCATTTGTTCACTGAAATATTTTAAAATTTACACAGAAAAGTAATCGAGCTAACGATCAAAAATATCTGTTGAATAAAAGAATTGTTTTCAAAATAAGGCGAGAATATTTGTATAAGGACAAAATGACATAGATTTATATTATATACATGTGTAATCCTTGATTTCTTTTTTATTTTATTTAAAAATAAAGAAAAGAAAAAGTTTCACTTTTTGGAACACGTTACCGATTTTACAGACGTATTCAAGTCATAAAGTCGTTCAATAGTTACTAGGAGTTTTTATCCAATTGGTGGATCTAGAAAAGACGGGTTCCTCGCGACGACTTGTTTACGTTGAATCTAAGGCTATGTCCCCAAACACAGCATATCGCAGTTTTGGCTTTAATTTTTTTGAACATGTTACCGATTTTACAGATGTATTCACGTCAACATTGAGAAAAAGTTTTATTATAAAATTTAATTCTTTGTAAAACAACTTATATTACTTTACACGTAGATCCTAATCGCTTCAGAACTGTCGAAATAATAAAAAGTTATGAGTGAAATCTGGGCAGCCATTTTATACCCAAATATATTAACAGTTGTATTACTACAACTTTAAAAAAACTTGATAAAACATCTTTTATTCTATAGACAAAATATGAATTTGCAATTGCCGTAAGCAAAAGAAATATAAATAAGTACAAGCATTTTTAGGTTATGGTAAATTTTGACATTAATGTGGGCAAAAAACCTATGTCAAAAATATTGACATTGTCAATGTCAATATTTTGAAAGATATTCTAAAATTATACTATATGAGTGCACAATACGACCTACAGTTTAACGTGAAATCCGAATCACGAGATAAATATTTCTAAAGTGGCTGAGATTCCAACTTACAGCCATCCGATCCGTAGTTAAACTCCTTCATCCTCACACCAAAATACGTGTACAGTTAACTAAGTCATGCAGTTAACTCAGTTAACTCAGCGTTAACTATTAATAAAATTTGCATTTTAAAAAGTTTTAAGCTGCACACACTACCATATTTGTAAAATTTTGCTCCAAAAAGAAAAATTAAAGTGATAAAACTTACCATACACTTCTAATCCGTTGTTCTGTCGAGTGTGATTTGTATAAACGTGGCTATTTCTCGCTAACACCTTCCACAACTTCATTTTAACCCTCTTTTATGGCAGAGTTAATTTTAAACGCCACTTACGTACATCACTTTATAGTTATTTCAAAGAAAAGTGCGGTTACACAAAAAATAACTTTTCTTTTGAACTTAACAATTGTTTGTATTGTTGTAAGTTTTTTTTTTATTTTACGAGTTTTTGTTCAAAAATTACATTTAGGAAATTCCGATTTTTCCAAAATCATTTTCTTATTTTCAAGTGTGCCCAAATATTTTTAAATTATTAGGTGTAGTAAAACTGTCCAATAAAAATTATTTGCAAAAAAATGTAATTCCAAATTTGCAAAATTAATGACCGAGTTGTTTACACGTGAACTCGCACACTTTGACTGAAGTGGATCGGTATCATGGGGAAGCAGAGGACAAGAATAATGAATTCTTTTACTCTGACAACTAAACCATGTGTGTGCCTTGGGGTGACAAGTTTAGATAAGATTACGCTAAAAACATTTTAATTGCATTTTTTATATAAATACATTCACAACGAACTTTAAAATAGGGGTTAGTTCGATACTTTGTCTTCAATAATAGATTTTACTTTTTTTTTTGAAAATGATTAACCATCTGATTCACATATCTATTATTAATAGTACGGATTATTCGTAAAGGTCATTTGAAGTCAAATAAACCCAAGTTTACAAAAAAAATACAAGTTGAACGCTTTTTTGATTAAAAAAATTAACACAATTTATTGGAGCACTTTTGTACGCTTAATAACGAATTGATTAAACCACCATAGCCACTCTTCTATTGTTAAATTGGAAATGACCGGTATTAATTAAATTGGGTGCTTAATTTGTTCTCTACACTTTAAAAAATAATATTTCCTAAAAATCATATGCAAATTAATATTTGTTTAGGATATTCAATAGCATTAAATTTTTAAATTTAATTTAGCTTTGACTGAAAATCAATAAAAAAACTGTTTGTTTTAAAATTAAAAATATTTTTATACAGTCTAATGTTATGTTTGGATATTTGAAAAATTGTTTTATATGAAAATATTGAAAATAAATTAAATCAATTTAATTGCGCTTTTTTCTCTGTCACGATTTCAAAGAAACTTGACTACTGATCGGAGATAGTGATTACGAAACAAAAAAATACTCTGTAAAAATTTTGAGAGTTTTGAATAACCGAATTATGCGGACGGACGGACGGACACGGAGCCACACAGAAGCTGTATATTAGTTATAAATTTTTTTGTGTAGGATTATTGATTTCATCGTATTTTAACGCCGAATAAAATAAAATGAAAATTTCTTTCCTTTTGCTGATGGCGTATGATGTTGCAATTTACTTCCAAACAATGTCTATGTTAAAAATTTTTTTTTTGAATCTGTATTTCTCTAGTGTAGGTACTTAAAATTCAAGATGAAAGAAACCATATCAGTATATAAAGAAAGAA
This sequence comes from Rhagonycha fulva, assembly GCA_905340355.1. Classification (NCBI taxonomy): domain Eukaryota; kingdom Metazoa; phylum Arthropoda; class Insecta; order Coleoptera; family Cantharidae; genus Rhagonycha; species Rhagonycha fulva. The sequence continues at coordinate 9,517,710 of HG996559.1, forward strand.
TTATTTTCCAATTAGAGTAATTCTTCCATTTACGCGGTCTCCACTTACACGATTTTACTTTAATGCGGTTAGAAAATTTTAAAGCTTTTAATATTCAAATATAGACACCATGTTATGTCACAATAATACATATTAAAGTAAATTGTAATTAGATTTATAAAATATAACTGCAAAATATATTGAATAAAAAAATAAATAAAATGAAAAACTTTATCATGGATTTTATGAAGAATACGCCGTGTAGTTAAGTACCTTCTCGTTGAAGGTTAAGTGTGAAAAACGTTATTAAAACTGAGTTAACAAATTTAATACATTTATTCAATTTTCTCATAAAACTTATGGTAGCAATAATAAGATAGATTACGTATTTGTATCATTTTAAATTAAATTATGAGTAAACTCAATATTTCGCCAGAGATCATTTTAATTATCTGTTTATTTGGTTTACTCTAAATATTTTTTCACATAAATATAATATTTTAAATTTTCGTAAAATAAGTTTTGCTAAAAGTTTATTTCAGCATCGATCATGATTGAGTTTCCGGGTTCATTGAAACATTGGTTCTAACATTTTCAGGCAGGGGGTTAAAAATTAATAGAAAACAATATTGACAATTTAATTTTCTTAACAACTAGGTATAAATTAATCTTCTTATAAAACTGTTATTCTATAATATTGCACAGTAGAACTGGTACACATGCCATAGAGATTTAATGGTAACTTTTTAATGTTTTAATATTTGTTTTTCTAATTATCGTTTTAATGAAAACCTAATGTACATAAATAAGTTTTTTATTCTTCAAACGGAAAACATCTAATTTTATTATTATTCACATAATATCAAAATTTCAGTGATGTCATTTGTTAGCTGGCTGATAAAGACTTTTTTCACCGCCCGTAGCGGCAGACAAAATAAAACCGTTTCTTTTGTCATGCAAATTTATGCTTTTGATTTTTTAACATTTACTTGCTTAAATGTCAAATAAATAATTTTTTTACATTTTAACTATATATTCGGGAAGGGACAGCTAAAAAGATTTCCAACCAAAATGTTTGGATGACCACTGAGTTGATGTTGATAACTGACATACAGTACAGCATCTGACACGTCTAATCCCACATTTGCAGTGTCTTTGTTTAATGTACCCTAGGTGTAATTAATGCGTATGTTGCATCTTTGTTGACCACCCACAATTAATGTAGACTTGAAGTGGTTAAAGTGATTTATTCTTTGAGTCTAGGCATGTTTAGGTCACAATATAATATGACATCTCACCAAGTTGCATTCCAAACCGCTTACGGCGTTTTGGACTGGAATCACTGTTTGTTTTACTAGTAGAGCCTAATACCTGCTATATCAAAACAGGGTTAATGAAGGCTTTGCATATTAAAAGTTTTTTAGACATGCTAAAATGATAAAAAGTTGATTACAAGAGAAAAATGTTTTTAAATGTTCTAAAAATTTGATTTCCGAGCATAATCGTATAGCCGAATTATAGGTATATTTAGGGCACTTGAGAGCGGTACAGTTGTGATTAAGGCTAGGCGATATCAAAATATCGATAATTAAAGAACTATTGATAACTTTGAAATCGATATTTGTCGATAATTATTGAAATATTAAACGATGACTATCGGCGATAATTATCGAAATATCAAACGATAACTATCGGTAAATGTCTGGCCGAAGGGATGAAGAAGAAAATATAATCTTTATTTGGAAAAACAATTATATGGTGCAGGCGTCGCAGATTAGAGGTAAAATAAAAATTTCTTTAAAATTCTACTATCTACTTGAAACTTTAAACGTGTTTTTCTCGAAACTCCGTTTTTCAAGACTAGTAAGCCGCTAACTCTTTTAATTTTTATCCGATTGAGTTCATTTTTAACTGTAGCTTCAAAATAAGATTTTCTAGTAAAAAATTAAAATTTGACGATTCTATAACCAATTTTCGAACAATTTAAAAAAAACGAAGAAAAAAATTTAAATCAGTGCCATTTTTTTAAAAACATTTTTTCAGAGAAGATTCTGCAAATTTCACTAGATTTTGGGCAATATTTTCAGATAATTTTGTGTTTTTTGTTCTAAGTGCAAAATTGTGACTTGTAGCGGTTTGCCCATGAAGGTCAAATTTTTTTACAGTGCGTTCCACTTAAGCCCATGGGCGACCGCGGCTTGGTCACTCGGTTCTTTCATTGGACTAAAGATCGAACGTGGTTATTTGATTGGACTGACGATCGACTGTGGTCGTTGTGGGCTTTAAGTGGAACGCACCCTTAATGTACCTACTTTAAGACATGTAAATTTATATGCATAAGCCCGAATGTAATGGTAGTTTATATCACGAGGGCGTAAGGGGTTGCTTTTCGTCACGAGACGTAGTTTATGACACGAGCCGCAAGGCGGCGAAGGGAATAATAGTCGAGAGATGGAAAAATCCTGAAGCCCGAGTACTATGAACAGCTTTTCGTGAATTTGGGAATAATATCCGACAAAATTCACGATTTTTTTGCAATAATTGCATAAATTTTATAAATTATAACACGTTTTATTTGACATCGTGGTAGTGTAAAACCAACTTCTACTTGTAACCATGGTGTTTTTCTTGGCACCAGTTGGTACCCTAGAGGGCGGCCATGTTGGAGCGCCATGTTTATTTTGATTTCTGCTCTCGTGAAGTTTGCACGTTTGTGTATTGTGTCGTGTGTTTTTAATTAAAAATGCCTAAAAACCAAGAAATAATCGTTAAATAATCAATAAATACGACATTGTGGTCGCATCTATCGATGTTCATGGACACGTTGCAAAAAAATCGCAAATTCGATATCGATGGATCACGTGGTAGGTACTATCGAACTCAGCAAAAAGCGGTATTTATGGGGGGAATTTATACATTATTTTCTCTTTCAGGCTACAAAGCCACGATAGTCGATCTACGTGTTCTAGTCTCTCTTACAGGGTTTTGAAGATCAAAAATGAAAACGACGAAAAGCACGTTCGCCGAAGACAACCGCAAAACGTTGTAGATACGCAAGACAGGCAAGTTTTTCACAATTGTGTGGTTAAGATTAAATATGTCAATAAATGATTTTTGAAAATTTTTGTTTTTTTGAAATTTTTTGGTATTTTTTTACTCTCTGAGTAAAGAGCTTCTTTACTCCCGAAAAACCGGGTGTAGTCACTTTACACCAAAAATCACGAAAATAAATATTTTTATTTTTTATAAAAAATTCAGAAAAATGGCTCTACTTTCACTGCACACAAGGTGATAATACCCCTTAATAAATTTCATATTAAATTCACAGTTATGACGTTATTTTTTATAGAATTCATAAAAATATTAAATGTTTCTATTTTCCCGTTTCAAAACTCAAATTTTGTGGATTCCGCAAAACTTGAGAAATGAATTTCCACCAGGTTTTGTTTTAAATATTTAACCAATCAAAAGTTATCCATAAAACAAAAATCGAAAGAAAAAACAAGGATGGGCTGATAGTACCCGTGCTAGGGAAAAATGTCATTTTCTTTTGACTTTTTTAAGTTTGTTTCTCAAAATAATCTTCTTTCAGAGGCTAAGCCTTTCTTTTGACAATGACAATGTACCGTTTTTCACCAAGTCATTTTTCCTTGTTTGAAAACAAAATGAAACTCCATGGGGTCAAATTAGGAGAATAAGGTTTGATGGCAGTAGTACTTCTTCATTATTGTTCTTTTTTTCTTTGGAAGAAAATTCGCCGGGTAAAGTCCACTGCTTCTATCCGTTCCTTTATTTCTGGCATATAGTGACGCATCCATGTTTCATCAGCAGTCACAAAACTTGGCAAAAACTTTTTTGGATTGCGCTTAAACATGTTTAAACATTACTTCAAAATTGTCATGCGATTCCGCTTTTGCGGCTCCCATTTCGCCGATAACTTTCTTACGCCTAATTTTTTGTGTAGGGCAATCTCTAAGATTTTTATTCCCTGGTTTGCTAATACGATTTCTCATTTATCTTTTATCTAATTCCTAAATTTTCATAAAAATTATTTTGCAGATTGTTCGTCAAAGCAGATGATCCGTCAATCATTTTAAAAGCAATTTGAAGAAGTTAAAATATATAAAATCTTTGTTAATTAAGATTAATTCTTCTATTTAAAATCAAACTTATATAGCCATCTTGGGTGATATTTTGTTAATTTTTTTAAAACGCTTACACCAGATACTTACGTACGTATATAAAAACAGAAATGAAAAATCAATTAGTCTTCTCACACACATGTTACGACTTTTTTGTTTTAATTGTTTTTCAGGGTGTATTTTTAACAAGTTTGCAAACATCAAAGTATGCAACCTTCCGGAATGCACATAAAATTAAATAATTAGTCAAAAAGAGCAGAAAAAGTTGCCCCATGACATATTATAATTTTAAGGTTGCTTTTTCTTGTCTCGAAGAAAACCAAAAATCTTCAAGCGAATCGAGTTATTTCGGAATGGAAGGATTTAAATCAAATTGCCGTTACCATCATTGAATTATTATTAACAACGCAAATAACAAAAGCGAATGCTTAATAAAATAATCGATTCCAAATAATAGATTTTTTGTATTCAACAATGATATCTCTTTACAAATCTTGCACGATAGCTTATTGTACGATGATATAACAATATACAGTTTATTACTATACTTTTACATTTTTATTTTATGTCATTTAAAAAGTGTATGGTGGTTTGTTATGACTGAAACATTTTTGTTCGATTCGACCTGTAAGAACATTATTTTTATTAAAACTACAATGAAGTAGCAATCCTAACAGTGAATCCAATTCCATTTATTCTAAAAATTTTAAGTAGTTATTCGCAATGTATCCCAATGAGAAGAAAGTTAAAAATAGAAAAGTTAAAGAAGCAGAAAAGCAAAATGCTTTGGAATTATCTAACTATAAATTACTGAAAACTAGTTGGAATGTGCAAGCAAAATTATTTTTTGAGCGGTCCACTCTGCATGGAGTACGATATACTGCTGAAGAAGGACGACCGATAATTGAAAAGTTAGTATAACATATTTTTTGCTAAATTCCTCTGTATGTTGCTTTTTCTTGTTAAGAACTTAAAATTAATTATTATTGCTATTAAAATTAAATTATATTTGTCACGCGTGGTGAATCGAACAAATCAATATAAAGCGAGAAAATTGTTAATATAATTATCAAACTTCCCATTTTTACTAAGAATAAAATTTAAAAATAATTTGTTCAAATTTACTATTATAGCAATTAACGATCTAACGATAAACGTTGTTTATCTGCAATTATATGATTAAGCCAATTAAACTGCTCCTCTAATGTACTTAATTTAAAAAAGTTATATTAACTGTGCAGATGACACTTTCTAATGTCATACAAATAAATAGAAGTAAACTCAAGAATAAAATTTATGCGAAAAAAATTAATTGAAATCACTACAGATTTTAAGGTTAATTTGATCACCAGCAGCCGTTGATTCACCCTGATTGCAATCTCATTGTTTTAGACCAAATTTTAGACCTTTCATATGTGATATTTAAAGCAATCAAATTTATGATCCACTGCATTAAAATTGGTAGGCAATTCTGTTGTTCTCTAATTTCGTGCAATCATTAAAAACATAACAAAATGAGTAAAATGTTAAATTTGCCTACTGACTACGCGATATTTGAAAATTTGGTCTAAAACAATGAGATTGCAATCAGGGTGAATCAACGGCTGCTGGCGATCAAATTATCGCCTGCAATTTGATTGCACTTGCACTAAGAAATTTTGTCGAGTGATGAGATTGCAAATTTTTTTGCCTATAATATCGCATCTTCATGCGATATCAACTTAAAGATAAGCCCAATCACGTGCGATCTTTGAGGTACCCTAATTTAAAATCTGATTTCAATTAAATTCATGGGATACAATTTTTAGAGATACGTGGGAAGCCGTAGAGAATGTGATTATAAATGGTCAGATATTCAATAATATCTGATAAGTTGATTAACATTTCTTATCTCGTTACATCAGATTTACTCAAAAGCGACAAAATTGTAATCAGATTGCATCAGCTGTTGCAGACGATAAAATTATTATCTGCAGTTTTCCTACAGAATATGCACTTCTAGAAAATATTTGCCATAAAACTCGCAAATTCTGGGTAACACCTAAAGAAACAAAATTTTTTATGCCAACTATACGTAATTTTGTATTAATTTTTGTAACAAAAATTACAATTTTTTAGAATAGGGTGAAACAAAAGACTTTTCTACTGTCGTTTGAAAAACTTCAATTTTTTGATATCTTATTTGAATTAGAAAAGAAAAGAAATATGGTGATATTGATCGTAATATTGAGCGATTCTTTTAGATCAAAGCTTGTGGAGTGTGTACTCTTAATTAATAATGTATATGCGTTTCAATTTAAGATTGTACCGTAGCTATCGGCTATGTCGGTATTAGACGAAAAGAGCTAATGTATAAACAAATGACATAATCATGATATTACAAACAAACGAGCAGCAGATAAAATAATTATGATTTAAAAAACATAATTAGTATACTAGTAAGATCTAACAAGAGGTGTTAAATTTATTGAGTTTTTAATATTTTTAATGTTACAACAGTTATAGTCATAGAGGGTGCTAGAGCAAAGAATTATTCTGCAAATAAATGTACCTCTGTCCCCCTGCGTAATTATCAAGATTTACTCAATTGGATCTGTGATCCCACGTTTCAATAAAATAAAATTCAAGGTGTCAGATTAAAATAAAATGTAAATAAAATTTTGTACAAGTACAGATTGATCACCGAGAACTTTTACAAGACGTAAGTGCGAATACTTGCACATTTCATATGAATGACACTGTGAAAAGTTTCTCTTCATACATACAATTAATTTTTAATTTTTTGTCAACTCTTTCTAAATTACAATGCCGGAATCAACGAAACATTTGCTAGTCATAAAGTTTGCTTTATTGCTTCCTAATAATTACTTTCATATTTTATGCACTTCTACGCTTCAGTACGTCAGGATATTAGAAAATTGTTAAAATCGTTAAACGAGCACCACTATAATTATGACTATGGCCATTAGATAAACTGCGGTGCATTAGAATACCAATCTATTTTTTTTATTTTTTCATAATAAAATAAATACTTACCATTAATTATGTTTCCTCCTTATCAGTCAATACTGATCGCAGTATATTAATCTATTGTTATACTTCGATTTTTACTGGCTAATAAGTACGATAATTAGTGATTATTTTATTGTCATTTTATAAAATTTTGACAAATTTCTTTAAAGATGAGCGAAAAATATCATCATCAAAACTACTAAAATTTATTCATTTTTTTTTCAATTTTAGTTCTTGTTCATACTTACCTAACCTCACATACTTTTTTTGCTTCCGCAATATTTATTACTATTTTTAACACCGCAATATCCATATCAACATCATCATAAAGTGGCGATGTAATAACTCTTTTTCATATATTTATTAAATTTTTTTTAAGACTAATCCAACTGTTATTTTTCATTTCATTTCTATGGAATAGTCCCAGCTTTGAATTGCCTATAATTATTGGTTTATTTAGTATTTGCGTTTTATACCTGAGTTTGGAATTCAAAAACATAATAATATAACCTCTTATATCAACCATTTCTTTTGTTATTAAATAAAAGGTTTTTTTCTTTTTGTTGCAATTGTGTCTTAATAATTTAAATAAAATCAAATAACTTTATAAATATTTCCGTTACTAATTAATATTAGTATTATTATGAACAAACAAAACTGAAAACATAAAAATTACACCAAATAATGAAATAAACTGAATTTACAAAAATATTGGTAAAAATACAAGTAAAAAGTAAGCACATCATAAAATAAATATAGAAATGGGACATTTTTAAAAATAAGCTCATATGTTTTCGGTCAAACTCGATGGCATATTTCTTTGTGACTAAATTCTGTTTCCGCTATTAGTCCGATTTTAAAACTACTTTTTTTTTTGAATAATCTGTCTGCGATAACTAAACTTTGAGAAAACCGTCGAAAAGAAATCCAAATTGAAGTCCAAAGTTAAAGATAAACTATGTGATGATGCTGTTCATCCAAATGGAATGACTATATTTATAAAAATCGATTGAGTTTTATAATACCTGTAATTATATTAATTTACAAGAAGAAATATTTAGTTCATTTTGTACGCACAGTTAACTTGAAATTTATGATTACTCTATTTTTGTGTATCCAAAAGGTTAAACAATGCATTTCACAATATACGCTAATACCAAGAGAATTAGTTACTTATACTGAGTCTTACTCATCAGCTTGTGTAATAAAATTGTCATTAAAGATAGTTAAATGGCTATTTACGTGAATACTTGCCAAAAGCAAAATTAATTTTAGAAGTATCTTCTACCAACTGTTAGTATTATTCTGCAATATATGCTAACCATCGAAATTTCATTCAGCTTTAAGAAAATTGATGTTACATGCGAACTGAAACTATTTAAAAAATGTTGGAACTTAATTGTTAAGGTAGCTCTTTGAGCTATTGATTTCTAGCATTAACAATTTAAAACATCTGAGAACATCAAAAGTGGAAAACCTTTGGCCCAAATAATGTACCAATTGAATGGGCCACACAATCTTTAAAACTTTTGTATTTCATTATACTTTATCCCCTTTTTGCCTACATTACCATAGTACTATTCAAAACCAATCTTCACATATAATTATACTACAAATAGAGAAAAAAATGTCATAATTTGGGGGGGGGGAATTCATGTAGGAAAGATGAAATTTTTTTACATTGGTATTAGCAATCAAGGTGCACGCCACTGCTTCCTCTTCTTCTAAATCGAACTTTTGGGTAAATTTTGTGTCAAACGTTTAAGCATCATTTGAGCATCAGTGAGCTTCTAATATTTTCGTTTGAGTTTTAACCGTTATGCTACCGGGAAACGACTGGTTCAGAATGTCCACTACCGCTTATGCTGTCTGTGTGGTTGCATCGTCCTGCTGGAACCACATATTCTTAAAATCCAATTTGTCGATTTGCCACAATTGTAGACGAGATAAGTGCAAATATGGATATACATCAGGTGCCAGAGAGATTGAGATTAAGAAGAAACGAATAAGTGGAGGAGTATCATAAGAGGACGACATTTGACAGATGGAGCAAGAACTACCACTTAGAATGGTTATTAATTTGTAATAAATTTGTTTTTTATATTCAAATAAAGCATTTTCCCGAATATGTAGGGGAAAGGCGTCGGTTGTGGGCATACTTTCGTTTTTGGCTCATAACTTTTGACCAAGTTTATATTATTTGGACTTATAGGTATCTATGGAAAGCTAGAGACTTTAGCTAACTACTAATAAAGGACCTAAACCAATTCCGTCAAATAGAAATTTTTTTTAAAGAATTTTTTTTTGGTTTGGTTGTGGGCACCCTTGGAAAATCTGTTAAAAATGGGAAAATATGAAGAAAAACAACCACAAATATAAAAAAATTAATAGTTTTTTTTATTTTGAAAGCCTCCATTGGCATTATTCATCGTCTGAAGCACAATGTTTGCATGTGGAGTAGCTGACGCGCACCTACTTTAGATATGCCAGTACACTTTAGATAGACGTCCCGATTGTATTCGTTGCAATTGATGTAGTTGGCGGCGGTTAATTTGCGTGATAAAAGCTCCAAACAAATCAGTCAGAAGTCAGCATCATCGTCAGATGGCGGATACTCTTTTGCCTTGACACGTTTGGCTGGAGTTGGATTGGCGCGCTTAGCTGGTGTCGCTTTCTTGACTACCTTGGCCACTATCTTAGTATCTTGCTCAGCTACTTTCTTCTTCAAACCAGAAAGAACATTTGAAGAAGTCAACACTGAGCTTTCCATTGGTTTGCGGCAGCGATTCGATGGCTACTTTGGCGTTACACCGCGCAGTGGACCAACTTCATCTAAAATAGAAAGACTGCACACTGGCGTGACCTAAGGAACTGGAACAGATGGCTCTGGAGTTGATGGCCCTAAAAAAAAACGGGTGCCCACAACCGAATTTGGCAGCCATCTTGAAAAGTGATGAAAAAAATTTTTGGAATCAACATATTGGTTGCAATCGATATTGAATCACAAAGTATAATAAATTTACTGAATAACTATGCATTGTAGGCACTTAATTTTTCGATTGATTCACTTCGATTTAAACACTATTGGAAAAGTGTAAAAAAATGTTTAGTAATTTTTCAAAGAACAAAAAATAAATTTGTTCATAGCACAAAGCAAACGCGTCTGTTTGCTTTGATATTTGGCACATAAATAACGTGATGCCTAATACACAAGTGACAATTGTCAGAAATACATAATCTGCTTTCTGTCAAAAGATACGCATAGGTGCCCACAACCGAACCTCTTACCCTACATATACCACAATATCAATAACTGTAGATTTAACAAACGATTATTAGAGTTTTATTTTGCACCACTTGGTATGCTCAGGTTTGAATGCCAAAGATGGTACTGCTGACATAATTAACAACAATAAACATCAGTGTTATTATAATTAAAATTGTTATTCGTCAATTTTCTTTATTATTTTGGTGTTTGCTGCATATTGTAACGTCAGATGCCATCTGATCATAATTGAACCTTGAATAATTTGTTAATAAAATTCCCTACTGATATAATATAAATTTCAATAACAAAAAATTTGAACTGACACCCTAATTCAATTTTAAGGTCAAAATATTTTATTCTTCTGTTATGGTTCAACTTTACTTTATTGCAGTAATTCTAACCAATTTCGAAAAATTTTAGGTTGATGTGGTTTTGTTGTGTATCGATTGGAGCTGTCGCAACAATGGTTATAATAGTAAGTCTGTGGGAAAAATTTCAAACAAATCCAACTATAACAGGTTTGGATACAGATTTTCATAACTGGGATGTACAATTTCCAGCAATAACGATCTGTCAAAGCGATCCCGCTAATTTATCAACTATCCAAGAATATGTTTCAACGTAATATTACTTTTCTTTCAAATTTCTGAAAAATTTTTGAATTGTTAAATTTCAGTACTTTTCCGGATGCTGAAAATCCTGAAAACTTAACCGACTTCTTCTATACCTTATCAAAATTCTCGTATGGTAATTTAGCAAAATTTAAGTATTATGCCAATAAAGGTTACGTGCCTGATGATGTTGATTTGAAAAATTACATTTATAAGGTGAGCTTTTACAATTCGAAAGATTTTACTCCAATCACGTAAGAGCTTATTTTTTAGCTGATGAACAAGTGCGAAGACATCTTTGATGAATGTATTTGGAAAAGTGAAAATTACACTTGTTGCGAAGGATTTTTCCCAATTTTTACCGAAAGCGGTTATTGTTATGTATTCAACTCCAAACATAGCGAGAGATATATGCCATGGTAAGATTACGCATTGTTCACGCAAGTCAAAATCACAGTAATTCATTTTTAGGTACGATGGAGAGTTGCCTCGGTTAAAGATAAAATATATTGAAGAAACTGATGTAAAGTGGTCGTTAAAATGGACAGTATTGCCAGACAATGCTGGTGTTTCATTTCCTGTAAGTAATTTTTAGCTTCCACTACGAATAGTTTGGTCTAGTGTAAGAGGGTTGAGCTTTGAGCCGAAGGTTTATAGATGGTACCATCGTTTGGACTCCACGTTAATCTATAGTTTCAACAAAGATTGTGACCAACACTGCATCCATTCCAAAAAGAAGCAGACTATGCTGCGCGATACCCGAATTTTGTGTTAATAATTATTTTTGAACCTTTTTTAGATTTACATCCACAACGCTGATGACGTCTCTGGTGTTGATATTCAACCTCAACATACGTGGAATTTCAAAGTCGGGAGAGTTTCATTTTCTGTCAAACAAACTTATACTACTGAAGATACGAAACAATTATCAATCAAGCAAAGGAAATGCATATTTGATGATGAGATTACCTTAAAAATTAATCACGTATATACCTACAGTTCTTGCGCTCGTCAGTGTCGAATGGAGACAGCTAAAAGATTCTGTGGCTGCATACCATATTTTTATCCCGAAATTGAAGGTTTCAGGCATTGCAAAATTAAAGAACTTGCATGTATTGCTGATCATGTGGATGCCATATTATCAGTAGACAGATGTCATTGTCAGTTGGGTTGTTCCAATGCCGTTTATGAAGTTGAAAAGTTATATGAACATGCGTAAGTTTGACCAATAAAAATTGAAGAAATAGGTAGTACGATAGAACTATCATTTTTAGAAATGTGGATGAAGCAAATTGGGGGTTGGAAGCTCAGTTTGTTTCCTGGCCAATGGTTAGATATAAGCGTGAAGTTTTGTTTGGATGGGTTGATTTACTTGGTAAAAGTGGAAAAATAATATTATGTAACCCCAATTCTTTATTTGTTGGTTTCAGTGTCGTTTGGAGGAATAGCTGGATTATTTTTAGGATTCAGTTTGTTATCTGGAGTAGAAATAATTTACTACTTCACCATTCGAGCTTGTTGCATGGTTAATCGTGAACCTATGGAATTAGAAAGAATTGATCGAGAGGAAGTAACCAAAGTGAAACCGAGTTACGATCTCAGCTTGGTACCATATTTCGTTAGGAAGTCTGCAGCAAATAATGGAATTAGAGAGGTAGCCAAAGGTTACTACGACTTTAATTTAAATAACTACAGTGTAAGTCTATAATTGTGATTTCTGTAATATTATCGATAAAATATCGTAATTGTAGGATAGGAAACCTGGAAATTTGAAAAAGAGAAATAAAGTTTTCCATGGAGATAATATTAAACCACCTTTTGGAATAGAATTTTTACCATGAGTTTTAAGTTAATGTTGCAATAATACTCAAAAAATCTATATAAATAAATTTGAGTGCTCTGCGTTACTGAAACATATTGTAATAAAATCATTGATTGGAAGAGAAAAAACTTATTTTTCTTATATTTTTATATATAGTAGGTACTTCTGTATGTACAATATATTGAAAATAAATAACAAATCTTAAATCGGTTAATATAGTAAACTTTTAAATTTTTTTGTAAAATTTTGGTAGGTACCATCTACAGATTACGCAATTTTCATTGATTCTTTGAGATAGTTCCATTATTATTAAAAAAAAAATATAAGAAATTTTATATATTGTCGTATTGCAAAATCACTCAAGAAGGAAAAATTAGTAGCTTTTTTTTATGAAATTTATATTTTTATTTTATATTATATTTTGACTTCTGTTGTGAAGCAGTCGCTTTAACAACCCGGTTTGAATAGCCAACATCCTGACAAGAAATTGTTCATTTGTTAATTTGCAAAAGGTAGGAAGTTTAAAAGGTTTGTCTTGGCACCTGCAGGGTCTTTGTGGATATTTAATTGGATAATTTTATTTTTCAAAGTTTCGCAGAAAATCCGGAAAAATGGAGAATATTTTCAGTGACGTCAAGTTGGATTGACTTTGCAATCCGGAAGTTTTAGTACATAATCGAGGTAACAAGTAATCAATTTTATTTTGTAAATTTATTTAGCGACAGCGATATTACTTTTCTATTGATCATTCGTTTGTAAAATTTAGTAAAATAAAATAAATCTTTGGAAATATTTAATAACATTAAAATAAAATTCAAACATAATTATATCAACACCAAATATTAAGAAAATAACATTTAAATTAAATTATAACATTCACTGTAAAATAAACACTTAATTTATTCGGTATTATTTTTTTTACAATAATACCCAAATTTTAATCTATTCTATGGTTATCCATACTGAGTTACCAAAATTATACAATTAGGTACATCGTAGATAGTTTTACTTCGTTCTAAAATATTTTAATTGTTTTTATTAGTTACATTGCTAATATAAAATAGCAAAAGCTTATAAGTTTTATCTAAGTGAAAATATTAAATTTTTCTATAACTTCCAACAGTTATTTTCCGTTGTTGTCCAAAATAATTGTCTAACTCTTCTATCATGGTTTTCTTTTCTCTTTCCCTAGTTTTCAATTTTTGAACGTAAACAGATTTTGTATTTTTGTTCGAACGAGCACAATACAAAGCCGTAACAATTAAATCTGAGCACTTGAGCGTGCCAAAGCCATCTACTTATCTGTGGCGTTTGGATTAGTGTAACTGAATCCTTGAAATTGAGTTTGATCCATTGATTGTAAAATATTCTTTTCTATTGGGGTTAGTTTTGCCTTTTCAACTGTAAATGTTTTATCGAAATATTGGGTATCCAATGGATGTTGCTAAAATAAACAGATCACAATAATTTTGGAATAAAGTTTAATTCAAATTTACCAATTTGGGTTTAAATGGAGGTTCCAAAAGTCTCGCTTCTAAACGATCCCAATCGATAGCTTTAAAGAAAGGTTGATCTTGAATAATCCCCGATGGACACATTCTATTTCCCAATCTCTTTCCAGCGTCTTTTTCTAATAACTAAAATGGTAGGATTATTAGAATAAAATTTCTCCATCTGAACGTTGGAGATTTTACCAGTAGTAATATCGAATTGGCTTCGGAACTCAAAAATCTTGGAATCACTGGCTTCTCGTTACAAATTGACCAGAACAGCTCATCTTCGTCACAACCACTGAAAGGAGACTGCCCAATTAACATTTCGTACAGCAATACACCATACGACCACCAATCGACACATTGATTGTAGTGTTGACCTTTGATTATCTACAAAATCAATTACAAGTGGTTCATCAGAAAATCTTCTACTACTTACTTCCGGTGCCATATAATCAGGAGTTCCACAAAATGTGTCTGCCGTTCGGTCTAAAAATATCTGCAACTTGCACATTCCAAAATCTGCTATTCTTACATGCCCGTCAAAATCAAGCAAAATATTATCCAATTTTAAATCTCTGTAACAAATAGTTGGTAAAACATTTTGGTTAATTTTGGACAAGAAAATGGATTAAACCAAACAGTTTTTGTTTGATTATTTTTTGAATTTTGAAAAATTAAAATAATTCAGATCATTTAGAGGGAAGCTGAAGAAATGGATGTAATTCCAGTAAGTCAAACATTATCATGAATTAAATGGTCCTCTTACTGAGAACTT
This sequence comes from Rhagonycha fulva, assembly GCA_905340355.1. Taxonomy (NCBI): domain Eukaryota; kingdom Metazoa; phylum Arthropoda; class Insecta; order Coleoptera; family Cantharidae; genus Rhagonycha; species Rhagonycha fulva. The sequence goes on from HG996559.1 coordinate 9,532,815, forward strand.
CATTCAAATTTTGTTTGGGTGGGCCGTCACTGAATGTTAGTAATTCTGTTTTAAATATTTTGAAAATTTTGCAGGCGTAATCTACGACTTGGTTAAATAAATACTGCCTTATTATGTAAGTACTCAAAAAAACAACGTCAAATACACTTCATTTTTAAGTTTTGAAACCAACCAAAATAAAATGCAGTAATTAACACCTACATACGTTTCACATTATTAGGTTCCAAAAAGAGTGTTGCAAGGAAGTATTAATATTTTTCTAAGACGTGACACCAAATTGTAAATATAAAAAACATGAAATTTGGTACAACAAACTGTGTTAACCTTTTAACTGGTCCACAAAAATATATCAGGTGAAAGTGTCTTTTGACAAAGAGTAAAAATAAAACTACAATATTGAGTTACTAATATTTTTAGACGATTCCAAAAGTTAGCATCAGATTTATCTCTTTTCAAAAATTGGCTTTAAAATTACCTGTAAACAATTCCTTTGCTATGTAAAAATCTTAATCCAGATGCAATTTCAGCTGCATAAAATTTGGCACGAGATTCGGCAAATCTTCCAGATTGTTGTATGTGAAACATGAGATCTCCACCATTTAAATACTCCATGATAAAAAATAGATGGGACTGAAAAGAAAATAATATTTTTTATTATTGACTGATTATTTAATTAATATAGATGATAATGACTTAATGAGCCTAAAACAGTATACCTGTTTATTTATTATTGCGCAAAATTGAGTAGTTTTGTTTACACAAACAATCATAGAAAATAATTGCAAAAAATGAGGAAGTCAAATTTATCAGAAAATGAATGGACGAATTTATTAACGGCTAATAGCTTTACACCTATTTAAATTATATTTTTGGTTAATGAGTTCAAATTAATTTGAGAGCAAGCCAAAATAATTTTAAAAAATCATTTTTTTCATGGCTGTTTAAGTTAAAAAAAATTAAACAACATTACAAGATGAGGTAAAAATTTATCACTTATTTACTTTGCAAAAATAGAAGTTTTGGTACAAAATAACAAATTTTTTGATGAAAGATGAAAGAAGAATAAAGACTTACCTCAGTTTGGAAAGTACATAGTAAATGGCATAGATAGGGATGTTTGGTACCTAAACCTAACACTTTTCTCTCAATTAACGTACATTCCACATCATCGTCTTCCAAAACCACATCTTTCTTCAAACATTTAACAGCATAATAATATTCGGTATTTTTCAATTCGGCCAACATAACCTGAAAATGAAAATATTTATAAAGAAACGAAAATCGAAAATGCGAGGCCCGTAGGCCGAGCTACATTTGCATGGTATCCTATTAGTTTAATATAATTTTAATTAAAATGTAACGTACTTTTCCAAAGCTTCCTTTACCCAAAACCTTCAAAAACTGAAAATCATCGATGGTGTACTTTCTAAATCGGGGCATAGTGGTAGCAGGTGGTGTAATTCTTCCACTTTTTTGGTAACCCGTAAAAGTGCATGATTGCAAGATATCTTCGGAAATGGTATCTCCACTGTCGACTGCAAATGCTGGATTTAAAGCCGGATTTGAAGAAGGCGAATCTCGGTTTTCGGAAGAACCTAAAAATGGATGTGTAATTTTAATACTTTTTATTACATAGTAGTAAACAAATTATATTTTAAATTTAATTTTTTGTGTTGCAGCAAATCTATTTGTTGACCTTTATTATTTTATTTTTGGATTCTACTATATGGATGTTTCGGAATATAAAATTTGTTACTATGTATAATGATTTTTAAAATAATAAATTGAGATGAACGAGCACAACACGTTATTATTTATAATTACACGGATAAGTTAACCCAATATTTTAATTTAGCTTCCTAAGCTGAATGCCAAATCTTATATTCAATTTATTGCGTAGTCCGATTAAAATATTTACTTAATCGGATATAATTTCACAAGATTTTTAATTGAAAAAAAAATGTTTGAGATATTATCAAAATATCATTTTGTTGGATTATGAATACTCGACTGCAATGTTTAAATGCTTGATTTTAGAATCCATTATTTTGATGATTCAGTGACCAATCCTTTACATAAATTTAGGGAATTTGCACTCTAAACATCGAAATGCAAGACGGGGGTCGCAAATATTTTATTTGTTAGACTCGGAACAATGGAAAGCGGAATGACCATAAATCAAATTTTATGATTTAAACGCATTTCAGATTTTAGCACTACAGAGTGGCCCAATTTAGTTGTTTTGCAACTTTTGAATATTATTAGGTGGTTAATCTACTTAAATGTTTGTAATACTGAAAATCAAATTTGCAAATAATAGTGAGATGTTCAGGGGTATTATGTATCACCAACGTTATCATAAAGGTGACAGTTATGTCATAAAATAAAGTTTTTCAGTAAATCCTACCAATGAAATCGATACGATTTATCGAAATATGTTATAACGGTCACCTTTATGGTAACGTTGGTGATACATAATACCCCTGAATAGTTGAATTGGTAATAAAAATATTGGAGAAAAACTTTTATTTAGATGATGGCAGAGACGTTAGCGTGGTAGCCTCTCATGCCAATATCCATAAGTTTAAATTTCGTGGCGTACCATATTTGGGAAAATTTGCACTCACCAAATGTCTACATGCTAACCTTCAGTTACATTATAAATAACCTTAAAACTTTTATGTCTAGAATTCAAGGCCTAAAAATTTCTATTCTTGTGATTTCGAATTTAAGTTAACTTATTGTATATAAGTCCCCTGTGCCTGTCACACATTTTTAACGCACATCAGGTACAGGCTACTGGAAGGTTTACAAGTGCTAGGACCCAAAAATATGCATTATATTATGATTAGTTTGAACTGAATGCATGTATTATCAAATTTCCTTTGGGTTGGTAATAAGAAAGAAAACAATCAAAAGCTCTAAATATCGTTACTAACAGAGAGACAGAGGCGACATTTTTATGTTTATTTTAACAGTGCATGTAATGGTACAATCAAACATCTATAAATCATATAAAAGTCTATAATAGCACATAAAAGTTTCTCTCTATAAATATAATATAAAAACAATAAAACTTATTACTGATTTATTAATAAATTGTTATGACAACGGCTGTTGGAAATTGTATTATTTTTTTTTTGCAAATGCACTTACTCTTAATACTTTGTTGTTTCCTGGTCCCACGCAATCATTTTAGCAAAACCTTGACCTCTAAATTCTAATAAACCTGTTTTCTTATACTAATGCATTTTCACACAGGAACATCCGCCTTTATCTAAAAATTTTGAGCAAGTAACATTGAAAGCAAAATGTCGTCATTTTAGGATAGCGGCGTTGCGATATTTTTGGGCCTGTCATTTTTCTTTTATAACTGATTTTTTCATCCTATTCTTAAGTTGCTAATGTAACACAAATTGGGGGTAGCGGGATAACAATGGTGTGGCGGCCCCCATACAATTTGATATTGCGAGTGTGAAATTCTTGTTTGAAATGACAAAAAAATGAGGTTTGTATTAAAAATTAAGTTTTATTTCCCACTTGTGCCAAAACTAGGCCACAAAACAAAACAACAAAACAAAAGTTATTGGACTCAAAACTACAACATAAAATTTTTTCAGATTTTTTGGGGGTCCCAGGACCCTAGAAACTCGGTGCAAATAGCCAAAAACGTAAAAAACATGTTTTTTTTAGAATAAAATAAGTTTTTTAAAGGATTCTTGTAAACCTACAAAAAAGGGCTAGATATTCCTTATTATTTAGCTACATTTTGCGCTTAATCGCATGTAAATATCTTAATTTATAGAGGCGACAAATCAAATTAAGGCTGTTCTCTTGCAACCACTTTTTTATTTTCAATTTTCTGACTTTATTTTTGAAAATAACGAGTTTAAATTTTTTACAGTATGTCTGAAATGTTATTTACAATATTTTGTCGGAGCGCTTTTATCGCGAATAAATAAATCGCAAAAAAAAATGTTTTAACGCAATTTTAAAAAAATTTTGGCTCCGACATATATTAAAAATAACGTTTTAGACATACTGTAAAAATTTAAACGCGTTATTTTCAAAAATAAAGTCAGAAAATTGTAAATAAAATTAACGCAAAAATGCGCGTATCTCTTGCATTCGCGATTTTTTCATTTTATTATTTAGTATAAAATCTATGATTATAGTAGTCCAGTGAAAGTAGATCCTTCAGTTTTGTTTTTTTGAATCGATTTATTTTGGTGTTACAAAGAAAATGGCAAAAGTTGAGAACGAGATCACTGCCGCGTAAAAAGTTATTCAAGGTCAAATAAGTTTACAAGAAACGGTTTTTTGCGAATATCGTGCTTGCTATGGCTCAAAAACTAATTGAGGTTATTATAAAAATAAAAGATAATAAAATTCTGCACAAAAATGATATTACATTTTTTTATGTACAACAAACGGTTTAGGCACAAATCTGCTTTGAAGTTTCCGCGTAAGACTTATTATGCTGCACGTATTAATTCTATCCATAGCCTACTATGAAATGTAGCATAATAATGCTACATAATAATGGACCGTGAGACGGTCATTGCCTTGAATAACTAACGCGATTAGCTGCGAACGCAAAGTATACCGAGTTTACATCCAGGAAAGGGTAAAACTTTCTTATAACTAGTTTCCGTGCTTTGGTAAGCACGTTAAGCCAGTAGTCCCTCTGGGTCAGTAAATTGCCTTCATTACCATAAAAAACCAGAGTACAGGAACATTAGAAAGGCAAGGCTCACTTTGTAAGTTGCTTTTCGTCCAGTAAAAGGTAAATATCCGGGTTTGATATTATATAACATAATTTTATTTGACGCCCAAGTAATTAAATTAAAAACAATAGAATAACTTTTTATGACCAAAATATACAGTTTTACTTGATTGCCGCTACTGGTAGCAGAGGAAGTCCCACATGATAACAAGTAAAAGTTAATTTAAATTTGTAGTTTTTGACAATTTATTGTTTTCCAAAGGTTTGAGTTTTTTTAAAATCACTTAAAATAATTAATGAGTAAATATCAAATGTTGGATTATCTTTAGACGCGGAAAAATATCTGTATCGATTGATCCCATTTTCATTCTTATTTCTTGTAATAGAAAGCAGAATCTTAACAGAAGGTAATTTACCAAGTTAATTTCCTATGTTTAGATTTCGGTATACAAACAAAGTATTCTATCTATGTTTTTAATTAACAGTTAATTTTAAAAATATTTTAAATAAGGGAAATCAGAAAAAGGAAATTATTAAAATTTAGTTTAAATATTCAACAGTGCATCTTGATAAAAACATCTACTCAATCAATAATAAATTAAGCTAGCCTGCAAAAAAATAAAATTTGCCTACCCCGTAACATCAGGCCAAGCTGAAGGATGAGCAATATAATTACGTTTTTCCGTAACACAAAAGAGACACTAATCTCATTGTTACAGAAATTTTGCATGACCCTACTCTAGATATGGTTTCTAAAACAAAGATGTGATGCCTAAAATAATTTATTAATTTTGGTGCCACTGACTTAATGCCAACAATTTGATTAAAAGAAAAATTTAAGCTCATAGTTTACGTATGAATTTATTTAAAAAATTAAGTTCGTGCGTTAGAAATTAATTTCTTTTTATAAAAATAATAGAAAATTGAAATACCAATACAATAATGCTGTATTATTGTTATAGTAGTAATTTATTAACAAATAAATATTGTTACGATCTCTGGTACATAGATTACTAACATCACGTTATCTTTCCTATAGTCATAGTTCTTGTCACAGAACATTGGTGTTACGTAATTCTAACCTAACTAATCGAAAAGGCTGTTTTGCTTAAATAACCAATAGCGGTGCTTATGTACGATCACGTGTACGATGACGTAACGCCAAAGTAGCACAATAAAAAAAGATTAATTAAATGCTCCAAAAAAAAATTTTTTTTTTATAAAAAAACTAAAGGTAGGGAACAACTTCGACAATCTTTAAATATTTTCGTAGATGTCAAGGAATCCGTGTACAAGACATTTTTGAATGTGCACTAGATGTACCGGAACTTTTATTCATGAAAATAAATTTTCAATTATGGTTACCCGATCAAATAAAATTTTGTGCAGTGGAAATGCAAATATAAATTATTATATCATTTCTCTTTCAACTAAAGTGCACCGGTTGTGAAACGGCCATAAATTTTATTAAAGTACACGATAATATCATAAAGGTAAAATCTTAAAACTGTGAGATTTCATAAATTATTGCATATCAAAATTTGTATTTTGTTACAGTAAATGACTGAAAGAAACATTTATTGCCCTGAACTTTTCATAAGTGTAACTTATCAAACTGTCGGCGCTTGTCCACATCCAAGAAAGCGTAAATTTATTATTGCAAAATTTACAATATTTAAATTTTCAAAACCAAATTTTTGATAATTTTAGTTTTTGGGTTACTTTACAATAGCGAAATATTTCATACCATTATTTATAGGTTATTACTTTCGATCTTAAGAATTAAAAATACCTTGAAACATAAACTTTTTAATAGCATTTTTCAAATTGGAGTTTTGCAATTCTAAGTAATAATAATAATCAATGGATAACATAGGTATAAATTGTATGTAATTTAGTTTAACATCAATATTTTCCTTGAAAACCTCAATTAGTACCTGGTAATTGACAGTTACTAAGTTAGTAAGTTATCATTTCAAGAAAAAGATATTTTAAATATTTATTTTTAAATAACATCTAATCAATCGTCATTACAATCCATTGGTTTAATTTATAGTTTCCAACGTCAAACAAAAAGTAGTACGTAAATTACATGAATTGAGCTAAAAATATAATTCAAATGGAACATGTGTTTTTCTATCGTTAACGTTTTCAGCAAATTAAAATATAATATTACATTTTTTTAACAAAATAGTTGACGATAATTCTATAAATTTAAACATTTTAATCAAATTTTGATATTTTAAGTGCAATACAAAATATACCAGGTGATTCGCCAATCAAATTATTAAAAAAATATTAAAATTTTATCTAATTATCTAAATCTAACAATCTCAGTATTCTGCAGCCAGTGCAATTCTGTTTTGGTTTTGGAAAAACTCAAAATTGAATTAATTGTCTATTAAAAGATCTATCACTTTGTAATTTGCAGGTAGATATTTTTTTCTGTAGCATTTGATTGTTAGCAATGATATTTTAGCTTACACCACATCTTTTCATTTTGAATTAATTTAAATTAAGATTTGTGTAATGCATTTTATTGGAAGGAATTCATGAGTCTGACTCTTTATCTTTGGTATTAAAGCGTATCAATTTTATTTGCGTATACTCACTCAAATAATTTAAAGTCTGAAATTAATGTTTCCTTTAGTTTCCACCCGTTAATATCGGATTCCTATATGTTAAGACGTCAGATGCCACATGGTTTTGTGTTTAATCTTGGCTACATTTATCAAAATTGCACTTCTGTTAGTGTTTTTATTAATAATAATAAAAAATTGTTTACAACAGCTAAACCTCATTACAAATAAATATAATAAAATGAGATATCGCTTGGCCCGAATCAGATCGATTTTTTCCTTCTTTTCTTTCCTGTTTCTGGACTTTTATTTACGTTCACTAAGGTTTTTCCTTTGAAAAATAAGGAAAAATAAAAGATACAACAATCCAAAGCTGGACATAAAGGCTAGTCGCCTTTAACAGCCATGCTATGAATCCCATTGCAATTACTAGTAAGACAGAACTATCAAAAAATAGAAAATCTCAAAAATTGAATCACCCTGTAGAGCAAACTTGTAGAAATAAGTTGTCAAGAAAATAATTTGAACAATAAAACTAATAGAAAATGTGAGATGACAATGAAAATACACAAATTTCAATGTCGCACGCCTTCTTACATGGTCTGTGACGTCTTGGTTAAAAATAATATACAAGAGTGCCAAAAAATAACACAAGAACCCGGTACTACACATTGCACTTTCATCAAGGAATGCTTTTAGCCTATACAATTACAATGCAATAAAAGGAACGTGAAACGAGGAAGTTACAATGTTAAATTAAAATTAAATAATTAACCAGATGTTATGATGCAACGTTTTGAATGATTTAACTCATTCGCAAGTATTAAAATAATGATGAGTTGGTACTATTGTCACATTTTCCAAAAATAAAATTTACCTACAATTTGCTTGCTTGTGAATTTATTTAATAATCAAAATTTCTTTTTAAAATTGAATGTTAGGTGCTCAAAGTTATTAATAAAACACTATAAAGTAAACCAAGTGCATTAAAATTTTTATTATATTTTGACTTATAAATAATTTGTCTCAGTCACAAACCTTAGGTTACCTTGGATTGCTAAAATATTATTTTTAATTTAAATTTTCTTACCTTTTCTAACTGACGCTATTGCTTCAACAATTAGCTTTTGATTTACGCCACATAAATTTGCGGTTAATTTTTCGCATTTTTTATGACAATTAACATCGCAGTCTGTGTAAAAAAGAAAATATTAGTTTTTTTTTTAATACATAATTATAACCACATTGCCAATGTTTTGTTCGAAATCTTATACTTAATTTACTGATGATATTTTTTAAGAAATAATTTTCTGGATTAATTTTCATATCAATGTATGTAGAAATGTAATACATTATGACTTGGACATAGTGCTTTTACTGAAATAGCACAATTTGTCCGGTTCATAACATCGTTGCATAGAAAAGGACATGCATGGTTTTCAAAACGATTGTGTCTACTGTATAATTAAATAGTACAAAATGGACTCTTTAAAGCAAAACTTCTTAATCTAAAAATATCGTTGTTGCAATCAAAAGAAAAAATTACGAAATGTACAAAGCATGCAGTAGGGAAGTCAAAATATAATATGCTTCAGGTGTTACTGATCATTTCAAAAAATGTGTTGACTCAGGATGTACATATATCTTTTGGCATCGACTGAATTTGTTATTACTCAATTTTTAGCAAAATTTGACGGAAAAAGTCAAAATGTGTCATTTCAAAAATTTGGCATAACAATAGGAGACCTATTAAATGTAAAAGAAGTTAAAATGAAGATTATCGTAAATTAATGATATCATTAAATCGGATAATCCGGGTCTTCCCTTGCTTCGGTAGAAAGCTAGCAAGCGCCAATTAGATTAAAGTATTTTCTTCTATCTCTTTCTATGATTTAAAAATTGTTTATTGTGATTGGCGCTTGCCAGTTTCCTACCGAAACAAGGCAAGAGACCTCCACTTCATTGTGAATGCCGCTTAAACTGTTAAATTAATAACAGATACTTTGATTAAAAAATTCACATTTTTGGAATACCCCAAAAAGTTGAAAATATTTTCTCTATTATACGACAAGCAAATTTTCTATTTAATATTCAAAAATATTTTTAAAACGTCAATAAATTAAAAACGTAATAGTAAATATTGAAAAACGCGAGTAATCGCATCAAGTTCAATGAAATTATTAAAAACACTAATAATATTTTACATAATTTGACAATATGTGCAGTGTATACGCTTTAATGTCTGACACACATGAAAATGAATCATACTTTTTCAAATAACAACTGAAAATATCAATGGAACCAAATTTAAAAATCAGTGAAAATGTCCAAATTCTCTCCAAAAAAACTGATTTATATTTTGGAAAGCATTCCATAGTAAAACCATAAAATCCCGCGCCTGAAATTTATATCAGTAATGAAGCGTCTGAAAATTTCGAAGATATAAAAAACCTTCCAACACAGTACCGTCACAATACGATCCAAATAATTATTGGTATTCAGAAAATGTTGTTGTGTATGTCTTAGCAAAATTTTGCCAAACTCTAATTGTCAGCGGCAGTTACGAAAACTGAACTACAAAAGCATATCTGTTCGTGAACTATCACATGACTAAAAATTAAATATAGCACTTATGTAATAAACAATACTATTTTTAATATATATTTGAAAATTGGACATTTATTTATAAACGCTATAAAAAACAAGATAATTTGGTCAAAAAGTAAGTATAAATTTAGTGCTGCAAATTGATTAATTATTTGTAGCTAATGGGCTTCCCAGTCATACATTGATTGATTTCAAATCATAACTACATTGTGACTCAAAATACCAGTAGTTACTTATCTCGTGATTCAGTATTGTGACGAGAGCTGTGCCAAAAAAAAATAAATTGACAACTACATATTTTTATATGTAAACAATAAACATAAAAATATCAAGTTGTAATTTGTAAGTAGTGTCTTGGCTAAAAATTTGAAAAATGGGCTGTATGTTCTTATTCATAAAGAAGCTGTACAGCAATTTTATTTGCAGGAATCAGTAAGGACCTTGGTTTATTTTAATTAAAATTTTAGGTACGCTATTTTGAAATTGAGTAGGTATATTTAAAAAAAATATGTGTAGTTTTATTTATTTTCACTTTTGAATTTATATTTTTATTTATTAATTTTTTTAAATACTCTAGTATTTTATTAATCCTAATGCGCAATGCTTTAAATTGTTTTCATCTATTATTTGCAATTTGGTATTATTAACTGTGATGTTACTTTGTAAAGTTCAGACGAAAGCTAAATTGTTTACTTTTATTATTGTACTTTTTCAAAATCAACAACAAAAACTTGTTAAATAACAAAGTATTTAAAAATAATACTAGAAAGATAAAAAATTAAAACTGCCTAATTTATTGAGATAAATCGTAGGGGGTGCCATTAAAAGCAGATTTTCCCTACTTGTTATTACTTAAATATTTTTCAGGATAAAATATTCACATGGAATAAAAAAATAATTTCAATTTTTGGAAAAATAATTTTTAAGAGGTTCCGAAACTTGGCCAATTAGGCGCACTCCAAAATAGACGCTGTGCTATTTGGTCGCAGACCAATACAGGCCTATCATATTTTAAAGCAAGACATATAGGCGTAATACATATCAACAAAGTTTATTTATTTAAGAGATTGTGTTTAGTATTTACTTTGTAGTAGCTGTTTTTATTTTTATTTGTGTCTCTCTAGAGCCTAAAAGTTTGAATCAATTTTTGAAAGGACTTTCATTGATGCATAAATCTTTTCCTATCCTATAAGTTCTCGATAATTTAATCTTCGAGATTGAAGATCTCTAAAGTTTAAAATTTTAACCAGAGTAAGGGATTGGTTTGATCGCTGGTTGAGTTACAGAGCAAAAATTTCTAGTTACAATCCCAGACTTTGTGGAATTTCTTAGCCTGGCCCTAGGGAGAACATAATCATTCTTTGTAAATTATCAACTATTTGTGTTTTGTATAATTAAAACAATTAATATATTAGACTTTCGTTAGTCTCAGAAGAAAGCAGCCAAAATAATTAAGTCGCAAGTGCAAAAGTACAAAGCAAAATAAATTATTTTAGTAACTTCTAGAATTACTTTTGTGTACTTTTAACAAGCGCATTTAAAACATTTCAGAGCAAAAACATTTTAAATTTACTTTAGTAAATCCTATAAAATAATCAATTTTGTTTTTATAAAGCAAGTTCTTTAAAACAAGCTTAATTTGCTTTCCCGATTTGTAAACACTTTTTAAATTCATGCCAAGTTAAATAAAATCTTGTAAAATGAATAAAATATACATATTTTAAATTCGTTATTACTTTAACGTCATTTTTATACAAAATGCAGTACTGAGGACCGCACATCACATAATTTCGTTAATCCATATTCTGATAATCCGCTAAATTCGGTTTGCACTTGTTCTGTTAATGTCTGATTGTGATTAAAAAGAATTTTATAAAGACCTTGAAAAACGCTCATTTCCTAGAACAATGTCATAACTCAAAAATTATAATTTAAAAATAGGTAGCATAAAACGCTTTCACGTTTGATTATTATCAATGCATAAAATAAGTTTTAAATTATCATCTCAGCTAATTTATTACTTTTCGAACTTTAATGAATAAAATTAGATAAACTTTTGTATGAGACACGGGTAAAAATGCATTAATGTATTTGTTGCATAAATAACTACCACAAAAAAATAAACATATGAAAAAATTGTAAGTACATCAAATTAATTTAGATTTATAACTTAGGATCAATGAAATTATTCCAAAAAATTTATAGGTAATAAAAATACATAGCGTTTCAAATTGATAATTAAAACGTCCTAAACTGAAAAATCACTTCTTAAAGTAACTACCGAAAGATTATTTTTAGCTATAGCCATCTCATAAATTATAAAAAATTATGCGTACCATGTTATACGATATTAATATTTAAGAATTTGTATGTTGTTCAAAACCCCGATTTTACTTCAAAATAATAAAAACAAATTTCAAAATAATATCCTCAACTGTTAACTGACAAGATTTACGTTATATCATTTAATTAGATCATTAGCTAATTATGCGATAGTTGTAACTTGAAATATCAACGAAATTCTTAAATTTATAAAGCACTTTCATTAAAAGTTATGAAATTTAAAAATTTTTGTGACTCAAAAAACAAACATATCTAACCGTTATCATATCTGCGGTTTGATGGGCTTCCAGGAGCCGACGAATCAAACCCAGAATCATTTGAGGACGTACTTGTTCCAGTTTGTGTTGAAGACGCATTGGTTTCATCTTGGGAACTATCACTTTCTTCTTCGGACGTATCTTCACTTTCACTACTGTCTGAATCACTACTATCGTCTTTTAGGTCAGGAGCGGAAGAAGGAGGATGTTTGGGTCTAGGATAATGTCTGCCTCTAATGACTTTTGGTTTGGCATATATTTCAACAGGACACACCTCTAATTGAACTGGTCTTTGGAATGGATGCATCCAATCTGATAAACGATTTGACTGCAGAGGTACAAACTTTCCTTCTTCTTTTTCTTCTTCGCATGGTTCCGGTTCAGGTTCTTCTTCTGGTGGTATAAAGACCTGTAAATCTGGATCATTAACTTTTGGTTTAACAACTAACGAACGCTTAGACGTTACTTTAAATGGAACTTCTTCAATAGTTTTAATTTCTTCTGTCGTGTCAGATATTTTATCTGAATTCTCAGATTTAGTATCTTGACTCTCGGTGTTTAAAATACTGGTAATTTTAAGATCTTCTGGACTTTCTTTGATTTCTGGAACTACTTCAGTTTCAGTGCGTCGTTCAAAAACGGGCCGGTTTTTAAATTGAATTGATTCACGCGTTCCGAGCTGGTCCCAAAAGTTTACCGAATCTGTACTCGAAGATTTTTCTATTGCTGATTCATTTTTACTGGTCACTATTTTTTCATTACTTTCACTCTTCGACATCACTTTTGGTTTTGTTTTACGTGGAGGCGGTGTGTTAATGTCTTCTAAAATATCACCCAAACGTGCTGTATGTTTTTTGGTCACAGCTTTTGAAACAATTGCATGCGTTGATTGTGGCACTTGCATAGCATCGTTTGTAGAAATTTCTTTCATTGGTAAATCTGTTTTCTTCTTCTTTTTCTCAATTTCCTGTTTAATAATATTTATTTGATTTGCTATTTCTAACTGTTTGCTTTTATTCTTTAAAATATCGATTCGAAGTTTTTCAATATTTGGAGTTTTATTCTTCGATTCGTCGTTTAGAATATCTTCAATTTTATTTAATGCTGGTTGACTTTTTTCTATTTCAAGTGATGACTCGCTTGTATGTTTTATTTTTAGTGCTTCATTAACAATTGATTTACTTGTAACTTCATTTAATTTGATTTTTTCGTTTGTTTTATTCGGTTGATTTGGAAGATTTTTCTTGTCTTCTAGTTTTTCAATTATTTTCAAACTTTTATCGATTTCAACCTTCTTTTCATTTAATTTTTTGTCGCTATTTAATTTTTTGTCACATGCTTCCTTTTTTGTTAATTTATCCACAATTTCTTTCGGTTCAGTTTTTGGAATCAAATCAGCTTGTTCTTCCTTTTTCTTAATTATCGCACTATCACTTTTTGTTGTTAACACATTGGCCTCTTTTGGTTCCTTCTCTGGAAAGCTTGATGATTTAATAAGTTTATTTTTTATTTTTTGCTGTTCTTCTATTTTGAATTTTTCATCTGTCTTATGTATTTCTTCTATTTTAGGTTTTTCTATCGTTTTAGGCTTTTCTTCTATTTTAAGTTCTACTTTTTTAGGCTTTTCTTCAATTTTAGGTTTTTCTTCTATTTTAAGTTTTTCCTCTATTTTAGATTTTACCTCTATTTTAATTTTTTCTTCTGTTTTAAGTTTATCTTCAATTTTCTTAGGTATTACTTTTGTAATTTTATTACAACTGGGGACGTCTTCTGTACTTTTGTTTTGAAGATCCGTTGGTACATCAATTATTTGCTTATTTTTTAATTGTTTTTCACTTATATTTGCCAATTTACTCAAATTGTCCTTTTCATTTAAACTATCACTTTTCTCATATTCTTCTATATTATGTATGGTAAATTCTAATTTGAACTTAGGTGATTTAACTGTAGGAATTTCTTCTATATAAACGTCATCCACTATAATAGCTTTTAAGTTTGCTTTTGTACTCTCGACATCCACACTGGAAGTTATCACAGGTTTAGATTTAACTTTAATTTCTTCTACTTCTACTTGTGATATATCACGAATAGAATTTTGATCATCTTGGCCGATCCTTTCATCTAATTCTAATGTTAATGGTAAATTCCGATCTGTGGACGTTCTTTTAATTTTTTTTAATGTTGGTCTTCTTTGCAACGGCGATTTTGGAGTCAAATCCTCAATAACTTCTTCTAAATTTTCATTAGTTTTTTTCCTGGTAATTTTTTTCTTCCGCTTAACGCTTGTTCTAGTATCCTCTCGATTTTTAATACTCAAATCACTTTCTTCATTTGGTTTATCAAAACATTCTTTCATCCCTAATTTTTCTACTATCACATTGTTGTTTAAAAATTCGGTAGAATTTCTTCGAACGTGTTGTAAAATATCCTCAGTTGATAACTGTCGAGTTTGTCGTCTTTTAATATGTTCAGGCTGACCAGGATTTAAATCTTCGCTGATGTTGTCAAGAGAAATGCTTTCGCAAATGTCATGGAAACTTGGCGATTTTCTAATAAGCTCTTTGTTTTCTTCGGTATGCTCTTTGAGGTTTCTACGCCTCTTAATCTTTTGTTCTTCAATCAGTCTCAATTTCTCTTCTTCAGTCTTATCTTTAATAAGATGCTTTTCTAATAATCTTTCTGCTGGACTTTTTTCTGCCTTTTTCTCAATTTTAACTGGCTTTTTTTCTTCTTCAAAAGCATCTCTCCATTTTCTAGTAAATTTTGGTTGGTTATTATTTTCTTGTTCTGGCTGTTTGTCTTTTGAACGCCTGTGAATTGTGTGTAATCGCACTAAGGCTCTATCACGTTTTATTGGAAATTTACCTGGAATCTTTTCTTCGCTTTCAGTTTCAATTGTTGTACTAGGTGCGCTGATTTTTTCCGGTTCTTTTTTTAATTCACTTTTGTCTGGTGCGCGTGGTGTGATTGATTTAAATTTTCTGTACTTATTGACAGATACGTCTATATCTGCTGTGTTTATCGAAATGGGCCTTGGCATTTTGAATTTTGGCGATGAATGTAATACCACTTTTGGTGATGTTATTCGTGTCATAGGTCGTGCAGCAGCATGTGCCTCGCTAATTGTTGCCAAAAAGGGTGTAAAACCTGATCTTAGCCGAGTTAACGGTTTCGTATATGAACTGGTGGGAGATCTGCCATAATTGGCTGCAATTATTGACGAATGATTAGCGTAAGGTCCTAAAGAATAAGGATTGGAATAAGAGGAATATAAAGGAGCCCCGTAGTAGCTTAGTGGCATCTTGTCGATTTAAGATTTAAAAGTTTATCAAACAAATTTCAAGTTCAGTTTTACCTTGCACTTAACACTTGACGAATGCCAAATTTTTCTATTTAAAACACTACATTGTTAATGAAAACTTACAAATTACAAATTTTAGAAATTTATCTACGATTTCGATTTATATTCGGATAGTTCGTTTTAGCTTATTTTTTCGATAAAATATTTTCGTTAATTCTATAAAAATATTTATAAAAAATTATACCATTAATTTTAGAAAATTAGATAAATTTTATAAAATCATGAATTAAAAAGTTATATTTTGTAAAATTTATTAAATACCCGCACTTCGTACAACTCTGAATAGGTAACTGGTAAGTTTAGAGCAAATGTGCCAAACAATCCTATTTTTACCCAAACAAGCATGACGCTATAATAACGCTGCTCTATAGAGATTTTCTTAACCGTTTTAACACACCTGTGAGCTTGTTACACACTCACACACAAAATCTGTGCTATAAAATACTTTTTTTTTATTATTTTAATGCTCAGCAGTATACTGAGAAACTAATTCATCTTAAATTTTAATGAATTTTTATGCTGTTGATTTGCTTGAAGTATATCTGTTTCGCAACTTCAATTAATAAAACTTTTGGCCTCAAAAACGCATAATAAGAAATAACTCATTTGTCTATTTATTTGATGTCACATTGCATAACAATTGCTCAATAGACAAGTACGATAAATGTCTGGATCCCATAGTAAATTCCTGAATCCAATAAAGGTACGGAATGTCTGATTGATCAGAATATATCAATCCATGAGTTTGTACCGACTTCTAAACATAGTCACTATGCCACGACATGACCACTGCGCGACTACAAGAAGCCACGAGCCTCGGAATAAACTCTAAAAAAAAACTCCACTACCTTGTTTACCAATAGCCTCAAAGCACCAAAGGCCAGTATTTGTAGATGATTGAATAGAAATTCTCTTAAAAGTGATACGCCAAAAACCATTGTGTCATAATGGACTAAACTTCACTTGGTGGCATCACATCACATCGGTCGCAAACAAAGCTAAAGACATCATGGGAAAGGTGTACTCCTTCAATGACCACAATAGCAATGTCCTACTCGACAACAAGCTCTGCTTATACTAAAGCTCTTTCCTCCTGCCTGGACTTACGCTGACCACCGCATGTGATTATACAGCCCACACTCACATCAACAAAATTCTACACACCCACGGAATATCTTATCAATGTATGCCTACACTCCGACTCAAACATCACCACAATCGATCGATCAATTTTTATGACAAATTATCCAAAACTCGCTAATCAAGAAGCTCGGCCAATACAAAACTAAAATCAATCAAAACACAAAATGACTGTGATCTTCAAATGTAGCCAAACAACAAAATTACTTGATTATGATTGTATTCTATCTCATAATCGTCAAGTCGCAGGTATGGAAAGAGAAAAGATTGATGATGAATGAAATGAATGATGAATGGAAGAAGGGAGCGATTATGCCAATAAAAATGAAAGACAACCCTAAGAAATGTGATGAGCACTACATACAAGGTATTTTACTGACGTTTTTCATTTTTTTTGATTGAACGAACTTTTGACAGAGTCAACAGAAGGAGCTGTATATAAGTCTTTGGAAGAATTGGGATCAGATTAATAAAAATGACGCTTAAAGAAGCAAAAGCGTGTGTTGCAACTAAGGAAAGAGTAATCAACTGCTTTGACATAAACAGTGGAGTAAGGCAGCTCGACGTAAAACTCCCAACCTGGAGGACCAGCAAGACGGCCAGAATAAAGTTGTTACTTCACTCGGATTCGAACCGAGTATTGCGAGCGTTTGTAGTCAACTCGCTTGACCATTATACTCTCCAACCGTCTCAATTAATTTGTATCGTAATTGACGATCGGTAAGTAAATTTGCCTGTACATACAGTCAACACAACCGTGAATAGAGGTCAAAATCATTTATTAGCTAAACTAATGGATATTGGTGATTTATCCTCACCTTAAACGCTTTATTTTAATATTATCTATGAAATTACAGTGAGTTTTATTTTGTAAATTTATATTTTGGCGTTGGAGATAATGAACTAGACCCGAAACTGTCGAGATCCACCAAGATAAAGATATATAAGACCATAAGACCAGCGTTGACATACGCAGGGGAGACATTGTGCTTATCAAGTCGAAAAAATGAGAATCTTTGAGAGAAAAGTACTGAAAACCACATTCAGTCCAATGTTAGGCTGTACTTAAATAATAATCGTCAAGTCATTATTCAACGTAAAAATAGTTATATTTACCTAATTCTCGATTTACCAAAATTGTGGTTTTGAACTTTGCAGTCTTCACCTAAAAAGCTTCTTAAAAGTAATTTATTTGAACTTTTTCTAAGTTTAGTGGGTTATTAAAATTGAAGCGTCAACATTTATCTTGGTTAAACAAATTTGTAAATTTTCAGAAATTTAAAACGTCTTTGAAAAGTAATCCTAGTTAAAATTGAAATTTATGTTTAGGTCTAAAAATATCTCTTTGTTACAAGATCCGCTTCATAATGTTAATTATTTCAAATTTTATATTACTTTATGATTTTATCACATTAATATAAATTATTGTGTTTAAGAAACTTCCAGATTCCCTTTGAAGTACTGAACGTTTTTAGAACGAAAAAGTTTTTCCCATGCTCTATTTTTAGCAAACACTGCATACAGAGTGCTTTGTTTTAAAGTTTGGTTTATGCACACAAAAAACGTATTTAGTTGTACTGTCAGCTAGAAACTTGCAAGAACCAATTAAATTAAAGTATTATACCACTTTATGTAATAATAATTTAAATTTAAAATTTGTCGAGTTAGTTGAACGCAATAAAATCAGTTATAATATTTTTGAGCTTTCAGGCAGGCTTTATAATAAAGTGCAATACTTTTAAATTTTATTTATTATTAAATGAATAAAAAAAACGGTTCTGATTTTTCTGTCTTTGTCTTCTAGAAATTTCTAAAAGAAATTTCTAAATTAATAATTTCACTATTTATTTGTACAAAATAACTTAATAAGTATACAAAACTTATTTATTCTTACTTTTTAAATATAATATGAGAAGCTAACTTTAAATGCTTATTGCAACAACATTTAAAATAAAAATACAAAATATGTATATACCAGAGAAGAAAAATAGAAATTCAATATCGTTTTTAAAACAACAATTTTTATTTTATTTACGTTTTCAATAATTTTCCGAAGCGTACATTGTTATTTTTGTTATTTCTTATAACAATTTTTTATTTTCTTTAGAGTAGAAATCTATAAATTTTAAGCTTCACATTAAATTTGTTATTTTATATTTCAAATTTACTTCTAATACAGAACTTTATTTAACTAAGAATTTTATTTTTAAATAAAAGTTTCTACTAATCCAAAACTAAGGTAATTTAGTGATCCTTTTTCCTGTTAGTTTAGGCAACCGATCTTTTAGAATAGAACTTCAAATTTTTTTCATTAAGAGCTTTAGCATTTAGCTAGGGTCGAATCGATATATTTTTTTTCAATTCTGTCATAGTTTTTTGTACTGCTAAATTTTCTGTTTGATATCATTAATTTTAGATTAAATAGTGGTTTACGCAACAAGTTCGGAAATCAAATATTTCACACTATTAAGATTAATAACCTAGTTTTTTATTTAATTTTTACCTCGCTGTAAGGGAATTTTAAAACATAATTTCTTACTAAATTGTTAAGTTTTTAACAAGATGAAAAGTAAACACTAGACCTTTTTAGAAAAACAAAAATAGAAGCGCTCTTAATTGATCTGCTCGAGATCCGACGTTGCGTTAAGAACATTGATGGTTTAACCGCAAGTCTTGGTATCTGCTTTTTGAGCCTAATCAATAAAATATATTTGTAGTATTTACTTCGTTCTATAGTATCTACTGCACTTTTCTTTTCTATCATACAAAATATTTAACAAATGAAGTACTTACTGCAATATCAAATTCTTATATATGCGAGAATACTTGAAGTTAGAAGATGGGCAATGCTTTAAAAGTAACGTTCTTTATAGATGATCACCCATCCAAGTACTAAACACGAGTCATATTGCATAATCTAATTTTTTATTCAAAAATATAATCGTCAATCACTCTGTATACTAACAAAATTTTATTTCTAACAATATTCTGTCACGTACTATAGTAAAACAGGTGCAATTTTCAAAATATAATTTACCTTTAAGTTTAATTTATATTTTTATAAGTCAGTGGGTTCAAAATTTAAAAATTTGGAAAGGTGTAAGTGTGAAGTTATAATAATTTATCAAGGCCAAAAAAATTGTATTTTTAGTAAATTATGTTCAAATTATAAAAATTAACAAATTATTATCACGTGTACAAGAAATGTAAGTTTGCCATAAAGGTAAGGTATATCGGAGCAAATTTTAACTACCCATTAGATATTTGGCACTCGACTGACTTGAAAATTGTTTAAACTTAAATTTACAACCCACCTAGTGCCATTTTTATTTTAATATTCATTTTTAAAATTTTTAAAAATAACATAAGCTATTTAATTTGTAATATTTAGCGATATTAAATTTTTTTATAAGTATGTAGTATTGTGTTAATGCAAGTCGGCCAAAATTATTTTTAAATATCATCAAATCTATTGTTTTTCCCGAAAATAATTGGCAGAAAACAAGATGGTTTTGGTTAAAATTGTATCTATTAATAACCCGAATTTCAACTTTCATCTTAAAAATTATTTATTATTTTTCAATTAACATAGATCTAAAAATCACTAAAGTGTTACCTAAATATAATTTAGCATTTGTCTAGTCAATCTTTGTGAATTATTTTGGGTTTAATTTCATTGCCAATATCAGATAAACAAAATATTCAGTGTTCGTGTAATGTTTAAACAAATTTATATAGTGCGGAACTATTTTAATCGATTAATGACTTTCTTCACCTTACGTTAACTTTAAATTTATTGTTTATTTTTAGAGCAGCTTCCAAAAACTATGCTAGTGGGATCAAAATGTTATATATTTAAAAAGATATTGTAATACCTAACAAATCTTATAAATAGCGCTATTTCCAAATTTTTAATTTAAATTTTGAAAAAAAAAAATTTAAATAATATTAACAATTAATTGATTAACTAAATCGAAGTTGTAATCACTAAAAGAAGTTATATAATAAATACTTAGGTATATAACTTTTAATAGATAGGTAAACCAATGATTAAAAATAAATTTTTAAAATATAGTTTTTTTAATAAAAAATTAAGTTAGAAGCTGAGAGCCTGAAATGTTTTGGCGCAAAAAAAGTTGCATAAGTTTCGACAAGGTTAGGCAACCGAAATTACATCTAGAAATAAAATGTTGGTCTACCCAAAACATTGGCAAAATGATTATGATACACATAAATAGATAATAAAAAATTGTATATAAATAATGTTCATTACCTTCACATTTAAGGCCCTGTTTATAGATTCCGTACAGTAACGATCCACAGTGGTCACAGAATGTTGGCGACATAAATGTATGAATTTTGAATCGATGAGGTACATCAATCTTAAATCGTTCCCTTAAATACTGAAAAATTGTAAAATTACAAATCTTTATGTTATAAATTATTATTTAATTGTAAAGGGTGATTCAATAGGAGACAACAATTTAAATTTGAAATAAAATACATTGGATTTTGAAAATTTTCTAATGCAAAATTCCGCTCTTTTGATGAAATTTCCCAATACTTTTTGGCATAAGTAACGTGTCGAAATATTTTGCTTTGGAATCGTTTGGGGGTCATCGGCATACACCTTTTGCTTCATATAACCCAAAAGAAACTAGAAATGACGCTGCCTCTAAACCTTGTGTGCAATAACTACATTGATTTTCGAGCTGTGTGACACGTGGCACCGTCTTGTTAAAACCACATGTACTTACAATTGTTTTCAAAGAAATGCGGCTCAAATTTAAAATTGTTGCTTTCAATTGAATTACTCGTTAGTGAATAAGCATATCTATAGTAATTTGCTTGTAAAAATCACAACACATTAATGAATACAAATGTTTCATCATTTTACTAAAAGGAAACTAAATAAAAAATAATTAAAAAAAAATAATTAGTATAATTTGATTTTTCTTCAAATTTTTGCTGTATTAACAGATTCAATCTAATATAATAATTTGCTAAAAAGCTTCTCCTTCGTGTCATTTGTAGAATAATTTGTGATTGGTTTGTTCATTTATAATCAATCAAAAAGTTCACCAACTTCAAAGCAAATTTACACTATCTCTCCGAGTGAGACCGCAGACCATTATTAAGATCATTTTTTTAAATTTAAATTTATCATTAAATTTCAGCGAATTACTTTATTGATAAAGTTCACTGCGTAGGTACATTTAAAAATTATATAATCTAGCCTCCTCCCAGCTTTTAATTGTTTTATTGATCAGATTGCATCAATGGTTGTCAGCAATCACCACGAGAAGTACCATGAATGGATAACTTTAATAGAACTAGATTAAATAAGAATTAAAAAGTGAAAATATAAATTTTTATTTACCATATTATTATTTTAACAGCTTATTACAAGTTTTAAGCCACAGCAGTGAAGTGATGTGATCGCTGATTGAGTTATAGAGCGGAAATTCTGGGTTCAAATCGCGGATTGCACAGAATTTCTTGGTTTGGCCTTCCGGTAGACACCCACACTCTGTGGTGATCGCTGATATTTGTGTCGACGTCATCACCGTAAATACGGCTGCGTCACACACGCATAGTTTACAAGACAAGTTAGATAAGCAGGGAAAAGCCATGTGCCTTCTAGGCCTGTAGAGCTGTCATATTATTACAAGTTTTGTTACATTTGCGATGGTAAATTGCAAGTTATTGCGCAAAACATGCACTGAATGGCTAAGGGCTACTAGAGTATAGAAAATTACTTTAAAATATTAGTGCCATGTAATCAATAGAAAGACTTTGACGAACTATTTCAATTCATCAATTTTTCTACATTTTGTCATAAAATAGTCAATAAAATTTCGAAGCTTTGAATTAAATTAATTAGCAATAAATTTTAATAAAGAAATTGCGTGAGCCTAGAGCAATTTTTTAAATGAGTAGACTCTCTTGAACATTCACAGTTTTAAAGATTCCGGTTGAAGAGTTGCGTATTTTTTTAATAGGTGGACTGTCTCAGAGATCTCGGTTAATTAGTTCCTTGCATTAATAGATTACAAAATAAATAAAAAGTTATTTTAAGTTAGAGGAACACTTCAGCTCCGTCTTAGTCAATTCAATATCGTTAAATGCCAGTTTAAGTATTTTTCAGTTTTTGGCAAATACTACAACCAATTTGCAATGATGCGAAATTTTTTTTATAATATTGCATCTTCAACCGTTTACTATCATCTTGTACCTCAGAAACTATTTAATTTGAGTCCCGGGATTTTGTGCCATCCCCCAGACGATTCATCCATGATTATAGTGTTCATATATTGGCTTTGACGCTCTATGCACACTCGTTTTTTCCGACTTGCCCAAACCAACAACGTAAAACGCTTTTTTTACAATAACCTCATTCATTTAAATTTGAAACTCATACAAAGCTTTCTACATAGATTTCAGAAATATATCATTTCCACAGCATTCACCTTGCGCTTGTGCTTTTACCGGCATATCCACGCTCCAGCGCCAATTAAATTAAAGTGTTTTTTCTAAGCTTATTTTGATTTGCGCTTGCCAGCTTTTTACCGAAGCAAAGCAAGACGCTACTTTATTGTGAACGCCGCTTTAGTCTGCTCATGCGTTTCACAGTTTCAAAAACCGTAAAAACTGTTGCAGGAACAGGAGAGAGAACAAAATTTTTTAATTTATTATAGCAGAGTCGGATGAGCCCACCGAGATACCAGAAAATTTCTCGATGGGCCGTCTTCGTTTTGCCAATTTTTGTCAACAGTATGATCTTCACTAAGCCACAGCAGTGGAGTTCAAATTGCGGATTGCACAGAATTTCTTGGCTCGGCCTTCCGGTGGGCATCCACACTCTGTGGTGATCCTTGATATTTGTGACGACGTCATTACCTTTGATACGGCTTGAATAAAGCCAAGAGTCTTCTAGGTCTGTAGAGCTGTCATATATATGATCTTCAATGAAAAAAAATGTGACGGCAGAGATCGCGGCTTATTTCTAACTAAATAAACATAATCATTGAGGTAGAAGAAACTGGTACCTAAAGGTTTGTTCCAACTTCCAACCAACTAACCAAGAAACCGTACAATGTACTGTTACGCTCGTGCACAATAGATAAATAAAAAGGAACGCTCTTTAACCATTGTACATGATTTTTACCTATTGCGCATGAGCGTGATCGTACATTGTACGGTTTTTAAGCTTGTTGAAACAAACTTTAAGTTAAAATGAACAGTGAATCGCAAAGTAACATGGGCACTTAATAAAATTGCAATAATTGTCATGTAATTCAATTATTTAAAAAGAAAGCATAAATGGTTAAACTTTCTTATGACTAGTCTCCGTGCTTCGGAAAGCACGTTAAGCTTTAAGTGGTTTTCATGGGTTAATGAATTGCCATCATTAACATAAAAACCAAAGTTACAGGCACATCTGGAAGCCAGTCTAGCAAGCTACCTATCGGATGTTAAACAATTATAAGCTCAAATATCCCAAATTTTTTCCATAGTTTTTTACGAATCCTTTCTATGAGAATTTTCCCAAAAACATTAGAAACATCTCTTCATCTTACAGGTTGATACATATAACACATATAATCAGCTATCCATTCCATTTGGAATATGCCTACTTCTTTGGAAGTCTTTGCGATTAATTTTCCAAGGCTCCTCGTCACTCGTCTTCGGCCACTCCTCGTCTTTTCTTTTTTGATATTTTAGATCAATTTCACCATAGCGTGTAGATGCCCACTGAAAGGTTAAGCTAGAAAAACCTGTATATTCCGCAATTTAAACCCAGAATTTCTGCTCTGTATTCAACCAGCGGTCAGATCACTCCACGGCTGTGCCTGTCATAACTAGACACCTCTAATGAGCCTAAAAAGCTATACAATCCTAAGAACTAACGTCAATCTCACGGAAAGTAAAATATGTTTTGAAATGAATTCATTATTCCAGAAAGGAAATTAGGGTTATCTCAGTGATTTATTTCAAGTTACGGGAGAACCGAAACTGGGTTATTCCGCTAACTGCAGTTTGAAGTAAGCCAAATTACCAAAACCTCATAGCCAAGCAACAATTTTGAAAGTTCCTTTATGCCATCCATTCTGGTTACTCCAAAACTTAAATAAAGTAAAACTTTGATAATTTCAAATCGGATTTTGGCCCTTCATCTAAGAAAATTTATAATGTACGTCTTGAAGTCTTGTTTAAAATTAATTTTTAAATAAGTTTCATTAAATTTTATTTACACTTATTAGTTTTTAGGAAGTGTGCTTGAGTGCTTCTTAAATTGAGTTTCCAACAAAAAATTAATACGTATTCAAAGTATTGGCTAAAATTATATTTTCGCTATTACGAAAGCTTGTCTAAAAATGACAAGCCCACTTCTAAAAACAATTTTCTTGTTTCTAAATGACAAGCTAATGTTTTATTTTCCATTGATATTTTAAAACTCAAAGGCAAAGCTCACTTTTGTAAAATGAATTATTTACCTTGTTTACTTACAATTGTACTTTCAGAATCTCTTCCCGAACCTGGACATTTACCTAATAATTTTTCGTGACATTTTTTATGCACTGCTGTTTGGCAACCTAAAAAATAATTTTTAATTTAACTCTTTCTGGTGTAGTGCAGGAAATTATACTTACATTGGCATTGGTATCCTTGTTTACAGAAGCCCCAAAGAAATTCTTTACAAAAAGCGCAAAACGTTGGCTGACGAAAGAATTTTGCTAGAAATTTGTGGCCTTTTACTTCATGGACCCTGCAAATTAAAAAAAATTAATTAATTGTATCAGATTTCTTTATTTTTCTTTTTAATAGTCTTATTGAGGCCAATATTCCAAGTTGCATCATATGGATAAAAGCAAAAGTATAAAACGAATTTGTTTTAATCCCAAAGTTTCAAACCGTATAAGATTTCATTTAGAAACTGCATTAAGTGCTCAAAAATTTTCAAAACGTGTTTAAAAGTTAATTGAACCAACATATAAATAACTTAAAGTGTCTATGTCTAAACTGTTAAGTGATGAAGATTTTGGCACAAACTTTAACACGTGTTCGTCTTGATTGAATATCTTTTGCAAACATACAATTCGAGTTTATGTTCTTATACAAATTGATTATTAAATAAATGAAATTATGCATTTCGCCCATAAATCGTTCCATAAATTTAAATGGATGCTCGTAATAAAGTCATAATAATGTCTTTTAAGAATTATTATTTATAATAGTAGTTATGAAAAACGGTATTTGTATTTATTTTGATTTTTCTTCATCCAATAAGTTGTTAGGTGTTCAGATTTGCAAACGCTAAGCAACAGTTAATTTAGGTACTTGGAATGTTTAATAAATATTTAAACGATTTGAAAACATATCATAAATATTTCATCAGTGTGTATAATTTACCCATACCACAAAATTATTTTAAATATTTATTATGTAATAAAAATATTTACCCACCTCTGATGCCTAACAGCTCCTCGTCTTCTTGTGATTTTTTTTCCTACAAATTTTTGAAAATCATCGCTGGTATCAGTACCATCGGAATCAGCCGAAGAGGTAGTTAGTAATGAAGTTGTGGAATTAGCCCCTACACTGATTATGGATTCTCTTTCCGGTTCCACTGGTCGAGATGGTTTACGTCTTGGTCTAACCTAAAACAAAATTGCACATCAGCTTTGAGTGTGAGAAATGGATGCGAAGAAATAGCTGATTGAAAGCATTCTTATGTTATTCATAATGTAAGCGATCAATTTATTTCCAGTTTCAAAGAGCTATATTTCTACGCCCCATCGCCGATCGAAGTCATTTTTCTTCAAAAAGCTGCACTGGGTATATAAATAAAAAATTACTTTTTCTATAGTTTATGCCCCGTCTTTGCCCGTCTTGGCCTTACCTGATGCCATCAGTTTTCCACGTTTTCAGTAAGTCTTCTTCTTACTTCAACTTTCGGACGGAGCTAAATCGATTTACATGTCCAATGCTCGAACCGTCCGGGTGATTAGTTGTTATTAAATATCTTATTATTTCCCCAAGTAAACTCCGCTCCCAATATACTCCGGAAAGTCTTTATTAATTAAAAATTTTCTTTCGTCCCAAAAACACCTTGCATATTTTAATAAAATTACAAAGAATCATTTTAAATCTAAAAATTTCAATCCTTGTTTCGGAACATCTATTAGATCCGGTTGCGATTCTTGGTACATTCAACATTTTAATTACCAAAGCTTTTGCCAAGATTAAGTGCAGCCAAACTAAAATTTATGAGCTAAATAATCTGTAAGCGATCCAAATTATGCAATTGATCCTGCTGCATTTTGTTCTCTTCATTAATTCAGTTTTTACTGAAAATGGTAAAACTTAATTGCTCCAGATTTATTTTGCCTATCCTCTTAGGAGGAAAGTTTTGCAAATTTCAAAATACTTAGAAATGCGTAGAAGAAAACTGTAATTGAATAAAATACTAAAAATAACAAAAGCATAAAGGAAACAATAAACGTAAAAAAAAATTAGACAAGCTGACATGCAGCTCGTTTATAAACTTGACAGTGGTTGTTGAAATTACCAATATAACATGAAATAGTTTACAAAGAGATATTTATAAACATTCCAGGTTACGGCGTTTTGCAATAAAAGTTAAACTTCACATTCCACAATAATGAATCGGCAATCTATCGATGTTAAACAATTTGTTATATGTAGGTACCTATTTATGTATTGCATATTGTGAACCAAAAGGAAAATTATGCGGAGTTCTACTACGCCGACAGAAAATTATGCTTGTTTCGTTATTCTTAACTAGAAAATTTGGGAAAGCCCAATACTTTTAAAAAAAATAATCTAAAAATTCAAAAAATGTTATTTACTTGTATTTTAAACAGCTTTGAATTTCAATAGGTCGTCTAATTTATGACATCCGCCCAAAAACTTTTCAAGTAACTTGACATTTTAAACAGTCAAAATGATCTCACGCATTTTCACTTGAAAGTTTATTTCTTATTTAATAATTATTTTTGTAAGTTTTTAAGGTTATTTTTTATTAATATTATAGAAGGTTTGGACGGCCTGTTGGCCACCCTGACCTTGTAAAGTGAGTATAAAGTGAGAGTTGGAACTCAAATGGAGTGCAACCAATAAGAATCCCGTAAATGTTGCTTGTAACCAATTGAAAGTTCTAAATAGCGTTATGGACAGACAGAGAAAGAGAGAGAGTTTTCTACAAGATTCTTACATTTGTCATTACGATTGTCCTCTACAATTTGCTTAATCCATCTTTATATCGGCTGATTGTTGTGATTCCAAATTACTAGCGCCGTAAATGTTGAATCACAACGATCAGCCGATATGAAGATGAATTAAGCAAATAGTAGACGGTCTTATATAAATTAAATAAGTTGATAACTGTGTGAAACTTTCGAAATAACACTTAATTAGGTAAAAATTTACCGAGCTTCGGCTGTTTCGTGTTCCCTTATCAAACTTGCGCATAGTTCCTTTGCAAGTTTGCGTTGCAACTATCGCGAAGCAAATGATTATTTATATTACAGAGCACTGGATAATTTTAAGTAAGGAATTAAAAATTCGTTTAATCCTAATTTTTTTCTTTCTATGTCGTGGGTTTGCAGACTCCCAAAAAACATGCCGCGGACCCCTGGGGACCATTATTTTGGAAACACTGCAGTAGACATATATGTGAACATCGAGTCAGCACTGACAATAATAATAAAATTATGGAGAGCTACGTTTACTCATAAACAGAAAACGGTTTCTGGATTTGATATATAATTAACAATAGGTGACATTTACATAATTGCAATTTTGCAGTCTAACAACCTTTAGAATATACAAAAAGCGGTCCTTGATAACATTGGATGGTATGAAGACCATATGCAAAAATTACACAGATATCATGCAGAAGTAATCTTCCGGTGATATGAAAACTCTCAAGTATAAAAAGAATCACACCACTCTTACTTGAAGGTTTTGTTATCTTCAAATATAAATAATTAAAATGTAATGTAAAAGTTAGTTACTGTCGTTAGTTGCTCTTAGTAGTTACTAATTGTACTGTCATCTGTAGAACATAGTTATTAGTATAAGCATTCTTTTGAATGAATTGACAAATGATACTTTTAAATTTATTAAAAATTCCTTTTTTTGAAAGTCAAAAGTGTCTTAATTTTGATAATATTTTTTACTTTTTAGTGCATTTTTTTAATTTTAAATTTAAACCGTTTTATAATTTATTTTTTATTTTTAAAGAGCATAATTTCAAATATGTAATAATAACAACAAATAATGTAAAAGTTACCTACTTGTCTATCAAATTTAATTCGCTATTTTGCTAGTTTCCTGTGCCAATGCACAGGAACAGAGCGAGTTAAATAAAAGCTTTGAAAATAAATACGCCTGTAATTTAACCAGGTATGTAATCAAAAAAAAAATTTTTCTGTGAATCTAAGAAAGCAAAATTGAGAGACAAGGATAGTTAATAAACCTATTTTACCGCTTAAATTTAGCCCCCGATGAAAATGAAAAAATATTTTTAAAAAAATTGTTGTCTCACTTTTTATTAATTTTCAGCTAAATTATAAGAAAAAAAAACTCCGAAGTTTACTCTTAAAATAATATCAACTGCATCATGGAATATCTCATTGCAATTTTATTGCGATATAGAATTTTAATTAATTAATTTATATAAAAATTTACGCAATTATTTTATTGTTTTTTTAACCTATATTATGTCCCGATGATATTTCAATCCCACATCTTTAATTGAGTTACACTAAAATTCTGAAAAAATAATTTTTATGATTTGTTGAAATTCTACCAACTTTAAACATTATGGAATTTTGATTATTCTATTATTATTATTTATTAACAAGCGTTTGCGCTGCTTGATGGATGAAGGTTATGTTCCACATGGCCAATGCTTAACTCGCATTGAAAGCACACGTTATTTCTGCAATTTAAATTAACTTAATGTACCTTAGAGTAAAGGGAGGTAAAAGTCCGCATGGGGCAAAAGTCCCAAATTCAAATACCTATCTCACTATATTTCAAAAATTTTTATCATTGTGCGCAAGGTGCAGTTAGTAGTCATCAATTACAGTGTCTATACCAAATTTTATCACGCAAAGTTGGATTACTGGAGAACCATGAGGTAATTACGATTTTGCGTATGCCTGATGTATCATTAGCTCTTGCAGAAATTGCGTTGAAATGTTGAAAATGAGTAGTAACCATAACTAGTATGTATTTTATTGAAAATACAAGTTTCTTGCTATAAACTTATAGGATATAATCGATGTTAGGTTTGATGGTCTGGAAAGGTCATGACTCGGAAATGTTTTTGGCTACTTGGGGCAAGAGTCCTATGTTGCTGAACCCATGTCAAGCAAAAGTTTGAAGAATTAAAAAAGGCAAGAATTAACCGATGGCAAAGTGCTTTGTTTAGGCTGCAAAGAATAATATGAGAATTTATCAATGAGAGAGTGGATTCAATGCGATAGCTGCAAACAATGGTGTCATGAAGAGTGCACGAAATTGGCCAATTTATTTGTGACCATTGTTGAAATTTTTCTACATTTTATCTTTTTTATATCTTATACTTTTGTTGTTTTTGCTTATTACTTTTCATTTGGAAGAAATTGTTGATTTTAATTTGACTTAAAATAGCGCAGAGTCCAATGGCGGACTTTTGCCCCACCTATGGGGTAAAAGTCCCATTTTCCGCAACTTGTGTATTATGGTTTTTTTATACACGCCGTTTTCAAATCATGCCATTAATGTTATTTATAACAAAGCCTAAGTACTGTACAAACTTCTCATCCAAATATTGAGCTGATTGAGTAAAACATATAAGCGTAAAAAAATACAACGTACTAAGTGCGGACTTTTACCTCCCTCTACTCTACATACTTTCTAGGCTATTTTGCATCGCGAAAGATTAATTTAATTTCCATTTTTAGTAATTTTATCCTATTTTGAGCCATTGTGGACATGGTTACTACTGAAATGTTCACATTTTATACACTTCCCAAGTAACATTTCAATCCTGACAATTGCCTGCAAAATCAAAATTTACCTGCCAAGCCTGCGCCAGGCCTGACTGACACCAAATAAATAATAATTTACAGATTATTTAACGATACCTGATTATTTCCTGCGCTTAACGTGGCGCAAGCCAATTTCAGGTTATTTAACCATTACTGAGACAGCACCTGTAAAGGTACGCTTTCATCTGTCAACATCGCACGAATCGGACGAATCGAATTTTTTTGGTCGAGTTTGTTTACTTCTTCGGATTGTATCAAGCAGCATCGAATCGTACAAATATAATGTCGACCCTAAGCACTACGGGGCATAAACCTGGGCCAACACGCAACTGTTTTCCAGGCCAAAATTCTGGCAACAATGACCTGTGCAGAGGAACTGATTTGGAGGGCTTATGTAAATAAGCGCATCTGCATCATGACCGATAGCCAGGCAGCATTAAAAGCTCTGGAGGGAGTAGAAATACACTCCAAAGTTGTGAAGAACTGCCTTGACACACTGGTGAGACTGGCACAAAGCAACAGGCTAACACTGATGTGGGTGCCGGGACACACTGGTATCAGTGGCAATGAAAAAGCGGACTCCCTAGCAAGGGAGGCTGCATGTAATAAATTAGTAGGTCCAGAACCAACTTGCGGGATTGCATACAAGACTGCAAAAGGGACTATCAAGGAATTACTAAGAGAGAAACACCTTGTGTACTGGAGGAATCTTCCGGGACTAAGGCAATCGCGGATGTTCATTCGGGAACCCTCCGGGGACAAAGAGACCAAGAAAATACTCCGACTGAGCAGAACTCAGTTGAGGAAAACAGTAGGACTATATACAGGACACTGCTGCTTAAATAAACACCTCAATAATATTGGGATCGTTGAAGATCCTACATGTAGTATGTGTGGGGAGGAGGAAAAAACTCCATACCATCTGCTATGTGTATGTCCAGCTCTTGCCACCGTAAGGCATGAACACCTAGGGAATCGCTATCCGACCACTGAGGAGATAAGAAATTCACCCATCAATAATATACTCAACTTTGTTGAGGACTTAAAGTTGTTGAGGTAAAACTAGGAACGCGGGGTACAATGGGCCAGGAGCCTAAGTGCAAGTGGGAGTAACTTTTACAGACCACACCCGTTCAGTAATAATAATAAGCACTACGGGAGACAAAAGAAATGCTTCCGAATAATTTATCCAAAGATCTACCAAAGAATTACTTTATTAGTTCCTTTTAAAATCCACTTTTACAACCTAAAATGAATTTGAGTGTCTCATAAATCGTTGGTGACTTATTTGCTTTTTAAAATGTTATGTTATTAACTCCTTGATGTTAAATAATCTTAAAACTTTAATTATTTCGAGTTACTATAAATTAAAAAATTCAGTTAGCCTTCGGAAGATTATTTCATTCCATCATCAGAATAAAGTGAACAAGTTTAACAAGTGAAATAATCTTCCGAAGGCTCAATAAATAATTTAATTGAATTTTTTAATTTATAGTAACTCGAAATAATTAAAATTTTAAGATTATTTAATAACTTTTTATGCTAAGCTAAGCATAATAAATACTAAATTCTTCAATTGTCCAAATGCAATAAATACTATGAAAACTGCGAAAACTTCAAAAACTGCAATCAAGCCGTTGCAATTGCTATCGTTCATTACCTACTCGTATTTGTCCATGACATCAGCTGCACGCATCATACTCATCGGAAAAGTTGCCTGCTCGAGCAAACCCATCAGATTTGCCGAGATCCGATGCGTGCGATGCGACATAATGAACGATGGTTTATTAGAAACACCGTAAAGAATATTTTTTTCCGATTCGTCCGATTTGTTCGATGCGAACAGATAAACGCGTACCTTAACAGGCTTGCCTCATTCCTAACAAAGAAGCCGGTCCTAGGTGAATCTTCACTTATAGGAAATTGCCAGGAACTTTCCAAGGAAAATGTTTCTTGATTTTGTACATAAATTACATAAAACCTGGTCTAATTACAATTTGTGTATACATTGCATAATAGATTACATAAAATAAAGCAACAATTTTTACAAAGATCATAGCAATCTCGTAATTCATGCGCGTCACTTATATCAATTTAAAAAAAGTACTAAAATATAAAATTTAATTGTAATTTTTCTTATTGGTTCGTGAAGTGCAGAGCACATAAAATTACGTATGTAACACACGGACGTCGATGATTGGTCTTTTTCAACCCGTGAACTCAAGCAAAGTAAATTTATCACAACCTCCACTTATTTTCCATCTTGTTTTTGTATTGAATTATACCATCAAAAGTTGTTGAATGAGATCGCCTCACATAGGAGTATTTATGGTCTCAAAATTTGATCATAAGGTCGAATTCGGTTATATCTAGGGGCGGATATATCTAGGTAGTCACCGGGCTACCGGGAAATTTCCCGGTGGGCCGTCGGTCAATGAGATCGTGGGCTGTTAATAAAACAAAAATTTAGCCTGCGGCGCTGTTTTGGGTCGTGACAATTAATTTTCTAATTTTCCGGTAAATTTTTAATAGCCCATCCGCCCCTGGTTATATCTATTATTATTCTATGGTCATAATAAAAAAATGAAATTCAATAATTGTCACTTAAATTGCTTTTTTGTCAATCCTACTAATCGTGCTATCATAAACTAGTCATAAAATTAACCCCCACACTTTCCTACTCAGGGCTGAGGTAGCCAGAATCCAGTTGCTCAGACATAAACATGCTTTTGTTCTTGATACGCTCAGTTTTCTACATTTTTTTATAAATAGGTGTTTTTTTTAAGGTGAGACCAGGTAAGGTCCAGCCAAAATTATTTCTTAATTGTTAACTGTAAGGATTTTCCAAGCTGCGTGAGCAAAAATTTTATCTATCTAAATCTATTTGAATCCATTTTCTATCAATCTCTTTATATCATAAAGTCGTCAAAACTGTAATTTGATTATTCTATGCATATTTTTTACAAGGAACAAAAATGGTAATCATCAAAAGTTAAAATTTTAAGAAATAACATATGTATCTCCATACTTCAATCATTTGTCTTTAGATAGACGGTATGATCTCGCTTTTGCCCGTGAAATCTTACTATGACGAGTTTAAGGAAGTGGGAATTTATCCAAAATTGTAAATTAAAGTTGTGAGTGTACCATATACATGTATCTTAATTTTACTACAATAAAACCATTCAATTTAAGAGGTTATGCCATTGTAAAAGCCTGAAAATGAACTAACTTTTGCTCAATTTTTTTTGGATAGGAAAATAACTTTTATTTGCAAGACAAAATATATCACTCATGTTTGCATATGTATTAATATACAAATGTATATATTTTAACAAAAAAAATCAGTAGCTGAAACTTTAAACACGTTTTTCTCAAAACTATGTTTTTCAAACTCAAACAATTTTAATCCGATTGACTTTAAATTTTAACTGTAGCTTTTGTATAAGATTTTAAAAAGAATGAAACACGAATTTTGCAAAATAGTAAAAATTGTGAAACTTATTAACAAATTTCGGCAAGATACGCCGCAAGCTTCAAAAACTTTCTTTTTCTATTTTCTGTTTATGTGTTTTACTTCCCTTTATTTTTTGTATCTTGCTCTTCGTACTGAAAAGTTTTTAGGCCCCGCCTCATGTACAAGTAGTAATTTATATCACCGATACTTTTCACTACAAGAGTGCTAACAATAAAGCCCTAGTTTTTATATAAAAAAGGGGTTATAAGAAAATTTATTCAAAACTTGAAAATGTTTCCGCCGATGCTTGAAAATTAGAAATTGGTCGGTAACTCACTTGACGACAGCCAAATAAATTTTCAAAATGTTTGTCTAAATATCGTTGACGTTTCAAATATTTTGAAATTTAAAAAAGTTAAATCATAATTTGAAAAATGCATCTTTTTAAGATCTATAAGTGCAAAGTAACGTCATATTAGCAAATTAATACCAGAAACGTAAAAATTTATTGTTGAATTTCAGGTAATTCTAGCTGTGACCAAAAATGTCAATTTTTAAATGTAAAGCAAAAAATTTTTGATAAGGCAAAAAATATGTGGATTAAAATTTTATTTTTGACTTTAAAGGCAAGGATCGTCTAGGTACCCTTAGTTTACAAAGTTAAAACCAAAAAAAAAAATTAATTGGAAATGCTTGCACCAGAGCAGGGGTGTATACTGTATAATCCACTTCTTCGAGTCATATTGTATTGGATTTCTTTATTGGTACCATTTTTTGAGCGGATCACAAAATCGCTTTAACTTTGTAAGCATACTAACTTAACCTTGAAAAAAAATGGGTTGTGACATTTTGTACGGGTTGGCAAAAAAAAACTTTATGACAAAATTTTTGAACTTGACTGAGATGTAAAACGTGTAGTTTTATTATTGTAAAAAAGCAAAATTATAGGAATTCCATCAAAAACACAATAAAACGCTATGCAAACACCAAGCACACGGATTACAGTCAAAATTAAGATAATTGTTATTTTTAACTTACTTTATCATGATTTTCATTATTGCTACTATTTCTAACAGGTCGTTCATGTTTCCTTTGTCCACTATTATGATTGGAATTGCTTCTCTTTTTATGATGAGATCCACCGGTAAACATCATTTTAATAATTATATTTATAAACAACTTGGTCTACTTGAATCACTTAAGGTAAATTTTAATGCTTCCTCTCCACAAGTTATGTTAAAATAAAATGCACTCTTGTTGCACATGGCGTTTTAAACAAATTTTCATTTAGTGACTTGAAAACACTTAAAGATTGATTTAGTTTTCTTGTAATTAAATCGCTTCTTCTAAGAAAGAAATGAATTTTTGATTTCCACTTTTAACAGAATGAGTAAGAAATTAGGAATTTCTAAAAATGAATAACTCGACATAAAATAAATAACGTATATTTCGTAAAAATTTGGAAATGTTTTAAATATTTTTAAGTACTTGTAATTCACATAATATAGGTAATATGAAAATTAAACTATGAAGATAACCAACTTAAATACACATACACAAAGCCACTCTTACACAAATTTACGTATCACCTTATCTCTTGTATTATATCATACGTACAATTTAAATTAATCAAAATTAAGCTATTTTAATTGTTACTTTTGTTTTAATAAAGCGGATAACAATTTTTAAGTCATTTCTACCAGTTAGAGTTCATTTTAACTCAACTATGCGCTATATGTTTATACCAACACGTCGTGGCAGGCTTTTTATTTTTAGACAACTCGTTAATTTCAGATTTAACATAAGAATAATGCAATTAAGCAAATATTTTTAACTAGCGAAAATTAGGAAAATTTTATTTAATACGTTTCCATTTCAAAAATTATTGCACATAGGTACATGCCATCTTCTTGAAAACTGGAACTTTTTGTTTCATTTTTATGAATGAAATCACTTGGTATGTCAAAATTTATAAATTGGCAATATATTTGAATACCTAAGTATTATTTATTTTGTTATTATTTAAACTATGTGAATGATTTTTTATTTCTCATTCATAATAATCAAGTACCCGAAGTGTGCCCCTGTCGTCCTCTTCTTTTTCTCGCTATTCATCTATTAATATATTCTATACTTATTTTTCCTTTCTTTAGTATAGCACGGAGAAAATTTATAATTTTCAGGCTAAAAATTAATTTAAATGTGGTAAGCGTACATGTTTAACAATTTTCAAAAAATCGCCTTAGGCGCATTCTACAGTTTTTGATTTTGTGAAAAAAGAGATGCTGCAGCCTCAAAAGAAATGTTTTTTAAAAAAAATTTTATGTAGCAAACCTAGCACGTTATCTATACTATCATTTTGAATCAAATACCCACTGTTCAAATTGACATTATTAGAAAGCGTTTATTTGATAATTCCGCGGCACATTTTTACTGCAACTTTTACGATAGTAGTATTTTTACAATTTACATTGCCACAAGTTTAATTTACCGTTGCGTAAGTTAGGTTTGGTAATACCGAAAATTCATAAGTTTTATTTGTTTCTCAAATTGTTTTTTTTTGTGGTTTTTGTTAACAAAACACACGTGTCACACGGCCTTTAGGGATAAAATATAGCCATTATAAAATATAAAACATAATCTTTTCTTTGAATAATTGTTTCAAAAAATTTAGGATTTGTCTCAAAGTAAATGGTAAATTTCTTAAATTTACAAAAATGACACTATTATATGCAAAAAAATCTGATGTGACACAACACATGACCATCCCATTTAAAAAAGTAAATAGTAACAAATTAAAATCAATTGTTAGGAAGTATTCCAAGAGTACGTCCATAAAATCGGAAAAGCCGAAAACAACATTATGCTTTTATTGCAAAAGATGTGGATATTGCTGAACATACGCTCTTCCATTGTGGGGAATGGAGCAAACAACGAGGGGTAGCTGAAGGTATAGTATAGCAAAAATTCACAACAGACAACATGGTAGCCATTATGCTCAAGTCAGAACAAAATTGAAATACCGCTTTACTGGAAAAATATTGAAAAAGAAAAAAAAGCACGTCAAAGAAACCAATGTTAAAAATGCACAGAGAGAAGTGGTAAGACAACAACTTTAAGAAGAACAAAGTCGACCACGCAAAGTGGAATTAATACAATGGTAGTGACTAAAACCCTATGATAACCCTCTCCTCTCGGAAGGTAATGGCAAACCACCGAGAGTAATCTGCCAAGAAAGCCATTTAATAATAACATATTAAATTGGTCACGACGCTTCTGTCAAGAAGCAATGCGAAGAAGAAGAAGAAGAAGTGACTAAAACACATTAATTTGTTAAAGTAGTATAAGAAATAGCAAATAATTTTAGTGGTATTAGTGAAAAAATACTCAAGCAATCGTCCAAAAGCAAAACAACATCAAAAGGGTGGTCGAGCCACACATCCCATCATCATGGGAGAGGGGGTTAATCAGTAAGAATTTGACACTATCAACAAAATCAGCTGATGTCTTTTGAAGATTTTTCCTATCCGCGCTTATGCGCAAAAACTAATACGGTAATACCTGTAAATGATTTTCAAGAACAAACAAATGAAACATTTTATCCGTTTATATTTTGACTGATCATGCAAATCTGTAATTTTTTATAAAAGAAGTTTTTCAGATAAAAAAAAGTCTTGTTAATCTATTCATGAGCGTCGTTAAAGATCAACAAAATAAAGGAGGTTTTAACTGAGCAATTGCTTTAAAACATCACTGTATATTTTGAATGATCGATCGTATAATAATCTGTCATTTTTTGTAAAAGAACTATTTTAAGACGAAATGAACCTTTTTAATCCATTCATGCAAGTCGTTCAAAATCAGCATAAAAGGTATTTCTAAAATGCAAGTCAAAATTTCAAAAATAATGAAATATTTTGATGATTATGAGATGAACTTGGCTTATGTTAGTAAATAAAATTAACCAATGTGATAAAAATTGTGTTTACATAATAACTTTGAAAGTGGGTACTTATTTTAAACATTTTCTTGCAAGTATGAATATCAATAGATATGAATAGATTATAAGGTATGATCCAGGCTATGACCTGGGGGCACATGCCCCCCTCCAAATGTTCGAAAGAAAAAAAATTTTAAAGTAAAAAATTTGAATTTCAAAAATAAAAAAAGCTTTTTCCCATATTTGACATAATTTAGATTTCAATATTAATTCCGATATTATAATAAAAATTTTTGCAAAGTAAGAAAGAAAAGCCCTTATAAAGAGGGCCCGGATTTATAGGCACCAAAAATCGTGTAAAACGTTTATAACGTTAAATTTTTCGATTTTTATTTTAGAGCAATGGCTATGGAAATTTTAGGGATTTCAATCCCGAGCAGCGTTGAGCTAGGACCTGACTATATTAGGCATTATTGGAAGGGTACCAGCCCCCCCTGGCTACTCTACGCAGGAGCATTAGCGATCCCATCAAAGACTCATTTATTACAAAAAACAAAATTTTACAGCAATCATGGCGCAATACAGAAATAAAAACTACAAACGATTACAGAATACTCGTATGATTATACGGATATTGGTGTTTTCTGGGTGTTGTCCTATCTTCCCTGGATGTGGTATTCCATTAAGCGAATACTTCAAAGTCATCTACTTTGTCTTCCTCTTGGTGGTCTAATGCAGGTAGTTGTCCGGTGATATGTCTTGGTTTTGGCGTAATAATGTCCTTGGATCTGAGGGTGAATAGAAAGTCATGTGTGTCGTATTTCCTAGATTTGATGTTTTTGGTTTGATACGCAAAATGGAGCGGCAAGAGCCTGGCAGAGGCACAACGCATGGGTAGGCTCCAGGTTTTGCATCTGGGAGTATGAAATAAAGCCCCATGCAGGAGCCGCATAAGTGAGTACTGGCCTTATAACGAATTTTACTATGCTGACCTTGGGCTTGGACGGGAGCTTACTTTTTGCACCAATAAAAGAAAAGAGCGCAGTTTTTAGAGCTCTCGCTTGGGTGTTTATCCTGGTGGCGTGCTTAACCCAGGATAACCTGGAGTCCAGGATACCTCCTAGGTACTTAACCGAATCTCTTCATGGAACTTGCATCTGTCATACTTTATTTATTTTATTATATCATGGTTTTTAACAGTGAGCGATAAAGCTGACGTTAGCGTCCTCTTAAAGGTTAAAAAAAATTTATGATGGATGTTTATTTTTTAACTCTAGAGGCGCTAACGGTAACGTCAAGCTTTCTTTTTCCCTTATTACTCTAATTAGAGAATTATTAAGAATTAGCTCGACTGTAGCTCCTCTAGCGTTAAAAAAGTGAACTTTTATCCAAAACTTTTTTCAAAGAGAACGGAAGCTTTTTTGCTTCCTGTAGCAGGCCCGTAGCTAGGAGGGGGGCACCTGGGGGCACGTGCCCCCCTCCCCAAAATGTTTAGAAAAATTTTTTTTTCAAAGTTTAAGGAAAATTTGTTTATAATAATAAAAATTCTCTGAAGGGAAACCACTAAAAATTCAATGTTAGATATTGCTCTTAAACCTGAAGTATAAAACAGAGCAATAGATTTTTGCCCGAAACTTGAGCAGAAGCCAGAGCACTGAAAATTTTACCACTCCGCTGTTCCAAATAATTTGTTTTATTATTGCAAATTAAAAAGTTATATATAGTTATTAGAAATAAAAATAAAAAAATAATGGTATGCAGTGGTTCCAAACTTATTTGGCGGCGACACACTAAACTCATTCAAAAAAATTTACGGCACTTTGATGCCGAAAAACAAATTACCCTTTTTTTTCTATATACTTCCTCACCATTGGAGTGATCACTTTCTCTTATGAATGATTTTTGCTGATTTTTACAATACGATGTTTTTGCTGGTAACTAATTTTGACACAAGAATGAGGTATTTTATTTTAAAATAATTTCAGCCTAAAATTTTGCGGAATCTTTCGGGGGAACTCGAAAGTATCGGGGTACTCGAAACAAATTAAATTAAAAACTTATTTCAAAAATGGTTTCAAATCACGGGGTCGTCCATACAATGTTTTACCTCAGACTTCTACCCCGTCGTCATACGCTCCAATCACATTTTGTTCAACTTCCTACTTAATATTACGTCACAAAACGTCATATTGCGTCACATCGCCTTAGGTAATTGCCGCCCCCCTCTCTACTTCATGTTGCGTACGTATTTTATGATTTTTATGAATGATCTCTAAACCGTATCAACTATAACGATCCATGAATAGATTTTAATTTATTTAAATTATTTCTGATAATCCTGTTATTCTGAAATTTGTATTGACAATTATTGGAAAGTATCCTTTAAATTTTATTTTTGTACAGTAAACTATGATATTTACATTTTAATTGAATTATTTTTAAACTTCACTTTATTTCTTATGTTACTTTCTTTACTTTTTTCCGAGCTTTTTTCACTTATTTTAATTTTTTTCTAAAGTCACCGAATTTTAAGTAAAAATATTTTAAGATCTGCTATACCTCTCCCTTCCCTCAATATTCAAATTAAGAATAATATTATCCACTGATTATTCAATCACTTGTCAGGCAATAAAAATTATAAACATTATACCATTTTAAAATAAATAATAGCAATTTAATCGATACTTCTTCAATGCTTATAAAATTTGTTTATTTAACAATGCATTGAATTTGTTTATTTTTATAGAATAAATTATTGTTTACAAGTTCTCTAACTTGTTCTATATAAATTTTAGGATATTATGAAAATATTTAATTACATTTAAATTTTAGTTTAACAATTTATTGTTTGTCGTTTTTTTAGTTCAACTAAAAATATTTCAGAAAAAAGTCGTTTTTTTAGACAATTTTTAGTTGTATTTTATCATTTAATAACTGTTTATTTAAAATTTAAAAAATAATTTAATACTAACGTCATAGGCTTTAATACAAAAATTTATTAAACTAATTATAATCAATAAACTTTATAAATTTTTATTACCGCTTTTTGTTGAATTACCCCTAACAATTAATACGCATTTAACTTAAATCCACAGTTAAAATAATGACTAAGTATTAACGTAATTTCAAAATAATAATTATTTTTAAATTCATATTTGCCGCTTTTTATAACCTACGCGGCATCCTAGCGGCAAATCACGGAAACATTCTCCACTGCCGTGAAGTTGTAGGTAAAGCAGGTTATTCTTTCGTTTTGTGTCGTCGTCGTACAACATGGTGAGTTTTCCATTATTTTAACATTTTTCAATTTTATCTTAATCATCCATTAATATTTTACATATTATTAGTGCCACAATTTCATGTTATGTTACGTTAAAGTCACTGAAATAACATTTTTGTTATAAAAATTGTAATAGTTATAATTGTGGTTATGTTTCTAACGTGATACATTTTTTCACAGACGAAAGGTACGTCAAGTTTTGGTAAACGCCACAATAAGACGCACACCTTGTGCCGTCGTTGTGGAAGGTCGTCATACCATATTCAAAAGTCCCAGTGTGCTCAATGTGGATATCCATCCGCAAAATTGCGATCATGTAAGTAGTTGTAAACGTGGTTGTCATGTTAGCATTTCTAACTAGTGGTTTTTGTTGTGTTTAGATAACTGGTCCGAAAAAGCCAAAAGGAGGAAGACCACTGGAACTGGTCGTTGCCGATACCTAAAAGTTGTCCGCAGACGCTTCAGAAATGGTTTCCGTGAAGGTACCAAACCGACACCAAGATCTAAATCTTAAATATTTGGTAGTGTACTTTTTACTTCAATTAAAGTAATTATAAATATAATTGATTTTTTTTTACTATGTTTTGTAACCTAAGTTAATGTAGGATCATTTGTGTTATAATAAAACTTCATT
This sequence comes from Rhagonycha fulva, assembly GCA_905340355.1. Taxonomy (NCBI): domain Eukaryota; kingdom Metazoa; phylum Arthropoda; class Insecta; order Coleoptera; family Cantharidae; genus Rhagonycha; species Rhagonycha fulva. Next base: position 9,575,205 of record HG996559.1, read on the forward strand.
GCTGCTAGATTTTTGTTGTATCTGATAAAGGGAAATTTTGTGTTGATTGGTATTTTTGTATCTCATCAAAATTAATTTGGTTTGCACAGTAGTATTATCTTTTTAAGCATTCGAGAACACTGAAGTATTTACCGATTGTATACTATTTCTTAAATTTGACATGAATACTTTTCAAATATTTATTTTTGTTGTATATTTACACGGGAATAAAATATTTACTTACCCAGTCATTACAATTTACAGTGCAAATGGTAAATTCCACTTATGATTCTAAATTTACAATGAACTATGTACTTATTATTAGTATATTATCCTGTGTAAAGGTCGCAGGTTTCATTGGGTTTGAACCCACTTGGGTCCCTCAATCGGCCTATTTGTACTTCCTTTGATTTCACTATAGCATGTGGAAGGCCGACCTAAGAAAATCATTCCAATGTTATGGCTATCGTGAACAATTTTTGGGACAAAGTCTGGATGTGTGAACATTTTTTTGGCTACGATCACAAACAAACGCGCGCACTAATTGACTTGAAATTTTGCATACTACACCATTTCAACCTGTAATTCAAAGACTATCAATTGCAGTTAAGATTAGTCAAAACTTTCTGCCTGTGGATCTCTCAGTTAATCTGAAGAGTCGCCGGAAGCACAAGTTAAACTGAATTGAAGGCTGAAATGGTGTAGTTACAACAAACGATGTTAAAAACTAATTAGATTTTGGTTGAAACATCTTATTTACGTTTCGTGATTTTCATTGACATGAATGGATTAATGAAATTCCATTCGTCTGTGCTTGAAAATTGTTTACAGATGTTTCTCACATAAATCATTGAAAACAAAGTAAGCCCCCACCTACGGAATGACGATAATGGCGGGCGGGGAATTAAAATTTATTTATTTTAAGAGGTCCGTGTATAAATCTCTTGTAAATATTGCTTTATTTTTATGAATACCACTGTTAATTTGTTAGTATTTACTTTCTCAAATAGGAAAGTCATGTGTTGTATCGGATTTTAAGCTGTTATAAGTTTTCCATTCCATTTGGAATATGCCTACTTTTTTGGAAGTCTACGATTTATTTACCGTGGTGAATCGCTCCTCATTTTCTCTTCTTCGATACTCTAGATTGATTTCACCACGGCGTGTGGAAGGCCAAGCTAAGAAATTCTGTCTAGTCTGCGATTTGAACCCAGAATTTCCGCTCTGTACTCAACCAGTGGTCACATCACTCCACAGCTGTGGCTGACGTTTTCTATTAGGTAGTTAAATTTAACGCGTTGTTTAAAGTTTTATGAAACCGGTCATAAATATTAATTACTGTTAATTATTAGCTTTGTTTCGTATCACCAATTAATTTTTTACACTAACTTACTGGGAGTACTTCAGAATAGCATAACCGAAAGTTGCAACTGGGTTATGTGAATACCAAAACTAGTGAACTATCCGAAAAATGAACAGTTAAATTTTTTTTTATATCAGGTTCTATAGACATAGAGTGAACAAGGTCAAGCTCGGTTAAATAAACAATGCAAATGAGCTGCAGTTCATTCTACCTCCCGCACAGGGAGGTAGAATAGACAGTGTATTTTCTTCAAAACCTGTTTGAATTAAACAAAAAGAATTAATTTGTTCCGAAAAAAAATTGATTGCCATCTTAAAATTTCTTTCCTCCGAGCAAAATTAGTCGACCATGCTAGAGGGAGAATGTTAAACTGGTTTTTTTAGGGCCAAAAATAATATGCTTTGGAGTTTCTATTATAACCCTTCAAAGATCCAAGCCCGTTCACTAACTAAAAACATAAGTGCAGTTAATCTCACACCTACATCTGGCGATCGTTGTAAACCGGGATTTCTAAATTTACGTTATGCAATTAAAAATACTTATCATTTCTAGTCGATGCTATTGCTAGCACAAGTAAACGTAGACTGTGGTATCCTTGCTCCTTTCCAAGTTTTCTTGTAAGTATTTACTCTGAGCGCACGGCCCGTCTACATAATGCAGCAACGAAGACCAATCAGACGCAAAATATGAAAACTTTTCAATCGATTATTATCTGAACTAATCTAAATTTGACATTGATCTTTATCTTAAACGCTTCATTTTAAAATTATCTATCAGATTACAGATATTAATATTTTTTAATAAAAAATGTAAAGTGAACATAATTAAGGTTTACATCAAAAATTTAGAGAATAGTTCATTAGAGAAGACATTCAGGAGTGGAATCAGACCCGTAGCCAAGAAAGCCCCCCTTCCCGAAATGTTCAAAAAAATTTTTTTTTTGGAAAATAAAAGAAAATTTACGTATAATAATAAAAATTCTCGAAAGAGGAACCACCAAATATTTTACTTTTTACAAGTGCCCCCCCCCGAAATGAAATCCTAGCTACGGTACTGAGTGGAATGATTACGAGTCAATGAACTGGAAAGTAGTAATTATGATGATTAAGATGATTTCTATTAGTTTACATAATTGAGCTGCTACTGTATTTTTAACCCCCTACCCAAAAAAGGGGTTCATAAGTTTAACGTGTGTATGGGTGTGTCTGTCTGTGGGGTCGTAGCTCCCAAACAGATGAACCGATTTTGATCTATTTTTTTTTGTTTGAAAGGTTACTTGATCGAGAGTGTTCTTATAGCTAATAAGATTCAAAAAAATCTGTTTAGCCGTTCGAAAATTATTTGCTGTTTTCTAGTCTAATTGATGAAGGCAGGGCCGCACTAGTAATATTAAAAATTTAAAAAACTCCCGACAAAGAAAATCTTTAAAAAGTAAAAAATAAAATCCAAAACGTCTCCAAAGTTACGAGAGAGTTGGAGGGTTATTATACTTTGTCTTCCGCCATGGGCGGCACTAAAAGACTATCTGCCGCTTGCTAACAAAGTACCATAATGGCATTATGATAAGAGGAAATTAAACTGTACCTTTGTTAACAAAGTAATAAAATGACATGTTTTGTGACATGTTGTGTAATAAAATGACAAAAACTTATCGAAGTTGCACTGTATATTTTAATTTAGTATTTTATTTACTTTGTTAAACAAATTACAAAAGTAGGAAAATAGGTCACTACACAATGTCCTCATTACTTCATTAAAAAATTAAGCAAACAATGGTAATTTTTGCTGACTTATTGATTTTGATTATATTTTTTAACATGCGTATCTACTAATAATATTTAATATTTAAATATTGGTGAACCTATTAATTACATTTACATGCTTAAATAATGAAGTCGTGCTGAAATTTTATACTTACTAGAAAATGTTTTTCAAAAATATTATTTTTATTAAAATTATTCTAATTACATTTTTGATCCAAGTGTTCTGCAAAAATCCAGTTTTTACAATAAACGGAAAAAAATTATTGCACACTTCGGATACTTCATTTTTGAGTTACATTGTGGATTATACCAGCACCGTACAATTCATAGCAAAAGGGTAAGTACGATTTTTTTAAATTTTCAAATTACGTAGAATTTCCAAACAATTTTTCCTGGAAACCTCAATTTTTTTACTTACAACCACACAGAGAAAAAATTAAAGTAATTTTTACTATAATTGAAGTGTAAATCAATCTCGCACCAATTTTGAAGTTAATTTTACTACAATTGAAGTAAATTTCACATCAATTGAAATAATATTTACTTCAAAATTGGTGCGAGATTGATTTGGAATTCAATTTTTTCTCTGTGCAGCTTTACACCCCAGATTTTTGGCTTTTGTATATTTTGTATATTCCTGTAGATTTTCTTCGACACAGTTGGCGCAAACGCTAAGTCCATCTACCATACGCATAACCGATGCATTTTCAAGCATTAATTCGTCTAATTTAACAATTCAACAGTGGAATTCAGTAAATGATTGGTTTCTGCGTGCAAATTTAAATCCAATTTATGTTATTGATAGTCAAGAAACCAATCAATCGACAGCCTTACTTCCGTATTTGGAAGCAAAAAAGCAAGCAAACAATGTCTTTTGGGAACTTCATTATGGTAAAATTAATAAAAAAAAAAGAGAAGAATCATATTTAGTCAATTTTTTTTCAGATTGTGGAAATGCCAACGAAAACATTTTACTTACCGTTCGTGAGCTCATAAATTCTTATCCAGAGTTAATAAGCAATTTAAAAATCGTTCAAAGTAATTTGTCGTTTTGTTTTTCTGACCAAAACCGAGAATTACTTCATAATAAGCTAATAAAGGAATTAAATTATTCGATAGATATTGTGACATATGAAGAAAGGTAATCTTTTAGATAGATAATAATCGTGTAGATTCATAATGGTCGTAAGCAAATATTGATATGTGACAAATTTCTAGATTTAATATGAACGAAACGAATGCAGTTGAGAACTTTATTTATACAAAAACAAAGATTCCAATTTGGCTAAAGTTGGAAACACATCAAAATGAAACACTTAATTTTAAAGAATCACTAATTTGGGTTAACACAATTGAAAAATTTGGAAGAAACGGTTTTGCTGCTGTGTTTAGACAAAGCAAATGGGATGAATTAATTGCCGATAGTCATGTAAGATCAACAAGTGTAAATTTTCAAACTTTATCTCATAATAACATCTTTTTTAGTTGTATTGGATAACGATGATTTACAAATCTTTAGTTGGTCCAAAAATTTTGGATACCAGAACATCTAAATCTCGAGATTTGGATTTAAATGTTTATGCACACTGCACAAACAACGAAAATAAATTTTCTTCGGAAGACTCCATGGCGATTATCGCTACCAATTGTGATTCTCGACATCAAAATTTTACAATAAAGATTACTCCTCCACACTCGAAGCGTATTGAAGTGTTGTCCTATATTGTATCTTCGGATGAATCGAGTTCGACATTTGTCAATGGAGAAAAATTGAAATTTGAAAGTATTTTCAACAATCACACATTAAAACCAAAAGTGGGGACAGTACGAGTAATCAATCACATGGTACCATTAAGCTTATCAGCAAACTCCATTGGGTTTTTCATAATTAAAACTAAAGTTTCTGCTTGCATGAACAAAACCTACAGTTCTACCTACGAACACTCCAAGTTTGAAGAAAATCTAATAAAACAGAATGGTGAAAATTCTCAAAAATATATCAATTCCGAAGAAATAACTAGTAACAATTCAGCTACAAAAACCTTGAATTTAGAGATTGTTTACGTAGAACAACCTCATCAAGAAATTTCCAATTCGGTCAAAAAAATTGAACTAAAATTAACAGACGACGAAATTAAACAAATTTTGTTAAATCGCGCAAAGGCAAAAGCAAATGAATTAAATGTGAGGATCACGAGTGAAGAGATAGAAAATGAAATCTTACGAGAAGTTGAAAATATAACAAAAATAGAAGAAAAACGACCAAAGCGAGATATAAACATGAAGGAATTGAAAAAGCATACTGCCAGAAAACAAGTCAATCCAGAAATGTATGGCAATATGAAAATGCATGATTTTCGGAAGAAAAATTTACTAGATTATCGCGTTCCGAAAGGAAAATACGCAGATTACGATGACGAAGACGTAACAGAAAAGTATATTGAAGATAACATAAAATTTTTGATGGGGCCTAATCATTCATCCGAAAAGAGTTCAGATTCACTCGAAGTAGATCATCGTCAAATGTGGAATTCTGGCAGTGTAAGTAAATTTAATTGATCAAATTGTTATGGAATAAAATAAGTGCAATTTCAATATTTTAGGAGGAAGAAAATGTAAGAAATGCTGTCAGGTTATTGGAAGATTATATGAAAAAAACAAAGAGCTCTGAGGAAACTTATGGAAATCACTACAAATTTGGGAGAAGGTTTAAGAGAAGTTCAGAAGATGATAAACCGGAAAAATACAAACGTTCAAAAGATTTCAAAACCAGGCGTTTAAATAAATTCAAACAAAGAAATTCAGTACCAAAAGCAAAGAAGAGTTTTAGGATTAAGAAAAGTTCTAAAAACTTGAAAAAGAAAGATAAGCGTTCTATCGGTGATTTGGTAAATTCGATGGAAAACGAAATTGAAGACAACTCGATATTCGAATTTAAAAAAGGGGTTCCTCTAGAAATAATACCAACTCATGTTACTTTCTCCACTATCGAAGAAACACAAACAAATTCAAATGCAATTTTGCAAAATACTAAATTTAATGAAACTGTTAGTAATCGTACAATTGTGGTTGCGATGGAACAGAATAACTTTAATTACTTAGAAATAATTTCTAAACACTTAAGAGATTTTTATAATCAAATTTATAACTTAGTTGCTAATCTTTTCACTTAAAGGAGCAAAATGAGCTCAGTAAATATTTTGATAATATAACTAATTCAACAAGTATGGAGAAAGGGTTTTTAAATTAACAGAGGTTAGACACTTACAAGGGAGAGCCAACTTTGGTTGTCACAGACGACTAATTATACAGTTGAATCCCAATTAGAACTTTATGATGTGGAAATTTAAAAATTCTTAATTCAGCCAATTTGAAAAAAATAGATTTTGAAGAACGAAAATTGCAGGTATGTATCTCGAAATTGGCTGAATTACGGGTTTTTAAATTTTCACCTGATGTACTACTAATTATGACTAAAACATATATTACAAATAATGCAAATCGGTGAGTGCAAGTGTTGGCGTTTCCCTTGTTGGTGGTAGCGTCACATTATCTTACTAATAATTTTTAATTTTGCAATCGTCGCCGTTTGTTACCATGGAAATATTCGTTTGTCGGAAAATCTTTTGGATTACCGAACATGTGCATCATAAAATTTTCATTTATTTCTTCACGAATAACTTCATATCTAAAATCAATGTTCTTCAAAAATACAACAATTATAATATGTGATTAGGTATAGCATAACTTTTCTTCAAAGGCAGAAGTGCGATTATTTATTTGCAGTGGACATGTAATCATGGCGTCAGCACTACCTTTGAAGAAACATTACACTATAGTACATACTTGTTGTGCAGTTTCGTAAAGAAACCAAGATAGATAAAATAACGAATAAAATATTCTTTAAAATTTGATGGTTGTTGGTTAAACAAATATTCTGGATATTTTCCATATTCATGACATATCGCAGCAACTAACCTAAAACAATCATAAAAAATGTAATAAAACGAAATTTTGTTAAAAAAAGTCGTATAAAAGCTGTCGGGGTAATTTTACGTCGAAGAAATGTTGTCACATACGCTGAGCTAGTTGTGTAGCTCAGCCTTACCTTGTACAAGTTAAAATCAAACTAATTATTTTTGACTTCTAAGCTGAAAGACGAGTTTGCGGATGCCTATCGAAACTACGTATGTAATTCAATGATATAAAATTTGTAAGAAATGCTGTTATATAAAATATAATGTAGAATTGCTGAAAAATTACCTTACTAAGCAATCTGTAGTAGCTGGTTTGTCAACATCTTGTAAGATGCAGTCCGGACATGAATACCACTTAGGAAATTCCTCTTTATATCTAAAGAACAAGCAAACTCCGTGCTGGTAAGTGTTGCATTGTGAACAACAAAGCATATCAATTTTATCGTACTTGACAGCAATGCAGCATAAACATTTAACTACAAACATAAAATTAAAGATTCTCTAATAAGTTTAGAATACGGTAATACCTCGAACTTACGCGATAGGTGGGACTAAGTGATAACCGCGTAAGTCAAATTCGCGTAAGTCGGGGTATAATTTTGCGTATAAATATGTGCATTTAATTACTTTTAGGTGGGGGCTGAAACGAAAAAAAGAATAATTTAGAAAAAAAAATGTTTAATAAAAACCGAAGTTATTTTGATGTAGAATCGGCGAGATTTGAAAATCGCGTAAAACTCCGGATTTGCGTAAGTCGGGGTAGCGTAAGCCGAGGCATTACTGTATATGAACAAGACAGATTTAAAATATATTTACCCGATGGGTCAATTTGCATTGGGAAAGGAATGGAATCAGTTTCAATTGAAGGCAAGCCATTCAGACGAGGTTCAACTTGCAGAGTCTCCATCTCTTTAAAGAGCTCATACTAAAGAATATAAAAGTTTAAAAATTTTTTTTATATTTTCAATACTTACCACTTCTCCTTTAGCCCCAGCCGAAATTTTATGATGACCAGTTTTCATTTTTCCCAGTCTGAAACAATTGACATATTTATTTTCTGCATTTTTCAATGCAATTTCGCCTTCGTGTAAATGATCTGGTTTGACCTTAATAAGCGAATTGATGAGTTTGGAATTTTCTAAAAATGTATGAGATGAATTGAGTATTGTTTTTTAATTAGTAGGTACCTCATTACTTACTGCGATCCCGAAGCAAAATAGTAAATCGTATTCCAATTTCTTCATGATGTAAAACTTCGTAACTATCGTCCAAAAAAGAAACGTTTTCAAATATCTCAGAAGTATTCCTCCTCAGTGTATTTGTCATTTTTCTTTGGATGTGATAGTCTCTTTACAAAATAATGAAATGATTAATGTCAGTGAAAAAATAGGCCAACCATACTACACAAATTATGAGCGCGCTGCAAAATTAAGGGAGAAAATTTTCCTTATCATTCCCATTTCTTAGTTACAAGAAACTATTTAGGTGGCACTGGTGGTACTATATTGTTATAGATAAGAAAAAGATATGTATCGTTTTGAACAATTTATTTATCACGTGAGAACTTTTTGATTCCAATGTTTTGTATGAGCTTTCTATAATTGATCATTAAACTGCTTCAAGTTCAGGTTTTGTCTTTATAATGATCTGCAGAAGGCAATAACGGAGTTTCATCAAGATTGGTTTTCATAAAAATTCAAAGTTGTCCGTTTTCAAAATTTAAATTTACCTATTTACTCATAATTTAAAGCGCTCAAAATTGGTTATTGCCTTCAATAGTCTTTTCTTAATAAAGTAAAAAAAGAATTACACTGGTACAACGTTTAGTTTTTAAAATTTATACATAAGTTTTTTCAACGTCATATATACTCCTTCCTTCTCCCCTAGATACAGTGCGCTTGAAATATACTTCATATGGTTACCAAGCACTGGATCAATTTGAGTAGTACGGTTGGTTTACTTATAAAAGTTTTGACGTCATTAAGAAAAAAAAATTCTTACACGTTCTCACAGTTGTTATCGGTAACCACAAATTTTAAGGTATAAATTTCAACAGGGTGATCAGGGTTATTGACATTCGCAAACATCATGTCAACTTGTTTAACCTAGAAATTTAATAATTATTAAACGGAAATTTAAAGTAATTCTAAAATTACATAATCTCTTCCTAGTAAATTTAGTAAACTATCCATCATCTTTTTAAATTTGAATAGCGTTGGAGTTTTCACGCTATTTCTCAATACGCTATAGTTCTTATCGTCTATAACTAAGTATTTAAATTCGCTTCTATCGAAATTAATCCTAGAGAATATAATGTGCTCAAATGTGGATCGAGTTATGCGCTGAATATATTCTATGGAACCTAACGTACTACGAGTTGCAGCCGTTATAGACTTCCCAATCTATAACAAAAATCTTATTTATTCTTCCATTCTTCTTATAAAGAACGAGAAAGCTCTTCTTCCCCATAAAAAAGTTTATAATAAAAGTTAATTTTTTTAACGTTAGAAGCGTTACAGTTGAACTTTCTCGTTAATTTTTCAGTAAGGGAGCGAGAAAGTTTGACGTTAGCGCCTTTAGCGTTAAAAAATTAAACTTCTATCATGAAATTTTTTAACTCTAAAAGACGCGAACGTCAGCTTTCTCGCTTCTTATTTGCTATAGAAATAAAATATAAACTTACGGCAGTCCCCCAATTTACGATGTTTCCTTTGTTTTCTGTTATCTGGGCCATTTTTAGGATATCTGGAAACAAAAAGTTAAGTCTTTTACTTATGCAAAATTTCAAAATTACAGCAACTTTTTAAAAAAATGTTAATGTAAAAAGAAAGGACGGCGCAATCGACTGGTCGACACATGTTATTCGGAGCAAATATAAGCGAGGCAAGGTTAAAAAAAGTCATCAAAGACGGCAAATTTTGGAACTGTCCCAAGCGGCAAAAGTCGCTGAATTTACCTACAATTTTTCGTTATTTTTTCTGTTTTTATTATTTACTAATTTATTTTCATGAAGTATCAGCAGCCCCGGATCTACGACTTTTCCAAACCGGAACAAGAACTTGACATTGGCGCCCCTTTCCTTCAGCATTAGCTTTGTTTGGTATCACAGTTCTAGTGCAGCCCGAACTACACTAACTATAAATTGATTGGCATAAAATCACCAACCCACTTTTTACACTAATCCATTTTCGCAATTTTTTACACTAACTTACTCGGAGTAGTTCGGTGTAACATACCAAACAGACCTATTAATTATATGAATAGATATATAAATTTTGACTTAATTTGAATTTGAAAAAAAATTCCTAAAACATCAATATAAAAACGTGGGGCTTATTTTACTTCTTATTCAAAGTATTCAAAAGTGTACGTCGAGGTGTACGTAAATTCGTACACCAACAGCGAGCGTGATGCTTCCTACCTATATGAATATTTATTATTACATTTATTGGGAAAAAAGTTTTTGACCTGTTTAAGATATTTCATTTTAAGCTACGAGAGAGTCGCCTTAAATGACAGTGGGGAATCAACCCTTAAGCCCGTATGACAAGGTGCATAATTTTGCATAAAATTTAAATGTAAATGGCAGGTAACCAATGAAAAACGTCTGATGGCTACTAATACGCTCTTTTTATTGGTTAGTTACCATTTACATGTCAATTTTATGTAAAATTGTGCATCGTGTCATACGGGCTTTAAAGGTCGTCCATAAAAGACGTCTTCAATTAATTCCGACTTTTTGACCACCTTTACCTTCTCTCTTTGTTGGTGTTAGTCATACCCCTTGCGGAACGTCCGATGATTACAAATCATCCTAATTATTTCTCTCAAATCAAACTTTTTAAAAATTTTATTTATATTTTATACAAAAATAAAATGTTTTACAAAAATAATAAAAAAAAAATTTAAGCACAATTTAGTTTCTTACAATTCCCAAAATTGGAATTTTTATATGGACGTCACATTGGTCTAGCCCCCCTTTAGGCATAGACGCAAGAGTGGATTCAGGGAGGGGACGATCGCCCCCCTCCCCTGGAAAAATTATACATTTTATAAATATAATGTAAAAATTAAAATTACTGGAAAAAAAGGCTATCAATTTTGGTATTTTTCTTAACAATCTATGAAATCGCCTCCTTGAAAAAGTGGCTGGATCCGTCCCTGCATAGACGTCCTTTATGGACGACCCCTTAGCAGGCCCAGTGACCAAAATGTGGTAAAAGTCCATTGATTGGTTAAATAAACCAATTTTGGTACTAATGTTAGTTGTTTAACCAATTAATGGATTGTTACCAAATTTGCTGTCACACCCTTAGATGCCCCAGATAAACCAAATCTCCCCCCCTTCATAGGACACAGCATATGTATGAATATGAATGGCATAAAATAGATTTAATAAAAGTAACTTTAAAGTCGCAACCATAATACTAGTAGTTACAATTAAATTGTAATGATGTTATAAAATTAAGCTGTTTGTAGTAACAAACAGAAGATTATTATTAAAGTCTAAAGTGGATACCAATATAAATAATACAAAGAATAGGAACAACTGATGCTAATATTGACAGCTCACAGCACACATTCGTTGTTTTAACAATCGAATATTTTCTATAATATAATTATCAAAATGTCAACTTGCCTGTCTAAATTTTTCAAATTCTTTAATTTATTATTTTCACTGTATACAAGTTACATGATTACAACCAACTCCATAATGAAAATTTTACAGACTATAACTACCAAGAAGAAGGCTTGATAATTTGTAATTAAAATAAAAATGAAAGCAGCCTACTACAAAATTTTTAAAACTTTAAGTTTTGAATTTGCCGAACGACCACGATAATATAATCAAATTTTAATTTTTAATTTTAAAATTTTTAGCGGGTATTTTTAAATTTGAAGTAGTTGGCCCGGCAACATGCAGAGAGCACTGGTGTCAACCTTTTTAAGCCACGCTTCGATTGAAGAAGTTGCTCCAGCAATCAGCCATTTCCAATTTGTCATTTCATTCCTTTAGTTTATTCCTCGTGATTTTTATCGGTAACATCGTTTTAAGATGGTAAGTACAATTTAACATTTAAGTTTTATTTGTAAAATAAAATTTGCGATTGCATTTTAATATTTTATAATAATTTTAACGAGGTTCCTCGTGGCTCTCCACGTGGTAATCTTCACATGATGATTTAGATATTTAATGTTTATGGTTGAGTCCGAATAATTATGAGGATATTATTCTAGGGCGGTCTGAGTACCATAAAATTTCGATATAATTTGATGGTTTTTGTACATTTTTGTTAACATATTGTATTCTTTTCAGTCTCACCGAAAATTCAGTGCACCCCGGCACGGTTCCATGGGTTTCTACCCAAAAAAGAGGTCCCGCAGACATCGTGGTAAAGTGAAGGCCTTCCCTAAAGATGATCCCAGTAAACCTGTGCACTTGACTGCTTTCATTAGTTACAAAGCTGGTATGACCCACGTGTTACGTGAAGCCGATCGTCCTGGTTCAAGTAAGTTTGTTTTCTTGCTTAACATCGACATAAAAGTTGGAACTTACCTTCCGCTGAGCGTCAAGGAACTTTCCATTTCATGAGAGTTACCGTCGCAGTGTCGTAAATCGAGCACCCTTCGGGAGGTGCATCAAATAGATTCCATAAACTCTCTGTAGCCCATGGGCCATGACAGTTGAGACAAATCCTATTTTGTACATTTCGTTAAATTTTCAAATTGTAAGCTTTGTTTTGTACCACATTTCTAGTGCTACACTACTACAAATTGATTGGTGTACAATTTTTTACACCAATCAATTTTTGCAATTTTTTACACTAACTTACTCAGAGTATCTTGCTAAACAAATCATTTATTTTAAATAGAGATCAACAAGAAGGAAATTGTTGAAGCCGTCACAATTTTGGAAGCTCCACCCATGGTTGTTGTAGGCTGTGTCGGTTACATTGAAACTCCTCATGGTTTAAGAGCGTTGGCTACAGTTTGGGCTGAACATCTTTCCGAAGAGTGCCGTCGTCGTTTCTACAAGAATTGGTAAACTCGAATAAATATTTTTTGATTTTCTATAACTAATAAAGTCTGTAAGCTCTCCAATCACTGAATGAGAGTATACAATGTCCCAATATTTTTATCAATGGTTTCTTTCATTGAATTTGGGCACGAAGGTCAAGTCTCCGCTAAACTATGAGACTGTCCTTCTTTGTATTACAGAGCTTTTGATAAATCTACTTTACCTTCATTTAACGAGTTGAATTGAATCATTAGGTACAAGAGTAAGAAGAAGGCCTTCAGCAAGGCAAGCAAAAAATGGCAAGATGATCTTGGAAAGAAATCGATTGAACGTGACTTTACTAAGATTGTGAAGTATTGCAAAGTTGTTCGTGTTATCGCACACACCCAGATGAAATTGTTAAACCTTCGTCAAAAGAAGGCACATATTATGGAAATTCAGTTGAACGGTGGAACCATCGCCGATAAGGTTGCATGGATTAAGGATCATTTTGAAAAGCCTGTTCCAGTGGCTTCAGTTTTTGCTCAAGATGAGATGATCGATGCTATTGGTGTGACTAAGGGTCACGGATACAAAGGTAATTTTACAGTTGTAATTAAAACAATCTTTATTCATGTGATGATAAAACATGAATGTGCTTGACTGATTATTTTTTGACGATAGAATCATGCTGCCTTCCTACTGAAGCATTTCAATCTTTTGTTAAAATAACATTCTTTGATTACGTCATTCTAATTTTTGATTAATTTTTAGGTGTAACTTCACGTTGGCACACAAAGAAATTGCCCCGTAAAACGCACAAAGGTTTACGTAAGGTCGCCTGTATTGGAGCTTGGCATCCGTCTCGTGTGTCGTTCACCGTTGCACGTGCTGGTCAAAAAGGTTACCATCATCGTACCGAAATGAACAAAAAGATTTATCGTATTGGAGCTGGCATCCATACTAAAGATGGAAAGGTGAGATTTTTTGCTTCACCAATCAAAACTAAATTTCAATTTTTATGATGATAAACTCTAGAGCCAAAAGGATTATGATACATATGTGATTCTGAATGATAGGACTGATTTTTACATTTAAATCTTGTAATTTCGTTATTCATTCAGGTTTATTAATTTTGGATTTGTTTTTAGGTCATCAAAAACAACGCTTCCACGGAGTATGATTTGACTGAAAAGACTATCACTCCAATGGGTGGTTTCCCTCATTATGGTGAAGTTAATAACGACTTCATCATGATCAAGGGTTGTTGTGTAGGCTGCAAGAAACGTCCCATTACTCTTCGTAAATCATTATTGGTGCACACGAAACGTGTTGCTCTTGAGAAAATTAATCTTAAGTTCATCGATACTTCGTCCAAATTTGGTCATGGTAGATTCCAAACTGCTGCTGATAAGGTTGCATTTATGGGAGTTCTTAAGAAGGATCGTCTTAAGGAAGAAGTGAAAGCTGCAGCTTCATAAGTTTGTTTTTTTAGCAAATTTGACAAATAAAGAAATTTATTAAATAAATGTTTTGTTTTTCTACCCAAAAAGGGACAACTTTCTTGATATTTTTTTAATTTTACTTTCCCATTAATGAAGTATTGCAATCGAATGATCAAACAGAATTTTGATTATGAATGATATGCTTTTTTGATCACAGGTGTTCATGAATCAATTAACGAGATTCTGTTCTTTTATAAAGACTTGAAACGTATAAAATAGCAACGTGATGCTCATTTGATAGTTCGTTCAAAATAGTGATACAAATATAACAAGATTTTCTAATTTTAACTCGTTAGGAGAGTCTTCAATTTATACTGTAATAAAAACAAAATGTATCAGGAATTTTAAATTGACTTGAAGAGCTTTAGTGTTAGATGTGGTGTTCGGCCTCATCTGTTTTTAAAAATCATGAATTTATTTATGGTAATCTCGTTAAGCCATTCATGCGCGTCACTAGTTATGAAAATATCTTGCTGTCGATGTTCATTTAAAACTTATTATTTATGAAATTTAAGCAATTATTGCAAAAAATTGTGAATTTTCCTCAAAATGACGAAAAGCTGTTCATATGACTCGGCTGTAAGGGTCTTTTCACCCCTCGGGCTATTTATTCGCCTCACCGCTGCGCGGCTTGTCTCATAAACAACGCCCATCGCGGTGAAAAACGACCCTTTACAACCTAATGATATAAACTACTATTTCGTTATTCAGGTCGTATTTGGGGTAGTTTTCATACCTGTTTTTAGGAGGTAAAGAGACCATTTTTGTTTCTCTTTTTTTTCGGCCACGCCCCATTAACGTTTTGAGATTTTTTCGTGAATGTGAAAATTTTTTCTATTCCCCTCGCCGACTAGGCGGCTTCGCCACCTAGCGGCTCGGCTCATAAAACACGCCTTTTGCCGAAAATCGACCCTTTACGTCCTTATGATATAAACTACTATTTTGGCTAGGATTTCCATAAAGCCCGTTCTTAATGTTCACCTACGTCATATAAGCGTTGATTGAAGAAAAAATTATTTTTCAATCAACGATATATAAGATCCTAAGCTTTAATTTACTTCCGATTTTCTTGTTATAAGGGTAGGATTTTCAAACCCTTAGCCTCGAATGCGGTTAATGAAATTTGACATGGTGGTTGGTAATACTAATAATATTTTCAGCATGTGTACCAAATTTTATAAGGGGATCTTAAAAGATTCGCCTGGTACACAAAATTGAAAATTTACTTACTTTTGTCATATAAGGGAAGGTTTTTCAGACCGTTAGCCTCTAATGTGGTTGATGAAATTTGGCATAGTTGTTCATAATGGTAACTTAAGTTTGTGTACAAAAATTTAGAACGCTATCTTGAAAGGTGCACCCGGTGCACAAGTAAGTGGTAAAAGTTTAAAGGGCGGTGTGACAATTTTTGTAATCTGAGTTTGAATTCGGTTGGTTCATGTACAACTTCAGCCACGTGTTCTCCTTCCCTGTTCACCCTGTACACTTCTTTGCTGTACACCTTCGACGCACTCACAGTTTGAGAACCACAGATAATTTATCTATCTGTGTTGAGAACAACTGATCTTTAACGTGTTCGCATTTGACATTTCATAACAGATTTCATAACCTTAAAAAAAATCTGTGTTTGAAACTGTGCCTTAAAACTTGAAGAGCGTGTGTGTATTGTGTCGATGATGTTAAAATACAAGAAATTGTTAAATGTGGATTCTACATTAAGAAACCAAGTAGCTAAATTTTGTAAAAATACTGTATACGATGTAATAGTAGTTGGTGGTGGACATGCCGGAACAGAAGCTTGTGCTGCGGCAGCTCGAATGGGGGCAAGAACATTATTAGTGACTCATAAAAAAGAAACAGTAGGTTAGTTGCTAATAATCCACAGTTATATCTTGTCTATTCTAAAATTATTTCCACCAATATTTAATTTTTAAGGTGAAATGTCTTGTAATCCTTCGTTCGGCGGGGTAGGAAAAGGTCATTTAATGAAAGAAGTTGATGCATTAGACGGAGTTTGTGGAAGAATTTGTGATTTATCTGGAGTGCAGTACAAAGTTGTATAAGCTTTAGAGTTTGTTTCATTTGGTCTAATTTATTAATTTTAGATTCTTAATTATTCTAAAGGACCTGCAGTTTGGGGTCCCAGAGCTCAAATCGATCGTGATTTATATAAGCAACATATTCAGAAAGAAATCTTTTTAAATACTCCAAATTTGGAGATTTTAGTAGCCCCGGTAGAAGATTTAATTAGTAAAAATCCAAGGACTATCGGCAACAATCAAACTGGAATTGATTGTTGCGGTGTTGTTTTAAGTAAGTTTGTTACCTATTTTGTAATAAATAATATTATTTTCTATGTATTTTAGAAAATGGAACAAAAGTTTATTCAAAAAGTGTTGTTATAACTACTGGAACATTTTTAAAAGCTCAAATCAACATTGGTTTAGAAAGTAGGCCAGCTGGAAGAATGGGAGATGAACCTTCGATAGGTAGTTTTATCTGGTGATTTATTCGACACGTTGAAGTAATGGCTTAGTTTATTAGGATTAGCAAATACTTTGGAATCTTTGGGTTTACGGATGGGAAAGTTGAAAACAGGCACTCCTCCTAGATTAAAAGCAGACACTATTAATTATTCTGTTTGCGAAGAACAAACTGGTGATAATCCACCTCATCCGTTTTCATTTATGAATGATAAAGTTTGGATCAAAGTAAGTTTCTTATTTTTTCTTTTTTAATTAACTCGTAAAATTAATATTAGAAAATATTCATTATTATTATTTAATTTTTAGCCAGAAGATCAACTCATATGTTACCTAACTCACACTACGTTAGCTATGGAAAGTATAATCAAAAATAATATTCACGTGAATAGACACATTCAGCAGGACATAAAAGGTCCACGGTATTGTCCAAGTATAGAAAGTAAGATACTCAGATTTGGTGGTCGCAAACACTCAGTTTGGTTAGAACCAGAAGGGTTAAATAGCAACATTGTTTATCCAAATGGACTTTCATGTACGTTACCCGAAGAATTGCAAGTAGAACTTATCAATTCAATACCTGGATTGGAAAAAGCAGAAGTTTTACGACCAGGTGGGGCGACTATGACTTTGTGGGTCGTAAGATGTACTTTTGTTCTTTTGTAGGTTACGGTGTTGAATATGAGTACGTGGATCCTAGAGAATTAGAAAATACACTGGAATTGAAAAAAGTGGATGGATTATTTTTGGCTGGTCAGATTAACGGTACTACTGGTTATGAAGAAGCAGCAGCACAGGGGATTGTGGCAGGAGTCAATGCAGCAGCACACGTAATTTTTACAAGTTTTTTCTTAAACTTCACATCGTCTTTGTTTATGTTTGCTCTTGTAATCCAATTTTGACTTGCTTTCATATGCCCGATTGTCTTGAAATTTTGCACACATACGTAGGTCCGATGACAATGCAATATTCTTCAAATCTTTTGAGTTAATATTGTTAATTGATGTAATAATATCATCCACAAACACCCCACGCTTTTATTGATGTTTTTAAAGATTTTCTTGGTCATCTGACCACTTTACTCTTGGAAGCGTAAAAAATCATTTTTGTCTTTTTAGTTCATTTTATTTAATTTTTTAAAAACTCTCAACTCAGAATTTTACACTGACTTTTTTTTTGATAGGCACTACAAAAATCTCCTCTGGTAATAAGTCGATCTGAAGGTTACATTGGCGTTTTGATTGATGATTTAACAACTTTAGGAGCGTCAGAGCCGTACAGAATGTTTACAAGTAGAGCAGAATTTCGACTAAGTTTGAGGCCCGATAATGCCGATTTAAGATTGAGCGAAAAAGGTTACAATATTGGATGTGTTTCTAAAAATAGGTATACCAAAACAAAACAAGTAGAAAAAAAGCTTTCAGATGGAATTGAATTATTAAAGAATGTCAAAAAACTTTCACCTAATTGGAGACAGTTATTGCATTTACCTGCTGCTAAAAGTAATTTGTTAAAAAGGTTAGGATGCATTTTATTAATAGTAAATTTCAAAATTAATCTTTTCAAATTTGTTATAGTGCATTTGATATGCTACAACTTTCAAAAAATGAGGTGAATGTTCAAATGTTGATAAATGTGGCACCCGAATTAAAATGCTTAGAAGATGAGCCTACAATCCAGCATAGATTGAAAATCGAAGCTTTATATGCAAGTTTTGTGGAAGATCAAGAAAAGGAAATAAAAGAATTAAAGAAGGACGAAGCTTTAGCTATTCCTTCTAATTTAGATTATAGTTCAACAATTTTTAATTTAAATGATGAAGAAAAGCAAAAACTGATGGAAGTACAACCACGTACGGTAAGATTTGCTCATTTTTGTACCATAAATTTTGAAGCAAAAGCACTAAATGGTGAAATATTTGAATTTTACCTGTAAGATCTAAGGAAAGATTTTATTCGAGACATTTTTTTAACCTTAATGCTCTCAGATGAGGTACCATTTTTGACTGTTTACTTGAATATCTCTGCTTCTATCATTCATAATAACAGCTTACAAAATATTTTTGAAAAGGATTTGATACACCTACCATTTTAGAACTATTGAATTTTCAGGCTTCTACAGTGGCATAACCCCTTAAACAAAGAAAATATTTTCACTGATTTTGTATCGTTTGCGCGATTAATGGTAATAAATTTTCAGTTTCAAATATTTTAAACAAAATTTGTATTACTGACTGCCTCTCAAAAATCACCCCTTTTTGCCGATTAGAATTTTTTACATATTTCCAATTTTAACAATAATAAAATTGATAGGTCAACTATTAAATTATTCTTAAACGTAATGATAAATTTATCTAGTTTCAAAAATTTTAGGCAAAATGATACAATTTAGCCCCTCAAAAACAACCCCATTTCCACTTAGAATTGTTTCACTATTTTTGTAGTATTCACAAGTTTAAAAGTAATATATTTTTTACTAAATTTTAAAACTTTTCAAATAAAATTTTTATCGTTTACTCTTCCTTAAGTGCTGTGAATTTTTTCACTTCTTTTGAAGTGTTTGCAAATATAACAGTCATATATTGTGAAATTTTAAACAAAATTTCTATTAAAATTAATTTTTTTTTAAAGACGTAAAGGATATTTTAAACGTTAAATGTCTTCTTGTATTAACAATCAAGGTAATTGGTGGAGAATTGTTATTCTGAGAGAAAAAAATATTTTATAAGCGAGTTGCTGAATTGTACAAATTTTTAACAGTATACAAAAAAATTATCCTTAGTTTCAAAATTAATACCTCTCAGTGATCCAAACTTTAAACGACGCCGACGTAAGTAA
The DNA here is from genome assembly GCA_905340355.1 of Rhagonycha fulva. NCBI lineage: Eukaryota > Metazoa > Arthropoda > Insecta > Coleoptera > Cantharidae > Rhagonycha > Rhagonycha fulva. The sequence goes on from HG996559.1 coordinate 9,595,110, forward strand.
AATTGCTTATAAAAAAAATGAACCTCCAAAACTTCACCGCACATTGATTTATAATATAAAATAAATAAAAAGTAATCAAAAATTACCCCTAGTCGTTTGGAAGTTTTTCATTATTTTTGTAAAAATAATATATTTACCATTTTTACTCCCTCAAAACTACCGCGGTGGCTTTTAAACTATGCCCCCCGATTTAAAATTTTTTTTTTCAAAAACAAAATTAAACTATTCAGATCAGTCAAAAAAAAGTTTTAAAACTGGATAGTTCCATACAGTGTTTCACGAAAAGTGGTAATAGTGAATAATTAAATATTACTAGATACAAAAAAAAGTTTAAATAGTTTTTTATTCAACTCCAAATTTACTATAGGAAACTGCGGAGGTATATTTTTTTATACTTCAAATTCAACCGGAAGTAAACATAAATGTTTTTTTTTAAAATGGCAACATGTCTTTTTTTTAACATTTTTGTAATCTGCAATTTTTTCTATATAAATACATATAAAATTTTCATAAGGCTACATAAGAAAAAATTTGAGAAAACACAAGATTTAAACAAACAAAAATAATTTACTGATTATTTACACATAGGTATGTAGAGTGCCATGAAAAACAAAATATCACGACAAAACACAACATTTTATTTATCTGATAAATTTTTCAAAATTGCCACCGTTTTGTTCAAGATATGATTATAATTTTCTCAGAAGTTCTGGCGATTTGGTGATAATTGATAGATGCTAAATTAATTTTGGTTTTTAAATTTAAAGATAGATTTGCCTAAACTACTATTTTTAAGGGTGCGTTCCACTTAAAGCCCGCGACGACCGTGGCGTGATCCCATCGTTCTTTGATTGGACTAAAGATCGACAGCGGTTATTTGATTGGACTGACAAACGACCGTGGTCGTCGTGGGCTTTAAGTGGAACGCACCCTAATGCCCGTACTAATAGTCGAGGATCAATCCTAGATCCAGCGATCCTAGATCGTAACAACGATCTTGGCGTAACAAATAGTCCCGGCTTCGGGTAAGATCGGTGAATTCTAGATTTGATCTTGGATTTGGTAATATATCTAGTAATATTTAGTTAGTTTCTATTTATAACCATTATTAGTATCTATTTTATAACCATAATTTTTTATTTTATTATTAATTTTTAAAAAAAATTTAATTTTTAATATTATATCGTCGTTCCTGTTCAGTTCCTATAATTAAAGTTTTTAAAAATTATTTAATTATTATGAGGGTTAATGCACTATGACAACATAGCAAACACGCATGCGCCACAATGATCCGAGGATTAATCCTGGTCAAAGCAAGATCGGTTTTCGAGGTTCAATATTGATCTCGGATCGTGTTCAATCCAGGATTATTACGACTATTGGTAGCATTTTTGAACGATCCGAGAATTAATCCTTGATCTCGGATTGATCCTCGACTATTAGTACGGGCATAAATGACTCCATAGAAAGAGTCTAATGGTGTCATATCATAATAATGGTGTTTTGTTTTTCATAGCACTCTACATACTTAATAAATTATTATTGTTTGTTTAAATCTTGTGTTTTCTCGAATTTTTTCTTATATAACCTTATAAAAATTTTATATGTATTTATAGAGAAAAAAATTGCAGATTACAAAAATGTTAAAAAAAAGACATGTTGCCATTTGAAAAAAGAAATTTATGTTTACTTCCGGTTGAAATTGAAGTAGAAAAACATATACTTTGACAGTTTCCAATAGAAAATTTGGAGTTGAATAAAAAACTATTTAAACTTTTTTTTGTATCTAGTAATAAAGAATTATTCACTGTTACCACTTTTCGTGAACACACTGTATATAATATGCATTCTTTTTGATGTAAGTTTGATTGTTTACAGCTGTTAATTATTATTATTACTCACGTTTTTTTTATATCTATTGTCCATTCTACTAAAAGGAGATTAACGATTCAAAATTACAATAAATAAATTGAAACACAGCCTTGATAATAGCGTAATTTCATGGTTATATTTAGTCGTTCTAATTATAGTCCGGAGGATGATGAGCTAAGCATCGAAACCGGTAGACAAATTGCTGAATTTTATTTGACCCCCCCCCCTAACAAGATCCTTTTTTCACTTCATGGTTATATTTATCGCAAAATTCTGTTATGATATGAATAAAAATATTTCTTAGATTTATTAGTGTTATCAGATGGTATGCATTTATTTTCGGTTTTTTTTTAATGAAAAAAAAACAACGTTATTTTAAGAGAAAAAGTAAAAATGCTTTATTCAGAGTATTACATTCTTCCATTCAATTACCCATACCCAATTTTCTTCCTTCCTCCTTCTCTTCCTCGGCTTTCTCTTCCTCGGCTGCTGGCTCAAATTGATCATTTGTTGTCGGTAGCAATCAGCACTAACAGTTTCACCAGGTTTTAGGAGCTCATCGTATAGCACACCTTTCTGATCCCACCAATTACATGGCTTTCTCTTCTTTTCAAATTGATCTGGTTTTGCAATGGACATTGATGGTTGACCTGGATCAACCCATGATTTTTTGCGTTTAGGATTCTCAAAAAAGACTTCATTTACTGTCGTTGAAGCAACATTGTAATGATGTCCGTAAATGCTCCTTAATTGGCACGAAATTCGACAGTTTTAATGTGATAAAAAAATATATTGTTGTTTGAAACGCATTTTTCTGTTAACTAATTTTTATGGAATAATGTCACCTGTCAAATGAAAAAATGCAGCCATATTTGTTACCTATTTCGTAGCTAATGGACATCTGCGTGAAACCCGGAAATTAATGCATACACATAATACCATTATTCTTTTTTAAGTTAATTTTTACTATGCATTTGCTTATTTAATTTGTTTTGCAGATTGCATCAGCCAGTAGAATTCCCGGCGTTAACCCATCTACAGTTTTACGTTTACTAAAATATGTAAAACGAAATAATCACAAGGTCACTTTAATTAACAAATAAAAATTTTATTACTATTTCCCCTTTATTTTTTGTTTTCAAATATAAATCCTCTTCTATAATATAAAATATCCAATACCTAATTAAAAAAGTATAAAACCATCGAGGTCAATTAATTTCAGATCATCAAACCTGTACTATATTTTTGATTTTTTTTACCGTTTTTGCAGCATTTTTGTTGCTGTTAATCTTTTTAAATATTTTTTTTCTGCATATATTTGAAACCCAAATTTCAGGTAACTTTTTTAATTTCAATCAAAGGTTCAAGGTTTGATAAAGTCCAAAATCAGTTGAATTTTAAAACCCTAATTTGATTGACCTCTACTTAAATAAATATAAAATCAATTCTATTGTAAACTTTTTGGAACTCCATTTTCATTTAATAAATGAACATCCGGCCCATCTAAGGTTTTTGGTCCTTCGCCTACTTTTGTAAGCACCAAGTACTTCAGAGTACCAGGAGCTTGCTTATGAATATCAATTACTTTTTTTAAATCCTGAGATACCGATGATTCTCCAACAGACATTCCTTTAACGTATTCTACAGTATCAGGCAAACATGGAAATACATTTTTAACCATTGATAAAACTTCGGGTACATCATCTTCCAACAAATACAGACAAGCATTTGGACCAGCATCAAATGTATAAGCAACCTTGGTGGAGCCTTTCAAATCGTTATAAGCATGAATCAAGTGTATGATGGAATGAGATACATCGTTCATGTAAGTGCACGGTGGCAAAGTATCTAAGCACACCGAATGAAACTGATTCGAATCTTGCATGGTTAAGGTAGCAAAATTTTGAAAATCCTTCTCATTAATAGCTTTAATCATTTTTTGAATCCTAGCCGGCACGACAACTTCTGACCGATACTTGAGAAACTCGGAAGTCAATACACTTTGTCGCATTCCAAATGTTGAACTGTACTTTTTACGATGGTCACTCACAACTAAAATAAGAATTCTCATTTCTGGCCAATGAAAAGGCGAAACAATTTGAGTTGCAACGGAATCCGATCCATCACTTTTTAAACCGGCATGCCATTGTACCCATCCACCAAAGACACTCCGACAAGCACTTCCAGATCCGAGTCGTGCAAGAGCAGATATATCATCTTTTATTCCATACAAATTTGCCAACGCATAAACCAAACAAGCGTACCCTGCCGCAGATGATGCTAATCCTGCTGCCGTAGGAAAATTATTTTCAGAACAAACGTGAATAAACCACTTTGAATTTTCATTTTTGGAAGTTGCTCGCTTTTTAAGTTCTCTTAAACAATTGATTAATCGAGGATTTTCGAAAGATTCCTCTTTGCCGTTTAACCACATCCTGTTTTCGGTAAAAGTAGGACTTGCACTAATGGTAGTTTTGGAGTGCATAAAATCTATACTTAACGAACTACTTATTGAATCGTTTATTGGTAAAATTAATTCTTCATCTCGTTTACCCCAATATTTGATAACGGCAATATTCACAGGAGCAATGCAGGTAACGATCGACATTGTAAATTCTAATTTTTTAATTCATGAATTGAACTTAATTCGGAATATATAACTAACTAACTTAAATAAAATTAAACCTTGAAAAATAGGTGGTTATCAGATTAACGTTAATACTTACGCATGAACTTTATGAACTTAAAGTTCATGGTTATCCGGTGTATAAGGGAAACACAGAGGTGGGTTATTTCTTAGGGCGTGTCTCTGTTGCCGGCGCCGGTAAAAGTGGAAATTGCATTTCGGTAGTTTAGCCACAAAGCTATGGGACGTTTTCTATTGGTTAGTTAAATTTAATGCTTTGTTAAAAGTTTTATGAAACCGGGCATTAACGTATTTTCTTCTATAATTGATAATAAACAGTAATAATTATTATTTTAATGTCTATCACTACAATAATACTTATATTTTATCTTGTTTTAGGTATATTAATAATTCAAAATATTAAGTAATTTTATTTTTAGGTTAGGTATAAATTAAAATACTTTACTCTCCAATAGGATTGGAGAGCAAGATGCGAGATACGAAGAAAAAAATATATAAATTTGTAGGGATTTTCTATTAAAGTTTTGTAGGCAAACTTTGTAGTAAATAATGACTAGTAATTGTACTACTAATTACTAGAATTTCTACAAATATTTGCTACAAATTGAGAATTTCCACAATTTATAGTAATTTGTACTACAATCAAATTCCTTCAAATTTTATTCAGTATTATTATATCAAATAATGTACTATACGAAATTAAACAAATTTTCTTAATAAGTACTACAAAGTATTAATTATAACCATTCTGGCAAGTTTTACAAGATTTTCTTTCTATGCGGTGAGTAGTGAAATAGTGAGGTAACCCCCCCCCCACTTTTTGCACCCCCTATACCGAGCGTATACTATTATTATTATTCTATGGCGTATACCATAGTATAGGCATAAAATATTACCGATGAGGGCGCTGCAAAAGATGGAAAATGGCTGGCTAAAACAGGGGACTGGGGACATGCACCTGTCAAAAATAGGTGCATGTCCCCAGCCTCTGCCCCCCCAATTCAAATTTTGACTCCAAAATAGTCTAAATCGGTTGTGCTTCGTTTGTACCTGTTTGTGCAAACATTATTTTCGTTTGTACCCAAATAGTTTTTGAGAAATTTCAAATTTTCGCTGGGGGGGGGGTTGGAAACATGCTAGCCCCCCCATGTCGAATTTTGACTCCAAAATAGTCTAAATCGTTTGTGCAAACATTATTTTCGTTTGTACCCAAATAGTTTTCGAGAAATTTCAAAATTTTGCTGAGGGGGGCTGGAGACATGCTTTTTTAAATTTTGGATTTAAAATAGTCTAGAACGTTTGTAATTTGCTTGTGATTGTTTGTGCAAGTTTTATTTTCGTTTTTACTCAAGAAAAACATCATGATTACTGATGCGCATGAGTGAATTAACGAGATTCTCTTAGCACGGGGAAACACATAGAATTTTTTAAAATGTTGAATTTTGGATTCAAAATAGTCTAGAACGTTTGTAATTCGTTTGTGCTTGTTTGTGCAAGTTTTATTTTCGTTTGTACTCAAATATTTTTTCATATTTTCAAGAAAAACCTTATGATTACTGACGCGCATGAGTAGATTAACGAGATTCTCTTGGCACGGGGAATCAGAATTTTTTAATATTTCGAATTTTGGATTTAAATTAGTTTAGAACGTTTGTAATTTGTTTGTGCTTGTTTATGCAAGTTTTATTTTCGTTTGTACTCAAATAGTTTTTGAGATTTTCGAGATTCTAGGCAACACGTGGTAAAACAAAATTTCTTTAAAATTTCTCATTCCTGATACAAAAATAGTCTAGAACGTCTATGTTTGGTTTGTACTTGTTTGTGCAAGTTTCAATTTCGTTTGTACCCAAATAGTTTTTGAGATTTTCAAGAAAAACATGAAGGATACTGACGCGCATGATTGGGTTAACAAAATTCTGGGGTAACACTTACAGGATCACGTTTGAAATATCGACACCTAATAGGTCAAAGGGCGTAACATGGGCGTAACCCTCATTTTACACATTTTTTAAATATTGGTTAATATCTATAAAACCAAGGGTAGTATTATTCCAGAATAATTGCAATTGATAAGACAAACTCTTTGACAAACAACATTGAAGTTTTCAACCACTACAATGCATACGTGAATTAGGGTTGCCAACTATTTTTGAGGAAAATAAAGTAATTTGTCTTTGAAAGACGAAAAAAAAAGTATTTGTAAGAAAAATAAAGTGTTTTTTAAACAGGGACGTAGGGGAGTAATCAGGGGGGAGTAATCCCAAATTTGTCAACTGAATTAATTAAAAATTGTTAACTTTTTGTAGGTCTTGCAACTTTTTGTAAATTTAGACATAAAAAAGGCCAACTTGACCAACTTTTGAGTGTTTTTGTCAACTGTTTTGCCAAATTTCTAAAATATTGGGGGGGAGGCCCCCCCCTTGAGCAAGATCTATCATTTGGACGCTAACTTTTTCAATAGGTAGCACAGTTACTAAGGTTTAATAATTAGCCGTCTTTCATTGGTTGGTTTTGGTGCATCGTACGTACACACTACACATTACCAACATAACGTCAACAAATAAATTTGATTTTTTTTCAAAGTTAAAAAAATTTTTGGAATAAGAAGAGTAAAAATACAGTATTTTAGCATACTTTATTTTAATTGTATATTATAAAGTATAACTGCCCAAAATAAAGTAGGATACTATATAATAAAGTATGGTTGGCAACCCTAACGTGAATACATAAGTTTTTCTGGCTAAAAAAAAATTTTTAATGAGGGTTACGCCCTTTGACCTATTAGGTGTCGATATTCTCTATCGTTTGTACTTTGTTTGTACCTGCTTGTGCAAGTTTCATTTTGGTTTGTACCCAAATAGTTTTTAAAATTATCAGGAAAAAGATTTAAGACACCGACGCGCAATATTGGGTTAACGAGATTCTGGACAATACCTACAGGATGAAGTTCAAAATTCTTTCTATTGTTTGTACTTTGTTTGTGCCTGTTTGTACAAGTTTCATTTTTGTTTATACCTTAATATTTTTTGGAGATTTTCAAGAAAAATATCTATAAATATCACAAACGATTTAAATTATTTTGGAGTCAAAATTCGAATTAGGGAGGGGGGGGGGCTGGGGACATGCACCTATTTTTGACCGGTCTAAGACGTTTCGGCGCAGCCGATTCGGCGCGACCGTTTCGGCGCAGCCGGTTCGGCGCGATGACGGTTCGGCGCGAGCCGGTTCGGCGCGAGGACGGTTCGGCGCAAGGCGGTTCGGCGCGAAGACGGTTCGGCGCGAGAATGGTTTGGCGCAAAGACGGTTTGGCGCGAGCCGGTTCGGCGCGAGAACGGTTCGGCGCAAGGCGGTTCGGCGCGAGAACGGTTCGGCGCAAGGCGGTTCGGCGCGAGGCCGATTCGGCGCGGGCCAATTCGGCGCAAGCAGATTCGGCGCGAGAATTTAATATCATAGGCATAAAATACTTTTTATAAACATAAATCATTATTTATGCGGATGTAGAAAATTATTTATTATTTGACTTTTATCTGATCGGTCGGTTTAATTAATGGTTTATTCAAATAATCATATATGCATTTTAACTTACAGAAAACTATGGATGTCATATTGACACAGGACCGTAGCTAGACATAAGTCATGTGGGGGGGGGGGGGGTACCTAAAACAAATTTTTTTTTATGCTATGAGAAGGGTTTTACCAAAAAAAAGCTTTTAAAACTTTTTTTACTTCATAGCTATGTCATGCAAGGGGTTTAAACCCCCAAACTCCCCCCCTTATATAATGCTCTGTATTGACATTCTTATACAAAAACCCCAATTCTAGATTAAAAACTGCCGGCTTTCTAGTATTTCCTCAGCCCCCCCCCTTGAGCACGTCTCTGTTGCAATTTGTTTTTGTACTAAAAATAAACTTCAATCAATTTATTATATATTTTCCATTTTGTCTGATGACCTTTTGCCATCTTTCTGGTAACGATTCCACGCTCATAGAATTTCTAGTCTTTATCAGAAAAAAACTTAACCAAGTGCGATTAAAGTCAAACTCAAATGATTATTTTGTAACTATTAGATGATTAGTTGTATCTTTTTGTATCTAATGTCTGCCTGATTAAAATTCAAAGAAAAAAATTCAAAGACTAAAATTCAAGGAAAATTAAATGTTTGTAATTATTTGCGCCAAAAAGTCTTCGCTCCAAACTGGTTTGCGCCAAAATGGGCTTGCGCCGAAAAACCTTTGCGCCCAACCGGCTCGCGCCGAAAAGTCTTCGCGCCGAACTGGCTCGCGCCGAAATGGGCTTGTGCCAAAACGGTTTCGCGCCGAATCGGTCTCGCGCCGAACCGGCTTGCGCCGAAATGGGCTTGCGCCGAACCGGCTCGCGCCAAACCGGCCGCGCCGAAACGGTCGCGCCGAACCGGCTGCGCCGAAACGTCCCATCCCGATTTTTGACAGCTGTCAAATAAGTTATGCGTTATACTGTTTACGCCAGCCATTACTGTACTTGAAACTTCAGCCGCTAGACGGCGTTTCGTTAATATTTTTTGCCTATACCGCTTTATATCGGTATAACGGTAACTAGAAAGAAAGAAAAAAAATAGTCATATTTATGAAATTTAATTAATTACGTCACGAAGGCTTAATTGAAGTTAAAATTGTAAAACGAATCATAGTAAAAAATTAATTCTAAAAGTAATTAATCTGTTCTTGCACTGCTTCTTTATTTTCTTACGTAAGAAACGTAAGTATAGAAGGCAGTGGTTGTTGCCGAAATACGAAATTTATTTAAGATCAGGTTTGGACTTAGATTTGATTATGCAAAAATTCTGAAATGCATTCGTATGCTAATCGCCGATGTAAAAAGTCTTTTATTCATTTGGTTTGTCGAATTTAATTAAAAATCGTGGTGCAAACTCAAAGGGTTTAATGAAACTCTGATGTCTGATTCTTTGATTATGAACAGAAAGTTAATTGCAAATAAAAACTTGAAAATCATTCAAAACTAGAGAAAAAGTTTGAGTAAACAAATTTTTATTTCAAAACTTACTTCTCTCAGTTTACCAAGATCAGTGAAGTCCAAAAGTAATGTTTGATATCCTTTTTTAGGTTACTTTATCTAAAAATACTGCCAAGTCCTGCCATGAAATAACCAGGAAGAATAATTTAATCATAAATTGCTATTATAGCAGATTACAAAATATTTATCTTCGGTAACAATTTCGTATATTAAACATTTAGAGTAATTTTTTCCTCGTATTTAAATTTAACCAACTTTGTATTCCCTGAAGTGAAGCAAATTGTGTAAATTACTAAAAGAGAAAATAATTAATACGTAACAAAATAATTTGATTTGTAGACCATTTTGTAGCAATTAAGCTAAACCTAATCATGGGTTTATTTTCATTAATATTTGCGATGTTTCTCAAAATAAATAATTACTTCCAATTTTAGATAACGAACCCTTTGAATGCATATTACATTTAACAAGAGAAATATTTCTGTTAACTTTCTAATAATTTGCATATAGAAATTCGTCAAACAAGCAATTCATTGCATCTCAAATTTGATAAGGGATACAATTTAGACGTAAACAACTCTCTTGAGATCAGCATACAGTCATTACAAGTTACCACACTAACTACCGCCTAAGATATAATAAACTACCCTTTAAGGATGTTTTCAGTACTGAAAAGTTGTCAAGAAATTTAATCTAAACTTCAAGTGGATACTTAATTACGTGAAATATAAAATTTCCATCGGGAGTAACTAATTAATTACTCATCAGATATTTATAGCATGAATTAGAAAATTGAGACTTTTGATATTAATTTGGAAAACATTTAAGATGCCTACTACAGTTTCATTCAATTAATGTTTCTTGTTTCAGTGAGTTTTTTACATGCAGTGGTGAAGTGGCACGTTGTCTTGTTGGAACCACATGATTTCTGATTACAAAAAGTTCCAGTTTATTAGGATACTTATATATTTTTCGTGGTTAGACCGCTTCATTTTAGTTTTGCCTGACGGAATGACAATAAACCTAAAGGTAGGAAAGACACCCTGTATTTGTTTGAAATATTCTGAAATTTCTCGTTTAAAATCTTTTGCAAGTAAATAAGAAAAAAGTTGTTCAATTATGGAGAGTAGCAGCAATATAAAGTCCTAGGATAAATAGATTTTGTATAGCTGACGTTTAGCAAATTTCAGTAGACACAAGAAAGCACTTGAAGCATTTAAAATTGTAAATATTTTAAGATTACATTAAAATATGCTTAATTCCCCTGGGCAATTCGTTTTCGTAAAGTTACGCCATGATAAAGAAAATTTAATAAATTTTGCTCTCAGACGTTAATAATTTGACGGAGATGACATATTTAAAAAATTTAAAAGAACAAAATTGAATTTTTTGTTTACTTTCTATATTCATTGCCGTTTAATTTTCTGCACCCGCCAGAATACAGATAACGCATAAATTTGGAAAACTGGAAAGCTAAATATTTTTAATTGGTTGGCAATTTTATAACGAAAAGGGAAAATATAATTTTAAATTATTTCATTCTTTTGAAAATTTAGCAATTGATGAGACTCGTAATGCCGGCTTAGCAAAAGTAGAAGCTAAAAAACTTCTCATCTTGAAAATCTTGATTTATTTATTTCTTGGTTTGCGTGTTACGGCATCTCGAGAACATTTTTAACACAGTATCCTGAAAAGGATGTCCTCCTTAAAGGTTTGAATTACGCATTTGGAAGGATTAACTTGAAGAAAATCCGACGTTATTACATATTTATAAAAATTAAAACTTTGTCTAAACTGGTGCTGTATAATTATGCATCTTTTTTTCTGGCACTTCAACAAAAGGAAATTTATGGAAGCAATCCTTTTTTTTAATAAAAAGTATTAAAAAAGAAAAGTTATTATTGCAATAATAAAAAAAGATATAACGTAGGGCCGAACTATGGAGAGAGAAAAATGGAAACTGCATGCAAACAACCTGAAAATTATAGAATCAATTATGGGAGTTTTTCCCTTTACTTTTGAACTTGTGATTAATAGCATTAAAAAAGTTTTTTATTTGTGGAAACTTCAATATTAATCTAACATTTAGTACCTACTACTGGAAAGCATACTATTACAAAAGGAATGTTGGAAATTAATAGAATGTATTGTCTTATTGCCCTTTGTATCCAAGCATTTTGCATTGCTTTAGTTTTAGAACTCTGACATTGTTCTGTGCACAGTTTACTCTTATTCAACGAAGACATTAAACAATTGTTGTTACATTTGGAACTCGACTAACAATGTAACAAAATAGGAAAATTTAGTATCGATGCTTGTACCTACAATGCAATAGCTAAAGTTAGTTTAAAAAATGAACTTCTTATCAGCTTCAATTACATCAATAACTTTTTTGGGATATCCAAAATTATGTGTTCCTTAAAAAAAATTTTTAATTTTAAAATTTAAAGGCTTTAATTAGGATTTTTGTTAAATTATTTTTTTCGAGCCGTTTTCGAGATACATTCAACAATAATTAAATTAAAACTCAACTTGATTTTAATTGAATTTACATTGGTATTGGCATTGTTTGGTCGACTGCAGTAGTCCACTTCTTTTCTTCACATTAAAGGGGACCTGTAGAGTTCATATTATATTTCTTTTCGGTCACATCATTGAACTTGATTCGCTTAAGTTGCCCTCTTTTGCTCGATTTGATAGAAAATAGCTAATATTACAATTTTAAATCAACTAAATTTTGGACTGGAAGGCAAATCAACTGCATGGAACTCAAATTTATTTATAATATTATTTATTTATAGTTTAAAAAAATTTGTATCTGTTAATATAACAAAAGCGATTGCTATAACCGATTCAGTAAGTGATAGAAGGTTAGCTGAAAACTTTTTATATATCGTTTCAGTTTATATCTTTTTTATATCTTTTGAGTTTATACATAAAAGTCTCAGCAGTGGATTCACTTTTGGAAGAAACAATTTACACCGTATATGCCGAAAAGCTAACAAGTAGAGGGAGCATTACCGTTAAATTCAGAAGATTTTCATAAATGAAATGAAAATATAAAAAATATATTAAAGTGATACTACCCCATACTTAATTTACATTTATTACCAGGTTTGACAATATAAAAATAGTAAAATTCTTCGTACAGTTACAGTTGAAAGAACTAAATTGAATCCGGCGTTTTGATACGACAAATAACAAAATGGAAATAAAAATTTCTGAATCGCTTCTTTTGCAAATCGGATATATAGAACGACCACGATTCAACTAATACTGAATGATACTTGAATCTAACAATAGAAAAAAAACCAATAAAAAATATTCTTATCGTGAGCTAAAAGTTTTATGAAGTGCCTTTAGTTTCAAAAACATTTTAAATTATTTAATTTTGCAGTGTTTCGGAGATAGTTTTTAATTTTTTGTGAATTACAGAATTCAGTAAGTTTGTACTACTTTTGCATTTATTCTAGTAAAATCAGATTTTACTTCGAAACTCCACATCGTTAGTATGCATAGTATTTAACGAACCGCAATGTATAAGTATAGAAAAATATTGCAGTGATATTTTTTTGAATAAAGCTTGTACTTTAATTTTATTTCATTTTTTCTAAACTTTGGGATTAGCTGAAAATGTTGAATCTTTACAAATTTTCTATAAAATTACGTTACGTTATTTTATAGCACTAGCTAAATATTAAAAAATTTATTGGATGGCATGCATAAAACAAAGTATAAACTAATACTTGAAGTAGGTACTACCTACTAAATGGAAGTACTTACTACTAGCATTATCGGTAGTAGGTTTGGAAGTAGATACTTCATAATCCACTTGTGTCGGTAGCATCGAAGCATATGCTACACTTTAAGTAAAGATGTCGTTCTACTAACTTGACAAAATATCCATTGAAGCATTGTTTATGCAAAAATAATAATTTAATTCAATGAATAATAAATTTTATCTATCATAAATGTTGGGAAATTTTATCATCTCAGTCGAGATAAAAATGATGTAGGAAAGTACAAGGATTTCTAGTGCATGAAATTTAAATGATGTTGACATACGCTAGCACATAAAAAGTTGTGTTTGTCTATTTTTAAGCAACGCCTAAAATTTATTATGTTGGAAGATGTTTAAGAGAAAATGTAAAACTTCAGTTTTTATGGTCCTGAAACAGAGACGCTCAACAGCCGTTAACTTATTTCTCCAGTTCACAGCTGCCACCAGAGCAATTGAATAGTGTTCTCTGAAATTTTCAAACACTTACGCTATGGTTTATTAGCACAAAGTTTATCCAACAACAAAATTTGGGATTCAAACCTACGACTACTGCTGAGTTAAATATCGATTAAGACAACTGTAACACTTGGATGTTATCAGTTTCATCCAAGTTGTGGTGGCAAATAATCATCGATATTTACACCTTTGGGTGTAATCAAAAGGAAGAGTTAACAGTAAACTTTAGGTTATAGGATGTCTGTCAGAGTACATTACCTACAAAGTTTCATTTTACAACTTGTGATAGTTATGACACAAAACTTTAGAAATGTTCTATACCATGTCTTGATATTCAAACCTTATCTCTCTTAGTTTCTAACGACAATTATTCTAATCTGTAGCACAAATAAAAATATCTCGAGTGATAAATTTTAATATCGTTTGCTTACTGTTATAAAAATTTTAATCACTGTAAAAATTGTTTTTCATAAATTTTAATAGACTGCAAATGCGAACTTTCCTTTCTCTGTATATTATATAAACGAGTTTGAATTATTCATGGACAGGAACGTTATGTATATGGAATATTAATATAGGCCTCATCAAAAGCATACCATGCGGGTTCTGAAATAAAGCAATAATTTTAATATAATCCAATTTGTACGAAGAGGTAATAATACTCAGATTCGAGTAATTGTAATAGGAGGATCTACTATACCACACCACTGACAGCAGTCGAGTAGTAGGTACGTATTAATATCAATATCAAAGGGAATAATTTGTTTGTTGTGTGATTTAAACAATTTTATAACATTCTGACGAATTAAACTTATAGTTTAGAATAATATTATAGTATCAGATACGCAAACCTTACAGAAGTTGTGAAACGCTTTTGATTTTAGCTGGTAAAATTTGCACGTGAAACTTAAAAGAAAAAACAAAATAAACATTTTTTTCAGTTCGTCCCAGTGTTGTTACCCCTTAACCGATCTTGTAATTCTCTTAAAGTTAAATTCCAGATTGCAAAAATAACAGAAGTTTTGGGTAAAACATGACGAATATATGACATTTTTTTGGCTCGAGGGTAAAGGATTGTTTACACGAGGCCTTAGCCGAGTATAACAATTACCCGTGAAACAAAAGACACTTTACTTCCGCCGTGCATATACTGTTTTTTGCAATTCCGGGAGGAAAATAATATAACTTCTATAAAATAAAAGATTTAGTTACTTTACTCCCCGAGGGTAAAAAAAGGGCCACTTTACACCCGCAAATCGGGGTGTCAATTGAGTACTTTACCCCTGAATTGCAAAAAATTACTTGTTCTTCTACAAAAATAACTACCGCATAAAATTAACCTTTTTCTCTAATTGCCACTTTTATGAAAAAATTTTCAGGAGGGCCCCCACGATACGTTTGGTTTTGTCAATTGCCAAAAAAATAAAGTACTATCTTATCACGCCGCTTGAAACTGGACGTAAATCAACTCTATTTATTGCTATCAGTTATTCGTTCGGTCGACATTTGACTTTCAACGCTTTGGTGAGCGCATTTGCTCTTATGTGAACGCATCGAAGTTCCTATAGAACAAATAAAATTAAATAAAAATAAAAAAGGGATCTTATTTTGATATTTATAATGTAAAATGTAAGTTTTTCGAATTGTTTAGTTATGCATGTCTGACGAGATTTCAATGAGATCGAAACGACATTTAAAAAACGCCAAAAATTCAAAATAATTGTCTATAAAAAATTGAAATTGACATTTTTTTTACTTTGCAAGTTACAAAGTAAGAAAATAATCAAATTGAAGAAAAAAACGCTAATTTTGTAATCAGCTACCCAAAGAACTGATTAGATTGTGATTAAAAACACTTGTGTCTAGCCGGAACCCTGCAAAAAATTCTAATGGGCGCGCATTAATGATAGTTATGATCAAAATCTTCAAAGTGTCAACATTTTCAACATAACCCTATTTAATTTTTATTATGTAACTGTTATTGTTATTGTTGTTAATGTTAAGAGGAGCATTTTTTTCAGGGCCCTTTTATTTAATCAACAGCTGGCGCCTACTTAAATATTTTTATAAAATAAGAGGAATTTGCTATATTTAAAATATATAAAATATATTTAAAATATAGCAAATTCGTTGAGATAATACTATTCTATAAACAATATTCTTGATCTTAAGCTATTTTGAGTTTGTATTGAGTATGTCAAAACATACTCACTTACAAAAAAAGATAATTAATAGTATATTAAACAACGAGTTTCATAATCAAAGTTTTTATTGCACGATATCTGCAATAAAATATAATTATATTTTATTAATTGCAGATAATTGCAATAAAAATGATTATGAAACGAGTTTTTTATACAATTTTTTCTATTTTGCATTTTTTATGGTTTATAATTAAAAAAAATGTGTTTGTAATTATTATAGTCAATTTGAAATTTAGTTTTATTTTTTAGTTGATTGGTAACACATTTGACATTTGAAACAAATTTGAAAACTTTGAAACTTTGTGTCAAAAATTTACAGGTTAAGATATCGCACAAGAGTTTAAATAAACAAAATTATACTTGCAATTAAGAATTTTCTTTATTATTGCCTCTAATTTATAGTTAATTAAAATGTTTAACACAAATTTGGAGATTTTTAATTTGATTTAAAATGACATTTGTTTCAATTTTCAATGACGTTTCTGTCATCAACCTCATAAAACAAAAAATTGCGTTTCATAATAGGGTCCATTTCGATACGCAATCGCGTATCGAAATGACTTTGTTTTAGACGAAAAATAGAAAAACTTTAATTATGAATTGTGTTTTTATAAATAAATATTACGAACTCAAAATAGCTTAAGATCAAGAATATTGTTTATAGAATAGTAATATCTCAACGAATTTGCTATATTTTAAATATAGCAAATTCCTCTTATTTTATAAAAATATTTAATTAGGCGCCATCTGTTGATTAAATTAAAAGGGCCCTGAAAAAAGTGCCTTTCTTAATAATTGTCTACTATTTGAGATGAAATAAAAAATTCGAGTTATAAGAATGATTAAAAATCAAATAATTTTATATTTTTTATTGAGCTTTCGATACTAAGTCGTCCCTTCGTCAGAATAATTTTAAATTTAATTGCTTGCTGGCACTTCTTTTAAAACCTTCTTAACGTATAGATTTAAATTTAAGCAAAGATACTGCGGTTTTCACCGCTACGGTGTCTTTTTATTTGAATTATATTTTATTTAAAAAAAAATTAAGTAAACATAATTGTCCAGCAGCAACTAATTCAAATAAAATAAAATTTGCTTTGAATACTACAGAGACTTTCTACCATAAAATGAAATCAGTTAATAAAAATTAAATAAGGTTATGTTGAAAATGTGACACTTTGAACTTTGAAGATCTTGATCACAACTTTCATTGATGCATTAGGATTTTGTTGCAGGGTTCCGGCTAAACGCAAGTATTAAAATCCCCCTCAATTGTTAACCCATTGTTTCTAAACTCAATTGTAGTGACGCGCATGAACGGATTAATGTTTAGTTAAGAATCTATTCCAATTTTTAAATTTTTTACAGTAAAATAGTGCCTTTTTTAGCAGTCAACAACGTTGAGAAAACGCCATAAATTTGAAATAATTGTCTATAAAAAATTGAAATTGACATTTGTTTACTTTACAAGTTACAGAGTTAGAAAATAATCAAATTGAGTTAAAACGCAAATTTTGAATACAGAATTATGAACAATTTCATACTTTGATGTGACTACCCAAAGAGCTGATTAGATTTTGATTAAAAAACCTCTCAATTATTTCGAAAATCAACTGTAGTGACGCGCATGAACGGATTAACATTTAGTTAAGAATCTATTCCGATTTTTAAATTTTTTACAGTAAAATAGTGTGTTTTTTTAGCAATCTAAGTTAAAGAAATTCAAACACGAGGTTTTGCTGCAGATTCATGTTCATAAAAATATCCCCTACAACACATCAAAAATGGACGTCTTAATGTTTGCAGAACAACAACAAAACTAGGGGGCAATGATTTAAAAACTGTTAACAATTTTATATCTTTGTTGCTATTGGGTACCAAAAGTAGTTTGATTATTTTGGATCCATGTGACGATTCCCCAAAAATTTTAACCTTTCAAGTGTAGCTCTTTAGCCCAAAAATAAAATCAAATACTTTTGTACCTTTAGAAAAGCAACCTCCACAAACAACTATACAAAGTTAAACTTTTTTTATGGAATCGTTTGTTGGCCATAAAATAGTAATTTTTGAGGTTTGTTGGTCAAAAATTACAGAAGCAACTCGACGTGTCAACTTCACGCTTGCACACATTTTTAAAATTAGTTTTTAACAAATTATTTACTAGTCTAAGGTTGTTATTAGGTTTTGTGGTTGAAATTGCGATAGTTATTGAACCAGGAAAAAAGTGTGCAGACGTTTTTTGGTAGTTTAAAAACGTACAAAATGGAGTGGAGTCGCTTGGTAACAATAAAAAATGCTGCTATTGCTATGCAAAACATACCCTGTTATTCCGTAAATCAATGGGCGAATCTTTTACTCGTAATGGAAATTGTCGCACAAAACCTCACACAGTTTTTCTAATTATTGAAAGCCAAACATTTTTAGACACTTTATTTCGTACCTACGCGTACTAAGTGAGCCTAGTAATCTAGCATCTACAATTGGGGATTTTTCCCATTAAGTTAGTCTTAAAAAATCCCCAATTATTTCTAACTGATTTTTGTTTGTAAGCCACGCCCATTTTTAATGACTTTAGTTGTATTATGTTAATGGCATACTTCCGTTTTTTTTAAATTTGGAGCTAGTAAATGGCAAATTAAAAATTTAAATGTTGCAATGACATCAAAACATTCATTCAAACATATAAGTTATTGTTTTAAAATTAATACGTGTAATTGAAATTAATCTTTTGTTTGTGGAGCAATACGAATCAAATAAATTTCTATACATTAACTTTAAAATAAATAAAATTAATATTATTATAATCGAAAATGCATTAAATTTATATTTTGATGTCAATGCATAATTTTGATTATACGCTTTTATATAATGGATAATGGATTTATTTGTTTGCCGAATAATTTAAATCAAATGTGGTTAGTTTTAAAATATTTAATAAATTTATCTTGTGTTATGTATAGGGATGAGATTTTTAGGTTTTTACCTTTTTTTATTTTACGTCTTATTTTTATTTTATTGGTACCAAAATTCGTTTCATGAAAAACTACGTTATTTAAGCCCTATTTATTTTTACCTTTTTCGTCTTTTTTTAATTTTTACGACCTATTTTAGCATTTTGGAAACTTTTTTTTAATTTTCAGTTTAAATAGAAAAAAAATCTCACCCTTACGACGCCCCTAACCTAAATTAAAATTTTTTTATTGTTTTTTTAAATTTGAATTTGTTGCTCGGTGGTGGCAGCTTACCATATGTGCCAGCCTAAGAAAAATTACAAATTTTCAGTAGGTATCTAAAAAGGATTGCTTAGGTATAAAATATTTTTTTCGTTATTCCGGGTTATAAATGACCTCTTAACGTACCTGTTTTGAGAACTATAAAGGAGGTCTTTTCTTGAAAGGTCACCTCAAGGGGGACCGACCCGAACTTTATTTTGTTCTAGAACAAAATAAACCTAACTTTTATTATGTCCTAGGACTATAAAAACCTAAATTTATTAGGTACTAGGACTTATAAAAACAGTCTTTGTTCGGGTACCTGCCCGAACGGGTTCATCCGTTCGGCTGAACTCATGTTTATCGCTTAGGTTATTAATAACTTGACAACTGACTTGCAACCTTCACGCCATCTATCGATAGTTATCTCGGAGCAAAAACATCGTGAACTTTGTGGGATATTATCCCCAAAATAACGAAATTACGACACCTTTAGTTAAAAAATTGGCAATTAAATTAAGTGTTACTTTATATTTATTTACAAAATCATAGATTTAGAAAATATCCGACAAAATTCGAAATTTTTTTGCAATAATTGCATAACGTGACCATCCGTCCGTCATTTCAACATGCTGTCCGTCAGACCAAATTGTCCGTCATTCGGAAATTTCAAAAGAAAATCATACTTTTTTGCTCCAAAGAGACAACATTGACAAATGACTTGCAACTTTCACGCCATCTATCGATTGTTATTTTAGGGCTATTATATAAAATCGCGAATTTTGTAGGATATTTTTTCCGAAATAACGAAAAATTGTTCATATCACTCGGGCGATAAGGGTTTTCACCCTTCGGTCGGTTATTCACTCGCCGCTGCGCGGCTCGTATCATAACCTGTCGACCTCAGGGATGAAAATAGTCCCTTTGTCGCCCTAGTGATATAAACTACTATTTTAGTACTTTTATAGGACCTTTTTTGTGTTTATAGGACCTAAAATCGCTTTTTTTAGAACCTGTTTAAGTATCTTTTTTTGATTTTATACGATCTAAAAATCTCACCTCTGGTTATGTAAAACTTTTTTTGGCCAAATTCTTATTAAAATTTAATTTTGGTGATTATTAAAGAGCACTTTGGCTTAGCATTCCTAAAAACCTCAGGCATTCACGATGCATGCCTTGTAAACCACTGATTTGTAGATTTTTAGTATTGCATTGTAAGGTAGACTCCCATAAAAACCAATCGCATTAAAGTATTGCATTGAAGCTACAGATAGAGTTCGCCTTTGGATCATCTGTAGCGTGGTCTAGATTCCACGTTAAACTGTTGGTTCATTATTAAATTTTTTCAGTAAGTTGCTAACTGTAATTTGAAATTGTTGGTTTATACCAAATTTGAGAACGATTTATCCGTAAATCGACTTTCTCCACATCTAATTTCTATGTGAACAGAACTTTAGGGTATAAATATTATTTGCGTATATCTAAAATTGCAGCAATTCCAAACACCACAATGAGCATATTACATTTATTATATATTACCTTATCTTTATTGTTAAAGTTGTTTGTATAATGGCGTATAAGGTAGTAATAGAAATGAGTTAAATGCGCTTTGTTATTTTATTCCGTGGATATTTGCTGCTACAGGGGCAATTTAAGTTTAATTAATACAATATATAGGAAAGTTAATTCGTAAATATTTGGTTTTGGGATGTCACGCAATTAAATGAAAAGTTATAGTAAATGTTTAGGGTATTCGAAATATTAACTCAGTTTTTAACTACTCATAGGTTATAGTTTTGGTCGTATAGTTTTAATTTTTTATACCTATTCATAGATCTTTCAAAGATTAATTTTGTTTGTAAACTAATTTTGCAGAATGCTTTTTGTGATCGTGTATTTGAAAGGTTACTTGCAATAATCATAATTATAGTTGATGCGAGGAATTTAAAGGCACCGCAGGTGATTCAAGTCTGATATTTTTAATTTTGTTCCGCTCAGAACAGAAAACGGCAGCAACACATCGATGATTTTAATCAGTATGAATTTTAGCTTTTAACATTAAAACTTTAATAAGTTTTAAACCACAAATTAAGCTCCTTAGTAATTTGTTAATGTTAAGATAACACTAAGGCTGACATCCCTTGTAGGTTATCTTTGAATAACTGCGACAAAAGAGAACCAACTTTAATACGTTGTCTTCCTTAAATTCCATTTTAAAGTTTGTAATAACTTTTACATTTTTTAAGTATGTGGTTTTATAAAGCAATTCATTTCTATGCCGGTAGATAGCAATGCTTAGTATACTCAACAGAACATTTATCTTGTTAAAGCTTGAAATACCGTTTATATTTCTTCTATTTATTTAATTGCTTTCTATTTATTCAAGCAGGTATGCTTATGATGTTAACGCGTTTGTTGTCTATATAATATCCTACATTTCCATTCCAGTACAATTAAGAGCGTACGAATGTGAACAATAATATTTTGAATGGTATGCAAAACAATTATGTATAATTGATAAGTCTATCAACTACAAAACGCTTGTGATGTTTTTAATAAAGCTTATAACCTCAAACAGTTAGCAAAGTTATTAATCTTGTATTAAAACAAACGCCTGTGGGTAAATGTCAGAATTTCTACATCCGGAATGTTTGTGACAGACGGGGGTGTTACGAGAACCGTACGGTAACAAATGCATTGGTTTTACACATTCTAAATCACTGTAACTACATCCAACCACAACACAGTTACTAAAATTACGAACAAAATTTACTACTTTTTACATTTCTTCTTCTACATAATTATATTAATCTAAAACAATATATAACGTTTTACCTCATTAAACAATCTGACGATAGCTAATGAACATCTGAGTTGAAATCTTATAAAATATAATTCATTTTTATTGCGTTCAATTAACTCTTTTTTTTTAATTTTACATGTGTAGATTTTTTATATAATTTTATTTGTAAGTATTTTTTTATTTTTGATTGTAACAGACGGGCTGCTTTGTTCTAAACGGGTCAATATATCGCTATTGCAAAAAAAACTAAATTCAGTTAAATGGAATAATTATTTTTGCAACAAAACACGAATAAAAACATCGTAAAAAACAAGAATTTTGTTTTTATGATGAAGTTGAATATTAAAATTAAATTAAATAACTTTCGTTGCTGAAAATATTAATTTGCTCGTTAAAGTTAACTTTCATAATGCTAATGCAAGGTGGGTTGCAAAAAGTGAAACTTTTGTGACGATTACGTCCCACTTTATTGAGTAATATTTTTGTATTTTAATTTTGTTATTTGTTGTGAACGACATTAATGTTTGTTTATATAAATAAATCGGTTTGCCAGTGAAGTTGTTTTGTGATCAGTTCGTCAAGCGTCGACTAAAGAGGTTTAAATCGCAAGACGTAATGAATAGATTTAACATTTAAAATTTAATGTATAATAAGTAGATAATTTAATCTTAGCAGCTTGTTGATTTTCCCGGTTTAATAAATAATTCACTGAGCGAATTAATATTTTAAACGTACAGCCAATGGGTTTAAACCAAAATACTTTATTGTTCTTGGAGTTATTTTCGAGAGCGATTTACCTATTGTCACTTGAGATTGTTTTGTGGGAGTTTAATTTAATGCCCTCTATTTTTAAAGAAAATTATAAATATTTTGATATTTAAATATTTGGACATTTAATGGATAGGGAATGACGCGCACGAATGGGTTAGCAAGATTTCACTGGCATT
This sequence comes from Rhagonycha fulva, assembly GCA_905340355.1. Classification (NCBI taxonomy): domain Eukaryota; kingdom Metazoa; phylum Arthropoda; class Insecta; order Coleoptera; family Cantharidae; genus Rhagonycha; species Rhagonycha fulva. Next base: position 9,618,043 of record HG996559.1, read on the forward strand.
TCATCATTTTTCATTTAAGTTTATTTAAAAAAACCGAGATTGACTTGTAGTAAGTTTTTTTTTATATTTCAAATCGTATAAGTTACTGTCTTTTAAAAAGACCATATTAACTTTACTTTTAGTTTGTACAATCAAAATAAGAATATCACATATTGTTTGTTTTACAAAGGGAAGTTTTTCAATGAATTGAAGCCAAGAATTGCGAATCCAATGTTTAATTTGCAGATTGATACGAAGGGTGAATAATACAGGAAATGACCGAGAGATCTATTCTTGTGACTTTTGTCGTTAAGAGACAACTACGAGATGTTAAGATAAAATATGTTTATGTTCTCTTTTATTGTAATGGTTATGGTTTTCTATGATTTTATGTTCCATTTTCTAAATATTAGATTAGAATATTAATTGAATCACTCAAAATGTTATTATGTTCGAGGCTTAACCGAGGGCATTAAGAGGAAATGCATTAATAGGCACCTAAGAGGAAATGAAACCTTCACTTCAAAGGTAAATTTTTTAAAAACCTGCACAAAAATCAAAATAACTACTATGCAACTAATTTATTGTAAAAAGTATCACTTTTCCTCCCCGTGGAAGCAAAATCACTAAAACAAAAGACAAAAAATTATTTTATTGCGTTAATCAGAACTACATATTTTAAGCATCAGTAGAATATCTGCGACAGTTAATCTGAGAGCATTGGTCAAAATATATAATATAAATTTAACCTAGAGAAAATTCAAGCCATTTCTACTTTATTGATCAGTGACAAACGAAAGAAAAGTTGAAAAACTTGTTAAGAAATTTGTATTCGTTTTGAGATTCTTTAGGTAAACTTTTTTGCTTTTTATGCAGAACATTGTTATTCCTAAAAGTTTAATAAAAAAAAAATATCTTGGGGTTATCATTGTTCAAATTCATCTACAAAATATATATTCACACCGCGCGAAATTTTTATATTGTTTACTGTGTATGGTGAGGATATTTATCAATACACCTATCTATTTCACATACAATATTTTATGTGCAATCGTACTAAAATGTACATTTTCACATATTCAAAACAATACTGAAAGTAGCTGTTTTTAGTACACAAATGTCAAATTTTACTTTTTAGTACAGAAATGTCATAACCTCAAATGTTTTATGTGCAATCCTACTAAAATGTACACTTTGACAAATATTTTTGACGTATTTTGTGAATTTTAAATATTTCATTGCTTAACAACTGGATCTTTATACAATTTAAATTATTCCGTATAACATAATTATTATCGTACATTTTTTGTAGAAAGTGGGCATTTTATTCCAATTACACATAAAATAGTGTATGCACTTTATCCTTAAAGTGTCTTTTTGGCATTTGGGTGGTTATAGACTTCGGCTGCGCCTCAGTCTATAATTTTTCACGCTCATACCAAAAAGATGCACTTTCAGGACTTGGTACATAAATAACTATTATTTTATTGATTGAAAAAACCTTTCTTAGAATGTGTCCACATCAAACTTTTCTTGAAGCTGAATCATAATATCAAAAGTCTAAAAAATCAAATTCAAAATCTGTATCTCTTACCATTTATGAAAATCCCTAGCAGTGCATACACCCTAGGGTAGAAAAGTACAGCAGATTTTTAGTAATAAGCGGAAAAGTAATTTTTTTCAATTTAGTTGATCCAAATTCCAAAACGTTAATTTTTAATTTTAGAATCTACAGTTCCATTTTACCAATCCTCGCGTTGTCTGTTAATGAATCGGGATGCAAAGTATAACTTTTCTTCCGTAAAACTTAAAATTTTCTAATGGATGAAAATTGCTGCTTATAGCAATTTAAATTTTTTTTCTTTCGTTTACTTTTAGCAAGATATAAAATTTAAATTTTTACCCTCTTAATATTTTGTCAATGCACCTTATAATTGGCAGCGAAACATTTCTCTGTCAATTACTTGCGACAATACAATTTACTTAAAAAATAGCCGTCTTTTTTTACTCTTATCTCAACCGTGTTAGCTTAGTTGGCAGCAATCAATTAACATTCTTTTTACCTTCTTTTTCGTTTTTAAATAACATCATTTGATAAACAATTTATTTTAACTTTACAAAATTTACTGCTAAATGTTAAGATAAATTAATCTGAACTGTAAAATCAACTGCATACAAATCTTAAGGAAAATTAAAATTAAAACGACTTCTAACAAAATGAAGGTTGAACTTAAAAACAAAGGATAACGCGATTTGAAAAGAATAAGCACCGGATTATTGTTATTGAAATTAATGAACATTTGAAAACAATAACTTATTCAATTAAATTTAAATTTTAAATGTGATATAACACTTTGATAATAATATGTTTCAAAAACAAATATTTTATATAGGTAAACTAAGGAATTGTATAAATAAATTGCATTTTGTAGGTTAATGTTAACAGTTATTTGTTGATCCTGGGGTATATTTTTAATGAGTCTTAGAAACCCACATTTTCAAAGATTCCGGTTGAGGAGTTTTGTGGCCCTAAAAAGATATTTTTAATAAATGGAACTACTTCAAAAACCCACAATTTTAAAGAATCCGGTTGAGAAATTTTATGAGTCTAGAGGGATACTTTTAATGGGTGGACTGTCTCAGATCTCCACATTTTTAAAAATTTTAGTTAAAGAGTTTCGTAGACCTAGAGGGATATTTTAATAAGTGGACTATCTCGGAGATCTTGGTTAATAAGATCCATGAATTAAAAAAATTGCAATATAACTGAGAAGTATTTGAAAAAAGAATTTTCCGTGTTTGATTAAATAAACGTTTGTGGAATACAGGGGAAAGGTTTGTATTAGGGACCCTAAAATACAAATTTTACGATTAAAACCTCGATATATTCTGAAAGAGTATATTTTAAATAAGAGAATTAACTAAGACGGAATGCCTTAAATGCACCAGTTTTTTCAAAAATCGAATTTAAAAAAGCTCGATTTTCACTGCAAATTTGAAGGTAAATCGCTCGTGATTGGTGAATCAAGGCATTCAGTTGACGGTACGTGTGTTCCTATACATAAAAGTAGCTGTTGACAAATTTGTCAGTAACTCTTACGCTATGGTACGAATACGTTCTCCTTTTTTAGGACCAAAATTACTTCCGAAAAGGGTTGCTTAAATTTAACGAACGGTTGTTACTTTTTCGCGTGGATCCTTCTCGTGCCAAGGTACTTTTCATCAAAATTGACCCTCAGCACCCTTCGGGCGCTTCGGGCCATTTTGATGAAAACGTCACTTGTTATAAAAATACCTCTAGGCCCGTGGATTAAGGAAAATCTTTGAGGGGTGAAATTTGTTTGCGTGGATTCTAAAAGCAGGGTGGTTGTGCAAGAAAAAATTGACTTAAAGCACTCCTTGCTGCGCTCGGGCGCTTTAAGCCATTTTTCCTGCACATTTACTATTAAAAAACCATGATTTTAGCTCGACGTGCACTGCTGAAGCATCCCAATGCAAGTGTCGCCCCGGTTATCACCGCTCTACGCAAAGCTAAGACCAGTTCAAACTACACGGACTGTCAATAGAATGCATTGATTCACCAATCCCGAGCGACTAAACTTGAAAATTGCTATGAAAATCGAAGTTTTTAAAATCGATTTTTGAAAAAACTGGTAGATTTAAGGCCTTCCGTCATAGTCAATTCTCTTATTTAATATTTGCTTATTCAGAATTCATCGAGGTTTCAATCGTAAAATTTGTATTTTAGGGACCCTAATACAAACCTACAACCGCCAAGGAGGTTCTTCTTACGGGGACTCATTACGGGGCTGCTTACTAGACTTACAAAAATAGGACTGGAAATCAATGCCAGTTACACACTCGGTGAATCAAAGATGGAATTTATCAAACATATTTTCTACAGCTGAACCGCTTTAGCTTGACTGAGGTTACAATATTTGGAGCAGACCTCTTAGGAGGTTACTATGTTTTGCTGGGAAGATTAATTTCTGAAACCTAATTAGAAGGGTTATGTACAAAATATCAACACTAGTCGCAACAGGGCTCTCGCAGCCAGTCAACTCCTCAGCCTACAATGTGCTTGAATTTTGCCTGATCGTATAATTAAAAAATTTGATTGTGGTGTGAAAAATGAGTGTGGAAATTCTAGGAATGTTTGCAGAGTCGTGGAGATCGTATGTGTAATTTTTTGCCCCCGGAATTACTTGGAGGCTTTTATTTTTTGCATATGTTAGCCCAAACAGTTTTGCTTCAAACATGGGATGCGTATAGTAGAATGGGTAGTATCATAGTTTTGTCAATTTGGATGCGTATTTTTGGATCAAGTCTATTTCTTTAGTAGCTTTTCTACAGCCGAGCTCAGTATGGGGTCTAAACGTGCGCTTTTTATCTAAAGTGACCCCCAGATATTTTGTAGTCGGCGTAAGGGGCGAATGAACCCACCGGGTTACCGGAAAATTTTCCGGTAGGCCGTTGGCCAATGAAACCGTGGACCGTTAATAAAATAACAATTCTGGGGCCGTGGGCCGTGACAATTACATTTTTGGGCTGCCGGTCGCTAATTTTCCGGTAGATTTTTGATAGCCCATCCGCCCCTGGTTGGCGTCCGTTGAATGTCAGTGTCGTAGATTGTAGTGTATTTGCAAGTTTGTCTTTGCGATGGGAAAACGTTGTTATGGTAGTCTTAGTTTATTTATTTGAAGCCACCAGTCGTCAAAATAATCTTGTCTCATCTTTTTGTGTTTTGTATTGTCGGCAGCGTAAAGTAAGATTTTTGTGTCTTTTGTTTTTTTTATATATTGTCGTGTTCTGACGAACAAGCACTTAAGAGGTCCGTAGCTCGTTGTTCGGAGTTTACACTTCTGAGACAATCTCAAGGAGTAGGTTCCATTAAAACTTTGAAAATTTTCCCAACCAAAATAAAACTCAAATGCAGGGAATGAACAAATCTTTACTTAGACGAATGTTGTATTCAAATCTAAAGGAATTATACAAATGAAACGTAATCTTATCGTTAATGTCATTTAACTTAGTTGGAATATCAAATATTTCACATAATCGTCCTACAAATTTACACATTTAATTTCCAAATAATTTCTACAACTTGTAAGACAATTATAGCGTTCAATAAAATTTTATAAATCTGGAATAAATTTGTACAAAAAAAAAATTATAAATTGTTCTCATTTAAATTTAAGTCTGTCGCCGAATCAAATAGTTTAAATTGATGGTAGTTTTGGAACCACTGATACGAAATTGGTAGCAACTACTAACACGCATGTAATACATCGAAAAGTTAAACACATTAATTAATCTTCTTAAACGAATAAAATTAAATAGCGATTATCATGGTTCCAGTAGTGATCCTAATTAGTAATGTGCAGCAAATAAATTATCAAATGCATACGAAGATTCAAATTTTTCATAGCGTGCGTCGTAGTTAACCTCAAAATTATTTAAGTGCATTTCGTCATAAATATCAAAAAATGATTGTTGGAATCACGAAAATTAAATTAATTAAGATGTTAATTTACCAATAAGATGGCTTCAAATAGATCAGATTGAGTTGGATGAACTTCCCATGTCCATAAATTGAAAAAATTTGTCGATGGCCTCACACTACAGCAAACGGGTAAATCTTCCTTACTAATCCATCCATTTTCTAGTTGCTTAATATTATTGCAAACCATTTTTCAAAATTAAATTATCCAAACATCCAAACTTTCTACGAAGTCGTTGCGTCTTCGACTTCCTACACTACTCTCTTCTCTCCAGCAACTAACTTTTTTTTCATTTCCTGTTCATCCAGCTTTTGAAAAATCGTGTCAAAATCCTATTGGTCAATCTCACCCGCTAAATTTGAAGAATCCATTGCCAAGTTAAACATTTCAAAGTTTCCATACAACAAATCATTACACTATTTTGTAGTTCTCAGGCGTACCAACTATTGCAGAAGCTACCACCGCACAACACTTTAATTTAAAATTAGGTAAGTAATCAAAACATAAAAAAAATTACATTTCCAAAATTAAACGCTTTTTCATCCTTGATTAATCCAACTCTTTCAGGTTCCGGAACAAAGAATCCACCTATAAAATTACGTTTCTGCGCACCATAACTATTAGTGCAACAAATGACTACAAATAATTCCATTCATCCAAGCAGAAGTTAAAAACATTCAAATTTAAGAAATTATAAAATTAAATTTTCAATTGTGGAAATTTTCAAATCTTTCATTTATCACGGCTCATGTCAATATATATAGTCGGTTTTAAACGTCTTGCGACGTTGTCCGATACCAAACTACCAACCTTGCGAATTGGCACTTGGTTTTTTTAGCATTTTACATTTTTTACCTACGACGAGGAGCCAGCCCGTCGGTAGAACCCCCAACCTGGAGGACCAAACGAGACGGCCAGAAGTTGTTACTTACCCGGATTCGAACCGGGTATTGAGCGTTCGTAGTCAACTCGCTTGACCATTGCTCTTCGACCGTCTTTTGTTTTTGATGTACTATAAAAATAATATCGGTGAAAAGACGAAGCCTTGCGGAATTCTGGCCGAGATGGGAAAAGGATTAGATAAATAACTATTAATGGTAACTTGATAAATTCTGCCATGCAGGAAGTTGGTAATAGTTGTTGTGAAAAGTTTGTACTAACAGTGCGTTCCATTTAAGCCCAGGGGTGACCTCGGCGTGGTTCTGTGGTTTTTTGATTAGGCTAAAAATTGAGCGCGGTTATTTGATTGAACTGTAGATCGACCGTGGTCGTCGTGGGCTTTAAGTGGAACGCACCCTAAAAGTAATAGTTGTTCTAGACATTGTCGAAGGCATTTTTCAAAAGTCGAAGTTTTGTAGGCAGGTAACGATGACTTTTTCCAGGATTTTAGATAAGGTGGGGAGTAAACTAATAGGACTGTAGCTATAGAACATGCTTTTGGGTTTACCTGATTTGGGTATGGAGATGACAATGATGTCTTTTTGTTTTTTAGGGAGTTTTTAAAGATGAATGAGAAGAATGGGAATTATTGCCAAAAGCTTTATTTCTAAATTTGTTTTTTTTTTTGAATTTCTTCGGGGAAAGTGAAGTTTTCTACTGGCGTAGGATGAGTTGTTCAATAGATATTTGAACAGGTAATAACTGGGCTGATGAAGAAGATGCAGGATTATACACTTACTCGACTCCTGGTGTTTGCAAGATCAAGAAACAAGCATAAGGCATAGATCCAATCTAAAACTACATATCTCGTTTTTTACGGAAAAAACAAGTTTTCCTGTCATCTAGTGGTGTTAAATTTTAAACATAGACGGCAAAAGAATTTTTTTATGAGAGGCAGCAGCCCGAGTTAAGAATAACAAAGCTGGAGGTCGAACAACCCCAAGCTTTTAAAGTCGCCCTTACTGATTAATATCCTAGTAATTTAAAATTCATTGTTGTCTTTCCCTATAATTTTAGAACTTAATTCAAAAGTAAATCAAATAATAAAATACTATTTTTCTAAGTACGACGAGTAGATGCGATTAGAGATTAAACGTTTCGAGTTGAAGTAGTTTTTTGCTTTAAAAATAATAGACAGTATTTTTTACTTTTCCTTTTCGTTTCCTGAACGAAAATTTTTAATTAGTTTTATTCGAACCTGTCACGGATTTCATTAATAAATTTTAAATTAGCGATTGTGAACTTTTTGTTGGTATTACTGCTGTAGACGCTATTATTCAATAGAGGCTTCTCCAATTTATACTATACCGTGGTTGTTTCTAAAACGTACAAAAACGTTCTCCTGGACAAACTAATGGTTCTTTAATACCTTTAACAAGGTTTTACGATCATCTTGATTATATTGTAGGCTTTCTAAAAGTAGGATCAACATGACGTTTTAATGGAATCAAATACTTTTTGTTGCAGAAGACAGACAACTAAGATATATAAAAATAAATGCTCGGCGGACACCAGTGAAATTTCAATTCTTAGTTTTCCTCTGCAATAAAAAATTATCAGTGACCTAATTATTGCACCCTCATTTTGCAATCCAAAATCCAGATCTTTGGTAGATCACCTAATAATTCATTCCATAAATACATTATCTAATATCTTCGTACAGCTAATTAAACCCAAAACGCCCCTATAATTACAAAGCGGAATCCATGCACAATTTATAAGTAGGAAATTTAATTATTAACTTTGTCAACAGAAAATCATCTAACTTATCACTAAAATGTAACAAGAAAGTAATTTTCAATTATTAAAATAATTTAAATTGGTATAGAATTTAGATTTATTCGTTGTAGCTGAACTAAGGCTTAAAAATTAGGTAATCCACTATTAATAAGAAGACACAAATTGCTTTACTTTAATAGCGGTTGTAACTCTGTTATTTAAGAAATTGTAAATGATTCAACAATCCTTAATCGTAAAGAGTAATCGAAAGTGTAATAGCTTTCCAGTTTTTTGCGTCTCAGGGGCGCATTGATCGAATATCATCTGCTCCCTTAAGGTACCAGGTTCACACGTTCATAAATAATCGCAGTGGCGTGAGCGAAATATCAAAAACTTTTGAATCGAGTAAAATATTACGAAAGTTACATGGAAAATCACATGGAAGTGCTACGTCTGTCATATTTCAGCTTTCGTTCCAGTTATGTCTTATGCAACACGTATCTTGATAAGTTATTGAATTAAAATAAAATTGACTCTCGAACTTCTGAAATTCATTTTTCAATTTTTGGTTATTGCTAATATATTAAAATATATTGAACTTCCATTCTTTGTTGCTTTTCGCAGAATAAATATTTACATACATACTAATCCCATTGGAATTTCTAATTATCTATTTGGAAGGCATTCAGGTATACCCTGATCAATATACGTTTACATGCATTAACATTTGAAAACATATCTGTGTAATTTTGCTCAAGGGAAAATCAGTTTATACACTCATAATCGCCAGATATTTGCATAATTATCTACGATAATAGATAACAAAAACAAAGCTAACAACAATTTCAACTAGAAAGGTGAAATAAACATTAAAATTTCATTCCATCATCAATTAATCAATACAATCCTTCGTTTGTGTAATATAACAATAAAAAAGTAATAGTAGTTTGGTGTTACAGGCATTGACATCTACTGGTTTTGGAACTAATCTGATGATATATCCGAAAAGATGTGTAGTGAGTTCCAAAAAAAAAAAAGTTCTAATCGAAGACCTCAATTCCTCTAATAAACTACCGTAAATGACATTAATTTATACAAGTCATAAGGTGATTCAGTGGATGTATGTAATCAAAAATATGACTTTATCAAAACTGCATAGAATCGCTGGACCAATTTTGAGAACAGTTACTTTCTAATAACGTGAAACTTCGCGCACACATTTACGCAGCCAGCTGATTGCTGTAGTAAAGCCAATAATTTTAGAATCGGGCGTTAAAAATTTCAGTAGAAAATAAAAATAAAAATTCAAAATAAATAAAATAAGTTTTTTACACAGGAGTGCAATTTCAATACGATAAACCATGGATGTTCAGAAAACTCCTCTAAAAGATTAAAATGAGGAATGTAACGGAATGTAGTGGAGAGGTAGGTTAATTATAATTAATGTGCTTATTCAAACTTGTGTGTACTTAATACCAAATAATTTTTGAATTAATCATGTCAACCTTATCATTTTTTACCAAATTTTTGTTAAAAATTATAAATATTTACTATCAAGTTGCACTATATAGATACTACACTACACTATTACAGATTAGTTTCGATTAGAAAAATTGGTCTTGTAAGTAAGATAATATGCAACGTTACATTTTTCCGTATAAATAATATACTTTTAAAGATTTACTTTTTAAGAATTGCCTTCGTAGATATAACTACATTCGCTGTCAGATTTTCTTTCATCTGATAAACGTGTACCCTTAAGGCAGTGTTTGAACAAATACTCATTGATAAACAACATTTTTTCCAATTTTATTTTAAACCATTTGAATAAAAATGAAAAAATACTTTAAAAAGTAGTACATACGAGTAAGCACTTACAATTATTTTCCTGTATTTTTATTAACAGTTATTCTTTTATTGCATGCATTTCGTGCAAATGCACTGTTCAAGTTCAAGTGCTGGCTTGAACGCAAGCCGATTTAGTTTGCATTGACAAATATTTTTAGCTTCAACGATTTCTATTTTTCATATCAGGTCGTTTGTAACAAATGGTCCAGCTCTCGCTTATGGTTTTTGGCTCTTGTAAAACATCTGGTGAACAATAGGAAGGCTTTTTTATGCGCGAGATAGTACGCAGTTGTAATGCGCACGTCTTATAAACTTTGTCCTCCGTAGAGAACTACGGATTACTTAAAAGAATTTTGTATTACCTGAATGCTCCTTTTTTTTCGCATCATCCATAATCATCTCCCTCACTAGTAGTAGTATCAGCAGCAGAGCTCTGTGTGTTCGCGCTTAACAACGATCAGGTGCCACTTGTTGATTTGGATGAAGTGTAACCACCTGCCAACTTAGTAGCTCCACGTCAAGCGTTTGGAATGAATTAGTGTCATTTTATGATTGTGTAAGCTTACTAAAGCTCAATGTAAGTAATATTTTTATTTTTCCAATTCACACCTTTTGATAGAGTAGCGTAATTACTTAATAACGTGTATATTATTTTATCGGAATTGTGACTGCTCTTAATTATTTTATTTTATTGCAGTTTTCCAAACTATTTTAATTCATGACCTCACTTCCGCAACGAATTGAGAGCTAGTTTACACCATCGTAGGTATACAAACTGGAAAGATTCTTCCGGATTGCGACAGAATTTAGTCTTTGTTTTGCTCAACCCTCTCATTTAGGGTTGCGTTCACAGAGAACAGTTTGTGTTTCATTCTCTCCTGAAAAATTTGCAAAGTGGAGTTAAAACAACGTTATTCTTGACAGACGACATGTTGTTTTTTTTCCTTCTAACTTATTGATTTTGGTGGTGAACAATGGTTTTGAATACAAATTTGGGCTTCCCACCTTAACACTGGTTGCTCTCAAGCGGAAAAAAAGCAAAAAAGAAAAACGACGGTGGTCCAAGGAGTAGTACAAAATGAGAAACCGCTTCACTCATGATTCATGAACATTTGCTAAATTTTCTGCGTGTTTCAGAACCAGAGGACTACAGGAACTTTTTGAGAATGAACCAAGAAAGTTTTAATTATCTACTTGAGTTAGTACGCCCTGACATCGAGAAGAAGGATAAAAATATGCTTAAAGCGATTCCTGCAAGTCAGAGATTGTCTATCACATTAAGGTACCTAGCATCTGGCATAGATTTAGAAGACCTGAAATTTACCTCAGACTCTGGAGTTGATCATAATGAAAACTTGCTCAGCAATTACGAAGGCATTGAAAGAAAACATTCATGTAATTATTTTCCAAGTAAATCTCTTTATATTTTAAGGAACAGAAGAATGAATTACAATTTACAATTAGAGGCACAAGTTCACATTGAGGTAAATGATTAGAAGAACGTAGCAGCATTTCCTTCATTATGCGTTTCATGATGATACGAAGTAGTAAGTGAAAGGCTTTCACTTGGACGCGAAGTTTACAGTGGGTGTGCCGAGTTGGAGTACCGTTGCCAATTATTTGAAGAAGATGATGATGATAAAGGTGGCAAAGTTGACCAGCGAGGGGACATTAGAAAACGCACTCCTTCCCTTGTCAAAGTGCTTATTTCTGCTTCAAAAAGCGTGTTGTTTATGATTTTTTTTGCGAATCGTTGGTGATCCGGATGTAACTTGTAATTTGATAGCCCACCCCTTAGCCAGAATATCCTCTTCAGTCTCACGTCGCTTGAAGTATTCAGCCGCTAGTCCCACTAATTGTTCAGTGCTGTCTAGCTCACCTTTCCTTTTATTATCCGGCTTTTTAGGAGAAGCTGGAGCAGACGTCATAGTCTCGACGGACTGACTGACGGAAATTGCCCTAAAGGCCTAAACGATTAAGCGCCTTCTTCAACCGCTTGAGTCATTCAAACTTTCTATCAATCACCGTCAATGTTTGCTTCAAGCGGGTTTCTAAACGATCAATCACGCTTGATGCAATCGATTGACTCAAGCTTTTGGTCAAAATGATTGATCGTCTAAAGCGTCCTTTACATTTTTCGATTTTTTTTAGTTGAATTAATTTGAAAAACATTTTCCAATAATAAAAATGTAATCTGTTTTTTTTGCCAAGTCAGATTTATTAATAATTAGTCTGTGCTAATATTGTTTCAGGAGTTACTTTATCTTTGCATTAAAGTAAGTTGTAAGTAAAACTTATTTAAAAATTTCCTTTGCTAAAAGGAATGAAAGATTTTTAATTTAAATATTAATTAAAAAAATATTTGGAAAAATACGTTTCTTTGAAGAATTGCGGTTAAATTTATTTATTTATTTCATCTTGCAGTTATTTGTAAAATCTGTGAAAATTGCTTATACTACATAATTTGAAATTAACAGTTTCAAAAAGCGTATAAACTTTAGGGTTAGGTCAAGTGCTACACCAAAGGGACGAATTCGTGCTTAGACTGCAATATAAAAAATAAAAGTCGGAGTTGTAAGACATTTCAAATTCAATTAGAAACAGGAGATATAAGACAAAGTGAAGTCTATTTGTTAAACCCGTTCAGAATATATTTTCCAATACAGTTAAATTATGTTGTTATGTTTAATATCTTTGATTAAATAAATAATAACGAAATCTTTAACTGTCGGTTAACCTGTTTGACGATTTTTTCGGAAGAAAATTAAATTGCGTATAAACACCATATGTACAAAAGAAACCATTCCATACCTGTATACGTCAATGCGGTTTTGATATTGATCAAGACCGGTCTTGTATGATTTTTGTTAATTTGGATGGGTACGGTCTTACAATTAATTTGTTTAACCATATTGGGGCCATAGTAAATGAAAAAAAGACGTGCACTAGAAAGTGGAATGAATAATTCCTAAATTGCAAATTTCTTTTCCGTAGTACCAAATGCGTCTAAAACAGGTAAACTTTCCCCAAAAACAGTGAAAAAAAATGAACACAATGTTCGAATATTATTCGAACGCGGTCACTATCTTTTACTGTCTGACATAAAATTTGTGTGATAAGTGTCAGATCTAAACGTACCTTTAGGTTGATTGCTTGAAAATAAAATAGTGAAAGTCGTGATCCCATTCCTGCAATTCCTCTAATAATTTTGTATCTGCAATTTGTAATATTACTTAAAAAATTATGTTTGCTCCTCCGTGAAAAAATCGTACGGACGCCTAGGTGTGAAATTATAATCATCAATCGTCATGTGAATTTTATGAACTTCGGGACCATTTGTGACGTTCGTGAGCTGACACCTGACAGTAACGTCAGTACTAGTTAGTACACAAAAGTGAAAAGATGGAAATTATTAACAAGTTCTTCGGCGTTTATCAATTTAAAAATGAAAATTAATAAATAATTTTTGTACAAATGTGCTCCTGATGAGTGTCTGTAATCACGAAATGCTACCTGGAAATACCAATAAGTTCTGGTACGTGGTCAAATAACCCAAAAATTTTCAAGTAATTTATAAACTTATAAGTTATAATAAACAACTTACTAATTTTTAAATTGTATTAGAACCAATCTGTAATTTGTAGATAATCAATCAAATAGTAAAATTCCATTTTATGAATATAAAATTTAATAAAGTGCAAAACATTTAAACAACGCGTTGTTGATTTTTATTACTTATAAAAAATAATTACCTTGAAAACTTACATGGCCAGTGTGATAAATCAAAATTTTAACAATTTTAAAAGAATTTCTTAACCTTTCAGGTAAAACTTAGATAAAATATAATGCTCTTATCACTCGTAGTTTATATTTCTACGTTATATTTGTGTCTTTCATTTTTTCTCTAAAATAATTAGGGAAGCAGGAATTTGCAAAAATAAGTTTTTACACGTTAATATCCTATGTTCGCCTAACTCATTCAGCACCCGGTATATTTGTTATAGGATTTCATAACGAATAAGATCAATGGTAGAGTCCAAATTGTACAACGACAATTGGGAAATTAAAGAAACCTTAAAATCTGTTGCAGCATTTGCAAACGATAGGTCAGTTTAGTCATTTTTTTTTAAAATCCAGTCTCCACTATCACTGATTTGTAGTTGTCTTAGTGTAATTTAGTTTTACTTTTGGCCCTAAAGTTGCTAACGTTTTAACTGACTTTGTCGACAAAAAAAGGCAACAAATTTTAATTAACGCAGTTAGTACCCCCCCTCCCATAAACAGTTGATGAAATCCTTCACTGTTCTGCTATAAAAACGGTGCTGTGTAACGAAAATAAAATCTTATCATTTACGTTCTTATACCACTGAGGCGCACGAATGTTTATTATGTAAGGTTTATTATGTAAATTGGGAAGAAGTCTCATACAATTCAAACTTCGAAAATATTTTAATACAAAATATTCAAAAAACAATTGGCCAGCCTTTTGTGTTAAGCCTCTGAACCTAGGCGGGAAAAGTCTACCACCGCTCGCTTCGCTCGCGGCATACCGACCACCTGCCCCTAAGAGATACATTACTTATATACCCAAAATTTCCCACTCTACTATCAAGAATGGTGGAGTCGGTTTCCGAATGTCTACAGAACTCAAATCGCATTTTTTCACTACCACAAGCACATACGTAAATGTCAAAAAAAAATTTGACAATTAGACTTAGTAAATTTTTTGAAACTATTTGCCAACTTTTCTTTTGTAGTTTATTCTGTAAAATGTTTTAGCCCTGTGGCCCAAATCGCAGTTGATGAGCGGATAGACGCATATCTAAAATTAAAAATAAACTTCAAAATCATTCTCTAACAAAATATAATAAATCCGATTTTTGCATCCTTATTAAATAAGAAAATAAAACACTTATCGTTCAGTTAAAGATAGTGCAACAGCGGTCGTGCAGAACTCCGCCGCAATTTATGTTTTTCTTCATCTTGTTCAACGAACAAACATCAATTTAAACTAACTCGTTCCAGCATAATAACGTAAAAGTTTTTGGATGCGTAGAGTGCAAAAACTGCCATTTTGGAAGCTAGAAATGCTGGCAAGCCACAGATAATCTTGTACAAAGCTGATAAATTAAAAATCAATTTTTATTACTTCAATCGACCATAAATGTTTTATTTTAATACTTACATTAAAATATTGATGTTACTTTTTAGTAACTCATATTATATAATTTAACAACTTAATATTCATAATACTGAAATTTCTATTTCAGACATAGACGTCCGTACGACTTTTGCACGGAGGGATGAACATAATTTTTTAAATATTACAATTCGCAAATTCAAAATTATTTGAGAAATTGCAAGACCGGGATATGCATCACATGCATATACTGGAAGTATGCCGACCGTAATAATTATGACGTAACATTTTGAACTACTGCAGATAGTTACTCGTTTTCAAGATATTTTTTTTATAGTTTTTCGATAAACATTAAAAAGCGCACTTACTAGATGAAATTTTGGTAAATTGGCTTAGCATTAGTTTGAATTTATCTACATAGCTTACCGAATCGAATTTTATACATTCACATCATTAGAGAGCGCTCTATCACTTAAGTACCTACAAGGCACGCATTTCTTAAGTTCAAAGAAAGTAAGTGCTTATTATATTAACTAATTATGCTAAACATGTTGCCTAATCTAAATTTAAATTAACTATTCTGAACCTTGCCTTGGGTTTAAATGCTTGCTGAATAATATAATTTTTTAGACTTGATTAGTTTGTTAATTAGTTTTCAAAACGTATTGCTTTAATTACCATTTCTTCTAATTTATCCTGGACGATGCAGACGTCTGCTTTAGGTAGATATTAAGTTTACTAGTAAACAAGTTACTTTAGCAATCGCAATACGACAAAGTTTGTTGATGAGCAAATGCATTATAATTATCTATTTAATCAAAACTTACCTAAATATATTATTCCTGTTTGTTAACGCAAATTAATTAAAAGTACATTTTGTTTGTATTTTCATGGAAAAGTACAATTTTTAAATTAAATAAATTTATCTCCGAAAAAATAAATCCAGCTTTTAATTTCAATTGTAAATTTATGATTACCTATTTACTGTTAGTGTAAGAAATTTTAGTGTAAAACCTTTACATCAAATAAAATTTATTTTGATTAATTTTATGTATCACCATTTTATGAACAGCATAAATGACGCGCATGAAGAGATTACAAAGATTTTGGATTTAAAATTAATTTTAAAATTTGAGTTTTGAACTTCTTGAACTTGATAATTTGAACTGTAAGTTGATATATCCGTTATTTCTATTATTAAAATTACTATTGGTTCAAATAATATGATATAACTGGAAATCGCTTTTAAATAAACATCAACTGTATATCGATATGAATTTATACATAAATACGTAAACATCAAACTTTTATCATAACATCAACAGCGAAATAAATTTTGTAAAATGTTATATAAATTTGAACGCTCCCTTACAATTCTCGGTGTTGAACAAAAATTTAATTAATTATGAAAATTCTAATTTAGTTGTTACATTTGTTCAAACTGAAACTCAAAGTGAAATAAAATATGGGTCGAATAATATTATTATCTATTCGCTTTTTTTATGATAACATAAAATTTGCTAACCAAAATTAACACAAAGCCACCACCTTCACTAAATTAATTAACTTCGTAATAAAGGCAAATATTAAACTTTTGTTACATTTGCAATGTTTTCATTCGAAAGGCAAACGTTGATGTCACTAAATTATAAATTAGTTTATACCTGATAAATTTCACCGCTTTATCAACCAATGTCAGCAACATAAACGCATTTTTTTTCCAATTTAGCATCCAATTTTGAATAAGTAATTACCTATCAGTAATAAATTTATAAAGTAGTAATATACAAAATGGTTCCAAATATTGAATAAGTTTTACTTTTAAAAGCATTATAAAATATAAAATAAATTAGTTTTTTAATTCTAAAAAGGGTGCACTGTAGAAAATGTACTTGAAATATTTTAAGATTTTCATTCAATTGACAATCCGTTAAATTTACCAACGTAAATTGACGTAAGGTAATAGAAACTGTTCCACCATAGACATATTTTCCCTATCTAGACTATAAACATCGTATAATAACAAAATCAAAAATCTGAATTACAAAATTCTGTCTTATTTTTTTGAAAATTGGCAACCAGTTGCTGTCTCGCTTTTATATTTTCCGTGCATTTCATTAGATTACAAAGAAAATATAGCTTTAGAAATAGTGACGTCAGTTTTTGTCAAGAGTTTTTTTTAACAATCAAATTATAAAACTTTTTTATTTAAAGTAGTTGAATTCAGTCGATCGGAAATTCGTTGTTCTTTTTATCATTCAACTTACGGATCTCCATTAAACTTCTACAATTTTGCCCAAATCTGTTGCAATTTTAACAAAAGTTTTGATTTACATTTTTTCCTATTACTAATATTTTGATAAATTTATATTCACGTGAAAATTAAAATTAAATAATTTTAGCTTATTTCCAGTTTGTTTACTCCCACATAAAATAAATTCAGAGGTATTTTAATTATAAAATTTATTAATGTATTAATTTAACATTTACAATTTGTTAGTAAAAATTAATTTGTATTGGAAGTCATGTTTTACAGAATCGCATCACTGGATATATCAATTATTTAATTTTGAATTATTTCGAACAAATGAGCCACAAACTAAATCTTTTTTTTTAATATTGCGCCATTTAGGATTGATCATTGTGGTTGTATTCTCTCAATCAATTGTTAAAAAATCGGAAACTATGAATTTGTAAGCACGAAAAATGCATTATATTTTTGTTGTTTTTCGAAAGCCTTCTGTTTATAAATTGAAGCGTATAAATCGAGACTGGAGGTAGCAAATTTACTTATCGTTAAACATGGCGGACTTTAGTTTCCGCTTCAAGGGAGAAAGCACTGCAAATACTAATTAATTTTAACAGTGAATACATAGCAATTATTATATTAAAAAATAACTGTTCGGTAAAACAATTCAGTTAACGAACTAGTAGCATTTGTTTAAGAACAATAAATAAAAACAAAAAGAATTTGTGTGTAAATGAGGAGCAGACTTTCTTATTACCTGCTTGACGCAGGTGCAGTATATCCATTTTCTGAAATTTTCAGAAGAGCAGTAATAGTATATTATACACCGAGGGAGTAAAGTGCCACTTTTCGTCATGAGGGTAATGGTTTTTACCCGAGACGCAGTCGAGGGGGAAATTTACCCAAAGGACGAGAAGTCACTTTACTCCCGAGCGCGAATATACTATTTTTTGTTTTTCCGCTATAAATCGATTATTTCTATATCTCGAAGTTTAATTTCGTCAACTGCTCGAATTTCTAGAAAAATTTGTTAAATAAAATTTAAGTTTTCAAAAATACAAAGCGGTTTAGGTAGTCGATCTTTCTTGAAAATAACCATAAACTTTATTATGCCTACCCCAGATGTGGTAGTTTGCGTAACATGATATCATTGTCAAAGTACCGTATGCATTTTTGGAATCTTAGACGTAGTAATAAATTTGATTTTTTTACTTTTCATCCCGCTGTTTTACTTTTCGTCCCGCTACTTTACTTTTCGTCCCGCTACTTTACTTTTCGTCCCGCTCCTAAGTAAACTGGCACTTTGCTCCCGCAAAAGTGGGAGTAAAGTGACCGCTTTACTCCCGGAAAGACAAAAAATACGTTATCAAAGAAGTAATTTTTGCAAAAGTAAAACTAAACTATGAAGTATCCATAAATGGGGCAAATATTAGATTGACGGTTTTGCAAAGCAGCTAAAATATTTATTTAACAAACTGCATATGGGGCATTCCACACCAAATCGACCACTTTTGAACCCGACCTCTTTTGATTTTCCTGAAATTTTTACATATACTATCCCACCAAAAACAGTTTTGTGAATTTTTTCAAAATTTTTTACTCAACCCAAAAAAAGTTTCAAATTTTTAGAAAAACTGATGTTTTTTCTTCAAACGATCATAACTATTTCAAAAATTAACTAATCGGAACGTTTTTTTTGTTTTTTTTGTCTTTAAACGTACTTTTCAGGAAAAAACACAAAAAAAATATTCATACTTGTATTCTACAAAATTTTTCATTTTTCGGAAATAATCATTGATTTCTCAAATTTTTCCACTTTTGAATTTTGATTTTTTTATTTCAAAAAACCTCTGATTTATTCCGCGTATAACAACGCAAACCCCATAATGGGCCGACGTTTCTTTCCATTTTTTTTTGTTTAATTAAAAAATGTTTTGTTTTATTTTTCCGCAAAAATATTTTTCAATTAAACAAAAAAAAATGGAAAGAAATGTCGGCCCATCATGGGGTTTGCGTTGTTATACGCGATATAAATCAAAGTTTTTTTTGAAATAAAAAAATCAAAAATTAAAAGGGTCGAAATTTGAAAAATCAATGATTATTTCCGAAAAAATGAAAAATTTTGAAGAATACAAGTTTGAATATTTTCTTTATATTTTTTCCTGAAAAGTACGTTTAAAGACAAAAAAAAAGTTCCGATTAGTCAATTTTTGAAATAGTTATGATCGTTTGAAGAAAAAAACATAAATTTCAGGAAAATCAAAAGGGGTTGGGTTCAAAAGTGGTCGATTTGGTGTGGAATGCCCCATATGCATTTTGCCCAATGTACAAAAAACAAAGTGCAATTTCTTCAATAAATTTTTGTTATATATTATAATTCATTTATAATGAAATGTTTCTTTATTAAATTATAATGGGGATTAATGATGTGTTACGTGATTATAAACAAGACCATTTTGAACGTAATACTAAAATTTTTTCTCAAAGAAACTCATGTTATGAAGCACAGACAGTTGATTACATTTTCTTAATTATATGTTACCCATTAACAACCAAAGCGACTCAGAGACATGTAAAGTGTCGTCTGGCGTAGTTTCACTTGCTTATTAATATTTACCGCGTTCAGAATGCTAAATCCTGCAACTATTTGATCTTTTAGTATATCACGTTTCAAATGCGAACCCAGGAAGCATTAAATTAAGCTATATTAGCTACTACCACTTTCCTAACCTAAAAAATTACCACTTTACTTGTAAAGCTACGTCGGTATATCACATTTATAGTTAATTTAAAGTCTTAAAATGTCAGCCATTGTATGGAAAGAAAAATTGATTTTTCGAAAATTCGATGTAAAATTTAGGCACCTTCGAGTATTTTCAGTTAAATATAATTTCAACCTTATCAAGAAAGATATGTCTAAAATATATTAACAACGTGACCAGTAAAAAGGGTTTTTTTAACTAATGGAATACATAATTTAATTTAAATTAGAGTTATAAAAAAACTCAATAAACACGCTCAACTATAAACGCGTTTAATGACCTTTTTTCCAATTGCTACACTTTCTGCAATTCAGTAAACTTTTACAACTTTATGATTGCAAAACGTGCTGGACTATACTAAGTAGTTGATTTAATGAAAAATTGATTTCTGATTTGCAAGCTTCTCGTAAAGTTTTTATGAATACTCAAATAAAATTACTGGAGAAAAATCTAAATTTAAGGTTTACTGTACTGGTATAACTAATAAACTCGTTTACTGTTTATTAAGCCAATAAAAAAGTCTCACAAATTTTAATTTTTGTTTTAGTATAAAAACAAATTCACTTTACCTGCACATTACTTCTAAATTTCATTTTTGACTATACCCAGCTCGTTGACGGATATAAAAATGATTGCGTAAAGAAATAATACAATTACCATGAAATAAAAATTTTAAGATGATCTTTTACTCTTTGGTGTCTAATAAATGAATTTTTTGTCTACTTGTTTTGTATTATTTATTGGCAACTAGAGCCGATTCTGTTACATCTATTCATATTCTCATTACACAATTAGTTGCATTTGAATCGTCATAGTTAGCCTTTCGCGAAGATTAGGTGGATCATCGGGGGTGCACAATGCCGCAGACTTGAAAAATATGAAGAAAGATTATTAAATTATTAAAAACTTGTTGAAGTCATCTGCAGGTCATCCCCAAAAGATTGAACAACTAAATAAACCTGCTTTTCAGAAATATGTTCTGAGGAAGCTTTTTCAATTGACCCACAATTGAAACAAGCTTCTAAAAATGTAAATAATAAAAATTGCAGAGTAAAGTCAATTTCCAGGCAAGACATTTATTTGAATTTGTAGAAAGCTTTTAGATAAAATCAATGTTTTAAAAAACTAAACAGATTTTCTTTCCAATTTAAATTTTATTAAATGATTATTTACATTATACTTGTTTAACTGTTAACTCGAAAGTTTAATTTCCAAGTAAGAATAACACATTTAGACACAAGTTGCAAAGTTCCAATTTTCTCAAGTGGTTTAAAACCACAATTACAAGAACTTGCGTAATTCTGAATAATAGTTACTTCAGAGATAAACAGGGTAGAAAATTTTTCCTTTGCTTCCATTTGTTTTGCAAAAATGCAAGTGGTTAAAATATTAGAAAAGATGTAATTGCACGTTGACTTTGTTTGGAAAAATTATCATGGTAAACTTTCATTAAAAGCAGAGTTAGTTTAAGTTTCGACAAGGTTTCTGTGATCCACGCAAGGATCCGTTTCCAAGGATACACCTGCATAATTTATTCCGTTTAAAATTTCCTTTGATGTTGAATATGTTAATTTCGTGTATGTTTTTAGTAATTTAATTAGTTGCTTTCTAACTGACATACAATGTCTTTTTAAACCTGGGATTTTTTTTATTTATTATTAAATGCCAATCAAACCCGCTTATGGAAAAAAGTATTAATAATTTTGTAGAACCATAACCGTGAAGAAAGCTGTTAGTAGCCAGCAGAAAATCATAAAATCAAGCCAAACGATAATGGCAAACTCGAGCCATTATCTTGCAATAAATCTCCCTTACGAGACTAATGAAACAGAAAGCTTTCCACTTTGACAGTAATTGTAATAGAACTTTCCGAAAGAGTGTATAAATATAAATAGTAATAAGAATCTCAAGTACATACTAACCAAATTATAATTATTGTTTTTAATAATGTTCTATGGGCTTTGTGTAAATCTAACTAATTGTTAATAAAGACTAACTTGAAGCGCTTAAAATTTTGTTAGAGCAGAAAAATTACTTTTTTATAAATTATTTAGGAAGATTAGGGGTGGAAATGATGCGATAAAATTTAATAAACCCCACAATAGATCTACCACTGTTACTTGAACGCACATAATCCAACACATCTGTCTAAATCTAAAGCTCTAAACTTTTCCGTATCTCAACCTATCGATGATATTTCACGAAACTGAATTCAATACAATACCGTAGTACCTACCACATTTTTTTATTTGATTTTTAAAAATGGAATGCAATGATATTTTATAGAATCATAACATCGAAGATTATTGTTTAATGGTGTAAAAAAGAAACTACATGGCAAAAAATGGAAAACTGTTTTTCTTTCTCTTTCGCGGTTATCCGCGAGGTTCCTCGCTAGAAAAATAAGGAAACAATCAGTCATGATGTATAAACGCAACTGTCATACCGCACACCCTTATGGTATTATAAAGTAGGACACATTTTAAAAGATTATTTACGTTACCTACAAAAATGGAATATTGTGCTCGCTAAAATCTTGGAAAATCAATTTTGTTTTAGCTGAAGTAACCAGAAGAAAACTCGATTATACAAATTTCAGTAGTTGTAATAAAATTGTAATAATTAAATAAACCAATTTAAATAATAAATTTGTTATAAAATAAACACGGAGGAGTCGAAATTTGTAGCATAGTTTAATTATAAGATTGTTAAAAGCTTGGGCACACACTGCATAGGTTTAATTTAATTCGTGCACATATTTGTATGATTAAATGCAAATTAAACAAAATTGACTTTATTACATCAAAAATATTTAAATTATTGTACGTTTTTAGTTCATTAATTTAAGCACAACAAAGCAAGAAACAAAAACCTATTTATTAATTAAGTGGGTGTTGATCACCCACTGGGACTGCAAATCGGGGTGAGACTCCCTTTCTGAAGTTCAACTTCGCACCCCCTACTGAGTTTTCTTACACTACACACGATTTTCCTAAGTCTACAAAATATTTTCCTTTTTGTTCATTTAAACATTTTGGCATCTTAGAAAATCATGTGGGGCTCAAGAGACCCAAAACTTTTTTCTTTCAAAAACCTAAGTTTCAAATTTTTTTTTAAAACAGATCAACTAATTTATTAGGGAGAGGAAATGCAATTATATGATTTCCATGAACAGTTGGTTTAATTGCATTCTATGCTTTAATCTTACATGGCGCCCTATCGTTCGTAATATGTACATCAAATTAAAATATTTAGATGATTAAATTTGGAGTAAAGAAAACCAAAATCGAATTATAAGTTGCTGATATTAATAGTTCTCAGTTATATTAACGTACCAAACCCGATAATCACACAATAATTTTGGCTAATAATTATTATCAAAAGTGTGTTGCTTAGTAATTGCCCGAAGCCCCCGACGTAACTGTGTTCGACACTAATAAAACTAAATTTGTGACTTTGATGACTCTAATTGACTATTTCTGCAGCTAAAAAGCATAAGATGGTGAAAGTTCTAAAAAGTAAAGTTCTGATACTAAATCATGACAGGGATGACGCTAATGTGCAGAAACGAAAATTAGTCGGCTCCATTTACACGACAGTACTAGCACGTTATACCTTCACAACCCACCACGATCTTTTGGGTCTTCCACGGTTTCCTTTTTCTGGGGGTACCGACTTAAGCAACCTCTTTGGCCTCTTTGTTTTCCATTCAAATCTTAGCAGATTTCCAAACTACCTCAAAACCCCTTTCCGATTCTTTGAGTTGCTTTTCCATTTGTGTTCATTTTCGTTCTTATGTGTTGCAGGTGGGACATCCTGGCACTTCTAAGCAGGTAGTCAATTTTGACTGCCTTTAGTCGTCTTTGTATGTCTGCATTTGGACTCCAAACTTCCAAAACATAGCCATTCCAACTCTTTTTTTACTTTCTTTGGAGATATTTTTGTCCCACCACATTTTCGATGCTCCTATGATTTTCCTGGTTTGCTGAATACGATTTCAAATTTTTTTAGTCCCCAGACTCTCTATATTGGTAATGGCTCCGAGATACTTAAAACTC
This sequence comes from Rhagonycha fulva, assembly GCA_905340355.1. NCBI lineage: Eukaryota > Metazoa > Arthropoda > Insecta > Coleoptera > Cantharidae > Rhagonycha > Rhagonycha fulva. The sequence goes on from HG996559.1 coordinate 9,642,237, forward strand.
TACACCTGCTCAACCTACACCTGCTTAATGTGGACCCTATCCTACTGTGCCATCACCACCTGTTCATCTGCAAAACTTAATGTAAACAAATGTTCATCAATAATTTGAACAGCCATGCCTTCACAGTTTTTGACCTGTCTTCACAGACAGATGGGCACAGAGCTGGTTCTCCTCTTTCACTAAATAATCTGAAGGCCAGGCAAACAGGGTTGACCCTAGCCAAAAGCAGAAGAAGAAGCGAGGTTAGATAGTCGTTGATCAATTTTCACGCTTGAAGTGTTCTCGTTGTACAATTCCTGCATTATTTTAATTAACGACGGTTTTATGTTCATACTTTGCAATACTTGCCAAAGTTTACATGTGGGTACCGAGCCAGGCTTTTTCTAAATCTGTAAAGACCAACCCAAAAGGAGAGAACAGCGCAATTCTTCCATCCTCCCATCAGACGAGTATAGTCAGCAGATCGATTTGTGACTATACATAGTTGTTTTACATCCGATAGGTAGCTTGCTAGACTGACCTTCAGATGTGCCTGTAGCCCTGTTTTTTTGTTAATGGTGGCAATTCATCAACTCAGCACGGAGACTTTAAACCCGGTATCCCGCATTCGCAGTTGATCACGCTTTAGCTGCAATGCAATGACCGTTTAGAATTATTTTGGCATTATTGGGCTATAAAAATTTTCCAATTTTTAATAGGCTTATAAAGTTTTTTATAAGTTAAATTCGTCTGAGGAGCTTCAATACAAGCGAAACACGTGTCATGGATTACGAACTACGAAAATTATATCCATACTTTCAATTAGCAGTTTAATTTGTTTTTAAAAGATATTTCAATAATATTTTGATTAGACCAAAACTATTTAATGTATATTTGAATAAAATATTCAGATTATTTTCATCGTAAGTGCAGCAGAGTAACTAGGAGAGCGCATAAAATATGCAAGGTCGTAATTTGATCAAAACTGAATACTGACAAATTACTCAAATAAAACTTGTGATAAAATGAAAAACGTTTAAATTCAAAGCCCTTTGGCAGACTAGAAGAAGGTAATATGCAGAAATTGAATCAGACAGTAATATGGATTTACTGGAGAGAATATTGTTGAACATTTACTGGAAGATGTATGTATGTATACTATGTATTATTGTGATTGCACTACAAAGCTTTCTCACTTTGCCTGTCATGTCGTGCTTCGGCATAATGTGACAGAAAGTTTAGTAAAATAAAGAAGATTTGTAAAATAAATTTACAGGGTGTAACTAGTTGACCCAAACTATACTAGATTACCAACTACTCATCTTAATTTATGAGCTCAAAGTATCAGCTGTATAATACGGCTCATCTATCATTCCACCTGATCATGACAATAACCTTAAAAAATATGAATGATAACCTAAAAATGTGTCCTGTTTCGGCATTGTAACAAAAGTAACCAAAAAAATCTTGCAGTCGAGTTAACCACTCCAAAGCACCCAGTGCTTGACTACGGTCCTGGAAATCAAGTTATTCATTTTCGTTATTTAATTGCTCTAATTATTATCATTATTCAACATTTACAGCTTTTCATTGTAGCTACCTCATTTTTCTGCTCGAGTGAAAGCTACTTTATTCTTTTGAGCATATTTTGGTAAAATTTGTCACCTGGAAATTAAATTCATTTAATTTTGGCAACCCATTTTCAAGAATTAACAAAGGAAGGTTACACACCTTAATTAATTTTGTTTTATTTACCTGTCAAAATTCTTTTGATAGAATTTTTTTAGAAAACCACTAAAAATCTTTTTGTTTTGTCTTGGAAAGTGCTTCGTTGCGTTAGTGCAAATAGGCACGTGAAAGACACAAGTTTTGTTTTTATTTCCAGTAATCCTTCGCCATTCAATACTTTTGTGTTTTGCTTGTTTCTCAATATTAATACATTCGTCATGGACCAGGTAAAAAATAGTAAACTTGGAACTACACTTAGAAGAGAATTCTATTTTGATATCAAAATAAAACTGTTTTCTACCCCGTTCCCGGTTTTAGTACCCGGCTCTCGGGTACTAGAAATAAAGGCTAGCTGCACATAATATCTGTGATGCTCAAATACGCAATTCCAACTTTTGTAAAATTTCCTTGCATGCTACTCCATTCAACGCTGATGGTAAGTTGATGAGACTCAAGCGTAAAGGGGTTGTTGAATTTTCAAAAATGGGATTCGAATTGAGATGAGAATTTCAAATTTAGTAGCTATGAGACTAAATCAGATCAACCAAATTCCATTCCAGCGTGCACCAATTGTTTTTCAAAAAGCCAGCATTAAAGTATTTTCAGAAAACAAACGAAGATTTCGTGTATTTATTTTAAATTTTGTTGCCAGTTTCATTATTATTAATAATTATTATTTTAACGTTAATTATTCCATTTGGTTTTGTAATCAATGTAAAATTTTATTCCTGACAGCCTATTAAATGGGAAGAGTTCGCAGCTAATTTTAGAAATTACCACCTTAATAATATCGTATTCATAAAATATTTACATAATATTTGAGAAGAGAAATATTTTTATAACAAACAATTTTAATCTCTGCTTTGCAATAATTTGGAGAATTCAAAGAAACCAACTTTAAATAATTACAAGTTACAACTTTTGAAAGAAAAGCAAAATAGCTGTTGATTGTTGTCGCTAAATAATGAAAGGACAATAAACTTAAAATCAGCAAGGAAGGCTACAAAATTAAACTTAAAAATCACAAAATATTTCATGTTGAACTCAATATTACTTTATTTAAAGGAAAGCTGCGAAACAACCGATTGCAGATTTTCCGTCAGTCTCGTGAGAACGAAAAGAAAGAAAAGTGCAATTATTAATACTTTGCATTGACGGTAAGTACTCATCGTCTTTCCGCAATGGTGTTGAGCATCAATCCCATTTTGCAATGAGAAAATCTCTACGTATAGCAGAGTACAGTTTTTACAATGTTCGCTATTGTAAAATAAAGCCAATTTGGATATTACGACAACGGAAAGCTTTAATAATTGAAAGTGACAGTGGATAAAAGTAGTAACTGACTTATACGTAGAAAAGAGTTTTATTTATTTGAAAAATAATGGCGTTAAAGTACTAAACTCATTAAAACGATGTTATTTAACAATTATAAAATTATTGCGTTCCAAGTAACCAATTAAGGTGGTATTAACTTTTAATTCTTCTATTGCCACGAGCATAAAATGAACCTTCAGAAAGTCTCACTATATTTTAATATCTCGTCTCTATGAGCTTTAAAGTTAAATTCAATAAAGACACTTAACTCAAAACGTCTATTTAGCATAATACCTTTCCAAATCATGACATCACCACCACCGTGATATTCTTAGAAATTTTTGGATTCCTTATGCATTTAAAATTTTCATAATTAATAAATTTTAACATTTGTGTTGCCAATGCTTTTATAAAATTTTGTGATCTGGATATGTGCACACGTCGAAAGCGCCGCATTTTCGATAATGGATGTCCAGCAACACAAAGAAAAGAAATAAATACGAGTAGTTTCTGAACTAAAACCATGTTGTCATCTGTTAAAGAAATGATAATAGCTTACCCCAATTATTACTAAAAAATCAATAATCAAAGAGAATTATATCTGTTAAAACTTCAAGTGAACCGTTGCCTTCTCAACGAGGTTATTAAATCTTAAGTAATTACACTCACCATAGCATTAAATTTTAGGGTCCCAAAATATCAAAAAACTTAGAAATTTGTTCTTTGAAATTAAAATAAATTATGAGTTAAAAACTTTCGGTTAGTTTTTCAAAATCCGACCATAATTTCGCATCTGAGACTGGCGCAAATGTCATCAAACCGAGCCAATATTACAGTGTAAATTTGGAAAATAAAGAGCAAGTTATTTTACTTTAATTATAATTTAGTATTCGGTGATTTAAATAAAACTAATTAATAAAATCCACATGTGTTAATTTTAGTCAAAACACATTCATTCTTTTCATCGTTTCCTTGACAACTAAGATCTTTGTTTTAAGCTCCGTGCAAATCATAATAAAAAAATTATCTGAGAATCAAAAAAATTAGGCTTTCTAGAATGTAAAGAATGCAAAAAATGTCCTGTTATATTATAATAATTAAAGAAAAACAAAAAAGTGCAATTAAAATTATTATATTACATGTCTGCACGCTTTTTACCTCTATAAAATTAGTTTTTAAATAAATTACCAAGTTTAATAAAATTTATACATTATTATGTAGTTTCCGGATTGCATAATATAATTTTGCAATTAAATAAAAAATAATTAAAAATATTTAATTGGCATGAGTAAAAATAACATAATAGAACTTTGAAGATAAATAAAAGGAACATAAACTCAGATTAATTGTAGAAAAGAATATTTTCTAGAGAAATAAATTTTTTATTACTTTTTCATGTACTAAAATTGGTTTGATTATGTTATTTAAGATTTTAGTTTTCAATTTTATAATCTCTTAAATTATATACTCCAGTGGGAATTTACACGTTGTAATTTATCAAATTTATGAATTACTTCAAGTTACAATTTATTTCAAGGTAGAACGTACAATAAATTTCTTCCAGAAATGCTAAAAATCTTTTTATCCTTAAATGTTTAGTTGAATTATTTACGACATTTTTATTTTGTAATTTGTAACAGATAGTGGAGACAAACTTTCACGGATAACATAATTGCAATATAAAATTTTCCGATTTGGAAAAAATTCAATTATATAACAAAAAGTAAATTTGCGATAAACTTTAAGCACTTCTGAAAGCTTCTAGTTGGTTACATTTGCTGTTATTTTCTTTTACTGACTTTTTTCTTAAACATTTGTTATGAATTATGATATATTCATAACAACTGAAAGAATTACTTGAAGAAAACGTTCAATAATTTAAATTTTAAAACGGCGTTCACAATGAAGTGAAGTCTTGCCTTACTTCGGTTGAAAAGTGGCAAGCGCCAATCAAAAAGAATAATTTTTAAATCATAGGAAAGGATAGGAGAAAATAATTTAATCTAATTGGCGCTTTACGGCACCACGTCAGTACTTACAAAAATGGTTAAAAATACGTCCGTCATTAAGGGTTAATCACATTTCATTCTTTTTTTCGGTTAATTTAATCTCAATATTGTTTCAAATAACATTAAAAATGCAACCCTAAGCTTATCAAAAAATAAAGAATATAAAAAGTTTTAATAGAAAGTTTATCAACCACGATAATTTTGCAAATTTTAAATATTCCACGACTACAATAACCAGTTTTTGAAAACTCGCAAGGTAGATAAGGATGATTTAATATAAACGATAATCGCATTCTTCGGAAGGTACCTTACAATTTGCTCACCTCTTATCTCACTTTACTAATTTACATTAATCCTTATGTAAACTACCCTTAAACACGGTTGTTTGCTACACAAGCAATTATTAGGATTTTGTAAATTACAATAAATGTCAGGTTGGTTAATTTATGCTAGCTATGAATGCAAAAAGTTTCAATTAATTTTATTGTTAAAATCGCTAAATCCACGTAAGCTATGGATTTCAAACGTAATTACGGTTCCACTTTTCAAGAAAAGAAGAATCGTATTATGAGGTAACATGATTTCCATCCAGTTTTCTCTATCTGGGTTTTACCGGTTACTCTAATTAACTTGGAACTTTAAGTTTGGTACCTACCTCATGCCATAACTTTCAGTTTAAATTATAAGGACCCGCCACAGGCAAAGCAGTGCGGCGGCGGCACTATACAGCTGAACAAGTAGTTTCTAGAAATTCATTAAGTTTGATTGTTATCGATTTTTAACCAATTTAGTCGTAACATATTAGTGCACAACTGTACCTAACAAAACACATTACATTATGTTTTATGGATTTCTGGTTACTTTGTTTGATTTGCAAATGTAAATGATAATCAACTCATTTTTTCGTACTCATAAATTGAAATACTCCAACTTCTTATACTTCCATGCTTTCACCATTATCCTCTAACACCTGAGGATGCCCTAACACAAGATGTTCCATGTTGTTGTTTTTTTTTTTTTTGATGAAATCCATGGTTATACTTTTAGTTTGTATAATCGAAAAATATGTGGTAGACGAATTAAACTTACAAAATGCCCTTTAAAGGTGCGATTGTGCGTGTTGCAAACGGATTGATGCCCTACACAGAAAAAAATTTGGGCTAAAAATTTGTAAAATTATGCATATTTCAGGTACAAGTTCTCCCTAGATTGGTTACAGGTATAATATTGTGTTTAAAAAATGAAAACTGTTGAGTCCACATATTTATACCTGCATAAAACCCAAATGATACCTTTTTGTAGTACACCCTTTTTTCCTATTTTTCACCCAATATTATGTGGAAATAAAAATTTTTAATTTATAAATAAAAATAATTATAAATTTAAAAATATTATTCACACATTTTAATTTATATTAATTTTTCCTTTTTAAATTGCGACAAAATTTGACTGAAATAGGAACCTAAATAAATACTTACTCTTTTTCACAGGCCTACGTGGGATTCGAACTTGGTACCTCTGGCTTATGATGTTAACGTGGTATTCACTAGCCCATGAAGTTGATTTATTATAATTATTTTGTACACTTATCAGAAGTTTTGAGATCTTAAAAAATTCCATTTTTTATTCTGATTGTTTTATGAACATTTAAATCTAATTAAAATTACATTAAAATTGAATTAATTTTATAAAATTTTAACTTTCAGCAAACAGCATTAATAATTATCCAGTTTAAATTTTTAAAATAAAATTATAATCCACGTGTTAAAACTATTAATAACAGTATTATTTACGGGGTAAATTAATAGTGGTGTAATCTAATAAGACAAAATGTCTCTAATAAGACAAAATGTAAAACGAAAAATTTTTGAATTGTACCGTTTAGCACTTATTCAAGAATAACTTTGCGTTTACAATTCGCATAATCTTAAGAACCGATCTTAAGAACCGATTAAGAACACAACTATTGGGAGAATATACAATACAATTTTCCAGGTATAAAAGTTTGCATAATTCTAACAATCGCTGTACTTAGCAAAATACAATTTTAGGCTTCAAAAGTGCACAATTGCAACAGCCCAACATTGGGTGAATTTGCCACCAGCAATTTTTTTCTGTGTAGTTATACATTTTTGAAGAATCGAGCATTTGCTCGACTAATTATTACTATCATGCTTTTTTTGAAGATTAATGGAAGATTAGTTTTTTTTATCACATCTTGAAAACTTTTATTATGCTTTATATTTTAGTAATAGCACAATTTTTGTATACAGAAAGCGATGAAAGCTTTTTGAAACTGGGTGAGTTTGAAAATTTCTGAAAATTGTGATAAATAGAATTTAATTCAAATTCCAGCATCACTCGACAGTAATTTTTTGTGATAAAACTGTTATCGATTCTTTGTGTTTGATTTCCAATTGCCAGTAACTCGTAAAAAATAAACGAAAGTTGGTAGATTTTTGAACCTGCTATATTCGGTTTAACGGAAACCGCGTTTTCCTTTGGGAGAAGAGCACAAGTGCGTTTTAAGCTGAGGAAGCGTATTCGTGTCCTCTACGCTCCTATATTAAAATGCAGAAATAATAAAAAAGGACATGAAAATTTTGATCGCATTTAGAAAAAAAATATAATTCATAAAGTACTCATAATTTGGTATTCATAAAACACATAAAGTGGAACATTTTTACTCTGCGGGAGTAACTAAACCTGGTGTTTTTTTTATTTCTCTTTTAATGGGTAATAATAGTAGTTAATATCACAAGGACGTAAAGGGTTGTTTTTCACCACGAAGGGAGTGGTTTATGAGCCGAGCCGCAAGACGAGGGGAATAAAAACCTGAGTGGTAAAAAACCCTGGAGTCCGAGTAATATGAACAGCTTTTCGTCATTTTGGGGAAAATATCCGACAAAATTCACGATTTTTTTGCAATAATGACATAAATTTCATAAATAATAAACACGTTTTAATTGACATCTTGGTAGTGTAAAACCAACTTCTAGTTGTAACCATGGCGTTTTTGTTGGCACCAGTTGTTACCCTGGAGTAGGGCGGCCATGTTGGGGCGCCATGTTCATTTCGATTTGGTCTGCCGTACGGTTCGAACGTGTGTGTATTGCGTCTGTGTTTTCAATTAAAAATTACTAAAAACCAAGAAATAATGCGCACGAAGCTCATTTACCGCGCGACTTTTTTAGCAACCTAACCCTCATTTTTCCTCTTCATAAAAAGGATTGTAATTCTTTTGTCTCGCACCACTCCACAAAGTTGTTAAAGCTTTACTAAGGCATTCTTTGCCGATTCGGCAATATCGCAGTTGTCGCTCATAACGTCATGACGTCTTGCTTACTCAAACGCGCACAAATAAATGAACTTTGGTAGAATCAGAGGTACTAACTGCTACTTTCTAGTACTACACTAGTAATATTATTAATGATTTTCTTGATGTTTGCACAATAAATTAAACTATTTTTTGATAACAAAACACAAACGGTTGTGAGTGTTATATTGACGTTCCTACTTTACCTCCCAAAAAACAGTATTTGCACGACGGGAGTAAATTGTCTTTTGTCTCTCGGGTAATTGTTACACTATCCTTTTTACTTTTACTAACAAGGGGTCAGCCAAAATTGGCTCTCACCAATTTGCACCATTTTTAATATATCGTTTGGTCATAATTAGTTATACATCAGGTAAAAATACCTCTTAAAAAAACTCAGCCAATTTGGAGAAAATCGAGTTTGAAGAGAAAATTCGTATGGTTGCTGTATAAATTGCATGTCAAGGTTGTAATGTATTTCTTATGAGAACATCATTGGTTGCATAACCGTAATGCATATGTTCCGTTATAAAATATTACTCGCGATGTATGCAATGTAAAATTAATGAGAATTTCCGTTCTTCAAAATCGATTTTCTTCAAATTGGCTAAGTTAAGGGATTTTTAATTTTTACCTGATGTATAACTAATTATGACTAAACGATATATTAAAAATGGTGCAAATTGGTGAGAGCCAATGTTGGCTGTCCCCTCGTAAGTTTTATTGTTTGCGAACTTTACATAATATAGTCACATAGTTAGTGTGACGATTGCTGCTGCTTACGCCGGATTATAACGTCAAATTGAGGAGCCGTTTTGGATGGGCTGCAAAAATTTCTTTTTAATTAAAAAAAAAAAATAATTTAAGAGCCTTTTACCACGTGTACGTACGTACGTACCACGTGGAAACCACTAATGTCGATTCCGTATTTTCTTTGCAGCATGTCCTTGAACATCGATAGATACGACCGACAAAACACACACAATATTCAAAACTCAACTGCACTACACGAGCACACAAACAAAAATAATCAAAATGAGTAATTCCGGCTATGCTCCAGAGTATCAACTAATACCAACCAAAAAAGAATGGTTACACTAGAAGTGAGGTTTAATCTTAGACCATTTAAACTTAAATGGTCTAAGGGTTTAATAAACAAAATATCATAAAATACGTATTATTATTTATGTAATTAATGCAAAAAAATTGTAAATTTTATCGCAAATTTTTCCGGTATAACGAAAACCATTTCATAACACACGGACGTAATCGACTTTTCACCCCTCGGGCTTTTTTATTTCCCTCGGGTCATAAACCACGCCCCTCGTAGTGAAAAGTATCAAATTACGTCCTTGTGATATAAACTAGTAATTTGATAACTCTATAAAGCAATTGAGTTTCTAAAAGATTACGTTACAAGGCGGTTAGCTCTTAATTATATTATAGTATATCAAATTCATCCAGTGGCATACTTATTTTAGTTTGATTTTGTCAATTTAACTTGAACACGTGGTACTTGTCAGTACCGGTCACTGGCTAGTGTGCGTGCTGAGTTAGTCTAAGGCCAGACAAGCTACAAAATGACGCTAGCTGCAACAGTAAAATGAAGCTACAGTAAGGCAGCAGAAACCATGCCCACACGAGTAGTGCACCAGGGCAGCAATCTTAGATCATCTATACAGTAGATAGGTCATAGCCGTATACCTGAAGCAGTTTGTTTTGAAGCTCAAAAATTTTTGGTGGGGCGCGCGGGGTTTGTTTTCCTTTTGGTTAGCCCCTGTAACGGCTGCAACTAAATATACACATTGACATGTTTTTATTGCAAGCAAAGACTCAAATCATTCTCAAAACAAAGCAAAATATCGCAAACATGACGAAATTAATTAATACTTAAATAAATTATACTATTTAGAAATTGATAAATGTGAAATCAATTAATCATTACATAATAAATGCAAAATTCGGTTACGTTTATTTTCAAATTTGTATTAATTTATTATTATGGTTTATTTTTAAGATTGATGATATTAATAGTGCAATGGGCCATTAATAAAGTTCCATTGTATAACCATGGCCATAAAACTGGTTAAATCAATATCCAAATGTTTTTCAAATATTAGATTACATTACGGGTCAAAGGCAACTTCAGAAAAGTTACAAAAGAAGCTTACACACAAAAACTAATTAAATATTAATAAAATTTATAATTTGTTATGTTTTTACTGTTTCGTTCCACTCGTTAAAATGTCACTTTGCCCTTGAAGGTATGCAACCTGTGATGCACTATAAAAGGAAAACAAACTTTGTTGTTCTTTTTTGAGCTTCATAACAAATGGGTCTATGTCCTATCTATTCTATATATGATCGAAGGCAGCAATGAAGCGGTGGTGCACAACAGTAATGAACCTGAATAATGCAATTGGAAACGCAACACTGATATCGCGGTTGAAAAAAAAGCTGATACAAGTGCATCGCTCGTCTGGCGTCATGACCTTGAAGATGCGCCTTCTCGCGTTCCTCAAACGACATTTCCAGCTCCGTCTAGCCATCTTTACTTCAGCTTCATTTTACTGCTGCGGCTAGCGTCATTTTGTAGATCGCCTGGCCTTAGACTTAATGAATTGCCATCATTAACATAAAAGCCAGGATTACAGGTTATTAAATCAAATAATTTAAATCAACGATTTTTTTAAATAAAAATTATGATTTTTACAAATTTTTACAATACAAATTTACAATTTGCAATTTGCAAACAAATTGCAAATACAAATTTGCAAGTTGAAGCTGGTATTTATAATATTAGAGGTGGGCGGAGCTTAACTTATACCAAAAGCCAATACAATGTTCGCATATTACCTTTGACCCTTTTTCGACCTAATTTTTGAATGATCCTTAAAATTTAATTTTTATACTTGTAATTTAGTGTCTCAACTACCATAATTTCATTAGAAAATTTTTAAATTCGTAGACCCGGTTAGTGTACTAACCCCCATTCTTGGTGTGAACGTAAACGATTGGAACGTTTCAATCATTATTTTTTTATTCTACAAAAGGAAACTGATAAACAGCATTCAGTAAAAAGATTCAGTAAGGAACCCAAAAGTTTCTGTTTTCTATTTTATAATGAACAAACTATACGTAAAACGATAAACTCACTAATAGAATGACTAGTCTCCTGAGGGTTTAACAACCTACGGCCTGGTACAGTTTAATACAATAAAAAAGAATTGTCAAAAGCAAATGGTTTAGAATCATTAACTTCCAAAAAGCAACCTAAAAGTTTTTAAAAAAGTAAACAATTTTTAAAGTAGAAAATTTAAAAAGACTTTCCAAGTGGAAGAAAGTTTTCCTGGCTTGGGCATTACAATTACGTATGAGAAAATCAAAAAAAGGAAAAATAAGTATTCGAGCATTTTTACTACATTATTACGTTATGAAATTTTAAATTTCATCTCGTTTATATTCATATTTTTTAAAAATAACATTTTATGGATGTATTTCAAAAACTATTTTATTTATTATTTTAACATGCTAGAAAAGTTTCCATAAAAATCTGAAACAGTTTTTAAAATCAAGTATGTAGTAATATGAAATTTTATTAAATAAATAGGTTTATTTTGATAAAAGCTGAAGTTAAAAATTTGGAGTGATTTCCTTACCTTGTTTAGAGTTCGTAGTTACGTCAAACATACATCCTTCTGAATAAAATCTGTCAAAAAAGTGGAACTTATTTCTAGAAATTAAAATATATGACTGTTGCTCTCTAGGGTTTCAGTATCATCTCCGTCCGATGTTCGTTTGTAAAACGCGTGTTCAGATGCTGAAGTTAATTTGGAACAAGCATAACAATTTTTTATCTTTTAAAGCCCCGTGTCAAAAAGCGATTAGAAGAAAACTTATGTCACCATTATGTTGTAAACTTACCAGAGCTCAAGTAAGTAATTTTAATTTGTAAGCAATTAAATCCAAGTTTCAAAATTTAAATTAAAAACAAAATTGTTTTCCGTACCACCTGTCTCACTAAAGTGTGTCAGACATTATTACCTTGTTTTTTGCTATAACTCAAATATATTTGGGCAATTTATTTACTGATTGATGGCCATTAATAACAAAACTTATCCTGTTTGTTAGTTGGCCAAAGAAAATTTTACTTGTTGGTCCCACAAAAGCATCGAATATACTGAAAAAAGGAGTACATAAAACAAATATTATGTTGAAAACTTTTCCATTGAGCGATAAATTCTTCAAGTTAGATAAAACTTTCGTAGAGAACATAAACATGGGCACTAAAAACAAACTTTTAGAAAACAATTGGTCCGATCAAGCTAAAAATTTTTGTAGTATGATGCTTAATTTGTTGAAAGCTTTCCGTGTCACATTATCCCACCATTTTCCAATCCCAAAAATTTCGGCACTACTTAGTCTGCGAGATCTTCTCTTTTAAACAACGTTTCACTATGTGGATTTGTTTTGTTTCGATAAGAGCAAAGTTAAAAAATGTGTGTTACAAACTTTCGTAAAATTACCCCGAATTAGAGCACTCTGAAAGAGAAAAAATTGGAATCACCATACAATAACTTTTATTATGCTATAATTTAATACAACAAAAATTGTCACACTATAAGGATAATTTGTTAGACAAATTATGGCCAATAAATAGAATTATTAATAATTAATAAAAATATTAAAATCTGGAATTAGCTATTAATAAATTAATTTTATCATTAGTCTATTGTAGTTAGAAAAAACTGGCCGTTTTTATATATCTAAAAACAAAAATTGATATGGAACGAAAAGTCACTTGTCATTAATGTCACCAAAAAGTATGTCCGACATTAAAGGTAGATAATTATTTAATGTTTATTAAAATTGTAACACTCACAAACATGCACACTTTAATCTTGTTCTCTAAAGCATTGCAGTCTATAGCACATAAAAGTAAACGAATATCACGTAGCATTATCCGGATTTTCGCTTGGCTCTTTGTCGAACGTCGTGTCACCACTATCTACGTTAATTTTTAACATTTCCTTCGCACGTTGATCCCAGGAAGCTTTATTTCTTTCAATTTCCCTGGTATTATCAGCCACAACACTATCCGGATTACCGTACGAAGGAGGATTAGCGTATGGATCATATCCTAATACCGACAACATCGGTGCTATATCCGCCATATCTTTCACGACATCGTCAGGAATATTTCCTACCCATTTACTTAACGCTTCTAAGTTTATTGGTTTTATAACCTGATCCGACGATCTCTCCACCCTAAACGAAACAACAAAGCATTAGAATTATGAAGCAAATAATTATCATTGCTATCACAAAAAACAATAACTTACTTGCTTAAGCTAATTCCGTTATTAATAAAATCTTCGTGATGTAAGACGGTGTCGTTCCATGGTAAATCTAAAAACTTTAAAACTTTTTCCATCCAACTTCGTGGATGCAACACCAATTGTTCATAAGGAACTCTTAAACATCGATCAGGTCCCAATTCTTTGCACTGATTGTTCATAGCTTCGACTGCCGTATTCCACTTTTTTAAGCACTGCCTATAACTAGTCAGGTCGAAACCTGTAATGGTAACTTTCCTCGATATAATCGAATGTACGGTAGCACGACCATCACGCACCATAAACACAAACTTGGCATTTGGAAACAATTCTACTACATAAGTTCCCATTTTAATCGTCAATGGGTCTTTATTGCACAGTCTTGGCGCTGGCTCGCCATGTTTAGCAATAATTTCAAGAGTAAAAGCTGCTATTGCAGAATCTAAAACCGGCTTCGTGATTCCCGCTTGTTCCAGACGTAAAGATTCCTTTTCAGATTTCAACCAGTGATAGCGCAACTGGAGGAGGCGGGGAATTACCCGAGTTTCTTGCCCACATCTGAAACAAAGAAAATACAGTAGGTAATTTAAATAAATAATAAATAATAGAAAATTTTTTGTAGGTAGGTATACATAATATAAATCATCCCTAAAATATTAGAAAAATGAATGAATAAAATTTAAATAATTTTTAACTTAATAATCGATAGAAGCAGATATTATCCAGACTATTTGAGATGTTCAAACAAAACTTCTGGTATTTGAGCAAGTATGCTCGAATTGTTAATAATAATTGCAGATAATCGATGTCTGCCGCGAGGTATGTCGGAAGATATTATAGAGCAAAGGAAGCAAATAAATTTACATAAAGCATAATTAAACGTCGTCGTCCATATCATGGTTTTGAGTAGGTAACATCCATATTTATCAATTAGTGAAATGTCGTTTTAAACCTAGTAAATAATCTACTAGATTGATGTGCATGAAATATCTACGGTACAAGCCGGTGTATAATAGGATAATAACAACAATTCACACATCACTGCACACATCTATTGTTCAGTATCGCGTTTTCATATCAGGAAACTATGTTTTACAGAGTGAACATACACGGGCCAACTAATCCAAAAATTTACATAAAATTCTAATACGCATATAATTACTATTATCGTTTTCTAGGTAAGTGTTTCCTTTGTGTAAAACTTGCTTGACAATGTGCCAAAAAATTTATTACAGTGTTATTATTGGAGGGTTCTTCCGTCGAAAACAAGAGCACTGCAGTAGCATACTTGTAAAATTGAGTGGTGTTAGTCTTATCGTCTTTTAATCAAACAGCTTCAAATTTACGATATTTCCATTTTGCAATCACCGTTTTAACCCTTTCAATGCTTAATTCGACTTTAGTCCACGGCTTATAAAAACCATTCGTAATTTATTAAAATAACACCTGGCAATATTTTTTTTAGTATATTAAAGTAAGAAAAACAAAATAAAAGAAATTTTATAAAGCAGTATATTATGTTTTATATCGAGCGTTGGAAGAGTTAATCCATTATCACTGTATGTGTGAATCATAACTAAGACTTTAGTTCAAGTTTAAATTTCAAAACTCAGTCAGTTTCGAGCAAATCTGTAGTGAAAATTTTTAATTAATATTAATTATAATGAATAATGGAGATGACGCGTATGAATTATCGAGATTCCCATTGACTAGTCTACCAATCCACAGGAAATCGCGCTAATCTATTGTTGTTCCAGTAGATTAGCAAAGCATTGGCATTCTCGTTAATCTGTTCATGCGAGTCATTTCCACTGTCTCTATAAACAACTTAAATGAAATTATTCAAAATCGATTTCCTCAAAATTCACTGAAGAGTGAGTTTTCAAATTTGAACTTGATTTAGAATCATATAGCATATAAAGGATCAAGTCGATGATTCCAATGTGGCACCCACCCTTGTTATAGGATATCTAAGATAACTCTGAATGCCAAACTCACCTGGAAATCTCATGTGGATAAAATTCTATCCAAAGCAACAAAAGCAATTTGGGCTTGCCAAAAACTCTTTGGAAAGACTTAGGGAATAAAACAAAAAATTATTCACTGGTCATATACGTCAATAATAAGAGCTATTGTCACATACGCACCAATTGTATGGTAGACAAAAACAAACAAAATTATGACACAAAGCAAAATGCAGAAATTGCAAAGGAAGTACTCTTGGATTTACCGCCTCCACACTTACAGGTGCAGAGGGAGGGTCTACTAGCTACCATAAAAATTGCCCAAATCAGGAAATTCAAACCAGGAGACAAAACAGGTTGCCTAAAGATACTGGACTTTCTAAAGCCAGATCTGTTTGAAAAACCTTTGGATATCACTCCTAACAAATTCTCCAACTGGTACACAGATGGATCAAAAAATGAACAGGGAACAGGCATAGGCATACGTGGCCCAAATTACTCGGCCTTAGGAATCTATCCCACAATTATGCAAGCTGAAATACTTGTATTTTGTATTTGTACTAACGGATCGATAGACTACGTAAGCCCCACAGAACTGCGACCAAGATTGATCTTTTGTTCACCTTGTTTATTTTAGCCAAACCAACCTTTGGCTAAGCAGAGACTCTGTTTTAAGCGGATGCCAGCCGCGCTTTTTTCAGAGTCCCGCAATGTGTTCCTTTAGCTGCAATCTCGAGCTAATTGCGTCGCATTTGCAGGAAATGTTCGGCGAATTTAACGTTCCGATCCATAGAACCTGCAGTTGTCACTATAACTATGTATAGTAGGACAGATAAATTTTTTTGGTCTCGGGTGGGATTCGATCGCCTAAATCTTTCGTTCAAAGCAACCGCTTCACTACCGCGCCGAATTACCTGCCTAAGCTGAAATACTTGTTATTGAACTGTGTGCCCATGATTGCCTTCGAAGGAATTTAAGGGGCAAGCAGATCAATATAATGTCGGACAGCCAAGCTGCCATAAAGGCACTCGAAGCAAATAGCTTTGAATTCTTGTCTACATGGAAATGTCGACAATCTCTCAAGAAACTGGCAATGGGCAACAAAATTGCCCTATGCTGGGTGCCAGGTCACGAGGGAATCGAAGCTAATGAAATAGCTGATAAATTAGCTAGATCAGGCTCAATAATGCCCCCGACTGGACCTGAACCATTCCGTGGGCTAACCAAAGCACACAGGGAGCTGGAGGTCCAAAAATAGTAGGCAGAGAGCAAAGAAACTCTCTGAAAAAATACACCAGGACAAAGACAGGTGAAGAAATTTATACAGTACAGACAAAGAACGAAATTAGACTCATTACAGGGCTGTACACAGAACATTGCCCGGTGAGACATCATCTCAAAAAAATAAGACTGTAGTCCAGAGGTAGATGACGCTGGTGCAAGTGGCAGCAAGCTAAAGTTCTTGGATCGAAACCTAAATCGCACCCTGGTCCATTGTACTCCAATGTTCAGAAAGATTCCAATATATCAACAGATGAGTTACTAATGCAAACAAAAGTTTCAAGTCGATCGTTTGGTGGTTGGCTCCAAAGCAGCTATATTCAGGCCCGAAAGTAGTCAAAGTTGCAGAATTTTTGGCTGTTATCTTATTCCCAGAAAAAAATTTGGAACTTCTAATGCCGATGAACGATGATGGTTATAGTTCGTGGAGTTTCAATTACGCAAACAAATGAATGAGCGACGCGTGAAACTGAAAAGAGGAGATGTTTTATATGATTTATTACTGCCTTGAATTTCTCGCTTTTGGTAATTTTTTTCAAATGCGTTTTCCCCGAAACGACCTCTTTTTAAACTTGAGTCAACTTTAGCTTAAAAAATTCAATCGTTCTAAAAATTTGTATGAAGTGTCTTTATTCAATTACGAAAAATATGAAGCAACTTCTGGGATGATGTAATTGTTTAAAATATATTTTTTGCAGAAAATGATATTTAACGTTAAATTAATTAGCTTAAATTTAAAACAAACTTCAGTCACAAAAGTTTAATTCCGTATGATAAAAAAAATTTAATTAACCACTTAATGCAGAATACTATTTTCATTAAGTTGGGATAAAAAATATTTCACAATAAACCTGACATACAGAGCTGCGCAATTCTACGTATAACGTAGCCCGTGGATGTCACGGAGCTGAGCGTTGACCGGTTAATATTCGACAATTATATAGGAGAGATAATTATTACGCTTGTTTATTACATTTAATTACTTCTGTTACAACTTACGGCCTTTCAAAAAATAAATTCCACTTGAAACACCCTGTATCTAGTACTAGAGATGAATTAGTTTTGTTACTATCCGTAGTTGGTAACTAAAAAAGTTATACGAAAAATTAAGTTTATAATTACTAAAAATAGTACCTACCCAACTAAAACTTTCTTTTAATAAAAATTAAATTAAAAATTAAAAAACTTGAAAAGTAATAACGTTCAATTAACTACCGACAATAAACCATTGTCTAAAGCTTACGAAGTACCTGTGAGTTTTATTAGGTTTATTTATCAAATTAATTTTTAATTAATTAATTATTTTCACAAGTTAATAATTTATATTATATTTTAAACGGAATTTTAACATTAATACTTTAGATTGAAATGAAAAACAAAGCCAAATTCTTAGAGTTCAAACATACCATTTAATCCAAACCCAAATTTATTTGTACCGTGATTTGGATTCCACGTTAAAGCCTATGTCCTACTCCCTTCTATTGCATATATAAAAATGGGTTTGTTTTTAATACATACACAAAACAATTTGAAAATGCATATTAAAAAATATTTCTTAATTTTTTGATTATATGCTGTCACGGACCTTTTTGCCCAAAATTGTTTTTATGTAATTTGTTACGGTTTTCTCCGTGTTATTTTCTCGATGTAGTTTTTCAAGGATCAGAACATTTTTGCCTCAACCTTCGGCCTCGCTCAAAAAAAAAACCATGGTTGATCCTGAATCAAATATCAATTCCTTTTTGTGATAATCAGGTTTATATTAATAATGACCTAATTACTACTTGGACGATTGAAACTAAAGAAAAATTATTAGATAAACGGATAATCTCGTATCCATTTCTCTTGTACAGTAAGTGCAAACGCGAGCTCCGTAAATATGATTTTGCTGGTTTCAAATTTCTTTTGTTTATTTGAGAACTTGCAGCACCCCCAGTAAAATTTACTTTGTCAAACATATTTTGAACACAAATTGTGTAAATACTTAAGTTTAACGACGCAGATTAAAGATTTTCAAGTTTCATGGAATTAAACTCTTTTGCATTTTGTTTTTAACAAAAACACGTTACTTTTGATAGGAACATCGTTGTGTATGAATTATTCAAGTTCTAAATTCACGCCGAAAGTAAATTGGAAGTTTTCTAGGTCAAATTTAAACTGAAAACTTTTAAACGCTATTTAAAAGCTTTTTAAACCTACAATGTCTAAAAACAAACTTTTAAGAACAAATTTGCTACAAGTTTTTTTTATAAAAATTAAACAAACATTTTCCGACGAAGGAATCACGTCGACGGAAAGGGAAAATTTTCTCTTTTTCTGTGTTATTTGAAAAATCGATTTCGAGCCCAAAAGCGAACAGGTGAAAAGAAAATAATTTAATTAAAAAAGTTTATTACAGCGAATTTGCTGTTATAGGGTATTTCGTAAAAAATTAACAAATTTTGTCCGAAAATTATCTAAAATATAAAATAATTCACTTTCACCAACACATTCAAATAAGAGCATTCAGAAATGAATTCCATAAATCTCGTCGTTTTTTTTTTTAATTGTTTATCGGATTATAAAAATATCCCATTTCGTTTAATCCTAATCGGATTACGTAAATCTCGTAGTTCATACGTAGTTACAATTTGAACATTTCCCATATTCGCAACATTATTGAAACATAAAAATCTATCAAGTATGAAATCAAAATCAAATTAGAAGTTTTAGACTTTCTTTCTTAATTTAATGAATTTTAACGTCATAACAGATTTAGATATACCTAAAAGTGAATAATAAATAAACAATGTCTCCTGTTCTCTTTTGATCCACATCAAATTTTAATTTAATAATCCTACGACATTTTGTTTTATACCAAGTAAAGTATAAAATATAAATAATATTCTTTACCCAAAAAAATTATTTTGTTTCGGTTACGGAAAATTAAATGATTTATAATTTGGATATTGAAAATTAAATCATCGTCAGTCGAAGAATATTGGAAAACTGTCAAACAATTTCTTATGCAAAAATAAGTAACATCTCGGAGAATTATTAAAATTGGCAATTTAAATTGAATTCATTACATTACTGTCATTTTTTGCTGAAAGAGACGAGAACAAAATTAAAAGTTTCTAATGAGGAATTGAGATGGGTATTCCATTAGTTGACATCTTCCCAAACTAGAAATTTAAGCTAATCGATATTCTTTAATAAGTACTAAAACCCCATCAATGCTAAATCAAAGATTTAGCGATAAAAAGCATTTTGAAATAAAAGTATGTGACATTTCTTCCATTTCATTACTTTTGTTTCAAAAAGAGCAACAGGAATGACGGCATTAATATTGGTTGTCGCTTTCAGATTATTACATGGCAGATTCAAATTAACTATCCGTAGAAAGTGTGCACATTTTGACATATTGGAATTAAATTAGTTTTTAAAGCGATCCATTTTTTATTTCCTGTTCTTGTTTGGCGTTGCTTAATTTTCACCTTTTCCACTAAATTTAAAAGATTATTTTTCAAAAAGTTTTAATTTACTGATTAAATGTTAATTTCTGGCAGTACTTCATTTTTTTTAATATTTCATTTAAACTAATTCCTGAGTTTGTCGAGGTGTCCAAAAACGACTTACAATCGGTGGGCTTCGGTATGAACTTGCTGTCGTACTTAAGCTCGATCGAAATGGAAATCACATTGTGATCATAAAAAAATATTATTAAGCTAGAACTAAGCAGTTCGAGTATTCCAAATATACAATCCAAAATTCATGATGAAAGTTTTGTTTCAAAAAGCTGTTAAGAGGAACGAGTTGTAAATTTTAATTAAAGTGTTGAAGAGTTTCTGCATATTTCTAATTTGGAAAATCATTTACATTACAAATTGTGTAAAAATTTCAGCCAAACTTCATTAAAAGTTTAATTATGTATGTATATTGCAAAATTTTAAAAATTCCTTGAACTACCACTTCAATAATAAGAATTAATGAACGTGAAAGGACCCATTATTATTATAAGAGCTTTTAAAAAGACGTCTTTCGTGTGAAGCCGTAGGATGATGGATTATTTTTTGAGTAATGGTAGATCGGTGTTATTAAACACTTTAGTCGCATCATGATAAGTTTTATAATCATTTCACGATTTGATCACCAACTTACAAATTGAATTAAAACAGCAATTAAGATGAGGAAGTTGAAACTGTTCGTATAAAGGGTGATCCAAGTCAAGGTATGCATAATTCAAGTTTTATAAAATCCAAGTTATGTCATCAATCATCATAATCTAACCAATCGGATGCTGTTATGATTGGATAATAAGCGCGATGACGTAACACCCAAACCAGAAGATTTAAACTATACATTTTTAACAAATTTTTAATGGCACTTTTAAAATACTGCGGATTCTCAATGTTTTGCGATAAAAGCAGAATTTTTTACATTAAAAAAAATGTACTGGTAATTCCAATTAAATTAACCTCAATCATCCAAGTATCAAACAGTTAAACTTGAGAATCCTCAACAATTTCTTTGATATGTTAATTTTCAGATTTATTCTGTGTATTACAAATCTCGAATCCAATATCCAATTTTCGATAATATCACGGTCTAACCTTTGATGTTCCTTTGAATATGTAGCATTCTACATTTTTAAGACCTTGTTAGTCTCAAATAGTTTTTAGACGAGTATCATTTTCATCAAAAGCTTCAAATTTCAAGTTCCCAACTTGGTGAAATATTTTCAACTTCCCCATTTAAATTGCTCAAATTAAATCGATACGATAGATTGGTAAAGCAAATAAACTGCTTCACGTTTGTTGTAGGTACATGTAATAAATTGCATTATCAAAATTATTTGTTACAAAATTAGTGATTAAAAATATAAAGCTTTTTTTTAGCATTTATCCGTTCATTAAATTTTAATCATATTTCGCCGTTTCAGTACTAAAACAAAAAAATTGCGATAACCCATTTTAGGGAAGTGCGAAAATTAAAATTTTGTTGTAGGAAACTTTTAAATAATTTGAAAGGATGAAAAAGCAAATAAAACTAAATTAACCATGTAGGTATTATGTTTGTGGCATGAACTGCTTTGATAAATAGGATTCTGTATTTAAAAAAATTCAACATAAAACAAAAAACTTCTTTCAGCGCTGAGTTATTTGCTCAACTGAAAAACAAACTAAAAATAAATTAAACCAATGTAGCAATAAAATAAAATTCCAAAAGTAAACTATATTAACAGTAATGAATTTCATCCCTTAAAAAATTTAATAACGCTTTTCATTAAAAGCGAAAAAAAAAATAAGAATAACAAAATCTATTAATAATAATGAGTTTTTTGATCTATGATTAACTTTTTTAGTATTTTTTATCATCAATTAATTAGAAATTATTCATAACACCACAAAGCGTGAACGTTTTTGTCATTCTTTGATGTCGTCAAGCTAATTGATGCGAAATATTTGACAATGGCATCTAGAAAATAGTCCAGGCTCTTTGAGAAAAGGGAAAATTGTAAGAAATATGATTTTGGTAAGATATTATGAAACGTACAAAACTTTTTTTAAATATAAAAGTACACAACCGTAATATTTGCCTCTATGCGGTTAGTGAGCATTTGTAAAATAATTTGTATTTTCTCATATTTATTTTATATTGTTGACCTACTTTGGTCTAACCACAATGCGTTTTAATTTTGAATATACAGGGTGAAAAAGAAAGATTTATAAATTTTTACAAGTTCTCGTGGTAATATTGAATTTATCCGACCGACGTTGCAAGTAAATTAAAATATTCCACATTTTAGAGCATTTCCTGCGCAATTCAAAAAGAAAACAGAGAAATTGGTAAAAAAATTAAATTTAATATAAATTATTATCCAATATAATAATTTGCTAGAAAGCTCCTCCCCCTTATCATTTATAAAAACAGTTTTTAGTTTCACCAGTCTCACCAAAAGATGGTGAATAAGTCATTTAAACCTATCACATCATTCCAAAAAAAAATATTGGATGTGGTTGTTCGGCCTTACTGGGTGGGAGATATGGCCATCACATGACTTTACCATACGTTAATCTTATGTTATTATGTATAACATTACCTATGTTTTGCATAATAATTAAATACAGATTGCAATAAATAGTTTATGTTTTTAGGCGCCCTTTGATTCGGCGCCCATGTACGGTATTAGGTACAGTATTGAATTAAAAAAAATAAAACAATTAAAAAAATACCGGTGACATGTAGTTACTCCATTCATGCGCGTCACGCCCACTCTCAAGTTTCCTTGGAACGATTTCCACAAAAATCGAATCAGTTATAAGTCTTAATTAATGAAATTTGATCGTGAAATTCTTATTGGTTTGGGAGCTAGAGCACACATAAAATTCAGTGACACACAAACATTATTTCTTGGCGTTTGGTCTTTTTTTGACAAAAAAAATGGTCTAACCAGCAGTCTGGCGTAAATCAAACGCGGATAGACTAGAGAGCAAAAACCGCGGTTTTAATCCTGGTTACGTCGGATATGTGCTGTGATTTAAGAAGTCCAAAATTGATCTGCGGGCTACTCGTCAACCCGGCTGCCCAGCTTGTCAAGATATGAGCAGCACCCCCTCTCCCCCCACTTGGAGGGAGGCTAAAAGAGGAGGCTTAACGTTCAGGAGTGGAACGTTCAGAGTTCAATTCAGATAAGAATAAATATTTAGCAGATGTCCTAGTTCCATACAAATCCTTAAATAATTCCCAAATCCTACAAAAACTAAGAATCACAATGTAATAATAAATTACACCTCAATTTTTTAACAAAAAGTCATCGTAAGACACAATGGAACTTCACAAATGACACTTATTTTTATTGTTAAATCTCAAAACTCGCCCCAGGTGGAATAAAACGTTTATAACTTATTCATAAATTTAGCCTAAATATTAACGCTGGTTTTTATTTCTAAAAAAAAATGGTGCTATTATTAATCTTACACGATTGCAAGCGATTCCAGAATAGAGTAAAGCAAAAACATAACAATGCTTATAAGCTTATCACAAAATGGGATTAACACCTCCAGCCATAAAGATAATAGAAAGAATCTAGAAAACTGGGGTACCCAAAACTATTTATGAACTTGTGTCAACGAAAAATAAGAGCACCGTTATGGTGTAGTGATAAGAATATAATAATGACCATAATAGACGGACGGAAAGTCAAGTCTGGGTCCCGTATATCCTTCATCTGGCATGTGAGTTGATTGACGTTCAATTTGAGATATTCTGTACCCCAAATTAGCGTGAGCCTACAACACTTACAGCCTGCAACTTTCGCGTAAATAAATCTAGAATACGAAAGTAAAATAAAGAAAATAAACCATGAAGACAATTGCAGCCTTTGAGATTTTGATGTATTTTGAGGGCACACATCTAAACGTTTTGATGTTACATTTCCTTCCTTCTCGTTTTGCTTGGCGCCCGATTATATTTTTTCCTAGGTTAGTTGCCAAAGATCGGCTGAGCCACAACGTTAAAAAACCCAAAAACCGCGTATGCGCGACCCACGCTCTGGTACTAGATGGGGGTGTAATCCCTTAGCTGGCCTGTCTGCCATTCCATCGCAGATCAGCAGGGCAAGCGGTACAAATTGGAGGAATTTGTGTTTCACTTTCTTGGCACTCTACACTTGCACGTGTGGAGCAACATTTTTGAAAAGCTTTTTGCAATTTTTTGCAAAATATTAAGCCGATTTTGAAAATGACCCAAGAAATTGACCAGTTGGCCTATATATCTGTTGGGTCATCGTGTTTTTCTTTGGCCCGCTTTTCATATATTATCAGGTTCTCTATATCCACCATTTTTATAGTTTCTCGATACAGTAATCATTCCATATCTTCTTCAATTTTGTTGGCACTGAGTTCGCCGATTGTTTGGAACTTTCATGTTCGAAACCTCTCAGAGACCTCAAGTATATAATATCATTTTTTATTTGGATATCTCGGTTAGTAAAGCACATTTGGACCAATTAATATTCAGCCATATCTTGTCCTGAATTAGCTAGAATTCTTTTGTTATCCGCATATCTTAGGTTAAATTATTTTCTCTTCTCTTCCTCTATTGTTATTCTTATTATCCATTCTTTATACAATATAATGGATCCTTGTCCTTATCTACCAGATCCTTATCTACTCTCACGTAGGCTCCATTTAAGTTGAAGAGGATGTACATTAGATATATGAAGTGTTCAGGTGCAGCCATATCTCGTAATACAGTAAACTCTCGATTATCCGTGGGCGGTTTATCCGCTTTGCGGATTATCCGCGGTGGCTGTAGGAGGCATTTTTATAAAAAAAAGAAGGTTTTTTCGTAAATCACAAATATACAAATAGAAATAAAATCACTGTTTTCCGGATATTCGTAATTTTTTCGTAGTTTTTTTGTCATGCGGTTTATCTGCGAAATTGGATTATCCGCGGTATCCACGCCAGTCAATCCCGCGTATAATCGGAAGTTTACTGTACTACTTGCAATTGATGATTCGCTTGTGCAATGTCAAAAACGTCAGTGTATTCCAGGAAAATTTTGAAGACCTTATACTCCAAAAACTTTTAAAAAATTTGCCTTACGCTCCTCGATCCAACAAAACTCCGGCATATTCTCGTGGAATTTGAGACAGTAGATACGGCCGAAGTTGTTAATGAATTATAGTGTAATCCGCTTACGATAGACTTCAAAAGATAACAAAAATTAGTCCATTATAAACGGAAGTTCGTTTTAGCCATATTTTATCGTCCATTATAGATGATTTTATATCATGAACGAGTCCATTATAGGTGGATTAAACTGTACAGATCAGAACTTCGATTTTATATTTACTATGCTTTCTATTGAAAGAAAATTGACTCCATATTTGATTCGGTATAATAAAAAATACTATAAAAAATATAGAAATATAAATTATATTTTCGCAACCAGCGAAAGGTGTAAATTTATTTCCCAGACATAATGCTTTTTCGCATTTAAGTTGCCTAACAACCAAGGTAAATCAAAACTTAGAAAAAGTTCATAAAAACATATTTACAAATCATTGCGTTTTTCGAAAATAGATTTAAATACAGGCGCTGCCTGCTCAAAGCTGCTGTATAAATTATAACTAAGATAGAACTTTTAAATAGTAGTTTAAAAACAACAGCACTTTTAATGAAACGCTAAAAGTTACGTTAGCGTTCAAAAGGTAGATTGCATTCTAGAAAAATTCTCATCGCAAAGTTGTTAATAAGTTTCACAGTCGCTAATTAGTCTAACTATTTTTATTATGAAGGAACATCCTTCTATAGGATAGTTTCCGACCATTAAAATTGGAATTACATTATGTTTGCTTAAGTTAGCGCATCAAAGCATATCAACAAACAAATTTAGATATTTTTTTAATGTTCTACATAATTTTAAACATATTAGCATCGTATCGCTCCATATAATTTGAAAGAAAATGCACTTACCGCCGTCGCCAGGAATGTTCCATTTCTACGAAAAACTCATATCTCGACTACTAACAAACTTTTGAAATATAATCCAACCATCAAACTTTCAGACACATCAATCACAAACCTTAAAAAGTTTATGAAAAAATAAGACTTTACCTAACATCGGGATGAGCATCCAGCATTGCTCTCATGAGCGTAGTACCAGATCTTGGTACGCCACCAATAAAGATTAGCGGCATGTCTCTGTTGTATTCGTAAGTCTTGTGATCTGATCCTACCACAAATTTTTCAGAACTTATCATAGAAGGCGGTGGTTGTAAACTATCGGTATAGCAAAGTAATCCCAGACGTACGAGAAAAACGGCCATACACAAAAGTAAAGCCGATGCACAAACCACCGCTCGACGCGGAGCTCCGCGACTGAGCCTTAGCGTCATTTGTAAAATCACCTCATGACTTCACCACTCTTATAATATCATGTAAGCTTCCGTAGTGATCTGAAACAAATAACCTTAATTAATGAAAATAATCAAATTCTTATCTACTCTGCATTTTGATGTTAAATATGATAAAGAAAATAGTAAACTTGTAATTAATTTGAATTAACTTTATTTTGACAGATTTTAAGTAGTTTATAACTAAATGTCAAATTATAAGATTTATACATTTTATCCGGAATTTTGAAAGTTTCTAAACCTTGGTAATAGGTATACAAAAACTTGGTAATATTACTTTAAAACTTTATAATATAAAACTACTTCAAGTCTCCAAGTATGTGAAATATGTACATTAGGAATTTAAGTTACTAAACTTTGACTTTTTAATTTGTTGAGGCTGTTTTGACTTTCGTAATTTGAAACTTGTGTTTATAGTTAGGTCAATTAGTTCCTCGTATTCTTTTATTGTTGGTGCTGATAAAGAATCTTCAAAGTGTCATTACGACGCGACGCTACGATTTACTCAAAACTTACGTATTTACTTGATTTGACGACTGCGAGTGCGGGAAAAGATTAACTAGCGATGTTATTTGAATTTTTTAGTGCTTGAGTTTTGTAAAATTGGTATTTGATATTGAAAGTTCAATATTATAAGATAAAATTGTAAGATTTGGAAGAAATGTTAAATTGCATGAGCTTTGTTGCGCAAGTAGGCATTAAAGGTGGTAGTAGTTAGTAATAGCTGGAGATGGACTCGAGGGTAAAGTTTAAGATTTCGGGACAATGCAGTTTATTTCTCGACGACTTACGGTGACGTGAATGTGTTTAAATCGATACATAAAGTGTACCCATAGGAACGACCACGACGCGTGTGAATTATTAACTAAGAATGAACAATTAACTTATTGCTTTATTTGGGCAGCTTAGCAGCATTCATGATGAACAATTATTGTTTATCATTTGTGAATACTGCTCTCTTGGGATAAGATACGTATGCATAAAGACGGTCAGAATAAAGTTCTTATTTCATCCGGAATCGAACCGGGTATTTCAAGCCAACAGTTTTATGGCTCCGACTGCCTCTTTAAAAAATTTATATATTTTAGATTAAAAATCTAAAAAAAAAATCGATAAAGAATCAAAATTATACAAACAACGCCAACGATACATAACTTTTTCGTTGTTAATAATCTCATTAATAAAGCGACATTAAACAAAACAGTGATGATTAAAATCATAATGACCAATTTTGTGACTCCAACAAGTTTGTAATTAAGTGGTATTTTAAATGTGCTGCTGCTACTTAATAACTCGTTAAGAAGACACTTAATAAAAATGGGTGCCAATAATAAAAGGAAACGTAACATCGCGTTTAATAACTTCGGACATTATCCAAGCAAAAAATTATTCCTCAAAAGTAAACTAACAATAATTTAATAATTGCGATAATATTAGTTCGTTGAACCAACATAAATATAGGTTTTTCTCTTCATATTTAAATGTATGTATTGTCGCTAGGTGTTCTCGTTTATACACATGACAAAATTTGACCTTTTCGGTTTACTGTTACGTTATTTCCCGATGTTAAGAAAAAGGGTTTTAACAATACGTAGGTAAAAATTGCTTTTTGAAAATTTAGATAAGTTTGTTAGATTTTGTGACAAACAGTTCCACTTCTATTAAATTTAAATAACGCTTATTTGCGCGTTGCGAGGTCATTTAGTACCTTCAGAGCATTTTCGACTTAAGCTGCCTCCAACAATTATTAAGTTACCTTTGAACTGGTTATTTTCCATAGTTAGTCGGAGTAAAAAAATCCATCGATTCCCAGCTCTCGTCGCTGAACATAAATGCTAGCGGTCCTTAACAGCAACCTATAGGATTTTAAGTAAATGTATAAATTTTTAATTAAATTCCTGTATTTGATGTGAAAACTAATCCTAAATTAAAAATTTCCGATATCGAATTAATTACTTTGAACACTTTAAAAAAATTCGAGTAGGCGAATGTTTATAATTCGCAAGCCCGTGTATTTGGAAAACCAAATATTGACAAAATTTGATACAAGCTTTTTAACACACTTGAGAGTAAATCGTAATAAAATGTCGCAGTATTTGTCCAGTAAACTTATATTAAGAAAACGTTCTTGCCGAGAATACAAATAATCACACTGATCGATCAATTCAACACGTAACAGTTTAGCATTAAAAATAATGAAGCTAATACATTTCCATTATATGGAATGGTAATTGTTTAGGGTAAACAATGTAAAATTTACCGGTCTCCTATTTCAACAAAAATTTACCACGGTAATAGTAGTAATTTAGTTTCAATTGATTTAATCGAAAAACAATTGTTAAAAGGCCTTATAAAGTTCAAACATTAAATTAAACATATATTTCATTTGTTGTCTTATATTGACATAATTTAAATGATTGATGATTTCCTCGATAATACTGATGTTTGTTAATGAAATTTTGATGTACCAAAGCAATCCATCAATTAAAATTTATTAATATTAATTCGATTAGTTACACGTATTTCGTATGTAAATTTGCATGGCAATCATCACTATATTTATGTACCTATGTATGTATAAATAACTAATTAGGATTGGAAATAAGCGAATCGCACACAAAAAGTGGGAACAACTCAATAAACCAGCCAAGAATTTTTCGTTCAAATGCAGATAATTGAAAAAATTTACATAATTCTGGGCTCTCAATTTCCGCACGTAACGAATGCGCTGCTCTACTGGTAAAGATTTTTTTAACAAATTCTCCCAACATTGAATTATCAATGACAATTTTAGCACAAAACGAATATTTAATATAAAAATAATTTTTTTTTCAAGTTTAATGTAATAATAAAAGAAAATTCGACTGAGATTTCCCTTTGATAGGGTATCTTATTGAAAAAAGATGAAATGTTTGAAAATAAAATTGAGAGCATATAGCCCAACAGATAAACTATTCTAATTTCGGAATAAAAGCAAACTAAACATATAAGAGACCTCAATAAATCAAAACTATAATATAAAAAAGTTAATTACTTTGTCGGATGCAGCAAAGAACTTTTGCTGCCGTTGGCAGCACAAGACAAAGCTTTTTACTGCTTTCGCTCGGCACTGCACATTTTTTAAATTGTTTTGACGTTCAATTAATTTTCGTTGTTTTGACCAGGTATATATTGTATTTAAATTAATCGCAACTCAAAAGGTGTTCCCACCGGTAATGAGCAAGTTCCCAAGCAACGGTGACCCCTAACGGTTAACCAAAATTGAACGTAAAAGTTAAAATGGCACTCCGGCAAGCACAAACTGGAAAGAATAAAAATATTACTTACGTTGAGCTCTGGTAAGTTTACAAACTCTAAGGTGGCAAGCGCGCCTTTCCAATCAAATGTTGACGTGGAGCTTGGGAGGTGAAGAATGATAAATTTCTTTCAAATTAACGGATGACCTAACCGTTGTTAAACGCAAATACACAGGAACACTTCTCGTAAATGTTGCTGGAAACGTTAAAAAGAGAAAAGTGGTAGATAAATAAATCCCAGTTTCTTCCAATTTTTGTACTAACTTTACTTTTAACGTATTGGTAAAACACATTTTTTTCAGGGTAGTTTTCATTAAAAATTCGAGCAGTTCTACGATCACAACGATTTTCAGCACCGTAAGTAAATATTATTTTCTTTTTTCTTGTAAAGTATACAAAATTTTTAAGCAAATTTTATTTTCAATAATAACGAGAAGAACTTTTAACAACAAAGTCTGAATAACAAAGTCTGAAAGAGGACGAAAAATAAAAAGGTTTGTGTAGTTTATCTGAAATTATTGATGTTATTTATGTATTTGTACCTAGTATAAATTAATATTTTAATTTAAAAATTGTACTGTTCTATATTTTGTAATGTAAATATAATATTATTATTAACAATATCATTTTTATAATTTAATTTGTGGATTTAGTATTATTTTGCGCATTAAACTTGATTTCTACATAATTTTAATAATCCAATAGTAAAACACGAAGCTTGAATTCTTTATAAACAGAACCATTTTAATTTTAATGTACAAATTGAACTTCTCGTCCATTTTTAGTTAGAACATCGACCACCGGTGATGCTATAATACATTACTACTGTAATACAATTATCATATATAACATATTATCTCTTTATTTAAAAAAAAGTCCAGATCTGATCTTCTGTGACGTTCAAAAGCAATTTGAGAACAGAAATATTTCTTACAGAAGCAGGTTAACTATAACTAACTTTGCAGAATCTGCTGTAAGGCTGATACTTATAGTAATCAATACAACTTAATGCAAGAATGCTATTGGGGTTGCATATATTACACTTACCCCGTGTACTTGGATATAATAAAGATTTTTTAATATCCTTTCAAGTTTGCTCTATCCAAGTTCCACTATATTTTCTAACATCGTTTTACTGTATTCACTACAACCTACGATATAACGATTAGAAATTCATAAATATTCGGAACAAGTAGTGGTCCTCCCGAAAGACCTTCAAGCTTCAAGGGACCGACAAGTAACTAAACCCAAGTCAATCCTGGTTTTCACCGCAACCGAGACCCGAGAAGGACGAGATGTCTTAAATAAATATTAATGTTATTTCGAAGCAAATATTCTTTTTAAATATTAGAGTAAATTTTTCGAAAAAAAGTTTGTGGATTAAAACTTCATTCGATCGTTTAATAAATAGAAATTACTTCCGCAAAGACGCAAAATTGCACTCTCGCTTTCCGATATGCTTTCACAAAAATTAAGAAATTATTTGTTAGAAGTTAACATAATATTATTTAAAAATCGTGTAAACTCTAAATTTATCACACTTGAAAAATTATTGCAAAGAAGAGAATTGGAATGTTGAATGAAGACATAATTTTCAAGATAATGATAATAACAGAGCACTCATTACGTTATAAAGTAATATAAAGGCGTCTTATGGTACAGATAAACGTATCCAATGCTTTATTCAGTAACTAAATTGAGCCATAAAAATTTGGCATCCATATATTGCTTTTAAAATTTATGGAACATTCAAAGTTCGCAAAACGCATTAAATGATGGTTTAACCCAGATGCTGCAGTTAAAACTTTTTGAAACACTTCTGAAAATGCTCAGCAGAATTTTAATAATACTAAAACATCTTAGGGTTTAGTGTCAAATTTAAAATACAAGCAAAACAAATAGTCATAATGGATCAAGACTTAACTTGTTGAAACGCGCCCAAATTCACTTGATTTATAATGTTTGGTTAAATATTCCAAGTCGAAAATACTTTTTGTGCAATTTTTTATTAACCGTGTCACTTTCACTTCCCACAATAGAATTGACCTATAACCCTCGACAAAAAAGTACAATATTTATTACTTCACAGTCATTAATTACCCTTGACCGAAGAAGAAAACTTCCGCAACTTATAAAAGTTAAAGGATCATAGAAAAGCGTAGCAAATACATGAATTATTGGCTAAGCACTACTTAATCCGGCACGTTCATAAATTTTGTAAAGTGCCATCGGTCACTGACTACAATTAATCTAAAATTTGAAATTAAATCAATAGATGAAGTTTTGCAGAAATTTCTAATTTCATCAACAGCCGCGTGATTGCTACAAAGCAAAGATAAAAAAACTGTAAATAGTAAAATTATTCAACGTTCTAAATACCAAAAATTTTTAACAAAAATTTCTAATGGGTTTCTTTGACATAAACGTGACGCGCCGCCAGTAAAACTTTCAAGTCGTTCATAAACCAACGTTTAATTATTATTGGTCTCTGAACAAAAATTCTCATTATCATTGACGTACACATGAAAATGCTCCAAGTTAGGTAATCACAGAAGGGGCGTTCCACCCTTATAATAATGGCGGAAAATTAATTTTCGCATTTTTTGTAAACAGTTTTGTCGTAAACGATTTTACGACAAAATTAAGTACTCTAATACAATATTAAAGAGAATCGTTAAGTTTTCAAGTAAATTAATTTGTTCCCGTCAATTTTTACATTATTTAACGAGTTTTCCTTTTAAGTTCGCTCGATCTTTAAATTTTATTTTTTAATTAGAGAGATTAAATTAATATTTTACGTAGGAAATTTTAAGCGTTACACGGGCGGCTTGCAACCCTAACTTCGATGCCGTTCAGGCATTTGGAATGCAATAAGCATTTTACTTTACACGGTTAAGTTTGGAAGTTAAAAATAAACTATGGTAGATATCCATTAGCACAGGAAAGAAGGAAGTTGTGGAAAATATAGTAATCTTATCTGAATTATTCGCTTTCCCTGGCTTTTATCGTATCCACTTCTAAAATTGCACAATTGTATCAAGTGGTCGGTTTTTATCAAAAAATGTAAAGTAGGCTCAGCTTTCTCCATATATTTTCGGCTTATTTTGACTGTGCATTAATAACAGGAAAAAAATTGAAATAAACCGAATTTTATTATTTAAAGTTAGTTAATGTATGGAAACGCAAGGAACTTGTTAAAATATTCCGGACTTTTGTTTTAGATTCATTTTCTTAATTGTCTGGATTCCATTTAATGTATAGTTCATTGTTTCAACTTAAATAGAGAATCTGTTGCTTTATTGTTTATTTCACAAAAGGACAGCATTAAACACAATGGATTTCCACATAATCCAAACATTCATTGTAACATTAACATATAGATCATCAAGTTTTGGTATAGACACATTGGGGATGCCCGAATTTTAATATAAATTTAAATTTAATAACAATTGTCGACCAAGAGCTTTCTGTAATCTAGGAAGGATACGCTATGACTTAGCTTTAGTTATGCACCGTTTTATTTCACATCCCATTTTAGTGTATATTTCCATTGCAAGAAGTTTGATAGTTAAATTTACTCATCAAGTACACCCGGAAAATGTTCTTCCGAATATCAAAGCGGATGGATCAAAATTGCAGCAAAATATAACCTTCACTGAATGATAAAATTGTCGAAGCGTAATATTCTGGTCATCTATCACGTTTTCGATTTAAGTTTAGTATGTGTGTGTCCGTCCACATTGAATTTTAAGGAAAATTTAAAATTTGGCTAGTGTTCGGAATAGTCGATGTGAAATTGAATTTTAATATAAACGACGCCTCGATCTCGTCAATTACCTGCTTTAACGCGTTTATTTACTTTCTCAAAATTGGTTCGTTCACTCAATGGTTAAATATTTATGTCAATCTTGGTGAACCGTCTCAAAATGTAATTACTTTTGTATAATAGTTTTTTGATAGGTACTTTATTATTTTTGAAGTATTTACGTAATTTAATTTATTGATTTAATGATAATTTTATTCATTAAAAAAGTTTCTATCGCAGTTTGACCACCAAGACTGTTAAAAAACAAATATTCGATGTGATAACACATAACTTTCTCATTTACTATATGACATTGCAAATGTCAGTTTTCCAAAGTATAACATTATTTTCGATGCGAATTAATATTACTACCTACTGAAATTTTGAGTACGATCTACAATTAATTACATATAGTTTGATCATCGCCAAACCAAGCGAACATATTTTACGGCCTTTATGTCTTAACAACTGCCGTACTGATAATTTATATAGTTTACCTCTAAAAACAAATTTATTTAAGCTCGCATTCAGAGTTCCTATTTTGAAGCAGAATGCATACATTATAAGTCCAGTTTCTCTATTATTTGCAGGTTTAACTTTACAGAGCACCTGATAATGTGTTTTGCCAAGAACTTAATCATAATATTTATTACATTTCATGTTGTGGTAATGTTGTACATATATCGTATAACTAGGAAGTGATTAATTCCAGAATGATGGTGGTAATTGCTACCGAGTCCAGAAACAACAAAGTCCAGAGAAATACAATTCAAACGCAAATATTATTTTAAGTGCTGAGAGTATGGAACCATGAACGTACACTATTTTTTCTACCACCTGATCGTGAATGAGTTTCCGTTGGTAATATACAAACATAGAAAAGTTACAAATTATCATGTTTTATTTACCACTAGAGTGGTAAGTAAATATTACAGCACTAGTATAAAAAGAACAAGTAAACAAACTGTAAATTTCACTTCCGTTTCTAAGTTTTTGTTCCCATTAATTTACTTACGACGCAGCGGCTTGTCGCAGCAAATTTACAAGTTACATATTATAAAAGTGGTTAATTATTAATACTAATCCTTAACTTTAGACCTATATCACCGATACTTTCATAAAATAGACTATTTTATTAATGAATATTTACTAAGCACTCAACTGATCACAGTAATTATTTAGAGACAATTTCAAATTACTTGTAACTTGTAAATTATTAGTCTAATAAATTAATAATTAACATCGCGGTTGAAAACATTAATAATATTATTGTCCATTTATAAATGTCAGGCTTAATCCGACAATAAGTAAAATTATTGGCTCCAAAATTTGCAGACACCTGCGACCAGCGTAACCACGAATCCTATAGATTGTGTAATTACCTTTTTTAACGACTTCTCTAGTACACTAATAGAAAACTAGTAACTTTAAAAGTTCCCATTAGAACACTTCCGTTAAAAGTAAAATCTACTACGCAACATTAATTTTCGCACAAAAATTGGCTATTGTTTCACCGTCACCAAGTACTCCTATTTTTTTTGTAACAAAAATATTTTTACCAGTTTTATATAATTATAATCCGCAGGCAAATCTAAAAAACTAAATTTATTAACTTCATGGATTTCCAGTAACAGTCGTATAAAAAATACTGTATGATACACGTGCTACACTCGATTCCCTCGTTCCCCAAACTTTCCCACCCGCAAAATAAAATAACGTTTGTATGATAAATAAATAAATTAAAATAAACAAATAAATCAATCTGGCTGTACGTACATACTTCTATATTTACAAACTAACAAAAAATCGTAAAGGAAAAAATTTCCAGCTAGAAATATTATTCCCATATTATAGTAGTTGGTTATATCTGGTTGTCTAGCAACGAAGCACATACCGTAAACACGAATTTAGCGGATCGGAAACCCCGGAAAAGTTGTTTTTTTTTAATCCAGAAAGTTATATAATTTTAGAACTATATTTTTACAGCTCCAATTTAAAACAATTAGCAAGCTAATTAAATAATAATGAAATTCAAATTAATTTTATAAGCCTTTGACAGTAATTAGCTGTAGAATACTTTCAAAATTAATTTGAATTTTATTATTGTTTAATTAGTTGAATAATTTTTTCAATTATAATTTAATTGAATAATTTTCCCTAGTTAAAAATCTATAAATTAATGGTTGTAAAACAAACTAAAAATTTATATTTTGTTAATTTATTTTTTAAATAATATAATAAATAATAAAAACTTCGAAATGAATTCCTTATTGGATTCACTTTTGAGCTCTCCTTTGTTTCCTCTTTTGAATGATTTTTGCAAAAAAAATTGCCCCAGTCCGTTCTATCCTATTCGATGAAGTTAACTCTAGAATAGACTATGGGTGAAGGATAGGTAATTTTAAGTTACACAGTATCAAAAACAAATACAATAAAGTTAAATTTATTTGCTAATCTTGTTTATGATTGCAACAACCTATTAACATGACTGGTGCAACAGTACAGATTAAATAATAAGGTTGTTCCATTGTGCCCCGTTTTGTTCCATTGTGCCCGAACTTCCCTACCAATTATAAATTTACTAAAGAAAAAATTTTAATTTGAAAATTTAACATGAAGCAAGTACAAATAATTTATTATATTTTCGTTTCTCCGATGTCTACATGCTTCGTCTAACATATTATAATATTATTACGTCAAATTTACGCCATATTATCTAAATAAATTGTGTCGAATGTTTCACTTTTGACATATAAAAGGTTGAGGTCCTTGTCAATGAAATATAATAATAAATTTATAAAATAAAAATGTAGAATTATTTATGTCTATTTCTTTCTGCCTCAAGTTTTATATTTTCTTTAAAATACGTTTTAACCTAACTCACGAGAGAATGCATCAACGGTCATTTAATCAATTTTCAAGATATGCAAAAAAATAAAACAAATTCTGAGAATTTATTACTATTTTGAAACAGAAAACAAATTTAATCACCAAGTCATTTCATAATAATCAAAACAAATATAGCAAATTACGACAAGATTTTCTGTATGGGAGAGCACACGCATCAAGAATCAAAAAAAAAAAAAATAATCAAAAATTGGTCGGTAAATAACTTAAAATACCGTCTGTGCAAGTTTTCAGCTCTGTCCTACCGCCAGTTTTGGCTGTGAACTTGTTCCGGACATCAATAAATTGCAGATGTAATGTTTAATGTACATAGTATAACAAAAAATAACAAAGCACTAGGTTTCGCGTATTATAAATGTATAATTGCGGTGTCAGTTTTTAAATTAGATGTCACATAAATATACAATAGACGCGTGAAAATGGCCGTGTGAAAGATTCAAAATGGCTGCCGATCAAATTCGAATTTTCCAAAAGTTTATATTACATCATTATAACAACAAAATTAATTAAGATTACACCTGTGTTAATAGAAAATATTGTAAATATACATAAAATTATTTTTTAAGAATAAAACCATAATAAAAATGGTTTTCATTATATTACATTTGAATGTCTTCCCTTGAGATAAGTAAGCATAAGAAAATACATTTCCATTTTTATGTCAAGCTTTTACAGACAATCCCAATTCTTTCTAAGGTTTCTCTCGAGGTAAACTAAAATGTCTATTTCTGTAAACTTTTCATGCTACATGCAACAGTGCAAATCAGAGTTCTGTAAATCCTTTGAAAAATCAAGAAAAGATTACATTGAATAAGTAGATAAGAGGAATTCAATTAAGATAAACTTGCTTATGCAATAATCGAGTGCAGCAATTCTGCTAAATGTGTATTTGATGGAATATTAATGAACTCAAAAATCAAAATTATGATTTTTCTAACTTGATACTGAGATAATTTACAGTTGATTTTATTTGTGAGTTCCTCAAATTTCCGCTTCTCGTTGCTAGATACAGATTAAAACGTCAGATGCCACATACTTTTTTTATTTTTAACTAATTTTCGAGGTTTGACGAATAAATAACTTGTTGTATAAAGATAAAAATTGACTTCTTTTTCAAAACTTCAAACGTAATTAATTTTTAAATTAATATATTGCTATAAAATATAATATTTAAAATTGAAAATTTAAAATCTTGAAAAGAGATAACTAATGTCTATATATAAAAAAACTAAGCTAAACCCCGAAATTTAAATAGACTTCAGAAATTGAAAAAAATGATCTTGCTACACAAAAGACCTGCCGAAATAATATAGGACGGTTAATCTACTGAATTTACACTAAATTTAACATCAAATAATATAATTAAAATTTAATTTAATTCATTAAGCTAGCAGCGATCCGATATCTCTTTTGAATTTTCTCTACCCACATCGGATACAGCTTCAATTAATTATTATACTAATTGCTAACAACCGTAAGTCAAATGATGTGCGTAACCAACTTCCCAAGTTAAATGTGCTTTTGATTCAATGCACAGCTCAAAAGAGTTTATAGAAAATTTAATTTAAATAATTTGTCCTGATTTATTATTAAACTTCTGCAAAATTTCATAAATTAAACTTCGCTCAAAACACTTTTTTACTTTGTTAATGCACAAAACTAATAAAATTTCTATTTAGGACTTTTCACAACTTTTAAAGTAAAATTCAAAGTAATTTAATTACGAAAACTCAATTACGCTGTTCAATAAAATTTATACTAAAAAAGTTTCAAAAAAAGTTTATGAAAGTTAAAAATATATGATTTGGAGTAAATCGGGTTAATTTAATTAACGAGTGAATTCAAAAGTTTTTTTTTTCATACTGCTGTCGGTAGTATTTTTATCACGTTACAATAATTTCCTTATTGAAACTTTGATTTTTGAAATTTATAAAATCCATGACCAGTTTCCAATTGATAGCGTTCGCACATTGATGATACAACTTTTTGAAAATTGTTTATTATACGGAGTATAACTGGATAGTGTTTAACGAAATCGATCCAAGCGCCAAATCGACATTTTTGAGTTAGATATACCAAACGACTCCTAAACATGATCGATTGTTTGTGTAAAAATCTCTAAGCTCCATTAATGATACTTACGCCCTATATTGACCAAGATCTATAACGACAAATTTGTAAATTTTTATATAATAACATAAAAAATAAACAATAATTTAATACAACTAAAGAACTATGCATTTAAAAAAAATTATAATTTGAATTTTTAATTACCAATTAAAAACTTAAATGAGCTCTATCTCAAAACTGCAATTTGGCGCTTAGATCGTTTTCGTTAAACGCTATCCAACTTAAAATCGTATTATGAATTAGTATCAAATAAACATTGCATTCTTTCTGATGATTTGTATCGCTAACCAAACTGACCTGTTGCTTTAATCCGATCTTTTTTCTACTTCTGACAGTGTGTCGCTAGTTGCAAATTGTAGAACAGATTTCAACTGGACAACAAAAAAACCAAATTTGAACATTTTAAGAATAAGAATAGTGAAAATTATTGTGAATTCCTGCGGTAAGTGAATTCGACCAGGAGAATCGGTGTTCTACACAGGGATAGGAGTAATTTCCACTTTTATTTTCGTGATTTTAATGATGAACAAAAAAATCAAATTCCTTTTTTCCCAAACAACTTATGATCGTTCCCAAAAATTTGTTTAAAAAAAATTTGTTGTACTCTCTGATCAAATTATAAGAGTTAATATAAATAAATTCCAATCACCTTAAAGAAATGGCTGGTTTCTCGGTTTATCAGCACACAATTTCACATTTAAATTCCACATAGGTATTAATGTTGGTGCATAGAAATATAAATCAATTCGTCCCTTGTAAGTAACTTCCTTCATAAATCGGTTCTGCTCTATCATTGAAATGATTAAAAAAGTAATTTACCTCATAGTAGTACTCCTAAATAATTTATTGATGATGATCACATTCCTTTAGTTATACCCTGTATAAGATCTCAATTTAAGAACCATTTATTAAAACACTCTAAATTCGCTGCGTTTTCAAAATAAGAAATCCACCTCGCTTTACAAGAGGTTGTAAATTCAAAGTCGATAGGCGCGTATCAGTCAGACATGAAAATTCAGTGAAACGAAAAGCAGGAAACAATTGCAAATCCAAAGTAACTCTAGAACAAAAGCAATTCATCAAATAATAGTCAAATACCGCTAGGTTTTTTAAATGTATTAAACAATGAATAAAAGTAACAAAGTTGTTGAAAAGTTCCACTAAT
Organism: Rhagonycha fulva; assembly: GCA_905340355.1. Lineage (NCBI taxonomy): Eukaryota > Metazoa > Arthropoda > Insecta > Coleoptera > Cantharidae > Rhagonycha > Rhagonycha fulva. The sequence continues at coordinate 9,682,371 of HG996559.1, forward strand.
TGGCAACAAAACCTGAAGTACTCGCAAGTGTCTCGTACCACCTTTGAAACAAAAAGACAAAATAAAATGTTGGTATTAACATCGATGAACAAAAGCCAATAAAAATTTATATTTATTTGATATGCCATCCAACGACACTTGTATGCGACAATGCATTCGAATAACTGAAAATCCAGAAGCAAACTTTAGAATTTCAACAAAGTCACGATTCGTAAAATAAACAAATTATTGAAGGAATTAGTTAACACAATAAAACGTGTTTAAAATAAACTGATTTTTCACAGTAAAATCAAACAAAACAAAATAAAAAATTACATTTCAAATTGGCTATACAAAAGAGTAAAACATGAGGGTATATAAAGATTAAAGGATATTACAAGGAAATGCACTCCAGAAAACAGTTGCAATTCCGGTTTGGTAATGTATAGCGGTTTTGGGGGATATCGAAAATGAAAAATGTTGGTGTGTGGTTTCCCACATTCGATAATATTCTGATACCACACTGAACAAGAGAAATACGGCGAACCTAAGTTACTAAAACTTTAATGACCTAATTAATTTATTACCGCCGCAATTTACTTTAATTCAAAATTATTTAATTAACCTAAAATTTTTAATTAGTAAACATTAAAATTCATAATACCTATACCAAAAGGTCTCCATAATAAGAAAAAATGACGGTGGTGTAATTACTTACACATTTATTTTTCGAAAACATTTATTCCTACACAAAAATTACATTATTTAAATTACCACCTTTTTTCACGTTGTCCTTTTAAAGTAATTTATAAAACAAACAAAAAAACGTCATAATTTATATTCTGACGCTGAAAACGAAAATATGTTAAAATTTGATTAAAGGCAGGCGGACGAATTTGAAAAACAATTTTAAAAATTTATCCAAGTTGAATGTGGAACGAAAAATTCATTTTTAGGTTTTTGTATGGGTAATTGTAAATCGATTATAGAAATAAAAATTATATTTTCCATTCGGTTCGACGTTGATTGGAAGGTCTTTTGTACATATTTAGTATGCAATACTTTCGGGTGTCGGTCAGATCCTAAAATATCGAATATTTTCGATTTATTCACACGCGTTTCAATTTGTTACCAGGAAATTTGATTTTGTCGGTTAAAAAAATATGCAAATACGTAAGCACCCGATCAATCTCCTCTTATTTTCTCGTTACAATTTAAATTTATTAGTGATTATGCGATCAAATCACTTCAGTAGATCCTCTATTCTTAACGATATTAACCCAAATACCATCAATTTCAATAAATTGCTTAATTAATTGTATCTTTCTGTAACCGACCAGTTGGTAGCAATCAGGAAAAGTTCATAAATTTAAAGCGACCTACACTCGATTGTCTTTTTTGATCTGTTTCACTATTAAATCGATTATATCTATTCGGTGACTAAACTACCGGTGTTCCATGTATTCCTTGGAACACGTATTGTTTTTTTGTACAATTTGTATTTGCATGACAACATTAATTTTAATCTGTACGATTTTACAAAAGTTAGCAATTGAATGTACAGCTGTAAATGTACTTTTGTAAAATTGTCCAATAACAAGATTTTTATTGTTTTATTCTAACTTCTACAAAGAGAAAAAAAATTGATCACTCACAACTTAAAAGATTCTCATGCGTAACCGAATGAGAGAGCAAATTATTACAAAAAAGCACAAATCTGCAATCTCTCTCTTTAGAACATCCATAGGTAAACTTAAGTATAAAATACATCAAATATTAAATTTTATTTCCTAATAATTTTCAATTTATAAAACGCAAGTTTGCAAAAAACAATATATTCAATAAAACATCCCGAAACGTAAAGCTTGGCACAATTGCAAATTTTCAAAACCGATAAATTGTTTTATTTTAAATCCGCAAACTAAAACAAATAAAGAAACTATTCCCACGACATTTAATTCAAACAATATAAAAACATCAGCATAAAATTTACAAACCAGAACTTCCATTTAAAATTATGGTAAACAAAAAGATGCAATTTGCATGAAACTCAAATGACTTACCCATTGGAGAACGGAACAACCGCAGAGTGAACGAATCTCGACAAAAGTTTCAAAGTTTTATTTCAGTATAACAATTTTTCTTCACTCGTTTCTTTACAATTTCAAAACAATTGTAACATTAAAATAAACATTCTAATTAACGTTAATTAAAGAAAAAGGTGATATAATGTAATACCAACGAATGAGAAGCTAATTAAGTGTTAACAACGACTATTTTATATGCTATGCGTGCAGAATGCAATATCCGTCAACATAAATTATTATTTCGATAAATAACAAATTTAGTAATCAAATTAATAACAAGAAAATTGGTAATTGATTCGATTACGAACATTCGGTTATAATGAACAAAAATGAAAGTCCCGATTCCTACACTTTTGTGTCTATTTCAATATTAAGTTATAATGCACCTTCGGATATAACAAACTAACTTAATGGACTGATAGATAAACTAATAGTTTTCCTATTCAACGATCGATAATATTCCAATTACTGGTCCAATTTTAAACCTTTCATCCCAAATCAGATAAAGTAAATTATCACAATTCATTCTAATAATTTAACCCTTTGGACTCTTAAATCGACTAGTCGCCTGAACACCAGCGTTTTAGTCGATTTACGCGTCCAAAGGGTTAAATAAAAACTAATACGATATCTACAGTGTAATATAATGTGGCGATATTTTCGATGACTCTGGAGGAGAAGTGCGAATGGAAGTTTTAATTTTGAAAAATCTCTGTAATTTGTCCCATGGTTTGATTTATTTATTGAATAAAATGTCAAAATTATTCTTAATTGAGCTTTTGTGATAATAGGATGTTATAAAATCTTACGTGAAATTATTAAAATGGTAATAAAAATTATAACAAGATTTAGTGTTTATGGGAAAGAATAATAATTTATGAGTCCCAAGGATAAATAAAAATCTAATGATGCAACAAACTACAGACACATAAATATTTTATAATAGTACAATTAATAAAATGTCACAAAACTTTACTATTTAAATCACGTAAAAGTTTATAAAATGTAGATTGTGGCATTTAGTCCTCTTATAATAATTAAATCCACACCCCAAATGCAGTCAATAGAAAATGAAATTAAACAAGGCAGTAGTCAAGACCTTATTATATATTTTAGCTCATTAAATTTTGAAATAATGAATTTCCGTATCTACCCTCCCAAAAAGCTAATTTAAAAACTATTTCTCGTTACGTTGAATATAACCGATGATGCGCAAATTTCTCTAATTGAAGCAAAATCGAATAAGTCTGCGGGTTGCTTAAAAAAATAATGGAAGGATATTACAGTGGGGCCCGCTTAATGTGATCACATCGGGACTTGGGGTTTTTGATAACAATAACCGATTGATAACAATACACGAAAAAAATTTTATTGCTTATTTATTAGTATGTACTACATCTACAAGAATTAATTAATAATAGTCACTCATTGTGAAGTTTTTTATGTATTTAAACGACGGAATTCATAATAAACATAAAAATGTAATGTGATATCACATATTGTGTGACGGTGATAGAAAGAATCACACAGTGAGTTTATTTACATCCCTCCGTCTTTGAAAAAAATTAACTATAGGCAGATTTTCTTGCTAACACCTGACTTTAAATTATGTGGGTGATTTATGCACAATATAAAAAAATGCTTGTAACTGAAATTCAACTCATTTGCTCGTGGAAGAAAATAATCTTAAGAATAATACGATAACATTAACCGAATTATGATAACTATAAGCGATGTTTTTTGTGTGTAATAATATATGTCCGTGCCGTTCCTGGCAAAAGTGATAACAATATCCGAATGATAACGTTAACCGCGATCACATTAAGCGGGCCCCACTGTATAATCAAATTTTAAAATTTGATTGATGAAAACTTGAATTTGATGGAACACAGATCATGTAAATTGAAACCAAGGCGATCAGCGCAGCGTAGAAATTTTTTCAACCAAATTAGTTTTATCTAATAAGTCCTCTCAATCTACAGTGCAACCTCGATAATCTGACCTAAATAAATTAGGACATTTTTAAGCTAAAATCAGCCTTTAATTTGCTAAATTATCGAAGTTGCACTATACTAATTTATTTACGAAAAGCAACCTTTACAGAAACTTCCACTTGATGAAAAAATTTAGTTCCTTTGCGTACCTATTATTATGAATCTATCTCTTTTAACGTCGACAAAAATTTTACTTTGTAGAAGACAATATTGAAGTTTATCGTGCATCTTAGGTAATAGATGCAATTTTGCAGTAATAGTCGCTTTGAAGTATGCAACCGAGTCGAACCAATTTCATTCTCGTCATCTCCCAACCATCAATTTTCTGTTAGTTATATTTCTTTCTTTCTTTTTAAAATGTTCATAATATTATAATAAATTCATCCTTTAGAAACTTATAAAATTATTAACTCGTGAAATTATTAGCAAATTATAGTTTAAAAATGTACATAAAATTAAAATGGCTATGTTAGAAAAAATAGTGTACCTGCCATAGGTCAGATTTTGTTGAAAAAAAGTGCGATTGGATATCAAGTTTGCTTGTTATTTTCAGCCCACATAATGTTCATTTTCAGAAAACCAAATTATTTAATTCAATATTTTGCGCTTAATTACATAGCTTTGCGTTCTACTAACTTGTGAAACTTATCTAATATACGATACTGCTACTATGCAATAAAGTACAACGAATCTAGAAACCATTCCCTTACAAAGCATAATTTTGAACTTGGATGCACCAACTTCTTCCCTTACTTCCTTCCTTATCTGTGGTGCATTCTCCAAAACTTTTGTTTGATAAAAGAAAATCATAGTAGCTCTCATAAAATTAGGAAACGTTTCTGCGGTTTCCTTTCAGTGAGTGGGCTGATCAACGCTGTTGGTGTTATAAAAATCGTCGAGAGTTGCAGATTGTAATTATTTCCAGTTCAAAATCAATTAGTGAACCCTACTAGATTTGTCCCTTTGAGTCGAAATTTTATCGTTATTTAAAAATCTCCATTTGCAATATTCTTTATGAACTTTTCCAAAGTCGATTACTAATGGCATAAGGAAATTTTCTAATTGCGTTCTAGTATGTGGGTTTATGAGTGTAAGTTATCCAACTTTTGTAATTTCAACTTGGGTGCACTAAATTTAAAACTTTCGTAATTTATATAATTTTTTATCAAACTATTAGTATTTATTTTTGTTTTATGTAAATAAATATAAAAGTTTTAAAAATACCAACTAACGTATCACCTGAGTGACATCAAATGCTTCGGTGTATTAATAATGTTGCAAGTTTACTCGAAAGTTTTAAAAACTGTGAGAGGAAAACTTTCTGTTTTTCTTATAACAAAGCGTCATTTCAATATTTCAGTAACAAAGAAATTTTTAAAAAAATTCCTATCCAGAAGTATGGTTTCATGCACATGCGGCAATAGATTCCATTATGAAAGATTAGAGAGAGTTAAGGGGGTTCTAGGGTGTTAAACACTCCCAAAATCTGTTTTAGAACCTCCGCTCGCGAGGTGGGATTTGCATGTTTGTATTCGAACTCGCATTTATTGTTACAAAATTAGCACTCCAAAATTTGACAGGCTAAATACTAAATGTCACGAAAAGTGCAAGGGTGATTGCATAACTCAAAGACGTACAGAAAAGTAGAACTTTAGTGACGACTACTGCTAGTTTAGTAATGATTTCCGAAGAAAGCTTTTGAAAACTAATTATTATTTCAACAAAATAAGTTAAAAAAAACATCATCAGAAAGTAATGACGAAAGCTCATGAAATAAATTGAATTTGATTGTTTACTTTGTAGTTTTTTTAAACAATTTCCGAAAGCTTTGTATTTTATAATTGATATAATTATAAAAAAACAAAACTTCGCCTTTTTACTGAATAAGAACAGTAAAACCTACTACCAATTTCATCCTTCAATATAAGGGGTACAAGTTATCCAATTAAACTATAATTGGCTATGTAATTTACGCCAACTAACGCGATATGACAAGTAAAAAAGAAACTGAAGAGAACTAAAATTGAATTTTAGCGATAATTGCAGTTGAATTAAATCCGATGATTGCAGTTCCATGTCGTGATTGAAATTCGTTGGTATTTAAGCGAAGAATAATTACAAGAGATTTAGTGACAACATCAGATTACGTATTTGAACGTATCCATAATGAAGTAGCATGCGGGGTTAAATTTAACTGTTCAGCACATTGGTGATTTAAAAAGGGTAACAATTTTACTAATCTGTTTTCTCACCCGAAATGAAACAGTGCTGAAAGCTGTTCACTTTTCCATATTTACCGCACCCCAGTTTGATACAAAAACAAACTTTTAGGTAAAATAAGCCATTTAACATATTTTTGTACGGGGTGTCTCAACGGCGTGAACTTCTTTTAGAATTACAGTGGGTTTTATTTATTTTAAAGAAAAAAGTATACAAATTATTGACAGATTTAAATTTTGCAGTTTAAATATCCCCAAATTATTTCATAATTTATTATAAATTTTAGGATTTTAACTTATAAAGAAAGGTATTATTCAGAGTGGTAGCGTCGAGCGTCGCGTCATATAGCGTCCGCAGAGCGTCAGCTCTCGGATTATTAATCACAAATACTCCCTGAATTTACCTAATAGTGTGCAAAAATATTTTATTAGAACACAAAAAACGCATTCCGATTAGTTTTTCATGTCGTGGGCATATAATCTTTTGTCATAAAAATTTTATGATTTAAAACCTCGATAATATGTGAATTAATTGCACTCATAAACAAAGTCAAATTATGACAGTCCTAACTTGGAATGACAATAGAAGTATATTAGATAAATAATATAAATCATTATAAAACATTAAAAGGCGGGAGGTTGTAATCTCGAACTTTATGTGTAATAATTTTCTGTAAGATTGACAACTACACGCCATAATATACTGACAAGAAAAGAACACATTAATAAGTAATTGTTAATAATAGCGGATACTACATATTTTAATAGATTCTTCGTTATTTTAACCAATCACCACGTTTCATTTTTAAATGTGATATTCAAAAAGAGTTTCAATTCAAAAACTATAATGGCCAGCTTCATAAACAATAATTAAAATTTATCGCTGATTAATTATAACGATTAAAATAAAAATAAAAATAAAAAATAAATGTTTTAAATAAAATTGATATAGTTAATCAGTGATTAAATCTGAATTATTATTTTGAAACCGTACATAAAACTTTTATAATTGTTATAGCACAAGTTACATTCATTGTTATTGTTGAAGTTTTACCCCTGGTTAGGTAGTTCAAATTCAAAAAAAAATTAACAAAACTGTGAGTTGATCAAATCCATGTAGCACACAATGTCGGTGCAATATTTCTTTCCAATATTGGCGAAATATTGGACCATTGGAAATTTTAAAAACAAGATTTTTAGAACTTTACATTCATTGCGCCCCCCTTCTTTATTGCAATAACAATATATTCAATAATATTGTACTTTGACGTTAAAGTTACACTAATTGCAAAAAAATTAAATGAGTTTATCTTTTATAATATTTGTGATATACCAACCGAAAAAAAATCCGAATTAATAAGTTAAGTCGAGGTTTCCTTTCATTTAAACTAGAAATGTAATTGTATATAGAAGACTTAGAACTGCGGTCATCCAAGTTCCACCTTGTATTTGTGTTGCTTCTTAAGAATCAAATACTTTATTTACTTTAAATACTTTATAACACTTAAGCTTGAAGCACACTTAGGCGACGCGACACCACACCACAGACAGAAGCCCACAACACACACAAAAATGTGCGGACCCTACCAAGCTGTGGCGTCGCCTGGTGTGTGGTGTGTTGTGGGATTCTGTCTGTGGTGAGGTGTGGTGTCGCGTCGCCTAAGTGTGCTTAAAGCTTTAAACTACAAATTATTTTTGACAAGTTTTGCAGGTAAAACTTTCTCAATTTAACATGGCCGACAGTTTAGGTCAATAAAAAAAAAGTTAATAATACGGAATCGGCAGTTTTGATGTGTGTTGATATTTCTTGGGGCTTTACAAATTACAAATGTTTGGGGGCTCGATACTCATAGCACCTTTGAGTACCTTACTGTGCACCATACCTGGAATTTACTTTTGGAAGGGTACATTGCAGTGTAAAAAAGTTAACGTTCTCCTTACTTTAGGACTACCTTCTGTTATTATCAACCATGTCAAGTTCACTTGGCACTTTTGGTGCTGTGAGCGTATAATTGTTTACATCCGGTAGGTAGCTTGTTAGGCTGGCCCGCAGATGTGCCTGTAACCCTGGTCCTTTCTGTTGTAGAGTTCGTTATCTAACAGGACCTTCACTTTCTGTAATTTCAGAGGTTGGGCTTTCGATGGAACGATGACGCTACAGGTTTCATTTATTTTAACTGTGCAGAAAACTATCTTTGCCAGAAATCGTAGAAGTGCGGACAAGTAGGTCAGCCATTTTTTAATCCAGTCAAACGTTTTGTTCCTTTTCAAAGTTTATTCTGTAAACTGCTGATTTAACGATATATGTACATAGTTGCAAACCAAACATCTGTTTCGAAAATTACGGTTACCGCTTCTGTTGTGCAATCCATAAGTTATATGAGGTTTATGAAGGTTTCCAGCTGTTCCATTGTTTTGTTATATTTCAAATCGATGCCTTTGTTTTTCTTTTGGATATTTTAAAGCACGTTTTTCAGCTTTGGTTCTGAATTCAACATTCTGAAGTTAGTATTTGTATGTTTCGTTGAACTTGAGACAACTAATATAGCTGTTCTCAGCCAGCATCCCAAATCCATAATCTTATGGTCTACAAACAACATCTACATTCATCTAATCTAAACATCATACTAAACATCTAAAAGTCATATCGTTACCTTTATCCGGTTTTATATTGAATTTGAAAGAGTTGTTTGCGACTGCAAGAGAACCTTAGAGGACACTAAAGTGTTTATATTATTTACGGTCAATCATACGGTATTAAGATGTATCAATTTTTACTAAGAGTTTTCGTTTGTATACATGAATTTTCTACGGTACAAGACAACTCGGCACCGGGAAAACTCGGCACCGAAAATCTCGGCACCGATTTTGAGATTCACTTGTTTTATGTAATTTCAAATGTTAAATTGCTTCTCGTGTTAATCAAAAGTAAACATAGGCATATACCCACTCGTGGTAAATTAATTATTAAAAGTAATTCAAATCCTTTATGCAATTCCGGTGTAACAACAAAATTTGTTATTAATTAAATGTGCACAAGCTTGCTAATGAGTTTGAGTTGCCATCACTTAGTTACTCCTTATCTGTCAAGAGTAAATTTTCATTAGCAGACGCTCTTAAAAAAATTTAAATACTCTTAGATTATTCCAGTTGAACCCACGATCCAGCTCACGTAGAATTTGTCTGAGCTCCGGACCTTGCTCACAATACCGAGGAGTACCAACGGCTTTATAATTTAATAATCTGTTAATTTAAAAATTCATAGAGTGACTACTTTTCGGGAACGTAACTCTAGTATACATAAGTACATAATTTAATTTTTGTTGTATTTACTTATCTAGTACAGCTTCACTAATCCGGACAGAAAATTCACATGTATCCGGATTCTAGAGTTCAATACTGCAGTAGTAGTGCTCGAGTTACTGGAGTGTCCGAGTTAGCAAGACTGCATCGTGATATTTCTTAAATCAGACGGATTTTTCTCTATATTTTAACGTCGCGTTATATAAGAAAATCAGTTAAAACAGAGCGCCTTGTACATAATATAATTTAAATAAAAACTATAAGAAAATATAAGTTTTACCTCAATTTTTATCTTGAGAACTGCAATAAATCCAAAACTTTACACTTTAAGTACAGCACAAGCTGAATGTAATCGAAAGATAATAAATTACATTCTGCGTCTGAAAACGTACAAATATATTATAGGGGGCTCGATTTTAAATTGTGATTTATTCAAGTTTTGATATTATGTATCTACCTACCTAAGTAATAAATAATAAGCATCCTGTATAATATTTTCAAAAATTTCTCAAGTCTGAAATTATGAAATATTTAGGTAAATATGAAAACCAAAAGAAATAATTTTAGGTTCTAGCTTTAATCTGAATTACTATTTATTATTAAATAAAACTTAATAAATAAAAAATTCAAAAATAATAGGTAAATATGAAGAAATATTATTTTAAAAATTCTCGAGTGTTCAGTCGTGAAGTTCCGTTGTATAAGGTACTTGAACCCTAATAAACATAAAATCGATAATATGATTAACTTAATTAATTGATTAACTAGTGGAGCGACAAAACTATGTCCTTTATCTGGGTGTTTTGGTGCGTAGTATTACACTATCGGACGAGTTGAGTGACTTAGGTAGGAGAAGCGTAAAAACAGTTAAGGATAGATTAAATCTCGTTAATCCATACCGCGCGTCACTTGAATCCAATGTCAACATTACATACTTCATTTTTTAATCTTTAATTTTTACTTTATTAAATACTTGATAACAACAAAAGTTTAAAAAACACTTATCTAACAATTACATCATTTTGAGGTTATTATGTACTTCCTGAAACTGTAGTTTTTCGTAAAATCAATTAAATTTTTACTTCTTTTATGACCATTGAAGTGTAAACATCTATTCTGGGACCCAATGTTATGTTATTGATGCACAAAACGTATAACAAAAGTGCGGACAGTAACAATAATTCATATCTGTAAACCGGAACTAACGCCATGTTATTTATACCAGTATAGCTGGCACCGATGGAAACGATATCGTTTATTTATCTGATTTATTAACAATGTGAACCCATAAGACTACTATTATCTTGCACAATTTTACACAATCATCTTTACTGCGACATAGGGTTCTTGTTATCATTTAAAAACATTTTCTCATCAACGCAAACTGCTGGAAACGACAATATCGAGAGCAAAAACTTGAAAAATATTTTCTTACTGTATTATATTGTTGTCTTTATTATAAATGCCTTAGGGCAAACGAGCAAACTAAATTTTTAAAGAAGATGTAGTATTTTAAAGTAATAATCGATCAGATTGAAGTTTCATTTCGCTGCAAGTTGGTGATGATGAGTAATAACAAGAAAAATTAACCATCTCAAGTTGCAAAGATATGATGGCAATATAAAAGCAATTTCCCGATTAAGAAGAGAACCTGAACGAATATTAATTTGAAAATAGTAAAACGAATTTTAAATGAAAGTAAACACTAAAATTTCAAGTACTACGGAGTAAAAAGGTTATTTTAGTAATTTATTTTACAAGCTGAAAATGTCGAGCAAATTATAAACACGAACGACCACTTTTTGGAAAGAATGTGAATGAGGGAGCTTTTCTATAACACAAGAATCACAAACGACTTTGAGGAAACTACAATAGAAAAAGATCTTAGAAGATCCAAACCAGTGGATAGAATGAAAAAATTCCGTTCAAGGCACTTCGATCTGATGAAAGTTGAATAAGGAACTAAAGCTATCTCGAAACAACAAGATTCTTGCAAATCTAAAACACACATCTGAGACGCTCCGACACAATAAAGATGAGAATGCGTATTCTTAACCAACGAACCACAAAATCGCTACTTCATGCGAAAGAGCACGCAACTTTCTCGTTATTGCTAACACAATCGCTTATATTCATCAAAATTTTTGAATATAATCTAATTTTCTTATAAATCACTGAAATAATAGAAAATCAGTGTCAAAAGTTGGGGTGAAAAATTATCGATAACTAATTTTCCATTTATAATAAATTCAACAATTCATTTTTATTGCCAGCAATTCTTTTTGGATGAGTTGCATTAATGCACATAATAACAAAAACCCATAAATTTCCCAGATATTTAAATTCAAATGCATACTTAAAATAAAGCGTTCCATTATATTTTAAATTATTCTCTTCATTTAAATTTTTAGTGTTACATTTTTGATAGTTGACTGCATTAATGACATTCGAAAGTGGTAAAATATGATTACGTAACGTGCGACCTGAAATTAATTTGTCAATTTTTAACTCAAAACCAGGATATAATTTTTTTTCCTGTGTTGTAGAGCGTGGATGTGCAAAGTCTCAAGTTTGGAACAATTTTAGCTACTTCTACCGTTGTGTAATACAATGAAATTTAAAAGTCCTGCTAGGGTGGATAAAAATTTGTACGAGAGTATAAATACAAGAACTTTTCAATTTTTAAACCTTTTTATTGTCTTTTGGGAATTCATGTTGTTCGGAAGACTGAGAACAATTCGCTGCTCTAGCTGGAGAGAATAATACATTCATGTAATTGATTTTTTGGTTTATTTTATTGTTTATTTTTATGTTGCACTGTAATTAAAATTTTAATTTGCCAGTAGAGTTATGATTGTGATTTAATAGGGTGTGTAGTTGAAACCAATATAATTTGTATTCTGATACCTGTTTGTATACAATATACCTAAATTAAATATATAAATTATTAACTCGTTGATATTAGATAATATAAAACTTCAAAATATCGAGTTATTATTAAATTAAAAATTGTTAAAAGATTTATTTAGCTTTCAAACAGCAACAGCATTAAAAGTTTTAGGAAACTGCAGGAAAAGAATAAAAATTTAACTGTCCTTAAAGGTAGCGTAAAGATCAAGAAATTTACTAAAGAACATCCTGAATTAATAATAGTACGTGCGGATAAGGGAAACACTACTGTTATTATGAATAAGAATGAATATAAACAAAAAATGGATGAACTAGTTAATGATCGTACAACTTATAAATTAATAAACAAAGATCCCACTAATAACTTGCAGATTAAAAATAATCAAATTATTTCAGATTTTACTAAATGCAAATATATTACCGACTCTTTTCCCAGTTCCTTGAAAATTTGTAGCGCTATTCCACCTAGAATCTATGGACTTCCAAAAATCCATAAAGTTGGGAATCCACTTCGTCCAATCGTGGGCAGCAATAAATCTCCAACCTATAAGCTATCTAAATTTCTTTCAAATACAATTTCTAAAATTATAGGCAAAACGAACTACCACACAAAAGACTCGTGGTCGTTTATTGAAGAATTAAAAGAATTTAACGTCCCAGATAATTATATCCTTATTTCACTGGACGTTAAATCTTTATTTACCAATATACCGGTTGACCTGGCTATCACGGCAGTTAAGGACAAATGGAATGAAGTTAAAGATTTCACTAATATCCCCAAAGACAAATTTCTGAATGCTCTTAGGTTATGCTTGGACACGACCTATTTCCAATATGAAGGCAATTTATACCAACAAATATTTGGTACTGCAATGGGTAGTCCTATCTCTGCCACCATCTCCAATCTGGTAATGGAAATCTTGGAAAATTCGTCCCTCCCTTTCCAACTCCCGTTTTTCAAACGATACGTGGACGACATCATTACCGCAATCCCTATCGACAAAGAGGACTTTATCGTCGAACATTTTAACAAATTCCATCAAAGACTGCAATTTACTTTAGAGAAAGAAATAAATAATGCCATAACCTTTTTAGATGTCAAATTGATTCATCAAGGAAATACTATCAAATACATGTGGACGCAGAAACCTACTTGGTCCGGTAGATATCTGAATTATAATTCCTACCACCATAAGAGCCATAAAATTGGGACAGCAATTGGACTTATCGACAGAGCTCTTAAATTAACGCATGGCGATTTCAGAAAGGATACTCTGAATATCGCAAAGCAAACTTTGATAAGCAATAACTATCCCTATCCACTTATAGTTAAATTAATCAAAGACCGTGTTAACAGATTATACAATGGGCATATGGCAAGAAGAGAAATTCATAACAAATATTCGGTGATTCCATTTGTTAGTGGGTTAAGTGAACAAATTAAAAGAAGTCTAAAGGAACACAATATTGAAACCACCTTCAAGTCTCCTAACAACATTGGTCTCTTATATACCAAACTTAAAGATCCTATCCCTTTTGAGAAAAAATCTGACCTTATATATCAAGTGGACTGTACAAATTGTAACTTGGTGTACATTGGACAAACCAACCAATGGTTGAAGAAAAGAATTGGTGGTCACATCTCAACCATCAGATGTAATAAGCCCGAATCAACGGCCATTGCCAAACATATCTTGGTAGATGGACATACTGCGGACTTCAAAAACACCAAAATCATCAAGTCTGTTCCAAATTATAAAGATCGGCTGGTACATGAAATGATTTGTATAAAGAAGACCAACAACACAATGAACCGGCAAACTGATATTGATGGCTTAAGCAACATTTACAGCCAATTACTCCTTTAAGTTTTTTACGTATTGGAGTTAGGTTTTCCTTCTTTGCCGGAACACAATTTAGGTTTTTCCTAAATTTTATCTAGTTACCGTTCAAATGACAATACTTGTTCTCGTTTCCATGACTTGTTTACATTACATTTGTATATTATTCTGATGACGAACGATATAACGTTTGAAAGCTAAATAAATCTTTTAACAATTTTTAATTTAATAATAACTCGATATTTTGAAGTTTTATATTATCTATACCTAAATTATACACATTTTGTTCTAATTTAACTAATCTTCACCCTTTCATCGCTTATTAATAATATTTCATAAGTTAAATAAAATATTTTTTGATTTCGGTCAAGTGACTTTAAACGCGCTTGTCATTTATCTGACATTTCATATTAGTAAATTTTATATTTATAATAAGAATTAGCAGCTCGCCCCGGCTTTATACGGGTAGCACTAATTATTATCTATAGACGGATAACTTCTGGCAGATTTAGCAGATATCTATAGGTACGGTGAAGGCATTACATTAGCACTGCGATTGGTGAAAACCGTATGAAAATCTTTACAGTAGTTACTGAGATTAGCCCAAACGAACACAAACTCAGGACGACGAGGGACTTTAATTTATAATACTATGTATAATATTAGTTTTCGCAATATCTTCAGAACACTAATTAAAATTACACAGTTTACAATTGCGTCTTATTACAAATAAAACATTTGCGTT
This sequence comes from Rhagonycha fulva, assembly GCA_905340355.1. Taxonomy (NCBI): domain Eukaryota; kingdom Metazoa; phylum Arthropoda; class Insecta; order Coleoptera; family Cantharidae; genus Rhagonycha; species Rhagonycha fulva. The sequence goes on from HG996559.1 coordinate 9,697,449, forward strand.
GGTATTTCCTTAATAATCCTTGAATTTCAGAATTTTATTCATCATGTGTGCCAGCCACTGACGCGCATGAATAGATTAACGAGATTCCTGCTACCGACCGCTCACTCACTGAGAATAATTATATTTTCAAGTTTTAAGTAGCCAAAAATCTCAAATTCGCTCCAAAAATTTGTTAGAATATCAAAACAACTGCAAAAAATCTACTAAGGGGAGTTCTAATGAAAATAAAAATTTTATTTAAAAATTCCAAAACCTCGTAAATACTCGTATACTAAGATTAAATCTGTGAGACTCCAAAAATAGTTAAAATATTCTAATCGCTAAAAGATGTTCTTTGAGGGAGGTAAAAGATACAAATTTTGTTCAAAAATCCTGATTTGTTAATAAATTTTATATTAATAGACCACTTGTGAATACACCAAAAATAAATAATTTTAACCCCTAAGAGCGTCGCTTTACAAGAGAATAAACTTCTTTTAAATAAAAACTTAGCGGTTATAATTTTTTCAAAAGTTTTGTTGCATTCGTAATTTAATAAGTTCTTAGAGATTTTCCTTTATTATTTAAAATTATCGCATTGTTATTTTAAGTCTCTTGAGATTTAATATAAAAAAATAGGTACAATTCTTTAGCAAGTAGCAAAGTCACAACTTATTTACCACAGTTACCTCATGAGACTCATAAAAGTTTCCTATAAAATAAATAATCACAATAGATGAGAATTGCTTATAGAATAAAAAAAAAACCGTTTAAATAAATAAAAAAGATAAATTTTTCGTGTATTCACAGTTTATAAACCAACAACACCCTCGATGTGCCCATAAGCAGATATTTAAAATTCTTTTAATATTTTATTTTTTTGATCAGTCGATCTTCGCACGAAAACACGGCAGTCATTGAATCGCAAATCCAGGTACCAAAATGCAACAAAACTCCAACATTAAACAATCAAAAATATCCGACAGCTCTTCATAAATTAAATTATTCATTCGAAATATTTAATCTTCCCAAAAAAAATGTTAGCAAATACACCATTTTAAATCTTAACCTCAAAATTTTCTACCGCATGTTGGTTTTGAATTTCAAAACATTCTTACTTCTTTGAGATCAATTGATTTGTTCCTTCAACAACCGTGTCAAATTTCTTTGGCACTATTCGTTCTGTAAGCATATACTTGTTTTAGATCCGATAAGTAGCTTGCTAGACTTACCTTTCAGATGTGTCTGTACCCTGTTTTTTTTTCATGTTAATGATGGCAATTCACTAAACCAGAAAGGCCACCAACTTAACATGCCTTCCAAAGCACGGACACTAATCATAAGAAAGTTTTCCTTTCCCAAATTCGTAACCAATCGCGTTAACTGCAAGGCAATGACCGTCTCCCTATTATTACAAATTAAAAAAATTTCGCTTCTAAATCATAGTCTAGAATCCCGGTAGCCCCAGACCTAAGTCATTTTAGTAGAGTTGAAATTTTGAGAATCAATAGTCTAATATGCAGTTAAGAAGGTATACGTACTTACTAAGGTGCATAAAAACACAACAAATCTTTAGTTCACTTACTCACGTTGTCAACTAGACTGAAAATACGTAGTCTATAAGATCCGTACGCATAGTACATCTCACTCCCACTCATGCGCATCACTCTCATGATGTATTGTCTCTGGGGAGATCCCAGGGGCTCTTACAATAAAATACAATCAAGATCAGATCTGTTTTATAAGCTTTAAAAATAATTGATTTTTATTATTACTATTATTGAATGTTATTTTTATTGTCTAATTAAAACTTAAAAATTTAATTAACATTTAATATTTCACATGAGTTAAGAAGTTATAATCCACTTTGCTTGTAATGGAGACTTGTTTATAATGGATGAATTCTTAGACTAAGCTCCTGCGTTGGAAATGTAATAAAAAAACAGTTAAAATTAATATCTGCTTATAATGAACCAATTCTTCGATTCCTTAAAGCTTGAAGTTCATTAAAAGCGGATTAATCTGGAATTTAAGTACTTCAAAGACGCAGGGTTCAACAAGAAAATGTGACACTCTTCAGAATTCCGCCTTTGGAAAAATTTAAAAAAAAAAAATTTAAATTACATTTTGTCGGTGAAAAGTACTCATTAGTGTCGCTTGAAAAGCCTCACAATATTTAAAATTTCTTCGGCGACATTATTTTTTAAATATTTGAGGGTGCGTGGTTTGTTCGCAAAAATGTGAAATTTGAAATCCTAATAAAAACGAATCGGTTGCAGTCAAACAGAAAAATCTTAGAAAAAAATAAAGCAATACATTCTGGGAGAATTTCGTTAACCCATTCATGCGCGTAATTAATTAGTTTTGTATCATCGCGTAGATATTAAAGCGTGAGAAAGTAAATATATAAAATTACCAATATCAAAAGATATTAAATAACAGTACATAAAAACGTCGTTTCAAAAATTCTAAAGAATTTCCAATAAAAAAGTTAAAAAAACTAAGCATAATGAACTGATGCAGCGACTCATCAAATTTTAAAGCTAAAAGCCATAATTTTCAACTGATGCTTTGCGCTGCGGTTCAAAAAAACGTTTATTATATTTTTTTTAGTACCTACGGAACTCGAATGCTACAAATGCTAGTAGCAATTTAAACCCGCAACTGCATACATTTGGCATTTAAATAAAATAAGAACTGAACTACAAAATATTTTAAAAATTGAATACAATTATGAAATACGCATTTCAGATATTTCTTTTGTGAAACTTTGAGCTACAATAAGAATAAAATACCTTAAAAAGAACTTCTACATGTGGGTACTGAAACTTGGCACAAAGAAATTTTCAACATTGCATTCGCATTCACAGCTTTCATGTAGTTGCAATTATTCCCTATTCATACAAATTAAAAGCGGTGTTAGAATTAAAAATTTCCATTGTTTCATATCAAATCTTTAACCCTTTTAGAAAAATTTTTCAATGCAAATAGAAATTACGAAATATACTTTTTTCAAGAAAAAGTTCAGAAATTATTCGAAATTCTATATAATTTTGGAAAAGTAACGTAACTCTTATGACCGGTATCAGAAATGATATTATATAGTTAATCATTGATTAGTAGTTAATCTAGATTGGCCAAGAACCAATGGAAAATGACTATAGCACTAACAAACGTTTTCTATTGGTTCATAGTGACTAATCGGTGATTAACTATAACTAATCAGACATTAGTTGCAAAAAAATAATTGAAAACTAAAAATAAACTTGAAATAAATTCAAGAGGAATTAATTAGCAGCCCTACCGAAAAAAGCGTTTTTACAGTTTTGCTTCGATCAATATAATTAGAAATTTCCTGTTGAAGAGAAAGTTTTTTTAATATTGAATGTTCTACAGTTCTAGAGGAAAATCTAAAATAAGAAGAAGTGCCGGAGGTTATCATTTAAAGTAAAACCTTTCAGAAAATCTTCAACGAAGCTTCTTGTAAAACAAACTTAAATTTCGTTAATAAAAAAAAAGAATATAAACCGAAACGAAATTGACGGTAAATTAAGTAAAAGTAAAAAAATCGCATCGATAGTAGAGTTTCAGTTTTATATTACCCACAGTAAAGAAGTCAAAGTAAATTGAATTTTTGCGAGAAAAGATATTTTAGTTTGTGCTGAGTATTTCACCGAAATATCACTCAAAAAATGCAACTTTTATAAAAAGACCTTTAAAATGTCACATTTTAAAAACGAATTTATTCAATACGACAGGGCGAAATATTAAAAATAAAAACATCTTTCTAGTTTGCCGTCCATGCATACAAAAAAAATTTAAACATAAATGGAAATTTAAAACAAAACCCAATGGAAATAAAATTTTTCTTTTTTGTCAATATACAGCTAGAAACCCATCAGTCTATGTTTTTAATTGCAGTCATTTAATTCAAAATTGAAAATTAATTTCCGAAATGCCGTTTAAATAAGTTCCAAACTTCGTTAGAACTGCTAACTCTGTAATTACTATTTTTACATAATCTTTCTTCAAACTTTAATTGCTATTTCACTTTCAAATAAACGAATATTTATCGTACAAATTAATTAATTGTGGGGAATGAGGAGCATGTTGAAATAAGGGTAGGTTGCAAATTAAGTTATTTACTTATATTAATTTCGTTAATGTATTTTATTGGTTAATAAAATTGAAGTATTAGCTTGCTGATAGCTAGGGGGTGTTATGAAAGCGAATAACATTGATTTCAACTTATATAATTGAAATTGCAATAGAACAGTGGTAGAGGAAGTTTAGATGATTTATCTACCACTGACTTACTCTATATGAAATATAAAAACCCGAAGATTTTTCTTTCATTCAAATTATATTTGCTTATTAGCGATTTAAAGATTCAATTAATTTGCCCTTACTTTTATTGATTTGCCTGGCGACCGGGCAAAGCACCTGAGTGAAGAATTCACGAGATCCCGGCTCTCAACACTGGGAATAAAAACTAATCGCTCTATGACTGTATGGCTACAGAAGCTTAGAACTTGTTATAATCCAAAAGACCAGCATTTTTATTAGAAGAATAAGTTCAATTAGTAATCTTCAGATTATGTTACTAGGACAATCAGGGGTTAAAGCCCACTTATTACAAAAGTTGATTAAAACTAAACACAATTCAATCTCACATTTTATTTGGGTTCAGTAAAATTTAGGAAACGAGTTACGGCAACATCTGTGTAATTATCTCCAATTATCATAACATCTGCTTGATTACCATTTCAATCTGTGTACCAGATAATGTCTCTACCGTGATTTTAATGTCGCCTGTATGATTGAGAGCTATTAGATTATAATATCAGATACTAGATTTGATTAAGTTACTGTTTTATTATTCAGCTGCGCCTGACCTGCATTTAACTGTGCGTGGTAATAAATTTATGCGCATGATCCATTGTTCATTTTTAGCTCAATTCATTAATTTCAGGTTTAATCCTCTAGCAAGCGGCATAAAGTGTGTGGCGCCCATTTTTAATAAAATTCATCCAAATTTAATAGCCCTTTGTTTAGTATTTTCAGTAGGCAGTTATATTATAAATAAGCAATGCTTCTATAATTAATTACGATCGTTATTACAATAATTAAGTTCAGTTATTACTTCAACGCTTATTATTATATTACTAATTGCTTTGGCAATCTAAATTTGTAGATGCAATGCCGACTGCTCATATAGGTAGGTACATGCATAATATTAAAATAAGATATTTCAGCTAACAATGGAAATAATTTCAGATAATTTTAAATGACGGCAAATTTGGTTGAATTCGTCACTCCTTACGCTAACAACTTCTTATATTTTTTTTTTAATAACAAGAAAGAAAAATAATAAATCTGATGAGTTGGTTTACGAAAATTGAAGTGAAAATGACGCGCATGAGTGGATTAAGAAATTATCACTAGTTTTTGTAAAAATCGTGGTTTTATTTTTGTAATCTATGAAACTACTATTTTTGTAAAATTTCTGAAGTGTAAAAATTACAAAAATTATTTTTAATACTATCTAGCAAATTAAATATCTACGTTTCATAAGTAAAATAAAAAAAAATTTTAAATTAAATTAGGAAAACCTAAATGTGATGACTGATGATATAAGACAAACATTTCAAACTCGGTTTTGTTAGCAAAAAATAAATATCTTCATGAAAGATACAAGGGTAAAAAAATTTAATAACACTGTTTGTTTCTAGATAATAAAACAACAAGAATTAAGGTCGGGTTTACTCTTTACTAAACTTTATTATGATGGAACCGGAAGCTCCTGATCTTTAATATTAATTTAAAATAATAAAAAAAAAGTTATTGTAAATATGTAGCTCGAGATTTGTAATTATATTTTAATAAAATACAAGCTTCATATTATTTAGGCACAAAAGTGGTAGAGTTAGGTAGTTATAAGTTGTGAGTATTTACTATGTGTATGTATACTGAACGTGTGGCAAGCCATGAACACAATAATACCAATTATAATTTACGAGCAAAGTTAATAAAACACCACTAAAACAATTAAATTACAAAATTATAATTGAAGAAGTTGACTTATCGTAAACATTCACGTGTAAATATACACCTTTACTTAATAATTCGGAAATTAAAAATAATAATTTGTTTGTACTTCTTTACTACTAGAGATTATTAACTCATGAGCTTCTTGCCTTCCCGCCCTTAAATGCGAAGCAACGACTTACCTCAGAAGGGTAATTAAATGTGGGCATTTTTATTGGGACTGACTACCTAACTCATCTCCACAATACAAATAAAAGAACGCCAAATACTTTTCGACGCAACTTCTACAAATATTTAAAACGTGAATAAAGTCCACTTCGTGATAACATGTAAAATGGCCGATCATAGATCTGTTCAATCCGATTAAAATCACTTATCCATAAGTCAAATAAATACAAATATAGATTAATTATTCATTGCAGACAAGTATTTCAATCGTATTAGATATCATCAGAAACTATTGAGATTGCTATACCTACTCCAATAAAAAAAAAATTAAATCCATTAAGTGAAGAATAAACTTAATATCGGCAATAAATTAAATTCTATAATAATTACCAATAAGTACATTGGTAAGCAATAAAAATAAATTAGACAGAAGTTATGGCTTAATTCAACAGCAATTCCACAAATTATTGTGATTAATTTAATCGAAAAATTTGCAATTAAGTAAGTAAACTAAACGATTTTTCTGGAGACAAATATTAATAAAAAAATTATTTGTACTGGAAACAATGATTCCTTTACATAGAGATTAGTTGTATTATATTGTAAGGCTTAATCATAAAAGAACCAATCAAATGGAAATATTTTTTTCATATTTCTTTTTACTTCTATACTTCATTTTTCAACAGATTAGCCCCATTTTAGGTCTCCTAAACACATCATCTGGAAAAATTCATTGTGATCCACTCGTTATAAAGAATATTTCCTATAGGAACAAGAATACAGAAGACAATTGAACAATGAGACCCCTGCAAATGGTGGCCATTTTGTTGGTGAGTTTGTGCACTAAAATACACTGTTGGGTGGTGCTTTTTAAAGTTACCTTTATGCAAAGTTAATGAATAATCAATTATGGTGAAAACTTAAAAAATCCGTCCATTATAGGCAAGTTCAGTTAGAAGTAAGTTCATTATAGGTGGATTACTCTACAATTCCTTGTAGTATATTGTAATATTAGATTATAACAAACTTGGAAGTTTATGACTACAAAAACAATTTATTAACTTGTTTCACTTAGCAATAATTTAGTATTACCCGGACGATAACAAATTAGCGCCAATCATTTAAGATAAATTTTCACTGGATTTTCAATTATCTCATTTCATGAATAACGTCAATAAACAATCGAATTTAAATTTAAACGGTTATAAACTGTAATCATCACTTAGTATGTATGCATCGCAATTTCCGTCCATAATATCACAGTAACGAAAAACTTGACAACAGTAGAACAAAATAGAATACATTCGAATGATATGAAACATTTGTATTCCAAAGTGAAAAGTTATACTATTTTAGCTGAATAGAAAACGTATTTTAATTTACTTTATGAAAATCGATGACATCGAGTTCAATTTTATTGTTTACTTATGCTTGTATAATGCCGTCAGAAGTGTCGAGCCGAACTGAATATTTGCAAACACTCAGATTTTTTGATACGCCAGTTGATACATAAATACAGTACAACCTGTCTTAACCGACAGTTATTAGAACTTCACTCGGTAATCCAACCGAAGTGGGCGGAAGCATACCTTATCTCATGAACATGTTCATTTGATGTCTGTTTTGCTGATATGGTTTCATATAACGTTGTAATAAAAACTATCGAGTTAGTATGTAGGTACCTTGCAAAAAAAAACAATAAGAGACTTGTAGACTATGAATTGATATATATTACAATTTCGGTTTCCCTTTATTATCGGGAACTCTGTATCATACAACAGAAAATGAGTCCCGTTTGTGTCCGTTAAGACAGGTTGTACTGTATTCTTATTCGCAAACGTCCAGTTTATTCAACATTATTTCGTCTGGATGCAGCTTTAGATTTGCTGTAAATCCAAATGAAAAAAATGGTAGGGTCCTAGATTGTCAGCAAATCCAAATTGTGTTAAAAAGGAGTAAAATTATGTGAGAAAAGAGTACAATTATTGTACATAATGTAAACACAGTTTGGTTTTGTAAACAATCTAGACTCAAACTGTGCTAGTATTAAACACGGTGTTTTTTCAGTGTGACAAATAAACCATTCCTATTTAATGAAAAACACAACGCAAATATAAAGTACAAAATTACACATGAAATTATCAAAAAAAACTTACTTGGATGTTCATATCTTTGCAAAGTTACATGATTATGTTATTGAAGACCGAACCAATCTGAAACAAAGAGAACGTAAATTAAAATATGATTTGCAAAATCAAATATTTACATTAAAATAATTATTATGCATTGTAACAGTTAAACAATTTGTTGGTACAATTTTAAATTGAAACATAATTTGTTACATTTTCATTTGTCTTATCGCACGTTTAGATAAATAATAATTGGTCAATTATCATTTATTTTGGCAATTTCAGTATTTTCATTATGAATGCTTCAATGCATATCAAATGCAGTGTCACATTTTGGTTTGGTCTGGTGTCAAGGAATCCATAAAAACTTCCAAGTTTATCCAGTACAGTTTTTTTTTGATATTCGTTTCCTTCCTGTATAGTCCTCGACTTATGCCCATTTACCCCGTATAATATATGACAACCTTAATAAATTTCCAACCCGGACACATCTAATTCTAAAAGCAAATTAAATGCTGCAGATAGATATCATAAAAGCACCTTCGCACTGATAAAAAAAAACAATAAACCATTTAACTTGAGAAATTGCCTGGCATAATTTTTTTAGAAGCACTTCGTAATGATTATTTCATTTTCTTTTATTATGTTCCAACTTATAAGTTAGTATAAGAAAAAAACCACAAAAATATACAATTAAAAGTTCCCAAAGAGACGTCAACCGCGTCCTATAGAAACCATAAAAAATTTAATAAATCCTGCCTACAAAAAGTTTTTAATTTGCATTTCTGTCTGTAAAATGTACTACGTGCACTTCAAAGACAGCATCGAGATGTAAAATTATGTAAATGATAGGAATGATAGGATGACCATTTCGAGCAATAAAGCTTAACCACAAATAAAATTAATTAAAATTTACAAAATGTGTATTTATTACTTCAAAGAAAATTCGCAAGTAATAATTACGTGGGGAAAATACCCCACGGAATAAGTTAAAAAATGTAAATAATTATCCTTTCATTGTGGTAGAGTTCGTGCCAAATCTAAAAATCATGTACTAAAAAATGCGCGTATCCATGAAAACTCACGGGGAACTCAGTACAAGAAATAGGGAAAAAATTGTTTTTAAATAAATGTGTAAACTAGAGTTGGCTCGGGCTAAGAAGAACCGGCAAAGATTAGCTACCAATGCAGTACATGTGGAGGGAGAACGTGCTAGTGCCGACAAGTAAATGGACTGAACGAATTTTCGTATCTGTGCTGTCAAAAATGTACGTTCGAGAGTATCTTTGACAGACTTTTTTTGCTTAATAGTGCAGGTATGCATTCTGCCGAGAGGAGAAAATCTCGTCTGAGATACCGCGGTAGTGTCAGACTTCACTAACTAAAAGCTCCCCCCTTGCCCTAGAAGGCTTTTTCATTCTTTTTCCTTTAACAAATGTTAAAGTCTCTTTCTTCCTCATTTGATGATTACACTATTGCCCTCCCTGACTCCATGCGCCATAACGCCAGCTCTAAAGCATATCTTCGTCTAAGCCGCACACTTCGTAGTGCGGGTCCTTCCTACAAGATTCTGCGTGGTGGCCAACCTCACAACCCCTCCAGCATTTGGCAGTTATGTCCTGGTCTTCGCAAGCATTAGCTTTATGACCAGCGGCCCAATATCTTCTGGAAGTGACCACCTTATTCATCTTTGAGTACTTGCCTTAATATACCAATTTTTTGTAAAAAAAATTTTATATGCTATTATGACAAATAAAATATATAGTAGGTATATTTTAAAAACAATTATCACAATCGTTTTGAACTTAACGAAGCCATCACATCATACATCAAAAACATCTCACGGTTTTATTGTTGTTGGTATTTCTAAACAAGATAAAATCTGTAAATGCTTCATGAGAGGGTTTGAATATCATTTCTAACAATTAATTATTGTATTATGAAAGTGAGAACTTAGTTTAGTTATAACATATTTAACTTATTTGTACAATATAACCACGTTTTTGTACGAAGTATTAATATTTGCAACAAAATTAAACATAGTTTTAGTAAAAACTAATTTAAAATAACCAAAAACAACGACATCTATGTTTCATTCTTATTAGATCCCATCAGCATTGATTTGAAACAATCGATTAAAAGTATGTACAGAGTAATTCGCTTATAATAAACTTAAAAAAAAAGTATCCATTATAATCAGGAGTTCATTTTAACCGGATATAAAGCATTGATAACTTAGAATTCGTTAATTTTGGGCAAGTTTTCATTGTAAACATTTAATAATTCGAATAATAATGAAGTTTTTTAATTAAAAATTTGTTAATTAATACTGTGGTTGTTTGCTAATTCAATTACGCGCGTCGTTTTCAAACTAATGAGTAATAATTTAATTACAGACTCACATTTGTAGATTAATGAACATTCAATTAATTAGTCTTCATGAACAAGATTTAAATTCACAATTTATATTGCTCGTTAATCCATTCATGCACATAATCATCAATATTATGATTACTCCCTAATACTTTGTGTGGTAGGTGTGTTTAGAAGCAGTTAATAAAACACAATAAGGATAATAATGAAACGATCATGATGGTAGTGATTTAAAGCTACGCTAACTGCACCCGGTATGCTTCCCAAAAATTTAATTACATTAATTGGTAGATTTCAAAAGATTACCTTCTGTTATTTTTAATTCAGATTCATTATTTCATAATTATTGTAACACTAACCGCCTCATTATAAGATTGCTCTACATACATTTGGAAATTAATTACAAGCAAAAACAATTAAAAAGTAAAATTAACAATAAACGAACATATTGTGTTAATGGAAATTAATTATACAACTTGAGAAACGTATCCTCTCAAATGTTGCCAATAACTTTGTATAGAACCGTTGAGCACAGCACTCCAGACAAAATACCCTACATAAATTTTCATCCTCTGCCTTAAAAAATAAGGAACTATATTATTAATCTAAAGGTCCTACGAATAAGCAAACCTGATCGAATATTTATATTGTTGTGACAAAATAATATTTAAGGTGGTTCAACGGTAAATTGTAAAAGTTAAAGTGACATGATTAGATTATCAAGTATCGACAATAGTTTAACGTGGAACCACGGCACAAATAATTTTGTGTAAAGTTCAAGTGATGTTTCCCAAATAAAAGTGTTTTGAGTTAACAAGAACGCTGTTTGTAAATAAGGTGATAAATCCAGTTAAAAGTTGAAGATTTTGAATCCTCAAATATAATTGGAAGATCCTGTAAAGCGATGCTAAATAAACGTATTTTGAATCTCAATTGTACGTAGTATACCTACAATATTTACATTGAAGTACTAATTAAGCGTCCCTAGTAATTTCATTATCATGAGAAATTGGGTGGTAATAAAGGGAAATTGAAGCGAGTAGTTTCAACTTTAACATTTCACCTATATTTGCAAATTTACCCTGAAGGATTTGGAGCAGCTGGTCTGAAATAACTAAAAACACGAATCATGTCTTCCCTACGGTAGCGCCAAGTCGATATTATTGTAAGCAAAGATGGATGTAAGGTAAAAGCGGTTCGTGACCATTGTACAGGTTTTAAAACACGGAATTACTTAAGGGCAGAATAGGTCGTGATTGCGAGTCGACTTCCACTGAGAGCTTTGTGGTATGAATTTTAATGTACCCTTCGAGCATTGTCTACCGAAAGCGACAGAAAATTATTTTTATTGTATTCTGATTTTAAGGTTTTTGTAAAGTGTACGAGTTTAAAATTTCAATTCACAAAATGAACTTTTAAAACACGACCTCGCATTTTATGGCACAACTTTTTTAAATCTCACTTGTAATTTTGCAGTGTAGTAAGTCTCATCCGAGTTAAGAAACAGAAATTTAAAATATTTCAGATGTAAATGAATAAAGAAACGAGATTCTTCAGCTCATTTCAACTTATTATGGTACTTCATTCCCACCAATCTAATTTCATCTGAAATGTGTAGTCACAAAACGTTTTCCAACTTGAAAACACCCTGTTTGAAGTTATATTAGAAGGCATAATGGGGACGTTTCTAAACGATAAATGCATTTTCTTAAATCACCCAGTATTGTATTAAAAGCTTTCCAAGCTAACGAACCGAAACAGAGGAAATCCTAATTGGTAGTTAATGCAAAATAAACATTTTTTCACTAATCCTCAAATTAAAAAGGTTCTGGAAAATATCATTCGCGATAATTTTCTGCAAGCCTAAGAAAATAAATTTTTACGTAATATTTTAGCCACAATTTAATGTTTCAGGCAAAATATCTCTAAGGTGAACCAAAAATTACGTTATTAAATGAAGGAGGTATTTATTTACATATTTACCACCAACCGCTGTAATTAAAAACATGAAAAATAAGCCTTTTGTAATAAAGAATGACGTAGATAATACATTTTCCGTAAAAAAACAAACGAGCTATCATAAATTAATAAAATATTGCATAAAATCCTGCAAAAATATTCTTAGCTTCTTCCAGATTTAAGATAAAAAAACAATTTTAAAGGCTTTGCTGACTATTAGGCTTATATCCGGCGCAAAGATCATTAATCTTGGGAATGTAAACCCTAGAAGCAAAAACTAAAAATTTCTTCAGTTATTTTGCTAGTACGTTTGAATTTGAACCGCAGTGGATGTATCGAACGTACAATATTACTGATCATGATCATCAATGTAAGGGATATTAACAATGCATTATCATATCATATTTGTAGGTATAAGCTAACAGACCCACATGTGACATCGTGCAATCCTCTTCAACCATAAATAGGAATTAGTGCTCTGTAGGTATTAATTTTGTAATGAAAAGCCAGTAGAATGTTGTACAGATTCGCCCACTAACGACGATCCCTTCATAGCAACGGTGTTACTGCTATTAATAACAATACTTCCAAAAATTTTATTAAAATGTAGATTTTACTCATTGTAGCAATCTAGCAATCTGATTGCTAGTTTCAATTGAATCACTGTGAATATTTGAAATTCTAAATTGCTATGGTTCAGCTACTTTCAGTATGACATTTTCGTGAAGGAATTTCTCTGACAAAGTCGATTTTAATGCTATTTTGCGTTACAAAAAGTCTATCAACAAAGGGGATCTCGTTTCATACGGTTGTAGTAGTACCATGAAAACGAAAATTATAGTTTACAAGAAAAAAAAAGAAAAAAAGGTTTCAGTGTTGCATTTCAATTACAAATTTTGTATTTTCATAACAATTGTTTCAGCTTTTTCCATTTTTACTCCCACTTCAGCAGAAATCTCTTTTATTTGTGTTATTGAACTAAAAGATTACAGAACCTTCTCAAAAAAAATAGATCCGGCTAGCAATGACTCTTATTTCCAATACTAAAAGATTTAATGAATGCATCAAATTGTGGTGAATTAGCTCAATAAACTTCTTATGTTTAAGATAAAAAGACAATTTTACGCTGCTATTTTGTTTATCACAAGTTAATTCACTAAAGTTACTTCATAAAGTCCCAAATTAATGAAGTAAGCCCATAAAATTTCTGTAAGTTACCCTTGATTTTCATAACCACGCAGTGTCAACCTCAAAATTTTTCTTCTAAAAAATCGGTTATCTATTCGGTTCTACTAACTTATGGATCAAAAGATTGCTCACTTTTATCCATCAACAATTTCTATGCGGTTCTTAAGTTGTAAGTGATAAAAATTTTCAATTCCTCTAATAATTTCAGCTAGACTTATCTCAAATTCAAAAATTCTTCCCAGAATCTTACTTAGATTCCATAAAAACCTAAAACTTCCCAAAATTACGCTACAAGAAGGAAAATTTTCCTCTTCCAAGATGGAAACCGGAAAAGCTTTCTAACCTCTCTCGACTCACCAAAAATGTTCCGACTCTCTCCTCGCGCGGGTCATTCAAATTTTTTCAGTCCATAACACTTTCACTAATTTATTTCGTTCCCCATTTTTTTGATCTCCCATGGGAAAATTTAACCCCATTAATTTATGCATTTAATTTTATTCTATTTTCGCAATTTAATACAATAGCCATTATTCAACATAATCAACAAATAAGACGACAATATATAAAATTAATTTAACAGGCTACAACTTGAGATTAGTAAAAAAATTTAAAAATAATGTTTTATTGACCGCGTTCGACGGTACAGGACAACTCGGCACCGGACAACTCGGTACTAGGAAAACTCGGCACCGGGATAACTCGGAAATATTTGAATATTCGCGTGCTTTAATGTGAATAACAGGGCGTGATCAAGCAGAAAGATGACGGCACTTGGTCACACTCTTTTATATATATCCGCCCTAATTATTTCGATACTATGACCATTTTAGAGTACAAATTGCTAATTAGAGAAGATTACCTCCTGAAAGTTTGGATTTAGAAAAAATTACAGTTAAAATTTTATTTTTAAATTACATTCCAAACAAATTAATACAGGAATGAGGGTTTAAACGTTATTTTTAGAATTGTTATTTGTATACATTTTGTTCCAAATGTTAAAAACAAAAACTAATAGAAAACTACACCTACATCGCATACGAAATTAAAATTATTTCTGACAAAAGCTTGTGTGGATTATAAAGAACGTCACATTCACTAAATGCAAATTTGTAGCTGTTCTATTATCCTCTACGAATTTCAGAATTAATTGTTTTTAAATTTTTCAATCTCCATTTCCAATGTTTTCGACGAGAGAAACAGTAAAACCTTTAAAAATAAGCTGGTATTTGCACTAAAAATGTTGAAACGACCAATATTAATTAAACGAAATGAGAGTACTTCCTTTAACCGTTGTACAACAAATACTTTACTATTCCAACTGAATTTTAACTAAATTATGTAACAGAACTAATGATAATAACAGAATAAAGCTTCTAAATCGATGAAGATTAGATAATTAATTAAATTTAATTTTAAATAATAATCTGTAATAGTAAGTATTTATGAGTAATTAAATGTAATTTTGAAATCTAAAAGTGTATAAATATACAGTGTGTTCCGTTTAAAAACAGGATTTTGCCAGGTTTTAATAATACGCTCTGTATCGACAAAAAATTTGTCTGGTAGCTTAACTTGTATCGCAGTTGTAATCCAAATGGACAGAGTGGTAAAAACATAATAGCATACTAAATATATGTAGAAAGAGCCATATTAGCAACACCATTCCTGGCTACACAAAAAACATCACATTTATTATCATTTCTTCTTGTCAATCAATGCCAAGAATAATAACACAAACTGAAAAAAGTTGTATATCGATTCAGTTTTCTTGTAGTGATATATGTACCTAACAGGTTATTCATTACGTCTGAAGCGTAAAATTCCTTCAAAAGATATTACAGAAAAATGTTTGTAAAAAAAAAGGAAACATTTAGTTTTTGTTCATCGCGCAATATTCACAATGCAAAATATTTTCATCATAACAGGAAAATAATTTTCAATTATATACCTACTCGAGAAAAAGTAATAGGAAGTTTCCATAATACAGATGATATTCTAGTTTTCAATGTGCCAAAAGCCATTCTCCTAAAATGTAATTGCAAACGGGTTTTCCCGAAATAGAAAGTATCAGAAGAGATAAGAACAATTATTTTTTCAGAAAATTATACGACCCCATAGCGACCATCTGTTGACGTTTCCTTTTAGACGTCATTCTCCTTCTACCCACCAAACTCGTTTTCTGTTTTATGAAATGAGAAGCAATCAATCAATTCAAAAAATTTCCAAGCTTCATCAGTTAACATTTACTTTTTAAAGGTAAAATGAGTTAAAGTAGTAATTACAGTAATTACTGTTCGTTGCGGATTAATGCATGAATCGGTAAAAAATGTATTGAAACTAAAAGTTTTTATGACCACCGAATGAAAAGAATTATAAAAACAGTTTTTTCGTCGAATTTTATCTGTTAATTATTATGTACGATAAGGCTTTTTAATTTAAAATATTTTTTATCGTTTACTTTCAGTAATTAATTCTTTTTGTTCCTTTTATCCCTTAAAATTACGGTATATACGGTGACAACTACCCTAAAGATTAATTAATCTCCTTGTAATTTATAAAGTCGAGCATTACTTTTGATGGTTTTAATCTGTTTAGAGTAATTTTCTACAATGCTTCATTACATTTTTATATTAAAAGGCTTTTTTTTAAATAAATTTAAGAAAATATATCGACAATGAAATAAATTTAAAACATGCGCCTTAACCAATTGCGCTACCGAGACGATTTGGTTTATGTTGTGGTGCTTGTGCATCTTAACCTATTATTTAAAAACAAATACAGCATAAATAATATAAAAAAGAGATCGGTAATTTGGGTCAAATAGTAAAATAGAAAACAAAACATTCGCATTTCAATTTTACGTAAGCGTGATAGTGTAACCTCGATAATATGCCATAATACGAATTCTTGAACTGATTCTCAAGTACGATTTGCATAATATAATTGTCTGTTTTACCTGGGGATTTTAACAAATTATTTAAAAAACATTCTAAATTTGAATTCGAACTCTGAAGTATTTGATACGTAGTACTGGAGTATCAACTGCGCTACAAAAAAGTAACTAATAATAATTATTATAAATAAGAACAATATTTTATAATATCAACAATTTTTTTGTATTTTTAACGGTTCAATTCTTGAAAAACTTCTAATATAAACAATTATGTGCTAAATCCACCCCTGTTAAAATTTAATTGGAATAAAAATTCGAATTTTTCGGAGCAATTCCATTGGTTGTACTTTCAACAAACTCATTAAGAAATGTAGTATTATTCGAGAGTATCCACCCGCTGTCAGTAAATAAAATTAGGGCTTAAGTGCAATTCTGCGGTTATTTCAACACGTGGTTTATTTTTTCAATGTATAAACTCCAGGTGAGATTATTTTTTTGCTTTTAAATGCCAATTTTGTATTTTGAATCTCACCGCAATATTAATAACTTTTCAATTTTTTATTTAATTTATATTCATAACTACATCTGTCTCTCTGTTCGTAACGCTATGCTATTTAGAAGTTCTAAATGCTAGTTAGTTTATTATCAATCCAAAAATAGTTTAATCTAAGGCCTAATAAGTGCAAATTTATGGTATCGTTTTACAAATTCCTAACCACGTATAACAATTATACAGATTCAGATTGAGAGGCCACAGGCCGAGTGTTGCGAGCATAGGTCACATCGTGAAGCCAAAATTTACATTATATCAAAATTAAATCTCAGTACAAAATTAGAGAGCATTTCTAATTATTTACACAAAATATTTAGATTCGTCGTAAGTGAATTACGCTGATGAGGGCGCTAATGAGAAGATTTTTTTTGTAAAGAATTGTGTGCTCTTTCATTAAGTCTTTTCAATGTTTTACATTACAATTTACTTGAATTCAAATAAAAACAAAAACAATATAATGGTGCTATTCGATCAAACGATTAGTTTTATTACAACAGCATTTTTATAAAAGTGATTATTTAAAGTTATTTGTGTTTAATTGTAGGTTTTAGTAGCAAATGCATAAAAACAGCAAAAAGAACAACGTTGTCATTCCCTTTAAGGGCTTTTAACCTATTAAGTTTTACTAGTCCAACCCGATTTCGTTTCAACTTGATCAGATTTTGTTTTACGAATGAAAGCACCACTAATCTCATTTTGTTTTCGTTTTACAACCCTGTCCTGCAGCAAAATGACATTGTCATCTAACAAGATGCAGGATTAATTTAAAAGTCAATTTGCTATTTAGATAATACCCAAATTGAACGCTTCTGAAAATAATTATGAAGGATTAGGATGCAACAAGTTGAAACAATGTAAATTTTCTCGAAAATTAATTTTAATAGCAAATAATAAAAGGGGGTTTATTCATTTATTAGTACTAAGTGGGGTTTTTTAATCAAAAAAATTAAAATTTGGATTTCCAACTTATATTTAACATTTTCGATATGATTTGGATGATTACCAGCTGAAGGACTAAGTGTGACTTTGTTTCAAAGAGAATACTTTGATTTATAAAAAATGCATTTTAAAATTTTTGGCACAAAACAAGACGGAAAGTGCTACTAAATTTTATACAAGTATACACAACAATCAATTCATTTGAATAGAAAAATCTGTCACGTTCGTGTGTTTGAATGCAAAATGCAAATCCGTCGTACTTTTTACTTAACATAGTTTTTATTATAACGGCATTGTTCATTTTTACATGTCCAACTTAAAATTCATGCATTAGATAAATAGTACCTACGTGTTGAAACCCAGCTAACGCAACTGTAAATTTGTTTAGCATATCCACAAATTACTAATTATCACATTGTACCCACATCACTTAATTTATATCAGCGTTAATAACACTTATCTCTTAAATAAATAATTTAAACGCAAAATTCTAAAAAGCGTATAGAAAAAACAAACAAAGATTGGAATATTCGTTTCTCTCAAATTCCACTCCACTTTTAAGCATTCGAAGTTGAACTAAAAGTCAACTTGAACTTTTCCTACAGATTAACGATAAAAAAGTCAATCCTTTGCAGCATAAGCACTAATTTGAGATAAAAAATAGCTTTTCTTTTATATTTTCTCTTACAATTTATCCTAAATATCTGCAGGAATAACTGTAATAAATTTTTTTCAGATAATCCAATACTTACAGCCCAATGTCTGAATATAAAAATTTTGAATTTTTCCTCAAGACTGAAACAATCAAGAGAAATTGGAGCATAAAAAGGTTTCTCGCCACACAAATTATTCTATATTTATCGTATTATTAAAATAATGGACGTAAAATTTTAGGCATTTCGTGTTTTTGTCTTCCTTTTAAGAATCGGCTATTTTAGGCTTATTTTCTTAGTAAAAATGAACGACTACGAATTCAAATAACATGCGATGTATCTAATCGAATACAAAATTCCACGACGAGTTTTTTAAATCGTTACGTGCACTGTTTGTTAGTTAACGAAGCATAACTTCAGCAATTACTTTAAAATATAAGTTAATTTGTTGTAAGTACCTGTAAGGTTAATAGTCGGCAATAATGATCAAAGTAAATTACAAATAATCTTAAATTTTTAATTTAATTAAAATAATAAATAGAAACAAAAAATGTTGTTCAATCCAAATTCGAATTTAAGCGTTCCGAGTTTTGAAACTATAAATTAATGTGAGTTTTCTTGTTTATTGATTTCAATTATACCATCATGAAAAAGCCCTCGCTTCCGCTAATTAAGAGCTAACCGGCAAATTGGTGAAAAGTTAGTATTTTCGGTTTACACTGCATTTTCCTTTTTTGGGAAGATAATGAATGTTACAAATGAAAATGAATGAATTCATGATCCAATTTTTACAACTTTAAAGTTTATATTTTCAAGATAACTTGGTAATTTAAATGCATAAAAAGGTTTGAAATATGGAAGTTAATTTAGTAGCTTATAAGACTTGATTCCTAAAACTACTTTCCTTATAGGTCTTTCTCTCCAATTCTTAGTCTATGAACTGCTTTGAATTTTCTCTCATTGAAAGCCATTCCCTTAATTTTTTCCCCATTTCTACATCTTTCTTCTTCCATAATTTGTCTCACAGTGTACCGACCAAGTAACATATTTCAGCTAAAATTCTGACAGCTACCTCAAAGCTCTCTTTCACAGCCCCAGCCAAAAAGCAGCCAGCCAATTTACAGCCACAGCTGAATAAGTTATGGATGATCAACCGCTATCTGCGCAGCAACAAATTTAAACTTTTATAGTCAAAGCTAAATAAACTGCATATAACCAGCTAAAATAAATTCATCAAAATAAACAAAGTTATAAAATAACATGTAGGTAATCCTAGAGGATGTTTACACAATCTTCAATACATCATTACCAAAACACACTTTGTTGAGATTATATCTGAAGTAGTTCCAGATTATATAGATAGGGTGAGTTGGATTATATTATCCAAATTAATGGAAAAGTTAATTTCACGATAATACATGAATAAAATCAAAACCGGTCACTCGTTAAGATTAATTGAAATTTAAGTTTTAGTTGCTAAGTTCCATTTAATTTTGAATCTGAGAACTCCTAAATTGTCTGTTTTTTTTTGTAACAAAACATCTCCAATTTATAATTACGAAGATTAGTAGCACAAGTTTTTAACAATTATCAGGCGCTAGAAACGCACTCAATTTTCCTGTGGATAACTCGACCGCGGTTATTTATAAAGGTAAATTGCTACATTTGTTGGGTATAGATAACTAAGAAAAATTACATGCGGTTTTCATAAATCATCTCTGAACACGCCCGAATCTTTATTTCGTCCGTTTTAACTCTGTCAAGTAAGGAAACCCGAGAGGTTTAAGATGCGCTAGTTGTTTCTAAAGTTAACGTGAAAAATAGTTGCTTATATTTTACTGTCCGTTAAATTTCAAAAATGTTACACACTCGTAGTTTCAGTATGAGCAGATTTTTTGTCGACTTCAAAATTATTAATCAACAACATAAAAGTGAAGAGTATATGACAATTATTATTGGATTTTACTACTTCAACCATATTTTTAAATTTCATTCCCTTAAAAAATGTCTCGAAATGTCGACAGAAGATAATATAGAACCAATAAAAAACAGGAAAACCGTTAACATTGACACATTGAAACAAAGTTGGAAAACTGAAACTAAAAGAAAAATATTGTTCTAGGTCAAAGGATTCTTGTAATATTCTGCGGTACAATAATCGTCATGGATTACCGATTTTACTTAACCCTGCTCCCAGTATTCCCTCGCCCCTTTATAATAGGTAAAATTATTCAGGCATACACAAATTCCTGTAAGCTAATTTTACAGATCCCCTATCCGACTCTTCACACTTAACTAATCTCTTCGTTCCACTAATATACGTTTCAAAACTTTCAAAATATACCGGGGATCGAACCTTGAAACATTGCAAAATGCACGAACTTGTGTGAATATTTTTCAGATAAAATATGTAGTAGTATACAAGTTATGTGTGAGTTACGGTGGTAAAGGCTCACGATTAGATTACTCCCACAGTATCGCGCTACCGTGTAAAAAAAATGTGACGTTGGAAATCTCTTATTAATCAACAAAACAGCTTAATTAAGTAAAATAATTTTGTGTTTTGAAATCCCGATCCAATCTAAATTAAAATAATATCTGTAGCAAATAACAGATTGATTAAGAGAAGTAATTAAAGTAATTTGCAAGTTAGTGTTTGTATAACAAAGTTGCGGACAAAACAGATATACAAATAACTAGGAAACGTTGAAGCATTTAGTAAACTTCCGTTTAGTATTGTAATTTAACCAATTATTAATATGTGGTGGCAGTGGTCCATTACGTTGGATTATGGAAATTTCCTTCAGATTGTTAATATTATCTTTAGGTCTTATAGGTTTATCATGAAAATGGCACATAAAAAAGTATCCTATTTATTATACAGGGTAGCAAAAAAAAAATGTAGTACCAGATTTTCCGAGTTCAAAGCAAACAAGCAAGTCGTTATTCCGCCACTTCCAATAAATGAAAGAATTCGGGTGAATGTACACTCGAATAATAGATGACAGTTTGTCTATTTACATTTATTTACTCGTAATGGAGTTTGTCGTGAATCGGTTACACGATTGTCATTCTGAAAATCAAATTTACAAAGTAAATAATAAAAGGTTGCATTTCGTCTACTTCGCACATAGGTGAACTTTTCAAAATGTAAGACTGTTATTTTATGTTGTGCACCACTCTGTATGCCCTGATTTGAAACCAAAAGTTGGCACTTTTAACGCGAGTGTAAAAGTTTGACTGCACTTCCTTGCAAAATAATGAAGAAAGACACATTTCTTGTAAAGGCTGCACACAAAAATTTTTTCTTCATCAAAAACAAATTAATATCATTATTTCTTAGATTTTCAGCATAATATCCAAATGAAGATTTTATGTTTTATTTCTTTGTATCTATCTGAGTACAAAAAATAATCCTTGTTTAGTGAAAAGTTAGAACATGCAAAAATTTCTTTTGTTTGCATGAAAAATTGTAACCAACGGTATACATCCAGGGTACATGAAAAACCCTTTAAAATTTAAATAAATTATTGCTTCGTTATAGCATTACCAAAACATGACATATTATTCCTCCCATTTACAAAATTCATGGCAAGTATATTAGCTTTAAAATTGTTACTAAAAATATATTATGATACTAAAGACTGGGCTTTACAACAGTAACGTAAAAGGAAAGGATGTAGTAGTACTATTCCGAACATAAGAGATATAAAAAGGATACTATGGAACACTAATTTTAAAAATATTATCGCCTTGGTAATATCAAGTAGTAATAAAATCTCTGTATTGCATGTAATTTGAGCATTCGTGTAAGAATAACAATTTTTATTTTCACGGATGATCGATAACTCATCGTCTTCCGTATGGCCTAGATTTAGCACCTCTGACTTTTAGCGTCTTTTAGTCTTGCAAAAAAGGAGGTAAAAATTTTATCGAGTATAATAGATTCATCAAATTTTGAATTTAGAGTGAAGCAGTTATGGGGTGCAAAATTATATTTTAAAAAACAGCAGTAAGTAAACAAATTGGGTGAGTAGTTTCTCCATGATTAAGAAAAATGAATACTACTTTGCTTCCATTATTTATATACCTTTAAAAAATTACTTCACATTACCCGGTGCATTAAAATAATGACATCGGTTAGAAAAGTGCTTTAGTGCAAGCTCAGGAAATAATGTATTATACATTAAATTTTATAGTATAAATTTTATTGTGTCGTTTTACACAGGAATAAGATAGAAAGTGCGCTTAGAGCTTTAGTTTTCTTATATCCATGTATGGATGTGTGGCACGATTTATGTCTTTGTAAAGGAAATCAAATTTGTAAAAATGCGAAGAATCGCATTGCTACCTCTTCAATTTACAAAATTCGTTACTTACTCCAAATTTTGCAACATTCTGTGAATATTTTTTTTAAGAAATTGTTCAAGCCACATAATAGAAATTACCAAAACAAAATATTTTCCCCAATCAAAAGGTCATTAAAATACTTTCTCATATCATAATTACGGGTCATCAAAGTTTTCTAGCTTAAATTGTTATTATAAGAAGTAATACATTTTTAAATTTAAGAAATAACTTACAAAACTAAACTTTAAAATGAGTATACAAAGTAAATACAAATAATAAAATTGAAAATGAATGCAAAAACAGGATTTTTTAAATAAAAAATTTCATATTGAATGTAAAAATCTGAAGTGACGTTACACATGACTTTCCCATTTGAAAAAAGGAAAAGTAATTAAATAGTAACAAATTGTTTATTGTGGGTTCGTAGAAAACTGGTAAATGACTTTCATGCACATTAAGATTACCTCCGGACATTTTATAGGGATCCATAGAAATCTTTTTTTAGACTAAAAGAATCTCGTTAATCCATTCATGCGCGTCATTAAACATCACCGACGTGAAAATAAAAACAGATTCTAACAGGGATTTTTACCAAATCTTTAGACCGTTTCTTATAATTAATGTGCAAAATTTAAAGTCAATTGGTGTACGCGTTTGTTCACAATCATAACCGAAAAAAACGTCGATTCCCGCGGCACATTTAGACATTGTTCCAAAATCGTTCACAATCGAAATGATACCTTTAAAACTAAATTCTGGGTAGAGCACGCTAGACCGGAATAGAAGATATAGTTATTAATAAAAACTAAACGGAATTAAAGAAATCACATTAAAATGAAATGTTTAACGTGAGCATGAATGTCAAATATCGATTAGTTCAGCCAATAATCGATTTTTAAATTTACATTTTTCACGCAAATTTAGTCTTTATTAGCACCATTTTGTAGTCGGTGTGCTTAAAACGCCTCAAAAAAAAGTGGAATGCTCTACCACTCTTCATCCGCCAAAACTAAGAGTATACACAGAAAAAAATTGCTGGTGGCAAATTCACCCAATGTTGGGCTGTTGGAATTGTGCACTTTTGAAGCCTAAATTTGTATTTTGCTAAGTACAGCGATTGTTAGAATTATGCAAAATTTTATACCTGGAAAATTGTATTGTATATTCTCCCAATAGTTGTGTTCTTAATCGGTTCTTAAGATTATGCGAATTGTAAACGCAAAGTTATTCTTGAATAAGTGCTAAACGGTACAATTCAAAAATTTTTCTTTTACATTTTGTCTTATTAAGGGTAGTTCACACTACATGATTTATCATATGACTTGTCACATGACTTCTCATATGAGGGATTTTTTTACGTTCACACTATATGATTTTTGATATATAGAAGTTATGGCTTTTATGATTGACTGTTGTGATGGTATGATTTTAACCATGACTTTTCTTATGAATAAGTCATGATAAATCATGTAGTGTGAACTACCCTTTAGAGACATTTTGTCTTATTAGATTACACCACTATTAATTTACCCCGTAAATAATACTGTTATTAATAGTTTTAACACGTGGATTATAATTTTATTTTAAAAATTTAAACTGGATAATTATTAATACTGTTTACTGAAAGTTAAAATTTTATAAAATTAAATCAATTTTAATGTAATTTTAATTAGATTTAAATGTTCATAAAACAATCAGAATAGAAAATGGAATTTTTTAAGATCTCAAAACTTCTGATAGTTGTACAAAATAATTATAATAAATCAGCTTCATGGGCTAGTGAATACCACGTTTACCTCATAAGCCAGAGGTACCAAGTTCGAATCCCACGTCGGCCTATGAAAAAGAGTAAGTATTTATTTAAGTTCCTATTTTAGTCAAAATTTGTCGCAATTTAAAAAGGAAAAATTAATATAAATTAAAATGTGTGAATAATATTTTTAAATTTATTTATAATTATTTTTATTTATAAATTAAAAATTTTTTTTTCCACATAATATTGGGTGAAAAATAGGAAAAAAGGGTGTACTACAAAAAGGTATCATTTGGGTTGTATGCAGGTATAAATATGTAGACTCAACAGTTTTCATTTTTTAAACACAATATTCTACCTGTAACCTATCTAGGGAGAACTTGTACCTGAAATATGCATAATTTTACAAATTTTTAGCCCAAATTTTTTTCTGTGTAGTTTAAATCACACGTACCGACAACTTTGAAATCGATTACTGGCTCAACAAATCGATATTTGACATTCATCCTCACCTTACGCTTCATTTTAATGTTTTCTATCAAATTTCTTCGAGTTGTTATAAATAAATTCAATTCTTTAGGTGGGTCTTCTCTACCGGTTTAACAAGCAGTCCCCGAAATTCAATTGTGTCTACGCGAAGTTGGTTTTTGACTAAAATACCATACTTTTCTTTCCTACGTAAATGAAAAGGTAACAGAAAGAATAAAATAGCAAATTTGGAAGGCAGTATGATAACCTGGCATCGGATTTTAAAAATTTTCTATTAAAATTAAGGTAGTTAAGGCTGTAAATTACAAATATAAACATAAAATCTAGCGGATCATAAAATTTTGATTGAAAGTGGATCAAAAACCGTAAAAATACTAAGGTAGTATTTTATTGGCTGTTAACGTAAGTTCAGGTAAACCAGTAACAAATTATTTCATTTGTTTTGATTTTATTAAAGGTTAAGGGAGTAGATCAATAACCCGGACCGTGATTTTAAAAATTTCTGAAGAAAAGAATGTATGAAACTGGTTCAAAAGCAATAGTAAAACAAAAAATTTATGAACCATTGCAAATAGGGCTTATATTTTCATATGAAATAGCATTTAACAACAATTGATTGGATGGCGCTAGAAGGGTAGCCCCGCCCATTACAGAAGTTTTTTTCAAAAATTATTCAAGGCATCATTTTCAATCTAAATTTATGGGTCCAGCCTAGATATAAAATTATAAAATAAATAAATTCTGAATGGTCTATACTAGAGAGCGGCAAAATTCTTTGGCTGCGGGTCAAAATTAACTGAAATATGACTAGCAAGAAGATAGATGATTGAGGTCAGTGCAATTTATTTGAGGGGGCTAAAATAAGAGTTTTCAACATTTCCTTTCTACTCCCTCTTTTACCTTAGACAAAAAAAAAGTTACACCTTACAAAGTCTGTTACAATATTCTGGGAGTAGTTCATCAACCAGTACTTGCAAAAATCATTCAATACATAATTTTCAACCAAAATTTATGGGTAAAGTGTAGATTTTAGTGTGGATCCGAGATCGGACGTAGTTCCGTTATCAAAATCGACTCGAGCGCTACGTTTAGTCACCTTTGCTCCGCACTCTCCGAGCCGTTTTGAATCAAAACTTTTGACTAACGCTTGCACCAATCTTTGGCAGTAAAGATGGTCACAATGCCACTTGATCCTTTTAAGATAGAAAAAAAGGTAGCCGCAACTACGGATATTTAGTCCACAGTCGAAAAGCAAACAGGTCGCGCATTCGCGCGTTTCGTGAGGTTCTTGAAGATGTTGATCTAATGTATTTATACCACAAGAAGCTCTTAGTGCCCACAGATGACACAATCTGCAATGATGGAATTTGGGCGCCAGTTGATGATAAAGAACTTATCATCAACAAAATAGATTTTTTAATTTGCAGCCAAAAGACGTTAGTTGGAAAAAATGTGTAAAATTACTTACATAATTATTCAAGAAGAAACTTCACCAAGCTACCACAAAAATGCAAATCACACCACTAGATCAAGAATTGATCCAGGAAAATCACAAAAAAGAAGTCACTTCCAGAAAATTCGACCACCTTTCACCTTGTTCGATTTTCCAATCCTCCTGTTGCCAACCTTTGTTTTTAAAATTCCTCAAGATTTATTTATTATGATTTATTGGTTGCATACTTTCAGGTGTAACAAGTTATTAAAAATTAATTTTAATTTTTGATAAACCTGAAAGAACACATTTGGTAAAAGATTGTAAATTACATCAGTGAAAATCAGGCTTTTAGTAAATAATTTATTTGTACAAAAACGAAAAAGAATCTACTAAAATTTAATTAATAATATAAACTAAGCATATGGTTCTACCGTTGATTGAAAAATAACAAGATACGCAGCCTTATGAACAAAAACGTGCCATAGAAATGTGTCGACATGTAGATGGCGTTAGTTTTGCTTCTTCTGAAATACCCTACAGGGCGCCCACAAAACGGCTATATTTGACAAGTTGTTTGTAAATTCTAACCTATATTTATTTGACGTTTTAATCGCATTTTCAAACTTAGAAGAAAAGCAAAGTTTATTATTCATTATTTGAAATATTATTTAAACAACTTGTCAAATATAGCCGTTTTGTGGGCGCTCTCTAGGGTATTTCAGAAGAAGCAAAACTAACGCCATCTACATGTCGACACATTTCTATGGCACGTTTTTGTTCATAAGGCTGCGTATCTTGTTATTTTTCAATCAACGGTTCTACAATTTAAATTAAAAAAAATTTATTATATTTAATTACATAAGTCCTATATAACATTTTTAAAATAGCGTAAATCGCCGTACTCTACACATACGAAAGAGAGAGATGTGCATACGTATATCTAGCATGTACATGAAATGTAATCTAAAAAATAAACTTAATGTATTTTAAAATACCTTATTAATTAATTATTACGAGTTAAAAACTTATCAATTTAGATAATATTCATTCACTAAATTATGGTTATCAAAGGCCAGAATTACTAAAAAAAAATTCTATTTTGATAAAATAATTACATAAATGGTATACTGGGGTCCCTGGGACCCCACACTCACTTAAATCGTACAAAACTTGAAGGGCGTACCACAACTAACAATACCATATTATCTAAAATGTCAAGAGGGTTATAAAGCTAAATTACAAAAATGTCTACTTGTAAAAAAAATTAATTAGAACATTTTACAGGCATTTTAAGATGTCCTGGGGTCCCAGGGACCCCAGTATACCATGCGAAGGTTAAAAATATCTCCCAGACTGGTCCAACTCGGCAAAGTGTGCTACTAGGAAGGGGGTAGATCACCTTCATTGTAAAACCCCTAAACGATGAAATTTGCTCGATGTTAACGCTATCATAGTGCAAGTGCTACTGCTGCCTTAATGTTCGTTCGCCACACCCAGCCCATAGCACAAGTAAATCCAAACGTACCGTTAACAGAATGCCCCGTAAAAGCAAATTTTGCACAGAAATTGCAAATTTTACAATCGATTATTAGCTAAACTAATCCATATATGACATTCCTTCATATGTAAAACGCTTCATTTTAATGTTATCTATCAAATTCAGTTGAATTTTCTTTAATAAATATAATATTTTAAAGTCCGAGTCAACGAACTATAACTCTGCTTATTCTACAGATGCAGCTAAGCTTATGGCGTTATTATTTTCCATTCCATTCTATTCGGAATAGCGCGTGATTTATTTGGAAAGGGCTTCGCTGCACCTGTCGAATGAACAGAGTATAGACCCTTCTATGCAAATATTTTTAATTGTTGTTGGACATTTCAATGCACATGTAACCTTGAAACTAAGTGCAGCGGCATTATCGTGTGCGGTAGTCAGTCTTCCCGTAGTAGGATCACAAGTAGAAACGTTCATTAGTATCGAAATTTGTGGAATTGATGTGTTTATCATCACTGCTGCTTTCAGACACCGTTATTAAGTAGATTGATCCAATTATCCTATTATCTGTTCTTATCATCGAAGAACCAAATAACAATTTCCAACTTTCGATTATTATTGAAAAATGCGATGTTCGCGACTTTTGAATTTCGTTTATATCTAGATTGGTTGAAATTACCACTTGCTACTACGGTTTCTACGTTTCCAGCATCATGTCTGAGTAGTGTTTGTTTATGTAACGCGAGTTACAAGTCAGATACTGCAGTTTAATTGAAACAAGTTCATTTACAATTTTTCATCTTTTGAAGCCGCACGTTGATTGCCGATTAGAAGAAAATCTTTGCCACGATTACCTTGTAAACTGATAAGAACTCAAAGTAAGTAACTTTTCCATATGGTGTAAATTGACGTGGTTTGCTGTTAATTCGTGGTTATTATTTTTTGAACACCTTTTGACAACGTTTTGCCTCAATATGTATTGTTTTGGCACAGTTATATAATTGTAATTATTTGATTTGTACCACGAGGTAGTCGTTGCAACGCAAACTGGAGTTACCCTCTCCGGAAGGTAAACAAAAACCCACTTGTAATGTTATCTATTAGATACCGTCAGATTTTCAATTTATTGGTTATAATTTATTGTTTTTTATTGTTATAAATTCATTGTTAGTCCCCAAAACTTGAGAAGCTATTAGAAATTCCTGAAGTAATTTGTTGTAAAATTCCGTGTGTTATGGTTGTGGTTTTGACAATTTACATATAGACGACATTTATCAACAAGATTGTTTAAGATTAAAGCCATATATTTATCGCGATAATTCTGCTTGCTATAATATGCGCTCCATATGGTCCAACAAATAATCAATTCAGCATGTTTGCACTTCGTAATTTAATCAGCAAGTACGTAATAATTCAATTTTTGTGTCAAAAAAACAATTAGAAATAAAATTACAATTTGTAATTAGCTGTCAAATATTGCAAAATTAAACAAGAATAAAGCAAAACATTTACAAAATTTAAAATCTTTTGAAAGTAAACCACAGCCATTCAAATAGCTTCGTCGGTAAAGTAAACTACCTATAGAAATCCGTAATGACTTTCTAAGATTAGTTTTTCCTGAGAAAGATTAAAGAACCTTAAATTTAATATTTTTAATTAAACCCTTAAACGCCTTGGTTACATTTGATAATTAGTTTTAATTTACCCTTTTACTTTGTTTAATTAGTTCATAAATTCTCATAATCAGTTTTGTAAATAAAAAAAACAAGAAGGAAAAAACTTGTAATTTCAAAATTTCGATTACTAGACCTGCGTTTCTCATTTTGTGAAAAGCTCCTTTAGATTTATCGACCACCTTCAAATTTTTAAACTGTATCAAGTTTCATCATAGTGAAACAATTTGAAAAGTAATTTAAATCAACTGAATTGAAAGTTATATAAGTAGATTTGGAATAATAAAAGCTTCTGCTCGGCACCTGTGCTTTCCATTTATCAAATGAAATGTTAACACCCACCACGTAATATTTAAATTTAAGATTTTATTTTACAAAATCATAAAATTATGCATGCAAACTTATTTTATTAAAAAAACTTTTTAAAAGTACAATACAAAAACTCGTACACTTTTCTTCCAATATTTATTCTCGTTAGTGAATTGATATCGCTGCATAAAAATGGCGGGCAAAGTGAATAAAAAAAATATTTTAATTTCAAGTTTCTTTAGAAAAGATAATAACTTTTTGGCGCCCAACGTGGGGCTAGAGAATAGACAATTTTTACACTATCATTTCCGGATCGAGAGAATCATTAGGTCAGAAAGCGAGTTGAAAATCTTACTACTATATATGGTAATGCACGAGCAGCACACACGCTAATTTATATCCTAATTATAACAAAAAACTTTTAATATCATTATAGCAAAACCAAACTTGATAAAACCTTGTTAAATCTATATCCTTTTGATGGTCCTCCTTAGTTGTTTTTTGTAATCTCTGGGTTCTCCAGTTGTATTCCCCCGGCATCATTATAATGAGATTTAGTTACCTTCATTATTATACACTTTCTTTTAAATATTTATTTTATATTGATTCTTTAAAACAGAACATAAAAACATGTCATCAAAATGTAAATGCATAAAATTGAGCAAAATAACGGAAGCAAAATTTTGGAAATTATTGAAAAAATTGTTAATGATAACAAATTTCTTCACGTTGATTCCAAGTCTGCAAGCTGATGAAATATAAATTTTTAATTGAACAGTTTGCGTAACAGAAGTTGTAACTAATTAAAAATATGGAACAGCTTGAATATTTAAAAATAGAATGGTAATAGTACTGTAATGCAAGTCACAACTTCAAGTAGTTCACACAAAAAGTGTAATTAGACTGGATTGTTTTTTATTTCCCATATTTTAGTCTTATGGTTATTAAACTTATTTAAACCCATCATAATCCTCGAGATTAAACTTATAAGCTGACATAACATAAACCAAGCCACAAACGTCCGTTGGGCTGCGTTTGAAAATGACATTCCCCGAATACTAACTAACCAAAGCATAATTTTGAGGAAAATTTTAACATAAAAAATTTTCTATTTATTAAATTACACCAAGGCAAAACACTTAAAATCTATTAAATATTTCATAAAGGGAACACGGGGATGGAATTAGTTATTAAATGTAAATTGGAAACTCTCGTGCTTCTCTTTACCATCGACGAAGTCTTTATTATAAAACCTGTTATATAATACTAACTAATGTACGATAATTAGTTTTAAATGAGTTAAAATTTAGTTATTAAAGATTAAATAACCACTCACTCAGCTTGTGAGCTGAAAGCTCGCTCCCTCTTATTAGACTCAAAATAATATAAAAAATAATAATAAGCTCAGAAAAACCAAAATAGTGAGATTCACTCTTGCGTATTTTTAATTCCATTTCTCTGCAAACAATATTACTGCCTCCTAAGTAAATATTGAAATAAATTATTTAGTTAAGCGAAGTTCATTGCCCAAAAATAAATTTATCCCAGAATATTAACTTGACTATCTAAAAGTTAAATCAAATATTTCATAAATATAATTAACCAAAATGAATCAATAGTTGTATTTACCTACATATACACATATAGAAAAATTTATTTTAAATTCAATATTCAATAATCCGGTCGTCCAATAATCCTCACCCAATGGCTACATTAACATTGTGTAACTATTTTTATGCAATGGCGGTGCTTTTTAATTTATTTGTTATGAAGTAACTGAAAAACGTTACAAAGTACACATAAATCCATTTAGATCAACAGCAGCCAGAAATGAAAATTAAAGAACCGAATAAGGATTCCTAGAAAACAAAAATAAACCGCAATCTCTCTGCCAAAATTGAAAGCTCGACGTAATTAGGAGAACCTCAAAAGCCCTGAGGAATAGATACATATACCTACATCATTACGTGCATACGACAGGTCCGGTGTTGTAAAATATGCAGAGAGAAGCAGAGACACAGTAGAGAAAGTCCCTGTCGGCTCCTTTGATCTTCGCGTTCCAAAAAAATTTAGTCTGGCAATTTCAACTAGCATAAGTTTCATTAAATTTATTCAAGTTGCATCAACTGAACCTGGTAGGTTCAACAAGCACGCCTAGATAAAACTGCAAAACTAATTAAATGTTGTCTAGTTTAATTTTAAAAGTATTTTGAGTGCTTAATTTTTTAAAAGTGAGCATTTATAATTATAATGTGCTAGAAAACTCCTTCTTCATATTGAAAAAGATGATGATGGCGAAGAACACCGATTCCGAATCGCGTTGGAGGCGGCGTTATTAATATAAAAATTTACGTATGGTTGCATTTCCCCGAGTGAGACAGCAGGCCGAACAATCTTATCAATCGTGTACTAGATGGCTAAAGGTTGTCAGAAGCCGCATGAAATTTAAGAATACCTAATTAAAACTAATGCATTCTTTGCCCCTCGTGGTAAAAACCGCTGATACAGATAAAATTGAAAATTTCAATTCATTTAAAAAGGACAATATTTTTAAATTTTTCTATTTCATATTTCCTGATGATTAACATTTCTCGAATTTTTCCAATTACTTTAAGAGTATCATCTATCGGTGTGCCAAACTTTAACTTGTAGATCACTTCGAAATAGGGAAATTTATTTATCTATGCTAGTAATATTTAGCATCCTATGTATCTCTCCGTACAGTACAAATTCTTCCTATATTTGAATACTTTTATTTAGTCATAATATGTAAAATTTTACATATTACAATTTGAACCGCCTTTCTTAGAAGGCTTTATTTACTAGCTCTTCACTTAGGAGAACTTAGTTCCGGAGTTATCAGCGGAACTCCGCCGTCTGGTTGCCTTTCTCGTCGCCGCCGTGACTTGCATCCGCTCGACGTTTTAGATTTGCACTCACAATATTATAATTTCGCATTTCCACATTCAGGTAAAATAATCAAAATTTCATAATGGACATGCCCAAAAAGACCGCTTGGCTCGCTGGTCTTTCAACTTATCTAGACTTTGGAACTCACAATCACCCCCAACCTAGACAATCAATGTTTTCTCTACTTATAAAATTCGATACCATATTCACATCTTTTAAGGACCTAATCATCATGGGAAAGTGGAAGCATCCCACTAGCTCAAAACCAACTTTGTAACGTTAGCTGATAGGTAAAACCACAGATTATAATATTATATACAGATAGCTAACGCCAATGTGGTCTCCCCGACAAGCACGCTAGCGGTGGTCGTCTCCTGAACTACATAATTCCCGACTTCCTTGGTGGTGTAAGTCTATATTGCCCTCAAACACTTATTCACCACGTTACATATGAGGCTTATCTAAAATTTTTCTTTATATTTTTCTAACAATTTGAAATGTTATTAATTGAAGAGAGACCAGCAGTCTGGCGTAAATTAAACACGGATGGACAAGTGGGCGAAAAACCGCCGCGGTTCTAATCCTGATTGCGTCGGATATATACTGTGATCTAAATGTTCAACATCGATCCGTGGACTATAGGGAAGGCAACGGGAAACCACCCCATTAATATATCCCTAGTAAAGTCTTTTTGCCTTAGCCTGGAAGATAGCCAACATCTGGATTCGGATAAGCACCTGAAGAAGAATTAAAAAAAAAGGAGATGAGTGACAAAGTTTCGTCCTCACCTTTTGTACTGCTAAACTTTTTTATTAACCTCCGCCTTCTCCTTAATTTACTCTTCCTTTCTTTTTTTTTCTTAGTATCAACTGGCGCCCTAATTTCTATCTTTCGCTGATAGTATCACTGAAGACTCTACAGAGCTTTGTCGTGGTAAATACATTAGTTACATCCAAGAAACGCGCAAAGCGCGACCCGTGACTCTTCGTACTGTGGGTTAAATACCCGAAGTTGGCTACCTTTTTTGTTTTCACTGCCAAAGTTTGGTGCATCGATAGACACTTTAAGGCCACTGTTCGATTACCACCTTTTCATTTTGTATCTCTACGAGATTCTTTTCCATCAAAACTAGTTAGTATTCTTTATTTTCCTGTTTGTATTAAGGTAACATAACTCCGCGTTTTCTTTGTAAAATATTCAATAATTCGATTAATTATAACCACTCTTTGAACATTTACAAGGTCTTTCGTTATAAAAGAACGAACATCGTACAAAAGCCTAACTGGACAATATTTTTCATTGTTTGAAGGGCACAGAATTCCACCCGTAGGTTATAAATTTGAGTTTTAATTATTGTTTTCATGTACTTAAGATTACATTAGCATGCTCCAAATCAGTCGCAAGTGATACAAAAGACATTCATAGTGTCTCCAAATGAAACAAAAGAAGGTGATATCTTTATTCATCATCAGTCTGAAGTCAAGAAACTGATTTATAAAATGTTTTTTGGTTTTCCATCTTGGAAATTGCAATTAGAGAGAGCTACTTATTACTACTACTAAGAGACGCCAATTCATCCCCTTTGAAAGTTTATAATTATGCAAGTAACATTGCATTAATTTAAATTACATATGTTGCTAGTAGGTAAATAACATCACAGTATTATATAATCTGTGGTAAAACTTAACGCATTCCTTCGTAGTTTCTTATTCCTTTAATAACAATATTACAAAACCTATTTGAACTGGAAAATTATAACGAAATCTAGTTACTATTTTCTGTTTATTACATCAAAGTAGAATATTTTATTTAAAAAAAATCTATGAATGCAACTGTAAAATGTAGCAATAATAATAATAATGTGTCGACTGAGAGATTAAAATAATAATATTCATTGTTTGTTATTAAATTAAAAAAATCATAATCATATTTCAAAGTTCTATAAAAAATATAAAAGAGATTGCATTATACAAACAAGAGAACTTGGACTGAAACAATTTTATACACTTTCCATTTAAACAAAAAACGAAAACGTTATTTTAAAATATTAAATCAACGAACAATATTGTTCCGCCACTGTTCTGTCGCCTGGCTTTTTAATAAAGTACCAATCTATGCAAAATTGAATCTGGCTGACGCAGCGCAGATCAGAGTTGTTCACCTTATAATTATGTTTGATGCAACGAAATCGAAAACGACTCTAGTTACAACGTAATTTTTAAAATTCCATTGTCAATTTTGCTCCCTTCCAGTAGGTACCTATTTTGGCATGTAAAAACGAAAAATACAAAGGAAAAACAGGGGGGAAAAATATAAAAACCAAAATCCAAATAGAAACAAGGGAACAAACAATTTATTGATTTCATTTATTGATTTCATTTCCTCATTTCGGAGAGTGCACAGAAATTTAATGTCAAAAAGTTATATTGTTATCTAGAATGAATGTTCGCTAACACTAAGCTGTTACCTAAAAGGTATAAATAAAATTTACTTGTAAATTATCTGTTCGCTTCGCCACACTATAGCACCATCATTCACACGAGCTTTAATCCATTCTAATTTGATACAGCACACCTCCATACAGTAGAACAACGGCAAAATAGTATTTCTTTCCATTATTCTCTCCGGGTTCTATATATCCTTTTAGTTTGTATCGCAATACGAAAATTCTATTGCTCCCTTATGTTTTAATAAAATCCTTCAGCTATGGCACCCCACTTACGACGACATGCTGAAAAGCGACAATATGTGTAAAGTTGAAAATGAAATATGATATCCTGTATAAAAGGATTTTAGTGGATCCAAATAGCTTTACATAAACTAAAAGCGACATTTAACACAGGTACAAATTCCTTAAGTTAATATATTTAATAATTCGGAGTGATATTTCACATTTACATGTTTCTATGTCTAATGTGTATTATTTCCAAAAGAAAACCAAGTGGAGTAAATAAACAGCACAAAACAAAATACTCGTAATTACTACCTAACAAAACACAAGTTTTTCATAATCGATTAATTTGATACGGATTCGTTTATATTCAATTTTAATGAGAAAACTGTGCTGAAATCCTTAAAAACCATCCACAAGTAGGAAAAGTTTCTGATTAATTGAATTTCGTTCGTTCTTTAATTAAGTTACTTACAAAATTTAACAAAAAATTTTTCATAACATAAAGTTTCCTAAATTTTAAAAAAGGAAAGTTGAAATCCGTGAAACTGAAAGTTCGCAAAAAATTTAACGTGGAGTGACCATAAACATAAAAACTTTTTTAATATTATAAAATCAAACAAAACTGAAAAATTAGAGCAGAAAAGTAAAAAAAAAAAAGTTTTGTAAAAATTAGTCTCGATTTTATTATTTATAAAAAGCTGCGACTCAGGGTTGAACCACAATCCAAGCCCGGCGCGGCGCGCCAGTGTAGCGTCGTGAAACAAAGAACCTATTCGCATTCTGGTTCAACCTAAACCCAAATTCGGGTGGGTAATTGAAACTCATGCTGGTGACCCGCGTTCCAATGAAAAACATAGACATGCCGAAACATTTTAATTTCATCCAAAATAAATAAAAAGAAATTGTAGGTACTCATATCTTCGTGTTTTTAAATGCAGGTTTATTATTATTGTTATTGCATCCTTGATGAAGTTTATGTTGGCACCGCAGCGCTCCTTGTGGTAGGTACAAGGTGATATTGCTTACAGAAATCTGCATCAAAATTATTGGTGCATTCATTTGAAGTTAAAAGACAAAAAACAAGTAAATAAGATTACGTCCTTAATATATTATATACCCTTCATTCCGTAGGGGGTAAAAATTAAAATAATTATTGTTGTTATAACTTACACCTCACACTGGGGTCACTTGGACACCCACAAAGTTTCCTGATGTCTGCAAACTGTTCCAATTAATAAACAAAATCTAAAACATTTTGCAGGTTTTCGATTATGACAAAAAGTTCAAGGGACTTCGGTGTGAGGTGCGAAGGTTAAGTTAATAGATAACTTATAATAAATTTAACGCTGATAATATTTATTTAATTTGTTTCTTTACGCATAACAAATATATTAATTATTTTCACACACACGCAGAATAATGAAAATCAGACGCAGCTTACTGAAATCCATTGATAAAGTTTTACATTATTTAATACAAATAAAGACTCAGCCACGATTTCACAATCAAAATTTGTTAGTTTCTTCTTCGCTCTCTAATTCAAACATCCTAAAACTGACGATAAAGCTAATAATAAAGTCATCAGAAGTATTCGTTCCAATCACCTCAGTTATACATGACATTGACTGTAGACGAAACCCACCCACTGATAGCAGTGATAACGCGATGTGCAGAAACAAAAGAAACACTCGAACATTCTCCCTCCACACCAACTACGTAATTATTGTTGGTCATCGCTGGGTGGATTTGGTCTACGAGGCTTTCTATGAATGGATGCCCTGAACCCATGACCAAAACAGCAAAGAAAAAAATTGATTTTTTTGACCACTTTTGATTTTCCTGAAATTTTTACATATTATACTATTCCACAAAAAAACTGTTTTATGAATTTTTTCAAAATTTTTTACTCAACCCAAAAAAAGTTATGAATTTTTAGAAGAACTGATGTTTTTTTCTTCAAACGATCATAACTATTTCAAAAATTGACTAATCGGAACGTTTTTTGTCTTTAAACGTACTTTTCAGGAAAAAATATAAAAAAAATATTTAAACTTTTATTCTACAGAATTTTTCATTTTTTCGGAAACAATCATTAATTTTTCACATTTTGGCACTTTTGATTTTTGATTTTTTTATCTTTTGTTTTGGAAAAACTTACATGACTTATTTACATTACATTTGTATATTATTCTGATGACGAACGATATATCGTTTGAAAGCTAAATAAATCTTTTAACAATTTTTAATTTAATAATAACTCGATATTTTGAAGTTTTATATTATCTAATATCAACGAGTTAATAATTTATATATTTGATTTTTTTATTTAAAAAAACTCTTGATTTATTCCGCGTATAACAACGCAAACCCCATAATGGGCCGGTATTTCTTTCTGTTTATTTTGTTTAATTGAAAAATATTTTTGCGTAAAAATAAAACAAATTATTTTTTAATTAAACAAAAAGAATTGAAAGAAATGTCGGCCCATTATGGCGTTTGCGTTGTTATACGCGGAATAAATGAGAGTTTTTTTTTAATGAAAAAATCAAAAATCAAAAGTGGAAAAATTTTAAAAATCAATGATTATTTCCGAAAAAAAAAAAAAATTTTATAGAATACAAGTTTGAATATTTTTTTCCTAAAAAGTACGTTTAAAGATTAAAAAAACAAAAAAAAAACGTTCTGATTAGTCACTTTTTGAAATAGTTATGATCGCTTGAAGAAATAAACCATCAATTTTTCTAAAAAAAATTCATAACTATTTCAAAAATTGACTAATCAGTATTTTTTTTGTTTTTTTTAATCTTTAAACGTACTTTTCAGGAAAAAACACAAAAAAAAAATATTCAAACTGGTGAAAGGTAAGAACTGTAGACATTTAAATGCAAATTTTACGATTGAAACCTCGATGAATTCTGAAAGAGCATATTTTAAATAAGAGAATTAGGTGAGGAAAATGGCCTTAAATCCAACAGTTTTTTCAAAAATCGAATTTAAAAACTTCGATTTTTGCAGTAAATTTTAAAGCAACGTCGCTCGGGATTGGTTAATTCTGTCGGTACGTGCACCGAGATATAGTCTTAGCTTTGCGCAGAGTGGAAGCGACACTTGCATTGCGATGCAGTAACAGTGCACTCCGAACGAAAATCATGGTTTTCAACCCTAAATGTGCGGGAAAAATGGCTTAAAGCGCCCGAGCGCAGCGAGGGGTGCTTTAAGTCGATTTTTCTTCGCACAACTACCCTGCGTTACAAATCCACTCTCACGAGTTTCACCTCTCAAAGATTCACCTTTTCCTTGACCTACGGGCCTAGGGATATTTTTAAATTAGTTGTCATTTTGATGAAAATGGCTCGAAGCGCCCGAGCGCAGCGAGGGGTGCTTCGAGTCAATTTTCATCAAAATCACCCTGGCAAGAGTCGGACCTACGCGCAAAAGTAACTACCGTTCGTTAAATTTAAGTAACCCTTTTCTGAAGTAATTTTTAAATTAAATAAAAAAGGAGAACGCATTCCTACCATAGCGCAAGAGTTACTGACTAATTGTAAAAGTGCAACACTCTTATGTATAGAAGCACACGTACCTCCCACGAACGAACTTGTTTAACCAATCACGAGCGTTTAACCTTCGAAAATCAAGCTTTTTTAAATTCGATTTTTGAAAAAACTGTTGGTTTTAAGGCCATTTTCCTCACCTAATTCTCTTATTTAAAGTGTGCTTTATCACAATAAATCGAGGTTTTAATCGTAAAATTTTTATTGGAGCGTCTACGTTTCCTGCCGTTCCCCTTCAAACTTGTATTCTATAAAATTTTTCATTTTTTCGGAAATAATCATTGATTTTTCAAATTTTTCCACTTTTGATTTTTTATTTAAAAAAAAAATTCTGATTTATTCCGCGTATAACAACGCAAACCCCATAATGAGCCGACATTTCTTTCTATTTTTTTTTGTGTAATTAAAAAATGTTTCGTTTTATTTTTACGCAAAAATATTTTTCAATTAAACAAAAATTTTAATTAATTAATTAAAAATTAATTAAAAAATGTTTTGTTCGCAAAAATATTTTTCAATTAAACAAAAAAAATAGAAAGAAATGTCGGCCTATTATGGGGTTTGCATTGTTATACGCGGAATAAATCAAAGTTTTTTTTTTTAAATAAAAAAATCAAAAGTGTCGAAATTTGAAAAATCAATGATTATTTCCGAAAAAATGAAAAATTTTGTAGAATACAAGTTTGAATATTTTTTTAATATTTTTTCCTGAAAAGTACGTTTAAAGACAAAAAACGTTCCGATTAGTCAATTTTTGAAATAGTTATGATCGTTTGAAGAAAAAAACATCAGTTTTTCTAAAAATTCGTAACTTTTTTTGGGTTGAGTAAAAAATTTTTAAAAAATTCAGAAAACTGTTTTTGGTGGGATAGTATAATATGTAAAGATATCAGGAAAATCAAAAGGGGTCGGGTTCAAAAGTGGTCGATTTGGTGTGGAATACCCCATATGTAGTTATAAGTTATAACCCTTAACTGCTACTGATACAAACTGTAACTAAATAAATATAGGATTTAAAAAGTGTTAAGTTTACAATAAGTTACGTAAGCAGTAGACTGGATGGAGGAATTTTAGAAAAGCTGCTGGCGGAGGAGCCTTAAAACTCTCCAAACATCTTGACTAGGACCGCCAAACCAAGCCCGGTTTCATATTCACAAGCTTCGACCTGGTCCGGTGTGTAAAGCAATACCGAACCTGGTCAGAGCGTTTAGATGTAACACAGAGTTCGGTCCTACTGGCGGCCCGAAGGCTCAGTCATGACGGTTAAAGAGGCTTGACGTGTAGAATCCAATCATGGTCCGACATAAACTGCGGCGATAAATAAGTAATTATTGATTTTTGTAAACGCGAATAATTATAAAAGAATTATAATCGCAGAACAACGAAATTAACTACGTGTAATTATAATTATCGACAAGTTAACGAAGTACAATTAAACGAGGACTTATTACGTTTCTGTTTGTAAATATCGTGTTATACCTATAATAATTACTTACGTTAATAATGTGTGTGTCTATAAAATTGGTCTTTTGACTGTTAGTATTTATTAAATGTAATAAATAAATAAATTATCATATGCACTGGGTTAATTAATTTATTTCAGTTTCTAAAAAATATTAATCGGCTTGTCCAAATAGTCAAATGATCGATATTATAATTAAGTGATCAAAGATCCGATAAAAATAAGTTGCAAAGCAAAAAAGGAGTTGGTGCTGTGCGTAAATAAAACGGAATGGCCAAAATCCTCTTCTCAATCAAGAAGTGATTAATTTAATCCCACAATGAAGGTTCTTCTTAAAAGACGAAATGTTTCAAAAAATTTAAGTCCAAGTTGTTGATAATCCGATAATCGTTGAAAGCATCACAAGTTGTCTCAAAATTAAAATCGTAAATTAAATTTTATTAATTAAACTTCGCAAATGACCTAGCGGGGATAATGATGGCATAAAATGGGTTCCCAACATTGATTTGTCTTAAGGATGAAATTCCGAGCTTACAATTATTGTTGTATTAAAATTTACTTCATTAAAGCTTCAGAGCGCTAGATTAAGACTTAAATTACAATTTCTAAATCAATTAAGGTTCAAACATGCAGTCACACGACTACACCTGCAACTGCTGTTCTATTTCTGCTTTACTTGAGCAAAATTAATTGAATTTCACTAAGGGAAGAAAAATAATTTCTAAT
Organism: Rhagonycha fulva; assembly: GCA_905340355.1. Classification (NCBI taxonomy): domain Eukaryota; kingdom Metazoa; phylum Arthropoda; class Insecta; order Coleoptera; family Cantharidae; genus Rhagonycha; species Rhagonycha fulva. The sequence continues at coordinate 9,739,164 of HG996559.1, forward strand.
AATTCTAGTTCAATAATTCATAGGTATATAGTCGTTTTCGACATGAAAACGTTTGATATTTCGCCATAATAAAAAGCATAATTTTAGAAACAGCAGCTTTGATATAAAGAAAAGCGCATTGTGAAATCAGACAATTGTGAAGGAAAACGTAGTAAAAAAATTTAACGTTAACATTTTCCATAAAGAAAATTTACTAAGGTGGGAGTAAATAGATTACGTGAAATAAAGCTCGTATACAATGATGTATTTGTTCAAGTAAAATATAAAAATTTTCTTAGTATAAAGTAAGCAAGCATACATTTAAAATGTAAATGTATGAAAGTAAAATTATAGTTACTAAAAGTAAAATATCTTAAACAAACGACAATAAAATATGGTGCGATGGAGTCAAATATAAAATTGAGAGCGTAGAGAATCTTGGATCATAAAATATTTTCTGTAACAGATGATACAAATCTGTATAATTTAAAATACGTAATATTCTCGTGAAAGTCGGTATCACGAGCACACGAAATATCCGACAGAAAATTTAATTGTATAAGTTTTTATTTTATCCTCAATTACATTTAATTAAACTACATTTACTTTACATATACAATTTCTGTTTACTTTCGAGATAATTGTAAAACCTTTAATTTTCTAAACAAAAAATGCTTCGTTTTCGTAATTTTCCTAAAATTTCCATTGCCAATAGTCGAATAATAAAGTTATTAAATGAGTGAGTCGTAAGGCAAAGTTCTGGCAAGCAAATCGGAGTAAAATTAAGAATTCTCTTTCAAAAGTTTTTTCCTCCGTTTTTACATTAGGAAAAACCATTTACACTGGGGTTCGAGAAACCAACAAACCGAATTTATTATTGTACCGAAGTGTTACTTAAAAGTTTTTCGTAAGAATTTTTATCTTCTAGTAATGCTAACTTGCAGTCTTTAATCATATATAATATTAATGAAAAATATAAAAAAAACATGTGATTTTAACCTAAAACTTCAACTTGGAGATTTGAAAAAATATTCCTCGATTTGCATTCGAACCCTGACGCACTAATAGAGCATACGGGCTCAGTTTTTCCCCTGCGATAAACTACACCTAATTTCAAGGCACTATTTTTGCATGATAAACAGTGGTTCAGTTCGTAAGGTCTGACTTCAAAAAATAATAGAACTATAATATAGCGATTCAAAAAGATTGGTATAATGCAAGATACTACCCACAAGTTAATCATGTGGAAAGGGTAAATCACAATATTGGTTCCGCAAAACGCTAATTCCGATAATTTCAAGACAACATTCTTGCATGATGTGGTTTAGTTCGTAAGTTCTGAAGTCTACGCTACTTTTTTTAAATATGTAAATCACCTAAAAAAAATCTTTAACATTTTTCTAAGTAAAATTTTACAAAATGTAGGCTATGTAGATTAAATTTGAAGCTAAATTTGTCTGTATTCTCAACAGCTGGCGATGTAAACTTTTACGAGGAGTCCGCACATGTAAATTGCGTATTTTACGGCCAGTCTCAAACTACGACGACAAGTTAAGTGAACAAATGAATGTACTTTTAGAAAAACTAAATTTTTCTTTAAACAAATTGTGAAAAAGTCATTCTAAATTTTAAAAAGTTAAAAAAATTTACTGGACAGTATTGATCCTCTAAAAATACATATACTTATTACATTATTTATAATTAGTTATTTATATTCAAATTGGGAAAATTCAAACAGAATATTATTCGAGTTTCTAAGTTAAAAATAGCAGAACGCAACTACAAAACATGCTGAACAAAGCTAAATAATAATTCAAACAATCCCTGAAGAATTAGCGACAAAAAACTTTAAATTGAAACTTTGCATGATCCCGTTATTACTCCAGGGACTGCTTTGTTAAATTTTCTGTCAACATGCACTAACAAATCCGCAAATTTTTCTTTTTTGGTCTATAAATCCAGGACATTATTCGCGATGTGTGTCGAGATTGCATCTTCGATATCCTATACGTTATTAATATTGAGAAATTAGACGAAGGTACTTAAGAGACGTGAAACTGGAGGATCTGGTAATAGTTTTGGAGAACTAATGGAAAATTAATCGCAGCCATTTATTACACACAATGCACAATTTCAAACGTGGTTGATTCCACTAATTTGTACCTAAAACTTTACTACGCCAAACATTTATCATTGAATTAACTAAGTAAGTTTGCAGCTTATCGCACATATTGACAATTTACAGTTTACTTCCAGGCGGAAGAAATAAGAGGAAAGTGGTTTTAATTATATAGATGAAGTGCAAGGAACCATCCAATAAATTTTAGACCGAATATGCTAGTTAATTTTATTTTCTTTATAAAAACCATGATACCCGTAGTTGTAAATACAACAAAGTTAAAAAAATTTGTCCGTTTCCAAATATCTTTTCATCTTCTTAAATATCTCTTCAAACTGAAGAGCTACAACGACGAGTAACTCTTGAAAAATGCCTTTATTTTTCTTTGTTTGAAATTTAAATTCATTCAACTGAATATGAAATAAAAAAAAGTCGACAAATTATTCTATTATAATATTTGAATACCAAAAATTTTCAGTGAACGCCGCAAAAATTTAATGGTGTCATAATTTGGAATATGCAGAAATATTAACGAAATCGATAACAATCTAATATTTTTATCACCCTTAATGAACTGCTCCAAATTGTTTAACGCACAGCAAGCACAGAAAAAAATTCTTAAGAAATTCCAATTTAAAAACACACTCACCCTAATGCCATTAATCCTTGATATTTAGACTTTCCGGGATGTATCTGAAACAAAATTAAAGAGGAATTAAAAACGTGTTTTCCCTCCTTCCAGTTGTTTAAATTAACAGCAGCTTTACAAAAATTTTATATATTAGCACTTGGAGAGCGTAAAACTCGGTAAAAAGGTTTTGCGATATAGCGATTTACTGAAGTGAGAAAATATATTTCATAAGTACCTTAACTGTACAATAGAAGCTCTTTCCAATCAGGCCGTACGATTCTACTATCATTTCGATGGTCGTAAGTGTCCGTTGAAGATTAAACTTTACTTATACAGGGTGGGGCACAAACATACAAAAGTCACAACCAAGAATTCTAACTTACATGTTTCGATCTTATTAGATTTCATCACTACACGTTGTTCAGTTTCAGGCCCTTTTAATTAGACAAAAATTAACGAGGTATGCAAAGATCCAGTTAATTGTTGCAAAATACTTTGCATTCCTACAGTGTTGTAGCTGAATTTTTTATAATAAAAGTCGTCAAGTGAGATAAAGCGGAAAATGTAATTTTAATACTTGAAAATGAGTTTTCCTGTAAAATTAAATTTTTCATATATTACTACACGGAGCAGAGACGACATAACGCTCTCATCAAACAAAACAAAAATTAGGAACGATGCGAAAATCTTTTTAAGTGTTTTTAAAACATAAAAATTATGAACTTCAGCTGGAAACACATACCGTGTAATAGAGTAAATGCAATTTTCAAACCGACCAACTGGAAACTTTGCCTTAAGATATAAAACCAGCCCAAGAAAGACAAACTGCAACCGGCTAGTTTCAGACCTATCAGCCTGCTCAACATCATTATTTTGAAGTCGACATCAGACAAAATATTATACTCCATCTTCTGTAACAAAGTTCTAGTGTACCAGACAAAAAAGTCTCTTCTTTAAACTTTTATGGAGGTAAATAAGGGGAAGCAATGCTTTTATGAGAAAAGGAAGTCTTCTCCAATTCTATTCTCTGCCAGGAATAACTATTAAAAATTAATAACCTATCAAAGTTATAATTAGATGTTCCAATTTTTAACAATATGAAATGCATTTCTGAAAACTACCTCATTGTTTAAATCCGTCAACTTATTTATTTACAAGGAATACGGTTGAAAGTATACGTAGGTGCTGGTAAATATAATTTGTATTATATTCTCATGCATAGCATGCAAGCAATAAAATATACAATGCAAAGATAAATCTCAAAATAAAAAGCATCATTACTACTACGTACAAGTATACACAATGCGAAGACAATAAAATGTCAATAAAAAAAACTGGAACTGGCAATATCTGTTTTAATATTTTGTTCGTATTCCAATTTTGGAAACAGAAATTACTCTATGATATCGGCACGTAATCGCAAGTCGAATGTCGGCAAATATTTACAATTTCAAGTTTATTTACAGCAGATTAGGGAAGAGTAATTGCCTCAAATATTTTAAATTCTCAAATGCTTATAGCAATCAAATAAATTTACAATAAATTAGTAATCAAATTCTGTGATTCAAAAAAAATTACAAGTTGTTCGAGATTTAAAAGTGATCGAGTAGTAAAAAGTAGCTCGGTAAATTTTACCCGATTACCATAAAAAAGAGGGTGTTATATTTAACATGTACTTATGTTTCTTTGTTTGTGCCTCTCTTTACCGATTTTAACGGAATTTTCACTGTTTGGCAGCTCATCTACTGTGATGCGCATGAATGGACTAGCGATAATACTACTGAAATACGAAACTTCAAAATTTAATTAAAAGAATAATAATAATAAATAAAAAACTCGACTACGAAATTGTTTTTTATTCTGGTTTTTCATTTTCAATTATACTTTTTAATTTTAACCTATTATATTTATTTTATAAATAAAAAGATTAGAGAGTTGGGTAAATCAAAAGTTTGTTTCTACTCTTGTGGTTCCTATAAAACGTAAAAGTTAAATAAAACATGTTTGAAAAATTGTCAGATTTAAATTTTAAAATGCATCATCAGTAAATGGATACAACGAAATTTGCATTAAATTACAATTTTCTGGATAAGCACCTGCCGAAATAGCATTTTAAATTAAATTTTATTTTAAATAAAACCTGGATCAAATGTACTCCTACTAACGTTTTGTAAATTTATATAAATTAAAAGTCATTCATTAGAATTTTTTCAAACGTTTTATTCACCTTTATTGTTTCATTTTAAAAAGAACTGAAATTATAAATTACAGGAAATTTGTCGAATGCTTAATAACAAAAATTCTGACAAATGATGTACATTTTCATTTTTATTTTACAATTTGAATATTTAATTTAAAATAGTAAACCTATCTATTTCGCACTACCCTGTAACTCAAATTTAAAACTAAACAAAATAGCGTGTAATGTTTTGTTAGTAACCGAACAGAGTTGGTATAACTGGATGTCAATTTTTATAATTTGACAGCTTCTTAATTAAAATGATTTAAAACAAAATATTTTAATGAACCTGACAATGAAAAATCAGTGTTTATTTAAAATTACTGTCAGCTTTTATGCAGAATGACGTATTATTATTTTTTGTAACCGTATATTTAAATGGCTGCAGTTTTCAATACTGCTGGTTATTTGAGAATGAAGAAAATGAGAATTAATTGAGAAAACTCGCAATATAATAGCGTTGTATGAAGTACAGTAATAATCCAATTTGTTTCTTAGATAGGCGAGCTGTGAATTGAATTTTGGTTACAATTTTGACTTGCTTGATATTATTTGAGAATTAGTTGGGCGCATTGTAAGCTCATTTAGATACATAAAATCTTAGCTTTGTAAAGGTTATTTTATTTACAGAATTTTTTAGCTCGGCCTTCCAGTGGGCATCCACACGCTATGGTGAAATCAATATTGATTTATCTGAACTATGTAATATGGGAACTAATCCACCCCGCCAATCAGATTTGTAATTCCCAGAAAGGGAAAACAATATTCTATTTAGGGCCGCTTGTATAGTAGGAGTTTAACAACAGTTTAAACTACGATTAAGGTAAACTCGGTTTTGTTCAGTTTTTTCCCTTGTTCAGTGTAAGATTAAGGGTGACGTGTATAGTCCAAGTTTAACCGGTAACTATGGTTTAAACTCGGATTTTGACTATTGTGATTGGTTAATCTACAGTTTAAAATTTTAAACTAGATCTATACAAGTCACCATTAGTATTAAGAATTTAAACCTGGTTTATAAATTAAACGAAGTTTTGTTAAACTCAAAATTAAACCGTCACTATACAAGTGGCCCTAAGAATGTAAAAAGCTTAATGAAATTGATTACAAAAAAATTGCGTTACTAACAGATAGACGGACAGACAAATCTGGAATTTTATTAGTACCTAAAGATAGATTGTAAAACCTAGCCTAAAAAAATTTTAATATTACTTGTTCGCAATTCAAGTAATTCAAGAAAAAATTACTTGGTCGAAAAGTTTAAGAATTTAAGTTCCATCTGGAGAAATTAATAGAGGATGATTATGACACGAGCGTCAACTTCACTACTGAGAAAAAATGATAAGCAGATGTGACAAGGATCAGTGTTATCGGTCTGAAACTGATGGAGTACGCGAAGGATAAATTTTGAAATCCCTTTTTTAAACAATTTCAATAAAATTCTGTAAAAATAATTTGTACATGCATTAACGGTTTTCTTTTTAATCAAAAGGTTGCAGAATATCATCTATATAGCTTCAACAAGATTGAGCATCACTTAATTTTTCAGTAAACCTACGATATCTAAACGATGTGTTTCCAGGAAAATGGATTGGAAAACGGTCCTTCAGAATGGTCGCCGAGGTCACTGCACTTATTCCACTGGTCTTTTTCTATTGAGTTATTAAAAAACCAAGGTGCAATGCGAATTATTTCTTATTGCTTGTTGTTAAATAGTTAAGAGCCGGACTTGGAAAACTTAATTAAAATTCTTTCTTGTTTATGTTTCATGAATAATTGATTTTTGTAATAAAGTAAGTAGTTTTTTTAAACATTTTTAGCGTCTTCGAGTATAAAAAATAAAACAATATTTTCGTTTTCAAAGAAAATCGAAATCATGTCAACTGCTTGCTAAGCAGATTTTCACTCCTAACAGCAACACGACTATATTGCGTGACATCCTAAAAACATTTTCATCAGGGAAGAAAAACGAAAAATCAAAACTAAAGTTTCCAGCAAAATACGTTACGTCTTCGATTTACCAAAAAAACACATTTCTTGAAGTAAGTCACCACCAAAAACACAAATTTCTAAAATTACAATACTTGGAAGATAAACGGCCGGAAAAATGTAATAGTGCAATAAACCGTCTTTTTATGTGTGACTACTCGAAATTTTAACATAAAATAAGAAAAATCTCATCCAAAATTTAAACTCCAGCTGCTACGCGAAGAAGGTACATATGCGTTCAGAAACAAAAAATCAATGAATATGCTCCATTGTTCTCCCAAAAATTCATTATCTTAACTGGAATTGCTATACTTGTCTTTCGCTTTCCTTAAAAGGAAGAAAATTGTTTGGCGTATTGCTATAATAAATAACGACGCAAAAAATAAGTAACCAAATTAATATTTCGTAAACTTAATAATCGAATTTCATCTTTTTAACTTGAACGACACTTACGTAAATAATCCATCAGAGAATTACAATTCCCTAAAAATAAAAGTAATTTGTCATGGGAACTTTTTAAAATTCAACCGAGTTCTATGAAGTTATTTCGGGTCATTACACAAACACTGGACACAAACGCTTCCTCAAAGATATGTGGCTTAACTATGAAGTTGTTATACAACATCGAAAGTTTGTAAGTCTCCGCCCCCATACTAGGGTCAAGTAGTAAGTCCAAACATACATCAACAATAAAATTCTGAAAAGGTAAATTAAACGGAAGAATTATCTTTCTCTACCCATTCGAAATTTCATTATAAATTGACACGAGATTATATTTTCTCAAGAGCAGATTATCCTCGAGCCTGAAAGCCATTATAAATTGACAGCCAAAAACTTCATCATGATTAGGAAAAACCTCGAAAGGATGAACAAAAGTAACAAAGAAAAAAAGAACATTTACAACTCGAAACGTACTAAGTAAACCCTACTGTGTGAGATTTTAGTTCCTTAATTCCACAACTAACGCTAATTAAATAACTCATCCTTCCATTATCATAAGCTCCAGCATATTCAGCTTAATAAATTATTGAAATTAATCAAGAGTGACTGCACATTAAAGTTATAACTTTGAAATATGTATTTACCGTTGTTTCTCTTCTCTAAAATTTTCACCGAGGAAAGTGTTTTTAAATAACAGGACATCGATCTCCCGAAAACAAACCTTACACAATCAAATCTTGTCTTATGTTTGCGAGTCCACAATTTTCCATCTTGTTAGAGAAACGACCTTCTTTTGTTTCTCTAAGTAGATTTCAAAGCTTTTCGTTTAGTGTCCATCTCAAGTGTGGCGGCTTCCTCGAACACAAGTCGTGTAAATTAGTTTAATTATCCTTGATTAAAGAACCGCATAATCGATTATTATGAACAAATTGGCAGAGATTTTTAATAACTTAATTGGACAAAACTTTCCTCGTTTTCAACTTGTTTCGTATTTATTGATCTTGGTATTCGCACCCGTAGCAAAAATCAAATTCAAAGCGGAAATGATCAAGTTAGTAACGCCCAAGGAAGCGCATTATTACTAAATAGTATTATAATGCCAAAAATTGTATTTGCTTACAAAATATTAATTTTAACAAATCAGGGTTAGTAAAATGTGGTAAAGCACGTCCCGAGTTTCAAAATGCAGACGAGGTTCCGTTTTAAAACCCAGTTAATCGAGCTTCATCGCAGTTTGCGTTCTGAAGTTCATGGCCAGCTTATTTGGATTTTAAAACAAAAATTGTCCTGTATTTTTAAGCGCTTCACACAATTATTTAATTCTTGCTTGTCCGTTCATTTATTTTAATTCGGACATTAAATATTCGTTAATCTTCTCACGCGCGTCTATATTACATTATGATTTAAATTAGGGTGGCTACTCCATTTTTGTGCATTACGTATGTATGTATAAGCAAAATGTTTGGTAAGTTAGCAGATTTTCTACTGATGAAATCCTTCCTTCTCCGATTATACCTAGCAACTTTTGAAATAACAAAAACACAGAACACCTTCATTTATTAATTTCGGAATAACGCGTAGGTTGTAGTTGATGGGAAATTTTTTGCAACTTTTCTTTAGGTAGGCATTTGTAATGTTGAACGGTTTTATTCATTTAATCGGTTGCTATTGGGGACCATTGGGATACCGGGGTGGAACGGATACCACGGTACAACGAGATAGGTATTTCCCGTTGGGAATTTCTGTAATCGACAAAATCTGTTCAATTGTTTCAGTAATAATCCTCAATTCGTAGTGTTCATTTTAGTTTATAAAGTGTAAACAGTTTCTAAGTGCAGTAAACGTGCTACATATTATTTTTAGGGAAATATATTATTTAGAAATGTGGCCTTTCACACGGTTTTACCATATCATCGAATTAAATGCGTCCATTTGAATTTCACTCTCAAAAGATGTCGATTTACGTATACATATGATGTAAAAGTTTTGGAATTTGATGAACAAAAAACAGGCATGTCCCAATTAGGCCGTAGAGTTTCCACAATTTAAGTTGGATCAGCGGTAATAATGCACAGATACGAAAATTCGTCCGGTCCAGTCCATCTTTGAATTTGAGGGATGTCAATTCCAAGGATTCGGACATAAATTAAATCACGACGGCAATGGCACGTTCTCCCTCTACATTTAATGCGCAGAAATTACGATGAGTTGGGAAAGTTTCCTTTTTTTTAGCCGAATTGATTATGAAAAGTAGCACTTTATAGATCCGAATTAAGAAGTTTTTTTAATCTCTCTTGGATTATTGGGATCGGCTGATGCTCCATCAAAAATATCCACATTCATAATAAAACATTGAACTGTAGTGCCCAGTATATAAAATATACAGCATATATACCTGTATAAATAATAATTTTATATTCATTTAAATTAATAAAGTCACTTCAAAGTTTATATTGCCATTCGCAATATTTTTAAATGAAACAATATATCGTCAATTTATAGGCAATATCAAATTCAATTCGTTTTTATATCGATCGTACATTTTATATGATCATAATTATACTGGGATTGATTCGTGGTTTACGCGGTTAACGTTCCGTTTGAATAATTAAAAATTTGTTTCAGTCATGTCAGGTATTTCATTTTGTGACGTTTAAAACTCTATTTTGCTGTTGAAGTAAACTGTTTGGAAATTTAAATTATTGGAAAATCGAGAAGTAATATCCACCAGCGTTTCCTAAACTTTTTGTAATGTGGATATTTGGAACCATCAGTTCCTTTAAAAAGCGCGTGCTAAAACGAGGTTTCTTCCTTTTATAGCTCAGCATAGCTTCCTTTCAACACATTTTCTCAGAAAATTTGTTTACTTTGCCAAAATTTTCACCTTAGCTTGATCTTATTGCAAGAACTATTCTGAAAAGCTTTCGTGTATGCAAATAAACTACGAGAACGTTTAAAAATTAAACTAGGAAGTTTTTCGAAATAAGTAAATAAAAAACTGGAATAATTAAAAAGCAAGCCACGGTTTCCGTTATTCACTGTTACGAATTTAAATACTACATTATGTAAATTTTGTTCGAGTACTCTTTCAAAGTTCAGAAATGCATTTAAACAAGTAAATGTAAAAAACTGTCATCTCAATTTAAAATTATCATCTCCAAGTTAGACTTTGTTTATAAAATCTACTGCCGCTGACTCGACTGTAACTTTTCAAATTGTAAAAATAAAAAAGTTTGAGACTTTTCCATAAAACTGAAAAACTACGTTTTAAAATCCAATTCTCTCACACAATTCAAAAACCATTGGTGTGTGTCGCACCACTTTATTAAAATTGGGTTAAAATCACTCATGTGCTTGAGTATCTTTTGTATCAGTTGAAATAAAGCCAAAAGTAAAGCTAATTTGGCAAAATTCGGCGAGATCCTATAATAGTAAATATTGCGATTTAAAAAAATCTCGGCAAATATCCAACTTTTGGTAAATAAAATACTAAACTTCCATGATAAAAATTATAAATACTTCATTTCAATTTATTGCAATCAGAGACAACCAATGTCTAGATGACCACTTACAAAAATAGAATTTTTGAGAGAATTTAGAGCAATGTAAGACAAAATAATTTAAAATTAAAAAATAACTTTAAAGTCTCAAAGTAGAATGATCGTTTAAAAGCTTAAAATTTTTTATAAAATAAGGGACATCGGATCTTTCAGAAGATAAATACATAAAGTCCTTTGATAAACTCATCACAAAATTATTTACATACACATTGAGGGAACCTTCTATTGCCCAAACTAAATGTATGTACACAGTAGCCAAATATAAGCTTAAATTAATTTACCTTTAAGAGATCACCGCGGTTACGGCCTTCGGTTCGGCCTGTTGCAGAAGCTATTATGTTGATCATAACGACCTTTTGACTTTTCTTACCTCAATACAGATCTGGAAGGCCAGTTCTATAAACGTAGGTAAAATCGAAACCGCGGTCATCTGTTAAGGGTAATTTAACTGCTGTCTACAATTAGTTTAGATAAGAGAAGGATCGCTCAGTGGTTATGTCATTTTGTGATGAGTTTACCAAAGAACTTTATGTTCGATCTGATGGCCGACAGCCCTCACATTTGTTTTTAATGAAAACTTAAGAAAACCTGTTAAATTTCACGCTCAATAAATTTTTTCAACAAAATAAATATTTTGTCAGACACAAAGTCTAAAGCAAAATATCAAATTTTATATTTGACCTACCTGACATGATACGGAAATTAGTTAATCAAACTTCTAAATGAACGAACGTTTATCGATAGCGCGATAACACGTTCCTTTATACGTGCAACCTCATGTCAACCAAATGGATTTTCCCTTGTGGAAAGAGCACTTTATAAATTGGTCATTCTCTCTTTGCAATTCGGTACCTACTGAATAAATAACAAATTTCCTCTACCTTATTTATAAACTTTTACTTCAATTTAAATAAGCAAATTGAAAATAGGAACATAAATAATTCATTTTATACACATTTTGATCATTACTAAAATTGCCTCAATTAGTCACAACCACGAGAGCTTAAATGAATTATTTTTAGTAAGTATGCTGTATTATATACAGTGGTGGCCAAAATAATAGGGATTTGTAGAACAATTTTTATTTTATTTGTACTGAAAAATTTAATTTCTCTTTTTCGACAAATGCTTCGGGGTCGTTATCCTGTTGCAACACTCATTTTTCTGAGTCATGGGTCTGTTTCATTCAGCATCATGGTAACATCAGTTCTTGTTGAATTTCGTCAACATAAACGAATTAGTCCAAAAAAATTTTAATCCAAAAGATAAGTCCAACCTATCGTTTTTAATTGTTCAGTAATTAATTTTTGGAAAACTAGGTATAAATCTTTTTAAAAACATTTTGAACATCGAATATTTGAGTTTTTTATATCCAGTTTCGCAAAACTTTTTGTTTTCTTTCTTTCGCAGTTTCTTTTTGTAATTTTGTTTAATTTGAATAGCATATTACTAAAATAAACTTATTATTATTATTATTTTAACAGCTTAGTTTTGTTTGTAAGCTAACCAAAATGTCTCTTTACGATTATTTAGTAGTTTTGGAGTTTACTTAAAGGATAGATTGACCACAGTATCATACAGTATCTTAGGTATCGATTGAATTTAATGGAAAATTAATTTTTATGGAGAGAAAACCGTAACCGTCATGTCTCGTTTTTTATGCCCAAAATAAAAAAAATACACATTTTTAAAAAAAGTTTTAGTTTCTTTAAAATAAATCTGCTGCGCTCTTGTTTTCAAATATGGCGTTTTAAAGAAGTTTTTGTAAAATTCTGCTCTTCGTGCTATATTAAATACACCAATTTGTCATAAGTTTCAGAATAGGCTAATAAATCACCATTCTTTTGTTACTGGAGAAAATGGGGACCGCACGCTAAACCAACACACGGAATTTAAAAATTTACAAGGTAAAGTATGAATAGTGGAAGGTCCAAAGTCAGTATAAAACAAAAATTTAATGGATCATTTAAAATTGGCCATAAATTTAGCAAAAAACTGAAAATTTACAGGCGAGCATGGTGTTGGCTGTTGGTAAAGGAAAATACACTTAACAATATGCAAATTATATTTATAATTATATTCCGTAAAACACTAACAATCGTCATATATGTAAGCTATAAAAGCGGGTCCTCGTAAAGTAAGGATGCTGCATATCAACGAGATAATTTAGTTTACTAAATAAATAACATAAACTAACACTAACCTCAGCTAAAGACCGGAATCCTTGAAAAAAAGTGAAAATCAATTAAAAATAATAATATTTTTACTCGATGTTGTCGAGTTTATCGGTATCAGCACTGTCAAAATTTTCCAGTAAGATATCAGACGCAGACGCCGTACCCCTGATAAAGCAGAGTCAGAGCAGTTCAAAAGGGCCCCCAGAAAGGGAAAAGCCGACTCCACGTTCCATCTTTCGCAACCAATAAGTTTAAATTACACGTACCGACGACAACAGAATGAAATTCTAAAGCCAATGAGAACCAAATTTGCGTAAAAAAATCGAAACTTCAAAGTCGATTTTTACCTAACTAATCAATATTTTATTGTTAATTCATTTTAATGTTATCTATCAAATTCCGTTGAGTTTTTAGTATAATAACTATAATATCTTCTGATCCGATTTAGCGTACTCTTCTTTGAGATATTCAATTTTAGATGGACTATGTATAATTCTTTAAAAAAAGGTGATGGTTTGGGGTAGTCCTTGCTTTTAACTTAATTTTGTTTTTTTGCCCGATATTCAATAAATTAATTAAAGTAAATACAGAATTTTTTCCCTTGCCTTTTATTTAAAAGTTTGCCTTGGTTTGCGTGGATTTCTTTGAGTTTTTTACTTATTCTTTCGTCAATTTCATTAAAGTTAATTTAGATCAAAGTAAGACCTTGCAATATTAAATAATAAATAGAAATAAAAAAAGTTCCACTAAGATTTTCTAAGCTTCTAGAAAGATGAAGAAGTCGACGTACGATTACAACCAAATTTAAAAGCTCGTTCGACTTATATTTAGAGTTTTAAAATAAATAAAAATACAAAAAAAATCCCTATTAACTTTCTACTTCTAAATAATAAATAACTTCGTTAAACAAAATACAATACTGCAATATTCAAAATTGAAAATGGAGACCAAATAAAAAGGGATCATGTGGCATAATTAGTAAAATCACAACAGAGAATATTGTGAAACATCATTAAATATAAATTTTGATAGATATCTTTTCATTAAAAAAGGCTTTGATTTCCAACGTATCCAAACGCACTGGATGTATTTGTATATTAATTGGAAGCGATAACTCAAGCCTAATTACCTGAAATAACCACAATACAGTACACACAAAAAAACTTAAAAATTGCAAAATCTAATACAGTAAACGTGCTTTTTGTTGAAATAAAAGCCGGAAAAATTTAAGTAATTAATTTTATTTATTACGCGCTATAAATTTTTATTATATCGGTATATCTGCAATCTTATCGAATATTTATGAATGTTAGTTATTAATCGTTAATGTCCACAAAACCCACAGCATAAAGGAGTGTTCACATCATACCAACATAGTTGGAAACAAGAGTTATAAACAAAAATCAGTGAAGTGAATTCCATTTGTCAGTAATGCCGATGTTTCCACGAGGTTGGTTGGCAAATATGTTGGAAATATTCGTAAATGGTGTCCAGACAAGAGTAAAGTAATATAATTTATAGTAAAAAACGGAGTAACCTTTCTTTGCTTAAGATTCCTTTAGCTGATTAATGGAATAAAATTTTATAATTTTTCTGTCATTCACATGTTGTGTTTGTAACATATTACTTTTACCGGATTTATTTAATATCGTAGCGTCTCGAAATCTGCTATATGAGTTAGTGGAACATAGCACTTATTGGTAATGTTTCAAAAGAAATTAATCAAATGTTTCCAAACTTGAACATTTATTTTATAAATTCAGCTAATCGTAAGATGGATTTAATATCAGAACGCGTGCTTCGATGTTGTTGGAACTCTACAACGAAGTAAAATCCATGGTACAACTATAATCAAGTACGTATTCACACAGATCACACTCCGCTACTACGATAACATTATCTAAACAGTACTTACTCATACATCAGCAATTAACATCCATACTGACCTCATTTACTTTTATTTTCAATGCTTCCTTGTATACCTTTATTACTATATCATGGTTCCCAGTTTTTAATCAGCATTTCCCGCAGTTATTTCAAAGAAAAGCACTATCCCACGCTCTCCAGAACTCTCTCCAAGAATAAATGTTGTCACCCTTAAGAATATCTAGGTATTATGTTACCACAAATAAGCGCGCAAAAAATCGCACAAATAAGCGATATATGACACAGTCTTCATTCTGATAACCATCAAAGCGTTTAGTAATTGGAAATGGTAATAATATTTCGAAAATTCTGAAAAATCGTTTAAAATTCTGGAGTATATCTGGTTCTGTTAAAATTAAGGTGTACTAAAGCTTACATCAATATATGAAACGACCGATAAAACCAAATTTAATAATTCAGGAGCTATGTTTTCCAAGATGTAAGAGTGAACGTATTAAGTCTTTCTAATTCCCAAACGTGAATTTATGAAGGGCAAAAATACCACGACTGCAATTGAATTTTTATTAAGTTACTCATCGTGAATTGGATATGGGTCACATTTGCCTCTTAGTGTATTTGAAAATAGGCGTTTGATTGAATAAACCTGAATTACTTAATGTTAGTCAGGTTAGTTATACATGAACTGTAAAATGAGATGGGGAAGTGTTTTCACATTGAATTATTTTGTAATGTGTAGCTGAATAGTGTTGAAATTGCCTATTATTCACATAATACGGATTGGAACAAATTAATAAAAACAGAGATACGATAAATTAAATTGCCATTCAGTATACACAAAATTAATAAAGAATCTTGAGATCCATAAGAATTTTAAATGAAAAAACAGTTGAAATTTGATAAAATTCTTAAAACATCTAATTTACTTTTAGATACATTATTTATTATCATTACTTTGACAAAAACTTCTCCCCAAATTTAAAAATTTTAATTCTGAAACCTATTAACTTTTTTCATTAAAAACCTGGAAGGCGCCATATTAGCTATTCAAGATTCGTTCTAAAAAAAACCTTTGCCTAACTAACTTTAATTGGGGGCATTGAATTTAAATGTATAAAATTTGTATGAATGATTCGTTTTTATTGGCATTATGCAAAAACGATAACGAGAAGAACTTGACCTTATTTTACGATGTTATTTTATTGCAATGAATGAAAAGCTTAATTAGAATAAATGCAAAAAATCTGTTATCAAAACCAAGCGTTAAAGTTATTCGATATAAATATACAATTGACCTTGGAGCAATAAGGCACAAATTAATTTGTAAGGAGTTATCTTTAAAACTTACAATTAACAAAGTTAGAGAAGTGATACACAAAGTAAACTTAAATAATAGGATTCACAGAAGTGTTTTGGTGTAAACTTTGGTTGAGAACGCCAACCAACAAATTAATTGCATTTAAATTTTTCAGGAACAAAAACATACAGTCCGTTCGTTTCAGAACTATCCAGTCTTCTTAATAACTTACTATTGATTTTGGAAACTTAATTAGAAAAAAAAGTGGGTGTTCGATTCGAGAAGGAAGTTTTGGGTTTCGGTCCAAGTCTCAAACCTCCCTGGGTTAATGAATTGCTACCATTAACATAATAAACTATGGTTACAGGCACATGTGAAAAGCAGACCAGCAAGCTACCTAAAGAAGCAAAAGAATTTTAAAATTCTACCTTAAAAGTGAAATACTTTCTCCTTGATATCTTGAGCTTGGTTTTTCTTTAATAAAATTTACTGAAAATCAATAGTTATCGAGACTAATTAATTTTTCATCAAAGTATTGAAAAGAATTTTGTATAAAGAATAGAAAACTATAAATGCTATAATTACTTTTAAGAGTAAATTGCAGCTCATGATCGTTAATAATTTACTAATTATTAATTTTCTACATTCTTCTCGTCAACAATTTTCACGAAAATTTAGCTTTACGTTAAAATTGTTTGACGAAACTTTATACCGCCGAGTAATTTTCATGACATAACTTTAACTAGGATATGAGAAATAACATTTTTCCATGAACAAAAAAGGAAAATGGTTAAGCTTAGTTTCTACTAAATATAGGTTCAATAAATATCCGAAAGTCTATCTCAATAGACCCTTTCGGTATAGTAATCCTTGAGGAAATTATATTAAATATATATAAACTGTCAGCTTTTAAGCGAGATGTAGGCGAGAGAACACAACCATTCAAAAGCGTCCGCCGTCAAGGAAACTTTTCAAGTAAGCGGTATCTATTTTCCGACGTTTTCCTACTAAATAGCATTCTTGCTTTATCATTTTCTTATACCCAACATTAATACTTCATTACGTTTATTTCCCTCCTGCACACCCAAATCATACAAAACTTGAGAAAAATAGTAATAAATCAACAAAAATTAAACCAAATCTCAAAAATCTCATTTCGAATAAGGAAAAATTTAAATAAAAAAATCATAAAAATAATTTCCCACGAGACCACCATAAGATTTTCAAAGTAAGTAAGAAAACTTCACATCTTCAAACTGTAATCCTCGAGTTTGAAAAAATAATTTAATAACCAAGAAATCCTTGCAATAATCAAATAGTAGCCCCGACGATAAGGTAAATGTCAATAAGGTAAAATCAAGAAACTGTCTCGTAAGTTAATAATTAAATTTTTTCTTTTTTAGATTTTCCTTTAAAAATACAATCAGTAACACTTTTCTTGGGTAAAAACTCAAGTTGCTAACTGCAATAGATTTTAAGATATAATTTAACACCTCATGTTTTTGTATAAAAGCTTTTATTTTTCCGAGCTCATGAGGGTGAAAGCATTTCGAATCGATTATGTTGATCTTATTGTTAGTATAACCAAGACATGATCGACTCGAAACCACTTAACATCTAGGTACAAATATTATACTCATAAGGGGAGGTACGCAAGAACTTCCAATTGCGTTTACTTTGTAGATTATGTTGCAAACTTTCAGTACAAAAACCATAAAAAATATAAAAAAATTATAGATAATTTTGTAAAGAAATAAATTTCTTACAAAAAAGTCCCCGACAACGTAATATAATCTTCCAAAGCTTAGATTCAAAAGGCATTCAATTGAAAACTAAAAGTTAAAATCTGTGACTTTGAAGTGGTGTCAAGGACTGTTTTCTAAAAAATGAAATTCCCTTTATCCAAAGAATCTCAATAATTTTATCGTAGGTGCCTATCTGTTACGATTTTTATTTTTAGATTTAAAAATAAAACTTAACGGAATTTTCCAACGTTCTTGTGTTAGCTCACTAGGCTCACTTTTCTCTTTTTTCTAATTATTCAAACGTTCTAATAATTATATTCCTGCACGTGGCTGTTATCACCTGGCCTTGTAAACCAAGTTATCTTTCTAATTAAAATTTTTAACAATTTTCCATTAACCTTTCTATGCTTTCAATTTGTTAATTTAAAAATATCCAAAATGGTTTCAAAAACTTAACAAAAGATTCCATATAAAATTATCATGACCTAGCAGTCGCATATATTTTGCAATTATAAAATAACCACAAAATTCTATACAACAAATTATTAAAATGTCCTACTAAAAAAAAAATTTTTCAACCCCTTCAGGAATAGAAATGCCTTTTCTTTTACTTCTTAACCCTTAAAAAGTCAATAAAATAGAATATTTATCCTTTGCTACCCCCAGGTAGAGAAACGTAATCCATTTACGAAAACAAATATGAAATTTTAATCAAGTTTTTAAACGTTAAACACAGGAAAACATTTAACTGATATTCAATATTCAATTATCGCTAATTTTGTGTGTTACCACAAAAAAACCATCAATTATTTGTTGAAATTATTTATGAAATTGTACCTGTCTAAAATATTTAAATGTAAATTTTAAAGGCATCGCTAACTATAAATAATTAAATTATAGGACGCAAGTCTTTGCTTATTCGGCTGCCTTTAGTTGTTTAATACGTGAAAGTCGTATTTGTTCGGCCGCACTGTAGGGAATTGCGATCATACATGAAGGATTTTAGTGTCGGGCTGTATATCACTCAAAGGATTTTCTACCATTCAGGAAAGTCTTAGTAAAATGGCATAAGGAATACTAAATAAAGTGTCAACATACCATTACATGAGTACTCGTATCTTTATAGCAAATTGTACAAAAGGCAATCAAATAAAATAAACCTTCTACAATCTCCTGACAAATCTTATTTCATTAATTATGTATTAGACCATTACAAAGTTCATTAATAAAATAATTACAAGAAAGTCGATATTCAGATAGAAAATATGTATTCTCTTTCCATACAAAAAACATCCTATAATCTACAGCCAATGTTGCGCTAGTAATGACGCTTTCAAATAACAGGTAAAAATTGAAATCCTAAAATAGATCCTAAAGAAAATCTTAAAGAATGTATTATGTTTCATACAGAAATAACCAAACAGCAGAATCAGCTCTTTTTATTTTTGATATTATTGTGAAAATTTTACAAAACGAAAAACTCGGCTGTCTAACGAAGCCACTTAGCAAATATTGCTAAGGTGTAAACGCAATTTCAAAAATTAAGTGTGCCACTCAAGAACTTTGACAAGACTGTCTTTCTGCTTTTTTCACGTAACCAAAAGTAACGAATCACACTGCTTAGCACGTGCGTCAAAATAAAACGTGCTTTCCGAAATAAATAAATTGATCACACAAATACAGAAAAATAATATAGTAGGTTTTACTTTTGAGTGAATCCTAATTGGATTCAGTGCATAAGCAGTATGGCCACTAAGCACTGAATTACATTCGTGTAGTATGGTTGGCCTATATCTAGGCGTTTCGACGTCACCTAATGGTGTCAATTAAGATACGTAACTCGAGATAAAAACAATTTTTGTTTGGTATTAGATTTATACTTTTTTATAATGCGCCATTTCTACAAGGTGTGTCATGCCCCTCTCCTCAATTCGAATTTTAGGGTAAAATTGGTGTCAAACGTTGAGCTTCGTTTGAGCCTCAATCAGCTTCCATATTTTGGCTTAAAAGAACTGCAGATATATTTTTCAATTTTCATTCCCATTTCGAATGTGAGATTTGTTTAAACTCTAATGAGCTTCCATTCCCGTCATTTTAATTTCATATCCTAAAAAGTTGTTGTATTTGAAATTTCGAAAACTCAGAGTTAGTTATACATCGATAAAATTCAACTTTCGTGCTGTCTTTTTCATTAAACTTGTGTTCCTCATCCCCCCAAACATTTGTGAATAACTCTGTAATTGTTTAACCTCAAACAAAAAAAAAAGAAAGCTCATTGAGGTTTAAACGAAGCTGCTCAAACAATTTAACACCAATTTCACACCAAAATATAATTTAGGAGAAGTCGGCTCCGGGCGAAGAAAGAACTTTAGCCCATTAGCATAGTACAACATGCAGAAGTAGTTAAAATATGGATCACAAAAAGCTTATTGCATAATCGCGATTTCGGCTTTAACCATTTCTTATACACGCATTGTGGGTGTTCATAGTTAAACAAGGCTGCGACGCGCGTGGGAGGGTACATTAATTACACCTACAATACATTAAATAATGATGCGACAACAAATTGTGTATATAAAAATGCGAAAAAAATTGCATGGTATACAACCGTACCTCGGTTATTTTCTGATAATACTGATATAATAAAGCTGTTAAAAGAAATACGAACGGCGGCTACCAATTATTTATAAAAAAAAACCACTAACAACAATATTGATCGTGTATTTTGGCAGTGCCTGATTACTAAAATATTGCAAAAGCTTTAGAATCTTACAAATAATATGATACATTAGCACAATATCGAATCTCGCGGGACAACTACTTTGCTTGGCGTCCTTCATATTATCGTAGTAGCTTTTAGATTTTGAATCTATTTAAAGAAATTTATTTCCCTAATTTCCGGATTATAGATTTAAGAACGGTTGTTAAAAATTTCAGCTGAATGTTTTTAGAAAACACCTTAAATTTTAATTATTCTTTACCGATAAATCGACTAAAAATACATAAAAAAAATTTAAACA
The DNA here is from genome assembly GCA_905340355.1 of Rhagonycha fulva. Taxonomy (NCBI): domain Eukaryota; kingdom Metazoa; phylum Arthropoda; class Insecta; order Coleoptera; family Cantharidae; genus Rhagonycha; species Rhagonycha fulva. The sequence continues at coordinate 9,760,242 of HG996559.1, forward strand.
AATTAATAAAAGCATTCTATTTTTTAATTATTTTCTTTATTTTTAACCAATTTTCGTGTACGTCACGATTCGTATGAATAAAAGAGCAACCAATAAGTAAAGATACTGTCAAAATTGGTTCAGTATTAATTTAATGGAATCTCGTTAGTCCTTCATGCGCGTCACTACTACTTTTGTAGCTGCTGTTCATCGCGCGGATTGGTTGCCTAATATCTAGTCTGATATATTTTCACAGACCAAGGAAAAATTCTTAAATTTGTTTATTAATTATTTACGAAATCTGTGCGGATGAGTATGAACAGAAGACCATAAAATAGAGCAGATATGTTTCAATTGCGCTAATTAAAGGAAGGGTATTCCTAGATCACAACACATGTTTTTAGTAAAATGTAAATGTAGGAAGTAATAGACATAAAAGCAATTAAAATTTACCACAATTTTAAATTACTCTGAGTGACATAACTCAGCTGAGCACCATTAAAACACTCGCAATTTTCGTACAGAATTATAAATTAGAAACAAATATACGAATGATAATTTTCAGAAACCATTTATTTTAATTAAAAAAAAAAACAATTAAACAATTAAAAATGATTCAAATTCGACCGCGTTTTAGATTCACTTTAAACGACCAATCAAGAACGGGCTCCTATGTTTGTCACTAGGTGAACTAATGCCCCCCCGGGTAGACGACCAAAAATATAAAACTGGAACAGTTGAGATAAAATTTCGTAAAGTTTGTACCGTAATTTAATATAATGTGGTAATGGCCTCGAGCTTTTGATACTGAAAAATTAACAAAGAAGATCTTCCCAAAATTAGTGCTTTTGTTATTACACTTACAGCATCTTAAAACAAAATTATGATAAGAAAAAAAAATAATTATCTGAAAATGAACATCTAATTAAAAGACAATTGCTTTCCTAAAATTATAGGTGTATTAATTTCCTTTTTTAATTAATTATTATAGCACGAAAAACATTTACATAATAAAAGAGTTTTTAACCCTGTAAGTCACCTGTTGTACTTTCTACCCTAATAAAATAATGTAGGTGGTACCTGCATGCATAAATTACAAATATTATACAAACATTATTAGTTTATGTAACTGTTAATTCAATTAACACGGTTAATTCAAACTGAAAAAAAAACATTCATTAAAAATCCGATGACCGTAAAAGTAAACTTTAGTCCTGATTGATTATTTTAATCGTTCCAATGAAAAAATTAAATATTCTTCCCCAACTTTATTTAACCTAATAATAAATAAATGACTGACAATAATTAAAAACTTAAGAAAAAGGAAAGTCGGAAGATTTTAAAATTTTAGGTTATACTCACAAATAAAGGTGTGATTAAGAAGTGGTGTACATAATTAATAATGTTCCGGCATTATTTCATTTGAGCGAATTTTTAGCACGCGTACTTAACATATGGCATAAAATAAAATAACCTTTCTCATAATACGGCCGCAACTGCACTGACATAATTGGCGTAGGCCAACAAACCCCCAACGTTGTCACTTCGACGCTTGCGATACATTTTAGTAGCAGTTTAATTTATGCTGCCATCTATACGGGCGAATTCAAACTACGGAGTACAAATTTCTTCTCACGAAATATTATACAGGTTTCGTTAAAGGTTAATAATAATCAAAGTAGGAATTCAACAAACACGATAACTTTTGCATTATGGATATGGGATTTTGGTTGAAATCGGTTCACGGAAGCTCAAGTTGGCGTGACGCGCATGAATGGTTAACAAGACGCCTGCCACTGCTGTTATTTTAAGTAATTAGGTACCGAATCACAGAGGCAGCCAAAAACCTAAACTATTTTGAAAGGCGCGTTGTTCATGGATATTAATGTGCGCACACTACAGATGAGCACCGAATAATAGAGGTTGCTAAGAACTATACAAAATGAGAATTTCTTCTTTTAAATTTTCACCTGATGAAGTCCTAATTATGATCAACACTTACAATGATAATAACCTTTTGTGAGTTATTCAGACTTGGGGTTATAATATTTAAGAATAGCATAGAAATTGTAAAATATTGACTTGATTCGCAAAATATTCTTATTGATAGATCTACCACTGTTGTAATTTCAGAAAACATTGAAAAATTGAAACTTTTATAAAGCGATTTAACAAAACCAAATAAAAAATTTTAATGCTCCCTTTTTCGCCCTTTCCCCTCCGGAATTCCGTGATCCTGAGAAAGTAAAAGTTTTTATTTCGGACTTGGCGGATACAGAATGTTGTTTACGGGGAGGGGGGAGAGCAATTTTTGTGTGATTTTACCTATCTTCAAAAAATTCAATCTAAATAAAAAATTTGATAAAAATTATTGGTCAAAAAATCACAATTTGATCAAAATAAAGTGCTTCAGTAGTGAGTCAGAAAAGGGGAAATTGCACCCATTCCCCCCTTCGGTAACCGCGCCTGTCCGTGAGCGGAAAATTTTTTTGCCTGCGAGTCACAACTAACTAATTGTAAAATGTGATTAGTAATTTTGTAGCAAGTATTTTGTTTACTTTTGCAAATTCGCTGAAACTTAAATGGGTAGCGGGTCAATTGAAATTATCAAATGGACCCCTGGTCTAAACTTTGGCGTTGTAAATAAAATGACGTCAGTATCAGGTCTGCAAGTCATCAAGGGTGTGACTTTTGGTCAAAATATGATCGAGGTGTCAGATACATAAAAAAAAGTCGAAATTACTCACCATTTCGCCTATGCCAATCCAATGTTTCCCAAACCACAAACTCCTCGTAAAACAACTCACACAATAAACTATTAAGAACATCACTTCACTTAAAACTATTAAAACCGACATTTTTGCCAAAACGAATCTTTCGCGAATAGAGTGGATTATCAAATTAATTTTAACGCTAAAGTGAATTGTAAAACCTAAATTTGAATTTACCGAAGAATAAAATCACCGCACGAACGCGCAACAAGAACTGACTAACGGCCAACAATGCTGTCAATTTTCGAAACTAAAATTACCAAAATCCCCCCCTTTCGGTAAATTTACAATATTTGGATGAGCTATGTTTGATGAGTAACAAATCTTACTATTAGTAAAATAATGTAGCTATTTCTTAATACAAATTCATGTCACATTTTAGTATTTTTGACATAAAAATTCAGTTGAAAGTTTTTTGAGGTATCATGCAACCACCGGTGACGTCACAACACTACACGTATTAACACAGCTGATATTTTTGAATCGTTTGAAGCGTTATCATCACTTCTTAAGAAGGGACTAACAGAGATAGCATAAAATTATATCGCACCCTGTTGCACTCGTGGCGCAAGATGGATGAACCAACTTTTGAAGGTGGCGAAGAATTTTCATAAACCATAAAAAATTTTCGATTTTTTTTGTTTTATAGAATCTAAATGCTACAAGCTTGGAATTCATCATTAATGAATTCACAACCCAAATTTTCTGAGTTCTTATGAAATCGACGTTTGTTTACTGTATCTAGGATGGATGAAGTAAATTGACATATTTCCAAATTTCAGCTTTTCTAAATTATTTGCAAAGATTTAATTTTTGTGACACGTATGGAGTAATGCTGACGCACGCGTTTGGTTTTGAGTTCTTTATTGCATCCACCGTCTACTGATAAATTTTCAGCTTTTCCAAAACACTTTGATCAAAATTACACTTTTCCTAATCTGAAAGTATCAACTTTTCCAAAACTGTTGCACTTTTTATCGTTAGCTGTTGCACTATTGGAGATTAAGAAACTTTGGAACGAGTTGAATCCCGTTAATCCATTCATGCGCGTCATTAAAATTTCATCAGGAAAATTTCAACTGAAGTTTTGTAATCAGTTCTCAGAAAGCCCAAAGAGAGCTTCCCCACAATACTCTTTTATGTCCCAATTTTTATGCAAAATTTCAAGGTAAACGCATTTGTTCGTAATCGTAGTTGAAAAAACTGTCCACGCACATGGCATCCAGACACTGATCCAAAAAATGGTTACGTTCAAAATTACACTTTTGAATCAAAATTCTACTGCCCCTACTCTATTACAAAACTTTCCTTTACTATGTAAATGGAAAAGTAAACATGCAAAGATGTATCAATTAATTTTTTGTTTTTTATTGAGACATTTCAGTTATAAACCCAAAACTTCAAGAAAAACAAATGCTACAAACCTTTGCTCACTTAAATTGATGGTACTTGCTCTTGAAGTTAACTTAAACTGAACATGGATATTAGAAGATCAAATAAGGGGTTAACATATACAGATATCCAAAAAGTGAGGTGCCACTACCAATAATTCTTTAAGTCGAAAATCGTAACTAGAAAAAATACAAAAAAAAACTTTTTTTGGTTATATTTCACAGCTGGTATCCATAACTTCAGTGGCAGTCTTTTGTGGTGCAAAAATTCATAAAAATAATAAAAAAAAACAATTTTTAATTAAAATAAAATTCGTTTACAATGTATGGCCAGAAGTAAATAACGTAGATTTGAAGAATATGTGGTTTCAACAAGACATTGCGCCAACAGATTGAAAAATATATTGGCCAACAATCCTATTATAAAATAAAATAATACTTGGCAACAATTTTTAAAGTTAATAATAATATCATAGCAGTGTCGACATGAACTTGCCTATCTTCACATTAATTTAAAATTTACCATTTTGTAATATCGTAGAACAGAACAGGATGAATAGAAACAGATCAATGTGAAAATCACAAAATCTTCTGCTTTGACAAGAAATGCTCTTAGAACATTGTTCCATTTCACCTCATGTGTCCAATTCACGCCATTCTATAATACATAATAATATTCTGCGATAAAGATCCATTAGTGGATTATAATCCCATAGATTACAATCAAATTTAGTGTTAACTTGCTACAAAAATAATGAAAACACAAAGTAGATTTCAATATTTTTTTTTATTTATGTACATAATTTACACTAGATGTAACGATAATCCTTTGTAGTATGATTAGTAACTTAAGCCTGTAAAACAATATCATAATCACATTATTACAATTTTAAAAAATATTATAATCAAAACAAAATGGAAAATTGAACAGTTGGTAATTCCCAAACCACAGATGCAGGTTTGTCTAACTAGCTAGCTTATCATTAAAAAAATACTCAAGGACAAACACCGTATGTATGGTCTCGGCATTAATGTAATAACATCAAATTATATAGGTACTTACTTTAAAAATAAAAACTTATAATCTACACATTTTGAAATAAAAATAAGTCAAAACATCGCCTACCAAAATATAAAAAAAGAGAAAATCACAGAAACCAACTTAGCACAACAAGCATTCCTCTCAATGGTTAAAAAACAAAGAAAACAACTACGGGGATTGATTCTTCATTTCTTCATGTATCTACTTACTTGTTCCGCCCTATCTGAATTTGTTGTTTGCGGTGACGACGCACTATTTTGTATGTTTGTAGCAGATTGTACACTTACGGCAACTATCGGTGTACCGTTAGCAGTCTGTAAACGAACAGGACTATTTTGTCTCACTTGATTCTGTAAAGCTGCCGACACTTGCGACAACAACACTTGTTGAGCTTGTGAACTTGCCGTTCCTTGTACTTTAATTCCCGCTAACGCACCGGCCAAGGTTGACGATGTTTGTGGACGGATTGCAGCAGCTAATCCTTGAGACGATGCTACCACCTTAAATAAATTTGTTTACAAAGCAATCGATATTTTTCCTACCAGCAAGATAATATACCACTCGTTTTCGTTGTTGTTAAAAAAAGTAGACAAAAAAAGTTTACTAAACTGCTGGAAAGTTCACAAGAAATTCGAGTAGATGAAGTAAACAATCTTTGAAATTTCTATTTATTTGCATCTTCACAAGCAAATTTGAAGCAACAAAAAAAAGCTACCAACCTGTATCGTTTGTTTTGTTCCTTGTGCCGTATTGACAGGTATGACACGAGACGAAGCTTTAGCCAACACCACCGGTCCTTGTTGAACAGCCAAGGGTGATCTAATAACTTGCTGGAACTGGTGCATAGTCATCGACCCCGATATTGGTTTTGATCCCACGATCAGTTGAGTAGCCACGCCTCCTTTAACGGCCCCTTGCGCAATCGTTGCGCCTTTTGGATTACCCATTTTCTTTTGTATCAGTAGTTGTTGTTGCATCTGTAACTGCCGCATCGTCATAGGTGTGGTAGTCTTAACTCCAGGTGTTAGAGTAGCTTTAACCGGAGTGCCTCCAATTGTAACACCGGAAACCGGTATTGTCACAGTTCCTAAATCGTAAAAAAAAGACGTAATCTTAAGCCTCGAGCAATTTAATAAACAAATTCACCTCCTGTATTTGGTACAGTCTTAACAAGTGTTGCAACTTGACCCCCCGATGTGCTAGCTTGTTGTATTGCTTGAGCAAACACTTGGGGTGATAAACTTTGAATTGTGGTGGTTTGGGATGTGCCTGCAGCAGCACTCAACACTTTCTGTTGTTGAAGTTGCTGCCGCTTGAAAAGTGTAGCAAATTCAACTTCGCCTACGGGTCGCGCAATTCCTTGTTTAGCACCAACGGCAACAGTACCTTGCTTAACAAACTGAAAACCCAACTTGAAAACTTTTAATTAAAAATTATTAAATCTCGATTACCTGAGTTCTCGGTTGTGCTTGAGTAAATTGAACCTGAACTGCAGGTTGTCCACCTATCGTAACGGTTGTGGTTTTAACGTTTTGATTGGTTAAACCTCCAGCAGCTTGTAACCGTAATTGTTGTTGTTTTAGCGTTGCTTGTCGTATCATTTGGAACTGAGCTTGACTCAAAGATTTACTAGTAAAAGTGGTTGTTCCACCCATGACTGTCTTTGCTTGTCCTGGTGTCCCCGACACCATCAGCCTTTGTGTTGCCGTCTGCAGTTGCGCTGGACTAAACCCAGCAACCGAGACAACGTTTTGAGTTTGGATGGGAGTTCCCACAATGCGTTGTTGAGTTCTCATTTGAGCTAAAATAATATTTCCTATTTAGAAAAACAAATCAAATGTTTCAAAACGTAAAAATGTGTTGTCCCAGAAGTTGTTGAAAGCGAATCATGATCCCACATCCCACGTGAAATAGTGGGAATCTCGTTAATCTACTCGTGCGCGTCATTCCAATTGTAATATTTAAAATTTTAAAAAATGATGTATTAAAAATTAAAAAATAATTTTAATAAAAACAAAGCATCTCAAAAACATTTAAATAAACGGATTTTTTTAAATACAACTTCTGGATTTAAACTAACACAGCTCCAGGGGTCGGTGTAAATTCCGCCAATCCGACAAGTTGTAATTGGAAGATATGGAAGAAGTTTATAATGTCATGTAGTAACATAATAGTATCAACTTTTGCCATAACACCACAGGAATAGAGGTTAGTAAAAATAAAATTACTAACCCGTTGGAGTATTTGCAGTTGTAACAGCAGTCGTTATCGAAGAAGTAGCTACAGCCGTAACTTGACTAATAATTTGTGGTTGTGAAACAGATGAAACGACGGTAATGACGCTTGTTGTGGTGGTGGTAACTTGTGGTACAGTAGCTGCGATGTTGCTGGCAACCACTTGAGCTCCACTAATTTGTGCAGCTTTCAAAAGTTGCATTCTATAAACAAATATTAAAGCGTGACGAAAACAAAGATGTAGTTTCAGATTAAATTTACCTCTGCGCTAACTGTTGTTGTTCTGTCATGTTGTTTTTCTTTTCACGAGCAATTCTTTCTGCTCGATGCATAGCCACTTCAACGGCAGATACGGGATGATCGATATCAATTCCCAATTCGTTAAAAACTCCCGCGTGTTTTGGATTTTTGAGTAGAGGATTACCCAAGGCAGGTTTTATAGGAGTGGTGCGTTTTTTAGCAAGCATCAATAAGACGTCATGCCTCTGAGTTGCCATTTGGTAATAAGTGGAATTATTATCTTGGGCATGTAATTCAGACGTACGATACGGTCTATTGACTTTAGTTTGTGGTTGAAGCTTAAGAGGAGTGCTACCACTTTTATTTTTTTTCTTACGAGCTGCCGAATCGAAAATCTGTTTGCCTTCTTCACGTAAGTGAATTACATTGTCATATCTAAATATATCGCATATTATCTGTTCAAATAAAAATGCCAATTATAATCTTACCTCTGTCGACATAACTTTGGAGAACGATAAGCCATAGAAATTACATTAACAAATTCTGAAACCGCATCCCAATTTGGAGTATGTCCAGGTGAAAGGATAGTCATGCTCAGTGGTAATCCTTGTATGGCTTGTAAGGCTTGCAAAATTACCATTTCTTCGTTGATTACCCACGTATGCCATGATGGATTATCGGTTGGCGGTTTAGTAATAGATAATTTTAGCCCCCCGTGCATGGACGAAACTTGGGGTCTCACGATACTCCTGTATTTTTGCATTTTTAAATCGCGGCGCATTTTCATTAAAGCAGGTGTAGGGCGTTCAAAAAGTGAACGCGGCGTATAAGCTACATCGTCTTTGCGTGCAATTTTCAATGGACGTCGAGATTCCATCAAACCGGAATCCGGACGCGATCGTTTCAGTTCCTTCTTTATATATACAGGTGGTAATTGAGATTCGGTCATAACTTTCGCGTCATATAAAAATGTTAGCGTTTGATCTATGTATATATCTGTGTCTTGGTGAGGAGGCGTTGGAGGACACCACATCTATACAAAATCAAATATATTACTTTAAATTCAAGATCTTTGTGACGGTCAACAACAAAAGAATTTTTAACTATAATTTTTGCGTAAGAAAAGTAAAAACTGAGCTTTGGTGCAGTCCACATATGTCCAATCACCATCTTCTCAGTGTAAGTTTCAATGTGCAAGACAACAACAAAACTTTAAAAAAAGAGAAGCTTTTGTGCCACAGTGTTTACATATGCAAATTTTGAACAGAATGGAATTTCTTTAGATTAGAATCTGTAATCAAGTTTTTTCCCTAATTGAAGCAAGCCAATCAGTGAAGCCCTAAGGAGAATAAAAGTTACTTACCGGCATTTGTTCCATGGTATTATCAGACACCCAGATCTGTAATTTTTAAAGAATGTAAGTAATGGGTTCGTTTTGATTTAAAAAAACGACCAACCAAAAGTTTTTTATTCCAAAACGGAGTAGCCACTTAAAATTTGATTCCAAAACACTATCACTGTCGAGAGTAGGGAAGAACAATTTTAAAATGTAAAACTTTGGGGTGGTCGAATAGGTTATAAAGAAACCCTCTTGCTCGTGTTCAGCAGGGCAGTGTTTTGGTGCCCGCTGTAACTCCCGAGCCAGAAGGCACCAAAACCTACACCACCCCGAATAAAACATTATGCAAGAGAAAATCTTTATTGTAGGTTTCCTATAAACTATATTTACAAAATTTTTTAAATCTAAATCGGCAAACATAAATACAAAGATTTTTTAGCAACTAAAGTAATTACTGGTACAAATTTTTTTACAATAATTAAATTGTGCAATTTTTTAAAACAAAATTGTACAATAGCATGATAAACTGGGACCAGCTTTTTTATTTATGTGAACGTAAATATTAAGGAACTGAGATTTTACTCGACAAAATAGCATAATAAAATGAAAAATACAAATTCAATCAAGAAATATAACTTGACGACAAAAATGATAACATATAAACATGAGAGACAAAAATAAGCACCAATTGCATCCACCTGAACTTTTTTCTTCATTTCGTTAGTAAAAAAAATCCACGTTTGATAAAAATATTCATTTTTTTATGCGGAATTACATCTGAATTCCTCTAAAACAAGCTCATCTTGTCCCAACATATGTACGTACAGGAATAGGCATAATATTAAATAAGCCATTGGCTATTACAAATCTTATTCAGCTATAAAATAAATAAACGAATATAATTTAAAAAGTAATAAAAACTTTATAAAATATAAAAAAATTGAATTTAGGATGTACTTGCTATTTACAAATGTTTAGTGGTGGCAGCGTTTTATAATCTGTCCAAATTATAATATAATCACATTTTTGTTATTTTTTTTTAAATTTACACTAAGAGACTCTGTGGTCCTTTTGTTACGCTGTTTTTATTATTTTATTTGTTTTAAGACTACTATCGTCTTTGCTGCATAACCTCTTTAGAGAAGTGTCTTTCAGTTCGTTAGCATTTGCAACTTGCGTAATTTCCGCTTTTAAAGCGATATTTTCGCCCTCCGTTATCATTTGCTTTTCATTAGAATCTGACGGCAACTTTACTAACCAATTTTTTAACAATTTACTGCTATTACTGTTTTTAGCGTTTCGTTTATTCCTATTTAATAATGCGCTTTTCATTTGCTGATTTCGTAAACTTCTTTGCAATTTTTTCTTTGCTATAGAACTGTACGATAATTTGTTTCTAAATTTTTGTGTCGTATATTTACACTGTAAACTACTAGACGCTTTTTCTTTACTTTTACTATTTTCAATATTAGATATGTTGCTTTCGCTATTTTGTGACGAATTGGCATTGGAAGAAGATTGCGAAATATCACTTGAATCCTCAGTCGTATTCAATAAACAAGAAGCTTGTTTTAAAATGTCTGTGACAATTACGTGACAAACCTTTTTTTCCCCTTCTCTAATATCAGTTTCAGTCAACGTTTTAGTTTCTTGCACCACCTCATCGGAAACAGAATCATCAGAGTTATGGTTTGTTAAGTTATTAGAATTCTTTTTTGCTGGTCTCACTTTGTTTTCCGATAATGTTACGTTTTCCTTTTCGGTTCTGTGCTTATCAACCAAGTCTTTCTTACTCGATCTCAAAACCTTTTTAGATTTCGTCGTACCAACTTTCTTTCTACTTAAAGAGTTTATTACTTTTTTGTTTGAATTTAACAATTTCTCTTTAGTTCTTAGTAAAACTTCATCATCAGAACTTGAGGTAGTTTTATCCAATTCTGTAATATTCTCATTTGCATACTTGGTCTGACTATCTGCTTTTTTGTCATCTGCAATATTTGATTGTATAGCGTCAGATTTTGACCTTAAATTTTGGCTAGCCAATCGCTTTTTCCGTATCCTTAACATTTTTTTCGTCATTTCAGTCCGTAACATTCGTTGCATACGCATAATTTTTTTCATCTTACCGTTAGGATTCTTAATTTTATTTCTAATTTTACCAGACGTATTTAATTTGCTTCTACCCCTTCTGAGTAATTTCCCGGACAACTTCGTAGGAACTTGAATTTCACGTTTATTATCACAGTTCACGTTTTTATTTTTTTCTGGTTGCTTTTTAGTGCGCTCAACAACTTTTTTCATTAATTTCTTAGGCTGCACTTCCTCCTCTTCCTCGATAGATTCGTCACTATCTTCATCTTGATCTAGAAGTTTTTTTTTCATTAAGGAATTTAAGGCATTTTTAACCGGTTTTACTCCTGGCAATATGGGACTCACATCTAAAGTCCACAAATTTATGGAAACCGTACCTCTCGACCTTGTTCTAGGTGAATTGTGATCAACGTGGTTAGGAGTAATACAGCTAAATTTCGATAGGCCAATACAATCGTCTTCGGAATCCTCACTAACCTCGCCCGAATCCTCAAGTTCACCGTTTACTCTAAGACTAGAAGTAATTTTGGAAGATTTCGGAGGTGACTCCTCAACTTCCTTTACTACTTCATTTTCATCTTTAGATGAACTTTCATCGGTGTCCATTTTATTTGAAATACTTTTATTAACAAGTTTTACATCCTCGTTGTTAGGTTCCGATAGAACTTTTTTATGTTTTAATCGTTTATTAATTTTTTTGCCGCCAACACTTACTTTTTTATTATCACTAATTACCTTATTGACTACATTTAACTTTTTATTTTTAGTGCTGACCTGATTTGTTGCATCTTCTCTGGTGTACGTAATCAATTCTTGTTCTTCTTCGAGATCCTTGGCCCGTCGTTCCTCTTCTTCACGTAAAGCTGCTAACTGATTTTTCTCCCAGTCGTGTTTTTGTTTTTCAATTTCACGTTCAGCAGCCTCCAGTTGTTCGGCAGACCATGCAGCTTCAGTTTCTTCTATAAAACGCATTGCATACCTCTCGATAGGTGTCAACTGAAAAAGTTATAAAATTAATCAATAAGGTTGCAACATAAAATTTTTTTAAAACTTAATTATAAAAATTGTTTGCCTCCAAGTAAAAACTGCTGTATCGGAATTAACATGTAACAAGTCATCACTAGGCACAGAAGAGCCAACTGCAAATTTTCCTTGTTCCAAATTTTGATAATTTTTATATGTACAGATTTCCTTTATTATAAAACATTTCAAAACAATAGAAACTGCAATTACCCCTCCTGTGCCAAAGAAGAAATAGGTACCCATGTTGTGCAAGAAGAATGTGACAAAGTGCTAGAATTGTATACACTACGAGTTGTAAACAAGCTAGTCCTTGTGAGTAATTTAGCACAGGTGCAAAAGTCATAAAGTTATAGTCAAACTAAACAACTGATCAACTGTGCATTTTTAGAGCCTCATATAGGGTAACTTGGTTTTTTTCCAAGATTAAGAGCAACAGAGTATTGTGAAAGTACCGAGAAAGTCAAATTCATAATTTAAATTTGAGGGGAGTAAAAGTAATAATTTAAAATGATCCTTACTTGTTTAACCATGTTTTCAACTTCTTGTTCAGCTTTACTAATTTCAGGTTCCTTTTCCTTTTCTTGATCTTCCAGTGGTATGTTTTCATCAAATTCAGCCAAATCAGCTACAGCTTCTGCTTTAGCAGTGCGAGCTGCTATTACATCTTGATCATCTTCGCAGGCAGCCAAAGCATTTTCAAGTGCTCCCACGGCAGTTTTGTCTTCTGCTTGTGGTTGCACTTGAGCTGAAGTCGATGGTTCGCTAAGAGTAGTTGCCATTTCACGTTCCTTATTAATCAAAATCACTTCTTCCATTCTACCGGCTGCAGTTTCTTTTGTCGAATCGATATTAAAGAGATCCTGAATTGTCGACTAAACCAAAAAAAATTTGTTTTAATTTTATATCCAAAAAAAATGTTACACTTAACACTTACGCTCTTAAAATATGCAGTTGTAAAATTGCCACCTTCAATTGCCAAATCACCCAGCAAACGTTTTTGATTTGCTTTCTTCAGTATATTTTCTTCGATCGTCCTTTCACTTACCAGCCTAAAAGAAAAAATAATCGTTCACAAATCATTATAAAAAACGCAGTTTATGACATAATAAGTAAATGTTTGAGATAAATTTAGTCAAATTTACTCAAGTAAAATAAATTCGATAGAACGATCTCAAATTTGATTTCCTTTCTTGAAATGCAGACAAAGTTAAACCACTTTTCCACTTGGATAGAAAGTTAAATATCAGAAACACAAAAATTACCTGTAAATGTGTACATCTCGTGTTTGTCCGATTCGATGACATCTGTCCTGAGCCTGAGCATCCATCGTGGGATTCCAATCAGAATCGTAAAATATTACAGTATCAGCCCCCGTTAAATTAACACCAATACCACCAGATCTTGTAGATAAAATAAATGCAAAAAGACGTGGATCACCATTGAACCGTTCCATTAGAATCTGCCGTTGATCAACCTTTGTCGAACCATCTAACCGTAAATAAATGTGACCGTGAAAATTAAGAAAAACTTCCAAAACGTCCAACATTTTCGTCATTTGGGTAAAAATCAAAACACGATGGCCTTCGTATTTTAACCTTCTTAACAGTTTGTCCAAAGTTTGCAATTTACCTTGAAAATAAAGTAAAAAATAAGAATAAAATTTGAAAATATACGATAGAATTAAAATTACTAAAAATTAATCATATACAAAATATTTAATTTTCAAGGAACAATCAAATGAACTATGCTTTTAATAATCATTTTCTTTATAAAAAAAATTATTGCAAAAATAAAGGAACTTACCACAATCGTACTGGATTAATCTCGGATCGGGAAATTGTGTAATCATCGCAGAAGCAATAGGGTGAAGACACGTGGCAGGTTTAGAATAGCATTTGGTAAGAATGTCTAAATTTTGTTTTTCCCCCCAATATGTACTAGGATCCGGATGCCATATTTGTAATTTTGGTTCCGGGGCTTGAACGGCAGGTACGTAGAATATAAATCTATCAAAAACTTCTTTTAGTTGATTGATTCTTTCTTCTGGAGTGTATAATATGTCCTGGAGGCAATCGGTAACGTCGGAATTATTTAAATTAAATAAAGTATTTAGGCAATTGATTCGACCGGCACTCCATACAGAATTCTCACTATTTTTAAAAACTTTAATACTGTCGTGGAAATCTTTTCCATACAAAGGTACAGCACTGCATCGCCTTTCATTTATTCTACCTATTAATTCTAATTTGTTTTTTTGATAATCTTTAATTTGAATTTCTTCTCCTTCGTTAACCTTCAAGCAAAACGAAAAGTTAGTTGACGCAAATTTTAGTACGAATATTTACTTACCGAATGCCTGTAGTGTTTTTTGGGGGATAAAACTTTTTGGTTTCGCCATCTAACATCATGAGGTTGATTCGAGTATAATCTGCTAATAAATTTATTTCCTATTGTTTTTTTACCAGTTTCTTTATTTTCTTCGACTTTCATCAAATTGGCAACGACATTTTTAGCCTAAAATAAACAAACCGTTACTTTTCGAAAACGAAATTTTTACGTTGAACTCACCACCGAAGAAGTTGAAGTTGTTAACGATGTGGGTATTGAGACTACTTGCATTTTGGGAAGCGATTTTGTTATATTTGTAACTTGGCTGGTAGTGATAACTTGTTTAGAAGATAGAAGAGTCACCCTTTGTCCACCAGTAGTAACTACTGTAAGAAAAACAAGAAATTACAAAGTAAATTAAAGCGAAAAACAAAAACGCGTACTGCTATTATTTGTTAAGTTGGTGCTAGATGTAGGAGTGATTAAAATATGTTGACCAGACGCCATATTAACTAGCTGTGCCATACCAGGTTGAAATAATACTTTCTCAGATTTTAAAACGCTGTTAACTTGATTACCACCGGGATGGAAAACTAGATGAAAATTTGTAAGTTTCTCGATATTTTTTGTAAATACAGTATAAACTGTCAAAAAGTAGGCTTACCCTTCAAAGGATTCTGCTGCACAAATTGTAAGAGATTTTGATGTGGAGCAATTTTAAATTTGATATTTGTTTGCAAGTTGATGTTTGTGTTTGGTTTCAGTACTTCCAAGGCTGGCATGGGCGTTGCTGAACTATCAACCTTAGCTTCCGATGGTTGTGGCTTTAACTTATGAACATGCATTACTAATTTTGCAGGTGGACAAGACGGTGGTGGATCTTCTATACTATTAATTTCCTCTATTAATTTTCTAGGCGTTTGATATTGTCGCATTCGATAACACTGATAAGCATTCAAATGCATCTCCATTAATATTAAATTTAAATTCATCGAATATAAATCAATGTGTTTCCAAACATCGTATTTTAAAGCTGAATAAGCAATTGAAGGAATGTGCCAATTAATACCTTCACATTGGAATGGAGATGTAGTCGGTCTAACTTCAAACAAATTTGGATGGTTGCATACTTTCCTAAGCTGCATAAGTATATTTATCACGCTCAACAAATTTCCACTGGCTAAAGTTTCTTTTGTTCTAAAAAGGAAAACCGTTGTTAAAAACATTATACTTTTTCCAAATAACAAAAGCTTACTTTGCCCTAGACATGTAATCATCGTACAAAAACCTTTGTCTCTTTGACAGTCGACACATCACAACATGTTCGTACTTTTTTGGCATTTGTTTTTCTACCTCACATTTTAACCTTCTCAACAGAAACGGCCTCAAAACCTACATAAAGTTTAGGTTAAAAAATCAAGAATATAAAATTAAAAAAAAAACACTTACCTTATGTAGTCTCTTAATGATGCTCTCGTTGTATTCAGAATTTCCTTCGATCATGCCCGTTACTGGATTAGAAAACCATTCCTTGAATTCCCTATGAGACTGGAATACATTGGGCATCAAAAAGTGCATAAGAGACCACAGTTCCATTAGGTTATTTTGTAAAGGCGTTCCTGTTAGTAATAAACGCCTAAAAAATTAACCAATTATAATTGTAACATCTAGAAGAAAAGTAAACAGACATCAACTATTTAAACTGTACAACATAGAAACTGAAATGAAACTTACTGTTGCGTCGCAAAATTAAGTAACAATTGCCATCGTTGGGATTTAAAATTCTTTATGTTTTGAGCTTCATCCAAAATCAAATACTTCCATTTTTTTCGTCGAAAACTTTGATGATCCTGAATCACCAACTTGTACGATGTAATACAAACGTGAAACGCATTTGGTTTTGTCCATCCCATTCTCTTTTGTTTTCTTTCCTTTTGTGTACCATAATAAGTCAAAATTTTAAACGCTGGACACCATTTTTTACATTCCATTTCCCAATTTAACATGACCGAAGTGGGAACGATAATCAAATGAGGACCCCAATTACCTAAAAAAATATTGACCATGTTGAAACATGACAAGAGCAAACCAATTTTTTCAAATCTCACTTTTTTCGCATGCAAGATGTGCGAGTAATGCGATAGTTTGAATAGTTTTCCCCAAACCCATTTCGTCGGCTAAAATTCCGTTTAATTTTCTTTCGTACATTGTGACCAACCAATCAAGACCTATATGTTGGTACTCTCTTAGAGTATATTTTAATAAAAACGGAATCGGCGTAACAACGCTGGTCGATGATAGAGTATTTCCTTTCGGTTGTATACTTTCGGCTATGGCAGCTGCATCGTCAATAAGATCTTGATTATCAGTCTTTTTTAATTCTCCCTCATTTTGTGCACTTGAGTCGTCCAATAAAGACTTTAAACCAATTTCGTTGCTTTGATTTTCTTCGTCTTCATCAGACAAACTCATATTAACATCGCTAAATTCAGATTTATCCGAAGCATCATCTTCCTCTTTATCACTTTCGTCAGAACTTGATTCTTCGTAATCCGAATCTGACGATACACTTTCCGCAGGAACAGATTGTAAATTAGCATACTTTTTCCTAAGTTCCTCTACGCTTAATTCATTTTCTGCTTTTAAATCGTTTAATTCGTCTTTGTGATCCAATTTTCCCTCCTTACTTTCTTGCTCCTGAATGGTATCTTCGTCATCTTCTTCACCAGTGGAATCAATGACGAAATCTTCGTCTTTCAGCGACCCACCCTGTTGTTCTTCATTCTCGTCCTCATCGTCATCCTAAATCAACCAAAGTTAATTTTACAAATAAAACTCATATCACTAAAAACTAACCGAATCGCTGCCGTCACTCAGAGTAATTTTAGTTCTATTTTCTAAATAATCTTTAGGAAGTTCGCTCAAAAAGGTATCGATATCCATTTCAGATTCTCTCTGCAAGGCAGCAACTTCTTCGGTTTGACCTTTTTCATCAATTCTCGCTTCTTCTTGCGCAATGGTCTCTTCATCATCTGAACTATTATCTTCTGGATGAAACTCATCTATAAGTAAACGGAACAGAACATGAGCAAATATTTCACTTATTTTTGACCAAAAATTTAAACAAGATTGAATCGGACAAAGCCTCAGCGTCTTTCACAAGCAGGCAGAAGTGAATGAAATCTCAAACCTTCAGACGTGTGTATAATTAAAATTTAATGCCAGGGTTTCCACATGTGTAACGAATCAAAAGTGAACTCATTTGTAAGGCGTAAGTCAATTTCTCTCTTTATAGTCATCAGTTTTAATTTACGATTTGATCCTTAGGTCTCGGAAAAACATAAAAAAAGGTTGAACAGTATTTTTTACTATTTTATGGGATACACCTTTTGTTTTATAACTTCACTCAAAGTCAAAGATGTAATGCTATTTGCGCTTCAGAAAAATGCAATAATTGCATTATTATTAGTCTTACGTAATTCTAAGAACTCACTGAAGTACATACAAACATTGTATATTTTACGATTATAATTTCCAGTATCAAATTATTAGAATGTTTTTGTATCTGTTTGTAATTATATTTTTTCAAACATTTTTTGTGTTTTCGGTGACCTTAAGGAATATTTTATCAAATGATAAGTTGAGACCGTTGTTTTCTTTTTAAATAATTGAATTATATAGAAAATATTGAAATTTTATTAGGTGCCCGACTTATTTTGCGAGTTAACTGTATAAAATTTAAAAAATGAGTTTTATCCCTACTGCGGAAAGAAAGTTGTTTTCAAATATTACTAATAATGCCGGAGTTTTCGTTGTGCGAACCTACTGTTTAGATTTGCAGTTTTTAAATTGTATGCCACAGATTATTATGCACCTTTTTATAAAGCTACAACTGCGTGCAAAATAATAGCAGTATTATAATAATATAACAAAGAAGACAATCTTGCGTATATTTATCTAATTTGAGTTGCTGATGTGTTATTTAAGATTAGAAGTTGAAATAGTTTCAATGAATATGTTAGCCCCATGACATATTACAGTGGGAAACCGCAAATCTTAAATCGCTTTCCCACCGACAAAATTTTGCCAAATTTTAATGGCAACCGCAGCGGGAGTTTCAGCCTGCCGCTGCGTTCAGCAGAAAAATTTATCCCAAATTTTGACAAAAAACGAGGCAAACGCTGGTTATTTTTTTTTTCTACATGGTTTCTTCAAAAATAGCAAAATATTTTATGAAACTATTTATTACTTATACTGCTATTATTTTGAACGCAGCTTGTGTATGTAGTAAATGTAGTTCAAGAATGAGTAATAATAAATTAATTATTAAATTAAAAGTAAATCTATATTATTACAACGAAACTACTAATAAGCAAGAATTTTTTGTATGGATAATCAAGATTATACAGTTCTAGAACCGAGTTATACAATTACCATCGATGGCGGATTTCTGAACAGGCCTGAGGCCTCAAAATAAATATCAATGAAAATAATATTCAAGATATAATAACAAATTGAATTAATACAAACATCTGAACCTTTCAAATACAGTCAGCCAGTTATAATTTTATATTGATTAATTTTTCATGTATCGGTTTCACTATTTTTGGACCTCCAGTATAGAATAAAAACCGTGTGCGTAGAATTAGCTGTAGGGTGTTGGGATAGTGAAATTATTTACAGGAGACCTCAAAATTGAATTGCATTTTGGGCCTCTCAAGAATCTAAATTTGCTGAGCATATTAAAATTACAGCTTCAAAAAGCCTTACGTTTTCTACTTCAAGGGTTCCCATGAATATAATTTAAGATTTTTACTCTTCAATTCGGTTATAAACAATGTAATTAGGGAGTTCATAGAGATAAACAGACAATTTTGAAACATGCAAAATTATTAAACTCAAGGAATGCTAAGATTTTCAGAATAATCTCAACTCAGCAGCCAAGTGGCTTACACATTAATCAGTAAAAATGTGTAATCTTGTAATTTATCAATTAAAAAAAATTAACTTGGTTACAAAATAAATGGACATTATTAGAAATACGCACCTCAAGCAATGACGAACATTGGATACGAAGCTTGGTTCAATTTACGGATAAACCATTTTAAAATTCGGATAAATCTGCAAAACCGAATTACAAGTCAATGATTGCCGTTACTTGCTAATTAAAAGTGAACAAAGCCCTACATTTTAACAAGAGTATAAAGTTTAGTAGAAACTGCAAATCAAACCTCTGGTCCGAATCCGAACTCCCTATCACTACACCGACTACCTGTACAGAAACAATTCCTAGTGCTAAATCGTATGTGTATAACAAATTCAGATTGCAAAGCCTCCGTGCAAACAGGTGGCGCTAATAAATTCAAAGGCATGATAAATTGCTTTTAACGTCAGTCATGTCCTTGAAATCCTCACCACAAATTCTGCATTGGGTAATGTCACAGGTGGTCAAACATTTGATCCTAAATCAGATTAGGCCCAAATGTGAAATGCGCTGGTGTACAACTCAAAAAAATAAATTTATCTCCTTAATATTTTGACTCACAATATTTTATTTCAAAAATAAACTTTTAATTTTGAATAGTTCAAAAAAAAAGAAGTTCATTTATGAATTTTAAACAAATCTAAAACCTTTCTGGTTTTAAGTGACCGCTTATAAAAATTTCACTTACCATCAGAATTATTTCTTGATGGAGCTATCGATGAGGGAGCACTCAACGCTTCAGGATTTGCTACCGATTTATTCATGCCCTCGGCAAGTAACTGTGAATACTTTTCGGTTTGGTCTACGATAAATCTCAACTGCTGATCCATGGCTTTTTTTCTCTTTTCCGCTAACCGTGTGTTTTGTTTATAATCGACCAATTTTTCAACGTTACTCCAAAATGCTTTAACTTCTTTTGCACAAAAAGCAGCCACCCTTCTCAGATGTTGCTCTTGTGCTTTTTCAGCTTTTTGAGCCGCCAACGATTTATCTTGGAAATATTTTTGGACCATTTTGGCGCACTTCTTAGCGGCAGCTTTCTTCCATTTCCGTTCTTGTGCAAAATCCGCAGCTAACCAAACCATCTCTTCCAGTAAGTAATCCCAATGGGCCTTCCCTCGAGGCATTTCCTGACATTTTGGTAGCCTCTTTTCAGACCACAAACCATCCTTTTGTAAATCTGTTATTCTATGAACCACGTACGCTTCTTGTTTAGCCTTTTCCATTATTTGTTCTTGGTTATTACTAACTGAATAATTTGAAGAAGGACGCGATTTGATCGTAGCACTTGGTGTTGAGGAAACAGCCTTTGTTGGATCTACCGTTGGAGCAACCGTCGTACTACTCGAAGTAGTCGCCACCACAACCACATTATTATTCGATGAGTTCGTTTGTATTTCCGATTTAACTATTGTCGCGGGAGTTTCGACATCGTCCTCCACTTCCTTAGGATCAATGGCGTTTTCTTTCAAGTATGTAAGGAAGTGTTGAGTTTTTGGCCTTTTTGCGAACTGCGGAAGATCTAAAATATTACCTGAAGTTTCTAAATAATACTTTTCCATTAAATGTTCGTTATACTTTTCGCGAACAATTTTCGATTTCACATTTCGATGGTCTATCAGACGACGCACTTTTGCACTGTAACTGTCCCTGTCTTCCAACGAAGAAGTTGAAGAACGCTTCAACGATAACCTGGGTATCGTTGAATGAGCAGTAGTAGCAGGCAAAGAGTCGACATTGGCAAATAGTTGCGTTTTCACTGCAGTAGGTCGTGACTTAATCAATGCATTGACGATATTTTGATTTGCAACACTCGGCCGTAAGGTACTTTGATTATTAGTTCTGGATGGTGTTAAACTAATAATTCGTGTAAGACCACCTTGACTTAACGTTGCAGTAGTTCCTTGTACATTCGTACTGCTTATCTGCAATTAGATAACATGTGTGATTAGAATGAATAGTAAAAAAAGCGATATAACATGAAAAATTCTTAGAATATTACAATACATTCTATTCTGAGGTTTAGCTTTTCAGTGACCAAGCATAGGAAGTATGTTACTGATACCAGTTTAATTTATAGCAACAAAAAATCGAACTTCGACCAAAACAATAACAATTGGCCTGCTGTTTTCAAATTTCATCGATTTTTAAAATTAAAAATACGCACCAAATTTTCTCCTTTTTCTCTGCAATTTATCATTTTTTCGACGTCAAGATTCACGTAGTAAAATAAATACGGAAAAATTAAAACTATTACTACATTTTACGTACACTAAACACTATCAATTACGGAACACGTCAACCACAACAATCTAATTTGCACAAAAAAATGAAAGAGTAAAGCCAATTTTACAAAGTCGACTATTTTTGATAGAAAATGTATGCGGAAAATTGCTAGGTAATAAAATTGAAACAAACATACTAGATTTTATTAACAATTTAACGGGTATTATACACTTTACATAATAAAATTTTTATTATGTAAAGCTTCACAAAGGAACTTATTTTATTAAATTTATTTATTACTCTATAAGATATATCAATTTTTAACCTGTGAAATTATTATTGGGTAATAAGACGATAACACTGATATCTCCGGGTTAGTTATCAAAATTTTCCGGTGTGAACTCGACTTATTTTGAAATTATTCGTCTTTCACCGCTATTTCAAAAGTCATATGCCAAAGTAGGGCGAAGTTTTTCTGACTTGACTAGGCGCTAATGTGCAGAAACAAACATTCGTCCGGTCCGTTTACACGACGGCAATGGCACGTTCTCACTCCACATCTACTGCGCAGAAATTTGGCTCCGCCTAGTCAAGCCAGAAAAATTTCGCACTACGTGAACTACGTCTACTCCGCCGCACGCGGTCTCCTTGTTTACCCCCTTATTATGTAACTTTTTCGTTATCGAATCATTCGTATCAAAAAAATATTCTAATTGGTTTCCAAAGTTTTAACCACCAACGGTTATGATTATTTTATAGCATTTCAAATTATTTCTGATAATCCCACTATTCTGCCAAGTTCTTTAAAATTTAAATTATCAAACCAAAATAGCTGAATTTTAATTATCCTTCAGATGTCTGATCAAACAACATCAATAACAATTTCAGTAGTAAGAAACCATTTATACTTTTCCTATTAAATTCTTAGTTCTTTTTCAATTTTTTATTTTAAAATGCTAATGGTTCTCACGCAAAAAATAAAATATATCTAACTGGTTAAAAAAGAATGAAATAATTTCGATTTCAATTCAAATTTTGAAGAAATCCAATAAATAATTAAATCCCTCTCATAATAATAGTTTTAAATTGAAATAAACCGGAGGTAAAACATTTAATTAAGTAGTACATCATAATATTCTGTAACCCCATTGATCCGGCTATAAACAGGCCCGGCGTTAATATGCAGGCAAAAATACGGCGGCATTAAGCCCCGCAGTAGCCTCTATAATCCTAATCCCAATAACGTTCAAACTTTCTTAAAATAAATAAAATTACAATTTTGTACGTACTTTCTCGCGGTTTATACCGTTATTCTTAAAATAGACTTTGTATTTTACATGAAATGTATTGATGGAAAAACCATTTTATTTCGAGATAAATCCACATTACACACGTTTTTCGCACTCCATCTTAAATCCAGAAATTCGCATTAACGAATTACTAGTCTGTAATTTTACTAACAGACTAACGTATTAATAATAAGATTCAAGCTTAACGTGGAATACTAACCTCGGCACAAATAATTTAGAAATGATGAAAATCAATCCTTCGCTCTTCCCCAAAATTGTAAAGCAGTCCCTAGACGGTCAATATATTATTGCAATGACGATCGATCATAGATTGCATTTTATAGATGTTGAACACAAGATTGAACGTCCAGGGGCTACTTTACCCCCATGGCATATTTTAGCGGGAAACCGCTAAACCGCCAATCTTAAATCGCTTTCCCGCCGACAAAATTTTGCTAAATTTTGATGGCGACCGCAGGGGGAGTTCCCGACTGCCTCTCCGTTCATCAGAAAAATTTAACCCGAATTTTGTCGGCGGGAAAGCGATTTGCAGTTTAGGCGGTTTCCCGCTTAATATGTTATGGCACTTATGCCTCAAATTAAAATTTTGCACAGATCGCAAATATTCTTCAAGTCGTGTCGGTGAAGCTTTCAATAAAATTACATCAAATTACAAAAATCTTGTGAACTTACTAACCAAAATAGGAAAAAGGTCTCGTGCACCGAGGATGAACGAAAGCGAAATTTTTCTCTCACTTTGTGTCTCCCAGCAACGATACTCCCAATTTGGTAAAAAAATTTCATTTCGAAACAATATTTTCTTATCTTCTCAGATTTCGAATGCCATCAAGAAAATGTTGTTATATTTTAGCAGTAAATAAAATTGACGGTATTCTACACTGTGACAAATGCACACAAAAGTTATACCATTTTTTAAGAACTTTTGCATAATATGTATAAAACCGAGTTCACAAACTTGCAAATTATTCTCTTCGAGAACATTTGAATGGCGTATATAAACTTTATAGTTTCAAATATTTTTGCATCTGATTGGCCCGGAGCTTACTTGTGTTAACCACTTGATATCCATCGTCGTGTCTGACATGTTCACTACCATGCGCGTCGCATTTAGCGTTTTCATTATCACCCTTAATATGTGTATCCTTCAAGTGGTTAACATAAAATAAAAACTCCTATTTTTAATACTAATTAACAAATTCAAAAATCAATGTTGTTTTCAAAATTTCTGGGGACATTACGAATTACGATTGTGTGATTTTAAATTAGGAGATGAATGGTTTATTATATCAGTCTTAAAATAATTACTAATTTTGTCGGTTAGGATCTTTCACCTGTCAAGCACCAATATTGTACAATATACGCAAAAAGTTGAATGAAAAACGTCTTTTCGCTCGCTTCAAGTAAAAACGCAAAAAATGATCGTTGCGTTGCCTTAGAAACCATTAAAGAGGCCGCATTAATCATATCAAAATTATAGGTGTATTCTTGGATTAAATAATATGCTTGAAAAGCGCTCGATACAAAAATGACACAGGCAGATTTTTTTAAGCAATTAAATTAATAAATACATAATTAAAATAAGTTTATAGACCTAAAATTAAAAGAATTGACAAGAAATTTTCAATAACATGAATTTTCCTTCGAGACCAGTTTATGCGATCCGCGATGGATGTTTAGCCTACGTATTTATACACAGTGAACGCTGATTTCTTATCCAGTTTACCCACTTCAATCTTTGCATTGAAATATCCGCCCCTATTTAGAATTGAAATTGGCGCTTTGTTTACATGAAAGATTAAAAACTTACATTTTCGGCAGATACAAATTAGTGGTAAACGCAAGTAAACGCATACCAAAATTTGTTTTCGTTATTCCGGCCGTTAAATTAGGTGTTTACGTCCTGATTTGAGGTACGAAAAGTGTCTTTTTACGTCCTAGGACGCTAAAAAGAAGGGGTCATAATTTTTTACGTCCTAGGACGTAATAAAAAAAAATATAAAATAAAATAAAAAAAACCTCGGAACGGTTCGTGCGTCTCGGCTTCGCTTCGCTACGCCTCGCCTTCGAAACCCCGCCCCTCGGGTGTAAAATCTCGTTTTACGTCCTTGTGACGAAAACTACTATTCTGCACTTCTAACAAAACAAATTTATCGATAGTACGCTAAATGCCCACACGAATTTAAAAATTTACGAGGTAAAAGATTAAAAAAATTAATATGTAGCTCCGCCCAAATGTAAATCGGAATATTTAAGCCAACAGAACTCGTAAATTATAATATTTCACTGCAACACGGCGTACACTCGACTACGAGAACCACATTCCTACCCACACCCCGTTCCAAGTAGTAATATAAACTACATGCATCGTCGACAGAATGCTTCAATATAGTCTAAATTTGCATAAAAAATCCATTTTAGGATAAACCAATCGATATTTGACATTCGCCCATAGCTTAAACACTCTATTTTAATGTTATCTTTTAATAAATATAATATCTTCTGTGGACATTCAGAGTGCTACTACCCTTCATACTACACAGGGACACTAAACCTATTTTTTTACTTTTACACTGTGCGTGATTATTTCGGATTCAAGTCAGTCACCTATAAAATTTTGTTCAATTATACTTTAAAATCGATGTTTGTTCTTTTCAAACAGACAGACAAAAGAATTTTTAGAGGAATAAAAGAATTAACATAGGTCCAATGTTATCTCATTGCGTCAATACTAAAAGTCAAAATATTTGGTAAGATAATATATTTCGATTTAAAAATAGGTCATAAATTGTAGGTCTCCATCAATTGCAGATGAGTGGTACTGCTAATCCCCCTTCGAGTTGCTAGGAATGCAAACCAGGAATTGAAAGGCACCGTAAAACAAAAAAGTTTGAAAACCACTGATGTGTGATAATCTGATAATCTATAAACGCTTTATTCATTAAACGATCATAGTCCTAAAATAAACCACGATATCGCTGTATCCATTAAATACACACCGATTGTAGATATAAATCTTCAAATATCTGCATTTTAGAGTGTATAGTAAATTAATTAAACAAATCAAGAGCACAAGTTAAAAACCAGGTAATCCAAAGACAATAATGCCGGTCCTGGCATTATATTGATCCACTGGATCGCCCTAAAATAACGATAATACCAACCCTGACTATGTCAAGGCGATAGGATTATTACTGCCTACTACTAAAACTAGCATTACCCGTAATTAAAACATTAGGTTGTCATAGATGGAAAGCCGAACTAAGGATGGTAACACTGTTTTTAAAAGACTACAATAGAATGTCAGCATAATGTGGAATTATGTAATGAAAATCAGATATTCTGATGAAATACAGACGATTAGAGGTATTATTATATAAGTTTCAGAATAGTTTTGCTTGATTGTATCTAAACTTTTCCAAACAAAACAAAAATTTAAGTGAAGTTTTTTTTAAATAGAAAAAAATTAACGATTCATAAACAACAAAAAATTTGTGCCCAAACAGACCATTTTTGCCGATCTTTTTACGTCGACAACAACTATTTGTGAGCTAAAAAATGAGGCCGTATGCCGCAGAGCTCAAACGTAGTTATAATCCAGTAGACCACCTAGTTTTTTTACCAGGGTTGTTCGGAATGTACGTAGCGTAACAAAAAAGGAAGAGTCAACTATGACATATGATTAATTAATCAAATAGTATTTTGTTTGATAAGTAAATCAATGCAGCAAGTTGTAAGCAGCGTAATTCCAAAGACGTCTAAAAACGGCTACTAACACGAAAACGGCAGATACCTCACAGGCAACTTTTTTAGTTTGATTCCACATTAAGCTGTAGGAACCGTAGGCTGTGATTGAATTATAAAAATTTTAAACAGCCTGGTTTGATATGTTGGTCCAACCAGTTAAAATAGTCTCAATATCAAGAAACGTCTGCGTCTCTGAATTTTATGTGCGCTCTAGTACCCACACCAATAAGAATTTCACAAACAAATTTCATGTAGAGTAGGTACTTTTATACAGAAATTTAGAGCTGATTAGAATTTGGATGAAATTCGTCTAAGGAAACTTGAGAGTGGGAGTGACGCGCATGAATGGATTAACGAGGAGCCACTGTCTTTTTTACAAATTAGTAGATACATATTATTCTGGTAAGCGGCGGAGTTTACTATCGCCCGACCAAACAACCACATCAGACATATTTTGTTTTCAAATACGTTTAACAAAATTAATTTAAATTTATTTAAAATTCATTTGGTATCATGAATTATGTATTTGAAATAACGAAAACCTAAATAAATAAATTTTAACAGTTTGTAATCGTTGTTTGATTGTGTATCTTTCAATAATTTAACCTCAAATGATTACTAATGATAATAATAAATAAAAGTTTCTACGCAGGCTTTGACGCTAAAAGAAATGTGGCAAATTTAAAATATCAATAGGTTTTGAGACACCCTTTAGCGACACGAACTTGTGCCTCCATATGCTTTTCCCATCATCGTTTGGTTTACAATATGTGCACTATTTTTAAATCTATTCGGAAAAGTACAAGCGTCGACATAAGTGTACATTTGCCGGTATAGCGTAATTTTTCGTGGAAAGCAGAGGTGAAGCCATTTATGTGCAGTGGACATATACGGGTACAATTTTTACAAAAAATTTTGTAGCTATTGTAACAATTATGTAGCTATTTGTATGACCAAACTAAACTTAGTTGCTTTTTTGTTTAACACAAATTTTAGATTTTTCGCTAGTTAAAGAAGAACTCGCTACCGTCGAGTTTTCTCGCTGATTTTCTCATAAGGGACGTTTTTGATTAAGAGATCCGTGGATCTTGGGGAAGTATGTATAATTAAGCTTGCAAGATTAATTTCAAGTATTCAAAGAAAAAGATTTCAAATTATTTCGCAAGTCCGTAAGTTAAATAAATTTTAATCTTTTCAAATTATTTCTGATAATCCCGTTATTCTGTCAATTGAATTGATAAAGGATTACAAAATTCCGTTCTGATTGTAACGGCTAAAAACAAGAAACAAACAAATTTCCTGAACTTTACTTCTGTATTTCGTGTTGATTATTATAGTTGACAAAAAAATAGGAATTTTATTTAATTTTATCAATCCCGTGTTTTTGTACCCTAAACTTATTATTTATTTGATAAGATTTTCACTTAAAAATAAAAAATTCTCCGATTTTTCCAGGCGAATGGGTACCCTGCCTTTATTCCTTCACGAGTGCACCAGTGGTAGGCGACTCACGTAAAACATCTAAGCTTTTGAATTGTGCCAAGGGTGTATTTTTTGGAAAGTGTGACACATCTAAATAACGCAAATCGAATCATAAAATTTTCATAAAATCGCACAGTAATATCTTCGAGATCCGTTTCGCAATCGTCATTGGGAATGATTCAAATGCTATCAAATCATAAATATTATGTTAACAAACCAAAAAAGAATGCACACCTGTACATTAATCCTCAGACCTGGAACCAATTCCGAATACATTGAGGAGTAATTGCGCATGCGTAACCGTGAATTTAGCCTAAAATTTTTTATTACCGCGAACCTTTAATGAGCATGTTTGAAATAAATATTTTTTATTTAAATTCAATTTCGAGCCGCTTTTGCGCCTTGCAGGTTGCCAACCTTAAGGTAAAGCACAATTTATGCAATTATTCTTAGACCATTTAAATGGTCTAAAGCAGGGGGTCGGCAACCTGCGGCCCGCGAGGCGTCTTGGTGCGGCCCGTAACTTTGGTATTATGATTGGGTGCTCGGAAGGTCAAGACAACCTCTTACTGTCCGTACTTGCAATGTTTCATTGTAAGTTAAGTAGGTGCATATAATTGTACAGTAATAATACAGGACAACCTAGATTAGTCCCTGCTCCATGCAAACACTGTGAAGTCCTCCCCATAAATCACGTGCCAGATGCATACTTTTGTAATTGTCCACTGCACTTGAAAGATGAATATAGTATAGGTAATTTTATTAGCGCGAACGATGACATTATAAATCCGCATATGCGCCGGATTTCTGATCTTATCCTCAATTGTTACCATGAACAAAGTCATTATTTGCCGATAGTATTAAATTATTACGGTACAATTTCAATGCAAAACCATCACATTTATTTTATCTGCAAGGACACAAATTGAATCATACTGACGCAGATCAAAGTTTTCGTCTAGCAGGTGGCTGTATTGAGTAATAAAATTATTTTTGGCCAAAAAAAGTTGTATTCTATCAGTTAGGCCATGTACTTTCAGAACAACCCTCGTATCTACGTTATAAATGCAAGTAAATCTTAAAATGTACTTTTACGAACAGTCAAGTTTGCCGTGAATTACCGATCGAGTTGCAGAGTGGAAATTCCGGATTAGAACGGCGGATTTTCTTAGCTCGGCCCTTCACTGTGGATTTAAGAATTGGTTCAATATTTATCCAAGTCTTGACAAAACGTCAAAGCAAAAAAAAGTGATCTCATTAGCTCGTAAACGAAATCAAGTAAATAAAACATTGAGTAAACGAAAAATAAACATTGCTGTTTTTTTTTTACTAAACATAGTCATTAAAGCCGGCTCTGCATGAAACCTGTCATTTCAAATTAAATTTTTAAATTGCACGATACTTAGGTAGTAGCTAATATTATTCAGATTGTTCTTGTAAATAATAATTAGGTATATCAAGGTAAAAAGAAGTTTCCATTAAATTATCAAAACAAAATTATCTTGTATTTTGATGCAGACAAAATTTCAAAAACAACGCAGTTCTAAGTTTAAATTTTTTTTAAATTGATACCAAGTCGACAACAAAATGTGAAAATAGATAAGAAAACTTCATTAACCCGTTGAAATTAAAGTGCACAAATTCAGCGAGGAAGTAAAAGAATTTCATCCAATCAAATAATACGTTTAAATTTACCGCGTCAATGTATGATTAGAAAATTATGCAAAATTTTGAATGTTCCTCTTTGTAGCATGGAACGTTAAACACAATGGAAATTTGAAAAACCAACTTATATAAAATAAAATTAATGATTGACGTTATTTAAAAAACATCGGAAAATTACTTAATTTATTTACCTGTGTCAATGCGGGCATTCCGTGAGATGTTATGACAAACTGTGTCCCTGCT
This sequence comes from Rhagonycha fulva, assembly GCA_905340355.1. Lineage (NCBI taxonomy): Eukaryota > Metazoa > Arthropoda > Insecta > Coleoptera > Cantharidae > Rhagonycha > Rhagonycha fulva. The sequence goes on from HG996559.1 coordinate 9,790,335, forward strand.
ACCTGTGCAATTCGTACTGGATGATGATCCATCAGGGGACGGGATGTTATGTTATCCCGTGGGGGCAGAGCACCACTTTGCCCTGCCCCCGAACTTTCGTCACTCATTTTTTACGGTTCTACAAAAAAATAATTTTAAAATTAGGCGCTTGTTTCCAAAATTTACTGTTGAAGAAACAAAATAAAAATCTGAATTAGGTGCGGATGGGCTACAATTAAATTTGAAAAAAAATAAACAAATGCAGTGTCGCTCATTTAAATAAATAAAGAAAGAAAATCGTTTGGCGCGCCCAAAAATTGGCGCGATATTTTTAATTTAAAATACAAATTCGGCGATAACAATTAAAAAAGAAAACATTTCAAGTTTTAGTAACTATTTATTATTGCATTAGTGAGGGTAAAATATACAATTACAAAATATAAAATTTCAAATCAATACCTAAAATGACGCAGGAATTTATATCGACTAATATAGCAAATGTCTGGTATAACTGAGCTATCCGAGCCGCTTCGATTACGAATTTACTAAAAAAGTACAAAAATATAATGGAATGTTTATTATTAAAAGTGTTTTGAAATAGAGAAATCTGTTTAAAAAGGAACGTTTAGAAGTGAATTGCAATATTGTGAAAGTGACCTCGCGTACGTTTAGGTAGACAAAGAACTGTGGGGCAGCCATGTTATGCGTAATACTCCTGACGGATCGAACTTACCCATAATGTAATCACAAAATTTTGGTGCCAAAGTAACCCATCCGCGGAAAAAAATTACACAAACGTTTAGATTGACATGCGAGGATTAATTGGGTACTTCACGTTATAAGGACTCACCAAGATATTTGCAATATTATCTCATTGTACACGTACACATAAAGGACCCATCGTCCTTACATAAACATGGCGACGAATAGTTTCACAATTCACCACTGCTCGCAAGCAAACGCCCAAAACGACTTTCGGTTTCCACGCATGATCCCGGATTCCCTTCCACTGCCCGTCCAGACAGCCCGCGCATGAGTAAAATTAACCAAATTCAAAATTATAATTATGTCGCGTTTAAAACTGGAAACGCATTTTTTGTTGAATAAAAAAATAATCGACGAATTGTTCGCTATAAATGTTTATTCTGTTCTCGATTTTCTCAGAGCTGAAATTAAACAGGTAACTCGCGCAACTTCTTTAAGCCACAAGGTATAACCAATTTTCCATTATTGTTGCATTTTTTGTTGAAATTGGTTTTATTGCATTGTTGCAGGATGTACTTGAAATAAGAATGCATTTGATAAATAAAAATTCCGCTGTCGTTCAAAACGGACTAAATTACTACAACGATCTTATTCAGAAATCGGCCGTAATACCCACCGGAATTAAAAGGTAAACATACTAACCTAAAATTATGAAAATTCATAATAATCCATATTTTCTAGTTACAAAATTATGTTGCTAATTATTTCATTAAATTCTTACGCAATATACAGTGTGATCCAATTTCTTCGCTTTTAAAAACTTGCAAAGCACCTGTGCCAACTAATTACAGGAAACCTAACCGAAGGTCATTTTTTTCTAATTTTATAATTTTTGTTTAATAAATTCTTCTTTCGGAAGTTTCTTCGGTACACAACTTGTGATAACCTTAAGTTCTTCCCTCTTTTATATAACACCGCTTTTATGATTTCGACATTTTTTCTATTTCGAAAGAGTTGTGTAGTTGAAAGTCTAAGACAACTTGAAAATTTTTTTGAATCAAGTTGACTTTTTGGGTTGATATTTCTTCCACTGCTTGGTTGCTAGGAAAACCCAAAATTATTCTTCATTGGGAGGTAACATGCAAAACCAGTGAAATCTAAAAGAATCGTTTTCGAGATAACTATCATTGACAGTTCTTCTAAGTGGGCCTATCGAAAGATGAAAAAATTTTCAAATAAACAATTTTTTCATGTTTTAAATTCTATTTAAAAAGTGAAAACACTGAAATCGAGCAAACAAGTTAAATAAAAATTAAAGCTTATCAGCATTTTTGGATTTATTTACTAGCTGGAAAGCCCGTCCACGGACGGGTAGGTAGCCGGTAGATCTCCTTTTTAGCGGCTTTTTAACGGTCTTAATTTAAGAAAAATTTTATTTTCTAAGCTCGATCGGTGGATCCTTACATCATATATTTTATTGACGGGCTTCATTAAAAAAAATAGTTTCCTAATATTGACTGGCTTTTGGCCGCGTTGACCTCCTATAAGTGTCGGATGTGGTTGTTTGGTCACACCCGTTCATAAAAGTCTCCTTAGTCTCCTTGCCAATTTGATGGCAGGTAAAAATTCTCTTTTGGATAGAATTTCCAAAAGTCCTATACAGGATTTCTGTAATTTTGTTCCGAATTTTTGATCACCCCTTCCCCCCTTTGCCACAGTTCTCTACCCTGATGATCTTTTGTAATTTTAATCCTCAATTTTTTTTTAATCAAAGCAATTTTGATTTTTTATGATTGTATCGGTCAGTAAGAATTCTTTGCTGACTAATGTGTTTTGCCCTTAGCTGGAGCACAAAAAATTATACAGTGGACCGTTGCCTTGGGTGGCTCCATAGGCTCTCGGGTCAATGGATCATACAATAGTATGACGCATGTTGCTCGGAGCAAATGTAGACTAGAGATAAATTTGGTCAAAAAAATTTACAGGTAGATATTCGATAACCCATCCGCCCCTGTAAAGCTCCAAATTATTTTTTTACGTAATTATTTATGTAGTAAAGTATTGTAATTGAATCAAAAACCAACTTCGCGTAGGCCCATTAGAATTTCGATTTGCAAGTATCATTTTGATCGTAAACGATTTTTGGAGCAATGTCTAGATGTGTGTGTCAACATTTTTCCAGCTATGATTATGAACAAACGCGTGCACCAATTGACTTGAAATTTTTCACACCGAAACTTAAACTACTACTGATCCGTAATCCCTAATGAGGGTTGGCCAAAACAGAGACCAGAGTCTCTGTAGAAAACCTCTCCAGTTTGTTTAGCCACGATGTCAATATACCAGCTCTTGACTTGTGAGGAGGCAAGGCCGTACTTTCTGAAATAAAATGGGTAGTTTGGGGAAACTCCAATGAAACACTGGGGATGGTAAATGCTTTAATGACACAAAAAAGTATTTAAGAGGTGTAGTCACAATTCCAACAATAATTACAATGTATAGTACCGTGCAAAACAATATACACAGTGTAATAATTACGTACGCTGTCAAAAGGTGTTTTTTCTGATAATAAACAAGTCTGCCATCAACAGTAACCTCTAATGGTTACACAAAAATTAGGAAATATGAATAGGAAAGAATAAAAAATTACTTAGCTTTCAGTAAATAAGACAGTAGCTTTCTTCCAATCGCTTTCCAACGTGTGGCTTCAAAGGGTGGTAGTTGAAGAGCTTGTTGCCAAGAAACAGGTTGCATCTGACGCTGTTATCGCGAGAACAAAAGAACACTGCTGCTGATACTGCGGCTGGACCAGTGAGAGATTTGATGTTGGAGATGTTGAGAACGAAGTTCGGAAATGATCTCAAAGTTTGCGCATCAGATGAAAACTGCGTAGAATTTTGCGCATAAAGAGCTTTCCTAGATATTTCCTGGCCAGCTTGTTTGTTAGAATCAAACAAAAGTCAAAGACACTAAGCGATAGTTGGACGACTGGTCACGCACGAACTCGACACGAAAACAATGACGTGGAAAGCAAAATGCCCTGGGCAGGCACCCCGGTTCCTAGATCTGGATGAGCTGCCTACAGAATGACAATAAGGGCTGGAGAGGGTGTTAAAAGACTTAGGCCTAGTTTATCAATCTCTAGTAAGTGTCCCAAGTAAATTTATCTGACAAGTATTGCGACGGATGATGATTACGTTAGACCGGAAGTAAATATAGTTTTTTTGACCCCACGTTAATTCTTACAGGAAATGGTCCCCGGACGTACCTAGCACTTCTACTCACTGATTTGTTGCCCTAGCCTAGACTAACAATTTATGATTAACTATTCAGATCATATCTGAAACCAGCCATAAGAATTTACCATTGGTGCGCACATTATATTACGTGTGTTCGGATTATCGACACTGTCGGAATATTGAATCTTACAAAATTTTTAATTTTAGCTTGGATGACTTATTGGAAGGTGGACTAAGAACAGGAAATATATATGAAGTTTGTGGTTTACCTGCATGTGGAAAAACCAGATTTACTTTAGCAATACTAAAAAATATAATTCATTTATTTAAACAGAATGTTTATTACATCGACAGTAAAATGAATTTCTGCGCTAAGAAGATGTTTCAAATCTTGAAGTCAAATGAAACCGACGAGGTTTGTATCTTAACATTCTTCCTAAATTTTATTAATTAAGAAATATTTTAATAGGCTGAAATAGGCAAACTTTTGTCAAAAATCTTGGTGAAACAAGTGAATACCTCTTACGATTTGATTAACGCTTTGTACGAAATTAAAAGCGAATTGTGCAATAATTTACAACTGCGATTGATTATAATTAATTCTTTACCACCTTTATTTTACCAAAATTCCGATTACATAGTAAATTATGGAAAAATGAATGATTTTGTTAATGTAATGAATTTATTGGCGAAGGAATACCACGTGGCCTTTCTTGTGACAAATGTCATTACGGTGTGGTATGATGGTGGTTTTGCAGAAGACAAATGTCATACCGAAAAATTAGGATTGGGACGGTATTGGTCCACTATTCCACACATACGATTAACGTTGAAGAAAAGTAATAAATCTAACGAACACCAAATGACTGTCACAAACAGTAACGAAATTTCTAGCAACTCAAATTGTATACTTAATTTTAGTTAATTTATATCAACATTATTTTTATAAAGTAAATAAAGTTTATTTTTTTATCTACTTGGTTGTTTTCATTGGACAGAAAGGCGTCACTTGTTTAATTTATCTGGGAGGTATTTACCGGTAAGTTTAATTGGAGATTAATAAACTACTACTCTAAAATTAAAAATTACTCTATTCCCAGCTTTAATTCAAAAAGTGTTAACTGTATTCAGATTAGCTAATACTTCCGGTCTCGAATACCAAGCACTGTCGCAGAGCTGGCTAAAAAGACTAAAACTGAACACCAAGCGGCTTCTCCGAGTTAACCAGAAGGGTGGTTGTGAAACCGAAAATACTGGTTAATCTGAATCACGATGCTTTTTGAATTAAAACTTGAAATGGTGTAGAAAATATATTATTAATAGCTGGAAATCCCGTTCACGGACTATGTTTATGTTGTAATTATAAATTCTTGGAAGAGAGGAAATTTCCGCAAATACTTAATACATTTTTTAAGTTGCTAAAAAGTAATAAAAGAAGAAAATGAATGTAACGCTTAGATCAGTTATTTCACTAGATGGTGGATTCCTATTCAAATAGCATTGGTTGTTGTGAAGCCAGTTTTTCTTTGTTTACAAAGTCCTTGGATTTGATTGGTGGAGAGGGACCACGTAAACAACAAGAAACTTGAAAGTACCAATCAGTTCCAGGGACTTTGTAAACAAACAGCAGGTAAACAATTAAAAACTGGCTTCAGTATTAGTACCTGTATCTATCATCTAGTCATTAGATTCTAGTGTAATATAAGATCGATGATGTAACGTGACCCTTATATTATGTACAGTGCATCTTTAGCTTCTGCGCGTGGGAACCACGCCTTACATTTAAATTTTTATTTTGACATATCGAACCAAACATAACCAATTTATTATTAAAAATAATAAATAAATTATTATCAGAGACCACCCACAAAAAATGTCGTTAGTTGCAGATTATGGAGATTCTTCTGTATCAGAAAGCGAAGATAGTAATGAAAGTAATAACGAAACATGGGAAAATGAAAATAACAGGTAACGTAAACAACTTCAAGATATTTTTTAACTTGATGCATTTTATTTGTCACTATTCGTTCGACGACTTCGTTGAACACCAATTAATTTTAACAAAAAGTCGGTCAGCTGTTATACATTTTAGAACCACAGAATCTGAATATGTCGAAAAATTACCAACACCCGATTTTAACGAATCATCTGGCAGTAGCACATCAAAGAATTCAGTATTTTCAAATCCATTTAAGGAAGCGGAAAATGCCAAAAAAGCGATACTTGAGAAGCATGTCAAAATGGTGAGCACGCCGGATAATGTAAGAATTATAAATGGAAAGAAGATTTGTTGGAATTACCGTAAAGGAAGGTGTCGTTTTGGACACAATTGTATATATGCTCACGACTCAGATCTTCAAAAAAGTAAAAAAGAATTGGAAGAACAAAATCAAATACAGCAAACTGTTCTTTGCACCAGCGATGGTCAAGGTGCATCCTCACAGGGTTCAAATGAAAAACCAGTAACAGGCAAAAAACGACCAGGATTAACACAAGGACTTGTACCTGGTAAGAAAGTGATGAAAGCTTATCACAAACAGATTAATAAAATTGTAACTTTGCAACAAAAATAGCAAACTGTTTTAAGTGTTTATTATTGACAAAACTTACAAATAAATAGAAATTATAAAATTGTTATTACATATTTTCTTTATACAAAATTAACATTTCCAATATTACAAAAGATAAATACGGTAAAAAAAAGACAGCAAAGCTTAGGCTGTGGTTTTCCACATTCCAGGTACGGTTTGCAATAAAGTTGTAAGAGTACTGTGGTTTGTAGAATCAAATTCTTCTGTAGATGAAATTGGAAATTGAACAAGATTATCGCATATTATGGTGCTTCCTTGAGCAATACCATGAACCTAAACATATCATTGTGGAATACATAACATCGAAGTAAGTAAATCACTTACCTCAACATGACCTTCTAAAGCATCTTGAAAAGGTTTCCGTAAATTAACTTTCACAGTAACATCATCCACAGTTTTAATATCAAAAGTTAAACCATTTGCATTTAGGTTGGTGACCAAACCAACAATGCTTACCTTTTTGCCATGGAATTGGGGTAACATACCACCATTTACTATTTCGCGTAAATTTTCACTCATTTTCAGATTCTCATTCAACTTTGGCGACAGCAAAATTTGAGGTTATATTGGCGCGCAAAAATTGATGAAAGTGCTAAGTACTAAGTGACGTGCTTCTCTCTTACGGCATAAAGTCAAAGCTCTTTTGAGTGATTATAAACGCCATTTTATAAAAAATGTGATATTTTTTTAGTTTTAAGATGTCATCCTGTTACTTGTATGCCTTCCAGAGGTATACTTTACAGACATTTTACTTTATTTGCCTTGTAAATTTTTTATTTTAATATTTCTGATGGTATGTTCCAAACTTTTTAAAAGCAAAATTTACACAACATGTAAAAATAAAAATGTTCTGCATATAACGAAATGTAAAAAGAAATGTATCAAATTTCAGATTTACTGTTTGGGCTTAGGTTAGTGTTGGGAAACAATATTTTTTAAATTAGTACTGTTAAAAAAGAGATCCACCGGCTAGCCATCCGTCCATGAACGGATTTTTCAGCCAGTTTGAAAAAAATTTCAAAAAAAAGAAAAATTCTCAAAAAATGTGGAACGCTTCACGATTTTGCGTGTCATCCTTGCGCAGGGGCCATGCTAATCTTCTCTGTATCGTTCCAATTTTAGTATATGTACCGCCGAAGCGAGTACAACAATCATTCGTTGCAAATGATATATAAACAAAACAATGCTTTGAATTCACTAGTGACATAAAAATTTATAAATATTTGTTGTTTTCTTACAAAAGCACATTTGAAAAACGTTTTCTTCTACACAATTATTTGAAAAATACTTTGAATTGTTAATAATTTACCAATCTTCGCATAGAAAAACCTACTTGATTAAAAAAATTAAAAATGTCGATAAAAATATAAATTTTCTGCAAATGAAATTGCCTATCGTTTAAGTTTACCGCTGACTAGTGGTGACCTCCATTAACTTCTTTCTCTATCTATCTCAAAATATCTTTATATTGAGACTGCCTCCATTACCGGCGACGGAAAGTAAACAGTAGACGGTATTCGTGAATTTTACCGGCTGCTCTTAGGGTTTCCACATGTGGAGTTATTTTCTTTCTGTATTTTTGCGAAAATTTGCGAAATTTTTGGCATTATTATTTGTGGCGTTGTAAAAATTATTAATACCTATTTCATCTAACTCTAAAAATAAGTACCAATTTCAGAAGTGGTAACGAAACTACTATACCTACTATTCAGTGGCGGCGCCAGGGGTGGGCGCGGTTGGGCGAGCGCCCAACCTAAATTGTTCTCGCCCAACCGTTCGCCCAACCTGTTAAATCGAGCGAACATTTGAGCAAAATGTATTAAAAAAACTGTGATCAAGTAAACAAACCATCCTATTTTGTCCTACACCTACGTAAAAGAATAAATAAAATATTGATTATTTATTTTACTTATTTTTTTTCACTCGTTTTTCGCATTTCCTGCATGACCACTTAATTACCCTTTGTTTTAAGCCGCTTTCCGGCTTAAACCGGACTCTAGGCTAGAAGCTCTAGGTTCGATCCCCAACCCGGCTACAAAATTTATCCGACTTTATTATAATAACCCTCTCCTTTCGGAAGGCAATGGCAAACCACCGAGAGTAATCTGCCAAGAAAGCCATTTAATAATAACATATTAAATTGGTCACGACGCTTCTGTCAAGAAGCATACGAAGAAGAAGAAGCAGGTAGCAAGCAGTGGCGGATTTTCAAACAGGCGCAAGAAGCGAACGCCTCGGAGCCTTAAATAAATCAAGGATGCCTCAAAATTTAGTTCTTAAAATAAAAAACTAATTTATTTAATTATAAAAAAAATGAGACATTGGTAAACAGCATTGAAAATTAATCAATATAAAATGACAACTGCTTGGATATACAATATTTCAAGTAAAATATTCCAAATATTCAAATAAAAAAAAAGAGAACCATTTAATATTAATATTAATGGTCGCCAACCTCCGACATTAGGAGACGGCACCTTAAGAAGAAGATTCCAAATATAAATTAGGTAGCATTTTCAAAAAATCGCCTGCGGCGCTTAAGGATGCCCCTCCACCTGTATGCCGAAAATTGAAAACCTTTGCTGTAAATTGTAATTGTAGGAGTACTGAAAATATTTAGAGAAGGGGCCTCAAAATTCAATTGCGCCTGCGGTCAATTGCTAAATCCGGCACTGGAGGCAAAATCTTTGTTATGTGCAAAAACACCGTGCTGCCTGTTATCACATTAACATTAAGTAGGAACCTCCCTAAAATAAAATTAAAAACCAACAGTACTATTGTTTTGCACCTGATTTGTACCCAATTGTACCATCGATGAAAAATTCTGTACCTCAAAAGTTTTCTGGAAAAGCGCAAATCAAACGTGGGGTTCCTATTTAATGCTGTAACTCCCATGATTTGTACTCAATTGTGCCATCGATAAAAAATTTTTGTACCACAATAGTTTTCCGGAACAGCGCTAACAATTCTTTTTCTTCTTATGTAGGTACTAAATATTTAAATATTTTCGGTGCATTCTGGAAAATATTTTTAATTTTTTAATACTTAGAACAAAGATAAAAAAGCTTTTTACCGTAGGAGGCTAATTTTAATTTAGATAATTATAATTCATGTAAAATAAACTTTTAAATAATAAAAGGTTTCCTAATTCAATTTTTTAATGTTAATTTGCCATAAATCCAGAATAATATTATTTTATACTTAACAAATTCAAAAAATATTGCTAATTTTTTCTGCCCACCCTTCAAGTTTTTCTGCCGGGTGTCGCCCAACCAAAAAAAATAAGCTGGCGCCGCCACTGCTACTATTCCAATAGTTAATCATTGATTAGCTATTTTAAAATTCACATTAACGATTCATAGTTGACCTTAGTTCACTAAGGTAAATTTATGATCAAAATGATACTCTTGAATCGAAATTCTAATGTGACTACCCTATACGAGGAGTTGGCTTTTGTATTCTCGAAAATGGGAAAGTAAACGGGTAGATAATTAAAATTTTAATAGATAAAAATATAAATTACGTGTTTAAAGCGTCGTGTCCAATTTAATGGCTTTCTTGGCAGATTACTCTCGGTGGTCTTCTTAGAGAAAGAAAAGAAGAAAATAAAAATTCTCAAAAAAATGTGGAACGCTTCACGATTTTGCGTGTCATCCTTGCGCAGGGGCCATGCTAATCTTCTCTGTATCGTTCCAATTTTAGTATATGTACCGCCGAAGCGAGTACAACAAACATTCGTTGCAAATGATATATAAACAAAACAATGTTTTGAATTCACTAGTGACATAAAAATTTAGAAATATTTGTTGTTTTCTTACAAAAGCACATTTGAAAAACTTTTTCTTCTACACAATTATTTCAAAATTACTTTTGAATTGTTACTAATTTACCAATCCTCGCATAGAAAAACCTATTTAATTAAAAAAATTAAAAATGTCGATAAAAATATAAATTTTCTGCAATGAAGTTGCCTATCGTTCAAGATGACCGCTGACTAGTGATGACCTCCATTAACTTCTTTCTCTAACTCAAGATATTTTTATATTGGGACTGCCTCCGTTACCGGCGTGCATTTTACGTGCAGTAAAATGCCGCTAGCAGTAGCAATAAAAACGCAAGAAGGTGCATTTTCATATTTTCAAGGTAATGCTGATACAAGTGCATTGCTGAAACTGCGACATTACCTTTCATTTACCTTGAGAATAAGCGTTCTTGCGTTTTTCAAGTGACATTTACAGCTTACATTTACAGTAGAATGACGCTGGCAGCAGCAGTAAAACTGCAGGAACGCCCCAAAAATAAGTACCAATTTTGGAAGTGACTAGCGAAACTATTCCAATAGTTAATCATTGATTAGCTATTTTAAAATTCATATCAACTATTCATAGTCGACTTTAGTTCATACTAAGGCAAATTTATGATCAAAATGCAACTCTCGAATAGAAATTCTAATGTGACTACCCTACGAGGAGTTGGCTTTTGTATTCTCGAAAAATATATTTTATGTGTCAGAAGCGTCGTGACCAATTTAATATGTTATTAGTTAATAACATGGTTTTCTTGGACGATTACTCTCTTGGTGGTCTTCTTAGAGAAAGAAAAAATAAAAATTCTCAAAAAAATGTGGAACGCTTCACGATTTTGCGTGTCATCCTTCCGCAGGGGCCATGCTAATCTTCTCTGTATCGTTCCAATTTTAGTATATGTACCGCCGAAGCGAGTACAATGATTACTCCATGCAAACGATATATAAGGAAAACATTGCTTTGAATTCACTAGTGACATAAGAATTTAGAAATGTTTGTTTCTTTTGTGCAAAAGCACATTTGAAAAACGTTTCCTTCTACACAATTATTTGAAAATTACTTTGAATTGTCAGTAATTTACCTATACTTGCATAGAAAAACTAATTTGTTTAAAAAAATTTAAAATATCGATAGAAATATAAATTTTCTGCATATTAAGTTGCCTATCGTACAAATTTTACATTGATTAGTGGTGCCCTCTATTAACTTCTTTCTCTATCTCTAGATTGAGACTGTCTCTGCTCCTGGCAACAAAAAGTGATCAGTTGCTGATATTCGTTAATTTTACCGACTGCTCTTAGGCTTTCCACGTGCGCATTTATTTCCTTTCTATAGTTTTACAAAAATTTGGTATTTTAATTTTGACATTATTATTTATGGTGTTGTAAAAATTATTAATATTTCATCAAACTGTAAAAATGAGTTCCAATTTCAGAAGCAACTACCAGGGACGTGCCCATGGGGGGGATGGGGAGGAGCTTCCCCCCCCCCCAATGTTGCAGAAAGTTGGAAGAAAGTTGACAAAAACACCCAAAAGTTGGTCACTTTGGCATTTTTATGTCTAAATTCACAAAAAGTTTCAAAACTTACAAAAAGTTGGCAATTTTGAATTAATTCAGTTTATTTGCAAATATTATAATTTGCAAATTTGAAATTTCTCCTCCCCTCCTCCAAAAAGTTGGTTGGGCACGTTCCTGGCAACTACTGAAACTATTCAAACAGTTGATAATTGATTACTAATCAATGATTAGCTATTTTAAAATTCTAACTAATATAAAATCACGATTAAAATGATAGTACTTTTTAATCGAAATTCAAATGTGCCCACCCACGAAGAGTTGGCTTTTGTATCTATTCTAGAAAATGGAAAAGTATAAAACGGGTAGAAACATTTTAGACAAATTCTAATGTATTTTGATGAAAAAATTTGATTGTAGCAGTTAGTTCTTAAAAAATTATTAAAATTTGAGAGCTTTTTCGGTGATTCTGAACAGACTTGATGACGTTTGCCCCAGTTTATTTTCTTATTCGATTAATATAATCCGTATATTTCAAAATCGGTTTTTATTATCGGTTAAAATTACAGATATTAATTATTTATATTAGTGCAACACCAGCGTGCTTATAGGGTCGATCGCCATTTTACTGTGGCTTATTTTGTTCTAACCTCTGATCAAGAGCGGATCCAGAGGGGGAGCAGTTGGAAAAATTAATCATTACATAAAACAAGTAAAAACTAAAATATAATTCTATAATTTAATCTGTTTAACGAAAAGTAATTTTTTGGGACTGCGGAAATCTCGTTAATATTTGCTTGCGCGTCTTTATTTTTAGAATTATTACTTCCAAGTAATAATTTTGTGAGAAAAAGGTTAAACATAATTTTTGTTTGTTTCATTGTTTTCTTGACAACGCAAGCCTTGTTTTCGGTATCTGTGCAAAAATAATCAAAGAAATATAAAAATAAGATTTTACGTAAAATCTAAAATAGTGAAGTTATAAAATAGACAGATTTTAATTAAAATTTAACTCTTTTTTAGACATGAATTCAAAATGGTGCATAAAATTTCAAACAATCGGTTCATACGTATTTCCGAAAAAATTGTCTGGATATCTCATCTACTAGTGGAATGTAAATACATCAAAATCTTAATGTTTTTATATCAAGCAAGCAAGAATAATACAAATCAATTAAAATAATGATAATTGAATCTATATGAATTTTAATACGGTTGATGATTTGTTGATTATAAGGTTCTAGGTTGATTATTAGAAAAACAAAATAATATTGCAAAAATAGCTGAGTTTCTTCAAAAATTAAAAATTTATGATTGAAGTAAGTTTTTGCAAAGAGAAATCAACCTGAAACCCGATTTTACCGTTAGGTTACCTTACCATTCTTTTCCAGTCAAAACTTTTAAATTTAACCACTTCATGCCCACTTTATAATTGTGGGTGGTCAGTCAATGTTAAACAAGGACGCGAGGATGCGACCTACACATTAATTACACTTACAGTACGTTAAACAATAAGGACAAGATAAACGCGGGAGTGGACGTGTCAGACACGACGCTGGACCTCAAGTGATTAATTTACTTGCCCGTAATCTCCCAGGTATAAATTAAGATAAATTCTAAAGGTACCTATTTTCCTTATTATTATCAGGTCTGATTTATACTTACGTTTAGTTGATCCTTTACCATATTAAAGTAGCTTTTCTAATTATGATAATTTAACAAACAAATTACTGTAATGATGACGATTTTGAAAATGTTTGCTAGTAATAATCATTATGATAAGGAAATTTTCGAATGACTTGTTGATTACAAGTAATTTTTAAACTTGGCGGTGATGTAGTGCTTCGAAATTTGTCCACCACTAGCGCTTTGGTTATTTTAAGTTATAAAACCAGCTCATATTCGATCCATTGAATAGTTGCTGTAAGTTCGCCATTTGGTGAGTTCACTTCCAAGTGGTGCTAATCCGCGTGTGAAATCGCAATCGCGGAATTATAATGGCTTCGTTATTTATATATCTTTGATCATGTGTTCTATTATTTCATTGTTACTCTAGTGAATTATTATTTTTTTCAATTCTTATTATTTTTTCACACATTTTCGACTTCTTCTATTTTTTCATCGAATTCGTTACGTATTATCCTTTTAAGTTGTGATCTAACAAACGTTCAAAATGGAAAATAACCACAATAAGAAGAGGGTGTACAGGCTCGTATTAACTGGGGGTGAGTAAATTTCTATCAAATCTACCTACGTCGTACTTGGCTACGAATTATTTTATTATTAAGTATTTAACAATTACTTAACTAATTTTATTCGAAATTATAATTTAACATTAGTGGTGGTTTTAAAAATGAATAAATTAGTTTTTTAATTTTCAAAATTTTGTAATGCATTTTAGGCCCGTGTGGTGGTAAAACTACAGGACAATCTTTGCTGTCAACTTTTTTTGAAAATTTGGGCTGGAAGGTAAGACTTTTATATATTTTTAGAACATTGTTCAGGTACTTTTTTGAATTTTCATGATGATACCTTATGTAGTCAAGTTCAAATTGCGATTATAATAGTTAATCAATTATTACTTGTTTTGCATTTTATTAAAATTCAATTAAATTTTTTTGGTTTGTATACTTTTTTGGGGGGTTTGAATACTTTTTCGAAATGCATCCCTTGTTTACAGGTTTTCCGTGTGCCTGAAACGGCTTCCGTTCTGCTTAGGTAGGTATAGAACATTTTAATTTAAATCAAATATAACACAACAAAAAGACATTTGATATAATATAGTAAAGGATGTGGCTAAAGTTCAGTTTTAGAATAATCTAATTTAGTATTATCTACCTATACCACTTCTAAAACATACAAAATTACTAAAACTGAATTTTGTGCTACCATTCAAAATTATTTTTACCGAATTTCAAACAGTGTGTAATGTCTGATTTGTATTAGAAAAGAAGAAAAATAAAATTCATAAAATTTGGAGAGGAAACTTTTTTTAGTCGGTATTTAGTTTACTTTGCAAACCCAGATGTGCATAAAAGGCGGGAAGAGGATCACATCATTAAAAAGTAGTTTAAAAAAACTCATTAATATTTATTAACACACAACAATAATGAATGAATATAAACAAGTTCTTTACTCTTCCCACCTTGAGTCTACTATTCACTTCTTCAAACAATCAGATGCAAGCTTTTAAAATCCTTTCAAAGTCAGATTTTCATGTAAAAATCATTAGTTTTCATTATTTCAAACTGTGGTTGCTTTAAATGTCGGCATGACCTTGTCAGATATCTGACAGGCTAATTGACCTACGTTTCTTTTTAAAAACTAATAAGGGGAGGGCTTGAACGTCACAACCCTGATTAAGAATTCAACAGGTCCCAGTTTTCAGTTCAAGAAAATCGATTTTGAAGAATTTGATGTTAATTTTATTTTGTTATATGAACGGTAGAAAGAACGCGCATGAATGGATTAACGAGATTCTCACTTGTCACTTCTTTCAAATTCAATTTTCTTGGAATTAGCTGAAAACCGAATCTTAAAATTTGCACTTGTTGAAGTTCTAATTATGGCACACAAGGAATCTAATCAGTGAGGTTACCTTCAAACATTTGTATTATAAATGAAATCGGGTTCAATTGGTATGTTACATATCGGTCGTACACAGTTTCAGTTTGAGTGGCGAAGAAGTAAATTAG
This sequence comes from Rhagonycha fulva, assembly GCA_905340355.1. Taxonomy (NCBI): domain Eukaryota; kingdom Metazoa; phylum Arthropoda; class Insecta; order Coleoptera; family Cantharidae; genus Rhagonycha; species Rhagonycha fulva. Next base: position 9,805,867 of record HG996559.1, read on the forward strand.
AAGAGTTTCAGAAAAGGCCAAAAAAAATTAAAAGCAATAACAATTGTTACAGAAATTGCTTTACAATGCTTAAAGTGCTCATGAAGTTTATCTATGTTCACATAGAAATCGATTGTACTGCATTATAAGGTAGAAGAAGAAACGAATGCACTTAAATCGTACTAGATCTATGATCTATCTATCTGTTCGTAATGTAACTCTACGGTACAGATACTTTGCTGTAATGGTAGGATCGTGAACTTTAGATCAAAGAATTCAGCATTCAAATCCCACCCGAGTCAAAAAAATTTTGTGCCATGTTTCAAATTCCAAGTCCTATTGCTATTACTTTCATCATGTAACGCTCTCTCTAGATCGTAATCAGGATTAGTTAACTTATTTATCAACCTAAAAGTAATTTAATTATTCATAATAATATTTTCCATTTTTATCTGTGTGTGTTATCGTCAATTATTCAATTAATATTTTCAATTAAGAGAAATGACATTTTCTGTAATTGGGTTCATTTATTGGAAATCCAACTGATTATTTTGATTCGTAATTTGGATTTTATGTCAAGTTTTATGTCTTAGAGGTTTATCTAAAGCACCCAAAGCATAATGCAAAAATGATCAATTTTCTCTGCTAAAATAAAAAAAAGCAATACTAATCAAATTAAACTAAATACAGTGTGTTCACCAATAGTGGTAACAGTAAATAATTCTTAAATATTACTAGATACAAAAAAAGTTTAAATAACTTTTTATTCAACTTCAAATTTTCTGTTGGAAACTGCCAAGGTATATTTTTTTATACTTCAAATTCAACCGAAAATCAACATAAATTTTTTTTTCAAATGGCAACATGTCTTTTTTTAAATTTTTGCAATCTGCAATTTTTTCTCTATAAATATATGTAAAATTTTCAAAAGGTTACATAAAAAAATATTCGAGAAAACACAAGATTTAAACAAACAATAATAATTTATTAATTATTTACATACAGGTATGTAGGGTGCTATGAAAAACAATTTTGAAAAATTTATCAGATAAATGACAGTTGTGTTTTATGTGCCATGATGTTTTGTTTTTCATGGCACTCTACATACCTATGTAAATAATTTGTAAATTATTATTGCTTGTTTAAATCTTACATTTTCTTGAATATTCTCTTATGTAACCTTATGAAAATTTTATAAGTACTTACAGAGAAAAATTTTCAAATTGCAAAAATGTTAAAAAATAGACATGTTGCTATTTGAAAAAAAATTTAATGTAGACTTCTGGTTGAATTTTAAGTATAAAAAAATATACCTTGGCAGTTTCCAATAGAAAATTTAGAGTTGAATAAAAAACTATTTAAACTTTTTTTTTGTATCTAGTAAGATTTAAGAATTATTCACTTTTACCACTATCAGTGAACACACTGAATAGCGGCCGAGAGGTAAAACACATTTAAAGCAACAAAGGGTGGTATTGGCATCTTTTTAAAACAAAAGTTTCATTTATCATTAAACTTTCAACGTTATCAAAAAATAAATAGTTAATTTTGAGATATAATGAAATGGCGAGTTCATGCAATACCGCACGTTGCGTTACGTTACTTCTCTTGCGTGAACTCTATTGGTTTCGAAAATACTCAAACACACGATTTCGAAAATTTGTACTGAACATTAAATAACCTCAAAACTTTTATGATTTTACTCCAATTTACATTATTTGCCCAAGTTTGGTTCAAAATCAACATTGCTCACCTACTTAAAAATTTTTCACTGTGAAAAAAATTAAATTTAAAATGCAAGCAATGTAAACTAATTACGCACTAAAACGAGACTTGGTTTTTTTCACAATTTCAACGTTTGTATTATGGTTTTTTTACTGTTTTAAAAGAACATTTTATGTGCAGTAAATGAAAACATCTAAATTTATTTAAAATGCACGAAGTGGATCACGGATTTTCGATGTCTTCCAGAGAATGTGTGCGACATCATTGGGACAGTCGACCACCAAAATTGAACACCATTTAAGAAATCTTCAGTTTTAATATAAATTTAGTTGGAAAATTTACTGCATTTGAAATGTTTTAACATTAAATTAATTATATCAACGTAGATTCTTGCCTTTTTTTTATAAAATCCCAATTCTTGGGAAAAACCATAGTTTAAAGTATCAATTAGCTTCGTGATACTTTCAATATTTTCTTTCGCATATTTTGATAGTTGATCAATATTGTCTCAGGTAATTAATTATCTGAAGATAAAACTTTGTTATTATTTTGAATATGATTACTTAATAAATGGCGAATGCGAGTTTGATAACCCTTAGTATGTTTTCATTATTATCAAACATTGAACCACGTTTGTTTTTAATATTTTGTATCAGAATAATTAATATCCGCATTGCATATTGGTAATTTTATAGGAATTTTGTACTCCAAGTTATGTGTCAAATCATCATTCAAAACATAGTGATGAATTGGCATATTCGCCTATTTTTAACCGATTTCCTCTCTTTATTTTTTTTCTAATTAGGTTATTTATAATTTTTTAAAAAATCACAAAATATTCACAAATATTTTCGTTAACAATTGAACGTTTATTTACTTGAACATCTTTTCATTTTTCAGTGGTGGCATCAAGTTCAGCGATTTAAATGAAGACCAGGGTAAGTTTGTTTTTAGTTACTATTAGGGCCGATTTGCACAGTGTAAATCTTCATACTTGGGTGTTACGTCATCGCACGAAAGCATCGCCATTGGTCGCCTAAATAAAACAGGCTCCGCGATTGGTTAGATTAGAATGACGTAACATCTAAATTTGATGTTTATACAGTTTTACTTTAAGTTCCACATCTAACTTTGCATAAGTTTTTTTTTGTAGTGTTTGAAAAAGTAGAAAAGCCTCTTGAGACGTAATATAATTCTTGCAATTTATTAAAAATGCATAGGTAATTATTACATTTATGTCAATTTTAATTTGCAAAATTTCTAACTTACATTGCAATACTGTATTTTATAAGTACTGCGTATTAATATTTTATAATAATTTTTTTTCACCAACTTCCGATTATAAGTACTTATTATTTGATGAATAATTCTATTGATTACATAAATTGTTAAGAATTTATTCCTATGACCTCCCCCTTGGATCTACAAATGACAAGTTGAATAAACTCCTTGATTACGTTTTAGTAATTTGAGATTTTGATATTTGAATGAATAACAAGTAGCTACTTAAACTTGTTCTTGAAGGCTGATTCCTACTATACGTTCCGTCTCCGTTCAATACCGGTTCCGTTCAAATATTCGGAAGCCAACTGGAATTGGACGGACGGAAGGTGTGCGTACATCCGGATGAAACATAGTGGGAATCAACCTTGATTCGGGTTTTATGAATCAAATGCGTTACATGTGTTGTATTCCAATACGCCGAACAACGCTTTCGGTTCCAAAATTACTTGTAATTAGAATCAAGACAGTTAGCCCTATTTCGCAATTACCCCGAACCCGCTACTGCTCCAATCGATGTACCTTGCATTATTTCTATCTTCCGTGCTATTAGATCGTAAAAAACAATGAGTAATTTTTGGTTCCATTACTTTATTATATTAAACATCATGCAAGAACAAAAATATTCATTATTTACTTAACTAATTTAAATATCCCATAATAGCTATGTACAAAATACATTTAATGATAGAATTTGCAAGTCATACTTTTATAAAAAATTTATTACAAATAAATTGCGAAAATAAGCTTTTGAATTAGTACCTATCATTTTTTTTTAGATGCATCATAAATATGCCCATTTAGCTAATTGTTATTTATTTTTAACTCATCCTTTTGGGAATTCTGCAAATACCAAAATTAGAATTATTTTCTTATAAAATATTTATTGCATAATATTATGTATTTAAAAAAAATTCAAGTACAATACAGTCACACTTTTCAAAATTAAAGCGTTGAAGTAAGTTGTTAATATAAAATGTAAATTAGTAATAATTATAACATTTTTGTATCGCAGAAACGGATGTAAAAAATTTTTTTATTATTATTATATACCATAAAATATGTAATATTAATTTTTTATTTAAATATGTACAATTTTTGCTAATTTATTTTTAAGCGCTTTTCTTAAATGTCAATTAAATAGTGTTAAATGGTAATTGTCTTGTATTGATGATTAAATTCGATAGCTTCATTGACCTTTAAAATAAATTTGACATAATGCATCAAAATAATTAATAGTTCATATTGCAGTATAACCTTGATTATCCGAACTAATTAATATAGGTACTGTTCGTATTATTGATCAAAACCCCATTGTAACGTCTTTTGGCTATAATTAATTTTAACTATAATATATGAAAAATCATTGTTATGATTAGTTGAAAACATGAGGTGTGTGTATCTACGTCAATCGTGATGATTTTGGCATTCTATTTACATCTGTGGAGAAGCATGTGATGAACAACTCATATGACTATAGAAACTTGATTAAGTATCTACTGCATGATAATAAATTGTGTTTACCCTTTTCCTTGATGCTATTATCTCGTATTTAAAAAAGCATTAGTAAGACGTATTTTAATATCATAAATAAAATGGCGTATTTTTTTGACCGTGACCTCGTTACGTTCATTGTAGTATCCACCACGTGTTTGTAGATTAAAATTATAATTTACTGATATTTTCTAACTCTGATTCAAAATCTTATCATCGTATTTCGCACTTCCTTTTCCCCAAAATTCAGGGCGTAAGTGCCAAGCAGATTGATTGAGACCAGTCTCAAGGTCATATTTACAAAGTAATAAAATCTGCAACTTTACTTCTGCACGTATGCAATTCATCACCCAACTTCGTATAAGTGAGAAAATACGTATTTTAAATATCTGCTAATTATGTCAAAGTGAATTTATTGTTGCCAAACTGTGACGAGGTGTCTAGCTTAAACTGGTTTAGGCTTATTCCATTTTATTATTATTATATTATACATATCGATAATAAAAACAATCACCTACTGAGGTCAAATCCTGTCTGATCCAATTCTTTAGCAACGGCGTCTAGTGCTGCCGGTATGAGAGGTCAAATTTTTTCACACGATAAAACATAATCATATATTTACATTATATAATTTTCTGATACATTTATTTACAATACAAAATTTCGCACGTTTTGCTCGATTTTACCGCTCCATCGGAGCATGATCAACATTGTAGCAATGTTGCTGATAATTGAAATGATTTATGGGCAAAGGTTTCAACTGCTAGATCTGATCTAGCCTGCAATTGTAAAAACATTGTAGTGATTCTAAATTGATAATTTTATCGGGTCAGTAAAGGCTGATTCTAGGGGTCAGTGAAGGCCTTTCTTAAAGAATTCTTCCAGTGAAAATCTAAATAGTTTTTTTACACTGGAATAAGTGGTAGCTAATTAGGTTAGGTTAGTTAATTGTTTACCAAATAAATCTGTTTTTTACTCTATGAAAATTTCCATACATTTTTTTTGGACTCTAACTGATGAAATTTTAGGCTGTACAAAATAGTTATTTATGCAATAAGTAAGGAAATCACACAATTTCTTTACTTGTTTCATACAATATTTTATCTACTACTATTATGCAAGTAACACCTAAACCTATTTTCACCGGAAATAAAATTAATATCTTTCCATTATTTTACTCATAATAATTGCATGGTCATGCTTGGCTTGTCAAATGCGTGACAAGTCGGTCATGCCGAATTTTCTGTTGCTCATGTTCTGTGAATCACTTTTTCTTTAAAAAATATTTTTTTGTGATATGAAATAATTTTTTTGGGTGAAATATTTGCCCAATGATAAATTTGGACCTTTCAAGATTTAACCGCTCATTGTGAAAAAAACATTAAAAAGTTATAGTGGATGAATACTTTTAAGTGGTTGTTTAAAATAATATATGTTTCTATAAATAATAATTTTATTATATTTATTATTATTGATTGATGTTAATTTGCAAGCGTCATCTTTAAATTTTACTTTTACAACGTCAGATTCTTGAACCGTGTTTGAATTTTTCCACAGTTCTTTACCAAAAATTTTTTGATTTATGAAATTAGTTGATAATAATGAAAGTAAGTATTCATATATTGACGTCATCAAATTATGATGGAGATTTTTTTTTGGATTTGAACAGGCCAATTTAAATTCACTTAATCTTGCTTTTTTCAAGATTATTTATTACTTTTAATGTTTGTAGTTTTATTATTAGTAACGTAAAAAATATCGGCTATAATTTGATTTTTCACGTGATTTTGGTATTACACAAAAATCAATGTTGACATTAAAAATTTAATGCCAGGTCACAATCTTTTATTGTTATTTTATTGGACCTAAAGTTTTTATTATGATGTTGCTTATAAGTGCAACCTAATTTCAATTCGAAAAAACTTTTGCTTTTTAGTAGATTTAAACTAAAATTTCGTTATTTATGGACTTATCGCAAATTTTTTTTTTTTTTTAAAGGGTAACTTGAAGAGGTGTGTTACGTGCTCACTAAGAATTTTTTGACTTGCAATTTCGATTTAAAAATAAATTTTGAAATACCTCCTAGCAATAATTTTAATTTTAGAAAATTTTATATAATGTGACTGTAATTCTGATTAGTATTACTTATTACAATTACATATTAAAATTAATGATTACTCGAAAATATTTGTAATTGACTCATCAATGAATTTCGATTAATAAATGTTTACTAATATTTTAAATTACATGATTCATTACATTTAAATGGTAACATTTTTTTATATTAGTAGTTTATTTTTTTATAATGCAGACATAAAATGACAGCGTTTATGAGGAACCGATGATCCCATTATTGGTCAACTTTTTTCAAATTTTTACTGTTGGTAACTTTTAACTGTTTTTTTTTATTTTGAACCAAATTTTTATTGTTTTTTCTATTTTGCCAATTAAATTTAAATACTTAAATATACGACATAATTTATTACAGTTTACTATAATAAAATAGCATTTTAGTTATATTATTTAAAAAAAAATGACGTTTTCCTCTGTACACGAATGCGATACTTTGCTATTATACGCCAATTAAGATAATTATTGTATATAAATGGAAGTAGTAAATTTTATTTCCAAGAAAGTAATTTAATATCTTAAGCATTCGTAATATGAAACTTGTAGTAAATATCAGAATAGACAATACAATAATTTCTGGGATTACATTGTCCACATTTCTTTTATCAATAATTTCTACTTTTGAACAAAGTAATTTTTATTTTTATAATTTTGGTTCTGGGCCAAATTTTTCATTTGTTTTCATTTTCCAAATTTTATTTATAAATATTAGAAAATGTTTTAAGTCAATAGCATTAAGAATTTTAAGGTGCTGAAAATCACATGATTCAATAATTTTCGATAAACCACTCTATTTTCCATATACAAAGATTTTTTTATCGTAATTTAGAATATACAAATTAATTTTTGGCTTCGTTATTTTTAATTTAAAATTACATAATCAAAGCTTATACCGATTTTGAAGCTCACCCAGACACCACAGACGCAGATCCAATCACGTAAATCAGTACAGAAATTCTGTTTTGAATGAATCTCATCAAAATTTGGTGTCTCTTGTCAGGATGTTTGTTCCATCATAACTTGAAAACGAATGCACTGATTTGTGCATTTTTGGTTCCACAAACTTTCACCATTTTTCATCAGTTACCTTAATTTTTTCACCCCGAGGTGAGAATTTCATCTTAAGTTCCAATTATTTAATTATTTTACGGTATATTTGACTACTTCATGATTGAAACTGTCTGATTGAACTGATGACAGCTGAGAAATTTAAAACAATAAAACCTGTGTTATATTTGGCCAACACAATCTGAAAACGTACTATTGGAGAATTCTCGACATTCTTGAAAACTTTCTTTTGGCCAGACACTTACAATAAATATTGGACAGTCTCCGATTCGCGTTTTCTTATTTATCAAGAATCATCATGAATTTACGGACGGTGGAAGTTGGGAGTACATAGGCGTTGAAAATTGTTTACAACCTTGTAGAAAATAATAATGATTTACATACGTATGCGGTAGAATTTCATTCTTATCAATTTATTTATTTGTTTGTTTGTTGTGATTGCTAACATATACCTACTTATATTCGTATTGATTATTCATTTAGATTGTATTTGATATTGATTATTTTTGTATAATTAATGATAATACTAAAAATAACCACTTATGTGCGTCGTCATTTACCAAATTATAAAATTTTAAACAATTTTAGTGCCCACGTTTGGATCATATAAAGACGAACATGCATGTAAAAGATGCATTACGTTCACTAATAAAAAAGTTAGCAATGGTGGTAAGCCATTCCATTTTTTGAAGTATACGTGCTAGTAATACCCACACACTTTGAATTACCGTAAATATACAATAATTATTTCTGCTCGGTTAACCAAAATAATAATAAATAAAAATGTAATTTCCCAACTCCTAATAGCTACCTTGATTATGACCTTGTTCGTGGTTAGATATAGTAGGTACCTAATGAAAATAGTGTACTTATTTACATTATCGATATAATATCTCCTTTACAAAATTACACTTGCTAATGGGTACTTACTTCTGTATCAGTGTAGAAGCCAAACCGTAAATTATAGACCCACGAGAGCGCCATTTTCTTGCTTTTTACATTATATCAATTAGATACCTCATGTACACAACAATATATTACAAGTTAACTCCATTAGCGCAAGGATACTAATCTTTGTAAATAATAGACCAATAAAAATTTAAAAAGTTTGCTATTATAAAAAAAATTGAAGCAAGTGGGGGATGCTTAGTCTATGATGTGGTCTAGTATGGTTTTCAAGATTACGGTAAAATTCGATTTTCTATTTTGAAATTTTCGTTCCATACGATTGAAGGTATCAGTTAAGCCGGAAGTCGACTTTTAAACGTAGTATTAATTTAAAAATCCTGTTTTTTACATATTTTTCAAGTACCTACATAGATACCTCATTTATACAATATCAGCGCAATGGAACTAATCTTTGTAAATAAGGCAAATAAATCTGAATCGAATAAACATTTCAAAAAAGATTTTTTTTAATTTAATTGCTAATTTGGCTATAGGGTACTTTTGCGTGGAAGGCAGTGATGATGTGATACATATAAATGACCACACTAAAAATTACGTTCTAATTCAATAACACCATTTCCTATTTTGGAAGTGGGGATGCTTACCTTCAGAAAGAATACAAAATTCGATTTTCCAACTGGAAATTTCCGTTCCATACTGGCGGTATCACCTGCGCCGGAAGTTGAATTTTACTACTTTTAATTTAAAAATGCGAATAAAATTTTTGTTATTTCTTATAATATTAAGTAGTCTCAGTTGTAGGGTTCCAAGATAAGATAGGTAAAAATCAAGGCTTCCGCTATTTATATTTAAGATAAACTTATTGAAACTTACAGATAGTGGTGTTGTGCTATTATAAAATAATGTCGATTTCATTTTATCGATTTTATTACATAATCAAATTTTCATAAATATTTTATGTATCGACATAAAACAGCGTAATTGGATGCTTCTTTCTTTCATTCATTTATTTCAGAGAATAATTAAGTTATGACATGCAGACATGCAATCTCTACTAATCTTTGCTATCTATCATTCATTAAATTATAATAACGAAGTAAATAATGTAAATTTTTCATTCTCATTTATCCATAGTCGATTAAACTTTTTATACAAGGACTTAATTTTGCGCTACGAAGAAAATTTTCCTTCGTTCGCTTTATCGAGTTTTATGGCGAGCAATTTTTGTTATTCAATGTAACTTGAGACTTTTATCATTTCCAGACGTTACAGTGATCCAACCTGAATAATACTATATAATAATTTTGTTCAGTAATCTTGAGAGATACGGCTATCTATTTTGCAGTAAATGCTTACTTCAAATGCTTAGTTAGATATGTTCCAGCATGCAAACTTCAATATGTATTTGGCTCCAAGTAGTAAAACTTTTTTTATCTTTCAGTTTTTCAATTTCAAGAGAATTTATTAAGAACAATGATTCAGATTGAGAACACATTTTTCGAATTGGCCGAATCATGTAAAAGAAATTGTCTGATTATTTGCGATCGGGGTGCGATGGACCCATCAGCCTGTAAGTGTTATATCCACTGCAAAATTAGATGACGGTTAACTGATTTTAATTTTTTTTTCTAGTTGTATCAAAAGAAGTGTGGGAGCGAATGATGAAGGAAAACAGTTGGAATAACGTCGAACTGAGAGACAATAGGTATAATCAAATCGTACACATGGTTTCTGCTGCTAAAGGTGCCGAAGACTTCTATTCGACTGAAGTAAGTTTCTATAATCTTTCTCTTTCGTTTCTAATATTTTTCCCAAATAGGATCACGCTTGTCGCTCGGAAGGTGTTGAACTGGCAAGAGAGTTGGACCACAACGCCGCTGCTGCTTGGGTAGGTCATCCTTATTTTGATGTCATCGACAACTCGACCGACTTTGAAGGCAAAATGAGAAGGATGATTGGTGCGGTTGCCCAAAAACTAGGCATTGATACTGGCGATCGTTTACTTACAAATTCGAGAAAATACAAATTTTTGGTTAGCGGACCCTTGCCCACCGATGCGGCGTTCCATTCGTTCCAAGACTTCGAAGTTGTCCACAATTACCTTCAATCAGAACCACCAAATCAAGTCAGATTGCGTAAAAGAGGACAAAAAGGTAAACAAATATTATATAGCAGTAGATTTCTTTGAACTCATTTATTTATTTTTAATTTTATTTGTAGTAGTTTTATTTATTGTTACAATGTTTATTCATTCCTTTTTGTTATATTATTAAAATGTACAAATTTTGTGTAGTAATAGAAGAGAATATAGAAATAATTTTGTGTTCTTTTTTAGTCGAACTCTTTAAGCCTTTGACAAAATTTTGTTTTCATTTTTTTGCTTTTTAAATTTTAGTTGTTGACATAAACACGACAATATTGCGTAAAATTTTATCTTATTGTCATTTGATTTACCGTCATGTGGCCTTTGTTTACATAGAATAATTTAATATTGAGGAAACAAGGAAAAACCATTTTATGAATTCAATATATCGGTGAAATATATTTCAATTGTTTTTTGCTGTAGGACATCCAAACCTTGTAATTTTAATTGGATTTTTGCAACTACTCGATGCAGTACAAATCGCATTATCTTCAATTATTAAATATTAATAAACACTGACGATGTGGAAGCCCTGCATTCTAACTAGATTATGGAAACCTAACAAAGTTTTTGGTCAGGAAACAAAGTGGGCTTGTACAATTAAATTCCGGGGATTTACCCATGCGCAAAAAAATAATATTGTTTTTTTTGTTTCTGTACTCCTAAAAAATTAAACAGTACAAATAATAATTATTCAGGCGATTGCGTAACTTTTTAAAAATAAAGACAAATGTTTAGAAATTGTAAGCGCGGAGGTGCTAAAATTAGCAAAGTAAAAGGTGTGACTTTGACGTAATTGCGATTTTTGAATTGTTTTCTGGGACATTTTCGTTCTAAAAAAATAAACAAAACTGATTGGCAAGTATTTTTCAACAAATCCATTATCTGGTATAGACGACTACGACGGTAACGAACCCTAAGTTTGATTTTGGAAAGTGGCCAAAGTTTTATTTAAACTTAATTCGTTGTATTATCTCTAATATATGATTTATTTTGGTACAAGAAAGCTAATTTGATGTAAATTTCAGGTCACTTTAGTTATATTCATACGGTTAGAAGACCAGCTAAATTAGGACAAGTGGTTGAGGTGCGAACACAAATTACACATCGTGATTACATTAATTTACTGTCCCAAAGAGACAGCTCACATTTTACAATCTATAAAAAAAGAAGATGTTTTCTTGTAAACAACCAGTATTTTCAACTTGACATATATCAATCACCGAGTCATATAAGGTAACAATGATCCGTTTGGAGACGAACGTTGGTTTTAATTTTTTGTTTCCAATTAGATGCAAAGGGCTCATGTTGTTAGAAACCTACTCTGCGTTGAATGAACACAATTTGCGCGAGCGATTACCTTCGTTTTTAAATATAGAGAAGGAGGTGACAGGAAATCCCAATTATTCCATGTTTAATTTGTCCCTGAGAGAGGATTGGAAAACGTCCAAAAAGTTTTGTCGTTCCATAATAGGTAAGTCGGTGCAAAATTATACAGGATGGCATAAATGAGCCTCATCTTCGTAATTACAGTTATCTGTAATAAATTCTTTATTTAGGAACTGAAGACATCAAGAATCACACCTTAAAAACCAACGGTCATTCGGAAAAGGAAAATGTAAAATTAAATGGACATTTAACGGATTTACCCGAAAAAGTAGTAAATGGTAAAAGCTACATTAGTCAAGTTTAATCAATAGACACGTTTAGTTTAATTTTTTTTCTTATTTATATTACTTCATGTGATTTGAAATTTTAAATGTTTGTTTTGAATAAAATGTACTTACGTAAATATTCCTTCTTTAAAACTGTTTTATTATATCTGATAGAGCAAATTAGGTCCACATAGCTGTAAAGAAAAAATATATTTAAACTATTATGTAGATCTAATAATTTAGAAAACTATTTTGTGTAACTAAGTATATCTGTAAAGCAAACTTAGAAAATGGTTAGAAAGGAAACGTAGAAAAAAAATTTAAACAGTATTTGACTATGTTACTTTTTTGCAACTTTTGTTATTATTATATACCAATGATTCTACTTGAGGAGTGATAACTTATCAATTATTTTTTAATCAATGACTGATATTTTATACACTTAACCACTTCTCATGTTTTATATATTTAAAGTACAATCTTAAGATTTGATTCTTTGCTTATAGGCGTATTTAGACTAAATAGTTTGCGCAAACTAGCAATTTAATAGGTGCTTACTTTTTATGCTCCTATTTTGATTGGTTTGAATTTTAAGTTTGTGCCGACTATTTGATCGTCTAAATGCACCTTAAGCAATCTCTATGATTATAAGAAAATGGAATATATTGTCACTGTACTTATACATTTTTGAAGTGTGAATTGAAATAAATATTAATTATACATGTAACATCTTAAAAATATAAATACGAAGTAATCTCACTCCAAGTGGTTTTTTTTTAAATTTAATGAAACATCGTTCAGAACTCGTTTGCAATTATGTATATAATGAGAAACTGTACTTTTAAGAGAAATTCAAAAAAACTGGTAGATCTTGAATCTTAATTAATTGAGGCCATAAGTGAGTTACTCCATTTTTTTATTTACTACTTTTACTTATTTATTTGACTGCTTACGAGTTCTTCTAATCTTTGCATTACAATATTAAAATTCCCTATGGTGGATTGATTTGAAGAACTCTCTGCACATCACTCACTTTAATTGGTGACCCCCAGTTTCCTTGTTCAAAATGGTGTTTTATACTAATCGTGTCTTCACTTTAGATCACGGAAGTTGATTATAGTTACCTGCGGTTGACACATGAATGGGTGACCAATTTAAGAATACTGAACGTTGCTGTTTGCTTACCAACTCACAATTGATGTGCAAAAATAAAATAAAAATAAAATTTTTGTCTAAATCCAATAAACCCCTGTGGGGGGGGTACCTTCTCTTTAAAGCAATTTTTTGAATTTCTGACTTCAAGCGGCCATAGCTCCGATATTATTGATTTTTTATGTTTAATCTATCAGAACTTTTTTAAAGATCATTCGCTTATCTACAAATTAGGTTATAATCCCTTATCGTCTAGAATCAACGGATTTTGAGTTATAAATTAAATTAAGAGAAAAAATGTTAAAAAAATTCAAGTTTTATTTTTTTTACTTCTCTTGCGAACTCCGTATCTCTTAAACGAAACGTTTTAGTAAAAAACTGACGGTTTAAACCTGATAGGAAATTTAACGGGCTACAACTTTGGTCAAATAAATTTTTTTGGGAAATCAACTATTTTTACAGAAATTCTGAAAATAATGAACAAGGTGTAAGTAAAAAAAAATAAATTTACATAATTTATTTTAATAAATTTTCAAAACTGATAAATTTTCCTTTTCCTTTCCATTTTTCTGGATAAGCTTTATTTAAAAAATCTTGTATTTGCCCAAAATGTACCAGAGCACCATCATGCTGAAACCACATTCCTTGTGTTGATGCCAGTGAAATATCATCTAGCAATAATGGAAGATTTTCTTTTAAAAAGTTTAGGTATCCGGCAGCTGTAAGCCTAGTTCTGTGAAAAAAAAATAAAGACCTATAATTTGGCTTCCCACAGTATTCCACACCAACAGTTCACACTGAAACGTCGCCGATGTCCTCTCTCAAGTTTTTCTCTGAGATTTTCTACTGCCCATCGATGTTCATTTCTTTGCAACAAATATTTGTGGATTTGCTTGCTCTCGTAAGTATATAGTATAGTTGGAAAAAATTAATCTAGATCTATAATCTCCATTCTCTAATATCTAATACATCCATCGGATATAAATGATATATGGATAGCACTGGTATTTATACAAAATTTTCTATATCTAATTGTAAAAGGTCAAATTAACCTTCCATAATTTTTTTAAAAATTATTAAAAATAATAAATCACATCGAGATTTTTAGCAATTTTGTAAATTTATTTTTTTTTATCTACACCTTGTTCATAATTTTCAGAATTTCTGTAAAAATAGTTGGTTTCCCAAAAAAATTTATTTGACCAAAGTTGTAGCCCGTTAAATTTCCTATCCGGTTTAGGCCATCAGTTTTTTACTGAAACTTTTCGTTTAAGAGATACGGAGTTCGCAAGAGAAGACAAAAAAATAAAACCTGAATTTTTTTTTTTTATTTTTTTAAAACAATCCGTTTTTAAAAAAATCCGTTGATTTTAAGGTTCTCCACGGTCACGGGGACACCCTGTATAAATGAAATGTTAGGAAAAAATTACTTTTTTGACGACCAATTCTTATGTATTTCGATGAGAAAAATTGACTAGCGTAGTTGGTTTCAGCATAAACAAGATTCAAAAGGTGGTGGATTAAAAAGTCATATAAAATTTTTTTAGGACCTCCCATTATGGCATAAGTAACGCATGTTGATCAGAGCAAATGTAGACGAGGAATTTAGCAAGTTTAACAAAATTATGAAATAGGATTAGAAAAACAGCCGTTCTAAAACAAAATAGGGAAAAATCCCCCCTCCCCGCATGACCAATTATTTACAATTAAAATCAAAATATATGATTTTTACTTTTATGGGTTTTTGGCCAAGCTCATAATTTTCTTAAACAAATTTGCTACAATTATTATGTGCTAGATAAATATTCTTTGACTGAATATGGTGATTTGAGAAGGGTTATTTGGATAGAGCGGTCGTTTGGTGCTTTTATAGATTTCAAAAATTAATTGTCAAAAATTCAAAAATTTTTCGACTAATTCTTATTATTTTCATTTCGATGAGAAAAATCGCCTTTTGTAGATTTTTACTCAAGTATGATATCAACATTACTTGATAATAAATTTTTCAACTTTAAGGACTTTTCAAAATTATTTACAAAACCCTCTTAATTTCAGGAAAAATCCAGAGTCTAATTTATCTGAATTATTAAAATGGGAATTATAATAATGCGAACCAATTCAGTTAAGGTTTTTCAAATTTTTTGAATTAATAAATCTTTTTTAAAATATCATTTGTTGTGTTGCGTATTTATTTAGTTATATTTCGCTTTTATTATCGAGTTCCACCATTAAAATAAATGTGTAACCATTTGATTCATTGTAAACCTGTGAGTTTTTCTTATTTCTTTTATCCTCATTGAGTTGATGTTTCTAGGAAACATGAGAGTGGGTGTAATGCGCATGAATAGATTAACATTTTATTTTT
The DNA here is from genome assembly GCA_905340355.1 of Rhagonycha fulva. Taxonomy (NCBI): domain Eukaryota; kingdom Metazoa; phylum Arthropoda; class Insecta; order Coleoptera; family Cantharidae; genus Rhagonycha; species Rhagonycha fulva. Next base: position 9,821,768 of record HG996559.1, read on the forward strand.
TGAAAAATTGGTTATTTATTTCTGAATGTGTATGCTTAGGCGCCAAAACTCAAACTGTTTTCAATAGCAATGGCAAAAACCTAAAGTCTGTTCCTTTTCTGTAATGCAAGACATAGGTGATGTTAGATGAATGTATGATAGTCATCGCTTATCAAATAATAAACGAAATAATTTTATTATGGCATTTATTACAAAAGAATTATTTGTACATCATAAAATCGTAAAAGTGATAACTAAAAATAAATTTTATTTAAAAATATCTTATAATTATATTGCAGTTTTAAATTAAAATGTATGATAAACTAAAGTATCAGTCGAGACGCTTTACAAATCTTTCAGGTATACCTAAATTAATCAATGTAACTTTAGGACAATTAATAATGTGCGGATAGTAATGTAATAAAGCTTCCCAGCACATTTCACCAAGTTTGGGTACTTGTAACCACAATGACATTATATCGTTGCTCCTTGAAATTTCCGATCCACCATAAATTCCACCAAATATGTGCAATTTTCCCGCAGGTGATACAGCTGCAGAGTGAAAATAAATCGATCGCGGAAGTTTGCAAGGCTTTATAAGCGTCCATCGAAGCGTGGACAATTCTAATCTCCATAAATCGTCAAAAACAAGCCGCCCGTCATAACCACCTATAATAAAAACTTGGATACCATTGTCCGTTTTTATTTGTACTGCACCGTGACATCTACGTGGTCTCGGATATCCATATTCTCGAGGTTCTTTTGTCACTATAATTAAAACGCAAAAGCATTTAGTTTTTAAGCGGATTTACCATACTAACAACTTTCATCTGCCTTGGTTTTGACGAAAGACCAGTTAAGTGTTTCAATATTAAAACACGGAAGTTTGCAAAAATCAAAAGCTTTATCTGCAGTTCCACCTCCAAGCAAATAAATATTTTTTCCATCAAATGCTACTTCATGACGGTATCGTCCTTCTGGTTCGTAATCTGAATTACCCTGACAGATATACACACTTTCCCAGCTTTTATTTTTTATGTCCAATCTACAGGCAATAAGAACCAAAATTTCACACTTTTATAACGTGAAGTAATTAAGAGCGGTAAATAACTCAAAAAAATTGTGTACTTATTTGGAATTCCGAGTCTATTTCTTAGAGTATTTACCACTTCAAGCATTATTTTTACCTGTGGATGTCACAAGTGTAAATGTAACCTGTGGTTCCACCAATAGTATACAAATAACCATTATGATAAACTAAAGCTTGTCCGTATTGAGGGTTTGGTTGAGAACCTGTAGTCACTACCTCAAACATTTCGTCATGCCCGTTCTCTAACGAACACATGTGAAGTTGATTACTACATCTGTAACCAAACGGTGAACCGGTTCCTCCAAAAACCTGCAAAAAAAAATGTTACACATCACGAACCCCTTTAAGGCATATTAAAGTATTTTAAAGGATCGATTCCAAAATTTGTTGCAATCACTCAATTCTGATTTACTTTAATAAGCTTACATAAGAAACTACCATCAAAAAATTTCCTAGCCGTATAACAGCATTAGAGGCCAGCTCTTTGGGTAACGTCTCCTGCTTACAGCATTTCTGCCACTTCTTAGAAGCAAAATTGTACTTCCATAGTTCTTGAAATAAGGGATACGTATAAATGGTATCTAAATTTCTATTTTCAATTTCTGCATTAGTATTTAAGGCTGGATTGTAACCACCGAAAGAATATAAACTTTTGTTATCACACACAATCCTATGTCCACTTCTCGGTAGAGGAGTTCCATTGGTGGAATGGGTCACTTCACAGTTAAGCAGTTTGAATGAGTATTCGTCGACTTCCTTCTTCTCGTCTGGCATTTTGAATTTCTGATATAGGAAACGCAAAAGATATTCATGAACGCAAATTAAAATTCTATAAAGAAACGTTAAAATCATGAATTTTAGAATCGACAGTAAAACGACACCAATGAATTTCTAGTGCGAAATAATGCATCTTTTCTAAAATTTGTTTCAAGGATACATTTCACAATTTCGTTTCATTGAAACTTTAAATTGCGATACTTTTTAAGTATAATATGCGATGTTATTCTTACGTAACCTCGTTTGTACACAAAGTACTGTCTGTCAAAATGTCAAATTGTGTAATATTTAAAAAAAATTTTAGATTGGACAACAGAAGGATCGTAAAAATGTAAAAGTCAAATCGTTCATAACATTACTAACTTGTGAGGCTTGTGAGGTAGTTCTTAATTTGGAATATCTCGTTTCATTTATTGTACTAATATTTTATTATACAGGGTGCATAAAAGTAAAAAAACCAAAATTTAACAAAAGAAAGAAAACGTTGAACTCCTGTGTAAAGGTGAGTCAAAAGCAGGCCCATAGCCAAACTTTTATGTTAATTTATTGTTACACATTTTTATTTTAAAAGGTCGCGAAAACATCTTTAAAATAAGGTCGGACATCGCCCGACCTTGCTGTCCCCTGGCTACGGGCCTAGTCCAAAGTTTTGTAACAAAAAAATACATAAATAAAAATGCCAGTTGTTTGCAAAAATCATCCCTAATATTGAAAATTTATAGTAAATTAATCGACGCTGGAAAGGCAAAAAGTCTTAAGAACTGCTTAAGAGCACTGCTTACTGAATAATTTGTGTTTTATGTCATTTATTTCCAGGACGTTATACAAATTTAAATAATTGCTAGTTTTACATCATCTTTCAACACTTTTTTTTATTTAAACTCTAAAGAATTTGATTTATTTATTTCAATATACTACGTAATTAGAAAATTAGATTGTGGGAATCCCCTCAGTTTTTGAATTATGCGAATTTCAATTACTGTGTATATATGCAGTCGTTAGCTCGAGCTAACGTTAGATCGAACTTCGTACATATAATTACGTTTTTCAATTATTAATAAAAGAAGTTTTTAAAAATTTTGTTTGTTTATTTAATTGATAAATACAACTGATCAAGCTGAGTGCAATACAGCAACTAAAGTAAAAATTAACTAAAAACTAATATCTATCTTATCATTTGAGTTAAGTTCAAGACGTCTCTTACGTGCTAAACCTCTTAAAATTAATTATTATATTCAAAACAAAAAATGTCCCTCCTTAGGAAAGAACGTTCCGTTCTTCAAGATGTCCAGTGGATTTTTGGACATTTTGAATGTCTACTACTTCGATCTTTTCATTTTTCTTCCAATTTTGAAAATTTGGTACACAATGGTGAATTTTGAGGCTTTTCTAACTAGAATTTATGAAATTTATACAAGGAGTGATCATTATTTTTAAATTTACATAAATGATTAAAAAATATTACCGTAAAAACTTAAAAGTAACCACAAAATAATAGCTACATATCATTTAGTTTTCTTGGTTTTTATTTGCTTGATTAAAAATTAATTTGCTAATTTCTAAATGTAAATCTGAATTATTCGAATTATTGGTTGTAATTTTTATAGGCGATCTATCGCGATATACTACGTTCATATAGATTTTTAATATAAGTATAAAAAAAATTTTTTGATAAAGGAAATGATAAAGGTACTTACAAAACTAAGGTTGCTAATAACATCGGTTAATGCCTAGCCCCTAGCCCTATCGGGTGAGTTGCTGGTAGAGTGTAGTTTCCGGGTGGTTTCTACGGGTGAGGTTCGTCTGCAGTAGAAGTCTTCTCAGTAGGCCCAGTGGATTTTGCACTAATTTGCACGATTTTAAAAGCGTTGTAATATTAATTAATTTACCCAATTAGGATTTGATAATCGCCAATTCTTTGATAGAATTGTTTGGGTAATCCTACCGACTGCGCCAATTACGTTTTTCAATTAATAAAAGATGTTTCTAAAAATTTTGTTCGTTTATTTAATTAATAAATACAACTGATCAAGCTAAATGCTTCAAAAGTTGATCAAGCAAATAAAGTAAAAATTAACTAAAAACTAATATCTTATCAAAACGATAATAAATTCGGCAAATAATTTATTATCGTTTTGATTTTATAATGCATCACATAAAACGTGTCACGAAAAACTTCGTTGATTATAATATCTTATCATTTCAAGTGCGTCATCTTGAGCTTGGTTTATCTCTTTTAACACTTGAGTTAAGTTCAAGACGTCCTTTACGTGCTAAACCTCTTAAAATGAATTATTTTATTCAAAACAAAAATTGGTATTTTTGGATAACACTAAGGGCCAGTTCTACAAAGCAAGTATAAATTAAGAATAAGCTATACTGAGAATATGTCTCATCTTATAACGTTATTTTTTGTATAAATTGTTAGATAACGTATGGCTCTGATCATGGGCAGATCATTATACCGTAATTTATACAAATATAATAACGTTATATGGCGATTATGAACGAAATCTATGTGAGATATTCTCAGTATAGCTTATTCTTAATTTATACTTGCATTGTAGAACTGGCCCTTAAGGTACTAAATATTACGTTAGACATAACTATATGCAGTCATTAGGTCGCTCTGACTGTCTAATTCAGCTCGAACTTTTCATATATATTGCGGTGTTATTCAAACGCTTGGTCTCCTTCCGTAAACGTCACGACTGAGGTGGAAATTGCAATTAAAATTGAAATTAAAAATTGAAATAACCCATCGTTAAAGTGCAACATTCTTATGCATTACTCCACACGGACTGACGACAGAATGCCTGAATCAACCAATCACGGGCGACTGCATGTAAAATTTGCTATGAAAATTGAGCTTTTTTAAATTAGATTTTTGAAAAAACTAGTGGTTTTAAGGCATTTTTCCTCACCTACTCTTATTTAAAATGTGCTCTTTCAGAATAAATCAAGGTTAAAATTTTTATTTTGGTGTCTACGTTTCTTACTTTTCCCTAATCATGGCTGTATCTATAACCAATTTTGAGCTGTAAATCGTGCTGTAAATGAAGTTTTGAAACAGTTTTTAAAGCCCACACCGTGGTAAATCTAAAGGTCCTGCTATACGTGAGTTATAGTGTAGACGCGGCTTTATCTTTATTTTATTGACTGTCAAATTCTTCAACAAACGTTGTGAAAAATGGCGTTGTGTTGTGCTAGTAAGTATGAAAAACTTAAATTTACGATTTATTCAGGCAATTCTACCTTTCCGAGTGTGAAAATTAAACTTTAATGATAACACCTTTAATTAAACATAAAATAACTTAATATTTTATTTCATATTTTTAGAGAAACTCCTAACCGCCTTTTTGCTTAACCTAAAATGTTGTAATAATTATTTTAATTTTAGTCACAAATGAAGTTCCCGAGCATCCAGTTGTTTCGCCTAGTTCGGGATCGGTCTTTGAACGTCGAGTGATCGAAAAGTATATTTTAGAAAATGGAATAGATCCCATCAGCGGTAAGGAATTGGCAGCAGAAGATTTGATCGAAATTAAAACACCACCAATTGTAAAACCAAAACCGCCCAGTGCTACAAGTATACCTGCAATATTGAAATTGTTGCAAGATGAATGGGATGCGGTTATGCTGTACAGCTTCAGTTTGCGTCAACAATTGCAATCTGCTCGACAGGAATTGAGTCACGCTTTGTATCAACACGACGCTGCTTGCAGGGTTATTTCACGTCTAAATAAGGAAGTCACGGCTGCACGAGAAGCGTTAGCAACTCTTAAACCTCAAGCCGGTGTTACTACGGTGTCGCAACCTGCAATTGCATCGGAAGCTGCAGGATTGGCTAGTCAACCTACCGAACAAGCTGGCATGAGTGCTGAAATTATACAACAATTGCAAGACAAAGCCACAGTATTAACCCAAAATCGTAAAAGACGTGGTCGTACGGTTCCTGAAGAACTTGTATCTCAAGAAGATTTGCGTTCATTTAAAACTTTGGGCTCTCATCCTGTAAGCATAATTTTTCCTTTTCTTTTACCAAATCATTTTTTGTGATATTATTTTTTAGGGATTACATTCGGCTGGTATTCCTGGAATTTTGGCGCTGGATATAAATCCTTCGGATACCAGTAAAATTTTAACTGGTGGCAACGATAAAAATGCAACAATTTTCAATAAAGATACCGAACAAGTGGTTGCTATATTGAAGGGACACACTAAGAGAGTTACACGTGTTATTTATCACCCAGACGAAAATGTGGTTATTACCGCATCGCCGGATGCTACAATAAGAGTCTGGGATGTGTCTAAATTGCAAACAAGTGAATTGTTACGAGTGCATGAAGCTTCCGTTACAGGGTTATCTTTACATCCGACTGGAGATTATATTTTATCTACGTCTGAAGATCAACATTGGGCGTTTTCTGATATTCGCAATGGTCGTTTGTTAACAAAAGTGGCAAATCAGGCAAATATTGCTTTAACAACCGCCCAGTTTCATCCTGATGGTCTCATTTTTGGTACAGGTACTGCAGATTCTATAATAAAGATTTGGGATTTGAAAGAACAACGAAATGTTGCCACTTTTGAAGGTATGTTTTTTTCCAGTTATTGAAACAAACGTCGTTAAAACAACATTTTTAGGTCATTCTGGTGCCATTACATCCATTTCATTCTCCGAAAATGGTTACTATTTGGCCACAGCAGCAGATGATGCCTGCGTGAAATTGTGGGATTTGAGGAAATTGAGGAATTTCAAAACGATACAGTTGGACGAAGGATATCAAATTAAAGATTTGTGTTTTGATCAAAGTGGTACTTATTTGGCAATTGCTGGTACTGATGTTAGGTATGTGTTTTATTTGTTTCATGTCGATATTTTCTTACTTGTTTTTTTTGTTATAGGGTCTATTTGTGTAAACAATGGCAAGAATTAAAAGTTTTTAATGATCATACAGCTGCAGCCACTGGAGTGAGGTTTGGACGTCACGCTCATTATATAGCATCGACGTCGATGGACAGGACCCTTAAGTTGTATGGAATAGAATAAGCTACATTTTTTTTTTAAGCTGACAATTAATTTTTGTAATATATAATAATCATATGAAAATAAAATCACACAATTTAGAGAGACTATTTTGAATTCGAAATAGGGGGGGGGTCTTTTGTATCAGCATTTCCTAACCTGGAGATCTTTAGAAAAACAAAGGTCAGAAATCGTCTCGATATCTCCATATTGAGAAAATACGCTGTAAGTGAGCCAAAAACCTTGTAAAGAAAAAACAATACTGACTGTCATTATCATGAACATTATAATTTTGTATGCTTTTAGGTTGACCGTGCAATAAATATAACGTTTATTAAATTATTATTTTTTTGCTTTGAAGGGGAAGGGACAGTCATGGGTGAATGTAAATGTGAATGTAAGTGGACCAAATTTTGAAAATAGTAAACTTTTTGCTGCTTTTGGCTCAGTTTATCATTTTCAAAATTTTAATAAAATTTGCTTTTGGTCCAGTTTACCATTTTCAAAATTTGGCCCACTTTACCATTGACGCAGTTTACATTCACTCGGTCATAGACGTCAATAATAAGACTCATTGTCACATACGCATCAATTGTATGGTGGAGAAAAACAAACGAAATCACGACACAAAGCAAAATGCAGAAATTGCAACGGCTAGCGTGTCTGGGCATAACTGGAGCTATGCCTACAACCCCAACAGTGGCCATGGAATCACTCTTGGATTTACCGCCTCTACACCTACAGGTGCAGAGGGAGGCTCTACAAGTTGTCATAAAAATTGCCCAAATCAGAAAATTCAAACCAGGACAAGACAGGTCACCTAAAGATACTGGACTTCCTAAAGCCAGATCTGTTTGAAAAATCTTTGGATATTATTCCAAGAACCTTTGACTTCCAGAAGCTGTTTGAGGTTGTTATTCAGGACCGCAATACGGCTAGAAGCCAAATAAGACAAGTAGATAACAAATCCTCCAACTGGTACACAGATGGATCAAAAACTGAACAGGAACAGGTATAGGCATACATAACCCAAATTACTCGGCATCTATAGCCTTAGGAACCTATCTCACAATTATGGAAGCTGAAATACTTGTGATTGAACTGTGTGCCTATGGAGGAATTTAAAGAGCTTTTAAAGTACCTTTGGAGGAAATTAAAGAGCAAGCAGATTAATATAGTGTCGGACAGTTAAGCTGCAATAGAGGCACTTGAAGCAAATAGCTTTGAATCGTTGTCTACATGGGAATGTCGACAATCTCTCAAGAAACTGGCAATGGGCAACAAAATTGCCCTACGCTGGATGCCAGGTCACGAGGATAATAAAATAGCTGATAAACTAGCTAGATCAGGCTCAAGAAAAGTAACAAACCAGCGACATTAAAAAGTTTTATTAGAATAATAAAGTAATTATTACATCGAAATGATCATGCCAATAAAGTTTCATCCAGTTCCTCTTCTTTTATATCTGGCTGGTGCAGAATTTTCTTTAAGACTTTGCTCACGACATCCGAAAGCGATTCTCTAGCACCAACATCCAAGATATTTAAACATTTCTGTAAGATTCAACTTAGTAATTGTAAAAATAATCTTATCCTATACATACCTGATGCATTTCATCACCTTCTTTGAGCTTCAAAACAGCAATCAGGGCAATTTCAGAATTTGCTTTAACGTAAGTATTTCTTTCTTTCGTTCCATTCACAAGTGTAGGTAGTAACAGTTTCAACAATTCTGGTGCCAACTTTTCAGGTGGCACTGTTCTAGCCAAGTATATGGATACTTTAGCCAACAGTTGTTTCACTTCGTTGCTTGTATTATTCATAGTCTAAAATCAATTCAACAAACTATTACAGTTCAAAATAATTTATTACAAATTTTACCCTAACGAAAGGAACCAATAAATTAAGAGGCAAATGTTCTTCGTTAAGCATGAGGTGTTGCAATAAATAACCACATGACCGAATAGCAGTTTGAGTTATCGGAACCCTATCTGCTGCTAATTGACTCAGTAAAGTGCTAATCAATTTAATTCTGTATTGCTCATCCCACACTATATTTGCAGACTCTTTTAAGGTTACCGACAATGCCGTACTTCTTCCATGCCTTAACAACCAATCAACATTAGTTTCATCATCTAAAAAAGATTAAGTTAATTGTGTGGTGGTGAATGGTTTTATAAAAAAACATTACTTAATAAGTGTTCCGATAAAACTGTATCTAATTGTTCGGGGGTCAACCATTTACACAGAGCTCCCAAACATCCTGCTGCAGCATTTCTTGTTACATCTTCTTGATATCCCAGAAGGGACACCAAATTGGAATAAATTTGTTTTCTAATAGGTTCGGACATTTTATCACCAGCAGGACTGATTATACCTCGTAACGCATGCAAAGTTGTTTCTCTAATAGATGAATCGTCTGCATTTTTGATTGTGTTATGTAAATCTGTAAATAGTGGATCCGCTTTTTGATGTATCACAATTAAATGACTCAAGGCAGATGCCGACTTTAACCTCACCACACGACTTGGGTCGTTAAGTGCTTTTACAAATGTCGTTTGTAATTGCGGTAAAAATTGTTTTAACATAATTCCTACCTAAAATGTAAAAATTTACAACCTAAGTTTTGGATTAAATTTATTAAATATTTTTACCTTGGCCAACAAAATTGCTAAAGTTTCTAATACGGCCGATTTCACGTTGGCACTAAAACGATCGCCCAAAATACGGATTAAAGGTCCAGTGATGGTGACAACGCTGGGTTGTAACGCTGGTGCACTTGCAATCTTAATAGCTTCACCTAAACCTTGTGCTGCAGCTTCTTTTTCGTCTCCATCACCGTTCAAAATTGCTTCTCTAAATATGGGTAAAACAGGTGCGATTCCTTTAGGTAGACAGAAACCGGGCAATAACGCTGAAGTACCTTTCAAATCGGACATTGCAAATCTAATAGCTTGACGAACATCTGACACATAAGTTGCTTGTTGTTTTGGATCTAAAGACTATTGAAAAAAAATGATAGTGAAAGAAATATATCGTCATATCAAAAACATAAAAATTAAGAATCAAACATGTATTCTGAGCAAAACCGAGATCCTACTATTATAGTAATTCTTACCTTAGTGACAGAGTTAAGCGCCTCCCAGGCCATTTGAAGCACATCTTTATCGTTGTCGGTACACAGGTGTATCAAACCACGGTACAGTTGTGAAACGTGTGTAATATATTGCGCCCTAGAATTTGTACAAAACGAACATAACAAAGTTGCAGCTGCTCTACGTTGATTAACATTATCCGTACGAGTGTTTTCGAGTAACGTATCAACAATCGTACGAACTCCCGTTTCATCCACCACAGACAGTATAACTGCTTGACAGTATTCCAATTGCTGCCAACAAAATTTAAATTAGAAAACAAAAAATATACAACAAAAAAATGCAAAAATTAACCTGTGCTTCTTCTGATGTTCCTTTAGAAGTTCCCAAAGCCACTTGTAGAGCGGGCAATATTCTCGGAAGGTATTTATTTAAAGATTCTCCAGCCACAGACGCTAAAATAGATAAAGCTTTTGTGTTAGCAGGTGGTGCTGTCAGCTGCGGCACTAAATATGGTAAAACGACCCTCGACTTGATTGCCATGACCTGTCTGAGTCCATCCAAAGTCCACTCAACAATATCTGGATCATCATCGTTCTAAAAAAATATAAATGTACTGCTTTTCCTACAAAACTGTCACAATTAGTACCAATTGGTTAAGCATAGTGGGTAAAATATCGTCGAGAGCTCGAGTACCGACTGTAGAATGCAAACTATCAAATGTTTTTGCAGCTGCTTGTCGGACCTCAGGTAAAGGATCGCATAAAGCCTTCCTAACAGTTGGAACGAGGGAATTCACAAAGGTCAAAACCATTTCTTTTGACGTAGAAGCCATGATTTCAGACAAACCGATACAAACACCTTGCCGCTGATCGGATTGATCCGACTGCAATCCTCGTTCCAAAATTGGGATTATCTCTGGTAAGACCCTTTCACCCAACTTCCTCACTAAATCACCCAATGTACGTGCTGCAACCTACAAAAGTAATAGTTCAAAAATAAAAAAATAAATCAAAATCAAACTCGATTTAACCTGTCGCTTGTCGTAACTATCGCTGGCAAGACATCCCAAAAGTAAACCAAATAATGTGGGTAAAATTTCTCTTAGTGTACGAGGAGTATTTGTAACAACCACTTTCCAAACGTGTAAAGCTGCTTGTCTAACCATGAGAGCAACGTCCGATCTACCCATATATAAACCTGCCAAGACCCTATTACGCCTTTCTCCTCCTAACGAACTAATAATTGCCAGATGGGACTGTTCGGTACCAAAATTATCGTCTTCGCTTGCAGTTTCAGTACTCATCTTACCAGTTACACCAGAAATGCGGTAAAGTAGATCTCCAAGTAATTGTACCGAACTAAAAGTTATAAATAAAGTAACTACATTTGAACATTTTTATAGTAATAACAAAGTACCTGTAACGAATACGCCAGTTATCATCAAACAATCCTCTTTCCAATTCGGGTAACAATAATAAAATTGCAGAGTCGGCGTAAAGAGTAACAATTCTTTGTCCAGCTTTCAAAGCCGTGTCTCTAACATATTCGTTTTCATCTGCCAGTGCTTTCAGGATGGGGTTTATAATTTGTCCAATATAAGGCATGAACTCTGCTTGGAAAACAACCGGCATATAAATAAACATCATTATGTAGCCATCCTTAACGTGTGGTGCAATGTCTGTCCGTTCTGCTGTTGCAATAATTTCTAAAAAAAATTAAGTTTTAATTAACTTTATGTAGATTAATTAAATATTTAAAACAAACCTGGCATTAATTTGTGTAGCTTTTCAACACCTAACCCTCCTACAACTTCAGATAACCCTTGTGCAGCACCAGAACGATCAACTGAGCTACTTTCAGATGTGAGGGTTTGCATAAGCCATGGTAGTAAGTCTTCAAAACTGGATTCTCCCATTCCTCTTACCATAGCACCAAGAGCTCGAGCACTCACACTTCTAACCTCTGGTACAGGATCTAATAAGGAAGTTTTTAAACCGGGAATGATGGTGGGTAAATATGGAGCTAAATCTTTTTGATCGGTTAAGGAATACATATTTCCAATAATTTGTGCTGCCATTTTACGTGTCTCGGTTGATCTGTCAATAAATGCTCGCTGTACTACTGGCATTATGAGAGCCAAAGATGGAGCATCAATAAAATGGACAAACTGCGTATCTAATAAGGTTTGTAAGCAAGCAGACGTTTTGTGTGAAGGATCCTGAAGTGCGTTAAGTAGTACAGGTACAATTGCTGAAAATAATTTTTAAAGTAATTAATAAGAAAAGTACAAATGATGGGCTATACCCAACACTTTTATCGTTTGTCATTTACGTTAGTACCAAATAGCGTTAAGCTCCCATCTGAAAACATGTGAATGGTGGTGACTCGCAAGAATGGATTAACAAGATTCTATTTTTTTGAATGAAATTTTTAAATGATCTTAAAAATGCATTAAACTAACCTTGAATTTCAGGATTTCTAATAACCGATCCAATAACTCTCAAAGCTTCTGCACCTGCTTCCTGTACCTTCATGTGCGAATCACTTAAAACTTCGATCAATTTGGGCACAATACTTGGTAAACATGAAGACAACTGCTTCGGTGCACAATAAGCCATGGCACCCAATAACTCCACAGATCCTAAAGAGATTTAATTTTTCAAAATTTACTATTTTCATGAAATCTCATATGAACTTACCAGTCTTAGTTCTCCATGAATCCTCTTCTAAAGCAGCTAAAAGTGATGGTAATACTAATTTAACACCATGTCCAGAAAGTTTGCCCATGACAACTCGGGCACAATCATCGGTGGCATTACGAACATATTGACTGGAATCTCCAAAACATAAAAGAAGGTGAGGTAAAACATGCACTATGTAAGGTTCAAATAACCGTCCCAACATTTGACATAACATTTCGAAAGCGAATAAAGCACCTGAAAATCAAAATTTGAGCATTTCATCGTTTCACGCTGTCGAAAATTACCTTCTCTGTGTTTGTAATTCTTTTTATCTTGAATTGCTTCGGTGAGTTTCGTCATAATATCCAATTGTTTAAGTGCAAGAATTCCCATACCTTTCACTAAACCAGCTAAACCATACGCTGCACCTTTTCTATCACCAAATTTGTCGCTTTTAAGTAGTTGATGTAGAAGTTTGTTTACTAATCCTGGAGCGTCATCTTTCACAGATGAAACCAACGGAGGTAAACAATTTGCCACAGATTCTTGAACCTATTTAAAGAGGTTAAAATTAAGGATAAACTAAAATTTTGGAACTTGCCGTTTGAGAAGGTGTAGACAGAGCTGAAAGGAGTCTCATCACAATGGGTTTAATTCTAGGATCGTCTTTTTCTAAATGTTTGGCCAAGGATCCCATAAGAACAACAACAGCTTGCTTGATTGCATCAAATTGAGCAGACTTGGAAGACTTATCCATGAAGTTTTCAAAGATTGGTAGTAGGGTTGAAACGTGGTCCTAACAAACAATACACAATAAACTTGCTTTCAAGTTAAAAAATAATTTTACCTTTCCATGTAAGTCGACAATTTTTAAAGAAGCAGCCAACATAACTTTGCGAACTTTTTCTTTTCTATCGCCAAGCGCTGTAGATACGAAAAATTCTATCAGGCTTCCAATTATGGTTGGATCAATTAGAGGAGCTAAATTGGTCAATGCAAGAGCAACACCACGACGTGGACCCCAAGTATCAATTGGTTTTTCAATTTCCCTTCCAAACTCGTCTAGTTTCGGAGGTATCAAATCCAGTCTTTCTTTATAGAGTGAAAGAAGACTTTCGACAATTGGTTTTATTTGGTCCCTATCATCTTCTATCAGAGTCGCTAAAGCTTCTGCTGCAGATTCTTGAACGCATTCTACCGGATGCTCAATGTCTATCATTAAATCGTCGTAAAGATAACTGGGAAAACTCAAGCTTGCATTTGTCCACAATTTGTTGGCCAAGTTCCTAAAATCTCAGTGTAAGTGCGTTTTTATAAGACAACAAAAGAGAGGTCACCTGTTCTCTTCATTGCAATCAAATTTAGCAATCCAAATTCGTTTACTAAGTTTCAAAGCAAAGTCATAATTATCACCGTATGATGGAATTGACGAAATCATAAGAGAGAGACCTCTTAGCGCTGAATCTCGAACCATTTCTTGCGGATTTTGAAGTGCACTTAACAAAACATCTAACTCGTTCAAAGTGGCTACGGCACAATTTTCTTCGCCACTTGCAGAAGCAGCCACATCCAACAAACATGCTTCCGTTTGGGACTGATTGCGACCTGATGTTGAGTCTAAAAAGTTAATTTTTTAATAAAAATGGTAATAACCACAAGAGCTAATGCTGTGTGAATTAACTCATAACATACTCGAGCTCTAGTGGTTGTGATATAATTTTGCAACAAAAACTTACTGATGAGTTCCACAAGAACCTCAAACATCTGTTGCCTAGGTAAATACTTAGGATGGTACAAGTCCAATTTTTCAAGTTTTTGACCCCTTAATTTAGAATGTTCAGATATCACTTGTAAACAATCTTTAAGTAATGTTTCTTTTTGATTCCTAATTGGAGATAACAGAGCAAGTTTTATCAAATTGAATGAATAACAAAAGCTAGGGCTGGTTAAATGCTCCCGTGGCTTCCTTTTTAACGTTTTTTGACAGATCAAATTAATAGTTCTAATTGTAGCCGTTGTTAAATCTTCTTCTTCCCATGCTAAATCTAAATCACACTGTGGTTTTAATAAGCGCAAAGTTACGTTAGCAATCAGTTCGCCTAACGAAACAAAGTTTTCATAAAAAACTGCTTTTCGAAGGTCAACAAATAACTTGGTTAAATAGGGAGCTGCAACTGGCGATTGCAAGTTTTGTAAAAGATATGGCAACAAATCTTTGTAGTACAGTGACAATTCAATAGGGTTCCCCTTCGATGACGCTTGTATCAACGACACACTTTTAACTACAATAGAATTTAACTAAAAAAAATTTGTTAAAACAACTAAAATTATTAGATAAACTAATAAATTACTTGAATTAATCGATCCCTTATAACTTGTTCTTTTAGTTTTTGATTTTTAATCGCTTCCAGTTGCTTTGGAGTATACTGAGGTTCTTTAACCTTGCCATCTTTCTTCTTCTTTTCTTCTAACTCCCTCCTTAATTGCATTTCTTCTAATTGATCTTTATAACTGTAGGCTTTGCTTTCACGTTTCATGTTAATTTCAGTGCTGTTTTGTCCACTAAAATAAAACAAACTTTTAGTTTAAAGTTTTTACGTTACGAAAACTTACTTTAATAAAACGGTTTTATCATAAAGTTCCCCTTCGGGCGTCAAATATGTAAAGTATTCGTCTTTAGTTACTTGAGTTATACTTGAATTACTCAATTCTTGTTTAACATTTTCAATAACATGTTGTAGGATGACGCTACCCCCCAATTTTACAATCGTAGCTAAAGCATTTTCATAAATCTGAAACATAATATAAATTTTTGTTTTGTCCTAATATAAATTTGCAAGAAAATATTTGATTTAAAAAGGTTTCTTTGAAAAATCATTGAGGGATTCAATTTTAGTCGTTCCGATTTTAATATTTAATTTCCCGAATCTCTATTTCTTCCAAGATGATTCAATTTGAGCATTTCATATAAAATAAATCAAATAGTTTTGTATTACATAACATAACTGACTCAAATTGAAAACCCACCCTGCTTCAATTTTATGAAAAAAAATACTTACAGGAGTAGCAGAAAATTCGTCAATAAGTAACTTCTTCAAAGAATCTACATGTTGCACTACAAAATTGCGTGGATTTAAACCAAATTTCTTAACAATTTTGACCCATAAATTTGGCACTAAAGCATTAACTGCAGGATGATGACATGGAAGTAAGGCGTCAAGCAAGATATACTGAGAATCTTCTGTGCCCTGAGATGTTAGACATAACGTCGAAATGCACTGCGTTAGCACATGAGGTGACACATCACCGTCAATCGGATCCCGATTATCGCTTTCATTTTTTTTCTAAAAATACCCAAGTTAAAAAAAAAACAAACATTAAGAAAAATAACTTACCCATATTTTTACAGTTTCCAAAAATGTAATGAGTTCTCTAAGCAAACTTCTCGAGAGTAAAGCACCACCAAGACCACTAACCAATCTTTTTGCAGAGGAGATACACTTTTGTCTGGTAGATGCAGCACTCGTAATTAAACAAACTAAAACTGCTCGATGTAATGGTTTAGCGCTACCGTTCAACCTCTCCGAGTGTTCAGAAAGTAATTTTTCACACAATAACATCACATACAATAAAGCTAAAATCGAAAAATGATTATATTTTCATTTAAAAACATTTTAACCAAATTTACCTTCATCGGTAGCAGTAGATAAATATTTTTCAGACACAAAAACTTGTTTATCCATGTCAAATAATACAGAAGACAAATTTAAAAACGTATTTTCCTTATCATTTTGTACAGCAGAAATTTTTAACAACAAATACGCGGCACACAAACCTTCGGTTACAACTGCAGCTTGAGTAGGTTGACTAATTGCACGTTCGATCGATTTTTGCAGAGTAAGAATTAAAGGAGTTGCTTGTGCAATCGTATTGGATTGGAAACAAGCTAACATGCATTGGATGTAAGATGTCCTTACAGCAGAAGTTGACGATTTAAGTGCCATTCCAGACTAAAAAATACAATCAGTTACAATTAATTAAAACAGTCATAAAATTTACCTTAAATGAATCAACAACTTTTTTAGGTACTTCGGTGTTAAATTTAGCAACCCACAGAGATAACATGTGCAGAGTGTGACATAAAGTTTTCTCGTGTACTTCCACTTCTAAAACTTTAAACAAATAATCGGTTGCTACCAAAGCCAATTTCTGTGAACTAGTGCTGGTGACTGCGTTGTAGCTTAAGTTTCCAATGCCCTAAAATATTTTATAAATTAAAGTGATTTGAAAAGCAATGTTTACTGCTATAGAGAAAAAAGAATCCGACTCGATATCACGTGTACGCCGTGATTAGGACTTCAACAGGTGAAAATTGTGAGACCCAAAATTCATCCTATTTTGATATATTTTATTTCATTATTTATATGGATGACGAGCCACAGCAGTGGAGTGATGTGATCGCTGGTTGAGTATAGAGCGGAAATTCTGGGTTCAAATCGCGGATTGCACAGAATTTCTTGGCTCGGCCTTCCGGTGGGCATCTACACTCTGTGATGATCCCTGATATTTGTGTCGACGTCATTACCGTTGATACGGCTGCGTCACACACGAGAGTTGACAAGACAGATTAGGTAGGCAGGGAATGAAGCCAAGGGCCTTTTAGGCCTGTAGAGCTATCATGTATGTATATGGATGATGCACATGAATGGATTAACGTGCCGATAATAACTGTGTGACATTTTTCAGAAGTGATGTTTTCAAAGCTGGTCCAATATTGGATTTTACAATTAGCATCTAGTGAAGTCCTAATCATGGCCTCCACGTTTAGTGATAATCGATCAAATCGGTGATATGGCGTTGGGATTTTCCCCTTATGAGTGTAACTAATGTTTTGCCATTTCAAAAACGAAAATTAGAGTTTGAGAATCCCCAAATACTATCTTTGATTTTACAATATTTTAATAAATAAATCAAAAAGTATTTACCTGTAATACGCTAATTTTGTGATCGACATTGGTCAGTTTTCCATCTGAACCATGAAAAACAGCAGAAACTTGCTTTAAAAGTGCTTCGATTGCACTGGAATCACTGCACTGTTGAGACAACAATTTTAATGCAAGTGCTGACTCTTCTCTGGTGGAATCATCCTTTGAATGCAAATTTGCTAAAAATTAAAACAATACAATTCTTTCCTTTGTAATAATAATAATCAGTTTGATTTCCAACAGACAAACCCAACTACAAGAAATTGGAAATGAGTTAAATACTGGAAAATCCATGGTGTATGCAATTTGTCCACATTAGCCCCAGTCTCCCCAGTACTAAAATTAAGCTTAATTTCCTTAGCAGAGTTGCCACAGAGTTCTAAGCAAGAAGTGAGTGAAAAAAGTGTGTATATTTTCAAAAAAGTGAAGAAAAGTGTACAGAAATTTAAAAAAAGTGACAAATAGTGTAAAAATATTTTACTTCGGGCAGTAACGTAGCAAGTCAACACCACAGATCCTGGGGCAAGACCACGGTGCAGAAACTCAGATAGGAAAGTTCGGTCAGTGTACTTTTAGTTCTCGACCATTCTGAAGGTGGCGCTATTGTGAAGTTTTATACAAAAGTAAACAATAACATAACCTATATTTAAAATGCAAGCGATTAGTGATGATTATAACAGTGAAAGTAGTTAATTTGTGTAATTTAAATATAGTGGAATAAAACCACGGTGCAGAAACTCAGATAGGAAAGTTCGGTCAGTGTACTTTTAGTTCTCGACCATTCTGAAGGTGGCGCTATTGTGAAGTTTTATACAAAAGTAAACAATAACATAACCTATATTTAAAATGCAAGCGATTAGTGATGATTATAACAGTGAAAGTAGTTAATTTGTGTAATTTAAATTTAAATATAGTGGAATAAAATGTAAAGGTACGTATACATATAACACTTATGCAGTTGGCAATAAATAATTACATGCACCTACTATGATCTTATAAAAAAATATTGTTAATGTTTGAGTGTTATAGAAGTTGACAAAGTCTGCTAAATAAATTATTATCAAAACTGTTTGTATTACCGTCTACAAAAACGCTGACTACTTTTCTAAATAGAATACCAATCAAACCAGGAATTAATGAATACCTATTTCAAGTGTTGGCTAGCAAAGCAAAATTTTTTCAAAGGGAAACTCTGAAGTATTGTATTTTAATGTTTGATGAAATGGCTATATGCCCAAATATTTCATATTGCAAGAAAAGGGATATTTTAGAAGGTTTCGAAGATTTTGGATATAAGAAGACTGAAAAAATAGCAAATCACGTGCAGGTACCTATTGAATATTTTAAAATTAAATTCAAGTTTAAATTTTTTTAAATTTTAGGTGTTCATGATACGCAATATAGAAATGAGATGGAAGCAACCTATTTTTTACAACTTTGTAAGTGGTGCTAGCAGCAATTCAGATATAAGAAACCATTTTAAAGCTATTAATTACAAAGTTAACTGAAATTGGTTTGATCGTAATAGCAACAGTTTGTGATCAAGCACCTACTAATGTAAAGGCAATTAATCTTTTGTTAAATGACACCGAAGAAAATTATAAGAAACGAAACAAGGAGATGAAAGGAAAATTTTTTGAAGTTGCAGGTACTCGTGTAATACCTCTCTTTGACACTCCCCATTTATTGAAGGGTATTAGAAACCAACTCTATTCAAAGAATAATTTAATATGCAGTATAGATGGAGTTCAAGTAACTGCTAAGTGGGAACATATCCGTAATGCATATTTAATAGATCCTGTGTTGGGCAAACTAAGAATGATGCCAAAAATAAAAGATGATCACATCGATCCAAAGAATTTTAAAAAAATGAAGGTCTCTTTATGCACTCATGTATTGAGTCACTCTGTTTCTGCTGCCATTAAATCTATAGCCAACAGAAGTATGTATTACACGTTTTTAAGTAGTATTTTATTTAATATTTAGTAGAAAAGCTTCATAAGTTTATGTCTTATTTTTTAGAATGCAGTGTTACATTAAATAATAAAAGAATAGATTTGCCCCCAGAAGCTACACAAACTGCTGATGTGATTGAGTTCTTAGACCAATTATTTGATAGTGTTAATGGTTACGGTTATGATAATAGTAGTTGAAGGTAGTAAGGGGGTACTGAAGCGTAACTTATAGCCTCTCTTACTCAAATGTCAACCTTACCTAGCAATACAAATAAGGCTCTGGCGACCGAGTATCGGCGGAATAACCGTATTGCATCAAATACATTTTTTGTTAGTTCAGATAGGCCACTTGAGCTTGGTGTGCCAAGCCAACGTCTATTACTAACAAAATAGAAAGATGTTATGATGCAATTTATATTTGTAAATAAATGTTTTATAATAATTAGTAAAAATAAAAACTGTATTTTAATCTGTAATTTAATCTTACTTTTCTTAAATAAATATAAATTTCTATTAAATTTATCTCTTTTGTTATTTATGGTACATATTCCTACTTTATAGTAATAGTATGAGTTATTTCATTTATTTTTATAGTTAAAAATGTAGTATTAAGATATTAAATTAAAAATTATGCAAGGCAACATTCAAACAGAATTCTTCTTTCCTTGCTAGGTATGCAACCAAGCAAGCACATTAATTTATTTGTCAAATTTAGTTCTCAACCATGTTGAAGGTGGCGCAATTTTAAGACTGTCTGAACTTTTAACATGGGAGTTTCTATTCTATTTATATCTATTATTCTATGGGCAAGACCCACAGCAAGCCCCCTTTTTTTAGAATCAGTGTTTCGAACTGCTCTTTAGGCATTTGAGAACTTTTTCCCAAAATTTTTTTTAAAAGATCCTTTTTTGACTCCCTAGCTAAATTTGCGAACCAAAACTTGCAAACGGTTTAATTTTTTTACACATTTTGTACCTCTCAGCATTTTTTTTTCTGAAAAAATTATTTTTAAATTACCTTTTTTAACCAGTTTACATTTCCTCCAAGCAAGATGCGTACTACTCCAATATTTGTTCTGTTCCTACTGCATATAAATGGCAATACCTCTGCCTTTCACAAGAAATTACACTCTAATATGATTGCTTAATTTTCTCAGAGGCCCGGCACCACCTCCTGCTACGTCACTGCTTTTGAGCCTATAGGAGTTCACAAACCGTATGCTTTTGCATACCGGTAGTTACGCCACTGCTGACGCGCATGAATGAATTTATGAGATTCTTTATTTTGCGTGTACAGAGGTGTCAAACTCATTCCAGCCGTGGACCACTTTCTCCAAGCAAAATTTTTACTGGTGGCACAAATGCAAGGTATATAGATTATAAGGTATGATCTATATGTGAACCAAAACTCGTCTTGTACTGCGCATAGTCACGTAGAGTCCGCCATATTGAATTATTAAGATTTTAGATTAATAGACTAGATGGCGCATAATCATATCTTTTAATCTATATACTTTGATTGGCCCAAGTAACTTATAAACGTCAAGGTAGATGTCGATACTGTCTATTTAAGTCACGAGCAGTCCGCCATATTGAATATTTTGACGTTTAAAGATGCGCAGTATCATACCTTGTAAATCTATCTACCTTGGCACAAATGATTGTTTTACTCCTTTCCTCATCTCATTTTTTCCTCAAAAATTTTTTTGAATGACTTTTTTTAACTCTATTTCATAATTTTACTTGTTGGTTAGCTAGTCTACATTTGCTTCAAGCAACATGCGTCGACAATTATTTTTAAAATTCTAGTTGCTGAATTTTTAAATGTATCAAAAAATTTAATTTTTGTAAGGGTGACTTGTATAGATCTAGTTTAAAATTTTAAACTGTAGATTAACCAATTACAATAGTCAAAATCCGAGTTTAAACCATAGTTACCGGTTAAACTTAAAATAAAAAGTCAACCTAAGTGAAATTGTAAAAAAAAGTGAAAATAGTGAATATTTTTTAAAAAAGTGAAGAAAAGTGTAAGATTTTCAAAAAGTGAATAAAGTGTATCTGTGGCAACCCTGCCTTAGGTAAAATCTGAATCAGTTAAAATTCAGAAAATAGGCCCCCCCCCTTAATTATGAAATTTGATGTGACTGTCTGCCGTAAAAGTTCACATGGTGTAGATGTCAAGAGTAGAGGGTAGATCTTGGCAAACAATTCGTTTGTTCAAAATATTATATTTTTACTTTCCTATTTACGTAGTAAAAAAAAGTATTGTGATCGAGTCAAAAACTAAGTTCACGTAGACACATCAGAATTTCGACTGAAAGGTACCATTTTGATCGTAAACAATTTTTGGAACTATATCTAGATGTGTGCATTTTTTTACCTATGACTACATACAAACGCGGAATTTGGTTAAAATCCCTTCATTAAAACCTTATTTCGTTTATTTTTTAATGAAGCGCGTGAAGGGATTAACGAGATTCCCATAGTCTTTAAAAGTTCCTTTATAAAAAATGACAAAATATTAAATGGTCATTCAAAATATAAATGGCTATATGTCTCAACGCAATTGCTCATCAATAATTTGAGAGCAGATAAAGTTCCAATTTATGACTTTTTGATCAGACAAAACTACCATAATATGAAAAAATACTTACTTATAAATATTTTTCCTATATCAACAGAATAAGCACTCAAATCCAAATTAACACCCGATAAGACTAGGCCAACGCACTCGATGATTATTTCTGGATTTCTCAACATTGCCCTTTGAAGGGCGGGAAGGAGCATGGTTTTAAATTGGTCATGATTAACCTTCTTCAGTAGTGGATAGCAAGCAATTATGACAGACTTTAAAGGTTTTACTTTCGTACTAACCAAAGTTTTGATGAAAATATCTAAATAATCCCCCTGTTAAAAAATTGAGTTAGTTTGTAATATGAAAATTAGTTTAAATAAACACGCACCAGACATTCTTGAAACAATTCGTCACCAATGCTAGCAGTGTACTTAATTAAAGTCGATGTCAAAACTGGTACGTAATACAACTGTTCGAGTTGTTTCAAAGTGGAAAAGAATAATTTGTAACTTCCTGAGACTTTCCATAAGTTGAACAACTAAAAATTTAAAAATTGTTTTTTAATTGAAAAAATTTGGAACAGCAAAACCTACCATACTATCTGCTTTATTTGACAGTTTTGGTATTCCTGCTGATACAACAGCACTTAATAAAATTGCCTGTGCTGTAATAATAGATAAAATTTCATTTTTTGATAAATCTGGTTTAGCACTGAATCCCACAAGAATTGACCAACGAAGTGCAACTAAAGCGGTTCGAGCAGTACTCTCACTAAAATAAAACTTATTAGAAAAAAGAACCGTTGAAAAAGAAATTACATACGTAGCACTGAGATTTTTGTATTGGTTAGCTATATCCGTTAGTACAGGTACCATACTCTTCACTGTCCATAGCGGATGATGTTTTATGAGTTCAGAAATTAAGTTCCGTACCAACATCTGGGAAACACCATCGTGGTACCTTAATAGTGTCAATTGAATCGCTTTTGAAATACCTCGCACGATATTCTCGGTGATTCCTAAAATTAGGATTCCGTTTAAGGCACAGAAACGTAACAGATTTCACTAAAGTTTACCTGGATGTTGTAAAACATCGACAACATTGTTGATAACCTCTTTTCGTACGTTTATACTAGAACTTTGTATTCGCAACGGCAAATCTTTTAGCGCCTTTGCTAACTAAAATAACGTTAAATTAGTAGATAATACTTGGAACAAATATATGTAATTCATTAAGAAATGATAATTATACACGTGAAACTCACCCCTTCAGTTTCTGCCATTTCTGAAACTAATTTGACATTTGACACAAAGCCGGTAATCAAAGTGGGTTCAGTGGTTCTTAAAATTTTTATCTAATTTGTCGTGATAAGATTTGATAGGTCGATTAGTGAAAAAAATTAAAGCAAGAGTTATCGATTACGTCAATTTGCCAACCGATTAAAATGAAAAGTTCCAAACAATTCCAAAGGGCAATTAACATAATTTTTAAAATAAATCTGATGTTTTCTCGGTTACCAGTAGCGTTGTCAGCAAGAAATTGGGTTCCTAGCAGCCGGTTTTACCACCTCTTGCTAACGCTGTTGTTGTCGACTACTTGTTAAGCGTTAACAACCACTTAACAAGAAGTGGTAAAACCGGCACTAAAGCTTTTAAGTTGATCATTTTGTGATTAGGTCCTACTTTTTCTGAAAATAACTTCACCTGCGGCGCCGTTTTGTTAGCATTACTGTCTTTTTCACACATCTTAACCCTCCCCTTCTCATGAAGTTCTGGCTATACTACTGATCCAGGAGTATTTGGTCTCAAAATTCATTTAAAATGGTCTGTAGTAGAGATGAATGCGGGACAGGATATTTAGTCTCAGTCCCTCGCGGGATGGACTATTTCATAATTTAACTTATTGAATTCCTTCCCTACATTTACTCTGAGCAATATGCTTTAACAAAAATATCAGAAAAGTTTATTCGGGCTGCATATTGTATAAAATAAATCAAATGCGGGATCCCGTCCTGCACAGGACTAAATATATGAAGGGCCACCGTAAACTTCCCGATAACACAGCATATGGTATGGTCCTAATTATGGTGGTATAAGCCAGAGGAAAAAGGTAAAAAATATTCAATTATTAAAGTTCCTAAAATTTTTATTAAATTGGGGACGTTAACACTTGCAACAAAAACAGTTCATACATTCAGCAATGTTAATTATAAATCTGTTATAAAAATAAATAACAAAATTTTATGATTTTTAAATTTTTCTTAAAAACCAAACAGTAACCCTTGTGAGATTGAAAAATAATTTTCTAATTTAACCAAAGTGCATTATTAAATAATAATACTACAGCTCGTCTTTATGAAGTAAAGTATAACGATTTTTAGATGGAGCCAATTTTTTAAAAGTACTTTCTGGAGGGTTAGTAGCTTTGCCATTCACAATTTTGATTTCTTCTGCTGCATCACCATCAGGCCCATAATGGAATTCTCTGTGTAATTTACCAGAATATAAGTCGCTAATAAATTCTTTAAGTTTACCAGGAATTTGCACGTCTGCAAATTTGGGAAACAGGTACATGTGCCGAAAACTGTCTATGGCTATCAACGGTAAATCGCTTTCGCTTTTTCCCAAGTGATGTAAAGGATGAGCAAATTTCTTACCATCTGCAGTCAGGAAATTAATATTTTCTGAAAAAATAAAAAGTGTAGTCATAAAAACTTTGATAGAAATTTTCAAAACTTACGCTTTTCACTCAACAGTTCATTTTTTACAATGTCATTGTAAATTTTTATGCTCTCCGTATCCTCAGGAGTGTGAAACAAAATGAGGAACGGTAATCCTTCCTCGGTCAGTTCTTCCGCATTTTCAAAAGTTATCTCTCTGACTAATGGAACGCATTTGTCAGATATCCAAACGTGCATTTCATCAAAGTTGGTCATACTTCCATTATATGTTTCGTCCATATCATTAGATCTATCTTGATTTGGTCTAAATACAATTACTGGCTGTCCTGGTGGGTGCATTTGTTGAGAAGCTTCACCAAATCCAACGTGAAATTGACAGTCATCTTTGAGATTTGTTGCAACACGTCTAAACATATTGTACTGAGGTTGATCTCTTCTATCAAAGTAACCTAAACATTTCAGATGTAAATAATCGAAAAAAACAATAATAAAAAAACAACTTACCAATAATAATCCACTTATTTGAATCTAAATTAATTAGTTCAGTTAAAGACGAAAATTCTTTAATAGGGTCTTCTAATTGCTTTTTAATAAAACTGGTAAAAGCTTCTGCGGAACGCTGACCTCGGAATTCACGTTTTGCAGGTTGTCCATTCCTAATTACTTTTAATGTGGGGTATTTTGTGATGTGAAATCTGGTAGCTATAGAGCCTTCTTTGTCGCAATCAACTTTGGCCATAACAACTCTTCCCGATTCGGGAAATTCTTCGTGCACTTTATTTGCAGCCTCATCGAAAATTGGCATTAAAATATTACTAAACCTACACCATTCGGCGTAAAAATTTATAAACACTAGTTCATTAGATGCTAAAGAAAAACAGAGAGAAATTAAATATTTTTGTCATTTTGTTAAATATTTTGTTATTACCTAAAGTATTATCTATATTTTGTTGTGTTAACTGCACCGCTCCACTGTCAGTAGGATTGTAAAATACGTATGAAACCTGAAAAGTAAAGAGTTGTTTAAAATTAAACAAAAATTATTCAAGATTTTATTTATAGGGAGCGAGAAAGCTCGTCGATAGCGCCTATCTATAACGTTAAAAAGTGAACTTTTTTCATGGGAGAGAAGAGATTTCTCGCTCCTTATACAGAATGGTTCATTTATCACAAATTATTAAATAAGTCCAAACAAAAAGTATACAAAAAAGAAGAGGTGACGACGAAACGCATGCATAAAAAAAGACGTAGATTTCCGAACGCCAAAACGTTTGTAATTGTAAATACATAGGTATCTTTTTTTGTTATACTCTGTTCAATTTTGTTATATGAGGTAGCTATTTTTGTATAAGGAAAATTCTTCCTTATTTTTTTTTATGGAATTCTGATACCAGAAGTACATAAAATCAAATATGATTATTATTATAGGATCTATAAAAGTTGTACAACATAAATTATTATCATAATCGATTATTTCAAGGAGATATGTAATATACTATACATAAGATAGTATAACCTTGGAGCTAACTTGAACCTAACCTAAGGCTTCCATTAAATGCCCTTTTGTAGCCCTCCTAACTTAAATTTTTTTTTTTATGGATTTAGAGCCTGTCTATGTAAAAATAAACCGTTTTAAAAAAAAATTCCGCAGTGTTGCAACGCCTTAATCAGGAAAACTATTCAAGATAAGGCATAATTGCGAATGAATTTATTGTGTATAAAATTTCCTATTCAAGAGTTAAAGACGGCATGTTTATTGTCTATCTTTAATAACAGGTGAAATTGAAAATTAAATTGCAATATATCATTCAATTGAATTGTTGTAATTATTTAAAATAATTATTTTCGAAAAGTGGGATTTTTGATGTCTGAATTTTTTCATTGTAGTCAATAGTTTACAAATTCTACCAGAAACAGGGTAAAATTTTTATACTACTGCAGAATTTTTCATAAGTGGTCTACCTTGTGCATTAAAAGATAGAGATTAAAACTGCATAAAAAGATGACATAATAATTTCAAATCTATAAATATTTATATTGAGATGCTTATATTATATTGAAATTTTTTATTTGTATTAATTAAATTATATTATAATAATATAAATACAATATGATATTACATAATGTAAATAAATTTCAATTCTCTTGTAGACTACCTGGCATATGCCGCCCTTAGTCATCCACACCATTTCAAGCTTTAATTCAGAAAGCAACACTTTCAGTTCAGAATAGCCAATACTTCCCACTTCACGACCGCCTATCTAGATAGCTAGGTCGTAGAGGTAGCCAGAAGAATTAAAGCTGATCAAAGGATTTTTTAAAGTTAAAAAAAAATGCCGGAAGTTTTGGCAAATCTAATTTACAATTGATGCTTTCTGAATTACAGTTGGAAATGATGTAGTGCGTGACTGATATGATTCTTGGGCTTTCATCCCCTCATTCACCCCACTGGCGGTTTCGTGGGGGGGGAGGGAAGTAATTAAATAAAAATAATAATAATTTATTGACGCCGCTACTGCATAGTAACTGTTAGAAGTAAATTTAATTTACGTCACTGGCACGTTCTTCGCCCACATCTACTGCGTCGGTAGCTCCTCCTTGCCGGTTCTTCCTAGTCCAAGCCAACTCTACCTTAAGATTTTCAAAAAAATATTTTTTTTATCCCATGTACTTTGGCTGGATCCACCCTCGTTCTTGATATGATAATATATTGTTTAAGTTTACCGTATCTCATGTCAATAAGATAAGTTAATCAATTTTCTACAATTTTCACTCTGTATTAAATTATAGATAAGTATCTGGAAACATTAATAAACAAAAATTGGAACACCTTTGGTCATCTTGTCATCATGTGGTTCTCACCGAAGAGAATTGCAATTATATGTGTAGGCCATAGTTGTTCAGTCTTTAGCCTGAACAATCAATGTTTGATGGTACATTCTGGTTCTGTTAGAGGGGTAACTTTACCCTAATAATATCTTATAGGTACATAATGTATGTGGCTTATAGCCACATAATGTATGTGGGCCAAGTTTTCAGTTGATTTATTATTACCCCAAGGATTGTAATACATTGCAAACCCATACATTGGTTTTAAATAATTAATGTGATGAAGTACTCCAATTCTGTACCCTAGAGGTAAACAGTCGTATGTCACATATTGTAAATTTTACAAAAATAGCAAATAATGTTAATCTGGCTGTTAAAACTAAAAGTTTTGTTATAGTTTTGTTAAAATCTCAAAACTTTTAATTTTAACAGCTAGATTAACATAAATTTTGCTATTTTTGTCAAATTTACAATATGTGAGATACGACTGTTTACCTCTAGGGTACAGAATTAAGAGTAACTTTGACCCAAGTTTTTAAATTAACAAAATAGAAAAAACCTTTTTAAGGACTTCAAGATTTAGTTACATTAAAGATCCTTGTTTTTCTTATAATACAAGGTACTTATAATGTAAATTTTCAACAGCCTTTAGTAGCAGAGAATCTAAAAATCATGTAAAAGTGGGACAAAGTTACCCCAGCTAACGGTTCCAAATTTGCCGTCTTTCCAGAAAATTTTTTCGAATGACCTTTTTTTTAAACCACATTTTACAATTGAACTTATTGAATCCCTCGCCTATATTTCATGTGTCACCAGGTCATTTGATATTGCTTTGAGGAGCAAATAATCGTTTGTAAAGATTTGATTTTTCACGTAAGAACCGCCCAGTTGCACCATTCTGTTGATGGTACGTGCACTTGACATAAACAATTGCAGAGCTGAACTACTGGAATAGAATACTAGCATATTGAATGTGTCGCTCAGTAAATAGGTTGAATAAGTCCCAAAGTTTTGACATCGTCCACAGCTCACATCGTTGCTTTAAAGATTGCATTATGTGGAGATTAAATGCACTTGCATCGAATTAAACTTATTTTTAGCATTGTTATATCTCATGATTTATGCTATTTTGTATTTATATTTATGTAATTTTATTGCTACTATGTATAATTTAGTTGGTTTATCCGTATATATTAATAAATAAATAAATATTATTTTTACGAATTTTTAGCCCCATTACATCCTCACTACATAATCTTCATAAAAAATTTTTAAAATCCGATGGAGAGTTATCGTCCTATCCCCAAAAAAGTCTTCATTTAGAAATATGATAATTCTTGTTTACATTACAGTTGACGAAACTGTAACTTTTTAATGTAGATTGTATTATTGTTATCATGCTTCGTATCACATAAAATTATTTGTAAGTACCGATTTTATTGTCATGTTAAATTATTTGCAATAAAAAGAGTTTAAAAAATTAATTAGACAAGCTTTTCTAACTTGAAATAATATTTACCTTGTACACTAATTTAACAAAGTCTTAAAAAAGGTTTTAAAATTGATAAACTTTGACCACCGGGTTTTCACTAACATTTGTAATTTCCATTGCTTATCATCCTAATAATTAAAATTATGTATAAGTATTTGCACGTAAATAGCGCTTTTTGTAGACAAAGATAATTTTTATTATCGCACTTACACTGGCAAACGTTTTTGTCGAATATTTATGTAAATAATCATTTAATCTGACGTTCGACCGAATATCCTAGGTTATGTTAAGGAAGAAAAAATTTATTATGCAATTATTAAGTGCTCGTTAATTACCCAGTAGAGTTTAAAATAATTTGAAATAAATTTTTATTAATAATCCTGTAGGTAATTATAAATTAAATGTAATATTAGAAGCGAACCGTCAAATTAATAACAAATATTAAAAATCAGAAAAATGAGGCTCAACTTACCAAAATATACGTTAATAGGGTGCATTTTGGGCTAAAAATTAATCTTAAACTATCCATTTTAATTAACTATTTACAATATTAACAAAACGATTGACAAAAGTGGACACACCGACAATTCCTGTAGTTGATATCCATTTAGGAGTTGACACCTGACAACCTTGCAACGTCGAATGTTTCTTACGTCGAAAAAAAAGTCTAAAGCAGTGATACTCAACCTTTTTATGCACACAGAAGCTTAAATTCATTAGAGATAATTTTGTGAAAATTGGGTAATAGAAAAGTAGTGGGAAAAATATGAATAAGAAAGTAGATAACGATAAAATTAAATATTTATTTTAAAACACTTAATCAAATCACAAACGTATAAAATAAATATGCTATTTGTTTAACTTAAAGTAAAGTCATTATTCATGCACGATTATAAACTGAAATTTATAGAAATAGTTTTTATATATACAATGTAAGGAATGCTTGTTTATTATTTACAACATTTACATTAATTTCATGAAAATCTTATTGTTTAATTAGATGCTAATTACTTTTAACTATATCTTCTTGTAATAATATAATTAAGTTATAGCTACCTACTTAAACATTTAAAATGATTGTATGTGTAAGTATGTACTTTCTAGGAAGGAAATCACAGAGGCACTACTTATATAGATCACAATGATATGCTTTAATTACGGATTTATGTATGTAGTATTTAATTGTATGTCAAGTTACCTATCTGAAAAATCATCTTTGTTTTCCTTTCAAAGAGAAAAGTTTTGCTTTAGTGAAATTGGCTTTGTAGATTCGTTTGATTGCAAAATTTTTAAAAATGTCGGAAATAAATTCTACCGCCATGGCTGTTAATCATGGCCATAGCTATTAGCCATGATCATTAAAAAAATATTTAAACAGAAAGACAAATTGAGTTTACTCAAGAAAATCTGGTACTAAAATTTGACCTCTTGTTGATGACCAATTTGCTC
Organism: Rhagonycha fulva; assembly: GCA_905340355.1. NCBI lineage: Eukaryota > Metazoa > Arthropoda > Insecta > Coleoptera > Cantharidae > Rhagonycha > Rhagonycha fulva. The sequence continues at coordinate 9,852,385 of HG996559.1, forward strand.
ATCCCCGACCTATTCAGTAATATAGGCAATTTACATTATCGATGATGGCGCCACCGGCACTACCAACATGGTCGTTATAGTGAGTATAGTTGATATTGTTTTGTATGTTATTGGTTGCCACAAAATAATAATACACGAATCATAAACATCATAGAAATAATATAAACACACGGACTGACAGCCAAAACATACTAATTTCACAAGTTCAACTTAACGACGAGTGGTGGCGTTTAGTTAATATAAATTGTAGTATCTAATGGTAAGTTGTAATATCTACATGAAATATGTAATAGTATGTACTACTTCGTTTTATACAGACCATGCATAGCTGAGCTAAAAAATTCTATAAAATTCACAATGCAATCCAAAAATTTCCGCTCTATAATTCAACTAGCAATCACATCAAGCCACTGCTGTGGTTGTTTTAAACTGTTATGAAATAATGCTTAATAAAATGCACTAAAAATTAATGATTTTTATTTATATTTAAACGTAATTTTCAAATTTCAAAGTTAATTTTAAAGCCGTTGCAGTGCGTAAACATTGTAAAAAGTAATTTGTACATATTCCTAAATAACATAGGCACTTTTAAATTTTAATTTTAATTAAAAATATAAATTGCGAACTGCCTTTTTCAATGGTTGCTGACTCGATGTACATACAATACACTTGTCGACGTTTGATTTTGAAGTCAAGTATAAAAATTTGCATGTTTTATATTTTCTCTAGAAGTTTATAATATAAATATACAGTCAAAATTTTAGTAAATTTCCAATCTAGGAGTACATTTCAAAGAGCTTTAGATCGATTTTAATCATTTCAGACGACTTCATATCTATTGTTAAAATAAAGATATAAACCGTATACTTTAAAATACCTAATCGCATTTCTTCTATAATTCAATCATTTTAAGATTCTGTAACGCTTTCTGTAAGCTGTTCTGAATATTACACACTTTTTATAAGTAAAATTACTAAATTATTAACTTAGAAATTAGGGTTTTCCGATCCTGACAATTACTAAAATCAGGAAAACCCGATTGCTAAGTTATTATTTTAACAATTCCAGATTTAAAAAGTGTGTAGAATTCAGAAAATGATTACTTAGACTATTTAAACTTACAGACACGCCTTGACTTTCAAGCAAAACATATGTAACGTCACTGGTGGGCTAAATGCTAAGATATACCTATATATACCAACTATAAGAGAAGAAAATAGTTTATTTTAGTATACCATTAATATAAATCTCGATACAATCCCACCAGTGACGTCACACATGTTTGCTTCAGTTTTTATTCAAAAAGAGATAAGGAAGAGCGTGTCTATAAGTTTAAATGTTTAAATTATTGGAAAATATTTAAGGTTAGGTATTTTAAAGAACATACTGTTAAAAATCAATTTTTAATGTCAAAACAGTAATGTAAATTTACAGAATAAATCTATGTAATATTATAACTTTACATAGATTTATATTTTATCATGTAAATTAGACTAATACATTAGACGTTTTCCACTGGCTTATTTTGATCTGAATTAACTTTTCTGAAACCACAATGCTTAATTGTTTCTTAGTTTAGAAAAAAAAAGTAGAAATAAATATTTTATATTTATATATATTTTTAATAAAACCTAATAATTTTTCAAAATTTTCCTAAAAGTTTTTTTTTAATTCTATTTCATGATGAAACTTGTTGATTGGTCCAAGCAACATGCGTCAACAATAAGATGACGGCCCACACGCCTCACGAATCATCGGTCCTCGCCAACATTTGCTCCGAGCAACATCTACCGGCAATACCACTACGTCCCACCGGGAAATTTTCCGGTAGCTCGGTGGGCATATCCGCTTCTGTTTTGTAGAAAATATAGTACTTTATCCGTTCATGCTAGTGTTTTCTTTTTTTTTTACATAAGGTAAATAACAGGAAAACTAAATTTGCAATTTTGATAAAAATTAATGGATCTTGGATCGCTCTAAAGATTAATAATTTATTGTTACTTTATTCATCAATTAAATCTGTTTTCATGATCTATAATGTATAAATAAGGGAAAGAAATCTTTACTTTTGCGTTTTCCTACGAGGGGCAAAAAAGACTTTGTGTGCCGGTAACAGAGTCGCCACAACAAGAAAATAAAATTTTAATCTTTAATTATACACGGAAATAATTGTCATTATTTTTTTCTTCCTTCTTGAGTCAACTTAACTAAAAAGTTAAATTTCTAAATTGCAAATTTTCTAATCTAAAATTCAGACTCAAAATTTTCAAAAGTAAAATTTTTTTGACTTATAAAAAAAAATAATTATAAAAATTGGGAATTTGGTCAACCTTTTAATCCGAAATTAAACGAAAGATTTGGCTTAAAGCTAAAATATAAATTCAAAATAACCTTAATGAGTGACCGCGATTTCGATATTATCTATACTTTACGGTAGAATTTACCTCCTCAATATTTCATTATACAAAAATAAATTACAAGAATTTTCTTTCATATTATTCCGTTAATCGCGTGATTAATTCAAATAGTTTATTAGGTCCTTTATGAGTTTAATTGTGCGATTTTTATGAAAATTTCTTTTTCATAACAAGCTGAAGTATTCTAGATGATTCCATAATTTTAGCAAGAGCACACCAATACTCTGGTACGCAAAAATCAATTGCGCTGTAATATTGGCACTGTGCGTTAACCTTAATTAAATATTCTAATTATGCCTAAATCAAGTTTTATATATATTTCACAATAAATTCAGTAAAATAAAACGGTACATTTGTTACTTCTTAAAAATTAATTAAACTTACAGTAATTAGGCAAATATCAAATTTCTTAAAATTTAATTTGTCAACTTCCTTTTCGAATTTAACAAGAAGCGATAAATTTGAATTAATTAAAGTAATTTATTATATAGTACAGTAAAAAAGGACGGTAGATCAAGTATTTAGAAATATTTGTTAGTTTAAATTTTAAAATTAATTTTAAGTATCAACCGAATTGTATTTACAAAGTTTTTTTGACGTGCTTAACGGTAAGAGATTAACTGCTTCGCAAACGTCGTCATCACGATTTTCGTTATCGTCAATCGTGCTAACGGGTTGCCAAAAAAGTGAACAAAGATTTTGTTCCTTTTTCTTATTACTACTTATTTCTACATTACTAATATCATCAGACTTCTTTTTATCACCTTTACTACTATTAACTAAACTGATTTGATTACATTCCATTGGATAACTTTGACTACTTTTAATATTGGATTTATAACATTTTGAACTTATTTTATCTGGATCGAACCCTAACATGAGAAGAACCTTTTTGGGATTTTCAGTGATGTATCTGTGGAAGAATTCCTCTGTTTCAGTTTGGGTGGTTCTATCCATTATAGAAGTTAAGCGTACGTTGGAAGCTGTTGGTTCTTCCCATCCAAATATTTCGGGTGGATGGGAAGAGCTTCGTGCTAAAATTCCATTACTACAGCTATGATTATTTTTTCTTGCAATATTTGGATTCGAATGTGCTGGATAGTGTCGAGAACCGTCCAACGATGGAGTTCTCATTTCTTGCAACGCTTGAATTGCACTCCGGACCTAAAAATGAGAAATAATGTTGTACTTATTGTAAAGGTTTGCCCAGACTACTGGAACTTTGTTTGGCGCCGGTGTGCCAGAGCCAGAGGCGCCTGTATACAAAAGTCACATGGCTAGTTACGCTACTATTAAAAAGCACCCTCACATAATTTAAAATTTACTTACCTCGGCACTTAAAGCAGCAACATCCTGGTGAAGTGATATAACTTGGCTATCTAATCTATCTACACTGGATCTCGTATTTTCTACATCGCTTCGTAATTCATAATTAAGACTTTCTAAAGATTCAGTTTTGTTATTATTAGGCACCACAACGCTTCTTTGTCTTTCCACCCTTTCTCGGAGAAACGCTAAATGATTTGTGGCTACGCCACCTAATCTTGAACGAGGTTTAGGATTTCCATCGTGGTAATCTTGATTTCTATAAAGCAAATTTAATTAAAAATTAAGTATAATATAGGAAATGCGTTAGACCAAAAAAATATTCCATTAATTTTAATCGAACTTTGCTAAACTAATGTTGTGGAAAATTAATTATATTCCAACAAAAGTTCTTTTTGATATTCATAATCATTGTTCAAATAAGAAAATTCCTTCTAGTTATAAGCTTAAAAGTGTAAGCACGATATTTAAAAAACGTTAATTAGGTTTCACAATTAAAAAAGTTTTGCAATTAGTTCAAATATGAAAGTAATAAATATTATCATTAAACCAATTATTATTGGAAAAATTTATAGGATTTTATTCTTGCTTTGGAGCGCTAAATTTAATTATAATTCATTTCGATAAAAGTTAAATAGTTATTAAAGTAAAACAATAAGAATAAAATTTATTTATAATTGCTGCGGAGCGAGATAAAAATGTAAGTTTCCTTCATCTCTTCCATCCGTATTTTGTGATATATAGTAGTCATATAATTATTTGCGCTTTTATTACTGTCTTTCCACCCACTTTCCTCCATAAATTTTTATCAAACACTTCCATTCTCAAATCATCAAAATTTGTTGGTCTTATTTGGGGTACGTGTTTAACTTATTTTTAAGTATGTACTTATTAATCTCTTTCCGATATTGGTGCAAACTTGAACACAGAAGTTTGCATTGCATGAATTGCCGTCATTAACATAAAAATCAGGGTTACAGCTCGTCTAGAGGCCAGTTTAGCAAATTACCTATTAGACGTTAAACAATTTATATGCTCACAGATCTAGCACTGCGAAGGAAACGACGCAGATGTTGGAAATAAACAGATCAACAGATCTAAAGAAAGTTAAAAAAGTTTTTGAACTAATTTGTAGCAGATTTGATTTTTGTAAACGTGTGCTTGAATGACAAGATAGATATAATTTAAATTTAGGAAATTTTACGGTTACTTTTGTAGATTTATTTATCGATGATGATTGTTCAGAGAATTCTATCAATATTTTTCTAATCAAGTAGTCGAGATGGAACTACCACAGTCGAGCTACCAAGTATACGCTATTTAACTAATTTACAAAAACGGTTAATTTTTTATGATAATTTTTTTTTTAGAATTCTTTTATTCCAGTTTTCCATTTGTTCAAAAGTAATATCTACATTTTAATTAATTGAAGCTAATAATCTTTAATAAAAGAATTTTTTATAATGTTAATTAAAGTAATTGTCGGTAAGCATTTCTCTAAAATGTTAAGCTTCTAAACTCCCCCTTGATTAGGATTCTTCAAACGAATGATTTTATTTGATTAACAAATAGAGGTATTTCTGCTGGTTTTAATGCGCCAAAATTTTTTAGCGCTGCAGGGAAGGCTAGGCATTAAATTTGTTTCTTGATAATATCTCGCATTATATTTGTGTGGGATTTACCTTTTAGTTAAAATATTATCGACTGTTGTTTATATTACAATACGATTGGGAATTACAAACATTTTAACTTTGGGTTGGGTCGTGCAAAAACTTAGAGGAAAGGTGTACAAAATCGAATCAGGAGTTCTTAAACTTTGTACCTGTTTTATTATAATAATTATTGTGCATTATGATAATTATTCTACCCAATGCAAATATTCTTTATTTAAATTAAAATTAAGGGAGTAGGTCAGTAACCTTGACTCCGATTTTAAAAATTTTTGAAGGAAGGAATGATAGAAAATGGTCCAAAAAGCAATAATAAAACAAAAAAATTTATTATTTAAGATTTTCTAAAATTCTACATGATGGAGTGATTAGTAGCGTACAAGAATATTTATTTAGCTGTAATGTAAAGTTAGCTCCGCCCACCTCGAATGAATAGGAACGGAACGTGTTAACGGTATGCATAACGTGACAAGACGTCCCGTTTTGAACGGGACCGTTCCATTTCTTGACTACCTGTTCCGGTGTCCCGACAATGAACTTCGGGACGCAAAATTGTCCTGTTTTCGGAAATCGCGTGCTATGTTGCTACCATAACAATGCAATGTTAGGATAAATATAAATAAATAACTAAACATTTCTAATATATTTTTTGGAGAAAGGTAAGAAACGTAGACACCGAAATTAAAATTTTACAATTGAAACCTCGATTTATTCTGAAAGAGCACATTTTAAATAAGAGACTTAGGTAGGAAAAACTGCCCTAAAACCACTAGTTTCTTCAAAAATCGAATTTAAAAAGCTCGATTTTCATAGCAAATTTTACATGCAGTCGCCCGTGATAGGTTGATTCAGGCATTCTGTCAGTCCGTGTGGGGTAATGTATAAGGGTGTTGCACTTTAACGATGGATTTATTACTTTTTCGCGTCGATCCTCCTCGTGCCATGGTGGTTTTCATCAAAAAGGCCCAAAGCGCCCGAAGGGTGTTGAGGGTCAATTTTGATGAAAACTACACTCATTATAAAAATACTCCTAGGCCCGTGGGTTAAGGAAAAAGAGGGATCTTTAAGGGGTGCAAAACTTGTTTTGCGTAGATTTTACAAGAACGGTGATTGTGCAAGGGAAAATTGACTGAAAGCACTTCTCGCTGCGCTCGAGCGCTTTCAGCCATTTTTCCGGCACATTTATTATTGAAAACCATGATTTTCGCTCGAAGTGCACTGTTGAAGCATCCTAATGCAAGTGTCGCTCCGGTAATCGCCTCTCTGCGCAAAGCTAAGACTAGTTCAATCCACACGGACCGACGACACAATGCCTAAATTCACCAATCCCGAGCAACTTTGCTTGAAATTTGCTATGAAAATCGAGCTTTTTTCAAATCGATTTTTGAAAAAACTAGTGGTTTTAAGGCCATTTTGCTCACCTAATTCTCTTATTTAAAATATGTTCTTTCAGAATTCATCGAGGTTTCAATCGTAAAATTTGCATTAAGTGTCTTTTCTTTTTTTTTTTCGTTTCTTACGTTTCTTACCTTTCACCTATTTTTTTTTAAATTTGTAATAATATAGCTAACTTTCGCTAAATAAATAATTTAAAAAGTGTTTTTTTTTGTCAATTTACTGATGAGTGGGAACTGAGGGGGGTCCCGTTTTAAGCCAAAAAATAAATAGTCACGTTAGGTATGCATCGCATTGCATGCAGTCACTGGCCCCTGCTCCGTCAAACAATTGAATTTAATTTATGATTTTAAATTGATTTATCGACTCTACGCCCCTTCCGCTCTGCTCAGAGAGGATTGATATCCCTGGGCCTATCTAACTCGCTAAAGGTGCTACTAAGAAAGAGATAGATCTCTCTTTTTCTCGACAAATTTAAGCCAAAAATACCCATAAAAAGTTAAATTTACTAAAGGTGCTCCGTTGGTGTCCACTCTTCGTAGATAAGAGTAAGTTTTGGTACAAGTACGGACAACAAAATGAGTCAATAGAGTCGCTTTTTGAACAAACTTGGAAACTTTAAAATTAATTATTAGCTAAGCTAATCGATATACAACATTCCTTCATGTCTAAAACGCTTTATTTTAATTTTATCTATCAATTTTCGTTGAGTTTTACATCGTTATCGTCCTAGACTTTAAATTATTTTTAAAAAGCAAATTAAATAATATTTTTAACATTCCTGAAAATTACATTAAATATAATTGAACAAAATAAATGAATTTTTATATTATTCCGTTGGAGTTCATCAAATTAGATATTGAATTATTCAAAGTATTTACATATGTTGAGTTGTGGTTTTTTGTAACAAACGGCCACAAGGTAAAATAACGCAATATCATGCATAACTTAATAACTATTTTGGTTTCTGTTGGATAAAGTAGACCAGGATTGAATACCTAGCGTAAATTATTCAATATTCATTTAAAATATGAATATTTTAAACTTTTGCCTGCGCCCATTACCCTCATCATCGAAGCGCCATCATCAGTTATACTAAATTCAGATTCTTTTATCATTCAAGTGACATATACGACCGTCCAGAATTACTTATTATTCATGTAAAACAGGAGTACGAATTGCTAATATCGAACTCGTACAACTAACTTGTGTATTTTTTTTACATTCTTACTTTTTTCAGTTTATTTAGTTTCGTAAAACATACATTCTAATTACCTTAACGAACGATCGATTTCGGTTTTATCTACCTATAATTATTTTAAAATCAATTTCTTCCGATTTCAAATTGGTGCAAGAAAATACAAATTAACTCACTCCTCTAACTTCTCTCCCAAAACATAACCACACCTTCAATTTATCTTCATGATAATCTAACACTAAGAAATGTAAAAATTAAACAAGTTCGAATCCAAATCGAGGATCACGATGAAAATTTATTCCTTTGCATAGTTACGAACATAATAATTTACCTTAATATTTCAATTTAAATACACAAGTATAATTGGAACCTGCCTGACGTGATATATTCATCCCTCGTTGTATGTTAATTGTATTAATTACATCCATTATAAGCTAATTAAGCATAAACTTAGCGTAACCGAACTAATTTAAACTTGTCCCAACCAAAGCAGCATTTCAACTATCTAAATATTATAATTTAATCAAGAAGTTTTAATAAAAGTACAACAGAACGCTGAATAAATTCGAAAGTTCTTTGTGATTCTATCATAAAATTCATTGTAAAGGCGAAAGTCTTACCATTTCTAAAAATTTTTTTGCATTAAATTGAATTTCCGTTAAAATCTCGTTAAGGTACACCTAATAGTTAGTGGAAGGTAAAAGCTGGCAATTTAAATTATTAGGTTACTAATTTTGGTTTGAAAACTTTTTCAATTTTTCTTGCGTACCTATAAGCAAAGATTCCGATTGCTGCGGTTTTCGCTAAGAACTCTCCCTTAGAAGTTGTTCACCGACAGGAAACAATCATTAATTAATTCTCTTTCGATTATACTTAGCCGAACAATTTTAATTAATTAGAAAATTTCCATTACATAATAAATTGCGTATCACGTAAAAAAGTTTTTATTTTTTACAGTTTGAAGTCAAAAATTAACAAAATAATATCTTACCTTATGTTGAGCTTTCTGGGACTGTTGGTGATGGCATGGAGAGGTGACCTATTGGGAGATAAGGGTGACGTTTCGCCGTCTTCGTGTAAATTTTCGTCATCTTCGCTGATGGATGGAAGAGTTAACGATGGAACACCGTTGACATCTGATTCTTGCTGTTAAGTAAAAAAGCTTTAATGTTTTGTAAACAAATTGAAGTGACTAACCTCGGCTTCGTATCCTTCTCGAACGTTAAACGTGAGATCGTGCTGAATATCGTTAGCAAACTCTTGTTGGTATTCTGGATAAAGCCGCAACACATCCACTAATCCCTGTGTATGGATGCATTTTAGATCACAGTAAGTTAGGGCTCTAACATCGCTACTGGATTTAACAATAATGTCGGAATTTTGCCCACCTCCTCCTCCAGCTCCCGGATTACTGGCATAATATTGTAAATACAAACTAATATCACTTCCAACTAAGTCTCCTTTTCCTGAAAGCATTCACAAGTTTCCCTTAAGCTTTACTTATTTACATCGAATTATTTACCTAAAATCGCAACTACCATGTTATTTTGAACAACTTCCATTGATCCATTACAAATGTAGTAAATGTAACTGAGAGCATCTCCTTTATGTATTAAATATTCTCCTGGGGCACAGAAATTAGTTCGAATGTGAAGCGACAAAAGTTTTAAACAACCTTGTGAAGCACCTTCGAATATTGGAAGCTGTAATATTTCCCGATGAAGGTGCATGGATACATCACCCCTCAATTCTTCTGGAAATTCTCTCAAGGTCTGAAATGTTTACATTTAGCATATTAAAATATTTTAAGGTTTCATCTTTCGTAAATGTAAAATTTTGGAAATTGAATAATTTTCTCATAAAAAAAATCCAATTAATGGATTGGCTATTTTAATGCTAAAATACCTAAAATTAATAAATAAAATAAAATACCTAAAATTGTTTGCAAAGCTTTAAAAGCCAGATTTCATAAAATGTAATAAATTATAATGAGGGATTCGACACGAAGCAAACATTTGCCAGCAAATAATACAAATTTTCAATAAAAGCGCGTGGGTGAGAAACAAATGTTAACGATTAAAAAAATTATTTCTTCTACCTTGTAAAACATTTTAAACTTTATATTCTTAAATTCAACCATAAACTTAAAATTCAAAAGTTGTTTTGTGATAAGTGTAAGCTCAAGTTAAATTTATTTCGTCGTTCTTTATTAAAATTTATTGAAGGTTCTGTGATGTGGTTATATCAACAAAATATTTTACATTAAGTGAAACTTTTTTAATTAAATCTGGGTATTCAAATTTCGAAAAGTTAACGTACTATTCATGTATTTTCTTTTTAATAATTTTTTTCTTACCTTTTTATATACAAAGAGTGTAAAATTTTAAATTAATTAGAGTACAAAAACTTTTTATAAATAGGGGTTGACAATAAAAAATTAAATTTAATTTATGCTTCTTGTTATAAGTTAGTAGGTACCTACTGTTACAAACTTTGTAATAAAATACATTTTTTTAAATCCAGCTTTGTCAAACTAATCAAAGTAATACTATGTTCGGATTATTTATTTTTCGGATTAGGAATATTTATTTAAAAAAATTGTTACTACAAAAAGCAAGTGATATTTTTGGTAAATTTTTATTTTTTTACTTCTACTTTATTTTTTATTTAAAATTTGTATCTTTATAATTAAAGGGTAAGTCAGGAAAAATTGTGTTCAGACCTTAGATTTTATTACTATTGTTCTCTGTTCAATTAGTTGTGGATTACGTTCAAATGTAATTTACTATTTTTATTTTTTTTTTTTTTTTTTTTTTTATTGACATCCTATAAATTTACAATCTGTTTAACAACAACATTTAGTAAATGGTTTAGCTTTTATATTGTCAGAAGAGGTTAAGTCCATTGACTTTACCATCATACATCATTACTTATATTACAAATATTTTGCAAATCTACTTGGAAGATCCCACGGGTGATTTCTTTTTAGTCTACGCTGTGTGTTGTTTATAAGAAGGTCCGTTGCCAGCTTATTTGGGTGGTAACTTAGTTTGTCTTTATATTTTTCACTGTGCACTTTTATTACCTCTTTCACTGTTTTCATTTCTAAGTCTTTGTGTATTACATCATTTGGTACGTACCACGGTGCGTTTACGATGGTGCGAAGCACTTTCGACTGGTATCTTTGGAGGATCTCAATATTTGAATTGCTTGCTGTTCCCCACAACTGAATTCCATATGTCCATATGGGTTTTATAATACATTTATATAACAGTAACTTGTTTTCTACTGTTAACTTTGAATTTCGACCTATGAGCCAGTACATTTCTCTAAACTTAATACCAAGCTGTTTCCTTTTGGACCAGATGTGCTTCTTAAAAGTGAGACGCTTATCTAGGTGCATACCAAGATACTTCACATCGTCAGTCTGTGGTAATGTGCTACCATTTAATGTTATTGGTGGACAATTATCTCTCTTTGTTGTGAAAGTAATTTGTACAGACTTTGAGTCGTTTGGTCTTATACGCCATCTCTTCGTCCACTTCTGGTACATATCTACACTTTCTTGTAGGTGAGCAGATGCTTGATCTTTATTTTTATGAGAAGACATTATTACTGTGTCGTCTGCAAAGGTGGCGGTTGTCGTATACTCTGTTGTTGGCATGTCTGCAGTGTACAGCAGATAAAGTACTGGCCCCAATATGCTACCTTGTGGTACCCCCGATTTTATTGGGTAGAGATTTGAGTATGATTCCCCATATCTGACTCGAAACATTCTGTCCATAATGTAAGACTAGAGGAGCAAATAGTATTCAGGCAACAATTGCTTAATTTTCATTAATAAGCCTTTATGCCAAACTTTATCAAAAGCCTGGGAGATGTCTATAAATGCGGCTGTGCAAAATGTTTTATTTTCAAGGCTTTCATTTATTTTTTCCACCACACGGTGTACTTGTTCGATAGTGGAATGGTGCTTTCTAAAACCGAACTGATGGTCTGGTATTACATTCTTCTTTAACAAAATTGGCTGGATTCTCTTTAGCAACAATCTCTCAAGCAACTTCGACATTATTGGCAAGAGGCTGATCGGTCTGTATGAAGTGGGTTCTTGAAGCGGTTTACCAGGTTTTGGTAACATGATTATCTCCGCCACCTTCCATTGTGCTGGGAAAACATTTAAGCGAAGAGCAGCATTAAATATGTAAGTGAGCAATCTCATGCCGTTTTCTGGTAACTCTTTTATAACCTTACCAGTGATGAGATCATATCCTGGCGCCTTTTTAGGATTTAAGTGTGATTTAACAACCTTTATGACCTCTTTTAGCTTGAACAATTTGTTTTTCTTACAACGAGGCTCTTCTCTTTCTTCAACGTTGTCCACCTCGATTTCTTCTTGATACGGTGGAAAGGGTTGAAAGACACTTGTCAGATGTACTGCAAAAACTTCCGCTTTTTCTTGGTCGCTTCTTGCCCATTTGCCATCTGTCCCTTTAATCGGCGGTACAAAAGTTGTTGGCCTCTGCAACTTCCTGACAGCTTTCCACAGTGAGTAATCTGTCGCTTCCGTTGGTGATAAGTTTTCTAGATAGCTTTGGATAGATTTGTTTTTAAGGTCATTTAGAAGATATTTAAGTTTTTCAGTTAGTTGATTTAGTTTAGTTTTATCATTTGGATGTCTAGTGATTTGCCATCTTTTTCTAATTTTTCGTTTTTCTGCAATAGCTTCTTTTACTTTGGGAGGACATTTTACTTCGTTTGTAGGAGTGTGTGTTGGAGTAGACAGCCAGGCAGCGTTTTGGATAGCAGTTGTTAAGCTTTCGACTGCGACAAAAAGATCAGCTTCCGATTTTAGTGGTATTGACAGGTCTATGTTTTCATTTACCAGGGTTTTATAGGAATCCCAATCGGTGTACTTGTTGCATAATGATAGTGGTTTATTTTTGTTTGCAACAGTAGATCTAAGTTCAATCAAGACTGGTGAATGATCCGACGATAGGTCAAAACAAGGGCTCGCCTCCAGGTAACTTCTTGCAATTCCTTTTGTAATGCATATGTCTAGAACGTCTGGATTTTTATTTCTATCCGTTGGCCAGTAAGTTGGGTGTCCTGTTGATAAATAATCAAGATTAGATTTTGGTAATATTTTAAAAAGTACTCTGCCTCGCGGATTTGCTATTCTGGAACCCCATTGTTGATGTTTTGCATTGTAGTCTCCTGCTGCAATAAATCTGCTACCAAGTGTTTTGAAGAATTCGGTGAAATCGTCTTCCTTAATTTTATGTTTGGGTGGGCAGTAGACCGCTGAAATCGCCATGGGACCACTCAACTCCTCGATCATGATACTTGCAGCTTGTATATGTTCTTGTTGGTATTTGGGCAGCTCATAATGTTTTATTGAACTTTTGATGATGACTGCAGCGCCACCATGTGCTGTACCATCCGGGTGGCGTGAGTGGTAGATAGAGTAGTTTGGAATTCTTAGGTAGCTCCTATTTGTAAAGTGAGTTTCTGACACCAGCATGATGTCAATTTTTTGGTTTATAATAAAATGTAATAACTCTTGTCCATGTTGGGACAAGCCGTTGGCATTCCATATTGCTATATTTGTGGAGAACAACATTATGGCATTTTAGACACTAGTGTCATTAAAATTGTTAGCATCTGATCCATTTTATTCATAAGTGTAATCATCATTTTTTCCATGGTGTTTGTGGTTGTTGACTGTGTATGTTGTTGGCTGTTGTTTGAATCGTGGTTTTGTCTTGATCCACTTGCTATGTTTGCATACGAAATTTTTGGGTAGAAAGTTCTTGTTTGTTGTGGGGGTGGAGGGGGAAATCGGTAGAAGATGATTATATAAGCCCTCCGTGGCAACGAGTAAACCCTAGGAAACACAGAAGAAGTTCACCAGAACAAGAAATTAGACAAGTTAAACAAAAACGTATCACAGAATACGGTAGTGTGTCCAACCAAGCATTACAAATAAACACAAAAAATCGATTTCAACCAATTATTGATATTTTAGAAGAAGAAAAGGAAGAAAGCGAACCAAAACCAAAACAGATAAAACCACCACCAATATTCATACCATACGTTCAAGATATTCGACCGTTAGAAAAAATTCTAAATGAAGTAGCAAAGGATGGTTATAGCATAAAAATGATCGGAAGGGAAAACACCAAAATTCAACCACAAACTGGAGAAAATTATACAACAATACTAAAAGCACTAAATCATAATAAGGTGGAAAATCATACTTTTCAATTAAAGGAAAAACGAAATTTCAGAGTGGTTATAAAAGGTATTCATTTTTCAACTGAGCTGACCAATATTAGTCAAGCACTTGAAGCAAAAGGTCATAAAGTAGCACGTATAACGAACATGTTGCAAAAAACAACAAGGTATCCTTTGTCTATGCATCTTGTGGAACTGTTACCAAATGTTAATAATAAAAATATTTACGAAATTGAACGATTATTAAATACGGTGGTGGTAATTGAACCACCTCTACACAAGCGCGAAGTAGTACAATGCACAAGATGCCAGCGTTACGGTCATACAAAGACTTACTGTAACCGCCAGCCTAGATGCGTTAAGTGTGCCAAAAACCATCTCACCAATGATTGCACCAAAGAAGGGGGAAAAGCAAAATGTGTATTATGCGAAGAAGAACATCCAGCCAACTATAAGGGATGCACGGTCTATAAAGAAATTCGAGAAAGGAAGTTTCCAGCATTAAGGCCTAAACAACAATACTCTCCACAAATTGATCCACCAACATTTTTATTTAAATACAATTTTTTTTATCATTTAAAATTCTAATTAAAAAGGAAAACGTAACAAGCTAAAAGTTGTTGAATATAGCCAAATAATGTGACAATTAGACGCAGGTTTAGATTGCCAGTAATTTTTGAAAATGAAAAATTGACATGTAAACAACAGACAGTTATACCAACCTCGAGAAAAATGCATTTGAAAATATCTCAGGTACTACCGTTCGTTTAATTGAAAAAATTTAGATACTTTTTCACCATAAGGTCTACTAGATTAACAATACATTAACTAATTTTTTAGCCGATTAGTTGACTAGTGAGTCTACTAGAGAAGTGACGCACATGAATAGATTAACGAGATTCTTCCTAGATTATTAGACGAATGGCCGTCGTTAATTCAGTGAATTAGTACAACAATATAAATCTTGCTAATCTATTCGTGAGAATCATCATTTTACTGTCTCCTAAGTCGATGTAAACATAATTATTAAAAATATTTACCTGCAAACTGTTAATAAATCGTATAGAAAACTAAATTCATATTATACCAAATACTCATTATTAATAAATAATTGTTAATTTCTATTTTGCAAGTGATGTCAACAGTTAAAAATTAAATTAATTAAGTTTACAGTCACAGCCCGGCGGTAGTTAGAAAATTTTGAATTTTAAAATTTTAAAGCTCTTTTTGTACCTACTTTTGTAATTTTACAAGATATTGTGATTTTAATTACATATTATCAAAGTTTTAGTAACGGAACTTTCTAAGATACATTGTACATACGCAATTACATACTGTAAAATTTAATAATACAATGAAATAATCGATAGATTCATGGTTTACATTAAATATAGTTAATAATACCATCTCAATTATATAGAAACTCGACACTACTAAACTTCGGCTGAAATATTATATTTACGCAGTTAAATGTTCAAACTTGAAGTACCTATTATGCTGTGCCGGAAATCCATTTGATCATCATTCAGATGAAGTTCCAATATTTTGATTGAAAACTTTCGTAATTATTTAATGATCTAACTGCAGAATATCTTGCAAAAATGCATCAATTATCATGTAATTTAGATAAATTTTTTTACTAAATTTGTAATCGTGGTGGAAAGAAAAACTGAGATTTTTGAAATTTAGGAGCTTTGAGGTTTCGCAAGTCTAATTAGACCATTTCCAGAAAATGTCTAATAATAATTTTACAACCAATTTCATTTTTAGTACTTTTATATCAGGATTTTGGTTGCGCGCGAATGGAAAAACGAGATTCCGCCATCTTTCGTACAGAAGTCTAAAAAGTAAAATTTGGATATTTAATTTTGATACGGTTTTTATTACATAATATGAGTTAATAAATAGTAACATTTCTTTTATATATCAAGTTATTTATAATGAAAATATATAATCTATGACAATATTGTTTCGCTGTTATTTCAGCTCATCGGATAGATATAATATAAAAACATATAAAATATATAAAAAAAAAATCTAAATCTGAAAATAAATTATTAAGTAAAATTTTTTCAAAAAATTTTTTTTTTTTAAAAAACTTACATATGAAATAAATCCCTATTTGGAGTCTATCAGAAAATAAAATACAAGTAAAAACCATAAAACAATTCAAATCTAACCCTAAAACATGGAAAAGAATACATTTTGAAAAAATTCAAGTCAAACTGACAAGCAAAAATAAAAAATTAAGTACCTACTTTGACCACAAAAAATTATTGGCCTACTAAAGGAATGAAAATTCAAATACAACGCGAATTGTTAAATGAAATTATAAACCAATAGTAAATGCCTAAAAATAAAATGAAATATAAATCTACTAAGGAGTAAGATCCAAATCCAACGCGAATTGGTAAATGAAAATTGAAACCCTACAGTAAATAATATTGATAAACGTAAAACCTAAAAATTGAGAATGTTATATATGTTATATATATATCTATTGTCATAGATTATATATTTTCATTATAAATAACTTGATATATAAAAGAAATGTTACTATTTAGTAACTCATATTATATAATTTAACAAGTTAATATTCATATTACTTTAAAAGGTTTTTATTACAAGCTTTTAGTGGATTTTTGGGGATTCACAAATTAAAATATGATTGCATGGTGCTCGGATCAATTGAATTTTAGGAGCAGGTAAAGCAGCTGAAGCGCAGCCGCACAAAAACTAAAATTTATTTAAATTACTCGTCAAATGCTTTTTAATAAACTGAAAAAAAATTAAGTACAAACAAATAATTTAAACGCATGAATTTTATTGAAAAAAAAAGTAAAGAAGTGATAGTAAAAGTAAAGAAAAATTGTTGAAATGTAGAAAAATTGGATTGAAAATGGATTTGAACAAAAACTATAGTATATTTGCATGTGTAGCTTCAACTTGGAGTCTTGGGAATAAATTTATATTACACTCCATTCGGTCGTATGATTAACTTTTATTTACATTAAAACCTAAATATTCAAGTTAATATTTATATAACGGACAAAAACAATCAGAATATTCAAGTTAAAGTTGTTTGAATTATATAACCAACGAATCAAATTATAACTAACCGTATTAATCAAAACTTTTTATAAAAATACATTTTTTTTTGTCAAAAAAAGCTTTTTTTAGTGAATAATATGCAAAACAAAAAAAATGTTTTTCTTTTAGCTAATAGTTGATCACTTTATTTTTTTATTTATTACAATGGAAACCAGGAATCTTAAAAAAACTGATTTATTTATTATGTAATTTCCTGAGCTCGGGTGTAAGGTGTGTTACCCGGTACAATCAAAACCATAAAAAAATTATTTTTTTAATGACGCTTTATGCTTTTATTCAGATCTTACAGAAGTTTACCACGATAACAACATTACAAACCGTAACTAAATTAGAAATTAATAGTAAAATTAATTATTTTATGGTAAAATAAATTACTTTTTTTTCAATAAAAGAAAATTGCAATATAATAAATTACAAGCAAATAAAAGCAAATTATCTTTTTATTTACTTTTTTTTATACCGCTAACGGGTATTGTACAAGTTTTATTTGAGTTGTGTAAATTACTGTACAATTAGTAAATTTCCAGTTCTATGCTATTTATCTTTTAATGTTGCACCGTTTAGCAAATAAAATTTTCAGAAGTTGGATCGGCAACTAAATTGAATCAATATTGAACTCCGTTAAATTGAAATTAATAGTGACACTCTAAATTATAAAAAGTGAAATTAGCTTCAGTGACTAATTTAAACAAAATGGATTCTTTTTTGTTCATTTTCACATAAAATTTTCGCCTTGGCAATGATAACCTGACACTTAATTAAAATATAATACCAAAAAATAAACCATTTAATTAAAAAATTTATTCCTACGTTGTCATAACGTAATGATCATCATTCTTTTCTTGGTGCTTAATTAATAATACGGAAATTACTGCTAGAGCTTCAAGTTTTGATTAATATTTAAGTATCTCGTTATCGCACAGCTTCATTAATTTTCATAAACTTTATAGTATAGAACAAAACTTACCTCTTGTATATCAATTCCATGATTTAGAGACCACATCGTTTGAAAGTAATCTTGAATACGTTGTTTCAGTTCTTTGGGAATTTGATGTAACGTCAGAAAATCTTTCAAATCTCTCCATTTCGTTTGATATAAAGAGCGTCTCGAGTACATTCTTTGAATTATAGCGGTAACGTTGCCAAAAACGACGGCGTGCATAAGTGCTGTAAACGGAAAAATCTAAAAGTGTACATTTTGAAACACCTTTCAGAAAGGTTAACAAGTTGAATAATTTAGGTAGAGAATCATAAAACTTTTTCCTTTTAAACAAAAATAACTTAACTGTATGATAAAATAAAATAATTTTAGCTGCAAGTTTATTACGAAAATGCATTTAGAGACCTTTATTTTCATAAAATATTAAAACATAATTTAACCCTCAACTGACAACCCCCTAATGAGAGGATTGTTCAAAAAAAGAATCAACAAAACTTTACAATCCGGAACTACGATTTGTTTTACCACGATGGTTGTATCAATAGTCTTTTTGATGAAATATCGGAAAAGCTGGGTTGTGAGTTCTGAAAGAAAAAATTGTTGAAGGCAGATCCTCAATAAAGCACTGGTTGTAGTAAGGATCAAATTTAATGATCAGAATGAGCTGACTCAGGTGAGTTGCGTAACAATTTAAAAAAGTACATTTTTAACAATTTGTGCAATAAAATCAACGCAATTGTTCGTATAAATAACGTTAATTTATTGATACAAGTTAAAAGGTAGTTCAATTAAAGTGAGAAAAGCAAAAAAAAAACGTTGAAAAAAGTTCAAAAGTTAATGCAAAACAATTTTCATGGTCAGCATAACAAATGAATAAAATGCAGGACCGCATCGAGAAAAATTAATATAAATTATCTACAAAATTTTGATAAAAATTAAAAATCAATGAAATAAATTTGTTACAAATCAGTAATAACTATATGAAATTCAAAGATAGATTACAATGTTGTTTCAACCTTATTAACGATTTTACTACTAAAACTGATATTTTCAGCTTTATACTGGCTAGAACGAAAGGAATTTAACATTTTAACGTTCTGTTAAGTTATTTTTGTAAAAGAATCGTTTTTCAACTTTAATTTGAATAAAATTTCGAATGCAATTCTATTTTCAAGAATAAAGAAAAAGTGAAACAGATAAAATAAAAGGAACGTGTTCTTACCTCCTATAAGCATCGTACAAATGCTGAATATCTTTTCATTCGTCGTATTTGCGCTAACATTTCCAAATCCAACACTCGTTAAACTCGAACAAGTAAAATATAATGCGGTTACGTAAGATTCACCATGAGTAACGTTTTCAATGGAAACTTTCAATTTATCTGCTAAATTATGAATCCAACCTTGAAATTAAATTATCATTTTTTAAAAAGATTTCCTTCTTGATAATTCAAATATATTTGAATAAAAGGTCAAGTAACTTAAAGATACTGTCGAGTGTGAAACAATTTTCACGATAGCAGGAACCTTACAGTTATCTCATTTAATTTTAATCGGTTACTTTATGGGATCACACCATCCTTACGATATAATCGTCCCGAAAGGATAGCATAACTTGACATATGCTTTCGTGTTTCATCATAATCTACTTAAATTAAATCTATTTACAGTATCGTTATTTCTGAAGATTATATTATGGGAAGTAATCTCTCAGAAGGAGGATTCAACTTTAGCTTCACCTTATCATTAAAATTAAATTTATTAAATCTTCTTACTGCGGAGAGCGTCAGGTCTCACTAAAACTCAGTGTGCTGGTGTAGCTTAATCCAAAACTTGACTGAACAAATTTTTATTTATTTCTAAACAACTTTTGTTCAATATATAAAACATTAAACCTCCATAACTCATTCTGGAGTAAGAAAGATTTACGATTCAATTCTCATATAGAAATAAATTTTAGGTGAATGTTATTACATTTGATGGATCCGACACAAACCTTTCCTTTTTTCAATAAAAAGTTTTTAAATTTTAGTAAGTGGAGAGACTGGGGTCGTCGGTACCCTTAAAATATCTCGAGAACACAGCAAAAATTACTGTTAGCTTAAAATGGAAATAAAATTTCTACAAAAAGGCGTGGGGTTGGTTGGCTTAGATTTAAAGAGCTTTAATCGTCAGTCCAAACTTTATTTGCTACACACATTTCACACCAAAGAAATCTGAATAACTAAATCATAGTGGATAAAATAGTATATAAACTTTGAGGAATAGCTTTACTATATTTTCGGGATATAGATAACCTCGGCGCTCGATATTTAAAGCTTTGTTATAATATACTATGTAAGTCTGTTGTTCCCAGACTAAGAAAGGTTAAATTCGCATTACAGTCTGTTGCTATTTATCAAAATAAACCTGATTTTTTTAGACTTTTGAAATTTTACATCCGACACAGTGTCAAGTTAATTATAATCATTTATTAGGATATATCAAAGCGCATAAGTCGAAAGTCACAAAAAACATAAAAAATTCAAAATGATGGAGAGATTCACAGAGGACGAAATATCGAGTTTGGATTCAATTTTTTAATTGTATCAAAAGTCATTAACTTTTTGATTCCATCAAAACTCATCTAAATCTAATATTCTAATTTGAGTTAAATTTAAAAAATGGTTTGATTATGCGTGATTATTGAATTATGATTGAAGGAAAATAATACAGCAGTTATTAAAATGTAAATCACAATCTTATCAGTTTTGTCACGTCCTACTCAACGAATTTCAAGAATAAGAAGTGAACACGTTCTTCCGTAAAAGAATTCAAGTAAAATACTTGTTAAATAAAATATTCCGGGAAAAATTCATTTACGCTACCATTAGTAAAAAAGGTACCTCTATTGAGTTAATTTTAATTTGTGAATTTTCAGCAGAATAATGATAACTTGATAACTTATTGAAGCGTGTTTTGTTTACGTTTTAAAGAGCATTTCAAGAAGTGAATCGTTAAACAGCAGACTATTAACAAAATTGATACTTAGTTTTTATTGTTCGAGTTAAGCTTCGCAAGATATGCAAAGTAGGCTACTACGCTGCAAAAATTTTTGTTTTGTTATATCTGTGCTAGATTAAAACGTAAAGGACTCTTTGTTTTTACTCTAAATGCTAATGTTTAAAAAATCCAAAATGAAGACTCAGCGCGCAGAAGCTGCGGGCTCTTCAAGTTTATTATTTAGTTATTTGAGCGAAACTTACCTAAATCCCAGTTGCTATCGTTTCTTTCTTTTTCCTTATCCGCTATTACATACCAAACGCAGGCTAACCAATGCGCTACTAACGTAAACGATAACATAAGAAGAGTTAAAATCATGGCACTATATTGTGAGTATCGATCCATTTTCTGAAGCAATCTTGCTAACCTTAATAATCTCGTAAGTTTTATTAAATGCGTATGAGAGGGCCCGGACTTCTGAAAAAAGGTACATTAGAAAGTATCTGATTATGGAGTGTTTTTTTATTGGTTTAATTAAATCTGCATTGCTTTCTACAGTGGTAGCTTGCTAGTTTATTTTTCAATGCATGGGTCAAATCATTTAACCCTAGTGGGTCCATACCTAGTACCCGGGTACTATTTTGACTTTAAAACGTCTTATTTTTTTTCTATCCGGCCGATTTTTTTGAGCTTTGGTGACTTCTCTAAAAAAATGGTTGTCTGCACAAAAAAATTAAAAAAAATTAAAATAGTCATGAAGTAATAGTAGTTTATATCACGAGGGCGTAAGGGGTTGTTTTTCGTCACGAGACGTAGTTTATGACACGAGCCGCAAGGCGGCGAGGGGAATAATAGTCGAGAGATGAAAAAACCCTGGAGCCCGAGTAGTATGAACAGCTTCTCGTGAATTTGGGAATAATATCCGACAAAATTCACGATTTTTTTGCAATAATTGCATACATTTTATAAATTATAACACGTTTTATTTGACATCGTCGTAGTGTAAAACCAACTTCTACTTGTAATAATGGTGTTTTTCTTGGCACCAGTTGGTACCCTAGAGGGTGACCATGTTGGAGCGCCATGTTCATTTTGATTTCTGCTCTCGTGAAGTTTGCACGTTTGTGTATTGTGTCGTGTGTTTTCAATTAAAAATGCCTAAAAACCAAGAAATAATCGTTAAATAATCAATAAATACGACATTGTGGTCGCATCTATCGATGTTCATGGACACGTTGCAAAAAAATCGCTAATTTGATATCGATGGTTCACGTGGTAGGTACTATCGAACTCAGCAAAAAGCAGTATTTATGGGGCGAATTTATACATTATTTTTTATTTCAGGCTTACAAAGCCACGATAGTCGATCTACGTGTTCTAGTTCCCCCTACAGGATTTTTTATGCGCCGATAGGCGCATATTTTGAAGATCAAAAATGAAAACGACGAAAAGCACGTTCGCCGAAAACAACCGCAAAACGTTGTAGATACGCAAGACAGGCAAGTTTTTCACAATTGTGTGGTTAAGATTAAATATGTCAATAAATGATTTTTGAAAATTTTGGTTTTTTGAAATTTTTTGGTATTTTTTTACTCCTGGGAGAAAAATAAAGTGTGACAAAAAGAGCTTCTTTACTCCCGAACAACCGGGTGTAAAGTAGTCACTTTACACCCAAAATCACCGAAAAGTAACTACCGTGCGTTAAATTTAAGTAACCTTATGCAAATATAAGTAATATTATGCAAAGCGATTTTAAACAAAATTGAAATTTTTGGTTAAGCTTTTTCATACTGCCTTGGAAACATGCAGATATATACACACACAGACAGACAAATATTTAATAATTATTAATAAACTTAATTTAGATAACTGCATGCCACACGTTTTGGAACCACGCGCATCTACACTTTGCCGACTGTTTTGCGGAATTGTTAGTAACCTAAAGTTCGCGCGAAGTCGCGAGGCAACTGTTCGGCAAAGTGTGGTTGCACCATTAGAAATACAATTTTTTCATTTGAGAAAAACCGACTGTTACATAAAGTGGTCACAATTTTAATGAAATTGGCTGTGAGATATTCCAATTTAAATTCATTTTTAATAAACCAGAAAGAAGATATTTAGAGATGAAAAAGTAATGATGATAATTACCTCTCCGCCGTATAAAGCATAAAGTAAATCAAAAGGAAGGGCTGCCAGTAAATCTACTATAAACCAAGTTTTCAAATAATTGAGAGATATTGCTTTCCAATTTGATACAACTTCTCCCTTGCTGCTTACGAATGTAGTCCGGAAGTTCAAAATTATATCTGAAAACATAAAAACCGTAAAAAACCAATTGCAGGTATAGTGCTATTTCATTTTTATTCGTTCAGATGGAAACAAATCAATTTTAGAGCAACTGCAGACGAAACACTAAAACTAACCTGTCGTATGATTAAAAAGTTTAATTCGGGCAATTCTTGCTTTTACTAACGATTGTGATTTTAGATATTAAGTTATCGATTTATTACAAGTAGATACCGGAAGGCTATGAACCAACAGCATTACCACAATTACTAATAATCACTTCAAAGCTCCAGGGCAATATTATTATCGAACTTGTGGTGAACGAGAACATTATCGATGAATATTTGTTATTTTAATTAAAATTTAATTATATGGTCTAGTAGATACTACGCGGAGTTTTAATTTTAAATATTTTTTCCAGACCCAACAAAATGTATAAAGTAAGGAACTTAAAAGTGCCAAGGAAACACAAATCAGAATTTGAGAGAATAAAATGAGACCGAAGACCGACAATTATAATTACGATTAGATTCCCCTATGAATTCATAATTGTCGTTTTTTTGGTTAGTACTACTAGAAATTTTTGTTATTATGTCGTATTAATCACATATTGATTGAACGTGTAGTCAATTTTTTTGTAGCTTTGCTTGGAGTGCAGTAAGGATTCAAACATAAATTTTTTTATTGGTTGAATTGATGTTTTTTCTTAATAAATAAAAGAAGAAACAGCCATTATTGCCTGGCAAAAGAACATTTTTTAATATTTATTTTACATTGATATCAAAAGTAACTTTGTATGTTTTCTGCACTAATATACTTAGTTTCACTTTTTTTTCGTGAGCTTGCATTTATTTTTTGATTTCAGCAGAAAATACTGTAAAAGTTTGTTGTAATAGGAATAATGTCTAGATTAATGGATTCTGTTGTGAGTTAAAATGGATGTAAGCTAATTGAGTGTAAAAGCAAAATGCAATAAATAGCTTAAGTAATTTAAGTAATTCTTGATGTACGTCGCACGAGTAATGTTAAAAGTGAAGTACCTACATTTAAATTTTTAATATTTAATGTAAAAAGCTATATGCATTCATACCTATTTTGAATAGATATTGCTCGGAGTAATGCTTTTACAGAGAAAACCTTGTATCACATAAATTTTGAAACAAAATGACGTGAAACAAATGCACAGAATTACAGATATATGACTGAAATTTCAATGCATAAGAAAATTGGCCCCGCCTCAGCGCTTTGCCTAGTTCCTTTTGTCTTCCTCCGTATGTATCTGAATTTTTAAAAATTTAATCAGTAGTGCTACCAACCTTCAAGCTAGACTAATTGTTTTTTAAGTTAAAGTTAAAAGTTTTTTATAAAAATAAATTAATCGCAAATATGGAAGTTATCATAGCACAATTAATGGGCACCCAACGACTGGGCATCACTCTAGGTTGAAATTTAATTACCAACCCAATTAAGTTTTACCGCAGTATACACGCTCCTTTGGCTATGTTACTGATGAGACAAACCCAGAGGAAAAGCTTAATCCCATTTCTCCAATCTCCATAAGAGAAAGCCAATAATTTACTTAAAAAAGTTTTTGTTTTCCTTTTAAGAATGTAATATATTCATTTTCTTTAGGGTATCCTTTGTTAAACTGGCTAGGCTCCAGTTAAGACGGGAAATTTATCGACTGCTCAGTTCAACATAGCAAACCAAGTAGTCGTGTTAAGTATCCACCTGTTGGGTGAACGAAAACGTGAATAGGATTTCTAAAATCTTGAATATTTATTAAGACATTTTAACCGTTAACTGCATTTTTCTCATCTAAATAAAATATCCAACAAAACTAATGTTAATTACGTATTAATATTTCTTTAACCAGAACGATTTATCAAAACCGAATAAATTCTAAATATAACACACATTACAGCATTAATCCTTATTAAGTTGAATTTTTGAATTATTAACCGCAATTATGTCTCAATGATCATCAATCATATTTGATATGTACAAATAGAACTTGAAATATTTACTCACCAAGAAAAAACAAACCCTCAACAACAACATCCATAACGACGGATGGTCGTTCTTGATTTACAAAACTGGCGTTGTAGGGGACAACTACAGCTACATAAAATGTAGCCATAAGAATTAGCCAATCCCAGCAACTTTTAAACATACCATAATGTGATAAAATAAATCGACTTTTCGCTGCCGTTGTCGTCTTGTACTCGGGAAGAGGTGCCGCTGGTGAACTAAGCAAATTCTGAAATGTGTACAAAATTACTCTCATATTTTTATTTTACACCAATCAAAAGAATTCGTTACCATTGCTAATTAGGAAAATCTTTCAAGATCCATTATAAACGAATTACATTTTCTTTTTCTAACTTGCGATTGTAGTTAAAGCAAAATCTACCAAAGAATTCTCAATATAATTTTTCTTATTTTAACTTCTTTGGTGGGGTTCCTTTTGATATGTAACACAAACTTATTGCAAAAGTTTGAACCACCCCTCCCGCTGCAGCGGAGCTGCAAATTTATTTGCACGTTAGGTGGATGTGTTTTCTTAGTTATTTATCACCTTCTCCACAACATCAAAAATAACAAGTAAAATTGGATAAATTTTTTCCACGCTACCAATATTTATTTGTAAAAGCTTTAGCTGAATAATTAGGTCTTTTATGATCTAGAACTGATTTATTCCGTTATGTAAATTATCCAAAAAAAACTTGAATTTGTTTTAAATTAGCAGCAATTTGTAAGTCGTTATAATTAACAAGTCGTTACGAAAGTCCATTTTTACAAATACAGCGATTATATAAGAAAATGATAAATGCTAATGATTAAAATTATGAAGACAGAAAAATAACAGCAAAAGAAAATTTATCTTTTTGCCACTAAATTTTAATTTATGATGAAAAGCGAAAATTTTACTCCATTTATTATTTTAAGTTTCCTTTCACAATATTTTTTCGTAAGCAATAAAATAATACGGAATTTTTAAATAGGTAGGAATATCAATAATGGAAAGAGCTCAGATTCATGTAATTTATTTTCTACACGATTATTTATTTTCTAAATTATAGTAATAAATTAGCGTCATTAGCAGAAAAAATACGAATGTTAGTGCTGGCATATCGCCAAACAAAATGCAGCTGAAAAAGTGTTTTGCTTAATAGACTGCAAAACCAAATTAACAGAAAATTAAAGTAACATTTTGTTTTGTTTCAAGAAACACTTTGAGAGTTTTTAATGAGCGAAACGAAATCTTTAACTTAATTAATCTTTTTTGATCATAATATTATAGAAATGTTGAGGAAATTCAGCATTACAAAATAAAAAGAAGTACTTTATGAAAAGCAACAGAAAATTGGTGTCCTTCGTCTTAATTTCTAAAGAACAAATGACGAAAGTATGCACCCTAGGTGGTATAATTTTTTTGCAAAACATTCTATTCAGCTGTTGGATATATCTAACAAATTTAACAAAAAAAGCTAAATCTTAATGCAATCAGCATGCGAACTTAGTTTATCAATTATTATTATAGCTATACGGCACTGCTATTTTTGTACTTCCGTCTGACCCCGATTTGATTGTATACTTTACAAAATTATTGACTGATTTCTTACCTATTTTGATTAAATTTGCATTTTAAAATCTCTCGTCAGTTTTTTTTAATAATAAAAGGTACATTGTGGTATAGAGAGCCTAAAGTGACACTTTTTAGAGGGAGCGAATAAATACGAAAATTTTTCCCTACTGTTGAAAAGTTAACTTTGCACCCGAAGTGCATATCTATTTTTTAATCTCTATAGCAAATTCTCACGTTAACTTTAACTTTAATTCTTATGTTGCGGCTGTTGCTCGGAACACACGTTTATGACAACTTTAAAATGGGAAAGGCAACATTAAACTTATGTGCTTTTTTACAACATTTTTTTACAACAAAGTAGAAAAGCTTTAAAGTTTTCAATCATTTTCAGCTATAATAATGCACAATAAAAATTTTATAAGTACGCAGTTTTCAGCAATAGGTTAGCCGAATTTGATAATTTTGATGCAATATCAAATAATTTGGAAGAATTTTGAAACCAATTATTTCGTCTTTCAACTCTGTAGGAAGCCATCGATATTATCAATTTTAATTAATTATTATCGAAGATTACTTAGTCGTTTTTGTGAATATTTCCACTTTTCCATTGTTACGGAAATTTTCATATGAAAATTGTAAGTGCTTCATTACATTTTTATTATGGTTTTAGAGTTAATGTATTTTTGTCGTTTAGTTGTTTTAAAATTGCGCCAGTAAACTTAATTGAATTAAATTAATTAAGATTTAATGATTTTTGAAGGTTTTAAATTTAAATTTTATCATGCACTGCACAAAAAGTGTTACAATTAATTTTATGGAATGTTTTAAACTCACATAAACGTGGCCATATTGTATTTTTCTTCAGGTTTAAGCTTATAGAAATTACGTGGGTTTAGTCATAAAAAGTTAGAAATAATGTCAGTTACGCAAGGGTAGAGTGGGGTTTTGTAAATAACGCCATTGTATTTATTTTTTACAATGGAGATTCATCGTATTAAAGTTTGATTATA
Source organism: Rhagonycha fulva (assembly GCA_905340355.1). NCBI lineage: Eukaryota > Metazoa > Arthropoda > Insecta > Coleoptera > Cantharidae > Rhagonycha > Rhagonycha fulva. The sequence continues at coordinate 9,880,542 of HG996559.1, forward strand.
TGTATAAGTAAATAGTCAAGTGTTATATTTTATCAGAATTAATAAGGAGGACATTTTTAGTGACATACAGACAAATCGCTTCAGTTGTTTCTTTGCATTGCAGTTCATTATAAAGTTTTAACAAGTAACATAAACTCAAATGTCAACTTAAAGTCAAGTACCTAGCTCAATTTATTATTTGGAGAAAACAAATAAACTTAGACAGTAAATGGATCTTCTAGAACAGTCCTATGTCAATAGTTGTAATTGTTTAACAAATATTTCGACGTTATTATTTGGATCTATTTTATCCATAATTATTTAATTAATTACTCTAGTGGCCACTCATTTGAAGATCGCCTGCGGGTCAGCCGTTGTTAATTTTGAATTGTATAAGACAGCACAAGTGCAGTTTTACCACATTTTGATGACGACTAATAATATGCTCGCATTAGCTTGACAACGATCTCTATCTAAAATTTTTTTATTTCTCATAAATTTCTTTTCGTAGTTAAAAAGCTGAAAAAGAAGATTTGGTGTTTCCTGGTTTATTCATTTATAAGAAAGATCATTGTGTTATGTTGCAACTGTTCTTTTTAGCTGTTCTTCGTTGCCCTTAGTTATCAATTTTTTGGTAGTAAAAGAAACTGTGATGTTAGATGTCACATAATCATATTTTCAGCTTTGGACAATTATGAGGTGAACGTCAGTAATCAAATTGCATTTTTAATGAGTAATCTTTCTTTTTTACTTAGATGTATTTTAAATTGATATTGCCTATTTGGCATAAGTCAACCATGGTTGATATGCAATCAATTTTGTTTTGTAGCCATACGCTATACCTTACATTGCAAAATGTTGCAAAAACAACGTAAGTAATATTTTTTTTCCTGATCAATTCACATGGTAGACCAAACTCAAAATATTATGGCAGTGATGACAGACTATGTACGGGTGCTGTCCTGGAAGGGACGATGCAAATTTTGGTTATGCACATTGCGTCATTTACCATAGTATTCTGGGTTTGGTTTACATAGTAGTTAAGAAAACTTCTAAGAAACTATAAACAAAGAAAAGGATCATAATAAAACTTTAAATCAATTGTGGAAACAAGATGTAACCTGAAATTATTTAAAGAATTTCGCTAATCCATGTGAACTTGAATTGTAGTAGTAATAAAATCAAAGAAATTAATGGGAATATTTTTTCCATTTTTTTTTTTTGTTATTTACATTTTAACGTGCATCAACTACTGGGTTATTAGCACTTCTAAATGTTAATTTTTAAATTGTTCAGTATTTTTTGTCTGTTTAGGTTTTTTTGGATTGGGTATTTTGGTTGGTTGGTTTTTTGGTTGGTTGGTTTTTTGGTTCACCACGGAGTGAGAATGTCCACTGGAAAGCCGAGCTAAGAAATTCTGATGCGTCCGAGATTTGAACTCAGAATTTCCGCTCGTAACGAAACCAGCGAACACATCACTCCACTGCCGTGGCTTTGTTTTACATTTTTGAAAAATCACAGAATAAAATGTTTTAAAAGATTTTTGTTTAAATTTAATTTTGTTGTAAATGAGGTTATGAGCTTGAGCAGGTGTAAGTACTTAAGTACACATTAATTTACGCATGATATTATGATAGTTTTTCAAAAAGTTGGGTTTGCCGCTCGCCGAGCTGAAAGTAAATTTGAAAATTAAAGTTTCTTTAGAAACGATCTAGCGAAGCTAATGTGCAAGAAATACAAATAGTTGTCTACAGTGATTGAATGTTAATCTTTTCTAGGTTTTCATCATTTTTGAAGCGAACGGAGAAAAAATAGTATGCATGCTTAAAGGGCTTACGAACAGGGTGGCTCAATTTCGATCCTTCTTATGGGGAAATCGGTAACTATGGGAGATATCAAAAAATGGATGGCGCCTCCTCGATCTCTTTTTTGAGAAAATCTTAATGGCGAAACCAGAATTTGCTATCTTTATTTGTTTTCGAGTTATAGCCAAAAGTTCGATAATTAGACTTTTCTATAAATGTCGATATTTTGGTTGTTTTTAAAGTTACTAAAAAAGTGTTTTAGTTCTTCAGACACTTTTTTAAGGACAACAAAATGGGATAAAGAGATTTTAAATATCTAGATTATTTTCCGAGTTATAACATAAAGTTGTGTTTTTTTAAATAAAAGCCATAGTTGGCTATGACATTTTTAAATTGCGTTTTTTATTCTCTTTTCAAATATGTATAACATGTGGGGTCTAATATTTTAGTTTCGTCCCATTTTATTAAAAATTGTAATAAAAATAAAGAAGAATGAAAAATTTAATATAATAGTAACCGTTTTTAGTAGATAACAATAAAAAAATTCAATACTTAACAAAAATTACAGCAAGTATTCAAACTGAACTTAGTTGTTTACAATAAATATAACTTTATCAAAACAAACACTACGAAATTGGCATCTAATAAAAAATTCTTTTACCCATTAGTTTTTAGTAGGAAAATATTTGTTTAGTTATATAATTACTAAAATATTATGTAGCACATGCAAGAACAGCATTATATCTAGCTTGAATGAAGAACTCCAACATATCGTATTTTTCATAGTGTTCATAAGCCATTTTACATTTACGTGAAATAACAGGTAAATATAATAATATTATTAGAATTTCTGATATATATTTAATATTTTAATTACAGAAACTAAACTAATATTTTCCTACTAAAAACTAATTGATAGAGGAATTTTTTAGATGCAAATTTCGTAGAGTTTGTTTTGACAAAGTTATATGTATATATAATAGACTTCATAATAGACGTCTATGTAATAATAGACTTCAGTTTGAATACAATTACTTGAATTTTTGTTAAGTATTGAATATTTTTTATTATTATCCACTAAAAACAGTTACTATTATATTAAATTTTTCATTCTTGTTTATTTTTATTACATTTTCTAATAAAATGGGATGAAACTAAAATATTAGATCCTACATGTTATACATCATTGAAAAGTGGATAAAAAACGCCATTTAAAAATGTCATAGCCAACTATGGTTTTTATTTAAAAAAACACAACTTTATGTTATAACTCGGAAAATAATCTAGATATTTAAAATCTCTTTATCCTATTTTATTACCCTTAAAAAAGTGTCTGAAGAAAGTGTTTTTTGGTAACTTTGGTAAAAGTCTAATTATCGAACTTTTGGCTATAACTCGAAAACAAAAAAAGATAGCAAATTCTGGTTTTCGCCATGAGAGTTTCTCAAAAAAAGAGATCGAGGATGCGCTATCCATTTTTGGGGAAAGGTAGCTCAGGGGGACTCGAAAATACAAATTTTACGATTGAAACCTCGATGTTTTCTGAAAGAGTATATTTTAAATAAGAGAATTAGCTAAGACGCAATGCTTTAAATGCACCTGTTTTTTCAAAAATCGAATTTAAAAAAGCTTGATTTTCGAAGGTAAATCGCTCGTGATTGGTTAATCAAGTTCGTTCGTTCGAGGTACGTGCGTCAGTAACTCTTGCGGTCTCCTTTTTTATTAACTAAAAATTTTAATTTAAAAATTTAAAATTATTTAAAAATTACTTCAGGAAAGGGTTACTTAAATTTAACGAACGGTAGTTACTTTTTTGCGTGGATCCTACTCTTACGAGGGTGGTTTTCACAAAATGGCTCGAAGCGCCCGAGCGTAGCGAGCAAACTGAGAACAAAAATACTTAAATACAAATCACGGGGAAAGGTAGCTATAGCTACCTTTGTATACAAAGGCCCCAAAAATACAAATTTTACGATTGAAACCTCGAACTTTTCTGAAATAAGAGAATTAGCTATGACATAATGCCTTAAATGCACCTGTTTTTTCTAAAATCGAATTTAAAAAAACTTGATTTTCGAAGGTAAATCGCTCGTAATTGGTTAATCAAGGCGTTGTGTTGAAGGTACTTGAGTTCCTATACATAAGTGTAGCTATTGACAAATTTGTCAGTAACTCTTAGCGCTATGGTAGGAATGCGTTCTCATTTGTCAGGACAAAAATTACTTCAGAAACGGGTTACTTAAATTTAACGAACGGTACTTACTTTTTCGCGTGGTCCTACTCTTTCCATGGTGGTTTTCATTGGTTTAAAACGACAACTAATTTAAAAATATCTCTAGGCCCGTGGATTAAGATCTTTGAGGGGTGAAACTCGTGAGAGTGAATTTTTAACGCAGGGTAGTTGTGCAAAGAAAAATCGACTTAAAGCACCCCTCGCTGCGCTCGGGCGCTTTAAGCCGTTTTTCCCGCACATTTAGGGTTGCAAACTATGATTTTCGTTCGGAGTGCACTGTTGTTGCATCCCAATGCAATTGTTGCATATGTTGTCCCCGCTCTGCGCCAAGCTAAGACCAGTTGACAGTGCACGTACTGTCAAGAAAATGAATTGATTCACCTATCCCGAGCGACTTTGCTTAAAATTTACTGTGAAAATCGAAGTTTTTAAATTCGATTTTTGAAAAAACAGGTGCACTTAGGGCATCGCGTCTTAGCTAATTCTCTTATTTAAAATATACTCTTTCAGAATTCATCGAGATTTCAATCGTAAAATTTGTATTTACGCGTCCCCTGGAGCTACCTTGAACCCATTTTTAATATGCAAATTATTTCATTTAATACTGTCTCAATTTCTTGTTTAAATTTGCCTAAAAACATGCTAAATGAGAAAGAGATATCTGAGGGACAGCGATAAGAATTTACATGTTTCTCTAAATTTTTTAATTATATCAAGGGCAATGGGGGTTCAGCTAGAAGCTACTCCGAAACTTAAAGCTAAGCTAAGCGAAAGCTAAAGCCTGAAAAAACTTTGATTCAAAATATGACAAATGAGAGTGCTGACTGAGGAATTTCACTTGCGACAGTGATAAGCATTTACATGTTTCTCTAATTTTGTTGATATTTTAATGGAATTGGGGGTCACCTAAAGTAGCAAAGCTATGAGTTTTGCTTAAAGCTAAAGAGCTAGCATATTCATAATTTCTCGTCCAACTTTTACGTAAAATGTAGCTAAACTGGGTAGAATGAGAATGCACGCAATCCAAAATTTGATTAATTCATATCCATCAAAGCCATAGCCGTGAAGTGCTGTGACTGCTGTGTGAGTTGAGTTGAGTGAGTGAGTTGAGTCTACTGTTGATACTAAGTCTACTAAGATGTTTGTTTAAATTTAATTTTGTGTAAATGAGGTTATGAACTTGTGCAGTTAAAAATGTTCAAAATGTGCAAATGAGAAAGAGATGGCTGAGGGGTTTCACTAACGCTAGTTATCACTGGCGTTTTACATGTTCTTCTAAATTTATTGATTTTTCAAATGCTTTGGTGGTTTTGGAGTAGCAAGCTATGGGTTTTTGCTCTAGGCTAAACTTAAACCTGAGCACAAAAAGTGTACTGTTCTAGCGCTCAAGGTCAACGGTTTAATCTCGTTATTCTTCCAATTGAATCGGCATGGAATCTAAATTCCGATTGGGTTTTGTTTCAATTTAAAATAGCATAACAAATTTTTTGATTTATAATTCTGCACCTTATTTGTTTGATAACTTCAATGTTTCTGTAGAAATTACTGATAATTTTGAATAAATTAAAAATGGTGAAAAAGAGAGTGCAAGTGCAGTTCAAATATTAGTCTAAAATCAATTTAAATCAATATTATTCTGATGACGAATGAAATAATCGTTTGAAAGCTAAAATGTTTAAATTAATTTTTAATTTATTAATAACTCGATATTTTGAAGTTTTAATATTATCTAATATCAATGAGTTAATAATTTATATTTTTAAATTCAATTTTGTGTAAATGAGGGTATGAATTGATGCAGTTCATAATGTTCAAATGTGCCAAATGAGAAAAAGATGGCCGAGTGGTTTTACTAGCCACAGTAATAAGAATTTACATGTTTTTTTAAATTTATTGATATTTCAGGAACATTAGAGGTTCAGCCTGGATTAGTAAAACAATGGATTTTTGTTTGAATCTGAAGCTGACTATCACAGTCAGTGAAAAAGTGTTCTGCGCAAATTCTCTAAATAACGGTTCAATCTCCGATTAATTCTCCGATTAAATCGACAAGGAATCCAAATTTATTATTGTTATAACGACTCATTTTAAAATTTATAATTGCATAACAATTTTTTTGAATTGTAACGCTGCACATTATTTGTTTGATAACATAAAAGTTTCTAGTAATTACTAATAATTTCTAATGAATAAAAAATGGTGCGAGTGTTGGGAAATCTCTAGATTTTTCAAACCTTCATGTTAAAATTTAATTTTGTGTAAATGAGGTAACAAACTGGGCAGTTCAAAATGTTAAAAATGTATCAAATGAGAAAGAGCCTGGAGAGGTTCAGCCTGGAGTAGTAAAATATGGGTTTTTGCTCGAAGCTGAATCTAGAAAAAGTGTACTGCTCTATGCTCCAGATCAACTGTTAAATTTTGTTAACCTTCCAATTGAATCGGCAAAAATCCCAAATTCGGATTGGGTTGATTATAACCCAATCATGGGTCTTGGATCCATTTTAAAATTTAAAATAGCAAAACAAATTTTCTGATTTATAATTTGCACCTTATTTGTTCGATAACATCAATGTTTCTGTAGTAATTACTGATAATTACTGTACTGTAAAAAATGGTGCAAATAGAAGAGTGGGAAAAATAGCTAGAGCAGTTCAAAACTTTCAAGTCTACATTGAGTTTTTATTTTAAACTAAACTTTACAAAAATCAGAGCGGTCGGTCTCAATAATAGCTAATGAAAAGAATAATTATATTTAAAAATATTAGATTTTCAAAATGTGATGTAAAGCGATAATTTAAAAAATGTTATTTTCTTACAGAATGAAAAACACGATCTATATTTTTTGTATGCAAGTTCATTTTTCATTATACTTTTTAGATTAAGAAAGTTCTGTATTAAAACCGCAGACTTCTCAAATTTATGTTTGCAAACATTTTCTTACAAAATAGGTAACATTTCTTTGTGCCATATATTTTTAGTGGAACTCTTTTAATTCATAAGTACGCCTCCATCGAAAATGTTGGTTTGTTTGCTTTGCGAGCTTTCGTACTCCATTGAAACGCGTCTAAAACATCGTTTATAATGTGCGGGCTTAAGATAATTTGATCAGTATGGAAATTGAAGAGGTAACGAATAGATTTGATTTGACTGTATTTTGTACCTACTTAATTAATTTAATAAACTTACATTGTTAAGTTTAAGTTTCGTTTTAATTTTATCTGGTTTGTAATGTCCAGACAATTGGTAGAGAACGGCACGTGAACGTCTTCGTCCGTAGTTTGCTGGTGGTGCCTCCGGATCCAAATTACCATTGGCGTCTGCAAGGAGGCAAGAGTCAGCACCTCGGAATCGAGCCCCAAGAACAGCAGCTGCACACAATGTCATAATTTGCGCACATATGTGGTTTGTAGGAAAAAATGATATTACGGGTACGATTTATAGCTCAAAAAATATACACAAGCTTTTCAAAATTAGATTATTTTGGTTAAGCACATACAACAATCAATCAACGTTATTAAATACCAACAAAAAAAGATTTGATGTCGATGTTCATCAAATACTCAATATGTCAAAAGTTTTGATTTACTTTCTAAACGAAAGCAACATTCAATTGATTTTCAGAGTTACGATTAAGATTTATTGCGCGTTAAGACAAAAAGTGCAGAAGCAGATTTTTAAAAAATTACATTATATTTTTAAATTTAAATTTAACAGCAAAAATAAAGGAGATTAAAAGAGGCATAAAATGTTTTTATAAAGTAAGACTTTACATTTCTTTAATTAACATTATTTAATAAAATATTATTATATATAATTAATATATATATATATATATATATATAATTAATTATGAATATAATTTTTTAATAAAAACACAATACATCTTTTCTTGAAATTAATTAAATATTTCTTTTTATTGACTGATGCCAGTGCAACGTCGATAATCTGAACGTACGGTAATACAAATTTCCAAAATTTCTTTAAAAGCTTTTAATTTACGCAGTGTCATTTAGTTCTGCGAAGAAAAAATGGCTTATGTATGAATTTTCAAAATTTTGAAGATCTCCGAGCAAGTTACGTTGTTACTATACCATAAATTAATCAATCCAAACATTAGTTCGGATTATCGAGGTAGTACTGTTCAACTAGTTTATACATATTTAATTAATTTAATTGATTACTGCAATAGTTTGAGTTTATGATTATTATTTATGATTTTATATTTAAGTGCCAGTTTTTACGTAAATAATGCATGCATTAAAAAATGAAATTTCTAGACAGGAACATTTTCTTACCGCTGTCGTACAGTTCGCATTCCGACATTTCTGCCATTTTCGTATGAGTAATGTCTTTATGAGAAGCCAGAAATAAGACAACTTCTCTTTTTTCATTTTTAATAGGAACAATATCCAGGAGGCACCAAAAGGGCGTACCTAATACAAAAATTAAGTGTTAGTAAAAAGTTCAATTGTTGTTGGGTGATAAAAGACAAGGCGCTACCGAAAGCTACGTAGTAACGGCGAGCGTTTTTCAGATAACTGAAGTGTTAATGATGTGTGAATTAACGTACATTTTGTTATCTTTATCATACTCACAAAAAGTAACCATTAGAAATAGTTAGCTTTTTTAGTTTAGATTTCGATTACGCCTTGCAGAAAGAGTAAATACCATTTTAACTTACCATTTTTCTTGTAAAAAATAACTTCTAGTTTAAGTTCATTTTTCGATTCTAACGATTTATCTACTTGTGATTTATGTTCTTCTTTTGTTTCAGGTCCATATAAAAACTTACAGGCACAGCCTTTTTGCATAATTTGAGCTCGATTAAATCCAGTGAGTTCACAAAATCCATCAGAACAATAAACTATCGGATACGAAGTTGGAACTTGTGCGTTGCCCAACACAAAATTGCTATCTGAAATAAGTAAAAAAAAGTATTGTAAGTAATTAGAACAGAACAATGCTTTTAAAAATTCATCAACCGTATTTAAATTTGTTTCGAACTAAGCTATTCTCATCAGTGCGTCAAATTAAGCTTTATTTTATTTGTGCGTTATTTTTTACTTTTTAATTAATGGATACACTTTTAAATGCGTAAGGGTGATGAATGGATGTGGTTTGAACGTGACCCTCATAGATCAGTATTAAAGAAGTTTACGTTGGTTTTGAGCAAACAGATTGAATGAAATGGTGTGCGGATCAAAAGGAAGAGATAGATATTAAGATAAGTTTAGGGTTAATGCGCCATTATTAATGCGCAATATTAATATAAATAAATTTACATTGCTTATATTTCATAATGAAACATTTTATTACTTTTAAAAGTCAAAATTTAGTGTAAAAGTTAGTGTAAGATGGGTTCCATATCATACAATTGTAAGCAAAATGCAATTTTGAGATTTACTTTTGACAACTATCGAATGAACATTAAACTAAAACATATCCTATTGGCTTTTAAACAGAGCGAGTAAAATGGACTTTAGCGCAATAAAATTTTTACCAGCAACTTTTTCACATAATAATGCGTTCATTCGAATGAATTTATTCAACATGCGTAAAAACCAAACCGTCGGTGAGGTGACAACAGAAATTATGACAATATGAAATATTTATGCATTCAACTTGGGATGAACTCCTAAAAACGAATTATAAGTTCTAAAGTTAGTGACTATACGGTATAATAAAATATGTGGTTTGAAGCGGAATTACAGCTACAATGCAAATAATTTGAGAGCAACCCAATGAAAGGATCCTAGTTTAACTTGCACATAACAAGTATACAATTTGTACAAATTAGTACTCCACAAAAATTAAAAAAGTTTATTCATACTATGTAGTATGGTAAAGTAAAAAATTAATTAAAACTGCAATACCACCAGTAAATTTTTACAGTATCTTGGTTGGTACTTGAAAATTTTCCTTCGGGCACAGAAGGAAAACGGAGAAGGTATTGGAATAAAAAAGATACATAATATACACTCGACAATTTCATTTACAAACTAGGATACATTTATGAATTGCTAATTCAGTTTCTAATTATATCAAAAAGTTGATGTTTTAAATATCATAACAAAAAAATAGGCATGACATGACTTTTACAATAAATATTTCGATCACCATCATAGACTTGAGTTACTACTGTACTTCCAAACGCTTTATCCTATTGTCATCTGATCAAATGACCAGTTTAAATTAAATAAATGCTCTGAAATCGCAATGTTTTATTAATTTCCTACGCGACGCTGCATTTTGATTATAAACAATTGACATCGGATAAATTATTCCAGTTCTAAATTGACTGTTTAACATAGTTGGCGAATGTTTTAGTAGAAACACTTATATTATTTTGTTTATCGATTTACAGATTGCGTGCAAATATGTTAGTATTAGCACAATTTATTTAGTAGCAGTATCCGATGATAGTGCTTAATTATTAGGTATTTTCAATTGAAAGCGTGGAAACTCCGCTGGTATGTAACTAACAGTGAATGCACTTTTTGTGAATTATTTGGGTTAAACGTGCGGAGCGATACCAATCGATTGGGTTCAGTTTTGTTCAATGAAAAAAATATGCTTTGTTCATTGCTACATTCAGAAAATTATTTGCATATTTTAATTAAAAAATTATTGAGAGAATCCAATTTTACACATCACTTCGTTAAAAAGTTTGTAATTTTCTAAATATTAATAAATAATCTTTAGTTTATCAAAAAAATTACCTTTATTAGATAGGAATTACCTGTATCTACAAACACTGAATCTTAAAATTTTACACTCACAAAAGTAGTCGGAAAGTGAGAAAAACAAGTTTTATCAAATATTCTAAAGTTGGCGATTTTACGACCGTACATTTAATATCAAATTTCACAAGTTGATCATGAAATGAAGTCGGTTAATAATTCTTCAAATTGTACACTTAAGGCTACTCCACTGGAGTATGTTTACAAATACACATTAAATGTCATATAGCATTAATAAGTTGGCGTTTAAATGAAACAATGCATCAATAACATCGCGATTGTTTATTAATTTATTTTACGATTAGTTATCATAAGAAATACAATAATTTGTAAATTGGTCATGAATTAAACTAATTTCACCAGGAAACAGCTTTAAAATTTGAGAAAACTATACTTAAAGAAACATTACTCCAAATCATACCATAATCTACCAATCATATGTATGGTAAAGTTGGTAGTATTTTATGACGGTACACTTTTCTATAGTCTAATAAACATTCAAAATTGTTTTTTGAAAGCCATAAATACAATTTTCTTTAAATAACAAGGACATGGTGATTTTAATTAAATACACATGCATTAAATATTAAAAATTAAAATTGGAATAATCCTACTGTGATTTGGGTTGCAGGTAGCTATCGAGGCCCCGAAAATACAAATTTTACGATTGAAATCTCGATGAATTCTGAAAGAGTATATATTAAATAAGAGAATTAGCTATGACAGAATTCCTTAAATGCACCTGTTTTTTCAAAAATCGAATTTAAAAACTTCGATTTTCACAGTAAATTTTAAGCAAAGCTTTAGCTTTCGCTTAACTTAGCTTTAAGTTTCGGAGTAGCTTCTAGCTGCCCTTGATATAATTAAAAAATTTAGAGAAACATGTAAATTCTTATCGCTGTCCCTCAGATATCTCTTTCTCATTTAGCATGTTTTTAGGCAAATTTAAACAAGAAATTGAGACAGTATTAAATGAAATAATTTGCATATTAAAAATGGGTTCAAGGTAGCTCCAGGGGACGCGTAAATACAAATTTTACGATTGAAATCTCGATGAATTCTGAAAGAGTATATTTTAAATAAGAGAATTAGCTAAGACGCGATGCCCTAAGTGCACCTGTTTTTTCAAAAATCGAATTTAAAAACTTCGATTTTCACAGTAAATTTTAAGCAAAGTTGCTCGGGATTGGTGAATCAATTCATTCTATTGACAGTACGTGCACTTTCAACTGGTCTTAGCTTTGCGCAGAGCGAGGATAACCGGAGCGACACTTGCATTGGGATGCAGCAACAGTGCACTCCGAACGAAAATCATGGTTTTCAACCCTAAATCACCTTTCCGAATAGTACATGTGCAGGAAAAATGGCTTAAAGCGCCCGAGCGTAGCGAGGGGTGCTTTAAGTCGATTTTTCTTTGCACAACTACTCTGCGTTAAAAATCCACTCTCACGAGTTTCACCCGTCAAAGATCCACCATTTCCTTAATCCACGGGGCTAGGGATATTTTTAAATTAGTTGTCGTTGTCATGGTGAAAACCACCATGGAAAGAGTAGGATCCACGCGAAAAAGTAACTACCGGTGTTCGTTAAATTTAAGTAACCCTTTTTTGAAGTAATTTTTGTCCTAAAAAATGAGAACGCATTCCTACCATAGCGTAAGAGTTACTGACAAATTTGTTAACAGCTACACTCTTATGTATAGGAACGCACGTACCGTCAACACAATGCCTTGATTAACCAATCACGAGCGATTTACCTTCGAAAATCAAGCTTTTTTTAAATTCGATTTTAGAAAAAACAGGTGCATTTAAGGCATTCTGTCATAATTAATATATTTAATATAACTCTTTCAGAAAAGTTCGAGGTTTCAATCGTAAAATTTGTATTTTTGGGGCCTTTGTAGCTACCTTTCCCCGTGATTTGTATTTAAGTATTCCCGTTCTCAGTTTGCTGCAAATAATAGGGCATTTTATAAATCGTTTAAAATGAAATACATTTTTTGTTTATTTATTAAGTTGTCCGTTGTAACAGAATAATCGACGCCAAAATATGGGACATTCCACACCAAATCGACCACTTTTGGACCCGACCTCTTTTGATTTTCCTGAAATTTTTACATATTATACTATCTCACCAAAAACAGTTCTGTGAATTTTTTCAAAATTTTTTATTCAACCCAAAAAGAGTTACGAATTTTAGAAAAATTGATGTTGTTTTTCTTTAAACGATCGTAACTATGTCAAAAATTGACTTATCAGAACGTTTTTTTTTGTTTTCGTTTGTCTTTAAACGTACTTTTCAAGAAAAAGTACAAAAAAAATATTCAAACTTGGATTCTACAGAATTTTTCATTTTTTCGGAGAAAATCATTAATTTTTCAAATTTCGACACGACTTTTTTATTAAAAAAAAAAATCTGATTCATTCCGCGTATAACAACGCAAACCCTATAATGGGCCGACATTTGTTTCTATTTCTTTTTTTTTTAATTAAAAAATATTATTTGCGTAAAAATAAAACAAAATATTTTTTAATTAAACAAAAAAAATAGAAAGAAATGTGGGTCCATTATGGGGTTTGCGTTGTTATACGAGAAATAAATAAGAGTTTCTTTTGAAATAAAAAAATCAAAAATCAAAGGTGGACAAATTTGAAAAATCAATGATTTTCTCCGAAAAAATAAAAAATTTTGTAGAATCCAAGTTTGAATATTTTTTTTGTATTTTTTCCTGAAAAGTACGTTTAAAGACGAACAAAAACAAAAAAAAGAACGTTTTGATTAGTCAATTTTTGAAACAGTTACGGTTGTATGTAGAAAAAAAAACATCAAAAAAAAATAAAATTTTTTTTAAAATTTTAACTTTGTTAAAAATTTTGAAACATTACACAACTGATTTTACATATTATGCTACCCATCAAAAACAGTTCTGTAAATTTTTTCAAAATTGTTTACAAAGTTAAGAATTTTTAGAAAAACTGATGTTTTTTTTCTTCAAACTATCGTCACTTTTTCAAAAATTGATTAATCAAAACGTTCTTTTTTTTGTTTTTATTTGTCTTTAAACGTACTTTTCAGGAAAAAATACAAATAAAATATTCAAACTTGGATTCTACAAATTTTTTTATTTTTTCGGAGAAAATCATTAATTTTTCAAATTTTTTCACTTTTGATTTTTTTATTTCAAAAACAACTGTGATTTATTCCGCGAATAACAACGCAAACCCCATAATGGGCCGATATTTTTTTCTATTTTTTTTGTTTATTAAATAATATTTTGTTTTATTTTTAAGCAAATAATATTTTTCAATTAAACAAAAGAAATAGCAAGAAATGTCGGCCCATTATGGGGTTTGCGTTGTTATACGCGGAATAAATCAGAGTTTTTTTTTAATAAAAAAATCAAAAATCAAAAGTGTCGAAATTTGAAAAATCAATGATTTTCTCCAAAAAAATTAAAAATTTTGTAGAATCTAAGTTAGAATATTTTTTTTGTATTTTTTCTTGAAAACTACGTTTAAAGACAAACAAAAACAAAAAAAACGTTCCGATTAGTCAATTTTTGACATAGTTACGATCGTTTAAAAAAATACATCAGTTTTTCTAAAAATTCGTAACTCTTTTTGGGTTGAGTAAAAAATTCACAGAACTGTTGTTGATGAGATAGTATAATATGTAAAAATTTCAGGAAAATCAAAAGGGGTCGGGTTCAAAAGTGGTCGATTTGGTGTGGAATGCCCCATATGCAGTCTTTTAATTTTAACTCCAAATTTTTAGTAGCGTACTAGGCCTTATACAGGGTGTATAAAAAATACCGGCACCGGCTCTAAATAAGTGCCGCGGTGGCCTATCGCATGACCAACTTTTGTGCAAAAAATTTTTGTATACAGGCGCCTCCAGCGAATTTTGATGCTCAAAAATTATTACTTTTGTTTATGCAGAACGAAAAACTTTTATATCAAAAACATTGTTAATAGTAAAACATACCACTGATAACGAATGTTTGCCCACGGCAATTCCAAATAATTACTTTAAGTTTACTCAATTATTCGCTTATTTAAAGCAATTTAACCGGAACCTCAATTTTTGCTTCTTTTCAGTTTTCTTTTGCGGCATAAAAAGTCAAAACACTTCGTCACTTTATCTAAACGTAAACAAAATCCAAATTTTTTGTTGTTTGTGTAGTGCAGTACTTATATTTTTAAAAAAAACTTTTTATTTTAACATGGATTAACAAAAATCACAATGGCGCCAGTCTTTAGCATTTCAGGTTTATTACTCCACTAATTTTCTCTCTTTTACATCTTATGGTGCATTTCATTGTTACAACCAAAGTAACAAATGCAATACAAGAAATCTAATTCTGATACTTAACTTTTTTTATAAATTAAGCACTACGCTCTTTTAAATGTTTTAGAGGTGACAAATTTTTCCATAAAGAAATGAGCAAATTGAAACAGAATGGATTCCATTGTTCAAGGTAATTTCATTAAAGATTTTTATAATCGATTTTACTATTTTACCATTTTACCAAATTTTAGAATTGCAGAAATTTAATGTTCTTATTTGTATTATCGCAACAGATCGTTGTAACATCATTAATGCTTTCAGTGCTGTTTGTTTATTGAATTGGATTTTTAATAACATTTTCACGCCTGAAAGTATGCAACCAGAAAATTCTTTGTAGAGAATTTGAAAAATAGAAGTTGGCAACAAGGAGATTCGAGATCGAACAAGCGGAAGTGTAGGGGTTTTCTAGAAGTGACTTTTTTTGAGATTTTTCTGGAGCAATTCTTGATCCAGTTGTGTGATTCGCATTTTTTATGGTAGATTGATGTGAAGTTTTTTCTCGAATATTCATATAAGTGATTTTACACATTTTCCATTTAACATCATTTGGATGTAAATTAAAAAATCTATTTTATTGATAAGTTCTTTTATCATCAACTGGCGCCCAAATTTACATCTTTCGCAGATAGGGTCACTGAAGACACTAAGAGCAACTATCTTGGTGAATACACGAGATATTTTTTTTAAAAACCTACGAAACGCGCACTTGCGCGACCCGTTGTCTCTCCGATTGCGGTTAAGTACCAAAAGTTAGCTACCTTTTTTTTATCTTAAAAAGATCAAGTAGCGCTGTGACCAACTTTTCTGCCAAAGTTCTGTGCACGCCAATTGAGTACCTAACCTGCGCAATATTCTTCTCTTCTTGTTGTTCTTCTCATTTACAGGAGGCAAACCCATTGTTCTTGGTACAGATTGTTCCGTAATTTAGTTCTTTCTTGGGTTAGAAAAGTAAGAGTATTTTTATTTTTTCTCTAAATTTCCAATCATTTAATCTATGGGTAGAGTAGAGGGAGGTAAAAGTCCGCACTTAGTAAGTTGTATTTTTTTACGCTTATATGTTTTACTCAATCAGCTCAATATTTGGATGAGAAGTTTGTACAGTACTTAGGCTTTGTTATAAATAACATTAATGCCATGATTTGAAAACGGTGTGTATAAAAAAACCATAATACACAAGTTGCGGAAAATGGGACTTTTACCCCATAGGTGGGGCAAAAGTCCGCCATTGGACTCTGCGCCATTTTAAGTCAAATTAAAATCAACAATTTCTTCCAAATGAAAAGTAATAAGCAAAAACAACAAAAGTATAAGATATAAAAAAGATAAAATGTAGAAAAATTTCAACAATGGTCACAAATAAATTGGCCAATTTCGTGCACTCTTCATGACACCATTGTTTGCAGCTATCGCATTGAATCCACTCTCTCATTGATAAATTCTCATATTATTCTTTGCAGCCTAAACAAAGCACTTTGCCATCGGTTAATTCTTGCCTTTTTTAATTCTTCAAACTTTTGCTTGACATGGGTTCAGCAACATAGGACTTTTGCCCCAAGTAGCCAAAAACATTTCCGAGTCATGACCTTTCCAGACCATCAAACCTAACATCGATTATATCCTATAAGTTTATAGCAAGAAACATGTATTTTCAATAAAATACATACTAGTTATGGTTACTACTCATTTTCAACATTTCAACACAATTTCTGCAAGAGCTAATGATACATCAGGCATACGCAAAATCGTAATTACCTCATGGTTCTCCAGTAATCCAACTTTGCGTGATAAAATTTGGTATAGACACTGTAATTGATGACTACTAACTGCACCTTGGGCACAATGATAAAAATTTTTGAAATATAGTGAGATATTTGAATTTGGGACTTTTGCCCCATGCGGACTTTTACCTCCCTTTACTCTATCTGTTAGAGACGCTCAACCATTTGATGGTATGTATTTCTTTAGCTTTATGGCATGGCTTCAATAGAGAATTAATTCAAAATTAATCAGTAGGTTCTCACAAGGATCGAACGAAATAGTTCTAAAATTGAATTATTATTAAAAATACATGACGTAGCGTATAAAATTGCATATAAAATTGCAATTAAAGATATTGAAGAATTTTATTTTTATGAAATGATAAAATTGGAAAATTGTTGGCTTTAAAAATTAAATGACATCCATTACTTTTTTACGTTTATAAAATGTATCTATGAAATGGAACTTAACAAATTAAAATAGTTATTGAAGATATATGGGTGATTCTCACATAACTGTGATTTTTACAACTCAAAATTTTATAAAATTAAAAATGCTCCAAAACTTGTGTTTTGGGTACTATTGGTCTTTTATTATGCTCAGAATGAAGCCTGTAACGTAGTTCTACTACAACTTGAACAGACAAGAAACTAGAACAAACATTGAAAATTTTTCCTTTCTTATTTATAGTCAGCTTATTTTGATACAAATTTTGGAGCCCAGGTATGTTTTTCAATCTTGTCCGAAGTACTGGAGCCATTTTTCATAATACTAAAACAATTGAAAATGATAAAAAGTTAAAACATTAAAAAAATATGAATTCAAATGTTATTAATTATTTTTACCATGGTACTGACATCCACGGTACTGACATTTGAATGTATAATTAACCTAATCTAATTTTTTTGCAAATGATTAAAATAATTTTCCAAATAATTTCGATTTTACACGTAAAATTAAATAAATATTCAGCATAATTAACCTAAATATTGTACTAACACGCTTAAACTTTAATACCATGGTACTGACATGTAATTTTATGACTTACCTTTTCAAAAACAAAACAATTTATTTCTGTCATAACATAGAGACTAAAAATAAACTCACAGCTGTGAATAGTACACAAATAATCCTTCTTTAAAATGCCACTAGAGTGAGCGAAGGAAACTGAATAAAAGATGGCGCTTAGGCGGCAAATATTTTGAATTTAAAAATTGAATAAAATTCCAGGACATAAATCAATAACTATTATTCCTTTCTACCAATTAATATTGGGGTATAATTACAGCATAATTTGATGAAATATACAATAGATTTTAGTTATAAAATCTAAACTTTAAATTATAAGATCAGTCTTTATAGAAATTTATACATTTAGTTTGAAAAACAAAAATCAGACATGCCACGGTACTGACATTTTGGGCATATTTTTGTAAGTTATTCATCGTCCATGAATACTTGTGCTTTAATATACAATGTCGAAGGTAAAATACTATTAAATTTATTATATTTATAGTTTTTTGATCGAAAAAAATCATGTTGAATAATAAATAAAGTACTAGACACAAAAAATCACAATTATCTAAGAATCACCCATAAATGATTTTATTAATTGGATTGGCATCATTTGGATGAAGTTGCGCGATATGAGGTAATACTTTCATTGACATTGTTACCTAATCAAGAGGTAAGTTCTACCATTTAATTAAAATGCCATGGTTTTCCTCTAAATCTCATTAATATGGTTGGTAGCACTGGCAGCCACTAATGAATGCTTAAAGGTGCTTACATTTGTATTAATTTAAATCTCAAAATTTTTATTATTTAAAAAAGAAATAGATAAATGCATTGATAGGTAGTACGTAAAGTACAACTCGGAATGAAACTAATTAAAAGTTCGGAGTCTGGCGAAATAGCACCGCAGATAAGCATATTATCGAGATCGGTTGAAATAACCCTAGCATATTTAGGATGTTTGTTCAAGTACTTTTATAACGAGGAGACCCATCGACTTTTAAAATCTCCAACTTAAACATCAGATAGCAAACGTTGCTTAAGTAACCGATATGGCTGGAGAAGTTTCCAACAAAAGTAAATCCTTTGTATATGCGGGAAACCCAAAACTTGTGATTTAACTTTTCAAAATACCACCTTGGAAAACTCACGTATTATTAGTAAAAAAAAGTTGTGAAAGTGATCAATACTTCAACTTTGTTGCCAGAAGTTTTGTGTAGGTACGTTAAACCTACTTAAAACTTTTATTTTAAAATTTGCTAACAGAATTTCTTAAATTTTCAATTATTTTAGGCTTTTATAAAGTATTATGTAAATTTTGTCTAACAAAAAAATTGAATAAGTAGTTTAATCGATCAAAGTTTTGAATTAGACCAAATAGAATCTCTCTCATAAAAAATGGCTTTCTAAATTAATTAAAAACAGGATTTTTTAAACCCTTAAGACCAATTTTAATTACATACAACGAAACTTGCGCACACAAAGCTATTGTAATACGAACAACAACAAATCTCCAAATACAATGAATGCTTCTCGTTAGTTTGACATGTTTTGGTTTTACGTATCCTGACATGAATTTATATTCATGATTTTGATGTAATTTGCATTAACAAGAATGCAATGGAAAATATCAGAACTTAAATTCTTAAAGCTATTTTAAAAGCTGTTTAATATTTTCAGTTGTAACTTAAAAATGAGTAAATTTTGCATTACAAATAAGCATTCTTAAGATAAATGCGAAACCCGCGCATAAAAAATTAGAATTTGATTCAAATTTTTTGCAAAATTGTTTTATTCAAGTGCAACTCAACCTTGTTTACTTTAAAATTTTCTGAACAATATTTCATCTTTAAGTGATTATTTTTTTTTTGGATTCGAATTCCCCGCGTGACTTTCAAATTTAATTAAGATGTACGACACTATAATTGGTTAGAGTTTCTTTTGTGTTTGATTTCTTCTTTACGGCGACGTCCGTTTTCGCAACCGCAACCCGGCTGGCCGGCAAATTGGCACTGGTTTTCTTTTGGAAAATAAAAATTAACTATTAAAGTTACGACGGTTTCATTCGTACTAATTAATTTTGTAAAATTGAGAAGGGACATTTGAAATTCCAAGTTCAATATTACATTTTTATTTCTAGATTATTTTAAATTTGCGTGTTTTATTTATTATTTCCTTGTTAAAAAATTTATATTTTGATCAAATTTTTAAAAACGCGGTCAAATGCTGTTTTTCCAAGTGTGACAGTTATAATGCCTCTAAATTCTCGACTTTCAAGTTCTTATAACATCTTACTTGTGTTTGACGTTTTTCTTTTCCGTTTCTTTTAAAATATTTTTAATTTGCTTCCCCAATAAATTTCAAATATTCAAGACAACCGAATGGTTAGTATTTAGTACAAGTAAATATAAAAATGTCATGTTTTATTTTTCTATAGCTTCCTCTATCACTATGTATAGATAAATAGGTTAAGCTATTTTTTTCATCAAGATAAATAATTTAAAAAACACAAAAATTTGATGACATCGATCTAAAGTGCCAGATTATATATTTGGGTTTGAAACGAGAAAAATATGTTAATTATAGCTTAGCAGATATTAAAATAATTACGAGTTTTAAAATTACATTAGATGCGGTTAAATTTGGACTTGAAATTTTCGAATTTAGAACATACGTCCTTGGCAAAATTGCAAATAATATTAAGTCAACGAACTGATTTTAATGTTTTGTTTAGAATTTTTGTATTTTGTAGTATTCAAAGGTTAAATAATGAAATATCCATTTCACAAAAAGCCGAAACATTGGAAATATTAATTACTGGAAAATACATTTTCGATATGATTCAAAGAAAAACCAATCAAACTTTGAATGAAAACTAATAAACTTACTTTTAATGTTTCGCTGAGTAATTATTTTTCAATAATTTTGAATATCCAGTTTCCACTTTTACAGCAGAAAATTCCAATTTAAATATTTTGTGTGAAATAAAGTACAAAACTCTGTCTTTGTAATCTCTTTTGTGATTGGGCCATCATTCTTTCATTACCAACTTAAAAATAGTTTAAGTGCGGCCTTTGGCCTCCAACCTGGGTGATCTAGTTTTTAATAACTTTTGCTTAATACTGACTTCGAAGATTATATTAAGGCAATTAATATTCATCTACCTATTCACTTATTGAAAAGCAGTCGCGTGTAATATGGTTTCGCACGAAGGTTTCTCAACCGGTTTTGTTACTAACTTTACTTATTGATCGTCGAAATTTGATGTGTCGATGTAGTTGTAACTGTGGGTATGATAAAAATATCCTAAACATGAATAAACTTGTTATTTTCTGCACTTTAATTTATTTTTTAATTTAAAAAGTTGCTTTTAACTGTCAATTTTTGATTAATTTTTGGTATCGATTGAAAAATATAGAAAACCTTATATAACAAAAAGTTGACAAAGTAACATTTTATTAAACAGCAACACCGACGTTTTTGACACATAAAGAAAGTAATTTTCACTTTAATTGAGCTTTTGGAACACGTTTTAGTGAATCGGATTTATTATATTTTAGAACCGTCATTGTGTATTTGATTCTTCAAGATTGATCAATATTGACTGCTAACCTTTTACAATTGCTTTCTCAATAGAAAATTTTGCAAATTTTTGATATATAGCTAGTAAGTAAAAAAAATTTTAATTTAATTTTTTTTAAGGTTGACGTATGTAAATTAAAAGTATCAAAATGTAATTAAAATTGTGTTTCAGCAATTGGTGTATTATGCACAATGTCCTTTATACTTAGAACGGTTTCAAAAGCTGTAACGAAGTAGCGTTCAGCTTGACCGTTGGTCGCTGGATGATACGGCGCTTGTGTTAGTAGCTATAGATGTAACCAAATTTGTCGGTATCGATTATTGGTATTAAAGTATCTACTAAGTATAAAACAAATCATTATAATCCAAAGATTATTTTTTACCAAGAACTGAACATAAAATCAGGGATTTCTAGGTAAATCATAACACTTTAATTTTAGGTTTTCATTTAGTGCAATGAGTAGGTATATCATATACAGTAAAAAAACATTTATAGAGAAAAAATTGCAGATTACACAAATGTTAAAAAAAGACATGTTGCCATTTGAAAAAAAAATTTTATGTTTACTTCCGGTTGAATTTGAAGTATAAAGAAATATACTTTGTCAGTTTCCAATAGATAATTTGGAGTTAAATAAAAAACTATTTAAACTTTTTTTTGTATCTAGTAATATTTAAGAATTATTCACTGTTACCACTTTTCGTGAACACACTGTGGTGTACTAATGCCTGCTACCAAAAATATTAATTTTTAAATACGGAATATCCCGAGCAATTAGTAAAGACAATCTTTAATGCTCCGGTCAGCTTTAAACTCTAATTATGTTGTTAAATCAACAAAATATTTTTATTTTATATGGAATGTTTTTACATATTCAATTTTAAATAAGTTCATTAGCACCTTCAATACGTAATTTTCCAGAAGACGACACTATTATATTAAAAAATCCAAGATATTTGATATTTATTTATCTTCAAAATTTAAATCTTTTATGATTATTTAACTGACAAAATCAAAAAATAACCAACAATAAACAGGTGTCCATTTCTTTTGGAATATAGCTACTTCTTAGGAAGTCTTTACGATTCATTTTACGAGGTGAATCACTCATCTGGTTCTCTAATTCAATACTCTAGATCTTTGCATGTGTTTTAGCTTCATGTACTATCTCTCTCCATAAATCTCTGTTTTGGCATTTTCTCTTCCAGTCTTTTACACCCATAGCTTTAAGGTCATTCGTTACTTCATCTATCCATCTGGCCCTGGCTCTTCCTCTACTCCTCGTCTCACCCGGTCAGTAGTCCATGGTTTGCCTTAAGACGTTATCTGGTTCTTTTCTTAGTACGTGACCAAGCCATCTGATTCTTTGTGCCTTTTTAAATTTAACAATGTCTTCATTTCTTGTTATTTCGGCTATTTCCACGATTGTTTTCATTCCAAACTCATTCTCTCCAATTCTTTGTGGTCCCGTGATAGATCTTATTACTCTTTTCTCGAAAACTCTCAATTTTTCTTCTCTCTTTGTCATATTTAGTACTTCTGCTGCATAAGTGACGACCGTTCTTACAAATGTCTTATACACTCTAATCTCTAATCTAATCATTATGTCTTTCTTTAAATCATTTCTCACAAAGAAACCCACTCCGTTCTTTTCCTGCTTCTCTTCTCCAGAAAATAATAGAACAATTTTCCAATATTATTTTTCTATCTTATCTCTTGTACCGCCTCTATATTGACCTTGTATTTTGCCAACTCATTTTGCTGTTTTATAAATTTTTTTTTCTTCCTTCTATGTCCCTTTTTCCCTTAGTTTTATATTTGATATTTCATTTTCTCGCCAATTTGTACCGTGTGACTTTCGATTTGGGTGTTTTGCTAGTTTTTTGGCATCTCTTGCAGGTAACCATTTTCTCTATTCCATTTCAATAGCGTGCCTTCACAAATCATTTTTTGGTATTCTATCTTTTTTCCAGAGGTACTTAGTTCTTCTGATTGCTTTCTTATTTCGGCCTGTATCTTTCTTTCCGTGATTGTTAAGTCGTTGTCTATGTAAATCTTATCAATCAACTGCTTTAGCTTAAATTTGTTTTTCATTATCTCCATCTTTGACTCCCATTTATCCACTTCAACCATAGTTTTTCCCCATCTATCTTGCATGCCGTAGCAGTTTTATGTCTACAGCTAAATTTTGGTTTATAAAGTTTTGGAGCTCTTCTTTTAGTTTATCCCCGTTGCCTGCTGCAGTCACAAGTTTCGCGCTTTCTCTTTACTCTTTCCTTTCCACTTAAAATTCCATCGCATTCAGTTTACACTCAAGTTCTTCAATTCTCGTTTTATTATTCTCTCGTTCTTGTTTCGCGTTAAGTTCAGTTAAGATCTTCTCTCAATGTTTTTATCTCTTCCGATTGTTTTTCCATTTGTTTGTATTTTTTTGATGTTTTTACGTATAATTGTTCCATGTCTCTGCTTATGCATTCCATTAACTTCCTGATTTCTTCCATTTTGTTTGCGATCGGTTTGGTATTGTCGTTATTCTTAGTAGAGAACCTGCTAAGTGTTTTGCTTCTTTAAAAATAGAAACGGTTTCCTCGTTTTCTTATTCGTGATCTTGTGGTCTACTCCTTTTGATATACTCGTCAAGACTTCCCGCACTGTTTGATCTCTGGCGGTTATCCGTTTTCACTTTTTTTTTTTTACTTTTTTCTTACTTCATTTTTTTTAACACTTTAGTTAAATTAAGCAAATCTTTAAATAGCTGTTACTACATTTTTTTTAAAAATTTTCAATTAGTTTAAAATTTAAAAATGTGCTAATGTAAAAGATGCGATCGATTTATTTTAATAACTAAAATTTCTACAAAAAGCACTGAATATTATTAAAATTGGAAATTTTAAATGCATTTTTTTGTGATTTTATTTCTAACCTGAGAGTAATATAACATAGAAAATTATAACAAGCTTTATAATCACAAAAAAATTGAAAATATATTAGCCACTGAAACATAAATGTAGAAAGACAACATACGCCCTGATTTTATTCCTCTTGAAAAGTAAGAAACCTTGGAAGAAGTGGTAAAACATTGAGAGATATGGAGAAGTAAGGCTAATGTTTTGAAATAACAGTTTGAACATTGAAAGTAAGTCTGCGTACACAGTAAATGCTGGTTTCTGATTCCGGCTTACCCGTTTCGATATTTGCGTTGAAATGTCTGTTTTAATACCAGCTTTGTTTGTCTTCGCTTACATTAATTAACCTTGGAAGAAGATTAGAAGTAAGTTCTGAACTAACTGAAAAAATCTTTTCCGTTAAATTAAAATGTAAAAAATTCTACAAAATTCAGTTTTATAATTGGAATTTTACAAAGCATAGTAAATGTTAAACTTAATATCACAGAAATTGTGCAAGTTTGTATTATAGTAATAATATGACGCTGAAAAGTTTGTCCCAGTTATTTTACCGCACTCTTACAATTTTAAGGATGTATAAAATGCATTTATTTTTGAAATTTGTATTTCGTTACTTTATTGGTTTGCGAATGTAGGAAAATATAATACAGACTACTTAACTACAGAATGTGTAAATCCAATTACAATGTGGAATATTATGTACGTATAAGCAAAAAACTGTAATATTATTTAAATTTTGTATTTCTACTTTAAATTTTATGATATCAAAATTATATATAAATATTTAATACCTACGGAAAAATTTAAATTGAGAACTATTTTGTATTTAATTGTTTTAAATTTTCTGGAGTAATTTTATTAACCAAATCTTCAGATTAAGTCGATTAAGTCTCTAATAAATCTAGGTATTCTTAGTGTGTCTTGTGACGTCATTTATCTGGCTTACTTGGACTATTTGTTACGCTACAACCGCATATCTCCAAATCCATCTTGCAGCTATCCACACATCCAAATCGCAATTATATTGCTGCATCTACACATTGCTAAATAGTACCTACATTCGCCTGAATGTTCAAATAATAAATTCAAATAGTAAATTCAAATTACCTCAACGGATGACCGCGGAAAAATATTGCACGCCAAATGTAACTTTAAAAGTTACTAGACAATATTATTCTTACATTTCCACTTAGTGAGTGTAAAACACTAATCAGTTAGAGAAAATTAGCATTGCATAGAAAGTTATATAAAGTTTTTGACTTGTTAACTAAATACTCTTAAGTAGTATAGGCTAACTTTGCTTGTTGCTTCAAGTCGTTGGCATCTCTCGAATTCGTTATTTACGATGACTGCGGGTGATAAACGACGGTGAATTAGTAAAGTTAATTTAATGAATATCTTGCGCGACCTTTTTCAATTTCGCACAAATCTAATTTGCGTTTTTATTAGTAGATTTATTAATTTGCAGGATTAGCAAGATTGCAAATTTTTATGCTTGACATTTTTAAATTACTTTAGTTGCTTAATATGAAACTGAAATAGGTTTCATATAATTTGGTTGTTATTTCTCCAGATGCATTGATGTACACCTCCCTGATGCAATATATTACGTGCAGGGTACCGTAGTGATTTACTTACGGAACGAGAAATGTCAGCTTATTAGATTTGGCATAACTAGCTACAAAAATTAAGTAAAAGTTAATATTATTTATATGCTCGGTGTGAATCTTGTTAATCTATTACTGCGCGTCATTCCACTACTGCAAGTCATATTAATTAATAAGGTGTTATAAATAAATTACGAAGTAGATTAAATAATAAATAAAAAAACGAAACATAAAATCGTACGTTTTTAATTAAAGTTTATTAATAACAAATTTATAGAGAAACATAATATTTACTAACCATACTATAATATTGACATTTCACGTATTAGAATGAAAGTTCTACTATTTAAATACCACATACTATAATATTTACTTACGGTACTAGGACGATAAGTAAATATTACAGCACTGTAACATATAACTATGACAGTTTTATATTTTTAGTACACACAATTTAAAAAATCTACATTTTAGAATGCATCTGGAACCTAAAGTTCCACCCCGCAAAGAACATCGATGACAAAATTTACATCATCTTCGAAAGCTATTACATTTTTCTGTAATTCCATTGAAAGAAAAGATGAATTTGCAATATCGACATTCAATAATTTAAAATTCCACTATATATCTAAAATTTGATTGTCGATTAGGAATGATTAATGAAGCAATGCGTTGGATAAAAAATGTCGGAAATGTATGTTTTGCTATGTAAATAAACTAACTCGTATCGACCTAAATCAGCTACCCAATTAACGAACTACAAAGATACAATAAAAATTTGTTGGTTGAAATTAGCCATGTGTTTTCTGTAAAATTAGGTGATACTCGAAATGTTTATTTAATTTTCAATTAAACATTTAAAATTTGTTTAAACTTTTTGTTATTGTATATTGATATTTAATTCTCATCTAACTATTCTTTTGTGCTCAAAAATAATAAATATGTTAAATTTTAGCTATAAATTCTGTTTGATAAATGATTGACGTGTTATTAAGAGCAATTGTAAATATTTTTACTTTTAGAGTGCTTTTAATTTATTGTATTTGCAATAATGTGACAAGGTTAAATAGTGCAACTAAATACAGGGTGGATCTAACATATTTGGAATGGGTAATACATTCGAAGGAAAAAAGGTAGAAGATTCCTGATCTTTTGAGCATCACATATTCGCGATAGAACGGAACGAGTCCATAGTTGCAGTGAGGCGCGCCTTTCACCGGCACTTTAATATTCTAGTGCGCGGTGCGGTTTCGCGAAATAGGTAAATCTTTTTGAACTATTGGTTCATGTAAGCCACTAATGAAAGACAGAGGAATTACGATTCACACACATGAGAATATGAAGTGTGTGCGAATATCGCGTTTTACATTACCGTTGGTGGCGCCACCGTCAATAACAACATTACGTCTTTCAGCAGTTCCAATTACTTTGTGTGGTGGCGTTTTGTTAATGTAAACAAAAGAAAATGTTTGTTTATAGTGTTTATGTTGGTACTTACTATACGTTACAAATGAGTTTGAAATTATTCCGCGTGGTGGCGTTTTGTTAATGTAAAACGCGAATTGCAAGCCTAAAGCGCTCAACTAGACGTTTGCAAAAAATTCTCGGCAAAGATTTGAAATTCCACCCGTACAAAATCATGGTTATTCAGAAGCTGCTCTCAACAAAGCACCGACAAAAACTTCAATTTAGCCAGCGCATGTTGGTTATTTAGTAAGTAGCTACTGCCCGAATGAAGTACATACTTCATCATCATATAGTAAATACTACAACAATGTCTAAGCATATTCTACAATTTTATGATAGTTTTTATTTGAAAGTTTGTATTCATATTTTGAAGTAGCTACTTCATAATTTACTTTTATCGAGTAGTTACTACACTTTTAGCAAAGTTGCTGTTTTAGTAATTTTGCAAAATAAATTATCATAAAAAATGAGCTTTGAAATCAATTTTTGTATTGAACGGATTTATGCTGATTCTGTTTATCGTACATTATATAAAATATTACTTCAAAAATTAAGAGTAAATCGTTAAATCGACGTTCCACTGTATTTTGTTGGTGGTCATATACTCTAAAATGAAACTTTTCCTTCCTATTATTATAATCGTGAATAAATTTTCAGAAACTTCACAAATAAATTGTGAAGCCAGGAATTTTTAAAATGCTGGTGCTGAATATAAAGAATCTGCATATGCAGTTGTTTCTTTAAGCAGTTCATTTTCCAGCAAATTTTCAAAATTTGGTTAGATAAATCGTTTTACTTTGCAATTTTTGTTGATAAAAGGTTTCCAGAACATTTTACACACTTGACATTTTCCAATTTTTGCACAAAGACGGGTTATACTATCGCATTCGCATTTTTCACGTCATACAAATCTGATACAAAAGATTTTCCTGTGGTCGGTCATTTATAATTTTGTTCTAATTATGCTGAAAACATGTAAACATAAGATTTTAGAATTTATCGAAAATAAATTGCAATTTAAAAGTTTGGTTTGATAAATCTGAAAACTTCGTGTGGGTTTATCGGCCTCTCAACAATGCTTTGCAGCTTTCATTTAATCTTTTTTCAGTTATTAAAATCAGAAGCATTTGTACCGATTTTGTAGTTCATGTCACTGAATAACGTGAATAATTCAGGATGTACATACGTATTGCCTGTTGAATATTTTATTCAACTGTAACTACCATATACTCTGAATTTTTAGATGGTTAAAATTAAAAAAAAAATAATTTTAAATTAAAATCAATTCAAATAAACGCAATAAAGTTAACTAAATATCTAAAAGCTCACAAGTAAAATAATTAATTTTTATTGTAGCTTGATAATTTTTAAATTTTAAATAGTTATTTTTAATAGTTAATATAAAAAAAATTAGTTTAGCACTTTTTGGAAGAATTTTCTTGACGTTCTTTTATATAAAGTTGTTATCAGGAGGTAGGACATTTACGACCTTTCTATAATATATTCCTGACATGGTCAAACAATTTCCGCGTTAGAGAAATTTGTCTGATATTTATCAAACCGTAAACATTACATTATTACTTCGATGTAGCAAATTGTAGATAAATGCTTAAAAAAAGATAAATAACACAAATCCAAAATTTAAGCTTAAATTGCATAAATAATGTATTTATTTTGCTAGTTACAATAAAAAATACATCCCTAGTGAAACCGTAAACTTTGAGTTAAAAAAGCAAAAAGTCCTACTGCAAAGTTAATATTTATTTAGGTATCAGTAAGTAATTAGTAAAGTCGATTATGTTACATTTACTTCCCATAAATTAAACTTTCATGATTAATCCTGAACTCCCAATCAAAGACCTCGATGAAGCTCGATAAATATTTACAATCTTACGTACAACCAAACTTTTCCAATGAATAAATTTTTTTTTTGAAAATTCATTTAAATTTAATTGTTTAAATTATCCTTTAAACTATCAAATACTTCCAAGCTATTTCAAATAGGTAAATTTTTTTTTTCAATTTTTACGATTGCTTAAAAATTTTATTCAAACTTGCTTAATTTGCATTTAATTTTTATGAAAAATGTAATATTGGAGTTTAAACCACTAAAGTATATTAAAAGTAAATTTTATAACTAAATGCATCGCAATTGTGGGATATTTTATTTGCTTTAATTTTTCTGTTTCATTAAAATAAGCTTCGAGTAATATTAAAAAAGTTTGTATTTTTCTTTATAGAATGTTTTTCTTTTTAATTTTAATTATTGTATGTACAGTTGGCTGCACATTTTAACTTCATATTATTAAAATTTGGTTTTTAAAGTTTTATAATTAAAAATTGTATAAAAATTATGACTCACATGAATAGATCTAGGAGATTCTTTGTTTCTATCATTATTTTATTGCCCGAAAGAAAATAATTTTATTAATAAACATCAAGTACAATGGAATTATAGAATTAAACAAACTTAACCAAACGTTAAAAATTTTAGAATTTTAATATCACACCTAATTCTTGAAATTTTCTTTTTAAGATTTATTTTCTACAATGGAATTTTTTTAAAATGAATAAAACTACACAATAAATGCCAAATACGGATGAGAAAATTGAAAGCCTGAAACAGAAGAACATCGCGCGGGTTATAGTGCAGACCGTCATCGTCTCAGCTATAATGAAAATTTATCCACAAATTTTGAAGAAAGAAGTCGTAATACAATATAAAACTAAGATAAGGTGATCGAATGGTTTTTTTAAGCCGTTATCTATCTACTCTTGAAAAAAAGCCTCTTCTTGGAGGATTTTGGCCGTAACTTGCTACGCTGACTAGATAGGTTGGCAAGTAGTCCGCAGATCAATTTTGGACTACAGTTGTTTTACATCTAATAAGTAGCTTGCTAGACTAATCTTAGATGTGCCTGTAGCCCTATTTTTTTTGTTAAAGTACGGAGACTTGATTATAAGAAAGTTTGACTCTCCCCAGGTTTGGGGAGGGTACCTCGCATTTGCAGTTGATCGCGTTAACTGTAAGGCAATGAACGTCTCTTAATAGGTCAATAGGTAAAGTAAACGTTCAAGTGTACATAAATACGTGAACTTCAATAAGGCGCCTATATATTGTCGTATTATTTTTTGGAATGAAGAAGCTTTGAGCTAAGTTACCCGATTTCTATTATTATTTTGATGATTTTGATTTAAAAATTTTTAAAAAATGTAAAATTGTATGAGACGCTCCTGGAAATAAACGAGATAAAGGGGTCAAGGTTTTTGATAGAGGTGTGCGATCTTTCAAGTCGCACGGTTTGATTTTTGATTTTTTCATGACCATAAACCACATAATACTTAATTTTATCTTATTTTAAAGTGCGATTTCTAATTTTTAGAGCACCTAAGCCTTTAGCTAATTTTGCGCTTCAAATTTGTGCACATTTTATTTAGTATTTAGTACTTGGATGGGTGACCCTACGGAGAACATGTACCGTTTTCACTGGTCAAGTTATTTTGTTTTGTACACTACTACGTACTTTACTGTGAACTATTTAAATTTAATTATTTAAACATTTTTATTGCATTTCTGACGATATTAAACAAACGTTGAAAAAAAAAGATTTTAATTTAAAAATTTATAAATCCAGCATTCATTGTTTGCACTCTTTTTATTACAGTTGGTTTGTTTGTATTCATGTTAAACATTGTTATACGTAGTATGATAACATGAACATTTATGTTAATCATGTTTATATTTTGCTTTTTTTGTGCTTTAAATTGAATAAAAAGTTGCGAGGGAAGAACAATTTTTGGACAGGTGGAAAGCCAGCGATAATAGCATCAATCTACAAACATTTTTTATAATATGGTTATTATAAAAGTTCTACAATGAAAATTCTGAATATTAAATTTTGTTTAAATCCAGTGCATCTTTAGATATTTATCAAGAAAATCAAACAATGAATGAGAGTGGTTGAGAAATAAATTCGTTGGTTGAAAGTGCTGAGAAAAAAGATTATACTCCAGATCCCTTCTAAATGGAACGGTAGAAAAAGTAAATCTGTACCTACTGTATAAACAGAAAAATTTAAAAAAATAATCCGATCTAATAAAATTTTGATGATGGATGAAATAATGAGAAAAGTTGATAAAATTTATCCGTACAGGTATGAAATTATACGAAAAATTGGGGTAGGCTTTAAAATACTTTACTCAGCAAATAATTTGCAACTTTATTAAATTTGGTTTTTAATTGCGAGTACATTTTAATTTAAAATATGATTCAAAATTTATTTTTTTGATATACCTACCTATTCAAGTTTTTGTAATTTTTTTAAATGTATTTCGTTTTAAATTTCTATTTCACGCTTCAACTGAATTATTTCAAACAAGATATACTTTAAGCTCACTGCATAAGCCATCCCTACGCTAACAGAAATTTTGTAATTGATTAGCTTCTAAAATTGCTATGAGTTTCATTTTACCTTTAGAGAAATCTGTAGTTTAGGCAGAAACTTTGTTTTTATTTTCTACCAATGCGGTTTACGGTTGTAAGTGCATTGCAATGTTGAAAACTTTAAGAGAAGTTGTATTTTAACAAAGTTATGATTTTTATTTTCAACAAACTTGTATTGCAATTTCACATCCTCTGATACTGGATAAATCCATTCTAAAGTGAGTTTGACCAAACGCTTCATATTTTAGTCATTGCAACTCGATTTATGGAATACTTTTCATTTTCTTTATTATAAATTCACTATTTCTAATTTTGTATTAATTATTGTTTTATTTTCAATTAAAGAAAAAATAGTATAAGTACCTATCTTATAATATTTGAAAATTTTAATTTACTATAACGTAAAAATGAAAACTTCAATATAAATTTGCCAAATTATAAAGAAAATGTGATGTAAAAAAATCAGAAAATTATGAAAAACCTAAATTAGATTTACAAAAATGCTAGCAATGCAAAAAGTATTATAGAGATTTTTTATTGGTTTTTATATTAAATATTATTCTCTCTAAACTAAGCTTGGTTGCAATATTCCTGTAGAGAATGACGTTAGGAAAACAAATTATGAATATATTGCCGAAAATGATTGATTATGTTTGCTTAAAATTTGCTTCAATAAACACCTAAGCAACTTTTGCACTATTACAAGAGGTTGTTGCTATTATTTTAAAGATGTTTAAGTTTTTTTTTATTTACTACACAGACATGTCGGAGTTATTGTTTCACACTTTAATTTATTCAAAATATCTCGTAGATCCCTCCATACATAAACACTATGTTTACGTTGGAGATGTTTCATTTACTTGACATGGAAAGTGCATTAAAGGAAAACGTCCTGAAGCTACAACATCATTTTCTTTATTGTAAAACACTTAAAACCCATGAAAATGCTCAATTTCGTGCTTTTCATGTAGACAACGTACGATTAATTTATTATAATTTTAAAAAGTTTACCTTTCGTTTTCGAATAGTTTTTTTTATTTGAATACCTACTAATGATTTTAGTATGTGGCTAATAAGTCATGTTTTGTTGTTTAATTACCAGTGAGATTAATGCGTGAAGAGATCAAACTAAAGCTAACCGCCGACAAACACTCGGTGGCTCATCGAGGCAGCGGGACAAAATTTTGAGAAATAATATTAAAGTTTGTCCATCTAAATTTTTCCTTTCTATTGTTGTTTCACCTATATAACTATTCAAATAATAAAAAGTTTCAACATATGTTAATTTTGATTCAAAGCAGCTGATTTAATCAAAGATTATCAGAATTTCCGTTTCTTTTTTTCCGCTAAAGCTACTCTTTGTTTTATTTAAATTTAATAAGTAAAAAGGATATTACAAGTGCTCTCAATGCTTTCATTGGAAGACTCTCAAAACTCAAAAATGTAAACTTGTGGAAAGTCGAGTACCTACATCGATTTTTTCGAAAAACACCTATTACCTATATAGAATTAGTAATAAAATTCGTTACTTGAAAATCTTTTTTCTAATTTTTGACGTTGATTGATCTTCCAAAATGCGAACGTTTATACGGACACCAAAAGAGCAAATCGCCTTCTAAATCAATATTTTTTACACAACTCTTCGACGCACAAATAGAATTTTATTCATCGTTAAGCTCTCGTTCGCAACTTGTACGGTATAGAACAAATTGCTTGAATCCGTGATCTATTTTTTTTCCAATATCTTACATTCTCAAAAAATATTTGCTCAAATACAAATCATTTCATTTGCTTTATAGCGCTTGAATTAAGAAAAACGTTTATTAAAACGGTCTAACTTGCTGATTGGTCTCTAAATGTATAAGTGCGTAAATTTAAAGTTAAAAAGTCTTTCGAAAAACCATGATGTATAAAAATTTTAATGTTCTCTTCACAAAATTGAGTCTAAATATTGTAATTGCTCTCTACTTTCTATGCGTATTCTGAAGATAATTTATTAAGATCAAAACATACATGTCATAGCGCTTTATCTAATCCGCTAATATTTACAAAAGAAATCGCATTTAAAGTTAAATTTATTACTAGACAATGGGAATATCGTTAATCCAATCATGCGCGTCATTATATTAACATAAATAAATCTTTTCTTCAGGTGTAGTTAGTTACAAATTAAAATAAATAAAATTTAAGCTGTTTGCAATCCTTTAAATAATTATAATATTCAAAATATCTTACAAAAATTGTTTGTCTGATAGATGAGATTATACTTTATGGATTTTTTATTCTGCTTAATATGTGGTGAATTATATAAGAGCTTTACAGCACACTGAACAGTTAAGAAAATAAATATTCTAGCAACCCTCTTTGTTTTAATGTTAGGAAAATCAAAAAAAGTACCCCGGCGTATAAAAGTAAAAGAAGATTACTTCATTTACTCTTAAACACAATTTATTAGTCTTGATTAGGAAGTTTTTGTCTGACAACACTATCGTCACTAATAAGGCTAAAATTTAGACTTTCGTAGATAACTTAATTGGTGATAAAAGAATACCCTCGGGATACAAAATTAGTGGTTGCCTTCAGAGCCAATAAAGAGGGGACAGTTGAAAAATAGGGAGTTATAATTTAAGGGAAAACACCAGCAATTTTATTTAAGTACACCAATATTTGTCGGATATACCACAATGTGCATTGCACTGCAATTCCAATTTTTTAAATTAAGAGTACAATACAACAAATTTTTAT
This sequence comes from Rhagonycha fulva, assembly GCA_905340355.1. Lineage (NCBI taxonomy): Eukaryota > Metazoa > Arthropoda > Insecta > Coleoptera > Cantharidae > Rhagonycha > Rhagonycha fulva. The sequence goes on from HG996559.1 coordinate 9,915,170, forward strand.
TAGTTTTTGAAAGAGCCGTATTCCCCATACGGAACCCATTACTATAATAAACGAGTGTCACTGACATAGATTGGCCTCATATTTCATTTTACTCAAAAATATAAGTCAATATCTAACAGATTTATTGCACTTTTTGAAATGATATCTGTTAGTTTTACATGAGACTAAATTATATCAAAATCAAAATTTTGACACGATTTTTTTTTGTTATTTTAATTGACGCCAATAAATCGATAAGTGCGTAAAAAATTCAGTCAGCTTTCAAAATGATTCAATTAAAAGAGAAAATACCTATGTAGTAGTTTCTTGTAAAAATTGAGTGCTTTTTCGTGTTTACATTAACAACCACATAATTTTCAAGCGAGAAATCTTACAGCAATTTACTTTTCAGTTTTTTTTAGATATTGCGTGAATAATATAATAGTGGGAGCTTTTATTATAATAGATCATTTTGAAATGTGCTTTTAAACAAAGACAAAACAATATTTTTATTGTGCAAGGACTTAAGATTTATACAAAAATTTTATATTTTTTTTAGCATACATTTGTATTAATTAATATTGCAATATACTCTGCTGTTGTCTCTAAAGCCTATTACTTACTTCAAAGTACTCTCCTGTTACCTGTTATATTTGGTCCAACATTCCCAATGAGGTAATATACGTTAAGGCATCGCTAGAAAGCATTTGTTTAAAAAAAAGTGACTTGCAGAATTTTATAAAAAATATTTTGAACCGAATGAAAAAAGAAATTTTTACCATAAGCGAAAACAAAACGAATTATTTTTTATTTATTTTAGTAGTAAGCGTAATAAGCTTTTTGAGTAGAGTGGTAAACCCTGAAAGCTAAACTGAGATTTTCAATTTGATTTTTTTTCTACTTATTTATTACTAGATAATTTTTAAATTTTATATTATTATTAAATCAAAATACGAGACGAGGTATAAGAGTAAAGGCTAAATTTTAAAATCTATTTATTTAATTGAACCCAAAGTTTCCACGCCTTCAGCGTCAAGCTTTTAAGGTAAAACAAGTCCCAGACCTTCAAACCGAACGTAACCTTAAGCGTGCCCTAAGTTTGATACTTTGTGTGGTTTGCTTGCGTGCTAGATTTACCTCTACAAGGTTTACTTTTCAGAACTTTTGTTTAAATAAACTAATACTTGAAACTTAAAAAAAATCGATTTTTAGACCAACAAAGTAGAAAGGTCCCTTAAGCACAAAACTGATTTCAAAGTTGTTTCAGAATTTTGAAATTAAACTGTAGCTTAAAATATTAATTATATTTAAACTTCATTATAACATTGTAACTGACAAAATTAACTTAATTTGACTAATTAAGTATAATTTATAAACACATTCCGGTTTCCTTTTTAACAAATTGTAAATTTTATCTTTGTTAAAATTCCGCTGTTCACTAATCAGAACTTTTAAATTTATTATAATAAATCAGAGTGTGAATAAATTTAATGCAAGATTTTTGGCTGCATTAAATTGTACTAACCTTTCAAATTCTTGTAAGTATAAATTATTTGATTAGTAATTTCTAATTATTATTTATTTAGATCATTTTACTCAATAGTACAGTGAAAAATTCTATTGTGAAACTTGCCGATAAAATTATCGTAAAGTTCGGTAGTTTTTTTTACACAATTTGTTTAAATTGCTATAATTTGTAGCAATATTTAATAATAATTTGTAATAACTGCACTGTTACCTATTAATATAATTTGTAGAAACGATTACTTCAAAAAATAACAAGTAAATATTAAATAATAGAAGTTACAACAATTTGTACAATTACTTACCACAATTTGTAGTAATTTTTACTACAAAAATTGTTTACAAAATTTTATTAAAGATTATTACAAATTTGTACTTGTAGATAGCTAACTACAAAATTATTGTACAATAAATTATTTTTCATGTAAAACTTTAGTTGTGTGAAGTTATCAAAAATTAAAATAAATTAATAAAAATTTATAAAATATGCAAATATTGTTATTAAAGGTTTTCAGATAGTTATAGTATAAAAACATAAAAATATCAATCTATAAAATTATTTAAAATCTAAATATAAAAAAAAATAATTTTAATAAATAAAAAAAAACTTTACTTCTTAGTCGTATGCTTCTCGACAGAAGCGTCGTGATCTTTTTAACAAAGACTTTTATAGCAAATTATACCCCGGTAGTTTGCCATTGCTTCCGAAGGATGAGAGGGTCAGAATGAAATCGGTTAAATTTTGTAACCGGGTTAGGTATCGAACCTCGGGCTTTTAGCCTCGAGTCCGGTATTTAGCCCGTCCAAATTGATTTCAATTTACGATAACTTGATACAATCAAATACATATAAATTAATTCATTGTATTCTTTCACAAGTTAATAACCCAAAATATATTTTAATTTTATACAAAATTATTGTAGTACAATACGCTATACTGATTTTTTCAGTGTATGTTCCTCTATTAGACATCTTCTATATTACATAATATAACGTAGGAATGGCGTCGAAGCTTAAGAAGGGCTGATTGTAAAAGCGATTTTTAATTTAAAAAAAAATTTCCCCGTTATGATATAAACAAATTAAAATGAAGCGTTTAAACTATGGACGAACGTGAAATATCGATTGGCTAAGACAAAATTGTTTAAAAATTTACATTTTTTAACTTAAACTACTCTTTGTTTCGACGCATGAAAAGTGAAAGAGTTATATCAATCAAACTTCACTAGTTGTATAGAATAAAGATGTTCCTTTAATTGATTTATCAGTTTTTTGAAGGATTACAATTTTGAGCTTGGGTTAGAGTTAGTTCGTGTTATTTACTTAGAAAAAGAAGCTAAATTTTACAAGGATTCCTGTATTGAGCTTAGGTTAGTGTTAGTTTATGTTATTTAATAAGATAAACTTTTTTTTTAAAACTTTTGGTTTTAAAAAAGCTTTATTACCATTTCGAATAGACGTGCGGAATATTCTGGATGCTCGAAGTATCTAAATACTCATGATCTCGAAACACTAACATTATTCACCACAAAAAAATATTTATAATCATGCATTTAGCGTAGTTAAAAATCTATTGATGAAAAAAAAGATTGAAAAATGTTCAAAAGTAAGAATAATATATAAAATCTTTGAGTGCGCCGGCTAGCAATGACTCTTATTTTTAATGCTGAACAATATAAAAAATGCACCAAACATAACATAACAAAAATAAGACGACAATATAACTCAAGCTTCAGCATGTAATATAATCTAAGATTGCCCTTACGTATGCAAGAAAAAGCATAGAAAATCAATCAGATGAAATGAAATCATATGTGTAGGCCATAGTTGTTTGGCCTCAACCGGGGAGAAGCAGATAGCAAAATATTATTTTGCGTGCGTTAGTTACAAGTTAAACTTTATTTTGTAATAGAATTTTAATTCGTAAAATAAATAAATAATAATTAAAATTTTCAAGTTAAGTGAACACAATAAAAGTAAAATATAATTTGATTTAATTTAATTGCATTCAACAAATTTAAAACATTTTTTATAATAATAAAAACTGTAAAAAATTAAAGCTAAGTATTTCGCGAATATCTATCAATTAATTGTAAACTTTACAATATTGGTAGTTCGGTCTAACTGTTGGATCAACACAATAGTGTACATTTGAAGCTTGACGTAGACATCAGAACTTTGTTCATTTGAATAAAGTGTAAGTATATTATGGTAGGGGAGAGTCGGGTAATTGTGCGCGGCGGCTAATCGTGCGCATGCCTTTATTTCCGTATCCGGCTGATATAATTCGAAATTTGGTATTCAGGCGTTATCTCTTGACAAACCTATGTGCTACGACATATGAATCAGGTGGATAGTTGTACTTTATCTACCTATAATGATCGCTTTTTTGTTTATGTATGTTGTGTTCTAGTAGGAGCTTCGAAGAAAATAAGCCGTAAGTATTTCCACTTTTACATTTTTTAATAATTGTGTGCGTAAATACATTGCATAATGAGTCCCCTTTACACTGATATAGTATGTAGTCTAGGCGAAAAAGCGCTTTTTATTCTTTTATACAATTTAAAAGCGAATCTGCCACTGTCGGTTAATCGGGCGCAGGGCGCATAGTGATGATCCTGTCCCCAGTACATCTGCTATTTTAGAAGAGCTGAGTCTTCTTCTAAGACCAAATACAGCTAAACGACAAAATCGCAAAAAAAAGATTTTTGTGAACCCTAACAACCTTTTTTATTATTTTCATTTTATAATATTTTTTATATTTTATATAGTTTAGTTTTTTAAATCATAGGTTATATAGGCTTTATTAAATAAATAAGTATATTTTTAGCTTTAATTACTTATGTTATTTGTTTCCCTTTTCAATGTGCACGATTATTTTACCTATGCGCACCATTAGCCGCATACGTCGGGTAATTGTGCGCAACGCCATTTTTTCTAAATTAGTATTTTAAAGTCACAATGTGCATTTTTATTTAAAAGTGACTAGAGAATATTACAGCCAAACTGTTAAAGAATCTTGATAGCAAACCTGTAAGTCCAATCTTTTGTCATTTCAGAAATATTACAATTTTGGCTTAGGTGCGCACCAATACCCGACTCTCCCCTATACTCGTAACTGTGAATACTAGTAGAGTATATTATAATTTGTAATTGTCAGTAAGTTTAATAATGACTCTACTTAGTATATACCGTTTTAGGGTTCACACTTAGCACTGTTTCTTGTCTCTCATTAAAGAGAACTTGTGAATGAACTGTGTATTTGTGTATCTTTGTATGTGTATCTGTGTATCTTTATATTATGCAACTATTATTGAAATATAGTTTTTGCTATTTTTCAATATTTTGAATATTTCAAAATTTATTGAAATTTTTAAATGCTAAGCAGCATGTAGCAAAATAACAAGGGCATTCAAAGTTGTTGATATTGAAATCAAAAACGACCATTTTCAATTTTTTGTACGTCTACGAGTACCGTATCCGATATCGGACGTTGGTAAGATCCTACTGGCTAAAGCCAAGAGGTCTTTTACTAGGAAAATATTAATGGGGTGGTTTCCCCCTGCCTTCCCCAAACTACTATTAAAAGTAAATATAATGTTGTCCTGGACTTTCTTGTAGAAAATTCAATTTTTTACAAAATTATTTTTATGGTATTCTTAGTTGTTAGTCAAGCAGGTGAGTGACGTATCCATGATATCCCGGCTACGGCGATGCAAGAAATAACGGTTAGTTGCTATTATTATAAGAGCCCCTTTCAAAGTTCAAATTAATTGGAACTTTTTGCACTTACAAGTAAATGAACTGCTAATGTATTAAAAAAGAAATCAAAATAAACTATTTTAGATGAACCATTTGCAAATATGTAGGTTACGTGAATCTTTGATGCTTTTTTGCAAGTGCATTTTAATAGGATATAAAACGGCACGAGATTAAAGTGATGCTACGAGAACAGCATTAACGTCATCTTATGTGAAGTGGATGTGAGTGTTTGCATTTAATCTGTAAATTCAAACTAAAATCGATCGTTTGATTTGTCCTGGTCAGAGTCCTTTACAAACCTATAGGTACTATAATACCCTAGAGTTTTATTTAAATGCACTTTATTCTGATACAAAATCTAAAATGCAAATTCTGAGTAACCACATCAGAGGTGGAGAATGAATTTAAGATTATTTCTTTAATAAAATGTTAAGTAAATTTAATTCTTTACCTAATTATTGTAAGTAAAGAAATACAAAATAAATTCTATCGGCTCACGGAAAGAAAAGCCATTGAAATTGGGAATATGTCAAGTTTGAAAAAATTTAATTTATCCTCGGCACGCAGATATATGAAGGTAATATCATCTTCGGAATATTTAATCAAATTCTTTTTTCAAACTTAATTATGCTAATATTTTAGAATAAGGATAACCTGCAACTCTTCGATCCTGCAAAGATAACCCAAATATGTCTTTCACTAAACATTTTTTAATATTACTAAATTTACATTTATCGAATTTCCTTCTACCACTAATATGTAATAATAATTATCCTTTTCACCTTATTTCGGTATTAATTTTTATTACAAAACTTTTTTGCAATATTTTAAGTTAAAGTAGGGGTAAAGTGTAAATCTTTGGACTGGGGTGTTACGTCATCACTCAAATGAATGTCATTATAATTCAAGCGGTAAATTCAAACGGCTGTGAAAGCCGAACTGTAAAATTATTTTAGTGTTTGCACTAAATTCAGATTTTCATAGACTAACTCCCAAGCTCGAAGATTTATACAGTTTACTTAGTTATATAAAACTTTTCACTAGAAAACTAAAATTTCTTCCCTGTTTGGAAAGCAACTATAATACTATGACGAGAATAGAACAAAACTTTAAAGCTCTTTGTAGTCTCAACAACAAAGTTTATATCTTATAAGGTCAATTACATGTAAATGTCTAACGATTACACCTGATATTTGTTACAAAATGTTCACCGTAATCTATAATCCAGCGTTTACGATAAAATGATGTGCAACTTTTATATGTATAAAACTCAGTTTCACTGTTTAGATAGAATAACTAAGGAGTTTGCCCTTTTTTCCGTTTGGACCAAGGTTCTCAGAAATTAACTCGGTTTTGTTTTTGTGACTCTTCTCTCGATCAATGTCAAATCGTTTTGACAATCAGGTACAATGTTATGAAATTTTTCATTTAATATTTCAAATTTTGACTTGCTTTAATATTGTGAAGTTCGCAGTCTACCGGGAAATCTATAGTACTAAACTTATTGCATGCAGTTTCCGCTTTCCATTTATTTAATGCATATGGTATACATTTTATGGAAGTTGGAAGTTTTTTATTTTGTAGTTTGTAGCAGAATTGCACCTAGGTATTGGGACATAAAAGAAGACGTTTTGCTGTGAATGTCGCTAAAACGTCATAGTTCTTCAGCAGTTCTTCTGACAGGATCCTCTAGAGCATACTTGGATGAGTTTGTATTTTAGTTTATTAAGTATCAGTTTCTTAGCGTACTTTAGGACTACAAAGCACCGTTGGCTAAAGTAGTTCCGATTCCGTGTAGTTTAGTGGAAGACTTGATTGACGCCCTTATTAGAATTAATTAGTTATTACCTATTGGCCATTTTCTTTTGCAACGATGCTAGAGCGAGTGACGAACATCAACGGTGCTTATTAATTAAACCATATCGTAATACCCACGACTACCACTAAAATTCGCTGGCCGACAAATCATTTGTTACAAGGTAAGCGTCGGCGTCGCTCTATAGTGTGAACGCTCTAGCGATCGCTGAGCCGTCTTTTGTGTAACGAGATTCACACGGTACATGAGAATCGGCACGGAATCAGCGACCATTGAACAGTTAGAAATGAGAGCAATTAAAATTACTTTAATAGTTTAGATCATTAAACTTGGAAAGTCAAAACTTTAATAATATTACACTTAATCCAATATTTGATTTATTAACCCTTTCAACGCTTAATTCGACTTTAGACCAAGGCTTATAAGGCCTTTCAGACACTTTTTTGTTATTGGTATATTAAAGTAAGAATAACCAACTAAAAAGAATTTTATAGAACACTATTTTATGTTTTATATCGAGCGTTGAAAGGGTTAAATATCTTAAGATATTTTCTGTAAAAGGAGAAATAATTACATAATTAAAAATTTTTCTTTTACAATTCTCTTGGAAGGACTTTTAGAAGAAAATTTTATTTATAGCTTACTGTATTTCAAAAGAGGTTTAGACTTCGGAATTTTCTGATATTGAAGTAATGATGCGTAAACGACTGACGTAATGAGAATTCTTATGCGTTGTGAACTAAAAACGATCATTTGAAATTATTTATTTAATATTTTGCTAGAAAGGTGTTAAAATAATCAAATTTTCTTAGGCGTTGTCACATTCTATTTGAAAATTTTTATTTATCGTTGGTGGTAGTGGGCAATGAAAAAACTTGAGATGCAATCGCCAGAAATACGACCGCGATCAATCGATTGAACGAATTTCATTATTTGGGTCTGTTCTTTTAAATTGGCATTTAATTTTAAAATGTATTAACATCTCTTTGTTAAATTGATTGTCGATATTCATGGTTACATTGTTTTTATTTTAATTATAGTGATATATGAGTGTTAGATTATTATTCTCTTTTCAGTCGATTACCGAAAATAAATGAGAAGGTTCACTGATTGATAGATATTTTACATGTAAACAACATAACATTAATGTGTATTGTGTAACATTACACAATGACGCGCATGAATAGACTAGCTTACATTACCATTGAACCGATTTTGATGTAATTTAAAAATTAAGTTAAAAAAAGTTAATAAAACTACAAAAAATTAAGGAAGTGGGGGATAATTAAATATAAATTTAATCCAATACCCTGTTTGAATTATCGAGGTTGCACTACCCATATTACTAATTATAAAATATTAATTAAATACTATAATAAATAATACAAATTTTTTAAAATTTTATTAGTTTACGACGAACGTGAATATCACAAAAAACCAACCTTTCGGGTTAATTTGAAAGGCTTTAATTTTTTTCGATTCAAATTATACAGGTTAAATTGGGTTTAAATTAAATTACTTCAATGAGTATTCAAATAAGCTTCTTAGTTTATGTTTTGCTATCCTAATAGTATGTACTTATAGCCATTACTGCCTTGATCAATGGGTAAATTTAATAATAAACCCTCCGTATTCTTGGTTTAGTTTATTGCTTTAATTTTAATGTAACTGACAGTTTCATTCCTTTAATCTAAATATTTCAATAAGAGATCGTTCCAATTATTCCAGCATTCGTCATCGTTTAGTTCATTTTAACGTAAAAGAAATGAAAATGCAAGCGATGTTACTTTTATATATAAAATAAATAAAACTCACGAACCATCTAAAATAAATAAAATTAAATTAAATTAAATTCTTTTATTCTGACAACATTTATTAAATTCCTACAGTTTGAAAAAGGTTGTATTGGAAATCATATACCTTTTTGACTCTCAATTTTTTTCTACGCTATTGGGAATTATTTTCACACTTTACTACGACCTATAGGAATTCCTAAATATATTCAATTGCTGTGTTAACTAAGCACGTTATTATTTTCTAGTAAATCGGTTATTGATTTTTTTTGCTGCTAACCTCCAGGATCAGGATGTTAAAAGTTATACAATTTAAAAAAATGCATGTAAGTAAAAGTAACTTTCTCAATCAAATTTTAATAAAAGTGGCTGAATCCTCCAATATTATCATTTATAGAAAATTCGATATGTAAAGGGTTTAGTAGATCTGCCTGTGGCCTCGTTATTAGGGTGGTATGATTAGACATTAGCCACATGCTTCTATTTCGTAAGTCGCAATTATTTAGTAATAAAGGAACGAACCAATCAGAGGAACGCTTATAAATAGTGAGGAGGAGTTTTATAGCAAATTATTATATGAGGTAATAATATACTTTTAAATAGATAAATTATAAACTTGTTGATATTAAATTATATTTAAACTTCAAAATATCGAGTTATTATAAAATTAAAAATTAATTGAAAGATTACTTGTTTATTATCTGTATATTATTCTGATGACGGACGATATAATCGTTTGAAAGCTCAATAAATCTTTTAATTAATTTTTAATTTTATAATAACTCGATATTTTGAAGTTTAAATATAATTTAATATACTTTTATATATTGGTAATGCATTTAGATTACTATTACAACATTGTTGCAATAATTTATGTAGTCATCTGCAAAATGCAATACGTTTTAGCATTGCTTGCACTTTATCCCTGCAAACAAATAGAACTTCATCGGAGAGTATCTCGAAAAATATTGTACCTACGGGTTAATTTAAAAATTAGAACTTTTGTTCAAAATGTAGAATAGGTACTTAAAAATTAACAACATTCATCGGAAGTCAAAACGCCCATGTTTATTCCGGTGTGCTTTGGGGTGCTTTGTGGTTTTGAACTTTTGTGAATTTCAATGTTAAAATTAACAGAGGTAAATCAACAATCTGGGTGTTCTTCATTATTGTAGATATATCAAACGGAAGTAAATTATGAAATATCTACAAAATACGGAAATATCGATCGGATATTTTAGTTTGCTTTTTGGAAATTCATTGTTTTGTTATTAAATTCAGTGTGTTTTGTTTTAAAACAACAATATTACCCTGCGCTTAAACTAAACTAACAAAATACAGCACAATTTTAAAATGTAAAATTATTTATAATATAATTTAGTGTTTCAGTTAAAAAGAAAATATAAAGTTGCATACATTGACGTAATTCCATTAAAGCCTTTTCAGTAAAAGATTTTCATATAAAGAGCTTTTCGTAAAACATTCTGTTTGCGCATTATTTATTTTCATCTTTCTTCTTGCACACAAAATTATTTTATATCGAATTTGACTTACATTAATTTTATTTACTCGAATTTTTCTGCGGGATTTAATAATCCAAATCTTCTATTATAATATTGACTGGTTTGGGGTATTGGTTGTGGCATTGGCATGGTTTGGGGTGCATTTCAATAAAACAAATGAAATTAAAGCATTGTAATATCAAGAAGTTCATGAAAACTATTTACTCTATGGTGTTTTAGAAATTGTTAACGGTAATTGCATATTTTTCCAGAGTAATGCAATCACAAGGTTCATTTTAGAATGATGGCTTCATAACAATGAACATAAAACTTGTATTACTCTGTTACGCTATTCCAACGTCAGCTGCGTTAATTGGTAGTCAAAGTAAAAGGGTATTGAGACTGATACCCGCCAGATAAAGTTATCAAAAACAATTTAAAAGTTTAGAAATTATTCACATAAATTACTAAAAAGTTATCAACAGGTTTTAATTTAGCAGCTACATCTATTGATAATTTTTATTAAAATATTGTAGTATAATTAAACCTTTAAGTCCCATTGCTTCATTTCATGATAATACTAAATTGAAATATTTTAACTTTTAAATTTTGCTTGAATTTTAAAATTTTGCAGTCGAATTATTAAAATTTGCATATTCTCCACTACAAATTGTACCTGCAATTTTACTTTACTACCGTAATGAATTGCTAACTGTAGACATTACAAAATGTACTATAAAAATTTACGAACCTTAAAGGGTAATTATTCATAAACTGATTTATCAACTTTCGTTCTTACAAAATATTACATTGGGGGAGAAGAATTATACGCAGTACCACATCTTTACAAAGCCATTCTGAAATGTTTTCCTTTCATCTCTTTGGTAACTGTAGGGTGTATTACAAACACGCACCTACACCTGAGGATATTTTAGCAAAACGTTTTACAGTGAGAAAACAGAAAAAGAACAAAATTTCTTTTAAGCCATAAAATCATTTTAAGGTTTTAATTTTAAATAGATACGAGCATATCAAAACGTAGATAAAGCGCAATAAAAATTTTAAATGAATTTTTTTATAGTTACTTTTATTATGAACATATTGTTTTATAGATTCATATAGGATTTGCTCCGTTTAACTGTTACGCATAATTAAATCAAAATAGTTTTCATGCACCTTTTTGCATCTAACGTCGGTTAACTTCAGTGGTTAAATTAAAAATAGCTTAATTTTTTTATTCTAATAATAGTAAATACTGCACTATTTAAAAAGCACTTTTCATAATCAAAGTGGCGGGAATTTTTAACTAAATTTCTATTTTAGATTGGACAAGTAATTATAGCTCATATTCATGCGTAGGTTATGATGCATTAATTAGAATTATTATAACATAAATGGATAGTGAAAGCTTTCGTATAAAGTCGATCGCTTATCTGTTTAAACTGTACAGTTTATTAATTGCAACTGAAACTATAACAAATGTTTTTGTAATGTAGATAAGCTGAATATATCTTATACAGATGATTAAATCATGTTTTTGATTAGTCGTTTCTATTAAATCGATTTTAACTTAAATTTATACGTTTCTCATTAACATTGTCGTATTTCAACAAATCCGTAAGCTTGAGCAAATATTAGGAAAAATATTTTGGTTGTTAACTCATAATGCATTTTTTTTGCTTAAAAAATTATTAATTAAATTAATTAATTAAATTAATTAATTATATTCGTATACATAATAAATGTTCTAGTGTATTATTTACATTGCCACGTGCACTCAACTAATTAATTTATTATTGATGTGTTAAAATTTCCAAATTGAAGCTACTAAATTTTTTAATTACATTTCATCATAAACAACACATTGTTTATAATAAAATATATTCTCGAGATAAAACGGACATATAATTCTATCGCTGATATATGAAATTTTTTACAAGTCATACGAGTCATATTATGGAGTTATGTTGAACATCTAATAATTTTCTTCCATTTTTAAAAAGTATAAACATTTTTAAATTAAATTTTTCATCCAACATTTACGATTAAATTAAGATGCTAACCGCAAGTTAAGCTTTTGTTTTCATAAAGTTAATTAATCACAAAGAGTTTTTCGTAAAGTTAAATTTTCGGTAGTCGATTTATCGCCAAAATATATTAAAACATTTTAAAATTGGCTGTTATTAAAATATTGAAATATTAAATTCTAATAAATTATGAATAGGGTACTTATACCAACTGAATCAAATTATAAATTATTGCTATTTAAACTTTTTGCATGAAAATAATACTTGACCTTATTTCGCATTTTCTATAAATTGATGTAAACTTTTCGCTGTAAAATATTGAAAATTGTAAAAGTTATGTCAGTTCTTGATAAAGGGATTTTATTGGATGTGATTTTAGTATTGTAAATAAATGGATTTTGTAATGCATTATTTATTATATTGTAATAGCGTGTCAGTGTCACTGCTGGTTGACTTTAACATCATTATAAAAAAAATTTCTCAAGAATTTGAAAATAAAATAATCTATAGGTCTACCTATCTGAAAAAATTAAATAAATGAATAAATTAAATCTTTGTTAAGCAAGAAACCGTCAGTATTAGCTTTTCCCGTAGGTTTCTTAATCATTTTGATTAAAAAAATTCAGTGCAAAAATTATATATACGAGCAGTGCAACGTAATAGTTAATCGATATTCCTGACACGTCACCACTGAATCGGCATCAGTATGCCAGAATGTAACTATTGGAACTTTTTTATTTTTAATTAAAGCTTTAAAATTCACCAGTTTATTTGCTTAATGAAACAAATAATAAAATACTTTTATTTACAATTTTGCTAAGTAAAAAACAAATTCTTTCTTTAACCTAGCCGAATGACATGGAGTAAAACATAGGCATAAGTAGTTGTAGGCTTGAGTTCCCCAGTCGTCTGTTAGGATAATATTAAAGAGCAAGTTACCCAAAATTCAAAAATTATTAAAAAAATGAAAAGCAATTTTTTTAGATTATGTGACTTAGGACAATCGCCTCTTCTTTATTATTGAGAAAAAATCGGGAAATTTTAAAAAGTACAAATGAGAATTCCAATTTTTAAATTCTCCGGCTAGCAATGACTCTTACTCTTAATGATGTAAACTGTAATAAATGCGTTTAAATAATTAAACAAAAAAAATTTAATGCTGTTATTTTTTTTATAATAACTCAACAGATTACTTGTTTTAAATTGCATCCTGGAACCTTTTATATGTTCCGACTCACTACCTCCGTCACGAATACAAAAGAGCATTTACTAATAAGCAAAACATCAACTCTTTGCATCCACGATAGGATTAAATTAAATTAATTTTGTACAAAATAAAATTTTATAATAAAATTAATTGTTTTTGATACTCATCGTAATCAATCTCGTGATGATGCTACGTCTATGTCCGATCAATTCGCAAAAAAAAACAATACTTTGTATCAATACTACCACTGGATACAACCTCCACTTGCAAATCTAACAAATTCAACCCAATTCTGGGAAAACTTAAAATTCGTACAATTATTCTAGGAAGGAAAAACTACACGTTTTCTAATACGGACATTTCGGAAAATTTTATCAGAAAAATTATAAAATTTGTTTTTTCTTATATCAACATAATCCTCGTTAATTAATTTAATTTCTAATTAACATAAAAAATAAGACGACAATATTTAATCTTATAAATATTTAAATAAACTTTAGTATTTCAAAAAGAATTCAAATAAAATTAACCTTTAAAAATATTAAGAGGAATATATAAAAATTTCTTAATTCTATTTTATTTCTTTGTTAAATAAATAAGAGTTTTAGAAAAAATTGAAGTCCAAAAGGTTGCTATCTGACCGAGTCATTACAAGACTACATGCCGAGTGAAATATGATCAAGATGAAATATGATAACCGCAATGACCACCAATTAATTTATATTTTGTTCTGAATTAAATTTTATACGTAGGAGAGATTGGGGTTACATGGATCTCTTTTTCAAAAGATGAATGAAAAAACTAAATCTAACTTTTTTGGAAAACTAAAATCACGTGTATAGTAATTACAGTGTAATGTAGTGTAGGATTAGAAGACGATGTGTGATGGTCCTGATTGTAATTGCTTTCTTGAGATAATTTAAATTTTATTTGTACCAAAAGTGAGCATCTTTTCATAGTTCAATTACTATCATCGGGAATAGAAATGCTATTAGAGATTATACAGATGGGGTCACACCCTCGTAAGACGGTAAATTACATTTATTTCGACAAAATTGTTCTTCCTTGAGTCATTGAGAATTTCCGAAAATTTGATCTCAATATCACTCTCTGTCACTCTTTCTGTCTCTTTCTAAAATTATTCCTGTGATGATTTTCTAAAGTTGGATTATTTACAACGAATAATTTTTATACGAATATCCAATCTAACTGCAAAAAACTGCAATGGGTTGTTTCGGTAGTAGAACGAGCAGCTGCTTGGGCTAGCTTAGTGGGACGCACGACTTTGGAAATGCAATGATTTAGAGATGTGTGCATCTGCCTCTATATCCTGATGAATAAAAATAGTTCCAGATCTAAGAATATTTTTCTTACACAAATTAAACGTTTATTTCCTTTCTATGAGTAAACAACGGCTTATATAGTCAAAACGTGGAAAGGGTTGATGTAGCGGTCCTAGAATTAGTTGGAAGTAGCTAAAATAGTTTAATAAAAAATACGCCAATTATATTTTCAGATAGTACAAAAGCAATGAAACGTAAGCTTATTTTAAAAAATCGAAGCACAAGAACAACATTTTTATGATCAGCTTTACAAAAGCTGTAATTATTACCATTGAAATAAAATCTGTATTCATACATTTTTTATAATTGACGTACTTTACAATGCTCGTTATATCTAACTGATGCTTTTATCATTGAGTGTACACGTGTAAACATTAGCATCACTACTCATGTCAGTGGCACTGCTCACCGTTCTGAACTAAATAGTTGTGATTTTATGATGACCATTGTTACCGATTTAGTTGAAACAACCCAGATTTTCGTTGTTGTTCCGACAAATTCAAGCTATTCTCTGACTGTTAATTACACGTTTGTCTAGATTTGACATATTCCAGAAGCTACCAATTTTTACTTTCAGCTTCCACATTGTTATTGTTTTGTTAGCTCGTATTTAGTTTTTCCTGAGTTCAGTTGGTTTATTTTTAAAAACAATATCGAAAAATTTATTTCTTACTTATGCACCTATTATTGTATATTGTCATATTCCAAAATTGATTATAATAAATCAAACAAGGTAATTTCAGTTCGAACAAAAAATAACATTGAAATTTTTAAATAAATTTCGTATAAAATGAAGCAGATAATAATTAACAGTTAATTTGCATTTTTGATTTAAATTTTAATAGTTCTTTTTTATAGGAAATCCGAAGCTTTCAAATTATATAAGCGCAAACGTGCTCACAAAAGGGTTAAAAGCGAATGTCAATTAAACGTGGTTACATTGATGTTTTGCTTGTTTTAATTATTGTACAGCCATAATTATAAAATTCGAAGTGGTTTTTTAAAAATCTAAAAATGAAATTTAATTATTGGCAATGAAAATAGTGGGGTTTCAAACCATCAAATTTAAGGTAAAGCAAGATAAAAGTATCTATTGCCATCTTCAAATAAATAAAACTTTATCTAATAATTAAAATTAGTGAAATTTTGTTTTTTTTTGTTGAAAATACATAATTTTTAATAATTTAGTTTTTGTTTAAGTTTGGTACACTTTCATAAATATTTTGGCAATTTTTGGTAATGCTAACATTACTGATTGTGGGGGTAATATAAAACCCCTCGCGTGCCGCATATTTATATAACTTTGACATATTTTATCTCGATAACTAAAAGCAACAAAATTTCCTAGAATTTTTTTCATTATCCAAATAGTTATATAGTAAAAATTTCAAAAACTTTTTATTTAACTACTTTAATTTGCTTCTTAATAACCTGAAGCAGCTAATCCTAATATTCCAATTACCAACCGATAGCAATAAATTTATAAATTAAGTTGATTTACGTCCATCAGTTTCAAACTGCGTGATTAAATAAATTTTGTGTCTGCAATTAAAAAAGCCAGGCGTATCGTGGGGCCTTCCTGCTTAGGGCAAAAAGTTCATTAAGTGCGGGAGTTTTTTGGATCAATGAATAATAAAGCTGCTTATCGCGAGCCGGTTTGAACTTAATTATGACGGAACTTTATAACCACCCTGCATCCTCTAGTCACGTGCATGTAGATGAGGAAAAAAATTAAAACAGTGACGTACTTTTATAGCTTTTTATCTGTAAGATAACATTGAATTTTGACCTGTGCGATTTTACAAACGTTAGCGAGCATAAATATACAGCTATAAATGTACGGTTGTAAAATTGGCCAGTACTACATTGATAGAAATTGTTATCTTTAAATTTTTTAACTATAGATTTTAAAAGCGTGAGTTTCAGCAGGTACACTTAATTATTAGGTATTATCTGTTTAAAATTAAAATTTTATGTTATACGTAAACACGATTTTATTGTTTTATTCTATTTTTTACAACGAACAGAAATTATTTCATGCATTAACGATTGAAAAAGCTAAAACAATTATTAACCAAAAAAAACTGCAAACTCCCTATTTTGAGCATCCCCAATGTTATAAAATAATAAGTAAACTTATTTTCTTAAATTTTACAATTCATAAAGCTGAAGTTGGTAAAGAAAACCGAAATTTACAGATTCTAAAATTTGTTTTTTAAAACTATAATGCAGGATCAATTTGTCGGACAGCTGTTGCTGGTTGTGAAGGCGTAAAAAATTTACAAAAATCGATTTAAAATTTAATTGATATTAAACTTTGTTTTTAATTTTCTTAGCACTTCGAAACTCAAAACATGTGAAAACTTAGAACCAGTGAAATATTTTTCTTCATTTTATCGATGTTGTAATATAAAACATTATTTAATGTACCCATTAATTATTAAGGGTTATATTAATAGGAAATATAACCCTTTAACATTTTTATTTTACTGTTCTCACATTTTCTGATTATTTTATTGGGTGTTACTTATAAACGATGTTAATAAGCGCCTACAGCAAATAGGGGAAATGAAATCATAATGAAAATCGATCCACTAAAACACATATTAGTATAAAGTGGTTAAAAGGAGTTACGTGTGTAATTTCAATACATTAAAAATAAAATGTTTTGCAAAATTTCTGTTTGATTATTTTATATATATGTGTTCAAAATAATTGTATAATAAGCAGCTTTATTACAAAAGCAGCTAAATAGGCGTAAGATATTTTGAGAACTTAAAGTATATAATCGCTCGATGTAATTTACTCTACAAACTTGAAACCTAACCAAAGCAAATGTTTTTATTAAACTATAATAGCTTACAAGTTAATTAAAACTAAGCCATT
The DNA here is from genome assembly GCA_905340355.1 of Rhagonycha fulva. Lineage (NCBI taxonomy): Eukaryota > Metazoa > Arthropoda > Insecta > Coleoptera > Cantharidae > Rhagonycha > Rhagonycha fulva. The sequence continues at coordinate 9,933,009 of HG996559.1, forward strand.
ATAAAATACATAATTAGGTATTTATATAGTAGATATTAATAGGCTTCTTCCCATAAAATCACTTTGAAAAGTAAGGCGGCGTTCACAATGAAATGGAATTTTGCCTTGCTTTGGTAGAAAGCTGGCAAGCACCAATCACAAAAAACAATTTTTAATCCGTGAAAAGAGATAGAAAAAAAACACTTTAATCTAACTGGAGCTTGCCATTTTTTTACCGAAGCAAGACAAGACCCACTTCATTGTGAACGCCGCACGGTAGGATATTTGACTTAAAAAGCTGGCATCAAATCAAATACAATTCCAAAAAAAAACGGAAAAAATTATGAAAGATTACTTATTATATCTTTAACGGAATCCAGAAAAAAAAATTTAGAAAACCCACTGGAAAGTGAAAAGGGACAGTTTTCATTAAAGGATTTTTTTTTAATAGAGGAAAATGTCATCAATAGATGACGCTATGTTGTTTTTCCATCTAGTGGCGTAGATGTTACTATTATATAAATTGTTTTAGAATGAAAAACATGAAGATTGATGAAGATTTCACACCATGAAAAGCCTGTTTGTAAGAGCTATGACCGGAGCTATCCTCAAAACCCCATTTTGTGTATAAACACAGCAATATAGAAATCTGTGTTTTTTAATCCCTTAATACTACATCAAATTTTTTTTGGGTTCACTCTATATGACGTGCTTCGGAAAATACTAAATTGTATTTATTGAAGAATGGGGCAAATTGGGGCACCCGTTTTCAAGTGCGACTGTTTCCTTACATCAATATCTTTTAAGTAAAAAAAAATCAAAGCTCGATCGGCTCCGGAACACAATCAAAAACATAAAAAACTGAATCATCCCAACAACGTTTACATTTATCATGAATACAATTATTGCAACACATATTTTTTTAAATTAATTATTTCTGAAGTTATCTAACATATCACAACTTGCAGGTTTCACAAAAAAAGTAAGAATTTTATAAAATTTTTAACAAAATTATCACATGTGTAAATATACACATTATCACATTTGTGCATATATTTTACGATGTGTAGAAAATTTGAAACGAGTAATGTCAAAACTAATTTGTGTATATGGTGCCCGAGACAGTGTAGTTTACGAAAATCATAATAGCAAATATGTAAATAGCATTTGATTTTTTGAATTTCTGCCAGCTTTTATGGTCAATACCCCACTGTGCGCCGCCTAATTTTAAGTAAATTTTCGTAATTTTATTATTGTTATTCACTGTTTTAAAATGTTGAATAAGCCCCGGTATCCCCTACATTTACTTTATACAATACCTGTGAGCTTTAAATTGATTTCAGTATTATTGACAAATACACTTCCATTAAATTTAAATTTTGAATTACAAGCAGAAATTAAAATAACTTTTTTTGTGTGCTACACTTTCAATGGCTCAACTTTTACCATAGAACATTTAGTTTTAGAAGAAGAAAAGCTTTGTAGAAGCAGAAACTCCCGTGCGACTAAACTTGCTAGAATAATAGATTAATTTTACAGCTTCACAATTTGTTTTATTTTTCCTTTATAAAAGTTTTATTCAATCCATTTATTTATTGAAAGACAAGTTGTTCATTTAGCACAAAGTAAATGCCATCTCTATTATCTATTTCTATTATATTGAATTTGAGCTTTCAGCGAATAATTTGAATAAATGCAATATTTGCACTAGTGATGAATTTTATGATTTGCCTAGAATTCTAGAACTATAGAAGTATATTCTATATTGTTTCATTTTAATTACAAATACTTCACTAAATTTAATATTGCTTTTTAAACTGTAGTTTGATGATTTTCCAATGATGTTTACTATGCTTAGAAAATTTCGTACCCATCGTCTTCCAACTTGAATGTTCCTGTTTTCTACGTCTTGAATGAAATTATAAGTTAAAATTATAAGTGCTTATAAATTTTGAATCATCCTGTACTTTTGGTTTAGATTTTGTTGTTTAAATACTTTCTGAGACCATCTCGTATAATAAGTTTCTTAAATTAAAAATGTAATTGCAAAGTTATGTTACAATGTGTAACCTAATAGGTTAAGCCATTTCATTTTATAGTTAACGGTAAAGAAAACGCTGAGTATTTTAAGATTTAAAAGAAAATCACAATTACGTATCGATTATTTAACAAAATGACTACGTAACCGTTTGGTAAGTCGGTAGAAGTCTAGTATTTTTCCGACCAAAAAAACGTTTACCATTTTTGATTTTATATTTAGGAGGTGTATAATAGTATTTAAGCCATAAAATTTCCACGACTTTTAAAATCCAGGATAAAAACTGTCACTGGCTCTTAGTCTATTAGCATGTACTTTGTTCTATGTATATCCCCAACATCTGAAATGTATTGTTATTTATAATTATTTATAATAATATGACGTTAACACATAACTTTGTTGTTATGTGGGCGTACTTAAATACAATCCACATCTGCTGACAGCTAGTAAATTTCATGACAATTTTATAAGGTTAATACATTTTCTCTCTTTAGTTATAAAATATTAATGTAGACTTTCTAAAAGGTAATATTGAACATACAAAATGTAATTCAAAACTCTAAAAGCACCGAACGTGTAAACACTATTTTTGAGGGTTGGGGTTAATAAGCTAACTTAAACTTTGTTCATAAAATTATGGTTTACCGTTTTCCCAAATTAAATTCATACATTTCTAAGAATTCTAATCCGCATAGAATAAAATTAAACCCCAGTTTGGTTAATTTAATTTACTAGCTACACAAAATAATACGAACATATTACACAAATTTTGTAAATTACGTTTTTCAAAAGATTAGTAAATGTTAAGTGTCTGTTGCAGATCTAAAAAAAATCCATTATTATAACCCAATTTTTGTAGTTACCCATTCCAATTTTACTTTTGTTTAAACTAAAAATTATCTAAGGACAATGGTGAAAACCGCAAATATTAAGCCAAATATAAACTCTTAAAGTTCGATTGGCTACTACTCGTGACGGTATGACGTCACAGTAGTGGCAATTAATAGTGTGTAGTTTGTTATTTAAATATTAAAAAGAAATTTTCTCCACTGCAACTTTTGTTTTTAGGTCACACCTTTTTTAATTATTTTATTATTATTAATCATTTTAATTATGGCATAAATTAATTAAAATTTTTAATTAAAAAAAATGTAGAAAAGCTTTTGTTATTACATTTCTGCCATAATATTTGCAAGTGTGAAAATATTTGTTTCGTTCTTGTGTTTACTGAACACTGAAATAAATTACAGCGGCTTGAAACTTTAAAACGGAAATTGGATAAGCATTTTAAACTCACATAACTACAAACAGAAGTCTGGTGAACAATCGTCTTATTTCCTTAATCCTATAATAGGCTACGGTCTACATTATTCAGTTTCATTTAAAGTTTTATCATTGTAATTTAATTAAAGAGGCTGTTCATTAATAGCAAGATAAATTTATTGCTGCATAATTAAATTGTTAGTATTCAGAAAGGTGCTACAAAATTTTAGGAGTACATAGAACTCATCAAAATAAACAAAAATCAATTTATTTATCTATGTCTACCATTTCAGGATTTGTGTAAATATTATCCATTGCTCAGGAAATGTAAAATAAAACACTGTCAATATTTTATCGCTTTAGAGCTAAACAACAATATGACAATTTTACAGATGTTTTTTACAAAATGTTTGACATGTATGAAGAACAACTTCATAATATGGAGGAAAATTCAAAAAGCGATCGACGTTATTTTAATTTTTAGTATAATTTTCTTTTAATTTAAAAAAATCAGTATTTTAGTAGAAATCTCGCTAAGCCATTCATGCGCATCACAATTAATTATTGTTAAATAGCCTATATTAGTTACGGATAAAAAATCTATCGTTCATTATAAAAATTCTGTCAAAATCGGTGACGGCAGAACTACGAGAAGCGCAATATTTTCGAAAAGGGTAGAAATTTTGTTTAATTTACTGTTTATAAACTACAGGTGTTTTGAAGTAAAAAAATTTGTTTGTCAATAAAATTTTCATGCATTTCATAATATTTGAGTAGGCGTGCAAGATATGTTGGATACAAAATGAACATATAAAATATCGCCAAGTGATCTGAGGGGTGATATATTGAAGGGTAGCGAGACGTTTCAATGAGATTTAACGTGGAAGAAGCCTGAAGGTATACGTCACGTAGGTATAACGAAATATTGATCATTTTGGTGAACGTATTTTCTGAAAATATTTTAACAAGAAATCAACATTATTTTGCGATGCGTTCATAATTGCAAAAATATATTATTATAATTATTTAGTGAAATACAAAAAATAAAATAGTTAGCAATTTATTTTAAAGCTTTTAAATTTTGCTTATTTAGTTTAGTGATTGAAAAACCGAATAATATAAAAAAAAATACACGAAGCCTCAACGACCTCATAAATTCCATTATATCACCGGTAAAGTACTTCAATGATGTTTCCTTTCTTTTCGTTTATTCGTGAGACTATTTGTAAGATATCTTATGTATTGTATAAGGGACAATAACCTGATATTACAAGTTTTCCTAATACATTTTTTTAACAATGTACCGAGTGATTAAATACTCTAAAATTAATTTTTATAATCAATTATACTCATTTTTGCACTTCAAGCATAGCATTTTAATAAATTAACAATACCAATCTAAAACTATTATATTTATTTAACTTAAGGCGCCTCTATCGTTACTTAAAATTCAAGGTCTTGAACAAGGGAAGATTGTGCTGCATATTTTTAAATAAGTAAAAAAAAATTATTTAGGTAAAATATTAAACTTTTTGGAAGTGGCCATCAATATAGCCTTTGTTATTGGTCAGATTTAAAGATTGCGTAATAAATTAATTAATAATCTTATATTTTAAAAATTTAACTCAATTAGAAAAATTTAATAACTGAATTTTTAGCACTTTAAGCCAAGAAAGACGCATTAAAAACATGGTAGGCAGGCTATTCAGCGCAGCGGTATAATATTATGCAATTTTATAAACTAACTTTCAGATATGAGACACAAACATGTAAATTTTTGCACTAGAGAATACTTTCTTCCACTGAAGTTATTTTAAAAGTAAAGTTTTGTTCAAATAACGTTCTCTAAAAGCAACAGTTTATTGATTAATCAGAAGAGATAAAGTACAATTTTAAGTCCACCTGTTACATATAAACGTCGGAAAGCAACTAATGGATTATTTTCAGCCGCAAGTGTAATAAAAATCGAGTTAGATTTTCGTATATTCAAAGTAGAAATTTTTCGGTATAAATTTGGTACTTCAAAATGACTTTTATTTGCTTTTATCTATCCCCTGCATTATATTTATCTACGTAATTTAAAAAGCACGTGGGTGGCATATAACAGGAAGAAGGAAGGTTGCGTTATGGTGAAAGCATACTACATATTTCATATAAACTCCTAAGTCCATCTAAGACCTTATATATTTTTAGATTTAAACAGAACGTATACTAAAATTTTTGGATTTTGAACCTTGTGCAAAATTTTTTAGAAAATATAAAAAAGATTAAATACTCACGTGTTCCATCAAAACGAGTTGCGATGGTATCCAGGAAAGTGTTTTGGGGCGCTAAGAGCCCCTTACGAGCAGGCATGGGAAATAAATATTGATGAAATCTTCTTCTGCAATCAAAAATCAATATTATAAAATGAAATGTACACTTTGCTTTCAAAAAAATTAATTGAAAATGAGGAAAAAGTTTAATAAACCCGCAGGAAAATATCAACATGATATTAATTTTAACTTAGCTTTTAACATAACAATATATCCAGCTAAATGCCAAAATTAAATATTTAACAACCGAAGTTTTTTAATATTTTTTGCCTTCCTCGATAATAGGTATAAACAAAAGGTTCAAATGAAAAACCACCAAAAACATCAAATTTAATGATGAGCGTTCATTTAGATTAGACTGTGACATTAATTTTAAATTAAAATTTAATTAATAAAGTAAAATAAATATAAGATAACACTAAAAATTTGTTGCTGAAAGCTTCAGCAAAGAATTTTATTTTTATAACCAATCTAAATGTTACTTAATTTAGAATTGTTAACGTCTAAAGTTAAAACAAAAAATTAAAAAAAGACACGCATGAATAGATTAACAAGATTCTTGCTGATATACAAATCTACTAGATTAACAATAGAATAATTGATTCTTCATGGATTAGTATGTAGGTACAAATAAAGATAAATTTTAAACTAAGCATCACGAGTTGATATATTTTTGCGACATTGTTAACTTTATATTGCGCACTTTTGACCATCGCTGATTTTCAATTTTCCAAAAATAATAATTTATAACCTATTGGTCATAATAAAACTAAACGTTTTAGAATTAAAATTTTATATCTTGATTTTTAGTTTCAAGAAAATACTTAGTTACGTTTTATTATTTTAATATTGCTAAAGCTGCGACTAATCGTAAGAAAGCAACAGAATTGCTTAGGAGAATTGGCATAAAAGATTATACCTTTCTTTTGTTGTTTTTTTCGAGATAACAATATTTACCCAAACATAATATTTCGAGTTCTAGAAAACGTATAAAATTTTATTTTCCATTTAAAAAGCAAATAATAAAATTGTTAAATTTTCATTTTTCATTGTCAAAAATTATGGTTCATGTTTCAGTTTTGAGGCTGGTAAAATATTATTAAGAGACGGTGATAGCTAAATATTTTGACATATAATGCCAGTATCAGATTGTACTTTCGGTGTAGTAAGAACGTGATTTTGACGGTCACCTCTCGGAAGACAATGAGAAATCACTAATGTGTAAAGTTTTTCAGTGACTTTTTTAAAATATAAGGTACGAAGTCGATATTAAATAGTATGAAATAACATTGCACTTCAAAGTAAGTCGCCAACGTCAGAGACACCAGATAGGTAAACATGATGAATCATAGCAACGAACCAAATTAGAAATTACAATGCATAAAATTATTGTCGGTAAATGTTTGATTGATGTAAACTATATTAAATATTCTTACTCAAATACCTGTACTCAACACTAAATAGAAATGTTTTAAAAGTAAATATGAACGCTACAGTGTAACATGGAATCCAATCCACGGATTTAATAATCAACACCTAATTAACCACACAAATAAATATTAATTATTTTGCTTAATTATTTGCTGGCAAATATCAACAATATTCCACTTTATTGATAAATAATAATCAGTTGTTTATAAATTTAATTGATTTATAAAAAATGTCGTTCAAAATACTCTTAATTATTGTCGATGACTTTTTGCTCTTGGCGATTTTAAGGCCATAAAATTATCAATGTTTTTGAAAACTCTTTTTCTGATATACTGCATTGTTTGGAATAAATAGTAATCAAAAGGGGTTATGTCTGTAAGTACGGAACACAAGGGAGAAGTTTCCAGCCCAACGCAAAGATGAGGTCTACGTCGCCTTCTCAGTAAATTGTAGAAAGTTATTATTGCAAAAGTTAATTTTGTGGCTTTCCCGTTTAGAAATAATCAACTTTTTGTTCTCCAATCAATAGATTGGATTGGATCAATAGATTGGACAATAGATTTTGGCAATAGCCAAAATGCTTTTTTTACAGGGCAAAATCTTTCTGAAGTGGATATTGGGCGTTGTCAGACTTTCAGATATATATTTTAATCGTTAAATTGTCCTTATAATTTTTGTACTTTGCCTAACTTGCAGAATTCGCAGTCTATACATAATGGTTTTAGCCGAGTTTTTCTTGAGATGAAAAATTGGCTGTTACTTTATTTGGTGAATGGCATCGCAAATGTTGCTGATTTTGAGGTTATATTTATTTAACGCCAAATTACATACCATTTCGAAAGACTATTGTTTTACTTTAAAATCGTAAAAAAGTTGGGCAATAATTTAAATTTTAAATGTTGCTTGAAACAAATTTCCTTCGACATAATGCAAATTTGATTTTGTAATTCTGATGTTCCCAAATAATTTTATTTATTAATAGCTTAAAAATAGTTGAGTAATTAATAGAATAAATGGTAATGCGTGCAGTTTTAAAATGCGTACTATCCGATTCTTGAAATTCTATCGGCAAGGACCCTTAATGATCATTAACTTTTAGCGTCTGTCAAATGTAGTATAGTTTCCCATGTACCACACAATGTTGGCGCAATATTTCAAGATTTGAATTCAATATTTGAATTCAATATTTGAATTCAATATTTGAATTCAACATTTTTTAAACCCACATAATATTGGGTCAATATAGAAAATAAATATTTCACCAATATTGGCTAAAGCTTGGTGCAATATTGCACCAATATTAATAACCAACATTATCTTCCAATATTGGGTCAATATTCTTCTTCTTCAAAAGCCATTATTCGTCCACTCCTGAACGTTAGGCCTCCCCTTTTAAACTCCCCCCAAGTGGGGGGAGAATTTTGAATTTGAATTTGAACAGTATTTATTAATTATATTTGTACATTGTGTTGCAGGACCAGTAGGCGCACAGCGTCTAAAGGACCCGCATTAAAATTAAAGAACAATGGTGGTATGGGGCCCCTGTTGTGGACATATCCCCAAGTTTAATAAAATATAACTCAAAACAAGTTTTTCAAAAATTTATTTTCTTTTGTATTAACTTTTGAATTGTCATTATTAAAATATAGCATAAAATTTGATGGAAAAAATATAAAAAAACCAACTTGAACTAATTAATTTTACACTAAGATAAAAACAAATTAAAACCGATATTTACAATATTTACAGAGAGGAGGAGGAGAGGAGAAGGGGTTTTGCCCATAACTCACCACGCTGAGCAGACGGATTGGCGAGTAGTCCGCAGATCAAGTTTTGACTTTTTGGATCACAGCACAAATCTGACGCAACTAGGATTAGAACCGCGGTTTCTCGCTCTCTAGTCTATCCGTGTTTGATTTACGCCAGACTGCTGGTCAATATTGGATAGCAATATTGAACTAATATTGGAAAATGTTTGCATCTTGATATTTTCCTAATATTAATTTCAATATTGGATCAATATTGAGTCAATATTGTGTGTTACATGAGTCAGTATAACTATACTAGTATTACTTATAATAATTAAAACCAACAAATATATAAGTATAATGGTAATAGTTATAACAATTTATTTTATTTAGATTGAGGAAAAAGAAATTCATTATTTTGTCAAACAAAACAAAAAATATTTTTAAATTAGTAAATTTAATTGTGTAAGTATTTTAAGATTTCCGAATAAATTCTTTTAAATAATATTTGATCATTAACTTTTGATTTATTTCAAATAATTCATAGTGTAATTTTGACAATTAAAAGCTCAAAATATTTTATAAATTTGAATTTAACATTTTTTAAACCAATCAATAAAAATTATTCATATTTTGTTTAAAATTTTAAATTTATTTTTACAAGTTTACAACTTTTCCATTTTCATAGATATTTATTATACTTATTTCGATACTTAAATACTTTTAAAAATCGAGAAAGCTGTCAAAGGCAAGGAAGGAAATAATCGCAACCATCCATCAAAGAATTATCATCCAGAAAAAAGATATTGAAAAATGTTAGATAACGCGGCTTTAAATATTGGATTAAGAAATTTTGGTGTATCTATTTATAAAAGTCTATAACAAAAGTAATTTTACTTCATAAAACGAAATATTTTGTTAGAAGTTATTTTGTTTTACATAAGGGTAATTTACAGTAACATGAAATCAAACACACAAAACCAAAGTAAATTTTCACCTGTATAGCAGACGATTTAAATCCATTTTAATTACAAAAAAATTAAACAACCTTGATCTCACCAATTAGGTAAACAATACTAAACATTGTAAATATTTAAATTGTGAAACAACTTTTTTTGATAAATGATGAATAATATTTTAATTTAAAATATGCGCAAATGTTTATTTCATTTGTACCTAATACAATAAATTAAATTTCAGCTAAGAAGTTGTTGAAAATTTTGACGTCTCCTATTTACTTATTAATTAAAAGGTTTTTTGCTGTTTACGTGATATAGATTAAATTTTGTAAATTAGGCATTCTGTACGTTGGCTTATAACTAAAAAACAAAGGAACTAAAATACAAGTAAATAGAACAAACACCGCATAATAATTGTGGATCAGAGGAATTATTTAGTCGCGGTCGATCAGATCAACTCGGTGCGAACAGAATTTTACTTATTTTAATTTTTGTTTGTTTAATTTTTAAGGTCCCCTAATAACTTTTGTGATTTTTTAGGTTAAGTATATTAAAGGGCACAAACTTAAGCGTAAACCTATGATGCCTATGATATGCAGCGATCCGCATGCAGCAGTCGCGAAACCAATCACAACCTTAAATTTTCTTAAAAACCCAAACTTAGAAACGCGATTTACCATACGGTCACGGCCGTCGCGATGCAGCATAGGAAATGCACCTTTTATCGCCAAATTGGGTGTGATGGCCTACATCTAGTAGATAATAACGAAATATTCAAATAATAAAATTGTATATTACTGTGTGATTTAAAATTCATAAGATAATTAATCTGGTTTTAGCCATCCATTATGAATACAATGTTATGAAATTCAATAAAAAGCCGGCAAACTGTGGTTAACCAAGCGACTAGACGATATTAATCTGTCGCATTGGTATCGAATATTGAAGTATCCTGTTTCACATTCATAGCAATAAAAAGATATAATTAAATTTTTTAATAGCTTTTTACCTTCTATAATCTACTCAAAATCCTTTTTATTTTATTTTACATTGAAATTTTATATCAACAAAAGATTCATGTAATATTGCTCTATTTTAAATTGTAACAAACAACAATGTAAAATGAAATTCAGTACCTACGTAAGAAATATTGTTTTATAAGAAAATCTTGTTTATTTATTTAATCTAATTATCTCGTACCTATCTATATAAAATACTCAAAACAAAAGCAATTTGAAAAAGTAAACAAAACTTCAGATTCTGCAAAACTTAATTATTAAGGCATTGTAGAGAATAATTAAATAAATCAAATGCATTAATATGATAAATTTTGTTAACAGAATGCGTTATCCTTGTCAGGATAATGGATTATAATTTTAACTATATTTGTATTTTAGAATAACCGAAAATTAGACTAGACACTTGTGTAGAACTCAATTGCATCAAGTACTACAAATAAAATATGCGTAAGATTGCCAAAATTGTACTACTTGTCAGATTGGAACAATTTATTTTTTTTAGTATTTCTACCTTTTGACGTTGCTTAAATCATATCGGGAGTTCTCTAATCGATGGTACCAAATAGATAACTTTAAATTGAAACGTTATGGTTGTAAAGTTTTGATTTTTTAGTAAAAACAGCCTATTTATCTCAATATGTTGGTGGTACGTGCGCTCGACGTAAATACATAAAACAAAAGGTTTATTACGAGGTGGAGCTTATCGCAGTTAATGGTTGGTAATTTTTATTTTAAATTGTAGTTTGGTAATTAACCAATTTTAACCTAAGAACAAATCCGTTAGCGTAAATATCCCGGTTTTTAAGTTCCATAGATTACACGGAAGTTTTTCTCAAATGAGCAGGTTTAAATATCTCGATTGTATACGTAACCTCACAGGTGGGCCAAGCTAAACTTATTCAAACGAAAAATACAGTACTCCCTTATATTTTTACGGTTTTTTTTATTTAGCTCTCATTTTTGAATGATCTGCAAATTTTTATTTTACTAACATAATTTCATGGGAAAGTTTTTAAAATTTTAAAGTTAAATCTTTATTTTAATATTTAATTATAAGCAAGCCAAGAGACAAATTAAAATATTTTATTAACTTCTCTGTACTCTCTTGTTCTTTTTAGATAAAATGACAAAAGGTAGACTAATTTCACTAAAAAAAGTGCTTTTTCTTGTAAAAAATGTTTCGCCATGGTCCTTATTTTAAGGTATTTTAATTTGACGTTTTACATAATTATTATACTTTATTATTTTTTTACATAATTATCGCAGCGAAATGTAATACCAACTCATTATTTTTAAATCGATAAGTTCGTTGCAAATGTGATTTAAGCATCGTTGCATTTAGTAATTGCAATCTATAACGAGGTTGTTTTCTTGTTTATCTATAGAACCATGTCTTGGTATTTACAATCCAATGTATCGCCTAAAAAGCAAGAAAGTGTAAAGTTCTTCATCTTTAATATCATCGAATTACAATTTTATAATGTTATGAAAAATTATGAAGACTTAAGAAATAAATCCTGACCGCGATAACGCTAATTTTTGCAGAAACAAAAATTGTAACAGCGCTCTCACGTTCTCTCTCTACCAGTCACTGCACACAAAATGGCCACATTTCGGCTAGGATTTATCGACTAAACTCTACTAATGAGTCATACATCGCATATTATTAATATTTCAATTAGGAATGTTTAATTCCAAACTTTCAATTTTGCACTGCATACTTTTTCACAAAGTCTAAACCAGATGTATTATTTTCTTGTTTCACGGCAACTTCTGGCATTTGAGTTCCACGCCGCCGCCGCCGTAGGAAATTTTAATTAAATATAATAATCTCAAATTAAAATACATTTGTTAATTAAACTTAATTAAATTTGAAATGTTATTCGTTAAATATAATTTATACCTACTCAATATGAATGCCAAAGATTATCCAAATTTTATTTATAGTTTTGATATAATACTATTAATTGTATCTTTTTATTACTGTAATCGTATTAAAGCACTTCAAACTTCAGTTCGAATTTTGGAAAGATAAGTTTGTGACATTTCCACATTCCATCATGAGAAAAATTAAAATTAATTTGGTTTGTAAGTTTTTAAACACTCTGTACTAAAATTACAAGCGGTTGTAGAATTTTTTTTCAAGAAGGTCGTAGCCTTTGGATCGTCTTGTGACAAGTGAACCTTTTAGCATACATATTTACATTTACATTATTCCTTCTCATGACAGCCTCACCTGTTGCTTTTTATTATTATTTTGATTTACATTACTTTATGACATCTCTTCAGAGTAGTCTGGCTTTTATTTGCTTTATGTTATGTTTGAGTACAATACTTGTTTATGGGGTCAAACTTGTTAACCCATCTATGTATCATCATAGTGAAAACTGATACATGACTGATACTCTGGTAAATTTTTCCATGCTACTAGTGACAAATGTTTGGGTTGTAAAAGTAGAAAGATTCAACTCCAAGCTAGTCATTCACGTCCATCGAGCTAGCAACACGAATATGGTGAATAATTGCATTCATTATTTTAACTTATTTTTTAAATTTTTTAAATTATTTTATGTTAATCTGTGCGATTGTATGAATTTTAGAATTTAAAATAGTTAATATTAAATGTACAGTCTCAAAGTCGCTAATTTTAAAAAATTTCATGAACTGTGCCTCTAACTTTCCAAATACAATTATGAAAGTGTAAAATTTTAAATTCGTGTTTGTAAATTGTAAATATGGGTAATTCCGATCTATTAAAGGTTAATTTTCTTCATAAACTAAAACCTAAATGTTTTATTTACAACATTGAACCAGAACAGAATTATTAACATAATTTTAATGAAAACATCAATAAGTTTCAATTGCTTAAGTGCTACAATTTATGTATGATCGCAATATACCCCCACCCCTTAAGAGGCAAAACGCCGAGCAACGACATCAATCAACAAATTTTTTCATTTTAATATTCAAACCTCCTTCCTAAGTTCACTACTGAAATATAAGTTCTAAATACCTTAAAATTTATAATGTGGAAAATTAAATGATAAAATACCTGTGTACTTAAGTAAGTACTTAACGATACGTGGAATAATTATAAACATGCAGATAGCGATGGTATCACGAATAGCAAAAGCTTAAGTTAATAAGGTTTACAGAGGAAAAGCTGAAGAAGGTTTGGGTCAATAGGTGTAAAGCCCTACATACGAGTATTATTATATTCTACTTCAATTTAACGCTCTCTTTTAGGTAAGGTGAGCCGAATATACGTATTTCGAAGTTACGACCAAAAGTGTAGTTTTCAAACAGAATTTTCTCCGATAGCAAAACTTAAAACTGTCACCGTCGGTATTCTGTATTTTAAAAAAAGGAACATCGTTGATTTTTATTTCATTGCAACCTTTTAATCCAAAGTAATCTAAGATTACCACTTCAATTCCTATCTTTAAAGAAAAAACGACAAATTCTTTGTGAGTTTTAGTGTTATTGTCGCACATAATCAAATTCAAATATAAGAATTTCAATTCTTGGAGTTCTGAATAAAATTATTACAACAGATCCATTATGAACCAATATGAATTTTTTGTCGTTACTTTTTTTCTAATTATTTAATAGAGCTGTTCTAGATATAACAAAAAATTGATGTCTTTGTATAGCGTAATTCGTATTTTTAAAAATAGGTTACTCAAAGTCGTGATTGATAAATTGCAGCCCTTTGTGATAACAGGTATTACTAGATAAAGCAATCACAAATTGATTAAATTGTTGATAAATTACATATTATAACCGTAATTATTACTTCATGGTCGGACACTTTCAATTATGCGATGCAAATTATATTAATTACAGTAACGACTTAATTACTAATTTCATAAATAAACTGTAAATAATGTAATTATACTGTCCTATTAATTAAAAATTGAAAATTAATTTTTGAACAAAAATTTGAAGTTATAATGAAATAGCATCCATAGATGTCAGACATACCTGTAATATTAAGATGAAATTTTTACAAAAATCTCTTGGCCAACTATACCACACTACCAAAAAGGTTTGATTCCAGCAGTAAATTTTGCACAAAAATGTTGCTATTTTATTATCTTTTAATCAAGTTCCAATTTAATTTCAATTATTTATATTAATTTTTATCTCTTTACAATGAATTAATTAATTGACAATCACTACAATAAAACCATCGTCATTGCATTTAAAATTTGCATTTATTTGAAGCCTTCGTGATAACTCATATCACCAGATAAAACAATCATTAGTTTGACGAGGATTAATTTTCAAATATGAGGGAAATTTAATAATGGAACCCAAATTTAACATATTTTTATAAAAAATATTGGAAGCTCATTGATACTCAAACAACTTGGGATCTTATCTGAATGTATCCACCACTGACGCGCATAAATGGATTAACGAGTTTTCTGCTACCTCTATGTATTAGGTTTCTAAATAGAGAATAGTGCCGATTTAGTGTTCATTCTAACTCGACACATCGTCAAACATTAACTTCTTCTTCTTCTTCTTCAACTGAATGAATTCAGCCTAAGCCTAGGGCTTGTTATTTCCAGCCACTGCTTCGTTTCCTCGGCAGTGCTAGATCTATGAGCATATAAATTGTTTAACGTCCGATCAGTAGTTTGCTAGACTTGCCTACAGACGAGCCTGTAACCCTGGTTTTTATGTTAATGATGGCAATTCATTAACCCAGGAGGACCACCGGCTTAACGTGCCTTCCGAAGCACGGAGACGTCATAAGAAAGTTTTCCCTTCTCCGGATTTGAACCCGGTACCTCGCTTTCGCAGTTGATCGCGTTACCTGCAAGGCAAATGACTGTCTCAACTAAAAACATTAACTAATTACTGTAAAACGTCAGTATAAATAAATAACTATCAGAAAAATGACTTGGTGACAAGTAATTTACGCTTTGAAATTCTTTTAAAGCCTTTTTATTACGTAACTGTCGCCGACACTACGTACAGTGCGACGCTACGAATGTGTTAAAAATGATTCGATCGATTGGATACAAATCTTATACTTAGAGTCAACTAATGTTTGCGCGCTACTAAGTTTATTACTTTACTGGAAAACTGTCAGCAAGAAGGAAAAGTTATTGTTCCGAACAACGAAACGATGTTAAAATATTTATAAAACCGCCGGATTTTTTGGATAGATTTGCTTATACTGTTCTAATTCCAGTGAATGTAACTCACCTATCAGTAATAAAACCAAGAATAAAAATGGCAATTTAAAAAAACTTTTTCAGCATTTATTACCGATTTAACATCTCCTGACATTTAATTTTTTTACATTTCTTGTCAAGTTTTTTTTATAAGAGTACTATTATTTGTACGTTACATAATACAAGCTGACAGTTATATGCAAAAGGAAATAGTATGGTGATAAAAAATTTGGTAAAAAGTTTGAGTTTTCCAAAGTAGAAATTGCAAGGCATTAGAAAACATTTCGTTTATAAATGATATGTCAATAAAATTATATTGAGATAAAGCGAAATTTAGTTGGAAACTTCCATCTCAAGTGTTCTTTTTATTTTTCTTTTGCATTGATTGCTCTTCAATTAGACAGACTTAGGACCATTTATATTGAATATTTAATCTACATAGTTGTGTTGTTTTTTCGAGCACAGAGCTGAAAGAGATCAGTGCTCATTTACAATAACATTAAAAGTTAAGTTAAAAAAAAAAACAGTTTTAGATTGGTTTAGAAATAGATAAATAAACATTGAATTAGTATAAAATGATATATAACTAATTTTCAGTTAAAAATGGATTTATCGGCTTTTGCACGAATGAACCTCATTTAGATATAAAATTTTATAGTTCCAAAGTTCATGCTGTTTGTAAAAGGATCATCTGTTTGTCTGTACAGGTTATAAAGTTAACCCTGACAATTATCCACCAACAACCGCTCCAACACAAAACAAAGTTCTAGTGGCAAAATACAAACAATTGGTAGTGTACAAATCAAATTTTCAAATGATAACAATAATTAGGTTTGGGTCCCTTAGAATCCCGAATGATGTTCAGTAGGAGATTGAACTCAAGTTGGAACAAATGGCAGCAGTTCAACCTTTTTATTACAAATTTATTAATACAAAATACCATAACAATATTTAATACGTAAATGTGTAGCGTAATCAACATAGAACTTCGTAATTAACTGAAGTACTAATAAGTAAATTTTGTAAAATTGTATGATATCTTTTCCGAAAAGTTTTGCTAATGTAAGCTAAGATTTTCCTTCACTCTGATAAGTATACACATGTACATCTTCATTAAATAGCCTGTCAAAAAGTTTTAGAAGTTATAATTAGTCACATCCATGATTAGTAATTCGCAGATATTTAAACCGTTTGAAAATCAATTAGAAACTCTCAGGATACATTACCTTACATAGCATCAGTATGTAAAATCATTTCTACGACAAAGTGGAAAGGCTGAAGCCTACTAATTAAGTACCTATTTAATTACCATATTATATGTATTTATACAGTTTGTTGTGGCGGTATTAATTAATTTCATATGTAATTATACGACATATTTCTCAATTTAATATTCGTCGCTTTGACAAATTTATCTCATAATGAGCTGCGTCTGTAGCTGGAATACCACTTATGGCGAATTATTCCATGGGGTTCTATGGGTACCTCTACCACAAGAGAATAAGTTGCATGTACAAACTAGTGCAAAAATTATTTTTAACCAAAACTAGGTTTGGATGTTATATGCTTTGTCTCGCACTTTAGCCCCCTTAAAACCATTGCCTTGATCTCCATGTTGCACGATTGCACAAGCGTACTGTAACGATTAATTTATCCTACTAGTTGCATAAATAATTATTACGTACCCTTACCAATCTTTCTATACTCAACTTTTGTTTTGAAAGTTATATAGTACATTGCAGAATAGAATAACTTGTAATTAACACTAATTTCAGTTAACCAATATTGAATAATGTTCGTATTTATTTTATGTGCTTGGTGTAAGGAAGCGGTGGTTGATTTAAATTAATTTAACTAGCTATAGTATATTGTTATCTTTACAAATATTTAGTTTACGCTGGAATAGTATTATAATATTTAGTAACTTCTAACTTAATAAGTTTATTTATTCAGCATTATCAATTTATACGATGTAGATTATGTAATTAACAATTTAACTTCTTTCAAAACTCTTTAAGAGGGGCATTTTTTTCAGGACCTTTTTAATTTAATCAACAGATGGCTCCTACTTAAATATTTTTATTAAATAAGAGGAATTTGCTATATTTAAAATATAGCAAATTCGTTGAGATAATACTATTCTATAAACAATATTCTTGATCTTATAAGCTATTTTGAGTTCGTATTGAGTATGTCAAAACACACTCACTTACAAAAAAAGATAATTAAACTTTAATTATGAATTGTGTTTTTATAAATAAATATTACGAACTCAAAATAGCTTAAGATCAAGAATATTGTTTATAGAATAGTATTATCTCAACGAATTTGCTATATTTTAAATATAGCAAATTCCTCTTATTTTATAAAAATATTTAAGTAGGCGCCATCTGTTGATTAAATTAAAAGGGCCCTGAAAAAAGTGCCCCTCTTAAAGAGAAACTGTTACTTGTTGTAAGTTCTCAAGAGTTTGTTTACTTAATAGCTTTCATAGCATGACGGAAGACCAGGGCTAGCCAGCTACAAGAGTAAGTTGACACTTTTCAACGTGACGACGTGTGGGCGGAGCTAAATTTATTCAAACAACTAATACAATATTATCATATTATTTCTACTGTTAATTAATTTTAATTGTAATTTAATTTTTTGTCCCAGCAAAAAAGCTGGGCGGAGCACAACAAAGATTGTCATTGCTAATTGCTAGAAATACATTCACCTATTTAAAAATTAATAGTGGCATTAGTAGAATACAATATATTTGTAATTTACAACCTCAACTACCATAATTTCAATAAAAATTTTTTTAAATTCGGTTTTAAGTTATCGTACCCACCTCAAAATTGCTACAACCGGTAACTACAATCAAAATGCATTGTTCTATAGATTAATAATTAAATCATATTATTGCTTTATTTTGAAGATTAATTTGATAGATTGTGAACAAAACAGTGTTTTGTTTACAAACACTTACAGGTCAAGTTGGTACATCGAACACGGAGAAAATTAACTTGCAGTAAAATCTATAGAAGCAAATATAATTTTTTTATGTTTACAACACTAGAGCTTTGACTATAATCAGGTTCGATCTCGTTTATTCAAGATATGATTTTTTCAAAGTTTTTTTCAGTAGTTGTGTGTTGATGCGACACTTTGCTAAAAGTATTTTTGGGCAAAAGAAGCAAAACACGGATTTTCTGCTTTGTTAAATAAAAATATCGGTTTAAGTACACATATCATGCTTAATTTGAGAACAATACTTTTTTTATACGATACATATTATGTAAGTAATGTATATAAAAGTTTATTTAATCAATATAATATGCAAACATATGATAAATATGTTATCTTATTCCAATATTGATAATTTCCTATAAATATTATGTCTATTCATACAAACGAAATAAAAGCAAATTATGTGTAAATACTTCTGAAAACTGTTATTGCAAACATGCAGATACATAGCAATACCAATAAGAGTTTTGAATTGAATTTGCAAAAAAATTTCAACTAAACAATAGTAAATCAATTTTAAAATATGTATCCCACAATCTAATTGTTGTCAACGATCCCTAGCAAACCATAATATGGACAACTGTTTACAGTGCTTATCCTCACGCTCAAACAAAATTTGTCACAATGGATGCTCTCCATGTGATGGCCCGCCCAATACCGTGACCGCATCCAATCAAAAGTTATTTTTTATTTAAAATAATAGTAATTGAATTTGTATTATTGAATTATTATACACAATTCGTTAACTAAAACATGGACGGTCGTGTTATCAAGAGAATGACGCGCAACAGAGCAGACATCATGGTGACACTTTGCAACATTTCTTAATTTTTTATAATTACCAAACAATTAGGAAAATTTAAGAAAACTTAGGAGTTTTTTGCAGCTTTTGTTACGTGAGATTTTGGAAAAAATTTGGCCTTTTTGGAATCTTTAAATTTAAACATGATTTAATTAATTGTAAGTTAACTTACTTACGAACTTACTTTTATTAGTTACTTAAATGTACCTTTTATCTAATTCCACCTTGACAATGGTTTCATGTAAATAAATCTAAAACTAATATTTGCTTTACCTTGGTTGCCACGTGTTGAAATCGTATAAACTGAACATTTTTAATTAATTAAAATTACTGATCAAATTTAATTGAACTAGATATTCCGAGACAGGCAAGTAAAGACTGGTAAGTGATAATTTAAATTTTTTTTGCAAGCACTTAATTATAATTTGTGAAGTACCAGTAGATGGTAGGTAGTTCGTTAAACTTCTCTATCACTACCTAATTTTTAAGTACGAACTGTTTTGTTTACCTACTTTCCTTCCCACCAAAATTGTAGCATCAAATAAAGGGATCATCCACAAGTAAACCGAAAATCACCTGCACCTGCTAATACGCGACATCTTGGACTACAATCTGGAGCAGCTACAGTTCATGACAAAACCAATATTTCTACCTCACGATTTCAAATCACAAATGAGGTCTCAAATGCCATTGACCGTTTTTAGACGCGCTTACACGATTAACTTACAAATTTCTTAAATTTGTACTGATATGTAAAATTTAAAAGTTTCCGGGATTCTAACAGTCGATACAATAATATAATAGTAGTAATTTTTTTAATAAATGATATTTAAAAATTTCTAATAAAGTTGAATATCTTCCTAAATCTACAATAAATGTTAGAACACTAAATTTAAAGCTTCTGAACTAGGTGCTAATTAGAAGGGAAAGCGTAAAAAAGACCTTCTTGTCGCTTTTAAAAATGTTTACAAACACAAATACTAATACTGTAAGAACGATTTATTATTGTACAGAAAACAATAAAATTAATTTACCCATCATAAGATAATTATTTATAAATGATTTTTGACGTGAATATTCTGTGAAATCCGTAACATGTTCAAAAACAATAACAAATCTAACAACAAATTTATAAGCTTTAGGGCCGGTTCCACTAGCTGTGATTAAATATTTGATTGTCGGTTAGTTAGAATTAATCATGGTTAAATAAATTGAAAACTTTTAACCAAAAATTAAACCGACCAAAAAAAAAGGCGACTGAAAAGCAAAAAATAAATATATTACATTTTGAGTCTTAATTTAAGTCTTAGTTTAAGTAATGTAAGTAACTAATTTTGAGTCGGTGCAGCGTGAGTGAATTTTGTTTTGATAATGTTTTTAGGGTCATTTGTATAGTCCAAGTATAACCGGTAACTATGGTTTAAACTCTGATTTTAATTATTGTGATTGGTTAATCTACAGTTTAAAATTTTAAACTAGATCTATACAAGTCACCCTTAAAGTAATTTAATGATCGTTGATCTTTTATTTTTGCACCGACTCAAAATTAGTTACGTACATTACTTATTAAGACTCAAAATGTAATATATTTATTTTTTGCTTTTCAGTTTCCTTTTTTTTTGGTCGGTTTACTTTTTGTTAAAAAGTTTTTTTATTTTTTAATTTTTAGCAGCTGAAATCTAATAATTACTACCTATTTAATTTATTTGGTTTAAAGTTCTCATCCATGCCAAGTTTCAACAGAATAGGTTCAAAGTGAAAAATCAATCATCCTCTATTTTCTACTCTTACAGGTGGAATTTTTTTTTGTGAAATTTAAATGGACATCCATTCGGAACTACTGAATAATACGTATAGTTTAACTTGTCGAAAACCAATTGAGATATGTCTATCAAGACAACCATTTCGCTAAACCAAACATTCGAAAAGATCAACTTATTTTTTTATTTCTAGTAAATTGTGTATTGACGTCAATGACATTAATTCCATTTTATCTTCTATTTCGACATCCAACTTGTTATTCTATATTTCTTCAAACCTGTTTTTTGTTTCTTGTAACAGAATAACAGAGGCATATCCAATTTCCAAGTGAGTATTATAGATAATATCAAACAAGCTTTCATTTCTTGTGTAATGCAAAACTCTTGATGAAAATCAGTTATTTCAACAGGCATTTTATTTTTATTTTATTTTATTTTCTTAGACCCCTCTTGTTAAAGCAAAAGTTTTGCTTCTTTACATTAAAAACCAAATGATGATTTCATCATTGTCCATTCTCTATTGGACAATAATGTCATTGCCCGTTATTGTTAAATATCAATATCACCCAAAATTCATAGATATTCACGTTATTAGCCGGACTAATGCCTGTTGGCGTTAATACGCCAATGACCAACTAACCAAGATTTTAATGTCCATGGCCGAACAATGACGTTAATGCCCAAATTTTATTATTAACCGTAACATAAAGTTCTATACTAACCGCCTTTTTCAA
Source organism: Rhagonycha fulva (assembly GCA_905340355.1). Classification (NCBI taxonomy): domain Eukaryota; kingdom Metazoa; phylum Arthropoda; class Insecta; order Coleoptera; family Cantharidae; genus Rhagonycha; species Rhagonycha fulva. The sequence continues at coordinate 9,955,258 of HG996559.1, forward strand.
TTTTTTTTGCAAAATATTAGAAAAAATTTCTCAAGTACGATTTGGAAATACAATCTCTTGATGCGCTAACTAGCAATGGCTCTATTTTGTTGTTGTTTGTAACCAATTGTAAGTAAGGCATTAAAATTTCAATAAAACTTCGCATTAAAACTTATAAAAAAAATAATGAATTTAATTCAATAAAAAGATAAACATTTAAATTGATCGTTTAATTAATTTTTAATTTTTATAATAACTCGATATTTTAAAGTTTAAATATAATTTAAAAAGATAAACAATTCCTATGCTGGCTGATAATTTTCATATATTAACTAAATAGATTTCTGTGTTAAAAATTGCAATTTGAATACTTTTGATACGTTTCGAATGATATTCTTTCGTAAATGCAAAAAAACATTTACCAAAAATAAAAATTAACCAAAAATTGTTTACATGTATCAAATTTTGAAACTTTGTTCTGATGACGTATGGAAATACTCCTCCGAAAGTTTAGTAAATAATTCAATTGATTTTTTAATTTTAATAACTCGATATAATTAAAGTTTTAATATTAATTAAAAATTAACCACACTAATTTTTGCATTTACGATGAAGTCATATATTATTAAAATTGTATCAAAAAGATATAAAAAGTTTTGATTAAAATAAATTGTTTCCACCTGACAAAATGCTTTAATGTTCCTCTTCTGGCTGTAACTAAAGTTGACTCAAAAATTGACTTATCTCTTTTTTTTACGTTACAGATATATTAGGTACATATAATAACGTCTTAAATACATAATAATAACAACAGTAAGGTGTCAATTCTTTTCCTGATTTTAATTCCAAAAGAATAATTGCGGTTATTTAGAACTCTTGACTTTAATCTAATCACCGTAGCTTTTAAATAATCTCTACGCGATAAGAACAATACCCAATAATGACGTAGTTTACAGGAAAGCGAATAAGTGCCAATAAAGCATCCACCTATAAAACAAAAATAACCCATCAGTGGTGCGAAAAAATTATATTATATAATTTATTGTTTTTAGTGTCACAGTTATTATTTTACACTCTGTATATTGCTCTGAATTAATTACACAGTAACGGTTTTTGAGGCTTAGTCATTTAAAAAACTAAACCTAGAGACCGAATTCTAGGCCAGAGCCTTAGGTTCGATCTCCAAACCGACTACAAAATTTAACCAACTTCATTATAATCATCTTTCCTTTTTAAAGACAATGGCAAACCACCGGAGTGTAATTTGCCATGAAAGACTTTGTTAAAAAGGTCACGACGCATACGACTGAGAAGAAAAAGAATTTAAAAAATTTAGTGCGTAACCATTACTTATTATTGTTATTTTGTCTGAGAATTAGAAGTTCTCAATTTTTAAAATTATCATGGCTCATATAAATAAATTTATTTACTTGCAATTTTGATTAAATTGATAGTAAAGACTTAAAGTGAAGTAGGAAGTTGTAAGTACCGTGCGCCATCCTCACTAGATGAATCTGAAAACGCTATTTAGATTTTATGAATATGATCAAATAATCTACTAAAACCCTAATATTTCTAAAGTTACCTGCATCTGTTGCCGCTTGTGAAAGTTAGTTCAGAAAATTGAAAGTAATTAAGGGATATTTACGATCATGTTTAAGTCAGGAAATTTAAGAAGCATCGAGATAATTTCCATGCAGGGTTGGAACGACCGTGTGTAGGCACCTTAAGTTGGGTGTAAAATCGTTTTTTGACAAATAGAAAATTTTTGTACGTATTTCTGCACTTGAACATTATACAGAACATCCAAACAATTTAAGTTTCACTATTATTCATATCTTTATTCTCCTATTGTGAAGTATTCTCAGGTTCAGCGTTCAGATTCTAATAATTAAGCTCTCTAATTCACCCCATCGCTTAATATTCACTTAAAACGTATAAAGTGTTTGAAATTACTAACAGAAAAATTTAAATTAAAAATTTTTTTAATATTTTAAAATTTATTTTGTTCTATTTGTTCAAAATCAATATTGCCTTTTAAATGTAGATATAATCCTCGAAAAAAAAAACTAATAGCTATTTCTATGTTTTCTACAAAGTTATTGTATTTTATACTCTTATGGATTTTTATTTTATTATTATTATTGTTTCTTTGAATGTGGAAAGCAGCCGTTTCCTTTATGCGAGAAAAATATAAATAGGAGTGTTTGAAATTGTGTTTTCTTTATCAAATATTGCAGATTGTAAAGAAAACGTTTTCGTCTATCATAACAAATTTATACAGTTTTCTTTTTTTTGCTTGCATTCGACACTTTTCCAATCGTAAGTAAATAGTAAACAATTTATTTATTTATGAAAAAAACTTTTTAATTTTACGAATAAATTACTTGAGAATAAAAAACTGAGAAAATATTTACAAATGTTTTAAAATAATTTAGCTGTAAAATATACTACGCAATAAATATTTAGATTATGGTACACAAATAGTCGAAATATTTTGCAGTATGTCTTTCGCACTTAATTTTGTCTATGGTACTTATATACTGAGTATGTTATACATTTAATGCATTTAATGCAGCTCATTAAAGGATAATTATGTAAACTTGGTCTTATTTTCAAGAGTCTACAGGTTCAATCCTCAAGATTAAATTTTATTGTTATAATTCGTAGTCCATGTGGGGTCTTAAGGCGACTAACTCCGCGTAACGTCATCGTGGTGTCGTGTTAAATAATTATGAAATTAGATTGCAAATATTCAAGAATTAATAGGAGAAAGGAATTTACCTCTTCTTATCATCAAAATTACTGAATATTTAATGTACTGTTTTGTAAATATGTAAAAGAAGAAAGATTTATTTTGTGTTATTGTTTTTAGATTTAATTGAGTTGTTTCTTTTAATAACCTTAATTAAATTTAATTAACTTTTTTTTTATTATTATTTTAAGTGTTAGTTTTAGCCAACAAATTCTGTAGGTCGCATCATTTATTTAAGTTTCCTATTTATATTTTATGTTTTAAGCGGCAAAGTCATCCCTTCGTAAGGTAACAAAAGTTCTAATTTTTTAGAACCATCTCTCCCGCTGCAGCAAAAATTATTTAAACTTTGTGGGGTAAATTGCCCCACACCATAAATTTATGCTACAGTCGCTTTCTAGTTACGCTACTGCTTTATATTAAAATTTAAGCTATTTCTTTGTATTAGATTCAACAATTTAAAAAAAAGTTGCAAGAAAAGCAGGGCTTTTAAATTAAAAACGCAGAAGTTGTGTCTGACAAGTAATTATAACATACCACCGTTGTTTTGTAAATAAAACAAAGAAATTTTTGTTCAGTTTCTGTTACTTTACTTATATTAATAGCTCCTTTCAGAAGCCTTCACGGAAAAGTTACTGACGTTAATAAAGTATTCTTATGTGTAATGTGTTAAAGAAACCCGTTAAATACTTATTTTTTGTCCCTACAATTTCAACATATTAATTAGCTGTAATTGTCGATTCCAAAAAAAAACTGTAGCAATTACGTTAAATTAACAATACACATAATTTTTAATCTTTAATTAAATTGTTAATTTTAAAATTAATTTTGCAAATAAAAATTTATAAGTACATACAAATGTTTTTCTGTCACTCTGTTCGTAACGCTATTTAAAACTTCTGATTAGTTGTTTCTTTTTTAAATAAATTTACGACTCTTTCTTCTTCTTCTTCGTTTTTTTTTATATAGGCTTTACGCCTGTTTTTCTTTACACGTTTCCTCTTATTTATGGAGTGTTTATCGATGATGAGGCCCAGCTGGACATCCATCTTTTGGGAGGTTTACCCGGCTGACGCTTTCCCGGCGGTCGGAGACCTCTTGCAATTCTTATTAGCCTGTTAGTATCGGCCCGTTCGACATGATCATTCCACTCCTTTCTTCTTCTCTTGACAAATTTAAAATTAATAATAATTTATTATTATTAGAGTGAGTATACAAGAATCTCTAGTGCTATGAATACATAGTTTATTGACTTTTTGGCATTCAATTTTTATCACCTGTAATTTCACAAATGCCAACAATTTATTGAACTCAAAACTATTTTGAAAACAACTATTTAAAATAGTATATTACACATCAAATTTAGAAAGTCCTATTTTACTAGACAAGACAGACAATTTACAGAATGAGACAAGGCTGAAGTTAAATAACTTTCGAAGTGAAGTTTTTCTTTAATAAAAACTAATTCGCACTTGAAGAATTTTTTCTTTTTGAAATTCACCATTTCGCTACACAAGAGAGTATTTCGCAAAATAAATAATAGAATTTTATTAATGCGTCAGTGATTTTCTTTTTTATTTATTATTCTTGCTGAATTACACAAAATTTAGTTATTAATTTTGTTAATAACTCAGAAATAATTTTTAATTTTTTTAAAAAGTTACTTTAAATTTAAGTTTGCAAAAAAAATCACGAACTGAATTATAAATTATGAATGTGAAAAATTGGTTAAACATACAAAATGTAAATATAGTTCTTTTCTGCATAAACATAAAACGAAGTTTTTACATAAAATTAAGTTCAAGTTAACTTGGTAATATTAAAAATTGTTAAATATGCGAAATGTAGAATTTAATTTTTTGATCGACTTGTAACGGTATATTTTGAAAACTCACGATACTACTATTTCTATATGCATCAGTTTCAAAATGATATAAAATGATGATTATGAATTTTCAATAATAAATTTCTTACTGCACTGGGAGAGTTAGAGGACAAATTATTATTGGTATTTAGCATACGCATTCCTATGAGTAAGTAAAATAAATCAATTGGTTAAGAATAATAAACTAGAATAAACCGTAACCTTCAATGTAAAATAGAATTGCAATAAAATCTTTTCAAAGTGATAAAAATAAAAAAGTGTACCAAATGCCCCCAGTCTCCCCTATTATTAATTATCTCATTTTCATAACTGCTAAAATCTGTTAGAAATCGAGAAAGCATAAAAAATACGAGCAAGATTTCAAGTTTCAGAAGTTTAATTTTCAAAGTACGGGTGCAATATTGGTATTTATTCCAAACATTAATTTACCAAACAATGAATAAAGGCAAAACAAAAGCAATGAAAGAAAAACAAACGGAAACTAAACAACTAAAACAAGATAAGAAAGTATATCCAGTCGAAAATTCATCAATACGCTTCCTTGCAATAATAAAGTCTGTTCACGAATTCTACAGTTTCAATTATAAGAAAATTGATTTGAAATCCAAATTAATCCCAGTATCCTAAATGGAAAAATAACAGGATGAAACGTTTCAACCACATTTTTTAACTTTTTATGATATCGTATAAAAAGCAATAAACTACTTTATGAATAATATGGTAATTATTACACTAATTTGAAACCTAATATTTATTCCCTTTTGAGACTTTTATTTTCTCTGAATGGATTTGTAGTGTTCGTATCTACTCTATTAAAGTGAAAAATATCACTGAACTAAAATGGATTGTGAAAATTTTGATATTTATAATTTTAATTATTTTTAAATTTTAATTAATGTAATTTTTTAACTTCTCTTTATTTGAGTTTTGATGGACATTCTAAGAAATTTTAAATTAAACCAATTGCTCAGCTCTAACACTCGGCTATCATAAGCGTCGTTTAAACTAAAAATTTTGCGATTTACCTGCTATTTTTAGTAAAATTTGAAGCTATTATACATTTAATTTAGATTCTGTTGTTTAGATATTTTTTAATACTTCTTTTTCTTTCTCTCTTTAACCTTTATCCGTCTAACATTCAAGACGTTAGATCTCTTTTTTAGTCTTCCCCTGAGGAGACATGGGTGCTGACATAACACGCCACGCTGGCCAGACGTGTATGTGAGTAGTCCGTAGATCAATTTTTGGACTATAATTGTTTTACATCTAATAAGTAACTTGCTAGGCTAATCTTCAAATGTGCTTGTAGTCCTGTTTTTTTTAGGAGTTTTTTTAACTTGAAGGTTTAGGCCATATCTTCCTACGCTGGCCTAGTTGCGGGTTGAGAAGAGTTTTATAGTCCACAGATCAATTTTGGACTTTTGAGCTTACAGCACACATCTGACGCAACCAGGATTAAAACCGCGGTTTTCCGCTTTCTAGTCTATCCGTGTTTGATTTACGCCAGACTGCTGGTCTTACTTTAATATATTATCAATAAATTAAAAAATATTAGTACCAGAAGATACCAGGATAAGCCGATGTAAGTTTATTCCAATGTACATCAATATCATTTTATGAATTTTATGAAATTATGTCTTAAATTGAGCTGTTTTGGTTAGTGCGACCTTCGGCCGCACAGTTTTATGTTTTGTTTTAGAGTTTATATTTTCTCTTAAGAGCATCAAACTGTAAGATCCAAAACGGTAAGCTTTTGTGAGGTAAGCTTGCATAATTCTCTCTGATGTTTTCTTATTTTTTCTTCTTTCTTTTTAACATCTTGCGTAGGATGATGTATCAGAGTGGCGCCTTCTTCATTCTTGTTAGTGAATTATGAACAAACCTCCAAAAAAGTAAAAAATAAAATTTTTAGTAAGTACATAATGCCAAAATAAATTTAATAAAATCAGTAGAAAAGATAATATGTACTCTTCCAGATCTTTTATTTGAAATTTAACCGACCGCTCAGAAAACTCACCGCTTAGTACTAAGCTCTCTTAAGGTCTTCGAAGAAACGAAAAATTGGAATAGATCTTAGGAACATAGCCACAGAGTAGAGGTTTAAAGAAGTCATTTACATTTTTATTGAAATTTCCTACCGAATACTAGCTGAACTAGAAGTCTCGTTGATATATTCATGCGCAAAAATTGTTAGCTTAAGTTTTAAAATGAAATTTACGGTACAAATCAAAATTAAATTATCAAAAATAGATAATTTTATTGCTCAAAATAAAATTCTTTCAAATAAAAATTTTGTGTTGTTTTGAAATTGTTTACTTTTTCAAATGAAATATTTTTGATTCGGCTATGTCACAAACAGCAAATAAATGTCAGGATACACATTTTTGAATAAAATTGCTGTGTAGGAATTCCACACGTGAAACTACATACATCTAACAATTAAAAGTCAGATATTTTAACAACTTTGAAATATAAGTACTAAAATTATCATCTAATTGCTTTTTGAGTAGTTTTGCATTCTTAACTTTTGTTTGTTTTTAAACATTAAAACATCCAAAGATAGCAATAATAATAATAATCTATTGCTGAAAGCTCATTAGAAGAATTTTATTTTTATCAAATTTAACTGGTTTTTAAAATCGACCTAACAAAATGGTAAATGTTTTTTCTTATACGGACTTGAACTAGGGTATTATTAGCCATAATTAAAATTCTTTTAGAAATAAATCTTAAAATAGAATTTTTAAAAATAGGGGTGATATTAGTGCATTGTAAAATTAAAGATTTGATAAATCTTATAACTTAATTAAACGCTGAAATATTATAATTTTACAGGAAAATTTTGAGTTATTTTTATTAAAATTTAAAAATTTTTTAGTTATCGATATATTCCTACATCGTAAAATTTGTTAATTGTTTCTCAAAAACGTATATAAATTTATATAACATGCGTCTCACTGTTCCCCAAGAGTGGGAAACACTAAGACATTAATTTTTGGAGTCACTAAAATATGTTTTAAAATAATCTTTAAAACTAATTTTATTAAAGATTGCCATCAGGGTTTTTGCTGTTACCCACTTTCCCCTAAATCTGAGATAATAACCAACACAATAAAGCAAAAGTTTATTATTCTGTTGCACTTTTATTACTTTTATTATTGCGAAATCCTAACATAGTGATCCATTAATTTTTCAAGTTGGATCAAAGCTTTATGGTTAGAGCAATAATAAAGATGTAATGTTATTTTTGTATTTTACACCTTTTGATATAACCTACTTGAATAAAATTTATCTAAAAACAATTACAATGAATTATCGCACTTTCGTAGAAGATTTTTAGTATTATCAGCGTGATTATTGTAACTTAAATTTATAAAGTTCACAAAGCGCTTTATTATAAGGAAAAAGTTAATCTTGCCAGTGTATATTTACTGCTCTTTAATTACAATTTAATTTTATGATCAAAACTTTACGAAAACTCAGTTTACTTTCCTGCTTTTCTCTAATTTATCAAAAAACTTAATAAAACTATTTAAAACTTGTTAAATGTTTTACTGTATGTTACTCTTCACAGTGTTACATATTATATTTTGTAACTTTTAAAAATAGAATATGTATGTTTTTATAGAACTTTTTGCTCAACTTTCTTTTTTAAGTGAAAAAGAATTGTAAATAAACGTTCATTTTATTATCAATCAATTTTCCTGTTGCTAATCAAAAACGCGATTATGTTAATTTAACCTGATGTTGCAAGATAATCCTTACGATTTTTGCAAATTACGATAATTTTGCGGCAGATAACCAATCAGTCCTCATGCATATTGTTTTTAAATAAGACATGGCAAAAGAAATTGACTAATTTATGCAATTAAGAAGTTGTTAGAACCGATGTAAGAATAAGAAAAATCATTACGAAAACTTGAGGAGCGCAACAGGTACGCATCCAGAGTTAGTTCCTTTGTGATAAAAAAATATAATATACGATTGAACTTACATGAATTAACAAAACTGCATCACCCAACCGTATTTAAAAAATGTTGTTAACCACAGGTATTAACAATTAATTATTACACATAATGAACGATTAATTAACCAGAATTTTTCACTGATTTTTATTTAACAATAATAATAATTTACACTTGATTACTCCAGATATTGTTTGAACGAACATGTATTTAAAATTTACTAAAAACACGTTACGATTGCTATGGATACGGGACGTCGCGACGCATCATTCTGATGTTCAAGTTTCCCGTTAAGTGAAGCTGAGTCTTCCCGGGATTGCCTCCCGAAGGATGCGCTTGCGCTCGACAAGAAATGCCCTCGTTTTAAACATTTCTGCAATCCAATAGCTTTGCAGTAGATCATATTATTATTTTTAATAATTTGCAAATCCTTTTAAATTTATGCTTTCGTAATGTTTATAAACTTCCCCACTACGCTTCTGGCATCGGCACTAATCCTCTATACTAACAAACATAAATTCTAACAACCAACTGTTGGTATCTTCACATACATACGTATCAACTTTGTAAACTTGACAAATCTATACTAACAGTTTGTGTTCTCAAGTTAAATTTATCGGTTCAAAGTTTCAGTGCAAATCCAGAAATTAATAATACGGGAATTATAGACGTATAAAATCGGTCACGTTTTAGAAAACTCCCAAGTGCTTTCAGAAAGGTAGTGAAAAATGAGTTTTAAAAATTTTTCCAAAGAAAAATACTCTACTACTAAATTACTCAGTACGAAGCTAAATTTTAATGCGAACAATTAACGATGTAGTTGCCGGGATAATGGTTATACTCCAGCCATAATGGAAATGGCAAGCAAAATAAAAGTACTCTCTCCGAGTGCAACTAATTTAAATATGTTGTCTTCGCGAACAAAGTCACCAAAAGTCGATAAACTGTTTGAAACTACCAATTTTCACTCTAATCGGGTCCTTCTGTGCATCATCAATTATTTGCAATCACAATATCATCAGAGCTGGAAGTGCCTATCCAGCAGCGATACTCAGCATGTAGTTAAAATTTCTCACATAGGTAAATTTCGGTCCTTCTAAAATATTTACTAGTGGTTTTCGAATTAAATTTTGTCATTGTGTCCAATTGCACCAAATTATTTAGAAAACAAGCAAACCGTGTCAAAAATTGATCTAACTTTCTCATCATGAGATTTTGGTAAGTAGATACCTTTATTTTCAGACTTATTATTACATTACATTTTATATGATTGCAGAGGTGAATTTTTATTAAAAAATATTGATGAAATTTTAAAAAGGTCGAGCACTGCAAAACGTTTTGTAGCCGTTAATTTTATTTTATATTGCATAAGGATGCTGTGAGAGATTAAAAAAATTTCTTCTTTCCTTGACCGTCGCAATTGATTTTCCGGAAGAAGAAAGAATGGTGAAATTTTGGAATGATAGTAATTTGTGATAGGGTAATTAGTGATTGGTGCTGTAAATTTAAAAATTGGAAGCTAAAATTTAAATGGATCTAAATAGCATTTTTACCTAGCAATTCCTTAATACTATAGTATATTAAACAACAAGTTTCATAATCGAAGTTTTATTGCACGAAATTTGTTTATGAAACTAGCCGCAAAGCGGGCAGTAATTAAAAAAATTGCAAATTTTTCAAAAGAACAAAAAGACAATGCAGGCCTCCAACCAAAAAGTTCTGTAAAAACCAAAAAGATAGAGAAAGTAAAAAAGATAAAAGAAAAGCTGGAAGTAATGGATGAAAGATGGAATGAGGCAAAACAACAAACGAAGCTGGAAATTGAAGGTCATGAAGATAGAGCAAACAAGACCATGGGATATCAAGACTTAAGATCAGCTGAAAAGAAGTGAGAAAGAAAGAGAGAAAAGCAGTCAATAGTATAATTAAAGAAATAGTCCAAATCGGAATGATAATAAGTGTTAAAATAGATGATTAGAAGATGAACTAAAAATACTAAGTCAATGTTACGTTGAAAATAGGCAAAACACCTGAAAAAGAAAGGATTCTGGCAAAATTATAAAGACAAAGGTCAGAAATTGTAAGTAATAGAAAATAAAAATAAACTGAAAGGGAAAATGATTTTCATAGAAAGTGACTTAAGCAACATGGAAAAATTGATACTAGACAAAATATGGAAAAATATAAAGATTATGGATGAAGAACGGAAAGAAAGTAAAAGTTGATGAAAAAAAAGCTCTAAATTGAATTTAAAAAAAATTCAAACAAAAGTGAAAGTAAATACAAGGGGACAACAGTCAGAAAGAAAATAAGGATAAAAAGAAACATAATCAGAGTAATATGCAAGAATTGTTATCAATTTTTATAGATCGTTAGGTCATGCGCCGAAATCGCACGTTTGGCAATATTCGATATATAAGTTTTTGACTTATGTTTATCAGTCTCCTTATATTGATAAACGGTAGCCAGTGAGCCAGTGCACACAATCAAAGTTTAATTAGTATGTGGTACTGATGAAGGCAAATAAGCCAGAAACGCAGTGTTTTTCCTTGTGGTTTCGGGTTGTCGACATTCGGTAAGCTGTGTCTGCCACTCTTTCTTAAGAGTTCTTTTCTTAAGAAAGAGTGGCAGACACAGCTTAAAATCAAGAGATTGTGTAATTTTTATATAATCAGAGTAGGTTCATGAAACGTTAAGATCCTAACGTTAAAACGTTAGACATGAAAATATGAGAGAAGTTGTTGAAGAGCTACTGAGATACTGAGAAGACTCGTTCTATGAGAAGGACTCGAAGATATAATATTTATGAAAGAAAACACAACGGAATCTGATACAAACCATTAAAAAAAGCGTTTTAGATATGGAGGAATGTTGTATATCGATTAGTTTAGATAATAATTAATTTTAAAGTTTTAAACGATTCCCATATTGAAATACCTACACTTAGAGAAATTGGATGGAAAGGGCAAGAAAATATTGCTAAAGAGAGATAACAGATAATGCAGTGGAAACCCTTGGAAGAAGGAGGTAGAGAAACACCTAAAATAAGATGTTGGGACTAAGTAACTGACGATTTGAAGACGATGAGAGTGGGAGACTGGAATAAAAAGGCCATGGACAATACATGAAAAAGAATAATTACGCAATCGAGAACAAATGGAAGAATTTGAAAAGTAAAATGTAGATAGATAATACGGAAAATCATTCATTCCAACAAAGGAATATGTTGAGTTTCTGTAAAGAGACAGCAAAATTCCGCCTAAGAATGCAAAGCTTTTAATTAAATAAATAAATATTATCAAAAGACACAAAAAATGTATTGTTAATAATTTTGAATTACAAATCGATATTTTGTTATTTGTGTTTTTCATGTGTTTTTCTCGAGCAAACCTCATTAAACTATTACGAAACTTTCACAAAATACTCTTCTGTTATGTGTCAATCTTTTCAAATTTTTTTAATTTTATTAAGTTGATGAAATATCATGAAACAATTAAATCAATGTTTCTTTCGTTATTGTAATAATTATTTAATTTTATTTTTTGTTAAAAATTGTACAGTGATATTCACTTTTAATGAACTCATTTGTACCTACTACAAATCCGCATATAATAAACAAATTCTGGAATGAATAGTAAAAAAAAAATTTGCCAAAACTCATTGATTATTACGTAGGTTGCTGGAAAAGTTTCCAGAAACTATATGATAAAACACATATAAAATTTGGTAAATAATTTTATTGCTTTTAAAAGTATTCGCCTTTGAGATTAATTCACTTTTGCATACGTCGAAACCAATCTGCAAAGCATTTTTTTCACTCTTAAGCTGATACCTCATAAACCAGCGTTTTAAATGTTTTAACAGCTGCTTCTGATGACAAAAAATGCTCACCACTCATATTATTTTTGATATTTGTGAACAAAAAGAAATCATTAGGTGACAAATCAGGTCAATTCGAGCAAAGGGTCATTAAATCAACATTTTTATTGGATAAGAAGTCAACCGTTGACGCGCTGTGTGAGAGCTTGCATTGCCATGATGCAGAATAATTCGCCGATTTTTATTGTTTTTTCTTATTTTTTCGGCAAACAAATTGTAATATACCAATTAGCGTTCACGGTTCTTCAATCTTCTAAAACTATGGTTGCCACATGTCCAGTAATACTAAAGAAACAAGCGATCATTTGCTTTGCAGGACTACGTGAACGGACAACTTTTGTTAGTTTAGGCTCAGTTTAAAATACCCAAACACTGAACTGTTGCTTATTTTACAGTTCATATAAATAAATCCAAGTTTTATCACCAGTAACGATATTGTAGACCAAATTTGAAAAACCTCGGTTGAATTTCTTGAGCATTTCTCCACGCCATTTGACACGACATTACTTTTGAGCTGCTCTCAAATTGGGTGGAATCCAACGACTGCAGAGCTTCCATACTTGTAAATGATCATGAAAAATCGTGTGTATTGTTTTCATGTCAATGCCCAAGCATGCTTGAATCTCTCGATATGTCACATTCCGATCTCGCTCAATTATATTTCACGTACAGCATCAACATTAGTGGCAACAACAGAAGTTGCTGGATGACCTGCACGAAATTCATCACTGAGAGTGGTGCGTCTAAGTTGGAATTCGGAAAACCAGATATAAACAGTAGTCTTGGTTGGTGTTTCATATCCAAAAGCCAAAACAAGCCGTTCGATGGATTGTTTTGGCTTTAGACCACATCTACAGTAGTAATAAATCATGGCACGAAAATTTTTACACAAAAATTCCATTTTCTCTTACAATTTTTTTCTTCAAAATGCTGTGTAAACTAAACTGGTTTACTTAAGTACGAATCGTCAACTGAAATATAAGTTAAAAAAGTAAAATTTTACAAATATGCCAGTTAAAAAAAGGTGACGCCACTGAAACTACTGGATTCCGGAAACTTTTCCAGCAACCCACGTATCAGTGTTTTAATTTATAGTTACAGTGAATCCTGATTATGTACGTTCTTTTATAATGTACTAAAATATCCATTACAGTCCATTACAAGCGAAATTCTCTTTGTATTTCTCTTGAATTCGTGCATTGTAATGTCAGCTACTGCAGACATGTTATGATTTTGTTTTGCTTAATTTATACAGACTTAAAAAAAACATTTAATACTTCCTTCTCAACAATGCCAGGACATCAAAAATGCCAATCAAAAAAATCAAGGAAGAGGTGCCGAAAAACGTTTTCTCGACAATTTGAAATTCAGTAAAGTAAGTGTAAAACGGGTTAAATTTTTTGGGTGGATTAAAATCTAAAATGAAATGTGGGTCGATTAATTCTTTCCTGAATCAAAAAGTAAGTAGGTACATAACTTATAGAAATGAAATAGACAAGCCTTTGTTTTTGAATTAAAGCTACTAAAACAAGAAACCGTCACCTGTTGAACAATTCTACTGAAGCTGAAATGGAGATAGCGATAGAGTTGGAATTAAAGATAATAGTAGTTTATATCACTAGGGCGATAAAGGGACTATTTTCATCCCTGAGGTCGACAGGTTATGAGACGAGCCGCGCAGCGGCGAGTGAACAACCGACCGAAGGGTGAAAACCCTTATCGCCCGAGTGATATGAACAATTTTTCGTTATTTCAGGAAAAATATCCTACAAAATTCGCGATTTTATATAATAGCTCTAAAATAACAATCGATAGATGGCGTGAAGTTTGCAAGTTATTTGTCAATGTTTGTCTCTTTGGAGCAAAAAAGGATGATTTTCTTTGGAAATTTCCGAATGACGGACAATTTGGTCTGACGAACGGCATGTTGAAATGACGGACGGTCCGTCGTATTGACGGACGGATGGTCACGTTATGCAATTATTGCAAAAAAAATCTCGAATTTTGTCGGATATTATCTAAATCTATGATTTTGTAAATAAATATAAAGTAACACTTAATTTAATTGCCAATGCGAAAAACATGAGTTCACCCGATGAACCCGTTCGGGCAGGTACCCGAACAAAGACTGTTTTTATAAGTCCTAGGACCCAATAAAGTTAGGTTTTTATAGTCCTAGGACATAATAAAAGTTAGGTTTATTTTGTTCTAGAACAAAATAAAGTTCGGGTCGGTCCCCCTTGAGGTGACCTTTCAAGAAAAGACCACCTTTATAGTTCTCAAAACCGGTATTTATAACCAGGAATAACGAAAAAGATTTTAGACTAATGATGAAGTTATTGCATTATGCCATTTTCAATTTGAATATTAGAACTCTGACTTTATTTTGACTTTCATTACACGTCGATCCTTACGACGGTCCTGATTGTTGTTGGATTTTGTCATATTGATTTGTAGAAATATATCTACTTGTAGATTATTTAAGGACCTATTCCTCCATTATAATCTTTTCTATAAGGTCGACTTAACAATTTTAAAACTTCTGGATTCAAATTCCAAAACATCTCTTTTCAAATCGTCAGATAACTTCCGTCAGACTTTATAGTAAATTAAACTTTTAACTTATATCTCTATTATTTGTGATATAATGTAAGATTTCAAAAGAAATGCAGAAAGAGGATATTTGACTACAAGAAAAGTTGGCACAGCTCAATCCTTTTATATAACCGTCGACTTGTAGCATCCCTTAATACCCTCGCTCTGTGTTACTCAATGGAGCGCAAATTTACCATTATGATTTAGTTTTAGTTTTCTATAAACATCTGGAACGGAATTATTATCGTTCAATTTTATTTTTCACAAAATACGTAAATCTGTAATGTTTTTTTTTCATTTATTTTGTACAATAGTTCATTGAACACAGCTTTTCATTTTGACGTTTTATTCCATCGATTTATATTCACTTCATTTTTATTATGTTAAATGAAAACATAAATGCAAAAATTAAAAACCTATTTTCTCAAATTTACGCAGTTAATTTTTTGGCAAAAACGATTGTTTTTGAGAATTATTGTATTTTAGGCAATAAATACCACATTTGAGGCAATACAACCAAATTATTTAGAATACAGTTTTCAGGTTGCTCGTAAAGTTGCCACGAGATATAAAAACAAAGATAAAAATGAATTATGTTTTGTAAAAATACAAGTGTTCCACCAAAAATCACGTCTCCACGTTACCCCACCCACCCAGCAATTGGATGTACAAGTTGTGCTGGAACTGAATAAAAAAACTAAACTCCGTATTTTCACAATCAGAAGTTTTAAGTATTTAAAATATAAAGTTGGACGGATGTTAAAATTGGGTCAGTATTAAATAATAAGAATGGTAATTAATCAATATTGTAATCATGGTATTGAACCCTTGGGTCACCAATTTGAATGACCAGACTGATCAAATGACGATATTGAATCATTAAGAAAATAGTATAAATTTATTAGACTAAGGAGAAATGAGTAATTATAAGTCGTGATACAACCCCTAATAAGCCCAAAAACTCAAATTAAAGATCCGTATAACAACTATTATCGTCACAGTATCAAAAGACTGGACAAAAAACATCTAAGAACTATTGATTTTGCATATAATTTTCAACCAATTTATCTCCATAAAATATACTAAATAACAAAACCATTTGTTAAAGTAATTAAATTATTTAGATCTTGCTGGTACATTGGCAACTTCCATTAAGATATCGCGATATATTTCAATACCCCTTAAAAACACTTGAGCATTAAGGTACTCATCGTCGGCGTGAATTAACATTGAAGTATTAATCATTGGGCTAAATCCAATGACGGGGACACCAACTTGACGCAAATAACGACCGTCCGTTGCTCCTGGCATAGTTGTACGTTTACACTTAAGATTTCTAAAAAAGAAAAGCAGTTTAGTAAAAAGATATCAATAAATTTGATTTTTCGTACTTATCATCCATAGCTTTTTTAAACGCCACCCAATATAAATTAGTTTGATCTACAGGTGTTACGGGAACGAGACTACTTTTCTGCGTATATTCAATTCTAGTTCCTTCTCCAGCTTCCTTACACCATTTTTCTAAAGTTTTTTCCCACTCTTCCAAATCAAGTGTAACTGCAATTCGACTATCTACCGCAATGGATAACTCGGGTGGTAAAACATTGACTTGTACTCCGCCCTTAAAATTAGAATTATCAACGCAAATTGAATCAATATTTGATAAACGGACTTACGGTTAGCATGGTAACATTTATGCTCGTAACGTCTCCGATGAAGAAGTTATTTTCTTCTAATTTCTTTATTTCGCCATCACGAAATTCGTGAATTTTATTTAAGATAACTGAAACTTTTTTCCCGGCAGAATTTTTAGGTAACGTTGCACCGTGTCCAGTCAGACCTGGACAATGTATTACAAATTCTTAAAAAAAAAGATTATTTTAACTTGATAATAATTTATACCTACTATTATTTCTTACGCCATGCGGATCGCTCTCCATTAAAGCAAAAGAATTCATCGGTTGTACTACTGATCCCTTCATCGAAGGCAAAACCAGCATTTAAATTTTTGAACGCATCAGTTTGAACGAAAAGTTTCATACCAAGAAACCCACCGATCTCTTCATCTGAAAGTAACCAAAAAATTATATTTTTTTTAACATTTTTTTAGACAACATTTACCTGGTACAAATAATACATGAACTGTTCTCAACAGTTCCTTCTTTTTGTTTTTTAATTTTCGAATTGCTTCCAAGTATTGAATGCCCACACATTTCATATCTTGAGTACCTCGCCCGTAAATATTGCCTTGTTCGTCCATTTCTGCCCCAAAAGGATCATGAGTCCATTTTTCCTTTAAATAAAGAAGTATGATAAAAATTGGATAACATTTTTGGCCAGACGTTTTCTCTTACTCTGTAAACTGGCACCACGTCCATGTGACTATTGAGTATTATGGACGGTAAGGTAGGATCCTGGCCGGACCATGTTATAATGGCAATGGGTTTATTCTCATGGCATACGTGAATGCTGATTGGTAAAGATAACTCTTCGGCATAACTTCTCAAAAATTTGATGCATTTTTCTGTAAAAATCAGTAGAATTATATACTAACCAAAAATAAATTTTGATGATTCAAATTGAGTCGTTCCATTAAAACACATAGAATAGTATGGGATCTTACAAAAAATTGTGATTAAATATGTAGAATTAATAATAATTTATTTGTATAATTTATCTTTATATAGTATAAATTATGATCTAATATTTAAATAATAAGTAGAAAACTTTGTATGGGGCAATCTTTAACCTTGGTTTATCAATAGTAGTTAGTACCTACTAATCATTATTATGTACATAATTTAGAACTTTAGTTGTTTATAGAAAAAAAAATAGGTTAAACAAAAACATTTAAAACAATTATAATTAAAATAATTGTTAATATTTAAATTATAAAGTTTAAAAATTTACCATAATCCACGTCTGGTTGTACGGATGGAATTCGAATATATTCCTGAAATTTTTGAACAGCACGACCTTCCTCTTCCAACATTTTCAACACAAATGAAAATAAAAATTTGTATTCGAGATAATTTTATCTTTACATTTATAACTGTACGTTTAGAAATTAAATTAACTACTTTTGTTGATTGCTTTTTTGCTTAACTATTTTGTGTAAATATAGCAAATTTTATTTGCTAAGATATTTATTATCATAATTAGAATTTATTTTATAACAATTATTATAGTTCACCTAAGTCAGATAATATATTACTTAACTTATGCAGTAATATACAGGATGTCCCAGCTGACGATATCAAGATTTTAGGTAGAATTCAAAACCATTTTCTTTATATAAAAAAATATGAACTAGCTTTTGTCAAACTATCAAGGATTTCTTCTTTTGTTTTATTCGATCGCCAGACGCTCGGTAATACAACTTAGTTTTTCACTATTAATAAACTTTTTTTGCTACCACCAGCTGTACACTGCAGCTTAAACGTTGATTTCATAACAATTTTTTAACCCGATAAATAAGCTCAATAGATATTATAATTAAAAAAAAAACTCAACAGGATCTTGTAAATAAAGTTAAAATAAAGCGTTTGAGATATGAGCAAAAGTCGTATATTGATTAGTATAACAAATAATTTTTCTGCGCTTTTAGCATTCTTGGAAAGAGCTTCTGATTGGCTGCAATTCCTGCACCTGTTGACGGTATGGGTGATCCATAGTCAGAATCAACATCAAACTAATACCGCAGTTTAGGAGTTCCATTCGCTTAAATAATCTAGTTTAGGTTATTTGTTGGCCTAGGAGGATATTCTTAATAAGATGAACTGTCTCAGAGATCTGGGTTTTCTAACTCTCTAGTAAATTTCTAAATTTGTGGATTAAATTGTTTAATGTCCTCTTCCCTAAAAAAGTTGGAATTGTATCAATATTGCCAGTTATGGTGTAAATCTAGTGGAAATTACTTCATGAATTAGTTAAACCATGTAATATTTACAGGCTTTAATAATTTACAGTGTATTCATTATTAACTAATTAAATACCTCAAATTCATTACAATGCTTCATCGCTATTTAAATATTTACTTTCATAATATTATTATCTCATTAGCAACTTTAGTGCATTTTATTGTTTATTTATTCTGTAATAACTAAAGCACAAACAGAACTACCATAAATATTAATAAACATGTTCAAGTAATACCTTTATTTTTTTCTTATTTTTTGTTATTTTTTCAACATCTTGAAAAAACCATCGATTATTATTAAACACAATTTGTACTGTGAAAGTTACAGCTACGATTTGCTATTGTCAGTTGCAAAGAACTGCATCTGATACCTAAGAACTCACTTAGCCCATATTTGCTACCTTTCCTGTTAGCCTAAAAACCAGCGACAGTTTCCATCTCGGATTTTAGAAATGAGTTTAAAAATGACAGACGTTTTTCTGCTCGGATAAAGAAGTAATTCGCGTTTTAAAATGGTAAAAAATTGTAGAGCAACGCGGGGGCTAAAGGATGGTAAAAAATATCCGTTAAGGATACGTTAAGGAAGTCTGCCATTTTCGGTTTATATTTAGAGCATGTCCATCTAAAGCTATAAAGTTTTCACGTCTCCTAAAATCCGGGATTTAAACTGTCGCTGGCTCTTGGTCTATGTAATTTTATCTTCAATAAAAATGATAGTTACAGTAAAACTTGGATATAATGAACCTCTAATGTTTTGGTTTAAATTAATTAATTTAACTAAATTATAAAAAATAAAATAATTTAAGAAAAGGTAAATCTCGTTAATTCATTCATGCACGTCACTCTCACTTTTTAGTTTCTATGAACCAATTTCAACCATAATATAATCAGTTCTAGTCAAGATATAAACGTACTAAAAATTTTTAAATCATTTTGGTTTGAGCGGTAGATACCACACAAAATTGAGTGACACAAGGACTCATAGACAATGTATGTAAATCTAAATGTCTAAATCTGAAAAAAGAAATTTCGATATTTTTTTAACCACTTCATATTCACGTTAAATTGTGGTTGATCGATGCTAAACAAGGGTGCAAAAGATGTAATAAATACACCCACAATATATTGTCGTATTTTTTTGGAAAGAAGAAAATATACTTAGAATTTATTTTATTGTATTTTTTTAATTTTTTAAAATTGAAGTTTTGTGTGATGCTGTTTTGAAACAGCCGAGGTGGAGTTTAGTTTTGAAGGAGGCGTGTGCAACTTACGGCACGGTGGATGTATGAAAATTTTGAGCAAAAAAACTCAGGAAAAACTCATTATTTTCTTCTTCTTTAACTTAGTTTAAGCTTTTAAGGCTTGTTATTTCCAACATCTGAGTCGTTTCCTTGGCAGTGCTTTGGTTCTGTGAGCATATAATATTTTATATTTTTACATCCATAAGATAGTTTGCTGGACTTGCCTTCAGATGTGCCTGTACCCTGGTTTTTATGTTAATGATGGCAATTCATTAACCCAGGAAGACCATCGGCTTAACGTGCCTTCCGAAGCACGGAGACCAGTAATAAGAAAGTTTTACCCTTTTTCGGATTTGAACCCTATACCTCGCATTCGCAGTTGATAGCGTTACCTACAAGGCAAATGACCGTCTCTCTTTATTTATTATTTACTGATGTAAAAATTACGAATTTTTGAAAAGTGCTTAAAATAAATTTTTGAAAAAACGGAGTGTGTTTTTATTTTAGTATTTTGAATGGAAACATCTGAAAATTTATTGGAAGGAATCTGCTAACCAGTTTAAAGGAAAATTTTACCAAAGTTGCGCGATTACCGCCGTGCAAAGGCTAGTAAACGAGTTTGGATTATTTTAGAAAACGTTTATATTTTGAGAATCTTTTATTTTATTTCAAAAATTTGATGTTAGGATTTATAGAAAGTAAAAATTTGTTAGAAGTGCAAATTGTTAAAAGAATGCATTTTTTTAAATGTTTAAATTTAGATTACTTCTGCCGGTTTAAATTTTCTCTTCAGTTTAAACATAATATTTGTTACACACCAAAGCCAGATTGTACCATTAGAAAACTCTGTAATTACCCAGGGTTCTAAGTTCATAAAAGGGCCCTTCAAAAGTAGCGGTTCTAATAGAAAAAACTTCTTGATTTTAGCTCTTGGCGTTTACCGACTTCATAAGTATCGGGTACTTTGGACTAAGGAGTTCAACTCTCCTCAGAAAATGTCCATGCCTTTTGTCAGGGATTGCTAATTTGGGGCCGTTTTAAATTCTTTATTACCTCGTTAACCCTGTAACATATTGAAGTGATCTCCGCGAGATACCTCTCAAAAGTGCGCCGGCAGCTCGCTAAATGGAAACACTCAAAAAATCTTTCCCAGGATATGTGGCTTCCAAGATGAAAATGGAACTACCAAGTCAAAATCAATAATTACAAATACTAATTTTTATTCAAATTAATAATAAAATTTTTAATCAAAGAGACTTCTTTGTAACTCACAAATTTGAGTTTTGAAAGCGTGGTGTACTATGTTAGCAAATACAAACGCGTTGCTATAAATAAAAAATCAAGTACTCAAAAAATAGCAAAAAAAACAACGCATTTGCATCTACTATGGTGTAATCGTGTTCGAAAGTTAAACAAATTTGCAATAAATTTCAAAATTATGTGAAATAAAATTATTCAAACAATAATCAACAATAAAGTTTATCGGCGCCACAAAAATTTTAATTTCACAAAAAAAACGCAATTTATCGAGAAAATCTGTACTGAGCTCTTTTACCTTGAAAAAATTCGTTGGTGAAGAAAACTCCTCATTCGACACGCAGGAACGTCGAACCATTGACCAAACGTTAATAAATTTTCCTCCAATGCACTCTTGGAACCAGAATTTTAAATCATACAGAAAAATGGCAAATCAAAATAAATCGCCGCTCAAAACTCGGAACAACACTTTTCCAAAATTCCAAATTATAAACCAACAAATTCTGGTCGAACGCCAATCCAATCTTCATCAAATTTCGGTCTACCAAGACCAAAAACGATCTCACAAAAAAATTACTCACACTATTTAACGCCTTTTTCGGCGGTCAAAAAAAACTTAAAAATTGACCAAAATGTCAACTTTCTCTCTCACGACCGTTGATCGATTAACTTTTCTAACAAAATTTTTCTTCTTGTCCATTTCTGATAACGCCAGAACTTGCGTTCTACGAACAATTTTATCGCGTGCACACTTTTAAATTTTTAAAATAAATCACAATACAAAATAACTTCAAAATTTCAAAATTTTCAAATAAAAATAAAGTCTGTGTTTTTTCTTTGTGTTATGAGTTACAATAAACTTTCATTGGTCTCTTTGATAAAACGAAATAACACAAAAATGAAAAAAAAACAAAATTATCAATTTTAACTTATTTTGTAAAGATTGAAAATGGGGAAAGTGACTCTTTAAGGTCGTTTCACGACATCTTATTACCCCCAAAAGAAAATTAAAACTTTTCAAGGTTTCACGTAGTAAAAAAAAAACTTGAAAATTTTGATTTTATTTTCAATGTTCTAAAGCAAACTAACGAAATTCGAAAACTTTGCAAAATTAAAAGTGATATCAAAACGAAAATAAATTATTATCAAATAACAAAAAAATATGGTAGATGAGATTCTCTTTTAAATAATTCTAAAACAAAATTTTGTCGTTCAATTTTCATAATTTTTCCTTCATAATCTTTATTGTAAGAATACACCAAACGTTGGAAATTTCGTGATTTCCTGGATGCACCCTCACTTTGTTTTAATTACCGTGGAGTCGAAAAATAATTGAATTTTATTTTCACCCTCTTTCCTCTGTTATAATAAGGATCTTCAAATTTTTCATTTTGTTGGTACTTTCCAAAATTAAAGCTCATTTTCATTTGACTATCATCGAAAACAAACCAAAACGTTTAAAAATTTTGTTGATATCGATTTTATCGTAATTAAAATTTATTTGTAATTCTTCGTAAAAGTTCATCCTCCAATTCTCGTTAACCCTTTGTAGTTTTAACCCCCTAGTGGAATTAATGTTAAAACCATCTTTTATTTTAACTTTCGTAATTTGACACTGTTATTTTTGTTTGAAATCTTCTGTGTTTTTCAAATCACTGAATTTTCTCTTCTTTTCATTGTTCTGTTTGAGGATAATGTCCTGGTGTACATCTCTTGTAGCCTTGATTATGTCGTATTGCTGGTCTAATTGTTTTGTTTTGACCCCTTCAAACTTTAAATTTTTCAGTGCATCGGGTCGCGTTGCGTTGCATTAATCGAGCTCTTGCACGTCAATTTTTATAACTTTGGTGTCTTCTTTTGTATCACACAAATCCATTTCCTCAACTTCTTCTTTTCGCTCATCTTTTCTCAAATCATCACATCTATTTCGAAACTCGGTAGTGATTTCTTCTTTGAATTCTATGATTTGATCGTTCAAATTTTCCAATTTTTTATTTGTTTGTTGTATTTCTTCTTTTAGGTTTTTATTTGTTTGTTTTATTTCTTCTTTTAAGTCTTTATTTGATCCGTCTATCAATTTATTTATTTTACTAAATAACCAATCTTCTGCAGTATTCATTTTGTTAAAAGTTTACCTTTTTGTTTAAAAAAAAAATGAAAAAAATCTCAACATGTATCCTTATCAAAACTAAAAATGTTTGAAATAAAACTTATCAAACGCAACAAAATTTTAAATTTAAATGTTTGTGTGTGATCCGGTTATCGTAATCACACGACTTAAATTTTTGCAAAATTTTCTGAATTAAATTTACAAAATTTTTGTCCAGCAAATTTTACTTGTTACTAAATTAAATCAAAATAAAATTAATTTCAACTTAAGGCCCCACGTTGTATGCGTCAAAAAGATGAAAAATCGAGTCGAAATTAATAATAGAATAATAAATTGTAATTTATTCTAAATTAATAATAAAATTTTTTTATCAAAGAGAAAAAACACTCTAATTGACCAGCGAGAAACCCGCAAAGTACAAGTTGCAGTTAACCCTCCCCTATCGCGTAAACCAAAATACGGGGAACGCAAAGTTCGATAAAGACAAGAAAAAGTTAATCGTAACTTTACCGGTAAAGCTTAATAAAATTATATTTCCCGAAGTAGGAAGAGATGACATGACAGTGGAGTGGAAAGCGATCACGGTTCCATCACATCGTCAAGTCCAGTGGACGAAAGTGATTCAGCTATTTTAACTTCTTTATCCGATTCCAACAATTGTGCGACCGAAATTAACCCTACTGGCGATGCGGTTAAACAAACTGAATTTTTAGACCCAAACTTGCATTATTCCTTACCGGAGTTTACGAGTATTGGTAGTAATAATGGTCCAATATTAACTTTAAACGTGAAAAATGTTGACGGTAACTCGATCAATATAAATATTGTAATAATAAAACAAAAAATTTGCGGACCATTTTAAAAAAACAACAAAATTTTACATGAAATAGCATTTAACGACAATTGATTGGGTGCCGCTAGAAAGGTAACCTCGCATATCGCATAAGTATTTTGCAAAAATTATTTTTAATCAAAATTTATGTGCCCAGCGTAGATCTTAATGTGGATCTTAGATTGAACGTGGTTGCGTCGTCAAAATCGACTCTTTACGAGCTCCGCTAGCTACGTCACTTTCGCTCCGCACGCTTCGAGCCGTTTTGACTAACGCCGTACTAATAAAGATATCCTCCAAGCCGGCCGAAATCGGCAAAGTGTGCTACTAGAAAGGGGGTGGATCACCCTCGATGTGAAACCGCTAAACAGTAAAATTTGCTTAATGTTAACGCTACCATGGTGCAAGTGATACTGTTGCTTTCGTATTTGTTTGCCACGCACATATTTTAGCGTAGGTAAATCAACACATACCGTTAACAGAATGCTTTATAAAGGCGGATATCGCACAGATATTAGAAACTTTAAAATCGATTATTGCTGATCGATACAATACATTCGTTCGTATCTTAAACGATTAATTTTAATGTTATCTATCAAATCCTGTTGAGTTTTCTTTAATAAATATACGAGTAAATATAATATTTTCCAGTCCTAGATATATCGCCCTAAACCCGCAATGTGTTATTAAAATTTGTAGGAATTTCTTGTGGACTGCATCCTTGGCAGATGTAAAATCTCATGAAAATCCAGATAAAGTTAAACTGACAGAAGATTTTTCTGCAGTTATTCAGTCGATAATAAACAAATTTTCTTCAATATTTAAACAATTCAAGCAAAAATACAATTTTGAAATAAATATTTTTTTTAAATTTTTCCCCTATTAAAAAGTGTTCGGCACGGCAGCAACTTGATAAATACTGTTTGTAAATTTTTGGCACTCCTACATAAAAAGGTTCGTTACCGCTGGTCCATACCAACATTGTGTTAACACAAACTGGAAAGTCACCCTTTCCGAATTGCAACGCATAATTGAATATTTATTTAGACAGCCTTCTTTTGAGGGATTGTCAGAAGAGAAACAGTTTGTGTTTTAACCCAACATTTTGGCTTTTCCTTATTTGCCGTCTGAGCATATGTCTGTCTTTGAAAAATTTCTTTTCTGTTTGATTTGTGAACTATTTTATTTGCCCATCCATCAGAGACGGTTCCATGAGGGAGATCTAGGCATTTGGCATAATCATTAAAAAGTTGGTAATTTTCAGTAATCACTGCAAAAATTTTCCAACAAGAAAGTTGGCAAATTTAGAATTTTATCCCTCCTCTTCCAAAAAGCTTGTCAAAAACCTTCCAAGCAAAGTTTGTATAAGTCGTCTTGGGACTCATATTTTTTCACTATATAACATAATCTAAATAAAGACACGATAGCTTTGCAGTT
The DNA here is from genome assembly GCA_905340355.1 of Rhagonycha fulva. Lineage (NCBI taxonomy): Eukaryota > Metazoa > Arthropoda > Insecta > Coleoptera > Cantharidae > Rhagonycha > Rhagonycha fulva. The sequence continues at coordinate 9,981,112 of HG996559.1, forward strand.
AACGCGTCAACTGCGAATGCGAGGTACCGGGTTCAAACCTAGAAAGAGTCAAACTTTCTTATGAGAGTCTCTGTGCTTCAAAGAACATGTTAAGCCAGTTGATGAATTGCCACCATTAACAAAAACTAGGGCTACAAGTACATATGCTACAAGCTACATACCTACTGGATGTAAAAAGTTGTGGGCAAAAACTCTCTGAGAGCAAAATTTAATGCAAGACCTATACTTACCCTGCCATCTATCTTTAGTTATTCAAAGCAAAAAATCCTAGTTCGTTTCAGCAATACTTCAAATTTTTCGACATTTGAATTTTTCAATAATTATCGGATTCTCAGAAAACTAATTACCTACCGAAAAAAGCTTTCTATAGTTTGCAGGAAAGTACGGGAAAAACTCTGCAAGGAAAAACAGACATTTTATGGATTTTATTAAATAGACAATAATATCTATGCTATTATGCTACTTAACAGTGACAAATGCTATTTTGTTTTAGTAGAAAAATTGTTTCAGTATTTTATTACCGACATCTGAGCAATGGCGGCGATAAAGTTCCTGCAGATCTCGCGCGAGGAGAGGAGGTGAGCAAGTGTTTTTTTCTTTGCAAGTTTCTAATGAAAATGTAATTTTAATGATATGTATTTGCGAGGTTATACTGCGTTAAACTACTACTATTTCGATGTCGTTTCGTTTTAAGAACCTCATTCAATTTTGCGACGGGGGGGGGGGTCGTTATCGTGTCTTTATCGCTACCACTACATCTATGTTAAAAAATATTGATATAGTTAGGAATTCAGGAGTTTACCTGGCAAGGTTATTGCGTTTTTATGTACATCTACCACTAATGAGTTATGACAGACCTACTACTAAAAAATTTGTCAATTTTACATTTTGTGCAAGTGCTTAGACTAAAATTAAGCAAGGAAAAACGAGCAAAGTCAAATTTCTGCACAGTGGAGGTAGAGGAAGGACGTGCCAGTGCCGTCGTGTAAACGAACCAGAAGAATTTTCGTTTCTGCACATTAGCTCCATCCATTTTTCTTTGCTTAGATTTACTCTACATTATGTTATGCAAAACAACTTCACACTAATTTTTATGTTAAATCTTTCAACGAAATATTTTGTAATTTTTTCAGAAAACTTTAGTTTTTGCATGAATTTGTTATTTTTGTTACAACAGACATTTAAAATTTTCATGTTTTGATCATATTTATTTTCATTTTTGCTATATCTATAATATCGAGGGCATCAGATAATATCAGAGATTTATCAGTCAAATTTTTAAAACTAATATGATGCCCTTGATATGATTATTACAATGTATTCCATCTATAATAGACTTCGTTGTAATGGAAACTACTCTATAATGGATGAAACTCCTATATTATAAATACATTAAAATACAGTCAAAACGAAGTCCATTATAAGCGGATTATTTTTTAATTTATAATATAAATCCACTTCACACTTTTTGATTTTGAATGCATTTGTTTTTTCAAATCAGACATGAGATTAGATAAGAAAAAATGTTGTCTGATAAACTGTTCAATCACCTTTAAAATGAGCCCAATTTTTAAGGTTTATTGCATCTTGCAAGGTAAAAAGTTTTAAAATGAAATATTTTACAAAACAATCCATTCATAATTAACAATTAAACAGCACGTAATTTTATCAAACTCAAATTTATACAACAGTGCCATTTGGGGTGCCTTAAAATCAAAACAGTAATTGGGCGTATTACCATTATCACGCAAATTTTACGAATTGCTCTTGTTATTAGTAGTCTTTTGAACAACCTAAATATTTATGTTTATACCTTATCTGAAAAATGTATCCAAAACTGAATGTGTAAAGTGGAACCCAAGTTTATAGAATTCAGGAGTAAACACAAAAAGTTTTTGATTACATTTTCAAATTATTTTGAAACCATTTTAGGTACAGTAATCTCTCTTGATAATCAAGAGTAAAATCATGGCCGCGTAAATGGAACCGCGCAAATGGAGGGATTACTGTACTTTTATAAAAAATACTTCAAATTAGATTAGTACTTAATGAGATGATAATTATAACAATTAGCAAAAATAATAAAAGGCAAAATGTTTAACAATAATGTATATTAATTATTTGTAACATAATATAGCTAAAAGCATAATTAAAATAAATTGAAATAAATCTCCAATGTAAATCTATGCTAAAAGCATTTTAACAGTTTCAGTTTCACATTATAACATTGCAAAATTAAAGTATCACAAGTACAAAAAGTAGTGATGCTTACACTCTAATTTCAGAAAAAAAGCAATAAAATTCAGTTATGTACTTGTACATAAAAATGTAAAGGCGACATTTTTCTTGTATATTAAATATAGTAAGATACCTACTCATTGAACACATTTTTTTTGTATTTTGACGTGTGCTTATTTTAAAGTACTAAATATTGTGCTAAAAATTCATAGAATTAATATAATTTCATGATAGTTTAAAACTACAAAACAAATTCAATTCATATCCAATTGAAATATGTCATTAGAAAAATAATTGTTTCCTTCTTTAACACCAACATTCTCTAAACAGAATGTCCCATAGTTATCAGTCTCTTTTTTATCATTATTCTCACTTTCATCTCCAGTATCATTGCATTTCTCTTTCTTTTCTTCGGTTTCAGACGCTTCACTTTCGCTGTGACGACGTATTTGGGCTCGTTTTTTGGCCAAAGATTTACGCTGATTTTTCTTCTTTTGTCCTAAAATACTCGAATTACTCCTGAAAAGAAAGTAAATTATTTATTACATCAATAAATCCCAATGCTTACATACAGCTAGTTCTACTTGCGTCACAGTGCTTATCTCATTTTAAGTGAGATAATTTAACCGCGCCGCAGAAGACGAAATCCTAAAAAAAATCAAAAAAAGTTACCTGTACAATTGTCTGGAAACGACATCATTAAAACGAACGGTCTTCTTGTAACTAGTCGACATTTCGCCATTTTGCGATTCCTCTGGGATGACAGAATCAACGCTAGTGCAGAAGTTTTCCACCGAAGACGCCCAAGACACTTCATCCAGTCCAGATTCAGATACACTCCGTCCGAATTGCCGAGAAAACAATTTTAAAATTCCCCTTCCCTTATTGGGACTTAAACTGCAGCTAACATCGTCGCTCATCGGTTCCGAAAAAGATCGCACTATATCAATTGCAAAACTTTGCGTTTTCAAATTATCCACTTCGCCAAACTTTTCGTCGTCCTCCGTTTCAGTTGCCTCGTGATCCAAAGAACCGGCTCTTGGTTGACGTTTCTTGTTACCGTTTTTACTCTTCTTTCGGTCTTTCTTGTTGTGTTTCTTTTTCGTTTCGGTAGAAACTGATTTTTGAGCGAGTTCTTCATTTAAACTATTACTAATTGGGGAATTTTCCATTGGAGAACTGTCGATTGGGGTATCATCAGGTGGGCAATCGACGTTTTGAGTGTTACTAATTGCAAGGTTATCGTTGAGATCTAAATGTTTTAAAGTTAATTCGGATTCTTGTAAACCGAAAAAGTAGGAGTCTATTTTTGTATCACAGAGTTTGCAGTTAATTTGTATGATTACATTATTGTCCCAAACTTCTATCGACAACGCTTCAGTGTCGATTGTTTGTTGGGGAATTCTAATATAAAAGGAATAATATAGTGGAAAAAAACCGGAACTTATACTCGTAAATTTGATATGAACATCTGATTCGTTGAAGTACTTTTGGATCGAGTTACCGTCAACATTTTTCACGTTTAAAGTTAATATTAGACCATTATCACTACCAATACTCGTAAACTCCGGTAAGGAATAATGCAAGTTTGGGTCTAAAAATTCAGTTTGTTTAACCACATCGCCAGTAGGGTTAATTTCGGTCGCACAATTGTTGGAATCGGATAAAGAAGTTAAAATAGCTGAATCACTTTCGTCCACTGGACTTGACGATGTGATGGAACCGTGATCGCTTTCCACTCCACTGTCATCTCTTCCTACTTCGGGAAATATATTTTTATTAAGCTTTACCGGTAAAGTTACGATTAACTTTTTCTTGTCTTTATCGAACTTTGCGTTCCCCGTATTTTGGTTTACGCGATAGGGGAGGGTTAACTGCAACTTGTACTTTGCGGGTTTCTCGCTGGTCAATTGGAGTGTTTTTTCGGCAACGTCCAAAACGATATCCGCGGAAGATTTCAGTAAAGGAAGGTTAATTTCCACGACCAATTCTTTCGGAGTTGCGGTGTTAATTTTTGAAGTTTTATGTTCCGTAAATTCTTCCAACTCCACATGACGACGGTGTTTGATGATATAATTGGGAGTTGCGTATTTAGAAGCTAAATCGTCCATACTCTTTTTTGGTAAGGTGTTCGTCTTTTTGGGTGACGATGGAACGGGTTGTTCAGGTGGATACTTGGGTATTCCAGCTTGAGAATAGAACTGATCCATAGCTTCCTTTTCCTCGGGGGTGAACGAAGGCTTTTCGTTGGATGGTTTTCTAATAACTGCGGCTTGAGCCATCCCTTTATATTGCAATTTTGGAAACTTTAAATTTTTTCTGTCTAACGAAATTTGATAATTGGATTCCACCGAATCGCAAGCGGTTCTGTTAACCATATCACGAAACGCTTTGTTTTTTTGGGCTAAATGTACTGTATCAGGATGAAAAACAACGTCATAAACTTGGCACCTCACACCTTTATTATCCACGTCTTCTCTTGGGGGAGCTAAGGAATGAGGAAGTGACCATTGTAAGCCACGAGAACCTTCCTGAACCGATGGCACAGATGACGGTTTATTTATATATTCGTTGGCACAAATATTAATAAACGCTTTTTTATCACCATTAACACTCGTTTTAATAACGTAAGCCGCTACAGGATTAATAAACGTTACATCGACACCGCGTTCCTTCTCCAATTGGGTTATTTCCTGTTGGTACAATTTTTGATTCTCTGGACTTCTTACTTCATCCACGTAATCAACTAATAATTTACGGAAGGTTTTGTCTTTTAACGCGTCGGTAAATCGTTCTAATTCGTCCCGGGTTAGATCCAAATCTTTAAAACTTTCGTAAGAACTCGCCATTATTATCTTATCACACTGTAATCACTCACAAAAACTGTAAATGTCAATAATAATTGTAAAAACAAACGTAGATTAGCTTCTATACCAACCAAAATAAACAAACTCTGGAAATTTATGTCACGTGATGAACCGGCTACGACCTTCTTGTTCACGTACGCATTTCAATTCCACAGCGGTTAAGGATTGGTTCTCTGGGTCGCACGTTGCAGTTTACCTTGACATAAGATTTCCAGAATTTCTTCTTCTTGTTGCGTATTTACTCTTCCTCGGTGAATAATTACCATCAATTTATTCAATATCAATCAAAATATACATAATTCTCACACAACCCAACCTTTTAAATCGAAAAATTGCTTTCTACCTGCAACAAACCAAATGAAAGCGTTTTTTTTTTTAATTATTTTTATCTCTTAATTCCTTTTAACGTCAGTAAAGTTAAATTATACACTAATTTATTGTAAGATCTACTAACATAGGCAGAATGTTATGATAACCAAAATAAACAATGAGAAACAATACAAAAGTGGAATTTAGACTAATAAGATATACCAATATTGCTTAATATGGAGGGAGGAGATAACAACAATTAAATAAGAAAAAATATAAATCTAAGGAAAGATGAATATTGGAAGAAGATGCGGATGTAGGACAATCGACGCTTTTAACTGTGGTGGAATTGAAGCGCGCACGCCGGTTATCGACTGACGCCAGAGTTAGGTCAGCTGTGTCTTTCCAAGATCAGAACCATATTATGCAATGGTATATTGGCCAACGCGATAACCACACGATACCTGATACTAAATATTCGTCACAACAATAAAATTATGTAACTTTAGTTTTGTTTACTGTTATAACCAAAATACAACCGAATTACTTAAAAATTATTTACACTTAAATTTATTACAGTTTTCTATAAACATCAATAGTAAATATTTATACACGGTGTTTCAATAGAGGCTAAAATCAATACTTACCTTCAATGCTTCAATCATTAGCCGATGTGACATTTATTTAGAATTAAAATTAAACATTTACCATTATTGGTAGCCGCTTACGTTTCACGCTATGTCACCCTGCTGGGTTAACCTAAATTAGTACTATATTTATGCGTGTTCATCTGCTTTAGAGTTTTATTCCTACAGCTTGAGAATTTTTCTTATCTACCAGCAATGTCATTAATTTCACCTAATCAGAGGTTTCAGACGTCCAAAAAAACGGAATTTTCCCAATTTACTCCACGTCCCGGTTCACATGCGGCCATCTTTCAATCTGAAAAAAATATGGAAGTTGCCTTACTAAATCCCTAATATAACCACAAAATAAAGTAAAAACTGGAAAACAAATGTTTTAAATTAAAAAATATAATCTGATGTGATTGCTTGGGCTTCCGGAAAGTGTAACCATCAAATGACTTTACTCTACAGTAATCTTAAGGTATAACATTCACTGTCTTGCATACTAATTAAATAATACAGATAGCAAAAAAAAATAGTTCATGTTTTTGGCCGTCCATATGAATCGACAAAACAGTGGCATCTCGTTAATCCATTCATGCTCAACATTTTCTCTTTTAAGTTTACGTAAACCGACTTTAACCAAAATCTAATCAGCTCTAAGTCTCAATATAAAAGTGCTAAATATAAAGTTTGGTTGTGAAATTCGTATTGGTTTGTGAGCTAGAGCGCATACAACATTCAGTGTCACATAGACATGTAGACATTTCTTGATGTTTCGTCATTTTCAAATTCGTCAAAACTTGAATCTATACCTACGTATTTTACGCATATAAACTTTATTTGATACTGCTTTTTACTTTACCATAAAGACAACAACACAAGATGTGATACAACACGTGACTTTCCCATTTGAAAAAATAAAAATAAACAGTAATTCCTGGTAAGGTGAGCTAGGTGAACGGGCTAAGGACTGGACTCTAGGCCAGAAGCTGTAAGTTTAATCCCCACTCGATTACAAAATTTATTTGACTTTATTATAACCCTCTCCTCTCTGAAGGCAATGGCAAACCACCGAAAGTAAGCTGTCAAGAGATCCATTTAATATAAAAATAGTAATATTAAATTGGTAGCCAACGTCTAAAGAAGATATGATACTAAAAAGAATGAAGAGTAACTCCTACCATGATCAATACTCTGTCATAGACGGTCGAAGCTGGGTCAAGTTAGTTGACGGTTCGAATCTGAGTGAAGTAAGACCTTTATTGTGGCCGATTTTCTGGTTCTTCAGGATAGGGGTCGGGCGTTGGGCCAGTTCTCCATCACCTACTGTAAAAAAGACAAAAGACAAAAAAGCTAATGGACCATAACCAAGCCTCTGACAGACATACTTGGCGAATGGGAACGGATAAAACAGTTTCACAGTAGCTCAAAGTATTGTGATATGCGTGATTGGTGTATTTACTTAAATTGCAATTTACTACAAGCAATTCGAAATACATTCATAATCTGTCATCTTTTTATAAAAAAAATTTTTGAGACTACCTCAAAGACTAGCGGGACTAGCGAGGAAATCTTGCTAATCCATTTGCTAATCCATTTACCAATCTTGGTAATCCATTTTGCTAAAGCATTTTCAAGCTCAAAAAAATGAGCAATTGCCTTGAGACGTTTTATCTTCTTGTATTTCGAATGACCCTACAATTATCTGTCATTTTTTATAAAAGATATTTTTTTGCGACAAAGGAATCTCATTAATCCATTCATGCGCATTATTAAAAATTAACGAAACACAAACAAAAGACGTTTCAATGGTAACGAATAAAACAGTTTAACAGAAGCTCTAAGTATTGTGATTGCGTGATTGGTGTATTTACTTAAATTGCAATTTACTACAAGCAATTCGAAATACATTCATAATCTGTCATCTTTTTATAAAAAATATTTTTTGCGACAAAGGAATCTCATTAATCCATTCATGCGCATTATTAAAAATTAACGAAACACAAAGAAAAGACGTTTCAATGGAGGGATTTCAACCAAAATCTAATCAGTTCTTTACCCCGTTTTACAAACTGTGTGCAAAACTTCAAGTTGTAATCGTAGCCAAAAAAATGTTTACTCATACAATACACGACACAACCAGGTATTGTTTCACAAATCATTTACAGTCAAAATGATATCTTTGAGTCGAAATTCTGCTGTGCCTACGCAAAGCTGAGTTTTTACCAGTTTACATTACGGGTCAAGTTCTATAACCGTGATTCGAAGATCTTACCTTTATTAAAGAAAGAAAACTCAACGGAATCTGATAGAAAACATTAAAATGAAGCGCTTTAGATATGTAGGAATGTCGTATATCGATTAGTTTAGCTAACAATAGATTTTAAAGTATCCAATTTTTGTACGAAAAGCAAATCTATTGACTCATTTTGTCGTCTGTCCGTGTACCCAAGCTTAGTCTTACGTTTGGAGAGTGGAGACCTACGAATGGTCACAGCTGACCCCTGTGATCCCTATTATTCATCGTAACTTTTTCGTATTTATTAGGGTTTTTCTATCGTTTCAAGTGAAAACTTTCAGAATTTTAAAACTCATGAGGGGAACCTATAGCTGACCACTAGTAAATTTATTTCACATTTTTTACTACATTATTTAAACCTTGAAAATCTTTAAAACCAGGAAAAAATTAAGAAATTGTTAAAATATTCAAATTTATGTTTATTTTTATCTGATGTGTGCATTAATTTCTGGATTTTACACATAAATGTCCACGGCTATAATAGTTGTGACACTAAATCATGGCAGAGATGTGACCGTCTTGTGTGCAGTGAGCAGTGGAGAAAAACCGTGTGAAAGCTGTCGTGTAAAAAAGTGGACGAATTTTTGTTTCGGCACATTACGTCATCACTGCCACGATATATTTTCTAAACTTTACAAATGTAACAAAATGTAATAAATGTAACAAAAGTGGCTGCTTTTTTTTTAAAATTTTTTAGCTATAATATTTTTCTATAAAAAGTAGTCAACAGAAAAATACGTCTCAAACAACAACATATTTTTTATCATGATAAAGGTGTTGTTTTTCGTATCAAATAAATATCATTTGAGGATACATTACTTTTTTGTTTTGAAGAAGCTTATGGTGAATATACTCCATCAAAACAACTTGTAAAGACTGGTTGAAACGCTTTAAAACCAGTGATTTTGATGTGAAAAGCAAAGAGCAATTAGGACAACCGTAAATGTTTGAAAACACCTAAAACCCAGTAAAATCATTAATTCTTATTACTGCCCAGAACAAATGATCAATGTGAACCATGCTTTGATGCGAAAACCGACTAGAATGAGATAGAAGACGAAGCAAGGTAAATTTGCTACATGACAACGCACCGTCACACAAAGCAAAACCAGTCCAGAATATGTTGAAATCATTTGCGTGGGATTTGTTATCCCACCCGCTTTATCACCAGACTTGGCTTCTTCTAAATCCATTTGTTTTTATCAATGGAACACGCACTTAAAAAGTGAAAAATTGGATATCTGAATAGTTTTCTTCCACGGATAAATTTTTCTTTGACGTGGTATTTACAAATTTTCAGATAAGAGGAAATATGTGTATCACAGATCGATGATAGACTTTTAGATCTCAGCGATGTATCTTGCAAAAGCAGAAATATAATTGTGGTATTCCTCGCCCTACTTTACTACATGTTGTTTGGGCTCACTCAGGGAGAAAGCGTGTAAGCCATAGTTGTTCAGTCAGCGGCCTCACTCAATAGAATTATGACTGGATTATCAAATAAAAAAAATAAGCTTTAATTAGGTATTCCTCTTTATAAACACTAAAAAATTCACAGATTTTAACAGATTATTATTAATAATATATAAAATTTGTTTATAGTTTCTATTTACTAAGAGTATAAATCACTAACAATTGTGATACAAGGATATCTGCTTTCTATAAAAAAAATTATGATTATATCCAAAACAAAAGGATTGCAATAATTTTAAAGTTGAAATTAATTTTATAAAACGTATATTTTGCCACCGGTGTAGTCGTGCGATTAACCCATAAATTTACTTAACAAACTGCGGAGATTTAAATCTTGATCAAGTTTCGGGTATTTCAAATGTTATTATATATAACATTTATATTTATAACTTATTCGATTAGTCATTTCATTTAAATATTCGATGAATGAAAAAATGTGATTCGAGGTTGTTGTTGCATTGAATTATTGCCGGTAATCGATTATTTTGACCAAGAATTGGAATTTTTGAAATTAATTTTCCTAAAAAAAATCAAACTTTTCAAACAAATTAATATTTATTAGTTGTTATTAATCATATTGTTACCTCACACAACTCAACAACAAAACTGCCAAAGCATTTTAACTTTCACTTTTTTACTTTCGTTTATAACGTTCCATACTTATTTTTGATTCAAGCCAAGTAATTGTGTATATTAATATGCATCATCATTACTAAATAGGAAGGAGAAGAGAACGAAAGTTAAGTTTGTTACCTTTTACCTTTTGTTAGTAACAAATTAACGTTCAAGAATGTAACTAATAAATTTTGAATAAATGTGTAGAAATGGTGCGCAAAGTGCGTCGTCAGATAAATTTTAAGTGGTTTATTATATCATTATTCCTAATGGTTTCGGTTAGTGGTTTATTTGTATTAAATAATGTAAGTCACCAAAGTGTTCAACAATTAAAAACAACGGCGGTTCCGCCAGAAATGTCATCGTTTTTGCCCCCTTTCAAATATCCTACGAAATCCATGACAGAATTGGAACCCATGGATGAACTTAACCCTTACGTTCTGTTCTTCAATCGAGTACCAAATTGTGGATCTGAAATAATTGTCTTACTGTTACAATTATTACAAGGAAGTAATAAGTTTAAACACGTTCGTTTAAAAGACACCAAGAAGAGAAAACTAAATTTAATTGAACAAGTAAGTGTTGGAATCATAAGAATTGGAGAAGCGGAATTTTAATAATTGTTAATCATCAAATAATTGGCCTGATTTACTTATTTTGTTTTAACAATTTCGTTATAGGAAAAACTAGTTTACGAAGTTACTGATATTTTAAAAGAACATGCCGTTCCCACGACATTAGATTATCCAGTTTATTTTGTGAACTTTTCATCCTATGATCATCAGTCTCCAACCTACATCAATTTTGTAAGAGATCCATCAGAGAAGTTTATTTCCAGGTTAGTTCATTTGCATTAAATCGTTTAGAAATTTTGCCCAGCGCTGCACGTGCGGCTAGCTTTAAAAGTTTGTTTGGGTCGGTTTTATTTTTTAGTGTCAAAACAGTTCTTCCAAATTTTTCCCAAAATAAGGTTTGGCCTAACAACATTCATGGAATGTATGTTTCTAGATTTCTAATACCGATTCGTAGTAGTCACGTAATCCAATTTGCAATAGTAATTCTGTCAACGATCTCTTAATCACCAGTCCAGTTTTATTTATGCCATAATAAAATATTTTAATTTTAACAAAAAAAAAGTGTCGGGATACACACCTATATTTCTTTAACCATTTTTGATTCACAATTTTTTTTTCTTTATACAATTTATTTTTGCAATAGATTTTCGCAATTTTTTTGGTCTGATTTTTAATTATATGCAACTGAAGATTTTAAATAATGATGAAATATCACCATAATCCATTTTCTATGTCATGTCTTAAGCCATTTTTTTGGGGACTAAAAATGTATTGAATAAAAAGAATAAGTTAGTGAGATCTTTCTTATAATGATTGAAATCAGATTCTGTAGTACCAAAGAAAAGTACCTACTTCGTAGTCTCAATTTGCGTCGTTTTGATATGATATGATTCAATTTGCGTTTTTCATATAAAATAAATCGGGTTTAAGATCGTATGTACATAAATTTAACAACTCTGATTTAACAAAATAATAAAATTCATTGTGACACGTTTAATACGGAACATTCGATAGTTAACTTTGGCACAAGTTAACTTTAATTTACCAGATATTTACCAGAAAATACTTTTAATAACGCATAAAAATAAATAGTGGTTTTGTTTAGCATCATGTAATCAATAATTTTTCTCTGATCTGGAACCTCCCCCCCCCCAAAAAAAAACTCCGGTTTTACAAACAAAGTCACAACGATCGCGGAACGCATTTCTTATATTACCCTGAGATCTTCTAGAAATATGTGATTTGCGTTATTTGGACGAATTGTGCTGCTCCTAAAATGTAGCCCCAGCGCATTCGAGACCTTAGTGTACTTAATTATCTATACAAAATAGAATTAACAATTTAATAAAAACCCCAAAAAATTTCGCCCTTTTTAAAAAAAAAATTTCAATTATTTGGGAATGGCCATAATAAAAAAACCGAACCATGAACAAAAACTAAAAGCAAGAATTGCGCTTGAGACACGGAGTTCTTACTGAATGAAAATGATGCTGAATAGCAAAATCTTCTCGAGCACACCGAAACTGAAACTGTACAAGACAATTACAAGACAATTACAAGACCAACAGTAACATACGAATGTCAGATATGGAACTTAATAAGAAAGCAAGATAGAACAATACTAGAAGTTTGAGAAAGAAAGATCCTCAGGATAATTTTTGGAAAAAAAAAGTAAAACTAAAGGCGAACAGAGTGTAGTGGGTTACGTCAAAACGCAAAGATTAAGATGGTTGGGTCACTTGATAAGAACGAGTGAGACAAAAGTGCCCAAGATGGAATGCAAAATGAAATATAGAGGTAGGAGGAGAAGAAGATCAAAGAGTAGTTGGTGGAGAGAGGTGAAGAAGATCTCGATATGATGGACGTGAGAGATTGGGAACGGAAGGCAAGAAATAAGAAGCAATGGAACCACGTGGTTAAAAAAACCATGGGCCTGCTAGGCCTCTGGTGCCATTAATTTTTTTTCACACCTGAATTTATTTACGGTATTTTATCGTTTTTCAAAAAAGTTAGCAATTTTCATAACTTGCTTTTTTTATCATTTTTCTTCTGGTTCAAAAATCCAGTATTTTAAATTCCTTTTTCTAAATAATTGAGTTGAAACGGAACAGTTCATAAATTTTAAATAATTTTTCGGCAATGCATCAAATTCTTATATTTATTTAGGTAATAAAAAATTTAAAATATGAATAATTATTGAAATAAATGGAATAATAATTTAAAGAAAATACTTTAAAATGAATAAAATTTAAATTAAATAAATAAAATTAGAATAAATTAAATTAATTTCTTTGTGAGGTAATTTCCATTCGCGCTATGTGATTTTCATTTTTTTTTTTTTTATTGATATCGCACGATTTTGTTGCATTTTTTGGTTAGACTATAATAAACCATTTGAACAAACCAATATTTGATGTCGTTAACTTCAACTGGGTCGTTAAAAGAAACAAAGATAAGGACGACATTGGAGACAATATTAGAAGATATACATATATATATAGATATTTACTAATGGATTTAGACCATAATAGAAGAGTTTAAGATTTTATTGATTTGGAAAACGATCGATTAAGAAGAGAAGAAAAAGTTTATAAAATTAGATAAACAAACAATTGAAAAACTGTACTCAGCCCTACACGTTGCCCCCTAGGACCTCGATCGTCAGGGCGACTGACTAGCCCTTATCTCCATCGTTGAGAATCAGAATCTCGTGGATTCTTCACTTAAAGTTTTTAAAGCGGCACCATGTTATATATCCAAAATCAGGTATAGAAAAGAAACATAAAACAATATACTAAAAAATTCAGAATGCTCTGAAGGTGCAGCCTCTGGTACACCTTAAAAAAATGTGTTAAACTGCCCCGAAGAAATGAGATCAAATTGGATTCTTGTATAGGTAAATGACTTATTGACAACTCTGGTTTATCGTTGTTATCAAATTATTCTTCACCACCAAAAACGCCCAAAACTCATCTTCCCAAAAAACAATGTTTGGCTAGTTTTTGTAGCTATTTTTTCAATTGGATTTTAAACTGATCTCGAACAAGTGTAATCCGTTTGGAGTCAACACTTCAATCCTTCAGGTTACTTAGGGTTATTCAAGTCTCTTTAGTCTTTATGGTCAAAATGCTGCTGATAAATAATATTGCAAATAAAATTTATAAAAATTAATTCCCTGTAGCGCTTCAATATCTATTATTACATCTTCTTCATGTATTTTCAACACGAATCTGACTATGACCGTTATTCAGTAATGAAATGAAATTAGATCTGAAAATGACATCAATAAGCCAAAAATGTAGTCAAAATGAAAACTCACCCAACTCATAAATGGCTCCAGATCCGATTATTGTGTTTTTTTATATCGCTATCGTCAAATAAATCTACAAAGAAAAGTCAAACGCAAATATTCACTCAGTGAATTACCTGTAAAGTTATGATCCTAACATCCAGATCGTACACAAATTAATAATAATAAATTAACTTAAAAAAAGTTAATAAAGTAATTTGGTTTAATAAAGTTGAAGGATAATGGTATCAAATAATATGGTTTGTGTTTAAACCAAAAATGTTAGATGAAAAAACAAGTGCTATTGAAAAATGCAAGTTAACCCAATAAAAAGGTTTTTGAAATGAACTTGAAAAACTGGATACCGCACCCATTATAATTAATTGCAGCATCAGTTAAGATGATCAAAGATAAAAATTTTATTTTCTATAACAAATGAAAAAACAGACAAAAAATACGCATTTTCTTTGTATGATTTCCACCTTCCGTTTATATTTTTAAATTAAAAATGAAAAGGTCTCGATTCTTAAATGTCAATTCGTGATGTTATTAGCAACGTAACCATGTATTGATAAAATGAACTTCAATAACGATAAATTAATTTAAGGTATCATTATGAAAGCAAAAGTAAAAAATCCATGACATTTAAAACGTTAGAAGAATGCATCGAAAAGAAATATCACGAATGTACGTTCAAAAATGAAGAACCTTACGACCTTACTATTCCATACTTTTGTGGCCAAGAAGAACATTGTAGGTAAGCACACAAAAAAACTTAAAAAAAACTAAAAATAGCTATTAATAAATTCTTTTAGGTTATTAAATAATAAATTGGCGTTAAAAACGGCAAAAGAGAACGTGGAAAAATATTATCCTGTGATAGGTATTCTTGAAGAGCTAAATGCAACATTGGAAGTGTTTGAACATAAGCTGCCGTTTTTCTTTAAGGGTGCTCAAAATTTGTATCATAAACATTTGCTAAGTAAGTATTAAAAATTATTACATATTATTTAATATGTTGTTGTTGTAAATATAAGTGTGAGGAGTGGAATCTTGGAACAGTTGTAGCAGTGCTATAATAATTACTTACCACCCTAGTACGCTAAATAAATATGAAAGGATAACTTATTAAGTAACAACATTAAAATATAAACCTTTTTTAATGTTGGTGTTACCCACACAAACATATTCAAACGAGACGGTGTATTTGGGTAGTAGAAAAAATAGTGTGCGATACTCGTTTCGTGTTTTTGTGGTCTCGGAACGCCTGAAATAACTCAGTTGCGACTCGTTCCGGTATTCAAATTACATTGTATTATTTATATTCCTCGGAATGTAACTTACAATTTTTTATACATATCAAATTAAGTTGTGTGTTCAAAAACTTGGGAGAGATTAAAGACATAATATTTATAAATATAATATTAATTATAGAAAAGTTATCGGATTTGTTACAATTAAAAGTTTGTAACTTCATATAAAAATTAATTGCAATGTAGAGGTTATCGCAACATTTCATGAAATCCACATAATTAGTCTGTCGAAAAATGCGTTGACGTATTGTTTCTGAGTTATTGACACGATAATCTTCCATGCTGTTCAAAAATTAAAAATAGCAATTAATTGATCAAAAGAAATGCTTTCCAAAGTCCCCATATGATGGGCACAGTTTATTGGGTATAGAATAGATCCCAAAAAATTAAGCCGCTTCGTCAACCCCGCGATTCGAACCCGGAATTTTCCGGGTTTTCAAAGTCACTTTTTGAGGTTGTGAAAAAACATTACAAAAAACCCACTAAAGAGCTTCCCTTCATTTATGAAGTTCCAGTTATAATTTTTAAACTTGATGTAATAAGTAACTAATTATCTTATGTGGTCGAATAATACCTACACTTTCAAATAGACAATTACCATAAAATATTTCACTTTCTTAATTTTTGGCAATATTTTTATAAAAACGCTTTTGTTAGCATTTTTTCACGGTTCGGGAAAATTTTTCATAAGCAGCGACCATATCATTACGATAAAGAAAGCATTTGAACTCATGAGCCAAATCATACAATAACATAATTATTATAATGAAGATATTACAATAATTGGAAAGGCTTACTTATTCATACAGTGTGTCCATAGTCGAAGTTCACAATGCAATGTGGAAAATGACAAAATATTTTAAGATGCCATATCGCGATATTTTGAAATTTAGCGTTATCTGATCTAAAGTGGTATAATACCGTGTGAGGGTTATTGTTTAAATTTTAAGTTGTTGCTAATATAGAATGTCATTCTTAATCTAACTTTCACTTTTTTTTCACCATTCAAAATTTTGGAAATACATGTTTTATCAAAAATTTTAATAAAAATTATTTGGGGCAGACTTGCCTTATTTCGCAGCATTTTATTTAAAATGATTGCCAAAAATTATGAAATTTTAAAAAAAGCTGCGAAGTAAGGCAAGTCTGCCCTATATACAAACGCCCACAAGAACCGGATGGTAAAAGCTGTAAGAAAGCTACGATATGGCATTACATCCAAAACTATAAAGTCTGTGGGAAAAAGCAAGCATCAAAATCTTTCAAATTATGTCAGAAAATTAATGTCTAACCATGAAGACCATTCGATTGAGACATCAACAACAAATCTTCAATGTGCGAAGAATTTTTATCGAAAAATCAAGATAATTTTTCAATGCTTCGATATAATACATTATTAATTATTTATTTTATTGACTATCACTTTTTTAGCGATGCTTTGTTGATTTTATATAATATGAAGATAGGGATTCCTGAAACAGTTTTTTTCACATTCTGATTTATAAGTAGTGCATCAGAGATTTCAATCGTAGAGATATTTGTCACTGTTTCAACTGTAGTGTTGACAAATACTGCTTAGGATGTCGTTAATGGAGAGAAGAATTAACATCTCCATTATTGAAGAAATGTAGCAACTGAGGGCAAGACAATATTGAGAAATGGATTAACGAGATGGCTGATCAAGTCAAACGAAGTTAGGAATAGAAGCCAATGAATAGAACAATTTGAAGTAAGACAACGCTTCTGCCAAAAAGCATACAATGAAAAAATGAATTGTGCCAAAAAAACCTTATCATAACCAAAGAGATCTGTGTAAGTTCGTACGTAATCGATGACGAGAAAACTAGACGTCATTTCAAAAATGACCTACAAGGCAAATTTACCTACAAAATTTATTTAAAAGGTCTAATATGTCAAATATGCCCCTTTGGAATTTTAAACCAAAAGGCTGAAATTTTGCAAATGGCTGTCTTTTACATAACAAACTTTGTAAAAAATCGCCAGCATAAAATCCAAGGGGACATATTTGACATACTTATCTAGTTAAACCCTTTAATTTATTACAATATTTATTATTATATACTAATTTTACTACGTAAAACGGAAAAGTAAAAAATTTTGACCAAGGTAAACGCATCCAAAAATCATCAAAATATTTATTAGATATCTTTATGTACCTTTCACAATGAAGAAATTAAACTGCAATTGAATTCTATAATAATTGCAAAAAATGTTACCAAATAAAATAGAAAGTGTTGTGATTATTCCAATTAAAAGATAATATTCAACGTTATAACTTATAAGTAAATTCATTTTGGTCTTAATTAACAACGTGTAAAATTTTACATCAAATTGTAAATTTCAAAACATTAAATTCTTTTTAGTATTCTATTTGCATCGGTGACTAAAATGCTTTCTCCAATTTTTATTGTTTCTACAACATTAAATGTAATGTAATGTGCAAGATTCTTTTGTTTATCTACAATTTTTTTTAAATATTACGTTTGCAACAATATTTACTTTCTATCATATTATTTACAAGGCAAAACCAGTAATTTCAACGATGACATTCCTACACATGTTTTGATCTTATTAGATTTCATATGTGGTACATAAAAGGAAATATCTAGAAGTGATTGAACTTGTTTTCACTTATGTAAACATTATTATATTGAAAGAATTTACAATTACAAAAATAAACCAAAATAAGTAATTCCTGCAATGTTTATTAAGTAAGAGATGATCCACTTTCAATAAAGTTACATCGTGTAATAAGTAAAGTGATGATATTGTATAATTTCTGTACTTCTGGGTACCTACTTATATAAAATTGTAAAGATTTTTAGCCCATATTTAAGCAAAGTGATTTGTGAATATTTCCGGAACAATACAAAAATATATTATAACAGGCAGAATCAAAATGAAATAAAATGCTACATTGATAAATTGGAACCTCATTATAAAAAAATACAGAACATTGTAAAGTTTATCAAAACAATACAAAAAGAATAGAACTGATAGATTGAGAGGTAAAAGATTATTGAAGAAAAAAGAACAATGGAAAACCTCTAAAGAAATAGTCAGATAGCTGAATCCATCAAATTCAAATAATAAATGCTTGTAAAGCCCAGTTAGATCAAATAAATTAACTTATGTTAATTAATTGAACATTTTTGTACCAAAGTGCAGTTACCAGTAAAGCTTTCATTTTATAGTAATATTGAAATTATTCCATTTCATCCATCCAAATTTGGTTCACAAAAATCATTATTAGTTTCCATTTTACTATCTTATTTACAACTAAACCAAACCAAATTGTGCAAGATTCCTATCACAGAATTAAATTTCATTAAAATTAATAATTTAAATTAAATTAGAAGTTATCATTGAATATATGGCGCCCAACGTGGAGCAGACATATTATAAAAATGTAGAAAATAAATTTGAACTATTAGAATTTAACAAAAAAGTTAGTATAGCTGCAAGCAGGCAAAAAAATTGTGTAAAGAAAGAAATTGTTTGTAACAATGTTTTATATTTTACAGAGCAACATCAACATAGAAAACCCACAAAAGTCAGCAAAACTGTTCAAGATTACTTCAAAAATGTGTTTATAACAGAGTATGAATTTTATGAATGGATAAAGAAGAGATTGTTTAATCAATTACAAGTTCTATATGGTGATCACCATCACTAATTAAGTTATTAGAAGGCAGAATGCCTTATGTTTTGTATTATTGTTATTAAAATGTATTCAGTATTCATTTAACCAAATTATAATGTCAATAAAATTGTTAATTAAAGTTTAGCATAAGAAACAATCACTGCAACATAATAAAAGTTGTAAGAGGTACACATTAAGGTTCTGAAAACCATATTTAGAAAAGTTTAAAAATAACACATACTTAGAGTTGATCATTAATTATTTTGTATTTATAATTTATTGAATACAGAAAGCAGAAACGTTCAAAACTGCAAACATTGTGTACAAAAATAACAAATACGTCATGGTCGGTCAGGAAAATCACTTTTTCTTTGCCTCCTTCAATCCTGCACCTGCATTAAATTTAAAGAAAATTATATCCCCGTCTTCCACAACATAATTTCTTCCTTGTTGTCTATATTTTCCGGCAGCTTTAGCGGCCGCTTCCGATCCTTCTTCCTTAAAATCAATAAATTTCATAACTTCAGCCATTATAAAACCTTTTTCAAAATCGGTATGAATTCTACCGGCTGCTTGTGGAGCCTTCGTTCCTTTCTAAAACGAGGAAATAATTTAAAAATCAGTAATTATAATCAGCAATCAAAATATTACCTGAATGGTCCAAGCTTTCACTTCATCTGCACCGGAAGTAAAAAAGTATTCTAGCTGTAGTGCCTTGTAACCTTGTAGGATAATTTTATCTAATGCGCTAAAAAATATAATATGCGTTAATATTGTCATTCACAAGTCAAATGCTAAGTTAAAAGTGAGGTCAGTGTTTGATCATTGTCATAAAAACAATTTTTAAATGATTTTTATAACAAAAATTATAATAGATTGGGTGTTTAAACAAAAAATGTTATTGTCCATTCCCATGAAATTCAAATTCCTAGCCAATCTAAATTTTCTTACATTGCCTTTAGTCTTAAATAATCTCAAGGAATCATAAATAACCATAGATCATGACGTATAATAGATAATGTCTGTTAACCCAAAATCCTTATAACTCAAGTACCGTGTAACTCGAGGGATACTGTATTTACTACAGAAAATAGCAATCAGTACAGTATTTATTGTAGTAATTTTTATAGCACTCAGTTACTTTAGTAAATTCGATAGTGTTGATTAAACTAAACATTTTATGAGTAGAGGACGTTAAACAGATCTAGAAGATATTGGAGTAATTAAAAAAAATCAACGGTATCTTACAGATAACATTAAAATCAAAAGTTTAAGATATGGGCGAATTTCATATAATCAATTAGTTTAGCCAATGAACAATTGCAAAGTTTTGATTTTTCACAATATTTTACTTAGCTGCGCCTCCTCCATTCTGTTGACAGTACATATGGTTTAGATGAGTATCTGTAACAGGGCTTCAAAAGAAATAAGACAGTCATTGATGAGGTTTACAATGTCTCATCGCAAATCCTCTTGGTGCCTGTGTGTTGCTTTTATCTTTGCGTTTTCCAACACTGCATTTTCTGGGGTAGTCAACATCTGCCACCCACTAGTATTAAATTCATTCAAAGGTTGATTATGCCTAGCGCATATCAACATTCCACTTTGTTGCGCGCTGAACCGCTGCTCTTCTGATTAAAGCAAAAGGGGTAAAGGTCGTTGCTGAGGTGTTTACTCAATACCTCAGCGCAGACCTAAATCAGTTCTCTTCAAGAAGAGGCATCGGGTATGTGTTGTGGAAATAACTGTTCTACAAAGCAATACCTGCCTTATCTTCTTTTCGTCGGCGACTCCTACCTTCCTGGTGGGGCCCTACTAAACCGTTCTGCAACTTTGCGTTTTTCGGGTTGGGCTTACCATCTTCCACTTGTAAAAAATTCAATCAAAAGTTGTTACTGCCTCGCGCGTACAGCACTCCATTTCGTAGCGTGTAGACACTTGCTATGTCCTATGACGTACATCGTACATCGATTTAGCACCCTTTTCAAGGATCCCGGTTTATAGCTTAGGTTATTTGTTAGATAATGTTCTTTATTTACTAAGAGAAATTCCTTTCTAAAAATTTTTTTAGTCCGCAACAAGAATCGTTTTACCATTCCACAATGTGTTCCAACATACAATTGAAATTTTCACGATGTTCTGAATGTTTGATGTATTCGTGTTCACTGCTAAGGATTTAAAATTGTCAAATTTTGAGAGATTTCCTCCTAAATTTTTGTTTTGAGAACTTCAAGGCAGCGTTGTTGGTCAACATAAAATCATCTAACTTGAGGTATCCCCACAAAAAGAAATTAGAGGAGAAGAAGGAGCGAGAAAAGAGGAGCAAGGGTACCAGTGAATATTGCCATACATTTACAAAAAACTGCCGGAGAGGAAACGTACGGTGCTCTAGAATTCACCACCTCGTAGGAACTCCACTCTTTGACACTCATCAGTCATCACTATGTCGTACTAGTCAATCGAAAAGCATGCGGTTACTCTGACAAACCCCGTATAAAACATAACTGACGCACCTGCTGTATTGGACCCCACTCAATGTTCATTATTCTATTTTTTTATAAATTATTTATTACGAAAAAGTTAACTTTGAAAATTTTCTTCCTCTTCAACTGAATAAATTCAGCCTAAGTCTAGGGCTTGTTATTTCCAGCCACTGCGTCGTTTCCTTGGCAGTGCTAGATCTGCGTCTATCGTACGATACGTAGTTTGCTAGACTTATCTCCAGACGAGCCTGTAACCTTGGTTTTTATGTTAATGATAGCAATTCATTAACCCAAGAGGACCACCGGCTTAACGTGCCTTCCGAAGCACGGATACTTAGTCATAAGAAAGTTGCCCTTCTCCGGAATTGAACCCGGTACCTCGCATTCGCAGTTGATCGCGTGACCTGCAAGGCAAATGACCGAAAATTTTCGACCCTCCTTATCCTAGTTCGTAAGATTTCGGTGACCCATTTTACTCAAATATAAAACTTTCATATTAATTTTACATACAAAGTCCTCGTATGTATGAACTTTTTTCAGATCTCCTTCCCTTAAGATTTGTAAAATTATCCAGAACCCGGCCCTAGAAATCGCTTACTGTAGTTGTGTATCATCCAACGTTGTTTTTACAGGTCAAATGCGGTGGTCTTAAATTTTTCACCACCAGGTCACTCATCCAACTAAGAGCTGTTAGCAGCCATGCCTGACAGTCCTGATTTGATGAAAACAACTATTTAAGCAACATCAAAAAAAGAACCTTATATTTTTTGCTCTGATGTCAAAATCTAAAATCTGACCAAGTACAACAGTCAGAAATTAGATGGAGTTCAATCCTGCCACGCTGTAATTTATGTAAAGAAATTGTGATGCTGAATACACATTAGCGTAAACAAAAACAAGAAATAAGAATGTCGAAGCAACTTTCAATAGTTGGTACAAAAAATTTACCAAGAACCACGATACATTCATTTGCAACATCCGCACAATTAAAAAAAGCAGTCAAGATATCATTAAATTAATTGCAACTAAATTGATATGGACTTTAGCGTAATTCGAAATTATTTAACTTGAATTAAAAGTTTCTCCGTGTAATAAAAATCAAAAACCGAAAATAAAATTAACTGAACTGCAATTCCAAAAACAATTTAAAGTTACCAGTCGACAATTTGAAACCAAAATCACAATCATTAGATACAAAATTGTAGGGTCACATGCGGAATAACCGAATTATGGCTGAAAATAAATTAAAAGCGGGAGGATGTACGATTCGGATGAGCATCGTTTAAAATTTGTTCGAGACAAATTTCACTTGAGTTAACGTCTATATATTTTTAGTCTGCAATTTTTAAAATTAAATAATGATAACAAATTTGAATTTAAAAAAATAGATCAAATTGTAATGATAGTAAACCAAGAATATAATCGAACCTTTTCGAATAAAGAAGGCCCCAAATCTGTTATGATGCAGCACAGTATAAAAGGAAAAAATAGAATTCAGGTAAGTTATGTCGTCCTAAAAGAGTATTTGCATAAATCGTCCAATAAAATTGTGAATGTATAAAATTTTGGCTAATTCATATGCAAGAAAGTTAAATCAACAATTAATCAAATATTATAATGGTAAGAAACAACATGATGAGGCAAAATTTAGCCACACCCGTCGTAATATTCAGTTTGGCCGTTTGAATGAAAGAATTTAGTGAAAGATGCCATTGTTTTATAAAACTTGAAATTTTATTACCAGTCCACACCGTAATAAAAAAATAATGATCATAATTGCAAGAAACCATCTTATGGCCTACGATTTTATGAATGGCTTCCACAAATGATTCGTATAAGACGCAATGTTTTCGAAACCTATAATTACAGTAGTAATTCCGACAGACAAGAATCAAAACTGAAGATATAAATTTGTGGCTTTGTAACTACTAGAGGACACTTAATTGGTACCACGTAAGAAATTTAGCCACTCTTAATGAGAATGTTAATTTGATCACAATTAATTTAATTACGTCAGAAACGATTACAAAAGTTACATGCTAATTGACACCAATTGTGCTTCTTACCTTGGAGCGTTAGCTTCTATATGTTTTTGCTTTGAAACTTCGTCCTCTATTTCAGCCAAATTTTGTTCGTACATTCCTGAAAATGGAATAATTGTTGCTCCTGGATCGTTCTTGTCTACCCATTCTTTGATCTTGACTAACCTGTACATTAAGAAAATTTTAATAAGCAATCTTAAGAAGCCAAACTTACAAAATAAATTTTGGGCAGGACAGTTTGCCCAATTTAAACGACTAAATTTTATGTCCGAAACGTTCCAGAGTTCAGGCCGAAATTTTTCTTTGAAAATTGATGAAAACAGCTGAAATTATTTTAAACCGACTAGTTTGTCGTAGTTGTTTACTGTAAAACGGTTCTATCGGGGTCACCAATTTTAGAAGTAAGCAATTGGAAAATCGGTGGTTTGCCATTGGCTTTCGAAAGGAGAGAGTCATATATCATAATGAAATCAGATAAATTTTGCAGCCGGGTTGGACTCGAACCTAGGTCCTCTGGCCCGTTCACCTAGCTCACCTCTAGGTTAGGGAACGTACCCATACTACGTGACCTATTTTTTACAATTTTTTACCCCCTCCCCCCCCTCGGTGACCATCCGTAGTATATGCCAAGACCCCCCCCCTCCCCCTATTTTGTCACGTAGTAGTTCATAAATATGGTTTTAAACCATTTTTTGCGAACACAAAGTTAAAAAAAAATTATATTGGCTCATATTTGCCTTTATTTAAAAACAAAAGTTTTCTTTTCATTTATTTTTGAATATAGCTCAAAAAAGCGCGAGATTTCCCTAAAAGATATTGACTACGTGACAAAAACTTAAGCCCCCTCCCCCGCCCCGGTGACCAAGCGTGGTATTTTGAAGACCCCCCTCCCCCCCCTAAACAGGTCACGTAGTATGGGTACGTTCCCTTATTTATCTAGATTAGATAAATAATCAACCTATCAACTTGAAAATTATGGGAAAATCTTAACCTGTCAACGAAGAATGACTGGCATATAAATTATAAATCCAAATCGCACAATGATATTAAGCGATTGGAAGTAAAATAAGAATTTAAGAATGTAATTGTAAAAATTGCTATAATTCAGAAATTTCAACGCGCAAGAAAGTCATGATAAATTGCTTTGAAAATGATGTTAAATTTTAAATAAGGTTGTTCAAGCTAAAGCGCACACACATATACATACACAATTTTAGATCAAATACAATTAAGTTCCTTTACAAATGCCATTGATTACCTACTTAATCAAAGCAAGTTGAGCTCAACACGTCAATGAATACGAAATTAACGCAATTGATAAGCGCCTACGGTAAAGATCAAAGCAATCAACAGCCATTATAGCAATGGATAACTACATACACCATATACACAAGAGTCGCAAGATAATTAATCAGGCGTAATTATTCATTCCCTAATTATGTTTTCATTACTTCAGATGAACTTGCATTTACTTTACAAACTAATCAATAAGGGACTTACCATTTATTTTTCTTCTTGATGTAATCCTTTTGTGCCAAATTAATTAAATATATCATTGGTTTGGAGGTGAGAAATAAATATTTATTGAGTATTTCAATCTGTAATAATAAATTTTGTTAGTCAAGTCTGGTGTTTCCCAAAAATAAACTGTAGTTATAAAAAACCCGCAAGTCACTTCGAACTTGTATCATCACCTAATTCATGCTGAGTTTAACTCTTACCATAACACGGTGTCAATGCTTAAACGTAAAATAAATCGCCAGGTGGTGATATTGTATCATTAATTAGCTGTCACATTATGAAGGTTCGAACAACTATCATTGAGTTTTGTTCTAACGGCGATTGAAAAAATTTGGGTGTGTTAATTTCTTGTACGACATACTTACGAGACGTGTCAACAAAAATTTGTTCAGATATATTTTTGTATGTAGACAAAATTGTGTCCGTACCACGCCCGGAAAGTCACTTAAACTATTATATAAAAAAAATGGTACTTACATCGTTAGTATTCCAGTCGGAAAATCGAATATGTTGCTTTTGATCAACAAGAACCCCCTTAATTTTAACAAGCGTATCCTACAAAAAAATTAGAATTAATTAAAAAAGCTTTAAATCGTCAAGATTAAACTAATAAGACAACACCTAGAGAGAGGGTCGTAAGGTGACACGGTTCATCTCAGTGGTGGTCCAACGCCCAGCCGCGTGCCGTAATAAAGAACATATCAACGTTCTAAACGTAAAAACTAATCGGATTATTGTCAAACAGAATAGATTAATTGAAATTCAAGACCTGCTGAGTGTAACTTGTATATATGAAAGAGACGGTCAAACTAATATTTAATGCATATCATGATGAACGATTATCAAAATTTAATAAGTTTGATTATTGATGATAACATGCTGACACCTTCACCTTATAAGAAACACAATGAAATGTTAAAAAGGTGAATTACACGACTTTCTCTGATGTTCATCCTCTCTTCTTGCTTTGTCACTATTAAAATTAATATTAACAAATAAATGGACCCATACGGTGCAGTAATTTCCATGAATTTTACATTAGCTGGACCAAATGAAAAAAAAACACTTACGTATTCGGGCTTCATTTTCTTATCGTTTCCACGC
This sequence comes from Rhagonycha fulva, assembly GCA_905340355.1. Lineage (NCBI taxonomy): Eukaryota > Metazoa > Arthropoda > Insecta > Coleoptera > Cantharidae > Rhagonycha > Rhagonycha fulva. The sequence continues at coordinate 10,007,533 of HG996559.1, forward strand.
ACAACTGTCCGTTCCAGTTTCTCTAAATGCTTCAACAACTGCTCTTCATCTTTCAGGCGAAGTTCTTCGCAAATTGTTTCTAAATCTCTTACGGGATCGACTTCGCCATCGACGTGAGTTACGTCGGAATCTTCAAACGCTCCTTTAATCAATAAAAATAGTGGATGGTTAACGTGCACTTTATTTGGAAGTAAAACTTACGACAAAGATGTAAAATTGCATCGCATGCGCTAATGTGAGATAAGAATGCATTTCCTAATCCTTGTCCTTCCGATGCTCCTTTCACCAAACCGGCAATATCGACTATGTTCAAAAATGCAGGAACCTTGCTGCAAGAATTGAACGAAAAGGAAGTTATTAATTTTAAAAGAAGCAATTGGTTAGTAATAAAACCGATCTTTTCGAAATGATAATAATTTGGAATAACCCAGGTTGACAAAATGGATAATTATAAAATTGATCGAGCTGGTCGATTGTTTGTACCACAAGTGCTATTCAAACTATAATTTGTGTCAATTAAAGTAATTTCTTAGAGTAGTAAGACAGCGTAGCGAAGCCGAAGAGACAATTTTGGAGGAGCTACCCTAAAATTAATTCCATTTATGCTCGCCCGTGTGGCTTCGGGTTAAAATAAAATTAAATTGAATGAAAACTTGACTACAATTATCGAAACATAATGTAATAACGCGTTAAGTAAACGTCTGATTGCATATGCATGTTTGGTAAATACGACGCCAGCGTCGGCGCCATTATCATTCACCATAACAACGCTCCGCCCTGAAAGACCAACATTTAGCTTAATAAACCAGTAACTACCTCATTATGTCACGAAATGATCTTTTACTTTATCGAATGTCTTTGTAACACGATATAATAGTAAGAAAATATTCAATTATTGTGCAAAATTGGGCAACTTTTATTCAGTTTGTCAGTTCGAGAGCATCGAATTCTTGTAACTCTTCCAAAAATCATTCCGGGGTTACGAGCAATTTCGCGACGAATTTGAATATCTACAGACTTTTTTACAGTCGAGTGCGCTTTCCAAAGGCTATAAAATAAAATTGAGGGGAAAATGTCACTAAAGCGGCGGCTGCATTTGCATTTGTGTGACTTTCTGATGTAATTTGCAAGTTTGATGAGCCTGAATGGTTTTGGCGGTACATTGAGTGGCTAAAGGGAGTCTTCATTAACTTTAGATCAAAGGATTTGTGCTCACAGCATATGCTAGACTTTACCATTGTTTAAATGCTTTTAATAATATAAATAAAATTTTTTAAACTTCAGCTTTGCAAAAAAAACTCGACTTGACTTAATATTAAAAAATAAATTAATTGACGGCTTAATGGTTACCTCTACTACAACGCTACTATACCTAGTGATTTTGTCTTTAATTTGACAAGGAAATGATGGTCTGCCGCTCCAATAAGTTACACATAATTATCTCGATTTATATACCTTTAATTTATAATTTTAAACAAATTATTTACAGCTACAGATTTCCAAACAAATTTAAAATGTATTTATGTAATAAGAATTTTATAAACAAGAAATTATAATCCAATTTAGAAAATATTTGTCGCAGTTAATTTTAACCACGGCTTTCTAATCGAAATTTAATTGCGTAAATAAAATATAACAACAATTAACAGCTAATATTTGGGCGTGGACGCTTAACGACTTCAGATTATTACTTCGTTTCTATCAATTATTTTTAATTAAAAAACAGTTTTTTTCTCTGAAATTATAATTTTGTGCGAAAAGGAAAACCACTTGCATTTTCGACAACTATTTTCGTAATACCTAATAATAAGGTTCGATCTATCGATTCGTCCGAAATGAATCGTTTGCCTATTACACGAAGATTAAAAATTCCGACAAAAATTGATATTTGATTACATGATCTAACCATAAAATAAAAATTCGATCATTATGTCCTAGGTATCACATAATTGAGTTTGGTCCTCACATCTAATGACGGTGCTGCCAATTTGACGGCGCCAGATCGACGGTGGGAACATATTCCATACATACCAAACAAAATAAGATATTTAAAAAAATTTAAATTACCGTTAAGCAGATTAATACGCTGTATTTAACTATTCACACCCAATTTAAAAAAATAATTTGTAACCTAACTAAATTATGTATAAATGCGTCATCTTACCTTAAAGGCTTGAAGTAGTTGCAGAGGTAATCAAAACGATCGTCAGGAACTGGAACCCTACGTGCTGAAAATGTATTTGTTAAAACAAATTTTTCTCTAAATTACACAATATTCAAAAACTCACACAAAGCAAATTTTATTTTTTTGAACTCTCGAAAGAATGTCAATAGCAAGAACGATGTAGTGAAAATGAGAACAGGAAATTTGACAAATTAATAAGACAATTTTGTTTACAGGACATTAATTTTGACATCAGTTTTATCCAAATAGATCTAAAGTCATCAACCTGTTTCCTTTTACACAATTGTCGTAATAAAGAATAACGTTTTAATGGACTTTATAAAATAATCACTAAATCAAGAAAATACTTACGCAACGTGCAAAAAATAAAATAAAAACCATCTTAAAACTTTAATTATTTCGAGTTGCTATAAAATAAAATATTCAATTAAGTTATTTATTGAGCTTTCGGAAGGTTATTTCATTCCATCATCAGAATAAAGTGAACAAGTTTCAAAATATGATACAAGTATTAAATTTCATAAAATAAAAAAAATAAAAATAAAAAAATAAAGTAAAAATTATTAAAAAAATAAAAAATACAATTATTAAATTTCATTTATAGTAACTCGAAATAATTAAAGTTTTAAGATTATTTAATATCAACGAGTTAATATAACATTTTAGAATATTTACTGCAAAAATAAGAAGTGACACTTTACAGCGCTTTTCAGTGCCTACGTTTACCAACAAAATGACCGCTGTTTGCAATAATTTCAGTGGTAAATAAAAACAAAGCAAACGGCGGCCATTTTGTTGATCAATAAGTCAAGACTTTCACTAGACGGTGTAGGCAGGGGTCTAAATAAATAAAATTATTAAAAACACCAATAAGGTCGAAACACTAAATTTATTAATAGGCCGGTCAATACATACACAAATAGAAATAATAAGCGGTTTGCTTCCATTGAATCACAGTTTTGATATATGAAAGTCACATAATTAAGAATTCGAAATGAATTTTTCAGCTTTTGAACTTGGTGCGCCAAAAAAACCATTCAATGAATGACGACAAAATCCGCTTTTTTTAGAAAGATTTCCTGTGTACACACTTGTGCATGATTACATGTTTAGCTATTATTAATATTACAAAAGAGACCATTTTTGCAACTTCTGTCTAAAACTTGTTTTGTGATCAAATACTTTTCCACCTCTAGATTTAAGATGGAGGTAAATCTACATGAACCCAGGCCACTAAATCGAGCTCATTAACTGCCTCTAGTCATAATGGCTTTCCAACTTCCGATGGCGTAAAGTAAAAAAAAAATAATACCAAAAATCCTATTTCTCAGACTTTACTCCAAAGCATCTTATGCAAAATAAAACAAAGTGTAAGTTGTGGTCGTAAGCAAGCGAGTTTAAAGTGATCTATTATCTACTAGTACTAAAATGGACAAACATGCCCTCGATTTTGAACAATTTTGAGCAGAGTAAAGTAGCATTCACATAGATGTATTTAGATAGCAGAATTAGGCACTGCTGATAGGTGCCGGATTCTACCATCAAAATACAATCCCCTATATGAATGTAGCTTTAAGCAGAGCAGATGATACAATGTTTCCCACCATGGCAATACAACATACAGTGCATTCTTCTTGAGCGAGCCGGAAGTAGATCTTATAATGATCTTAGGACCAACTGTAAAAGAAAAAAAGACCATTTTTGGACGCTACATTTTCAAGATGAAAATAATGTACCATGGTGCATTCTGGAAACCCATACCCACAGGCAGATAGGGTGCTCTCTTCCTCGATGATATTTTTGATATTTCAAAAAAATACAGTTTTAAAAATGTAAAATTAAGTTTAATAACTTTCTAAATCTATTGCAATAAAATAAATCTAAAAAATCCTAATATATAGTCGATTAATCTTCATCAGAAAAACATTGAAAATTAATTCATTTCAAAAAGCGTATATTGCTAAAATCTCCAAGCAATCTTGCACCTGATTTGTACGCGCTAACTCTCTTAATTTCAGTTTTACTCTTACTTTTGCTGTCTCTCTTTATTTCAGTTTTACTCTTACTTTCGCTGACTCTCTGAAGTTCCATAGCTTTCTTATTTGCTAATTGCAACTTTAAGGAACGGCGTATATCGGAACCATCTCCAATGGCACCAGTTTCGCCTTTAAAAATAGGATCCACAAATTCAGGTATTACTTCATCGTAATAAATATACGGATTGATCATTCTTTTCATTTGTGCTAAACCATTCATTAAGTCGAGTCGCATTTCATGATACTTAGTTTGAGCTTCCGAAAATAATGGAAGAAATTGTTCGGGAGTACGTGGATTTTTCATTTTTAAAAACAAAGCAATATTTATGCACCCCGATACTTCTATACTCAAACAAGGAATGACTGGCCGTGTAATTCCAGTATTAACAATCGCTTTTATTAATTGCTTTGCATCGTATTGTTGCAAAAATCCCATAATTGGGAGCTCCTTATAATGAAGAGATGGATACACGCAACCTTTAAAGTTGATATTTTTCGAATAGTAATTGAAAGGCTGCCTCATAAATTTAATTAAGCACTCTTCGGAATCAAACAGAAAAACTTTCTCTTTATACGAAACCGCAAATTCCAAAAGACCTTCAGTTATGACAAGTAGCGGTTGGTTTTCCCAATAGCATATAACGCAAACGCCTTCCTCATAACAGTCTATAGGAGTCTCCGTTGGATACACACGAAATGGAAGATCGGGTGGTAGCATACATGGACTGTACGGTGGTATAAATTTTTCAGGATCATCAACAAATAATTCGATATGATCGCTACATATAAAATAAAAGTATTTCCTAAATTGAACTACTCCTGTTCGATCTGGTGGATCTCCTCCATTGGTCAATGCATTTTCAAAATACAAACAGCAGGGACAATAATTTTTATAACCACCTTGCCGTTCGATAAACTCCAACGGAGTTACTTGCATATTTCCAAGTCGCAAAACAACATCGCATTTGCACAGTTTGTAATACTGCTGAATTTCGGATAAACCAGCAGCAGCGTACTCAAAAGACGCACACCAAACACCCCACATGCTTGGTTTTACAAAAATTTGGGCTGTAATCTGATATTCCTTATCAAACCACTCTCTAAACGTTTGCGATGTTTTAATCCATTCTTCATAGCGATGCTCAATAAACTTTGCAGAAAATACAGGCAAGTTCCTTTTTCCTTTACAATAACCCAAAAATTCAAACACATCTATGTGTTCGGCTTGCAAATCAATTACTAAGTGAGGAACCAAACCAACTTCCGTCAAGTGACGAGCTTCTTCAATACAACACGGAAAACCGTCTAAAACAAATCCTTGCGTTATGCTTTTTCCATCAAATGTAGCAGCTTCTACACTCTTCACTACCATTTCATTTGTCAGTTCCCAGCCACACTGCAGAACAGATTCCATATTTTTCGCTAATTCCGAAAATTCTAAATATGACAGAACGTAACGTGCAGCTTGGCCTCTAGAAACTACCTTCATACTCAAATCACGTTTAAACCGTTCCGCTAACACAGTTTTCCCAGATTTAGGTGGACCAATAATGGCTATTCTTAACGGAACTAAAGGAAAACCGCAACTCGCTTGACGAGTATACAACAATGGATTTTCTCTAAATTTATCCAAATTTTCTTTCTTTGCCAAAAAGTAAATGTACTGCCTATGGATTGCAGGATATAACTGAAACTTGTCTTCAAGAGGAATAAACATTTGGACTGGATTAATCTTTTCGTAAATCTGAACGGGACAAGTTTTACCAAATTTACTTAAAAAGTAATTACCGTTGGATAATAATTTATCGGCTAAATCCACAGAAATTACGTAAACGCGTTCAAAAACTGAGTTGTTGCGGAATTTGTACTTGTCAACATTGCGCATCAATTGAGCAAAAACTTTATCTTCGGCCATGCCGGCATCTATAGTTACCCATGGAATTAATTCAGCTTCGCACTGTTCACGAACTACTCTGAGAAATTCAGTTTCTCTATGAAAACCCTCTTCGAGATTTGTAGAGAACTTTACCACAGCTTCTTCCAAATTTTCCTCCGGTTCATCTTCAAATACTGGTGCCGGCATTTCTTCCAACAAAATGTTATTGACCATTTCGATATCCTCTTCTTCTGCCATCGAATTAAAACTAGTTACGGATTTTGGCCTATCTGAATCTTGTCCTTCCTCCTCGTATGCAGCTAGTTCTGCTTGATATCTTTCCTCTCTTAGTTTTTCCATGAGTTCGTTAAATCTGACTTCGCAGGATTCTTTCCACACATTCGTTATTTCCAAGCGCTGCTTTTTAATCATTTCGTGTTTTTTCTCTTGCATTATTTCCCAATCTTTTATGAACTTTTCGGTTAAACGATTGTACAATTCGGTTTCGTTAATTATCATTTCTACTATTATATCAGGTACAATACCTCGTTGAATCATGTATTTAGCATCCGAAGGACGTTTTGGAAACCCATCAAATACAAAACCAAACGTTTTTAAAGGATTTTCAAGCCATAAGGGTGTTATGAGATCGTTCCATATTTGCTCAACTATGGGTTCATCCGAACTTAAGTACTTTTCGATTATTTCACCTTTAGCTCCCGAAATTCCCATTTTTATAATATCATTCACGTCAAACTTGCTTTTAGGGGCTAAAAAGTTTTTAAATATAATGTCTAAACTTTTATAATACACTCCTATGTTTTTGTACAATGCTCTACAAGCTGTAGTTTTACCAATTCCATTTACCCCTACAACACAAATTCTAGGAGGAGGGAAAATACTTGGGGGTTCATTGCCAACCAAATATAGGCGGGGATCTTCCAAAAACTCTCCCATTGCCGTTTCACTGCTCATTAAATATAATTTGTCTTCGAATTTTACTGTGAATTCTTCTTTTCCTCTCCAAAGTACAAAATTATTATGAAAAGTAACCGGACAAAAATTAAAAGTATCACCAAATCGGCGATTTTGAAAAAATCCATCTTCCGAAGATCCCTGTTCTTCCGCTTCACCCATTTCTTCACCTAGCATTTCAGGCTCACTAAAATCTTGTAATTCTTCCAGCTTGTCATCGTCAGTAAAAACGGTAGGCAGCTGTCTATATCTATCGTCAATTCCTTTGATCAGTTCTTTTAATAGAACATAAAATGATTTATCCGTAACCGTCAATTCCACAATATTGATTATGTATTGTGATAAACTTGGAACTAAAGTTTCCCATTCTTGATCAAATTGGATTAAATCTTTAGTATAAGCTTCAACGGCAGACCTTCGTGGATGTTTCCTAAAATACGGATCGCTCTCTTCTTCTGGAGAAGGTACAGCAATATTTTGTTCGGAAACAAAAAAGGATTCGTCTAAAACATCTCCAATTATGTCTTTAATAGTTCGAGCCTTATAAGAATCTGTAGAACGTAAGGAAGGTGAACGCCATGCGGCATCGGTTTTTCCGATATCCAAAAAAAATCTCCTAAAATCTCGAAACAAATTAAGCCCCTTTGTTTCAAATCGTTCTAAAAGAAATTTGTGTTCAGGTTCGTCTTTTAGTACAAATATATCTTGGGGTGTATAAATTTGTAGTACTTTTTCGAAAAGCTCGGACTGCGGTGGAACACCATCAACTATCCACCCTCCTTTTCCATCACCAAGCAATTCGTTTTTTTCTTCGACTTGTTTTATGGTTTCCATCAGCATTTCTGCAGTGTGATCTACAGTTAAATGAATATGATCTAGAGAAGCATTAGCAACAGCATCGTTTGCAAAGTCTTTGACAAAATCATCAAAAATAGTAGCAGGTTCTATTGTATCGTCTATGGGGGGTTGTAAGTCAATAGGTAACTTTTCTTTAAGTAGTGTTTCATCATCTATCAATTCTTTGCACAATTGTGTAAGAGCTGGGTGTGGTATTCCGTCAAAATCGACCAGAGATCTAAATCTTTCTACAGTTTCCGCAATTACTTCAGGGTTTCCAGAAGCCACTGTAGCATCTGACATACGTCCCAAATGAGGTTTTGAAGATTGGGCAAGAATTACGGGAAAAGAAGAAAAATCAAAAACAATTTCTTTTCCATCTTCTTCTTCTTCTTGTATCACTTCCTCCTCTGCTTCATCACCAACATCACAAATTTCTACTTTTTTCTTCATATACTTGGGATACTTTTGTATTATTGTTATAGTATCTTCTAATAAAACTTTGTTTTGCGCGAGCCATTCTTCTACTTGTAGTTCTCGTTCTACTTCCGCATTTTGCCATTCTGTTAATCGATTTTGATCTAAAAGAACTATACCTTCGTGTAAAGCGGCGCTATGAATTTTGTCTAAATATTCGTTTTGTTTTAATTTTAAGAATTTCTTTTCCAGCTGATGGAAGTCCAAAACGTCACCTCTGAGAAGATATCCCAAACACTGGGCAACGGCGCTTTTTCCAGAGCAACGTGGTCCCACAACAAATATCTTACAGCTCGGTTTAGGGTACGGTGGAAGAAGATATGGACGTGGATTATGATAAAACTTTAAGTATGCATCTTGATCGACCAGAAAGAAAATTTTATTCATGAAATGCACTGCAAATTTTGGATCGCCATCTAGATAATTACCTTCACTCATAGAAACAGGACATTTGATTCCCCAATCGGACCAACTCCATTTAAACATGGTACTTGCTATTTGTTTTCTTTTAAATATTTCAAAACATTCGGCATGAGTTAATCCTTCGATATCGAGTTCTTCGGCTGCACCACCTTCCAAGCCTGGTTCTGCAGCTTTTAACAACTTTTCAGGAATAACGACTCTTTGAAGAGGCAATACGCGAAGTCTCAATTTAACGGCGTTAAACATTCGCACTGGAGAAATTCTTCCATCCACTTTAATTAAGTATTCGCGATTATGAATTAAAACGTGTCTTTCAATTACAGGTAATGCAGAGTAGCGGTAACGATGAAGTAGTGTAGCAACATTTGCAGGAAAATCTTTTGGAAGTCTAACCAATTGTCTAGGTGAAGATGTGTCCATTCCCATGGTGTTATTTTTAACTACATCAATTATATCATCGGGGGTTTCGTTGTCACCAGGGTCTCGAGAAAAAACAGTATACACCATTTTATCGCTATGTTCTCGTTGTAAATCTATTATTTGTTTGGAAAAAAAATCGAAACAGCAATCTTTTCGCTTGGATATAACATCCGTGTTACTGCACATCATGTAAATTAAAATAAATGGTGTAGAAAACTGACTAAATATAAAATCAATCTGATCTTCGTAATTTGTTTCGTATTCGCCGTGGGTACAAATATTACTTATCGTTGCAGACCCCAGATCTAGCGGGACTTCATCGGCAGGAGGTAATTTAATCGTGGTACCAGCAGAAGGAGGTGCTTCTTCTGCTGCACCAGGCGCCTCTTCATCTTCCGCATCTTCAAATTGTATTTTCGAAGTTTTTGATGCTTTGGGTTTACTAGGTGGTGGTACTCCAACTTCTACGGTTATGTCTAAGACTTCTTCAAATATTTCTCGAACATTAAAAACCGCCGATTCGGACGATAAAGGATCTTCTTCATAAAGATCGTTAGGTAGCAAAGGAAATCCACATATTACAAAACCTCTATGGTGAGCAGATTTACTTTTAACGCGTTTTTCCATAAGGCGCATTATTACATCGACGCCAATCGCACGACCTGATCTTAGGTTAAATTCGATACATTGTCCAGCACGAGTGCTAGATAGTATTTCTTCAGTGATTAATGTTTCTGGGTCTATATAAACGCATTTCCAATAATTTGCCAATAATTTTCCCAGCTCGTGTTCCCCGATTCCGGGTTTACCCACTATCAAAAATGAAATTGGGTTTGTAGACAAATATTGAATTTGCGCTTCTTTTTCCGAATAAACATTACCTTCATAAATATTTTGGCAATGTGATATACTGGTAAATGATTCAAACGACGGTTTGGTGCTCAATAAATGATTTACTCGTGCATATGCATCAACATCTTCCGTATATGCGTAGTATGAATTCGATAAAGGATACCAATCGAGAATTTGGGGCAAGTTGAACGGTTCTTCTTCCGTGTATTTTATACGTGATAAGTGTTTTAAATACTTCTTTTTTACTATAATTGATTGGTCATTACTATAATTACTTAAATCGCTCGGAGATCGAAGATAAAAATCTATCATATTGTCAAAATTGCTTTTCAAAGCCTGCCTTGTATTAAAAAAATCCAATTATCATAATGCACCTACATAATGGAACTAAATGGAAGCATGGAAGTAAACAAATTACCATGTATTTTTTCAAATTTTCAGAAACATACAAATACTAACGAAAATCCTACTTAAAAATTAGATAATTTTATTAAATTACCCTTGGTGCACTAATAACTGTATTATCTACATTTCAAATTACATATTATTTAATTCTATTATAGGCTTCATAAGTCGTTATACTACAACAGAAACTAACCATTTTATTATCTAATGTGAATTTTGTTTTGCCTCAAAATTATGAAATTAAATTATAGGGTAATTTATGTCCAAGGAAAAAGTTACCTATTTACTTCAATATTACTTTAAGTAAAAAATTGTTAAGTGAGTCTTAAAATAGAACTTGGTCAATTTTGGGTTTTGAAAAAAAAACACATTCGTCTCCTGAAAATCTGTAAACCGTGAAGCAAGCTAAGTTTTTATGCAGAAAAAATATTCTCAGAAAATACCGAGTGTTTCGCAACGTCATGTTGTTTAATTTTTACCACGTCATATTTTGAAAATAGTTTACTTTAGGTCTACTAAACGTTTTTGATGCAGAATCAAATTCCATTCCATAATATAAGTTCCAAGTTAAAACCCGCATTCACAATGAAGTGCGGTCTTGCCTTGCCTACGGTAAAAAGCTGGCAAGAACCAATTAAATCAAAGTATTTTGTTAAAACTAATAAAAGTAAATATTGTTAAAAATTATAAGAAAATTCGCATATTTTTGTATTTGTAGGAGGTTGTTTCACTTTTTTACCTGTTGAATCAGGAAAGTTCACATGTACCCGACAAAATGATTTTAAGGATCGATTAACCGTCCAATACCAAATGACGTTAAAAGTTAACTGAACTTTGCAATATTATGCAGGTTCTTGGTAACGCCATAATGACCGCGTCACATCAACCAAACACCGGCATTATCCAAGAATGCACTTATTGCATAATTCAAGAACTTCCACATGTTATACTATACTGATGAAGAGTAATGAGTAATGAGTCTGAAACATTATGTTTGACGTTCGTCTTTCAATGTGCAAAATTGACTTTATTAACTCTTCGTCACGATCTAGATGGCCTAAGTCCATAGTTAATCTTAAATCTTTCAGTACTATAACTTGAAGTTCTTGAACTTTGTTAAGAAAAATTGTTATAAAATTCATAATTGTGTGAGTTTATGATATTCTATGCAGATATAAAAGAATTAAAATATACTTATTTTCATTAGGATCGATGGTACAAAATGGAAAGTTTTCGGCAGCCGCTGCACTTTTGGTCAACACATTAAAAAACGTTGATTTGCCCACATTAGGAACTCCAACTATACCAACTTTTAAATTGGTACCAACTCTTCCAATTAATGGCTTCTTTTCTGGTTCTTGCACTTTTTTAGGGGGCATGGCTGCAAAAAAATTATCTTATTGGTGTATTATAGAAGTGGCATAAAAAACTAGCACATAAAGGTGTATGCATTTAAAATCTCAACCACATAAAATAATGGTATGCAAAATACTTGGATATTGGTGCATAATAACAGAAATTACGAAGTGCAACTTAATTTCCACAAAATAGCAATTTTCAATCTGATATCGAAATTGTAACGTACGGTTTTTAAAGCGGCCGATATTTTAAAATCTTGACTTAATGATAAGTTAAATATAACTGGTGCAACGCAAAAGCTACAATTTTAAATTTACCGTCATTTCCAGAATTGGTATTAATGTAATTATCAATAGCACTGCCTCGGGTTTCAAATATACCTTGCAATTTTAATGCTATCCGATTATCAATAACGTTTTATTTTAAATTAATCTATCCCACATTTGACTCTCAACTTACTTTGCAAAATTCCACAATTACAGTAAGTTGTACAAAAATATAAAATTCAAATTTACGCGCCACACCAATTTTACCCATGGTTTGCGACTTAGCTAAGCTAACGAATGTGAATTTTCCTTACAAAAAGAAATTTGAATCAAACGTTAAAGTTTCACGTTACAACGTTATTTTACAAGATTACGTTACACAAATTTCAGATTTATAAGTAAATTTTTGCAGTACTTTTGGTACAATAAGGCAAGAAATAATTCTAACCTCAAAACGAACATAAAACGTGAAAGCAAGTTGAAACGTCAAATTTTTACAACTTTAGTAACTAAAATACCACAATTTAAAGGCAATTTAATTTAAAGTAACTTACCTTTATTGATTTTTTTCCCTTATTATGGTATAATCGTTAAAATCAACCCGATCACTTCACACAGTCGATAATTTGAAGGGTTCAGAATGGATCGTGTGTTGACTAAATTTAACACTGTTCCCAGTGTCGTATCACAGTGGTTTTAAGTAGGGTATCAAATTGTTTTGGTTTATTTGAATTTTTATTTAGTAATTTCATAGTTTATCTTAAAAAATAAGTTTTATTTGTAGTATCTCGGGTTGTAATAGTAGTTAACCAAAGATATTTTTTGCATTTCCGGGAATAATGCGTCACTTTTTACTCTAAATATAAAGGTGCAAAGAAAATGGAAAAGAGTAATCGTAGAGAGAGAGAAACAGAGGACCCAAACAAAATTAAATAATAAAAATTCTTTTTTTATTTCAAAATTCATGATCTAAAATGAGAAAAATTGTAAATAATAACTCGGAATTTTCTTTATTCGAGTCATTTTTAACGGTGTAAATTTTTCTATAATTTTTGTAAATAGTTGAATTGGACAATATTTACTGAAATTTTTTCATAAAATAGAATGCTGATCTTTATGTTATTTGCCGACGGCCTATTTATAATAGTTAAAGTATTAATTTTGAGTTTTTTAAATATTTATTTTGGAATGTTTATAATATCCTTATTATCTAAACCTGTATGAAACGCATAAATTTTTAAATTTGAATAAATTAATTCAAATTATAGACAAAGAATGGAATAACCCAAAATGTTATAAAATATAGATTAAATGACACAAATTAATAACATAAACAGAATTCAAAATTGCCAATTGACTTAAAGTCTAGACTTTCCAGTGTCTACCGTTTACTTAATTTTTGAAACTATTATACTGAATTATTTATTATTTCCTTAAATTTACTGTACAAAATTTAAGCTATTTTTGTTTATAAATAACAAAATATTGTTTTTTTTAAGCAGAAATGTTATTTTTCTGGTGATTCTAAAAAGTGTCTTTGATCACAGTGAGAAGGTGCTATTATGCACTAAATCCGAGTTTATTTCAGCCACTTTGGGTTTCATTTTTTAGATAACATAACCTAAAAATTTAGCTCAGTGTAATTGTTTCCTATACATGCAGTGGTTAGATTGACTTAACTCAGCTCGAGCTTGTTAGATCTTTCATGTATATACTCAGGTAAGCCAAAGGTAAGATAAGACCCGAGTTACCGAACTAAAAGTAAATGTAAAAGCTTTAGCTCAATAGTAACAATTATACAGTAGATTAGAAAGAAACGCGCGTTCGCCTTGGAGGCGTACTTTTCAAACGGCCGTTCCATCATCGCCACACAACGTGCATTTAGGAATCACTTTAATATTGCGCCCGGGGGTTCTGTTCCTGATCTAAAATCGATTCTTTTATAGGTAGACAGCTTTAGAAAAACCGGCGCTGTGCAGAAAAAACTCTGGGAATTTAAGAACCGTCAGGACATCCAAAAACATCGAGCAGGTCAGGCAGTCAATTTTTTGATTTTCTGGGCAAAATTGCGAGATCTGCTCGCAAACATGCAGCTGCTTTTGGGATGTCTGATTGTTCTGTAAAACAAATTCTTCAAAAAAAACTGAAATTTTATCCATACAAATCATCTCCTTGCGGGGTGATCTTCAGTGACCGGCGTGCTCGCCTGCTTTAGCCCTATGTGACTTTTTTGTGGTGTTATCTAAAATTCCTAGTTTACTCCTACCGTCCAAAGACCCTGGATTAACTGAAGAACAATATTCAAGCTGTTATCGACCCGTCGATATTCTGGATAGAGTGGAGAAAAGCTATACAAAACTCTACTTTGGTAGTTTTTCAAACTTCGACGAAATGTTTGATTTCCAAGTTGATTTAATTAAATAAATCTATTATTCTTGTTGACCACTCCCAATCACTACGTGTTTTATTTTGATTACTACTGAGCAGTAATCGTTCCCGGCCGTAAAGTTAGTTTGAAGCTATTGCAAAAATTAGCGAGGCGAGGGATTGTTGGAGACACTTTTTTTTCTTTCAATTTTGAATTTATTATTATCATTACGTTTATACCAGTTCTGTACATATTTGATTGCACCTTTCTTATTTTTGTTTAAACTCAAATATTTTTAGAGGTATTCATAGAAAACTTCAAAAATACTGACGCGCACAGGGAACACCTAGATTGAATGAAGACCGAGAGATGACTTTCTATCATGGACTTAGAAAGATAGGACCAGCAACTAAGATTAAAATGGCGAGCTCTTAACCGTATGGGTTCATCACTTCTACCGCTAGGATCGCTGAATTCCTGTTCCAAAATATTTATTTGAATATTTTATTTTCAAATTATTTTCATTACAAAACTTACTTTTTCATACATATAAAGTTTTTTTAAATAATAAAATACGTACTATTTAATAAGAAATTATATAATTTCAATTATTTTAAAAAAATTTCTTTTAATTTTTATCACTATTCCAAGTATGCGCGTTGTTGACAGCTGTCAAATTTCTTTACCGAACTTAAGGCTGTTCTCTCGCGACCACTTTTTTATTTACAATTTTCTGAATTTATTTTTGAAAATAACGAGTTAAAATTTTTACAGTATGTCTGAAATGCTATTTACAATATTATGTCGGAGCGCTTTTATCGCGAATAAATAAATCGCAAAAAAAATTTTTTTAACGCAGTTTTAAAAAAATTTTGGCTCCGACATAATATTAAAAATAACGTTTTAGACATACTGTAAAAATTTGAACGCGTTATTTTCAAAAATAAAGTCAGAAAATTGTAAATAAAATTAACGCTAAAATGCGCGTATCTCTTGCATTCGCGATTTTTTTTACACATTACTTTATTTTTTATTGTACGTTTTTGGTCAGCTACTGTTATTGTACACCAAATAGTCCATTTTCTATTTAAAATCGAATTTTCATTCTAAGTGAGAACACAGCCTTAATCCTTTGTACTTTGAATAAAAGTGCATGTACATGTATGAAAAATGCATTACTGTTTTTAATATATAATATATTTTCAATCTTTAATGTTTTATTTTCATATATTGGTTTAATTAATAATTTTCAATTTGAATTTAAATCGTATTTCTGGAACAGGAATTCAGCGATCCTAGCGGTGGAAGTTGAAACCCATACGCTTAAGAGCTCGCAAATTTTAAGCTTTCAGGTAGGGAGTTGCGGGTCCTATCTTTCTAAGTCCATGCTTTCTATGCAAAATACTTACGGAAAAATGGAAAAAAAAATACTGACTAAAGATATACAAGAATTAATTAATACTATGCCAGAATGAATTAATTTAACTGTTAAAGCTTTTGATAACTGTTAAAGCCACAGCAGTGGGGTGCTGTGATCGCTGGTTGAGTATAGAGCGGAAATTCTGGGTTCAAATCGTGGATTGCACAAAATTTCTTGGCTCGTCCTTCCGGTGGGCATCCACACTCCTGTGGTGATTTCTGATATTTGTGTCGACGTCATTACTGTTGATACGGCTGCGTCACACACGAGAGTTTACAAGACAGGTTAGGTAGGCAGGGAATGAAGCCATGGGCCTTCTAGACCTGTAGAGCTGTAATATATATGAAGCTTTTGATCATGCTAAGCACTATTATTTTTGACTGTATTTTATATTTTACTAATAGGTCCAGCGGTTTCCGGCCGCATTGACTCCCTTTGGATGTCGGATGTGATTGTTTGTTGTTAATCCATTCATGCACGTCACTTATTATGAAAAAAACGTGATATATATCCCTTTTGGATAAGATTTTTATAAAACCCATTCTTAGTGCTCATCTACGTCATATAAAGAGCTTATGTGCCAAATATCACGTTTTTAGATCCACCGGTTTAGATTTAGACTATGCGCTATCTGTCAGTTAGTCTGTCAGTCACTCTAAATTTTTTATTAAGTAAATAATAATAGTTGTCTTTTTAAGTAACCAATGTTCCTACAAAATACTTTGTTTAATTGCTAATTTTAAAGCTCTTACAGTATGAAAATACTTCAACACTTCAAATTTTGAATCCAAAATTTTTGACTCCAAGATTGATCGTTATGTGGCTGTCTCACAAGTTTCAATCAAGCAAAGTTATATTTTGGAGAGAATGACGTACAAAAATGTCATAATTAATTACGCTAATTGTAAAATTCTACTCGTATGAGGTGACAGCGAGAGTGGCGGAGAGAAATGGCACTTTTAAATTGAATTTTTTAAATAAGATATTACAATAAGTAATACAGAATCTCGATAATCTAATCACGCTCGTCAATGCTATCATTGAAGCTTTTAACTTTTGTAATATCTCAAAAATTTGTTTGGGTACAAACAAAAATAAAACTGTAACTGGTACTATGAACCAGAAGATACTTTTATTTCGATTTAAAATTATTGTAACAATTTAAGGGGTTAAACTACTTTGACGAGCTGAAAATTAGAGACTTTTTGCAATTTTTCTTATTATCAAATAATTAAAAAGACTTTCAAATAACTGGAATAATTCTTGGGATGTTTATAAATCATTTAAACCCATAAAGAAAAAATGTCTTAACATTTTTTTCAAAGTAACCTAACCCCTTTAATTACCTTCACTTCTATTAAACCTTACAGTAAATTAACAATTTTTAAGATATTTTTGTAAATGTTATACAATTTTTGTACTACTAACCCAATTTCTTCTTTTCTTCCTGTAGCCGCCGGTGTCTACTACAAATAGCCAAAAATTTTCTAGTGTTATAGTTCCATAACATTTGTTTACAATAACAAATCTTTGTTATTTTATATTTCAGACGACATAATTATCATAATTAAACAGCTGGAAAGAAGGTGTACGATGGGAGGACAATCATGACGTTCGCAGTTACACCTACTCGCACCCAAATACATTTGGTACAAAAGGATACGCTTGTTATTTTATATCATAAATGCATTATTTGATGTGGGGCAGCAATACGACAAAAGTGTCTCCTTTTTTTGATCGGAATTAAGGGCGGCCACGTGCCCCTGTTTGCCCCAAACAAAATCCTACAGTTACGCCCGTTTTAGCACAGCTTGAAATTTTTACATACAGTTGTCACGCGTTTATATTATTCTAACATATAATTATTACTAATTTTTACGTTAAATTGGATTACCTACTTAATATTATAAAGACCATTATTGTTGGATCGTTAAAAAATGATTTGAATAGAAAATTTCGTAGTTTCAAATTTATGTAAAAAGAAACACAATGTTGCAAATATATTTGTCATTTGAACTTCCTGTCGGCACGGACATCAAGAAATGCAATACATTATTGTGTCTTGTATTCTTATTATTTCCTTTCGAGGGCTAAGGCAAAGATTTGCCGTCCGGATGTGAAAAATCTATTGTAACATGTGCTTTTATCTAACGAAAGAAAAATGTTACAATTGTGGTTTCTTCAACGCTTTCGGCATTGGATGACATTCTGTGATGTCTTTATTTTCAATAAAAGATATTGTATAATAAGCATAATAAAACGGTTAACTGTATTTTTACTGTAATGGTGGAATACGTAGATAAAGTAGACATTGATGACCACTTATTTGGAAATTCCACAACGATCCTAATATAGAAAGTTCTACCGCAAAAGTTGGCAAAGGGAATGAATAAAATATGAGTTTATTGGATGACATATCGCTTTTTGACCCTTAAACTTTTAGAGAAATACTGCTTTTGGAAAACTTTTGTACATCCTTATTGTTGAAGGGTCACTCGTAAATATTAAAGTTGTTGGTTAATATAACTATGAATATATAAATTTATTATCTGATTTTTTATTTTATTTGTGCGTTTTATAGAAATGTTTATTAAATACTTAATTTATCATTTTGCACAGGACATAACTTATTATATCTTTACTGATGGAACAAAATTATAAAAGAACTAAAAATGGACTACAGAGATTTGAAATGCTACATCTTGACAGATTACTCTCGGTGGTTTGCCATTGCCTTCCGAGAGAAGAGGGTCATAATAAAGTTAGAT
Organism: Rhagonycha fulva; assembly: GCA_905340355.1. Taxonomy (NCBI): domain Eukaryota; kingdom Metazoa; phylum Arthropoda; class Insecta; order Coleoptera; family Cantharidae; genus Rhagonycha; species Rhagonycha fulva. The sequence goes on from HG996559.1 coordinate 10,026,200, forward strand.
AAATTTTGTAGTCGGATAGGGGATCGAACCTAGGGCTTCTAGCCTAGAGTCCGGTGAAAGAGTGAAAAAGGTGAGAATTTTTTGGAAAATTTGAGCAGGTGTGTGAATTTGTACTTTGTTTTGAATATTGCAAATGCGATAGTTGATAAAGTACATCGTGGAATTTTTATTGCGGTTTGCATTTAATGGATGATTGACTGGCTAATCCATCAATTTTAGAAAATTTTAAGAAATGTGCTTGGGAAGATTTGGTATGGTTAATTTACCTTGGTTATTCAAGGTTACAAAAAATGCAATTATGATTTAAAATATCATATTTTAAATATCTACTTATAGGCATATTACGGGTTTAGTTGGTTATAAATTACGCTCTATGAATACAACCCCAAAATAGCAGTGTTGATCGTTTTCAGTTATTTATACACGAAAAATATATCCTATTATTTAATTGAAGTTTTATTTTTACTGAAAAACTTTTTATTGTGAGCAGAGCACACCCATGGGATCTCTGTTTTACAGTTTACAGGGATAAGTAATTTTGAGTCTTTGAGCTAGTTGTGGTACAAACACGAAAAGTAATTGCAGTATAACTAAAATATTTACCATTTTCGTTTTCTTCTTATTTTTTCTTTCCATATTTTGATTTTATTAGTTTCCAAGAAATTCCTACGATCTTTTCCTGCAACAATTTTCAAAATACTACTTTAGAAATTAATTTACAGTTTTATGTTTTGTAAAAATTTAATGATTTCAATTATGTTGATGAAGTTGATTGTTAAAAATGAACTGTTATCTCTTTTTCTCTCTCTATCATTTTGCAAATAGCACATGAAATCGGGTTTTTCTTTCTTTGAATAAAAATATTGAAGTAAAAGATTGCAGATACCGACATGCATTCCAGTAGTAGTTTTGCTACTAATAAAAATAATAAGCAAACTTCCGTTCTCGATTCTACGCATAGTTTATGTCATTTTGCTTATTAATTTGCAACTTTGTACGTACATTTTATTTTATTGCAAAAAGTTTGTGCATCTACTTCAAAACAAACTTAATTTTCAATAATAAAGTAGCAAACGTTTAAAACTGAAATTCTCTCGTGATGGTCTAATAATAATAAAAACGCCTAATAACGACCATTAAATATGACTCGTTAAGCTGAAGAAAAAGAATAATTTGAAAAGTTAAACGACGGCCTTTGAAGACTTTAACGACCTACTTCTTAAATCTAGGAGTCAAATATTAGTTTCCCGTCAAAGGGACCGTCACAAGTGGTCAAAGTGACCGCATTGGCGCCTTAAAAAATACTTTTAATCTGGAACTAAGCAGCCAGACAATGGGATTAGACCTCCTGGTGATTTGGACAACCTTACTGACACATGTCACTCTCGCTTATCAATGTTAATGCTCTAAAATGATCATAATACCCAATAAAGGTGTACCTGGCTATAAAATTAGATAACATGTAGATTTAGATAAGAAGAACAAATTTTATTGTTTTTTTGTCACTTATTTTGACACGTTTTATAAAAAGCTTATTTCAATGGTTAAATCAGAAATTTTTGTAAATATTTAATCAGCATTCATTTAATTATAATTAATCTCCATAGTTTGGTTTTGGCCACTAGATGTCGGTATAATGTATAACCCAAAAGTTTTAAAAGATTTAAAATTAGCAACGTCCGAATTATTTCCTACAATTTAATTTTTCTTAGCAATTTTGCTTTTGGATCAATGGAAATCTAGGTGCAATTACAGCATTTAATAGATATTCTATACTATAACTAATAATAACTAATTAGTACTTAATTTTATTTTAAATTATATAATACCTACTTATTGAATTTATTATTATTTAATTAGTCCTTATATGTATAGTTGTGCAGATGTGGGATTAAAAATTGTTTTGATTATTGTAATTAACAAATAATAATTAACATTATTTAATTTTCTTTAAAATTTATATTATTATGGTTTTAGTCGATTTTACTATAACTTAGTTTTGGCTGTACTACATCACAAGTAAATTATAGTTTAAGTTTTTATGTAATTCGGAAATAATTTTAGTGTTTTTGTCTGCTATACATTGTCCGTATCCTTAGAGAAACATAACTCAAACTAATTCAAGCGTGAGAAATTATATAAATTTTGATTAATAAACTGAAATTAGAGAATTTTACCACCCTTTGGTACCTACTACCTTTTTTGATTTTTACATCCTATATGTCATATTCTCATATCATAGACACAATCCACTTTTTTTAAGGATATAGGTACTGACACAAACGAATTTTTTTAATTAATTTACCGAATTACATGTATATAAAGACTACAATCTTGTGATTGTTCATCACCAACCATTTAACGTGGAATCTAGAGCACGACACAAATATTTCGGGATTGGCAGATATTCATGTGAATATTAGCCTTTATCTGCTGAAATCGAACGTTGAATTAATAATCCTTGCATTTAGCCTCATAATTGCTACAGATACCGACAGTAGATACTTGTATGACAATAAATTGCATCAACCTGAAGAAGGTTCTGGAGGTCAAGTCCAGAGAATGGAAAGGTTACCTTATTTCGATAAAGATAATCAAGCGTCACTTTTAGCGTATACCGAAGAAAAGAGCAAAGTTATTGAAATGTGTCTAAAGTTATAAGGTATACATTAAATTCACGTAGTTAAAGCCAAAATCATGATCATGCAATAAGATTTAATGGGCTAGTTTACACCTGGGATTTAGGTATACTATCTTTATTTTGACGTAAATAATTATTGCCTTTATTTATATGATTGGTCATCGTTGGTCAAAAAGTAGATAATTCTTTAGGTGAGCAATTTATTAGGTCGAATTCGAGGTATCTAACCCCATGCTTCATGGTTTTGATTGGCTGATAAAACTTTTTTATCAAACTAATGGAAAAAAACAGGATACCGATTATCAAATTAGCTCGTATATTAATTATTAGAATATTTCAAGTTTAATTCTATTTTTAATTCTCATAAAAAAAATATCTCCTTAATAATTAAAACATAAAAATTATTATATTAACTTATTAAAATAATTATATTTTTTAATTTAAATCATTTTTCACACTGCATATTAATTTCTTTTGTTGTCTCGCCATTTTTCAATAAAAAAAACGTGAGAAATTAGTACTAGGTAGGTAGTATATGATCATAGAGTTTAGTGAACGCACACAAACAAAATGACTAAACAGATTTTTTACGAAATTGGGAGGAGGAAACCAAAGATATAAGTTATCTTACTATTAATTGTAAGAAATGTAAAAATTTGTTGATTTTAGTTTTTCAATTGATTAAGATTTATAACTACAATACGCTGCCGAGTTAATGATCATTAAGAATCTTTTTCTTTATAATATAATAAGAATCCTTATTGACTCAACCAGTAGGTATTGAAACTAATTAATAAATTAAATTATTTGTCAAAAAAGTTAATGATTGTTAATTTTTAATGCATAGAAGATATTATTGGATTAAAATTGATGCTCTACTCAGTACGGCATTTTTGTAATTAAAATTACACAGCGTATCCCCCTTGAAAATCTTAAATTGGCAGACACACAATGCACATTTTCTATTTAACCATGCAAATTATCTCAAATTATTAATTCAAAATCTAACTAAAATTGATTGAACACAAATCATATTAAAATGTTGGTTTCACTTCTTACACATTTATCAAAATCACTACAAATTAAATCCAATTAATATTTATCATCTTAAATAAAAAATTTTTAATCTATTTATCATCATAATATCGACTTACAATAAATTTAAAATTCACTCATCGCAGGTGTGGTGTGATTGAAGATATCATTGAGGGTGTCCATAATCCATCCCAATTGTATTTTCTCACACTTCCATCTTATTCGCTTCCATATCAAAATCGTTGTTTTGGATGTCCATAATTTAGGAAACGAGTTGATCATTGCTTTAAATCTCTTCATCATTTGTATAGTGAATCGTTCACTCACCTAACTTTTTTAATTTCGAATAGAATCAAACAAAATTTTTCAATTTGTCCTTTTTCACTTGCATTTTTTTTCTTTTCTTTTCTGTAATTTTTTTAACTTTAAAGTCTTTGTAACCTTTTTGAAATTCCAATAGTTTTAAATTTTGTGACTACAATTTTTAAAATTCCAAATTTATGCTTTTATTCTTGAGACGAATTATCGTATTTTTCTGAAAATATTTTTTTTATTTTTGGTTCCCTTCAATGGCTTTAATTATTTGTTTATGCTTTTTATCTCCCTAATATCTGAATTGATCTTTTCATGTTTTCATTTATATTTCTCGTAAGGGCATAAAATTCTATATTCCGTAACATCCAGTAGCAAACTTAGCCTTCCAATTTTGGGGAACCTCATGCCCCATGTTCATGGGAACATAATATTTAGTGCTATTAAAGGTTTAGAATAACAAACAGTAATTAATCTTCAACATGTGAATGGAAATACTTCAAAACAAAATAATAAATATTTATGGATAAGAAATGAATAACTCCTTGTTTGCGCGCCACATATCACTAAAACTTTAATTCCCGTTTTCCTGCTGAAAAACTAAACGTAAAATTCTAATAAAACGCAAAAGAATATTAAAATGCTTTTAATTGATAACAAAATTTAAGAGTACAAAATGTAGTCGCAGTTCCAATAATTTTAATATATTATAATGACTATGCTAAACAATTCACAGTAGCTAATAAAAATATATATCAGCAGCCTGACTTAAATCAAACACGAATAGACTAAAGAGCGGGAAACCGTGGTTCTAATCCTGGTTGCGTCAGATATGTGTTATGATCTAAGAAGTCCAAAATCGATCTGTAGACTATGAAATTTTTTTTCCAACCCGTAGTAGGCTAGCGTGGGAAGATATGGCCTAAACATATATTCAAAAATGGATGTAAACAAAAACGCTAATAAAGGAAAAAAATGAAAATATAACAGACATTTTTTTCCAATCGAAATATGCAGGTAAACTTTGAAAACTTGTTGCTAATCAGTAAGTTACAACTGATTGACACTGGCGAACACTAAACCCTGCTTGCTGATCTTGAACGCAGCTGGAGCAGTGAGAGATAATGCTAGGTTAGGTAAACAAAGCTAAACCATCCAGATGATGGAAAATTCTCCAAACTAATTCAAAAAACAAAGTGTGTTGGTTAAGCTTTGTTGTCGAACAACAACACAAAAATTGCTGCCAATCGTAGAAAATCGACAATAGTCGTAATCTGGCTCACCAAACTGCGCAGAGCTCATGCGTATATAGAATTTTCTAGATGTCACAGCTGTTTTGGCACAAATTTACAGGAGCCAGGCAATAGTTAGACCAACTGGTTACACACGAAACTATAACGACAAAACCAAAGATCTACGTTTAAGATCACAAAATCGACGATTCAAATAATACTTTTTCTATTTTGCGTCTAAAACAAAGTCATTACTGCCCGTTTGCACGACCTCGGAATAAATTTGACCCTTAGCTAAGCCGCCCTTTATCATAAGGGGAACTTAAATTCCCCAATAATAAACATCCTTACGATGTTAAGTGACACTTAATTCAGTGGTGCAACGCAATAAGTGACACTTATTGATTTATGGGACACTTAACACTTTAAGGATAGGTGGTGCAAACGGGCATACGATTCGCAATCGCGTATCGAAATGGATCCTAATATGAAACGCAATTTTTTGTTTTGTGAGGTTGGTGACAAAAATATCCATTCCTTTGGAATATGCCTACTCCTTTAAGAAGTCTTCACGATTTATTTTGCGGGGTGAATCACTCTCCATTTTTTCTTCTCAATTTTCTAGATTTTTAAATGTCTTTTGGCTTTGTTAACTATGTATATTCCTCAATACCACTATTTTTTGGCATTTCTCTCTTCAATTTGATACGTCCATCTCTTTGCGGTCGTTTATCACCTCGTCTAGCCATCTATCCTTTATTCTCCCTCTACTTCTTGTCTCACTAAGACTCCAGTTTATAACCTGCCTTAAAATGTTGTCTGTTTCTGTCCTTGTTACATGACCCAGCCATCTGATCCTATGCGCTTTCATAAATTTTACAATATTCTTCGTTTCTCATTGTTTCGGCTAGTTCAGCATTTGTTATTATTCTGTACTCGTTTTCTCTTATCTTCTTTAAGTCTGTAATCGCTTTTAATATCTTTTATTCAAATATTCTCAGTCTTTCTTTTTCTCTCTTGGTCAAATTCAGTATTTCTTACGAAGGTCTGATTTTCTTTCTTATAGATATACTCTTATTTTTCAATAATCTCTTGTTTGCGCGAAAAACTCTCCATCCAGCCTGCAGTCTCTCTTATCTCTAACAATATCTCTTTGTTTTTATTCAGTTGTACACCCATATATTTGAATTTTTCTACTTCCTCGAACTTTTAGTTCTTTTTAGAAATTTTTAAGTACATCTGGATATACATTGACAGATAAAAAGAGAAATTAATAAATAAAAGTGGAGCTGAGAGTTACAGAACTTAATCTAGAAATAAAAGAAAACAGGTTGAAATGGAGTAACCATTTAGAAAGAATGTCATCCGAAAAAATCCTTCTGAAAGCATGGCATTACAAGCCGAAAGGAAGAAGAGATGTTGCAACGCCAAGCAAAAGATAGACGCCAGAACAGGACATACATAATCCTAATATTTGAAGTGAAGAAGAAGAATTATTTATTTAAATCTTTAAATGATAAATCATCTGTAGTTGGGTTCGTTTGATGACAAACATTAACGTAAAGCTTCAAAAATTTTAGAGAGGATCCCAAGCCAGAGACGACCATTGCTTTGCAACTTGCGTAATAATTGGATGCAAACACGCGATACCGGGTTCAAATCCGGGGAAGGATAAAATTTTCTATGACTAATCTCCGTACTTTAGAAGGCACGTTAAGCCGGTGATTTTCCTGGGTTAGTGAATTGCCATCATTAAAATAAAAAACCCTGGTAAAATCACATCAGAAAGGCAAACCTAGCAAGTTACTTACCGGATGTAAAACAACTATCTAATATAAAATAACTATAAAATAACTAAAAATCCTAGTCAAAAAGTAGAATAAGAAGAAGTCCCCAAGCCTCTCCCTAACTTTGCCATTACTAGCATCAGTTTAATTTTTAATAATTTTGTACCAGATAATTTAAATCTTAATTTGGGGAGTTAATGATGTTTATCATGATTAAAAAGCCTGAGCACCAAGGATGCTGCTTGACTCCCACTTTATTTAAAATCTATATTAATGAAGCAGTAAAGTAATGGAAAAGGAAATGCCATAGAATGGAAACGCTGATATGGAACTACTCGACTTTCTATACTTTACTGTTTCCCCGACAATCAAGAAATAGTTGCAGAAGACAAACAGTACGCGAATTACTTGGCAAGGAACTAAGGGAAGAGTATGAAAAGTGAAGCCATGTAATAAATTTCAATTTCAATTGGAGAACCTGGGCAGGATCTGAAATTGGGATCAGAAGAGATTCGGAGATGCGAAAGTAGCAAAGCAGATATTAGTAACCATATTATTCAAAAATAAACACGTCACAAGAAAAATCGAAACCATGATCTATTCAGTGATATTAGAGAGCATATGCACGTACGAAGCAGAAATATGGGAGATGACAAAAAGAATCGTAGACCGTATGATGTATCTAAGCTTGAGCACATAAAAAATATGTAAAAATATGGCAAAGAATGGGGGTAAATGGAACAATAATAATCACCATAGATAAGAAACTATTGATATGGTACGATCACTTTCAAAGAAGGAAAAAGAAAATATAAGAGTGAGTACCTGCAGCAAGAAGAAAAAGAGGAAAACCGAAATTAACATGAAAGAAGGATGTCCAAAAATCAATGAACTTCCAAGGGCTAACAACATTAAAGTAGGTTTAAAATCCGATTGCATCAACGATTCCATCTAAATGGGGATCCGGGTGCAATCAAGTCAAAGATCGGACCTGAATGCTGGGGGGACCATTAAGAACTTGGATGAGATGATATTAGATGAATGATGATATAAGTATACAAATATACATTGATATTTAGGTGTAACATTTATATTGTTTAGTCGTAAAATTATATTTAATTTGTTATGTAAATTTAATTGTAAGCCATAAATAAATTTTAAATTACAAATTTAAAAGAAGTAATAAGTAAAGTTAAAATATTTTAACATTTAATGCCACTTTTAATTTATGATAATATTTTATATTGTAATCTGATATTTATAAATGTATAATTTAAGTAAAATAGTAATTTCATATACAATTTACAATACTTAATTATAGGAAATATTTAATTAAATGAAGTTAATGATGATCAAACTTAATTTCTAGATAATTACAAGACGAATTACATTTAAGGTGTGACTTTATTTATGCGTTATTAATTTAATTATTGTGTTTCAAACTTATTGCATCTCATCAGAGAGATCCGTGCGTACAATAATAAAAACGAGTTAAATGGTTTGCATGCCAGGAGTAATTATTCTTATCAGTTAATTGAAAATCTTATTACATGTGGGTAGTAAAATATTATGCTAATTTCATTATAGAATTTCTTTTTCAACCTTTCATGCTGGAAATATTTTTTTAAGCGAATTGAGTTTTCCTACCTACTTACATGGAACCATTTCACATCCAATTTTAATTTTAATCACGTTATAAATTTTTTATTGCATATTGGAGTTTAATAAAGCTAAAATTTTAGTATTTTATGCTAATTTTGTTGTCTGAAAGTAATAATTTTAGCTTTCGGTATTGTTTTTCAAATAATTACATTTAACAAAAAGACGTACTTGCATAGGAACTTGATTGGTCAGAAAGTTTCCTCCCCAACGTTTAATATAAAATCTTTAGAAAATTAAACATGAATCCTTCGAAATGGCTTATAAACATGATATGCAAATTATATATTTGCAAAATTTACCATAAAATTGTATATTTTTAAAAAGGTATACATTTTTAAAAAATGAAAACTGTTTTGCATTTAGCAGAACTGCAATTATATGTACGTAGATATGAATTATGTCATTGATTTAAAAGTAACCATTTGGAAGCTTTTAATCCAATTCGAAATAGGCAGGTAGTTCGATAAACAAAAAATTGTATTTGATAATTTTTATGAATTCGTGCAAAACGTTTAACTGTATTATAGTGGTTTTATAATTTCCATATGAGATGATGATGGTGGACGTCGCCATCTTCGTAATCTGCAAGCTGCTAGCAAAGTTGATTATAGTAATGAAACTGCAGACGTTTCTTGAATTCACAACCCAAGGCTCTGACTATAATCATTGACAATGTTTTTATAGTTTCTGTTCATCAAGAATTCTGATAGCACTTTCTTATTTCGCAGGGCAATAAAAAACAAACTGCTTTCAGCTTTTAGCTACTATTATACGCTACGAAGGATCTGTGCTATTTTTCATAAATGTGGGAAGCATAATTTTAATTTTTAGATGTTGTAATGCAAACTTCTGGAATATTTTTCAAAGAGTCAGGAGTCACAAATCTGTGGTTCTTGATGAAAATGCCGTATTTTGCAAAAAAATGTAAAAATAAAATGCAATTATTAAAAATCCAATCTAAAAAATATAACTTGGTTACTTGAAACTCAAAATGCTGGATATAACCTAAAATTTTGAGGTTAATTTCTCAATATTTTTGGATTTGCTTTCTATATATGACGTGGAATATAACAACTAATTTTAGTAATTTTAGTCCCAAGACAATAAAAAAAGAGTAAAAATTATACTTAGCATTCATAGAAACCCAAATATTCGACAATATAATTTTTTTGGTGTAAATATTTAGCTTCTGAATATTAAAACGTAAGTAGATTTACATGCCATCATACGTTTTTCTGGTTTAATAATGCAAATAATAATCAAATATTCCGATTTAAATATACAAAAGACATTGATTTATATTTCTTCCCATACCGAATATCTACTAATGTTATATTCTGAAATAAGTTGAAATAATTTGTCAACCTGCTTATTACGTGTAATAGAAACATGCATGGTTTTATTTAAATAATACACTGTCTGCTTCATTTCCCACCAACTTATTTATATTAAAGTAATATCTAGGTACGTGCATATCCACGGAAGTTGCAAGAACATAAAAATAAAATCTGTTATTTGTTTCTATTTACATGCATTATGCAATAAGAGTACATTGACAAACAATGAAAATATGTAATTAACGAATTACAGGTAGTTAGTGTATTGCATAGACCATAGAAAGTTTTGCTTCCGATCGTAAATTTCCTATGCCGTGGTTTGAATTCCATGTCTTGTTTACTGGAGCGATCACATTTGATAAGCTTAGTAAAAATGTTTTGGCTTGCAAACGTGCAAATCCTCAAATTTCCATTTAATTTTGGTCCTAAATAATGCTTCGAAATGTGAAGGTTGGATTCTCCGTTCCATCTTTTTGCATCTACACTATTTGTTTTAAGACACAATGTATTTCCCAAGTTTTCTCAACTGTGAAGTTGAGACTATTAAAAAACGGTTAAAAATTCAGCTTATGCAATAATCTGGAGCTATTTGGTCACATGGGGGTAATTTGGTCACTCATGATATCTTTTTTCTTAAATGTGTTTACTATTTTTCGTTTTTCTGTTTTTTGTGTTTTTGTTAACAGATAACTGTCAAATAAAATTGATCGATACCAAAAAAGTAGGTTTAAGAACATTTTCTTTCTTCTATTTCCAGTGGAGCCTCATTGTACAAGATACCACCAAAAATTTTGGGGATTTCCGTTAACCAGGTTGAATAATATGAAAAAAATATCTCGACAACCGTGGAAAAATGGTAAAAATAGTCCCGAAGAAGATTTTTTCTATTTTTGATTCTTTCAATTCTCCAAAAGATAACCAAGTGACCCCAATTTCGGGGTAATTTGGTCATCTTATGTTCCTTTTAAAAATTGTGGTATTGCTGATGATGTTAAATTATGAGTGATAAAAATAATTGTTAATGTTAGAGGTCAAAACGAGTAAATTAAAACATTTTGTGCTAATTATTGATTTATAATTCGCAAATTTTGTGCTTAAGAAAAGTGGGTGCGATAGATCAAAATATGAATTTACAAAAATTTAGGTTTTGAACTTTTTTTGAACTCAAACTCAAAATAATTTTGCAGTTTATTAGATCAATATGATGATGCTTTTTCCAATTTAGGTATTATTTATTTTACTCATCTGATGGTGTGAATTAAATTTTTAGGTGATAAATGGAATTTAAGCTGAGTACTACCACGCGCAACTTGCTCGGAGTTGTCGAAAATTTAAATAGGGATATATTGAAATAGGGATAATTTAAATGTAAGTCCGGGAGAGTTCGACCACTTTTTTGAAAAACTATTATAACTTTTTTGTTTTTTGAGTTAATTAATTTTTTTAAACGCTAAAGCATTGCCTAAAGGGTTTAGGTGATATATGATTCAGAATTTACAATATCATACAAACACAAAATTTTATTTTGAATAAAAAGTACAAACATGGTAACCGGTCGATCTCACCCGTATGTCCGGGTTAGACCGACTACCAGCTATGGGTGAAACCGACCTCAAAAAAAATCAAACTATATAACAAAAAGCATGAACGAAATTAGTTTTTATCAATTTTCTTTATCATTGTTCCGCATAATTCACAGAAATTCTTGAATTTCGAGCATCCATTATGAAGCCAACGTGCAGTTTACACATTTGATTCAATCATCATTTTTATTGGTTTTAAAAATAATTTTTTTCACATCCTATGCATTCATTTTCATCCTACTTTTCTACTGACGTTTGTAAATTGAGGGCATATTTATTAATCTGTAAAAATTTTATTTTATAATATATTTAACTTTTTCAATGGCTAATTCTTGTTATTTTCGTGCTCGTTCTCTCCCTGATTAATGTGGTCGGACTCTACCAAAGTCAAGGGAGAGATCGACCACCTCGTTAACTGGAAGACAAAAGAGAAACGACTGTATTTTTGACGATATGTTATACTGTTATGCATATTTTATCATCCAGTATCAAAATATGTAGTTTAAATAAACTTACTTGTTTTTAAAATATTACAAACAGAGTAAATAAGTAAAAAAACTATCAAGTTGTAAAAAAATTTTAAATTTAATTTATAAAATAACAATACTGTCACGACACGTCTTAACATATAAGTTATAAAAAACTCAATCAATCTCATCAGATATGTAAGACACAGAGTCTTATCTTACTTTGTTCTTGATTTATCCGTACTGGTCGGTCTCTCCCGGTGGTCGTTCTCTCCCGGACTTACCCTACCAATAAACTACTTTAGGTCTGTAGTAAATGATAATAATAATCTAATAAACCGATAAATTCACGAATAATATTTTTAAAAAGCATAAAATTATTATGTAGTACTTGCTTTTTATGAAAATAGGGATGGTTGCTAGATTTAAAAATAATTAAAATTGATTTTACCATAAATATTGGAACAGTAGATTTGAAGGAACTTTTGGAAAGTTTATTTAAAGAGCCAAATATACAAACATCTGTCAAATTTCAACTTGCGCGGATATTTTATAAGCTAACCGATTTTTACAAATTTTTTCCCCAAACTAATAGCAGATTTTAGAGTCCAGAGTCTTAAACAAATTTGTTTGTTCCGTAGTTTGGATTTTACTCTAACTTGGAGAGACGTACGGTTTTTGCAAAGACTATACTTTGCTTTGTACCATACACAGGAAATCTGTTTTTAAATTTTAAAAAGTTTAAATGTTAAAAACAGAAAAATCTGAAGCGTTAAGGAGGATAATTATTAGAAAAGTAGGGTTAAGTGTTACTTAAATGACATTTAAATTAAATTGTAGATATTTTCTCATTTGCTGTTTTTTGAATTTTCCAAAAACGAAAATTATTCTTGTTAGGAAACGAACAAAAGTTATCGTTTCAATGCCAAATTAACATTTGATCTGTCAGAAGCGATGCAGAATAGGCTAACTGAAAATTTTCGAGTGGGAAAAGGTAGCTTGTTCCTTGTATTGCTATTGCTCGATTTTAACTGTAACATCCAGATGTACAAATAAATCACCCCTACGCGTTCGCCCCCGAATTGCTTTTGCATGTTTTACCTCTTTTTGAATATGTCACACCCGATGTCATATAGGTCGGTCGACATACTCATTGTTGCAAATTGCAGGGTTAAGACATATAATTTTAAACTGTTGGCTTCAGCATCCGGATGTTGCAAAAGGGTTCCTTTATATCAACCGGAAGTACTAGCAAATTGAATTAATACTTAGCAATTACCAGAACTATTCTTCGTCTTAAGAAGCATTTAGAACACTGCGGGGGGCATTCAGTGACCGCGTGCCTGTACCATTACCGCCCTGGGATATCGCGTGGCCGACGGTTATCACCAAGCAGCTGCAAGATTTATTATTTTATCCTAATAATATAATGTTATATGTATTTATTATTTTAGCAGGAAGTCCATTAGTTTGAATTTGTCACACTTTAGCAGTTGTCAAAGGTTACGTAAGGGGATGAATTAACAAAATCTGCTTAAGATAAAAGTTGTTGGCCAATCACATTTCAGTACATAACCCAATTTTGTTTCAAATAATAAAAACGCCAAATCTATTAATTTATTTACTACGTATATAGGGGATGATTACACAGGAAACGTGAATTAGGTATAACTAATAGATAGCCATTTCTTTATTAGAAACGATAACTTTAATATGATTTTGTATATGTATGTATACGAAAAAGGTGTATATGATGGCTTCTACCTGACTTTGGAGGATGGAAGTTGCAATTTGTTAAATTTTTAATACCCTGTCGGCGTGATTTAGTTTTTGTGGCGCCACCGACTCAACGCGGCACTTTTGTTTTAGTTCTTGGTTTAATTATTTTTTGTTAATTTTATGACCTGTCTAGCTTACAAAATTTTTGCAAATTACTTTTGCTTTTATTAAACTGCAAAAAATGGCTTACTTTAACTTAAACAGTTAATTATTGTTTTTAATTCTATTTGACTGATTTCAACTTCTTTATTTTGGAACTCTCATTTTTATGACCCGTTCAAAATTATCTGTTCAAATACTACCTCTTCAAATTACATGTTTGGTCAATAATAATTGGTAAACAATTTTTATCACATTTATTTGTCCTTGCCGAAATTCGAGCAAATACTTTCAGTGTGTTAATAATTAAGGATGGAAGAGGATTAGCAATATCCTTACATCACGCCTTTATGGTGCTATAGCAGAAAAGTGAAGACCACACATATTGCCTTTTAAAGGTAACATGTGTTTCCCATAAAAAAATATTAGAATCAGGTTATAACTAAGTACAATACTTTCATAAAGTTATGTATTGATATTGCTTTTCTCTTGAAAGGTACCATCAAAGGATGATTTAATTACTACGTTACATTGTTTAAGTTCAACATTAATATAAAAATCAATAAATTATAGTTGCTTTTGCGAAAGACTACAAATAATTTACTTTTAATATTCACTTTAACGTGGTTAATGCCCCGTGGTTCGTCACCAATAAATCTCTACATCAGGACTCTGGTGTTCCTTTTGTTTTAAAAGAGGCTAAGTGCGCGAGTGAGAGGTATCTATCGCGGCTCGAACTACATCCTAACTCTCTTGTAGTAGACCTATTAACCAACAAAGACATAGTGAAGCGTTTGAAACGAATAAATCCACTCAATATAAGTCGTAGATAACTGTGTTGTGTTTCAATGTTGATTGCAGTGATAGGCAATGTAATATTATTAGGTTTTTAATGTAAGATACTAATTAATGCTTGAATTGTTAATTTTGTATTATAAACCAATCGATTATTGCTCACGAGCAGATTTCGAATTTGTACATGGGAGTTAAATAATAAAAAAAAATTCACTTTAAAATTTGAAGGAAAATATTGAATCCCATATAACCGTATAATCATACATCGAGAGGGGGGACTAAAATATTACAAGATGTCCAATTATAATATGTTGAAGTTCACAAGGAAATTGGGTTAAAAAAGCAAGCAACAAGAAAAATGCCAATCCTATCAATCACGTTTGAAAATGTTCAGACTTTTGATGATGATTAATTATTGTGTATTATCCTGAATTAATGAGATAAAAACATCGATTAATTTATTCTCTAATTGTTTCAATATATCGTGAGTACTACGAGAAAAAATAGAAAACCTACTATTAGTATTTTCACCAAAAAATTTATAATAAACGGATAGTTTTGTAATTAACTAAAGATTTGCGATCACATGTACCCCACTCTCCCCTATACACAATGGCATATAATTAGGTTATCTATAATGAAACCATTTGGTTTATTTAAGTCGTAATTAAAAAATAATTGAACCTTTTATATACTCTAAAGACGTTTGTTTGCCATGCAGGTAACGCAATCATCTGCAAATATGCAAGGTGCGGTTGCAAATCCGAAAAAAGGTAAACTTTCTTTTATGACTAATCTTTGTTCTTCATAAGGCACGTTTAGCTGATGGTCTTCCTAGATTAATGAATTTTCATTATTAGCATAATAACCACTGTTACAGGCACATCTAGAGACTAGCCTAGCAAGCTACCTATCAGACGTTAAGCAATTTGTATGCTCTCAGATCTAACACTGCCAAAGAAACAAAGCAGATGTTGGAAATAACAAGCTTTAAGGCTTAAATCAAGAAAAAGAAGAAGTAAAAATGTATGAGATAGTGAGATCTCTCTTATGATGATTGAAATTAATTTGTAGGGTCTTGATTTGTGTCGTGTCGATTTACGTTGCAACAAAGGCTTCACAATTTTTGATTCAATTTGCGTTTTTTTATATAAAACAAATGTGATTTGGCATCGCATACACAATCTTTTAAGTGTAAATTTTTCATTGCGTATTTTGTTTTTGGTTATATTTTTACAATTTTTCAATTGTTTTGTTATTTTTAATTTTATGTAGAATTGAAACTAAATATTTGATGGTTTTTTATTTCTGAAATTTAAAAGATAAATAATTTTAATTTTAAATACATTTATAAAATAAGAGAGACCGGGGGTGGTTGTAACAATTTTTCAGTTTTTTATTCTTTTTACGAAATTTAATTTATAATTTCTGATATTTTAATTCACATATCGTCAGATTAATGCTTTGGGCATTTTTCTTTTTATTTTTTAATTATTAGTTGCTTGTTCACTAAAAATGTTGCTTCTTCTTACTCTAGCATAAGGCAAAATGTAACAAGAATGAAAACACAGTAATAACTAATAAATACACAGACTTTGCTACAGATGTACTTTTTGGTGGGATCATGAAAATTTGCCATAAAAACGTTAAGTATAGATACTTAGTAAAATACTGTCGTAAGTCAAAAATTATCACTTTTAAGTTACGCACACCAAAGTTTTATAAAACTACGCTTCATCTAACAAAATATTGTTTTGAGTCAATTTCACATATTAAAGGGTTAAAAACCACGTAAATCAATTTTTATTAACAGTATTTTAAATAGGTATAGGTACCTATATTAACAAATATTTTAGTTAATGTGTAGATTCAACAATCCGTTTTGTTCCTTCAACAAAACTTGTTGCTGATCTAACAAAATTTTTTCCAACTACTTACATAATTATTAGCTAACAGACAGTATTAACTATTTTCGTGTTAAAGCAAATCACATTTATTTGTTAGGCGTTTGTGTTAGAAGAACAAACACATTTTTTAGCGTGTAGTAGACTTAAGTTTGTTACTGACCGCCATACATTTATTAGGATATAATTATTTAATAATTTTTAGTATATTACTGAAATACTAACAAATAATTATACAAATAATTATAATTAGTAACTAACATTTACTACGAATGTAACCAAATTGATCAATGGGTGCTCAAATATTCAATATTATGAAGAGCTTACAATGAATCTATTTCGGATAAATTTCAAATGACAAAAGAAAAGCAGTTTTTCTTGAGAAACAAACTGAAGTCTCTGAAAATAAAACAGATCCAAACTGACAGGATAAGTTACTTAAACAACGTGGAATCTAAACCACGACATATATTATTTGTTCTTTATGTAATTTTTAATTTTACCTAAATGTATTTATCAACCCAAATCTAGGGTGTACCAATAAGGCAAATTCCGAAAATTCAAAATCTTCCTTCTTCATCATCGCAACTCTTTAAATTAAGCTTCAACTAATTTTTCCTTAACTAACTTAACTTAACTCCTTAACTTTTAATTATCATACGGATAATTGAATTATATTGAAGAAAACTATCCAATAATTAGTGTTCGTGTTTAAATTCAAAAGTGATAGATAATCTTGAGATTGTATTATGATTAAAAATTTTATAAGAAGGCGTTTAGGGTACGTAAACCTATTAATCGGGCACTGTTGTTGTGACAAGAACAAGAAATAAAGATTGTTAAGATAAAATGGTTGTACATACATATATGTAGTTTAAATTTAATATAAGTAGTTTAATGATATGCAGTGCTCCTCCCCCAAAAGAGGATTGGTCCCAGACTAGAGTACTGCAGGTGTGGCATTGGCACGCGAACTTCTATTTTCACTGTATATTTATAATTTTTCAAAACAAAAACTGCAATTTCAAAAGGTAGGGCTTAGGGCCAGTCTTCCTAATCAAATCTAGGAAATAATTATTGCTACGCTCGGTACATCTTAGTAGATAGATTATCTGCTTGAAGTGTAAAATGAAATTGCTTTTATAAGCGGTTTAGGTACCTATATTAAATTAACATTGAAATGCATTATGAAATATTGGACAAATTAGAAAACATTGTTACTAAAATTGAATATTAAATACAATATCAATCTTAAACTCTAATAATCTACCCCCATGTAAGGGAAGCAAGCCACTTTAAAGACTTCAACAATTAAATAATGTTCAATTGTTTTTTGTGCATTCAAAATAACAAAATTGGTACCGCAGAGGATAAAAATGTTACTTATTTATAATAGATAAATTATTTAGTATCTATACTCGCGATAAAAAATTTCTTATGTACCTATATTTTTGGCAACTGCCCATAAATGGAGGTATGGTTTAACGTGGATTCCGAAACACGGCACAAGAAGTTTAGAAGTATTAGACAGAGTTTTAATTCATAATTTTTAGATTAAGAGTCTTAACTGCATTAAAAAACTTTTGCTTTAAAGTAGCACAATTTGGATTTAAATAGTCGACAAATCGAAATTGTGTTAAAAAGATGTTCAATTGTGCTAAAAAAGTGTACACAATTTTAATATAATTTAATGTAAACCCAATAGGATGAAAGTTGTGGAGAAATTAGGTTTTTCACAACCTATAGCAAATTGACAGTTTCTTTTTTACAAATTTGTTTGTTAAATGTAAGAGTTAATAATGTAGACCGTCCAAGTAATTTTATTTTAGAGTTAATTAGCCACAGTCTGACTAGGCTTCTAAAGATTTGTATTTACGTGTACTCCACTCTCCCCTACTCCTTTAGTTAATCTCGGAAAGTAAGTTCTTTTACTCAAAAATGGTTGACTAACTTTAAAAATACTACAAAAATATTGCTTGAACTTTCACATCACAATGTGAAAACTTCAGCAAACTTTAATAAACGAGCTTATCTATGGTTTAATATCCTGGCGAATCCTTGATGAAATCAGACACCTAACAATATTTGAGTTTTATTTTTAAATAATTCACAATGCGAATAATAATTTAGTAAGTATAAAAATAAGATACGAGATAAACAGGTTACTTAGAACTTTTAGCAAACGTGGAATCCGAACCACGGTACAAATAATTGTATGGCTATTTAAACCTATTGTCGCTATCAAAATGTAAAGGCGTATTTAATAATACTATTTGGTATAACATAAAAAAGTTTTGTTATCGAAGCAAAACACAATTTTGTAGTTTTAACTAAAATATTTGTTGTCATTACAAAATATTTGTCACGACAGCAAATTCTTTTTCTGGCTACTGTTTATTATGTATTTTTGCATTTTGTGGTAACTTATTTACCAGTGTTATTTTTTTAATATTTTATCATTGACCTCGCCGACACTTTAGTGCAAAAATATTTTAGGTTTAGCTATTATCCTTTTAGCTCATTACGTCAATATGGAAAGTGAAAAACTAACAGTTCTAAAAACAATTTTTTAAAATAATTTTTTCAAGACATAGAACAAAAGGAACTTAAGAGTATGGTCAGATATTAAACTGGCTAATACTATAGTATATAACCTCTTTTATGTCTCAAAAATGTTAAAAATTGAGGATGGATCGAAAAAACTTAATTAGTGCCTCAAATTTTAAGATCTTATAAAAATGTAATTGCAAAACAATTGTTGTTTAGTGATCCGACAAAATACGATTGACATTACTTAATTTTAACTAAATTTAACTGGATATAAGTTTGAATTATTTATTAAGGGTACTAGTTAAAATCAAATGGAATTGAGCAGTTCAAAATCAGAAACCTGGAAAACCAACAAAATATTTCTAGTCCAAAAATGCCTGTGATAATGATCATTAATAAACTCATTTAAAAATAATTACAATCAATTTATTTTGAGTATTCCCAAACTCCTGTTCAGTGGCGTAACTACCAGAAGGCAATCGTCTCCGAGTCCAAAATTCGTGAAGGCCAATCACGTTTATCTTAATTTTGAATGTAATTATCAATAAGATGGATTATGTCATTCTCATTATAAATTATTTTATCACATTTACGAAGAAGTTCATCATAATTACCATTAATGCAATCATCAATAGGATGAAAGAGTACGTCATATAAATGATATTATTCATCACATTTATGATCAAGTTCAACATAACTGAAGAGGCAAGTGGATGAAAAAGTTATGTATTTTTTGAAACAGTTCGATTTTGTTGTCGATGAAAGAGTTAAGTGCATAATATGCAACTAATTCGGTTAGCATAATGGCATTGCTCTCGTTATTTTAGGAGATATAAAATGATTGAAGGAACTAAGTCGCGTTAATTCTCAAGAATGCTATAGTATAGAGTAATTTTTTATGCGATTAAATTGTTAACGATTCTTGTGTGTTTGATTTCTAAATGTCATCAACTCGCGACCCTTCGCATACCGCTATTGCAGTAGCTGCCCGGATGATCATTGGTCCTGCGTAAAAATAAACAAAGTTGGTGGATTTTTTAATCTATTAATTTTGGTTTAACGCAGACCGCGTTTTTCTTTTGGGGAAGATAAGGAATTCGTTATAATAGAAGGAGCTATGTACATATCTATAGCCCTGTTATCTTTTGCAAAACATTTGAATTTTATTATCGACTTTTTCATACATCGCTCTGTTAGATCGCTCTTAGAAATCGTTTTGCGATGATTTTGTGTCTTCATTCTTACTAAAATCAATTTCTTAATGTATAATTTAAATGATTATATACCTACTCCTTTTTAAAAAATTTCCTTATTGAATTTTGAAAACTATTCGCCTCCTAAAGATATTGAGCTTGATAAAATTCACGTCAAAATAGGAAACATAGCTCCAAAAAAATTTAAACTATTTGCGAGGAATCACCATTTATCCTAGAAGAACATCGAGGATTTTTTAAAATTTTACTGATGAAGCACCGACCGTATATTCAGTGATTCTTTTAATATAACCTATCATCAAGATATTAAAAGGAAGAAAGAGTTATGTATAATGTTGTGGAGCCAACCATTGACATTTTAAAGTTTCCACAATCGAGATTCTAACTTTATATTTTTTCAAGTTTGAGATTATTTTGATTTACTCGAACGAATAGAAATTGTTTGTTTTCAATTATTATGTCGAACTAGTGGCATGCAGAAACGTGATTTTCATAGGTGGGATATTGTCCTAAAACCTAAATGAGTTAAATCAATCAAAGATGGCAAAGTGTTTAATTTCAGTAATTTAATTTTTTTTATAGATGTTTTGTTTTCATACCAAATTGTAAATAAATGTAGTGCGGAGGTAGCAAACTGTAATCGTTGGTACGCTTCAGAACTACAAGATGGTGCATTATAATTTATTGTGTGGTGGATTTAAAATGTTAATTTGGTAATGAATTTTTCAAATTAGGCTGGCAAAGTTAACCAATGGGCGCTCGACACGATTTCCAAAAACCTGAACAAAAAGGAAGTGAAAATTTTGTAGGGAGGAAGGAAGGTTGCTGATAGACGAGCTGTGTGGGAAGTCGAATACGCAACCACCTCGTAGTAAAATTTGGATGTTTGGCAAATTTAATTATTTGAAAATGGTTTGCAATAATATTAAGCAACTAGAAAATGACTGTAAGTGTAATGGTGATTGTGTTATGGGTTACTGATGAATTATGAAAAGATTAGTAAGGAAGATTTACCTGTTTGCTGTAGTGTGAGGCCATCGACAATTTTTTTTCAATTTATGGACATAGGAAGTTCATCCAACTCAATTTGATCTATGTGAAGTCATCTTATTGGTAATTAGCATCTTAATTAATTTAATTTTTGTGATTCCAACAATCATTTTTGATATTTTCGACGAAATGCACTTGAACAATTTGAGGTTAAACACGATGCACGTTATGGAAAATTTGAATCTTCGTATGCATTTAATAATTAATTTATTGCACTTTGCTAATTAAAATCACTGCTGGAACTTTGATAATCACTATTTTAATTTATTCGGTTAAGAAGATTAATTTACGGAAGTGTTTAATTTGCGACGTATTTGGATGTGTGCTGCACATTTATGATTAGTGGTTACGAGTAGGTTACTGCTACCATAATTTTTGAACTGATTTATTTGGCGCCAGATTTAAAAATGAAAACAATATATTTATTTGTGTAAAAATTTATTTCAGATTTATAAAATTTTTATTAAACGTTTTAATTGTCTTACAAGTTGTAGAAATTGTTTGATGGTTAAATGTGTAAATTTGTAGGACAATTGAGCATAATTTTTGGTTTTTCAACTGCGTTGAATGAGGTTTAACGATAAGATTACGTTTCATTTGTTTAATCAATTTAAAATTAATAATAACATTCGTCTGATTAAATTGCTATTCATTCTCTGTACGATTTTGTTTTATTTAATAGTGGAAATTTTGAAATCTCTCTTGAACTCGCTTCCTGGGAGAGCCTCCTATTGCAAACTCTGACAAATTGGGCACGGACCTTAAAGAGTTGTTCGTCAGAACACGACAATACATTACATCAAAGTTTTGGAAAAAACTTGGTGATAGCTAAAATTTCTAAATTCACTTAAGGCTGTTCTCTCGCAACCACTATTTTATTTACAATTTTCTTACTTTATTTTTGAAAATAACGAGTTAAAATTTTTACAGTATGTCTGAAATTTTATTTACAATATTATGTCGAAGCGCTTTTATGGCGAATAAATAAATCGCAAAAAATAAATTTTGTTTAATTCTGTTTCGAAAAGTCGTACTTTGTGATATCCAAATGAGTGTGGAAAGTACTACTTTACCGCACTAGTGTGGAAAAGTAATTACTTTTCCGCACTCTAACACAAGTGTGCGGGAAAGTGTGTGTCTCGGCTTTAAATTCACGAACTCGGCCTTCGGCCTCGATCGCAAAACTCAGCCTCAAATGGAAAATTCTCAGTTTTCCTACCTAGTATCGAAAATAGCTATTGTCTTTCACATTTATGAATATGTTCATCAAAATTATTAATGCTATCATTAATATAATATCACGATTTGAGGGATCTTTTTCATATTTATGTAGTACAATTTTGTTCGTAAAATACAATTTTGCAAACATTTTTGAAAAACTTGTTTATCTTTTATGATGATTGTTTCATCACCACGATAAAAAGAAATTAATTAAATGAAATTTATTGTATTTGTAAAATGTACAAACTGTCCCTATTAAATATTATCTGGTTGTTTTCGTCCATTAATTATTATCTATTATTTTTTGTTTTTTTTTTGAACAATTCAATAAACTATATTGTTTTTTTATTTTAAGTCGAAGTTTTGCGAAACTTTATTGTTCGCTTTATCAAGACTAAAAATTAATTTAATTTAATTTAAGAAACCAAAATTTGTATAGGTACTTCTTATTGTTAAAAAATACCACTCTATTTTATTAACACCTCATTTACTTACATATCTATTTTTGTAACTTAACATGTCCGTTCAATCAATTAATCATCAATAGTGTAAAGGAGTAAGTCTTATAAATGATTTTGTTTTTCACATTTATGAATATGTTCATCAAAATTCTTATTTTACATTTTTTTTGTATTGGTTCGGGAAAACTTAGATACATTTCTATAGTTACCATCGACCAATTTTTCCAATGTTACCAAAGAGAATTTGTCTATGTTACCTACAGTTTTAATTGTTATAAAATCACCAACCCATTTTTTACACAAATCAATTTTTGCTATTTATTACACTAATTTACTCGGAGTGATATAACAAACAAACCTAACATCACGACGGCAAAGAAATAAAACTTTAACCTTGTGTAGAGTTTATCCGGGTAGAGCTAGATGTGCAGAAACGCAAATCTGTCCGGTCCGTTTACACTACGACATTCTCTTTCCACATCTACTGCGCAAGAAATTGGAACTGTACATAGTAATGAAATGACATGTTTGAAGAAAAACCAAATTATTGTTCTATATTTAATCAAAATAATTATAGCAAAAAAACAAAACAGAGAAATATTTAGTGTTATTTACATACAAATTGCTGGCATTAACAATGAAAATATTGTAATATTTATGTAGCATTGATTGCCGCCTTTGTGCATAAAGAAAAAATGCTGTTAAAAATGATATGAGTATTTATTACTATTCGGTTTCAAACCAATTTTCAATTACCAATTTATGAAATTACCGCCCACCACCTAACCATATTTCCACAGGTGCAGTGTATTTTCTCATGTAAGTAATTTATAATTTTATTATTTATTTAATGTTAATTATCCCCAGGAATTATTAAAAAGAAAATGATTAGAAGATAATAATAACAAATTTATTTCATCTACAGTCGAACTTCGCTAATTCGAAATAGGTATGAAGGAAAGTCTGAGGAATTAAAAGTTTAAGTTATAACTTAATATGGAATCAATTGATTCCATTAGTGTGACGTCAAAACACCTAGATATAGGTCAGCCATATACAAAAAAAAATATCTTTGGTATGTTTGGCTTCCATTTAAACGTTTTTATTTTATTCCACATTGTGAATTTGCAAAATAAGTTTCTGATGGCAAAGAATTTACGAGTTTGGCATTATCAAGGTTGCCGAAATCGTACCACCGTGTTGCCTAAATCGTACTATCTATTTAAGTACTTATATCGCACAATTTAGTCAAAAATAGTCTGGCTTAAGAACTTATGTACAGTCATGAATTCAAAAAAACCCATTATTATTTTTTTTAATGAAAGTACTACAACATCTCAGTAATATTTTGTGAAAGTTTCAAGTCGATCGGAGTAAAACTCGCAAAGGTACAAGCTAATAAGAGTAAGAATTATTATGAAACTTATATCAAACGGAAAACTTCAGACGTGTTTAACTCAAAACTACATTTTAGAAGTCCGTGCGTATAAAATAACTCAAAAACTACTGAATCAATCATGATGAAATTTTACTCACGTTTTAAATATACATGATTCTCAAGAGAGAACGATTACTTTTTTCCTTTTTCATTTCTATCTCTTTTTACAAGTAATTATAGGTCAATTTTTTGGGTAAAAATCGTCACTTTTATTTCAACACCATCCCAAAAATGGAAATTTTTATATTTTTTAAAATGGATTTGTTCAGTCTGGAGATAAACTAATATATTAACAAAATCTTTTTACTTTTTTCATTTTGGATAATCCTGTAACGTGTTATCTTGGGCACCGCAAATTTTTTTTTAAAGCGTTTTCGAAAATCTACTACCAGTAGTTTAATTGTCCACATTTTGTAGAAGTAAAATTCTAAAATGTTCTTTAAATGTTGCTATTTTATGTAGAAAAACTTTCAAATAAACACATCTTTAAATATTCATAACTTAGAAAAAACATCTAAAAAACTGCTATTTTTTGACCTCATGACTGTACGTAACCCCTTAAGAATAAATAGAATATTCCATTTATGATTTTTGTAATATTCTTTTATTATTTAATATTATCATAAGAAGCAAAAGTTGCATTAAAAAGTTATTGAGGTAATGACATTTTAAAATTAAAATTAGAAAACAATAAATGAAATCAATATAAAAATATCAATTTCGCATGAGAGAATGACAATTAGCTTGAGCGGGGTTGTCACCATTCATGATTATTGTACTGTAAATATCGAAATAACGCATCCCAAAATGCAAGGGGATATCGGATCACACCACATAGGGTTATATTCAATGAATATTTCGCACTGCCTGGCTATTTAGAGATCAATGAGCGGAAAATTTATTCCGAGTCATCAAAGCTTTGTTGTTCTATGGGAAACGCTGTGACATTTAATGTCATTGTAAATATTAGTTTATAGAGATTTCCTATTATAAAAGAGAAGCACTCGTTAACACTATAATATCTGCATATTGCATCAATAGTTTAAATACCAATAGTTCAATTTAGTACCTACTAATAGCCAATTTAAGCTTTAAAATTATGTTTATTTTTTCAAATTTTAATTATTTTTTATTTAATAAAATGAACAAAAAATTTTGTAATGTCTACTAAAACTTTTTGTAGGTAGGTATACAAATAACGCACTCCAATTAAAAATCAAAAGGTAAATTTTTTTATGTCAATAAAACACGTTTGCCTATTCAAAAAATATTTTTATTAATATAATTCTTAAATGATACGGTATTAAAGTTAATTATTATTTATAAGAAGTATATTTTATATTTAGTTATACTTCAATTATATCCAAAGCAATTTTTGAATTCCATATTAAGATATAATAGCGTAATGATATAGTTTATTGGATGTAATGTGTATCGATGAAGAAAATTGCTAAAGAAAAAATTAAGAATTTATAAATCTAGATAATATTCTCATACTAAAGAATTTCGTATAACCTGTTATAAATATACAAATGTTACTAAATATTTATTTCTATTTTAGTTTGATTTACTGTACTCGATGTTAAAAAAATTTAAAATGATAATCAATATTTTTAATCCAATTTGAGTTTGAGTAAAATTCTAATTGATCCATTAAAAATTATTTGTGGGTCGAATCCGGTCCGCGGGCCGTAATGATTTTGGTACCCCTGGCGCAGAATATACAATAAATTTACATATGCATTGAATATACTGCATTTATAAGTGCATGTGGTTAGAATTTAAGGTAAAAGAATTTTAAAAGTTTTGGACAATTGTTAATTTAAGTGTCAGTAAGGAACACATGGTAAATAGCAAAATGGTTTTTTTTACTTTCGGTAATGCTTAAAAATATTTAAAATAATTTTGCAAAAAAACTTAATCGCAATTTAGGTAATAAGCTCGATGGTCACGATTTTTCCATGAGCGATATGAAATTGCACATGGAATGTTTCTCTATGTTTAAAATGATACACGGTAGCTGAAAAAGATATTGCTAGGTAATCAGCAAAGCGTGTGATGTACAATATTTTGACATTTTGTGTATAAGTTTTTGGGAAAATTATATATATTTTAAAATCAATACGTTTACCATACGTTTTTATGCTTTACAATTCAGCATAACCTTAGTACTTCACTTTGAAGGTGTCTGCTTTGCTGAAAATAATTTAAATTTGCTTTTAAATTACAGGACTTGGCCGACGTTCGGCGCTTCGTGATCACGACTTATAGTCGTGCGATGACAATTGTTACAAGATATTTAGTATAAATATTTCTTGGAAAAAGAATTGGACAAGTAGGAGTTAGTTTTACATATGGGTACCAATATGGGATAATCTAGTTACATATTTTTTATTCAAAATAAAAAAAAAAATGAAGCTGATATAAATATATCATCGTCAATTACATCAAAAAGAAAATATTGCTGAAACAATGTTGTGGCCGTGTTTTTGTTAAAAGACCTAAATGTTTTAGTACCACAGTAATACAGGAAATCACACAGAAATTGCCCACGATTGATCTTCATTATTGACTAATAACAAACAGAGCAATTAGTGAATGAATCAACCCCACAAAGCAAAAAATTATACCAAAATATATCAAAAGATATCACAGCGTATCATTGATTGGTTCATGAAATTGCTAAGAATTATATAAAACATAAAACCAATCTATGTGAAAAATTAAAGGTGAATTCTTGCAAAATACTGAAAAATAGTATAAGAAATGCAATGCCCAAGGAAAAGCTGAAAATAGTAAGAAAAATTAACAAAATTGCTTAGAACCACAGAAAATCTTATTTTACGATGAGAGTAAAGCATCTTGGAAGAAGAATAGTTACGAAAACAGCCAGCCATCCAAAAACCATAAAAAGAAAAAAGAAGAAAAAAAATAAACAATTTTTGTTAAAAGCAAACTTTTTATCAAGATTGAAAAATATCATATTAATCCGTAAAAGAATAATTAATTAACAAATTAAGTTGTTTGAGCTTTCAATGTTGAATATTTTAGAAAACATCAGCAATACAACAGTTGACAAATATAATTAATAGATATATTAAAAAATCTACGTTCATTTTTTTTGCTACTAAACATAAAATTAAATTCCAAAACTTTAAGAGTTTACTTCAATATTTCGATTTAAAGTCATCAAAATCTTTTCTTAGATTTAAAAACTTAATTTTTTATGGCGTTTATTGAAAATAATAATTAATAATAATAATGTTTGAAATTTATATTTTCTAATTCATTTCCAGAAATATTGTTGATCGATTTGTTCTAAACTGACAAGAGGTTCTGTTATTTCATGCAACAAAACTATTAGTTGTCACAAAAGTTTTTCACTACAATTTTAAAAAATCTAACTATAACATTTTCAAAAATTTTGTTTTTTCATGCTATTTTGAATAATCTGTCATTTGGTTGTGTCTGTACGTGACCCATCCATCTTAGTCGTTGTGATTTAATTTCTTCACAAAAATCACATATTTCATATTTTTGCCGCCTGGGACAGTCACTTGGTTTCGCTTTGTTTGGAATATATTATTACCTCAGGCCAACAGTTATTTTGGTGTCAGGAGTATTTGGAGCTGATTTAAAATAAAGATGCCCTGCATTCAAATATGGCGTTACTTTTTGCATACGAGCTCACATTTGTAAGATATCCCAAATAACGTTTTTACCTGGGAAATGCCTGTAAATTGTTTGCCAGTCACTGACAGGCAACTTTCAGCCATTTCCCAAAACGGTCTTAAGTGAGTGTATAAATACACTTTATTTTGAGTTTTTTTTTATTGAGTTAAAACACACTGATCTAAAAAAAATAGAGCAGATAAAGAAAAACCGATTTCATCTTTAGATTCGGCTCCCCAAATATAGCTCAAATCAGTTCTAAAATCCTAGGCAAAAAATGTTTTTTTTTGTAGGTCTATGTTATAAAACAATACTGCGAAATTAAGAACACTGCAAAGTAAGACAAATCGTTCCTACTAAATATAGGACTTTAAATAATTTAAAATACAAAACACTTTAATTTAAATTACAAATTAATATAACATGACTTGCGACAAATGGAATACAACTTAACATAATTAAATTTAAAAGCAGCTATTACAAATAAACGTGGGTTTTATTATTTCCAAAAATATATTCAGCATTCTTCCAGAATCAGTTTCTATGTTTTAAATAAAAACTGAATTTAATTTTGTATTGCAATTGCTTCAGAAAATGGGGTAAATGTAATATAACCAGATATCAATTAGCGAAGTGCAAATTTCAATTAAAATTAAAATGTTTGCTGTTTGGTACTTTTTGTACCTGAATATCATCATCATTAAGCTTTTTACGTTCTAAGTAGACCATTGCTTTTCCCTTTTTGGGAATTACAAATCCGATTGGCAAGGTGGATTAGTTCTCATATTTCATAGTTCACATAAATCAATATTAATTTCACCACACTGTGTGGATGTCCACTGAAAGGCCGAGCTAAGAAATTCTGTATAGTCCGCGACTTGAACCCAGAATTTCCGCTCTGTACTCAACCAGCGGTCACATCACTCCACGGCTGTGGGTTGTACCTGAATATATAAAATTAATTTAAAACTTAAAAAAGTAATCCAACATTTTCCTGGATGACTTTAATTTATGTAGTTCTAAGGATGTAGAAATAATGCGATAGATAAATTCTAAAAGGTAAGTGTCGCTGGCTCTCCTAAATCGAATTTTAGAGTGAAATTGGTGTCAATCGTTAGTGCCTAAAAGAGCTTCCATTTTGAGCCACAACACCGTCGCAAAAGTTGTAGTATTTTTATTTCTTGTATGTTTTACTATGCTTAAAATTTGCCTTTGCCTTGATGATGTCTCGAAAAATGTATCAAATTTTGCCAACACGATCAAAGCAAGAACTAATCAAATTTAAGTATTTTAAATTAATGTACATAGACGTAGACTTTTGATATCTTATGTTAGTTTATTATTATTTATTATTATTATTGATTCCTAACGCTTTGATCGATTTTTGTATCCTCTACGCACACAGCGAATATGTAATATGTACGTTGACTATTTGATGCATGCTCGTTCTCGTTCCCCATTTGTTGTCTGTTCGTTAACTCTGTTTGTTATCTGACCGTCGCGTCGTATGTTCATTATCTGTTTGTCGCTTGTACTTTGCTTGTCCGTCATATTTTTGTTGTATAATTTTTATCTGTTTTAAATTTGTCTGCTACCTGATTTGCTTCGTTCGCACAGTGTAAATTACTAATGCACACAAGAATGCTAGAAAATTCTTATACCGTTATAAAATTTTTTTATGATAAATTGTAATGAATATGTTAATAAAATCGAGTAATTTTGAGAATAGAGCCACTGTTTGCTGTCAATTTGTCGTCAATCTATTGTTAGATCATCCTTTGTTGGTTTTTTTTAGACCAATGGTTGTTAGTTACCAATTCGTTGGCTGTCTGTTGACTGTTCCATGCATGTTTGTTACCTATTTGTTGTCTGTTCGTTAACTGTTTGTTATCTGACGGTCGTCTGTCAAAAAAATGTCATTTTAGACTTTTGGTGCATAATGTATTATTGTTCCGCATAAAACCTGTTATTTTTTATTCAAACAACGAATATTAATTAAATTTAGTTGCGATAATTAAAATGATTAATTTATTTGAATTTTAATTAATTTAATTTTAGAAAAACAAAAGCACAAATTTTTATAACAAAAACAAGCTGTTTTACTTTACTTCCTGCTACAGGTAGCAGAAGCAAAATTATCTGCCACCCGTTGGGGCAGAAAAAGTCTCAGCTTTATGTTCACGCACTCGGCCTTCGGCCTCGTGCGCAAAACTCAGCCTCGAATGGAAAAATCTTAGTTTTCCTAACTAGTATCGAAAATAGCTATTCTAGTCGGCCCACTAATAACAAAGTACTACCACGTAGCATCACGATGGCAAAAAAATGAAACTTGAACTTCATATACCGGGTGCTGAATAAGTTAAGCAAACATAGAATATTAACGTGTAAAAATTTATTTATGCAAATTCCTGCTTCCCTAATTATTTTAGAGAAAAATTGAAAGACACAAATATAATGTAGAAATATAAACTGCGAATGATAAGAGCATTAAATTTTATCTAGCTTTTACTTAGAAGGTAAAAATATTCTTTTAAAATTGTTAAAATTTTGATTTATCAGACTGGCCATGTAAGTTTCCAAGGTTTCATTTTTTGATAAAGAATAAAAATCATTTGCACGTTGTTTACAGTTTTGCACTTTATTAAATTTTAATTTCATAAAATTGAATATTACATTGGAAACTAACATGGCTAGTCTGATAAATCAAAATTTTAACAATTTCGAAAGAATTTTTTGACTTTTTAAGTAAAACTTAGATAAAATCTAATGCTTTCATCACTCGTAGTTTATATTTCTACGTTATATTTGTGTCTTTCAATTTTTCTCTAAAATAATTAGGGAAGCAGGAATTTGCAAAAATAAGTTTTTATACGTTAATATCCTATGTTCTCCTACCTCATTCAGCACCCGGTATGTACCTAATAACGAAACAACATATTTTATCGCTGTATGAAGAAAAGGTTTATTTTCCAATCACATATGAACATGTCCTTCGTCAAGGAACTGGTTATACTACCCTTCATATTATGTGATATTCGTACCTGTATTCTTCCAATTTTATAGAAAATTTCATTTTACTGCATTTAATATTGGCGATTCAAGTAATAAATTATGCATTTTATTTCAGTATTTTTGGTATTTCATTTGCAATTCACCATCACTCGGTAGAATTTCAACTTTTCATTTTTGGTCAACATTCAGCAAATATTCTAGATTGGTTCTTGCTAAATATTTTGTTTAAAATAATGTGTTAAACAACTATTTTTCTTACCTCTCTTGAATCGATATTTTGATTTACATTTTGGCATCTCAAATTCAATTTTTATAAAAATTCCACTGTTTCAAGCCTTCCACTGTGGAGTGAAAACAGAAATAACTTTGTTACAGTTTCACTGTTTCTCATTTTTTGGCACTCTTCGTGTATGTCTATCAAAATACATATAACTTGTTAATTTACAAATGAAGTACTGAAGTTCTAGTTGTTTCTAAAAAATAATATACTAATAAATAGAAATAAAGCTTTAATTGTGTACCTAATAATCAAAAAAATAATCATTGCTTGAAGTGTGCAATAACAAGTTATTATAAAATTTTACCGATTCATCGGGCGTACATTATAGGTAACAATTTAAATATTTTAAGTTTGATCAAACAATGAAAGTGACATAAAACAGATTCTATTTATTTAAGGTAGAAGAAGAAGAGTTACTTGATAGATTTTTAAAGTAAAAATTAAATCAAAAAGAGACCTCAGAATTGATCATTTGCAATTTGATTTACCCATTTAGAAACTTTCAGATTTGCTACCCCCCGCTGATGATATCTGAGTTTTGAATGAAACCAAGATGGAATAAACAAATCATTCAGACTTGAATCTTTGAAGCTAGCCAAAGAAACTTGGATCTGTTTGTCGATGAGTTGCTTGCAATTTGATTGCATTTTTGCCTTTTGGAATGCTAACTATGACACTAAGTAAAATGATTATTTCGCGTTATAAAGTCATTTAAATGCGTTATCAAATAATTCAATTGCTTTTTTTTCCAACTTTTTGAGTGGCCTTTTCCAGAACCGCTCATGTCTTAATCTTGAAGTTTTTTAGAGGAAATATCAAGGGTTGGATATCTTCAGACGTGAAGCAACATGTCGTTTGATTAATACCACTTTCATTATTATCTCTTACAACAAGCAACAAAAAAAAACTGATTTGCCATGTTAATCATCTACATTCGGATTATAGGTGTGCCACCCGGTATTTACCCTAAGCCCCTCTAAATTTTATACATAAATATGCACCATTCTTCTGAAACACACTGTACATAACTTATGAGAAATTAAAAATCTTTTTATTAATTTTATGCATAATCGACTTGTTATTTTATTAATAACCTGCATTACTAAATAAATGCCGTTTCATAGCGTATGATCAAGTATAAATTAATAATTATTTGTCGCATGATATGAAATGTAGTTGACTGTTATGATGTACTATGCATGTAGGTACAAGGAAATGACCAGACAGTATTAATTAAGGCGGTTATATCCCAATAATGGAACATATAAGTACACATTACAACAAAGTTACTAGAATTAGCGTAATACGTTACCTACCTATTTACCAAATCAAATTAATTTTCTTTTGATTGCAAACATAAATGTCCACTAAATTAATAACGGTTCTTTTATTTGTTTTTATGTTACCTAATTATTTCTTTAGTGGTATCGAAATTTTACAAATTCATCAAAAATAATTAGTATTATGAATAGTTTGAAATTTTTAGCAAAAAGGATTAGTTTTTTCATTTTGCACCACCAGGTATACTCGAACTTGAAACAATATTGGTTGGTATTTTTACCGTTATAGAAATTGACAGCATTTCAAATGATAGATCTTTAGCTGAAATTAATTTTGATTACGCTTGATTTATGCTTGAAGAGCAGATTATGATTTGTTCTCAATTTTGTACAAAACACTGTTTTGCTGTTTGTACAAATCACAAAATGTTGGTTAATATATAAATAGGTAAGATTGAACTGAATTTAAATGGATTTTAAATTACAGTCAACGTTTAATTTACTTTATCATTTCCGAAACCGTTGAGGTCTTTCCGTTAAGCTACTACGCCATTTTATGACAATTGGCCAGAATCCAAAAGATGACATTTTAGCTAAAAGAGCTGAGTGTGCTAGACGATAAAATGCTTGAGCAAAATCGGTATAAATAGAATCAACTTGAAAATGATTCTGAAGTAACAAATGACAATAAATTAAAGGAAGTGGACCGATTTATAAGGAATTTGTATCCGCGATCTGCAAGATCTGAATTTCCAAACTTGATTCATATTCATCAAACACGAAATAATCCAAAGCGAAAAGCTCAACAAAAAACTTTGCATAAACGGTAGACACGTGTTTCAGACTTATTGGTCAT
Source organism: Rhagonycha fulva (assembly GCA_905340355.1). NCBI lineage: Eukaryota > Metazoa > Arthropoda > Insecta > Coleoptera > Cantharidae > Rhagonycha > Rhagonycha fulva. Next base: position 10,059,867 of record HG996559.1, read on the forward strand.
CATCAAAACAGGTGCATAAGTAATTCAGAATAAAAATTTTAGAAATAATCATTTTGTTTTGATTGAAAGATAATAGAGAATAAGAGATAAAAAAATAAGTATAATGTTGGAGTGATAACCTGTTGCATAATTTGTTGACAGTTAGAATACAAACTGAAATTTAGAATAACCGTATGACAAATAAGCGTAGCCCATATTGAAAGTTAGTTGTTCAATATATAATTATTAGTTTGAGTATATTTTCCGGAGGTATGTCCTTTGCTTGCATGGTCATGTCCCAACGTTGTACTTATGTGAACACGGCACATGATCTGCTACTTGCCTGTCATAATTATTGATATTATTCTTTTACTCCTATTATTTATCGTCCATTGTGGAAGAAAAGTAACTATGAAATTATATACAATTTTTGAAAAACATATGTGCCGGTTACGAATGAATGTTATTGTTATATTTTTCAGCTCTATGTATTGGTACGCAACCTGCTGTTCACTTTTACGATTCATGTAAACTGTCATGCGATACGATTATGTTTTAATTTTCTATATTATGTTTTTTTAATAGCCGCAATTTAAAGCTTTGTATTACTAAACACTTACCGGAAATAATTTTTTACTAATTTCAGTCTTTTTATTAAAAACCAGTTTTCAAAACATTTTAATTAAAACAAGAATTAGACTTTATTACTGTCATGGACCGGGATCCGGGATGATTATCTTCCATCTGAGAAAAAGAAAAAATATAATGTAATAACGCTTAAATAATTTTTTCACAACCATTGTGAAACATATCGAAATCTTAGCAATCAAAAAGCCAGCTTACATTATTTGATTGGGAAAAAACCTAATAGGTACATGATCCGGTTTTATATGTTGGGTGCACTATAATTTTCATAAACCCCCATATGTTCCAAATTATTACATTGTTTTTTCTATCACCAAACAAAGCATTTAGAATGTAGACAAAAAACAAAAACCTTGTATTTCCAAAAAACATCAAGGGGGGAGTACGCTAAACTAACCCACAAATCTAAAATTTTTCTAATGGAAGTTGAGGATGCAATTAACAAATTTTATGAATCATTCATTTTATAAAAATTTCTTTCAGTGACTCTTTAATATTTATCATAAATATTTCGAACATTTCCCAAGCTATAAACCGGGATCTTTAAAAAGAGTGCTATTTTAACAAAAATTAATTTTTATTAGTACTAAATAAATAACATAAACTGATTTATAACCTAAGCTATAAACTGGAATCTTTAAAAAAAGGTGCTATATTAACTAGAGTTATTTCTTATTTTATTTATAATCTTATTCTCGTTTACCCGAAGGTGTCGAGGTTGTGCTACATTTTATGTATTCATTATAAATCTCTGCCATTCTTCTCTATTTTGTGTTTTCCTTCTTGCTTGTTCCCAGTTGATTCCTTTATTACTCAAAATCTGTCGTATACCATCATTCCATCCTTTTGCGGGTCTGCCTCTTTTTCTTTTTCCTAGTGGTCTAGCCATCCATGTCAACTTTACTGGCATATCGTCTTTCATCCCGTTGATATGTCCAAACCATCCGAGTTGCTGTCTTTCTATTTTTGTCTAAGCCTATTCTACTTTTAATCTCTCTCTAATATCAACATTTCTTCAGGAATTTTTTTGCTAACTCATGTTCTTTACAATTAATCCTCTAACGTTCCAAGTTCATAATTTCCAATTGCAAGTTCTATAATCTCTTATCCTTTCTCTCGCCATCGTACCCTCTTCATATAAACCTCTCATATAAACCATTCCACGTAGCCATAACAATATCCTTTTTCATGCCGTTTTTCTTGTATTTATTCTTTATTTCCACATTCGATTTTTCGTTTCTTTGCCAGTCCGTCATATGATTTCTTTGGTAGGTTTGCCTAGTTAGTTTTTTTTTTCATTTCCAACAAGCATCCCTCCTCTCTATTCCATCTCAGGAGCTTATCTTCGCAAAACAGCTTCTGGTAGCCCACTTTTACTTTTTTTCCAGAATTCTTCAATTCAGCCGCTTGTTCTCGTATTTTCGACTGTATTTTCCTTTCCATATATGTCATGTCATTATCTATATATTACCTCCCTCCAGGTAAACGGTTCAGCTTAGATTTACTTTTCATTATATCCAGCTTATTCTCCCATCCTTCTACCTCAAATACGGTTGTTTCAGTTCCTATCTTGAAGGCTGTTAGTATTTTTGTCTCGACCTCCAGGTTTTGCTTTATAAAGTTTTCAATATCTTCCTTAAGAGCGATGTTATTGCTTGTCCTCAGTCCCGTCACCACCAATCAATTTCTTCTCTTTTGTCTTTCTTGCATCTCCAACTTGTATTCGACTTCATCTAGATTTTTCTCAAGTTCTTCTATTCTCTTTTTGTTTGATTCTTGTTCTTGTCTCCAAGCAGCCTTAGTTTGCATCAATTCATCTTTCAGCATTCTCACCTCCTCAGCCTGGATTTCCATCTGTTCCTGGATTCTTTTCCCTTATCTCTTCCCTTATCTCTTCCCTTATTCCCTTATCTCTTGTTTAACTTCAGTGTTTTCTAATCTGATCTGTTTTAAGTAGGCACTGATAGTTTGCATAAAGTTTTTAATTTCTTCCATTTTCTCCATTTCAGTTTCTCGATCTGTTTCAATATTTTCGTGTTGTTTAAGTGGTGTTCTATTAATTATTTTGCTTCTTTTAAAAACTTCAGCGGTTTTTTCAGCCTCTGGAGACCTCCTCCTTTTTATGTAGTCTTCTAGACTTCCTATGCTATTTGCCTTTTGACGGGACTGAGTAATAATTTGTTTCGCTGTGCTTGCCCCTTTCTTCATTTAAACTACTTTTCAATATTGAATTACTGCTGTGTCGAATGGGTTGTCTACCTTTTTGTGCGTTATATCGCACTTAGACGGTCGTTTGGCTCAACGCCTCGGAAACTTCCGCCTTCTAACCTCTCTGTTACAGGAGCAAAAATTCTCCAAAAAAGACCAATACACCCCTCACCTTGTAAGTATTTTATCACTCACCGTCTTCTACGTCTTCCAAAATTATTTTGTTCACTTACTATCAATTAAAGTTTAAAATTTCCACCTTTAATTCTGCTGTGTAACGGGTTTTTTAAAACAAATACCACGTTGCCACGTTTCTCAATCTCACTGGTTATTTTTTATTACTAAATAAATAACATAAAATAACTTCTAACCTAAGCTATAAGCCAATATCTTTGAAAAAAATGTTAAATCAATTAAAAGTTACATTCTTAATTGATGTACGTTGTAACACAACGTACGGTCAAGTGCGGTAGCCTTACTCCTTACTGTACGTAGAGCACACGTACCGACGATGGAATACGGTAAACGTGGTTAACCAGAAGTCCTTACCAAGAGTGGAAGTTTGCACAAGAGCGGAAGTACCTCTAACTACGATTCTGATTAAACGCTTTATTTTAATGTTATGTATAATGACGCAACCTTAAATTTAGCAGTAAATGGTAACTAACCAATGAAAAACGTCTGATGGATACTATTTGCTTGTTGCAAAACTTTTTCCCATTTCTTGCTTTTCTTCGGCTCTATTGTTTATCTACGTTTCCAGGTATAATAAAAAATAAAATTAAACTTATAAGTATAACATTATGAATTATTTAGAAGAAAATTTTTTATTATTTAATAACAATTAAAATTTAATTTAATGGGCGGTCATTGATTTGCAGCTAACACGATCAATTGCGAATGCAAGGTAGGTACCGGGTTTAAATCCGGGGATTTACAAATTTTCTGGGTCAAACTTTCTTATGACTAGTCTCCATGCTTCGGAAGGCACGTTAAGCCGTTGGTTTTCCTGGGTTGATAAATTGCCATCGTTCCATAAAAACCAGAGTTACAGGCACGTCTGGCCGCCAGCCCAGCAAGCTACCTAATGGATCTAAAATAAATATATGCTCAAAGAACCAACACTGTCAAGAAAACAAAGCAGCTGTTGGAAATAACATGGTTTACGGCTTAAACTAAGATGAAAAAGAAGAATTAAACTTTAAAATATTATCTCGTTAATTGAACACTACAAGCTTCGATTGCAACTTTTATTTGAAACTGTCATAATATTTTTTGTTTTAAATGAATACTTAATAGAAAAGTAATATGTAAAAAACAGCAGTCTACAAAAAAATATATAAATAGAGTGTTAATAGTGCCCTAATTAATAACAGGAATCATCGCATTTATTGACATTTGAAATGTCGAGTTGGGCACTTAACCGTAGGTATGGTATACGAATAGTTAAATACATCGAGTTCTTTATATCTTTTAAATTACATATTTTATTTTAATTTTTATTACTTTTGCTGTTTTTTTTTAAATGACAGTAAGAATGCAGTTAATCTATTCATGCGCGTCACTAATTATACTACTCATCATGTGGATTACATATTTAGCACGATGTTATAGTGTATAAAAGTTATTTACTTCTAAGAAAGCTTTCTATCGGTAAAAATCACATCAAAATTTGTTATTACTAAACATAATTTTTTGTCAAAATTAGGAGAATACCCCCATACTCCCAAGGGAATTATTCCCATACTGAATTATTTTATGATTCTGAATTGTTTTATTGTTGTGATGGATGACCAATGATGATGCTCAAATTGTTACGCTATTTAGAAATTTTATAAAAATAATAATTTCACTCAAAATGATGTCTTTCAAATGATCCAGTCACAAAAAATATCACGACAATATAAAATAAAATTAATTTTGTTGTAATGTAAGATGTCAAACTACGTAATATGCTGATTGTTTATCATTAGCTTTGCAAAACTTTTATTTAATTTCTATTGTACAATTTTAATTTAATTTATTTTAAATTATATTAAAACTTCAAAATATCGAGTTATTAATAAATTAAAAATTAATTAAAAGATTTATTGAGCTTTCAAACGATTATATTTATATTATTAAAAAACTTTTTTAACTCTTTTTAAACTCTTTTAATAATATATTAAAAATAATAATATAAAGGACCCAGCTACGGCCTTATGGGTTTTGGGTCCCAGTCAAATTTAACCAAAATGTAGGATATTGTAGTTCATAACATGCTGATAAAAAGTGTCAATGGGCACAAAGCCAAAAAATGGACAGTTTCCGAGATATAAGGCATTACAGAGTTAGTCCAGTCATTCTACGAAAGACACAATGATAAAGTTAAAATCGATACTACCCGGAAACAAAAAATAGGGCTGTATAGATGAAGAAATTCTAAAGAAGATAGCATTTTTTGCATCACTCTAGCTAATGTATTACCTAACCTAAAAAATTAAACAAAGTCGAAAAAGCGATTTCTTACGATTTAAGAAAAAAAACAAAAACGGAAATTTTTAACGGCATTTTTTGTTTTTCTCAGAAAATAAATAATGAATCTTCACTTTAACTTTCTGCAACTTATTTTCTACAACTTTTTCATTCAACTTTTTTTTTTGTAAAAAAATTCGTTTTTTTAAATTGCAAAAAACCGCTTTTTCGAATTTGTTTAATTTTTTAGGTTATGTAATACACTAGCTAGAGCAATGCAAAAAACGCTATCTTCTTTAGAATTTCTTCATCTACACAGCCCTATTTTTTGTTTCCGGGTAGTATCAATTTTGACTTTATCATTGTGTCTTTCGTAGAATGACTGGACTAACTCTGTAATGCCTTATATCTCGAAAACTGTCCATTTTTTGGCTTTGTGCCCATTGACACTTTTTATCATCATGGTATGAACTACAATATTCTACATCTTGGTTAAATTTGACTGGGACCCAAAACCCATAAGGCCGTAGCGGGGTCCTTTGCACAGCTATTGCTGTGGTTAATGTTATACTTCTGTTTCTGTTATATTGGTGAAAAGGAAATAACATTTTCTAACGATTGAGAAAAAATAGTTATAATGCCCAAAGGGGGATGAGGGAGCTAACCCCCAACATTTTAAGAAGTTGCGAAATAACTCAAAGTTGGTGAAGTTGGAAAAAGCATCTAAACCGACAATAGCTTTGTAAAAATTTTATCAACTTACTTACAAAATGTTGATAATTTTTAATTAATTTAGTTGGCAAATTGGGAATTGCTTCCTCCTGAAAATAGTTGATTGCTGAGCAGGTCTCTGAGTATGCCATCTAAAAAAATTGCTGACAATGCCTTGCTTCATAGATGCTTTATAAAAATATTTTGTTGTAAATAAAATATTACCAGATTTGAAATTTACATGAAAAGATTTATAGAGAATTTCATTAATTCAATCACGCGCGTCAGTATCATTGAAGGTTTGGTTAATTTCTCGAAAACCAAATGAGTACAAACAAAATCTCAAGCCTTAGCCTCAAACAGGTAAAAATAATTTCGAATATTTCGGAAACAAAAAGTTAAAATGGGGCAAAATTATCGTGATCAAATTATTTATTTGTTCCATTCATCGTTCGAGCCATCGTTCATAGAACGAATGTTTTATTGGAAAGTGGATAATATAAAACTTATAATATTTCAAAGATATACAAAATTGAAAAAATTCTTACGTTTACTTCTGAAGCTGAAAATTTTACTTTGTAATAAATTTTTAGTAAGGATTTAATTCATTTTCAATTTTTGTAGGTATGTACTGTTTTTTTCGGCGGAAAAAATTTTATATCATTTTTTTTTACTTTTACAGGCAAATTTTTATTAATTACAGTAAATTGGTTAAACTACGAGTAATTACCCAATAATATAGAAAATGTAACAAACACCGAAGGCGTAGTTTCGTGATAGTTAGAAGATGTCGCTGTACGTCATTAAATTAACAATTTTCCCAAGAAACTCCATAATACTATATCGTATTGTATAAAATTTGTTTTCATATTTTTTTCATCGATAAATTTATCTTCTAAAACCAATTGCAGTGACCAAAAAATTGATGATGTATTTAATATTTACCAAGGAGCAACAAGGTAGGTTCCACTGCTTGTAATTTAAAGCCAATTTGAAATTTAGAAAAAAAAAATGTGTATTTAAATAATCATGCCCGAAGGTTCTTATTCATTCTTCTTGTGACAGAAATAATAAATTACCAACATATTGGTGCACATTGTCGCTGATGTAACCAAACCTCAAAGCATTTTCGGCTTTGACTTTACATTCGAACCATGAATGGAAAGTTCGGTCTCCCTAGTTAGTAATAGCCTTTAATGGGCCCATTGCTATGAAATATGGAACGTCTCCCCCGGGTAACGAGCACAATGATGAAGCTTTTGCAGCAGACGTACGGTTGGTATCGTTTCTATTGTCCTCTTACTCTAAAGTAGTATTATGTCCTGAATAAACATTAGCTTTACAAATTTAACTTGTAAAGTTAATAACGTCAAGTTCTTGTTACATATTTACTTATCCTCGATGTACTCATCCTCGTCCACTTATCTGTGGACGATTATTTATTTGCACCTCCTTCCAAAACAGATCAATTAGGTAATAAAATGTTTAATCAAATTTATTTAGATACTTTTATATCCAAAACGTTTTCAGGCCTGAAGCAATAAAAAATTCAAATAACTGATGATGAAGTCAATCGTTTCACAGACAATTACGCCGTATCGTGTAACCCTCCAACCTATTATCAAAGAATTCTCGTAACAGAATACTTTTACTCAAAAGAACCACTTAAGACTAATAAAATTTGGGTCACCTATTATTATTTTATTTTGATAATAAAATTTTATGGAATAAAATACTTAAAATTTGCGGTTTATCTCCTCCAAAAGAAGAAGACAAATTTGAGCCATTGTGTTGTAATCGGTGTCAATAGTGTAGTATAAGGATATAATTTCAAATTCAAACTATTAGGGCGTTACTAAATAATCAACCAATTCTATTCTATTTAAATTAAAGGTTGAGACATTGTAAAATATTTATACCAAAAAAGGCAAACAATGCAAAATGCTAAGTTTGTCGTTTTAAGTTGTCATTGTTTGTTACCACATCCTAAATATATCGAGAAAATTTGTACTTTTTCGTATAATTTTATTGTAACTAAGTGAATTTTTCTGTAAAAAAATCGCATTTAGAATAATAATTAGGCAACAAATGATAAATTTTGTAAATTACCAATGCAGGAAATGTTGCGACATAAAAATGTAATTAGTACAGGAAATTAAGTACCTAATGGGTGTACCTACCAGCAGTAGATAAATAATTGGTTTAAGCAGTTACCTACTTTAGTTTACTGAAAAAATGCTTTAAATTTACTTTCGTTTCATAAGATGAGAACAACAATTTTTTAAACCTTACACTAATTTTGAGTCAAATATTCAGGTATTTAGCTACTGGCTCTTCTAATTTGAATACCCACCTCTAATTACGTGGCTCCTGTAGAAGTTTTTTTACCGATAATAGATATATCTAATTATTATTAGATTTTATTGAAGACTTTTCATAATATAAATAACCAATATACACAGCCGTGGAGTGATGTGACCGCTGGTTGAGTACAGAGCGGGAATTCTGGATTTAAATCAAAGATAATATAATTAAAAGCTCTTACCATCTTTGGTCTAATCGTGAACTATACAGAATTTCTTCTGTATAATGTAATATGGGGACTAATCCACTCCACCCTATTTAAAATGCAAAAGCTTAATGAATAAACAGACACGACCATTATGACTTAGGTATTTATACTAATATTTTAAAAACTTTTCTTAGATGGTTTAAATTGTTTAAAGATCATCATCGTTCAAGTTGTAGAAATAAAAAAATTCAAAATGATTCAGAGAGCTGGTGGAACCGGCCCTTAATAATTCTTGTTGCAATGTAGGATTAATTTTCAACTCAGGGTACTTTTAGGGGTAATAAAATTAATGTTTGTTTAATAATTCTGAAAATCTGTAAAAAGTTGCTTGATTGCAACAAAAAGGTGAAAAATTCTGATTCCTTAATGGGGTGATTTTTGAAGAGGAAATAAGTAAAAGATTGGGAGTAGTTCATCAACCGGTACTTCGATTTTAAAAATTTCCGAAAGACAGAATGATAGAAAACAGTCTAAAAAACAATAATAAATCAAAAAATATTGCAGCCAATGCAAATAGGACTTACAATTTAAAAAAAATCTAAATTTTATATGAAATAGTATTTAACGACAATAAACATGTTTTACTATTTTTTAAATTTTTTAATTTAAAACTAAGATTAAACTGACTCTTCAGAATTTCTTTTACATTTTTTTAAGTACTCCTAACATAAGAAAAACATTAATTTGTTAATTGCCAAATTTAAGCCAACAATTAGCAACAGCACAAATTTGCATGCTTAATTATCATTGGTCAATCATGGTACTCAGTTTAAATACTCTTTCAAATTTCAAAATTGTTTTGCAATATTTTGGGATGGAGAAGTTTTATAAGAGCTTTGTTTGGTACCACAGTCCTAGTGCTACACTAACTACACTGACTGCAAATTGATTGATGTAAAATCACCAACTCACTTTTTACACCAATCAATTTTTGCAATTTTTTATACTAACTTACTTGAAGTAGTTCAGTGTATCATACCAAACAGACCTAATAAATTATCAAACTTTTGTATTTTTTGTCAAAATTTTTGAAAATGAAAGATTTTATGAGACGTCCCTATAGTCAGTCAGATGGCCGAGATGGGGAAGGTTAGTAAGTTTTGATTTTTTGATAAAAAAAGAGCGTACGACTGTCTAAGGTCGAGAGGTGTTTAATTTTAAATGAAGATTTTGTAAAAAGTGTTAATTTTGGAATTTAAAAACTTAAAACCATAAAAAAAATAAAATTTTCTAAAAAATAATAAAACTAATCGTTGGAATTAGATTAACAATTTGGCCCCGGCCATCGGCGCCGTTTGAATAAAGGAGTCGAAAGGCGTCGAAATTTAAATTAAAACTATTGAATTTAATATTATAGAGTTAATTTAATATTATAGAGAGAAAAACAAAAGTTTTTAAAAATATTGTATTTAATATAGGAACCATCTATAAAAACCAAAATTAAAATTTTGCAAAATTTTAAATAAAAAAAAAGGGTAATGTAAACTGGGCCAAAAAACTACTTGAAAGTTGTAAACTCGGCCAAAAGAAAATTTTACTACAATTTTGAAAATAGTAAACTGAACCAAAAGCAAATTTCACTAAAATTTTAAAAATAGTAAACTGGGCCAAAAGCAAATTTCACTAAAATTTTGAAAATGGTAAACTGGGCCAAAAGCAGAAAATTTTAGGTAACCGCTGAATTGAAATTAAAAATCAATTTTTTTTAATTTTTATAAAAACAACCATGGCACGAGGAGGATCCACGCGAAAACGAGTTTTACCTTTTAATGATCCACCTTTTCCTTAACCCACGGGCCTAGAGGTATGTTTATAATAAGCATAGTTTTCATAAAAGTAGCCCGGAGCGGCCGAGAATGACCGAGAGTGCACTGACTAAGTGAGAAAATTGTTATCAGTCGGACTCTTTTGTCTGACCGCACACGTACCGACCATACAATGCACCTTTGGGCCAGTTTACCATTTTCAAAATTTGGCCCACTTTACTATTGACCCAGTTTACATTCACCCAAAAAAATTTGTTTTTTTTTCGTACTTGGCCATAGATACAAAAGTCTTAGTTACAGCACTGATTTTGGTTAACTCAGTCCCAATTTATCGCTCAAACGCTACGTTATCACAATTTTGCAAAAATTTTCATGAATTCATTTTTCAACCAATTCAGTAATTTTATTTGACTTTTCCAAATTTGTTTTTTTCATAAATTACTCTAAAAGAATTAAAACGCTCATCTCTGCATTACCAATTTATTTTTTTAAACTCCAGAATTAACACTTTTCACAAATTTTTCTCCATTTAAAATTAAACATCTCGACCTTTGACGGTCGTTCGCTCTCCTCTTATCAAAACTTACCTGCCTTTCTCACCTCGTCCAGCTGACTATGGACATCACATAAAATCTTTCATTTTCAAAATTTTTTGCAGAATTAAAATTTTGACAAAAAGTACAAAGTTTTGGCATTTCATATAACTCGTTATAAAACTTCTCCATCCCAAAATAAGACGACAATATACAGCATTTTTAGCAAAGTTTTATTTTCATATAGTATTATTTTAAAGAATTTGTAACTAGTGAAACTCCCTTATTGATTGGGTGCCCCTAGAAGGGTAGCTCAGCCCATCGCATAAGTTTTTTTCAGAAATCATTCAATACTTCCTTTCAATCAAAATTATGAGTCCACCGTTGATTTTAGTGTGGACGTAGTTGCGTTGTCAAAATCGACCTCTGCTTCGGATGCTCCAAACCGTTATACTGACGCTGTGCTAATTAAAGATCTCTTCCAGACCAATCCAACCTGGAAAAGTGTATTATTAGGAAGGCGGTAGATCCTCTTAGATTTGAAACTCATAAACAGTGAAATTTGCTCGATGTTAACCTACCATAGTGCAAGTGCTGCTGTTGCTCTCGTGTTTCTTACGCCTAGACTGTAGCGTAAGTAAATCAATGCATCATAAAGGCAAATTTTGCACCAAAATTGCAAACTTTTAAATTGATTATAAGCTAAAATAATCAAAATACGACATTCGTTTATATCTAAAGCGCTTCTTTCAATGTCATATACCTATCAAATTCCATTGAATTTTCTTTAATAATAAATACAATATCTTTGAGTACCGGTTAATGAACTAGACCCCAGCATATAATATTTGGTCCCACAATGGTTACTTCGAAATTACTTTGCTTTTTGATTTTAAATGTTACAAAGATGTGGCTGAGACGAAACCGATATTTTACGTATTGTTCATTAATTGTCGTGTTAAAGGAAGCAAAGGTTATCAATTTTGAAATTAATGGTGACCCAGCATTTTCATGTTAAGATGGTGCATATCAGCAGTCCCCCTCCCCATATTGATTTCTGGTTCTAAACTAATCTAAAAAACAAAGTTTTTGATAATAAGACTTCAGCTTTTTCAATTTCTTTACCAATTATGCCAAATGAAGCCATTCTTACAAATCAGTTGCTGTTTTTGAACAACAGCTCTCTCCAGAGTCCAGAACCGTAACAAAGGAAAAAAGTGCTTGTGGCAATAAGCGGTTCAATTTGTTCTATGAGATAGAAGCTCTCTAGGCCCTGCGGAGTTCTATGGCCCCCCTTTAGAATTAATAAAAACATCGTTACTCCTCAGCTGTAAGGAAGCAACAATACAACTTTTCATAATCAAAAACAACTTACAGCTGGGAAATATTCCATACCGTGTACTTTTAAAAGTACCTTTGAAGTCAGGAGAAGATTTTTTCGGTAACATAAACTAGATACTTAATTTTAACTAAATATTTTTCTACTTTTCATGGTGGTTAAGCCTTCTAAAAACCCTAAAATGTTAAGAAAGAAAAGTGAAACAGAGGATCTGGGGGGTATTAAATATCCCCAGCAAAAGGAAGTAACAAGATAACTTTTCAAAATTGATAATGAAAATTTTATTCTTGAATCGTTTTTGCTTGGTACTTGCGGTTGGGGGACATTTTATACCCCTCTTCCTAGAATGATCAGTTTTCCAATAATAGTTTACTTTTCAGGTATCTTTCAGATCAAGGAAAGATTTTTCAGGAACATAAATTAAATAATACATAATTTTATCTTATTTTCAAGGGTTTTTTCTATTTTTTAAGTTAGCTAAGCTCTCAAGCTTATTTTGCGCTTCAAATCTGGCGGCCGTGGTTTCTACCACCTTGACCAGGCTTGTGTTATGGCGCTGGCCAACTCTATTTTATTTGGACGTTGTTATGATCACTGTTTAGTAATAACTTTTTAAAAACCAAAAATTAAGAAAATAAAGAACGAATTAAATTTTGATTAAAAACCCTTGAACGAACCAATACATTTTTATGAAAAATTTTTTTCCATTTATTGCTTTTTAATATTTAATGTTATACCAATATTTCTTTGCAGGACTCGAATTGGATTTAGCTTTTGTGGTGCCCAAAAGCTAAATATTTTATAGTTTTTAACCGGTGGTAGATATTATTCGATTATTTTCTTGTGTCTGGATCTAAATTAAACCATTTCGACAAAATCTGGATTTGGAAATTAAAATCAATACGATTGAATCGGTGTTGAAATTGTTGGTTGTTATTTTTTCTTACCTTTAAATCATTTGCCTTAACTTTTTCATAGAAGTTCCATTGCTACCGAAATAAAACAAATTTCATGCCAAATAAAATACATCCTCAGTTTAACCTAAGATTGATTTCAAGTCAAATGCTTTTTTGGCAAAGTGTTCGTAACTAATTGATAAAAAAAGTATTCTAGTACCCATAACGGATTGAACTCTCGAACATCTGCGAGGGCTTTTAAATGGTCCCCAAAATAATGTACTTTGGCTTATGAGATCAACGCCGTATCAAATAGTGGTAAATAGAAAGGGGCGTGCATATGAAATAGCTTTACGACCATCATCAGGCAATAGAAACTGTCATGATTTAAACTCATATTTTGTAAAGGATGTTGCCAAAAATTGCTTTGTAATCCCAAATCATCAAAAATTGGCATAATTACAAATGAGGTGATTAGGTGTAGAAAAAAAAGTATTATTTTGTTATTAATTTAGTAATAAAAAAACCATATACAATGTCTAACATCTTAAAAATAATTATACACATTGACAATAATACCTTGAATTTACAATTTTAGAAAATTGTTTCTAAATATTGTCGTACAAGATTTTAATTACGTAATTGCATCATTTTAAATATTTGCACATTTAAATTTGGTTATTAACTGTAATTACCTTTAGGGCAAAATACAGGAATTGTGGTGGATGGTAGATTTATTTTTTGAGAACCGTTATGTAACAATAATTGGATAAAGGAAAAAATATTGGGTAAATTTTGGTGTCAGCTAGAAAACATGAAATATAATTCATGTTTCTTGTAGGTATTACTAATGACAAAGGGAAGGTGGATACGCTAAATTCCGCATATCATCACACGGTAAGTCCTATTTTGAAACCAAACTATTTAACGTTGCGTCTTCACACAATCGCGAGGGCATCACCAGGGGCGTAAAAGCAAAAAATTACAAATAAAATATACCAGGTGTTTTGCAGTTTGCACCTCTTTGTCAGTAGCGGCATTGTTAAATATAGATCCATAACCCTGTTTAGTTGTATGTCAAGGGAGGTCCGCACCAGCCTCTGGAATTACACGATTTGATACACAAAATAGTGGCCTGTATTATTTAGTAGACGTTTTAGGGGTTGATTTGTTAAAGGGCGGTCACCGACATGATAAAGGTGCTATAACAATGATACCCAAAGATGTTGACAAATTTTTGACCACTGTTATGCAATTTTTCAAAAAAGTTATGAATTTATAAAGAATTTTTTTGCATATTACGAGCATCAGCGCCACGATTACCACGTTTACCCAGGCTCAGAAAAGTAGTACCTGTTGTCAAAAATAACTTTCATTCAAAAATTGATTAATGTTACCACACAAAGTAAAGTAAAGAAAAGAAGGATAAATAGATAATGTTTGGAAATCTATTGGATTTCCATTGTGCAATAGAAAATGCCACTCAATCATTACAATTATTTCACATATTTACACAAATAGAGGAGTAGAATACATGCTAACGTTTTGTTAACATGAATGGATTCCAAAACTTTACGTGAATGAGAAGCCTCACACTCTTGAAAAGAAATAGACTAAACTATGGCTTGGAAAATTTTTCAAGTTATTCAATTTTGCACACAACTTAAGCAGTAAATCACGTTTTAACATATTCTGTGAATGAATTCGCGGACACAATACGATGTTCTAATATAATACAAGAAAACTACGGCCGTTTATCTTTTATACCCCATCGTAGTGGCCTATTCTCTGTATTATGATGACAAATATTGGTTTAGTATTTTGAAAAATGGATCAGGGAAATAAAAATTCCCTAAAATATTTTTTTTTGTTAATTTATATTTTCTTTTCATTGTTTTTGTGTACGTAGGTTTGGTCGTAGTTATTGGCGTGTTGAAAACTTTTGCCATCCTGTCCATGTCCTGACGCCTTTTCCGCCTTTCGACGCCTTATTCCACCCTCGGGCGTTTCGAACTACCTACAGTTATACTGTAACTACGTAATATGTAAAATGAATTTGGCAGGTCTGTATTTTTATCGTATTATTTAGTTTCCTTTGTATACACACATTTGAAGTAATAACTTGTTAAAACCACGTTCGTGTATAAGAAAACCGCAAGTGAAACCACACAACTGGCATAGTATTAGTAAAAAATTTTGAATGCATCTGAAGTACATATGGACGAAATGTAGGTTAACCTTGATTATTGTAATTAAAGTTCGGTTAGTAGATAATGATATAGTTTGTATATTTTATGAGGCAGATGATGTTCATTCTATTATATTGACTAATTTTGCGGAATCAGGACTTTGATATCGCAATTGTCGTTTCACAGTCGTGCATGGAATAATTTTCTATTATTCATAAATTTATTATCGTGAAACTTGTATTCATTTGTTTTTTCAGTTATTTATGTGAAATTAATTGTATTTTAATATATTCATGTAGAATTAATCGTATTTTAATACCGACAACGCTTTTTTGTATTTATCTTCGTACAATAATAATCATGCTTTGGTGTGCGATTTAATCTATTAAACCACACATAACCTAATTAATTTTACGTTTTATTGCTTTTTTAATATTTAAATTTTATTTTTAAATTTTTACCAAAGAACCTTCCAAAGAGTTGAAGTAATCTTCCAATTATTTATTTTAAAATCTTTTTGTAAAAGGAAACCACCAAATTCTTTTGTTGTGATACCCTCGTAATAGGGATGCGGTTATACATATGGCAAATGCGAGTGAACCCATTTTTCGCCCATTTCAATGTCAATACTTCAAATTAAGAAATTTTCTTATACTTCCACTAATTACTTAACTGAAAGTAATTTTGCATTCATTATTACCTAACCTAAATAATTGAGTCGTATAGCATATGTTTCTGCAAATTTGCTAAAAATTATATGCTTTATTTTGGGTCACAATTATATAATAATTAAATTATATGTCTGTATAAATATTACGTGTATTGTAGAGAGCCATTTACATTGATAGAAAAATTACATTATACGATATAATTGCAATTTTAACTACCTACTACTTTGTTAGGTAAAAAGTAAGGTCAAGAATTCCAAAAAGAATATCAACATGTTTCGATCTTATTAGATCTCATTATTGTTGGTAAATTTACTCATATTTAATATTATTGTGTACTGTTTTGAATCCTAATCAAGTCAAATTCAAGAATATCGTTTTATGAACCATATTGATGAGATCTAATAAGATCGAAACTTTATTGGATAATCTAGTTGTAACTAACAAACGGATACATTTATATACTCAAAAACTGTATAAGGTCTACGAATCGGGTTTAGACTATCAAAACCGGAAAAACTTTGTTGATTCAAATTAGGGAATCTCTGAAAAGGACTTTGAACCTAGAGAGATTATGGAAAAACAAATGAATAAACATTTGTCTTTCTTAAATCCAAATACGTAAACACTTGCGCTTTATTATTATAACTTTAATTTTTAAATTTTTACCAAAAAGTTGTTTTTTAATTTCTATACGATAAACTCAATTCAATAAATAAATTCTTTAAAATTGTCGACGCATGTTGCTTGGAGCAAATGTAGCTGAAGAATTTAATAAGTTCAATATGAAATAATGTTAAAAAGAAACCGAAAGATAATTTTAAAGAAATTTCAGAAAGAATTAGAAAAGTCACTCGCTGTGAAATCAATAAAATGTGAACCAAATTACAAATTTAAGCCACTAAACATAGTTTGGTAAACCAAACCGATGACTAAAATTTTCAAGTAGCTTAAGAAGTGTTCCTTATCAAACCTCAAACCCTGGCAAGGAATTTTGTCACCATACTATACTTGAAGATCATTAAAAATAAAAAAATCTTATGAATTCCTTCATTCGCGTTGTAGGTACTTTCGTAGGTACTTGCACTCCTTATTTTAAAAAAAATAGTCACCATATTATGCATACCGCTTTTCTCTAATATCATTAACAATCAATAAATATTCAGTTCTCTCGAATCAGTTTTTCTGTTCCATTTAAAGATATATAGCAAAGATGTCGATGTGGATATCGATAGTATTAAATTAAAAATTTACTAATGCCCGTACTAATAGTCGAGGATCAATCCTAGATCCAGCGATCCTAGATCGTAACAACGATCTTGGCGTAACAAATAGTCCCGGCCAGGGACGTAGCTAGCATTTTAATATTGGGTGGGCCAGCAAATGGCCTATATTTTTTTTAGGTGGGCCACTGGTGGAGAGGGGCAGGGGTTACGTCCCCTATTATATGCGCCGCAAGCAAAATTTTTTGAATTTTTAAGGTCAACGCGGTTTTAGAAGAGTTTTGGTATTTTTTTAATTTTCCTTTAAGCTGGTAATACACATGCTACTAAGTCGCATGCTCTCTTGCGACTAGGTACCAATAATTGCATGAGAGCATGCGCAGTAGCATGAGAGCATGCGACTTAGTAGCATGTGTATCACCAGCTTTACACAATATTTTGCATACTTAAAGTAGCCAATGAAAAAAGTGTACAAATAAAAATATTCTAAAATATCACTCACCTAGTGTATTAGTGTAATAATTCTCCTATTATGATGAAGTGCGTCAAACTCGTTAATAACGTTATCTAAATCGCACATTTTTGCCGTTGAGTTTTCAATATTTATTAGGGCCAAATTATTGAGTCTCTCATCACGACGCCTGACTGACTGGATAAAATTAGAATCTACTTAGCAATCAGCAATCAGCGACGATTTCAGGTCGAAAAAATTGTAAAATTACTAAAAATTTGTGCTGAAAAGTTTTCATTTGTATGTTTATTTAGTTCGGCAAAAAAAATTCCCAAAAAGAGTGAAAAAAAGCCTTTACACGGAAAGATTCCTTTAAGTCTCTTTTAGTTATCTCTTTATTTTTTATATGTACCTTATAAATAAACAGAATTCCTATTACATAAATACATAATTTTGTGTATTCCTGAAAATTTTGGTATGAAGGTCACAAAGCTAAACTAAAAAAAAATAAAAGAATTAGAAAGAGGTAAAAACTAGCAGAAGAAATAACAGTTTGTTGGTTTTAAACTTAATAAGTAAAGTTAGAGGTGAAGATAAATATTGTGAAGAATGGGAAAATTATCCTGAAAGATCAGGAACTACTTTTAATTTTAAAAATTAGATATAAAAATTTTGGGTAAAAAATAAGTTTTTTCTGTGATAATTCGTTTTTCCTTCATTCTGTGGTATACAATATCGAAAAAAAAAATTTCTATAAAAATATATGATTTTCCTCACACTAATATTTTCCGAGCAGTAGCCTTTTGAAATTCATTTAAATTAAAAATAAAAAAAAATCGATGATAAATAATAAATGTTGAAAAATACGAATTTTCTGCAAATATTACTAGAAAAAAAATTATATTTTGTATATAAAATTTAATTTTCTTCAATAATGTGGATCATCATTTTGGATATTAGATGAAAAGAGATCTAAAAAATAATAAGATAATTATGGGTAGTTGCAGACCTTCAGAGTAATCACATTTTTAATAATTTTTTTTGCTTACCCCTAACGAAACTTATTACTATAGATAAAATAATTAGTAAAATTATTATTAAAATAACTAAAAAATCTTTCTATGGCATAACATTTATATGCTGCATTTATTTGCAAATGCTTTTATCTAAAATTTATTGTAACTACCGTATTGATTTAAATGCAGTGTCATATAAGACATGATATTAGTTATTAATCATTGATTAGTTGAACCACTAGAAAACGGTAATTAATCAAAATAGACGTTTTTTCATTGGTTTACCCAAGAGTTGGTTATTGCATTTACAGAATTAAATTTTTTGTTGGTTACATATTCCTTTGGGAGTCGCAGAGTACATGTATGGATTGAAGAGTATCTATTACATAATCTCCAATTTTTTTTGTATAATAGTTGTATTATTATTTGTTTGGTCATTTTACATCAAGTTAAAAGTTTTAATTATGTTTAATACTTGGTTCACGTTCATAACATTCTTTTTCACATACTATTTTTAGAAATTAATGAAAAAATCGAAATCAAGCATTTGCATTTATTTTAAATATAATTTTTAAGCGAAATTTACTATATAAATGTTATAGTGACATAATACATATCTATAAATTGGTTACAGTATCTGCTCTCACACTCAACACCTCAGGATTTGATTTTCATTTATTGCTAATAAAACAATGTATACCTAATATGTTGCAGGGTCTGGAGGATATAAATGGCGGAATTCTGACGAATAACAGCATATTATAACTAAAAGCAAAAGATTTATTGCAATAATATTGATTGTGCAAATTGCAGAGGAGTTATGTAGGTACTTGTAGTAATAACTCATTCTGAGTGGCATATTTGTTTACACTACTTATAAATAATTAAAAGAAAATGTATTTTGTGCAAGTACATGCCTCTCACAGGATTTTTAAATAAATATATCAACTCTTATTGTTATTACCTATTCGTCAACTTTCCAAGAAAGAAACTAACATCGTAACCTCAAATATAGAAAAGCATTTGGACTTTGCCAAAAACTTGAGACAGCAATTTTTATTCTTCTTCGGCACGTTTCAGGCTTTTTCACCCATTACGTCACCTTTGAACAATTCATTTGTAAGAGTTATTGGTGCTCATCGTTCTTAGGCGATGTTTCTTCCATACCTTCCAATATAAAATTTTTTTACTAATACTGCACTAAAACCTAAAGCAACAATGTGTAATGCGCATTCCAATTCTTAAACAAATGCATTTCACAATACCTCATTTGCATTACGTGGGACGCAAAAATCTGGTATGAAAGAAGATATAATAATATAGAAAAGTTCGTTAAATTTTCAATTATTAAATAAAAGAAAAGCTTATGACACATGTTCAACATCTGTCCAGCACATTGGGGTCTTCCTAGTCCGCCTCCTGGTGAATGCCTTGCTCTTTGAGAGACCTCGTGTCACCTTCCGAGGGCGGAGGAGCCAGCCTTTATTCTTTAGCCTCTTACACAAGAGCTAAAGAATTTATTTCAAATCACATTTTAATCAACGATATTGTGTTTACGCATTATTAATTAAATTAATCAGCACGTGTTAATAAATTATTTAAGCTCGATTGCATTTTAATACCTTAACACAAAATATTTATACACAATAAATTTAATAATGAAAGCAGCTGCCAAAGCGTTTAATTTTATTTAATGGAAGGTGTGCCTTTTTAATATGGTAAAAACAAACAACTCCAAATAATACAAAGCTATTCCTATTAATTTACACGCTTTTAGTCTTGTCGTTATAATCTTATCGCTTCACCGATTCTTTTTATTTTATCAATGATCCCATTTCTAAAGTTCCAAATTTATGCTCAATGGGATACCTTTGAGTTGCGAGTGATCTTTTAACGCTTTTGCTGTGAGATCTATAGGCAAGGGTTAAATCGGTTTTACGTACCTACCGTTGATTTAACAAATATATTTTTTGGTAGTAGTACACTGCAACCAAATCCAATAGGGATGAAAATCGTTATCTTCTAACAAATATGAAATATCTGTTAAGTATATTGAGAAACATTGCTACCCTTTAAAATCAGCAATTTTGTCTGCTACTGCAGCTCGTGTAGCTGTCATACACAGCTGTCAGCTCGCTAACATCTATTTATCAATTTCAAAATGCTCTTCTGGTTGACGATGATTTTACAAAAACAAAACGTCGAATAAATTTTTAATTTACTTCTAAGTGTAGAAATTTTGCAAACATTTTGAAAGAAATAAAAAAAAAATGTGTTTTGAAAAATACTATTTTATAATTTCATACTCAGTATTACGATTTTGCTTGAAATAATCAGAGCGAAAAGAAAGTAAATTATTTTGCTGTAACATAAGAAGCAAAGACGAAATGTTTCCACCAAAAACAGGAGTTATGGATTTAGTTCAAAATTTGGCAAAACTTGACTATAGGGCAAGTGCGGTGGACAGTAGATAGGCAGCCAGAATCATTAACTGGAGACCAAGATAAGCCAAAAGATGGTCAGATAACATTAGAGATTTCTTTTTCTAGACCACTTCTTTCCTTCTTTGTTTTAGTTGGTCTTCTCCTCTCCGAATAACCACTCGATTTGTGGTCTTCTTCCTCAATTTTTTTGCAATCCTAATTTCTTATGTACCTATGTATCCGCTACTAAGAACTATTTGCTGGGTAATATTTTTTGCCCATGGGACCAAAAATTGTTCTACTCCAAATGATTACTTTATATCTACAATTAAACAATATCTACAGACATATTCATGTTTATTATGTAAATTGTGAAGCAATTGCTAGACCGAAGGCCTAGCAAGGAACAAAAGTACGAGGCCGGAGGCCGAAACATGTTTTTTGACGATGGAGGGCAATCCTTTTTAAACTAGATTCTTTAGGAGTCCAGATAAAAAGTGCCTACGTTTATCAACAAAGTAACCACCTTTGCTTGTTGCCTCTTTCTCCCAGGAACTTCTGACGTTCACAAATCAAAGATTTTAAAATCGAACATGACAAAAACTTCATTTGTTTAAAAAAATTTTTGGTTAATTAAAAGTGGAATTCAGCAGTGGAGTGATGTGATCGCTGGTTGAGTATAGAGCGGAAATTTTGGGTTCAAATCGCAGATTGCACAGAATTTCTTGGCTCGGCCTTCCGGTGGGCATCTACACTCCTGTGGTGATCCCTGATGTTTGTGTCGACGTCATTACCGTTGATACGGCTGCGTCACACACGAGAGTTTACAAGACAGGTTAAGGTAGACAGGGAATGAAGCCATGGGCCTTCTAGGCCTGTATAGAGCTGTAATATATATAAAAGTGGAATTATCACTCAAGAATGTTTTACTGTATTTAATTATGAAATGTTTTTCAAAAGGTAATAAAAAATATTCAAACACAATTTTTTTTACTGATAGATATATAATTACTTTGGTTTAATAAAATAAAAAAAATTTAAATACAAAAATGGAATCTCGTTAATCCATTCATGCACGTCTTCCACCTAAAAGCTTTTCATTGGTCAATAGAACCGAGAATAAAACCCTACTTCTTTGCCGACGTCTCTAACTACATCTTTGTTAATCAATCAATGTAATTATGGATCGTGCTGAAATAATAGGTACATCAGTAACATTAAAAGTTGAATGTGAAAATTTCATTTTCCGTAAAAAAAATTTTTATTTCTTGAGAAATTTCTAATCCACCTCATTGAATATAAATATGAACACATAAAATATTTGATTTATCCCAAAGAAAATAATAATACCATGATAAAATATGGATAGTCAGTCGCATAATGAGCAGATCAGATATAATAATTTTCTTAATTACTCGCCACCCGGTTGATTCATTAAAATTTTTACTGCTAATAGACTGTATATCGTAGAGTTTGATTGAAATTTTATTACCCATATTCTGGCTGTAAAAGGGACCACCTAATGAGGTGTCAAAATCGTCAAAGCAAACGAATTTTTGAGATTTCTTCGAAGATGAAGATCAAAGGAACCGAATGACCCTCACAATCTATTTTACTGTCCGTAGTTTTCGCGTGTGCTGATCATATAACAGGATGTATCGTATTTCACCGATCTCCTTACAGGTTGTCAGGGTTCCATCCACCTATCCACGTGCGCGTTCCAGGAAAATCACCTAATTAGCATTAGAATTTTAGAAATGTAAAGAATACTTAAAATTTATGGTTAATTCTCCGGTTCGACACGCTGCATTACGAAACGTCCAATAAATTTTTTCTCCTTACTTTATTAGTTTTAATAGTTAAACAAATTTAAAATTCATCAGAGGTTAAACGTTTGATCTTATAGTGTCAATTCTTGCACGCGTTTCAGCGACGTTCGTTCAAAATGAACACCGTCAGGGCGGAATTTACAATGTGATTGCTGCTTTGTAACTCAGTCTATCAAAGCTTCAATGGATCTATTCAATTTTATTTTCCAGGATTTGAAATTAGCTTTCATTGTATAATGTCGCGCGTTTGCTTTTCATCACACTACCATCGTTCCCCGTTAGGGTATTTTTTGTACTTCTAATTATCATTCCGAATACATAGTAAACTGATAGTGTAGTGATTTATTTTCCCTTCCTAATTTAACATATATTTTATGCTTGACTTAATTTTAAATAAAAAAGTTTTGAGCTAACATGAAATATTTGCCAAAAAGCTTATGTTACGTCAGTAATCAATCACATCCAATTACTATGCAGTTGACGTAAGACCTTATCGTTTTCAACATTTAAGATGTAATCAATTTGTTCGCACAGTTATTTATAACTTTTCTGGACCCATTATTTTTAATTTGGGAAATTAAAATAGTTTTTCTTGTTGAAAAACGTTCTCATGGTATTCGCATTCTGCAATATGAAAATTTTGGCAATGAGCTTAATCACTCTATAATTGCAATTGAGTGCTTATTTATTTTAAGTGGTTGCTTTAATATGCGTTCAAATGAGATTGTTTAATGTCACAGATGAATTACAAACAACACGGCAAGTCTACACATCGTTTGTCATCTCAAAATATCTTTGCTATAAATATAAGAGTTATAAGTTGACACACGGAACACTTTGTCATATTATTGTAGTTGTTTTTGGTCGTTCGCAGTTATGTTTGCCGTGTACCTTATGTGAAAGATGATGAATTGGTATTACTATAGACGAGGAGTAATAGCCTACAGCTGTTTGCTACTTTATTGTATAAGTTTTCCGAAATATTTATAAAAAAACAAATAAAACACTTTACGGCTGTTTTGATGAACATATGGTTGGTATTGCGAAAAGCAAAAGTATCGCACAATGCAGGAAAACTTTTGCTCTCTCAGAAATGTTTCTCATTCAGTTGTTTTCATTTTTTTTTAAATTTTTATGTTGCAATGCCCAAAAAATTCGGATGCTTTACCAAAATCAGCTGAGGAAGCAATCGTAATTTTTAATGATTCTGAAGCTAATGACAACCAGTATTTATTCATTGAAATGCAGAAGTTACATCAGCACCGCGGCCAAAATTATATTCAGCTTCTTCATTTGGCCGAGCAAAATTATCGATGGCCAATTATTGCACTATTTGTTCATACCAATCTCCTTGAGCTAAAAGAAAACCTTTTATGTAAAAGAAGGTTAACTCTTGGAAAACGACAATTTAACTGTGGAAAAAGTGCTGGCGATTCAATAAAACCCAAATGAAATAAAAAAAATTGCTTTATAAAATCATCGAAAGAAAGTTTGAACAGGGAAGCTTTTAAAATTAAAATAAGGTACCAAACACAAACACGAAAGCATCAAAAGTTCAAAATTGTGTTTTTAATACTCAAAGACTATTTTTACATGGAGAATTTTCAAATTAAAGTTTTCCTGGAATCGGGGGGGGGGAGTCTGGGGTTATGGGATACCCTAAATATTGAGTAATAGGCAAGAAAACATTTCAAAATTGATCAAACCATATATTTAATTTTAGAAATAGTCTTTTTGCATATTATGCTGAGGAAGGGGATATTCCATACCCTCGTCAGGAACTCCACAGTTCCAAAACAAAACTATTCAATTTAAAAATTCTTAATTTTAACACATTTTCAAAGCAAAAAGTTTCTATTTTCTAAGGTACTCCATTCTGGCTGTGCCAGTACTGACCACTTGTTAATTTCGGTGATTGTTAAAAACAAAGCAAATGTAGAACAAAAATAGCTAGAAGAGCAGCAAAACTTTTTTGGAAAAAGTATTCTTATAAAATTACCCAAAAACGTGTTAAATCGAACTAAGCTCCAGTATCAGCAGTGGGTTAGATTAAATTAGCTTAGGTTAGAGAAATTAGCTTTCCTACGAAAAAGTTAAGCCCTTAGAAGAGCAAATTTCATACAAGATCTTTGCAAAATCATTTAAATATTTCTATAGATTAATTGCAGAAATAGGAAAGTTGGATGAACTTGATTTGTCTGAATTCAAAAGAAGCCAGTGATCTTTTTCATATCGTCCCCTTAGTATTATAACTAGGTAACTTGATTTTGCTCTTACTGAGAAAATTGAAAAAATTGAATGGATCTGATAAATATGTTCTATTATGTTTCTAAATATAAATTATCCACTTGCAAAATGTAGATAAGTCCCAGATCCTTTCAATTTTTTCAATTTTCTCAATAACAGTAGAATCAAGTTACCTAGTTATAGTACTAAGGGGACGATATGGGAATGGCAGGATCCTCGCTATTTCCAGGTTTAAAAGTTGGCAATTTTTACACAAATTTTGGCAAACTTTGACAAAAAGAGAAGTTTGGCGGTTGTTAGGAAGTAACAAGACAATTTTGATTTTTAAAATGCTCTCAAACGTTCCGATTTTTCATTTTTATTTACTTACAGCTGACTGATAATTTAAGAGTTTGATTCTGACAACTCCAAAGTTTTCAGATGGTTATGGTTAACTTGTACAGAATAAATTTTAAAATGTATCGGGAATTATGTGTGTAATGTTTAAAATGGTAAATTAAAAATAATATTCAAAATCAAGAAATAACAATCATTTTTGCAAAGAACAAAAACCAGAACAGGAAGCTTGTGATTAGGAATGGTGGGAAAAATTCTTTTTTGCCTAGACACACATGAAAGGTTAATTTGTTTCTGGTCAGACAGAGTTTTTTAAAACTAATAGAATCCTTAGATTCTCAAGCTTACTGCTAGCCCAAATTACCTGTAGTACTCCCGTCATGCCTAACCTCTGATATTAAACACTTTAACCGATTAATTACTTGCAGATCTCGTTTAGCCTTAAAATTTTGATTTCGGTTATTTAAATACGCGATTACAAAATCATAAGAGAAATTTTTATTTATTTCTAGAAATATCTATTAACGTTCCGCTCAAGTTGATAAAAATCCGCACCAATCATTCGTTTTCTCATCAGAAGTTGCATAATCTGTTTTACATCGAGTGAACTTTCCATGCATGTCCAACACAACTGCACTGACACGGACCAAATAAGCAAAATCTAAGTTGATGTAAATTGCAAAAAATATTTTCTCTCTACCACATTTTTGGTTTTTAATGTTCTTTTTTGATTTCCTATTCTAAAATTATACCAGGCGCCATTCTGAAATTTAAATTATACGAGGTGACTTTATTCTATTATTTTAACTCTTTATTTTAAAATCACACTGGGTTAGTTTTGATGTTTTTATATACAATAGGTAAGTATTTGCCGCGGGCTGCCAGTTTGATATGCGTATGATCTAGAGTAGGTAACATCAGTCATTCAAATACACGATTACAAAATAATTATAAAGATAAATTATTAAAACTGACATAATAGTGTTGTACATGTACATAGAGCATAAACGCATCTAGATGCCCCATGATATATGGCTTCAACGGAGTCATAAAAAACACGCTAATAGGCAATTTACATTAACTTAACTAGTAAAATGAGCATACCTTGGCTGTCAGTCCGTGTGTTTATATTATTTCTGTGAAGTTTATGATTAGTGTATTATTCTGGATTCTGGATTTGTTCTGGAGGGCAAGACAAGCTCGCGCGCACTTAGGCCACCAATCGGGCCCATTGTACTACCTCCGGTTTCAGTTACACCCCAGTCCTGTCATTCCCCATTGAGCCAATCCAGTTTTAGGATGAACTCTAGGATCCTGGCAGGTGGAGTGTCCCTGATTCTGGCCATGTCAGGCCAGAAGTCCCCCAACACAGATCCTCTCGTTGAAGTTAACGCCGGACAGTAACAGAGTACATGTTCGGCTGTTTCCTCCTCTTCATTGCATCCACGACATATTGGGTCTTCTGCATATCCCATCATGTGAAGATGTTTGTTTAGTCTGTAGTGTCCAGTTAGAATCCCTGCAATTATCCGCAGATTGACTCTGGACAGTTTCAGATAGTATCTAGCATGTTTCCAAGAGGGTGCGGTTATTGCAGCCCTTGCTTGACGACATGTTGTTATTTGTACCCATCTGCGGGTGTGCAGTTGTAGGGTATGTTGTTTTAAGAGTGCATCTAGAGCTTTAACTGAAGGCGTGATCATCGGCTCCGGGCCGCAGGGAAGACTATTGGAACCGCGTCTTGCAAGTTCATCAGCTCTTGTGTTGCCCTCATCACCTTGATGTCCCTTAACCCAGCAAAGGGAAAGAACATTTTGGTTAGATATATTATTCAGTGTCTGAATGCAATCAAGCACCAGACCAGAGGTGACTTTGTGGTTCCGAAGTGCCACGAGTGCCGCCCTGCTGTCTGAAATAATATGAATATGTTGGTTCTGGATATGTCTATCCTGAACTATTTTTGCGCATCGTAGTATGCCCATAAGTTCCGTTTGAAATACGGATGCATATGTGCCCAGCGCTATGCTTATGCTTAGGTCAAGTTCTGCAGAATATATTCCTGCACCTGATCCAGCATCGTTTTTGGAGCCATCCGAATATAGACGTATGTCATAGTTAGGTGCTCTATCAGTATTTAACAGAACGTCGTACTTCCTGTCAAATATATATTTAGGTTGGATTCTATCTGGCTCCAAGTGCAGTAGAGGTATTCCTCTGGAATAATCCTCCAAAATCCGCATATGTGCCGTAGTTCCATACCTATTGTCCCATATTTTCCAACTACGTAGCCTAAGCGCCCCCCTAACCGCCATCTCCTGCACATGAAGATCAAGTGGTGGGAGGCAGAGGAGAGTCTCAAGAGCCGCAGTCGGTGTTGTTTGCATTGCCCCAGTTACAGCCAGACAGACTATTCTCTGTATTTGGTGTAAGGAGGATGCTGTTGTTACTTGTTTGGTTCTGGGCCACCATACAAGGGCACCGTAGCATAGCATGGGTCTGACAACGGCGGTGTAGAGCCAGAGGGTGATCTTAGGAGACAAGCCCCATGACCGTCCCATTGTTCCTCGACATTGCCAGAAAGCCAGCTTAGCTTTTTCGAGTTTCATCTGTAAATGTTTTCCCCAGTTCAGCTTTTTGTCAAGTATTATTCCCAGATACTTGACTTCATCGGCTAGTTTTAGAGGAGTACCTGTTAAGCTGGGCATAATCATGTCCGGCAGCTTTCTTTTTTTTGGTGAATAGTACAAGCTCTGTCTTTGTCGGATTTACCGAGAGAGAGTGTTCTTTACACCATTGTGCTAAAATCTTGAGAGCGTCCTGCATTAGCATGCAGAGGATATTCTCATATTTTCCTGTAAGCAGTATGACGATGTCATCTGCGTAGCCTAGGGTATAATAGCCCATATCATTTAGGAGTTTGAGTAGGCTGTTCACTACCATGTTCCACAGTAGTGGGGAGAGAACTCCCCCCTGAGGGCAGCCTCTTGTCACAAATCCTTTAATCTTTGTGTCTCCAATACTGATCTCCACGGCTCTCCAAGTCAGTACAAAAAGAATCCATTTTGCAATGATCACGGGAACCCCATGAAGTTGTAGTGCTACACTCATACTTTCGATGGTAGCTTTATCAAAAGCTCCTTCGATATCAATAAACACGCCCAGGGTGGATTCACAATTATCCAACGACCACTCTATGCGCTCCACTACCTTGTGAAGTGCCGATTCGGTCGATCTCCCTGGGATGTATGCATGTTGATTCGCATGTAACGGTCTGTGGATCAGAACCGTGTCACGGATCTCTCTATCGCATAGTCTCTCCAACGTTTTCAGGAAAAACGATGTGAGGCTAATTGGTCTAAAAGATTTAGCAAGGGAGTAGTCACTTCTACCTGGCTTAGGTATAAAGACAACTTTTGCTTTCCGCCATTCCTTCGGTGTGTATCCGTGCGCAATGCATGCCCGAAACACTCGCACCAGGTGACTGAGCACTAATTCCAAGCCCCACTGTAGTAGGGCTGGAAATACCCCGTCAAGCCCAGGCGATTTGAAGGGGCTGAAAGACTTGATTGCCCATGTTATTTTAGCCGCATTCACGACTTTATTTGCAGTTTCCCAATCTGCCTCAGTCGGCGGCTGGCCCGTAGGTGCGGACCAGTCAAAGTCCAAGACAGTTTTGCTATCAGGAAAGTGTGTTTTTAGCAGGATTTCAGCAGCCTCCGAGAGGGTCTCTGTGTAAGAGCCGTCCTCTCGGCGAAGGCTGCCTGGCTGCCGGTGTGGATCTTTTGACAAGATCTTTTTTAGTCTTGCTGCAGCGGTAGTTGATTCAACACCACTACAGAAGATTCTCCATGATTCTCGTTGTTTTTGGCGTATCAGTCTCTTGTACTCCGACTGTCGCATTTTAAATGCTGTCCAGTCGGCGTCACTTTTAGAGACTTGCGCCTTGTTGTAGAGCTTTCTAGTCACCCTTCTCAGCTGGTCGAGTTCTTTGCACCACCAAGGTGTTGCATGACTCCGTAGTCCAGCCGTCTGAAGTGGACAGGACAGCTCATAAGCTTTTGTGAGGGAATTCTGAAGTGCATTAGTATACATTTCGATTTCCTCAGTGGTTGTTAAGAGTTCTTTTGTGAAGTTTTTCCCTGACGTATTGGCCTCCAGGGAAGAGGATAGGTGGTCTAAAAAGGCCGTCCTGTCAACCCTTCTCGGATTCCTGTATTGTCTGGGTTCCACTTTTTTAGTTTCAAATTTGAAACAAATCCATTTATGATCCGACATTGTCATTTCTTTTGACACATGCCAGTCATATATTTTATTTGAAATGCTTAATGACGCAAGGGTAATGTCTATTACCGAGTTGCGTGTGGGTGACACATAGAAAGTAGGGTCGTTCCCACGGTTAAGAATTTCTAGATTAGTACTTATTAAGTAGTCTGATAGAGACTTACCTCGGTTGTTGCAGTCCCCGCTTCCCCATGCAACATGGTGGGAGTTGGAGTCGCAGCCAATTATGAGGTGCTCTTTCCTTTGCTCACAATAGTCCACGAGGTCCACCATCCTCCGAGAAGGTGGTAGTTCAGGTGAATCTATTGGGAGGTACAGTGACGCCATGATTACGTTCTGTTGGCCATTCCCAAAGTCACAGCTGAGTCGGACCACTGTAAGGTCCCCGTCACTGAGCTGCGGTAGAAGGTTGGCCTGTATGTTGTCAGGTATGTATATACACGTCCTGATTTTACTTGTGCTACCTGTAAAAATGGTACCATTTAGTCTTGTAAGACCCCTTACTTGGGATTTCACTAACCATGGCTCTTGTATAAGAGCTATTGTATCCGTGCAGCGGTCGAGGTGGCGACATAAAGTTGCAACAGCCCCTCGACAGTGCTGCAGGTTAATTTGTATAGTGTTAAGCTCTTTCAAGGAGGCCATTAGCCTACCTTGTTGAGCTTATTGGTTGGAGCTTCCAGCCTCACCCAGGCTTGCGCCTGTCTCCATTGGAGTGACCGTAGTGGCTGTGGGCTCTGTGACGTTGGTTGTAGGTTCGTCCTCGATCCTTGTCAACCTGATGCTAAGGGTGGTGAACCTATAGTTCAGCCTCCCCCCTTTTTGCTTTATGGCAGCATCGTCTTCTCTCCCGACTCCGAAAACAATGAGTCTGCCTTGCGGCTCCTCTTTGACGTTGTCGGCGAAGATGCACCATTCTTTTGGCTTTACCCATTTATTTTGGGCAGCCAGGCGCTTTATGACAGCCTCAGTGGGCTCCGGTTCTCCCGGGACCCAAAGGGTTGCCTTAGTAAGTCTAGGTAGATTATCTGCCTGGACTACATCAAACTTTGCTCCCTCCCATAATTCTGGTAGGTTTGCAATAGTTTTAGTTAGCCACTCCAGAGAGCTCTGGTCCTTACAGGTGATCCGAAGGATCTGTCCTGCATGTCGCAGGCTCCCAAAAGTGGGTGCTTGTATCTCATCTGAGTATGTCTCGATGTATTCATCGAGAGCAGCGATGAGTTTGTTTTCCACCAACTTCGCTTGGGACTCGGTGAGTTTTCCCAAGGGGTTCGAGCGGTCTATCACAGCTACACGGAGGTGCTTGGTAGCAGCCTCCCTGTAGGCAACAGAACCCGCTAGGTTGGAGGGTTTTGATGGTTGCGACTTTGAGCGATTCACCCTCTTCCCCTGATTGCTCCGGGGTGAAGGCTGCGAGTCGTTGGAGCGCATCCTTTTCTTTGTAGCTTCATTTGAAGCTACTTTGTTTTTCTGTTTATGAACTGGCGGCTTCTGAAGCCTCGCCTGTTCATGAACAGTTGTGGTTTTACGCGTAGGTGCGCTTTGCGTATGAGTGCTGTCTTTCGCCAGCTCCTCTGCACGCGTCTTCCTACGGCGTCTCATTTCCGCCCCGCAGACGCGCCTTCTGCGCTGCCCTGCGAGGGGATCTGGGGTTCCTACAGACGGGGTATCTTTAGCAGACGCACCCGTTGCAGTGGTTTTAGCTGACGAATCAGCTGATTTGTTTATTGTTTTATTGGTTTCCATGCGAAGGAAAATGGTTCGTCTCCCAGAGCTCCCCACCCGCCATGGAGTCCGCAACGTTGGGGACGTCGACAAGTCGACGCCAGGGTTACCCAAGAGATATAGCATCCGGAGAGGTTTGGCACTTACATGCCTCCCTTTCCTAGACACTCGTCCTGCTGAACCTCTGACGAAACAGCGCAGCCGATTGATCAGGATGGACTAGTCCGGACCTCCCGTTTGAATGGAAATCCAGGCCAAAGTGGAGTGTTGCCAGACCCAGGAGAACTACTGCTGCCCCCGGGCTGACTCAGCCACCAGGATCCTTTCATCCCACGGTACGGGTCACCGCGCACGGCAAGAACACGCAGGTAATACATTAGTGTATTATTATTTTATGGCAACCAACAATAAGATTAATAAATAATCAATTTGTAAATCACAATAAACAATATCAACTATACTCAATAAAGCGGCCATGTTGGTAGTGCCAGTGTCGCCATCATCGGTAATGTAAATTGCCTATACCCAAATGGTTAAAATTTGAAAAATATAGAAAGAAATCATTCCAAATTACCATTTTAATATTTTAAGGGCTAACACCACTCTAGAAATTGATTTTATTTTTGTTTTAACTTAAACAATTCTTAAAGGTTATAAAAACCATATTTAATTGATTCCAACAATATAAATCTTTTTTTAAAAGGTTCAATTCTCGATTTTGCCGCAGCCTATAATTCATCGCTTTAGTACTGTTTTTATCTGTTAAAATCATAAGTAAACCTGCTACGTACAGAGTAAAAAGTTCTTAGGGTTCCTCAGAAGTCCACCAGAGAGCACTAATGCTGTAATAAACATAATATATGTGTGAGAACCAGCTGTCTGGTAAATCAAACACGGATAGACTTTATAGAGAGCAGAAAACTGCGGTTCTTCTCCTGGTTATGCCCGCTGTACACTCTCGGCGAGACAGGGCGAGACATGGCGAGGACGAGAGTGTAGATGGGTCCTCTCGCCATGTCTCGTATGTCTCGGTGTGCCTCGCTAGGTCTCGCTTCTGAGGCGGTATTTTTGGTCCGATCAAAGGGTCTCGCTTGACTTGCGAATTGTGTTCCTCTACACTCTCGTCCGAGTGGTCTCGCCCAAGTGCTTTCGCCCGAGTGCTCTCGTCCGAGTGTTCTCGTACGAGTGTTCTCGTCCGAGTGCTCTCGCCCGAGTGTTCTCGGCAAACATAAACATGTTTATTTTGCAAACATAATTTTGATAATTGTATTCGCAACTATGTCAACCCTTCATCTTCATCGATGTAGTACGAGCTAAGAGATCACTGTAATAAAATAATAAAAACAGCTTTCGAATTTTATTATATTTCATTTTGTGTTTTTGTCTGTATATAATAATTTGTGATTTTCGATGGGGCAAATCGGAATTTTCGTAATGAACGTGCATGGCTAAAATTATTAGATCTGTGCGAGAGTGTAAATTCTGTTATTGTTAACCCTTCTTCTGAAGGGTAGGCTCGACTAAAAAGTTCTTTTCAGACTAAAAATTTCATTCAATAATATAAATTTCAAAATATATCACCATTATATTGCATTTGGACTTTCTGATGCTATGAAAAACTTTATTTTTTACACCGACTCGGAAATGCTACAAAAAAGCATTCATTGTAATTACCCTAGTCGACAAATCATAAAAAAGTAAAATTTTTTTGTTGTGTAAACATAATTTTAATCATTCTATTCGCAACTATTATTCTATGTCAACCCTTCATCTTCATCGATGTACGAGCTACAAGATCACAGTAATAAAATAATAAAAACAGCTTTTTAATTTTGAATTTTATTTCATTTTGCTTTTTTGTCTCTATAAATAATTTGTGATTTTTTAAATACCGGAACAAAAAAATAGATTAGGGGCAAATTGGAATTGTCGTAATGAACGTGCATTGATAAATTAATGTGCAACCTGTACGAAAGTGTATATGAACACATATGCAAGTCAAGCGAGAGCCTTTGATACGGACCAAAAATACCGCCTCGTGAGCGAGAACAGCGAGGCACACCGAGACATTCGGGCGAGAGCTCTCGGGCGAGAGTGTAGATGGTCGCACGAGCACGAGACCTCTCGGCGAGACATTCGGGCGAGACCACTCGGGCGAGAATGTAGATGGTCTAACGAGCACGAGACCTCTCGGCGAAACATTCGCCCGAGAGCACTCGGCGAGAGTGTACAGCGGGCATTATAGTTTCCTTGTCTACCCTAATCGTGAAGCAAATAAAATATGTGCTTGTGAAATTATTAAGAGACAACAAATCAAGAAAGCTAATGTAGAAAAAATTATCTACTTGCAAGTTTCAAAATGATGCTTTTTATTAAGAAGAAAATCAGGATTAAAAAAATTTGATTGCAGTTTTTTTATATAAAACAAAGCTAAACATGCATTCCAAAAGGTGCAAAACAATTGTACAAATATAAAAATATATAATTGAAGTTATGATATGATTGATAAATTATTACTGATTATTTGGTGAAAGCAAAGAGGGGGCATATTTTTTGTGTGAGCACTTGCAACTTTTTTTTGAAATGTAACAGTTTCATTATAAGCGGTTATAGCTTACAAAGCTCATATCGGCTACACATACCTACTGATTAATGTAATAGGAACTTAATCAGATAATTATTAAGCTAAGTACTTATTCTTCAGAATGTATCAATTTGCCTGTGTACAAATGATGAAGTAATCGTACACCTTATTATTACAACTTATTGAAATAATGTGTTTCAAGCAATGCATTCAATACATAACTACCTATTTGACAGCTAATAGCAGGAGGATAGTTGAGGGTGATGGTATATGAAGGGATGATGCGCATAATCCGGCTAAATTAATCATGATGATGCATGTAACAGTGGCTGATGTCTGCGGTGACTTGCACATTTCAAAAAAGCCGACTTTGAAGCACAAATGTACAATAGTAAATTGAAACCCTACACTTCACTAAGCAAAGTGTATAAATCCAATTAACTATCCTTGTTTATTAAGTTGTTATTGCTGTTGTTACAGAAAATTATTTATTTGAGGAAGTAACTTATCAAATTATTGAGTTAACGCTTCATGATTATAATTCGAATTTAATTCAAACTCCATTTAATATACCAATTACCCATACCTTGTAAGGCACTGATGGTTTAGTCGATGATTTATAATTTTCCATTTGCTTTGACCGCTGTAGCCATTTGGCAACAATAATCACAATAAGAAGGAAAGCAGCAAAGATTACTTAAGGTCAT
Organism: Rhagonycha fulva; assembly: GCA_905340355.1. Taxonomy (NCBI): domain Eukaryota; kingdom Metazoa; phylum Arthropoda; class Insecta; order Coleoptera; family Cantharidae; genus Rhagonycha; species Rhagonycha fulva. The sequence continues at coordinate 10,094,652 of HG996559.1, forward strand.
AATTAAGCATTTTAAAGAAAATAATTGAATAACTCTATAAATGTCAAAAAGGAATTTTGGATCAATTAATTTCATGTGTAAAAATGTTTGCGTTGGTCTTAGGTGGTCTACTAAATATACAATAAACGAAGTTAAAAGTAACACGAAATATGTCGTTTGAAAATTTTTCACAATTTTTTAATGAATTCACCTCCACCCATGGATGAAAAATAGCATCAATTTTTCTCACCAATTTAAGTGGCTGAAGTGACGACGGCGTAATTTTAAAACGCGTGTATCTTACTGACAAACGGTGGGTTATAAAGAATGACATCCAAACTAACTCTTTTTAACTGGATGACATGTTCTGGCAAGTTGCATCTGTCATATTCATTCAAGACGCTTTTTCACTTTCGTCGGTTTCCTGCACGACTTGGTAAAAAAGTAAAAGAGATGTCAAGGTACGATCGTATATCATGATTTAAGATTTTAGTTAATAAGCAGTGTGTTTGAAAAAATAGTGTAGAATTGCAACTTGGTGTGCTACATTTACCATAAAATATATTTGTTATATGCGGTGTTATTTATTTCATTTGCTTCCGGTTAATTAACATTTTTAAAATTATCTTCACACAAAGATACAGTTTAATCATATTTAATGGCGTGTACAAGTCGTTTTATTTTGCTTTATGACTTTATGTATTATAAAGGCAAATTGAAATTTATTAACCAAATACCTACATAAAAATTATGTAAAGATACACGGTTGGAAAATTTAGTTTCTATTGAATTCTGATTTGGCGATTTTGTGTTTTTTTCTTCGCCATTAAATTTTTATTTTATTTTATCTGTATTTATCTATACGATGAATAATATTAAGAAGCTTATTATTCCAATTTATTTTAATTTGGATTTAAAACGTTAAAATCATGCAAGTCAATAACCTAGTAAAAACAAAGAACTGATGGTAAACAGACGTATAACTTTATTCTATTGGTTTCTCAAACCTCAAAAAACATGTCCAGCAGGTAGAACGAAAGGTTTGAAATATAATATTAAAAACATTTTTATTACTAATAAAATCGACTAACTTTTAATGAAAGCTCAATTTAGTTCAATTTTATCTATTTCAACCCACCCCAGACCACAGTTCATCCAATACAATGTAGATAGGCATAAATATGATCGATCAAAATTTGCATAGTACTTATAAATAATGTAAAGATGAAAATTTGTTACTCTCGGGTTTCAATATGCACAAATTATTTTATTTTCTCAAGTAACTGTAACTAAGTATAGTAATTTCAAACCAACCAGATTTGAATTTTGAACCTTGATATCTCAGATTTCAGTTTTATATTTACACCCATGCGAAAAATTCTAATTTTCTGATTTTTTAGAAATTATTTTTTGAAAAATTTATGGTTGCAAAGTTGACCTGTAATTGAAACATGGAAAAAACCATTTTTCCTTCACATGGCTTCAAACTTTATAGTTTCTACCATAAACAACATTTCGTAATTGTAACTTATTGTACAGATAATTGGATTAATCTGTCATGAACATGCATGGATATATTCTCCATTATTATTTAACTTTAAAAATCTGATATTCTAATAATTGGCATAGTTAATTTCTGTAACATAATTGGGTCGTTTTACTTATTTGGTTTCTAAGGTCCATAAAAATCATACGTGGAATCCGAACCACTGCACAAGTAATTCACGAGTTACTAAAATTCTAACTCAGAATTATTGGAACACCAACTGTCTAAAAGTTTTGAATGCCAAAAAGAAAGATCCAGATTTGGTCGCAATCCGGAAAGAGTCATCTTTTAAAACTGCACATCAAAAGAGATTGAAAGAGATTAGTTGTCACCTTTTATTATGTAAGTTTACCAGAGCTCCATGTAAGTAAATTTTATATTTCTAATTTGTGTTAATTGACGTATATTATTTGGCTTCTGCTTTCAATTTATGATAACCATTGTGGTTATAGTTTAATTAGATGCTTGTTTTATATTGCTGGAAACATGGCTTGACTAGGTAAAACGTCTTATTCAACAACTATGTGTATTGTTTTGCATAGAACTCATGCATTGTAATTATTTGATTTGTGCCGCAACTCTCAACTCTCAATTCTTATTATTATATTTTATTAAACCTTTTGTTTGTTACATACCGGTGATTTATTGAAGAAGTTGCCAAGAGAGATTAGAGTGGAATTACTTTAAATTGACAGAATTTGGGCCAATTTGTTTCTCAAAAAAAGTGAAGAAAAAACGTGTCAGTGCACTTTAATTCTGACAGATTATAATATTATAAATTCTTAGAATTGACACCCCTTTTTTATAAAGATGGACCCGACCTGACCAATTTTCGTTTGATAATGAAAGGATTTTTTGAATGTCTATGAACATATAACCGTAAATACCCCAGTGTGGTCAAATAAAGTCATCAAAACTTGAGTACCAAAACCAAACAAAATTCTTGCCAGACTTTTGCCAGAAATTACGGTACACAAATCGATGTCAAAAACAGTAGCGGAACACATAACTCATTAAAAATATCAAATTATATACAGATTTTTAATTGGTCAAATCATTCAATACGTGACCGTTTGCAACCGCTTACCATGCAAGACTGCTTAAGACATGCACATTTACGCAGCGCCGATTACCTTGTCGAGCAATTAAAAAAAGCAAAAAAAGGCATAAATGGTATCGCAAAACTTTAGTAAATATTTTTTTGCTATCTTTGTGTAAGTATATATATGACAGCTCTACAGGCCTAAAAGGCCCATGGCTTTTCCCTGCTTACCTAACCTATCTTGCTAGCTTTGCGTGTGTGACGCAGCCGTATTTACGGTAATGACGTCGACACACACATCAGGGATCACCACAGAGTGTGGATGTTCACCGGAAGGCCGAGCCAAGAAATTCTGTGCAATACGCGATTTGAACCCAGAATTTCCGCTCTATACTCAACCAGCGATCACATCACTCCACTGCTGTAGCTCTTTGTGTAAGTAATATTAAGAAATCCTCAGTAGTATTAAAAATTTGAAAGAAAAAAGAAAAGAAAAGAAAAGAAAAAAAAGAAAACATTTGTTTTTTTTTGTGAAAATTAAGATTAATCCTGTATGATTTTAGGATGAGAGGGTTAAAAAAGAAGTGATTTTGCTGTGCTTAATTAGAAAAAAAATTAAACCAGTAAAAAATTCACGAAATAGTATGCAAAATGTTTTCTGTACCGACGCTCACTCAGTGCTAGATCCGCTATTGCTTTAAAAGTTATAATGAAGTCAACATCGGATATAATGAACTTTAAAATTTATTCACTATAACCGAGAAATAAGACCAATAATTGGTACATTTTGAGCTCTTTAACAGGAAATTCACATTAAATACGTTTTTATCTTTCCTAAAAAAAAATTTTTTTAAATTAAGATCACCGTCTTAAATGAAGCAACTCCCATATTTTTTATTTAATTGCTAAAACTAGAAATTATAATTTATGGACAAAGTTGAAAGATTTTTTTTAATGCATTTATTGTTTACTGCCAAGTAAAAATATTACGAGAAAAAATTGGTTTTCTCACTTACTTCGGCGGAGATGAGCTAAACATTGGTGAGTTCTAGTTCATTATATCCGAATGAAATATTTATTTTTGTAAACACTTAAATCAGTTAGCTACATCCGAGAGTTCTGAAACAAAAACTACCCTCTGAGTCACAACCTCTAATGAGAGGGTTGTCCAAAATAGAAACCAGAGTCTGTCGCAATTAGGAGAGAACTTCTCTAGTTTGTTTACCCAAGAAGAGTAGTTTGACGAAAATTCCAATAAAACATAAGAAATAATAAAGTGTTTTTAATTGAAAACAAAATTTGAGTGTGTATTCACAATTCTAATAATTGCAATGTATGGCTGTGCAAAATAATACACACAGTATAAAATTATTGCGGTTTATCATCAAAAAGTGTACCCACCTCAAATTAACAAGTTCCAAAAACAAGTAATCACTAAAGAGTATCCCAAAATGAATACAAGAAGCCAAAACAATTACACGTCGGTCACACGAATTGGGAAAATTACTTAGTTAAGCTAAGCGCTCGGTAAGTTTACATAATATAGATGACAAGCACGTCCTTCCAATCGAGATGGACCGTGTGGCTTTGCAGATGAAATGCTGTAATCCTTGTCAGTAATCGTCAGGTAACAACTGACTTGATACTCATGAATACAGAACTCTGCTTACTGATGTTGAACGCAGCTGAACCAGTGAGAGATGATCTTAGTAACGCCGAACAAAACTGGACCATCTAGATGATGGAAAATTCTACTAAGGAATTCAAAAAACGAAGTTTGTTGGTTAAGCTTTGTTGCTTTATTGTCAAAACAACAACACAAAAATAACCATAGAGAATCGGAAATGATCGTAATCTGGCTCACTAAACTGCGCAGAGCTCGTACGTAGAAAAGATCTTGTTCAATAAAAACTCCAAAAAAATACCAAGACAGCTGAATATTTGACAGCAAAAATATTTGTCTAAATTCACTAAATATGCAAATAAAAATTCTTACTTGCACTTGCTTTGTACAAATAGCACAGGCCGATTCTCCATATTACTACGCCACGTTGCAGCTTATTAACATCTGCCCAAAAAATGCATGCATTGAATACGCATAAACGCAAATAAAAAAACAGAACCGGCATACGAAAATATTGTGAAATGAGTGAAAGAACTTCGTAACACATGCAAAAATTTCAATTCATTATACTGTAAAAACACAGGAGAAACAGCGCATCTCTCACGATGCCGTTCTACCCTCAAATAATGTTTTCTTCCAGACGTTTTCTACCATCCAGAAAAATAAAAAATTACTAAACTTTTTTCACCATTCAATACTTCATTTCAAATACTTCAAATATCACTAGAGGTGAGGTTTTTAGGTCGTATAAAATCAAAGAAAAGGTACCTAAAAAGTTCTAAAAAAAGCAATTTTAGGTCCAATAAACACAAAAGAAAGGTCTTATAAAAGTACTAAAAAAAAAATTACTACTTACTACGTAGTAAGTTTAGAATATTTCAGGAACTGAATTTTATAGACATAGACATAAATCCCTTAATTTTTTCTTATGTATTCAATTATTATAATTTATGCAATTTATTTATGCCTTAATGCATTAAAATGCATTATTTATGATAATGATAAAAATATTTATCATATAATAGATAGATAAATAATAAATTTCCGCACTGTAATTAAAACAAATGTCTGATTACACCAAACTACCGCACTATCTGGTCATTAATCAAAGTTGTTTCTATATTATATTGTAGGTACTTACAACTAAAAATATATTAGCATTAATAGCTTTTTTAACTGCGAGCTAAAATGTTGGTGCAGAAATCCATTTTTAATTTTTATAGTATACCTAATATTTTTCTTGGTCCTAATCCGCTCCGGATTTTCTGGACCGCTCGCCTCCTATGTGCGCGCCTGGTAGATAAAGGTAATTACTAATTAGGCAAAACAAAAACTTCTTCTGAAATTACGATTTTGATGTATTTGAAATCACTTCTAATTCATATCTCGTGCAATTCTTGAGTCTTTAGAAGTTATAATTACATGCTACTCTAATTTTAATTAGGCCAAACAAATGTGGTGACAGATGCAGCATAATTGTACTTAAGACCAATGAGCCTATTCTGCGAGATGTAGGCTTATCGGGTAAATAATTATAAATGTTTCGACTCGGAAAAGTACGCTACTTAGAAAAGGAAAATTCTTGAAATAGTTTGAATAAAAATAACCGGCCCTCATTAAAAATTAACAGCTCTGACAATATCACTTGATAAGCTTCTCTAATAATTATTTTTAATTTTTGTGTGTGCGATCTTAATTTTTTTCTGGAATTACCTCTAAATTCAAAATTTTTAAGTTAATTTAACGCAATAAAAACAAGTTATATTAGCTCTTAGCTTGCTTGAAATAGTATAAATTTTAAAAAATTATTATTTTTTATTCAAACGTCAAAATGTATCAGAAAAACAAAAGTACGCTCTTTTACTTCTATCGCCGGTGCAGCCGGCGGAAAAAGACTTTTAGTTCCGCTGGTAGCGGAGTTTATTTTTCTTTCGTTTATTTTTTTATTATTAATTGTTTGGTAATAATTACTTGTGCACATTTCAATAAACAATATAATTTATTAATTTTTATAATTAGGTAATAATTACAAAATGAACCAATATTTCCTTTATAATTTGTAAATTTTTGCAATAACTTACTATTGTACTTAATGCAATTAGGTATACTTGCCTGGTTTTACCCCAATATTATGCCCTAATGATCCATAATATTTAATTATCCGAATCTTAGTCAACATTTTCAGTGATACATTACCATCAACAAATCTTATAAGTGAATTTGCAATCGTTATGTACTTTTCTATCAATAGATAATTCAATGAAATTTGTCGTTTAGTTCCCCCATTTAGAGTTTGATTATCAAGCTTGTAAAGTAACCCCTGATAATAATTTATTCCCCACTATAAATTTATTTTACCCCATAGCACGAGGTCAACTATATTATAGAGAATGTAGCTAACTGATTTATAAAATAAAATGTTTTAATTTTATGTCCGTAAACCCATTTTATTTTGAACTGACTACATACCTTGTATGTGATTTTTTATTATTGGTGACAATGCCGAAAGCCCCAGAGTTGTAAATGGGGCGACAAGAATATCAGTAAAAGCAGCAGGAAGTGAAGAGTGGATTTATGTAGTTTGTGGTTTAATCAGTGGATTCCCGCAGCTTAATTCAATACCAAAAGCTATGTAATGGAAATATATAGTCGGTCTATGGCATTGTTTGAGTTATGATCCACACTTTCGCAGAACAGTATGTGCTCTTTGTGAATTAATTTCGTACTAATTTGATTAGAGAATTGTATTTGTATAATGCCACTGTCGTTTAAAAATATATGCAAAACAATTAATTATAAAAAAACTTCTTCTAATAACTCGGCCTACTGCCTCGATTTTTTAGTACACAACAAATTTAATATTTTTATAATTTATTTTTGAAGATTTCTTACCATAATAACCAACTGCAAAATATTAAATTAGCATCCTTTGATTAGGTTACAGGTAACACTTCCATTTCAGTAAAAAAAAATGCAAAAGTCAAGATCAGAAAATTATATTTACGTGTTCACAAAAGCTAAGAAAATTTACAGATAGATACAATTTACAATAAAATTACAGAATCTTTGGCTAGAAGAGAAACATGGCCGAAATATAAAATTGTGAGATAATAAATACTTTCTTTATACCGATTGGACTGCATTAGTTATGAAGTAATACTTAATAAATAATTTATACAAACTGAATACTTAGGTAATTACTATTGCGGTGATAATCGCAAAGCTGAATTCAAATTAATTAAAAACACAAATAGGTAAGTACACCATAGGTATGTATATGAATGATATGCGAAATTCGCTTTGCACGTTTCTCAACGGCCAGTCACCGTAACACGCTTTACATAATAATATGTTATAGACGATAATAATTAAATATTTATACTATTTACAAAAAATCGTTAATAAAATCAAGCAATTACTAAAGCTTTGTCCGTTAACACCATAATATTTACAATGCTTTTTGTACACAACTTAAAAAATTTAATAATTTAAAAAAAGTTCATTGTTAAAGAACACTGTAGGGGCCTCGTCGCTAGCGACTATAGCTGGGATAAAGCAGCGTCGGGCCCCACCGACCTCAAACTAATCCCGGGGGTTTTACATCTAAACCCGTTACCATATCTAAACCCCCCATGGCTCCAGAAGGAGGAGGCGTGTGGTTTATCGACGCCGGTGAATTAACATTATTTGTTAAATCACTTTGACTATTCTCTTCCGAGTCACTACAGGATTCCGAACTTCCCTTTTTGCCGTTACCATTGTGAGTCTTCACATGCTTGGCTAAGTGATCCGACCGCATGAAACGCTTGTTGCAAACCGGGCACGCGAATCGTTTTTCACCAGTATGCGTTCTAAGATGACGTTGCAATTCATCCGAACGTGTAAATCTTTTGCCACAAAACAACCAATTACAAACAAATGGTCTCTCTCCTGTATGCCACCTTAAATGAGCTTTTAAATGTGACGTTTTTCCGTACACTTTTCCACATCCCGGAATATGACAACTATGTATATTTTTCTTCCTTAAATGAACACCCGCAGGTCCTAGTCTTTCGGCTTCTTGGCAATTTGGACAATCACATGTTGCACGCCCCGTATACCTTCTCTGCGATCTGGGAGATGGTACTTGAGGGGGTAAAGAATTTGCTGCAGAATTCGGTGAAGGTGCCGGTCCTGTATGATGTAAACCGAACGAAGCTCCAACTGTTTGTGCTCCGGGTAACATGGATTTGTAAGTGTCTTGTAGCAAATGTTGACCAGAAGATAATAAATGATTTGATGCTGCTAAAGAATGTGTTAACGTGGAGTAGTCTGAGGTAGCATAGTTTGCTGCCGCCATTTGGGCATGCATATTTGCAGCTCCGCTCATATCTAACCAACCTCCCGCCGTTGCCGAATGAACGTCCCACCAAGTGTTTGCCGAAGCCACCGAGTCACTTTTTATACCTCCGTGATGAGTAGCACCCGACATCGTATTAAAAGGCCATGATTCGTAAGGATGACGCGAGTAAACGGATCCTAAAGCGGCGTGGTGCGCTGTCGCTGCACTTTCCACTTTACCTAAGAGTGCGCTTTGGTGATGGTGCACGTGTGAGTTATCTCCTACAGTCTGTGTAGTTGCACCGGGAAAATAAAGATCACTACCATACGAGGAGGACGTGGGTACACTAGAACACGATGTCATTACCGGTCGAGACGAATATGGACTATTAGATGCTGACGATCGTTGGGCTGCTAACGAATTGGCGGCTGTATTTCCAGTAGTGCCTTGATTAGGGGAGGGGGCTCCTTGGGGACTTTTCTTCCATGGATGAAAACCTTTCCCAACTGCTGCGTCTGCAAGAGGTGGTGGAGATTTACTCGACAGCTTGTTACACTGAGCTGCAAGCATTGCCAAAGGTGTACCCCGCAAGCTGGGATGTTCCTAAAACAAAATAGTAACAATTAATCAAAATGTTTAAAATTTAATGATTAAAAAATTAATTTACGTTTATGTTCATATTTTACAAGCGACTTTTGTTTAAAGAAAACTTTACGTAGAATGTGAGGAAAGCTAAGAAATGCTGGTGACGCCCAATGACTTTGTGATTGGCGGCAACCTTATCGATCTCGAAAAGACAGCGCGGTGGACAACTAAGCTACTGAATTAGATGAAGATGCCTCCACTTGATTAACCTTTTAGAGAATCACGTAACCACGATTGCTTTGTTAATGGACTTACATTAAAATGTTCGAGAATAATGACTATACAAAGTCGCTAATGTGTTTTAGAAGCGTGTCAAATGCCAATAAAAATAAATAATCGGCCCATTTTGAGGAACATTGATGATATCTTATCATAGCTACCCGAACGATCTATAATTATTTACTAAAAAGCAATGTAAAATATGTATTACAACTGTCGTTAAAAGCATCATTAATCTCATTGTGGTATCGTATCATCCGAATTGGTACAAATTAAATGTTAATTCTATTTGGCTAGATCAATTTCTTTGGACGAAAATATTCTAATATCTCGGACATTTATAATAACACAAAAATTAAAATCTGTCTGCTTCTACCATTAGCAAGGCTAAAAAAAAAAGAAAACTGCTTATAATGACGGTTACTTCTTGATTTTAATTCTTTTTGTGTAGCTGTGCGTGTCTTGGAGGCGACGACCAGGCGCCAAGTTTTCATTACGTTCTTGATTAAAGCCGGACCCAAGTTAGTGTTTCGCGGACCCTTCAGCGGCTTTACATCACGAAACTCACAATTAAAATTGAAGTCTCTTGGTGACTAATTACTAACGGCGGTCATGTTACATTAACAATACATTCAACTAATTGACTTTTAGTATTGTTACTGACCGGCAATACTTTATAAATTAGAACAGCTTTGTATTTCTATCATAATTAATAATAATAACTAAAGTATTCTTAATGACTTGAGAATGGACTTTTGTTACATCATCAAGCCAACCGTGACGCAAATGACTTTGGAGTGAATATAGAATCAATAAGTGGTGCATTTTTTAAATTGCAAATGTGAATGGACTGAAGATGATAATTACGTGCCGAAGAAGTTTCGAAGTGGGCAAAATAAATGGGGAGCTTTGGAATTGGAATGTAAAGAGTAAAAATTAATTTACTAATTAGTTACGGAAAACCTAAATTTGGATTTGCATTACGGATGTCCGTCTGCCTGTCCACGCGACAACGTGCTAATGTAACAAGCGGCATTAAATGTGTTTTTAATAATGATGTATTCCCAGACACATAATAAAATTGTAATGCGACATAGAAAAATTGTAATGTAGAATTGATTGGACATCACACAACTAACAAGACAGCTGGTTAGGTAAAATTGTGGAATAAGTGAGTGAGGTAGTTTATTTAGCCACCGAATGAAATTATTTTCCATTTATCGACCGCGTTGAACCATTACACACCACGACACGTTTACTTCCGGACTTTTTATTAAAAATGATGAATGTTTAAATATGGCGTGCGTTCTGCAGTATTTGCCATCCATTCGGATTATTTAGTAGGTATATTTGGTTGACAAACAAAACAAGGACAGCTCGTTTATAACTTGCCTACTTGAATTACACGAGTACTCCATACTGGTATTACACAAAAATTGTACTTGACAATAGATAAGCGGATTAAGCTCATTGTCACTAGAACCAAATGCACAACATGTCAGTACAATAACTCCTAATCCCGTACCTGCTATACAAAGTGTCCAAAACAAATCAGATGAACTGTGAACGTCCTGTAGAATTTTTTTCAAGTATCCAAATAATATCTCGAGACCTTCATCAAAATCACGGTAGCTTCTTTAGATGTATATCTTTAAAGCCCTAAAGATATATTAAGTCGAGATTGACAAACATTTAAAAATTCAGCCAGTAGCTAAATTTTTAATTACATACATCTAATAACCAGTTAACGATGACTAAGCCGTTGTAAATGATTTAAGAATACATTTTGAAAGTTTTTTATGGGCCACTTCTAGGTAATGTTTTAAATTAACTATAATAATGTATGAGCGCTTTCTGTGGTGGGCCACATTAATATTTTGATTTATGAAATATTACAAAATTGATAATATTTTTAAATGTAAATTATGTTTTTACTGTATTAAACGGTCAGGCAAAGGTGGTACAAAAACCCACTCCTGTTGACTTATGTTTATTAATTAATTTTTGGTTAAAATATTAAACTATACTATGAAGTTTCGTACTTTTATGGTTCTCATCAGTACTATCTACTATGTAGATGTTTAGAAAAGCGCGATACCACTTAAAATTGTATTGTTTTCTACAGACGGATCGGTAGACACTACCACTGCCGCATGTACCTTATGAACGTTAAATTCAAAATAACGCAGTTTATTTATTACTCATGCGATGGTAAATTTTTATGAAAGATTGAAATGGGCTTTTAAAAGTTAATCGCTAAAGTTTAGGTACCTTGAATAATATCCAAGCAATAATTCAAAATTACGAGCAGGAACGTAATTGTAATTTATTTAAATATTTCTCACTGGCCGTATTATATGATGTAATATTTTATACCAAGCCCATGTCCAATTAATACAAAATTTGTATCAATAAATTATAAAATCGAGCTAAATTCAGAAGCCATTAAGAAACCTACGTGGATTTGTACCTCGATGTAATTGCTAATGCGTTTTGGAGTTTGGTCTGCGTCTTAGCTACCGGTGTTAAGTCCTACATGATAAATAAACAGAAATGGTTTTTAGTTAACGAGTTTTGTTCATAAACAAGATTGGGACGTAGGTGAACAAATTTATATGCATGAGTTGCCTAAGGACGTTGTTAACTTTGGATTTTTATAGACCCAACTGACAGCGGCTACTTTTAAGAACGGTCACTTCCGAAACTAACTCCACGGGGACTCATAATATAAGGTTCCACTTTGTTACAGAAGGTTCGATTACAGTTTGTAACCCTCGAAATATCCTAGCCGGAAGGGTCGTTCTTTTCCCAAATCAAACATCGAGCTTGATGGATATTTTTTCCTTTGAGTGGACCGGATCTTTTGATGGCCCTAAATTGCCACCACATCAATAGTCTACGTGCAAAGACGGAATCTTTTACAATTGCACTACTTTTCCGGTCTTTACCTCGTTAAACCGACTCGAGACCATAAATTACTACATTGATATTACTTTTAAGAAACTCGTTTAATTAAAAATTTTTTGACTTACTTAATTGTCCTATTTAACATTTTTTGTTTATAACTTCCCCGAAAAAGCTTTTAATTAATTTATTCAAAATTCATAATTTATATTTTGAATGAATTATAACCAAGGTCAAAATGTAATCACGTCGCATAAAAGCCGTAGTGAAAACTTTCCAAATAATTCAATTTTTTTACAGCCGAGAACAATTTTCCTACATTTTACCGTTAGATCAAAAATTTTGCCAGAAGCTATGATTATATTCGTAATTTACTTTTAAAATCGATTCTTCCTAGACCAACTGATGAAATTTTGATCAGATAAGGATTATAGAACCTTTCAGTAAAAAACTTAAGTGGACGTTAAAAAATTCAACACCAAAATTGAGCATTAAAATGTTTAGGAGGTAAGTACCTACATAATTTTAACTGCCCATACATTTCCAATTAAATTTTGCCTTATCGCGATCATAGATAAGGAACGTGACCGAAATCAAAGTTTTTTTTTGGAAGAGTGAGAAAATTGAAACCGCTCTAATTTCGAGCAATATTTTAGCATTACGTGTTCGAAAGTTGGTTATTTCGTGAATGGGAAAAAAGCTCGATATGACATTTTATCTTGGTTATGTTTTTGGAACATTCGACACGCAAATACTAAATGCGATTAATATTTAAAAATTCTAATAAGTTGGTCACACTTAATAAGATTTATGAAAGTCAATTAGGTTTTCTAAAAGCGACTTTGTCAGTAAGGTGCGTGACAACGACGTTTAATGTATGCAGGTATGACGGCTTGTGACCTCCCTGGGTGTGCCAAGAAAAGCGACACCACAGGATTGATTGACATTTTCACTACATCCTAGAACCATTCTTGAAACATTATTCAGGTAATTATTGCAATATTGTTTTTCATTATGTTTTGGATTTTATGATTGACAAGTATCAGAACCGTAACTAAGCTTTTTAGGCCTGGGGCAAGGTACTGAACTATTTTAAGATCCTCTTCTATGGAACTTAATTTGCTTGTCTTGTTGTTCTTTCTATCCACTACCCACGGTAAACGTTTGAAAAAAATTTATTTTTTAGGTTTCAACTACTAGCGCAAAATTGCTCTGGCGGTCAAAATAATTGAAATGTTAAAAATAGAACAGAATAAAATAATTAAAAAATATTATACAAAATTAAAGTATTTTTTATCAATGTCACATTAGGTATTTTTTATTTAATATCGGAATAGCGTTTTTAACTACATGGTCAAATTTTATAGCTCAATAATTTTTTTTTTTTGATGATCCGGTTGAAATAAAAAAAAATTTGTCTTTTCTTCTGTTATGGGAAAATGGATAAATTCACTTTTCACATGCTGGGGGTGACTTTTTAATTATTAAGTGGGTGAATTAATTATTTAAAAATTGAAAAGAAAACAGTGCGGACTGCAATCAATAATTGACCAAGCAATATCATAACTATTGTTTCATTTTTATCTGAATTTTAGTATAAATACGACATGACATGCATTAATTGTTGATTAATGACAAACATTTTTTTTTATAATATAATATCAAGTACGTGATGGTTACAAAAGTAATTTTAATTTAACCTTATATAGCGTGATACAAAAACCAACGGCTGTTTAACAACTTTTTTAAATGACCATAATTAACTTTTGAAAATACATGCAGTAGTATAATATGTGGGTGACGTTTTCTATAACTTTATTGTCAGTTATTCAACAGCGTTTTTATAAAAAAAGAAGGTAATTACATTTCATACAAGTAGCAGTATCTACGTTAAATAAAAGTTTTATCAATTTGAATATTTTATTAAAATAATCACCTTTTGTTGTTTTATTGCTGGCAGTATAAACACTGTCAAGTTTTTTATTTCTAAAGTCGTATTAAATAACATATCAAACTAAATTTTTTGAAGAAAATTTTGGTTAAGTTATTTAAAAATTGAAAGTGGGCCCATAACCTGCGAATTTAGCTTAGAAATAAGCTAAAGTTTTTTATACCGTGTAACTTAATTAGATCATTATTTTGGAACAAATTTTTCGTTTTAAGATTTAATAATGGTATTCCATAAAGTTTACTACTCCGCTTGTTAAGAGTGATAAAATGACAATCAAATTGCAAGTCATGCAGAAACAAAAAAAAAACACGTCTTTAATATTTCTTAAAATATCCACATATAAATAATAAGTACCTACACATAATTTGAATAAAAATAGTGAAATAATATGTAAAAGTGGTACCAACATAACAGGTACAGCTTAAAATTTATTTATATTTATAACATAACAAACTGAAAATTTGCAGTGTCGTAAAAGTTCGGAAATTGTAATAAATTAATCAAATCGACAAAGGTCGTCTAGTTTTGAGAAAAATAATTATAAAAACCGCCAAACCGTTCGGAACGAGCGGCTATTGTAGGTATAGCAGACAAACCAATAACCCAAACTAAACTACTACAAAGCAAAATAAAAAATGAACCGTAAAAAACTATCGTGTAAAGTTCAAAAGCCGACTCTGGCATGGTGATGGTAATAACAAGCCTGTATATATGAATATTAGGGCAAATGGACAAGTAAAAATGAGCAACTGGTAAAGCTAAAAAGTCAATTGTCCAACTTTTCAATTCTGACAGAGCGATAAAAGGTTTTAAAATCTTTTATGATGATGTCAGGTTCACGGTAGCGTTTTTAAACAATGGGAGCTTTTTGATATGCCGACTTTAAATCTTATTATTTTGGGTGTTGAATTTGTTAAAAAGGCAGAAAATTTTTATATAAAAGGAAATTGACTGCATTAATTTAAAGTCGATTAGAAGTTCAAATTTATTCCAAATTGCCACGAAATTTATCATTAATTTCTTGGTAAGTGTTTTGCCCAAACAGATGTCTATATTAATAATTTATTTTGTGGTTGATGTTTAATTCTGCGTATCATTACTAATAATTTTGGTATCAAGGGTCCAAATGATCAAAGAAAACCGCCTAGCCGACAGAATCATCTCCTTAACTTAAATTTTACAATAACCTTTTAAATTAGGCGCATTTCCTTTCAAATATCCTTACATAACTTTTAATAAAAATCTGTGACAGATTTTGATATGATATGCCCAAGATACACCACACCTAAGGCGCATTAAAATTATCCACTTGTAGGTATTAATTTATTCAAATAATAAAATATTTGTAATTATGTATGAATTTATATGTAAATTATCTTTAATAAATAAAATTCAGAATAATTATTTTGAACAAGTTAACATAATAAAATTTCAAATTAATAACGAAAATTTACATAAAGTTATGTAAGTAGACCTTTTTTTTATTCTAACTCAAAATTATTCAAAACTATCGCTGTAAATTGCAGCCACACCAAGGAATTTTTAACATGCTAATTTTTTTAATAACGCAAAATAGTTCTACCACTTAAAAAAATATTAATGATCCGAAAGGTTAAAATTGTCACAATTGATAGATACAAAATTATTTTTTGGAATCGGAATTAAAAAATTCTTTATTCGTCCATTTAAAAAAATTACTTTAATTGGGTTAATAATTTTTTACCTTATTTTATTTTAACCAGTCATCAAATTAAAAAATGAAGTGTCAAAGTTACTAAATCATGGAATAAACTACCTGGCACAGTGGGTAGGCGCCAAACTACAAAGGATAACGCCGTGCTCAAAGCTAAACGACAACTATTTTTCACAGCTAAATCAAAGTGCCGAAAAGTGAAACTGAAAAAATTTTTATTTCCGTAATTAAATTAAATTTCTTGATTTGTTGAGAGTGCCGTTTTATCTACATGGTGGGCATACATTTAGCTAACTTTAAAATGTAATAAACTTGTCGTAAGCCTTTCCTCGTAAGGAATCGCAAAAACCAAATTAAAACTTATATGTATTGGCAAGTAGGTGTAAAAGATTTAATTTAAATGCTCCGCATTAAACGTGTCACAATTGATTTTATCAATTTAATTTATAGTTATTCTATTATTTTAAAATTACAATGATGTATAGTATACCAAATAAGCATTGGGAAAAATTAATGTTTGCCTTACAATTTAAAATTATTATATGTTTTGAAGTAGAATGAATATTGCTTTCTATATAATTATTATTATTATTATTCGCATCATAATAGAGCAAGAAAACCTATACAACAAAAACAGTGGTTAATTATTTCGAGAAATAAATTCGAAGTATCTAGCCAGGTTATCGAGTGCGACTCTTCCAAACCACCGACAAAGTACATCAAAGGGCAAATGCTAATTACGTGACTCACAGTTGCTACAATCACAATTTTCGGATATGGATTGGTTGTAATTCGGTATATTTTTACCCAACGCATGGTTAAAGTTTAATGGCTAAATGTAGCGAGTTCAACAAATCTGTCTGACCGATCTGTCAGGTTTACCCCAAATGTGAAAAGTAATTTTTTTACTAAATTTCAAATCTATAATTCTATTAGAGCTCTAAAATTTTTGCTTTTCATATTTCACACGGAAGTAGCCCGACACTTTAACCCCAATAGCGGCAATCTCAAAGACGGTCACCCATCCAAGTGTGAACCGCAATTTGCATTGCTTGATGCTCGCAGAGAACGAACATTTGCATTAAAAATTAAAAAATAACAAGCTAAGTATAAACGTAATCAATTTCAATTTAATTCATAAACCTAGACAGCAGTTTACCATTGTCTTTTCTGTTTGTTACATTTTCGCTTATAATTTTCACAAGCGAATAATTAATAATTATAAATAATTCTGTTTGAGCAAAGGTTATCTATCATAACTTCTATCTTGACATAACTGAGAAAGGTAATTCTTGAAACTTTTACAGTTTTTTTTGTGTTTCAGGTTATTAGTTCCATGCTAAGATTAAATATTCTGTTTTAAGAAAATCAATTGATTCAACGATTAATTAAGGATTTCCAGGAAGCAAAATTGAAGTGAGAAAATGATTCAAAATGAAATCAGAAATGAAATCAAAATAGGTGACTTACAATGTACGATGTCTCTTTGTCAGCTTCATTTATTTGAGGTTTCAAATTCTGGATCAAGGGCCTGCAAATAATTTTCTAGTGATTCAGAAGTATTAAACAAAAAAAATTTAAACTAAAGTTTGGGGGGCTTCAAACATCACAAGTTAAAAACTATCGCTTACACATCATTTTGTAGGTTTTCAAAATTTGGGGTTTTTTGATTTGAAATTGTTAAAGTACTGGTTGATGGGGTAAGCCCGACAATAAATTCTATACAGGACGACTGATTTTTTTAGGAAGATGCGAGTTTTGATACTAACCGCACCCGTGATGATTATGATATAAAAGTCGCTACAATTTCATGTGAGCTACTAACGGCCAAATTAGTATTATTTTTCTAAAAAGTCGCCTATCCAAGAACTAAACACACCATAGGTATGATTTTTTAATTTAAAAATTTTCTCAGCTAATAATTTGTATTTTAGATAAATTAGAAGTATATTTTAAAATAAATTTTCATAGTTTATCGATATATAATTAAAGATTAGTATTATAATATAATATTGTATGTGAAATAAGATAAATAGGTAGGTAGGTATATATGTAATTTTTTGACATATTTCAGACAAAACCAAACATTTTAATGAGTCAGATATTGAAGAGAGGAATTAAAAGATTATGGTCACTATTGGTAGGTGTATATTAGACAAAACAAACATTGAGATAGCATTATAGAAGAAATTATATATTTAACATAATGAATTTGTATCAAATCAATGTATAAGATCAATCTAATGAACGAATAAAGAAAATATGAAACTTGTAAGGTATTCAAAAATATATTGATATATTGATTTTAATTGTATATACTGTATAATTTCAATTGGTATATTGACTGTGGTATCAATCTACTGACTCTTACTCTATATGTTTTAATACCACACATAGGTACCTACTGAATAAATGATATTATAATAGTAGTAGTATAATACTTAACTACAACTTCTATACAATTGTATGATATTATATAAAATTTGTATAACTATTACAGGAAAACTATAGAAATATTGTTAATACCATGAAAACATAGCAAAAAGTTAATGGTAACATATTAAATTATAGATACAACTTATTATATTTAATTTTATAGAGTTTTTTGTTTAAAAGTAAACATAAGCAAATACAATTATAATTTAAAATCTGTCCACAAGATAGTAAGTAATTTGGTAAAGTATCAAAACGGTACCGATGATGATTTCCTGAAGAACATAGATAAATTTGATGATTAGAATTAGCTGTAACCACGTTTTTAAGAATTGATTGTTGTTACTTTATTTTGAAAGGTACCTATAATAAAGTGAATAAAACTCTATTTTTGCTTGAAAAATTAATTGTAGGCCTGAAAGGGTTAATGCCTATGTTAAAACATAATTGGCTTTAGATTGACATTATTTTTAATTGAAAGAAGATAAAAATCAAAATAATATATTTTGATAATTGATATAGAGGTAGGTATTTACTATATAATATGACATTTTAATGATGCGTTTTTGACATAAAAAACTAATTAGCATAGTTAAAATATGTATCTATTATTAAAATATATTAAAAATTACATGTTTAGTACCCGATATGTTACAGAGCAATATAATACTATTTAGTATCTATACCTATACCTAGTAAGTAATAAATATATAGTTTTATTACTTTAAATTAATTTTAATTATTTATACATATTTGATGTCAAAACAAATGATTGGGATTGACAGAATTATGGATGAAGGCAGATAATATTTAATAATAAAATTAGTTCATTATTTAAGAATGAAAATTGCTGGCAATTATACTAATTTTAAGTTAAATAGATGAACGTTAATCACCTTCACCTACGAATACATACATTGTCACTAAAAATAATCCAAAAAGACGTATAATAAATGAGAATTTTACGCCCCTTGAAGAATGCGACGGTAGAGCGCAAAGAATTTAAGCGTTTTACATAAGCCACAAATGACAAACAAGAAAAAGTATTCGAGTATTTTAACTATTTTACTAGCCATCAGTTTGCTCTCGGATAACAACACCACAGAACAGACAATAAAATTTTAAATGGATCTAATTTACGACTTGCCCAAGTTAAATTTAACTTCAAAATTGGGTACTGGTTTAGTACATTGTAATTAAGTTAAAAAAACTTTTTCTTCGACACTTTCACAACAACATTTCAATTAAATTTGGGCAATTGCGGCTTCATGAGAAGCTGGGATTTTGAGTTAACTATGTGAACAAAATTTTGCTTTTCATTAAAAATTTGTTTGCTCATTTAAAATCGGAGATTGTAGCTGTTCAGGTAGACCAAATTGAAAGGTGTCAATCTCGATACTTTGACAAATTCAATGTTAGTTTTTGAAAAACAACTTTCTGCTTGAAATTTTATTAGCGCACAATGAATAAAGCAGATGCGAGGACAAATTTTGGTTTAACTAAATGCACATGTTAACCTGCTACAAATTCGCCAGTAACTTGATAGGTTTTCGGTAATACGAGAACGACTATAACAAAAACTAAATTTTTGTTGTGAAAGGAACAGATTTTGCTAGACAATTAAATTTACAAAAGCTATAAATATTAGTAATTGTCATTGAAAGCTTTTTTCATAATCCCGATGACATGTCTGACCGTAATCCGACGGATAAACACGTATTAAGAGCATTTATGTTCTCATAATTTCACACGCTGATGACGCGGTAACAAAAAGCAACGGGTGCTCTCATATGGAGTTGGCGAGTGTTTCGGCAATGGATTTGCACAGCAGGATGCTTCCCAAATAAAAACGTATTTTGGTTAAAGATTAGCATATTTTATGCGTTCCGATTATGTTCTAATTGGAACGATGGGATGTGGTAGCATATAAACACCCATTAAGGAAAGATCAATTGTTGATCTAAAAGGTTTCTACTTGAGGCTCTTTTGAGTTTTTCAAGGGCTCTCGAACGTAAAGTAGCTTAACAAGGAATGCCATTTACTATTCACCAAATTTAACAATAGGCTGGACATGAACAACACAATAGGCAGTCTAATGACCTGTTTACTTGCACTTTTAACAAAGAATTTTAGAAAGAATCTTTTGTAATTGTTACAAAAATAAAATTTTATTTTGATTGGGAAAACTAACCTAACTTTTCTATCTCAGAACGTTGTTTTTTTTTCGGAAAATAATAAAAATGGAACTTACACTTATGCTAACACCAGTTTTTACATTCATGGACATAGCAGGAATTTGAGAGCCATAAAACTGACCAGCAGCCGCTGTCATGTCGGTAAGCATTTTCGACGGTGTTCTTCACTTACAGTATCGAAAACATTTACAAATACAAAATTTATTTTGAATAGTTTTCAAAATATAAAGAACCGAACACTTAAAAAACTATCACTTATATGTTTTATAATACCGCTATTGTTGAATTCACATTGCTGACTGGTTCGAGCTAGGGGAAATTTCGATTAGAGGAAATCATATGTTCCCCTACTACCTGCTATATCAAAAGGCGTTACTGCCGTTCTACAACCAATCCCCGACTTTGCCATTTAATACTACGTAACGCCTTTCTTTTTTATCTTCAACCATCCTTAGATCACGCATGCGCATTTAAGGTTTCATAACCTAACTTGTATTAAACAAGTTCGCGGTTAATCCTTTACAGAATTATAAGGAAACTTCTATGTGCATGGATTATTATAGCTATACTTTAGACAAGTATTTCACTGCCGCAATTCTTTGGAAAACGTGGGTTTCAGAAAAAAGTTTTTGTGATTGACACCACTTTCAGGTACACAAATTTGATTAGTGCGAAATTATGCATAACCAATTGTGTGTCGTGATGTGCTGATTAAAATGAATGTAAAATCTTGCACCCGCTTCATGAAATCAAAGCTAACAGTTGGTTTAATAGCAACAGAAGAAGTACAGCGCCGGGAATTGAACCACTTAAAAGTATAATTTTGAAGTTCGCACTTCGAATAATAAAATTGTATTTTAAACATAACCTAGTTTATAAAATCTCATTTGATAATAATAAGTATGGTAAAAGCTTGCCTAATTTATCACCTTTTGAAAATTCTACTGTCACTTATTGGTGTTGAAAGATCAATTCTATAAAGGTTGAAAACGTGTCGAAGATTGAAAGAATAGATAACTTTGTTATGACTAACGATTTATATATTTACCAAATATGTCATTGAAATATTTTTTTTTAAATATTATATATTTTTATAATGTGTTATTGTTGCTAATATTGTCATTATAATTATTGTTAGTTCCAATCTATGGTTTTACAAATAATATCATTCTTTTATTTTAATGTTTTTTTAATCTCTTAATTTAACATGCAATTTATATTACAGAACAAAATCTTTCGCTTGATGGCTTTTAGTTTTGGGGACGAAAAATATTAGTACCAAAAATGATTGGATTTCTGTAAATCTCGAATCAAATATATCAATTATTCTTTCTGTCATCACATCAACCCATCACTAAAACTGGCAACTGCTAAGTAAGGCCGTTATCTGCTAGTATCTAAGGCAGTCTGTCAGCTGAACCAAAGTCTGGGCTGTAATTACGCCCCATCTTGAGCGGCATTAGCGGCGCCTGATGCCTTACCGACCTGCATTATCGTCATTATATAAAAGTCATCATCATTATCTACACTGATCATCCTCATCAACTTTTATAGTAAATTCTTCCTTAATCTTATATTGACCTTGTCGTTGTATCACAGTTTTATTATGGTACCAAAACTTCATGTCCACCACATAACCAATTTTTTTTTCTCCATAATAATCATTACTTTATAACTACATCGTTAACTTTTTGTGTTAAATTTAATTTCTAGGAAAACACTTTTAATATTATGAGAAGTTGATGGTTTTTGTCGGATGCACTATACCTATATATTATATATAGCATATTCTAGCGTTAACTTCTCATGAATATTTCTCGATACCAAGCAATTAAAGTATTAAAAAAGCATTAATTTTGAAATCAAAGCCAGGTGAAATTTATTTAAAAATTTTACTTCGAGTCCATAAAAATGCAAATTTTGCATAGCACAATAATAATTTTAATTACTATATAAAATATAGTACCTAATAACAAAATTAACAATTCATATTCACATCATAACCTAACCAAATTTATCCAGTGCGTGCCTACGAACCTAATTTGATTACCAACTTAAATATGTATTAATAATAATTGTAGTATATATTTAATAGTGTAATTAGATATTTTTCTTGCATTACAATTTTAAAAACTGATTAAGCATATTCATTAGGAGTATAAAAATAATTACAGTGTATTCAAAATGAATTAAAAAATGCCGAATATATATTATGAATGGAACAATAGGCAATTACGTTAACCTTCACGTTTGCATTGTATTACTACATACATATATATATTTTATGTAGTACTGTTCTGGTTTTTTTTCATACGAAAATATTTTTCAATGGTCCATTATGTCAATAAGTATGTGAAATGAACATTATATCTATAACGGTACATAAGCAGATAGTGGTAGCACAGAAAGCCCGACTGGGGATAGCGATCAACGACAATCAAACCAGACAAAACTGCATAAATTGAATGAGATCAAAATATTCATTATTTGCAAATTTTGCCAAAAAGGCAAAAATAGGGAAAAAAGGAAGAAGAATTCTAATAGATGGATATACATAAAAATCTGTTTTTCTATGAAACATTTGAATCAAGACAGGATATTCTTATGCTCTTCAAAACAGAAGGGGGTTGCCAAAAGTGATACCAAAAAAACTCTCCGTGGTGGAGAACAAATCATATTAATTTTATCGAAACAATTATTTCATACATTTTTTAAATGGCAAACACATTTTATTTTGACGTTATCAGATCGATTACAAAAGATTAAGATCTTAATCAGTTTTTGAACACAGTATATAATATGGCGCCTATAATATCATAATTTGATTGTCATGCTTTTAGTGTTGAATATAAAGCTAATTATCTCTAAGTATAATATAATTTTTTTACCACAGAATGTCTTCTCTACAATAATTATTGAACTGATAAAGAACTTCAGTCTGAGAAAAATGACACTTCAGAGGAAGCAATAAAAGAATATAATTTTAATCAAAACCATTTAAATATACTATTGGCTGATGTATTTGGAGTGTTTAAGAAAATTAATAAATTTGACGTTAAAACTTAATATCCGCTTCTGTAAACATTCCCGCTCTATGTATTTACGCTACTGATTGGGCGATAATACGCAAGCTAGGGTGACTGGCAGTATCTACCGGCATTTACCCTCTGGGTACGGCGCTTATTTAAAACATATTTCAATTTAGGAGACAACTTCAAATTAACTGTAAATTAAGTTTCCAACTTGAAAATTGATAAATTTAAATCTGACAAACAAGTTATGAATAATATTTATCATGCATATTTTTTCTTGCTCCTTTGGTTTCGAAGGCAACTTTTCTATTCTTTTCCCAAATTTTGTTTTACTTTACCGGGAGGTTTTTTAGTTATTCTTGACCAAAAAATGTGGTGGGCAATAAATATAGGTAATCGAGAAATGCAGTCTTTGCAGTCTTATGCAGTCAATTCAAGGAAGAATAAACTAATCGGAGTTTTTTTTACCGTGTAACGCCCGAAGCTATGTAGGTACTTATATGAATCTTCTTTCCAAGTCAATGTCAGAATTTATATACCCATAGAACACTGTTTTGACAGAAAAAATCGTAGATGTACATGATTTTGCGATGGTTTTGGATTGAACATCAACATCTGAGAAATTAAAGGTCGACTAAAACAACTTTAGGTTCAAGACTCTCTGAGCTTAATTCTGTATTAGTATCTTTTCTTAGAATACTATTAAAAACAGAATCAAATTTACCCATAATATTATACCTATACTAAATTTCTGCCTATGGATGAACTACAAAGTGGAGATTCCAGTTTGAAATTTTGACTTTGCATATTCTGCTGGCAACGTTTCCAAAATTTCTAAAATTTTGATATTAACGAAAAACGTTGTTTGCTCAGAGTAGGTAATCGTAAAAAATCTCAAATTTTACAAAAAAGGCCGCATTGTTTGTGCTTTTTCAATTTTGCAATACAAAACAAAACTCTTCTCGAATTAGTGACGCGCATGAATGGTTTAATTACATTTCTTCCAGACAAAACAGCATCAAGTGCAAATGTGAAAAGTCAAAACTAAAAACTATATACAGTACCACAGCAAATAAGGTGTAACTAATTAAAATTCAGTTAAAAGAACAGTGGATTCTTAGATCTAATTTATCCTGATGCGAATTTATTATTTTTCAATTAATTATGGACGACGATGACCCAAACGCAATATTACGGAAATTGAGATGTATTTAAATTAGAAAGGGCGTTGAGAAATTGTCCGAGTCAACTCCTACATTGGTATTTCATTTGTCGGTGAGATCAAAGAATTTAATCACAGCACGTGATGAATATATACTCATGGATAATACAAGAATTTGCAATTTACTATCCTGACGACCACACATTATCACAACTAATTATTTATTTTTTAGAATTTTTTTTGATAAAAAAATCAATTTATTTATTCTATCATTAAAAATAAACAAATTATGATAAATTATGTTGATAATGTTTAAAAAATTGATGTATACATTTTGATGTGCGTTAATTGAAAAATAAGCACTTGAGATCAAATTACATGACTTGACTCGAAACCTATACTCAAAATGCTACCTAAATACACACAAATAGTGAATTTTATATGGAAATTGCATAACTGCACTTTTATCTTCGGGCGTATTCGATAAATTACAACCCCATTATGATAATATAATTCACGTGATTAATAGTGACAATATTCTTCAATTATAACTTAACTTTTTAATCCATCTTGCTAGGTGTTTCTTCGATATTAGTTAGTACATATAAAAAAAGGTCCTTAATAATAATAATTATGAACCATTACTCGCGGTGTTGTTGAACCACGTCGTTATATTTTATATATTATGGGTAGTATCTTTGGAAGAATAAAATTACTTCGTACTGACTATTATTGCAAGCCTCTGGGATACAAAGAGGCAAACACATCAGTAGTAATGGTTGAAAGTAAATTTATGTTGCCAAAATTTAATATTCCAAAAAATAAGTGGTTTAAATTTTTATCAATCTGTTGTATTTCGATTCTAACCTCAATTTCTCATCGATGGGAAAAATAATTTCTACAATGATTGATCTTGGAATCCATCAGATCTGCATTTTTTTTTTCAAAAAATTGGATCATTAAGGGACGACCAGTCGTAAATGAGAATGAAGATGACAGAATAAAAAATGAAAGCAGGCAGTGACGTCATATTGAAATCCATTCGTTATTAACTTTACGACTTTGTTGTAATTTTTGTAAGATGCAATTTGATTTTTTTTGTTCCGCCGCATCTAAATACTTCATCGTCACTTCGTTTACTGATTTTTGTATACAAATAAAAATTAAGTTGACGGCCATTATTCAGATTGCCTAAAGTACCTCCAACATTTTCTGGTGAATCTGCATTTGTTCCTATGACCTATGAGTGGTTTTACAAAAATTTCAACCACGTTAAAGTGAAATGATTGGGATGAAATGATTATTTTCTACTAGTATGAAAAATTTAATTGTACCGTCAACGACAAATTCTAGCCATTTTAATGCCTAGTACACCAAAGTATCCACAATAACATTCATTAATTTTATGTTTTTATACAAATTAAATAAAAGTTTTTTTAGTTGATAAGCATTTCATAGGACTTTTATTGTCGTTCTTCAGGAATGTTCAGTCTTTGGTTTCGCTATAAGCGGCATGCAGGTGCAATACTTTGCCTACAGCCTACTAGCAGTTGTTCTGAGTAGGTAATTGTTTAAAAAATTTATTTTAAAGAATCATTGTTAGCATTAACGTATCATTAAAGTTAGTGCTGGTCTTTCAACGTCTTGTTTGTTTAACTCCGGTAAACTTTTGTTACTCTGGATGTGTGAAAAGTTGCGGTGTCCTGTTGAAACAACATATCTTGCACGTTCAATTTTTCCATTGCAAGAGTAAAATTTTTATTAGAATCATAATAATTAACACTTTTTTCTTCATAGTAAATTCTACATAGGATTCTTTTCTTCAAAAAATTTGTCGCAAACACTTAGAAGATCATAAGTCTGTTTTTGCAAAAACTGAGGTTTACGTGGATTTCTAAATTCTGGACTTGTTTTAGAGGTTAAGGTATAAGGTACACCCACATGCACTTAGGCCTCTAAATCAAGCCCATTGTATTACCTCCGATTTTCAAGTCAACCTCGACTCTGTCACTCATCAAGCCATTCCAACTTTAGAAGGATAAATGATAAAGGCATTTGTTATAAATGTTAAACTAATTTACCGATTTACACAAAAAAAACCTAAAAGTTCATACTTGGAAATATTGAAAATTTGACAAATTTACTTTTATCTTTGCTATAATGTAAAGGGCAATGTAAAGGCAATATATTATCTGCAGGAATGATCTTTTTTCAACCTTTTCTCCGTTTTTGAATGGTTGTTGTGTTTTAAACCTAATCCTAATTTTCAACTTTGCCCGAAAATTTTTTGAATGAACATTTTTTAAATCTTATTTTGTAACTGAAATTGTTGAATTTCTTGCTCCCATTTGCTCTGAGCAACATGCATTGTCCGTTCGATCGCGCCTAAATACATATCCGGCACGGCGCTTATTTAGTAGTAGGTACGTGTGTGCGATTTATTTCAAATTTTTTGTTTTCATGACTTTTTTTAAAACCTAATAATTTTCAATTTTTCCAAAACATTTTTTTGAATGACTTTTTTAAACCTTATTTCATAACTGAACTCGTTAAATCTGTCGCCTACGTTTGCTCCGAGCAACATGGGTCAGTCGCTCGAAAAGTTCATTTGAGACCCAAAATATACGTGGAGGGCCGCCAATTTGACACCTCTGTTCTAGGATGAGAAAAGCCTTCCCCAGGTATGCCTCTATTCCCAAAGGTTTTTTTTAACTGTAACATAAATATTTGTTTTGGAAGCTATAAACTTTAGATTTTCACCATTAAAAAGTGGTCCGGCCCCTCTATCTCTCAGGCAAGTAGAATTGATTACCTGTTCTAAGAATCGCCAATGTTACCTCATATTTTTCAAAATTAATTAATTTATTCATAATTTTGTGCTAATTTTGTGCTTTTCAAAGAGATTATTTTGTACACGGCAATATTGAGCACAAAATTTATAAATACTGCGTTAACTTAACACAAAATTATTACAGAAATGCTTTAAAATTTAAAAAAATCTTCATAAATTCAAACTACGTCTATTTCCAAACAAAAATTTAATGTGGTTCCGAATCCACGTTGAGCAACAGGTAAACAGTAAGCATTTTCAAGAATTTATTTAAAAAAAAAATCCTACATAAAAATAGGTTTATTCTTGAATCACATTATTAGGCGTACCTATGGTTAGCCATTCCACAATCAATAATTAGAATGATATTCTAGTGTACCTATCTATTATTATTATAGAGACTATACCAGCATCCAATACATTTAAAATATAATTTTTTTAGCTTGTGAAATAAACAATAATAAAATTTTTGTATTGGTTCGAGTTCAAATACTTGAAAATTTCAAACATTATTTTTTGATTTATTTTTGAATTGGTTAATTTAACTAAATATCTCTAAAATTAGGTATATAGGTATATTTATATAGATAAATGTCAATACAATTATTATCATGATATAATACAATCAAAAAACTGTCAATTAATCAAGTTAAATCAGCTTTCTACATATAGTAAATGTTTCCTTTTAGCAAGGACAACCGCAATTAAAAGGATAAAATTTTTTCACAGGACTTTTTTACCAGAAAAAAAATTTATCTTAATTTACAGTCCAGGGATAAAAATTACTTTTGACATTGGGATAGTTTGCTGATGATGGAAGGGAAAATATTTAAAAAGGATCCTAATTTTCTATGTCGTAAAGACAAACATTGCAATTTAAATTTATCTACTTGTTGCAACAATCCAAAAATTCGTTTTAATTAACGTGGGTGGTTAATGGTTAATAAATGTCAAAATAAAACCAACAATCGAGCAGATGTTTGAAAAAATTGGCAGATTGGAACGTGAATTCCTTCTCCATATGTCACATAATTTATATAACCAACAGTCACGTGAGTTCGGCCACTAAATTACTAAATTAGATTGTAAATGTATTTAGTCGTTTTAGGGGAAGGGGAAGATTAATCAGGCTTGTGGGGGTCGAACGACGTATGCAAATTTTTATGGTATAATTTAGTTCTATTAATTTTATTATTGCTTTTCATCACGCGTTTCAAACTTAAAAATATAGAGAAAAAAAGTTGTTGATTTTACCTCCAAAAAATCTACACCGTTGGCGGCGGCTGGCGACGTCGCCTGATGAACTTGGTAAGGATAGGTGCAATTCATGTCACTACACTTGTAGCAAAACCAACTACTGAATAATTATAGTAAAAACGTGATAATTACAAAGTATGTGAATTATGAACGGCAAATATTCATTTTAACTAATTAACAAAACGCAACAAAACGATCAAACAAAAAATCCGGGTTGTTAGTACAGGAAGCGTGATGAATATTGTTTATGTCACTAATACAATTCAATAATGAAACCACTAATTTTTTTGCTAGGTAGTGGTTATTCGGTAAGGTAATTGTTACTGCGATTGTAATATAATTACTATGTACGTAAAGACTATGTCTGATGTACCGGAACAGAACGGAGATCGGACTGCGTATGGAACCAGCGTGGGGCTCTTGTTGCGTGATGAGCTACGCCCCCGCGAAAGCACCAGGTTTCCCCATTGGTTCAACACCTGCTTACGCCCCACGTATATGAGCTTTTCGAATCGTCTATAAATAACTAAAAAAATATTCTAATATTCTACCATTTTAATTATTTACATTTACAAAAATGTTTCTAAATTGATGAATTTGTCGATATAACCAGCCGACCTAAATGAGGTTACAGAAAGCTTCCGTCAGATACGGTAGTAAAAATTTCCACTTCGGTAAGTACGCAATCAAGTAAGAAAAACCTGCATAAATTTGACCAGCAGGACATAACCTAAAAAATTGGATAAACATTTTT
This sequence comes from Rhagonycha fulva, assembly GCA_905340355.1. Lineage (NCBI taxonomy): Eukaryota > Metazoa > Arthropoda > Insecta > Coleoptera > Cantharidae > Rhagonycha > Rhagonycha fulva. The sequence continues at coordinate 10,124,239 of HG996559.1, forward strand.
TTCCCCGATTTTGGCTTTACAATCTGAAATCTCAAAACAGTTGTTGATGCATTTGGAACGTTAGTATCTACGGTTTATGTTGTAACTAAAACATTATTAGAAAGCATTTATTTAGTAAATTGCAAGTTATGTAGGTATGCAAACTCAGCATTACCATTAAAACAAGGATGAAAGTCAATAGAATCATCATCGTCATAAAGTGCTGGTTATGTTATTGTGTAGTCGGACATCACGATGTAACTTATCTCAAGATAATGCAAAATTACATAGCTTTAGAAGTTAAACCGCCTCCACCATGCCCAAATAACATGCTTTAGTAGCTACTAGAACTCGATCGCACAATCACCATGTATAAACCAGGTGTTTAGTTCTCACACGTGCTATAGATTTGAACAAGGATCCTCCCAGTTCCGTTTCAGGATCATGTTACTAAAGGACACTCCTTCTGCACCCTCATTGAATTTTCACAATTTCATTCAAATCGTCTTTTTATATTATTTCAGTTGTACTATTCATTCACCTTTATAACCCTACACGGTCAGAATAGTATCAAAAGATTGTTGTTCATGAGAGGATTTCGTCCTAACCAAAAATTTATACGAGTAAACGAGACTCTTTTTCCGGTCCTTAGCGTAATTTTTTTCCTCTTTAACCGATCGTTCCTATAATTTGAAACTTTTATTAGGTACAATGTATCCAAGTGTACAATAACGACATTAGAGGATTAGATGTTGAGGCAAATAATCCAAATTTTTCCTCAAAAGTTCTGAGAAGAAAACAAATAGGTATTTTGGTACCTATATGGATGAAATATGATAGTAATGAAAGCAACATTTATTTGAATATATCAAGGAAGATAATTTTTGGGTATTTGAGCGAAGAGTTTTCAGCGGAGCATGAAAGTAATGAAATGAATGTTAACACCGCGCTTTTTTTATTTTTAATTGATTTAATTTCGTTGAAGTTTTAAAACAATTCTTATTATATCATATAAATAAATTTTAAATTTACATTTTTCCATTAATTAGATACGAAATTGGTGTTATCAAAAGTTTTACCGTTTGATATAGCTAGACGTTTCATCATTAAGATTTTTATCTCGCACACCTGTATTTTTCGATTATAATATAATTTTTATTAAACACTTTGTAGAATAGAATCAATTTATTAGGTATAAAAAAATACCACGTTGAGTGGGTTAATTTTTTAATTTTGAAATTAAAACATACCAAGGATGTTTTGGTAATTATCGCTTTGGCGAAAAAATGTAATATTTAATAACTGAGGTATTATGAAAAGATGCAACTAAACAGTAGATAAATATTATATAGGGCCTGGCACAAACTATAATTTTGAAGAGTGGAGAATGACGGGACAGCAGCAAGAAAAGTTACATATATCTTGCTCGACACTGACACGCAAATCATACGGCATAAGGCATCATAATCATGGTGAGGAATCACCGAACATAATACATCAACAACCCTAAAACTCGTTCACACGGATTTCTGTAATTTATAATCTTTATCTATATTTGCGAAAGCCAAAGTCTTGCCTGGACGTTTGCTTCGGGCAATGTTATAATTACAGAGTTATCTGATCGATGTGCTATCGGAGGCAATATTGAAGAAGGTACCTATTAAAAGCAGTTGTTCTCAAAGCGTGCTGGATTCTCATTTGTAACAATTATTTATAACTTAGTGTCAGTGTTATATGCATTCATGTGTTGTACATTTCAAATTTTATAAAATCATCCTATTACAAAATTATTACTATCAACTTCTAATGCAAGTCGTGTTACTCCAAAATCAATGTCATAAAAATTATATATCCATTTAGAATCAATCACTCTTGGACGTGTAGTTTAATTAAACTGTAATATTTAATATTACAATATTAATATGTTTTAAATTTATTTCAAAACCTATGAGAACATAACCTATAGAAGCAATTACTATATATCAGAAGTCAAAGAAGATAACCAGTATAATTATATAGTACCTCTGTTCTATCCATCGAGTAATGTAAAATTTTAATTTTCTAAAAAACAAAATATATTATAAACTTGACAATCCGAACTGCATTATCGAGTTTTACTATAGTAGATAAAAATTTATCGGATGTGTGATGAATGGGTGATGGATGTCACCATCACATGACTTTACCATACAGTAAACTTCAGATTACAAAAAAAAACATTTTTCGAAAAAAAAAAGTAGTGATATTTTGTTAATCCATTTATGCGCGTCACTTCCACTATCAAGTTTCCGTGAACAATTCAAGAATTTCAATTAATTAATAAATGAGATTAAATTGTGATTTAAAAACTTAAATTCTGTGGGTATAATACGGAAAACAACTTACAGCTTAACAAAAGTAAAAATTTAATATTTTGGGTTAGTTATAATGGAAATTTTGAGCTGAATCGGGCAAAGAAAAGAAATTTTGTTCGCTTATAACGAAGGATTTTCTTTCTAGCATAAGAAATTCCTTGTAGGCTTTGGAAATGAGAGAATGATGGTTTTGGCTTATAACTCAAGCAACGTTTAAAGAGAATTTCCGTATGTTCTATGGTAAAATGAACTAATAAGTGACGGAAAACCAATGTAAACCGTTCTGTGCCGAAACGTCATTTTTTCCTCCTAATCTGTTTTTCATATTACCGCTAAACTTTTTTATGCACTAAACCTGATTTGCATTATCTTCTAAATATAAAAAAAAGAATTTTTATGCGTGTAAATGAGGTGTTCTGTTTTGCCCGCTGTTCTGTAGTGATTACGTAGAGCCACATAATATCACAGCGGCCTCGGTATGAACATTAGATTAGACAGGAAAAACATAGTGATGGAGAAACATCCAAGATGGGCATGGGGCATGCACCTAAGGTAAGAAAACGTATTCTCAAAAGTGGAATAACTAAATTATTTTATAAAAACAAAAAAGTAGACTTCGTGTCCCAAAAGCTCTCAAAGCCTTAATACTTTTTTTGATTCAATACATAAATTTTGAAATTGAAATTTTGAAAAATGAATAAATTTTCAATAAATAAATAACTGCAGAAAAATGTTTTTCTTGCATTTTAAGCATATTCTTACTTATAAGAAGTTTTTTCACTATTGTGCTGGTGAGGATCATTGCTATAGAGTTTACTTTCGCTCGAATGCAAAGATTAATTTGGCCGCTTTCGTAGTCACCTTTACGATATTTTTAATACTATTTTCTAAATTTTTAGTTACTTTTCCCTTGGCGTAACTAGTGAGACCATTTTTTTAACACTATCCTAAAATATTGTTTATAATTTGGCCGCCCCTGTGGTTTTTTCAATTTTTATTACTTTTTTTATTGGCGTATGGCAATTTACTATTTTTTACCCCTTATCCTACAGTCTAAAGACTCTAAAGTATAAAACTCTTACAGATTTACTCTTACTTTTTTATCTCGTCTATACATTTTGCCTCCTACCGCATTTTGCTTCTTACCGCTACACATTAAACTGATTTTGGCCGCCTCTTATTGTAGCCGCTTGTGTGTTTGTACATTGTACAGTGTACATGATAGACCATTACGGTTAGAGCAACTCAACAGCACCTCAAAATGCAATAATTTATCGAAAATTAGTCTTATAATTTAGAAAAAAAGAATAAAATATTTGAAGAACTGAGAACTAAAGTGGTGTAAGTCGAAAAATCGGGTTTTGTACAATTTAACATTATAAAATTATATTATAGTTGCTATATGAGGGGATTACAAATAAAGTAAGTCAAAATTGCTTAATTTTTTTCCAAAACTAGCTGAAAAAAGTTAAATGTTTTTAAAAGAACTTAATTTTTTACCTCTAGATTCAAAATTAAGTATCGTTTTTACCTCAGTATCCAAAAATAATTTTTTTTAATTTTATTCTGCCCATAATAATGACGGTTATTTTGACTTACTTCACCATCATTCGAAAAAAAATTGTAGGCTTGATTATTGAAAATAAAAAGAGGAAAGCAAACATCCGTGTTTATCCGCACTTCAAAAGGCATGTTAAGCCGGGTGGTTCTTTTGGGTTAATAAATTGCCATCATTAACATAAAAACTAGGGTTATAGGCACGTCTGGAAGCCAGCCTAGTAAGCTACCTATCGAACGTTAAGCAATTCTAAGCTCAAAAACCCTGTTTTTAAGTGCACCTGTGCTTGATAACAGATTAGAACAGGAAATGGTCCCAAATAGAAGTCAGAAGAAGAAGATAAAGGTAGAAATGAAAATATTTACTTTTTGATTTCTGAGGTAAAAATGTTAGGTACGCTGAAATTACTGCTGCCATTTGATAAATAATAGTAGGATTTATGACTTACTTTACTTTATATGGCAACAAAGGGCGTACACAAATATATACATGTAACTCAATTCGGTTCAAATTGTGACTTACTTCACTGTCATTCTAACCTCCTCATATTATGTAATTGTTATATAGTAGGTATCTATAATTATTTTCAGAACTATAAATAAATCATAGTACCAACTTTTAATGCTATTTAACAATTACAATTAATTAGCGAAACGTTAAAGGTGTACATATAGCATAATTATTCTAATTATTATTTAGCTCACTACCTCAAAAATAGTAATAAATTAATTATTATTAAATGGATTTGATTACAATTCAACCATTATAAAATTTACGTTTTAATTTTCACAAGTTATCTAATATCTAAATAATATTTAGATATTTTAATTCTAAATTAAAAATTTTATGCTAAATTATACAAAACTTTATTGCTTGACTTACACCATTATACTTCTAAGCCCTCCATTTATTGTAACTAATTTTTCTTTATACTAACGGCTATAAAAAGATTAATTTTTAAAAACTGAATTGTCAGTCAATAGTTAGTAATATAACCATTTCTTTCAGATTACTTCGTTCATATTACTACGAAAGGACAGTGAAATTTTTGAAATATTCTCAAAGAAAATTACACCTCGGTGGTTTGCCGTTGCCTTCAGAGTGGAGACGGTCAAAATGATATTCTCGAATCGAGGGTTTTCTGTATTAGCAGCCTGTGGGCTTAAATCGCTATACTAACGACCGTCTCAATAAATTTAAAATCATATACCTACAGTTTAACGTGAAATCTGAACCACGGCACAAATAATGTAACAGCAGTTGAGGAGGTTGATCTAATTGAATTCGGTAAGTTGGTTTAGAGAATATAATAAATTATGAGTAGTCTAGCATTCAACTGAATGGTAAGACGGGCTTAAGTCAAAAATTGGGAAACAATTTTAGTTATTGAAATGAAATCAATTTTGTATGCTCTTCAATTTTAAATTTTGTACTAATTATTTAAGTGTAATTCTTTTCATTGGTGAGTCTAAAAGTAGTATTATGTAAAAAAAATCAAAAATGCGTAGAAAATTGACATATTTCCAATAGCTAAAAAAATTTACCAATTTTTAATATTAATGAATTGTTATCGTTCATTTGATAATAATGTTACTTACTATATTAGTGTCCATTAATCCTCAAAAATATTAACAAACCAAGTTTTCATTTTTTACTTAAGCTTTTATTACTGCCATCTATATATGGATAGTATTTGCACAATGCAACTTTTTGACTCGTAAAATAAATGAATTACAGGTTAAACACTTTCGATTTAATTAAGCGCAATAAAAATCAAATGAATTTTATGAGTTTTAAGCTAATGTTTGTGGTTATTGTGAAAATATTTAATTATTTTTATTGTGTATAATTAACTCGAACATTTTTTAATTTTAATCATTAAGTAGCTACATATTTTTTAATGGATAACGAGATATGTGTTTTTAATTTTTATTATTATTGATGTAATTAATTATAATGCCCAATTGTATTAATAAAATAGTCTTATTTTCGTAGTATTTTTCAGTTAAAATTATTTTTTGAATTCTTGTTCCTATTTTTAAAGTACTATTGCAACTTACTAGGCAATAAGAAAAACTTAATGGTACTCTTTTTGGTGCCTTAATTAACCCTAACAAAGTAAAAAGTTTAAACAATTAAATTTTCTAAATTATAAGTGCGCAGAAATGCAAAACAATACTAACAAAAATTGAACTGTTTTTCACTAAACAGAAAGCACCCTAACCATGAAATCATAAAATGACCGAAAGTGTTATAGGTACCAAAAAGTTCGTTCTTTTATCATCTGAATTAAAAAATAGTAAAATAAATAACAAAAGATACCTAATTATTACGAAAAAAATACAAAATGATTAATATCAATAACTCCTCCTTAACGCATGAAGTTAATACTAAAAACAACGTGACATTAAAATCTAATGTTGGTACCTACCTACAGTCAATTTTGTATATTTTTTATTTCGGCTGCAAGAGATGGGACTATGAGATCGGACATTATCATCCATGGCCCCCGCATTCTGAAATTTACTGGCCATAATTACAGGGTTGGCGATATTTAATTACAGATGTGCGGCCCGCGGCTGGCGGCTTTGACTAAGCGTTACCAACTGCAAGGGATTTTGTATAAAAATATTGCCCTTTTCATGAACGTTTTTTAATTTTTTTATAATATAAACATTTTATTTTGTTCAATTAATTTAATGCTAATTTTATATCTTGCCGCTCTTTATAGTCAACAAAACAATAGCTGATATATCACAACATTTGACTTAAAGGCTTGAACTTTTTTTCGATAATTTCATTTCATACAGAACATTACATTGTGCGAGTTCTTTTATATTTCTGTAATTTATGAAGTAAGTAATTACCACCAGTTAATTATTGTTGTTCAACACCCTATTGTTAGGAAATGTGGGGATGACAATCTAACCTTTAAATTTTTAAGTTTTAGCACAGTAAATTTCCTTAGTTACGGTAACAAAGTAAAAAGAAAATGATTTTCTTCATAAAGAAAATTTATACCTGTGCACTATTTTCAACAAAAGTTCTGTTCCCAGTTATTGCCAAATTATTATTTGTGGGTGGTACGAATTCTTGCCATTTTACTATTCCCGATAATAACAATAAAGAATCTTAAAAAGCTTTGGTTGTCTGTTACACTTTATAGTTTTATAAAGAAGCAATTTAAAAGAAATTTATAAAATTAAAAGAAATAATTATATGCTTTACTTTGAAGTCCACTTGTTCATTTCTTGTGTATATTTACTACTTATTTTGAAAATTTTATAGTTATTGCTTAATTTAAACAATTTATATACCAGTTAACCATATTTTTCATTTTTTTGAAACCAGTTTAACTAACTTATTTGCATTAAAAAACAAGCCAAGTTTGATGTAATCTTTAAGAGTTATAATAGTTTTATAATAAACCAGTTCCTATTAATTTTTCAAATTAATTTTTTTGGAAATATACGATTAAAATTTAATAAGATTACGTATCTATACATAATTAAAAAATATGTAGTATGGAAAAACTACGTCGATTTATTCCATTTTATTTTAATACTTACAGTGGAAAAAAGTTAACAAGTTAATAACAACTCAATAAAATTAATATCAGCTTTTAGTTTCGAGTTTTCTAGAACAGTTATACTTTTTTAAATATGTTTTGCTTCTATTTTTAAGAACATGTACAATATAATTATAGTATATTCGTTATATTAGAAAAAAAGCAAATAATTTTTATTGCTCTTGTCCTTCAAGAATTTCACAACGCTGCGCTGTAGTTCAACCCTACACTGCCTCACAGTTTTCGTGATAGAAGGGAATGGCTAACGTTTATCTCCAGCTTTGACAGCACAATTTTTATCAGTAGTCTTAGAATCTCAGTGCGATCTCGCAGCTATTAAAAACAAAATTGGAATTTTATTAGCATTTTACACGATTTACACGATAATCAGGAAACACATCTTGTTAACTATTAGAAATACGTGATTCAATGTGCGTCGTTTTGATATGCGTCGTACATTCAAAAAACGCTGCCTTGACACTAGTCGAAATCCTGATGGTGCATTTAAATTTAGCTCGCTCACAACATAAGTGGCGTTACATTCTTAAATTTGGGAGTACTAATTCAAAAATTTAAAATTTTAGGGGTGCGGTAGCTAAGTGCAAATACCCTATCTATTTAGGTTTTATTTTAAAACACTTGCACCTACACACAATTACAAATCGGATATAGCCATTACATGATTTTCTGTGCTTTTCGAGTACCCCTGAAGCATTTTCAAAACAATTTATTGCCCATTGTTTGTCTAAAAATTGTGATATGTTTATCAAGTTGCACTACATAGACCACACTGTTATATTATTATTCAAAAAACTTAATTTTACCCATTGTTAATTTTAATTTAATTTTATCTATTACACTATGAAGATGACAAAATCGCGGGCTATATAAACATTTTACGTTTATACTATAGATACCATTAGACCTACAAGGTTAGATAACGCATTTCAATTTTTATCAAAAACTTTTGGAAATTCATATTAGCTAGTCCTGTTATTATGAACTTCTCAATTCAAATACATCCAAAATGCAATTTTTTTGCTTAAAATCTTTAGTTTGGCATTATAGAACGGTCCTTCAATTTGGCATAACAAAAGAACTATCAAGTTTTTAAATTTTCAAGTTCAGGCTTGGACCAGAGGATCCTTAAATTTGTCAAGAAAGCTCCCAAAAGTCACAAAATTGTAGATTGATTGCTTTCCTTTAAAAATATGATTCTAACTTCAATAATTTTTTTTAGATACCTATAGCCTTCTATAGAATTTCTAATTCCAAACTCAAAAGTGATCCATAAATGGAAAATCCATAAGACCATAATCTTTTTTCCATTTGTTTACTCAGAATTTTGTTTTTAGCCAATTCACAATTTGTGATTTTTGGAACCTTCCTCGAGAAATTTAACCCTCTTTCAGTTAAACTTGAAACCTTCAGCACAAGCGCGTAATAGCAGCAGAGTCACCACGGGACCATTGGCCCCCAAAATCTTTAAGTCCTGCAGGCGAAATTCATTAAAAGTTCATATTCTCGGTTGAATTACAGTAATGTAGTGTAGAAAGTAACTTTTTTAGGCATCTATACAAAGTATAGTCCTCCGTCGTCATCATATTTCAAATTTAAGAATTACTATCCTTTTTTTTGTTATTTAAAAGTACTGGAGGAACCAAGAAATGCCATTTGGTCTTGGATCTGATAAAGGGAAAATCTCAATCTACACCTTCCCGTGGTAAAGGACGGGCAATATTTATAATACGGCTAACGCAGATACAGATAAGCGTTCAACTCCATCGTTTGATGGAGCAGGGCTACCTTCAGTCCTAGGGATGAGAAATCGTCCCCAAAGGCGGATGAACCAAATAATATAATGATCGACAATGACAGAATCAAGCAGGCAACGAGAAACCACTCGATTAATTTCCCATGAGCTGAAAATTGTTTACCGGGTGAACCGATCGGTCATAGCACAAATCCGGACTGTTTGGTGTGAAATTGGCTACTGGAAGGTGTCCAGCACCGAGAATGGCCACATTGTTCACACCAACAATGGTGTGTTCAAAATTTCGCCACACTCTTTAAGATTAAGGATCAAAAAGAAAAAGATCCTTTTTTATTTTAACTTTTATATAACATTTGTTATATACTAACCAAAATATGAATTCGGATTAATAAATAAATTCGAGGTTTCTTTTACTTTTAAACTGGAAGGGTAGCTATATAAAAGCCTTAGAACTGCGGTCATCCGAGTTCCACCTTGTTTTAGATTTCTTTGATTTTTGATTCTACATTTTTAATGTGCAAATCTGATTTGCTGATTTAATTGTTTTAAACGGACAGCAAGAATATCATCAATCCATTCATGCGCATCATTATTTCAGCATTGCAATAAATTACAAAGTAATTCTGGTAGAACACGTTAGACAGGAACAGAATAGGTATATTATAATTAATAAAAACTCAAAGTAATTTGATAGATAACATTAAAATTAAGCGTTTAAGGTGAGGATAAATATAAAATGTCTGTTAGTATAGCCAAAAATCAATTTCAAAGTTGGCTATCTTGCCGAAATTCTTACGGTTGCTTTTGTTGATAAACTCGCACAGTGCTCGAACCGTTGCGTGTTGGAACCTGCTCTAGCTTAAGTACTTATATAAATTTTAATTTCTACCGCGATGCCGCGATGGTACCGATATGAGAAGAAGAAGCTGCGCTTTCATAAGACTCCGGAAACGAAATACTGCTATGGAGAGTTGAGAGGTTATACTAGTCCATGTTCACTAGTTTTAATTAATTTAATTGATGTTTAGGAACCCCGATTTCAAGCTTAGGCTAGAGTTGATTTACATTATTTATTTAATAAAACAATTTAGATTTTTACACGGATTTTGATCTTGAAGTTAGGTTAGTGTTGGGTTATGTTCATTATTTAATAAGAGAAACTCCCTTAAAGGATTTTGTCTTTCCAAATCTATTAAAAATAACATTTTTATTCAAATAATATTATTTCACAAGTTAATATTCATAATACTTTAAAACATTTTTATTCAATATACCTATTGTTGCTACAAGTAGTGGAGTTTGACTAATCTAATCCTTCCATAGTATAGCATATTCTCATGTGCGGAGCGAAGCATGGGTCAAAAAGAAACTAATCCATATTTGACATTGATCCTCACATTAAACGCTATGTTTTCTTTTATTTTCCAGTAATTCTTTTACAAGAAAAAGTTAAACCATTTTCCTTGTTGGTTTCACAGTTCTCTTAACGACCATCTTTTCAATTTTTGGTAATAAACAATAATTAATTATACCTAGTATTGCAACAACAATAACAAAAAATAAGTTCAACTGGTATAATTAATTTTTAAGTCAACTCTGAAAATTAAGGGGTAGTCCTGTATAAAAGACGTCCGCAGTTTTTTCAAAATTTTTGACCCTTCCTCTTTCGTTACAGTTCATTACTACCTTCGGTCTATTTTTATGTTAATGTGCAAAATCTGACATGATAATCAAGCACATAACAATTTACCCTTCTCATGAATTTCATATCCTTTCATTTTTCATTTATTTTTTAAAAGACATCTTACAGATAACCGTATAACTTCTATATTTTCAATTTTTTGGAAAATGCGGTGTATAAACTATTGATATTCTTTTTAAAAGGATACCACCTTCAGCAAAAACAAAAACAGTTGTTATTAAAGAATTTACAATTTTTGGATTTTTATTGTGTGGAGAACAAGATAAACTCGCATGCACTTGGGCCACTTAATCGGGCTCTTTGTACTACCTCCAATTTTACCACAGCGTGTAGATGTCTACTGAAAGGTCGAACTAAAAAATTCTGTGAAGTCCGCGATTTGAACCCAGAATTTCCGCTCTGTAACTCAACCAGCGATCACATCACTCCTTTGCTGTGGCTTAAATAAGGTATATCTACTTATTAACAAAATAAAATTAAAAAAATTGTCTTGGGGTCTAAACAAGCTAATAAAAACTAATTTTTTTAAATAGATAACAGGAATCTCGTTAATCCATTCGTGCTAAAACTTAAAAAATGTTATATTTTGTAATTATTACAGTATCGTAACAGCAAGATTTCATGAATGGTATTTTCAATATTTTAGAAGCTCCTAAGCGCTTCCTTAATAATAATAATAATAAATAGCACTATAACCCGTTGTGGGTCTTGGCTGTCTCTACTATTTGCCTCCACTTCTGGCAGTCTTGTGGGGACTCCTAAGCGTTTTCATAAATTTAACAATATTTACAATTATTTATGGAATAGAAAATCAATCGAAAAACCTAGTAACTCGATTTACCAAACTTTGATTTAATATTGTGTATTGACGCTATTCGAGACGAGTAAAGGGGCAATTTTAAAAATAAATGCACAATGTAAAAATGGTTTAGTACTAGCTATAGTGGTCATATGCATTTTTAGTAACCTGAGTTACTAGGTTCTTCGATTGTACGCGAGAATTTCTCTGGTATAAGTGAAGCCAATAGAAATTTGGTATGTAAAGCAGGGTTATTTGTTATTTGAAAATGAAAAAAGTTGTTAAAGTAATAAAGTGAATTAGTATTAGAAAGGAATTGAAATATTAATAAATGTTAATCGAATATGATGCGGATGTAAAGGTGAAAGAATTTTGGTTGTTAAATGTTTTGTGATCTTGAAATCAAAAAAAGTCTTGTTAAGTTGTTATACGTACACCAAAATTTACGATAACTAGAATAAAATTACTTTCGATATTATCAACCAAATAGTAAATTACCTGATAACTGCTTTATAAATGATCTGTTCACATGACAAAATAACTAATGGTATGTATCGTTTTACTATTACCGTAGATGTTTAACTAAACTAAATGTTTCCATAACTTGTTTGAAATTAGTTCATAGGTATACATAAAGTGGGTAAAGTGTTATATAACGGCCAAAACATTACCGAAAAAAATGTAAAACAAAGTTAATGAAAACACAATATAGTATAATGTAAGTATAACAAATATAAATAAAATAAGCTTTTATAAGTTAGTAGTCCACAAGTAAATAGACCACTTTTGTGACAGAAATGTATGATTGATTTCTGTGCAATCATACGAAAATATATTGAATGATGTATAAATACACCTACCACCAAATTCTACATCAAAATTGTCGCCCCTAACTGTTAATGACTAAACATAAATTAAGTAGGTACAGTATTTTCTATAATTTACCCATATGCCCAAATCGATTTTTTATTATTGACATTTAAGTTTATCAGTAATGGATTTTTAAACATTGTTCTTTGTTATAGACCTTTTAAGTAAACTTTTGTATTTTACGTTACCTAAATTATTCAATAATCAGTGACAAAATAAATAAAACATATTCTGGTTAAATAAAACAAATTACAGGCTTTTCAAATTTTGTTAGTTTACAACATTAAAATTTAATTTATCAAAATTTATCTGCAATTACGGCCGAAATTCGATCCACAAATTACATTTTCTTTTTAAAATACTGGAAAATGTAATCAAATTATGGCGTATTTACAATCTTACTCTAATCACACTCAAACATACCATATTATAGAACTTAAATGCAGCAAGCAATAAAACAAAATTAAATAATCCCCATCCAATGAATACCTAATGAAAAACTAATCAGTGCAACGATGTTTAAGCGTGGGAGATCTCTAGCACCCCTTGATCTTTCAGCTACCCTAACAAAATTTAATCTAACGTAACAATGTGTGGCTATAACAATATCGACTTGGGATTTAGCATTAAGTCGCTTTCTACAGGCCAGACGTTATGTTTTCATTTAGAAAATTAAGGATAATTCATGCAACTTTAATAGAATTAATTCTATAATGGAGCTTTTTATTGTTGTTGATATTGTTTTGTATAACAACACAAACCATTTCAAGTTTAATTCTTCTCAAAATGTAACGTTTTTATGGGATTACAATTATTAACGAAAAACTGTATATTCCTCTTTTGATTGTACGGTGGATATAACTTTTTTTTTGCTGTCTAGGTATGAATAAAAACAAAAGCAATTCATTTTTCGAAAAGAATTAATGCACCTGATTGAGTAACGTTATTCGAGAAAATTAATATGTTATTAAAAACAGTTACATTCTAATCACGTACCTACTTTTATACTATACATTCCTACACAATTAAAAAATCTTACATGTAAATTACAAGTAGGTATCTACACATTTGCTATGCAATAATCACAAACTGATTGCACAAAGTTTGAAAAAAACCCATCCAAGATGCAGTAATTTGTTTGCTTAGTAAATTAATTGGAATAATATTTAAGAAAAAAATTTATTATTCAAATTGATGAATACTTCAAGCATAATTTTTCGTCGAAAGATGCGCGCAAATAATTAAAATAAAACGAAAATTATGCAAATTCTTCTGTTTATTCTGTTGTAACTGGTCTAATAAGGTATTTCCTTACAATAATACTTTTTAGAAATATTTTGTATAAACAACTGAATATATTTGAATAATATATTTTATAACCGTAATTTTCATAATTGTGGGACGCTGAAACCATTTTGAAATATAAAATTTTTGAATACCAATGATTTATCATAATCACTCAATGTTGACTGAAGTTTTAAAAAATTATCAATTTTAAAAAAGGGTTATGCGAATTTCACTGCATGTTGTCCGAATATCGATTACCATTGAACAAATCAATCAAATATAACAATGTGGTGACAAAACCATGCATTGTTTGGTACCATGTATCCCCTAAAGACCCTTTTAAGTTTCCGATGATCTTGCACCGAGATTTAGATTTCTATTGTTAAGGGGTTGCAGGGATATTTTGCAACAACGACACACGTTCCTATCCTTGTATTGTCAAATGCAATACACCATTACTAATTGATGTTAAGAATTTGAAAAGTACTCATGCTGGCATTTCGAAAATATCTACCTATACTTAGAATTTATTTTTTCTCTTTTTACTTGAGAATGCAAAATTCATTCATTCAAAAAAATTTAAGGTAATCGCATTTGTAGTTTTTCTGGAATTAATCTTCAACATTTATACTGTTTTACTGTAGCCTAACCCCTTAAAGTTGCAACAATAGTAGATTTATGATTTAATTTGATTTATATTTAAAACTCTGTTTTCTTAAACTTTTCTTTCAATTTAATCAATGCGACGCGTGACGTGTAAAAATAAAATTTTTGCAGTGCGGATTGTTCCTCATCCAGATAATTTTCCCCATCAGTCAAACTAATACAAATCTTGAAAGGATACAATAGACTATAAAATAAAATGTAATATAAAGTTCTAAAAAAAGTTAAGAAGTGTAACTCAAAATTAATAACATACCATTTGATGATCAAGTGATAAAGTTTTCACTGTTTACTGTTCAATTAGAACATTTTGTTGTGGGCGTTAATGAAATTATCTAATAAAAGTGTGTACCTATTTTATTCTTTTAATACCGGTAATTATCCTTAAGTATAATGCTGCTTAGAAAAATAATAGTAGGTAATTTTGTTTGTCTCATGCATGTTCAATATTTTGTAAAATGCTCAAATTCAGAATTCTGCAAACAAAGCTGTTTCTTTGTGCTATCGATTTTTTTCGACTAAAATATTATTTTAGGTTATTTTCATAATATTGTTCGATATTTTGAAATTTTTTGAAATTTATATCAATTTTTTTAAGTAGGGAAAACCGGAAACAATTATAACAAGACACAAAAAATGTAACTAGGATAAAAACATATAGGTAATATTTGATTGTATTTTAAATTTCGCGCCACCATTTTAGAATTTCAGTTGGCGGCCCTACGACAGTAACTATAGTTTGGCATATAAAACGTTGGACCATTTAAAATTATATAAGCTTCTTTCGATCCTTCATTGAATACAAACTAAATCAAAGATGTGTGACGTCACACGTGGAATTGCATCAAGATTTTTCTTTTTCAAGAATTTTCTTTAGCATACAATTTGTAGAATTGAAAATTAATTAAATATATTTATGTAGCGTTTTGTTGGTTTATTTATATAATTCTACTTTATAAGGGTAAAAACCTTTGCATGGGAAGCGATTTCAATTTGTGTAATAGCACTATATATTTTATTAATTAATTTTTGCTGAACAACATCTTGAAGGTCAGTTCGTAGTTATTAATTAATTAATTAATTAATTGCTACACAGGTGTTAACTCTTGCAGATGTCAAGTAATGCGGGTAAAGTCAAATAACAATAATTTGAAATCTAATGCTTAGTTAAGGAACAATAAAACATGATTAATCGGTTTCAATATTTTTTTGCATAAATATGTGGGTATAGCTCTAACCGTAATTTTTGCTATTGCAAAACCAACATTTCCAAGACTGACGACTTAGTCTTACTTCTACATAATTTCCAGCTTTAATTCAGAAATGGTTAATTTCGGTTTAGATTAGCCAATATTTCTGGCCTATCTAGTTAACTGTGCGAGACTGAACACATAGTAGCTTTGCAGAGCTATCTGGAAGGGTTAAAGCTGAACTACGAACGATCTTTCAAAATTAAGCGTAAAGCTGAAATTTTGAATTAAAACTGTAAATGGTGTATCCCGTGATTGATGTTGAGAGCATTTGGCCTCACACTCGCACAGTCGGATTAAGAACCCATTACAAAGAATCACGGTTATAGCATCAATAACGAAGTGTTACCGACAGATCTACACCATTTCAAGCTTCAATTCAGAAAGCATCAATTGTAAATCTGGTTATCTAAGTACTTTCGATCTTACGCCTACCTGTCTGGTTATCTCTGAGAGACCGTTCAAAGTTCATCTTTAAGCTTTCTGGTTAGCTCTACATTGCTGCTTGGTAATAAACCTCGTACAACTTTCTAGATGGGTAGTGGCGAGGCAGGAAATATTCACTAATCTAAAATGCAATTGATGCTTTCTGAACTAAAAGTTAAAACGGTGCAGATGTTTTTTGTGATTTATGTGATTGTTCAGCTTTCCGGTTCACAGATTTAAGAGCCAATTTTATTTTTATTCTATAGAAATGTCATGAATCGATCTGAAAGTTACGGAGCCGAGCGTCATCGACCTATAAATATTTTCATATGAACATTTCGCTGTGGACAGAGAGAAGGAGAGAAACATTCAGACAAACGTCTGCAAACGGCAAGAAAGGTTTCTACAAAATTTAGGTAAAGATTAAAAAAACTACAATTCAACGTTTTTAATTATTTTATCAGTTTCGGATTAACAGAGCAGCAGAAAATCTCCCCAGTTTTTGGAGGTCCCGTGCCTGGCAAGAAAGTGATTTTATTTAAAGAGGTGGGCAGTAAAAAAAAATCATTTTTATTCCGCCGCTGAAAAATAAGTGAGTTTAGTTAGGAAAGTCCTAAAAAGCCTAAAATATTTAAATCATTTGATTTCAGTGCAATTTTTTAATAACATTTTTAGATAAAAATTAAATTCTATTCAAATATTCTGAAACTTTTTGAACATACCTACTAATACTAGTATTTATAAGAAAGACAAGAAAAATAACTAAAAAAATCTAAACCCTAAATTGCTTTAAATATTTAAGTAACTTGATTTCAGTGCGAGACGGTCATTTGCCTTGTAGGTAACGCAATCACCTGCAAATGCGAAATACCGGGTTCAAATCCGGAGAAGGGTAACTTTCTTATGACTAGTCCGCGTGCTTCGGAAGGCACGTTAAACCTGTGGTCCTCCTGGGTTAATGAATTGCCGTCATTAACATAAAAACCAGGGTTACAGGCTTATCTGGAGGCCAGTCTAGCAAACTACCTATCGGATGTTAAACGATTTATATGATCACAGATCTAGCATTGCAAAGGAAACGACGCAGATGTTGGAAATAACAAGCCTTAGGTTTAAATTCAGTTAAAGAAGATTTCAGTGCAATTTTTTGAAAAAAGTTAATTCAAAACAATAGGGGGCACTGCGACAACATTTGATAATGGCCCCGTTCCTGCTTAATCCGGTACTGCTCTTCACATACGACGCCGTTTCATAATAAACATTTTCAATACATCTCTTCAAGTAGTACCTAACAATAATTTTCTTGACTCCTTTGGTTTGTTGCTATGATTCATTAAATTCTTACGTTAAATATTTGTATAACACGGGTTACGATTATTGTTAGACGGTAACACTCATAAATCCAAGCTACGGATTCCCGCATTCGGAGTAATTGAAATCTTCAGCTAAGCGATATTATTTATTAATTTTTTATTTATTAAAAAAGTTGTAAAATAAAACATTTCAAACAAAATCAGATTCATGATCATATAACAATTTGATTTAATACAAATCGACACTTTGTTTTCTCTATAAGTATTACCAAAATGGATAAAAATCTAATCGAGCGTCAACGTAAATGGAGAAGACAAAGACGTTGAGAGCCCATGGTCAACTTTACGTTGCATTGTCTCGATGAAGAAATCTAGCAAATATTAAAGTTCGTATAATGGAAATACAAATGGGGGTCAAGGCTAGTAACAGGTCTCGAGGGCTGCACACTAGGTCAAAATAGGGTGTAGTAATAAAACCTTGGGAAATGCCTACTGATTCACAGCTCTGCTAGCAAGTCCTACTTCCACCTCCACGTGGTGGCTCCTGGGTAATGCTAACGGAAGAGGGCAAAAAGCGAGTTCCCGGCGCTTTAAAACTGGGACAATTTTGACTAAGGGTAGGAGGCCCTAACAGAAATCTCCCTGGTCCTCCAAGTATGGGGGTTATGCAGTGGGCCAGCTCCCCACTCATGTTAAAAATTAAAATTTGCTAACAAACCCAGTAACAATTTGCCTCGGAATTTGGATAGTTTTAATGGAAGACGAAACAAGCGAGAAAAATGGACTATGAATATTGGAATATGGAACATCTAAGGGCTTAGAAACAAACAGCAAGAGGTTTTAACTGAATTAAAAGAACGAAATATTGATATAGCTATATTGTCAGAAACAAAAAAGAAAGGCAATGGCTGCGAAAACCTAAACCACTTCATCCACTGTTACAGTGGGATTGACAAAAGTGAGAGGGCAAGAGCAGGCGTTTCAATTATTATAAGCAAAAAACTAAAACAATATGTAACGTCTTGGGAGGCCATAAATGAACGTATAATAAGATTAGATATATGTGTAAGAAATCAGACTATAACTATAATTGGCGTATATGCACCGAATGATGACGCCACAAAAGCTGTAAAAGACAAATTTGAAGAGGTTGCTAGAGAAGTGATGGAAAATATTCCCAATAAACACGAGATTATTATGGCCGGAGATTTTAACAGCAGAGTAGGAAGACGAAGAAATGACTATAGAGTGGGCAGCCATGGAGAAGATGTTATGAATAATAATGGCGAAAGACTTTTAGACATATGTGACCAATATAAACTCAAAATTACAAACACGTTCTACGCTCACAAGGAAATCCATAAATATACATGGCACCAAGACACAAAAAAGTTAAAATCGATAATTGATTATTTAATAATAAGACAAATATCAAAACTTAAGGTGCAAGATATAAGGGTAAAAAGAGGTGCAGATTGTGGAAGTGACCACCATCTTTTAGTGGCCAAGATATATATTCCATATAATAATTACGGACGTGCCGCAGGAGAAGAAATGAAGAAAACAAAACCAGAAGATGTGATCAAGAAACAAAAACTAAACCTAGAAAGTTTGTGTAACGATAGTACAATATACCTATACAAGAAAAGATTAGAAGATAAGTTAAAAATAGAAAATAGATCTACAGAAGAAGAGTATACGCATATAAAGGAATGCATATTGCAAGCAGCTCATGAAACTCTAGGAACACTTGTCCCTCAACAAAAGCCATATTGGTGGTGCGAACAATTGGAGAAAAAAATAAAGAAGAAAAAACAGCTATATCTAAGGTATATTCAGAGTAAGGATGATGGGGACAGAGAGGAATACAGAAGATTGAGCAGAGAAATTAAACATGAAGTCATTACGAAAAAAAATACAACATGGACAAATAAATGCAAATATGTGGATCAATTTATTGGAGGAACAGAGAGCTCAGAAGCATGGAAGACAATAAAATCAATAAGAACTAACATATCTAATAAAATAAACCTGTTGAGAATAACTGAAAAGCAATGGAAGGAACACTTTGAAGATCTCTTACAAGAAAAGAGACCTCAATTTAAACATCTTAAATGCGATCTACCACAAAGTGAGCCGTTACCGTTGAGCTGGACACAATTAGAAGAAGTAATAAAAACAATGAAGTTACGGAAATCGCCAGGTCCGGGGGAAATAAATCCAGAACTAATAAAAAATGGCCCAAATAAATTGAAACTTATGCTTAAGGAGTTATACGAGCGATGCTTAAATGGAGAAGAGATTCCTGCTGAATGGAAAACATCATATATAACACCTATTTATAAGAAGGGAGATAGAAACGATCCCAAAAACTATAGAGGAATTGCAGTGATTTGTACTATCGGCAGATTATATTCCAAAATGATAAAGAATATGATCGAGAAGGACATAGCAGACAAACAATCCGAAGAACAATCAGGATTTCGAAGTGGAAGATCTACAATAGATAATATATTCACTATTAAAATATTACTAGAAAAAAGACTACAACGTAATATAGAGACTCACATGGCATTGATAGACCTGGAGAAGGCATACGATAGTGTACCCACAGGAAAACTGTGGAAAGAAATGCAAGAATATGGTATAAAACCGCCACTAATTAATGCGGCCCGCCGACTATATGAAGGTATTACCACACAAATAAAAATAGGAAATAAGCTTACAGATCCCATAGAAATTACAAAGGGACTAAGACAAGGGTGCTGCCTTTCTCCTACTCTGTTTAAAGCTTATATGGACAAATCCTTACAAGGATGGAAAGAAAAATGCAAAAATATGGGACTACGAGTAGGGAAAGATATCCTATACACTCTATATTTCGCGGACGATCAGATAGTGATGGCAGAAGATGAGGATGACCTGAGTTATATGGTGAGAAAACTTCAGGAATCATATGACTTGGCGGGTCTGAGAATGAACGAAGTGAAATGTGAGTACCTATTGGTTGGAAAAAACGACATCGAGAACCTTTCTTTAGAATACCACCATATACAAGGAGTCGAAAGAAGTAAATACCTAGGTGTAATATTTAACAAAAAGGGTAATAGTGAAGAAGAAATCGCGGGTAGAATAAATAAAGCTAGAGGTTTAATAAGATCCATCAATTCTATTTTGTGGGACAAAGCGCTAAGAAAGACGACAAAAAAAAGAATATATAAATCTTTGGTACAAAGTGTTCTAATATATGGAGCGGAAGCGTGGGATATAAATAGAAGAAACAGAAACATGTTGCTGTCTACTGAAATGGATTTTCTGAGAAGAAGCTGCCAAAAAACAAGACTCGACAGGGTGCGTAACGAAACCATCAAGGATATGATGGAGATGGACGGGGATATTTTGGACGAGGTGCAGAAACGACAGTTAGTATGGTTTGGTCATGTAAACAGAATGGCAGAGGAAAGGTGGCCAAAAAAGATTTTAAAATGGATACCAGAAGAAAAAAGAAAAAGAGGCCGACCAAGACAAAGCTGGAGAGATGAAATTAATGAAGCGATGCAAACCAGAAATTTAGAAGAAGAAACTTGCCAAGACAGAGCTGCATGGAGACTGGGAGCGGAAAAACGGCGACAGCTGTAAATAATATTTTTTGTAAATATTATATTCCGCAAATATATATATATAATGGAAATCTTCTACAACGATTTGCGACAATTTATACAAAATGTTATTATACCAAGAAGTATTTGGCTCACACTAACCAAAACAATTTGCCGGGAGTGATAAAAAGATACTTTTTATGTAACAACAAAAATAAATTAAGTGTTAATTTTTAATTGTCATTTTTTGTTTGGTTTATTAATAACCTATAAATATCTCCAGTGCGGCCTTTAGGCCGCACAGCTAGGGCAATCTAGTATAGGTACTACATAATTACTTAATTTTATTAAATTTTTAGAGTCTATGTTGCTGATCACATATCGATCTTTTATTAACAAAAATAGCTTTTATTTTTAAATTTCATCCGTAATTGTTATCTAGAAATAAAAATAGCCAAAAAAATCGTAAGAATTTGAGCGTTATTGATATTATTTGTAGGTAGTTATAAATTGCAGCTAACTATGAAAGATTTCATTTATTCATTCATTAATCAAATTGTAGGTAGGTACATATTCTTATTAAAATTTTATTGAATAAATTTTCAAGCACCAACACTTTTTGGGCTTACTTACGGCGCCAAGAACCAGAAACTTCTGCATAATAAATTAAAATTAAAATTGGTTTATTATTGTTTAAACTATTTACTTAATAATAAATTAAATTATTTACGAATCTTTAATTTGAAAAAGTTAATTATCATTAATTTTCTGTTTATCAAAGGTATTATTTATTATATAAAATGAGTTTAGAAAGAAAAGATATCCTTAAATAAATAGGTACCTACAGCACAGACTTACCATAGAAAATAATTATTTATATTTTTTTATTTAATGCAATTGACAGTTGTTAATAATCATGAAATATTATCACCGTGATATAATAAAATTAATTTTATTAATTTTGTAAAAAAAACTTCTGTTTTCATTTTTATCTTCAAATTTACTAACTTTTAATTTAAAAATTGTTTGATATGTTGTTGAACGGTATTAGAGAGCTAATATCGAACTAATCCGCACTATTGATTCTTGCGGTATACATAGAAATTAACAAAATTACAATAATTATAATAAATAAAAATATACATTTAAAACTATAAGTTCAAATATTAGACATAAACTATTAGCACGCCCAATATTTAAATGTTAAGTAAAATTTATCTTCTTTGAAATACAAAGAAAACTTGTAAGGCGCTCTTTAATTGTTGTAATTGCTATCCTTCTACCATTTAGTTTTCACACGAACTTTACTTTTAATAGCTGTAGATCTCACATGACTTCCTACTCCAGTCGTTCTCATTCAAAACGCATGCAGGCTCTCAAAAAAAATTGTGTTTTATTTGGGTTTGCATTCCCATTTTCTGACAAAATACTAAAAACTGTGGCACATTTGGGGAAAACAAGTTTTTGAAGAAAAAAATTGCTAAATCATCATTATAAAACTAAATTTTTCCCATGGTTTCTCAAGATTGCACAAAAATTTTAACAACAGGTTGAAGATAAATAAATATAGATTTACTTCAATTGACACTGTATTGACAGACCTTGGATATGGAAATGATTATTATGTACGTGGCAAGTTTAGTTGGAGTATTTCCCACAGCAGTTAAAATCAAACAATCGAATAATAAATTGCTAATTAGTCAATTATGAGAGTAATAGCTTTTCTAATATCCCTTAGTGGTGTAAATAACAAAACGAGCAGAAACAATTTACATTAATTTTTGAATACTTAACTTGCATAATTCTCTCATATTCGTGCAAAATTTTAACCTTCCCGTTCCCAAGACAGTTTTAACAGTTTTCAAGAAAGGCTTAACTCGTTTATTTTCCAGGGCGGGTAAATGTAATTTACTAACGATGAGAATTCAGTCGGATACTTTACGATGTATAAAGCGATGTGGGTCATAAAATTTATCTTCTTATGATGAAGCTGTTTTATTTTAAAGAAGATTTTCTTCAACGTGTGTGTATAATTTTCGCATAATTGTACCCGTGAAATGTCCAAAGTCGACAACATGTCCAAATTTTTTTTTCGTTCCGACACTTTTTGGAAAGTTATAAATTCAGTCCCATCTAAAAATTTAATTTTAAGGATAAACGTAAATCAGAAAGTTTTGAGAACCAAAAAAAACAGTTTAAAAATTAATCATCCGAATAATCCACACAAAGTTTTAAGCATAAAGCTGTTATTAAACAGGCAGGCACGCTACGTGAAAAGTGATATTAATGAAGGCTCTCAACCAACTATTATAACGAGTAATATATAACCATCAACTCTCAACTTATCTCTATTTCACTGACTTAACTTATAAACTGTTTTCATGTATCTACGTAAGTTATAGGCAAATTAATCATTTAATGAAAAAATATTCCATGGCCAATAACTCGTGGAATACTAAATTCAAAGGTGCGTTCGAGAAATAAAATGTTTCAGTTGCTTTATTTTTATGGCATTTTTTCACGCCAAATGCAGACCCGAGAAGTTTCGACTTGAACCGCGTGGTTCCAAATTTTCACAGTTTTCCAATTTTCAACACCAACACTATATTATTGTACCTATTCATACAAATACATCAAAGTGAAGTCGTGTAAATAATGTATGGAGGGCTTTTAACGAGCATGCTCAATTTATTCAATATATTATGTTTAATTGAGCATGCGACAAGATTTATATGTTGTATTTTTATCCTTAGCACGGATAACATACCACCAGAAAGGAAGCAAAAATAATGATTTGTTGATATAAAACAAATTTCCCAAATAATTTTTGCATAAATGTACTTAAACCAATCAAATCCAAAAATTTTGACTGTTGGACCTAGCTCATATATCTTGTGGCCATGTTGTAGGATTTCGTTACCTTCCCAACTTTAATTTTACAACATAAGATCAGATATTTACAATTTATCAAGTTCTTTCTTTCTTGTGGTTGGTTGGTCGTTCAGCTGTGTAGATTAGCTCAGCATGTAGCTATTTTTTAATTGGTCTTCGTCTGGACATTGTGGGAGGCCAACAAGACCATAAAACATTTAAGAAAAACAAAACTTGTTGGAATTTTAAATTACCTATTCTTCTCTTACGGATTTAGAAATGAAATGCTTAAATGAATTTAAAAGTAATTTCTTATTAATTTATAGAAACGATTATTATCTAACCAACAATCTGTCGATTATGAATAAAAACCGTTCTTATTGTCTATTGTTGAATATTTTTGTGCAGCTCACGATACGCAAATTAAAGATACAGAAGATTCCGAACAATACAAATCGCCCCAAAATGTTTTTCTTTAATTGATGATGTGTAGGAGCAATTACATCAGCTTCCACTATATGACGAATTGTATGATGGGTAATACCTACAGCCGAAGAATAAGATTCTTATTCCTCTCCATAGACAGATAAAACACGCAAACATTAAACCGAGGGGAACATTTTTTAATAAACAGAAACACAATGGGAGCTTGATATCAAAAGACAAATGAAAGCTTTGTGGGCGGATTACAAAGAGTTATTGATAGCTGGGCGTTGGATCCGATTATTGATTACACTCTATGCGTGTACTAACATTAAAGCGAATCAAGAAGAATATTAAAGAGTAAATTTGAATTTTTCTATAGTAACAAGAAAACAAGACTCCAACCAGTTTGCTCAGACAAAAATGTCATCAAACTGCCTCAAAAGAAAAAATCGTCTAAATCAATTTATGATGGTTCTTATGGCTAATGAACTTAAAATTTATGGTTACATCTAATGAAGCTTATAATAATAATAATCAATTGGAATTTGTATGCACTTTACAGGTATTTATATCAAAAAATTATTAGTTAAATGATTGATGGATTGATGTGGAGAAGAGCGAGAGAAGATTATTTGATCACAGTAATTTTCCCATCACTTGAACTGCTTTGCTTAACGCTTATGTTTTGATGGTGGTAGTGGAGGTGGTAACATGATAGTTGGTAAGGCGAATAATTATTTATTTCTAGATGGCCTTTTACTTCGTCTCGAAAAGCTTGACATACTCTACCATCAAATTAAAAAAAAACGTGCTGATCATTACTTTAAAATTACGTAAAACTGATGTAATAACTTTATAATAATAGTATTAATTAGGTATTATTTTTTCTGGTTCCAATTATTGACTAAATGTTAGCAAAAACGTGGAATCCAAACCACGGCACAAAATAACCATGTATAATTCATTTTCGACATTGCCTACTTGGTTTGATTATACTACACGTATACACATTATCCAATTTATAAATGAATGTTCAATTATTCAATTGTCTAAAAGTATGGAAAAAATTGAATAAATAATCGTCATATTTTGGTAAAATGCGTGGACACAAACACGTGTTATGACACGCGCTTGTCAAAATTAATGAACTTCACACAAGAAGTGGTGGTTTTAATAAAAAGCCCTGTTTGTTTGAGTGCGTGGGTGACGTGACACACCCTCTCGTACGCACTATACCATGGGGACTCTGAGGGCGGAGACACACCTGGATGTCATTTTGCACAATGTCATTTCTCAACACTTAAAATAAAGCAGCTTATCATCTAATTAACATTTTTTCTTTCATATTTAATTAATGAGTAGGTAGCTCCTTTTGGAAGAGTCCGTATGCATCTTGCACAAAATTGAATACTAGCGCAGTTGTAATGCTTTTTGGACAATTCGAAAGTGGCAGTAAATCTCAATAAATCTCAGACGTAGGAAAACCAATAATTGAGCACGTGTCTTGCAGTGATACTCAAGTTGACTTTTGGAAAAGTAACGCCCTTCATTATCGACTTGTAAGGGTGATCTGTAGCAAATGGTCACTATTCCAGTAAATGACCATTTCTCATCAACGAAATCCCATTAGTTAAGCTCAAACGCTTTCGGTTTAAAACGTTGAAAAGCAAAATTAATGAGAAACTAGAATATTAAACTTTTGTAAATTTGGAGCAAAGTTGGAATTGTAAAGTAAATTTTAATTCGTTTGCTGAGTGCATCGGCGGTTAGTGGATGATGATCCCGGGTTATGAGCTAACGGGCTCGAGAATAAGCTTTCACGTGGTGCGGTTTCTGATTTATTTGCCTCGACACGCCCACACTCCAGCTCTTTTGCGGGGGAGAACGATATAATACCGCACCCTTAGATACACGCATTTTGCTTTTACGCAACCAACCAACTTACAAAATTGTCGACATAAAATAAGACCGATGAGAATTTGTAGTAAATTCGCTTTCGTCAAGTAAACAAAAATTTTATAATCGGAACATCAATCAATTTTTTTTCAATTTTAGTCATCAAAATTGAAAAGTAACTAATGATGGCACAAAAAAATCCTTAACATTTATTTATCCTTTTAAAAATAGACACCTAAGGCGCTTAAATTTGAATTGTCTTTTCAAAATGAACGATAATTCCTTCCAATTTAAACTTACGTTGTTATAATAATAAGTTTAATGATGGTAAATAAATTTTTTTCCATACATACGTGACATAATAATCTATTCCTTAATAGCTGAAAATTGTATAACTATAATTTAGGTTTATATAATTTATAGGTAACTAAAGTTCATTTGAGAAATTGCAGCAAATAGTTTTGGCGTGTTTAAATAATACAACTTTTTTATTTAATTGAACAATTTAGGATATCTACAAGTATAATTACTTCATGGTAAAATTTATGAATAGAAGATTTAATTTTTAGTAAAAGGAATGGAGGTTTAAAATCAAAACAGGAAAAAAGATAACATTCTTTCTTTTGCTTGGCGCCGGTGTGCCAGAGCCAGAGGCTCTTGTAGTATAGAAAATCTAAAGTTTTAATTTAATATTAATAAAATTAAGGGAAAGAACACCGTCATTAAATTGAATCATCAACAAAGTGATAATCGCATCTTTCTTTTTTCATTATCATGATAAATGACTATTGCAATGTCAACCTTCGACACACTGAACGTTAATGATCATTAACTTCTTCAAACAATTTAATTTATTAATTAGCTTAATAGATAGTTGATTAAACAACAGAATGAATAATAATTTGTTTTAATTTCTGTTCAAAAAGATCCTTAATGATCATTAACTTGGCAGTGTGTCGAAGCTAATTTCTTAAAATTTAATAAGATTAACTGTTCAGTGATCGGCGATTGCATTCTAAATTCAGTATTTACATCTTAAAATAAAAAATCTTATCATCGGAATAAAGTTTAAAAAATTACTTAAAACAATTACAAATGTGTCACATTGGGAAATTTAAACTACGACATCTACATGTTTCGATCTTTTTAGATCTCATCAGTTGCACATATATTATATGATAATTATTACTTAGATCGAAACATGGACGACATTGTTAAAATCTTTTGTTGTGATTCCAACTTCTTAACAAATGGGTAGACTTGTAAAAGAGACAATTGAGACTATCTTTATTATAGTCCTTTGCAAAACCTGATCGGAAAAGTACCTTCATTATTAAACTCGTTAAGTGACTAAACGTCAACAAGAACTTACAGGTTCTACGATCTTAAGTTCAGCTCCATGTACACCATTTATTGAAGCTGACGTGTACGTTTCCGCTTTAGCATTCCATACTACTATCTGCAATACATTTGGGTGCGTTCTGGCTAACTTGGCACCACCAAGTAAATATTTTATTTTTAAATCTATAGCTAGCTTCCAATTATCAAAGCTAGCATCATTATAGTTTTTTTTATAATTAGTAAAATAAGATTAAAATTAATGACGCACATGAATGGATTAACGAAATTTTCACCGTCACTACCTACTTCCTAGCGCAACTACAAGCAAAAAAACGGGTTTGAAAAAATTAGCGTAGAAACAGTAAAAAGAAGATGAACAGACTAACTGGTATTTTACCCCCTTCAGTACGGATGCGTTATGGGTAGAAAATATAAAAATATCTGTAGACCGCGAGAAATCTGTTGTGGGTCACCAAATTCAAAGAAATCTTAGAAAATCTTAGAAAGGCTGAAGCATAACAGTTACATACGTTGACTGTTGACTAAAAATACCTGTTTAAATCTGGACAAAGTATAAGAACTTTACTCTGACCGTTTCTATATACAGAAGAGAGAGAAACCCCCACTGCATGTGGAGCATGTCCACTTTGTCTCAAGAAAGCAGTCCGCTGCCACGATACTCAGATTTGGGCGTATTGCCCAAGAAGAGGGTGTTAATGAAAATAGTTTGCTCATCACTGACCTAAACAATAATTATTTGCCTAAAAATTACTATTTTCTATGACCTTTACAGTTGTCAATAAAAAGATACAGAATTATTGAGGTTTAATCTTAGTAAGTTTAGCCACAGCCGTGGAGTGATGTGACCGCTGGTTGAGTACAGAGCTAAAATTCTGGGTTCACATCGCGGACTATACAGTTTACAGTATTTCTTAGCTCAGCCTTGATATTGATTTATCTAAAATAGGTAAGATGGGGACTAATTCACCCCGCCGCGAAACGGATTTGTAATTCCCAGAAAAGGAAAGAAACTCGATGAAAATCTACTAGTTTTCCCCAGTTTTCTAAATCTTTGGACAGTACCACTTTGCGCATCTGGACCACTGCTAAGTCACTGTGTAAGACTGCATTGTAATAAACAAAATTGAAAGTACCAGTTCTTGAAAATCCAACTCATATTTTGCTGATTTGGTAGACATCAATTGTCTCTGGCCAAAAAAGTAGGGATCACCTTAGTTGTAATAAACATTCCCAATAATTGATAGATACGAGGGTTGTATGATAAAACATTTTTAGGTGCATTTACTTTATTTTTCAACGTAATCACCTTTCAGGGTTGGTATACTTAGTTCCAACGTTTTTCAATCTTTCATATCCCCTTTAAAAAAGTATAATTGCTCCAGCTCTTTAAAATAGAGGTTTGTTCCTGCAATAACCTCATCGTTAAAGCCAAACTTTTTCCTCTGAGCCATTTTTTTATATTTGGAAATAGAAAATAATCGCTGGGTTGCCATTATTTTTTGGGAGAATTTTGTTATGGCGACGACGCATTAATACTCTGCATTAGTCGTTTTGCCTTTTTCAATGTAATCAACATGAATTATGCCTCGGAAGTACATCCAAAAACACTGTAGCCATGACTTTGTTTACCGATACAGTCATCTTAGCCTTCTTTGGTGCAGATTTGTCTCAAAAACACTACCGTTTAGACTGTTCTTTGGTCTCTGGCTTGTTGTGGTAAATTTATGTCAACAGTTATGATCCGACGCCAAAAATCATTCCGATTGTGTTTTAAATTTGCCAAACATTCTCTTGAAGTTGGTTGTGAATTGGGAGCAATTGCGGCACCCATCTTGCGGATAGATTCTTTATGTCCAAATGAGTTGTTAAAATATTCTGCGCTCATTCAATTGAGATGTCCACAGTCTCAGTAATCGTTTATCACGATATCGTGCATTTTTTCAATAATTTCTGAAGTGATAACCTGATTTGGACGACCTGGATGATTTTTAGCTGTCCAATATTTTATGGTTGATAACGAAGGTGCAGTCTCTATAAACTTCACCGAGCTCCGTTTTAATCTCATCATTTTTTTTCTTTTTCAAAAACATGTATATTTTATCAATGCTCGATATTCAATTTTTTTGCCTAGACCAGGTACTTATCATACAGCCCTCATACTCATACATCCTTATTCAAATATTTTATTTCTTGGGGGTGGTAATTACCCCATTTTTTCTTTACGAAATAAAACTTAATAAAACAACAAGCAATGTAAAACAGAAAAACAACGAGCAAAAAGAGCAAAGAGGTGCAAAAATAAAATAAAAAAATTGTCCCCTTCTGGTTTTAGTGAGGTTTTGTTTTGACTGCTGCGATTTACGTCCTTTCCATCAATTTTTTACAAATCATTTTTGAGCAAAATTTTATTTCAAAAGTTTGCACAGTTGAAGTTTTGCACATACACAGATTTTGTGTTCGGTAAAAGGAAAACAATAGAAAAACTTAAAATAAAGTACCATAAGTATCTGATAAAGGCCCTGATATTTTGGTGTCGGTAGTGCACCACTCCGCTATTTGTTGACAAAATTTTGATTCCTGGATTTTATTTTTATTCCCTCAAAATTAAAATAATTGATTATGCTTAAAGAATTTTAAGTTTTGTACTTTTGCGGTTATTTTAATACGTTCAAAGAAATCAAAGTTAGTGTCGTCAAAGAAACGATTACGTCAGCCAAAAGTATTTTCATCAATTCAATTCAATTCAAAATCATAAATCCTCATGTTACCCGAAGGCGTTAAGGTTTCCATCTCTCTTCTCAAGTTCTTCTATTTACAAATTTTTGCCACTCTTTTCTCTCTAACGATATTTGTCCTGCCTCATACCAGGTTTTCCCCATCTCTTTCAGGATCTGTCCAACATTGTCGTCCCAAGTTTTCATTGGTCTTCCTCTTGTTCTTTTTCTTGCTGGTATTGCCTGCCATACATTTCTCACTGGCATATCTCTCTCCATCCGATTCAAATGTCCAAACCATCTCAGCTGACTATCTTTTCTGGTTCCACTTCGAGTCTATTTCTTATTTCTTCATTTCTGATTCTATCCATTTTCATTACTCCCTTCACTCTCCTCAAATATTTCATCTCTGAAGCTTGAATTTTACTTTTCATCCTTTGTGTCAAGTTTCATGACTCACATCCAAATGTTAGTGTCGGTAGGTAGATAATTTTATATACAGTAATTTTGGTTCTCCTAGAAATTTCTTTTTTGTTTACAATTGTTTTACCCAATGCATAATATAAATTCGCTGCCGAATTCACTCTACTTTTTATTTCAGCTTCGTAGCTTCCATTTTCATCAATGATTATGCCCAAGTACTTGAATTGCTTCACCTTTTCGATTTGTCTTCCGTTGGTTTTAATTTTCATTTCTCCTTCCATTTTTCCCAATCTCATTACCTTGGTTTTTTCTGTATTTATCTTTATGCCCCTTTTTTCCAAGGCCAGCTTCCATTATATCAACGTTGTGTTGCAGGTTTTGTTCACTACTTGCAAATATCCTGATATCTGATTCTGTTATCTCTACTTCTGACATTCTGATATCTCTACTTTTTGCATGTTTCGATATCCTACTACTAATTTTTTGGTCTTTGCCTTTCTTTCCTTAATCACCACGTCCATTAGTACTATAAATAATATAGGGCTTAACCCACCACCCTGCCTCAGCCCCTCCAGCCCTCCATCGTTGCAAATTCTTCCGATTTCAAATTTCCCGTTCTTACATAGTTTGTTGTGTTCCTGTAGATGCTTTGTATAGCTCGTATCAAGTTTTTTTTGACCCCTCTCTCTTCCAATATATTTAATATTTGATCTCTAGGTACTCTATCAAATGCCTTATCCAAGTCCACAAAACACACATATGAGCATTCATCTTGTCTTCTCTGTTTTTCCATTATCTGTCTTATTGTAAATATGTGATCCTGTATACTGAAACCTTTTCTGAAGCCACTTTGTGATTTTTCTAATGTTGGTTTTATTATTTTCCGTAGTCTGGCTTCCAGTATTCTTTCGTAGACCTTTGCTGCCACACATAGCAGTGAAATACCTCTATAGTTTTCGCATTTTACATTGTCGTCCTTCTTAAATATCGGTAGTATTATTGCGACTTCCCAATCCTTCGGTATTATGCCTTGTTCCCATGGCAAATTATAAATGTTATTCAACTCTTCCATTCCGTTCTCTCCCATATATTTTAACATTTCAGGTTTAATTCCGTCATGTCCTGCTGCTTTACCCAGCTTCATTTTTCTTACTGCTGTCATTGATTCTTTCATTGTAATTCCGTCTGTCAATTTTACCTTCTTTGTTTCTTGGGTGTTATTTTCTTCTTTTTCCTTGTTACTTCCCATGCATAGCAGTCCTTTGAAATATTCTTTCCATCTACCTATTCAAAAGTATTTTCACCCTTATTAATTCTAGTTTTTCGTTTAAACTTTTATTCAATTTTTTTGGACTTTCAATAAAACAGTCGATTATTTTAGAAAGCTGTGACATTAATATATTGTAAAATAAGCAACATTAATACTTTACCTAAGTGTTAAGCTACCAATTCGTTATGACTAAAATAATAATTGATAGATAGTTTATCTTCTGAAGGTTGCTATAATTGCAATCAATAACAATTTACCTACAGTTAAATTATCGATAAAAATAGCTTTATGTATTTTTTAAACCAGTAAAACAAAAGAATTAAAATAATTAAAGCATTTTGCGAAATTAACCCTAGAGCGTCACTGCTGAGTTTTACTTTTACACTTTTTACAGTTTTACACTTTTGAGTTTAAAATTTATATTAAAATTTTTTCATGAATCATATAGTTTTTAATAAAATCTGCCAGTCTTTTGATCAACAGTAATAAAAAAAAAGTAATGTGGACCTTGATAAATTTGTTTCCATAGTGACATAATACTAATTATGAACGCAATATGTGTGGGCTTATAGTTTTATGGCAATATATTTATCAAATAAGAAACGTGTGAAATCGATTGGCTCAGGTAAATCGGTAGCAAGGCGCCGGGCCGCCGGCCAAATACTAAACTAACCTTCGACCGTCCCTTAATTAGAAATGAGGGCATTAGCAGTAACATATTTAAATAAAACACGGATACTTTGTCTTAAACCGACCTCTATTATTAAAAAGGTGGATCCAGTAATATACTCTGTGGGAAAGTATTAATTGGTTATTTAATTTCTATTGCATTAGAAAACGTTTCTTAATTTATTGTTTAACAACTTTTTACCAGGATAAAAAATTATATACGTTGTATATAACTACATATCGATATCAAGCCAAGCAATCAAATAAATTTAATTGGATATTAATTAATATTACGATGGGCCGTCCGTACAATTTAAATCTTGATAGTAAGTATTAAAACTTTATATTATCGAAAATAATATTGTCGTTCCCAATATAAATTTTGAAAATTTATTTCGGTTATTTGAGTAAACACACGAATTATGACAATTACCTACCAAAGGTTCGGATATAATTTTGTTAAAAAAATTTGACATTATTTTTAAAATATAAAAGAAACCAGAAACTGAAAAATCAGACAGAGGATAAACGAAGCCCACGTTCGACAAAAAAGAGCCGCAACATATTTTTTGAACAATTTTCTCAAGGCAACCTATAATTACACCCCCCGAGCGGGACTATAATTTGATCGAGGGCGGCCGAAAAGAACGCACCTTTAATATGCTGTCAATTGGCTTATTCTGTTGATTATGCTGTATATAAAGTTAAGCTACTTTAATCAATTGTAAAAATTCATGAATGTCATTCATTTAGCATTCAAAGAAAGTGGTGGTGGGCAATTATGGTTAGGGTTAAAATAATTGTTCTTCTTGTAAATCTTCGTTTCGACATCTAAATAACAAAAGAAAATGTTTTAAAATTTAAAATAATTTATTGTTCTTATTAAAGCCCATATTTAAAATGAAATTAAGAGAAACAATAGTTCTACGGAAATGCATTGCTGGAAGGCTTTCAGCCTGGATTCTTCAATCTCCTGACACATAACCACTTAAATCAACAAAATAATAGTAATTAATTTCTTTTCTTGAGATGTTAAATACAGTTTAACAAAAGGTAAGTGCCACCAATAAATAAATCGAACTTCAAAGTTCTTGTATCATATAAAACTTACATCCACCAGAAACTGTTGATGTTTGGAATAAAAAAATGCTAAACTGCTTTTAATTATGGGTTTACATTTGGGGGATATAAATTTAAACGTCATGCCCGATTTGCTACCCTTTAATGGGCATAAAAGTTTGTTATGGTAATAACACCAAATGCGTCTCTAACTAATGGACTAGAAAAATAAGTGTTTTTTAGTACGTATGTAGGTATTGCGATATTTCTTTAGTATAAGAAACATAAATGTAATAATCCACTGTCGCCTGGCCGATCCAATATCATACTAAATAATGTAAGTATAATTATTATGGTTGAACAATACATTCGACGACGTTATACCTAGACAAAATATTTAGGGTGACTCAAAAATATATAATTTCTTTTTTAGCGCAACATTTTTTGACCTAGGAGCTAACTCGTATTTTTTAGTATTCTGCAGAAAAGCTAACTTCCGGATCAGCAGGATCTGGTAAGAGTTGAAAGTAATAGTTAAGGATCAATGATTCGGAACACTTGACAATCGCATAGGAAGCGTAAGGATGTCAGCAGTTTTTCTCGCGCTTCAGCAATCACATGAAATTGTATTACACTTGATTTCCCAAATCTAATCCAATCCAGTTTATCACAATTTTATGCACGTATAAAAAAAATTACAAAACATACATGAATATTAATATGTGACGATTGGTTATCGTAAATTTTATTCAAATATCTGTAAATTATTCGGACGCACGCTAATTAATTATGTACTATAGGTAGGTATTTATTAATTAAAATTTTAATTACGACTTACAACGCATTAAATTATTACTTTAAAAATATTATTGATAGATACGGTTTATTACCACCGTACACACTTTATTATTAACCCACACAATTTCAATATCCATTAAAATTATTTTAAATTGTTTTATGGCCTATCATTACCGTTTTCCTGCATAATGCAGGACAATAAACATAATGAAATCTACTATTAATGTAAAACAAGTCGATTTTGGATCAAAAGTATGAAAAATTTAAATTCAAATAATAACACAATAATTTAACGAATTTATTCCAATTATCACGAAATGACCGCCATCGGCGATGATATTGACAATAATACGCCTCATCTAGACTAAAAGATAAATAAATACAAATGTAATAATTACACTAATAAAAGTTATAATGCTAAAGAATAATTAAGCATTATATAGTGAAACTCTGTTATAACGTACCATCGGTACATTATAAGCGAATGTATTGTTACTTAATAACCAAAAAAAATAACAAAAAAAAAATTTTGCAATAATTTTATTATTCG
Organism: Rhagonycha fulva; assembly: GCA_905340355.1. Lineage (NCBI taxonomy): Eukaryota > Metazoa > Arthropoda > Insecta > Coleoptera > Cantharidae > Rhagonycha > Rhagonycha fulva. The sequence goes on from HG996559.1 coordinate 10,159,419, forward strand.
GTTTCAAGTTTGGAAACTTTTGAATAGATTAATATGTAAGAGTATATCATGGCAATCAATATTAATAAAAAGATTAAAGGTTTAATCTTACCACTCTTTTATTAGGTACCTATAGAAATTATAGGTAAAAAAATTATAAAGAAATAGCACGGCGCCTTTGTTAACCGTTGTGAACTACTTTTGAAAAGTTACAGAAGACTAAAGTTTTTTAGTTTTAACGAGTGGCAGACAACATAATAGCTCATCTTTTTCTTCTAAAAGCCGTCAGTCAAAAATTCTTACAATTATGTCATATGGCAAATAAAAGTTACTTTAAATTTTTAAATATTGAAAATTATAAAAAATGGAATTTAAAGTGACATTATTTAGTATCGCCAGGTTTGTTTACTCGAAGTATAACCAAAAACAGAAAATTAAAGCTAATTGCATAATTGAAGCAATTTTATGAATCTTAACAATAGGCGTTATGTAAGAATGCACCTACAGCCCTTAAATTCTGAGAAAAATCATCGAATTGTATCCAATAAGAGACTTAATTTTTAATAAACTTATTAAAGTAATTTGATCGAGACATTTGAAAAAGGTAAGTACGAAAATTGAAAAGACCTTTTAATATAATCACCCTAATTACTTATTTAATTTTATTTTGGACGACGTTACAAACGCACCTGCACAATTATTTCGTTCGGTTATAATTTTAAGTGTAAATTACTTAATGATGTATTTATTTAACATTGTAAACCTGGATTCTTAAAACAGCCGAATTTATAATATTTTTAATAAATTCATCTCCGGTACACAGTGACGTCATTTAAGATTTTACCAAGTCATGGAGTCAAAATTTGCAGTTAGAACTTATTTATGCTTATGGAAGAGGTGAGTTGATTTATATTTTCATGAACCAGTACGGATCTGAAAAGGTCAATTTTACAATCAAATATGGATAAAACTGAAAAGAAAACTTTGAATTTGTGCTTCAGCTTCCATCTTTCATTTAATTTCGAATTCGAGGACACACCCGATATATGAATTTAGTGTGATCATTATATGACCGAATACATTAAGCTCTTATAATTTATATCGTTTCTTTCCGGTTAAACAATAAGCAAATATATTCGAGCTGCAAATATTTACCATGCAAAGGTATATTATTATAACTACTAAATTTAAAATCAATCATTATAGGTACACAGTTACACAAATATGAACACCAATAACACAAATGTTGTGGCGGTGCCATAAAATTAATTTTAAATGCTCAGTCATAAATAAATAAATCATAAATTAATGTCTTCATTTGCTTTTTCCCGCTCATTAAGTTCATATTACATCTTATACATATTTACTACCCAATAGGTAAAATTTTTCTGAAATTTGTGCAGTGAACACCTAGTGAAAAATCGTTTTCTTCAATAGTGGGGAGTTCACTACCCACTGAGTAGAGAGGCTTTTGGCTTGCCGAAGCTCACGCCTTGCAGGAAATCAGGGCAAAAAATTTAAAAAATTTTTGTGAGGGGACCCACTTTTTGTTTGAGTAACCGGGCCCAAAATTACATGTGGGGAGATGTGTATGAGCCACTTTTTTTTTTTACTTTTTGTAGAGCAGCTTACAACTTTTTATTACGAAGTTTAACTGTGGTTCTACAACATTCTTCTGCTGCAGAAATGTGGTATACAAAATATTAATTTTTTTGAATGACTCTTTTAACCCCCTGCCCAAATTTTGGACCCAAGACATAAGAACGCTTCCATATTTTACACACTTTGTACCTGTCGCGGCCTTTTTTTTCCAAAATTTTTTAAAATTATTTTTTTTAACCCCCATTTTTAACCATTTTTGAACTTTATCCACACATCCATTTCATCGCTGCTTCAGAGTGCTTCTCTCTTCATACTCATTTATAAATTATAAGTATTGGATGGTCAACACACTGTAAGACAACTTATGCTACTACCTTGCCCTAATTTTACCACATTTGCTACGCAATAAAACGTAAAAGTTACGTAAATGAGTTTGGTTGCATATCCTCAGTCTTCTTATTTAACCATTATCTATCCATTCCTGAACAAAGTAGTCAGCAGATTGATTGTGGATTACTATAGTTGTTTTACATGCAGTAAATACAAGTAGCTTGCTAGGCTAGCCTTCAGATGTGTCTGTAGCTTTGTTTTTTAGTTAATGGTGGCAATTCATCAAATTAAGGAAATCGTCGGCTGGATTCAAAGTTGATGGCGTTAACTGCAAGGCAGTGACCGTCTTTTTAGTTAGTTGTTTTTGTGCAAAAAACTAAATTTACTGATTTATGTAAATTTTAAGAATTAACCACTTCAAGTCCACATTAACTGTGGGTTGTCAACGTTAAACAAGGATGCTACATACACATTTATTACACCTTAAGTACGTTAAACAAAGGCACGGCCACGGTGTATAATAAGATAGGTGAGCTTACGGCCTATGCCTACATCGCAAATTTGTGGGTCTCAAGCGTGATCAGTGTGCGAGAGAGACGAAGCTACATGAGATAGACGAAGTGCCTCTTGCGAAAGCACGTAATGCATGTGTGCTTATAGGATAACAATGCATTGAAGTCTAATTTTTCTCGATACAATCGGTTTTTTGTTAATTTTTGGCAATGCGTCGAAGGTACTGTTTTGCGCCTAACTGTAATAGTGGGTACAAAAGTAATACGGAAAAAGTATCGTTGTTTAAAGTGCCCAAAAACAAATTAAAAGAGTGGAGTGCTGTGATTCCCCGTGCGGACAAACAATTGACGATTAATAACGTTTTGTGCGAGAAACACTTTTTAAAAGAAGATGTGATCCGTCAAGTAATCACAGAAACTTATTCGGTAAGTTGTTTACAGTAGAATCCGCTTATAATAACATCGAAGGGAAGTGACAAACAAGTCATACTAAGCGGACGTCATACAAAGCATAGTCTTAGAAAATAAACAACTTCCTATTCTGGATTCTGGATTTGTTCTGGAGGGCAAGACAAGCTCGCGCGCACTTAGGCCACCAATCGGGCCCATTGTACTACCTCCGGTTTCAGTTACACCCCAGTCCTGTCATTCCCCACTGAGCCAATCCAGTTTTAGGATGAACTCTAGGATCCTGGCAGGTGGAGTGTCCCTGATTCTGGCCATGTCAGGCCAGAAGTCCCCCAACACAGATCCTCTCGTTGAAGTTAACGCCGGACAGTAACAGAGTACATGTTCGGCTGTTTCCTCCTCTTCATTGCATCCACGACATATTGGGTCAAACAACTTCCTATTTTTATTAGATATTTAGTTTAATAGAGAAAAACAACTACAAATTGGGTGTATCTATTAATAAGAAAGAAACATGAATTGACACAAAGCAAGCATATTTATGCTCATAAAACAGAATCACCGAGAATCAAAACAAAAATGAGCCTAGCACCAAAGATCGTTACAGGGAAAGGAATGTTGGTCACATGATTTCTTAAAAACTTTTCTGAAAATGCATGTAATTCAACCAATTTTTTTCACAAGCAAGATGAAAGAATTGTCCTGGATGTGATCTACTTTAAGTACTTCTGCTAATAACGGTAACGATTACAAAAATTACGTTATTTAAAAAATAGAGTAACTTTGCAGCAAAATTTTCAATATTTCTAATCATTTGATTGTAATAAAAATTATATCACGTCCAAGAGCTAAGTTTTATCTTTAAAATGATTACAAAATAATTCTCTAAAAGTTTGAATTTTTGCACTTGTAGTAAATACAAATGAGCGAGCTGTCCCATATGATTACATAGGTAGAACGGCAGCTTTAGAACCAACCGCGGCACTCATTCTGTCCTTGTCTAACATAGTCGACCACGTTTGAGGACCATGCGACAAGCGCTCGTAAGCCCACCTATCTTATTATACACCGTGGGCACGGCAAACGTGGGAGTGGACGTGTCAGATACGACGCTATACCTCAGTGGTTGATAAGAAGATAATTCGATATTCCAATTCTGCTGTATCTTTAGCAGATTTGCGTAACTCAGACTTATTTTCTAGTAGTTTGATTATTCAAAATGATTCGCCAAAACTGCACGTAGATTGCTGGTCAAGTTGAACTGAACCTCAGTGAACAAGAAGATTTTGATGTACTGACATTTTGCGGAGCCAAAGGATAACATATCGCAGATATTCAACTCGACAGTCATATACGTCGTATAGATACGGTTTTATCAAATTAAATTGACGTGAGCTTTCTTATGAGAAAATTGTAAGAACCCTATCACAAATATTGCTCGGAGAAAATATATAGGCGAGATGACAAGTGTAGCACACATCTTGAAAAAGCAATTCATTAAAACAAATTTCTGGGAAAAAGTTTAGAGATAAAAAAGAAGTTAATTATTGTTTATATGTCTGAGGGGCCCGTTACACAATTTAGAGTACAGCTAAATATAAGCACTAAAACGCAAACTATTACTTTATCAAGTATCTCTATATTATGTTCTACTCTTCTCTTACAGAGTATAATACATGCTCTGAGATCTGCTTGATCCTTCATTAATTTACAGAGTTTTAAAATTTCACTTCTAACTTCCTTTTTTATTTCAATGCAATGTCAATTAAAGCAAGGTTACTAAGAGAGTGAACGAGAGAGTTTTGTACGTAATTCTAATAATATTATATTCTTTAGAACTACACCATTTTCTACACCATTCAGAAAGTATCAATTGTTAATCAGATTAACTAGTACTTCCGGCCCACTTTGAGAGACCATTCAAAGTTTCACTTTAACTTTTCTGGCTAGCTCTGCGATGGTGCTCGGTATTCGACCTCGTACAAATCTCTAGATAGGCAGTCGTGAGACAAAAATTTTTGGATAATCTGAACTACAATTGATGCTTTCTGAATTAATAGTTTTAATGGTGTAGATATTTTATGTAACATTTGTTTGAGAAACAACTTTATAAAAATTACTAAAACTGACTCTACTGACTAAATCTAACATCACCCTCGTTCTTGTTTATTTAACCTACAGTTTAACATAGAACCCAAACCACGGCACCAATAATTTCACAATTACTGGAATTCTAATGAATATGATCTCACGGTTCGAAGCTCAATTCCCTATGTAGACATAAATGGTATTATTACCATTGGAATTTGACAGCTAAATAGTGATTTTACAGAAAAGTACTTTAACTACTTCATGCTCATATTAATTTTGGGTGGTCAATATTAAACAACAATACGACAAACATATTAATTACACGTGCAATACATCAAATAAGGGCACGGCGCGTGTGGGAATAGACGTCTTAGACACGTCAATAAGCATTAAGTGGTTAATATTTTTTGTAGCAAATTTTCTTTTTGGTATAATACTTGCGGAAATCATCTTTCTTGTCAGGCTACCCATAATTGAAATATAAGGAAAAAGTTTACTTTAGACGAAAATTTAGTAACAAACATATCGTCCCCTTAGTACTATAACTAGGTAACTTGATTTTACTGTTATTGAGAAAATTGAAAAAATTGAAAGGATCTGGGACTTATCTACATTTTGCAAGTTGATAATTTATATTTAAAAACATAATAGAACATATTTATCCACTTGCAAAATGTAGATAAGTCCCAAATCCAATCAATTTTTTCAATTTTCTCAGTAAGAGCAAAACCAAGTTACCTAGTTATAGTACTAAGGGGACGATATTGGAAGGTAATTGTGATCTAAAAATCTAATGAGTGGATATTCAAGTTACCTTTTAATAAATCTGTAAATGTAATAAATTCTGTAGTAAACGCGGTGGGGGGGGGGGTAATTATCCTACAGAGCACCCTCCAAATGGCGCCCCCAGTTTAAGTAATATAATTTTTGTAGCGTCAAAAATTCGCACAATTACGAAGCAATGGTGTTAAATTATCGTTACAACGCACGTGGGAAATTTTGAATGATTATTGCCTGGCTAAATTACTATGGCTAAACTTATAATGCACTTTTAGTATTTTTAATATTTTTTTTATTCCAAATTTGCAAAACTAATTTCCTTGTTGAAAAACCGTATACCTGCACCGAAAAAATTATAATAATTTTTTGCGACGAACGAACTCAATTTTTATGATACTATACAATAACCCTCTAGCACGTGCGTCACCACCCACACCATACATTATCGGAGACGATCTTAGGAATTTTTTAATGTCGCTATTATCCATCCTGCACAATACTTCAAATATTTTAGACCTTGACTAGGATGCAATACATTTATTACTTTAATTACGGTCTCTGCTCAGAAACGAGCCGTAGAAAATCGTATGAAGGCGTGAAAGACATTAAAATACTCGAGTTTTATTAATAAGTTGTTATGAAAAATATGTGAATATCAACTTTCATACTTTAAATTTATGGGAAAGTTCTAAAGGTGAAGAACTACATGAAACTACAAAGGTTTGGCAAATATAACTAAGTAGCTTATTTGTCCCTTTAGCAAAAAAAAAAAAATTAAGCTAGAAAATATTTTACCTCTGATGCGAATTTAATTTTGGATTTTTTTTCCGGACTTGTGTCTATGAATAAAAATTGGAATTCTCATCAGAAGCTCAACTTTTACCCTGTTTTTATAAAATTTTTACTCACCTCGGTATTTTGAGGCATTATTGAACAGTAGGAATATCGATACGTGTCTTGGGACTTCTAAGAAAAAGAAATTTATTTAAAAATTTTATAATTAATTACCAAAGAGGTAAAAGTAGTAATTAATTTGAATATTAATAAATTATGGTTATGTATAATTATGTGATCAAAAATTTGATTTATTTCTTACTATGAAACCGTATTGGGTTTGATAAGACGAAGATTTTTCTTAAGAACGCATCATTAATCATTATTAAGCATTAACTTGATAAAAATAATTTAAAAAAATTTAAAGGACAATTAAAATTTTGTACAAGATGCACACTTTAATATTCTCGCACTTGTTCTTTTTTATTAATCAATATTTTCTTCCTTTTTATTAACTTTTTTTATTTTTTATTTCATTTTAAATTCAAATATTACTTTTAAATTTTAATTTAAGAGCCCCATTTGGGGAGAGTTGGTCACCAGAAAAATTTATCTTTTATTCTTCTTCATCTTCTTCCTCTGAATTTTAGCCCAAGGCTTGTTATTTTCATCGGCAGCATTATGATTAGTTGGATTTTCTTGAGATGTTGATTACCAACCATTTCGTCATTCTACCTGGAGGCTATTGGCCATTCACTTTTCAATATTCATAAACCAAACCAAGTGATTTTATAATATTCCTTATGAGAAAAGTACACACGCTATTAATTCTAAACCCATTCAAGACACTGAATACTATGAGATATTTACTATTATCGTTCTTCCTCACTGAATATTTGCGTAATTATCGTTACAACTCCATCTTTAAATCTGTGATTTTTCGCTATTATCCCATCTTTTTAAGGTTCAACCTCTGATGTTCTGCAGGTACATTATTTATCTAACGATTGGATAGGTAATCTAATATTTTTTTTAAGTTGCATCAGTTAATTGGACTGTAAAAAGTTATATTTTTGTATTTAAATTAAAAAAGGAAATTCACAAATAAATTTTTTCAGTTTAGTGAATACTTAATTGCGTCTCATTACGATATCAACCAATATATCACTAACGGGTTACCCATAGAAATAAAAGTCAATGTCATTTCAAAATAATGCCAAAATAATAGAAACTTATCGCTTAATTAAAAAAAAAAAAAAATTTGAATTGTAAAGTAAAAATACTTAATTGAATTTACTTTTCGGCAATTTTGCTCGATAAATGGCTTAACAACCCCAATTTGGTTATAAATTGGTTTCAAGTTTAATATGTAGTATATACAAACAAAAATGTTATATTATGTAAATTGTAAATGAAAATACGTGATATAAGTAACCATAAATAAAAAATAAGCGTTTCCTGTAAATTACTAATTTTTTTAAAATTATGTGCAAATATTCACAATTTTTGTTATGGTTGCTAACTGCTGTGATCTTATTTATAAAATAATTTTTATGATAATTTGTTTCATTATGGAAACAATAAAAAAAAACATAGTTAAAAATTCTCATAATTTTAACTTAATGGCGTATACACCTTTTTAACCTGATATCGCGTACCTATATGAGAGCTTTGTAAACAATTATTTGCACGATATATGCTAACGCGTTGGTGGTTGCAACCACAAATTTGCGTGATTGTTTTACCACACGGAGGAAGTGAAACGTTTATCAATTTACCCTCTACAACTCGAGTAGAACGTACGAATCATTTTTAAAATTATATTTCGAATAAATATGTATCGCGATTAAGTAAATGATCATTTTCAATTCTAATTTTTAATTTTTCGCTGTTGTTATTTATGCATACGCTAAAGTTATAAGAACAAAAATTAAGTATTCCACGCCACCGTCATGATGTTACGCTCTTCCTATTAAAATCCAATTAAAACTTACATGTAAATTATTACTGTATAATTGATATAATTAGAATATTTATGCTGATGACCAGTTAATAACATTAGGTTAATGCATTAAATTACACCTACTAGGTAATGTTGAACTTGAATTCCGCATCTAGATTTCTTTAGTAAAGACCCCCCCCCTTCAATCTTTGCAGAATATTTCAAAATTTTACCGTAATAGTTGCTTGGATTCGCGCAATATTTACTTATACAATTGCTCTTTTTTGCGCTCCCAAAAGTGAGGTTAAGATACCCCCTTAAGAAATTCAGGTTAAGTTTCTACCCTAACATTAGCAAAATTTTCTTCTTTTTACAAGTTGTGTTCATAAGAAAATGATCGATTAGATTAACTAGAAACTTCAAGTTTTCAAAAATATTATTTATGGTAGGTACCTAAATTTTACTAACATTGGGTGATTATAACGAAAGTTAATAAAAAAAGCTGAAGTTATTTTGTGTTGATCCCTCGCCTCTGAAGAAACAATAGCAATTTTCGGAAAGCTTTTATAATTCGCATTGCCTCACGTTTTGGTAATTTAGAAAGACTCGCCACACAGTCACCTGATTTATCAGACTTAACTATCATAAAAAACGCCCCGCCATTAAAGTATGCAGGCTATTAGAATTAAAATTATTAGAATTACAAGATTAAATCACCAGCAAAATAAACAATTTATTGAATTAGTTTCCCAAAAAATGATGAATTGTAGTAATTTCGTTCGGCATGCACTAAAATAAATTTTTATGAGTGTTACTTTACTAAATGACTAAGGTTATACGAGTAGTCATGTAACGACTCCACTTTAGCTATATGTTTTTTTTGGCATTCTTTCTATACTTGAACTACTTATTTTAAAATTGTGCTTTTGTTTGACCCTGCTTTGCATGGTTGAATTTGAAATTGAAGTTGGAGCTCTGGGAAAATATTACTGAAGAGAATCTAAAAATGATATTTTTAGCTATCTCAATTATTTTTATAACTTTTTTTTCAAAAACAATCGAACTCGGATATAATGGACTTTTACGTAGGTACTATTATTAAAATATCAATTCTATTATAATAAATTGGGTTATACCTATGGTGATCATAATTTAAAAAAAGGACTACAAGTGTAGTACAAAAGTACTGACGCGCATGAATAGATTTACGAAATCTTTTTATTTTGAATGATCTCTGTATAGGATGGGCGACAAAACAATTTTTTTAAGAAAAAATGTATAAGTATGTACATGTGAAGTGAAATGCCGAAAAAGTGGAATAAAGTTAAAAAAAAGGTCATTAGCGTTACGGCAAAAAAAAGTGACAGAAATTTTGGAAACCGTATTAAAAAATCAAATAGAAGCAGCCAAAGAAGACTGTGGACACTAGCGAGGGATTCATCAAGTCAAGTAGCTTGATGATTTTGCACATTACTTCATTACTTAACTTGACTTGAAAATCAAGCTTTCAGAAAATTCACTACTTGACTTGGCTTGATTTAATGTCGTCACTTCTTGACTTGATATCAAGCAATCAAGCTATTTGATATTGTCTGTATAGCATATCATTATAATTCATAAATCAAAAGCTTATGTTATCAATTATTATAATTATCATAAAACAAAGACGTGAGCAGCACCTATTGGAGATTTGTCAAATTGATAGTTGACGCAATTTCTGAGTTACCTCAAGATTAAATTTAAAAAGAATAACTCACATTTTAATTTAATTTTAATTATATACACTACATTGCACATGAATTGGTCTTATATTAATCGCAAGTTTAAACAGCTCTTTTAGTTATGCACTTGACTTGACAATTCGAATTATTTATAAAATATTTATTTAACATGTGCGTTATTTTTTAAATTTGTAAATAAAATTGTTTAAATTTGGCAAATATTCATTATTGTTAGTACCTAATAATAAATGTTTCTATTTATTACCTTTATAAGCCTTAGAGTTTATTACTCAACATGACTCAAAAATATCACGAAATTTGTCTTCCTAAAAGTGTAAATTTGTTGTAAAAGGCCACATTTTTAATATTTTTCAACCAGATTTGTCTGAGTACCGTTACGTTGATGACTTTATTGATATATTTTTATGATTTAGTTAGGAGTAAAGTAATAAAAATTTAGTATTGTAACTAAACTCTTCATTTTTTAAGTATAAAATCAAGTAATTTTTCAAGCTTTTAAACTACTTGATATGTGACGTACGAACTACTTGACTTGACTTGATATTCGAATTTCAATGCTTGATTTGAGCTTGACTTGATTTCAAGTCAAGTCAAGTAGCTTGAAAATCAAGTCAAGCCGTGAATCCCTAACTGGCGGAAGTACTCCTAGCGACCATCCTGTGGAAGTGACTTTGCCATACACCACCCTCATCCATATCAATCATTTGAGGTAATTTTATAGAGTCGTATTTTAGCACTTACGAGTTTCCAATAAGCGCAAAGAGTAATTCAATTTTGAGGCCCTCTCTACATCAACTTTTTTTAATCGTGTATGCGCTGTACCGGTGGTTTAAAAAAGCTGCATAGCTGAAGCTTTTATGATTTTTTAAAATAATACGACCAATTTAGCTACTATCTCTTTCCCCAAATTTTGTTAAATTAATCTACCATATCACAATTTATTTGAATAATTTCGGTACAAATTAAAATTAAACTTATAGATGATGTAACCTAACTTTCATAGAATTGCTACGTATTTAATTGTTGTCATTGCAGTGTTATTGTTGTGACCAATTTCACTATCCTCTCACTCTCTACTTATTTTTAAGTTAATCTCTAGCACTTCAGATTCCTATTTGAAGGAATAATTTTGGTTCAAATTAAATTTAAACTTACACCATTAACCTCACTTATTACAAATGTGGTGTAATTGCTGTCATTTAATTGTTACCAACCCCAACTTTAACATATACAAAATGTCTCAAGTTAATTTAAATTCTGATGTTTTGTTTTCTATCTCTGGGAGTTTTTACAAAAATTGCAGGTGTCATGCAGATAAAAACTGTGTTTTTGATATTTTTGGTTACTTTTCGTTTAAAATGTACACTTTAATATAAAAAATATACTACATTTTTACTTTTCCTCTGTGTGTTTTATTGTTATTAGGAGTTAGTATATTCCTATTATTTCTGTTTTACTTGGTTTTTACATTCCCTTGCAGCTGCTTGCTTTTTTTTCTTCTTCATCTATCCTATCTAAGATATTGTTTTGATATTATGCCTTAATATGTGATTATTTAAACTGGCGTCTAGAGACAGGAATTTTATATTTAATCCTAAATCCAAACATGCGCATTTGCTTTTGTTGCGTACTTAAAAATGTAATTTTGACAGCTGTCAAATTTTATCCAAGTACGTTTGTCATTTAAATTATTTCTTTCTACAATAAACTAATTTTTCGTAAGTAAATAATAATAATAACTAACATTTTATTTTTGCACTTGACCTAACTTTGCATTTAATTGTATTAAATTGATTTGACTTTATCAACTAAAAAATGGTATAATTTATTTAAAAATTAATTAATTTCAAATTTGAATACGTTGATATACTGAATTTTTAAAGTTTATTATGAATGCCAGTTTATTGCAAAAAAAATAATTTAAATGATAAACGTACTTGGATGAAATTTAACGTCAGAATTACACTTTTAAATAAAAAACAGAAATTCCTGTTACTAGACGCCAGTATTATTTAATATTAGAACATTTCTAAAAGAAAACTGTTATATGATTATCAGATTAACGAATTAATTATTACTACTAATATTCTCATTACAGGACGCCACATATCCAATATAATTGGATATTGAATATGAATTAATAAGTTGTTTAAAAAGCATTTTTAAATTTGGAAACGGAAATAATCATGAATTAAAAAAACAAATATTTTCTACTGTATGGTAGAGTTATCACATTTTAAATTGGACTGTTAATGACAAATTAATGCACAGTAGGTGAGCTAGTGTCGTCGTGCAAACGGACTGCGGAATGCTGCGAAATTAGGAACACTGCAGAAAACAGTAAATCTTATACTTATCTTAGTAACCTGAAAATATTCAAATCTCAGGTTGGAACATTAGGGACTACTTGAATGTCAAAGTTCTTCGCTTTGGTGGTCTCGTGACTTTCATAAATAAAAATGTATTAGCCAAAATGCTAAGGGGTAAGCACATTAATATTAAAAAAGATACTAAAGAATCAAAAACTTCCAAATGTGTGCAACTGCTTTCCTCTTTAATGGGTGCTTGAAGTTTTTGGCTCTCACAAAAACTTTGTTTTATCAACCCTTCTGCTATCTGCAGAAAAAGTTGAGTTTCAGTTGTTACATCAGTTTTAATGGTGTTTTAATAATCTTCTATAAATAAGGCATCCTTCATATTATAGCTTACAGGTAAAACGGGGTTACTATAACCTTTCTATACAAGGTAATAGCGACAGCTGTCTATCTTGATTACTCATTTCCCTTTCTTAGCTTATTATACTAAAATTATCTTTCAAAATAGCCGATAGTTGACAACATCCTGACTATCACACTTTATTTATTTTTTAATTAAAATAATACATTGGCTGTGGAAGGATTAGAGTCCACCACTTTGGAAGTATCCAAAGAAAAACAAGTCACACAAACAAACCAATTTTTTATTCTTCCGATACGTAAAATAAAAAATATTTACACAAATCTTCCAAAAAACCTTTTTTTGTGGTAAAATAAATCTCACTGATGGATACGACCGACTAAGCAGCGAGGAAACATGCACGTTCCAAGAAATAATTATTTAAGGTTGTTGAGGTCGTCTTTGATCACGCATTCATTTAAACTTACATTTTAAAAATTATCGTTAATGTAAACACACAAAAAAAAATTTAGTTCAAAAGTTACGAAGGTTGGTATGACCGGTTTTTAATGGTTTTGTTAGCACCGCCAAAAACTACTACTCATAATTTTTCGTAGGGATACGAAATAAAATATAAAACAAATTAAATTTAATATTATTACGAAATTAAATAATAGCGAATTCCAATCAAATCAATCTAAGCAAGAAAATTAGTTCAAGTTAAACGTGATCAATAAATGATAGGCTTCGTTGCGGTCTCGGAAGTTAAAATGTTACTTGGATAATTTCATATAACTGCACCTGCAATCAGAATGTGTAAATTATTCTACTGCTGGTTCTTGTTTATATGTAATTTTCGATATCTTGTTGCGTTCAGTATCGATCGTGAAAAGTAGGCACTCTCTGATCAATTTATTCCAATCCAATTATTGGTAAGCAGATGTGATCAGCTCCGTAAGTATTATACTTTAAGTTTCTCGCTTATTTTGAAATTGAACTTTTATTATTTTGCAATAATTTCAGAAAATGTTTAAGTTTTTTCATAATGGAATTGAGAGCTACGTCAAAATTGGTTTGCATAAATACACTGATTACGATTTGTATTACACACAATTCCGCCTTCCAATCGTGATAATGAAAATTGCTTCACACTTCCAAGTTTAAAAATGTTAAACTGGGGGTAATCATACTGAGGAAATTTAATGTGAAAATGGAAAAATTTGATTACATATTGGAGAGGTGTGGTATAACTGATATTTCTTTGCTACTTACTTGGAGATAATTTTAAATGCGGTCTTGCTAAATAATGCCCCCCAGATTCGAATCCGTAACTACTTCATCCTCCTCAGTAAGCAATTGAAGAGTAAGTATGAAATTGTTTATTTGCGTATTAGTACACCTCCCCCTTGCTAACGTAATAATCTAAGTTGAATGTTATAATTTAAAAATGTCATTAATAATAAGGTTAATTAAACAGATCCTTAACAGTGTCACTAATCCACTTTTAATGACGACTTCAGGAAATACAGAATCTGTAAAAAACATGTGCCCTAAGCAAGGATTCCTTATTTAGGAAACGTTGAAGCTATAAAATGCAAAAAACTAATTCATGTAAATGGTTTAAATTGTATTATTTGAGAAGATGTTTTAATGCAACGTTGTGTTTTTTACCTGCTAGAACTAAAAATGCCATTTTTATAAACGCCTTGAAAATCAAAATGAAAAGATAATTGCTATATATCGTGACACACACAATCTGCATCAAAACAGACAAGAAAATAATGCAATGAACAGACATAAAAAACTCATTACGAAAGAATGCCACTGAAATATTTTTGCAAAATTTAAAAATAAGTTTATGGTAGGACTAATTATTGTATTAGAAATTAGCTTGGACTATGTATTAGAAGATGATGATGTATCTTAATGAAGATCAAGGTATATAGAAGCAGTTAACTGTTATTTAAAATTACAGGTCAATTTGCTGGCGATGGTGGAGTTTGTAGGTATATCGTGTTCAAAAACGCTAACTGTTTCAAGTGTTTCATCCTAATTTACAGGACGTTATAGTTGGGTATCACGTACTCGTCTTATTTTTATTGATCATCTCTTTGATGATTATCGATAATTAGATCCACCTTGAACTTCGTTTGATTAGAAATCGTGTTCGGAGGTTAAATTTATTTTTTCAATATATTTTTAAATTGCAAAATAATTATTTTAATTATAGAAAAATTACGTTACAGATTATTGTTAGATAACATTGCTTATAATAATATTAAGTGAATGTTGATGATGTGCCTATAGATAGTTGGCCATTAAATACAACTTATGCCACTTTTTGCAAATATATAATTGCGATATTTTTAACTTGTTTAAAATGTGTACTTTTTGTACTAATTTAACACTAAATTGGTCGTTATCGCGCGAATACGAAATAATTTGTTTATTATAATACAAATGTTGTAATGTGACAAACTTGTGCATCACAATAACAATAATAACAACACTCTAGGATTTTTTTCAACCATTTTTTCAAACTAATTCCCTAATTTATACAAATGCAAAATTAATGTGTAAATTACATTTTGGGTATTTTGAGCATATTTAACTTAATGGTAATTTAATCCTGATGGAATCTATGGTAATAATAAATACACCAAAAAAATGTTTTAGCGACACAATATTATTATTAACTCCAAAATTATTACTACTTAATTTCAACTGGGCAAAATGTTTCTCAAAAGCCACAATTATTTTATTACTACTACCACTTTTGACAAATATTTCTTTTGAACCCAAATTTTTCGTAATACTAATAATTATTTTACTCTTGTTAAAATTTTTTTCGGTGTAAGCATAAAAAAATAATTACATTATAACTTGTTCTTTACTTTATTTTATTTAAATATTCGTAATTATGAAATTAAACAAGTGTGATTATAAAAATCATTCTAATTGTTCATAATTCAACGTATTATTATTAAATAATAATTTATATAATTACAAAAGGCGACTGTAATAGTATCGGAACCAGACAACCAAAAATAATTTTTTTCAATGTTGCTAAAAAAATTGAGCAACAATATTCTTAAAAGTTGGTGTGATAAAAGCAAAAAAAGTAAGTAAAACGTATTTAATTAGGGCTTTATACATAATAGATGCTTGAACTTTGTTGTATAATTAACGTACGCTCTGTAATTAAACTAATAAAGTATACTGTTCTAAGAATTTCAAAATAACCCTTCGTTTCCAACTTGATTATAAATTTCAAAGAAATTCTAATAAAAATGGTGTAAGACTTGCATGTACCGACTTTCAGTAACTTTTTCATTTAAAGTTTTTAAGTTGTTTTCGTTCTTGGTGTTTCATTTTGTTACCTTTTATAATCATAAAATTTCCATAAGAAATAATATACAAATTCATTCAAAGTAAGCTTAAAGTAAGTAAGCAAGGTAGCAATACGATTGCTAGTTTCTACGAAACACCCGGTATATTTAAAATATTATGTTGGTACGGCTTAGTAACATTTAAAATTTTGACATAACCTTTCACTTTTTCAAAGTTATTCAAATTATCATTCAAACTCAAATCACGTTAAAACTTTATGAAGTTATCATGTATAGGTATATACTCTGTTTTATTTAAGAAAAATGTAAAACGTTTGCACTAAACGGATGACCTTTAAATGTTAACCAATGAAATTGCTTTGAATAAACACTAAATCTCGTATAATTTCCTTATTGTGAGTGAGTCTTTATTCAATGCAATTTCATTGGTTAACATTTAAAGGTCATCCGTTTAGTGCAAACGTTTTACATTTTTCTTAAATAAAACAGAGTATAGTATTTGTTTTGATCAGTGGCCTAGCTATCATTTTAGCGTCAATGGTCCCAATGCTATAAAGTCAGGGGGCCGATTCCTAGCTTTCGCACATTAAAAAGTAAATAAAAGTTGAGAATCAATGTATAATTATGCACTTTTCTATTTTTGACTTTTAATTAAGTGGCGCGCATGAATGGGTTAATGAGATTCCACTGTTTTTATTTATTTTACTAGTTTGGAAAGTCCTGTGCTGGCCCTACCCGATTTCTTACATCAGATTTATGTGGACTAACACATCGATTGTCCTTTCTGCAATTCACTAAGGCCACATCTAGTTACATTCGAATGTATGTACATGACAACAACACGGTGGTTGGTTGACTTCAATCAACTTGCCATCATCGTCAATCAACAATATACTTGCTAAATTATTCAAAAGCGAGCCCAAATAAATTGAAATAATTAATCGAAGCTGTTTGGTTGATTTTTAATATTTTCAGCTATAACCTAGATGGCTAACTACTACTAAGTGTTTATTATTAACAAATGATGAAACCAACGGCCATTTGTAAAAAGTGCAATATTCTATAACCTCGCAATTTCATTATAGCATTAAAAATAATCTTTCTGAATTTTTATATAATAATTGCCCTCTTTGCAAATGGCGACAATTTACACGACCTCTGCTTGATTTTCACTTATACGATTTTGGTTGTATGTTGTTCATTGCTGGGTCATCTGAGTACGCAACGCTCTTTTATTTTGATTAGGTGTTTTATACTTTTATATTTAGCCCCAAATTCGGAGTTTAATCCTTTAATCTTTTACCTGAAAAAAATTTAGAGGAATTTACATACGTCCAAAAGATTCCTTTACTTTTTAGTGTTTTATTAAGAAATTTGACAAATAACTGATAAATATTTGGAAAGAAATATTTGATGAAGCCTGAGAAATATGTTTAACGAATAACTGACAATTGTATGACAAGTAACTGACTAATATTTGAAATATCGAGATTTTTGTTACATTTTTCTTGAGCATGTTTGACAAATAGCTGTCAAATGTTTAACAAAAAACCGACAATTGTTAAATTATTTCTTTCAAATTTTTGACAAATTTGACAATATCTGAAATTCCGTTACATTAAAGTTCTTCTTACATATTTTTTAAACATATTACCGATTTCACAGACGTATACACGTCAAAAAATTTGATGTGGTATAATTCAATTTGCATCTTTTTGAACAAATAATTCTGATGATTTTCAAAAACTGAAGATTTTCCGCCTATATACAAAGATGTATTGACGGATTTAGAAAATGCTTTTAGCTTTTTATATAGGCATTATTTGCTATTTGCCAAGAAATAATAACTTTTAATGAGCAAATAAAAATGATTAAAATTTGACTTTTAGTTTTGAAATAAATTATGAGTCTTGTGAATGGAACATCTCAATTAATTATAATTATGAACATAACCAAAAAAATGCTAATTTAACCGTCAACTCATTAAAGATTAATATCCCTATTAAGTTTTGCCAACTTTGTAACACTTCGACAGGAATGACAGAATTGAAATGAATCACGGTGTAATACAAAAATCCCATTGCTAAAGTAATTCTTTATAATTTTAAAATTTTAATTAAAAAATTGAACTTTAATCTACAAAATTTAGTACGGTTTCATTAATCCGTACAAATATGGATTTTGTCCATATTTTAGGAATTATAAAAATATTTAAGAAAAAGCGATATTTTTAAAATCCACAAAAATTTCAAAATTAGAACGAAAGGAACATTTTTTAGCCCATATTAGCATATCCGTACTATGTATTAACAATCAGAATCAAATGGTAAAACAGCATATAAAATTTAAAATAAGTCTTTAAAAATGACATGTTTCGATCTTATTCAAAATTTTTTATGTGACATTAATATCATCAGATCCGCACTGGTAAATTGAAAATCAAAATTAAATTAATTTATTATTAGTGGGATTCATCAAGTCAAGTAGCTTGATGATTTTACAGGTTACTTGATTGATATCAAGTAATCAAGCTATTTGATATTGTCTGTATAGCGTACCATTATGTTATCATAATTATCATAAAACAGAGGCGTGAGCAGTACCTATTGGAGGTTTGTCAAATTGATAGTCGACGTAATTTTTGAGTTACCTTGCGATTAAATTTAAAAAGAATAACTCACATTTTAATTAAATTTTCAATTATTTACATTGCATTGAATAGGAATTAGTCTTATGTTAAACGCAAATTTAAACAACTCTTTTAGTTATGCACTTGACTTGACAATTTGAATTATTTAATTGTAAATTATATATTTAACATGATGTGCGATATTTTTCAAATTCGCAAACAAAATTGTTTAAATTTTGTAAATATTCATTATTAGTAGGTACCTATAATAATTTTTTCTATATTTATTGGTTTTATAAATCTTAGAGTTCATTACTTAACTTGACTCAAAAATATTTACCATTATATGGAGTAACAAAATTTGTCTTCCTACAAGTGTACATTTGTTGTAAAAGGCCACATTTTTAATATTTTTCAACCAGATTTGTCTTGAGTACCGTTTCGTTTATGACTTTATTGATTGATATACTTTTATGATTTAGTTAAGGGTAAAGTAATAAAAATTTATTGTACCTAAACTTTTCATTTTTTAAGTATAAAATCAAGTAATTTTTCAAGCTTTCAAACTACTTGATATTTGATATTGACTTGATTTCAAGTCAAGGCAAGTCAAGTAGCTTGAAAATCAAGTCAAGCCGTGAATCCTTAGACGATATACTTAATCTAATTATTGTTAAGCCCTCTGATTCAAAAATAGCAATAGGTAAATTAATTATTATTATTAAATAAACGAAAACGTTTCCTTAATATCTAAACTAAATTTCCCTTTTTCTTTTTTGCTAGTTTTAAGTTTCAATCTCACTAATTTATGTATAATTTAGTTTATATTTAGTATTTATTCCTTTCATTTTTTATTATTATGTAGTTATCTTTTATCATGTTATGTTAATGTGTGTTTTTCAGTAGTACTATCTTTTTTGTTAATTGTATCATGTTAGTGCGTGTGTTTTTCTTTACTATTATCATTATTGTTAATTGAAAATTGTAATTTCTTACATTGTATTATATCTAGTATTGTAATTGTAAATTCTTGTAAGAGGAAATTTCCGTAGATTAATAAATAAATTTCCAGTCTTTTGCAGTTATAAATCAAATTCTCAAACAAAACCAAAAAACATGGTGATGGCGTTAGATTCAAAATTAAGTGGATAACAGCTGTTCAAATAAATTCAAATTAATCTCAAACAACCACGTTTTAGCAACTACGCATCTTACAAAATAGTTGAAATACTGGAACGGGGTGAGTTTATTTATATTTTTTAGTTTTAAAGAGGTAAATTTTATAGTAACACCGAAACTGCGGTCAACCATTAAGATTAATTTAAATTTATATCTTATAGTGTCTGTTTCCTTTTTAATTTTAAATCTGAGTACACCTGCAATATGTAACCTACATACATTTCTGATGTGGAGAGTATTGTGTTGCAGATAGTATCTATCTTTTATCCGTACATCCAATTTATTGTTATACAAAAAACTATTTATAAGCTAAAAAGATTTACAAAAATCATTATATATTTCTTATAATTGCTAATTTTAGTGATTTTAAGAAGAATCTCATTTTTTCATTTAGGGGATGAAATTTAGGGTAGAAATGGAATACGACAATTTGTTAAAAGTTTATGTAAGGCAAATACAGAATAGCAATACCCGTTGTAAACCCATGAATATAAATAACTGCTTTTTAACCACATTTAATTTTTAACAATCTGAAAATTTATTGTCAGAAGATGCGCAACATTGATTTCTTTTTGCACAAGTATCAGCTTACTCTGACCACAAAAACGTCAGCCCGACATAAAAATAATGATTTTTATATGAATATCTGAATAAATAATAATAATAATAATATCGAATATTACCACATGCTTCAGTAAGAACATCAAGATTGAATCTTTACATAATAATGAAATTAATTAATACGTACAATCAAATACTACGATATGTTGTTGTTTTCCGATGACTTTGCAACGTGGAAATTTATTTGTGTTAGCCTCATTCAAATAATTTCAGATGGACTTTATTCCTTCGGTTTCTACCAAGAATATGTACCAAGTACATAGAAAATTTTTGCTTTTTTAGAGAAAATGGGTAATTTAATCCAAACTGAATTCCAAATAAAATTTCACCTGTGTGCATTTCAAATGTACATTTGGCATTGCAGGAAATGCCTGTAATTTATTATATAAATTCATTTATTTGTAACCTATTGTGAGTCACTGGTTCATAGAAAGTAGTGAACTTTATTTTAGCACTTTTAATCAACCAATAACTGTCAGTTTCTTTTTAAAATCTGCCTTCAGCATAATATCCAATTTAAGCAAATTTCTTTCGTTTTGTAATAGTTTTATTGAATTACCTGACGCCTAACCAGTATTTTTTACGCAATTGCTTGCAAAACAATCATCCGAGTGTAATCGTTTAAAAATGAAACGCTAAAACTGGATGATTTAAGTCATGAAGAGAACCCAAAAAAATATTTAGCGTTGGGCCCCAAAATTGCTAGATCCATAACAACGTAGATTGTTGATGAACCGGAAGTAACATAGATTTTACGTTCTATCTATTTCTATTAATATTTAAAAATCAATTTACTGACTAAACGTAAACAAGGACCTACATGTTGACGTGTAATCCAAACCACGGCACAAATAATTTTTTTGTAACTGGAAATTTAACCTATGGCTCTTATGGTTTGAATCCTAACCTCCTCTTCACTACACCAACTACTTATTTATACAATAGTTAATTATTAACCACGAATGTATAATCAATTAGGCGCAACTACGATCAACATTGGATTTAAGTTGACTTAAGATTTTACGTTCAACAACTTGTTAGCGGTTATTAATTCTTGTAATTGAACATACTACGTTAAAGATAAATATTGACAAAGCAACTTTTCCGTTAATTTTTGAAAATTATTTTCAAGATTAAACATTTAAATAGAGCACTGGATTTGCATTATTACGTTTATCGTAGATACCGAAAGTTAAATTGGTAAAGTATTACATATTTGAAAGTTCTTTAATAACAGGGCCGATTCTAACGTGCGTGTTAACAGTGCAATGGCATGAACTCCACGTCGATTACCAACAATTAAAATTTTTTCTAATAGTTGTATTTTTACATTATCGTGCTTCAAGTATTAAATACTTTTCAAATAAATTTAAATAAACAAATTATTGCGACTTTTCAGGTAATTTTTCTTTATCGGTAAGCTTGATCTTCTGTACACTTTGCTTTTGCTACCTGTAGTAATTTAATATACTGCATTACAGTGGCGCCATCTCATAATTATAGGAAAAACAAAATAACTGATTCTAAATTGTAATTAAGACCCGGACTAAGAGACCCAGTAAACCTGGAGACCGTAACTTCAAAAAATGTCAAATGATATGGTCCAATCGCAGCTTGTGGGTTTCTAAATTGATGAGCCGAATAGAACTGCAACCGAAAACCTCCTGTGAAGGTAAATTGTACTCGAACACTTCCAATATCTCCATGTTCAGAACTTCAACCATCACTGGGTTTCCCACCCACTGAGCTGACAAGGCCAACTAATTATAGAAGTTACGTATGCTCTCAAATTTGGGCGTACTAATTCAGGTAATTCGATAGTAATAAGAATCCATAACATACATTTCCCACCTCGAAAACAAAAGGGGTTTGTTTCTCCAAGCCAATTCCAACCATGCAACTAAATTTTTTGAGGGCTAACTAAATTACATCCACAATTTTAGGTTCACATGAGATTGCTTACAACTTCACATTTTCAAGGAAAGATTTGGAATTCTGTTTTAATTTTCTTGAGCATGTTTGACTAATAAATACACTCCTATTTTGTTGCCCAACGATATCGATTGCTTCGTTACTGTTATTGCAATTATAATGTAATTTACGGTAAACAAATAGCTTCCCGATAACTGAAAAATATGGAAGTACCTATATGTTTCCCACGATGAATGATAAACATGGAAGTATTTTATTTTTTATCTTTCGGTATCATTCATCGAAGGTCGACTATGTGTTCAGATGAGCCTGTTTTTAATTGCAGTCAAATTTGATTTTTTGGAGCCAGCCAATTTTCGTTTCTGCACATTAGCGTCATCACTGCCATCAATCGCTGGGTTTGATTCACACCATTTAACCCCTTGATTGTTTTTGTTGAAATTTTAAATACTTTAATATTTTAATCTAAACAATCCGAAAACTATACGCATCGACAACAAATTATTAGTGCGAAGTTAAAATTAATAAATAATAATTAGAAATAATAACGATAATTAACTGTAATAACAGTGAACACAATAAAAACGGAATTAAATAAATGGAACATTTTAAATTTTATTAATACTGATAATTTTAATTGAATTAATATAAAACTTTAATTTAATAAATTATACCAAGGTATAGCCCATGAAATATAGATGTAAAGGTAGTGGGTTGATGGTAAAATTGATAAATAGTAAAGAATTTTATGAGGAGTAACTTAAAATGTTCTTTGCTTTCCAAGAAAAATTCGGATTACCTTCCAATTTAGCTCATAAAGTGCGGATATAAGGACTGTAGGTCTGAGATAAAATTGAAACCAATTAGATTTTGAGGATGAATAAAATGATAAAATAATAAAAGCTGGCGTTTGGGATAATCCGCAAAGCGGATGAACCGCCCACGGATAATCGAGAGTTTACTGTATTTACTAATTAGCAGGAAATCAGCCATCAAATCTAAAGGTTACCGATTCATAAAAAAATCGAACGTTTCCAGTCCCAAAGTAATTAATTCTGAGTATTTGTACTGAATTGGAAAAATGTAAAGTCCAATGCAAATTTATACAAAATAAATTGTGAGGCAAAATGTCATAAATATAAGAATGGTGAAAGGAAAACAATTATACATTTAAAAGTGATAGGTTAATTATTATTATTTATTATAAACCTGCGCTATAAAAAAGGTAACAATATAATTTAATTATTAATAATAATATAAACACTCATAAAAACGAGAAAAAAACGCAGTGGCTTTTGGAGTTTCACTCAACGTGAAACACTGATTTGCTTTAGGTCCTAGTGAGAAAATAATAGAATATAGCCAGGGATGATGATTGACGTCCCCATAGGAACGCCACTGAAAGGACAGTAAATTGGTGAGGTAAAAGATGATTCTTTGAGAGTTTCTTCATTCGTGTAGGCCTCATGCTGACTAACTTGCTAATCTAATAATCTAGCTGACGTTATCTTCAAATGTAGATCAATCAAAATAAAATAAATATCTACTGACAAAAGTAGTAGAATCATAACCATTAAGCACAAATTAAATGGAAACCATGAGGATGAATAATTTAATCACGCATCAGTTGGTGCATTTGGTGACGTTTCAGGTCTGTCCCCTAACTATTTTAGCTTCTCAGATGACTTCCTTAAATTGCTTTCTCATTTCAGAAAACGAACAATAGCAAAATGAAAGTTTGGAATGCATTTTTGATATGGAAGGTCTCAATATGAATGGTAAATCATTCCGTGGTTCAAAATAAATTCAGTTAAACTAGAGAAAATAGCTCACTTAGAAGACCAAAGATTTGCAGTTTTCAACTCCGACGCTAGGCAAAAACCATAGTTGTGTCCAATTCTACGATTTGGACAGCATACGTCGAAATTATTAGGCATCATGGAAGTAAGGAAAAATATTGCACTATGATTTCTTAAAAATATAAATATTTAACTCTTGATACGTCGAAGTGGCTAAGTCAGAAACTTTTTGTACCTTGGTCACGTTATGCGACACCCAAATACGTCTTAGTTTTTGTTTCCAACTTTCAATAACGGAAAAGAAAAGGGTAGTAAAAGTTACATCAGAACTACAAGGTGTCATGACTTGGGTTTTGTCTCCGATTCAAAATTACTCCAGATTCACAATTTTGAGTATCATTTTCTCATCGGACTACCCGACGCGTATAAGCGTCCCAAAACAATTTTTTTATTCAGCGGTGTTTCCAATGATAAGGGTATAGTATAACCAGATATAATTTAGGGTTAATGTGACTCTACATAATATTGAAAATGGTCAGAAGAAAATCTGTTATAGAAAGCCGTAACTAAACTGCAAAAAATTGAAAAGTTGTAACTTTATAAGTACGCCCTCTCTTTTATTCTGTGCAAAACTGGTTAAAATGTCAGATTTTTATTGTTACCTACTCTCGCTGTGTTGGTTACTGTTCACCGCATGTACCAAATTGGCCCCAAAAAACTTAAATGTATTCATTTTCTAACGTCGCATATTTTATAAAAAAATTTTGTTTGCATTCGTTCAATTTTTAGGCGCAATATTTAATTATGCTTAAATGTAATTTTATAATTTTTTCTTCCTTCAGCATCCTGAACCAAATAACTGGTTTGGGTCACTTTTTGCATAAAAAATAACTCCCAAAGAAGAACGAGGTTTTAAGTCTTCGTGGAAAAGACCATTAAAATTATTGAAGTGTATCCATAGGTATATTAATGTAACAACGGACTCTCTTTGTTTTTCTTAAACGCTATTAGGCGCCGAAACATTATTTATCATCAACATTTATGTACACATAAAATAGAAAAGTTTTCCAAGTTGTAACTTTAATGGTTAATTCGCACTTAACAAGAATGATCAGATATGACACGACATTAAAATTATTAGGCATTCATACTTAACATCGTTACAACATAAAACGACATGACAGCAACACAAAACACCTTTTAAGTCAATCTGGAACTTTGAAAAAATGTACTTTATAAATAAATGCGGACAGTGAAGAGTTCTATTGGCTAATTTCTTTTATTAGGTTATGTAGCATCATCTTTCTTTTCTTTTCAAACTTGAATAATAAAAACAATAATTTGGGAACGTTTTTGGAACCGCTTCCAATTCTGACCGAGTAACGATGATAATCAACCTTGCATTTTGGTTCTTCGAACCGTAACCGGATTATTCACTTGATCCGCTTCTATATCGTTATTGAAGCGTTATTGTAATCCAAAAACTTTAGGAAATCAGAAAAGTATTTTTGGGCAAAGGTTTAAATATAAATAAAACAAATAAAAATTCAAAGTTGACGTTTGAGTCCGATGTCAAAAATAATAAGGGTATACAATTTTCATCATGCAACCTTGAAGGTAATTGGCCAATTAATAACATAACATTGTGACGTTGAAAATGAAATAAAAAATCCGGAGCGACTTAATTTAAATTTAAGACGTTATACAATAATTATTATTATGCGGTAACAAAATGTAAGAAATTCATTAAATAGATAAAAATATGCACGCCCAAACTCTCTTTAGTTTATTGGTGAGTGCCAACTCTCAGCGGGAATCTTTCGCTACCGCAGCACCCGTCCATTGTCAATTAATACTGGCGTTTTCAATCATCTTTAATAGATTAATGAGATATGTATCCAAATGTCGACCACACTCATTCAATAAACTAAATGCACATGACAACGTGAGTTGTATCGATACCCCTTTATTGCATGATTTGCGGCTAGCCCATTATTTTAACGAGGAATATCAATGAAAGTGTCGTAAATTGCCAATTAAATTTTTAATTATTTTTGACATTGTGATGTTTGAATAAATTGCGCAATTTTGGGTGATTTTTTGGACATATCTTTTTGTTGGAAATATTCTTGTCGTTCAAATTTACCGCCCGCCGCTTACTGATATTTTACTGTCTGTTTACATGCAGTGTTCAGTAATTATAGCCAATAGAAACGGCTAATAATTGAAAGAAATATTATGGAGGTAAGTAGCTACAAATTGTAGAATTTCCGTTGAAAAATTGAAAACTAATTTCTTTTATAGATATTAATTTACTTCCGCTTGGTGTTTACTTAAGTATTTGCATAATATGTAGGTATTATTATAACCGGTATGTTTTTACATTGTAGCAGCTTAATTTATTTATTTTTTTTTTATAAAAATAATTTAAAATGTGTTAAAATTGTTTTGCTCTTGTTTCAATTAAAGCGGAATAAGTTCAAGTTTGTTGAGAATACTATAATGTGAATTGGAGGTTGAAGAAGATGATTAATGACACCGGCTTTTGTTTATAGACTTACAGAAATAAGGTCAGGGGATCCATGCCCCTTATCCCGTTCAGACCGTTCCTCCAGTTTGTTAGTTCTACCACCACTTACACGAAAATATCTTTCATAAAAAATCACTCGATCACCACACAAACACACGCCGTTCCATCAGGTGGAAACAAATATTATTCAACAATGCCTATACAAACACAATACCTACATCAATACTTGCATACATTCATATGATTTGATTCAAACTGACTTTAATTCATCAAGCGCCACCTTGAAGATCCCCTCTCTGTGAACCCCACCGTATACGTAAATAATATTACACTATAATTTTCGTTTTTTGTTTTATTTTACTTCACTGCCCTCCTTCTATCAGGGCGGCCATGCATCCATAAAGCCCGCCCAGATAATAGCACCCTTAATTGTTGCGCAGTGCTGCCCTCTCATTTCCAGTTGCCAGTAATTCCGCAATTTATTCAAAATACCACCAGATGGATGCAGCTCGCAAAAACTCCAAAATTTGAAAGAAAATCAATCCAAATATTATAAACTTTTATTTTTATATTACAAATAGATACATTTATTATTTACAAATTTCCTTATTCTACTATTCGAGGCACTTAATTTTTTTTACAGGTACAAAATATTAGATATCTATCTACAAAAAAGTTCATCCATTCACAAATTTTTAAAAGTTAATATCACTGTTCCACATTTTGATAATAAACGCCACCGTATCCGTTATAAACACCGTAACTATTTACGTCGTTATTGTTCACATTGACTTGTTGAACTTCCACTTTCTTTTCAATCACCTTTTCTTCGGATTCAGCCTTCTTGTTATTTTTATGAGTTTTAACGTGTTTGGCTAAATGATCCGACCTCATGAACCGCTTATTGCACAGCGAACAGGCAAATCGCTTTTCTCCAGTGTGCGTTCTCAAATGACGTTGGAGTTCGTCACTACGGGTAAATCGTTTTCCGCAAAATAACCAATTACACACGAACGGCCTTTCGCCCGTATGCCACCTCAAGTGCGCCTGAAGATGAGAAGTTTTACCGTAAAATTTATCACATCCGGGGTAGTGGCAAACGTGAACTTTTTTTGACTGCGGTTTTTTGATGCCGTTTTCCTCGTTGATGCAGTTAGGACATTGACACTTGATGCAGCGACGAGCTTTCGTGTAATTATTAAATTCGGGGACCGATATTTCGGGTTTAATTATTTTCATGGTCGGAAAGTTCATGTATGAATTCTGCGACCACTGATACTGTTGTTGATGAAGATGAGGATTAGTCATGCTTTGTTGAGGTTGAAATCCGCTGGAGGCGATGTCTGCAGGTGGAGGTGAATGTTTGAACCAAAACTGATTTGCATAATTGTGATGCGAATAAGAAGATTGGTAATGTGGAGAAAATTGCAACGGTGATGATGCGCTTTCCAAAGGAACGTGAGCTATGTAGTTTTCGGTACCGCAAGAAGTTGGTTGTATTTGATGATGAGGAACGAATCCTTGATGTTGGTACATTCTCGAACAAGTAGCGGCTAATAAATTAAGGGATGAAACCTAAAAGAGAAAAAAAGGAAAATTAAAATATGTAATTTAAAAATGGGTAGTGGAGGATTAATTCGACAGGTTTGATTTCAAGAGTAATAATCAACATTCCAACAAAAGAATTAATAAAATTGTAAGCACTAATGAAAGGGTGTCCGATTTGATTACTGTGATTATCTCGACTTACCTGCGATTGCGCACTTCCACTTTGATACTGTAACTCTGGAGAAGCCATCATTGTAAACACTTATAGAGCGCACTAATAACTGAGATTGTGTCTTGGAGGCTGTGATGAGATGAAGATCTTGAAGTTCAAGGGCGGAGCTGCGCGTTTCACTTGCGCCACAAATAACCACTTCCAAATAGGCAGTGCGAACAATGCCCTTACAGATTTTGGTTACTTACAGGGTACGAAGACGTTAATTAATCAAAATTATACCTATTAGTTCTTAGATATAAAAATAATGATTATCGTGTTTGTTAAAATGTGATCATTAAATTTTCACCTAATTTCCATTCCTTTCACTTTTTTCTTATCTGATTACAAACATTTTTATTTGATAATAAATTTAATTAATAATTTAAAGATGTAATAATTATTATTATTATTGTTAGTTTTAGCAAAGTTGTTTTTTTGTAAAAGTCATTAGAAGTTAACAATCATCAAAGCAACCCAAGGGTCCAAAGATGCTGTAAATCACACAAGTGCTGACCGTTCAAACGTATACCATCGTAAATCACTACCCGCGGGACTGATGATGACCAGCCACTGGACAATACCGCACATGCAGTTAACACATAGGGCTAACATTTAGGGGTTCCTCTCTGAAACGTCCGACAGTATGCTTTATAAAAGGACAAGTCGTTATGTTTTGATAGGCGTGAAACTAAGAAAGCATTTAAATTTACTACTTGCATTGCATTGTGCATTTGGGCATTCCATTATGACCACACTGCCTCTAAATTTGTGTTAAAATTAGAAATATTTAATACATTTAGCAGGCCTGGATTTAAGAACCAAGAGCAAGTAACGGTCCAAAATAATACGTAAAATGAATTTAATTAATCAAAATTTTGTGTTCTGAAATAGTAACAGAATAATGGATAAACTTTTGAAGTTTATCCTAGAGAAGATTCTCGTAACATAAGAACAAATTAATGACTGTGAGAATGACACGCATAAATGGATTATCAAAATGTAATAAACTGGTGATAATCTCGTTAGTCCAGTCATGGGCGTCATTCCATTGTCCAATTAAATAACATTAGGTTAGCTAATATATTAAATCTTAATATTACACTTTTCCAAATTGATTTCCTCAAAATTAAAAATTAAATTTTAACCCGAGAATTTGCACTTGCTAAAATTGTAGTAAATTATGGTCTACACATAGTTGTAATCTTGTAACGATAATGAATCTAATCCGTCAAGTTACGTTTAAATCCGTCTTTTGTGGGTTTAAACCGATGTCCAACTCGCGTCACATTTGCTTTGATTTTTGCTTGTTAGATTTAAAGAGAATCTTGTTAATCCAATCGTGCGCGTCAATATTGAAGTTTTTTTTATAAAATTTTCAAAAATTGTTTATGTAGTAAATAATAATATAATAGAACAGGAAATCAAAAATTGATATAGAACCTACTATACTTAAAAGAATAATTACTTTCTCATCTCAAAAAGAAAACAAACGCTATCAAGTCATAAGTCATAACTTTATATTCATAATATATATGGGGCATTCCATTCGACCACTTTAGAACCCGACCCCTTTTGATTTTCCTGAAATTTTTACATATTATACTATCTCACCAAAAACAGTTCTGTGAATTTTTTCAAAATTTTTTACTCAACCCAAAAAAAGTTACGAATTTTTAGAAAAACTGATGTTTTTTTTCTTCAAACGATCGTAACTATTTCAGAAATTGACTAATCGGAACGTTTTTTTTTTTGTTTTTGTTTGTCTTTAAACGTACTTTTCAGGAAAAAATACAAAAAAAATATTCAAACTTGGATTCTACAAAATTTTTCTTTCTTTCTGAGAAAATCATTGATTTTTCAAATTTCGACACTTGATTTTTGATTTTTTTATTTCAAAAAAAACTGATTTATTTCGCGTATAACAACGCAAACCCCATAATGGGCCGACATTTTTTTCTATTTCTTTTGTTTAATTGAAAAATATTATTTGCGTAAAAATAAAACAAAATATTTTTTAATTAAACAAAAAAAATAAAAAGAAATGTCGGCCCATTATGGGGTTTGCGTTGTTATACGCGGAATAAATCAAAGTTTTTTTTTAAATATAAAAATCAAAAGTGGAAAAATTTGAAAAATTAATGATTTTCTCCGAAAAAATAAAAAATTTTGTAGAATCCAAGTTTGAATATTTTTTTTGTATTTTTTCTCAAAAAGTACGTTTAAAGACAAACAAAAACAAAAAAAAAAGAACGTTTTGATTAGTCAATTTTTGAAAAAGTAACGATCGTTTGAAGAAAAAAAACATCAATTTTTCTAAAAATTCTAAACTATGTAAACAGTTTTGAAAAAATTTACAGAACTGTTTTTGATGGGATAGTATAATACGTAAAATCAGTTGTGTAAATTTTTTCAAAATTTTTTACAAAGTTAAAAATTTCTGTGATGTACCCAAGATTCACGTTTGGTGAAGATGGAGGTCTGTCTATACTTTGCTATCCCGCAAAAAGTTCTTTTTCCGCTTTTCTTGCCAGTTTTTAAAATTATGAATTTTCAACACTTTTTCCAACTTTTGAAATTTAAATTTTCCATCTTTTACAAACTAAAATAAAAATGAAAATTTCTCGAATGTTAAAATTTTTTTGAAAATTTTTTTAACAAAATTTATTTTTTTTAAATCAAAACAATAAGAAAAAAATTACTCATAGGTATATTCATTCTTTTTAGTAATTTTGAAATATGACAATTTTTATTTTGCATTTTTATACTTTTATGGTTCAAAGTCGGGACGAAATTAAAAATATAAAACGGTTTAAAAAAAAATATTATTACTTAACGGGGAATAATAAAAAAATTTGAAAGAAATTTTGTTTTGATTATTAAGAAATAACTTCATAATTAAATTCGTTTTCTGTGTTACAATAGTTAAAAAAAACTGATGAAAAATAAAGTTCATATTCGCGATAACAAATTATCAAAGATTTCGTAATATCAGAGTTTTACTGTAGTTTGGTAAATTTATATTTTTACTTTATGCACCTTCTGCTGAAAATATAAGTTATACTAATTAACCCATAGCGCCTAGCTTTTTATGCCTGTCTCTTTAAAGTTTTTAAGAAAAACTTTGCAACAATTAAGTTTAAAGATAAAGGTAACGAGAGGTTTTTCTTTAGAGCATTAATGGTCATTAAAAAAACATACATAAATGTGTTAGAAAGATTTCAAAAGTTATTTTCTATTCCACGCACAACTCAAAAAATTTTAACATACCGACTTTGTGAAATAACGTTCTTCAAGGTTCAAGATTGTGATCAAAATAATTTTTTCGCGACATTTTTTTTGAAAAACACTCACCTCGTAATTTAAAACTTACGCTTTTTGATACTATTTTCAGTTTTTTTTTTTAATTCAAACGTTTTTAAGATTTTCATCAAACAACAAAATACAGTTCTCTGCCACCTTAAGTTAGTGGAACGCACTCATAATTAACAGAGTCGTAATAATTATTGTAGAAAATCCTGTGGCAAACGGTTGATTTGCGCTATCTCACCCCCCGCTTTGAAATAAAATAATTTAAAAAAAATTAAATATTTATTTACTCCTCCTCCAGTCTATCCGTCTTAACAAACGCTTAGTGATAATTTCATGTGTCCAATCAAGCCGTTGATTACTAGACACCATGATCATAATGCTCTCGGCAGATTACTTTCGGTGGTTTGCCATTGCCTTCCGAGGGGAGAAGGTCACAATAAAGTTGGATAAATTTTGTAGCCGGGTTGGGTATTAAACCCAGGGCTTCTAGTCTAGAGCTCGGTCTTTAGCCCGTTTACTTAGCTCACCTCTCTTATTTACTACACAACTTAAAAAATTTTTAAACCAAAACAAATTTTACATTTTTTATTCAACAGCGAACAAATAATGAAACTGAAATATTCTATAGCAAGAAGTGACCTTTTGTTTTTTAACCTCATCGATACGGGATAGAGAGGTGAGCTAAGTGAACGGGTTAAGGACCAGACTCGCTAGAAGCGCTAGGTTCGATCCCCAGCCCTGCTACAAAATTTATCCAACTTCATTGACCCTCTCCTTTTGGAAGGCAATGGCAAACCACCAAGAGTAATCTGCCAAGAGAACCATTTAATATTAAAATTAATGGTCACGATGCTTCTGTCAAGAAGCAAAACGAGAAGAAAGAGAAGAAAGATACGGGGATATTAAAATTTTATTTTTTGTTACATGAAACTAAATAATGGTGGTTTTGTAACCTTTTTGTTTACTCTACAAAAAAGTAATTTTTCTTTTTGCCCAACAATAAATTACTATCGTATTCCCCAAAATCACCAGTTTTTTCAATTGGTTACTTTTGAAAGTTCCCTCTTGGTCATGGATAGATTTTTCAGTAATGTAACGAAATGACTTTTTAAAATTGATAAAAACCCAAATTTAAATCTTAAGATCTTTTATCTCTTTGTTTATATACGACTGGGGGATATTCCATACCCCCAGACCTCCCGGTTTCTTTATTGTTTACTTTTAAAAGTACCCTCTAAGTCAAGGATAGATTTTTCAGGAAGATAAACTACATTAATACTTAATCTTATCTCATTTTTGAAGTTTTTTTATTTTATAGGGTGCCTAAGCCACTTAACTTATTTTGCACCTCAAATATGTGCACCCGTGACCTGGACCATCTTTGCCACGCCTTAGTTAAGTAAGTGATAATTTACTCTGATTATTTATTTTATATTCAATGAAATCAATCTCTCAACTGTTTTCAACTTTTGTATCAACATTTGAGGTTAGCTTCTATGGTTTTTTCGCCAAATCGTGATTTATCTAAAATGTCCATTCGGGGTGGGTTGCCACAAAAATACCGAAGATGGTTGTCACTTTTGATCTCTGGTATAAATTATGTTGTATAGGTACTTATCAAAATTGTAAAAATACGATCAAAATTAATTTTTGTAAATCTTTACTTTGATTGGTTAGGTGAAGTTAAGCATAGATAATCTGAATCATAACTAATCAGAGCAAAGATTTATGAAAATTTAGTATGCGTTTTCTTGAAAATTATTAAAAAATGCGTCATATAATTTAGAACTATTGAAGTTCTAATGATAGTTCAAAAGAAATAATAAAATCGGTGATGGCCAAAGTTAGTACTCTCAGAGCTCAAAGAGCTATAGGCAATTGGACAGATTTTTAAAAGTAAAGATTGACTCTGGTTAACCTGAGCATAAAACCTGATGTCTTTGTGTTAGTAACACTCAGCTTGTGACGGAAAAATACTTAAAAATACTTCTAGTGCGGTCTTAAGGCCTCCTAATCTTCTAATAATAAATTATCTAAAAAGTGATCAGATTAAACCGTATCGTCATCACCTTCAATAGTTTGTAAGAGTTTGCCTCACTCGGAGGGAATAAGACCATATCTGTAGGCTATAGTTGTTCGGCCTTTAAGTGTGACAAATCAAATAAATGCGTTTATAGATTGTGAGCGTTACGTTACATATTACACCAAGCTCACCTGATTGGACGTTGCATTCTTCCAAAAAAATAAACAAATTGTGATCAATGTCGATGATAGTAGTGGATAAACAATGTCACGTGATTCACACGCTTTATTTCTTAAATCGTAAACTTCTTATAGATTGGAAAAGCTTTATAGGTAAATTCGTTTGCGGTGGTTATAATGAACGAACTAATCGAAAGCGCCTCTATAAATGAGACGGTCGAGAATTTTTTTAGCAAATTATTGTATAGTATTATAAAGAAATTCAAGCAAAATATTATATCTACCTACTTATAATTGACTTTATTACTGATGAAGGTTACAGAGCAGCGCCTAGAATTGCCCGTCAAAGTTGGGCAGCCACATTGGCAAATGTTGACTCAGTGCTTTAGTGTTCGTCTTATTCAAGTTTGGCCTGATTGCAATCATCATTAGAATGCTTTTACTAATTGAGATTTCACACATGAATTTTGCAGATCACTTACCTAATACCTAGAGGGTTTTATCTTGAAGGTATTCAAAGGTTTTTGCAAAATAAAAAATCGGTGAAAACTGTTTTGATCCAAAGCAAAATTCGGTAGTAAGTACAAATTATTTAGCGATATAATTCAAAGAACTTCTACTCCAAATGATGAAATCCAAAGAAAATGAAGCTTTGAAGCTTCCAATTTTGGCCGTAATAAGAAATTTACTTTGTCCCCTGATACTATCCTTCGCATTTTTAAAACTATTTTGAAATATTTTTATGGTTTGCAGCTCATCAGCTTTTATGGAACACAAAAAATCTACCTAAGTTATTAATTCTGAAAACATAATAATTTTGATTTATAAATTCATGGGTTTGTTTTAATCCGTGGATCCGTGGACGAGAAAGAAAACAAGAAACCATCCCATTAATAAATTTTCTAACAAACAGAACAATTTTTTTCTTTGATGGTTACGATCGGTACACTAGGAAACAGAGTTTGAGATGCTGTGGTTTGAACAAATCGTAATCGATGAACAAAATTTCACAACAACTTCTTCCAACCAAAAGCTTGACAAAACATAACTCGGAACATTAATTCTAATAAAGCAGACTTGATTTACAGAAGCAAATCAAAATTCAATTATCCCGAATGTTACTAGACATATTTTACGTGATTACACCAAAAGCCGTACACAGAAGCTCCTGATTAAATTTTCAAGAATTGAGTGGATTAACGTACCTAAAGTTGAAAGTCTGTCAAGATTTAATTTAAAACGGTAGTTGAGAAAATTGAAAAGAATTCATTAAAAACTGTTATTTATTAGATAAAGAAAATGTTCTATTATTTACAAATACAAAATAAACAAGATTTTAAAAATCCAGATGACAAAACAGAGAAACATAATTCTGAGGTTTATCCTTCACCGTCAAAAAGATGTAAGTTGGGAAGCTATTTAAGAAGTTGTAAATTATAGATTTCATTAAATTTTGTTTAAAAGTTAACTTTTTAATCTCTTCTTACATTAATCCTTTTGCTACTACTGTGGTTCAGCACGCTATTAATGCGACAAAAAGTGCCCGATAAATTTAATAAATTGAGTGAGTGTAGGTTTTAAAATTTTGCACGCTTTACCTTATACTCTTCATATCATTAATCATTTCGTCCAATTTCACATTAATTTTAGATCATAAAATTTAATGCTCGTGGGCATAATAAAACAAGTATTGTTATGCTGCATTTTCATAATCGGTTTATTTAAACAACCCTATACAAACAGCGGCAAAAAATTTCAAAGAATATCAAGTGTCAAGTGGGTTCCCATGGATATCAAAAGGAATTTTTTTGCAAACTGAGTATAAAAGTTACAATTTTTCGAGAAATGAAAAGATTTACATGGTTCATAATGTTCTTTTAAGGTTTAAGCTGCACCTGATGTGATGGGTCAGGTCAAACAGTGCTTTCAAAAATGTTCTCGTTACTATTCCATTGGCCTCTCTGATCACTTTCAGGTTATTTTAAATCCACCAAGAACATTTTATTCAAACTGTAATAATTCATTTTTGTCAGCAAGCGACTTTAATAGAATTTAATCTATAAATTAATTAAGGCTCCATACGAACAACTTAAGAATCACTGGTTGAACATAAGTTTGTGTCGAAGTGACGGTTTCAAACAAAGCCGCTGTCGTATGGAATTCTTGTAAAGGACGACACCCTGCGGAGCGGTTCGATTTGTTCTAGCCATTTACTACACATATAGAGGAAAGAGGACCATCACTTACTAAATTTTTTTTAAAGCTAAGGAAATTGAAAAGGGCAATTCAAACACCCACTCGAAAATGTTCTCTATCATGGAAATTCTTTATGGTTTTAAATTAAAAAAAAAAATGTCAGTGTTCAGATCCAATAATTGTCAATTGCAACTTTGAAGTCGCAATTCTAAATTGCAATTAGCAAATGAGGAATTCTGCAATCGATAATTGAAAAAATGAGAATGTAAATTTTTACTTTTCTTCGTGAAAATGTCAGGAAGTTAAATTTCCTTATGTTCGAGTTTAAGGTAGGTCACCCGGAATTTCATCACAAACTTTTTTGTTTTTAATTTTGTTGATGGATAAATCAAAAAATTTGAAAACAATTAAATTACTGAAAAAATTATATCAAAATTTTCTATCGGAGTCGGACGATGCTGTGTTCCAAGCTTTCGAGAGCGTTCTTATTTTTTATTTTTATTTCACAAATATCAATAAACTTTTCCATTCTGATTTTTTCAAGACCGTTGTTTTGGCTGTGGTTACGCTAGAAAGTAGGTAAAGATTAATTAATCCATTCATGCGCATTTTTGAATTTTAGCTTCAGTCTACTAACTCTAGAAGAGCTGTAACTTTGCATTTTGAAAGCATTGGCTGGTGGCAAGCTTGTAGATACTGGAGCTAGGTTTTTGAGCTCAAAATTTAGCTGAGTGGTACTAGCGTTAATTTACTCCTCTCCACAATTATTTTGTTGAAAAAACTAAATGTTGCTAGCTTTGATATTTGACTATTAGCTGGTGTTCTTTATTCCCGATCTTTCTCAAAATAAAAACATCAAAAAATCCTTAAAATTTGTTTATTTTTGTACTTTTTTGTTTTGTTTTGTTTACTTTTCTTCTATTTTTTGGCTCAACAGGTGACTGGGAAATTCAAACCCACGACTGCTTATTAGAAGTCACGTAAAATTTACTAACTCATCGTAGACATACATACAAAATAAACAAACCGTAGGCAAAATGATTTCAATTTAATTTTGAAAAAGTTTTCGTCGTATGCGGTTTAAATTGAAATAACGGACATGAAATTCTCCTCTGGTATAGGCAACTTCTACGTCTCAAAAATATTTGACATCGAACTGTCACAATATGGCATGTCTATACGCATACGTCAAAATCAAATTTATTGATATCCGGGATATAAAATAAGGTAACAATGAAGTTCCAATTCGTTCATGATAAAATATGTAAACATTAAAACTACAACAAAGTTTTTGAAAATGTATGTTTATTGTATGAAGAGTATCATTGTGTTATGTAGTTTATATTTTAAATTTGAATTAACCCAAGCAAGACATTCTCGGGGTAAGTTTTTATTTAATTTTAGCAAGTTTTTTAAATTCATTTTGTAGACCTGCACGAAAATTGGAACGGCAGGTGGTTCCCTCAGGATCCTTCAAAGCAGATAGATGACAACCCGGTTGTAGAGTATCGCAGTGCTAATAATCAAACAAATTCAAAAGTTGAACATAATCCTAACCATGGTGTTCAAATGGGAATACCCAACGAGAATTGTGATGATGGGAAGGTTATACAAAGTCATAACGTTTTTTGAAATTTATTTACTTTATTAATCGTTTCAGACAAATTTAACCGTAGATTGGGATAATTCTCCTGATGATTATTTGTGTTTTGATCCACAGAGTCGATTTTTGCCTAACTTAAATGTTCATCCTTTGTTGCACGTGGACCATATACCGGCCCATTACAGTGTAAGAATTATTTATAATAAAAATAAAATCAAATGCTGAATATTTTTTATTTTAGGCGATGCATGCTTGTATGAATGAAAGTATTACGTACGATACTAATATACCAACTTTGTAAGTATTGTTTATGAAATTTGTTCTATAATCATCTTGGTTATTTAAATCTTTGCATTTTATATATTAAAGTAACAAAATAGAGTATTTACGATAGTATAATTTGGGTGTTACCTAAAATATAATATCGATCGAGTGGCCTTCATATAGTTATTAATTAGAAATTTAATAAGGGTTTTAATTTTTTATGTACGGGCTATATTTTAAAACAATACGTGCCATGGTACGCAGTACATCGTAAATTTTATAGTTAGGTATATTAATTTATATAAAACAAATTTCAAATTAACAAGGTAATTAAATACCATGAGCTTTAAGATACGCTTTTAGTTTTAACTACGATCAGATCCTCTTTTGATAAAAAATTAATTAATTTTGATAAGCTTATCTGAAAGCTCACAACAAAATATTGATTTTTATGGCGTTATCACAAATTAAAAAGGTTGCATATTTTATAAAGGTTTTGCTTGTCTTAAGAGCTACACATTCGGTTACATTAGGGCAAAGTTGCGTATTTTTATTTTGATCAATAATCTGAAAAGAAATAAATCGTCACATTTCGTTTTGATGACCTCTCAATTTTTTATTCTTAAGGTGTCCATTTTTGGATTACCTTTAAAACTAGAAATGACAACTCAGAATAAAATACTCGATTTTGCACTAATTTAACCGAAATAATCAGTTTCGGAAAAGTTTTAGAAATCTCATGAAAAGAGATTTTCCTAAAATTCAAAATTTTGTTTAGATGGACGCATAAAAAAGGTCACAATATATTATACCTACTGAAAGTATTCATAAATTAAAATGTATTTAACTTTGGATATGTACTGGTACCAGAATCCATCTTCGGCTACCGTCTTCTATACTTCAAGAGCTATAGCTTTTAGGGCAAACCGAGACACATTATTTTTATTCAAAATTTAGTTTTTATCAATTATTATATCCAATGTAACATTTTTTAAGGGGATACATCATGAATAAGTTAAAACTCTTCACGTTTACATTAAATCGTCTAATAATTTTTTTCGCACTTTTATTAAATTTTTCCCATTTTTACAATAAGAAATTCGTTTTTCAGTGGAACTCATAGGCCATTATGGGCAGAATATGGCGAATATTTGTATTTGCCACAACAGAGATGGGTGCATAATTTGGAACATGGTGCTGTTGTAATGCTGTACCATCCATGTTCCAATAATTTGGAAGTGAAAATGTTGAAAGAAATTGTTAAAGGTTGCTTATACCGGCATATAATTACACATTCCAGAAGTGTATCTGAAGAACGTGTAAGTTAAATCACCAGGTATTACGAATTTACCATTTAATAAAAGATAAAATTTCAGCCATTGGCGTTAGTGGCTTGGGGTGCCCGCTTGGAAATGTCCCAAGTTGATGAAAATGTGGTTACTACTTTTATAAAACAATTCGCTCTACATGGTCCTGAACAGACTTCTAAAAATGGTCAATTCACGGAAAAACTTCTACTTCCTGCTAAAGTTGTGTCAAATAAGAATGATACAGATTTATGTCCTTTAGTGTTTTGATAAAATAAATAAATATATTTTATGACATCTTTAAAGATAATAAAAATTATATTTTAACGCATTTTTTTTTTACTTTTTATTCAGTAAAATGAACATTTACGACGTGTAAATAAGATTTAAAAATTTTAAAGGTTTCAAATTTTCTTCAAGAATCAAGAATATGTTCAAAAACAAAACCAGTTATAAAAATAAACTTTTAAAATTAAATGTTACGTTAAATTCAAAAGTTTCAATTTAAGTAAAAACCAAAAATATTGAAAGTAATTTGAAATTGCAATATTCTTCAAAGTAGATTTTATGAGAAGAGATCCTTGACGACGAGGCCTTGTTTCAAAAATAAGCACAATATCCTAAAAGCAAGATGTAAATATGTACTTTAAAATTTGTTCGAAAACGTTTGTAAAAAATCCCACACAAATACCTCTAAAAAAAGAATTCGACTTTGTCAAAATTGACTGCTAATTAAAAAAATCTTTCTCCTATCCATTTCTTCACATTTTACCCAAGTTGTCTTACAACGAGGGGTTGTAGCTCTCTCTAACATTCCAGCTCACTTAAAACACCTGTATGGAATTTTATTAGCCCTTAAATATTACTATGAGATCTTACGGAAATACGTGATTCGATTTGCGTTGTTTGTAGCACTTCCCTAAAAGGTAACTGAAGAACATGAAGACCTTCGTGTAGTTAATTACCCTTATAGAAATTAAAATTCTCGAAATACAGTTGAATTGTGTGGTCTGACATAACGGTACTTATTTCTTGATATTCCTCATCTGGTCCCGTTTTTATCAGTCCGCTTGGGCTGACCTTGTCCGTTCCGACGTCACCGCCCTATCAGTTGTGACTTTGATAATATCGACGACGTGGGATGGCCGGAAAACCATGGATTTTTTATTTCGTTAAAAGCGCATTTAGGAAATTAGCTTGCCTCAATAATTTACATCGACGTTGAGATGTTACCGTTTGCAGGTGAATTGATTCTTGTATAATTAATGCAGTTCTTGTTATTTTTAGCTTTACCATTAATATTCCAGAGGTTCCAAAAGAATAGCGATGTTGAATCGAATTGATTATGGTGGAAGGGTAAGTTGAAAAGCCAAATCTTCTTCTTCTTCTTCATCAGCAAGTAGGGGGAGAGGGGGTTTTGCCCATAACTCACCACGCTGAGCAGGCGGGTTGGCGAGTAGTCCGCAGATAAAATTTGGACTTTTTAGATCACAGCACATATCCGACGCAACCAGGATTAGAACCGCGGTTTCCCGCTCTCTAGTCTATCCGTGTTTGATTTACGCCAGACTGCTGGTCTTAGCACATCATAGCTTTTCTTTATTTACTGAGTTTTGTGGGCATTACCTCATTCAACTCTTAGACCATCACAATATAGTACAAATTGAAGTATGAATCAGTATCACCTTTGAATGTACATTTTTTGTTTTACAAAAGCCAAATACTGTTTTAATTTTACTTGATGATATCTTTTGCAAATGAGTATTTACAGTCGATTTTACCGACGTGTTATGTCTGCGTTGGGCAGATTTCTAAATGCGTAATTTATATTTTTTTGGGTGAGTTGTCTTCAGATGCCAACTCATTTGTATTTTTTTATTTTTTTTTATTTTGATTCGATTGTCCCAGGGTATCCTGGATTTAACTTGATTTGTTATGTGTTTGTGTGTCTCCTATATGGCGTTTTGGAATCAAATATTGTCAACCCCACCTTTTAACTCGACTTTTGTTTTTTAAATAAAATCACCTCTTCTTTTACTATCGAGTTTTATTTAGAAGACTGGCGCCCGATTATATTTTTTCCTTAGTTAGTTATCAAAGATCGTCTGAGTCACAACGTTAATGAACCTACGAATCGCGTACACGCGACCCATGCTCTGGTACTGGACGGGGACGGGGGTGTAATCCCTTAGCTAGCCTGTCTACCATTTCATTGCAGATCAGCGGGGCAAGCGGCGCAAATTGGAGCAATTTGTGTTTCACCACTGGTAACACTACGTCAATAGGGGAAAACATCTCATCCAAAACCAATAAGTAGAAAACCAAAAGTACTGAGAATAGTACTTAATCATTGTTTGATTTACCCCAATATCCCGAGCACATCATAGCTTTTCTTTATTTACTGAGTTTTGTGGGAGCATAGCTCTCATTACCTTATTCAACTCTTAGACCATCACAATAAAGTTCAAATTGCAGTATGAATCAGTATCACCTTTGAATGTACATTTTTTTGTTTTACAATTTTTTTTCTTTTTATTGGCCTAACAAACGACTGGGAAATTCAAACTCACGATTTCTTCTTTATAGTTGCTTAGAATTTTCTAACTCATCGTAGAAATACGTGCAAAATAAAAATAACTAAAAAAAAAATTAAGTTATTGTCAAATGCGGTTTAAATTGAAATAACGGATATAAAGTTCTCCTCTGGTATAGGCAACATCAAATTGTCACGATTTGTTGCTTCACATAATACATACGTCAAAATAAAATTTATTGATATCCGGCAAGGTATCGATTACAAGGTATGATCTACTGTTCTTCCTCCTCGTCATGACCATTAATTTTAGTATTAAATTTTAATGTTAAATGGTTTTCTTGGTAGAATACTCTCAGTGGTTTGCTATTGCCTTCCGAGAGGAGAGGTCCATACATAATAAAGTCGGATAAATTTTGTAACCCGGTTGGGGATCAACCAGCAGTGTGGTGTTAAGCATATACTGGCAGGCTAGGAAGCGGAAAACCGCAGTTTTATTCCTAGTCGCGCTACATACACTGCTGGGAAATCGGAGGTAGTACAATGAGCCCGATTTAGAGGCCTAACTACTTGCGAGCTTGTCTTACCCTCCACAATAAAATCCAGAATCCGGTTGGGGATCAAATCTAGGGCTTCTTGGCCTTAGATTACCTCAATCTATTATGATCTATCGTGAACAAAAACTCGTTTTATACTGGGCATCGTCTCAAAACATCAGCCATATTGAATTATTAAGATTTCAGATTAATAGACTAGATGGCGCAAAATCATACCGTGTAATTTATATACTTTGATTGGCCCAGGTAATTATTAAACTTCAAGGTGGTAAGGTGAATGTTTATGCTGTCTATTTCAGTCACAAACCGTCCGCCATATTGAATATTCAGGCGTTTAAAGATGCGCAGAATCATATCTTGTAAATCTATCTGTTACCTTGAATATCCGAGATATAAAATAAAAAAGCAATAAAATTTCAATTTGTTCGTGATAAAACATTAAAACTACAACAAAGTTTTTAAAAATGTATGCTTATTGCCTGAAGAGTATCATTGTGTTATATAGTTTATATTTTAAATTTGAATTAACCCAAGCAGAGCCTTATTCTCTGGGTGAGATTTTATTTAATTTTACTTGGCAACTTTTTAATTTCATTTCGTAGACCTGGACGAAACTTGGAACGGCAGCTGGTTTCCTTATGATCCTTTAAAGACAGATGACAACCCAGTTGTAGGGTATCTCACTGATAATAATCATCTAACAAATTCAGAAGTCCAACATGATTCTGAATATGGCGTTGAAATGGGAATATCTA
Source organism: Rhagonycha fulva (assembly GCA_905340355.1). Lineage (NCBI taxonomy): Eukaryota > Metazoa > Arthropoda > Insecta > Coleoptera > Cantharidae > Rhagonycha > Rhagonycha fulva. The sequence continues at coordinate 10,202,762 of HG996559.1, forward strand.
ATGAAAATTTATGTGATGATGGAGAGGTTATTCAAAGTCGTAATTTTTTTTCTTTATTTACTTTATTCATTGTTTCAGTCAAATTTAAACAAGGATTGGGATAATTCTCCTAAGGATTATTTTTGTTTTGATGATCTAAAGAGTCAATATTTGCCTGTTTTAAATCGTGATCCTTTGTTGGATGTGGACCCCATACCGGATCAATACAAAGTAAGTTTCATTAAAGGCCAGTTGTATAAAGGAGGGTTAACTCGGGGATCAACTGATCCTGGATCAAGAGTTGACCCAGGATCAACGTCTATTCCTTTTATTTTGTTATTCTTACTTTAATACACAAAAACCAATGTTGCTAGGTGTTATTTTAATAAATGACAAATGGATAAATGACAAACAGTATAAATCACAATAAATTTAAAAGTAAATAAAGTTGATCCTGGGTTAATCCACCGATTTCTCGGATCAGGGAATCGGTGAGTTAGCCCAGGATCAACGCTTGACTCTCGCTCATACAACAGACATTTCTTTTGATCCTTGGTTTAACTCTGATCCGAGGATAATCCTCTTTTATACAACTGGCCCTTAAGGCCCTATGACACTGCTACAAACGTGTACATGTGTCAAACTGCCTTTATATAATATAATAAAACACAAAATACTGAATATCTTTTATTTCAGGCGATGAATATTTGTATGACTGAAAGTATTACGTACGAAAACCGTATACCAACTTTGTAAGTATTGCTAATGAAATTTGTTCCATAATTATCATTTTTATTTAAATCTTGGCATTTTACGTTTCAAAATAAATAATGTATAGTGTCGGTAATTATTAACTAAAATATAATATTGATCAAGTGTCCATATTTAATTAAAAATACAATACGGTTTTTAATTGTTTATGTACTAGCTATATTTTAAAACAATACCTTTTATTACTGAATGGTACTCAGTAATCGCAAACTATATCATAAAAATTTTTATAGTTACTACTATTAACTAGTAAAATTTTTATAGTAGGTACTTATATTAATTTATATAAAATTGAAATTTCAAATTAACAAGCTAATTAAATTACATGAGTTTTAGCTATGTTTTTAATTATAGCATAGCTATGATGAGATCTTCACCCCCTGCTTCTAAACCTTATAATCACAGATTAGGTACAGATAGCCAATTGTTAAAATTGTCAACACATTTTGGAGATAGAAACCATGTACTACAGGAGACGCCCACCGCTAGCGTGCTTGTCGGGGAGACCATCTCCAAAATGTCTTGCCAATCATCTAACATTTCTTTAATTCTTCCTCGTTTTTACAATAAGAAATTCGTTTTTCAGTGGAACCCATAGGCCATTATGGGCACAATATGGTGAATACAAGTATCTACCAGCACAACGATGGGTGCACAATTTGGAATATGGTGCTGTTGTAATGCTGTACCATCCATGTTCTGATAATTTGGAAGTGAAAATGTTGAAAGAAATCGTTAAGGGTTGCTTGTACCGGCATATAATTACACCTTCCAGAAGTTTAACTGAAGAACGTGTAAGCTAACCCGCCAGGTAGTACAAATTTACCATTTAATAAAAGATAAAATTTCAGCCATTGGCGTTAGTGGCTTGGGGTGCCCGCTTAGAAATGTCGAAAGTTGAAAAAAATTTGGTTACTTCTTTTATAAACAAATTCGCTCTACGTGGTCCTAACCAGACTTCCAGAAATGGTCAATTCAATAAGTTGCTTGAAATTCCTGCTAAAGTTGTGTCAAATGAGAATGATACAAATTTATGTCCTTTAGTGTTTTGATAAATTAAATTAATATTTTATTCCATCTTAAAAAATAATAAAAAGTACAATATTTTAACGCATTCTTTTATTTTTTATTCAGTACAATGAACATTTAAGATGTGTAAATCAAATTTAAAAATTTTAAAGGTTTCAGATTTCCTTCAAGAATATCTTCGTAGTACTGCTGTAAAAGGGTTAAAGATTTGGATGCAATAATTCCCAATTTACCTTCAACAGTGGTTGGTGGTTCATGTTTCAATATACTAACACATTGCTGTAAAATGTTTAAAACTTTGGTTAAAACCAAGGATTGTGTTTCTTCATTTTTGTGTTTCATTAGTAGCAAACCAAAATATAATTCGTACAGAATTGTACCTAAAAGTAAAATATTGAATTAAACTTAGTTACTAAAGTTACTTAATGATAATGTAATATTGTAACTATCTGAGGAGTCTAATGAGAGCAAAACATATGTCATAGTTTATAATATACAAACATTAATTTTTTAAATTATCATTAATTTGCAATTCATTTAAAATAATTTTTAATAAAAGTAAAATTAATAAAAAAAAATTAAAACTAAATAATTAGAAATAAAAGAAATAAATTTATACTTTGATTTTTTGCGTGCACAACATTTGATTTTCAATTTTGCTAGATTTAACTACCTTTTATAATAAATTGCATCTATTTTATAAAAAATCAATTTTTTACAGGAACTGCGAGAATCTCGTTACTCCTGCGCGTCCTTAGTTTTAAAATTGCAATAACTTTCCAAGTAATATTTTACGACATAAAGTTAAGAGATCTTTTTTGTTCGTTTATCAGTTTATTTGAATATCTTGTTTTTGACGTCTAGGAAGAAATGGGTAATTAAAGTATAACAAAAAATTTTAATTTCGAATCGAGAATTATTGTTGAAAAAAACAAAACAATGACGTTAACTAAAAAATCTGATGTGACACAACATATGACTTTCCCCTTTTGAATAAGTAAATAATAACAAATTACATTTTGAAATTGCCCCCTCCCGGCCATCATTGTCAGTTCATAGGTACGGACCTGCTTTTGTTTTCATCGATCCACTAATAAACGATTTTTAAGCACAAACAAATGAGCAATTTTGTTGAGACATGTTCTTTGGGGCGACGGAAATTTCGTTAATCCCTTCATGTCCGTCATTAAAAATCAACAAAACAAAAGTAAAAGAGGTTTCAGTAGAGCATTTGCTTTGAGATATTTTATTCCTTTGTATTTCAAATGACCATACTATAATCTGTCAGTTTTGTAAAAAAAAATTTGAAACGACGGGAATTTCGTTAATCGATTCATGTGCGTCTTCGAAAATCAACGAAACGAAAAAAGAGATTTCAGTGGAGGAATTTTAAGCAAAATTTAATCAGTTTCTTGCACCATTTATTCAAACTAATGTACAAAATTTCAAGTCAATTGATGCACGCGTTTGTTCGTAATCGTAGTCGAAGGAACGCATATTATTCCAAAAACCGTTCAAAATCAAAATGATACCTTTAAATCGAAATTCTGATATATCTACCCTAAACTTTTTATACCTTTCAAAAATTCACTTATTAAAATCCCCGATTTGTCCAAAATTTTACCAATCTGCAAACGCCCTCCTGATTGCATTGGTCTGAATTATTTTGCAAATTTAATTTTTTTTGCACAAAAACCTAACTTGAATCTTGAGTAAGTGTGCAAAATGTGTGGAACACAAAGAAAATCTCGTTAATCCATTCATGAGCGTCATTAAAAATCGAACCATAAAATTTCAAATGGTGCACGCGTTTGTACATAATCGTAGCCGGGAAAAATTGCACTGCAAGGAAATTTTAATGCTAGTTTGTAAAAAATGTAACATTTGAAGAGTTTAAGGTTTTAAAAATTAAAAGTTGAAAAGAGGGCATTTTGACAGTGTTTTTAACTCCAAAAGTAAATGTTGGATTTTTGAAAATTCTTTGACGATTTTTTATGAATTTCGATGAGAAAAATCTACTGTTGAGATCTGTTTTTTTCTAACTATTATCATATATTTAAAATTTTCTGAATAATAATAATTAAAGTAAAAATACTCAATTTAAATTTTTACTAGTTTTCAAAAGAACATTTTTGAGTAACTTGCTAGCATTTCCCCTAGCCTCAGTTGTATTTTCCGCATTCTAAGCTTCCAAATTAGTTATCTAGAATAACAAAAAGGACATCCAGATTTTAATAGGATTTCGGGTTTTTGAATTTTTTCAATCCGAAAAAGTACTTTTTTGACAAATTTATATTATATTTCGGTGATAAAGATCAACTGGCGTTGTAATATTTTGTAGACGGTTAAAGTAAAAATAATCGATTTTTACTTTCATAAACTTTGATCGGATTTCAAACAAAACCTTTCAATTTTTTGACCCCAAAAATAAATGTAGATATACAATAATTATCATCTTTTCGATGAGAAAAATCGACTGGCCCAATGGATTTTTGTTTAAGTATCATATTTAACCTTTTATGATGGACGATTAAACCAAAAATATTCGTTTTTTATTTTTAAGCGTTTTTGAATTACCTGCCAGCATTTCCTCTGGTCATAGTTACGTTCTTCGCATTCTATGTCGTTAAATTAGTCATGTAGAATTAAAAAAAACTACGAAATTTTGATCAGATTTCAAAAAAAATTTTTATGACTCCTAAAAAAAATGTTGGACAGCAATCGCTTTTGGGCTAATTTTAACGTATTCAATAAGAAATAATATTAAATGGGGCACATAGATTTTTGATTGAAGTCAAAATTTTTAATTTTTGAAGTTTTTTTTTTACCAAATTGCTGAAATAAATTTATGAGCAGTTATAACTAAAAGTTACCTCGTATTCTAGAGTATCCAGGTTCAATTACATCAAGAACTTTCAAAATCATTTTACAATATTTCACTTTTTTTTCTTGCAGATCTGGATTACTGAGATTCTTTCCGTTTCCATATATACAAATAAGTGTTAAATATAAACTGCAATTGTAAGCATTAAGTGGATGTAAAACACTGGAATATTTTTCCAACAAGTCTTCCAAGACACTCATACGCTGTTCTTGGTTTTCTCCATCGGCCAAATCAATTTCATTTTGAATTTGTTTAAATAACTTCCTCACATCATCGTTCACCAGAAAAACTTGACATCGAGAGCAAATCCATTTGGTGTCAAAGTCTAAAAAATAATCATTAAATTTTGAACATAACATAAAATTCGTGCAAAAATTACCTAAAGGTACAGATGGTGCTAAAAATCCATCTACACATTTACTACATTTGATTGTGCTCAGATTCGTCCCCATTTCGTAGGGATCTGAACATCTAGGACAACAACAGTCAAAATACTTGCTATCTTTCAAAATTTGTCTTCGAATCAGTGTTGGCAAAACTGAATAAGTATAACTTGAAAACAATTCCTCTTCTTCTCTAATATCGATCGCAGCCCGTACAGTCAAACTTGATGGAAAAATCTTACATTTTAAATTTAAAATTAATTTTCCTTACTACCTAAAATCGCCTTCGTCTCCTTTTCCATTACTGACAATGGTGTGTGTGACGTTCGAGATGCAATTATGAGACAAAATAGCAAATTTTGGAAACAAACATCTAATTGGATGTCCCGACAACGAACGAGCTTCAAACGCATTTAATTCCAAAATTCCGCACACGGAATGGATTAAATTTTCGCTAAAAATGTTTCCCAAGTTACAAGGACCTCTCAAGTAACCGACAATATTAATTTGGTTAAAATTCCATATTGGACAATTTTTTCGTGAAGAATTATGTGTTTCCATATTTTTTACTTCTAAATTCCAACGGTCTGGAAAGGATTCCTTTGCCAGAAGTACTCTAGAAAATTTTTTTTGTAAGTTTAGGTACAATTTCTGCAAAAATATTTACCTACCTCAGGGGGGTAATGCATTCATATTGTAAGCAGGGTTCTGTAAAATTGCTGATTGGTTGAAAACGAACACGGGACCGACTGAAAATTTTGCATTCTGCAAGTTTATGTGCAGGATTTATTTCACATTCTTCGTTACATACCGGCCAAGAACATTGGGAACATAAACTTTCTGGTTTCTGTTTGTAGCATCCCAAACATATAGGAGGAGTATCTAGTGATGTGAATTAGAATAGATACGAGTAGGTAACATCAGTAGAAAATCGCTATTATTACCGCTTTTTGGGCCAAATGCAAATGGTGTTTCTGAAAATATTTCTTCTCCTGGTTGAAAGTTGTATTTTGAAACTGCATATCTGCCTACTGTAGTATTTTTCAGAACGTCCATTTAAAATGATGTTATATCTTAATGTGTCAAAAAAAAAACAGATTAGTATATCGCACTTGGTAGTGTATTAATGTAAAAATACAAGAATTTACATGCAGCAATTTAAGAACCACTGAGCTAGTTAATTAATTATTATAGTGTATCTGCATTTGATTGTCACTTTCGAAAACACATTAGGCCACGTAAACTTTTCTTGGAAGCTATTTTGAGGTTCATCTAACTGAAACCCAAAAATGGAGGTGTATTTCCAAATGTATCCCAAAGCAATAATATAATTAAATTAATAACTTACGTGATCAAGTGAATTTTGGAAATAATCACCTCCAGTTTCCACACAATCCTACCAAGTAAAATGTTTTACTTGCCGATCAAGTCCAAACTGGGAATGAATTTTTTTAATTTAATTTAATACTGATAACCTTTTCTTCTGTTTTGGAAAGCAGTTACTGGGGAAGTAACGATCAGATTTCAAAAATTGAAACAATTTATTGATACGGATTTCACATTTATACTACGAATAAATTATACATATAGGTAACGATTATTATATGACACCGAATGTTACGAATGCATTAGCGAAAATATGCAGACGTTCTGTAGTGGCTATTTTAACACAGGTTTATTTTTATACCCATCACTTAATATTGTTAAAATACGACAGCTGTGCTAATTTAACTATTACATTATTTATAGTTGATCCTAATTTACTGCTTTTAGCTATAGGAAATCAAGTTCAAGGAAAACAAAAAGAACCGGATAGCTTTTTTATGAACATGTAATTCAAATTTGATTTTTTTCCTGAAGAATAATAGTGCGATTTGTTTCTAATTTTCAGTTTTTCTTTTACCACTTACCTATCCCTTATGCTTAAAAATATGAAAGTGGGTAGGTAATACAAAAAATCTGTTTTGAACAACACATGACTTTCCTATTTACTGCGTTTCACCACAATGTTCTTTGCTACCTGTAAAAAAATTTGATATTAGTCTTTTAAAAAATTGTTTAATAAAACCAAATCTCTTTGAACAAGAAGCGAGATTTTCGTTAATCCATTCATGCGCGTTTCTTTACTTTAGGATTGCAAAAACATTCAAAGTAATGACTTCACGAAGAGAAGTGAAAATATCCTTTTTGTTCATTTCATAGTTACCTTGACAACGGTCACTTTCTTTTTAATATCCATGCAAAAATAATCACAGCCTTACCAAAACAAATATCTGTTTAAAATTTTTGATGTTCAAAAAAGTTCAAATTTAATTTGTAAACCACGTCATTTTCCCTTCTACTAGCAAGGATGTATTCAAGAGTGGGTTAATTCTCCCCTCGTGAATCTTAAAGCATCGAGAAAAAGCAATTAAATGAAGTAAAATTATTACAAATACAAAAAATGTATGTACCTTATACCAAAGATTTTCAAAAAGGAATTATTTACTTCCCTAAATAAACTTGAGCTCCATTATTGCTAGATTCGACTACCTTCGTAACCCAATTTTTGCAAAGACGGCAGGAATCTCGTTAATCCATTCACGTGTGTTCGTAATAACTTTCGAAGTAATTTATTTACGAGAAAATACCAAAATAAATATTTTTTATTCGCTTTATCGTTCCCTAGACGACAAGTATCGTTTTTTCGATGTCCGTAAAAAATGAAAAAACAGATAAAAAATAAAACCAATTATAAAAATAAACTTTTAGCAATATAACCTCCAAAACAATCTTTTTTATTCATCTCATTGTTCCCTTGATGACAATGACCTTGTTTTCAATGTACTATAATATTATATTTACATTTACGTATAATCACAGTATCGTAAAAACGAGAATTACTTTAAAAATAAGAAAAAGTAAGATTAGAATGGAGGGCTTTGTTCGAAATCGTTTGCAAAAAAATTCCACACGAATACATCTAGAAATTACTTTGTCAAAATTGGCTGCTAATTCAAAAAATCTTTTTCGCACCCATTTTTTACATGTTGCCCTACAACGAGGGGTTGTTGTTTCCTCTAACACTCCAAATCACATAACTTCCTGTTTGAAATTTTATTAGCACTTAATACAAGGTTTACGACAATCGTACAACGCATTTCTTGTATTTTTATGAAATCTTATGGAAACATGTGACATGATTCGATTTGCGTTGTTTTAATGAAGTGTGTTGCACATCATTTTTCCGAAGAGTAACCTCAATGCACATCAAAACCTTGGTGTAGTTAATTACCTGTAGAGAATTTAAAGTTTTCTAAATACAGTAGAACTGTGTGGTGTGACATAAACGGCACCCATTTCCTGTCTTAAAATACAATGTACCGACTTCAAAAAAAGTGTAAACGTGATATTAAATCTCGAGATGAGGTTCCGTCCACTTTTTTTGAATTACATCAGAAAATGCTGAGAATTGTCAAACAACACAATATCAGATTAGACAGGTTCTACTGTATTTATGATTTAATTCTAAAGTGTGACGAAATAAATATTAACAAAAATATTCTGAATAATCCAAAAGATCACATGTGCAATTGAAATATTTTATATTAACCTAAAATCAACTAATTTACTAATTTTCTTTCAGTTACACAACGGCAGCTACTTACAATTTAGCTATTAACGCAATAAAATACAAATAAATATTCATCAAATTCTGACAGAGCGCCTACAATAGCTTTCTACACTGACTCATAGTTGCCAGCACAAAAAGCCTTAAATCAATTCATTTTGCTTCTTATAGTTGGTATCCTGAAGTTTCCGTTCGAAAAACTTTGTTTGGCTCAATTTTGACATTTCGAATAAGTTGATTATTTGTCGACAATCTTTTGTTTATAAAATTTTGTTGCAGCTAAATTAAATTTCATACGGTCCCTACCTTACGTTATTTTCATTTTTGAAAATGAGGTGCATTTATAAAGTAGAAAAAGAGCTTGAATTTTGACGATATTTTAACCGTAGCGAAGAAGAACTTAGTTTTACAATGAGACGGTCATTTTCCTAGCAACTAACGGTTCCAATCCGGGGAAGGGTAAAACTTTCTTATGACTAGTCTCCGTGCTTTAGAAGGCACGTTAAGCTACATAAATTAACATAAAAAAAACACGGTTACAGACACATCTTTAAGACCAGCTTAGCATGCTACTTACCGGATGTAAATACAACTATATCATCACAGAAAAGCCAAGAAAACTTGACACAATTGTTGGTAGAACACATCAATTGATTTCAAAAAAGTTAAAGGAGACGAAGTTTTGCAATAAATTTTACGTAATATTTAATACAAATTTTAGTGAAGATTCCTCCAAATGAATTTTTTTGACAGTAATTCATCGCTTATACAATGACTCCCATGGGTGCTTATAATGTTTAAACTTTTTTGTCGTATATTACATTAACACAAGAATTTACTTCAGCTCCTGTTATTTTAAAATGGATATACCTTACAACATTTACACTTTATTACAGCTCCACCAAGCGAAGAAAGGACGTGGCAAATATGCCAACTAATTTGATAAAAATTTGAATGAACCAATGAACGTGCAGTTATTTTTCAAGTACATTCTGTTGTAAAAGTTACAAATCATTGCATGTGTTTACATTTGTCGTGGTTTTTTGTGTTATTCGGTTACGTGTTATTTCTAAAAGTGCTTTATTTAATATTTGCGCTATCATTTTTTACGTATTTCGTGATTGCAAATTGACAAAATAATTTATAGATTTTAAATATTCGCGCCAAGAAACTTCTTCAACTGAGTGTACATTTTAAATTTTAGCAGCGCCTGACACACCTCTAAAGTTGTTTCTGACGGTGGTGGGGCTGTACGTACATAATTTATTCTGTGTAAATTTAATAAATGCTCAGAGACTCAAAAGATGTATAATTTTAATAAAATGTATCTATCTAAATATTTAGGTATGACACCCTGCTTGATTTTAAGAGATCGATGGGACTCCCCGATGTATGTACATAGCTTTACAATAATTTATTGTATGTTTCAGAATATATGTTTAAAACGAATCAAATAACACAATTTTTTTTATTTACAATATTCAGTAAAACAAAATATTCGGACAATATACATAAATCATCTGATCCCATGAAAATCCTATACAATGAAGCACAAGACTTCGATGGTTAATATGACACTTTATTTGTTATAAATAAACTAAATAGGTTTTCCAAGATGGCGGCCCAAACGCCGCATTAAATATTTTTTTGGGATAACAATAAATAAATGTAGGTTATACAAACCAAAGAGATTAAAAGTTTAGAGAAAAAATTGGTAATATCTAAGGGTCAATGAAATATTTATGTTTCATAGTCATAAATTCAACGTCATGAAATTACATATAATTAATGAAATAACTTCTTCTTTTTTGAGATCAATTGATCTGTTCTATGAGCATATAGTTTTTTACACTCGGTAAGTAGCCTGATAGGCTGGCCTTCAGTTGTGCCAGTAGCCCTGGTTTTTTATGTTAATGATGGAAATTTATATTAATTCAGGGAGACCGCCGACTTAACGTACCTTCCAAACCACGTAGACTTGTCATAAGAAAGTTTTGCCTTTCTCTGGATTTGAACCCGGAACCTCGCATTCGCAGTTGATCGCGTTACCTGCAAAGCAAATGACCGCCCCATTAAAATCATTGAATTTTGAAAGTGTGAATTCTGTGCATGCGACCCATTATTTTGACCTAAAATGGTAAAATGATATCCTATTCATTAAAAATTAATATTCTTAATTACGTTTTGCCTAAATTTATTTGTACCGCTGTTTGGATTCCACGTCAAGCTGCACACTTGCTTACGTTTAGTCATCATCAGTAACTAACAACCACTGATTTTAATTCGGTCTTACGGTTTTTCCCAATTGTAAATTGGTTTATCCAAAAATTGAATTGAATTTCTGAATAAATTTAACGCGCACTTCCACAATAATCGCGGATTTGTGCTTCGTTGTTTCGTAAATCAATATGAAAACCGCAATACTTATATTTTTGGATTTCACGTTTGTCCTAAACATGAAAACACGTAGTTTTCATGCGAATAAGTTCCAGTTTCCCTAAGCCCATACCAAGCAAAAATTTAGGTTTTAGATAATAAACAAACAATACGACAAAAGGAAATTCGGTCTCGAACAAATAAACTAAACGAGACATCAACCTACCACATTTATAAGAATAAATAAAAATAGAATGAACAACAAAGAAAGATAAATGCAATCAAGTTTTTTTTAGAATTGATACTTTAAAAGAGAAATGCGGCAATAATCGGGAAAACATCGTTTCATATCCTCACTAGCTCATAATCACGTATTCTCTTGTCGAATATTTGAAAAAATATTCAACTTCGGGAAAATTGTATTGTATGTATGACGAATAAAATATTATTGCTATTCAAATTTTGTTAAATATTTAGAGTTCTCCGACAGTAGGCAATTAAACATTTTCATTCTACATAGTTTCTACTTAAGTTTACATTAACTTCTGAATAAGTAATTACTAATTAAAAATTTTTGATTACTTTTTAAACAATTTTAATACAGGGAGTCAACGGGCTTTGTTACTTGAATACCTTGGACCAGACCAGATGTTTTGGAGCTACTTTGGAAAGGGAACCGTAACCGTCAATTGGAACAGTAACGTCAATGTTTATTCAGCCATTATGGACTCTCCGGAGGTGATTTAATCTTTCAGTACAATTATTGTATTTTTAGCCCTCGAACACATTTGTCGTACATTACGTATTTAACTTTCTTATTTGTGTATCTCGTACCTGATTTTGGATTTAAAACATGTCGACGGTGGTATAAAGTTGAGTTTCGATTGCTGCTACAATGTTAGAATTCGTTTAGAATTAAAGAATTGCATTTTATTTAAAAGAATCGAGTAACATTTTTGGACAATCAGTTTCGCTAGAATTAGTTTGTAAAAATGAGAAATGAAATGTTTTGAATCCCTTGCAAGCTTCAGAATATTCCCAAATATGCAACAACATTTTTGGCGCATAATTCGGCTTTAAAATAAAAGTTTCTTGCCTGAAACACATATAAGTAAATCCATAACCTACTCATAACTTTTCTCTAATTTTTAGATTGGCCGACCGACAGTCCACCTATGCAAGTGTGGATTTTCCATAAAATCGATTAAATTATCTGAACCTTACGAAATGCTTAACTTTGTAATGGAAATGGTCTGATGCTATTTAAAGACTTAACAAACAAGACATGTCTGTGTGATTTGCAATTTCAGCATCCTTGGTAAACTGCAACGACCATGTCTAATTTCAATTTAGCAGGAGATTCAACAAACTTGGATGGCATAAACGAATTTCAAATTGGTTGCAGCTTAATTATACTTCAACAAAAGTCAATTTACCATCCCAAAATTATTTCGGTACGGCAATGCATAAAAGTATTTAAAAATTGAGAAGAAATTTACATATAAAATTTTGCTCGGTCTCGATCGACAGGTATTGAAATGCACTAAATTTGCTCACTCGCAAATTTTCCAAGGAAATTGCGTTCTTGTTATTTCTTTAAATTTGACGGTTCTATTTATTTTGAACATTTTTCTACTTTTATTCTCCACTTTGCAAATTTACTTTTAGCTTTTAGGATAAGCGGTCACAGAGAACTAAACTAAGATGAATTTTATTTTTCAATTTCTTATGGAATTAAATCGCCGCCATCCTTGCTTTTTAATTTAAATTATAAATTTAAATAGTTGCGTGAATTTGATTAGTCGATTTTTGCATTTAATTTGATTGGTTGAGCGCTGAGTTTTTGGAAAAATGTAGTTTAAGTAGAGAAAGAGTGGGTGCAATTTGATGGAGAATTTTTCATTACATCCGTGTTTTGATTTGTAAAAAATGTTGAAACAAGAAAAACCATAAGGACATTTTGTTTATATGAGCTCAAAGAGAAAAAAACGAGAGGGGAGAGGGGCAATTATTTGTTGATGAAAAACTACAGATTTTTTTGTCTTTTTTAGTTTCTACGTAATTTCAGCTGTTGGGTGAATTTTGGTTTTAGAATATATTTCGATTTCAAAGTTTTGTTTTTGCGATGCTGTGTTGATCAGATTTTGCACAAAAATTAAGAAAAACGTCACCGTCGTCAAGGGAACGGCGAAATTAACAAAAAATATGTCTTGCCCTTTTTATCGTAAAAAATTACTTTAAAAGTTATTCCACCATAAACTGATGACGCGCATGAATAGATTAACAATATTCCCTCTGTCCACTAAAATAAATTAGTTTCTATTAAACAAATGCAATTATAAAAAGATGTTGAATCAATATCAATATAAAATAAATGTATAGTTAAACTCCGGAATTGGTTTGAAAATTAATTTTTCCAAAAATGCTTTTGTTTGCTTACACCAGAGATAATTTTGCTGTCAAGCAAAATTTCAGGGGGCCGCACGAATGACCTTTCTTTAGCTCTCTTTTCAATTTTCAATAACATTTCCATTCAAAAATTTTGTGAATGACCTATTCCATAATAAGTAATTAAGCTTCTTAAAACCTTCCCCTGCATATACTCCGAGCAACATGCGTCGCCCGGAAAATCGCGCTTAAAGATGTCTGGCGCGGCGCCTATTTAGAACGTAAGTACAATTTGGTTCATCCTCCTCCTCGAGGGTTTGGTGATGTATAACGTTCTCTTGGCAGATTACTCTTAGTGGTTTGCCATTGCCTTCCGAAAGAAAAGGGTCATAATGAAGTCGGATAAATTTTGTAGCCGGGTTGGGGATCGAACTTAGGGTCTCTGGCCTGTTCAGTTCACCTCTCGAAAGACGTAGTAGTACGTACAATTTGGTTCATATTAATCATAAAACCTAATAGTTTTGAACGAGCTTTCTTTAACGCTATTTCATAATTCAACTTATTGAATCCCACGCCTACATTTTCTCCGAGCAGCATGCGTCGATCAATCAAGAAGCTTATTAAGCCGAAAAAATATATGTAGCTGGCCGCATACGGCTCGCTAGTTTGAAACCCCTGGTTTATACGATCGTGTGATTGGTACAATTCTAAAATTAAAGACGCACATAATTGGATTAACCAGATAGACCTTTTTTCCATTCAAAAAAATTAGGTTTTATTAAACAAATATGCAATTATGAAAAGATGTTGAATCTATAAATTGGGAAAATTAAGCGCATGATCATCAGATCATCTTTACACATTCAACATAAAAAAGATGTAATCGTCCAGCCATAAAAAATAAAAATCCCATTTTTGAGATTTGTAAGAAAATTGTGCTTGAATACTTTTTATTATAAATTATGTAAAACTTTCGTAATTAATAAGAATTAAAAATTTACGAGTGTTTTAATTCCAATTTTAATTAACCACAAAAACTTGAAATTTCTATTAATTTAATGTTTTCGCAACAATTGAACTTTTTAAAAGTTCAATTTTAGAGAAATAAGAAGAGCGTCTTTGATTTGTGACCATTGGACGTTCTTGAGGAGTGGGTCCAAAGCAAGGATGGACTCTTTTTAGCTCGGTCTGCGGCCTCGCACACTTCACTTTCTGCACTTGTAAAAAATTTAATTGTAAATATGAAACAAAAAATTATTTGGAGCAGTTTAATTTCTTATACTTCGGCTCCAGCTACGAACGAAAAACAGTAATTAGCAAAGAGTTCTTTCTGACTGATGTAGTCCATATTCATAAAAGTCAGAAATGCAAGAAAATTGAAGATTAAAATTACAAAATATCTTGGTAAAGAAGCCTGAAGGCCGTAGGCCGAGTTATGTTATGTGACATAAATAAGTGCGAAAGCCGCAGGCCGAGCTACATTACTCGGGAAGGAGAATTCTAACTTAAATTCCAGAGATGGTTTAAAAAGCCCTTTTTTGCTCTGCGATACTTTAGTTAATCGGTTCTAGTTACATATCCCGAACTCGAAGATATTATATTTATCAAAAAAAACTCAACAGAATTTTATAATTAGGTACATTAAAATTAGGCGATTAAAAAGCGGATGAATCACCAATACCGATCAGTTTAGCTAATAATCGATTTTCAAGTTTCCAATTTCTGAGCAAAATTCAAGCGTATTGAAGTAGATGGTGGGGGCCGATCGCGGCAACTGTAATATTACTTACGTCGTCGAGCAGTAAACATTTGGAAAATATTGCAGTTTAAGGACTTTAGCTTAAAATTGCCGAAAAAAAAAAGATCTACTGGTTGTGCTGTGCTTAGGTTAGTGTTAAAAAACGATTTTTTTATGAGAGAACTGCTAAAAGAGAGAACTGTGCGTTAAATCAATTTTAACCCTTTCCAAGTACTTTTGTGCTTAAATTTTTCAATAAAAAAGAGAGATCCATTGGTCGTGCTTAGGTTAGTGTAAAGAAACAATTTTTTTATGAGAGAACTACTAAAAGAGATAACCGTGCGTTAAATCGATTTGAACCCTTTCCAAGTATTTTTGAGCTTTTTGCCGATAAAAAAAAATTCACTGGTCGTGCTTAGGTTAGTGTTAGGAAACGATATTTTCTTTTTAAATTAATACCGCCAAAAAAGAGATTGATCTAATACTTGAAATTCTAAACATTTAGGCTCACTTTCGATCCACGTGGGTGGGACTAGCTTTATTGTTTCAGCTAATTCAATGTCGTTAAATGCCATTTCATGTAATTTTTAAGATTTTGAGAAAATTGAGAAAACCCTATTTGATTTGCTACTGCTTTTTGAACCGTTTTCTATCATTCTGTACCATGGAAATCTTTAAATTTGCAGTCCATGTTAGTAATGATCCTAGATTAATTTACCACATAAATCGAAAAAAAGAACATTAAATTAGAATAATGCAACTAGCAATTAAGATTTTTAATGAATTTTGCTTGCAGAGGGATTTAAGGTAAAATGGGCCCTATGCTCCCACAACTCACACGCCTGAGAATTGTGTCGAATCATGAATGGTTTATTGGAATGAGCAGAAAATGTTAGCTTCCTCATATGGTTTTGTCGATGCCATAAACAATCTCTTGCTCGTTAGTTTCGGATAACTAACTGTCGCTTCACGTCAAATTCCTCTCAACATTTTTTTTACCTGAAATACATAAAGCATTAACAAATTAAATTAAATAAATCGTAACCTGAATGTTCTTGCCATCGTTCAAATTTCAGGATCGGCATTTTCGGCGATGGTAAAATTTTCACCGGTGACTCCAAACAAATTTTCAACTACTGGGTTATCAAACATCAAAAATCGAACGTCTTGAGGTGAGCTTATAATCACGCTGAGCTATGAATCACAAAAAGTTAAATCAGGGATCCCATAGCTTGAAATTCATATCTTCACAGTGGAACTTTGGTCTCTTTCGGGATCGACCTTCCGGATTCTAATGATCGTGTTTTGGGATGCCATCCGAGATAAGAATATGTAAGTAACAGCTAACAAAAATTCGAACCTAGGATTTGTGCCATGTTAAGCAAATGCAATATCCATTAAAGCATCCGAAGTAAACGTTTTGTCTGGTAAGCCGTACAATATTCTGCAACTATAGAGACAATACATTACTCACCGTGTCAGTTACTAAATGCAGCTTTGGTTAAGTAACAACGTAACTGATTGGACATGTCGTATGTCGATTTACGACATGAAAGAAGCCAGCAGCCAACTGTGCATTTATCTGCCTGCGCTGAAATTAAATTTCCAAGACTCGGAACACAATTTTTTCTTTCTCTTGTCCAAAAGATGGATCCCTAAGCAATAAGGGCCGAGTGTTAACAGAACTACTATGCCAAATACAACATCCTGCCGGATATGTAAGTCGTCTGCAGCCGATTCGAAGTTTTAACATTTAACCGAATAAATCTACATCGACTGATGAGAATATATAAAACGTAAACGGTAAATACCGCGATAGTCCCGTTATTCAGTTGAAAATAACGGTAATGACTAAACAACAAGACTATCATGTAGTTCGAGGAGCGTTATCTTGCTGCTACGATAGAGTATGAAATTTGGCGAATAAAACAAATAAATATTTTGGAAGATATTTATATTTAAACTTCCAGTTCCCAATGTACATTATACAGATTTTGAATGAATTAACTAATTTACAATAGATACAACTCTGTAAGAAAACGCTCCAAAGCAAAAAGATGCCCATAACACAATCACGTCTTTACATCTATAAATTAATATTATATTCTAAATATATTATTGTCTAATATATTAACGAGCACTTAATAGAATTATAAAGAACGTTGTCTAATATTTCTTTATTTACAAGAGATGAAAGATACCTACTATGTGACGTGTTTTATATGTAAAGGTAATCTTACAGAGTTAGTGCACGTTCATTTTTTTTACATTTAACGAGGAGCGAACACAGACACAAGGGTGCAGCTAGCTAAGAAGGTCACAACACACGAGTGAGGGTAGGTATTAGTGACCCTCAATACTGGGGTCAAAATATATTTTTTCTTCAAGCTAAATTTACGAAACGATTTTCCAGTATCGAGGGTTACAAATTTAACAATACCTTCTGTTAGTGTACAATTATCCTACAATTTTCTTTTAACAACATTTACAAATGTTAGTGTGAATAACAAAATGGATCAATTGTATACAATAGAAGAATTTTAGATACATATATTGATGGTATGTATTTATAAGGAATACAATATAACATCAGTACACACATCTATTTTTGTTTGCTCCCATAATCATCGACATATTTTTGTTTCTATAAATTCAATTTACAATTTGTTAGTAGTATTAGTTATATTTATGTATGTATAATAATATAATATAGTAGGTTACTTATTTATTATTCTAATTATTGCAGATGCAAAACAAAGATTTGGGACCAAAATCTCACTTTCCTTACTAAACTGAACTACATAAATAAATTGCAACAGTTTAGATAAATACCTAGATTTGAGTCTAAATTATTGCAAATTCAGTTTATTCGAGATTCGTTGACAATGATTATTGGAGATGTAAACGTTATTGTTAACAAATTAAAGAATGGATACTTTTGGATTTGTGAACACAGATGCAGAACACCACTTATGTAACAAGTCTAATTACCTACATTTTTAATATCTCAGACACTATAAGATAAAAAATTTAACTAGATTATAATATGTATAATAACGGTTAATCTCACTTTTTCGCATCGACACTCAGAGATGCAAGAAATTTAATTAGGTACATATTATATAATTTTTAAAGAGTTCCAATTCAATTGACATGTATAAGTTAGTTGAAAGTTAACTGGTGCTACCACACTAAATCCAGATGGTTCACTGGAGCTATCTATAACCTCAAGTCCAGTATAAAATTATCTACAGACATAAATATGTTTATGACGAAAGACTTATCTTTATATTATAATCACCTATAGAGATCTTTGAAAGCCTATATAAATTTCAAACACATCCGTAACAAACTTATTGGGCTTTTTTACATTTACAATAAGCGGAAGACAGGGAGGTGTCGGCACAAGCAGACATTTATGCCGTAAAATTTTGATTTTGATCTCAAAATGCTACACCACAAAATGTCCAATTAGAAAGTGTTATTATTTAAATATTTCAATAATTAAACAAAATAATACAATTCGATTGTCTCGTTAAAAACAAATTATCTTATCTGGAAAAGGTGGGTTCAAAATTTGTTGATCTCATCCAAACCTAACGAAAGTTACCATCAGGAAATTTTAAGGCCAATAGGTGTTAAATTCTTTCTCAAGAAACGGAAAACCAAAACTGTATTTTAGACACCAAAATTTGTAAAATTATTTTTCAACCTAACCCCACTTAATTTTTCTTTTCTAAGTTAGAGCACCAATACAATAGCACAACAATCATACAACACTAAAATATCTATAGATTTCTCATTTTCTAAATTTTTTTATTAGTTGATAACCTGATAATAATTAAAAAGGCGTATCTGAAATGTTAGATGAAAATTGGAATTTTACCTTTCCAGAAACGAATCGACCTCTTTGCTGGCTGTAAAGAATCAGGAGTTCCCAAGGGCTTCGGAAACTCCTATTTCTCTACCTCAATTTGAAGTATGTTAGGTGAAAAAGTTGGCTGGATAAAAAACCTGACCACGCCGAATTCAAACAAGTGCAAGTGATGCATTTATCCCACGTATCCAGCAGTAGCTTGCCGAAGAAAGAATAAATATAGTAAATAAAGACGTGCGTAATTGAAATTGTTTACTACTATTAATTTACTACAGAATCGGGTCTCAAGTTGGGCGCCGATTCAGATATAACATGTTAATAATCTTTTCTCAAGTTTTTTTATTATTTGAAATTCCTAAAAAATTATGCAAGCCTTTATTTATAAAAATAAACTCTTATTTCTCCAGCAACCCACTGCACTCGCTGCCTTGTGAACACAGCAATACGGACGGCTAAGTTCGGACAGTAAGTTATCACTGTCAGAATTTAAAAAGAATTTATTTTGGATGGAGTGATTGACCACTTACAAGTAATCAAAGTAGCAAAAATTTTGATAGTTAAACATTGAAAGATATAATTTGGGCACATGAGGCGCGACATACAGCCCAAATTTATTTTGTTACTGTTTTAAATAGCATTACTTCAATCAATTAATTAGCCATTTTAATGGGTTCGTTGTTTTCACTCTAATCAATTAGGCGAGTAAACTTGCTCTCAACCAATCGAAGTGGATTGGTATTTTATCTTACGTGCGTGTTCTTAAATTTATTTTTAAGTTTATGTTTAATGTTAATTGAGTTCAAAACGAACAAGCCTTTTGACTTTTTGTTTCGTGGGCGAAAAGCCGCTGAAACTGTAATGAGCGCATGTGACATACAGAAGGATTTTCGTTTCAAAGGGAAAAAAACGATTGATTACAGAAAGAAATCAAATAACAAGAAATTTCTTTTATAATATTATTTAGTGAGAATCCAAAAGCATCAGCAATTAAAGAAGAATATTCAATCCACAACCGCATTTCGTAGATTAATACAAATTTTCATTATCACATTAATTTGAGACAATCCTCTGTCACTTGTATATCTCATCTATAATTTTATAAAATTTGAGGAGATGTACATGTGACAAATTTTGTTTAATTATCAAGAGTAAAAGTGTCCGTGCACTACGACGGAACGGAATTTACGTTCCGGTTACGTTCGTATCGATCAAATATTAATTTGTGGTTTTGCTTCGATCCTTTCAAAATTAGTTTTCAAAAAATAAGTAGGTCCTGGATGACCCGTTTTCTCGTGACGCGGTGATTATTTTATACGAACGTAGAAAGTAAGGTCGCGGTAGTCAAGGAAACGATGTCCTACTGCTTTCGCATAATATCCGTTCCGTGGTGGTGAACGCACACCTTGAAAGGATACTCTCAACAAGTAATTCCACATCACATTAGGTTTAATTGAAAAATAATGGAATAAAATTTCCTATTTTAGATGAAATTGGTATGAATGTATGTAAGTGAGAGTGGCGAACTGAACGGGTACGTAAGATTAGGTAGGTACTACTGGAATTTATTTTAATGTGAAAATTTTAGGCCTCTCCAAAATCTACTGATTGTGCACCTCTCTATCAAAAAACAATTCTAGCTATCACCTAACTTATCTACTTATATTTGACTATAACTATTAAAATGTTAGTTCGATTACATTTTTGTGACTTCTTGTAGCTATATTGAAAGTAGCGTATTTTGAATTTAAAGTAAAACAAGCATCTTAATTTACATCAGCGTTATTAGTTTTGTTTCCAATAAAATTACTTAAGAAGGCGCACAAAACTCAAAGACTTGCATCCTTTTATATTAAATTTAAATGCATCCTCGTAATTGTACACTACTAATATGCATACGCAAAAATTTTTAAACCAATCGTAAATATTTTATTTATCACACATTTCTGAACCCAACTCCATAATATTATTGCTACATTATTTAAATAAAACTCTTTATATCACTTATGCTACTAAATAATCAAAATTTTCACATAGAATTTTTTAAAATTGTTAACACAAAACTATATAATGTACAAATTCTTTAAAAAACATTTTAAAAAACGAATAATAATTGAGTTGAGCGGCCAAATTTCTCTAGAAGCTGAGTTTTTAGTTGCATGACCGTTCTCTTAAAAAATCTGTTGAAATAAATCCAATGTAATTAATTACTGCACATATTTTATCAGGTACAACCAACATTATAAAAGCTGACCAGAGCTCGTCTAAAACTTTGCTTCCCCTAATAGTTAAAATCAATTCAAACAGTTACGCTTTGCCAACCCGAATAAAAGTTCAAAACGTCCTTGAAATAAAGCAATCCAACAAAAAATCTATAATTAATGCGAATTTCCTCTACACATCATTGAAAATGCAAAACTGATTAGCTCTGCGGTAAAGGAAACCGTTGAAGTTTTCCGTAAAATAAAATTCTATTTGATTATGCTCGCGGGGTTGAATAATTTATCTCAGATTTATCGATTCTACAAGAAGCACCAAGAACTGGTCAGCTTTAAAAACAACTATTACAGAGCAAGCAGAAAATATGTACCTATCAAGTTTCAAATTTCATACCCCTAACCTAAAAATGTAGTTTTTACCTAATTATGATATGATTACTTGTCAGTGATTCTTTTGATTAAGTAAATCGTTCTTTTAGTAACGGTGGCGGCGCACCACAATTTCTGAAGATTACGAGAATTAATACAAGCAGCATATATCGTAAAGCAAACAAACCTTCACAGGAAAGCGTTCACCGAGAAAATCACTTCTTGCATATATCCCTGGCGGAAAGGCAAAGCGTCTTAAGCGCCATTGGCGTTAATTATCACAATAATTGTGAGTTTCATGGCGCTTAAGAGTTTTTGCCTTTCCGCCGTTAATATCTTTGTGCCAGGTTACTGCAGTTGTCATAGAGACGGTCCGTTAAGACCGTAGTAGTTAATAAGTCTCACGTTTAAAGTAAAGCAATTCTACTAATCTGTTGTTTTAGGCTACCGTTTAAGAGTCAAGTGATTGAGCTGGCGGGCTGGATAATTTTTCCAATCTGACATTTTGTCGATAACGAAAAAGCTACTTTCAGCTACCCATATTCCATTGTTATTTCAGTTACTTGGTGCCTGTTTACGCCATTTCAAACCCAAATCTTTGCGGGCTTCTACCGAGTACATGAGAAATAGAATAGAACGATCAGTTATTATTACTGAAAACGTATCTAAGCCAACCACAGGAATTCTCGTAGTTTTTCCAACCGTGAAGTGCTTTTGTGCCAGTAAGCAACCACTCCTTCCGCTTTAAGATCAATTGACGTTGAATCATCAAAAGGTCTATCAGAATAATCCCGGTCCGTCTGGGATCTTCCCTTACCTGAAGAAGACAATTCTCACGGTAATTGTCCCTAATACCGTAGCGTTATTTTTTGCGCTAAAACAGTGCCTTAGAAATAAGGGTAAGTATTACGATTTACGTATCAAACCCACGCTCTTGATCTGTTGTATGAAAGGCAGAAACTTTAACCGCATTAATGAGCTAGCTTGTAACAAAAGTCGATTTTAAAAATAAAATAAGATTATGTTTCAAATTACTAAGCTGTAAATTAGGTTAAATTAGCTTACAAGGAAAAGTGCCACCGTCATTTACCTATTTAATCCATTATTAGGCCATGAATAAAGATAGAAATTTTAAATTTATATCAGCGACACCCATGAATGGATTAACGAGATTGATGACCGTTGTGACTCTCCCCTTGTTAGCCATTAACAGTCAAAACAAAATATGAATATTGCCAAAGAAACGTTTCAAGGCGACACATAAAGATAAAACAGTTCACGCATGCGCATTGAGACATGCTGCTTATATTTATTCTCGTAGTCTAATTCTCGAGTCCACTTTAATCATAGCGACAGTATGTGCATCAAGTCTAGTAGTTAGGTTAAAAAAAAGATTCACTTATGAATAAGTCAAGAAGTTTTAAAACTTGCGCATCAGTTCCGTGAATCGATGCACGGCGAGCCGCCAGAATCCGTGAGACAGCGTATGGCACAGAAACAGCGCAAAGTAAAGGGGAGAGTTTCTCTGACGCGCGACTGGAAACCGACGGCTCACTGTGCAAATACCTCGCGAGCTGTGTTTCGCGTTGGATTGCATGTTCGAGTCAGATTCGTGAGTCAAACTTGTTTCGTCTAAATGCGCCTTAATGTTTCAACTTTTAACTTTTCCGCCGGTATTATTAAGATGGTAATGGCGACAAAAACAATTCTTTGAAATTTCATAAACAGTTGAAATAAGAAGAAAATGATATTCTATTAATTTTTATCGTTCGTTAAAAAGTTTCGGTGTAAAAATCGATTGCAGTGCCAAGAATATCTCGAAAATGTCTTGATAAATATATTTCATTTTTTAACACAATTGTAACAAATTATTTCATTTGTTTTTGAAATTCTCTTTCCATTAATTTTTCTGAATGCGGGCCTGCATTTTTGTTAACTATGTAACACCCTGTATGCTTTCAGGTGCTATTATCTATTAAATTGAATTTTTAAGAATATTTTGCGCCTGAAAGTATGCAAGGATTTTTGAAAAGACAGGTTGAGAGAAAATAGAGCGGAATCGAACAAGTAGAAGTGAGATTGAAAAGTTGGAGTAAATTCTTCTTTTTGACTTGATTGTTGATCCTATTAATTGATCAGATTTTTTGATATCTTGGTTGGATTGTCCCCTCGAGTGCACGTCAGTGATTTTCATTTTGTATTTAACATCTTTTGGCCGCAAAACTAAAAATTTATTTTGTAGGTGATATGTTTTTCATTCGTGATTTCTTATTATCAACTGGTGCCCAATTTTCATCTATCGTGGATAGTGTCACTGAAAACGCTACAAAGCTTGTCGTGGTAAATATACTAGATACTTTCTAGGACCCACAAAACGCGCAGGGCGCGACTTATACCTTTTCTTTTTTATTCTAAAAGGATCAAGTGACGTTGTAACAAACTTCACTGCCGAAGTTTGGTGCAACTATTACACTGACCCTGAATATTATTTGATTCCAAAAAGTTTGAATATTTCAACGCGACCCTGAAATTCTTGGCATCAAACGATGCAGCTAGCTGCGTGAACCAATTTTTTCACTGGAGTCTACTAACAGCCGAGATTCAAGACGGACGTAATATTAGTTGCGGATAGCAAAAGTTGGATTTTCAACTGATTCAACCGTTCATTGAACGGTGAATTATCTATCATTCAACGCAGAGTGACAATTTATTACCATTCACACGTGGTCCGTTTATTTCATCTGAGAATAATTTTTAGTTGGCGCATACTCCGCCCTTTATGCAAGCAAGTTTCATCGACGCCAACCGATTAGACTCCACTAATTACGTTATAGTGGTCTTTTATAATCCAAGAACCAAACCAAGATTTTGGATATTTATAACTTTACACCTGGCTTATTTCTCACAAGTAGTCTCCAGCGCCTCTATGCAGTTTTGCATTTCTGATTATGCTATCAACGAGTAAGATGATTTCGCTTATATGGGAGAAGCTGCAACTATCGCGTTTCATCGTTTGGAACCGAATGTCCATCGCTGATTAAGAGTAAAGTGCAAGTCTTACGGAGAGCTTGAAATAAGATATTTTTTACTTTTTAAATCGAGTGCTGTTGAGGCTATTAAGTTGACTGGAATAATAACTTAACGTCATTTTTTGTGTTTATTGTTTTGCTCAAATTATTGTATTGTTGCACGACTCACTCTAACCATTATTATTTATCATTACATCTGGTTGTTTATTCAGCCGGTGATTTATTGGGGCAACTGCCATCGACATGCAATTTCCTTTCAGAACTCACAACCCAGCTTCTCCGATAAATGGGATCGAAAGGACGACTTTTTTTAGTAGCGTTCTTTTTCTTATCGGACCTACACGCTCTGTAGTTTCAGAGGTTGGGCTTTCGATGGAATGATGACGCTACAGGTTTCATTTATTTTAGGTCGCAGAAACTTATTTTCCATTTTGGAAGTTTATTTTGTAGACTGCAAAATGAATAAAAGTTGAAAACTAAACACGTGATAAGCGTTCTTCTTTTCTTGTTTCCGTAAAATTTGATTACCACCGATCAAATCGTTTTAGGTTCACAAATTACGGTTTCGGTTTCTGTTGTGCAAATCGATGCCTGTTTTTCGTTGGGAAAATTTTAAAGCACGCTTTTCTGCATGGGTTCTGAATTCAACATTCTGAAGTTTTTTCAGAATTTTTATGTATTTGTATGCTTCATTTATCGATGAAGTCGGCATTTTAAATCCATCATCTTATGATCTACATTCGCATTAAAAGTCAGATCAATAGATTTATCCTGTTTTACGAGTATATTGAATTTGAAAGAGTTGTTTGTGACTTCAAGGGAACCTTAGAACAGTAAAGTGTTTATATTATTTACGTTCAATTACATCGTACCAAAAAAATATCAATTTTTAGTAAGAGTTTTCGTTTGTTAAGATACCTGAACATTTTCTTAACTATTGCATCAAATTTTTAGGTTCACCTTCATTTTTTATCTAATTTCAAATGTTAAAATTGCTTCTTGTGTTAATCGAATTTAAAAAAATTCAGCTACTCTTAGATTATTCTCTTCCGTAAAACCTGTCTGAGCTCCGGACCTTGGTCACAACCAAAAAGTTGCGACAGTTTAGACAGACAAATAAACTGGAGTTCGTTTATGCGGTATAACACTCCGTAAGCGTTATCATTTCAAGACTGTTTTTCATCGCCATCTTGTCTTGCCGGCGGCAACGCCGGAGGTAAAGTTACAAGAGTGCAAAATTAGTATGTTTTTAAGGAGATCTAAATTAACAAATTTATCAAGTTGTCAAACTTCCTGACTTATTTGGAATAAAGAATACTCTGGACTAATAGTTGACAGTTAAAGTGGCGTAAGTAAAATGAACGACTTGACTCTCAAAATAAATAAAAACGTGAAAATAGAATATGTACATGAATGAAACTCATTCTATAAATGGAATGAAATTGATCAAATTAACTGACCGAATGGAAAGTGGTCATTCGACGATAATTTATGTATATCAATAAAGTTGTCGCAATACTCCGAATCGGCAGAAATATGACGACCCCAGTCGCAATAATTCGATGTTTATGCGATAACATCATGAACAGTAAGTTCGGTTTTATAATCTTCTCAAAGAACAAGATTCATAGTTTTTGAATTTGCGCATTTTTGAACAACTATTATCCTTTTGAAAAAGTTTGAAAAATCTATCCTTTACAAGGAAGATTGTAATTTTAAGTAACACATTTTGTCTCGGCACATTTCCACCAAAATCAGAGCTAACGGATTAGTCTGTCTGAATCGTGACAGAATGATCCACATTTTTCTTTTGAAAACTCAGTTTTATTAAACTTTTAGAAAACATTATTCAATTGTGCGATACCTTCAAAATAAAAAACACAAACACATAAAAAAACACAAAAATTACGATGAATCACTACTGATAAGAGTCGAGCAATATTAATAATTGCAAGCTTCATAATGCAAAGTTAGCCCCATAAATATAATATTTTCCCATTATATCATTCTTTAGTAACCACTGATTAAAAATGTTTTGAGGTTATGATCCATGCAATAAGACTGTTAGAAACTTATTCATACCTAAGTTTAGAAGCCGAAGTATCCTGCTACCGTGCTTACAAGAATGACGATCAAAATGGAAACGCAGATTAAGATCATGATCTTCTTCTGCAGATTAAAGAGAATGTTAGAGTTTAGAAACCCACCAAATTAGGTGGTACATGTTCGGTCATCACAAACTCATTTTTGACCATTGCCATTTGTCACTTGTTTACTTAACAATAGAACAATCTTAACTGAATAAAAAATAATAAAAAAAATATATAAAAATAATAATTTAATAAATATACAAATAAAAATAGTTACATATTTTTTAACTACTAAATACTACACTGTTGGTGTGATTTCTTCGACTTATTATTATTATAACACATCGATTTGTTTATCCTATAGGTAGATTTTTAAAAAACAGTAACGTTCAAGCTTTCAGAAATTCTTTGGCATAAGTTAAAAGCGATAATATAAAAGAAGAAAAACTTAAACCAGGTTAAAACTGTTGTTTAAAATAGCCCCCTACCGCAGAAACTAATACATAATTTTGTGCAACAATTAAAACTAATACAAACATTTGCACAAACAAACAAATTTTCAAGCAACTCAACTAAAATCGTTTTAATTTGTTTATGCAAATGTGAACAGTATAAATTAATTTATTATCAGACCTACACACGTATATCAGGAACGTCACTAATTAGCAACTAATACGTTCACAAAAAAATTTACCATTGAGTATTGAATAAAAGAAAATTGTCGGTGGTTTAATGATAAGCAGGTTCTTTTTACTTGCAACGATGATACAGGAAAAGAATTGGAATGTGATCACGTAAGTACTTTTTGGCGACGATAAGGAGCCAAAGATGAATTTTACAATGGCAAGAAACTTCCCCATTAATTAACGACGCTTAGTCACATTATCTATGAACCATTTAGTGTCAAGTACTCAAAGAAATATTCGCTCAATAACAACCCACCAATATACTTAATATTCGGTGAATTATGAGTTGAATGCGAAAGATGAATCAGGTCGATAGTAAACACGCAAGGGTATGAAGTGATTTGTTTCGGTGGAAAAACCTGATAACTTATATAAATTTTATACATCGTTTAGAGGGTAATTTTTCCCAACTTATTTTAAGCAATGGAAGAACTGTCAGAATACTTAAATGAAAAGAATTATTGGTCACCAAATTATGACCAAGAGTTTTAGTAAGTACAGAATGCACCCCTAGAACGACACGTTGAACAAGAATTTATTAAGATTTTGCCTCATCCACTAGGCGATCTTGAAGCAACCAGATCGGCAATCTCAAAAATCTAAGAAAGCTTGGTTTAATCCGATTCTGTGATGATTATCGAAAAAAGAGATTCGTATCCGTTACCATTCGTTTCAGCCACTTTATTACGTCACTAGAAATCAAGTATACTCAGATTGCACAATCCGATTGCTTCGCAACTGAATCTCAAAGAAGCAATTTCTACCTATCGCCAGAACACATACAACGAGCTACGTTGCTGAAAAATTATTGCTATTCCATTAATTATCGATGACAAAATGAAAATAGCTACAGAGGTAAATATTAGTTAAGTAAGATTAATTGAGTGTATTTGCTTCAACTAGTTCAGTAAAAGCAAGTTTATTGGTCCCATAAATTGACCGGTACGATTGGACTTGATACAAACACACAAAAGAATGTCAAGTCATGGTCCCTTCCCTAAATATTCCATCTGAAAGGCAAACGGACACAATGCTTTAGACAAAATTTCCGTGGCACACATACATACAAATTAGTTGTTTTTTTATTGTAATGTAGAACGATGTATGATCTCCAAAAAGTCCCATTCTTACAAAACTTTCAGTACATGGCAAACTTCAAGTTTTTTTCTAAGTTTTCATGGGCTTTTGTCTGCGAGTGATGATATAGTATTCTCGTCTTTCAATGACGTAAAAAACACCAAAGAAAATATTTAAGTGGTACACACATCAATAGGTACCTCAGAAGTGAAAACTTGAAAGTTTCGATACGCGTCCTTGATGTTCAAAAAGACTTATTTTAAAAAACCTGCTTATTCTTTTAAATCTCAAGCAAAATTATTGATCAAACAAAAAAGCTATCAATAACTGGAAAGTCGTTAGTTCACAGCTGAACTTCAATTTTAAAATGTGACTACTAAATAATATTGCAATTAATTTAAAAAAATGTACAATATACATAGGTAAATATTTACAATTTTCTAAAACTATACATTGTTGTCACATTAAACTTACATAATAAGTAGAGATGTTTTGTGCTCAACATCTTCTCGAAGAAAAATAAAACAGTTACTTATTAATAATAAATCAGTCAACACAATTCTGTTTGAATTCAAAATTTTACACAATAGGCCATTTGGCTCAAAAAGATTGACTAATTTTTATCTATTACAAGTTACATTGTTTCATACGCCAATGACATAATTTTGTTGCCTAAAAACCGACTTGCAAAACGGCGGTCCTCAAATATTTTAAAGCCTCTTAATTTTGAAGTTATTCAAAAATGTAATGGCAGACAAAAAACTTTTGAGAACCACTAGTTCAGATGGATCTTGATCACGAATTGTTTTGGCCTTAACTTTGAATTCACAATCCATCTAAACATTAGGCAGTTTATAACATATCAAATTTTCTATGGAAGCATTGTACGTAAGCCTCAAGGATATATAGGGCGGTTACGAAAAATAAAGTCCAAAAATGTTGAAAAACAAAGATCTAACAGAACATTTAAATAGTAAATTTTTATAACAAACAATGAAGTTTTTCGTAACACCCTGTATATCAATTTTACTTGTTTATAATTTAGACATTAACTTATAATAATAATACACTGCATTTTCAATAAAAATATTAAACAAAACAAAAAATAACTACAAACTGGCACCTAGTGCCCCTAAAATGCGTCCAAATTTTGGGGGACTTCATGCAATTATATTGCCTATGAATACATTCACACAATCTCACATTTATTCTTTACCCTAAGGTGACTCCCAAAACAATAATCAAAATGACGAGTGCAACTACGAGGCAGATAATAATCATTATCTTTTTCTGGAAACAGAACAAAAATAAAGGTAAACAAAATTATTAATCCGTGTTATAATCCAAACAACAAACAATTAATAAACAAGCACAAAATTAAAATATAAAAACATTAAAACGTTCACATTCAAGAAAATAGTTTAGAAAAGCTTTTCGAAAAAACAAACAAGCATTTTAATTATTTATTTAATATATCCACTAGAAATATTTTTAAATCAATTTAATAAAAAAGTTAATCCACCTATAATGGACTCGCTTATAATGGACAAATTCTTTGACTAAACTTCTATTCTATAAATGTAAAAAATAATACGGTTATAATAAACTAAACGTTCGTTGAAGTCCATTATAAGCGGGTTAAACTGTACCTTTAAAAATAATTAAATATTAAAGAAAAGTTAGTAAATATATTAAATAATTTTAAAATTTGCACTTAAAGCAGAAACCTGTGTAAAATTGTAGTGATTTATGTAAATAAGTTGTGTGTATCGATTTTATTTATTTGAATATTATACAGTGTGTTTTCATTTAACCACTTTTTAAATCAGCCTGGTTCAATTCCATTATTGCATAATGGAATAAAAATAACTTAATATTTCGCTTCGATTTCACAAATCAAACCTGACACGATCACGATGTTAATCTGTTTAATTGCTTTAGTTTTGATCTTAAGATTACATTAGTAATTCATTAGTTAAAAAAATACCGCAATCAATTAGTAATTAACGCCATTAAATTACTCCTGCGGATTCGACAAGCTCACGTACGCTATAAAATTAAATTCGCGAATAAATAAACAACCGACAACGTAATTAACTTCAATACGCAAATAAAAATTTTGAATTTTAAAATGTAAACATTTCATTGACTGAGTACGTGGCCGATTGTAATTTCCACCGGTTGTCAAGGGTTGCCATAATAAATGTAAATTCTACCGACACGTCGAGCGATCGCGCGGCTCAAGAGTTTAATCTTTTAATTGCTAAGCCAGTAAGTAGTGGTTAAGTAGCTAAGAGCTTGACTAGTTTTTATTCTTCTAGCCTTCCTACACAGCTTCGCCCGATTTAAATAACTTATATCGATATTCTGTTCTTCGGTTCAGATAATAAAATTTTAGATGATATAATATTATAGCGTTGTAGTAATATTAACGTTAGTAGCTTCACCTTTAAAATGCGAATTATAAGGCTGCAGTAAAAGTTTATTATTCCATCTTTTTAAGGATCAGCATCTGTTGACCTGCAGGTATATTGATAAATAAATCATAGCCAGCGACTATGATATTTTCAACTCTTTTCATCGTTTATTTGATATTTTCCACATTTTTTTGTAGTTTGATGTGCAAAATACATCACAATACCATATTGATTTTGTAGCATCTACCGTGTTTTCCAATGTAGTAAAATTTCTTGTCATTTTACTTTATTGACTATCGGTGGAAATTACATGTAGCCGTATACATAAATTGAAACCAGCGGCGTAACTAAAATACAGTAATCGAAAAAATATTATTGAAAAACCATTCGGTACCTGTTGCGTAGAAAAACTTTTTACAGGTGAAAATTTACTACAAATTACTTTCATACGATCGTCATGTCGTGTTAAGAAGGTTTAACCGAACCCTTTACACTAGAACACGCAATAATTAAGCTAACATGAGTTACAGTTAAAATGTTTCCGTGATATGTTATTGGATCTAAATTTTTCAAAAATTCAGTCCTATAGTTTTTTTTTAAACGTAACCAAAAGAAAGAGTGGGTGTTACCCAAATACCATTAAAATTTGGTTTGAATCAAACAACAAATATAAGCCTCTGAATTCCAATTTGAGTCGATTTAAATTTCAATACCTCTGATCAATTTCGTTACGAAATGTTGCATACCTATTTCAAATACCTTAAAGCATCGATGTAAAATTTTGGTAGCTACAAGTTTCTACATAGCCAATTTGCATAAATTTCACATCAAAATCGATAAACCTTCTATCAAAGTTTTCGCGGCTTTTTATACTTTAATTGAATTACCAGAGTGTATTTTATTTCAACCAGCTTTAAAGTATACCAGGTGTCAAATTGTGTATTTTAATGTAATAATAAAAAATTATTATTAAAAAAAAACTTTAAAAATGTAATTGCTCTACAATATGAAATATTAAGCGTCATCATACTCTTGTTAGGACGCTTACATACACAGCGGCTTACAGAGCGGTTTTTGCCGAGCCGATACGTCATCCTACGACTCGGCAGAAAACGCAACAAAAGCCGCTGCGTGTGTTAGGGCCCTTAGACAATCGCCAAATAAGCTTAAACTCAAAAAAATACGCAAGCGCGCTCACAGGCGCTATTTGCATATAATTATATTTGCAAACAAAACTTTCATCCAATCAGCATCACACATTTATACGTCTTTAATAAATGAATAAATTCAATTACCTACAAGAGTATACATGAATAATTTTAGACTACTCTGCTTCGCTCTGAGCAAATTACAGAAGGCTAAAACTAATAATTAAGTATGTTTGTTTATGATGTGAATGATGTAACTGTGCACAACTGAGAAAGATGACATTGTTTAAATAAAGGAAGGCAAAAGGTAGTAAATATAGACGAAGATGGATCGACACCTACCTTACGGGCTTTCGATTGGTAAGTTTGAGCCAGCTTAATTTCACCTCGTCCCTTTTGAACGGCAACTGTTGCTTGTTCAACGTGATATTCCACTCGATCCACCATCTCGCCCTAGGAACATTTTGGAAAAGAAACGGGAAAGGAAGGGAAGTAAAGTCAAGGAAAACAGTAAGAGATACCAAAACACCGATGCAAGAGCCACACCGCAATTACGATGTATATATACAATAGTAAACAATTAGTATCATAAACAACAGTGACAAAAGGCACACAGAGTTAGTAAGTTGACCGGTTAATACATTAGTTAACATCATAAGTGCAAAAAATAAAACAGAAAAGCACATGAAATTATGGTAGTGAAACAAAATGCAAAAGGAGTAGGGGGTAAAAGGTAAATTTTCAAGGAAAAAATAAAACAAAATTAAAAGCAAGAAAACACTGTGCGTTTTTTATATAAATAAAGGAACAACTCACCCGTCTCGCTTTACTTTGATACCTAAGAGCTTTCTTGGTGTCTTGTGTAGCCGTTTGAACGTAGTCCACTGCGTGTTCAACGTGGTACTCAATACGATCTATCATTTCGCCCTACATTGCCCAGCAGTTAGAAGACATACCATTTGTTAACATTAGAAAAATAGATTTCATGCACAAGAAAAAGAAAATTAATACACAGCCAAGGGATTTATGTTAGAATTAAAACGATTTGTTATAACTAATTTTGGCGATGCGTTTAGTATATTTAGTTGTAACGTTTAGAGCAAAAAGTAATCATATCTGTATTTAGAATTTCAAAAACAATGCACTAATTAGGTGTGCGCGTTGTGAGATCATTTAAGTACGCGAGGCTTGGTATTAACAGTTTCATCCCTTTCAGACGTGGTTTCCCATGATAAATGTTTTTGTATCTCTGATTTTTGAATGCAAAAATTTCACCCCCACCCCATCTCCTTGACTTCTTACGTTCGATCTTGATTGTCAAATACAGATATGAGTAAAAAGCAGAAAAACTTGAAAAAGTTCTTATTTCTGACTTTGAAATACAATCAAAGACCTTGTAACAAGAAATTTAGCTTTAATTTTGGAAAATGAGGAATTTGAGGGTATATCGTGACTAAAATAAATAATCGAACGTAATGGTACCAAAACATTTAAAAGTTGCAGTCACAGTTTTCTTCCTTCAAGGTCTTCCATTGCTTGCAAGTTCCCATTTTATTTATTATTGTCATGCAAAGCAAAATGGAAATATAACAGATTTCCTTTAACTATGGAAACCTTGCCCAAATAAACGGCTTCCTCAATTAACCTGAATTTACTGTATTAAAAACATTTAAAAAACTTTTTGCTCTAAACATCGTTCTTCCAGAATGAAAATGTAAAAATAACCGAGTATTCACTTTTAATTGTAGATAACAAATAAATTTTTAAACAGTGGAAAATTTGAGATTAAAATTTTTCTAGTAATTAAGTCCATGATTGGACTCCAAAAGATGCAAAATTATAAGACCTGATATTCGAATATTCAAAAATATTATTTATATGAACAAAAGGAATGACGTACATGAATGGATTAACAAGATTTCACTAATGCGGGGTCAGGTTCGGTGGTAATAGGAGTTATCTATGGATCGACTGTGATAGCCACTTCCCTAATTTAGGCATTACGCATGATCAACTGTCTTTAATTTTGTTTTAATATTCACTCCGAGCAAGTTCCATACAAGTCTCCACTAGAAGGATAACTTACTGTTCTACTAATTTATACGGAGCGAACAAAGGAATGGTGAGGAGGCTTATCAGAACCTTGAATCATTGAGAGCTTAAATGAGCTGGGTGAAACTAATTCTTACACGAACAGCAATATCTGAACTATCGTACAAAAAAGGCCCTGAAACGAACAGAAACCTTGGTGTCCAAAGGACTCACTCCAAAAAGAATACAAAATAACCACAACTTGGGTTTCCGGGTTGAATTACTTTTATGACTTTACTATATGACGGCCAAAATAAAATAAGACTCTAACGGATGAGTAATTCCTCATGTAGCAAGAGGTATTTATTAACAGATCATTTGCTTCTGCTCATCAAAGAGTCGGACTCGTAGTAGCTGTGGTCGCAAACACTAACTAGATAAGAACACGTAATGGAAAAAAATGTTCTAAGCTAATCTAGAGGGGTACCAAAAACCAGCATAGTCTAGCCAGTGCTAGTGTAAAAATAAAACTATCCCAAGAAGATTTGACTGTCAAAATCTGGTAATTAGAAAAGTTGTCGGGTTCTAAACCTAGAATCCTAGAAGACCTCATAGCCAAAGATAAATGGGTAATTTTTTATATAACACTTAAGACTCTGTTTCACTCTCGGTTTCACTAATCCAATGGGAATCTCGTTAATCTATTCATTTGCGTCGTGCTTATAATAATTTTCAAAATCGATTTTCTCGAATGCAATAATTGAAACAGCAATAACGGTAAACGTTCGAATTTGGTTGTTACGTCATCACACGTAAGCACCACCATTGGTTACCCAACCAAAATAGCTTTCGTGATTGGTTAGAACGACGAACACGCAAATTTGAAGTTTTATACTGTAGATTTAAATTTTGTAATACTCGATTATTTTTGACATCCATTGAATTTGATTAATCGCTATTCGTGATATTAGTTATCATTCACATTTTTATAAAGAAAAAAGTACCCACTATATTAAAAAGCAATAAAAAGCTGTCCTGCTGGGTTGAAGAGTATCGACGTATGGCTCTCATTTTATCACAAATTAAAATAAAAATAAAACATTACATAATAACCAATGTATCTCGATGTACTATTTAAACGCACCCGAAAATGTACAACATTTTTCAGTAATTTGCAAATATTATTTTTGTATTTTTAAATGAAAACAAAAAGAATTGAAGCGAAGAGTGGCTTTTATTAAAAAACGAGTAAATAGAATTTTCAATTATGGTGGAAACAAAATATTTAGAAATCGAGATAAACTGATTAATTAAAATAAAATCAAATAATAGAATTACATCAGTGCTTCTCAACACGTAAAAATTTTCAGCTAAAAATAATTATCATTATTTCAGTACAATTGAAAACCGCATTTCAGTATATCAAATTTATTGAAATAACAATTAAATTAACATTCAAGTCAACCCTTTATTTTAATTCATGAAACTATGATTTTAAATTACTGCAGAGTTAATTATATTTTCATTTGTTTGTCCAAACAATCAAGATCCAAAATGTTTAATTTTGCAGTGTGACAAAATCACTCCACCTTTGGTGTCGTCATTTTTTTTTTTTTTGGACAAAACTATGGTTGAATAAAACGCTAACTTGAAAAACTGACTAAAACTTCATGGTCGGTTTCAAAACCGATAATTAAAATATAATCACTGATTAACTATATCGAACCAATAGAAACCGTTTATCGTTTCTGAAATCGGCCACCAAAGTTTTTGAAGGCGTTGATTATGAATCCAAAGTATGCGGTCGACTTTATGTCAAAAAGATATGAAATTTCGATCTAAATCTTTCTTAGGTTGCTAAAAGTGCGGTCTAATCTAAAATACAATTGACGCTTTCTGAATTAAAGCTGAAAATGACGTAGAACAGGAAGACAAAAATATTGAGAAACACTGATTACACAGTGCGTTTTCTTCACATGGAAACGCTAAATTATCTGTGAATTACGTTTCAGTTTCTTGGAGCTCTTCAAACGCCAATTTCTCTTTGAATTTTAAAAGTAAGAAAGAAAACAATAAAATCAATGTAAAAATGTTTTCATGTGAAAAAAACCAGACTGTAAACTAGCAAATAAAAATAATACGTTTCCACGTCAATATTCCATCATCATTGAGGATATAATTGACGTAGAAAACAAGGGCAACAACGATGATTGCAAAATTATCCTGATCACACAAAGTAATACCTGATTTTCAACTAGCATCGCCATGTCCATAAACATATCATGGAGTTCCCTGATAGAATTTTCTAATTTGATGATATCAGCATGTCTTGCTTCAATATCTGCTAAGGTTTGCTTTGCTTGTTGTGTTTCCATTATAATCTAAGCATATGAAAAAGAAATAGTAAAAGTAATAATCTCGATAGGGGTGTCAACTTACACCTTGGGTGAACACAGCTGGATTTCCTTGTTCTAACATCTCTTCCAATTCCTCATTTGTTGTTTGCCTACCAGCTAAAAGATATCAACGTCAACTTGAGTATCTCCCAATTAATTATTATTCAGACTTACTGATTTCTAACTGTCTTTGTATTCTCCCTTTACATCTCTCTCTATAATCCGTTTGCGTTCGATTATATTCCGTCATTACTTCTACAAATTTTCGAGATAACGTTGAATGTTGCGTCTTCCGTATCCGCAAATCAGCGGAAGATTTGTTGGTTTGTTCTTCTTGTTCTATACTTTGTTCTATCACTGTGATACAAAAATAGAAATAGCAATTACATCGTTTTATTGTAAAAATGCTGAAAACTTTCTTAATTTTCAATAATTGAACCAAAACTAAGAAATAAACAGGAAGTAAAACTCAAAGTTGCTCGCAAGTAATAATAGGAAAAGTTTTTACAATTATACCAATAATAGAATTTCGTGATCAGAAATTGTTTAGCGATTGAGGTTAAGAAAAAAAAGTTTTCCCGATTTTTATTGTGCAAAAAATGATGGAAAGGATACTTGACCACCCTGTGATTCTTCAGATGTAACAATTTCTTTAAAAAAACTTAAACTTTACACCAAAAACTTAAAAGTACATTTAACGACAACTTAAAGTAAGACAAAAACAATTTTCGAAAACTACGACATATAAAATAGTAATACATACCCTTTAACTTGGCACGGACTTTATTGGCAGTTTTTTTTATGTCAGCCATGAGGTCTTCGAGTTCTTGTTTTGTTTCTGCAAAAATAAAATACAATTTTTAGTTAGTTTTCGATGAAAGGATGATATAAATTTCAAAAGGAAATGAACCTTGCTCGGAGGTAATTCATATCTTTTGGAAGTATAATTTTTCATTTCAAATTTGTAAATACTAAGATGTAAGCGATGCTTCTCGTCTACAAGAAAGTGTAACGAAGCTGTGATTGATGAGCTAATCCAAATTGAAAAAGTGGATGACTCCAATATAAAGCTATTAAAATAAAGCTCAATCAATAACCGATATGTTCTAAGTATGTACATAAGTAGGTACATGAATCTTTTACACTGTTACAATTTTACACTTTGTTACATCCCCTTTAAATCGAAAATTGCAGTGTTTTGGTTTTTACGTGGGTATAAATCCCAAAACATGATAAATAGAAATAAAAGATGTCGAGAATCAAAAACTACATCATGCTATTGTAACTTTTGAAGTTATGTAATCGAAACTCGGGTAAATTTTACGTAACTTTCAAGGAGATGGTCTTATATTGGAATATGTGTAGATCATAATTAGAACTTCATCAAGTTCAAAATTAAAAACTCACTGTTCGAACACTTTTAAATACAAATGCCGGTGATATAGTGAGAGACTAAACACCTTCTTCACGTCGCCATGTACAGTGGAAATTATGCGCATGAATGGATTAACGAGATTCCCACAGTTTTATTAATACACTAAATTAACGTTTACTGATCGAATCAAATCGAGAGTAATAAATCAATGAGAATCTCGTTAATCCATTCATAAAAGTAACGTTAAATAAAATTATCTTTGATAGTTAAATTTAATATAATATTATCACCGGTCTTCAGGAAATAGTAACCTTAAAACTATAAAGTTATGAGATAGGAGTATATGATATTGATCCCTCAGAAAGATAATTTCCAACTGCCAAATAATTGCAATTAATGTCAAGACAGTCGGTAGTTCAGCATGTTTCCATTCGTAATGCTGTAATTGATTTGTCCATAATAATGGAATTTAAATTGGCCCTAAATAAAATATTAACCACAAATCAATAACCACAAAGCATCTACAGAATTAAGCAACATTAAACCTAACAATTGGGTTAAAAGTGGATTATTTAATTATACAACTCAAAATAGTTTTACTAACCAAATTAGTACGCACGTTATGTATTACCTACAATTTGATATGTAATAATAATTATTATGTTTATTATAATATTTGTTATTCATGTTAATAATAATTATGGGTGGGTTGTAAATGCCAGAAAGCACGAGGAAGTGTGGGTGTGAAAAGCATCAACTAAATCTTGGAAATGTTATATGTATATAATCTCGACGTAAAAGGAAATATCGGTAATCTGTTACGTATGTCGACGTATGTCAAATATGGTCAAGTGGTTCTAAATATAACCAATAACTCTATTCAAATAAAACATCAAAATGAAAAGGCAGCGGATATATCAATGTAAACATGAAACAACTTCCAACCTCATCAGCAGCGTTTCCTAACGATTTCATTAATTAAATTAATGTGATTCGGATTTTCGGCTTTGTTTATTTTTGCTCCTTCTTCTATATTTTTTCGCCATTTAAATTTTTTAATATTGAAAGCAATTTGATAAGTAGCACGCGATGGTAATGAATCAGATCAGCAACTGATATGCTGATGGTATCATCACTCAAAATCCTTTTGATGTAGGAAGAGTGTAAAACTAGCTTCATAAACACTCATCCAAGAAATACCGTGATGGAAAAACAGAAGGAAGTAATTCTCAAAGCGCCATTGTAATGAAATTCTCTTTATCAGCTGAATTAAAAGCAAAGCAGTTCATTAGTTTTATAATATTCTCTTTTCGAAGATGCAAAAATAAACCAATAGAGCTACTATTTTATAGTACAGTGGTACCTAATCTTGTTAAAACCACGAAAACATGGATCACAGCATTTCTTGTTGTGAATAGCACGGGTGACGTCATAAAAAAATTTATAAATGTTTTATGACCATTTTGTTTGAGAGCAAGTGCTCATAAGCATACTAAATATCCGCTCATCTTATGTGACAATGACTCGCATGTCAAATGTCAAAATTGTACATTGTCATGTCAAAAGTTCAATTGAATATCGTCAAGTTATTCTAGTTGATGATAATTTTGTACAATTATGTGGACAGTAAATACTTAGGCTGAAGAGTTTTCTTCGTGTGATAAGAATTGCTTTTCCTGTTCATTTCATAGCAACGCATTCTTGACATTGCCAGTATCGTGTATCAAATTTAGATACAAATGCATGGAAATTACAATGTTATTTTATGAATTTAACTTAATAAATATTACGTAATATCAAGTTTTCTTTTAGTAAATTTAGCTTTAACCAAAAATATGCATTATGCTTTTCAGTAAGAGCACTTGAGCTAAAGCTTTCGTGCCATGCTATAACACCTGTCATAATTTTATCCAAAATTTTGTTAAGTGTCATACACAAGATTTATGTAAAAAATTTATCAAGATTTACTGCATGACACTTGTCAACGGTTTAAAAAAAAGTTATTTGTGCTTTCAGAACATTTTGCATAGCACTTTTTACTGTACGGAATCGTGGGAAGGTGGCAAAATTTTCAGTTTTCTGTGTATTATTTGATCTATGATCACTGATCACGATTCAGAAAGGAAAATCCATTTTTTTTTGTTATTAAAATCTAAACTCCAATTGACAAGTAAGTCAAGTAATAATGTGTAAAGACCATCGATTTAAATTGTTACTCCAACTCTCCGCGTTACATTAACAAAATATTTTTGCCACTTTTCATGAGGCAGACGAGTAGAATAATCCAATAAAATTTTCTATACTATAAAAATTATTTTGAAATGTTAAATTATTAACTCGTTGAATTAAATAATATTTAAACTTTAAAATATCGAGTTATTTAAAAATTAAAAATTAATTAAACAATTTATTGATTATTTTTAATTTTTAAATAACTCGATATTTTAAAGTTTAAATACTATTATTTAAAAATTATTTTAGTTTAATTTTAACTAAAAAATTAAATAGGAAAAGCTCTTATTTGATTTTTTTCACGGGAGGAAAATGTCGGATTTTACAAGACTTTGTCGAAGACCTCTTCTAGTACACCGGAAGTTAATTATTGCACTTCCTTTAGAGTGCACTTTTGTCACACAGACACTTTATGTCATTTTTAAATTTAAAACTCGACGTTTTCCAACTTCTTTTTCGAAAACTGAACAATAAAAGGAAATTTCAGAGAGACTATCGATACCTTCCAATAATAATAATATATTGAGATATAGTAGAAGAATAAATAAAATGCAAGTGAGCGGGTAGTATTTACGTGATCTCAAGCTATAATAGAGAAGATATAGTACGTTAGAAGATGAGACTTTTATTTTGTGGAAGAATCCATCCAACTTTTTACATAGCCCGTTCTTTGGTTATATGGTCATAAAACCATAAAAACATCCAGAAAACAAGCTAATTTGAACATATTACTTTTTGTAACAAAAACCTTGGAGCAGATTAAAGAAAAATGTTTACAATACTTTACAGCTAGCCCAAAATTTACTTCCAGATTTGTTAGGATTAGTTATACAACAAGAGTCCATTTCCGTTACAAAAGCACTAACGTAGAACCAGGAAATAATAAATTGCTGAATATTAAACCTCAAATCAGAGTACCTACCATCAAAACACTGCGGGAAATTAATAAGTTGAACCTCGCCGAATTAATTGAAAACATGAATTTTAAATATTTCCCTGGTACAAGTTCAAGTTATTATTTTACACCAGTGAAAGCAAATTTTACGATTGCTCCAATTTTTCAGCCGCGTTAGCTGTATTTATTGCACCATTATGTTGTTATCTCTAAAATATTTTACCTTACACGTTACTTCAAAAACTCCTATAAAATATGGATTTATGTAACTATTTCATGTAAATAGAGCCATAAAGTAAAGCAACTAAAATAACCTGAAAGAATTACATACCGGGTGCTGAATGAGTTAGGCGAACATAGGATATTAACATGTAAAAACTTATTTTTGCAAATTCCTGCTTCCCTAATTATTTTAGAGAAAAATTGAAAGACACAAATGTAATGTAGAAATATAAACTACGAATGATAAGAGCATTAGATTTTACTTAGCTTTTACGTAAATGGTTAAAAAATTCTTTTGAAATTGTTAAAACTTTTATTTATCAGACTTGCCATGGAAGTTTCCGAGGTAATTATTTTTGATAAGTAATAAAAAACAATTGCACGTTGTTGACAGTTTTGCACTTTATTAAATTTCAATTTCATAAAATGGAATATTACCTTGGAAACTTATACATAGCCAGTTTGATAAATAAAAATTTTAACAATTTCAAAAGATTTTTTGATCATTTACGTAAAAGCTAGATAAAATCTAATGCTCTTATCATTCGTAGTTTATATTTCTACATCATATTTGTATCTTTCAATTTTTCTCTAAAATAATTAGGAAAGCAGGAATTTGCAAAAATAACTTTTTACATGTTAATATCCTATGTTCGCCTAACTCATTCAGCACCCGGTATAAAGCGTGGCTTCGAATTACAATTTTCATGAAAAACCCAATTCAAATTAATCATTGGAAGGTGCAATGTAAAAGCTAATATGTATTATTCTGGATTATAAAACTTGAAGTGGATGGATCTCGGTATCGCATTTTATCAAACAGAGTAATTAGTTTAACGACTTCCCGGACGAGTAGTCTGATTGATTTTATAGATTTCGAGTCTTTTCGTGGTCTCAGTGATCACATAATCTCAGCTTT
The DNA here is from genome assembly GCA_905340355.1 of Rhagonycha fulva. Taxonomy (NCBI): domain Eukaryota; kingdom Metazoa; phylum Arthropoda; class Insecta; order Coleoptera; family Cantharidae; genus Rhagonycha; species Rhagonycha fulva. Next base: position 10,244,899 of record HG996559.1, read on the forward strand.
CCATTAATTAGGAAATATTCTCTTAAATAAAGCAGAACACAATAAAACCTCCTACGAAGATCTGCATATTTTGTGAAGCAATGATTAATTCCATACGGAAAACAGGATCGCTCTTAAAACGATTAAGGAAACGCATTATTTTGATTCACTGTGGATGAAAATCCATTGGGGAAAACTTTTTTTGACGAGTCTCATTAGGAGGTTTTTAGTGCAAATTAAAAGTCGAGGTGTGTAAGTTTCTATGTAGGATACTTCAAATTACGTAGTTTGCGTAATTCTAGTTTAATTTTAATGCATCGGTAATTTCAATTAATAAGGTAAAAAAATTATTTTCCTCAAATTATTCACTTCTAGTGGCTAAATATGTCGAAGCTTCACTACATTGGGTAATGTTGCGAGCTTTTCTAATCGCATGAGTTAACCGCGTTACAGTTCTACAAAATTAAGGATAAAATTTACCCCAAGCAACGTTTGTTTTTGAATGAAAGATTTGTATATAAAACATAAAAAGTATTAGAAGTTTGCTGAAAATGCTATACCAGAGGTTTTCAACCGGTTCGACAAACTGTCAGAGGACAGGTGCTCGAAAATGCAGAAAATATTTTTTACATCTTTATCCTCGAGGATTCATAAAAAAACCTATAAATATATTTTTAAGATGTTTAGGTTGGTCATAAATAAACAAAACAATCATAATTAGGTTACATAAGTTGCAGACCGTCGCATGACGCATGCCTGTAATCGTAATAAATTTTCTCTATATGTATTTATTTTTTGGGTTTTCAAAATAAAATTTTTTCCAAGCATTTAATTTCTTTAGTTTTCTTCCACGTCGCGTCGACAAAAGGCTAATAAATTTACTAGTTACGACTTTTGAGACACTTCCATATGTGAAAATTAAGGAACTTGAGAACTAAATTAATTAGCACTCCCGGAATTGGGAAACAACATCATAAATTGAACGGAAGAATTGAATCCTTAAAATTGATTCTGAACAGCAGTTCTTGAGGAGTTCATTTTGTGCTTGCTATGTGTAGCTGTACAAAATACAAACAGTAAATTTTGTTTTACACAAAGTTTTTTAGTGTAATTGTGTAGGAAGTATTTATGTGGAATTGTGTGAACCATATGAACATCAATGTTCATGCAATAAAAATAACTTTCAACCGTAAAACCGTATAATCTCCTCTTTTTAATCTGCATGAAAGAGTCAATCACTTCCCATTTATATAAGATGACACTTGTACCGAAGCCCATAAATCTTTTATCTGCTCAGTAACTGCCCTTTCACAATAGTGTTGATGTTAACAATGGAAATGTTAGCCATGGTATTAAAATAAAAATTTCAAATTTCGCGCTCAAATGATCGCAGTACTTTTCATGAGTTGTCCACTTGTAACAGTAACTTGTTACAAATTTGAGAGGTATCAATGGAAAAAATGCATCTAGATTTCCATTATACCCCTATCAGTCTCTGTGTGTCTCTTTTTCAGTTGGGTGAATTATATATTTAATTTTTGAAATGTTATTTGCAGATTTTCTTTGTTACTCAAATATGAACGTTAATTTGTGCGCGTCGTGAGGTCATTTAGTAATCATTACACCAAGTAGTAAAAAAAAGTTGGGAACCCCTGTACTACACGATTAACTCCGAATTCTCCCTTTAATAAAAAAGTAACAACGAAAATTATGCATACTCGTCATCCTCGACAACTTTATTTGTCGTGGTCCTTAAAAAGCTCCAGTTTTACATAAAGAATATGCACGAGATTTAAAATTCATACTTGGCTTGATAAAAATTTGGATTCACGTGGAGGAGAAAATTTATTTTTCGGGTAAATGGGTTTCTTTTTAGCAGCTGCTATTAAAATTTGAAATTTCAACAAGAGGATATAAATACATATTGAATATTGGAAAGTAATAAATTTAAAGTAAAAAGAAAAGAAAATGTTCGATCTTATATCGGTATTCTTATAAATAAAAAATTGGGTTTCAAAAACAAAACTTGAGCTTAGCTTTACATATAAATTTTATTTTATTCGATTTTTAGAGGTTGATATTTACCGTTGATTGACAAAAACGTCGATGTCGGAGAAAAAGTGAATGACACAAAAACAAATCCTTTTGCAGGAAGTTGCTCGAAAATTTTCAGATGCAATGAAATGAAAGTTCTAACGTAAATCGGAGTTTAACACCAATTCAAAAATGTTGGGTTAAAAAAATATCGATCGGTTATTTACTTAATTAAAGGTAATTTAGTCTAATAATCATGAAATTGACCTACTATCAGATGAACCGCACGTTAGTAGAAAGGTTCAGGGTTCGGCATTTAACTTTCTTTAAGGTCTGGTAGATCCGATTACTATTTAAAATTTCGAGAAAATAAAAAGTTAACAGCACAACCTAAATATGAATGAAATAAATGATCCTGGAAATAAAACGAATTTGTTATATCAGCATTTCTAAATCCCTTAAAATCCTCGAACAGGAGATACTTCTGAAGAGTTTTAATGGTTGCACGTATTTCACCACAAAATGAAACCCAATTGCATTGTAATGCACAGCTCAAAATATAATTTCGGTTAAAACATTACAAATTCTACAAAATTTTGAGAGTATAACCTCCTCACTAATTAAAACCTTTTACAGTACATGGCCATGGGTGCACACGTTAAAGATAAGAATTACACTCTAGAGGACAGCCTAATTTTACTGAATTTAAATTTATGCGTTGTCCTTGTAAAATATTCCACAATGATAAAACAAAACAATGTCGCTAAAAATGATACAGGTTAACAATTTATTTAAATTACCCATATTATACACAAATACCTTGATTTCAAGTGTTGTACTTAACACAATTATAGTAATAAACTCCTTAATAAAGATATTTTGCTTATCCTTTTATCATAACTTACAACGAAAAAATTAATTTAATTGAAACGTCGGCATGACCGTGTGTAGGCACCTTTACTTCCCTATATCGGCGTGTATGTATCTAGCTTAACGTGGAATCCAAATCATGATACACGAACGTGTAAGTATAAGTGATAAACGTCCAATTTAGAAATTGAAAAAATCAATTTAAAAATTTTCGCTTGAGCAGCTTAACATTTACATTTAAAAATAAGCCGCTCTGTGAAAGAAAATCTACTTTTTTGTCAGGTGATATTTCCCACAATTTTCTACCTTGTATTTTATAACAAAGTTTTCGAATTTATATGTTAATTAAACGAAGGAAGTCATGAAAAATGGAAAAAATTAATTGAATCGTATATACAACAGTGGATTTAATACATTTTTGTGATATTTAAATAAGCAGGGAAACAAATATCTTCCAAACTCAGTCATGTGTTCAAAATATTATGAAAAATGTTCGCAACAGGTCCCTTAAATTTAGGTCACAATAAATTTCACTCTCAAAATTTCTTCTTTAAATATAAAATCGTCCAGTTAAAGAATTACAATCTAAATTTTATAAATTAGTCTCATTTTAAAATAATAAATCAGTAAAAAAGAACGTCACGTAAACCCTTCGTTATGAAAGGGTTAATCTACAAAATAAAAACATAACCAAATGGTTCCACAATTTATTAATTTTTTGTTTGAAAAGTTTAAACAAGCTTAAAGTATTCGAAAAAAAGTTAACCTATTAATTAAAAACAACTTAAATTATTCGAGTTTCAGGTGGTAACGAATTTTTCAACTTACTAATTCAAATTGCGCACATTTATTGATTTGTTTAAATTGGTAGCGTGGTTAAAAAATTTCCTTTCTTTGGAGGCGTTCAACCTCTCTGACAAATCAAGCGCTACGTTCTTAATAATACGCGATGAAAATTTACCTCGCAAGTGGTTTTTAAACAAAAATTTAATTCAAATACTTTTTATTGAATCATAACGTAATTGTATTTCCGTCAAAAATGATAATTTGTACGAGTTATGAAATGTTAAGGTAGAAACATGCCGCAAATCCGCTTGCGGTCGATGTCAAGGTCGCAGTATCGATGTTACTTCTATGTAAAGCAATCCTGCTTATTTAAATTCACCCTCACCGTACATCGTTGGTATGTGCGGTTACATTTAAATAAACAGAATTGTTTTACATTGTCTCTGTGACTCGAGTGATACACGAGATTAAAAAGTAAAGGACGATGCGATGAAGGCCCGATTGATTATTATTACAAATATGTGGTACCTGCAAAAAAAATGTATATAGGTACCAGCACTCATCAGTGCGTCTAAAAATTGACAATGATCTAAATATAAATTTCAGTAGAACTAATAATGCAGGTGAATTACCAGAAGGAAATTGATCAGCACATTGTGCAATAATGGGCAGTTTAAGTAATAATTGCCGAGTATAATATGTTATTAAAATTTTTTATGCTTTGTTTAAGCTAATTTTAATCGCTAGCTGTACATTAAATGAATGCTTGTACTCCTAAACAATAAGAACGTCAAAATCATAATATTCTTATGCTTATCTTCTACAATTCAAAATCTGACAAACATCCTATAAAATAAGAAACCAATTGTTTGGGTTCTTGTGGTACATTATAAATCAATTGCACAATTTTACTTGTTCATCAAAATGATAACTCGAAAGTATAAGCAATGCTGAGATTCCGAAGAAAGTGGTTGAAACCGAGTCTTGACTGCTACAACTAAAATTAATTATTTACAGTGGTATTGGATAATTCATCTTGACTGGATATTAAAACAAATTTTAAAACTTTACACTAAGTTTATTGAGCAAGATGGACAGCTTCCCTATCTGTGTTACCAGTTGTGCAAAGATATGTGAACTTCAGAACTTTGAAAGATGACGTTTCCGGTAAACTATTTAATTTAATTAACTGCGTTCAATACGTTTACTATCAAGTTGAAGCTGGTATAACCGCTATTATTTTTAATTTTAGATTAGAAAAATGATGTTTAAATTTAGAGACCGAAATAGCAACCATTGGTATTTTGCTATTTGGTTGCTAAACGTCATGTTTAGCCAACAATTGGAGTTTACTTGAAAAATTTTTACTTTGTTTTTCACTCTGTGAGCCTACAATTAATAACAGGATTTATTTCAACTGCAACTAAAGTAAATTTCGTTAATCCGCTCATGCGCATCATCAATTAGCGTAGGTATCTGCATGCTAAGTGTAAGTAAATTATTGTTGATACCAAAACTTTCCCAAAAATATACTAATTCCTCTATTATATTGATTACTATCAAATTTTCACTGAAAGACGCGATATTATGTTTTCCGTCCTTGAATCTTTTTATGATTTTGCTCCTTGAATTGATTAAGTTAGAAACTAAGCTCTACATAAATTTATTGTAGTTCAATTAGTGTGGGCGTCATTTCACATGTCTATTCCGTCAAGATTTTAAGAATATTGAACTTGAATTCATTTTAAATTATTAACTAATTAAAGAAGTTATTCACAACAGTTAAAAAAATGTAAAACCTAAATGATAGTAATAATCTAATAATTAACCTTTAGTTAATAATTGTTATCAGCATAGTATATGTGTAGATGGAATGGAATGATAAAGATAAAATTGTATTCTGGTATACCGAAAGCGTTTACTCAATTTCAGTGTTTCTATTTAAATCTAAACACAATCTTAACAAAATCGATAACATTACAATGTGTCAGTCAGAGTGTATAGGAACCAATAAATTCTAAACTAATGTCTGCGTGTTGTAAAGGTACATTTTGAAAGAAGTTATCTTGTTTACCTATAATTACGGTTTTGTGCATTAGTTTACATAATTAATTTTGCACAATTTAACAATACAACAAATAATAATTTACATTCTACTTATTGGTTACAATATTCGTCGATTATTATCAAATTCATTCATTTTAAATTATTGTACAATATTTCAAAATCATTTCATTAAACAAAGAGAGTTCCCGAGTCTTGACTTGGCACTTAAAAAAAGAATGGATACGCACAATATGAACGATGTTGAGCCATAAAAGGCCTTCACCCTCGCCCAATATGTCATCGTTAAAGCTAAACGGACACCGAATTTCAAGCTATAAGTAACCAAACTACAATTTGTGAACTATGCTAAGCTTTTTTTTTGGGCGACACCAACGAAGCTCTAAAGACAGAGCTATGCATACGTTAAACATAAAATAACCACTTTTCTTATTGCTATAAGCTAAAATTCCAAAGTAATAAAACATTCTTGTAATTTCAAAATTGGTCTAGACTTGAAAGAATTTGTACGGTAGGGCAAATCTAGGTTGGCACTTGAGAATTTAAAATGCGTCAAGGAAAAACGAAGCAAGTATTCGGAAAATTTATTCCTATTTCCTATTTCTATCGAAAAGTTTTGAACATTTTTACGCAATTGAAATTCTTTTCTAGATTTACGCTACTGTACGCAAAACCTTAGAAACGCAAACAAATGCCCATGTACTTTGCTCTTAAATAAACAAATTTTATGCTGAAGGTAAAACCGTCGATGGAATCGACACTATATATTTTAAAATTGCTCGTTGACGTAACAATTTCAAGCAAAAATAATTCAAGTTGCTGTTAAAAAATATTCTCTCTAAAAATGTTATAACTTTAACCTACTTCAATTTTAACAATTTTAAAATTATAAACGTTAAGCCCTGTTCACATCGAGATTAGTAGTTGTTTTATGTTTTATGGTAAAAGCTTTCAAGAACCAATCAAATTGAAATATAACTATGCTTTAAATTGATTGGCTGGTTATATAAGTAAATCCTTATATTGTAATATTTAACTAATAATTAATTGCTTTTTTAAATTTAATTTTCAATTTAACAATTACGTGTACGTTGTACACTGTTTCAAGTTTGTCCTGTAATAAAACTAACCCTCGGTCTGATCTCTGATTAGTTCATTCATTTATTATCAAAGTAATAAAATTTAAATGAAAAGCATAGTAATCCAGTTTTACCCAACAAGGAATTAAAATGGTAATAGTTTTCATTAACGATGTGTTATTATGAAATTTGACACCTACATACTTACTGTTTTATTGCCTGATAATTAATGTAGCATTTAAATGCTAGTTTGTGCCTGATGTAGATTATACAATTTAATTATTATTAGCAGATTATTAAATTAATTTTATGTAAATCATTTGTTAGATAAAATTTTTTTCACCGTAATATGCAAAAAAAAAATTAATCAAGTTTTCGGTGTCCGCTTACCTTAATATTGAGATATTCATAAATTTAGAAATATTACGAGTTATAAATTAAAAATAATTTTTAATTGAAATTAACTGATTTGACAAATTGCTGTATTTGCTTGTGCCTTAATTAACGTAATAAGAAACTCCAATACCAAAAGGTAAAACAGAATAATTGGGCGACGATTATTAGCGAACGCCAACTGCGAAGAAAAATATTTTCGTAACCCTCCTCTTGTTCACAAAAAGATAATTTTCCGTATAGCTGGGCAAATATAACAAAGTTAAGTAATGTTCTAACAAAATTAATTAGCAGTAATTTTAAGTAGTAATTAGAAAAAATGACAATTAACAAATTTTCGATGACATCAAAAATTTGTGTTCAACCAATACTTAACGCTCTACCTCGTCTATTGAAATTTGATAAAAAAAAAGTAGTTAAACACTTAAATTAAATAATGAACTGTTAAAATTAGAAATAATAAATTCAAAGATTAAATTTTAAAAAAATGGAATCTAATTTGGAATAATGGAATTTTAACTAAAATTTAATAGAATCTTCCACTTATCACACAAATATTAATTACATGCCAAATTTTAATATTTCATGGAGCTTCTTGTCGTGCTTATACTGAAAAATCACCAACACGACTCACAATCGGTGAGCTTGGGTGTGTTTTTGGGGTTGCTAATCACGAAGGAGAGAACGTTACGAATAGATTACTATAAAAAATAAAACCTTCTTAACGAAAATGCTCAGAATAGATTCGCAGATAACCAAAGAATGCATTTCCGTTGACATCTAAAAATCGATTATTATACTTCCTCTGCATTATAGTAGGTAGAGGAAGCAAAAAATAAAATTATGCGATTAGCTAGTTTAAATATTCTCCAATGTAAAGCACATATTAAATGAATACACCGATATTCCATTTGCTAGTAAACAATGAACCCTCTCTTAAGTTAAAGCCTTAAATGAGATCGAAAAACCCTCATGAGAGTAAGAACGAACAAGAATTTTCTATTTAGGATTATTTAAATTTGGTTAGAAAATTCATTACGTTACATGGCTTTATAAATATATGAATATTGTAATAGTAAAGTGTAAAATTGGGAATGAAATTTTGTGTTGAAAACTTTGCGTCTAGCGACTTAGAATCAAGTGAAAAACGCCGACATGGGGTAAATAAAGTGGCAAAAAAGAAAATCTTGGTTTACAACAATGAAAAATTAAGTCAAAGGGAAAATATTAATTTCTGCATACGCATAACTGACGATCCATTTACATCGCTAATGGCGAAAAGCGGTGGTATATATAGCGATTTTAGCGCATTTTTAAAAGGGTAGAAAATTTTAAGGTCTTCAATTAGTTCTAATCCAAATTGAAATCTGAATTTTACCTTTTTCGCAAATAAAGCAAATACTATTAACAAAATTGCAAAGAGAACAATCGATAAAACTTCCACGGTCTAGAGCGCAATATAAAATTATTTGTTAAATAGGTCACGAAATTATTTAGGCTAGGAAAACAAGTTAATAAACCATCGGGGGTAGCTTTCTACAATACAAACAAAGTGTGTTTCGACATTAGCGAATATGGCAAATCGGGAACTTAATTAAACTACCTTGCTTTGTGAACAGAATTTGCAATTATACAACTAATTAAAATATTATCGGAAAAAGGAAAAAACCATTTTTCGATTTTGGTGTGTAAAGGTCGTTCGAATATTAAAATATGCAAAAACGCGAGAAATAAACAGTGTGGTCAATTCAAATCAGATGAAAGGTCCAATTCAAGTCAGGTTTGAGTTTAATATTAACATAAAGGAAAAGCCGAAAACATTTCGGTGTTAACAGATCCGAATTATTTTTCCTTTTTGAAAATCGGTGAGCATTGCTTTGACCCAAGTAAATATCCTACAGAATCTAATAAACTCAAGAAGCTGGTAAAATACTGAAAACGTCAAATTATCTCGTCCAATTTTAAAAGAAGAGGTCAGCTGTTCAACAATTAACGTCCATCCGAATTCAGTCAATGAAAAGTTTCACTTCCTAGTCAGGTAAAAAAATTATTTTTTATTAATTTAACTTTGATAACAAGAAAAATATATGGCGGTTACAGTAGTTTGATATCGATTTAATGGATAAATAAATAAACGAAACTTATTTACAATTCGTTTAGAAAAACTTAAAAGGATTTTCTTATAAAAGTTAAGCTAAGCTTTCAATTGAATATTTTGACTCGTCCATTCTTGGCTATTTTTGTAACGATCGTTATATGCTTTTAGGTGCTATTGAAACTAAAAGATCTTGACAATATAGATTAGACAGTCTCCAAAAAATACATAGTACATCAACAAAAAGAAAATAAAACCCACGTATTCCTTCTAATCGATTTACTTAAAGGGAAAACTATCATAAAATTTTATTTCCGTCTAAGAAACCCCACGTTTATATCTGCGTGTAAAGTTATATTCTGTTGAATAATAAATAAGGTACCACAACTAAAACCTAACCTTAAATAATTCGCTAGCAACTTTAAACTTAAATTTTTCGGAAATAGTAAGTATTTGCTATAGAAATTCCTGCTTATAAATTTCATTTGGAAGAAAAATTTATGCATGACAGCACGATTTTCAGAGTAATGTAATTTAACAATAGTAGGTCAAATGAGTAATTTAGGTCTTATGAAAAGTAAGAAAAAGAATTCTCTAACGTAATTTAAGTAACTAAGAAAAATTTTCCTACTCTTAATGCAAATTTCATAGGACAAAAAATTCTAGACACTTATTACCATTTTTTAAGTTTTAGTAACAAATGGCGCCCAGCGTGGGGTTAGAAATAAATAAAAGTGAAAACGAAATTACTGCCATTTCAGACATAATTTTAGTTTAAACTCGTTACAAGTTTGGCACTTAAAATATACAAATTTTACTTTATTGTCAATACACTTGTCCATGTAAAAAATATAAAAATACCGCTCCACCGTTTTCAATTAATCTTTTTAGATAAATCGAACTTTTGCTTGTAAAAAAAATTGAAAAAGAAGATAAATAAAATACTGCGTACGAACATCTTGTACTAATAATAAGTTACAATAGAAATTAGGTATACATCCAATAGAACGAAGGTACATGAAAAAGTAAAGCTACTTAACAAAGGTATGTAAAAAACGGGTATACAATAAAATTTCTTTATCGTGCTCGTAAAACATTTTTTATTAAGAAAGGTGAATTAAAACTTTTACCGAAAAATAAAAAACAAAACAAATAATGCACAAACTTTTTGTTTCATATAGGAAGTACGTACTACTTAATTCGAAAACAAAAATTTCAACTTAATGAAAAAGTTTTCAAAAATTCGGCCAGAGAAAATTCCTTAAGAGGTTTAGACGATGCAGTGCGCATCATTAATTCGGTAAAAAATAAATTAAGTTTCAGATAGCATTTCAGATTATATTGATATACCATGCAATATCGCAATAAGAAAAAACTCTTGAGGAGGAAAAAAATCAAGATTTTAAATTGAATTACGAAAAGTTTATCGTTTAAGAAAAGATTTGCTGAAATAAGCAATAGAATTGAAATTGATTTCAGAAGATATAAAACTGAATAATTACACTAGCTACGTAGTAAATGAAAAATAATTTACTAAATCATTCCATTTTATTTTACTCTGAAAATGTCGTTAAAATTATGGCTTTTTTATTTTCAGCATTTGTTCATTTAAGAACATAAAATAAGATTCAGTACGTTTCATACGCAATATGATCTAGTAAGATCGAAACATGTATTTTTGAAAATTAAAATTTTATTTTAGACTTTGTTTTTGATTTGTATGCCTAAATTTTTACAAACTACCCAAACTAAGTATTTTGGTGAAAATTTATCAGCAGATTTAAACTTTCCTTCGTTGGTCTCGTATAAAACGTTCTAACGTTACTGTTTTTCAGAAGCACTTCGACGTGGGGATGTCTCGCCGCTGGAAGATTGATTGACATTCGACGTTGAGTAGTTTTGACGCCAAGATATTTAAGTAAAAAAATATTGAAGTTCTAGAAGAGACAAAATTCTAGTGGAAATTTCCCCAAAACCAACATAATTAAGTATTTTATTATTTTTCATATTTTTACCTGTACCTATCATCCCCGTTGCTAATAAATTAACCGCTAACTTTATAATTCTGTTTCATTATCCTAAAACTGTGAAATTAAAACTTTTAATGCAATTATGCAGATTATGCTTAGGTCATTTGAAAATTTTATTAAAATTATCAAAATATGCAAACACATCCACTTCTGGATCTAAAATTTATTAAATCTTCTCCACTCTAACGAATTAAAAGTCATGGTTCAAGATAAAAATGAGATTCTAACTCACAACCACCTTTTCAGATAGACTGATAAAAATTATATTCATAAACTGGTTCATTTATAAAACATTCCAAACGTCAGTTTTCAGCTTGGCGTCAGAATAATAACATTGTTATGAACGGATTTAGTAGCTTAATTTACAAGGTGCAACGAGACCTTAAGTAAATTTGGATTTAGTTTGGAAATTACGTCCCTCTGTACATAAAGCACCCGAACCACCAAATTGTTGAACTGATGCTTTCATCCCTAATAAATGGCGATGGTAAGTAAATTTTGTTTCACACTATTATTTTTCGTGTGTTTAATTAAAAGCCATCAACAGTTTTAATGAAGTAATTTTGTTTAATTATAACTCTGCAGTAAATGGTGGGTGAGTAAGTAATATTTGTTATATTCTGAAGTGTTAATAATTTCTAGCTTTTTTACACAACCACATTTGTCTTTTTAAGCAAAGTCGCTGAATTTGATTGCTGATAGATTCACCGTCCAAAAGGATTTGATTACATCAGAAGTCTCAGTTGTTTTTGTGACCTTGTTTTCCAAAGCCATAATTTTAACAACCTCCTTTTTACAGAAAGAATTTTTATGGTCTTCCAGCATTTTCTGAGCCTTAAATATTTTGTGTTTATTTATCCCTCCCCTTCTCTTCCTCGCCAAGATTTCTGGCAAGGAATTTATGATTTATGAATTTTGAAAGGACAAAGTCAAGGAGCTATCGCCGCACAAAATAAATCACAAGAAAATCGGTTTTTCCGTGCCAATTATCGATTATTAGATTTTCTTTAAACATATTTAAAAAATGCAGTATTTTTGACCGCATCTGCTTCGTATATTACCCAATAATAAAATATTAAAACGTAATATCTGCTTTTAAAAAGTTTATTAGTTGCGATAAATGATGTCTCGACCTATAAGAAGCTTTTCTTTTTTAGATTTTCAATAAAAATTGTCCTGAAAAAGATTTGGAAGATTTACGTTAATATCAAGACTACGTTTTTCCGCCGTTATGTGAAATAAATGACATATCTGAAGTTCACATGTTGCAATTTTTAATAAATTCGATTTTATGAGAAATGATTTTAAAAATACTATGTCTGATTAATAAATTGGGCTGTACTTTTCACAAGTAAAATGTTGGATAAGTAAACAATGCTATTGAATATAAAAATATTTTTCGTATTGGCATTCGTCCAATAAAGCGTATAATTATTATTTAACTATACCGTGGGGAACAACGTAACGCAGGCAATGATATAGAAATATTTTAAATTATTCAATGGTAAGATGAGTAATTAAAGTATAATACTAAACAAATCGATGCTTTTGACCCCTAAAGTTGAAGTTAAAAATATGAAACATAAAATAATATTGATTATCAACATCATTATGGATCTAACTATAAGCAATTAGTAGTTATAAAGTTGTAGTATTGGATTCGTAATTACTAATTTTAAGTTTTATCTGAGATCTATAAAAAGTACTTGCATGAATGTTATTAGATTAAAAATAAATACTATAGCAAAAGCAAATATTCCCATGTAAAACAGAACAATTATTATAATTTCGGAATTTTCTGATCGTTTTTATTTTCCTCCGAGCAAGTTGCGTTGTTGCAGTTGATTGTATTTCGAAAAAAATTTAATTTCGTAGTTTTCCTACAAGGACCTATGTAGTAAACTAGACAAATCCGTTGTTTTTTCATTTTAATTTTGTTTTGGTTCTTAGATTTTCGAATGATTTAACAGAACCATCAAATGAAATTTATCTTCTATGGAAAACATGCCAGACATTTAAAAGATTCAGCTTTACGGTTCCGTAATTTTTCAACTGCAAATTTTTTTCAAATATTTACATAACTTTTTTAAGAAATAAGCGATTAACTTATATTTGGCAAACTTCACGGCCTATAAAATAATTTAGGTTGCAAATAAATTGCCAAATAAATTTATTTGTGCTCCTTCCCATATTTCTTCAATATTGGATATTCAACCTTGTCCTGACCAAATTGATTAGTTTAGAAAGCAAGTTGATGAAAATTTTATGAACCCAAAGCATCAACTATGTAGATTGGTGTAGTATAATCACGACGGGCTTTACTGTACCCTAACTAGAAACAAACTCTGTGTAGATCAAAAAAGAATGTGAAACTTTTTCCTAAGGCGCACAAAAAATATAGCGCTGTATAAGCATCTTCGACTCGTAATGGCCGATATGATATAAACCTTCCATAAAACTTCTCCTTGTACTAACACAGCGAACAACTTCGAGGAACAAATTTATGAATTATTTTATTTTTATAAAACTTTTGAGAATAATTCCGAACAGCTCGTAAAATATAAAACTTACGAAAACTGAAAATACCAGGCATAGTTTGAAGAGAAATTTTCAATGAGAACCGCTAAATCAGCGCCAAACGACCGTTTCATACGATTTAATTCTAATTATTACTTTGTTAACCATTTTATCCGCAATCAATAAATTTATTGAATACTTCTATAAGGTACATACGAGTATACGACCAGAAAATAGAATAAAATCGTGTAATTTAAAGAGTATCTGTAAATGTGAATGTAATTTCATTAACTATGATAATAAAAAAAAAAGTTTGAGTATTATCCCAGATTCTTATCTATTTTCACTCGGTAATTTTGTTTAAATCCATTTTATCCGGATAGAACGAAAAACACAATATAAAGTATAGATTGCGTGACTGGTGGTATTAGTTCGAACTTTCAAAACTGTTGCACATAAATTGAATTTCAATTTAAATAACACTAATTTATTTGGACGTATAAAATAGTGAATTAACCCTATTTAACCGTATATTATTAAAGGAAACATTCATAAAATTTGTATTACTTTGAAGCCCTCAAGTGGAAAGCGTAAATGGAAACATCAAAATTGTCGACAAAGTTTATTGAAAATTCATGTTGTAAAGTTTTTGTGTGATACTTTTCCATTTGGTTCTTAAAAATTTACAAGATTGTAAGAAATACACTGTTTTGATTTACTTTTTGCAATATACTTGTTTTAGCGAAGAAAAATGAAAGTTAACTGAAACAAATTTCCATTCCCTACTTCAAACATTTATGAATTTGGAAGGCTTCGGTGTACGTTACAAATTGTTTAGAATAAAAATGTTACCTATTTTTGAAATACGACAACATTTTTTTGAAGGGATAAAGAATATTGTCGTATTTCAACAAATACATAACTTTGAGCATAAATTAACCGATAGAGAAGAAGTATCTTCGTAATATCAAGAAATTTTGATTCTTACTTCATCATGCTCTGCATAAAAAGAGATTTATGATATTTATTTGCAAATTTACTACAAAACAAGAATGTTGAAGCTTTTTCCTCTTGTCCTATGCAACAGTAGTTAGATGAATATCGTAAAGTTGCCGTAGCAAAATTTTAATTTAAAAAAGTTTTAATTAAAATGCTGTTATTTTTGTAAAATATTTGTACTGCAAATGTACGATGTACACCAACCATTGTAACAAAACACTAATAAACTGACAACAAAAGTGACAGTCAGCCACCTATTATTCTCCGTTAAAAAACAAAATGACATTCAAAATCACCCCCTTCCATCGCGATTATTTTTACAGTATTATTATTGAATAACCATCTTGATAATAAAAACATGTAGCAATTTTTCTGAACGTGCACAAAATTATCATGAAATGGTTCGAAAGGTTCATTATCATAGTAGAACATTTTATAAAAATTTTTTATTGTTTAATAAAAAGTTTCTTTTGCTTCGTAATAATGCTTTAATAAAAAAAAAACAAGCTTTCTTTGACATTTTAGTTTAACCATAATGTGACATAGCAATATCATTCATAATAAGAGAAAAATCTTAGTAGTATGAGATCCGAGCCCAGAAGATATCAAATTTATTACTGAAAACACAATGAGATTTGATAGATAACATGAAAATTAAGCCTTTAGGTAAAGGTTAATCCTAAATATCGATTAGTTCAAGCAAAAATCGATTTTAAAGTTTACAATTTTACACAAAAATCGACCGTAATACCGCATTCTATTACCCGTCCGTGCGAATTTAGTTGGACTTAAGGCTGGGCATTGCAACTTACTGATGATTGCTACCAGAGTGTTTACTTAATATCCTGGTTCAGACCTAAATCGATGCTCATTATGAGATCGCTGATGACGTGGTGGCGTAGAAATAAATTTTCTACATCGCATTCGATAGTGAGTACGACCCCCGTCTTCTTTTTGTACATCGGCGATAATCCTTTGCCTTTCTTCGACTTCAACAGTGTTCTCTGCGGCTATCACGGTTACCTCTTAAAAATTACGGTTACTATTCAATTAAATTCTTTGAAAGCATGTTTGAACAAATCCATTACTCTTTACTCAATGGCGATTCACAAGCGATGTCAACCATGCTCTGTAATGTGAATGATGTTATGTGCAAATTACTGCGAGATCAGCAGTAGTACCTACACTATGATGGCATTAACAACAAACCAATATCACGGTTAAAAAGTATTTTTACCCTTAAAACAGAGCTCCACTGGTCCAGCTTAAGTTAATGTTAGAAAACGATATTTTTTTTATTAGTGAAATAAGGAGAGATCCTCTGGTAGAGCTTAGGTTAGAGCTATCAAGCTAATATATTCTCATCTAAAATACGTAGTGAGCATCGAAAAATGTTATGATTCATCTACCGCATCTACAGCTCCTCCCTTAACTTTGTAACACCCTGTATACTTTCGAGTACTACAGTGGGGCCCGCTTAATGTGATCGCGGTTAATGTTATCATTCGGATATTGTTATCACTTTTGCCAGGAACGGCACGGACATATATTATTACACACAAAAAACATCGCTTATAGTTATCATAATTCGGTTAATGTTATCATATTATTCTTAAGATTATTTTCTTCCACGAGCAAATGAGTTGAATTTCAGTTACAAGCATTTTTTTATATTGTGCATAAATCACCCACATAATTTAAAGTCAGGTGTTAGCAAGAAAATCTGCCTATAGTTAATTTTTTTCAAAGACGGAGGCATGTAAATAAACTCACTGTGTGATTCTTTCTATCACCGTTACACAATATGTGATATCACATTACATTTTTATGTTTATTATGAATTACGTCGTTTAAATACATAAAAATCTTCACAATGAGTGACTATTATTAATTAATTCTTGTAGATGTAGTACATACTAATAAATAAGCAATAAAAATTTTTCTCGTGTATTGTTATCAATCGGTTATTGTTATCAAAAACCCCAAGTCCCGATGTGATCACATTAAGCGGGCCCCACTGTATTACCTATTGAATTGAATTTTTAAGAATATTTTTTGCCTGAAAGTATGCAACCATAGATTCTTTTCTAAGGATTAAAAAAAAAATATGTTAAGAGAATGGAGAGCGAGATCGAACAAGTGGAAGTGGTGTTGAAAAGTTAGAGTAAATTCTTCTTTTTAGATCAATTTTGATCCGATTGATTGATCAGATTTTTTCATGGTAGCTTGGTTGGAAAGTCATCTCGAGTGCACGTAAGTGATTTTGCATTTTGTGTTTAACATCTTTTGGCTGCAAACTAAAAAATCTTTTTTGTTGGTGATAAACTGATAAGTTTTTCATTCGTGATCTGTTATTTATCAACTGGGGCCCAATTTCCATCTTTCGCGAATAGTCTCACTAAAGAGAGCTAAGTAAGCAGACTAAGGACCGGATTCTAGGCTAGAAGCCCTAGGTTCGATCCCCAACCCGGCTACAAAATTTATCCAACTTCATTATGAACCTCTCCTCTCGGAAAGCAATGGATAACTACCAAGAGTAATTTGTCTTAATACCTAGGTATTAATGGTCGCCAACCTTCGATAGAAGACGGCACCTTAAGAAGAAAAAGTCACTAAAGACGCTATAGAGCTTGTCGTGGTAAATACACTAGATACTTTCTAAAACTTTCCGAACTGTGGGTTAAATACCCGAGGTTAGCTACCTATTTTGTTCTAAAAGAATCAAGTGGCGTTGTGACAAACTTCACTGCCAAAGTTTGGTGCAACTTAGAAGAGGAAATTTTCTTTGATTTGTAAATGTTAGGATTTTGCTTCGGTAGTATAAAAAGTAGTGTCATTAGAAATTAAAGTTGGTGTAAATTTAAATTTTTTCACCCGAAAGAGCGAAAATGAAAGCAATTTTTAATTTTGACCTGAGGAAAACATTTTGGAGATGTGGGTAAAATTCTGAACGTTTTTGGGAACGTATTAAGAGAAAATTATCCCTCAGAAAATTTTTGTGATATTTCGGAAAACGTGAATTTATTCTGTAGGAAATGTTACATTTTACTGGTTTAAAATTTGCGAGTTCTCTGGAAGCTAAAGATTAAATAATTTTCGTGGAGTAGTCACATGGCATTTTCTGAGTTTGGTGAAAATACCATTATAATTTCAAATTTTGATGGAAATCAAATTCAATTGTGCCAAGTGGTTCCATTTTTCCGTAGATCAATGCAGATTTCAAAAGTTATTTTAAAATTGAAGAAAACTTGGAAGGTTAAAATCACCGGTACCTCATCTGTTGGTATAAAATACACGGGAGACCACGTTGAATGGTAAAAATAGGTAATATTTTTACACCTACACTTGCTTGATTTTATCTTTTCTCTCGTGCTGGAAGTTACGTCTGGCAGCTACTGTAAAAAAAAACTATTGGTGTGTGATCAACTTGAGAGAGGAACTAAAATATTGTGGCTTCTAAAGCGTACGTATAAAACGGACAAATAAGGTACCATATTTCTTTAAAACATTTTTTGCTCATTAAATGTCTTTTTGTATTCACAATCGAGATAATTGGTGGAAAATTGTAATTATCAGCATCCAAATATCAATAAGTGACTTGTTTGTTGGCCTGTACTAATTTGCAACAGCACAGAAAAATTATCCTGTTGATTATTTCCAATTAAGAAAGTGTTTATTTGCAGTAATATAAGAGTCACTAATTATAATTTCCTAGATTAACAAAAAAAATTTTGATTCCATACTAGGTGGCCGGAGCAAGACAGAATGTGTCTTTACTAATTGCTCAAATACAAGGTATTTGCATACATTTTTGGAATTTCGGAAAAAAAGTAAGGATTATTTTCAATGGTTCTCAAAATTTTTGTTTTATAATTGCTTTTTAAATCATTTACGATCATCCTGTCATTAGGAAATTATTAAATTCGTGGGTTCGGTTCTCATGCTATCTCCAAGAAAATAATAAGAAGGCCATGTATTTAATATTATTTCAGTGAGAGAAACAATGGTCAATTTTTTATTAAGAAATTAAAATTAGAATAATTACAAAATTAGCCGAGTAAAAAATTGTGGAGCAAAAATTCTTAAAAATTAAATGAATTGTGGAGTAACACTTAACTGCATCAGATGAAAATCATCCGGTAAGGTTTAAGCTTTAAATCACTACTGATGTGATCTCAAGTCCAAAATTGATCTATATAAAAGCAGCGGGAAACTACCGGGTTAATTTCATTTTCCTAGATTAGATTGTATATTATAACATTTAAATGAACTCAATTTAAGCAGTTGTTAGTCTTCCGTTATAAACTACACTAATGATCCTCTTATTTAAAAATATATCGGGGCTATTATAGCAAAATAACCTCATTTATACGTTGGGTCCTTTGTAGGGCTTACTCTGCGACAGTAAGAAGTTTTTGGTAAACCGATAAGAGCTAAGCTTATTTTTAATACATTAATTCGAGTGTTTATTAATTTTGTTATCTCTCAGTTTTCAGCTGGTGGTTTAGTGCGGACTTGTTTTTAGTGGTTAAGACTTTCTGAAACATCATTAACGCTTTTTACGATGATTTGAGTGCTGTAATTTGATTTTCATTTTTTTATCGTCACGATTATACGTTTCTAGTTTCAAATTGGTCTTCGCTCATTTGTAAATGAAAATACATTTTTCATTTCCAAGAGACGGTCGGAGAGTAATGGCCGTCTCGCTGGTCCTCCAGGTTCGAGGCTCCTCGTCGTAAATAAAAAATGTAAAATGCTCACAAATCAAACGTCGTTAAGGCTTAATATACTATACGTAGTCAGAAATATATAGAAAATGTATATTTTCCTAATAATTTATTAAAAAATTAATATGTTCCTTACAAACGAAAAATCAATGTTTTTAGTTAAATTAAACCAACTGCATGACCTAAAATTTGGAATATTAAAATTGCTGGCGACTTATTCTTCTTATGGTTCAATCGATAGTAAGTTCGTGGGTAATTGTAGAGTAAACTGTAACATACATTTTACATTTGCATTTTAACAGAGGTTTTACATTAAATATTACACAAAGAGAGTATAATTTTAGGAAGCTATAAAAAAAATTACAATTAAAAGTTTATCGGTTGGTATTTATAGACTATAAAAGTTACCAAAATTCGAATAAACGATAAGTACTTTTAGCAGTAATAGTAATATATTGGCTTTGATAAAAAATTTCAGTTCCTGTTGGAAGTAACGAGAATTTTAAATAAAGAAGTTATTTAGTATGGAATCAATCTTGAATAAAAATACGGCTTATCTGAGGGTATGTGCTCGTAACAGAGGTAATTTGTTAGGTTTCTCTATTTTGTTGTTAATATTTTATACAAAAATTATAAGAGCATTATTGAAGTTCAAAGAAGAGAAGAATAAAGGAGAAAGTATTCGAAAAGAAAAGGATACATATTACGCTCGACAATTTCATTCACAAACAATACTACAATAATTATAACTAATTATTAGTATACATTCGACTGATGTTTTCAGGTAAACGTTTACAACTATCAAATTCACATGTTTCAATAGAATCTTGACGAATAGAAAATTAAGGTAAGTAGTTCTACGTCATAACCACGTGAATTTAGCACCTTGATAAGTAGTAGAGTGACAAAGACACACATAATTTAATATGTGTAATGAGATCAATAATATAAACGATAGAAAAGGATAGCTAAAATGATTAAAGTAGTTACTTGTTTGATTTTTATCATATAATTTGACAGTTCATTTTAGTGTTTGTTTATATTTAGATTGTCACATTTTGTAGGTTATATTCCATTACGAAAATTTCTTCAGCATTGTTACTTACACGAAAATGTATTATACTGGAAACAAGGCACTCATTAAAGATTATAATCTTACTTCATACGAGCATCATAAATTACGTAATGTTTATTCTCTCCGAGCAACAACTGTAAAATTCATGTTGTAAATAAATTTTGCAATTTGAATCCGGAATAATTTCTTAATAAAAAGTGAACAGTTGTTAATGAAATGCGTACGTTGGAAAGGGAAAAAGTCAACTGTAAAGAGAGGGTTTTAACATCCAAGCAAGGAAGAGGTACGACGTACGACATACTTTAACTCCCCTATTTTAATTAACATAATTAAAAGAAAGCGAACACCGGCAAAAATTAAGAAGAAAGTAAACTCGAATAAAATGTTCAAAATTTAGTATTTCTTAGTCATGGTTTACTCGTTTGTTTTGAAGCAATTAATAAATTAAGAGTATTTTGTTAACTTATGTTTTATTGTTTTTGTTTCTTTGTTATTTTGTATTAAGAAGCTTATAATTTCACTGTCATGAGAAGGACTTGAAACAACATTTTTAACTTTATTGAATTTTCTTAATTCGTAGAGTATTTTTTATAAAAGTTTCGTAGTAGTATTAATGAAAAAGTTTATTGGATTTATGAATTTCTTCATTGTACTGATGAATGCTATGCTGCAGAAGATTTTATTCTTGTTACTATGTATATTTCAATGAAAAAAAATCCGCAGGTAATTGGTACAGCCAATTGGACTTTTTATAGTAGATTTATTTGGCGATAGCGACCTTACGTCAAATATTTTTGATTTCATATTACGTGATGTTTCAATACTATTATCTAGATTCTAGATCATCAGGTGTTTTCGAATACACTATAATATATAACAATTTATCCCAAATTGGAGGAAAATTTATTGAAATTTAAGTGAATAATTAAATTAATGTCGACTATATTGTAACGTAACTTTTTGCTTTTCGTATAATTGACGTAAATAGAAAAATAATAAGTAAATTTCAAACAAAAATTTACAGTTTAGCTAAAAACAATAATATTTCTAGTATGACTTTTCCCCCCTTTTACCCCAAGTTAACTTTTAAGAAGTGATCATAATAACGTGGCTCTCAAACAAAACTTTTTGAACAGTAGATTACATTCCTTATAAAATAAGCTGAAACCAGCATAGTCATGAATCAAGTATAACCATCTTTTTCTAACTTAGTGGATGTAGACACCGTCAGCAAACTCAATTTAGAATCCTGAAAATCAGGTAAAATTGATACCGACCAATAAAACCCAGTTTCGCGAAAACCACGTAGTAGTTTTATATTAAGTACGTTTTTACTCCGATTGAGGAGAAGTATCCTAGAAAACCATATAGGAATCATTGACAGCAATTCATCCTTTGTACCCGCGGTACTCCACAAAGGCGGTATCATTATCCCCTATTGACATGTGTATTAATTGAGATCGAAAGCAAAGATCATAGACAAATAGCTTGAAAGGCTAGTAAATAAAAATTGTAGCTGCAGATTGAATTTCCTTTAAGCACACAAAAATTAATTAGAAAATTTCATACAACACAAATATTATATAAGAAGGTAACAATAAATAAACAATAAGTTCGATGTCTATCTATGAACAAATATTAATAAATAAACCAAACATGTAGCGAAAAGTGCGTGTTCAAATATAATGTATTGGTAGGAAATAACAATGAAATTCAGATCAGCGCTGTTGTGAAAAAATAACAACCTCAGTTTCACTGCAAATCAAAATCCTTTGTTTTATGATTTTGTGTAATTTATGAGCATAAAAAGTAGCACCGGCGATAAATTCGAATTAATACTTTATCACTCACAAGTGGATTTAAATCATTTTTAATTATTGGAACAATTGTAAAATAAGACTTTATTAACGATTGAACCAAACTAAGTCTTCGCAAAGGCTAACCTAACCGAAAGGAAGCGTTACAATTGGTTAGTTATTTTTTGGACGCGCAACACGCGCTTTAGCAGTGAATATAATATTTACATAATGAATTTGAATCTATTGGTCGGATCCAGACTGAAACCATGTGGAACGTGTTGTCCATTAGATATAATGGAAACAACGCAGTAAAAAGTTTGCAATCTATAAACACACAAAGGATTAATTTTTGCAAAGCAATAATACAGAATGGGTACTAAACCCCCGAGCCCTAGAAGTTGCAGCCCTGATGTGGCGGAGGTATTGATCCTCGACGGATTCAACAAACGCCAGACTTCTGAATGGTGCGTCACGACACCAAAACTACGTGAGTCTCCTTGAATATAGGAATTACTAGCAAACCGTCATTCATTCTTTAATATGACACTGAAAGTGAAAGAATCTGTTGATATCCATACAGAACGGCCAAGAAAGGAAAACAGTGAGTATTTCGACTACGAAATGTGTGCCAACAGCTTTATTAAAGGCCGACAATTTTGCAGTCACGTGTCGACTTCCAGATAATACTTCCATCCCTTAGGAAATTGTAATAGCGCATTTTTATTAAATTTCTTATCCTTCATATTTTTATAAAAAACAGTCGTGCCAAAACTAAGCATGCAATTTCATGATACCATCTGCATTGTGTATTTCACGTAGTACACTTTCACGATAAACATAATTAAAGCACAGCTTTAAATATTAAAAATTTATTAATTACCAAAAATTTGTTACGTTCAAAAATTACACAAAAACATTCAAAATAAAGAGGTTCGTTCAAAGGAACAAAAGCTTCATAGAAGATGATCAATTTTAAAAGATCGTGACCTCACTTACATCAATTACAATTGCACTATAGAAAAGTAAATAATGGAATTGTTCGACTAATTTATTAATGCCATTAGATAGTCTATTTATAATTTCATTAAAAATACCACATATTTTACGTGTTAATCATCACCAATTTTCTGCCGAATTACTGAAATCTTATTTTATTGAAAATTTTAACTTTTAAATTAAATTTGTTTAAAACTAAGGATTCAAACAAAATGCGGCGTGTTTCGTCCTTGATTGGGTGACCCTCCAGAGAACAAGTACCTGTAGCCCTTTCTATCTACATAAATGGGTTTGATTACGCCAGGTGCTCTCGTTGTTCAGCTGACCTCGTCCTTCCCTAGGTCACTTATGTTATCAACAGCTCGCAGCTGTGGTTTAAACTCATCTCACCATTCTATCCCTGGTAATCAAGACCATTGTCTTCATTATCGTGCGTTTAGAAAATTAGTTTTATTATTTAATTTCATCAAAGGTAATGGAATATTACCGTTCGCAGGAGACAAAGCTGGAAATAAAAGATGGTCCTAAATAATGGACCTTCTCAATAATTTATTTGCTTGAAATAATCACTCGAAAAACAGAATTTATATAAAATAAAATTTGAAGTGACAACTTAAATTAAATAATTTCAACAGTCTGTTGTGGTTCAACCAACCCACACAAACCACAACTGATATGGAAAAACGACATTTGTATTCGCAAACAATTAAACTACGAGAGATAAAACAAGTTCAAATAAATTGAACGACAATGAACAGTTTAATGAAATAAGATATCAGATCATTTTTATCACAAAATTCCAAACTACGCAATTGAAACGGTGATATCTATGAAGCAACAAATAATGATTGGTTGATTTGTGAGTAAGTTGTGAAGAACTTCCAATCTACAGTATTCTCAGGGGGAAGCTTATCCAAGTACGGACAAGTCTAACTTACTTGATTTTGGTAACCTTCCAGATATTGAAAATAAACACTCATTACTTTAATAACACAAATTATTTTGAAATGATTCCGAATAAACAAAACCTGAAAACTGAAATGTCAATAAACGATTTGACTATATGAATATTCAAGTATCCGAATGATATACCTGCATCATTAGAAAATTTAATGATATTCGAAAACAAAAGAAATTGCATTAGAAAATGAATAAACTCAGATGTAGTGTTTGCAGGATTAAAAGCAATCCACCGCAAAACCCAACAAAGAATTATTTGAGAACGTTTATTTTAGTCTTATTGGCATAGAGTAGAGCAATTAGAATCGCTTGAAAGGACTATCTGCATTCTAAATTTTAAAATTCCTATTCCGTCCTTGTTGAATTTATTTCAGAGAGAAAAGTATTTAAAAAAGTCAGCATCGTAAACCATTCAAATTTTATTTCCTTCTTTTAAATTAGAAGTAAATGATCACATAAATTCGAGTTCACCCTAAAAGTGGAAATTTAACAAAACATGATCTACCATAAAAAGGATACTTGACAACTAACAATTTAAATGGGCTTATCCTGTAACGTTCCAAATGTCACCTTAGATGCGTTTTAAATTTTTAATATCTTTTCAACAATTTAAATATTTGCTTGAAGTGCTACTTTTATTTTGTACCGCTGAAATCAAAAGAGGGTCCCACATTGAAATTAATAAATTGTATTTAACGTTGAATATGACACGCATAGACGGATTAACGAGATTCGCATAAATCTACTAATCACTAGATTAATAGAATTCGCAATAGATTAGTAGACAAGTAGGCGGCGTTCGTCCGGTGAATTATTAGATGAATAAGATTCTCGTTAATCCATTCATGAGCGTCATTTTAATGATTACGTAATTACGATATAAATATTAAAATAAAGACGAGAAAGAAAAAATGCAATTCATAAACTTTAATAAAGGTTTAATGTGCGTTCAAATTTTTAAATATACCACTTCTTAAGCTCTTTCAACATTAAAATTATTCAGCAAGCTCTCAAGTTCGTTTTAAAACTTATTGTCAACAAGAACTTTACATCGCCTTCACACAAAAGCTCACTCGCTCCATCAATACATGCTACTTTAATATATTTGCCCATAAACACATTAAATAACAATTTATCGTCGCTATCAGAGCACATATTCCATCATTTAGAATTTAACGACGCGTCCTAGTTATTTAAAATACTCAAACTATTTTTGTTAAATTCGACAATAGTAATGCACGAAAAACACCATAATTAGTTATCATTTACACCCTCCTAAGTTCTATTCAAAGCATAATCATTTTAAACGATCACATTTATCCATCATTTGATTTATCGATGTTCAATTGGACAGTATTAGTTTAATCTACACAATTACATGAGCGTTTATATTAACAAATTGATGCGATAATAAATAGCCGACATAAAATTTTGAAGAGTAAACTCGAAAAAAATTTTATCTCACAAAATGAAAAATTTAAATTATCAGATTCAAAAAAATAACTAACAATACACGGGGTAAAATCCCGGAGGAATTAAGATGTAAGTTTAGATTAAAGCAGAACTTCCGAGTAAACCGGCAAACCACACCGTATAAATAACGAAGACACAAAATCGCATTTCCATTGCAGACATTTCGACCCTCCAGTATTTACAGGTGAACTGTTGATACTCGATTTTGGTGTATTCGAAATAATATATGTATCTATGTTTTGTAATCAATCAATCAAAGTAAACAATAAAAGTGGTAGTAAATGCCTTTTGATTTACTTTACGCCCCAGCCACAATCCTCAATGTCGGTTAGGTTTCAACTGATATTTTTATTTTGGCGTGACAAAGTTAAATCTGCTACAGGTAGTTAAAGATAAACTAAACTTTACAAATTTCCAAAGTTCTATGTTCATACATGAATTAACCTCCACGCAGATAAGAATACCAAAACTACATGAACGCTGCAATCAATGTAGGAAAGGAATCCACTCGATCTTTGATTAAAATTCAATTATCGCGAACAATCTAATTCAATTTCGGATTTATTTTCGAGAAATAAAAATACAAACTTATTGCATAATATATTTTAACTACGAGTACCATCCGCATTACATATCCTGCGGAACGATGTTGTAAATTTGCAAATCAAATTCTGCAGACGTGTGAAAACTTCTAACTCATAATTATTCATATCTTCCGCTTGTTTTTATTTTCTTTTTTCATCACATAGGTAATTTTTCATTGCATATTACATTCTTCCTTCACTTCAACAGTTGGTGACAACTTTATTTCACATTAACTTTCCTCATTAAATTTTTTTGAAAAACTAGCTTCACATTCAAAATGTTATTAGATTATACATCCAAACTGTAATATGGCAATAAAAAACAAAATAAATTTTGAACTGCACTTTGCAATGTCGGCACGCTCTCCGTAATTAAATTTAATCTACGTCATTTGACCTAATTAATAAACTTGCTTTTAGTTAAAACACAATAGACGCTACTAGGAAAAATCAGAAATTTCATACAAAGACATTCATAAACCGATAGTAGTTGCGTTAGTGATGCTTTCACAATTACCCAAGTTTTTTAATAAAAACTTCTGAAACTTTAATGCACCACCTTTTGATTTAACTAACCTTCCACATACCGGAAAGTTTCAATGACAATTTACACATCGATCCAAGTTCCTTTACAACGCAAACCATTATTCTCTATTTGCAGAGTTGCAGTTTCGAGATTGTGTTCGATGCATCCTGCATCAAATCATCCAAAACTTTTGGCTTGAATTATTGAATTGAATCATAATATCAATGATATTATTATAACATTCATCATAAAAATACATGCATCTGAACCCGAAATATAAATTCTATTTTACCTTAATGTATGACCGGTTTTGGTTTTAGCAAAATTGCACGCTCTACAATTTTTATAATAACCTTAGTCGACGTATCTAGTACCCGTAACAAGATAGTAGCAAAAAAGCAATTGTCCACCCCTTCAAACCAAGAGGGCGGCGCGAGAGACACCCCCTCAAGGTCGAAAACTTGGAAATTTATATTTAACTTACTTAACTGAATAATCATGACATATATAAACTTTCCTATACCTTTTCCAAGGTAAAAGTACTTTGTCCAGCCAACTTGATGAAGCGCCCAGTGTGACATGTTTTTTTTTTTTTTTTTTTTTTATTGACTCCATGGTTTTGTTACAATCTGTCAGGGACAATAAGCAACATTGTTTGATATATTACAAGGTAATAAAAAATAAAGTACATGACATATTGGAGAGCTTGCCCATTGGCATGCCTCCCTTAAAAGAGATAAGGTATCGCACTCACGCACTCAACACTTATCGCGTGGATATATCCATCGGATCACGCCGTTTTAGTCTTCTCACTTCTAGCCCCGCAAGTAGATCACTCACTAGTGCATTGGGATGATCCTCGAGACGAACCCGATATTTCTTGCTCGCATGGTTTATTTCTTCTCGGACACTTCTGATCTGCAAGTCTGCACTAATAACGGTGTTGGGGATGTACCAAGGTGCATTACAAATATCACGCAGCACTTTGGATTGAAATCGCTGGATCTTGTCAATGGTGGACTCACTTGCTGAACCCCACAACTGAATGCCATATGTCCATATGGGCTTCAGGATTGTCTTGTAAAGCAATAATTTGTTGTCAATAGATAAGGGTGACCTGCGACCCATAAGCCAGTACATTTTGCGATAGTTGAGACCCAGCTGTAGTCGCTTTGACCAGATGTGTTTGGCCCAGGTTAGTCGCCGATCTAGATGGAAACCTAGATATTTAACAGTTTCTTGTACTGGGAGGGTTTCATCAAATAGTACTACGCTAGGGCAGGTTTCCCTTCTGAGGGTAAACGTAGTGTGCACCGACTTTGTGGTGTTGGCCTTTATACGCCATTTCTTCAGCCAATTTCCTATCTTGTTTGTATGATCCTGTAGGATCTGGGATGCACGAATTGGGTCTTCATCTGATGCTAATATGGCTGTATCGTCCGCAAATGTGGCTGTTTCGGTGTTGTCAGTTTCCGGCAAATCTGCAGTATACAGGAGATACAAAATCGGTCCAAGAACGCTACCCTGAGGTACTCCGGAAAGAATTGGTTCCAAGGCTGAATAAGCTTCGCCAACCTTGACAAAAAAGTACCTGTTTGTTAGATACGATATTAGTAGACTGCTGTACGGATAAGGTAGGTACATTTTAATTTTGTACTTCAAGCCGTCATGCCAGACTCTGTCAAACGCCTGCGAAATGTCCAAGAAGGCAGCTGAACAATACCTCTTACTTTCCAGGTCAGTTCTGATTTTTTTAATGACTCTATGCACTTGCTCCACCGTTCCGTGTCCCTGTCTAAATCCGAATTGATGGTTGGGGATTAAGTTCCTGTCTTCTAATATGGGTTTCAATCGTTTTAGAAACAGTTTTTCAAAGATTTTGGATAAGATGGGTAGCAGACTTATAGGTCTGTAGGAAGACGTTTCAGCCGAGTCTTTCCCTGGTTTCTGGATCATGATCACCTGCGCTACTTTCCATTGTGAAGGAAAATGACCATATCTAATGATTGCGTTGAATATGATTCTAATTAGTTTGAAACCATTCTCTGGAAGGTTTTGTAGAATCTTTGCCGTTATCAGATCATATCCTGGGGCTTTCTTTGATTTTATTTGCTTGAAAATTACGTTTTTTATTTCATTCATTTTGAATTTTTTTATTTGTGGGCTCATTTGATATGGCGCTGCAAGTTGTTGTTGTATGGGATATTCTTCTTCAAGGGAAATTTCTCTTGGTGGTGGTTGGAAAACCTTGACTAAATGTTCCGCAAAAATTTTGGTTTTTTCTTTGTCATTTCTAGCCCATTCCCCGTTGGTTTTTCTAATTGGTTGATTAGTCTTCTGAGTTTTCTTTGTCGCACGCGTAACCTTCCATAAGGAATAGTCGGTTGCTTCAGTTGCTGTAAGGTTTTCAAGAAAATTTTTTTGAAAAACTAGCTTCACATTCAAAATGTTATTAGATTATACATCCAAACTGTAATATGGCAATAAAAAACAAAATAAATTTTGAACTGCACTTTGCAATGTCGGCACGCTCTCCGTAATTAAATTTAATCTACGTCATTTGACCTAATTAATAAACTTGCTTTTAGTTAAAACACAATAGACGCTACTAGGAAAAATCAGAAATTTCATACAAAGACATTCATAAACCGATAGTAGTTGCGTTAGTGATGCTTTCACAATTACCCAAGTTTTTTAATAAAAACTTCTGAAACTTTAATGCACCACCTTTTGATTTAACTAACCTTCCACATACCGGAAAGTTTCAATGACAATTTACACATCGATCCAAGTTCCTTTACAACGCAAACCATTATTCTCTATTTGCAGAGTTGCAGTTTCGAGATTGTGTTCGATGCATCCTGCATCAAATCATCCAAAACTTTTGGCTTGAATTATTGAATTGAATCATAATATCAATGATATTATTATAACATTCATCATAAAAATACATGCATCTGAACCCGAAATATAAATTCTATTTTACCTTAATGTATGACCGGTTTTGGTTTTAGCAAAATTGCACGCTCTACAATTTTTATAATAACCTTAGTCGACGTATCTAGTACCCGTAACAAGATAGTAGCAAAAAAGCAATTGTCCACCCCTTCAAACCAAGAGGGCGGCGCGAGAGACACCCCCTCAAGGTCGAAAACTTGGAAATTTATATTTAACTTACTTAACTGAATAATCATGACATATATAAACTTTCCTATACCTTTTCCAAGGTAAAAGTACTTTGTCCAGCCAACTTGATGAAGCGCCCAGTGTGACATGTACGTACTGTAATGGATGTATCTCCCAAACTAATTGAGATCCCATTCTTAATTTTTTTTAGCAGAATTTATAAATGTTAAGCTTTATTATAAAGTAAAAAAAAATTAAAATTAAAATGGTCGAAGTTACTAAAAAAAATATTTTAAATATTTACTTCCGGTTTAACACTAGAAAAAAAATTCAAATTTGAAATCTGATTTAAAAATCAAAAAGAACAGTAAATTTTCTATAGAAAACACTACATTTATTATTTTATTATAATTTACTTCAATATGAAAATAAAATTCCAAATAAACTCTTCCGTCAATTACGTGAATCTTTAAGATCTCATATCTTAACAACTAAACCTCAAATAAAAAAAATATTATGTGTGCACGTTTATATCCCCTAGAAGTACAAATATGCCCAATATGAACGAAATTCACAACCTTACTTTTTTTTCATGGTCCGCTTCACGTGAAATGCCCCTTTATCCACTTATTATAATGAAAATTTCTTTATTTCTTTCTCGTTAAAAATGTCCTAATCGTTAATGACTGAAAATGCGATAACCTATCATTAATCCAGTTCAACAGCCTCAAATAATTGCAAGTCCGAAAACCAGAATGGGTAGGTGTTAATGCCATCAGGACTTTCAGAATAATAACGATAAAAGAAAAATATGTAATACAAAAATCAACTAATCGGTATCGATAATCACTGACGGTCACGCAATTCGCGTTAGACGAAAAAAGTTCATTCAGGCCACTGCCTTTACATTAGCATCTCACTTTTAATTTACGCACTAAACCCATTTTCCAGCTCATTTGTTTGTGATAGCTTATGGTTAGTTATGTATGAATATTTGATTTAAAAAAAGACAACTTACTCTCATCACTCTGCGGCGCGGAGAGAATGGCACTATGTTTTTTCTTAACTTCCTCCACATTTGCTTGAATCTTATCTATCATCTCCCGTATCTCCTCAACCTGTAACATAAATAAAATTGTAGAATTCAATTTGTTAAAATTAAACGTTGATTATGGTCGTAAATTACGATAACATTGATTTTCTGTTCTGCATTTGTCAATTCATTGCAAATGTACGCACTAATCAAAATGAATTGAGATTCAGCAGATATTCATCTATTGCACATTACGAAACTGAAGTTTAATCTTAATATATCTCAATTATACCTATACGGGGTAATTAACAACTAGACAAAAGTTATCCATTTGATTGTCATTTGAAATAGCAGATGTCATACAAAATTGTGTAAAGTTCACGTTTTATAATGTGTCTGTTCGTAACGCAAGAAGTTACTTGTATTGGATGTTGCTTAGTTAACTAATGTAAATTGTACAAATCTTTTTTAATAAAAACGCCGAAGCTCTTCAAAGAATATTGTGTCAAGTTCATTGCAAAGCTTGAGTTCCATGGGTGGATAGAAAATCTTTACACTCAGAAGTCTATTTTGGTGCAGATTATAAAATCAGTCGTAACTCTAATTTTTATATAAGCTCTGTTCTTTCAGCAGTTTGAAACCGTTTGCAACTATCAGACGCATGCGCAATTTCAAATTTAGGTCATAATTTTTAATCTGCGCATGCGTCTGACGGTTTCAAACTGCTTGAAGAAACAGACCTATAGTATATACCTAATAATATAACCTAAATATGCCCTTTTTAACGGAAGACGCCAATATATAGGTTTGTTCCAACCACCGGAAAAACCGTACAAAGCACGGTGATGCTCATGCGCAATATATAAAAAGCATTCCTTTTTATGTATTGCGCACTAGCGTAACCGTTCATTGTACGGTTATTGGAACAAACCTTATGCAATTCATATGGATCGCACCCAAGTTCATAATTAATTTACAATATGGCAGTAGTCAGCAGTTTCTTCTTCTTAAGGTGCCGTCTCCTATCGGAGGTTGGCGACCATTAATATTAATATTAAATGATTTTCTTGGCAAATTACTCTCGGTGGTTTACCATTGCTTTCCGAGAAAGTCAGCAGTAATCACAGATTAAATGCCTGCGCTCGAGTTTAAAATAAGAATATATTGAATCAAAAATAAATATTCCTAAATTTTACTTCCTTAAATTGAATGTAAAATATATTCTAATATTTTGTTCTATTTATCATGTAAACAAATTTTATCTCTTACTTTCAGAACAAAAATTTAACATTTTTTGAATATATTATTTCTAAATTTTGAATTAAAACTGTATAAACTACAAAGAATAACAAGATATACAACAAATAATGACTAAAATTAAAAGTTTTTGGTTTTTTTGCGGTTTTAAACGCAATTTATAGAGCGCACCTAACAAACATTTTAAACCGCAAATTAGCTGGCTGCCAGCTATGTCACAGCTAATAATATAGTTCTTTGTTGTTTTTTGGAGACATTACGCATTTTTGTGATTTTGAAGAGCATTAAAATTGTAATTATTATTTACTTCTTCCTAGTACTTAACAAAAGACTTTTTTTATATTTCCTTTTAGTATTTGCTGAACATTTTTACCTTTTACAAAATTACAAAACAATTCAATTTTTATTAATTTAGCTTTTATCAAGAATAAGTCGCCGTGGAAAACAGTACACAAATTACAAAATTTTATAAAAATTCCATAAGGTTTAAGGAGTTCATAAACTTTTTAGATCGGTCTGTTATTGCATATAAATCCGACCTCTAGTAATTACTGATTACTACCGACTACTGCACATATTAAAATAATTTTGAGTTAATTGCCACCTACATGAATTCTATTATGTTTAAAACATATTTATGATTTACTAGCAGTGCGTCACGTTTATGCCACCTTAAAACCATAAAAAAAAGTATTGGGATATGTGATATATACTTTAACAAAAATTAAATTAGCCAACAAATTTAAATTAAATATTTTTTTTATAATAGTAAAATATTTACAAAATTAATTAAAAAAGAAAAGATTACTCGTTCAATTTAAATGAATTGCGAACTTGAACGGTAGTAAACAACTTCATGTATTTGTATTAGGTACCGTTGTACATGTTGCAATTACTGAAAAGAACTATAAAAGGAAATGTAATGTCGAAATAAAGACAAGAGGAACTTCATGGGTGTGAGGAGATGTAGGTACCGTACCTAAAGTTTCCTATTAGTAACAACTGGATTAAAACGTAAAACCGTTTTTAACTTTTGAAATAACAATAACATAAATTTAAAAATTATTGAGCGAAGTGAACGTAAGGAAATGAATTAGAATATGACGAATTTTGATAAAGTTTAATTAATTTTATTGCGTTCACTTAACTCGATAATTTTAAAATTTAAATTATTATTACACTTCTTTTAGTCGGTAATGCCGAAACTAATGAAAACTTACACAAGATAATGAAAACGTAGAAAAATATTTCTAATTCCAAAAGGTTCGTCCTTTATAATTTTTAAAGGAGATAAAATCATACTAAAAGAATACGTTTATTATGGTTTAGTAAGTGCTATCTCTTACCCTCTATGCCACTCTATACCCACAGTAATGTCCACAAAGATATTATAAAAGTATAAACTTTATCTCTATAATGTTCCCAGTAAATTCGTTTTACACTAATGTACTTTTCGGGAAAAAAATCTGGGCCAACTTCTGAGCAGAAAAAATTAAATTTATAAAATTACTTCATATTTTTTAAATTTGACATCATATATTCCCTACTGACTTAAAATAATCTGATAAGTTTCGTTTAAGCCTAAAGAAGTATTCAGTTCAAGCGACACTGTTGCGATTCCATAAGATAGTAATTTTTACAAATTAGCTCAAAAAAGCTCGATACGAAGTGGATCTTTCTTTTAACCAAATTTTAATATAGACACCGTCACAATAGTGTTAATGTTAACGGAAGGTAATTTTGAATAAATAAACATTTTAGCAATCTCTTCCTAACAAAAATCATCATGTATTGCTACATCAATAAAGAAAGATTACCTTCGTTTAATCTTCTTTTCTAAGTACCTTTTCAGGACAGATGACACCTTTGGAATTCTTATACCCACCTTTTAAAAGTTTTTCTTGGGGCGACACAAGCAAGAGATGCACTCAGAAAATCGGCATTCAGGAAACACCTTTTAGATATCAAATAAACTGTGCGACACGGAATTCTAACCTGCAGAAAATGTAGGAATGTAAGTAAAAAATTGAAGTTTTAGAAGCATTAGAAATTTATCAAATTAAAGTTAACTTCTCAGATGTTAAATCAAAACAAATTGCTAAATATTCTAACAAACACAGGGTGTCCTGCTTTATTTTTGTTTACAGGTCTGTCAGTTGAGATTTAAGTAGTGTATTGCTGTATCGTTAACGTTGTTATCAAGGAAAAACAAAATTAAATCGATCAAGTGGGCTAAAAGATAATGTGTGGTTCCAAAAAGATGACGCACCATCACATACAGCCAAAGTAACAAAGCAAACCAATAACAAAATAAACTTCGATATTTTTAATTATAATTAATATTCCAAGTTCCATCTGACCCGAAAGATTTTCTGTTCATCGCATAATACGAATACGAATAGATTGTCATAATCGGTTTCATATAGTTTAGAGCAATCGTGTTCACGTACATCCGACACTGAAACATATATTTCACATTTTCAATTTTCTAACGGTTCCTTATTGCAAATCGAAATGCTGTTATTTTATTACATAAGTTATTCGTATTCACGAGACCAATTTATGTACCTATAAGAAAATTATCACTGATCGCGGAAAAATAGTAAATTGTGTGAAAAAGATAATCCTTGAAAGTAATATCTCGAGCATACTGAAATAAAATATGTAAAACAAAGATGCAGATGCATTGTTTGATCAACCTCCCTAAAACTATTAAGATGACATTGACAAGTCAGCTTCATTAACGCTTTGTTATAATTATCTATTTAATTAATTTAATTATGTAAATAATTACTGTACGAAGTTGTCATAATTAAAAATTCCCAAGCCCAAGCAACTTTTACGATTTATTTTTTTATTTTATTGGAAAATCCAGATTTTCAGATACTATTAAGCTGCATTCACATAGAGGATTGTATTTGGATGGTATGTGGATGGTAGAATCCGACACTGCTGATAAGGTTCGGTATTCAATCAAGGTTGGTAATCTTACATTTTTAAGCCTATCAGCAGTGCCGGATTCTACTATCCACATACCATCCAAATACAATCCCCTATGTGAATGCCACTTTAAGAAGTTTGGGAAGTCACCACTGGAGGCTGAGTACTAAAATAAATTTATTAGAATATCACCTTCAAAATTAGCTAAATATGTACATTTAGAGTGCGAAAAACTATAAAAACTATCGAAATTTCTATGATTATACGAGTTTAATTAATTGTTTGTTTATAATCACCTGCATTTACATACATTTTCAAACAAGGTTATACAATATTCGCAGAAAATTAATGATAAAACTAATACATTTACACAAATTTTTTGGTTTTCAACTTTAATTCTTATTTTCTGCTTTTATCTGTTTTTTGTCGCCCCAATTTCACGTGAAATTGGATATACACCCATGCCCCCAAATAAAAATATTACTAAAAAACCAACCATTTTTTAAAAACAATTAGTGGAATCCACTCATGCGCATTGCTACTTTCAAGTTTCAGAATTAACAAAACAAAATATGTAAAAGTTTGTAGTATTCAATTTTTTTGATTTCAACTCTAACAAGGGGAAGGCCAACATTGCTTATCACCCATTAGCCCTATTATTACTTTACGTGCTTATCATAATTAAGAAATCATCAGGTGAAAATTTAAAATTACCATATTCAGTCAATTTGGAGAAAATCGATCTTGAAGAACAAATTCATGTACCTACTTCTGGATAAATTCCATACAAATTGCGTCATGTATTATATAAGATTGTCCTCTACAAACTGTACTATTCTAATTTAACGATTTTCACAAAAATATTAGGCATGTTAAAAGTGGAAAATCTGCAGCTTCTTCTTTTTGTAAATTTTTTTAACTCAACTCAATCGGCATTGCTTGAGAACTCCTTATGTATTGTGAAAATTTCTGCTAGATGTATAATTCAGAATTAATAATCCCCCTTTACTTAGTTTCTATTTTAATCTTTGAAAGTTTAGATATGCAGATTCTATCGAATGTTACACTGAACAACCTCACAAAGCACATTTATTGTGACTTGTGACTTCCAGAACATAACCTAAATGTTTTCAACAAACTTTATAAAAATGTTTAATAATTTTAATTTTTAGAAAACGTGATGATTCCAACTGATCAACAAACGTAATTGACATTAATTTCCAATTTAGGTTTATTTGTGATATCCTGATATCCAATTCACATGAGGTCATACAATTTTAGAATGCGTATGTTTTTCCAATTTAGAAATTCCAATTAATAAGTTATAGGCATATTATTAACTTTCCGTTGTTTTCTTCATAATTAAAAAGAATTTTCAGAAAACTTTGGCATAGGCGTCCTTTCTTTAACGGCCCGCACAGAAAACATTCAGCTCTGCCATTGAGAACTGGACGAAAATCAACTTCATTAGGTAATTCATTTATTTTGATTGGTAAATTAAATTATTTACCCAAAACTTAGATTCAGCTGGTTAAATGTGATGGTTTGAAACCTCACTATGTTTTATTATCTTCAATAAGTTTCTCATGGCTCATTTATGTAGTATTTTCGTAGTCCCTAATGACTTTCGCATACTGTAAGTCACCGCATTAAATAACTGTCTACTTTAACATCTCCATTAGAAGCAATAACAGTTCACTAAACTTTAGCTCCAGTACTACGATGCAAGAATTAATCAAATTAGTTCCTTACAGGTACAATGAGGGCACTACTTGTTTCTATAAGTATATTTTTATGCTAATCGTTTAACTGAATCGAAAATGTTTGTCGAGTAACAAACTGATAACAATTATTTGAATCATCATTCCAAATATTAATTGAGAAATGGTTCGATAAAATCGATTTGCGAAACAATACATTTCTATTATTTCATTATCTCAAAAAAGTCAATTCCAGTGTTTTATGTAATGTCGATTTATGCATGGAAATTAATTAATACAAAAAAAAAGAATTGAAAAATTATTATTATAACGAAACATTGCAGCTTCTCGGGGGCTCAAAGTCTCAAATTATTTTCCAGTTCACACTGTACTTTCTTAACTTCAAACTTAATTTTGACTTTATCCTGCAGTTTTTTTATTCATTCTCTATTCCAAAATAAAAAAGAAATGTTAGTGTAGATTCACATTTGTTAAAATTAATAAGAATAAATTTAAACTAAATTTTTAATCAAGCATTTCCATTATGTATTTTGAAACTCCAGGTTAATATGTTTTAAATCATCTTTATTCCCGAGATAAAATTCCATTAAATATTAATTGAATCATTAGTACACCGTTGCCTCTACATCCTTTGAATTAGGTCAGTAACTGGGGTAATAAAAATGTTTTCAAAATGGTAAAACAAATTGAAATTGTAACTTATAGATTAACGTGAATTTGCAATCAGGAATCACATGATGCTCCATTAACTAAATGGGTATTTGTGTAATTTACTATTCAAATAGTATTGTCTAGACCAGTAACCCATAATTTTAATAATATGTGTTTGTATACAAAAGATATATGGATACTACAAGAGCCATAAAATACATCAACTACACTGCAAAAATAAATATTTAAATATTATTGATTACCCTTCTCAATATCCTCATTGGATGAAATTAAAATGTCATTTAAAAAATGTCCAAATCTGAGGGTTACCCAAACCCAGCTTTGCTTTTCCCAGTCATTAAATCACAATTTTTGTATTTGTACTACATACTTCAAAATTTTGTTTATAAATGTTTCAGTATCTCGTTAGTAAATATGTCGTTATAAAATATAAATCAATAACAATAATCAACATCATAATAATCAGTCGGTAATTAGTATTAAAATTTCAAAACCGTCGAAAACCAATTAATTCATAAATTCTAATAAAATATGCAAATATACACTTATAAATCAAAATTATTAATTATATTTTCAGAGAAAAACTTTCAATTTTGTTAATGTAGCAAATTAATATTAAGAAATTAAAATAAACTAATTATCGATTGCTTATACCACACAATATAGCTGTAACTTTTTGTTTTCCGTCGTTCACAATTAAATTGAATTTCATTAGGGAACCACCTAATTGCTTCTCTACATTATTTAATTTGGAAGTCTTTTATTTGTTAACGGAAGAAAGTTATGAGGTTTGAGAAATTTTCAGGACCTTTGATCAATTTAATTCAGTTTTTGTGTTTGTACTATTTTTGTTTCTACTCATTTTTTTTAAGGGAAGCGCAAAATGGATTAACGAGACTTTCGGATTCTTTTTTGGATTCCAGTGAATCAGTCTTACTCAAGTGGAAGATGGCGTAGGGTACGTGTTAGGTAAGATGTAGTTGTTCGGCCTTCAATCCTAGATAAAAATTTAGGGGGAACTGCAGACACGCCTAAATTTAAAGTGTAGAAAACGATACTTTGATTTAATTGGTTCCTGCAAGCCTCTACCTTGTAATGCAATACAACTAATCTCTATGTGACCTACTTAATAGTATACTGGACTGTAATAACTTCCCCACCAACAAACAAATAACTACAATAGTTTAGTTGTTGAATTGTTAAGGATTATGTTTTTAAGGTCGATCGCTATATAGTTTAATGGCATGGAAGACACCGTAACGGGAGATTTTCGTCCCTTTTCTAAATGTAAATTGTGCATAAGTTATGATTTTATCAATAACTGCATAAAACTAAACGAGAGCTGAAACTTGAAGCTTTTATGTTATATAGTTGAAGCAAACTTGCGGTATCTTAGGGTAAAATTACTGACTTGGCTCACTTGATTCTTTTATTTATTATTGAACCCCTTCATAGGTTCGCATCTCGTGAGCGAATTTCATAAGAACACAAAAGATAAAGTACACGAAAACAGAATGTAAAATTTACTATTAGTCACGTTTTCCACTTGACAAGTCCTATCTTTCATTCCACTTTTCGTAAGTAACCATTAAAAAATTAATTTAAATTGTATTATAAATTATATTAACTAAAGACAACGTGTCTGAAGTTTTAATTATAAATAATAAAGAGCACCTTCAACACTTGGAAACCTTATCTTAAGTGAATCTAACTTGAAATTTTAAACTACCCTAACATAAAAAAAGTTTTTCGAAGCTTTTATTTTTCCTTTTAAATGTAAAACAATTTTTTAATTTTTCTCGTCGGGATTCTGTTAATGGAATTAATTAAATTAGAATATAAGATGGAAAAGTTAAAATAAAAGAATTACATTTATATTTTAATTACAATCACTAAAGATTTGCTGCCGTGACCAAGATTTTGTCATAGCAACAAATATTTTAGTTAATATAGCTTTAATTCAGAAAGCATCAATTATTAATATCAATAAATATTATCCAGTACTTTCGGACCATCGGCTACCCTTCTGGTTATTAGGTTTTGTGAGACCGGAAGTATTGGTTATTTCTAAACTGCAATTGACGCTTTCTGATTTACAGCTGGAAATAGTAATTTCAAATTGATAAAATCTGTAAAAATTATGAGTAAAGCTGACAGTGACCGCTAAACAATTAGATCGACCAAACAAGAAAAGTTTTACTGTTAAATAATTCGTTATCTATTATGGGTGTATTTGTTTATTAAAACAATATTTACTTGACTATTTAAAATAAAGAACCATGTATGAACGAAAAAACATCAAGTAAACGAAACATTAAATGACGAAAAATGTGTTTTAATGGGAGGCAATTAGTTTAACGTTTAAAATATTATCGCTAATATTAGTAATTAGACGAAAAATAAAACACAAAAATTGTATTCTTAATTAACCAGTAGTAGCAGTTAAGATACACATCATCAGTTAAACAAAATTGACGTTAAAGTTAATTTGAATGTAGAAATAACAAAGGGAGCATATTTTAATTGATTTGATCTAATTGTCTATAGAAAGGCTCATTTTGAGTGAGATTTAAATGACTGAATTTAGTAAAAGCAAATATAACATTAAGCCATAGTAAACTAATAATTAATCCATAATGAAAAAATGTAGAACAGAAAATGACTATAAATTATTAAATTCCTTATCTGCACGACATTTTAAAAACTAAAAATAGAGTACTGTAATAATACGATAGGTATTTGATTAGATTAATGTGACAATTTGGGTTTGAAACTAATCATTATAATGATTATTTAGATTCACTAATTAAATAATATAGTACTCATTTGTAAACTTCAGTCTAGGATAATGAGCGAGCACGAAAGTTTTTGCGACAATCTTCCTAAGGCAAATAAACCTAAAAAAGAAAAAACTTTTGCACTGAGTATCTATGTCGGAAATTGAAAGAAACAGTTCCGTAAATTCTCCAACTGAAAGCAAAGAACCATCTGTTGCGTTTGGCAAAGCTTGCAGTAGTAGTATTATAAATTTTAAGTTAAAAAGAAAGAAAATACTGAAAAATATAATAAAAGTACTCCAAATGCAAATCCGAAAAATATAACAAAACAAAACGCATCGTTCACACAAACCTTATCAAGGTGGTAGTACAAAGCAAAGAAAAAAGTTACAAAATAATTATTGTTTTAAGCTTTTTTCTTATTAAATCAAAAACAATTTTTAAGTTTACTGATTCGCTCCGAGCAACAAGCATAGTCAATTTAAACCTCAAACTTCTTAACGCACCAAAATTCAATTTCTTCGTGACATTGACGAAAGAATCAGATGACCCAAAAAAAATTTAAAAATCGATTTCACGCGTTTTTGAGTCTTCCTATCTACAAACTGACAGAAAATTTTGTTCGTTTTTCTACTGTGGTTTAATAATGCTCGTTATAGTTGCTATTGCTATGCATGTTATTTCGCAAAATTTAAATTTACGCTAACCAACAACAATC
Organism: Rhagonycha fulva; assembly: GCA_905340355.1. Taxonomy (NCBI): domain Eukaryota; kingdom Metazoa; phylum Arthropoda; class Insecta; order Coleoptera; family Cantharidae; genus Rhagonycha; species Rhagonycha fulva. Next base: position 10,286,129 of record HG996559.1, read on the forward strand.
TTTTATACACTGATAAATGGAAAATAGAAAGTTTTCTGGAAAATCCACCACGTAAACAACAGCATCTATTTTTTGTTATATAGAATATCATATAAAAATATATACTCTGTTTTATTTAAGAAAAATGTAAAACGTTTGCACTAAACGGATGACCTTTAAATGTTAACCAATAAAAGTGCTTTGAATAAAGACTCACTCACAATAAGGAAATTATACGAGATTTAGTGTTTATTCAAAGCAATTTCATTGGTTAACATTTAAAGGTCATCCGTTTAGTGCAAACGTTTTACATTTTTCTTAAATAAAACAGAGTATAGGATATAAAATTTGGATTCACAGCTGTGTAATCTACTTGCAACTGGTTGTTTTCACCAGTGCTAATCGCATTCAACCCATACAGAACTTTTCAATAGAAGTTTAATGCTTTTAAACTTTTTAGAACAAATGGATGGAATTCTTACTTTAAATTGAAGCAAGTCCGTAGAACTTCACTGAAAACTTTTATAGCGATTTGTACTACAATTATTCTAGGATAAATAACTACAATTTGTAGTTGGTTAGTGACAAGTACAAAATTTTGTTGTAGAAATTTTTGTATATGTCTAAAATCTGCAAACCGCCTTGCCGCCCGGCAGGCCAAGCACCAGAGACCCGTAGGGTATCACAACGCTTGTTGCTATAATAACATATTACACCAATTTAAACAAATTTTCTAAATAAGTACAATGCATATACGACAATTCTGTCGGTAAGTTCTACAATGAAATTTTCTCAGTATATAATATGATTTATCGAGTGTCATGTGATGTTATCACTGGGTATAATATGAGAAGCTTGGTGCCAATTTTAAAGTATTTTCACGATTCTATTCCATTACTGAAATTTTAAAACATTGTTGTGCCAAATTTCCTCAAGTGTTAATGAGCACATTAAACTCGACAACTGAAAGTAAATAACTATTTTGAAATTCTTCTAGGGATTATATAAATTGTATGAATTCAATAAAAAATTTCTAGTTTTCTGATTTACACATTATTAAATAAACCAGATTGTCCAGGCTACGCGGCTTCAAGGTCGCACTAAAACAATTTTTAGGTTAGTACCCAACTTAAACTAATTCAGATTAAATCACGGACGTTATTATTTATTATTATTATTATTACTGAACGGGTGTGGTCTGTAAAAGTTAATCCCACTTGCACTTAGGCTCCTGGCCCATTGCATCCTGTGTTCCTAGTTTTACCCCAACAAGTTCAAGTCCTCAACAAAGTTGAGTACATTACTGATGGGTGAATTTCTTATCTCCTCGGTGGTCAGATAGCGACTCCCTAGGTGTTCATGCCTTACGGTGGCAAGAGCTGGACATACACATAGCAGGTGGTATGGAGTTTCTTCCTCCTCCCCACACATACTACATGTAGGATCTTCAACGACCCCAATATTATTGAGGTGTTTATTTAAGCAGCAGTGTCCTGTGTATAGTCCTACTGTTTTCCTCAATTGAGTTCTGCTCAGTCGGAGTATTTCCTTGGTCTCTTTGTCCCCGGAGGGTTCCCGAATGAACATCCGCGATTGCCTCAGTCCACTCTACGACGTCTTCCAATTCACAAACATCGCCAGGCGGCGTTTGGTTTTGTAAGCATTTTACATATTTTACCTACGACGAGAAGCCAGACCGACGTAGAACCCCATACCTGGAGGACCAGCGAGACGGCCAGAATAAAGTTGTACCTTCAGCCGGATTCGAACCGGGTATTGAGCGTTCGCTGCGTCAACTCGCTTGACTATTACTCTCCGACCGCCTCTTTGGTGTAGAAAACTGGTTGATATAAAATCACCGACCCACTTTTCTTCGTTTCGTTCTTAAGTCTCATTTGTAAACAGATGCGTAATAGATAACCTGGAGTAGTTACTAGAATAATTGTAGAGGTTATATTTCTACAGGGATATTATGGGAAGTCGTGTGACAAAAAGGTGCAAAACTGGTGGTTCTGGGAATATGAAATACTTTCTTCCCCTCCAGTGGTATAAGAAAGCAGCAAGACTATTTTTCACAATTAATATCGCACTCCAGAAGCACTCTGGCTCCAGTGAAAAACTTTTTGGGTAAAATAACCTACATGTACTTAATTTTATCGCATTTTTTAAAGACTTCTTCCATTTATTTTGAGTGGGCTAAGTCACTCTAGCTACGTCCTTATTTCTAAAGCTTCTTTTAGTCCTTCTACCGCACTTTGGAGGATTGTGATTAGCCTGATTATTTCGTAAGTAGTAAATTTCTTTTACTTTAATAAATTTTTTGATTGGTGATTGGTTTTGGTACTAACGGGTCGATAAACTATGTAAGCCCCATTACTAGTACAATTTTTTTAAATTTTTATCTGGAAAATGCCTGTAAATTGCCTGTCAGTTACTGGCAGGAAATTTTCAGACATTTCCCAGGCAAAGGTGAGAACTGCGGCCAGTATTGATCTTTTGTTCAAATCTTGTTTATCTTAAGCAAAGACTCGATCTGTTTAGACAGATTCCAGACGGGCTTTTTTGCCAATGTTCGGCAAACTTAATCTTCTGATCCATACAGCCTTGCATTTTTCTAATGTAACTAATATAGCAGGATGATAATTTTTTTGTCTCGGGTGGGACTCCATCCCCTAAATTTTTCATTCGAAACAAACGCTCCACTGACGCACTTAGTTATCTGCCTTTGGCCGATTTATCAGTGAAAGAACCAATTACAAATCCTTTTATAAATTCCACGAAGGAGAAGCTTTCTAGCAAATTATTACAACCCAAAAACTTTGGTTCTGATTCATTTTCTAACCTATCTTATAGTGAGGTTATGCTATGTTCCCCAAGATGATTCAGATTACTTAAATGAGCTAAGTTTGATTATATTTTCACACAAAAATTTCATTCTGAGAGGACGATTCTACGATAATACGTGAATAAAGCCGAAACCGCCATCAATCGCTAAAATCTTTCTTAGAAATGTTGCACGATATAAAATCTACATCTTGTCAACATGTCAAATAGACAGAAACATATTAATGACAGGAGCGTTTGAAGTCACGTGACCAAAAGCCAAAGACTTTTAATTTTAGTTATGAAATAATCCTATGATGAAAGATCCTTAGACCATTTAAACATCATTCAGCGTTCAAATCGATCCAGCACGAACGCAAATTTATTTAAGCCGTGGTTCGGATTCCACGTAAAGCTGTAGGTTTATTGTTAAAATGTTTTATCGGTATTATTTAATTGAATTGAAACTTAGTTTAATGTACTCCAGAATAACAGTTCTGCCTTGAAAATTTAAATGTTTATAAAATATCTGTAGCATTCAGAAAGACTCACAAAGAACCTTCACAAAGTTCAATTGTGAAAATTTATCAATATGATTGAATTATAAAGAAAATATGTGTGAACTAGCTGGCACAGGAGGTATTCGGCCGTTTTTATCGATTTAGTGAATGATTGATGTAATTGTTTGGCTTTCGGCCCAACTTTTCAAATTTTTATATTGGTAATTCTTTTAATCCTAACCAATCAGTTTTACGAACAAGCACATATAAATTTTTATGCAAATTTGCTCATATTTTTACCACAATTTCATGCAGATAAAAATAATTTTCTGTATGCAACGTGTGCAATTTTTTATGACAAATTTAGCACGAGCTTTATATATAAATTTTATGCAAAATTTAGCATCATGTCATAGAGGCTTTATCGACGGCCGTAAGTATAAGAAATGCACTAACAATACATATAAAAATTTGTCGATATGCATGAAGCATTCTGTGCACAATGAAATGCACATTTGAAACACATTCAAATTCCTCCGCTTGCTTCATCTTAGCCATTCCATGTTGAAGTAAAACTCCCTTCAAACAATTCTTGGTAGAATTTAAATTAAAAAAAAAAACAATAAACTTTTTAATTTAAACCATCTGTTTTTTGATTAAATTTGGTAGGGGCCGAAAGACTAGAGTCTTGTCAGGCATGGGGAGATGTCTGAGAAGAATCACTATGCACTCGGAGGAATTTACATGTCTCCACCAATTTGTACGAATGTATTTAGTTTACCAATTTCTTATGTTGACTCTGCCATTGTAAATCCCAACTTATAGTAAATCCGGCTCAGGTGCACCAATAAAAACAAATTTAAGCCTCCAATAAGTTCGACAAAAACATATTTAGATTCGGCTTAACAACTTAAAACGAAAATGCTAACTAAATTATGTGGTTCAAAATGAACGAAATTATCTACTAATCTAATATTTTCATTCTGCTGAAATATTGGAACTCTTCGAGAAATACGTACGTCTTTAATATTATTAATGAAATTGTCTCCAAGTTTTGGAAGCTGTATTTTAATAGGGGTACAAAATTAAGTAATATAAACTTCAGCAACGATGGCAAAGACAAGAATGAAAATTTTCCTGTTCTGTTTATACGAGGACAGTTCTATAATAATCAGTTGACATCCATTAGATAATCTATCTATCTCTCTATCTAAAAAATCTATTATTATCTCATCTGCTTAGTTACCAAATGATCGCGATAATAAGAGTAATTAATCATGGCTATTTTATCCAAAACCCTCTTACGGGTGAAACAATTTTCATTTATAATAAAACAATTTAGGAACATTTCCAGACCAATATATTCAAGACATAATACCAAATGTAATCCATCCATTACATTTTACATAAATCTGAGAATAACGTATTTGGAGACACAATCAAGAAATCAAATTACTTCAATTAGTTTTTTCGTTTTAATTAATTAATAATTCTTATCGCGACTACAGTAGAAACCTAAAATTATTATTGATACTCCGATAAACATCTTAACTTTTTGATTCCGAAAAATATTACACGAATGTTCCTTCTTTATTGAGTTATGCCCGACTTTTGATATGCAAAACAAAATTAGGAAAACCCTGTTCAATAAAATACAGACATGGTGGGTAAAACCACTGACTCAAGCACTAAAAGAAATCTTCCTTCCTGTAAAAATCGATAATTTATTTTGAATTCAGAACAGCGAGAGAATAAATATCCTAAGTCAATAAAACGCGACATGATAGTAAAAACTTTCATCCCCTTTACCTTAACATTACAGCAATAATATTTGAAAATATAAGACATTGTATTATTAAATTTTTTTTATTATGTACTCTTTTGTTAAATTACACTACAAATTACAGTGGTGTAGAAGAAGAATAACTGGGGTTGATATGGTTCACAAAATTATTAACAGATGGTGCTATTACAATGAAAAGCGCAATAAACTGATAGTGGTGGACTTCAGGTCAAATGGCCTACCGTTCGAATTCTGTCCGAACCAGAATTTATTTATGCCGTGCTTTGGATTCCACGTTAAACTAAAGAGCCATCTACAACAGTGGTCATCGTGTTTAAAGTTTATGTGACTGCAACTTCGACTCTCTTGGAGTTCAATAATACACAAAAAAAATAAAGCAATTCCAATTAAGGCTAATGACAATTATTTCGATTATGGCAGGTGTTTCTAAAACTAACAATAGATTTGTTTGTAGCTAAAGAGGGGTGGGCACAGGGAATATGTAAACGAACAGTACTACTCAAGTGTGATTAAATTCATTTCCTGGGTGACCTAACCTTTTGTCTTATTTTGGCAGTAGTCGCATCCTATTTATCATCTCATCCCTAGCTACAACATATTGTTTAAAAGTTTGCCGATTTTCATATCAATAATGGTACTATATTATATCACAATCAAGCACATAGGAATGTCTAGAATGATCTACTTAATAAAATTCGGACACTGACTAACAACGTCCAGCCTAAGTCGGTTGGTCTAAAAGCATGAAATTGTGCACATGAGTTCCTTATATATGACATAGATGAGCAATAGGAACGAGTTCTATGAAACTCATATCCAAAAGAATCCAATTATAGTCTTGATTAGAATCCATAATGGTCCGAGGTACACCACTGGTGTTGTACCTTGGTCTTAATTAATTATTTTTAAATTATTACAAAGTCTCATTATGGCGGCACTTCTCTAGTTTTTTAAGAAATTAAAAATTTAATAATAACCAAGAAACCGACAATTATTTTCAAACTTATTTCAATTTCAAAACATTTCTTTTTTTAAACAGGTTTAACGTATTGTATTCTATCCAAGTTTAAGGAAACGCACGGTTAGATCTCATCAGTGCCATTTAGTTGTGAATCTTGAGAAATAATTAACAAAGTAATTACCGATAAGATCTAATAAGTTCAAAACATGACTGTCTTCGTTGGTTTATTGATTATAATTAATTTTCTTTTGAATTTGAATAAACCAAAAATTCGAATTTAATAATAAAAGAAAATTCCCTGTCGTCACGTTTTAATACAAATTAGTCATTTTAATTCTACAATTTTCACTCTATCTAATCTTGATTTAGATCTGCGAGTATGAACTATTATAATAATCCAAAAAATCACAGCCAATCGCAAATCAGACATCTATTGTCGTCACGGTGTCTATCAAGTCATTGTAAGTTTGCCTTTCCGATACCATAATCACAGATAATAATACATACCACACACAGATTGTGATTTATTGCTTAAAAATGCTTATTTTGCTTATTCTGTCAATAATCCGCAATACTTCAGTTTGAACTGTTGTACAAAGTAAACAGAGATTGAGCTTATTTGTATTGGTTTTTTTTCATTTAGAACTAATTTGTGAGTGTCGAGGAAAGTTTAAGCTCAACTTTACGGCGTTTAATTGATGTACATGATTGTTTTACAACAGACAGTAAAGTGCTATATTGTAAAACTTGTAAAAACATCGTAAGAATTAGTGCGATGGTTTCTTCTCCGTGTTGTCGCGTCATTCTCTTATTAACACGACACAGCGGTACTTTATTTAATGGTCACGTGCTTAAATGAAATATTAATATTCTTTACACGATGATAACATTTAGTAGGTTTTTAAAAAAATTTCCTACATATTTTTAAGATTTTTATTGCCTAAAAATCCGGCCCCTACCTAAAAAATAATTATAAGTTTACCTTCTGCACCTTATGAAACTTTAAAAAGTCGGCGCCGATGGTTACGACAATTTAAATAAGTGAAAATGACTTGAGAAGAAATAAAAATTAGGAAAAGTGTTTTGGAACAATCGGAAAATAACTTGTAAAATCAAGGTTTTTCATAGTAGTGGAATTTGATTAAAGTGTGCACTGACCACAGTCAACATTTTACATAACATTAATTTTTATTGCCATAGTAAGCTGAAACTGCAACTGTAAAGTTATGGATTTCATAATCGACACTTACCTCGGCAAAAAATGCATCCATAAATCCATCGCGGCCCTCGACGTTGACGGAGACGTCGTCGGGACCGACATCGTCATCGTCACTTTGCGCCTAAAAGGGTTAAATAAATTAGAAAAGTCAAAATTTTGGAACATTTTGACTTTTTGAATAAAATGACAGTTAAAGAAGGGGTGGGGCAATTTTGTGACATTTATCATCGCTTCCTAACCTAATCTTTTGATAAAATTAAAACTCATAAAAATTTTGACAAAAACGAAGGCGAAATCAAATTTTTAACGAAAATTAGATAACTTAATTAGGCCTTATTAAAAATAATTTAGAAATTATCGTAGCTGTCACGAGATTAGGAACGAAAATGAAACATGCTTAGGCAAAGTTAATTTAAAAGTGTAAAATATGTACCGCAACAAGGGCCGCCAATCTATCCTTCGTCATTTTTCACCGGCTATAATCACAGTACACAATAAATTTTTGATTTAATTAAAAATCCCATTCAAAACATTTTATTTGGAACAGCACTAAAACTAAGGAACGTATACTAGGATCGCGAAAATCGATACATTAGAGCGACTGGCACTCTGCAGTGCTGTCTGTAACTTACGCATGCGTCAATTATCCTCACGTCAGTTGTGACGTCACGTGAAATTTTGTAATTTTTTAATTAATTTTTCGAAAACCGCTCAGCCGATTTGTAAAATTATTCAAAATTTAAATCTCGGTGATTTTTTTCTTCAAGTTTTGAATTTTTAGTTATTTAAATTACGAACGGTTTAAAATCATTTTAGTGTTGGTACATCACCACCTTTAGGACGAAGGAACGCCATTGTAGGCTCTAACGACTTCTTGGTGTTACAAGTGAGAGCGAAGTATTTAGCATCCATTGATATATATCCAAGTTTGTAAACTTACAGGTAATTATTATTTTTTATCTAGTTTATTGGTGTCTTGGTAATTTTGTCGGTGTGTGCTTAGTATCACGTAAAAATATTAATCAAGTCGGCGTGTAGATACCAAATTCCCATCATACGATTTACGTAGCGTCATTCCGCCTAAAAATTAAAAGTTTGAGAAAACGTGGTTAGCATGCAACAGTAAATAGGCTTTCGACGTTTTTAAAATACCCTTCCTAGTGTTGTTTTGTTTTTTTAACGTTTGTACTGTAATTTATTACTTTTTTAGAAACAAAATGTCGCAAGATCCTGATATGCCAACCTTCAAATGCGTCTTAGTTGGTGATGGAGGCACCGGCAAGACGACGTTCGTTAAACGTCATTTGACTGGAGAATTCGAAAAGAAATATGTGGCTACATTGGGAGTTGAAGTTCACCCCCTTGTATTCCACACCAACAGAGGACCGATTCGTTTCAATGTCTGGGACACCGCAGGTCAGGAAAAATTTGGAGGTCTACGTGACGGTTACTATATTCAGGGACAATGTGCTATTATAATGTTCGATGTGACTTCGCGAGTTACTTACAAGAACGTCCCCAACTGGCATCGAGATTTGGTTCGCGTCTGCGAAAACATTCCCATCGTTTTGTGCGGCAATAAGGTTGACATTAAAGACAGAAAAGTCAAAGCCAAAAGTATAGTCTTTCATAGAAAGAAGAACTTACAAGTAAGTGTTTTCTTTTTCTCAAAGGTAAATTTGTTATTAACGACAGTTTTCGTCAAACTTCTAGTACTATGATGTCTCCGCCAAAAGTAATTACAACTTCGAAAAACCATTCTTGTGGTTGGCACGTAAATTGATCGGTGATCCCAACTTAGAATTTGTGGCCATGGTAGCGTTGGTTCCACCAGAAGTACAGATGGATCCCAACTGGCAACAACAAATTGAAAAGGACCTTAAAGAGGCCCAAGAAACCGCATTACCCGAAGATGATGAAGATTTGTAATTTATGCTTCTTTTGTATTAAAATAAATTAGTTTTAAATAATTAATCTGCCATACTGTTTGTTATAAATAGTCGCAAGTTTTTGTTTTTTAAAAGTGATGAATTTCCATTGTTAACGGAATGTTTGGTATTTTTATAAAAGTATGCATCTGTTTGGGTGGTTTCGACTGGATTCAATAATTATTTTTTTATGTAACATAGCGTTAGAATTACCTTTTGTTTAACTTTTCCCGATTTTTTAAATAAAACTTATCAAAATGTGACTGTTGTAAAATCGGTTCAAGTGCAAAATACATTTTTGGATCTCACGAAGATTGTTTGAAATTTAATAAATAAAAACGTTGAGAAAAATTTTATGTTTATTTTGAATTTCATTGAAATGCGTGTTTTCCCGCGCTTTAAGGTCATTCCAAAGTCGTCTAACCTGACTAATTCACGGCCACATGTTGATCATAGGATAATTTCCCGTTATTGCAACCATCCACGCACAAGATAGCAAAGCTGGTAATGTATTTACCTAATAATTTAAATACCATCACATTTTTAATTGAATGAGTAATAGATACAAAAAGTTTCTCCTTTGTCTAATAATTTCAAATTTTCAAGGTCGCTTTGCCAGTGGCGCGCCAAAATGATGGCTGTGGTTCACCCTGGATTGTTAAAATTAATATTGTTTTATATTTATTTTCTTCAAAAATACCTACATTAAGGCGCTTCTCTTGATTATTAAAATGCTAAATATATAAGTCAAGACTAATTTTAATCATAAATAATAATTCAAAAAAATTAATTAGGCGTAAAAGCGCGTGCTACAAAGTAACTATTGCCCGTAATGAGTCTAAGTGATTGCACAAAGATATCATTAGGTACAGTTATAGGAATATGCACCTGGAAAATCCTATCTTCGATATGTCAAAAGACCAAATCAACGAGAACATTGGTAAAAAGAGATGAAACATCAAGGGAAATGAGAAAATCATCAGGTTTTGGAATATGGTTGAACAAAATATCTTTCATAATATGGATTTGCATGACAAAGGGCACAGCACTTAATTATCTTAAAATTGGATCTTGCCTAACCTCTCACCAGATCATTCCCTTTTGGTAGTTACTTTTCAAAGTTAAGTATTATTATAAAACCTGCACCTCCAGCTTTGTCAAACAAAAACAGGTGCATGTCCCCAGCCCCCCCCCCAATTCGAATTTTGACTCCAAAATAGTCTAAATCGTTTGTGCTTCGTTTGTACCTGTTTGTGCAAACATTATTTTCGTTTGTACCCAAATAGTTTTTGAGAAATTTTGCTGGGGGTGGGGGAGATATGCTAGCCCCCCATGTCGAATTTTGACTCCAAAATAGTCGAAATCGTTTGTGCTTCGTTTGTACCTATTTGTGCAAACATTATTTTCGTTTGTACCCAAATAGTATTTGAGAAATTTCAAAATTTTGCTGGAGGGGGTGGGGGAGACATGCTAGCCCCTCCATGTCGAATTTTGACTCCAAAATAGTCTAAATCGTTTGTGCCTGTTTGTGCAAATATTATTTTCGTTTGTACCCAAATAGTTTTTGAGATTTTTAAGAAAAAAATCATGAATACTGACGCCCATGAGTGGCTTAACGAGATTCTCTTAGCACGGAGAAACACATAAAATTTATTAAAATTTTAAATTTTGGATTTAAAATAGTCTAGAACGTTTGTGCTTGTTTGTGCAAGTTTTATTTTCGTTTGTACCCAAATAGTTTTTGAGATTTTCGAGATTCTAGGTAACTCGTGGTAAAACAAAATTTCTTTAAAATTTCCAATTCCTGATACAAAAATAGTCTAAAACGTCTGTGTTTCGTTTGTACTTGTTTGTGCAAGTTTCATTTTCGTTTGTACCTAAATAGCTTTTGAGATTTTCAAAAAATACATCCAAGAAACTGACGCGCATGAGTGGATTGATTAACGAGATTCTGGGTAAAACTTACAGGATCACGTTCAAAATATTCTTTATCGTTTCTACTTCGGTTTTGCTTGTTTGTGCAAGTTTTATTTTCGTTTGTACCCAAATGGTTTTTGAGATTTTCAAGAAAAACATCAAGGATACTGACGCGCATGAGTGGATGAACGAGATTCTTAGCACGGGGAAACACAGAATATTTAAAATTTTGGATTCAAAGTTAACGAGATTCTGCGTAACACCTACAGGATCAACTTCAAAAGAGTTGCAATCGCCTGTACTTTGTTTTTGCCAGTTTGTGCAAACATTATTTTCGGTTGTACCCAAATAGTTTTTGAGATTTTTAAGAAAAAAATCATAGATACTGACGCGCATGAGTGAATTAACGAGATTCTCTTAGCACGGGGAAACACATGGAACACATAAGATATGTAACAACAGTTGATTAGAAACTTAAGAAGGGAAGGATGTAATGTATTGAATACAAATTCAATAGGTTATAGGTCACTATATAGCGTGTTGCCTGAAAAGAGATGACAATCGATGGAAAAAATTTGATGATCTGAAGCACTCGGCAAAGAACATGCGGTTATCTGAAATAGGCAATTGTCAATTTCTTGTATACACATTATAAGACCTCTATCATCCTAGTTATAAATATAATTTAATAAATTGAACTAAACTTATAAATTTCCTATGGTAAATTTGTAAATTTCTATAATAAATAAAAATAGTAAATACCAACTTGTATATTTCAAAAAAGCATGTTTCCAGTCCCCCTCTCTCCGGTACATTTTGAAGTTTCCCGAAAACTATTTAGATACAAACAAAAATAATTTTTGACAATCAGGAACAAAGAAAGTACAAAGGATAGAGAGTATTTTGGACGTCATCCTGTTAGTGTTACCCAGAATCTCGTTAACCCACTCATGCGCGTCAGTATCTATGATTTTTATCTTGAAAATTTCAAAACTATTTGAAAATAATGTTTGCACAAACTGGCAAAAACAGAGTACAGCCGATTGCAACTCTTTTGAAGTTGATCCTGTAGGTGTTATCCAGAATCTCGTTAACTTTGAATCCAAAATTCAAAATTTTAAAAAATTCTGTGTTTTCTCGTGCTGAGAATCTCGTTAAGCCACTCATGCGCGTCAGTATTCATGATGTTTTTTTTTGACTCCTAAATCGAATTTTAAATCTAAATCGTCCAAGTCTAAATTGTTTGTGCTTCGTTTGTGTCTGTTTGTGCAAGTTTTAGTTTCATTTGTACTCAAATAATTTTTGAGATTTTCAAGAAAAACATCAAGGATACTGACGCGCATGATTTGGTTAACGAGATTCTGGATAACACAAGGATCAAGTTCAAAAAATTCTATCGTTTGTACTTTGTGCAAGTTTTATTTTCGTTTGTACCCAAATAATTTTTAAGATTTTCGAGAAAAGCATTATTAGTACTGACGCGCATTAGTGGATTAACGATGTTCTGGGTAACACTTACAGGATCAAGTTCAAAATAGTCACAATCGTCTGTACCTTGTTTTTGCCTGTTGACAAAAATATATAATATACAGTGGGGCCCGCTTAATGTGATCACATTGGGACTTGAGGTTTTTGATAACAATAACCGATTGATAACAATAAAAGGAAAAAATTTTTATTGGTTATTTATTAGTATGTAGTACATCTACAAAAATTAATTAATAATAGTCACTCATTGGGAAGTTTTCAAGTAGGACTGAATCTTACAACACACATTAACAGCAAACTATCGTCCATTTATGTATTTAAACGACGGAATTGATCATAAACATAAATATGTAATGTGATATCACATGTGTGACGTTGATTTTCTTGCTAACACCTGACTTTATATTATGTGGGTGGAAGTAAGCACAATATAAAAAAATGCTTGTAACTGAAAATCAACTCTTTTGCTCGTGGGAAAAAATAATCTTAAGACTAATATGATAACATTAACCGAATTATGATAACTATAGGCGATGTTTTTTGTGTGTAATAATATATGTCCGTTCCGTTCCTGGCAAAAGTGATAACAATATCCGAATGATAACATTAACCGCGATCACATTAAGCGGGCCCCACTGTACTTACTTTAAAATATATAAATTATTAACTCGTTGATATGAAATTATATTAAAACTTCAAAATATCGAGTTATTATAAAATTAAAAATTAATTAAAAGATTTATTGAGCTTTCAAACGATTATATCGTCCGTCATCAGAATAATATACAGATATTGTTTTGTAAATAACTCGATATTTTGAAGTTTTAATTTAATATACTTACTTTAGTGTTTTTTTTGTAGCCAACGTTCTCCCTCATACACCGGCAAATTTACGATTTTTCCGAACCGGGGAAAGAACTTGACGTTTACTCCTCTTTCTTTGACAATGGCGCTCGAATTCCTCCAGTATTTAAGTTTAAAAATCAAATAAATTTAAGTTTAAGGGTGGATTTCATAATAAAAGCGTACATGGGAAATGGGGAGTGAAAAAGTTCCCCTCTTTCATAAAAAAAGTTTATGATAGAAGTACACTTTTTTAACGATAAAGGCGTTGGCGATGCCGTCGAGATTTCTCGCTCCCTAAAAATTAAATTATGAGTATTAGAAAATTAACGCTTTCTCGTTAATTCTCCAATACGAATCCAATCAAAAAAAGGAGCGAGTGAAGTGAACTTCCATTATGAAATATTTTATCTCTAGAGCAGAAGCCGAAAACCTCTTGTTGTAAATGGGCCGTATTTTACGTGGGGATTAGTGCGGACCGCACTTCTTGGCAGGCCCGTAGACAGGATTTAATTTCGGGTGGGGGGGAGGCACTAGTAAAAAGTAAAATTTTTAGTGGTTTTTCTTTTGAGAATTTTTATTATTATAAACAAATTTTGTTTTACTTAAAAAATTTTTTTTTGAACATTTCGGAGGGGGGTAGGGCACGTGCGCCCCCAGGTGCTCCTCCCTAGCTACGGGCCTGTTTCTTAGAATATCCACTAAAAAGAACTGTCTTGTTCAAATTCACTAAAAAAAGCTACTATTTTGGTCCGGACCGCACCAAGTCGTTGTTTCAAAATGGTGGCAAACGTTCACACAATTTTTGTCGGAAAAATACTGAAAAGTAATTAGGACATTAAATTTATTTTAATTTGTTTAAATTTATTTTGTTGACTATTGTTCTTCAATACAAATATAAAATACAAACAAAAATTATCCAGCGTAAAATTAATAAATATTATTTTGTTACATTGCTACAATAGAACTTTCTTTAAAAAATGCGTCAACCGACATGCGTCGACCGGAGACGACTCGAGTCGTTGCGGCAGGGCACCTCTACGTGGACAGTATAAATGCAACCGCTGTTGTTTCAATGTATTACACGTTATGATGAACAACTCAAAAGTATTATTTAATGTAACAGATGATGAAAAATTAGTTGAATGGGTATCAAAATTTCCCTGTTTATACGATGTAGCAAATCCGTTGTACAAAAACTTAGGGGTGAAAGAGGAAGCTTGGATGGAAGTAGAAAAAAACGTCGGAAGAACAGGTGAGGAGAAATAAACTAGCCTTATAATTATATTTATTATTATTTTGATAAACAATAAGACCCGATTTTACTTTATAGTTAATTTTACATACTAATTGTTTTGCACATAAAGGTAAGTGGGAAGCGACGGGCGCATGCGGCCGACGAAGCGCGGCTATCGCATGCGACAATCGTTGCATGGTTGCGTATACCTCATTATATGGTTGAAAAAATATTTTGATGAACTTTTACTATCTGAACATAAAAATAATAAAATAAATTAAAGATACATTTTCACGAGATCAGAATACATAATTTGTTTATTTATTCATAATAAATATTGCCGGTGACGGAAATTGCGACACTTCCTGAACCATAAGAATTCGAGATTAAGTAAATAGGATTATTATCCCATCTGATTGAGCAAAACAGTGATTGTTGCTTTCATTGAATCATAAAACAACTGTACAAGTGTTATCCACAATAAATAGTGTGAGTAAACATAATAATTTCAACTTAACAACAGAGTCTAAAAGTGAGGTTAAAATGTGATAATGCATCGCACACCACCTAAAAAAATACTACAAGGGGCGCCGACACATAGTGAACTAATACGAACTGGTGAATCAGATAATGTCTTATCGGATGACTCAGCTTGTCCTAACCAAAACGTAAGTCAATACAACAACAGGAAAGTTTGCGCTAGTGAGAATGTAGCATATCAAATGCACATTTTTAGTTTGAAGAAATTGTTGAAAAAAATAATTTCAGTTTAAATTTTAAATGGCGTGGTTTGCGACACTTCCAACCAAGAAAGGTGTAGATAAGAGAGCACCTGGAGAATCGCTGAACGATTTGTGAGCGAATGGCCGTTTGTTTTTGAAGGTAGTTCAATTTTTCGATTATTTTAATTACAATCAAGTTTTTTGAGAGCCATAACAGTTAATCACACCAATAACTTCTGTGAGAACATCCTTGACATCTTGGAGTTTATTTGCCCCACGTTGGGCGCCAAATAAGTATACCACAAATTTAATAAATATTTGCGTTACTGCCTCGATGGTCCAACTGATGTAACGAGGGACAGGCTAGCTAAGGACTAAACCTTGCAGTCACGAGAGCTCGGGTCGCACGAATGCGGTTCGTGAGTTTTTACTGCTATACTGTATAAGAGGCTCACTTTAATTGGATCGTCAGCTAGAAAAAAAAGATGCTCGGGGCGCCAGCCTATTGAAATAAAACGCAAAGACAGAAGAGTAGAAGTGGATTTATTCAATAGGCGTGAAATCAATAGTATAGATGATTGATAAACGTATCTATACGAACAATGAACAGTATTGTACAATTTTAGTTGACCTCGAGGGTCACAAACAATATTGAACAGCTGAAGGCTTCAACAAAAAAATATAAATCCAAAATGTAGTGCCTCACAACTGACTGAAGGTCGGTTGGATTTATCAATCAGCACGTCACAAAAACTATTTGAATTGAAAAAAATCGCAAAACAAGTAATTTGCAAATTTGACACAAACGCTTAAAATGCGGTTAAACTTTTAGCACATGCAAAGCACTTAAAATGTAAAAAAACTTACCCAGTATTTACTGCTTAAATAATGATCATTACCCAATGATAATGACCTGGACATAAAAAATTCCAACCAAATGGTTTCCTCTGTGAGCGCTCTACTTTGGAATATTTGATCGGCGTCAAAAAATGATGGAAAATATACTGGAAAATAAATTTACAAATCAAGCAACAAATACATGCAGCTAAATAAACCACAGCGTATCTATTGAAGCAATTCTCAAACTCAAACAAATTTCCAACGCACTGACTGACAAAAAAATAAAATTTGGCAACTACTAACCAAAAGTGATGTTTAAAAATTGGAAATATAAACGATGTTATTGAGAAACCTTGTTCTCACGGATCCAACAGGCCAGAGTCAGCAGATGGTGCGATACAGCCGTGATAGCGGATGCTACAAGAAAATTTATCCTATAAAGATCACAACGCTTCAATGGTATTATCCAAAATATCCGTTGCTTCCGAGTTGATAAAACTTCTTGACCTTCAATGGCGCAAGACAAAATTTCCCAACTTATTTGCTGATGTGTTAGCACTCCAGAAAATTCAATATTAATGCCCTGAACGTGGTGTAAATAAACTCCAAGATGTCAAGGATGTTCTCACAGAAGTTATTGGTGTGATTAACTGTTATGGCTCTCAAAAAACTTGATTGTAATTAAAATAATCGAAAAATTGAACTACCTTCAAAAACAAACGGCCATTCGCTCACAAATCGTTCAGCGATTCTCCAGGTGCTCTCTTATCTACACCTTTCTTGGTTGGAAGTGTCGCAAACCACGCCATTTAAAATTTAAACTGAAATTATTTTTTTCAACAATTTCTTCAAACTAAAAATGTGCATTTGATATGCTACAAGAAGCCATTCACCAATGCAATGGAAACATATGCAGACCCACACATACAACAGCAATTCAGCTATCTAAATCCGCCGCAGTTGATCATTCCACAGTTCCAACAAGCAATTGACACTCGACAATCTTTACCAGTAGTACAATATCCGGTAAGCCAAATGATAAATCACCAACCAAATGTACCATATTATCAACCATTGCTACCACCACAAACACCTGCTCCGCAATATTTCTCGCAGGTGCCACCTCTTCCCAATCTGCACGCCGAATGGCAAACAGTTTCTCACAAAAAGAGGGTAAGAAGCCCTGAAAAACTAAAAGCTCGTAAGCAATCAAAAATAACCAACTACTGGCTTTCCGCACCCCTGGAGACAAGTAATAGGTTTGAAGGACTTCCACGGGAGATAGAAAACACCACCACAGGAACTGAAAAAGAAATTGCTGACAAAACAACAGAAAAGGCAGCATTTGAACGTAAACCTCCACTTATAACTGTATACGGTGCTGAAAATGCCTCACTTCTTCACGAGTCAATTAAAAAAATTGCGCCAAATGAATATTCACTGAAAACTGTTGGCCATCAAAATATAAAGATTCAATTAAACAAAGGTGAACACTACAAACCATTAATTGAATTTCTTGACTCAAAGAATACTCAGTATCACACATACAAGTCAAAAGAAGACAAAAGTTTTAGAATAGTCATGAAGGGATTGCATTATTCAATAAAACCCGAAGACATAATAACAGCCTTAAAAGACTTAGGTCATGAAGCCACTAATGTCTGGAACATCAAACACAGATTAACAAAGCAACCATTATCAATGCATTACGTGGATCTTAAGACCAGCGACAACAATAAAAGCATTTATGACTTAAAGTCTCTGAATCACAATGTAGTTACATTTGAACCACTGCGTGCTAAAAGAATTATCCCACAATGCACAAGGTGCCAAGACTACGGGCACACAAAAAACTTTTGCCGAAAGTCTGAGAAGTGTGTTAAATGCGCAGGAAATCATAATACCGCAAATTGTACACGCAAAGTACGTGACAAACAAGTCAAATGCGTCAACTGTGAAGGGAACCATCCGGCTAACTATCGAGGATGTATCGTACATAAGCAAATACAACAACGATTATACCCCACGCTCAGAGAAAAACGGCCAGGCCAATCACAACAAAATGAAGTGAATCAACAATTATACCCAACGGGAACAACCTACACAACAAACAATTACAATAGAGAATTTCCTACTCTTCCTCCTACTCAACACGCTATGACGTTCTCACAGGCTGCAAATAACACCGCGCAACAAGAAAATGTAAATTGGCAAGTAAATCAAACTACAAGACAAAATTCAGCCATTCACCAAACAACAAACGACATTGGTGAACTCAAGGATTTGATAAGGGAGTTAATTGAGCAAAATAAAGAAAATGCAAGAAACATGAGTACAATGCTGAATCTCTTAACCACACTTGTCAACAACATTAATACTGCTCGAACACCTTAAATACAAAATAGCCGTATGGAATGCCAACGGGTTAAACCAGCATCTAGAAGAAACCAAAACATTTTTAATTAACCAAAATATCGACATAATGCTAATTTCTGAAGCACATTTAACAGACAAGCACTACATTAAAATACCAAAATATAACATCTACTATACAACACATCCAAAAGAGGGAAAAGCTCATGGTGGTACAGCACTGATTATCCGCGATAGCATAAAACACTACGAATCCACACCATATCGGAAGGAACACTTACAAGCTACCAGTGTTGTACTGCAGGATGCTGTGGGAGACTGTACTATTTCTGCGATATACTGCCCACCAAAATATAACACCAAAAAGGAAGATTATGAGCATTTTTTGGACACACTTGGGAATAGATTTATAGCTGGTGGTGACTATAACGCCAAACATCCGATGTGGGGCTCCAGGTTACCTACAACAAAAGGCAGGGAGTTATTTAAAGCCCTGCAATCCAAAAACCTTAAAATTATATCTACTGGTAAACCAACTTACTGGCCATCTGACAGAAACAAAACGCCGGATGTTATAGACTTCTGCATCACAAAGAACGTTGATATTAAAAAAATCAAAGCCGAGTCCTGTCTGGATCTCACATCAGATCATTCGCCAATAATTATTAGTGTATTTACACAAATAGTTAATAAAAAGAAACAACCAACGCTACACAGTAATAAAACTAACTGGAACATGTACCGGGAAATCCTCAATGAATTAATAATACTCGAAAGACCTTTGAAGTCAAAACTCGATTTAGAGTCAGCAGTTAATGATCTCACCACAAGTATACAGCAGGCGGCTTGGCGAGCTACACCAGATTCACACATTGGAGATTTAGAGGAAAGGCCACCAATTATAATAAGGCAAAAAATAGCTGAAAAAAGAGCTATAAGAAAACGCTGGCAAGAAACAAGATCTTCCATTGACAAAGCAAGACTCAATAAAGCTACCAGAGAATTGAAGGATATGATTACAGAAATAAAAAACCAAAACATTCAAGATTACCTAAACGGCCTGAGCCCAACACATGACACCAACTACTCCTTGTGGAAAGCTACTAGAAAAATTAAAAGACCACAACAGCCGGTGCCGCCTATCAAGGACGACAATAATACGTGGGCAAGAAATGACAAAGAGAAAGCCAACATTTTTGCAAAACATTTAACGAGTATCTTTCAACCCTACCCATCTGTCATCTCAATGGAAGAAGAAAAAGAAATAACGGAATATCTCGAGGCCCCATTCCAAATGAATCCCCCCATCTCCAAGTTCAAAACAAAAGAAGTCAAAAGGATAATCAAAAAAGAGATTCGAGCAAACAAAGCCCCTGGATTTGACTTAATTACTGGGAAGGTACTGCAGGAGTCCTCCAACAAGTGCATTAACGCCATAACGCAAATATTTAATACCATCATAAGAATTAACGAATTCCCAGAACAATGGAAAGTGGCTCAGATAGTAATGATCCATAAACCTGGCAAAAAATCCGAAGAGGTAAAATCGTATAGGCCAATTAGCTTGCTCCCTTTACTATCCAAAGTTTTCGAAAAAGCACTATTGAAACGCCTAAAACCTATAATAGACGATAAAAAACTACTACCAAAACACCAATTCGGATTTAGAAACCAACATGGAACGATCGAACAAGTGCACAGAGTAGTTAAACAAATAAATCGAGACCTAGAATATAAACGCTATTGTTCAGTGGCTTTCCTCGACATTAGCCAGGCGTTTGATAAGGTATGGCACGTTGGTCTGCTCTATAAATTAAAGAAAAATCTCCCATACCAATTCTACTTAATCCTCAAGTCATACTTAAGTGATAGATACTATCTTGTCAAACATCAAAATGAGTACACCGATCTACACCCCATCTACTCGGGCGTGCCTCAGGGTAGTGTCTTGGGTCCAATATTATATCTACTGTACACGCATGATCTTCCAACAACACCATTCACAACAGTCGCTACTTTCGCTGACGATACCGCTATCTTATCCTCCCATAATGATCCTGCATCAGCATCCACGAATTTACAAGCTCACTTAATACTAATTGAAAACTGGCTCAAGAAGTGGAGAATTAAAGCCAACGAGATCAAATCGGTACATGTGACGTTTACCCTTAGAAGAAACACTTGTCCGCCCGTAAAACTAAATGGCTGTCAACTACCACAGGCGGAAGATGCAAAATACCTTGGGATGCACCTCGACAGACGGCTTACCTGGCGTAAGCACATATTTACAAAGCGGAAACAACTTGGTCTGAAATTAAGACAGATGTACTGGCTTATCGGCAGAAATTCTCAACTATCCATTGAAAACAAGGTGCTGCTATACAAAACCATTTTGAAGCCAATATGGACTTATGGTATCCAACTATGGGGCTCCGCAGCTAACTCCAATTTAGAAATCTTGCAGAGATTTCAAAATAAAGTTCTACGCCAAATTGTTGACGCGCCGAGATATGTTCCTAACAACATTATCCAACGTGACATACCACTGCATTCTGTCAAAGAGGAGATTGAGAATTTCAGTGCTAAATATCGCGAAAGACTCGCAGTCCATCCTAATCCTCTCGCTACCGAACTTTTTGCCAACAGCCACAGTGAGTTGCGTAGATTAAATAGGTTTATGCCGGAAGATTTAGTGAATAGGTTCACCGAGGACAGCAATTAATTGTACATATTTATAGAGATTGTTTACTGAAGCAATACTCTGATTGTCTTAAGTGTTATATTGTCAAATGTAAAGCTTATTATTATTGATAGATTGCTTGTATGAAAAGGGGTTACAATAAAAAAAAAAAAAAAAATAATAAATATTTTAATCTTTTGGTCGTTGTTTACTAGACTTTGTAAATACAAATAGTGAGATATGAATTATTGATATCTACATTTTTGCTAGAATTACTAATGGAAATCCTTCAGTAGTTTTAACGAGTCGTTTAAAGTTTTATGAAATCGTGGGTAAGATCAGCTCATGAATCTCAGATTAAACTCCTGAACCTGAAAATAAAATTTCACCAACTTCAATATTTTGTACTAATCACTTCACTGGTTAATTAATCTTGGTTTCATTTTGGCCATTGTTGCAGTGGAAGATTGTAAGAAAAGATGGAGAAACATCAAGGACACTTACCAAAAAAGAAAGAAGAAAGGAAGAGGAACGAGAACTTCTTCTTCCAGTAAAAAGAAGGACTGGTTATTGGCCGACATGTTATCGTTTCTCGGCAAGGCGGAAAATAAACGTCAGTAAGTTCTTTTAATTAATGCACATCTTGCCAAGGTACTTTAGTGTTACGTAATTCTAGCTTAACCAATCACGGATGCTGTTTTGCTTAAATAACCAATGGTGGTGCTTATGTGTAAAAACGTTACACTAAAGTTTTTTGGAAAGAACTGTAGGTACATATCATTTTCAACTTACTAAACTTTTCTCTCGTTCTTAATTCTTTTATAGAAGTACATCAAACATTGAAACTAATTGTGCTGTATACATCAAAGATGAACGAGAAGAAATTCCTGGGATGGACGAAAGCACATCAGATTCATTGCAGCAAATTGATGTGCCATCTAGCTCTGAAAAGATAATTAGTTTTATTCCGAAACAGACTTCAGTTCGGCCAACGAATAAGCGACAAAACCAAGATGATGAAAAATTTTTACAGTTGATGGAAACTAGGCGCATCAAGCGCAAGCAAACTTTAAAAGACCTAAGTCAAAATAGCGATGACGCTATTGATTTATTTTTTAAAAGTATAGCGATGTCCGTCAAAAATCTGAGGCCAGAGTTGATTAACGAAGCGAAATTGGCGACTCTACAGATTGTGTTTGATTTGGAAAGTCGTAATGAAACTGACTTCACGCCACAACATTCTCCATCAGAAAGTAGCTGAAGTATTTTCATTATTCAATGATTCCAAGAACATTATCAACTTCAATTTGTTGTAAATTATTTTTGTAACTTGAAATTATTCTGTTAAAGTTAGGATACAATTTTTTTTTGACTTACCTCACAATCTTCTTTTTTTGACTAGCTACTCCAAAGGGCTACTCTTTTACCTAGAGCAGGTACTAGGGAATGACCGGAACCGGACAACTGGGCGACGTATAACTGGGCGAAAGACAACTGGGCGAAAGACAACTGGGCGATTACTAAACTGGGCGATTAGTAAACTGAGCGACGGTCAACCGGGCGACGGACAACTGAGCGATGGAAAAACTGGGCGCTGGGTAAACCGGGCGATTGTCAACCGGGCGACGGACAACTGGGCGACGGGTAAACTGGACAACGTATAAGTAGGCGACGCAACTATAAATTTTGAGCATTTAAGAAAAAATTGTTATGATAACCTCTATGGGTGAGAGGTAAGTACTCGTGACCCGAAAATATTAATTTTGAAATTTCGATGAATTCTAAATGAGCATATTTTAAATAAGAGAATTAACCCTAGAGAATGGCCTTAACAGCACTAGTTTTTTCAAAAATCGATTTTAAAAACTTTGATTTTCACAGCAAATTTTATGCTAAGTCGCTCGTGATTGGTGAATTCTGGCATTCTGTGATCGGTCCGTGCAAGTTAAATTACTCTTTAGTTATACGCAGAGAGGGGATAACCGGAGTGACACTAGCACTTCATATGTTTCAACAGTGCACTTTGAGCGAAAATTATGTTTTTTAATAGTAATTTTTATTTGCACAACCACCGTTCTTGTAGAATCCACGCAAAAACGAGTTTCACCTTTCAATGATCCACCTTTTCCTTAACCCACGGGCCTATGGGTATGTTTATAATAAGTGTAGTTTTGGCCACTATGGCACGAGAAGGATCCACGCGAAAAAGTATTAACCGTACGTTAACATTGCGTACGACTAAGTGAGTCATCAGCTGGACTCTTATGCATTACTGATGACGAAAAAAAGTTATATCCACCCCCTTCCTAATAGCACCTTTTTAGAGTTGGAAGGCCCTAAGGGATTTTGGATTTGGATTTGAATTTTATTGTGGAGGGCAAGACAAGCTCGCACGCACTTAGGCCTCTAAAACCGGGTCCATTGTACTACCTCCGATTTCCCAGCAGTGTATGTGGCGCGACTAGGAATAGAACTGCGGTTTTCCGCTTCCTAGCCTGCCAGTATATGCTTAACACCACACTGCTGGTTAGGCCCTAAGGGATATTGTTAGCTAATAAAGACAATGATTCATCATCTCTTAGTTAGGTTGTGAGTTACTTAAATTATTAATAATTATTATTTACATAAATTATTTTAAACAATATAGCTAGCTTATTGCATATACCGGGTGCTGAATGAGTTAGGCGAACATAGGATATTAACGTGTAAAAACTTATTTTTGCAAATTCCTGCTTCCCTAATTATTTTAGAGAAAAATTGAAAGATACAAATATAATGTAGAAATATAAACTACGAATGATAAGAGCATTAGATTTTATCTAGCTTTTACGTAAATGATCAAAAAATTCTTTTGAAATTGTTAAAATTTTTATTTATCAAACTGGCCATGTTTGTTTCCAAGGTAATATTCCATTTTATGAAATTTAAACTTAATAAAGTGCAAAACTGTCAACAACGTGCAATTGTTTTTTATTACTTATCAAAAATAATCACCTCGGAAACTTACATGGCAAGTTTGATAAATAAAAGTTTTAACAATTTCAAAAGAATTTTTTGACCATTTACGTAAAAACTAGATAAAATCTAATGCTTTTATCATTCGTAGTTTATATTTCTACATTATATTTGTGTCTTTCAATTTTTCTCTAAAATAATTAGGGAAGCAGGAATTTGCAAAAATAAGTTTTTACATGTTAATATCCTATGTTCGCCTAACTCATTCAGCACCCGGTATATATGATGTCATGTTATTTTTTTTGTTATATTTTTAAACAATAGTTTTTAAATTGAAAAGGAAAATTCTTTAAAATTTTATTTGCGCAATTTTGCTTCTGTTTTTTTTTTTGACTTCTGTTGTGAAGAAGTCACAATAACACTTTGTTTTTTTTTATAAGGCGCTTGTGACTCTTTTAAGGTTTGAATAGCCAACTTGTCCAAGTGAGGAAATTGTTTTAGTTGATATTAATTTGTAAAGAGTAGGAGTGAAAAATTGTTTAAGTTGGTATGAAAATGGAAAGTTGGAGATTTTTAATTTTTAAGAAGTTGGGCAGGGGAGCCGGAAAAGAGGTTCTTCTGGAAGAGACGTCAAGTTAGACGGACGTCCATCTTGCGTTTTTTTGAAAAATTTTACGAAGTTTTAATTTTGGATCCAGTTAGAGGAATAAAATTTTTGTTTTTTTACAAAGTTGTACCTAAAGAGTGAGGAGCCTGCTAAATTTGAAGAGATAGTTTGAAGCGGAGAAAATAGCGTCCACCATTTTTGGAAAAGTATTAAATTTGGACAATAAATTTAAATGTCGACAAACCGCATGGGTGCATATTATTTTGATGGTTAAGAATTGGACTATTTTGTATAAGCCCAACAGATGGTCAAGATTTGGAAAGGAATAAAAGAAGATAAAAAGGTACCCAACGTTTTTTTTTTATTATAAAATTTATTTCCGCAGCGTGTTTTTAACTAGTAGTTTTTTTTTTGAAAATTTAAATGTACCTGGTTACAGGCACGTTAAATGGATCATTGGCTTTGAATTGCTATTCATAGGTTCAAACCAGGTAATCAAAGTGTTATATGAAAGTTTTTTTTTAATTATATGCGCATAGATTTTCTTTTTCTCTTTTTGTAAAATAAAGTAAACAATGAAGGCATTCATCGTTTTGTTTTCTTTAAAAAAAAAAAAACTTTTCTTTTAGTTTAGAAAGCTAGCCGGTGCATCAGGGTTGTGCTCTGCAATTTGCGGATTGAGTTTTCTTTGTTTTTTTTTATATTTTTACTTTCGCAATTGTAGAGGACAATATATATATAGTGCAAAAGTAGACAGTAGAACATTACCAACACCTGGTTGGTACATTACCAACAAGCATAACCTTTTTTAATTTTTCTAGTCAGCAACAAAATTTCAAAATCTTTGTTTTTTTTTCGGTTTTTGTTTTAGATTACCCCGTATGAAATGTTTCAAAAAATAAAGTTGTATCGAGTGAGAAAATGCAAATACCTGCAAAATTTTAAAACGCGACAGTTTTCTTAAACTCAAAACTCAATAAGTTTCATGCTAAATATTTCAATTCTTCAAAATGCTTCAGGTTGTCGCCCACTTACACGTCGCCCAGTTTATACGTCGCTCAGTTTATCCGTCGCCTAGTTTACTCATCGCCCAGTTGTCCGTCGCCCGCTTGACAATCGCCCGGTTTACCTGGCGCCCAGTTTACCCATCGTCTAGTTGTCCGTCGCCCAGTTTACCAGTCGCCCAGTTATACGTCGCCCAGTTGTCGCGTACCGGGAATGACCATAAGAAAGAAAATAGCAGAACTGTAGCACATTCATCTTTACTTATGTATATATCAAGTGTTTGGAATATCCTGAGCGTGTTCAAAAGTTAACCCCAAAACAACTGGAATATTGATTGGGCGATCCTACTTGACCAAACATTCTACAGCTTTTATAGGATCTTCCTAGGATTCCCATATAAGCACTTTTCATTTTACCTAAAGCCTTCTTTTTACCAAATAAAGAAACTGCAAAGCCTGAAGCAACTGATATTTTTGAGGCCTTATTCTCCCTTCTTTACAATTATGAGGAAGTAAGTATAAAATGTTAGTTTCCGTTATAGCTTTTATGACAAACGCTATAACCCCCCCCCCTTTTCTAAAAGGTTCTGCTCGGGACATCTGGAGTATTGGCCGGACTGCCCCAGTTGGCTATTCTAAAAACATCCTACTTTGTAAAAAATATCTCTAACTCGAACCGTTATAAAAAATAATTTTGAGATTTGGAATGACATAATATAATGTAATTAATAATTGCAATATTTAAGTACCTACTACATAAGCGGTTCTGCAAGGAGCCTTACACGGAAAAAAAGGTTTTCTTAAATGAAGAATAAATATTTTCTTGAAATTATTTATTTCGTTTAAAAATATGTTTTCTTAACACGCTAAAATATGCTGGTAATAAAAATGTCTGATTTCTTCAAGAAAGAATATAATTTACTAGAAATATAATTTTGATCCAAGAATGTTTAGCTTGAACAAAGAAAACTATTATTCTAATGATATAAATGTTAACGTATTCTTAAAAGGAGTAACTTATTGTTGTAAAATCATTTTGTAGTTCTCAGCAAAGAAAAAAAACTTAGATGAACCATGCGCATGTTATTATATTCATGCAGGTTAGATGTACCCGATCCAATTATCCCATTCCAGCTTGTTGCGTATTTGCATAAGTACATATTATATGTATCGTATTGTCATTGTACAACTTTTTAATTTATTGAAAAATTGGGTAATCTTTCTGCTTGTGACTATAAGTTTAGTTATAAATGGTTTAGTGTCATACTATTATGGATAAATTTGTAAGTGATAAACTGTTAAAATGGGATTTGGAAAATTTACAGAAGGTTTTTGAAAGTAAGTAAACGTTACGTTAATTTATTTTTTGTTACTGTTTAATATTCAAAATGATTTTAATATTATTTGAGTATATTTTATTTCTATTATTTATAGACCGTGTGAACATCTTTATGAACCTCCTCTTTGTGAACCCCCCGTGCGACAAGATGACGCAGTTCGAACATAAGATCTTGCAATTGTGCATTTTTAACAGTGCATCATGTAAAGTAATAACACGATTGTAATGTTTTATAAATTAATGTTTCAATTAACGTAGTAGTCACAGAAAATTATTTATTTAATTTTATTTGTTTATTATTTTGATTGAATTAATACTGGTAATTAATGTACGAATATTAACTAAGTTTGGTTTGTTTAAGAAAGTCAAATTGATGGGATTGTTTATAATCAATTGGAGGAAAAGGATATTAAGGAATTGATTCCAATTTAAGGTGTACGAAAAAAATTTTCAGCAAGATCCAAAGTTTATCTCCAACTTCAAGTAAGTAGAACTACTAAATTTTTCAAAGCAATTCTTGAATCTTTGAGTGTGTGAGTAAGGTTTTGGATTTAGGACAACTCGCCGCGGACCAATTGCCGCCGTCAACTAAAAATAGTTAATTAACAGTTAATTTTATGATTAACTTTTTGAACGCTTAAATTTGGTGAAGTTCTCGTATAAAAACCATGGATGCAATAATTTGCATGTTTCAGATCCGATTTTATGTTTTGTATCGAGCGTTCAAAGAATTAATAGTTGAGTAACTGGTCGGAAAATCATCGTTAAGTTGTCGTTAAATGGTTAACGATTACTATAAAGATCTTGTGACCCTTGTACTATGTTAAGAAAGTTGGTAACAACCCATTGATCTTATCATCATATCATCAATGATCATAAAGATCTTGTGACCCTTGTACTATGTTAAGAAAGTTGGTAACGACCCATTGATTGGTTAAACAACCAGCATCGGTACTAACATTGGTTTGTTTTACCAACCAATGAGTTGTTACCAAATTTGTTAACAAATCAGTACAAGTGTCATGCAGCCATAAAATGCAATTTATTTATTAAATGTCTTTGTTAATAAGTGATTTTTCAACCAGTTACTCAATTATTAATTCTTTGAACTCTCGATACAAAACATAAAATCTGATCTGAAACATGCAAATTTTTGCAAAAAAAAAAACATGGAGTAAATCGATTTAATCGTCAAAAAGTAGAAAATATCCGGGGACTTGACCAAATTTAAGCGTTCAAAAATTTAATCATAAAATTCAAATTCTTTTCAGTTGACGGTGGCGAGTTGGACCGCGGCAAGTTGGCTGCGGCGAGTTGTCCCAGCCCCGGTTTTTGCCTACTTATTTTAAAAATAATAATTAGCATTTATAGAAATATTTGCAACGATTATAAATTAATTTATTACTTAAAAAACTTACTAACTTTCAGTTACTTGGCTGACGTTCAACTGAACTACTCCGTGTGTTGCAACTACTCTTGGACCCGGTTTCATAAAAGTTTAAAAAAAGCGCTAAATTTAACTAACTTTAACTATAAGAAGCCAATAGAAATTCACCGTTATTTTTAACGGCCAGTTAAAGCTTTTATGAAATCGGTGGTAAGTGTATACAGAGTATTGCTAATATAAACAGACAAAAGTTAACGCCATAGGTAGCGAGAAAGCTCCCCTCTCCCATGAAAAAAGTTCATGACAGAAGTTCACTTTTTTAACGCTCGAGATGCTACCTTAAGCTTTTTCGAAGCTCTACGTTGGAGGCTCTAGCGTTAAAAAATTGAACTTCTATCATGAAATTTTTTAACTTTAGAGGACGCTATAACGTCAGCTTTTCTGCTCCCTTATGTTTACATCCTTTAATAACTATAATTATTATTTCTTTTAGGATAGCCAAGCGGATTCATTATCAACCGATCCATACTCCACCTCATCAGAATCTTTAACTGTAATTCCAGAAATTTTATAAGTATTCTGTTTTCATTAAATAATGTTATATTAGTTATAGTAGGTACTTGTAAGTCTGTTTGTATACAAACCTTGTACTATAATAGTACTAGTATAGTTACATTATATATTATAATTATAATAATAAAACATGTTAAAATATTTGTTTGATTTATTTGCAGCTATTTAAAAAAGAATTTTTTAATTCAAATGGTATCTATTTGAACCAAATAAATTTTTTGTTACTTCATTGAAGAAAACCATATTTTAATTCAACAATAAACTTACGTGGTTTAAAAAAATTATTTTTCTTAAATCAAGAAAATATTCATTTGCGGCTATTAAAAACAGAACCTCTTGATTTAAAAATGGTAGCTATGTGAATCAAGTAAATTTTTTATTACTTCATTTAAGAAAGCCATGTTTAATTTAACTATATTCTTACATGATTTAAGAAAACTAAATTAAGAATATTTTTTTCTTAAATAAAGAAAATATTTTCGTGCGGCTATTCAAGTAAGAGATTTTCTTGATTTAAATAGTTTTTATTTTAACCAAGTAATTTTTTTTTTCCGTGTAGTTCTCTAAAAGAAAAATATTATCGACAACTGCAAACTCGATAATACTGGCGAACAGAAAGTCTACTCGGACAACGAATGCCTCTGAAGACACCATGGTTCTATGGCAGGGTAACGAGGTGACTCATAGCAAACATTGATGTATGGGTCACCAGAAGTCACGCTGAGGTTAACTACCATTTAACCAAGGCGTTAACAGGTCATGGATGTTTCACCGTATGAATGGGCAAACGTGTAAGACTCCTAATTGTGACCACTGCACGGCTGATGACTCTGCGGAACACACCCTATTTCATTGTTTAAAGGGTAGTTCACACTACATGATTTTTGATATTATAGAAGTTATGGCTTTTGTGATTGACTGATGTGATGGTATGATTTTAGCCATGACTTTTCTTATGACTAAGTTATATGATAAATCATGTAGTGTGAACTACCCTTTAGATAGGATATAAGGTCAGAGTCATGACAGAGTTAAGTACAGGTGAAAAGCTAACCGCGGACAACCTAGCGGTCACAATGCTACTGTATGAGGATTTGATGTACTTTGAAAACATGAGCTGCTTTACTCCTTGTAGTTCCCGTTTTAGGAAGGCAAGAAACTAATTCCCCTTTAGCCGCAAAAGTAATGCTTGACGGCGGTTTCTTTGCGCTGAAGGAGGAGGTTTAAGTCGGTGTAGCCAGTGGAACTTAAATGTTTTGGTCGGGTATCTTTTTGGCTAGCAGTAAAACTTACAAGGGGCGAGCCAACATTGGCTGCCACCAATTTGCATAATTTTTAATATACCTTTTGGTCATAATTAGTTATACATCAAGTAAAAATTAAAATATCACAATTGACACTTAAGTTGATTGTGTCAACTTTTAATATTTTTAGTTCTAAAAGTGTCTAATACACTTTTGGTTTGACTAAAAAAATTGTGATATGTTTACCCACCTAATAGAATAAGTAACTAAGTTTTCACTTTTATTAAATTAAAAAAAATACAATCTTCTTCCTTTCAAGGTATAGGCAATGTTTGCCTGTTCCGACTGCATAGATCACGCCATCGTTTCCTTAGGCGGCCGACATCTCTTCTCTCTTTCGGGTCATACGAGAGGATCTTCTTTAGAATTCTATAGTTCTCCATTCTGTTAACATATTGTTTCCAGTAATACAATCAATAATACAAAATTTTTTAATATGACTAAACAATTAATCTAGAACTGGATACTTGCAAACTTTTCTTGGACCAAAGAATTGTTGATACATTTTCTATCCCCAGTGCTGCAGTCAAATAATGACACCTTTAATATTTGTCTTTCGTGGTCCAAACAAATAATTTTTGCTGTTAAAGGTTTTCCATAAACCATTCCCGAAAATCTGTTTATAGCTTGAGTAGACCATGGTTTACTTGCTACAAGTGGAACGATTCCCATCAGTGATGCTCGAACGGCTTGTTGAGGAAGGAGAGCAAACCTCTCGTACATGAAGTACAATTGGTTTGCTTCCACGGACGAAAAGGTGCCGTAATCGAAGTAGAAGATATCTACTTTACCACCGTCTTCCATCCTAACTTTCGTGATAAAAGCGCGACAATACTCTATACCGTACTGGGCTACACAAAGCATTCCTTCTTTTAGTTGTGTTATGGGAATTTTTAATTTTTTAGATTCTTCATTATAAGTTTCCTCTAACTCTTGGGCCAATTTTTGTAGTTCTTCATAACCATTGTTTAAAATGACCCAAAACTTGGATGGACTTATTACATCTCCTACGTACAACATGACTTCCTCTTTTTCCTTAATGTTGCTTACGTCAAGTTGATTGGGCATGTCGTCTTCTAATTTTATAGAATCCACCAGTTTTTGAAGTTCGGTTTCAGTTTTATTAACGATCGGGAGTTCAGGGGATGTTTCATTTTCTTCAAGAGCTAGTTTTTTTGCTATTAAAGCTTTAGCAATATTTTCGCCGCTTTCGTTATCCACCAATGCAATTCTCAAAATTTTATTGATTCTATCAATACGGATAAGCTTGGCGGTAAACTCTCTATTTTCAACTAAACGAGAGAATTCCGTTGTAGCATCCTGGGACCATTTCTTTTCCAACGATCGAGCACCTGCTAATTTTGCCTTAATTGCTTGTTGGGGCATATAAGCAAATTTGTTTAGTAAGAAATATAAATTTCTCGAGTCGATACGAGAGATTGTGCCGTAGTCAACAAACAAAACTTCGACTTCGTGCTTTTCTGTGTTGACTTTTCTCACAAAACAGCGATTATACTCATCTGCGTACATCGCTACGCAGTACAAACCCTGTGTTACGTCGTTTTCGGGAATCTTCAGTTCCTCGGATTGATTTGTATCATAATATACTTCTTGAATGTAGTACATTAATAGATTAGTTAAATCCGAAAGTCCTTCTTTCAAAATTACCCAAAAATGGGTTGGATTTTGTACATCTCCGACATGTACTTCAATTTCACTACCTGTTTTCGTTGACTTCGAGATAAACTGCTGATGTATACAGCCGCCCAATTTTACTACATTCCCGGGGTACTTGATTCCCGACTTCACTTGTTCTTGGCTTTGTTCCATTTTTTTGGTAAGTTAATTATCGCAGTTAAATGATATTTATTTCAATTTACTATTTATAATTTTACTTCATAATTCAACACTTATATAGGAGTTAGAATGTATACTGCCAACCAAATGTTTTTTAATGCAAAAATTTTGCATTAAGTTATTGGTTATTGCAATAATTTAGGATTGCAGAGCTGGCTTTTCTAGTAGGTACCTAACCTAATTATTCGATTAAATCTGTTTTTAACCAATCGGCAATCACCATTATGTCTAGGCCTGTAGAGCTATAGCACGATAGTATACCTGGGCATAGACACTACCTTGACGTTTTAATTCAACATGGCAGACGTTGGAGACGTAATGCTCAGTTGTACGACGAGTTTTTGTTCACGTATTGATACTTCGACCAATCAAAGTATATAAATTGCAACGTATGGTTTTGCACCTTCTACTAGTCCATTAATTTGAACGGTTAATAATTTAATATGGCAGACGTTAGAAACAATGCTCAGAATAAAACGAGCTTTCGTTTACGTACCTATGTATGTACTGTAGTACCTACTTGAAATCTACATTATACCTTGTAGATTTCTGTTTTTTAAGAGTAAATAAAAACTTAACAATCTTTGATTAAAGATATTATCTTTAATATTAAAGATAATATCTTTAATCAAATTAAGTTTTTAACTCGCGATAATTAGGGAGCGGATTTATAGGCACAACAGATCCGAATTAGGAGGAAAACCTTTTTAAGCCTCCGCGGTGAAAGGTAAGTGGTGTTGACGGGAAAATAACAATTTTACGATTGAAACCTCGATGAATTCTGAAAGAGCATATTTTAAATAAGAGAATTAACTATGGAGAAAGGCCTTAAAAACACCAGTTTTTTCAAAAATCGATTTTAAAAACTTTGATTTTCACAGCAAATTTTAAGCTAAGTCGCTTGTTATTGGTGAATCAATGCATTCTGTGGTTGGTCCGTGTAATTTAAGCAGAAAGGGGGTAACTGGAGCGACACTAGCATTTATATGCTTCAACAGTGCACTTCGAGCGAAAATCATGTCTTTTAATAGTTAATGTGCAGTAAAAATGGCTGGAGGTGCTCGGAGCGAAGCGTAGATTGTATCCGGTCAATTTTTACTTGCACAACCACGGTTCTTGTAGAATCCACTCAAAAACGAGTTTCACCTTTCAATGATCCACCTTTTCCATAACCCACGGGCCTAGGACTATTTTTATAATAAGAGTAGTTTTTATAAAAATGGACCAAAGCGGCCGAAGCGTAGCGTAGGCTGCTTACGGTAAATTTTTATGAAAACCACCATGACACGGGGAAGATCCACACGAAAAAGTATTAACCGTTTGTTAAATAAAAGCATCCCTTTTCTAAAGTAATTTTGGTCATAAAAATTAAATAAAAAAATTGAAAAAAAACCTTTTTAGTTAAAATTATAAAAGTGCACTAAAAAGTAAAAAATAATTTTAGTAAAAGCAAACAAAGCTTCTTGATAACATCAATATAAAATCCAGTGACGGCGCAAGAGTAGCTAGGGCCCGTAAGCAAATATACAAAACGGGTCCCCAAAAAACCTATTTATGGACAGTAGGGCCCTTTATGGCTGCGGGCCCCTAACCATTGCTTACAGTCGCTTACTGATATCACCGCCACTGATAAAATCATGGGTCTGTTTATTTATAGGTGGGCAAGCAGGCTCACTGTTGGTGTACGAAATTCATAGCCTCACGATTTTATAATATGTTTTCAGGAAGCTTTGTTTGCTTTTATTAAAATTATTTTTTACTTTTTAGTGCACTTTTGTAATTTTAAATAAAAGTTTTTTTTAAAATTTTTAATTTTCTAATTTTTTAGTCATATATGTATTTTCAAATAGAGTCTGTAATTAAACTAATGTAGGCTCATCCTATCAAAATTCTGTATTTATGTGTTTTAGATGTTTGATACTTCACCCTATATAAATCATTACGACGAAAAATTTCAACCTAAATGCGGTCTTTAAAAATTAGATTTGGAATATGTTACTTTCCACCCTGTATGATAAAATTGTTCAATGCGCAGCAACGCATGCGCTTTTTTCTCGATTTTTTGCATAGTTTTTAAAATATTAAAAAAACAAAATTAAAATATGAAAATGCTCTGCAAGTGAAAGCTATGTGCCAAATTTCAGATCTCTAGGATGTCGGAAAGTTGCTTAAAATTGGCCTCAAAATGGTCCACCCAACGGACAACGCTCACCCCAAGTTAAATAAAAGCTTTTAATAAAAAACTTAAATTAAAAATTTAAAAAACCACCGACAAAGAAAATCTCTAAAAAGTAAAAAATAAAATCCAAGCGTCGTCGCGTCGGGAGACCTAGGTAGCTGACGTGTATTTAAATTTTATCTGTATCATTTTTAATTGTATTCTGTTTTTATTTTATTTACTTTAGCGGTCCCCCGACGCGACGACGCTTGGATTTTATTTTTTACTTTTTAAAGATTTTCTTTGTCGGGGGCTTTTTAAATTTTTAATTTAAATTTTATTTGATGCTTTTTAAACTTTAAATATTACTAGTACGGCCCTGCTTTAGAAAACAGCGACTAGAAAACAGCAAATGATCTTCGAACGGCTAAACAGATTTTTTTGAATCATACCTAAGAACACTCTCGATCAAGTCAACTTTCAAACAAAAAAAAACTAAATCAAAATCGGCTCATTCGTTTGGGAGCTATGACCAAGGCCGGATTTAGCTAGTCTAGCGCCCCAGGCTAATAACCTCAGGCGCCTATCGTATTTTCGCAGATTAAACTACAATTTAGGTAGGTATGTACTACCACGTACTACCTACATTTCAAAAATTAAAATAAACGACAATTAACAAACGATTTAATGTAATATATTTTATGATTGTTGAAGAGAAACGCGGAAATGCCTGGCGGCTTGCGCTTTTTATATTTTGACGCCGCAGGCGATCGCCTGTTGTGGCTACTGGTAAATCCGACCCTGGCTATGACCCCACCGACAGACACACAGATACACACGTTAAACGCATAACACCCTTCTTTTTGAGTCGAGGGTTAAAAGAAAGTGCAAATTGATGAGAGCCAATGTTGGCTTGTCTCTTGTTAGATGTTTGCCATCGGCAGTGTGACAGAAAGAAAAGAATTTAAATCATACAATTGGTGGAAGTTCCCACTGTTTTAATTTATTCTTCTTCAACTGAATATAAGCCTAAGGCTTGTTATTTCCAACATCTGCGTCGTTTCCTTCGCAGTGCTAGAACTGTGAGCATATAAATTGTTTAACGTCCGATGGGTAGTTTGCTAGAATGACCTCCAGACAAGCCTGTAACCCTGGTTTTTATGTTCATGGACCACCGGCTTAACGTGCCCCTACCAAAGCACGGAGACTAGTCATAAGAAAAGTTACCCTTCTCCGGATTTGAACCCGGTACCTCGCATTTGCAGTTGATGGCGTTACTAAAAGGCAAATGACCGTCTTAATTTACATATCAGATTATGAAAACCCTTGACTATCGACGTAGATTACAATCACCCAGTGGGCAGGGACGGGACGTGCCCAACCAACTTTTTTGGGGGGAAGGGGAAATTTCAAATTTGTCAACTGAATTAAGTCAAAATTGACAACTTCTTGTAAGTTTTGCAATTTTTTGTAAATTTAGACATAAAAAAATGCCAAATTGACCAATTTATTGGTGTTTTTGTCAACTTTCTAAAACATTGGGGAGATAACGCCCCCCCCCATGAGCACGTCCCTGCCAGTGAGAATCTGGTTCATCTATTCATGCGCATCATTTCTTGCCCACATAAATAATATTGAATTAAATAAATGCAGTTTTGCACAGATTCTTGAAAAGGGTACTTTCTTATTTTAGGATTTTATTATGAGATTATGACTATGGTTTCCTACTAATGTGAATAATTTGAAGAAAAATGGTAGTGACAAAAAAGCCTGACCCCTCTTCTTGTATTGTAACAGTATCGAAAATCACATAATAGGAAATGCAAATTTTAAGTATAGGTATAGACAAACTTCTATTTTTACCCGACTACTAAGAACTGCCACTATATGTGCCTTTAAAGACTGAAACATTAAACCAATTCTGACGAAATTTCAACCGTATAGCATACATATATTACTGCCCTTTGTTGGAGAATTCAATTTTTTCGTTGATTTTGTATAATTTGGTGCTTTTTATACCAGATTTTTATTTTAAAATTTAAATATTCTATTTAAAATTTCCTGAGGAATTTCTAAAACAGGTAAACATTCATTCAAACTCATAAAAATAAATAGAATAGAATTTTAATCCTGCTGTAACTTTTTTTTTTGATTCTTTTGCAGAGAGGAGGAAATCTTGTACGAGACACCGTCACCATCTATGACGGTAGTGTCAGACTTTCGCTGACTTAAACCTCTCCCCTAGCCCCCTTTGCTGTACGGATCAGCCTTTCAAAATTTGCTTTTACAGCTAGGGGGTTAATCGTCGTGTGATGCAAGTTCTTCTAGGATTCTGGTCAGGCGTGCAGCGGCCTCAGATTTGCGTTCCGCTGCTTTCTTTTCATCCAGAATTTCATAAATTACTATCACTAGTACTCATACTATGTAGTATGGTAAAGTAAAAAAGTTTTTGCAGATTAAATTATTCTAAAATTAAATTCTACATCAGATATTGTACAATCAGTTCAAAATTTTATTTTTACTGACAGAATATTTTATTTAAAAAAACGTGGTTATTAAATATTCAGCAAATACAAATAAAATTTACATTACAATCTAAATTAAAATACAGTTCCTTATTTATTAGAAGCTAATCTTTTCTCACGTGCTTTCTTTCCTTCTTGTAATGTCAAGCGTTCATCTTGAGACAAGGATTTCAAAACTTTGGTAACAACACCGGTACCCAGTGTAACGGTACCATCCCTCAATGTAAATCGTTGGCCTTGCTCCAAAGCCATGGGTTTAATCATTTTTAAAATTAACCTAAAATAAATTACAAAATCATTTTCAATAGTAAAACACAATCAACTTATTATTTACTTAGAATCCTCTCCAGGCAAAACCATCTCTTTGTCTGGTACAACAATTTGGCATGTGCAGTCCCAAGTTCGACAAAACATTTGTAATTGTGCATATGATGTAAAAGGACGAGCACGTCCACCTTCTTCTTTATTAAGAATATATACTTGTGCTTCAACATGGTCGTTACTTTTAACGGAACCTGGTTTACACATTATCATTCCTAAAAAATCAAATTCAAGAGTAATCAATAAATTAAATTAAAGCAAAACTTTGTATCTACCTCTTTTGAGGTCCTCCCTTTTGACACCTCTAACTAAAGCACCTAATTGATCACCAGCATGAGCTTCTTCTAAAATTTTGTGGAACATCTCAATTCCAGTCACTACACTCTTAATTGGTTTAGAAAATCCAACAAATTCACAATCTGATCCCTTTTTAACAATGCCTCTCTCTAATCGACCGGTTACTATCGTTCCTCTGCCTTTGATTGAATAAACATGCTCAACAGGTAACAAAAATGGTTTATCCAAATCCCTCTCGGGAGTAGGAATGTATTTATCAACTTCGTCCAATAATTTTAAAATTGATTCCGATCCTGTAAAGTTCAAAGAATTAAAATATTGATAACAAACAAGTTAAAAAATTCTTACCTATTTTAGGATCTTTATCTTCGAGAGCACTCAAAGCAGAACCACTAACAACGGGGACGTTGTCACCATCCAATCCCATCTCGTTCATCAGTTCTCTAATTTCCATTTCGGCTAACTCAACCGTTTCGGCATCAACAGCGTCTACTTTATTTATAAAGACCACAATATGTTTTATTCCTATTTGTTTAGCCAGCAATAAATGTTCACGAGTTTGAGGCATAATACCGTCCGTAGCAGCTACCACTAAAATTCCACCGTCCATTTGAGCTGCACCGGTGATCATATTCTTGATGTAATCTGCATGTCCCGGGCAATCTGTGTGACCATAATGTCTTTTTTCCGTTTGATATTCGACATGAGCAACATTAATCGTAATTCCACGAGAAAGTTCCTCAGGTGCGTTATCAATTTCAGAATACTTTTTAGCCTTAGCTAAATTTTGTGAGGCTAGAACTTTGGTAATGGCTGCTGTGAGGGTGGTTTTACCGTGATCTACATGTCCTATCGTGCCAACGTTACAATGAGGTTTGTCTCGTTTGTACACTTCTTTAGCGGTTGCATAGGTGCGTAATGCACTTTGCACTAATCTAACATTATTATTCGATCTCCCCAATTCGCTATTAAGAATTAATAATGATTTTCTAAGCGCTAAAAAAATAAAGCAATTTTAACCCCAAAATTCTAACTACAACTTTCATTATTTATAAATTAAGTAAGGAAACTTACATGGAATTATAAATTGTGAAGTTATTATTGAAACCATTTTGCTTGAACGTTAAACAGCCTTTTGAAGTTTTGGCGATAACTTATACGAAACAATTCGAATTATTTCATATATGAAAATCGGCATTCGACAAAAAAGAAATAAGCATGGAAGAATTGACAGTTTCACCAACACTGTAAATATTTTCCCTAAATTTTGTTGGCGCTAAATTTAAAACAAATTTAAAGATTTTTTTTTCTTTAGTAACTTTTAAACTTTAGTTATTACGAGTTACTATAAATAAATAAATTTAATTAAATTATTTATAAAATATTTGTTCTTGTTTCCATGTACTTGTTTACTTGTATTTTGAGACTTGTATCATATTATTCTGATGAAGAAATTAATTTTCCGAAAGCTTAAAATAATTTAATTGAATTCATTCATTTATTAGTAACTTGTAATAAGTAATAACTAAAGTTTTAAAGATTATTTAATATCAACGAGTTAATAATATAACATTTTAAATATTAATTTTATAAGTACTTTTTTTTTAATTTTCTTTCATGCCTTAGTGGAAATGTTAAATTAAGGTCCATAGCCCTAAATTTTAGATTTTTTTACACACAAATTAAAATTTTTCTCGATTCTTTATGAGGGAGTGTGTGAAGACCTTCGCTACGATAATAAGTAACAGGAGTAATTATACTTATGAGTAAAATGGAAATCAAAATATTAATCCATTGGTTGTATAATTATTAATTAACTATAATTAAATATTTTGTTTTATTAGGTTGGTACAATTTGCTTGATATTTATTCTATTTACATTTTCAGCCATTTTTTATTTTTACTTTGCATTTGACAGTAGATACTTAAGACCGGTTCTGTATTATTGTTTATGTTTCAACTACAGACTGCAGGTGATATTATCATGTATTATATTTCCGGTGTATATATTCAAGTACACGAAACTGGTTGGCTAGGTTAATAAATTAATTCTGCAGAAGAGCGTCTTCCTTGTATTTTTATCGTTTTTAAGTGTATCCGCTAAGAATTACTACGTACATGATCTCAGATCATGTGTATCATATACCTATATATTGTAAATATCTTGCAAAATTATCCAACAAGAAAAATCCCCATGGATGATTTTCCTTAATTTTTAAATTTTATTTTTGAATACTTTACTTTTTGAAAAGGCTAAATTTTTCGAATTTTAGTGTATTTTCTTTTAATTTTGACTTCTTTTGTAAAGAATAAGTTGCTTCAACATTTCCGCTATTGAATATCAAAGAATATAATTATAGTCAAAATATTAAAGAATATATGGCCCTTGTGTGCTAACGCTTTTTATAAAAAATTTAAATAGCCATCAACCGTAACAGGGAAATTTTCATTAATTAAATTAAGAAAGATTTTTTTTATTGACCTATGTGTGATTACAATCCGTCAGTGGACGATAAGTAACATTGTTTGTCTTGACTAAATAGAGGCACAGTGGAGAGCTAGCCCAATGGCAAGCCTCCTTTAGAAATAATTACATAATCACAAAATCACATAATAAAGCTGGCAATGTGACGCTCAAGTTTTCCGGGGCAGGTCTGTCGGGTCATACTTCCTTAGTCTCTTCGTCTGGAGCCCAAGAAGTAGATCGCACATCGTTGGGATGATCGCTTAGTCTTAGTTGGTAGTTTTTGCTCACTGATGTTATTACTTCCTTTATGCTGTGGACCTGCAAATCGCAGTAGCAATATTTTGATTAGTGACGTACCATGGAGCATTACAAATGCTACGTAGGACTTTGTTTTGGAAGCGAGGAATTCCATATACAGTGGGGCCCGCTTAAGAACGGACATATATTATTACACACAAAAAACATCGCTTTTAGTTATCATAATTCGGTTAATGTTATCATATTATTCTTAAGATTATTTTTTCCCACGAGCAAAGGAGTTGATTTTCAGTTACAAGCATTTTTTTTATATTGTGCATACCACCCACATAATACAAAGTCAGGTGTTAGCAAGAAAATCAACGTCACACATGTGATATTACATTACATATTTATGTTTATTATCAATTCCGTCGTTTAAATACATAAATGGACGATAGTTTGCTGTTAATGTGTGTTGTAAGATTCAGTCCTACTTGAAAACTTCACAATGAGTGACTATTATTAATTAATTTTTGTAGATGTACTCCATACTAATAAATAACCAATAAAAATTTTTTCCTTTTATTGTTATCAATCGGTTGTTGTTATCAAAAACCTCAAGTCCCAATGTGATCACATTAAGCGGGCCCCACTGTATATGCTATATATCCATATGAGTTTTAAAATGGTTTTATAAAGTAATACTTTATTTTCTACTTTATTGAGTACATCTTCCTATGCACTAGTCCGAGATGCAGACGTTTGCTCCAAATATGCTTGTTCCACGTTAATCGTCTGTCGAGGTGGAACCCTAACTACTTTACAGATTCTTGTACGAGAAGATTTTTGTCATATAAGGTCACACTTGGGCAGGTTCCTCTTCTGAGAGTGAAGGTGATGTGTACAGACTTAGTGGTGTTGGCTGTAACTTGCCAAATCTTCAGCCAAATCTCAATTTTGTTTAAGTGGGTCTGAAAGTATCAAGTACGCTTGATTTGGTTCATCGTCAGATGCCATCGTATGCCTGTATCATCTGCAAAAGTGGCTGATTCAGTGTTTTCAGTTTCTGGTAAGTCCAATGTATATAGAAGATACAAAAGTGGTCCAAGGACGCTACCTTGCGGTACACCAGACAAAATGGGTTGTAAGGTTGTATAGGTTTCTCCGTATTTGACTAGAAAATATATGTCTGTTAGATATGAACTCAACAGAATACTGTATGGATGAGGCAGGTTTTTTTTTTAATTTTGTAAAGCAATCTAAGGTGCCACACTCTATCAGAATCTTGTTAGATATTGTGAAAGATAGAAAGTTTAATTTTTAAAATTAACATAAAATACGTTACAAAATCATTTGCAATAGTAAAACACAATTAACTTATTTACTTGGAATCCTCTCCAGGCATAACGTTTCTCCTCTGTTTTCTGTTTTTTCAAAGTGTTTTATTAAGGAATTTTTAATCCCTTGTTGGTACTATTTTGAGTTACCATGGATGTTGCTTAACCCCTTAAATTAGATTACTACTCTCGTTAATCAATCCCACTTATGACAATCCACTATTTATTACTCCACGCATTATAATTAATTCTCATTATCTTATTGACTTAATTATTACAGTCTGATTAATCCACAATTATTAAGTCAATTATTAAGGAGTTTATTGCTATTATTTTTGCAACACTTTGACTTCCGTTATACTTAATATTTTAACTAGATAATTTTAAATGTGACATTACTCCCCCACCATCTAAGCGACTGACCCAAGTCGCTGAAATTGATCAAACGGTAAACTAATAATTTCCTTTAATAAAAATTCATAAAATTAATAGCAAAAAAATCTGTTAAAAAGGCAAAACTTTGGTGTTATCATATCATCATTTAAAAATCATGTAATAAACAAAATGTGTAGTAGAGTAAAGGGGGGCAAAAGTCCCAAATTCAAATATCTCACTATATTTCAAAAATTTTTATCATTGTGCCTAAGGTGCAGTTAGTAGTCATCAATTACAGTGTCTATACCAAATTTTATCACGCAAAGTTGGATTACTGGAGAACCATGAGGTAATTACGATTTTGCGTATGCCTGATGTATCATTAGCTCTTGCAGAAATTGCGTTGAAAT
This sequence comes from Rhagonycha fulva, assembly GCA_905340355.1. Classification (NCBI taxonomy): domain Eukaryota; kingdom Metazoa; phylum Arthropoda; class Insecta; order Coleoptera; family Cantharidae; genus Rhagonycha; species Rhagonycha fulva. Next base: position 10,328,599 of record HG996559.1, read on the forward strand.
GTTGAAAATGAGTAGTAACCATAACTAGTATGTATTTTATTGAAAATACATGTTTCTTGCTATAAACTTATAGGATATAATCGATGTTAGGTTTGATGGTCTGGAAAGGTCATGACTGGGAAATGTTTTTGGCTACTTGGGGCAAGAGTCCTATGTTGCTGAACCCATGTCAAGCAAAAGTTTGAAGAATTAAAAAAGGCAAGAATTAACCGATGGCAAAGTGCTTTGTTTAGGCTGCAAAGAATAATATGAGAATTTATCAATGAGAGAGTGGATTCAATGCGATAGCTGCAAACAATGGTGTCATGAAGAGTGCACGAAATTGGCCAATTTATTTGTGACCATTGTTGAAATTTTTCTACATTTTATCTTTTTTATATCTTATACTTTTGTTGTTTTTGCTTATTACTTTTCATTTGGAAAAAATTGTTGATTTTAATTTGACTTAAAATAGCGCAGAGTCCAATGGCGGACTTTTGCCCCACCTATGGGGTAAAAGTCCCATTTTCCGCAACTTGTGTATTATGGTTTTTTTATACACACCGTTTTCAAATCATGGCATTAATGTTATTTATAACAAAGCCTAAGTACTGTACAAACTTCTCATCCAAATATTGAGCTGATTGAGTAAAACATATAAGCGTAAAAAAATACAACGTACTAAGTGCGGACCTTTACCTCCCTCTACTCTACTGGTTATTACAAACTCAAAACCTTATACAGGTATAAGGCATTTTTGCTTGCAAAAGTAAAGTAAAATCTAGTTCAGAGTTTGGTTTTTACCTTTCCCTAAAAATGTAAGAAAATCTTCCAGTTTTGCAGAATTCCTACCTAAGATTTGCTTACAATACGGAGTTTAGAAGTCATGTTAAATATAATAAATTGTGTATACTCAAAATGAACTTCTGCTTCGAACTATTAGTCGCAGTTCTTATATTCAAATATATCAAAGTGGTCGTCCAAACTATGTGAGAAGGTCAACTGAAAAACGATCGCTGCGTCATAAATTGAATTTACCCCACTTCATAGAACTTCAAAATTTGAGGGTTCTTTTGAGTACAAAGCATCGGATGTTTTTAACAAGGCTATAGACGCATTTTTGACGTCCGAATCAAGGTTTATTTTCAAGAGGAAAATTAGGGATTTTTTGATTACTGTTCAAAGGAGGAGTTGATAGGGTATAATTGAAAACAGCATTAGTAAATTTTTATCCTTTAAACATTTTGTACATTGTTTACATTGTATCTCGTTATAAAATTAAAATATATAAGTAATAAATATATTTTAGGTTATTAACTTGTGAAATTTGATAATTTCCTTGAATTACATTATTTTGTAAAGCTATTTAACAAGTTATTTTTAAAAACGTTTATATTCCATATATTCATTTAAGTTTTTAATATAACTTGTTAAATAGTTATATAAAATAACATAATTACTGAAATTATGTTGTTTATAAATTAACGGTCATTTACCTATCTATAGACTAGAAATTTTCAGAACATAAGTGTACAGAAGTGCCTGATTTTATTTACCTGATAAAAATTATCATTTTTATGAAATCGCTTAATCAGCAAAAAAACATTTTAGAGGGTTTGAAGGACACTTAAAATGCAAAATTTTCTGAAATTGAAGGAAACAAACAGAATTTTATACAGCTCAGTTACAGTGATAATTTCAAGTGATACTTTGAAAAACTTCCAAAAAATAGAACACTTAAACACAAATGGTCAAATATCAGTTGCTTTTTAAAGAGTTTGTTAAATCAGCTAAAGTTTTCCACTTGGAAAAATGTGCGTCTGGAAGTCATTGACGTGCTCATAAGGGTTACCTCTTAAAGTATCTCAACTGTAAGAAAAAGCACTCTGTCAATTATATCGAGTAAGTAATTCATTCGCACAGAAAAACTACAGGTGATCGTTAAGAATAAATAACTCCTAACTTTGTTGTTTTACTTAGAGATTGAATTTAGTTCACATTCTGAGACGAATTGAAACACACTTTTACATACTTACTTTTAATATTCCTTTATTACAAACTATTACAAATAACACTGTGCAACAAATTTATAAAAAATTTTTTTCACTGGGTTTACAGTATGTAATAATGATACCTCATTCTAAACTCAATGAAAGTTTGTAAATAAAATAGTGCCATCACGTCAGGTTTCATAGTGAAAAGAATTTATTGATTTTTAACAATTATAGTAAATTAACGACAAAAAACTTTATTTTTCAGTAACATACTTATATGCTTTGGAAATATTGGCTTTTTTTCTTGTAGTCAATCTTTCCAGTATCTCTGTGAATCATTAAAAGAAGTCTGCAGACATTGCTGGTTCTCATCTACCCCCATAACGCTTCTTAAAGTCTGTTATCAACTCCATTAGTGATGACGTCAAAACTCAGAGAAATAAGCCTACCAAATTACACCAAATGGAATCAGTGCATATAAGCATATGAGCATTAACACTGATTCAAATTTGTTTAGTATGGGGAGCCTATATCTAAGCGTTTTGACGTCTCTCTAATGGAGTCGATTTCCTAGCTAAAGAGCTCGCCATATTTAGCACTAGCAAAGTCTTATTTTCCGGAAAAAACTTTAAATAAGAATGTAAAAAATTCATTTATGGGTAGTTTAACTGTTTTGATGACATTTGTACTCAGAAATATGATATTTGGATGACTAATCTCAAGCAGGTATTGTGTAGAGTACATAAAACAAAACACTGCATATCTATGTTTTGAGATGTAATATTAAAATAAAATTTTGTTTTTTTACATATACTAGGTATACCTAATACGAACCACTATTCGAGATATTGGTGAATTTTTTAGTGTTGCACAGTGTAATTTGAGAGTCCAAAGCAAAGCTCTACTCACTGCTGGCTGGCGAGCAACAGTGAAAGTGGAGTGGGTTATCAATTAAAGATTAACTAAACACTTCAAGTGCATTAAATAACAAAGTGTATCATAATAGATGCTTTTCCAGCTTCATAAGTACCATCAGAACTTAGTAAGACATACAATCAACCTCCTACCTTTACCTTTCTTCATGTCGTTCTGCTATTGGTTTTTTAAACTTATCTTTCTTGTTGTGTTCCATGCACAAATTAATTCTATAACATAAAAAACCTTCAAATATTTATTTTTTATTTCAAAATTTACAAACAATTGCATTTTCTGTTGTACCATTCAGCGAAGGAAGAAACTCTGGCATAAACGTCTGGTTTTCCCAAAGCACAAGTATAAACTCAGTTTGCAAGTTCAACTACTTTACGGTTTCCATACGTAATCAATGGACTACCAGAATCTCCAAAGCAAGTACCTTCTCCAGCTTTAGTTAAACTGCAAATATTGATATCATCTATTTGAAATCTAGTACTCACGAAAGTGTTTTGGCATTGTTGTACAGATATCGATATCTCGTCTTTAAATGTATGTGTTGGAGATTGTCAGGATAGACCGTTCTATTTGTGCCCCATCCACTTAAAATGACAGGTACATCACCAGCCACGTCACCTTTTTTAAGGCAAAAAACAAAAAAATTTTTTTAGAAGAAGTAGAGAAGAAGAAGGTTAAAGAAGTGTTAAGACCGCTAACCAAGCTATGCTATTCGGAAAGGAGAAAACCAATAATTTTGACAAAGGGGGAAAAATTTGGAAAATATTATGGAAGTTTTTTTATAGACGACTCCTTAAATTCTAGAGTTAATTTGAAAATTAATTATGCCAATTAATCAATAAATCAGAAATCAAAAAGATTCAAAAGAAAACTTTTTCAAAAGAAAAAAAAGATTTTTAATGAATTTTGTCTGCAGAATCTAAAGATTTTTGTTTTCACATAAATTAATAAAGAATAAATCACCTGCGCAATTTTAACTTCCTTGCGCTATTAGGAACAAGTAATCATAATTATTGCGGCAGTCACTCAAATACACGATTACAAAACAATGGTATTCAGGCAGGTTCTTGTAAGTGCTGTTTCACCAACAAGCTGGTACTAACAACAAACGATCCGATTGTGTCAGATACACTAGGACTTCAATCAAGATAAATTTAAAAAAAAAGATAAATATAAATTTAAGAATCCACACAAACAATGCGCTTTTAATACACAAATTTAAGACAAACAATCGATTTTAATGTTTAATAATTTTTAAATTACTTCCAAGTGAATCAATAAATTTTTGATAATAAAGATAAAGCACAATGTGCTGCAAAAATTTTTAGACAAATATTAAATTATGCTTAACAATAATTTTAATTTATGTTATCAAGTGACGAAAGTAACAAATCCAACTGAAGTATAAAGTTTCTTTTCTCAGTGATGAAAAGCAGAAGGTGAAAAGCACGAAAATGGATACACGAACTGAAAAATTTCTGGAGTAATGGATAATAGTATACGGTCAAAAAAACAATTATAAAACAAAAATGTTATGGATCATTAAAAATAAAACTTAAATTATTAAAAAAAAAACTAAGAAATACAGGGATTAACGCCCACGCAAATCTGTAATCGGAATTTAAAAAATGTGAATTAGCACCGTAGTGGAAGTAACTTGCAGTAGCCATCCATAAGCATCATGCCTTGCAGTTTATGGAATGCGTCAATAAAGTCGAAATTAGCGTACAAAATGGAAACTCTAAAAACAATTTTTAGCTCAACTAATCGATGTATGACATTCCTCTATATCTAAAATACTTTAAATATATAAATTATTAACTCGTTGATATTAGATAATATAAAACTTCAAAATATCGAGTTATTATTAAATTAAAAAATGTTAAAAGATTTATTTAGCTTTCAAACGAGATATCGTTCGTCATCTGATGTCGTTCTGATGACGAACGATATCTCGTTTGAAAGCTAAATAAATCTTTTAACATTTTTTAATTTAATAATAACTCGATATTTTGAAGTTTTATATTATCTAAAATACTTTATTTTAATGTCCGTTGGGATTTCATTAATAAAATGAAAACCTACCTGCTACTACCTAGATTTATTTGAAAATAGTTTTATAACAAACTTTTTTAGTGCTTTGGACACCCAGGGGTATTCCTGTCATTTCGGCCGTATTTTTAATCTACCTATACCAGCTTAAATTTTTTATTGTTCTTTTCTAGATATAGGTAATTGGTTTTTACATAGCTATTTAGTTTTTGTGCAAAATTGTAGAGCTATAAGGCCCCGAAGCCTGCGCCTAGGGATTTTAAGTGCGGTACAAATGCATCCTGGATGTTCATAATTATTTTTTAGCATGTTTGTGATTCAAAATCAAAATGCTATTAATAGTAAAATTCGAAATTTTAAACTACTTTTTAAAAGTAAAACTTATCATAATCAAAAAGTTAACTATCAAAAATATTTGGATAAAGAAATTTATATTCAGTTTAAAGAGTACAAAATTTAAGCAAAAATATCTTGAAAGCCGCTGTACTGATTTGTTCGAAATTTATAGTTTTGAAAAATGTTATTTTAAATTAAAGTTGTGTTAGTTGATTTTGGCAAAGGTACCGTTTAAAGGTCTTTCAATAAACTGTAAAAGACCCTGATCCGATAACTAATAATTTTACTAAATTTTTTTTCTGAACCTTTTGACTGCTAATTCTCATTAATTTAAATACAATTCAAATAATTATATTTTTCTCACGGCCATTTAATTCAAATCATTTAAATGCTCAGTTCTCAAACTGTAATTATTGTAAAATAAATGTACTTTTTTTTTTAACCGAAATTTGATATGGATATCATTCAGGAAATCTTTCAAAACCACTTAATGCAATTTCAACCAGTTCTTATATTTTGCATTAGTAAAATAAAATTACTGTTAAATAATAAATATAATGTCATGCCATGTTATATTTAAGTATCCATATAATATAAACAAATAATTTAACAAAAACTAATTTGCGCGATTTTAGTTTTTTTTCTGTAACATGCAACTCCAAATTGGCTTTATGATTATGTAACTCACATATAATTTGTTTCTTCTTTATACAAATTTTTTCAAACCTTATAAAGTGGATAAATACAGCAATATAATTTGTAACTGTATACGACTACATTATTTCAGTTTTGAAAAGGTTAAGCATTAAGCTTGAGGTCAATCCAAAATAAAAATTTTAATACATCGATTTCCAGATAAACACTAAATAAGAAAATATTTAATAAGGTTCCACATTTTGCTTTTCTGATAAATAATTCATATATTGGTTGCGGGATAGGTTACACGCACGTTTTAATTGATTAAATAATAAATTAAAAGAAAACGAAAGCCATAAAAATAATTTAAAAATTAAGAATTTTGAGTATATTAAGTTTAACGGTTTACATTTGGGCAAACCCTAAGAAATATTTTAAGAATTTCAAATTCTTGTTATGTAAATCAGGAATATCATTTTTTAATTTATGCGTCATTTTTGGAAATAAAGTTATTAACACTACAGTTAAATTTATTGTTAAAATAGAAATACATTATTAAAATTCCAATAACCACTCAGCAATACGTTCAATATCAACCCACTCACACAGCAGTAACTAAAAAAATTAGATGGAAATAAATCGGTTTTTTTTATTTATCTTTTGTTTTTTGTAGCGTACGGACTCTCCAAATGCTAAAGACTTAACATTCGTTCTTCCTGATGTTCAGCGACTAAGGCGCTTTTTGACCAACTAACGTTGGAAAAAAATTGATGGATGGAAACACCAGGCAAAGAGGTGATTAATATTAAGATAGTATAAATATTATTATCAATAAATTGAGCACCAAAATTAGAAAAGTTGGAGGTGACGTGATGGTAAAAACTTTCTCCAAAGAAGTAACAATACAAAAATGAACAAAACAATGACAGTTTAAACAGGTAACTAGCCTGAGTGATGGTATCAATGGAGGAGTAATTTACCTCTGAAATGGATTTTGCAGTGGTTATATTCTGGCAGGAATGGAAGCCAGTGATTGATTGATTAAAACTAGAAAACTATCTAAATTTAAATTTTCACCAACAATGTTGGTCCATTTCAAACAGAAAACCGTGCATAATCAATAAGGAATTCACACCAAAGCAAAAATTGTCCGCATCCTCTAAATAAACAGTCAACACCTGAATTTTGGTGAGTAGAGCGTGTAAATTAATCTGATGAAAATATATAAAAGGGTGTTTCTATTTTTGTTAACAACGCATTATAACGCAATGTTGTTAGATTACCTTCATGAAAGTGTTATCCAACATCCAGCACGCATAAACAGAAAATGCTTAATAGCTTAATCTAGTTTAATTGTTGATAATATTGTCAACATTAATGGTGTTACCTTGTTTGAGCTGCTCGCAGAAGCAATTTTGTTGTTATTTATTAAAAGCAGAACCGCTTTCAACCTACCCTGATTGTACAAAAGTTATTTTGATATTAATTTCAAACTTTTAATTGAGGAATTTTATAGTAAGTTCAGTTAAAAAATAACATAATTAGATAGGTTATAAAATTTTTGTTTAAATTATATTATCATGTGCTTACTCTTATTCGTTGGTGCAGAGATAATTAAATTAATTTGATGAAAATTTTAAATTTGAAACAAGGGTAGATTTTTATTCTCGCAATGATTTACTGACCCTGCTAATGCACTAAAAGTTACCTACTCAAGCAGGACAATCAAAATGGATAAATCCCAATAAAAAATAAATATCTCTCTAAAGATAAGCTATTCAGTTTTTTCGCTTAGATACTCTTCAAATATCCAAACGCTTATGTGAGTATATAGGGGACCTACAGTTTATATTAGACACATAATTACACCTCTATGGTGGCGCTCAGAATATACTTCTAAAGCTAAATCGGATACTCAGCATTAGCAGTCAGCGCACTTAACCGCTAAGCTATCACCATCTCCTAATTAATGTATTTCATAGCGAAATTCTATTACTAGAGCTTTTTATTTAAGTCTTCAATTATGTTAAACATTAATTGGAGTTGTTATTTCAATGTCAAAACAGTTCTAAGCAAGTTGCACCTGCTCATCACTGACATAAAAGAGTTAAGTTAATTAATTAGTTACTTTATAGATGAGCTACCGGTTTACCGTACCGTACCTTTTTGATTGCCTCTGTTCAAATTTAAATTAAAATTTTGATGTTTGTAAACCTTTCAAAATGTAAGGCAGACTTTCCTAATTTTGGAATACGTTTAAAAATCCTTTTTGGTTTATGGTTAAAAGACGATTTCGCTTATAATGATCATAAATATGAAAGTTAATTTTATAACCGTAATATACTGATGATATATGAATTTAGTCAAAACTTTCTTCAACTTTTTCCATTTCAGAATTCGTCCATTATATGCGGATTAACGTTTTAAGTAAATCTATTATAGATAGAGTACAAGAAAAATAAAATTCTTTTGATGTTATTACTAAAATAATGAAAGAAAATTTAATTTTTTTTTGCACTGTTGCATAAATTAATAAAACTGAATAAATTTGAGAGTGATGAGATATAAATGAAGAGTTTTTCTGAAAGTTTGGTTATAATAGTACCTCGAGAAAAATACAAAGTAAACGCCATTTTTAATTTTATTTATTTAAAAAAATATCGAATTTGAATTAGAAGCGTTTACAAGCATAATTTACTTATTGATAGTTTTGGGTTAATGAACACTAAATAATAATTAGAATATGTATTACATACAAAGATTTAAATAAAACAACAAAACGTAGAAGAACTACATATTCTAATTATTATTTAGTGTCCTAGTGTCCATTAACCTAAAAATATCAATAAATAAATTATTATTTAATGGACAAGCACAATTCCTTACTATTTACAAAAAAAATATAGTTTTTCTGTGTCTTACCACGTATACATGCTGTCGTTCGGTCGATCTAACTCCCCTAGAGCTAGTTAGTCCATTCATGTATACACTCAGGTAAGCCGACCTAACAGATTAGATCGACCTAAGTTAGATCGAGCTATAAACGTAAGCTAGAAGGTTACTTCAAACTTAAAATTGAATATAGACGTCTTAGCTTGAAGTAAGCCCAGTTTGATCACAATCAGGTTAGCTGAAGAATATTGCTTTCAATTTGAACTAACTGAATGCATGTATACACAGTAACGGTACGGTACGTTGTTGTCGATAACTTAGGAAATAACAATAATTTAATGATGATGATGATGAAAGGGTAAAATATGAAGAAAGTAAGTTGCCAGAAAATCCAAAAATTTGCGTTTGTTTTTTGGATTTTGCTGAATATTTCTTATGATTTTCAGCCACTTTGTGTTGTAAAAAAAAATGTGAGATTGTTGAGAAGAAAACTTCGATTTTCACAGTAAATTTTAAGCAAAGTCGCTCGGGATTGGTAAATCAATGCATTCTATTAACAGTCCGTGTAGTTTCAACTGGTCTTAGCTTTGCGCAGAGCGGGGATAACCGGAGCGACACTTGCATTGGGATGCTTTACCAGTGCACGTCGAGCGAAAATTATGGTTTTCAACCCTAAATGCACAATAAATGCATTTTCTTTGCACAAACACCCTGCGTTTAGAATCCACGCTAACGAGTTTCACCCCTTAAAGATCCACAATTTTCCTTAATCCACGGGCCTTGGGGTACTTTTAAAATGAGTGTCGTTTTCATCAAAATGGCCCGGAGCGCCGAAGGGTGCGTAGGGTCAATTTTGATGAAAACCACCATGGCAAGAGTAGGATCCACGCGAAAAAGTAACTACCGTTCGTTAAATTTAAGTAACCTTTTTCTGATGTAATTTTGGTCCTAAAAAGAACGTATTCGTATCTTAGCGTACGAGTTACTGACAAATTTGTCAACAGCTACATTCTTATGTATAGGAACACGCGTACCAACAACAAAATGCATTGATTCACCAATCACAAGCGATTTACCTTCAAATTTGCAGTGAAAATCGAGCTTTTTTAAATTCGATTTTTGAAAAATCAGGTACATTTAAGGCATTTTGTCATAGCTAATTCTCTTATTTAATATATATTCTTTCAGAAAAGTTCGAGGTTTCAATCGTAAAATTTGTATTTTCGGGACCCTGTTAGCTACCTCTCACCGATATTTTAATTGTGGCGGTAGTATCAGACTTTACTGACTAAAAACTCTTTCCACAGCCCTCTTTAATCTCAAGAAAACCGTCGGCTGTTAGGCATTACTTTCATAGCTAAGAGAGTGTTTGTCCAATTTTAGAGTAGATTAATTAAGTCGCTCTAGGAACCAATCTGGTACCAATTTTTTCTTTAGTTACTTTCGTGGCATTTCTGCTACTTTAGCTTCTGCTGTTAAAATGTTCCTTTACTCTTTCCCTGTCCCACTGTCCCACCCTTTTGGGATTTGCTTTTACCAAACTTGATATGATCAACGCAACAGCTCCAGCTTTCAGGCCTGTACCTTTCTAAAACACAAACAAAATTCTCAGACGTAAACACAATTAGTTACAGGGTAATCTTTGTGGTTTCACTCTTTTCATGGGCGTAATTTTTAACGCATCACAATGGGTAATCTCAGCAACTCCACACAAAGAAAAACATAATTTATGTCTAGATTATCTACAAAGTATCAATTATGTGAAAATTTATTACAATTTGTGTTAAAAATAGTACAATTGTAATAGAAATAAGTAAAATTGTGTTAAAAAAAGAAGTTACAATTATTGTAACTGCAATTGTACTATTTTTAATTATTTTTATTTCTGTGCACAGAGAAAAAATTAAACTTAAAAGTAGAACAATTTGTGTCTAGATTCTCTAAAAATACAAATTGTGTAAAAGTTTAGTACAATTTGTTTTTAGAAAATAGTACAATTTCGCTAAGGATGACTTAAATTGTGCTAAAAACGAGTTCAATTAAACTAAATTTTCACACAATTTGTGCTTGTAGGCAATCTAGACACAACTTGTTCTACTTTTAAGGACAATTTGTTTTAGAAAATAGTACAATTTTGTTACTGATAACTTAAATCGTGCTAAAAACAAGTACAATTGTAGCAAATTTTTACACAATTTATACTTGTAGACAATTTAAACATAAACTGTTTTAATTTTAAGTACAATTCTTTTTCTGTGTACTGTAAAAAACGTTGTGCTTTTCTAAGGTGCGTGTTTGACAGAAATTCTAAAACGATTTGTACCATAACTGGCTGTAAAGTTATGAAGGTAGGGGTGCTAGCTTGACGTCAAAAGTCAGCACCCCCACCATTCAAATGATTGTAACTTTAAAACAATGAAAGCACAAAATTTTGTGCTTGGTATAACGTAGAGCAGCCAATTCTAAATGGTACACAACCTTTTGTTTGCCAGAAGTCTTTCAAGAAATAACAAAAACTAACCGTCAAAAACGGCTCATTCTTTACCATGACAATGGTTCAAGTCAAACAAATGACTTTTTCAACAATCAAAACGTCGATTTAATGGGCCATGGGAAACCGTATAATTCTGATATTGCACCCTATTTCTCTCTCAGATTCCTTCGTCCTACGAAAGGACATAGTGACATTTTTTCAAATGCTCTCTAGGCAAATTACACCTCGGTGGTTTGCCGTTGCCTTCCGAGTGAAAACGGTCAGAATAATATTTTTACTTCGCCCGGAGTCAAACCGGGTTTTTTGTATTAGCAGTCTGTGCGCTTAATCGCTTTGCTAACAACCGCCTTAGCATCCTATAACTTCTTTTTATTTCCGAACGTAAAAAGTAAATTGCCAGATCAACATTTTTCGATACCAAAAGATGCGGTTGTTGCTTTCAAATGGCATGTTTTAGAGGTACCTCAATCGAAAGGGAAAAATGCTTTAAAAATTGGTTCAAATGCATGCAAAAATGTATTGATCTTCATGGAGAGTATATTGAAAAACAAGAAAGTCATTGTAGTAACTATGTCTCTGTGTTAAGATTTCTTTATTTTTTAGGAGGAAGCACTCACCGATGGTTTTGAGAAACTCATATTTTATGAGTTTACCGTGCTTTTTTCTCAGTAATGTGTTTTTTCAGTGTGTCGATACAGGTAACCAGATCGCTTCAAGAGATCAAGTCCACTGATAAATATCATTGGTCACTTTCAATGTGCAAAGTATAACGGCAGAACCGACTTGTTAGAGTTCTCAGCTGCTGCTAATTATGGTATGCTTTTTACACCATTCAGCTGAAAAATAGTTAATAACAGTATACATCTCTATCACGTGGAGGTCTAAGTGCAACTTGCTCGGAGCAACCTCTTAAGAAAATCAAATAGGAATTCCGACTGGTTATTGCATTAATACTAATCTTATAGAGCATAAATTAGCTCAAAAATTTACGCTTCTAAAATTATTCAATGAAGAGTTTACTCCAAGCCATCTAGTTATATTTTAAAGTTTTCTAAAGAAAGAAAAACATGAAAAACCAATACTAAGTTGGAAAGAGGAAGCCAATAAGAGATAAGAGAAAGAGAGTTTTGTATGAGCGTAATGTATTAGCAAACGTTTGCACTTGCGGTTTAATTCTTTCGGCTGGATTGCGTTTCGCCAGATAAACTCTTAAAATATTATTAAGGTTCCTTATAAAGTAGTTCAAGTATACTATGTTGTATTGTACATGGTTAAAAATAACATCTTATAGGAGAACAAAATTACCTAAAAACGCACAATAGAAACCAATCTAATCTATTTTAAATGATTTGCACGCGCCATACGAATATGGTTGAAAGAGAGAATTTGGAAGTTTTCAACGTGAAATTAGTGGTATATAAAATGTAATTAACCATAAATGAAATACAGATTAAGAGAATCCTGATACAAAGGCAAGATGTATAGCAGTAGAAGATGTTCTTCATTTTATCCTTAAAGAAGCGTCTTGAATTTCACACGCGAATATCTCAATCCACTGATGCTCGTCGCAGTTATTTGCGTTTATTCAAATCAAAGAATAACAATTCCTGCAACCGCTAGTAAAGTTTTACAGTTTTATGAATTTTACATTTTATCATCAGTTTTCTCCAATCTTAAAATTTTGAAAATTGTTGTTTAAATGTTAGCGTCTTTGGCTGGCAAACATTTAAGTTGAAATCGAAATAATAAACTTTTACCACATTGTGGTTTTACAAGTCCAATAACTTTGTACTATGTATGTTTGATTAAACAAAATAATTATTGCTATTTGCTTCATCTGAATAGTTTATTTTTATTTTTATTGGGAGATAAAAAAGGTACTCACAAATTATTTTTAAAATGAAATGTATTGATGTATTTTGCAAAATAGCAGCGATACGTATAATGTAATAAATTTTGGTTAGCTTCTTTTCATTGTCTGGATCTGAACGGATGGCTTGTTACCCTAGTGACATACGTAGTACGTACGTACGCTTTAACGCAGCATCGGTTATCAAATAAGACCCTTTTCACATAAAAGAGAAGTAAATCGTCAATGCGATTTGCTAGCTTTATTATATACAGTCGCTTTGTTTTCTCCCATTTGCGAAGTATTGAGAGACAATAGACTTTATTGAAACAAGAAAGCAACAAAGCAAATAAAGTTTCATGCAAGCGAAATGTGTTAAAATTTGTTGCGAACAAAAGCATTTATTTTTAAGGGATGCGACTAATTAAAACTAATTTTTAAAAAAAAGTTGCCTAAATTTGTTGTCGTACATTTATCAAACACTCACGATTTTATCTAAACACGGAATATCAAATAGAAGTTTTTAGAGAGAATACAAATGCTTTCAAAATATAAGGAATATCATTTAAATAAATTTCGTATAACTATTTAAATTTTTTATGCGTAGCCATGGATTATGTATTTATTTTCTTTCGTTATGTAGGCTCGAACAGTTTATTTACTTGTTATCGCAAATCATTGATATCAGTACTGATGTCCATTCAAGACATCAATCGATCGATCAGCTCCTGCAATTGACATTAGAGAAACGGAGCGCCATTTCGACCAATACGAGCAATCTAAAGCTGTTCGAGGGAACGCGTCTATGTGGGAGCTTTGTGGGGTCTTCAGACTGCCTGATGGCAATGTTTTGCAATACCAGAAGTCATTCTTCGCACGTTGGTCCTGCAGAATCGTCACCATCCAAAAGCTTCCTCGGCACTTTTTAAAGTTAAACTTACAAACTTTTTTAATGTTAACTACAAAACTTTTTCAATAAGTTTTTTTAATTTGTGAAAAACATGTGAATTTTTGTGTTGTGAATTAAAAAAGTTTATTTATTGGAAACTTTAGACAATTTTGAAAATGTGCGGAAAAAACTTTGTTTTAAGTGTTTTTGCGGTAAGACATTTCATTTTCAAAATTTATTTTACTGCTTGTTTTATTGTAACAACTTTAATTTGCGCAACTTAATTATAATTTAATGATTTATATTTTTTATTCTTTCATTTTACAATGGGAATGTAATAAACAACGGTAAATGAAATAAACTAATTGTTAGTTACTTCTCATTTTTTTCTCACATTTAAAGATTGTTTTCATCGTGCATGTTTTCAAAAACTATAACTCAATGGATTTTCATTTTTTATGCGTTGCGTTTTAACTGATAATCTTCGTATTAATTATTAATTGTTACTGAATTATTTAATTGAAATTAATCGGAAAACAAAACCATACTTTGTATATTTTAAGTTTTTAAATATTTTTAAAGAAAACATTTTTGAAATTACTCGGATACAAACTTTTTTTCCCAAAATTAATTAATTTAGTTTTCTAACTTTTTGGATTCAGGTTTTGTTATTCTTGGTTAGTACATGTAATTTTGTAGAAGAACATATTTATTTATTCATTTAGAAATAATTTATTTGAACTTGAAATTCGTTGTATTGGGTAAGAAAAATAATCGCATACTCATCTTTGATTTTGAAAATAATTATATAGAATTAATAAAAGTTACAAACTTTAAAAATTATTTGAGCTTACTATTGATTATATTGATCAAGAAGTCTGCGGCCTAACCGCATGCTCATCTACCGACTAGAAAAATAATTATGTAGAATTACAAAAAGGTGTTAGGATCAACAATGTTATTTAAATTGTTTTTTATTTTGTGGTTTAAATTCATGCAATGCTTTAAACCATTAACATTTTTCTTGGCGATGGCGATGTAACATCTATTTTACGTGACGATTTTCAGAATTACCATATTGTTCCAAATGAAAAACCGGTTAAAAAAATTGTAGTGATGTAATCTGTTTCAATTATCATGTTAACTAAAACTAAACGTTAACATTAAACAATTGAAAGAAGTGGTCAAAAAATTATTTACCACCTCCATAATCCGAATTCATGGAAATCCAAAGTTGATGTAATCCTAACTCCGTTGAATTACGTAATTTTAAGATAATCACATCAATTTGTAATAACTCGAGTTACTAGGTTTTTCGATTGTACAAGGTTAGTCATCTAAAGAGGATTTTTGTTTCTTCCTTAAAATGGTCATAGTACTGAAACTATCGATTTTTTTGTATTGAGCACTTAATACTTTTTTGAAGAACGCAAAGTTTTCTATAAATTAGATTCAAGTCTTTTTTACGTAGAATCAACGGTTATTGGGTTATACAATAAATTAAGAATAAAAATGTTAAAAAACTTTTAAAACTTTGATTTTAAAAATTTGGTCTTTAAAACGAAAATTTTTACAAAAAAAGTAACATCTTATCTTGGATATGATAATCACATCAGAATAATAAACATTGCGAGATGAGTTCAATTATTTAATTTAATTTAAATTCCTACTTTAGAGTCAAGTTCGATAACCGGGACTCCAAGATATTATATTTATTAAAAAAAAAATTAACGGAATAGTTTAGCTAATAATTGATTTCAAAGTTTCTAATTTTTGCACGAAAAGCGATCATATTAATCTTTCTGTTATCCGTTTGTGTAGATTTACTCACGCTTTAGGCTAGGGGTAGCAAGCAAGCACAAAAGCTACAGTAGTACTTGCACCATGGTAGCGTTTACATCAAATTTCAAACTGTTTAAGGATATTTTGGTTTAAATTTGCCGGAAAAAAAAAAGAAATCTACACTCTCCGCTTTTGCTAAGTTGGTTGGGCCCCCAAAGATCTTATTAATTAGTACAGCGTTAGTCAAAACGACCCGGAGTGACCGGAGCGTAGGGCACGGAGAGTCAATTTTAACAACGCAACTACTTCCATTTTGGATCCTTTATTGTTAAATCAATTTAAACCCATTCCAAATATTTTTGGTTCTGAAAAAAATCATTTTATCATATCCAATAGATGTGCGGTTCCGATTAATTACTGCCGTCCGTTAAAAAGTTTAGAACATAACAGAAAACTACATGAATAATAAATTTCAAATTTTTCTTAAAGCAGGGGCGCTGGATTGCATGCGGAACAACTGCTGTCTTCCTTCACAGCGTTACTTGTTGCGCTCATATTCATTCAAGATGATAAAAATAAATAAAATATAAATAGAAAATTAATAGAGAAAGGATTGATAAAGGATAAAGAAAATTAGTGAAACCAGAAGTAGAACACAGAGAAAAAATTGTACTTAAAGGTAGAACAATTTTTGTCTAGATTGTCTATAGCATAATTTGCATTAAAAAATGGTACAATTGCGCTAGAGATGACCAAAATTGTGCTAAAAATAAGTACAATTTGTACTAAATTTTTACACAATTTGTACTTGTGGACAATCTAGACACAAATAGTCCTACTTTTAACTTCTTCTTTGTGGAAATGTAAAAAAACAAACATTCCAGGAAAATAAAAAAAATTTATTACTATAATTAAAATTTTAAAATTGAAAGAAGCAATCGAATCTAGGGAAATTAATTAATCAAAAGTAAACTTTGGAATGAAATTAAATAAGAAATGAAAGAGAGCAAAACTGTAGTTATTATAAATTAAGATTTCTAGGTATCTAAACTTAATAGTGGGACTGATGCTCATGTATGGATTAACGAGATTTTATTGATTTACGTTTGACCTGAAATTCTTTTTAAAATTCTTCTTTCTTACTCCGCTTAATTAAGAACTTTGTCAATTATTGTGCAAAGTGCAAAAGCTTTTAAGATAATTGCCATTAAAATAACGTTGATACTACTAAAAAAAATTATAAACCACAAACAATCTGAAATTGAATTTTTCTGTAATAAATTACATTTTGCATGTATTTTAAAACATCCTATACAAAATAGTAAATTTTAATTTTCGAACTTTTAAGAGTTAAATTTTAAAAACAAATTAGAGAAGTTGATAAGTTTAACACTAAATAATTACCTACTTTAAGTGAATTTATTGGGCAATAATTTTTGGGTTAATCTTTTAACTTCGTTAATAATTTTATACTAATTTGATTCTGTAACGTGTTTTGTTTCGTAATTATTTTCTAATATAAATTTTGGGAAAATTTTCCTAACATTAATATTCAAGTAACTAACCAAAATTTGAGCTTGAAATAATACACGTACCGTGAATCTTGAAGCCAGGAATAACTTGCATTGCCCATTTGAGATAATCTCAATGAGATAAAAAGGATGAAGCTTGAACTTGAATTCAGGTCCCGGTGGGGCTGTATGAATAAAGTAGTAGTAATAAAAACTAGAACGTATAAGCGTTTGTAGCAAGCTGAGCCCCTTGATTTGAGAAAATTTTGAAAAATATTTTCTTTATAATTTAGCACTACCTTATCCCCCTTAAAACCAGGCGTTTCGCACTTTTTTACTACTACTACAAACCACAAATAATTGTTATTGTAAAGCTTCAGTGTGCAATTCGTTATTTAAATACCGCAATTATTATTCAATGTGACTTCATTAATTCAATGTAATTTTCGATAAATTCTCCAGCGAGCATTGAAGCGTGTAATAAGCATTTTATTTTCTGGGTACCACGAATCAATCATTGCAAAGCAAATCCACTGCAGTAGAAAACTCATTGAAAGAGCACTTACCAATGTGAAGGGTGACTTGAATTGCATTTCCATAATTTAAACTTCATTTTATTTTTTATTTAATAGACATGATCTCAAATGAAGTAATTAAAAAAATCGCTTTGAAACGACGCGCTTTTGTTGCGTGTTTACTTTTTTTTCTCTTTTTAGGAAAAGCAATATTTGCGATTAAATGACGAAAATTTAAACAGATGAAGTGATTCGTACCTACCAATTTTATTACAGCTCGAATTTTGAATTCGATATATCGATTCTGATTGAATTCGTAAAATGTAATTTTGATTTTCTATTCCACATATTTTCGGCACACGAAAGCATTCTATTTACTAAAGAATTTATTGTTACATAAAATCAAAAAATAAATCTATTTTCTGACGAAAACAAAAATTTGGAGAAAAACCCCCGATGTAAATTATGTAAATGTAAACGCTAATTGCAAAAAATTATGGATGATTAATTGCGTTTTAAAACGATATTCCAGTTTTAATTTTAGTTTTTACTCTCGAAAAGCTGACATCCACATAACTGAAAAATTGTATTGGGCAAGTTTTTGAATAATTAAAATGCATTTATTAGCATACATTACAATTTGAATAGCTATGATTCACTGTTATTACTGCATTCTTATGAAAGAAACAGTAAACTTTTATATCACTTGTAAATAAAGAAATCCGTTAAATTCTTTTAGTTAAACTCGATTATAATTTATATTAAATCATGTTCCGTCTTAAAGCTCAGCTTCCTTTGGAAGCCAAAAATTCAACCATTTACATCCAAAAAGTAAACAGCAAAAACTCGGCAAGTTTGAATATAAATTTTTGGAAGCCGGCAATTATTAAATTTCCATTATTTAAATAATTACTTATTCATTTTCGTTCTCTAATAACACAGACAAATAATAATTATACGTTTTACAGCACCGGCAATTTTTTTAATTAGAAATTTTGATTAAAAATTCCATTTGCACCCTTGATGTTTGTGTGCGACCACATTTTAGGTAATGTATTTATGTAGAACGAATTAGCAATAAACTTTTTGAGATAATTGTAATTCTTTGAATATTTATTAATGTTATTTTAAAATTAAAATTAGGAAACTGCTTCGTTGGCGTTTTCTAATTTAGTATGCGTATCTCATGTTGAGAGTACGAAATATTAAAGATTTTTAACTAATTGTAAAAAAACATCTTAGGCTCTGTAATTTATTAAAACTAAAAAGGAAAAAAGTAACGGCCATTCAAACACACGGTTACAAAAATAATGAACGTTCATTGAGGGAAAGTTGACAAACTTAAGCTTAAACTTTGCATCATCAGGTGGGTATTCAAAAGCTAGGTGTAATTACACAAACTTATCCAATTAAGTCTAAGAAACAACGGATACAACTAAATTCTGCTGTTTAATTTTCGAAACAGTAGAACACAAATAAATCTTCTACAGAAATCGTCGCTAAAGGATTTACAAATCAACAATGTATTTTGATAAAAATTCAAATATTTAAATGTTTTGACACAATATGAACAATGATTTTAATTCAACTCAAGTTACACAACAAGTTGTTTTAAAAAAAAAATTACTCGGCGTCAAGTATACGCCCTATACACTCAAGAAGAAATTATTTTATTAAATAGAAAGAGTTAAAAGGTGGGATGAAATATTTGAAATCAAAAATGAAAATTGGGAATATTCTAAATGAGCACATTTGAATGATTTGACAAAGCTGTTATTTTAGTTGAGGATATGGTTGTTCAGCCTTTGGTCTCACTGGGTAAGAAATGTGGCCATCACATGACTTTATCATTCATCAATTTTATGATATTATAATATCACATAATATTAATATTATGTCTTGCATGCTAATTCAATACAGTTTACAAAAAAAGTAGTTGAAAGTTTTGGCTGCCCTATGATTTAGTGCCTACGTGCAGCGTGCACAGTGTATCCATGACCCTTGAGTTACATGTGAATTATTGTAATTGTGTAAATAATTATGTAATAAAATAATTACAATTGAAATAAAACAATTTTTTAAGAAAGCAGTGATATTTCGTTAATCCACTCATGCGCATCACTCCCACTTTCAAGTTTCCATGAACTGTTTTTAACTAAAATCAGCTCTAAGTCTCAATATAAAATTACTAATTATTAAATTTGGTTGAGAAATTCTTAATGGTTTTGACGCCTAGAGCGCACACAAAATTAAGTGACACACAGACACACAGACATTTCTTGATGTTTGGTTTCTGAAAATCTAAAAAAAAATAGTTTTTGATTATAATACTTTATGTATGATATACTACGTACGATGATAGATCAATAAGTACCCGTGTTTGAAAACAGGTGGCGTTTCTAGGGAAAGTTAACATTACCGTCATGTAACATCTATCAGACGATAATTTCTTGTTTGAGCTAAAATTTTTTTCCCAGTGCCATGTTTTTATGTCGGAAAATAGAAAGAAGTCAAAGGTGGATACGGCAGCAATTTGTAGAGCAGTTCATGAAATTTGACCGTGACAATTTCAGATAAATGTGCTGGCGCGTTATCAAGTTGAAACAGCACTTTTTGTTTAGACAAATGAAGCCGTGTCTTCTTCAATTACTTATCAAATTGGTCTAATAATTCACTGCGGTACTGTCCCGTGATCGTTCTTTCCTCTTACAAAAAGTTTATGAGAATTATTCCATTCTTCGGAGCAGATTCAGAAAAATCCATTGTTTTGACTGTCGCTTGATCTCTGGCGTATAATATAATAATCTACCTAGATTTCTCTTCCTTCCAAAAACTCTTACAAATTTTGATTAAAGAGGCCCAAACACTGCTTTGACATTGGTCAACACTTTTCTCACACTTAACTGATCATGTAAAATATTGATTGCCGTTCCGTAAGACACACCTACGGCCTTTGCTACTATGCTCATGTTATGAACCTTTTCAACGATTTCCAACATTTGCGCTGTTTATTTGGCAGTGTTAGTTCTATCAGCATATAAATACTTTACATCTATTAGGTAGTTTGCTGGGCTGGCCTTCAGATGTGCCTGTAACCAATTTTTGTATGTTAGTGATGGCACTTTATTAACCCAGAAAGACCACTGTAGCTTAACATGCTTTCTGAAGCACGCGGAGACTAGTCATAAGAAAGTTTGACTTTTCCCCGGATTTGAACCCTGTAACTTGCATTTGCAACTGATCCCGTTCTTTTTATCTAATTTTACTAGTAGTATTGTTTGATTATCCCTGATTTGGTTAAAGGGTCTCAAGGGTAAATATCCGTCTGTTTTAACAAATTTTTGGGCATCAAAAGAGCATCCATATAATTAACATTAAGAGAAATTAAAATATATATGTAAATATATTAAGAAAGATTAAATCACCTATGGCGCTTTAAAACCTTGAGTCATCTCAACCAAGCAAGCAATCTTATGTTACAACAAGAACTTTGTGTAAACTGAAAACTAAGATTAGACGATTGCTTCATGACAGTTTTAGTTTTCAAATAAATTTATTTAAAACTGATTCCCAATTTTCAGAAACAAACAATTTTAAACTTTTGAAAAAACTCTGGAACTAAATGACTACCAAAATTCATAAATATCGATGATAATAGAATTCTGCACTTTTCGCCATTAAAAATTTGAATTAATAATAAAGTTTAGATAATTCTGACTTTAAATTAATAATTGCTTAATTAAAAGCCGGAAAGAGCTTTTCATTTCCACGTGAAAAATAAAAAGCATCATGGGAAATAATTTAACTTGGCTAAATTTTCCTTTCAAACATCTTCCACAGAAGGTATGCATAATAGCAATGAAATATATTTTATTAATTTGGTAAATTATATCAGACAGAAAATCAATTTTAGGAGAGTTAATTATATTATACTGCCACCGAATCTGTAAAATATTTCAAAAATGAATACCTACCAGCAGACTGAGATTTATGAAAGTTTAATTTTTTCGCTTCGTTAATTTAGTTTTGAAATAAATTTTCATATTAAATTTCAATATAACATAAGTAAGCCCGTTTTCTTTTTTACACAAATACGGCATCTATTTTCTTAAAGTAACTGAGGGAGGACATAAAACGAAAAGTTTTTTATTCGTTTTTGTTCGGAACAATAACGTAGAATGTATGTTTGATCAAGTTTGTTCCCAACTAAATTATTTTGTTTTCGTTTTTGTGAATCGAGTAGAAAAACCGTTTATAACCGTTTTTTAAACTTGACTAGAATTCTAAATGTTTGGAAGACCATCAAAACTTTCAAATTTAGAACGACGTTTTACAAATAATATTGTTTTTCAGTATTTAAAAAAAAATAGTCAGTTTTATTTCTTTAATATGATAGTATTTGGTTAAAAAATTCGTGGTTTTCACTTCAAATATCAATTAACAACTTTATTTTCTGACCGCAGGCAACATTATCTATCAATGGCTCACATTCCAGACATAAGATCATTTTGGCCCTGTACTTTACTGTATTTTGAGTCGTCCAGAAAACTCAAAAAGAACTTTTTTGTCTAGGTCTGGGTTTGCATCTGGACCACTTATTTAGTAGATCATACCTTGTAATCTATCTACTTTGATTAACAACTGCGAGTTCGTCTGTTCAATTACATATAATTTTTATAGTTGGAACAAACTCAACACTTGGCTTGGTGTAAAAGTTAAATTGCAGACTTGCTGATCGAATATCTGTCTTTATAATTATATCTGTCGTGGTTTAGTTTTCACGTTAAACTGTAAGTCTCATTTTGTACTGTTTTGTAAATAACTTAAGACTATGTACATTAAAGTAGTTGACACACCAGAGCGGTGGCGGTGGCGAACTCGTGGGCGATCATTCATGTTTGATGATTTTATGAATGATCGCCCACGAGTTTGCCACCGCCACCGCTCTGGTGTGTGAACTACTTTAATCTATAATTAAAATCACGGACTTTATTTATTATAAGAAAAATTTACAAAAAAATAATTAAATGTTTATCCGTATCTAAATACCACGAAAATACCAATCAAGCGAAATATACACTTTTATTGAATTTGGAATGTTGTGTTTACAAGTTTGGATAAGTTTGTGTTAGTTTTTCTAACTATCCGGGGTTTGAGTTTAATTATTCACCATCCAGAGTCAATTAATTTCTAAACTATTTCTCTTAAATTTACGTTTGGTAAGAACTTGAATCTGAAGAACACTTACCGTTTTATTTTAAACGAATAACTTTCCGAAGAGGGTTGAAATCATAACTAAAGTTGATGATTATGATAGTACATATTTACTTTAAATATTGCAATATTTCAGCTATATTTATAAATACGACGTAGGCGATAAACTACTAGTGCAAAATGTAATCTTTATAAGTTTTCAAAAAATTACACAATTTGCCGCAATTTGCACCTGCAACCCAGTTCTATGAGTGTTCTCGATCGATTGCAAAGCGAAATAAATTAGTTAGACAAAATTAAAAAGTATTCAACTAGGGTCAAATCTAAGAGTAATCAAAGTAAAAAACACACCATCCAAATTGATTTTTAATTATCACTTCAAATCAAACTACCAACTTTGAATTCAAATTTAAACTGCTCTTACAGTGAGGTGCAAAATAAACGTACAATTTTAAACTAATTTGAATCTTTGAGATTTCATTACTTCAAAAAGTATGAACATAAATGCCAACTTTTCAAAATTTATTTTTTAATAGACTTCCATTCCATTTTCATTTAATTTGATTAACTGTTACTTAATTAATTTATTCCATTATTATCTACCCAAGTTTGCGTAGTTAAATTAAGTGCTCTAAATTTTTGATTTATTGTATTGACTTAATTTAACATCGAACAGATTCAGATGTTGAATAGATGAATAGATTCAAATAATCAAATTTTCTATAGTCAGGGATTTTAACCGGAATTGTTTCTGTAATAATTTTCTAAAGCCTGAATTTTTAAAGTTTAACTTACAAATGTAGTCAGAAATTATTTGTGGTTCCCTAGGCTCACTCTACTAAACGAGGATAATTTTTTTCTAAATTTTGAAAAGGAAGGTGAAATGTATATCTATGCGAAAGAATTACTATTCCCACAAGATTGTGCAGTCATGCAAATCCAGAACGTATGGGTAAATCTGCATTCAGAATTTTCTACCTTAAATCGCTTTATTATCAATAAAAATTATAAAAACCATCTAGTTTAAATTTCGATTATTCAAATTGTGCGAATATTTTAAAATACATGGATTTTCTGCTGTCGGTTTGAAAATCTACAAAATTTATTAAATTTTTACATTGTTAATTAATAATAATCTTCGAATTAGCAATGTATTTTTGTTTTAAAACAGCCACGTAAATTAGAATTGAGTATTAGGCAGTAGAGAATTAGAGAAACTAAAAAAATATCGGCAACAATTACACAAAAATTTAAAATCTTATTTATAAAAGAACCGGTTATATTACTTATAACTTCGTAAATATTTAATTTTTTGTTTTTTTTTGTCAGTACACGCTTAACATACCAGTCTATTTTCAGATTATAGAAAAAAAATAAAAATCCATTTTTTTAAATTTTTACATGGACTTCCCCCCTTAACCTGCCGATTAATTTTATACGCCGACATAAATTAAATTGTGCATTATAAATGTGGCATTTTTAAGTAAGATCTTGAATTACAGAAATATACAAATTTATATCAATACATCGACAAAGATCACTTATCAGTTATCACAAACAAACCTGCTGTGCTTTTTTTCTACGACCGGCTGCATCTTAAGAGGTTAGCCTACTGTAATTATTTAAAAAATGTTCTTAGAGGACTAATTATATAATATTTAAAGTATTTTTGACTTACAGCATTTGGAGTGAACTAAGATGGACTGTTTTCAGTAGCGCGCACTTTCTAATAAATTTTGATAAAACTATAAATTTTATAGTGGAGGAGAGTCATCAATTGACTCATTTTTAGCATTATGAAAATAACTTACAACTCTCGTTAGTACTTTGTGAGCCCTTCCAAATAACGAAAAAAATTCCAAATTTTCAATCTGATTGAATTAATAAGATTGTCAATAAGTCAGTTAAGAAGTCAATAAGATTGAATTAACGTTTTACCAATTATTTAACTTTTTTGTATAAACACCACGTTTTTGGTACGTTTTCTTCGTCTTTCTCTGAATTTATAAAAATTTATAAATTTATAAATATAAAATTATAAAAATAAAATTTATTTAATATTTTATATTTGGGTATTAGCTAGTGCTAAAACTTCTAAAGTTAGCTTTTTTAGAAGGAATATTAACTTGGGGGGGGGGTTGTTAACGGACTCCTGTACCTGCTTATATTTTATATGAAATTTTCATCAGTAAAACCACAAAAATTAATTATTTTTAAACAAATAAACTGTTGATTAAGCTCATATAAAATGAACAAGGTACAAGGGTACTTTCCTAGTAATTTAAAGCTTATATAAATTTCAGTAACATATAAAAATTAATAGGTTAACCCCGAAATATTGTGAGGTTTACCGAAGTAGGGCAACATTTTTAAAATTAAAATTTTTAATAAATATTAAAAATATCTACGTATGTTCAGAAAATTGAAAATGACAATTTGGAAAGCCTTTCAAAGCTCGACTTGATCTGTTTGGAAATGGTAGTGCAAAAAATTCATACGGTTTTAAATAATTACAATTTCATTTTATGGTGGATTTCAATTTATCGATGTCAAAGCAAAATTGATTACATATTATGAAACTGGAACCAAAAAGCAACAAATAATAAAAGCTTCAAATAATTCATCAAAAAGCACCGACAGTACCGTATAAATTCTTAATAAATGTAAAATGTAAGTAAATATATTATTCTTAGCTACTGTTAAAATAACAATTGCATTAATTAGGAGACAAACAAACACATCTTTGAGATCAAAGTTTCATCTCCGAAGCTTTTGTACACTCAAAAGGTATTCAGCCCCGAGTAATAACATTATTTATCTAGCAATCGTGTTTTTATTTTTTTTATACTTTGCTAGTGTGATGGAACACAAACCGACAAGATGTTGTTAAGTTATTGTGCCCTGTTTTTCTCCAGAATGGTGCACAAAAAAGGATTTCAAGTTGTGACTGCCAAGTAATTAGTTAAAATTTATGCGTCTTCACGGTGCTGAAATTTACTTTGAACTTGCCAAGTCCCGATATTAATTACTTATTTGTAAAATATATGTATGAATCATTAAATTAATTAATTTTTTTAATTAAATAAATGAAATAAAATAAATCAAATTTTTTTCAAAAAGTTTCAATATTAGAAAATGTATTCCATTCGAAATCCGTAAGTCACTATTAATTAATAAAAAAAAATGTACCGTAATTGAGATAGAATTAAGATCTATGAATGACTCGCAGTTACTACATTACTATAACAAAATACGTGAAATTCTGCATTTAAATATTTATGAGTGCCAGCACCATAAAATATAACAACAACTTTAACAAATTTTATTTATTACGAGAACAATTTCCCTTGTTATCGTTAATTAATATAAAATTAATTTCATTTACATATTAAACAGCTGCATATCGTGTATGTTCCATTCAAGTACCGTTCACATTCCATCATTCCGGTAGTTTAGTGCTCAATTAATTAAACAATTTGTTTTCATAATGTACCTTGATTAGTTGAATAATAATAAAAAAAATGTTGGCACGAGCCGCACTACAAAAATGAAATTCTTTTATCATTTTCATAAACAGAAACGGAAAATATCAAAAAAACAAGAAATTGATTTCCCAAAAAAAGCGCGTCCTGTTTAAGATGAATAGTAGTAGCGGCTAATATTTTTAAGGCGCGCTTAATTGATGACTTTTTTAATTAATTAATTAAGTGTTTTAATGACACTGCAATTTCATCAGTCACCCCTGACATGTAAATTTAATTATATTCATATTCATTTTGCTGCTTGGTAATCAAACTTGAGAAGTTTGGTAATTTACTGTATTAATGTATAGCGGTGTAGCGGTTTAATTATGGAGGTGCTTTAGGCGCACTTGCAAAGAATAATAACAAACTTTTACTTGTTAAAACTATTTTTGTCTTAATTTAAATCGCACCTGAAAGTGACTCGCATTTAATTATATTTGTAAGTTATTCCTTAACGTAAGAAGTCAAAAAAACATCAAGAAACTGCATTATACAAAAAACACTTGCGCTCCTTTACTTCTTGTGCCATATTGGTTTAAACAGGCGGAGATATAAATAATGGAGTGGTTTGCTGTTGACTTCCTCGTAAATTCACGGCAAGTATAAATTTACAATTCTGACCCACCTAAAGATTGAACTTGGGTGCTACATTATTATAGCAGATAATACCCTGAAGATCGAACTTGCGACTTTCCGTTCCGTAATCTCCGGTATATTTACAGGTTTCACATATCAAATTAAACTTTTTCACCATTGCTTACTATCAAATTACTTTTTCTAGAAGAAAATTTAGAAACTTATAAATATATTCCCCATACTGGATTCGAACTACTAGGATGTTATCCGAGAAGGAACTTTTACGTATTTTATGCATAAAAAACAAAAAAAGTTTGACTAGATCTTGACTATCCATGGATAGAAACAATTCTTAAATCCACAAAAAGTTAAATAAAAGTGACGCGCATGAGTGGATTAACGAGATTCTAGTATATAAAATTGTTGTGTTTTTATTATGTAATCTATAATCAGGAACGCCCCCTCAAATTTTGACATACCTATACAAGATTAAAGTCATTGTGTCCAAAGTCAGTGAGACTGAAGGCAGTACAACCAAACCCAACATTGGGTATCTTTTAATTTTGATTCAAATGTTTGATTTATTTACCTTCAATGTTACTAAATTTCATTGTGAAAACTGCATGAACCGCTGATGCAATGATAAATCAGCCTTAACCAAACCGCAAATTTTACTCGTTAATAATTATTTATTACAATTTAATTTTACGGTGTTAATTGTTTCAAGTTTTATACTTTAGTCGTTAATATTTTTAATTTTACCTTGGTTTGGATTTTCTGTCTGTTGAGTTTACATAGTTCGGCTTTTTCCGAGCAATATGCTTATGTTTTTTGTTTTTTCTCTCACTGTTAGGCGACCCTTTTTTTTAAATCCGTTGTTTATTTATTCCCGCGACATAAAAGAGAAAAAAGGGGGGAGATTACCTAATTGCTGAAATAAAGTGAGTAAGCCCATTCAAGCAATAAGAATAATTATGGGGACCATCCCAACAACGAGAATAAAGCAGAACCACCCCTCCCGCCAAAAAATACAAAAACGGTCGTCTAAAAATGCGATGATTTAAATATTTTGAAAAAGTGCGTAAAAATTCACTTTTAATCAAAAATCTGATGTGACACAACACATAACTTTCCCATTTGAAAAAGTAAACAATATTAAATTAAATATTTTAATTTTCTCATTCGGTTCTTAGGGGCCATCCATAAATTACGTCACACAAATTTTAGGACTTTTTAACCCCCCCCCGCCTTTGTCACAGGTTGTCACATTTTTAGAACACCTCCCCCCTGATGTGACGTCACACATTTTTTAATTTTATGCATGTATTTAAAAATAATCAAAAGAAAACAGTTATTTTCATTTTTTTCTTATTTTTATTAAATAATCTTTTATAAAATCAACATAAAGTCAAATATTTTTGATAATAGAGAAAACAAACGACTGTAACATCACTAAGCTTTTGACTCCCCCCTGCCCCTTGTCACACAATGTCACATTCTGGTGATACCCTCCCCCTCTTTAATGTGTGACGTAATTTATGGATCATCCCTTATTGTAATTCCGTAGCTGCATGCTTTTTTTTATTTTTATTGGTCCATTGATAAACTATTACACCTGTAGACGATTTTTAAGTACATGAAGCAAAAAACTGCGTTGGGACACTTTATCTCTTTGTATTTTTTTATTTTTTTTATTTTAATCCCTGTGACTGGGGGTCTCAAAGTGCATTAACTACTGGGTTATTAGGACTTTACCACAGCCTTGATGCCGATGTCCACTGGAAGGCCGAAATAAGAAATTCTGCAAAGTCCGCGATTTGAACCCAGAATTTCCGCTCCATAACTCAACCAGCGGTTACATCACTCCACGACTGTGGATATTTTGAATGACCATTTAATAATATTTTATTTTTTATACAATAATTTTTTGAGACGATGAGAATCTCGTTATCTCATTTATCATGCGCGTCAGTAAAAATGCAACAAAATACAATAAAACTTTTTAACAAAAAATTAAACCGACCTCAAAAAGGAAACTAAAAAGCATAAAATAAATATATTACATTTTGAGTCTTAATAAGTAATGTAAGTAACTAAGTTTGAGTCGGTGCAGAATAGGTGACTTTTGTTTTAATAATTTTTTTAAAGTAATTTAGTAATCGTTGATTTTTTGCACCGACTCAAAATTAGTTACTTACACTACTTATTAAGACTCAAAATGTAATATATTTATTTTATGCTTTTTAGTTTCCTTTTTGAGGTCGGTTTAATTTTTAAACCGACTTCAAAAAAAGGAGGAGTTTTTCAATTCGTCTGTTTGTATGTTTTTTTTTTGTTAAAAAGTTTTTTATTTTTTAATTTTTAGTGATTAAAATCTACTAATTACTACCTTAATTAATTAATTAATTTGCTCGATATAAAGTTTTTCTCCACCCCAAGTTTCAACAGAATAGGTTGACAAGTGAAAAATCAATAAATGAAAAACAATCATTCTCTATTTTCTACTCTTACGAGTGCAATTTTCCCTTATTTTTTACCCTTACGAATGGATTTTTTTTGTGAAATTTAAATGAGACCACCATGGAGGTATACTCTATCGAATAAAAAAAATTCATCAAAATCGGATCACTCTGTAAAAAGTTATGCCCGAACATACATAAAAAAAACATACAAACAGACGAATTGAGAAACTCCTCCTTTTTTTGAAGTCGGTTTAAACAGAGGTTTCATCGGGAAGATTTTAACTAACATTTAATCAATTCATTATACTTTTTTTTAAACTTTTTCAAAACTTGTGGTGGGTCGCCAACATCCCTAAAAAAACAAATTATGCATAATTTGCATAATTTAGGTTTTAATAATAATAATTTATTAATTATTTTATAATTTATTAATTAAAAGAACGCGAAGAAAATTAGAAACCGAAAGATGGTTCTAGTTATTCTGTTTTTTAACATTTATGACACAAAAACACCATAAAAATATAAAACTAAAAATTTTATTTGTTAATAATCAACACTAAAAATAGAAAAAAGTTGAAAAGTCAACAGGAAAATGTAAAAAAATGTAAAATATGGGGTTTCGAGGGTAAATCGGTAGCCTTGACTGCGATTTTAAAAATTTCTAAAAGAACAAAAATGATAGAAAATGGACCAAAAAACAATAATAAAGCAAAAAATTTATGAACTATTGCAAATAGGGCTTATTATTTAAAATTTTCAAAAATTCTACATGAACGAGCAGTTCATTGGCCGCTGCTAGTAAGTAAGCTCCGTCCACTTCAAAAAGTAAAAGCCGGAACGACTTCACGTCATAAGTTACCACTCACTGCAGAAGCTTCGCATTGAATTAAAATTGACTTTCCGTGCCGCTACGCTCGCTCCAATCGCTTCACAATACTCCGAGCCATTTTTACTAACACTGTGCTAATTAATAATATCCCTGAAATAAATAATATACATGAAAAACATCGAACTGCTAATTGTACCAACTTTGAATTTAAAACTGGCATGACGTCGGCCAATAACGTGGTTAGGATTGCACGTTAAACTGTAAGTTATTGTTTGTACGTAACAAAGTATTGCGGTTTTTTCTCGATTGAAAAATGTAATTCGTAAATCCGTAAATCAAAAATTTTGGAAATCTTATTAAAATTCTGCACCAAAAGTGTCGCGATTGATTTTATCGAATTGGTATGTTTTCTTATTAAATAAACACGAGAAATGCAAACTGAAATGTGGAAATGGGATAACCATATTATATAAGTTTCCAAATTTTTCTCATGTGGAGTTCTAGTTAATAAATTATCAATGTATCAGTGTAACCAAAATTTTAAATTGAATTTATTGGAAGACTTGAAAATCGATCGAGTGAAAAGGAATAACTTATTAAACGGCTCGAGTGAATTAATAATTCACCTTCAGGTATTCAATTCTCAATTCTACTTGGCAACCAGAGGGGATATTAAGAATGTATTAGTTATTAAGATTTATCATACGGAACGTTTCCATATTTATTCAAGTAACTCGGTAATATAAATTTTGTTTACATATCTTGTTAAATTTTCAAATTTGAATGTAAAATAATTCAGATATGAAATTTAAATGTTTTAAAAAATGGCGTACTATTGATGCTTTTACCGCGAAATTTAAATATAGTAATTTAAAAAAATGAAAAAAACACCAGTAAATATTTAAAAATTATTTGTTTTTAAATTTGTGGCATTGCAGTTTAGTAGACATTTTCTTTTATGCTAGGGAAAATAAATCATTCTTTAACAAAGATACAAGCGTTTTTGTGAAATTGTGAGGTTTGGAATGCTTAAAAGCTCGCTTTGAACTTTAAAATATTTAAAATCGATTGATAAGAACACTGTCAGTAGCATTTGCCATTTTAATTTAATTTCTTACCTTGCTGAAGTGCCTGGTTTTCAAACAATTTATTAATTTAAGAACTTGGGAAAATCTCGAAAGTAAAAACTCGACCAGTTCAAGTTTGGTGAATACGAATTTTTAAATAATTTAATTATAAGTTTGTGACCAAAATTATTTTGAACTACTTTGCATTACTATGAACTAACTTGCCTTATCAGATCACAAATGCATACTAATAAATTATCAGAAATTATCAGTAACAGAAAATACAATTGGTCACTAAATAATACAGGAAACCACAACAGAACTTAAGCACGTTTAGGGAAACTGTTGTAGATCAAACTCGAACAAAAGGTCCGAAACAAATTAGCTCTACTGTAAACTTAATTGTTCTAACAAAATATAAACTGAATATAACAAACCTAATCGTTTATCTGGTAAGATAGTAAACTTTAGGTTTGAACTTTGCAGTAATAAATTGTTGTTATTATTCTCCAAAGTAATATAATTAGTCTTCATTTTTAGCACAATTGCAGTTGCATTGCAAATGGGAAGATTATTTTTGTAAATACGAAGGAAAATTGGATTTATCGATTTAAAAATAATGAGGTCGCTTTATATTTGCTACGATAATTTCGGCAACAATAAATCACTTAAATACGTCGGATTTAATTTTTGAAAGTCAAAATTAAGTAAAGGGGCGGGGCCTGCCAATAAACCGGAAGAAGCATTTTTTTCGGTGTAATTATTTGTTTACCTTTTCTGAGTAAACTATTTCGTGTTCTTATATTGAACTTTGTTACACATGTTTCTGTTTACTTTTTAAGCAATCCCCCTTAGCAGTGGCGTAGCGTCGGGACTCTCTGGGGAGACCTATTCTCAATTGATTGCGATTTTCCCTTCGACTAATTAGAAATTTACAAAAAAATATCCATTCGATGTTTGAGTCATCCTACGCAGAGTAAATTAATTTACACTTCAGCTTCGAAGCAAGCACGTACTATTTATTTTGTGTAAAACTTGACAAACAGATAATCTTTTATGATAAAAACCAAGCGTGATTTATTTTGTTAGAGTTAAAATAGCGGTAACGACAAAAACATAAATATCCGTTTATCGAACGCACAAACGTATAACGGACATACGCCTGTATCTGCCAAATTACTTCATTTTATCTCGTGTAACTGCACGATTACTCTTTTTAAAAAACAAACACAATAAATTTTAAACATTCTAACCGTAACGTCATTGTGTCGTTGTTCATATATTAATTAATATCGATATCTTGCTTGGTTTTATGTACTTAAAGTTTATTGTGCA
Source organism: Rhagonycha fulva (assembly GCA_905340355.1). Classification (NCBI taxonomy): domain Eukaryota; kingdom Metazoa; phylum Arthropoda; class Insecta; order Coleoptera; family Cantharidae; genus Rhagonycha; species Rhagonycha fulva. The sequence goes on from HG996559.1 coordinate 10,361,465, forward strand.
CTTAAAGGTTTAGAGTAGACCCTGGATTATGTGTTCTAATGGAAGGATAGGGTGTAAGTATAGTGAAGGGTAATTACATCAACTTCCATTTGAATTTAATTAATTACTTTCAACTATATCCTTTCAACTTAATCGAGCGTAATGGAAAATTATTTAATGTGATGACCTCTTAAATTCAAATTTAGGATGAAGTAAGATATACCCGGAACATTTAATTTCCCGTTAAAAACTTTGAAGTAAATTACCATCTTGATTGTCCAACTATTTTAAACTAGTTTGAAACTAGACGTAGTTTTATCGAAAAAGGAATCAGTGACTTATTTTTGTTATAAAATTGTCGCCTACATTTTCCTAGCAAGATATTGCTTTATTGTTCTAGCTACCGAGAAATTTACATCTTTGCACTTCACTTCATTTACATGCACTTAATTTTTCATTAATCAGTGCTTAAAAGCGTTTTAAGTAAAGCTTAAAAGGAAGAATAGAGTTTATTATAATCGTAAGTCTTTTGTGTTTTAGTTTCATCTATTAAAACATAATGCGTTTAAGCACCTGAAGCGCAACACATTTACAGCGTGTGACCCATTTCATGGCAATTATGGTAAAGTACGATCATTACATATGCTTTAAAACGGCTTAATTGGAACGGCATTAAAATTATGGGAGGCGTATTTCCTACAAAACCTGATTTGTTTTATACGAAAGAATTTATTTATTTTTCTGTATTTGGCGAATAACGGAGTTGAAATTCATACGCGTAGGAGCCACCGATATATTCATACATTAACGTTAAAGCATCATCGTCCATAATCTTGAGGTAAATAATAATCGTTAATTCTATTGAGTAATATCGTGAGAACCGCTAATGTAATGCAGGTCTCTTTTTGGCAATAAATTACAATGGGCGTATAATAGGTAAAACACGCACATTCTTTCGTGAATTGCAACACAAAGATGCTCGTCGTACCTTGTTAGTCGCTATTATGTTTTTGTTTCTGATGAGGTAGTTACGTTGAGATTTGTTTGTGATTTATCTTCAAGGAATGGACATATTTTCCTCTAATGAACTTTAGCTTCTTAAAAATGTTACAAGTTCAATACGTAATAGTACATGGGTCAAACGTCACTGACCGGCACAATACAATAATACTATTTATAGTTTTTTTATTACCGTCTGATTGAAAACATAAACGTGTAGTTAAAGAGGTAATCAATCAAAGCTTCTTCAACTGCAAGGCGTTACATTCATTATAAGGTGTCTCAGTGTATTTTATCAAGTCATACCTTTTTCAATAACAGTAAAAGTCTGATCATTCTCAGATATCAAAGTGCATATATCGTAAAAGAATCAAAAATTAATATCGGCACGTTCAGTCAACTCATTAAAAAACAAATCTTTAAACGCTTGTACATTCGCTAGAGAAGGAAATAATAAAATGGGTCTTAAAGTTTTTTGAAGTTAATGGTAAGAACTAAATATCCTGTAAATTTCAGATTTTTGTCTTTTATCAAACACGTCTAAATTGGGTAGCCTAAAATATGCAAATTCTTAAAATTTTAAAATTTCAAGCAAAGATTTTTTTTATAACAAGCTGAAATTTTTATAACATCACAACAATAAGATTTTTCAATTGCTATATTTTTGTGAATTTTGATCTTTGGAACTCTAAAGAATATTTCTACAAAGTTTAAGCAAAATCTAAAAGAGTGCAGCAACAATTTTATTTTGTTTTTTGGAATGATTCAAAAGCTTCTACGTATTTGGTGTGCTACCAATCAAAGGCGCGTACATCATTTTTGGGTTGGTAATAATGAAAAAATCAAATAAAAGTGTAGAGCGTTAGAAACAGATAAACATAGTTTTTTATGACTATATAATTATTTATTTTATTATTCCAGTCTTTTATTCAGAATTTTCAATTATATCATTATTAAGCGGGACCATTTACAGCTTTCATTGTATCGCAGATGTTGCTCACACAACGGTTTCAGTTTTGAATGAAGTTGTACAATATTGTAAAGCTTGTTATTGTTTAATATGCCCGTATTTAGACATCGTGCCAGTATAAAATGCTGCTCTTTTAAGCAGTGGCGTAACGCAAAAATTGCGAGGTGCCCTCACAACATTTACTAATGAATCTCTTTCAAAAACGTTTTTATGTAATTAAATAAAAGACCTCCGGTTATCGGTGGAGTACTGATAATGCTCCATTGCCGATCAAGAACAGTTCTCTTCCAAAAGTCGCACTGGGTATGTAATGTGTTTATTAGCATAGTTCCTGCTTGTTTCTCGGATTTCTTTGCACTGTGCAGTTTTTTTTAGACTTTTTGGTCTTGCTCTGAAGCACTCGATCTCGTAGGAGCTTGCGCCTGTCCTCTTGCTGAACATTCTGACAGCATTGATACTGATTTATTTGTTCAACTCTTGAACCTTTCGTGTTGGCTGATGTGCTAGTAGTTGGATGTTTAAGAAAATTATAAAATAAAATGTACTTCTAAAGGGTGAGACAAAAAACATGACAATATAACCAAAATTATCTTTTCTTAGCCTGAAATTTTATCTAGCCAGGTTTTCTCATTCTTTATCCGTAAAATTCCTCTTCTGTATTGCTTCATTCGAGTGCCGCTATAAAATACCGGCAGCAATAATCCAAAACCTCACAATCCCCGACAACAAATGTCTCATCAAGGACAAGATTCCAAAAAGAAAGAAAACTATGCATTGCCTCAAAACGACAGATCTGAGGTTAACGATGGTTGAATTATGCTAATCTTTAGAAAAAGTTTTGGGTAGACTTAAACTTTTTGAATAACACGAAGATCTATCAGTGTTTTGTATTCATAAAACATAGGAACTTTATATATTCTATTATCGGGAATGGGTCGAGAAAACTTTTATTGGAGAAATATTTGTTTCTCAAGATTTTCTGTGAAGGGTGTTTGGACTTGTCTAATGTTTTGCTGTCGGGATTGTAAAGAATTGGAATTTTGGACCCAACTCGATTTAACCATCTCATTTCTCCATGACCTTCTAGACCTTTCCCGCTTCCTTCCATCCATAAATATTCTATGATTTTGCAGATCCATCTGCTCTTTTTGGCTCCTCTGATGTGTCCATACGACACTATAGTCACTTCTCTCGATCAATCTTATTATCTAATAGCCCCTGATTATTCAAACCAACGACTTCCACTGACAATGAATTTAGAAGAAATGCATTTGCAAACTTAATTAACTTTAAGATTGCAAACTTGTTTTATACAGAATAACTAATTATACTCACGCTTAAATATAAACATCCTGACGAATGCACGCGGTATTCAAATCATAAAAGTTGAAAATTTTACACTTTCAAACTAACCGACTTTAGCGTAATTATTTTATAAACACTATAACGTTTAAGGTTATCTAACTAGTAACGCAAAGATCAAGTGATTATAATCGGACACTTTTTTAAGGTATAAACTGGACGCTAAAATATTTTGTTAGTAGCAAACGCTATTTTATGAAATTAGAAATTTTTTTTATGAAATAATTGGATTTGGTCAAAGTTAAATTTATGGCCAAAGTTTTTGGCAAAGCAAAAAAAAATTTGAAATGTAAAAATATACAAATTAAACTTTTAGTAACTAAGGAATTCCCCGAAGAAATGGAAAGCGCACATGCAAAAAAATATCGTTATCATTACACATACGTAGCATCAATTTTTATTAGAGTAATTTTTCGACTTGCTGCAATATCATAAAGTTGGAAAGCACCATCTAACAGACTATTTTATTTTTCAGACGTGTTTGCTCGCCTACGGTGTTGCAAGTGAAAAGCTTGGGAGTGAATGTAATAGCGATTGGGAATGTCGAGAACAAATACCAGGTTCATTTTGTCAACAAGGACGATGTGCGTGTCAGCCTTACTTTGCCCAAGTTAATTCAACTTTATGTTTACAATGTAAGTAGTAAATACCTTTTTAAAATTGCTTAATCATTTTTCGTTAAGTTTTTATAACTTTTCTGTCACTTTGGAAAAACATCACGATCGAGTTTATCTGTTCGTTTTGAAAACGATATTATGTGCTTTTCGTTTTTGGCTCACAACGACTGAAAAGGCGATCAAAGAATGACAAGCTGTTCAAGCTTCTTTTTTAAATTTAGTATTTCCCAAATCACTTGCTGATTTTTTCTTCTTTACAACTCTGTTTTATGTTTAATATTTTCTTTTACTTTTTTCGGCTTACTTCCTTTATTTCCTCAATTTACTTCAAATTTGCATTCAATTTTGTTGTAATTGTTTTTTTAGGATTTAGCAAAATTTTCCCTCAAAATAAAATTAATCAAATTATTGGCCTTTAAGTTATTACTCGTCTCTGACGGTATACAACTTGAACCGTTATAAAGTAGCCCTTATTACAATTACAGAGTGTTATTAATAATTCATATCTCAACAGAGTTCCTCGGTAATTTTAATCTTAAGAATCATCTAACGGTTTTGTACATAGTTATGTAAATATTCTAAATACAGTAATTTATTTCATAATAAGCAAATTGATGTATTTTTCTTCGAGATAATTATTGCGTGTTTACATTGTTGTTCCTCATTGTTACCTCGCAATATGTAAATCAGATTAATTCAAATAATACAACACGTAGCTAGTGATTGCTCCTAAACAATTATTGCTTAGATTTTTCTGAGTTGCTGCTTACAGCACAGGGACGGACTGGCAATAACTGTGTGATAATAATAATAATAAATTGTTTGGGAATCTTTAATTTACGGCTTTGGTCTTATTTGGGGTGTGTAGTTAAGATTGAAAATAAATCACTTTTATCTCTACAAATTATAATTAATTTAATATTTTTATCTACTTATAAACTAATTTACATTTAATTTTTTGATTCAAAAATAAATAAAATAATTTGTTACAATTAATCATAATCAGTAATTCAGAAAATTAAAGAATTAGTTTGAACAAATCACACATAATGGCAATGCTGAAGATAGTCTTTAAAAAATACATAAAGATTCTCGTAATTTGCGGTTAAACACATCATAATTTTGTACTAATTTTGTGCTTTTTATCAAGAATATTCACGAATTTATTAGACCAATGGATAGTTATCATAAAAATAATTAGCATCAAATAAATTACAATTTTAGGTGCCTTAGCAAAGATCTTACTAGTGATAAAATTACTATCTTCATAGTGTCAAAAAATCATAAAAGCATTAAAAACAATAATAAAATAATTGTCTACTATGAAACCCACAGAAAAAAATGTCTACTAAATTGAAACTTATCATTGAATTTCATTATCATACTCCTATATTATTAAATTAAATTGTTATCATTAAATTGAATCAAATTCAAAAGAAATACAATTATTGCATAAACTTGAAATTTGAAACCCTACAGAAAATAAATGTTTTTTGAAGTGTAACTAATTGAAATAATATTGAATTAAAATAAATAAAATATTTTGAGTTTTTGGCTCGTGAATATTATATTATGAATTATTTTAAATAAATTATAAGTTAATTTCAATGGTTAATTATCAATTTTATTCAATGAATTGTTTTTCTTTTAAATTTAAATTTATTTAATAAGTTATTTAGTAAACTTTAGAAAACTTTTTCTAAATAATAAATGAACAAACCAATCCAAAAACGAATACTCTCCAAGTTCAGGAGGAGTAAAGTTTCTCAATTAAATTTTAATATTTAAAATTATCTAAAGAAAATGGTTCTCCCAGATATTATTTCTGATTTGGCTGCTTAGAATCCCGATCACATACTTTTTCATTGGTAATAAATAAAAGAATCAACCGGAAGCGCGTAAATAAATGCCACAAAAAAGGAGGAGACTTATAGCAAATTATCATATTGGATTAATGAAAATTTGTTTTACAAATCTTAAGAATAATTTATTTTAGCTATTTTGGTGATTAATCTTTATTGGATGGAAATGCACACAGAGTTTATATTACCACATGCAACTTTCCTACGTATTATTCGACTTTATGACACTCTATGACGTCTTCCGATTTCCAAATCCGATTGCCAGGCGATGTTTGGTTTTGTACGCACTTTACATTCTTTACCTACGACGAAGAGCCAGTCCGATGTAAAACCCTCAACCTGGAAGACCAGCGAGACGGCCAGAATAAAGTTGTACCTTCACCCGCAACTTTCCTAAAGTTATTAAAATTTTCCATTACCTACAATAAATTTGGGAGTCGGATAAAACGATTTATTGAACCCATAAATTTGCAAATAGTAGCTTTGGAAAATATTAAGCTAAAAAATATTGAGGTCTAGAGATATTTTTTCTGCAAAGAAAGATACACAATTAGCAATCTAAAATGCCCCAATAAACCTCAAAACCCGGGGGACGAGAAGTTACAGAATATCTCCTAGGCCAAAGAATATTTTTTATCAAAAATAACCCATGTACATATATTTACTTAATTTTATCGCATTTTTGCAAATCTCTTCCCACCCTTAACAGCAAATGAGCAGTTGCAAATAACATACTTTGAAACAAGTCTCAACCCTTAAAGAGAGGGTTGACTAAAACAGAGACCAGAGTTTGTCGCAATCTGGAGAAAACTTCTTTATTTTGTTTAGATCAGCTCTCTATTTGGTGCGGAAGCAAGGCTGTTTATTCTGAAAAGTAAGGGTAGCTTGGGGGAAACTCTAATAAAACACAAAAAAAATTAATAAAGTGCTTTTAATTTTGATAACAAAATTTGAGAAATGTAGTCACAGTTCCAATATTTGCATTGTTGTGACTGCAAAAATTAGATACAGTAGCAAATGAAAACGAACGGCGTTACAATCAAAATTAACAAGTTATCTCTAAGAGTTACTCCAAAATGACTATAAAAAGCCAAAAAACGTCAGCCACACTTACTTTAACTACGTAGGCGCTCTAGTAAGTTTTACAATAAAAAATGACAGGTACTTTCTTCCAATCGAAATGGGACGTGTGGCTTTATAGGTGAATGACTGGAAATTTTGTCAGTAATCAATAGGCTACTCTGATTGACACTCTCAAAAACAGAGCGCTGCCCACTTATGCAGAGAACTGGTAGGTGACGTCAAATAAAACTGGACTATTCAGATGATGCAAAATTCCCCAAAGTAATCCATAGCCTTCAGGAAAGAACGACGTTAAAGGTTAAGCTTTTTCGGTGTGTCAAAACAACAACACAAAAGTTGCTGCCGACTGTGGGGAATCGCAAATGGTCATTGGATTGGCTGACCAAAACTGCATGGTGCTCGTGCTCATGAACGAGGTTTTCCAGATGTTACAGATGTTTCGTCAAAAATAAACAGATTTGATTTTTAAAAAATTTGTAATTTTTGTGACCCTTAAATACCCAATTGTAAAAGATTGCAATAATGAAGCCATTCAAATACATAATTACAAACTCCTTTCAAATTTAGCAAGTGCTGTTTTAATCAAACTGATGGTAAGTTGATTGGATTTTTTGGTGCCGAAAATGAAACTCAAATGCTAACTAAAAAATCTAAACTTAGCAGATTACTTTTCCGGGATAACGGTACAGCTCAACTCGCCAATAAAAAAGATCTACAAATAATATTGTACTGAGGAAAATTAAACTCAGAGTTTTAATAATTAAAAGAGCAACCTTTGTGTTTTTTGTTATGTCCAATCCGTTACCATACTTAATAATTATTTTATTTTTATGTGTTTATTACAGTAGCATGGAGCTCAATCTGGCTCAAACTAACAGTGTGAGATATTATTAAAACAATGGAGAACGCGAATCACGCCCACCTTATGTTTGTAAGCTTGTTTTAACTGTATTTTCATTACTATTCCCGGAGGATTACACGCTTCAGTACAAATAAATAATTGCACTAAAAAGTTTGCAAGTTTAATTATTAAAAATCATTCTACTATTGCTTAACGAACGCATAGGCACATAATTTATTTTCAAACTGAAACGCCTTCATCGTTTATTTTATATATTTTATTGCAGGTTATAAATCACAAACTCTTAAATAAAAATATTTATTTTTATATAAAATTCTCAGCTTGAAAGAATTTTATTTGAAACTTATTATTCAGTTCACAACACCGCACCGTGTTCGATACATATTGAAGATTTTCAGGCTATATTGAACGTCCGGTGTTGGAAAATTAGATTTTTTTCATGTTTTCACTTTATTTTTCACTTTCTTGCCAAAATATTAGTAGGTATTGTAACACACAAATTTTAATCTTACTTAAACCAAAAAAAGTGAAATAAACATGTTTTTTTTAATTATAAATTTTAAATCCAGAACCAAGTTTCTTGAAATAAAAAAAGACATTGCAGATAAATTGAATGCTTATTTAAATTTTGTATACAATTTAAAAGTACATTTAGGAGTTTAATTAAATTTAACTAAGTAGCAAGCAAGCGATCGTTATTCTTTGTGAAATATTTCAAAACCGTTAAGTACGTTAATGGTTTTTACACTCAAAGTAGTAATTAAGTGTTTCAGTAAATATACAAATTAAACATAATTAAGTTATAAACTGTTTTTGTTGATTGATACTTAATAGGCGGTGCGTTGTTGCGTTAGAATAAATTTATACCGCGTGTAATTTATTAATCACGGTACGAATCGCATAAAATAATCACATTGACCGATTTCGGTTATTCTGATTAATTTGCTTTGTACCTTTCGTTTAGGCAGTAGAGAGTTTTAAGTATCAGTTTTTTAATTTTTAATTAATTAATTCATAAAATTATCGAAACGATTAAACGCAATAAAAATCAATTAATTGTATATTTTTGCAAGAATTCCAATAAAATTATAATTTTTACAATAAATCTGCTGATTTTCTGACAATTTAAAACTTCCAACAATTGAATAGGTTAACCAACTTCATGCTTACAAATAACAATACTGTTAGGCCATTGTACTAAAATAATTAATATAAACAATTATTATTAAAATCTTTTATTGTACAAATACTACTTGTTTATTGATTAAATATCTGATTAAAACATTATACATACAGTTGAAGTTTGTAATAAGAAATAATTGCCTTTTAATGCGTTTAATTGACTTGATAATTTTTAAATTTCTGTTATTATTGGTTTACAAGATAAAGTTTATAATTTTCTTAACATTTCAAAATTTACTAAAGTTTCAAAAGCATAAAATCTGAGTTATTTATGGAGATTAAACTTAACCCATATAATCAGATCCATTGTGCTGTTTCATAGTTTTAATCGCGACAAAAAATTCCAAAATCTTGGAGACCACTAAGTCACTAATACTGGCTATATCAGATCTAAAGCTTCTCAACATTCTTTCGCAGTTTCGTCTTATTTGAATTTTAACAAAATATATAATATTAATTAAAGAACTTTCTTATAAAAATTAAAAAAAAAATTGTATGGAACCTGTTAGAAAATACAATCTTTTGTAACGTGTATGACTTTATATGCAACGAAGAGAAGAAAACAAATAAGCAAGTACTTTGTTACTCTTCGGCGCTAACTTCAATGAAAGAATCTTTGTTGGGAAACATCCAGCCCGATATTCTTGAGTTCATCCTACAGTTGGGATAGCTTGAGAAGTGACGGAGTCAAACTGAAAGTAGTACAATGGGCTCGATTTACAGGCTTAAGCGAGTTTACCTTGCCGTCCACAACAATTCCAGAAGGGGTTGGTTGCCACAAGTGTTGGTTGCAACATTTACATAAAGTAATTAAAAGTCGGCCACTGCTGAGAAAGCACTAGTTTGATTGATGAAAAAAAGAAAAAGTTTTTTGTATTTTGGGGATGAAAATGAAACGAGTTATCGTATAAATAAAAAACTTTTTACAGTTTTAGCAGGGTATTGCGACCTACCGCCTGGACTAATAAGACGTTTTAGTATTTTTATTTACACAAGAGTTTTGTAAATCTTCCAAATTTGAAAAAATCTTTCGTGTGTTGTGTTTGAACACAATTTTATTTTTTCTGTTTGCTTTTCCGTGCGACCCTATGTTTACGTTAGTTCGGTAAGCTCAGAAATATCTTCTTCCAACTCGACATAAAAGGACTAAGTGTTTGTAGTATTTACTAAATAATGGTTATGTACACATCCCTTTTACAATAATTGTTTTATAAATGTGTACCAAGAGCCCAAGTTATGGACAAAGTTTTGTTTCGATGTTTAATTAAAAATTAGTCGGGCAATGTTAAAAACATAAAAATTTTAGGTTTGTTTAAACATTATTTAATTACTTTAAGGAATTAACAATCGTCAAATGAATACTTTTTGATATTATTTCATGACAAATTGGAAAGAGATTTCGAATGAAAGTGACAATGGATGAAACGTGTTGCTCGTATAAAGCGTGACGGGTCAAGGTTTGACAATAAAGTGATCAGACACTCTGGCGCGAAAAATAAGAGTGGAAGTAGAAAATTAGAAAAAAATTGGTTTGGGGGAAAACACAAGACGATGGAGATAGCTATTTGAAAAATCGTTTTTCTCAAATCCCTTCAAAGCAAACGTTTTCCTTCACAGGTTTTTGGGATTAATGATAAAAAGAAAAGTTTGAATTTTATTTTGCTGTTCGATAGCCTAACAAAAAAATTGTTTTTTGACGAAGTTACTAAAGTATTAAATGTTTTAGCTGTCCTTCTTGGATACGATTGTCGAGTAGCAGATCAATGTTCAATGAGAGTGGCGAACAGTAGCTGTTTGGAAGGAGCTTGTCGATGCGTGGATGGATTTTTACAATTCCGGAAGCATACCTGTCTTGGCCGTAAGTTTCTTTTTACATTGATTAAGTTTGTCAGTGTCTTGTTATTTAAAATGTTAGTCACGTATATAATTTTATTCTTTGAAGTTGGCGTATGTGATTATGTAGAAGGACATCAACCTTACTCTGGCTGACCGAGTATTGTTGATATACGATTTTTTGGATTTTTATCAATTATCACTAAAATTATATGGTTATTGATGCACACATCGTGTTTATTACCGCTGTAATATTATGTTCTGTGGTATTTACGTTATTGTTTGTCGCTTCCAACCAGCATTTTCTAATAACGTCTTGAGGTGTTGGAGAACGTCAGGAATGCATGCGAATTGGTTACACTTGAATTTATTATAATTTAAAATAACTTGAAAGTCAATAAACGATAGTGAACTTTTTGTCTTACTGCTTACCGTAAAAATGGTAATTAAGTCAAGGCTAATTTCATTTTTTAAGAAAATGTTAGTAATTTCACTTATTTTAAGAATTTAACATGTAATTTTGTAAATCCTAATAATTGGTTTGTAGAATCTTTTGAAACTTTACCGACAATTGTATTTTGATGGACGAATCAAATAATATTCGTAAATATTTAATAATAATTGAGAATTTCTTAACAATAAAAGTCTCAACAATCAAAAGTTGTAACCTCTAAAGAACACAATTCGATCAGATGACAGGGATTATATATTTTTTCATAACTTCATCCTTTTTAAACTTTACCTGCCGGCATTTGGTTTCTTGAAATGGGATGAATATAAATGGTTTTATTTTAGAAAAGTTTTGGCAATTAAGACTTTAATTATTTAGAAATTTTGAACTAAGTATGTAAGACTAAATCAGAAAAATTTTTCCTTTGTTTTATATTTTACTTTAAAAATTTAAGTAAATATTTTCTCCCTAACCTCAAAATTAAACAAAATTTACCTCAAAGTAAACCTCAAAATTTGTTTACTTTGTCTGCATGATCCTAGAAGCGTTTAAAATCTAATTGTAACAGTCAAAGCAACATAACAAGAATTTTGGTGAGATATTCGTTTGAGTACAATCCACTGTTACAATTTCAAACCATTTAATCGTCCCATTTTTGAGAAAATCTAATGACGAAGTTTAAGCTTTATGTACAAAAATTTATTAAAATCTGCAGTTATTAAATTGGAATAACCGACGCATCAGTAAAATTTGAATAATAAGACAATTTAGAAGTTAAACGAATTTTATTTACAAACGTTTATTGGGAGCGAGGAAGCTGACGTTAGAATCGTTTAGAGTTACAAAATTTTAGGATAGAAGTTCACTTTTTTAACGCTAGAGGCGCTAACGTCGAACTTTCTTACTCCCATATTGGAGAATTAGCTCCTCTAGTGTTAAAAATGTGGACTTCCATCATGAACTTTTTTTATAGGGGAAGGAAGCTTTCTCGCTCCCTACTAGGAAAGGATAAACTTCTTTAACCAGATTCACAAAATACAATGTTTACAAATGTGAATGAAAACGTGAATTTTCGTGGCAAAATTGTTGTGCCTTTTATGAACTATGACAGCGACGTACGTCTCCTAAAACTTTATCACTAAAATGTAGAGAAAGACTATCAGAACAGATAATTAATGAAAAGTGACAGAACAGTTGCGGAACAGTATTAATTAATCAAGCTATCATTTCAAATTTGAGTATTAAATTTTTTTTTGTTATTTTGGAAGTAAATAGGCACTTTTCGTACCTGTTTTAGGTCGTAAAGAAGCTCTTTTCGTCACTCTTTGTTCGGGTACGTTCGGGTTTGTTCGGGCGCTAACAATCGTTTTCTATTGGTGATTTATATTAGTCGATACCTTAAGATCAGTCTGTTGCAAAAATTTTGTCGGATATTATTCCAAAAATAACGAAAAGCTTTTTATATTACTCGGCCTCCAGGGTTTTTTCACCTCTCGGCTATTCTTATTCTTCTCGTCTTGCGGCTCGTGTTAGAAACCACGCCTCGTGGTGAAAAACGACTCTTTACGTCGCGACCTCGTGATTTAAACTACTATTATTCTCAGTTTACATTAAGAGGGGCACTTTTTTCAGGGCCCTTTTAATTTAATCAACAGATGGCGCCTACTTAAATATTTTAATAAAATAAAAGGAATTTGCGTTTTTTCGTTGAGATAATACTATTCTATAAACAATATTCTTGATCTTAAGCTATTCTGAGTTCGTATTGAGTATGTCAAAACACACTCACTTACAAAAAAAGATAATTAAACTTTAATTATGAATTGTGTTTTATAAATAAATATTACGAACTCAAAATAGCTTAAGATCAAGAATATTGTTTATAGAATAGTATTATCTCAACAAATTTGCTATATTTTAAATATAGCAAATTCCTCTTATTTTATAAAAATATTTAAGTAGGCGCCATCTGTTGATTAAATTAAAAGGGCCCTGAAAAAAATTCCCATTTTAAAAAGTATTTTTCGTTGCGGCTTCCATACAGTCACAAATAAAAATGAGGTGGTCCCGTCACAACGAAAAGCAGTATACGCCACTCGGACGTACAGAGATTTTACACCACTCGGTGCGGTTCGTGCGCCTCGGTTTCGCTACACTCGCCTCGTCTTCAAAACTCCGCCCTCGAGTGTAAAATCTCGTTTTACGTCCTTGTGACGAAAACTACTATTTCATCTTGATTGATGAAAAGTAAAAACTAATTTTAGTAAATTTGGTAATCACATGCGCTTCTACAAATCACATTAAGGAGGAGGTACTTAGCAAATTTATTATATTAAACTTCTGAATGAAAATATATATATTATGTAATTATGTTTTTATTTTTTGCATATTAAAATTAATAGTTAAACTTAGAACTTTTAAAAAATCAAGAGTTAAACATTTTAAATTTTCCAATTCAAAGTTGACAAGTTAATAATTTCAAATTTTTTTGTATATTATGTATATTTTGAAGAAGAAAATGAAATCAATTTATTATTTTCAAAATATAAACGATATATATTTTTCATTTCCCTACTTTTCAATCAATTACGGTTGATTTGTTTAGCCTGATGTTAGAGATGCTTTACTTTTGAGTGGTTTTGTGCTTACTGTAATTCGACTTTCATCGTCTGTCTCATAGCAACTTTAACATACAAATAACGCAAACTTTTAATTTATTTGAATTTCATTCAATTTTTAAATATTTTTTGCTTTTTTCTGAAGAATTGCAAATCAGAGAAGTAATGGACCAGAAGAGAAATAATTCCATTAAAAGAAAAATGCTACTAGCCTTATCTTCTAACATTGCATATTACTATCCTCTTTAATTTATCATTTTTAAACTTTTTTGTAAGATATCAATCATACAAAAAACTTTTCCAACCTGGAAAGTTTATATTGTACCACAGCCTATCAATCATTGTCCCGAAACTTTTATGTAATTTCATCAGTTAGATAAATTTATTAAATACTTAAACTCATAAACCCAATAAATAAATTTGGTGTGAATTAATAGAGTTCAGCAAGTTTTTTTATCGGATTCAAAATCACCATTGATTTTTAATTTAAGTTTTTAAAAATTTCTAGTTAATTTTAGGATAACATTTTCTTTTTTCAAATAAATTAAAGCAATTTGTTATGTAAACGCGCTTTTCTAAGGAAAACTCGGTTTGGGATTTGTACGTTTAACGCGAAAACTTGATTCAGCGATAGATATTTAGTACATTTAATCAATAAGAGGTTGGTTTTCTAAAACCTGTTGATAATGGAAGCTTACTAAGGGTAATATTTGATTTATTATTTCTGTATTTTCTTTGTTGCAGAATTTTTTTTATGAATTTTTTGAAAAAGATGTAAAAGTAAATTAACAGTTTACTGATGCTTTAAAATAAATTAAAGAAATTTTTTCTCCAATTTATGTAAGTAATTCAAAAGAAAAATTCTATAAAAAATGATATTCTAACGGGCTTATCTTCATTTATATCCAAACATGAATGTACGTATACAAAAAATTGCTTTTCAAAAGCTGCATTATAAAATATGGCTCTGTTTAATATTATATTTTCGTTATATTTTTATTAAGTTTTATGAAACATCGATGAAATACCTACCATACGTTGTTGAACCCATAATGCAGGATAATGCCAGGGCTCTGTAGCGCAAAGCTTATAGGACTCGGAAACAATTTCAAAGTAGGTACTTAGCTTCTCTAAGAGAATTAACTAAACATTATACAAACGCCTATCATAGGCACTTCATAAACCTATGATGCTGACCAACATAAATTACTAACAACTAAAATAAAACAAAATTTGGATATATATATCACGTTTCAAAATGCAATTTCGTAGCTACGAGTGTAGTTTCACAGAATGTTACAAAAATTTAAATAATCGCTAGTATCCGCCAATATTGAAACGTCTGTTTATGCAAATATGAGAAAAGAAATTGATTTACTTGTTGGAATATCGCGTAAAGTGAAAAATAAGGTTCGGGGATTCCCACACTTTAATTTTCATTTCCTGAAATATTTAAGCAAGAAACTCAATTTCCATAATTGTTTACATAGATCAAAGAAAATGAGGTATATTTCGAAGTAGGAAGTGGGGTAGCTAAAGCTTTTGGGCTAGGTCACAAAATATTGGAAGAGGCTCTCCAGCTTATAATTGTTGTAAAATTTACGTATACATTTTTTGCTTATTAAATATGTGCCCAAATTGTTCATTTTGGCAATTTATAAAAGTGTTTTTCCAAACTTGTAAAATAACCTAAACCTAAATTAAAATAGTGGAATCTCGTTAATCTACCTATGCGCGTTACTATTACTCCAATTTAACGTAAAAACAAGTTATAATGTGAGAAACCGCGTGTTTTCAGATTGAAGAAAATTTGCGACTTTTTTAATTGTCCAAAAGTAAATGGCATTAAGCACAAGTTACTTAATAACACTGAACTACGCTGCGAAGTTTTAAATGCTTTAATTTTTTAATACGTTTTTTATCTGTTTCGGGAATGTTGACTAATCATTTGGAATACAGCCAAGTTACTAGGACCGACTTACCAGGGAAATTTAATTAATGAGGTGGTTTTCCATTGCCCACAAACTCATCTTGCAAACTTGAGATCACAGCACTATAATTGCGGTTAACCTAGCTAGCCCGCAGATATGTGCTGTGCACGTCGGTGTTTTATTTCAATTGTTACAATTTGCCTTCATTTTATTAATTTTGCCCAAATTTCTTTATTAGAAAAATGTATTTTATCAAATATTACAAACGTCCTTTACAGACCTACACAACCGGACTGAAATAGAAAAAGTCTCAAGATACAATAAAAAAGTTACAAAGCCACAACAAAAACACTTTTATTTATTGAATTCACGTATTGTTGCAATCTGTTGACTAATTAATATTAAGCAGCACAGTTTTATATTAAATGCCCATTGACTGATTCTCATAAACTAACCATGCCATTGTATAACAACAACTGATTAGTCTGTGACATGTTTTAGAAGTAAATTATTCTAAGATATTCACTAAGTCCAAGGGATTGCAGCACTTTAGTTGTCCTATTTGTGGTGGATTTAGTAAATTTATTACTTGGAGGTTTAGATAAAATCGACATTGGTAAGACTGTGCCGTTAATAATAATAATTCAAAAAACGTAGTTGTTTTCAAGTACGACCAATCACAGCACTTATATCGGTGGTCACATTATTGAATCAAAATTAATTTTAATTTCAAAATTTTAGGCCTGTACCAATATAGTTTCATGTGTTACAATACAATTTTTTACTTTTTCGAGACCCTAAATTTTAAGCTACTAGAGAGCCGCCTTAAAATTAAGCTATTAAACAACTGAGTCGATTATAAACGAAAATTTATTGACACATTAATATATAACATACTCTAAATATCTCTATTAAGTGATATTAATTTCAGATGCTCACATTATCACTGTGTAATAAATTGGGTGCTTAAAATTTCTTGCATTCGTGCTAATGCTAAATTACCTTCTTGATACTATACCACACAGTATAATAAAATTTTGAATATTATGGGTTCAAACTATCAATAACGTCAAATTTTTTAAATATAGGTAGCGAAATATTCCGTTTGATCGTAAACTTCAGAATCGTAATTCTGATAAATAAAAATTCTTTACTGTTGAGGAAAAATATAATTGCGGTGCTTTAGCAACATATGAAAGAATAAATCTTGGTTTTAATTCAACTGATAAAAGGGCGAACCGAAAAATTGAAAGAACAGAAAAGTAATAATTTCTGTTATAATTTTTTTACTGCTTGTTTATCGCTGCATCAGCTACTAATGTTATTAGTGATATTTAGTGCTTTCGGAAAGTTTTTCCTTTGAATATTATTTTGGAGAAATTTTTATGGGATGTAAACGGATTTATTAAATGATTCTTTTTTTAATAATTTTATTTAATTACATGTTTTTGTAGTGACAATTTTGAAAGTAACTCTCTGTGCCCATTGGATTCCTTCTCCAATATCTATGTAATACAGAATAATTTTTGTATTTCTTGTTTCATTTTGATTCTTTAGAATTTATATTTACTAGATTTACAGCAGTGATTACTTTTTTACGAACATAAAAGACAAGGTAATGGTTGTTAAGGCAACGATGAGACAAACGGAAAAACAAAACAGTTAATTGTGACGTTAACGTTCATTGCAAATTCAATTTTTAAACAACCGAAATTTTTATGTTTGAGTATAGCCACATTTCTCATTATTGAGGCCAAAGACCGAACAACTACGATTCATGTCACATTTTAGCACATCTTGCTAAAATATTTGCAACGAAAATTCACGTTTGTAAACCATATTTTGTAAATCTGGTTAAAGACAGTCATCCTTTTATCATAGGGAGCGAGAGAGCTCCCCTCCCCCATAAAAAAAGTTTATAATAGAAGTTTACTTTTTTAACACTAGTGGAGCTAATTCTCAAATAAGGGACCGAGAATGCTCGACGCTAACTCAAAGTGTAGAAAATAATTAAAAGAATAAGTAAGTTTTCACTTTTATTAAATTAAAACAAAATATGATAATGATACAAAAAATTGATAAAAAAATTTAAAAATGATAAAAAAAATACAAAAAACATGACAAACCAATTTATTTAAAAACTAATACCTGCACACTTTTCTTGGACCAAAGCATTGTTGATGCATTTTCTGTCCCCAGTGCTGCAATCAAATAATGACACCTTTAATATTTGTCTTTCGTGGTCCAAACAAATAATTTTTGCTGTTAAAGGTTTTCCATAAACCATTCCTGAAAATTTATTTATAGCTTGAGTAGACCACGGTTTACTTGCTACAAGTGGAACGATTCCCATCAAAGATGCTCGAACGGCTTGCTGAGGAAGAAGAGCAAACCTCTCGTACATGAAGTACAATTGGTTTGCTTCCACGGAAGAAAAGGTGCCATAATCGAAATAAAAGACATCCACTTTACCGCCGTCTTCCATCCTAACTTTTGTGATAAAAGCTCGACAGTACTCCAAACCGTACAGAGATATACAAAGCATCCCTTCTTTTAGTTGTGTTTTGGGAATTATTAATTTTTGAGGTTCTTCATTATAAGTTTCCTCTAACTCTTGCGCCAAATTTTGTAACTCTTCATAGCCATCGTTCAAAATGACCCAAAATTTGGATGGACTTATTACGTCTCCTACGTGCAACATGACCTCTTCTTTTTCTTTAATATTGCTAACTTCTAGTTGATTGGGCATGTCGTCTTCCAATTTTATTATATCCACCAAATTTTGAATTTTGGTTTCAGATTTGTTAACGATCGGGATTTCAGCGGATGTTTCATTTTCTTCAAAAGCTAGTTTTTTTGCTATTAAAGCTTCAGCAATGTTTTTGCCACTTTTGTTATCAACCAAGGTAATTCTCAAAATTTTATTGATTCTATCAATACGGATAAGCTTTGCGGTAAACTCTCTACTTTCAACTAAACGAGAGAATTCCGTTGTAGCATCCTGGGACCATTTCTTTTCCAACGATCGAACACCTGCTAATTTTGCTTTAATTGCTTGTTGGGGCATATAAGCAAATTTGTTCAGTAAGAAGTATAAATTTCTCGAGTCGATACGAGAAATTGTTCCATAATCAATGAACAGAACTTCGACTTCGTGTTGTTCTGGATTGACTTTTCTCACAAAACAGCGATTATACTCATCTGCGTACATCGCTACGCAGTACAAACCCTGTGTTACGTCGTCTTCGGGAATCTTCAGTTCCTCGGATTGATTTGTATCATAATAAACTTCTTGAATGTAGTACATTAATAGATTAGTTAAATATGAGAGCCCTTCCTTCAAAATTACCCAGAAATGAGTTGGATTTTGTACATCTCCGACATGAACTTCAATTTCACTACCTGTTTTCGTTGACTTCGAGATAAACTGCTGATGTATACAGCCGCCCAATTTTACTACATTCCCAGGGTACTTGATTCCCAACTTCACTTGTTCTTGGCTTTGTTCCATTTTTTGGTAAGTTAATTATCGCAGTTAAATGATATTTATTTCAATTTACAATTTATAATTTTACTTCATAATTCAACACTTATATAGGAGTTGGAATGTATACTGCCAACCAAATGTTTTTTAATGCAAAAATTTTGCATTAATTTATTGTAAAAATTTAGGATTGCAGAGCTGGCTTTTCTAGTAGGTAACCTAATTATTCGATTAAATCTGTTTTTAACCAATCGGCACTTACCATAAGTTATTGTGTCTGATTTTCTAGTGAATTCTTTATTTTTAAACTGAAATAAATAGCATAGACATCTACCGTGACCAGGGCCGTATATAAGGGGTTAGTTTTAGGGGCTCAAACTCTCCCCTCTATGGCATAGCAAAGGAGTAAAAGAAGTGTTCAAAAACTTTTTTTTTGTAAAACCCCTCCTATGGCATAGACAAAAAATTTTTGTTTAGGTAAAACCCTCCCCATGACTTATATCTAGCTACGGGCCCTGACCGTGACGTTTTGCTTAGAACCGTACTAATAGTCGAGGATCAATCCGAGATCACGGATTAATTCTCGGATCGCTCGAAAATGCTACTAATAGTCGTAATAATCCTAGATTATTACGATTATTGGATTGATTGATTGATTGGATGGACTAAGGATGGGTAGATCTATGATTGATCCGAGAATTAATTCTCGACTATTAGTACGGGTCTTAATAATTCAATATTGCTGAATTTAGAGACATTAGGTGCAGTGTACGACGAGTTTTCGTTCACGTATTGATATTTTAGAAGTACATATTTTTTATAATTTGATTGTTAAGTTTTTAACTCGTGATAATAAATAAACAAGATATTTTAAAATACATCGAGTTATAAAGTAAAAAATATTATTGCTTTAATAATTATTTACTTCTGACAAAAAACGTATTGACGTTTAAAAGCTTAATAAAAAAAAATTAAATAATTTAATTATTTACTTTATAACTCGATATATTTTAAAATATCTTATTTATTTACATGTTTTTTAACTTATTGTTATCATTCATTATTGTTATCAAATCGTTAACTTAATTAATAATAATAATAACAACGGTAAAGTTTGATTTACACACAGGGGAACACTTGTAGCAGCTTGATTTAGCAATAGTTCATCTGATTTGTTAGATTTTCAGTATTGTGCACATATACTCTCTAAACATTTTGAATAATTGATGCGAAAGGTAAAGGAACATAATAGTAGTTTTTGTCACAAGGACGTAAAACGAGATTTTACACTCGAGGGCGGAGTTTTGAAGACGAGGCGAGCGTAGCAAAGCCGAGGCGCACGAACCGCACCGAGTGGTGTAAAATCTCTTTACGTCCGAGTGGCGTAAACTTCTTTTCGTTGTGACGGGACCACCTCATTTTTATTTATGACTTATGGAAGCCGTCTCTGCACAAGCCGGAAACCACTCATTTTACGGCCGGAACAACGAAAATTAATTTGATTGTATATTGTAAGTTTTTTTTATGTTTGTATTGTATTGATGAAAAGTAAGTAATTACTAAAATTCACCATATTTCCACAACACTAATAAATAGTCATAACTGCCAACCCGATTCATTAATAACGATACCTATACTAACCAAAGAAATAAACTAAATACTACTTGTAAAATTAAAAATAAAATACTAAATACTTGCAAAACAGAACATTTTGACATCCCGAGGCTATGCTTGGAGACAACAAGATAACGTAGCTTAAAACGTGAAGTATGGTCACTTTAGTAATATCTTAGATTGTCATTAAGCAATTGAAGCTTCTTGATCAGTCTACGGTTAACCAAACCCAGTTTACAGCCAATCAACATCTCGCAGTTAACCATGTTGATTGGTTGAACTTATGAGTTAAACTTGAAATTAACTTAAGCGAAAGCTTAACTGCCTACTAAAATCCCGGGCCTTAGACAATTAAAACATGAGTTTAAATGATCTAAGGTTAAACTTAAATAATTTAGATTATACAGAGTATCCCAGTAAACAAATTAAATAAAAAATTACAAATTTTTAAATAAAACCTTTAATTTAAAATTATACAGGTGCACTAAAAAGAAAAAAATAATTTTAATAAGAGAAAACAAAGCTTCTTAAAAACATCAATAATAAAAAGCGTGGGGCTATGAATGTTAGCCTGCTTATCCACCTATAAACAGCCCTACGCTTTTATATTGATGTTTTCAAGAAACTTTGTTTGCTCTTATTAAAATTATTTTTTATTTTTTAGTGCACTTTTGTAATTTTAAATAAAAGTTTTTTTTTAAATTTTTAATTTTTCCTTTAATTTTTTTTAAATACAGCTTCTGAATTTAAACTAATATAGCTTTATCCTATCAGAATTCTCTAATTATGTGTTTTAGATGTTTGATACTTTACCCTATATAAATCATTACAACAAAAAACTTCACCCTGAATGGGGTCCTTAAAATTGCGATTTGAAAATCTATGTTACTCTCCACCCTGTATAATAAAATTGTTCAATGTGCAACGACGCATGCGATTCATAATTTTCAATTTTTTCCAGATTATTTGCTTATTTTTAAGAATTTTGTCGGATATTATCCCCAAAATCACAAAAAGTTTTTCATATTACTCGGACTTCAGGGTTTTTTCATCCCTCAAGCTATTATTCTCCTCGCCGCTACGCAGCTCGGCTCATAAACAAAAAACGACCCTTTACGTCCTTGTGATATACACTACTATTATCGGAAAACGCCGAGGAAACGTCACTTTCCGAGCGACCTATCAGGTGGAGAAAACACAACATTCTCTAGTCACTTTAAAAACAGACGTGTAATAAAAAAAGAGACGTGTAATGGTTTTCATTACTGGTCTGTTTTTAAAGTGACTAGAGGATGCTGTTTTCTCATCTGACAGGTCGCTCGGAATGTGACGTTCTCTCTACTTTACTCAATGTATTTTAAAATTCTTGTATATTTATTATCACGAGTCAGTACCGTAGCTAGGATTTTATTTTGGGGGGGGGGGAAGAAGGGCACTTGTAAAAATAAAATTTTGGTGGTTCTTCTTTCGAGAATTTTCAAAAAAAATTTTTTTACATTTTGGGGGGTCACGTGGCCCTAGGTGCCCCCCCTTGGCTACGGGCCTGTCGCGAGTTAAAAACTCTACAATCATATAAAAAATATGTTCTTAAATAAACAGAAACACCATTTACTTTTTAGGGAATAAATTAGTAGCTTCATCTATTCTTTGAAAGTATAATATAAATACAAGGTATCAGGCCCGTAGCCAGAATTTCATTTCGGGTGGACACTTGAAAAAAACCTTTTGTAGAAGTAAAATTTTCAGTGGTTCCCCTTCCGGGAATTTTTATTATTACAAACAAATTGTTTCAATATTTTATTTATTATTAATTATTTATTAATTTTATTTTCAAAATTAAAATTTTGAGTTAAGTTCTATAACCAAGACTTAAAAATATAATATTTATGAAAGAAAACTCGCCGAAATTTGATGGAAAACGTTAAAATAAAGCGTTTTAGATGTGGAAGAATCTTATAATAGGTATATCGATTAGTTTAGCTATAATAACTGATTTTAAAGTTTGCAATTTTTGTTCAATATTGACCTCTTTTGACTTATTCTGTCACCGGTTTGTGTAAATTTTCTTACGGTTCAAGATTTACTTACGGGTTATAATGAACACTGGAGCAACAGTAGCATTTGCACCATGGTAGTGTTAAAATCAAATTTAAATCACTGTTTAGGAACTTATTTGGCTTATGCTTGCCGCAAAGAAAGAGAAATCTACCTTCTTCTTAAGCCAGTATGACACGATGCATAATTTTACATAAAATTTACATGTAAATGGTAACTAACCAATAGAAAGAGCGTATTAGTAGCCATTAGACGTTTTTCATTGGTTAGTTACCATTTACATATAAATTTTAAGTAAAATTGTGCTTCGTGTCATATAGGCTTTAGTAGCACCTTTTCCGAGTTGGAAAGTTCCCAAGTTTAAAAGTTCCGAGTTGGAAAGTTTAGTTTAAGTTGGATGGCTTCCTGGGATGTTATTAATCAGTACAGCGTATGTCAAAACAGCTTGAAGTGTTGCGAAGCGACCGGAGGGAGGGCAGCTTCACGTAGAATCGTTTTTGGCAACCGAACTGTGTCCGATTAAGATTCATAATCGATAAATCAATTTAAAACCTTAAATTAAATTCACACGTTTGACGAAGAAGAGGCCACTGATTTCATGCAAAGCTCCTGTCGTAGCGCCTCATACCATTTCTACGTTCCGGTTCCTACTCCTTGAGGTGAGCTCATGTATAAAATGTATAAAATTGGAGTCCTGGTTAATGAATTGTTCTCCAAATTTTTTGCCATCAAAATTTCTTTTTTTCTTGAACATTTTGGGGGGAAGGAGGGCATGTGCGTGAAGTTAGCCCCCCTTTTTTTGAAATTGTGATTTTTTTTATTTGTGCTCAATTGTGCTCAACTTGTGCTCAATGTGCTTAAAAGAATTTTTTGATTTTGAACAAAAATAACAAAAAAAATCGAAAAAAACACTTTTTGACGCCAGCCCCCCTTTTTTTGAAATTGCAACTTTTTTTGGTCGTTCTCAATTGTGCTCAAGTTGTGCTCAATGTGCTTAAAAGAATTTTTTAATTTTGATCAAAAATAACCGCGTAAAGCGCGAAATAAGATTTCTAGCTAGCCCCCCTTTTTTTGAAATTCCAACTTTTTTTGATTGTACTCGATTGTGCTCAAGTTGTGCTCATTGTGCTTAAAAGAATTTTTTAATTTTGATCAAAAATAACCGTGTAAAACGCGAAATAAGATTTCGACCTGGCCCCCCTTTTTTTGAAATTGCAATTTTTTTTTATTGTTTTCGATTGTGCTCAAGTTGTGCTCAATGTGCTTAAAAGAATTTTTTAATTTTGAGCAAAAATAACCGCGTAAGGCGCGAAATAAGAGAAAAAAGGTGTGCATTGAACAATTTTATCATACAGGGTGAAAAGTAAAATAGATTTCCAAATTTCATTTTTAAGGACCGCATTCAGGGTAAAGTTTTTCGTCGTAATGATTTATACAGGGTAAAGTATCAAACATCTAAAAGACATAAATGGAGAATTCTGATAGTACTATATTAGTTTAAATACAGAAGCTGTATTTGTAAAGATATGACTAAAAAATTTAAAAATTAAAAAAAAAAATTAAAAATTTTCATGGAAACCTTTTATTTAAAATTACAAAGTGCAATAAATAGTAAAAAATAATGTTAATAAGAGCTAACAAAGCTTCTTAAAAACATCAATCTAAAAGCGTAAGGCTGTTTATTTATAGGTGGCTAAGCAGGCTCAGGTGCATGTCGCTGTCCCCCCCTAAATTAAATTTTAGGATAAAATTAGTGTCAATCGTTAGAGCTTTGTTTGAGCCTGAATGATCTTCAGTGAGCGAGATTTTGAGTTAATTTTTTTACAAAGTTAGGAATATTTGAAATTTGTGAGTAAACTGCAAGCCTTAAAAAATCTTACTATTAAACGCGTGTTGCTCGGAGTTTACTCAAAAATTTCAACTATCTATAACTTTTTAAAATATTAACTTAAAATCTTGCTCA
The DNA here is from genome assembly GCA_905340355.1 of Rhagonycha fulva. NCBI lineage: Eukaryota > Metazoa > Arthropoda > Insecta > Coleoptera > Cantharidae > Rhagonycha > Rhagonycha fulva. The sequence goes on from HG996559.1 coordinate 10,386,330, forward strand.
CTAGAGCTCATTCAGGCTCTAACGAAGCTCAATCGATTGACATCAATTACACACATAGATTCAAAATGAGAAGAAAAATTTCAAAAAAGGGGGGCTAGGTCGAAATCTTATTTCGCGCATTTCGCGGTTATTTTTGATCAAAATTAAAAAATTCTATTAAGCACATTGAGCACAACTTAAGCACAATTGAGTACAATCAAAAAAAGTTGCAATTTCAAAAAAAGGGGGGCCAGGTCGAAATCTTATTTCGCGCTTTACGCGGTTATTTTTGATCAAAATTAAAAAATTCTTTTAAGCACATTGAGCACAACTTGAGCACAATCGAGTACAATCAAAAAAAGTTGCAATTTCAAAAAAAGGGGGGCCAGGTCGAAATCTTATTTCGCGATTTACGCGGTTATTTTTGATCAAAATTAAAAAATTCTTTTAAGCACATTGAGCACAACTTGAGCACAATTGAGAACAACCAAAAAAAGTTGCAATTTCAAAAAAAGGGGGGCTGGCGTCAAAAAGTGTTTTTTTCGATTTTTTTTGTTATTTTTGTTTAAAATTAAAAAATTCTTTTAAGCACATTGAGCACAACTTGAGCACAATTGAGCACAAATAAAAAAAATCACTATTTCAAAAAAAGGGGGGCTAACTTCACGCACATAAGGAGGGCACGTGCCCCCAGGTGCTCCTCCTTGGCTACGGGTCTGCAAAGTATATAGATTACAAGTAGATTTATACGTAAACGAAAGCTTGTTTTATACTGCGCATTGTCTTCAACGTCTGCCATATTAAATTATTAAGATTTCAGATTAATGGACTAGAAGGTCCAAAAACATACCTTGCAATTTATATATTTTGATTTGTCTAAGTATCAATACGTGAACAAAAGCTCGTCGTACACTGCGCATAACGTGTCCAACGTCCGTCATATTGAATTATTAAACAAAACGTCACGGTAGATGTCTTATGCTGTTTATTTCAGTTTAAAAATAAAGAATTCACTAGAAAATCAGACACAATAACTTGTGGTGATTGCCGATTGGTTAAAAACAGATTTAATCGAATAATTAGGTATCCTACTAGAAAAGCCAGCTCTGCAACTGCAATCCTAAATTATTGCAATAACCAATAACTTAATGCAAAATTTTTGCATTAAAAAACATTTGGTTGGTAGTATACATTCCAACTACTATATAAGTGTTGAATTATGAAGTAAAATTATAAATAGTAAATTGAAATAAATATCATTTAACTGCTATAATTAACTTAAGAAAAAATGGAACAAAGCCAAGAACAAGTGAAGTCGGGAATCAAGTACCCTAGGAATGTAGTAAAATTGGGCGGCTGTATACATCAGCAGTTTATCTCGAAGTCAACGAAAACAGGTAGTGAAATTGAAGTACATGTCGGAGAAGTACAAAATCCAACTCATTTTTGGGTAATTTTGAAAGAAGGGCTCTCGGATTTAACCAATCTATTAATGTACTACATTCAAGAAGTATATTATGATACAAATCAATCCGAGGAACTGAAGATTCCCGAAAACGACGTAACACAGGGTTTGTTCTGCGTAGCGATGTACGCAGATGAATATAATCGTTGCTTTGTGAGAAAAGTCAACACAGAAAAGCACGAAGTCGAAGTTCTCTTTGTTGACTACGGCACAATCTCTCGTATCGACTCGAGAAATTTATATTTCTTACTGAAGAAATTTGCTTATATGCCCCAACAAGCAATTAAGGCAAAACTAGCAGGTGTTCGATCGTTGGAAAAGAAATGGTCCCAGGATGCTACAACGGAATTCTCTCGGTTAGTTGAAAATCGAGAGTTTACCGCAAAGCTTATCCGTATTGATAGAATAAATAAAATTTTGAGAATTGCATTGGTGGATAACAAAAGCGGCGAAAATATTGCTGAAGCTTTAATAGCAAAAAAACTAGCTCTTGAAGAAAATGAAACATCCCCTGAACTCCTGATTCCTAACAAAACTGAAACCGAACTTCAGAAACTGGTAGATTCCATAAAATTGGAAGACGACATGCCCAATCAACTAGAAGTTAGCAATATTAAAGAAAAAGAGGAAGTCATGTTATACGTAGGAGATGTAATAAGTCCATCCAAGTTTTGGGTCATTTTGAACAATGGCTATGAAGAGTTACAAAATTTGGCACAAGAGTTAGAGGAAACTTATAGTTATAATGAAGAACTTCAAAAATTAAAAATTCCAATAACACAACTAAAAGAAGGAATGCTTTGTATATCCCTGTACGGTTTGGAGTACTGTCGAGCTTTTATCACGAAAGTTAGGATAGAAGACGGTGGTAAAGTGGATGTCTTTTATTTTGATTACGGCACCTTTTCTTCCGTGGAAGCAAACCAATTGTACTTTATGTACGAGAGGTTTGCTCTCCTTCCTCAGCAAGCCGTACGAGCATCATTGATGGGAATCGTTCCACTTGTAGCAAGTAAACCGTGGTCTACTCAAGCTATAAATAAATTTTCAGGAATGGTTTATGGGAAACCTTTAACAGCTAAAATTATTTGTTTGGATCAAGAAAGGCAAATATTAAAAGTGTCGTTATTTGACTGCAGCACTGGGGACAGAAAATGCATCAACAATGCTTTGGTCCAAGAAAAGTGTGCAGGTATTAGTTTTTAAATGAATTGTTTTGTCATGTTTAAATTTTTTGTAACATTATCGTATTTTGTTTTAATTTAATAAAAGTGAAAACTTACTTATTCTTTTAATTATTTTCTACACATTAAGTTAACATTTGTACTTTTTTTTTGCACCATCCTGTATGTTCAATTATTATATTAAAGTTGGTACGTTTAACATTTCCAATTTAATGACCTTTCTTGAGAAGTCAGTTTTGTTTAATATTTTTTATGAGTGTGCTCAATTGCTGCAATGTTACTTTGGAGAATGAAAATTTTTATCAGCATCTTTTCCAATATCTGTGAGATACACATTATAATTGTAAATTTAGTTAAACAGGGTTCAAACATGTTGTATTTTTTACATTTTGCAACTATTTTTATTTATTTATTATCAAATTCCTCAGGAAGGTCACTCATCCAAGTACTAAACCTATTTTTTGATTTAAAATTGTGCTTGATTTATACAGTTTCTTGATTAGGCTTCCCTGGTAAGAATTTAATAATTTCGATACGATTATATCACTTTTCAGCAGTTAGACGTGACGATAAAATTCAATTTCGTATTTCAATTTTGTAAAAATTTTATATTTTATAAAGTACATAGTTGAACGTTTCAAAAAAGTTGGAAAAACTTACCGCTTATTGAACTTTAAATTTCCACCTTTTAACTCAATAAACGGTCTCATCGAGCAACTTTGTTATTTTTGCAAAACTTAAAATATCAGAATATTTTGGAATACCGGAGTAATTTTCCGTAACTCGGAATTTAGATAAAACGAAAAACAAATTAATCATCATAAAAGAGCTTTAACTTTATGTAAATTTATCAAGAACAAATAGCGGTTTAGCAGTTTACATTTTTCAAGAAAAATTCATAATAAAGACATGCCCATTTAACTTAATTAAAATAGCAATATGAACAAAATAATTTAAATTTATAACGACTATATAATCTTAGAAGAAAATTACACAGCTCAATTTGTTATATTAACGCTACACTGCTTTCTTTAGTTTCAAATTAAAATTTACTCGAACCGCCACGTAAAACATTAAATTAACAAGTTTATTTAATAATTTATTTAAAGTATAACTTGATTTATCTCTCCTAAAAGCTTTTTCTTTCAAGTAATATTTTATAAACTAATAATAATCAGGAAGTTTACGCCATCTTATGAATATAAATTAGAAATTATTTACATGGCATAAGAGCATTTTTTACTACAATATTGCAGGATGTATTCAAGGACGATCCTTGCTGGTGGGCAAAGAAAGCATACAAGGAGCACAAATTTACTTTTCTAAATAAACGTTTGTATAGATACAATCTAGCACAAGATATTTGTGAGATACACCAACCAATTTTATGCTACGATAAATAATGCTTAACAAGAGAAATATTTGTATCGGCTATAAATAAAATTTCTTCTGTTTTTCCGCATTTAGTTATTTACGAAATCGTATAAAAGAGCCCCACTGTAAAATTGAACTAATGGACAGAAGATCCAGCGGAAATTTGTAGTAGATCCAGTGGTGATTTAATAAAAATTACAAAAACAATAATAGTTACTAACCAAATCAAAAGCAATTAACTTGAAACACAAACAGATCTCTGTGACGCAACCCCTAATGAGAGCGTTGCCTAAGACAAAGATCCAAATTCTGTCGCAATCCGGAGAGAATATCTCTAATTTATTTATTAACAATCGGTTTATTTCAGGTGTACGTTGCAGGTTGTAATCTGAAATAAAACTGTTGAAAATTTACTTTGTTATATAAAGTATTTACGCCAAGTGCACGAACCGTCAGCAGAATAATCAAACAGTGAAAAATTGAAACTTTTAAGACAATATTTTCTGTTTGGTTCCAGATTTTAATACATCATGCAGATGAGATTAATTACATCGCATTGCAAAGTTAAAGCTAATTGCAAGAAGCAATTAAATTGTAGAAGATACTTCAATTTGATTAGTTCTTGTAAGCTGCGTTTTACTATGAAATAAAGCTAATCTTTCTATCGATGTAGTTTAAGGATTAAGACTTAAGAATGCAAATTAAACTAAATAAAATTTATAACAGTCCGGATGCTGCAATATCGGGATTTACAAGTTTAAGTTTTAGATTGTATGAGCTTCGAAATTAATACTGAAATAAGCAATATAAATTACGATATTTATTAATTAAAAGTACATAGAAGTAAACAAAGAACTATAAATTTAATGGTAACGATGTATTTTAATTTATACACTGCCGAACGTGTTAAATCACATTACAATTTATTGGACTATTTATCATACAATTTAATGAAACACATTAAACTATAATTCGAATTTTGCCCTGGAATTGCCTTTGGATTGGCTTACATATTTGTTACGCTTTTCAGTTTTTATAATTTTAAATTTAATCTTAATATAAACAGAAAACAAATTCTGCAAGGGTTTAATCTAGGATTAATTCAATAATTTATAAAAGAGCACGAGAATGTAAATCCGATGGTCTGTACACATTTTTACCTGACTTACCAATTTATTATAATTATTACTTATAGCCACATTTTTAATTATATACCACGTAAGCAAGGTAAAAATGTGCACAGACCATCGAAGTTATGATGAAACCTCAATGAAAATCGTAATTTTGAATGGTAGAAATTGACTATTATTAACATTTGGTTAGCAGACAATTTTATTCTTTTATAGTCATATAAATTTTAAATTTTAGTTATCGACTTTCTGCCGTTTTCTGGTTACTATTCTATCATTTGTTACGTTCATTTGGTGTCATATCATATATTCATAAAGAGTAATGGTAGACAAACCTAATGGTCTATGTAAGAGACGGTTTGCATTAAGCACAGGATACAATTTTTTTACGTTTGACATTTTTCTCTGTCACAACGCTGATTTATATTAAACATTTTAAGTAAAATGGAGATCTGAGTTAATACTGATTGATATATTTGGGTTAAAAAATCACAAAAGATTTATAAACCTACTAAAATAAACATTCGGTAAGAAGATTGGATTTTTAAATTTTAATATTTTTTTTACTTTATTAATCTTACCTTCGCAGAAATACAATACCATTTAAATAATCAAATACATAGCCAAAAAAAAAACTAAAAAAAAACGTAATATTAAATATACCTACCTAAAATTTCTTAATAAAATTTAATTGTGCATAATTTTAATTAACAAAATAAAAGTTTATTCAAACACCACCCACCCTCATGAAAAATATCATTATTTATTATTCTAACGGAAATCTTGAACCGTTTTTTTTAAAGTTGCTCAATTTGATATTAACTTAATCTATGTAATGACTATTTAATTATTTATTTAAAAATATTTTTATTTGATTTTAACGAGCATATTTTTTATTTGAAATTTCGGTGTTGAGACCTGTTCACACGTACCAAATATTAAACAACATTTTTTTTAATAATAAAACCAGTATGTGCGCTTTATGTTTTATGGGTGTTCAGAGAAATTTATGGAGATCGATATGCTAATAGAGATATCAACGATTTTTTTTGGCTAGTTATAAATTTGTTATTAAGTAATTATAACTGATTTTAATATAAATACTATATTTTTTCTGAACAGGTTATGGGTTTTTATTAATTATTCATCCCGTTTCCTTACACTTGCACATGGATTGCATTATACATAATAATTATTCCGAACAAGATTAGACATCCTAAGTCAACGACACGATTGTGAATGTTACAACATAATTAAGAATAAATCATAAGAGTTCTGTTATTTTAAATATTATTTTAATAACGTTTTTAAAATGTAACTACTGCTAGCTTTTAGTTAAAAAATTTAAAACCATTTAAATAGTAATTTAAATACGATTTATACGGGGGTCCACTATATGCAGAGATAACAAGAATTCTAGCGGAATAAAACACATTTATTTTACTGTTTTTCAATAATTGATAAAAATTATTAAATCATCACAAGCCTGTCATTAATTATCATGATAAACTTTAACTGAAAAAAATTACAGCGATATCTGGATAATCACCTGTCTTACTCTATGACAATAATTAGCCAATTAGAAATTAGTATGTTATCAATTCAGTTTTTAGTTATTAGATATTAATTATGGTAATTATAATATGGTAGCCTATCCATAAGTTTGGTGTTTACAATACGATATTTAGCTGTTCTAATCTTTGGACCGCCCCCTTACTTGTTTACTAATAATAATAATCTAAATAATCTGACTTATTTAAGGCTATTCTCTCGCAACCACTTTTTTATTTACAATTTTCTGACTTTATTTTTGAAAATAACGAGTTAAAATTTTTACAGTATGTCTGAAATGTTATTTACAATATTATGTCGGAGCGCTTTTATAGCGAATAAATAAATGACAAAAAAAAATTTTTTTAACGCAATTTTAAAAAAATTTTGGCTCCGACATAATATTAAAAATAACGTTTTAGACATACCGTAAAAATTTGAACGCGTTATTTTCAAAAATAAAGTCAGAAAATTGTAAATAAAATTAACGCTAAAATGCGCGTATCTCTTGCATTTGCGATTTTTTTTACACATTACTTTATTTTTTATTGTACGTTTTTGGTCAGCTACTGTTATTGTACACCAAATAGTCCATTTTCCATTTAAAATCGAATTTTCATTCTAAGTGAGAACACAGCCTTAATTAAGTCTTCAAATAAGTAATTATTACAATTTTAAGTTAATTAAACCCAATAAAAATTAGAATTGTACTTTTTGTCGGTTCATGTTCTGGTTCATAGAACATATGGAACACCGGTAGTTTCACCACTGTTTAGCAGTGTCCTACAGAACGAATAAGATGGAATAAATGGAAAAGGCCATGATTATATTTATGACTTTTCTGTATGAAAATTTTCATACAAAATTAAATTTTAAAAAGTTTACCTCCAATATAGTGATTATATCGAGTCGACTGTCAATTTTGACTTACCCAAGCGAAGCAAAGCCCAATAAATACAAATCAAAACAAACAAACTTGATTATTATCTAAATATATAAATTATATAATAAATCAATTTATACATTAATTTATAAACGAGCTTAGTTCCAAAGGAAGCCTCCCGGTTATGAACGAGATTCCTTATAGCGCTGAAGTGTTCAGGATTTCCTCATAATTATGCTGCTGACCTTCCAAACATGTATGGCGATAACGACTGTTGGACTGATGATAATTTTCCATTTTCATCTTCTTTGGAGCCGTGGAATGATATTTTTCAGTTTAAGCTTTTAGCATGTTGAAAAATTAAAAGAATGGTGGAAAAAAAATTTATTCCTTATAAAAATCCACTTACTTTGCTTACATTTTAAGAAAAAATTTTCTTACGAGAGTAGTACTTTCAGATCAATACAAAGTCTCTGTTTAGAGCCGCCCGCTAATATTGAAAGTCAATTTTCAACGTGGACTAAACAATGCATGGCTAACAGAAATTATGCATTAGTTTCTTTCAATGGCTTGTTGAAAGTTTCGACAGGTTGGATACGACATTTTTAAATACTAAAGTTAAATATTTCAGAAGATAATCAGATTTTGTCATTTTTTGGTCATCCCAAGTTTAACTTTGTCAATTTTAGGGATTTCATGGCTTTAAGTGCTTGCACATTAATTATGAGGGTCGGTAAATGACCTAAAGTTGTGTTAAATTTTGAAATTAGGTACATGTACTCGTACATATTTGAAAAAGATCCAAATAAATACGGGTATTTACCAAATAACACATGAAACCTTTAATACGGAATTGTAAATAAGGTACACGAAACATTTAATTATTAGGTCATTGGCACGATTAGACATCCTGATGCCTTGTACTAGCGGTTCGTACTTGAATGGGTGACCGCGTGGTGATAAGATTATCGATTGGTGCCATACTTACCAACTCATACTTTATCATTATCAGTGTGATAGAAGGGCTAGGACAACTTGCCACCGTCAACTAGGATGTCACAAAAACAAACATTTTATAAAAAAAATGAAAGATGTGACCATCACATGAATTTACCATACATTAATCTTATAATATTAAGTCTTTCAGACTAATTCAATACGCAATTTGTACCTAATTAGTGCGCCTAATTACCATTTGTGAGCCTAGAGGAATATTTTTAATTAATGGACTACCTCAGAGATCCACATTTTCAAAGATTCCGGTTGAGGAGTTCTGTAGGACTAAAGAGATATTTTTAATAGGCGGACTGTCTCAGAGATCTCGGTTAATTAGTTCCTTGCATTATGTAAAAAGATTGCAACATAATTAAGAAATACTTTAATGATTAAATGCTGAATAGATGAAAACCTTTTTTAAAAGAAGGGGCTGAGCACTCAGCAGTGAATGATATAAATCAGAATAGTTTACTTATAAAATTCAAATAGCTGAGGGCTAGGTCTGGATGATTAACGTAAACTAGGTTTGATGGTTAGAATTCTCTTCTCTACATTTTTAATTACTGAATTACCTGAATGTGAGAATCTCATAATTTTGATGGTCAAAAGTCGGTTCAATGCTGGTTCAAGCACTACATCAGTGCTAGCCGTAGAATATCATTTCAGCCTTCGCTCAACGTTGGGCTAGTGATACAGCGTCGAACACCGTCGGGCCAATGCTGGGCGGATGCTGAGGTAATTGTAAATATTTTCCCGGGGACCTAAATGTTACCTTAGAATAGAACCAAAAAAAGAATTGAAAAAAGGACTGTAGACTGGCTGAAAATTTAAAAAATAATTTACTAAAATTTTATATTTAAATAATAATAATTCTAAGCTTTACCTTCCTATTCTGTAACTTCTCGTTATCGTTCGTAATCGTTATGAAATCGTTAAAAACCGTCAAGTTTGGTTTACACTCAGATTGCGTTAAATATTATTGAAATGGTATGTGAAAACCGAACTTTACGGTTCTTAACGATTTTGTAACGATAACGAACGGTAACGAAAAGTTATAGAATAGGGGGATTAAGGTGGTTCTACAAAAACATCAAATGTGAAAAAATCGCTTTTAAAATTTAGCTCATTTTCCTCGAAGAGTACAAAAACAATTCTTAATTCTTGGTATTGAAACGGAGAATTATGATTAATTTTCTCTTCTGATGAGAAGTCGCATTAACTCAACTTTGGCAAAAAATTGTAAATCCCACCTTAACCTGCAAACTTATCACAGCTCATGATTATACTTGTAATTATCATCAACAAAATATAGTTTGTTTTATAAATATTATGTAAAAATACAAAATGTAAAACAAAGTTTTAATAGTCCTTTAAGAATCCGTGTGATGATAAGCATCACCACTTATATTTTACCGAGTTTATCCTTGCGGTTTATAACAAACATTAATATTATAATTTTACTTAATGCGGTTATTTGCATTTTATGTGCTTTTCGACAAACTTCGGAGTACTTTATTAACCTCATCATTACGTTAAAAATATAATTAAAATTATAACTTCATTATATTCTTCTGTAAAATTTAATCAGTAAATCTTAGAGCTTTACATGAGAAAAACAGCAAATAATCTCGATTCATTTAGTTTTTAGTCGTTACAATTCAAAGTGTAACTTGTAATCTTTCCAATCTTTGAGTTGTATTTTCTTCAAGTGGAAGTAATAATAAAAATTCGCATGAACATAATCCCAAATATTAAGTTCCGCAGGTCTGATGTAACAAGCGGCCTCGGGTGGCACGACGTCCTGGAATACTCTGATAACTCAGTGATTCAAGAATCATTTGTCTTATGAGTAACCAAGTCGAATTCGTCGTCGAAACGTAGTTATGACTTGCATTGTCAGCAAATTCATGAGATATTCTTGCCGACACGGGAACCCTAAAGCGGAAAAACCTTACGGTTAAAGCTGAAATCATGATCAAGCAATGAAATTTTTGTAATTGATTCTTTTGGTTGCTACTGCATGCTGCACCCTTATAATATTAATTATCGATGACTAACTTTTATCATTCATTTCATGAATAGAACTCACCCTTAAAATTTAGCCAAATTAATCAGTTGCAGCCTCAGTTCATAAAGTAATGGGAAGCAGGTACCTCACTTTTCAAGCACCTGATTTATATTTATAACTTCGTCCCAAATAATTATCCTTTTGGAATTGAGTAGAACAAAATCAGCTTTCAACGCGTCAAGATTGCATTTACGCATTTACCCTATAGCCGACTTTAAGACTTAATAGAATTTACGGAACGCTTTATTTAACATCCCTATAAAATAATGTAAAGCTTGCTACATTTGTGCCGAATTGTTAAAATTAAGAAATAACAAATCTCGAGCAAGTTCTTATTAAACAAATAAATTGTTTAAAAATGTTCAAGTTTTTTTTACAAATTTATTGTTACTGATTATTATTTTTATTTTTAGCTGCAAGACCTGGTAACGTATGCTACAGTAACGCCCATTGTCGATTATGGACGGCTGACAGTCATTGCGATTTTCTTATCCCAAATCTATTCGGTCGTTGTCAATGTAATTCTCCACTTCGACAAGTTGGTGATTCATGTGTACGCTCCGCTTTCCAATCCACTTATCCTCCTAATATTAGTACCGAAGAGGAAAGCACAGCGACGACCCCATCAATTTCCTCGCCCGACACCGATTCTAACGTAATTCCTCACGGCGATAGTTCCATCACCGCAACAACATCTGCTCAATTTTTTGAAAATACGAAAAATAATTCGCTTGAATTAATTACTGTCAGCCCAACCCAAGCAACTACGGAAGAAATAACATCAGATTTTAACACTTCGTTTTCGGAAGAAATATTAACGACATTGCCGTCGCCGTCGTCTCCTGTAGTAACAACAATTTTAACAAGAGCTCCATCCACGCCAACGACAATATCAACAACGACAACTACCAGTAAGACTACCTTTAAATTGTTGAAATTCAAATTAATGGGTTTTTTTAGCAATCGCTACAACCACGGGACCTCGAGTTCGGGTCGATGATGGATTCGGTGCGGTTTCTCTAGGATTACCATGTGTTACTGACATACAATGTAGGGCCGCTGATCAATCATCCAGATGTGTCGAAGGAGTTTGTGATTGCGTCATCAAATCGAATGGAACTTCATCTTGTTCAGCAAAAAATAGAAGATGCATACCCGGAACCTTCCAGGTAATTTTATGTGAAATTGCAGACGATACACCTTGAATAAAATATTTATATTTGTGTCAAAACTTGAAAAGAAATCCGTCAATTTTAAAATTATACCTAACATCATATATTTATTTTTGCGATGAATGTCTCACGACAGCGATACAATTAGAAACGTATCCAGTTAAATAGAATTACATAGCGTACGTTGTAATTTATACTTCCTTTCGCACTCGAGCTAAATTTATCATATTTTAACTGTAGGTGCATAAAACGCTTTATTATTAATAAATTACCGACCCGTAACTGGATTTTAAAGAAAAAAATTAATAATTTCAAGTTCAAGATTTTTATTTCTTGCCCTCTCAGGAAAATTAGATGGTGTTTGCTCCAACTGAGATTTGAAATTGAACCTTCCTAACCTGCCAGTCTCTTCATTTCCATAGTTGCTCATTTATTATGGTAACTACCGCCTTAAATTAATGTACACTGCCATGGATAATGCGGAATTAAGATAATAATTTTATGTCATCCAATAATACTAAAATTTAAATATGCAACAATAGAAAATTTATAAGTAGGAAAATGAATCTTCATGTTGGAAGACTTCCAAATTGGCAAATAAAAATGTTACTTCTAACTTGACAATCCAAGAAAACTTTTGAACGGTGTTTGAATTTGAGATAAATATATTGACAATTATTGGTGTAATCATTTGTTTACCTTTTATGAGTGCAATTATCGAAGTAATCTGAGTATGATTTAGAAATATAATAATAATCGTTGTGGTGAGCTTTTAATTACAGTAATACCTCGACTTACGCTACCCCGATTTATGCGAATCAGGAGTTACGCGATTTTATATTAATTTGTGTTATCTAAGATTTTATTAAACATTTTTTTTCTAAATTATTACTTTTTTTTGTCTCTGGCCGCACCTAAAAGTAATTTATATGAAGGTATATAATTATATGCAAAATTATACCCCGATTTGCGCGAATTCGACTTACGCGGTTATCATTCAGTCCCACCTATTGCGTAAGTTCAGGGTATTACTGTACTCGTACAGAAAAATTTGTGAAAAAACTTCTACTCTTATGTAAATGTAATAAAATACTTTTGTAAAGTAGCAAAAGAAACTAAGATCAAAGTTAATAAAAAACATCGCTATAGCAAATTAAAATATAACTTTATTATAACTTCACAATTAGGAATCCTAAAAATAAAATTTTATATTATTTAGCTTGGAAACGCTAAATTGAAATTGTAACATCGAATTGATATCCTGTGCGAAGCAAAGGACAAAAGTGCTTCAACTTTGAAGTTTTATAATATGATCTAGTTTAACCATTTCGTCAACTGTCACTAACATTGATATGGAATACAAATACTATAAACAATGACGAATTAATAAGGAGTCCATCCAAATCAAATTTCAGGATGAAACCGTATAATAAAAGGTTATCCTATAACAAAAGATATTAGTAACTTTTAAAATTAAAAAAAAAAATTTTAGTTAATTTAACACGGTAAAAATCAAATATAATTTAATAACCTTTTAGTTAAAATTGTCACAAATTGTGTCAGCTTTCAGCTGAAAACTCATAAAATATATATTTGAGTTTACTTGTGTTAAATGAACTAGAAAATAAATAAATTTTAATTATTCCTATATAGGAAAAGACTAGAGTTAATTATAAAAATTTTTAACTATAAATTTTACGTTTTAAAATGTTGACGTCTAAAAATTAACCATTTTGAACATTAAAATTGTTGATTAAGGTATTCAGTCATGTGATCCATCTCAAAAAAGTCTTTAGGTACAAAATTAAATCAAAGTTAGCAGCTAAAATAAAAAGTCTAATTACCTTAATGAATGACCAACTTCGGTTTGATTTACCTATAATGTTCACAAATTTTTTACCGCAGTTGTTTAACTGTTACCAGTAAAAAAGCTGCCTTTAGACACACAATTTTTTAAATGTTTTTGGAGCGACGGGATTTCCACGCGCCTGACACGACGCGTTCCAAGAACGTACCTATTCAGTAACCGTCAAAAACTACAGTATAATTTTAATTTTTAAATTAAATTTTTTTTCTAAACACTAAACTTCTAGGTTTAATATAGAAAAATTGCACGGGTTGTTTTGGTTGTTAATTTACAAAATTTTGATACTTTTGGTGGTGACTGGCTTTTGAAGCACTGAACTTGAACTATTATAATGTTTTTCCTCTCTCGGATTTTCTCTAGGTTTTCACATAATAGAAATTATTTGAAGTTTTGTAAACTTAAAAAACCAAACCCTCTTTAAAGCAATTTTACCTATTTTCATTTTAAAATGTCTATCAATCAATCCATAATATGAAATCATCAAATCAGAAAAGCCAGCATATTTTAGATTTTTATCAAACTTTGTGAAAATATTTTTTAGGTTTCCAAAGACCAAAATCTACAAGGATTTGAAAATCTTACTTTTGTGCTTTGCTGTTTTAATTATAAAATTTTTTTTATTAGAGATGTCTACTCGACCAAATGGCATTTTAAACCTAAAAGATGGTAGTTTGTAAAAAAATAAAAATTTACTGTAATTCAAATATACCTCAAAAATAACATAGAATCGATAATGCGTATATTTTATTGTTTTTTTTGATTTTCAATTGATTATAAAAGGGTAATTATTCTCAGATATCAAAGTGCACTCTCTCATCGTAAGGAATAAAAAAATTAAAATCAATTCGTTTAGTTAACTCATTATGAAAAAATCTTTGCTTGACATTTTGAAATTTTAAGAGTTTGCATATTTCAGGCTACAATTTGGACGTGTTTGATAAGAGACAAAAATTTAAAATTTATAAAATACTTAGTTCTTACCTTTAACTTCAAAAACTTTAAGGCTTTCTTTGTTATTTCCTCCCCTCGCGGATGTACCTACAAGCGTTTAAAGAAAAGCAAAAAATAGAGCGATTTTTTTCTTATACAGCATAAGTAAAAGAATAAAAAAAGTTTTGCCAACATATGTCATCACGAAGATGATTTTGGTTTAGAAGCAGAGTGGCACTTTTTCCACTTAATTATTAGCAAGAAATACAATTAAACAGACTTTAAAGAAAGTTAGCCTGCAACAAACCGCAGATCATCATACTATATCTAGAGCAATGTTTGATTTTTGTTCTAATCAAATTATTACTGTAGAATTTTTTTGGTATCAATTTCTGATTTTGATGCTACTGAAACTCTTTTGTCAAAGAAATTTAAAAACCTTAATACTACAATTAAAAATAAGAGAATGCTTATTACAGTTTTCTTCCGGTTTTCCACAGTCAATTATGAGTGCAAAAGTTTTCAGCTTTTGATAACTTTGAAACTGCAAATATTGTAAAACCAAGTGCTCAATTAAAAAAAAAATAAAATACCTATTTTCGTGATTATTTTTAACTCATTTATTCACTTATTTCATCATAAAAAAATTTATTGACAAAATTTAATAAAAAACTTTAATTTAAAATCTTCTTCTTCTTCTCTTCTTCTGCTTTTGGCTAGGGTCAACTCTGTTTGCTTTAAACAGCCACTGAGTTGTTTTCTTGGCATCTTATTCCGAGGCAATTCAAAATCTTTTCTTTAAATGTTTTGTTTTGTGATCAAAACAAGATCCTGAAAGTTTTAATATTTTATCAGTAAAATTAATTTTTTAGCTTTTAATTTTTTGTGGCTACTTTATTAACACTTATTTTTACGCGATTAATTTGTTAAAAATATACACAAAGATAATTAACAAAAAAAAGTAAACAAATTGCTATATTTTTTGCTTTTCTTTAAACACCTGTACCTCCGCGAAAGAAAGAATTAACAAACAGGATCTTGAAGTTTTTTGAAGTTAAAGGTAAGAACTGAGTATCCTGTAAATTTCAAATTTTTGTTGTTTATCAAACACGTCCAAATTGTAGCCTGAAATATGTAAATTCTTAAAATTTCAAGCAAAGATTTTTTTTTATAAAAAACTGAGTGAACGTGTCGATTTTTATTTTTAATTTTTTTACGATATGTGCACTTTGATATCTAAGAATGATTATACTTTTCAACTGCGCAAGCACTGTAATAGCATATAATATCTGTTCTGCAAACTTCAGTTTCCTAAGGCTATACTGCCTATTTATATTTGTTTCGGAACACTTGCCTCAGTAGTGTTTCTCAACTTTTTTCGCTTGTTGCCCATCTTTACTACGTACAATTTTTATTACTCCCCATGCAAATAGCTTTCATTTTGATTTCTATTGTTACGATAAAATTTTGTTAAAGAAACTTTTGATTTACGCTTTTTGTTGTCTGCATACTGAAAGAAAACCGCTTGATTCTTCTTCCACTTTTGACCAGGATTTCTCCAGTTTGTCGACGGTCAAGTTTTTTTGACTATTGATTATTTGAGAAAATATTTTTTTTTTACATTTGATAGGTAGCTTGCTAGACTTGCTTTTCGATGTGCTGCCTGTACTCTGGTTTTTTTATATTAATGATTTATTATATTAATTTACTAACTCAGAAGGATCACTGGTTTAACGTGCCTTTCAAAGACCGTAAAAGTATAATTTTAATACTTATCAGAAAATAAACTGCGCCAAACGAATTTTCTCATCAAAATAGGTACATAAGAATTCGTCGAGAAAGCTATAGTTGTCTAATATTTATTTTTTGTGGTAAAAAAAATTCAAAGTTTTTTTTACCGTTTTTGTAAAATCTGATTAAAATTTTCAAGTCGTTGTTGTTATTCTAGGTGACGTATTTTGATTCGTAAAGTCCAAAAATTACATTTTCAGATGACGAAAACTTAGGGAAATCTTTAGAAATCGCTGAAAAATGTGAAAAATCAAAAATCGATTTTTAAACAACCGTAAAAGATTAATTTTAAAACTTACCGGAAAATAAACTGCGTTAGACGAATTTTCTCATCAAAATACATAAGAATCCGTCGAGAAAGTTATAGTTTTTCAATATTTATTTTTTGGGCTAAAAAATATTCAGTTGACGAAAAAAAAAACCACCCTAATAGAGGTTTTGAGAAAAGTTTAATAGATCAAAAGGTAACCCTTTGACAATCTTAAATTTTTTTACAAATCTTTATTTGCAACTAGGAGATTCAGAGGCCTTTGGCAGCGTTAAATTAAAATTAGTTCCCAATAATGACAGAAAGAATCTCGTTAATCCATTCATGCGCGTTACTAATTATATGCTAAGTGAAAAATCTCTTTTGGATAGGATTTTCATAAAAACAATTCTTAGTGCTCTCCTACGTCATATAAAAAGCTCATGTGCAAACTTTTATGCTTAAAGAGCCACCAGTTTAGGCTGTGCGTTGTCTGTCAGTCAGTGTTAAGAATTTTAGTAGGTACAAATTGAAATCTTTCGTTTTTGATAGATGACAATTTTGTGCATATAGTACATAGATAGCTATGGGATTAGAATCTAATTTACACGTCATATTAGGTTACTCATATTTCAACATAAGCTTATATTAATCTTTGTAACCTGGTATTATTAATGACATAGTAAACACATGCCGCATATTCCAGAAAGTCGAGCACGAACACATACTCAATATAGTAGGGAAAATAATACTGTTACTAAATGTAATGAATTTAGAGGCTTAGGTATTCTATTTGATAGCCAATTAAGTTTTAGAAATCACATTGACGCGATCATAAATAAAACTTTAGAAATTCTAGTATTTTCATTCGTAACTGCAGAAATTTCTCGAATTAAATATTCTGGTTAAAGTAATTTACAGTGCATCAATTAGAAGTATGTGACATTACACGTTTCTCATGTGGTATCCAATCTACAGTAAACAACAAATTCAATTAGAAGCAATACGACGCTGTTTCTTGAATTACCTGAAAGCGAATGGCATACATTCAATTTAGATTTCCATCTCAGGTTACATAAATTACTACAAAAAGAAAATCAACTACACATTAACCCGATTACTTGCCTACAAAAGTTTTATCATAAACTAATAGAAAACGTTTGTTAGTGCTAATAGTAGTTTTCCAAATTAAGAAAATCGGAAAACGATAGCTTACTAAATTTCTTTCTTTTTTGAACATTTAACTTTGCACATCTTCTCTTAAACTCTCCGAGTCCTTATTGTTCTCGAGGTGAGAATAAAAAATTATATGAGTTTAAATTTTGATAAAAATGCTATTTTTCCCAGACAGGTTCAATAGAGTCTTGTAAAATCATCGCTTTGGAAAACTGTTATTATGTAATTTTGCACAATATTGGAAACTTCAAACTCAAGCATCTACTATATCGAATAGCAATAACCAATTTTCCAACATTTTCAACTTTTAACTTTAAGATGACTTGTTGGCTCTTAACACCATTGACTTCTTATTTAGTTTGCCGTAATACATACTAATGACCAAAACGTGTTATAATAGATAAAAGCTTTATCGATTTACTTTTTCAAGTAGACTTATATTAAAATTTTATTCTTATCGAATTTAAGCTTAAAAACTTTTGCAGCGGAAAACATCAAGTGGCAATTTATATTTTTTACGTATCGCTTGATAAAGCTCGGCGTTACAATGGCATTAAACTCGGCTTCTTAAAGATGCTTTTTATACAAGTTTTTATCTACCACATAAACTTTTATGTCTGTTGTAAAAAATGTCACCTCGAAATTTAAAAAATAATGATTTAAAAGGCGGAGACTAAAAATTGAAAAGTATTTTGTCGTAATTTAACTAATTATGAGTTTCCTTTTAGTGTCGCAGTTCGGGAACCTGCATCAGTTGGTTTTTCGTGTGCGATGGAAGAAAGGATTGTAACGACGGATCCGATGAAGAATGCTCACCGTCAAAATGTTCAAGTGAAGCTTTCAGGTGTAAAACTTCAGGAAAGTGTATATCTCGTGCCAGTCGATGTGATGGTCTGAAGGATTGTCCTGCTGGAGAAGACGAAGCAGATTGTCAGGCTGCTGGCAGGCGCGGTTGTCCTCCTAATACTTTTAGATGCAGAGATGGAAAATGTCTTCCAGAATATGAATTTTGCAATGCTATTATTTCGTGTAGTGATGGGAGTGACGAACCTGCACACATTTGCAAAGGAAGAGCACGACGACGTCTTGCGGACTATTGCCCTTTGAGATGCGGTAATGGAAGATGTAGATCTAGCGCTATTGCGTGTTCTGGGAGAGACGGTTGTGGTGATGGTACTGATGAAAATCACTGTTCTGTGTGTAGTAAGTTTTCTAAAATAACTCAAAAAAAACCATTAACTAAACGTTTACATTTTTAGAATGCCCCTTGGTCCAAGGTAGAAATTTATAGTCGAATTCTTCCGTTCTTGTACGATGCCAAATATTTTGTGAAATTGAAAAATTTAGTTTTTTAAGTTTATTTTAAGATTTTTAAAACGATAGTAGATAAATATGAAATAAATTTTATTTCAAATGCTCAAGTACATCGATGTAACGTAGTTTATCTATTTATTGTTAAAAGATGAAGTAGCATTCTATTTATTTTACATGTATAGATAATTATGTTAAGTAAAAATTTATAAATGTATCTTGAGAATCTTACTGCCCTTCAAGTAGTGTAAAATAAAACGTTTCCGAAATCGAATCATCTATTTTTTGATAAATCATTAGATAAGTAATGGTAGGCTTATGCACAACATAAACGCTACGCACTGCTAATAAAAGGTCCAGATTATTCGTGTCCACGTTGACGTTGTGCATAAACTACCGTTAACTCAAGACGTCATCCAAACCCTCCAGACTATTCATTTTAAAATATCAAAAGAAATACCAACTGGGAAATGAAAATCATTTACTTTAAAATTGGCTAAATCTTCTTCCGTAATTCGATAAAAGAATATACGAGAATTTTTTAAAAAGCAAATAAAAAAATGTAAATTTATCTACGTATATATTTTTTCTTTTGTAACTTTTCCAGGCATGTATGGAAAGTAGATGGTGGGATTATGTTCTCATAAGGTTAAAGCTGAAACCAAAATAGAAAGATTGTATCAGATTCCTGAAATCTTCGTTCTACCTTTTGTTGTTGAAATACTGCATAAGCATCTTTGACATTTTTCTTTGTATCGCATCATACCGTATTACAATTCGATTTGTTGATGGAATTACTTTTAGAAAAGCAAATTTTATCAACTTTATACCTTAGCTCCATTATGCAGTGAAGCATTTTCTGTTATAAGTTGGAAAA
The DNA here is from genome assembly GCA_905340355.1 of Rhagonycha fulva. Lineage (NCBI taxonomy): Eukaryota > Metazoa > Arthropoda > Insecta > Coleoptera > Cantharidae > Rhagonycha > Rhagonycha fulva. The sequence goes on from HG996559.1 coordinate 10,406,331, forward strand.
TAACCAGGTACATCTAAGGTTAATTTATTAAACTAAGAATTTTATTTTATTGAGTTAATTATTGATTTCTAATTAATTTAACTGTTTGATGGGCGGATTTCCATTTTTGTGGCGAGTCCCCTACTCGGCCCATTTGTAAAATAAAGAGGACAAAATTTAGTTGACAGACTGAAAGTTTTACTTACTCCGATAGTCAGAACGAAATAAATAAACAAGTTTTTAAATGAGGGATCTCAGCATGGCATTTATAAAAATTGTTAAAATAAAACTAAACAATTTTATTTATTACGTGCTCATATATTTCGGCCTTACTAACAGACAGATAAGCAAACAAATCTGAAATTTAATTAGTATGGAATATGAACGATTTTATTCAATATACTTACAGCTACTTCTTTGTTTTCAAACTCAAAATTCTTAATTATGAAACAAAAAATTGTTCTCATGTTCTCGTTTACACTCCGTCTCATAAGCAAGAAAACTTAGTTTTCACAATAAAGTTAATGTCTCATAAAATTATCACAATTATAAAATCATAGTTATGTCTGTCTGTTAGTAACAATAATGCCATGTTTGCATTAGGCACAACTAAGCTCAAAATTTGGTGGGAAAGATTGAATATAGTTTTCAAAACTGACTTTTTAAGATTTTGTAAAAGTAATTTGTTAGCACAGAACTTTTAGGTTAGGTTCTCAAAACCTAAAAATATATTTTAAGTCTGAAAATTGGCTTAAATGTTTATAAGAAAGTTTTTATCAACTTTTTCATGCGGCGACTCACATTTTAAAATAATAATTTTGAGCAAAAATTTTTTGTTTTATATAGTTTATTAAAATTTCCACTGCGGGAAAAAGTTTTGGGAACGCTAATTCTTATTTAGGGACCCTTCTCCTTATTTGCGCTCTTTGTAATAAAATACCTACATCTGTTTTTGTGTTCAAACTCAACACAGAGTATAAAATAAAATGTAAAGATGAATGTTTTCAAAAATTAAATTCTTAAATTTTAAGAGTTTTTCTCCCCTATTCTACAACTTTTTAAAACTAAACAGCGTTAAAACAAATCTCTAAAATCTATTTATTGCAGTTCAGAAAAAGAATCCAATCTTTGTCATGGCTAAGCAAGATAATTGTCTTCTTTTCTGCATTGCATATATGTACGTTCATGTAATCATTCTGCAGGTTAGAGAAAATCTCGTCTGAGACACCGCTACAATCTGTGGCGCACGTGTTTTAGTTTTTTGTTAAATTTTTAAAGAACACAGGGCAGCTTTTATTTTATTGCAAGAGAGGTCGCATCGACTAGTAGCGTGGATGCTTAATAATGTTAGAATAGAACAAAGGTTAGAGTGAAATATTATTCCCCAAAGTCAGTGCATGTTTGCTCAGTTATTGAGATATATTTAATTGGATCTGTGATCCAGATGTTCAACAAAACATTATTTAAAAGTGTCAGATGTATGCCATTTAATCATAAAATAGAAGTAATTATATTCAATACTTTCATTAATTCTACTGAGTTTAGTTTACATAATTAACAACAAGAGAAAACAAGAATAGAATTTACAATAAATAGAAGGCACAAGCAATTCCTTCATTTCAATTTAAATTTATTATTACTATTATAATAAACTTCCGTTTGTAGACGACAACATTTAAAATATTAAAATTACAATTTAAATACATAATTGGAACCATCAGAACAAAATTCAAGTACAGACCAACAGTTGCATAATGGAAGCTAAACATGAAAGCTAACCAAATGAGAAGAAAAATCTCAACATCTTCAGTCTTAACAACTGCGTAATGGATTACAGAAAAAGGTTGAGAAAACATTTAAAAATAATGAAAAACGTCCGTATATCTAAACAAATATAATATATTATATCGTCGTAGTTTTTTTTTAGATGACAAGTAAGTAATATATTTTTAACAATAAATTTTAATTTGTAAACAACATTTTAATTAATTTTGGAAAACTGAGACTTTTTTGTTTTGGAAGCTAGAAGGGAGAAATAACAATGGTTAGGTGGGAGAACACGGCGGAATAGTAAAACCGTGAAGTCGTGAAATTTTGATAAATAAAAATATGTAAATTTAAATATTGGATAAATAAAGTTTAAAAAAATAATATTAAAACTTTGATTATATCGAGTTATTAAAAACATTTTAAATAAATTAAGTTTATTGTGATAAATTAGTGTATTTTGATATTTAAATTATTTTCGGTTATAAGCGGACTCAGATTCGATTCTTTGGCTCTGTAGATTTCGAATTTCTAGTTACATTGATGACATTTTGACTTTGTGCCTATGATAGTTTATTGGGTTTGAGTTAGCGTAACCTTTCGGTTGTGAGCAAGGTCCGGAGCTTATATGGGTTTTTCGGGAGCTGAGTTGGTGGCTGCCACAAACTAATTTGACCTAAGAGTATTTAAAATTTATAAAAAAAATAGCGTCAACTATTAAATTTCCGTCCAACCACTAAACCACAGAACGTGTAGTTCTGCAAAAAAAGCTCGAGTACGAAAAACCGACATCGAAGATATTGTTATTTAGACAAACACGGCGGAATTGAGCGTTTAAGGTTAAGATGAATATCAAACATCGATTCGTTTAACCAATAAATCGGTTGTAAAGTTTTAATTTTTCACGATCTTTACATCTGATTGGCTACGCATTCTTCATTCTGTTGTCGATACGTGTGCTCTACGTAAATACGTACAACAAGGCTTTCAAAAAAGTGGGAGTACAGCAGTTGACGGTATCTTGTGCTCCTATTAACATGTAACTAATTAATTTACACGGTTTAAGGGTTCTGTTGTTTTAAATATCTCGATTTTGATTACCTATGTGTTGACCTTTGAATATATTTTTAATAAATTGAACTATCTCGGAGTTCCTTATTTTTTAAGATTCGTTATTTTTCACACCTATATTTATGAACTTGGATGAACAGTGAAATAAACTGGGTGGGCAATCAGAGTTAATCTTATAGTAGTAGCCAATACCATTTTCTTGTTATTTTATACTTTTTTGCTAATTCCAAGGAATGATCAACAACTTCAGCCTTTTTTTAATACTTCATATAAATTACTTTATCTACCACATTTATAAGAAACGATTAAATTGTTACACTTTACATACGAGTTGGAGTGAGATAATACTACCCTATTTCTAGATCTCCATAATCCTTTTGTGAAAATTTTCTATTACATTTTTGCATAATTGCGATTCTATGTCACTAATTCCGCTTCAGATGTTGGTTTTCAAAAAGCTTCAATGGATTGTAGATTATCTGTATTAACTTAATCTTTCACATAGCTCTACAAGAAATAGTCGAACGGCGTTATATTATAAAATTATTCGATCAGAAAGTTTCGGTTGCAATAAATTAACTGTTTCACATGTGACACATGTGGCTGTGTGACATGTAGCGCCGTCTTGCTGAAACCACAAATTACTCATATCTATATCATCAATAATAAGGTAAAAAATTAATCAACATGTTTAATTGCTAAGAACGCCGTGAAATTATTGATACATTTAGATCTTCCTCAACACTTTTTTATTACATTTTTGACGTGAAAACGTCTGTAAAATCAGTAACATGTTTAAAAATTTAATAAAATTATGTAACGAATGTCTGTGTGTACGAAATAAAATAGGTATGCATGTTTAAAAACTTAATAAAAAAAATTGAAGCTAAGGCTTCGAGCCTATGTATAATTAATTATTTTTGTGTGTAATTAAAAGCATTTACTATCTTTTGTGTTTTATTAGAGTTTCTCAAAACTACCTTTTTTTTATCACAATCAAACAGCTTTGCCACCGCTGGTCATATCATGTAACTAAACAAACTGGAGAGGTTCTCAGTTCTCTTCAGATTGCGACAGACTCTGGTCTTTGCTTTGGTCAACTTTATCATTAGGGGGTTGAGATTCAAAGATTAGTTTTTGTTTCACTATTACTTACAGCAGCAACATTGTTAGCTGAATGACCCAGACAAACACATTTTGTTGTCATTTACCGAAACACTAGACTCTTTATCTACCAAATTTTTATAGCGGTCTCAGAATGACGATTATATCTACTGAAAATATCTAAAATTTTGCGATATGTAGTTTTTACAGATCTACCATTTTCGTAGTGGATTTTAATTACTTTTATGTGCAATCGTACTAAAATATACATTTTCACATATTCAAAACAATACTGAAAGTAGCTGTTTTTAGTACAGAAATGTCAAATTTTACTTTTTAGTACGTATTTCGTTAAATTATTTCGTATAACATAATTATTATCGTACATTTTTTTGCAGAAAGTGGGCATTTTATTCCAATTACACATAAAATAGTGTATGCACCTTATCCTTAAAGTGTCTTTTTGGCATTTGAGTGGTTATATAGACTTCGGCTGCGTCTCAGTCTATAATTTTCCACGCTTATACCAAAAAGATGCACTTTCAGGACTTGGTATATAAATCACTATTATTTGGAAATAATGATATTATAATAAATGGTGGATATACTACTTGATATATCAAAAATTAGCCATATTAAAATATAAAGTTTTTTCTTCGCCAAAGTTTGGTGACCTTCCTTACACAACTATTCACGTTGCAATCTCCAGGTTGAGAAAAAAAAGATTAAATATTTAAGAACTCAATTGTTAAAAAATAGTTATCCTAAGAAGTTATTTGATAATTTTTTGTTTGGAATACTTAGATATTTAGGTATGACGACCCGACGACCATATCCCTTCCCTCATTTTGAGGATCCAATTATTAACAAATGATACTATAAGATCACATATCTGGTTAGAAGATAGAATCAGATTCCTGCTTGAGAAAGAAATTCACAGATGAGACCAATTACGTCTAGCATTTCTAATCAGATGAACTTTCATGATCAGGAACTTAAGGTGGTGATTCGGCCTCTGTTAATACAATGTTAATCATAGCGTTTTTAGTGTAAAACGGGAGCGTTTGAGCAGCTAAAAGTATCATACTTACCAGAAAATCATGTATATATAAATTAAAGTAGAAAGATTGATCTACATTATAAGCTAAATTTTAACGCTCAATTATTTATATTAACTAAAATATGGCATGTTGAAAATCACTAATTATAAATTCTTTTTATACATACGTTTTTTCTGTATGTTGTGAGAAAAAATCAAAATTCTGAGATATACATAATGTAAAATGGATATTTAACTTTACTTTAAAACTTTAATATCAAAATTTAATTACATATTAACGTCAGCTCAATTGCTCCCGTATTTTGATGTAAAATTTTTAAGTTCAGACATTTTTCCTCTATATCCGCACTGCAAACCAGTATTTTTCTGTAAAAGTCGGTAATTATAATACAGAACGTAGTTCAGCTTTTATAAAATAGACAGCGCTAAAAAGCGCTAGTAAAAGTACCTACGAACATTTTTAAATTCTATTATGAGATTATGACCATAAAATGATAAAATTGTCACCATTTGGGTCAACAGGAATGTCACTGTTATAAATTTTTAGGTATATGAGTAGTCACCAGAGATTTTTATAGTAAAAAAAGTTGACAAGAATTGCAAAGGTTTTTAAATTTTAAGACAACACTGAAAGAGGTAAAAAAATAATAAATCCGATTTTGCACTCTTTTCCGCCTTTCGAAAGATTGCTAAATTTAAAAAAATCGTAAATTTTATAACGTAAAATTTCTTTAATCGAAACTTTAAACTTTATCAGTATTATGGAGAAACTAAAGAAAATTTTCGTTGTGTTTTTCCATAGATATCGTAATAAATACGTAGGTATGTATATCCTAATAAATACTTCTTATTATATAATAAATTATTTCGGATAATAAAATAAACCTGACGACCTGGAATTTAAACATTTGCAGGATCCTGACAGCCAGGCTAGTAGTTCCCTTTTTGCACCAAATCATAATTTTTTGCTAAAAAAGTTACAAAATTTACGCAAAACGAAGTTTTATTCTTAAAATTAAAGCATAATTGTTTAAATACCACCAATCTCGGCTTTCTTCATTTCAAATTATTGCGTTTTTGATGATTTTTTTTTATAAGTATAATATTATAATTTCATCGTATAAAGAGGTAAAGTTTGTAAGTTTAGGGAGGTAATCTCTGAAACTACTCATCCGATTTTAAAAATTACCATAGATGATGGATACAGGTACTAATATTGAAGCCAGTTTTAAATTGTTTACTTGTTATTTGTTTACAAAGTCCTTGGAACTGATTGGTACTTTCAAGTTTGTTTATGTTTACCTGATTTCTTTCCACCAATCATATCGAAGGACTTTGTAAACAAACAAAAAATAAACAAAGAAAAACTGGCTTCACAACAACCAATGCTATTTGAATAGGAATCCACCATCTAGTGAAATAACTGATCTAAGATACTGAGTGTGTAAGCAAACGTAAATAACGAGGAACAATTTTTCAAGCAATTGATTTCAAGTAATTTTAAAATACAATATAACAATATACGCGAATTTTTGTAAGGTGATCCTCGAACCACGAAACTAATAAATGTACTTTGATTTGTGTCTTTGTTTTTATTATCTTTTCGTGATTTTCGGGAGTAAAGAAGCTATTTTTGTCACACTTTATTTTTCTCCTGTAGACCTGTAGTTGCATATGGAAGAAGAAAAGTTCAAAGTGTCTGCAAGAAGGGTGATAAGAAAAATATTGGGCCCTGTAAAAACAAACGACAAACAGTTTAGAAGAAGAATTAATAGAGAGATAGAAAGAGAACATAAGGAAGCAAATATAGTTGTTAGACATGTAAAGCTCTAAGATTGAGATGAATAGGTTAAGTTGTGAGAGCGCAGGAAGGAAGAGCTATATCACAAATAATAATGTGGATTCCTAATGTAAACAGAGCAAGAGGAGTCTCAAGAAGGAGATGGAAAGAGAACGTAACTGATGATCTGTTGAGGATGGATGTGAGAGATTGGGGAACTGAGATAATGGACAGATGAATAAAAAACCAAAGAAGAATATTGCCTCTTCAATAGAAATTTATTATTATAGCTCTACAGGCCTAGAAGGCTCTTAGCTTCATTCCTTGCCTACCTAACCTGTCTTTTAAACTCTCGTGTGTGACACAGCCGTATCAACGGTAATAACGTCGACACAAATATCAGGGATCACCACAGAGTGTGGATGTCCACCGGAAGGCCAAGTCAAGAAATACTGTGCAATCCGCGATTTGGACCTAGAATTTCCGCTCTATACTCAACCAGCGATCACATCACTCCACTGCTGTGGCTTTTTCAATAGAAAATCAACGTTATATTATGTAGGTACAAAGTTAACTGATTAAAAACTTAAAAGTGCTATATCAATTTTTAGCACAATTTAGAAATACTAAAATTGCGTAAAAGAGTTTAGAGATCTCGATTACTTAGTAATACGGATTCTAGTTAAACATAATTAATTTAAATTATTTAATTAACAATTAATAATTAGGGTGAGATCAAACCTCCCATTGCAAGGATCCATTGTCCTTCTTTATGGGAGACTTGATCTTTAGACGTTTCTCAGCATTCTTCAGATTTTCTGTGAAGTTACTGATATAAATTATTAGTAGTAACTTAATAATGACGGTGGAGACTGTAATTCTTATAAATTTGTTTAAAAATATTATTTATTTATTCTCAATAAGGAAAATATGAAGTGGCGATTAAGTATTACATTTCTTCCTTATACAACGAGAAAAAAGAAAACCTAAATATAATTTTTAGGAAATTTCGACGAAAGAACAGTGTACAAATTTTAAAACTCTAACAAATTTTGAAAGTTTTCAAAAATTTGAGAACGATGCGAATATAACGGTAATCGTCGTAGCGCCCATTAACTTCCAACATAATCAAATGAGATATGAGGTGGGATGAAATTATCCCAGATATCTTGGCAATACTTCTTTTAACAGTTACGTCTAGTCTAGACTTTTACTATTTTTAGCTATCACGTGGTACATACTACATGCACATGCTTTGTGAATAACACTAAATAAAGAAAAAATTTAGAAAGACAAAAGGTGGTAAGTGCAATGCAAACATTGCAGTTGAAGTAAACATGATAACTGAATAAATGAACTTGCTTATGTATACTAGTAAATTTCAATTTATCTACGTAAAACAGGTTTCGATTCGGCTCATGCTTTATGATACTCGGTCTCTAGCTTCCAAATTTGAAACTATATTTAGTAAGTAGGAGTCGTCGCACAAAAGTACGTGGCGGTTCCTATCTGTAAATTGAAAAGTATCAGTAAAAATAAACAATTTTGTATGTATTACGCACCAGTTTATTAGAATAATTTTTGTGTTTGTTGTCCGCGTAATGAAGGAAGTCCGAGTTTCAAGTATAAATAAATTTTCCAAGTTAATCAAATTATAACCACATGGTGTTAAACAAACGTACAAAGTTTACTTTATAAACAAATTGGGCAACCTGTGATGATATTGGTATTCAAATATTTTGTTTATTAATTAATTGATTAATTAGCCATTTATTAATTTGTTTGGGTTTTGGCCTCAATGGAATAATTATAAAATAAGTTACTTTTCCAATGTTTCAAAAATGGTAAGTGCCTACTCGACTCTATTTACCGGATATCGATACCTGCAGAGATTAATTTGGTTTCATTGGAAATAAATCAAATATATAGCTCCATAATTAGCAAATAATTACTTGTTACGTTATGGAAGTTACAAAGTTTAAATGGATTCAAAGAGGTTAAGGTCAGCACATCGAAATTTTTTGTTAACGTTCATAGTTTGTTAAAATCAATTTTACAATATTTTTCGTAAAATACACAAAATATAAATATAAAAAACAGTAAAAGAAACTGATAACGGTAATCTAAATTAATATGTTAATGATAATTGATAGTTAATGATATAAATATTATTTTAGATTACAATGCTTTGCACCAAAAGTGTCACAAATAGCTTTATCGATAACGGTAATGTAATATACGTGTATTATTCAAAATCCAATGCCACAATCGAAACTACATGTTTAAATAATGTAGAAAAATATAATTTTCAAATTTTACCTATACGATCTGTATGAAAAAGTTTATATTCTTTTCAGAATTTTTATTAGTTTCGGTGATTTCCCTTCTAAACTAGATATGCAGATGTACAATGTGTTCAAAGTAAAACTGAAAAACAACAATGTAATTCGGAGATGCTCTGAAAGGGCAGATATACTTAGAGGCTGAAAGAAACAAATTGTACGCTTAAATGAAACTCCAAAAGAAACAAAATTAGTGCTACTATTGGTGACTAATGTAAATTTGTAATGTGACCATCAGGATAATCTCAAAAGCTATTAAGGAAAATTCCCACAGAGGAAGCCGGTCTTAGCTGCACGACGATGCACTTAGTCGCAATTGAGCAAAGCACCCCTTTTTACTTTTTTTTATTTTTTTATTTAATTTAAATAAACCAATTGAAGGTTTTAATATCATATATTTCAGAAACGAAACTAAAAAGATTTAAAAACAGCAATAAAACGTTTTAAATTTTACTTCATATTAAAATATTTTTATGTTAACGTAAAAAATATATCCGATGAAAACAAAATTCAAAAGGGTCACAAAATTTAACCTTTTAAATTAGTTACAAAATTTCTAGTTAAAATTGTTGAAATAAACAAGATAAAAATAAATAAATAAAAACTACACAAAATAAGCAAATTTCTTCACAAATACTAAGAAATATTTAACTTAAAAGATAATAAATGTCTGGAACAAAATAAACAAATTTTTTCACAAATTAGGAAATATCTTAAAAGATAATAAATGTCTCAATAAATACATGCCGGACTTCAATCACATTGGAAAATTTTCATCCCCCGTTACGATTTTAAACAGAGCCAATAAATACTTCGAAAGGTATTTTTATCATCAGTCGAGCGTTTTCACTTGCCAAACAAAGATACGTTTGTTTATTGTTTATTCTTTCATTTTCCTGCGTTTTGATTTATTTAATTTATCATTTTTGTAAGTAAATTTTATATCATTTTAGTATTTTCTTATAACATTCCTCATTTTTTTTAAGTAATAATTAGAGTTTTGGTGATAAAGCTTTAACATACTTGAGTTAAATTCATATAGACGAAAAATTGTACTTAAAAGTAAAACAATTTGAACCTCGATTGTTTACAAGTACAAATTGTATGAAAATTTATTACAATTGTACTTGTTTTTAACACAATTTTAGTTATCTTTAGCGCAATTGTACTATATTATAACACAAATTGTTCTAAATTTTCACACAATTTGTACTACTAGTATACAATCTAAACACAAATTGTTCTACTTTTAAATATAATAATAATAATAGTTAGGTTTAATAGTAACATATAATAATAATAATAGTTAAACAGTTAAATAAGATTCAGGCAAGGCGAAGAAAATTGCTGAACATTATCATTAAAATCTCTCTATCAAACTTATTAGTATTAACTAATTTTAGTTTTGCAATTTTGATCAACTCGTCGAGCATTGGCGCCACTGTACGGCTTCTTCAAACCTGTTGCATCAAAAGGTCCTAATCAGCTTCTAAATATCTTCCTAAAATTCGGCCATTGCATAACAACTAAAATTCTATTGTCTATTTTTAATTTTGCAGGTGGTCTCCCTTAAAAATTCACAAATATTACAAATAGAACAATGGAAATAATACAAATCTATAAATAAATATCTAAACTTTCGTAAATTTTTTTTACAACTTTTTCTATTTATTATGTATGTGTGCGTATCTGACCTCTTGTTTGTTAGCCCTGAACCGTTAAAGAGTTTTTCATCGATTTAAAGGGGTGAATCACATTTGCATGCAGCCGAATGCTTTCGAAATAACAAACAAATTAATATTTAAACTAATGTAAAAATAGAACTTAAACAATAACTCTCCAAAAGAATGCCAAAAGGAAAATTTGAAGTAAAAACAAAAATCAGATACCTATATTTTTATTTCGTTACAATTTTGTACTATTTTGTTCTCATTTAGTGATTAGTAATACATTTCCTATATTGTTCCGTTATTCTTTTGTATTTGGCGGTAGAACGTGGGCTCCCCATTGTTCGTAAGTTAAATGTACGCAAACTCGTCAGCATTGATATTCTCATCTCATGTTTTATATCATTTCGATTCTTGAATGTTTTAAATTCATACAGTCCAAAGATTTTGCAATGATGAATTGTACAAACTGTAACCTCCCAATAACAATTATATCCTATCTTACAAATACTCGGTAAGTTATTGTTTTCTCTTATGATTGTTTCATCTTTTTTTTTTTCTTTGTAATATTAGTTAGTTTTTCTTTTATCAAATTTTATCAATTATTCATTTGTGATGCTGAAAATCTGTCCACATTTTATTATGCATAAGGTAGATTTTTTATATTGACCCTAACCAGAAGAAATTGCAAAAATGCAACTGACAGCCGCTATAATAGATTAAACGTGAAATTTAAATAAATTGTTAATCCTGATCGAATTTAAATTTTCTCTAAAAATATCAATTTTTTGATTAATATTTTTTGTTGCAGTTCAAATATTGGAATGGAATAATGTCAAATAGAAGAATAATTTTTATAAGTAATCGAAAATGTGTTTATCTACTGTTCCTTTCAACATTTATGGTATTTTGGTTGATGTATATGCAATTCCCCAACGAATCAACAGCATCAATAACTAATTTTGATTACAATGACAATATTGGTAAGTTCAGTAATCCTATTTATAACATAAAAATCCATAAGTTTTGTCTGTTACTAAGCAAAAAGTCACGTACGACCTAACGATAAAAAAGTTTTTAATGAAGTACACATGACCGATTTTTATAAACAAGGTTCCTTTTGCTTTTTTTTGGCACAAGTCTATTTTTGGGTTCTCATGCCTAAAATTTAGTATTTCATAACTGGTAACATAAATAGCTATTTCTTTTGGAAATTTAGTACATACTACTACTAGTATCTCACTTATCTTGTTGAAGACCGCAATAAAAAATTAAAATATAGGATAAGTTCATAGGAACCGCCGGCGCCGTGGTGGACGACGTTAAATTGAAAAAATTTCAATTGAATTAAACTCAATAACAATTAATTGATCTTACAAGTTCGTGAGAATATAATTGTTTTTATTGTATTTATTTGACTTTAATTTTAATTGAACCCTTTATTAATCACAGTGGCTTACGAGCAATAAATTTTTGTTAAATCAACTTTTACGTTTGTTGTCCAAATCTCTGAGTAATATTAATTCCATACAACATCATTTGCAAATTATATAGAAAGAATATACTGAATTTGCTAGATATGAATTGAAAAAAAAAAAAAAAATTTTTTTTTAAGAATTCTTAATTCCAACAGTTGCTGAATTTTGTGACTGTTGTAGTTTCTTATTTTTTTTGCAGTTGGTGGTTTATTTAGTACCTACTATTATTTTACTAAAAGTTTTTCTATTTTTTTGTCCCCTGAATTTAAATTTTGCGGATTCTAGAAATGAATTCCCGCCAAACCTTATTTCATATTATTTGATCAATAAAAATTTTTGCTTAAAATAAAAATCCGCCATCTGTTGCTGTCGAGATGTACCCAGTTTTGGTAACTTGATTTTTTTTTGTCCTAATTAAAGGGTTAATTAATGTAGAGGTTAAATTAGGAATATTATAATAGCTATTTATGTAACCAGTTATGAAATAAAAAGATTTACTTAACCAAGTGTGAACTTTCTAGTAAAACAAAACACATAATCTTGAAATCCAAAATTTTGAAAATTTGTAAAAATCCGAACAATACGGAATATCGTCGATATTGCACCTCTCTCAGTGGAGGAGTACCTTCAACCCAATCAAAACAACCCTAACCTAACTAAACCAACCTTTTTTATTACCTTTTAGTGGCTTTTTTACTTTGTTTTGCATTTAGCTCTTACAGTATTGAGTCTAACCTCTTTTTTTTTTATTTTTATTGACACGAATGGATTATTTGGCTTATGTAACGTTTTACGCCGTTTTGCAATTTGCAAACATTGCCAAGCGGCGTTTGGTTTAATTATAAACATTCTATATTTTTTACCTACGACAAAGAGCCAGCCTGATGCAGAACTCCCAAACCTGGAGGACCAGTGAGACGGTCAGAATAAAGTCGTTACTTCACCTGAATCGAAACCGTGAATTGAGCGTTCATAGTCAACTCGCTTGACCATTATTCTCCGACCATCTCTTTAGTTCCAAATCGACTCACTTTAACATTGTTAATATTTAGCATACAAAAAATCGTGTTTTTTCAAAATTGACATTTTGCTCATTTTTTTTTGGATTTTTGGGTTTACTTGTATATTGAAAGTCTCCTGGGTCGAAGTGGCCGCTCTTGATTGGTGGGATCCATTATAATAAATTTCTGTCTATTTTAACCCTTGTTGAGTTAATCTGTTGCTCATTAATCCAAAAAGACGTAGAAGATATTTTTCTTTTGCCTGTCACTATGGCGACTATTCTAATATTGCAACATTGGTGGCATACAAATTTCGCATGAAGTTACTTTGGTAATTTTAATTGCCATAATTTTGATTACTTAAAATATTAATTACCTCCTAATTATTTAGTATCAACACTAACAAATTAGTTATTGCAAGTTGGGTTGCATAATCCAAAATCTTACAAAAACATTTCACTGTCGATCCTTAAAAAGGTAATTTTTGCCCTGAATATTTAATCTAATATTTTTTATGTGCAAGAGGAGATTTTTAACTTTGCTGAATGGGACAGAAGAAAATGGATATATACCTAGCATATATATTTATTTTATTTGAAACAAAAACTAGCCTTTGAACCGCAACCCCTAATGAAAAGGTTGATCAAAACAGAAATCACAGTCTGTCGCAATCTGGATAAAACCTCTCCAGTTTATTTAGTCACGATGTTAATAAACCAGCTCTCAAAAAGCGAGGAAACAAGGTCGTTGATTCTGAAACAGAAAAGTAGCTTGGGGGAAACTCCAATAAAACGCAAAAGAATAATAAAGTGCTTTTAATTGATAACAAAATTTGAGAGATGTAGTCACAGATCCAATAATTGCAATATGGGCAAAACAATTCACAGTAACTAATGAAAATACGGTGTCACAATCAAAAGGTCCACCCACCTCAAATTAACAAGTTCCACAATTAATAACCACTAAAGGTTATCACAAAATTAAAAAGAAAAAGTTAAAATACTTTTGTAAAAAAGTCGACAGACACGTCCCTCCAATCGAGATGGGACGTTTGGATTTGTAGATGAAATACTGGAACCCTTGTCAGTGATCAGTAGACGACAGTTGATTTGACACTCGCTAACACAAAACACTGCTCATAGATGTATGTAGAAGCTGCTGGACCAGTGATAGGTGACGCCAAATAAAACTGGATAAAAGATTTGGTTGGTTAAGATTTGTTGTCAACACAAAAATCGGAAATAGTCGTGAACTTGCTCACTAAACTGCGTCGCCTTAGCTTAGCGCATAGCGAGTTTTCCAGTGGTCAGAGATGTTTTGGCAGAAATAAATAGAAGTCAGGCGATAGTCAGATCAACTGGCCACACAAGAATTTGGCACGATAACCATTTTGTTATTTGTTGAAACCAAACATAAACCAACCTACTTGTACGAATGCTTGAGGGGGAAATCTATATCCTTTGCGGCGTTCAGCTTATCTACACTTTCACCTCAAGTCTGCTTTTTAAATACGCATAAACGCAAATAATAAAGCAGGATCGACATGAGAAAATATTGTGAAATGAATGAAAAGTAAAACTACGTAACAAATGCAAAAATTTGTTACACATTGTCCTTTTTCATCCAAAAATGTTATGAGTTTATGTCTCATCATTTCGTCACAATCTGAAAACAAGAAGCGATATTGTAATCAATTTTTAAAAATGTCAAATATTGAGTTACGTGCGGTTGTTAAGTTTCTTAGAAAGCAACCAAAAATTGTTCAAAATATTGAACGTGAAATGAGGGCAATTTGTGGTGGCAGTTCCTCCGAGAAAATAACGACTTTATAGAACATTCATTATTTAAGCAAATTGGAGAGGCATTTGAAGTTGACTAGCGCTTTGACATGCCAAGTGACGTCACAACACAGAAAATGGTTATATAAGTTGATAATCACGATGGTCCAATCGATATTAGGAACCGAATTTTCGTTGGAGATTTATTTTGATGATCCTGATTATAAGCAGGAGTTCATGCAATAGCATTCAAAGGGTGGTTCACCACAAAAGATATTTCAAGATCTTGTTGTAGCTGGAAAGGTAATAATTCTAACATTTTGAAATTTTGAAGGAAGTAGGAAAATTTCGGTGACTTAAAAGAAGAAATTAAATTAAACCAGAGATAAAAATTTATCAAATGAAGACCTCCGCGGAAAAACGTTACAAGCAACATATTTTCTAAAAGGGTTTTTTTTATGAAAAAAGGTTCCTTATTCTATTCTTGACTATGTCAGACACCTCTGATTTAATTAACACACTTCTATCTAAGGGTGCGTTCCACTTAAAGCCCACGACGACCACGGTCGTTCGTCTGTCCAATCAAATAACCGCTCTCGATCTTTAGTCCAATCAAAGAACCACGGGGCCACGCTGCGGTCGTCGTGGGCTTTAAGTGGAACGCACCCTATGTTATACAATTCGTTTAAAATTGTGCTTAGTGGAAAAACGTTTCTTATCCGCGGAAATTAAATCGTTTTTTGTTGTTTCTCAATAATTTAAGTTTTGTTTCTTGCAACGTTCTTCCGCGGAGGTCTTCAAATGCTTAATTGTACTGCAAGATAATGCACCTGTTTACAAAGTAAGAATTGGAGCGAGATCATGAGGTTTTCAAAGAAGTGCCACATAGGCCAAATTTGGTACCCAGTGATTATTAGCAAGTTCCAAATTGGAAAGAATAACTAAAGGGCACTTTGAGAGTGATGAATCACTTCAGTCACTTACAAAAATGAGCATTTTATACACACAAAAATAATAATTATTTTAGGCTAGAGAAAAATTAATTCAAAAACCTAACAAGTGTATTGATGTTTGAAAAAATAATACTGAAAAATAAATATATAAAAAATATTCCGTTTGTCTTTTCAACTTAAAAATCTCCCCTTGTATGTAAAGTGCGCTGTTTCCGTTAAAAGAAATCAATTGTAAATTTCAACAGTAATATTGCATAAAGTTTTTCTTTATATTTTTTTTTATTCAAATCAAGATAATGTTTCTGTGTAAAAGCAATTAATCCAAAAAAAGTTAAAAAAATAAGACATGAACGATATTGAAAGAAAACAAAGAAATTTGTATTTATATATTATTGTTTTTAATTTTACTTATTATTTTGTAATTTTTTTTTTATGATTTCCAGATATTCAAAAGCTAATGAATAATTTGAGCTTCACTTCCGATAATGCTGATTCTTTTGGTAAGTTTTTTATTATTTACAATTTTGAATTATCTTGAAACATTTTTTCATCTTTATAATATTTTTTTCTGCTATTGAATAGTACATTAATAGAAATTACATTCATGCATTTGTTGTTAAGTAATGATAGTCATTACCTACTCCAAGTGTTGAGTAATGAACTTAGGGGGCGTGGTCAATTGCATTACGCTTAATATGTCACTTATTATATATTAATATGTTAAAATATAGACCTAATATGTTAAGAATTTAACTGTCATAATTTGTAATACTGTCGAATAAAATAGTTCTAGAAAGAAGTACAAAATTAAGTTTAATATGCAGTAATAGCTAGATTATAAGCCACTCATTGAATAATATACTATTATTCTCTATATAATCATATACCACTTGTTTTAAAAGAGAACTATACATTTTTTACTTTTCAGAACCAACATATTTGGTAAATAGTTTCGAATGTAAAATACCAAGCATAAATCCATTTGATCCAGAGACTTTACCATATTACCATCCTGAAAAATATGTGTCATGCCGGGAAAAACATTTACTAACTTATGTGTCAAAAAAAAATAATCAAGCAATTTTACACATTGACCAACGATATATTTCCGAATACACCGATGATGTTCTTCTCTGTTGTTATAGTTACATTACAAGAGGAGAAACAGATATGGATCTGAAGTAAGTAGCTTTTGGGTTTTTTCACTAGTCTTACTGAATAATTTCCCAGGACACTTGAAAAATAACTTACCTATATTCATACTACTACTTTTTAAATTCATTAACTTGATTTACATAATAAGTTCAATGTTTAACCTAGTTACACTTGTTTACCTTGCACTTATTATGAATGATTGTAAATAAATAAGATTTCATTAATAATAATAATTAACAAATATGCAATATAAAATTTTTTTAAATTCGGAACACTATAGTAGCAATCCATAATATTTCGCCGTCTATAATGCAGCTCCGGGCAAAACCTTTATGGCTTGATGTTTAACTGTTCCGCTTCAAATCCTCCAATCAAGTCGCATCTACAAATACGAAAACAAAATAAAAAGAATTGTTTGTTTCAGACGAGAAATGTGCGTGGAATTTCAAAACAGCGCCATTCTTACAAAACCGACTGTTTTGGTGATTTGCGTTAACGGTTACGCCGACGAAATTTATCAAAATATACATACCATAGTCATAACCAATAAGGAAATAGAAAAAAAGATGTATAAAAATAAAACTAAACGACACTTGAGTGTTTTATTTATCGGTATCGACAGCTTATCCCGACTAAATTTATACCGCTCTTTGCCAAACACGCACACATTTTTGAATGAAAACAAATTTATAGAATTTAAGGGTTACAATAAAATTAACGATAACACTTTTCCAAATTTGATAGCTATTTTGACGGGAATGAATCAAACTAGAATTTTTGAAATTTGTGATCCAACTGTGACACCCATGGACGAAAACGAAAAATGTAAATTAATTTGGAAAGATTACCGCGATTCGGGCTATATAACCAGTTACGCTGAAGACGAAGCTGACATGAATACATTCAATTTGCTTAAAAAAGGATTTAAAAATGAACCAACTGATTATTACTACAGATCTTATATTTATTCCACGGAACAGTACTTAAAATGGACTACGGTGGATGACATGAAATACTGTACAGGTCCTGAGAGTGCGGGCGAAAGAATACTTAACATCGCACGAGACTTTACTTCCACATTTAAAAACCACTCCAATTTTGGGTTCTTTTGGATGAATTCGTTTAGCCACAATGAATTAAGTTCCTCTTCGAGAATGGATACAAAAATTGTTGACTTCTTAGAAGATCTACAAAAAAACCACATTTTTGAAAATAGTATCGTGCTCTTCATCAGTGACCATGGTCTTAGATTTGGAAAATATTTATACACGCACACGGGATGGTTGGAAGAAAGGCTGCCAGCATTTTACATTTCCTTCCCAAGGTGGTTTAAAAAGAAATATCCAAAGAAGCTCACAAATTTATTGAAAAACGCCAATAAGTTAACAACTCCGTACGACTTGTACATGACTTTTCAAGAAGTTTTGGTTTTGGCTGGAAAAAACTACACGATAAAAAAAAGCGACGCTTGTCCAAACTGCAAGTCACTTTTGGAAGAAATTGAAGACGACCGTTCTTGTGAAGATGCCGCTATACCGCACCATTATTGCACCTGTCACGGTTACTTCACCATACCCACTCAAAATTTATTTGTGCAAAAGGCGGCCAATTTTATACTTAATGAAATTCATAAAAATATCTTAAAAAATGATGGCGATTTTGATTTGTGTCACCACTATAAAATTACAAAAATTATATCAGCTGGTATATCAAATTTTAAAGACGTTTCTCGTATTATGGACAGCCTGTACATTTTAATAACCTTTGAAACAGATCCAAATGCTGTTTTTCAAGGAACTGTAAGTATAACGATGAATGTATCTTCTCCAAGGTTTCAAATTGAAGGAAGTGTGAGTAGATTGGATATTTATAAGAAAAAAAGTTGGTGTGTTGGTAATACTACGCTTAAAAAATTATGCTATTGTCAAGGAACTTGGCAATATTTGTACAGTATTATTACTTCTATTAAGAAAAGTATTTCCAGTTCGTTATTTTGATTTTTTACTGTACTTACTTATATCTGTATAGAGGTATTGCATCAACGGATAATATAACTTTTATGATTTGTGCCAAAGATAGCTTAATTCCAAATGTATTATACTAACTTATACTAGCAATACATCAATGTAAACTTTTAATCAAATGGCTGTGAATTTGTAATCTCCTTAAAACTATAAATTGTGATGTTATGTACGACTACCCAGTAATTTTAATTTTTAGCTCTATTGTTAATAACTGAGAAATAAATTATTTTTATATTTTGTTAGTTCATTTTTAATTTATGTCGCATTTTGTTGCGATATCCTAATGTACAAGAAGAAAGGCCTTTGAAAGTAGTGATCAGGGGCATCCCAAAGGATATCAGCGTAAAAGATATCAAAGACGGTCAGAAGAAAAATGGTTACGACTATAGCTCGGTAGCCAAAATGAGGTGTGGTAGGGACTGTAGGCCTTATGATGAAGAATTCAAAGCACTCCAAAAATATCTTTGATGATGAGAAGATTTTCAAAGTAAATGCTACATTGCAAGACCGCAAGTTAAGTCAGTGCTACAGAGATGCCAATTTTTTGGCACACGCATAGATGCTGCAGTGTCTCTCCCAGATGCATCAAATGCAAAAGACTACTGCACCAAACCAGAAAAAAACGACCTGGAGGATCAATTGTAGTGGTCCACAACCTGCCAACTTTCTTCAAACCCCACGTAAGGGGAATGAAACCGGTATTGAGCAAAGTTTCCCAGCCCAAGAGAGCGTTGCTGAACTTTTGCTTACGTTTGCATTTTGACTAACTCAACCAACAACAGAAGAATATGAGCTAGGATTGACCTATACACTCATACGATATGATACGTCCTTCAGGCAGAGAAAACTTTTAATCAGACACGTTTTTTAGACACAGTGTACTCTAATCAGATACATCCTTCAAACATAGGTTGAATTTGACTTTCAAACAAAGTTGCATGACTCTCGCGGGGCTTTCTTTTTCTCCCCAAACTCTTTTATTTTTACCTTTTATAGGACAAGCTTATCAATCCCTCACTTAACTCTTAAATTTCTCTATGCCATCAACTCTAGTACTAGACGAAAGAGGGAAGCAAACATATACACGCAATATACTCCGCAAAAGTCAAGCATGTCTAGTCAAAATCTAAGGTAAGTCAACTCCCGTTGTCATAGAGATTAGGTTAGAAATGAAAAATCTCTATGTTGCTCAAACTGGATCTCCTTTGCATTGTCACTGTTGCCTGCTTTCAGATATAAGGTACAATCTATAATCACATGGTGTATGCAGCACCAAATATACAAATTGGTCACAAAAGTATGCATGAATTTTACATTAATCAGATACTGGTCTTCAGCCCAGGTAGAGTTAGAGTTGACTCAAGCCAAAAAGAACCGGCAAAAAGAAAAGAAATTTTTGAAGAAATTAGCTCGTGTTGTTCAGTCAATGCTTGAGATGAAGACGTGCTAGGTTGTGGATTAGACATTCAACGAAGCTTAGTTGTGTTTGTCGACATATACCGGTGGAAGTTCGAATGTATAATAAAATTAACACATGTTTCATCTTTCACCAAGACATTTGGTATTTGTCGACATTCACCGGCAAATGTTGGCATTCACTAATTTTGGTCCTTCAATACAATCTTTTAGGTATAAAATTTTGCATATTTCTAACAACAGTTGTACCCAGCAAAAGAATAATTTAGGCATATGCAGTGCACAATTTTAACAGCATAAAATTTTTTTCGTGATTTTGGGAGTAAAGTGACCACTTTACACCCGGTTTTTCGGGAGTAAAGAAGCTCTTTTCATCACACTTTGTTTGGGTACAAAAAATTTCAAAAAAACAAAAATTTTCAAAAATCATTTATTCACATATTTAATGTTTACCACACAATTATGAAAAACTTGCCTGTCTTGCGTATCTACAACGTTTTGCGGTTGTCTTCGGCAAACGTGCTTTTTGTCGTTTTCATTTTTGATCTTCAAAATATGCTCCTCTCGGCGCATAAAAAATCCTG
The DNA here is from genome assembly GCA_905340355.1 of Rhagonycha fulva. NCBI lineage: Eukaryota > Metazoa > Arthropoda > Insecta > Coleoptera > Cantharidae > Rhagonycha > Rhagonycha fulva. Next base: position 10,427,490 of record HG996559.1, read on the forward strand.
TAGGGGAGACTAGAACACGTAGATCGACTATCGTGGCTATGTAGCCTGAAATACAAAATAATGTATAAATTCGCCCCGTGAATTCGTACCGTATAAATAAATACCGCTTTTTGCTGAGTTCGATAGTACTTACCACGTGATCCATCGATATCGAATTTGCAATTTTTTTGCAACGTGTCCATGAACATCGATAGATGCGACCACAATGTCGTATTTATTGATTATTTAACGATTATTTCTTGGTTTTTAGGCATTTTTAATTGAAAACACACGACACAATACACAAACGTGCGGACTTCACGAGAGCAGAAATCAAAATAAACATGGCGCCCCAACATGGCCGCCCTCCAGGGTACCAACCAACGATCTATTATTTAACTAGATGGTGGATACAGGTAGAAATATTGAAGCCCACCATATGGTCTATTTTAGCTTGGCGTGCTTTTTGTTTGTTTACCGAGTCCCTGGATCTCATTGGTGCTTTTAAGATTGCTTATGTTTACCTGGTCCCTCAACGTCAAATTTAAATTTTCCAACCTAAATGGTTATACATATTTTTAAATTTATACCTGGTCTGTTGTAAAAAAAAGGTTGCTCATCCTTGAAGTAGGGGATTAACAAAATTTCTTTTATTTCAAAATCAATAGTTCTTGAAAAAATCTTTTAAAATAGAGGCACCACCGGTAGCGTAAACAGTAAACAAATAAAATGTAAATATAAACATGTTATGGGTGGCTTCACAACAACCAATGCTTTTTAGATAGGATGATAGGAGTCCTGTAATATAAGAGTGTAATATGGAGTGTAATATAAGATCGATGGTACCAACTGGTGCCAAGAAAAACACCATGGTTACAAATAGAAGTTGGTTTTACACTACCACGATGTCAAATAAAACGTGTTATAATTTACGAAATTTATGCAATTATTGCAAAAAAATCGTGAATTTTGTGGGGTATTATTCCCAAATTCACGAAAAGCTGTTCATAATACTCGGGCTCCAGGGTTTTTCCATCTCTCGACTATTATTCCCCTCGCCGCCTTGCGGCTCGTGTCATAAACTACGTCTCGTGACGAAAAACAACCCCTTACGCCCTCGTGATATAAACTACTATTTCTGTGTACTTTTTTCATCTGAAGCCAAGTTTGAATTCGCTTATGTTTTTCCATGTTGTTTTCAATGTTGAAAACCTATATATATCTTTTGTATATTGTACTGACCTCGACCACAAATTACATAGGAATCCGTCGAAAAGCGACGATTTTTCAAAATTAAATTTTTGGGGTGAAATAAATTCTAATCGAAAAATCTACTATTTTTGTAAAATCTGACTAAAATTTTCAAGTCGGGTTTTTTTTATTACTATAGAAAAAAGTTAGTTAGTTATAGACTTAGTTTGGTGTGTAGAGCTCAAATATTGCATTTTCTGCTGAAGGAAATGATAGAAAGTTGTTCAAAATCGCTGACAAAAGTGAAAATCTAAAAATCGAATTTTAGAACTTCAATCGACCATAAAAGTTTAATTTTAATACTTAGGGAAAAAATAAACTGCTTCAGACGAATTTTCTTATCAAAATACATAATAATCTGTCAAAAAAGCAACGGCTTTCAAAAATTAATTTTTGAGGTAAAAAAATTTTAAAAGGATTAATCTACCGTTTTTATAAAATCCGACTAAAGTATTCAAATGGTTTTTTTTCATTGTGTGCGACTTAGTTTGGTGCATAGAGTTCAATTATTGCATTTTCTGCTAGCGGAAACGATGGGAACTCGTTCAAAATTGCTGACAAAAGTGAAAATCCAAAAATTGAATTTTAGGACTTAAAACAGATAAAAATGCAAACAAGCAATCCAGTAATTTGTAAATCAAGGGCAGCTTTAGGAAATGATAAACGGAACATGTCATATTTACACATAGTATGAGAAAGTACTGTAATAAAAAAAAAAATTTGTTTTTGATTTTAACCGATTTACATTTCTGAGGTCCCGAGAGTTGAAAGAGACAATATTAAGAAAGGTTTGTGTGTTGCTCAATTTTATGTACTATCTCCCACACCAATAAAAATTTTTAGAATCAAATTTTATATTTAGGACCTACTTTAATATTGAAACATAGAGCTGGTTTTGGTTGAAATAGGTTTACAGATACTTGACAGTGGGAGTGACTCGCATGAACGGATTGACGAAATTTAACTGATTTTTTGGAAAATCTGTTTTACTTTTTGTAATTTAGGAATCGAATGATTTGTTTTGCAAAATCATACAAATAATTTTTCAAAAGATTTGCCAATCAAAAAAAACAACCTGCAAACGTAGAGATCAGAAGTGAATCTCTATTGAGTAATTACACACTCCCCATGAATATAAAAAAAATTGAGAAAAATCAGTTAATGTTACACCTAAGAAAAAGAAACCCCTCCCTCGTCCTAACTGTGTAGGGATGCCAAATGTTTTTACTTCAGTGACATCTATTCAAGATTTACTGAAAAATTAATGACCTGTGCTTCCTGTTTCAAGTGGTCACAAAATTATTGTGCAGAAGTCAACAGTAAAAACGATGAAAAATCGTATACTGCTCAAGAAAAACTATAAGAAAAAGAGTATGATCCTATTCCGTTCACTTCTAGACGATTGCCAATTGGTAATAGTGAAAGTAGGTAAAGGAGTCACCCAAGTCAAGCGATCATCCTTCCAAGTTTAGCAGAGTTACTTGACTTTTGTAATCTAACAAGAGCGAATATTTGTACTATACTATTCTGGACTCTGGATTTATTGTAGAGGGTAAGTAATCGGGCCCATTGTAGTACCTCCGGTTTTCAGATTCACCCATTCCTCTGTCACTCCCCAAAAAACTCTAGCTTTAGAATGAACTCGAGGATTTTCCAAAGCGGAAAATCCTTGTTTGTACTCCACTATTCAGCATTACCGTGAATAACTTTTTTTAATTTACATTTTTCTTATTAAAAAAGGTTCCGTTGTATCCCTCACCCGGAACAGAATGGATTTATTAACTTCTCTCCTTGGTCTTTAAAAATTAAAAAAACTCTACTGCTATTTATATGCATTATTTAAGAATTAAGACTCCGATATTTAATTGCCCGAATATTTAATTATTTGATATGAATTTGATCTTTTAATTTATGTAATTAGTCAGTGCTCTTTTACAGATTAATAATAATAAAAAGCAGTTATTTTAACTTTTGACATAATTACTACAATAAATCACGAAAAATCAACACATAACTCAATAATACATAATCGATTATTATCGAACGATAATATTCAAATTAAAAATAACGAAGCGGTAGTGTACAACAAAAAGGGATTATCTATTGCAAAACTAATCATGAAGATAATTATAGTTTCCCAAAAAAAGAAGATCACTTGAAAGGTTAATTTTTTTTACATTTTTCTATTATTTTCAAATTATTTTGAATTAGTTCTTTTGGAAATGATTTACAGATTTTTCACAAGCTATGTAAAAATTTAAAAAAAAAACTGACAGTATTGGAATAATCACCTGAAGCAAATGACAAAAATAATTCTTTTTCACCTTTTAAAGACTGCCACTAGCAGCCCAAAGATACAAATCACCAAGAAGAAGAAGCATGGGCCGACAGGAAAAAATGGCTACCGGAACTGGCAACATAGCCTAATCCTTGGAGCGAAAAAGATGCAGAAGTATTGGAAATATTGCAACAATTTTGGCGTACCTATCTTATACATAATTTGGGAATACTACAGAATTCCCAAAACAACAACGACAATTCATAATCGATACGATTTATAGGCGTGCCCTTTAGATTTCACGTTACTTCACAAACGTAATCAACCATTACCATTAAAAAAAAAACAAACAAAAGAAGTCATATTACAAACTACGAAGACTTCCTTAGCTGTGAAAAAAATGGTGAAATTTAAAAACAAGTAGAAGGGAAAAAATAATTAATTTGTTTAAAAATGCAAGGCAACAAAGAGAAGCAATTCCTATAATAAACGAATAGATTTTTATCTTCCGCCAAGATAAATTTTAAAAAATTAACAATCTTGTAACTGCCTACATTCTTACTCAGCTTATTTGGGAAAAATAATGTCAGTCATAAAATGGTGGAGGACAGTAATCTAATGAAGCACTAATCGATGCGATGATACCAATCCAATTGAATAATTCAATGTTACGTCGTATAATACCTTTTAGTTACTTACAAGAAGATCACCAGACCTGCAAATCACCGATTTGGTTCATTTTTTATGTGCGTGCATGTTGTGACTTGAAATAAAACGGATCCAAATTTTACGACCCACTTTTCAGTCACTTCCAAGAAAACGCATATGATTTCTCTCTATTTATCAGGCCACCTGTGTGCATCGCGCATACCGTAAAATCTGTAGGATGGAGCGGGCTAGCCCATTAAATATGGAAAGTACTGTCAAGTAACATTTGGCTCTCTGTTTACTCTCTGATACCGCTCTCCATCATCACAAAACATAACTCGGCCTCTTGCTTCGCACTTCTGTTTTTTTTTTCATAACATAGCTCAATCTGCGACCTTCGCCATTCTAATATCGTGTATAAACTAGATTTAATTGTCACTGTGTACACGAAAACTTGTCAGAATAGTAAACAATAAATTATCAATTATTATAAATAAATTATCAATTTGAACAGCGGGTAATTTTACGATAGAAGGATAAAACAATTGTAATTATTGTGACTTGTGATATTGTTTAACCCAGTAGCTAAATTTTAAATGCCGAATTTTAAAATTAAGTTTGTTTTAAAAATTTAAATTTAAAGAGTATTTTCAGCACCGTGTGGCTATTGCTAATTGGTAAGGTAATTTTTCTGAATTTATTATAAAAATAATGAAATAGCAGTTTATATCACAAGGACGGAAACTGATACTTTGATACTGAACTGATAAAAGTACATGTCTTAAAGTACCTTTAAATTTATTTTAAGATTGTTTAAAAACAAAATGGCGGTATGGCAGCTCTTCTAAAACTACTTCATTTTTTTGGTGACCTTCATGGGCGAACCACTGCAGGTCAGAATTTTCTGAAAATATAGTTCAAAATCTAGCGAGCATCGTAGGATTTTTTCAAAAATTGTTTTAAGTGAGAGGTAGGTACTGTCCACTCGAAAGTAACAATTTTACGATTGAAACCTCAATAAATTCTGAAAGAGCATATTTTAAATAAGGAAATTAAGGGGATTTTTAAATCGAATTTAAAAATGTCAATTTTCATAGCAAATTTTAACTTAAGTCGCTCGTGATTGGTTGATCACTGGCATTCTGTGGTGGGTACGTGTTCTTCCATGCATAATAGTCTGGCTGTTCACAATTTTCTTAGTTACTCGTACTTAATGGCGAGAAAAATAATGTTTTTTAATAGTTATTGTGCAGCATGGCAGTCCATAAGATCATTTTCAGGGGAGGGGGCAAAATAAAAAAAAATTTATTATAAAAGAATTTTAATCATTTAAAACCGAAAGTTTTAGAAAATTTTAAAAATTTGGGCTGGTGAAATATTAAATGTCTAAAAAAATGTAAGCAGCTAAGAGCCAGGGGGGAGCAGCTGACCCTTTTGCCCCCTCTAATGGACGCCCATGTTGTGCAGTAAAAATGACTGGAGGTTCTCGGAGCGAAGCTTAGAGTGCATCCAGTCAATTTTTACTTTCACAACGACCGTTCTTGTAGAATCCACACCAAAACGGGTTTTACCTCTCAATGATTCACCTTTTCCTTGACCCGTGGGCCTAAGGGTATTTTTATAATAAGTGTAGTTTTCATAAAGATTAACTCTACGCAACTTTAGCTACGCTGCGCTCCGCTACGGCCGCTTCGGGCCATGTAAATTATAAAACCAGTAAATTCAAATCTCTCGGGGACAGCACCGGCGTTTCAAATAAACTTAGTGCGGGTAAAAACATTGTTTTTAGCATTCCTCCCTTTTTTGAATTTATGCTATTTTCATTTGTACTCAAATAGTTTTTGAGAAAATTACATTTTTTTTTAATTAAGTTCAGTATGTATGGGGGTATGGAATACCCCCCAGCAATAACCAAGCAAAATAATGTTTTCTCAAAAATTTTGAAGTCATCTTGTTACTTTATTAAATTGGGTGTGCTTAATACCCCCCAACCTTCGAAGTTTCACTCCCGTTTCGTCACATCTTATTGTGTGGCTTAGCCACCTTAAATTAAATTTAAAAAATTACTTTATGATAAGGAGATAAAAAGTATTGTGTAGCTTCTATTCCTAAAATAATCTTTTAAAGTAAGCAATCGAAAAACTGGGGTGTAGAGGTAAGAATATTGAAAAGTCATTCATTGTTGGACAAAAAGACAAAATTATTTTTTGCAAAGTAGACAAAAAAGTTTAAGAAAAATAATTTGGATTATTGAATATAAAAAGCCGAAGAAAAGATGTTGGTGCAAATTTGGAGAAACAGAACAATGGAAACAGACAGCAAAGAAAACCAAAAACTTTTCCACAAAACAATGAAAAATTAAGAACTAAGAAAAAAAAGTGATACCATAGCAATAAGAGATTAAACAGAAACATACTACCAGAGGTGAGACAAATAATGGAAAAATAGAGAGAGTATTTCATAAAGTTACTAAACGATACAGAGCCCCAAACGATAAATATGAGGAGAAACCAACTTCAAGAGAAAATAGAAAAAACAGAAGAAGATGATGACGAAGAGATAACCATGGAAGAGGTGAAACAAGCCCTTATGTCAATAAAAAATGGTAAAGCCCTGGGACATGGCAGAGTGACAGTAGAAATGATAAAGAATATGAGAGTAGAAGGAATGAAACGGTTCAGGGAGATTTGTAACAAAGCACGGAGAGAAGAAGTGGTCCCAGAGAATTGCCTAACAGGGGTAATAGCCCATACACAAGAAGAATAAGAAATAGGAATAACATTACTTAGTACTGCAGTTTAGATATACGAAAAGATATTGGAGAAAACATTGAGAACATAATAAAACCAACGCTGAAAGAAGCACAGAGCGAATTTTGAAAAGATAGAAGTGCACAAGACCATATCTTTGCTGTCAAGCTAATAATACAGAATACAATAAAAAGCAAAAGAAAACTATTAATAGATCTAGAGAAAGCATTCGATCGGGTACTAAGACAAAGAGTCTGCAATACAAGCAATTAAGAGCCTTTACAAAAAAAACTCTAACTATATGTCACTACCAGAAATATGAAATCAAAGAAATTCCGAACAGAACAAGACCGAGACGAGGTGGGGCAATAAGCTCCGTACTGCTCACAATTTTTATAAATGAAATAATCAAGGGGTGCAAACAAAACATAAAAAAGCTATTGGTGGGACACAGAAATATGGAAAAAGTAGAAATATCGAAATGCGCGTTTGCTGATGATATAGTGATAATGACCGGAAGTGGAGAGGGGCTACAAAATAATTTCAGGATATGAAATGAAGATGAATGAAGACAAAACCAAAGTAATTGCGATAAAGCAAGAAATAGAAACAATAAATATGAAGATAGAAGGAGAAAACATAGAGCAAGTTAAGGAATTTAAATATCTGGGAGTGTAATACAAAGTAACGAAAAACAAGAAGAAAACATTGAAGTAAGATGCAAAATGCCACTAACATAAGATGACATGATAACATAAGATGTACAACATGGTTAGCATGTGTTTCTAAGATAAACAGAAATTTCAAAGAAGACTAAACTCGCGGTATTTAAGACCATTATTATAATTAACCAATACTAACATACGGAAGCAAAATATGAGTATAGAGTACAACATAGAAGAGTAAGATGCAGGCAAGAAAGATAAAGTGCCTGAGAGCTGTAAATGAAATAACAAGAATGGACAGAGAGAGAAATGTGAATGGGAGAAGAAAACTTGGAGGAGAGACAATAAGGCAGTAATATAAAAGGAAAGAAACAGGTACGGTGGACCAGGGACGTGCCCAACGAACTTTTTTAGGGAGGAGAAATTTCAAATTTGCAAATTTGCCAACTGAATTAATTCAAAATTGCCAACTTTTTGTAAATTTAGACATAAAAAATTGCCAAATTGACCAACTGTTGGGTTTTTTGTCAACTTTTTTCCAACTTTGGGGGGAAGCTCCCCCATGAGCACGTCTCTGCGAAGGACCACCGGAAATTTAAGATGGAGCAATTGAAAAAGTGTCGAAAAATAATGGAGTCATTACAGGAAGCAAAACAAATAGCAAGGAACAGGAAAGAGTGGACACAGTTTATAAATATAGTGTAAACAAAAATAATGTAATCTCAACACCTACGCGTACAAAAGAAAATTGATATACGATGTAACATAAGTACAAAATTGTTAATAATATGTTCCGGTACCTACTGAAATCGTTAATGTATGGCCAGGTACCACGTCTGGCAGAAGACATAAAAATTTCAGAAAATACTTATGTAAATTATATCGATAATTAATAAATTGATATCGTTCATTTTGTGAATTGTTATTAAATGAATTAATTTCTTGAGATTATGGACAAAATATTAAAGAATACAAATATATCTCTCTCCTACGTTTCGCTATATAATATTTTAAGCTTCGTCAGGAAGATATATATTGAAGTGTTCTTGGCGAGACACCTCTCAAAAGTGCGCCGGCAGCTCTCTAAAATGGGAACGCTCGAAAAATCTTTCTCAGGGTAGGTGGCTTCAGATGAAATGAAATAATCGAGTCGAAATTCACAACTTAAAATTTAATTTATTCAAAAATTAATAAAAAATTTATCACAAAGGGCTCCTTTGCAACTCACAATTTTTGAGTTTTTGAAAGTATTTGGTGTAATTGGTGTTAGCAAATACGAATGCGCTATTGTAATTGAAAAATTTAACAATCGAGAATAGCAAAATAACGCATTCGTACAAACTACGGTGTATTCGTGTTCGCAAAAAGTTTATAATATTTACAAAAATTATGTGAAATAAATTATTCAAACTTATTAAAATTACTTATTATAAATTATTCACAAAAATTTTTAATATCACACTTAACGCAAAATTTTTTATCAAAATGTTAAATAACTTTTATTTGAGTTTTAAAATACCTTGTAAAATCCATACAATTGAAGCTCCTCGTTCCATATGCAGGAATGTCGAACCATTGACCAAATTCATGTACAATCCAAAAATTATAAATCAAAACAATCGCCGCTCAACTCGGGACAGACTATTCAAAATTCCAAATCGTTGACCAAAGAACTCTTGATCATTAAAAATTAACGTCAATCCAATCTTCATAAATTCTGGTCCTTATAAGTCCAAGGACGATCTCACTGATCAAAACACTCAAATTTACGCCTTTTTCGGCGGCCAAAAATAACTCAACCAAAATGGCTCAAATGTTCGCTTTCTCACGACACTCAGTCGATTGATTCGCTTTTAAATTTTTGTCTTTCTTTCGTTAATTCTTGATAACATTTGTACTCACGACCCACCAACCATTCTTATCACGCGCTCACACTTAAAACTTTTAATAGTTCACAATGCAAAATAAATTCAAATTTTAAATGTTTTCAAATAAAATAAAATTTTCTTTGTTCGTGTTAAGAGTTACAGTAAACCTTCGTACGAGCGTCTCTTTGATAAATCGTAAAAATTAACTTAAAAATTTGAAAAGAAAACAAAATTATCAATTTCGACTCAATTTTTATCAAAAACAATGACTTTTTAAAGTCGTTTCCCGACAATATAAGATATACATATAAATAAATATTATTTTTTAAAAACGAAAATTGAAAATGAAATTATATCGATAATGTGACAATTCCAGAATAAACAAAATTTTTAAAGTAAATAAATAATTGTTTATTATTCAACGGTTAGTCAACCGAGGCGCAATATTATGGTTTGATGAGAGAGTGTAGCCATATATCAGTATGGCCTCCAAATTCTCAACTTCCTTTGAAATTGTGATTATACCTTTTGCATAATTTACAAACAAAAACTCCAAAATTCGGTAATTGAAAAACAAAATTTCAAAATAAAATTGCAAAAGTATAAAAACTTATTTTAAATGTTAGGTACTGAAATTTGTCAGTATATTACAATGAAAAAATTAATGTACATTATTGTTATGATAACATTTCAAAGTATTATATTATGAGTATAACCTTTGAATTTAATTACATTTCTTTTAATTTAGGGGTCACCCATAGACTGTTAAAGATCACCAACTGTGCCCCAACCTAAACCTATATCTCCGCAATTTACTTTCACAAAGCAATTTTTTATGGTTCAGAGTATGTACAGAAATAATGAGAAAAACATTTTTAACTAATTAAGTTCACCTGTGTTATAAATAAATAAAATATTATTTATGCAAATTTATTTTTAGTTGCTTGAAGAGAATTGCCCGTTTTTTTTGTCTAAAACTGGTCAATCTAACGGCACCATTTTTATGTAGGTATTGCAATAATATATTTGATCAAATACCTACACATAGTTTTTCTTCGAGATAGAATTAAACATTAAATGAAAAATTCATACAATCCACTATCGATTTATTGATTGAAAAACTTTTGCATTTAGTATCTGCATAAATTGATTTCAAATATTTGCGTCAAAGGAAGGTCATGTAATCATAGGAGGGGGTTTTTGAATTCCTACTATTTTGTAATACAGTCTAACTTCTAAGTAGTGCGAATGTGGTGTGATATTAATAGACGAAATGTTTGTACGCCTTCGAATTTTGCTTAACCACATCATTAAGAAATAGACGGTTTATAGTTATGCCGATCTGAATTTTACAGTGCCATGTGACTACTTAATAATAGCTCAAATTTTTTCCAAATTAATGCATTTTGCGTCATTAATTTAATTGATGGTGCATTTCCTACGTGTAAATGTTTTTTGTGTCAACTTTAATTTAAATTACAATGAACGGTTAACTTTAATGTTGTAAGTACATTAGTAATTTTTATAATAACAATTCATAATTTTGCAAAACAATTTGTGAATAGATAAATAGTTTTTTTCGATTTCTAACAATCTTACGCAGTATTTATTGTTGGTTAAATGCTTTTGATATGGAAAATCATTAAATAATTTATTTGTTGTAATAAATTATCGGCCACTTAAACAAACAACTAAAGTGAGCTTACAATGACCAGGAGCATGCCATATAAATATTATGTTAGGTCCCGTGGCGCATTTAAGGGGCTATACCACTGTACAAGCCTGAAAATTAACTAACTTTTGGACAATTTCTTTGGATTGGAAAAACATTTTGTTTACAAAACAAAATATAATAAACAGCTTTTAAAAATACATCTATTCAACAAAGGTCTTCGGGGCTTGCAGCATATCTTGAGTGAATGTGATCAGCCAGCAAAACAAATCTGCTCAATCTACATAATATAAATAGTTAAAAATGATGTACAAAAATTTAAAAATAAATTTTTTGGAAAAAAAAGTTTGATTTTTCCTCAAAAAATTTACAGAAATGTGTTAATAATTTTTACAGTTTTTAACATTTTGCAAAATTTGTATGCAGTTCTCTTCAAAGTCTCATGCAGAAGCTACAGTTAAAATTTGAAGTCAATCGTATGAAAATTGTTCGAGTTATGCTTTGAAAAACATAGTTTTGAGAAAAGGAGTTTAAAATTTCAACTACCTGATTTTATTTTTGTTAAATAAAAATTTTCAGGATTTTAATACAGTGGCAAAACCCCTTAAGAATAACATGTAAGGAGAGCCACTACCGGAACTTAAAACAAAAGTGCTGAATTTTCATTCTAATTGAGAACACAGCCTTAACAGGGTTTGGCGAAAATGTGCCGCAGGAAAAAAGGTCAAACGCAAACTGAAGCGACTTCTACTTTATTAAACTTATTAGATCAGTTTGTTATTATTTAATATAGTTGTGATTAATATTTTTAGTGTTTAAGATCCATATTTGTTAACAGTAACATTAGATTTTACTATGTAATCAATCAGCATGATGCAACAATTTGAATGACTCAGTTTTGCACCATCAAATTCCATGGTGATAAGTGATAACAAAACTGCAAGTTAAACGCTAGTTCAGTCTTAGTAATTGCATGGATTCGACTCAAAAGTTGTGTACGATTACGTTGGTTTTCTGGCATCAAAAAATATAACACTCAATTTAGTGTTATAAAGCAAAACAAAATACAAACGTTTTCTTCCAAAATCCTTTGTGGAAAAATGTTGTGTGTCAACACAACTACTAAATCGTGTTATTAGTTTTATGTTTCCCACGCCCCGTAACAGAGAGTAATCAAATGCACTCGTACCGTCAACAGAATGCTTCAAATAAGGTCGAAATTTGTATAAAAATGTCAACTTTAAGTTGAATTTTTGGCTAAAATAATCGATATTTGAAATTTATTCTTACCTTCATTTATGTTATCTATCAAATTTTGTTGAGTTTTCTTTAATAAATGTAATATCTTCTGAACCCACTTAGTATTTAAAATTGTTCTAAATGATTGCACAAGGTAAAAATGTTAAGGTTAACTTCAGTTTGTACGCGTTCTTGACTCAAATTTCTTCAGATATCATTTTCTTCTTTATTCAATATCATTTGTTCATTATTTTCATTTAAAAGACTTAATTTACGATGATCCTAAATAATCACATTAGATCGATGTAGAAAATTTCATGAACAAATTGTCGGTATTAAAACGTAAAGGCGCGTTCTCATTTTTGACTAAGAGTTAGATATGCCATTAAATAGTTGCATGTGGTCTCTCCAGGTAACATTTTTACTTGGAAAATGCCTGTAAATTGTTTGCCAGACACTGGCAATTAGATATGCCTTTAAATAATTGCATATCATCTCTCCGATAATAAGAGCGATGATCATTACCTTGCAGCTAATACGATCAACTGCAAATACAAGGTATCGGGTTTGTACAAGGTTGTTAGGTACAAGGGGTCTGGGGAAAGTTAAACTTTCTTATGAACAAGTCTCCGTGGTTTGAAAAGCACGTTAAGCCGGCGGATCCCCTTTGTTGATGAATTGCCACCATTAACAAAAAAACAGGGCTACAGGCACATCTGAAAGCTAACCTAGCAAGGTACTTAGTGGATGTAAAACAGCTATATTATAAAATCGATCTGCGGACTACTCTCCAACCCCTGGCTAGCGTGGCGAGTTATGGTCATCCCCCCCCCCAATAAACTTGATAGAAGTTTTTTTTATAATATAAATAACTTTCTCACATATTTTTCAATCTGGCTTTTTGGAGTTTTTCCCAGTGGACCTTCAGGTGAAGCAAAAAAACAGTCTCGCCTTCTCGTCTCGCAAAATTAAGCATTTGGATAAAATAAAAATTTATTTACAAGGAAGATGTAATCATTTTGTCTTTTTCTTCTTCTTCTACTTTTGGCTAGGGTCAACCCTGTTTGCCTTAAACAGCCACTGCGTTGTTTCTTTGGCATCCTTGAGCATATAAATTGCTTAACGTCTGAGAGGTAGTGTGCTAGACTTGTCTCCAGACGAGCATGTAACCCTGGTTTTTATGTTAATGATGGCAATTCATTAACCCAGAAGGACCACCGGCTTAACGTGCTTTCCGAAACACGGAGACCAGTCATAAGAAAGTTGTCCTTCTCCGGATTTGAACCCGGTACCTTGCATTCGCAGTTGATCGCGTTACTTGCAAGGCAAATGACCGTCTCCATCATTTTGTAAACTTCGATATCTTAAATGAAAAACTTGAAGTAAAAATTACTCGGATGGATCAATTTAAATACAATAATGACGTTGGCATTGAAGGTGAAATTGTTGCCACATTTCCTATGCATAATAATACAAAATAAATGAGTTAAATGACATTGATTCCAAAGTACCTCTTAGCATGCGAAGTCTGAGCGAAATTGGCAGTCTAATAAAACTGAACAAAACTAACTCCATCACTTATTATGAAACAAGTCCTAGAATGCAAATGCTTAGGTATTTTTAGCTGGACTTTGGAGTGAAATCCGGAGTGAAAAAAAATTGGGTTTTGCCAGGAACTCTAAAAGTATTTTCTATCTGCGTCTGACAGATGCGTTCAACGTTAGCATCTGACGCATACAAAGAAAAATTAAATGAAAACTGCACGGTTGTAAGAAGTAGCGATAACAGTAAAAATAACAGATTTTAATATTGAAAATTCAAAATTTTTAAGCTATTTGCATAATGTTATTCTTTCCTGTTGCATTGTAAAGAATTTCCGCTTTGGTTTAACATTAGTAATTAATTTTCTAAAGTTACTCTAATTTAAAATACAATGTTCTTTTTATTAAATGGGTTCAAATTTTTTAAAGGTCATTAACTTCCAAAAAAATACAAAAATTTAGAGTACACGAAAATATTTATTTTAAATTATTCATTTTAATAATAATAATACCTATAATATTATGTACTCGTATGTACCTAATTAAAATGTTTTACAAATTGAATAAAATTAATAAAAATATACTGTTACTCGCAAAAGTAAGCGTATAAATTTACAAGATCCAATTTTTAAAAAAATTTTATTATAATATTCCATTGTAAAGAATTCATTGTATCATTTGAAATAATTGTAATATTATAAGTGGTAATTAATAATACCTAATTTTAGTTAAAATATCGGTAGAAAAAATTACAAAAGTTGACGTGCACTCATATTTTCATGATGATATTTTTCGCCATTTTAATTATTTAATTTGTTGTAAAAATATCATATCTCCGGCATCAAGCCGTTTACGAATTGTACGCCATTTATGATTGGGTATAATTCAATCTATATCTTCCAAACTATTGATTCTACGAAAAAAAGTGAAGGAGGTTTTTTGTGTAAAATTTTATAAACTACAATTTTTCTCATTGCAATTTTCCTCGAAAAATGTATAAACTTTGATATATTTGCAAAAAACTATAATTCAACCCCCCAAAAAAAAAAACTCGTGGTTTAAATTGAAGGTACTTTCAGAATGTACTTAGAAAATCAAAGCCGAATTTTTGTGAAAATCTTTATTTTCATGTTCAAACAGTACCTACCTTTAATTTGAACCACGGGATTTTGTTAAGGGGTGTCAAAAGGTAAATTACAGTTTTTTGCAAATATCTCGAAAATTATCAATTTTTCGAGAGAATCAGTTATAAGAGAAATTGTAGTTCATACAATTTTATATCAAAAAGGTATCTACACTTTTCTCGTAGAATCAGTTGTTTGAAAGATATAGATTGAATTATATCTTATCGTAAATTGCCCACTACTCGT
This sequence comes from Rhagonycha fulva, assembly GCA_905340355.1. NCBI lineage: Eukaryota > Metazoa > Arthropoda > Insecta > Coleoptera > Cantharidae > Rhagonycha > Rhagonycha fulva. Next base: position 10,442,751 of record HG996559.1, read on the forward strand.
AAACGGCTCGATATCGGAGGTTAATTTTTTGACAACTTCTTATCAACATTATTAACTACAAAATATAAATAATTCAGCAAAAACCAAAACCGAATTTATTGATAAAACGTGGTGGGGTCTTTTGTACTTACAGCATTCTCCTGTCTGTGGAATCGACCCAATTATTTGTGCTTTTGGGCTTAGCACAATGCTAGATATTATACTAATCTTGAAAGCATGTGAGGTATGAGCACTAAAAACCAAAACCAGCAAATGTTGAAATCTGTGGTGGAAAGAAAATGGAAGGAAAATACTTGGAAAAAACTAATCAAGAACTAAATGAAGTGTACGTTGAGGACAGCATTTGTCGGGTGGGTAAAAGCGCAGAGAATTAGAAGGCTGGGCATTTGCTAAGGATAGACCGGGATAAAACACAGGGAAGTAGAAAAAGCTGGAACTAGGAAATACGGGAAGAAACGTACATACCGAAGGTCGAAAATTGAAATTGGGAGGGAAAAGCAGATAACAGAAGAGAATGAACAAACAGTTCCAAACAATCCAGAGGCCTGATAGCCATGTAGTGTTGCATTTTGCTTTATAAAATTGCAGAGGAGCTTTAGCTCTTCAAATGTCATTATAGAAAGTTGTTGATTATCACAATCCGTTTTGTCTGATTTGTCATCTCATAAGTGACGCCGAAGACCGAACAACTATGCCCTTCAACCCCACCAAATTCAGACCTATTAGGCCAGGCCAATGTTAATATCTGGAAGATCATTTTGTTGAGATAATTTTTTTCAAGTTTAATGCGTACATTTATAAATTGTATAACTTTTAACCTCTCCACTGGCGATTCAATAAAATCAATGACGTAACATAGTACGTATACTTTGTTTGGGGTTAGGGTAGCTATACGCATAGACGGTAGACGCGTTTTGATTGGTTAGTTTATTACAAGCCCAAAAAGGTTTACCAACCTAAAAACCTTATGACGTATGTATGTACTAATAGACATATACATCTGATTTGTCACAATCTCTTCCAAATGAGGCCAAATATCGAACAACTACGATTTAAACGTGCGATTATTTTCCCCCTGGGTGCGGCACAAAGTCGAATAACCACATCAACCAAGTATTACATTTTTTATGTAGATAATAATAAAAATTCATGCACTGGAAACAATTAAAATCCATAAACTATAAATATCCAGAACTATTTGCTGATACTAATTTCAGATTATTAGCCCAACGTCAAATCACAACAATAGTTGATTGAAATTAATTATTAATAACTGATATTCTAATGTTACTTCTTAATATTTCGATTAAGTCTAATGATCTCATAAAAAATTCAAAATACAATTTTGTTAAAATTGATCTATTATTTTTTATTTATATATTAACCTACCCAATATTTGAATGTTTACCTTCGCACCTCAGCTGGGATCCCTGGACCTCACGCAACTAACCAAAGCCTGAAACATTGAAATGTTTGTACATTTAAACATTTTGCAGCCCTAAAACCATGTTACAATTATGGTAATTTTGTATAAAATTAGCACAAGTGTCACATAATCTTTAGAAAACCTTGTGGGGTCCAAAAGGGGCCACAGTGTGAGGTGCGAAGGTTAATAAATCATTCAGTGACCATTTATCGAATAATATTTTTGAAATATCTTATTTTAGTAAGCGGTCTGTTAGTAACTGTTCATTTTGTCGCGAATGTTGTTTGCGACGTTGAATAATATTCGTAGGAACTGTTTTTATAAAATTAATTACATAGTAAGTAAAGGTCAATTTTTTCTGAGGCAATGGGAATTATTAAGAATTCATTATCGTTTTTTTGTGCTTATCGGTTATTTTCAAATGTAGGGGGGGGACGCTTTGGAGCGAATCCTAAAAAAAGTTTATTTTTAATTTTTGATTGATGAATATAATTTTTTACTCTGAATACGTCACTATTCGTTTAGTAATTTGCGTTTATTTACTAAATTATTTAGATCATAATCGCATTCTAATTTACAACCATCAGCGAGCACGCACCCCGGTGATGCATTAATCACCAATATCCACATAAAAACTTACACCTAAAAATTATTGAACTGAATAACATATATTTTTTTTTAACAGACACTACACAATACCAACAATTTATATTAAATTCATCACGCACAGGGGTGTTTACGTATTAGTATCCTTCTATTAAAAAACCAATATATTGACCCATAATTATGTTAAATGAAATTATTTGTTAAAGTAAAGTAACAGGTTAATCGTTAAATAACATGAAATTTGTTTACATAAATTGCAATTTCTGCCTTACAACAGACAGGTACACTAAGCAAAAGCGCTTTTAAAAATTTTCATCTCCCCCCCGCTAAATTTAGAAAAGAGCGCGTATCAAAATTAAGTGATTATTCCCCCTGTATTTCCCCGGGAACTTCTATTGCAGTAGACTTTCAAAGTTTTGTTTGGAAAATATTTTATTGATTATTATAGGATATGACGTTTAGACACCAAGTATTTTTTTTTAATATAATAATAGATACATGAATATAGTTCAAGTTCATACCATAATTCCCCGGAATTATCGTGAATCTGACCTTTAATTTTATTTTACAAATGTTTTATACAATTATTTGTGGTAATGAAGTGATAAGTGGTACTACCATTTAATAGTTGATAACTAATTAACATTTCCTATTGAATATATTTAGAGGGGGCGGGAAGTTTTTAAGGATCCTTTTATAAATTTTTAATCTTTTTGTTGGCCCAACGTCAATGAAGCAATTAATTATTTACATCTTTTATACTCCTGAATGGTCTAATTCCAGACTTGATCAAATCGAACAGTTCGATTAGAAAAATCAGTTTGATAGAAATCGGACTCAGATAATGTGTAAAAAACTGTACAAAAAAGTACTCCGTTACTTTTCTTTTAGTTGAAAATAAATATTTATTATATAATCAATTTTGTAACGAATTAAATTTACTACAAAAAAGTCAAGGTCGCTATATGCTTATCATCATTAGTTTAGGATCGGGAGGCGTTCAAAGTCGGGGATATCGAAAATCATAGCCACACGACCTGACCCATTCAACGCCAACGGTTCTTTGGCATTGAACAAAGACCTCAAAAAAATTCGTGTTGTTATTTAAAGGTATGGAAAAAACTTTTTTGAATTCTAAAAAAAATTTAAATTGCCAATAAAATTTTTGTTGTGACGCGATGTTGCTCTTTAAATTTTGAGTATTTCGAAAACCATCTATGGAACAACACAGTTGATCAATCATTTTGTCAAAAATTTTGTCTTTTTTTATTTAGGTGATTTACTCCTTTTAACTTTTTGAACTTAAATTGACTTTAGATAATGTAATTATCTTTTTTAATTGATTATAATTGATTGTGATTTAATTTGTAATGAGTTTTGACACAGATATACATTTTAATTACATTAACAAGCTCTTTCATGGTAAAACGAGCAAATTATAAAAATGTTATGTTCCACAGTATCACAGATCGGTTATCAAAGCATATTTAAAATTACAGTGAGGTCACGATAACGTGAACAAATTGATAGTAATAAAATTAATGTGGATACGTTCACGTTTTCAAAAACTTTAAATTTCTGGTGTTTTTATTTAGTATTATAGTACTATTATTATGCAAATTTGAATTTTTTGACCACGTTCCAAAGTATAAAATTGTTACTTTTTTGAATGTCTGGGATATCAAATTAAGTGTTTACGTTTTTAGGTGTTTTGAATCACCACTACTACGCTGCAAATCAAATCGTTCAAAAAATTATCACTTTTTTATATAAAAATAAATCACATCCGATAGATAATGTCAAAAACAGAACGATTATCAAGTTGAGAAAAAATGTACGACTACTAAAAGGTTAATTTATAGCTGAGAGACTAGAAATTTCTTAGGGTCAGAAAGGGGCCTTGATGTGGTTTTTCCTATGAAAGATCAGGTGTGGATCAAGTAGAGCTAACGCAGTTTAAGTTGGGACCGTGTGGACAAATTTATGCGCAGTAAATATGGAGGGAGAATTTTTCGGAAATCGGACCAATTTTTGTTTCTGCACATTATTTCCGCTGTTCCAACTTAAGAGTGCATTAACTCTAATCTGCTATAATGTAACCCGAAACTCGTTTAGGTCAAAATTTGACTGACCTAGTGGAGCTATATCGGCTTTGGTTGCCGGATGCACGCCAAATCCGGCAAGTATCAGGTGATTTGATCACCAGATGAAAACAAGATTGGGCATCTTAGAGTCCGTAGGGTCAGGGCATGCCGAATCTGGAACTTTCTGATCTCACACACACATGCCCTAAAAGGACATTCCATATATGCACATGCCATGAAGTACACTTAATCATGATCCGCCCCAGAGTATGGTATGATTTTTCTTAAAAAATTTTTAGTCGGCCAAAAGCTTACATTTACTTGGACTAACCTATGTAACTAGATTTTCTTACTCGGAAGTAAATGCATCTCATAAATCGTAGGGAACGCTCGCACAATCTCCAATACATCATTGCAAAAACATATTATACCAAAGTAGTTATGCTCCGATGATGATAATTCAAATTTTTTTACTTATATTTTCTCACACTAATGTGACTCTGAGAAAGCAAATATAAAACATAGATAATATCAAAACCGCGGTCATTCCTTAAGGTTATAATTTGAACTTATATTTTGCACTTGGTTTCGGAACGGAGGGCGACCTCAAATTTTTTAAATTTCAATCGCTTTTTTTTTCGGTTTTTAAAATTCAAAATTTTGTCAATTTTAAATTTTTGATTTTGGTTTGGTTAGGAAAAGCTTTCAGGAACTAAAATCTTAATCTTTTTTGTTGCAAAATTAGTTCTTGCTTAGTTAAAGAAAGTAAAGCACGAGTATAAAATTACATTAATTAGGTCCTGATTTGAACTAAATGAAGACCATTACATAATGACCGAGTTATTAGGGTAAATCTGTTTCAATTTATGTAATTAAGTTAAATAATTTAGTTTTAATTTAAAAGCATACTCGTATGACGTCACGTTACTATAAATGCATGAGGACAAATGTGTATAATGGTAATAACCAAGGCAAACACATTTTCCTAAAATAATTTTTAAAAACTTTTTTTACAAAATGTGACTGTAAATTTACCGCTGGCACATAAACATCCTATACAGACCTATACAATCGGACCAAAATACAAGCATGCCGTTGGCTAATTGTAAGTTTAAATTTTGAATGCTTCATTGGCACTTCTTATAATAAGAATCATTTGAAGTTTGATTCATTGATGGTTATCAGACCAAATAGATCATGCTCCACTGTAATTTATCCATTATTGGTCTCTAACCATTAACTCATCGGCATGAGTATGAAACAGAGCTCACTAATGTGAAGTTTTCATTAGAAAATAATGAATTGAGCAAAGTTTCTAGTGTCACGGAATCTTAATCTGATGAAATTGTTTTTTTGCTGATAACCCTGCATCGATGTTATGCAGCACCATTTGACTAACACACACTTCACAATAGAAGGACTTCGAAAATGCATCGATGACTTTATAACCTCAAGGCCGTTAAGTTTTTATCGCCCGCGATTTTGCATGCTTCCCGATAAATGATAGAAGGTCATCAACAACAATGGAGAGTACGTCGATACTTAAGATTTTTTTGATTATTTTTTAAAAAAGTTTAAATTGCACACCTAATGCAATAATTGAAATACATTATTATTTTATTGTTTGATTATTTTAATTGCATTGATAGAACTTGGATACCCACAATTAAATTTAATTATTTTACTATTACCTTGGCCATAGTGAATAGTAGATCTTATCAAAATTTGAAAAACTGAAGGCGTAATTCCCACGTATGGTTTTCTAGCTACAGCGAACAACGAATGAAATTCGACCAAGTTTAATTCATCGTTTGCTGTAGTCTGTTGTGGCGACAATTCAGTCAATAAAAAACCAGGGTACAGACACATTAAAAAGGCAAGCCTAGCAAGATACCTATAGGATGTAAAGCTATAATGCTGTATCCTCAAAAAATCATTTGCCAAGGAAACTTGACACTAGACAAAGAGGAGAAATCCTACTCAAAAGTGGAAGAAGAAGAGAACCTTGGGGAGTATAGATCTAAAGGTCATAGGTAGAAATCTCAGTCGCATTCAAATTTATCGTTACGAACCGGACTACCTAATTCTGAGGGAAAACGGACAAGTTGGCACTGAAAACTCGACATTAAAATATCAAATTTTTAAGACCATTTCCGTCGAATTATGTTGAAATCACAGCAAAAATCACGGGCAAATGACAGGATACTATTATTAAGTAGTAAATAGGGGGTCTCCATTTGCGTTGTTTCGACGTTTGTTGTGATAAATACATACAGTCGGAAATCTAATATGCATCGGTGTGATTCAATTTGCGTCTTTTCATATAAGATGAATCTAATTTGGCATTGTATATGTTTATAATATAACAACTCAAATTTAACAAAAATGATGAAATCAAAAAAACTAACAGTTTATTATTTTCAATTCTAAGATTAGAGAGTTGAACCACATTTAGATGGACCTACAATTTAATGTTAAATCCGAAGGTCAAAGGCCTGAGGGTTATATCAATAACTAAATTTTAGAAAAACAAAACCATAACTTTTTCTGAAGAAAAGACGTGGTTTTACCATGCGGCAAAAAAGTACCAAGTGACATCACGGCGGCGAGGAAATGAAACTTTAATTATGTTTGGTCAGGAAGTACATGAATAAACATAATTAATCTTGTTATCGAAATATTTATTTGATATCCTTTAGTATTAATATGTACCAGAAAAAAATTTAAAAAAATATTTTTAAAATGACATCAGAATCAGTTATGCAACAACATAACCGTTCTCTGTGTATAACTAGGGAAGAGTGTGGAGGAATGCAACGCAAAAGGAATAGGACATAATATAAAATTTAGTAGAAGTTTTAAACATTTAGAAATGTGGTAATTTTGTATCTATTGTGTCGGATGTGGTTGTTTGACCTTAGGTCTCACTCGTTCATAAAAATCTCGTTAATCCATTCATGACCGTTACTAATAGATCTCAGTGAAAAATCTTTTTTGGGTAGGATTTTCATAAAACCCGGTTTTAGTGCTATAAGGAACTCACGTGCAAAATTTCATACTCGTAGTCTGACTCACCGGTTTAGGCTGTGCGTTGGCCCGAGTGGGTATCTCGTTAATCTATTCATGCGCATTCACCTAATCACCTGATGGGTGAAAAATCTTTTTTGGATAGTAAATCCGTAAAACCCGTTCTTACTGCTCACCTACGGCATATAAAAAACCCGAATGCAAAATTTACTTTACTTTCAAAAATTAGGCTTTTCAAAATTTTGAAAATTTTTAATACTTTTCAAAATTCCAAATATCGAGAAGCAACAGGTAGATTTAAATTGCAATCTGAGCTATTGTATTGTTTTGGATGGTGCTTGGTACTTCCAAACAAAAATTTAGATACAACCTAATTAGCAAAATTTTGATGTATTGTTTTAAAATGTCAAAATGTTTCTTATAAAGCTGAATTAAATGAACCGTAGAATAACTTGAACATCAAAAATTATTCGCAATACGCGTATTTTCGTGCGCATACTCCGTATCATTGATATTTTCATCCCATAACGTCTACATCTATCACCAGTTAGTAATAGTTTTTAATCAAAACTTCTTCAGGAATTTTATACCCCGTCTTTTCTGAAATTTAAACCATGGTTAGAGGCTTCAGTTAACCTTCTTAAAATGTAACCATCTACTTTATTTAACCCCTAAGAAAAAATATGTAGGTAAGTTATTTTAAATTAGTAATTTTTTCATTTATATTTTGCAACCTTCAACAGAATTAATTATAATCACCTTATAAAGGTGACCATTAGGTGTTGCTCGTTAATCATAAAATAATGCAATTACTGTGACACGTGTACTTATTTGTTAATTTGAAAACAAGCTATTTCACGCATCATTGCAATTAAGGATACCGAATAATTTATTTTTCATTACTTTGGCAATTTCCAAATTTTTCGAAAATTCCCAATTTTGCAAAAATGTAAACAATGCGGGTTTTTTTTTGTAATTTTAACCGCAGCCACGTGCAGTTTCAAGTTTCCAAAATTAAAGTAAATTATTTTAATCGTTTTCGCCAAACTGCTATCCTAAAAACTTTTAATTTGCTTTACCACGCCGCGTCCGCCATAAAAAATTTTTATTACTGACAGACTTCCTATTCGTTGCTGTAGTTTAGAAAATTTAATTAAATTTTCGTAATGGCCCATAACATAAACCCTTAAAATGCTGAAAACTGCTTTCGTAATATTTTACCATTAAACATTTTTTGCAATTATTGAAACAATTTATTCTTAATCGAACCAAAAATTGCTCTACGTTAATCTCCAGTTTATTAGGGGGGTATGGTGGTAACTAAATTTTGCAAGATGCGCGGGATTATACTGTAAAATCGTTTAAGTTTGAAAGATCATTAATAATCTTCTTTCATAAAAAAACTACTTATTAGGATATTTTTAGAAACACTTACAAGTTACGCCGTAATTTATTGTGGTGTTAGTGGTTTCCTTTATCTCCACAGTACTATTCAACAACTTCCTTGCAAAATGCTTTAGAAAATAATATTTTATTTGTTGTCTTACTTCTTGTGGGAGTAAATATAATATAAACTCCGCATCAGCACACCCTGCTTGGTTCCATGAGTTTTTTTTATATTAATGACCTGGTTCTTTGTGATACTAAAATTAATTTGATATTTCTTGCGTGTGATGAAAAATAATTCTTCGTCGTTACTGTAAATTTATTGTATCTAAAAGCAGGAGCGTAGGTCATAAAATAAAAAAAAATTCTTACTTTACTCCCGTGCAAAATGCCACTTTTACTCCCGCAGCATAAAAGCGAGAAAAAATGAGGAAGTCATGTAACTACTGGATTAAGAGTAAAAAATAGCTGAGTTAAAGTCAGACTGGCAGCTTGGAGTGTACTCAATTATTGAACATTTGGGGCCAACCTCTAGCCAGTTTTTGATTTACGTAGAAAATTCATTGGATTATAATTTTAAGCATATAATACCTCACTGCAGATTAGTAATATGTATATTTCTTTTGATTTCAGTATCATCCAATGACCATAATCTTCACCAAGCCATGTTAAAACGAACGAAAATTAGCACAATTAAACGTACTTATCTCTACATTCTTTTTGTATTCGGTTTGTTAGTATTCTGGATGTTTTATTTACAAACACCCAGAAAACCCAATCAAGCTGAATTATCTGTTACTCTGGAATACACTCTAAATGTAGGTAAGTAAAAAAACGTTATTTTATTATTTTGACTTTTGTTTGACAAGAGAAAAAATTTTGAGACTCTGCATAACCCAGTCTACGTCAGGCGTAACGTCTGAAAGTGGTGAATTTTTAGATGTTTTGTTTTGCCCAAAACTCAAAATATACTTCGTCTTTGGACTTCGATTGCACTTAAACGACCAAACCCAGGATTGTGCAAATGTGAAATGTCAAAATTTAAAAACACAACAAGTAAACAACTGTCGGTTTGAATTCCGTATATAGGCGTTTCAATTTAAGATTGTAGCGCCGCCAGCGGCCATGTTGGTACTAGAGGTGAAGAGGCAATTAATAAATAAATGAATGAATTGACCATGATATTACAAACAAACAAACAGCAGATAAGATATCTATCATATTAAAAACATAATCAGTACACAACTGTGCACTTATGCCAAATAAAATTGATGGTAAACAACCATTCCAGCGCATTACCTCTAGTACAAAACTTGCCACCAGATAGCGTATCGCTTCTCTTGAAACGCCTATAAAACCTGTTGGAGTGTTGGATTACCAAAATGATCAATGGCAAAAAAGAAACTTTTCGTTGTTCTGTCTTCTCATATGTCACTTTTTATTTGACGTAAATCCCGTTATTCCGAACTATTTCTTAAAATCATGTTAGAGCAATCATGTTAGAGTGTAATTTCTTGTGAAAGGCAGAGGTATGGCCATTTATATGCAGTAGATATACGTGAAAATCGAGTCGGTACTGCCATCCACCAAAAAGTCCACGCTATACACGGAAAAAATATTGGAGTAGTACGCATGTTGCTCAGAGGAAATGTAAACTGGTTAAAAAAGGTTATTTAAAAATAATTTTTTCGGAAAAATGGCTGAAAGGTACAAGATGTGTAAAAAATTGAACCGTTTGCAAGTTTTGGTTCGCAAATTTAGCTAGGGAGTCAAAAAAGGGTCTTTCAAAAAAAATTTGGGAAAAAGTTATCAAATACCCAAAGAGCAGTTCGAAACACTGATTCTAAAAAAAGGGGGCTCCTGTGGGTTTTGCCCTAGGATTGTCGGTCTAGGACGTTTCGGCGCAGCCGATTCGGCGCGACCGTTTCGGCGCAGCCGGTTCGGCGCGAAGACGGTTCGGCGCGAGCCGGTTCGGCGCGAGGCCAGTTCGGCGCGAGGCGGTTCGGCGCGAAGACGGTTCGGCGCGAGAACGGTTCGGCGCAAAGACGGTTTGGCGCGAGCCGGTTCGGCGCGAGAACGGTTCGGCGCAAGGCGGTTCGGCGCGAGGCCGATTCGGCGCAAACCAAATGCAAGGGGTTTGAACCCCCAAACTCCCCCCCCCCTTATATAATGCTCTGTATTAACATTCTATTAGATAAAAACAAAAATAACAATAAAAAAAAGTTTACGATTATACAAAAACCCCAATTCTAGATTAAAAACTGCCGGCTTTCTAGTATTTCCTCAACCCCCCCCCTTGAGCACGTCTCTGTTGCAATTTGTTTTTGTACTAAAAATAAACTTCAATCAATTTATTATATATTTTCCATTTTGTCTGATGACCTTTTGCCATCTTTCTGGTAACGATTCCACGCTCATAGAACTTCTAGTCTTTATCAGAAAAAAACTTAACCAAGTGCGATTAAAGTCAAACTCAAATGATTATTTTGTAACTATTAGATGAATAGTTGTATCTTTTTGTATCTAATGTCTGCCTGACTAAAATTCAAAGAAAAAAATTAAATGTTTGTAATTATTTGCACCAAAAAGTCTTCGCGCCGAACTGGTTTGCGCCAAAATGGGCTTGCGCCGAAAAACCCTTGCGCCCAACCGGCTCGCGCCGAAAAGTCTTCGCGCCGAACTGGCTCGCGCCGAAATGGCCTTGCGCCAAAACAGTTTCGCGCCGAAACGGTCTTGCGCCGAACCGGCTTGCGCCGAACCGGCTTGCGCCGAAATGGGCTTGCGCCGAACCGGCTCGCGCCGAACCGGCCGCGCCGAAACGGTCGCGCCGAACCGGCTGCGCCGAAACGTCCCATCCCGTAGGATTGTGGTGTTGGCTTGTTACGTTACAGACCGAAATAAAATATTTTTACACTATTTGTCACTTTTTTCAAAATTTCTGTACACTTTTCTTCACTTTTTTTGCAAATTTACACACTTTTTTTACTCACTTCTTGCTTAGAACTCTGTGGCAACTCTGAAGTGTTTTTCTTTCTTTGGAGCACTTTCACCAGCTTCAATCTAGTATTTTGATTGTTCGACGCATGTTTTGACACAAAAATTTATTTTGGCATCTCCAACCTGCTCTTTGATAATATGTTCAATCCTTAAATTCTATTTTTTTATTCTATTCTAAAAGTCTATTTTTATTCAATGTAAATATTGCCTTTACCTTTTGAATTCAGACTATTATTATACCCTGGTGTAATAGAATCGTGTGGGGTTAGCTATTAATAGGATTAAATGCAATGTATTGCCCTTTATACTGTTTAATCAATATTTCAATTTTCGTAATTATTTTTTGTTGTTTCAGATCCAAAGCTGCTTGTGAATCTTACCTTAGCTTCTTTTCACTTCAATAATTCAAGTAAGTATTAAAAGAATCGATATTGATTAAAAATAAATTATTAAACACGTTACAAAAAGTGTTATGACAATGAGAAAAGTGGGCGAATCACAGCTGACAATGCTTTTATATCTCTTTAGCACGATTTAATTTTGAAACATAAATAATTCATACGCTCAACTTTGCTTTTGTTATAATATATCGTGTGTAATATACTTAATATAAAATTGTTAGCTTTTGAAAACAGAATAAAAATAAATTATTTTATAAGCTTTCAGCAATAGATTTTTGCCTTTTTTCGATATCGTCTTTCTTCTCGGTCTTTTTACCTTGGTATACTATACTATAACTATACCAGGTGTTGCTCAAACTTCCAAAAGGTTTGCGTATCTGATATTAGGATAACTGCACCGGTAATGGACACCCCAACGAAATTAACACAAAATTCAATATAATATTAACACGAAGCTCAATATATTTGCTCAATTTAGTGTACGCGGCATAGAGGGTCCATTATTAGTGCAGTGTCCATTACTGGCACAGTAACTAATCAAAAGTTATCAAAACTTATTTTCCAGCTCACAAATATATCCTGCATAGTTCGAAGTGCAAGATTCCTAACCTAGATCCATTTGTTGAAGAAATTTTACCTTTCTACAGCCCAAAAAAATATTGGAAGTGCTATGACAAACATTTGCTAACGAATATATCAAAATCTGGGAATACGGCAACTTTATACATAGACCAGCGATATGTCAAGGAATATGACCACATAAATTATTGTTGTTACAGTTACATTACACGAGGAGCTACAGATTTAATGTTAAAGTAAGTAAATTTATATTAAATTATCATAATGCGCAAAAATTAAGGGATAAAGGAAATTGCTCTTTGTAATAATATTTTCAACTAAGATCAGTGGTCCTCACTAAGTACAAAACTTTATTTTAACATATACCGGGCGACTCACCTTACACCCGAACATTGGAGATTGATATGGTAAATTAGTTTTCTTAAGATTCTTCTTTTCACTGTATGATAAAAATGAAAGTGGTATCAATCGAAGAAATCTCCTTTCTCTTTATTTATAAATCTTTTTAATGTTTGTTAAAAATGCTAAAATTAAGTCATCGTTGTTATTAAATCAAGCCTGCTTTGGAAAACAATCGTCTACAATTTACAAATTAAATTTGATTATGTTGGTCGCTCACAGTAAAGATGGAGAACCTAATGCCCATCATCCTTGCCCTAATAACTATCTGGTCCAGATAAAATAAAAGAAAATATTTTGAAAAGGATCGACCTTAGAATACGTTCGGAACCTGAAGATCTTCCTCAAAGATTAAAGTAAATTTTATGGTGAATGTATGAACATTTACTTAGTCTGTCCACCGGACCACTCGTAGATCAACAGGGCAAGTGGTTCAAATTTGAAATATTTGTGCTTCAATGTAATCGTTCAGAGTTTTTTTATTACGGATCGTTTTTGCCGATTATTACCATGGCCCCTTATGACAGTTTGCCAGCTAACTTCAACGGAACAATGTATCGTGAGTATGATTCATTCATACAAAGGAACGTAGATGTTTCACGGCTTGGTATTATGATTTACTGAAAAACTGAAGAAGGCGCCACTCTGATATATCACCCTGCGTGAGATGTTAAAAGGAAGGGGGCTAACGTAGCACATCAGAGAGAATTACGTAAGCTTACCTCACGCGCTAAAACTGAATGCAATATGTCGTTTTGGATCTTACAGCTCGATCCTCTTTTTAGAAGGAGTAATCTCTGAAGCAAAACATAACCCTGTGCGGCCGAATGATTAGTTTACATCGGCTTATCCTGGTATCTTCTGATACTCATATTTCTTAATTTATTGTTAAAATACCAAAACTTGGACTAAACTTAAAATTAGTGCGGCTGAAGGCCTCTTAAAATTAATTATATTATTAACAAACTGACATATGTGCCGCAGAAACAATAAATATGACTAAGCGAGAAGAAGAAAAACTAAGATCATTCGAGGGAAGACTGTTGAGAGCGATTATGGGTCTAAATTAGACTGAAGAAAATGAGTACAGACAAAGAACAAACATTGAGGTAATGGAAATTCTGGGTGATGAAGATATTGTGAAACAAATGAAAGCACAGATAATCCGATGGCTAGGACATATCACAAGAAAAGAACCACACCGAACAACCATTATGGGAGTAACAAGCTGGAAAAAGAAATGCAAAAACTGAATGGAATGGAGAAAAATAGTGAAGGAGGCAAAAACACACGCGAGACTTTGAACAACAAAGAAGAGAACAAGATGAGTAATTTACCTCAATAAATGAATTTATTCATTTAACATAACAAACTGAGATTTATTCCAAATATTAACTATAAAATAGTCTATGAAATTAACTGCAGGAATTGACTATAAACTACATAAGTACTTTAATTGACTACCAAATAACTCATTATAAACGATTATAATTTACTCGAATGATTGCCGCACTAATCATCACGCGAACTGTTAATTTTTAATTTAACTTTTAATTAACGTAACTATTTTGTACCCGAACCCCAAGACATCTGCGTCAACTTTTTTTAGGAGTTCTTTCCACTTTTCTTTTTGGTTTTTTTGAATGGCCTTTCTCAGTTGTTCCTTTGCCTGTGCATCTTCTTTTCTATGCATTCCTTGTATTATTCTTATGGGCGCTACGCAATTTTGTCGCAGGTCTGTCACTTCGCCATTCCAGCAATACACCCTTTTCTTATGTGTGGTTGTCTTTCTGGGCATCCATACGTCACAAATATCTTGTAATGCTTTTATGAGACCTTCCGGCGTCCAGGTCGAGTTGATCCACTTTGGGTCTTCTGTAGCAGTTTTAACTTGATTTGCCTGCAGTTTTCTGGTTGACCATCTCCGTGGTGGTATGGAGGTATTTTTACATTCTCCAAACTCATATTCAATATCTATGATCACTTTGGCTCTCTTTATTCAGCACATGCCAACTCGCCAAGTATCTTGTAAGATTCTTTAGATATCCTAATTTCCTGCTGCGTTACACTAATGTATTGTAGACGATAACTCGCCAGCATTAATTCATTTTAGGTTAGTTAACTTTCTAGAAGATCAACGGTTGATTGGATCAACGGATCACCTGATCAACGGATCAATTGATCAACGTCTAAAACTCTATAAAGCTTGAATAAATTAAAAAACTTAACAAAACGCATTTAGCATTAATTCCAACACATTTCAACTTACCAAGTGACAAGAATTTAAAAGAAATGGCAGAACAACATCGTAGTTCTAGAACTTTAGATATGACAAATATCAATCGCGGAGTGTATTTAGTGAAAATACCAAAACATGTTGCTGAGCAGTGGAAGAAAGCACCAAGTGATGCCGAGGTGGCAAAATTCTGCATTACACAAACTCCTGGTAACAAACCAGATATTTCTTTAATCTTGTCAGAATCTCTTGTAAAGGATAAGAACCACAACATTTCTAAGAAATACAACCTAGTGTCAAAAGACATTTCCATATCAACTTCTGGAATTTTGTCCAAATTCACCCCCACGAACCCAGATGGATCAAAATCCGATCATACAAAATTTGCTATGCTAGGCCAAGTCACCCAAAAATTCGAATGTAGGCCTTCGTTGGATAAATTAAAATTGAAAACGAAGAAATTTCCAGCGGCGTCAATCTATAAATCGGTTGAATTGGACAAAACTGCACTTGCCTGCAAGCCGCTTTCTCAACACCAATCGAACTTGGACTACAGGGAAATGAAGAACGAAGAATGTAAAAACATAAAGATAGAAAAAGAAAAGGTTGCAGAAATTCTGTTTGCTGCTTTTCAAGAGCACCAATTTTACAGTTTCATAGATTTGGTTAACATAACCAAACAACCTGTAGCATATCTTAAAGAAATTTTGAGGGAATATTGCACCTACAATATGGTATTCCCTAACAAAAACACATGGGAGCTTAAAGCCGAATATCGCCATTATTCATAATCATAAGCGGTTCTTGATCAGAAGAATAAAACTGATGATTATAAAAATAACTTTGTTTTTATTAATTACTAACGAATTAAGTTATTTCAATTTATAAAATTGAAAATTATTAGGTGTAATAATTTAATTAATTACACTTGAAATATCTATGACTTTTTTGATTATTATTTTTAATAAATTTTTATTGCAATTTTAAACAAGATTTGGTCTTATATATTTTTAGTTTTTTCTTAAGATTACTGAGCTAGCTAGAGCAAACGAGTGGAATCCGCTATTTGAGATAAGATTTTCCTCATTTGATTTCATACATTTTTAATAGTATCTCAAAAGTGGAGGGCAATATATTATATTATATAGAATAGCTAGAAAACTATTCTATGAACGGGTAGCTAGCCGGTGGATCTCTTTTTAGCTGTATAAAACGCTATAATAATAGTAGTTTATATCACTAGGGCGATAAAGGGACTCTTTTCATCCCTGAGGTCGACAGCTTATGAGACGAGCCGCGCAGCGGCGAGTGAATAACCGACCGAAGGGTGAAAACCTTTATCGCCCGAGTGATATAATATAAAAGTATATTATACTATCGATAGATGGCGTGAAGATCGCAAGTTATTTGTCAAGTTATTAACAACATAAGCGAAAAACAGTAGTTCACCCGAACGGATGAACCCGTTCGGGCAGGTACCCGAACAAAGACTGTTTTTATAAGTCCTAGGACCTTATAAAGTTAGGTTTTTATAGTCCTAGGACATAATAAAACTTAGGTTTATGTTCGGGTTGGTCCCCCTTGAGGTGACCTTTTGAGAAAAGACACTCTTTATAGTTCTCAAAACAGGTACGTAAAGAGGTCATTTATAATCTGGAATAACGAAAAATATTATAAATATTGACGAACGCGGTTCATTAGTTGAAAATCAGAGATATTCAGGACACGTCAGCATAGGATTTTTTTTCTTTCACTTATTCCCGGAATACTGTGATCTATCGAGCTAGAAATGGCTTTATTGATATGATTTATGGTAAAACTGTAAATATGACTTAAATTTTGAAACATAATTTAAAACTTGAAATTGTCTGCTTGAAAATCAAATGATAATAATTGAAGACTGAACTTTTATTACCACAATTACAACAAAAAAATTGACCAAAGAATGTACACAGAGATAACGTCACGCTTGGGTGTTGTTAATACGTTAATAACTCTGCAAGTTGTAAGATTTTTATGGTAACTGCAACATCTTTAAATTTCTTCAGAATAACATCATTACAAATTATTCCATAGCAACCGCTTACATTATTAACTTAAATGAGATGACATAATTAATTTTACTACAAGAATTCTAAATATAAGGTGGTATTGAAAACTATTTAAACGACAAAATCTAAACTAAAAATACAGGACGGTTCAAAATTTATGAGCACCTACGATTTTAATTTATAAAGGGAGGATCGAAAAATCGGGTAACGTTTTTGCAAAACTTCTAGTCTAGATGTTTAAACCGCAATGGGTTAGTGATTATGATTTTAAAATAAAGATAGATGGGAAAGGAATCCGTACACTTGAGGAAGTTGAAATATCTTTACATGATTGGCAGAAACTTGATTTACTAGAAACCCATCAAACAGAACTGCCCTAAAGCCACAAAGTTTGTAAGATTCCTTCAGAGAAAATTCAGATCTGGCTGGAACTGAAGTTTGGGTCGACCGCATCAATCACAACGGGAAGTTTGAAAAGCATTTTATTTTGACTTTTTTTTTCTATGTATTTCTTTTATCATTTTACACTATTCCGGTATACGGATATCTCCGTATTTGATTGAACAAGATTATAGGTATTTTTAACTTTACAAAAATGACTTATTCACGAATCTTAGTGAGGATCGCTGTTTTAAAATGGGACCCTATCAATATTATTGACCTCTAACTATTTTCATTTCTTTAACTGATGTAACGGAATTTCCAAATTTAACATAAATTTTTATTTTTTTAGTCAAGGAGAATGTACAAAATTTAAGGAACCAGTTACTCTGACAGACGGTACAGTATTAGTAACCTGCCTAAACGACAACAACGACCCGATTTACAAAAACGTTCATTCGGTTGTATTAATAAATAAATCTATAGAAGAAAAAATTATTAAAAATAATAAAGATTCAAATGAACAAAAATTAAGTGTCTTATTTGTCGGAATAGATAGTATTTCACGACTAAATTTACTTCGATCGTTACCTAAAACGCACGCTTACTTACACTCTAACGATTGGATCGAATTTCAAGCCTATAACAAAATTAATGATAATACGTTTCCAAATTTAATGGCCGTTTTAACAGGTCGGAATGAAACTATGGCTTTCAACATTTGCAATCCAAGAGCTCTTGGTCCTTTGGATAAGTGCAACTTCATCTGGTATGACTATCGAAAACTCGGATTTATAACAGGTTATGCCGAAGACGTAGCCGAAATTAATACGTTTAATTACTTGAAAAAGGGGTTTGTTCATCCGCCGACGGATTATTACTTTAGAACGTATATTTTGGCATCCGAACGTTATTTAAATTCAGTAAACGTCGAAGGGGTCAAGTACTGTACGGGGCCAGAAACTTCTGGAGAGAGAATTTTTAATGTGGCTAAAGATTTTACAACGACATTCAAAAACAATTCAAATTTTGGATTTTTTTGGATGAATTCCTACAGTCATAACGAATTAAATTCGGTCTCAAGAATGGATGATAGAGTAGTTAATTTTTTAAGTTATATTAACGAAACCAAAGCTATCGAAAATAGTATAGTCATTTTTATTAGTGATCATGGATTTAGATTCGGGAATGTTACTTACACATACACCGGATGGTTAGAAGAGAGATTGCCATATTTTTATATGTCCGTACCAAATTGGTTTAAGGAAAAGTATTCTCAGAAATACAAGAATCTACTTATAAATACCAAAAGACTGACTACTCCTTACGATTTGCACATGACTCTACAAGATATTATAGTATTATCTGGACGAAATTATACGCCAAAAGTTTGCGATGGTTCGCCCAAATGTAAATCTCTTTTTGAAGAAATTGATTTTGAACGGAGTTGCGAAGATGCTGCTATTCCGATGCACTGGTGTACCTGTAACGGATATTTAACTGTTTCTCCACACTCTCTAATCGCACAGGAAGCTGCCAAGTTTTTAATCGCTGAGGTTCATAGAAATATTTTAAATTTTGGCGGCGATTTTAACTTGTGTTATGAGTATGAATTACATTCAATTTTATCTGCCCGAGTGTCGGATACCATTAATGTCACTTCATTCGAAAATTCTTATTTCATAATCACCATTGAAACTAAACCGGAAGCGGTTTTTCAAGCAACTGTTAGTTTTAATTTAAATGTCTCTACGCCAATGTTTAAAATGTTTAAATTGGAAGGAAGCATAAGCAGATTGGATTTATACAAACCAAATAGTGGATGTACCGATGAAGGTACTTTAAAAATGTATTGCAGTTGTCAAGGTTCCTTCAAACATATTTTCAACGTTATGAAAAATCGCTTTATCAATTTTTTTTGATATTTTCTTACCATTGTGATTTTAGAGTAGTTGGTTTGCCACCCTTACGATTTTTGATTTTGCAAAATCGAGGGGCTGCTGTAATTTTATGATTTTTTGTATATTTTTATAATATAAACCATAATCATCTCAGGTCAAGTCGTACCAACCGTAAAATAAGTTAAAAGTTCCTTGTGGTCATTTATAGGGCTGAGAGCGATATCTAAATTTCGAAATCGAATATCGATAAAAAGTCCCAGCCCTAGTCATTTACTTTCATTTAAAAATGTTAATAAAAATCAAAAATCGTTGGTATGGAATATTAGTTAAGTGAAAATTAAAGTGTCCTTATGTTGATTGAAATTTAAAATATTTATTGAGTTATTTAAATATATTGTGTTATTATTTACGATGTTGTATAAATTGACTGATGGACAATAATAATAGTGGCAACTTATACTCCAAATATGAAGTACCTACACTTTTAAAATATTTTTTATAAAGTTACCATTACCATTAAAATTAATTAGAACTTTAAGTAAATAGTCATCGAGCACATGTTTTTGCTCAAATACTCTAAAGTGTAAATCAGGAAATGGGGGAAAAACCGGTCTTTCCTGTCACGTTGTTATTCCGTTTTGTTTTATACTTTATACTTACAATATTTAATTTGTTGAGTTTACAAATTTATAGTATATTTAATTGATTAACAATTAATAATTTACTTACAAGAATTGTACTTTTTTATAAAGAATATGCGGTCACTATGTTGACTAAAAGATTTTTTTGTTTGTTAATGTTAATAGTTTTATAAGAATAAATGAAATTTTTCTTTGTTGTGCAGTTTTATTTATTCTCCAGATACAGACCAAAGGAATAGTAAATCGCTTGTTGCCATTATACAAGATTAACTCCAATGAGAAGGGGGTAATGCCATTATTGACATTATATCTTTCACTTAGCTTCTCTTTTATTGGACTCGGGATCAGTGTAAACTTAATTATTAAATAATATTAGGTATAATTGAAATAAAAGTAGTAAATCAGAAAACTGCAAAAAAGACATCTGGTTAAAGGGTTTTTAAACCGTTTAGTTAACTTTGTAACCTAACAGGTATAATTGTGAACCTAAACCATCCGGGGACCCACTCAAACACACCCAAAAAATTTCATCAAAATCGGTTCCGCCGTTGAGGAGCAGTTCAATAACACACAGACGTACAGAAGAATTATATAATATATTGTAATGGAATGCCATATTTTATAAAATTTAAGTTTCCACAATTAAAATTTCATTTAGTAATAATTTTCGTTTTTGAATCTTTTTTGGAGTTTAATTGGACGAACGAATTGTAACCTGTTTGTTTTTCAATTTTGTACAGATGTAGGTACATGCAGAGACGGAATCTTTATGGTTGGGAAATTGTCCTAAAACCTGAAAGTTAAATAAATCAAAAATAGAAAAACGTTGCAATTTAGTTTAATTTATTTTTCTTAAAAATTGTTTGTTTACTTACCTTTAATAAAATAAAGTGGTGCGAAGGTAGCATACGATCGTTGATACGTTTTTAAAATGTGAAGTGGTGTTCATAGTAATTTAAAACTTGGTGATTTTGAAATTTTAATTTGGCATGAAGAATTTCAAATTTGGCTGGCGAATTGAACCAATCGGCGTAAGACATGATTTTCCAAAATCCAAAAATTGACAGGAAGTGAGATTGGTGAGGGAAGGAGTTAGTTGCTGAATCGCTGAGCGAGCAGGGAGTCGTCAACTCAACGACCTGGCATTGAATTTTCTAATGTCTGGAAAATTTATGAATTTTGCAATTAATTTGCAGTAATTTTATGCAACTGAAATTTAGTTATTGTGAGTGCCATGAAGAATTTGTGTTATGGAATTAATCATGAATTATGGAGAATTTAAGCAAGATTTACCTGTTCGTTGTAACATGAGGTCGTCCATTTTGTTAATTCGTGGATGCAGGATATTCAAAAGTCAATCCTCTATTTTTGAAGCCATCAGTTTGGTAATTATATATGACAGCTCTACAGGCCTAGAAGGCCCATGGCTTTTCCCTGCTTACCTAACCTATCTTGCTAGCTTTGCGTGTGTGACGCAGCCGTATTTACGGTAATGACGTCGACACAAACATCAGGGATCACCACAGAGTGTGGATGTTCACCGGAAGGCCGAGCCAAGAAATTCTGTGCAATCCGCGATTTGAACCCAGAATTTTCGCTCCATACTCAACCAGCGATCACATCACTCCACTGCTGTAGCTAGTTTGGTAATTACTATTTGAATTATTTATTCACACTATTTCAACGATTGCAATTGATATTTCGACGAAATGCAAGCGACCATCTTTGAGGTTAATTACGTTCAGTTTAAAAAAGTTGAATTTCAGCATGCGTGTGATGAACGGATTGTCGCACTTAATTAATTAAATTCACCAGTGGAACTATTATAATCACTAATTCGGTTTATTTGATTGAGAAGATTAATTTTTTTCACGTGTTTGAAATCGTAATGTATTGGGTGCGCGCGATACATTTACTACTGACTGTTTGATAACCGGGTTTTTAAAGCTACCAACAATTTGAACTACCATATGCGGCGCCAGATTTAAAAATTAAAACAATTTTTTTATTTTGTGTACAATTTATTTCAGATATTTGTATAAATTTATTGAAACGTTTAATTATCTTACAAATTGTAGATAATATTTTACAATTAAATTTGGTGTTTCAAATTAATTATGAATACAAAGTTCGTCAAATTAAATTATTGTTCATTCCCTGCATTTTTGTTTTATTTTTAATTGTGGAAAATTTAAAAATCTCTCTTGAACTCACTCCTTGGGAGAGGCTCGAATTGCAAACTCCGATCAAGACAGCACGGACCTTAAAGAGTTGTTCGTCAGAACACGAAAATATTTTCCAGTTATAACGGTCAAAAAGAGGGTAGTTTATTTGGTATAAAAAGAAAGAGATGTCAGAAAACCGAAACACAACAAAAAAAAAACAATAAAGAATTTGCTGTTTGATTTCGGAAAGGGCATTTGCCTATAACAAATAGACTATAGTGAATTTCAAATGAGCTGTTCTTTTCAACAAAAGTGTTGAAAAGTTTGAATGTTTTGATTTGAATTGTTTCTGTTGTTTTCTGCAAAGTTATCGCAGAAAATTGTAATAAGGCATCGTGAATAAATAGTACGTTTCGAAAAATTTATTGAAAAAATGATTTGAAATTGAAATTTTTTTTTAATTCTGAAGGCATAATTAATGATTATGGCTATAAACGCGAGAAAATAAGATTAATTTTACCTACCTGATTGATTTGAAGATTGACGCATCCTGAGCCAAATAGCGATTTGGATCAAATATCAGTTCGAATTGGGTTGAAAATCTACAAAATTTTAGCACGGTAGGAGCACAACACATCATTACGAGTAGCCATTAGATAAGAGAACATTTGGTGAGCGATTTTGTTTTCGGGTTTTTATTTGTAAAATTTATTCAGGTTCACACATTTACACTTTGATATCGGAAGGGAGACCAATTGTTTCAGTTTTTGATTACCAAAACACCATTATTACACTTTTAAATACTCAAAAATTTTGTAAATGAGTAATTATTTTGAGTTGATTAACCATTTCATATTTAGTTAATTAAAAGTTCAGCGTTTTTAAAACTTTATTGTTTTTTTAATGAGTTTTTCCGTTTATTATAAAAAAGGCAAATTTGAACCACGAACCCTCGGAAAGATATTTTCAGGGTTTACCGTAGATGCCAGCTGGTCGGGTAAGCAAAACGAGATTTCACAGCGAGATCATCGCAATATAAAGAAGATGATTCAGATAAATTAATTAAGTAAAATTATGTCAGCGGAAAACTAATAATGTAAATTACCCCTCCTTATATTGCTACAGAATTCGGAATGAGTACCGGATTTTAAAAATTTTCTATTGAAATTATGGTAGATGAAGGTTTGAAAAATATCAAATACACTTGAGTGCAACTGAATTGACCTATTTCACACTTTTAAACTTTAAATGCATTGTTTTCTGCAAATCAACCATGAAATTAAAAAAAACAAATAAGTTGTTTGATCGACTGTTTAATCACCTTTAAACTGGGTTCAATTTATTGAAATTTCTTTCATCTTCCGATAGGAAAAGTTCAAAAATAAAATGCATTTAAAAAAATCCACATATTGCAATTTACCTAAAACATGGTTTTCTTAAACAAATGCATGAGACAGTACCACTTGGAATATCAAGCAAATATTACAAATTGATTTTGTTTTCAAGAGATGGTAGGGAGTAATGGTCATATGAGTTGACTACGAACGCTCAATACCCGGTTTGAATCCGGGTGAAGTAACAACTTTATTCTGGCCGTCTCGTTGGTCTTCCAAGTTGAGAGTTCTACGTCGGGCTGGCTCCTTGTCGCAGGTGGCAAGTTATGGTTAGAAACTCTTTGTTAATAGGGGGCCTATGTCCTAGATTAATAAAGGCACTAAAGAAATATATAACGTTACACCTCTAAAGGCCCATTTAAACGACAAAGCGTTTGACTCGCGATTTGCCTTAATTGCAGCACATGATAAATCATAAATAAATTGAAAAAAATTATGAAAAGTAGGTAAAAACATCTACGCCCTTCGTGAACAAGAGAAATATTTTGTTTTACAGCACGAAACAAAAGTGCGAAATTTTGTTTGAACTTTCGGCTGTCACCACCGTCTTCGCAACGCAAGAATTGAATTGATGCGCGAGGCAGACTCAAGTCAAATTTGCGTCGTCTAAACACGCCTTAAAAATTCGAGCAAACTCAAAGAGGCATTGCCTTGAGAATGAAGAATAAACCAAACTTTCTGGGAAACATCGGACTACAATTACTATAAATATTTTTCGACATTTTTTTCTACATTTTGACATGAGATTGTTTGATTTGCTCCGGTTGCTGCATCCTGTTGACGGTACGTGCGCTTTAAATAAAATAAAATATTTATAGCAAGTGATTCGTTCAGGCCTCGCTCTTTCTTCAAAACATCGATAAACTTCCAATTAAAAGAGTGGTTGGGTTGTCAAAAGTTGTCATTCTTCCACAGAATTATTTGTTTTGGTGCCGGATTTTCAGAATTTTATATTCCAGAAGTAAACTTGTCGCAAGTGGACTTTGAGAGTTTTAAAATTAAAGAAATTCTTTAAAATTTTACAAAATAGATAACAAAACAGAGTCTGATCAGCAAGAAAAAAAATCATAGCTTATGCTTAAACACAAGGTTTAATTTGCATGGTGTCACTTGTTAATGTGTAGCTGATCTTTAATACAACCGCCAATTCATCTATAAAATCGTTAATATTTCGGTAATTTATGTACAAATTATGAGCAGATGATTTTTAATTATTCCATTTAATTACAATTCAGCACTATAAAAGTTTAATTTATTTTCATTATCTAACCCACGGTAATCTTTAGTAATATCAAAACAAAGAAACTTTTAAATTAAAGTATTTACTACTTAAAACAATAAAGTAAATAGTGTTAGTACCATCGACACACTGCCAAGTTAATGATCATTAAGAACCCTTTCAGATAAATTTCATGACTTGGATTTGGAAAATACTCAAATTATCGTTTATTCCGTTATTTAATTTATCGCACTGATTTAAAAAAAATGTTGATGATCGTTAATTTTCAGTTTATCGATGGTATAATCTACGTTACGCTAGGCTAACCAAACAACACTAATCCAGTATCTTACGCCTAAGAATTATTAAGTAACTGTATAAAATTGTTGAATTTTCTAATACTTCTAAACTTAATAACTTTATAATAAATAATAATTTTATGAATAAAATTCATAAATTTTGCAGTAAACTTTGGTAGTACTGTTCGTTTTTTCATTTCATGGGAATCACAAAAAAGGCACAAACTTGGTCGTAAATAACCAAAGTATTAACGATTTATAGCCGCATTGGCAATTATATAAAAGACTTGTGGCCGTTTTCACCGACAAATTCCTAACGTTAAGTATTTCCTAAAGTATGAATGAATCATAATTTATAACCAAAATGCAGTCGCTAAGAAACACCTAGTACTTTAGGAAATACTTAACGTTAGGAAATTGTCGGTTAAAACAGCCATTACTTTGTTCTAACAGCCACACATCAAAGAGTGTCACCATAGAAATTATTCATCTAGAGAACGGTTCTGACGAGAAAAATATACCGCCATTTACTCTTTCATTAAAGTTGCTATGTAGCATGATTTTTCGACTTGAGTATTTTGTTTCACTACAATTTCTGTTTCTTTATATCGATATGCAAGGTACATATTATTAGATATGACGTCATAATATATTTCTCATTATGATGATAAAGTATACACGACACCTTATGATAGATGGTAAATACAAACAGTAGTTCTCAATTTAAATTAATTTCTTGAAGAATTTTTTTTAAATGTAGCGAAAGAAATACTGAAGGTTAAGTTACGTAAGCGTAAGGCAGGGAAGATAATTGAATATTACTAATTTTAATTAAGTTTTTAATTTAACGTACCGTTCACATCTTCCTTAAATATTTATCATTATTAATTTCAATGATTTTTTTTATTAAGTGTCTCTAGATTTATTCTAATATATTTAATTTTGGAATAAAAATCCAATTTAAAATTCATTAAATTTTCAGTATAATTTAGATAGATATTGAAAATCTCCATCGGTTGCAGGAACGAAATTGTCACTAAAACTATTTTTTTTATATTGCGAGAAAATAAGCTTTAAATGTGTTTCCTTTTCCAAAATAGAGATCTTCAGTATAATTGCTAAAATATTTAACTTTTTATTTTTAACTTACTTTTATTTTAAAAAATTATTAAAATTCGTGAATCGTCAGCTATAGGCTCCCCTTGTAAGAATAAAAATAATGTTTACCCCTATAAAAATAATAGGATAGATTTATAATTCACATAAACGTATTGAAGAAAAACAGATTGTTAGAACAATCCAGAAGCTTTTACCGATTCGGGGATAGGTAGCTACTAGGGTCCCGAAAATACAAATTTTACGATTGAAACCTCGAACTTTTCTGGAAGAGTATATATCAAATAAGAGAATTAACTATGACGGAATGCCTTAAATGCACCTGTTTTTTTAAAAATCGAATTTAAAAAAGTTCGATTTTCACTGCAAATTTGAAGGTAAATCGCTCGTGATTGGTGAATCAATGCATTCTGTTGTCGGTACGCGTGCAGTTATGCATAATAGTGTTGCACTTGACAAATTTTTAGGACCAAAATTACTTCAGAAAAAGGTTACTTAAATTTAACGAACGGTAGTTACTTTTTCGCGTGGATCCTACTCGTGCCATGGTGGTTTTCATCAAAATTGACCCTACGACACTCATTTTAAAAATACCCCTAGGCCCGTGGATTAAGGAAAATGGTGGATCTTTGAGGGGTGAAACTCGTTTGAGTGGATTCTAAACGCAGGGTGGTTGTGCAAAGAAAAATCGATTTAAAGCACCCCTCGCTGCGCTCGGGCGCTTTAAGCCATTTTTCTTGCACATTTACTATTCGGAAAGGTGGTTGTACAAGGAAAAATGGCTTAAAGCGCCCGAGCGCAGCGACACACACAGTATTGAATACTAGTAGTATGTAACACATTTAGTATTGAAAACCATGATTTTCGCTCGACGTGCACTGGTAAAGTATCCCAATGCAAGTGTCGCTCCGGTTATCCCCGCTCTGCGCAAAGCTAAGACCAGTTCAAACTACACGGACTGTCAATAGAATGCATTGATTCACCAATCCCGAGCGACTTTGCTTAAAATTTACTGTGAAAATCGAAGTTTTTAAATTTGATTTTTGAAAAAACAGGTGCATTTAAGGCATTCTGTCATAGTTAATTCTCTTATTTAATATTTGCTTATTCAGAATTCATCAAGGTTTTAATTGTAAA
The DNA here is from genome assembly GCA_905340355.1 of Rhagonycha fulva. Lineage (NCBI taxonomy): Eukaryota > Metazoa > Arthropoda > Insecta > Coleoptera > Cantharidae > Rhagonycha > Rhagonycha fulva. The sequence continues at coordinate 10,470,196 of HG996559.1, forward strand.
ATTTGTATTTTCGGGACCTCGATAGCTACCTGCAACCCCGATTCTCCTGTGGAATAATTAATTAATTATAATTAAAGTAGGTACTTATAAAACCATCGCTTGCCCTTTCTGTTTTAACCTTACCCAATTTAGTCCGAAAAGAAAAAGAAGATCTAGAAGATGATATCTTCTGATGATAAGTCAGAAAATTGGTCACTGGAAAAAAGTCAGAAAATCACTGATTTGTTAAAACTTCCTCTCTAGATGCCTTTTTTGATTCAGACGTTGACGAAAATCATTTCGACAGTATTGTCTCCCAATTGGAGACAACTCTCAATAACAATAGTTGTTTGGGGTGGTTACCAAAAACATATTATTAATTTGTTTCCGGTAATACACTTCTCATTGTAGGTGTTGCATACAAAAATGTTTTTTTTCTTTAATTTTTATGAAAATGGGTTGCATATTTGGCGTGACAAAACTTATTACATGTAAAAATAAAGCGAATATGGAATAAGAGTGAAACTTGTTAACATATTTACCGTATACATACGACATTCTGCAATACATTACCTTATTTAAAAAAATTTTAATTAAATTGAAACTTCGTTTTAGGATTTAATTATTAAACATCTTGGTGTTTAATACTGATGAGCTAATGATTTACAAGGTTTACAATAATTACCTGCAAATTATTAAAACAATACGAATACCTTTAAGTGATAGTTAAAGAAAGAAATCAGTCATTCTTATCGAACTTCCCACACAGACATCAAATGTATCGAACTACATAAAATTGTTTAATTTATTATTCTCTCGTAGAATATCCGTGGTTATTTTTCAAGGTTTGACTTATTTTAAGTGTAATAGCAACTTGCCATCTTGTATCAATTTTTATTAGTGATAACGTAATTTAAATGTAAGTACCTATCAAATTTTTTATTATGTTATTTTTTAAATTTACATAGTTTTATTTAAAATTTATTTAGTTATTTAAAAAATATATAAATCTTTCTGAATCATATATTCTACTATTTTCTATTATAAGAACAATTGCATTCATCTTTTACATGACCGACATGGACAAATGTCATTGTCAAAAACAATTGACCTTGGCGTACCTGTGCGTGCGCCGCCATCTTGAATATACTAGCATAAACCAGGAAAACGCTACTTTCTCATATATCTCCATTCCAACGCAAATTTTGGTGAAAGTAGCTTTAACAAATTTTGTAGATCAGAAAATTTCTTATAAGTTTCGTATTTATAATTTTTCTTTATCTTTAATATTACCCGAGTTATAAAGTTGTTAAAATGAGTAGGTATAAATTAACAAAACACAGTAAAATGCACAACTAAGTTTTCTTTTTCGTGAGTACCTCGTTTCCGGTGCAATTTCGAGAAATATTTATTAACGTAATTTTTATAAAGCATAAACTTTCACAAAAATTGTTTAACGTTTTTATCTCTAATCCATCGGAAACAGGTAAAGAATTGAAACAGCGGTATGTAGTTTTGAGCTGTGTATTGAGGTTGCGATCGTAATTATTCTGGTAGTTTCAATTCACTGAAATAACATTGACGTAACATAAATTATTTTAAATTTGAAATTTTGAAAAAACAGCGCGCACAGGTGCACCTAACTGAAAATCGTGAATTTTTTACGTTAATCTTTACGTTTATACGGATTCTAACCGGTGTGTGACTACCACTGAAGCACATGAATGGACTAACGAGATTTCCGCTACCGACCAATCACTCACTGACCAAAATAAATAACAAATAATCTAAGCTCTTACTTTTTTTTATTATCTATCAGAGCTTACGTTATTTGCTCTTATTTTAAAAATAAATTTGTGGTTGGTGAGTAAGCGGTCGATTCTTCTTGAAAACTTCAACATAGCTCTCTCAGTCGAAAAAAACCTATCGCACCGCTCTCGCGCGACCTTCTAATAAAAAAAATTTTCTTTTTAAAAATTATTTTCTTCTTTCTAAAAGAAATAAAAAAACAAGAAAACATTTTGCTGCACTCAAATTTTATTATTAGGTACCTACTAATGCAAAAATTTACATTCAATTTCGCCAACCACAAAACCGCGACCTTCCAACAACGTGGGTCGCTCGCGAGTCCCTCTCAAAAACCAAAAATTTCGCTACCTTGGCTATCACACCAGGGACGTCACAATTTAAATTTACAAAATAAAATAAAAACATAAAAATTATAATTATAAAATTACGCATAAAAAATAATATGACAATATTACGCATAAAAAATAATATGACAATATTTATTAAATCATTTACTATTTATTATAATAAATATTTCAATCAAATTCTACAAAAAGTGTACAAAAATTCTACACACTTGTGCACTAAAATTTCACTGTGACTTACCCCTCCGGAAATAAAATGACAATTCAGCTTTAAAGCATATAAATTGAAAAAATTCAGTGCGCCATATAACCCCAGTTTCCAAGCAGCAATTACATACTTTAATTTAACATAATTATTCAAAAATAAAAATAAAGTGGGTACTTAGTTAATTAAAAAAAAACTTATTTTATTGCTTTTTTCTTATTTTTTAACATGAAAAGGCTTTGGATTAGGAGTATGATAGCTACGTCACCAATAATAATAGAGTTATAAATTCGGTTTATTAAGATTCCACTGTACATACATAATATTATTATTTGTTTCTGGTTTGTAGCAAATATATGGTGTTTATTCGTAGCAAAAAAAATGTACAAATCGGATAACCTTATTAAAATTGTAGATAGCTAAGAGAAATCAAGCTTTTTATTTAAATTTAAAAAATTACTAAATTATGAAACAAACATGCAGTGAGAATAGTCAGTCCATACTTTAATTTCAAATAGTTATTCAGCAAATATGCAGCGTCAACATTTGTAGTAAATTTGGATCGTGTGTAGACGTCGTCGTAGACTAATTTTATTGCAGGTAAGTTCCTATCTATTTCTATTTCATAATTTTTTTTGGCTTTTAATTTTTTGTAAAATTTTTTAAATTAAATTTCAAATTACAAATCCGACTATTTTAACCATAACTGCGAATTTTTATCCTTGTATTGTTATGTTATCTCAAACCGTAGGTAGTTACTGAAACGAAATATAATTTACATTTTAATTAGTGACTTTAAGGAGTGAGGTCATTTGATTTTGATAATAGGCAAATAAATTCCGTAATAATAATTTTTTACTATTGAAACTACTACTAATTTCCTGACTATAAAAGGCCTACATACAGATCCGGATAAACTTTTTTGGAACCTACATGTTTAGGGCCCTTTCAGTAGTTTTATCCAAATGAACGACGATAAAAAATAGGTCATCTACAACAATCTTCCATACAATGCGCACTAAGCAAGGTGAAATAGTGATAATGGTTGCCGGGCCCTATTTTGGATTGTATCTTATCGGGGGCCCGAACCTCAAACTTCACTAGGATATCCGCCACTGCCCACAAAAGTTATTGCTTCAAATAAAAACGAACAAGCAATGTTTCATCACCACTTGAATTTGAACCCAAAAAAAATTTTGTTCATTTGTTATTTTGTTGTGCTTTTATTATAGAAATCTGTGGAGAACCTGAGTTATCAGATCCCCATGAAAATAAACTCATAAAGTTTTGTAATATTTACAAAAAAATATATTTTTTGATTCCTCCTAAAAGCTACTCTATACTGATGAGATAAAGCTAGAAATATGAACAACATAATTAAAATTAGATTTTAATACAAAATTACTTCGCAATTTTTATTTAAAAAAAATTTGCATATTGATAACCCTGAATTTTTATCTACTAAATATTAATTTAATAATTTGCAACTAATTAATTTTAGAAGGTAATTAAACAACATTAAAAAAAATTGGGTGCAACACTTTTCCGTTATTTTATATAACGTTTTCAACGTTTATGCTCAAAAATGTCAAATGTACGTGTTGAAACGTCGGTAGAGCCAGTCCTGAACAACAGGTTAATTATTCATGTTTCAAATTTCGTGCATACATTTTCTATTGAAATCGGCTAATCAAAGGAAGTGCAATTATTGTTATTGAAATAGAAATAAAAAAATCTTGTTTACCTTTACCTAATTATTATAAAATTCAATGATTGATGACATTCAAGGTTTACAATGTAGAACTTAATACTTCAATGTAACATACACAATAATTATCCTAATCTACTCGTGCGCGTCATAATCTTTCCTAAATTGGGGAAATAAACTAATAATGATACCTAATAAAAACTAATAGAAAAAATTAAAAATTTAAAACTTTCATCGCATTATAGAACGAAAGTTTGTTTGCAGAGTACAAATGCTTTTAAAACAAATATTTTAATTGAAATGTGTGGGTTCTGGTTCACACATTAAGTTCAACTACTTCGGTTGATAAAAACCACATTGAAAAAATAAGTGCAGAAAAATACCCAAGTGTTTGTTTTCGTAAGTTTTTACATTTATTGTAAGTAAAACATAACATAATTTAGTTTTGCATAATTAAGCTTTTAATGTGATCAAAATTTGAAAATCTGACTTTCTTTACAAAAAAATGCACTAATTCCAAATATTATGAATATTTAAACAGAATTTTGTTTAGATAATTGTGATGTAAAGAACCCGTGGCGTCAATGCAAATTAGTAGTATTATCTACCATAAATTATTGCGTATAATGTAAAGTTTATTACAACAATGAAAAAAATATGCATTAGGTATTTTATAATCATTACTGTCAAAAAGTAAGGCCGCATTTACAATGAAGTGGGGTCTTTTTGCCTTGCTTGGCTAGAAATCTGGCAAGAGCCAATCAAAATGAAGAATTTTTAATCGCTTTCTACCAAAGCAACGCAAGACCCCACTTCATTGTAAATGCGGCTTAAGACACTCGAAAAGTCCAGATCCCCATACGTAAATGTGTACATTTACCAGTCAATGTGTACATGTTCCACGGGTGTTGGTAAAAGTGCGTTTAATAATTTAGAAAACTATCGTTATATAAAACTTTTAAACTTTGCTTGCATTGTAAAATCTTCTACTATTTTAACCTCTCAATTAAGAATTTAAGAATTGAAAATCAATATTTGAAAACGATAAAACAAAAGAATCGATTAACACGCAATTGGTGCTGCAATAAAGATTAATTTAATTATACAGTTTTTAATTTTTAAATAAGTTTAATAATATTAATTTAAAAGTAAGTGGGTATTACAAATTATAATTTCGATTACAAAAATTTAATTAAATAAAATAGATACATATTTAGGAGTATTTATTTTGCATCAAAATTCTAGCGTTCCACTACCAAGTTAACCTTACACCAGTTTTCTTCTACTTTTCAGAGGTTTAAGTTCTGTTCCGTGTAAGAAAACTACAGTGAAATTAGTTATAAGGAGCATCACTTGAAAACTTGCAGGTCGATAATATTTTCTACATCGTAAGCGTAATTTTAACAAATTTTAGATTTTATTGCCTAATTTATTAAGTTTTTTCATTTGCAAAAAGTTAGTTTTTTAATTCAAAAAAGTTCGATTCAGCACAACCTTTTTTTAACCTGCAAGGGGGAGAAAATCTCGTCAGAGACACCGCTGTAATATGTAAAAGTAATGTCAAACTTCACTGACTAAAACCTCCTCCCTCCCCAAAGTCCGTCTTAACCGCAAGTAAACCACCGTTGGGTATTACTTTTACAACTAAAGGGCTGTATGTCCAATTTCAGAGACGACTAACTGATCCTTTGCTGCACGATTTTCCATGTTCCCATATTTTTTTGCTTTAATCCTTACAGGGATTTCCTATTAGATGTTTTTTAAGAACAACAAAAATCAGTCGCTACCCATCTGTATTCTCACTTCGCGCTACTATCTCAACAGACCGACTCGGCAACGCTAACTGCCAAATCTGTGTCCATCCACCGTAGTTGTCGCTATGACGATCCTTCTCACACGTGGCCGCTAAATGAAAACCCAGCACCGCCAGCATCTCTTGGATTTATCGATCCCTTTATAATCTGACATTTGATTCCCGTAGGCTCGACACCTTATACACGTAGTAACCATGATCACAGTGCACACATTTAACCCCATTTTAATTACAAGAGTAACCATCAGGGACTCCTCTGCCTTGCTTCTTGGAACTTGGGTTTTTCTGGATGCTGTTCTCAAGGATCTCAAAATAATCAGTCTCTTTATGCCCACAACCCTCGAGACCTTTTCTATAATTTCTTCCTTGGCCAACAGCAAATCAATATCTTTAATTTTGACCATGATCTTCTGTTTAGATCTTTGATTTTTTTACCTTCTGGGTTTTTCCCAGTTTATCTTGTAATGAATGGGAAACTTTGGTTGCCGTGCCTCATTACAATAAGCGTGAGCGTCTAACTTTCTGAATTGCTTCCCCGGATTTTTGCTTCCGTTGGATTGTATTGTTAATTGCCCGTAAAACTTCTATGTAGTTAAAACTTAAGTCTCATCTCAAACAATCATTACCGGAGGCCTCCTGCTCAAAAAAATTCTTCAATTTCGTAACACTTCTTTTTTCCTGATGTGTTAGCTTTCATTCGGGAGTATATCATGTAAGTTTTCTGTTGAGTTCAATAAAATTATACAAGATTACCAACTTAGTAATAAGAAAGTTTCTGCGAGTTTGCCAAATGCCAAGTTTTAAATAATCTTAAACCGATTTCCCGAATTATCATCTTGAGTTGCAGTGATAGCTCGCTTTTCTATTACTTAACGCCTGAACTTTGACCAATAAAATTGGATTTTGAACCCTTTTTCTCTTTCTTTACAGCACTTATCCGTCCACTTCTGAACGTTGACGTCAGACGGATTGGCGAATAGTCTACAGATCAATTTTTAAACTATAGTTGTTTTATATCTAGTAAGTAGCTTGCTATGCTAGCTTTTAAATGTGTCTGCAGCTCTATTTTTTGTTAATGATGGCAATTCATCAACTTAGGAGGATTGCCGGGTTAACATACCTTCCAAAGCACGAAAACTTGGTGATAAGAATTTTAGACTCTCTTCCAGCTTGCACCTAATACCTCGCATTCGCAGTTGATCGCAATAGCTGCAAGGCAATGATTGTCTCAAGTTTTGGAACATGAAGCCACATTTGCAAAAACAACATAATGGCTGAGTTTGAAAAATTTTGCAGCTTAATATTGAGCAGAGAAGGTACGCTAGGATATCGGAAGTTGTACAATAAAAATGATCTAACAGTGAGAAAAACTATTTAAAGAGGTTTTCAAGAAATGAAGAAAAGGAAACAACATGATTAAAGTGGGACATCGAAGAATTATAATAAACGATTATCAATTTGGGTGAAATAATAAATAAGATAGAAGAGTAACTCAAAAAATTAGGTATCTACAAATTATCAGAAACAAGTGAAAATATTGAGGGTGGACGAAATGACCTGAGAATACTGGATAGTTGGATTTGGAGTAGAAATCAAAGAAAGAGCAAAATGAATAATATAGAACAGAAATAGAAATTAAAAAAAATAAAATTTTCATGAAAAAAATAATGACGATGTTGATCAACTTGAAAACAAAAAATATCGACATTTATTAAGGTTATTCCATGTATCAAAAAATGAAGGCTTGAAAGAAGTAAAAAATTAAAATTTAGGATGAAATCTAGAAAGAAACAATCAAAATAATCTTATTATAATGGGTGACTTTAATGAAAGAATAGAAAACAATGGAATACGTCCATAAAGTCGAAATTTCCGCAGAAATTGAAAAGTTTAAAATCGATTATTTACTAAACTAACGATAAAATATGACATTCTTCCGTATATAAAACGATTCATTTTAATGTTATCTATTAAATTCTGTTGAGTTTTCTTTAATAAATATAATATCTTTGAGTCCCGCTTATGTAACTAAAACCAAAAATTGTTTTCTAACACTAACCTAAGCTTTACTGGTAGATCTCATTTTTTTGTACTCAAACCTAGGTGTTTTGTGCTCCCGTTTCTACAAAATAAAATAAGTTTGACACCAGGCTCCCAAACGTCTTGGCGCCCAAAGGTCCGGCCCCGGTTAGTGAGTTTACGCACTAAAAAACGCTTAAAAGTGTCGCTTCTTATTAATATCATAAATATTTTTTGATAAAACTGTAAATAATGTAATTGTGTGGTAAGAAAAGAGCTGAAAAAAAAACATACAAAATCAGAAAGTGCAGTTTAAAATTGATTGTTAATAAATATATTACGTTTGAACCTTCTAAATTGTATGTATTAGGTTTGTAGCGCTATTGATTTGCAAAACATTGAATTGATAATAATTGAAGAACCAGTATTAATACTTAAAATCCATCTGCAGTATTTCACATACATTTAAAAGTTTTAAAACGTATTCCTGAACCTTTCTCTAAAAGGAAAATGCAGTCACCGTTAAACCGATGAAACCAAATCCCCAAATCTACAGATTTTATTCACATATTTGTAATATATTATCAATTTTACTTAGCGGTTTTCGAGAATAAGTGATTATTTTATATTACTTTAGTAAATATTTACTAAATTTAATTGAAAAAAATATTTGGACCGTGTTAACCAAAAAGTGACCAAACAACAATTTTCGTGCATCTTCAACATCAGCTTTTTCACTGGTCCAGTTGTAGTATCATGTGCAACCTTTAATTTATAACAAGATCTACAATTTTTAACTTTAGAAGCTACACATCCTAAAGCGATTGAAAGAAAGTTTGTAAACTTACCAGAGCTCTTAAGTAAGCAAATTTTATTTTTTCCAATTTGTGTTATCGACATGCTATTTTTGGCTTTTTACTCATTTTGGGTAATCATTAGAGATTACTGTGCAAATGAACTTATTTTCGTGGGAGCACTTTTTAATCGTATAGCCATTCGTTTATACTGTGTGTATTGTTTTGCACAGCCATCCAATTGTAATTATTGGAATTGTGACTACATCTCTTAATTATTTTTATCATTAAAGCATTTACCATATCCTGCGTTTTAGTGGAGTTCCTCTACTTTTTATTTCAGAACTTGCGGCCTCGCTTTCGCAACAAATTGAGGGCTAGTCTATAACATCGCGGCTACAAAAACTGAAAAGGCTGTCTCCAGAATGCGACACAGAGTCTCAAAGGGTAGTTTATGTTTCATAATTAACATTTAAAAAATCATTGGTGTACGGAAGATAGCACAAATTAAACCTCTTTCCGCAGGCGCTTTCTACCCTTTTTACGGCTTTCCAATCGACCAAGGATTAAAAACAGACTATTTAAATTTTTGCCCACTTAAATTTTAATTAATTTGTTAAACTTAATTGAAAACAAAAAAATAGCATAAAAACTAAAATAATCTTTATTTCAGCTCGAATTGCTACAGTGCACAAAATTTTATTAGTGCCACTTAAATTCTAAGGTATAGTTTTACTTTAAATTAATAAAAAAAACAAATAAAATTGTAAACATATTGCTAAAAGTTGTATAATAACTGAAAAACTATAAAAAATTTAAAAATTTCTCCCGATCCCGTTCATAAAAATCTCGTTAATCCATTCATTACGCAACAATCAATATTAAAAACTAATTAATTACCAATAGATGAGATTTTTCTGGTTTTTTGTAACTAATATAATATAATATCATCAATCAAATCAACAAAATAATTATAAGATTATTAGATGTCGATTATGCTCATCAAGCAAATTGGAAATTTGTTGATAAAATATTCATAACCACTTCTGAATAAAATCTAAACATAATAAATATAATTAGGTACACTAAATATATTTTCTAACTGAATTTAGTAATGACGAAGAATTGATTGCTAACAAATGTACGACGAACATAACAGATTGACAAAGACCAGTCGTCCTGCCGGACCCTATACTTACTTATTAGTAAAATTCTGCACCATTTATTAGTTCAACAACCCCTACTGTGAAATTAATAGCAAAAAAAAACTGTGTAAGTTGAAATTTTTTTAATCAAATATTCCGTTCAATGAACATTTAAAAAAGTTATATCCTGAATGTTTTATGTAAATTAAAAAAGTTAGCATAATTTTAAGTTCACCCCCATTTACATATTATAAATTCGCCTGCCTCTTATCACTTCTAAGTGATTAAATAATATAGAATTGGATAATGTACATAATATTACGTATCATAAAATAAGTTTACTACCGACAAAATACAAGGTGGTAATAAAATTATTATAATATAAATTATTTTAAATGAAATACAAGTTATCGGGCAAGAAATAAACCAAAGAGCTCAAATAAGAGCGAAATATATGTCATAGTTTATCTACATTAATTTATTTCTTCTGTGTCCACTACATCACGCATGGATGGATTAACGAAATTCCTGCTACCGATAACCACTTTATTTAAAAAAAAAGAGCAAAGTTTAACAAATAACGTAAGCTTTGATAGGTTTAAAAACATAAAAGCTTAGTTTATTTTATTTTTTAAATAAATTTGTGGTCAGTGAGCGGTCGGTAGCAGCAATCTTGTTAATCCATTCATGCGTCGGATGAGATACAAAAATACTGATGATAAATAATATTTTTCACTTTATAAAAAGGCAAAAATTATTAAAGCCTACGAGAAGGTGTGATTGTTTTTTCAAAAAATATAATGTAAGTTTTTTTGTGTTCACATTATCGAGTTTCTACTGTATCTGACAATTTTCACTTATTAGTTTAAGGAAAAGGACAATTTCTTTTTATTACCTCTGTAAAATAAATTCTAGTAAATTTTTTGCAAACGACCCTCTACTGTCACTTATTTAAGTAAAAAATTTGGAGAAAAGCGTTTGAATTTTTAAACCAATACCTTGAAAAGTACCCACGTGGTTTTAAAATTTAAACTTGGGGATTATTAAGTATTTATAGGAAAGTTTTTATCAAACTAACCGAATCGTATAATTAAGTTTGTGTATACTGCTTATTTAGCTATTAATATTTCATCCCTTAAACGGTTTGTAAGTGATGTATTTTTATCATTCAAGGTGAATTGAAAAATTATTACAAAATTGACAATGGACTGTAATTGATACTGAAGGCTGAACACTTAAGAGACCAACAATAAATATCAGTTTTGCAATCTATGCGCAGACGCTATACCATTGATATTTTCACACGCTTTTCACTGCTGTGATAGTTTCCATTTTACAAGATTTTTGCGAAAGACGTCCTAACCATGTGCGATCTCCCGGGGGTGTAATCAACTTTCAGAATAATCCCATATGACGTACGTAATTTATCAATAATAAATAATTTATGTTTGTTAAAATTTGCAAATTTGTTTTTGTTTTTAGCTTCTTGTTCCAAATATTATTATTTAACAATGAAATATGATATGCCAAAAAGTACTTTATCATATAAATCCTACATTGTTGTTATATTCTTCATATCCACCCTTACACTTTATGTACTTTACTTGCAATCCTGCACCCAGTATGATCAGAATTATTTAGCGAATGCCGTGGATTATTCAAAAACTTCAGGTAATAAATTGCACTATTAGAAGCTTTTTGTTATTTAGTTTTTATTATGTATTATTTTTATTTCAGTTGTTAAAACTTTGCACCCCACCACCGCATACTACACTTCCAATCAGAAAAGTTGTAATGGCACAGGTAAGTTCTTTTTTACTTTTTAAGTGAATAATATAATTTAATTTAAAATTTCGCCTAACATTCAAAATCCATTTTTTTATTCAGTAAAATAAATTGTAATATAAAACTTTCACGCTAAATGTAGATAACAGTAAAGCGCTGCTGTATTATTGAGATATGATAATTGATAAGTATACCCAATCACGTCAGAAACAGACAAATTATGAAGTGCATCAAATGACCAGTTGGCAGTAACTATGGTGAAGATTTTATAGATCGATTATAGAAATAAACACTTTATGTTTCGAGCGTAAAAGCGACGAAAAAGGAATTATTAATTGCATATCTACCAGGCACCACCACAAACTTCGTGCTTTAAACACTAAATCCAATTCACCTTAAAAATGGCTTTCATTCAGAACTTGTAGGCGTAATAAACTGTTGCATGTAAAATATATGCACTTAAAATTGTATAGAATTTACAAATTATTAAGTAACACAACATCTTTTTAAACAAATTTAAATTAAATAGAACAAATGTGAATGGATTGATACACCGTCAAATGAAAAACGCGCATGAATGAGTTAACGAGATTCTTAACGTCCTTAACAAAAGACTGTCTCAATGATGGAAATGTTACTCATGTACACACTAAAAATGGTTAAAGATATTTTTCTTCGGCACTCCGCTATGTATCTCTAGTTATCGCTAATATTTGAGACGCATCTCAGCACCATCAAAAGAATATATTTTTATATAATCGAAAGATCAGAGTATCGACAGGTATTAAAAACTAGTGCGTTTCTTGTGGTTAAAGCTAAAATCACGATTATGCAATAAGATATTGTGACTACTTTCTGCATGTTATGTGGTTGGAAGGTGCGCTTAGCTTATATTTTACATTTTGCTTATTAGAAAATTTTTTACGTTTTAAAATTTTATATTAACACCATTTTTTATACGAGTTGGTTTTCAATTTTTGTTTACATTTGCTAAGACTTGATTTTGAAAGAAAATTATAGTGATGGCTTCACCAAAGTTAAAACCACCTTTTAATAGAGAAATTAGATATTGCGTTAAATTAACTTGAAAAGTTGTAAACTGTGTATATTATTCGTTTTCGTCCCCGGATGATTCATCCAGGATATGGATGTATTAAATCATTCGATTCAATCTGATTTTTTATCAGCCAAAAAGTTGCAAAACTTGAATTTTGTCTAACTGGCTCTAAGGACAATCTGTAAACCTTAAATTTTTTTTTTATTATTTAATACAATATTTAAATTTATTTTTATAAATAAATGACACGCAATACAAAACCAAAAAAAAAGTAACGTAAGTAACCTTGCTCTGATTGGTCTGTGCGAACGATGCAGTAGCGTAGCTAGAAATATGGTCGGAGGAGGGGGTTGTTAATAACGAATTAACACATAAGAATAGTAATGTATTGATAATAATTGATTAAATAATGATATTTAAAAAAATCATTTACAAGTTAATTGTACGACAAATACCCAATTGCACGAAGATACGTCAATACATTTGTTTTTTCTATCCACCAGCATAACCATATCTGACTCTATCGACTACGTCACGAATCTATCGTCACGATACTTTTTGACACCGATTTCATGAATTCCAGTAGATCCTTGAAAAGAATGCCGCCTTCTGTTTCCGAGAATCTTCCTCCAGCCCTTCGACCAACAACCACATTGAAAGTTGACAGCACATAAATGTCGATTGAATTGCTTGATGCCAGTCTTTGGCGATGTTTTTGATTCCTGCAATTTCGTCACCAACAGACTCATACTGATTCCATATTGGGATTGGAAACATTGCTGAGCCATAAGTCTTGGATCCGCTTCGTAGTCGCCGACCTCTTATGTAGGTATGTTCAAAGTGGGATATAAGTTCATGTTCAGGCAATTCATCAACTAGCAAGTGTAATGATTCACTAACATCATGAACTGAAATTTTTATAAGTTTTACAGATTGGTCCTTAGGGTCAGTTAAACAAGATACAATTTCTGTAACTCCTTGTGTATTTTTGCTTTTCACAATTTGGTTCTTTTGTGCAAAAAAATCCTGTCATAATCCTGAATAAATTCCTTGCAGTCCAGCGCAGTAGAGTAAGTCGCAGTTTGATGTATAAAATACCTGGTTTAATACCACGGAAAGTATAAAAATTTATAGAATAGCCAACAGCACGTGAGAATATAAGACACTGGCTTGTTGAGCAGAATGACCGGCTCGATCCCGGCAAAGAAACCCAACAAATTATTGTTATTAATTATAAATTTCCTGAATGTGTTTCTAACCAGCAGCTGTTTTGATGTAATACTAACTGAGTTAGAAACACATGAAAAGAATTGTTGGCTATAAAGTATATTTTATGAGTTCAACTCCTATAATTGAGGTGTAGATTTTTTTTCAATTTAATGCACAAACATTTATCCTTTAAATAAGTTAAATTTATTTCTAAACATGTTTAATTAATTTTTCATTGTGTGAGCTTTTCAAACTCCAAGTCCTTTTCGGAAAAAAGTTTAGTAGCTTAGAGTTTTTCTGAGCTAGCCGTGGCGATACAAGTTGACACCGTGCTACCCACTGAACATTTTCCCTCATTTATTTATATATCTTCAACCCACTGCCAAGTTAATGATTATTAAGGATTCTTTCAGACCGAATGTTACGAAGCGAATACACGATATCTAATAATATATTAATTAATGATCATTAAATTTTTACTATTATTAAGCTATTAAGTAGCTTAAATAATCGAATGAATGGAAATGTGAGTATTTTTCAAACATGAATTCAATTTGTGAAATACGAACTGAAATAATTATCCTTAACGATGAACTTAACCTAAAAGGCCTTCCATGAATATGAACCTTCATTCATCAGTATTATGAACACATTATTTTTTTAATATAAGTGTATTTTTTGTTACAGATGCAAATTTTTTAATATGCAGTTCTAAATGTATGATACCTGACCTGAATCCTTTCAACAGTGATTTAGAGCATCTGTACAGTCCACATCTTTATCATTCGTGCAGTAAACTGCCACTGTTAACTTATGCAACCGTAATCGACAATAAAGCCGTTCTTTATATCAATAAAAGCCAAATTTTCGAATATAGTGATAATGGTGTTAATTGTTGCTACAAAACCGTCAAACGGAAACTTGATTCTTCAAACAGGTGAGTTTCAGTAATTTTTAGTTGTAATTTTAGGTACTTTGAAAAATTTTTTGTTATTTTGGTATGGCTGTTTTTTTCTACTTTGTGTATTTTTGCAGTCACGGGAGTAAAAGTAGGTATTAGTTTACTTTCAAATTAAACTCCCAATTTAAATAGAGAAGAAAAAAAAGAGAACGATAAGAAAGGGGTAACAAAAAACTGTGGGCAAAGCGATACAATCTAACTATTCCTAGATGGATTAATGCGCAGGAACAGCTCGTGATGTTCATTTCTCATTTACACAATCATATCTTATAATTTACATTATTTTGGGTAAATCCAGAGCGGTTAATTTCATTGGTTTGCTTCTTATGGTATAGTGCCATTCTATGCTCACTTAATGTCTACCTGCTGACCTGTCAACTTGTCTTGTCTTAAAAAGTTTTGATTCTCTACTCAATTTTCAAGTTTTTGAAGAACAACTGAATTTGACTTTTTTTGTTTTATACGTACTAATAACCAAAATACATAATTTAATCAAGACTAACTGTAGATTTCTTTTAGGATATCCAAATGCAAAAATTTTGTGGATAATGTGACCATTTCAGAAGATATCGTAGCAGTGATATGTGATGATAGCTATACAAATAAAACGGTTTACAAAAATATCCATGCCGTTGTAACAATACAGGAGAAAGTAGAAGCCAAAATAAATAGTTCAAAGAATATCAAACCCTTAAGTATATTATGTATAGGAATTGATAGCGTTTCGAGACTCAACTACATGCGCTTAATGAAAAAAACGAGTAAGTTTATCAAAGAAAAAGAGTTCGTCGAATTGCATGGTTATAATAAGATTGCCGATAATACTTTTCCAAATTTGATGGGAATTTTTGGCGGTATGAACCTTACCACATCTTATAAATTATGCAATCCTAATAAAGCGGGAAGTTTAGATAGATGTCGTAGATTGCTACTCTACGAATACCGAAAATTAGGTTTCGTCACTGCTTATGCGGAAGATGAGGCTAAAATCAGTACGTTCAACTACTTGAAGAAAGGTTTTATCACACCTCCAGCTGATTATTACTTTAGGCCGTACATTTTAGCTACGGAAACAGAACTGAAATTTTCCACAGTTGATGGCATGCATTATTGCACCGGCCCAGAATCGAGTGGAGAACGCATTTTAAATTTAGCCAAAAGTTTTGCAAACACTTTTTCGGCAAATTCCTATTTTGGTTTCTTTTGGATGAATAGCTTTAGTCACAACCAATTAAACTCCCTTTCCAGAATGGACGAAAAAGTTTTTAATTTTTTCGAAGAATTGTGGAATACCGAAATTCTAAATAATACCATTGTAATATTTCTAAGTGATCATGGAATGCGATTTGGCGATATACTATACACCCAAACTGGGTGGTTAGAAGCCCGACTGCCCATGTTTTTTGTTTCTTTTCCCAAATCGTTTATCGAAGATTATCCGGAGAAGTACGAAAACTTTAAAATAAACTCCAATAGATTAACGACACCTTACGACGTTTATATGACGTTGCAGGATTTACTCGTAATTTCTGGAAAAAACTATACGGTAGTGCCAAGTTCGGCGTGTCCAAAATGTAAAAGCCTTTTTGAAGAAATGGATTTCAATCGTTCCTGTGAAGATGCAGCAATAGATCAACATTGGTGTACATGTGGTGGTTACTTACCAATTGAAAAATCAAATACCACTGTTCAAAAAGCATCGCAATACGTCTTAGAGGAAATTCAAAATGTCCTCGATTCCTATGGCATATCATCACTTCCATGTGCCAATTTTGAATTAAATAAAATTGTTTCAGCAAGCATTTCAGATAATTTAAAAGTTTTTTATAAGAACGATACTTATTTGATATTAGTTATAAAAACAAAACCGTCAGCAGTATTTGAAGCAACCGTCAGTGTTCAGACTAGGCCAAATAACTTAAATATATTTAAATTAGAAGGTAGCATTAGTAGACTCGATAGTTACCAATCACATAGTGGTTGTGTGAAACATTCACGTTTAGCACAATATTGTTATTGTAAATAAGTGATATTAGATTAGAAAATTTATCTATTATGAAAGAATATTATTGTAAATAAGAAAAAATGCATTATTTTATAAAAACATTAAGTACAAATTTATTGGAGTTTTGAAGGCAAATAAATTTTTAATACATAATTATTGAAAAATTTATTTTAAAAAATTTCTATTAGGGTTGGTTGCCGTCATTAGTGCCGATCTTAATGTCGATCACGACCAGTCTCGTATAATTTCTATTTCCGTTAGTTGATACGGTGTTGATACTATCGGAAAGCAGAACCGGTATTTATGTGATTTCAATCTTATCTTACAGGTATGGTTGCATTGCTTGTGAAGCCAAACCTCCATATCAATCACGCACTAAATGTCTGAAGAATATGGTAGATGGTAAAGTACAATGACCTGTTTATACGTGACAAAAACTCATGCACAATACAACCTTTGTTTTTTTATTTTAAGCAAAGGCCCCTTCTGAAATCAAAATTTTATTGGTTTTTCTGTGTTTAGGCTTATTTTTAACCTTTAATCTTTCACGAAAATAAAGCACCCCGTTTTCTGGTTTAGTAACATCACAATATATACAAGTTTAAAGATATCAATGCGTTACTAGTCAATGACATGATCTTGTTTGATTAAATATTTGTTATATAACCCTGTTAGTGTTTTTGTTTTACTATGTCTCATATTCACTTGGTCAACACGATCAAGACTAACATTACAGGATGCAAACATTTACTTTTTTGCCAATCTTACCAAAAAGAATAGACCGCATCTTAATCCCTGTGCAAGATTTTATGAACCAAATCTCGCTGAAATTTATCAAAAGTTGGATCAGGTTTTAGTAAAACATCGAAACACTTGATTCGGGGACTCTAAACCAAACCCGATTTTAAATCTGGATTTAATAAAAAACTTTTTAACAAAAAATTAAACCGACCTCAAAAAGGAAACTAAAAAGCATAAAATAAATATATTACATTTTGAGTGTTAATAAGTAATGTAAGTAACTAAGTTTGAGTCGGTGCAGAATGGGTGACTTTTGTTTTAATAATTTTTTTAAAGTAATTTAGTAATCGTTGATTTTTTGCACCGACTCAAAATTAGTTACTTACATTACTTATTAAGACTCAAAATGTAATATATTTATTTTATGCTTTTTAGTTTTCTTTTTGAGGTCGGTTTAATTTTTTGTTAAAAAGTTTTTTATTTTTTAATTTTTAGTGATTAAAATCTACTAATTACTACCTTAATTAATTAATTAATTAATTAATTTGCTCGATATAAAGTTTTTCTCCACCCCAACTTTCAACAGAATAGGTTGACAAGTAAAAAATCAATAAATGAAAAACAATCATTCCCTATTTTCTACCCTTACGGGTGCAATTTTCCCTTATTTTTTACCCTTACGAATGGAATTTTTTTGTGAAAATTAAATGGGACCACCATGGAGGTATACTCTATCGAATAAAAAAAAATTCATCAAAATCGGATCACTCTGTAAAAAGTTATGCCCGAACATACATAAGAAAAAAAAAATAAAAAAAAAAAAAAAAAAACATACAAACAGACGAATTGAGAAACTCCTCCTTTTTTTGAAGTCGGTTTAAAAATAGATTGCCCCGATCGACTTCTGATGTCGTCATTTGAGAGAAAAGTTTTGCTGAATCTACAATTAACTTTTGGCAAATTCTAAAGTACTTCTATGAGAAAAATGAACTGACCCAGTAAGTTTCTGTGTAAGTATGACATTTAACATTTGATGAGCGATTAAAATCAAAATTTTTGATAGGAAATCCGAAGCTTTCAAATCTCATAAAGACGAATATATTCACTAAAGGATTGAAAGTCAAATGTCGACTAAACGAAAGTATTTTTTGTATAAGCATGATTGTAAAATCCGAAAATAATTACTCATAATATTTAAGAGATACTTCATACTTTACCAACTGAGAGAGAAAAAAAATATGAATCGGAAGAATCTACAATTTCACTATTTTGAACATCCCCAAATTAATACTTTTGTAGACACATTTAGGTGCCTACACTTCGCACTCGAACAAACACAGTACCTGAACTTTGATAAGTGTCACTAATTCGATAGAGTAATCCATTTTTGTTAGGGTTCCGCTTTGTGAAATCGTCCCAAAATCAAATGGGTTCTTACAAAATGGGTACAGATATTACATACCAAATTTCAAAATCTTTGTCTTAGGACAAACACTATACGAGTTATCGCCAATACGGCCATCTCTACATTATACACACATTCAGACATTATCGAATATGAAAAATGAGTTGTAAGGACCCCAATTCATGCTTATTTATCAAAAACTTACTATCCAATTTTTACTACAATTCATATACCTCCCTTACAGGTATCACCCTGTATGTGCGAGAGGTAAAACGAAAGAATTTTACCTATTGTGCATGAGCAAGACCATACACTGTACGGTTTCTCGACTGGCTAGAACAAACATATAATTATCTAACTTGTTGAATTTCCAATACTGAATGTTTATAATAATCTTAATTTGGCCATGGCTTGTTCTTATTTCTCATATACAATAGGCGTCAGATGTCCTACTCTCTTTTTTTTATTTATTATTTCTTAATTGTTTTTAAATTTCTTTGAGCGACTAAATTATTTGTCTGTTAACTTCTAAATTTGCCGTTTTTCTTTTATTTGAGTAAGTGTTTATAGTTTTGATAATTACCATTTTCTTAATGATAGTAATTAATCTGTAATCTTATTTTAATAAGATGGTTTTTTACAATACAATGCCACTATTACGTCTTTAAACCTGCATATCGTTTGATTTGTTAACTTCTTATCGAACATATACTCAGCAATTATTATTTTCTTAAAGTGCGTGGCACTCATTTTTGGTTTCAGTTTTAAATATTATATTATTGACAGGAATATGTCAACTAAGACTGCAGTTGTCAATTCATTTTTATCAAGGTACCTGTTACATCACGTGCACATGTGTACATTTACCTGTAATAATTCTTCTTCTTCAACTTAGTTTAAGCCTTAAGGCTTGTTATTTTCAACATCTGCGTCATTTCCTTGGCAGTGTTAGATCTCTGAGAATATAAATATTTTACGTGTATTATGTAGCTTGATGGGCTGGACTTCAGATGTATCTGTACCCTAATTTTTATGTTAATGATAGCAATTAAATAGCTATCTTATAAATTAAATAAAAGCTAGTCATAAAAAACTTTTACCCTTCCCTGGCTTTAAACCCGGTACTTCGCGTTTGCAACCGATTGCATTAGTTGCAAAGCAAATGACCGTCTCGGTAATAATTACAACTATGCCACTATATAATAATCACTATACACCAATCAAAGCCACAGCAGTGGAGTGATGCGATCGCTGGTTGAGTATAGAGCGGAAATTCTGGGTTCAAATCGTAGATTGCACAGAATTTCTTGGCTCGGCCTTCCGGTGGGCATACACACTCTGTGGTGATCCCTGATATTTGTGTCGACGTCATTACCGTTGATACGGCTGCGTCACACACGAGAGTTTACAAGACAGGTTAGGTAGGCGGGGAATGAAGCCATGGGCCTTCTAGGCCTGCAGAGCTATCTTATATATATTGTCGTATTATTTTTGGGATGAAGAAGGTTAGCTATTTAATTTCTATTATTATTTTGATAATCATAATTTATTTATGATTGATAATCATAATTTATAAAAATTTTATAAAATGTAAAAATGTTTGAGACGCCCCTGGAAATAGTCGAGGTAGGGGAGTCAAAGTTTTTGATAAAGGAGAGGTGTGCGACTTTTCGAGTCGTATGGTTGTGTTTTTGATTTTGTTAGTTAGAAAATGGTTTAATTTGAGTTGATGAGGAAAAATAAAAGTTACTTGGATAATTGTGCTTTTTCTTATTTTAGAATTAATTTAACCAGAGAAGAACATTAGAAGATTTTCAGTTAAGATTTTTATTGAAATAAGAAATTACTTGGTGTAAAAATTTACAAGGTCGTCCATTGCGAATGTCCGATTGAGCGAACTGGGATATGCATAGATAAGTTCGGCATCTTTTGGGTCGGATTATTTTATGACAATATATATATATATATACACCAATCAACGAGCTTCAGTTGCCTGAAGTATAATAAAATTAAGGTACGAGGGTAGTTTGATAAGTACCTGGCCTTGACTAGAAAAAAACATTTTTATGTGTAAAATTTATGTTATTTTCAACGTAATCACCTTTCAACTCAATACACTTAATCCAACTTTTTTCTTTGATTTGCATCTCCTCTAAAAGTATGATTGCCTCAACCCTTCAAAATAAGTGTTATTTTCAGCAATAACCTCATTGTTAGAGCCAAATTTTTTAAACCGAGCCATTTTTTTTAATATTATAAGATGGATGTTTCGTCAACAGTATATACCAACGCC
Organism: Rhagonycha fulva; assembly: GCA_905340355.1. Lineage (NCBI taxonomy): Eukaryota > Metazoa > Arthropoda > Insecta > Coleoptera > Cantharidae > Rhagonycha > Rhagonycha fulva. The sequence continues at coordinate 10,491,468 of HG996559.1, forward strand.
AAAAATCATTCCGATTGCGTTTTAACATAGCCAAACTTTCTTTTGAAGTTAACACACACGTCTGTGTTTATTGTCAATTGTGACCAATCGCGGCAGCCATCTTGCGGATAGCTTTTTATATCCGAACGAGTTGTTAAAATATTCTGCACCCGTTCGATTGAGATGCCCACAGTCTAAGCTATCTCACGCATTTTTACTCTCGAATCATTTATCACGATATCGTGGTTTTTTTCAATCATTTCTGAACTGATAACCTAATTTGGACGATCTGGACGATCTTCTTAAAAAATGCTTGTATGACCAAATTTGAATTCAGCTATCCAATATTTTATGGTTGATAACAAAGGTGAAGAGTTTCTAATAAACTTCCCCGAGCTTTGTTTCGATTTCGCCATTTGTTTTCTTTTCCAAAAACAAGTATTTTATCACCGCTCGATATTCAGTTTTTCTATTGTTGTAAAATTACAAAAGTTGTTTTATTTAAATGGCTGGCATTTATAAGCTAAACGAGACATCGACTTGCTAGTTTGACAGTATTGTTGTGAAGGATTATATTTACGAAATAGTAGTTTATATCACGAGGGCGTAAGAGGTTGTTTTTCGTCACGAGACGTAGTTTATGACACGAGCCGCAAGGCGGCGAGGGGAATAATAGTTGAGAGATGGAAAAACCCTGGAGCCCGAGTATTATGAACAGCTTTTCGTGAATTTGGGAATAATATCCGACAAAATTCACGATTTTTATGCAATAATTGCAGAAATTTCGTAAATTTATAACACGTTTTAATTGACATCGTGGTAGTGTAAAACCAACTTCTACTTGTAACTATGGTGTTTTTTTTGGCACCACTTGGTACTCTGGAGGGCGGCCATGTTGGGGCGCCATGTTCATTTCGATTTCTGCTCTCGTGATGTTTAAACCTTTGTGTATTGTATCGTGCGTTTTCAATTAAAAATGCCTAAAAACCAAGAAATAATCGTTAAATAATCAATAAATACGACATTGTGGTCGCATCTATCGATGTTCATGGACACGTTGCAAAAAAATCGCAAATTCGATATCGATGGATCACGTGGTAGGTACTATCGAACTCAGCAAAAAGCGGTATTTATGGAGCTACAAAGCCATGATAGTCGATCTACGTGTTCTAGTCTCTCCTACAGGATTTTTTATGCGCCGACAGGCGCATATTTTGAAGATCAAAAATGAAAACGACGAAAAACACGTTTACCGAAGACAACCGCAAAACGTTGTATATACGCAAGACAGGCAAGTTTCTCACAATTGTGTGGTTAAGATTAAATATGTCAATAAATGATTTTTGAGAATTTTTGTTTGTTTGAAATTTTTTTACTTCCGGTATTTTTTTACTCCTGGGAGAAAAATAAAGTGTGACGAAAGGAGCTTCTTTACTCCCGAAAAACCGGGTGTAAAGTAGTCACTTTACACCCAAAATCACGAAAAATATTATTTTTTAAATATTAGCAGCGCCATCTCTTGCCGAGGCCAGGTACTTATCAAACAGCCCTCGTATTAGCATTCTACGTCAATAGATGCCGTATTTTTGCTATATTATAATGTATTTTTATCGTTCAAGGTAATTGAAGAATTACTACAAAATTAACAGTGGACTGCAGTTGATATATTGAAGGCTGAACACTTAAAAGACCAACAATAAATATCACTTTTGCAATCTATCCACAGACGCTCTTCATTGCTGTGATAGTTTCCATTTTATAACATTTTTTCAAAAGACTTCCTGACCAAGTACAATCTCCCGGAGGTGTACTCGACTTTCCTTTCAGAATAATCCCATTTGACGTACCTACATAGGTAATTTACCAATTTTATTATATTTGTTAAATTTTGAAAATTTGTTTTTGTTTTTAGCTTCTTGTTCCAAATATTATTATTTAACAATGAAATATAATATTCAAAAAATTATTTTGTCATATAAATCCTATATTGCTGTTATATTCTCCATAACCATAACCATAACACTTTATGTACTTTACTTGCAATCTTGCGCCCGATATGATCAGAATTATTTGATGGATGCCTTGGATTATTCCAAAGGTAATTGCACTATTAAGAGCTTTTTGTTGATTATTTTTTATTATATATCATTAATTTTATTTCAGTTATTAAAACTTTGCTCCCCACCACCCCATACACTTCCAATCAGAAAAGTTGTAATGGCATTGGTAAGTTATTTTTAATGTGATGAAGATTTTATAGATTTATGTTTCGATCGTACAAGCGACAAAAAAAGAATTTATTAATTACATATCTACTAGCAACCACAAACTTTATGCTTTAAGCACCAATCCAATTCATAACTTGTGAGCGTAAAGAAACGTTGCAAGTGCAGTATGTAAGTATTTCAAATTTGTCGATCCCACTCAGTGTGAATAAGATCAGAAGTAAATCTTGAATCAAAATCCATTATTGAAATTTGTATAACCTGAAATTGCAACCAAAGCAATAGCAATAAATAATTTGAGTTGATTTACGTCCAGTTATTAGATGATTTGTGGTGCCAGAAATTACTAAAACTAGACGTATCGTATAAGCCCCTCTCCTACAAAATTCTTCATAAAAGTGAAGATCATGAGGGTATCAAAAAATGTAATTTAGTACGTTAGTTTTTTGAATCCGCGAATAATGATTGTTTAGATAGAACGGTAAATAATTTTCTGTAGTTTTAGTGTTATTTTTAAGATTTTCTAATATTACAAAAATATTTGCGCTGCATCCAAAATTTATTACTATATTTTCGTGAAAGAGGAACTTATACCATCGTAACCATCATAAATTTGAATTAAAGTTAAATGCGTTGGATGATGAAGTGAGATCTCCACGATTACTGGAAATAAGAATAATATGAAAGATTTTTAACATTTTATGGCAAGCCGCTATTAGATTATGTTTGAAATTCTCCTCCTTTATTTAAGTTATATTTTAAACTAAAAAGTTAACACATGCACGGCGCATCTACCAACATAAATAAAACGGAAGACGTACTTTATTTGTATTTTTTGTATGATAAGGATAACATTTATTTTCAACCTGTACGATTTTACAAAAGCTTTAATTTGAACAACTGTTAAATAACGATTGTAAACTTGGCCGTTATAACACTCAGTTATCCTTGATATTTAAAACACGAATTTTGAAAGCGTGAGCTATGTAATTAAATAACTGTGTATTTTCTGTTACAGATGCAAAATTTTTAATATGCACTTCTAAATGTATGATACCTGACTTGAATCCTTTCAACAGTGATTCAAAGAACCTGTACAGTCCACAGCTTTATCGTTCGTGCAGTAAGCTGCCACTGTTAACTTATGCAGCGGTAATCAACAATAAAGCCGTTCTTTATATCAATAAAAGCCAAATCTTCAAATATAGTAATAATGGTGTTAATTGCTGTTACAAAACCGTCAAACGGAAACTTGATTCTTTAAACAGGTGACTTTCAGTAATTTTTTTGGTTGTAATTTCTGGTACCTACTTCAAAAAATTTTTTTATTAACTTGGTGTGACTGGTGTCTGTGCTTTGTATTTTTACGGTCACGGGAGTAAAAGTGGGTACTAGTTTACTCTCATTATCCACTCCTAATTACATTGAGAAGGGACAACAAAGATAACAAGGACAATATAGGAAGTAATAGAAATAATTTTTAATTTAAAGAATTTTTATTTAATTATCATATTTAAAAAAAATATCTTTGTAACAGTAACCTACCGAGAAATCTCTGTTTTTACAATAAATTTCACATTTAACACGGATCTCAGTCGTACAAAATTATTAAATGGTATATTAAAATTAAAAATTTTATTTAATTTAAAAAATATTAAGAGATATACAGTGTGTTCACAAAAAGTGGTAACAACAGTGAATAATTCTTAAATATTACTAGATACAAATAAAAGTTTAAGTAGTTTTTTATTCAACTCCAAATTTTCTATTAGAAACTGCCAAAGTATATTTTTTTATTCTTCAAATTCAACCGGAAGTAAGCATAATTTTTTTTTTCAAATAGCAACATGTCTATTTTTTTACATTTTGGAAATCTGCAATTTTTTCTCTATAAAATTTTCATATGGTTACATAAGAAAATATTTGAGAAAATGTAAGATTTAAACAAGCAATAATAATTTACTGATTATTTACACATAGGTATGTAGAGTGCCATGAAAAACAAAACATCACGACACCAAAAACACAACATTTCATTTATCTAATAAATTTTTTAAAATTGCCACGGTTTTGTTCAAGATATGATTCTAATTTTCGCAAAAGTTCTGGCGATTTGATGATAATTGATATATGCAAAATTAATTTTGGTTTTTAAATTTTTTAAATTTAAAGATAGATTTGCCTAAACTATCATTTTTAAATGACTCCATAGAAAGAGTCTAATGGTGTCATATCATAATAATGGTGTTTTGTTTTTCATAGCACTCTACATACGTAATTAATAAATTATTTTTGTTTGTTTAAATTTTGTGTTTTTTCGAATTTTTTCTTATGTAACCTTATGAAAATTTTATACCGGGTGCTGAATGAGTTAGGCGAACTTAAGATATTAACATGTAAAAACTTATTTTTGCAAATTCCTGCTTCCCTAATTATTTTAGAGAAAAATTGAAAGACACAAATATAATAGAAATATAAACTACGAATGATAAGAGCATTAGATTTTATCTAGCTTTTACGTAAATGGTTAAAAAGTTCTTTTGAAATTGTTAAAATTTTATTTATCAAACTGGTCATGTATAAGTTTCCAAGGTAATATTCCATTTTATGAAATTAAAATTTAATAAAGTGCAAAACTGTCAACAACGTGCAATTGTTTTTTATTACTTATCAAAAATAATTACCTCGGAAATTTCATGGCAAGTTTGATAAATAAAAGTTTTAACAATTTCAAAAGAACTTTTTAACCATTTACGTAAAAGCTAGATAAAATCTAATGCTCTTATCATTCGTAGTTTATATTTCTACATTAAATTTGTGTCTTTCAATTTTTCTCTAAAATAATTAGGGAAGCAGGAATTTGCAAAAATAAGTTTTTACATGTTAATATCCTATGTTCGCCTAACTCATTCAGCACCCGGTATGTATTTATAGAGAAAAAATTGCAGATTACAAAAATGTTAAAAAAACGACATGTTGCCATTTAAAAAATAAAATTTATGTTTACTTCCGGTTGAATTTGAAGTATAAAAAAATATACTTTGACAGTTTCCAATAGAAAATTTGGAGTTGAATAAAAAACTATTTAAACTTTTTTTGTATCTAGTAATATTTAAGAATTATTCACTGTTACCACTTTTCGTAAACACAGTGTATTAACAAAAAAAATTGTTTCCTAACACTAACCTAAGTTCAGCCCGTAGCATGGACTTAGAAAGATAGGACCCGCAACTCCCTACCTGAAAGCTTAAAATTTGCGAGCTCTTAACCGTATGGGTTCATCACTTCTACCGCTAGGATCGCTGAATTCCTGTTCCAAAAATACGATTTAAATTCAAATTGAAAATTATTAATTTAACCAATATATGAAAATAAAACATTAAAGATTGAAAATATATTATATATTAAAAACAATAGTGCATTTTTCATACATGTACGTGCACTTTTATTCAAACTACAAAGGATTAAGTTCGATAAAAAAATTGGACAGCTGTCAACAACGCGCATGCTTGGAATAGTGATAAAAATTAAAAGAAATTGTTTTTTAAATAATCGAAATTATATAATTACTTATTAAATAACGTATTTTATTATTTAAAAAAACTTTATATGTATGAAAAAGTAAGTTTTGTAATGAAAATAATTTGAAAATAAAATATTCAAATGAATATTTTGGAACAGGAATTCAGCGATCCTAGCGGTAGAAGTGATGAACCCATACGGTTAAGAGCTCGCCATTTTAATCTTAGTTGCTAGTCCTATCTTTCTAAGTCCATGGCCCGTAGATATTTTTTTAATGGTTTGCTCTAAAAAAATCGTTTTGTAACACTAACCTAACCTTGACCAGTAGATCTCTTTTTTAAAAATTCACTAATAAAAAATAAATTGTTTCCTAGCATTAACCTAAGCTCGACTGGTGAATCTCTCTTTTAATGGTGCTCCCTCATTAAAAGAAAGTTTCCTAATACTAACCTAAGCTCAACTCGTGGATATTTCTTCAATGGTTTGCTCTAAAAATAATCGTTTTGTAACACTAACCTAACGTTGACCGGTAGATCTCTCTTTTAAAGATTCACTAATAAAAAATAAATTCTTTTCTAACATTAACCTAAGCTCGACTGGTGAATGAAAAACAGAACAAAACCATGCAATGTGACTGCGCCTAGATAGATTAATGCGCAGGAACAGCTCGTGATATTTATTTCTCATTTGCACAATCATGTCACATATTTTGCATAATTTTGAATGAATGACCGAGCGGTTACTGTACTACATTCACGGTTTTTGCATCTTGTGGTGTATCTTTCTATACTCACCAAATGTCTATCTGATATCCTGACATAATATTATATCTGCCTAAAATACTTACCTTCTTTTTATAAATGTCATAGCAACCACGAAAGCTCGAGTATAACTGAGGCCAAATTTCATCTACAACTCCAAAACGGTGAAAGATCAAAAGTATTGGAAAATCCAAAAGTATTTAGCGTAAAAAGATAAACTTAAAAAGTTTTGATTTTGTACCCATTTTTGAGTTATTGAAGAAAAACTGGATAAGTTCAACTATTTTTTCAAATAAGACTAACAAGATTAACTATCGATTTTTTTCAGGATATCCAAATGCAAAAATTTTGTGGATAATGTGACCATTTCAGAAGATATCGTAGCAGTGATATGTGATGATAGCCATACAAATAAAACGGTTTACAAAAATATCCATGCCGTTGTAACAATACACGAGAAAGTAAAAGCCAAAATAAATAGTTCAAAGAATATCAAACCCTTAAGTATATTATGTATAGGAATTGATAGCGTTTCGAGACTCAACTACATGCGCTTAATGAAAAAAACGAGTAAGTTTATCAAAGAAAAAGAATTCGTCGAATTGCATGGTTATAATAAAATTGCCGATAATACTTTTCCAAATTTGATGGGAATTTTTGGCGGTATGAACCTTAGCACATCTTATAAATTATGCAATCCTAATAGAGCGGGAAGTTTAGATAGATGTCGTAGATTTCTATTGTACGAATACCGAAAATTAGGTTTCGTCACTGCTTATGCGGAAGATGAGGCTAAAATCAGTACGTTCAACTACTTGAAGAAAGGTTTTATCACACCTCCAGCCGATTATTACTTTAGGCCGTACATTTTAGCTACGGAAACAGAACTCAAATTTTCTATTGTCGATGGCCTGCATTATTGCACCGGCCCAGAATCGAGTGGCGAGCGAATTTTAAATTTAGCCAAAAGTTTTGCAAACACTTTTTCGGCAAATTCCTATTTTGGTTTTTTTTGGATGAATAGCTTTAGTCACAACAAATTAAACTCCCTTTCCAGAATGGACGAAAAAGTTTTTAATTTTTTCGAAGAATTGTGGAATACCAAAATTCTAAATAATACGATTGTAATCTTTCTAAGTGATCATGGAATGCGATTTGGCGATATACTATACACCCAAACTGGGTGGTTAGAAGCCCGACTGCCCATGTTTTTTGTTTCTTTTCCCAAATCGTTTATCGAAAATTATCCGGAGAAGTACGAAAACTTTAAAATAAACTCCAATAGATTAACGACACCTTACGACGTTTATATGACGTTGCAGGACTTACTCGTAATTTCTGGAAAAAACTATACGGTAGTGCCAAGTTCGGCGTGTCCAAAATGTAAAAGCCTTTTTGAGGAAATAGATTTCAATCGTTCCTGTGAAGATGCAGCATTAGATCAACATTGGTGTACATGTCGTGGTTACTTACCAATTGAAAAATCAAATACCACAGTTCTAAAAGCATCGCAATATGTCTTGAAGGAAATTCAAAATGCCCTCGATTCCTATGGCATATCTTCACTTCCATGTGCCAATTTTGAATTAAATAAAATTGTTTGGGCGAGCATTTCAGATAATTTAAAAGTTTTCTACAAGAACAATACTTATTTGATGTTAGTTATAAAAACAAAACCGTCAGCAATATTTGAAGCAACCGTCAGTGTTCAGACTAGGTCAAATAACTTAAATATATTTAAATTAGAAGGTAGCATTAGTAGACTTGATCGTTACCAATCACATGGTGGTTGTGTAAACTATTCACGTTTAGCACAATATTGTTATTGTAAATAATTGAAATTAAATTAGAAAACATTATCAAAACTGGGATAAGGTTGCTTTTTTTCGCAAAAATTAATTTTCCAAAAGATGAAATGTCAACACATTCATTGGCAATTTCGACATTCGGTTAGGGTAGTAAAAAAAGACTATCGCACTACTGTCAAGTTTTGCACCCCTTGCACTTAGAAATTATTAGGTTCCAAATAAAATAAATTTGGAAAGGTTTGAAATAATAGAAATAAATAAATTTTCAATTTTTATTTTCGTATTTATTACCTCATTTATAACAGCATCGTTACAAATGTCGAAAGCTGTTATCGAACTTAGATACATGAGGCAAAATCCTCAAAACTATTTATTTGTATTAATGTTACTAAAGGTATCGTATAAACGAAAAATATTAACCCATAACTAAAACTTTACATATTGGCCGATAATTTTTATATTTAATCAGACATCAATTTGTATTTTTTAGTTTTTATTTTACATTGAAAATTCGATAATGAATTGTTTTAATTTTTTTTGAATTTCAATCAATTAAATATATACCCATGGCAGTTACCTTAATTAAGTTTGTAGCTAGGGGAAGAGTAGGTAGTAATTTATATGTATTTTGTTTGCATATCAATTTTACAAATACAATGGCTATAAAATTGTTCGATTTTCTTGTTGGATTTTTTTTATTATTATGACTCGATCAACAATCAATTGCAGCAACACATAATATTATGTAGATGCATACAAAGTTTTAATTTATTCACTTATAATTAAATATATAAAACCAATGCAGCGTATGTATGAGTTTAATTATTTTATATAATAAAGATAATGATGAATGGATGAACGAACTAATGACAGGAGAAAACTTATCTTAAAGAAACAAAAAAGGTGGTCTATACAATTACAATGGACTATCAACTTTAAATTGGACAGAGCACCTTTACACGAAAGGTGTAAAGGAAACATTTTATGCAATCAATCAGACAATCGTAACTACTTGGACAAAGTAGTTCTTTTAAATCAAAATTAAATAATAATAATAACAAAATAATCAAGTTTTACATGTTTTAAAGTAATCATTTCAAAATCGTCACTACTACGTGTCAAGTAGCAACCATTTTTCGGGTGTTCACTTCGATTTAAATAAACAAATACAATAACCTTCGCTAATTTAGAATTATTGTACAAATACATTGTAAAATAAACTTAAAATTTCATTCAATCATAATAATAATATTCTAATACTAATAATATTTATTTATTTATATATTTTACAATGTACCGACTTTGGTTCTTGATACAGCAAACCGGTTGTTGCTTCAAATCATCGTTTCGCTTTAAACGTGTGTGTGTGTTCGTGACGTTTGCGTATATTTTCTTTCTCATCAGTCAATATCATTAAGGCCATTATTTTCCAAAATAAAAATATTATTCAAAGTTAGTCAAAAATTGTCAACAACCAGAAGCGTTTGTACGAAACAAACAAAGAAAGAAACATAAAAACAACGATTTGGGTGGCCTTAAATGTATCAAACCTTTTTAAAAAAATATGTCGCATTACGCAAAGGCCCCGAACAGCGCGCGACAATAATAAATAAAAAATTGACGTTACAGTACTCGGTTATTTGATCCGAATGAAAAATCTAATATTACATAACTTATGCCTAAAATTATTCTTATATATAGAACAGCCAGACTTGCAGACAAACTCGTTTGTTTAGCACACACAAATCCATACAGACAGACACATACATACACGGAGCCTAAGCACTTACGAACAAAATTAGTGCACACCCCTATTTTATTTATATATAATATATATATTTATAATATATATTTTAAGTTTTTGTAGTTTTTACAATCCGCTCTTACAGTTGTAGATTTAAATAAGAAACTAAATCAATTGATTTTATATTTATATATGTATATAATGTGAATTTAAAAAACGTGTCATAAGACAATCAGAGAATCTAACCAACCGTTAACAAATCGTTGGCTCATTCATTGAATTCCAGTCGGTGATGTTGTTTATGAATTTGATGAAGAAATGGTTAACGATTGCCTAGAAACAAACACTATGTTAATACGGGTGCACATACAACACTCAACAACATAAAACAACAACAAAGTTATTTTTTATCATGCAACAACACCATCTTTTTATTAGTTTTCGTCCACACTAAGTAAGATTAGTTACATGGTTAATTTTTTACATTATCTATGTATCAAGTGTAACCTAATTTATTATTCTAAAATATTGTACACTTATTTTACTAAAAATTAAAAAACGAAAAATACTGGATGAAAACTAACAATCGTTTGGTGTTGTCTTCTTATAGCATTTTTGTCACTACTGCCTGACCTGCAAGTAAAATAAAATCATTAAATGCTGCCTACTTTTTTTCACATCAATAAAACTTTTAACTTCAATTTTTTTTTGTTCATTTCATGGTTCTTTAGTTATATCTCGAGTATTAAATTACCTCACTTGAATGACCATGTTATAATACACAAGTAGGTTCAAGGTCATATAGGACCTCTCCCATATACTCCAAAAAGACTTGTACCTTGGTTTAAGATTCAAAACATACAAAATAAAATATCATACAATAAGTGAAGTGCCACTTTTTCAGAACAAGGATACGCTATTTTCACCTTGCATTTGCATTTATCGAGGATATATGCTGGGAATATTCTCAGTCATATTAAGAATATTTCTGGATTTTTATTCTTCTCTTATCATATCCTGTATTACCGAGATAATGTAAACTACGCAAAAAAAGCATTGTTGACATTTAATTAGTTGAATTGTCTCAAAGATCTACATTTTCTAATGTCTCGTTTAGGATACATGTCGAGTTTCAGGGATATTTTTAATGAGTTGACTATAACCAGAGTTCCCAGGTATTGTAATATCCACATTTCTTTTTTTAGCTACTTACCGGATTGGTGAAGTTTACACCGACCCGTGTTACCTGCTGTATCAAGTTCTGACGGACTTGTCAGATTTGGTTCTATGAGCATTATTAAGTGTTTACCATCCTGTAGGTAGCTTACAAGGCTGACCCTGGTTTTTTTTGTGACAATTCATCAACCCAGGGAAACCGACCGACGGCTTAACCCATATACATAACCCTAAAACTATTTTTTTTAATCTTAAATGTTTTCTTTTGATTGTTGATCAGTTTATTAAGTTGAATCTAATAAGTATATTAAAAAAATTCTGACAGTATAAATGGCTGAACATGGTGTCCTTTTAAAACAAGATCATAAAAAAAGATAATTTTATAATTAATCTTATTTATATAAAATAATTTCAAATTGATACATTAAACACGTTTAAATATATAAATTATTAACTCGTTGATATTAGATAATATAAAACTTCAAAATATCGAGTTATTATTAAATTATCGATATCTCGTTTGAAAGCTAAATAAATCTTTTAACATTTTTTAATTTAATAATAACTCGATATTTTGAAGTTTTATATTATTTAAACACGTTTATTGGACCTTTGTATTTCTAAATTTGATATAATGTAATCAAAAATACTAATAACAACTTCAGCAAATTACTTCCTGTGATCCTAAGTAAAAATACTTATTTTGACAAAGTTCGTCTTCTTTAAAAAGTTATACATATAGTTGTAGATATTATATGTTAAGCCAAGACCCAAAAACTTGAAACGCGTTTTTCTCAAAACGTCAATTTTCAAAACGATTCCAGCAATTAAAAAAAAAACTAAGTAACATATTGAGTTAAATCTTGTTGACGAGTTAGCTTATGTACAATTTCTCTTCAAAAGCTTGTTATTCATATTGTATCCCCCCTTTTTTACCCATTTGTTAAAAAACTGCTTTGTTTTTCTTTTGTTTCTCACTAAAATACGCGTGGAACTTTTTTTGGAATTGTAACAAACCAAAGACGTAATTTTTAACAACACTGCTTTCGATTTTTGTCTTTCAGACCAAGGGGGCTTGGCAGACCAAAGCCTCTCCTGGCTTCAAGTGCAAAGAATTCAAGTCAAAAATTAAAACAAACCAATCAGAAGGCGGTAAGAAATGATACAAAGGAAGAGTTTTCTAGCAAATTATTTTCTTGAATTTGATTTCTCTCAGCCTTTTTTAGTGCGCATGTTTACCAACAAAATGGCCGCCGTTTACAGTGTTCAATTTAAAGTGCCTTATTAACAGATACCAAAAACTATGTCTGTTAGTAACGCTCTCTTGTACTTCTGATTGGTTCCAAAGCATCCAAATTTAGTATTTATAAGCACTTGCAATAATAATAAATAAATGCATTTTTTTTAAGTTTTCGATACTTAAACATCAACAATGTCAATGAATATTAGAACTAACACTGAAATTCTCGAAGAAATGGACGGTGAAGACATCGTAAAGTTTATCAAGTCTCAAATACTAAGATGGTGGGGACACGTAATGAGAACCAATGATGAAGAAATAACGAGAACCATATTGGCATAAAAACCCAACAAAGAATGATGCAGAGGAAGACCAAAACTGAGATGGATCGATGTAGTATAAGACCTAGAGAGGATGGGTGAAAGAGAATAGAGGCAAAAAGTCATGGAACGAGCAGCCTGGAGAAAGATTGTGCAAGATGCTACAACGCATCAGGACCTATAATAAATGAATTGTAAATATGAGGGCTAATCCACCTCAATAAACGGATCTTGTAAGTCCGAAAGGACAACAAAATTCTATATAGAATGTAATGCTATTAATAATAATGTCAATGAATGGCGTGACGTTTTCAATGAACATAATATGAAGAACTCAAATAAGTAATAGAGATGATGAAGAATAGCAAGAAAACAAACACTGAATGAACCAACTACCAAGCGCCATCAACGGAGGAAGAGAAAGGTAGTAGTAGCCAACATCATTTGATTGGTTAAAAATTTTAGTTCAATAGTGGGTTGTTAACTTTATTAGTTTCAAGAAACAGAGCCCAAAGAGTTACCAAGGATTACCTCTGCTCAATACACACAAAAAATATATAAAAAGAAAAATTGGAATGGACAGAGAACAAAAGCTCCACTATTGGTAACTGAACAACATACAAGATATGTTATTTAAAAAAATAACATTTGTGACACGGTAGAAACAGAAATTATTTGAAAATATGACAAAAATGCAAATACGGAAGAGGGACGCAAAAATGTGGTGTTTTAAAAAAAAGATAATTAATATGGTATTACGTCATTTCAAGCTTATTTGCTACCTTAGTCGTATCTAACCAGATAAAAAATAAAAATTAAAAAAATAATAAAAAGAGAGCAAACTTTTAATGGTTTAACCCATCGTGTCCTGATGGGACTACCAAGTCCCATATTACTTTAATTTTTGTTATATTTCCTAGCAGTGCAGCTCGAGTTTTTAGTCTTGATGAAAATTTAAAGTAGTTTTTTACATGGTAAGTAGCGCCTACCATTAATTAAATCAAAAGAAATGTCAAAATTGTAATAACGCATTAGTGTATTTACAATGCTAATTTATTATGTGATTTTTGTGATGTGTTAATTGATTAATATCGACTATAAAAGCTGTGTTTATGCAAAATAGTAAACTTCAGAAATAAAAATTACTTTTAACGTACCTCGTACCATGACATGAATCATCAAGTTTTGAAAACTGTCTGATTGTATTCATTCGGACTTGACGTTACTTTTGAATCCCCTACCCTTCATCCTTAATTGGGTTGCGCAAAAATTCTGAAAAAATTAATTTATGCTAATTGGCGATGTAAAAAATTTTCTATTCATTAGGTTTGTCGAATTCATTTTATTATGGGATCGATTTTTCTTTTAAAGAACCTTGTGGCATCATTATAAATGGGAGTCCTTTCTAAGAAGATGAAAATTTTGCAAGTAAATCATTGAAGTTGGTCTTCTTCGCACCCCCCACCCCTTAAAATGTTCCTATTTTGAAAGATATGATCATTACAAAAAGAGGTACCTAGTTCACAATTTTTAAAATATCCAAAAATCAGCAGAATAAAAAATTGAAGATCATCTTGAATGAAATCTGTACTAAATTATCAAACAACCAAAATAATTTCCTAAAAAAAATTTTATTCAAATAAATATTGAAGATGAAAGTGCAAATCCATTTTAAACAACACTACAAATTAGAATTAAGAGATAAAAAAATGTAATGCTTAATTAAGAATTAAAACAAAAAATGCGCTAAATACAAGGTTTTTAGAAGTTTGATTTCAAAAAATTATAGGCTTCATTTTGCTGCAATGTTTTCCATAAAACTAAGGTATCTGAAGGGACTCCAAATAAGATAATTTCACATTATTAAACATTTCCTACAATAGGAAAAAAGGATGTTCAGATGATGTATGTTGTGTGGATGGATAACATACTAAATTCAATAAAAGCTTTTGGCATTTAACATAAAATGAGTTTATTTCCATAAAATATTTGTTTAGGTATTTATACAGTAATTGTTTCTACAAATTTTGATGCTTTAAAATTCTTGTTCAGTTCGTTCCAGAGTTAGCATTGATTAGTTAGGTAAATTTTATATTTTACAGAAATTACTGTTTTTTATGGTATTATTTTAAACCAATCAATGAGGACTCTTTCCTTTATATGTACAGATTAAAAATGAACCAGTTTTGACCAATTTTTAACAATTTAAACAATGGATGGGTGACCACACACTGACCTATACTTGGTCAGAATGGTAAGATATGGCTCAAACCTTTCTCTATAAAAAAAAGGCTATGTTTATATACTTGGTCTTATGAGTCGATAAGAGAAGTTATGGGACCACCTTAATTTGTTGAAGTGATAATGAGACAAAATTATGCTGTGAATTTGTTTTCTTAACAAATGAAATAATTAATCAATAGCTATGCTTTTTAATTTCTTATCTACTCAACAATAATTTTTCTTTATTATCTGCAAGAATAATTGTAATGCCTGCAATTCGTACCAGGTTACAATGTTGTACATGCTGATTTATGTTTCTGAAGTAATAAGTTTTTGAATGCCTGTAAATCATACCAGGATACAATTGTATTATGTGAATTTCATGTTCCAAGTGCAAAGCAAAATCGCAAAAATTTTAAAGATAGTCTATTCCTAATTTTAAAAACTTGCACTTGAAAAAAAAGCAAATCATGGCAAATTTTTGGATGATCCATCTTTAATGCCTTCATAAGATCGGCTACTAAAAATGATCCTTATGTGGGAGACCTAAATCTAAATGGGCTGGCTTTTTTCCCTAGAGGGTCACCCACCCAAGCACCCACCCCAATACTAACCACAAGCAGCTGAACTTGTTCTGCAGAAGCTAATGAAGAAGAAATAACCTTATCGCAGATCTACCACTGGAGATATTGCCTTGCCAGAAAATTATATAATTTGAAACTTGGCCCAGAAGCAGCAAAAAAAACAAAAACCACGTTCGCTTATCTTCGTTTCTTCTTTTAGAGAAATTTGAGGTTCAAATGGAAAGTTCACTTCTTTACTTCTTTGTATTATTTTAGGTTAAAATGTAATACGAGAATGTTTAAAAAAAAAACGTTTCAGTTTATTTAATAAACCAACATATTGATAATGCTTACACAATAATCAGAAATTGAGACATAAAGATGTGTCAAAATATTATTTCTGCAATTAAATTATACTGTAAAATAAATAATGGAAGTCAATATTAAGCAATAACATGCAAATTATGCATCCTGCAGTATTGTAATAAGTAAAAATGCAAAAAAATAAATGCGCGGTACACTTGGCTTGAAAAATTTCTTAGCCTTGGCTATACACATTAAACGAAAAGACTACTGTAAAGTAATCAATCGTTCACAATTTATATTTGGTCAAAATAAGAAAATTTTAGTGTGGCACCATTAATATACGAACTGATAATGTACAACAATTTATAATGGGACTGATAATAACTAAAAAAGTACATGTTTGAACAAAATAATTAGCCGTAACACAAATTATTTAACAACCTCCGAAAAAATTTATTACTTTTTACCAAACCATGGGTCTTCATCTTTAGTTGCTGAAAACATTAAGGTTATAAAAAACAAACAAGGTTTCCTAATTACAATTAGCAACCCCTCGAAACTCACCAGGTTGTTGAGTTATAGCTTGTGAGGTTTGTGCTTGTGCTGATGTTCCTACTGATCCTGCTGCACCAGCACCCTTTTGTTTTAACATCGTCCAATCGAAAGTGTAGTCATATTGATGATTTAAAGTACGGAACAATATGCGAAATAGTTGTCTTAAATACATATAATCTGGAGCTTCTTCAAATCGTAAACCACGGCAATAATTGAGATACATTGAAAATTCCGCAGGAAAACCCTAAAAAATATTGAATTAATTAATCGCATCTTTCTTTGTTCATGGATTACTGAACTAACAAAGTTAATTGGTTTACCCTTTCGTCCGTAAATTTAAAAATCACAGTATTTTTTATCAGTAATTTTTTTAAACCTTTGACCCGGCATGTAGGGTCTTTTACGACCCCACGGTGATACTTCATACATAACTCTGAATCAAAGAGACATTTCACGTTATTATAACTTGACATTATTTTCATTTATACATTTATCTGCGACAACATTCTAACAAAAATTCCTTAACTAGTGACGTGCTGCCAATATGATACACAAGGCAAACCTTGCATTGTGCATATAAAGTTTTTCAAATTACCCTATATAATACCAAAGATGTCGAGCAATTTAAAGAGATGTATAGAGTCGTTGAAATTTGCTCATCGTTACAAGCATAAAAATCAAGTTGCTTTAGAAAAAAAATAGTGCGTGTACCTCGAACGAACAGAAAGCATCTCTACGAGCTAGAGACTGCGTCTTGAGTGCACTTTTAATTTGGTAAAACCCACGTGGACGAAAGGGTCGAAAGGGATGGTGCGAAAAAAAAATACTTACCTTGCATAAAACTTCGACGGGTGTCGACATTTTCTTTTCGCTTATCTTTTCATACTTTTGCTTTTTTGTTGCTGCTTTTAATCCTTGCCAGGGCAAACAGCCTCGATTAAAATACATGAGTACATAACCCAAACTCTCCATATCGTCTCTGCGTGATTGTTCGATACCAAGATGTGCATTAATAGACGCGTATCTTGCCGTCCCTGTTAAATTTTTGTCTTCACGATATCCGATGTGGCATCTAGTACGAGCGTCCCTAAATTTTTTAGCAAGGCCAAAATCGATAAGGAATAATTTGTTGCAGTGTCTACCAATTCCCATTAAAAAATTGTCGGGTTTTATATCACGATGAATGAAAGATTTACAGTGAACATATTCTATGCGACCTATCATTTGATCTGCAAGCATAAGAACTGTTTTTGTTGAAAAACGCCGTGAACAGAAATTGAATAAGTCTTCCAACGAAGGGCCCAGTAAATCCATTACCAATACATTGTACTCTTTTTCTTGACCATAGTATCTAAAAAATTAATAAAAAACTCTTGTTACTTTTCTCGATTACTCATTGGTGTCGTGCAAATTTTTACCATTCGGTATTGACACATACTAACTCATATTCAGCCAATCAAACAGACATACATTATTTAAACATGAATATCAAATCAAAAACAATTAATGAATTCCAAGAGTTGCTTTGGAAAATTATTTATATTTATTGTAATCAAAGTAATATCGATAACTAAATTATGTAAACTACAAACAATTTAATACGTCAAATACAATATCAAATAGCGATAACAAATTACTAGTTTCTTGCAAATGTAAACAAATTACTTTTCTAAATCGTCAATAATAAATAAACACTTTCTTTGTTATTAAAAATGAGAAGCTGTGCTGAACCCTAGGTTCATACATGCGTACCATCAAGAGGTCATGTAGCTGTGCTAATTCGACTACTCCAAATAAATAAAAATGTTTTCTAAACTTAAAAAAATTTACCGAAAAAAGTTGTCGATATCTACGAAAATCGCCGTTAGCTTCTGGTACGAACACAAACGGTACTCAACAGTTGTTGAAAACACTTCGATTTACCAAATCTCCAACTATAAATCGCCCGAATATTTATTCCAATAAATAATATTTATATAAAAAATGAGATTGCAGGCTTTAAAAAGACAATAAATTAAAACCATAAAGCATAAAGCAATAAAATATAAAAAATATTACCATGCGTAATATTTATAGGAATACTCGATGCAAGATAATAAAACTGATATTTATAAATTTTAATTCGTTAGAAATCCTCGGTGACTCGTTTCAGTATACAAATAGACATAGAAAAGATCTGTACAATAAGATGTTTTAGTGAAAAATAAATTCTATATTTATAATCAAGAAACTTAGGGTAGACACAAAACCGAACTGGGTGTACAAGCGTTGTATCTTTACTTTCAATGTTCCATAGCATGAAGTTTGGATATTTTATACATATGACAGAACAAGTATTTTTTATTGCGAGCCGGCGTTTCTTCAAAGCCGACAGAAAACAAAACAATAAAAACTATAGTACGTAATTTACCAATGAATTTTAAAAATCTCGTTAATCCATTCATGCGCGTCGCTAATTCAAGACTAATGGACCATTCGGAATGCAAGTCCATGCCGCTTTTGACGAGATAGAAAATTTTAATGAAAAGTATAATAATTACATGGTGAATAATAAAACTGTTAAAAGAAAATATTTTACAATTTATTGCTAACAAATTAAAAATTATAGGTGAAAATTATCAATTACACCGAGAATTAATTTATCATAATCGATTGTTACAACAATAAAATAAAATAGATTGCGTGAGATACTTATGTAATTTAAATGTTTGTAACATATAAGAAAAAACCTTTTATTGTTGAAATTGTTAGTGAACAAATTTTCAGGTTCCTTAAATCGGAGTTCTACTATCCCACCAACAATCTTAATTTAGGGTTGGTCGAATCACACGACAATAAAATACATACGCAACAATAAAACGGGTACGAAGTTGTAAAAACTTGTAGATTAAAAATCCACTTGATTCTGAGATTTATGTTATTCCTGGCAATTTTAACTGGTGAAATAAATAATAATTAAAAATTATCAATTAACTCGCGACTTTTTAAATTTTAATTATTAAAGATGACCTTCATTCTTTCTATTTCACCCCCCTTGTTAGAGAAAAATTGACATTTGACTCCCTACTGCATGTACATATGCATATTAAGGAATTATAAATTATAATATTTTACTTAAGAGATTTTTTTATTATTAAAGTGTATGTATTTTCCGACAAACACAGCTACGCTGGAGTTGAGTACCTGGCGGAGGTCGTAAAGCGGCCCCACAATGTCTGAAAGGTATGGAACCCACGGCACTCCATGAACTTTCGAAATGTCATATTAAATCTATCATTCTGTCCTTTGGAAATTTTTAAAATAGAGTACCGATTGATGAACTACTCCCAAAACAATAAAAGAATTTTATTAATTTTTACGTCAAAATAGTCAAAATTACGTCAAATAAACAATAAATTATTAAAAACTTATAAAAGGGTTAACTTTGATAAAATTAATAGAATCTCGTCTTACGTCATCGTACTTTCGGCTTACTACACATAATTTTACTTTCTTTCATTGATGAAATTGTTTAAATTTTAAGAAAATGTTTGTGATTTTCAGATCCCCATGTTTTCCTTCAATAATTTATACTACAGAATAATTTTTTTAGGGCGACTGCAAATTTAATCCATTGACCTTTGAGGGGGGGAATGCATATGCACGTAAAATTATAGATCATTCAGTAAAAATCTAGCTCTTAATAAAACATTAATATTAACTATCCAATAAAAATCTGCAGTTATTACTAACAAATCAATAATTTTTAAATATTACTGATTCGGAGTTCAAGGTTTTATGAAACTAGGCATGACAAGTTAAAATAAATTTTGATGAATGAAAAATTAAACAATTGAAGTTTTCCATTTTTACGCCTAGAAAAATTTTCTACCTACCTACCAGATAATTTCTGATGAAACAAACCGCAATTGTATAGTACGAAATACTAGAATAAATGATTGGATTTACTCCCACCTACTGTCAAGTAAATCTAAGTTTGTGTGCAAAATAAAAATTTTGCGTTTTTAATTTGCATATCTGTCCTTGAAAATTTGAAGGAAAACAATTTCTACAGTATGGATAAAATTATGTACATTATTAATAAGCAACTTAAACTTGAATACAGTAATAAATAATAATTAACACCCATTTAAGTTCAATTGGATATTAAAATGTGCACAGTAAATTAAAATTTTAAGCTACAAAATAATCAGAATAAATAATGATCTGGAGTCGCTTTCAGTAACAAAAAAGTAGTCAGTCTAAAGAGATTACAATCGATCTGCTTAATAATTGTACACGCATTTACAACACTGAAGTAAAAACTCAAATTGAATTGTAAAATTTAAATATTAACTTATAAGTTGATCCATATTCCCTGCCTCTGTCATTTACACAAATGTATCAAGACAATCATTAACCAAAATGTATAATCTTTCATTATTGAAATGGAGTATGACGTACTATTGATTATTTTAATTTCAATAGTTAAAACAAGAAAACAAAGAAAATGTACGGAGCAAGAAATAAATGCAAATAATTTAAAATATAACTTAAAGCTCAGCGAACCGTAAGTAGATAACAAGAAAGTGAAAAAAAAACCAATTAACAGTTAAATAGTTTTCATTCAATAAGTTAACTCATTCTTTTTACTTTGATTTATATAAATGCAATAAATCTTCCAAGACGGATAGTTCAATAAGATTGGGTGTACTATGTCGAAAATGAATTTGTTGTTACAGGTGGAACTTCCACCAAGACAATGAATTTTCCATGTCGATAAAACCTGTGCACTTTTAAGTAACAAAAATAGAAGTGAATAGAAAAACTGTACAAATTGGTTGATTGATTGAAATGAATTATTGCGTCACAACAACATAATTGATAACCGCATTGGTAATGGCGAATACCAGAAAATGCAAATATTCGAGGTAAATATTCACGGTTAGAAAAGTCAGTTTCTAAAACAATAAGCTCCGAGCAACATACGAGTGAGTTTTACTGTGTGTATAATTGAGCAATGAAAATTACATTCATGTCAACGGTGATTGATCATGTCAATGATCAGTTAATGATCATTAACTCGTTTTTAAATCGGGAATTCGCGAATAAATATTAATAAAATTTATATAAAATAAATAACAATAATTAAATAAAATATTTTTCGTGAGTTTGGGTGTAAAGTGACTACTTTACACCCGGTTTTTCGGGAGTAAAGAAGCTCTTTTCGTCACACTTTATTTTTCTCCCGGGAGAAAAAAATACCAGGAGTAAAAAAATTTTTCTCCCGGGAGAAAAAAAATACCGGGAGTAAAAAAATACCAAAAAATGTCAAAAAAACAAAAATTTTCAAAAATCATTTATTGACATATTTAATCTTAACCACACAATTGTGAAAAACTTGCCTGTCTTGCGTATCTACAACGTTTTTCGGTTGTCTTCGGCAAACGTGCTTTTCCTCGTTTTAATTTTTGATTTTGAAAATCTTTGAAAATCCTGTAGGGGAGACTAGAACACGTATATCGACTATCGTGGCTATGTAGCCTGAAATAGTAAATAATGTATAAATTCGCCCCATAAATACCGCTTTTTGCTGAACGCGATAGTACCTACCACGTGATCCATCGATATCGAATTTGCATTTTTTTTGCAACGTGTCCATGAACATCGATAGATGCGACCACAATGTCGTATTTATTGATTATTTAACGATTATTTCTTGGTTTTTAGGCTTTTTTAATTGAAAACACTGACACACAACAGGCACGCATCTACACACCACAATATCACAAATGAAAATGAACATGGCGTTACAACATGGCTGCCCTCCAGGGTACCAACTGGTGCCAAGAAAAACACCATGGTTACAAGTAGAAGTTGGTTTTACACTACCACGATGTCAATTAAAACGTGTTATAAATTTATGAAATTTATGCAATTATTGCATAAAAATCGTGAATTTTGTCGGATATTATTCCCAAATTCACGAAAAGCTGTTCATAATACTCGGGCTCCAGGGTTTTTTCATCTCTCGACTATTATTCCCCTCGCCGCCTTGCGGCTCGTGTCATAAACTACGTCTCGTGACGAAAAAACTCCCCTTACGCCCTCGTGATATAAACTACTATTTCATACGTGAAATTCCGGTCTAGGACGTTTCGGCGCAGCTGATTCGGCGCGACCGTTTCGGCTCAGCCGGTTCGGCGCGAAGACGGTTCGGCGCGAGCCGGTTCGGCGCGAAGACGGTTTGGCGCGAGAATGGTTCGGCGCAAAGACGGTTTGGCGCGAGCCGGTTCGGCGCGAGAACGGTTCGGCGCAAGGAGGTTCGGCGCGAGGCCGATTCGGCGCGAGCCAATTCGACGCAAGCAGATTCGGCGCGAGAATTTAATATCATAGGCATAAAATACTTTTTATAAACATAAATCATTATTTATGCGGATGTAGAAAATTATTTATTATTTGACTTTTATCTGATCGGTCGGTTTAATTAATGATTTATTCAATTAATCATATATGCATTTTAACTTACAGAAAACTATGGATGTCATATTGACACAGGACCGTAGCTAGACATAAGTCATGTGGGGGGGTTACCTAAAACAAATTTCTCTTTATGCTACGAGAAGGGTTTTAGCAAAAAAAAGCTTTTAAAACTTTTTTTACTTCATAGCTATGTCATGCAAGGGGTTTAAACCTCCAAACTCCCCCCCCCCTTATATAATGCTCTGTATTGACATTCTTATACAAAAACCTCAATTCTAGATTAAAAACTGCTGGCTTTCTAGTATTTCCTCACCCCCCCCTTGAGCACGTCTCTGTTGCAATTTGTTTTTGTACTAAAAATAAACTTCAATCAATTTATTATATATTTTCTATTTTGTCTGATGACCTTTTGCCATCTTTCTGGTAACGATTCCACGCTCATAGAATTTCTAGTCTTTATCAGAAAAAAACTTAACCAAGTGCGATTAAAGTCAAACTCAAATGATTATTTTGTAACTATTAGATGATTAGTTGTATCTTTTTGTATCTAATGTCTGCCTGATTAAAATTCAAAGAAAAAAATTCAAAGACTAAAATTCAAGGAAAATTAAATGTTTGTAATTATTTGCACCAAAAAGTCTTCGCGCCGAACTGGTTTTGCGCCAAAATGGGCTTGCGCCGAAAAACCTTTGCGCCCAACCGGCTCGCGCCGAAAAGTCTTCGCGCCGAACTGGCTCGCGCCGAAATGGGCTTGCGCCAAAACGGTTTCGCGCCGAAACGGGCTCGCGCCGAAACGGGCTCGCGCCGAACCGGCTTGCGCCGAAATGGGCTTGCGCCAAACCGGCTTGCGCCGAACCGGCCGCGCCGAAACGGTCGCGCCGAACCGGCTGCGCCGAAACGTCCCATCCCGGTGAAATTCGGTCTCAAAGGATTCTTAATGGTCATTAACTTGGAAGTGTGTCGAAATATAAAGTTAAGTTATGCTTAATCAATACGATATAGATTTTGATGTATGAGAAAAGTAGAATGTTGCTAATTTTCAAATAATTATTACATGCATAAAATTACTATTACTTATTACTACTTACTTCTCTGTAGGTGCACAACTTCTAGCAATTATTTATGCACTTTTGGGAAAGCAAAAGAAAAACGGAATCTTTCTGTTTGTCTTTGTTTCGTTACTATCAAGGAATATATTAATTGATTAATTCTATGATCATATTTGCTTTATATCGTATGTATGTAGTTTGTTAGACTTGCCTCAGGTGTGCGTGTGCCGTTTTCAATTATTCATAGTGGCAATTATCAACTCATGAGGACCGGCAGTTTCAAGTGCCCACCGAAGCATGGAGACGGTAATAAGTTAAACTTTCTCCCGATTGGAACAGAGAACGTCAGTATTGGCAGTTGATCGCGCTAGCTAATAAGCTAATGACGGTTTTCTTAAAAATGAATTACTTTAGCATTCGCATATCTAAATTATATCAATCACATTTATGCACAGTTCTAAATAAAACCAATAAAAAAGTAAGTTCTTGGCCATTGCATTGATTTCCCTATGGTGGTCAGCAGGTACCACATAAGGAACGCTTATAAAATATCCAATTATATTGAGGTTATCTTCCAAGGTTATTCAGATCACTTGGACGGGATGAGTTTTACTTATATTTTCTTACTTTCTTATGTAGTTCTGAAGGAGTAAATTTTATATGCATGCAATGCTGAAGCCGCGGTCATAAATACTACGAGGTATAGATGCATTTAGTTAGTTCAATATGAGAACATTTTTCTCAACCGTGATTGGTCTAAGCCTAAGCTAACATTGAGCTAAGAGGTCTACCTTCAATTTTAAAATCGTCTTAAGTGCCTAGCCCACGTTTTTAGCTCGTTCTAACTCAGGTCGTTCTATACCGTTAGGTCCGTTTATCTGAGCGTATACATGAATAGAAACAAGCTCGATCTGAGTCAGCTCGAACTAACGCGAACTAATACGGGGCAATTGAGAACATTTTCTATCGATTTCGTAATGATGTTTCAAATATAAATATTAAGGTTTAAAATGTTACAAGGAGGGGAACTCAAAGAAAAGAGAAAACTAGGGATCGAAACCGCTTCCGAAAAAGAATTTCTAACAAAAATCGTTAATTTAATTGTGGAATTTCCTTTTCGTAATTTTTGTTCAATTTTGTTGTGCAATAGCTATTCCTAATTAAATTAGAAGCGGGGGAGAACTGTGGTTGCTGCATAGCAGAAAATGTGAAGACAATAAACTCGAGAACTTTCCACAAAATTGATTCTGTGTAATTTTGTTTATAATTCGTTCAGAATGTTACAATGATGAAAACGCTCGTCGCTGAGTGACTGCCTATTTTTATGAAGGCCTGGATTTGATAACTTTATGTAGTGTATCTACCTATTTACTATGCTTTAAGAATATGTAAGATTTTTCAAATGACACTCTTTAATAGTTTTTGAAATAAATCTTAATTATAAATTTAAAAATTCACAGAAAGTTTTTAATTTAAACATATGTATAGACTAAAACGACACTATAAATTTTCACTACATTAGTGCTGTAGTGGTATTTGCTCTTTTAGTGAAGATTTACGGTCTATAAAATGTTAAGAACCACTGTACTAAATCATGCTATACTACGAGTAGACCACTTATTGAGCAATCCTACTACCTATTGATTTGCTTCGCAACTTGACGCGATTCATCAAATGATGCATCTTGGCATTCAAAAATTAAAAAAATGTATCTTAGATGAATCGCCAAGAAATAAGGGTGGGAAAAAAGATCAAAAATAAAAATAGTGTTGCCAAAACACGTGTTTCTCCTTTAGGTAACAAAAATTAAACTAAACAGTTGTGTCAAATGGACATAACATTTCCATTATATAAAGTGGTTCGAATTCCACGTTAAACTGTAGGTTCATTTGTATTATAGTTTAATTAAAGTTAACCATTCGAGAAATTGCTGCCCGACGTGACGAGAGTGATGAAGCAGAATGTGACAATAAATGAAGAAAAACGAAATAGACTGTGAATCTCAAATTTTTTAGTAGGTACCTATCTCGATTGTCCAAATAACACTAAAAATTGAGAAAAATGCAGTGTTCTAGAAATGTTGGCTTCAAAACTTGATTTAAACGGTTAAAAAAATTTACATGAAACACATGCCAAATGTGATAATATAATAAAACTTTAGTTATGTCAAGGTTGAGAACTTCTGACTTTTAAATTGGAACGGGAAAATAATGTAAATACATTGGTTAAATGTACGATCTATTTTCAACGAGGAAAATACTTGCACTCCAGAACATTTGCACTTTATAACTAGTAAAAATAAGTGCATTATTTGTTATTCCGCATTGCTAAGTAATCCTAAACTTTTTGAAAGCAATGAAATTTTCAAATTTGTATTTTACTTCCTGAATGCCGCAACAAAATTTAAAGGAAACGAACTTTAATGTACCTAATCTAAGCTTAAACCTGCCGATCGGTCCGTTTTTAGTCATAGCGTAGTGCATAACAACAAAAGTTTAGTGACCCTATCCGTAGCGGATCGACCGGTTCGGTGTAAAGAGACACCACATGCAAGATATATATCAAAACAATATTATTTGATTAACAATACTTTTGATAGATACCAAATGACAATATCATCTTCTACCTACAGCTTTTCACTATAACCAACGATACCATTTAATGACCGCCAATAAATAAGGTAATAACGAATGATTTCGTTAATATCAGTGGCGTGACTTACCGGGATTGAAGTATATAAATAGTCGAGGTAAGAGGTACATATTTCGCCATCCATTATCTGGACTTGTTGCAAGATTTTGGTAACGTAAAACTTTCAAATGAAACGAAATTGAACAATATCAGAACATCAACTGAAAAATACTGGTTATAAGAAGATTGATATTGTTAACGATGAATAATAACATCATCTCAACAGCTTATGGTGAAAGAACAGCTGAGTAACGCAGATGCATCTTTCCAGTTTTATAATTTAAAATTGCTTTTTAATGTTCCAAAAGTAAATAAGTCTTACATATTCCAACTTGTTAATACCAATGCATGAACGGTATTTCAAAAAAAGACTCCTAGAGAAGAAATAACTTTCTTCTGAACGCTCCCCTTGAAAGACAATGCCAAACCACCGAGAGGTAATCTACTTAATAAAACGTCAAAGTTTTGTGGATTGTAGAAAGTAAATGTGGGTTCAAGTTTATTCCATCATTATCTATCTAAATCAATTTCATTATAGGACGCCACTGATTTTGTAAAATCAAAAAAAAAACAGTAGGTGAAAATATGAAATTGGTTGTCATATTTTTTTATTATAACAACGGGTCCACGAACTTACATTAAATTGTAATTAATTGTGTAGGTATGTAATAATAAATCAAAATAATTATGATTCGCGTTGTTGGCCATTAAAAACCGTATGATTACCAACAATGTTTGTTAAAATTTCATTTTTTGGTGTAATGTGTTAAATTTTCTAGTCATCAACGTTCTTTGTAGTACTGTTAACTTTACCGACAATGGCTGAACTTGACAAATTAGTCTTATAAATTCGCATAAAAGATGCATTACGGCTTACCCACGCTAAAAAATTTAAATAAGGAACCAAAAAGCTTAATCGAATATGCAATTTACATTATACATATTGGAACAACTCAAATTTGCATCCAACAAAAAAATTAAATTAATGAATTCATTTTCGTGATAGTAAGCCAAGATACGATGAACATAAAAAACCTGCCGTAGACACACATTATGCAGACACGTCGAGGGTGAAACCGGAATGAGTCACATAACCGACGAGAGCATGGTTAACCCATTATGCGGAAAAGGTAAAACTTACTCCAACCGATAAAAAATACCTACGATAGCCCCCACCACCAAGTTCAAAATCTTCATCTTCGTCGCAGAATTTGTTCTGAAATGTCATACTAATCGAGTAAATCAAATATCTCGTTACAGATTCAGTGAAATAAACTCCGAAGTCGAAAAAACCGTTAACAGAAAAATTGTTAATCGAATTGGTTGCGATAACGATGTAATACAATAATTTGATGATTTTCAATTTCTCTACCAATTCTTTTCTATATTTTACTTTTATTACTTGGTTTCATTGGGCAGGTACATTACCAAAATATATAACAAGAACACTTCAAATCACACTCCACATTAAATTTATTCAATGATAAGATAATAAACACTTCCTAATTGACTCCAATACTATCGTGGAACACGTGTCATCAGAACAATCAGATATCTTAAAGATCGAAGCAGATTTAGAAACTAGGCTGCACGAGTTTTCAATTTCGAAATTTAACATGATAAGAAAATTAATTATAGCACCACGGCATAACGGAAGCAACTCTGAAAGGTTTCCTTCATTTGAAAATTTAATTATTTTCACAGTTCCGTAACTGTTTCTAGGACCGCTACATTACCCCCTCCGGCTACAAAACTTCTCTTATTGTGAGAAAGTGACAATAAGACTTGGAGTAGCTTGGGGCAGTAGTGATAATAAAATCTTAAATTCCGAAATAGAGACATTTGAATTGGGGTACCATTCCAGTCACCGCCACCACTGGTAGGTTAAAATTAGAAAATTCATTTTAAATAATAATAAAATTATACTGTAGAGCTTTATGCAACACGAAATGTAGTGGGTTCTTGCAATAAAAATTTTTTGTGCTAGTATAATGAGCATTTTATTCAGGTTGTCAATTATTAAAAAGTTACCCGCCAAAGCAATTATTAAAGAGTAATTAAGCTAAATTGCTCGGTTTTGTCCACGATATAATTCATTTTGAAAAAATTGTCTCCGAAGTTTTGAAAAAAATTATATGTGCACATAACTGATTACAACAAAAAATACGCACTAGGAAGCAAAATGAATTTTGGTTATTGTGCATGTACCAAAAAAAAAAGTCGAATAACTTTTACCTGTTTGGTTCCCCAGCAGAAATGAGATAGAAAGTTTTCTACCAATGTGGTAAGTGTAATAATGATGCTTTCTGAATATTTTAAAGCGAACGCTACTGTGTCCTCAAAAACTAAATTAGCGTGTCATTCAACAATTCGGCGAGCAACAAATTTAACCTCTTTTGGAAACTCCGCTAGTAAAATATCAAACGGTTCACACAGATTGTAAAACTTACGGAATCAAAATAAAGCAGTGAAATTAAAAATATTTCTTTCAAACGATAATAACCTCATTTTAACGAAATCGATATAATATTTGATTTCAAAATAATATGTTATTTACTGCAGTAGCAAAAGGCCAATTTAGACCAGACTCCCCTGCTACGAAACTAAAATACTTTTAAATTATGTAGATGCACGCACCCACGCATGTTAGTAAAATGCACTTAAGTTCTAAATTTCTTAATTATTTATACTTTAGCTTCCACCATTTAGAGGAGTTTGGCTTTAATCACAGATAATTTTGAAAGTTTAGAATAATTTTTGAATCAAGAAGATGCAACACTCGATCTTCGAGTCAAGCAACAAAGAACTGTCTGGTTTGTGGTTGTCGTGTCAAGTAAGAATGTGAACGATGATTTCCTGTTCAACTAAAAGAAACGACTGCTTCGTTTTGGTAGGAAAACTAAATATAAAACCTGCACAATGTGGAAAGAAAAGTTCCAAACAAAGAAGATGATTTCCAAATTTTAAGGTACTCTCCCAGAAAAACTTTTACTGGATGAATTATTTATTCACTTAAATTCTTCAAAATTTATCTCCAGGTCCTGTAAAATTCACAAACCAATCGATTAAAAAAAAACTACCAAACAGAAAACATCACTACTTGGCACTTGCCCACGAAATTCTGCTGAAAAACTTCGATAAACTGAAACAAAAACTACTTCAAGGAAAACGTATAACCTATTATCGAGAAAAATTCACAACTTCAATGAAGGAAGAAGTATTAATATTGAATGAAACGTGGTCGATGTAACTTGTACATTGAAAAAGTTCATGATGAACAAATTCAAGTTGAAGGTTTAGTCGATAATTTTATTTTTAGTTAATCTATATTATACAACACATCTGAATTTATGAGTCTGTAAATAAATTAACAGACAAAAATTATGATTGTAGCCGAAAAATGTTGGAATTTCACTATTCACGAAATACAGGGTGGTCTAAAATATTACACTAAAAAGCTGAGCTTTGGTTAAATCAAGCATGTCAAATTCCACCTTGACAATGATTCTCCGTAAAATATTTAATAAATAGTGTAACAACAAACATTTCATTAGTGGCAGAGCTTTATTTGGTTTATTGAGAAAAAAAAACGAACGGAATTTCCCTGGATGGTCAAGGGTTACTGTAATCCAATATGTAAATTCCACTCATATATCGAATGGTCGATGGCTCAAAAATGTAATCTTTAATTGTTGAGTCTATAAATAGTACTTAAATAATTTATATTGGCGTTATATCTTTATTGCTATAAATGTTATGTCGCGATTTTCTTTTTCGTAAACTGTAAAATTTGATTAATGTTTGGTGTAATTTGACGTATACAATAATACCTACCTAATTTTTAATTAGGTTAGTTCACTTCATTATTACTCGAATTAGCACTCTAATTGAAAGCAACAAAGTTTAACATAAAACAGAAATTAAATACTTCCACAAATTTCCAGCAATGCGACAATCTGAAACATGACTGCCGTTGTTAAAATTTAAACTTAAATTCTTGAAGTGAGTTGATCTCATATACCAAAATATTACCAGTACCGTCATTAATTTTGAAAAATTCCCTTTCGTTACAATTTTGATGTAATGATTCATAGAAAATTATAAATCTCGTTAATCCATTCGTGCGCGTCACTTCGATCCCATACAAATAACCAATAAAATTTTAAAATGTGATAAAAAATCACATTTTTCACATTCGTGAAAAAATCACGAATGCTCGAAGTGTGTAGTTTAGAGGTTTTGCTTGATTATGCTCAAACGTATATCGATGCCAATTTTTTATATCCATTTCAGTCCTATTCAATAAATCGGAGATATGAATAACCAATGCCTACGAGTCTTCTTCTAATGTATTTAGTTCGCAATTTTAGACCTACCATCAATCAGATGCACAAACTTAAAAACTTAGGGATGTGATTGGCCAAGCGGCTTCGTAGTGGAATCGCAACGAGCTAATCGGGCTAAAGTCTGTTTATCAAAGGAATGTTTGCAATCGATGGTTCGTACATCGTTGAACGTATCCCCTGTCATAATATATAGGTTAAGAATGTGCACTATATCAATAATTGGACAGACATAATAAAATATATTATATTGGGTCGATCTAATATTTTGCCCAAGTTTGACATTCCTGTATTAATGAATAAAAAGTAAGGGAGAACGAAAGTTTCTAGAAAACATCACGAACGCATTGAAAATTAATAAAAATAGAAGTATAAGTTGGTCGAGAAATAGGTAATGATGATATATAGACTGAGCAATCTGCTACATGATAAACACGAATTAATCATAAATGACAAAACTAATAAATAAGAAATCAATTAATGACGCTCACAATTTAAAAAAAAATGAAGTAATTTTGTACATTCAACAGTAAGTGAAAATCACCTTGCATCAATGAAAAAGTGTGCAATTTTCAAAGTCAAAAATTTTGTTTACTCCAGAATTTCTAATAATACCAATATAACGATAAATATCATTTATTATTACAAAACATTGCGAGTATTTGTGGCGCAGTAAAAAAAAATTGAGTTCACATTAGAAAACAATGCAAAATATTTTTCAAAAATACAAAGCTTTCAAAACTTAGTTCAATTGCAAATCCAATTTGAACAATTCTTTCTCTAAATAGCACTGAAATTACAATATTCAAGAATTACTAAATTTCAGTTATTCGGCAGTTGTAATAATTAAAATAGAAATTAAAAAGTAGGATTTGGTGAAAAGCTAATACACAAACTATAGGATGAATGGATTGACAAATCGAAATCAGTGAACCTGCGTATGTAAACAAACGATTGGTAAGTTAGTTGTAAATGTATTCATGTGCATTACTAATTTTATTTAAAATTTAATGATCCTGATCTATAGTACGAGATATCTTTACAATTTTTAAGTTAATTAGGTTAAGAGGTAACAGCTTCAAATCACGAGAGAATAACAAAACATAATCGAAACTGTATAAAACAGATATAAATTTTATAAAAATCTTATCCAGAATGATTGAATAATGTTGTTTTAAAAGCTGATTATGCCCCACGTTGAAAATTTAGAACATTGAAATTGGAAACATGAGATAACAGAGTACACTGATAAATCTAAATAAAACAATATAATGTAATCAAAACAATGGAAAAAAAATTGTAAAGATTTTCCTTCTTTATAGAGGCGCAACTGTGGTATAACAGAAGTATTTTCAACTTTTTTTGTAATAGTAAAACTACACGTACATAGCTTAGCTACGCCACTGCTTCAGTGAATTAATACTATTTAAATAAATAAACAAGGCACTACCTGGTAATCATTGTTAAAAAATCCTACCCTCATTTGATATCGATTTTAATATTCTAAAGTCATTCATTTCAACAATAGGTTTTAGGCTATTTGAATTAATGTCCACAGATAATATTTTTGAAACACTCTTATCACATCCTTTCAAACACTGGATCAGATTTGATGTATTGGTAAAAAATGAAATAAATATCTTACCTGATGTGTGGTATACCAATGCCGCCGTGTAATATCTTATACAATTTACTTTCATATAATAACTGAGGATGCCTTGCTCTAACTGATTCCAATTTGACTGCTACCTCCTGTAGAAAAAACCAAAATGTTTAAAAAACAAGTTAAAAAAATTAATATTTTGAGTTTTAAAGTCTTTATGTAACAGGTAGTTATTGACCTCAACGTTTGTCTTAAACGTGAAACGCCTCATTAGAACAGGAAACCTTGTAGGTCTTCCATTTTCCTGCTCGAGATACAAAAATAGGTAATTTACGTTATTTTGTTCGACAAGCGCACTTAAAAAGTTTTAAAAATAAGTTAGTTATAATTGCAGCATTTAAAAATCCAAAGATTACCACCAGCCTTTCATGTGCCAGAAATGCAATAATGAAATTCCAATAAATAAAAATCATAGTTGTAAAATAATTCTAATTCTATACACTTATAACCTTAAACTCCTTCGTTAGTGGCCTCCGCAATGCTTGATTAATTCAATATACCATTTGATTTTTAATTGTTTCCGTTTTTCTACCATTTCTTCAAGTAAACATTATTATTATTCAATGCTAGCAGATCCGAACCCTTCAAAATGACAGTTGTAATGAAGAAGACATTGAAGAATACGATCCAATGTGTTTCGGTTGTTTTTCATTATAATTTTTAAAACTAATACAATTTTGATATGAATAATACGTTCTTTCGGTATTCTAATGGAGAAAATGTACCAAATGGAAGTTTTGTTTATATAAAAATTAATTTGTATTGCATTGCAAGATTACAAGAACCAATCAAATTCAAGTATACAGGAAATAATAACAAATGTCATAAATTTTTTTGGTTACATTTCTCAGCTGTCATCTAGAATTCACTATAATTTTAGTCTAATATATTAAAAAATTAACATTCTCCACAAATCTAAATTTACTCCTATTAACAGATTCAGTTAAAATCCAAAAACAAATAAGTTCCAATATAAAAAGCTTTATTTAAATTTACTAAAAATTTCAATTTTATCTAACATTTTTATCAAATTTGAGCAAAACCTATGGGTTCACAACGTGTCACTCTTTGTTGAAGTCTGTTAGTTATAGTTACTTGGTTTCAACAAGACGTAGTCACATACCATACAACCAAAATAATGGCTGCATTACGATCAGAGTTCAAAAACAGAATTATTTCACAACTCTCAATGTTACTTGGCCGCCAATATCGTAAGATTTGACGACGCCGTTAGATTTTTGTAAACATCTACGGCGGCCATTATTACTAAAAAAATGCATCACACGATCCTTCTTGGTCGTTAAGACTAAACGCTGTGTGACGTTTAACAAAATTTGGTATCAAAATGGTAACAAACCAGTAGAAAACACCTATAGGATACCAACATCCGTTTTCTATTTAGTACTAAATTTTGTCAAGTGTCACAGCCTTAAAATTAAACCCCGCAGTTCTGTCTGTTCGAAACGCATGAAGTCATCTACAACCGAAATTTAAGAGCATGTAATGCAATATTTTTGTAACGAATTGATTAATTTGTTTTATGTTTAGAAAACCAATTAGTTTTATGTTTCGAAAACCAAACACGACCTTTATATTATTTCATTATCGAATATCGAATTTCGCAGTTAATTACAATGCATGCTATGCATACAAGTATAAACACACTGATAAAAAATTGATGATTAACTTAAAACTCGAAGAAAACATTCTTTAATGAAAATAGAGTAGAACTTCCTTTCTACATGGAAAATACTTTTAACGGTGCGAAGTTCTCCACCTATCGATCAGAAACATTAGATGTTCAAAGATTAAAAAAAACTGTTGCTCTAAATCGAACGTTGGTAATATAAACCATGCCACTCAAAATATCAATGTTTCGGAATTCATTGCAATCACTAACATGCTGATTCAGCCTTATACCGTCCATTGCTAAGCAACCACCAACAATAAATGTTGGAGAAAGATTTCGACGATGGACCCCTACAACTGCCTACACCGGCTTGGAAATCAGAACGAGTTGCAAAAACTAGCTTTTTTCAGTCTGCTGCAAGCTCCATCAGGAATCGAACCTGGTGATTTCTCCTCAGTAGTTGAGTGTTCTACATCTACACTACTTCCAGCTTTAATTCAAAAAACATCTAGTTTTGCGACGCTGCTCAGTATTCCGCGTCACACAGGTATCTTGATAGGCCGCCGTGAGACCAGAAGTATTGGCTAATCTTAACTGCAATTGACTACTACTTTTTGACTAAAAAAATAGCGTCGACTAATGTTGCCTACTTGATTAAGTGTTCACTTAACCCACTTCGAAATTTGCATTGAAATATCTGTCAGGTTGCCTGCTTTTACTATGTTTCCACACTTGGTCTCTAAAAATTGCTACCAGATGCTTTTGCAAAACTCTGGTAATCTGATTTTCACGAAAACTTCTTCATGATAGCCAGTTATGATTTTGTAATTTAAAGAGACAGCTCATCAAATACGAAACAAGATTTAGTACAACAAATCTTAATAGAGTTACAGTTAAGTGACCGGCAATAGCCAATTCATATACACCCCTTCCAAACCAAATTGATTTGTAAAAACAAAAATGGAAGAGGTAGAAGACTGTATACTACACTAAGGATGCGTTCCACTTAAAGCCCACGACGATCTCGACATTCTTTGATTGGACTGAAAATCGACCGTAGTCGTCGTGGATTATAAGTGGAACGCACCCTAGCTGCAGTACTATCCTGAGAAAATCATAAATTCAGCTATAAGAGCATATCTTCTTCTTCCTACTCATTTTGCTTTTTGACAGAAGTACACAGAAAAAAAGGTGTACTTAAAAGTAGAACAATTTGTGCAATACAAATTGGGTGAAAATTAGGTACAATTGTACTTAATTTTAGTCATCTCTAGCGCAATTGTACTATTTTATAGCACAAATTGTGCTAAATTTTTACACAATTTGCACTTGTAGACAATCTAGGCACAAATTGTTCTACTTTTAAGTACACATTTTTTTCTGTGCATCGTGACCATTAATTTTTATTAAATGGTTCTCTTGGCAGATTACACTCGGTGGTTTGCCATTGCCTTACGAGAGGGGAGGGTCATAATGAAGTTGGATAAATTTTGTAGCCTGGTTGGCGATCGAACTTAAGGCTTCTAGCCTAAAGTCCGGTCCTTACCCCGTTCACTTAGCTCACCTCAAGAGCATATCATAAAAGTATAATTGACTGAAATGCTCTAGTGAAATGCAAAAATAACAAACTGATGAAAATGATTTATTTAAAATTATAAACAGTTATTATATAACGGAATTTGGCTCCTCAACAGTTGCTTCATAAAAATGCTAGGAATGTATTGAAGCCAACACCTAGCACTAAATGCATCAGAAAAACGCTATCAGAGTGAACACCTCTTCTGTAATCGCTATAATAACTGACTTCTTCTTAAAGTTCAAATGCACTTGGCGTTCTTGATTCTAGAGGTATATAATTTAGTAGTTAGTTTGCTGCCCTACGGATGTTTCTGTAACTTTGATTTTTGTTAAGTAGAAATTCGTCAACCAATGGAAGCTGACAACTTTTGGTTTCCTCCGAATCCTAAGACTAAATCCTTCGCTAGAGGAACTGACTGACATAAATCTTAGAGTAAGTAGACCAGGCTACTAACCGCAATGAGCACAGCTGGAAAGAGTTTAACATGGAATCCAAACCATGGTACAAATACATTTTGTTCGTTTTAAAGTTCTACCAGAACGCCGTTTTGCTGTCTTTCGAGTGTAGTTTGAGAGGAATATGGAGATTTAATTACAAAAATTATGTCACAAAAGCTTTTCGCAGGTTAGTACACTTCCGATACTAAATGATAGCAGTGATGACGCTAATGTGCAAAAACGAAAATTGGGCGGCTCCGTGTCGGATAAGACATCACTCCCACGTTCTCCCTTCACTACACACAGCACATAAAACGGCCATATCTCTGCCATGACTCAGTATCAGAAGTCTACCTACAAATTCAATTATTATATTAGAACAATCTTAAGTACGCGCTATCTAGACGTTGAGCGTCGCCAGTCCCTTGAGTCGCTCTCGACTTGATTTATTTATGTACGTGATTTGTTTTTGAATATAATTAAAAACTGTGAGGTCCAGACAGATTCTGTTGTAGTTTGGAAATCAAGTGATCGCTGAAATTAATGCCATTTGTGGCTTTCCCCTCAAAATTATTTCCATAATCTCCTTCGCTCAAATAGCCAATACGACACTTGTCTCCACTCCAAAATATGAATGCAAAAATATTTGTTTCCACGATGAACCACACTCATCGGTAATACTATTTTACTTCATTCTCATCAAATTATTTTTTCTAATAATAACTTAGGTGTATCTACCAAAATTAAGAAACAATTTTGAAATAAAAGTAGAGGGTAGTTTGAAAGGTCTCTTAATGAAAGCGTGGAATTAACTGATAAATAAACAAAGACTCCCAAATTCACCTTTTCGATACCCAAATCATTCCTTCGGCATTCTTTTGAATAATTTCGCACACATTTAACTTTTCGAACTGACCCATATACTATTTTTGTTTTCAATGCTTTATTATTAAACTCGACGATATCGACACCTCTTCTTGAAACAAGGAACGTCTTAATTAGAGAACTAATCCAACAAAAGTTGCTTGCTTCAATATTTTATAACTTTCGTGTTATTAAATTATTTTGTCAATTGGCAGCAAACTCAACAGCTAGAGAAATGATGTAGGTTTTTTTATAGTACCATCCTCTTTTTTATACCCCACAATTTTGTGTTTCATTATAAAATTGTTGAATTTTCTCGGGTGGGTGTGGAACTTCACCGAACATATTTGAATTTTCCAATTTTATCACAGTTTTTCGTAGTATTGGCAATCTTGATAAATGATAAGCAATTTTTGCGATCATTAATAGTATCACGATGGATGACACAGAGTTTTTTTAATGTTTATAGAAATTGGGCATTATTACAGTTTATTACTCTTTCATGCATGTGACTATGATTATTTTCTTTATTATATTCTTCCCAAAAACTTGTTTAATGGCAATTTCGTTACAGCAGCATTTTCTGACTACCTCGAAGATGATAAAATTGGTAGTAGCACAATTAATTACGGTTAATATTTCACAATAATTTTTGTTAATTTTATATTGTGTTACCGTAAGTTTCTCAACTATCTTCATAAAACAATTAAAAATGTAAATATTTTCCCAATTTACTCCTACTAATTTTCAAAACCACAACATGTAAACAATTTCAAAATTTTCACACATTGGGGCGACTTTCTTTATCCTTGATCGTAGGTAGGTTTATGAAAAATTGAAAAAACATTGGAAGCCAATTATTTTATTCCACAAAAGGTCGTTGAAATTGCGAATGTCCTTGATTATAGATAGATTTTCAAATATTAACGGAGAGAAATGTCCTTAGTGGGAGGTAATTAACATTGCACAATTTTATTTACTTGACCGCAAGGATTTCAATGGACAAGAAAATTATGCTTTTCATCAAATTTCAGCAAATATTTTGCAGTAGTACATTTACATGTCTAGATAACGGTAGATATTTATAAATATTTTAATTGTGACTCAAAAGTGCAACATTAATAAGAAGGAAACAAATAATAATAATAAATATCGTAAATGTAATGTTTATGTATGATGTGTTTAAACACGAGCATATGAAATAATAACAAAATTGTGAAATGGTCAGTCATTACTTGGGCTCTTATATCCTGGTAGTTTAACCTACTTTTGAAAGGCTTAACAAAACGTACCACCTTTTCCAACGCTCGTAGTAAATTTAAATTTTGAGCATTGCGAATTTAAAACACACAATCGCAACTTTTAAGGTTGAAAAATTGGCATAATAAAGAGTAATGAGATAAATAAAGCCTAAAAGAAGAACGATATGGCTGCCAAGTAACAAGATCACCATCGTGTCAACGAAATTCGTTATATGCACACACAAATCTCGGAATTGAATCAAAACGCAATTTTAATAAAGACTTTAAAAAACGCATTAGTAAATTAAAAGGGAAAAATTCGAATATTTACCTCTCCATTTGTGATATTGATGCCCAAGTAAATGTCACCAAAAGAGCCACTACCGATTTTGCGAACTAAACGATATTTTCCACCAACTATAAATTCATTACCTTTGCAACCCGCCGAAGACGCCATAATTAAAATTTAATAATTGTCTATTTATAGATAAATTATTTGTAATTTTGACAGACGAGCCACAAATATTTTGTGCACAATAACTATCACTTGTTCTTACAACACGCCGACATTTCTCTCTTGGCTGACTGAACGATGTTGTGACGTCACGACTAAAGCGGCTCCTAGCGATTTTGAACGAAACTAACCTCCTAACCACGCAGACGAAATTACCGTTTTTCTTCTTAAAATCACTAAAGCGACAATTTTCTACGACCAAAATATAAATTTTTAAATCAAAATTTAAATTAAAGTTACTACCGTATTTATTTAATTTACCACAAACACAAATTTCATTAAATTAAACGGGATAATCACAAACGATTGGTGACACCTGACGTTCAACCGAGCAATTAGAAGGGCGAGCAGTTTTTCACCTGCTACCAACCAATTTGGTAAAAAACTTGTAAAAAATATAATTTCTACAAACTTGCAATTTTTATTGTCTCGCAATACGCTACAATTAATCACTCGCGTGTTTAAATTAATTATGTCCGATCTTTTCCGATGAATGTTCAAAATTATTTTTCTCATCGGTTCGAGCCAAAATCAGAGCAAATGCTAACTTTGTTAACACCAGAGATGTTAGACGATTACCTAGATCACAAGTTCTCAAACTTTTTTGGACCACCGCCCTAGGCATAAATTTTTATAATATTTTTCGCCCCTTCCCCCGCATACCAAAACTTTTTTTTTGCTTTGCATAATTCAGTAACAAACAACTAAAAAAAAGATTTTTGTATGCTTTTCATACATAAAAATATTCAATAAATATTAATAATTTTTGCTGCAGAAGCCACCGCCTCCCCACCCGACCACCTAAACGCCCACTAAATTCTTTCATACCCACTACCGCCCCCCTAAAACTCTCTAGCACCCACGGGGAAGTAAATCCACTTTGAGAATCACTGACCTAAATGAATAACTGGACATTTAAAAGTGAAGCCAGTAAATGCATTGTCGCCATTTGCAAAAAGGGCAAATTAACCTAAGAAGTTATTATTTATTTAAATTTTATTTATAGGTAGAATCTCAGTTAACAATAATTTTTTGATAAAGTTCGTTCCAAATCCGAAACTTTAAATTTTTTATTTTTCGTCTAATAACCGATATCTTTACCCTTAAATAAGCGCATAAACCCCCCTCAATTTTTATGTTTTTTAAGAAATTGCCACCAAATAAGGCCCGGTATTTCAGTAGACAGTTAAGCTTTCGCTTAAGCTAATCTCAAGTTTAACTCAGTTCAGCCAATCAACATCTCGCATTTAACCATGTTGATTGGTTGAACTGAGTTAAACTTGAGATTAGCTTAAGCGAAAGCTTAACTGCCCACTGAAATACCGGGCCTAAAACAATTATTTTTGTATAAAATTTAAATGATAAAAAAAAAGTTAGCAGATGAGGATCGCTCTGTTTTAAAAACAATTGTGTAATTAGCATCAAATTTACTTAAAGCATCACAGTGGAAATTTGGGATCTTAACCACTTGTGATCATGAATGGATTAGCAAGATTTCTACTGCTGACTCCTCATTGACTGAATACAAATTTATTAAGCAAAGTGACAATAAATTTATTTTAAGAAATAAAATAACAAATAACCTAAGCTCTTACGTTTCTAAACCTAGCAGAGCTTACGTCATTTGTTAAACTGTTCTTTTTTTTTTAATAAATTTGTGGTCAGTGAGTGAGCGGTCGATAACGAGAATTTTGTTAATCCATTTATGTGTATCAGTCGTAGATACATAACGGATGAGATCCAAAATTAAGAAAAATATTTTAAAAATGTGATAAAAATAAGTACTAAAAATAAAACGATTCAAATAGGGAATCGTCAACGTTGATTTTCTTTGAGTGTCAATTGTTGTTTCCGCGGTAATAAAATTCTCGTTAATCCATTCATGCGCGTCACTAATTATGAAAAAAGATAATAAATCTCTTTTGGGTAGCATTGCTATAAAACCCGTTCTTAGTGTTCACCTACGTCATTATAAGGAGTTCATGTGCCAAATTGCACGTTTCTATACCCGCCGATTTAGGCTGTGCGTTGTCTGTCAGTCTGTCATTTACATTTTTTTATTAAGTAGATGTGATCAGGCGCGTGCTGGACCACCGACTACCTGGAGTTTCTGGATAGGACCTCCATAAAGTAATGTAATTAGCGCTAGGTTCCAGGATGAAAAGAAAACTGGTTGACACTTAGAAGAAAAAACAACAATAGAAATTTTATAAAAAATATAGAAAAAAAGTCGAATTTCTCGGGCCCTAAGTGCTTTCCAGCACGAACCTGTATGTGATTCGGTTTGCGTTGTTTCGAGGTAGTGTGTCGCACTTTCCTAAAATATAACCCAGACACAGATATTTTTTCGTTCCGTGGGATATTTAGTTCCGCACGGTACATTTTGTTAACTCAGTCTCACGCGGGACGGGATGCCGCAGTCCCGCATTTGATTTATTTTACACAATGCAGCCCGAATGAACTTCGCTGAATTTTTTATTAGCGCATGTTGCTCAGAGTAAATATAGAAAAAAGATTCAATAATTTAAATTATAAAGCAAGAATAGAAAAAATTCCGTCCCACGCAAGACTCTATTGACATTTCGTCCCGCGCGGGAATGAATTGCAAAGTGTCTTGCACGGAACTAAATATCTCGCGGGACGTCCCGTCCCGCATTCATCTCTATTTTTAACCCACAACTACTTATTTATAAGGGATGTCAGCAATTTTTTCTTACTTTTGACCTGTCTCTCAACCCCATTGTCACAGTTGATTACTATTTTCACCTTCCCCCTCCAAAAAACCTTAATAGTCACAAATCAAAACTCTTCCTCGTTTCTCTAAACATGGAACTTTACGAAAAGTTTTAATAAACTTTATTTAACTGTTGTATTCAAAAATGACTTGTAATGGGTTTCTAAGATTTTTTTATCTATGGGTAGGTCAATCACACTGTCAAGCAATCGATGACTAGCATTTGTGTCTTTGGTTCCACTCCACTCAACATTCTCTACATGAATTTATTTAACATCATCTGCTTCCATTCTTGGATATTTTACTAATACAAACAAAAACTTATTTTCCCTGTTTGTAACAATTGAGATTGCACAGATGGGCAATCCATGCCGTATGGAATTTGTTTGAAATTGCATTTGAAGTTTAAGTTTGCTATTATTTAAATTGCAGCTTAATCCATGGTCAAGAATTTCCTTTTCTTAACAACAACATCCGCTGCTTACTGAATAATTTGTGTTTTTTGTCATTTATTTCCAGGACGTTACAAAAATTTAAAGTTTAATCAACACTTTTTGATTTATTTATTTGAATACCATGTTATTGAAAAATTAGAATTAGATTCCCCCACCCCAATCTCAGATCCAAAATCAATTTAGGACTTCAATGGTGAACCCCCTGTTTTCTGTTTTCTCCCAGTGCAGTACCAGGTATTTTTAAATTTTGCCGATGTCCGTTAAATGACAGTTGTGTCAGTTCGATTCTAATTTTGTGTATTTTCCAATAAGTGCAGTGTTTTTAAATTATGTACCTAGTAATAATAAAGTGGATTCAACAAAATATCCCGCCACCCATGTTGAAAAATTTCGCGAATCGAGATAATATCCCGGAAGATGGCAACACTTCTTTATTTATTTTCTTTTCTGCAAAAAAGTTTATTGAAAAGTTGTCGCTTAATCTGAAGTTCATCTAAAGCCGAGAAGGAAATTCTTAACATTTATATGTTACAATTACAATAAAGATATTCATAATATTTAAGACAACTTGATAATGTCTTTATGTGAGACAGA
Source organism: Rhagonycha fulva (assembly GCA_905340355.1). Classification (NCBI taxonomy): domain Eukaryota; kingdom Metazoa; phylum Arthropoda; class Insecta; order Coleoptera; family Cantharidae; genus Rhagonycha; species Rhagonycha fulva. The sequence goes on from HG996559.1 coordinate 10,534,146, forward strand.
AAATGAAGAGGCTGTTACCCCACAAAAAAGGAAAGGAGTGAGGAACACTTTTAATTACAAACGGAATATTATTCGAAATTCTAAGGTGTCTGGTGAAGAACATATAAATTGGATAGGGAAAACAGTGAAGGCCCGAAAAACTGGTAATCTCTGCAGGTAAGTTGTACGATAACCACCTACTATTATTTTACACCTTTGTTGCAAGCCTGTAGAACAGTTTTAAATAAAATTTAAAATATGCCTATAATTAATACCTACATCTTTCGTCTTATTCAGGTGCCGAAAGAAATGCTTTCAAAAACTTTCGCAACCATATCTCGATGAACAATTGAAATCTTTTAATAGCTTCCATACCAAAAATCAACAGGACTTATATCTGCAGGGCTTCATCTCTACTCATGATATTCAGCGTAGAAGGCCTCGAGAGAATATAGAAAACAAAGCAAAGTCGGTTTCTTTTAAATATTACTTAGAACTTAAAAATAAAAAGACAGAAATTTGCAGAACTACTTTCATTTCTGTATATGGTATTACCAAGGGACGTTTGTACCGAATTTGCAAACTGCTTTCACAGGGAAAAGCGCCTCATGATAAGCGTGGTAAAAAAAGGAGTGCAAACTCCATTCCTATAGAAGTGACAGTAAAAGTTCATGAACACATTGCATTGTACCCAACAGAATTTAGTAACGATGAAAAACAATATTTAGATGCAACATTAAATGTAAAGAAAATGTACCAAACGTTTATTGAGAAAAATCCAGATCTTAATGTTTCTTATAATTTTTTTCTATCTTACTTCCATCGGAACTTTTCGTTGTCTTTTCGACGACCACAAATTGATTCGCACACAGTATGTGAAGAGCTAGGTGTAAAAATAGAGAACTGTGATTTTAATGATTAATGCAAAGATGTTTTGCAGCGGAATTGATGGTACAGAAACACAGAAGCAAAAAGTTTATTTGTTATAATCTTATAATAAATTAAAAGGAACTGAAGATCTCTCCGAGACTAGAATCGATGTTGGAGGATTGTTTTGATTATAATGTCAAATCCTTCATTTCCTAATATACCTGTTCAGTTGTGGGTGTTTGGTTGTATAATGTAAATGTATTATGAAGGTCTAACCAAAATGACATCAAATGAAGTATGTCGTGTCTGAAAGAACACAGCGATAACTACATTCTAGTAAACGTTTAAAGAATTGCACTTTTTTATAACGTTTTGTAGTAAAAGGATGAATAAATTTGTGTCGAATATTGTTTATTTATTGTTTTTCTTTGTACTTACCAATTTTAATGCAGAAAGCAAATATATCCGCAATATAACTTATTAACATATTTTATGGACATATTCACTTTTTGCATTGATTGATACAATAAATTGTATTGGCAACGAATTTCAAAATGTCATTTGTAATTGTTAAAAGCAGAAAGCTTTTTAAAATTTGAATTACCATTCATACACGTAGCAGTAGTGTAATGTTACGTTACTCACAGACAGTGTTGCCAATATGTGAGTAATTTCGAGAAAATCTATCGTGTATGAGGAATTTGGAGTTCTGTGTAGTTTTAGGAAATTTTCCAACTCCTTCCGCTTTTCCCTGTGCACTCCACGTGCAGAATTCGATCGTCTCAGTTGGTAAAAGTGTCTGTTCTCGGCGTTCGTATGAAAAATAAACTTTAACAGTGAATATTTATTATTCTACGTTCATCTCAGAATAAAAGTGATGGATCCTGATACAACACGAACTATAGTCAAGTCATGAATAATTATAGGATTACTATTATTTTTATCATTTTAAAGTTTAGATTTAGTGTTTTGAAAATCACACATATTATGAAGAATTAGCCTCGATAAGTACTATTTGGGTAAAATAAAGGTTAAAGGGGGAATACCATTGTGACGGGTTAAAAATGATTATTTTTTTTTGCATTTTCTCCAAATGTTTACAGAAACACCACAGGCATGGGTCTAGACTAGTGGTCGCTGGTCGGCAAACCGCAGCTCTTTGACTTCTTGAGTGCGGCTCTGCTACAAATGATCGCGCACGGGGATGTCCGTGGATCGGGAGCAGGGACGTGTCCATAGGGGGGGAATTTCCCCCCATAATATTTTAGAAATTTGACAAAAAAACTCAAAAATTGGCCAATTTGGCATTTTTTATGTCTAAAGCTTGAATTACATTATACTTTTTTCGTATATTTCCATACTAGAAACTAGTTCCGAGTTTCATTCGATTTTCTTTCGATTTTTTATTTCATTTGCTTTAGTATAGATGTCGCCAATAGGGACGACAAAATCACCACTTGTCACCAACCAATGCACAGGATTTTTTGATGTTGGCACTACCTAATTTCTATACTAGAAACTCGAACGAAGTTTTTTGAATTACATTATACTTTTTTCGTATATTTCATCTCGGACGTATCTAGTACTAGAATCTAGTATGGAAATATGCGAAAAAAGTATAATGTAATTCAAGCTTTAATTTACAAAAAGTTGGCAATTTTGAATTAATTCAGTTGGAAAATTTGCATATTTGGGATTGCTCCCCCCTGAAAAAGGTTGGTTGGGCACGTCCCTAAACAGGAAACGTATTTCGGGCTGGTCGCGGATTATATACGACTCATGCACGAGTTGAGTGATGAGAGAACTTGGCTCTCGAAAGAAATCTTAATCAGCAATCTTCAAAATTTGCAACCCTACCTAAATTCACCTTAGTAAAACTATAGGACATATTGCGGTTTGAAAATTTCATTAACATTTGACACATTTTTTGATAGGATTAGAAATTTTTTTATAAAGCTTTTAAATCTAACTTGTAGGGAATTTTTTAGAATTTAGACTATGTAATGACATCATATCTAAAATTTTCAATCTTTGGACATGTTGCGTTTTGAAAAGCTCTTCATTTGTAATTTACAACTCATCTACCATAATTTGAATAGAAAATTTTTAAAATCCAGGGGATAGCTATAGTCCTCACTTCTATCATTAAATTATTATTCAATCATCATTAGTAACGACGTTAAAATTAGTGATGGGACTATCGAATAAAAACTATCGAATTATTCGATAGTTGGTCTTCATTGAAACTATCGATAGTTACTAATAAACTATTCCAATAACTTTTTAGTTACTAAAACTATTCGAATAACTTTTTAGTTACTAAAACTATTCGAATAACTTTTTAGTTACTAAAACTATTCGAATAACTTTTTAGTTACTAAAACTATTCGAATAAATTTTTAGTTACTAAAACTATTCGAATAAATTTTTAGTTACTAAAACTATTCGAATAACTTTTTAGTTACTAAAACTATTTAAATGAATTTTTAGTTACTAAAACTATCAAAATAAGTTATTTGAATTTGAACAGCTTTTAGTGACTTTTAAGGTTATTTGAGTAATTTTAGTAACTAAAAGATTATTTGGATAGTTTTAGTAACTAAATGGTTATTGGAATAGTTTTAGCATGTTTTAGTAACTGAAAAGTTATTTCAAATAACTTTAAAGTTATATTTATAAATGTTTATATATTTTTTATTTTATATGTAAAACTATTCAAATAACCATTTAGTTACTAAAACTATTCAAATAATCTTTTAGTTACTTAAACTACCAAATAATAATTAGTTATTGACTGAATTTATTAGCAATTACAATTAGTAACTTTTATGGCCGGTTTCAGCAACTTTAACTTTAACCTGTGCTAATTAACACATGTTAAAAATAATCAGTTGCTAAATTTTGAATGGGTTTCAGCAACGTTATCAAATGCATAATTAGTTAATGTCAGATTATGTGTAACACAGTCATGGTGGTACTCCTGAAATGACAACCACGCCAAGTTCATATTGTAAAAGTAGTTCATATTAATTATATTACTTCAAAAATTATCATAAAGTGAGGTTCAGTACAATTTTCATTATTTTTTTATTTTTAAAATGGCATAAAAGCGCGCAATAATTTAATTTCAGTTTTAAGTTCCGTGTTGACGGAAACAATAAATTTACAGTGTTAAATGAGAAATTAAGATTGTTAAGTAATGATAATAATAATTGAGAAATAATAAACTATTAATTTAGTAATAAATCAAACTTTATTTTAATTTTTAAAAACAAGCAAAGCAAATTTAACGTTCAAGTTTGCATCGACATAAACAATTTCTCCAAAAGTACTTGAGCTTGAGGTACTCATAAAACAATATAAATTTTTTGAAAATATTTTATTTATAAAACTTCTTAAAAATTACTGCGGATCAATGCAGTACGTGTACTTGTATTTGAATTGCTTTGTCCGTCTTGAGCAAGTGGAATGTTAATTTCTGCTTCTTCTATGTCATTCACATCATTAAAGTCGTCATCTTGCAGTGAAGCACGGCGCATGCAATGATGATGATGAGTTCCATGGTGGGTTTGTTCCGTAGTCCTGTGTGCAGATAAAGGAAACGGCGCTTTAACACTTCAAAACATCTCTTAGTGGGATTTCTTGTGGATATTTGGCTCCAATTGTATGCTTTTTCGGATGTATGCTTGAATGAAGCAAGGGTGTAAGCATGTATGTCTTGCATGCATACCCATTGTCACCAAGTAACCACGTGTTAGGTCTAAAGTGGTCAATTTCAAAATCCGCACACAAAGGCGTGTCATTAAAAATTTTGGAGTCATGGACTGATTCTGGCCACTTCGCAATGATGTTGCGAATACGTAATTTTGCATCAGATACCGCCTGTACATTGAAAGAAAAGTAACCTTTTCAATTCCTAAAATCTACTGCATAAACACCACCAGGAGACTAAATTCAAACGTGTGTGCAGTCGATGACACCTACCACGCCTGGTAATTGCCTAGAATTATAAAAATCGATTTTGAATATTGGTAATCTCATCAGGTCGAAGCATGTTTATGATGTCTCGTTTTAAACTTAAAGAGACGGCTGGAGCATAGTGGTCACACGAGTTGACTATGACCGCTAAATACCTGGTTTGAATCCGGGTGAAGTAAGAACTTTATTCTGGTCGTCTCTCTGGTCCTCCAGGTTGGGGGTTTTTCGTCGGGCTGGCTCCCCGTCGTAGGTAAAAAATGCAATGCTGTGAAGACTATTTGATGTTAAATATAATAATAGTCAGCCAAGACTCGTCAGGGTTGTAGCGCTGAACTTTTTTTTTTAACGTTTTAAACTTGCTATCCGTTCAGAAACTTTCCTGATCACCCTACATGTGATGCTTCTACTAACATTGACATGATCACCCAAAAGCTGTTGGAAGAACTCCGTTGCATAAAATCTCAACGTTAGTAGAAGTTGGAGCATCCCGAACAAAAGACAAAACCTTGTTTATTTTCAAAATAAAATTAATAATATGGAACTTGTAAGGTTATAACGTAACTGTAACTGTAAAGCAGTTTAAATTTCTTGTTATCGTACAATGCGAAGTGATCTGCTATCAAGAATGACACGTATTTCCTCATCATCACTACTTATTAATAAATCAGATAAATAAAAAAAATTAGATCAATTAGATAAATTAGCCATTTTTTAAAAAATTGTAACTTTCGATTGCATTTATTATCAAATTCAAAAAATATAATAAAAGTATACATTGGCTGTTCAAAACGAAGTTATGCTACTTTAATCACTGGCCAACCAGTAATTAAATATTTTGACAATTTAATCTGCATTAAGCACAAATTAACGTTGCTGAAACGCAAAAGTGTCAAAAACGTCAGATTAATTATGATTAGCGTAACCTGTGTTAAAACTTAACCTGTGTTAAAAATTATGTTGCTGCAACCCAAATCAGACTTAATCTATGATTAAATACTTAATCTAAGATTAAATTATAAAATTAACGTTGCTGAAACCGGCCATTAGATTAGTATTACTATATTACCCGTCGATCCCAAATAAACAAAATGGTACAATATTATAAATATAGTTGTTAAACAGTAATTTTTTCAAATTTTTATTTATATATATTTAATAATTTTATTTAAAAATATAAATGGGTAGAGATAATGGTTACAAGGAATTAACATTTAAAAATACTATTTTGTCTAAATTTTTGCCCGTCAATCTATTTCTTCGATCATTAAGAATCTGACCAGCTCTAGAAAAAATTTGTTCTGACGGAACCGATGTTGCCGGAATGCAAAGGTACTTTGAACTAATTTTATATAATTCTGGCATTAAATCTTTACGTTCTTTCCAAAACTGAAATGGATTTGAATCTCGACTTTGCAATGGCATTTCGATATAACGATCAACCATATTTTTTGCCGTAGACTTTACATTAGTTGTGCTGTCAACCTTTATTTTCGAAACCTTTTGATCAAAAAGTGCCCAGATCGAATTTGAAGTTGAGGGTTGATTAATTGAATTGTTTTCAACAATATCCTCACCCTTTTCCTTAAGTAAAAGCTCAGCCACTTCTTTTATTACACTATCCTTAGTATCGCTGGCCATTTCTTCAGATTCAAAACCTGCCATTTTAAATCTTGGATCGAGGAGTGTAGCTTTAGCACGCAAGTGATCACTTTCTAACGATCCATATCTATTTCGAATGCCTTCTAAAAGACCTTGTTTTAATATTTGAACGTTATGATTTTGGACGGTCTTACTTGACAAAACAAACTTTGTTCCCAAAATTAATGGTATAATTGAAGACACCGTGCAATACTTCTGCCCTGATAAAACTGTCGTTAACGATTCAAATGGCTTTAGTAATGGAATGCATTCTTCTATAATGTTCCATTCCGTGGATGACAAAAGTTGGGGAGCATGTTTTAAAGACGTTAAGGCAGCAGATAACGGTTCCTTAATAGAAAATAATCTTTCAATCATAATTAATGATGAATTCCATCTCGTTACAACATCTTGCTTCACTTTCAGTTCTGGCATTCCCATTTGTCTCTGTATTGACAATAATTTTTCAGTAGCCTGAACGCTATGTTTAAAATGTCCAACAATGGAACGACATTTTTTGAATACAGCAACAATATTCGGATTGTCTTTTATTGCTTGGTTCACAATCAAATTTAACGTGTGGGCAATACATGAATGATGCTTCATTGATAATTCGGTAATTACGGCCTTCTTAACATTAGCAGCATTATCGCTAACAATGACAACAATCTTATTTTCTGGAATACTGTACTCGCGTAATATGTTAGATAATTCCATAGCTATATTTTCGCTAGTATGAGCTGTTGCAATTTCTTCAGTTTTTAAAACGCAGCTACGCAAAACATCGTCATAAACAAAGTGACACGTTACACATAAATAAGCCTTATTACTGACACTTGTCCAAATATCTGTTGTAAGAGACATATATTCAACTTTTCCCAACGTTTGCTCTAATTCCTTACGCACTTAAACATACGTTTTTGGGAGCAATGTAGAACTTACCGTTTTTCTACTGGGAATAATATACAATGGATTGAGTAGTCGAGTATATTCCTGAAATCCTTTGTCTTCTACTATTGAAAATGGCTGGTAATCAAAAGTAATCATTTTTATAAGACTACTGTCAATAGCTTCCTTTTCTAACTTGGCCAATTCAGTTTTTTTGTTGGTTAAAAACAGTTTCGTTTGTCTTACTTTTTGGTTTTGCACTCGATATGATGTAGGCTCTGATATACTAGTTGAAGTACTTACGTGCAATGTTTCTTCCAATGACAATTTGTTTGTTAACTCGCGAGCATGTGAACTTTGATTATCCACGTCAATAATTGAATCATCTTCTTGATTACTATTTAGATCTTTACCATGTCGCCGTTTTAAATGATCTAACAAGTTAGAAGTATTCTTACAATTTCCAAATAATTTATTACAAAGCGTACACTTAACTTTTTCATTGTCATGGCACTTCTCCATAAATTCCCATACTTTTGATGTCTTCGATACCCGTCGCATGTTTCAATTTCTTTTATACGTGTTCCTAATGTGGTCCTCTTGTTTAGAATAATAAAAATTTCTGATTACTGCCACAGATAGGATTGTCAAAGCAGTGATACACAGTATCACCAATAATATAACTTTGAAATAATAAATTTGAAAAATATTTTCAAATTTTATCTGGATTCTGGATTCTGGATTGGATGTGGAGGGCAAACCATGGTTCACGCGCACTCAGGCCACATAATCGGGCCCATTATGCTACCTCCGATGTTAGCAGCCCACCAGCCTCCTATTCCTCAAGCCACCCCAAACTCAGGGCGAACTCAAGTACTTTGGAGGGCGGTGTGCCACTAATACTGGCCATGCTAGGCCAGAAGTTCCCCAACATGGATCCTCTTTTCGATGCTAACACTGGGCAGTTGCAAAGCACATGCTCCACTGTTTCATCTTCTTCTTCACATCCACGACATAATGGGCTTTCAACCAGTCCCATAGTGTGCAGATGTTTGTTTAGCTTACAGTGTCCTGTAAGACATCCTACGATAACTCGTAATCTGTCCCGAGACAACTGCAGGTAATATTTTGCATGTTTGTCAGATGGTATGTTAATTGCAGCCTTAGCCTGACGGCATCCAGCCACATTCTCCCATCTTTCAACATGCAGTCTACGGGTCTCCCCTTTTATGATGGCATCAAGGGCCTTAACAGCCAGCGAGATAAAAGGCTCCGGACCGCACGGCACGTTACCAGAACCTTGCCTCGCCAGCTCATCAGCCCTCTCATTGCCCTCATTTCCTTCATGCCCTTTAACCCAACTGAGAGTTAGAACATTATGAGTGGATATCACGTTCAGTGTCTCAATGCATTGTAGCACAAGACCGGAGATGATCTTGCAGCGGTTTAGCGCCACAAGGACCGCCCTACTGTCCGTGATTATTTGAATAGTTTTGCCCCGGACATTTCTGTCCTGGACTTCTTCTGCGCAGCGAAGCACCCCAATGAGTTCCGCCTGGAAAACAGAGGAGTACCTCCCCAACGATAGTTTTATATCTAGCTGCAGTTCCGGGGAGAATATTCCCGCACCCGAGCCAGTATTATTTTTGGATCCGTCCGTGTACAGACATATGTCAGCCCGGTCAGATCCTTTAGTGTCTAACAGAATTTTAAAATTCCTCTTAAACACGTATTTGGGGGGGATCCTGTCAGCATCAAGACCCAAAAGAGGCAGCTTTTTTGAGCAGTCCTCCAGAATCCGTGTATGCCCAACCGATCCCCACCTATAGGTCCAGAGACCCCAAGCCCGCATTCTCAGGGAGGCCCTCAGTGCCTGTTCCCTCACATAGAGTCAAATTTTATCACATAACTAAAGGGCGGATTTATTTTATATGCGATAACAGACCCGTCTAAGGGTAACACCTCTCAAGTAATTGCACAGTAAAAAATAGCGCTAGTGTTACCTCCGGTAAACCTATTTTATAGTCTAAGGCAGTGTAATATTGACACTAATTAACACTATTTTAACAAATTTTCTTGCGAAATCTTTCTTTCACTAATAAAGTTAAATTTAACCGAATAACTTTATTAACAATTTGTTAGTGTAATACATTACACTTATAGAGAAATGCGCACGTATTCTATTGTTCATGTAAAATGATCTTGCCAACCTTGCAAGAGATAGTTGTGGGTTTCCCCGGCGGATCAAACCGAGTGACATCGAGAATAATTAACAGGTAATCATTGCGTTCTTCGTTCGTGTGTGTTCATTTTAGTAACTAAAAGATTATTTGAATAGTTTTAGTAACTAAAAAGTTATTCGAATAGTTTTAGTAACTAAAAAGTTATTCGAATAGTTTTAGTAACTAAAAAATTATTCGAATAGTTTTAGTAACTAAAAAGTTATTCGAATAGTTTTAGTAACTAAAAAGTTATTCGAATAGTTTTAGTAACTAAAAAGTTATTCGATAGTTTTATTCAGTAGTTTTTATTCGATAGTTTTTATTCGGTTTGGTATTTAGTAACTAAATTTTTAGTTACTAACTATCGATAGTAAAAAAAAATTAGTAACTAACTATCGATAGTTAAAAAATTTCGATAGTGCTCATCACTAGTTAAAATGCTTAGATATAGGCCAAGAAAACTACACGAGATTGAATTAGTGTATAAACATATGGCTCAATGTACCTATAGATAATTATATTCATCTATAGTAAAATTAGCTTGAGAAACACGGTCTGTGTCAACGTCGCACAGTTAAAATCTAGCAAATATTACGGTTTAGGTACTTTTTTTGGCGAAGAAAGAAAGACCTACTGGTCATGCTTAGGTTAGTGTTAGGAAAAGATTTTTTTTTAATTAGTACCTCTAAAAAAGAGATTGATGATCTAATAACTGAAATTCTATACATTTAGGCTTACTTTCGGTCGAAATGGGTGGGGTTAACTTTATTGTTTTAGCCAATTCTATGTCAATAAATGTCATTTTTTGTAATTTTTCAGTTTTTGAGAAAATATAAGCCCTATTACCAGTGATACACAAAATATTTGATTTATTATTTGTTTTTGGACCGTTTTCTATCATTCTGTATAGTGGAAATTTTAAATTCGCCTCCGGGTCTAGATGTCTTGACGTGGCTTGAAGCCGGCTCTAATGATTTGTTTATCACATTTATAAATAAGTTTATGATAATTATCAATTATGAATGTAATCATCAATTAAAAGAACGAGTACGTCATGTAAATGAATTTGTTTATCACATTTATGAACAAGTTCATGCATCATATGTTCTGGAAGACAGCAACGGATTCATTTTTCAGAAACGAATTTAAATAGTTGACCAAACAATTTCTGCCCACATTTTGTGATAACTATTTATATTAAGAATTATTAACTTTTTACACTTTCAAGACAAAAATATAAGCATTTAATTATATTATTATCAATCAACAATGTAAAATTAATTCATAATATTCAATTTAATCTTCAAGTACTATCCATCTTCATAGCTAATTAAAAATTTTAAAAAACACCTTTAGCGGCATGATCCTGTGTTTATATTTTGCACAGGGGAAGCTTACATGGTTACACATAAAATATCTTTTGGGCACACAAAAATTCAGGATACATGGGGGTTCCCCGGCGGCTTAAAGTAGGATTTTTCCAAAATTCCTCTAAAACTAGCGCTAGAGACGGTCTTAGGTGCATGATCTTGTGTTTATATTTTGCACAGGGAAAGCTTACATGGTTATACACAACATATCTTTTGGACACACAAAAATTCATGGGACATCGGGGTTCCCCGGCGACCTAAAGTAGAATTGTCCAAAAGGTATGTTGTGTATAACCATGTCAGCTTTTCCTGTGCAAAATATAAATACAGGATCATGCACCTAAAACCGTCTCTAGCGCTAGTTTTAGAGAAATTTTTTAAGAATGCTACTTTAAACCGGCGGGGAACCCCGATGTCCCCTGAATTTTTGTGTGTCCAAAAGATATTTTATGTGTAACCATGTAAGCTTCCCCTGTGCAAAATATAAACACAGGATCATGCAGCTAAGATGTTAAAAAAAATTTTTAATTAGCTATAAAGATGGATAGTACGACCTGTAGGTGGTCTCTATGTTTTAAATTGAATATTATGAATTAATTTTACATTGTTGATTGATAATAATATAATTAAATGCTTATATTTTTGTCTTTAAAGTATAAAAAGTTAATAATTCTTAATATAAATAGTTATCAGAAAATGTGGGCAGAAATTGTTTGGTCAACTATTTAAATTCGTTTCTGAAAAATGAATCCGTTGCTGTCTTTCAGGACATATGCATCATTAATTTAATATGTATGCAATAATAAATAGGATAAAGGATTACTTCATATAAATATGATTTTGTTCATCACATCGATGATCATGTTCATCATAATAATATATTATTAATGCAATCATCAATAGGATGAATCGATGAATACTTTCGTCCGTATAATATAATTTTTCCAACATTTTTAATGAATTTGTTCAACATAAAATAATGATTGCTTTATCAGTTGTCACCATTACAACAAGAAATTGATTAAATCCAATTCATTGTACTGATGTATCGATGATTATATAATACTGAAGATTTTTTCATCCTCACGATGAATTTTCTTAATGCTAGTGTTCATCAACCTCTCTTGTCACAATTGGTCACAATCTACTCCCGTTTTCTTTGGGAACGTTCGATGGTCACAAATCAATGATTCTAAACCAAATTGCTTTAGTAGCGCAGTTGGTTTGTACTCGTAATGCAGATCATAGAATAATTGATGCAGTTAGAGAAACATTTCTTTAGTTCATCCATAGTTTTGCTAAAATCTTTTATCCAGATGAGATTCGATTCTTGTTAAAATTATTTGATTACCCTGTACATATAACTTATGACACTTAATTTTCGTTGGTTATAAAACCAACATCCCGAGTGTCGTTCCATAAGCAAATTTGTAAAATATGTCGATAAGTAGAAACATTTTTAGAAAATTTTTGCAGGTGCGTAAATTTGATTATAACGCTAGAATGATTACTAGCTAATTTTTTTAGGGATATCCAAATGTATCTGCACGAAATATACACACTACCAGTGCTTTGGTAAGTTTTGTATTATGTAACACTTCTGTATAATTCTTATTTACGTTGTGTTATCTTTTTAGGCAACAACGTTAGCGGAACGTCCCGATAGTCGGGTAAAATGCACTCTGGTACCCGGAGATGGTGTTGGTCCAGAGTTGGCTGAAGCCGTACATGATGTATTTCAAGCGGCCGATGTCCCCATCGATTTCGAATTTTTTAACTTATCCGAAGTGGCACCTATTATGAGTGCGAAATTGGAGGACGTTGCTGCTTCCATCACCAGAAATCGAGTTTGCCTTAAAGGTGTACTGCAGACACCTGATTACAATCGTGCCGGAGAATTACAAACCATGAATATGAAATTGAGAAATAATTTAGATTTATACGCAAATGTGGTGCACGTTAAATCGTTAGATGGCATTAAAAGTAGACATCAAAACGTTGATTGTGTAATTATTCGGGAACAAACCGAAGGTGAATATTCTGCTTTGGAATACGAAGGTGTTAAAGGCGTCGTTGAATGTTTAAAGATCGTCACGGGCCCAAAATCTTTGCGTATTGCTAAGTTTGCTTTTGATTATGCCACAAAAAATAAGAGGAAGAAAGTCACTGCCGTACATAAAGCCAATATCATGAAATTAGGAGATGGATTATTCTTGAGGAGTTGCGAAGAAGTAAGTTTTTACAATTTTGCTGTGTTCTAAAACTTTTACAAGTTGTTTTTGAGCAAAATGATTGCTCGGCAAAATTTAAAATAAAAATTTTTATTTATAAATTATAAAATTAACAACGAAATTTTATTTTACGACCAATTTTGAAGATTATTAGCTAAAAATATGCTAAGAGGGTACCTTGGTTTTGTTTAGTTATTTTTCTAAAATCTCATCTCTTTGCTTTAGATTGCCAAACTATATCCAAAAATTCAATTTGAAAAAATGATCGTAGACAACACAACCATGCAGATGGTATCAAATCCCCAACAGTTTGACGTAATGGTTACCCCAAATCTGTACGGTAACATTTTAGATAATTTAGCGTCTGGTTTGGTAGGAGGTGCTGGAGTAGTAGCAGGAGCATCCTATTCGGCTGACTGTGTTATTTTTGAACCGGTAAGTAACTAGTATTAAAATTTGACTTTTTTTTTAAATAAGATTCAATTTTAGGGCGCAAAACATGCGTTTACCGAAGGAGCTGGTAAAGGAATAGCAAATCCAACTGCAATGATTTTATGCTCTGCTAAATTATTGGCACACGTAAATTTGCCTGTTTATGCAGAGATGATTAGAAATGCAGTATATAAGGTTATAAAAGACGGGCGACACATGACGAAAGATATGGGAGGACAATCTACTACGGTTGAATTTACCAACGCCGTTATCAAAAATTTAGTACCCATTAAAAAATCCAATTGATTAATTTAAATAGGAAAATTTTAGATTTTAAAAAGGAGGCTTGCCGTTGAGCTACTAACATTAAGTTAGTGTGAGTTGTCATTTGTGCTTGAACCCATAGTGTTTCTTCCAAAAAATGAATTTTGAAGGGTGTAAAAGTAAAGTACATTTGAATTTAGTCAAGAAAGCGTTTATTACCGTACCAATATCACCAAACTCATTTTACTAATATTATAAAATATTGTAGACACAAATCTTTTATCTTGTGTAATAATTTCAAATCCTAGTCAGATGTAAGTATTTAATATTTGTTAAAAAATAAAGTCTTGAAAGGAATAGGTACATTTTTCATTACCTTCCTCTGATATTTTAATAAGGTAATTTTGACTATTAAATTTTTTTAACTACATACATTAATAAAAAATATAGTCTTAATATACCCCTTACTACCCTTAAATGAATGTTTTCATTTTAAAATAAAATATATGCTTCGTAACACATGGTATATTTTAACAAATATTTGCAAGCTTCACCTAAAGGGAAAAATTTTTATTTTAATTGCCACTAAATATTAAAAATTTTCGTAGTTAAGCACCTGATATACTTTGTATTAATGACATATAAGGCGCTCGACTACAACATTTTCAATGTTTAGTTAGTGACGATTTTTGTAAACAATTCACATATTTATTTGCGTATTTTTTTCGTAATCAGGGGTTTTGTTTATTAAATGATAATTTTTGTTAGTTATTTCAGGGTGAGTATAATAATGGCACCGGATTTTAAAAATTTTCTAATGAAATTAGGGTAGTTGATGGTGTAAGCTACAAATTTAAACATTAAATTTTGTGAATTTTTCAAAATTGGAACTAAATAAATCAAGAAAAACGTAATAATAATTTACGAATATTGTATTGGCTGTTGCCATAACTTTGGCTCTGCTCAACCTTAAATTTATAATTAATATTCAGGCTGAAAAACCAGGATGTTTAAGCTCATGGCATTTCTAAATCTAGATCTGTAAGTCCACGGATTTGCGTGGTATGTTTTTATATTGTCCCCGGTTTATTGATAGGGTGCTTGTGCCCTTACAAAAGGATTTGAATAGCCAACATTCTGATACAAGAAATTGTTTATTTGTTAAAGCCGTAAAACTAGGATTCTTTTGCATTTTGATAATTTCAAGATCAAACGCTTTAATTGATTCATTTGAACATATGTATTAAATTAGAAATAAGTGGTGCCAGACACCAGGGCTCGGACCCCAAAAGGGCCCAACGCGATGGTCGGTACGCATGTTGCCCGGAGCAAATATAGGCGAGGGATTCATGAAATTGTAAAATAGAATAAAAAAAGTCTTGACAAATTTTTTTCAAAAAAAATTAAATAGTATTAAAAAATTTTACCTTTTGACCAATTTATATGCGAAATAATGAAGGAGCCCGCTGTGGTATTGCACCAGGGCCCGGTTTTAACTAACTACTTTTCTGACTGGGGAATCTTTATACCAGGGGTATCAAACAAAACATTTCCTCACAAGCAAAATTTCCGCGGACCACACAAATGATCTTTTTTTAACACTCTTCATTTTTGAATAGTTGCGTTTTTTTTTAAAAACCTAATAATTTTCAATTTTTTTTAAACATAATTTGGAAAAACTTTTTTTGGACCATATTTCATGGGAAACTTGCTCCGAGCAATATACGGCGCTCGGTCGAAAAGTTTATTTGGGCTTTAAAAATATACACGGAGCGGGCCGTCAGTTTGACACCTCGCTTTATACCTCTCGTGCGTTAATCCCCTACACCTGTTACATCAATTAAGGGCCAATTCTACAATGAAAGTATATATTAAGAATAAGCTATACTGAGAATATCTCACACGGATTTCGTTCATAATCATCGTATTACGTTATATATTTGTATAAATTGTTTGATAATGATCTGCCCAAGATCAGAGCCATAAGTTATCCCACAATTTATACAAAAAATAAGCGTTATATATGACATATTCTCAGTATAATAGCTTATTCTTAATTTATACTTGCTTTGTAGAACTGGCCCTAAATATTAGAGTTCTGGATAGTTATGATGAAATCAGTTCTATGGGAGTTACATATATACAGTCACTATGTCGTTCTACCCGAATATGCCATTTTAGGCAAGTATCGCGTATCACCTACTTATGGTATGTTTGAACTTTTTTTTAAAGTTTAAATTATCAATTATAGTTTAAACTGTAATCATAGGCTCTGTTCGTTTGTATGAACTAACCTGAACCGAGCAAGTTAGTGCAAAATAATCTTGCACAAAGTTGTATAGTGACGTCATAGAAACGTATTCAGTTCAAGTTCAACAGAGCTATAACCTTGGAAGGAACAAAAATTTAATATTATGTTTGACACAGGAACTATGCACCATAAATGAAAAAGCACTATTATTAAATAATAAATAAAAATTAATCAGATAACTTTTATCTGTGCTATGCACTACTGACACCAAACTACCTGCACCTGTCAAATATTGCGCAGCTATTATGACTCACCCTGTACAAAGGAATGAAATTAACCTTAAAAAAAATAGGCACATCCGCATAACATTTTTTTAATTTAAATTATATGTAAGAAGTTTTGCAAATTGTATTAATTCTAACGATAACTTAATGATCGTTTTTGTTTGCATATTTATAAGCCAAGGCTACTGAACCATTAATGTATTATCGATCACAAAAAATATGATTTATGACGTAAAGATGCTACAAAATATAAATTAAATAATTGTCGAGGTGTAAACTTTACGGTAATTCACAATAAAATTTTAAATTTCTTTCAAGGTCTTTAAACACACAATATAATCAGGTATTTAATTTGTTTTTAATTAAAACTTTATTAGATATTAAATATTTGTACTTCCTAGGAGGAACTTTAATTTTAACACAAATTGAATTTACTACCAGTAAATCGTGTATATATTTATATACCTAATAAAATAAAAATTGATCGAATTTTCGTTAATGGATTTTTAAATTAATACAATAATCGGGTTATTGTTGTGACACACCGACTCAAAAAAATGAGTGAGCCACAAATTTTACTAACAGAAAAATGTGGTAGTTTGGGACGACTTATGCTTTACACCAAAGACGAAGGTACGTTTTGAAGCTATTTAAGCCAAAAAAAACAATTTTTGAACTTTTTATTTTAGAAAAAAATAGAATTGTCAAGTCGAATGCTGCCGATACGTTTACGAAGTCGATTTTGTGTCGTTTGCAAGACTTATTTCGAGAAATATTTTTGCCCCACGGTTATCCCGATAGTGTAAGCGATGATTATTTTGAATATCAGCTTTGGGATACGGTTCAAGCATTTTGTAGTACCATTACGGGAACTTTTACAACCCAAGCTATTTTAAAAGGTGTGGGGGTGGGAGATGCCACAGCTACCCCTTTTGCCGCCGCGATTACATGGGTGCTTAAAGATGGAACTGGGATGATTGGTCGTATTATGTTTGCATGGTGGAAAGGGTACCTTTTAAACCACACTATCTGACACCATGTACATTGTACGTTGTCTTTTTAGGAACAGTTTGGACACCGATTGCAAAAAATGGCGGTTATGTGCAGATATATTGAATGATATGGCTATGTTTTGTGAATTATTAATGCCTTATTTTGGTGCATTTTCGATACAAATTTTATGTTTCACAACCTCGGTTAAGGCTATAGTAAATATGTCGTAATTTTTTGCTCCATTGCTTAGTAAATGTAGGTTGGCGTTGCAGGAGGAGCCACACGTGCATCTATTACCCAACATCAAGCCATACAGGGTAATATGGCCGAAGTATCAGCTAAAGATGGAAGTCAAGAAACTTGTGTCAATCTTGTGGCTAGTTTTATTGGCATAGTTCTCTTGGCTTTAGTGACAGAACCTGTGTAAGTATTAATAAGAACAATATCTACTATTATTATACTGATGAGGAGAAAGTCCCAATATCATACACCGATTTAGCCATGATTGGGACTTCATCAAGGTACAAAATGCAAGACCCAATATTTAACTAATTCGAATGACGTATATGATTAGATTAATGGAAATCTCGTTAATCCATTCATGCGCGTCATCCAATTGACTGAATATCGGGTCGCACAATTTTCACCTGTTGATGTCATAATTATGGCCGTGTACAATTCAGTATAGTAGTAAACAAATGAATTGTTGCTGGATCTGTAAAATTATCTAAATGCATACCTGCTATTCTTTAACTTACAAAAATTGCATTAATTAGTTGCGAATGGTTTATTTTTGCGTTTTTTACGCTGATTCACTTGATGGCCAATTATTTTGCTGTTTGTTCATTAAACATTCCGTATTTAAACATATCACGTTTAAATCTGGTTTTACGAACCTATTTACGATTCGATACTGTACCAAATCCCACCGTAGTTAACCAAAAGGAATCCGTTATTATTGGATTTGGACAGGGGGGTAAGTTTTAATATTTTTTCCAAGACTTGCACTAAAAAACAAATTTTAGTTAAAGATATTTGCGGATTTAACATCAAAATAGCTGATTCTCTCAATAATTTACCTGCTCTCATGACACCTTATGAGATGAATAATCTGGAAAATATTTACCAATCAAATTATTTGCTTGTACCAGATCTTAAAAAAAAGGTAATCCACATTGCATTGAGAAAAGGAGAAAGTTCGAACGATGTCCTCTCGGCTTATTTTCACGCAATTATATTGGGCATCATTACCTGTTACTACAATCAAATACCTGTGGTAAATTGACAACTTTTTTAGTCTCTTACAATGTTTTTCACGCACTTTTAATTTTAGGATGTTCATGCTAAGAGACACCTTAAGCACGTGACTCCCATAGCCCGAATTTATTCAGTCTTCAAGTCGTTGGAGAAGAATTCGTCAAATAGAGAGGAACAAGTACCTTTGGATGTATTGAAAGCTCTATACGAAATTGTGCGCCACGAAACGATCATGTTTTTCACTGCGCTCAAAGTTAATGGTAAAATTTGGAATTTTAATTATTAATCATTAGTGAGGGAAGTTAATCTTCCTATTCCATGGAATCTTTATTTAATTTTTGTTTTAAAACCGCCTTATTTTAAGTTTTAAAAAAAGTCACTCGGTTTTAAATCAGAAAAATATGAACCAAATTTCAAAATTTACCGCCCTTTCCGAAATAGTTTATTACTGGCCGATCCTTGAAAATGATCCGTTACTGGGCGCACAGCTATATTGAAAAGCGAGCGTAAGCGAGCTTTTTAAAGCTGTAAGCCCAGTAACAAATCATTTTTCGAGTCGAAGTGAGTATACTATTTTATCGGAAAACGTCACTTTCCGAGCATCCTCTAGTCACTTTAAAAACAGACCAGTAATGAAAACCATTACACGTCTGTTTTTAAAGTGACTAGAGAATGTTGTGTTTTCTCCACCTGGGTCGCTCGGAATGTGACGTTTTCTCGGCGTTTTCCGATAAAGTTTTTTTAAAGCTTATTTCATAATTGAACTCGTCTATTTTTGCTCCGAGCAACATGCGTCCGCCGGTAGATCTCACCTCTAGCTTCTATTTGCTCCGAGCAACATGCGTCGGTCGGCCAATCGCGCCATACTGTCTGGATCGTATTGTTGTAGTAAATTTGTAAGGCGAAGAGCGGCCATGCTCCCTAGTGTTGGCTATTTCATACTTGTTTTGGTAAAGGAAAACAAATAAAGTCGACTTTAAAATACAACTAAAAATTGTGTGTGCACTGGAGAAGAATGCGGGAATAGAGTTGGCTCGGGCTAAGAAGAACCGGCACGTAATAATGGGGAGATACGAAAATTCGTTCAGTCCATTTATTCGTCGGCACTGGCACGTTCTTTCTCCACCTGTACTACGTTGGTACTTGTTGGTGCTTCTTAGCTCGAGCCAACTCGACTTTTTCTTGTTCTAGTTCCACCTCGTTCTGCAGGTAATGATAATATTATAGAAAGGCATTAACCCCTCGAGTGAGATTGTATTGTACTAACGGGTCGATAGGCTACGTAAGCCCCACAGAACTGCGACCAGGATTGATCTTTTGTTCACCCTATTTATTTTAGCCAAACCAACCTTTGGCTAAGCAGAGACTCTGTTTAGGCAGATGCCAGCCGCGCTTTTTCCAGAGTCCCGCAATGTGTTCTTTTAGCTGCAATCTCGAGCTAAATGCGTCGCATTTGCAGGGAATGTTCGGCGAATTTAACGTTCCGATCCATAGAACCTGCATTTGTCACTACAACTAAGTATAGTAGGACAGATAAATTTTTTGGTCTCGGGTGGGATTCGATCGTCTGAATTTTTCGTTCAAAGCAACCGCGCCACTACCGCGCCCAATTACCTGCCTCCTCGAGTGAGATGGTCAATGACTTAATTATATAATGAGAAATTATATATATTAGAAGATATTATAATTATGTACAAAAACTCGACGGAATGCAGGGCTGGGCAAAATACAAATATTTGAAATACAAAATTCAATTGAAAAATGTGCCATACATTTGTATTTAAAATCCTATACTATTAAACGAGCAATTCTTGTATATATGTATGTATGTATATATAAATATATGTAATTGGGTTCTAGAAAACGGCCTAAGGGATTTTGATGAAAATCACGGACTGGGGGTATTTTGGGCCTACAAATCGATTTGGTCGGGTCTCATCTTTGGGAAAATTCATTTTCACGCAAAAAAACGACCTCAAAGAAGTCATAATTAGATGCCTTGTTTGAAATTCACTGCCATTGTTTTTCTTTGAAAACTACTTGATTATGCTTATAAATTTAATTAAATCAAGTTTTGACAGTTTATGTGTAAATTAAATAACTGCAATTGTTTTTGTTTGAAAACTATTTGTCAAATTAAAAAAGAACTTAAATCAAGTTTTGACAGTTATATGATTTATATAAAAAATTCAGTGCAGTTTAATTAAATTGTTAATGTCATTATGCCTAGAAGAAGTCCACGGAAGTTAAGGAATTATAACTTGCCGAATTTATGCAAAGAACCTGATGATCCGAGAGAGAATCATTCTGATAGTGTTGCGCTAATAAAGTAAGAAGTGTTCTATTAATCTCAACCCACCGCTATACAAATTAAACTACCATGTAATCAGGACTAACCTTTACTGAAAAAAAGGCCATAAAAATGCTTTTTTTAATTCCTTACTGTTGCACTCTTTCTTCCACGTCCAAATCTGAAAACGGGAAATTTCGGCGTCCCAAAGCTTTCCTCAGAGACATCGGGATGGAGTATCAAAAAAAAGAGACAGTCCCGTTCAAAATGAGGCGTATGGTTGCGTTAGCCATATTCAAGCTCGAGACCTTTTGAAGTTTTGTGTATTTATTGGCTATTGCAAGACTATACAATTTTCAGAGGAAAAGTTCCTAATCGCACAGTTTTATTGCTTGGAGACAAATTTATCATAAAATGAATATAGTAGAGCTCATCGACGAAAAATATTGAATGGGAATTTAAGTACGGCCACCTGTAGGTACTTTTTAGATCTAGAACCAATACCTGAGCTACAATAATAATTCTTACTTATTATCATTTATCAGTAATCAATGATGTAAGAGAACCTACATCATTCTCGTGTTAATAAAAATAAGAATAGTTACGATCAGAGATCGGTCGCCCAGATATTATTTTATTAAAATACAAAACTTTCCGTAATAATTGTTGTTCCCGTTTAAGGGTGAGCTTTTAAGGACTGTTCCAAAACTTCAAAACAAAATTGGTTATAGATACAACGATGATTTCGTTTTAACAAAAAGAGAAGAATTTTCCAAAGGTTCTGATATAATTTTGATTACGTTAATTAGCGATTTTATATCAAAAATGCACAATTAATTAAAATTTAAAATATTTCAAGACACAGTTAAAATAGCAGTTTTTAATATTCTGCATTAAAATTGTTTAAATTTCAAGTATAGTAACTGCTGTAAATGAAGTTTAGCTTCACAATATACACTTGACGTAAATACTTAAGGAAATAAGGGGCTGACAACATCAAACTAAAAATTTGATTTTTATCCAGTGTGTGCGCTCTAGTTACCTGGTTTTTGAGTTCCGTTGGTTTAAATATCTCGGTTCTATATCTAAACTTGAGGGTGGGCGGAGCTAAACATAAACAGTCGATACAATATTCTCTTCATTTTTATGGTTTATGACCCATTTCGCTCAAATTTTTGAATGATCCATAACATAAAATACAACTTTATTATTTTCAGGCTGGGATTTAAATCGCCATTGTTTAGAGATAGGCGAATGGAGAACTGAATGGAAAACAAACGAAATTAAAACAAGTATTTTGGCAATGCAAGAAGATAAAAAAAGAGAATAATTTCAAAAAAAGTTACTTTTAATTGTTTTGTTATTGGTTTTGGGCAAATTTTTTTTATAAGCGTATTTTGTAAATTTTTTTATATAAATGTGCAATATTTTATAAATAAATAATATTTATTTTGTTACAATGCTACATTGTATCATATAAACCTTAAGATGTAGAAGATGCTGCTAGCTGATCCTCTTTGCTACCAGTTTGTGACAAATGTTTTACGATATCCATCCAATTCCAACCCCGTGGTTTTTCACCCTTCTCACCCACCTTATTCCATTGCCGTCGTTTTTGTGCCTTTGTTAACTGTTCCTTTTTAGGAAGTTTCTTTTTCATTTCGTTTTGCTATTTATAATTTAAAATAATTAACCGAATCAATCAAAAAGGGTCATTTTGCTCACCGCTGGCTCGTTAATGGACATATCTTGAACGTTACCCTCAAGTTCACACTCCTGGTCCGATTGTTCTTCCATCAGCGCTTCAAACTTCTCTTTCAAAAACTCAAACAACGTGTACGTCATCGACATTCCCAAATACTGTTCGGCTTCTTTGGAAACCAGAACTTTAACTTTATCCTTCAGAGATTGTTTCCTAAAATAAGTCGAACATAAGAGAATTGAACTCATCGAAATGTGTCAACTTACACATGTTTGTTGTAAAACGTATCCATGTTTATTTCGGGCTTTTCTGTTGGATACTTTTCGCCCCATATTAATTCTAATAGTAACGATTTTATATTGTCATTTTCGCCGTACTAAATTGAAAAATGATTAAATAAAGTTGTCACAACTTTTAACCGCTTTTTACAAACCTTATATTGAAAGACTGTGGGTGAAAGTTGTTTAAATGCGTCGTCACCATCGTAGATTGATAGTAGCACTTCACGTTCCTCGTCTTGAAATTCACTCTCACTCATATTATCATTATTTATGTAACACTAATATACTAAACTTCTAATTTATATCTATTCGTGCATATTATTTCAAATAAAATATTGAAAGTTTGTCAAAAATCATAGGAACGAGTGAAAAATAAGATTACATAACCTCACTTTTCATTTAAACCGTGATAAGAAATGTCGTGACTTTCAGCACCATCTGTTATGTAAAAACTCGAAAATAATTATTTTAGAAATTCAAAAATAAGTATTTTTGTTATTAAGTATTTAAGTTAAACTTAAAAATTCAATTAGCATTGGTTTTGAACGTCCCGCTTGCTATCTAAATTGACGTTTTTTCTTCTTCTCAAAAATGAAAGTTACTTCGACTGGCTACTTTTGAATTGTAGGTATTGAAAATTCTGTACACGGTTTTATATTAGTTATAGTTTTTGAATAAATTTACCAATAGTGAACCATAATATACCATAATGCCGTTGTTCAGATTCCACATTAAATAATCGATTTAAAAATTTATCATTTAGTTTTTTGTTTACTATTTTTCGTGTATTTGTAGGATTACTATTAGTATATTCGGATAGTTTCAGAGTTTTTAAAGAAAAATTATTTTTAAAAACAGCTTTAGAGGTAAAAAATTTCTGACCCAATTAATTTTTATAAAATTATAACTTTACCTGAATTAAACTTTCCATTAAAATATTAAAATGCTTATCATAAAATATAACAACTTTTAATATTAAAATTTAATTTACAAATGAATGTGATAGTGCAGAAGAAGTCGACGCATTTAATAATGATAACGTATTTTGTGAACGAGCAATAGTGGAACCCTGAAATCAATCGATATTAAATATGGACTGTAATTTACTACATAAAAAAATACAAAACAACAGTACCTTTTTCATTCGATAGATATGATCCATGGCGTGAGGTAAGAGAGGTCGCATAGAATTAATTTCCATGAGAGTCAAATTATCAACAGCGGCATAAGCTCCACCGCTTTTAATTAACGTGTCAACAGACGATCGTATCTTAGACATACGAATATCCCAGATATCTTTTATTATCGTTCTAACTTCTTCAGATCTTAAGATGTCGTCTGTTGCACAACTCAATAACAATTTGGCTTCAACCATGTAATGTTCGCTAGGCATTTTTATGAAGGTCCTAAAAACAATATAAAATTAACAGAATTCTCGTTACGATAATTCCACCTACGGTGAATTCTTCTCTTCTTCCCGAATTGTTTCTAATCGATCCACGTCCATCCAATCTGGAGGTTGAATTTTGCATTTTCTTTGGTGCTTTAAATTCACAGCCATCCACAAAGGCACTAGAACAGGAAGACTTGCCCTGAAGGGTCCCACATCTCCGGAGATTAAATGAATCGTAGGATTATTAAAAGTCGGAATAATACTAATTTCTTGTTTTTCGGCTAAAAATTCAATTTCGTCCGGATTCATTCTGTTTAGTTACGACATAACCTAACAAATGTTAAAATTTAAGGTTATGGTGTTAAGTTTGGCGCCTTCGTTACTGTCAGAATTTCAGTGCAATTTTCAAATTTTAAGTCGTGGAGTTGGAAATTAAAAGATTGTAAGTGAATTCCAAATTATTTATGTCGAATATAAATATATAATTAATACGAGAGCGTGCGAGTTAATACAAAAATAAATAACACAATTTTTACAATAAATGTACATTTTCAGTTTTGAAAAAATTTACTTCAAATCTCACCAGTGTATTTTTACAAATTAATTAGAAAATTCTTTTAAATTTATGTTATCTGTATTATCAGAATTGAGTATAATTAACCCCTGAGTGGTTAATTGCGATTGTGAGTTTGTATGCCCCTTTTTATGCTTTTTCATGCTGCTCGAGTCATAAAACCCTTTATTACAAACGGAACACACGTACGGTGTTTCTCCAGTGTGCGTACGCACATGAACAGTCAAATTTCCTTTTAATGCAAATCGTTTATTGCAATAACTGCATTGGTATGGCCTTTCACCGCTATGTGTTCGCATGTGATACTTCAGATGAGTTAATTGAGTGAAAGCTCTTCCACATGAACTACAGACGTACGGCTTGATCCCAGTATGAATCAGTAAATGAGATTCAAAACTTGTAATGTGTGCAAACGATTTGTAACAAATGTTGCAGTTGTGAGGTTTTTCTCCAGTATGCACCTTCAAATGTGACTGCAAAGCTGCCTTAGTTACAAACCCTTTGCCACATTCATTACATAAAAATGTCTTTTCACCATGATACAGTTGGTG
This sequence comes from Rhagonycha fulva, assembly GCA_905340355.1. NCBI lineage: Eukaryota > Metazoa > Arthropoda > Insecta > Coleoptera > Cantharidae > Rhagonycha > Rhagonycha fulva. The sequence goes on from HG996559.1 coordinate 10,559,594, forward strand.
AGATTTGAGTAAATGCTTGGTTTTGTAACTCTTCCTGCATATGGAGCATTCATAAATTTCGCCTTTTAGTTTGTCAAATGAGATATCCTCATATTTCCTATTATCCTCATTTGGTGTTTCATTTTGATCGTTTTTATGCTTCTTAATGTGGGCATTGTAACATGACGCCCGTTTAAATCCTCTTCCACAATATGAACATGTAAAATTAGGTGTACCGGTTGTAATATCAATTGCTTCGTGCACTACGTGCGTTTTTTTATGAGTTGCCAACGTAACGGCCTGAATAAATCCTGAAAGTTTTGTTAAGTTATTTGTTATTTTATCAAATACGCTAGTTGCGTATCTCCGGTAGGCATACGGTCAATGGTGGCATAAAACACCTAGTTAACATTAAAATTGGGAGCAACGCAACTAGCGTATAAACTTGTCATATTAGAGTGATTTAGGGGGTTAACCTTCGAAGGCTGTAATTACTATAAATAGTAGAGTCTGAGGTGCCAGGATTGATTTTGCACTAAAAAGTTTAACACACTTTATACCTTACATAATTATTTACATACTAAGCATGGAAACGGACATTTCACTTTGCTTTTACAAAAAGCCGAGTTACCTCATACAAATAGTTTTAGACAATTTTTGGAATGATATTTGGGTGTGTACGTATCGTGTGTCCTATTTTGTTTACCAGCAAACGCCTGTACCGATTGTTTTGAAATTTCACACGGTAGTCTGAAGCAACTGTCTAAAAAGCTGATTAGATTTTGATTGAAAACCGTTTAATTTTTCATCAAATTTTTAGTGACGCGCATGAACTGACTAACGAGATTCCCAACATCTCCTTTTTCTAAAGTTACTTTTGTTTATAGTAAATGGGAAAGATATGTGTTGTGTATATCAGATTGTTTGATTTATAAAAACAGATATAAAAAAACGAGATGTCCTGTCAGGTGTATTATTCAATGTAGTTCAGGAAATAGTTATCAGAAATATAAAAGGCCAAAGATATTTAAAAGATTTAAACATAAGATCAACACAGATCTGCCTACGCAGATGACATAGCAGAACAAGGAAGAATCATATAAGGGTGGCAAGAGAGATACGTAAAGCGGAGGCGAAAGTGGGACTAAAGGTTGATGCAAAAAAAGGAAATACATGAAATTTGCAAGAGGCACTAAGAGCACCGATCAGGGACTACAAGTGGACGAACAAAACTATGAAGAGGTAGATAAATTCTACCATCTAGGTAAAGAAATAGGAGTAAAGGTAAACAGAGAAGAAGAGGTAAAACCCAGAATTCAGGCGGGATAAAAGGCTTACCAAACAATCAAACACATATTGAGAAATCCATAAATAAGCAAAAGTACCAAAAGACGAATGTATGAAGCACTGATAAAACTAGTGACAGGTTATGGACTAGAAATCGGTAGTTTGAGAGCAGGCGATGAAAAGCAGCTGCGCATATTTAGGCCACTTGGTATATGGAGGCCAATGGGAAGGAGAGGAAGACCTAGAACAACATGGTCCGAGGATGTGTACAGAGACCTAAGAATTATAGGCGCAGAAAAATGTAGGATGAGTGCGTGTAATAGAGAGGAGTGGAGGGAGATAGTGGAAAGAGCAAAAACACACAAATTGCTGTAAGGAAAGCGAATAACCGCAAACTAGGAGATTGATTAATCCACCCTGAGAAAAGTTATTTATGAAATTTTGGGTGTTGGGGACATGAACCTCTTTTGATCTATGCAAGGCTGTTTAACAATAGCCAAACGTTATGAAAAAAAAACTTGATAATGCAAGCAACATCCCTATTTGTCCGTTAAAACCCCTTTTATTTTGGAGAACATAAGTTCTCAAACTCCATCGAATCACCACCAAAAATCGGTCATTCGTATTTTTACTTACAAAAATGGTTCTCTTTTCACCGCCCCCCAAATTCTTTCATTCCCGCTATCTCCCCCTTAGAGCTAGAAATTGCCTCCTTTGAGAACCACTGGTTTAGAAGTATAAAATTTTGCACACGAGTTCCTTATATTATGATGTAGGTGAGCACAAAGACCGGGTTTTATGGATATCCGATCCAAAAGGAATTTTTCGCCTACTATCTAATTAGTGACGCGCATGAATGGATTAATGAGATTTTTACGAACGGGTGAGGCCAAAGGCAGAAAAACCACATCCGACACTCATAATACCTTCTAGTTCTTTTACAAAAAATAGCAAATATTTTATGGTCATTCGGAATACAAAGGTATAAAATGTTTCAACGCAATTGTTCACTTATTTGTGCTTCAAAAATCTTGAAAATCGTTTACAGGTACCAGTGGACCAATGAAAAGAAAGCTAACTGACAATGAGGGTCGGGACGTGGAAAATTAAGAAATGAAATTTGTTACTTATTTTTTAAACGGAAAAGTCATGTGTTGTGCCTCATCAGATTTTTAACTGTTAATTTGATTGAATTGTTATTTGATTCATTTAATTGGCTGCTTTTTTTGAATATTTTGCTTACCGATGATTGTATTTGCCAAAACTTGTCTCGTATCAAATAATTTTTATATTTTATTTATTTATATATAAACCAGATACTTACACCTACAAAAGTCTATATTTTTCTATGCATTAATTTTTCTGTGCAAAATCAATCCCAGACCCGGGTTGCGCCTTATACCGTCTATATCTAATACGATTGGCCAAAAATAATAGTTTACCTTTTCCACAAATTTCGCAAATGTGTGGACGCTCCCCAGTGTGCGTCATCATGTGCCTTTTTAAATTGCCGGACATGCTAAAAGCTTTCGAACATATTTGGCATTTAAAAGGTTTTTCTTTGGTATGAACTCGCATATGTTGCCTAAGTTTACTACTTGTAAAATACTTTAAACATGTGGGACATTCATGTTTACGAATTTCTAACCTCTTGATTTTGCTTTCAACAATTTCTTGACAACTATCCTCCTCATCCTCTTCTACTTTCACATTCTTTTCAAAGCTTGATTCGTTACCATCAACCGCATCTTCTTTAACTTTTTCAACTTCAAAATCTTCCTCAACTTCCACATTTTTTAAAGAGCTACGAAGGAATATATCCGATCTTTGACATTTTTCTATAAACGAACACATTTCCAAGAGTTGCTTACTACATTTGTTACAAATGTTCTGAGGTAAACAATCGTCCAAGTTTACCTAAAAATTAAAAGTGTAATTAAATCAGATAAGTACGGATAATAGGAAAGTTACTTCAATTATTGAATGAGATGATAAAATGTCGGGAATAAATTTGTCCTTAAAAGTAACATTTACAATTGGAGAGCACTCAATTTCCAATAAACAAATACGACATATTTTTGTGAAATTTCTGACTGAAATTAAATCTTCGTAGTTAAATTCCAGGGATATATTATCATCCATTCTTGAACTTTTGACGGAATTATAAGGGATATTAATTTGTTGGTTGCTCGTTCTTCAAGAGTATGCACATTTACGGCAGGTAAATACAATTTTTTAGCTTGCTACTGGGATACAAATGAACTACGCATCAGTAGTTCAAATGAACAATTATACATGGGGTCTCGAGAAAATCATGCCATTAAAAATAATACGCAATTTGAGTTGACATGGCAGATGTGGTCGTTTTGTATGCATGGAAAGTGGAGCGAGAACGTGCAAGTGCTATTATGTAAATGAAGCGAACAAATTTTCGGTTCTGCACATATATGTACGTCATCACTGCTACAAGAAAGCGTTGAAACTGTACGAAATTATTCAAGTTTTGTAAAATAAGAGGGGGTTAACTTAAAACTAACTTTTTTTTAATATAAAAATATATTAAAACAATTTTATAATTTTAAATGCGATTTCTACATGGTTGTCAACTTTTCATGTCCTTTTTTATGTTTTTTCATGCTGCTCGAGTCATAAAATCCTTTGTTACAAATAGAACATAAGTATGGCGTTTCTCCGGTATGTGTACGAACATGAACGGTCAAATTTCCTTTTAATGCAAATCGTTTTCCACAGTAATTGCACTCGTATGGTCTTTCACCTGTATGTGTCAAAATATGATACTTAAGATGAGTAGCTTGGGTGAAGGACTTTCCACATGTACTACAGAGATGTGGTTTTACGCCCATGTGAATTAATAAGTGCAATTCTAAATTGACTATACGTGCAAATGACTTATCACAAAATTTACAGTGATGCGGTTTTTCTCCAGTGTGCATGGTCAAATGTTCCACCAAAGCAGCCCTTGTTAGAAAACGTTTCCCACATGCATTACACAAGAATGACTTTTCACGATGCTGTAGTCGATGTGTGTATAGTGAAGCTTTTGTTTTGTAGCTTTTCGTACAAACGCTGCACTGATGCATTTTTACAATTGGTTCTTCAGATACTTTGTCTTCAGCTTTTATTACTTTAGTTTGATTCTTTTCATGTTTTTTTATATGGATATTGTAGTGTGCCGAACGTTTAAATATTCTTCCACAATGTGAACACGTAAAGCTCGGTACACCAGTTTCAGGATTAATATGTTCATACGAAACGTGCGTTTTTTTATGGCTAGCAAGCACCACATATTGACTGAATGCTAAAAAATTACGTCTTGTTATAATTTCTTGTGATGAGCCAGGCATCTTAGACCAGCGTACCACGCATCTAGCTCAGTGTGCGCATGCGCTGTTACTCTACGTCTATCGGAACCCGCTACCGGCCGCTCATTTACTGATTACAAATTTATTTTAAAAAGAAGAGAACAGTTTAACAAATAACGTAAGCTCCAATAAGTATCGAAACGTTAGAGCTTAGGTTATTTTCGTTTTGTTTAATTTGTTGTGCTCTTATATAAATAATAATATATTATTATTATTGTGATCCCATATGACCAATATCTAGCCATGGACCTGTGTTATGGTCAATGAGTGAGCAGTCGGTAAAGAAATCTCGTTAATCCATTCGTGCGCGTCACTGGTGAATACATAACAGATAAGGTCTGCATAAAAGTAGAGTAACAGCAGTGCCAGATTAAGTCAGCGCGAGGCCCGTAGCAAATGACCTTTTTCTACTATCCTTTTCTTAAAATAAAAGCACTTTTCTGCCTAGTGCAGGGCCCTCAGAGATGCGAGGCATGTAGCATTTGCTACTTCTGCTACTGTGTTACTCCGGCACTGAACAGAGCTAGATGCACAGCATGCTCTAATATGATTAGTCTATTCTACAAGGCAAATAAATAGTTACCTTTTCCACAAATTTCACAAACGTACGGTCGTTCCCCGGTGTGTACCATCATATGCCTTTTTAAATTTGCTTTAAAGCTAAATATTTTAAAACACACTTGACACTCAAAAGGCTTATCTTTGTGAACTTTCATATGTCGCTCTAAATGTTGCTTAGCAAAATACTTGAAACATGTGGGGCATTGACGGCTACCAACGTTGTCTGTGTGAACTTTCATGTGTTGGTTAAGCTTAGTGCTGGTAAAATATTTTAAACATGTGGGACATTGGCTTTTGGATACTCTTTCTTCCTCTTCTGCAACCTGAACTCTTTCAATGTTTAAATCGTTACTGTTAACCTCCAACATTTTGCATTCAGTACTGGCAATATTACTATACCATCCATCTACAATTACTGCATCTCCATCATTTTCTGAGGTATTGGCATAATCAACTTCACCCTCCATTTCTTCTCTTTCCTCTAAATTCATAATATCCGTAATTACCTCTTCTTCTTTAATTACCACCTCACATATTCCTAATTTCTCGTTTTTAAGCATAAATTTTAAGTAACTTCGAAGGAGGGCATCAGCACTTTGACACTTTTCTATGATAGAACACACCTTGAGAATTTCCTCACTGCAATGACCACAAATGTGTTGTGGCAAAAAATCGTCTTTTACCTTAAAATAATAAATTTAAGTAAATAAAATTGATATTGCAAATACTGCAGAAATTACATACCTCTATTATTAAATGTGATGACAAAATATCGGCAATCCTTTTATCTTTAAAAAACACATCCGCAAGCGGAGTCCGAGTCCCCTTAATTTCCACTAGACAAATGCGGCATATTTTCGAAAATTTGTTTAGCGAAATAAGCTCTTCGTAATTAAATTGTGTTGATAAAGTTTCCTCCATTCTCCAACTAGATCAAAAATCAATTTTGATTATTTTTCAATCTTAAAAATATAGATTTTACACACTAATACAAAAAATAAGTAAATATTTTCTATTAGTAGTTTTTGTACGACGGTGTGTCTTAAAATATAGGTTATGTGATCACTAAGTTCAACTAGAACTATTGACTTGGTGAACTATTGCAGTAGTTCAAATAAACTACTTGTGTAATTTTGCAATTAACTTTTAAATTTCCCACCCTTATGATCAAAATTGGCGATAATGCAATGTGGCTTGTTGTCCATGCTTTAAAAAATGCTTAAAAAAAGTTTTTTTTGCAAAACCGAGTAAATTGCGACTACTATTTATTAAGCATGAATTACATTATACTTTTTTCGTATATTTCCATACTAGAAAGTAGTTCCGAGTTTCATTCGATTTTTTATTTCATTTGCTTTAGTATAGATGTCGCCAATAGGGACGACAAAATCACCTTTAGAAACGGGATTTAACAATTTGAAAAATTAACCACATAATCCTCAGCTTTATTAATCCCCATCAAATGATAATTTTACCCCCAGGTTAGGAAACGCTGCATTAACGAGATAGTTTCAATTACTAAATAAATAACATATAACCTAAGCTATAAAGTGGGATCCTTTGACAATTTTAATTATTTGCGTTCAAACGTCCTGCTACGCAGATAAAGTAGTCTCTTTTTTTTCATCACTTCACTTCGAACAGGGAACCTGAAGAAGTTCAAGTACTAAAAGTGTTTTATGATTCAAAATAAAAATGATACAGTTTTGAGATTATAACAACAATAATAACAGTGAAAAGGTTCCAGTCCATCACAGTTACATTTTCAGCTAGAGTAGCCTGAATGTAACAAAAATATGGGGGTCAATAAACCAAAGTTCTAAATGTGAGATACCAGATTATTTGAACCACATTTTTACTACGGACCTACCCATGACCTTGAATTGCAAACAATAAAATACTTTTTCAAACAATGAGCATCTCGTTAATTCCTTCATGCGCGTCGCTATTACCTTCTGTTACAGGGTTACGCAAAAAAATATTTTGCTCCAACTGCTTCACGGTTCCTACGCCCCTGCTTTCGTTTGCGCCCCCATGATTCGTTCGCCTGGAGCACATAGCTCCAACTGATCCACGGTAGCTACGCCTCTGCACACTAACATTTCTTGATGTTTGATTTTTTCAACTCGTGAGAGAGTATAAGGAATCTAAATTCGTCTAGTTTAACTATCAGGAGGATTGTTCTCCTTTTTCGCAAACTCTCCACTTTTAAAAATAATTATGTGCTTCTTTGTACTCTTTTTCAACCGATGATCGGTTGAAATTCATACTTGTCAGATAAATTTAATTGGGACATTAACTAGAGATTGATAAACTGGACCTTCTTAATTCCAAAAAATCTCCTACGTATGTAGCTCGGAGAAAATTTAGAGTAGGGGATTAAAACAAAAACCTTCGTAAACCCTTCTCATTTCATCATACGCGTAATAGGTACAGGTAGTTTAATGTAGTGGTTAGTGAGTGGAGTTATAGATCTGAAGGTCATAGGTTTGAATCCCGATCGCTCCCAATTTTATCTGTGCCATGTTTAGGATTACACGTTAAACTATCATCCTATATATAATGTCGTTTGTAAGCAAAAGTAAAAACTGCTGAGTTATATCCCGTGTAGTAGTATTCAAAGAATACGAAATAATATCTACGGGCCAAGGGAACGAGCCGTAACACAGAAATTATAAAAAGATGTTTTTGTACTACATTTTGTGTTTCCCAGGGGTGACACAAAGCTTGAAAAATATGCTTCTCAAAAGTTGATAAAGTTTATTAACTTTAAAAATTACCATACAATTCAAAAATCACTTAAAAAAAAACAAATACACAACAGTTCTAGTTCCATATAAAACTTGTCGAGACGACAAGACGCAGTCTGAAAATACGGGACTTCTGTTCACCCAAATTTACGAAGAAGTTACTTTTGCATGCCCTTGTTCATGTTTCTTCATGTTGCTGGAGTCATAAAATCCTTTATTACAAATAGAACACACATATGGCGTTTCTCCGGTGTGTGTACGCACATGAACAGTCAGATTTCCTTTCATTGCAAATCGCTTTCCACAATAACTGCAGAGGTGTGGTTTTTCGCCCGTATGGGTCAGCATGTGGTACCTAAGATGGTTAGGTTGAGTAAACGATTTTCCACATTCTTTACAATGATGTGGTTTTATGCCCATGTGAATCAATAAGTGTAATTCTAAACTAACCACACGAGCAAATGACTTGTGACAAAATTTGCAACTGTGTGGTTTTTCGCCCGAATGAATTGTGAAATGTTCCTGTAAACCCGCTTTCGATATAAAGTTTTTGCCACAGACATTGCACAAAAAGGACTTTTCGCCATGACTTAACCGATGTCTATAAAGTGTCGATTTCTTATTGTAACTTTTTTTACATATAGCACATTCATACAGTTTATTAATTGTTTCTTTAGGTACGTTATCTTCATCTTTGGTTGTTTTGTTTCCATCACTGTTATGTTTCTTTATATGGTTATTATAAGCTTTCAAAAGTTTAAATTTTCGTCCACAATGTGAGCAGGTATACCTGTAGCTCATTGGAGTGTTGATATCATCTGTGCATTTATTTTGATTTGAAATGTGAGCTTTCTTATGTTTCGTAAGTCCTGCAAGTTGGATGAAACCTAAAAAAATGGCGTGTATTAAGAGTTACAAGGAGATCATGCTATGTCAAATCAACTTAATCAATGGTTTTTTTAACCTGACCTTTACAAATTTTAATGAAACTCACAGCAGTGCTTGACAGCTTCTTACGAAATTAATTGAATTACGAAGTTATTTCATGATAATCAAAATAAGACCTATGAATGTAAATTGTAAACAATAGGTATAATATCAATAAATTGTTTGAACAACGTCAGGTGTTTTCAAAATGCCCATAAAGTTTAAATTGTTAATAAATTAACTATCTGGTTGACTTGGGTCAGTCTCCTTGAAATGTGGGAGGAATGTCGCACGTAAAATGCAATTATTGTTAAAAAATGAAATTGTTAAACTTAAAATTATAATTCATACAAGGAGAAAAAAAGTTACCTGAACTTAATTAAAGGAGACACAGACAATTTACCTTTATCACAAATGTCACACACGAATGGCCGTTCTCCAGTGTGTAGCAGCATATGTCTTCTTAAATTTGCATTCATACTAAATGTTTTAAAACACACTCGACATTCAAAAGGTTTTTCTTTCGTGTGCACTCGCATATGTTGTACAAGTGTTCGGGTTAAAAAGAACTGTAAACATGTGGGACACTGACTCTTATGAACATTTTTCTTTTTATATTTAAAAGGTTTCCCTGGAGTTGAAATTTTCGAATTATTTCTTTTAACCGCTTCTTTTTCACCACCTTCCACAACAGCGTCCGTACTATTTTTTACAACATTAATTTGTTTATCATCAGTGGAATCCAGTTCTTCTATTATAATCTTTGTGCTGTTATTAATATCGTTTGGGTTAGTACACTCAATCTCCCTGTCTTTGATGTTACTTATTTCCAAATCATGTGAAATTTCTTCCTCTTTAATCAGTTCGTCATAAACTCCGACCTCCTTTTTTAAGAGCAATTCTTCATGACGGTGAAGCAAAACATCAGAATTTTGACACTTTTCTATAAAGGAGCACATTTTAAGAAGGTCCTCACGGCACTGATCACAAATATTTTGTGGCAGCATGTCATCAAAATTCACCTTAAATTAAGCACATAAAATTACCGCAAATATTGGAAATTATCTTACCTCAATTATCAAATGTATTGATAAAATTTCAGTAACCCTCTTCTCCTTAAAAAATATATCAAAAATTGGAGTACCATTGATTTCGGACAAACATACGCGACATATATCGGTGGAATTAACTTCTTCGGAATTACAGTTCGGTAATGTATTTTCCTCCATATTACTTGTTATAAGTTTTGATCCAAATACACAGCGGTTGTGGTTTTCTTCTATTTGGAGGTCAATGTCGGCTTGAACAATATTTAATTCAATTATTATAAATGTTATTTTTTAAACAGTATCTAAATAAAATAGGTTAAAAATTGTTTTGATACAAACGCAATTTCAGTTAACTGGAACTACTGAAACATTGAAAGCTGATGATAGTAGTCTGAATGAACCATTGTACATGATATTTTCAAAATTGATGTTTAAAAATATAGTTTACCTTGTATTTCCTCTCTACTTGTGCCAGAAGTCCTTGCATATGTATGTTCGTTTTGTTCAAATGTTCCTAAAAAACGATTTTATTGCATTTTATTATATCGTAAGATATTTTACCTTGGACTTGTTTTCTGCTTATGTCACAAAAGTTGCTTCCTGCTTGTTCCGATTGGTTTGTTGGTCCTAAAGAATGAGGGGGTAAATCCGTCACTGTACATGGAAAAAGTGTAGGAGCTGCATCTCGAAGAAGCTTCCACTCAGTACAATTTGAATACGACTCCCGTGTAAAATGCTTACTGCAAATTCGGCGGTGTTGTAAAGTTTCTCCCAAAAACACCATTCCCATGTTTTCTTGCCATATTTGAGATCTAGAAAAAAACGGTGCTTTGAAAAGGCATCAAATTTTTTTTGTAATATTTTATGTCGTATGACAGGTAAAACTCATTAAAGGCATTTTTAAAAATATGCGATTTTTACATAAACTTCAAGCGAAATCTTTGAAAATGAAAATTTCTGAGACGGTCCACTCATTAAAAAAATCCCTCTAGGCCCAAAGACTGCGGGACGGGATCCCGTTTTATAAACAGATTGCGTGAGATAAAAACGTCAATTTTGAAACTCGTTGTTTAATATACTATTTTTTAATTAGGGATTTTTTCCCATCCTATTTCATAATTTAACTTGTTGAATCAATCGCCTACATTTGCTCCGAGCAACATGCGTTAACAAAAAATCATCAAAGTTTATTTGGGCGGTATTGTATAGGCCAGTCATTAGAGACTTAAAAAGTGAAAAGTTAGACAAAAATTCCGAAAATTTTTAAATTTTGGGACAATAATGTAGAAGTTACAAAAAATAATAAATCCAATTTTTGCACCCTTTTTTGTCCATCGGAACATTGTTCAATTATTAAAAAATGAATGTAAATTTGATATAATTTTATGAAAAAAAAATTCTAAAATTTATGCAAATCTTAATTAAGGGAAGAAAATAGTTTATTTTAGTTCACAGTTCCATCCCACCTGTGACGTCACACACGTTTGTTTCGGTTTGTATTCAAGGAGAGGCAAAGGGTCGAGGCGTGTTAAGAGGTATAAAGCAGCGCCTCTTGGGTAGGCAACCCGTAAGGTTACTAGAGCAAAACCACGAGGAGTAGCGCCAGTAGTTCACAGTAGACCCTTTGCATCAGTAGTTCAAACCACATATTACGTATTAGAAAGATTACTCGTTTATTATTTATCTATGGTTCAAATCACATTCATAAAGCTTAAAAGTTTCGTCCATTATTATGAGTTCAGAAAATTCTACTTACAATTCATTCTCATAATATAATGGAATAAGTAATACATAATTAGGTACCTGCGTATACCCTTCGGAAAGCAATGCATCTTTTCAACTTCATCTTCATCACATCCACAAACTAAACACAGGATTCTCCTCATCTTCTTCAACGTATTCAATAAACAATCATCAGCAAAAGAAACAATTTAGTGAAATTCAAAGGCGCATAATAACATAACCAAAGAAACCGTAATTAAAATTGACACTGTTGACAGTTGCTTTAATGGAAACTGTAAATTTGCCCCAACAACGCCATCTACGCTCACCTTACACTTTTTGATGAAGAAAGTACGTGTGCGCAAAATATGCATTAGATAAAGGCCTAAACAGAATGAACGCGAAACCAACGCGACGTAACGTCCGTCAAACGCTGACGTTACGCTTTCGAAACGATACTGCACAGAATAGCGCGAAACCGACGCGACGTCGAAAACCTAACCTCACAGCCTAACCTGCATAATCTTAAAATAAGTGTTGTTATTTGTTGACGTGTTAACTTATTCTCTTAGCTTATTCTTATTAAAATTAAAGACAATGGATGATTTCCAACTATTTTTAAATTTTTACATGTTATATTTAATGTATCTTATAAAAATGACAAATAATTTTACCAACTTATATTGATTTAAAAATTAAATCACCAAATTGTAGTTGGTAGTGGTCGTTTCGCGTTAAGTTTGCCAACGTTCGACGTTGGGATCGCGTTGCGAGCGTTCATTCTGTTCGAACGTATTACAACTACATACATTTAACTTTTGACGGACGTTACGTCGCGTTGGTTTCGCGTTCATTCTGTTTAGGCCTTAAAGGCGAACATATCTCCTATAAATTTTCTCACTTATTTAAATTTTAGTACAATATAAAAACAATTCATAGAAAATTTCAAATTATTAATCTAAAATTATATTTCTCAAGTCTGGACCTGATCTTTTTAATTGAAATCATCTCAAAGTTGCTAAATATAAAGTAAAAATTCTTATCATTGTAAAAAGTTGTTAACATGGGGAAAATTCAAAAGGCCACAACATCTCAAGTTAAATAACTTTAGGACGCAGACCGAGGCGTCCCCTCCCAGGAGAACAGCGCTGAAGTCTCACGCCAAAATAGGTTGTCTTGTTTTTAATATTACCTTTAATTATGGTAGCAATAGATCGTGTGTATGTGAAACACATTATCCACGAAGCTCATCTGATTGACGTTTCATCAGCCAATCATAACGGCTCATCATGATCATGTGATGATCAACGTCCAATCAAATCAGCTTGGTGGGTAAGCAATGTCACCTAGATCTATTTCTTGAATTGCTAGATATTTTTTGATATTTTAAAACTAGATTATTACAGTAAATTGTCTTTATCACTGTCAATTTATTAATTCTATAGGTTTTTTTCGCCGATGACAGTGTAAATCGACGGTGCGGTGACGGCCCCTTATAAGCCTCACGATGAAAATTTTAATATATTCAAAGCTACGAAAAGGTTCATTTTTGATTTATTAACATCTAATATATACATAATATAATTTTCTATGGTTCTCCAATTACGGAGGATCCCGTGTAACTTATTTATACCTACTTTTTAATTAGTTATCTTTGGGGTCTTGCCCAATTTGTCTGGAATATTTATTATACTGTGGATGTTTTTTGGTAACAAATTCAAAATATAAAATTTCTGCAATTAAAACAAGAATGCTCAAAAAGTAGCCAATAAAAAGAGCCACTACTGCGCCAAACAATTTTTCCATGCTCATGAGTGCGGAACTACCACCTTCCACCAAATGAATTTCTGTGTTAGTTGTTGGTAGCATAACATCATCTAACCATTTCTTAATTAATCCGGCTTCGAAAACTCGACGAATAAATTTATCCACCCTCGGTTTAATTGGAGAATTTTTCTGAAGACCGATTGATATTGGCATGCGAATGACGCAGTCGCTCATTATATGCAAATTGTGGCTTCCGTTTGCAGTTTCTTCTGCCTCGTTACCGCTTTTATTAGTTTGAGAGATTTGATACTGCATTTTCTTTCTAACTAATGCTTCCTTTAGAAATTTAGAATTTTCGTAAAGTGCAAACGCACCTTTTGCTACCCGATCAATGGCGCTATCTGAATCATTTATTGTTTCAAATTTAGATCCTATTATTTGACTTATTGGATCGAGCGACGTTTTAAAAAATTCACGATTGATTTCACCCCAACCACCGCACGGTAATTCGCTATTCACCAGTTGTTGAAGTGTATCGATTGTTACTCTAAAATTTTAAAATTGATTATAATTATAACTGTAAGATTGAAACCTACCGAGGGGGAGGGTTTGCTAAAATTGCTGTCATGCTAGCTTTATAAGCAACAACTAAAAGTATGCAATAAATCCAATACCATCCAGTTAACATGCGAATGGACCATCCAGTTGGAAGCTTCGGAAGTGAAATAAATAAAATCATACCAAACGTATACAAGATGCTGTTGCTCAAAGTGCCAAATAAATATAAACCTTCCGGCTCCCCTTCAAGTTTTAAAGGTTGATATTGAGTTTTCATCAAGACATATTTTTCATTTGCGGTCAAAGTTTGCCGAATAGTTGCTTTATGGGTTTGCTTTACTTCATCTCCTTGTGGATTTTTATTTTTAAGCATGATTTTGTTCAGCTCGTTGTGAAAACGAGATAAAGCATGAAAAATAAGTCCAGTCACCATCAATATCATCAAAATTATTGTCCACATTATTCCCCTAAAAATTTTAATTTTATATAATTGATACAATTTTAATAATCCAATTACAATATTTATATGTATAGGTAGTGAAAAGGATGCGTATGAATAGATTAACGAGATTCTCACTGGTCTAGTAATCCACTGGATTTATGAAATTCCACTAGAGCGGATTAGTAGAACAGTAGGAATCTCGTTAATCCGCTCATGCGCGTCATTTTCACTCCAAATAAATAACGTAGATTTTCTCGAAATTGACTGAACCTTGAGTTTTAAAAGTAGCACCTTTTGCAGCCCTAATCATAATCTACCTTACCGTATAGTGATAATGATTCAAATCGGTGATTTCCATTTGGGACCTTCTCCTTGTAGCTAAACAAATTTTTTTTTCAATTGTTTTTTAATACTTAACGTAAATGGTGCAATCAAAGTCTTCCAAGAGTTATTGGTTAGCGATTCTGGCGTAAGAAACGTCAAGCACTCTGTATTGTAAGGAGTGGAAAGATCCATTAATTTCAAAAAATGTGGTGTGTACTGTATATCTCCTACAGCTATATCGGCTAAACTTTTAACCATTTCGCCCAAGATACCCGAATATTGACCATCTAATTGCCTCTCGCCCCATAACTCGATATCGGCGTTAACAGTTTCGTACAAATCTGGTATAAAATTCATCGCGACTGAAATAGTATTAAGGACCTAAAAAAACTGAACAGATGTAGAAGAGTTTTTTTTGAATTAGTTCTTTGCTCACCTCAATTTCTATTCCCACATAACCCATAGATCCAGATTTGATTACGGTTCGGACGGTTCTGTATTCTGGTACTTCAATTTTAGAAGTTGCCGGAATATGGGAAAAAGTGACGACTCTTAAAGTTTGATTTTTAAGATCCGTAGTTTTATCACGAAACAAATCAACACCTGCCAAAATCAGTATCATAGGGTACATAAAAATTCTAATCTTAAGATTATCATTTATGTATAATTAATAAATTAAAATCAAGTTCAAAAATATCTGCGAACACACCGTTTGGGATCTAACTCAATGAAGGATTCAGAAATGATTATATGTTAATCACTGATTAACTATATATCGTTTCTGAAACCGGTCATACAAGTTTTCTTTTTAATTATTGCTTTTTTCCGATTATGTGTTATTTTTAGTTACATACCTGTTCTGAATTTTGATTGCCTCCATATATCTAATCGTCTTGGTACAAATATTCCCTTAATAGGAGAAGGGAAGGGTACCGTTGAAATTTCAAACCAAGGAATTACTTTTTGTAACGATCCAGTTTTTTTGACTCCACTGTATTCACGTATAAAAATTATGTTAATTATTCTTTTCCATATGTAATGTAAATCTTTTTCAAATAATCGACGATCCCAAAGCATTAAATAGTTTGATCGGGTGTTCAATACCCAGTACCTACGAGTAATTACAATTTTGATATTTTTAAAATATTTTTGGAATGTTTAAGGACGCAATAAACTAGACAATAAAATAAATAAAAAGGTGGTCTAAAATGATTTATAAAAATGTCAAATAAAAAACCATAGACGATTTTTTATCAAATTTAATTAATTCGCAATCAATATTAGTTAATTCGCGATCAATATCGGAAAACTTCAAGTACAAAATAATTAAAAATAACAAATAAATTTGCTGCAGAAGAACATAATAAATTTAATTATTATATATAATTCCATTTAATTTAAAAAATCATATTTATTTAATTTCACGAGTTAATAATTTAGCAATTTAGATTTTTTTATTTATTCGATAGGATTTATAATTAAATTTAAATTAACATAAACTTTCTAAAACAGTCGAAAGCAACTGGAGTATATAACGCACCAACTGACGTTTTGTACTTCGTTGTTTAAAATATATAAAATTTCGCGACATTTCACTTAACATGCTGGAAAACCACAATAAATACGAAAAAATTATATATAAACAATTTTCATCAATCAAGGATTTGAATTGAACTTTTTACAAAAAAGTCCCTGATACGATATTTATATTTTCAGTGAAAATAAGACATTTAAAATCATGAATGAAAACTAAAAAGTAAAAATCTGCTCATCATGTTGATGTTATTTTTGTGACTGTGTATTTCTGTATCCTTGGTTCATTGGTAGCCGGCTAAGATGGAACCGATAAATAAATCAAGAGACGCACTGCCATATAGCACGGGGAGCCATGACTAAATTAAAGAAGGTATGGATCGATAAACAAATCACCACGAATATCAAGATTCATCTGGTGAAGTCCCTGATTTCTCAATTTTCCTGTATGGCATTGACGCATTTGAGATATGGTGCTGGCGACGTATGCTAAGAATTCCATGGACAGTGAAAAGAACGAACGTGTCCATATTGAAGGAGCTGAAAATAAAGGACAAATTATCGACAACGAAGTATTCTGCAATATTTTGGACACGTGATGCGCAGAGATGGGGCAAATCTGTCAAAGCTGGGAATTCAAGGAAAGGTAGAAGGCAATAGACCTATGGATACATCACCCAATAGATGAATTGATCAAATAAAATAAATCGACCCCTACAGACAATAATAAGAGATGCAGAAGACCGGCAAGAATGGAAGACCATAGTGAGCAACTGCGAGTGAGCTTTTTGGATCACGATTTCTCAATCATGGGGATGCGACTAGAGAAAGAGATCTGAATATGATAAATCTATTTTACTTTTGTATTTATAAAGTATTGTAATCGTGGTAAAAAACTTTTGAGTTACCATTTTTCCCATGATCTATGAGCCCTTACGAATCATTTTTGATGAATTTCAAAATAATGATGTCTCAATCATCATCACGTAATTAATTTCGGACAAACTCGTAGATTCTAAGGTAAATTTTGTTTTTACGATTCTGCTAGCTTTAGCGAAGATATTAAAAACAAGATCAGCGCTGTCAATTAAAAAATTGTAAAAAAATTACAAAAAAGTTCCTGCTACCATATTTTTATTTTTTTAATTGTTTATTAATTTTTAAATAACTCAATATTATAAAGCTTTAAAATTATATAAAAAATTGTAGTGTTACACGTGATTACAAATCTTATGCAACCACAGTAGTTTCAGTAATTGGTTGAGTTAGGATGACATAACACCAAAGTTTCCTGGCAGGGCATGAACAGCGAATGTGCAAATTTCTCATTTTTGAGTGATGTATATTATGTACACTGTGTCATAGTTCTAGTGAAGAAATTAATATTCAAAATAATTTATCTCAGAACTATAAATTTGCACATTCGTTGTTCGTGCACTGAGGCGACGATATTAATCATCGTGTAAAATTTAAATGGAATCCAACAAGTACTTTAATTGCTAACTTTTCCAGTAGCCAGTACAGCAGTGATTTAGATGCAATTTGAGAGGACCCTACGCTTGGTTGTTAACCACGAAACTTCTATACCGGGTGTTCAGTAGAAATAATTTTTGTTTTTGAGTAAATTTGAGAAAAAGTAAATGCACGTCGATTTAGATGACGATGGGGACGTTCAAAATCATAGATCTTATATTAAAAACACACAGCATTAGAATTGCGGGCCATAGCTTTATTTATTATTATGCTTCTCCATTTATTTCTGAGCCTGGTATTCTCTGACCAATCTATCACATTCAGAAATAGCAAAGTCTCTCAACATATTCTCCTTCCATTCAGATAGCGGTCTTCCACGTCTCCTTCTTCCATCAATCTAAATTTTTAGTGGTGCTCTCTCTTCACCCATCCTCAGCAAATGACCCAACCATCGCAGCCTCTGCCATTTTTCGTAACAGATCTCCTTGGTTTATCTGTTTCCAGCTATCCACCAAAAATCCTTCTCAGTATTTTTCTTTCCCATACTTCGAGCATGAATCGGTCTTTCTTTGTTGAAGTGGGTGACTATAAACTGCCCTAATCCGTTGATATCAATACTGCTTTCTGGTTTTATGGTCAGTATGGTACTCAGGTAAGAGTGATTTTTTTTGCTGACATATGGCTTGATTTGTGTGAAGGAGTCATGGAAAATTGGATTCAAAGAATTCATTTCTGCAAACGAATCCGTGGAAAACTTTTGAATGATACGTTGTTTTATAACTAATGGTATCCATTGTACTTTATAATGAAATAAAAATTTTCATAATTTTCAAATAAATTTTAACAAAATTTGCATTTAATGTAAATATTTAAATATTTTAATGTGTATTAAATTCAATTCCGGCATTTTAGTGCATTGTAGTGCTTAATCATATTGATTAAGAGACGAGCAGCTTTGTGGTTAAGTGCCAGTAGCTTTTAATGGTAGCCTGGTTGAGAATGAGAAAAGGTGATAAATTATTATCATTCGTGTTTTTTTTATTATCAACTGGCGCCATACTCTCCATCTTTCGAGAATAGTGTCACTGAAGAAGCTACAGAGCTTTGTCGTGGTAAATACACTAGTTACATTCACAAACCACGCAGAGCGCGACCCATGACTCTCCGTACTGTGAGTGAAATACCCGAAGTTGGCTACCTTTTTTATTTTAAAGGATCAAATGGCATTGTGACAAACTTCAGTGCCGAAGTTTGGTGCAACCAACTAACGCGCATGACTAAAACCTCCACCATCTATCCATCCATTCATTTCACAGATCTAATGTATTATGTATGTTAGAATAAGTGAGGATTACTAAACCTGAACCCGGACCTGTATATGACGTTAATGAAATACTCTGCCCTGACTAATAATTTTAAATAAATGCGTTGAGTAAGTAATACCAACCTAATTTGGTATTATTAGGTTGGTAATCAACTATAACAGTATTACTATATCAAAACACAGTTTATCATAGGGGTGTGAAGACAGTAGAAGAACCTAAATATAGAAAATCGAGAAGAATATTATTTTAGCTTCATTTATTGCAAATATTTTGGCTCACGCTAACATCAGAAGTGGAATTCGAACCAACGTTTAACTGCAAACGGATAAGTTTTTTTTTTGTCGTGTTTTTTTTTTTGGTTTTTGTTGGTTTTGTGTTTTATTTTTTCTCTCGTTTGGTTTAAAATGAATCAAAATACAGAAGATTCCCAAAATGCAATTCAAAATCCGGACGGATATCCGATGGACTTAGAACAAATGCACGATGCCGTTAATAGCAAATTTTTGATTGATGAATAATGGATTGAACAAATAAACGATTTAAAGAAACGAACTAAAATATCCGATTTCATTATGATATTGAAAGAGGGAGACGCTCTACGAGAAAATGAAAAATAAAGTTTTTCGATGGATGGAAACCATTTGATAGGAGTTGGAATAATTTGTGTATGACTTTTGAATAACGTTCCCCAAACAAGAAACATGGCACACGAAGCTAAACAAGGCAGCTAATATAGAAAGTTCAAACCTTGTTAGTTTATGTGAATACGGAATAAAGAAAATACGTAGTACCAACCTCAACTGGAATGGCAGAAAGTAATACGTTCCATTGGTGGAATAAATAACGATATTATTCGACAAAGAATACGAATAAATGTACCAAAGAATCAACAAGATCTTAAAGCTTTACTTCGACAATATGATAGCGAAATCAAAGATGATCATCGAAGAGTACCAAAACAACTCAAGCTAGATACTATGCAATCGTATGAGAAAAACAGAAATTATCAAAAAAGTGTTTCAACTGTAAAAAAATAGGTCATTCAAAGAAAGACTGTAAATATTCAGAAAACCCGAAGCATGCAATGAAAGAAATCTAAATTAAGAAGCAAAAGAAGTGTTATAATAGTAAAGAAATTCAACTTGTAGCTGAGGATTGCAAAATTGGCTTTGAGTCTACCGCCTTGCAAGCTCCTGGAAGAGAAGTCGATAGACAGTAGTTGTATTCCTGGCGTAGATCATGGGCTCCCAACCGGTGGTACGCGGAAACGTTTCAGGTGGTACGCGTAAGTGATGTGTGCAAGAGTGAAGATAAGTTCCATTACTCCTAATGTTGATATTTTAAATTTTAATCTTTAAAAAATCGTTAAAAACTCGCTATTCTAGCTCCAGTTTTTAGAAATTTTTCCCAGGTGGTACGCAGGTGCAAAAAGGTTGGGAACCCCTGGCGTAGATTGATTGGTTGGAAGACGATTCGGCGTCCCGGATTGTGCGTTGTCATGGGAAATTATGGATTGAACTTGGCGTAGTTCTCAATGATGAGACCCCGAATTTGATATGTACTGGATAGTGATATAAGTGTGTTGTCAGGAATGGACGAAGAGTGGAAATGTGGAGTCCCGAGCGTTGGATGATTTTTGTATATCGGTGAATGCACCGTAATCTTGGTTGTGATTGGCGCATTTCTGAAGTATCCGTATATTTGCTCTCGTAGAGAACAAAACTTCTAAACAGTCTATAGTTACTTTGGGTTTTTTGTTTAAACGAGCTGGCATCCAGGGGCAGTCATGACTGATAAAGCGGAAATTTTCACTTCATCGGAATTCGTTAATTGTTTTAAACGAGAAGATGTTGAATTGCACCTTAAAAATGTGGGAGTGCCCAGAGGTGGCGGACAGGTAAAATCAGTGATAAAAGTCTTGTCTGATCTAGTGAAAAGTGCGTTGAACAACAGAAAGGAGATTGAATGGTTTGCAATATTGACCGGAATTGAAGCAGTACTTAATGAAGGTAAAAGTTTGGCAACTTGATATACGTCGGATGCATTTATGTTCTGAGGGAAGAATCGCGCAAGCGGAAATAGGATTTGGCAACAGTAAGATTTGGAAAGCTAAGCGGGAGGTTTTTGGGACTAAGCAAAATTATAGAAATGCTGGCTAACGAACGTTGTGTATTTGGAGGTTGGAGAAACTAGTGAAAGAGGCTACTTATGAACAGTTGAGAGGCTGGTTTAACAGACAATTTTGAGGAAAATATGACTAGTGAAGCAATTTGATTCATTGCTTTTCTTTGGTAAGTACATTTATACTATAATGTACATTTTCACATATAGAAAACAATACTGAAAGTAGCTGTTTACAGTACAGAAATGTCAAAACCTCAATTGTTTTATGTGCAATCCTACTAAAATGTACACTTTGACATATATTTTTGACGTATTTTGTGAATTTTAAATATTTTATTGCTTAGCAACATACGTATTTCGTTAAATTATTATCGTACATTTTTGCAGAAAATGTGCATTTCATTCCAATTACACATAAAATAGTTTATGCGCTTTATCCTTAAGGTGCCTTTTTGGCATTTGCGTGGTTATAGACTTCGTCTGCGCCTCAGTCTATAATTTTCCGCGCTCATGCCAAGAAGATGCACTTTCAGGACTTGGTGCATAAATAACTATTACGGACGGTAGAATCAAATTATTATGGCGTTGCGGCCGAGTTATTTAAGGCGTTGCGGCCGAGTTATTTAAGGCGTTGCGGCCGAATTATTTAAGGCGTTGCGGCCGAATTATTTAAGGCGTTGCGGCCGAGTTATTTAAGGCGTTGCGGCCGAGTTATTTAAGGCGTTGCGGCCGAGTTATTTAAGGCGTTGCGGCCGAGTTATTTAAGGCGTTGCGGCCGAATTATTTAAGGCGTTGCGGCCGAGTTATTTAAGGCGTTGCGGCCGAATTATTTAAGGCGTTGCGGCCGAATTATTTAAGGCGTTGCGGCCGAATTATTTAAGGCGTTGCGGCCGAGTTATTTAAGGCGTTGCGGCCGAGTTATTTAAGGCGTTGCGGCCGAGTTATTTAAGGCGTTGCGGCCGAATTATTTAAGGCGTTGCGGCCGAATTATTTAAGGCGTTGCGGCCGAATTATTTAAGGCGTTGCGGCCGAGTTATTTAAGGCGTTGCGGCCGAGTTATTTATGGCGTTATTCAAAATTCAAAAAAAAAAAAAAAAAAAAAAAATGTCACGGGGACGCGACAATTGCAGGATGGCCGTGTTAGAATAAGTGAGGATTACTAAACCTGAACCCGGACCTGTATATGACGTTAATGAAATACTCTGCCCTGACTAATAATTTTAAATAAATGCGTTGAGTAAGTAATACCAACCTAATTTGGTATTATTAGGTTGGTAATCAACTATAACAGTATTACTATATCAAAACACAGTTTATCATAGGGGTGTGAAGACAGTAGAAGAACCTAAATATAGAAAATCGAGAAGAATATTATTTTAGCTTCATTTATTGCAAATATTTTGGCTCACGCTAACATGTATATGATATTCACCTACCTGTCTCCGTATCTTAACAATCGCGTAACTTGAATTCCATTAGCAATAAGAATTATATAAGATTGACAACCTTGGGATTTGGCCATCATCAAAGCTTCTCGAGTGTTTTCAAAAGGCGCAAGAAGGTCCTCAGTTTCCTGAACTAAAATCTGATCACTTGGATTAATCGACACCATGAACGTCCATACCATACGTACAATTATAAATGAAATATAAACACCAAATTGTTTAAACAATTTTTGCTGAAAAACGTCATAATAAACATCGTCGCAAATAATGGCAACGCATTTATACGGTTGCAAAGAATTTAATAAAATATCGGCCAAAAGCAATTCCAAGTCAGCATTTTGTCTCATTTTATCCAACTCGTTTTCCAAACTAAAATTAAAATTCAAAAACTGGAAAACCAACGATGTTATTTTACCTTTTAGTAGTATTTTCTTTCAACATCGCAGGAGGAATAAAAATAAAGAAAAGAGCGAAAGTAACAAACTTGTTCATTCTCAAAGTTGCTTTAGTAAATTAAAAAATTAAAGAAGTTGAAACAAGTAACCACTGCATATGATCTAAATAGGTTATAAATATTCACAGGTTCATTTATTTTCTGCCACGAGTTAAAAGGTTAACCGAGATTTAAATTAACTTTTGTAATTTCCTTCAAAGTGGAACTTTATAACTTTTTTTATTCAAACTAAGTTTTCTTTTTTACAAAAAAATAATATAAAAAATATACATTTAAAAATATTATTATTAACAATATTATAATTCGATGTGTTCATTAACTTGCGTCGTAACGTCGCCTTCTGAAAACCACTTATTATACACAGATAACGGATCGATCATCCAATGCTTGTGAAAAGACACCACGGGCTGATTTTGTAAGTACTCGGGTGCGTAATCCATAGGACGAGCCTGAATTTGATAGAAAACAAGATTAGTAGATATTAGCTCAAAAGTTGGAACATTTTGGAAGTCACCACGTATAACCGAATGTTTACAAGAAACGTTGAACATGAAAGTTTAATTAAAAAAGTTTTTTGATAAAATATCACCAATTGGATATTGTATTAAAAAAAGTTTCCATCTTTGTAAACGAGGCAATACGTCGTATTATTAATGTAACATAAAAAATATTTTTTGGTCAATATAAAACATACCTGATGGAAGTATGGCACGTGCGTAATTTCAATTCCCAAACGAGCGATACAAATTCCTAAATACATATCATCTGGACTTGAAATGGAAGGACAATCACACGTTCCTGGAACTGCCAAACTTTCCAATAAAATTCGACTGAATACAATCCCACCACCCCCAGTTATGTAATTGTATCCCCTTTTATCATAAATGTTGTATCCGTATCTTTCTCCAAGAGCAATCGAAGTCGTGGAATCGTAACAAGAGAGAAGTTTCTGAAGCCGAGCAACACTAAAAATGTTTTAAAAATAAATGAGCCAAGTTCTCAACGTCACATACGAGAGTTACCTCAAAATTGTGTCATCATCGGCTACAACTATCCATTTAATTTGAGGAAATTGACCGATATGTTCTGCGACGTGCTTAATAATTGCTATTGTTTTCCCACAATGACCATGCTCCGTGTTATCAATTCCGAGAGTAATTGTTGGTATAGTTTTGTCTACGAACAATGAACACGATAAAATTTAAATTATATCAATGGGGTGGTAGTAGGTAGGTACCTTCATAATCGCTAAAGAATGCTATTTGCGATGTTCGATTCCCCCACGTGCGTTTCACAACGGAAATTCGATCGCGATGAAATTTTTTGCAAGTTTTAACGGCAAAATAAATCGAATCTTTTGGCACAAGTTCTTCCTATAATTGGGTTTGCAAATGAAAATAAATACGAGGTTTCGTCGAACGAAAATCACTTACGCAAGTGCTAAATGGATGTGTAAATGTAGCACAATGTGATTCTTCGGAGACGCAAAAAGCTGAATCGTGTTTGAGAAGAGGTCCCTTGTTATCGTTCCAAATAAATAACGCCAATTCGAAAGAGTAATCGATACTAAAATCGGAGGATGAAGAGCGTTCCTTCCAGCGATTACTTAACCTAATGAACATTTTAATTAACAAAAGTTCGAATTAAAAAAGTATATAAAAACACAGGTGGAACTAGCGAGGGTTAACTTGTAATATGAGAGCTGAAGGGTTTCAATTAATTATTATATTGATCAATATTTTTCATAATAATAAAAACATTTTTTAATTATTAAATAAATATCTAAAAATTAATTTTATTGAAAAACTTCCCCATAGGTCATCCAGCAGTTCGAACATTTAATGAAGATTTTTTTGAGATTTTTTCGATAAATTAAACTTAGTAAGTTTGTCAGTAACGTGAGAAATGTTATTTGTGCGTTGTGAGGTTATTTAGATACGTAAGGCGATTTGATTTATTTGGGTTATTTCTAATCAGCAGAGAGCGCTATTAAATTTGAACGCATCAAATCGCTTTAGAACTAATAATAACCAAGATTTGCCATCTTCTGACAGTCTTTTGAAGTAGATCAGGTGTTTCCAGAACCAACAATGGAATTGCTAATCTGTTACTATATAATCAAAGCTTTGTCTCTTCAAGGTGAAAATCAACAGGCCAAAAAAAATCAAAAATGAAATTCTCTAGAATGAAAGGGCGCCACTGCTATTTTGTTAATTTTCAAATTTTATATTATTTCGTAATTTAAAAATGTCTCTGAACTGTCTGTCAAAATCTTCACAATTTCTTCTTACATTTTTAATTCAATAATGCCAATCAACTACGGCGGCCGTAATTACTTTGTGTCAAGTTATGATGGTACTCACGTTAAGGAAGGAGATCCATTTTTCATTCAATTTCATCTTCATTGGGTGAAAATTTAAAAATCCGGAATTCAAAAATTTGGAAAAAAATCGATTTTGAAAAGCAAAAAATGTGGGTGAAAGGTAATTAGATGGGACAAGGAAATAACAATTTTACGATTGAAATTAAACCAAATTTTATTAGTCGTTAAACACGGTTACTTATCATACCGCCGTTGTATTATTTAGTTATCAAATTCTTTCCAATTCTTTCCAATTTTTTTTTTTTTTTATTAAATTGAATACAAGGACGCCAAGAAGGCTGAACAACTATAGTTCTACCATACTAGAATGTGTCTTTATTTATTTATTTTCTTTAACAAAATCCTGAAATATTGTAACAAAATTTATAAAAATGGCAAGTTATACAGATTTGACGCATGCAATACGGTAAGTATGCTGTGCACGGTCAGGGCAAAGCTTTAAACGTTTTTCTCAAACCCATGTTTTTCAAGCTCTAATATCTCAAGAACCAATTTTATATATGTTACGGTCAATGATGACATTTCGGCCATTGACGTCATTGACCGGACAATGACGTCAATGCCCTGCCTAATTGGGCATTGACGTTAACGCCCGGCCATTGACGTCAAAGACCATGCATTTTGAGCGATGTTGACATTTAAAATTCTATATGTGGTTTTTACATCATTGTCCGGGCAATGACGTCATTTCCTAATATAGAGTGGGCGTTGATGACATTACTATTGCATGCATTGTGTCGGCGGTCCGTGTAGTTTACATGGATCTAGCGGCTAGTTGCAGATTAGGGATAGCAGGAGCGATATTCGCATGCATATGCTTGAGCTTCCAGCAAAAATCATGTTTTTTAATAGTTATTGTGCAGTAAAAATGCAATGTTTACTTGCACAACCACCGTTCTTGTAGAATCCACGCAAAAACAAGTTTCACCTCTCAATGATCCACCTTTTCCTTGACCCGTGGGCCTAGGGGAATTTTTATAATAAGTGTAGTTTTCATAAAGATGACCCGGAGCGTAGCGTAGGCTGCGGAGGGTCGATCTTTATGAAAACCACCATGATACCAAGAGGATCCACGCGAAAAAGTATTAACCGAGCGCCTCCAGCCATTTTTACTGCACAATAACTATTAAAAAACATGATTTTCGCTCGAAGTGCTCTGCTCAAGCATATGCATGCGAGTACCGCTTCTGCAATCCCCACTCTGCCACTAGCCCCATGTAAACTACACGGACCGCCGACACAATGCATGTGATTCACCAATAACGAAAGACTTGGGTTAAAATTTGCTATAAAAATCAAAGTTTTTAAAATCGATTTTTGAAAAAACTAGTGGTGTTAAGGCCTATTTTCAGGGTTTCTCTTATTTAAAATATAGTCTTTCAAAATTCATTGAGGTTTCAATCGTAAAATTGTTATTTTCCCATGCAATGAATACAGCATACATTCAAATGTTCAAAAAATATTTCTTCTACGATATCATCATTGTCCGGCCAAAGACGTAAATATCACAATCAGATGAAAATAATTACTACATTGCCCACCGTTAACGGGCGTTGACGACAATAGCCGGTCAATTATGTCAATGGCCGGCATACTTGGGCGTTGACGTCAATGGCCGGACAATTTACATCATTGACCGTAACATATACACAAAATAAACAAGAATTATGTATAAAACTGTGATGTCTGATCTGATCTTCATAACCAACTTTTGATTTGTTCATAAAATAAATGACACAAGACAGATATTATAATTATATTTAAGGCCATCTTAATTTTTAAAACATATTATTAGTCCCTTAAAATTATTAATTTTTTTTTCAACGGTTAAATTTAATTTGAGCTATTAATGTATGATGCAGAGTAATTAATTAAAATTACCTTTTTAATAAACTGTGAGTGACGGCAAATCCTGAGACTGTATTTGGATATTTAAATTTTCTAGGGTTTTCAGAAAATGCAAAATGATGTATTATGGTTGGTTCTTGATCACTTAAAGCATGACCTACCCAAATATCCTGAAAAATAATCCTTAATCGTTTTCTCACCATGAAAAATAATTAATTAAATAGCATACTTGATTATGATCATATTTCTCTAAAACCGTAATTAATTTGTTCAAATTTATTTGAGTTCTGTCTTCGACAAAAAAGAACCAGGAAGAGTTTTGTTGGTGAAGTTGCGATAAACGTGGTATTAGTGGTAAAATAGTCCATCCGCCGACGTGAGGAAAATCTATATGAGATAAATGTATAATTGGCAGTTTCTGAAAATGGAAAAGTTTTTAAATCGATTAAGAGAAGCAATTAAGTTGTTGAATTTAAATTTAGGTAATGTAGGTAAAGTTACAAAGTAATTTCAAATCAAATCACGACGTTTCCTATTTATCTTAATTAGATTTGAACATGCAAGTTTAAAATAAATTATACCCGTTATTTTACAAGTTTACATAATTAACAATATACAAGCGTGTATTATATCCAATAAAATTAATAAATCAAATTAGGAATGTTGATGGTTGAATCTAAATGGTTAATTTTAAAATAAACTAGTAAATAAACATTATGAGTTTAAATGTTGCATAAAATGCACCTTGGTGTGTAAATAACATTAATTTTACAATTTTTGGTTTGTTTTTCAAATTAAAACGAATCATTAAAGCTTCTCAGATGGATTTATTATGCAAATAATTTACATGTGGTAAGCGGTACAGTAGTTGACACTACGACAGTTATTGACATAGTAGGCATATTAATTTAAAATCAAGCATTTTAGGGTACTTGGGAATATTTCTGCTTTATTTTAATGGACTTTATTTTTGCAATTATTGCAAAATATGTTAATTCAATTACTGTTTCGTGCTAACGTTTGATACGGCAAAGTTATAGATTAGGTTTTTATTTAAGGTTTTATGAAGTGTATATTCGAATTACAATAATATAAAAATTATTGTTTTATTTATCCTATACAGAAATATCAATTTAATTTTTTGTAATATTACATGGGTGTCAATAACTGTGCTCCATAATCATTTAATGATATTAATACACCTCTGTTTTTTAAATAAAAACATATTTTTAATTATTGGCATATTAATTCTACCTGACGAGCTTTAATTAAAGCGAAACACGTCTCATGATTTATATACAAGCAATTGCATGCTTTTAACAAATATTAGTTAACTTAACTACCCTTTTAAAAATATATAATAAAATAACAGATAACAAATAAATAAAAATACCGTAGCATGGGGATACTTGATCACACAAATAAATTAGTGAAAGTGTTACGACTTGAAAAATTTTAATTTACCATAATCCTTAGTTATTATAAGGAGTTTTATTACACTGATTTACCACAATTTGGTGCATTCATAACATCTTGCAAAATTAAAAATAAGAGTCATTGCTAGCCGGAGCATTAAAAGAGCGAATTTCCCTTTTGTACTTGAGAGATTTCCCCAATCTTTATGCTAAAAATAAGATTGGGATAGTAAAATATATTAATATTAAACCTGTGAATAGAGCAATATAATACTGAAAAAAATATTTAAAAAATATTAATTGCAAAACGACCTTTTTCTCTAAATTCTCCTACTCCACAATGTAACTATTAGAATTTTTGAATTTTTTTAGTAAATGGTATTTTCATCAGCAGTTTTATATCCCACGATAAAACTGGGGTGATCAATCTTTTATCTTCCAATTTTTATTTTATTTTTCTCTGAAACTACTTTGATTTTTGATTTCAAATTTTCAGAAGATGTAACTGAGACAAATATAAGCTAATACTCTATGAATTTTTTTCAAATTGTAGTGTTAAAATAAAAAAATTTATTCAACTTTGAAATCAAAAGTGATCAAGTATCCCCATGTTACGGTTATATACTTTCATAGGGTGACACAATGTGATATTTTTTATGGTTGCGGCTAATTTACTGTATGTGTCCAAAATTTAAAAAATAATTTAATTAAAAGTTTTGTATTTGCATGTTTAAATTTTTAAGTCCTTCGTAATCCTGTAATGTAACATAAATTCTTTATTTATTTACCTATTGTTTTTAATTTAATACTATAACCGCAGTATTATTCATAGCCCTCTTTAATAAAATTTAGCAGCATATTACTCGAAAAGCTCAGCTATCTTTTTATATTAATAAATATGTGGTTTACCGTATTTAAACTAATAGCTCTCTTTACTAAAATTGAGCAGAATATTACTCGAAAAATTAACTCTCATTTTATTTTAATGAGCTTTTATTGTACAGGGTGTCTATTACAAGGTGTTAAAAATTAAATAACTTGAAACTAGATATAATTGAGTAGTACAAAATTTAGGCTCACCTATTGCACTGAAATTTTCTTTCAATATTTACAAAATTTCAAGTGTCCTGGTGTCCTATATGACCCTGTTATAAGGCATCGACTTGGCTAAATGGTTCAACTTTACACTTATGTTATGGATACCAGAGTATTCAGGCTCTCGGCACTGAGAAAAAAGGCTAGCTGACAGGATATAGAAAGTAAAGAGTGAACGTACGTAGGGAAAGTGCACGCAAGCAAATACATAACCTTAAATTAATTTAATTTTAATCTAATTCGCCCCGAATAAAGCGATATACCGCGTCGGGTTCGAATACCTAACCGGGTTCATCCGGTTATTAAAGTTTGTGGCACCCTCTAACGGATTTTGGTTAAAACCGAACCAAAACATAACCTTAAATTCTTGACATTTGACGTTTACTTTAGAGATGGCGCCCCCATGAACTCTAATAACCGAATCGACCGGTTTCGATTTATAAATCGAAAATCTAAAAAATATAATGTCTTACCTTATTCAAAACGTCTGCTTGCTTGTGAATGTCATTTTTGAGTTTTTCCGCTAACGCTAAATGATATGCATTAGATTGACTTGAAATAATAATTACAACATCTTGAGTATCTAAAAATGAATAAAATATAAAATTTAAAAACGTTCCCTTAAAATTTAGTCATTATATTATTAAAAATTTATAAGACAGAGCACTGATGCTCTTCAAAAAGCTGTAACTTTAGAAAGATTCAACGTCGAACTTGACTTGTTTAAAATTTTAGATGCGAGATAATGCCTGAAAGAATTAGGTACCCAATGTCGCATGAATATTCAATTTTTTTGAAGTACTGCAAGTTAGAAACTTTTGTCTATCGATAAGTTATCAGAATTTTTAAAACACGACAAAATAAAAAAATTTATTCCTCTATAACTTAGCGGCTTCCCTTGAATAGGTGTACTATATTCTGAAAGTTTGTATAAAACCCGAAGGATTTATTAGTTTAGTTTTTGTTTAAAAAGTGTTATAACGATGTCTAAATACCTCCTCATACTTTATGATCTACTTTTGAAAAAATTGGTAGAGTAAGTCGAGCTTAATAATTAAGCAGTCCATTCTCACGTTTAAAAATACTTTGCAAGTTAACTGGAGCCATAAATAACGTAAAATGCGCTTAATAAAACACATTACATGAGGAAGAAACGTTAGTAAATTCAATATTATCAAAATTTGTGAAATCTTATCACGTAGTTTTATAATCCGTTCTGGACCGATCCTGATCAACTAACTAGCCCCAAGCTAAAGCAAGAGCCCTTACACTTTTCTGTCGTTGCTTTAGCATAGCGTTCTAACTTGAAAAAGAAGTTTGTTTTCAGTGTGATTTATCTTGTGAAATGTTTTCGGTCTGCCGAGTTCACTTCAAACGCTAACGAAGCTAACGACAGGCCGTCGCTTCGCTTCCGTATAAACTTATTTAATTAACAGATTGATTTGTTTAACAACTCCAAAATAATAACTTTTTAAAATAAAAGTTCCTGCATAAACTATTAAAAACAAAGTTCGCTGTTAACTTTTGTCAGTTATACTGTGTATAATTCCACAAGTATAATTAAAAACAAATAGTTAAATCATCAAAAAGCTAATTCGTCCTACACATAGTTTATGTATTAGCGGATGGGTTCAAATTGTTTCAAAGAACATTTTTCAATGTATAATTCAATGTACAGTAGAATCCACTTGTAAGTAACTTGTACTGGATATAACGAGATGCAGGTTGTAGCGAGCACGCGAGAGCAATGTAATGCGGCGTTCACAATGAAGTGGGGTCTTGCCTTACTTCAGTAGAAAACTGGCAAGTGCTAATCAAAATGAACAATTGTTAAATCATAGAAAAGGATAGAAGCTCCACCGGTCGAGCTTAGGTTAATATCGCTAAAAAAGAGATCCACCGGCTAGCTACCCGTCCGTGAACGGGCTTTCCAGATAATTAGATAATAATAGAAAACGTGGCATGTAAAATAAAAATTTTTTAAATAAAAAATCTCTCGCAGGCTTTTATGGCCTTTTCAAGCTTTATACGCGTTTTTTTTTTATTCTATTTTCTATAGCCGATGAGTGCATTAAAATTTGGTAACATTGCATTATACAAAGAAACTTTGACTTCGATTAACTATAACGTCAAAGTGCATGAATGTAATAATTTGAATTTTAGTTGTCAAGTTACTTGTAATTACCAAGACGTAAAGTTTCCAAAACAATAGTTAATGCATTGCAGCTTCTTTGTTGGCGGGTTTATTATAAAGTTCATAGAAATAAATAACAAAAAGGAGTAAATTAAGAGAAAAAAAAATCCGTATCAATTCATAACTTCAAAATATTTACAAACATCTCAATTTTCAAAAGAAGGATATGAAGATATTGTTATCACAAAAATTTGTTTATAACAATTTTATATTATTTATTGTTATTGTAATAAATGAAGTTATATGCACGAGTTATTTTATCAAATAAAATACATGTAGGTCGTGGTTGTTCGACCATCGGCATCATTTCGTAAATTTAAGAGTTAGAAACGCTGTTTTGGACCTTAATACCTAAGCGCGCGTACTAAATTTGTCATAAAAAATTGCACACGTTGCATACAGAAAATTATTTTTATCTGCATAAAATTCTGGTAAAAATATGAGCAAATTTGCATAAAAATTTAACATCGCATCGTGTCATATGGGCTTTAATAATAAGGTAAATACATTTTTTGCAAAAAAATTTTAGTTTTTTCATAACTAATTTCAATTTATAATCAAATACAATAACAATTCTTTTGTTTAACGAAGGATTCATTATGAGATCTGTTAATTGTGGCATTGCATTTTTCCTCCTTAATTCTAAATCCTGACTGAACAGCCTTAAATAAATTACTGCGTCTTCCATTATTGTAGTCATCTGCTGATAAACTTTTAAACTACCCCTGGTATTTCTAAATCTCCTATTAGGTTCACCTATAATATGATAATTTATAATCAAATTCAATAGTTACAGCTGTCGAGTATTAAAAAATACAATTTCATAATTTAATCGTTGATTAGCCTAATCCGAGATTAAATAATCCAACATTAAAAAAAGTCACTAAAAAAATATACATAAATGTAATAATAAAAGTTAGAACGGGAAGTTTAAACGCTCGACTCATTTTGTCGTTTTGTAAAGTTAATTAATATTAATTTCGAAACTTACTTCAAATTTTTTGGAAAGTGGAAACATACAAAAAATTAATTAGGAAGCAGATTATTTAATTTTTTGTATTGAGCATCCGAAATTAATTCACCGTTTTAAAACCCCAATCGATCAAGCAAGCAAATTTGGTATGGAAGAAATTTATTACTAAAAAGCTTTCAATTTCTAGCTGTATGTAGTAACACTTTTTGTTAAAATGGCATGCGATTAATTACCGCTTAGTATTTTCGGCAAATACGATAAAAGTTTCCGTAACAAAATTTGATACGGTGAAAATACAATTTAGGAGAAAGATTTAAATTTTCTTGAAATTGAATCGTTTTGAAAAAAAGAAATCATTTGGAGATATCGCGACCTATAACTTTAGTGGAAAGTTGAACTGCAGACTTTTATCTATTTCCAATAACAGATTTGCATGTGCTTTAGTTAAAATACTTTCAGACCTGTGAAAATAGACTATTCCAGCGAGATAATCAAAATATATGACAAAATCACTTTTCTTATTGTGGCATACGCCTTACTCTTTTATACCGACACAAAAAAATGTATTAAGATAGAAAGATGGCAAAAACAGGTAATATTTCTTTTCAAATAAGGTGCATTATGAACATAGGAAAATAAACCAACTCGCTCAAAAAACTTTCAAGTTTATAGCTTAATTCAACTCGACTACAACTTACATTAAACCGCAACTAAATATTTCGAAATAGTTTCCATCTATCCCACCGTACGTTAGAAAGTTTTAGAACAACTATTCAAGAAATCAAATTATGGGTAGGTATTATTAGGGTTACATACCTATTTAATTTTAAATAATAAAATATTTTTCCACCTCATTGTAAATAATTACAGATTACATAAAATGAGTAAATAGTCGTTATATTTTAACATTTTATGTATTCACCTCCGTTTTTTTGCCGCCCCTATGATTCGATGCCAATATGTAGCATACACAGCGTAACCTTAGCCCATCAATTGCAAAAAATCAAACAAGTTTCCAAAAAAAAGCAGCGTAATCTTGTTAATCCATTCAAGCGCGTCATTTCCACTCTCAAGTTTTCGTGAACCAGTTTCAAGCAAAATCATAATAACATTTTCGTGCCAAGATTCACGAGTTTGACTCCCGTGGCGTACTGTCATTTATTCACTAAATGTCTATCTGCTGACCACGTAGCATTATCAATACTAGTAATTACCCACTAGGCAAAATAACATTATCACAACGTTGACACGATATCAAAAATTCACTTGCGATGTTACTTAATTTGTTGAGGCGATGTTGTAGCAACGTTGCTACAACCACTGAATGTCCTCCCATACAACGTTAATTGTTAACGTTTCTCTTTAATGTTGTCTCAACATGAAAAAGTAATGTTGTCTCAACGTGAAAAAGTAACGTTGTCTCAACGTGAAAAAGTAACGTTGCTTTAACATTAACTAAAAAAAATTAAAAATTTTTATGATAATTTTCGATCTATGATTATTATTTAATTATAGTAATTATCATTGTAATTTAGTAATATTGCATAATATTTTTTGTAATCGTAATATTATTCCCCTACTTATGTACCTATCTAACTACCTTGGAGTGCCTTAATTATGCTGGAGTCTGAAAATATAAATTTTAAAAATGTCATACCTTATGGGATTCGAACTTGCGACCTATCTTTCGTTGTATTTGGAATGCCTGTACAATGACCACTCAGCTATCGAGTTTGGTTGTAAAAATTGTGATTATTTGCTTCAATATGAATATACTTTGGTTGTAAAGTTAATAATTTATGTGTAAAGGGCGGAGTTAAATTTTTTTGTATTAAAATTATTTAAAGTAGTTTTGGTTAAAATTAGTCCAAATAAGTTTTATATGCGGCTATAATTTTTTGAGAAGGCGGTTAAAATCACCATTTTATGTCACTAAAATCACTAATTTAATAATTATATAAATTTAAAAAATACATATTTATTGTATTGATATAAAAAAATGCAAGTTTATTTGAGATTTATGCTAAAAATAAATAGTACTTATCTAGTACCAAATTTTATAGTTTAAACCATAGATAAGAAAGAGTACTACTCTTTTATCTATGGTTTAAACGGTATTTTTATGGGTAAAATTGTATTACTTTGCTAAATACAATAGAGCGGTATACATACAAAAGAAAGGTTGGAATTTTTATGACCTGACAAAATGATATAATAGAATGTAAAAACCAGAATTAAAATTTTAAGTTTAAAGTTTTTCAATTGTAGGTTTTTAATTTTTATTGAAAAGTTTAAGAAAGTTGTCAAATATGGACCATATATGCGATTATATGCGAAATGCAGTAAAAACCGAAAATATTAAGTTATATATGCGGAAACATGTAAAATCCATCCTCTATATGTGATGATTATAATCACATAGATTTTTTTAAAGTTGATAATTAAAAAATGGTGAGTCTATAATAAGTATAAAAACAAGATGAATTATCAGAAACATTATAAAATAACTACTTGAAATTTATTGAGCATAAAAAGATCGACCGTTAAATTAATATAAATTAATTCACTTCAAAAGTTACAATAAATAAATGAATTAATTTTTTATGTCTCCAAAGATAACCTGAGCTTCAATTTTTTAAAATACAAAAAATGTATCCTTTTATCGTTTTGTGTATATAAATTAATTTTCAATAATTATATTAAATTCAAAATTTAATTTACGTTATAATAATATGTGAACAATGTTACAAAGTTATTTAAATTATATCCCTGTCTCAACGCATTAATATTAAAGCGATGTGAAAATGCAATATTGAAGCAATGTTTGTACAATGTTACAGATGTTAAAGCAACATTGACGCAACGTTTTATTGTAACGTTGTATTAACATTGAAAAATTAACCGATGTTAATTTAATGTTACATGTCTAGTGGGTAAAGTCAAATAGATGTAATTAATTTTTTTTTTTTTTGGTAAAAGCTACTCAGATGGATTTAATAGACAAAAAATGAAAAACAAAAAACAAAAACATACACCTAATCGTTGCCAGTGAACAGTGCCAGTAAAAAGCTTTATGAACCGAAATTCAAAACTTTTGGTTCCAGACGAAGGACTTTTGTTCCAAGATTTGATGGAGAACCGATATCTGATCGATATAACATTGGTTTAATGAAGCAAGGAGGAGGGTTGGTATGATTTTGGGTTGTTATGGTAGAGTAGCCGTGGTGTTCTTATCCAAAAGAAAGAGAGAGCAAAGAAAAACCACCCCATTAACATTTCCCCAGTAAAGTCTTCTTGGCTTAGCTCGCTAAGGATCGCCAGCATCCGGAATCGGAGGGCACCTATAGAAGAAGAAAGAGAAAGGATGATAGATGAATTCTAAATGACAAGAAGAAGTAAAATAAACTGAAAAAAGTCGGAGAAAATTCGAACATTATAACAGATGAAATAAACAAGAACGTCGTGAATACATAAGCCAAATATTCGTATATTTCTTCTTCTTATATCGTCTTCGAGAGCAAACATAAATGGACTTGTAAACCAAACCAGAACTTTGAAGTAGAGCCCAGAGCTGGAGAAGGAGCACAAAAAATTGTACTGCTTCTGTGCTCTATAGATGCTTTTTAATAAACTACTACATCCGACACTCAAAGGTAGTTAACGCGGCCGAAAGCCGCCATTAATATTAGTATTAAATACCGTTCATAAAAAGCTTGTTCATCCATTCATGCGCGTCACAAATTATGAAAAAAAACTTAATAAATCCCTTTTAGATAGGATTTCCATAAAACCATAAAACCAAGCTCATGTTCAAAATTTCACGCTTCTAGAACCACCGGTTTGGGCTTTGCGTGGTCTGTCAGTCAGTAACTCTCATATTTTTAATTAAGTAGATAAATTTTAATAACTAAACACATTTTTTTTGAGACGATCATTTGCCTTGTAGGTAACGCGATCAATTGCGACTGCGAGGTACCGGGTTCAAATCCGGAGAAGGGCAACTTTCTTATGACTCGTCTCCGTGCTTCGGAAGGCACGTTAAGCCGGTGGTCCTCCTGGGTTAATGAATGGCCATCATTAACATAAAACCAGGATTACAGGCTCTTCTGGAGGCCAGTCTATAGCAAACTACCTATCCGACGTTAAACAATTTATATGCTCAAAGATCTAGCACTGCGAAGAAAACGACGCAGATGTTGGAAATAAAAAGATCAACAGATCTAAAGTAAAGTTAAAGAAGAAGAAGATTTTTTAATTTTGATAACTAGATATCTACCGAGCGGATATTTTAAAATTTTTGGGTTTAAAAAGTACACCCCTGCCGCCCAAATTTTTATTAAAAACTTTGCATGGAGCATACAGCTCAGAGTACATATTTTGATGCCGAAGCAGAGCAATTCAAAAATTAAACTCCAAATCCCCGAATAAAACAATAGTAAAAACGAGCACTGCAAATTTCTAATGGTAAAAATAAATATAACTACTTTGACACATAAAATCATTTTAATCACAGAGGTATTTCATAATAATCAAAACAAAATAATAAAGAATATAAAAAATTCAAGTCGACCAATAAGCACAAGCAAGAACAGGGCAACTTATTTTATTTTATTGAATTAAAAAGTAAAGAAGAAAATTGAAAATTAATGATCATTAACTTTTTTTTAAATTCGCGAATAATTTAATTTATTAAATATCTTAAAATAATGGTATGTGACATTTGAGGGGGTCGTATGATAGATAACAGTACAAAATGCAATAATAAAACAAAAATTTTGTGGATCAGTG
This sequence comes from Rhagonycha fulva, assembly GCA_905340355.1. NCBI lineage: Eukaryota > Metazoa > Arthropoda > Insecta > Coleoptera > Cantharidae > Rhagonycha > Rhagonycha fulva. The sequence goes on from HG996559.1 coordinate 10,597,393, forward strand.
CAATAATAAGGGCTTATTTTATTTATATTTAGTTATTTTTATAACTGAAAATTTACATAAATTTGCTTTAACCACATTGCATTAGCTGCCGCTAGAAGGTTAGCCTCGCCCTTGCCCCACATGTAATCACAACCACGCATAAGTTTATAAATATAATGGCCGATTTCAGCAACGTTATAATATAGTTGATCTGACATGAGTTAACCTAGATCAACTATAAACCAATAGAAAACGTTTGTCAGCGCTAATAGTCGTTTTCCATTGGTTCATAGTTGATCTAGATCAAATAATGTGTGATTAGCTATATTATTTTATGATTTTGATTTTAGGGTGGATCCGAGATTTGCCGTAAATACTCTTAATCCGTAATATTTGCTAGATGTTAACTAAACTATGACGTAGGTTTACTGCATCTGCCGCGATCGGTAGCCCCTCCCGTCCTCTAAATTAAGTAAATCTGCACGTACTGTTAACAGAATACGTCCATAGCGTCCATAAAATCAAATTCTGCGCAGAAATTGGAAAGTTTAAAAAATATTGTTAGTTAAACTAATGGATATACATATGACATTCCTCCGTATCTAAAACGATTCATTTATCATCTATCTATTTATTCATCTATCAAATTCCGTCGAGTTTTCTTTAATAAATATATAATATCTTGGAGTCTCGGTTATCTAACTAGAACCAAAAATCGTTTTCTAACACTAACCTAAGCTTGACCGATGGATCTCGTTTTTTTGTATCAAACCTAGATTTTTTGTGCTCCCCTTCCCGGAAAATAAAATAAGTTTGACGCCCAAACATACCGATGCCCAAACGGTGGCGCTCAAAATGACGACGCCCAAAAGTCCTGCCAAGTTAAAATAATAGTTGAGTAAATAACAGAATGAATGGTAAATGAATATTTTCATCATCATCCGATTCTTAAAATTTCATATTTAGTACTTTTATATAGAAACTTATATGAGTTGATAAGATTTCGGTTGAAATCAGTTCACGGAAACTTAACAGTGTGAGTGGGGCGCATGAATGGATTAACGAGACGTCACGGTTTCTTTGAAAATTGATTTATTTTTTGTAATTGAGGGGTCATGGATAGTACGCCGGACATGGGTTTCAAATCATAGGGGCGGACAAAAATCTCAGCTAGATACATTGCATGCACAACGCAACGGGCGACAAATAATAAGGACGGCTAAAAGTAAAAATTTAACATTTATTATTTTTATATGTAATCTGTATTGAATCAGTATGCAAGCCATAGGGGATACCATAAGCTCTCACCCAGCGAGGCAGAAGGCCGAATTACCACATTCGATATCTTTTTATATTTTTGTGTTGTGTTTTATTACTTAACCTCTTTTACCCAGTAAAAGTAAACATATAATAATATAATAGGTCCCATTTGAATAAAAGTCGTTATAATAATCTGAAATTATTCAATACCGGATTATGTGTATTCAAAATGATATTTATATTTAAAAATTCAAGTTGATGATCGTTAAATAATAATTAAGGTTACATATCATCATTTATTGCCACCAGACAATTTTTATTACATGGACGAGGGAAAAGAACATCAATACTACAACATATGTATTACGAATTACTGTACTACCTCACATCACTGTCGAGAAGTGTTAAATAATTCCTAAACTTATACTAAAGCAGATATGTGAGGATACTAAAAGTGGTTTTTAAACATTGAGTAGTCACAAATTTTACCATTTTAAGAGAGAGTTTACTTTGAACAATAGATTTTTGAATAGGTCTAAATAACACTTCTCTTTTAAATATTCCATTAGTCGCATCTACATAATTTACAATCATCTATCAGTTAGGTACATAATCAACCCTTTCTCAGACATACACAATGAAATACCAAAATGCAATACATTTGAATTAAATTTTGATGGGAGCTGAATAAAACATAGTCTCCAAATCAGAGCTTTCCTTAAACATGTAAGAAAATTTCAACTTTTTGACTCCTTAACTAAAATATTAATATCAATTATTCAAATGCGAAGAGAAAACTGAAATTCAATATTCCTTCATTTTTCACCCACTTTGATGTTTGACTTTACTTTTACTAATTTACATTTTGCAAATATTCTAAATACCATAAGAATAATAATTTCAAAAACAAATACATAAGTTAAAATTTTGGAATCTCAGAATAAAAGTGACATTGATTACAAGAAAAATGGTTTACCAAATACTTTCGAACTTTAAGGCAAAGAAAGCAAACGTAACGACAATTAAATTTTCAAATATTGACGTCGGAGAAAAACGCCAATCAATTAGTGAACCGTTTGCATCATACATTTTTCTCTTTTATTTTTAGAATGGAAGCATCGCAAAATTAACTCGATTCCGAATTAAAATTTAACCGAACCTTAATAATATTTTTGATAATCGATAATAATTGGCACTTGCCTATTCCATCTTGGAATGAAAACGATAAGAATCTAATCTGCAGTGAAAAACCTTTATTATTATGTTCAGACGTCATTTTTAATGGCTTCTGCGTCTTGTATTTATTTGCATTCTATCTTCCTTTAGAACCTTATCCGAACATTTAGTTAGCACACGAAGTGAATCCTTAATGACGTACCTCTATAATTTACAACGAGATCATAATTAAGAAATTACCGATGGTCTTTTTGCTCCCCATTCAAGATAAATGGTTAAGGTTGGTGCGTTATAATAAAAGTAAAAGAAAAATATTTTTGTGTGGGTGACAATTTGATATGTCGTAAAACCAAAGATTTATCTTTGTAAGTTAAATGCAACGAATGTCAGACACAGGCGATGACAAGGGGTAGTACACGTTACTATTGATAAATCTTATTGGAAGAATATTACGAAAATATCGAAAGGCGATTTAGATCTTATATATCACATAAATTGTGTCTCAAGCTGACGCATTTTCATAAAACTATACTTCCCTTTTTGTTCTCACTTTTCGATACAAATTAAGAATTTATTATACTGGAGGGAATTAAAAAGTAAAAAAAGAGTTTGGAATGGAAAAAATAAACGCAATGGTAGTTGCATCATAATTTGATGCATAAATGAAAAGAAAACCCACAAAAAATTTAAGATTTGGAAACTAAAGCAAAAAAAAATGAAAAATAAGATTCTCGTCCATAAAATTTTCTTCACGTTACATATCTTGCCAAGAGATTTTCCAACACAATTTGAAGCTTTTCATCCCTCCTTCTCCAAAGTTCCAATGACCATGTCAACCATTTCTATAACATTCTGATAAATTAAATTAACCCTAGGGTCCACTACTAAACATAATCTCTTTCTCCACACAGAAAGAAATTTATGCTGAAAAATTTGTAAAATTATGCATAATCTATGCGTAGAGTGCGTTAAATCTACCGAGAAGAAAGTGAGATCAATTGGTCGTGCTTAGGTTAGTGTTAGGAAATAAATTTTTTTAATTAATACCGCTAAAAAAAAAGATTGATTTAATAATTGACAGTCTACACATTTAGTAGATTCACTTTCGGTTGAGATGGGTGGTGCTAACTTCATTGTTTCGGCCAATTCAATGTCGTTAAATATCATTTACCCCACTATTCTGTAACTTTTCGTTATCATTCATTATCGTTATGAAATCGTTAAGAACCGTAAAGTTTGGTTTACGCCCAGAATTGCATTAATTAAATAGTAATTTAATGGTATGTGGAAACCAAACTTTATGGTTTTTAACGATTTCATAACGATAACGAAAAGTTACCGATTAGGGGGTTAATGAAATTTTTCAGTTTTTGCGAAAATATTAGCCCTATTAGCAAAGGATCAGCAAAATTTTTGATTTGTTATTGTTTTTTGAACCGTTTCTATCATTCCGTTAGTGGAAATTTTGAAATTTGCGGTTTGGCTTACGTAAAGATTTCCAATTTGTCTATGAGAACTTAAATTGGGAGCGTCACTGATCTCCCCACATGCTTGTCTGCTTGCTTCGATTATTGTTAAATTAGGTAGTAAGCCTCAAAATTTTCTGAAAGGCTCCCACTACATGGGTACGCCAATGGTTATTATTTTATTCCGGACCATGAATTTTATTTCGTACTGTTTATAAATTTATTTCTTAATCCACTTATATATTTAGCCCTAGATTTAAGGATTAATCCTTTAATCCTTTTTTACCTGAAAAAAGTGACCGTGGGAGAAATTTGCATACGTCCAATTTTTAGTACCTATTAATTTCGCCGTTGTTCAATAAATGTGTTGATTCGGAAAGACATTTTATTTGGTTCGTGATTATTGTTATTTTACCGTATCGTGAGATTGTCCATTTTAACCCAAATTTTTTCCGACTACCAAAAAAATGGATAGGTATTGTATTTAACTTTTATGTTTGAGCCTCTCTAGAGTCTGAAATACTGAACCGATTTTGATGAAATTATCATTGATTGATAGCTTTTTGTCCGTGTCCACTCACATTACACACATGAATGAACCTTATATTGGACCCATTTTGATAAAAATTTCACTGATTAATTAGTAAAATAACATTACGCTACTGTGACGCCCATGAATGGATTAGCAAAATCACTGATATTCTTATTTATTATATAAGGATTCCTAATAAAAGTCTCAGTCAGATGATGTTCTATTATTTTAAAGTTATTTCAACGCTTCATTTAGAGAAATCTAATCAATGATTCATTATTTTTGAAAATCGATCAATGAAGACAATAATAAATACTGTTTCTTGAAGGAGCAAAACAAATAACATTTTCCGAAGTGCAAATTATGATTTAAATTACGTCATTTGGATTTATTTAATTCGCATAATATTACATCGTGGTTTCAATGATTAATTGCAGAAATTCTTGTCATTTTAATTTTAAAAGTTTTATAGAAAGTTTATCGTTTTCAATTTATCAATAATAATTATTATTACTGAAAGCACTGTAAATTTTAAATCAATTATTTGTTTCTTTTAATTTTAATGTGTATTAGTAATCAGGGGTGGCGTACTTGTAATTTAATTAGCATTGGTAAAGTCACCCCTTCATAAGGGGTAGTAATCAATAATAACCGATTATAAAGGTTTCCCTACGAGCAACTTTATCAAAGAAGAATTTTATTTAAATTTCTTCCGTTGCGCTCCTTCTATTTCTTGACGTTTCGATCTGACGCACAAATAATTTTTGTCAGTACGAACCACCCCTCCGAAATAGTCGACAAATATTTAAATTTACCCACTCATCAGTAACAGCTTCGGACATCAAAAAGTGCCCAATCAAATAAACTCTTTAAATGGTTCCACATAATCACCGATTTATTCGGTGTTCGTTATCGTAAGTTCGACTTCAATAAATGAAAATTTATTACAAAATTCACGGTTCAACTGATTTCAAGAAAATCGATTTTAAAAATGTTCTTCGTTATTTATATGGACAGTAGACAATTATAAAGCATTATTGGATTAACGAGATTCCCAATCGTACTCCACGAACTAGACACATGATATAATAAATAATCCATTAAAGTGCCCCGATTTCATAATTTTTTTTGTAAGTTTTAAAAATTTTTAATTTGAATTAAAATTTGAAAACGTAATTTTATCAAAAAGTCAGGAAGTTCAAAATTAATAACATCTCACTAAGTCTTCCCTGTCTGTGCTGAACGTTTTATCAATCAAACTTTTATACCTACTTGAATTGATTTTTTTTTCAAAACTTTTAAACAAGCAAATATTGAAAATATTTTATTTGAAAACTAAAAATATCAAAATAAATTTTTGAGGTCGATGACAAAAATTTCATCAAAATTTAGGTCGACGCATTTGACACCGGATACCCGGAAAAAGTCGTCAGATGTTTAAAAACGGATGTACGCAATGTATTAATTTCCAGCTTTTTAAGAAATCTACAGAAGCAAAATGTTTGAAACTTCCGATTTGTTAGTTGAAATTTTTATTACTTTTTTTTTAATTAGAAAGAAAATAATTGTAGGTAATTCATTGTAATAATTAATTAATACAGTCATAATTATATGTAATTGAGATAATTAAGAAAATCAACGGATTCTTGTTTTAAATTTTTAATCCTTTAATCAAGCATTATTTATTTAACATGTAAGGGAAAAGCAAAGCAAATTCGAGAAATTTAATTCTTTAACCACCAACTTGTTGAATTTTAACAATTTAATCCAATTTTTGCATAACAAAACAACAGTTTATTTCGAATAAAATTTAAAATGAAAATATTAAACAAATTTAATTTTTGAAAACTTTGGAAAATAAATAAGAACTTACCCAATGCATCAATCAAATTTGCAGTGTTAACGTAAAATAATATAAACGTTAACAATAAAATCTTCATGATATCTGAAAATAAATAATTTTTGTTGTATTATTTTTTGTATAATCGAAAGTTTATTCAAAAAATGTTAACTACCTAATCTAGCAACAATGAGCAACTCTTCGTTCAAATCAGAAGTGTCGTGAAAAATACAAATCCACCGCGCACCTTTAATACAAGTGAAAATTATTATTACGCAAGCGCTGAATAAATTATTATTGTTTGAAAAAATATTTACGTGATAGATAATAATACTCAAATTATATATTAGCAAACGGCGGTTTAAAAAACCATTAAGTTTCATTTATTTAAAAATAATAATTTGATTTTTTACATTCAACAGGAAAACGACGGAGTGTGTAAAAGGAAATTTCTTCTAGCACACCGAGCGTAAATACAGATAGCGAAAAAATATGTTGAAGTAATAATCAAAAAAATAACTTGGGTAATTGAAATTGTTCGGTTTTTAAAATTCACTGCTTGAATTTGTTAATGTCGTGAAAATAAGGACGATAATAATCTAAACAAATATCGGATCTCTACCTGCGACACACTGATGTCAAGTTAATGATCATTAAGGATTCTTTCATACTGAATTTAACGAATTGAATCCACTTATTTAAAACATTTAAATTAGCATTCATTCTGTTATTTACTCCACTTTTATTTATGCCATATAAAAAATTAATGATCATTAACTTTTAATGTGGCTACGGCGGTGTTAAGTTAAGCTACATAAAAAAAATTTATATTTTAAATTATGTAGCCTTTAAGTCCATATAAGTAAAAATAAAACTTAAAAACATTACTATAAACTATAAGGCAGCCTGGGGTTGGTTGGCGTAGTAGTTTTTAACGCTTTTTAACGTGTAAAAATTACCTAAAGATAACGTAAAATACTGTCAAGGTATTTTTAAAATTCTTTTAACATTAATAATAATTATTTCAATTATATTGGTATAAAATAATCATAAAATATTATATTGGGCCAATCAACCCCAATATGGGGTATGTGTATGTAGTATACAATAACAAAAAATTTAAAGGAATTTTTGTTTCAAAATATAATAGCTATGTTTTTTCAGCCAATTTGAAAAGAAAAGTTTGAAACATTTAAATGAGCCATCCAACCCAGGTATGTATTTTTCAATTTTTTAGTGATATAGAACTTCAATTAAAAATGTTTTATTCACTATTATTTTTACGCTGTTGGTAGAATTTTAAACTTTTTATTAAAAATAATTTAAATTATTTTCTATCTCTTAAATGTTGATTTTGGATGAAATTACTAAATGGGGCAAACAAAATCTAGTTCACGTTGTGATTTTAATTAGTAAATCTTGCTGTAACCTTTGTTATCGTCCAAAAAAATGTTTACACAATAATCAATACAAGTTAGGTGTTAATGTGACGATTTTGTAAATGAAATTTTCACTTACTTATTTGATACTGCAGAACAGAACTTTAAACGCTGTATTTCTAAACACAATTAATATTGACAATTTTATGTTAATAAATTTACAAGCATTAGAGTGCATTTTATAACACTTTAGATAATTAAGTTAGCCTTTATATCCAGTTTCGAGAGCTGGGGTATTAGATGCTTTTCGTTCAAATAACTGAGAAAATTGGTAATGGTAACTTTGTGGAAAATTGTGCAATATAACTCTGTATATTACCGATATCATTGGCGGAAGCTTATCTTATCGTTGAATTAGAATAATTAAAAATTAAAAACTCACAATCAAGAGAGTGATAGACACATCAGCTACCGAATGCCGACAACTACGAAATCACAACGCAAAAAACTTGTGTTTCTGGCTTATTTGCCTTCATCAGTATCACATACTCCGCTTAATTAAACATTGATTGTGAGGCACAAATTAATGGCTACCGTTTTATCAAAATAAACCAGAAACACAGGTTGTCGGCATTCGGTAACTGTGTCTATCACTCTCTTGATTGTGAGTTTTTAATTTTTAATTATTATTACGCCATTTCTTCTTCAACTTACAATTAGTTTAAGCCTTAAGACTTGTTATTTCCAACATCTGAGTCGTTTCCTTAGGAGTGTTAGTTCTATGAGCATATAAATATTTTACATCCATTAGGTAGCTTGCTGGGCTGACCTTGAGATGTATCTGTACCTTGGTTTTTATGTTAATTTATAGTAATTCACTAACCCCAGAAGGATCACCGACTTAACGTGCCTTCCGAAGGGCGGAGACTACTCATAAGAAAGTCTTACCATTTTTGTAACTAACCAATTTTATTACATTTTATATTGTTGATTTACAATATTTGTTGTTCATATTTTTTATTGTTATATTATGATTACAGAAAGTAGGTGCTAAACTATGCAGTGTGTGTAGGCACAGCGCCTGCTCTTTTCTTTACCTTCTCAATTTTTTTGAAGTCGGAGAACACTAAATTTCGACATTTTTTGCGAGGAATTCTCCTGGCGACGAATTATTCGCATAACAGACGTAGTAAAATAGTCATTTTCAATCATATTTGGAGATAAAATTGGTTAAAACGTAAAAAAAATTATTGGATTTATCCAATTTAAAAAAAAAAAAATTATATTTTATGACAAAAACATGCAGTGCTATGTCTGTCGCCGGCTAACAAAGTACAACCTGGTACAACGTGATCACGACATTAAATTGTCGTCAACAACAACTAATGATGAATATCGCAATTCTCAGAATTCCCTAAACTTATTTTGGAAATTCTTATTAATTTTTATAAAATGTAATTCTAAAAAATTAATAATAAGTATGGGCAAGCTTCTGAATAAAATTACCGCCAGCAAAGCCCACAGTTTATTAAATAATAATTTTGAAATTTTGATTTCGTCCCTGCCCTCTAGAAAAAAATTTTTGTGGACGCTTATGGGTTGGGATAACCTCACATATTAAGATTAAAAAACAAAGAAAAATTAACTTACTATTTATACTTAAGGCACTCCTATTAAAAGTTAAAGAAAAATATTACAATTTTATAAATTAGTTCACATTTTTTTATAAGTATTATTTTGATTGAAGTCAAAAAACAAAGAATCCGTATTTGTTTTTGTGGTTACATGCGTCATCTATCGACAAGTAATTAAAATTTAAAATATTCCACTGGTTCCACGGTAAGGAACAAAGATGACGTTACTTTGTTCTTTTAACGTTGATTTTGAGATATTTTATTGTAAATTTTGCGGTTCTTGCTTTTCAACAATAAATTCTATTATCTTATTTCCAATTTTTCAGAAACTTTTTAAATACTACAATGATGCAAATTAATTAAGAAAATTAAACTTAACAAAACCGGTTTTCACGGCATTCTAATTTTTAACGACTTATTTTTCCCTGTCAAACGTCAAAAAGTTAACCTCTAAAGTTTCAACACCTCACCTTTCAATCGGCGTTTTATATTACGTCAACAAAATAATATGAGTATCAATTAGAGAATGTGCCGGTGATAAAGTGAAAGTATACGAATTCCTGCAAAATGATCCTGAAACATTTTTTTTATATGCTTACTAATTTCCATTTGTATTGGATACTTTTTTTGTTTGTAAATTTTATAAGCGATGCCGATTGTTTAGGACAGATAATTTATGCGGTCAATTGCGGTGGTGATGCGCACATAGATTCGTATGGAATACACTTCGAGCGAGACCCTTTACACGGCAAAGTCGGCATTGCATCGGATTATGGCAAACGGTTACTCATTGGACGTGTGCCACCCGAAGACCACATTTTGTTTCAAACCGAAAGGTATCACCATAATACCTTCGGTTACGACATACCGGCACACAATGACGGCGAATACGTATTGGTTTTGAAATTTTCTGAAGTTTACTTTAACGCTCCCGATCAGAAAGTATTTGATGTCGTTTTAAACGGTGATCATACTGTTGTCAGCGAGTTGGATATTTTCGATCGAGTTGGACGTGGAATTGCTCACGAAGAATATATTCCGTATTCTATCACAAACGGTGAGTTCATTTAGGTTTTTTTTTACTGTGGAAGTCTTTTGATCTAAAATGGTGACTAACCCTTTTTATATTCAGTTTTGGGAGTTGGAATTTGGTAGCACAGGCACGTGGTGCCCCACTGGACTATCGGGAGTGTCCCAGTGGGCCTTAAATAAAGTAATTAAATGGGCCCTACTTAGGTTCCAGTTTCAAAAAAGTCAGCAACTTGGAACAAAGGGAAAACATTAAAAATTTTATGAAAAAAGCTAGAGAAAAGGGTTGCATTAGCACTCTAAAGTAATCCACGATTTTAAAAATTTTTTATTAAAATTATGGTAGTTTGGGGGTGTTAATAGCAAATATAAACCAAAAATGGTGTGGATCATTCAAAATTGTTGCTCAGTAAGGCCGAAAACAGAATATTATATTGGTTCTTGGTGGTATAAGATGGTATAAGTTTAGCTCTGCTCACTCAGTATCTATAAATACAAGTACAATTTTGTTATGCACGTTGGCGTTGGTAATACACCAATGAAAATATAACATTTTACTACTATAATAAATTATAAATGCAGGAAATTGCGGATCGGATTGTAGTTACATAACCCTGACCCAAAGATATTAAATTTATTAAATAAAACTCAACGGAATTTAATAGATAACATTAAAATTAATCGATTAAATAGCGGATGAATCTCCGATATCGATTAGTTTAGTCAAAAATCTATTTTAAAGTTTGCATTTTCTACGCAGTTGCCGACCATAATGACACATTGGGCGTGGCTAGTTATTGCCACTACGGTGTTCTTTAAAATTCCGGATATTTTTGTACTAGAATCTCTGCAACCGTTTACTTATTAAAAAAATCCGATGCGACACAACCCATGAAGTTCCCATTTAAAAAAGTAAAAAAAGTTTAAGCACATTTTTTAATTTTCAAGAACTTTCAGGCACAAACAAATGATCAGTTGCGTTTGAGGCATTTTATTCCTTATATTTTAAATGACCAAATAATAGCTGTCATTTTTTATTAAAAACATTTTTTGGTTACGAGCGGAATCTCGTTAATCCATTCATGCGCGCCATTAAAAATCTAAAATAAAATGGTTTCATCGCTGAAATTTCAACCAAAATCTATTCAGTTTTTTACACCGTTTTTTCAAACTAGTGTAGAAAATTTCTAATCAATTGGTGCACGCGTTTGTTTGTAATCGTAGCCGAAATAATGTTCCACGCACATTTCCAGACATCGTTTCAAAAATTGTTCACGATCAGAATTATTCCTTTAAATCTTTTGATGTGTCTACGCAAAGTTGGTTTTTGACTCGATTAACACATCGAACACATAACCTAAATCTGGATATTTAATCCAACAGATCTCCTAAACCGTGATATTAGTTCGATGTTAGTAACACAAGGTACCGTCGACTGAAGTAGCCTCGTCCGTTCCTTTACAAACCTTGGTGTAGGTATTTACAAGTGCATGTCCCTCCCTCCCTATTCGAATTTTGACTCCAAAATAGTCTAAATCGTTTGTGCCTGTTTGTGTAAACATTATTTTCGTTTGTACCTAAATAGTTTTGAATCCAAAATTTGAAAAAATTCTGTGTTTCTCCGTGCTAAGAGAATCTCGTTAATCCACTCATGCGCCTCAGTGTACACGATGCTTTTTTTGAAAATTTCAAAATTTATTTGGGTACAAACGAAAATGAAACTTGCACAAACAAAGTACAAACGATAGAGAGTATTTTGAACTTGATCCTGTAAGTGTTACCTAGATTCTCGTTACTCCACTCACGCGCGTCAGTATCCTTGATGTTTTTCTTGAAAATCTCAAAAACTATTTGGGTACAAACAAAAATGAAACTTGCACAAACAAGTACAAACTAAATATAGACGTTCTAGACTATTTTTGTATCAGGAATTAGAAATTTTGTTTTACTACGTGTTACCTAGAATCTCGAAAATCTCAAAAACTATTTGGGTACAAACGAAAATAAAATTTGCGCAAACAAGTACAAACGAATTACAAACGTTCTAGACTATTTTGGATAAATTTTAAAAAATTCTGTGTTTCTCCTTTTTTTAAGAGAATCTCGTTAATCCACTCGTGCGCGTCCGTATCCATATCCAAGATGTTTTTCTTGAAAATCTCAAAAACTATTTGGGTACAAACAATAATAATGTTTGCACAAACAGGTAAAAACGATGCACAAACGATTTAGACTATTTTGGAGTTAAAATTCGAATTGGGGGAGGGGGGCTGGGGACAATTACCTGGTATTTACTCCAAGCGCACTGACCGTCAACACAATGCAGCAACCACGACCAATCAGACGTAAAATATCGCAACTTGACAGTCAATTGTTGCCTAAAGGGTAGTTCACACTACATGATTTATCATATGACTTGTCACATGACTTCTCATATGAGGAATTTTTTTACGTTCACACTATATGATTTTTGATATTATAGAAGTTATGGCTTTTACGATTGGCTGTTGTGATGGTATGATTTTAGCCATGACTTTTCTTATGACTAAGTCATGTGATAAATCATGTAGTGTGAACTACCCTTAAACTAATCGATATTTGACGTTTGCTCATAGCTGAAACGTTTTATATTAATGTTATTTATCAAATTCTATTGAGTTTTTTTTTTAATAACTATACTGATGTCTTCTGGGCTAGTCTAACCTACTCTAACCCAATATGCCGATGTTGTTGGGTGCCTGGTAATTCAATAAAACTAAAGAGAAAAATGAATAATGATGGCACAAAACACTTCAGTGATGCAAAATAAAAGATCAGACCATTCTATGGCGATGAACCCAACGAAATTGAAATCTAAATTACTTTTCACAACGTGCTTATTGTTGTCAGAATTTATATTATAACTAGCTGACCCGGCGAACTTCTTTCCGCCTTAGAATCAAAAAATGTTGTGTTTTTTATTGGCAAAATTGGTGAAGCCGTTCACGCGTGATGCGATGACCAAGGGAAATAGGGATTCATTTTTATATATAGAGATATGCATCGAGTCATATAGGATTTACGATAGGTCCGTGGTGAACGCCATTTATTGAAAGTATAAAATTGTTGAATACATTTTTAGCAATTTTTTATCTTTTTGCTCGACTTTTTAAATTTTTTCTTTCATATGGACCTTCTCCTGACAATAATAAACACAACAGAAAAAGAATTAGCAAAATTGGTCCAGCCGTTCACGCGTGATGCTATGACCAAGGGAAATAGGGATTCATTTTTATATATAGATGATATAGAAGCAAAAATAGAACAGTGTTCCCCAAAATGTAATTTTAATTCAAAAAGTAATGGTAGGGATAGTGGGAATCTCGTTAATCTTCCTACGCGTCTCTCAATATACGTAATCGATCTTGTACAATTCTTAATAAATTTTTATGTATTAACGATTACACATCTGTAATGCATAATGAAAAATTATATTTATTGTTTTGCAGACCGTTTGTACGTAAATGGAGAAGAGTCTGAAATAAGGGGTGGTAGGATACGTGTGGAGTTTATAAAGGGTTACAAAGACAATCCAAAAATTAACGCAATGTATGTGATGAAAGGCAACTTGGAAAGTGTACCAAAATTGTCCCTGCTCGATGAGCCTGAACCCATAGAAGAATATCGGGAAGAACCCGAAGTTGTTCCTAAGAATAGACGTCCTAGTGGACCCAAGCAACCGGATCCTTATGCAGATGAAGATTCTTCTATGCTGCTGCCAATTTTTATTGCAATCGGCACGTTTATTCCAGTTTTGTTTTGTCTATGCAAATTGTGATACTACAAAAATATTTTTTTACTAAATTATGCATTAGGTCCACACTTTGTGTGTTTATTTTATCATCAAATTTGAGTTTGTTTTTTGGCACATTTTTACGGTTTTTCGTGTAATTTTTTTAAACGCAAATAGTATAGTTTTTTAGTTTCTAATTTAAATCAATGCAGGGTTATGATTTCGGAAAAAATGTTTCCTAAAAATGTTATTTGTGTTTATTTTTTAACATACCTACATACCTAAATAAGTTTTGCAAAATGGTGAAGGATTGGTTTGTGTGTGGTTTAAAAAATTGAAAACCAAAATATTTTGTTCTTATAGAACACTGGGGGATTTGAAAAATCGGTCAGCTTCACCATTTATAAATTTAATTCACTAAAGTATTAAATGAAACAGTCTGCTTAGGGTATAAGATTTACAAAAGTAAGATAGGGTCTTCAAAATAATCTTACTTTTGGTTTTGTTACATTTTTGAAAAAGTACTTAAATGATACATAGCTAAGATACATGTTTTATAATAAAAGAAATACATAGATCAATTTTGTATGTTATTGTTGTGAGGTATTTATTATTAGTGCAACATAGAAGAGACTTTGCGAAAAGTGTAGGATAAATTTATTGGCGTAGAAGAAGACCTGTAAAACATTTTTTAATTTAAGAAATGCTGGCTATAAGGAACTGATAAAATGGCCTACTGTTAGGACAATTTGGTTTAGAAAATGTGTTAGAAGTAAATAAAACTTTCAGGCACTAAAAATTTATAAAATTATTTTGGAATGTTACAGTTTGTAGTATTTGTATAGAACAAACAGAGAAATATATATTTGCTTTATAATTATTATTTGTGGTTTTTTTAAGTGACTTTTCTAAATTATTGATTAAATTTTCTCTATTTTATTTCAAAAATTTTCTAACATTTAATTTTTATCAAAATTTTGCCGCATCTGCTGTTTCGTCATTTTGATTAAATACAATACAATTTTTAATTAAGGTCAAATTAAATTTTAATACTGGTTTCAACCGTTTTGAAGTTTATTTTTTGTTTTCACTTATAAAGCACAACTTTTCCTCTTGCTAAGGCATTGACATTTTTGGAACTTGGAAATAATTAGGTACACTTTTATAGCTACAAATTTTATTAATTTTTTTAAACAAAACAAATTAATTATTTGGCAGTTTTTTTACATACTTACGTTGATAAACTATTTTCAGATAATACGTTTTTGATCCAATTTTTGTAATAAAGTACATTTGTGTAAATTCCCGGAGCCACTGTACCTCCACAAGGTGCCCCCGGAAACCACAAACCCCAAGAAACTATTCCAACTTGCTCGTACCTGTTAATTTCTCCAGTAACCATGCATACCAATGGACTTCCACCATCTCCTTTACAAGCAGCACCATTTAATCCACTCGCACAAATGGAACTATGGTGCAAGTTGAAAGTTTTCCCGGTAACTTGAATCCATAATTTAGCACAAAAATTATTATCGACAACTGCCAAGTCTATTTTCTTTAGGATCTCTTCATATTTTCCACCTGATGTTCCCCACCCCGTAACGATACATTTTGAGTAATCGGTAACGGTAATTTCGTTATTTAGACAAATTACCCCAACATTTTCGTTCATATCAAACGGACTGTTAAGTATTAGCAAAGCTATATCGTTTAATAAATATGCTTCTCGAAAATCAGGGTGAATAGTCCATAAAAACTGATCTTTTACTTTAAAATCGGGATGAATAATTCTCTAAAAAAAAATAATGTAAATAAGAGTAAAAATTTGTAATTCTGTTTAAAGAGAGGCCATGATTGGGACTTCAATAGGTGTAAATTATAAGGCAATTTTGAGAAAAGCGATCTTGATTTGAAAATCTCGTTAATCCAGTCATGCGCGTCCTTCTCACCCCCCTTCTACGTAACCAACGGAAATGTTTGAAAAGCGTGCCTTACAATTTGCACCTACAGAACTTCTATTCAAATACCTACACATTTTGGGGCTTCCCCTAGTTAGCTAATTACCTTTTTCGCGTATCTAATCTGATGCATAGTGTGTTCATTTGTTGGGTTTCGGTTCCACACTCCAGCTCTGACTCGATAAGAGCCTCCTTCGGATACACAATGAGCAGCTGTAAGGGCAACCTTCGGATGAATTAAAGAAGCTCCACAGCGATAATTTCCATTGTGGAGTAGTTCCAACATCCACGGAAATTCTCCGATCAAAGCTTTGCCATGACTCCACAATTGATTGTTGATATATTTAGTAACTTTCCGACGACCACATTCGTTCTTGCAACAAACATCGTGAATGTCAATTTGGTTGGGTGAACGATAATCGATGGGCCTGTAAAATAAGATATTGAAACGTTCACCTTCCTCGCTTCTTGCAAAATACATACGTTCCGTCCTCATTCGGAATTAATCCGCTGTTATCTTCCTTACATTGCCAATATGGCACAAAAACGCAATTGTCATAATCCAGTTCGGAAAATGCCTTGGTAAAAATAAATAAAAACTTGAAAAATATTACGAAAAAAATTATAAACTTCTGCATGTTCTTTATAAATTACACTAGTAATTTTTTTCTAATAAAGTTTTAAAGGTGCACTCTCCACGTGACGTCATACACAACAACTAACAAAATGGAACTCACATTAAGCTTATCTGTGGTAATTATATCAAAGGTTTTCTTTGGCCCATTATGTTAACGTTTGTAAATTGGGCTAGGTGACCAGGGTTTTTTCAAGCCTGCCTGCAAATTGGGCCAAAAGATTATAAGAGTTTTATGTAAATTGGGCCAAAAAACGTTCAATTATTTTAATCCTTGGCATTTTATATATTGATAGTATTACCTAATAATTTACAAATTTCACTTTTTAGGGATATTTTTGACTTAAATTTGACAAAAAATAGTAACAACCACTCCCTTCTTTTTCAAAAGAGCACCTTTTGGAAGGCCCTTAGAAAAATATATTGACCGCTGACCGGTTGTCCCATCGACAGCAATTCAACAGCACACAGCTTGAAGTTTTATGTCAAAGTCTGGATTATTAGTGCTTGTTTTATGTTCATTTGTACACTAATGGTATTTCAGATATAGAATAAGAATAACATTAATGACACCAACGCGCATTTTTAATAAAAAAATTTCCAATTTTGAATCTAAAATAGTTTAAATCGTCAATAATAATGTTGATTTAGTAAACAAATTTGTTTATAAAATTGTTTTAATAGATTTTTAATTAATCTAAAAATTAGTTTGTACCATTGTACCAGGGACGTAGCAACAAGTGGTGCCATGCACCAGGCTGTGGTATTGCACCAAGACCCGGTTTTGACTTCCTACGTCCCTGACATACACTGTACCTAAATAGTTTTCGAAATACTTAAAAAAATTACTGATGGAGGCCTTAGATTTGGTCATTTTAAATTTTGTATTCAAAATGCTTGTTTGTGCATGTTTTATTTTCGGTTGTATCCGAACAGTTTTTTATTTTATATTTATTTATAAAACAGATTGCATTAACGTATACACAGGATGAAGTTTTTGCTATTTATGATGTACGTATACAAAGCAAAACATTCAATTTATAAATCAAAATCTTTGCTACTGAGAATCTCGTTAATCCAAATGTGCGCGTCCGTGTCGTTGATGTTTTTCTTGAATACCTTAAAAACTGTTAAGAGTACAAACAAAAATAAAACATGTACAAACGACGATGTAGACTATTTTGAATCTGAAATTCGAAAATTCCGATAAGCATGTCCTCCTTTAGCTAATTTTTGCAGTATATTAAATAGTAGTTTTCGTCACAAGGACATAAAACGAGATTTTACACCCGAGGGGCGGGGTTTCGAAGGCGAAGCGAAGCCGAGACGCACGAACCGTTCCGAGGAAGTGTTGCGAAGCGACCGGAGGGAGGGCAGCTTCACGTAGAATCGTTTTTGGCAACCGAACTGTGCCCGATTAAGATTCATAATCGATAAATCAATTTAAAACCTTAAATTAAATTCACACGTTTCACGAAGCAGAGGCCACTGATTTCATGCAAAGCTCCTGTCGTAGCGCCTCATACCATTTCTACGTTCCGGCTCCTACTCCTTGAGGTGGGCTCATGTATAAAATGTATAAAATTGGAGTCCTGGTTAATGAATTGTTCTCCAAATTTTTTGCCATCAAAATTTCTTTTTTTCTTGGACATTTTGGGGGGAAGGAGGACACGTGCCCCCAGGTGCTCCTCCCTGGCTACGGGTCTGCAAAGTATAAAGATTACAAGTAGATTTATACGTAAACGAAAGCTTGTTTTATACTGCGCATTGTCTTTAACGTCTGCCATATTAAATTATTAAGATTTCAGATTAATGGACTAGAAGGTCCAAAAACATACCTTGCAATTTATATACTTTGATTGGTCCAGGTATCAATACGTGAACAAAAGCTCGTCGTACACTGCGCATAACGTGTTCAACGTCCGTCATATTGAATTATTAAACAAAACGTCACGGTAGATGTCTTATGCTGTTTATTTCAGTTTAAAAATAAAGAATTCACTAGAAAATCAGCCACAATAACTTGTGGTGATTGCCGATTGGTTAAAAACAGATTTAATCGAATAATTAGGTTTCCTACTAGAAAAGCCAGCTCTGCAACTGCAATCCTAAATTATTGCAATAACCAATAAATTAATGCAAAATTTTTGCATTAAAAAACATTTGGTTGCCAGTATACATTCCAACCCCTATATAAGTGTTGAATTATGAAGTAAAATTATAAATAGTAAATTGAAATAAATATCATTTAACTGCGATAATTAACTTACCAAAAAATGGAACAAAGCCAAGAACAAGTGAAGTCGGGAATCAAGTACCCTGGGAATGTAGTAAAATTGGGCGGCTGTATACATCAGCAGTTTATCTCGAAGTCAACGAAAACAGGTAGTGAAATTGAAGTACATGTCGGAGAAGTACAAAATCCAACTCATTTTTGGGTAATTTTGAAAGAAGGACTTTCGGATTTAACCAATCTATTAATGTACTACATTCAAGAAGTATATTATGATACAAATCAATCCGAGGAACTGAAGATTCCCGAAAACGACGTAACACAAGGTTTGTTCTGCGTAGCGATGTACGCAGATGAATATAATCGTTGCTTTGTGAGAAAAGTCAACACAGAAAAGCACGAAGTCGAAGTTCTGTTTGTTGACTACGGCACAATCTCTCGTATCGACTCGAGAAATTTATATTTCTTACTGAACAAATTTGCTTATATGCCCCAACAAGCAATTAAGGCAAAACTAGCAGGTGTTCGATCGTTGGAAAAGAAATGGTCCCAGAATGCTACAACGGAATTCTCTCGTTTAGTTGAAAATCGAGAGTTTACCGCAAAGCTTATCCGTATTGATAGAATCAATAAAATTTTGAGAATTGCATTGGTGGATAACAAAAGCGGCGAAAATATTGCTGAAGCTTTAATAGCAAAAAAACTAGCTCTTGAAGAAAATGAAACATCCCCTGAACTCCTGATCCTTAACAAAACTGAAACCGAACTTCAGAAACTGGTAGATTCTATAAAATTGGAAGACGACATGCCCAATCAACTAGAAGTTAGCAATATTAAAGAAAAAGAGGAAGTCATGTTATACGTAGGAGATGTAATAAGTCCATCCAAGTTTTGGGTCATTTTGAACAATGGCTATGAAGAGTTACAAAATTTGGCACAAGAGTTAGAGGAAACTTATAGTTATAATGAAGAACCTCAAAAATTAAAAATTCCAATAACACAACTAAAAGAAGGGATGCTTTGTATATCCCTGTACGGTTTGGAGTACTGTCGAGCTTTTATCACGAAAGTTAGGATGGAAGACGGTGGTAAAGTGGATGTTTTTTATTTTGATTACGGCACCTTTTCTTCCGTGGAAGCAAACCAATTGTACTTTATGTACGAGAGGTTTGCTCTCCTTCCTCAGCAAGCCGTGCGAGCATCATTGATGGGAATCGTTCCACTTGTAGCAAGTAAACCGTGGTCTACTCAAGCTATAAATAAATTTTCAGGAATGGTTTATGGGAAACCTTTAACAGCTAAAATTATTTGTATGGATCAAGAAAGGCAAATATTAAAGGTGTCGTTATTTGACTGCAGCACTGGGGACAGAAAATGCATCAACAATGCTTTGGTCCAAGAAAAGTGTGCAGGTATTAGTTTTTAAATGAATTGTTTTGTCATGTTTAAATTTTTTGTAACATTATCGTATTTTGTTTTAATTTAATAAAAGTGAAAACTTACTAATTCTTTTAATTATTTTCTACACATTAAGTTAACATTTGTACTTTTTTTTGCACCATCCTGTATGTTCAATTATTATATTAAAGTTGGTACGTTTAACATTTCCAATTTAATGACCTTTCTTGAGAAGTCAGTTTTGTTTAATATTTTTTATGAGTGTGCTCAATTGCTGCAATGTTACTTTGGAGAATGAAAATTTTTATCAGCATCTTTTCCAATATCTGTGAGATACACATTATAATTGTAAATTTAGTTAAACAGGGTTCAAACATGTTGTATTTTTTACATTTTGCAACTATTTTTATTTATTTCATACAAACGAAAATAAAGAATGCACAAATAAATACCATCTAGGCTAATTTGAATCCAAAATTTTAAATAAGCATGTTTCCAGCAACGCTTTCCCTGGCCCAAAATTATTTGGGTACAAACTCATCCTACGTCCTACTTGCGTAGGGCACACTCAAACTTTGATTTCCAATCAACAATAAGTTATTGTTATATTCTTTATGACGCTGGGTTTTTGCAAGACTGTAAATAATAGGGGGGGCTCAAATCTTCCACCACGGCAAAAGCAACACATGTTGCTCGGAGCAAATGTAGGAGATTTTTTGGAAGTGACGCATATTGCTCGGAGCAATTACAAGTGAGGGATCCAACGATAATTATGACATAGGTAATTAGGACAAAAATAGATTATTAAAATTTTTTTGGGAAAGCCTTTTCCATGACTAATGTCTAACTACGACCCTGGGATTTTGTACTCGTTTTTTCCCGGAGAGTAATAATAATCAATTTTCTAATAAATATTAGAATCAATAGGCAGAAAGTTGCTAAATTCGCCACATACGTAAGGGGTCTCTTATAAATTACGTACGTAATAAAAGGGGGGGAGCAATGTCTGGCGTGATCAAATGTGACGAGGTCTGAACAAACGTGACGTAACGTTTTGTAAATGTTACTAAAAATCATAAAAATAATTATTCCTTAAGGGGGTCCTGTATTTGTGATGTAATATTAGCTTTGTTTGGTACCACAGTCCTAGTGCTACTCTAACTACACTACTACAAAGTGATTGGTGTAAAAAGTGGGTTGGTAAGTTGTACACCAATCAATTTGTAGTAGTGTAGTTAGTGTAGCACTAGAACTGTGGTACCAAACAAAGCTAATAAGTAGGGGTTGAAAGAAATTGGATGTAGTGTGACGAAGGGGGAGGAATATTAAAAAATGCTGTCATATTGGGTGACGTAATTTATAGACGGCTTCTAACATGATTTTTATTAAAAATTATAAATTTTATCTCTAATAAAGTTATTGATTGATTGAAGTATACTTTACTGAGAATCTCTTTAATCCAATCATGCGCGTCGGTTTAGTTAATGTTTTTCTTGAAAACGTCAAATACTGATTGGGAACAAACAAAAATAAAACATTACAAACTATTTAGACTATTTTGGATTCAAAATTAGAAATGGGGGGGGGGACATACACCTTAATTTTATCTATAAATAGTTGGTAAATATCGTTTAAAAATTCGACTAACAAAAACCTACAGTTTATTTTCGAAATTTTGATTAAAATTTTTAATAGTAGCTCTATTGAAAAAACTATTGAATGTTTAAGTTTAAATTCCATCGAATTTCTAAGCCGACCCTGTAGATCTTTAAATTTTATTTCGACGATTAACACGAACTATCACGAAACTACATCGTAACCAATCAGAACCCGAATTTTTACCGGCAAAATTGTTCTCGCTGCGCTTATTCTAACGTGATTCTAACCTCTCATTTTTTGTACTAAATTGCTTCTTTTGTAATTGATAAATAAATTGCTTATTTTTTTCGTAACTATTAATAATAACAAAAATGGAAAATATAAAGGCGAAAGGTTTGAGCCTCCAACAACAAAAAATCAAAAGAGATGAAGAAATGAAAGCTAAATCGCTAAAATGTTTGCAGTATTTGCTGAAGAAAAGCATGAAGTTTTCAAACTTTTTTAAGGACAAACTACACAAATATGAGATTGACGGTGATGTTATTGAGTAAGTTGTGTTGTTTTAATACTGTATTTTTGTAATTACATTTTTTCCAAACTAGCGATCAAGCTGTCGTACCACCCTTCACCACACGTAAGGTCTTGCAAGAAAAAAACGTAGTTGAAACTTCAACACGTCATTCGATCACCCCGGTTGTGAAAGGTAATAGATATTTAAATCAGAAGTTGTTACAGTTTTTTATTATTACTCTTATTTTAATTTTAGATTCTAGAAATGTTTTACAAAAACTCACATTTTTTGAAGGTGGAGTGTTGAAACCTTACCAAGAAGAAGGGTTGATTTGGTTGATGGTAAGGTGTTACATTTTATCGTTATTTTTTTTATTAATTTAAATTTCTTTTTATTAATTTAGATTTTGTTTGAAAATGGTATAAACGGTATTCTCGCTGATGAAATGGGTCTTGGAAAAACGGTGCAGGTAATAGCGTTGATTTGCCATTTATATGAGATGAACGTCGAAGGTCCTTATTTAATCGTGGCTCCTCTTTCTACTATACCTAATTGGGAATCAGAATTTAAGAGATTCGCACCTAAAATTCCTATTGTGGTAGTTAGTGGTATTAAATCATCCAGAGAAGAGTTCAAAGATGCCATAAGAAAGGGCAATTTTAATATTAAGGGTAAACGTGTTAAGCCGGTAATTATTACATCGTATCAAATTCCGTTGATGGAATCACAGTTTCTAAGGAGTTTTAAGTATCAGTACATTATTGTTGACGAAGGTCACCGTCTTAAAAATCACAATTCGGAACTCTCAAAGTAATATAGGTTTTTTTTTTGTTGTGATAATTTTAATGAATAAACTTTTTAGAGAAATGGGTATGCTCAGGTGCACAAATAAACTCCTTTTGACTGGAACACCTCTACAAAATAATATGAAAGAGCTATGGTCTTTACTGAACTTTTTACTGCCCCATATTTTTGTTAACATGGACGTTTTTTCGTATTTGTTACAGTTGGAAGAAATTCAGGTGAGTAATTATTTTTAATTTTGTATAGTGTGATGCAGATAGGATTGGACAAAATCCATGAAAATGTGAATTTAAAATACGAAAATTAAATTTTACGAAGTATTTAGAAATAAATTGAAATTTTTTACAAATTAACAATTGTCATAGTTTATACACATTTGTTACTTAATTTCTCCTTTAAACTTACCAGCAACACGTAATTCTTGATTTTTACTTGTCCATTTTTTTTTACAGAATAAAACATTTGTTGAAGAATCGACAAACGTAATATCAACAATCCATAAAATTTTGGCACCATTTATGCTTCGCAGGTTAAAATGTGATGTGCTTTTAAATTTAGTTCCGAAGAAGGAGGTGCAAGTGTACTGCCCAATGACAAAGTTACAGAGAAATTTGTACAATTATGTAATTGAACGCAATATCAGCAAATTGACTGGAAAAGAAGTCTGTGCTTTTCAAACATTTGCTTTATTTTTTTACAACGTTTTTTGCTTTAGGAAGAAGAAGACGAAGAAGACGAGATGAACACACTTAAAAAAAGAAGTAAAAGAATTTTTTACAAAGAGTTAGAAGAAGACGATTTAGAGGATTTTCAGATTAAAAGTTTTAGGGCAAATGAAGAAAAACTAATTGGTAAAAAAATCGATGATGATGCTATTCAGTTTATTTATCGTATTACAATGCAAAACACCGTTATGATGTTCAAGAAAATTGTCAATCATCCATATTTGGTTCACTTCCCTTTGAAACCGCACAGCAATAAAAAAGAACTTTTGATTGATGAAAAACTTGTGCAAGAAAGTGGCAAAATGTTGGTATTGGATGCCATGTTGGCCAAGTTGAAGGAACGTGGCCATAAAGTATTGCTTTTCTGTACTTTTGTGATGGTGCTGGATTTAATAGAAGATTTTGTTTTGATGCGAGGATATGATTATTGTCGATTAGACGGTAGCCACAATTTGGTATCACGTGGGCAAAATATTAAACGGTTTAATGAAGATCCCAATGTTTTTCTGTTCCTTATATCGACCCGTGCTGGAGGTCTCGGTTTGAACCTTACGTCTGCTGATACCGTTATACTTTACGATAGAGATTGGGTAAGCGGTAGGATAAAATTACTAAAACTTTTTTTTAATTTAACTTTGTTATTCAGAATCCTCAGGTGGATATTCAAGCACAGGATCGTTGTCACCGTATTGGTCAAACAAAACCCGTCATGGTTTATACCTTAGTTACTAAAAATACCGTCGATGAAGAGATAATTAGGCGTGGTACTATGAAGCGACGTTTAGAAAAAGTCATTATTAAAGATGGTTAGTACAATTATTCTACTTTACCCTTTTTTAACTTGACACTTTATAATATTATTGTGCAGGTTTGTTTAAATCGATAAAAGAGAATGAAACTTACGAAAAAAGTATTGATTTTGAAGAATTGAAACAATTATTGGAATCAGACGATTGCTCTAATAAAATTCATTCCAACGGTTTTGTATTCACCGATAAGGAGTTGGATGATATTTTGGATCGTACTGATTTAATTAAGCAGATGGCAGATCGAAACCTATAAAATCTTGAAACTGTACCTTATTGTTAATAATTTTGATTACCAGCGTTCTGTGAAATAATAAACTGATTTTAAAATTCTTTTATGCAGGGATAATATTAACATGTTTATATATATATTTTTTTTTTTACTGTTACGCATTGTAATTGGTAGTTTTAAGACTAAACATTGTTGCCATTTAGTATTATTATTTATAATTACGTTAGATTATTCTTAATATTGTTGTTCCACACTATTATTAAACTTTTTATGAATTTTTGTATTAATAAAAAATATTTCTCTCGTTAAACTTTTTGCTTTCCGATTAATATTACGCACTTGGTACCTAAATAATTGGGGGATGTTCTCATTTAAAATAAAAGATAAAGGGGGAAAGGGAAAATATTTCATCGAACATAATAATGATAAGTTTTCAATATTTTTTTTGGTGAAGGTGAGTCGTATTAGGAATTACCACTGGCGAAATAAACAAAAGTGATTGTATACCTAAGATATTTATTATAAAACAATACTAATACAAAAAATTGAATACTTAAAATTACCATTATCAATATTTTTCAATGATATTCTAAACGAATAGTCATTAGAAAAATAATGATAATTATTAAAGTTACGATTCAAAATAAATATACATAAATACAAGAGAAGTATAGTGGAAGTTTAGTTTTTATAGGTAAGTGAAACAAATGAAAGGAACTGAAAAACTTAGATATCTATTTTTTTTTCAACGTTTATCTGAATGACAATATTGTAGTAGTTACGTTTCCTTCTTTTAAATTTATATACCAACAACTTTAGCAGGTAGGTATATAAAAAAAACTCTTCTCATAATGCAACGATCAATAATTATTTTCCTAATTAATATAAAACTTTGCATATAAAAAATAATTCGTTATACTTTTCTCTTTGGACACCAATCCACATCCTAAGTTTGTACATAAAAAGTTCTATTGTGGGGTAATTTATCATATCACGGGAAATTTACGAAATTTATACAGCATATTATTAAATATTAAGGCTGTCGCGTAAAAATTTCTTAATATAATTATTAATTAAGTAAATAAAATCATAAATAATTATTAGTTAATAGGTAAAATTTATCTAACAAATTTCAAGTAGGTAGTAATTATTTAATTTAAAAAAACTACTAAGAATTATTATGTAATATTTAGTAGGTATTACAATGGAATGAAACATTAATTAAAGTTGTTTTTTACATTTGATATGAAAGCTTTCAAAACCGGGCATACGGAAATATTCTAATTTATTCGTAGAATTCATTTCCAAAATGGTTACATCAAAATTTTAAAAAGGATGAGCCGTAACGACGTGGTGTCGTAAGTCTTTGGCAATAGCAAAACCTAACTTGCAAATTGAACAAAAGTAAACATTTTTACTACCACTGGGTTTCGATGCCATTTCACCCGACAAGCGTTGTCTATCGTGCGTTTTTAAATGAATTGTGAGTGCATTTTGCTTATCAAACACCCGCTCGCAAAAAGTGCATTTAAAAATGTCGTTGTAGAATTCTTTGTGATGTTGTTTTATGTGAGCATTCAAAGTATCACTTCTTGTAAATCCGGCGTTACAATATTGACATGGATATGGTTTAAGTTGCCTCTGGCTTTCAACCACTTCGTGTAGCTGCATGTGACGATCAAAAGCGGCTTTAGAATCAAAACTTATTTTACAATTATTGCAATTCATCGATAACAATGTTGCATTAATATTTCTGTGCGTTTCCAAAATGTGGATCTGTAAGGCGGTTTCGTTAACGAACGTCTTCGGGCAACTTCGGCAAGGGTACGGATTTGAAATGGAAACCTGTGGTGGCAGCGTAATTATTCTCGAGTTACCTTTTGCTTTCGGATTCAAAACCTTTTTGCCAAATTTGCCTCGCTTGTGCCAGCCTTGATGCGACGCCAAGGCGGAAGCGTTATCGAACGATTTTTTACAAACTGTGCAAGTAAAACGTTTACCCGTGTTTTTATCATTGTTGGTCTGTTTTATTTGTTTTATTTGCGCTTTTTCGTGTTCCTTCTCCATGTGGTCGTTAAATTCTTCCATGTCTTGGAATGGAATTTTACAAAACTTACAGTAAACCGAAACTGATTTGGAGTCCTTGTTGGTGTGATGTTTCTCCATGTGACGAATTAGGGCAAAATTACTGGTTAATGTTACATTGCACAAAGTACAAGAAAAATCGTTTTGTTTTTGATTGATCACTTGTGGGAGCAGTTTCGGATTTTTCTTGCCTGAAACAAAACAAATTGGTTGGAATACAAAACAATAAATCGTAGTTAATTCGTGAAATTGTGGCCATACATGAATTCTGGAATTTAACAAATTCTCTCAATTAATTAGAATGTATTTTTTTTAAAATTCCTTATTCAAAAATTAGCTTTGGGGGCACATCACTAGGTAGGGAACTCCCACCCATTTAGAATCCAAAATCGTTTGTGTTTCGCTTGTGCAAAAATTATTTCGTGTGTACCCAAATAGTTTTCAAGAAATTTAAAAAATTAGCTTGGGAGAGGGGGGCCGGAAGCACAGCTTTTTGAAATTTTGGATTAAAAATAGTCTTCGATTGTGCTTGTTTATGTAAGTTTTATTTTTGTTTGTACCCACATAGTTTTTGATATATTCAAGAAAATTTAAACAATAAACGGGTCCATTACCCACGCATGTTGCTCGGAGCAAGCCACCGGAGCTCGGAGTTACCCAAAAATTTTAAGCAAAAAGACCCTTCGCTACTCTTGCACCAATATTCTTTTAAATATATTGACATCAAATTTTTCCAACCACATGATTTTCCCAATTAATTTTCAGTGCACAATTTTTAATTAATAAAAATTTACAAAATAAATAACATCAAATTGTTGGAAATTTTGATCATCATAATACCCGTACTAGCCCAGTTAAATTATATTTCATCGTCGTTATCTCGCGACCTTCTCACATTCCAAATAACTTTATTTTAACTTCAATTTCATTGTTTTAAGAATTTTTCAATTTTCTTACTTTTTCTAAAATGGTGTCTAAATGAAACGCCATATTATTATTTTATCAAAACTTTTCTGAACATCCACAATCAAAACCACCTCGCGACTTGAAAAGTCGAAAGTCGCACGCAAGTCTATCAAAATATTTCGGCGACCTCCATCTCAGAAACCTTCAATTGTACAAGAATATAAAATGTTACAAATTCACAATTAAATTCAGAAGCTGTAAATATTTTTCATCCCAACAGAATACGAAAATATACACGGACGTCCGTGCGAGAGGCGGAGGAGCTGACCCACTCACACATGGTCCACTAGGTCTTGGTCCTTCGACAGGATAAATCCTAGAGTGTAATTATAAGAACTTTGACAATTTTCGAATTTGAAAATGTTTTTAAAAACAATTAGCACAAACGATCCAGACTATGTATTTTGAATCAAACATTTCAAAAAAGCGTCTCCAGCTTTTCTCCTAAGCTAATTTTTGAAATTTCTTCAAAATTATTTGAATAAAAACAAAAATAATTTTTTCACCAACAGGCACAAATAATGATTTAGACTATTTTGAATTCAAAATGGAGAGGGGGAGAGATTGCATGTCTATAGCCCAAACCACCCCCACCCAGTACTTTCTCGAAATATAGCGACAATAAGCAGTCCGGGAAAGGCTTGTATTAGGGACCCTAAAATATAAATTTTACGATTGTAACCTCGATGTATTCTGAAAGTGTATATTTTAAATAAAAGAATTAACTATGACAGAATGCCTTAAATCATGGGCGTCCATTGGGGGGCAAAAGAATCGGCTGCCCCCCCTGGCTCTTGGCTACTTAAATTTTTTTTAGACATTTAATATTTCACCAGCCCAAGTTTTTAAAATTTTCTAAAACTTGCGGTTTTAAATGATTAAAATTCTTTTATAATAAATTTTTTTTTGATTTTGCCCCCCCCCCTGAAAATGGTCCTATGGACGCCTATGCCTTAAATGCACCAGTTTTTTCAAAAATCGAATTTAAAAAAGCTCGATTTTCACTGTAAATTTGAGGGTAAATCGCTCGTGATTGGTGAATCAAGGCATTCAATGGGCGGTACTTGTGTTCCTATACATAAGTGTAGCTGTTGACAAATTTGTCAGTAACTCGTACACTATAGTACGAATACGTTCTCCTTTTTAGGACCAAAATTACTTTAGAAAAGAGATGCTTTGATTTAACAAACGGTTATTACTTTTTCGCGTGGATCCTCTTTGTGCCATGGTAGTTTTCATCAAAATTGACCCTCAACACCCTTGGGTCATTTTGATGAAAACTACACTAATTATAAAAATACCCCTAGACCTGTAGATTAAGGAAAAAGGTGGATATTTGAAGGGTGAAACTCGTTAGCGTGGATTCTAAAAAACGGTGGTTGTGTAAAGAAAAAACTTCTCGCTGCGCTCGAGCGCTTTAAGCCATTTTTTCGGCACAATTACTATTGAAAACCATGAATTTCGCTGGAAGTGCACTGTTGAAGCATCCCAATGCAAGTGTCTGTCCGGTTATCGCCTCTCTGCGCAAAACCAAAGCTTTGAACTAGCTAAGATTGAACAAGATTGATTAAGCTAGTCAACTAGTCTAAACTAGTTCAATCTACACGGACTGACGACAGAATGCCTGAATTCACCAATCACGAGCGACTTGGCTTAAAATTTACTGTGAAAATCGAATTTTTTAAAATCAATTTTTGAAAAAACTGGTAGATTTAAGGCCTTCTGTCATAGTTAATTCTCTTATTTAATATTTGCTTATTCAGAATTCATCGAGGTTTCAATAGTAAAATTTGCATTTTAGGGTCCCTAATACAAACCTACAACCATTTTGGTTAGCTGGTAGTTGCTTTTGGTTTGAGATAGTAAGCCACGTGCTCCTGGGTCTCTTAAGACAAGCCTCCAATGCCATTAAGTATTATTATTATTCAGTGGTAAGAGAGTTGAGGATTAAGTCCTATAAACTCAAAAAGCACTAAGAATAAGTTTTGCAAGTTAACTTGGAATTCAAACCATGGTACAAATAAATTTGAACCTAAGCGAGATTCAAACGTCAACCCTTCGATCCCACCAAAAAAAGCATTTGTTTTATTTATTGGTGTAGGACAAACTTTAATGACATTTTCAATATCGGAGAATAAAAGGAGTGGGCTTAAAAATGGTAAATTACAAAAAAAAAAGGTATATTATATATAAAAAACATCAGTTCTGTATTACAGTCACCTGAATAAATAAATAAACTGGGAACGATAAATTTTTCGATAATTTTAATTCCAATTGTCAGTTGCAATTTTGTTTTCAATCTTTCATAATGTTCAAACGCTTAGACCATTTAAACTTATAGACACGCCCTTTCTTATCTCACCTTAAATAGAAACTGAAGCAAACATGTGTGACGTCAGTGGTGGGGTTGTATCGAGATTTATATTAATGGTATACTAAAATAAACTATTTTCTTCATTTATAGTTGGTATTTACAGGAATATCTTAGCATTTAACTCACCAGTGACGTCACTTATGTTTGCTTCACTGCTTGAAAATCAAGGCGTGTCTATAAGTTTAAATGGTCTAACAAGGGGAGGACGCCTACTCGTCGTCACCGATTTTGCCCAGATTCACAATATACGTAGGGTCCGACTAGAAGTAAAAGTGACGTAAGTGGAAACTCCAGATGGCCAAGCGTTTTTTAAAAAATCAAGTTTTTGTTACAGTCTATTGAATGCATAAGTCATTAAAGTTAGCATAATTTGCAAGGATTAGGTAGTAGAGTGGTAAGAGTTCAGGACTTGTGATACGAGAATCGGAGTTTCCACTTACGTCACTTTTACTTCTAGTCGGACCCTACGTATATTGTGAATCTGGGCAAAATCGGTGATGACGAGTAGGCGTCCTTCCCTTGTAAGTTCAAACGTAATGTTAATTATTTTAAACTAATCTTAACTAAGTACCTAAATTTATATTTTAGAATTTTTTTTTAACCTCCCCTATTGCCTATTCCTCTAGTCGATTTGGGTCAGTCTCCTTGATGTGGGAGGAATGTCACATTTGAAATGGAATTGTTAAAACTGAAACGTTGCACATGCAACAATATAACGAAAAATTGGAAGTAACTGACGGTTGAAAATAATCCTAAAATGACCGTGACTTTTGAATAAAATTTAAACATTTTGATTTGATTTACCAGAATTCATGTAGGTACTTACTTACATCAATCAGTACAGTAGTTAACACATGCAACAGAAGAATATTTTCTAGGTTTTCACTAATTAAATAAAAATAGTGCAGCAAATTATTTGAAAATGCTAAAGATATTCTACTGGCAATAAACACTAAAAAAAATCAATAAACCCTCCACCAATATTTCTTTGCATTAAACAGATGCATAGCCTGACAAGGATATTATTTTCAATTGTGGAATTAAATTTTTGTTATGGTGGAAGAAGCCCGTTCCTTAACTCTAGTTAAATTAGCTCCAAAGAATAAACCAGAAAATTTAGTTTCAAAATTTTGTCACATTTTGTGTTTTGTCAAATAAACCCGCCACAATTAAAAAAAAAAACAAAAAAGGAAAAAATATTCTTACCTAAATGTTCTTTTTTATGTTCTTGTAATTCAGCATAACCGGGGCTAGCTTGATGACATACATCGCACCAATAAGTTTTAATAACCTTTCCAGTTTTTGTGCTACTTCTATTGGAGGTATTCGAAGACAAATTAATCCCGTGACTTCTCATGTGATTTTTATAATCGTATTTTTTCGAAAACACTTTAAAGCATCGTTTGCATGTGTAGTACGACTCACCATCGCCATTATTACTATTTCTACTCATCCGGCGCGTTTCCACTGGAGTCGGTTTTGGTTGTTCGAGCAAACGTTCATGCATTCTGAGATGGTTAACCCACCCGCAACGTGAAGATATAATTTTTTCACAGTAAGTGCATTGTTTTGGATACTCAGTATCGGTCATTTTCCCACCATGATGCTTTTTGTTGTGATCCCAAATACCGCCATAACTGGCGTAGTGTTTGTTGCACTCCGTGCAACTATATTTACGATTGACTTCAGGCTTCTCTTCCGGTTCTTCGAGATCATTTTGTGCACTCAAAATAGGCATGCTTTCATGCAGCAAATTATGCTCGCTTAATTCGTTCTTGGTGGTGAAAGTCTTGTCGCAAATTTTGCAAATTAACGATGAAGGACTGACCATTGTGCTTTTGTAATCTTGCGTTTTCGAATCGCGGTAAACTTTAATATTCAAATGGACGCTGCGGTGCTGGTCCAGTTCACTTTGTAAAGTGAACTGTTTATCGCATTCGGAACAGACTTTCTTCGGATGCGTCTCCATGTGATCCCTCCATTCGCTTATCGTTTTGGACAGCTTTCCACAATCAGGGCATGAAAAGTTCATTTGCTCTGGAGATATTTGAGGTTTAACGTCTTCGTCTGCGTCAGCGTTAGCATCCGTTTCCTGTGAGTGTTCCGCTATTTCGTGATCTCTCAATTCAGAGAAGAGTCTAAATTTGATGGAACAGAAAGAACACGTTAGAATCTTTCCCGAAGCATCGTGCGCTATCCTGTAATGGCGTAACATGTTGTGATAAGACGAATAGTGTTTTCCGCAATCTGGACAAGTTGAAGGGTTTGATGATTTCAGGTTACGAATAGCATGTGGATTAATAACCATATTGGAACGAGCGGTGTTTCCAAGGTCTTTGGAAACTGGTAACTGAACGGTGCGACGTCTTTTTGCCGAACGCGCATCGTCTTCGTTTTGACGAAATTCAGGAGGCAAAGATCGTCTGTTTGTCGGTTCATTTTCATCCACGCTTCCGAATTTACGTTTCAGATAGGTATCATAAGTGTCAATAGTATCACCTTCCGCGTCATCATGGACTCTTTCACAGTGTAACCTAAATTCTTCAATAGTCGCAAAGTCTTGAAAACAAACGTCGCAAAAGTGACTCAAAAAACAGGAAAAGTGACAGTGCCGTTTGAAATTATCCACATTGTGAAATACTTCCGAGCACATACAATTAAGCACATTATCTTCTGAAAATTCTATGTGTTTCATGTTAAAATGTGTGCAATAATCTTCATGAAAAGCAAATGTAATGTTGCATTTAACACATTTAAAATTTTGGTAAAGACGAAGTTTTATCTCAGGATTTACGGGCTCTCTAACAAAACGTTTGAGGCTTTGCAAATCGTTGTTAATACACATACAAAAATGTTTAATATACGTGGGTTTATCACCGAACGTTGTTAAACAATCGTAACACGTTAACATAGCAAACCAAGTACGCTGGTTTTCCAAATGGACAAAAAGGTCTTTATAATCAGGAAATGACTTTTTGTGGCAAATGCAGGTTAACGATTCTGCCATATTTACAATTTCGCGAGCCTTCTCCAAATATCTGACTTCGACGCTCGTGAGAGAAGAAATATTTTCTGAATTGTT
This sequence comes from Rhagonycha fulva, assembly GCA_905340355.1. NCBI lineage: Eukaryota > Metazoa > Arthropoda > Insecta > Coleoptera > Cantharidae > Rhagonycha > Rhagonycha fulva. The sequence continues at coordinate 10,630,867 of HG996559.1, forward strand.
CACCGGATTTAAATTAACTGAACGTTGCTGTAGACGCAATTCCGCTGCAAACTGTATTTTTTCAAATTCAGTTTCTTCATTGGACGACATACCATTAATAGACGAGTCGCCCATATTTGATATGTCTTGATTATTGGGCATACCTTTAAGTTAAATAAAATTATAAATAACCGAATTTTTGTTAAATAAAAAGTGCCGAAATACAAAAATCTATATAAAAAATAGGAGATCAAATAATATAGGTAGATACAAATTAAAAATAATATAAATAAAAATCGATTTTTTCATTGTTAGAGTAAATTTTCTCTTCATAACAAATTACATAACACAAAACGTAACAAATTATTTTAGCTTTAGAGTAAAAAATTGGGGAATGCATAGCCTTAGAAGAATAAAGGGGTAGGCGAACAGTCGAAGAGTGAAATAGAAAGTGAGCTAATTCCACCTACCCAATTCATTTTTAAAGAATAAATTTTTCATTTGTACAGTCCAACTTTTTTGAATGTTGAAACTTCACATACACACTTCTCAATAATCCTAAAGGTAGTTTTCCACTGGCAATAAAATGCACTATTGCTTATTTTTAAATGAGTTTTTTTGGCTTGAATTTAGCGAATTATGTTATTAGTTGGCCCCCAGATATATTTTTAATGAGTGGACTGTCGCAGAGTTCACGGTTTTGTAATATCCACATTTAGGTTACTTGTTGGCTCTAGGATATACTTTTAATGAGTTGGACTGTCTCAGATATCCACTTTTACTATACCGGTTGGGGCGGTGCAACTTGTTCGTTACCGTTATCGACTCGTTAAGAATTGTCAAGTTTGGTTTACACTCAAAATTGCACTAAATACAAATGTAATAGTATATGGAAACCAAACTTTACGGTTTCTAACAATTCGATAACGAAAAAGTTACAGAATAGAGAGGCTGGAGGTATTTTAACAAAAAAAATCCATATCTGATTAAGCAGGGGCTTGTGAATTTGGTCAAATGCAAAGAATTATGACTGTGAGATCTAGCCACAATTGTGCAGTGTATGTGGAGGGAGAACATGTTAGTGCCGGCGTTAATTTTAACCACACCGGTTTTCGTTTCTGCATATTGCGTCATCACTGTCACAATATTTCGTGTTTGCTCTACAGCTTGTCCGTGTTCATTTCTGTTAGAGAAGCAGTTGAACTGACAGCTGAGAGAACAGCCAATACTATGTTGTTAAATGTTAGTTCATGTAATTTTTCAGTTTTTCGCAAAATTTAAGCCCTATTTGCAATGATCCGCAAAAAATATTTGTCTAATATTTGTTTTTCGGACCGTTTAAATCCGTGGACTTCAAGATCCCGGTTTAGAAGTTGTGTGAACTTCAGGGATATTTTTCAGGGGTTCAAACATCCTGGTTTTCCAGCCTGCATTATCATAAACTTAGGGGTGGGCGGAGCAACAGTTATGACAACAGCCAATACAATACTATAATATTATAGCATATTATTTTTATGGTTTCTCGGCTTATTTTGCCCTAATTTTGAATGATCCGCAAAATTTACGTTCTTAACTACCACAATTTCAATAGAAAATTTTTAAAATCTTGGGCTCAGTAGTGTGCTCACCCCTAAAATGTGACTAACAAGGGGAGTCCGCCTACTTGTCATCACCGATTTAGTCCAAATTCACAGTATATGTAGGGCTTGACTAGAAATGAAAGTGACATAAGTGGTATGTCCAGATGGACAATCGTTTTTTAAAAAATCAAATTTTTGTCGCAGTCTAAATGCATAAGTATTTCCTAGAGTACGACTTGGAAACGAGGGTCAGTGGTTCAAGCCTTCGTCAAGGCACTTTTTTCTGTCTGATTTATTTTGCTCTTTGACTTTTTTTTAATTTTTACGATAGTTACGCCACAAATAAACCGAAATAATTATAATAAGGTATTATAACATTTTCATTTAAAATCAAATGCATTATAACAACAATTGGCTTACCTAATTAAAATAATAATAGTATAATTCGATATCAGTAAGTTGATATACTAAGTACCCTACTTATAATGCATTTGGTATTAATGTGAAAATGTTATAATAATTGAGTCGTCCAGATGCAAAACCAGACAGACAAAATTTTTTTTTTGAGTTTTTGGTTTCTAGGGACTCATAATATTATTACGAGTCGTTAGATACCAAACACTCAAAAAAATTTTTTTTGTTTATGTCTGGGTTTGCATCTGGACGACTCAATTTATTTACTTTATTATAATTACTTATGGATTATTCCGGTTTATTTGTGGCGTAAGTATCGTAAAAATTGAAAAAAAGCTAAAGAAAAACAAGTTTCCCGATGAGGACTTCAGCTGCTAAATATCGAATTACAAAAAAAACCGACAAAAAAAGTAGCCCGACCAAGGCTTGAACCACTGACCCTAGTATCACATTTGACATTAAATAGAACTTTATTAAATTAAAACATTAATTACATTGTTGCAGGTACAGCCAAACGCACAATGCCGGGTGGACCTGCATTATTGGTTACACACTCTACCTTGCAAATTACGTTGACTCCAAAAAGTTATGTAGTTAATTAGTCGCAACAAAAATTTGATTTTTAAAAAAACGTTTGGCCGTCTGGAGATCCCACTGACGTTACTTTGACTTCTAGTCAGGCCCTACATATACGGTGAATCTCGACGAAATTGGCGATGACGAGTAGGCGGTGGACCTTGTAAATGTGACCGGGGGTTGGGTGAGTAGCCAAATGTGACCTACACATAAAAATTCCACTTTTGGGAATTGTAAGAAAATTGTGGTTTAATTTTTTGAATATTATGTAAAAAAATTGTAATTACAGCCATAAATATTTTAAAAAAAGATAAATAAGCGGGGGGTCTTTGATTTGTGGCCATTGGATATTCCTGGGAGAGATTAAAGATTGTGACCAACTATGAGAACGGAAAGGGACACAAAAATCTTAAAAATCTGCGTAAGTCCTTTATGGAAGACCACTAAAGCTAAAACTGACAAAAGGAGGCGAGCTGCTCATGGCATTGAAGCACTGGCGCCTCGTGGTTTAAATTTAATGTACATGAATTAATTAAAATTTTTAACTGCATTGAGTTTTGTTATTATGTGAAAAATTATAATTTTGTACCATACCCATATATTTTACCATGTTTATATTGGCTTCATATCCACATAGATGAGTTTCTATACAATAATTCAGTAGAAACTCAATAACGTAAACACAAAAATCCAAAGCCATATTGAAATTAACGCAATTGTTCATACTAAACGAGCAAAAAATAAAGCAAAATCTTAAATCTTTGATAAAAACAAATAAAAACGTGTTTGTTATAATAGGTACATATTCCTATTTTAATGTACATTTCCTTAAATAATTCTGAAAAACAAAAACAATGGTAGGTAACCCTCAAGGTGAATTTTTTTGTTAAAAATTAAACTAACTGATCCATTCAAAGAATAATAGCAATTCACACCATTGTCAGTGGTAAACTCTTGATATTTAATCCGATGTATTGAGGAGCACTATCTGTGCAGTTAACAACTTTAATATCTGTAAATAGTTGCTTGTTTTCTATTATTTATCAGTTATTCATTATTATTGTATTCATTCTGATTAACATTAATAATTATCGAACCAAAACCAGAATAAAATTTACCGTGTTAGTTATTAAAGATTTGTGTTTACACAATTTCTACAAAATCGTTATCAGAAATGCTGCTGAAATTAAAACTCAAAAAATACACTTCCTCTACAAAAATTGAAGCAAGGATCATGCATAAATCAGTAATTATTCTATCAACACAATTCTACAATTCTAAACACATACAATGTAGCAAGGCAAGTAACAAACATAAACTCAAGTTTTTTGACTGGCTGAAAAATCTCCTTCCTACCACTCATCATATAGATTTTTGTATTGCAGCAATGCCAATTAATGCAATGCAAAATAAATAATTTTTTGTTATATTGGTATATACCAGGTCCTAGGTTTCAAAATATTTTGAAATTACCATTATTACAAAATACTTTAGAACCATCCAAAAGTACTGCCAAGATTAAGATTAAAATTGTTTCATTACAGGATAAAAACAAAATTTTTTTTCAACAGTGCAAAAAATACAATCTATCGAATATTTAGTGTATTCTTTATAAAGCAAAATAAACATTTCCAAACAGAAATACAATCAACAACTCACCATTTAAAATGTTCTTTAGCGTTTTAAAACTTTTATTACTTTTACGTAAGTGAACCATTCGTTCGTGTTTCTTACGATTTGCTGGAGTGCTGAAATGTTTCCCACAAATTGTGCAAGTTTTGTCGTCTCCATTATGATTACCCAGTTCACCGTTCACTATTTAACATAAAAACGATAAACTCTCGGTTCAAGCAAATTGGAATAATAATTACATAATGTGTCGCCTTCGGAAAATTCTACAAACGGTACCAACATACTCATGCTGTCATCGTCGTCGTCTTGATCATCAGACATCATGTTTTCATCATTGTCATTGCTCAAATGATCCGGCATGTGAGGTGTTAAGGGTGGAGGTAATTCATAAGAATTGTCGTCTAAAACTTCTCCTCCATCATACGAAGCTTCGAGGTTTTCAGTCTCATCTACTCGTTCAGCCTTTACATGTACAACCTGTAAATTAATAGCAATACATTCAAAACAAACTTAAGAAATTAACAAGTTTACATCATCATCTTCGACGTCGATGGGTCTTTCATCCGGTTCCACCACTTCATCTTTAATTTGTATAGTCTAAAAGTAAAAGTAACTAATGAAATAATTAATTTTTCAAAAAAATGTTTACAACTTACAATATTACCCATGTTGCTTTGAAAAAATGAATTCATTCTTCTTATTAGCGTCGTTTGATTTTCGATGCAGCCCCGCCTGAAGCTGTGCCAACTCTTAACTTGTTCAGAACAAGTATTGCAAATCATTGTTGTTAGTTTATCCGTCGAATGAATCTACAAAAAAAAAAGAAAAATTAGAAGCTTGGTATGTACTAAAGTAATTTTGAGAGAATACAAGAAATTGATTCATTATTTGAGTAGTGGTAAAATGCTCGAGATAAGTTGCATGTATGTATGTATTGCAATGTAGAAGCTTTCTAGAATCAATCAAAGTGAAGTAGAGTCCACTTATAATGGCCTTCAAAGAACATCCATTATAAGCGAAGTTAAGTTTATCTTAACTGTATATAAAAATTTGGTGAGCGAGGCTGAAGCCCAAACAACTATGGCCTACACATGGTTGCATTGTCTTTGAGAAAGGCTGAATTTTATGTAATCATAGGGTGATGAGCTTTGGATCACAGGATTCAATGCTGCTCAAATTTTCTTATACAATAGTTTGTATTCCCCGTTAATCTATTTAATAATTGTTAAATTATTAACTCGTGAAATTAAATAAATAATTTTTTTTTTAATTTAATCGAGTTACAAATAATAATTAATAATCAAATTAATTTATATTAAGCTTTTGATTATTAATTATAATTATTAATTTACTATTGATAGGTAACTATAAATTATTAAGCATATATTAAAAAAAAGTTAATTTGATTTTTAATTATTTACAATTCGATAGAATAATTTAAAAAATTATATAAATGTGAAACCTTCATAAGGAAATCAAAAGCGATTTGAACTAATCATGTATTATTTATTTCTTTTTATGTAAGTGGATTTGGAATAACCGCTCCTCTTTTGCCCTATTCAAAATTATAAACCACAGCAATGACTTGGTGCGATTATCAATTGAGTTACGAGCGGAAATTCCAGGTTCGAATCGCAGATTTCACAAAATTTCTTAGCTCAACCCTCTAATGAACATCGACACGCTGTGGATTTAAGAATTGGTTCTATATTTACAGAAATCTGAAATTGACAAAACGTCAAAGCCAAAAAAGAAACAAAAATTGAGATCTTTTCAACAGGAAAATTGTATTTGTATTAATAAACATTATGATTGACAAATTTTATATTCGCATTTTTATCAATCATTGAAAATGTCTCTGATAACCCAATTCATACTTTGGTGATAAACTGCGCATTAAAATAAAGATAAGGTAAGTTTCTAATGTGAACTTAATTATAAAATTTCCGACAAAAATTACATACACAATAACTTGAGAAAGTTCCTCATTCAAGCCTTTAAAGTACACATTGTGTAAATTTCAAAAGAATGTTTTATCTGTAGAAGTAAAAGAATACTTCTGCTTAGTGGGTGATTTGGGGTCGAGGGGAGTAATTGATCGCCCTGACTTCAAACATTTTTATAATGATCATAAGCTTCTCGTAAATTATACAAAATTCAGGGGCGAATTGGCACCAACGCTTTTAGTCAAGAAAAATTGAAAACAAAAATAAAGTAAAAGATAAACAATTCAATTTTTCTCATAAAAAATGAGATGGTATTATATTTGCTGAGATAATGGACAAAAAAATTATTACGTTTATTATTATGTAAATATACAAATAGGAAGCTCAATCTTATCACCAGGAAGACAAATGTTTTCAGACTAAAGTCTAAACTCCACAGTTAGTTGTGCTATATTTTATGAGTTTGTAGCCGCCAATCAAATTGAAGTATCTTCTTATATACTTGGTTATATAATTTAATTGGTGCTTTCAGATTATTACAATACAATTTATTATATTTACTGATTTGCTAGAAAACTTCTCCTCAGTGTTATTTGTAGACGCACCTCTGATTGGTTCAGGTCATTTATTACCAACTTAAAAATAGTGACAACAGGAAACTCTACTAGCGAGAACACGAAACGTAATAACGTTTTTAAGAGGGGCATTTTTTTCATGGCCCTTTTAATTTAATCAACAGATGGCGTCTACTTAAATATTTTTATAAAATAAGAGAAATTTGCTATATTTAAAATATAGCAAATTCGTTGAGATAATACTATTCTATAAACAATATTCTTGGTCTTAAGCTATTTTGAGTTCGTATTGAGTATGTCAAAACACACTCACTTACAAAAAAAGATAATTAAACTTTAATCATGAATTGTGTTTTTATAAATAAATATTACGAACTCAAAATAGCTTAAGATCAAGAATATTGTTTATAGAATAGTATTATCTCAACGAATTTGCTCTATTTTAAATATAGCAAATTCCTCTTATTTTATAAAAATATTTAAGTAGGCGCCATCTGTTGATTAAATTAAAAGAGCCCTGAAAAAAATGCCCTTCTTAACTTACTGTATAACCACTTTTTGAGAAATTTTTTCAAAAAAACAAAATTCAAATCGATGCCACTTTTTTTAAAATAAATTTTCGAAAAAATTCTACGATGTTTATTAGATTTTGGACCATACTTTCGAAAATTTTTTCGTTTTTTGTTCTATGCGCAAAATTGCGACCTGTAGCGATTCGCCCAATGAGGTCAACAAAAAAAGAATAGTTTTGCGAGAGTTGCCATGTCGCCATTTTGTTTTTAAAAAATCTAGAAAAACTTTTTTTAATGTACTTTAAAGACATGTAATTTTATATGCATAAACCCGAATATGAAAATCTTTTCATATTTTTTTTATAATAAATTCAGAAAAATTACCCTAATTTTGCTACTGCACGCAAGGTGATTTACCCCTTAATATTTTATCTGACAGTATCGTATTCCACCGAGCAGTTGAGTTTGGAAACTCTATGGAGTCTGGGATTCGAACCCAAACGTTTTGTCCCTATAACTCAAACAGCTATCATACCAAGTCACACCGCTGTAGTTGTTACGCAAAACAAAAATGATTAACGGTTAAAATATATCTTATTTAATTTAATTAGTAGGTATGAACGTATGTCAGGTTTTATGTGCATTTGTCACTAATTTAAGGAGAAAGTTACAGTATTTCATTAATTGAGGTGCGTAGTATGACCCCTTTGCATTATCTTTATGTCTTTATAAGCTTATTGTTATTTGCAACTGCTTGGTCACGGAAGCATAGATAAAGCATTGAAATACAATTTTTATCAATGTTGAGTTAACAGTGCATCCAATTTTGATGCGAAAGAATTTCACGTAGTAAATTGAAAATAGTCAATCGAGAGTAAAAAGAAACAAAGCTCCAATGATGTTTAACATTTTTTTAACATTTCCCGATGCTCTTTGAAAAGTATGCACTATCAAGTTTGAGAACCTCTGCTATTCTGAGGAATGCTTGTTGAAACTTCCTCTTTTTGTCATGCTTTTTTCGATTGCTACCTCGCCTCACTAGCCAATCGTTCTATTTCCCGATGAAAAATAAATACGGGCAGAAATGTTTAGTTTTGATCAAAGTACACCAATAAAAGAAGCTAAACTGGAGTTTCCAAATTTGATTCTAAATGCTCCAGCGCTGATGGACGGGTCTACTTTATGTATGCTCACCAGATATCATCGATTCTTTCACCATTGTAGCGAAGCAAGCGTTTGGAAATAGCTACAAAGGGAGACAGGAAAACTGAGATTCATTAAGATCGATATTGTAAGAGGGAAAATTCCATGCAATTTCATAATTAAAATAAAAATTCCATCTTATTTAAATTACTAATATCCTCATTGTTAATGTTAATAAAAATTTTAAAATTATATCATCAGGACATTTTTGTGCAAATTGGGTCATACCTAATACAACCTCAGAATTAAGCAACACATCAAAACATACACCAAAATTGTCGTCGTGACGCTTCAAAAACCTGCCAAGTTGTAGAAACTTGAAATCCAAAATTATGAATATTCGGAACAGAAATAATAAAAATGTTTTCAATGTGAGCTAAAAATAGTTAAACCAAATATTGGCGAAATGTTGCACGATGCAGCTGTTCCAATGGACGGTATACACAGGTTTTATCTAAACAAAAACCAGAAGTATGAAACCTTGAAGTAAGAAGTTCGTGATGGAACACCTGCTCTTTAGATTTCTCTTTCATCTGACACTCCTATCCGTTTCCGTAATCGTATGGAAAAATTTGTTAATTTCTCCTCAACTTCCACAAGGAAATTTCACAAAATGATCTTATTTTCCTTCATCTCCCTGCTTGAATTTTCCTATTCAAGTTTCACAATCAGTTCTACGTTATTGATTCAATTGGGACATACATCGTATGATAACCTTTCGTGGCTTGCATAAATTGAGAGTTAACGGCGACGTACATATGTGTTTAGTCCAAAACTTGTTCAAGAACATTTCTTTTGTTTATAAAAGCGTAATTTATATTAAATCAACTTGGCAGACAATTTTGACTAATGGAAAGTGGAATTTTAGTTTTTCCTCTTTTCTTTCAACATTATTTATCGACTTAATTTTCCTGGGTCACGGAACGGCATGAAATGATTACATTATGGATCGAAGAAGGCTACATGTCAACATTTTCAAATAGCAGAACTCCCATTCTGTTGAATTCAAACTGCGCAAAATGTGCAAACTAATTTTACTGGTGGGTCATTGAAAGCAACGCGCAGTTCGTATTACATGGAAGCACTCCTGGATTCAGCAACGAGCCCTTCATTCTCGTTTGCAAAGCAAAATTTTTTTAATGTTTGCGACGAGAAATTCCAGACGGGGATGAGAAACGATTATTATTTCGTCTGATCAAAGCGTAACGAAAGAAAATTTGAATTTCCAAAACCTATGTTGTTATTTCATTGAATCATTTAGGAGGCAAAAACCTAATATTACTGAATTAATAAACGGTGGAAATATATTATAATTATAACCTATTATGGTAAAATTGTTTTTGAAAAGTTGAAATATACGATGCAAGTGGAATAATGCAACCAAGTCTTTCAAATATCAATGCCAAACAACTCGTTCCAACTTGTAACGTTCGGTCTTTGTTTCCATGCAATATTCCATGACGACGGAATCAAGGCAACCTCGTCCAACGCCTTCGTTGGAAAACATGCGCAGCGACTCGGCCCACTTTGCCAAGCAGTACCGCAAAATTTTATGAAGACGACTTGATGCATGCGTACAAGGGACTGTAAATATAAAAACCAATTCGGGTATTTATTTAGAATCCAAAAATGAAGTGGTAAAAGTAACGGGGGCAAGACGTTATCAAAAAATATTTTCTTTTTGACATAATCCAAAATGTGGAGGAGGAAAATGTAAATAACTGCTTCCCAATTTGATAATGAAAACTTTCCAAACATTCTTAGATATTTTAATTCAGTAGGTGGTAAATCATGGAGGACAAATTGATTTCGCCGTTATCTCCTAAAGCGGTGCTATTCACTATCTTTTTTTTTTCATGTAGATACCCTCTTAATATTTTATATAGAATTGAGAAAAACAATACCGGATTTAAAAGTGGCTCATGCATCATAAGAACTTTAATGTTAATGTATTTATTTGTATTTGTTTATTTAATTATTTTCGAGGAAAAGTGTAAACAGGTTTTTGTAAAAAATATTACCGTTTGTAATTTTCCTTTCTACAGAATACATTTCAAAAATACAACGAGCACAGGCACACGTTCAAATAAAGAATATTAATATTATAAAACAATTGGTAATGCTAAACGAAGTATGTGCTAATACGTAAAGCAGATACTTACTAAGTAAATAAAGTTATTCTACTTCACATAGTAGGTACTACAACGGCAAAGTAGATACTACAATATTTACACTCTCCTTTGAAAGAATAATCTTGGTATTTAGAATTAATTATTACTGGAGGTGAGATTTTTAGGTCGTATAAAATCAAAAAAAGGTACCTAAAAAGGTTGTAAAAAAAGCGATTTTAGGTCCTATAAACACAAAAAAAAAGGTCCTATAAAAGTACTAAAACAAAGATTTTATACCTAAGCATTCTTAGATACCCACTGAAAATTTGTAATTTTCTTTGTAATTAAATTTGTAATTTTTAGGTTGCCACATTAGGTGAACTGCCACCACCAAGCAACAAATTCAAATTTAAAAAAAATAATAAAAAAAGTTTAATTTAGGTTAGGGGCGTCGTAAGGATGAGATTTTTTTTCTATTTAAACTGAAAATTAAAAAAAAGTTTCCAAAATGCTAAAATATGTCGTAAAAATGAAAAAAAGGTTGCCAAAATGCTAAAATAGGTCGTAAAAATTTAAAAATGACAAAAAAGGTAAAAAAATAAATAGGGCTTAAATAACGTAGTTTTTCATGAAACGAATTTTGGTACCAATAAAATAAAAATAGGACGTAAAATAAAAAAAAGGTAAAAACCTAAAAATCTCATCTCTAATTATTACACAATTTACCCGTAGCTCTAAAATTGAAGCATGTACTACGTTTAGTATCTTCGTAAATAAATTATATGAAAAAATGATGTTTCTGTTTACCATATTACATTATTTTTATTATCAGCTAGTACTCCTCAGCCGCCCTATTGCCTAACTCTGTGAACCAAAAGCCGCCATATTTAGCTCGGCCTATGGCCTCACATCCGACCCACCACTTTTTATGCAAGATGTGCCTTACAAATAAATAGAACTGACGTATAGCATAAATATTGCTCAATTGACGTGTTAACACTGTCTTGAGCATTTACAACTGACACTTCAGCTTTCACCGCTTGAAATTCCACTTTCTGTAGAATCTGGCAATTTTGAATATTAAAATAAATAATGTAACATGTTTTCAAGATTTTTTGCAATCTATTTCTTATCTTATTTGTTCACGTAAACTGCATCAAATTTTTGAAGAGTCTGGTCATTTTTATTTTTCCAAATTGGTGTCACTTTTTATCAAATAAATTTTGATAAAACCAGCTGTAGGCATTTCTTATCGTTAGTAAGATCTGTCTTTGATAATTTACAAGAATGATGGAATTCGGATAAATCCCCAAACTCTGCGGTTCTGTGACTTATTATTTATTTTTCTTGCCTAATTTTACAAAATTTTTGAATTAGCTACTTCGCCCTAACCCTACTTATCTACAGTAAAGAATACTTTACAAATTGAGCAGTACTTACTACAATACTGTAGTATTGTCTTTAGGTGCGCAAGTGTACTGTACTATGAAGTAGGTACTTCTTTTTGTACCATTAAAATTGACTTCTTATTATTAATTATTAATATTATGAATACCATTACTGTGTTGCCCTTAAAATTGTTGAATTTTTTTTTGGAATTTTCCGACTCATGCCACGATTAGCCCAGTTAAACTTATCTCTTCACGGCGGTAATAACGCGACCTTGCAAAATTTTATTCCAAATCATCTTGCAAACTCATTCAATAAATTTTGTAATTTTCCAAATTCTTTTTTTCAAAAAATATTAAAAAAAAAACACGCCAGCTTTTATAATGACTTTATTTTCTACGCATTCAAAAAAAATTCGTAATTATTACACCAAAAGAATCACTTTTTGTACACCAGTCAGTCAAACACTCGCTTTCACGCCCCTATAGTTTGAATGTATTAAAACTAATCCCCCACATCAGCTTTTCCAAACTAGACGATCCTTTTATTTAAAAGATAAAACATCAAGAACGTCAGTGCACGACTTTCAATAAATGAAACTTAAAATTTCCACTAATTCTTTACTAAAAAATAAATACACAAGAAAACTTTCAGCTTCAATTAAATTTTATTTCTCTTGCAAAAATTTATATAAAATCTCGCAATGCACAAAACCGCGATCTTCTAGCAACGTGGGTCGCTCGCGAGTCCTTCTCAAAAATTAAAAATTTCCCCACTTTCACGATTACACCAGGAGCGTCACCAATTTAAATTTTCAAAAATTAAAAATATAAAAATTGTCATCAACTAAATTTCTTCATCCCAAAAAATATACGACATCAAATATAAAACATAAACCCATTTCAAAATCTTGAATTGCAGTTCAACCAATAAACATGGCTAAACACAGGCTTTAAACTGTGGTTTAAATTAAACCACCAATAAAAAATTTATAGTTTCCTAACACTAACCTAAGCTCGATGGGTGGATTTCTCTTTTAACGGTCCACTAATAAAAAAAATTATCGTTTTCTAACACTAACCTAATAAAACCTAATAAAAAAATAATAATTATATATAAAATATAAATATATCTAATAATAACTTAATAAAAAAAGTTTCCTAACACTAACCTAAGCTCGATCGGTGAATCTCTCTTTTAACAGTAAAACACGAAAAAATGTTCGAACGAAAGCGACCAATATAAAATAAATAAAAATAAGGGCAAAGAGGGGTACAAATGAGTCAATTACACTTCTATGCATTTAAAAATGCGGTACCAAATTGAACTCCAATCAATAATTTGGCAACTTTTAACGGAGCCTTTCAGAGAAACTTTTGGGTTAAGAAACCGATTGTGGTATGTGAAGCTGTTAACGTAACCTAATAATAATCAAACGGGCAGATAGGCACGAAGAGAGGGGAGGGGGGGGGGGTTAAAAAAGCATTTTTCTCTCTCAATCTTGGAACCATTCAAATGAAATAGTAGTTGAACACTATATAAAACTGATCAAATAGTAATATTAACCTAAACTACTCAGAATATTAAACCTCTGACCCTCAAGAGTCAGATTACAAAAGATTATATGATCGAAGGAGGAATTTACAAACGCTGAAAATTCCAATTTAAATACATTTTTTAGCTATTCCAATAGAGAGCGAGAAAGCTGACGTTAGCGTCCTCTAGATTTAAAAAAATTTCATAATACTAGTTCATTTTTTTTAACAAGATAACCATACCCCCCCCCTAGAAACTTAGTTTCGTAATGTTAAAATCTTGTTACCTTAGTTATAGTTCCTTGACTAAGGTTTCCCACTGACATTTAATTTTTTTAATAAAGCTACAGAAAAAATTTTAAGACCCGCCGGCTTTCCAGCACTCGCCTTGCGAGTTGAGTGGTCTCAGAATATCTAAAACTCAGCGTTGCCAAAGTCTCTAAATTTATTTTCCCCTAAAATTTATTTTAAAAGTTGCCACGTTTTAGTAGAATTCCCCAGATTTTTTGAAATTGTTGATTTTGTTCACAAAATGTTTATTATTAAAAAAATAATTTATAAGTAGATTTCCTTTCTGATAATTTCTACATATGTACCCCCCCCCCTATTCTATAAATGTTTCATTATCGAATTGTTAAGAACCGTAAAGTTTGGTTTCCATTACTATTTAAGAGGTACCTAGTAGAGATAGCATGAAACTATATCGCACTCTGTTGCACTCATGGCGTGAGATGGGCAAAACAACCTTTGACGGCGGCGAAGTTTTTTCATAAACCATAAAAAATTTTAAAATTTTCTTTTGCTTTTTAGAATCTACATAGTTACCATTTGGCTGTAAAGAAAGATCAAACTATTTCGTTGAATACTTTAAAATTTACAGTAATTTAGAAATCACCGATAAAGATGGTCTTTTCTATACCGCTATATATTTTAAAGTTTTCAAGAAAATAGCTTGATCTTTCTTTACAGCAAGTGGTAACTATGTAGATTCTAAAAACCAAATAAAAATTTTAAATTTTTTTATGGTTTATGAAAAAACTTCGCCGCCGTCAAAGGTTGGTTCGCCCATCTCACGCCGTGAGTGCAACAGAGTGCGATATAGTTTCATGATCTATCTAGTGACTGTATTTCATGATTTCATGCAATCTCTACTAGGCCCTTCTTAATGCAATTCTGAGTGTAAACCAAACTTTAAGGTTCTTTTTGATAACGAAAAGTTACAGAAAAGGGGTCAAGTTAATTAAAAACAATTTTCCTCGGCCCTAGATAATTCCCCAGATCTGAGAAAAAATGCTCAGACCTGCCAACCCTGGCTTAAATGGTCTAATCTAAAATAACTAGAGCATATACCACGTTACCAGAGCTGTAAATATTATCAAAGTATTATTTTGGTATTATCAAATTTGAAAATAAAGAGTTTTAGTTCATCTGAAGTGCCTTAGAGGGCGCTCACAAAACGGCTACATTTGACAAGTAGTTTGTGAATTCTAACCTATATTTATATTTTATTTATATATATTTAACGTTTTAAATATTGCTTTTCACTTTTAAATAAATTATATAAGTTATATATTCGGAAGTCAATTTCTAAAAATGTAAAATTAACCTATAAAATCGTATGTCAAGGGTGCGTTCCACTTAAAGCCCACGACGACCGCAGCGTGGTCCCATGGTTCTTTGATTGGACTAAAGATCGAAAGCGGTTATTTGATTGGACTGACGAACGACCGTGGTCGTCGTGGTTTAAGTGGAACGCACCCCAATTCATTCGAAAGAGCGCCAAATGTAATTGAACTGGCCTGCGACATCTGTGAACTCTTTTACAAACCAAAATTTCTTTCAGAAAGTTGGAACAAAAATGCTTGACTTTCTCTATTTTTAGATTCTATTTATTTTGATATTATGTAAATTTACAAGGCAATCTATGTAAAGTTTTAAATACACTACTTGTAATTATGTAATGCTAGCTGGCACAGAAGACTAGAAGAGACATCTCTCATCATCATATTATATAATTTTATATATTAAGAGAACCAAAGAATTAATAACAGGGGATGGGTTGTAACCTATCTACCTTGGGTTGTAATTATGTAATTTTATGACAAAAAGGTAACAAAATTGATTAATCAGTTTGACAAACCGAAGTTTAGCTTATCTGAAAAAAATTTTCAAATAACTCATAAATATATACTTCTTTTGTAAATAAAATTTTGAAAATTCTCATCTTCAAGCAAAACAGTCAAAAATTATATCATCGAGCTAAAAAGTATTGCAAATCTTTTGGATTAATGTGCTAACAAGTGTAATTTTTTATACTTGACGGTTTTTGCCTGATGATGAGGCAATATTCGAAACATGCTTCAGAAGTAAATTGGAATTTGGAATTTTTTGGTATTTTTGTGGCAAAATTGTGCTATTTTACATTTATGCCCTTTTCTTCCTCATTTGCATGGCACCGTTAAAGATAAACCAACAAATCCAAAAGTGGTTAATGCTTTCGATTCCACTGGAATCCAAACCATGCATGACCTTACTGATATGTGCATTGATAAATGATGACTCATTTAAAAATGTAAGTTGCATTTTGAACAAAAAAGTGGGACTTTAGATCCAAATCATGAAAAATATTTTGGGTTCAATATTCAAATTCATTTTAATAAATTAAAAATCAAACTAAGTTGTAGGAATCCAATTTAAATCCCACTGCTATTGATAAATGAGTCACAAGAGTTCAAAAAGTAGATGTGATTTCATTAAAATTATTGAAAATACAAAATGGGTTTGACCTCTTCGATGGAAACAAGTGGTTTCGAGTGATTGAGTGTATCCGTTTGAACAACACCTTTAACGATAGTTTTCAGCTAAATGTAAATGGGAAAACTTTAACCTTACAATTTTTGAGAAATGATTACTTCGAAGTGAAAGCATCCAACGATAGGTTGTTGATCGACAGTGACTTTTCATAAAACCATATGGATCTCTAAACGGGTTCCAAAAAAATGTAGTTGCTGATAAGTTGGCCATGATGGCGGATGAGGTGAATGAGTAACAATTGAAAGGAATGCAAATAAATGGATGCAGGATGTCAATGATTAAATATCAATATCACTTCCTCAAGTTTTCTTTCCAATTTTCGGATTACATTAACACAACCTAACGCGAAAGTTGTCATTTAGCTCGGGTTCCAATTTGAAGATTACAATGCGGAAAAAATCAATAATTATTACCTACTTCGTGACGATGAGTAAACGAAGCAGTGAGTGGACGTAGATAAAAAATGTAGAAATTCGTGGAAAAGTGGAGAAAAAAAGTAAAATAAAACTTACTTGAACGCCAAGAGAAGTTTTGATATTCTTGGCAATCTCCTGACCTCTCGATTCATCTTCAAAAATGGACTTCAACGTTCCCAATTTCTCGGACAAACACAATCGGCAGCACGAATTAAAATTTCCCAATCTTCGTTCACTCATTTTGTCGCCAACGTTAATTTAACAATTCGACGATAAAATACATTCAATTATAGAGAAATTTCTACAAACCGTTGCAAAATTTGCCGATAATAAATTCACTTTATAACTGAACCTTTTAACAGAACAACGCCATGTCGAAAACGTCGACACTCGGCAGGCTAACCCATCCCCTCCACATCCAGATTCATCTTTTCCAAGCGTTGCAATGGAAGTCACCTACCAACCAAATGAAAGTTTCAAATCGGATTTCAAAATTCCAATCAACTCGCAACTCAAATGGAATATCAAATCTAAATTATTTAGATCCAAGTTTTTCCAAATATTTAATATTGCATTTGTTAATTTGGTTCAGGCATTTTTGTTCGTCGTTCGTATTTTGTTTCAAGAGAAAGGATTGTGTCGATCGTTCGACTCATTCAATGTTCATTCCTCAAATTAAACCGTCCTTGTAGATTTCCTAGTCCCAACGACTCGTCGATTCTAAACGCAAGGAACCATTTTGCGACCTTTTCAAGCACAAAGTCGAAATTTGTGGATTTTTTCACGAAAATTCCGTTAAAATTATTGCGCTAATTAAAATGTATTTAAGTCCCAAAAACCGTTATGGCTCGTAACCTTTTTCTGCCAGTTTTTAAATTCTTCAATTCCTATGGAATCCAAGCTTTCTCGATTAATTGTTTTGAAAAAATTGGATCGAGAATTTTGCTCGTTATTTCCTAATTAGAGCAAAATAATTTTTTTATGGCACGACACCAATCCAAGGTGCTTGAACGGTTCCGAACATTATTTCATCTGCCTACTCCGTTAGCAAAATAATGTGACTCATTTTCCACGTTTTTATTAAAAAAATTCAGTGCATCCAAGTAATTTAATGGAAGCGTGAAGATTATTCAAATTAAAGTATCGATACGATTTTATATTCCTTTCTATTTTATCAAGTCCATGGGTAAATGGGTCACCATAATGAGTAGAAGAAACGGCGATTGATAAAACCATCGAGATGAGCAAATTTTATAAAACTGGAACGTTTAGAAGAGAGCATCGCACTATCATCGTGCACGTCGGTTTTTGCATAATATAGCAAAGTAAAATTAGACTGTCGCCAACATTTTAGCGCGGAAAATGTTTTGAAGATCAAAATTTTTTTCTCTCTAAGCAAAAAATGCAACATCAACGGATGCAAAATTAGAAACAGTGCAAAATAAGACAAATCTGCTGTACATAGTATATCGAAGGGGCGTAGTACATTTCAAAAAATGATACACAGTAAACAGGCAGTAGGGGAAAGTGGTACACGGTGGAACGAAAACAAAATATATTTACATAGTATAACTAGGAGGTTTAGCCATGGTTCAGCAGCCTTCGGCCGCATTGAACTCTTTCGGTCTCACCTGTTCATAAAATTCTCGTTAAACATTCATGCGCGTCGCTAAATAATAACAATAAGAATCTCGTTAACCTATTCATGCGCATCACTAATTATAAAAAACGTGATATAATAATGAAATGATATAAAAATGGTAATCAACAGGTTTGAATCTTGATAAGAATATATTTAGTGATAATAAGATAATTCAGTTAAATTGCGTGTGAAAATCTTCCAATAAAAAATACTATTAAAAATAATCATAATCACCGTTATCTAATAAAATATTTACTTTTGTCCTTCGTCAGGGCCATTACCTAAACATTGGTCATGGAGAAGGGTTTTTCCAAAAAAAAAATTTTTTTCAATGACATGGGGGATAACTCCCCCCCTTTCTCCCAAAAACACCCTTTTTACCTAGAGTCCTGTCCTTCGTATTTATATCCAAATATTTATTTATTCGTATTTAAATTGACTGTGCGCGTGGCGACGATTACCCGCGTCCATCGATATCATTCCAGGTAAAACAACACTGATGCGCTCGATGGTAGTAACCACTCGTAACACCGGCTAGTCGACAAATTTTGTTGTTTTGTTTTATAAAAACGATGTAATTTTAAAGAGTTTTATTAAATTTTAGATTTACAATAAAAGTGGTACTATTTGGTTTCACAAAAATTCCATTGGACCAAAATTTTTTACAAACTAGAAAAGTGATTGAATATGAAGGTACTTTTGACATAAACCAAGAAACAAAACAATTTATTAAAATTGTTGCAATTGTAAGGAGATTTAGTTAAATTAAGAAAAAAAATGTCCAAGCGACATTTGGAGGATGTTAGCGCCCCTGGTCAACCACCCATTAAGAAAATTCAGTTCCCACCTCACCATTTCGGCCCCATAGCCACTTTGGAAGAAATGGACATCAAATTGTTACGATTTCAGAACAAAAAGTTGGCACAGGTTTGTAGGTTATGTTGTGTGTCATTGACTTCACTCAAAGTGAACTTTTCAGCGGATCGAGCAACGGTCTCGGACCGAAGTTGAATTAAGGCATCGGATTGAGCAGTTGGAAAAGAGACAAACGCAGGATGATGCTGTACTGAACGTTGTGAATCGGTACTGGAATCAACTTAACGAAGATATTCGTGTCTTGCTGCAGAGGTTCGATGCCGAAACATCGGATGAATCGGAAAATAAAAGTAAAAACTTGCACATCTTTCTTTATTATTTCTTATTGCTTTATGTAATTATAGATGAGAACGAGGCCACTACGTCCTTCTTGACGCAATTATCTACTTGGGATAAGGAAGAGTTGGACGAAAAACTTGCAAATCGGGTGCAGGTTTCTAAACGTGCCGTTGCCAAGGTTATTCAAGCTTTTGATAGGTTGATGCAAAGAAATGAGAAGATAACTATGGTTCTCAAAGGTGAATTAGAAGGGCGTAAGTGTATTTTAGTTACAATTTTTACGTTCTAGGTCAATTCTTTCTTCACGTCATTCAGAGATGCAGTGATTTTATATCTGCATGAGTCTTTCCTTTCTGCTCTGTTATAGCTTTTGCTTGCCAAATTTTTTTTTAGTTTATTTGTATATTCCAAACCATCATCTTCTGTCTATTTAGTCAATTCTCAAGAACTTCATCTCTGCTTTTTGCAATCTAATTTTTTGATTTGCAGTTCTCTTCCCCATAGATTAATACCGTATATACCATAATTGTTATTCTTGATACAATATGATAAAACATACTGAAAATTGTATTTTGTTTTAGTTGTATGGCCTAAAATATAACTATGGGTATAATCAAAATGGTCTTAAAAATTTTGTTTTATATCAAAAAATTTGAAAAAAAAAACATAAAATATTATCCTCAATAGTTTTTTTAGACTTTAAATAGTCTAACATACAAAATTTGTTTTTTTTAAGATATTGCTTTCCGTTGTAATGGATAAAGATGAAAATGGTATCATTCAAAAGATATGTGCTTTTCTCGTCTGATGATACCTATATTTCATATTTTTTCTTCCTTTTTCTTTTTAACGTAGCCCATTTTCTTTTAGAATAAGCTTTATCTTGCTGATGATTCAATGAATCCCGATTTTCTGCCCATCTGTTTTCAAGCAAGAATCGTTGATACCTTTTCATTTGCATGGTGTTTCTATTTGATTCATCCAATTTCTAGGCTATTTTTACTTTTGTAAACATTAAGATCAGTGCGAGGTAACTTTTTACTTCGGTTTTAGATTTTTTTTTTACCGTGTCTATTTGCCGAGCATTCTCTTGCCTGCGCTATCAAGAAGTTGCAGATTTTCTTGTTTATAATAATTATTGTTAAAAATACAAAAGCAAAATAAGCAGTTTTAAACAAGTCAGACCTGCTTTGCTTTTATGTAGTAAAGTAAGATTTTTGAAACAATGTCTGGAGTGTGTATGCATTTTTTTGGCTACAATTACAAGCAAACGCTTGTACGAATTGAGTTGAAATTTCGCACACAAGTTTGAAGAAACGGTCTAAACCTAAACAACTGATCAGATTTTGGTTTAAATCCTTCTGCGGGAATCTTTTTTTATTTTTGCAGACGCGAATAGATTAACGAGATTCCATTTGTCTTAAAAGTTTTCTTTTTAATAATGACAGAATACTGTATTTGAAATAGAAATTGATAAAATGTCTCAATGCGGTTGTGTTCATCTGATAAATGCTTAAAATCTTTTTTGACAAGCGTACAAAGTTCTTAATAATTTCCGACACCACGTGATGGCCGTAATCCTTGGAGTTTATAATATTACTCTCACTGCAATCGCACTGATGTTCAATTAATTAATTAACATCTTCTATCTTCTACAACTTTTGTTGAATTGAATGTTTCAATATTCAAGGTTTTTATTCTCTAAACATTTTTTACTTTTTTGTTACAATCTGTTTATTAAATCATATTTTTTACTGTTTCCTGTTAGGTTATAGACGTAATAGCATCAGAAAAGCTTAGAAAACATTATTTTAAATGTACTAGAAAGTCCAACGGCTTTGTTGACCTCTTTTGAGTGTAACTCGTTTATAAAATTCTCGTTAATCCATTCACAAAGTCTGCACCTGTCATTTTTTTGAGGTGATATCTCACACTATGAATTTCTTTGCTTGTCTTTATCCTGGTGTTTTTTTCCAGAGAGTTTCTTTGCTCTCTGCCTCTTATTTTTGGACCTCCAGCCCCCTGTGTGCTTTGGTTAGCCCACAGAATGGTTCAGGTCCAGTTGGGGGCGTTCTTAAGCTTGATCTAGCTAGTTTATCCGCTATTTCATTACCCTCAATTTCCTCTTGACCTGGTACCCAGCGTAGGGCAATTTTGTTGCCAATTGCCAGTTTCTTGAGAGATTGTTGACATTCCCATGTAGACAAGGATTCAAAGCTATTTGCTTCGAGTGCCTTTATCGCAGCTTAGTTGTTTGACATTATATTGATCTGCTTGCCCTTTAAATTTCTCCAAAGACATTCATGGGCATACAGTTCAATTGCAAGTAATTCAGCTTTAATAATTGTGGGATAGGTTACTAAGACTATAGATGCCGAGTAATTTGGGCCATGTATGCCTATGCCTGTTCCCTGGTCAATTTTTGATCCATCTGTGTACCAGTTGGAGGATTTGTTATTTGAATGTATTATTTGGCTTATAGCCGTATTGCAGTCCCGAATAACAACCTCAAACGGCTTCGGAACATCAAAAGTTTTTGGAATGATATCCAAAGGTTTTTCAAACAGATCTGGTTACATCCAGAGTTACCCCCAGATATTTTACCTCATCTGAAAAACGTATTGAAGAGCCTTTAAGCGTTGATTGAAAAATACCCTGTAGGGTATTTCAGAAGAAGCAAAACTAACGCCATCTACATGTCGACACATTTCTATGGCACGTATTTGTTCATAAGGCTGCATATCTTGTTATTTTTCAATCAACGCTTTAAGCTCATCTTTCTACGTCTAGTGAATGGAACTATGATGGTTTTTGAAGGATTTACTGTAAGTTCCTTCTCTTCGCTCCAGTCTTTTATTTTGTTTAGGGCAGTTTGTATTAGGCTTGAGATTATGCCGTCATGTTTGCCCCTAATTATAATGACAATGTCATCCGCATATCCTAATACGCAGAATTCCTCGTCAGTTAATTTCTTTAGTAGGTCGTTCACTACAATGGATCCCAGGAGAGGTGATAATACCCCACCTTGTGGGCATCCCCTCACTGTAGCCATCAAGATTTTGGACGGTTTAAAGAAGCCGTTACTATATATAACTAATAGTTATATTATACTACTATTATATTTTAAGCATTGCCTCTAACCAGGTTATCGTCTTTATAGATTCAATCGAGGTGTTGTTAAAGGCACCCCTCTATATCTACAATAACCCCGACTGCGATTTCTTTTGCTTCGAGAGATTTTTCAATTTCTCTTACAAAGTGGTGAAGTGCATCCACTGTGGATTTTCCTGATTGGTAGGCAAATTGTATTATATAAAGCGGTATCCCTTTGAGATTTTCGTCTCTAATATAATTATCAACAATTTTCTCCATTGATTTTAGGAGAAAGGAAGTTAGGCTTTACATTTATTAGGTAGCTTGCTAGACTAATCTTCAAATGTGCCTGTAGCCCTGTATTTTGTTAATGGTGGAAATTCATCAACTTAGGGGGACCGCCGGTTTTTTTTTGCTTTCTCTCTCGTACTCGTACGAGACACTGTCACTATCTATGACGGTAGTGTCAGACTTTCACTGACTAAATCCTCTCCCATGACTCCCCTTTGCCTTACGGTTTTGCCTTTCGGCATTTGCTTTTATAGCCAGGGGGTTAATCGTCGTGTGATCGTTCTTCTACGTTTCTTGTTCCTGTTTAGGGCAAACACGGAGACAAGCACGGAGACTTTGTTATAAAAAGTTTGGCTTAAAATAATTTTGGCACAAACGATTTAGACTATTTTGGATTGTAAATTTGGGGGGAGAAAGATATGCACTTATATTATACTACTCTCACTGTAATCGCACTGATACGATGTTTAATTCATTTATAAAATATCCATACTCTAAATCAGCGGTCGGCAACCTTTTGTTATAAGAGGGCCAAATATTTTACGTGATGATTAGTACGGGCCGCACTTCTTAGAAAATCCACTAAAAATGAGCTTTTTTTTATGCAAATTCATCAAAAAGAGCCGCAAAAAGGGCCGCACCAAGACGTCTCGCGGGCCGCAGGTTGCCGACCCCTGCTCTAAATGGTTAGGAAAAACTATTCTAAATATATTTAAAAAAAAAGATCATGTTTGCTTGTCACTTTGTTTGCTGTACACTCTAGACTAGAACCTTTGACCAATTTGTACCAAATTATGCATACTTATTCAGTAGGATTCAGGTTAGGTTTTTGTGCAAAATTTAAGATTCGCGAAATTAGCGAAAGAATTCAGAAGTAAAAAGATGGACCAATCAGGAGAGGTTTTTTTAGCTTGGGTAAAATTTTACCTAGTAAATAGGAAAGTCATCAGATTTTTAACGATAATTAGAGAGTAAAATAAAGTGCCGAGTATCTACAGAGGCAGAAAATAATTTCTTTTGATTGATACCATTTTAATTCTTATCATCATCATCATGAATATAAAAGGCCAGCACGCTGCTCTTCCAATGTGTCATTTTTTTACGACACGACTTTGATTAGTTGTGGAATTTGAATTAATTTTGTTCCAGAGGGCAAAATATTAACCAGAAGAATTTTTTAAGACGTTTCTTTTACTATTATTTCATCAATTTGAACAAAATCTTTTACAGAATTACCACCAGATTATTACTTAAAAGTGGGTGAAAGATATTTTTCCAACATTAGTTTACAAGGCGGGCAATGTCTACACAGAGTTCTCCTATATGATTCCACAAAGGCGGTTTCTTGTCCGCTGTTCTGCATTTTATAGTCTTTGTTCAACTATACCAAAACAAACCATTGACTCATCCCCTCCTCTCCTATAAAATAAGATAGTATTGGTCCATTGAAAGGTTGCAATATTAATGGGAGCTAAAGCAGTGTTGTCTTCTGGATGTGGTATCCATTCTAACGCTGTTATAGGAAATCGGTCAATTATTCTCTATATATGTTGTTAAGTTATTAAACTTCTTCGTTTTGTAGAAAACAATAATAGTATTTGTGCACCATTTCCAGAGGAAGCTCCATCAATCGATGAAGTGATAAGAAATACAAACATAGAACTACAAGCAGAAAATCGAAACTTACAAGAATTAAATACAACTTTACACGAAAAATATCACACTAATAGTCTGAAAATGTCTGAACTTCAAGATTCAATTACGGCTAAAGAAACCGAAACTGCAGAGTTAAAAAATCAAATAGAAAATTTACAGTATGAACTTGAAAGTGTGCGAAGTCGTAATGATAAACTTGAAAATCATTTAGCAGAAGCAATTGAAAAACTGAAAGCTTTTAAAGACATCCAGGTGACGACCCAAGAACCAGATCCACAAGCACCAGCAAAATCCACCATTCCATCGAGCGTTCCTCAGGCTAAACTGGAAGACTTAACTAAGGAAGTTGAAGAATGGAGGGAGCTAGCCAACAATCGTTTACAAGAATTAGATAAATTGCATCAAATGCATAGGGAAACATTGAAAGAAGTGGAAAAATTGAAAATGGACGTAAGTTTTTTTTCCTATTTTTTTTTTAACTTTGTCTTACTTAAACCATTTTCAGATTCGTCAATTGCCTGAAAGTGTAATAGTTGAAACAACTGAATATAAGTGTCTACAGTCACAATTTTCTGTACTTTATAATGAATCTATGCAGTTGAAAACTCAGTTAGATGAGGCTCGACAACAACTTCAATCCAGCAAGAATGCACATTTGAGAAATATCGAATTAATGGAGGTTTGTTTTTCGTCAAAACACATTTTAAATGGGAGTTTAATTAAGATTTTAATTACAGAGCGAGGAATTGATGGCCCAAAAGAAATTGCGACAAGAGGTGATGCAACTTGAAGATTTGTTGGCTCAATTACGTAAAGAGTATGAAATGCTACGGATCGAATTTGAACAAAACCTTGCGGCAAATGAACAAACGGGACCAATTAACAGAGAAATGCGACATTTAATTACATCACTACAGAACAACACTCAACAACTGAAAGGAGAAGTTCACCGATATAAACGGAAGTATAAGGAATCAAACACTGAAACGTCAAAGGTATGTAAGAGGAATCCTCATTTTATATTTTAAGAAGATTTATTTCTTCCGAGGTGGAGAAGGGAAAAGTGTTCTGCAAAGTAGTCACTTGACGCATATAAATGATTATTTTTGTAGTAAACGGTATTCGATATGAAATCATTTATACACACGTTTCTAAGGTGCATTTATTAATTAGTTATCAATAAATTTTCTTTATCATCTATTCAACAAAATCTATAACTTTTAACTTTCTATAAAACTAATTTTAATTAATTGTGCGTTTTTGATATAAAATCACTAATTAACATCATCAAAATGCTATCAAAACCAATTAAGAATTATATCATGACTTTCGGAAAGTTTACTTTTTTCTATCTATAATCAATTTTGAGCTGTTAATGAACAGGTGAAAAATATGGGTATCTCTACCATATGTCACACGGTATAAAATTCTTTGTGGCAATACCTCCAACTGACAACATATTTTTACTTTATTTGATTTTCAGTTAAGAAAGGAAGTGACAGATTTAAATGCTAAAATAACGCAACAGCAAAGTGTGGTGCAAGACAGTAAAGAAAATATTAAAATGGAAATCAAAGAGGAGGAAAACGCAAGTGGTGATTCTTGTATGCAAGTAAAAGAAGAACCAGGTTGTGCTCCTGTTAAGAAGGAAACAGACGAAGAAGCACAGGTTTGTTTTCTACTTCTGTTTGTTTTATATTTTATTGATTTGATTTTTTTAGCCTGCAGTAGAACAGGAAGACGATAAAGATAAAGTTGCTGGTGCTAGTTTATCTCCCAATTCTAAGAAGGATGGAGCGGTTAAACAAGAAAAAGGTGTGGTGAAGAAAGATCCAAATGTCAAAACGGAAAAGGATCATCGTGAAGTGCAAAGAGCAAAGGAAGCCAAAATTGCCGACAACGACATCATAAGGGATTTGAGAGCTCAATTGAAGTAAGTAGTTTTGGTGTTTTTAGAATCTTGGTTTGCTATTTGAAAAATTTTAGGAAAGCATTAAATGAACAAAAAGAAATGAAGTTATTACTGGACATGTATAAAGGTGTGAGCAAGGAACAAAGAGAAAAGGTGCAGTTGATGGCAACGGAAAAGAAATTAAAAAGTGAAGTTGAAGAAACAAGAAACCAACTTAAAAAGTTGCAGGTATAGTTTCTGGAAATTTTGTTTCTTACCGGTTGATTTGCAATTTATTTCTTTTAGTTTTATTATCAAGAAAGTAAGAGGGAGGAGCGAAAAAAATTGGCCGATGATGAAGCTCTTCGTAAAATCAAACAACTAGAAGAGCAAAAATACGAGTTACAAAAACAAGTGCAATCTCAGAAACCGGCCGAAGGTAATTGGTCAAATCACCCCGCCGTTCATCAAATGAGGCCTTTCGTTGGTTCCATGGAAGAAGAAGCTCTCTTGAACGAAATGGAAGTCACGGGACAAGCGTTCGAAGACATGCAAGAACAGAATTCGAGGTTAATTCAACAATTGCGTGAGAAGGATGACGCGAATTTTAAACTCATGACTGAAAGGATTAAATCAAATCAGTTACACAAGTTGGCCCGGGAAGAGAAGGACGTTCTGAAAGAACAAGTAGGGACTTTGACAACGCAAGTGGATTCTGCTAATGCCGTGGTGCGAAAATTAGAAGAAAAAGAGAGAATCTTGCAAAATACACTTTCTACCAATGAAAAGGAGCTTTCATTGAGACAACAGGCTATGGAAATGCACAAACGAAAAGCTATCGAATCAGCACAGTCTGCGGCAGATCTGAAGCTACATTTAGGTGAGCATTTTTCAAGATTATTTTGGTTTAGATTATTTTAAGTTAGCCATTAAAAAAAATAATTTGTTTTGTTTAGAAAAATATCACGCACAGATGAAGGAAGCTCAACAAGTTGTAGCAGAAAAAACGAGTTCGTTAGAGGCGGAGGCTTACAAAACGAAACGTTTACAAGAAGAAATAGCCCAAATGAAACGTAAAGTGGAACGAATGAAGAAAATGGAAATGGCGGGTACAACACTGGACGAAGTGATGATGGAAGAAATACGTGAGTACAAAGAAACATTAACTTGTCCATCGTGCAAAGTTAAACGAAAAGACGCTGTATTGTCGAAATGTTTCCATGTATTTTGTTATGACTGTCTTAAAACGCGTTATGAAACCAGACAGAGAAAGTGTCCCAAGTGTAATTGTGCTTTTGGTGCAAATGATTATCATCGTTTGTATTTGTCAAATTAAGTATATTTTAAGTTATTTATATTATTCTACCTTAATATGTTGTATGTGTAGATCGGTAGTTTTGTTTAAGTGTTTGCTCTCATTGTTGAACTTATCGGACTAAATTTAAATAATAAAATTATTAATTATACGCCAATGAAAACTGTTCTGTGATTTTTTAACCTGACTTGGAATCTGTGGAATACTCGGGACTTCCAAAATTAGTAGTGATTTCATCGTTTTTGCGCAGTGGGTATACAGGTGAGTGTCAATTTTTGTACTAAGTGACAAAAACGACAATTGGTTTTTAATTGATCAGTAGCCGATTTCCAATCAGGTGTACGAGACGCGCGCTTGTGGCCTCAAAAATAAAAAGAAATATTTTATTTAATTATTAAAAACGTGAGCTATAGGGATATAAAATTACAAAAACTACCCCCTTTTTACTTACAATTTTTTCACTATTTTTGTAGTATTCGAAAGTTTACAGCAATATTTTTACCAAGTTTTAAAAGTTTTAAATATAAATTTAATTATTTATTTCCCCTTCAAAGCCACCCCCAATCTTGGAATTTTTCTAATATTCACAAATTCAACAAGGTGCATGTGCCCTCCTCCTATTTTGAATAAAAAATGTTTACGCAAAAATTATTTTCGTTTGTACTACTCAAATAGATTTGAGATTTTGAAGAAAAACATCAATGACACTGACGCACATGATTGGATTAAAGAGATTTCCGGTAACATTACCGTCTAATTTTCTAATTTTAACTAAGCAAATTCAAAACTTAAAATCACTCAAAATAAAGTTTTCCAAAATAATAAAAAAAAATCAATTGTTAAATTTACAATATCGTCTGCTCACACTAGCCTAGTCTAAATCAATCGTACGGTGACTATCAGCCGGTCTTGCGCTCTTTTAAAATTATTTCACAACTTTATGAATTTCTTTTGATGAAAATAATCCAAAATTTTTTTTTTCTCTTAATAAAAAACAAAAAGGAAACAACGCACACTTTTTCTACTAATTTTATTTTCCTGCTGTCGATCACGTAAGTGTATCTTATGTGCATGGCTACACCTATTTTCAATACTCGAAAACAATTAAATTTTACACTATTATATCAATCATCAAAAATAAAACACAACCTTGCAACTTGGAAGGTCGCACACCCTCTTCTCTCTCCCATTCAAAAACATGGCTATCTTATCAAATTTATAAAATTACCAAAATTTACAAAATACTACAGGGTCAGTCAAAAATAATACGACAATATCCAGGATGAAGTTCAAAATATTTTAAATCGTTTGTGCAGATATTATTTTGTTTGTACCCAAATGGTTTTCGAGAAATTTCAAAAATTGGCTGAGAAAAAAAAAAATTTTACCAGCCCACCCTCGTTGATTTAATTTATGAAATTTCTCGAAAACTTTTTGTACAAACGATTTCGACTATTTTGGATTCGAAATTGGGGGGGGGGGGGTAAGAGCTGGGGATATGCACTTGGTTAAAAGGTTAACTACAAAATTTTGCGCCTCTCTTTTGCATATGAAGCTCTCGCGCCTCCCAGTTTGGAAATTGCTGGGGTAGTGAAAATATTTAGAGGGCGGCCTCAAAATTGAATTTTGCCTGTAGTCTCTCATGAGCTAAATCCGCCACCATACATCAATATTATTTGGCTGTAATTTAATTATTAAAATTCGAGGTTTTAAAATCTAATTGATAACATTAAACTGAAGATGACCGAACATCAAATATCGATTAATTTAGGCAATAATCGATTGTAAAGTTTTGATATTTAAAGTTTGCTTATCCGCATTGTTTTGACGTACTTATTAACATGAGCAGATTCGACGCGTCACTTTTGGAAATTTAAGTGGGAATTTCTGATGCGTATGTGACATTGAGCCTGACTTGGAAAAGTGAATTAAAAGTGGAAAGGGGGTATGTTGTTGATGGTAAGTGCTCTTGACGTAAATACTCGGAACTACCGCATTTGACGTTTACTTACAAGAGCCTATACTATACTCGCATTATGTTTGAAGTTTTTGACCAATTTTGGCCAAATATCATGATTCATTAAATTTTTGGTTTATATTTGTTGTTTACACTCTCAACTACCATAATTTCAATAGAAAATTTTTAAATTCGTCGGTCCGGTTAGCGTGCTTATCTCAAATTTGACAATATGACAGCATCAATCAATCAATCAATCTGCATTAAAATGCTATCAGCAAGAACCTCAACTGAACTACAATTTGCAAATAACTCGACTTTAATTTTTACATATTTTACTTAATTCCGTTGACTGAACTTGAGTCTCTTGTTAGAGATTAAAAAAGCGATATGGTTCTTTTTTAAATGGATTTTTGGAAATTGGCGCAGTGGAATTTAACACGTTGAATGCCACGGTAATTTGATATGGCTTGTCCGTCTGGCCACAATGAATTTCTCAATATGTGCTGCATATTTTGATGAAATATTATTTACAATATGTAACAGTTAATTTTTGTAATAATTCGTGACGCATTTAATTCACTGAGGTCACCGGCAACCTTCACGGTGCTAAAAGGCACTGTTATTTTATTTATTCTGTATATATAATTTTTTATGTGTTTTTAATAATCTTGGCTTCGCCGGTCACCGGTGACCCCCATGGCATTCAACGTGTTAACAAAAGTTAGTAAATGCTCCTACTTTGTAGTATCTGTTATGTTTTTCTGGTTGGCACATAAATGAGGTCAAAAAGATTGTGAGACCTTGAACCTCATTTAAAATTTATTGGACATTCATTTCTTGGTCACTTTCAAAAATTAAAAGTTACTCAAATCAAACAAATAACTTTAGAAAATCACCTTTATGAACTTTGAAAAAGCAAAAACAGGAAATAAATTGTTATAATATTAAACTTTTTTTCTAAGAATGCATATCCCATCTAAGGTAGGAGCCAATTGAACGAACTGATCGGTTGCCAATTCAGCTCTTTCTCCGGCACTTAATAATACTGGTGTGGTATGAGTATGAATCCCCGCTATTGTTTTTGGAGTTCCAGCCTTTCCAACCGTATCAACTGCTTGGCCGACTCTAACGGTTACCGGAAGCTGCTGCATGTCTTCATCGAGCGTTAGCAACCATCTGGGATACATAGCTGCAGCTAAAGAGTACAGTAAGTAATGATTTCTTCCTAATATAAGACTATGAGTATCCAAGAGGGACACCAGCGGTATTAACAATCCTGAAAATGACATTGAATAATAGAAAAATATGGATCGAAGAGAGTTTGTTCCACTCACCTGCCATAGAACAGTTGTCTAATAATTGCCTATCCGTATGAAGGGGACTAAGAGTTAGTGTTCCCTTGCCCAAATGAGCTAAACCTTGCGCCAACCTTACCATAAACAATTGAGCGGGATTTCGCATATGATAAACTGCAAGTTGGCGTAAACCTGCCGATAAGCGAGCGTTATTAGTTCCAGCTCCGACAATACCCAAACAAAATATTGCGTTGCAAGATGTTTCATCGTCGGCATCGTGTGCATATTTGGTCAAAACATCGATTACTTGCAAATGAGGTCTCGAAGTTGACGTAATAGCAATAGCCAACGGCATAGCTCTTCGTACGGCCAAATCACCGTAGCGACCCATGTTTCCCAAAATCCTCACACACATTTCGTTACCGGTTTCTTCCCCCATACACACAACACCTACTCCTAAAGCAGCAACCGCTTGGGTTATACCAGGATCCCAATCGCGTTTTGGCTTTTTCTTATCTTTTTCTTTTGTATGTACTAGGGTGGGTTTATCTTTCACTACGATTGGTTCTTTAGGTACAGGTACTGGTTCCTCCAGTACTATACGATTACTAACAAAACGCAACAACTCTTGAATGATTAAGACGTCACCTGTACCAGCGTAAGCGCATAGTTGGACCAAACACTTGGCAGTCGATCTAAACGGTTCAGGAAACACTTCCAAAGCAACTATCGGCGTGGAACACGCCTCGCGACATCCCATGTAACAAAACCCAAATCCTAAAACTACTAATCGCATATAGTAAGACTTCAACGCTTCCGATTCTCTGGCATCAACCAATTTCGATAAAATAGCGTTAGAAACTTCCGGATTACAAGTTCCAACCGCTATTAAACCACTAGCCAAACTATTTATTGCTAACGTTTCTGCTCCAACAGCGTTCTCAATAGCTGGAATTAAAAGTTCCAGCACGTCCTTTCGATTCGTTCCAACGTAAGCCAATCCCAATCCAAAAACTGCTCCAATTTGTAAAATCCTGTTAGGGTTGCTAACAAAATCGGCTAATAGAGCTAAAGCTGGTTCACAATCATTTTTAATACGACAGTTCACGATTCCCAACGCTAAAAGAGCTCCAGCTTCGATATGTTCATCGCTGGTGTAGAGATATTTATCGATCGGCGTAAGTCCTCCATCGACGTCCCATAGGTGAAGTAAACCCAACGAAGCAGTTGCACTTAGCATCCCATGGTCTTTGTTACGGTAAATCCACTTGTTGCCATTTTCTGTCGTTAAAAGTTTATCGGAACTAAATCCAGCGTTTACAAAACCATTAACAAAAGAGGACGCTAAATTTTGACGTGCACTATCCATATTTTCACCTAAAATTGAAGGCCGCAATGGAATTGGTTCCAACCAACTTTTGTATACTTCTTCCGGTGTTTTAGGTTCCATAACGTCTAACTGTAACAATCAAGTTTTGTACTTTTGGAAAAATTTGGTTGGATTATGATGGTCACCTCACGTCCAAGCATTTGAAAGTAAGTGTTGAGGTGTGAGTTTGCCAAAATGTTTACGATTACTTCACGATCGATGACGTTTTTATCGAGTTCCACGGGATATAATTGTCGGGCTGCAATAAAAGCCATTTGTCGTAATTCGACCCTGTAATGAGAAATTTTAGTGGATTGTGTGAATAATCTTTGTAATCTTAATTTCTGTTTATTTTTGTACTATGACTTACCCATCTTTACATTCTGCGAAAAGCTTATTGACCAAATTTTTGTCATTCAGCTGTATTGCACATATCAACGCTTGAGTGTTTTGTCCAAACTTAACATACTGATCGGTCACCAATCTTAAAATTTTGTCGCTCTCCGTTTCTTCTACATATTTGGTACACGAGGATAAATACAAACAAATCCGTGGATAAGAGCCTTTATCGATGTGGTTCACCAGTAATTCCAATTTGTCTATTTCCATTAACATATCGCATGCCTGAATTTCGGCATTGTGAGAACAATCGAAAGTGATTATATCTTTGACGAGGGGCATCAAGACGGTAGACGATTTCAAACATAGCCCCCACTCTTCGACGATTTCGCTTTCGAGCTGACGAATATATTCGTGTCCCCAGTCTCCGATGTTTTGCATAGTACCTATACATGCAATATATTTAGATAAAAATTACCCGAGGAATCGCCTGGTGTCTCATCAGTATACAAGTAAACAAGTTTTTGAAACTCATTACGCTTAGAAATTATCCGGGTAAGTTCTGAAGGGAATTTGGAAATGAATGGTGGGTAAATTTGAAAGTTGATTGCAATATTACGTTATAAGTATTAATGATTATTTTTTACCACAAACTTGAAAGTTTTCTCTGGTTAATTCTTATAAACTTGACCTTATTTCGTCAGCCCTAAACCAATTTTGTTATGAGAGCACGGTAGAAGTTTGACACGGACTGAATTTTTGGGCAACTCGAGGAAAATAATATTTTAAAATACCTTGTAAACAAAATGTGAGACAATCGCGTTGCTTTTTGGCAGTATCACCTCCAGTAGGGCCCATAGCAAGAACTGAAATTATATCAGCGCACTGTTTTTTTACTTTTGGGTCAGTAATATTCTCGTAGGCTGCTTTAAATGTATTGTAATGTGGTGCAAGGTATTTTAGGGGTTTGGGAACAGACGTCATGGATGTCGTAGAAGTTCTGATAATTAATTTGAGCATCTCCAATGCAGGTGGAATCATTTTGATATCATGGTCCTTACAGGAAAAATTTTCATTTAACCAAAATTTAATAAACATGGGCTAACATACCTTTATGTTATCGACCAGGAGGTTCAATTCATCTTTAAGTTCTTTGTCGTCTTCAGACTAATAAAAAATTGTAAATATTTGGAAATAAAAATTGCCTGATGATTGATTACCTCTTGAGTTGTCATTATATTGCAAGTTTTATCTTCGTTAATAAATATTTTTGGAATTAATTGATAGAAAACTTGACATTATGTTTCAATTTGTTGTTTTTGGCCAACTTGAAATAAGATTAGTGATTTTAGATGAAGCTAATTATTGAATTTTTCCGCTCTGGCATCAATATATCGGGTCCATGAAATAACAGAACATGAAAGAACAGAACACGAAAGAACAGAACATGAAAAAACAGAACAACCAAAAACAGAACGGTGAAAAATCAGAACTTTGAAAAAAAAATAAAAGAACATTGACAAATAAGAAAATTGACAAAAGAGAACTCTGAAAAAACAGAACACTGAAATAAAAGAACGTTGACAAAAGAGAACATCGACAAAAGAGAACTCTGAAAAATGAGAACAAAATTTTTTTTTAAATTTATTAATAAAAAAAGGCTATTAAGACCTTAAGAAAGCCTTACATTTAGTCGAAAAGTAAACTCTGCATCTCCACGTGATTACTCCACTTTCGTTCTCTTTGTACTTGGTATATTCATATCCGATGCAAAAGAACTCTATTTCCTTTCTGCGTAAGTGAATATTCCATTGTCAAATCGATGAAGCTCGTTCGAAGAAATATTTTTTTTGGATAGTTTTCTATTTATTAAATTTTCATAATTTGTCTAATCTAATCCAATCTTACTGGCTTTAATGGAATACCAAATCGGGGGTAGCAAAAGTTGCTCTTTTTCGTGCCACTCTAAACCAGTGAAAGCTTAAAGGTGGGAGTGCTCCCCCTCAGCGGGAACCGCTGTCGTGAGTTCGTTGGGTATGGTTGCCTGCCTAGTCCCAACAATCGTAAAGAAGTGCTCACCGTTTTCCCTTCAGCCACTACGGTAGACTTAAGGGGTACTAAGAGCCGCACGTCCCGATTAGTTCCTCACGGGGGGGGGGGGCAACTGCGACCTACCCGAGCTTTTT
This sequence comes from Rhagonycha fulva, assembly GCA_905340355.1. Taxonomy (NCBI): domain Eukaryota; kingdom Metazoa; phylum Arthropoda; class Insecta; order Coleoptera; family Cantharidae; genus Rhagonycha; species Rhagonycha fulva. The sequence goes on from HG996559.1 coordinate 10,665,741, forward strand.
ATCAAATTAACATTTTATCAAGTATTTTATCAAATTAACATTGATAATTCTTGTACAAATAAGTTTCAATTTTCATAATTAATACAACCTGAACATCAGCAAACCTTAAAATATATCCAAGCAGTTGTTATTTTATATTGATTAATTTTCAATGCTATTTCGCGATGTCTTTCCGAGACGGTCGAAGAATAATAGTCACGTGAGTTGACTACGAACGCTCAATACCCGATTAAAATCCGGGTGAAGTTACAACTTTATTCTGGCCGTCTTGCTGGTCCTCCAGTTTGGGGGTTTTACGACGGGCTGGCTCCTAGTCGTAGGTAAAAAATATAAAATGCTTATAAAACCAAACAGCGCTTGGCGATGTTTGGGAATCGGAAAACATCGTAGAGCGTTACAAAAATCGAATAATTAATTTCATTTTTTTTATTTTGAGAGCTGAATTTTGAGGTCCCCCTTGATTTTTAGGCCTATTTGGAAATCCGCCACTGACAGGAAATTCAAAAATTTTTAAATTCTACTACTGACTTTCAAGTAAAATTATTTTTTAGGTATGTGGATGTAATGTTAGGTGTTAGTGTTTGTAATGTTAGATGGATTTAACAATTATGCCACTGGTATTTTTGCCTAAACTGTGTCGTGGAAGAAAAAAGTTTTTCATTTAAAACAAAAAAACCTAACCGAGGTTATTAATTAAGGATATCCTTACATTTTCTCCGAAAAGCCCTGAAGATGGACTAATTAAAGTTTAAAGTCCGAAACGTCGGCAATACAAATTATTGTTTCAATGACCTATTCCCAACTATTAATTATTAATTTACAATCTTAATGTACCGACCAATAATAGAGGTACTTAATTTTATTGCAATGACCAATACGATGTATGTACTTATTAACAGCTTTTCATACAAAAAAAATTAAATAAAATAATTTTATTTTGAGGCCCCTTGGATTTTCGAGGCCCGAAGCGCGCGCTTCCTGGGCCTAATGGGAAATCCGCCACTGATTAAAACAATAAGTTACGAAGTAGCTAATTTGAAACCATTTTTGAATTAATTTTATCGTTGTCACCTTGATATTTTACCGGTATTGCTATGATTTCTATTGGTGTTCATCACTACCTTCTACGGGGAGGATGAGGAAAAATTGTAATACAGTCATCCTAATAGATGTGAAGAATGCCTTCAATGTGGCCAGCTAGGGGATGACACTATGATTAACTTAAACAGAAGAAAAGTATCTATATACTTAAAACTTTGGGGAGTTATTTGATAGTGAACCTTGACTCGAAGATATTAAAAAGGGGGTAGAGGGGATTAACTTGTAACATAATTGTCTAAAAATTTTGAAACTATGTATTATGCCAATTTGTTAATGTTAAACTTGTGAACATTGTAAAAATAGTGACAAAATTTAAAGCGCTTGGGGGGGGGTATAATAATTTTTTTTTTATTTTACAAGTAAAATCGAGAAGAGGTTCGGAGATGAATCAACAAATTTTTTAATAATAATTTATTTATTTACAGTAGAATTAATTATTACAATTTATTGATTCAAAAATGTCATTAAGCACCAACTATTTTACAGCAACTACTGAAACTGAAATAGGAAGTCATTCAAAATCACATGAAAACGTTTAACTTCGAAATGTGAACACTTAGAATGTTTACCCTTTTTTAATCGATTTAAAATTAATTTTTTAAGTAGTGGACGTGTTTTTTTATCGCATGGCAAACAGATCAGCCTTTTTGGTAGTAATTATTTACAATATAAAAAATTACGTGCATAATAATTGTACAAAATTACGAAATTATACAAAAAATCACAATAGCAAATTTAAATATTAACAAAACAATTCAAACGATTGTTATTTTTATGGTCAATAAATTAGGCTGTGCTGTTTATTGGCGTAGGAATTTCTAAATTATTAACCGTTTTTAGTAGTGAGCCATTGGCGTTACAATCGGATGGATTGACTACTGGTAAGGACGAAGCACTTTGGAAACTCGTTTCTTCTAAATCTCTTTGAAGCTTAACTAAGGGTGGGAATTGTTGAACTATGCTTTGCATGCTGTGTAATATCTGTAAACAAATTAAGTCAACCAGGTCATTTTGCATCAATTCACACTTACCTCTAAAGCTCCATCAATTGCTTCATACAATTTTTTTGCTTCAGTTATAGCTTCCTTCCAATTGTCTGACAAAACTTCCCTGCTATCTAAAAATTCTCCTTTCAATTCCATCAGTTGTTTCTCTTTTTCTACTAATTTTTCTTTTAAAAATGGAATCTAAAATTAAACTGCTGTTATTATCAAGTTGCTACCACACTCCCGAAAACTTACCTCTTTTTGCGCTGCAATAATTTTGGCTAACAGCTCCTTGGAAGGCAATTCTCCAGTCTCTTCCCATTTATTAAGGAATTCGTCAGTTTCTTCCTGAGTCTTTTTCAATTGCAACTCCGATTTTTGACAAGCCGTTGATAAAGCACACACATCTTCGCTTAATCTCTAAAACCGTCCAATTAGATACCAAAATCAATTATTGAAAAAATTGTTACCTCAATTTCTTTCCTATAATGGTTAATTTCCGACTTGAGATCATCGATTTCGTTATTTTTCCTACTATTTTGTTGCAGCAACTCTGTAACTTCACTTTTTAAGTTTGCTCCTAAAGTTTCCCAGTCTTTAAGTTGCTTAACGACAACTTTATTTGCCTCCTTTTGGTTTCCAATTTGTTGGAAGAAGCTGTCTCTTTCGTCTTGCAATTCATTCATGTATTCGTCTTGTTCGATCTGAATTATTCTTAAAACTTTCAATAGCCTCGTTATGAGGTTATCCACCTTAATTACTTGATCAACTAATGACGAAGAAGGGCATACGTCTAACACGGAAGATGTGTTACTGGTGATCGACGCGTTTAAGCTTTCTGCAATATTTAAAGTGGTTTGTTCGGAAAGTTGACGTTGGAATATTGCTTGTGATAAATTATTGAGACTTTCACTGTGCGTTAATCTGCCAGAATTGATCATTCCATTGCCAGATGAGATCATATTGTGCGAATGACCATCTGGTATCAACACGTCTTCCAACACTGGTTCCATCATTAAACAAGGTTCGGTTTCAGAGTCTAACATTTCGACTGAATCTGAATTATCTGAAAGGTTATCAAGTCAGTTGTATTGCCAAAATGTAAACGCAATTTTTATTACCAAGAGATAAGGTGTCTTTACTAGGATCCTTTGAGTGCGAAAACGACGTTTGGGCTGTCGCATTTTTAATTGCGTTAATAATGGCGGAAACGAAGGAAGAACCACGTTTTGGCGAAGGAGACTTTTCTTTTAAAAATAATTTACAATTTTCTGGCGTAACATCGGGACTACTGCTACTTGCCGTGTACGCTTCGTTATGAAATACTAAATCCTGAAAAATAAGCGTCAGACCCACATGGGATGAAAATGAAATTTGATTTTAATACCTCTAATTCTTGTTCTGAAATGCTGTAAGAAACAACCAATTCTTCCACCAAGCCATCAAGTCTTGAAATTAACGATGATAAAGCTACGTTCGTACTGGATATAAGACATCCTTGATAAAATAACGCCTCGCGACTTTGCATTTCAAATGCCTCAAATCGAGCTTGAAGTCCCATAGTTTCCTGCCTTCTCTGCTCACTTAATCTTACTAACCGTTTTTCATTCTCGGATTTATTTTCAATTTCTTTATCTTTTCCTGTGACAGTTAAAGTAAGTTTTTTAATTTCGCTCTCCGCCTCTTTTAATGCATCCGAAAGGGTCGATTTTTCAGCTTGCATGAATTCTTGAAGTTCTACACTCTCTTGTTCGAGATCTCTTTGCTGTTGCATAATAATTGATTGTGTGTTTAAATTTTTATCTAAATCTCGTTGCAACGACCGACAATACGCATTTAATTCGGAAATTTCGTTTTCTTGTTTTATCATGATTTGTCCTACTTTTTGATATCTTGATTCTAGCACCAGCAAACTATCACTTGAAGTATTTTCTTCTAAAATATTAGAATAACATATTATTTTTTGCATTTTCAGGCAAAAGTAACAATTTAAACAGATGACCCAATGATTCACTAATAAGTAATAAAAATGTATAATGATTTATTTTAAATATGAATTTCGTGCCAAAAATATTTATAAGAAGTGGCTACCGATGGAGAGAAGAGAGGATTGAGCAGTCGGGTATTCATTTTCTGCAAGGCACACAATTAACTAAGGGATTGCCAAAATCACAAAGAATAGAATAGAAAAGAGAGACATAGACATAGAAAACCCGGGTCGACTCTGGGCAAAGTAAGATATTATTCTGACCGTCTCCACTCGGAAGGCAACGGCAAACCACTGAGGTGTAATTTGCCTAGAGAACATTTGAAGTCTGGCGTACATCAAACACGGATAGACTAAAGAGCGGGAAACCGCGGTTCTAATCCTAACCAAACGCAAATAAAAACGACAAAAAATGTCACTATGTCCTTTAGTAGGACGAAGGAATCTGAGAGAGAATAAAGAGACCCGAGAAAATTTCTCAAAATTGATTCTGGCTAATTTTTTTCGAGAAAGTTCAAGAGCTTCCATGATGATGATGACTAATCAGTCTTAAATGCGTGTCTACCATTCATCCTTGAATGTGCAAATTTGCTGGTGAAACTATTATTTAACAAAAGTTAAAAGAACAAAATCTGCATAATTTGAATAATTTACAATTACAAAATATTTTATCATTATGATTTTATACAAAATTTACTTAATTAGTCTAAATTGGCCATTATGCGAACTGAAAATGTTCCCAACAAAAAACATTTTATTAGTGGTATTGTAAAGTTAAGTTAAATTGCGATAGGTAAAGCGTAACTTAGGAAAAAAAAACAATCACAAGATCTGACATTGAAGTAATGGACTTCTCGGTTAAGTGGTCACGTATTACTGCGCTTAAATTAACCACCTTGTCCACCACAAAATCCATCTGTCGAATTAGGAAGTTTGCAAAATATTTATTTCAATTTTTAGGACTAGGTGGTCCCTCTATGTATACATCCATCATTGATTAAACCGAGGCTGCAGACCGAGTCACGTAGCTAGAGGTTTTATAAGCTATGCGATTCGCGATTCTCTCCTGAAAGTTTAGATTAGCTGAATCATCAAATTTCGTACTTCCATGCAAAAAAATAAAATGGTTGACCAAAGAATGTAAACTACCGGGGAATTTATGCGTAACGTCTAAAATGCTATTCAGTATTCACATCGATCCGGCCGGATCCAGAAAATATTTCTTATTCATGTAAGAAATCGGTCGCATATCTGCTGCGTCAGAACCCAGCTGAGTAATTCCGTAATAAATTTATACAGTGCGGTTTATTCAATATTTCCGTTTGTAAGTTTTGTATTTAAAAAAATTAAGTTGGTATAATATGGATATACAGTATTAATAGGGAATATGAGACGATCATGGCGGTGAAGTACGTTGACTACTAACGCCAAGTACTCGGTTCAATTCCGGGCGAAGTATAAGAAATTTATTTCGACCGCCCTCTTTGAAAAATAATAGCAAGGCTACTGAGGTGTAATCTCCCTAGTTAACCTCACAGTGAAGTGTATTAGGGCGTAATTTTTTGTGGAAGGCAGTGACGTCACGATGCGCAGAAACAAAAATGTGTGTGGTCCAGTCCAGGATCGTTCTTTCACCAATTTCTACTGCATATTTATGGCCACACCTCTACCTTCCACGAAAAATTACACTCTACACTACGTGTTCAATAATACTGCGCCCGCACATCACAGATATAGGAGGGAGGATTACCAACGTGAAATGCTACAGTCTTTCGTAGCTGTCTAGCGTAGTGCTCATTGCGTAAGATTCAATCTCCACCATCCACAGATCTAGTGTAGGTATTATGTATGTATATGATGTTATTTCTCTAACACAACGCTCATCCAGAAATTCATGAAAAAGGAGCGTAACTGCCGGGGTTCCGATGGTTCGGTAGAACTTGTACTCAAATTCTTGACTGTAATTATTGACTTCCGACGGACGTACGTCAGCCAATAATATTTGAATATTTCTGGTATGGAACATATACCTATATACGTTTCATGAACGTATACGTCGTGACGTCATAAAGGAATACTAACTCGTGCAGCGTTAAGCTGCATTCACGACCACAACCATTATTAGCATTTAAAATTAAACATTACAAAACAAGTAATTCTTCTTCTTTTCTACTAATTTGGAAATTCAGAACTTAATTACCTTTGTGACAATTAACATAAGGAAAGTAGCTCAGCATTATGTGTAATGATTGTTAAAGTAGTTAAAATTTAAATTGAAGGAAGAAATTTGTCGAAACGGACAGAATGCGAATAATAATTATTCTCATTTCGTTACGTTAATTGTAAAAGTGCAGTATTAACATACTAAAAATAATTATAAAATACCTACAGTTTCAAGCTGCATGTAAGTAAATCATAATTGGTAATTGTCGTTCCTCATTTCAAGGTCGATAAAGAAGTGGCAGCATCCTTTCACTATTTTGAAAAACCACAGTTATTCAATTCAATATACGAGTAAACCATTTTAAAGTCGGAATAAACCTGAAAGACCGAATTACAAATAGATTCCCAGATGGCTATTAGGTCATTCGCTAGTCTAAATATTGCTCCAGATAGTGGGCAATGCCTGGTAGCTTTGCTGTGGCCGGGTCACAGGGTAGGTGGGAAACTGAATATCATCTGTAGATCAACATGAAAAGTAGAACGACACAGAAGTTGGGAGGATGACCACAATGTGGAAGAGAAAGAGTTTTGGAATAGAAACAAACGATAAAGTAGTCGCAAGAAAGTTCTGCATTGGGAAGAAGAGTACAAGGTGTAAGAGGTACAAGAAGAGGATCAGGGAATAGGAACAGATGGAGTACGTCACAATACGGGACAGTCTTCATAACGCTGCTTTACTGGGGATAGTGGAAGGGGTTAAAATGGATACAAATAAAAAGTCATCAAAGTCGTCGACAAGCGATATTAATCGAGTGTAATCGCAATTCTTTGTCACAGAGAACCGGTATTGTCGGCTCACTTTTCTCCTCCTGAAGACCAGTTTACCGAAGACTTGGACTGCCCTGTGACGATAGGACGGAGACTTAGCTTGCTGCGATAGCTAGACAGGACAACATTTAAGCACCAGGCTAAAGAGTCTTGGTTCCCGCCTTGGCCGCAAAAATAGAACAAAAGCAAAGGGTGGTGATCGAAATCCTAATTGAAAAACTGTCAAACTGAGAGATTAAACTATGCCGTTCAAGAACAGAAGATTTCCCGAAAGAGGGACAGAGATTTCCAGTGGCCAACACAAAGAGTGCCAGATAACGAATCTCCGAAAAAAAACTGGCGAAGGACTCCACAATTTGCACTGACAGTGACAGTTGCACACCAATCGGGTTCCAACCAACCGTTTTCAATTTTAAGTCGTACCTAATTTTTAATTTGCGCATGCGTCTGACAGTTTCAAACTCTTCAGCTTGAAGAAAAAGGCCTATTACAGTTATCTACGTACTTAGTAGTAGGGTACAACTTTATCAGCTCAACATTTAAGATTTCAAGTCGATTTCAAGTCAAGTTATAACTCCTCCCTTCCTAAGCTGATTAAAATGCTTTTTCAGAAAAGTTAATTTAATCCATCAAAAAATTGAAAGTGAATCATTTTAAACTATCCCCAAATCAAAAATAAAATATAACTCTTACCATCTTTAAGAGCACCATCGTTTCCCAAAATTGCCAAAACCCTTTGTGTGTTTTGTTTCAATTCCTCTTTCAGTCCATTTTTTTCTAACTCCTCTTCCTTAAGCTTCTGCTCCACATTACTTAACGTTTCTGCTTGCTTTTTATATTCTTCTTGTAATTTTTCGTGCCTATCATTAATTAAATTTAATTGTTCCCGTAATTGTTCGATCTCTTCTATTTTACTATCGACTTGAATTTCTTTACTCTCTCTTTCTACGTCTTGTGGGCTGGAAGGACTAAAGGGAATTCCAGAAAAGGCTTTTTCTATATCGAGTTGCGTTAACGCAGTTTGCATACTTATTTCGTGATAAATTTTAACTTTTGGCGTATTTTTTCGTTTGGGAAAAGGAGGCAAGGATTTAGGGGTGCTTTCTCTCGAATCTTGCCTTTTAAACGTCGAAATTATATTTTCCTTCGTTTTAGTTTGTAATTCCTGCAAATTTTCGGAGGATTTTCCTTTTCGTCTTCTAGGTAAAGTTCCGTACTTTTCTAAAGCTGTAGATTTGCTTTCGGATCGTTTAGCAGTCGTGTCGGGGATTATTAAACCTCGCATTGATCGTCCCATGGATGGAGCTGGTTTGCTGTTAATCGACGGCCATCTACCGTCGTCCGTTGGTGTCGTGATGGGGGTCGTTCTGGTGGTAGACGAGGCTCTAGAAGTAGGAGGTTTCGGCTTTTCGATTGTTATACTAAGCGTTAAATTGGAAGGTGGTTTTGTTCTTCCGGGTGTTTTCCTACCATCTTGTTTTAAATTCGGAGTTTTTGGTTTTGACTCTATAGATTTTGCTCTGGATTTATTTATGCTTTTAGGTGTTATCGGTGGTCTCGATCGTGATTTAGGGGTATCCCCGGTGGAATTTTTCGATTTGAGGTCATTAATTCCCAGTTTTTTCTTCGTTGTTGTTGAATTTGTTCGTTTGGGTGTTCGCGACGTGGAACTGCCTACTATTGATGAGCTTTCGCTGCCACCTTCGCTGGTTCCGTCACATCTTAACTTATAATCTTCAAGCAGCGTGGAATTTCTACGGGCTAAAAGATTGTACGCTTCTTCGTAGTTTGAACAGCAACTTATAATAGACGATTCGTACGAGCATGCAGGTGTGACTGTAATAAATTCTTGGGAATTTGTGCTGTTAACGCTTACGGTGCGCTGCAGGGAACAATTTTCTAATACTTCCACACCACTATCGCTCCCTTCACACGAATTTATATTTGTGCTTAAAGACTTTTCGATTACTGTTACGTTGGAAACGTTAAATCCATGGATTGTGCTGTCAGCATCTACTTCTGTAATTTCAAAACTAATATCTTCGGTGCAATTTTCACATTCAGTCGGTGCGCTCTCTACTGCATTATCCGTGGTGGCATGATCATCGGCCATTTTTGATTTATGCTGTAACAAAAATAAAAAGTTTGAGAACTTCTGAATTTTTTTTTGAAAATAATATAACACATTAAAAAGAGTAAAAGTTTGGAACAAAATGTTCGTAAACTCTTACTTTGTGGTTAAACAAAATTTTTTTAATATTTTTAATTTAAAAATAACAATTCTCTAAAAAAAAATTTTACTCAAATTACCGAGCTGAAATGTAATAATTACAGGCCTAGCAAAAATTGGTCACGCTAATTCAACATTTATTTTACAAAATGCACAAAAAACCTAAATTGAATTCCTGATTATTAATAGAGCAATTAATTAGGAGTAACAGTTTACAGAAGGTGCATACTAATTCGATAATTATGAAAATCTCAATTTCACTTTCTGAAAGAAATGGTGATTTTTGGCAAACGATCAATATCTAGCAATTGGCCTAAATTTTGTTTTTCATTTTGGAATAACATAGCAGCTATTTGAATTACCAGACGAGGGTACATAATTTTGTCATTACAAATTGACTTAAATAATTTAATGGAGGAAGGTCTTTCCTTGATTGATTGGTTAATCACTCAATTTCATTGTGTTAAATATGAGCTACATACATTGAAAGACTCAAGGATTTTAAACCTGTGCCTTACCACGTTTTACTGACACCTTGACACGTAAATAACGATTTTATGGAAGTTTCAGGCAGTTCCTTCCTTGGGTAGGTTTTCCTTAGTAAGCCTTAGTAGGTACTTACTTCATTAGTAAAAAGGTAATTAAATATTGAAGACGTAAACAAAACGATTAATTATAATTTGAATGGAAGAACCAAAACTTTTCATTTTTCATTCAATAAGTCGCGCGTCGTCCCAAACTATAAATTATTGTAGGCGTGGAAGATAAAAACTTTTCGATTATAATATTAATTTTCTACCAGTACCAATAGGTCAAATTAGAACGTTTAAATTAAATTTTCATAACATTAATTAAATAACAAAGTTTACGATATTATAAATAAACATATTCAATTAATTATATAATTATTGTACCAGTGGGAGTGCTATTATCAAATTTAAATTAAATTATACAGTTTAACAACCCCACTTTAAAATATTAAAACTTTATAAATAGTTACTACATATTATTAGTCTAGTTAGGGCAATGCATGACAAGTTAAATAGGGGCCTAAAAATTGACACATCTCAAGTTGTCATGTCCACTCTGTCAGTTATCGCTAATAGATCGAAAATGAGTTCACTGTATCGCTGTAGGTACAAAATGAAAACATACAATTTGTAGTGAATTTTAGTGAAGTGTAGTTGTCAATTTTTACATTGATAATAATTAATAATAACCGCTTCTGAGATATAATAATAGATAAATAATGGTAAAATCGGAGATGTTAAGGCCACAAACGATTGAAGGAATTTGGGCAAATATATTCATTATGCATATTTAGTGCTCAAAGTGACCGCTTTGGGCAATAATCGGTACCTCGTTAATCCATCCATGCGCGTCTTTAACTTTAGAGAAAACGTTGAGACATTTTTTTGTTCGTTTCATCGTTTCCTTGACGACGGTAATTTTTTCGAAGTTAATAAAAAATAATCACAACATCGCAAAAAGCAAATTTTAGAATCAAAAAATCTTGATGCACCAATTATTAAAATAAAAGATATAGTAAGTTAATAAATACAAGACGCGACCACGAAACAAAAAAAAAAGAATGATCTTATTCTTGTAAGCAATTATTTATTTCTAAATTTTATGTTTTGTCGATTACCGAGCAGCATCGCAAAGTTAGCTAGAAGAGTTAAAGTGAAACTTCAAATTGTCTCTCCGAGTTAACCGGAAGGGCAGCCGTGAGGCCAGAAGTACTAGTTAATCTGATTTACAATTGATACTTTCTAAATTGAATCTTGAAATGATGTAGTCTGTTGAGGCATATCCTTCTCTAAAGCGTTGTAGTTGGTGTTTCAGCAGTATTTTTATTTTCCTTTTCGACGTTTAGTTACTTGACCTTCAGTTTTTTGTACGAAAAGTGCCTCTTTTCAGCGCATCCGAGCAACATCCGCAACATAATAGCGTAAGTAACGTACGTAAGTAAGTAAAAAGTAAGTAACTCAGCAAAAATCACGATAGAAATGATGAAAAAATGGTACATTGTGCTTCGAATTGGGATCAAACTTTATTTGCTCGTTCTGAAAATGTCACTTTATTCCCTTGTTGCATAATTTAGTACTTTTGACATTCTAACATTGATTTAAGTTATTATTATTTCATTTCATTGTTAACATAGTTGCATGCAATATTTTGTAATGATTATTTGGTTTATACAAGATTTGTCTATGGCCTAACAGATTTTTATTTAAATACCGGTAAGTGACTCCCCCTCTTTTCCTCCTGCTTTTGTGTCACGGGAGGAAAAGTAGGACTTTTTTATATGAAATTCAAATGCGATAAAAAATCGCACAACTTTGGAAATCTATAGTAATTAATATTTTTAAAGTTTCTAAAATATTTAAAACCACAGCGAGTGATTGGTCGAGCGATTAACGTGGTAACTTCTGAGTACCTATATTTTCCACATTTACTCTCCTGGTCTAGAATCTATGGTTATATTATAAACACGGGTAGGTCAAGCTATGTGAACCCTACAAAACCGGAAATGTATTTAATGAAAAATGTCAAATATTGCCACAATTTATGTGACAGTATCATACATGTCATGCTATAGAGAGTAAAAAATCAATAACGCGAATTTTATTTATTACAAAAAAAAATAAATGAAAAGTTCTTTATCTGCTTCACGTGCACACTTAATAGTATAGCTATTTGTGCAACAAGTGAGAAAAAGAAACTAAAAAACTTGTTGTATGAGTTGTTATGTATTTGTGATATTCAGGTCACCTGGTATTATAATGGCTATAATATTTAACAAATTTAAAAATTTTCTAGTTAAATTAACGCAATAAAAATCAATAATTTTTTCATGAGCTTGCAGGTAATAGGTATATATTTATAGTTGTCAACAGATTTTAGTTCAATATTTAATACCCATAATAATTCAATATCAACATTTTTTAAATTATTATAATAATTGAAAGACTCATTGTTAAAACATGATAATTGATAAGCCACACATTATCCAAAATCTAGTCAAGCATCAAATCATATCAAGGAATAGCATAACAAGCCCCTCTTAAATGTTTCAACTGTTACCTATATAATTTTTGTGGCTTATCACATTCCAACAATAAAACCTTTAAACATAAAGGTGAAAGCTTATCCAAACTATTAAAAAATTTATGTTTTTTATGTAAAAAGTAAGTCCAGATCATCAAATCCGTACTGTATATAAATTTTTATTTTGTTAAATTAACTTGAAAATTTTTAAATCAAATTTTCGTATATGTTTTTAACAAAGCTATAAAATTTATCAAATGACTTTGATCTTATTTCAAGAAATTTTTATGTTTGTTATCGAAATGAATCTTTATAGATAGTACTTCAGGTTTTATGAATCGTGATATGCTATCGCAAAAGTTGTAATCTTGTTTTCTTTAGTTTGATCTGTTGATCGTAATGGTCAGCAATATAAATAATACAGAAAAATATAAAATTTCAACATGGCAACCAAATCGATTGCAATTACGAAGCTAATAAAACTGAAAGTACCTACTGTAAAGTAAAAGAAGAGTAACTGAAAATACTTTCAAATTGTTCCTAAAATAATATGAATCAACTTGTTATAATAAAAAGTAATTTTTTTACCAGAGGATAAATTTTATATTAAATTCTAACCTTCTTTTCGTTTATAAGGTATTTATTTTGAGAAGCTACTGCAACTTCGCTAAAAGTGTAGTATTTACTTCGATTAATTATGAAGTAGCTACTTCGAAGTAGGAACACTATACTTTCAAAGTAGAGTAAGTACTACCCATATACTACAAAGTAAAACAGTAGAATTTACTTGACACTTATAGTATATACTTCGTTCGTTCCTTGAAGTATTAGCATTTACTTCATATTATGCACACCGTGTATTAAACTCTCAGCAGCACCACTTTTAGATTATTTCATTTTAAAATATAGTTAAACACCCCGTATAATGCAAATCTTCAAACTTTTAAATTATAACAAAAGAGTAACTTTTTGCGTAGTATTCTAGTTGATTGAAATCGACCAAAAAAAGACGATTGTTTCCTCTATTCAACCTTCAGCTTGTTATAAATAAATTATAGATTGCAGTTTAAAACGATCAGATTTGCTTGATTTAAAAAATTTAAAACAATTGACTGATCATGTATAACAGGAGATTATATTCCGAACAATTGTAGCAGAAAAGCTACAGGTAAGAAACAAAAGATTTAAACAATAGGATAGTACGTGTTTTCCTGTAAAAACAATTTATAAACCGATTGCAATTAAAATTTTTTTTTAAAGTACGTGAACTTTTGCTGTAAGGAAAAACTTCTCGTTTATTTGTATATGCAGTAGTCACGCTTCGGGTGTGTCCTTGTTTGAGACCTTTGCGTCTGTGAAAATTATATAACACGACGATGGTTGCTATGGTCTAGCTATATTGAATTATGTAAATAATGGTTTTAAATTACGTTTAGTACACAATGTCGTTAACCTTTCAGTAAAAAACTGCAGTTGAAATTAATGCTACTTTTGGAAAGTAGGAAACGGTGTGAAGGCCCCCCCAAAATTTGAGTCACACAGACAGACAGATAAACACTTTCTCCAAAAACAGTACCGTCCGGTCCAGACAATATCAAAACCTGTAAACTAAGATGGAATTTTCACCACTACTACAAACTATTTTAATCATAGACTTGATTTCCTTGGCAATTTTATATGCGGAAGTTTGATATTTATAAATCTAATTAAATATTAATGATCGTATAATTCCAATGTAAAATGGAGTGTAAAATTATTCACCTAGAATTTCAAATTTGAACATATCGAAACTCAATCCCCAGTACGCAATGCATTAACTATAAAATAATGAATGTGATTAATTACTTACTAATTACTTTTAAGAATAATTAGCAGTATTTCCTATATCAAAGTTACTGAGAAACTTGTAACTTGTCAGGAAACTGTATTTTCTAGTTTCATGAGCTAACGCCACTTTAAAATAGTTTTAGCTGAATGATAGTGGAATAAATAAATAATTTAGTTATTAAAAAAATATATTTGGTAGTAAAATAAACACCAGGAAGATGTGGTATCGCTTATCTAATCACCGGTGTGTGCGTTTAGGTAGTGGTTTTATATTATTGAAAAAACAACGGAAACTGTTTAATTTAGTAACAGCAAACTTTTAAATATAATAAATTCAGCTATGTTCATAAAAGCACGCAAGAACCAATCAAATTGGAGTATCTCCTATACGTCTCAATTTGATTGGTTCTTCAAGCTACAACTGATCTCATTGTGAACAGACTATAAAAAAAAATAAAGTTTCCGTTACGAACCCCCAAATTTTTGAAATAATATAATAAAAATTACTACGTAGCCTTAAAGTAAAAGTTTATTTTTAACAATATAAAACGTGTTAGGTAAATCTTGAAGTTCGTGAGACCATAAAAACAATACCCACTACTTATTAATTGACGTTAAACAAACATTCTTATTTTATTGTCTATATGGGTATTACCTGCTTGAACGATTTTCACACAATAAAATATTTCCCATCGTATACCTTCAACATCAAGTGGAAAGTATTTACTTAAGTACATAACATACGATTACAAATTAAATCATATGAACCTTGCACCTACGCCACTGTCGTTATAAAAATTATAATACTATAATAAAATGTATGCACCATATGTCACCAATTTTTTTTCGAGTGCATATAATCGTTGATGATACAAATAACAAACTAGATTTGATAGCACAGGACGTAGTCTATCAAATATTTAAAGCAACAACGGTTTAACTCAGTGATGGAGGCTATAAACATTAAAACTAATTAAATGTTAATGTTTCCAAATATTTCGTTGGGAAGAGTTAATTTCCTCAAAATACAGTAAATTAAGGTGGTAGTGCATTAGTGAAACTTAAAGTAAAGTAAACAAACATGTCTAAGATTAACTATCACTGGAAACACAGTATATTTCCGGTTTCTTTAACACAAGGAACCTAACGTAGATAGTGAACCACGGCGATTTTCTATACGATGACATTCAGGCTAAGAAAGTAGTGAGGTCGGCAGGTAGACAACTGGAAGAATTTTTTTTATTGCTTTTCAATAGATTTTCCTTCTAAATAATCATACGAATCAAATGCGACATTTTTCCGGTTTACTAATTTAATAAGAATTAATAATTGCAACTTATAATTAGCTTAATTAGCCTTTATACCCAGATATCTTGAATATTTGTTAAAATTTCTAGTACCTTATAATTTTATGTCCATATGCATGCATTCATTAAAAAATATGAAAGCATTATCATTAGTGATTATGATTAACCATTATTAGTTGCACTTCCTTATTTCATAACTGTATCAGCATTTTTATTATTTTATTGCACTGATTCAGCTACCAGTTACCCATTTTTCTATAAAAAGATAATAGGAAGCATGTAACATCGTCAGTTACAAATACTTTTCTCACCATCGCACCGCTATTAAACCATCTTTTGATATTTTCGAATTCATAACAGTGTTTTTCTATTTTTGCTTCTCATAAACACATTTTTACGGTGTGAAACAAGATTATTTTGAAATGAATATTCTTATTATGCAAAGCCGGAATAAGGGCAGAAAGCACCTGCGGGATGTGGTTGCCCTACCCCCCTCCCGCATTCATTAATATGAAACTAAATAATGATGGCCTTATAACCTTTTTGTCCACTCTGTGAAAAATACCTTTTTCTTCTTACCCCACAATGAATGACTTTCCATAACCCCCCCAGTTTTCAATTATTTATTTTTAAAATTGCCCTCGTTAGAAGAAGATTTTTTCAGAAATATAAACTACAGAATACTTAATTTTATCTCATCTCCTCTATTTTCTAGTATAGGGTGGCTAGGCCTGCTAGACCTCTTAAAATGTGAAGAAACGGTGTGAAACCGGGGAGGTCTGAAATACGCCCTCAGCATACGGAAGTAACGAGATAACTTTTCAAAATTGATAAAGACGTAAATTTAATTCTTGAAAAAACACATTTTGCTTACTTACAACTGGGGGGTATTCCATACCCCCCAGACCCCCCGGTCTACAAATTATTTACTTTTAAAAGTACCCTTTTAAGGGAGAATTTTTTCCTGGAACATAAGCTACATAATAATGATTTTTATCTTATTTTTTAAGTGTTTTTTTCTGTTTTCCAGGGTAGCTATAAGCTCCCTAGCTTATTTCGCCCTTCAAAACATCCTAGTTACGGCTGTGTCATTGTTATAAAAAATTGGCCAAATAACTGGATTATTTGTGAGATTGACGGGTTTGCGTGCCATTTGAAATACGAAGATTATAAGAAGGTTATAAGAAAGCAGACTTTCTCCCAATTCGAACCGGGTACCTCAGTATTTGCAGTTGTTGCCGTTGACTGTTCAACGCCCCAAGGATTAAAAAGGGGTCCATTTACAGCCGGGATAGCGAAATAGTAGTTTATATTACAAGGACGTAAACTGATACTTTTCACTCTCTCTTTTCACTAATCGGGCTTTATTATTAATCCCCTCGTTTTTTCACACTTTTCACTACGAAGGGATTAATAATAAAGCCCGAGTAGTGAAAAGACCAGCAGTCTGGCGTAAATCAAACACGGATAGACTACACAGAAAAAAAGGTATACTTAAAATTAGAACAATTTGTGCCTGGATTGTCTACAAGTACAAATTGTGTAAAAATTTAGCACAATTTGTGCTATAAAATAGTACAATTGCGCTAGAGATGACTAAATTTGACTAAAATTAAGTACAATTGTACCTAATTTTCACCCAATTTGTACTTGTAGACAATCTAGGCACAAATTGTTCTACTTTTAGGTATACCTTTTTTTCTGTGTAGAGAGCAGGAAACCGCGGTTCTAATCCTGATTTCGTCGGATATGTGCTGTGATCTAAAAAGTCCAAACTTGATCTGCGGACTATTCGCCAACCCGCCTGCTCAGCGTGGTGAGTTGGGTAGACCTCCATCTCCCCCCACTTGGAGGGAGTCTAAAAGGGGAGGCCTAACGTTCAGGAGTGAACGGATAACGTCTGATAAAGAAAAAAGAAGATGAAGTGAAAAGAGGTTACATCCGTGTGTTATGAAATATTTTTCTCTATACCGGAAAAATTTTTCATTTTCTCTTTTGTGTTTTATTTCCTTTTATCTTTTATGCCCTGCCTCATGAAAAGTAACTTTTTCAGTACATGGGGCGGTGTCTAATATTCTTTTACAAGTCTTAGTAACAAAAAGTTTCCCGTGTCGTACATCAAATCAAGTACGAAAACAGTCCATTTACGGCCGGGATAGCGAAAAATCTATATCTTAAGACCGGTCTGTTGCAAAAATTTTGTCGGATATTATCCCCAAAATAATGAAAAGTTTTTGCACCCCTCGGCTATTGTGAATTAATACATCAATTAACTCAAAATTTTAAAAGAAAAATATTGCATTGTCATCGAAACTCCGTATGTGTGCAAAATTTTAAGACAATCGGGCATGTGAAAGCAGGTAAAAATTGGATTATAAGATTTGTAGCAAACAAAGACGATGTGAAGTTAAGAAAAAAATTTTTACAATAAAAATTCCGTCAAACTCATCTTTTCAGTCATCTTACCATGAAAAACTTGCAGTTTTTGATTGTGTAATTTTTTTATTTTCATTTTTCAGTTTTTAAAATATCCCACCTTAAAGCGGTTGATTGGTATAATTATTAATCTCAATTGGAATAAAAATAAGAGAAATAATTTAGTAATTATACAAAAAACCGTTTTATATAACAAATTATTTAAATCAATGTCATCTTGGCTGTTGAAATGCATCTTTTGTATGATGTGAAATCTTTTATTATAAAATTCCTTTGCATTTTACACGATACAGTAAATACTACACTTATTAGTACATTATTATAATTCCATTTAGGTATAAAAAAAGAAATTAAATCCACTAGAAGTTGAATGTACTTCTTTTGAGCAAGATGCAAAAAAAATTTATGTACCAAAACTTTTAAACAAACCAAATTATTTAATATACCGTAGAAAAAAATATTTTAAATACTAATGAAAATAAAGAAATCAAAACCTAATTAAGTTTACCCCAATATAAATTAGTTGTATTACAAATACTTGGAAACTTCGAATTCAGTACATACAAAACCGAAAATAAGCCTACATTTTTGTTCACAAATTCGATCTCCTTATCTTCAACATCTTCGGTGGAAGTAAACCCTACCAACTTTTGGTTTCAATCTAAAGGTGCAAA
Organism: Rhagonycha fulva; assembly: GCA_905340355.1. NCBI lineage: Eukaryota > Metazoa > Arthropoda > Insecta > Coleoptera > Cantharidae > Rhagonycha > Rhagonycha fulva. The sequence goes on from HG996559.1 coordinate 10,684,331, forward strand.
ATAAAAGTACAGAATTCAAGGTTACATCTTAATAAAATAATCTAAAATTTCTTGAATAGGTACATTGCGTTGAAAAAATAGTTAAAACCATAAATGGTTTAGAAACAACATCAAATCATGGTCAACTTATGTAAGTAATAAGCAGTTTGTTACTTCTGCTACTACAAAAAGAATAAATTTGCAATGCCAATTTTAATTTTTAATATTATTTAATTTTTTATTACCCAAATTACCGATCTACATTTTTTATTGCATTCACTTTTGCATTAATTTAACAAAAATAAAATATAAATATTATACTCGGTCATGGTCGAGTGAAATGCATGTGGTCATGGTCAAGTCATTAATATTCATTTAATTGATAATTTACATTTGAGTAGTACTAAAGTATGTTTCTTTTAGAAAATTCACCGTGGTTTCATTAAAATGTGGATTTATTTACTAAGGTACGAAATAGAAATCTCAAAAAAGAATGCAATTATGGTGCGGTTGGTGGTATGATGCATGGGCATGCAATTTAAGTGAATTACCTGTAACCATAAAAATAAATTTCAAATATTAAACCTATAATTATTGGCACATTAAAACTTTATTTGGAAGATTTTCTATTCCCTTGAAGCATTGTTGATAGCGCAGTTCGTCCAATTAATGCATCGGGTCATCATACTTTTAATGCAATACTATTACATTTTTATAAGGATATGGGTAAAGAAATAAAATTACTAAAATATACGAAGTGCATCCTACACATTTACAGAATTCAGACCACAATCAGGCATCAGTTTTTCATTTTTGTTGTAAAACTTGAAATGACTCATAAAATGAGTGAGTATATGGAAACCAGTAAGGATTAGATTGTTGTTATATGGTAATGTAGCATTGAAAAAAAAAATGCTAATCACAAAGTTCAATGGTGTCATAAATTAAATCCCACTGGAAGTAAAAATACACCAATACAAAAAATACCTCCTGGAGATATTAATTATCCTGGAAAAACTGAATAAAATTGAAAGTTTTATCTACCCGAAATAAAAAATTCCTGAAAGGGGTTCTTATATTATTAAAAAGGTGTTTCATTTTCAAACATCAAAAGGGTTTTCCAATACATTTACTTGAGGTTTTTCAGTCAAAAACGCAACATTTGCGGAATTAAAATGTAAATAATAAAATAAGCAAAAGTAAAGTAAAAGTACAAAATATTGAAAGAAAAATTCATCATTTGTAATGATTATTTTTGTAATCTACCGCTGTATCAGCGAATTCAGGTATAAAAAATAAATAATTATTGCTTTCGTTTAATAACAATTAAAAAATCCATTAAAATTAAATGCTATAACCGTGATATAAAAACACCCAACTAATTAAATATAAAAACAATTTCTATAAAATTTCACATCAAATCTTATTTTAAAAAAAAGTTGCAAATTTTTAAAATTTAATTATCTCATTCGTATTAAACGTTTTTTATGCAGATATCAATTTTTAGGATAAAACTGCGGCATTATGCGTCATATGGTAAGAGTGTTTGAACTGTTTACAATTTAATCATTCTTATCAAATGGAAAGAAAACATTTTTTAAGTTCTGTTCACATCAAAGATTAGTTTTATTGCATTGTAAGGTACAAACTTGCAAGAACCAATAAAAATGAAGTATCTTCTATCTAAACTTCAAATTGAAGTATCTACTTGTATACTTTGCAATACAAATAATTTTGATGTGAACAGCACCTCAATCGTCTCTCCAAATCAAACAAGACGTGATTTATGGGTTTTAGTAGTAAACACAAACAACACCAATCAATCACTTGTTATTTATAGCAAAATTACAATTGAAATCGTAAACGAAATCGTTGAACTGAATATTCAAAAACCGTTATTGTTTTAATAAATTGACATTTTCAAGTTAGGAAAGTTTACACAATTCAAAATTTTAACTGATTCTCAAAATAAACAAATGTGTATCAGACTTCTCTGGGTAAATCCAATCTAAATTAATCGGTACAAAAACCTCTTTCTAAATTTAGTCCTGTCTGCGGCGATCATGTATGGATGTGTCAAAAGCAAGGAGGATATCGGTTAATTGAATTCTTCATTTACTTTTTATTTTCGGATAAAAATTTTAAAACAAATTATAAATATCCAACCCGGTCTTCCATCTGCATTTAGCACTGACAATCGGGTATTTAAATTGATAAGTAGTTGTAGTAACAAATGTGACAAATACACACGATTTAATATGTCCAATACCTTTGATGCACTGCCAAGTTAATGATAATTAAGGATCCTTTCAGACAGAATTTTACAAATCCGATTCACACATGAAAAATAGTCATTTTGCTATTTCCTCAACTATTATTTTTTAAGATACAATAAATTAAATTGTTAGCGATCTGTCATTTAAAAAAAGTTAATGATCATTAATTTTCAGTCTATTGATGGTATTACGAGAGCAATACATAACATAGAAAATGCTAGCATAATTTATTATTAAATTAGATTCTCATTTGAATTTTATCGTATAAATTGACATTAATTAAGTACAAATTAAATAAAAATATGTAATAATGTAAATTAATATTATGTAAAATAATAATTAGATATAGAAAATTTTCTAACCTCAAAATTATTATTGTCAACTATTTGAATTAACTATTTTATTTTGTATGAAAAATTCATTAATCCAGATACTGATTTGATTAACGATTATATACACCTTCAACAGACTAAAATTTAATGATCATTATTTTTTTTTAAATTGGAGATTTGCGATAATTTCATGTATTAAATAGCTTAAATAATAATAGGATGAATGGTAATTTGAGTATTTTTGCTATGTATTTCCAGTCTGTGAAATTCCGCCTGAAAGGGTATTTAATGATCATTAACTTGGAAGTGTGAGGATGGTATTACTTTATACTTACATCATAAATGACGTAATTTTCATCTCATCTGACAAGAATTGTAATCAATATTTTTATTTATCGGCCTTCGACCTCACCCGTTTATAAAATTCTCGTTAATCCGTCACTAATTAATAATAGTCACTAACTAATAATGACACGCGTCACTAATTACGAAAAAACGTAAAAAATCTCTTTTGGATAGGATTTCCATAAAACCCGTTCTAAAGCCTGTATAACACAACGCTAAATTTTGCATAATATTTTCATGTAAGTAGGTAAATTAGTTCATATTTTTAACACAATTTTATGCAGCTAAAACTAATTTTCTGTATGCAACGTGTGCAATTTTTTATGATAAATTTAGCACGAGCGCTTACGTATTAAAGTTCAAACCAGCGTTGCCAGCTCTTAAATTTACCATGACTTTTGACACTTTTTTCCCTCAGATATCCTTTAACTAAATGATAGTTTTTCACCGCTACAGCAATTTCCAAGAAATCAGATCTAGCTGGAAACCCTTAAATTGCCAACACAGGTCCAAACTGAGCGGACTCCAGACTAAAAATGTCTACTGCGCACATTTCCCTCCAAATTTAGAACATGTTCTAAATATTTTACATGAAAATTTAGCACAAAATTTGCTGGTAATTTTACGTTTGTAGACCCATCGGTTTAGGTTTTGCGTTGTCTGTCTGTCTGTCAGTCAGTAACTCTCTTTTTTTTATTAAGTAGAAGTAGAAGAAATTAAGAAAAGCTTGGAGGAGGGAGAATAACTGCAATAAAAATGTGAAAAGTTCCAGATATCGAATGAAAATGGGAACAATATATAATTTAATCCAGTCCTCGAACCCTGGCTACGGTAGCTGCACCGTTGACAGATATTGAAAATTTACTTTAAATGTTTTTTGGACTATCTGGCACAAACGACCTCCGGCCGCCGAAAAACGACTATTTGAATACAAAATCTTATAATATGTCATACTTCGCGAGTGAGGCGCTATTAATTTAGATTTTACATGTAGGTACTCACAAACTGTGTATAATTGGAGAGTATTCCTAACCCCCCAAACCCCTCGGTCATGGGGACCAATATAGTGGATGTTCTCATTCATACGATTCACGACCGTCCAAAATAATCTATCTTATCAGATTTTAGAACCGGGGGGGGGGGGAAATTATGAGGTTATAAATTATACAATTTTTAAATGTTTATAGTAAACTTTGTCAATTAAATCTTAATAAAAATTATATACATGCGCACGGGTTACTGCAAAGGCATTATTTAGCCTTCCTAGATAATCCCTCTTTCTATTGGTAAAACCATATGAAAAACCGTACAGTAGTTTTTGAGATTAACCCGAACAAACAGAAACTCAGCGCAACGCGGGGGGAGGGATTTTAAATTATAATATGAAGTGTTTAGATCTTCTAGATATTATCATTGTTCGATTTTCGGCTTCATTAAAGGAAAATGCAACTTGTTGCAATAAAAATGTGACCAATCAGAGGTGCACCTGTAAATGACATGGAGTGAGGAAGGAGGAGATTTCTAGCAAATTATTGTATTAGACATGCTTTGAAATTTTTATTAATTAGAAATATATTTTGTTTATAAAATTTTTCCATAACACGAAACAATCGAGTTCTAAACTTTTTTATTCAAAAATCAATAAAATTCATTAAGCAAAATGGAAATCTGTTGCTTTGCGAACCAAACTGAAATTGAAATTATGTATCAGCTTTATTTGTCTGGCATATTAGATTAGATATTAGCGGTCCGTGAATAATTTTATTCGTCTGATGAAAAAGTAAACATAGAAAGTCTGGGAATAAACAAGAATATTTTTTGTTTGGTAATCAAAAAATTATAATATAAAGTAAGTCATTTTACTATCATCCAGTTATAGTATTTTTAATTTTTGTTTGTTTGACTTCATACCTCGGATTTCAGGGTGAAAAAGAGTATTTTTATTCCCTAGGGCAGAAAACTGAAATTGTCCTTGGCAACGGGCGGTAAAGTAATCAGTAAATATAATAAACCTTTTAACTTTTTCATTGCACTATTTTGGGAAATCAAAATCAGACAGTTCGAATCACGTTTGTAGCAATAATTTGGGTTGTGGTTTGGAAACCACGTCAACTGGATGCTTTGAGTGTCATTTCTGATTAAAAAGTTCTGTGGTGTGAAGGCAATGGCCGATCTATTTGGGCAGTCATTTGGAACAGTTGACATTATGTTATACAGCTGCTACTAATTTGTGGTAGTATCTTGGTGAAGTTTTGGATTTTCATTGTATTTCATCTTATAAAAAGCTTTATCCGTAAATAAATAATTCATGTTAGATTTCGTCTAAATAATGTATTTTATCGAAGATGAGATAAACGTTGTTGTTAGCCTGTCACTTCTCTCCTATGTGAACATCAATCTTCACGTCCTTCCTACCTTCAACGTAGCTATAATAGGTACAAAAATAGCTAAAGGATGGAAATAATAGCAAAATTAAATCAACATTATGGCTGAATTTTACTTCCCGATTATTATTTTCTCATTTTCTAATTAAAAATAGCAGAACCTCCAGCCTATCGATTAATGTTATTCGATGCCCTATTCTCTATCGATTGCGGTCATTTCAAATACGTGCTTGCATTTTCTGAGTTGCGTAAATAATTTCAACCCATTTGCATGTCGCACTAAAAATACATCTGCTGAAGTAAAAAACGCTCCCCTAGTACTACACATTTCAAGCACTTTACATAATTTCTCGAAATAACCAACTGTCGTTCGCGATATTAAAAGTTTCAAAAGTGTCTGACGACCTTTTTTTTAATTATAAATTGGATTATTTATAAAAGAGTAAACCTTGGATGTAAGCTTAGAGTTAAATATCAGTAGAAGAAAAAAACATTTCGTTACCTTGTGCAAGTGTTCATGACATATTCATTGAACAAGCAATTTATTGATTACGAGGCAAATTTTGGATCGTGATGGTCTTAGTTAGCTAAGATGCTTCTGGATTTTGGGTGATCTAAGATTGACGCAAGTGTCTGTATGCATTATGTATGGATGTCCATGTTAATGCATAATGTATACTTACTTAATCTCTATTGACAACTGGGGTCTTTGAAAGTATAATCAGGATGTATGGTAAACTGTGGTATTATATACTGCAGTTGTAAGATTACAAGCTTGTAAAAGTTCAAAATTAACCTAAGTAATTTAGAAAGTTATAGGGCAGACTTGCCTTATTTTGCAGGAATTTTTGGAATTCGTGTGTGAATGTAAAAAAAATGCTGCGAAATAAGGCAAGTCTGCCAATTTAGGACAGAGGAAAATTGAAGTCATTGGAGAGACGTAGTGGGACGGAAGAACCCTGGGAAGGAAACAAATGAAAAGTCTTGAGTATTAGCCCAATGATTAATAGTGGTTAAAAATATCTAATTAATTTTAGAAAAATGTGAACACAGGAATACCTAGCCACTTTATCATTTGGTAGTTTCACCAAATTTCTCTTGTAGGTTTTAAGACTCATAACAATAATTAAGTGGTGAAATATATTAATTTTAATTGTAATAAAACAAATTGTGCTGGTGTAACATTTAACTTTCAGTTTGCAATTATTACATAATCTTTTCAACCTGAATTCCAATTACAGAAATATTTAACTGAAAGAAGTTTTAACAATAAATTACCACGATCCATTACTTTCTCTTCTGGATGTTATGCATAAAATATTAATCAAGATTGAACTTTGGTTAAATCACTTCTTATTTAATGTCAAAGTGATATAAAAATAGTCGAATATGCATAAGAATAAACGTTACGAGCTATTCGCAATTTATCTCACACGGTGTTTAATGCTATAATTAATTAGCATCGGCCAAATATGGTTATTTTCACTGATCAGTGGCGTAACCGATGCGGTGTTTGGATGTGTCAAATCTCAAGATCAATCTCAATGGATAACATAGCACAACCCCCTTAGAAATCCCGACTACGCCGCTGCCACCTCAAAGGTGTAATAAAAATTTGTTCATTCGTTTTAATTTAGCTTTTAATTACCTACTGATAAATAATATAAAAATGTTATCTCGAGTTGGATAAAGAATGTAATTTTGTATTCTTTATTTTAGATAACAGAATTACTTTGAGGTATTTTTCGTTTTCTAGTTAGTCACGAAATCGCCCACACTTGCGGATTTAACGTTCTTTCAGGTTGAATAATAGTAGTATTTTTTGCATTTATATCTCAAGATGTAACAAGCAAGGCTTGGGCGCTTGAGTTCATTGTAAGTAATGAGTTTCTCCTTGGGCAACGCCTTTCCTAAAAAATCTGCAGGATTTTTTGACCTGCTTCCTCTTGCACATTGCTATTCCCTTTCGTTAAAAATTTTTCCTAATGATGTACCTACTTGTGAGATTCGAACTGAATCAGACAATTAAAAAATTTGTATAGTAGAAAATCCAGAGAGAGATTTATTGTGCAAGTAAGACTGGACTGTCAACTCGGCTAAAAGGAGCAAAGAATTCTGAAGGCAATGTGCCCACAAATACGCACATACACACAAGTCGCAGATGCACAAGATGAAGTTTTGTTCTCATTTCATTTCTAAGATAAGAATTATTAGCCTGGACAGAAGCGAGAAATTATTTCTAGACAAGAATTTGAAAAATCCAACTTCCATCTCGAATTAGAAGTCGTATAACTAACAATTTAAAATAAGGAAGTATAAATGTCTCACATTCGTTATGTCAAATTATAACATAAAAAACGCGAGAAAAAAAAGTCGCTCGGAAGTTTGGTTTGATCATGCAAGTGAAAGTAAACAAAAAATAGGCAACAATTTGAAACGCTTTATATGTGGAAAATGACATCCTGTGTGAGGAAAAAATTATGTGTTTGAAACATATTCGGTGAAGATAAAAATATTTCAAAGAAAATGAAATCTTGGTATGTTAAGGCAGGTCAGGATTAACTTGTAATACCCGATTTCAAGTTTGAGAGGCTTGCAAAACAATTTTTTTCTCTTACATCATTCGTATGAAAATATTCTACCTGTTAAAATTTAAATTATAAGGTACCCATGAAACGACCTTCTGCAAAATTGGTTTGATTAGCGAACTGCCTTGGAAGGTCATTACCTACGGCTATGATCCAATGTAACAGGACAATAACCCGAATTAAATTCTTTGGTAGGTATAAATATTACCAATCAAATTTTTGAGTCAAAATTTTAAAATAACTGGCCAAAAATGATTCAGTGGTTCAATATAGCAACGGAAGTGCATACTAAAATACGACGACCGATCGTTTATTACGCATAAAAAGTAAAAAAAAAATAATAATCGAAGCAATTTTGAAAATTTTGCTGTCATTCAATGGCAGCTTCTTAAGGATTTGTACGCTCTGGAACACTTCAGATTCAATGTCAGATTGGAATTGATGGTGACATCTCAATAAAAAATTTTGAACGGCTGATACTTTACGTCTCACGTCTGTGTCAACGCTATTGATAAAACATTTTCATCACCCGGCACAAACACGTGTTTTCCGTTTTCCTGTTTTATCACCAATAGATAAAAATATCTATTCAGGTGCCTACAGTAAATTGTATTATAATCGGCCTCAACTGAATACGAGTAATTAATAATTCCCGGTCGCACCGTTAACGTTAAAATTTGCACAATTTATTGTTCCATAAAACAACGAAATTTTCTAACTTATTTTAATAAATTAAAGTGGGCAATTTGCTCGATTAATAAAAAAAAATATTGCGTGAGTTATAAATTGCACGGAATTTTGTAATGCATTCCGCGAGCTTTCACTCGAACGCTGTAAAAACCATAAGAAATATAAAAAAATCACGGTATAATTTTATGGCAGAATTATGGTGAACTGATTAGCTTTTGGGTTTCGTTCGTCAAGTATTTCGCGAATACAGCAATCACGTTTGTTGCTCGGAGCGAAAAATAAAACTGATAATTATGAAAGTTATAATAGATTTTTCAATTATTCTTACAAATCAGCAGTACCTCCGAAATTTGGTACATTTTAGAAGGAAGCTGTCAACCAATACAATTAAAGAAATTAACAAATGCAAATCTTTTGAAAAACTCATCTTTTGAAAGGGAAGTAAATAGAATGTAGTAACCACTACACAATTTCCACAATAATTATATTAAAGTTTTATAAATCTTCAAGCCACAGATAACTACCTTTCTCCCTTTATGTGTGTTATGTCAATAACTTCGTTGACGTCATTCCGCTGAAATTTTCTTCAGTTTACCAATGTACCAAATTTGCTTTACATTTTTGATATAATTTACATACTTCATTAATCAAGTATTATATTTACTTTAAAATGTTGAGGGTGAAATTGGAACTTTCAAGTAAGTGAAAATTTCAGAGCTCTTTTATCGACTAAAATTTCATCCAAATGGGAACAGGGTTAGTGCTGCTGTTATGCAGAATACAATGAACAAGTCCGGGATTTTGATGCCCTAAAAGAGACACTTTTTGCGTATCATGCAATTCTCCAAAGCTTTAAATACGAAGTAGGTAAATCGCCAATTTCTTTATTGATTTCTTCAGATACCTATATAAAACGTAAAAATATTTTCCTAATGGAAATCGTCGATGCTGAATTTATTCAAGCGAAAATATTTCTGTATTTGTGCAATAGAAATATGGTTTCAAAAAATAAGAAGTATTACACGAAAGCGATTTATGATTGATCGTGTCTTGTTTGCTTATTTGTGATTTACTATGATCATAACATTGCATTTACTAAAGTAACGTGAGAATAATTATAGAAAGCAAAACAAAGTTGCAAAGTTGGTCCATACCATTAAAATCTTTTCAATCACACGAAAAATTTTAACCCCCCCCCCCGACCCTCCAGTTAAAAAAAGAAAACTACAGATGAAGCATAAATGAGTTTTAATGTTTTTATAGCTAACAGCAAGAGCTATAATTGTCTTCGCAGCGTGAGTTTTATAATGTGATGGCTGATGAATAAAGAAAGTGTAAACTTCAAGTAATAATGACGCCCTTTTGTAGTATATTAAATTGTAATACAAATTTCAAAATTTGGGTCACACCTAAGTAACTTAATTTGAGCTTTTGTAATTTCCACCGATGCTATGGTCAAAGGTTACCATAATCCAATAAAAAGTAAATTTCACCGACTTTTCGGGTGGTCACACGGTTTGAGAATTTAAAATTTATTTGCCAAGCTTGTAAAAGTAAGTAGTAGTTAAGTAGGTAAAATCCCGACTAGATTTGTATACCGACTTTGTTATCATTTAATTTTTGAATAGATTGTTAATTTCTCAGATTTTTCATTTGTTTTACATGTTTTTTTTTTCACTTAATTGCTCTTTACCGTCTCCAATATTATTTACTTATTTGTAAAAAAATATAATACATTAGTCAGTATGGGTCTGACGAGATCAATTTTACGGGTAGAATCGTGAATAAGGTCGAAACATGTCATGTAATCCGTTAAAGGTTTTTGAATTTTATAATTTTCCTTGTTATTTTTTCACTAAGTTATGGTTAATTCGTCTAAAAATTTGGATAAACTCTGTATGATATTTACTTTGATATTATTGTATCGATCGAAGAAATTTTAAGAGCTCGTGGAAATACATTATTGGTGCGCGACGGGTGCAACAGTTTGAATTAAAAAATAGGGAGGGTAAGTGAGAGTGAGACGTTGTTTCAATAAAAAAATGTGGGCACCGTCAGCAAGAGGAAGAGCATAGAAAACTACCAAGGTAGATTTTTGCCTCGAATTTTGACCACCTCGAATGCATTTATTGCATGCATTGTAAGCAAATATTTTATATTTGCTACCTCACTTAGTGCGAAGTTTTAAGAGTCTGGCTTAGGCAAGCGATTACAATGTTGTGACCTGTTACATCAAATCATCGCTACCTGATGCAATTTAGTATGGTTTTTTTACATCTGGCCAGGTTACATTTTTGTTCATCGCGCGTTTGTGACTATGGAGCGTAAGTCTGACCATCATATCCGACCATATTCGGCTGTTTATCATTATAGATTCGTTTGTTTACCTTTCACGAACGATGCCATAATCTACAACTTCCGTTTTTCTTTGGAAAAGCTGGATTTTGTTATCTTAGGGAGTTCCATTACACCTAGATGGATTGTGTCACCGCTTCTTGCTGCATGCTCACCTACCGGTTACAGTACATTTTGTGGAGTGTTTATCGCGTTCTACGGTCAGGTGCTGCCGTTTATTTGAAACAAGTGTAACCATTCGTCATCTTTAAATCCGCACGTCAACTACTATTGGAAAAAGTTGGTGTCATCTTGTATTTTGTAAGCACAAAACACTTGAACACAGTTTAAACACTTTTGGATGATGTAACGCTTATTTCGACAACTGTGTGTATTGGTTGCAAATCAGCATTATTTATACATTGTTGTAATTATTTGAATTATGCATTTGACTTTCAATTAATTTTAGATCTGTTATTGAACCTCTTCTTTTATAGGTATGCCAGCGTTTTATTGAAAAAGTTCCCCAGACTACATTTTCTTTCTGACTTCGCGACTTTGCTCTCCCGATTATCATCGACGGTTAGTCTAACACCAACGTGATAACATAAACTGGAGAACTACTCTCTCCGAAGTAAATTCTATTGAGGTAATAAAGTAATCGGAATTAGGTTTTTAGGAAAATTTACAATACTTTGTCGTAGCAACGCAAATCGAATCACATATTTCCGGTAGATCTCATAGATCGTCGTGTACATTGTATTAAAAGCGTAGCTATCCTTTTTAAAAAATGTGAAGTATGAATTGTAGGTTTGGTACACTCGGGGGGGGGGGGTATGGAAAAATCTTTCAAAGAAGTTGAACCGTATTATAATTATTTAACTGCTTTTTTTCCATTTCAAAGGATGGGCTATGCTCCCTGCCTCCCAGAGCTGCACCCCTGAATACCAAAGAACTGATTAGATTTTGGTTAAATCCCTCGCTGAAACCTCTTTAATTTGCCGTCTTTGATTTTTAATAAAAAATTTCGTCTCAAAAAATTCTTTTATAAAAATAGCCATTCGAAATATAAAGGGATAAAATTTCTCAACTCAATGCTCCTCTGAAATCTCTTTTTCATCGGCTTTTAGCGTTATTTGCTGGTAATATAAAATTGCATTTAACTAAAGACTGATTATTCTTTTTTTTTAAACCATATTTTTTATACGAAAAAACAAAATTTTAGTCACATCGATGCAGATTAGATTTTCAGTTGTATTTATGTTATTGTTGAAACGCAAATCGAAACGACGCAAATCGAGACCCTGATGTATTTTCACTTATCATACATTGTTACCTACTTTTTTATTCAGTAAATTTAATCAACACAAAAACTATTCAATTTAAAGAAGAAAACATGAGAATAGATTTTTTTCTATAAACAATTAGAATTTTGAAGAGCTTACAAAAGCTAAAATCGAATAACTTTTACGGAAGTTATTGTTATTCGAGCGATTAGAGTGCAAATAAAATGTTTGAGAAACTATAGAAACCTTTCTTCAATAATTGGCCAAATCGATCCAAATCATAAAGAATACCTATTTCCCTTTTCTCTTTAAAAAAACTATACAATTTAGTAATTGCATGGTCTTGCATATTATCCATTGAAGTAGAAAATACTACAGTGCATAAATTAGGATGGCAGTTCCAACAAATAATTTTGGTAATGATAAAACTGTCATGATTTCTATTTTTAGCAAAATTATACAATGGTCAACATTTTGGATAAAAATAGATAAACTGCATATCAATTATTTCCACTTTCTCTATATGTAACCTTTTTTTTAACGGTAGCAAAGAATAGAAAATTCTATTTTATATTTGTAAAGGGTAGGTAAATAATAATAATTTAGCATTACAGCGGTTTTGACTACTTCATATGATAACTTGGTCCTTCGAGCCGGATTAAAAAACCAAATTATTTTCAATCCGTTTAACAACTGACTGAGATTGGTTAAATTTATAGGATGGACGTGAATCAATAACCAGATTCATTGAAAATAAAAATGAGACAGGAAATTAGCACCAATAATAGTAAATGTAATGAATAATAAACAAATGAACACGGAAATACCTGCAAGTTGAATAACCGTCTGCCAAACATTGAATAATTTAGATTTATCGCACTTTTCAAAATTAAAGCTTTAAATATTTAAATTTAGCGCCAAGATAAAATTTATATTAATTTTTTAAATTTTTTACTCCGGTTGGTCCATTAATATTTTGGTGGGATTATAAAAAATTTAACACATGTTTTAAATTTTAACGTATTTCGTAGTCAAGTTTTAATTGAAACGTTATCGTTAGTTAGTTTTAACGACCGAGATCGATAAGATTATTTCAGTTCGATTTGTTTCATGTTATAAATAAAAGTAATAAATCATAAGCAATCACCCAATAAAAAAAATTAATTGGAGTACAATATTAAAAAAAAATATCTTTTTTGGAAAAGAAAACAATAAAATATTTGAAATAAAATAAAAAATAATACAAACTCACCTTATCGGTTTATTATCCAGCGGGTAGACAAAACTTTTAGGTTATATTAAACAATAACAATTAAATATCCACTAATAATATTTAACAAAAAAAAACTTGTAAAATTAAAAACATAAGTTGTAATAAATTGCGAACGATAGCGCACTCACGACATCACAACTCGAATCAAAATAACGAACTGTTTTATTTAATGTTAGAAACGAGGTAGTTTTATTGTAAACACTGCGAGAGTTGAGCTAACGTTCGTCGCATGGGTGGGAGCTTCGAAGCTTTTTTACCACCACAAACGAACCCCCGTAAACGTTACAACAATTTTACTGCTACTCTGACGTATTTGCGCAAACGCGTGAAAATTACTGAATTTTTGCACGGTTTACAACCACAGAGGCATTGTTTTAGAAAGAAAAATAAAAAATCTTCCACCGTAAAATACGCCAAATTAACACTGTTATTTTTTTTATGTGAAAACTTACAAACTTGGTTTGTAAAATATACAATGTATCGATTTATTAAATGTTTCGATTTAAAAAACTTTTACCATCATCAGCTTTTCTTCCCTAGTTCGAAATTTGGATTACGGCAATGAAATGGTTAAATATGTATATATAGACGTAACTTCGTAGACGGGGCGAAGCCCGCTAGTGAAGGGAGAGATGAGTTGTTTCGGGCTAATTAAAATTAATAAAAGTTACGAAATTTTAGTAAAAGCTTGTATTTTCTCGGAAATTCAATTTAATTTCACAGTTTTCGTATTGGAACTTTTATTAAATTTTGTTTTTCGTTTTATTTTTTATTCTGCCCAGAGTATTTTACCGCTCAGCCGCCTTTAATCCATCGGAAAAATTGCGGAACGGACAATTCTCACCCGCATTCGTCGTCATTTAAATTCCATTCTGAAATCATTTTCACTCACCGTACAAAAACCCCAAGACAAACATAATATAGATGTTAGAAGAAGAAATCTTGTGGAAGTGCTTCGCAAAAGATACCACCACAGCACCTCGGCTACTAAGAAAGTTAAAACCGTGACGGGAAAACTATTTTTGCTCATTGGTCCTTCGTTCCGACTCAAACATCGACTTGATTGACAATTTCAACTAACAGCAAGTCAACAAGATCGAAGACAAGTTCCAAAACATTTTAAACCAGCTTATCGTGCAACTCGAGCGACTATCCAAAACACAAGACGCCCAAAACCATCTTAAATTCACGACTTCTGGCAAAGAAACTCACTCAACATCAAGATTAAACGCAAACGACTCAAATGAAACATCAACACCGCGGAACTCAAACCATGAAAAAACACAGGTTTTCCTTGCAGATTGCATCAGCTCAATTTTTTAGCCTTGCGCTATCTTTTATGATGAGGTAACTCTTCAGTAAACACCCAGTACGTTGCAGCTCCGCTGCAAACCCATCAGATAAAGAAGACATGAACGGGGAGAGGTAGGTACTTGAGACGCGAAAATAATAATTTTACGATTGAAACCTCGATGAATTCTGAAAGAGCATATTTTAAATAAGAGAATTAACTAAGAAAGAAGGCCTTAAAGGCACTTAGTTTTTTCAAAAATCGGAATTAAAAAAGATCGATTTTCATAGCAAATTTCAAGCTAAGTCACTCGTGATTGGTGAATCAATGCATTCTATGGTCGGTCCGTGTTTGGCTATACAAAAAAGTCCGACTGATGAAAATTTTCTCACTTACCGTACGCAATGATAACATACGGTTAATACTTTTTCGCGTGGATCCTCCTCGTGCCATGGTGGTTTTTATAAAAATTGACCTCACGCTAGCCTACGCTACGCTGCGCTTTACTTCGGCCGCTTCGGGCTATTTTTATTAAATCTGCACTTATTATGAACATACCCCTAGGCCCGTGGGTTAAGGAAAAGGTGGATCATTGAGAGGTGAAACTCGTTTTTACGTGGATTCTACAAGAACGGTGGTTGTGCAAGTAAAAATTGACTGGATGCACTCTTCGCTACGCTGGAGCGCCTCCAGCCATTTTTACTGCACATTAACTATAAAAAAAACATGATTTTCGTTCGAAGTGCACTGTTGAAGCATATAGGTAATGATAGCGTCGCATTGGTTATCCCCTAGCATAGCATAGCATCACATTGTGAACAGAGTTTGTTTGGAGGCGAAGCCTCCATTACCTCTTTCAACATCTGAGTACATCGCGTGGATGGTTAGAGTATGAAATACTAGAGCGAGCATTGAGCCTTGTATCGTTTCAAAGTGGAGTGTTGACCCGCGCGAGGCGATAATCAACCTTTGATGAATGATTTACGAGTTAGACGGCCGAAGCAACAGTAACCCCAGAGAACGTAGCGTCGTGGAGCCCAAAAGGGTCCGTCGAAAAGAAAAAGGCGACGCAGTCGCAAAAAAGAAGTGGGATTGTACGGTTGAATAAAGTTTTCTACCATACATGCCCGCAGCGTCTTAACTTAATAACTGATCTAGGTCGGTGCCGAGACATTGAATAAACGCCTCGGCTGTGACCCTTGGTTATCCCCTCTGCGTGTAGCTTAGAGTAATGTAATTCACACGGACTGACCACAGAATGCCAGAATTTGCTATGAAAATCGAAATTTTTAAAATCAATTTTTGAAAAAACTGGTGGTTTTAAGGTCTTCTCTCTTAGTTAATTCTCTTATTTAAAATATGCTTTTTCAGAATTCATCGAGGTTTCAATCGTAAAATTGTTATTTTCGTGTTTCAAGTACTTACCTCTCACTCATGAAACTTTGCCTTTGTGCTCAGTTCACCGTCACACAAACTTATTTCAATTTTCAACATTTTTCTAAATGCATAAACCATCGGATGCGCAAATAATGTAGAAATCTCTGGAAAAAAATTTATTATTTCTATCGATGGGTCCTAGTTGATATGTATACATTTTGTGATTTAAATGAAATTAATCCTTTCAAATTATTTGTGATAATCCAGTTATTCTGCCAACTGAATTAGTACGGGATTCCAAAATGCCGGCTTTAATTCTGATGTATCTCATGTATCATCCGGTTTATATAACATCAGAAATCATTTTTTATTTTATTATTGATATTCTTTTCAATATATTATTATTAAATTACTTTTAGTAAAATACTTGCACGAACTTTACGATAAAATGACAATTATGCAATCAAGGAAGAGTGGCAGACACAGATTACCGAATGTCGACAACCCGAAATCACAACGAAAAGATCCTGTATTTCTGGCTTTTTTGCCGTCATCATCACACACTTTTTAAAATCACTCAATTGCATAGATAAATAATAGTAGATTTATTAGTAAAATTATTAAATTACATTATTTTTCTGTGTATTATTCGGTTTTATTAACGCTTTACGACGTCTTCCGATTCCTAAACATCGCCAAGCGGCTTTGGTATTGTAAGCATTTTACATTTTTTACCTACGATGAGGACCCAACCTGGAGGACCAGCAAGACGACCAGAATAAAGTTGTACCTTCACCCGGATTCGAACCTAGTATTGAGCGTTCGTAGTCAGCTCGCTTGACAATAGTCAAGGAGAGTAATAACTCTCCGACCGCCTCCGATCACATTCTTTTTTTGATTGTTATAAATCTTTAGGAACAAGAAACGACATTATAACTTTTTAAAAATGTGTATCAGGATCATGAAATGGCATCTGTAGAGCAGATGCGGGCGGAGCCCGTTTATCTCCTTCATCGTTATGATACGTAAGTGAGGGAATTTTAGAGGGATTTCGAACCCGAGACGGCATATTGAGCCCTGGCTTGGAAAGGGAAGAAGGGAAGTTCCGCAGAGGCTTCGCATCTAGAATGTGAAGCACCTCGGTTACTTCCAGATACTTCAATACCTTCACCAGTTCAACTTTCAATTTGATCTTGGATTTGATGGTGGTGTTGGAGTTTGGAGCTTAATACGCAAGTTGAGGTATTGGAGATATGAGAAAATGTCTTTGGATCTGGAAGTTTTTGGAGGATTTAAAACAAGAGAGTTTGTTGAATTTATACTTTAGATTTATTAAAGATTTAGTGACAAGGCTCTGAAAAAGGATTGGAGGGGTTTTATGCCAGTAGCGGCTTGTAATTGTCTATTTGAAACGAATCATGATGCAGACATGGCTTGTCTGATGCGTAATAGATTTTGGATGGTTTTTAGTTTTCTCATTTCGTTATTGGAAGCGAAGCTCTAGGGCTGCAGCTGCATAAGTGAGAACAGGGCAAATTATGGTATAACTAGTCATAGGGCTGAAGGCCGCTGTTTCTGCCAATCAGATGGGCCAGAGCATCTGTTTAGGCCTCTAGGTATTTGACGGAGTCCTTTCATGGGATTGTTTTGCTTTCGCCAAAGATTTCTAATTTGTCAGGAGGGTGTCTTTTTCTATCAAATAGAAGTGCGTTTTCCTGGGTGGCAAAACGTTCACCTTTTGTAGTGTTTTCATTGGTAAACTATTTTGATCGCACATTTTTATGGTCATATCTTTTTTAGTCTTAATTAGGTATAACATAAAACTATTTTGGCACAAACTTAAAAATTTTGAAGCAATAATGTCCTCAAATATGACTAATCACAACGCTTATATAATTAATGGCCACATTTATTGCTTAAAAATTAATTTTAATTTCAGAATTTTAAGTGTGGAGTAAATTTTTTTTAATCATTTAAAAATATTTGTCGTTAACAGTACAATCTTAACTTGTTCAAGATCCAGCATCCTTTTAAACACAGTTGTAATTTTATATTGATTAATTTTCTGTTATTTCATTGTTTTTTTTTAGACCACCGGTCTAGTTTCTACCAGGGTAAAATATTTAAGGGGGGGGGAGGCTAAAAATTTAATTGCGTCTGGAGCCTTTCAAGTGCTAAATCCGTGACCGATTCGAATACCCCCATAACAGCACTAACAAATTTTAGTCAAATATATATTTCCATCTTTCATAAGCACACAACAAAAACCATTCGTTGTGATGTGGGTTGCGGTATTAGGTCTTGAATATAAGGAAATTCTTGGTAGATTTTTATTATCAACAATACAAGTAGTTTTTCTTTTTCCAGTGCTGGCCCATCAGGTGATGGAGAAAACAAATATTTTATTTAAAAATGAAAACCTCAGGCAAACAACCAAAATAAAGACAATAAAAATCCCAATGCATCAAATTTTTTTTTTTTACTTAATGTTATTTATACGAACGACTTGCATGAATAAATTAACAAGATTTTTATTGGATTAATGAAGGACCGAGAATCTCGTTAGTCCATTCACACGCGGCATATATTTAAATATCAAATTAAATTTTTTAAAATCGCGTTTCGAATTTTGTTGAAATTTACTGAATAACAGGTACTACTATAATTTGCTTCTGTTTATCTGACAAGTATGAAATCCATACGATCATCGATTGAAAACAAAAATTTGTTAAACTGGGCCTAACGTTACGTAAAAAATTTCCTAAATTTGTTTTATAATATGTCCACTGTATTATAGAATTAAGTGTAATAAAATGTTAATATTAATAAAACTCAATAATAAACCACAAATGTCTTTATAATTACGTGATTATATAAAGCACTAGGCACATGATTAATGAATGCATTGTACACTAAAAGTATTTTAACAGTAATTAACATTATTAGATTTTATAAAAACATATAATACTTTTATTCTAATATTTTAAGTCCAAAGGCGAGTCAAAAAGGCCCCTTTATAATCATTATTATTTCAAAATATACGCACCATAATTTTTCAATTTTAACTACCTATAACATTTCCTATAACAAAATTAAAGACGATATTCTTGTGTACACAAAAGTAAAAGTGCTCATAATAATTTTTTTGAAACATAAACTTAATATCAAATTAGAGTATCATAAAAATATTGCAGTGATATTGCATGATTAAAAAGAGCAGATTATGTTACCAACTATGGCTCTGCCTAATCATAAAAAGTGCTAATTTTCATAAAGACATCAAATAAAATAATTACATTTGCAATACATTTAAAATTGCTTTAAATCTTAATTATAACAATATAATAGAAACTAATAGTATAATCTCACTCTAATACATTTTCTTATTACAATAAAGTGATAAATAATGAAATCTAATAATTTCTTATTTATAATTATTACTTTTAAAGCTCTCGTAGAAAAACTTAATCGGTTGTTCCGAACAAATTACGAAAAATTACAAAACATTTGGTTAATCAACATTTCAAAAGAATCATCTTTAAACTGCCTCCTCCACAACTCGCTCACGATATAATTTTGCATTTGCGAATGTGCATAAAACATAGCCTCGTTACAAATATCGGCACACGGCTGCCAGATTGTTTCTAAATTATTAATAAGTTCATTCATTTTATCGTGACGCTTAATTCCTTCGATTGTAACAATTACAGGATACAAGTGCTTCAGCGATTGTAAAGTATCATAGGAACAAATTTGCGAATCAAAATTTGTCACCAAAATCGAACCCGGTAAAACCACTTCTTGAATTATTTGTAGTGCACTAGTGTTTACGTTTTGTTTCTGTTCGACGCTATTAACATGGTAGGAGTCTAAAACTTGAAGCCAGTACCTCGTTGGAATTTCCTGAAAACACGGTTAACGGTCAATCAATAAACACCGATATTGTAAATCTCACCTTGACTTCTGCTAAACATAAAATTGACGTCACAGTATTGGCGCGTCGAGTATTTTCCTGGTTATTTAACTTGGCAAAACCTTCCGGAAAGACATCGACCAAAACTATTACCTTGGGTCCACCTATTTTCCATTTGGTTAAATTTGATTTTATGTATTTGTTGGCAATTTGAGCAGCTGTGTCGTAAACCTGCAGCACCGATTGCTTTTTAATGCCTAAAGGAAGAAAAGAGTTAAGCAATTTATTGTAACGTAAATAAAAAGTAATTTGTAAGTTACCTCTCTTTGCATCCTAGTTTTGCAAAACAGACAACAAATATTAGTTAAAAATATTTGAACAGTTTTTAAATTAAATCAAAAGATAATAACGTTGATTATAAAGGATCAGATAGGCACACCTTATGGGCGTTTTGAAAACACCTGGAAATAGTCGTAAAAGTCATAGTAAATGTGTGAGACTGCACATCTTTTGAACTACCCCAGATATTTCCAAGACCTCCATAAGGATTGCGTATCTAATACTGTATAATCAACAGTGCTAAATAAAAACAAAAACCGACTTACATAAGAGTTTAGCTAAAGTTTCAACGTCGGTTCCTTTTGACCATCCAGCAAAAATCCTGATGGCATCATTGAACCGACATCTGATTTTATCAAATATAGAATTTTCTCTGATTCTTGACTTTTTTGTGCAAATTGTGCATTTCCATTGAAAATTGTCAACTATTCGAGCATGCACCCAAGTCATTGCGCCTTGACAAGGTGTACCATTATCGGCATTATTGCACTTTCGACTACATTCTAAAATTCCCATAGTTTTTAACCAATTCAATAATTCACCTTCGTGACCTGCAGTTAACATGGGTCGAATTACATCTTTATAAAATGCTGGTTCACTAAAAAAAAAAAAAAATTAAATTTTATTTGTGGTTGTAAGAAAACAAAAAGTGATATTGTAAAACAATCCTAAGAAGGTTGGAAGCAAGGGGGAACAATTAAGAGAGTAGCATCTCGTTAATTCTTTTGTGCGCGTCACTCCCACTCTCAAGTTTCCGTAAACCGATTTCAACCAAAATATAAAAGTCTCAATATAAAGGTACTAAATATAAAATTTGGTTGTTAAATTTTTATTGATTTGAGAGGTAGGGCGCACACCAAATTCAGTCAATCTGTCAAAATCTGAATTCTTTTTTTTTTAGAATACTTCCCATACTAAAAACAGTGATGATAATTAATAAAATAATTAATGATCTTTATAAATCATAGTTGATCTTTTAGAATAAAAAATGTAACCTTTTTAACATACTTTTGACGTTGATTGAAGAGTTATCAATCGATATCTATTTTTACTTCACAAAAATAAGTACTAAAATATTTTTAAAACATCATTTCAATTTCTTTAATAATTAGTTAATACATATAAAAAAACTTGCATCGGCCGGGAATCGAACCCGGGCCGCCCGCGTGGCAGGCGAGCATTCTACCACTGAACCACCGATGCTTATATTAGATTGCACGTTAGATGTGTTGTCCGCCAATAAATGACCTATAATAATAGGTAACATGTAACATGGTAAAAAGTTTCAGAAATTACTCCAAGTAGTTTTTAAAAAAAAATTTTTTGTAGATATCAAACGAAAGCTTTAAAATTAGTCTATAATTGACTCAATTTGTGTGACGTCAGAACGACTATAATATATAGGCTAACTATGATATATAAGCTCCTACGCGTTTGGTGCTGTATATCTGTTCGTAACGCACCTGATTGTTTTCAAAAATGTCTAATATAAAATAGAGATCCACCGGCTAGCTACCCATCCGTGGACGGGCTTTCCCCCTAGTCTTTTTATGATGAACATTTTTAGCTTCTTTAATATTAAGAAAAAATTGGGTTCATTCATATTGGAGCTCTCATGGTTACGATTAATTTTATAAATTAAAAAAAAAGTTGCATCGTCCGGGAATCGAACCCGGGCCGCCCGCGTGGCAGGCGAGCATTCTACCACTGAACCAACGATGCTTATGTTATCATACTCCAAGAATTTCGTCATATTCTTTGTTTTGATTTTCAGTTTTCCGAATAAAAGAAAAATAAAAATTGTGGTAATTTTTGCGCATATTAAAATGTTCACCGCTACCCTCATTTAATTATTTTTTAAACAGTCTAAAAAATATTTAATATGTATAATAAAAATGACAATATTTCATCTAAATTCAGCTTTACAGCAATAATAAATACCACAGATCTGAACAGATTTATTGATCCAATAAAGTACCAGCAGGAAAGACGAAATCAAAATTATGCGGGTATGGTTTTTCTTCTCTGTGGGAACCAAATTAATTTTTTAAAAGAAACATAAAATATTTATCAACAATTCAAATTTTTCTCTTTCGTTATCCAAAAAGTACAACGTGCCTGTAAATTTACATAATATAAAACGAGGACAATTTCCTTTGAATTTAAAAAATCAATAAAGTGTGGGTGAGGAGGAGTCGGCCTAGCGCAACAAGTAAAAAAAAATTATTCATACCTTTCAAATTCCTCCAGTGTCATTTCGCTGTCATACTTATTATTGCACTCGTAAATATTCACAGAATTTATTTGTGTTAACACATTCATTTTTATGTGTAACAATTAAAAATAGACACAATATTTTACATAAAATCAAAGTTAATCAAATGCAACAACTACATGACATTGCCATCTTAACTATTTTATTGCGGTGTTGCCGGATGTTGTCTGTTATGTTGAGACAAATAAAAAAACAAAACTACCTGCAATTTTTTGTGCATACGAAATTTTTAACTTTCTGCTTTTTATTGTCGAGCACCTGTGGGTGTGTTGCGGAAGTTTAAAAAAAAATACGTAAAATTGGCAACAATGCAACTTTTTCATAAAATTTACAAATTGTTGTTTTTATTAATTTGTATTTGAAATGTTTTGAGGTCACAAGTCCTTGTCTGTACCTTTGAAAAATGACATTCATTTCTGCAACTTTCGCTTCATTTCAATAATATTATATAGACGTGTAGTTCTTATTTAGTTCTAATAAGTGCGTTTGATGTAAGTGAATTAATTTGAACACTTCAAAATTTGAAAATTTTTGTTTCACTTCTGTTTTTTGATGCTTACTTTTGTTTCAAATGACAAACTTCAGTTGAACTGTTAAGACAGCTGTCAGGTTCTTCTTTTTTAGGTTAAAGCAGTTATAGTTATGTTTTAAATGTTTTTATTCTTTGAGATGTATTATTTTCGTGCCTTGGTCGGTTGTGGTCATAAATCGAGTAATTTATTGTTAAATTTGATTGTATTAGAAGAATTTTACAATTCAAATGTGCGGTAAATTTAATTATAATGGTCAAGTAGTGAAGATTAAAAATTAAAAGTGGTAATTTCACTGAAAAAAGGTAAAAAAAGCTCCAGTTCTTAACAAACCTGTGACAATCATTTTTGATGCTGTTGTAGTAATTAAGAATTTTTATTTGAACTATGTAGTTTTAAGTGAGCCACAGTTACGATGTTACGAATAATGCAGATGGACTCACTTTGTAAATTGTTGATGAAAAACTTGAATTTTAAGCTCCGTTTTCATTTAATGAAAGTTTGAAAAAGTAAGGTTAGAAACTTATTTTTATTGACAACTCCAGTGGCGTACATATAGCACGTTACCCCGTAATCATGGAAGGAAGCAGTGGCGGCTGGTGAATTTTTTCATTCATTCAGCAAACTGTGTTTACTGAAAACTGCAACTCTTGGGAATAAATCCAAGTCCAAACGCTCTACCATTAGATTCAAAGAATATGTACAATGAGAAATGATACCTGCGTGTTAAATTAGATTATGTTTAATCTAAGGTGGGATAGGTCACGATCGCATGATGACGATAAATGAGCGAAAGAATCGGTGGACGTGAGAAGCTGGAGTTCAAATCTTGGTGCAATTGCACTGGCGTTACGATTTAATAAGTGGCTTTCGCTATCTATCTAGACTAGAGATAACATAGTGCAACAAAACTTAAAACGCAAATAATTACTATAATAAACTTAATTTCTAAATTATGTAATCTATTTATACAAAATTTGATATCTTATTTATAATTCATTTTTCTTTTGATATTACCAGTCGCCACTGGAAAGAACTTTTTAAGCCCATGCTGGAAATCTTTCTTTCTATTTTCAATTTTTTTATTATAATTTTATTGAAACAAATATCTTAATTGTAATTATTTTTATCAATTATTCAATAATTAAATTTTTTATTTTTTAACGACTTAATTTAGACATTGGGTGGGTGGTCAACCATACCGGCTCTGATGAACTGGATAACGTTTTTTTTATATTTGAATAGATTGTAATCATTTTAAATTATTTTTGATAATCCCATTAATCTACCATTTCTATTAGAAATACGTTTATGCAAGAGCACAGCAATTAGTTACTTAGTTTCTTAGTAAAATACCAAGGTATATAGATTACAAGGTATGATCTATATGTGAACGAAAACTCGTCTTGTACTGCGCATAGTCACGTAGCGTCCGCCATATTGAATTATTAAAATTTTAGATTAATTGACTAGATGGCGCATAATTATATCTTTTAATCTATATACTTTGATTGGTCCAGGTAACTATTAAACGTCAAGGTAGATGTCTCTACTGTCTATTTCAGTCACCAGCCGTCCGCCATATTGAATATTTTGACGTTTACAGATGCGCAGTATCATACCTTGTAAATTTATCTACCTTGGTAAAATACTTTTAGTAAAAACTTAGTTACTCTTACAGCTCCATTACTGTCAGAAAAAACTTTAGAGGTGTGTCAGGCGCTGCTAAAATTTAAAATGTACACTCAGTTGAAGAAGTTTCTTGGCGCGAATATTTAAAATCTATTAATTATTTTGTCAATTTGCAATCACGAAATACGTAAAAAATGATATCGCAAATATTAAATAAAGCACTTTTAGAAATAACACGAAACCGAATAACACAAAAAACCACGACAAATGTAAACACACGCAATGATTTGTAACTTTTACAACAGAATGTACTTGAAAAATAACTGCACGTTCATTGGTTCATTCAAATTTTTATCAAATTAGTTGGCATATTTGCCACGTCCTTTCTTCGCTTGGTGGAGCTGTAGTTGAGGTGAAGTGGCCTTTCTGAGCGGTTTCATTACAGCATTAACGCTTGTGGACGAGAAAACTGCTTGACGGAGGTAGCAGAGAGCTACTGCGTGTTTTCTTTTGTAAACTTAAATAAAATATTTTACATTTGCCTTCCAAAGGATTTCGCTCGGGAAATGCTACATTTGCAATTATCATATGCGATATTTTCGAATGTTTCGTTGTCGACAGTTGACAATTTTTGGAATTGGGAGGTGTTGTTGGCTCTGATCTCCATCCTCTTATTTTTTTCGATCTATATCAACGATCTCCCTTCTTGCTTAGCTTATACGCTGTTTTCTCTTGCGACTTCCACTTTGTTCCAGTTACTCGGTGTATCGCTAATTGTGAGCGGTTGGATAATGATTAGTTTTCTAATAAAGCACTCAGGTTCAATAATATGAAACCTCGATTGTTTTGTTCTTGTCATGTCCCACGCTTCCTGGGATTTGGGGAGGTGCATTCTTGATAGTCTCGTTTTTTGGATCTGCAGATTGGCTTCAAGTTGATTGGGACTTTTATATTCATGGGGTCTGTCTACGCCGACGATAATATCGATGGAGAAAAGGCAAAAAACTCCTAGGCGCCATTAGAGTTAATGCTCACATTATTTGTGTAATCAACGTTAAACAAGAATGGGACAGATACATAAATTGCACTTATAATGCAATAAATAAACAAGGCCACAACATGCGTGTAAGTAGTCTTTCAGACACAATAATGAGTTTTTGAAAACAGCGCTTAAGGCGTTATGCCTTTCCACTATCAATGTAGTAAAAATGAACGTTGAGATTTTTACCTCATAATCTTCATTTGGCTTGTAATCATAAAAAAATGTATATTTATATAAAAAAAAAACCGTCTTTTGTCCGGTTTTCTAGACCGATTTTTCATTTTCTTAACTGGATACGAACAATTAGCAACCCAATTATTGTGAGTGAAAGAATTGTGAATAAATGAGGTTTACAGTTTTTAACACTTTTGGGGGTCGTCCATAATTTATGTCACGTGAAATTTCAGCATTTTTTATGCCTCTCTATTCTTTCACATTTATTTCAACTTCTTACTTAATATTATGTCGCAAATTCTGAATTCTGAAAAAATTACACTTACTATATGTATTAAATCACTATCGATGTAGTAAGCCTTCTTTACTTTTCTATCCTAGGGGGTAAAAGTAGAGTTGCGAATGTCTTTAGATATAGCTCGATTTCTCCAAACAAAATAGGTATAAACGATTTAAAATATTTTGAATTAAAAATTAGAGAGGGCTGGCGAAGGACACTTCATATTTTAAACTACAGCCCCATAAGTTCCATTCCTCATGTTTTATTATTTTATACTTTAATTACAAAATCTAGATTTTAGAAACATCTTATCAGGGTTGCCCAATGTTATTCTACTGATGTTTTGCCATGTGAATCCAAAAGTTTTTAAATTTTGATAATCTATTGGTTTTTTAAGTATCGGTCATAATTTAACTTTATCTTATCAGAAAGTAGAGCATGCATTTACAATTTGAACCTTGGACCATGTCAATATAATTTACGTTAATGCTTTTATAAATTGAAATTTAATCAGTCGTTATTTTACTTTCGGAGAAGATGTCCAAACCGGTGTATTTTATTGGAGTAGATGTAGGAACGGGTAGTGCTCGAGCTGCATTAATTTCCGATGAAGGAAAAATTATAAAGGTAGCCGTACAGGAAATCATCACTTGGAATCCAAAAACTGATTTTTATGAGCAATCTTCCGACAATATTTGGAATTCGTGTGTTTTTTGCATAAAAGTACGTACTTAATAAAACATTTCTTTTCGGTGAGTTAAAAAAAAGTATTGCAGAATGTAACCAATGGAATTGATCCGGAAGACATTAAAGGAATTGGTTTTGATGCAACTTGTTCGCTGGTGGCAGTTGATTCCAAAAACAATCCATTATCCGTTAGTCCAACTGGTATTTTTACATAATTCAGATTAACAATTTTTTACGTTTTATTTTAAAGGACGTGAT
Organism: Rhagonycha fulva; assembly: GCA_905340355.1. Lineage (NCBI taxonomy): Eukaryota > Metazoa > Arthropoda > Insecta > Coleoptera > Cantharidae > Rhagonycha > Rhagonycha fulva. Next base: position 10,711,616 of record HG996559.1, read on the forward strand.
GAACAAAATGTAATATTATGGATGGACCATAGAGCTTCAAAGGAAGCCAAAGAAATTTCAAATTCTAAACATTCCGTACTTCAATATGTAGGTGGTAAAATTTCTTTAGAAATGGAAATTCCTAAATTGATGTGGTTAAAAAGGCATATGAAAACTTGTTGGGATAAGGCAGCCTTATTTTTTGACTTACCAGATTTTTTGACATGGAAGGCTACTGGCTGTGATTCAAGGTTTGCAAATTTTTGAAATTTCATCTTATGTAGTTGTAGATCTTTGTGCTCTTTAGTGTGTAAATGGACGTACGAATCGGACCTTTATGGGAAAACAGATTGGAATAAAAGTTTTTTGGATGAAATTGGATTGGACGACTTATTGGAAAATAACTGCTACAAAATTGGTTCTAATGTGTTAATACCTGGTACCCTTGTCGGGCAAGGTCTTTCAACAGCAGCTTCACAAGAATTGGGTCTAAAGGTTTGTACACCTGTAGGAACTTCTCTTATAGATGCACATGCAGGCGGTCTTGGTCTAATGGGTTGTCGTGCAGAAGGAATCAATCCGGATTTTAAAACGCGGTTAGGTGAGGCCATTTTACTAACATCACCAATTTTTTTTGTAACTGTAACACCCAAGGTCTTATTTGCGGAACTTCTACTTGCCACATGGCAGTTTCTTCAACGCCTGTTTTTGCCCCAGGTGTTTGGGGCCCTTATTACAGTGCAATGATTCCTGAAATGTGGTTAAATGAAGGTGGTCAAAGTGTTTCAGGGAAATTGGTCGACCACATTATCGAATCTCATCCCGCAACGGCCGAAATTAAAAATAAGATCGGAGAGATGTAAGTTACATTGTTGGTTTTGAAATTTCTACCATTTTTTCAATTTTTAGGCACATCCAAAAATATTTGAGTGATTTATTAATTAAATTAGCTGAGCAAAAAAATTTGAAGCATTTCCAATTCTTAACACAAAATTTGCATGTATGGCCAGATTTTCATGGTAATCGTTCTCCAGTTGCTGACCCAACGCTTACAGGAACAATTTGTGGATTGACTCTATCATCTGATGAGGAAAATTTAGCCCTCCAATATTTAGCCACAATTCAAGCAATTTGTGTAAGCAAAGTACCGTTTTAAAAAAATAGGCATTAAAATATAAAATTTTCAGTATGGGACGAGACATATTATGGATGTTTTGAAAAAATCGGGTTATTTAAACTTTGAGTCCATTTTAATATGCGGTGGTTTGACTAAAAATTGGTTATTTATTCAAACGCAAGCTGATGTTGTTGATTTACCCGTAGTTTGTCCGGAAGAAGTGGAATCTGTTCTGCTTGGATCAGCAATTTTAGGTGCGTGTGCTGCAAAACACTTTGATGACATGGAAAGTGCTATTAAAGGTATGGGTGGACAAGGAACTGTGGTGAAGCCTAACAAAGAAGTTATTGAATATCACAATAAGAAATACAGTGTGTTTTTAAAAATGTTGGATGATCAATTAGCATACAGAAAAATGATGATGTAGGAATACAAAAGAAATACAATAATTTTTTACGTACCTAAGGTTTTTATTTTTAACAAATTTTGCTAATTTGTATTGGGCCCTACGTTGGGCGCCAATTATGTTTAGCGACAATAGGGTAGCCTTTTGGAGGATTTAACTTGGGAGTTTCTCTTGCAGCTCTCAGAGATCGGAACTTCTTGTATCACTCTAGAATAAATATTGACATTTTGTCGTGGACATTGTCAGATTTATTAAATCCTTAAGGTTGCTCTGGATGTCTGGATAGAAAACCAAGCAATAGATTAGTCAGAGTAGAATTAGATGATATTCAAACGGAACGTTTTGAATAAGATTATGAACCCAAACCGTTATTGAACGGATAACAATGGAGGCGGACTGCGCAGTTAATTGTTTTTCTCAAGGTTCTAAAGCTAAAAGATTGGGGAAAAACCTGCGTTTTCTTTACATCTAGCACCAGCTAGCTCATAAATATCACACCACATAAACTAGTCTAGAATTAATGATGCGCATGAATGGATTTCTGTTTTAATTTGTACTTTGTGATTGTTGTGTTAATTTTTCAATTTTTATTAACAATATTGGTGTTGGATTATTAAAAAAATAAGTAATTTTTTTTCTATTTATTTTTTTATGCACATACACTATAATGTTCTGCAATTCAGTTTAATAATAATTGTATCAGGTATCACAGTAATTCTCCTACGGGTGTTATTGTCAATTCGTGAATCTAAAATATTTCATAAACATAAATTTTAATTAGCATAAGTATAATAATAGTTACTTGCCTGTACGTGGGGTGGAGTTGACAAAGCATAAATAACAGCATTTGCTATGTCTTCTGGCTGTAACTTGGGAGATTTTGACCATTCATCCAAGGCTTCAGGTGTTAACGCACTCATAAGTTCTTTAACACCGTCTGTATAAACAAAACCCGGGCTGATGCTCTAAAATTAAACAATAACTTCATAATGATTATGCGTTCCATTAATTTTGCAAAGCTACTTACGCTAACTTTAATTTTATCTTTGTATAAATTAAACTCATTCCTAAGAGATTCCGTTAACGCAGTAACAGCAAATTTGCAAGCTGTTGTTATACTGATGTTTGGAAAATTGCTAACTTTGTGGCCAATGATACTATTGATGTGAACGATGTGACCATCAATTTTGTTAGCTCTCATATTCTGAACCGCTTCACGTGTTGCAATACACAATCCCATAATTTGGATATCAAGAACAGATTTCCATACCTTGGAATCACCTTCAGTAAGATTGGTTTGTGGATAAGCCCCTGCGTTATTGACGAGAATATGAACAGGACCAACATTTGTTTTCACCCACTTAAAAAGATTTAAAATATCTTCCTCTTTGCTTATATCAGCCAAATAAGTTAAAATTTTTCCCTTGCGTCCTTGAAGGTTTTGGGACACTTCTTCAAGTTTCTCTTTTCCACGACCAACAGCAACTACCTAACAATTACCTCATATTATCATGGTCCAAAATTAAGTTGCCAGATTACCATTACACCCGCATTTACCAATTGTTCCACTATTGCATATCCAATACCCTTACTTCCTCCTGTAACGATAGCCACTTTATCAACCCACCGATCCATCGAGCAAGTCATTCTTTCCAACAAAAATTATTTTTACAACTGAATTATTTTACAAATTGCTACTGGTAAAATAGGTCAAAACTGACTATTTTTATCAAAAGATAAAAATAAGATTTTAATTATATTTATTATTTGCAAATATGAGATAAACAGTGCAAATTACGTACGAAACATGGAAAGTCCTAAAGCCCCTCGAGGGGTTTAATTTCTTTACTAATTTTTAAATATCGAGAGTTTATTTGTTTATTTTAACAAAGAGTAACCCCAAATCAGTAGCGTCATCTCCAAAGGGGGGGGGGAGAGAAAATTAGTAACGCAATCTATTTACAAGGAAAAAAGTGTCAGTAAAAAGATCATTTTCAAACGAGGAAAGTCACAAGGAAATTTTGTTTATGAGCTCAAAGAGAGGGGGGCAGACGACAGAATTACCTAACTCGTTTTTTATCGAGAATGTATAAATCATACATTCCACACAACTTCTACCAGATGTTGAAATCTTATCTACAAAATAGATACTTCTTTGTGAAATATCAAGATGAGATGTCTCAACTTTTTCCAGTCAACTCTGGAGTTCCATAGGGCAGCATCTTGGGCCCACTTCTATACCTAATCTACACAGCCGATCTACCAAGAAATCTAAGCACTTTTCCTGTGCTTCTCATCCTGGCTTCTCATCCTAATCCAGCAATAGCGTCTGCAAACCTACAAAAGCATCTCGACCAACTAGAAATATGGCTAAGAAAATGGCGCATTAAAGCCAATGTTCAAAAGTCGGTAAACGTTGCCTTCACCATAAGGAGAGATACATGTCCTACGGTTAAGCTTATATTATTAATGGAAATACACTACCACAAAAGGAGGAAGGCAAGTATCTTGGTATGCACATGGACAGACGCCTTACATGGGGCAAACATATCTGGTCCAAGAGACTTCAACTTGGCATTCTTTTAGAAAGCATCAATGGTTGCTGAATCGCCACTCAAAACTATCTTTGAAAAATTAGGTGCTCATATACAAGTCCATTATGAAACCGATTTGGACGTATGGCATCCAGCTCTGGGGATCTACGAGTAACTCCAACATAGCCAAAATTCAACGATTCCAAGATAAAACTCTAAGAACCATTGCAAACGCTCCTTGGTTTGTACCAAATCACGTAATTACCCGTGATCTACAAATGCCCACGGTTGAAGAATGCATCAAATCGTTCAGCAATAGATATCAGGATCGAATTAGAGATCATCCCAACTCCCTCGCTGTGGACCTGCTTTCTTCACACCGAACTAAGAGACTTAAACGTCACGACCCTCTGGACTTACCTCACCAATCTGAACTAGATTCTGTCTGAAATAACACTCTCGGGTGTTAAAAATTAAAGGAGCCTTGCCATTGGGCAATCTCTTTCTATGCCACTAGATCAGCATGCCATACATTTTACTTATTGTCTTTTTGTTTGATAGATTGTAAAATTCTAAGATTCCAAGTAAAAAAAAAAAGTTTTGCTTTTTGGAGATGCTGTGTTTATTTCTGCACAGAAATCGAGAAAAAAGTTACCGCTGCCAAGAAAACTGTGAGATTAACAGAAAAATATGTCTTGCCCTTTTCTAGTAAAAAAAATTCTAACGCGCCTTAATGGATTAACAAGATTTCTGTTGTCCACTTAAAAAAGTTACTTTTTATTCAACAAATTCAGTTGTGAAAGAATGTTATATCTATCAAAACATAAAAAAGGTGTAATTAAATTCCAGAATTGGTTTGAAAATTAATATTCTCTTCTTTTTTTTTGGTTTTACGATAATGTACCTAATTATATCTACATGAACATCTAATCTAAAGAATGTCACGTCGTTACGAGAACGATGAAAATAACTAACATGAGGTCTTGACTTGTTATTGCAATTCTAAAATTAAAGACGCGCATGAATGGATTAGAAATTAACGAGATTACTGTTACCCATTCAATAAAATTTGACCAATTTTTTTTTGGTTTTGCGATACTTTAATTTTAACCAAGCTTTGAAAAGATTTATTATTTTTTTAGTTATTAAGATTAGACTGCATAGATTGTGGTAAATCTGAAGGATAAATGAAGAAGGATGAACCTTCTAGCAAAATATTATGTTAGATAGCTGCTAAAAAAGAAGGCTCAGGCTGCTTTAACCATCACCTACATTTTACACCATTTTCAGCTTAAATTCAGTAATCATCAAGTATTGTTAATCAGATTAAGCAGTACTTTCGGCTTCACGGCCACTCTTGTGGTTCACCTTAAGAGACTTTTAGATGTTCAGATTTAACCGTTCTGGCTAACACTACGATATTGCAGGGGGTTTTTTGTCATTTGGCCGATACTCATTTGACCAACAGTTTTTGGCTGACATATTATTTGGCTTCTCGGTTTTTGGCTGACAGTTAATTGGTCGACAATAACTGGGAATAGGTAGTTTAATACCATAGCAAGGTTTTGTTTTCAGGGTGGGGGATATGTAAAATTTACGAACAATAATTTTGATGATCATTTCTGAATTTTTCTAAATGGATTAATTTTAATAATAATAGAACTTTGTTTATTTTTACTCGTACAATAAATTTGTAGTTAATGTGCATTCCATACGGATAGGTTTGGCACATTCAAAGCTTAGAGTATTCGTTGAATTTTGCTCTTTTTTAGAATGTGCTTGTGGTCAGTAGATATGCAATTCGTACGGATAAGATTGGCATAGCTTAGGTGAGCAGTTGAACTTTGCTCTTTTTTCTTAGAACAAATTTGTGGTAAATTTTCAAATCGCTTTTGCAAAAATCTCACGATTTCGGTAGTAGATTTTCACAGTTTATATGCGTTGTAATCCGTGACTAAACTATTCGACTCAAGTTCTCGTGACTGTAAAGGATTAAACCCTAGTTAGTCGTCTACCTCAACATTCGTGGACTATCGGGGCGAAGTGGCAAAGTGGAGTAATTTGTGCTTCTTTAATTCAAAATATGAATTGCATTCAAACTCATAACTACAAAGTGTTTCTTCTGCTATTCAAAATATTTTATAAGTTCCACCTCGAGTTCCACCATCCTTCGAAGAAAAGGTGATAGTTTTAATTCTTTTGTTTATTAATAATATCACACCTGAGCCATACGTCCTTCTTTAAAAACTGTCTTTTTTTTGTCCTCCTTTGCAATTTTTTGTACTCCTTGTCCTCCTCAATTTTAAAAATCTTTAGAACTTTTTTTAGCCCAAAAAAGCTAAAAAAAAAATATAATTAAAAATAAATTTTGGGATGATACAATAGCTATTTTCGATACTAGTTAGGAAAACTGAGATTTTTCCATTTGAGGCTGAGTTTTGCGCACGAGGCCGAAGGCCGAGTTCGTGAATTTAAAGCCGAGAAGAAAAGGTGATAGTTTTAATTCTTTGGTTTATTAATAACTAGCTGACCCGGCGAACTTCGTACCGCCACAAAATCAATAATTTTTTCGTGAATTTTTGCGATGTTTTAATAGTTATTCTGCTAATCGAGATGGCGAGAAATCCAACAAATCAAAGATCATAAAAATCGGTTCAGCCGTTCTCGAGTTATAAATGGTGTAACTAACACGACTTTCTTTTATATATATTAGATAGAAGATAGAAGACTTCAACGGCACTGTTATTTTCAGTGTTAATATTCAAATATTTTCAGACATATCTTTTGTCAATTCGAAACTCAAACGAAAGATCATTCAATTGAAAACTGAAAAAATATTAACGCAAATGAATATATAGAAAAACAGGTGCGTCTATTTTCTACTAAAAAGAAGAAAATTTTATTTCAATTTTAATTCGTGATAATTTGTAATTAGTTTTACATTTGAATAAATTTTATTTTAAAAATAATTTTTTGGAATAGTAGTTTTCGTCACAGAGACGTAAAATCAGTTTACGTTCGAGTGGCATAAACTGCTTTTCGTTATAACGGGACTACCTCATTTTTATTCGCAACAACGTGGTGAGAGGCTATGTATTGAAAATGGAAATCTGGCTCTTCTGATTGGTTTGGTAATCATTCATTTTATTCGCAACTCTGACGTCAGAGTCATATAAACAACTTTTCGTTATTTTGGGGAAAATATCCTACAAAATTCGCAATTTTAAATAATAGCTCTGAGATAACTATCGATAGATGGCGTGAAGGTTGCAAGTCATTTGTCAAGTTTGTCTTTTTGGTGAGATAAGGACTCATATTCTCAATTTAAAAATTTCGAATTTAAAAATTTCGGACGTGTGTGTTGTGAAGTGTTACAATGTCAAAATTAATCAAAGAACGGGCATCTTCGGGCGCATTCTTCAAACAACAGCGAGGAGAACAAAGAAGAATCAAGAGGTGCGTTATTTTCGAATTGCGTTATAACTATTAATTTTCGTTATTTTCGAATTGCGTTATAAATATTATACATTTTCATTCGAATTAATGATGTTTTGCGTAAATATATCATGTTTTATTTTATAACCCCCCCCCTTTTTACGTCATAGGACGTAAAAAATTACGACCCCCCTTTTTAACGTCCTAGGACGTAAAAAGACACTTTTCGTACCTCAAATCAGAACGTAAACACCTAATTTAACGGCCGGAATAACGAAAAGTATTTTTCTTCTGATTTCACAAATGTCACTTTTTAAAATTAAAAACGGCAATGTAAATTCGAAACTCTAACCTCACTTCTAAACGTCAACGGCTAAGTACGTCACCGCAGTATAGATGTCGCTACCATCTCGCAGCCAAGATAAATTCTGTCGCGAGACATTCGTCTAAAAATAGTTGGTCACTTTACTTCACATGAAGACGGTCATTTGCCTTGGAACTAACACGATCGGCTGGAAATGTGAGATAGGCATAAAATATTACCAATGCGGGCGTTGCAATATATGGAAAATGGCTGCCTAAAACAGTAAGGTATTAGCTCTGTCAAATCAGTTGTGCGGTATGGTATTGGCTGTCAGACTGGCTTACGGCATCCATTACTGTACTTGCAATTTTAGCCGCTAGACGGAGTTTTGTTAATACTTTTCGCCTATACTGGGTTCAAATCCGCTAATCTGGGAAAAGGTAAAACTTTTTTATGACTAGTCCCGTGCTTCGGAATGGCACGTTAAGCTGGTGGTCCTTCTGGGTTAGTGAATTGCCATCATTAACATATAAACCAGGGTACAGGCACATCTGAAGGCTAACCCAGCAAGTTACCTAACGGATGCAAAATATTTATATGCTCAGAAATCTAACACTACCAAGGAAACGACGCAGATGTTGAAAATAACAAGCCTTATTAAGGTTTAAACTAAGTTGAAGAAGAGAAGAAGACTCCACATGATTTTCAGTAGTTGCTGTTGGTTTTTAGGTGCAGAGCCTACTTTAAATTTTTGCAACTTAATTCAAACTTTTTCTTCTTGTTGATAACAGCACTATTGTTCTATCCAAAACTAAAACAAGGATTTTGTCTTTTGGTGGTCCTCGTAGGTATCGAATAAAATGCACAACTTTTTCAATTTAGGCTAGGTGTTTTGAGCAGCAGGAAACTCAGTGATTTGCCTCATAGTCACTAAGAAGTATTTTTAGCAGTTTTTTTTTGAAGCCTCCAAAGATCTGTTTGGTGAGGATTTCATTTTCTTTTTTTTTGCATATCAAAACTTTTCTTCGACTTTGGCTTTCGAACTACAATCGTTCAGTTATGGAAGAGTAGATCTAAGATTGTATAAAATTATGTATTTCATGCCATAGAAATACGACAATTATTATTTTATCTGCTTGGTCGTACGCCGCACAGGCACCAGCTACTTTTACTGCCGGCGACAAAAGCGCAAATATTGAACTTTATTATTGTAAGTCAAAAAATGCTATGTTTACTATTGTTCGAAGAAAGAAGAACTTTATTTTCTTTTTACCGTTATTTGTATGCAAAATTTTTTGAGATACACACAAAAACGAAGTTAAATGCTTTGATTAAAATAATTTGCAACTTGTGATGCTGAAGCCAAATTTAAATTTATTGCAAGCGATTAAACTATTTTAAAATGTTATTAATTATTACTGTATTTAATATTTAAAGCGTTTCCGTTATGAACTTGACCTGAAGTAAAAAAAGTAGTTTTAACCTTATATAACCTCTACATAACAAAATACCTGTACACTCGGTGTCGCCGAGTTTGAATAAAAATCTTAAAGTGCGGCCTTTTTGAAAATTTTTTGAACAGGCAAAACCTGAAGATGATTATTGCAAACAGAAATAAATTAATAAAATTTTCTTTTAATTAATTTAAATCCAAACTCGAACGCTTTTTCGAAATTTGCCACGCCAGGAACTTGAATTGCTCACAATTTATATAAATGTTCGATATAAATTTTTCCAGTTTTTCAACATACCAGAAGTAATAAATTTAAAACTAGCGATTCAAGTGTACGCGAGTTACCTCCTGAAAAAACCCGTCATCTTCAGTTTTATTTATCTCCTCGAGCGCAAGTTCTTCATTTCGCGAAGAACCTCTCGAGTAACAACATGTATTTTACAAACATAAAAATGAATAAAAGTGGATTATCAAAATTTATATTAGTGATTTTTCTGAGTGCAGTTATTGAAGCAGCACCCTCAAAATCACATAAACATCATCATTCAAACAGAAATATCGAAAATGAAAATAATGCAGCGGGCTATCACGTAGTTGATGAACATCAAAATGGTACCGATAATTATCGTATAAGTGTTAAAGACATTGTCGTAATTTTGGTTCCTCCTGAGTCGCTCTTAACATCGGCTGCTTCATCCGCCGCTTCATTGGGAGCAAATTTTGCTTTACATCTTAGGCAACCGGATTTAGCAACGTTAGATAATTTGCCGGACTCATCGGAAGTGAGTACCTTAGATACGACTGAAAATGCAAACGAGGAAGTGGAATCCACGACGCTAAAAGAAGAGGAACCAGTAAAACCTGCAAGTGATCCAGTGGAAGAGAAAAAGTCTGATGATTTCGTCGCAGCAGGACGAACCGACTCTGAAAGGTTCAAATTCCTAGTTTTTGATGACGCATTTGAGTAATATAAAATTTTCAGTTTCAGTCATGAATATCCGGCGATTGTTGGGCCATTTTTAAGGAGGAAAATAAAAAGACATTAGAATAACTATTAAAAACCGCTGTGCTTTGAAAAATTGTAAATGTAATTTTTTAATTATTAAAAATAAAATAAAAAATGTAATAATTATCAGCTTTTTTATTTATTTTATTATTTAGCATTTTTCGATTTGACTTCAAAATGTGGTAAGTTCTTCTCTTAAAAATTTTTTCATGCCAAATTTTTGCTTGTCTAGATGACAAAGTGACTTTCTCAGTTTACTTTCAATTTTTAAGTATTTTGACCGAGAACGAAAAAAAGAAATTTTTTTAAAGCTTTTAGACGGAATTAGGGGTGCTAAGTCCGCTCCTCTAAAACGCCAACTTAGTCCACCATTCACGTTATCGTTTGTATTTCGATCGCTGTTTCTAAAACCGAATAACCAATAGTACCCCTAAATTTTAGCGTCTAACTCCGCTTTAGAGTTTTCTACGAGACGAAAAAAGTTTTAAATTGCTGTTAAGTCCGCTGAGCGATTATAATTGCAGTTCTTCCCAACATAAAAAAATCAATTAAATCAGCTAAAATTTAATTATTTTCCTAATATGGTAAACCCCCTGGGGATTGAACCCAATTAGTTTTAGCTTCCAAGTTCATTAATCCCAATTTAAACGCAATTTCAAGTAACAGTAACTTTGTTCCACAATAAAAAAATGAAAATGAAGAAATAAAATATTCATTTAATTAATAAAACAATAAATACAATAAATACATCGCAAATGAATTTAGATTTTAAAACTTGCGATACAAATTCCATTAGCATCTCGTTCTTGTCCAGGTCCGCATTGCTCATTTTCCGCCCCCAAAAGTAAAAGTTCTTCTTTGGGCGAACTCAAACTACCTTCTCTATTATTTTCTTCTTTCTGGATATCCTCATAATTTTTAATCGGTTTTGGACTGATTTTAACGATTTCTTCTTTATTCTTATTTTTCAAGTTATTGTCATGTTTTTTGGTGTACACCCCTTGGCCCTCGGAATTCTTCTTGGTGACTGTTTTGATTTTTTCGGTACTGGAATTTTCTTGAATATTGGCTTCGATTTTTTCGTTTTTTTCTTTCATATCTTCGGCTAACTTTTTGAAATACCCCAACAGTACATTTTTGATAGCCTTAGCTACAATTAACGCTTGGCTCACGTTATCGTTGTTTTTCATTTCTTCATCGAGTTTTTCAATGTTATTGATGTCTCCGTTCTCCGATAATTTGATTATTTTAACGTTGGGTTCGATGATCTCAGCGTCTTGTGTTTGTTGTTGTTGTTTTAGTTGCTCCACCAAACCATTGTTGATGGCTTCCATTGAAAGACCTATGGATTTTTTGAGAACATCCTCGGTTTTGCTTTCCAGCGCATTTTTGATATCTGCCCTGGAGATGTATTCGTTTTCTACTGGAACTGTAATTAGAAACGCTCTTGCGTTTCTTGCACCATGTTTTCGGCAATGAGGACAATCGTTCGATTTTGCCAAATGGACGCTTGGTGATCGTGCAACGATACTTTCTGATACCTTAACTTCTGGATACAACTTGGCCAGATGTGATTTAGCCCGGCTTATATCGACATGGTAGGGTGCAGTTCTTGATTCGAGAAAATCGTCTGCAGCAAACTCATCTTCAATATCTTCTCCTATTTCTTCTTCTTCTTCTTCATCGTTTAAGTGTTTTCTAGCTTGGGTGATGTAATGCAATGGAAGGCTTCTTGACAGGAATTTTAAAATACTGTCATTAGATGAGTTACTTGTAACGGACGACGATGGCATGATAAGAATTAAAACATTTTCCAAATCAAATTTAACATTTGATTTACCCTCTTGATGCCTATCGATTTTTGTTTTGGAAATCGGCGATGTTTGAACCTGCAAAATTGAAATTAAGAGTGGTATAGTAATCCAAAACGTACCCATATTTTTTTATTTTGATCTTTTTTTCATTAATATAAGATGTTTATCGTTTGGATGCTAAAGTTAAACTGCTGAAACCGAGGATGTCTTCTTTGTTTAAGAACGCAAACTACCGTAACGTAAAGGTAGCACTTCCCCATAACGGGATGGTTTTTTTTATTTCTTCGTTTATAGTTATTTGACCTCATCTTTCACCAAAGCTTTAAACGAACCATTCTATAAGGATGCGAATTATTACGACATTTTAATTAAATAACAATAATAATTATGCACTGCATGACCAAATTACCCATGTAACTACTAAAAATTATTATTATTTCTAGGAACTAATTATTATTAGTGTTTGAAATTCCAGACCAACTGCGGATTAGCCGTGGTGCACTGGAGATTCATACTTTTTTCCAGTAAAGAAAGTGAACTCAAAGTTTGAAAAATATTTATTTATAAAAGGAAAAATGTAATTCTTTAAAATTTTTAGCTATTATTCGTATAAACTCCAGTTACCTACTTTTAAGAACATTGGACCATTGCCAGTTTCTATTTTTGCTGTTAATAGTTATAAGCATCGGTGGTTCAGTGGTAGAATGCTCGCCTGCCACGCGGGCGGCCCGGGTTCGATTCCCGGCCGATGCATCTTTTTTTTTTAAATTACTGCGTGCCAATTTTTTGTTATGAATTACAAGGAGGTCCAGCAGTTTTTTGCAAAGTTGATCTTTTTTGAGTGTCGAATGTGGTTGTTCGGCCTCACCTGTTCATAAAAAAATTTCGTTAATTTAATCCATTCATGCGCGTCACTAATAAGAAAAGCTTGATAAATCCTTTTTGGATAGAATTTCCGTAACCGATATTTATGCATAAAATTTTTTTTGCGAAATTTGAAGAATTGGAAGCTTAGAATATTATTTGCAACTACACGGGCCTAGCGGTATCGAGTGAAATCTTGCACTGAAAAAATCTATTTGTAAAACTTTTTGGTACTTATTTAGACAATTTGTTTAAATCGATAGAAGTTTAATCAAGCAATTTGATTGCAGTATACCTACAACTACAATTATTTATAAAAAAATAAATAATATAATAATAGGAAGAGGAAATAAATCACCTCGAAACGTAAATTATTTAAAAAATTTTTTAAAAAGTCCAATATACCCACAAAAAAAGATTAACCACAATTATTTATATTTCTACAAAAAAATTTAATATTGTAATATTTATATTGAAATTTAGTACAATTTGTAGTAATTTTTACTATATTCGTAGTAATTTTTACTATAAAAATAAATATTAAAAATGTGCCTACAAAATTTTATTAAAAATTACTACTTTGTACTCTTCAATAGCCAACTACAAATTGTAGTACTCCATGCTACAATTATTGTAGTATAAATTACTATCCATTTTTACTATAAAAATAAATACTAAAGTATTACCTAAAAAAAAGTAGTAAAGATTGCTACAAATTTGTATTCCTCAGTAGTCAACTACAAATTGTAGTACTTTTCTCTACAATTCTTGTAATATAAATTGCTATAATTTTTTCAGTACGGTTTTAATCAAATTTAAAAATTTCCAAAATTATTCTTCTCAAAATGAAATTTACTGACATAGTTGAATTAAATACAACAATTATTTTTACTGAAGGCCGATTTTCACGAAGTTTCTCTTGAAACGGTGCAAAAACCATAAGAAATGTAAGGTAATTAACTACCTCGGAATTATTGTGTATTTTTATGTTTCAATCGGTAAAATAATCATAAGCATTGCTGAAAGTATTAAAGCAAATTTGCCTTATTTGCAGCATTTTCTTATAAGATTTTATACACTTCTTTTTATACAACTAGATTTAATATAAAATAGAAACAAAATGATTCTAAAAATATTCTGCAAAATTAAGAACACTATAAAATCTTTGCAATTATCACACACAATTATCAAACACAATTTGTGTTATCTAATTTATAACAGTGTGGTCTAAGTAGTGCAACTTGATAAACATATCACAATTTTTTAGACAAACCAAAAATGTATCGACACTTTTGGAACTAAAAATATTAAAAGTTGACATAATGTCAATGGCTATTATTATGCATAAATATCGATTACGGGAATCCTATCCAAAAGGGATTTATCAAGCTTTTATTATTAGTGACGCTCATGAATGGATTAAATTAACGAGATTTTTATGAACAGTATGACACAGTGTCAACATTGTGTCAACTTTTAATATTTTTAGTTCCAAAAGTGTCAATACATTTTTGGTTTGTCTAAAAAATTGTGATGTGTTTGTGGTATCTGTAATACTTTGCCCAATTAAGGAGTTATTGATTTTTGCGTACAGGAATAGTCTGCGGGTCCCTACATTTTCATCATTTTATGTACAAAACAACAAGTCCGATCACTTGCTAAAAATATCCGTTAAGACCACGCAACTCTTAAACCGGGGTATTATTAGTTTGATGTTGTCAGTTGTACAAGTTATCGTCAACTGTAGTAGCCTCCGCCTTTTACTAATTATTGTATAGGACATTTTCTTTATCGCAACAATGACCTTAGTAGCTAGGAAAATACTTAAATACTAAGCGGGCACAGCACGCAAACGGATCAAGTGCAGGACAAGTGAGACGATATTAACGCCGCGCCGTCAGAACCAAGAGACAGACGCAGGTACAATTCCGCAGAGTCGCAAAGTCGAAGGATAAAAGCGACACATGGCCCAAAACAGGCCCAAAAATTACTTCCACAATACATACTCGGTGCATCTTCTTGGGGATTTGACAGCAGCGTAGCAATACTCAGTTCCCTTTAAGCGATTGAACCAGCAGTTTGATTTAAGTTTGTTCAGCGATTGTGAGTGTCAATTTAATTAAAGTGAACGAATATTTGTGATTCCGAAGTCATTGTTATCGTGTCAAGTTCGTGTGTGGCCAGTTATCCAATAATCGCTTGGTTTCTGTTTGTTTCTAACAAAACAGTAGCTGTAACTTCTAGAGAAACTCTTTGCTGCACAAAATTTCTAAGCAAATTTTTAATCTGAGGCGCAATTCTGGCGATTATTTTTGATTTTCCACGCGTAGCTACATTTTGGTGTTGTTGTTTGACAACCAAAACATAACCGTCACAAACTTCGTTCTTCGTTGGAAGACGAAACTCCTTAGGGAACCTTTTAATCATTTGGATGATCCAGTTTTGATCAGCATCTACAACATCGACTCTTTTACTGGAACTTGTGAATTTGAGGTGGGTGCACCTTTTGATGGTGACACCGTATAGTTATTGTAATCAGTTACTGTGTGTATATTTTTTGCACAACCACATGCATTTAAATTCCTGTTGGAATTGTAAACATACTTTTCAATTATTTTGTGTGTGCCATTAAAAACATTTACCATCATTTGCGGTTTTTTGAGTTTTTTCCAAAGCTACCTTTTTTTTCAGAACTAATGGCATTGTCTCTGCACTCATATAGAGCTGGTCTATTAACATTGTGGCTAAACAAACTGGAGACGTTCTTTCCGGGTCTAGGACAACCCGCCGCGGCCGACTCGCCGCCGTCAACTAAAAAGAGTCTGAATTTTATGATTAACTTTTTGAACGCTTAAATTTGGTGAAGTTCTCCGGATATTTTCTACTTTTCAACGATTAAATCGATTTAGTCCACGGCGTATAAAAACCATAGATGCAAAAATTTGCATGTTTCAGATCCAATTTTATGTTTTGTATCGAGCGTTCAAAGAATTAATATTTGAGTAGTTGGTCGGAAAATCATCGTTAAATGATCGTTATGGTTAACGATTACTATAAAGATCTTGTAACCTTTGTACTATGTTAAGAAAGTTGGTAACAACTCATTGATTGGCTAAACAACCAACATTTTGTTTTCAACCAATGAGTCAACCAATGAGTTGTTTATAAAATGTATTTGTTTATAAGTGATTTTTCGACCAGTTACTCAATTATTAATTCTTTGAACTCTCGATACAAAACATAAAATCGAATCTGAAACATGCAAAATTTTGCAATTTGCTTCCGTGGTTTTTATTAGCCATGGACTGAATCGATTTAATTGTTAAAAAGTAGAAAATGTCCGGGGGATTTCACCAAATTTAAGCATTCAAAAATTTAATCATAAAATTCAAATTCTTTTCAGTTGACGGCAGCGAGTGGGCCGGCGGCAAGTTGGTCAGCGGCGAGTTGGACTGGCGGCGAGTTGGCCCGCGGCAAGTTGGCCACGGCGAGTTGTCCCGCGGCAAGTTGGCCACGGCGAGTTGTCCCAGTCTCTTCTCTCCAGTTTGCAACAAACTGTGTTCTCTGATTGGTTAATTTCTCTCTCTTTCCTCCTCTCTCTCATTGAGGGTTAAGACTCAGAGGGTAGTTTTTGTTTTACAAAATGCAGCAATCAGGCGAAATTAAATGTGAAAAATCAAAACTTTACAGTTGATTATAAACTCCTTATTTTAATGTTATCATCTATCAGATTCCGTTGAGTTTTTGTAAATAACTAATAATAACTAACTATCTTTTGACCACAATACCATTACTTTTTTAAAGAGGTTTTAGCAATATTATTTTACTTTTTTAATGCATTTCTTGTGTCTCTCTTTTTAATTTAATGCATTTAAAAGCCATTTTATGAATTTCCGGAATCTTTTTAAGGGTTTCGTTTGGAATATTTTTGTGCATATAAATCCGCACTCTAATAATGAAATTTACAATTTCATATTTTTTTTAAATTTGCAATCAAGTTGCGGCTCTGCGTACATTACGTACCAAAACGCATCACAAAAGAATTTCAATAGGTAATTTAATAACTAAAATTATTTTTAATATTAATTAAAATTCTCTTTTCGTGTTTACGTTAGACTATAAGTAAGATTCCGGCTTATCCAGGATCCGTCTTAGACAAGTTCCACTGCACTTTTTGACGTTTAAAAACTGTGCTTATCGACAAACAGAAAAATAAAATCGTTTTAGCAACGGGCCTTAATAGAATATTACGTACTGGAAATCTGGAAAGCAATTTATTACGTTTGAGAACCGACTGAATACCGAGGTTATCTATAGCCCAAAAACACAATGACGCTTTTCACCAAAGTTTGTATACTATTTTGTTCACAATTTTTTAGTAGACAAAACTCAGCAAATGATGGCAGTGATGATTAACAATAATTGCGTAGTTGGCGTGGAGGGAAAAGGTTCGATTGCTGTCATTAAAGGAACGGTGCAAACACGATACACTTACGTGGGTGCCACTCACGTGGGTCATCGGGTCATCATTGCCATTACTTGACTTTTTTTTGTTGCATTTTCGGTAAAATATTTTTATCAAGTAGGCTGGAAAGAAAAATTATTTTACTCCTGTAACTTGTAACTAATAATTGTCATTTTGATTTCCATCGTGAGGATTTCCGTTAAAAATATTTCAAAATTTAAAAATGTGACATAATCAATTCAAAAGATGACCACACTGAACACATTCTTTTATGTGTAACCCCTTTCCCCAAACAAAATAAAATTAGCATAAAAATTGTAAAATATTGACCTGACTCGTAACTCAAACCCCTCCCTAGCTACTTAAGCCTTCCTTAATTTAGTCCTGGAATTACCACATATTGAAAAAAAGTAATCAAAAAAATAAAATAAAAAATAATTTTTATTGAATGAATTTCTTCATTAATACTGCTACGTTTTAAGGAATAAAATGAATTTCTGTTCAATGGTTGAAATTCATTGATTCAATGAAAGTTTTCATTATACTACGTGCATAAGACAGTTTTTGGTTCAGTTTGGCTCCAAGTTTAAAGAAAAATGTCTGCGAAGTATCTAAGCCTAAAATCAATCATAATATCAACATCATTCAATAGAGGTAGTCTCTTGGAACAGTTCATAATCACCCAGGATGTGAGTATGTTCTCTGATTCTTCATATCCTTCCAAGTAAACGAAAGCATTGTTCTCGAACATAAGTTTTTTCTTGGAATTTAAAATTAAATTTCAAAATTATTATATTTTGAAGTTATACACAATAATTTTGAATGGTTAAAAATTTGTTTTGAATTTTAATTGTTAAAAATCCTGAACAGGATTAAATTCTTCCGGATGTTCCACAATATGTCAAAAGAGAGGACTTGCCCGGGAAAATCCGGATTCCTAACACACCTACAGTATAAACTTGTCTTATCTTGTATTATAAAAGTTTACAAGAACCAATCAAAGTATTTATATTTTTTTTGTTATATTTTGATTATTTGCTTTGATTGCTTCTTGCAAACTGAACATTAAATAACCATTTGTCTCGGTAAAAAAATTCAATAACATTAAAATTTATTTTTTTATTACATAAGTTATTACAATGTAGGATAAATAAAAAACTGTATAATTTATTTTAAAATACAAAATAAAAATTCCATTTCAGTAGAGATCAGTTTTACGTAATTTTCCGTTTTCATGATTTTCTAGATATGTGGTATTTTAATTTTTTAACCAAATCTGATGCCAGGCGGCTAATGCTTGATCTGAAATAAATATAACAGAATTTTACAGAACGATATTGACAATTTTTATATTTAACTAAATTTTTTCAGAAACGTCATCGCTTAATTTTGGCTTAAAATGTTAAAATACAAGGTAAGACTGTGCTGTCAACAATAACATTTTTAAATTATTCACAAAGAATTAATTAGGTAAAACATAAAACGATTTTGATACAGACTTAATATTGCTTCAAAATTAATTTTAATTTCAAAATTCCAAGTCTGTACCAAAATAGTTTATGTCTTACCTAAATTTTTTTTTTGAATCATTTAAAAATATATAATTATTAACAGCACTATCTTGATTTATTTAAACCATACATTTTAAGCTACGAGAGAGGCGCCTTAAAAGCAATAAATTCAATGGTTGACAGTAATTACAAAAATTTTAACTTACGGTGCATGGCTACTAGTTCTTCTAATTTTCCTGCAACGGCCTTGTTTATCTCTGGAATAACCTTGTCCACATTTCTTGTACCTCACAGAGTGGCGGCGAGATAATGGTTTAGCAGAACGTTCGCTATTTTCTGCTGGAAGAATGCTAATGTTGGTTATCGCCGATTCATTAACCTTTTTTTCTGTTGCATTCTCAGTTTTGCGTAATTTGTTGATAAGAACACTTTTGGTTACTTTATTCAATTCTTCTTTTTGTGTTGTTGGAGCTTCATCAGTTGTAACGGGTGTTTGCTTTGCCGTACTTAAAATTGGTTTAGATTCTGTAACAGAATCCGTATTGGCCGAAGATGAAGAAGAGCCCAAAGTAGTTTTTTCCGGAGGACTGTAGGAAGGTTTTTCTGATGTTATACTGATATGATCCACATCGATTGGTTTAACCGTAAAGTCAGCGTAATCATAATTGTAATCGAAATCCTAAAATGGTTTTCGAAATATTTTTTTCTAAAATAGAACTTGATCACTTACCCCTCCGCTTTCACGTGACCCAACTATTGCAACTACTTTCAAATCGTTCAGATGCACATGAACGTTGTAATCACCCAATTGCTTTTGATCATATTTATTTTCCAAATGGACCTGTGGTTTATTATTTCGTCCATAAGCGTTAGCAAAAGCTACCAAAACAATTATTATCACGACATTCTTGTTCAAAAAAGTCATTGTTGCGAAAGCGGATTTGCTCGTTTCGCCGGAGTTTAAAAATGACTGTTTACTGTATTTATTGAAGAACTGTTAAACTCTGCAAGAAGCTATAATCGTGTAACTTTGCACTTGGTAAGAGGTCAGAAAAATAAAAAGAAATAAAGTGGGAGCTTAATTTGTTTCTTCTTACTTAACCGAACCGGTACACTTGGGGTCTTCGAACTTATCGATTTTATTTATTTAAAACATCATTTTTTGTGCATCAATTGTGCAAAATAAACTTCTTCTCATACGTGCCAATTAGTAACGGTGCATTAATGTATCAATTTAAATGTAAATTTAACATCGAAATTTTCTTCAATATAAATGCAGAAGCAAGATTAAAAAAAATAATTGCTTTTGGAATTTTTCCAAAATTAAAAAGTTGATTATAACAGGACCTATACCTACTAATAATTTGCTGAGTTTGCTGTTTTTATTATGATTATTATCAGTTTGAAATACTTTCTGGACCTATCTATAAATTTAAACAAAAATTACGGTATTGTTTCTTGATATTAATCAATATGTCATCGTTTGTTGATAATCAAGTTTTCAATCGACCTCCACCTATTTCTAATATGGAAATAATTTTAACTGGTTCACAAATGTTGATCATGCAGTGAAACCTACTATGCTAATTTTTCGTGATCTTATTAAAGTTATAAAAAAATAACTAATGCAATAATTTGCTAGAAAAGTCCTCCTCCGTGTCATTTATATATTTTTGCTTATAGGGCCTCTGATTGGTTTGTTTATTCATTAGCGATTAAAATGGTTTTCTGAATAGTTTTTCTTACAAAGTCCGAACAACTGTGGCCGTCATGTATTGTCGTATTCCCTATATGAGTAAGACCAAATACGGAACTACCACTTTGATGATAATATGTGGGAAATCCATTTTATTGAGATAATTTTTATTAATATTTAATTGACAAAATTTACTGCGTATATTTAAAAATTGTATAACTTTTAACCTCTTGAACTGGGAGGTTTCTATACCTCATAAGCGTCGGGTCCTGGGCATAGTTACTCAGGTTGCTTTCTCGCTATTGCTCAAACTTTATTACTTACTTGTACCTATGTACTTACGTGTACTTAAGTGGTACATGATCTGACCGTAGGTACCCTATATATCATGTGAAAACACTTTGAACGTACATCAGAGGAATTGAAGACAATAATTGAGGAGGTCGCGTGCAAAACCGGTTAAATCCATATTTTACCAAAATAGAGTAAAACATGTTTTCTATATAAACTTTGTACCCTCTACACGATTCTGAAGTTATTTTTGAGAAAAATCGATTACATCTTGCTTAAAAAGCCTATCAAAGTTGGTGTTTTGGGGCAAAATAGGTTATATCTCAAATTCGATAAAGATGAAGAACAGATAATGAGACGGATAGAGGAGGGACGAGCTGAGTGATGATGATAGTCTATTTTTGTGATTGTCTTTAATTTTTTTTCTAAATTTATAAAAAAAATTGAGTTTTTTTTCAAGTTCTTGTTTTTTATGTACTTTGTAAAGCCTTTTATTAAACTAATTTGTGTTTAAAAGAAGAATAAATTCATTTTTTAAAAGAATTTATTAATTTGCGTGCAAAACCGGTTATATCCATTTGTTTTTTTACTTTTCGGTGAAAACCTTTGGACAATTTATAAAAATTATTCTAGATATACCATGCGCAGCCATAATCCCAACAACTCTACGTTTGAACTGTTCAATTATTCCTTTGGGTCAGAAGTGAAAAGGTTCTTTGCTTTCCTGAACATTTTACAAGAATGGATTTAACCGGTTATGCACGCGACCTTCTCAATTGGTCAAGGCGCTTCCATTGAGAGGCAAAGCGACTGAAGAGAGAATTGTATATCAATTTCTTGAAAAAATACGAAGTAATAAGAGCAATTAAAATGGTTTTTTAATATTAATCTTAAAATATTTTATCCCCTATTATCAGCCTCCCACATGGACAGTTCAGTGCAGGGGCCCTTGACTTGCTGGGGTTCAAGGCTTGTAGGAAATCAATGCAAGAATTTTAAAAATTCTTGTGGGGTGCCCATTTTTTGTTTGAGTAACCGGGTCCAAAATTACATGTAGGGCTACATACACGACTAAAGAGGCAGCTGCCTCGGGCTTCACAATTTTATTTCAACTTCTTACCGTTCATAGTAATAAAAATGTAAATAAAAAGGTATAGGTACATAAAAATGTTCCTGAACAAAAACTAACGTTTTATATTCTTTTTACTGTAATTTTTAATTTTGTAGGGGAGTAAGGGCTTCGCAATAACATAAGTTCGGTTTGCATTTTCTTTGAAAGGTCCTGTACACGAATATCAACTTTTTGCTATCTGTGTTCTATGGGATACGAGTTCCTAGAAAATGCACTGTTACAACTTACTCGTATAAGAATTAGCACCGGTCTCCCCTACAACAAATATTCAACACAATTCTGTGGCATTTGATCAAATAATTCCATTAATTTTCCTTGCTTTCATTGACATTAAGCTACAAAGCAAAATTACAGCGACATTACAAACTGTAAATTGTCTTTTTTGTGTTGATGTTGTTAAGGAGAAATCTCCAAAAAAATTCGAGCTGGCAGGCTGTGTAGATTTTTTCCCACTAAAACTCTGTCCCCTTATGGTAACCGTTGCTTATGTAAGTGTAAGTAAAATTCCGTAACTTTTAATCCGAGAGAGCCGGCATTCGCCGTTCAGGCATCCTGTCCAACACCTGGTAAGTATAGCTGTCCTTCTCTAGAGATTCGACTTATTACTATGACATGTTTTGCACTTATCTTTAGTCTTTCTTCTTCGTGTGTACTATTGCTTTCGCCATTTCTCTAGTGGACTAGTTTTCAGCGTATTCGAGTTTCACTTCTGTTCTAAGATTCTGCCAGTAGACGTTCTTTTCCACAGTACAGGCATCAGTATGGTTAATCGTTGCGCTTTTAAAACAATGCAAATATTGTTTGAAGCAACCATGTCCAGTCAATATTTGAATCAGCTCGTAAGTGATCTTCGTTTCCTGCCCCCTTTCGATAGATTGTCTTCTCAATGACTTCGGCTGTTGTGAAGAATATTCGAATTTGGCCTTCCTTTTTAGAGCCAGCAAGTAGATTGGAACTTGTGAAGCCACTAACAATACAACGTTGGTGGAGATCGTCCTGTATTTTTGGGCTATTTTTAGAGCAGATTTTCTCTGTACTTGTGCATATACTTCTGCCGATATGAAATATTTTCTATTACTCTTGCTCAAAATACTGGCGCTCTATTTAACATTTTGAATTGAGCGACGGCAGACAAAACCTTCCTTTTGTACTCCGATGGTCCTTTCATAACCAAAGCTCTTTCAAAACGAAATGTCAAAACTATAAGTTTTTGTATTTGTAGAATACTTTCACCACGGATACAGATTCAATGTTTGTGACAGCTACTTTGAAGCTCACTGGGCTGCACTTCCTTTTACCTATAGTCAACGCTTCCTTCGTCTTTTCTAGAACAATCGTCAGTCCTATTCATGCGCTGATTTTGGAAATTATTTTGTTTACTTTTTCCATTAGTTCTGTTTTAATGCTCGATTTCACCACTAATGTCAAGTCATCAGCGCCATCCTACTAGTTGGGACTCGAGTGGAAGTGGTAGTCTGAGTACCTTATCGTAGATCTTTCTTCTCGTTCTGTTTTTTGGCAGAAGCATCGTGACCATTAATTTTAATATTAAATGATTCTCTTGGCAGATTACTCTCGGTGTTTGCTATTGCTTTCCGAGAGGAGAGAGCCAACAAAGTTGGATAAATTTTGTGGGTGGGAATCGAACCTAGGGCTTTTAGCCAAGGACGTGCTCATGGGGGGATAAAGGGGGAGCCTTCCCTCTCCCAATGTTTTAGAAAGTTGACAAAAACATCCAAAACTTGGTAAATTTGGCATTTTTTTATGTCTAAATTTACAAAAAATTGCAAAACTTACAAAAAGTTGGCAATTTTGAATTAATCCAGTTGACAAATTTGCAAATTCCCTCCCCCTTCCGAAAAAAGTTGGTTGGGCACGTCCTTGCTTCTAGCTTAGAGTTTGGTCCTTAGGCCGTTCACTTAGCTCACCTCTCAATCTCATCATTGTAGATAATGTTCTTCTAAAACAGTGATCCCAATACTGAACCTTGCAGCACTCTGCTGGTCACTTTTATATTTTTGATGCTACCTTTTGCTTCCACGATTATAACTCAGTCCTGCAGGTAGCTGGAGATATATTGTTGTAAAGGGCTAATTTTCCTGCTTTCCAGCTCTTATAGGATATGTTTCTATCCAGCAGAATCAAAGGCATTTCTGACATATACCACATTGTAAACTGCTCTTTTTCTTTTGGAAGCCGACTTAAATTTTGGCTAAGACTCCTTTCTCGTCTATTTCGGATGATGGTTTGCCTATAGGTATATTTCCCATTTTCATTAGGATCAGGACGAAATCTTTCCAGTCAACCGGGTAGTTTCCATCCTTTATCAGCTTGTTGACAGAAAAAAGGTTTTATCGTAGGTGATTTATTAGCTGATATTTTCTTGGTAGCTCCTCGTAGTTCTCTTCAGATAATTGCAGAATTGTCTCGATTACCTTCTTTTCGGGAAAAGTTCTAGATCTAACATTCTAAGTTCTGGTTTCTTCCTCCTATCGAATCTCTTAACCATTATTTTTTTTTTTTAGTCTTCACCTTATACGTCCCGATTCAGGTCATTCAGCATAAGAAAAAGCTATAGAAGCGCTATAAGCTATCTTATGTAGGTGCTTGTACTGTAAAAAAAATGAAAATCGCGAATCCACCCAAAAATTTAGTCACCCCTTCCTAGTAGCACACTTTGCTGAGTAAGACCACGGGCAAGGCTAACCTTCTTAGATAGATGCAAATTCATGTACTTTTTCAGTTTTTTGTGAAATATAACAAACCTTTATTGCAATCATCCGCAAAATTTTTGATTTATTATTGCTTTTTGGACCATTTTATATCATTCTGTCAAGTAAAAATGTTTAAATTTGCAGTCCGGGTTATGTAACGATCCCTCCATTATTACTATTTATGTTTATGTAGATTATAATTAAAGTCTATCCGTTTTAGAGCTGCAGCGGATGTAAACAATGATCAGTGCGTGATAAGCACGTGATTTTATTATGCTGGTTACTTGCGGTATTATGATTGGATGCTCGCAAGGTCAAGACAGCCCCATACACAGTCCGTACTTGCAATTTTTCAGTGCAAGTTTAGTAGATGCATATAATTGTACAATAATAATACAGGACAACCTAGATTAGTCCCTGCTCCATATGTACACTGTGAAGCTCCTCCCCATAAATCACGTGCCAGCCTCATGTATTTGTTATTGTCCCCTGCAGCTGTTAAACGGATAGACTTTAGGACTTTATCAAGTTCAAATTTTAAAACTCACTGTTTCAAAAAAGTCTTTTCAAGATTCCTTGAAAAGTATAAGTTATAAATTTTCGACAGCGTCGATGTGCTTTTTGCTGCAATAAAAATCGAAATTTTACGTGTTCCATTATGTTTCAATGATAAAATATTATACTTTGAAATCTCCAAAAAAAGAAGATGCGCTACTTCCAAATAAACGAGTGGATGTGAGTCGGATGTGGTTGTTCGGCCTTCGGCCTTACTGGATGAGAGATGTGGCCATCACATGACTTTACCATACAATAATCTTGTGGTACGATATTATGTCTTGCACACTAATTTAATACAGTTTACAAAAACGTAGTTAACGATTTTGGCCGCTCCCTATGATTTGGTGCCCATGTGCAAAAATTTTATCGGCTGTCACTCTATACCAAGTCACCTTCCAAGGATCATTCCTTTTATCGATAACTCGATGTTATAAATTTTTCTGTAGCTGTAGCTGACACTTGGCATCTGCGGAGCAGATGCGGGCGATAGCCCGCTTATCTCCTTCATCTGGTTTTGAGACCTGACGTTGAGAATTTTATACAGGGATTTCAAACCCGAGGAGCGGCGTCGAGCCGGTGTCTTGTTTATTATTGCGCTATAAGGTAAGCACTGCGGGGCCGGAGGCTAACGTCGAATTGTCCACGCGTGCACGCACGCGTGAGATAATCCCCGCGCCCGCGGCGGCGCGATGTGCTTACCTTGGGCCCCTACTACAATAACAGAGCCTCAGTCGCGCCGTTGCTACAGCGTTTTTATTAAAATATAAAAAAAATAATTTTTTTACAATTTACAAACTTAACAATAGGCGCTGAAAAAAAAAATTAAAAACACAAGCTGAAAAAGAAGAAGATTAATTGGACAGGACAATGACGGATATTTGTAACCTCCCCGAGGCAGCGTGAACACTCCTCACTGGAACACGTCGTCCTCGGAGTCAGTGTCTGAATACGTGACGTCTGGGGCTCTGGTCGTTTTTCATTGGTCAGCCCATTGGCGTTCCAATAAACGACTTTTAGGGCTGCGGGAAAAGTTGTCGTCATGAGATTTTAGAAGTGATGGCGTGAGCTGGAGGACAGGAAAGAAGTTAGTCGGACCTGGCAAAATGGCTGAGGGTTTTCTGGATCTCCTCGGAGGACATTCCGAACCTGACGAGCTCCAAGGTAACCCTGGCTATTTCTTGCTTGGAAGCGGTGAATCTACCGTTGTCGTCGGTAGGAAGATTATTAGAAGGCTTGTCTTTTTTGGGAGCCTCAGATACATTCTGGGGAGAAGCTGGTT
Organism: Rhagonycha fulva; assembly: GCA_905340355.1. NCBI lineage: Eukaryota > Metazoa > Arthropoda > Insecta > Coleoptera > Cantharidae > Rhagonycha > Rhagonycha fulva. Next base: position 10,738,174 of record HG996559.1, read on the forward strand.
GGGTGAGTTTTGACCTGGTCACCTGGACGTTCTGGGAGAGAGCTGATTGGGTGGGGTTTGACCGGGCCACCTGAGCGTAAGAACGTTCATTGGTGACCGGTTTGTACCGTCTTGCCTGGTTGTTGAGGGGAACTGGTCGAGGGGGAGCTTGCGCTCTCCACATTTTGGGGTACGATTTGCAGCCCTGGTAGCTAGCTGGGTGGTCACCACCACAGTTAGTGCAGGTAGCCGTACCCTTGGGCCTGCTGCACTCGGCTGTCCAGTGCAGGCCTGGACATTTTACACACCTGGGTGTGGCCTTGCAACAACTCTGAGCATGGCCGAAAGATTGGCAGCGATGGCACTGCCCAATCTTAGTTTTAGCGTGGGGCACTTCTATTTTGACGCATATGTCATGAACCCTATCCTCGTTAAAAATATTGGCGGAGGTCGATGTCTTGGGCATGGTGACCATGAGAAGAGGAAGAGGTCTCCTGCCCCGACTGCTCCTCATTCTGCCCACTGTGCAGTCGTAACCTTTTGCAGTAAGGTCCTCCTGGACCTCTTTTACGTCTATGTTGATGGGAATGCCCCTAATAACCGCTTTTAGGGGCTTTTCCTCTCTCAACTGGTGGAAATACCATCCACCTTCTTCGGGAGTAAGTACTTCCTCGAAGTACTTATATATCGCCCTGTAGTCGTTTTCGCTGGCGGGAGTGATGCTCAGTCCGCCAGCGAGTAATTTAGCTTTTGTGAAGCGGATCCCACGCTTCCCGAATTCACTCTTTATGCTGCTCCACTTGGCAGTATCCCTTAGAACTAACGGAGGGATTCTGGTTTTAAGTGGAACTGCCAAAGGGGATTCTTGACGGGACGTCTGGCTAGGGGCTGGAGGAGTGTTACGTGATTTATCTATATTTGAAGTGGGGAGTGATTGGTCGGGTAGTTCTTGCTCTTCCAATTGGATGGTCTGCTCGTCTACCAACATTGGTTGGATGTCGAGCACACCCGCCAATTGGGAGCCAATAAAGTCCTCTAGTGGAGGACTTTCTTTCGGTAAGTGGATTTATCTAGACAGTTGCCCATAACATCACTTGCGACATTATTAGGTGTCGCCCTCTACCGACCACAGTACCAAACATACTCATCGTGTCACTAATTTACTCCCAATTTCACGTTCCCGTGTACCGATGGAATATCGTTAATGCGCGACATCATACGATGGTGAATCGAGTCACTTTCCAAAGATCATTCCTTTTATCGATAACTCGATGGCAAGATTTGATGCTATTATTTTGTAGCTGTAGCTGTAGCTGACACTTGGCATCTGCGGAGCAGATGCGGGCGATAGCCCGCTTATCTCCTTCATCTGGTTTTGAGACCTGACGTTGAGAATTTTATACAGGGATTTCAAACCCGAGGAGCGGCGTCGAGCCGGTGTCTTGTTTATTATTGCGCTATAAGGTAAGCACTGCGGGGCCGGAGGCTAACGTCAAATTGCCCACGCGTGCACGCACGCGTGAGATAATCCCCGCGCCCGCGGCGGCGCGATGTGCTTACCTTGGGCCCCTTCTACAATAACAGAGCCTCAGTCGCACCGTTGCTACAGCGTTTTTATTAAAATATAAAAAAAAAATTTTTACAATTTACAAACTCAACAATAATCTAACAATAGGCGCTGAAAAAAAAATTAAAAACACAAGCTGAAAAAGAAAAAGATTAATTGGACAGGACAATGACGGATATTTGTAACCTCCCCGAGGCAGCGTGAACACTCCTCACTGGAACACGTCGTTCTCGGAGTCAGTGTCTAAATACGTGACGTCTGGGGCTGTGGTCGTTTTTCATTGGTCAGCCCATTGGCGTTCCAATAAACGCCTTTTAGGGCTGCGGGAAAAGTTGTCGTCATGAGATTTTAGAAGTGATGGCGTGAGCTGGAGGACAGGAAAGAAGTTAGTCGGACCTGGCGAAATGGCTGAGGGTTTTCTGGATCTCTTCGGAGGACATTCCGAACCTGACGAGCTCCAAGGTAACCCTGGCTATTTCTTGCTTGGAAGCGGTGAATCTACCGTTGTCGTCGATAGGAAGATTATTAGAAAGCTTGTCTTTTTTGGGAGCCTCAGATACATTCTGGGGAGAAGCTGGTTGGGTGAGTTTTGACCTGGTCACCTGGACGTTCTGGGAAAGAGCTGATTGGGTGGGGTTTGACCGGGCCACCTGAGCGTAAGAACGTTCATTGGTGACCGGTTGGTACCGTCTTGCCTGGTTGTTGAGGGGAACTGGTCGAAGGAGAGCTTGCGCTCTCCACATTTTAGGATATGACTTACAGCCTTGGTAGCTAGCTGGGTGGTCACCACCACAGTTAGTGCAGGTAGCCGTACCCTTGGGCCTGGTGCACTCGGCTGTCCAGTGCTGGCCTGGACATTTTACACACCGGGGTGTGGCCTTGCAGCAACTCTGAGCGTGGCCGAAAGATTGACAGCGGTGACACTGCCCAATCTTGGTTTTTGCATGGGGGACTTCTATTTTGACGCAAATGTCATGAACCCTATCCTCGTTGAAAATATTGGCGGAGGTCGTGGTTTTGGGCATAGTGACCATGATGAGGTTAAGGGGTCTTCTGCCCCGACTGCTCCTCATTCTGCCCACCGTGCAGTCGTATCCCTTTGAAATGAGGTCCTCTTGGACCTCTTTAACATCAATGTTGATGGGGATGCCCCTAATGACCGCTTTTAGGGGCTTCTCCTCTCTCAATTGGTGGAAGTACCATCCACCTTCTTCGGGAGTAAGAACTTCCTCAAAGTACTTGTATATGGCCCTGTAGTCGTTTTCGCTGGCGGGAGTGATGCTCAGTCCGCCAGCGAGTAGTTTAGCCTTTGTGAAACGAATCCCCCGCTTCACGAATTCGCTCTTTATGCTGCTCCACTTAGCAGTATCCCTTAGAACTAGTGGAGGGATTCTGGTCTTAAGTGGAACGGCCAAAGGAGATTCTCGACGGGACGTCTGGTTAGGGGCTGGGGAAGTATTACGTGATATGTCTGTATTGGGGGGATTTGAGGGGAGTGATTGGCCGGGTGGTTCATGCTCTTCCGATTGGCTGGTCTGCTCGTCTACCAACATTGGTTGGGTGTCGAGCACACCCGCCAATTGGGAGCTAATAAAGTCCTCTAATGGAGGGAGGTTAACAAGATTATCCGTCTGGTTAGTACTTACCTGTGCTTCGTTAGTCGGCTTCTTTTTCTTTGAAGATCTATCTCGGCTTCCTGACATACTGCTTGAGGCAGGTCTTGTCTTTCTTTGTTGCAGCTTGCGCCTACTTTCTCGGTCGCGCTTTCTCTCCACATCATTTGGCCCATCCTGCACTTTTGATTGGCTGGACTTGGTCTTTCCTGAGTGGTTCGCCGGTAATATCGGTTCCTCCTTATCCGGCTCTTCGGTGGACATCGTGGCTTCTTCACTTTGCACGGTTACAGGGTTGCTCGAAACAACCTTTTTTCCTTGAATCGCGCTCTGCCTTTTGGCCTCGAACTTTTCCAGGCTCGAGGTGATCAGGTTCTTGTAACCCATCAGCTTCTTATGAGTGCTGATGGCGTCATCGTAAACCGCCTTTACCCTTTGGTAAGAGCGGCTATCCGGTCTTTCTCCTAAACTTTGATAAAACGCCTTCGTCGGGCTCGATCCATACGCTTCCAATTCCTTCTTTGTCTTGGCTGCCAGATTGGCCTGCTCCAATAGGGAATCCTCTAAATTGGCTAGCATGCGCTGGAGTTCCACTTCGGTTAAATCGGATAACTTCTTGGAGCTTGACATATTCTTCGATGACAGTTTGAGTCTTGGCAGGGAATCTAGGGAATCTGTTTTTGCTATTATTTTTCGGTGAGTGGATTTATCTAGACAGTTGTCCATAACATAACTTGCGACATTATTAGGTGTCGCCCTCTACCGACCACAGTACCAAACATACTCATCGCGTCACTAATTTATCCCAATCTCACGTTTCCGTGGACCGATTTTAACCAAAATCTAATCAAATCTAAGTTTCAATATAAAAGTACTAAATATAAAATTTGGTTGAGAAATTCTTATTAGTTTGGGCGCTAGAGCGCACACAAAATTAAGTGACATACAGACACACAGACACACAGCCACACAGACACACACCCACACAGACATTTCTTGATGTTGGGTCTCTTTCAACTCGTTAGACCTCAAGGAATATAAATCCGTGAAAATCTGAAAAAAAATTTTTTTTCGATTACATAACTTTCCCATTCGGTATGGTAAAGTAAAAAAGTTTTATTTTTGTGCTGTGCGGTTTTAGCTTTAAATTTTTTTTTTATTAAAGATGTCTACTCGACCAAGATGTGAAGATGGCATTTTGAAGCTGAAAGATGATAGTTTTTAAAAAAGTAAATAAAAGTTTATATTTATTATATTTTTTTGCCTTTCTTTAAACGCCTGTACATCCGCGAGAGAAAGAAATAACAAAAGGATTTTAAAGTTAAAGGTTATAACTAAAAGTATCCTGTAAATTTAAAATCTTTGTCTCTTATCAAACACGTCCAAATTGTAGCCTGAAATATGCAAATTCTCAAAATTTCAAAACTTTAAGCAAAGATTTTTTTCATAACGAGTTGTCTAAACATGTCGATTTTAATTTTATATTTTCTTATTACTATATGTGCACTTTGATATCTGAGAATGATTACTTTTATATTCAATAGCGCACCCTGGAGTCAATTGAAAATCACAAAAATCAATAAAATACACGTAGGTATTTTAAATACCATGTTATTTTTCAAGTATATGAATTATCTAAATTTTTAGAAACTATCATCTTTCATTTTTAAAATGCCACTTTGGTCGAGTAGTATCTCTAAAAGAAAAATTTTTACAGATAAAACCGCAAAGCACAAAAATAAGACTTTTCAAATGCTTTATTTTGTGGACCAAAATTGGGGCGTGCAAAAATTAAATCCTTGTGGATTTTGGTCTATAGAACCCTAAAAAATATTCCCACAAAGTTTGAACAAAATCTAAATTATGCTGGCTTTGCCGATTTGATAATTTCATGACTCTTTGACTAAAATTTCTCAAAAATAATTGATTTTCATGATTGAAGATTATAGCGTAACGTGAGCTACTGTAAAATTTTATTTTTTTTTTAAACCACTCCTCTGTTTTGTTTGACTTTGCTTTAAAATTTGAATTTTTGTATTAGTTTAATTTATTAGTTACCACCAATTTATAATAAACAAATTAAAATTATCCTTTTTTTAGTTTTTTTTCTAAAACTAGTCTATGTAATCTCTTCCTTAAAAAATAAATAATGTATTATACATTTATTATAAATTTATAAACAAATGTTACTGAAAATACTGTAAAAAAGTGTTCTGAATGTAACGCGAGTTACCAAGGAATAACTAAAAATCAATTTTGAATAATTTTATATAACATTATTTTTAGGGATAGTGGAAATGACGCGTCCGAATGGATTAACAAGATACTCGGAAGTTTACAAATTCACCGAATTAGCAATAAAGTAACACGATTCATAAAATCGCATAGAAAATAGAAATTAAAACAAAATAGCATAGAAAACAAAATATTTTAAGTTTAAATTTTTTCATTGGTTTAATTTCCCAAACTCCCATAAAAATCAAAATTTCTCTGACACTACCAAATTTTTTAAACATTGTATGATAATATTGGGTGTCTCAATAATCAATACAAAACTCTTAGGTGGCAAGAGTAAACAAATTTTGAATTTTTTTCCATTTCTTTGCTTAATTGATTTGTAATTCAAAAACCATTGCTTCTAGTCAATACAGCATTACAACCTACTTTATAAATAATAAAACTTTAGTTGCATTTTCCTTTTTCTAGAAAAGTATCTTCTATCACCGCCTAAGAGCTTGGCAATTGGTATAGAGAAAATTAGTACTTTCATAACTGTGAACTACCCCGATTGGGTACAAATCAATTCGGTAAACCAAAATAGTAAATATTCGTAAGGAATATCTAAATATCTCCAGCAATTACACATCGCAAATGTACCAAATTTTTGCTTTAAAGGTATTTGGTTCCAACGTGACTTCCAATCTACTTCGAACTTGACTGGACTGCCTTAACTTCTCGACAACAAATTTTACTTCCTCCGAATCGGCTTTTTCTGTAACAAATTAACAAAATAAATAGCTAAATTTTTGAACAAAAAATTTTTGGTTCAATCGTAAAAATAATTATTGCAATTTTGAGGTTACTCAAAAGTCAAAATGACATTTGTTTGACAACTATGCAGCAAAAGATAGTAGGTTCCTATTTTATCATGTATACGAATGATGTGGCTTTATAAAAGAAATGTCAACTTGTACAAAAATGTTTAATTATTTAATAAAATTACTTGTGATATTTACTGCGTGTGTGTTTTTAAGTAATGGTAAAATTTCGGATAAACGACTGTGTTTCGATAAAGAATGTTCAGGTAAAATTATTATTTTCTTACATAACCTCCAAAGTCCTTATTTTTACATATTGAAAGTTTAACTTTCTCCACGGTTACTAATTTACATTTTTCATATACTATTATAGTTCCTATATCAGAAGCAAGGACCTTATTGTCATATGGTAGTGCAGGGCCTGGAATATTGTCTTTTAAGGCTAACGATAAAGTTATAGTATATAGTAAGTCGGCGGGTTCTAGAGAGGATTTATGGGGTGCCGAAATCAATGGAAAACGGGGCTACGTTCCCAAACTACATATACGTGAATCAAGGATATTACAACACGATTTGCAGCACGTAGTTGATACCGAACAGGACTTGGTACCTTTAGTTCCGGTCCAGAGCATACCAAAAGCAGATAAAGTAAAGCAACCCTACGAAATACACGAAGGTACCAAAATTTTTACAAACGACGTAAATAATCCTTTGGTATCTCCTGAAAGTGGTACCGAAAATAACCAGGAAACGCAGCCACTAGAGAAGGAACCACAAGTAATCAAAGATGAAAAGCCTGAAGAGGTAACAAATTCCAATATTGTGTCAAAAGTTTTTGACACACTTAGCAGTTGGATTGATGAAGATGACAAGGAGGAAAAGGAAATTGATTTTATAGAGGTCGAAGACGAAGATGATGAAGTTGAAGAAGATGATGTTCAAATTGAGTCCGAAACTGAAGAATCAAAGAAATCATCAGAGGATGTAATAATTCAGCAAAATGAGTCAAAAAGTGAAGAAGGTGTTTCGGTTAAACCAGAAGAAAGTTCTACAGTAAAAGAAGAAATTCAAATTGATGACAAAAAGGAAGAAATTGTAACAAAATTGGAGGAGTCTGTTGAAAAAATAAATGAAACCAGCAATGAAGATGTTATGATAAACAAAGATCCTTCAAAACCACTAATTCAAAATTTAGACATTTCTCAGATAAAGCATTTACCACCACCTTTATTTAAATTGCCTATGAATGAAGTTCCAGTGAAACCAATTGAGAATGTTCTTGCATCAGATAATCCATCTCAAGAGGTTCTAGCTTCTGGTGATTCTTTAACTAGTAAAAATTCTGATGATAAAGAAAATTTGATCTCAGCAGGCAGTGCAACTCAAGAAGCTTTAGGTGAAACTGTACTTTCTGAACATAATTCGACTCAAAGTGATAGCGAAAGTACAGAAAAATTGGTTGAAAACGAAACTGCAGAAGGGCCTAAAGCAAATGTTGAAAATCAAGATTTACCTCCACTTCCAGAAGTTGCAGCTGAGAGTGAATATTCTGAAAACAATTCAACTCAACACCTCACAGATACAAATGATGGCGATAATTTAGTTCAAAATTTGTTAGAAAATTTGGATGGGCAAGGGATCAAATTCGATCAAGTTTCAGTCTTACCACCTGAAGGTGTGATTTCAGAAAATAATGCAACTAAAGACGTTTCAATTGAAACTGACTCTTCAAATGTGGAAAATTCAGATAAATTGGATTTGCAAAAGAATGCAGAAGTTGTATCTTCTTCAACTGAATTACCAGTTGAAGAAGTTTCATCTCCTTCAATTGAATTACCACTTGAAGAAGTTGAAACAAAATCAACTGAAAATTCACTTCAAACTGAAGAAGCTTCCAATATTTTAAGTGATGATGGTCCTGATGATTCTAAAAAGGAAATTTTCAATGATCCATCTGAAAGTTTAACAGAACAGCCAAGCATTAACTATGAAAACAGTTTTAACACTTCAGAAAATTTAACTTTTGGGTCAGAAGAAGTTGAAGATATAAAAGAAACTGTTACCGAAAATGTTCCTCCATCTTCCTTATCAGAATCTACTATTGACAATTCTGATAATCTTGTTGCCAATGAAGATAATGACAGTTCAAACCAAAATATTTCGTTTAATTTGTCTGAGGATTTGGATAAACCTGTGGTTAAAGAAATAGTGCCGATTGAAGAAAATGTCGTTCAAATTGAAAATGATATCCCAAATACACGAGATATTTTATGGGGTTCAACTGTACGAAAGGAAATTTTAGAAAAGCAAGAAAACCATCAGCATACACATGAACCACTTATTTCCAAACAAACTCAAGGTAAATTAATCATTTTCGCATTCATTGCCCAAAAGTTACAACTTTCAATTATCAAATTTTTTTTTTTTTAATTAGAGCATAGTAATGGTAATGAAATAGGTAATGAAGCTATGTAAAAAATTAATTAATTGTTGGTAAATAAGGGCGCTAAGGCTGTCAAAAACATTTGTTTTTGTAATACAAATTTCAAAGCCAATGTCGAAAATTCCAATTCATTTACAAGACAATAAATAATTTTCTAAAATAGCTCTGTAATCAAACTCCATTCTTTAATTTACTTAAAAGTTATTCAAAACTTATTTATTCGATGTTTTTAAATATGATTTACTATTTAAATTTATTTAATCAAAATTAGTTAATCCTACACTTGAATATCTTTCAGGAAAAACAAGGAAAATTTCTTGATAAATACGTTAATATAAACACTTTCTATGTTTTTTTTTACAGTATTACAGTGAATATTGAAACGTTTAATTTTACTAGACTTTTTTAAAATGATTAGCATTAATTAAGGGGGTAAACTACTGTGAGCAAGAGCAAGTCAAATAAGCAGATAAAGGAGGTAAACCTCGGAATGAAAGCAAATAAGCTGAAAATTTGCATAAACCTTTATTATGTTATTCTATAAGTTGTCTCAAAAGTCTCATAAAATCTCGTGTCCGCGTCACAAGATATTGAAGGTCAAAGGTCGCAAAAATTGTTTTTTTGTAAATATCTCATTTTCTATGCTCTAAATGACATTTTGAGCCATTAGAAAAGTTGTAGAGCATAAAATTCTCTACAAATTAAGTCCTAACGAATATTTTCTACAATTAACCGTTCTTAAGATAGAACGCGAAGAGTGGGAGCGCTTACCCATATACATACGTACAATGGCGCTAGGTTACTGTGGAAACCAATACATAGGACGGTATGTAAAGTTAATTATTTATTAGAAATGTTAAAGCAATGGAACAACTGAGAAGAACTGCTGCTCTTTCAATATCTTATGACTGTACCTATCAGCCAAGAAAAGTTTTTATCGAACCGATGTAATAAAAAAAACTTTAATAAAATAATAATAATAAAAAAAGCTACAAAACAAGCCAGAGATGATGCTGATGTTTTTATCGTCAGAACAGCCATTGCAGAATCTGAACATCAAAATTTGTAAATATTATTATTTATTAATTAGTAAGTAACTAAAGGTTTATTTATAATTATAGCATTTTTAGTAAATAATTAACTTTACATACCGCACTATGTATTGGTTTCCACAGTTGACCTAGCGTTACCGTACGTACATACACATATGGCTAAGCGCTCCCACTCTTCGCGTTCTATCTTAAGAACGGTTAATTGTACAAAATATTTCTTAGGGCCTAATTTGTAGAGAATTTTATGATCTACAACTTTTCTAATAACTCAAAATGTCATTCAGAGCATAGAAAACAAGATATTTACAAAAAACCAATTCTCACGACCTTTGACCTTTAATATCTTATGACGCGGACACGAGATTTTATGAGACTTTTGAGACAACTTATAGAATGACATAATAAAGGTTTATGCAAATTTTCAGCTTATTTTTTTTCATTCTGAAGTCAAATGCTTATTTGACTGGGCTAATATGAATTTTGAAAATTAATTTCGGAAAAACTACAAATAAATGCGATAACCTTAATTTTTGGATATTTATTAATTTCAATCTTATTAACAAGGGGAGAGTCAACTTTGGTCGTCATCCTCATTGAATTAGAATTAGAACTTCATCAGGTGGAATTTTTAAAATCTGTAATTTATTAAAGATTTTTTTAAATTATTGTAACAAACTTTAAATTACATTTTTTTTATAAAATAACAAATTGAGCAAAATTTAAATATTAACTCAATTCAAAAATAAACATAATTTTAGATTTTTTAATATGATTTTCATTCATGATATTTTTAATTTTAATTTAATCGTTCGTTTTTGATATAAAATTGCTAATTAACATAATTAAAATGTTAATCTGTTAAATTATGTTATGTTCTTTGGAAAATTCTCCTCTACGTTAAAAAAAAATCTTTGGTTTATGTATACCCAATTTTGAGCTGTAAATGAAGTTTTAAAACAGTCCTTAAAATAGGTGCATGTCAGTGGCACCCCCACCTTCGAATTTTTGGATGAATTTGGTGTCAAACGTTAGAGCATCGTTTGAGCCTGAACGCGCTTCCATCATTTTCTTTTAAGCCTCAAAGGTTGTAAAGTTATTCGCAAAAAACTACAATTGGGAGGGGGACTGGAGGGGGGGGAGTTGTAGACATGTTTTTCAGTTTTCCATCTCATTTTGAATTTATGTGTGCATGTGATGTCAATCGATAGAGCTTCGTTTGAACCTGAATGAGCTTTAGTGAGCAAGAGTTTAAGTTAATTTTTTACAAAGTTATGGATAGTTGAAATTTTTGACTAAACTCCGAGCAACATGCATTAAATCATAAGGTTTTTAAAAATTTTTATTTTGGCAAAACGGTAGTATTACTCAATTGCTTTACTATTTCCGACCAACAAGTATTTGATGCCTCCCAAGGCAGTTAGCCATTGGATCATAAATTTTTTCTTTATTGGCAACAATAACATAACGTTAAGCTGCTTCAAATCAATATTATAATATTTTCTCGGCATGATTTCTATTTCAGTAAATTACTTCGATTTTAAAAAATTTTATGTTTGTAAAAAATAAAATGTTGCTTATTTAGAAAAGTTATATATTCAAAGTATGTAGATTTATCAGCTTAAAAGATTTTAAAAAACTTAAGATTTAATGCACGTTACTCGGAGTTCAGTCAAAATTTCAACTATCCATAACTTTGTAAAAAATGAATTTAAACTCTTGCTCATTGAAGCTCATTCAAGTTCTATCGATTGACATCGATTGCACATAGAAATTCAAAACGAGAAGAAAACTTACAAAATATGTCTACAGCTTCCCCACCTGTTTTTCGCGAATTACTTTGCGATCTTTGCGACTCAAACGAAAATAATGGTAGCTTATTCAGGCTCAAACGATGCTCTAACGTTTGACACCAAATTCATTCAAAAATTCGAAGGTGAGGGGGGCCACTGACATGCACCTCCTTAAAATCGCATTCTTAACAGCATAGATTTGATTTGTTTGCTAGGAGAGAGGCGTCTTAACAGAATATAATTATTGAAGGTTTTGTTAATATCAACACAAAGTATTCAAAATTTATTTAAAAAAAACCAAGCTTTCCTTGTTTTTCTCTTAAAGTCATCACTTACATGGGAAACTACTCGAACGAGAATTCTATATATTCAATTTTCTTTTCAGATGAATTTAGTTGTGCAGCAAATCCATCCCACTCTGATTGTTTGATCTCCACTGAAAGCTTCAAAAATGATAACAGCATTGCGCAAGAATTCGATTTTTCAAACATTGACATTTTCTTTGTAAACGAAGTAATTGTGGTGGTGTTAATAACAGCCGTAACAGTCGTGGTTTTCTTATGGGGTTACATGGTGATCGAAAAAAGTTGGAAACAGGGTCCACTAATTGCAAAAATCAACAACTTGGAAAAAGTTTACCTGGTGATGCAGAAAGAAAACGAAATTTTAACTGAAAAATTAGAAAATGTTGAAACTACCACTCACGAACTTTCCGAGAGTTATTCGAACGACAGCATAGATGACTTGAAGCAAGAATTAGCCGAAATAGTTCAAATTGTGAATTTGAAAGAGGAACAGATACAAAATCTTGAAAAGGAGTTAAGTAATTCTACCGAGGTTGGTTTGGAATTGAATCGCATGTTGTCAGAATTCTTAAGTTCGGAGAATGGTAGTACGATAGTTGCTAATGTTGAGCAGTTACAAAGACAGCTTATTGAACAACAAGATGTGATTAACACTTCTAATGATAGTTTAGCAATTAAAGAAACCGAAATTCACGAGTTACGGCTTGAATTGGAAATAAACAATACCAAAGTTGTTGATTTACAAAGCGAGCTTAACAAAATGGCTCTAAATTTGTTAAAAATTGAAGAAGATAAGGAGCAACTTCAGAGTACTTACTCGAACGAAGCTAAAGAACTTAAAAATAAGCTAAATGAAGCATCGGCAGAGCTTAAAAATTTGAAACTACAATATGATAATGCCGAACGTGAATTAGAAATAAAATCAAATGAGTATATATTGTTACGGGATAGTATAAGTATAACGGGTAAGGGTACAAGTAACGGAGAGACTGTAAATAATCTTGTGGATATGAGTTCAATTAAGGCAGAATTGCTACAATTAAGGAAAGAAAAGCAAAGTTTAATGGAAAAGTTACGACAAGAAGTTTGTGCAAAGAGTAATTTTGAAGAGCAAGCTGAGCTTGCTAATCGAGAGGTTCAAAGTTTAAAAGTAAAATACGACAATGCGGATAGAGAAAAGTTGCAAGCAGAAACTAAATTGGAAGTGCTGTCCAACTATTTTAAAGAGAGAGAAGCTCAACTTCAAAAGTAAGTAGAGAAGGGTAATTTTATATCAAGTGATATAATCCTGGTTGCGTTATATTTTTTAAATGTGGATTTTTAGGGATTTGAGTAAGCAAGAATCATTGTGGATGGAGAAGCAAGGTGAAGCCACATCAACGATCGAACGAATTAAATACATGCAAGAAGAATTACAAAATTACAAGTAAGACTTCAAGTGTTAACCAATTCTTTCTTTACTAAATGAAACTTTTACCTAGGGCTCAGTATGAATCGTTGAAACAAGAAATTTTGTCTCAAGAAGTTGACATGAAGAGTCAAATTTCAGTTTTAGAAAAGCGAGCTCACGAAAATTGGGTTAGTGCGCGTCAAGCTGAGAGAAAACTTGAAGATGCAAAACAAGAAGCGGCACAGTTACGAAATAGGTTAACGTTACGAGAAAGGAGCTTTAACGACGAGAAAATTCTAAATCGTAAGTTCCGACTTGCATGCCTAAAATAAAAAGCGAGTACGACAACCTAATTGGTTCAAATTTATCTGTTTTGTATAGATATATAATTTTGTTTTGTTTCAATGTTTTAGAACAAAATGGTGATATGCAAATATCTCCCATACCAAGTGACGGAATCAATAATAATTCACTAATGTATAATCCACGGGACCACATAACCACATCACCCCCGCCTCTTTCTGGCGGTCTTCCACCCTTTATGCCACCACCACCACCTCCTGGTGTAGCGTTTATGCCACCTCCATTAGGTGGAGTTCATATGCCACCACCTGGCTTCCTACCGCCACCACCTTCCATGATGCCGGGAGACCACCGACCTCCACCTCTTGGTAGAATGTCATCACCACCTGTAAATTCAAGATATTCTCCCGATTCAAGATATTCGCCCTTCAGACGAAACAGTCCTTCACCGACTTCCGAGGATGATTACGATAGATCTTCCCCACCCCCACATCTATACAGAGGAGGTTATAATTCCTACAATAGAGATGATGAGAGACGAGACTTTAATAGGCCACCACCAAAACGTAACAACGTGAGGCACAATAAAGGTAATCTAAAACAGTCTTTTGAAGGTAAAACATAGTCAACAATAATTCTTTTTAGGTGCTCCATATAGTTCAGGTTCGGCTAATTCAAATGAATCATTAGAAAAATTAAATAGACATAATTCAAAGGTTTAGCACTTTACTTGTTGTTTTTATTATTAGTTACAATAAAATTATTTTTTTATAAATTTCCACAACAACAAAATCAATTAGTTTCAATGTTTTGTTTTTGTGACTTTTACCGACCATTTCGTAAGAATTGTATAAAGTATAAATATGTAAAAAAAGGTCTTGTATTTTAATACGAAATTTTTAGCTAGGTGCATTTAAAATTTCAATCAAATTTGTTAGTTGGTAATTATTGTTACGTAGCGAAGCCCATTTATTATCGATAAGTTTAAAAGAATATCCACTGAAACTTTTGTCACTTAGGTTGTTTATAATCATAAATTACTGCTTCATCAAATTGAAATGTTGTTTTTTATTAATAAAATATTGCAGGGTTTACACCTCTAGGTATCTACAACCTGTATAAAAATGTATAAAATGTGATTTAAAAAAAATAATATACAATATTTATGATTTTTGTTTTTCATTTTCAATCCTTGCATCAGGGAAATTTTTATACCCACAGTTGTTCGTTTTCATTTCAGGGTTGAAAATTAGGTAGTTTATTTTGGGGGAAGCATGAGGGAGGAGGTAAAATATAAAAATTTTGTTTAGCTATTTTGAAACTTTTTAAGGGAGTAGTTTGGTAACCAGGTCTTTGATATTAAAAGTTTCTGAAGAAAGAAATGGCAGAAATCGGTTCAAACAGCAATCAATAATAAATAAAAAAAAATTATGAACCTTTGCAAATATTTTCAAGAAAAACAAAATTTTACATAAAATAGCATTTAATGACGTTTTATTAGCGGCAACATTAAAGTTAGTCCCGCCTACCTCGAATAAATGGGAGGATAACGTGTTATGCTGTGAAGTTTCGCATGCAGTGCAGTGGTCCCTGCTTTATCAAACATGTGAAATTCAACGTTTAGGTACTTCTTACTTAGTTATGTTGCAATATTTTTAACGGACCGGAACAGTATATCTACTGGATATGATAAAACGGTTTTTTTAGGACCAAACTTGGACTTTTTGTACCCTACACCCTGGGCCGTTTTGACTAACGCTGCACTAATTATTAATATCCCCTAGGTCGGTCATACTCGGCAAAGTGTGCTACTAGGAAGGGGGTGCATCTTTCAATTTTTCTAACAAATTTAAACCAAAATACTCCTAAACAGTAAAATTTGCTGGACGTTAACTGTACATTGGTGTAGGTATGACTAAAGCTGCAGCATCACTCTCTATTCTGCGCGTTAAAACCCAGACTGAGTGCACATATCGCCAACACAATGCACCTATAAGGTCTATTTTTGAACAGAAATTGGAAACTTTCAAATTGAATATTGGCTAAACTAATTGATATTTGACATTCATTCATATCTAAAAAGCTTCGTTTTAATGTTATCTATCAAATTCCGTTTAGTTTTTTTTAATAAATACAATATCTTAGAGTTCCGGTTATCGATTTAGGCCTCTTTTTGATTATATTAATATTATTAATCTTTTGAAAACTTCAAAAATAGTGAAAAAACTAACTCGAAACTCTATGGGTAATTTTTGAGGGAAAAAAATATAGGAATTTTGTTTAATAATTTTGAAACTTGAAATTAATGATATTAATATTAAACCTCGAATACTTCAAAAATAATGAAAAAATTCCAATTACTTTGCGGAGGTAATTGTTGATATGAGGGAAAGGTATAATATAAAAATTTGGTTGTAGGTAAGAAAGTACAATCCTAAAATAGCAATTTTACGATTGAAACCTCGATGAATTCTGCAAAAGGATATATTAAATAAGAGAATTAGATAAGGACGAGGGCCTTAAAGTTACTAGTTTTTACAAAAATCGAATTTGTAGCCGACACTTGGCATCTGCAGAGCAGATGCGGGCGAAAGCCCGCTTGTCTGCTTCGTCTGATGTGGAAACCTGACGTTGAGAATTTTTTACAGGGATTTCAAACCCGAGGAGCGGCATCGAACCGGTAATCGAATTTAAAAAAGCACGATTTTCATAGCAAATTTCAAGCAAATTTGCTCGGGATTGGTGAATTCAGGCATTCTGTCGTCGGTCCGTGTGGATTTTATTACTCTTAAGCTATACGCGGAGAGGGGATAAGGGTCACAGCCGGGGCGTTTACTCAATGTCTCGGCACCGACCTAGATCAATGCTTAAGTGAACTAGACGCGGGCATGTATGGTAGAAAACCTTTTTCAACCGTACAATCTCAATGCGGCTACTGTTGCGACTGCCGTCTAACTCGAAATTTACTCATTCATCAAAGGTTGATTATCGCCTCGCGCGGGTCAACACTATACTTTGAAGTGCGACAAGGCTCAATGTTCGCTCAGTATATCATACTTTAAATCATCCACGCGATGTTCTCAGATGTTGAAAGAGGTAATGGAGGCTTCGCCTCCAAACAAACTCTGTTCACAATGTGATGCTATGCTATGTGAGAGGGGATAACCAGGGTCACAGCCGAGGCGTTTACTCAATATCTCGGCACCGACCTAGATCAGTTATTAAGTTAAGATGGTGCGGGCTTATATGTTAGAAAACTTTTTTCTCTCGTACAATCCCACTGCTTGCTTTCTTTTTTGCGACCGCGTCGCCTATTTGTCCTTCATATGGATCCTTTTGGGCCTCACGACGCTACGTTTCTGGGGTTTACTGTTGCTTCGGCCATCTCGAACTGCGGAAAACTCACAAATTAAACATCAAAGGTTGATTATCGCTTCGCGCGGGTCAACACTCTACTTTGAAGCGCTACAAGGCTCTATAAAGAGGTAATGGAGGCTTTGCCTCCAAACAAACTCTGTTCACAAAGTGATGCTATGCTATGAGAGGGGATAACCGGTGCGACATTAGCATTTGTATGCTTTTTTTTTAAATCATGGTTTTTAATAGTAAATGTGCAGGAAAAATGGGTGGAAGCGCCCGAGCGCAGCGAGGAGTGCTTCTACCCATTTTTTCTTGCACAACTACCGTTCTTGTAGAATCCACGCAAAAACGAGTTTCACGCTTCAAAGATCCACCTTTTTCCTTAACCCACGGGTCTAAGGGTATTTTTATAATGAGTGTAGTTTTCGGAGCCTTTGGCCCCTCCGGGCCATTTTTATGAAAACCACCATGACACGAGGAGGATCCACGCGAAAAATTAATAACCCTTCGTTAAATTTAAGCATTCCTTTCCTGAAGTAATTTTGGTGCTAAAAAGCAGAACGGATTCACAACATTGCCTGCGAGTTACTGATGAAATTGTCATCAGCGCGGCTATTTTGGATAGGCGCACACGGACGGAGCACAGAACGCATTGATTCAATCACGAGCGACTTTGCTTGAAATTTGCTATGAAAATCGAACTTTTTTTTAAATTCGATTTTTGAAAAAACTAGTGCTTTTAAGGCCCTCGTCTTTATCTAATTCTCTTATTTAATATATCTTTTTGCAGAAATTAACGGGGTTTCAATCGTAAAATTGCTATTTTAAGATCGTTTAGTAATTTTGAAACTTTTTAATTATATTAATATTAAATTTTTGAATACTCCAAAAATAGTGAAAAAACTCTAATCGCTGTGGGCAATTTTTTAGGGGGGAAAATATAGAAATTGTATTTAATAATTTTGAAACTTATTAATAATATTAATATTAAGCCTGTGAATACTCCAAAAATAGTGTAAAATGGGGTTAAATTGAGAAACTCTAAAACCAAGTCAAGGAAACAATTTTATGGAAGTAAAAATTCAAAAACTTTAGGTTTCCTTTATTACATTCATCTAATAAATTGGGGAACGGGATTATCAAAAAAGTGAATCTCTATTTTAAAATTTGTTGTGCCCTTGTTCCGGGCGATAACCCATTGTTTCGTGTTCCAATTCCGGGCTTTCCTCTAAAGCTCTGCATCAATCTTTCTTATCAATTATATATTTAATGGAATGCTATTTTAACCCTGTTTGTGTTCCACATTGAATTTTATATTATCTAACCTTCAGAAATTGGATTGTAGATTTTATTTTTGTGATCGTGTGCTCGAATAACCGAAGTTTAATTATTTACAATTTTAAAGTTTTCGAGCCTAGCAGGTAATTGATTGGGTTAATATGTGATCGATTTTTTTAAGCTTATTTTTTTAGCGATAGTGATTTATAATGAGATCATTCGTGCATAACAGTGCAAATATTGGGAGCAGTGCTGTGGAGAATCGGGCCTAGGTTTATTTACCAATTAGGTGAGTATACAATTATTGCATTTTAATCTGATTTTTGGCATATTGCATAATGGCAAATTTATTTGTGCCGTGGTTTGGATTCCACGTTAATCTGCTTCGTCATTACCTTGAAAATGCGCCTTCTTCCGTTTCTCAATCGACATTTCTAGCTCCGTGTAGCCAAGCACTGCAGTCCCCATAAGGTGCATTTGTCAACTTTACTGCAGCTACATTTTACAGTTTTCTCATAATGGGAGAAATCACAAAACAGATCAGCATTTAATTCTAAAAATAATAAAAGTAGTAAATCGGTAACTGGTCGGTTTGGTTTTGATATTGATCAAGACCAAGACCAGATCATTTCAAAATTTCTAATATGTAGTACCTAGTACAACATAATATTATATTATTTCGACAAAAATAATTGGAGAGCGTCCTAAGACCGTAGCGGCCAATTAAATCAAGTAGGTAACTTGTTTAAATGACAGTTAACATAAAAATTTTAAATTTTAGTTATTATGTAATATTAAAACTATCAAATAAGTTGATAATATTTTAGTTGTTATATAATTTTTATTTCCAGTTTATACATAATATCAAATTGTCTGTACAAAAATGAAGAGAAATGTCATCTGGAAGTGCTTTGCACTCAAAGTCTAGTACTTATTTCGAGTACGAAAAATATCATAATGTTCCTCTAAGGAAAAACTCTTCCAGTGAATGTCAGTTGGAGATTAATTATCATCCCAATCAGGAGAGTTTGCAGTTATTGTTATTGTCTTCACCCACAAGCGAACCATACAGAATTCATTTTACAACTTTAAATTTATGCAAAAGCGATTTTAAAATTAAAAGTAAAAAATCAAACAAGATGGTAATTGACAACAAAACAAATGATTCGTATTTTAATGAATCCACAAATTTACTGACAACTAAGCCTAAAAATAAACATAAGGATAAAAACCATAAAGAGATACGACAGTGTGATGCGGTTATCCAATCAAGTTTTAGCAAAATGGATAGATCGGAAGGAAACCCTAAATCAAGTTTTCTAGTGAAAGACGAAAGCGAAAAACATAGTCACAGAAAGACGCACAAACATAAAAAGCATCACTCAGAATACACCGATATGGACAAAGAGCCCAAAAAAGATAAAAAAATTCAAATAGTTACTAACGACGACGAAGATTTGACGGCGTACAAAAGAAAAAAGAAGTTTGGCGTTGACAAAGCGACCGATCCTTTGGGTTATACCAATTTAATAAGGAATTCGCAACTTTGTTTTGTTCTCTCAACCGATGGAAACAGTCCATTTAAAGTTGATAGCAACAACGAATCTATAATAAAAGTGAAGGGTGCCATAATTAAAGATAGGAGGAGCAAGTCTAAGAAGGAAGATCCCGAAAGTCTCGATTTAAAAACACAAGGGAGTAATGAAACTGTAGAGAAGAGGCCCAAAAGTGACGGCATTAGTTTTTTCTTCAAAAAGAAGAAGTTATTTTCAAGAAGTCCAAGTGTACGAGATGAAGACGTTAAAACAAGAGATAGTGCAAATAAACTTCAAGAAAGTGATGACAAAGCAACTCGAAGAAAAAGTAGAAAGCGCGAAGAGTTAAAAAATCCTACCAGTGCCAAAGAAAAGCATAAGCATCAGTCCAAAAATAGATCGCTAAGTGCTAATGCCACTCCAAACATATACATGGATAGAGAATCGGTTGAGAGTAAATCTTACGTGGGAGATGCTTTTAAAATACTGAAAAGAAGCAAGAAGCATAATGTATCGCTAAAAAGCGAAGATACAAAACGAGAAAAGGTGAAATCAAGGAGCGAAAAGGTGAAGAAGCATTCACACGAAACTGACGCAGTTGATAAAAACACTAAGCACAATAAGAAAAGCGATAACGATGGAGATTCGGCTTGGTATAAATTGAAGAAGAAGAATAAAACGAGGTCAAATTCTTTGAGTGGTTTGGAAGAAAAAAAGGAAGACAAAAGTAAAGAAACAAAAGTCAACGAAAAAGATGGAAAAAGTCAGAGACATCATAAGTCAAAGAAAAAGCGCGATAAAAGTATAACCAATTCTCTTTGCGTAGTTACTTCAGAAACTCTAATTTACAGCAGCTTAAACGAGCGTGAAAAGGTGTTTGAGAATTTAAAAACAAAGAAAAGAGGAGACGACAAAATTGGCAGCCCTAACGTATCTTACCATAAAATTAAAAAGAGAACTAAAGACAAAAAGGAAAACGAAAAGCTTACTAAACGTCAAACTGATACAAGTGAAAAGAAACAAAGAAGGCACCACGAATATAAGCAAACTATAGAATTGGACGATGTCATTTCTCGAGGCGCAAAAGAAATACACGAGGAATTAAAACAAAATCATCATCGCGACCATCACCGTGAGCACCACCACGAACGTAGAAAAAAGTCGCAAAATAAATCCAAACATAGTTCCAAATCCAGAGGTCGAGGTAACGTAAAAGATTCCACGTCTGAATGCGGAATATTAAAAAAAGGTGCATCCGATTCTAAAATTTTACAAAATAAATCTTCAACGAAGGAATATGTGATTTCCAACAGCGACTACGCCGTTATTTTGGAAAAAATTGTTTCGGGAAAACATAGCTTTAAAGAACTGACGTCTGCAATAGAAGAAAACCACTTCTTCGAAGCTCTCAAATCTGGAGCACTATTAACACCAAAACAGAGTTCCAACCTAAAGGATGACAAAAAAGTCGAAGAAAAAAAGTCATACGCAGTTACAAAGAAGCAACTGGAAATTTTGATAAACTATCTAAAAAGTTCAGTAGACGTCAAAAAAACAAATTCGTTAGACATGACCGTAAGCGAAGAAAAATTAAACAATGTGAAATTGGAACGGCAAGAAATAAGTTTTTCCAAGTTGAACTTGAATCCCATAAACGAGTTTTACGATCGCAATTGTTGGGATCGTTTTGTACCTAAAAATAAACGACAAAGGAGAAGAATGCCGTTCGATCAGCACAGCATAGTTTCTGATGCTATAACGGCAAAGGAAAAATCACAGTATTTAAGTAATAGCAGATATTTTCCAAGTCGCACCACACGTAATTTTTCTTATTGCGAAAACGTCACAGAAAGATCCAACCGTTCGGTTAGGAAAGATCAAAAGAGTGGACTGGGATTTACAGTGGAAGGTGTGGAACCGCCTAAAAAGTTACGTGCAGATGTTTCTTCTGTTAATTTGACGAAATTAAGTAAAGATGGTGATGAATTACCTAAGACGTTAAGTCCAAATAAATCTTCTTTACGTGTGACCAATATGAAGAAGCCGTTGCATATTTCCGTTTTGTCGGTCTTAGAAATTAAACCAAATTTTGCAGAAGTTTTTAATAAGTCCAATATAAAATTTGATTACGATATTGCTTCTCAACCAGTAGAAGAAGTGATGGACCTGAAAGAATCGGCATGTGGTAGCAAATCCATTTTGAAGAAAGCATCCAATACTTCGGAATACGTGACCGGTTTGGCAGTGTCAAACGTTTCACTTTCACGTAAACAATCAAACGCTTCTGGATGCAAACTGAATGTTATCTCGAGCGCAATAAGCCAAAACAAAAGTAGATTGTCCATTTCTGACAGTGAAAAATCTTTGGATCTCAAAAGTATTGTTTGTAACAAATTTCAAAACCAAAATAGCAGAACCAAGTTTCCAGTTAGGAACAGCAGTTCTTTGGAAACAAGAAATAAATTTTTACCAAGTTTGGAAGATAATCGAAAAGCTTTAAAGAAGTACAGTTTGTTATCAGAGAAATGCTCTTTGTCCGAGCCACGTGGAAGTGAAGTTTTAAATCATGAGTTGGATAAAGACCAACTTGCTAATTTAGGACAGGAAGTATTGGAAATGATGAAGAAGTATATAAATTTGTCGAAAAGTGAAGAGTGTCCAAATATGGACTTGTCTTCCTTCGGTGCAGAATTTTTGACCAACGTAAGAACGTGTATTCACGAACGACTCAAACCGGTTAAAGAGGAATTAGATATGGAAACTAAAGAGTCGGCTTTACCAAGGACCGATAGTAAAAGCTTAACCAGAAGGCCATCGTCCACTACTAAAAGGATTCGTGAAGATATTAACAAATGCGTCCAAAATTATTTAGATTCCAATTCCGTGGCTGGCTTAAACCAAGAAGATTTAACAAAGATTACCAGCAACGTAACCAAAAAAGTCGAATCGTATCTAAATGACAGTAAAAAAGAAAAATCTTTAAGTAATTCGAAGAATATAAGCAAAACTTCTGTTTCTTCCAAAGAAGGAGTAAGAGCTAGAATGGCAAATTACATTAACACCATAAATGAAAAGCGAAGAGGAAGTTCCGTAACGTCTTCACGAAGTAAAGAGGGCTCTCTAGAAGGAAACTGCATTAAGAGAACTTTATCAAATCTATCGCGTAGTTCGGTAGGTTCGGTTAATCTAAAACGCGGCGTAAACAAAAAAGTTTCTGAAAAATCCCTGAATGAGTTTTCCAATGCCCGTGGCTCAACATCGAGTGGGTTATCTGCAATTTCAAGAGACGAATCCGCAAGTTTTTCGATTAGCAAAAAAATTGAAGATGGTCACGAAGCTTTACCCAACGTAGATTTGGATGCCGTAACGAATGAGGACAAGAAATCAAATTCTGTTAATGAAAACGTAGAGATGCCCGATTTGAAGTGTTCCATTAGTTCTGTGCTGTTGCCAAAAATAGCCGAAGAATCGCCGTCCCAAAACTCGGTCGGATTAAATAATTCACAGAAGATTGGTAAGAAAAATAAACCGGTTTTGAAATGCCTCGCCAAAGTAACTCCAAAACAGCCTGCCTTGTCTCCTCCGAAATCAAGAGACGATACGAGAACTACAGGCATTTCTGATTCTTTGAAATCCTCTCCAGAAAATAGAGTGCGAAGACGTGTTTCCAAAAACGAAATCAACGAAAAATTAAAATTAATTGCCCAAGATATGTCGGAAAGAGTTATGAAAGCTTTGAAGTGTTCCAGTGATGAAGGATCCTTAACCATGACCGGAGACGATATAAGTTCGGTAGCTTCTCAATTTTCGGAAATAGTAACCAACAATGTTTCGAATAAAAATAACAAGACTAAAGAATCTGATTCAAAGAAACATCCAATTACGAAGACTTCAAAACTGAAACCTCAAGGTGTGACTGAAAAGTATAGCAGCAATGTATCTTTGCATCAAAGGTTGGAATCGACGACTGTACTAAAAAGCTCAAAAGCGGTTAAGCCGGTTATTAAAGAACCGGCTAAGAAGCCGGTTAAGAAAAAGAAAGTTAATGATAAGGTTTCAAATTTTTCCCATAAAGGTTCCGAGTCGCAATTCATCGTGAAGGAAACAGATCTGACACCTTTGAAAAGTATCGATACCATTAAGAAACCAAAGCAAGAAAATTTAGAAGCATCGAATATCACTAATTTGCAAAGTTCGGAAAACGTGGCCATGCTGAACGAACTTATTTCGAAAAATATTATGAACATTTTGGGAAAACATTCACAAGTTCCAGGAAGTACTACTAAAGAAAAGCTAGTAAAGAAGAAGAAAGAGGAAAGCGCACCAGCAGCGGTCAAACCAATCAAAGAAGACAACGAAGAAAGCGAAAGGAAAAAGAAGATTATTGATAAACTTGCGGCCGCTATCTTGGATGACAAAATTTTTGGCAATTTAGAATCGCAATTAAGCAAACTTTTGGATAAACAAAGTGATCAGGATTCAGATTCCAGCAAGAAGGTTGTGGTCAAGGAACGGGTTCCTGAAAAGACACCATCAGAAGTGGTGAAGAAGGAGATTAAAAAAAATGTTTCTTCTAAGGTGATAAAAACCGTGGAAGAAAATAACAATAAGGAAGAAGTGTCCGAAACTTCTGATTCCAAGAAAGTACTGGCAGAAAAAATAAGTAAAATTCCACGATTTACGCGATTTGGAGCTAAAAGTACGACGTCACACTTTGGAACATCATCAGACGCAGGGAGTAATATTGGAAGTAATATTGCAAAATCAACTACTTTACCGAGGCCTTTAAAAAAAACGACGAATGCCGTAAGAACAGCAAATTCATCAACAAAATATGTCCAGCGACTTCCAGTACCTACAAAATTGAGCGTACCTAAAGAAGATACCCCTGGTGCACGTCCGTTAAGTACTTTTGAGAAACGGAAGCTTTATTCGGCAAATATGCGTGCAAAAAAACTTGCATCCAAAAGCGAAGCCGAAGTTGCGGCTGACGAATGTACTTACGGTAAACCATACGAAGTTTTGTACGTAACTGGAGAAGGACCTTCGGTAGATCCACGCGGTCCGCTTTCGAAATATATTTTTGATGAAGCATCCAATTCAAAAAAGACGAAAAAATGTGAGAAAAAATCTTCTTGCACAAAAGCGTCACTTTCTACAGAAGTTACGATAGAGTACACTCCATCCAATAATAAATTGAATATTAGTAGTAATGAGCGTAACATACAGCAAAACTCTGCAATTGATATAAGGTCAGAAAATAATTTTTTCAGAGATTGTGATAACGATTCGAATATTTTTAGAAATAACTGTGCAAGAAGAGCTAGTTCAGTGAGTTTATACAGTCAAGAATCCAGGTTTTCTCAGGAAATTTGTATGCACTGCTTGACACCTAAAGCTGCACTCTCACTGGTTTCGATTCCTACAAGCAACCAAGAAAAAGTCTATAGCACGAGATCAAATAACATTCTCCATATTGACGGTTCCGATAGCTCTCGGGAAATGGTAAAAAGACCTCGATTTTACAAGAAGCACGGAAGACAAGTTTTTAATATGACACATTTTTTAGGTAATAATAAAGAAGTTTTAAGTGCATTTTTACAAAATACCGAAGGTCCATCCAAGTTAAGTATAAAATCATCACCAAACAAAACTTTAAAATCCAAAACGGACGAATCGATTAAACGAGTCAAAAGTTGGCAAGGATTTTTTGAAATTGGGAAAAAAAATTATTCAATTAAAGAAAAACATTCTCGTCACAAAAGAAGAAACGTACCAAAATCATATTCGACCTTCGAAGAACCTCATTCATCAAACTATCATCCAATGCCTGGAATCAAAATAAAGAAGAAAATTAATAAAGTTCGTAAACAAAATTTTGTGGAAGTCACCGAGTCGTCAGTCTGTGATAGTTTTCAAGAAAAACCTAAAAAACCTAAAAAGAAACACAATAAAAGATGTCCAAGCGCGCTCAGCTTTCAATCTCCAAAGTGCGAATACTTCAAACTGCATAAACCGTTGGTAAATTTAACAAAAGTGATCAAAAGGCATAACAAAGTTTTGTGTGCGAAAATGAACAAATTAAAAAATGTTGACAAATCCAAAAAGAACTTGTCTAACTGTGAATACAAAGGAAGCAAAGAAATGGATGGCTGTTACACAGTCTTCAAAAATTTTAACTGTCCGAAAATTGAAAGACCATATTTTTTTGATGAGAGGTTCCAGTTTTTTCGGTTTGGTAGTTTAACCGACTTGGACACGAACTATTCAACGATTTCTGCCCAAAATAACCTGGATTCTGAACTATTGAAGCAGAAGTACTTGCATCAAGTACCATCCAAAATTGATTCCATAAATGTTGAAAGTGGATACGAAACTCATTCCATTAAAACGGTAAACTCGTCACTGCATTCTTATTCAATGGAAGAAAACATCAACATCCTGAGTCAGTTTACTTCAGATTTTAGATACTTCGATGCTGGATATGCTTTTCCTGCAGTTTATAACGTTTTTCCCGTAAGCATAAACGGTAACCAGCCAAAGTGTTGCAATCGAACCTCCGACAGCTGCAAAGAGTTAAATCGCAAACCTCTAAGTCCCTGTGCTCAATTCAGGTTGAGACAAGCACGTTCTGCTGATAAAGGAACTTCCCCAAAACCAAACAAAGTAACTTTTAAGAAATGCGTCGTTGATTCTGAGACTGATTTTTGTGAAAACGAAGGAACTCAAAATTGCGAATGCAAAAAGTGTACCAGAAGATCATCCAAGAGTGAAAACAACGAGAAACCGCGTGTTCTCGTTTGTCGTAATCCAAAATGCCCAAAAAATATTAAAATTCAAATAGAACGTGCAGGTGGAAAGATATCGGATGATGGATTTTCGGTTTTCAAGTGCAGAAACAGTAACACTTCTCAAAGTGACAGTTCTTCCAGGAGTTCCAACAGTCGCTTTGTATCGATCGATCGAAATGCTTCTTCTTCAAGTACCTACAGTTGTGGATATTCAGAACCTGGAGAAGTTAATATTAAGCAAAGTGGTTCCATCAGGAGTGGATGTATTCCCAAGTACATTTGGTGCAAAGTTAAAAATAAGGAAAATCCACCACCTAGAAGTTCCTGCAGTTGTGGAACAAATTATCAAACTTTTCAAAAAGAAAAGGAACAATGTAAGGAGTATGCCCAGAAGGTGAGAAAAGAATCAAGCTTACGAAAAGATGGCCGCTTTAAGCAGTTTTCGGATTTTAAAGAAATCCCATTGTGCGTTTTACTGAACTCGAATGAGTGCAATAGGGATAGTTGCCCTAAATACGAGAGAAATAGGGATGAATTACCAAAGTTAAAAGTACTCGACAACGATTACAACGACGAAGAATTGTCTTGTATGCGTCCGGTATGTCCTAGGAATCCTAGTGCTTCCTTAGAATCTCCAAACTTGCTTGACGAATCAAAAGATTTGCCTCAACCTGAGCTGCCTAAAAATTTGAATAATTTATCCAAAGAATCTTTAATCGACATTATAAACGAACAATTTCAATCGTCTTTGAAAAATCTTTTGGATACCTCTTCAGAGCGTCCTAGTGTTTCATCCAAAGAAGTATCTGCGCAGTTAATAAAGCCAGAGTCTTCCGCAATACTGCAAGATACATCTGTTCAAGCTATGGCTTCATTTACTAATCAAAAGTCGGACGATTTGATCGTAATTTCTAACGAGAATGAAGAACCTCTCGGAAACTCGATGGAAAATTTCGTGAGAGAGGAATTAGAGAATACGATAAATAAAATGCCATCAACATCGTCAAGAAGTCAATACGTCGAAAGTAAGAGCACCATCAGAAGTAAAACAAAATCAAAGCAATTGGATACTTGCGTAAGTGCAACATGTGAAAATCGTAAAGCCTCAGTACCTCCACCTCAAACACCAGTAGCTTCTAGCCCGATAGATGTACCAGGCGCGATTCCAAGGAAGTGTAGTTTAAGGAAGACTCCGTCGGGCAAAAAAGATGTAAATTGTCATTGCTGGGATTTTCAAAATATGCCGAAAAACAAGTTGCTTAAATTAAAGGAGGAAATAGATAGGTGTTTGATCGAAGCAAATGACCAAATAAGTCCAAAAATGTCTAAAAAATCCTCTTTTCCATTTAATGCAGCTTCATTAGATAACCAGATTTCGGCACATTTTCTGAAAACACCTTTAGAGTCGTCAAATTTATCTAGATCTTTGTTTGCTGGACAATTGTCAAGTGCACCTTTTTGTGGGAATCCGGCCCATGTCAACACAACACCATTCCAACTTCCCAAATTTACTAATAATCCTTCCAATACGTTGTTTTTGGAATCGTATTGGGGCAACACCGATAACAACATGGGCTTACCAGAGGAAGCAGTCAAACCTTTATTGTTGCCACAAAATATAGCCAGTGAGGGTTTAAAATCAAGTGGTACAAGAGAACATTTTTCTTCCACGGAGGACATACCATCAAAAGAGCAATCGTTTAAAACGCCATCAAAACAACAAATTCTGAATAGTCCTTATCCGGAAGATGCACGATGCGATTCCAATTATTCAATACCTAACATGTTAAATAAAACCTTAAAAGAATTGGAATTCATAAACGCAACAAAACAATCTCTGGAAGCTTCCTCGGAAAAGTTATCACAACAACTAAAAACATTGTCGATCGAGCTTTTATTGCAAAGTACCAATCAGGAAGATTTGAACAATTCTCAAAACGAAAACGTAACCTCGATGAAAGAAGCGATAGACACTACGTTTAGGCATCTATTAAATTCATCCAAGGAAGCGTTAGATGTATCCTCCAAAGAAGCTCAAAATCAACTCATGCAATCCATAACAGAGCTTTCAAGTAAAAGTATATCCGACAACAGTTTAAGAGAACCTACATCCGATGTACCCAAACGGTCGCATAAAACATTAAAAGTTAGAGCTAAAGAATCATCAGAACCCTCTCTTGCGTTAAAAACGTCATCTCCAAATGGAGCAATTAAAAAGGTCAAGAGCAGCAAGGAAGGAAGAAGACGAACATTAAAAGAACCACGCAGTCAAAGTTCGACAGAAGTTTTAGTAGAAGCAAAAGACAAAAAAGCTATAATATCCGAGGAGATGTCCACAACTTCAACATTGAGTAAATGTTCCCAAGAGACTGATATATCACAAGAAATCACAACAGTGGATGCAGATGCACTATCTATAAATCGAGATAGTTTGACAAACGTAGAAGGAAATTGTCAAACATCAAATGTGACAGTAAAAATTACTGTAGAAACTTCCACCGATCCAATGGACGTACCAACTCGAACATGCTCAACGAAAGGAATAGACACTCAGTTAAATGAAGTTGTAAAAGGTGTTAATTTTAATACAGTTCATGTGATGAACGTTGAAGGTATCGCAAATCCAAACTTATCCACTTCTTCGGATCAATTATCTTCGGAAATTGTAACGTCGAATTCAGAAGAAACTGTTCAAGAAACCGCCCAAAATTTTAAAGACTCTTTGTCATCGTTGATGAACCTCATCGAAATAAAATCGGATGAGTTACTGAATTTATCCCAAGAAAGTCTGGTAGTTTCTCTCGACGAAATATCTATGTTGAACGAATCGAATCTGTCGTCGGAAGATTTATCAAAAAAGTTGGGAGTTTTGTTTAAAACATCATTGGTGAAACTTTTGGATATGACGTCAGATTCTTTTGACGAGTCGATACTGCAGGAAACGTTGAAGAATACTGTGCAAGAATTATTGAACGAAATATTTGACGAAGCATCGGATTTAGTATATGGATGTGACGTGGTTGAAAAAAGTCAGAAACGTTCCGATTTGTACCAAGATATGTTGTGCGATTTCATGAAAGAGTCGGTCCGGTATCCGTTTGAAAAACCAATCGATACGATTTCCAAGGTGGCTATTGTAATGATGGTCCATAAAATACCTTGTTCGAATAAGACACGTCGAAGTTCTCCAATACCGGAAGAACTTTTGATGGAAATGGCGAAGGTGTCTCTTCATGCAATCATTGAATTATATAAGAAAATGTACTCCAAAAAAGAAGTTGACGTTTCGTTCAAAGCGATGGTGGAAGAAATGTGCAGGGACAAATGCCAACACAAGAAAGTGACACGTGGCTTAACAGGAAGCCAATTGGAAATTATTAATATACTCAATAAAAAGTATGTAAGTGAATCAAATACGAAAAATTACAAAAATTGTTTATGCTCTCCAATTAAAGATAAACCATCAACATCAGGTGAACGAAGAAAAGAAGAGGCTAAAATAGTGGGTAGTTCAAAATTTACAGTGAAAAGCAAAGAACTGGAACAAGAAACTGAAGGCCAAACGCTGGAAGGAAGGATAGGAAAGGGTAAAATTGGGAGTAGTCCAAAATTTCTAGTGAAAAGCAAAGAACCGGAACAGCAAACTGATATTCAAGCGCTGGAAAAATTACGGGAACAGTTGACAGATAAGGAAGTGTTTGATAAATTGCTTGATACTTACGAAAACGAAGAAAAAATTGTTGAGCGTTTATCAAAAGACGATGTATTTTTTCAAAGTCAATTGGAGCTGGTCAAAAGTAAAGAGTCAATTGAGTCTATGTTTAAAAGCAGTACCATTCCACTACTTAAATCCGGGTCTGGTACTTTGTCTGAAAAAGTTTCTATCCCTCTTCTCAAAAGTACCTCTTCAGCACCAGTTTCATCCTTCACGCCTACCGAAAATATTTCTCAATACTGGTCAGAAGAAAGCAAATACGATGTTGATCAAAAAATTGAGCCAACTCAATCCTCATCCCTTGCTACCTCAAGCGAAAAGCCGCTTTACAACTACGACTTCGATGAAATGGTTTCCACTTATGAAGATTCCCAAATGTCAAAGCAGCCTGGATTGATTTCAAAAGATGAAACAACTAAAGTAAGAAAACCCAGTCTGAAATCCAAACCAGCCGGTATTAAAAGCAAAACTGATGTCGATAAAAAAATTAAGGTAACTCCGTCTGCATCTAAAAAAATTAGTTTAAAAAGTTCTTTTTAGAAGTTAAGCAAAAGTAGTTTATTTGGTAAAAAAGTTAGTCCCGATTCTGAAGCGTCCAACGAAAAGCTGCTTTACAAATACGACTTTGATGAAATGGTTTCTACTTATGAAGATTCCCAAAAGTCAAAGCAGTCTGACTTGATTTCAAAAGACGAATCGACTAAATCAGGAAAACCTCCTTCGAAATCCAAACCATCCGGTACTAAAAGCAAAAACATTGTTGATAAAAAAATTGAGGCAACTCCACCTCAATCTAAAATGAGTAGCTTAAGAAGTTCATTTCAGAAGTTAAGCAAAAGTAGTTTATTTGGTAAAAGCGTTGATCGCGATTCTGAAGCGACGACCAACGAAAAGCTGCTTTACAAATACGACTTAAATGAAATGGATTCTACGTATGGAGATTCCCAAAAGTCAAGGCCGTCTGGAAAACCAAGTAAACTTGATACAAAATCCAAACCATCCGAAGTTAAAAGCAAACCTGGTCATTTGTTTAAACACGAATCCGAAGTCAAAGAAATTGTTGCTCCTCGTCCTGAAGAGAACAGAAAAAGCGTAAACGAGTTGTTTTCATCTGCAGAAAAAACTCCAAAGGAAATCTCTGAAGATGAACAAAAAGTGAAGTTTGGAAAACAGAAACTTTCGAAACGAAAAGATCCGCAGGCGGCTGTTGAGGATCTTCTTGAAATGGGTGATCTTTCTACAATTACATCAGGAACCCGTGGTTCTACTAATAAGGTAAATCCAGCCGAGTTGGGAAAATGCTTTTTAAGAGGATTTCGACCTGATAATATTACGCTGAGTGGTGATACGTGTTTAAAAATCAGCGACCAAGAGAAGGAAGAAAGAAGATTAAAACCTCACCTTTATAGGTCGCCGTCCATTAATTTTTCTGAACGCGAAACTCCTTTGGATTTTTTATTGGCTCTTGGTTTTAGTATCGATGAAGCTAGTAATGCGATTAAAGACGAAGATGTTAAAAATAGACTTTTGGCTGCGATTACAGAGGTACTCAATATCAACAACTACGTTTTTGTAAATTTAAATTTTCAATTTTGCAGGCTCGAATTTGGATAAATAAAATAACCCCTGTTCAAGGAACTTTATTATATTTAAACGCTTACAAAGCAAAACCTAAAATTATGAGATATTTTTTACAATTAGTCGAAGCCATTATTAACAAACGAATAAATGATGCGGTTCAACTGGATGGTTTCCTGCGAGTTTTGGAAAAAGTGGAAGATGGTGACGTGACGATTATTGAAATTCTTGGTTCTGAGAAGGTAAATCACTCTCTAAACTACGTCACAGGCATTTCCATTATTTTAATCCCATGAGAAAATCGCGATCATGTATAAGGCTTTGTGATCCATATTTTTGTCCAATTCTTTTGGCTTATGCTTCACGATGAATGTTGAGTTATATGTTGTGAGAAAGTTGATCCATCCCAATAATTCCAAAAGCATAAATGTTTTCTTTTACACAGACTTTTATATTCTAACTTATTTTTAGTTTGCTGACGATGAGAATGACGAAAAATTGGTGAAAAAGCAATTGCGCGAAATATTCTTCACTGTCTATCAAATCGCCGAAACGGAAAGTGAATCAAGAAACAAACCATTATCGAAGAATGCAATAACTCTGTTACGAATTCTGGCTGCAAAATATAGAGCTGGGTTACATCCACACCTCGAACTCATTGCAAAATATATTGGACAAGGTTTATTGCAATCGGAAGTGCAACTGGAAGGTAAGTTTAAACTTTGGGTTAGTAGCACAGTTTTAAAAATATTTTTTTAGCCGCCATGATATATTTGGCAAGATTGGACACAGCATACGTAAACATACCAGAATTTGAAGAATACATAGCTATAAAGTGCCCAAAGAAAAAAAAGTGATTCATTGAAATGTATAACAATTTATTATAGGGTTAACCGTTGATCAGTATCTTTGTGGATTGATGTCTAATAAAATTTTACAGTTTCTAACTTTTTACATTTTTTACGCAGTCACATTCCATGGAATAAAACTACCAGGTTTGGGTTCATCGATCTAAAATTTGAAAAAATTGATGCATTGTAAAAAGAGTTTTTGATTAAAATTACCTTAGAGGTTAATTCGTCTTGACAAGCCATCCGGATTTTGGCACAGGTAGCTGGAGCGTGGATTTCATAAATTGGATTCAAACCGGCATCCATTCTTGCGCATTTGATAGCTTCCTTTATAGCAAAGAAAATCGAGCTGGCTAAAAATAGCGGCGGCTCACCGACGGCCTAAAAAGTTGCATTAGTTTTGATTGAACTGATCGTTAAACTTGAAAGGTTACTTTGGACGAATATACAGCTCTAGGATTTGGTGCTCCTTTCAATAGTGACACGTTAAATTCAACTGGGATATCTGCAAAACCTGGAAGTTTGTAAGCACCAGGCCCTCTTGTAAAAATGGTTCCATTTGGAGAGTAAACCATTTCTTCCAATACAAACAAACCATAGCCTTGCATGAAGCCGCCTTCCACTTGCCCGACATCTATGGCCGGATTCAAACTTTCACCTAAAAGAGAAAAAGTAAAGGCCAAAAATTCCATGCTTCCTGATTTTCTTACCTAAATCCATTACGATATCCGTTCTTAATACTTGATGATCTCCAGTGAGACAGTCGATTTCGACTTCACTGCAAGCAGCTCCATAGGTGAAATAATTGAAACATCTTCCTGTGTTGGTGTTTATGTTGTAACCTAAATCGGGAGTTTTATAAAAGCCAGTTGCTGATAAGCTAACTCTGTCCATATAAGCAGCAGTAACCCAATCCTCCCATGTACCCTTAGAATTTTGTTCTTTGTACGGCCTCAGTCTTTCTTTTATAGTTTCGCAAGCATTCTAGAATAATAATAAATTTAGATTTAGGCAAAAAATTGTTTTTCGTATTTACCAATACTGCCATTCCATTTAAATCCGATCCCGAACTAGCAGCAGTTGCTGAGGTATTAGGTACTTTGTCAGTTGAAGTTTCGGTAATTTGAATTTTTGTATGTGAAATTTCTAATACTGTGCTAGCCACCTGAATCATTTTAGTATGCAAACCTTGACCCATTTCTGTACCACCATGAGTAAGAAGAACGGAACCATCGGTGTAAACGTGAATTAAAGCTCCTGCCTGGTTTAAAAATTGTGCAGTAAATGAAATTCCAAAACTTGTAGGTACTATGCTAATTCCTCTCTTCTTCCATCGGTTTACTCTAAAATTAGTTATTTTTATCAATACATCCTTCCAATAATAACAATGATTTTGGTTTACTTGTTATAGTTTTTAATATTAATTTTTCTTTTGTTTAATTCCGAGGAAGCTATACATTCGTTCCAGCACCTCTCCAACGTGCAGTTTTCTATTGTTTGATTGTAATGCGTAACATCTCCACTTTTATGTAAATTCATATAGCTTATTGTTTCCGTGTTTTTGCCCAAAAATTCGGAAATTTGTCTAATCATAAATTCAGCGGCAAACATTCCTTGTGGCGCTCCAAATCCTCTAAACGCTGTATTGGATGGTAAGTTTGTTTTGCATACGTATCCAATAACGCGAGCTACTGGTACGTTGTATGCGTTACCAAAATGGAACATGGCTCTCTCCAACACCTAAAGATTTTTTTTACTTTTTGTTGATTCCACGCATTTAGGAATGACTAACTCAGTGCATCTATCCATACAGGTGCAACTCCATTTTTTTGGCGCAAAACTAAATTTCATCATCGAAAACGATGTTGATGAGGAGATGCATCTAAATGGCACCGCAGTAAGTTGGACCTGCACCAATACGGATTTGCACCCAATTAGTCACGCCTAAACATCCTACATTATTGGTTTCCTTACCATTGGAGATAGATCTGATGAGAATCCACCATTGTTATATATATAAATTTCGCATCCCAATATTTTTCCACTTGAATCAAAAGCGGTTTTATACTTAAGAAGGAATGGATGTCTTTGGCCGGTCATTATCATATCTTCATCTCGATCTAACATACACCTGACGGGACGATTTAGTCTATCAGCAGCAAAAGCAGCCGGCAAGGCCACCATCAAAGCTCTTGTTTCCTTTCCACCAAAACCACCACCCATACGTTTCACTTTTGTAACGATACGGTTCTGAGGTACACCCAAGACGTGGGCAATTAATTTCTGAAAATAAAATTTTCTCAGTGATGGTCACTTTTTCGTACCGTCTACTTACGTTTATTTCTGAAGGATTTTGTGTTGAACAAATGACTTCCATTTCAGAATTCTCACCTCTAGGCACAGCTATGGCACACTGCGTTTCAAAATAAAACTGTTCTTGGGCACCGTTTCTGCATTCGCCTTCAATAATATGCGGTGCATTTCGGAACACTTCATCGACATCACCTTTTTCTATTTTTTTGACACAGTGATACGAATTATGCTGAATAGCATCTTCAATCGTTACTATAACTGGACTTAGTTCTTCATATTGAACATTAACAGCTCGCGCTGCTTTTTGAGCGATTCGTTGATCTTCAGCCAATATAACTCCTATGATTTGCCCTTGAGTTTCAACGGTTTTAGACACAAATACTTCTTCGTCATGTATCACAGAACCGACTTTATTATTATAAGATTCTATATCTTTTGCCGAAAAGAACGCATGTACTCCTTTCATTTTCAGAGCATCGGAAGCGTTGATAGATACAATGTTAGCGTGCGATTTGGTGCTTAGCACCAAACCCATGTATAACTCGTTAGAAAATTTTGGCAAATCGTCACAGTAAACGGCCTCGCCGGTGGCTTGCCTAGTAGCCGCAACGTGTGGAATTGTTTGGCCAACCATGGCGTTTGTTTTTTTGGACGAAACTTGAAAGTATTGTGAACTTTTTGGGATTTTTGTGTGGAATTGTTGTATCGCACTTTCATCTTCTTTGTTTATAGCGTGGTTTAGATACTTTGATATTTCTAAGAAAGCTTTGAAGAAGAAACTAACGGTGAGAGCTCGTCTGTATTGAATCATTCCACCTGGTGCACTGGGTGATAATGGCATATCGTCCAGTAGAGTTTGATAAGCAACTTCCAAAATATCCTTATTCCACGCGCGACCTTTCAACACTTCGGTTGTTTTTTGAGATGTCACAGTTGTGGGTGCCATTCCACCAAAAGCAAGATGAATATGTTCAACGTGATTATCCGAAGTCAACTCCACGTTTATGGCAGCATTAACTATCGCAATATCATCGTCCCGTCTTCTGGATTGTTTGTAAGCCAAAAAGTATTGGTTTTCTTTTGTGTATGGGATAGTAAGAGCGACTAAAATTTCATCTTCTCTTGCCACATTTCTACGATATCCCGTAAAAAAGTTTTTGTCCATTGGAACATTTCGAACTCCGTTTATTTTGCTTTGAAATTGCAACGTTATATTTGCTGCTAAGAAAATGGGATTTAAATCTGAAATTGGACTTCCCGTCATGATGTTGCCCCCAACTGCGGCAACGTTTCTGATTTGTTTTCCTGCAAACCAATGAAGCATATTCACAATTTGCACAAATATTCTGGTTTTATACTGAGGCTGTGTTTTGATTTCGCACTTTAGCGCGTCTTCAAGTTTTTGCAAAGTGACAGCGGCACCTATTTTTATTCCGCTTGCAAGATTTGTAACTTCAATCATTTCCGGAATTAATACTGGTTGAATAAGAACTGGGTATATGCAATGTTTGAATTTCACTTCGACTCCAACTTCTGTATTTCCCGTTATTATTTTTGCATGCGGATGCTGTTGTTTTAATTCCAGTAAGTCGTTTAAATTGGTAGGTCTGTACCAAACTACGTCTTTACCCTTAAATACTAAGTATTGTTTATCGAATGTATTATTGAGCTTCAGTTCCGGTGGAAAAATGGGCTCTTGTGTTGAATCGTAAGGTGTAAACTTGTTGGGTGTGAAAAGAACCTCATCGTGGGTTTCGATTCCATTACTGTTTCCGTTTTGCAACTTACAGCATTTATCGCCCATTCCGCAAGATGTGTTTCCATTTGAGAGAGTGTTAACGCTTTGCATTAATTCCCAGTCTTCTGTAAAGGTTTTGTATCCTTCAATAATTGCTCTATATCCAGTGCATCGACACAAATTTCCTTGAAGTGCTATTTCTAAATCTTTCATTGATGGTTTTGGCAAACTTCTTAACAGTGTGTACATAGACATGACTATACCAGGCGTGCAAAAACCACACTGAGATCCATGGGATTTTGCAATTCTCTCTTGAACTGGATGTAACTTGGTTTTAGTCGACCCAATTCCTTCTACAGTTGTAACTGCTAAACCATGCATTGCGCATACTGGAGCTAGACAAGCATTCACTGGTATGTGTCTGTTTGGTAATTCAGGAAGAATTTTTTTATTTTGAGCTAAAAAAGAAAATTTCAAAAGGATACACCACTTTTTGGACGTTCCTGTCGTATTTGGAGACCATAACGGTACATGCTCCACAACCTCCTTCTGCACATGCCAACTTTGTGCCACATAACGATACTAAATAGTCATTAAGGAAATTATGATTGTAATTATTTTTGAACTTAAAATTTGCTAAGTTTATTGGCACAGTTATTAAATACAAGGACGCACTTATAGAAAACAATATCTAAAAACGTATAATTTTTTTATCTAAAATTTGAAATAGAATTCAAGGATACATTTTTTCCGAAGATAATGTAGAAGAGTCCATTCCGGATCCACTTGTTCTTCGACGACCTATTTAAAAAAATTTTATATTAATTGGCACTGTTATAAAATATAGTTTAATAAGTGTCAATCATTATCTCTTAACTTAGTGACGGCATTTTCAACACATTTTATTGCTTAATAAATTACTAAACAAAACATCAATAAGTTCAAGTAACCTATAGATTATTGCCCAATCAAATACGCATGGTGTTATTGTTGAAAAATAAATGCATGAATAATTAAACTGGAAAAGTACTATTACTATTTTTTTATAAATAAAATGAATAATGAAGAAAAGTCGAGTCTAAGAAAAGCAGAGTCTTCAATGTTGGGGAGATGCCCAATAACCTGGGTTGAGTACGTTGAGTACATCCGGTTCGACTGCGGGTGAAGTAAGAAAATTATTTCGACCCTCTCCTCTCAAAAGTCGAATGCGAACCATTTCAAACATTTCCCCAAAAAAACTTTTAAAAATGGACGACAAAGAAGAAAGAAAATTGGATGGGTGACCCCTTTTCGAAGTACCACGTGTTGCGTATCTCTTAAAATTTTTCAACAAAAGAAGAAGTTGAGAAAGAAACTAAGAGAACGCGAATATTAGAATAATAGAAAAGAAAGAAGAAAAAGTTACAAAAATTCTTTGATTTCTAAGGCCAAAAGATAAATTTATATTTGGCGTGACCTGGATAATCAAAAGTTTACTAATTCACCCGTAAAAGAATTATCATACTCGAGGTAATCACATTGTTAAAATCAAAATTTTGCAATAAAAAAGTGAATTTGCATAATTGGTTCTTTTTGGAAAAATTCAAAATCAAAGAAAGAGATTTGAAAAATGATTAGATATACATAAGAAAATTTAATAATAAATAAATTGTTTACCTTTTTTCCATTCACAAAGAAGATCAATTTGTTTTCTTCGTACTTCATTTTCATAAACCTCTGTTAACTGACAGCACTTAATTAATAAGAACTGATTTGTCGCAGCTAATAAGATATAATATTTAATCTTTCACAAATAACCTTTTGCGACCTATGATTAAAAAATCTGGTGTTGTAAGAGTTCTGCCGTATACAAATTAATTTGTCTTAAAAAGTAGTTCATTAAATTTATTCAAATGTGACGTAATGATTTACATTGATTAAATACTTCTTAAATTATTTTATCTAAAAATAAATAGATAAGATATAACGTAACATTGAATAGGTAAGGTATAACAATGTAAATTACTAAATTAAAATCTTTTATCTAAATCTGATAAAAATAAATTCCAATAGAAATTTACCAATATTTAAATTTTATAGGGTAACTTACCAATTTGTTTTTTTTTTCTAGCTCTATGATAACTTGGTTTACCTCAAACCGCTACCATTGGTAGAGTAACACTGTTTCTGTTTCTTCGTGACCTAAAATAAATCGCCGAGACAACAGACAACCTAAAAGGAAAAGAAACTCATTTAAATACAAATTTATTCCGGTGAGATTTATTTAGTCAATAATCAAATTATTTTTATATAAATAACTCTTAGATTATTATCTTTTTGCACGTACTAATAATCGAAATTTAAAACACCTGATAACAATTTATATTGGCATTGCACATCAATGTAATCTTTACAACAATTTTCTTATAATAATGAAATTTTCTTTTAGCTAATTTAGCTATCATCAGATATTTGCATACCAGTTTTAAGGTTGAGTAAAAGAAGAGGCATAGGCGGGCCTCTTATAACGGTCATCCTGAACCTACACCAAAAATATGGAAAATATAGAACACGAACCAGACATTCTTAAAACAGAAATCGTTGCATCCCCAATGGCATTAAAAAAATAAATAAAAAAGCATCTGAGTGTGACGAAGTTGTGTTGTATACATTGTCGTATTCTTCTGAGATGAACAGATTTGGACATAATTTTATTGTAAATTTTAATGGTAATAAATTGGTGAGGTTCCAAATTTTGGTGTAAAAGTTTGTTTTAATTATAAGTAAGTTTTTTTAAAGAGTTTTTTTTATTTGTAGTACAGTACTTTGGGGCTTAAAAAGAGGGTTACCTGGAAAGTTTTGAGGGAGTTTTGAAAATTGGTATTTTTATAGATTTTGAGGTGCTCTTTTCAAATTTTTACTTTGCCACCTCGTATCTTTGCCGCTCGCGCTGCCATTTTGAAAAAATGGAGCTCAAAAATAGTTTTTTTCCTACTCATTTTACGATAAAAATAGTTATATAATAAATTAAACTAGAGAAAATTTCCTATAATTTATATCTTCACTTTTTTTTGTAAAATAAATAGTTTTAGCTTACGAGCGCCGCAAAGTCTACCCCAACATGCATTTTGGCCAAAAAAACTCATTTTTACACTACCTATTAAGTAAAATAGCTCGTTTTTTTATATATAAATTATATAAAAAAATGAAGAAACAATAAAATTTAAAAAAAATAAAAAAATAAAATTTTGCGTTTCCAGCTTCACATTACACCCCTTCTTGCATTTATGTAAGCTTAATCTATATTATATAAATTATATAACAAAATTATATTTAAAAAATAATTAAAAAATTATAAAATTTTAAATAAACAAAAAAAATTTAACGCATTCTCCTTCGTTTCATTATCCTTGATGGACCAGGTTTTGCCAGTTTATTCTCATCAGTACCGAGATAAACGTTACAAATAAAAGTTTCTTCCACGTTATCTGCAATTGAATTATCAGATTTTATCAGAAGTAAAAATACGAAAAGAGCACCTCAAAATTTATAAAAATACCAATTTTCAAAACTCCCTCAAAACTTTCCAGGTAAAACTACCAAATGACTGTACTATTGGTGTTTGATTTCTTTTAGGATAATTTAAAAAAATTATATTGAAGTTCTTTAAAATAATTAAATTAGATTTTATAGGAAAATTAGTTTGAAGTAGACAAGAACACGCGTTGAACGGCGTGAAAGAATAGATAATTCCGATTGAGCTGGCTGTGACATTTATGATTAGAGGTGAGATTTTTAGGTTGTATAAAATAAAAAAAAGTTACTTAAAAAGTACTTTGAAAATTTGTAATTTTTCTTAGGTTGGCACATATATGGTGCCACCACCGAGCAATAAATTCAAATTTAAAAAAACAATAAAAAATTTTAATTTAGGTTAGGGGCGTCGTAAGGGCAAGATTTTTTTATTTAAACTGAAAATTAAAAAAAAAGTTTCCGAAATGCTAAAATATGTCGTAAAAATAAAAAAAAGTTGCCAAAATGCTAAAATAGGTCGTAAAAATTTAATTTATTATTAAATAACCTAGTTTTTCATGAAACCAGTTTTGGTACCAATAAAATAAAAATAGGACGTAAATTAAAAAAAAAAGATAAAAACCTAAAAATCTCATTTCTATATATGATAATAAT
This sequence comes from Rhagonycha fulva, assembly GCA_905340355.1. NCBI lineage: Eukaryota > Metazoa > Arthropoda > Insecta > Coleoptera > Cantharidae > Rhagonycha > Rhagonycha fulva. The sequence goes on from HG996559.1 coordinate 10,778,980, forward strand.
AGAAAAATTCAACGAGTTATTTTTTTGTTTTTATATTTTTAAAAAAGTTTATTTTATAAAAACTTTTGGAGGGTTGGATTATTCTATGTCAATATATTTAAATATTTGTTTATTTCACTATGTATTACAAAATAATTATATAATAATTAAAATCATTTCTAAAATGGAAAAGTAAATATCAAAGGGTAAGTTACTGTGGAATTTTGGTACACTTGGTGGTGAAAATTTCGTGCAATTTTAATTTATACCTACTATTTATTTGTTTTTTAAAGTGACTTACCTCTCTATGAACTGCTTAAAAAGACTGATGCACTAATATTAACTTGAATCAAAAAAATTCAAGTGCAATGTTTTTGCAAATGCGTAGTTTACATCATCTACTTAAATTTGTTTGTTACTCGATAAATAAAACAATAAAAATTGTTTTAAGCATTTTTATGCTATTCACATAAGAACCGTAAGTTATATTTATCGCGTTATCAATAGTAGGTACTACTGCAATTTTGTGATTAAAATATTGTTAAAAAAAATTACATGTATAAAAAATAAACGATTGATAAAAACTAAAAAATTAAAAAGCAAAAATAAAATTTTTTTAATAACTAAAAAAAAGGCCTTTTTCCGAGCCTAGCTAATAATATCCTTTAAGGCCTTTCAACTCAAAAAAGGTGCTAATTTAAAGGGGAGGATATAACTTGTTTTTTTTATGTTCTTGGAGAGCTCCCAACCTTCCAAAAGGTGCTCTTAAGAACGACGTGATTGTGACTACTTTTTTCGTAAAATTTAATTCAAAAATATCCCTAAAGATAAAAAATAATTAATTGTGTAAGTTTTCCGCAGTTTCAAATGAGATAGTCAGGATTGTACGAGAGAAAAATGTTTTTTAACATACATGCCTTTTGTCCCGTTCATTTAAGAACTGGTCTAGGTCTGTGCCGAGACATTGAGTAAACGCCTCGGCTGTTACTATAGCGAAATTCTACATAGCATAGCATAGCATCACTTTGTGAACAGAGTTTGTTTGGAGGCAAAGCTTCCATTACCTCTTTCAAAATCTGAGAACATCGCGTGGATGGTTAGAGTATGAAATACTAGAGTGAGCATAGAGCCTTGTATCGTTTCAAAGTTAAGTATTGACCCGCGCGAGGCGATAATCAACCTTTGATGAATTATTTACGAGTTAGACGGCCGAAGCAACAGTAACCCTAGAGAACGTAGCGTCGTGGAGCCCAAAAGGGTCCGTCGAAAGGAAAAGAGGCGACGCGGTCGCAAAAAAGAAGTGGGATTGTACGGTTGAAAAAAGTTTCTACCATACATGCCCGCAGCTACTTCACTTAAGAACTGATCTAGGTCGGTGCCGAGACATTGAGTAAACGCCTCGGCCATGACCCTGGCCAAATTCTAGCATAGCATAGCATAGCATCTTTTCGTTTACAGAGTTTTGTAGAGGCATTGCCTCCTTCACCTTTTTCAACATCTTGGAGCTTCGCATGGAAATTTGAGAGTATGAGATATACTTTAAGTTGGCTTAGAACCACATCGCACTTCAAAGCAGAGTGTTGACCCGCGCGAGGCGATAATCAACCTTTGATGAATGAGCGAAATTCCACCCACCGACCGTTAGTGTATAGGTAAATCTGCACGCACCGTCAACACAATACGTGAATAGAGGTTAAAATTGCATAAAAATACCAAAAGTTTAAAATCAATTATTTGCTAAAATGCTTTATTTTAATAGTTTCTATGAGATTCCGGTGTGTTTTCATATAAATATTATAATTTGAAGTATTTCTTATAGAACGTGTCCCTAAATTAACACCCTCATTTGCAAGGTAACAAATATAACTTTCTTATTTAAATAACTGCTTTTATCGGTGAATTTGTATCACTACATTGCGTTATTCATCTTTATAGCTCTTATAATCATTTCTTAAGGGTAGTTCACACTACATGATTTATCATATGACTTAGTCATAAGGAAAGTCATGGCTAAAATCATACCATAGCAACAGCCAATCATAAAAGCCAAAACATCTATAATATCAAAAATCATATAGTGTGAACGTAAAAAAATCACTCATATGAGAAGTCATGTGACAAGTCATATGATAAATCATGTAGTGTGAACTACCCTTTAAACAATACTTTAAGGTTTTAAAAACAATATCCTGTTAGTCGAATAAGACAAAAAGTTTTTAAAAGATTTAATTCCCAATTTTGCCGCAGTCTCTTATTAATCGCTTCTGTACTTCTCTTGTCTGCCGTAAAAGTGCTCTTAAAACGTTAAACGCGTTTTTCTCAAAACCATTTTTTTAAAACTGGAAGGACAGAGTACTTGCATGGATATATTTAAAATTTTGACAATAGCTTCACAGTTACCTTCTCTATGGCAGTAGCTGTTTTTTGATTTAATCTAAACTTTTTTTTTAATAAACAATTTATTGCTTTTTTGCCAAAAATTGTATAATTTTTTCAAAAGTGCACCATTTCTTTAAAAATTCTGCGCAGTTCCATCGGCAATAGTTAATAGATTATAAAATTGTTTGTTTTTTGTTCCAGAGGTCTTATACTTTACAAGAAATTCGTCCTCCCGTGAAAAAGGTTTTAAAAAAGGCGATTTTAAAGATTGGTTCTGTCGCCGTCATTTAGCATCAAAATGATGATAAAACTTTTATTGAAAAGAAATTCTATTCCTTTTTTCATAGTCTCAAAATAAATCGTCAAAGTTAGGCCTTTTTTTCGGCCGCTGAAGTGGTGTTACCCTTTAAAATATGACAATATATTTTTGGTTAATTTACCGTTTATACAGATTTTGGTTTTCCCTGTCTGTTTCCGGTAAAATCACCACCACCACCCGAACCAGGAAGATCACCAATCATTTGGTGAGTGAAAAAAATTGGCGGTAGTCAAAACTATGAATATTGGAACTAGATTGTTTACAATTTTTGTAATAAGTATCATTACGCTACTGTGATGCGCAAGAATAGATTAGCGAGATTACTAGTGAAATACTGAACAAATTTTAACTAAACTTTAAATTAAAATAAAAGAAATAAAATAAAAAACATAATTATACATAAATTAAATTTGACTGCAAAGAGATATTCATATAAAAATACTACCAATATAGGAGCACGCATCAATAACCTTAAAAATGTAATTTATTAAGAGGTTTCATCTAATCAAAAAAAAAAAAAAATTTACCGTTTTTTTTTCTGGGCTAAAAATGTTGTATAAACATCGCAAGAATGACATACAAAAAAAATTTCAATTTTTTTTGTACAATTCGTGATGGATATCGTTAGAGAAGGTAAGGGAGAACATTTTTCATATTTGTTTTACATGATATAAGCACTTCCTCGGGTTCCATGGTTTTTTTAAAAAAGCTTCTTTTTAGACCTTGATTTTCCTAAAATGAAAATTTCAAAAGTAGAAAAGTTTATGTGCCCAGCTTCGCTCGGCAGTGAGTCTTGGAAAGCCTGTTTTCTCAGCTTTTAACCCTGTAAAATTTAGAAGTCACTTTTATGGCTCATCAAAAACTGAGGGTACTTAATGTACCAACATTTTGAATTTTGCTCTGTAATGATTTGGTTTTAGGTACATCTGAGTGTCAAGTAATGCCTCGACATCAGTTGTTCTTATTTTTCATAAATGCAGAAGGTGAAAATTTTGGAGAAAAGCTGGAAAACCTGGAAACCTATTTGTTCAACTTTGGACCATTTTCTGATGAGGACACTGCAAGTTTTCGTAAAGAAGTTCTTAGTTATAATAATGCTAAAGTATAGTTTAAAATTCATTTTTAGCCAGTTTTAAAATGAATAAACCCAGAAAATAATGTTCATGCTAATGTTTAAAAATGTTGGAATTTCTCGGTATATCACATGCCAACATCGCTCAATAATTTCACGTACAGGATTAACATTGGTGACAACAACAGAGCTTCTGGACGACCTGCGTCAAATTTGGCAATAAGAGTGGTGAGACCACGCTAAAAAATTTTGAAAAATAGCTATAAACAGTACTCCTGGATGGTGCTTCATTTCCGAAACCCAAAACAAGTCGATCGATGGATTGTTTCGGCTTTAGGGCACATTTAAAATCGTAAAAAATCATGGCACAAAAATTTTCACAAAGAAGTTCCATTTTTGGCATAATCAGTTTTTTTAAAAAGCCGTGTAAACAAAACTTACTTACTTAAGTACAAACTTTCAACTAAACAATTTAGTACAAATTTAACATACAAATGTAAAAAATGTTAAATTTTACGTCTTGCGATGTTGTCCGATACCAAACTACCAACTTTGCGAATTGGCGTTAGGTTTTTTAGCATTTTACATTTTTTACCTGCTACGAGGGCCAACACGTCGAAACCCCCCAACCTGGAGGACCAACGAGACGGCCAGAATAAGTTGTTACTTACTCGGATTCCAAAGGGTTTTGAGCGTTTGTAGTCAACTCGCTTGATCATTGCTCCCCGACCGTCTCATATTTTACGAATATGATAGTTAAAAATATTAGATTCTGGAAACTTTTCCAGCAACCCACGTATAATACTCTATTTTCTGTTTGCTAATACAAAAGAGTCCTGTTTTCGCTCGTAAAGTGCCTGAAAAATGCACTCTTGCTGTAGCTACGACTGAGCCGCTAGTTTTTTTTTTTTTTTTTAATTTAAGTATAAAACACTTAATCTGATTACTTTTTTCAGTCTTTCCAAAAAATATATTTTAAAGATTTCATTTTTTGGTGTGTCAATTAGATGTAACGCCTTAAGGCGCTTCTCTCATGGCATAAATGGAAGAACTCAGAAAAGCCAATATTGTGCTGTTAATAATAAATATATTATTTAAATGGTTAAAAAAATTACCATTTTGGTACAAGCTTAAAATTTTAAAATATTTAAAGTAATATGAATATTAACTTGTTAAATTATATAATATGAGTTACTAAATAGTAACATTTCTTTTATATATCAAGTTATTTATAATGAAAATATATAATCTATGACAATATTGTTTCGCTGTTATTTCAGCTCATCGGATAGATATAATATAAAAACATATAAAATATATAAAAAAAAAATCTAAATCTGAAAATAAATTATTAAGTAAAATTATTTCAAAAAATTATTTTAAAAAACTTACATATGAAATAAATCCCTATTTGGAGTCTATCAGAAAATAAAATACAAGTAAAAACCATAAAACAATTCAAATTTAAGCCTAAAACATGGAAAAAATACATTTTGAAAAAATTTTCAAGTCAAACTGACAAGCAAAAATAAAAAATTAAGTACCTACTTTGACCACAAAAAATTATTGGCCTACTAAAGGAATGAAAATTCAAATACAACGCGAATTGTTAAATGAAATTATAAACCAATAGTAAATGCCTAAAAATAAAATGAAATATAAATCTAAATAAAAATATAAATTCCTTTAGTAGGCCAATAATTTTTTGTGGTCAAAGTAGGTACTTAATTTTTTATTTTTGCTTGTCAGTTTGACTTGAAAATTTTTTCAAAATGTATTTTTTCCATGTTTTAGGCTTAAATTTGAATTGTTTTATGGTTTTTACTTGTATTTTATTTTCTGATAGACTCCAAATAGGGATTTATTTCATATGTAAGTTTTTTAAAATAATTTTTTGAAATAATTTTACTTAATAATTTATTTTCAAATTTAGATTTTTTTTTTATATATTTTATATGTTTTTATATTATATCTATCCGATGAGCTGAAATAACAGCGAAACAATATTGTCATAGATTATATATTTTCATTATGAATAACTTGATATATAAAAGAAATGTTACTATTTAGTAACTCATATTATAAAATTTTAAAATAATAAATAATTTCCAAGCAATAATGTGACAATATAAGATTATAAGCGCTATGATCTGTGATTGGTCGTATTTACATATTTAGTATCATTGCTTCGAAAATAAGTTTAAATTCAAAATTTTAAGCTTGTACTAAAATAATTATAACTAATTAATTTCTTTTTTATTATTTAAAAATTATTACGAAGCTTTTAGCAAACCTTTTTTTAAAAAAATATTATTTTATTGGATACTTACAGTTTATAGTATTGTGAACGTATTTGGAACGTAATCATTGTAGATAACTCTTAAACAAAGCATTTCTTATTGTTTTCTTCATGTTAGCAATGTTCGCGGTAAACATAAAGTTATTGTACACAGATAGCGGTTTTTAACAGCACAAAAAATTAAATGGTACGTTCCTTATTAAGAAAGAAGCAATTATGGTATGTAACTCGCGTGACACACTTTCGGGCATCATTAATAACTGTAACATCCATCTTCTGTCACATATAGGTATGTATTTATGGAATCAATCTTATACCCCCCAGCTAGAACCAATCATAATAAAAATTTTCTGTTGAAAGTAATATTTCAAAATAACACTATTTTCTCATTTTGCTTACTTTGCGAGGAATGTAAAGAAGATTTAGTAACCACTTTAGCCCTTTAGCTGTAAAATCAAAATGTGTATCATATAAATAATCTACTAAACGTGAACAAAAAGCACGACCGATGTTCTAAATTAAAAGCTTTGTAATGTTGTAAATTAATTTCATTCCAAAAAATCATAAATTTCTCATGATATCGTGCAACACGTTTTCAATTTTTTAACCAATTACCCGTCAAAAGCTTTTAACAGTTGTAAAATTAATTAATTTAGCTGAAAAAATCAGACACAAATACGGAAAAAGCTTTAATGGATAGGTACCTACTTACGTTCTTCTTCTATAATAGGTAATTTAATATTTTTATACTAAGGCTAACAATAAGAACAGCTTTCTTCTCTTGATCTATTCTTTTTCAGTTATTGAAATTCTCGGGAAAATTATATTATTTATAGAATTAAGATCTTAGGGTACTATACAACCCATTCTACACTCAAACACTTTATAAAATTAGGTTAGTGAATTCTTTCATAATTATTCATATTTTGGACATTACCATAAATTTGGGGCTACTTCACATTTTTCAGATTAATATAAAACAATAAGAAAACGGGCAAAGCTACCAAGTTGCGTATTTGAATGGCTGCTGCATTAATACTATGTCGATTAATGCGAAGAATTAAAGCACCGCAAGTGATTTACTCTTTGTTAAATTGTGTGCAGTTTTTGAATTTTTTTGTATGTTTTACCGAAAATAAAGACAAGCTTGGATAAAGAATTTATAAAATCCAAGGATCAGTTATTTTTTAAAATTTTTTGTTTAAAATCTAAGGTCAAATTTTTAACGGTTTTCCAAAATTACATTCGGAAGTGATATTAACTAGGTAAGTTTAATTTTTACAGTTTACTGATACCTAAAAGTAATTAATTGTAATTTTGATTGGCCAACAATTTGTCGAATCGAAAGAGGCCACCCACTAACAATACAAATTATAATTGTCTGCACGCCAGTCGATTTTAATTAATAAAGACCATTTAAATTATTGCAGTCATTAAAATATAACTTTTTTTTTTAATTATGATATCAATAAATTTTTTAAAACGTCACTCACAAGCTTTCATTGCATTTAACATAAGAAGTTAACGTATGATTAAAATAATATCTTACCTACTCTTTAATAGCATCAGATACGCCTTAGTCGAAAGTCGGCAAAAACATAATGAAAGAAAGTATGTCGCATATGTTAATATGAATGAATGGATACCTTTAAAAGAAGATATAATTCGTGAACATGTAGTGTCAAAAGAACAAGTGATTTAGCCCAATTTTCTACTGCTAAGAAAGTTTAATTATGTGTGTACACATATCATATTAAAATTGGTGGTTTTATGTCGAACATCATTCGTTATTATTAATAGTAACCATTAAATTTTATGTCTATCATAATTTTTTAAAATTTATGATGGTCATCCAAAAGAAAGCATGTCGATAAAAAATGCATAAATTTTTTTCCTGATTTATTTAAAATAAATATCATTTATTTTAATGGTTGAAAATGGAATATGCCGATGGGTTATTGGTAATTCAACCGTCAGCTGGTCCTCAATATTCAAAAGAGATCATTTGCATATACCTCAGCAGTTATTGAACTTAAGTTGTCTGAGAACCCCCTTATTAACAAATTTCTTTTTGTTCTGTAATTCCAATTTGGTAACTTCAAATATGGATTAGATAATATGGTAATTTATGCAAAATAAGTATGGAACATAGAATAAAAATGTACCTTTATTTTCTCTAAAAAGAAAAGGCAGATCCAAAAATCTAACAACAACATCTTTGCTTTTATAACACGGGACCAATTTTGTCGGTCAGCTGTTAAGTAGCGGTTTGCGTGGGCGTGAGTCGAAGTTAATTAAAAATCAAACATACAAGACTCGATAACAAATTTAATCACAAAATAGTTGTTCTAAGTGAGGCCGGAGTACTTCACATTATCACACAGTTTGCAATAACTTCATAATGACATAATAACAGTGGTCAAAGAGTGTTAACATACAAATACTTTTTAAATTATTTTTTTAATTTTTTGTCATATTTAGTTATTTATTTTTGTATAATTTATTAAAAAATTTAACAGTCAAAAATTAAAATTAATTCTACATAAACAATATTTTACGAATCAAAGAACCATTGATGTAGGCGAAAAGGCAGTCGCCTTTGTAAAAGTTTTAATGGGAGCTTATAGGTAACCACCCGGCGCTGATTTAAAAATATTTATTTAAATAAAAGCAGAGAGAGAATAAGAAAAACATATGTCTCAAAGTTTGATTAAATGCGCTCTTATTTATATGAGCAAATGGTGATGCGCATGAATAGATTAACGAGATTTTTATTGTCTATATTTTTAAGTAAAGTTTAAATAATAAAATTTTAATAAAATTAAGTTGCTTTTTTTTGTAATTTTTATATTTCAATAATTTTGCTCTACTTTCATTAAAAAAAATGTATGGTTAGCTGTAGAATAATTCCTTTATCTCTATAATATAAAAATGAATCCCTATTTCCCTTGGTCATCGCATCACGCGTAAACGGCTGGACAGATTTTGCTAATTCTTTTTTTGTTATGTTTCTTATTGTCAGGAGAAGATTCTTATGAAAGAAAAAATTAAAAAAGTCGAGCGAAAAGATACAAAATTGCAAAAAAATTTATTCGACAATTTTATACTTTCAATAGATGGCGTTCACGACGGACCTATCGTAAATCCTATATGACACGATGCATATCTCTTCTCTATATATAAAATGAATCGCTTTTTCCCTTGGTCATCGCATCACGCGTGAACGGCTGGACCGATTTTGTAATTCTTTTTTTGTTTAATGTTATTGACCGGGCAATTTTTTCCCCTCTTGCACTGACTCTTTATTTATCGCTTTGCCGTTAAGCGTTAAGGCGTCGAAAAAGGAAGCGCACTTTAATTTTTTTACCTTTAATAAAAAACTGAATTTCATTCCGCTAAAAAGTTAAACCATTTATCGATTCTGTGGCGAAACGAAGTTCTCCGGGTCATCTAGTTAGTTACATTTTTTATTGACATTTTAACTGTACCATAAATTTGTTTAAATTTTAATTAATTGAACGTTTTTGATATAAAATTGTTAATAAACATAATCAAAATGTTAATCCGCTATCAAACCCAAATAAAATATCAAAACTTTCAAAAATTCTCTTTTTGCTTTACACGAAAAATAATTGTTGTATCTATAACAATAATCAATTTTAAGCTGTACTTACTACGTGAAGTTTTGGAACAATCCTTAAAATAGCACCCTTAACGTAATTATAAATGATCAGTTCTTAGACAATTTGTTTAAATTTATGTATAAAAGATTGTAGAAATGATTATTAAAAAACAACTAAAACCAACAGCAAACAAAACAAGTAAAGAATAAAAATCATAATAAATAAATGAACTTGTGGACGATAGGTCTCACTCCGATTTTCAAAATTTTTGAAGCAAAGTATGAAAGAAAGTGTCCAAAGAACAATAATATTACATAAAAAATATGAACCGTTACAAATAGGCCGTATTTTTTTAAATATTAAAAAATCACCTATGATCGAAGCGGTTATTGCGGTTTGAGCTTTTGATTGATTTTCGCCATAATTAAACCCTGCCCATCTCCAGTAGTGGGATCAAGAGAAAGTTGTTCACATACACAGGCACTGCAGTATCGCCGCATAATGTTACTAGCCCCTACTCCGTAGTACTTAAATTAAATTTTAGGGTTTTTAAATTGATTTTTCAATGATGAATTCTAATCGGAAACAGTAGCGTTGTCAAAATCGACTCTACGTTTTCTCCGCGTAAAGTATTTAAGGTTTTAAATTAATTTATCGATAATGGATCATTATCGGATACAGTTGCATTGTCAAAATTTACCCTATTACGCCCCCGCTCCGCTCCGCTCTGGATGCAACCGAGCTATTTTGACTAACGCTTACTAGGTAATAATTTCTTTTAGGGTCTTCCAACTCAAAAAAAATTCCAACATTTTTGGCACCGACTTTTTGAACTAATCCAAATAAACCATCTTCGACACAAAGAAAATTAATGATCATTAACTTGATTTTTAAATTGAATCGCAAATAATTTTTAAATGTTATTTAATGGTAATTTATTTAGTACTTTTTATTTGTTATCTGATTCATAGAATTCAGTCTAAATAGATTGTTAATGATCATTAATAAAAAAAATAAATTCGACAAAAAGGAAAGCGAAGAAAAATATGTTGTCCATTTCATGAACCAGACAGAAGAATTACCCAAATTATTAAAACATTTAAAATTACATGATCTGGTTCCAGTTCATGAACTGTAATTCATGACAGCAATTTCATGAAGTGCTCAATTACGTTAAGTGGGTGCGACATAGTATAAACATACTACTATTTACATAAATTTCATTATCAATTTTATTTTAAAATTTGCAAATCAAATATATTTTATTCAAAATTATGTAAAATGAAATTTTCATCTCGAATTTAGTTGATGACACAGATTAATAATTCCTCTGCGTATTGGAAGGAATCCATTCTGTTCCTCTAATTTGCTCTGTTGTTGGGGTGTTTACTTTAAAATTGTTTTCAAATATACTTATGTAGATCTCGATTTGCCTATATAAACAAATAAATCTTATTAATCGTTGATACGATTATTAATCCCTAATCTATAAATAAAGTTTTTATTCAGAGTTTTGCGGCGTTGTTGTTGTTTGTTTTAAATTGGTTTCTTTAGAAGTCTCTAGTATCTAGTAATCACCATTTTCTTTGCCTTTATTTGTTTTGCATACGTATCTTTTCTTTGGGTTTGGTAAGAGAGGTAGTTCAGTATCGCAAAACATGTTTCATGTTTAATACATTAGTGCCAGCGCCGAGTTTTTTTTTTATTTAATCAAAGAATATTTTTATTCAAATATTTAAGCATATAAAAGGGCAACATTTGAACAATTTTTTATAAAATTTTCATTTAAAAATTTTTCTTGATTGTTTCTTCCCTCTCCCTTAACTTCATTGGGTTCATCCACTTTGGTCCAATAAGTTTTAGCTTGAAGTATGAAATAATCTAAAGTTAAACACAATTTTAAATAAGAAGATATTTTTTTCACAGTGTACAGAGGATTTATTTTTAGAATGCAGTCAGACAAATATAAATAGGCAAACGATAAAACATCAATAATTTTTTTAAAAAAACAACGAACCTTCCATAACTTCCACTTTCTTCAGCTTACACTTAGCGAGTAATCCGGCAATACACTTAAAAAGATTAAATTAAAATACTTCACTTTAAATTACACTTAAACTAAACTTACGTGACCACGTCTTCGTCTTTCAAGATGTTTAAACTGTTAAAATTACCTCCATTTAACAAGAGCTTAATGGGTCCCGAAATCGAGCACATTTCCATAACGTGGGTTTTAAAGTCTCTGAAAGTTTTAATTTCAGTTGAGATCCAAACATACCCGAATTTCCGAAAGTCACGGTAGTAAAAACTTAAGTCTAACTTAATTCGGGTGCCCATAAACGGATAGTAATCCTCGATTCCTGTTGCCACTCTAAAAACAAAAATCAAAATTAACAAACGTGCGGGGGAGTTACCTAGCACACCTCCTTACTTGAGAGTATCCGACTGCTTCAGTATTTTAATGTTTTCGTTCGCTGGAAGAACGGAATCATTAACAACAAGCGAAAACCTTTCTTTGATGGCGAATTTTTGCGTAATCTCTTCTTTTAGATCTTGAATCGTTTTCATTTCTGGTGTAACTGATATCACGCTAATAACAGGATTATTGGAGAAAACCACCCCAACCGAAAACTTTTCCATGGTTTCACAGAAGAAATGTATCTATGATATTAAAATTACAGTGTTTTTTACGATGCTGACGATGTGGAACAGACGGCTATCAAAGTAAATTTACGGCGAATCATATAATTTGGAAAGCATAATAATAAGATGTAAAAAACGTTAATGTGATTTTCACATATTTGAGGCTCTTCACCATTATACTAATTTATATTACACGTAACATGTACATTAAATAAATTAAACTGCACTATTAACCCAAATTCAAGCTTCACACACAAATTTTATATTTTTCAAATATTAAAATTCTGAGATTTATCACAATAATTAATCTCACCTCATTTACAATTTATCTCGAGACATTTTCACGAAACAAAATTGCGAACCTTTATCAAGTCTTCAATAAACGATCAATCAATCAATTTTTTATTGACTAACTAATTAGTTAATAAATTATATGCATAATATTGTTGACGGTAATTAAAAAAATAAAAAAATGTTTGAATGCATACTAAAAGGAGAATGTAATATTTTACCTGTTACTTATTGCACGCGCGATTAAAAAAATAAAAATAATACCCATATTAATCTTTATTAGCAATCATCGTAAAATTTATACAGTTGTTCCACACCTTGATGATAGCTCGAGAAACTCAATACTTTCTTGATGGTAATTGGGATCTTGGAAACTAATTGTCGGTAATATCAGGGTGCAATATTAAAATCATAAAAGGTCAAACTGACAGAAGTGAAATTAGCTTGAAGGTATAAAATAAAAACATGTAATTATTTATACTCATACAGAAGTATCATCCATTAATTTTTTTTTTTATAGTTTTAATTAAACCATAATATTTTAACTTGATATGTTTTCGTATTAAAGATAATGGTTTGGTAGTATTATGGGTTAGTCGTGCGTTAAATCGCTGTTTTGATAAAAATTATTCTTTCCGGATCTTCGTCACAGTTGGGACTTTATATTTATTTTTCTGTGGTATTATAATAGAAAAAAGCTTTTCATTGATAAAGCAGGTTAATAAGTTAATTATTATTTGGTAGCAAGTATACGCCCAAATTTAGTCTTGCATAGCCACAGGCGTTTGGCATATTTTCATCCTATCATGTGATTCTTCTTTCAGGATAGAATTATTTTCAATTTTTTTTGTGCTGTTTAAATTTGTCCATAAAGCCTGTGTAAACGAGGTAACAACTATTTCTAAAGCGACCGTTTTATTTAATTGTAGATGGAAAAGCTGTCATACGTCAATCAAAGTGGATAATATTTTTGGAGACGGATTTGTAATTACTAACGGCAATGACAGATTAACACGTAAACGTAGGAGGTGTACGCATCGGTCTTGAAATGTCCTGGAGCCATCATCAAACTTTTAAAACTTTCCGAAAATCGAAAGTGATCACAGTGTTGGAAGATGTCGTCAAAAAAATTAATGCAGATCCACATAAGTATAGTATTTACATTTTTCTCGTAGAGAACATCAGCAATCACGTAGAATTTAATGGCATCTACGGGTAGAGCTGCAAGCAAAACTAAGGAATGGGAACAAACATAATGGAGAAAAGCTACAAGCATGACTACGAGCAAAAGTGTTTAAATTTTTTGTAAAATAATTTGGTTCATAAAAATAAAATAAGTTGAAATGAAATTCAACTGAAATTCAATTGAAATGAAATGAAAAATGAAATTAAATTGTTAATTTAGTTTAAAACCAACAATGGTCCTTATAGCACCTGCAAGCGGATATTTACTACTATTAATTCCTACCACTAAAATGAATAAAAAAAAATTTTTTATTCTCCATACTTTAGAAGGTACGTTAAGCCGGTAGTTCTCCTGAGTTAATAAATTGCTCTCATTAACTTAAAAGCCAGGGTACAAGCACATCTGAAGGCTAGCCCAGCAGGCTACCTAATGGTTTTAAAATATTTATATGCTTATAGAACTAGCACTGCCAAGGAAACAACCCAGATTGTTGGAAATAATAGGTCTTAAGACTAAACTAAGTTGAAGAAGAAAAAGCTTTTCGTCCTCCTCGTTTTCGTAGGCCACCTATTATTATTATTATTTCTGAACGGGTGTGGTCTGTAAAAGTTACTCCCACTTGCACTTAGGCTCCTGGCCCATTGTATCCCGCGTTCCTAGTTTTACCCCAACAAGTTCAAGTCCTCAACAAAGTTAAGTACATTATTGATGGGTGAATTTCTTATCTCCTCGGTGGTCGGATAGCGACTTTCTAGGTCTTCATGCCTTACGCTGGCAAGAGCTGGACATACACATAGCAGATGGTATGGCGTTTCTTCTTCCTCCCCACACATACTACATGTAGGATCTTCGACGACCCCAATATTATTGAGGTGTTTATTTAAGCAACAGTGTCCTGTGTATAGTCCTACTGTTTTCCTCAACTGAGTTCTGCTTAGTCGAAGTATTTCCTTGATCTCTTTGTCCCCGGAGGGTTCCCGAATAAACATCCTCGATTGCCTCAGTCCCGGAAGATTCCTCCACTACACAAGGTGTTTCTCTCTTAGTAGTTCCTTGATAGTCCTTTTTGCAGTCTTGCATGCAATCTCGCAAGTTGGTTCTGGACCTACTAATTTATTACATGCAGCCTCCCTTGCTAGGAAGTCAGCTTTTTTATTGCCACTGATACCAGTGTGTCCCGGCACCCACATCAGTGTTTAGGGCACCTAAAACATACACCAAGGTTTTACACCTGGAGGTAAACAGAGCTAAAATTCTCGAATTTTTTTACTGTTTTTGATCTTTTTAGCCCCAATTTTTAATACGACATAAAATTTTTGTTTTGTACTTGCCATTTACACCCTTAACTACTATAATTTAATTATATTAAAACTTCAAAATATCGAGTTATTATTAAATTAAAAATTAATTAAGATTTATTGAGCTTTCAAACGATTATATCGGCCGTCATCAGAATAATATACAGATATTATGTTTAATTATAATATTAATTATAATATTTTTAAATTTGTAGACCTGGTTGAAGCTTCCCCCTTTCTATAACCCATTTTTTCGAATTTTTAAAAATTAAATTATTTTACTTTTGGCCATAAATACCTTAATCCGACCTACTGTGCACTGTCATGATCTAATTACGCATTCTAAAGAATGTTAAAGCAATAAACAGTTGCAAGAAATTATATCGCAATAATTAATCGCTCCTTATTATTTCAAAAATGATTGCTAATTTAATTATTGCGTCTCAGTCAGAGTAAACTTTAATTAAGATGTTACCGCTATGCTGTGGTAGTGAATAGTGAGTAAAATATTTTGACAATAATTACGATACATAAATCATGTCTAAAATTATTATACTAACAGAACACTTGGTATTCTTCGCTTATTTTCTTTTAACTGTAAGTTTAATTGTCAATAGTAATTAATATTAACTTGATTAACAGCGGCAACTCGTGAGCTTTCTAAAAGCTCGCACAAGCTTATAATAATTTTATGTAGGTACCTTGTACTACACCAATTTTTGAGATTTTAAATTTTGATTTAAAAAAGTTTACGAACCTTTGATTGGTCGTTCAGTTATTACCAACTCAAAAAGAAGTTCTTGTGGCCCTCATCAGCACAAGCGGCGCGGTGGCCGATAGCCGCCCTACCTTCTAGTTTTAAAAATTTAAATTTGATGACTGTTTCGTTTAATTTACAAATATTAAGTAAAAGGCATTAACACGAAGTTATTGTAAATAAAAATTTCTTCGCAGAGAAAGCATGTGTTCAATAGACGAGCTAATGAGATTAAATAATTGACGAATACGTTGTTACGGGTTTTGAGTAATTAATTACAAAAAAAACTTGTTATACTAAATTAAAAAATTTTAAGCTGATTATTCAGCATATTCGGTGATTAATTTAAATGCTTCAATGGTTTAACAAGTTCGGCAAAAAAATTATCAAATTTAAAGCTATGGGTCAAGTTTTTTGAAGTCTTGTAAAAATTATGGGATGGTTGAACTGCTATGACTTTCATAACTTTCGTTTACCAATTTTAAAATTAAGTGTTTACGAATCATTGTTTGATGTACTGGTACTTAGGTCGAAGATAAAACTATGTAGCTTTCCACCGCATCAAAGCCGGTCGACTGACTAAAAGGCAGATTTTCATGTTAGCATAAGATGACATAGCAAAAGGGAAAGAACATCAGGTAGAGCTAATAAATATTGTTGTTTAAAAAAGTCTTTCCCACTGTATTTTCAAAGTAGTATTCATGCCCGATATCCTATAGAGTCGATCTGAATTCTCTTGACTACCAATTGATATAACAACACGGTTGAATGTTATTTCCATTGTTCTAAATGAGTATGCATGATTTATTTAAGAAATGCTTAAACATGAACAGAATAGTTCGTGAGAAATAGATTAAGTGATCCGTAATATATTCAATTTCATTACTAATAAGTAATAACATAAATATTCCTTCCTCTCCTGAACAAGTAAAAATTATTTTTTGAGGTTAAACCATTTTTAAAATTCATTTGTTTGCTGCAGGCGTGGAAACAAAAAATCTCGTTAATCCATTTTGCGCGTCAGTATCCATAATGTTTTTTTAAATATCTCATCTCAAAAGCAATATAAGGAAAAATCAAATAATATAAATTTAAATAAAGTTAAATTTTAATTAATTAGTAATTTTTTTTTTTTAGTTTAATTAACTTTTTAGATTAATTAGTAAGCAAATAATAATTTATCAGGTAATTGATCATTTAATTGGCTTTTCTCTGATTTTTCAATTTCTTTTCTATTTCGGGAATCAATATCAAAACTCTTTACGAACTACCGACTTGTTCCATTAAAGTAATTAATTTTGAATTAATTTAAATAACAAATTTCAAAGTATAATAACATACAGGTGTAAAAATTGCAGGGCCGGTTCTGCGGTACTTATTTAAATTAAGTACTTCCATATATGTAATTTGCAAGTGTAAATAGTTAATAATGTAATTACATTGGCAATCACGAATTGTAATAGCAAAAAAAAATTGTAATCAACCATCTTAAATAGACTATCTGCCCTGTGGAAGTTTATTAGTTTATAATAAATGATTGGTACCCACATCTATAAAACGCACAGCATGAAATTGCATTGTGGAGTTGTAATCATTGATTACATACCAGATAATTTATAAAATATCTTTAAATGACTATTTAAATTACATGAATAGATTAAATGACAACTTAAATTGCTTTTTAATGAACCTGTCAAAATAAAATTTACATCTTATTATTTTTTTACGCACAAAATTCTGCACAACTTGAATCAATTTAGCTAAAATTGCAAATAAACTTGAATAATTGGGATAAGCTTTTGTGTAAAATTTAATTAAAGAATGCACATCCATGTATAAATTTGTCTATTCATACATTATAATGTAAAAGCTTATGCCTACAATGTAAAAATTACAATTCAATTTAAAGTTTATTGTGAACTCCATTAATTTAATTAAAATTTAATGCATGTACATTTCATATTTTTATTATTGTTTATTATCACATTTTTTTTGTAGAGAGTTTATTATGGAATGACTAAACGAAATACGAGTATTATGAAAATAATTTTGTTTTTTTATTTTTTGCACCGGTTCCTGTTGACCGTAAAGTCTTGTTTTGCAATTATTGTAAAATTTGTAAATATTTCTTTTCTCATGATATTGTGCTTTTAATTTTTATTATCTTAATAAGCTAAATTAAAGTTAAAGCTTTATTTAAAGTTAAAAAAATAAAATTAAGTTAAAGCTGAAATCGTAATCATGCCATAAGGTTTTTGTGATGCATACTTTTGTCTGCTATTGCATTTTGACTTTATCTTAAGGGAGCTTTCAGCATATACTTCACCTTAAAGTTTGAATCATGTTATTGCAAAGATTTTATCTAAGTAAAATAAATTGTTAACAACTAATACCGTCACTATTGGGAAAAATCGGATCTTTAGGTTTAAAATCGAATATCGACCATTGCTTTACATATAGTTGTCCTCTCCTAATTGCCTTATTTAATTCTAATTTAAAGATTGGAGAAATTTCTCAAGTACGACTAGGTAGCACAATTACCGGGTGTCCCGACTAGCAACGACTCTATTTTTTTATTATTGGCTATAACTTTTTGTAAGGAAGCCACTAAAATTTTAATAAAACGTCTAAATTCAAACTTTCAAAGAAAATAATAAATCCAATAATTATTTAAACAATTTTTATGCTGATAACTTTGATACAATAATTTCACAAAAAAAGAAAATCTGTAGGTCGTCCCAACATAACATAACTAACTAGTAACATAACTAACCCAAAGATAAGATTTGAAGAAAGTGAGGTTATAAAAAATAGATTTTATTGGAAAAACTTGGTATATTTAATATTCTATTTAAATTAGTTTCACATGCAAGTATTTCAAGGTTTGACCTGATTCCATACCGAATTTCTCGAATAAAAAGCAATTCATAATTCTAACACCTGAAAATTTTATTATGTTAATTTTAAGTCTTCTTGTAAAAATTTAAGTTATAGGAGTATTAGATATTGAATTGGAACGGTTTAGGCATTTAGACAAAGTAAGTAAGAGGCGGTCGGAGAGTAATAGTCAAGCGAGTTAACTACGAACGCTCAATACTCGGTTCGAATCCGGGTGAAGTTACAACTTTATTCTGGCCGTTTTGCTAGTCTTCCAGGTTGGAGGTTCTACGTCGGGCTGGCTTCTTGTCGTTAGGTAAAAAATGTAAAATGCTTACAAAACCAAACGCCGCCGGCGATGTTTGGGAATCGTAGATGTCGTAGAGTGTTAATAAAACCGAATAATACAAGTTTTCAAAACTACTTATGTTCCACGGGGTTAAACGACGATTAGCGGATGCCAAAAAGATACTTAGGCTTTGGGAATAAACTATTGAGGACTATTACATGCATCTATTTCTAAAAATTAAGTTTGACAATCCGGAAAAGTTAAATTTTAAGTATTTTCCTGAAGTTCTTATTGCAAGATAGAGACTGATTGCCTAAAAAACAGATCATATTACTTTTTCAAATAAATACTACGACCAAAAGAGTTTAATTTAGTATGAGAAGAAAGAGGAGACGATTTTAGTCAAAATAAAGAATAATTAAGAAGCCTAAATAAGAAAATTAAAAACTAAATCAGTAAAGACTATCGAATAGAAATCCCCAAAAATGAGACAACAAAGTATGAGTAAATTTTCCTGAAAAAAATTCAGTATCGAATTTAGGAAAATAAGCATTGGAAATGAAGAAGCACAATTTGGGACTATTTTGACGAAAAATAATTATGTAAAATTTCGTACTCTCTTTGGCCATTGTGCAAAATCCAACTTTACTAGGACTTATTTATGCATGAAAATCTCATATTAGTAAAGTAAATGTAGGTTTATTAAATTTTATAAACGTGTTTACTGTTTATAAATTTTGGTGTCAAAGGGAAAATTTTTTAATTATTATTCAAATTAGAAAAATTGAAAATTAGTTGTTAATGAGCATAGCCGGACCAATAATAATAATTGAAAGAGATGTAAATTCCTTGACGTTCTGATGGTATTTAGTAATTTTTTAGTAGGTAATAATTTGATATAGCCGGTATTCGGTAGTAAGTCGTAAAAGTAGGTACATACATGGTACATACTCGTTTGGGGAATTTATTGCAAAATGTGCGTAGGTATGTACTACATCTAAATGAATGCTATATTGCTAGTGTTTTTGTTTGACTATAAAAACTAAATACCTTAATCTGACCGTCTCCTCTCGAAAGCCAATAGCAAGCCACCAAAGTGTAATTTACCTATAAAAACTGCTTAAAAATTATGTAACCAACATCTGAAACAAATAGAAACTGTTAAAGAAATCGGCGCACAAATCATAGCATGAGTGGCTCTGGCAATGTGAAATCTTCAGATATGTTTACTACTTTTACAAGTCGCAATTCGTTAATCATATTTGTCATTTTAACGTACATACCCAAGAATAGAAAGATTGAACTACAAAATAACCA
This sequence comes from Rhagonycha fulva, assembly GCA_905340355.1. Taxonomy (NCBI): domain Eukaryota; kingdom Metazoa; phylum Arthropoda; class Insecta; order Coleoptera; family Cantharidae; genus Rhagonycha; species Rhagonycha fulva. The sequence continues at coordinate 10,799,309 of HG996559.1, forward strand.
CTCATTGAATGAAATTAATATGTTAATTCGTCGGAGATCTCTAAGTAAGGAAATTATGTATTTTTTATTTAGTTTATAGATTATAGATCTTAAGGTGAATTTAGACGGCGGGAGTTTTCTTTGCGAATCAGATTCGCGCATCAATCCTCGCTTCGTATAGACGGTTTTATAGCGCAAATTACGACTCTCAAAGCTTATGCACTGCGAGCGGTTGGTAGGTCGGTTTCGAGCGTAAGCCAGTGGCCACACGGAGCTGTAAATGTCGCTTGAGAAACACAATGAAGGCGCATTTTCAAGATAATGCTGATACAAGTGCATTGCTGAAGCTGCGACATTACCTTGAAAATGCGCTTTCTTGCATTTCTCAAGCGACATTTACAGCTTCGTGTGGCCAGGCACTAAAAGTGCACATCAGTATAAACAAATATTATGTATGTAAATATTGATAAAAATACAAACATAAACAACTTTAAAATACAAAGACAATTTAATCCCATTAAAATAAATCAATAATAAATAAATCAAATAAATCATGGAAATCACAAGAATTAGAATTTATTGGAAAATATTTTTATAAATCTCTGACACATAATCACAAAAATATATACCTTGGTGTGTCCTTAGATTTGAAATTAAACGGAATGTAGCAGCTAAAACAATTTCTAATTAACCTTAACGAACGACCGGTTTTGGTTTTATCCAGATTTTATTGCGGAATTAACATCCTTTTATCTCTATTAATAGAAAAAAATGTTAATCAACCCGAAATCTAATTTTCAACCGGTCGTTCGTTGAGGTTAATTAGAATTTCTGTTTTCTCTGACATAATATCTTTTATTTGTTATTCTCAAAGGTTTAATAGTTTTAAGGTCGTTAGAGCACAGAAATTTTGTCACAAAACTTCGTACACTTAAATGACTTCGTAATAGTATATTATACACCGAGGGAGTAAAATGCCACTTTTCGTCATGAGGGTAAAAGTTTTTACCCGAGACGCAGTCGAGGGGAAAATTTACCAGAAGGACGAAAAGTCACTTTACTCCCGAGCGCGAATATACTATTTTTTGTCTTTCCGCTATAAATCGATTATTTCTATATCTCGAAGTTTAATTTCGTCAACTACTCGAATTTCTAGAAGAATTTGTTAAATAAAATTTAAGTTTTCAAAAATACAAAGCGGTTTAGGTAGTCGACTATTCTTGAAAATAACCATAAACTTTATTATGCCTACCCCAGATGTGGTAGTTTGCGTAACATGATATCATTGTCAAAGTACCGTATGCATTTTTGGAATCTTAGACGTAGTAATAAATTTGATTTTTTTTACTTTTCGTCCCGCTGTTTTACTTTTCGTCTCGCTTCTAAGTAAACTGGCACTTTGCTCCCGCAAAAGTGGGAGTAAAGTGACCGCTTTACTCCCGGAAAGACAAAAAATAATTTTATTTTTTTTCAACCGTTCCTAAAATTTTTTATCTTTTTATTTAGGCATATCATCCATTAAATAAAGTACCGCTGCGTCATGTTATCAAGAGGCTGACGCGTCAATGCGGCTATCCCAACATCCAGGCTGTCAACATTAAAATTGGAGTTTGCAAAATTTCTTAATTTAATTTAAATTAAAATTTTTTTTTAAACTATTGTTTATCGGAAGGTTTTTAATAAATTAATTACAATTACAAAATATACGCTTTAATTTTTTTAATTTAATAGTTTTGAAGGCATTTCTTTGTGGCATTGTTATAATTACAAATTAAACTATAACCTTAGAATTAATCATAATTAAACGAGCAGCTCTCCTTGTTTTGATTATCGGCTGCTCTAAAAGTCGACAGTCGGATGGCAAAACTATCCCGGAGCGACCAGTGGGAACTTTACTTATTTTTTCTGATGTGGTAATGTAATTTATGCAAATAATTTTTAAGATTAATTAACATTTAAATACGCATGTTCTAAACTTTATAATTTTAACTCACAATGAAAATGTAAATTATTTGATATTAAAATTTTAACCTACTTAAATATAATTATTATAGGCATTATGGGCTTATAATGCCTAATATTTTGCTCACTCAAAAATGAAAAGTTTTCTAAATAATAATTTAAATAATAATAATTTTTAATTTGACTTTAATTCTACGTCCGCGTGTTAATTAAATAAAAATCATTATTTTGGGAAAAAAATTACTGATTATTTATACCGGAACAGGCGGCAATCGACATAAATTTTAATTTATTTAAATTAATATCAATACTGACTACCGACAAAGGAAATTTTGACTACGTTATTTTCTAAACTTTCGTCTAAATTTTTTTCTACTTCCATGATATTAAATTTGATTGCAAACCGTGTAATAAATCGCGAGGAGTCACATTCGATTAGGTATGGATTATAAATTCAGGTTTACTTTTAAACAACTTCAAACCAGGAAACCATAATTTGTTTGAAAAATATTTTTTTTTAAATACGATACAGTTATGAGTTGAAAGAAACTCGTCAACTTTTTGAGAACGCTGAGTATTTTCTGTGACACTTTACCTATGCGTATGCGACGAATGTACCTACAACACTGAGTTTAGTGAACTTAAATTTCTAAATTTAAATCGGTCATGCTAAAAATAAAAGAAAAATTACTATTGATAGTAGTAGTTAATTAAAAAACAATTATTTTTTGCATTATACTGTCACACCTACGAAACTTGATCTGTATCCACAGAAGTTACTCATAAATTGAACAGAAATGAAATCTTGGTTCAACAAAAAGATAAGTAAAAGGAAATTTTTTTGAGTAAGAATAAGTAAGAGTGAAGAATTATTTCCATAATTAATTTATGAAAAAAGATATTGAGTACCTCTTGCATCAGGCAGAAGGTACAGATACCCCGCCGTGCTGGAGAAGGTATAAATTGTGTTTCAACCAGAAAGTAGGAAAATTAAATTTATGAAGTAGAAACGCTATAAAATTGAAAACCAAATAGTGAATACTTAAAAAAAATTAAATTAGCATATCCTCATTTTATAATTATATTAAGTAAAAAAGTTAGCAAAAGTATCCATTGAATATGTGAGCCCGAGCGTAACATCTTTCGTTTATTTATTTAACAGTTAATCAAACTGCCTACCTAATTCAAAAATAGAAGCAAAAAGTGTTAGAAATGATTTGCTATTATTATTATTATTTTTTTTATAAATTGGTTAGCAGAATTTTTTCTATTGATGTTTCAGTCGCATTGTTGCAGTTCGGCGAAGTGCATGATGAGACTGACTGAGACGATTCATCACCGATTGAAATAAATATATTGTGTGAATTTATCCGAAAATATAAAGATTTAGTTTTATATTCTTCTTCTTGACAAGGTCCAGAATATCTCTGAAAGCATGCAATTACAAACCCCAATGACGCAGAGATGTTAGAAGACCGAGGAAGAGATGGGCCGGAACAGGTCACAGGTCTAACCCGTGAATGGAAATGATAATGATGATGATTCTTCTTTCATGTGTCTTGTCCGGTTTTCTTTATCATACACATAAGGAACCTATTGTTTAACGTGGACCCTACACCACGGAAAGTTTGTATTGGTGCATTTATCAGATTTTTTACTCTTTTTAGTAACTTACAAAATCGTAAGTGGCGTTAACTTTGAGATTTTTGTCTTGCATTGCTTAGCTAGAAACTAGCAAAAACCAATCAGATTTAAGTATATTTACCTTTTCCCATTGTTTTTTCAATCTGATTGGTTATTGTCAGCTTCTTTTTAATTAAAAACGGCTGAGCATTGCAGTCAATGCTCTGCAGCTTAAGCTATGACCATCTCTCACTTTTACTTTAAAAATTCCTAATATTATATTATAATAGTATTATAATGTTGAGTTATACATGATGCGATTTTAGTTGACCTTCCATTGTAATGTACATTAGAAATTATTATATTATTCTCCTCTGATAATATCAACTCTTATTTTAATATTATAAATTAAGCACTGAAGAATATTTCAATTAAAACAAATAAAGGTTCCCAATTTCTATTTTTTTCCCAAATTTTTATCTTTCTTTATTAAGATTTTGATAACAAAGAACAGATAATAACTACGAAATAGATTTGTGTTTTTGATTTAAAAGTTTAGGAAAAAAGAGAAATCCGATGCTTTCAAGTCACATAAGGGCGTCTGTGCTCACGAAAGGCTGAAAAATCGATTGTCAACTGAAGGAAAGTCACATTTATGTATAAATTGTAGTAATTGCGGTATAGCTATAACAGTAAAATTTGAAGTAATTTTTAAGCCTAGAAGTAAAATTTTATTAATTAATTGCTAAACAAAAGTCTGTGTAGAAATGAACCAGAATTGTGGGGTTCTAAACAAAGCAGCTTAATTGTTTATAACACATTTTTCAATTTACTGGTCAAAATTTTAATTTGGCTTTTTAATTTGCAATTTCTGAATTTTTGGTTTTGATTGGGCATTTCTCAAATTGTGCTGTTTTCGTTGCCTTGGACTTTATATTTCTATTTATATATTTTTACTTTTTTATTTTTATTATTTCTTAAAATTTTTGACGTCATTGTTATTGTGCTAAGTTCGTGTGTGGCCAGTTGTCCAACTATAACTTCGATTCTGTTTGTTTTTGACGAAAAATCTGTGATTTCTGGAGAACCTTTTTTATACGCAAAATTCTACTCAATCTTGATGCATAAATCGGATCTTCCTCGATTAACAGTTCTTAGTTGTTGTTGTTTTAAGCAAAGAATATAATATGTATAGAAAAAGAAACAACACTACGGTAGATCCCAAAAACAAAAACAACAAAACTATCGCTTGGCTTTTGTTTGTTTCTGACGAAAAATCTGTGACTTTGAGGAAACTTTTTAATTTATACGCAAAAGTATTTTTTTTTTTGATTTGAGAAAACTGTGATTGGTTTTCTTTTTTTACCTTTATTATTAAAGCTTTCACCTCAACAATAGGTTTTGAATTTGCCGCTGTTAAGATCTACTAAAAAAATGGGACCGGGTTTCAAAATCACAAAAATCATCAGGCAAATAACAAAGGAATCGCCGAGAGTTTCAAGGGCTGGTTTTGAGAACTAGAAGCTAACCTACAAACTTTGCTTTTTTTACTCATTTGGAGGAAATTTCCCATTATCTAGTAGACTAGATGGTTCAGTTTTGTTTGGCGTCACCGACATCGTTTTTCTCACCAATCCAGCAAGAGTTTGCATCTTTAAGTAGTCTTATGTGTTTGAAAGTGTCAATGTTCTAGTCTTTCACCTGCGAAGTCGCATAACCTATAGACATGACTAAATTTACTGGATCTCTTGCGTGAGCAAATTTTATCTTTTCCAATTCCTGTTACTGACGTACTATTGTTGGCGTTATTACTTATTTTGGAGTAACCTTTGAGTTTATTTGTTAATGGCAACTTGTTTATTTGAGGTGGGTGCATCTTTTGATTGAAAATGAAAATTTGCTACTGTTTAAAAAACGTACAACGTACGTAAACAATGTTTAACACAGTCATTATACATTACAATTATTGTTGGAATTGTGAACATACCTCTCAATTAAATATTTGTAATTAAAATAGTAGTTTATATCACGAGGGCGTAAGGGGTTGTTTTTCGTCTCGAGACGTAGTTTATGACACGAGCCGCAAGGCGGCGAGGGGAATAATAGTCGAGAGATGAAAAAACCCTGGAGCCCGAGTATTATGAACTGCTTTTCGTGAATTTGGGAATAATATCCGACAAAATTCACGATTTTTTTGCATAAATTGCATAAATTTCATAAATTTATAACACGTTTTAATTGACATCGTGGTAGTGTAAAACCAACTTCTACTTGTAACCATGGTGTTTTTTTTGGCACCAGTTGGTACCCTGGAGGGCAGCCATGTTGTGACGCCATGTTCATTTTCATTTGTGATATTGTGGTGTGTAGATGCGTGCCTGTTGTGTGTCAGTGTTTTCAATTAAAAAAGCCTAAAAACCAAGAAATAATCGTTAAATAATCAATAAATACGACATTGTGGTCGCATCTATCGATGTTCATGGACACGTTGCCAAAAAAATGCAAATTCGATATCGATGGATCACGTGGTAGGTACTATCGCGTTCAGCAAAAAGCGGTATTTATGGGGCGAATTTATACATTATTTACTATTTCAGGCTACATAGCCACGATAGTCGATATACGTGTTCTAGTCTCCCCTACAGGATTTTCAAAGATTTTCAAGATCAAAAATTAAAACGAGGAAAAGCACGTTTGCCGAAGACAACCGAAAAACGTTGTAGATACGCAAGACAGGCAAGTTTTTCACAATTGTGTGGTTAAGATTAAATATGTCAATAAATGTTTTTTGAAAATTTTTGTTTTTTTGAAATTTTTTGGTATTTTTTTACTCCCGGTATTTTTTTACTCCCGGGAGAAAAATAAAGTGTGACGAAAAGAGCTTCTTTACTCCCGAAAAACCGGGTGTAAAGTAGTCACTTTACACCCAAAATCACGAAAAACTCTTTTTGCCATTTTGCGTTTCATTGAAGTTTTCCCAAACTACCTTATTTAAAATCTACGGCCTTGCCTTTGCACTAATCGAGAGCTGGTCTAATAACATCGTGGCTAAACAAACTAGAGAGATTCTCCAGATTGCGACAAGCTCTGGTCTCTGTTTGATCGACCCTTTTGTTAGCGCGAAAAAACTTCTTCCCTCACAGAGAATTTTTTGTTTCAGTTGATAAATTTTTATTTGCAGACCGATTTAAAAAAAAAATAAAAAAAAAGTTTTAATTTCTCATCCAAATGATTTTTTCCCTAGCATACATTCAATTTTACTCAAGAACTTCACCATTCGTGTTATTTTATTAAATTTATACTAACTGCAAAGCCCGTCCGATTGATGTGCTGCTTGATCCCAGAAGAGATAATTTTTGGGTTGGTAAAAAGTTGGATCGATTTCAAATGCTCATATCATAACTACATGTAAAAAATGAAATTAACATTTCATATGGAGATAGATGATCATTAAAATTTAAACTAATCTTTATCAAACTAAATAGAAGATAAAATAAAAAATTATGTCATCAACTCCTCCCAAAAGTTTTCGCAAATAATTCCGCAACGGTTGAGGTGGCAAATGATGGGAATTGAAGCTCAAGTCTTTGACACCAATTTAACCCAAAACTTGTTGATCAGATGAGTGCGTAGCTAATTAAATATTTATTATCATTTTTGATTATTTGATATCAGTTACATTTGAACAATGTTTATTGGAGCGCGTTCTAAGCTCATACACGGAGATTTAGATTTGTCTAGTTTATTCCCTTCTCGGGATGACCTAATTGGTAGTTATCTTTTATTTCGCATAGAAGTATTTTTTCACAGTCTTTTTTGCACTGTTCTAAGTATTTTTTTTTAAATTCAATTTTTTTAAACAATCATTACAACATAAAAAAATTTTACTTATGAAAATTGTCGTTTTTGTAGCTGTTTTTATTATAATGTTTTGTAAAAAGTTAATTTAACCATTTAAACGTACTCGGTAGGGTAATTAGAAATCTGAGGTTCCCTTCAGTAAAAATTTTTTTTTAGTATCTTTCCTGAACTAAAAACAACTGGAATAATATAGCCCTTCTTTAATTCGGGGCCCTGTCGCCTACCTTAAATTAAATATCCCAAAAAGTTACTTCTGGAAATATTCGGTGTTGTTGGAAAATTATAAAATTGACAAGGATATCATTCGAACATGCATTGATCAGAAGAATAAAATACCACCTGTGAAAACACGTGCTAACCAACTACGCTACCAAAGCGATTGCTTTTATTTGCACGGACCTGCTTTATTTGTTGCTAATTTTAGGAATGCTGGGTTAATTGACCCAGGAACTCAAATATTTTGTTTTTTTATTTGTGAGTATTTTATTTTTGATTAATAACAAGATAATAAAATTTTTATATGATAATCTTATTTCTCTATTTCATTATAATTGATGCATAGCTCACATTATATAGCTTCATAAGTTATGATTCCTTCATAAGAAATTAATAGAAACCCGATGAACAATAAGCAACAGATTCCCAACAAATAAATCTATTTGATTTATAACTAGAAAAAGATTTAATAACATAAGATTTTGTATTAATATTAAATTTTATTGCGTGATAAATATCAATAATAAAACACCTAAGCACCTAAGTATAAATATTTTAAACAAACAAAAAATCAAAGTTTATCGATAACTTTGTTATTATTTTATTATTCTAAATAAAGTTATATAATATTTTATGTTTAGAAACTTCATATCACCAAAAAAAGCAGCTACTTGCTAAACTTGACTAGACTATCTAAATTTAAGTTGGCTTTCAGCCAAAAGTGTTTTCATTTAAAAATAGAATTTTGCTAAACAATTTTAGTAAGCAAATATTTTATTTTTAGTATTTTTCTTATCCTACAATTGCAATAACAATTTTCAATTACCTGCTTGACTACTTTCAACATTTCGTTGCGATTGGATTCAAAAATTTCTCAAAATGCTTATTATTACATCACATTATTTAAATTCGTTCAAACGAATTATGTGCTCTAATCCTTACAAATTAGAATTCATAAGCTTCCATTTGATCCATAATAATTCAAATTGTGGAATAAGGCTCGGAAGCTCTGTAGACGTCCGCAGAGAGCCGATAAAAAAATTAAAAATAAAATACGCAAGTCTTTACGCCATCTCTTGCCCATAAAAACTTTACAAAGCCTTTAAAATAATTTTGAAAATTTGGAAACCATTTTTTAATTCAATTCCAGATGATAACATCTGGTGACATTCTTGTTATTGTCAGAATAGTTGCCGATGATATAATGAATAAGTAGATGTTTTGTATGTGATATTTTGTTTTACGTTGTTTGTGTCTTGTATCTGATTTTGGATTTCAAAACCATTTTTTGATAACTCAGTAATACGACCTCTTTTTTCCTTCTGAGTTTTATCTGACAATCGGTTAACTTTCAATAGTTATACGCCAGGTAAGGGTACACAATGAATAAAAAATCCAGAGATCCCAATTTGTTGACGCTGGAAATAAAGGCTAGTTACCCTTAAGATCAACCTACCAGTCAGAACACGGTTGAGCTCTGTTGACCAAAATATTGCTACGTTATGTTGCCAGAACTTAGCAAAATTGGGTTTTAATCGGGTATCCGGTTTATTTTAATTTAAAAAAGTTTTTATGTAAAAATGTTGTACACAAAATGCAAGCTACTAACTAATCCCCACCACCTGCCCTTCGTTCCGAAATAACGTTTGATAACAACGATGTTGTAAAATTGGTAGGTACTTCTTTATAGCTTACCCTGTATTTTGGTGATCTCTATATTGCCAAAATTTTTCTAAATTTTTGACATTGACAGGAAGTAGAATTAAAATCTATCATGCAAATAAATAATATTACGGTTCCTACAAGAACCCAACGGTTAAAAAAAAAACTTTTAAGAGGGGGGGTTAATTATCCCCTCCCGTGCCCCGCGCCTGTTTTGTAGTCCTGCAAAACAATATCATTTAATTCAATATTATCTTAAAACAATGTCGGTTTTTTACCCGTAGAAGTCGTCTACGAAACTGAATAATAACCCAGATATGGTACATGAGTACAGATATGGATAAATATCATTGTTGTTAAATATACTGAATACCAAACTAACTAATAATTCAATATAATATAATAAATATGTAAATTTCGTAAATTAAAATTTTTAAATTGGATCAAAATGGAAATCAAAAAATCCGTTCAGGAAAATTCGAATGGGAAAATTTCACCTGAAAGCTGGTGGTGGCGTCATTTATTGGCTGGTGGAATTACCGGAGCGATTTCTAGAACCCTCACAGCCCCTATGGACCGAGTAAAGGTTTTCATGCAGGTTCAACCACAGAGGCAATCAATTCTGGATTGTTACAAATCTTTGTTTCAAGAAGGTGGGCTTAGAAGTTTTTGGAGAGGCAACGGTATGAACGTAATAAAAGTCGTACCCAAGGCAGCAATCAAGTTTTTTGCGTATGAAAAAGTGAAGAGATTAATGATCGAGGACGAGAAAGTCCAAAAGTTAGGAATTGTTGAGAGACTTTCCGCTGGAGCACTAGCTGGTAGTATCAGTCAAATTGCTGTTTACCCATTAGATGTTTTAAAAACAAGATTAGTTTTAAGTCGAACGGGACAATTTAGCAGCGCGATGGCCGCAGTTAGAAAAATTTACAAAACTGAGGGTGTAAGAAGTCTTTATCGCGGATTAGGTCTAAATATTTTAGAAGTCGTTCCTCTTTCTGGACTAGGCTTGGCTTTATATGACACTGCAAGAAAGCACTATTTGAACAAATATCCTCACAAGGAACGTCCCGAACTTTCCGTGTTAATAATTTTCGGATGTTTTTCTTCTGCGATTGGACAACTGACTGCTTATCCTTTGATGTTGCTCAAAACAAAGCTTCAAGCTGGCGCTCAATCAGGAGTTAAAATGAATATGTCAATGACGGAACTATTTAAGCAGATAATAAGGAATCAAGGCGTTTGGGGTTTTTACAAAGGAATGTTCCCTACTTTAATGAAAACTATGCCAACAGTGGCCATCAGTTTTGTAACGTATGAATATTCAAGTCAACTATTACATATCAACATGACATGATGACAAAATATTTTCTACTTTCAGAACAATTCTTTGTATTTTTTTATTTAATAAAAATATAAAATACTGTGTAAAATCCTATTATAAAGTACTTACCCTTCTATAAGGTAACTGCTCTGCATCATATCACGATGAGCCAGCCGGACATAGAACCCCCAACTTGGAGGACCAGCGTGACGGCCAGAATAAAGTTGTTACTTTACCTGGATTCAAACTGGGCATTGAGCATTCATAGTCAACTCACTTGACTCTTACTCTCCAACCGTCTCTAAAATTGTTAACATTTGGTAATGTAAATTTATAAAAATTATGCTCACATTATTGACGTATGAAATTATCAAGTGCCTAATGAAAATGAAGAATTAGAAAGTTCTTCATTTCATATTTGGCGGTAGGTATTGTTTGCCATAAGACAGATTAAAAGTTTTGTATTTGACTAATTAGATTGATGTGTATATTTTATTGTATTGAGGTTAATATTTAAATTAATATTTAATATTGAATAACACTTTCATTGTAAAAATATAATTTATATTCATCAACTCTGCACAAAGAACATTGTTTACCATTGTATATCAATGAAGACAACAATGATGAAAATAGTACTAAGTTATAATAGCCTACACAACAAAAAAGTGTTTCATATTAATACATAAAATTAAAAGTAAAAATCTAATTATAATTTATATTATAGCGTAACTTCCATCAGCGGTTCTCAAACTACCACCCGCGGGCCAAATCCAACCCACAGTTTTCTGCTCGGTTCGTTGATATGTAATTATTATTATTCACTACAAATCTTTCCTAATGCATTGCTTCTAATTTTCCTCCGACCGGATCTGTCTTACCTGAAAAACTTTAATAAATTAAAAATTTTAATATTCGATGAACTTTAGAACAAAATTTATGTTGGGTCTATGCTACCACGATGTTCAATTTTATACTACTTTCTACAAAGATCCCTAACGTTAAGGGTGGCTAGCCTTTATTTCCAGGTTTGGAAAACTTAAAACAACAATAAGGATATTAAAATCTTGTGTAACTTCGTGACTTAACAAATCTAAAGTCAAGTAAAAAATTTAATCAATAATTTCAAAGCGACTCACCCCACCGGGAAAAAAGCACCAAACTCATTTTTCCCAGTGATGATCACATTTTTTAGAGACAATTTTTTCAGATTATTTGAAAACCATACCCACCTTTACACATATTTTATTGCTGTTCCGCATCAAGTTGCATGTATTTCTATTAACAAATGACTGTCAAGTTCAAACTTTCTATTTTTTTCATGCATTTGCGTCGTTTGCAAAACAATGTAATTATTTAAATTAGATCAGTTTTTAACACATAATAAAATAAAACCAATTTTGCATCTGGTTATACTTCTTAATGCATGCAAGAACTTTTCTTTAAGAACACTTAAATATTTTTAAAATTGTGTCACTCATCGCTTCAGTAAACACATAAACCAAAGGAATTTGTGTTTTTTTTTCGATTTTTTAATTTGCAAATGGTATAATAATAAATCGCTTTGGCATTAGTATATTTTTTTGGAAAATATAAATCAAAGTGCTCTAGTTTTTGTAATAATATTAAAAAGTTGAGTTAAAAAAAAGAACTAATCGCTTTGGTAGCGCAGTTGGTTTAGCACGAAGTAATGATAACTAAATTGGTGAATAATATTCTGTATCTACTCCTAATTTTTTTTCCAAACTGAACAGAATCTTGTGAAAAACAATCAAGATGAAGTATATCTTTCATGTTTTTGTTTAATTGGTGATCGAATTCGGCAATCAAAATTTTTCTTTTGGTTCTCGAATGAGCAACTTACATTTTCACTCAGCAGATAGAACTACCATTTTAATATAAATATTAAAAGAAACCCTGCTTAATGGTAGTTAAATTTCTGAAAAAGAGCAAATATTGCTGGATTGGTCTTGGTGAGCAGGTTAACCAGGCCCACGAATTTAAAATATTATCTATTGAAATTTTGGTGGTTAAGGGTGTGAAAAAACAGTCTAAACAATTTTCAATGGGTGTGGCTCATTTAATTCACCCGCACTGAAACTTAGCCTATTGTACACCGCTCCATACTGAGATGTTAGATGTACTGTGAGATGGAAACCTGTCAAAGCACATCTCGATGATTACTTCTGTCACCAGCAGTAAAGATGTTCACTGGACGGCCAAGCTTTAAGAAATTCTATTTGATTCTCCCTCTCTCGTCCCCCCGGCAACAAAACAAGGTTTTTTCTTGTGACTATAGTCTTCGTGTTTTGGAAGCCACGTTAAACACGTTGTCTTCCTGGGGCAGTGGATTTCCATCATTAACATAAAAACTAAGACACATTTGAAGGCAGGCCAGCTCAGCAAGTTACCTAATGAATGTAAAATATTTATAAATAAAATTTTTAGTTTGATATTTAATCAAAATGTGGTAGGTTCTGCCCTTTAATAAGCTTTGCTTTTAGGATTTACGTCAAGCGCATGTACCGTCAACAGAATGCGACTGCTACCAGACAGACCAGAGTCAAACTCAATGGTGTCCGCTTCTCCATCAGTACCATCACATCAGGGGTACCCTAAGGATCCCAAACTCTCTTCAGCATCAACGCAGATGCAACGCAAAGATAACCAAAAAGCTCTCAATCTTATGGAACCGTGGTACCGCACTTAGTGATGCATAGACATCGACTTGGGCGAGAGTACTGTGATCATGTATTTAAGACAAAGGCAGCCTTTCATAGAGGTCAAAGTGTTCGGAAAAATTATCTCCTAAACCAACTTTGTTAAATATCTAGGAGTAACTCTCGGCAAACTGCTTACTTGAGTCAAGTGAACCCTCTGATTGGCTGCCGTAGGAAAATGCTGCAAAATGCACAAGATGAGGATGTTCAACGGAGTCATTCGTCAGGCAATTGCCTTGATGGGCCTTTGCCTCTGATCATCAAATGAAAAAGATCTAAACCACACAATGCCCGATTATTCGTTTCCAACCGCAAATTCCAAGCGGCGGTTCAAGCCCCCACTATCTAGGACTTCAATTATTATTGTTCGTCTTGATAATGTTTTTATTTAAATGTCATTGTTTTAACTATTGAATATGGAATATTTTCACAAACAACATTTTTTTATGGGAGAGTAAATACAAAAATACAATGATTATATAATTACTAAAAAAAAATTTATTGATAACTTTATGCTTCTTGGTAACAATAATTTATTTATAAATTGTTATTATAATAAATTATAATCTTAGATCAATTATTTGTTAAATAATTTATTAAATAATTTCTTTGAGGGACACAACTGTGATCTAAAATTAAATGATATATAACAAATGAACTATAAATTCAAATTAACCTTAGTGAGTGACCGCGATTCTGATGTAGATTCTTTGATCGTCCTGCATGAGAGGATCTGTTACCCAAAATTAAAATCCACACTTATTATTTTCATACGATAAATTCCGAAATAATCGAATTAACTTTTGTAATTTTATTTTTATACCATTTGCTTCAAAATATACCGGGTGCTGAATGAGTTAGGCGAACATAGGATATTAACGTGTAAAAACTTATTTTTGCAAATTCCTGCTTCCCTAATTATTTTAGAGAAAAATTGAAAGATACAAATATAATGTAGAAATATAAACTACGAATGATAAGAGCATTAGATTTTATCTAGTTTTTACGTAAATGATCAAAAAATTCTTTTGAAATTGCTAAAATTTTTATTTATCAAACTGGCCATGTATAAGTTTCCAAGGTAATATTCCATTTTATGAAATTAAAATTTAATAAAGTGCAAAACTGTTAACAACGTGCAATTGTTTTTTATTACTTATCAAAAATAATCACTTCGGAAACTTACATGGCAAGTTTGATAAATAAAAGTTTTAACAATTTCAAAAGAATTTTTTGACCATTTACGTAAAAGCTAGATAAAATCTAATGCTCTTATCATTCGTAGTTTATATTTATACATTATATTTGTGTCTTTCAATTTTTCTCTAAAATAATTAGGGAAGCAGGAATTTGCAAAAATAAGTTTTTACATGTTAATATCCTATGTTCGCCTAACTCATTCAGCACCCGGTATATAAAAAAGAGTTGTAAAATAACCAAAATTATTTATTATTTTACAAAATTTTTCTTATTTTACATTTGATAAAAATTATTAAAAACATTTAGCTATGTTTCTAAAAGATCACTTGGACCTTCAATTTTAATCAAATCGAGATTTGATTGAACTTTGCTTCGCGAATAAATTGCGAATTATTTGAATCGAACTTTTAAGCAAAGTGTGATCGACATTGATTGGCACTAATTGACACTAATCAAATTAACTTCCCGCTATTTTTTGATCATTCAATAATTAACTTGTAAATTTATTGTTTACTTCCAGAACTTCGGCAGGTATTTAATTTTTTTTAACCAGTTCGTTCAGTTTTTAAGTTTAACTAAATATTAGGTACCTAATTAATTACCAAAGTTTTACTAATGATGACCCCAATTACATTTTATTTATTAAACCTCTTTGGTCGCTATTACAATTCGCAATTTTGATTGTTCGCTAATCTATTCGTGCGCATCATTACATTTTTAAAATAAAATAATAATAACATAAAAATTAGTTCTGGAAAAAGTAATTAATTAATAATTGTTTATTTTATAATTTAAAATGAAAATTATAACAGGATAATAATGAAAAATCTATTTATTATTTATAATTTAACAATTCTTGTGTTAAATTAGCTGATTTTTTTCCGCTATAGCTATGCATCTAGTATGCTTTATGGTGCATTAGGAGAAGCTTATGGGTAAATAAAATAAACTGAATATGTGAATTGAAGTTACATTATGCGACAGCAATCAATTTCTATTATAATAAACATAACTGTACTGCATTATTTGAATAAAACCTTTGTTATTTCTGTTGAATAAGAACATCCGGTTTAAGAGGCATAAAAATAATGTGTATATTAGTTCCTTATTCAGGAAAATATAATTTTTGTTAAATAATGCGTAAATGATTTTATTCATATCTCGCATATTTTAAATAATTACAACGCAATTTACAATATTAAATTTAATATTGTATATTTTTTGCTTTCCTGTGGATGCTGTTAAACGGAATATATCGGTCAAACCGGTAGATCTCCAAAGTAGTAGTTCTGCAATAAATAAAAAATGTAACACACGAAACAATTTGTTCATTAAAACTGTTTTTTAAACTGACTTACGTATTTTACCTTAGCTAATTTTCTTCTTTACGATTACAAAATAAACCGGAAATGTTTTTTTTTACTAATGAGTAGATTGGTTTCAAAGAAAATAAATTAAATTTCAATTTGTTTTTTTTTCATGTTACCAGTCGGTTACTTTACATTGTACATACAACAAAATTAAACGAAGTGATATAATAATTGTACCCTTTGGCAACGAAATTAAAGTTTTCTTTGAACGTGACAGCTGGTCTTTGTTTATACAGTGAAAGAAAAAATTTATTGATTCATTAACGCACATTATTGCAGTAACAAAGTAACGGTTAATTTTTGATATTTAATTAATATTTGAATTTGCATAATATAATATAATTAGTCCGTAAAAATCTTTAATATCTTCGGACGAATGCACGTGTTATATAATAACTTCGCTTATAATGGACATTCAAAATTTCTCTCACACGGAGATAATCTTGTAATTTGTGTGACTTTATTCTAACAATTTAAACAAAATTAATAATTTTTACCACAAGGTTGAAAAATTAACTTCAAAATTAGCACTTACATAAAACATTTTACTATACTACAAGGCTAACAGATTTAATGTAGTAGAATTTCAATTAAGTTGAAGCTTATAGTTATTATTTTGATAAGCTGCAATTTGTAGCAATACAAACCCATCATCATCACTCAGGTCTTTTTATGTTGATTTCTATTAAAACATTGAAAATTTAATTAACTGTAAATTTTGTATGTACATGATTTTCTCATGCCAACCACTAATTTTTATACTTTATAGAATACCAATTTAAAATTTTTATTGAGCAAGTGTAAAATTTGCATTGTACTATTTCAAGTTGATGGTTGCATATAAACATGGTAATAAAAGAAAATAAAGAAAACCTATGAAACTTTCTTACCATATCAAACCAGTAATGTTCCATATAGTCGTAAGTAGCTATACATAAAATTTTATATATGGTTAAAATTTAATTCCATTTCAGTCAAAGTTTAAGTGCTTTCTAATCCTGTTAAAGCTAGTTAAACAATATCCAACTGCTTTAACATTATCTTGTCATAAATCAATCGGTTATTAGATCAATAAAGTTGATCTGGCAGAAATTACAAAATTTTAATCTGATTTAGCTATTAATAATAAAAAAAAATCGGGTGTTCTGTCAAAAAGTTGCGCATATTTGGACACGCGACAAATATATAAATATCCAAAAAAAAATTCATGGATTAAATATCCATATTATCGATGCTGAAAAGAGTAGAACTTGTACTGTCATTTAATTGACATAGCTTAGGATAAAACTGAAACTGATCAAACCAAATGAAGCTAATTATATGTATGTATGTACGTCCATGGACCATAATTCACTACCCAAGCAGTGTCAAACACCATTTGCATTTTCTATTAGCTTTTTTAATACTCTTTTTAACGCTAATACCTCTGTAAAATCGGTAACATGTTCAAAAAAATGTATAACCAAATCCTCATTGTATGTAACAGTGTAACGATAATTGGTTCAAAGAGTTACGAAAATCTTGACAAAATCAATTGAGAAATGCCTGTCAAAACAAACATTATTTTAAACCCAAATTTAAAAAAAAAAAAACTACAAACAAGACGTCCATCGCCCTGCGACGACGTTAAACCTGATTAATGACTATTAAGACCAGCAGTCTGGCGTAAATCAAACACGGATAGACTAAAGAGCGGGATATGTGCTGCGATCTAAAAAGTCTAAAATTGATCTGCGGACTACTCGCCAACCCGTCTGCCCAGCGTGGTGAGTTATGGGAAAGCCTAACGTTCAAAAATGGACGGATAACGGCTGTTAAAGAATGACTATGTCCTCAAACATGATCTCAAAACCTCGGGTTTAATTTTCGGGGGTAATGTAAGCTACTCCAAAAAACTGCTTTTAATTTACAGCATACGCATAGTTAATAGCTTTTCTGTAAGAAAAGCGACCTTATGGTACATTGTATTGACGATACATACACTCTACCTATGTATTATACAAGAAGGGGGACCGACATCAGTATAAAGAAGATCGTGACCAATCAGATGTGCGATTTTTAGGTCAAATTTTTTTTTTAGATTGGTAATAAATAAACTAACTCAAGAAAGAAGAGCTTTCTAGCAAATTATTATTTGAGATCGATATTCTAAGAAAGAAACCCCACCGATCGGTAGAAATAGCACCTTTCAACTGAAGGATAAAGCAGGATCTACAAGGCCATTATTTGCCCTGTTCTAACAATCGTCTCTAATCACCATTTGAACTATCTAGATACTATTGAGAACATCTGCATTAGACAAGCCATGTTCGCTTCATGATTCGTCGCCAACAGACAGCTCCAAGTCGACGCTAACGTCAAACCCCTGAATACATTCATTCAAGATTTGACCAATAACTTATACAACAAATGTGTAGTGGGGACTATCCAAACTCACTTATCTACGCACTAGGAACATACGACACAAACAAATACCCCAAAAACACCAAGACCTAAAGACATTATCATCACACCCAAAACCATTACCACACTTACCCTCCCAACTCCTACACCACATTATCCCGACTCCGACTTTTAATAAGTTTTTCTAAACTTACCTTCAGTATCAGCTTAATCTCAAGAGCTGAAATGGCATTGATAAGACGAACTAAAGGCTCCACAAAAATGAATCGAATAAAAACAAAGACAAACGCGATAAATTACGTATCTTTTCCATTAATCATCAAAAGATGATTAGAGAAAACTGGAAATCACACATTGATAGAATGGAGAACGATAAAATTCCAAAAATTATTTTCTCGTATAATCCAAAAGAGAAAAAAAATATTAGCCGCCCAAAAAAACGATAGAATACATTTTGAAATATTTCTCCCATGTAAACTTTCACCACAAACAAATCAATGTGGGTATTCATTATATCCCTCTCACATAAAATTTACTTCTCTGATGTTGGGTGCGTACCACTGTAGACGCTTTACCAAGATAATCTTTTTTTATTGATCGTCCTCAGCTTATAAATTTCTTACAGTTTTTCATTGGGTCTCATTCTCATTTGTGGGACTCAATACTCCTCAATTTTTTTAGTTTCCTATTTAGTCTTTTCTATATTTTTCATTTACTGTAGCATTTTGACATATTTTCTTTTATCTCAATTAAATATAAATTTTTCAAATTTTCTTTAGTAGTAATTTCTTCCTCCAGACTTGTCTTGTTTGTGGAATCAAAATTTTATCATTTGCCTTGACTTTCTCATGCTTTTCTGCATTTCAATGGACGATAACATTTTTAATTTCACTGTTCCCGTTTTTTTCTATTTCTTTTATGGATCCTATTTAGAAGTTCTTAATTTTCAAATGCATTTTCAAACTCCAAGGTCATACTCCCGATATCATTCCATTTCTTCATCCTCATTACAGACATTTTTTGCTAGCCATTAAAATTTAAATTTTCTTCATAATTTCTTATTTCTATTGTTTCTTAAATTTTTCAGTTTTTTACTATTTCTTTTATTGTGGCTTTTCTTGTCATCTTCGAGAAATTTTTTCAAGGGCGTGGATGGATAAGATTTTTTTTGCAGATGCTTAATAAAACTTGAATTATTAATGAAACACGTGGGACACACTTTAGAAATCCACGAATATCTCACGCTTTAGCAAACTGGGAATAATGGCTATTCACTTTTGAAGATCAGAAGGAACACGAACATTCATAAATAAAGCAACGTAAGGCCCAAATCTAAGATTAGGATTTTAGGTTATTCCTATTAAGCTATGAAAATTCATTGAAATTTGACTGTTTTAATCTAAACTATTAAACCAATTTTAATAAACAAGAGATTCCAAGATCTTTCTACATAGAAGTGGCGCTAAGGCGAAATCTTAGTGGAATATCCAATTCCACTATGTTCAACCAACAGTTGAATATAACCGTTTTGCGTATTTAAAAGTGGTTTCAAATAATTCTTAATAAAATATAATAGAGAAAACAACATTTTTATTTTAAAAGCTAATAAAATATGACATTTTCTCTTTTATATGGTATTTGTAGATCATGTGATATTATCTACCCACCAAGCTCATATGATTGGACATTGTTCGTCACGTGATAATGCTATCTAAAGTGTAGCAAGCGCGGATCAAGCCAATACCAACACATATATCCTGGGCTCAATTTTTGAACATGTTACCGATTTTACAGGCATATCATGTTAAAAATACGCAAACTTTGAAAAATATTAAAATATCAAAATAATTCCGTCTTGTCATTTGTAGATCATACATAGGTACCTACTCAAAATTTCTAGGTCTCACTTATAATTTTTGATTACATTTTTTCTTCAAGAAAAAACTTTTTCTTCAATCTTTACGTTTAAACTTTATAATTTTTTATATATACGTTGAAACATACAATATTAATAGAATCAACAGGAAACTACAAGAAAGCGTGATTTTTCTAATTTGATTGATAATCCTGCATTAAAAACATTACATGCATAATTATTTATTAAGTTATGTGTGTACCTATTATGCATTTAATAGATATAAATTTATGTTAATCGACAAATATTTTTTCTTACTTTCAGTTTTTCTTTAATGTTACGTTCTTGCTACAACATCTGCTGTAATTACTATTTTTGTTTTTATTTTTATTTTAAGTATAATTTACCTTTTTTTGTTTTGTATAAATATACTTTGTAAATAAATATTATATATAATTATGATAATGATACCTACGCCTTTCTCGAACACCTTAGGATTCCTATAAATTGGCCTAGCTATGTATCTAGTATTGGCAAAATTTTTAAAGAGAATAGAAACAGAGAGACTTTATTCTCACTAAAAAAAATCCAAGCAACCCAAGTTGCGCCGTGGGTGTGGAGGAAAAATGCCCCAGTGCTGTCATGTGAACAGGACCAATTTTCGTTTCTCCACATTGGCGTCATCACGGTCGGGATTTATCATGATAACTCGACTACTAAATGAAAAAAAATAATAAAGAAAACAGCTTCAAACACAGCGTTAAACAATACATTAGTGCGACTTTAATAACGTAATAACGACGTAAATTTTAATCACAAAAACACTATTTAACTTAACCTAACCAATCACAGAGATTGTTTTGCATAAATAATCAATGGCGGTGATTAATACCGCCAGGTTTGCAATACCGTAACACCAAAGTTTTGTGGCAGTAACTGCACCAGAAAATGTTGACCTTATCATCATATTGTAATCTTTAAAATCTTTCATACAAAACATTCTAAGTTTAAAATTATTTATAATGCAATTTTTTACTTGCAGTTGAATAATTTAAATGCAAATAAATGTAAACAACCGGCCTATTTTTATTTTCTACAAAACATCGACAATATAGAACAGGGATATTAAGCCTACAGAACTCAAAAATTGGAATATCTGAAGCTTAGTAAAAATATCCCTGAGGCCCACACAACTCTCAAACCGGGACATTTAAGCCAACGAATCTAAGTAGTATTTTTATTAAGTAAAAATTTCGCTACAATTAACAAACTGCAATTTAATAGTAGTTTATATCATAAGGACGTAAAAGATCGTTTTTCGGCAAGAGGCGTGTTTTATGAGCCGAGCCGCTAGGTGGCAAAGCCGCCTAGTCGGCAAGGGGAATAGAAGAAGCCGATGGCCGAAAAGACCCTAACGTCCGTGTGATATGAAATGCTTTTCGTTTTGAAGGAAATATATCCGACAAAATTTACAATTTTTATGCAATAATTGCGTAAATTTCATAAAAAATCACACGTTTTAATTGGCATCTTGGTAGTGTAAAACCTACTTCTACTTGTAACTGTGGTGTTTTTGTTGGCACCAGTTGGTACCCTGGAAGGCGGCCATGTTGGGACGCCATGTTTATTTTGATTTTTGATTTTGTGCAATTTGGACGCGTGTATTGTGTTTGTGTGTCAGTGTTTTTAATTAAAAATGCCTAAAAACCAAGAAATAATTGTTATATAATCAATAAATACAACATTGTGGTCGCATCTATCGATGTTCATGGACAAGTTGCAAAAAAATCGCAAAATTTTGATAAATTGCACGTGATGGTAAGTACCATCGCGCTCGGCAAAAAGCAGTATTTGTGAGGCAAATTTATACATAATTTTCTATTTTAGACTACATTTTGGGCTACGATAGTCGATCTACGCGTTCTACTCTCGCCAACAGGATTTTTTATGCGCCGACAGGCGCATATTTTGAAGATCAAAAATGAAGACGACGAAATGCAAGATTTGCTATTCAGCAAATATGTTGAATTTAAAAATTTCAACGACAAGCAAGTTTTTTTACTCTGCACATTGCCGATTTTTAATCGATTCCAAAAATAAAGTTATGTATTTTTATAATTTGTGTTGTACCATTCCTTATTTTGTATGCCTCTCCCCTCATGCTGTGTTCGACTACTCCCCTCAAACGAAAAAAGTTTTCAGGCTACGCCCCATAACATAAAAAAGCTTTTCGGCTACGCCCCATGTACGAAAAAATCTCAAAACGTTCATGGGGAGTGGCCGAAAAAAAAAGAGAGACGAAAATGGTCTCTTTACCTCTTAAAAACAGGTTTGAAAACTACCCCAAATACGACCTGAATAACAAAAAATATAATTCTTAGTATGATGTTGTCAGTTGCACAAGCAGCCGTCGAATGGAATAGTATTTACGTCAAGCACACTTACCGTTAACGGAATGCGTTCTTACGTGTTAAATCTAAACTTTACTATTGATTTTTGCTTAAATTAGTCAATATTTCACGTTCAACCATAGCCTATAACGTTTCACTTTAGTGTTATCTATCAGATCCAATTGAATTTTTGGAAACAACTATAATATTTTTTGTGCCCAGTTAATGTTCTTAAACCAAATTGATTCTTTAATAAACTTGATACATGCATTCCAAGAATATTCAAACTTTTTAATACCATCGGAATATTACGATTTATCACTCTTTAAAATATGCATTTGTTGCATTGAGAACTTCAAAACTTAAGCTGAATCTCTTACCACCGAGCCATTATTTTAAGTTTGGAAACAGAAAATAATCGGAAAAGGCTATTTATAAAATTCAGCTACTGCATTCCTTGATGTGTGAGATGGTGTATTGTCCTGGTGAAACAGCACTTTCTTTTTGTTCAATTACTAACTGAAGGCTTTTTCTCTATTAAGACTCTTTTTTTTAAATAAAAAAAAGATTTAAAGATTTAATTTAAAATAAAAAAAACTTTTTTTTGCTTTTGGAGTGTAATATTACGAATCAACGTATGTTTCATTAGTACGATGTTTTTCATAATTTTTTTTTGTCATCAAAACATCGTGTAAAGAAAAGTCACATAGAAAGTAAAAGCATAAAAAAACTTTAAATGTAGATAATAATCTCGGATGTGGTTGTTCGGTCTTTTTGCTCTTTATAGTAATTATTACTGTTTTTTCTTCGGTTTTGGTCCGCTTTTATTATGCGGCGCCCGTGTGCGGTACACACATTGAACCTTTGAATGACATATGTACTCCTGAAAATTAGTTCAGGTTCGTGGCGCACATGGTGTACACAATGTACTCATGAGCGCATAATTACAGGGAAATGTTTAAACAAAATAAAATTTAAATACTAACACACCAAAAATATTAAGCGAAAACGTAATGGAAAATTACGCCGTCGTCATGGCTGAACTGAACAAATATTGTAAAATGCTACCCTATTATTCCAAGTTGCACAATAAAAAAAAATTTTATATTACGGTCAATATTGTTGTACAATCTGGAATATTCCCCAAAAATATTTGATAGTCAATGGAAACTTTTCGCAAATATTGCGCACAAAATAAATACAATTTTCTTCCAGTATGTTCCGCCTTAACTTCTACGGCAGTTTTGCGTGGCTCTGACGAATTCCTAGTTAATTTTCTGTTTACAGGTAGGTACCTATTAGGTTTTAGTTAAATCAGTAAAATTTTTTCAGATGGACGTAGCTGCTATAGAAAACGTACATGTTATGAAATAAAAAAAATTAAAAATTTGAAAATGTTACCCTCAAAATAAAAGTTGAGAGTCGCAATGCGTATAGATTTGTTCGCGTATTGCGCAACACGGCCAATTCATCCCTTCCCTGAAGTCGCGACAACGATCGGTAAATCTCCGGTCCTTGTCGAACCCGTCTATGACATTTCGTTCTCACTCTGACTAGGTCGTTGTTTGTGTTGCGCGTTCGTTGGCTTAGTTAACTAGAATTCGGTGTGTGTATATTATTCTGTCTGCATTGACGAAGTTCACCAACAAAGCCTAACCTCTGAAGAAAACGACAGTGTTTTATACGTTGGTGCTTTTGTTTTCTATAGCGTAATCAATTTTGTGTTTTTTCTGTGATGTGTTTTGTTATTACTACGTACGCCATCCAAGCGAAATATTAGGATATCCAACGTTTTCCGACAGGTGATTGATTACTCTTTATTCTTACGTTTTAGGTAGGAACTTTTTACGACACAATGCACGTTAATAATTAAGGGTATTCGATAGTATTGTGTGTCTGCTTATTGATTGCTTTCATAATTCAACAAGGCCGTTGCCATGTCAACGTCGCTTTTCGCTTGTTTCGAATTTTCTGGAAACTCATATTTTGGAAATGAATAATAACAAATAACTCGTGTTTACAATAAAAAATAAATAAAGTAACAGCCATGGTTTTTTTATTGCTTCTATACGATTATCGGCTTATCAATGTGCATTTAAGTACTTTACGTGGGGCGGGGGAGGTACTTGCATTACTATAATATACCTACTTATCAATTTAATTAAACAATACCTAATGCGTCATTAATTTACATTTGAGGTAAATTTACGGAAAATTTATCCGTAAGTGCATTGACTTAAATTTGACATTTACTTTTGGTTATTTTATTTTAATGGCCCAGTGTGAGAAATATTTTATGATTTTTAGTAGTTATCGATGGGGGAAACACGTGTATATACCTGATTATCTTGCCGGTTCTCAAAAGTTTTATTATTAACCTTGGGATCTATTATATTTTAGTACAGCTTATTCAAAAATTTTGTTTATTTTTAAAGCGTGCACATACAAACTTCTGTCGAGAATTTTAAGAGAAAAGATGAATTTCCAACACATACGTAACAATGATGCTTAAAATACTGAGCCAACTTTTTTATTTAACCTTTGGAATAATCGTTTTCATAGAACCACCAAAATTCTTTTGTGATACCTTTCATTCATTAAAAACCCATCGTACAATTTTGCAAACAACTTCCAAGAAATTTTATGTCATTTTGACACAATTTTTTTTATTATTAACGCTATATTGAGAATACAAAATAAAAGTCAACTTAATCGTTGTGTCCACCACGGACGTGCATGAATAGATTAACGAGATTCCAGCTACCGACTGCTCACTTACTGACCACAAGCATGAGCGTCCATAAGATCATTTTCAGGGGGGGAGGGGGCAAAATAAAAAAAAAATTATTATCAAAGAATTTTATTAATTTAAAACCGTAAGTTTAGAAAATTTTAAAAATTTCGGCTGATGAAATATTAAATGCCTAAAAAAAATTAAGCAGCCGAAAGCCAAGGGGGGGGCAGCTGACCCTTTTGCCCCTCAATGGACGCCCATGACCACAAGTTTGCTTTAAAAAGAAGAGCCCAGTTTAACAATAATAATGTAAGCTCTGATACTTTGCTCCAGGGTGCTCAGCTGGTTACTTTTTTAGTAACTGGTTACTTTTTTATAATTTGGTTACTTTAACTAAAAGTCTTTTAATTTTTTTATGATTTGGTTACTTTAACTTAAAGTAACCCAATCATAAAAAAGTAACCAGTTACTAAAAAAGTAACCAGCTGAGCACCCTGTTGCTCGATTTTTAAAATAAATTTGTGATCGGTAGTAGGAATCTCATTAATCTATTCATGAGCGTTTCCTTTTTTTTTCAAGTATAGCAGACTAGTCTATTTTTTACAAAGCAAGAAAGACGTAACCATCCCAGAAATGCGTGATATTTCACTAAATAATTTGTGATATCCGCAACAATACTATCGATTACTAGGTAAAATTGTCCTATCTAACAATAATATACAAGGCAAGTGTGTGCTATCTGCCAGACGAATTGCACGTGTTTGCCATGTAACAAATTTCAATAAATATCAGACGTGTACTATAACCGGAATGATAGAGCAACATTTATTTCTAAATTACGTTTTAAAATTTCAACCTTCTGCATGAAAAACAGAGGATGTTAATTAAAAATTATGTGAAAGTGAAAATATCTCAAAATCGGTATTTTGCAGATCTGACTCTCTTCCTAAGCACGACAGTATAGATCGATATTACATTTTAGATCATATCAATTTATCACCCTAGGGTGATAAAACGATAGTTTTACAAATTCCGTTTCTATCGCTTTCATCTATTTTTTTATGTTTTGTGGTGATAAAGAGCAGCATTAGAAAATTAGATAAAAAGAGTTGTTATTTCGTAGTGCGCAATTTACCGTCAAAATGGCCACCGTTTACCTTGTTTTGTTTGCTAACAAAAACATAAATTGGAATAATTTCCATTTGCTTCAAATCTCATTTATTTTGGTTCGTTAGTGAAAACGAAACAAACTATACCCATTTTGTTGGTAAGCATGCACACTGAAAAGCTACTATTTTTATCTTTTTTCTGATTCTACTCGGCCTGCGGTTTCTCACTTTTTCAAAAATTTCATTTGTGTCTTATCCGTTATGTCACTACCGACGCGCATGAATGGATTAACTACATTCCCGCTACCGAGCGCTCACTCACTGACCACAAATTTATTTTAAAAAGAAATAAACAAATGACCTAAACTCTCACGTTTCTAAGCCTATCAAAACCTAGGGCTTTATTCCTTTTATCGATAGTTTTTTAATTATCGATATTTAGATATCGCCCAGGCCTAGTCAAAACTTGCCCTTATTTAAAAAGAAAAATTGCGTATTAAACGTAAAAGGGGCGGTCGGAAGGGGGAATGAGAATCTCATATTGCAACAGTTCACGTTACCGCCTAGTCATAGAAAAACTTGGTTGTTCACAGATTCATAAATTCGGATGTTTATGTTATCGAGTTTCTTACTGCACTGGAGATATTTGGAGCTAAAATAATACAACACAAAAAATTTGTATTTATTGTTGAAATGCAAATTATTGGGATTTAGAGCATGAAAAGATCACTATGTTTTTTTACTCTACATGCCACTTTTCTAAAAAAAAAATTCATTATTTAAATAATCTTGCTCGATTTTGTATGACACTGATACACGTATCTAAAATTATAAAAATCTGATTCTAAAATCTTTACCATAAAATTACCCTAAATATATACTGGTATTATGTGAGGGTCATTAGGTAGGCTTGACTTCTACAGAGGTCAATGAAATTGACTACCAGTAAGTTGTACGTGGTGCACCTATTCAAAATCGACAAAGCTGTGGACCCCGACCATTTTAAATTTTACTGAATTTTTATTTTATTCTGGCACCGATTGACAGGACTTACAATTTTTTTCAAATTTTATTCATTTTCTACTTACAATTTTTAGATGGCGAAGTTTAATTTCTTACAATTCGAGAATAAAAACTTACATTGCCAAAAATAAATACATCAATATTTTCATCTGGAAAAAAAAAAGAAATTAATATGGCATTTTTCAATTTTTTTCCTTTATGTCCGATTTCATTTTTTTGAAAAAATCGGTAAAAAAAACTAGCTAATCATAGAAATTTTCTCTTAGTACCATCGCGGAATTTTGAACCAATTTAACATATTTTTTAAATTTTAAACAAAATAAATTGTTTCGTCTTATACCTACCTAATATGTTTCATTCAATTTTTTGAAAAATTTGAAAAAATTGTATAGAAAACTGAGACCAATATTATAAAATTTTCTAGAAAACTAACAAATTACAGGAAATATAAACCTAGTCCCATTGTGAGATCTTGTTCAGATTTTTAAACAAAATTCTTTTTCACTTGCATAAAAAAGTTCGTTACATTAAAAAAAAATTTTATATGATTAAAAAATGTAATTTGTAGAAATAAGATGACGAATAATAGTAGACAGTGTATCTATTGTTTGCTTTAAATTGTTTACATTCCTCACTATTCAATTTTGTTTATTATGAAATAGCTTTGTGATTAAATTCATTTACTATCAAAACAATCAAATTTATCTATTGATGCCTAATAAGAAAAATATTGCAGTGTTTATTATTTATTCTTTCACTTCATTTTTAACTTACCAAAAGTATCACAATGTTTTTACGGTTGTCATGATTTTCTGGTACGAAATAAACATGGTCGTTCGGCCTTCCGCCAGGCCATAATAGGCTCTTGTTTCAGAAAAATCTTTGAAGGTGAGAATCACTTAAAGAACCCAAGCGAATGTTGCCTCGAATGCCAAAAAAATGTTCAAAGCGAAAATCACCAATATTGATTGGGAAAATTTCACCTCAACTGTCCAAAGTAGAAAGGGGAGCAAAAACACTTGGTATTGTCATCTTGGCAGGAAGGAAGCTTCAAATTATGGCAAAAAATTTTAGTGTCTGGCCAATACGTCAGCAAGTGGTTGTACAAACGAAAGTATTTTCTACTCCACCTTGAACTGTAAACTATCAGAGTTTCCGAAGTGCTAAAAAAAGTTTCCTGCATGACAAATTTCTTGAATAATTTAATAATAATTAGCTTCTGATGCATGATCTGATCTTACATCCTGGAGATATTGGTTTGTTTGTTTCTAGGATGTAAAGATGAAATAATTATAACTCTTATAGGTGTAGGTGGATGGGTCACCAAATATAGTGCAAAAGTCATAAATCGGTGAATACCTACAGTGTTTAATATTACCCATATGTTTTTCCTTAAAAAGATGTTTAAACAAAAAACTGATTTGTGTGATATAATATTTATGTAAAAAAATATCGCAGCTGAGTAAATCATCTTCTAGTTCATTAAGACGTTTGTTTGTATGAAAGAGTTTCACAAATTTCAACAAAGAGCCTAATGATTAATGAAAATTCAATACAATTACTTTCAACTCGTGAAAATATATCGAGGTGAGCTTATGTGCTTTTAAAAATCAATCAATCACAAACCATCCATTCCTGACATTGATCAGTTTCAAAGTCTTATCCATCTGTTAATTATGTCTCATATTCTTCTCTGACATTCTTGTGTGAACTGCATTTGCAATGTTTCTCTCTTCCCATATGCCATCTCTTCCACTGTGCCTTTCCTAGATCTAGCCTTTCCTCACCTGGATTCCATCGAGTCTAATTTTAATTCAAATTTCATACTCTACATTGTCCTCTCCTCTCTCTCTTCTTCCTTTTTTAGATCTGTTCCGTCAGTGGCACAGCTGAACCGCTCGTTTGTTTATTTGATCAGAAACTTTATTTTTATTTAAGAATTGCTTATCGCAGATATTTATTAAAGGCTATTTAAATATAAAATACAAGTTTCAAAATAAATATAGTGACTTGGTTTGACATTGAACCAAACTCGAACGTAGTAAAAATTTAAAAATAGCAACAAATATTTATATCATTTTCTAATATACATTATGTATGTTGAATCTCGAGTATAATAATAAAAGAAACGAAAGAAAACCATGAAGTTGTGCAACACTGTCACGTATTTTTGAAATATTAATTAATTAATTACCGAAAATGTTAATTATCTCTATTTTTCCTTTGTTTACCAAAAAATATGTGATTATCCTCTAAAATTTAATATATTTACTTTGTAGAGTGAACTATCTTAATATAATTTTTGGCAGATGCTAGCTAATTCGAATAGTTTATAATAGATAGGATACAATACGTAAGTGTTCCATCATCGACCTTCTAAAAAATTCTTGATGTGCAGCCGACGTGCACTTAAGTTTGTTCTTTTAAGATCTTTTAAATATTTATTGGTGTATAAAGGAAGGGAAATTGATGAAGTTTCCTTTGCCGACATTGAATCCATCCATTATCTTGAGTTGCGTTTGTATAATATCCCATTAAATATGACATTATGTAATAATAATATATATTAATGTATCGTGATTGTGCGAAATAATTTCATTTATATCAACTTTTCAAATTCCTGAATACTAATGGCTTATTTACTATAAATTTGTTTTCTTTATCGCTGAATTACTTTGCTTGTTACGCTTGAAATATTTTAATTTTTAGTATATGTACATAAGTAATTATTTAGTATGTAGTTCCTTAAAGTTATGTAACGATTTAAATTCAAGTTTCACTTTTATATTTCTTATCTGCAGATATGAAATTTCAATGTAAAATATTAACTCAATGACATTTAAAATGTGTGTCTGATGAGAACCAACTGCTTTGAAACGCACATTTAGTTTGAAAGTGAAATATGTGCGAGAAAACATTCAGGTATACACAATCAACATTGTTAATTGTTACATTTCTTGTCAACGGTCAAATTCGGTTGAAAATTATGTTATTTGGATAGGTCAAGATCCCTTTGATTGTAGTAGGTTTCGTTACGTTAAGTTGACTCAGGTCATTGTAACGCGCTCATCAATAATCAAATCTGCTTACTTGCGTTTTTTCATTATTCATCTATATTTTATTGTCGATATATTTCAAAAAAAAGGTAGGAATTTTTCAACGGAAGTCGGTTTGTTTTATTATATGCTACGATTACTTTAATATACGGATCGTTATATTTTTTTTGCTTAAATTACTGGACGTTTCTCAAGATAACAAACTAGGCAACTGGTTTTTTTTTGGAAGCAGTTAATAACATATAATTTTTTCCAACGTTTCCATTACAACGACATAAGAACATAGAAAAATAAATGTGTTAATCACGATGATTATGCGAGTACCTCATAAACATGGAAATAAAACAGCCTTAACGTGTACATGCAATAGGGTGCAATGACCCAAAATGTAGTTCAGGAATCGAATCGTAATAAGTTTCTGAAATTTCCCATAGGAAACGTAAGGTTTTATTAAGGGGCGCCTGGGCGCGCGCACCACCTGTGGTCCACTTCCAAGTTTCATTGTCCTGTCTCACAATACAATCCTTTACCTTTGTGTAGTATTTCAACTTTTTTGAAACGTGTTCTTTCTGTCCAAAACCTAAACGATTAATAAATACTCTCACCATTTGAATATTATGTTTACATGATGATAATATTTTAGAGCAAGGTTGGCGAACCTTTTTGAGCTCACGAGCCCAAAAATCTAAAATTTTATGTTCAAAAAGTGTCGCATACCACGTAAAAGTGGATTACCTACTTTGTTGATATCAATTTAAAACCGTTTTCAGCGAGGACTGTGTATTCTTCTTTGTAGGCTCAAGTTACCGCTGCGACCGGACTGTAATTATAATAATTGTCGGTTGTCACCACTTTATTGCCTTTTTTCATTAGCATATTTTGGTTATAAATTTTGTAAAATAGATTTTTATAAATAGCATCGCGTGCCAGGTGATTCCCTCGCGTGCTACGTTGGGCAGGCGTGCCATAGGTTTACCATCCCTGGAATAGACTGATTGATGGTGTCGTGTCTCGACGTGCGATGTAAACACACTGGAATAAAAGAAAAAAGGGGTAAACAACAAACTGAAGGTAGAAGTTCCATGAAGTTTTCGATAACTATTAAGTTAAAGCGGCGTTTACAATGAAGTCCTTCCTGGCTTCGGTAGAAAACTAGCAAGCGCCAATCAAAATTAACGATTTTTAAATCATAAAAAAAGTATAGAAGAAAATACTTTAATTGGCATTTTCCAGCTTTTTACTGAAGCAAGGCAAGACAAGGATGGCAAGGATGAATTGATAGTCAAAATCAGAATTTAGGAAAAATTAAATGTAAAATTAGAAAGCAGGATAAAACGATGAAATTTAAACAAAATCCCATGTTGTAACGCAATTTTCAGTTGCCAAATTGTAAGATGTTCTTGGCGTTTAAAGAAATACTTGCGTGCTCAAATAGTTTGATGTTTAAAACTGGTAACTCATTTTTGGCATGCTGTTCAAGACTTAAACGCTTGCTATCGTTTATTTGACTTTCAGTCACGCGGGGGTTATCATTACCGGAATTTTCGGAATAGGAAGTCTACAATAAGCAATCGGGAAGATCTGTCAATCTATGGTTTTCCCTCCACTCGTTTTACTTTGTAGCCAGTCGAAATTTTAGCAATAGTAGGATTTTTTTAAATATAATTTACCTTTATTTTATTTAGGCGAGGGTAGTTAGAGAAAAAGGATGGCGATATCTCGTTAATCCATACCGCGCGTCACTTGAAATTATTAACATTTTTGATGTTTTGAAACAGATTATTAGTATTTATAAATCAGACATCCATTATTGGTTGTGTAATAAATGTTACAACACTACTAAATTTTTATAATTATTATTATTTTAGAACAACTTCTTTCGGTCGGCACCTCAATTCGGTTCAGTGATTAGCTCTTTTTTTATCCAAGTGTTTAGGATTTAATGGAATAATATATTTATTTTGCAATTTATATTTGGCTAATCTAAAGTTACTACATCCTGACCAACTGTAAATATTATAAACTTTAGTATAATTTACTAATATAATAAACATTAAGCATTCGTTTGTATAATTCCATAGGAATGAAGAGGTTAATTTTTTACATATTAATTGCTTTTCTAAATGAGGAAGTCGTGGTTCTATGACGCTAATTAATATAAATGCCTAAGAAAAACTTGGCCAAATTAAGCGTATAAAAATAGCGTTATCGATAATTCGTGATTTGAATATCCTTGATAAAATCTCAATCATCACCATTGGAAGAATCCATCATCATGCAAATTCAGACCACGCTGTATTCGTGGAAATTATGATAATGGATGTATGAATTTGAATAATAAATGGTATTTAAGGTGCAGAAAATGCATTCCAGTGAGACGTTTTATGGTTAAATGCAGAAGGACTAAAATGGTAACTTACTCGCCCGATACAAAAATAATTTTAAATCCATGTGGGGGAATCCACCAGCTTAACTTATCTACATACATATTTGCCCTTTGTGACTGTTTTTATTCACACATACTTTAAATAATTGTTGGGAGCGAAAGCACCTTGCAATAGTGAGATTGAAATTGGTGGGCGTGTTGTAATGATTGCCGAAGGTTAACTTAAAATTAATTGTGAAAAAAATTGATTGTAAATAATTATGTGGGTTACTTACACTTTTTACAAACTTGTTAATATTTTGATTTATTGGAATTCAGTTGCATAATTGTCTCTCCTCCTTAAACCTGCTTTTAGTAAATGTTGAAAGAGTAACACCATCTTACTGTACCTATATCGAACATTACATGTTATCTAATAATTATCGTTTCAATTGGATTATAACGTGAGTCGAGTAAACTACTGCGTCACTTAAAATTGTAGTAAATTGAATTGTTCAGACACAACAAATGAATTAGAGTTCTATGGCCTGATTTTGCTAATATGTACCTACACATAGCGATTTTAAATTAGTACATGCATTCAGCTGAACAATACTACTTTTCTAATACGATGATTGGCGCGATCAAGGGGTTAAATTTTCTGCCACACTAAACCAGAATTAAAATAAAATTAAAGCGAAATTTTAATTCCTATTTGTGTAACTTGTTTAAACTGCGAAATTTAAACTGAACTAAATCTTATTTCGTGATATTGACGCAATTAACGTAATAATTCATTAAGAAAATTATATTGTTTATGATATAATTGCAGAAAGTGTTCTACTTTTTCCTTTCCTGTTGTTAAGCATCACTACTCGTTTAACTAAATAATTTCGAATAAACAGTGTTTTAAATCACACACGAAGTTTGGAATGTTTTTGACCAGGGTTACGTTGGAGCGGAAGAACCTACGACCCAATTGTGTCGTTAATATTTTGGAAAAGACCGGTTTATCAATGCACAGAGGAAGTTGCAGTTGCATGATTTGGGTTGAGAAAATCTAATCAATCATATTTTTGCAATCCCACACATCCGTTCGAGATAGAATAATTATCTCACCTTGCCTTGATAACCTACCCTCAAGTTATATCGTGTTTTATTCTTGAGTTATTACCGAAATTATGTTTTCTTGGGCTCAATTTTGCAAATCAGTTTTAATTTTAATAACAAACTAACGCAGTGCGAAGGCCGATCAATGGTTTGCCAAAAGAGAAAGCTATACCACCTATGTCGATTGTATTTTAAGTCAATATTAGTCATACCTTAGTTCGACAATAATTCAGAGAATTAATTACGGTTTGCAGTTGTCCAAATAGGAAAATTACAGATGAGAGACTAATGGCGTCCATTCAACCCATTTAATTGGAGACTAATTTTGTCAAAAGCGTTGATGGAAAATTGTTCGTTGTAATTACGGCGGAGACATTGATAAAGTTAAATTCCAACGAATGAGATCATTTTTCTAAAGGTACGAGTAAATGCCTCATGGTTTTCGTGGAACTTACGTAGTTTTTTCATTCGGAACTTGAATAAGTATTATTTTTTTACTTTACAAAAAATTTACAAATGACCAGGAAATTCACGATATAATTAATTAACAGTACCATTGCAATTTATTTGACCGTAACATAGTAGAAGTTTCACTTGAATAAGCTGAACAAGCAAATCATTTCGAATTTTAATAACAAAATTTAATGGTCCCAAAAACGAATAGTGGGTAAGTGTTTCCAGATTGAAAAATTGTCGGATGATGCATGAATCATAAAGACGTACATTGACCTCAAATTGTCAAGGTCGTGGAAATGGTATTTTTAGATTAGACAATTGAAAATCAAATGACCACGTCGAAGAGAAGAGCTACTCGAAGAAGTTTTTTGATGTTCACGAAAGGCGTGCATTGTGAAGTGTTTTCATAAGTAGGTGCTGCTGCTGTTTCGATTTTACGTGAAGATGAATGGGCGGACAACCTACACTAGACAAAGACATAATAAATGGTTAGATAAACGACCTGTTTTGCTTAACACGCATTTATTTGTGCATTTACATTACAATTGGATTTATGTAATGAGAATCATCAATTAGGTATTTATGATACTTATGGGATAAAAAAAAATTGTCTGGGAGTTGAGTAATATCGCAAAATTGTGACGTATGAAGATGTTATTCAACAAAATGTTTCCTTCTTTTTGGGACCATGCTATATAACTAAATATAATATCGTTTTATGTGTTTCCTTCGTATGTTTATAGTACAAATTGTTTACTCTGTCGCAATTGAAAAGCTAGGTCCCCTATACCAGTGTTATCGTTCCCTGAGTCACCATCATTACCACAAAATTAAAGCGGCGGTTTACATCACATACGGATTCATTATCGTTAACTATGTGTATGTATTTAATAAATCTTATAGTACTATAATACATTATCTATTTTTATTTTGTTCAACATCATTTCACAAAGCGATGATTAAGCCTCTTATTACAAATGCTTCCGTATTATTTAGGTATAACATGAATAATATTATTATAAATAGTAAATGGATTATTATAGAAAGCTCCAGTAGCGCTCGTGATCTGGAAGTTCGATGATGTTAAAAAGTTAATCAAGCGTTTATTCGTTTGTTCCTGCTGCATTGAAATGCGATCCTACTATACCGAGCTCGTTAAACCTATGACGCGCTCTAAGCTATCTGTGGAATGTTTTATTGAAAAAAATGGTTTTCTAATAGTCATATTACACTGCAACATTGGCACGATAAAAATGATCTTAAAAACAAAGCAAGTTAATTATTATTAATATTATTCACATAATTATCTTGGTAGCACACTCGCGTTTCCTGTTATTTTGTATAATATATCTTTGTTTCTAAGAATTCACTTTTTTATTAGTATTTATTAAATTTTTATGTACTATTATCAAAAATAAGTGAGAGGTTGATTGATTTTAATATATTTTTTCTTTTGTTTCAGGTAAGAGAACTTAAATTTTTCGTTTTGAGTGGGTAAGTTTAGGAGTCACTTTTTTCCGAGGTGACCGAATTCATTATCATGGTCACTCCACTCCAATGAGCAATATTTTTTGAAAAAAGAGGTAATAATACCCAAGTCGGCCAAAATTGGACTGAAATTAGCACATGGTTTTCATGGACATTAAAAGTATAAAAAATTCTGGCGTAATCATCCCACCTTGCTACTCGCCCATGTACCTATTTCTCTATATTGGCTAAAGAAATAGTAATCTTTTTGCCGATTACATAACTGCAATTTCGCGGTTCGATATTATTATTTACGCGTTAAATATTATACAATGGAAAGTAGTACAAATGCGTGTACCTTAATAACTAGTGAAGAAATCGACAATCTAGTCATTAAATTTATTATTTGACTTTATGTGTTACTATGGACGGTGATACAAATAATTTTTTAATGAACGAAACTTAGAACAATACGAACGTGTTTTTAATAAACTGTGGTTACTATTAAAATTACTTTTACCACACGGAAGAATTTACAAGGATCTTATGTATTATTACAATTGCAAGTTAAATTGAGCAAGACATTTTCGACAAGTATTATATATATGTAGGTACCTACTATATATTTAAATTTTTGCACAAGAAAAATTATTACATAACTTCAATTGTTTTTTCTTTAATTCGAAGAAAAGGTATAATTGAAATTACGGTATTGGTATCGACGATAGATTATTTGGTTTTTGAATGACTCATATTACTGCAGTATAAATTTGAAACTTCCTATTAGGTTTACCGATGGCGTAGGTCTGTTTTAATAAATAAAGTATCGAAATTAATATTCATAGATACATATTAATGTTCTATAACAGTAATATTTTGGGCATCGTGATTGCATTTATTAGCGAGTTGATATACTTGGCTTATACCGTTATTGTAATAATATTTTCACAGTTTTTATTTTAAAAGTATTTCTAATAACTCGAGTATCAATATTATAGAACTATCTGGGGCCGATGGGTGATCAAAAATTTACCGGGAAATTAATTGTCAGTGGGCCAAAACTGTAATGATCACGGCCCAAAGCAAACGGTCAAAGCAAATGCCTTCTCTTGCTTCTTCCTTTTCACTCTCCTGCGAAAAATTTGTTATTTTAAAGCGAGAATGGCGGGAAATGAGCCCCTTCATCCCATAAAAAAAACTTTATTTTAAGAGAAAAACTAAAAATGCTTTATTCAAAGTATTTTCCATCGCTAGCTACTCATTTTTCCCATCTAACTGACAATTTGTGGATGCCACTTCAAGAAACTGTACGTCTTTTGAGAAAAACCAGCCAAGTGATTTCAACGTATTTTGAACCGGTTTTGCTTTTGTGTGACGGTGCGTGTCATGGAGGAAAGTTATCTTGCAGTGTCTTCTAGTCCATTCTGGTCGTTTAGCGATCAAATCATTGTTTAAATTCATCATTTGTTGTCGGTGGCGATCAGCATTTACGGTTTCACAGGATTTTAGGAGCTCATGGTAGAACCACAGGTACAACACACCTTTCTGATCTCACCAAATACAGAGTATTCTCTTTTTTCCAAGTCGATCTGGTTTTGCAGTGGATGTTGATGGTTCTATTCAGTCGTCTTTCGCCTACTTCTTGACAAGCCTTCCCATCTTTAGAAATTTGATGCCATGATCTTCCAATTTATTGTTTTATATCATCAAGTTATCTTTTTTATGGTCTACCTACACTTTTTTGTTAGTCGATGTTGATGGTTGGCCTGTATTAATATTAACCCATGCTTTTTGCGTTAAGAATTTATAAAATAAATCCACTTTTCATCACCCGTCACAATTCGATGCAAAAAGACTTCATTTCGTGTCGTTGAAGCAACATTTCATTGGTAGTATTTTGATTTTACATGTCTTTCAGTTGCACCGAACTTCGGCAGTGATTGGTCACAACGTCACTCGATCCTTTTAAAATAGAAAAAGGTAGCTAAACTTGGGTATTTAACCCACAGTCAGAGAATTTACGGGTCGCGCGTACTCGTTTCGTGGGTCCTTTGAGGATATCTAATGTATTTACCACGAGAAGCTCTTAGTGTCTTAAGTGACACTATCTGCGAAAGATTGAAATTTGGGCAAAAAAAACCAACAAAATAGATTTTTAATTTGCAGCCAAATGATGTTATATAGAAATGTGTAAAATCACTTACGTGAATTAGAGATGACTCTCTGAAGATGATGAATTAGTCAATCCGATCAATCATTGATCCAGAAAAATCTAAAAGAAGAAGTCACTTCCAAACTTTCAACCACACTTCCCACTTGTTCGATTTCCATCCTTCTTCTGCCAACTTTTCTTTTCAAATTCTCTAAAAAGATTCCATGGTCGCATACTTTTAGGCACAAAATATTATTAAAAATTCAATTTTATAAATAATAGCACTTGAAAGCATACAGGGTGTTCCACAGTCAATTCATATGGCACCCATTTTCCTGACTTTTGAATCTTTCCCATAGCATGTAAACGTCTAGAAATTGTTATTTGATCAGAATTTAATGCTTCTGTCATTTTTTTTTACTCAAAGTGTCATTTTTATCCAATAACTTTTGCAATTCTTTTCAGTTGTCCTGATCGCTCTTTGTCTCACATCAAAATGACTAATTTTAAAGCGTTTAAAACCAGCCTTCACAAGTTGTTTTTTATGAAGCATAAGTTTCTTTAAGCAATCGACGTGCTTCAGCACCATTTTTCTTCAAATGAAAACAAAAAACTAATGATGTCCGCAAATGTTCTTTATTTGGCACGAAATTCGACATTTTTAATGTGATAAACTGATAACTGATAAAAAGATATGTTTTTGTTTGAGATGCGTTTTTCTGTCAACTAATTTTTATAGAGGAATGTCACAGCTATCAAATGAAAAAAAATGCATCTTTGTTACCTACAATTATAGCTATGAAACCCTGAAATGAATGCATACACCCGGTATTTAGTTAGAAATGGGCCGTCCTTGTGGCCAATGACTGTCATTTTTTTTCATTGAAGATCATACTGTAGACAAAATTGGCAAGGCAAAGACGAGACGAAGAAAAGAATAAGAAGACCGGTGATCCTGATCAATATCAATACCAAACATAGAATTAATGATAAGATCGGTCCTGACCTTGGTATGTTTTAATATAAACGTAAAATTGATTACTTTGCTAACATACCTATATTTTGGGTAAGTTACTAAGACCCTACGAGTGGGCTTGTCTATGATTTTTTTTGATAATGGTGAAGATTCAGAAACTCAGTCAGACTGACAACTTAGCGTGCCCTTCGTGCGAAGTTTGACTTCCCGGATTTGAACCCGAAACCTTGGCAACCTTCCAATGGCAAGACAAAGATTGCAAAAGTATGGAAAACGGAAAAACTTCTAGAAGAATGAAAAATGTACTGAATAATTCTATTAAGAGAGAACTATAGAGGAATAATGTTATTACGAATGATCCATAAAATGCTATTCACATCAATCCTGATCCTAGAGAAATACCGGACAACAAGCAGGGTAAACAATCCGGATCTAGGAGGGGCTTGCTGGGGTGTCTGTCCCGGGCGGCAGCTCAAAGGACGCCAAATTGATATATTTAAACTCTTAAACTTATTTAATCCTTAAATGCTGGTGGGAAGGGGCGCCAATGTTAGGTTCTTGCTCCGGTTTGGAAAAATCGTAGATCCTGAGCTGATGGTAAACTGGAAGCCGAATAAAAACAATATAGTGAGATTCAACAGGTCCCGAGGATTAAGATGATTAGAACACTTGGAGAGAAGAAGCGACAATAAAGATCATCTCAAGATAGAATGTGGGAGTAATACGGTAGGAGGGACAAAAGTTATTTTGTCTTTTTGATTAAAATGGGAGCTGTTAGACCATAACATTACTGTCATCGGATTAGCCGAGCTACCACAATCACGACCACGCGGGAAAGGCCATAGTTCTTCTGCCTTCTCATATTTTACTATGCTTATTTTCACCAGAAACCGAATCATACTTATGCTATGTTTTTGTGACTATAAAGGTAAAGCAAATCAGCTTGTCAGTGAAGAACCCAGATCAGCATCAGAGGAGACAGATGAGATCAAGATGTTAACAAAAAACTCACTGAAAATAGATGCTTCGCTCAAAACAAGAGTTCAATAATCAAATGGACGATTAAAGATGCACAGCTTCCGAAATCTGATTGCAATTCTTTTCATATCCAATCAAAACAGCAAATTGGTATAGTTCAAGTCCCGTAATATCATCCATCATAGTAGCTACAAGAGCTTTTTACTTCCTTAAATTGTTCTACCAGCTTCTAGCACGCTTTCTAGCAACTCTTAACACGTACTTATTTTTCTAATTATCGTAAACCCATTTAAGTTAATTGAATGAAGTTTCACGTATTTGAGCATTTCGATTTACTATTTGCATCGTTTTAAATGGAAAAGGCCGCAAAGTGAAATGCAGTAAACAGTAAACGTTTACTATTATCAGTAGCGTAACTAGGGCGCAGCGAACGTGCATAAATGACAAAAATTGCGTTTTTCTTCACATTAACTAATTTTGACCTCATTATAAATAATTACTAATTTTTTTAATAACCGTACAAATTCTTTGTATTGTTTAATTTTCTCTCGGGTATAAAAATGTACTCACCGATACTTACTTTACTCTTATTACTTACCAAGCTAATTTGTGTTCCATATTAGATTTGTTTCATACAAAATTGTCTAATTGTCTAAAACCTGTTACTACTTAATGTAGTTCGCACAGTTTCATTTCATGAAAAACTTGAATTACCTAATTGCTGCCTCGAAGAAATCCGAATTGGTGTTGAATGACCGATCCACATTTATGTTTATAGAAGCTATTAACTTTAAAATCGATGATACTTATAGTTTGTCAGAAGATGAATCATA
Source organism: Rhagonycha fulva (assembly GCA_905340355.1). Classification (NCBI taxonomy): domain Eukaryota; kingdom Metazoa; phylum Arthropoda; class Insecta; order Coleoptera; family Cantharidae; genus Rhagonycha; species Rhagonycha fulva. Next base: position 10,840,133 of record HG996559.1, read on the forward strand.
TTTTACAAATATGGTTCTCCAATTTTATAACATTTGGTTTTGGGTGGGCTGCCATTGTCTTGGTTAAAATACCGCTCTAGACACTTCAGATAAACATTTTTAGAATATCTTGCCGTCCTTATTTTATCTTATTTGGAACTACACGAATAATTAACTGATTTTAGTTGGCTTTCCATTTATATTTTTTTATTAAAATAATTCTATTAGAATTAGGTATTCGGTCAATGATCTGGATATTGTCGTCACCATAATGGGGATGTTTTCTGATTCGAAAGTGTAAGAAAATATAAATTAACTCACCTCTTTAACAAGACAAATTGAGCGAAGAATGAGAATATTACCTGAAGTGTGATTTCAGAGAGATGGAAGTCTGCGATTGAAGGAAGATGTGGGGAAGTACAGAGATAATAATGTACAAAGTATGAAAACCTAGGTTAATGAGATAAGAAACAAACGATAAAATGAAACTTTCCTCGTTCAATTATACATGATATATTTACTATATAATTGATTTTTATTTTTAACTTTGATCAACACATGGAAAACAGACGCAATTCGTACAGGAAGAAACATCATCGTTTAATTATTTGACTGACATTATGCCACTTCTTGTTTAATTAATACTCTTCAACATTTCAAGTGGCAACATGTAAATCCTTCATCGCTACTTACACTTATAAATCTAAATTGGACACAAAATTTCTGCGGAAGAAGTACAAATTATGCGGAGATGAAAGAATGGAATTCTATAATCTCTGCAGAAGGCCAATGGTTTAGTTGGATCAGAAAGGATCATTAGCTTGTCGTGGTCTGATGGACGATTTAATGTTATCTGCTAGTGGTCAGATTAGACTTTTCCCATAAAACAATGCGAATCGCGAATAATAAGCGTCATCTGTTTGCAAGATATCACTTGCACTGATGAGCATCTCGCATCGTCACATCTATTTACTAGTCAAGGAGTAAAACTAAAGAAATTAGTTGCTATTATTAAGCACGTTTATTTTAGTCATCAATGTTTTTTAAGCTACTATTTCTCACAAAGAATTATTATTTTTTAAATTAGATTTGGAGGGTAAAGCTTTTTGTTATCGGTATATCAATGGCAACTCGAAATACACTCAATAAATTTATTTGCGGAGGAGAGTGGACGAAAATACATTGAGTAGGAATTATGGATTTGAAGTGTACGCGTGTATTGAGATGTACCAATTTTTGGATTTTTAGCGGGTGTGGGCTGTCCTAAGTTATCTAAAATTGTAAGGTCGCGAAAATGTATATTGACGTCAAGGTTACGTTATTAGCTTTTGGCTTCGTCGCTATAAGTTGTTCATCTATTAAGTTGTATAGTAAGGTAACAGTAATTTATGAAGTCATTGTGGTTCCTACGTTTTATTTGCGTTACACGATTAGAACTAAACAATGAAAAATGTTCTATTTTTGTCCAACCTAATTTATACGATCTTAGAGCATTAAATTTTAAAATTCTCCAAGTTACTCAATCAAATTTATGGCAAAATCTGACCACTTGGGATGCATTACTGCCATTTAGACACGGGAATGAATTGCTTACAATTTTGATCTCAAGGAAACTCGTAATTTTTGCTACTAAAAAACTGCGACTTTCAATATGTTTATCAAACAATTGGAACTGTTTTTATTGGAATAAGTAAGGAAGTTTAGAGTTAGCATAATCAAGTTAACCCCAATGGCCACAAGTCTGTTTTAATTACATACCGGGTCAAGGAAATTAATGATAGTAACTTCGCCATTTGTGTTATTGAAATCCAGATCAGTTTTAATAATTGTGAATAATGGCTAAGTTAATTTGTTGGTTTGTAATCCAGTTCTTGATGTTCTCAAAATCTTTTGGAGAGCCATCGGTGCAATATTATTACTGTGGTTACAAAACATTTTTGGATACATCGATCAGTGTTTCAACGGATCCTAAATTTATTGTCGACATAACTGCTGATTTTAATAAAAATATTAGTATTTTATCTGATACGAGTTCTTTTGTGGTCGATATAACCGGATGCATAACGCCAATAGATGAAATTGAAGCTGCAGTTGCTATAGAAATACAATACAAAGATCTTCCTATTATTTATAATGGAGCTATACAAAATCTCGATAATCTGATATTTATTAAAATGGAATATTGTCAAATAAATGAATTAAAACCTGGAGCTTTTATAAAAATACCATCGATCGATTCCATATTTTTGAGATTCAATCAAATAGAACGGATCGAAATTGGAGTATTCAACAATCTACAAGTTAAAAATTTGTATTTGAGTAATAACAGCATTTCGTATATAAATCCAAATGCATTTGATTACATGCCTAATCTGTCGGTCGTGGAACTTGATGGTAACAAATTGAAATCGTGGAATACAGATTGGTTCAGCAATACACCCAACGTTGAACAATTATCTTTGAATTCTAACCTTTTAACATCGATACCAGCAAATGCATTTAATAAATTGAAAAATTATTATTCGACGAGCATTAGTTTATCTAATAATCAAATCATTTATATTCACCCTACTGCTTTTAGTAGTTTAAATGTATTATACACGCTCTGGCTTGATAATAATTTTATTTTCTTTTTGGATGACGACGTATTTAAACACTTGGAAAGAATTTACGTTGTATCATTGAAAGGAAATCAAATATCGTGCCTATCTGATGAGTTACTGTACAATTTGCAATCACCAGAAGTTATTCTACACGTCGAAGATAACCAGCCCATGAGATGCGAATGCTTTAAAAATATCGAAAAGTGGGCAAAAGTAAACGATAACTTTTTTACCCAACGTTTTATCAAGATGGAATATGAGAAAAGAGTAAGAAATGGATTAACGTGTTAGGTTTTGTATTATCTGATCGTTATAAATTCAAATATTTAATCAAAATTGTAGCTACTTAACTTTGTCTTATTTTTGATCAACTTGCTCTTGAAAAAATGTAAGATAATATTGTAAATTACAATAAATTATATTTTTAAAACCTTGGAGGTATTTTGAATTCCAAAATTTAGGATACATAATATAAAAAGTTAATCCCATAGACAAATAAATTGTATAGCTGAAACTGAGGGAGGGAGACAAAAATCCATTATACGCTGCTGGACAGAAAGTGGAAGCCACAGCCCTAACGGTTTCTATGCAATTGTAATGTAATAATTTATTGTCATTGTAAATGTCTAATAAATACAACTTACATTACAGTATCGCGTTTCCTCGACTCATCGCAACATAAAATATAGCTACAAAACGAAATTGATTACACGTCAAGCAAGGTTAATCATCTATGACCCTGAACATGTTTAAAATACGGTGGAACTCGGACGACCTCTGTTCTTAGTTGTTTATGCTATTTAGCGTGATTAACATAATCATCGGATCATTAAATCAACAGATTAACTTCTAGACATACGCAAAACAAGGATAAATCTAATTTTAAACAGACAAACGGACTCTGAACCAGACCATATAGCTTCTTGGTATGTAACGAACAGTTACAGTTTCTATCAAGCTTCTTACATTCCAAGTAGAATATTGCTTTTCCTTTCTAAGAATTATAAATCCGATTGGTGGGGTGGATCAGTCCCCATATTACATATTTCAGATAAATCAATATCCATTTCACCACAGCGTGTAGATGCCCATTGGAAGGCCGAGCTAAGAAATTCTGTATAGTCCGTGATTTAATTGAACCCAGAATTTCCGCTCTGTACTCAACCAGCAGTCACATCACTCCACGGCTGTGGCTACAGTTACAGTTTACTAACGTAAAGTTCTTCATTATTGAACCACTTTTTTTGAATTTTTGAAGTTTATTATGAACGCCAGTTTATTATAATGTACTTGAATAAAATTAGGGCGGATTTCATAATAAAAGCGTTACTGCCGACTTAACTAAAAGGTCGTAGTTAACCAATAGAAAACGTCCGTTAACTCTAACAAGCCAATAGAAATCCTCTTTTAAATTTAATGGCTTGTTAAAAATTTTATGAAATCCACCCTTACATTTTTAAATACAAAACAGAAGCAAATGCGCATACTTGGATCCGCAAAGTATTACCCAAAGAATGGTATTTTACCCTCCCCCTCTAGTTTAGATAAAAAATATCTGGGACTTTTACATGGTTTTACGGAACACTGCTTTAATCACTTGAAGTCTATTATAAGCGGATTACACTTTACGTGCTAACTCCACCATCCCTCTTCAAATTTAATTGGAATAACATTTTTGAAACTATTATTTTTTTTTCAATAAACTTGCAGAGCTGTCCAAAGCTCTTTGCGAAAGTAATTCAATTACCAAGTACTTTGTTAATAGCAAAAGTACTTGCAAGTATAAATATTATATTTTCTGAAAAGTAGGTACTAGAAGCATTAAGTACTCAAGTACTTTACTAATATAAGAGAAAGTATTTCAATTACCAAGTAAGTACTTATTAAAAGTAATTCAAATATTTCAAAATTAACGAAAAAGTAATTCAAATCCAAAAGTACCATCAAATTACTTCAATTCAGTGTCGAATTATTATTTTTTAAGTAACAAGCCAAGACCAGACCCTGGTGCAAGACTCACAGCTGCCCCCCCCCCCTTCCGTCAGAATCAGTGTTACCTCTCGGTTTTTGGGAACTTTTTAGTACTTTTGAGTACTTGAACTATTTTTTGCAAGTCTTTTACTTGAAATACTCTTAGCTCTGCTTGTAACACGGACCTTTTAAAATGAATGGACTGCCTACTATTCGAGATCAAAAAGATGTGCCCACCTAGGAGGCCGCCATTTGTGGTGCAAGTGAATTATAGCCAATAGTACTTTAGGATTTTGGAGGGTAATTTAAAATTAAACTGCTCATAACCAAATGAGATTATCTTAAGGCTCAAAAGTGAAATTCACTAATTTTAGTAACAACATAAACCAACAAATATTTGAAATTTCTTAGAACTGCACCATAAGTGGCGATATGACCCGCCCATATAGGCCTCACTTTTTTGGATTGAGAACAATAGGTAACAGCAGTTCATTTATTTTAAGAGATCCGTGCTTTTACTTGAATACTTGAAATACTTTTAGAATTTTTGGTTTTTGCGGTATGTATGTCGTTTATCAATTTATAAATTTTGTATTTTGGTTCTCACCATTATTTTAAATTTTTTATCCTTTAAATTTATTTTCAAATTATTCTTTCGATTTTATTTTCAGTGAATTTTTATTGTAAAATTGTGCTTTATTAGCAAATTTTTTGGAGAGGAAGTTCGGTTTTTGTAAAATTCAAAAATAAAAAGTTTATTTAATAAAATTCAATAATTTTCTTTTCTAATTATTCAAAATAATGTTGTGAATATTTGATGCTTAGATGTGCAGCTTTTAACCAACCACCAAGTTATTTAGCTTCGTGTGGGTAAAAATATCACCCACGTTGTTGGATTTCAATCAAATCAAATTATCAAAATTTTTAAAAAACAATCTGTTTTTGAGTGAAACTGGGCGTTAGCATAAGCATAAGTGGTTGTTTATTAAAAACTGTTAACAACAATTTAAATGTCATGTATTTACATTGAGTCTTTTTTGGAATCTTGTTTACCCGCCTACAATGATCACGTCATTTTATGTTCAACGCGTTGGATGCGACAATAACGTCACATTAAATATTTTTATAATATTGGAAAATAAAGTACCAACTAATAAACAAAATGAAATTGTACGGAAAACTTTTATATCTTTGATTTAAGCGGTTATGGTCACACCCAATTGCTTTGAGTAGCTTAGTTGGTTGGATCTTTTTACGATTTTTAAAACCAGACGTTTTTCACTGGGGTGTCTTTTTTGTATAGACCACCTCAACTTTTTGAATTAATAGAAAATTGGCGTGGTGTTTCTGCGGCGCGGTCATTACGAGTCAAAAATTCGACAGGCGCCTCTTGAAACATTTTGTGTTACAAAATAAATTGGCGTTTATTACCAGATTGGTTTACACTTTCGAGTACACAATGATTTACTGTAACTGTGACAGAAAGTAAATAAGTTTGTCAAATTATCACTTGATTGTGTAACATCAGGTTATATATAAAACAGAATACGTTTTATACTTGGCGAATTATTAAGTATTGTTTTACCAGTGCAATTATTTCTAAAATTATTAAATGTTTTTGTTTGTTTCAGTAATACGGATTAACGCTGGGGCGCAAGGAAAATAACACTAGCGCCGCGATGGTGGACTACTACAAAGTCCTCGACGTTCCACGCGGCGCAACTACCAGCGAAATAAAAAAAGCGTAAGTACATTTTTTATTATAAAAGTCAATTTTTACCCCTCGAGAAGGGGGTGATTTTTTTTTTAAATAAAATACGACAATACAAGAGCTTTGTCATTCTAGCATCTGATTAAAAAAATACCAAAAAAAAAATTATTTACTCAGTTAACCGGTAGTTTTCAAATAATAATTAACACGAATTAGATTTTGATTGGGTTCATTAGTATTAATTTCATTTTTAAACTAATTCAAATGCAATTTTTTTTGCTAGCCTACCTATCTGAGTTATTTAAATTATTTGTTTTTGTATCGATCGATTGACTCACTTTATACGTATAATTTAATTTCAATATCTATTTCCTACTTAATTTTCTCTCAAACCTTGTAATTCATCAAATTATTTTGAAGTAGTTGGTTTTTTAAATATAATCTTTATATTTTTTTGCCAAACGTACAATTATATAACCCTGATTCATTCATGATTCATTTTGGTTAGTTGTCGTGTTCTAAATCTGTTTACAATAATTAATTCGTTAATTACTACTTAATTTTGCTTAAATTTGTAATTGAAAATAGATACTTGTAAGGATAATTTAGCTATAATTTCGTTTATTTTGATGCCGATGCCGATGTGTGCGTGGGTAGATACTAATTTATTTTGGAGATATATTTAATAGTTAAATTCGTTTTTGGTTGCACACAAAATGCATTTGCTATTTTTGTTCTCGATTCAACGTCAACTGTGAAACCGGTTGCCTATTATAAACAATTTAATTCGAATTTTTATTAATAAATTATCGTAGTTTACAAGCAGGGTTTTTGTAATTCATTAATTTATTGGGGATTTTAAATACGACATGAATTTTTCCTTCGCATCACTGCAGGCAACTGCATAAATTGATACACCTTACTTCAGGATGGGAAAAAAAGGCTTTTTTGGGTCCTGTCTGATATATCTTAAAATGTTAAATAAATTCTGACAACGAATATGGGATGGTCTTATCATGGGCTATTACAACTTTACGTGATTTTTTTAAATTTTAATTTTAATAAATAAAAAGTTTTTATATTATTTAGTAGTTATAAGTTAACAACATGTAGTATCGTTGTTTATGCATTTGAAATTGCTACTCCAGGAAGTTACCTTGTTGAATTTTAATTATTATTTTCACGATGTGTTTAATGTTTTATAAGTAGTATGAACGTATTATTATAAATAGCGACTTTGTTGGTCATTAGACTGATTAATATTATGTCATAATCACTCTTATACCATTTTTACACAATTTCGTGACAAGTTATTCACCTTTCTAAATTTAGCTAGCTCCTGAATATTTTTGTCAGTGTAAATATTATTGCATAACGGGGCGAAAATATCCTGACAAATAAATCTTATTAGCATTGGCCTGAGAACCAAACCAAAGATTTAAAAATATTTCTTTTGGTAAATAAACAAAATCAAAACATTGTTGCATAACTTTATATGAATTTCCAAAATCGTAATCAAAATTGGTGATTAATCTGTAACCAGACCTACAACTATTATGAATCACTGAAGATAGCCACTATTATCTTACAACAGCTGATACTTAATTATCACTGCCCAAATTGTTCGTATTAATATTAGAATGACATGAATCATGATGAAACTTCCAAAAAAATTAGCAATTTTGCATTTTGAGAAATTTTTTCAAATTACTTAGGGCTGTAGTTTTAAATTCTTAAATATTGTAAATTATACAAGATTCTGAAAATTGCAGGCTTGTTAAATGATTAAAATCAGTTTATAGCAGGCATGTCAAATTGGCGGCATATATTTTTGGCGGCCTGAGCGGTCTTTGGCAAATTACTATGTAATGCGGCCCAATAATACGTGTCGGCGGCCCACTGCATTTAAATCATAAATATATCAAGTTAACACTTAAACTTCCGATCATATTTTATATTTGACAGAACAAAATGATCGGAAGTTTAAGTGTTAACTCTAGCCTCAGTACAGTAAACTGTCGTATAAGACGGGAATACAAGTTTGGGCTGGTGTATCCCTAAGGCCTAAGACTATTACTTCACTCCTGCCAACTGACCGGGTTGGTTTGTATTGTCCAAACCAACTTCAAGAAATTAACTATTTTATTCACATATTAATTGTGGATGTGGCACGCGTGGGAGCGTATAACACCTACAGTACACGAAGCGTAGAAATGGACGTGTCAGACACGACAATGTACATGAAGTGGTTAAACGTTTCATCTCATCTACGAGTCTTCCGAAAATATAATATGATATATTCAATATCAAGGGGCCGATTTCAGGTTGTTGGTATTTTGGGCGATAGGATTTTTATTTAATCAATCTGTGTTAAAAATTACATTGTTATTTTAAAAGTCTGGTAATCTGGGGAATTCTGCTAAATCCTGGCAACTTTTAAAATGAATTCTGGGAAAAATAAGTGGCAACTCTGGTCGTTGGACGTAACCCTTTACTGTAGTAAACGCTCCGTAAAAAAGGTACCTTTAAATTACTGTGACCGACCTCGAGGTCGAGCGGACACGTCTCCTAGGTCAACAATCGTCGCAAATTTTTTTGTTTTTGAACATCAATTAATCACTTTGTTGTGGTGGGTTTTTTATGCAAATCAAAAAAATTATTTGTTTACAACAGTTTAAATCAATTAAGTGATTCATTTTCCGAATTTTTATGCAAATAGGTTATCAAGATGAATATTAATTTATAGTAATTAATAATTATATACCGAGATGGAAATTATTTCATTACTTCTGAGGGGGGTGATTGATTGCCAAGGTGTGAAGCGCCGAGGTCATCCATAGCCTGAAGCTTTCTTCCACCAAGGTTTTACTTAAAATATTATTATCGGCAGTACCTGTAAATCTAAATTGTTTCGCGAAATTGGTTAACATATTTACACTTCCCACCCACAAACTTATTAAAAGTTCGTAACCTGTCCTTTACTAACCTATCGAGAATAATAGTATATGTACGTCAAGGTTGAGAAAAACTATTATAGTCAAGCGTCGAGATTGTATCTCGAGGTATCCGAGGTTTTTCTTAAAAAATTTATAATTTTATATTACTTTAGACTAGAGGAACAAATTGATTTATTATTATTTATCATTTAGCACACTTTTCGCTTACAACTTAATAATTTCGGCCGGCTTCTGCTGGACTGACGAATTTCTGGTTGAAATAACATTTTTTTAAATTTTTTAAGTTTGCCGTGTTTCTTGTTTGATGTATTCTAGGTTTAACTAATGTGTATGTCGCATCCTTGTATAATTTTAAATTTATTTTTATTAAATAATATGATAGTAAAAGTATCCTTAGCGCTGAGCGATTAAATTAAGCCATCCTTAGAAACAGGTAGCAAAACAAAGGCGTTCTTTGGTGGAAAACCACTATTTTGTGCATTTTGAGAAATTATTCAAAATATTGTTTGGAGTAGTACTAGGAAAGAGTTCAGTAACCAGTACTCCGATTTTAAAAATTTTTGGAGCAAATAATTATAAAAAATGGTTTAAAAACAACAATAAAACGAAACATTTGTGAACTAATGCAAATAGAACTTTTTATTTGAAAAACGATATAAAAAAAATACTTGGAAAAATACAAGCCCTTCGCTCCGTTCCGTCGCTACGGACGGTTCGAACCGTGTTGACTAACACTGTACTGATTAATAATATTATCCCTGGAGCCCATCCAACTCGGCAAAGGTATCATGAAGGGGATGAATCTTATTTTTTTTCGTCAAATTTAAGCTAAAAATACGCCTAAAATGGAGGAGTTTCACTGTTTTTTTTTTATTTTTTTATTTGAAAGTAGAGGTCAAACTGAGTCTTCAGATTTTTTTTTAAATTTTTTTGAGCACTCCTAACATGAGAAAAACGTTACCGGAGCTGACGTCTACGGGAGCTGACGTCATACAAAAGAACCAATCAGAATTGTCATGTTGTCATATGACAATTATCATTGGTCAATCATGGCGATCAGCTTAAATACTTTTTCAAACTTTAAATTGTTTTTAAAAATCTAAGAGTGAGTTTTGAGACTAACCAATTATACATACATATAGCATTTTTATCAAAGTTTTATGTTTATATATTATTTCAAAAAATGATTACTAGTGAAACTCCTCCTTTGCACGTTGGTGCAAATACAACTAAAGTAGCAGAGTCGGTCGGCACTTTTCGCGGCTTAGACCAACGCTGGGTATATGAACCGCCAATACAATTAGTCAGTAGAGGCGAATTTCGAACAGAAATTTCAAACTTTAAAATTAATTATTATCTAAATTAATCGATAAACAACATTGCTTCATATCTAAAATGCTTTATTTTAATGTTACCTATGAAATTCCGTTGAGTTTTTTTTAATAAATATAATATCTTCGAGTACCGGTTGATGAACTACATCTGAGTACTTTTCGCCCTTATGGGCGAAAGCAACCTGGGGGCACTTGGACAAAGTTGTGATTTGCTCTTTTTAATTAAAAGCTTTTATTTAACTTGGGAAGACCGTTGTCCGTCGTCCGTGTGGGTCGACCGCTTTGAGGCCATTTTTAAGTAACTTCCCGACGTCCTAGAGATCTGAAATTTGGTACACAGCTTTCAAAGTAACTTAGAATTCTAAATCTCATTTTTAAGGACCGCATTCAGGGTAAAGTTTTTCGTCGTAATGATTTATGCATCTAAAACACATAAATAAAGAAATCTGATAGGATGAACCTATATTAGTTAAAATACATAAGCTGTATTTGAAAAGATATGACTAAAAAATTAGAAAATAAAAAATTAAGTAAAAAATTAAAAATTTAAAAAAAAAACCTTTTATTTAAAATTACAAAAGTGCACTAAAAAGTAGAAAATAATTTTAATAAAAGCTAACAAAGCTTTGTGAAAACATCAATATAAAAGCGCGGGGTTATGAATTTTGTACACCAATAGTTAGCCTGCTTATCCACCTATAAACAGCCCCACGCTTTTATTTTGATGTTTTCACGAAGCTTTGTTTGCTTTTATTAAAATTATTTTCTACTTTTTAGTGCACTTTTGTAATTTTAAATAAAAGGTTTTTTTTTAAAAAATTTAATTTTTTACTTAATTTTTTTTAAATATAATTTTCTAGCGCGCTACGCTTCCATTACCATATTACCGTATCTCATACCGTAAGATTCTGATTCGAATCATAATTTCTGCATTTCGGTGTTTGTCGATTTTTTGGAGTGTATCAAAAACTTTATTGGTATCTGTGGACCCATCGCCGGAGAATTTTATTATTATATAGAATTTTCTATTTTAGAAGATAAAATAATGACGTTATGGCATAACACAACAGAAATTGTATATTACGCCTGTATGACACGATGCATAGTTTGACATAAAATTTACATATAAATAAAAACTAACCAATGAAAAACGTCCGATGGCTACTAATATGCTCTTTCTCTACAGTCCTTTTACCCTACAAATAGGGTGTGGTGAGCCTTTAACTAAGGCTTTTCATGGCAGATTACTTTCGGTGGTTTGCCATTGCCTTCCGAGAGGAGAGGGTCATAATAAAGTTGGATAAATTTTTGTAGCCGGGTTGGGGATCGAACCTAGGGCTTTTAGCCTAGAGTCTTTAACCCGTTCACTTAGCTCACCTCACCTCTCATGCTCTTTCTATTGGTTAGTTATCATTTACATGTAAATTTTATGTAAATTTGTGCATTGTGTCATACAGGCTTTACGGAATCATTGTTCGGCGAATAATAGTTTGGTTTCGGCAAATATTTTTATTAGTTGTGTACTTAGTTTTCTTATATTTAGTTTTTCTAACTGTTGTCGATCATGTAAGTGACACTTACCATGCTAGATAGTACCATGCATAACAATTACTTGATTAATTGTTAAAAATACTATAAAATATATTAGACGGGAGTTATAAGCAGATATTAGATAAGATAATCAGATAAATAATTGATAAACAAATTAACGTTATCGAATTGGCATAAAAACTATTCAAGTATTAGGAGAGTTCTAATATCCAAAGCGTCCATTAGCCTCAACCCGGATGATATTTTCCAAGAGCGCATTTTAGGCTCAATGGTTTGAAAAATGCCTGTTACAGTTTTAAAAGAAATAAGTTTAAGAAAATAAATTTCTAAATGAAATTTTTGAACACTTGACCGAGGATTAAAGGCACCTACTCGATCCTTGAATTTCATCATGCTTTATAAAATAAAATTTTTTATTTACATTAGATACGTACTGTTTGCCCATTTTTATTTTTCCCCACCTCTCTTTACCCACCTGCATGTTGTGGGAGGAAAAGTGGCACTTTAATTACTGAAAATACTTACCTCCGTCAGAAAATGAAAAAAAAAAATTGTATCATCTTTGATTATTATTTACGAATTTAATGTGCCTTAGCACAAAAGGTCACTTGCAAAATTTTCTTTCAGTTAAACAGTATAACTCTTGTCTCGGAACTTGGATGTTACGCCATAGTAACCTAACGAATCGTAGAGGCCGCTTTGATTGGATACGCCCCTGAACTTAATCAAAATTCTGATTTTATAAAATGCTCCTACAGTTTAAAATTGGTGCAAGTTATAACTTACTGCATAATTATACCTTTTCACATCTCCAAGTATTTCAAAATCAAACGATTAAATATTTTTTATTAGTAATAATAAAAATGAGCATTTCAATTAATTAAAAAATTACAATAAATACATATCACAAAATAGAACTCAATAATGGTCATTGTTTTTATTACGAGGTTTGGTCGTTGATTTCACAGTAGTCGGTTCTTTCAACGATTTATAAAATGTCACGTTGCTTTTTACATGTCGAGACCAATAATCCAGCGTTTCTAAGCACGTTTGGTTGAATGGAACGTTGTTTATCCATATCAACACACGCGATTGCAAACTTTGCAATAACTCGCTGGTCAAACAACTAATCGAAGTATCGCTCAAATCTATCAAAGTTAAATTATTCGAAAAAGAAAAGACGCCATCGTTCAAGTTCTTCAGATCGTTGTTGCTGAGACTTAAATCAGTGAGATTTCTTAAACCAAAAAACGCATTCGGATCGATGTTAGTTATTCTATTGTGTGACAGATACAATCTTTCTAGTGTTTCCTGAATATTCTTGAAAGCCCAACTGGGTAAAGAAGACAAATGGTTAAACTTCATTGATAAATATTCCACTCGGGGGCAATTTTCGAACCAGTCCGTATTCCAAGTTGCTAAATTATTCGAATCCAAATTTATTGCTCTCAATCTTGGCATGTCATCAAAAGCTTCTGGTTCGATATTCGAAATGTGATTGTCAGATAAAACAAGCTTTTCGATTGTCAAGGAGTTGAAAACGTTGGTTGGTACGGTGTGTATGTTGTTATCGATTAATTTGATTATTGTTAACGATGGAAGGTTATTGAAGGTTTTCGGTTTTAGGGTATTCACTTGGCTAGATTCGATGTGGAGCGAGTGTAAAAGGGGTAAATGTTCAATAGAATTTTCGTACATAATCGGTACTTTTTGGTCTCGAATTTGAATGGCCACTGCTTCTTCGAGTTCATCAATCGGTTGGATGGATCCTGTCACGTGATGAATCGAAATGACGTTATCCGATTTGGCTTTGGAGAAAAAGTTATAGTCGGTTATTTCACCACTGAGACGCAGGTTTCTGAGAGCCGTAATGGCAGTACTCTCGAAAGTCACTTTTTCACAATGTCCCATTTGAAACTGCCACGAAACAATCACCAATAGCACCAATTTACTCAAAAAATTTACAAACATTTTCACTTGTTTCTGTTTACGATTTACACTGTTAAATAGTTTCTATTGAAATGAAATAATACTATTTTGGTATAATTTATTCGACTATCGTTAACCCATAAGCGCTGATAAGAAGGTCAAGCTGTTTTCGTACTAAATGCATGATAATAATCGTCTCGATATTAAAAAAATCTTCTTTCTTTCTTTAAAAGGTGTAAGTGAAATTTATACGCACCTAATTGGAAATTTTAATATATTTAAATTTACATATTTTTGTTTAAAATATTTGGGGACTGGTAGTTCCCTCACCACAAATTTTTTGAACATTAATTTTTTTTTTTTGGAAAGGACTACATCTTTTTCTTGTATACGAGTCAGTCGCCTAAAGAAATATATCCTGTTTTGATAGAAAATTACATTTTCGAATTTTTATGGCCATGAGAAAATTAAAACGATAACCCTCTCATTATCTCATTCAATAACATTATTGGGAAGGTTGAATTTTATTTTTATTTTAAACACTATTTTTGTAAAGTTTGATTACATTTTCAAAAAAAAAAAATAATAACATAAAAAAGTAAATAAGTCCATCAAATTATTTGATGCTGTCTTTGACAGAATCTAAAGTATTTCTGATTCTTAGCTGCATGCATTCGATTTTCCTGGCGGTCATTTTCAAATTGATTGTGTGACTTCTGGCCCATATTTTCATTACGTTCAAGCATTCACAATTGAGAGGATTCTCGTTGATATCGATCAATTCCGTTGTTTGTAACGTATCCAACAGTTTTTCCGAAAGGCAGGTAATTTTATTTTTATTCAAAATCAAATTTTCCAGCTTTTCGAATCCTTGGAAGGTGTTATCCGGAATGCTCTGGATTTGGTTTTCACCCAAATACAAGTATTGCAGTTCTTTTAACCCACTGAACGCTTTTTCGTCAATTTTGGAAATCTCGTTGTTATCAAACTGCATGTTTGTGTAAATAGGTGTTCCGATGATTCCAAAGTGTTTTCCCTGAAAGTTTTTGAATGCCAGTGCGGGTATTTCGGTTATTTGGTTAAAAGTAACCGATAGCAAGTTTATTTTTGGAGTATTTGTAAACCAATCGGGATTCCAATCTTTCAATTTGTTGTGATCCAAATCGATCCTTTCCAAATTTGGCATGTTGTCAAATGCAGCCGCACTTATGATTGAAATGTTGTTGTGATCCAGGAACAACCTTTTTACCAACAAATTATTGAAAACTCCTTCCGGAATCTCTTGGATGTTGTTGAACGCCAAACTGATTTTGGAAATCGTTGGAAGATTTTTGAATGCGTTTGGTTTTATTTCTTGAATTCCATTGTTATTTAATGTTAACGTGTGCAACCATTCCAAATTACTTACTGCTTCTTCATATAGGATCGGTACGTTTTGATGTTTCACCGAAATTTGAATGGCACCTCTGAGTTGGTCAGTTGCTGTGAGACATCCTGTGAATTTATTTTCAAGTTGTATGTCATCTGGAACGTTGATCATCGTAAAATATTTTGATGCTTTAATTTCGCAATCGACGAATGTCGACTTTTCGCAGCATCGAACGAAGAAAGTTTGGCACAAGATGGCGAAAATTACAAAAAACTTGGACATTTTTGAAGCACTTTTAACTACTTTATAAGCACTGAAGCTGTAGAACTAAAACTTCACTTTTATAATGTTTAGTTTTGCCTTTAATCTTGAAATTCTCGTAATTCGGGTCGCGACCTAAGGTTTTTAAGAAATGAGAAAATTAATTACATTTTTTTCTTTTAATTAATTAGACAAGTTTTAAACAAACTTGCATTTGTTGGGCAATTGCGGATAGCTTACAGCAAATAAATTATATCAACAATTTTCACTTGAACTCGCATCGTAGGTATTATGAATAATATTTACTTTTCTGTTTACTAATTAACTCGTATGATTGATAACTTTTTTTCAAGATAAGGAATAAATTTCTCTGAATATTTGTTTCTAAATCTAATAACAAATAATTCTGTGAAATTGCAGAAATATTTTTATATACAAGTTAATGTTTTATTTTATAATTAACATAAATTATGGTATGTAAAAATACAAATTTGTTTATGCACAGCACACCATGGGAGGCCGCAGGCCGAGCTAAATTTCAGAGCAGTGTTTCAGCGCTATAGTATTTTTTGCTGTCATTTTTACTCCAATAACGCTATAAATTAGCCAGTTTACACCATAACGAAACGCTCATTCAAAAATTGAGAAGCAAAAACCTGTGGCTTCTACCGTCACAGAATACTCTACGAATAGCATCCCAAATTGGAAAAATGATCTCAATATTTATTTATTTAATTTTTGTCAATAAAAAATAATATCCAATATATTGTCGTATTGCAAAATTTACGGTTAAAATCGAGGATGAAAACTTCAGCTCGTACCTAAAATAAGATTACAAATTGCTGATCTAGCTAAAATTATGATTTTGTAAATAACATTTTATAGAGTTAATTTTGACTTGCACAATTTCACAAAATTAAGAGGACTTGGATTTTTACATCAGTAAATGTGTTTTGTGAAGTTGTCCAGTGTCACATTCGAAAAGGCTGTATTTTTTAATATTTTAATTACCTGATTTGAAAAGTGGAAACTTTGCTATAAAATCCAAATTTTGCATGGTGGCGGAAGCGTAATGGTTTGGATTGTCGGGGTAATTTTTGTTGCCAAAATTGAGGGTAATTAAAATAGATCCGTTATGGGTACAAAACAAGTTGAGAAAATTTTATGGAACCGTCCGTCATAATGTAGCAATTGTATAGAAATTTATGTACCTTAACAATCCAAAGTATACAGCAAACTTTCGGAGTTTTTTGTGCTTTTGTCGAAGTAAATACTTTTCTTTTTTAAAGATCTTATCACGTTATAACGTAATGTGTATAATATTCCCAGGTACCTATTGTATTCAATTAAGTATTTTAAGTTTTTGCGTTATTTGTTATTGAAATTTTATTTCAATTCTGTGCATTATGTGCTTCTGGACCCCTCGATTGGTAGGAGTATAGCATTAGAGAATTAGTCTGAAAACGACATTTTAAATAAATTAAGAATATTTAAGCAAAATGTAATAAACCTACTTTACGTAGATCTTCTTCACCTTGACCTCGGTAACGACCATATTATTTTTCTATTAGTATTCATTTTTCTCTTTTTCTTTGTTTTTATTATGTCGTTTAATTTTTCTGCGTTATTCTGACCAACTTCACAAACTAAACTTTTTTAATGTGTACCTACTTAACTTCAAAATGTTACGAATTTTTCAATTGACTGTATAATTTTTTTTTCAGATACCGGAAATTAGCGCTAAAATGGCATCCAGACAAAAATCCAGACAATATGGAAGAAGCTACAAAAAAATTCAAAGAAATTTCAGAAGCATATGAAGTTTTATCTGACGGTTAGTGAGCTTTTCCCAAACTTCCAATTTTTTGCACAATTTTGACCCTGTTTTCTTTTCAATGAGAAAATGTAGCAACTTGTTTTCTATTTCTTTTAGACACAAACCGAAAAAAATACGAGAACCGTTTTTATCAAAGGACATCGAACAGCAAATCTTCGCGTAGTTTTCGAAGTCATTTCGATAATTTTTCTCCTTTCCATCGCAGTGGTAGATAACTTTTTTTGAACTGTGTTTGCTTTGGTTTGAACCGTGTTTTCATAGTTTTAATTAAATTAACATTTTGGTGTTTAAAGGTTGACGTGTTCTCACTAATATTAATTATTTTTATGTCGTTCCTAAGTCAAAAAGTTTGATCAACATTCCAAAGGTTAAAAATCCTTCTTTCCGCAGATTTTACTATACGGAAACTTAGGATGTGTGATCTTTTCGTTTTTTATTCTATAATAAACTACCGAAAAATCAATTTTCAAAAATCACATGTTATTGTTTGATCTTAGTCCCATCTTGTCCCAAAAATAGATAACATTTCTCAAAAATTTAGGAAATTGTAATTTAATTTTCTTGCCCGCTTACAGGGTCTTAAAAGGAAAATTTGGGAACCATCCGACTTAGAAACCTTTAAAGCTCGTCCCGACTGCTGCACCAAGCCTCGTTAAGTATTTGCAAACGTTCAGAACACAATATATCTCTTGGAAATCATAGAACCATCTATTACAGGTTATGGACATGTGAAGAATCGTGTAACGTACAAATGGAATGAGTTTACGTACCTAGTAGAGAAGAATGTGGGATAGAAAAAATCTCTATCCCGAATATTTAGTTGGAACAAGATGTCAAATTTTACACAAGAAAAGTAGTCCCACATTCTTCTCTAGTACCTAGCTCATGTTGCATACAAATTTTAGACGATTTTTCACACGACCATTGTTTGTCGAACGAACGATGAAATGAACATCTGGGCTTAGGCATATTACGCAGCAGTCCGAACGAGTCTTTAAATGCATGATTTTTTCATTAACTTAATCACGCTGTTTAATTAATAATAATATGAATTTATTTTAGAAAAGAAGAGGAGGGTATATGACCAGTATGGAAAAGAAGGATTGATAAATGGAAGTCCACGAGCACGTAGTAGACACGAAGACGACTTTGACATAGGCTTTGGCTTTTTCACATTTAGAGATCCTGAAGATGTGTTCAGAGAATTCTTTGGTGTTGGATCTCCTTTCAATGATCTCTTTGCCGGTAAAACAAAAATTGTTTTAATCGTATGCAGAGTTGAATTTCTTATTTTTTAACACTTTCAGATTTAAATGGCCACTCTGACCGTCGAGGAAGGCGAGTTAATCGTCACTCTCATCCCCAAAACGCAGTCAGCTCTACTATCTTTAGCCCGTTTGGTTTAGGTTTAGGGTTC
Source organism: Rhagonycha fulva (assembly GCA_905340355.1). NCBI lineage: Eukaryota > Metazoa > Arthropoda > Insecta > Coleoptera > Cantharidae > Rhagonycha > Rhagonycha fulva. The sequence goes on from HG996559.1 coordinate 10,859,052, forward strand.
GGTGGCACCCTAATGGAAGATTTCTTTTCCCATTCTCCGGCCGGATTCACATCGTTCAGTACTATGAATAGTTCGTTTTCAAATGGTATTAATGGAGGTGGTGGCGGTCACGGTGGTGGAGGTGCAACTAACGTTAAAAGAACATCTACATCAACCAGATTCGCAAACGGAAAGAAAATTGTCACTAAAAAGTAATAATAATTAAAGTTCTATTTTTTAAAACGGATTCTAATAAATAATATTTAATTTTCAGAGTATTTGAAAACGGAAAAGAGACAGTAATGACATACGAAAATGATGTAATAAAATCCAAGACTGTAAATGGGGTACCTCAAAGCCTCACCTACTAAACAGGCAACCGGTTACTTTGTAAATGTTAATAATATAAACGTTCAAATATGAAATTTATTTTTGTTGTTTTCTTTTGAACTTGTTTTTTTGGAATTGTATACCGGCCAGTTAGTAAATATTGTTAATGAAATAGAAAAAGCAACCAAAAGACTTATAATTTTTATAAAAATCTTATGCGTTACTACCGTGAATAAAGTAATACTGATAACCCTGTTTCTAGAATTTATTAATGTTAGATAACAACAAACTAATGTTGGCCTCCAAATACTACTGTAAATTGTCTGACTACTACTAGAAACATAGTTAATTTTGAGTACCTAATTTTCTTACCTATACTAAAAGTAAGAACCACAACATTGAAAGTGTAATTCATATTGATAATATTCTTTTGATTCAGCATCAAAATTCATTTTGGAAAGCTTATTGTGGTTGTTAAAAACTGCTCAGGACTTTAGAAACGAGGTTAGTTCTTTTTTAGGTGTATTTTTGATAAGTTTAGGGTTAAACGAGAAACTTGAATTTCTTTCTTTTATTTTTAAGATTTTTTGTATCTTTATTATTTTTTTTTGTGATTCATTTACCAAGTATTTTTTGTATAAAATAAGTTAATCGAATTCTGAATTAAATTTGATTTTTAGTGTGAATACAAACAAAAAATAAACTAATCGGACTATGTTTTGTGGACAAGAGAAATTAGATTTAAGTTTCATAATTATTATAATGCACACCGAAGATGTAAATGTTTATTGCAAATTATAAAAATTAATGTGTGCTTAGATTAAATGTACCTACTTTACAAAATTAAAGTCTATATTACATTATACCTACTGTTGTATATTTTGTTCACTATAATCATATCTTAACAAAGTCCATACCAGGCCTAGGTAGGTAAAATGTAGAACTAATTTTTTAGATCACCAAGCATCATAGAGAACCAAAAGTTAACTGAAGATTTTTCAAATAAAGGATTTGTTCAGTTAAGACCGTTCCAGTTTAATGGTCAATTCACTGTTAAAGTGAACATTTTAACACAGAAAATGCATTTGATCACGTAGTTATTTCACAGTAATCAAAACAAATATAATTTAATAAATAAATGACCAGACTATAGAAAAATACACAAATAAAATTGCTAGTTGCTTACGAGATTATTTTTTTACGTTATTTTTTCAATAAAATTTCAATGTTAGTGTTGTACATTTTTTTGTAGTCGAGTCTTTTATTTATTAAATTATATTTATTATTGGTAATTTTTTAAGTTTTATTGAAATGGTTTAGAATTTCAGTAGTAATCTCTCTAGTTCAATCATGCGCGTCGCAGTGTAGCTTAATAATATAACCTATGCTACTGACCATTAAAGAACTACGAAAATTAATCTACGAATCAATAAAATTTTCTTCAAAACAGTTTAATATTTTTGAAATAATCTCGTTAATCCATTCCTGCGCGTTACAGTAGCGTAATGTTATATGCGTTCAACCCCCCACCCTCTCGATCAGTCGCTAACTATGGTTAGCATATGGCCTTTGGCCTATGTTGGCTAGTAATCTAGCTAATTAAACCTCATTTACACGAATTTTTCTGGGGCAGTAAAATTTTGATAATATCCTCAATGTGTCCCAAAAAAATAAATTCTCAAATGCAGCAAATTTTGGCAATATTTGGTTCATCTGGAAGAAAATTGACCAGCAAATAGGCAAAATTCGGCCAAGTTGAATTGGTTGCGGCCCTAAGTAAAATGGATTTTACCTTGTAAACTTCCCAAAATGTCGCCAAATAACTTATAGTTATAACGTCGCAAAGTCGCTCAAAAACGCAAACAAATTCTTATAAAATGGTACACAAGATCTGGCTGTGCTAGTTCAAAATTCGTAGAATAATTGATTTAATTTTTTGGTTCAAAACTAATTTCAACTTTTTTTTTTAACTTGATGCCTTTTTATGTCGAATTTTGATATTTAGAATGCGAAAATTGCAACACCTCATTTGCACTGTAAAACGAAGACTAGAGTCGGCTGAATTATATAGGAGCCGTTCCTTCTACAAAATCACTAATATCAAGAAAGAGTTGGTTAGCCTGATTAAAATTTGCAAGATACCATTTAAACTAGAGAATAAAAGAGTGAACTAAAATTCTTTGGAGTGACGAGAGCAAGTTTAATTTGTTTTTCTTTGATGGTACAATATACATTTGACGTTCAGTAAACAAAAGACATGACATAAAATATCAAGTCCCTACAACAAAACAGTGGCGGAAATGCTATGTTGTGGAGTTGCTTTTCCCGTGATGGCGTTAGATCTCTACCTTTAATTGGTGGTATTATGAATTGGTACATGTTTGCGGACATATTGAGAGATCATAATATAATATGCTAGCACACAGTAAAAATAAAATCCTACACAGACGGACATTCCAACAAGATAGCGATCCAAAACACACTTCAAAGCATGTAATAGAATGCATGAACAATAAGGTAAGAATTTGACTGTTTGAATAGTCTAGTCAGTCTTTAGATCTAAATTCGATAAAGCATTTGTAGGAGGAACTTGAACGTCATATAAGAAGTGACACATTCCGAAATAGAATTTAGTTGCGGCAAACTTTACATTTTACAAAGGAAATGGAGAAAATTACCATTTGAACGTTAAGCGAAGCTAGATGGCCAAGGTGCAGAGCTGTTATCAATATAACAAAATAAAAAACTGTCAGCAAAAACGACGCGCTTAAATTAATTAACGAGATTCCAATGATTTCATTTACGATTATTGTTATAAGGTCGTCGGCTGAGTATTGGTTTGTTCCATGTCCATTTCGTAAAAATGAAAAATTCTTATTTTACCAATGTTCCTGTATAGTTAATTGTACCATATCCGTTTATATAAATATATAAAATGAAAATATGAACATCATACTTGAATTTTATATTTTCATATCAACGAATATAGTACAATTAGTTACTCAGGAACCTTTTTAGCATAAGAACTTTTCATTTTTACGAAATGGACATGGAACAAACCAATACTCAGCCGACGAGGTGTTTAACTCTTTGCAAAGAAAAACTAGAACATCTGAATTTTTCATAAATGAGCTAATAAGGAGAAAGTCATTCATATTTTTTTCACAAATCAGGCAAAAGATAGAACTAAAACGCAGTTACTACCAGAACATGGGTCCAAAAGTCAAAACTATTCTAGTTAAATCAAAATGATTGGTCATCTTAATTATTCGATTAACCAAAGATAACAACTTATTACCGCACTTTTCCCTACTACCGCCTGTAAGTTTGCTTATAGTTTTAATAGATAAATCAGTGAAATTTTCTCTTTATTTGTAAATTTGACAACCGAAGCTAAATATAAATAAACAAGCATCATGTTAAAATTGTTAAAAAAACTACCCGTGTCCGCTTGGCTTTATGCTACGAACGTCGGTGTCAAAAGTTTGAGAACCTCTGACTGCCTTTTCTGTCATGGGTTCAACCTGTTAGCCAGCGTTAACATAAGGAAAACCTTTTTTCATATATTCAAATAAATAATGACAACTGTAACTAATAAATTTTATGATAGTGTGGATACAAAATATAAGTTAGCAAAATGAAACTGGTTTATAAAAATGTCGACAAAGACGGCGAGGGGTACGTAAACTTTAGTCTCGAAATTTTAGGTTATGGTCGCAATAAACTAATCGCTTTATCTTTCGTCATGACAGCACCGTGGGACTTATCCCCGAAGAGCCGGAGGATATGTGGCACACTTACAATCTTATATCGGAAGGAGATTTTGTGCGTAGCACCACCATACGGAAGGTCCAATCTGAATCGGCTACTGGCTCTTCGACGTCAAATCGTATTCGAACCACCCTAACAATTTGTGTCGAAACCATAGATTTCGATACTCAGGCTTGCGTTTTACGTTTAAAAGGTCGCAATGTTGAAGAAAATCTTTATGTTAAGATGGGTGCTTATCATACTTTGGATTTGGAATTGAATAGGAAGTTCTCATTAAAAAAAACAGAATGGGATTGTATAGCTTTGGAACGTGTCGATATGGCTTGCGATCCTACACAAAATGCCGACGTTGCAGCCGTAATTATGCAAGAGGGGTTGGCACATGTGTGTTTGATTACTTCGAGTATGACCCTTATCAGGGCTAAGATTGACGTCACGATTCCTAGGAAGAGGAAAGGGTTTGTGCAACAACACGAAAAAGTAACTAGTGCATACAACATGTTATAACTTGAAACTAAAATTTGTTTTTGTAGGGTTTAAATAAATTTTATGATAATGTAATGCAGGCAATTTTACGTCACATTGATTTTGATATAGTCAAGTGTATTTTAATCGCTTCTCCGGGGTTTGTAAAGAATCAGTTTTACGAGTATATGTTTCAGTATGCAATCAAAACCGATAATAAAATGCTGCTTGAAAATAAATCTAAGTTTATATTGGTGCATTCGTCTTCCGGTTTTAAGCATTCGCTTAAAGGTAATTTTGTTTTTGTGTTTTTTGGAATGAAGTACAAGTTTATTTTTTTTAGAAATCCTACAAGACCCATCGGTCGTGAATAAAATGTCGGATACCAAAGCAGCAGGAGAGGTAAAGGCATTAGAACAATTTTATACCACCCTCAAATGTGAATCTGCAAAAGCCGTTTATGGAAAAAATCACGTGGTTAAGGCCTGCGAAGCACAAGCAATTGAAACTTTGCTTATATCTGATAATTTGTTTAGGTGATTATTATAAAAATATTTACACGGTTGTAATATTTTTGTTAGTTTTAAGTAATAATTGATTTTTTTGTAGGTGCTCGGAAGTATCTTTAAGGAAAGAGTACGTCAAGTTAGTCGATATGGTGAGAGAGGCAGGAGGTGAAGTTAAATTATTTTCAAGCATGCATATCTCAGGGGAACGTAAGTAATTTTTTAAACGATCAGGAAAATATGCCTATGTAATTAATTAGCATTTCATATCGTCCCCCTTATGCCATAACCACGAATGTGAATATTAATAATTTTTTAGAAGAGCGCAATTAAAGCTTTAAACATACGTATGTAATTTAAAATTAATCAAATTAATGAGTAGATAATACGAAACACAGTGTAAAGAAAAGGTTTCAACAAGTTAATTTGATTAATTTTAAAATATGAATGTATATTTAAAGCTTTAATTGCGCTCTTCTCAAAATTTGTAATTTGCATATTCGTGATTATGGCATAAGGGGGACGATATGAAATCAGCAAAGCCAGCATATTTTAGATTTTGCTCAAACTTTGTGGGAATGTTTCTTACTTACAGTTTCAAAGACCAAAATCTATAAAAATTTAATTTTTGCACGTGTCACTTCCGGTCTACACAAAATAAAGCAATTAAATAGCCTTATTTTTGTGATTTTACCTGTAAAAACTTAATTTTATAGATTTTTTCTAGAAAAGTCTAATGATTCTCAGATATCGAAGTGCACATATTGTAAGAGAACAAAGAATTAAAATTGACTTGTTCAGTCGACTTGTTATCAAAAAATGGGTGAATGTAAAGTGGGCCAATGGTAAAGTGGGCCAAATTTTGAAAATGGTAAACTGGGCTAAAAGCAAATTTCACTAAAATTTTATTAAAATTTTGAAAATAGTAAACTGGGTCAAAAGCAAATTTTACTAAAATTTTGAAAATGGCAAACTGGGCCAAAGTTTAATTTCCTATAGAAATAGTGGAAGATTTATGTTTATATGTAGTTTAGTGGTGTGCCGGTGTGAATTTTTTTTTGTTATTAATTAAAAAAAAATATCAGAAACTAACTGTAACCTACCGACAGATCTACATCCGCGCGCCCGATCTACCTTTTCGCGCAGATTTGTTTGTTTTCAGCTTATTTAGTTTAATTTCCTATAGAAATAGTGGAAGATTTATGTTTATAGTTTACAATTTAGGAAAAAAATTTACGGATAGTAAAATTAATATCTTTGGGTTGACTTCCGACTTTTACGGAATACATTTCAACAAAACATGAAATTTATAAATTACCTATTTTATTTTTAATATTTATTAATACACATTAATACAACATATTAATACATATTAATACAACAAGGAACGAATTATATTCAAAGTAACCGAAGAGTACTGTAAAAAGAGACCGTCTTTAGAAACTCCAACCGCGATATTTCTTGTTTACTGTATTTTTGCAGCAGTTTCTCAACAAGTGACTGCCTTAGTTTACAATTAGAGTTTCGAATCGGCGAATGATGAAGACTGTTCAAAGCTACATATACTTTGTTTTGTTCCTGTTTAAGAGCATCAGCAAATTTGTAAATATTGGGGTGACCAGAATTAAAATTTTGTTTAAATGCTGCATGAAATGATTCGCAAGCATTAGTCGTCGAAATTATGTCTGCAGAAGCCTTAGCCTAAACCACCGGAGAAAACACAGCTGACCCTACCACATAGTAAATGAATAAATACTCACAGAACTTGTCGAGATTCGCATTATTCGGTTTGGTTTCTGTTAAATCATTGTAACCTCCCAAAACGTTGTCTGCTGCCAAAAACTTTAAACCAAAGAAATACCGTAACCATGTGCCAACTTCGGAACCAACATTTTGGTAGTCTGAAGTCAAGCCGTATCTCTGGAGAGCTCGGTACCACGCCTGTCTAAGATGAAACCTGCAACCTTCAACATTTGCTTCCGGCTACTGAGTAGTACACGCATTTCTCATCGCAACCTCAAAATCAGTAACAATTCTGGGTATTTGAAACAGTTGAAAACTTTCGAGGAAACTGTCGTCAATCAAGGAAGAACAACCTAGACTACATATTTCTTTAAAACAATTAAGATACGTAGCTTGTTTTTCATTCGATAACAAACAGCGGAACATAATAGCCATTAAAAAGGCCATGGATGGTAAATAATTGATAAAAAAACTTCGCACAATATTCAAATGTACCATCCATGTAGATGGCTTCAGCCGCCGTCAAAGCAGGAAGTGCTTTGTAGTGCAGGAAAATATGACAATGTTTGAATCAGGATTGTTGAGTGTAAGAAAATTTTCTTCTTGGCCGGTTTTCACTTCTATTGCTGTCAACTTCTTATGCACCTCTGCAATATTGGTACTTCACGCTATGTAAATCATTACGACAAAAAATTTCACCTTGAATGCGGTCCTTAAAAATGAAATTTAGAAATCTATGTTTCTCACTTAGTCGTACGGGGGACCCTTCGTACGCAATGTTAACGTACAGTTAATACTTTTTCGCGTGGATCCTCCTCGTGCCGTGGTGGTTTTTATAAAAATTGACCCTACGCTACGCTTCGGTCGCTCTGGGCCATTTTTATAAAAACTACCCTTATTATAAACATACCCCTAGGCCCGTGGGTTAAGGAAAAGGTGGATCATTGAGAGGTGAAACTTGTTTTCGCGTGGATCCTCCTGGTGCCATGGTGGTTTTTATAAAATTGAAAAAATTTTATTTCTAATTTCAATTCAGCGCTTACTTAAAAAATTCTGATTTTGGCCCAGTTTACCATTTTCAAAATTTTAATAAAATTTGCTTTTGGCCCAGTTTACAATTTTCAAAATTTGGGTAAAAATTACTTTTGACCCAGTTTACCATTTTCAAAATTTTAGTAAAAATTACTTTTGGCCCAGTTTACTACTTTCAGGTAGTTGTTTGGCCCAGTTTACATTACCCTTAGTAGACAGGCGCGTAGGGGGAGGGGTTGCTCTCTCAATCTTAGAGACAAAACGTATTGGAAAAATACAAGCACTAACCCTATTATCGAACCAATCAAGTACAAATGGATTTATTTACTATAGAAAATGTGATATAGATCTATGCAGATAAAAACTTTTTGTGTGCTTTGACGAATTCTATAAATTCCTTGCAAAACTAATTATATCCTAACCAAACCTAACAACATCAGCCACCTATGCATAGGGTCGCCCCATTAAAAGTAAATTATACAGACGCCCATGGAACCATTCAAATGAAATAATAATTTAACACTGAATAAAACTAATTAAATAATAACTTAATAAGTAATAACCTACTCAAGTGTAGATTAAGACCACGCCTTAGAAATCAAAATATAAAGCCGCTGATTCTCATGGGTCTGATTACAAGAGATTATACGACTGTAGGAGGAATTTACAAACGCTGAAAACAATATTGTAAAAATTGTTTTATTTTTATGAATACCACCGTAAAAAATGCGTTTCTTTTAATCAACATTATTAATGTATCAATGGTTTTTGAAAAAAATCACCTTGAATAAATTTTTTTGCTTATTTATACTTTCTAAAATATTAAAAAAAGAGAGTAATCAAGTTAAGAGGGGCATTTTTTTCAGGGCCCTTTTAATTTAATCAACAGATGGCGCCTACTTAAATATTTTTATAAAATAAGAGGAATTTGCTATATTTAAAATATAGCAAATTCGTTGAGATAATACTATTCTATAAACAATATTCTTGATCTTAAGCTATATTGAGATCGTATTGAGTATGTCAAAACACACTCACTTACAAGAAAAGATAATTAAACTTTAATTATGAATTGTGTTTTTATAAATAAATATTACGAACTCAAAATAGCTTAAGATCAAGAATATTGTTTATAGAATAGTATTATCTCAACGAATTTGCTATATTTTAAATATAGCAAATTCCTCTTATTTTATAAAAATATTTAAGTAGGCGCCATCTGTTGATTAAATTAAAAGGGCCCTGAAAAAAATGCCCCTCTTAATCACGATAAAAGGAATGCATGTAAAAACTTTTGAATATCATAGATGATTGTTCAAATATTTAAATAGATAAATTATTAACTCGTTGATATTAAATTATATTAAAACTTTAAAATATCGAGTTATTATTAAAATTAAAAATATAACGATTTATTAAGCTTTCAAAAGATCTGTATATCTTATTCTGATGAATCGTTTGAAAGCTTAATAAATCGTTATATTTTTAATTTTAATAATAACTCGATATTTTGAAGTTTTAATATAATTTGATTGTTAAAATAACATATCACATCAATTTTCTAATTAAAAATCAGTAAATTATTATTCATGTTATACATTTTTAACAATACAACCATCCATGCGGTGAAGGGTTTTCGCATTTCAAATAAGGCAACTATAACTACATATTTTCAATTTTTTTTTTTACTTTTTTCTTTATTTACTTTAAATACTTATATTTTCAATATTTGAAATATTTATGTTTCACTTACTTCAAATACAAATAATTTCCATTCATTGGAGGTATCCATTATGAAAGATTTCATTGTATTTTGCAACTTTTTCTAAAAAATTCCACGTTTTTGTTGCACCCCTTTTTTCATTTCTATTTCCCTTTTAAATATTTCTATACTTTTTGTATAGTGCAAAATTTCAGCTTTTCAATTTAATTCCTGTTGACTTTAGGAGGTAAAAACAGTTTTTTCACATTTCTTTATTTTTTTTGTACTAAAAAGTATCCACAAAATCTAAAAAATATGTAGAAAGGTCAAAAACTAATTTTTTGGGTTTCCTTTGCAATTAAATTTAACAAATTAGAAATTGATCATCTTTTAAAAAAAATTATTTAAGTATGTTCGAATCTTCGTACTACTTTAAGAAAATGCAACAAATTCTGCTTTGGAATTCCTACAACTTAAAAAAAATCTGGATTAATATTAGCAATAGTTGGTAATAAGGTCGTGGTTTAGTTGTCATCGAGTTTACCTAGTAAACCGTAGATCATGGGTTTGGCTTCCGAAACCGCAACATTTTTTTTTTTCAAACAATTTGTTATGATGATTTCAAGCAGAGTTACTAAATATAATAAAAGAGATAACATAATCATTGTACAATTACATAAAATTTTAAAATATAATTAATTCAGATAATAAATTATAGCATTCTTAAAACTTAACAAGTTTGAAAAAAAAAATTGCTGTTTCATGAACCGAACCCATGATGTACGGTTTATCGGGCAAGCTATGATAACTATTAAGCGGGCCGCACTCACTCAGACTTAACTAATAGGTTAATTATATACTTACTTAAGTAATAAAATAAATGTACTTAATGTAAACTTGCACATACAAAAGCATAAATTGACATAACACACTTTTATTTGAAAATCAATGTTGAGTAAGTAAAAAATTGTATTAGACTGAATTTACACACTCGAAATGTGGATATTTATATGATTTATGGATTTCTGTAGAAAATTGTGTGTGCAATGTGTCGATCTTGGAAGTATCAATTATTAGTAAATTGATAAATGATAAATAAACATGGCATAAAATTGTTTAGTAATTAAGTACCAAGGCAAACAAAAATCGTATAAATTTGGTAATTTAAAGATGATTTCAGTTCATAATATTGATAATTAAACTTGTGATTAATTAATATGTAAAGTATACCTCTAGTTAAATACCACTCTTGTAGACTGAGGTTTTTTTTCTAATTTAAAAAAAAAGCTGCTAACTGTACAAACATCAGAAAAGATGATCCGAAAGGATAGAACAAATCATAATTTTTCTAATTAATAACTACGTATTTTTTTGTATTTCAGAATTAGACCAATTAACCGGCGTTGCAGCTATTTTACGTTTTCCGATGCCGGAATTGGATGAAGATGATGAAGAAAGTAGCGATGAAAATGATTAAGTAATTCATTTTTATATTATATTTTTTAATATAATTGTTTTAGCCGGTTTATTGTTGACGTTTTTAGTTAAATCAAATATTACAAAAAAAAAGTGAAATTAGTTAATTTATAATTATTAAATTATCATTTTATTTTTATAATAAATTGTAAAAGTAGCTCTTAGATACAGTTTTTATAAATATTTACATGTGTCTTATAATGAATTAAAATTTGCTATATTTAAAAAATAAAAAGAATACTCCACAGTTTCACAAAATTTTATTTGCCTAAAGGTCCGTGCTTTAGAAATTATAAGTTGGTCACTATGTTAAATGGGAAAGCACCAGAAGAACTGTCAGCTGTTCGTGAGTTGTACATTTGACATGCGCGCTAGTTGTAACTTTAATTTTTACGTTTTTAGAATTTTATAAATTAAAAAAATATTAATTTATTGCTTGTTAAGTTAATTTGTGTTGTTTATGTAATTCTCTTATTTCGTGTTGTTAAGTGGTAAGTATTCATTTTATTCAACCTTTTCTTCCATAAAATCTTGTTGAAAATATTATTTGCTTTCGTTATCAAAATTTTTATAATTTGTTTAGGTCTACTTGTTGCTAATGTGACCTAATTTATAAATTATATGTAAATAATTGCATTACTTTTTGCTGTGAATTTTAAATATTTTAGGTTATGTTGCTGACCGTTTTTAACAGGTTGTTTTCCTAATTTGATTTTCATAAACAAACCTGGCACTTTCGGTAAAAGTATAAGTTACTTTCTCCTTTTAATTTAATCTATTGGTGCTGAATCGATAAAATTTAATATATTAAAAATTAGAAAATTCCGGGTTAAGTGCATCTGACATAATTTTTGTATGAATCAACTTTAAAAATATCAAACACCCACACCTACGTAAGAATTTTAACTGTCGAAATTATATCTTTATATTGCTTTATTGTTTTATAAATTTGAAAGCAAATTGGGTTCAAATTGTACGTACAATCGAATATATTCCTGTAACTTAGAAAATATATTATACAGTAGCTCACAAAATTATTCGTACACTTAAGAAATCTTCTGTATGTACTTAAATAATGTAAATTTTAATGCCAAAAATAATTCCTATAATACTTGAAAAGAAAGTCCGAAAAAATGTCTTAAAATCAATTAATTATTATATGTTTGTGGGATATCCATGTGATATTTTTTATGACCATCGGTAACTTTGTATAGAATCAATTACCTTTTGAGTGGTGACCCACTTTTTTATTTTTAATCTAAAAAAATTAATTCCTAATTATTTTTTCATCATCAGTAAAAATATTTTTTTATAGATTTGAATAGTATTATAATATTCTTGTAGATCAAGTTTCTATAGACAACCCAAATAACAGTACACTAGGTGCAATGACAAAATTATGACCTACAACCCACATTGCAAATACTTTTTTTTCCAGTGTTTATATAATTAAATTGAAATAGTATCTACAGTAGAATTTCGATTATTCGGATTCTTAGTTATTCAAGGTTCTACATTTGATATTTGATGAATCGAAGGATTTATTGATAGAACGTAATAAGCCCCACATTTTCCAAAATTAGTCAAGCATGAAATCATATCGAGCAGTAGTATAAGAAGCCTCCCTAAAAATATTTCAATCTTTACTTGAAAAATAGCACTAGTGATAAATGAATAAGCTTTCTGCTTTATCAAATACAGTGTGTTCACCGATAGTGGTAACAGTGAATAATTTTTAAATCTTACTAGATACAAAAAAAAGTTTAAATAGTTTTTTATTCAACTCTAAATTTTCTATAGGAAACTGCCAAGGTATATTTTTTTATACTTTAAATTCAACCGGAAGTCAACATTAAATTTTTTTTTCAAATAGAAACATGTCATTTTTTTAACATTTTCGCAATCTGCAATTTTTTTTTCTATAAATACCTATAAAATTTTCATAAGGTTACATAAGAAAATGTAAAAAAAGAAATGTAAAATTTAAACAAGCAGAGTAGTAACTAGAGTAGTATTACCTCTTAATCCGGCTCTCCGATTTTGATTAAAACCTATATTATTTAAATAAATTATATGGAAATAATAATCTTCACCCACTATTTTTGTAAACAATTCATAATTTTACATAATTTAATAATTGGTGTGACCACCTTCCTTTCTCATAACATCAAATAAACGATCTGGCATCGATAATAACAATTTTCTAAAGTTTTTTTGATAAATTTTTAATGTAATGAGTTTAATAGGCGTCTGAAGCTAATTTAAAAATAAAAAGGGGAGCGAATTAAATTAAGGGGTATCACCACTGCAACAGCCTTAAAAAGCGCTTTTTGATGATGTTTGTGGTGGAAGTAAAGGTGATATTCGAGAGAGCTATTAAAATTAATTTACATATTAAAAAGAATGGCGACACCGGAACTATTCTTACTAGGCATATTGAATTTGAGGTGGTCTGCGGCACGCTGTTGAAATGTGTTATACCGGGTGTTGAATGAGGCGAACATAGGATATTAACGTGTAAAAACTTATTTTTGCAAATTCCTGCTTCCCTAATTATTTTAGAGAAAAATTGAAAGACAGAAATATAACATAGAAATATAAACTACGAGTGATAAGAGCATTAAATTTTATCTAGGTTTTACCTAAAAGGTCAAAAAATGCTTTTGAAATTGTTAAAATTTTTATTTATCAGACTGGCCATGTAAGTTTCCAAGGTAATATTCCATTTTATGAAATTAAAATTTAATAATGTGCAAAACTGTAAACAACGTTCAATTGATTTTTATTATTTATCAAAAATAATTACCTTGGAAACTTACATGGCCAGTCTGATAAATCAAAATTTTAAGAATTTTAAAAGAATTTTTTTACCTTCTAAGTAAAAGCTAGATAAAATTTAATGCTCTTATCATTCGCAGTTTATATTTGTACATTATATTTGTGTCTTTCAATTTTTCTCTAAAATAATTAGGGAAGCAGGAATTTGCATAAATAAATTTTTACACGTTAATATCCTATGTTTGCCTAACTCACCACCCGGTAGATAGATTTGAAAAAATGAAAAATTCGACTGTTTAAAAATTTTTGGCATTAATCTGCCTTCCGAGGACTATAAAGCTCCCTTTCCATGTTCAAATATTCTTCTTCATTTTTTTCTTTGAAGATTTTATGCTAGAGCGTGCTTCTTTCGCCACATCTTTCAAAGACAGACTTTCCGGTCCAGGTATACTTTTGTGTCATTCATTGTTACTTTCAAAAGATAAGACGTTAGGCTCAAAGCATCTATTCAGCCCATAACAAAAATTGATTTTGTGAAAAATTTACAGTGGTGATACTCCTTAAATTGCGTAGACTACTTTAGAAATGTATAAATAATTTGTATATAAAATTTTCCTTTTAAATAATTGCATTTAGTTATTATTTTACACCATATATAGTTTGCTTTCATTTAAGATTACCCAAGAAAATTGCTAAATTCTAGATAATTGGTGACGAAGAATTATTAAGGGGTTTTGCCACTGTGAAAGCCTGAAAATGAACCATCATTTGCATAATTTTTTTAGATTGGAAAAAAAGTTTTATTTACAAAACAAAGTATACCACTTGTTTGCATATGTTTTAAGGTACAAATATGTATTTAAAAAAAAACAAATTTACAAAAAGTAGCGGCACAGTGCAGCTTTTAAGAATACATCTTTTTAAAAAAGGTCGTTGGGGCTTGCAGTATAACTTGAGTGAATTTGATCTTACAATAAAAATAAAAAATTTGCTCAATCTACATATAAATAGCTAGAGAATAACGTACGGAATTTTAAAAATATTAATTTTTGAAAAAATAGCAAGCTTTTGAAGAAAAAATTTGATTTTTGCGCAAAAACTTAACAGAAATTTGTTAATATTTTACAATTTTTAATATTTTGCAAAATCCGTAGGTACATCATTCTCTTCAAAATCTCATACAAAAGTTACAGTTAAAATTTGAATTTAATCGGACAAAAATTGGTTGAGTTATGTTGCAAGCCAATTGGAGTTTTGTAGTTTCGAGAAAAACGCGATTGAAAATTTTAGTATACGTATAACGCAGTTAGTCCACTCGCACTAAATAATATTATGTAACTTGCTCAATTTTCAAAATTTTAACTTGAAATTTTTTTCAAGCATTCTTAAATATGTATATTTCAACAAAATAAGAAAAGCACAATTTCATTTAAGTTTACAGTGGCAAAACCCCTTAAATTATTAATTTATTACCTGTCATTAGTTTTTTCGCTTTTTGCATATTAATAATAATAATTAAATTAATAATAATATTTTAAAATATGTCGAGTTAACACAAAACACATAAATCAATTGAAATTGTATTTGTTAGTTTAATATTTAAATAAATCTTGAATAATTAAACTTATCATAATTGGGTAACCTTAAATGCAAGTAACCAAAGTATTGTATAAAATTTTATTAAATTACTTTTAATCAACAAGGGTATTCACACTCGCTTGTGTATTTGTGTTGCATTTCTACACCTGTAGAAATGACATGACAGTGTGAATACACAATGTTTTCAGACATTATTTTATTTTTAACCCTTGAAGTTCTAGCAGTTTTCTGGCGATCTTCCGAAATTCAAGATTTCTAAAATTTTTAGTTCCTATGTTTCTATAAAATAATTTCTGTACATAACTAAATTTTTAAGTTAAGTTTTTATTAAGCGCAATATCTTTGATTTAATTAATTTATAATTAATTCTAATTTTATTTGGGGGATTCCTTAAATTTATTATACTTTTTGAGATATTTGATTTTGAAAACGAAGAAAAAGAGACGGTCATTATCTGCAGCTAACGCGATCAGTGAGGAAAATTTATAGTGAGGCTGAAAAGGAGTAGCGAAAAAAAATGGAGTTGACAAAATGATTAAACACTGAAATACAAAATATTGGAGCTCAATCACAGTCTATTGATACATCCGTCGATGAGATGGCAAAAAATTTCAGTGAGTTGGGTAATGAATATCTGACCAGCGAAGAAAAGAAGAAGAAACCATGGAAGACAAGGCAAAGCCAAGAACGAAGATAGTAATTATGGGGATATACAAATAGAAATAAGAGAAGTGGGTAGCTGCACAATGCTTGGAAATAGAATTGCTAGAAGAACATTTCCTAAAGAAGAACATAAAGAAGAAAAGTATTCATCTGCCTTTGGGGGCGATTTCTCGCTTTCAGGACACAAGAGTGCCCTTCCGATAAAATATCTGTTAGCCATTAGAGTTTAATGCTGTAGCGTTTACTATCTCTTACTATTTGGAAGTGTAGATCGGAATTTCCACATAATCGAGTTTAAGACCCTGTGGCATTTCTCAAACTCTCCATGTCTTTAGGGGAAGTATAATATAAATACAAATAAAAATATAAAAAAAAAAAGAAAACGTTATGGGGCCATTTCCCAATCAAAATCTACTCCTTAAAATAATCTTAATGCATGCAACGATCCGAACCACACTGCAAAGTCTGTAAAATTTTGGATTCAGGAAAATATGATAAAGGTGCTTGAATGGCCACTCCAAAATCTCGATCTAAATGATGTGATCGAGAACCGATGGAACGATAGTTCAAGAAAAGTCTTTTTCATGATCAAACCTTTTCTTACGTTCAATGAATTTTTATTTTGTTTTTATAGTTTTTAAATCAAATTGAATGCCCCATTTAAAATTTTTGAATTTCATAAATTTTATTAATTGTGACTATAGTATAAGTTAGCTATTTCGGAAACATTTTCATATTTATTCATATCATCTTTATTTTCGCTACTAACAGTAGATCATTATTACCATAATATAATTATTGTATTATCAATCAAACTATACAATTTATTACGCTTGTCATTCAGGAATATTATCACAAATTAAATATTTTTAAAATACCAAGTTCTATACCGCTTCGCTAACTTGGGCGGCGGAAAAATTAAAAAAAAAAAATAAATACAATTTTTGCTTTATTTTGCCCACGTTAAACCAAAGTCAAATTATCCAAAACATATTCAACATCTTATCGCGGTGTGCGACTAATTATTTAAAATCAATTAAAAGTTAACTTACAAATTCGAAATTTTTCAAAATTAAAACAATACATTTTTATAAATTGTTGCAAAAAAATTTACCATGTTTAAATTTAATAAATGAAGCTTCATCCATGATATAATCGACATAACTTCACTCATTCTTGACGTATCCTAAATTAGGATCATTACTTTCGCAACGTACTGTCTGATTCATGCATGCCTCACGTTGACACACAAACAAAATTTAACATACCTATTATATGAGAGACTGCGATATTCTATTTAACGTGTAATCCCATCACAGCATAAAAAACAAATCCGAAATTAAATGCAAAATTAAAAATTACCTTAATGAGTGACCGCAGATAAAGTTTTTTGTATCTTCTAACTTATGATTGATGCTCAATTGTATAACATAAATTTTATTACAAATAAAAACGTCTGAAGAAGATGTCGAAAAACTTAATTAAATTGCATTTTATTATGCTTAATTAGTTTTTTAATTTGAAAGTTAAAACGATTAACTTGTTAATTACTGATTTAACAATTCGAGCGCGAAATGGATATGGAAATTCAAATTAATAAAGTGCTACTTGGGTTATATTGCGAAAATACAACTTAAGATTTCTTCATTAAAATGCCTATGGAAATTTAGGTTTTCTAGGATCAAAGAATTTTTAACCGATCGTTTTATTAATACCTACAATTTGGAAATATTCCAATTGGCATTAGATTAGTTTGTAGTTTTGATAAGAATGCTTGACGTTCGTAGTAAGTACATACTACTTTTTGTATGTTTTTTTAACGTTTTCAGTGAAGAAAATTGCTTACATGAACCCATAAGCATGAAATACGCAGTTTTAATTAAAACATTAAAATAATAGGTTTACAATAATTGAAAATCATTAAACTTTTATGTAATGTTGGTTGGTTTGCTTCGTTACTTAGGCAACACATTATCCAAATGTGTATTACGTGTTGGCTAGTGGCCACTGAAAACTAAACCAAATGAAACGGCCAATCTTGGTTTCTCTTAAAAAAAAAAGTTTTAATAATTTTTCCTTTTTTTTGGCATTTACTGTGAAGTCTAATAATTTTTGTTTTGTTTCAGATGTGATGTTAATCAGTTAAAGAATAATCGGTGTGCCTTATCCGAATAAGAGTTATCATGTTTTTATTTTGTGCAATCTCAATTGGTTAGGCTTTCCATACCCAATTCCTAATATACTTTTCAAAATTTGTAATATTTGGGCAAACATTTCCCTATTTAAGATTTGCCAATGTTATGTAGGTTGAAGTTCTTTAAATAGTAATTAAAACATAAGGAATTACAATACTACGATCATTGTAATTATTTTATTACCTTGAAACGATTTTACATTTGTCGTCATTTGTATCAATTTTCTCATTTAATAAACATGTTTTTTATTTCACCCACATAATTGGTTAATCCGATTAATGTCAAATAGCTATCAAATAAATCATCTTAAGAATTTTCACTTTTCAGAAACATTGTTTTACGTAAATTAATTTCTATTTTGTGTTTTTTAATCTACAATTCTTCATACTGCAATTTTCTTTGACCGAGAAATTAATAAAATTGAAATATGAGTGAGAATGACGAAAAACCTCAAAATGTTCCTCAAGAATCATCCGATAATGATACCCCGAAATCAATTGAGTCTGATAAAAAATTTAAAGTGCCTTCCAATATGAGCGAATCTACAACGAAAATTTCGAAAGCAGGCAGCTTAACGAAAATTCCTTCCGTTTCGGAATTTTCTTCCAAAATCGCAAGACCTTGCATGGGTCATCACAAACCACCTGTTCCAGTGTCGCCCACTTTGAGTGAGTAATTTTTCTTATACTTTTTTTTTATATTGATTTTAAAGTTTTCATTATGTAATTACGCAATACAATAATTATTGTAGAGGTGTTTTGATGTCAACAGGTTGTTTTGAGATGCTAATCATGCTTACGTATACGCGATTTGTTTAATGACTGTTTATTGATACTTATTTGTTATGATGTACACTTGAGTTTTTACCTCAATAATGTAAATTGATACTTTGTACTTTTAGATCAAACGGTTTATCCGTAAAATATATCATTCATTGTCAATATATTTTGAAGAAGCTTTTCTTGATGATGTTTTGAAATAAAGTTATATTTTATGATGCTAAAGTACAAATATGATTAGTGATTACTATAAAATCTTCCTACAAATCAATTTGTTTATAATTACAAATAGCTCGAGTTTACCTTTTACACACTGGAAATGAATGATCAATGATCATTTACTTTTTTTTAAATCTGAGATAATAAATATGATATATAAAAAATAACAGAATAAATAGTAACAATTTTAGTATTACCTAATTTTTGAAATTATCTTATTTTTGAAATTCCTTCTGAAAGGATTCTTAATGATCATTAACTTGGCAGAGTTTCGATGGTATACATTGTTTTAGATCAACGGTGACCATAAGGATTTTACCTCCTCCCCACGGCAGCAAAATTAGACAAGACCTTCAACACGAGAGCCATTCGAGTCATTATTAGGAATGACTTCTACTTTTCAGCTTCGTCAATTTCTAATGTTGTTAATCAGATAGCTTGACCGTCTGGCGACTCTTTGACATTAAATTTTAATTAGAATTTAAATTGAATGACATCAGGAAGTGGTAGAAGTAATTAGGTACCTCCTTATCATGTTCAACATTCTTCGGAAGAAATCAAATGAAACATTTTAAGATATTATAGTTAGGCCAGTCGAAATATACATTGTACCTTGCAAACGGTGGTGTACAAAATTTTATTTTTTTAATTTGTATGGGTGCCAACATGTAAAAAAACAAAAATGCTAACACGGGAGACTTCTGGAGAACTTTTGGCCTCCAAAAAACCTTTCTTTAGCTTTTTTGCTTATAACTCCTAAACAATGCATCCTAGTAAAAAAGTTGGGATATAACAAATTAAAGAGAATTAAATTCCGTGTCGAATGAGTAGCGCGAATGAGTAGTAGTAGTAGTAGAGAGAATATGGTCAAAAATCACGGTCAAAGAACTACAATTTTTTCCAACTTTGTCAAAAATTAAGATGTAGTTCTATATATGAGTCTGCAGCTTTGTAATGAGTACTCTAAGAAAAAATCTTATAAAATAAAAGTTGTAGAGCGTAAAATTCTTCATCTAGTGAGTACCAACCTTTTTAAATTTGATCAACTATACCTTTCCAAATTAGCAATCTCCCGATGTCCGGCAATTGGCATATTAGATTTAATACATTATATAAATCCAGGATGTATGATTTTTAATGTCACCCTTAAAAGGAGAGGCAATGTTAAAACCTTGGCATCTGCTGTAAGCTGTCTTACGATGGGAGACCTCAAAATACCTTTTACTGATCTTCTGACACTGTTTCAAAGATTGTGCCTTATAAAACAATCAGAGGAAAACCTAAAAAACTTTTTCACTTACGAACTTGCCCCTTTGCAGAAGGAGCCATGCGGAAAGGAACCAAGTCGTCTATGTACGCGGCATTTACCCCACTTCCCTCTAATGCTTCAGAAGGGCGACAGTATTTTGCAGTAGTGAATGGTAGCTATCTACTTCATAAAGTCGTTTGGTCTCGCATTGTCTCGTTTGCAACAATCGCAAAAAGCTACTACTCTTTTTTAAAGAAATACTATGGGTCCACGAATGTTGCCGTTGTTCATATGTTGTTCCGCTCTTAGTGGCACCAAAAGATCCGATTGATTACGGCGGATAAAGATTCACCAATCCCCCGAAGTAATTTTTGACAAAAATACAATTAACCAAGTCGCTCAGAAAAAGTTTTTGGCCAATGAGCAAAATAAAAGTCGCTTCATTGAAGTCCTCAAAAGTCACTTCAAAGTCAATCAGGCTCAGGAAGATGCTGACTTGCTCATTGTTAAGACCGCCATTTCCAAGACTACGGAGCACGAAAATGTCACAATAATTAGAGGACATAAACTTCCTTGTACTTATGATAGGGCTTGGCTAGTCATGCACCAATTTGGTCTTTGTGAAGCCTGGAAGAGGAGGTACTGCTGATGTGCAATATTCGACAACATCTTTTAAATTCGATCAATTCATATCCAGCCACAAACTTTTTTATCGATGCGTTTAGTGGATGTGATACTACATCTGCTATTTTTGGCCAAGGCCAAGGTTCTTTGGATGCCAAAAGTTCTCCCGAGGTATCTCGTGTTAGCATTTTTGTTTTTTACATGTTAAAAAAATAAAATCTTGTACACCACCCTGTTTTGATGTTATTTCGACTGGCCTAAGTGTATTTGAAGACATTGTGGGGTAGCCCTATCACAATCACGTTAATCAGTTGTGATAAAAAGTACCAAAAGGTTATCAAAGACTTTGATGCCTTTTTTATTAATTTTATTAGACATTAAGTGCGAAAGACGCACCTGCGAATGGCGCAAACGTCGCCAAGTCGGCGAAATGTTTAAAACAAATTTTATAACTTCTAAGCCATTATAATTATTAAACCATATTCATTGTAAGTTACTGTGATGTTGAGAATGAAAAGAAAATTTTTCAGTAACTTAATCTGATATCTCTATTATGAAAAACTGATTAGCTTTTTACGGAGCTAATTAAAAAGAAATAACGAATTCTCAAGATTAAATTATCTAACGATATTCGAGATAGACGACTAAATTACTAATTTGCATCCTATATTATAATTTCGTCACACCTGAATGGCAAAGATTCCCTCCACGTTCCGGTATTAGCAGTTTGTCTACATTTAACATGAGAAAACGTTTTCATACATTTATTTACTTTAAGAAGTGACACTTGTGCTGTTTTGTTCTTTATTTTGTTTCTTCTTTTTTACACCATGTCTACGTTTTATAACTATTTGGATACAAATAATTATGCCAATGGTAAGAGATGATACAACAGACAATTACTAAATAACTTTTCCTGATTTTATTTGAAAATTTTGGTTTATAATTTTGTTGTTTTAAATTTCAACTCATTAGGCTGCGGTGTAGCACTTTATTAGTATAATAAATTAAAATGATTAATTTATAATTAATACGCCATTATTGTATTTTATTGGTTTACCTGTACTGAATAATTCATTTAAATAAGAATGACTTAATAACGTGACCGTTTTTTATACATTCCGAGTTTAATAAACAATAAAAGTAATGCAATACCTGAAAATGTAATTATTCTACGTAAAAAAAAATTAACAAAAGTATTTAAGAATTTAAATGTGGGAATTATTCAGGATGCCAGCTTAAATTTTCTTAAGTGGAAAACTTTCTCCCCAAAAGTTTGGTTTACAACGTAAAGGGAAATGTAAAAGTAAAATGAAATTCTGAATATTTTATTTTAACGTTATTTAATCTTTACCTTGACATTTAATGTAAACAATTAATTTATTGCTTTTAGTAGTCAACTGAAACATGTGATATTTCTTTAAGCTAGAAAACAATGGAGCGTAAGAAGTATAATTACACAGTATTGTGTAGGTAATTACCAAACAATTTAATTACAATGACACAAAAAATTCTGTGTACTCAATTCTAAGATATTTCCTACTTTTATACTTACAGTAGCTATATATTTCTTATGCTTATGGTCATTAGTGAATTCACAACAAAAAGTCGCATTTTAGGTTAATTTTATTTAACATTATTTATTATGAACTGTGGGAATCTCTTTAATGTATTCATGCGCGTCATTCCTTGACAGTTATAACATTTGATGTGATTTTATTTTGAATTATTCAAATACTAAAATGGTAATTTTACCAGCAATATTGCATTCTTCTGTGGAGCTCAAATGAGAACGAAACACTCAATATCCTCAAGTACGAATTTTGAATCCCAAATTTCCAATTTATAACTCAACTCACACAAACCCATAGCCGTGATCTATAATAATAGTTACAATCACGACTTCATGTTTTTTTTTCAAATTCTTAAAATATGTCTAGGTTACATTTGGAGGTTGTTATGAGAAAACTATGGATGGAATTTAAAAGCGGAATCACGTTTTGTAGTGCGAGTGGGCCGCTTTATGAATGTTTATTATGAGCCAATTACAGCGGACTGAAACCGTAATAATTACACTACATCGTCCATTTGAAAATTTTCAAACTGGATATTGGAATTGTGCATATTAGGCAATTTAAGTGTAGTTTAGTATTGGAAATGTTTACTGTTTGTTCGCGTTTCACGTTAAAATTTTGGGGGGAAACAATGCATATCGGTAAAAACGGTTCAAGGAACGCTGAAAGCATGAAAATTTCTAAAAAATCAATGTTTGTATGCATTTAAATATCAAGGACTATTCAACTATACTTTCACCTATAGTATTTTATCTATGAACTTTTTCCGCTTTGCATTTATTGTTTGGGCGAGAGATCAATTTAGAAAGGCCATGGACAACGTTTAGGTTCTCATCAGATTGTGTTTATAATTGGTTTTTTGAATTTACAATTAAATTTTAATTTTTTTTAATTAGTCTGTTTTTTTCAAAAATTTTTTGCCTCATTTAAACCTCAAATTGAAGAAAACTTTGGAGTTTTCCATTCTTCCACTGTCCTTAATTAATTTATCTATCACCGGCGCCGGTTTACCAGTTAAATCCAATACCAACATTAGATTTCCTGGTGAAACCGTTTTGACTAAAAATATCCCCCTAGACCCGTCCTTCTAGGCAAAGTGTGCTGCTAGGAAGGGTGTGATTAATCCTAAATAAATTACATATTTTTAAAGGATGGTACCATCTCTTTTTCGTTCATATCCGAGATGTTTTTCAAACTCATATTCTTTACAGTTCAATTTGTAATGAAAAAACAATCTCAGATGAAAGTAGTTTTGTTATATTTCAACATTTTTGAGTTATTAGGGTAAAACTAGTTGATTCTTACTTGAGCCCTTGTAGTTAAGACTAATCTATTTCTTCTTTGTGATACCATTTGGACATATCCATGGTATAGTAATTCCACTGTTTTGAGAAGTTTACAAGTGTTTGGTCTCTCTCGACTTCCCGATTTGATTTCCTCAGCTTCTTTTTAGTTATTTTTGCCTAATTAATAAATTTAAAAATACTTTTTACAATTTTCAAGTTCAGCAATGTAATTACTGATCGCTTACTTTGTGCTAAATTACCAATTATAAACAAAACTAATAAAACTAATAATGCTTTTTAATTATGTATTGTAATTCTTAATCAATATTTTCAATTTAAAATATTATAATAATTATATCAAGGAGTTGAAATTATTTTTGGAAAGCGAGGTTTACTTGAAGTGAACAATTATTTCATGGTAAAACATTGTTAATTATAATTTAATTTAAACGCTGTTAAACTGAATCATTTATTTTGAAAGTGAAAAGGTTCAATTCCACAATTATTTTATTGATTTGAGAAAAATATCAATAGATTTTGATATTTAACAAAATTTAAAAATTCTAAACAAGGAGAAATAATTAAAGAAAATTTTTTAATTGGAAAACTTTTCATTTGGCTAAAGAAGTTATGCTGAAATTCATGAACTTTTGTTAAATCAGCGATTTTGAAATCACGATAAATCTATGCTAATAAGTAAGAACATCGTAACTACTGCTCTGAAACCATAAAAATCAACGAGAAAAATTTCTGCTCCAACGCAGAATAAAACATAATAATAACCAAATAGATCTGTATTTTTGATTTAAAAGTTTATTGGTTTCTTATAGGAAATCCGATGCTTTCAAATCACATAAGGGCGTCTGTGCTTACAGAATGGTTGAATATTGAATTTTGACTGGAAGAGGCGGTCACATTGATGTAATTTTTGTGGAGACGAACCAAAATGTGATGTTCTGAACGAAACAGCTTAATTGTTTACAACAAATTTTTTACCCTAAACATTAAGGGTATTCACACTCTCGTGTATATACGAGAAATGTACTCGGTGGCGCCTTATTTCAGTATTTTACAACATATCGAGTTAACAATAATAAAATTGAAAGGTAATTCTTGTAAGCAATTGGTAATTTTATTTGTGTATTTTTTCGCAGTCAGTGGGGTTATTTTATTTATTCATAAATAAGTAAATAACGCGTGGCCGTTTATTAGTACTTACACCTATGTATATTTATTAATAATTTTAATTATTACTATGCGGTGGCGATTTTCAACGAAGATACATACTACAATATTGTAGCTATATTATTATTATATAAATATATCGATGCAAATTTGTTTTTTTGACATTATTTATTAATATTTACATAAAGTGCGGTATACACTCCTTACAACAATTAACATACAGATGTTAATTTGAATTATTATAACACAAATGTTAATTATTGTTAAAAAATAAAAATGAAGAACTTAATTTGAAAAGTTTAATTTCGAAAATGTGAATGTAACCTTTTTGATTCGTATTGACTTTGAAAATAAAGTCGACGTATTGATTCCATAATAAAATTTTAAATTTTATAGTAAAGGCCAAGTATCTATTTCAAAGTATCAATTTCAATCCCAAGATGTTCTTTGCCATGCGACATGATCATTTTTTTTTTGTTTGGTCCAACTCATTTACATATGTATTATAAAATAATTAAATTCAAATTATAAAAGTCGCACAAAAACACCGCCTGACGTCATGAATCTTTAAACAGTTAAGTGGGAAGATGCGGTCATAGAAGTATAAACACAACTATTAGGGTAACCAAAAAAAGGTAATTTTTTAATTTCGGTGTATATAAGCAAGCGCTAACAGGCCATGCAGGCCTAGGGCTGATGGCGATAAATCGCCATCAAAATGGCGAATTTCGGTGTATTATCAATAATTTTCAAAATAATTTTACAAAATGCTCTTCATAAATCGTGTCACAATTGATTCTATCTTCTTTAATTTTTTTGAGATGAATTGATCTGTTTGACCGACAACTGTCAAGTTTCTTTGGCACTATAGGCTTTTCTGTGAGCTTATAGTTGTTTTACGTCCGGTAAATAGCTTGCTAGGCTGGCCTCCAGATGTGCCTGTAACCCTGTTTTTTCTGGCAATTTACTAACCCAAGAGGATCACCGGCTTTACGTGCCTACGGAAGCACGGATAAAAAAGTTTTACGCTTTCCCGCATTTGAACTCTGTACCTCGCGTTAGTTGCAAGGCAAATGACCGTCTCTTTTATTTTGATAACTGATTTTATCAGTTTATTAAAAAGAACAGGTACCATTTTTTATTGCAACAATGAAATAAAAATATTGTAATCTGCATTACAAAAGTTGAGCTATTCGAGGAATCACGGATTAAGGTCCTCTGTATTATTTTACTTCCATCGGAGATGAGTTAAGCATTAGTGACTTACTTCGTTATACCCAAGGGATCGTTACAACCGAATTAAAATTACTTAACCATTTTTGTTCGCTTTTGCCGAGTGTTCACTGCAAAGAACGTCCAATAAAAGAATTTGGGTCTACTGAAAAATTAAGAAGAAAATTTATAAAATTCAGAAACTTTTTAAGTTACAATTACAACACCTGGAAAATTCCACCACATTTTTAAACAAATTTTCACCCACATTCATCCTACGTTCAAATTTTTACGTATTTAGTTGATGAGCAAAATCACGTTTTACATTGAATTAAAATGCCATAATTTCTATTGATAGAAATATTAAAATTCGGATCATTCTTAATTCGTTTATAGGACTTAATTTTCACGGAGGATAACCTCTGTTATAGTGAAGGCCGAAACACCTTGTTGTTGACCATTTTTATTAGACACCAAAATATTTACTAATTAAACTTGACTATGATATTTTAATTTACATAATATTTATTTGCATAACACAGATGAAAATTAAGATATTACGTAATACCTATTCATCATAATAAGTTCGATTTCAAGTTCAAAAAAATGATTTGTTACCTATTATAAGACTTTTATTGATTTATTCTATTATATTTTTCTATTGTTATTAATTATATGCTTATTATTTTTGTTTACTCTTGTGGAACGTCTTTCAATATAAATTAATTTGTAATTATGTCGCATTAACTAATAATTGTATTAAATCATGTACCTACTCATCCACTAAATACCGGGTGGTGATATGTTCTTACAGGGTGAATGAGATCACCTAGTCCACGATCCAGCGACAATTCATCTAGGATTTTAAGAGTCGTGAAAATTGTATGGCTTATATGTAGATAGACACCCCTTAAATACAAAACTGAAAATGGCAGACGTTTTTCTGGAGTTGGGGCAAAGGAGTGAATTTTCAAAAAATGTTACATTTCTACCGCTAACTCTTGGGCTAACCCGTATCAGTAATTAAGGTGCATTTTCCAAAAAAATTCGCCACGTGGTCCCAGGTTAGGACTTTTTGGTCACATAACTCTCATTTTTCCTTGCAATTCTTTCGTCTCTCACTACTCCACAAAATTATTATATTGCTTTTGGTTAATCTTTTTTGATTTCTTGGGCAAAAGCTTTACCAAAGCTTAAGACATTCCTACTTTACCTCCCGGAATTTATGCACGTCGGGAATAAAGTATCTTTTGTCTCTTGAGTAATTGTTGCCACTCGGCTGACACCTCGTCCAAACAATCCTTTACCCTCGTGTCAAAAAAATGTCACTTTACACCCTTGGTCCATAATGTACTATTTATTATTACTGCCACCGCTTTTAAGTAGTACTTCATTAAAGTTATTAAATTTAAATTTCATATAACGAATTTAATTTTAAAAGTCGGCATTTAAAATTTAGCAATTTCACGGTTATCAATAATTACAATTGTTTTATCCTTATATTATAAAGTCACTCGTTGTTCAAATTGATAATTTATATATAATAATAATAATCTCGTCAATATATAAGAAATTTTAGTGGGATATTGGAACGCAATAAAAACAAATTAACTATCAGTCAACGTTTTGGTTGATAATTTATTATTTATTATTAATACGTGTCTGTTTAACACTTTCACAATCAGATTAAGGTTCAAATTTATTATATTAAGGAATTAAATTGGATTACTGAAATTAAGCCGTTTTAGAATCAAGAAGCTTTTTACATGTTAATGGTTTTGGAAGAATGTGGACAAAATTACAAAGTTTCTGAACAATTTATGCGGAAAGATATCTTCAATGACTTGATTGATTGACTTACTGGAAAATGTTTCTCTGCAATGCGAGCAATAATGTGATTTCAACAAGATGGCTGCCCACCTCATTTTTCATTGGTTCTCGGGAACACAGTAAATCAAATATTTCCCAATCGATGGATTGGCAGAGGAAGCACAGTGCTTGCCGATTTTTAAAATTAAGTTCTTGAAATTTAAATTAGTAACTTTCATCGAATATTCAGTAGTAAAATAAATTTTCCTACATTTTTTAAAGATCTTTTAAATAATACCACTTTCGAATTTAGAAGTCTAGAGCAAACTACACGGGATGCTGATCTTTCTGGGAAGCAATAATATTACCATTTTTGAAAAAAAAGTGTGGTCTCATTCACCCTGAATAATTTAGGTACGGCACTCGAGCAATCTTCATTATTATTCTTGAAATTAGGTTAAATTCTTTAATATTACCTAATATTATGTACGTAGAATTTAAATATATCTGACAATGAATGATGGTTTACGTATTTTGCTAATAAATCATTGAATTTTGTAAAAATGATTGAATAATATGGAGAAAGACGTCAGTGTTAAAACCATTTTTTAAGAAATTGGTAATAATGTGTCGGTGTTATTTAGTGCTGGGTGGAAATAAAGAGCATTATGAAACGTAAATTACAATTTTTATTAGTTAAAATTTTAAAGCTTTCCAAAATTATGAAATAATAAGCACGAAGGTTGAAATTAATTAGACTAAAAATAGTTGATAATAAATTAATCAAATTACAATTTTATGTTCTAAGCATTGTAAGAAATTAGAGATAAGTAATAATTTCAATTAGTTTTTGATTTTACAAAAGTTCTGAAGAATTCTGATATTTTCAAGTTATTAGCAATCAGTAATTATGGGGTAATTGGGTAATAATATTTTAATATATTATTTTATTTGCATTGTTAATGTGAAACGAACACAAAATTATTTACTTCGGTAAACAGGAAAAGTTATTTAATGGTTGACTTGCATTTTCAAAATTCGTGTACAAAGTAGGTGTGATTTTTTAATAGATATTACTGAAACCAATCGATTAAATCTAATAGATGATTATGGAAGGCATCGATTAACAGGTAGGTAATGTTTTTTTACCTAAGTAAGTATAGAATCTCTCTTAGTTATAGATAATAAACAAATTTTGATCATTTTCTGTAAAATTGTTCATCAAGTATTGTGTGGTTAAGATTTGAAGGTAAACCAGTTGGTCTTATTGTAATTAAAACTTCAGTTTGCATACCAAATTAATTAATCCACTTGTTAGTTTAATTGATTTAGTTCCATCTAATAAGATGAACATAAAACCACATCGTTAAAACTTAAAATCACCGGTAATAGCGTTTTTTGCGTTTTATTCAAAAACTCCTTTTTTGTAATAAAAATTAAAGGTCATCCTTTTTAGCATTTTAAAAGATGCGAAGGTTTAATTCAAGGAACAAATTGTCGAGATTTTGAAATACATAGTACTTAAAAGTAGAACAATTTGTGTCTAGATTGTCTACAAGTACTACAAATTGTGTGAAAATTTAGTAGAATTGTACTTATTTTTAGCACAATTTTAGTCATCTCTAGCGCAATTGTACCATTTTCTAACACAAATTGTGCTATTTTTTCACACAATTTTTGTAGGTACTTGTAGACAATCTACACACAAATTGTTTTATTTTTAAGTACAATATTTCTTCTCTGTGTAGTGGTAACCATCAAAAAGCCAATAAGAACTTCAGGAAAAAAGTAGGATTATAAATGAAAATTAAATTAATATTTAACCCGAAGTGGAAATATTCAGATTTTAAATAAACAAATTAAAAAGTACCTACCACAAACGCAAAGGGAAATATAATGAACCAATCATTTTAAGTCCATTATAAGCGGATACGCTGTATTTAAAAGGGCGAATATTTATGGATTTAATGGATACAAAAACAAGCAGCAGGAAGAAATGGAGAGAATCTTTAGATACGTATGGCCAAAAACGAATTCAAATTTGAAAGAAACTCAAAAACAAACAGTAATTGGGAATCGAATTATGATCTTACGGTTTGAAATCCAATTCTTATAAATGTACTTCTTAATAAGGCTTCATCAATTTAATGAGAATAGTAAAGTTATCTTGCTGGATTATTATTTTAAAAAATGCAAATCGCTTAAAATAATAAAGTAAGCTATTCATGCCTACATCGACTTCTCCATAATGGGATGTGATACCAAAAGTTGGCAGATATGTCGGATAAATAGAACTACGTGACTCGCAAATAAAACAACTGTAGTTCGTGCTACAACCAGTTTTTTAAAAGGAAAATTAATTTCAAGTTCGTCCCAAATTACTTATAAAACTAAATTTTTATAAAAAAAATATTGTCCTAACTATTGCTGTATTAAAAATAATCAATTGGAGAAAAATCTCTTTAGAAAATAGCAGAGTAACACGGCTTAGCTCAAAAGCCTCGATAACAAAGAATTTTTTTCTGAAAACGAAAAGCACCAGGAGTATCAACTGCTCACACTTAAAAAAAACTTATGAATTGAAAAAAAACTTCAGAAGGATAAATTTTGTGCATAAATCGATGAACAAAATTCAACACCTCGGTTATGAGATTTGAACTCATTCAAAATGTTTCTAAGAGTTCACATGTACTTTCAAAAATAACTTGCCTTTTAGATACACTATAAGGTAAAATTTTAATAACAAAGAAATGAAATCGTTGAGTACCTTATTTTTCGTTTCAAAAAAATCTATGTCTGTCTAAAATAGTTGACGTACACCACGCTATGATGGAAGCCTCAAAAAGACTCAAAAAATGATAAAAATTCAGTTTCCTGCCTGGATAATAAAACTAATAAGTAACGCGCTCCAAATAATCGCAAAACTGGTCCAACTTATTAGACATTTGAAGAGAACACCAGAAAAACAAATCAGAACAAATCTTCTTTAATCATTAATAATTAATGACAATTAATTAATTCTTACAATTATAACTCTTAAATATTCATAAATCATCTAAATAAATTTTTATATCATCTCCGGATGAGCCGTCGACTTACGACTTACACTATTGCACTAGACTGTTGACTGTTCAAATTTATTTAAAAGTACAAGTGCCCTATTTAACTAACCGAAGGGTTCCTGGGTTTTCTTTGATACCCTGAATCAAATTAATAAAAGAAAATGCATAATTGTAAAACTTCATCTTTTTCTCACAAAAAAAATTCATGAAATTAGAAAATCAAGGAATATTACCGCTTTTTTTAGGGTGGTTTTGGAATACGACAATATATAAGATTTTTGGAAAATCATATATTAATCGTTTTAAATGTTAACATGAATAAGAATAGAGCAATTAATTTTAATTTTTTCAAGATTATACTAATTTTATCATCCGGTTTACCTTCAACAATCTCATTCATTAAAAGTTAAATTTATGCTATCTTTTTTATCTACATTGTATTGCATGTTATTTGCATGTTGTTAGATGTAAAAGAAGAAAACGAGGACGATGCATGGACCTCCTTTAATTTTACTCATCGACGACGTAAGTTGCAAATAATTTTAAGAGTTCGATGTTCCGATGAACATTGCACTAATGTAAATTATTATTATCGAGAACATAAATTGATTGAATATTATTAATAATGTAAAATTTTGCTTGTACTGATAAACCATTGCATTACCTTTTCACGCACTTCTTCCTCGAAATTTATAACTCAGTTTTGTTCCAATTCCGAGATAGTTGACTATTCGTTTTCTTCTATCTTCTTCGTATGCTTCCTAATAAAGTTCATTTTAACCCCGGTTAGATCTTCCAGGGGAGGGCTGTGTAACAAACTTTTGTTACATCTATTACCAAGAGGCCACCTAAATTTTGAACATCTTGATGTTCATATTATGTCCTCCCATATTTCAATAAAATAAACATAGCTTTTCATAAAAAAATTCTAACTGCAAAGCGACGAAGGTAACGCAATGGTACTTGTTTTATTATTTTTAATACAAACAATTATTTTTTATGAAATTTGGCAACAATAACTTCTTTATTGTTATCTTTTTTTGTAATTCTCTGTTGGCATCACAAAACACGTTTGCTGTTATTATTGTTATTTTTCTTTAAAATTTTTTATTTAAAATGTGTTCCAGTATCAAATTACCGTAGAGTCGCGATAACGTGAACAAATTAGGGATGGACATGTAGGCTTTTTTGTTTATACTATTAAATTAGGTTTGTTCACATTACAGCGACCCTACTATTGACTTTCATCAAAATTACTTGCTATTTTTTGTTTGCTTTTATCATTTTGTGTTTTTTTTGTAAATAAAATTTGTTATTAGTTGTCTTCCAAAATAATATTTTTATGTGAATCAGTAAATATTGTTTTGGATGATGGAATAGTGTGCACCTGCATGTAACTTGTGTTTGCTTGTATTGCTATCTTAGCTGGTTCCATCGATCACTTATGGGAATCTCATTCTCATCGTCTGCACGAAGCGGGTCTTATGCGTCATACAGGTACACTTTCTTTTTCTTTCTTCGTACACGCAATAGCTTTTGCTTCGGTTAATTATAATACCCAATTCTGTACTCGGGCCCATTTTTATGTTAATAATATTACCAGATCACACTGTTTTGACGGAAGACACGGACAGCTTTATCATCGGGGAACGCGTTTGGGTTGGAGGAACTAAATCTGGGTCGATTGCCTACATAGGAGAAACGCAGTTTGCACCAGGCGAATGGGCAGGCGTTGTTTTAGACCAACCTATTGGTAATACGAGGTTCTTTTTATAATTTTTGATTTGCCGACATGGTTTTTGTAGGAAAAAATGACGGATCCGTCGGAGGAATTCATTACTTCCAATGTGAACCTAAACGTGGCGTTTTTTCTCGTTTGACACGTTTGACGAGGTATCCATTGCCCGGAGCAGACAATGCATCGCTTTGCTCGTCCACTTACTCAGTTACTTCGACACCTATAAACAGTGGAGCTAGACGACGTGTTGGTAGTCCATTATCTCCTACTGGAAGTACCAAAGGTGGAATAACAAGATTTTCACCTTCATTAAGTAAGAATCCATTATTTTTATTGGACGAAAGTTAAAATTTAGACAGATGATAGCATTAATATGTAAAACAATAACAATATTATTGTATAACAAAATTGATAATGGTCATCGAACACGTAAATGAGCATATTATACGATCTATTGTTTTTGCAAATAACTCGTTCCTATGCCATTTGCACCTACAGTATTGTATATTGTATTCTTAACCTTGTACGATTAGTATTATGTAAAATATAAATTTATTATAAACACCGTTAACTTGGCTTTTGTTTAGGCGTATCCAATACAAGCTTAGCATCGGTAACAAATCATCCGATAGATTATAAAGTAGGAGAGCGGGTGATTATAAAATCTAGCCAGGGTTCAAAAGTTGGCACCCTGCGTTTTATGGGCACAACAGACTTTGCTTCGGGGGAATGGTGCGGAGTTGAGTTAGATGATCCCAGAGGAAAAAATGACGGTTCTGTGTCAGGAAGAAGGTAGAAACATTGATCCTATTAAATTTTATTTTAAATATCATACGTTTGCAGATATTTTGAGTGTCGTCCTTTGTATGGCCTTTTTGCTCCCGTTAGTAAAGTTAGTAAATCTCCACTCAAATATAAACCAGGGAACTGCGTTGTTCATTCTGGTAGTGGCTTACCACCTCCTGGAATGAAGAGAACCGGATCGAAAGAATCCATGTTGTCTATGACATCTTCCATAACTAGCGCCACTTCTACAGCTAGAAGGGTAAGACTTGGTGTTACTTCTTTAACTCCTCAGGTAGGTAGATTTTTACTCAGGAATAGAAAAAATGTAACCATTACAAAATATAAAGCTTTATTTTTACAGAGGTCGAGAATTTTCGTTCTAAAAACTAAAGTATAAGCCCTTAAATAGCCATCAGATCTTGGCGGTCAGCGTAAAACGATAATTGTTTTCCCGTTTTTCTCCCGCAACATAAAAGATGTGGTCATCTAACAGCCGGAAGTAAAGTAATACGGGGGGGGGGGGGTTAAAAAACAATAGCATATCACTCGGGAGTACAGTGCTACTTTTATTTTTCTTTTTTATTTTAAAACTTTTAACTTTATATCTTTGTTTTGGTTACATAAACTTACAATAAAGTCAACACCAGCCAATCAAGTTGCAGATAAGTTCTTAAAAGTTTATTTTGCATGTGTACCTACGATTGTATACGTAAAATAATTATTATGATAATACAAATATTTTATAGCTTATCGTAGTTAAATTTGAAACTTTGTTTTTTGTTTTTCGTAGTGTGTTTATGCGCTATCGCAAGTTTTAAAATTTGTATATGGCTTGTGTTGTTTTGCATTATTTTATCAATATTTTTTAATTAATCACTAACAGCACTTGATTTTTGTTTAATTAACAGAGGACAGTTACTAAAACACCGACTAATAGCTATCCTACAAGGACTTCGTTACAGGTAACTTATTAATCATTTTGATTTTGAAGAAATTTCTGAAGGCACCACCGCTGACTAGAAGCTTTCCACTTAAATTGAAAAAATATATACAGCACTTGTATTACTAATGCCCGGTTTCATAAAACGCCTAATAGAGCGTTAGGGATTTCTATTGGCCCTTTACTACTAACAGACGCTTTCTATTAGTTAGTTATTTTTATGCCTCGTTAAATGTTTTATACGAGACCAGGAGTAAATGCTTTATTGTTGTTATATTTTGTAATACACCTAATATTACTTATACAATATATTTTATTATTTTGTTAATTTTGTTAATTTTAATAAAAAAATTTAAACAAAATTTTTCTAATTGTTTCATTTTCCTAGATTAAGTATTTTATTTATTTCCAAGTTGCATATTGTTCTTAATTAATTTATATTATTTCAGATTTTAGGAAAATGTGTAGGAAAATGTTTGCATGAAAAAGTAATTGGATTCTAATAGAGTGGAACATAAACGAACTTGAACTTTGATTAAACTTAATGTCGATTTAAATTTTCGCCTGCTTTTTAATTGTTCGATAAGTAACTAATTTTATAAGGTTATTTGAAAATCTAATTTATTCATTAGTAAAAATTTACGAAACATATGCAATTATAGCCCTTTAATGTGGTTTTGATATTTCTAACATCTGCTAAGTTTCAAAAACTTCACTCTCATTAGGATTTTAATGATTATTTCCTAATCGAGCAAAATTGCGATCTTAACATAATCAATTATTAAAATTTACACCTACTGCTCAATTTTTGATAAAAACTTACCGTAGAATTCCAAATTGCAGTGTAGTGGGTAAACCACCGAAAAGAAACACGAGAAGAATGCAGCTTAATTTATTTAGCTTTGTTTGATATTTTACCTTAATAATGTTTTGAATTATGCAATCCAATCATTATTGGAGAAATTGCGTTTCAAACTGGGTTGGTTCTTTTTGGCTTGCATGGTCGTCATCTGCAGGAAATGCCATGCCCAATTTCACAGGGAGTTCTCCCAGTAGTCTTTAAAATGAGTAAATAAATTAATCGAAACGTCAATATTTTTCACTGATTACTATTTGAATTTTTAGTAGTCTACTGTAAATATGCTTAAATTATAAATAGTCGATAAAATTTGTTTATAAACATGAAAATTGTATATTATCTTGTCAATATGTCTGAGGACCCATTCTCTCAAATAAGCATAAGATTGTCGTAGACAACAGACTCTTGCAATTCTGATTGGTCGTTTATTTTTACCAACTTAAAAATATTTCCAGTGCGAAATGTTAATTTTTTGGAAGTTCCAGATTTGTATTTGATACAAGCACTACACCATTTCAGTCTTTAATTCAGAAATCATCAATTACAGTTTAGATTAATCAATATTTTCTGCCTTACCACTGCTCATCGTTGCATGAGGTCGAATACCGAACAGCATCCCAGATCTAGCCAGAGGCCGGAAGTATTAGTTAATCTGATTTACAATTGATGCTTTCTGAACTAATGCTTGAAATGGTGTAGAGTTGTGTTATTGACTCAACGTACCATTAGAGTTAATAAATGTCAACAAATTTTTATAATGCACAGAACAAAATATATACTTAATTGACATTTACGCTTTTCAAATAGGACGAATGATTTATAATGAGGACCACCCGGAAATACCCGACATGCTGAAATACTTTCCCTTTTTAATTAAAACAAAATAAAATAATTGTTTATTTTTTTTAATCCACAACGTTAAACTCAATTCATTGTTTGTAAACTTGAAAGATGAGAGGTAATTACTAAAAAGTTTTGCTATTAGTTATTATTGCCACATCTAAATGTATACTTAAATACATTTTTAATTTGTGTTTTCTTTTGTGGTACTTCAACTATACGACAGTTTAATTTTTATAGCTATTAATATTAATTTACGTTTGAATTACGCAATTCACATTAAATTTTGTCATTTAACGCAAAACATAATTAAAAATATTTACAGCACAGTATTATTATCAGTTTAAAATTTGCAAGAAATTAATATCCTGAGAAAATATTTAATTGCCTACAATGTAATCACAAATTTCAAATTGTAAAAATTGCATTTTTTAATTTACCGTGAAAATGGGTTGCCTATTTGATTCGCTATTTCTTTCAACAGTTTTTGTTTTTCTTTCAAAATGAAAACTTATCAATTGTTATAAAAATTGTGCATTTTATAAACGTGGGTGGGTGCATATTCCTCGTATGTACAGGGTATTTCAGGGGGAATTGTTTACGCAGCTTTGAAAAAAATGTTTTTTCTCCCTAGGGTGCAAAAGCGGCACATGTCAAGTGAATGCCGGCAATAAGATATTTTTGCATCACTTACGTCATACTGGTAAAGCGCCTTTATGATTTAAAATCTTATAGTTACTTAAGGATCGTCGATCCTATGTTTATTTGTGCCTTTCCTTACAAACAGAAGGTATAGTATACAAAGCACTGGTATCTTGAGAATTGAGTAGATATTTATATGAATCTTTTTGCTCGGAATAATCAACAGTGACAGCGAAGAAGCAGGATATTGTATTATACTCATGGATTGATTGGCTGCGACAGCCAATTGAATTCAATCTTGCCAGCAAAGCACAGAATGCTCTCGAGCTAAAACGTTTCAGCTGCCGGGAATGTGTTCGGCGGATAAACCTCCGATTCACAGAGTCTGCTGTCATTTATTTTCTGCCAGTCCCATTTTTTGAGGTGGTATTTTGTGATTTGAGTATACATGTTTATATGAACCTTTTTACTTGGAACAATCGACAGCGATAGCGAAAGCAGGATAATATGAGAACTCTGTATCGAGGCTGTCGCCTAAGAATTAATTATCAAGTCACCAATTACTACCGATTATTCAATAAAATTGAGCGTAACACTTTATGTGCAGGGCATGATCAGTTAAAATTTCTTGAAATTCCACTTCACCACTTCATTATCAAGTGTACAAAACTTCAAAATAAATAATTACTGCATTATTCATGCAAAGGCCACATGCTGACTATCCTGGAGGGATTGGAGATTAAGAAAGCGATTTTAAACAGGAAGAGTTGAACCAATCTAGAAAAGCAGCTACATAAAGCGGCGTTCACAATGAAGTAGGATCTTGTCTTACTTCGGTAGCAATCAAAATGAACAATTTTTAAATCATAACAAAGGATAGAAAAAAATACTTTAATTTAATTGGCTCTTGCCAATTTTCTACCGAAGCAAGGCAAAACCCTACTTCATTTTGAACGCCGCTTGCAATCAACTCACCACTGGTCTAAGCCCCTTGGTTGGATTGATTCATTTTTGTTTACTCTTCCAGTTTTCCCGTTCCTCTTTACAGTTATTTTGACAGGTTATTTAACTTTTATTTATTTTATTTGTAGTTTTGTATACTTGATAATGAAGTGGTTCATCTCTTCGAAATAATATTGTCGTATTTCAACAAATACAGAAGCTTGACCAAATATTGAGATTACTTCTTAATATACTCTAAAACTTCCTCTATTATTATTAATATTTATTAATTCTCCTGAAACACCCTGTATAGTTAACGGTTACAAAACGCGATTTCTTTTTAAGGTTTCTACGTATGAATTTTACTATTTTGCAAACTCTTCGTCTTAAAATGGCAATAAAATTTGAAATACAGTATTTAGTGTAAAACAAAATTGAAGTCAATTACATTTTAATACATAATTTAAATCGAAATTGCTATATGTTCGGAATTAGTAATGTGGGATTTGTAATCGATTATTATTCCACATTTCATTTAGTGCTTCTTAAATATTCATTTGATGCTGAATATAAAAGTAATTACGAGTTTAAATGATAAGGATAAATTATCATATTAA
The DNA here is from genome assembly GCA_905340355.1 of Rhagonycha fulva. Classification (NCBI taxonomy): domain Eukaryota; kingdom Metazoa; phylum Arthropoda; class Insecta; order Coleoptera; family Cantharidae; genus Rhagonycha; species Rhagonycha fulva. Next base: position 10,897,654 of record HG996559.1, read on the forward strand.
TCAGTGCAATTTTTGCTGCATATTTAATTTTTAAGAAATGCACTGTAATTTTGAATACGCTTCAGTGAAAATCGTAATTTTTATTTTAATTATAAATGTATTTAAATTTTAGTTTGAATCTGAAAATCTTGAAAATTGCATACACTACAGTTCAAAATTTTGAATTAGAGAATTGTAACCCACTCAAACCCCCGGTTACATAAAAATTTTAGAGAGCCTTTAAAACTAACGGATGATTTTTATTGACTTGTTGGTGCTAACGGACGTTTCTTATTGGTTAGTTGAATTTAACGCTTTTTAAATAGTTTTATGAAACCGGGCATAAGACTCAAACAACAAAATATAATTTATTAGCTGGCCCATGCGTCCATATTTAGTCATTTAGTACGTGATTATTGTGACTGTCACTCAGAGGAACTGTGGAAGCTTGTTAAGACCTACAAGAACTCATTGTCTTGAATAGCGTTAAATCTGTCTGTCTGTATCTCTGTTACTGTTTTTTACTCTGAGTAAAAATTAACATACCTTTACTTTAGCAACGAGAATCACAAATTTAAGAATAAGTACGTCAGTTTGTTTCACCACCGACCATCCCACGTTATCAGATTGTGCAGCTATATACTAATTACTCAGCCCCCCCACAACGCGGCTAATGCTGCGCGTATATTAAAAGTTTCCAAACAAGGATTTTTATTAATGATGACTAATGGGTAGTAACTGAAATTTTCTAAATTAGAGGTAGTTTAATAAATTATTAGTTTAATTTTTTAACTATTATAATCCACACCTACGATCAAAAGCCATGTCAGTTTACAGGGATTATATGTTATCAGTCGAGTGCCATCAGCTATAACTGTCAATCAAATAGCACTGGATACTACCGCTGGTCATCCAAAACCAGTGGGAACATCGCCATTTGATCGAGTGACAATTTATGTGTACACAAAATTATGTGTACCAAATTGCACAGACGTATATGCTTCAACAACATAAATTGGAACTTTAGTTTTCGTGTAATAATGGCACCTCATCTAACTCACAATCCGATTTTTAATAGTTACAGATCTTCCGTATTATATTAATAATAATAAGTAACTCTCCCGCAATTCTTTTGCTATAGCCTGAATTATTTTCTTGCAATTAAATATTGCAAAGACCTTCTGTTTCGGGGTTTTTCACTGTTTTTGGTATTTGCAAAACTTATAATTCGAAAACGAAAAGCTTTATTTTGAAGAAAATTAATATTAAAAACATAAACATGATTACGATATGGGTGCGAAAAATAAAGTTATTTGTAATTGTGCTGGCCTTTTATTGGGGGGAGCACACTAATCGAGCTCACGATTTTAAAAATTTGTTGTTGAAATTTTTGTAGTTGGGGAATAAATTACAAAATGTAAACCAAACAATTTAAAATTTAGGCAAGGTAGGCCAAAAACCGTAAAAAAATAATACGAGTATTTCATTGGCTTTTGCTATAAGTTTAGCTAAGTCGATATTATAGAATTGGGATATTTAAGCCAACAAAACTCAAAAACCAGGATCTTTAAGTCTGCTCACTTTGTAAAACTTCCGTTATAATTAACGAAATCCAATTTCAAATAGAATTTTTGATTTGATATTGTCAGTTGCACAAGTAATCGTCAACTGCAGGAAGCCCGTACCGTCAACGGAATGCGAAAACCATACCGTTCTTGTGAAAAAACGTAACTTTACAATCGATTAATACCAAAATTTATCGACACGTTTGCTCACAGTCTAAACGCTTCATTTTAATGTTATTTATCAGATTCTGTTGAGTTTTTGAAACTATCTGTAATATCTTCTGCTAACGGCACAATTTAGTACGCAGTTTGCTGTATCAAGTTACCGCTGTTCGTTATATAGGAGTCTCATGCAGTCAATGTAAAAAAAATTGGATTCAGATTTCCGGTAGTTCACTATAATACGCTATCCAATATTTCGCGATTCGACTAATCGACTAAATTGAATTTGGTTGAATGAGCTGCCATTATTACATAACAATTGAGGTTAATTTGCACCAAATATCACCAAATTTTAGATAATATGGCAAACAACTCTACATATCCGTCACAGCAGGGATGTAGTAACAAGTGGTGGTAGCCTCAGGGCCCGAATCCCTGAAGGTCCCGGTGCGATGATGGATACGCATGTTGCTTGGAGCAAATGTAGGCTTGACATTCATGCAGTTATGAAATAGGGTTAAAAAAAAGGTCTTTAAATTTTTTTTTCAAAAAAGTAAAATATTACAAAATTTGACTAATTTGTAAAATAATGAAGGGGTCCCGCTGTGGCATTTGCACATCATTTGACTTGCTGCGTCCCTACCTCGCAGATCCATTCCGTTTAACAAAAACCTGGAGGAGTATTTTTTTAAATTTTTCACTTTGAACTTTTTAACTTTTCAGGTGTAAAAATGGTTATAAAATTAAATTTTATTTAATCCTAATTTAAGGCGCCTCTCTCGTAGTGTCTTGAACAAGTCGGAACTGTGCTGTTAATATTAAATTATTTTAAATGATTCAAAAAGAATTAGTTAGGTAAAACATAAAACTATTTTGGAAGAGATATATAGATAATTTAATAAAATTGAGAAAAATTAAAGAATTTCTTTTATTAATGGCTGATTATGAAGATTCAAAATCTTTATCTTTATATCTTTTCAGCACATACTACATACAAAGTACGTAGCAGTACCTATTTGAAAAATGGGCTTCTACATTTAAATTACACAATTGAACTGTTTAAAGGGTTAAATGACTTTAGAACTTAATCTTTGGATCACAATTTTCCGCTTCCTAGTTGAGGAGCGGAACAACCTACCTGCGAAATTCAGCACGATGTTTCTTGTAAACAAGAATAACTCAAGAAACATAATAAATTCGCAGTTTTAGATAAAGTAACTGAACTGACATCAATACCAACCTTCGGATTTCCTAAATTAACATATATCGGGTAGTGTAAGATAAAAAAGAATAATACCATTGTATCCGTTGTACTTTTCGTGTGGCCGGTCCCATTAAGTAGGTACAATAAAACAAAACTTTCGAGAGAATTGTTCGATGTTCGGGATATTAATATTAAATTTATTTATAGCATTAATAATTTTAAATTAATTACAATAACAAGCGTTTTATTATATTTTAAAATATTTTTGTCTATTTAGAGAACAATATGCAACATATTTCCATTTCCCACTCCAAAATTTCCAATTTTACTAAATATTAGGTGTATCAATTAAATTTACACAGATTGATAAGCATTTACTCCTACACTAGCTGTTCTTACAATTGTCTTTCATATTTCAATTCAGTTATGATCTGGCCATTCAGGGTGACAGATCCTAAAGTTTGGTCATTGTTCGCAAAAATTTTGGTAAACTAAGTTCATATAGAAAATACGAAAGAATTGGTACTTAATTTATTTGTACTCGTTCTTTGGATACATAACGGAACAAGTGCCCGAGCTTAAGGTCTGCTCTTCCCCGCTTGCCCTTTGCGGGTGATTTTTATCGTAGTGAAGAAGTAATGTTTCGATAGTCAGTGGTGGTGCCGTGAAATGAGGACTTCTGGAGAGCTAATATTTCGAGTGTGTATGTTATTGTTGGGACAGGATGCTTTACGTGAAAAACAACAACAAATCGAGCAAATCCTAAAGGAACGGGATTTAGAACGAGCAGAAATCACAAGAGCAGCTGGTCAGGCAGATGAAGCGGAACAAAAATTGTACACCCTTAAAGCAGAATATGAACATGTAAGTTACCCTTTTCAATTTATTATTACAATTATTCTACTATACTTAATAACTTCCATTTTTCGGAAATTAGTACATACAACAGTGTTAACAATAAATCATTTAATTAACGAATCAATGTGGGAGACGAAAAATGTTTCAATTGTAAAAATTTAATGAACCTTTAATCAAGCAAAACATGTAAAATTTATAATTTTTTTTATCTTGCTCAAATTTGTCATTACACTTATTCACGATTTGATTTATTACTTAGACCGATAGAAATAATAGAAAAAAGTTCCAAATTAATGGAATCATTTTAATCTAGCGAAGAGTTGTAAAATTCCATTTTTTGATGCTCTAATTCAAATTTGTCATCACATTCATCCGTGGTTTGATTTATTACTTTGACAGGTAAAGATAATAGAAAAAATTTCAAAATAATGGATAAATTTTAATCAAGCAAAGAGTTGTAAAATTCATATTTTTTTATAATCTTAATAAAACAAAATTTGCATTTATCCATGATTGATTTATTACTTTACAGACAGTCAATTGAAAATTTTTCAAAATAATGGATATTTTTTTATTAAAAATTAAATTGAAATAAATTATAAAGATTTACGACCATTATAATTGATTTTTTGGGTAACATGGTGATAATGCGCTTATAAAAAGTTTGAAATTATACACCTGAGACTTAGCAAATGTAATTTTATTATATTACATTATTTACTATTTAATTTAATTGTTTAATTACTTTCACAATTATTATTATGGATACAAAAAGTGAAATAATCGGTAATTTTCACAAATCATGCAACATCATGAAACAATTTGGTTTACTTTTTGGAATAGCGCATAAAACGAAAAGTCGTGATCCGGGGAATCCCAAACCCTAGTTTGGGCATTTTGTTTGTCAATCACCAACTAGCAATCATTTAATTTTTGTACAATAATTTTGGAAATAAATGGATCACATATCTTCAACACACTGTAAATTAATGATCATTAACTTTTTTAAGTCGGAGATTCGCTAATCATTAAATAACAGAATGAATGATAATTTGAGATTTTAATTTAATTAATTTAATCACAAGAATGTGTTCATTCAAAAGGAGCCTTAATAATGATCATTAACAGTACAAGTTTACTCAGTGGACCAAATCCTCGTTTAAAATAAAATTTACATAGATTACTCACTAAGAATTTTCCATTGCGGGATAAATGATAGGGGAGTTATCTGATGCCAATAAACCTAAATTCTACTACACAGGATGTCCCAAAATAAATAGGCTAACAGTTGATCATGATTCTTTAGGTTAAAAAAGCGATTAAATTCTTTTAACAATTCAATTTTTTTCATTTTTTTTTCAAAGTTTTTCATTTCTTCTTATTCGATCTCCGTTCTCTGGCTAGATATTTCCTGTTACTATGGAGTGCTTTCCCTTTTATTGCTTCGCATGTTGCTCGGAGCACAGTGTTTTTAGAAAATGCTAAAATATTTATTATGTTTTATTTATTTATTATTATTTAGCATTACATTCTTTTCAGAATTGAGCTGTCTGCTTAGAGACTTACAAGATCCTTTTTCTGAGGGGGATTAGTCCTCTTTGTCCTTAATTTACATAAATAATTTACATTGCATTCACATCGTTAATTCACTATCACTTTTCTCTTCGTTACAGTTTTGCGTGTGTTCTTGCTTCCTTCACTATTAATTTCCATCTCTTCCTATCACAGCACATCTGACGCCAGTTCTCAACTTTCATATCTCTCAGGTCCTCTGTCACATTTTTCCACCATCGTGCCTTAGGTCTTCCTCTCATTCTCTCCACATCCGGTTTCCACATGGTCAAACGTTGAGTCACATCCTCATTACTGCTACGCATTATGTGTCCCAGCCATCTTATACGTTGAGCCTTCATGAATCTTACCACGTCTTCTCCGTCCATCTCTCTCAGAATTTCGAAATTCATTCTCGGTCTGGTCTCACCATCTATTTTTTTCGGTCCTAAAATTCCTCTCAATATCTTTCTTTCAAAGACTCTGAACTGCTCCTCTTCTCTGCGTGTAATGCTCATGGTTTCGGCAGCGTATGTCACAACCGGTCTTATCAGTGTCTTATATATTGTAATTATTATGTTTTACCTGTTTAATTATTTTCAATAAAATAACGAAAATTCCTTTTAAGGGTTTTTACTTTTTTACGCTGATTTTTTCAAGTTTAGTCATTCCTTTTGGTTGTAAGGATGACGATAATTTTTTTTAAAATTCGTTTGAGCTCATTATTAATTCTATTTTTATTCTATTAATTTTCGAAAATTTATAATAGTGCTGGATTAGAAATTTAAAAACTAGAAGGTGATAGGTCAGTGTAGATACTGAAGCAAGGTTGTGCACTGGAGCAAAGTGTCAATTACTTCCGGTTTAATGTCTGTGGTCAAATTTTTATTGAAACTCGTAAATTTTTTATAGACCAGTGCAGTTAATGATCTGCGATCGTAATTGAATGGTTGATTGTTGAAAGGGTATTAAGTCATATCAACGTTACTTTTATATAAGTAACTTCTGAGATAAAACTGATTTATGTCTGATGTATTGGGGTTATTGATAAATGCAATGATTTCCTGTAGGAAAGTTAGTTAAGTATCAGTTTCTTTATAGAAATAAGTTTTATTATTATTATTAATAGGTACTAATTTGTATTTTATTTAATTTTTGAAACTGCGACTTAATTCCTTGCAACAATCAGTAAAAGTAAAATTAAGCAAAAAAAAATGGGCGAAGTCAAAGTTCTGCGCAGTAGAGGTGGAGGGAGAACGTGCCAGTGCCGTGGTGTAAACGGACGGGACGGATTTTCGTTTCTCACTTTGGCTCCGCCCATTTTTCTTTTGAAATTGTAAAATATATTCATTCAGATAATAAATTACTTGGCACGATCATTGCCTTGCAGCTAACGCGATTAATTGCGGGTACAAGGTTCAAACCTGGGGAGAGTCAAACTTTCTTTATGACCAAGTCTCCGTGCTTCGGAGAAAAACAGGGCTACAGGCACATCTGAAGGCCAGCCTAGCAACCTATTTAATGGATTTAAATCCAGTAATCTATGGACTATTTGTCAACCCGTCAGGCTAGCCAGCCTGGCGAGTTTCAGTGGGCGGGAAAAGGCTGAGTAGAAGAATAAATTACATCATTTTCAGGTAAAAATAATTGCCTAATTTGAGGATCTAACCACTGACGTAACAACTTTGCTTGGAGCCGGTGTGCCAGAGTCTTTAAACACCCTGCATATGGCTAGTTACGCCACTGGATCGAACTCAGAACCTACGCACTGTCATTTCAATAGCAGCAAACCTTAACTGGCGTTAAATCGCCATTTAGTTCTCATTCCCATTTACTATACACGAGGTATTAATATTTTCAGAAAAATATTTGAAAAGGTTAAATTATTATTAACTCGTTGATATTAAATTAAATTAAATTTAATTTTTTAATAACTCGATATTTTAAAGTTTAAATATTATTTAATATTTTCAGTTATCTGACTAAATTTATTTGAATATCAAACGATGCGAGATACAATTTTGAATATTAATTATCATAAAAAAATGTAATTCAAAAAGTGGACAACAATCACTCATGCAATTATTATGGTAGTTTTAATTTTTTTAATTGTTAAATCCTAGTTTTTGACCTTGGCTCCTGGAAACCTTCCATATTCACAATTTTCTTCGTAAAAAAAGTCGTAAAAGTGGATTAAAGTTTGTAAAAGCAAGTAAAATTCACACTAGGTTTGATTTTTCGTGAATATCTCGTTTCCAGTGCAATTTTGAGAAAAATTTACTGGCACCAATTTTGTCGAGAATAAAATTTTTTAATTTATCCACTGTTTGTTTTATAATCTATTTTTAATTCATTCGGTGTCCGAAAGTTCCAAATAGACCTTAATGCTATTTAAGTTCATTAATAGAGTTAAACTGCCTCACGTTTTCATACAAAATTCCCCAAAAAGTACAAAATTCAATAGGGATTTTCCCTAAGTTTACAATCGGATTTAAGTCCAGGCTTTCGGCTAGTTAAAATTTTGGTCGTGTTCTTTTCAAACCATTGTTTTCCTATACGAACAGTGTATATAGGGGCATTATCTTGCTGAAACTAAAAGTCTATGTCGTACGGTTCTTTGATACGTTCCGCCAAAAGCATTTCTAATATTTCTAAATACAGTGGGGCCCGCTTAATGTGATCGCGGTTAATGTTATCATTCGGATATTGTTATCACTTTTGCCAGGAACGGAACGGACATATATTATTACATACAAAAAACATCGCTTATAGTTATCATATTTCGGTTAATGTTATCATTTTATTCTTAAGATTATTTTCTACCACGAGCAAAGGAGTTGATTTTCAGTTACAAGCATTTTTTTATATTGTGCATACCACTCACATAATATAAAGTCAGGTGTTAGCAAGAAAATCAACGTCACACATGTGATATCACATTACATATTTATGTTTATTATCAATTCCGTCGTTTAAATACATAAATGGACGATAGTTTGCTGTTAATGGGTGTTGTAAGATTCAGTCTTACTTGAAAACTTCACAATGAGTGACTATTATTAATTAATTTTTGTAGATGTACTACATACTTATAAATAACCAATAAAAATTTTTTCCTTTTATTGTTATCAATCGGTTATTGTTATCAAAAACCTTAAGTCCCAATGTGATCACATTAAGCGGGCCCCACTGTACTTTTAAGAGTTTACCTTCAAAGTACTGCGCAAGATTAAAATTTTTTTTTAATTAAGCTACCGCATAGTCAAGTCAAAGTGATTTCGCTCTACTATGTCAATTTACTTAACGAACGTAAATCGTGCAAATTGCAGTGAAATCCACCTGAACCATCCAAGTTAAACTATTTTTCATCACTAACCTTCACGTGATCTTATTCGTTTGAATACCATAATTTGCTTTCTGATGTCAAATTCTATTGCTGCATCTTTTTGTGTTGAGGAGTTAGCGGAAATTTTTTTAAGTCTTTTGGTGAATTTCATGCAACATTTGCTTATCTGTACGGGTTGAGACGGGAAGATATAATTCTTTAACAATTTGACTATGCTGCTTTTATGTCATTTTAAAACACCCGATAATGTCACAGTTGTGCTGATTCATGTTTACACAAATAATAATAAAATTTTATTACGGAAGAATGCTTTTATTGCATTATTTGCCTTTTTATTTTCTCTGCCTTTTATGAATTTACGTCAGCGTAGAGTAGGTACTTTTGTTTACTTAATAGTCCATTTTGAAAAAATTGTATAAAAAATAGTGTATGTATCACGGATAGAAAGAGTCCTTTCCGTTCTTGTTAGATGGTCTACGCCCCATCAATCTTCATGTGCGTGTGGAAATTAACTACTAACCGCACTTGGGACACAAAGTATTTTTTGAATCAAAAATATCGATTCTGTGTTTGAAATCAATAACAGTCAAATTAATTTTTTTTTTATATTACCTAATAGTTTTATTTATTTAATTAGAGGTGAGCTAAGTGTACGGGCTAAGGACCGGACTCTAGGCTAGAAGCCCTGGGTTCGATCCCCAACCCGGCTACAAAATTTATCCAACCTCATTATGACCCTCTCCCCTCGGAAGGCAATGGCAAACCACCGAGAGTAATCTGCCAAGAGCATTATAGCCTAAGAGCCAGTGACCGGCCGACTTACGGTATTTTAACAAAGCTGAAATTTGGTACATTTACTCTCTTATATATGCTGAATATGAAATGGAGACTCTTTCGTCCGACCAGTGGTACCTACGGTCACTCTAGGTCGAAGAAGTAAAAATTTGACAGAATTCGGCGTCATAGTAACCAGGTTGCCGCTTGCTTATTTTAAAATATTTTTTTATTATTATTACTGAAAAATAATAATGGCAGACAGCCACAATAGTTGTATAGCCATGGCAAACACTTTTGAAAGTTGCGAAAAAAACAAAACATTTCCAATATTTTAACAAAACTGATATGTCATTAAAAAAATTATTTGACATAACGTCAAATATTGGAAATTTTTTGTTTTTTTACGACTTTCAAAAGTGTCTGCCATGGCTATACAACTATCGTGGCTGTCTGCTATTGTTATTTTTCAGTAATAATAATAAAAAATTATTTTAAAATAAGCAAGCGGCAACCTGGTTTCCTATGCTGGTTACTATGACCCCGAATTCTGTCAAATTTTTACTTCTTTGACCCAGAGTGACCGTAGGTACCACTGGCCGGACTAAAGAGTCCCCATTTCAGGTTCAGCATATATAAGAGAGTAAATGTACCAAATTTCAGCTTTGTTAAAATACCTTAAGTCGGCCGGCCACTGGCTCTTAGGCTATTATGATCATGTTGTCTAGTAATCGATGGCTTGATTACACAATTGGACACATGAAAGTAATCACTACGCGTCTGTTAAGACGGATAGACTGGAGGAGGAATAGTTTTATAAGTTTTATAAAATATTATTATAAAAGTTAAATTTTTAATTTTAAATTTTTATAAAAGTTAAATAACTTTTAAATTAATAAATAAAAATATTATCGATTTAACAATAATCAAATTAGTAAATTATTATAAAATACACGTTATCGCAAAAGTGGTTTAAAAACTCTTTTTTAATGTTAATTTCCATTTTTTTAACGATTTCAACATTTAATTACTTATTATTGTTTTATCAATCGACTTAAAGCATAAATAATTAAAATTTTATTTGAACATAAAAAAATAATGAAATTAACTTACTTAGGAAAAAATGCACAGCAAAAATTAGTTAAAATGTTAATTAATATCAGACCGCTTTTTCTTTCCTACATGCGTGAAGTTTTGTTATTAAGTATGTATGTATACAAAACCTACCCGAAAGTCGCCTGACAAAGGTGTTATTGTCTGGAGATGTTTATGCTCATCTGGCGTTGGTAAAATAGTAATTTAATAAGAACCAATTACCGCTGCCCGAAAAAATGAGATTAATTGGTGAACAATTTATTTGCAACAAGATAATGCTCCAATACATAAGGCCAAAGTGGTTACAAATTATTTAAATAACTTAAGAATAAATGCCGCTGTGGAGTCGTCCTTGTATTTATTTCAAAATTTATTCAACATTAAATTTTGAGTAATTTAATAATTTTCTTTTTATATTAAAATAATACTTAAAATTTTTTTTTTTAATAATAAAATAATGATAACTAATGAGTAATTAGATGTTAAAATCATTTTAAAAATTTTGGAAAAGGTTTTTGCGATACTGCGTATATTTTCTAAATAATTTAATTGTTAAGGGGGAAAGCCACTGTGACGGTCGAAAAAGTAACCTAGTTTTTAAGATTTATTTTCACAGAAGTAACTAATTATTCAAGGAATTAATTATTATTATTTTATTAAGTGTATAGGTATATTGAATTGATTTATATAAATTTTTATCTCATTATCTTAAATATTAACAAAAATATGAGCCGTTATGTAAAGACTGATAAAGAACTTCCCTCTTCAGGGTGGATTCGATATCTCGGTGAAGAGTTATCCGAAAATAAAAATTAAAAAATTATCAGAATTTAAATGAATGTAGCAATCGTTGTACGTAGCCGTTTTTTATTTTTTTGATTATTTACAAAATGGCAACAGATTGAAATGTATTTTAATTTTAAAACTCTTTCTTTTTTCATTCAAGCAGTTTATTAAAATAGTAATTATTAAAATTTTTAAAATCGGCTACGTACAACGATAGCTACGTTCATTTAGATTTTAATAATTTTTTAATTTTTATTTTTGGATAACTCTTCACCGAGATATCGATGCCACCATGGAGAGGAAATTTCTTTGATCAGTCTTTACATAATGGCTCATATTTTTGTTAATATTTAAAATAATGAGATAAAAATTTATATACAACAAGTTCAATGTACACTTTATAAAATAACAATAATCCGATTCCTTAATTAATTAGTTACCTCTGTGAAAATAATTCTTACAACTAGGTTATTTTTTCAATCGTCACAGTGGCTTTCCCCCTTAACTCGATAATATTTTTAAATATTTTTATTTATTGAATTTCACGAGTTAAAAACTTAATATTTTTTTTAACTTATCATCGCATGGACTGTGCAATGATCTGATTTGTAGGATTGTCTATATAGGAGTAAATCAAATATTCAGAGATTATTCAATTATGTCGCATGTTTATGTTTTTTCGATTAATTCATTACATTTGTTTATTTCTGCTATTGAAAGATGCTGTTTCTTACTTGGACACGCAAGCAGAAACCTTTTGTTTTATTCACTCAAATAATTATTTATATGATAACGAGTGAGCGAAAATAATTTTCGCCCACTAGTGGGTTAAAAATACTGTTATCCATTTCAAACCATAGCAACACAACCTGTCATCTATGCTATAATTTATAAACAAATTTATTAACGTTTTAATAGCATCATTACACTTATGAGCTCTTGCACACTCTGCTAGCGCTTCATGTGTAAAATTGACACATGCGTGAACGAAATTCGTAGTTTCTTCATTTGTACTGTAATATACTATTATGCCCGCTGTACACTCTCGGCGAGGCAGGGCGAGACATGGCAAGGACGAGAGTGTAGATGGGTGCATTCGCCATGTCTCGTCTGTCTCGGTGTGCCTGGTAGTGTGTAATTTAGATGGTCGCATGATCGCGTGACCTCTCGGCGAAACATTCGCCCGAGAGCACTCGGCGAGAGTGTACAGCGGGCATTACATATCGTCGGTTTTACAGAAGAGCCACGAATTAACTTCTTCAGGTGCCTATTCGAGTCCGGAGGTTGGCTATCTTGAGTAAAGCCAAGAAAACTTGACTATTAGGAAAATGTCAATTGGGTGATTTCTCTTTGCCTTCCCCATATTCCACAGCAAATATCCGACAAAGTCAGAAATAATCTCAATTTTCATGTATCCGTTTGTACGTTTGTCCGATCATTCGAAAACGCTTTCATTGGTCCACGTCCTTTGTCACTGACATTGTTAAAGTCATTGAACCAATGAGAAAGGAAAAACGGATACATAAAAGTTAAGCTTTAGAACCGCGGTTGCTAGGTTTTTCTTATGTGATTTATGCCGGACTGCTGATTTTATTAACAATAAATTAAAATAAAAACAAAATTTTTTCCTAAGGGTCACTATAATTATAAACATTTTTTTTTTTGACAAAAATAATTTTTTATTTTGTGGAGTAGGCAATTGACTCTAAATTCGTCAAAACGTCATAGACCAACCAAACTACACGAATTTAATGCAGTGTATGAACCATGTACTTTAACTTAACCTAACTTTCCAAGTCTATGGTATAAGCTTTCGAGACTGAACGATTACTTTTTTCCTTTTTCATTTTTATCTCTTTTTACAAGTAATTATAGGCCAATTTTTTGGGTAAAAATCGTCACTTTTATTTCAACACCATCCCAAAAATGGAAATTTTCATATTTTTTAAAATAGATTTGTTCAGTCTGGAGATAAACTAATATATTAACGGAATCTTTTTACTTTTTTTTATTTCGGATAATCCTGTGGCGAGTTATCTTACACACCGCAAATCATCTTTTTTTTAAGCGTCTTCGAAAATCTACTACCAGTGATTTAATTGTCAACGTTTTGTGGAACTAAATTTCTAAAATATTTTTTAAATGTTGCTCTTTCATGTAGAAAAACTTTCAAATAAATACATCTCTTCATAACTTAGAAAAAAAAATTTCAAAAAATTGCTTTTTTTCAACCTCATTACTGTACGTAACCCCTTAACACTGACAATGAGTCAAATTCTGTATTTTTGACGTTTTTGTAGCTACACTAGAGGAGACATTTTTCTAAAACTAAAAATAATTTATGTTTTTGTTTAGTTGTTTCACTTATTGCGGGGGTACTATGGGTATCAAGAAACTACAATTTTATTTATTCCATTAATTTAATTTTGTAATTATTTTCATGAATAATGAAATTCACTCTCATTTTAAAAACTCGACGTGTTATAGATAAGAACAAAATTAACAATGGGGATAAATCGCCATAAAAATTTTATTGGTTATTTATGTAAACAAATTTTAAAAATTAACTCATCTAGTTGGTGATTAAATTTATTATTTAATATAATTACTTACATAATATAAAAGAATTCTTGCTAACATAAAATATTACTATTAATTACCCACATACAGCTGCAGATGGGCCCACCGGGATACCGGGAAATTTCTCGGTGGACTGTCAGTACCGTGTTGGTTCGTCTTTGTTTTGCCAATCGTCAATCTTCAATGGAAAAACAAAAAAAAATTAAATTTGATTGGGATTAGGGGGCTCACTCCCCACCATTCCCTTCCTAAATTAACAAATTTTCGCCTGCCGCGCAGTTTTGCTCGCAATTTTAATATATTTCCGATCATGACCGCTTGCTTTGGTCCGCGACTATTTTTTTTTGAATTACACAGATGAGAATAAACATAAGAATTCCATTCCGATTGGTTCATTTGTTTATTGTTAACCTAAAAATATTTCAGTGCGACCTTTAGTATAAAATATCATAAAGAAAAGGTCCGGCCTCTAGGGTCTGTCTGTCCGTAACGCTCTTTCGCACTTCTGAATGGTCGATTGTTTATCATTTATCTGTTGTTTTGTTTTCACCCGGGAGAAATTGTATCGGATTTGATACACATTATTTATTCCTATAAATGACACGGAAGAGAAGCTATCAAGCAAGTCGATTATATTGGATATTTTAATAGTTTTATAAGAACTAGAAATTCCATCTGTCTATCTGCGTGTAATGCATTGAAATAATCGCACACACAAATTGCTATATAAAAAAACAATATGATCTGTACGTAATCTGTTAAATAATGGAGTAGATAATGGCACTAATGGATTAATAACATTTTTTATTAAATAATTATTCAAGAATAGAACAATCGACTCATTAATATTTTATAGGCTATTAATTTAAAAAATTCTAAAACAATTAACGTACAAATATTCTACTGTGTCACAATAAATAAAAATTGTTCTTCTTACCACGTCGTGTGCCGCATTGAAAAAATTTTAAAGTTCAAAATGTAGACAATTTTTTTTATAATTATATTTAACACGTTGAGTGCCACGGCAATTTTTAGAAATTTGGCTTAAAATGACAAAGTAAAAAACGTGTAAAATGTGGAAAAGTAAACACAGAACGAGATAACTCGTAGTTGGCGTCCTAGAAAAGAACACGATCTACGAGTTATCTCGTAGTTGGCAGTCAACGTGTTAAGTATATTTTAACATATAAAGCGGATAACTTTGCATAAAAAGCTGGCAATTTTGGATAAAAAAAAGTCATTTTTGTCTGGTGCATAACATTTGTCACAAGACGCTCATTTATCCATAAAAATAGATTATATTTTCCAAAGTCGAAAAGTGCACTGAAAACTCGTCCGGTGCTCGGTTTGTGTGCACCACGGTTTTTGGGATGAAATTTTAATTTTATTCCGGTGCACTGCGGCACTCAACGTGTTAACTAGGAAGTGTGTTATGTTATGGAAGTACGTTATAAAAAATTGATGAAATCAATTGTGACACGTTTTCAATTAACTAATATGATTTTTTAAAGAGTATTGCGTTATAAATAATAATCACATTGATTGATATTTTATTGAGCACAAATATGTCTTCATCAGAATAATTAATAACAGGTTTATAATTAATAATAAAACTTCATCTTTGATGAAGAGATTTATTTGCTCTCGAAAGCTCAATAAAAATATAAATCAATTCGATTAGAATCTTATTTATAACTTGATGTAATTTAAAAAATCTTGTTTATTTTAATTTCACGTGTTAATAATTTTACAATTTAAATAGTTTTCAATTAACTGATAATTTCAAAAGTTAGATCTCCTTTCTAGTTGTTTTTTGTGCTATCTTTACTTACTTAGATTAATCTATTGTGTTTATTGATGATGATGCCCAATTCGAAATCCATTTTTTGGGTCTGGGGGCTTGGGTCACATCCTAATTCCTTACTTTATCTTTTCTTCTGGAAAGTGTACATTTCCGTTTAGGTCAATATTATTTTTCGTTATCGTTACGCTGATAATAATAAGGAAATTGCATTTTAGATCGTCAGTTGTTTAGACTTAGTTAGACTTTCCCGTTCACATAGTCCGAAAGATATAAATCCGTTGGTCAGATTTTTGGGACACATACATATTTTTTTCATAACTTTATTTTTGGAATAAAAAATTGGATTGTAGTTTGAAAATTTTAGCTTAGAAATAAATTTAACTTCGTTGATTTAATTCCACGGGTACAAATTAATTTTCTGCTCTGCTGTAAAGAAAACTCTGTACTGTGGGTTGGTATTGAACGTTGGCGTCCAAGCGCCAAATGTAAAACTCACATGGACGTAATTTTCACGAGATTTACGCAAGATAACTTGCGTAATTTAACTTAATAATTTAGTAATTTATTAATTATTGAATAATCAATATCGTCAATTTTGATTTTGCCTTTGTTTTACGTATAAACACCAAATGAATATACCCAATCTCCAGTCTTGGACGTTTGTTATCTTTCTCTGCCACATGCGCTTCTCTGTTCTATGGTTAATTATGGACAACCTACTCTGTACTAACGTCAGTTCCGAACGATTAAATATTTCATAAAATTTTGCACGACATTCGGAATTTAAAGAGTACCTATGCAAATATTTTCTTACAAATGCCAAAAATACGATTTGGATGTGGGCTTCACGTTTTGTGAACCTCTCACCCGGAATGAGCGTCCTTTCTGGATTACCCCTTAATTGGATGGTTTAGTCTCGTCAAATGCCGACGAGGATCCATTTTTTGACAGATGTATCTTTTCTCGAATCGGATCGTGCAGGAACATGTAACGGCGTTTGGAAGACGGCCGCTATTCTCCGAGAGACAAACATAACGAGCGCTATTCTACCTTTTCAGATAAAAACTCTGTCGGTACTGTCGTTCCACTTAACTAAGTAAATAAAGAAACAATGAAAGTGGTATTTCACCGCCTAAACGCGTCTCTCATTTATTTTACACCTCGTATGTCTGTTTTTCAACATCAAACCCGTTCCCTTGGCTGTGATTCCGCTAGAAAGTAGTAAGGGACAGTGGGAATCTCGTTAATGCTAATCTATTTATGCGCGTCACTAATTAGATGATGCTTAGATCTGTCGAAATTTTTTTCGTACTACTACCATCTGTCTAGTAAAAATCTTACCTGATTTTGATCAGGGATGGACTGGTTATAACTACAAAAAAAATTTAATTTACAAATTGGGAGTTTGTGAAAAATGGATCACCTCTTTGAAAGCTAAATTAATTTGATGTGTTATGGGTTGGTGTAAACTTGCCAATTTTTTTACGGCAAAAGTAAAAAGGTCGACAGTAATCCAACATGTAAACTCTGCCAGGGCCAAAAAATATCCTAAAGTGGTTATTAGAAAAATCGGGAACTCTGCTTACAGATCTCTGTTTACAATTTTTCAAAGTAATTTTGAGCAGAGTTTACATTACTCAATACTTACTTACTCCAATTATTTAATTATTGTTATTAATTCACTTAAGTAGGTAGTCATTGTTTATTAATGATTATTTAGAAATTGTTTTAATTACTAATTAATTATTTATTAATTAATTAATTACTAAGCAGTTATAATATACGGACAGACACCATCGAAAATTACCTTAGATCTTAAATCAAAATATTTTGACTTTTTAATAAAAATAAATTACCAACTTATAAGATTATTAAACTATTAAACACCAAAGAGTGGGCTAGCGATTTTCAGCATTTTGAAAATGTACGTCGAATTTGTTTGCATTCAATAACACCCACTTAAATTTTACATTGTTTCATTTTAATTAAATCTTAACATTTATTTGATATTAAAGCATGAGTAATTTTGAAATTATAATCGTATGAAATTTGAAAATAAAGTAAAATTTTAAAATTCAATAAACGTTTCAAGAAATTTATTGGGTTCATTAAATTTAATTAAACATTTTTGTAACTACTTCCAAAATAATTAATTAAAATAGTACAGCTTTTATTTTACTTGCAGTATCGATCGGAATGCGAATCAAAGCTTTTGGAATATTCGAGTATTTTATCGGATCTGAATGTGGATCGAGGTAAATTGCTGTCTCAATTGGACGATGAAAAACGAAGAAATGAAGATATCCAGTTTAAATTCGAAGAAGCTGCAATTACGAAAGGGGATATCGAAGTAAGTTTTAAAATTTTGTCAAAATAAGTTCCAACTTCAAAAAAAAATGAGAAGATTCAAAATTAATTTTAGAGTTTCACTGATTCTCGAAAAATATATTTCCTTTTTTTTCCAGAAAAATATTTTTGATCAAAACGTAAGTTACGTGTTGTTGTGTATACTTTTTGATTGACTGTGTTTTTATTATTAAATTTATCGAGTGAGGTTTATTAACTCATGAAAAAATATTAAACAAAAAAGATATCTAAAATACATTCAGTATTTACTTTTCAAACAAACGAAAGTCGGGGGCGGCAAACCGCCTCTCTCAAATTAACCCGTGATATTAAGATAATCTTATGCATGCCAAATTTTGATATGTTAATTTTTATCATTATTTTTTACAAGTTTATTATCATGAATTCTCTATTTTTATCCAAGGTTACTAACCAAAATAATGTAAGTCGAATAAAAGAGTTGGAAGATAAATTAGCTTTGGAGCGCCAAAAAGTGGAGAGTCTGGAAGCAGATTCAAATAAGCTCTTTGAGGCCGAAGAAAATTTATTGAAAACTAGGGACGAACTTGAATCTCTTAAAAATTCTTTGGAGCATACCGTCAGAAAAAGAGATGTATTGGAAAAAGATTATCAGGATACTACGGGTAAGTAAGGTAAACTTTGCAAGGACCAGCGTAATAAACCTTTTCGTTTATGAAACAGAAACGGTGGCATTACTCAAAAAGCAGCTCGAAAATACTCAGCAGGAATTGCAGCATACTCTTGTTCAAAATTCTCAAACCATTAGTCAATTGGAAGCAGAAGTTTCTTCGTCTAAATTAAACATCGAAACGACTAAAACTGGACTTGATCAAGAACTTGGAAATTATAAAAGTAAATTGAAAGATAAAGAAGACAACTGTAAGAAACAAGATGATGAAATTGTTGCTCTAAAGGCTGAATTGGCCCAGACGAAAGCATTATTAGAAGAAAAGTCTCGACTGCTAGAAGAACGATTGCAAGAAGGAAACGAAATAGAAAGCAAATTAAAATCTGAATTGGAAAGATCTAAGAGGGAACTCGGAGAGAAGGATGCATCTCTTGAAAATAGCGTGGATTCCATAAAATTGAAGGATGAGGAAATTCGAAATTTGAAAACTCAACTGGAAACCACTCAAGTTGACGTGAAATCCAAAGTTCTCGATATTGAAAGATACCAAGAGACACTGAACGAAACCGAAATAAATTTCAAGAACGAAATTGAAGAACTCCGCAAGACTCTCAAGAAAAAAATATTTGAAAAGGAAGAAACTGAAAAGCAATCGGCGATCGAAATAGCTCGTAGAGACTTAAAATTGGAGGACGTTAATAAGACACTTTCTCAAAATAATGCTGAAATTACTCAACTTAAAGCAGATTTGTTGGAAGCTAAACAAGCTATGGAACGCAGCAACGCGGAAGTTCACGATAGACATTCCAGACAAATTGAACTTAGAGAAGCACAGCTTATGGCAATGGCTGCTGAAATTCAACAAAAGAACGAAGAAATTACAAAATGTTCTATCGTTACGACCAAATTAGAAGACGACATTTGCACCAAGAACGGAGTTATTGAAAAAATCAAGCTCGAATTGGATTCGTTCAAACGGCGTTACGAAAGCGAGCAATTGTCGATAGGCAGATACAACGAACAAATTAATTCGTTACAACTAAGCGTGGGCGATTTCGAAAGAAAATTGGCCGCGTCCGAAGGAAAGATAAAGGAACTGATGGAACAAAAACAGAGACTCGAAACGGAAGTTGAGACTGTGATGAATTCGGCCGGAGACTACAGTACAAAATTGACTAGTCTCAATTCTCAATTGTTAGCCAAAGAACAACTTATAGAATCTGAACGTTCCAAGTGTGTAGAAAGTGTTCAGCAAGCTCAACGTTACGCACAAGAATTAGAATTACAACTACAAAAGGCTAAAGAAGACAACGGGCGCACAGTAACCAATTATGAAGAAAAGTTGCAGACTGCTGTAGATTCGGAAAAACTGTTACGTCAACGTTGCGAAACGGCCACTTCAGAAACGGCCAAAGTTCGTGACAATTTGATGCTGCAAGTAACCGAATTACGTCAAATGTTGGAACAAAAGGACTTTGCATTGAAAAAGAATTCCGAGCAGTGCAGCGAAAGCGAACGTTACCTGAAGGAGCAATTGTCTAAAGTAACGGAAGAAATGCAAAAGACTACAGAATCTTGTCGAAAGAAAGTTCAAGAGCTTTCAGAAGAAAACGTAAATGTGAAAAATAATCTTATCCAGAAATCAGAAGTGATTATTGAAACCGAAGCAAAATTGAAACATTACATGGCGCAAGTACAACAAACTGAAAATGAGCTGAGGAAGTCTTGCGAAGAGCAGATAAGGAAATTGGAGTTCCAATTGTCCGAAAAGAACTCTCAATTGCAACAAATGACAACGGAAACTGATTTATTGAAGAGAGACTGTCAGAACCAAAACGTCAACATCGGTGAAAAGGACCATCGAATTGCCGAATTGACGATGCAATTGCAAACAAATGAGCAGTTGGTGAATCAATTACAAACGGAAAAGGATAATCTTCAATTACAGCAAGTCGAGTCGGCTAAAAAATGCACTACAAATAATGAACACTATGTCGAGTTGCTAAATAAAGTGTCTATTCTTACAGACAAAGCTAACATGGCCGATAAATTGGGTCAAGAATTACAAGTTCAAAAGAATATTTACAACCAATTGTTCCAACAGTTACAAATTACAGAAAAGCAAAAACAAAATCTTATTGCACACTTGGAAGATGCTGCTAAGAAAAATGGAGAAACTGAGAAATGTTATTATTTGTTAGAATTGGCCAAAAATTTACAAACGACCAAATGTGATGCACAACTTAAGAAAACCGCCGAAATGCAGGCAATAATAGAATTAAATAAGCAGAAAATTATGCAATGCAATGCCGAAATGGAAAGTCAACGCTCTGAAATTTTGAGATTACAAGAATCGTTATTAAAGGTTGGTAAAACATTTTTAGCTAAGGTTTTTTTGGTACTAATTTATTTTTTTATTATAGACTCAAACAGCCTACGGACCGACTACGCAGGGACCCCAAAATTTAGTAAGCAAATATCCTACACAAACCAACACACATACAACACAAAACATGATTCCTATACAAAACTTTGCTTCCTTGCAATTACAGTTGATTTCGGTTAAAAATTCGTACTCGATTTTAGCACAAAAATTCATGGACGCTCAAAAAATTAACACTTATCTCATTAATCAAATTCAGAAATTAATTAATAACGGTGGAAATATGCATGTCGGTAAAATGGTACATGAACTTGCAACTTTAAAACAATATTTTGCTGCATTTAAAAATAAACTTGAGTCTGATAAATACAATTTGCAAAAAGTAATTTTGAATGCTATGTTGAGCTTACAGCAAAAGCAAACAACCATAATTATTCAAGCTTCTCAGATTAAACAATTACAAAATAATTTTAATAATCTTCCACTTCAGTGCAAATTGACTCAAGGTCCAAATAACATAGACAATGGTAATACTCCTAATAATCAATTAAGCAATGACCAAATCGAATTGGATAAAATTAAGGCTTTGTTAGAATTAAAAGATGTTCACATTAATAATTTACGTAACCAATTGATAAATTTGCAAAATAATATTGACTCAATGAGTAAGCCAGGTTTAGGTTCTCTAAATAGTACTCTTCCTACTGGTAACGGAATTCCAGATTTGAGCGACAGCTATCTTAATAGTAATAATAATGGACCACTTCCTTTCGAACTTCCAAATTTCAACTCTCAACCAAATTGTCCCCCACCTAGGGTAATAATTAAGAAAGTTCCAGTTCCGGTATTCCCTAATCAAGACACTCCACATGCTTGCGAACAACATTTCCCGTCATATATAACGGATGCTGTACCAGGAATGACACTAACCGGATTTAATGGCCCAGTTGGACCACAAAGGACAACTTGTCCACCTTCCAATACCGTCATTCGTCGGGTTCCAGTTCGTATTTCTCAACCTCCAAAAGTTATCATAAAGGAGCTTCCGGTTTCTGTACTAAACGGTCGCAGGTGTCCAGCTCCTCGAGTGGTTGTTCAAAGAGTTCCTGTTCCAAACCCTCCAAAAATAGTTGTAAAAGAAGTGCCTATTCGGGTACCTCCAAAAATCATTATGAGAGAAATTCCAATTCCTATAATACACGGCAAGAAGTGTCCCACTCCTCAAGTAGTTATACAAAGAGTTCCTGTCTTCCAACCACCTCGAACGATTACCAAGGAGGTGCCTATTCCACAACCACCTCGAATTATTATTAAACAAATTCCGGTTCCGTTACCTCCAAAAATTATTGTGAAACAAATACCTGTTCCATTTGGCAGAAATTGTCCTCTTCCGCAAATAATCGAAAAACCAATTCCAATATTACAACCTCCCAAAATTATAACAAAAGAAATTCCTGTAATGCAACCACCTAGAATTATTGAAGTTCCAGTCCCATCATCTCAAACCACATCACATCAGCCAAACAATATATCCCCATGGCAAACAAATCTTTTAAATATTTTGCAACGTCAACGGATAATAATCACAAATTTGAAACAACAATTGGAAAATAGACCCGCGAATAAGCAAACTACTTTGTTGCAAACTAATCTCGTCAATGCGTTACAACAAGAAATTGCTTTCTTAAAAGAAAAACTGAATAATTCACCCAATGCTGGTAATATGGTCACTATAGTGGAGCAACTGGAGAACCAAATCAATAATTACAAACAACAATTATCAGATTTAAGAGGCTCTTCTAATGTACCTCACAAAACTGCTCCAACATATATCATTCAACGGCCCAACATGCAAATTAAAGAGGTACCTACTCCGTGCCCATCCATGCCAAATCTTGTAAAACCTGAACTATGCTTACTCCCTGCACAAGTTGTGCAAGGTTTGAACATTACTGGATATTCTTCTTTCGATATTTCCAATTTCAAAAAAGATCTATACAACATATTATTGCAGCAAAGATTGTGCAGTAGTAATAAATGCGAAAATTGTGTAACGGTTAATCAAATTTTGCAACAGAAATTACAAAGTTTGACCGGTTATATTTCTACACTAAATAAAACTCCACGAATAATAGTTAAACAAGTTCCGATTTTGCGACCTCCAAAAGTGGTAATAAAGGAAGTTCCAATCAAGGTTGATGTTGAAAAACGGTGTCCTCCACCAAAAGTTGTTCTTCAAAAGATTTCAGTTCCCCAAACACCTAAAGTTATCATTAAATCTGTTCCGTTTGCGTTACCACCAAAGATCATTATAAAACAAATTCCAGTACCATCTGCATCAGGTATCAAGTGTTCGCCTCCTAAATTGTTAATACAGCGAGTGCCCGTTCTTCAACCTCCCAAAGTCATATTGAAAGAAGTTCCTATACCACAGCCCGCTAGGATTATTGTCAAACAGGTGCCTATTCAATTACCACCTCGAGTTGTTGTTAAAGAAGTGCCCGTTCCTATGATTCAAGGAAAATCGTGCCCACCTCCTCAAACATTAATTCAAAGAATACCTGTACATCAACCACCCAGAATTATAATTAAAGAGGTTAGTACACCGCAAGCTCCGCGAGTAATTGTTAAGGAAGTTCCTATGGTTCAACCACCTCGCATAATCATCAAAGAAGTCCCGCATGTTATCATCAAACAAATTCCATGTAACTCAAAACCAGACCATAGCGGTAAATCACTAAAACCAACTGCTGGTCCTAATGATTATAATGGTCCTAATGCAAAATTACCTGTTCCTGAAGGTGATCTTACTGGACAACATTATACATCCAAAAACATTCCGATTATTTTACCTCCTAAAATTATAATAAAACAAATTCCAGTTCCTGTAATAAACGGTATCAAGTGTCCACCGCCTCAAGTAATCAGGCAACCTGTACCTGTATTTGTACCTTCCAAAATACCTGCGCTGCCTTCTCCAAACGTCGATTGCTCAAAACCACGTGTAGTAGTTCAGAGAGTTCCGGTAGCTCAACCTCCCAGAATAATTACGAAATTTGTTCAAATTCCAACACCATCGTCCGTAAAACAATGTCCCGTTAATCAACTACCTCGTGTAATCGTAAAGGAGGTCCCTAAAATTGTAATTAAGGAAGTACCTACAGTTTGTAATGGTTCTAATTTGAAATCTCCAGCTGCACCACAATCTCCACAAATATTAATTAAAGAAGTACCGGTACCATTGCGCCCAGGACAACCTTGTCCTGCAGCCCAAGTTGTTTTACAAAGGGTTCCAATACTTTCTCAACCAAGAGTTATTATAAAAACGGTTACGGTTAAATCGCCTCCTAAAATTATTATCAAACAAGTTCCGGTACCAGTTTCAGGCCCTTCCACATGCTCACACAAAGTTTTGATACAACAAGTACCCGTACCACAACCAGCTAAGACCATTATAAAACAAGTGCCAGTTGTGCAACCACCTAAAATTATTATTAGACAAGTGGCGGTGTCTCAACCACCTCGAGTTATCATAAAACAAGTACCAGTTCCAGTAATTGGAGGCGTTAAATGTCCGCCACCACGAGTGATTATTCAGAAAGTTCCAGTTTCGCAACCTTCGCCCACGTTCATCAAAGACGTGATGGCTCCTCAACGTGCACAAATAATCACAAAAGAAGTTCCAGTTTATATATCTGGCAATAGAAATTGTCCTCAAACAAATACAAATAATGGTGGCTTTACAGAACAATTACCCGATACCCTAATATCCAGACCTCCTTCTTCTGGTTCTGCTTTTGAAACTGAATCGCAACCTATTCATCCTACATCTTTTAATTGCCAACCAAGGGTTGTTGTAAAGAAAGTTTTGGTACAGGCACCTTGCACTTCAAGTTTACCACAACCTGTCAAGGTCGTAGTCAAAGAAGTACTCGTACCCATAAGTAAGAATGTAAGATGCCCTGTTCCAAAACTAATTGTTCAACAAATGCCTGTTGCTTCATCACCACGAGTTATAATTCGAAATATTCCAATTCGACTACCTCCCAAAATTATCGTGAAACAAATTCCTGTACCGGTAATAAATCGAGTTTCTTGTCCACCTCCCAAAATTATAACTCAAAAGGTTCCCATACTACAACCACCGCGAACCATTCTAAAAGAAGTACCAATTGTACAACCGCCCCAGGTGGTTGTTAAACAAGTTCCAGTGCAACAACCTCCACGCGTTATCGTTAAACATGTTCCGGTTCCTATCATGAATAATTTGAAATGTCCTTCCCCTCGTGTAATCGTACAAAAAGTGCCGGTACTACAACCACCTCGAGTTATAGTAACCAAAGAATTCTTGCCACAAAAACCTCGAGTTGTTGTAAAAGAAGTACCCGTTCCCCAACCACCTCGAGTTATAGTTAAGGAAGTTCCTGTACCGCAACCTCCCAAGATTCAAGTGAAACAAGTTCCAGTTTACATAAGAGTTCCGGTGGTACAAGTAAAGGAAGTGCCCAAGATTGTGGTTAAAAAAGTATTGGTTCCTCAACCGCCTAAGGTAATAATACAGAAGGTTGCTGTTCCACAACCTCCACGAATTGTGGTGAAAACCGTATCCGTACCGAAATATATAACACGCGTAGTTGTACAAAAAGTACCGGTGCCTCAAGCTCCAAGAATTATTGTGAAAGAAGTTCCAGTACCACAACCACCTAAAATATTGATCAAACATGTTCCAGTTGTTAACCCTCAAGCGCCTCGAGTAATCGTTCAAAAAGTGCCGGTAATGCAACCACCAAGAATCATCGTTAAGGAAGTTCCTGTACAGCAACCACCTAGAGTTATAATTAAACAAGTACCAGGACCCGTAGTAACCAGTCCACCTCGTGTTATTATTCAGAAAGTAGCTGTAGCACAACCACCGCGCATAATAGTCAAACAGGTTCCTGTACCTCAACCACCTCGCGTGGTATTGAAATACGTTCGTATACCATCACTTAGCAGCTCCGTTGAACAGATTCCACACGGACCTCAACAAACTGGAATTACTTCAGACGCATACCTTGCAAGTTTAAGACAAATTGAATTATTACGACAACAACTTTCGATTCTAAGAGATCAATCTCAAAATGCTGTCAGGACGATTAAAGTACCGGTACCAATTACGCGTATAGTTACCCAGAGAATCCCCGTATACCAAGCACCTAAAGAAATAATTAAACAGGTATATGTTAGAGTACCACCCAAGATAGTGGTGAAAGAAGTACCACGAGTGGTTGTCAAACAAGTGCCAGTTTTACAACCACCACGGATAATCGTGAAGCAAGTACCGGGACCGGCAATTGTTTCTCCTCCTAAAGTAATTATTCAAAAAGTGCCGATAGTTCAACCTCCAAGAACGATCATCAAAAGAGTACTTGTTCAACAACCACCTAAAATTATAATTAAACAAGTACCTGGACCTAGAATTATTTCTCCACCTCGCATTGTGATTCAGAGAGTGCCGGTATATCAACCACCTAAAATAATGGTTAAACAAGTTCCAATTTTACAACCGCCAAGAATTATATTCAAAGAAGGGCCCACACGTGTTGTTCTTCAAAGAGTACCAATAGCTCAACCACCCAAAATTATGGTTAAAACTATAGCCGTACCTATCAAGGGCCCTCAAGATCAATTACTACCATCACTATATAAGCAAAGTTTGCAAATGAACGAGGTATTGAAACAAGAAATAAGCAGTCTTAAATTACAAGCTCAGAAACCTAAAATAGTTGTAGTACAAAAGCCAGTTCCGGTTCCTCAACCACCTAAAATATTAATAAGACAAGTTCCAGTAATGCAACCTCCTCAAATTGTAGTGAAGAGAGTTCCAGTGGTTTCAGTGATTCGTTCGCCTCCTCAGATCATTATTAAAAACATACCAATTGTTCAACCTCCAAGAACTATTATTAAACAAGTACCAGTACAACAGCCACCTAGAATTATTTTGAAACAAGTTCCAGTGTTACAACCACCAAAGGTTGTAATTAAGGAAGTACCGCGCGTTGTAATCAAGGAAGGTCCTGTGAGAACCATAGTATCGCCACCTCGAATTATTATACAGAGAGTTCCCGTTCCACAAATTATTACAAAAGAAGTACCGGTTCCACAACCTCCAAGAATTGTGATTCAAAGGGTGCCCGTCCCGCAACCTCCACAAATTATTACTAAAGAGGTACCTGTTCCACAACCACCACAGATTATATATAGGGACAGACCCATATATTCACCACCTCAAGTTATTGTCCAAAGAGTACCTGTTCCTCAAGCACCAAGAATAATTACGAAAGTAGTTAAGGTTCTTCAACCACCAAAGATTGTAGTGAAGGAAGTACCAATATTGCAAGGGCCAAGAACGATCATTAAACAAGTACCGGTGCCACAACCACCTCGCATTATATACAAAGAAGGACCAGTTAGAACTAGAGTAATCGTTCAGAAAGTACCGGTTGTAAAGGAAGTACCGGTTCCACAACCACCTAAAGTTCTTATTCAAAGGGTACCCGTCATGCAACCTCCACAAATTATTACTAAACAGGTACCTGTTACACAACCTCCACAGATTATATATAGGGACAGACCGGTATATTCCCCACCACAAATTGTTGTCCAAAAAGTACCCGTTATTCAAGCACCAAGAATAATAACGAAAGTAGTGACAGTTTCTCAACCACCCAAGATTGTAGTGAAGGAAGTTCCAATATTACAAGGGCCAAGAACGATCATTAAACAAGTACCGGTACCACAACCGCCTCAAATTATATATAAAGAAGGACCAGTTAGAACTAAATTCATCATTCAAAAAGTACCTGTTGTAAAAGAAATACCTGTTTCACAACCACCACAGGTTATATATAGGGACAGACCCATATATTCAGCACCACAAATTGTTACCAAAGAAGTACCTGTTCCACAACCACCACAGATTATATATAGGGACAGACCCATATATTCACCACCACAAGTTGTTGTCCAAAGAGTACCGGTTCCTCAAGCACCAAGAATAATTACAAAAGTAGTGAAGGTAGCTCAACCACCCAAGATTGTAGTGAAGGAAGTTCCAATCATGCAAGGGCCAAGAACCATCATTAAACAAGTACCGGTGCCACAGCCACCTCAAATAATATATAAGGAAGGAGCGGTTAGAACTAGAGTCATCGTTCAGAAAGTACCGATTGTAAAAGAAGTACCGGTTCCACAACCACCACAGGTTATATATAGAGACAGACCTATATATTCACCACCACAAATTGTTACTAAACAGGTACCTGTTGCACAACCACCACAGATTATATACAGGGACAGACCCGTATATTCACCTCCACAAATTGTCGTCCAAAAAGTACCTGTTCTTCAAGCACCAAGGATAATTACGAAAGTTGTGCAGGTTTCTCAACCACCAAAGATTGTAGTGAAGGAAGTTCCAATATTACAAGGACCAAGAACGATCATTAAACAAGTACCAGTACCACAACCACCTCAAATTATATATAAAGAAGGACCTGTTAGAACTAAATTCATCATTCAAAAAGTACCTGTTGTAAAAGAAATACCTGTTTCACAACCACCGCAGGTTATATATAGGGACAGACCCATATATTCAGCACCACAAATTGTTACCAAAGAAGTACCTGTTCCACAACCACCACAGATTATATATAGGGACAGACCCATATATTCACCACCACAAGTTGTCGTCCAAAGAGTACCCGTTCCTCAAGCACCAAGAATAATCACCAAAGTAGTGGAGGTTCCACAACCACCCAAGATTGTAGTGAAGGAAGTACCAATAATGCAAGGGCCAAGAACCATCATTAAACAAGTACCGGTGCCACAGCCACCTCGAATAATATATAAAGAAGGACCGGTTAGAACTAGAGTCATCGTTCAGAAAGTACCGGTTGTAAAAGAAGTACCGGTTCCACAACCACCACAGGTTATATATAGGGACAGACCCATATATTCAGCACCACAAATTGTTACCAAAGAAGTACCTGTTTCTCAACCCCCACAGATAATATATAGGGACAGACCGGTATATTCACCACCACAAATTGTTGTCCAAAGGGTACCCGTTCCTCAAGCACCAAGAATAATTACGAAAGTAGTGACAGTTTCTCAGCCACCAAAGATTGTAGTGAAGGAAGTTCCAATAATGCAAGGACCAAGAACTATCATTAAACAAGTACCGGTGCCACAACCACCTCAAATTATATATAAAGAAGGACCCGTTAGAACTAAAGTAATCGTGCAGAAAGTACCGGTTGTAAAAGAAGTACCGGTTCCACAACCACCTAAGGTTGTGATTCAAAGGGTACCCGTCATGCAGCCTCCACAAGTTATTACTAAAGAGGTACCTGTTGCACAACCACCACAGATTATATACAGAGACAGACCCATATATTCACCTCCACAAATTGTAGTCCAAAAAGTACCTGTTCTTCAAGCACCAAGAATAATTACGAAAGTAGTGACAGTTTCTCAACCACCCAAGATTGTAGTGAAGGAAGTTCCAATATTACAAGGACCAAGAACGATCATTAAACAAGTACCGGTTCCACAACCACCTCGAATAATATATAAAGAAGGACCGGTTAGAACTAAATTCATCATTCAAAAAGTACCTGTTGTAAAAGAAATACCTGTTTCACAACCACCACAGATTATATATAAGGACAGGCCCATATATTCACCGCCACAAATTGTTACTAGAGAAGTACCTGTTGCACAACCTCCACAAATTATATATAGGGACAGACCGGTATATTCCCATCCACAAATTGTTGTCCAAAGAGTACCCGTTCCTCAAGCACCAAGAATAATTACGAAAGTAGTAGAGGTTCCTCAACCACCAAAGATTGTAGTGAAGGAAGTTCCAATATTACAAGGACCAAGAACGGTCATTAAACAAGTACCGGTACCACAAGCACCTCAAATTATATACAAAGAAGGGCCGGTTAGAACAAGGGTAATCGTTCAGAAAGTACTCGTTCCACAACCACCTAAGATTGTGATTCAAAGGGTGCCTGTCATGCAACCCCCACGAATGATTCCTATAGAGTCACAAGTTAAACAACAACCACAGATTGTATACAAGGACAGACCTATATATTCACCACCACAAATTGTTGTCCAAAGAGTACCTGTTCCTCAAGCACCAAGAATAATTACGAAAGTAGTGGAGGTTCCTCAAGCACCAAAGATTGTAGTAAAGGAAGTTCCAATATTACAAGGGCCAAGGACCATCATTAAACAAGTACCGGTACCACAACCACCGCAAATAATATATAAAGAAGGACCTGTTAGGACTAAAATAATCGTTCAGAAAGTACCGGTTGTAAAAGAAGTACCGGTTCCACAACCACCACAGATTATATATAGGGACAGACCCATATATTCTCCTCCACAAATTGTTACCAAAGAAGTACCCGTTCTTCAAGCCCCACGAATAATTACGAAAGTAGTGAAGGTAGCTCAACCACCAAAGATTATCGTGAAGGAAGTTCCAATATTACAAGGGCCAAGAACGATTATTAAACAAGTACCAGTACCACAACCACCTCAAATTATATATAAAGAAGGACCTGTTAGAACTAAATTCATCATTCAAAAAGTACCTGTTGTAAAGGAAATTCCTGTTTCACAACCACCGCAGGTTATATATAGGGACAGACCCATATATTCACCACCACAAATTGTTACCAAAGAAGTACCTGTTCCACAACCACCACAGATTATATATAGGGACAGACCCATATATTCACCACCACAAGTTGTTGTTCAAAGAGTGCCCGTTCCTCAAGCACCAAGAATAATTACCAAAGTAGTGGAGGTTCCTCAGCCACCCAAGATTGTAGTGAAGGAAGTTCCAATAATGCAAGGGCCAAGAACCATCATTAAACAAGTACCGGTACCACAGCCACCTCGAATTATATACAAAGAAGGGCCAGTTAGAACTAAAGTAATCGTTCAGAAAGTACCGGTTATAAAGGAAGTACCGGTTCCACAAGAACCTAAGGTTGTGATTCAAAGAGTTCCCGTCATGCAACCTCCACAAATTGTTACTAAAGAGGTACCAGTTGCTCAACCACCACAGATTATATACAGAGACAGACCCATATATTCACCACCACAAATTGTTGTCCAAAAAGTACCCGTTCTTCAAGCACCAAGGATTATTACGAAAGTAGTGGAGGTTCCTCAACCACCAAAGATTGTAGTGAAGGAAGTTCCAATATTACAAGGACCAAGAACGATCATTAAACAAGTACCGGTACCACAACCACCTCAAATTGTATATAAAGAAGGACCAGTTAGAACTAAATTCATCATTCAAAAAGTACCTGTTGTAAAAGAAATACCTGTTTCACAACCACCGCAGATTATATATAGGGACAGACCCATATATTCACCACCACAAATTGTTACCAAAGAAGTACCTGTTCCACAACCACCACAGATAATATATAGAGACAGACCGGTATATTCCCCACCACAAGTTGTTGTCCAAAGAGTACCTGTTCCTCAAGCACCAAGAATAATTACAAAAGTAGTAGAGGTTCCTCAACCACCAAAGATTGTAGTGAAGGAAGTACCAATTATGCAAGGGCCAAGAACCATCATTAAACAAGTACCG
This sequence comes from Rhagonycha fulva, assembly GCA_905340355.1. Taxonomy (NCBI): domain Eukaryota; kingdom Metazoa; phylum Arthropoda; class Insecta; order Coleoptera; family Cantharidae; genus Rhagonycha; species Rhagonycha fulva. The sequence goes on from HG996559.1 coordinate 10,929,405, forward strand.
GTACTACAGCCACCTCGAATAATATATAAAGAAGGACCGGTTAGAACTAGAGTTATCGTTCAGAAAGTACCGGTTGTAAAAGAAGTACCGGTTCCACAACCACCTAAGGTTGTGATTCAAAGGGTACCCGTCATGCAGCCTCCACAAGTTATTACTAAAGAGGTACCTGTTGCACAAGCACCTAGGATAATATACAAGGAAGGACCAGCTAGAGTTGTAATTCAAAGGATTCCAGTTAATCAACCTCCTAGAGTTGTCATAAAGGAAGTACCGAAAATTGAAATTAAGGAAGGACCACCACGAATTATTATTCAAAAAGTACCGATTATACAACCACCTAAGATTATTATCAAAGAAGTAAAAATTCCTCAACCACCTAGAATTGTGATAAAGCAAGTACCTATATTACAAGGTCCAAAAACTATTATTCAAAAGGTACCAGTACTTCAACCACCTCGTGTTATTTACAAAGAAGGTCCAGCTCGGATTATAACTTTGCCACCTCGTATAGTTATTCAGCGAGTACCTGTAGTTCAACCTGAAAATAACCTTGTCAAGGAAAGCTGCGTCTCGCAAGCTCCAAAAGTTATCGTTAAAGAAGTTCCCGTACCCCAACCTCCGCAAATAATATATAAAGAAGGACCCGCTCGTGTTGTTGTACAAAAGGTGCCTGTATTCCATTCGCCAGAACAAACACAATCACCACAAATACCTCAAAATTTAATTCGCGAAGGATCAGTTTGTCCACCTGCACGTGTAGTTTATCAACGAATACCAGTTTATATAAATCGACCAGGAATCTTCGGACCTTCGGGAGATATTACCAATGTTGCACCAATCGGGCCTGATCAAGACTGCGTGTCCCGCTCTTTATATGCTAATATTTTGGGAGCTGCGGAAATGATGAAACAAGAAATTGCTTCGCTGAAATTGAAAAATGAAAATTCTGCTACCATACACCAAGGTGAAGGTAATGTTCCTAAAATATTAATTAAGTACGTAGAGGTACCAAGAGCTCCGAAAATAATTATAAAACAAGTACCCGTACAGCTTCCTCCCAAGGTGGAGATTAAACAAATACCAGTTTTCATTAAAAATGATGTGAAATGTCCTCCTCCTCAAATAGTAACTCAAAAAGTACCAATACTTCAACCTCCTAGAACCATAATACAGCAAGTTTCACAACCACCCAAAATTATTATAAAAGAAGTACCTGCACCTCCAAAAATTATCATCAAACATGTTCCAGTGCCGCTGGTTAATGGATTGAAATGTCCAACTCCGAATGTAATAATACAAAGAGTTCCAGTAGCTCAACCACAACAAACCATCATAAAGGAAGTTAGAGTACCACAACCTCCACAAATTATTGTCAAAATGATACGCGTTCCAAGCAAGGCATGTAATGGTTCTAATTTACTCTCGGGCAGTCAAAAACCGAATAATGATGACGACTCATCTCGTCACCATTACGGAAGTAATGAGAAATTACCTCTTGGCCCATCTGGACAAGATTGCGGACCACCTAAAATAATTATAAAGGAAGTTCCGGTGCCTTCAGCTGGTCAAGCAAATTGGAATATTCCAAAAGTAGTTTTGCAACGAATTCCTGTACCACAGTTACCAAAAGTCATAATTAAATATATTGCAGTTCCATTGCCACCCAAGATTATTGTAAAACAAATTCCTGTTCCAGTAATGCAAGGCAAGATATGTCCCGCTCCTCAAGTAATTATTAAGAAAGTTCCTGTGATTTTACCAGGTAAAATAATTACAAAAGAAGTTCCAGTTCCACAGCCACCTCGTATCGTTATAAAAGAAGTGCCAGTACCGCAAGCTCCTCGTGTAATCATTAAAACGGTTCCCGTTCCGGTTCTTCAAGGTGTACAATGTCCTGCACCACGTGTTATCATAAAAAGAGTAATGATTGAACAACCACCCAGAACGATTATTAAAGAAATTCCTGTTGAACAACCACCGCGTCTAATTATTAAAGAGGTTCCGGTTCAGCAACCCGCTAGAATTATAGAAAAGGAAGTGCCTGTACCCAGTTCTTGTAAGGAATGGCCTCCACTAAAAAATTTGCCGCAGACAAAAGTAATCATTAAAGAAGTTCCTGTTCCAATTGGTAGTAACGGACGATGCAATGTTCCGAAAGTTATTATACAACGTGTTCCTGTTGCCTCACCTCCCAATATAGTTGTTAAGCGTATTCCGGTTGTTTTACCACCAAAAATAATAGTAAAACAAGTGATAGTTCCCAGCATACAAGGTACTAAATGTCCAAGTCCTCAAATAGTAGTTCGCAAGGTTCCAATCATACAACCTCCACGAACTATTATTAAAGAAATTCAAGTTCCACAACAACCTCAAATTATTGTAAAGGAAGTAAAGGTTAATCAACCTCCTCGGGTAATTATTAAACAAGTAGAAGTTCCCACGGTGTCGGGCTTGAAATGTCCTGCTCCTCGAGTGATCATTCAAAAAGTCCCAATTTCTCAAGCGCCGAGAATCATCGTCAAAGAGGTCCAAGTACCTCAACCACCTCGATTAATAATCAAAGAAGTATCAAAACCTGTAGAATTGCCAAGTCTAATTGTTCCAGAGGGTGTTTCTCCTTTCGATCATATTACAAATTTGCCAATTTTAGGGTACTCTGCAACTCAGGTTAACGCATTTAAAAGCGAACTTTTGAAAATGCTCAGTCAAAATAGCTTACATCCTTCCGGTAATAGTCTGATTAAAGAAGTTCCTATTTATTTAGGTAATAATCAGGCATGTCCTGCTCCAAAAGTTGTTGTTCATACCGTACCAGTAGGTGCAGCTCCTAAAGTCATTGTTAAACAAGTTCCCGTTTATCTTCCACCTCGTACCATTGTTAGGGTTATTCGCGTACCTTCTGGCGAACGATTTACCAATCCAAAGGTAATTCACAAATTAATCCCTGTTTTTAGTCCACCAAAAACGATTGTTAAAGAGGTGCCTCAACCACCACACGTAGTAATAAAGGAAGTACCAGTTATTCGGCCCCAAATAGTAACGAAATATGTTCAGGTTCCCGTATTGAACGGTAGAGTTTGTCCAACTCCAAAAGTAATTATACAGAAAGTTCCTATTTTGCAACCTCCTAGAACAATAATTCAAAAGGTCCCTGTACAACTTCCGTCTGCACCAAGTGGTTCATCAAAATTACCCGAAAACGATATGCAATCGTCGTGCGTACCACTTGAACTTTTTGAACAACAAAGACAAGAAATTAATGAATTAAAATCAAATTTGATAAATACCGGATTCACTACATTAACCACTGCTTCCCCTCTGGAAGTAATTGGACAATCAAATGTTCCATCAGATTTAATTAAATATCAAAGAACGGAAATATTTAAACTAGAGCAACAAGTTCAGAATTTATTGAAAAAACTCAATGGCTGTCATAAAGGTTTAGAAAATCCTAAATATACTACAAGCGTATCGCAACCTACTAATCCATTTATTACTGTGCCTGGTGAGAATTCGCAACAATACGGTAGCGGCTTAAGCCTAACCGCAGGTGAAAGCATGTCTACAACAGGTTCATGTTTCAAACAAAATTTGTTGATTGAAAAATTAAAGGGGCGAGTCAGACAAGCGATACGCTCGCGTTCGCGTCCAAAACATTGTCATCAACACTCTTCAATACGACCTTTAATATCAAATGCACAACGCCCAATACCTCTTCCTATGATGCATGTTTTGAAAACCGTAGCGCCTTCCATATCAATTCCAATAATGAAACCAATTTTCACACCAAATCTTACACCATCTCGAGGATTACAATTACAATACGTGAAGACGTTGCATGAGGTCTTCAGTCACACACAACAAGCTTTAACACAATGTATGAATGCTGTTTTAATGCAACAATTGGCTTCTACTCAGTCTCAGATCAACAATAACCCATCATGTGATCATCAACAACTTATGGAAGAGAAGCAATTAGCCGAAGGCCAGATACAGTTCCTCAACTCTATTATTGTGGATATGCGACGCAAAAATGAAGAACAACAAGCTAGAATAGAAATATTGGAATCAGGATATAGCCCCGCAGCGGCAGACGACTTGAAATTGTAAGTGTTCGTCCAATTTTCTTTCCTTTTTTAATAATCCTTTTGGATTTTATAGATATGGTGTGCCAAATCGTAAAATTCCCCCAAGAGTCTATTGTGACATATGTGAGGAGTTTGATAGACACGAAACAGAAGAGTGCCCACTACAATCTAGCGAATTAGATCCCGCTTGCAGTCACAGTAGGGTAAAGAAAGAAGCTCCATCTCCAAGGCCCTATTGTGAGATATGCGAAAGTAAGTAATGTTTCTTCATAATATTTGATCTTGTTGTTTATGTGTCACAAACAACAAACTAAAAAATATATTTTAAAATCTTGTTAATCCATTAAGCGCATCACGGGGATTAAGGCTTCGAAATTACACGTCAACTGTAGGTGTTTGTTTGCGTTTATTAGTAACAATTGCCGATTTTATGGGCTGCAACACAAACCGCTCAAAGTTTGCGTCTCCGAGTTCCGCATTAAACGTGTCACAATTGATTTAATTAAATTATTAATAAGTTGTTGTTGATACGAGATGATAAAATACAAAATATTGACACCATTTTTGTTTTAGTTTTTGGGCATTGCACGGAAGATTGCCAAGATGATCAAACATTTTAATAGTGTAAATATTAAATAAAGCAGTGTGAAAATATTACTAGTATTTATTTTTAAACGATAGTTAATTTTTATTAATTGTAGACATAAATATAACGTGATATTGTATAAAAGTTAGGTAAGTAGTTAGGAAAATTTATTTAAATTAATAAATTTGCTTTTTTTGTCAATATAAAATGTATAATTTTGTTAACTGTTACATTTATTTTCTTTCTTTAAATTTAAGGCAATATAATTGTATGACGTTTGGAACAAAATTGTTCAACTAAAAGAGTATAATAACTAAAATTGTAATAATTTATTATGCAAGACTGTTAAAAGTAAAAAAATATTTCGATACAATCTCAAATGCAAATTTTATTTTGGCTTTACTCTGCATGTTATTTTCCTGTTAAAATTAAATTACGCTTCAAGAATGGCTACCATTGTTGTATTTTTTGCATTTACAATAAGCATTTTATTATTTTAATTCAAGTGCATCCTACTAGCACAACTATCTACCTATTTTTTAACACGGGCAGCTTCATCAAGTTCTATAAAGCACAGTAAAAATTGTAAATAATATTTATTTCTCAATATTAATGCTATTACCAGGTAACTCAATTTACATCATTTCAGAACATCAGAGCGCATAAGCCGCATAGCCTGTAAATTGAGTTCCGTTACAGGTAAAGCACGAAATCGATGAAATGGTCAAATCATAAAATTTCTAAATTGACACTTGTAAATTTTTAAAAATACCTACATTATTTATTTAATAAAGAGATTATAAAAGTAAACAAATGTTTGGTACAACAATTAAAAGGTTTCAGCAAAATTACTCTATTTATTTTAACAACTGATCGTTGGAAAGCCATAAAAATATTTGATGCTTTGTCCTTGATTCAATAAAAACATTTGAAATCAGTTTTAGAATAATTTGCAATGATATTTTAGTTCGGCCATCTAAAATAAGTTAGTATATAAGGTAAGTACAAATTAACTTCATTGAGACAACGATCCCAATTTCAGAACAAATCTAATAAAAGTGTATCAATTATAACAGTCCTCTGCAATTTCAGTGTTCCAAATTATTGGCGAATCTTGCAAAAAAAAATAATAGGAAATATTGCTTTGTAATCTTCAAGCTAGTTCTAATGGAAATTCAAACGTAAAACTACCCCAAATCAAAATATCACGTTTTTTATTGTTACGGCATAAATTTGAGAAATTTGTAATGGAAATGACGTGGGAATTTTAAAAAGGTAAAAGCTAAATTGAACCTCTAGAACCTTTGGATTATGAGTCCTGATTTGCACCACTGACCTACTGGAATTGGCTGACCATATAAGTTTTGTAATTTGCACTTGTCCAAGTGCCAATGAAGACCTACACGTATTGTCTGTATTGATCAAATTAGTGGTAATGGTTAGTTAATTATAATTTATTACTCATTTAACTGTTGATGCAGAATAGTCCAAGTGTGAACTTTTAAAAAAATTATAGGTACTCAATACCTGACCCGGATGAAAATAAATAAATATACTAAAGTACAAGTAGCAATAAGCCACAGCAGTGGAGTGATGTGATCGCTGGTTGAGTATAGAGCGGAAATTCTGGGTTCAAATCGCCGATTGCACAGAATTTCTTGGCTCGGTCTTCCGGTGGGCATCCACACTCCTGTGGTGATCCCTGATATTTGTGTCGACGTCATTACCGTTGATACGGCTGCGTCACACACGGGAGTTTACAAGACAGGTTAGGTAGGCAGGGAATGAAGCCATGGGCCTTCTAGGCCTGTAGAGCTGTAATATATATATATATATATATATACAAGTAGCAATTGTTAATAATAAACACAGATTATCGAAGAAAAAAAAGTTATATCCACCCCCTTCATAGTAGCACCTTTTTCAAGTTGGAAAGCCCTATAAGATATTAGATTCTAGGTAAAATAGTCTATGGTAAATTGGTCTAGGTAAAAAGGTCTATGGAAAAAAGTCTACAGGTAAAACAGTTTATATTTATAAGATTAAAAAAACCGATCGAAGAAGTGTTGTTTATAGGGCTACTACGGCCCTGTGTAAATAAGTGTGTGGAGCCCGATCTATTATTTGGACATTATTGTGATTCCTACTAACTAAGATGTTGGTGTTTGAAAACGATTTTTTTTTAATTAATACCGCTAAAGTAGAGATCCACCGGCTCGCTGCCCGTCCGTGGACGGGCTTTCCACCTAGTATTTCATTAAGCTTTTACATTCTAAATAGAATACTACTTTCCCTTTCTGAGAATTACAAATCTGATTAGCGGGGTGGATTAGTGGGCCATATTACATATTTCCGATAAATCAATATCGATTTGGATGCCCACTGAAAGGCCAAGCTAAGAAATTCTGGATAGTTCGCGATTTGAACCCAGAATTTCCGCTCTGTACTCAACCAGCGGTCACATCACTCCACGACTGTGACTTTCACATATTTATACCTAGTATAAATATTATAATTAGTTGGTCTCAAAACTCAACCTCAAAGTTTTAAAAAATGACTTGAAATTTCAAAGAAAAAACTGAGCGCCATGATTGACCAATAATAATTAAGGATGGTTATGCGCTGTTGTCAAATTCGAGCATTTTTAGTTTTCATTGGTTCACTTCTACCGGTAGCTGACGTCACTTACTGGCGTTTTAAAGTTTTTAATCAAGTTTTTCTTATGCCCAATTTACTAGAAGAGGTTCGGAGCGGAGCAAAACGGAGAGGGCGTAGAGTCGATTTCGACAAAGCAACTGTGTCCGACAATGACTCGTCATCCCTTAATTAGGAATTTGATGAAAAAAATAGTAACCATCCCCTTCTTAAGAGCACTTTTTCGAAGGATGCAAGGCTCGCCAGAAAAATATATTGACTGCTGGCCTGACGCAACATTTTGTAAGTTTCACTGTTAGGCTCTGGCCACACGTGCAGTATAATGACGCTGGTAGCAGCAGTAAAACTGCAGGAACGCCCATTCTCAAGGTAAATGAAAGGTAATGTCGCAGCTTTAACAATGCACTTGTATCAGAATTACCTTGAAAATGCGACTACTTGCGCTTTTACTGCTGCTGCCAGCGGCATTTTACTGCACGTGTGGCCAGAGCCTTAATCATAAAAATAATCACTCATGGGGAATTCAGAATTTGTGACGTAATATTAAGTAAGAAGTTGAAATAAATGTTAAGGAATAGGAAGGGGTAAAAAATGCTGGAATTTAACGTGACATAAATTATAGACGACCCCCAAATATCTCATTACAGATCTTTTACTCAAACCTCATTTACTCATTACAAGTAGGGTTGCTAGTTGTCCGGTTTTTTAATGTGGGGTAGAAACAGAGCTGAAAGTATTTCAAGTAAAAGACTTGCAAAAAGTAATTCAAGTACTTAAAAGTACTTGAAGTACTTTAATTGAAGTACTTTTGAAACTAACTGAAAAGTACTTGGTACTTGAAGTACTTTTTGAAAGTACTTGAGTACTTGGTAATTGGATTTAACAAAATTTGAGTAATTGAAGTACTTTTAAAGTAATTGAAGTACTTTTAAAGTAATTGAAGTACTTTAAAGTAATTGAAGTACTTTAAAAGTAATTGAAGTACTTTAAAAGTAATTGAAGTACTTTAAAAGTAATTCAAGTACTTTTAAAGTAATTCAAGTACTTTTATAGTAATTCAAGTACTTTAAAATTACCCAAGTACTGGAAAGTACTTAAAGTACTTTTAATGTAATTGAAGTATAAGGTGTCTAAAATTACACCTTCGGTACAATTCCATCAAAATGATGTTGGTAATTAAGCAGGATTAAGGTTTTTTAATCGGAACAAAAATTTTAATCCGGTAAAATAGAAAATGTTTGTACGGCACTTACCCGGAGTATTCGAAATTTGAAATGCTCGTAACTTTGCAGAAAATGAAATTAAAATGATGGGAATAGAAGCTCATTCAAGCTCAAACGAATCTCTATCGGTAGACATCAATTTCACAAAAAAATTCAAAATAAGAACGAAAATAGAAAAAGCATGTCTGCAGCCCCCTCCCCCCCCCAAGAATTTTGCTAAAATAACTTTGCGACCGTTGAGGCTCAAACGAAAAATTTGGAAGCTCATTGATGCTCAAACGTTTGACACCATTTTTACCCCAAAATTCCACTTGGGGGGGGGGGCGAGCATGTCTACAACCCCCCCCCCTTTCCAAAGTTTTTGCGAATAACTCCGCGACGATTGAGGCTCAAACGAAAATATTGGAAGCTCATTGATGCTCGAACGATGCTCAAACGTTTGACGCAAATTTTAATTGAAGTACTTTTAAAGTAATTGAAGTACTTTTAAAGTAATTAAAGTACTTTTAAAGTAATTAAAGTACTTTTAAAGTAATTCAAGTACTTTTAAAGTAATTCAAGTACTTTTAAAGTAATTCAAGTACTTTGAAAGTAATTCAAGTACTTTTAAAGTAATTCAAGTACTTTAAAGTAATTGAAGTATTTTCGGTATTTGAAGTACTTTGGTAATTGAAATACTTTACTTTGGGTAATTAAAGTACTTTTGAGTAATTTGGTGGTACTTGAATTACTTTTTGGTTAATTTTGAAATATTTGAATTACTTTTGATAAGTACTTGGTAATTGAAATACTTTCTCTAAGCCAAGTAAATAAGTACTTGATGCTTCAAGTACTTAAAAAAATATATAGTATTTGATACTTGAAGTACTTTTGGCATTAACAAAGTACTTGGTAATTGGTACTTGAATTACTTTTACAAAGTGCTTTAGACAGCTCTGGGTAGAAATCTCATCGTTCATTTTTACTACATCGATAGAGGAAAGACATAAAACGTCTTAAGCGCTGTTTTTTAATGCTCATTGGTGTGTGTGAACGACCACTTCCACGAATGCTGTGTCCTTGTTTATTACATTATGTTTATTACAAGTGTAATTTATTATGTGTTATACCGCATTCTTGTTTAACGTTGATTTCCCACAAATTATGTGAGCATTACTCGACTGGCGCCTAAGTAAAGCAACATTTTGTATGTTTCACTGGAAATCATAATAATAATCAAATCACTCATGGGGAATTCAGAATTGTCGACGTAATATTAAGTAGGATGTTGAAATAAATGTGAAAGAGGAATGAGGGGTAAAAAATGCTGAAATTTCAAGAGACATAAATTATGAACGACCCCCAAATGTCTTAAAAACTATAAACCTCATTTACTCACAATAACTAGGGTTGCTAGTTGTCCGGTTTTTTTTTGTATGTCTGTCCAGTAAAAAAATCAAAAATCGGTCCAGAAAACCGGACAAAGGACAGTTTTTTTATAAATAAAATTTTTTTTATGCTTACAAGCCAAATGAAGATTATGGGGTAAAAATCTCATCGTTAATTTTTACTGCTCAATAGTCGAAAGGCAAAACGTCTTAATTTAAGTGCGAAGTAGTTTCCTTCTTTATGACAATTTATTTGGAGCCACCCTAAAAATCGTATCCTGGCTATGGCCCTGGTTTTTTATATTAGCTTGCATTTTTGAAATAGAGACTCGTATTATTTATTGCGTCTAAATGTGATAAGCGAGAACAGTGTTTGTTTTTTAGAAAATTCAGAATTGTGATTTTACCTTAATTTGTTCTTTTTCTTCAAAATCTTACAAGGAGAACCTATACCTACTCGTCATCACTCATTGCCGATTTCGTCTGGATTCACAGTCGTCCGGGGTTGAGCCTTCCAGCTATATTAATCTGTCTGACAACCTAATTGGTCCAACATTTAACCAACTTAAAATCACCCCTTCTGGGATCGAGTTGCACAACAACTAAGTTGGGACTGGCGATGGAGTACTTATATTTAAATTTTATCTGCGATGATCATCTACCCAGAAAATTTAATATTCACCTTTTAAATTTTTGATAAATGTATTTTACAATAATAAAAGGCCAATATGCTGCTCCTCCTCCAGTGTATCATTTTTTAGAACACGCAAAGCACTCTGATTGGTCGTTGTCGTGCCAACTTAAAAGTTAAAATCAACTCCCTTGGGATTGAGTTGCAGACCAAGTAAAGCAGCATTTACATTGGAGATTGTATGTGAAAGGTAGAATTTCGGCTGGTAAATAATATATGCCAGTTAAACCTTACTTGGTGACTTCTAAAGTCATAGTGTTGGATTACCAGACAGAGACAAATTTATCTCCGTTAATCCAATACTATGAAGGAGATTACTTTAGAAGTAGGCAGGCGACGCACTCTGATTGGTCGTGTTTGAAAATCTGTCCAACAACTCAATTGGTTCAACTTTTTACCAATTTAAAATCACCTCCCCTGAAATCGAGCTGCACACCAAGTAAGTATCGACAATAAATTTTATCTCCATTAATCCGAGGATCATCCATTCAGAAAATTTAATACGACTTTTAGATTTTCTCTAAATGTATTAAATTATCATCTTCATCATTTTTGAACGCGAACAATTAAAATTGTCAATATTAGAGATTTATGCTTTTTAATAAAGATTGTTAAAAGAGAGATCCATTGGTTGAGGTTGGTGTTGATGTAAGAAACGATATTTTTTTTAATTAATACCTCTAAAATAGAGATCCACCCGCTAGCTACCCGTCCGTGGACGGACTTTCAACTTTAGTCAGTAATATGTCATTACTTTAATCATTAAAAATCTATGTTTACTTTCCGTGTAATAATGGCATCTCATGCAATCAAGCAAATCCGATTTAAATATTACAACTTATTGTAATTGCAAGATCTGGTATTCAATCTCGTCCAGGCCCACATTGCTCTAATACGTTGTTTGAACAGTTAAAAGGTTATCATTATCATCAATTAAAAAATTTAATTAAAATATAGATAGTAATTATAATATGTACTTAATCTCTTTATTTCAACTCGTCAAAAATAAGAAAAAAACTAAAGCAAAACTGACTTGATAAATAAAAATAGCCAAACTTCTCCTTGTATAAAAGCCAATAAATTAATCCAGACCTTCCTTTTTCTCTTTAATTGCTTCCTGAAATAAAAAGTATGTAAGAATCGAAGAAAACCTTTGACTGAACTAAAGATAATTTGAAATTCAATTAACACTGAATTACCTTAAACCTTTCTTCGAATAATGACAGCTCAGATATTAAATCAGTAATTGCATGCATGAATGCTTCCTGTGGCGAATAATCGGCTGTTGTTTGGATCCGCAAGACAAACTTATGTTCGAGTGGATGGGGCACTTTGTATCCCGCAAACAACACATTTGGATCTTTCAATAATTGGTTCCTGATCATATTTCCCAAGGTGTGATCTTCTTTGTTGATTGTAAATATTGCAGCATTCGGTACTTTTGTGTCTTGTTCTCGAATGATTCTACAATACAAGGTCTTTTTAATATCAACAGTAATTTAAAAGAAACAACTTACTTTTTTTCACCCTCATAAAGCAAGAAGGACTCGAATGTCGGTGGCGCATTCATTTTGAATTGTTATTTAGTTTTTTAAACAAGCAAATCAAGTCTTTAAAACAAATTATTTAAACTTATTTCTAGGTTATGTCAGTTTATACAGTAATTGACAGTAATATCAACACTCTGTTGGTGATATCAGTTGGTATCGGATTTTTACCACCGACCTCTGCTATTCGTAAACGAACCGACTAAAAAAAGGAAGTGATTATTGATTGTATTTCCGATTGCAGTTTGTAAATTATTCTTACATTTTATTTGGAACTTTAGGTAAAACACGTAAGATGTCGCTGCTGTATTTCAAGGTAAATTGACCGAAAATTCAATTTTAATGTTAAAAAAATAATTTTAAAAGTTTTTTTTAAGAATAATATCGCTCATTACATCAGTAATTAATAAGTATTTGTAATCGTTAAACAATTTTAAGCCATATCAAACTCCCAAGTGTCACTTTTGTTCGATTTTTTGAGTTGAAGATTTATGATGTTCACTCGTACAGGGATGAACATTTCAGTTTGCGCGAGTTAGTTGTGAGGGATAGTCGTATTAGCAAACTCCCTGAAAATGGCGGAAGCTACTGGCACATCAAGTGCTAATCCAAATGTGGAAATAGTAAGAGGACAACTGTTCGAAGTCGGTCCACGATACACCAATTTATCTTACATTGGCGAGGGGGCCTACGGAATGGTCGTGTAAGTACACTTGATTACTTTCATGTTGCATTCCACTTGTTACACGCCCCTTGTGTTAATGTTTATTGTTTTGTGATTATATAATATTAAGTGTAAGTTCCACCAGAAACAAACTATTTTAATTTGTTTACTACGCCTACTACTACATTTCCCTCAAACATTTCTCAGATTGATAGGTATCAATTTGAGGTTATGTTTAATTCATATGAGATTAAATTTGTTCATAATTCAATCAACTTCAGCTTTTAATTACTCAAAAAAATTAAATTTCGAATTCGTTTTGATTACTTTATCAAAAATTAGATTTTAGGCGAATTATAACTTTTTACACGTATGGAACTGTCAAAATTATTTTAAATTTAAAAATTTTTATGTTTCAATGTAAACTTTCCCTCTGGATTTAAATATTGACACATTAATCGTCTTTTGGGTTCAAATTTGCTATGCTGTATAATTTTACGTTTGAACTTGTTGCTTCACTGTGCAGGGGTGGTTTATGGACCGAAATAGCTACCCTGTGTGTAGTTTTTGTAGGATTAATAACAGTTTGATGAAACCTTACAAAAAACGAATGGTGGAAATTTTTTTGTTTTAGGAAAACGAATCACGAATTTTTAAAACAGCATCATACATTTTTAAGAAAAATCGATTATTACCCCTGGGCTGATAAAAAGTTATAACGCATTTATTCTGTTTCTGAATTTTCAGTTTTCTTTGGGTTTATTATAACCCACAATTATTTGGCAGGTTCTGACTTGCTAATTGCTTTATCATTTATCAATATGAAATATCTGACCTTGACATGACCTTGTTCATTGACATACGCAACATGAGAAATGTTTGCAAAAAGTAGACGGAGATCCTCAACAGACAATTGTAAACGATGACATGCCTATTTAGGCTAAAAGGATCAAGGAAGAAGAAATTAACGCTAAAGTACACAATCTCCAATGATCTGTGGGAAGAGGCGCTAACAGGCTCAGATATTTAGCTATTAAAAAACCTCAACGGAACTTGATAGATTACATTAGAATGAAGCGTGTGACGCGAAGATGAATGTCAAATATTGATTAGTTTAGCCAAAAATTTAATTTAAAGTTTACATTTTTCACGCAAATTTAGTTCTTATTGACAGCATTCTGTCGTCGGCGTCTGTACGTGTGATTTAGACGACCATTAGCTATTAGAATGTGGAGGGGTTCCAGTAATTAAAGTCGGCCCCGGATTTAGGGGGGCTCAAGCCGGGGTGTCTGCCCCAGGCGGCAGCTCAAGGACGCCAAATTCATAGATTTGAACTCTTAAACTTAAACTTATATGATCTTTAAACTCAAATGCTTTAAACTCAAAAGCTGGAGGAAAGGGGCGCCAATGGCAAGTTTTCGCCCCGGTTTGAAAAAATCGTAGATCCTTAGAGAGAATGGATTGTAAAAATGTTATTTTTAATTGATTTATCATCTTTTTTCAAGGATTCCGGTCTCGAGCTTAGGTTAGATGTTAGTTTATGTTATTTATTTTGTAAAAGAAGAACATTATTTCAAGGATTCTGGTATCTACATTAGGTTAGAGTTAGTTTATGTTATTTAATTGTTTGTGTTTAACGATCGAGGCGATCTAAAAAACGTCTTTGCGTTTAAACGTTCTGTTCCGTAATTCGCATAGCTTTAGCTTAACTTTGTATATTCTTGTGTTCTTTACTTAATAAATTAGCCAGCATAGCACAAGTTCAGCACGCAACAAAGTGAAGTGCTTATGCGTGCAAGGCATAATCAACCTTCGAATGAATTTGAATACGAGTGGCTAATGTTGACCACCCCAGAAAACACGGGGAAGCGGTAGAGGTTAGCAATGATCTCATGCGGATTAGATTCTTACTTCGGAAGATCTCTGCCCAAGTCGACTAGCACTTTTACATGAGAAATCTCATTAAAACATTTTGGTGATCATACAGTAATCTATCGTTTTTTATAAAGGAATTTTTCGAGACGTTTGGAATCGCGTTAATTCTGGTGTTCTACGCGAAGTTGAACGAAGAACTTACCAATATAAAAAATACTGCTGCTGATTCTGGTGGTCTTATTGTTGACTTAATCTCTATCATCAAAGTAGCGCCATATCATAATAGAACCATCACCACCATATTTTATGGAAGGCACTAATCGCTAACTAATTAGACGTGAATTTCATAGTAATTATTTCTTCAGACTCTTTTGAATCTTAAATATCTTCCTTCATTTTAAAATTAATTTGTTTAAGTTTTTCTAAAAATGCATGCATATTATGCTCACTCTGTACACATCTAATCCAGAGTATATTCTAATCTTTAGTTTTTAGGGCAAGCCTGATTAAGTTTTTTTACCCCTACATTAACTTTCACAAAATGTACTCGTAAAAGCTTGTAATTCTGTTATAAAGTAAAATTATGTAATTTAGCAACAATGTGCATTGAAAAACCTATTACAAACGCGATTGATTATAGGGAATTGATTGTCAATTTCTCAGCTCAGAAGGCACGAAAGGTTTAATTATAGTTTTTATTTTGTTTATCTGTATCTACTTTGTCATTCAAGTCAGGGAATTTATCTTCTGATTTTTCTTTAAGTTTTTTTTGTTATTGTTAGGTAATGTTTATTTATTGTTAGATTTCTTTTGTTTAGTTTAGGATTTATAATATTGTAAGTTTGAATGAGAGTTTATCGAGACCATCTACCTGTAGTTAAATAGTCACTTATTTTTTTTAAATTGTTTATTTTGTAAATGCGTTATCCACTATTCGTGTTTTACATTAACAAAACGCCACCACACGGAATAATTTCAAACTGCCGTTGGATGTAATGTTGTTATTGACGGTGGCACCACCAACGGTAATGTAAAACCCGAATTCTTATGATTTTGTTTTAGCAAATAGAAAATTGTTTGTAAAAAGTCGGTTATGAAATATTTTTAGTTGACACATAATTTAAAAAAAATACCACCAGTTTACCACATCTTCCGTCCTGGTTTGGTCATTATGATTAGACAGTACTTTTTAATTACGATTTTTAATTTAATTTGCTGTTGTTGCTTTATTTCTTCAAAACTATCCATTTCGATTCCTAATTAATTTACTTCTGTATTTGTTATTATTTCAATAATTTTACAACAGAACAACTGAGCTTTCATTATTAATTTACTTCTCCCGATGAAATATTTTCAACATTATCAGCAGCTACCAAAACTAACTAGAAAAACAATTAAATTGTCTTTCCACTACATTAACTCATCGGAATTCTATTATTTATTTTAAAACTATGGATTGCACAGCCGAATAATTTTAGAAAATACGGAAGCTCACACTTCATTCAGCTTGAACATTTTTTATAATAATTACTAAGATATAGGTATTGTTAATTGAAGTTCTATCGTTGATTCTTCAAGTGTGCTCTTAGCTCGCTTTATTGAGCTAAAATTCTTGAACACGATTATACCATTAGGATTGAACCACATTAAGCTAATAGGAATGAGATACTGTGATGGAGAATCGCACGGTTTCAGGAAGAATGTACAGCTCGCTTGAATAATAGCGAAATCGACAACTTTGTGTGCTTTATTTAAGTGGTAGCATTTCGCTCGATAATCTTGAAATAAACTTGAACTCATCAAGGCGCGTCGTAAAAGATAATTCGGCTGGTTTTTCTATATTAATGGGCTGTTAATTAATTTTGAGATGTTCCACTTCACTAACCTAACCCAAAATGATGACCTGATATAAAAAGAAGCTAAAGGTAGTTTGTATTAGAGTGCGTTAGAACTTCCAAAAAATTAATATTATATAACTTGAAAAATAGTGGGTGGCTTTTTTTAATAAAATCGGTATGTAGGTATATATTGTCATGGTATTTCATATGGTTCTAGGGAGTGGGGGCGTTAAGTTACTTTTTATTCATAGAATCACTGTAAAAAGTTTTGTAAAATGTAAACTTGTTTCTGTAAGACCATTGTGACATTTTGACGGACACTTTTTTTATTCTTGATTTGTATGGTAACGAATAAAGGAACAGAATCTTATAAACGGGTGAGGCCGATTAACCACATCCGACACCCAAAGGAGTAAAAATATAATTTTATGTTAAACATATTCAGCGTATTCTTGATTGTTAAAAATATGTTATAGCCATTAAGCAAGTATACATGCATACGTTAGCTCGAGCGGAACTTTCAGTCCATTCCTAGTCCATTCTTGTAGGGGGACCTAATGGTATTATAAACCGTCCTGAGTTTGAGCTTGCTAAAAACGTGGGCTAGGCTCTTAGGACGATCTTAAAATTGAATGTAGACCTCTCAGCTCGAACTAAGGGCAGTTTGACCTTGGTTTGACCAATCAGGGTTTGGAACACTGTGCTTCCACTTCGAACTGACTAAATGCGTGTATATTCTGCAGTACCGTAATTTTAAGACTGACTTTGCTTAGATCTATCTAATGTTCAGCTCGAGCTAACGCGTGTAACTGTTTAATTATACTGCTCTTATGATTACTACCAATACAAAAACTTTACTCAACGTAAATCCTTTCGGTAGCGCAGGGTTCGAATCTAGACTGCGAAATCTTGTTCATCTACAGTTGTGAAGCACCCTGTATATAGAAATATAATTTACAAATTTTAATTGTACACTTCATTATTAAAATTGATTTTATTTTAATTCTTAATCTTCGGTTGGATTTTTTAATTGATTATAAATTTTAATTTATAAAGGTGGTTAAAATTTTTAATATGAAAATTAAACTGTTTTTTTTTTGCAAAAAAATTTCTATATGCACGCTGAAAATCCTACGTGTTGAATCAAATTTTCAACTCAAATTAAATTTCTCTTAATAATTTGTTAATTTGCTCTCGTATTCTAAGACAATACTAGGCCAATCAAATTAGAATTTTAAGTGGAATTACATTAGGAGTCGATGATACCTGAGTCATTTGATAGAAAATACATTTTCAAATTAAATTACGTGAAATTCGAAAAACTGAAGGAAGAAATTTTACGTCGCGACATTCAAAATGCTGCGGACAATTATTGTATAGAAATAATTTTGTATAGGTAATTACATTTTCTACAAAAAAGTCCCTTACGGTATATCTAACTTTAATGTTTTTTTACCTGTTGGAATTTTTACTTTTTTTATCATCTAATTAGTAACGCTCTTGAATGGATTAACGAGATCTTTATGAACGGGCGAGGCCGAACAACCACATCCGATACTCGTTACTTATTATTTTTTACCAATACCAAATCTTAAATATTTAATAAACAAATTACTAAATATATCTTTTAACAATTTATTAGCAGTCTTTAGCCACATTAGATAAAGAATTGCTTTCGAAATAAATCGCTTTAAATTTGCATATTAAGTTAGTTATGCTGATGTAAAACTGTTACAACTTCGGTATAACCAGATTAATCTGCATGGCTTAAACCTAATTTGAACAAATTTGGAAATCGATTAAGACGTGTAAGCGATAAGGTTTTGTATAACAAGACAGATGCTAGTTTTTAACCCTTTAAGAACTTCAACCTTGCACACACGAACGATTGGAGGTTGATTAATTACCGGAACCGAACAAATATACGCTTTACACATTTCTAATTCGATAACATAATAGTCCACTTTATCATTTGACGTTACTAGGGAAGAATTTAGAAAAACCGGCGCCGGCCTTAAAGGGTTAATTGTTAAATTATGAATCTAAGGGCTGCAAAAGAAAAGTTATATCTTCATGATATGTACGGATGCCTATTGTTCCTTCATTAGAAATTTTCCCCGTGGAAATCTAATTTGCTGCGTATTTTGCAGAAAATTTGGAAAAGTTTTTGTTTAAGCTCGACAGCTTAAAGTTCAATTTTAAGTTTGAAAGCTAATTTTAATTTGCATTAAGCTAAAATGCTACTTCTATATATTTTAAATTAGCTGGAGAATCGAAAACAGTTAACTAACCAAATATGGCGTTATATTTCAAAATGGCGACGATATCAAATCAAAAATAAAGTGGAATCTTGCCAAAATTATGAGCAATTAATGGATACTGTAAAAGTAAACCTATACCTTGAATTTTCTACAACGTTTAATGTCGTTACTCGAATGCCTCACGTAATTTTGGGGGACTAATTTGATGATTATCATAATTCGCTCCAATGCGATTTATGTGGTTATTCTTGATGTTTTCAAATTTACGTCAACTGCTTTCCCAACATCTATTATAATGGATTATGAATATAATATATAGGATCTTCATGTAATTTTAATAAACTTATACGCAAAATTTGCCGACGCCGTTAGCATTTAACACCGAGGGAAGTACATATTTATATTATACATATTAAATAGTATAATAATAAACAAATGTTTTTTCATCAACATCATAATTTACTTTAACATTTTATAAATATTTAATAGTAAGAAAATATTGCACCGTTTGCCGACGTGTAATATTTTTGAATTAATTTGGCATAACAGTGAAATTAATATCTTTTAGGAAAGCAAAGAAATTTCAACAAGAATGACTTATTAAATATTCAACGCTCATCTTGTAAGAGTTTATTTTTGAAGTGTAAAATCTCTTGAAGCATTTCCGACATTTAACCAATTTGTACTAAAAAAACGACATTTAAATCAGTGCATATTTCATGAAGTTATTCTGGTACTGTAGCGCCTCCTTGTACGTACAAATATAATGATCAGTATTTTTGCGTATAAGTCGAAATTGTGTAATTCGAGACTCACGATTACTACCTAGTTCTGAGCCCTCGAATTACACAATTTCGACTTTTACCCAATAAAGTAACTGTGTAACTGGAGGGATGCCTTCATTTAAAAAAATCTATGTAACTTTGAATTACTAGGTAAACGTAATGTAAAATTAAAATTATAAGATACTTTTTCAAAGTCCGGATTGTTTCAATTTGCAATTATTTATTATCCGAGTTTTTATTGCCTTCATTTTAATAACTTCTTCAAAAAGTTATTGAACGCCCAATTATGTAAATTCAAAGTGCGAATTTTTCCAAGCAAGGCCCGGCAGCTACCACAACTTTTGTTCATTGAATAGATTTATATATTTTTGCATAAAATAACTAATTTAGATTAATTTTATTGTGTTAAACGCCGAATTGAAGTCCAACAAAGTTTTGTTGTTAAAGTTTCGTGCATATTACTTTGAAAAGATAAACATTGAATTTATTACTACAAAACTTGAAACATTTTATTTTGTTGCAGATACGCAGCGTACATTTAAAATATTTCTCAAGCATAAAAATCTTGCAAATAGAATTAAATAAATGAAACGTCACCTGCAGGCAGTTTATTAATGAAGAAAAACTTCGTTTTTCTTTTTTCTACACTTTTGACCCGACCTTCCTCGTGCGATGTTCATTAAAGCTCCAGTAACGCAATGAAATTTATTTAAATTATAGATATTGCATTTTTCAAAATTTAAGCTAAGTTTATATCGATTGCTTCGTTCTTCTTAACTTAATTCGACCCCGTTTACTGATATACCATTATTCACAATCAGGGTAAACGTAATAAGACCTAATTACAAGTTTTAATGTGATCAGCTTAACGTGGAATCTAAACTACGGCACAAATAATTTGTTTGGAACTGTTAGCGCGTATACATGCACTCGTTAGCTCGAGCTTAACGATTGAGCGATCTAAGCAAGCTCCATTTGGTTAGTTGGAACTGAAAGTAGTTCCCAACTCATTTAATTTTAAGATCGCTCTGACCTCCTAGCGCACGTTTTCAGCTCGGTCTAACTCAGGTTGAACTATCAGTGCATGGTATCTTTTCGACTCCTATAGTCCTCGCTGCCCCGGTTTCCCATCTCAATTAATTAAATACGTTCATTACGAAAATCAAATCAATTTAAATTGCACCAAGTCCTTTAATACTCTGTTATTTCTTTAACTTTATAATACGCCATTTTAAATGAGACAAATGCAAGTTATCATATAGATGAGAAATCCCCAAGGAAATCAACTCGAACGATTTCAGAAATGACCTTTTTAACGACATACAATATTCATTTCAAACATTAATTGTAACGACGATAGATTATAGCTAACGCAAAATTTTGTGCTTTCCATTTTACACTTAATTTTAGTGACTAAATTACATTGTCTATTGTAGATTCTATCTGAAAGATGTACGACGTACAATATAATATTATTTATGGTTCTTTATTAATGTTACCTAAACTGAAATGAAAAAAGTCTAAAAAAAAACTGAATGAAAATTATCAAGATAAAGAAAATAAACAATTTTCCTTAAAATAGATATGAGATATTAATAAATAACAAAAACTGAAGTTGGGAAACTGTAAAGTCTGATTTATAAAATATATAATCTAATAAAGGAAAAACTCGACTATACGATAAAATACCCAAAAATTAAAATGACAAATTGCTTATATTTTGGTGTGTTAATTTTATTATGTACTTTTTCGTAATCGAGTTTTTATTTTTTAATTTAATTAAAGTTTAGTATAGTAATCTTGTTAGTCTATTCATGCGCGTCACAGTAGGGTAATGTTCTGGGGTGGTACAAACAAAGATCATTAATTTTAATCGCGTCTAGTTCATTAACAATCACTTTAATAAGATATATTTCTTAAAGAAAACTCAACGGAATTTAATAGAAAACATTAAAATAAAGCGTTTTTCACCTAAATAATTGTAGTTATTTCATGTAAAAAAATTTAATTTTTGTGTAATTGTAATTGCTTTTTGGACCGTTTTTTAATCATTATTTGCTTCAGACATTTTTAAAATCGGAGTGCTGGTTACTGAACTACTCCCTTTTTTTAAATCATTACTTTTTTGTTTTTAAAAGTTAATTTTAAGTAGAGTTTGTTTTTGTTTATTTGTTTACTCATTTGTAATATAACTTTGGTTATAATAAAGAATTCTATTATAGTCGTTTTTATTAATATTTGAACAATGTTTGCATAGGATATTAAGGTATGTACGTAGATTCATTTGCTACATGACAAATAGTAATGAACATAATATAACTTTTTTAATTTCATATCATTTTGTAACATCGTTGAGTAAATACTGAATTATATTAGATTATAATATCACATTTAATAGCAATTTTATTACTATGTAAGAGCTTTTTCGCACGTAGATGCTTGTATGAACACGTTTATTCAAGATACAGATATTAACGCAAGATACGTATCAGATACTGTATCAAAATTCACATTTCAAGTATTACAATTTAATACAATATTATTATCAACGATAACTGATTATCTTTCGCCTGCTCTTTCCACAAGTGTACATTTTTCATCACCCTGCAGTTTCATTTTAACGGCTTTCAGTCTTCCAATAGTAAGTACTCAGATTAGGCACTGAGTTAACGTGGATTCTGACTCACGACTAACTTATTGTAATCGCTTTTGTATTAACTGAAAAAAGCAAGGGTCTACACAAAAATCATAGTTGATTTGCACAACTGCTTTAATTATCTGGCGCCTAACGTGGGGCTCGAACTCACAGCCTTGAAACTAAAAGTAAGAATATTACGAACGGCTAAGGCGGGTCTAGAAATTAATAAAATTTTTAACAAACCACGATTGTTTCACACAAAAAAAATGGACCAACTATTGGTTGTTGCTTATTGTACCCTTAAGGCGTTTGGTGAAAACAACAAAGTTTTTATAAAAATAAAAATTAGTTTTGTCAACATAAAATGAAGGAGTGGTTTTACTGAATCATAAAAATCAGTCGTACGTAACTAATAGATGCGTTACTAACAGACAGATATTTAAAACTATTACTACGATGGACTACTAAATTTTGAATTAATACTTGCAGAAAAAAATATTTGTCGCAATAAAGATGATCAAATTTTCCCAAAAAATACTACATCATTAAAATATACGCATCGTGCAGATTACAAGATTACATTACAAGAGATTTAAAATTTTCTTGCAGTTACAGTTGAAATTTAATTTTAAAATCTACTCTTCGTCTTCAACTTTAAGCTTCGTTGCTTATAATTTAGTAATCTCATTGCACTAGTTCCCTCAGGTATCATTTGCTGTATCTTGTAGATACAATTGTAAACTTTTTTTTACTTTATTTTCGTCCAAAAAAATTGCTTATAACTTCAATATTAAATTTGCACGATAAAATTTTTAAGAAAATTCAATAACTGTACTTACTTAAATAACTCAGTTATTGTCGAAGAAATTAAGTTTAAATATTTTAGTCCATGGGTGGTACCAAAGAAGTAATTGAAAAGAAGTCGGAAAAAATTGAAATAATACTGAAAACTTGGTTAATACTTTTGAGCTTATTTTATAAAAAAACCTTTTAAAGTTAAAAAAAATTTACATTATTTTTCGTTAATTTTTTTTAATTGATATTAAAAATTTTTAAGTTATTGCGTATCGAACATATTTTAGAAAAAATTGAGTGTCCGTATTTTCAAAAAGTAATATATAATCGAATAGATATTGAATAATGTATCAACCAACCCTTGTGTTTTTGATGTAATCAGGTGAAATTTGAAACTTTTCTTATAGTAATAGAGAAACTGGAATGAATTTTCCAATTTGCGCACATTTGATGCTAACCTTTTCCGGTAGTATCTGATGCTTATAGTATATTAGAACGTAGATCCTATTTTATTTTTAGAATAATTATATTGAAGAATTTGAAACGGACTTGAACACGAATTTTATATAATTTATTGTCGTTGTACACTTTTTATACATTTCTGTTTTTTTCAGCCAGGTATAATTAAGTACTTTTCATTTCCATAAAAGAACTCGAAATTTAATTTGAAAAGTTAATTTTAAAATCAGGAGGAACGGTTGTCGCTTCCGGTCTGATTAGTTTACAAGAGATTGGATTCAAAGTCGATAATCTCTACAAACCAAGTCTTAAGTTTATATCTAAATTGTAAATTTCAAAAAGTCAAATTTTTAACATGCAAGTTTTAATCTTGTACTATAATTTTTTAAAGTCAAATCTTTGCATTTGGTGAGTTTAAAAGTCCTGTAGTGGAATTTCGTTAATTTATTCATGCGTGTCATGTTTTGCAAGTTTTTGCGAAGGATAAATTTTTTCGGGAGTAGTTCGCTAACCTGAACTCGGATTTTAAAAGTTTTCACTCGACAGAATTATAGAAAATCTTCTAAAAAGCAATTAAAAAAAAAACAAAAAAATTCTCATGCGACTCTTGAATTTCCACTAAAAAAAGTCTAAAGCGGACAGACATCAACGCACCTGTAGGTACGCCCAACAAAGTCGAATGTTGACACGGTGAAAGGCGATAATCAACTTTTGAATGATTTTAATCGAGCGGTCTTTCCGCAGACTATGGCCAACCTCGATAATACAGCGTCAGGACGCCCAGAAGTGCAAAAGGCGACACACAGCACATTAGCCTGACCCAAAGTCAAGACTCGGCTCTAGGCCTCTCCTCGGGTTTGAAATCCTTGTTAAAAAATTCCCAATGCTAGTTTCATATACTAGATGAAGGAGATAAGCGGGCTGCGCCCGTATCTGCTCCGCAGATGCCATGAAATGTTACCTGTTACCATTAGCCTGCATTAAGGCAGGCAGTGAACGAAGTCTTTAAGAGAACTGATTTGGGTCGTTGCTGAAGCATTGAGTAGTCGGTTTCCACTTCCCACGCCCAAGACTCAAGTAGAGTGCACATACCTCCAATACAATGCACCTATAAGGTCTACTTTCGAGCAGAAATTGGTAACTTTAAAATCGATTATTAGCTAAACTAATCGATATACTATTATGACATTCTTTCGTATCTAAAACACTTCATTTTAATTATATCGCATCAAATTCCGTTGAGTTTTCTTTAATAAATATAATATCTTAGAGTCCGGGTTATCGAACTAGACCCATTTTTCATTTGGAGAAGGAAATTTCCAGATTTCGATGTGTAAATATTCTATTTCAATGTTTAATTTAACCTCCTAGCATAAAATGTACTGGTTATATTATATTTTTATTTATAAAATATTTACATGGAATTTACTTTATTGTTACAGCCAATCCAATGTCGTTAAATGCCATTTCATGTAAAATTTTGGTTTTTGA
This sequence comes from Rhagonycha fulva, assembly GCA_905340355.1. Lineage (NCBI taxonomy): Eukaryota > Metazoa > Arthropoda > Insecta > Coleoptera > Cantharidae > Rhagonycha > Rhagonycha fulva. The sequence goes on from HG996559.1 coordinate 10,954,368, forward strand.
GAAAATATAAGCTTTATTTGCAATGATTCGCAATTTTTTTGATTTATTGTTGCTTTTTGTTTATTCTTTTTATACTTTTTAGGACTAGGATTTCTTCTGTTTGTCCGTGTCAATCTTTCTTGGCACTATTAATTCTTTGACCTTATAGTGTTTTTACATCTGATAGGTAGCTTGCTGGGCTTGCCTTTTCGATGTGCCTGCACCCTGTTTTTTTTATGTTAATGATGGCAATTTAGTAACAATTTAGTAAACCCAGGAGGACCACCGGCATAACGTACCTTCCGAAGTACGGAGACTAGCCATAAAAAGTTTCTTTTTCTCGGATTTGAACCCGGTACCTCGCGGTTCTTTATCATTCCGTATAGTGGAAATTTTTTAATTTGCAGTCAGGGTTACGTAACGATCCCCTCGCCGAGTATATCAAAGTTGTACTGTATTTAAAATCAACCAAGATAATTTATCAAATTTTAATGCAAACTTGTCAATTTGTTAGTGAGATTCAAACATTAATTTATCGTTTTGCTTTCTGAATTTTTACAAACGATTATTGTTAAGCTAAAAAAGCTGCTGATCAAAGAGGTATTTTTTTTAAGTAGTTATGCCTGAATGAATATAAATCGGATATAAAATATCGAAACCCAAATAAATGGTGTATAGGCAATGAAAAATGGGTTGTGAATTAAATCATTTAGCAACGCAACAATAGGCGTTAAGTGCGTGCTTTCAGGATAGATTTATTTAAAAAGTTGATATATTATATATTCAACCTGTAGCTTTTTTAAATAATTACTTTTCACACTTCTGAATAAAATAGAATTGGGTTTGCTATTGTATTAACCGCATTGCGACGGGGTCAAGGACATTTGGGAAAATCCAAATAAGTAGAGAAAAGCTTTCGGCATACAATCGAGGGGATGTTTCAATGTGTATTATTATCTATAGAATCGATTTTTTCAAATTGAGATAAACGTTGTAGTCGTATTCCGAATTTTGCTAAATTTAAAAAAATTTCAGTCAGGTATTTATTTTATCATATTGTTATTTTCTTTCTTTTATGTAAATTACTTCAGGCAAACAAAAGCATTTTTTATTTCATATTCATTCCGACATTCTTAAACATTTTAATTTCAAACCTTTGTAGCCTTTGTGATGAACATAAAAATCTTTATTTGATCTTTATTTGCGAAAGTCTTTATTTACGTAAACGCATTTTCTCTCGATTTTTACAGCACCCACCGCTACTGCTAGCGATTCTAAACATTTAGTGGGTAAGGATTGTAATCAAATCAGGGTTGCTAATAATAATTAATTGGAAAATTTGTTTCTATTGTTTAAATGAACATCTAGTTTAGTTAATTGGCGTTTGGTATTGATTACCTGTATAATGCGGAAAATTTAGTTGTTGTTTATAAAACAATAAGAGATAATTTGATAAAACTTTCATTTCCGAAACAATTTTCTTCTTCAAACGGTGTAGTAATTTACGGACAAACCTGGATGACGTGGTAAAAATATAAAATAAAAATAACAGAAATAAATCATATATTGTCGTATTCCATTTTGACGGTGCAAGGAATTATTTAGAATTTGAAATTCAGGGAACGAGTTGTTCAAGTATTATGGCATTTACCGAGTTATAGAACGCTAAGTGGTGAATAAAACCAGTGAATTATAACTAATCTGGATCTTGAAATAATTCGGGAATAACTGAAAGTCGAACTCCCAGCCTTGACACCCGCATAGTTTCAAGTATGTCTAGTTAATTTTGTAATAAATGAACATTTTCAGTAATTATTATTTAAAGTAAAATTTTAAGTTAAAATTTTATAGAATTCAAAGTGCTCCCTTATGTGAATGTACGTCCGGATTATTCTCACGAGGCAGCATTTCCATTACCGAGCCTAATTATTTATAAAAGCATTTTCAACGAATTCTAACATTGCTTATACGTTATCATTTCGATTAAGTCTGTAAACCAAAAACTATTGTGTTAATAATAATTGTTGGTTTTGAGGTTTAAGGACTAAAACCATCGGCTTTCAAGTTTCGGTTAGATAGATCCTCGGTAAAACCGCAGTTCAATGTATTTCATATGGTAGTGGAACAATTAACAAATCTTCAGATTCTCTCGGAAATAGCTGGATATTTTAAGAAATAATTTGAATAACAATTTTGACATTTCGATGTTTGATAAATTATTGAAAATTTTAAATTATAATAACTTCATCGTTGCCAAAGCTTTCATATTGAAATCATTCGTAATTATACAATGACTACGTTTAATTAAACTTTTATTGATTTGTCTGAAAATCCATCTCGTTGATGCGACAAAAAATTGTTTTCCCATGTGTCGATTCATTTAAGCAAAAATAACGAATTAGTCCTATTTACATTTTAATCAACCTAACTCTTATTTAATCCTTTTTTTATTTCATGCTGTTTTTCATTTAACAAATTGATCTTTCCTGGAATTCTATTACTAATATTTTTCTCCAATTTTGTCCAGTATGTTTTTGTAAATTTGTGCGACACTTCCATCATTTTTACAATCTACTTCGTGTCGATTTGTTATGTTATTTACTATTTCCTGCAATTCTGGACGGGATTGCCAATTTTACGAACCTAATTGAGAAGCAACCTTTTCTGTATAATGTAGAGAATCGCCGGTCACGGATTACTGTTTACACTGATTTACATAATCCATTTTTGGTATATTATTGGCCGATTTCAGCAACGTTATAATATAGTTGATCAGACATTAGTTAACCTAGATCAACTATGAACCAATAGAAAACGTTTGTCAGCGCTAATAGTCGTTTTCTATTGGTTCATAGTTGATCTGGATTAAATAATGTGTGATTAGCTATATTATAACGTTGCTGAAATCGGCCATATGTTGATCATAAGTGGAACTTCATTAAGAGGGGCATTTTCTTCAGGGCCCTTTTAATTTAATCAACAGATGGCGCCTACTTAAATATTTTTATAAAATAAGAGGAATTTGATATATTTAAAATATAGCAAATTCGTTGAGATAATATTATTCTATAAACAATATTCTTGATCTTAAGCTATTTTGAGTTCGTAATATTTATTTATACAAACACAATTCATAATTAAAGTTAAATTATCTTTTTTTGTAAGTGAGTGTGTTTTGACATACTCAATACGAACTCAAAATAGCTTAAGATCAAGAATATTGTTTATAGAATAGTATTATCTCAACGAATTTGCTATATTTTAAATATAGCAAATTCCTTTTATTTTATAAAAATATTTAAGTAGACGCCATCTGTTGATTAAATTAAAAGAGCCCTGAAAAAAATGCCCCTCTTAAGTGCAAATGATAAAACTGAATATTCAATTAATTCTCAGGAAATCGGTTTTAAAAAGTGACGCTCATGAATAGATTAACGAGATTCTCGCTGGTATATACTGGTATATAAATAACCTGTAACCAAAATTTTTTTTTAATTAAATTATAATAAATAAAGAAATAACCGTCCAACAGTAATAAAATATTTACAATTTAATGTTCTGTAAGAATTAAAATCTTTAATAAAAATAAGCGAATCGAGGTAAAAATATTTTCCTGCTTTTTCTTTTCAATGTCTGAAATAAATATGACATTTTCCGATTATTTTTATACTACGTTTTTTGACAAAGCTTTTCGGCGCTCATATATCATCATACGAATTCTCTTAAAAGAAATAATTTGACACATTATTGAGCTTAATTTATAGGAAAAACTCTTTTTTTACAAAATAAATTTGTTATACTGCGCTGTTTTTTTTGAAAGTCGATGAATTTCAATAATTATTATTGAAAATGTAATCTTTCATAATATCGACAGCAGCTGTCTTTTTTAAATCTAATTTATATATTGGATATCACAAAGTTTTTGAGCTCAGTTTTCTCGTGGACAGGAAAACTCGGGTTGTAATAATTTCTACCCGATTGTATTTATGATCAAAATCTCGTAACGTGAGGGATTAGCAGGGCTGGAATTTCAACTACATGATGTATTTTAAATACAAATGTATTTTGTGTTTTCGATGAATTTCTAAATGTATTTTTGTAATTTTATTTTAATTACAATAAAAATATATTTCGTATTTACATTATTCGATTACTCTTTGTTACCATTTAATTCCATTTTTTAAATTATAAAAAAATTTATTTAAACATTTTTCGCTAAATTTGCACATATTTTAAAATGCCTCTGGTGCAGGTCTGTTTTTAAGAGGTTGGTAAAACGATTTAGATTTACAATTTAATTAACGCTTTTCAATTGTGGGAAAGAGTAAAAGAAAAAATTCTTTGGTTTTATAAGGCGCGTCTTTTTAAATCATTCAAATTTCATTTGCAGCACTTACAATACTTAAAATTTAAACAATTTTATAGGAGAATATTAAAGATTGCTATTTTAACTGTGTCATAACATCTTTTAAATTTTAACTAATTGTGCGTTTTTGATATAAAATCGCTAATTAACATTTAATCAAAATGTTTTCAGACTTGAAATTCATCAAACTGCAAAACTTTTCGGTTTTTAGCTTTTTTCTATTTCGAGATTTAACCTGAAGTTCATTCGTAGGAATATAATCAATACGATGGTTTCTTATTTGATTCTCCATAGCCAAGATCGATGTTGGACTTTAGGTTACAGCTATGTAGCCGACAGCAGCACCTGAGGATTAACTACTGCGAATTCGAGTGTACAGAGAAGTGCAAAACAAAAGTAAAACTTTGAAAGCCGATTGTTCAGGATGAAAAAATGTTTAAAAGTTTCAAATAACTAAACAATTTATTGTTGAGCTCGTATGTTCCCAGCTTCGAATTTAGATGGAGGATAACATTTTTTGGCATTCTAGTAAAGTCACGAGCGGTTTGATACTACGAAGGTTAATAATTCATTCGTTTGTGACGTTTCGTAAATCTTATAAATAACTAACGCCATCTTCGCTTTACCACATCAGTTATGCGTAGTTCCGCCTCTCCGTCTACTTACAACAAGAAATAAAACCGTAATCTTGACGAATTTCACATAAAAATTGTGCTTGTACTATATGTAAGGTATTCTCCGTTCCACTGTATTATAAAACTTGATTAGACGATTTTTCTTCTACTTTAGCTACCAATAATAAAATTTTATGATTTAAAGCAATAAAGTGGGTAATAACCCATAATGTGTTTATTAATATTACTATATGTACTAGGTACCTGTAGTGTCTTGTTAGTGGAACAGATTTATCAATTTAATTATGAACACGACTATTATAATTGCTTTCGTGTTAACCTAGAATTATCGCCGGTCGCTGAAAGAGCAATTTAGAATTTACATGTATGTACAAACTCAAAAAAGTTTAATGCCAAGGCTTCGAAGCTGTGTACGGCGACATAGCCTTAGGTTTAACGTGAATACGTCATCGCGGGAGACCAATCTTGTCCGGATCAATCGATTGGATAAAAATTCCTATTATTTTTTTTGGGCCTCTTGATTGAGCATTTCTTAATCGCTTTTCGTCAAGTTCGACTTCCCGCTATGTAGTTTTTTTGAACATGTTACCGATTTTACAGAAGAATCACATCAAAACAACTGACGTTAATGTATCAACATTTATGGTCTGTTATGACAAACAACAATTTATCTAGCAAGTCAATAATTTTCTTATCATGGTATAATTTATTATAGGCGACCCAAAAAAAGACAACGCATTTCTGTGCTCTTTCAGATTCACTTCTGTTCCTCGGCTGTTTTCAGTAACTTTAACTAATATAGCTTACGACTGATTAACTTTCATCCGCGTAATAAAATTAGGTGTCACCTGTGTACTAAAAAAGTACTATATATGAAATTTGGTTATGAAATCTTTGTTGGTTTGTGAGGTAGAGTGCACACAAAATTGACAGACACCCAGACATTTTTTATTAATGTTTTAAGAAAGAAAATCGTGGGTTAGTGAATTGCCATCATTAAAATAAAACCAGCATACAGGCACATCTGAAGGCCAACCCAGCAAGCTACCTAATGGATGTAAAATATTTATATGTTTAAATAAAACCTCAACATTTTTTGGCACTTTTTTTAAATTATAACTTATGCTTTACGGCGGTTAAAGACCCTTTTTGTGTGCATCCACACGTAGAAATTTACTTGCTACAATATAAAGGTGTAAATTTTGAGTGCGAAAACTCGCAGCTTAAAAAATATAAACGATATAGTATATAAATTAGTCTCACGATTAGTAAATGAATTGAATGATTTATTGACCTGTCCGGTGATAGAAATTAACTGTCACGGATCTGTAATCACTTATACGGATCAATCATCTATGTTAACTTAATAATTTCAAAGGATGTCTAGGATAAATTTTATTTGCGTTTCAAACTAATTAATAGTGAAATTATACAGCGGATGCAGAGTTTAAACTATAATTTGAGTAATTAGGTACTTCACCCAAAGTTCGTTTTTGCAGAAAAAGTATTAATGTTGGAGGAAAAAATTAGAATGTATGCTTTTCCGTTTGCTTACAAATTTCAGCGACACCAAACCACAAAAGACGGAACAATGAACTCTTATCACTGCTACCTTATCAATTGTAGAATGACTTTCAAAAAAAGTTTTGCGTTTAAGTAGCAACCACTAACAGAGCCGGATTATATTATCATAGGCGCATAAGCAAAATTATACATGATATTTGCGGCATTTGAAACATCCGGTAAATTTTATCGTTAAACTCTTCTTCTTCTGCGCCGTTTCCTTAGCAGTATTAGTTGTGGGAGCATATAAATATTTTACATACATTAGGTAGCTTGCTGGGGTTGCCTTCAGATGTGCCTGTATCTTGGTTTCTATGTTAATGATGGCAATTCATTCAACCAGGAGACTAGTTATAAGAATGATTCTTTCGCGGATTTGAATGCATTTGCAAGTGATCGTGTTAGATGCCAGGCAATGACTGTTAAATTGACGCGCATGAATGGGTTAACGAGATCCTTACTGTTATTTAGTGATGCGTTTGAATGGATTAACGAAAATTTTATGTTTTTGTTGCATAAATAATTAATAATAAAGTTGCAACCGCGGTTGACTCCGCCCTTTACGTCAAGTGTATACGTATCGTCAACGGAATGAGGTAACTGCACTTCTTCCCTGAGAAATTGAAACTTTACAATCGGTTATTTCCTAAATTAATCGATATTTTACGATCATCCGTACCTTAAAGCTTCATTTTAACGTTATCTGTTAGATTCCGTCGAATTTTTGAAAATAACTGTAATACCTTCGGTGCTAGGATGTCATACTCGAATCCAAATTCCGAGTATAACTCGGAAAATTTTAAAATTTACTATGGTAGACTTGCACAGCAATAAATGTATCAGGAACATTGTGGGGTGATACTTTAAAATGTGAAATTAAGATCGACACACAAAATCAAAAAACATCATACGTTTTCAAAGAAGACAAAAGTCACAGAGAAATTAGTGCTTGGGAGGGGGGGGGGGCTAGTAAACTCCTAGCAAAACTAGAACCATGGTTATCTTGTTGTCCGCCGGTTTATTAGATATCGCTGTCCTGGAAATTGGGAGGGGCTAAGTAGCAAAGTAAAAATGATAATAATAACATAATCAAACATAATTTTTACAACTTAGAGAACTTAAACATATTTTAATTCATTTTTATAATAAATTATAGCATAAAAAAGTTTCTACTTACGTAATTCGAAGTTTTACTTTTTTACAACAAATTTATTTATTTAGCTATCTACTGGTTAATTAGAAACTAAATTAGTTGTCTACCAGACCGTGTGGCGGCGTCAAAATCCTGTCCCGTATTTTAACATGTCAGTTTCTATTCTATTACAAATCGATTATTCTATGCTAGAGGCGCACGAATAAGTGTCAGATATTTGACAAATTTCATATAATTATTTATTAATAAAAATTGTATGTAGATAGATAGATAGCAGATAGATGCTATCTCCTACACAAACTCGTCACAGAAAACCACACGCATCTGGTATGATTGATTTGAAATTAAATTAAAGGTAGCAGGTAAAATATCAGTTTTGATATATCTTAATGGAAAATTGATCACCCACCGGTCGTGGAATTCGTATAGATGCAAGAAAATGTAAATTAACTCACCCTCTCTCAAGTAATTCGAAATCATTGAACATGACCAGACCAAAACGGTCGTGTACTTTCATTTGTCGGAGATTGTGCAAGCGTCATTAGTAGAGTTATCAAATTACCTCGGCATAAAAATCTACATTCATACGAAATAATTATTAAATTAAAATTATTAAACTAGTGTCATGTTTCGAAAGACAGATGTAATGTAAATGAGCGGGGATGATTTTTTTCTGCGCTGCAAATTAATATAATATGTACACGTTACATAAAGTATACAGAGGTTTAATTAATTTAATTTTTGAAATAACAAATTTTAAATCGCGCAGGTTTAAAATTAGATTATTGTCGACATTTTTTCCTATTTTTTTCTGCCGTAAATTTTAATAAAGTTACATTAAGTAATCACGTTTGCATAATTGATCGCAGTACCTTCCCTTAATGAAGATAGTTAAGACGCTTATTTAAAAAGGATTTTACTGGTTGATAAAAGGTGTAGTAAAATCTAAATACATAGTAATGAATTTTGAAGAATATTTGTTTAGAAAGTCTGAAAATTCGTGTAAAGCTTGTACTTTACTCCAAATTTAATAAAAGCTTTAAAATTTCAGTTAAAAGGTGTGAGAATTCAGAAATTGTTTCGAGAACTTTTAGCCAGAACCAATAAAGATTTTAATTATTGATGAAAGGTCCTAAATGCTATTCAACACGTTAAGTTAATAAATTAATCAAATAATAGTTTTTTCTTCAATTTGAACGTAAAAAGTGTTTCTAGAAACTCGGTAAGGACGTTACCCTTAACCACACCCTCGTCTGATACGCTACCCCTTGACCTCAGTTTGCACCCTTTGTTCATTACCACCAAGATCGATAATGTAACGACGAAAATTGCATACTAAGTAATATGAAAATCTAATGCTGTATTTATAAGTAACGAAAACGCCAAGAGCTCTTTCCAATTTTTCCTAAGTGATCTTGCGAAAAAATATATCCTACTCGAAGAAACAATCTCTCTTGTTTTTTCAATAAATATTTTATAAGTCGACCTTACAGGTACGTGTATAGGAAAATATCGACTGGATCATCGTACACTGGATATTTTCTGTTTTATATTAAAATTTTTAAATTTAATAAAACCATTTGTTTCACAATATTTCAATATTATAACAATTTTTTTAATGAAAATTTTCATTAACTTATTTTATAACGTTTACCTAGTTTGGTTTTTTTTATTACAAAGAGCTGAATTAATATTTTAAAATCCGAAGATCAAGAAAAACTTTTATTACAATGTTAATTTTGAAAACAAATTTTCCAAATATTCAGAAGTAAAATCTCCTAAAATACAATTTTCGTAAAACAACTTTCAGAATGTTTATATCTTGTCTTGTGGACAAGTAACCAAAATATCATTAATTTCGGTCGAGGGTCGAGCTGAGTGATTGGTCGACTTAACAGGGAATGCTCCATTTGTTTTACAATTAAATTACTGACATTCGCAATTGCAAGTTAGAAACAAGAGAAAATAAAATTGTATTTTGTTAAAATTCAATATAACCCAAGTTATCGCAGGAAAAAACTTTTAAAAGTTTATGTTCAGCATTTTAGATCCATTTCGAACACTACATCTGAATGCCTCGCAGGGCTTTGCTGTTGAGGCCTTATTTTCAGTTTCTGGGAGGTATTTCACGAGTTCTTTTATTTAGGTGCTTGCTTGGCATCTAATTGAGAAATAATATTGTCCTCTACAATTGCGAATGTAAAAATATAAAAAAAACAAAGAAAACTCAATCCGCAAATTGCAGAGCACAACCCTGATGCACCGGCTAGCTTTCTAAACTAAAAGAAAAGTTGTTTTTTTTTTTAAAGAAAACAAAACGATGAATGCCTTCATTGTTTACTTTATTTTACAAAAAGAGAAAAGGAAAATCTATGCGCATATAATTAAAAAAAACTCATATAACACTTTGATTACTTGGTTTGAACCTATGAATAGCAATTCAAAGCCAACAATCCACTTAACGTGCCTGTAACCAGGTACATTTAAATTTTCAAAAAAATAAAACTACTGGTTAAAAACACGCTGCGGAAATAAATTTTATAATCAAAAAAAACGTTGGGTACCTTTTAATCTTCTTTTACTTCTTTCCAAATCTTGACCATCTGTTGGGCTTATACAAAATAGTCCATTTCTTAAACATCAAAATAATAATGCATCCATGCGGTTTGTCGACATTCAAATTTATTGTCCAAATTTAATAATTTTCCAAAAATGGTATACGCTATTTTCTCCGCTTCAAACTATCTTTTCAAATTTAGCAGGCTCCTCACTCTTTAAGCACAACTTTGTCAAAAAACAAAAATTCTATTCATCTAACTGGATCCAAAATTAAAACTTCCTAAAATTTCTCAAAAACCGCAAGATGGACGTCCGTCTAACTTGACGTCCCTTTTCAGAAGACCCTCCTTTTTCCGGTTCCCCTGCCCAACTTCTTAAAATTAAAAATTTCCAACTTTCCATTTCCATACCAACTTAAACAATTTTTCACTCCTACTCTTTACAAATTAATAGCAACTAAAACAATTTCCTCACTTGGACAAGTTGGCTATTCAAACCGTAAAAAAGACACAAGCGCCTTATAAAAAAAAAACAAAGTGTTATTGTGACTTCTTCACAACAGAAGTCAAAAAAAAAAACAGAAGCAAAATTGCGCAAATAAAATTTTAAAGAATTTTCCTTTTCAATTTAAAAACTATTATTTAAAAATATAACAAAAAAAAATAACATGACAATATATTATTGGGCGCCAGGTAATGCAATAAAACTAAGTTTTGGTTACGAAATAATTTATGAACGACATCGTGAGGTGGACACACATACAAATACATGCGACTTCTCTAAAACTGCCAACTTTTGGTTTCAAAGCTGAGAATACCGAGGGGTGCAAAATGACAGTCGTATATTACACCCGGTATAGCGGCGTGACGATATATTAACGTGGACGAGTAAGTGTTGACCCGTGTTATAGCGAGAAACAAAGTTATTTGATATTAAATATTAAAAATTCATTTTCCATGCAGAATGAATCATAAAATGTAATGTTTACCTACCTACGTTATTATTTAAGTCCATACAAGTTTTGGTTCATTTACTTGTATACGTACATACACACCTAATGTATGAAGTAATCAAAATTGAGTATTTCATCATAATATCCATTGTTAAAGCTAAAAGTGTTCTTATATTTTACCATTCGCACGTGAAATTGTTACTAATTTCATGTAAAATCTAATACTTCATGAGTTTTAAAGGTTAATATGACATTTTTGATATTTTTATGCGACCGTAATTTAATCTTATTTTCTTATTTTATACCTGCATATCGTTGGGGTTTTCCCCTAAGCAAGTTTTCAGCAACCCAACGAAAAGTCGATTTTCCCGGCTCGGAAATAAATTTCAATTATTTTAACTCAGTTTTGAAACAAAACACCCGCATTTTGTGTTAACTTAAACGATATAACATAATCGTACAAAACTTTCCTGTTAATTGAGTTAATAAGTACTAACAAAATTCTTCTAAGTTCCTTTTTCTTTTACCAAAAATATATTTCGAGAAGTCTTTGTTGGGCTTAATACCGGATTAAGCCGCATAAATTGGTTCTTTTTTTGAATGAGAAATGAAAAATTCGCGATTTTCTTTTTTTGTTGCTGTAATTTGAAAAGCACAATGACTGCTAAGTGAAAATATTATCTCGTGCAATACTTTTCCAGTTCTTTTAAACTAACAATACAGTCATATGTGCTGTGTGGATGGGATAAAGTGCACGCAAATGGGGTCGGCGCGGCGCCTCGCTTTCCACATATTCGCAATGCCACAATGACGTCATAACTATGTAGAATTGTTAAAAAACTGGGCCACATAATTCGCTTTGTATACCTTTTTAGGAATGCTTATGGCGCCTCCCACACCCAAGTACGTCATAAAGTCCTTTTATGCGACAAACCATTAAATATTACTTTTTTTAATTACTTAACCCTTATTTAATGTTCCGTACTTTTAAAGGAGGAAACATCAAATGTAGCTCACAGCGCTAATCAAATTAATGTACAATAAATCGTCCAATTTTAATTATTTTTGGAAGCTTTTCGCATTTGCTACACCCTTAGCAACATATCAGTTTGCGAAGTATTTAGCAGCACTACACGCACTAACCAACTGCGCTACCGAAGCGCCTGGTATTATATTTTCCAGAACTTTTATATTACTTTTTAATACTAGGAAATAGACTACACTAATATTAGCTTTATGGGATTGGTTTAGTCAATTTCGCAAAACTAAAATTTTTTTAATTGTACAATGTAATTTATAAAACAGAATTATTTAGGGCAATTGCTAATTTTCCAGCTTTTAATTAAAATTATTTATCAAGGGACTATAAATGTAAATGCACTGAATGCGTAATGACTTTTGCCCCATAGGAAATGAATTTTTTTATGGATCTCTATAGTGCAACATATAACGGACTAAGTACATTTTTTTGTGGATATTAACACATTCGATATAAAGTAAACAAAATATGTTTGAATTTAATTAAAATATTGAGGGTTGAAATTATACTTGATTGTATTTTCTTCACAGCTCCAGCTGTGAATATGCGTGCTAAACCAACTGGGCTACTGAGGCGATTTGTTACAATATGCTGCACGGAACTTCAAAATTTTAATATTCTTGGTTAAATCTGCTAGAAACCCGATTGGTTTGTTTTATATTCTTTACACAATTTAAGCGATTCAATCGTAATTAATTTTATCGTTAATCTCAAAGGCTTCTTTACGCAACGTTAATCAAATATTGTCGGTGAAAATTGGTGTGTATTCACATTTAGGTTTTATTTGAAGAAGAAATTGTTTGTTCAAACTTTTTTAAATTATGTTGATCGATTAAAAAGGTGAAAACAATTTCCAAGTTAACAGTTGAAAAATTGTTGATAACACATTGAACATACATTTTAATTTCTATTTTGAAAAGACATTCACACTAATGAATTCCCTAGGGCGTCAAATCACGCCTGATTAACAAAAGAGCTGATTATTTATTCATTTTAACGTAGAAAAACTTGTGCCACATTTTTATTGATCCAATATTCTCTCTTCGTGTTTTATTCTATCAATGATTTGAACATCATTTTGAAGTTTATAAATTCAATTTCGTTTGGTTCAGGTTTAACATTAGCAAATATTTTAGTTTTATCCACTTTTTGGGCTCTTTATAGTTTTATTATCAAGGCTTATCCGAAGATAATTGTAAGGTGACACCCCTTTATTGCCTCGATTAGGTTCTTAAAATTAGACTATATTTTTTTTCTTCCACGAAACAATTTTTGGTTAACTAACCAATGGCATGATTGGAACACTCAATGCAATACTTGGAGATCAGCATTTGACATGAATTAGACGATCTCGATTCTTTACAATATGTAGTTTCAACAAGATAGCGCAACTTGTCATACAAATATACAATCAATTTATAGAGTGAAAAGTTCAGTTCAGTTTTCTCTGTGTTTGTGTGAAATCATTGGTTTACTCCAATGAACCACAAATAATCCCAATGACCTTAAAATTAATGTCATTAGTGGAATAAGTGATTAAAAATTGATGTTTCAGAATGAATGTTTTAAAGAAATACAAAAGTGGTCTTTGCATTATCCTTTTTAAATAAAAGAAATAATGTGGGATTTCAGATCATAAAATGGATCTAACAAATCTGTTCAATATTGCACCCTTTTTATATATTTATATTTGTTCAATATTTTGTATCCTTATAATTTTTGCATTTAAATATTTATACTTCATATAACATTTCAAATTTGCCACAGTTTTCTATACTGTGCGCAGGGTTTTCGCGTTGCTGTTAGAAGCACGCGTATTGTTAGGCTTTATAGCCAGTACCATACGAAAGCTCAACAAGTACACTACGAACGTTCGAAAAGTACAGTGCTCCTTTCTTGCATAGGAAAGTAAAACAAATCATGTATTTTAAGCAATAAAATCATTAACAACAGTGACTAATGGTTTTCATTCATCTACAACAACAATTAATTGACCTAGTTCGTCGTTCAAAGTATAAGTTTTAAAATTTATACACACCGGTAGCACCGAGGCATCTTTTCGATATCCAACAATCAAAGGAGAACCTCGTGCCTACCATTTTTTGGTCCTTCGACCGCATTTTGGTAATTCGCAATTACCAAACAGTGTTTCAGTGCCCTACAGTGCAACAAATATCAATCAAACAAATCGATCAAGTACGGTATTGACCCCAAGTGGCGTGCCCGAACGAGATTTGTAAAATAGCAGCGTCATCCCACCATTTTGAAGCCTCTAACAGGGTAAACCCTACGGAGCAGTCCAGCTCAAGATAGCGCCAATTCGAGAAGCCTTCAAACAGGTACCAAAAGCCATCTTGCAGAGACCAACGGCAAGATCACGTGACAGCCTACAACCACGTGACTTCCAACCACATTCAACGGCGGTAAATAAAACTATTCCATTACCATTACAGTTCCCTATATCCACCATACAGTTTCCTGCTTGGTACAATAGAAATATTTATCTGTCATTTATTTACATTTATTTACAAAAATTTCAAATCTTCATACACATTATGGAGAAATCAAATTTAACTAAATCTCAATTAGAAGCAAGCCTAGCAAGGTTTGAAAAATTTTTAAACAACATCAAAAATGATTTCGACTCGACAGAAACTACAAACGATAAAGTCGAAGCATTAAAATCTAGACTTGAGCGTATATTACCATTAATAAATTTATACGAGAACTTGTACTACCAAATCCCAGAAAGCTCTGAGGATTTCGAAGCGGAAATTTCTTTCACAAATTTCGAAAACCTGTATCATACACAGGTTGGCATTGCTCGTAATTTAATTAACAGAAAATCTCAAAATTTAGTAAGAACTAGCGATAGGTATAGTTCGCGAAGTGGCACCACAAGCCCAATTTCTGGCAGAAACTCACCTGCAAATTCAATAAATTCTAATGCGCAAACTATCCCTAACGTTGAGTATCACCGAAATCATAATTACAACATTAGTTTACCAAAAATAACTTTATCAAAATTTAATGGCGACGCAAAGTCATGGTTAGAATTTAAAAACATTTTCATAAATTTAATTCACGATAACTTACAACTTAACGAAGTACAAAAGTTTCACTACTTAAAAGCTAGTTTAACGGGTACAGCCACTGATGTAATAAGTTCCTTAAATTTTAATTCAGAAAGTTACGCAATCGCATGGAACACACTGATTGCGCGATTTGACCAACCAAAGGTCATCATAAAAAATCACTTAAATTCAATCATCGAACTTGAAGTTCAAAATAAGGAATCAGCAAGTGATTTACGTAGAATTAATGACGTTTTGTTTAAGCATGTCTCAGCACTAAAATCTCTTGCTAGCACCGAGCAGCTGTTTGAAACACTGATAGTTTATCTGGTGTCAAATAAACTTCACGCAGCAACGGTAAGGGAATGGGAAATAAACTTAAGCAAAAGCATTGCCATACTACCAACCTTATCAGACTTCAAAGAATTTTTAACAAATCATTCAAATCTTTTAGAAAATATAGAAAATAGACAGTTGAAGAAGGTCGTCGACAAACCTAAATTTCATTCGAAGTCGTTCGTTACCACTTCTCCCTTTTGCGCTCTTTGCGAGGGAGAGCACCCAATAAGTGGATGCGAACGATTTGCTGACCTCACCCCTGAGCAAAGAACAGAAAAAGTTAAGGAACTCAAGATCTGCTTCAACTGCCTATCGAAAAATCATTTTCTGCCTCAGTGCACTTCAAAATATTCATGTAGAATATGCAAACATAAGCATCACACTTTGCTTCATCAATCGAAGCCAGTAGAAAAAACTCCTAATTCAACCGTTGCCCTTCCAACATTAAATCCATCTGTCGATGAAGAACCTCTCGAGGTCGTATCAGCCTTCTGCTCTACGACTACGCAAGTTCTCTTACCTACAGCAACTGGCAAGGTGCAAGACTCCACAGGGAACCACCAATCCCTAAGAATATTACTTGATTCCGGTAGTCAATCGAACTTCCTAAGAGCCGACACATGCAACAGGTTGGGTTTGGGCACCTCAAGTGCAAACGTCTTTGTCACCGGTTTGAACAACTCAAACACAAACATAAAAACAAAATGCGAATTAGAATTACACTCTCAACATTCAAATTTTAAAATAAAATTATCTTGTCTAATACTAGACCAAATTACTGGAAGCGTTCCCAGTGTTAGTATTAAATTAAACAATTTCCAAATTCCAAAAAATATTCAACTATCTGATCCTAATTTTGACAAACCAGGAAAAATTGACATTTTAATAGGCTCGTCCACATTTTTTGAATTATTGTGCATTGGACAGATAAAACTAGGTACCGCATTACCTATACTACAAAAAACTTATCTGGGTTGGATCATTTCAGGTCCTACCGGCCCACATCCTAATAATCAGGTGCAATGTCATCACAGCATTGAGAATGAATTAAACGACCAACTCGTTAAATTTTGGGAAATTGATAACTATCCTACCGACAAAGTATTTTCACCAGAAGAAAGTGCATGCGAAGCACATTTTGTAGAGCACACTCGTCGCGATAATAACGGGCGCTTTATAGTTTCAATTCCGTTCAAGGAACCACCCTCACTCTTAGGAGATTCATTTTCTATTGCACAAAAAAGATTTTTTGCACTTGAGCGGCGTCTACAGGCCAACCCCATGTTGTATAAGGAATACTCAGCATTTATTAGGGAATATCTTGACTTAGGTCACATGTCTCTTGATAATCGCAGGATAACTCCTTCATATTACCTTCCTCATCACGGTGTTCATAAATTGGACAGTTTAACCACAAAACTTCGTGTTGTATTTAACGGTTCTTCTGTTACTTCGACAGGGCAATCGTTAAATAGCCTTCAAATGATTGGACCTACCATTCAATCAGATTTATTTTCCGTGCTCATACGCTTTCGACAACACACATATGCAATTTCGGCAGATATTGAAAAAATGTATCGACAAGTATATGTGGATGAAGAACAGCGAGTACTTCAACGTATCCTATGGAGATTTGCACCTAACGATCCCATAGAGATATACAATTTAAATACTGTCACTTATGGCACCGCTTCTGCATCTTATCTTGCCATACGATCTTTGATTCAGTTAGGCAATGACATTGAAAAAACTTTACCCAAAATCTCCGAAATTATAAAAAGAGATTTTTACGTCGATGATTTGTTGAGTGGTTCAGATAGCATCGAGAGTGCTCGGAAAATTTGCACCCAACTTTCCGACACTCTAAAAACGGGATGCTTCAAATTGCGAAAATGGATCTCGAACCATTCTGAAGTGTTGTCTGATATTCCAACTGCCGACGTTCACCCCGGTCTTCTCCACATTGGAGACAGCGAATCATCACGCACTTTAGGTTTAACTTGGTTTTTCCAGACAGACCATTTTATGTTTAAGATTTCCGGTCTTTCCAATTTAAAAACCACTAAACGCCAAATGCTTTCTGAAATTGCTCAGATCTTTGATCCACTTGGCCTACTTGGACCTTGCACCTTTGTGGCAAAGATTTTTATGCAAAAGTTATGGTTGGAAAAGTTAAATTGGGATGACATTGTACCTAAGGAAATCGAAGCAAAATGGCTGTCCTACCGCTCCGAACTGTTATTGTTAAACGAACTCAAAATTCCGAGACATGTGACCTGTTCAAGTCCCAAGGACGTCCAAATTCACGGTTTTTGCGACGCTTCTATTAACGGTTACGGTGCTTGTATATATATCAGATCCGTTTCCAATAACGACAAAATTTATATTAATTTATTATGCTCCAAATCTAAAGTCGCTCCTTTAAGACCTACCACAATACCAAAATTAGAACTCTGTGGAGCCTTGTTACTGAGCAAGTTGTTGGTTCAAGTCAAAAAGACTCTCATTTTAAAATTTTCCTCCTGCTTTTTGTGGACAGATTCTACCATTGTATTGGGATGGCTAAAAACCAGTCCAAATTTACTTAAAACCTTCGTTTGCAATCGAGTTGCTGACATTCAAAATATCACTTTAGATGCCGTATGGTGCCATGTTCCAACAAAGCATAATCCAGCTGACCTTCTTTCGAGAGGAACTACTCCTCAAGTTTTAATGGATTCTGTTCTTTGGTGGAACGGTCCATCCTGGTTTTTTGAAACCGAATCATCATGGCCTCACCTTAAATCTTGTCCTTCAGACCTACCCGAATTAAAAAAGGAAACTCAATTCTTTGCAACCACTGTGCAGCCATTTTGTAACTTTGAGGACTACTCCAGTCTCACAAAACTTGAAAGAGTCACCGCGTATTGTCTACGTTTTATAAAAAATTGCTCCAAGCAAGACAAAGATAGACAGTTTGGTCCATTGACTGCAAAAGAATTGACGCTTTCATTAAATACTTTAATAAAAATTTCTCAATCAGACTCATTTTACCACGAATACAAACTGTTGAAAAGGGGATTACCATTAAAATCCAAATCTTCCCTAGTTAGTTTTAATCCATTCATCGACACTGATGATTTAATTCGCGTAGGCGGACGCCTTCATAATTCACTTTACACTCATGACAAAAAACATCCCTTCCTTCTGTCTGGCAAGCATTATCTTTCTAAACTTATAACGTCTCGTGAGCATCTTGTAATGCTTCACGCAGGCCCCCAACTTTTGTTAGCTTCATTGCGTGATCGCTTTTGGATCACTAATGGTAGAAACTTGGTTAAGCAAGTCGTGCATCGGTGTGTTACATGCTTTCGCGTATCACCTATTTTAACTCAACCCATTATGGGAAATCTTCCTACTGCTAGAGTGCAACCTACGTTTCCTTTCTTGCACACTGGTATTGACTACGCTGGTCCAATACTAATTAAGGATCGTAAGGGCCGTGGAGCAAAAATTACAAAGGCTTATCTTTGTTTGTTCATTTGTTTTGCTACCAAGGCAGTGCATCTCGAATTAGTTACCGGTTTGTCTACCGAACTATTCATTTTAGCCTTAAAGCGTTTTATTTCTCGTCGTGGAAAACCACTTCAAATATATTCCGACAATGGAACTAACTTTGTTGGAGCTAGACATCAACTTTTAGATTTGGGTACTTTTTTAGAAACCAATCACTCTTCAATCTCAGAGCTTTCTGCTGATTTGGGTATAAGCTGGAGTTTTATTCCTGCTCGCAGTCCTCACTTCGGGGGTTTGTGGGAATCTGGAATAAAGTCATGCAAGTCTCACTTAAAAAGAGTAATTGGCCAACACGTTCTCACTTATGAGGAATTTTGCACGCTATTGTACCAAGTAGAGGCTATCCTCAACTCCCGCCCCCTTGCTCCTTTATCCTCAGATCCTAACGATTTGCAGCCGTTGACACCAGGACACTTTTTGGTTGGACTTCCTCTAAGTGCGCTTCCTGAACCTGACGTTACTCTGTTGCCTGAAAACCGTTTGGACAATTTTCAAATTATTCAAAAGTTCATACAACATCTTTGGACTCGCTGGAGCTACAACAAAGAGTTAAATGGAAAATTCACCACTCCGATCTCACCAATGACGCTCTCGTTTTGATAAAGGAAGACAACCTGCCTCCGCTCAAATGGAAACTTGGCCGTGTCATCAAACTCCATCCTGGCGCTGATGGCATCAACCGAGTTGCCACCGTTCGTACCAGCACCGGCATTATCAAGAGAGCGTTCTCCAAGCTGTGTCCCTTACCCAGTTCGTGAGATTTGTTTTGTGCGTGAAGTGCGCGAATATTGATTTGTGTATTTCTTCAACCTTTCTTAGATTTAACTTGTATATTTTTTATTCTGTTCGGCTTGATTCAAAAATTGTTTGTGGCATTGTTTTCACCAACACTTTTTGATACTCAAGTCTTTTTTGTATTTGTTAACATTTTATGCGGGCTTTACTTAATCTTTGATTATTAGCATTATTGAAATTGCTCATTTCAACCCGCGGGCTATGTTCAATATTGCACCCTTTTTATATATTTATATTTGTTCAATATTTTGTATCCTTATAATTTTTGCATTTAAATATTTATACTTCATATAACATTTCAAATTTGCCACAGTTTTCTATACTGTGCGCAGGGTTTTCGCGTTGCTGTTAGAAGCACGCGTATTGTTAGGCTTTATAGCCAGTACCATACGAAAGCTCAACAAGTACACTACGAACGTTCGAAAAGTACAGTGCTCCTTTCTTGCATAGGAAAGTAAAACAAATCATGTATTTTAAGCAATAAAATCATTAACAACAGTGACTAATGGTTTTCATTCATCTACAACAACAATTAATTGACCTAGTTCGTCGTTCAAAGTATAAGTTTTAAAATTTATACACACCGGTAGCACCGAGGCATCTTTTCGATATCCAACAATCAAAGGAGAACCTCGTGCCTACCAAAATCACTTATTTGTTTCTCGGCCAAAAATAATGTTGCCCCACTCTTAATTCAGATAATCACATTGTTTCACCTGGAAAACGAACAAACTTTGGTGTAAAAAATCAGCATTTCATGCTCAGAGTTCTGATCAGCAGTGATTTTTTGTTCAATAACTGTTTAACGTGGGACCACAACCAGACCACTGGTTTAAACTATTAGAGCACAACGCAGGTTATTATGTATACCCAGGGACGGATGGGCTATCGAAAATCTACCGGGAAATTGTTTTTTGGACGACCATTGTTTTAACCCTATTTCAACATTTGCTCCAAGCAACATGCGTCATACTATTGTATGATCCGTTGATCCCGCGTGGGTTCACAGACCGACCAAACGGCCTACAAATTGACGGGGGAAATTTCCCGGTATATATAAAATCTCATGTACTAATGAATATTATCTAAAATCTTACTGAAAATTGTTTGGTTAGAATGGAAATAATAACCACTTCTCCCATTGTTAATCACTCTTAAAACTGCTACATTACCATGAAAATATTAACGTCCATCATTGAATATTAAATTCGATAAATTTACCAACTTGAAATCCATTTTTGCTTTGCGTCGATGACACTCGAAATGTTTTAACAGAATTTTTTTAAAACTTCCTTTCGAAATATAAAATTGTAAGATTTCTCAAGTTGAATATTAAATCCGATATCATATGCATTTCCATCAGAATGCCATTTCTGTAAATGGGCTTCTTGTCAATTGAATTTATCTCCACTCGGAAGGCAACGGCAAACCACCGAGGTGTAATTTGCCTAGAAAACATTTGGAAAATGTCACTATGTCCTTTCGTATGACAAAGGCATCTGAGAAAGAGTAGCATTTAACCCACGCGTGACGTTACCTATGTTTGCTTTACTACCAGTGACAATTTCTTGTAATCGCATATTTAGGAGAAGAAAATGCATCTAGGCTAATGAACTATAACTATAATAAGAATATAATAAAATAATATATAATTAAACGCGAAAAAGTAAGCGTTGTTTCTATTGAATTCAAATTTGTTCGCCTTTAGAAATCATTTGAGAGGTTGAACAAATAGAACAGAACCTTAATATTATAATTTAATATGCAAAAATCAAACTAGCTAAATAAGCTTGAAATATTTGGTTTTCTGTTTATTTAACTTGTTTAACTTTCAAATGTGTATTAATAATTAATTTAGTCGTTTCGGTCACGCGATTACAATCATTTCTTAAATTAAGCATTTGTCGCTCGACTTCCACTTGAATTTTTAATCTGATGTTTGAAAAAAATAATAAATCACTTGCGAACGGTTACAGTTTATTACCCTAGATGCATTTTTTTTCTTAAATATGCGATTACAAAAAATTGTCACTGCGTCGTTAAAATTAATCATTTTAACTTCATTTATGCAAATGTATTAATAATTGTTTGAATATAATTTTTGTAAATACAGTGGGGCCCGCTTAATGTGATCGCGGTTAATGTTATCATTCGGATATTCGGATATTGTTATCACTTTTGCCAGGAACGGAACGGACATATATTCTTACACACATAAAACATCGCTTATAGTTATCATAATTCGGTTACTGTTATCATATTATTCTTAAGATTATTTTCTCCCATGAGCAAAGGAGTTGAATTTCAGTTACAAGCATTTTTTTATATTGTACATAAGTCACCCACATAATTTAAAGTCAGGTGTTAGCAAGAAAATTTGACTATGGTTCATTTTTTTCAAAGACGGAGTGGATGTAAATAAACCCATCGTGTGATTCCTTCTATCACCGTCACATAATATGTGATATCACATTAAATTTTTATGTTTATTATGAATTCCGTCGTTTAAATACATAAAAATCTTCACAATGAGTGACTATTATTAATTAAATATTGTAGATGTAGTACATACTAATAAATAAGCAATAAAAATGTTTTTTGTTTATTGTTATCAATCGGTTATTGTTATCAAAAACCCCAAGTCCCGATGTGATCACATTAAGCGGGCCCCACTGTATATTGTTTTTCTGTAATTTTAAGTTAACGAATTTAAGTTTTCTATAATTTTTTTTATCATATCAACTATTAGTTATCATTCAGTAAAATATTTCTAAATTCAGAAATATTGAACTACAATTAATAGGTTTTCTCGTATTATAACTTGCATTGTATAAGGTGTATTGATAATTGCTTGAGGCACTGTACATATATTGACCTGTTGGCAAGGAAAAAATTTCAGGGTCTTTATTAATATTATAATTTCTACATGAACCTCAAAAAAGTTGAAAAAGTCAAAAGTTCGCGAAATGAGACTTTTTAAAATTATTTTTGATTCTATACCATATTTTTCAATGGTTTTTGCTTTGCATACTTAGATTTTTCTAGACATTTAGTATGTCAAAAGGATACCAACAACGAACTAGAAAATTCAAACCCCGTTTTTGTGAGAATTTGTTGCACTCAAAAACTATCTTTTTAAGAATCTCGTTAATCCATTCATGCGCCTCATTTTTTAAAACTAACTTGTGGGTCAAAAAAACGTACTTTGCATAATTAGATTTTTCTAAACTTTTAATATGTCAAAAAGATAGCAACAACGAACTAAAATATTCAAACCCCGTTTTTGTGGGAATTAATTGTACCTATTTTTTGCGCATTTCTCCTGTACTATTAGGTCATAAGGGTAATGGGATCGAAGAAGTTAGGAAACATTGTATTAAATACATAAAAGGAAGGGAAAGAAAAATGAGTAAGAAATATAGCATACATATTTTAAATTAATTAAAAAAAGTCTTCATTACTTAGTTAAAGGATTTGGAAAATTATAAAGCATTTTTATTATGATTTAAGTGGAAACAGTAAAACCGGGCGAAACTGAGAGTACGAAATCTAATAAAATCTACTGGATCAACAAGGTGTTAACTACTGAATTTATTACATTGTTTTTTTTCGGTCTTTTCATATTCATTAATTTCTTCAGATGGTTTTAATTGTATGTTAAAAGTATAGTAGAGTAAAACTAGTGTAAACCGAACACTGGATAAGTCGGAATCGCAAGAGGTTCCGGCTTATATAGGTTTTACTGCAGACAGAACTTTAGACTAGCTTTTTCTAGTTATGCTAAAACACAAATTCACTAAAAATCAAACTATTCCATAAAACTTGGACTTACAAATCTGAATTGTAAAACCAAGTTGGACTCAATTGTTCCAGTAAATTGTAGAAAATTATATAAAAAGATTTAGATAGGCCTGATTATTGAAAATATCCGATTTTACTCCAACTGGAATTTTCAGATTTTCTCTTAATTATCAGTGGTAAAAAAGTTTTGAAACGACTTTTAATTTAAACAATTTTAATTTTTGAAGAGATGCGATTCTATAAATTAATTTTCTACTTCCATAAATGCTATGTACTATACATCGAATTGCTTGGTGAGAATTTTCTAGTTCGGTAGACGTAATGCTATCATCAAAGCGTTTAAATTACCTGCACTCCGTTGAGATTTTCATTTCGAAACCCGCAAAATAAAATTTAAATTATTCTTGAAGTGGAATTTTTTGTAATGATTTTTTTTTTTAGTTTTAAGGTGAATTAAACTTAATTTCAGCAAATATGTTGTGCTAAAATTATAGTAAAGTAACCGCACGAAAAATTTACGCTAACAGAAGATTTTGATTAACCGCATTGAGATTTAACCCTCTTAAGCCAAGCTTATGTATACTACGAAATAATATATGACCTCCGTTTCGGCTTACGTGTTCGTTAAGTAGGTGTCAAATAATGTATTACATCTTACAACGTACTAAGTTCAAGTTGGAATTTTCCGGTTGAACTTGCAAGCAGATCTATATTCTGAACATCGAATTTCAAAATTCGAAACCTGGTAGCCAAATTAGCACCCAGTTTTTTTGCTAGATTAATTATACCAGTAGCAGATCTCATTGCGCATGCTTGTAATTAAACATTACCTATTTTATTTTTAAACTTTTATAAACTGATTATTATCTTATAGAAAATTCAAATTTGATATTACTATATTATGGCGAACAAGGCTAATAGCCAATTTTATAATATTACTTTCAAGAGTCACTTTAGTTGAAGTGAACTTCTATTGGATAGGTACTAAAAGTTTCATTGGCTAGAAACCTGCGACCCTAAGGCTTGCTAATGGAATATAAGAACATTTCAAGATTCATAATGGTGGTAAACCGTATGCTATTGTTATTTACATAATATAATAATAAAGTACATGTACCTACACTAACTGCTAGATTACATATAGATTACTCTAATTGAGTTGATGTGGCTACGTCAATTTGTGTCGGTAAAACACATTAATGTATTTTATTTACATTTATGCAAATATTGTAACAATAAATGTTTGTATATCAACAAATAAATTCACATTTACAAATTAGATTACTGTTCTGTATTAACTCGAAATATTGCTCATTTAAAAAGGATTTTTATATCGTCAAAATTTAATTATACCTGAATTTGAAACTCTTGAATAAAACAACTAAAGTAAATTAACAAATTGGTTTGAAGTGATTTGCATAATATTATTTCACCGAAATTACGTTTTTAACGTAAAAACAAAGAAAAAAAACGAAAATGTGCTTATTTGAATATTTATTTTTTTGATGAATTAATTTTTTAATTTTTTTTCTGAAAATTATTATTTAAATTTCAACAAGCACGAGAGTTACAACAAAATAATATATCATTTATGATAATAAAATTATATACCATGCATCAGATCGAATTGAAAACTCATTGCATATTTTGTTCGAAAAGCGACTCTATTGACTCATTTTGTCGTCGGTCTTCTTACGCAGAGAGTGGGGACCGACTGTTTACTATATCCTGGTTCAGACCTAGATCAATGCTTCTTAGGAGATCTCTCACGACGAGGTAATATAGAAGTACCTTTTCTGGATCGCTTTCGTTTCGTAGGTGCCGTCGCCTTTTTTGGAGCGTTTGCGACGCTTCCTTTGCCTTTCTTGGACTTAGACGAGCGTTCTTGGGGGTTTCCAAGTCTGCCTCCAATCCTACGATCGCTATTAAATTAATTCGGAGCGGAGGGGGCGTAGAGTCGATTTTGACAACACCACTACATCTGATTAGGATACATTATCGACAAATCAAGTTAGGTAATACCTTAAATTCACATGTTTAACGAAGCAGGGCCCAGTGACTGCATGCGCTACTATTGCAGTCTGCCTCATGCTGTTACATGGTGGAGGTGGGCGGAGCTAACTTTACGTTACAGCTAATGAAAAGTTCCTGTATGCTACTAATCGCTCCTTCATATAGAATTTTAAATAATAAGCTCTATTTGCAATAGTTCACAAATTTTTTGTTTTATTATTGCTTTTTCGACCATTTTTTATCATTATTTGCTTCAAAAAATTTTAAAATGAAAGTAGCAATTAATGAACTGCTCTCATTAAATCTCATTTCACTTAATTAAAGTTTTCCTTCATTTTCAATGAAACTTGATTTTATTGAATCTTCTCCATAACTTTTCAATTTATAACTTTAAACTAACACTAACTTGTATTCCGGGGAGACCATTAAAAACTTTTCAAATGTAATATAGTTCCAAGCAATAATATTATTTGTGTAATAATTACATCAAATAAGTGAAATTGTGTGAAATTTCACACGCATTTAATTTAAAATTACGGTTATTAACAGAAATATATTATTGTACCCGCTGTCTCTAAATTAGATGGGATGAAACCTCTTTAGGCAACTTTTCCTCTCACACCACGGTGCTTTTGGATGAGGGCGCAAATCTGTTGTTTATAACCCAACTGAGCCTTAATTTCCTTTTCGTTTATGTTACTAATTGGATGTACAAATTCGTGTCAAATTTGGCTTATGTTGTTGATTGATGATTTCGGCAACTTTTTTTAGCTACTATGTTGTAATCTGGAAGAAAACGACTTGTTTTCCACGTAAATTTTATAATTTTGTTAGTTTTTACCCCAGGCAGAACAGAAGGGATATAAGCTTTTAGCTTATTCTTCTTTGTTTGTCGGTTACCTCATAACTTCAAAGCTAATTTTTCATTCCATTATTTTTTGTCAACGTTAAATATGGGCCAATCCCACAACATTTTTTTAAACCATTGACATCGAAAATGTTAGTACAATAATTAAACCCTTTATAAAACATCAGCCTGAGGAAATTAGGTGTCACAAAAATTTTCACCTAAACTAGTTAACAAAATTCAAAATGATTGTAAAATTTGCTTGACATCACTCACTTCAATCAACGCTACAATTATATGGCTCAAAGGATTTTGTCTGCGATAGACTTTTAGCATACAATAATAAGCCCATCAGCTTTCTGGATCTACAATGTCCTTCCGAGACTTTGTAAACCCCATATCCACCCACCTGAAGGAATGCAAATTAATTTAATGAATATTTGAACAAAAAAGATTTTCATTTTATGTAAATTATATTTTTTCGGAAGTGTTTGAATAAATTGCACCTGCTTGAAAACCAATATAAAATTCAATTATTCGAGCAACTTCAAGTTAACATGTAAATACCTAACCTTTGAATGATTTTTCAGCCTGAATGCTTTTTTGAAATTGTTCTTTTTAAGAAATTTATTTATATTGGTAATAGATTTTTAAGGAATCCTAAAGACGGATTTCGCAAATCGCGAAAGGGGCGATTGAGCGTGTTTGTAAATTGTTCTTTCTTTCTCATTTTGATCTTTATTCGACATCTTCAATACACTTTTCAAGTTTTTCTAAATCTGAATTCCTGATTCTGACCAAATACGCTTTTTGTTAAGGGAGCACCGACAAGCGCGAAATGTGTTTTTAAAGCAGTCGCCCATCCAAGTGTAAACATTGGATACATAGCTTAATGCTCGCAGTCCGATCAGAACGAATAGAAAAAAAGCATTTATTTACACATCGAACATAAAATTATTGTAATATGTCCAGAGCAAACGGTGAAAATTTAATGAACGAGAAGTTGAGAGACCCTGCTTAACATGTAACTCTCTTTATCGAAGTGATTAATACCGAAACACTTTTAAATAATTAATAAAGGCATTTCCACTACGTCGCTGTTATTTAATTATTAATTAATTTAATCACCATATTTTCAGATTTTATTACATTTCAATATAATGAACAAGATAAAAAAAAACGCCAATTACAATCACGCGGAACGGTTGAACTAAATAATATAGACATTCTACATATTTTTAATTGGTTTTATTATACTGTTGTTATTAACGCATTTTCTATTACAGGTCTGCATTGGATACAGTAACTAAGACGAAAGTAGCAATAAAGAAAATTTCACCATTCGAACATCAAACGTATTGCCAAAGAACATTGAGAGAAATCAAAATTCTTACGAGGTTCAGACACGAAAATGTAAGTATTTTGATTAAATCTATTTTATTAAGCTAGTCAAAACGAAAGGTTTAGTTAAGAAAAAGATTCCTTTAACAGGAAGCGATTGTGAAGAAGTTGTAGAGCGATTTTCTGTGGAATCTGTGAAACTTGAGGTTGGGGTTATATTAATTTAAAAATTACCCACGATTTCAGTTATTGGGGCCCAGAATCATACTGGTACAACTATTTATTAGATCAAGTGTTGCTTAACTAATTTTATACCATAGTTGTATGGATATAATTAAATCGGCTAATCAAAGATGGGCGATTTTGACTTTAAAATTGGCTATAACTCGGGAAGCAAAGGTCCGACTGCAACTTTTTTTTTTAAATGAAAGCTTGAAATAAGGTCTATATTTTTAGTTCTTAGAAGTAATTTGGTATCTGCAAACGTTAACTGGCAAATCATGGATTAGCACAAATTTTTAGTTGCAATTTTACTACTTATTTGAAATTTACAAAAATCAAAAAGATAATTTTTTTCAAAATACTTATTATTTTGCATGAAAAGGGGATTAGTGATAGAAAATGCGTTTTATACACTATAATAATTAACTAGCTCAGTGGTTCTTTTTGCCGCATGTAGACTCTTGTACATTAATTCGTTATCTTATTTCATCGGACTCGAATAAATTGTTTAAAATTAAAGAAATGAAATGTATATTTATTGAAGTTTCCTGTATGTATTGATTTAACAAAGTATCGTAGCTTCGACATTTCTTAAAATCGTGGAACAATTTTCATACAAAAATGCCAAGAAAGTGATGCGAAATAAAATCAGTTTTATAAATTTAATGATTGTAATGTGTGAAATTATTGAGTGCACTTTCGTTGCAATGTTACGCCTATATTCAAATTAACGACCACCTCCTTATGTACGCATTCATCATGTACAAGTTTACGTAGATGTGAATATTGGTTTGATGAGTAAACCAAAATTTAAAAAATCTTAATGTCGGAAAATTGAACAGCGGCTGCATTTAAACTTAAAGAAAATAATTCGCTATACAGTGAAAGAGTGTAAGATATCTAGTTCAACTCTTCGGATTATTTTAATAAATAAAATCGGAAATGA
Organism: Rhagonycha fulva; assembly: GCA_905340355.1. Classification (NCBI taxonomy): domain Eukaryota; kingdom Metazoa; phylum Arthropoda; class Insecta; order Coleoptera; family Cantharidae; genus Rhagonycha; species Rhagonycha fulva. Next base: position 10,983,547 of record HG996559.1, read on the forward strand.
ACTTTGCTGCTCTTAAAATTAATAAGTCGTACAAAAATAAAATTTAAGTACGAGTGAAAATTTTTTCATTTACATCTTCTGTGATCATGTAATATCGGAAAATCAACCAAATTACGTATTTTTGTCTATCACACTGCAGCAGCTACTTGCAATTTATTTCACTCATTTCAAGTACAAAAAGCGTCAAATTTGGTAGTTCTCACAATGGCTTACATTCTTGCTGGCTGCTCGCACAAAAGCTTCGAACAATCTTATTCTTGCTGCGTAGTTGGTAGGTTCAAGTTTTCACGACTGTGAATTTTATGAGGATTTCAAACCCTGAGGCGGCATCGGCATCGAGCCTGGATATGATGGAGATGGGGGGAAGCTCCGCGGGAGACTTCACATCCAGGTGCTTCTCGTGATTTCTATACTGGAAATCACCAGCTGGCGTCGTTACCGTCGGCTATATATTATAAAAGATACAAAAAAATTACAAATTAACTAATGCTTACAACAGAATCAAAATGTTAAAAACAATCTACAACAATGTAATAAAGCAACTTAAAATAAAAATAAAATTAATGCGGAACGTAGTATGGAGGTTTAAGGATGTCATGAATTTAAGGAGGTATAACAGTGGTCTTGTTTGTTGGGGAGTGATTGGGTGGTCTTTAATGTCATAGTTACCAAGATTTTGGATTAAGAGGTTAGTTGAGTTTGGGCAATTCTTTGTCGTTGATGAATTGGTTTAGTGGTTTTACCCTTGATGAGGCGGTTTACAATTGTTTATTTGTCACGAACCATGGAGCGGACATGGCCTGTTCGATGCATAATTTTTTTCTATGTCGAGCTTATTTATTTGGTTGTTAGCTAAAGCCCCAAGCTAGGGCTGCATACGTGAGGACGGGGCGAACGATGATTTTGTAGATCCTAATTTTGTCTTTAGGCTGGAGGCCGCTGTTTTTACCGATCAGTTGAACAAGGGCGCTTTTTAAGCCTTTTGCTTGAGCAGTTTATTTGTCGATATGTTTAGACCACGCAAGTATGGAATCGAATGTGACACTGAGGTATTTGACGGAGTCCTTCCAGGGAATCGCTTTGTCAAATATTTCTAATCGGTCGGGGAGGGGGGTGTTTTTTTCTGTTGAACATTATTGCTTCACTTTGACCTGCGTTTACATTAAGTCTTCATAAGTAATACCAGGATTGTAAAAGTTCTAGCGTGTCACGGATGATTCTTATTAGTTTAGTTCGTTTAGGGTGTGTTGCTACTATGCTTACGTCATCGGCAAAGAAAGCGATCATGGCGTCAGGTGGGATGGGTATGTCGTGGATGTAGATGTTGAAAAGTATAGGGGAAAGGATGGATCCTCGTGGTACCCCTGCGATGATAGGTCTGGGTGTGGAGTAGTGATTGTTTATTTTTACCATAAATTTTTTGCTACATAATATGTAGATAGGAAGCTGTGAGCTTAACACGTTCAGTGCTGATAACGCGGATCCGCGTCATTGCGAATGTTGCCGATGTGCGTCGGGCGCAGATCCGCGTCGCGTCAATTAATTAAATCTTTGCAAATAATGACTCAGCTATACACTAAGACATTGCGTCCAAACCATCAGTGAACGTGTTAACTAGGCCAAGATTCGCCCCTGTCGTGAAAAGCTTATAGAGTAGTCCTATGTGCCAAACTTTATCAAAGGCTTTGGCTATGTCCGCAAGAACCGTCAAAGTCCTATGACCTCTGGAGAAGTCTTCGATGATATTTTCGACTAATCGGAGTACCTAAGTGGGTGGTGGAATTTTCTTGGCGGAAGCCGAATTGTACGTTTGGGAATAGGTCGAGTCTGATGATTTTGTCTCTTAGTAAGGTCAGTGCTCTTGTACTAGTTATTCATGAAAACAAGTAAGATACACTCTTAGGTAACTGCAATAAACTATTTCGGTTGAAAAAGAAACTGAATAGAATAACTTAAATTTCATATTTTGATTCGATTTAGAGCTTACGATCCTCAGGCATTTTGAACTACGACAATATATAAAATTAAATCTAAAAGAATGTGCTCCAGTTTTCATCTAAAACATTTTATTTGTAAATGTCTAGATTTTTTGTTACTTGGTAATGAAGAAAGTAATTGAAATTAAGAACCTTTACGTCCCTAGAAGGCAACATCCGCCATCGTTGAATTGCCGCCATTTCTATTTGATGGCACTCCTGATATTTTTGTCATACTTATATAACTATGGTATAAATTATACCGAAATTTTAAACTTAGGCCCTTGGTTAATGGACTAATAATTGTGTTACGTTTAATGCGGAGCATTTTCTAAACTAAACTGTTTATTTGGAGTTAGTTAGTTAAAACGCGTATCTACTGTAACGTTAAGTCGAATAAATAAATCGATCCATTTGTTGATGAGGTATCGAATCAAATAGGTAAAAAAAAACATAAATTTTAGTTTGAAAGTAATTTGTTCAATAAATTTGTTTTATGGAAACCGTAAATTAGGATTCGATATACAAAATATTTGTGAACGATTTACTTTGAAATGAGGCAATTTACATTCAAAGAAAGCATACCTTTATTTTATTTCCGTAACATTGTTTTACAAATTACTTATTATCTATAAATAAAAAATACTGTAAAAATTAAAAATTGACCATCTTTCTTTTGGTTACAAAATCTACATTCTAAATTATTAATTTCAGAAAGTTTGAATGCAAGGTTTTATTAAATTTTTACAATGTAAGTGTAAAATAGAGGATTATAAATTCATTTTAGGTGGAAAACTCTGTTTTCAAGTTTTGCCTTCAAAATATTACAAGCCCTTCAAAATCGATTTCATACAAAACGTATCTACCTAAAGTAAGTTGAACGGCTGCGTTTAACCTCAAGGTTATTGAAAATTTTAAAACTGGGAAAAATAAAAAAAACTCTGATTTAAGTGTTAAGGGAGCAACGTTTCACCAGTTAATTTTTAGTATTAATGAGGGAGCATTTTGAAAAATGCTAAAACTATAGGTACCTACCTTTTCATCAGCATCCCGTTTATCCCCCCCCCCAAACAACAGAACGCCTTGAATTTTTTATGTTTGTTTTTTGTAGATATTTATTTTATATTTTTTTGGAAGTATATAAGTTGTTATTTCGCTGTTATTAGAGCTCTTCAGATTGCTAATTTATTTTTATTTTATTTTAGATAATCGATATTCGAGATATTTTAAGAGCGGTAACCATCGACCAAATGAAAGACGTTTATATAGTTCAATGTTTAATGGAAACGGATCTTTACAAACTGCTCAAAACACAGGTAAGTTAAAATTACCAACAATTCTTTTAATGAAGAACGTTTGTCTTGGCACTGTTGTCTCGTGAAATAATTAATGTAACAAATATATTAAAGAGCAGAAGAAGCTCTAAAATATTCTGTAATGGAGCTTTCATCAAATTTATGTTTTGTTATCCTTAAAGACAATATACACTGCCGGAAGCTCATTTGATCGAGTTCCTTTGCTTTACTCAATTAAAATATTTAATCGTAGGTAATATTAATAGTAATAAATATAATACTCCTATTTGTTGGTATCAGGCACCGTAAATGGAAATATTAAAATAGTATTCCTCTAGTTTCCTTTGTAATAGTTTATTTTACAAAGAAGTCAACCAATATTGTTGTGGTCGAGTCAAATGTTCAAACACAAATGTGTTCCTCAATATTACAAAAGCGGTTATACGTCCTCTTTGATCATACTAAACTATCATAACAAGTTTCTTTACCTATTCGGAACGTCATAAGAGTGAAAGCCGTAAAGGAAAATAAAATATCTGTATTTCAGTACTCATTTGATTCACGTATACAATTCACTACCGTATTTTTAAGCTTTTTGAACCGCATGCTTTAGAGCTTTGACGGGAAGCTCCGCAGAAAATAGTTAATAATTTACACAGCATAGTTTGACTATACTAAACTTCAACCAAAACCTTTTGACAAAATCTGGCCAAATTTGAGTTGGATTAGTTGAATAGTTGATAATAATCCTGAAATATACTCTACGTTTTGCAATTTTCTGACAGTTATCAGTGAATCTGAAAAGGAAGGTACAATGCTGAAACATTGTTAGAAACAAAAGCATCCTTCAAAACTGATACCTACAGGAAATTATTGAAAGAACATCTAAACTGCAATTTCGATGCCTATCTATGTATTAAGATGACATTGGATAAATTGAAAAAATATACAAAATTTTGTATGTACAAAATGTCTGGTACATTATATTTCCTGGATTTTATCCCGTAATAAACACAACGTTTACAAGTTTGAAAAGCCGGCCGATTCCCTCGATTGATAATAAATCCATTTTTGGAGCTAGCAACTTATTGTTTATTTCTCTCCTCGAAAACACTTCATCCAGTCGCGACAATAAAACTTTCCGGTAGTTACTAACCTTGAGAAATCTCTATTATTTGTAGAAGTATAACTTTAATTCAGGCCATTGAGTCGAAAAGTTTCTTTTTCTAAACGCAAAAAACTAAAATATACAAAAGTCGAATACGAATATCCAACGAAATATTAGCATGTCTCGATGCAAATAACTCAGTTTCTACCGAATTGCTAGGCAACGATCTTAATTTGGTGATTTGCAATTTTGAATAATTAATATAATTATAGTTAATAATAGCGATTAAATGACGATCTCAGGTGAAACAAATTTTCAGGATACTTCATCACTATGTAATTCAATCGAGTCAATCAATCAGTAAGCCCGAATCAAGTTGCTTAATTAAAAATTAAAGTTGAACTTCAGCCAAGTTTTCAAAATTAGGTAAATGTTCTTCTCGAGATCGTGGAGAAAATAAATTAAGAAAATTAATTAAACTAAATAAAGCTTCTTAAATTATAAGCGGTTCAAATATGTTATAGATACCGTTAAAATTAATTGATTCAAAAATTGGTATAATAATTAATAAAATAAATATGTATCGTAATTTTAGATTAACTAAAATTGCACTAAAACACTTTTAGAACTAAAATTTATAGTTATAATTATCTTGGTACTGAAAGTAATATTATTTATTCTTCTTCAATCAATCGATAACAAAATATGTTTAAAATAATTGAGAAGATCAGGTGCGGTAACTTCGTTTTCTTTCCGGGGTGAAGACGGAATTTGTTGTAAATTACGGAGTACACGAGATATTATGCCTTTTTTTATTTTTTTTTGTTATTTTGTTCTAAATGTTTTTATGTACTTTAGCAACATTAAGTTTTGTTTAGTTACTTTTTTTGTTGATGAGGTTTCATGTTCAGAGTTTTGTAAAATTAAAAAATAAATCTGCTGAACTTTAGCTCAAAAAAATTTACATGGTTTACGTGTTATAACATTATTATAATGTTTTGAAAACTGTACCCTTGACAAACGTACGTTTCGTGTATATATTATTAAAATTATTCTTTTTTTAGTTATTCTCGTTAACGTTATTAATCCAGGATAAACCGTTATACTTTGTATTACCGTACGCTAAAACTTCATTAAATTACTTTCACTAATTGAACTTAAGTTTTAGGTTTAATCCTCATTGCAGTGTTTCTTGCCTACCCCCTTAAGACAACGGCGTAATTAAGGATACGGCATGTAATACATACATTAAGAATTAAACTCCCAAAGCGTTCTAGTAATATTTTCATTAAAAAACTAAGTATACCCCCACCCTACTGAAGGTACTAGCTGAAACTGAAAAATTCAAGTTTTTTTTTTCATTCGTTGATTTTTCTGTAAATTTGTTTGTTAACTAAAAAGTTGCAAATGGAACACTCATCAGCGATATGAATTTTTTACAAATATTTTTGGTCTTTTCGCAGCTTAAAAGACTTACTCTTATTCTTAACCTCTTATTTCGCTATTAGTTGAGCTGCTTTTGCGAAATTCCAGTTTCACGAATTTCAGATTTTGTTGAATCCGAAGTTTGATTTCGGCGAGTATTGGCAGAACATTTTTTTCTCTTCTGGGTCGGTCTTCTTCATTATCAAGTTTTTTTGTATCGTTTGATGGCATCAGGAACGGGCGATCGAGGCGAACAATTTCACATAGACGAATAGGAGTGACGCGCTTGAATGGGTTAACGAGAAACTTTCAGGGGCGGACTCTTTTAGCTATCTGGTGGCAAGTTTTGTACTTGACACAATGGGCTGGAATGGTTGTTTACCATCAATTTTATTTATATAGTAGCTGTCACTTCTCGCCTATAACATTATTGGAAAAAATCGCGAATTGTTTTGTTATTATGAACCTAAATTTCGCTAAATTTATTATTTAAAATTCTTTGAACATACACTATAAATGAATAAAATAAAAAACTACATCTTTTCAAATATATTTATGTACATAAAATGTAAAATTTTATCAGCAAACACAAACAACAGTCGTAAGATATCTTAAAGCAAACGCTAATTTTAAATTTAGAGAGATTATAAAATTTTTTGTCGACTTTAGGGATCGACTTTAATATTTACCTTTGCATGGTACATTTGGAAGAAAAATATTATAATAATAAACTAAATTCATAAAGGATATTATTTTTATATTCCTATATATTAAAATGTCAAATTTTTATTCTCTCTTGGCTTCGTTTTTCACTACTTAATTCAATTTATTATAAATTATTCTGTTTCTACAGATTTGTTATCGTTCATGCATATTTCATCGAGGTAATTTTATTGTATATTTTCAGTTGATATAGTACATTTCGTTATAGTCACTCTTTGATATATTATTTAACTGCTCACTAAAGTTTCTAGTAATTAAAGAGGTCCATTTCCCCAGCCCCCCCCCATTTTGATTTTTGGATCACTTTTTAAGTCATTCGTTTGTGCATCGTTTGTGTACGTTTGTGCAATTATTTTTTTTGTTTGTGCATTCACCGTTAGCGAATTATTTAACAAATAAGTTTGGGGGGCTGGAGAAATGCCAGCCCCCCCCCCATCGCGAATTTTGGGTCAAAATTGGTGTCAATCGTTTGTGCATCGTTTGTGTACGTTTGTGCATTCAATATTTACGTTTGTGCAAGCACCGTTCGCAAAATATTTACAATTTAAATGGGGGGGGCTGGAGAAATGCCAGCCCCCCCCCATCGCAAATTTTGGGTCAAAATTGGTGTCAATCGTTTGTGCATCGTTTGTGCACGTTTGTGCATTCAATATTTTCGTTTGTGCAAGTACGGTTAGCGAATTATCTTCAATTGAATAACCGGCCATCATTTCTCCAGCCCCCCCCCCCATTACGAATTTTGGGTCAAAATTGGTGTTAATCGTTTATTCATCGTTTGTGTACGTTTGTGCATTTATTATTTTTGTTTGATCAAGCACGGTTAGCGAAATATTTTCAATTAAATAACCGGCGAACATTTCTCTCCCCCCCCCCCCATTTCGACTTTTGGATCAATTTTTGTGTCACTCGTCTGTAAATATACCATTGTGCATTCACTATTCTCGTTTGTGAATTCACAGTTCGTGAATTATTTAACAAATAAATATTTATAAAACTCCGAGCAACAACTGCCATAGTGTCTAGATTGCAATTTATTCTAGTCTACTGAAGAATATGCTGAAAATATTTTAATTTTCCGGAAATCGTCATCGAAACAACACTTCTCTGCGTGTCTACGCGCAGGGAAATTGAATTATACTGACTAGTTCGACAATATCAGTAATTGATTTTTGCTGTTTTGACACAAATAACTATGTAGTCAACAAATTGACAAATTTGATTTTTGCTCATTTTAAAAATGTTATTCAATTAGTGTTTTAAAATTTCGATTTTATCGAAATTGGCAGTAAAACTATATTTTTAATACTTAGCGGAAAATAAACTGCGACAGGCAAAATTTCTCTTGAAAATACGTAAGCATTTGTCAAAACAAGTGTAGTTTTAAGTGCATGTCAGTGCCCCCCCTCCCCGCTTTTGAATTTTCGAATTTAGTGTCAAACGTTAGAGCATCGATTAAGCCTGAATAAACTTCTATTATTTTCGTTTTAGCCTCTAAGGTTGCGAAGTTATTTGCGAAAAACTAGTGGGGGGCCGTAAACATGTTTTGCAATTTTCTTTCTTATTTTGAATTTATGTGTGCAATTGATGCCAATCGATAGAGCTCCGTTTGAGCCTGAATAAGTTTCAGAGAGCAACAGTTTAAGTTAATTTTTTACAAAGTTATTGTAATTTTCGACTAAACTCCGAGCAGCATGCGTTAAATCTTAAGTTTTCAAAGCTCTTAAGCTGGTAATCTACATACTTTGAATATATAAATTCTTTAAATAAGCAACATTTTATTCTTTACAAATATAAAATTTTTTAAATAGAAGTAATTTATCTAAATAGAAATTATGCCGATAAAATCTAATAGTGATTTGAAGCAGCTTAACGTTGTTGTTGCTAATAAAGAAAAAATTTATGATCCAATGGCTAAAAAGTTTTGGGGCCTTTCAATTATGTGTTTGTAATACTACCGTTTATCCGAAATATAACTTTTTAAGAACCTTACGATTTAACGCATGTTGCTCGGAGTTTAGTCGAAAATTTCAACTATCCATAACTTTGTAAAAAATTAACATAAAGTCTTGCTCTCTGAAGCTCATTCAGGCTTAAACGAAGCTTTATCGATTGACATCAAATGCACATACAAATTTAAAATTATTAGGAAAATTACAAAACATGTCTACAACCCCTCCCCACACCAGTTTTTTGCAAATAACTTTGCGACCTTTGAGGTTCAAACAAAAATAATGAAAGCTCATTCAGGTTCAAACGATGCTTTTGTCACCTAATTCATCCAAAAATTCGAAAGTTTTTCCTCCTCTTGTTTTTCCTCCTCTACTTGTTTTTCGCGAATAACTTTGCGACCTTTGAAGCTCAAACAAAAATAATGGAAGTTTATTCAGGCTTAATTAATGCTCTAACGGCTCTGACATACACCTAAAACTATAGCTTTTTTGACAAATTCTTACGTATTTTGAAGAGAAAATTCGCCTGTCGCAGTTCATTTTCTGCTAAGTATTAAAAATATAGTTTTACTGCCAATTTCGATAAAATCAAAATTTTAAAACACTAATTGAATAACATTTTTAAAATGAGCAAAAATTAAATTTGTCAATTTGTTGACTATATAGTTATTTGTGTCAAAACAGCAAAAATCAATTACTGATATTACATCATCATCAATTACATTACTGATACAGAGAAGTGTTGTTTCGATGACGATTTCCGGAAAATTAAAATATTTTCAGCATATTCTTCAGTAGACTAGAATAAATTGCAATCTAGACACTATGGCAGTTGTTGCTCGGAGATTTATAAATATTTATTTGTTAAATAATTCACGAACTGTGAATTCACAAACGAGAATAGTAAATGCACAATGGTATATTTACAGACGAGTGACACAAAAATTGATTCAAAAGTTGAAATGGGGGGGGGGGGTAGAGAAATGTTCGCCGGTTATTTAATTGAAAATATTTCGCTTACCGTGCTTGCTCAAACAAAAATAATAAATGCACAAACGTGCACAAACGATGCACAAACGATTGACACCAATTTTGACCCAAAATTCGCGAAGGGGGGGGGGCGCTGGCATTTCTCCAGACCCCCCCATTTGAATTGTAAATATTTCGCGAACGGTGTTTGCACAAACGAAAATATTGAATGCACAAACGTACACAAACGATGCACAAACGATTGACACCAATTTTGACCCAAAATTCGCGATGGGGGGGGCTGGCATTTCTCCAGCCCCCCAAACTTATTTGTTAAATAATTCGCGAACGATGAATGCACAAACGAAAAAAATAATTGCACAAACGATGCACAAACGAATGACTTAAAAAGTGATCCAAAAATCAAAATGGGGGGGGGGCTGGGGAAATAGACCTTAATTAAAGCCGAAGTCTTCTACCGATCGGCAAGATGGTAGAGCAATGTTATCTCAAGGTATGATTTTCTATGCATACGAAAAACAATCCTGTCTGTAGCACAGGGTAACTCGTCGTGGTCGCTTCTTGAAAATTATACCTAAAATATTGTAGGTGCAAAGACAAGTCGTCACAAAAAGAGTATTTTGCAATCTGGACAAGAATCGAAACTAAGCAAATTTTTAGTTTGTTGCTATGATTCATTCATCCCGTCAAATATAGAATGCGTTGTAAATAATGAATATAATCTTACTACTTGTGATATTATAGCTGAAAATATTCTTTTTCTTCAGCCGTTATCCGTCCACTCCTAAACTTAGGCCTCTCTCTATTAACAGGGAGGTTTTGCCCATAACTCGGCCAGACGGGTCCGAAGATCGACTTTAGACTATAGCTGTTTTATATCCATTAGGTAGCTTGCTACGCTGGCTTTCAGATGTGCCTGTAGCTCTGTTTTTTTGTTAATGGTGGCAATTCATCAACTTAGGGGGACCATCGGCTAACGTGCCCTCCGAAGCACGGAGACTTTGTGATACGAAAGTTTGACTCTCCAGGTTTGAATCCGGTTTTTCGCATTTGCAGTTGATCGCGTTAGCTGCAAGGCAATGGACCGTCTCAATTGAAAATATATTATCATCATTGTTTTTTTTATTTAGCTTTTATTCTCGACTAGAAGCATTTCAAATTTTTCAAAACAGTGGAATGCAATTTTACAATTTCTTGCTTTTATCCTAATAGAAGTTCAAGATACTGTGAAGGAAAACTTCACTCTTGCTTTGACTTCAAATATACAAATATTTCATGTTATTTTCTAAATAAAAATTTTTTTTCTTTAAATAATAAAAGATCTTTCTCTATTTAGTGATGTAATTTTTTCTTCGAGAAGGAAAATTCCTTTTATAAAAGTTCGAGAACTCGAGAAAAAGGGAAAAACCCGACACTTGAGGTCACGTGGTAAATGTTCGGCGATGTAGGATGTACATCGCCTAGAAAATCGCATTTAGAATATAATTGTTTTATTTTTTGAACACAGTGCTTAAAAACTTCCTTGTTGAGGACCACATGGTTTAATAGTCGATGATTGTATTGAACCAAGCTTTAAATAACCGTTGAATACTTGATTAATTTGTTTTTTAGCAAAAATGTTAAGTTTTAAATTCTACAACCACTTTATATTTAAATAATGTTATTTTTATTTAAAATAAATTAAAACATTTTGTTTCTAAACTTTTAAATTATAAAACTAATTTATTTTTAATGGGAATCCTCTTGCGTTGAAGCAAACAAACAGCAAACAAAATTCAATGTTGTTTTTTTTATTACAATAGAAATCGTGCTCTATCAACATCATCGAAAATTTTCAATTTTATTTTTGTAACATTTACAAAGCTTTGCTAACAAAATTGGTGAATAACTAGGCAGACAGGAATTTTACTCATGTATTTTCTTATTTAGAAAATAATTAAATAAGTTTCAAGAATCTGTTTTACTGCTATGGTCAGATTTATACTAAGAATATTTGAGAACATCATTCAAACAGACGGAAAAGGTTTTTTTTATTATTTAGTTTATTGTGTTCTCTAGTCGTTAAAAGTTCTAGTCAAATTTTAGATGAAATTTAAAAAAAAATCCTTTTTAGTAAAACGGATGTTAAAATTAGGTCAGAAGACGAATAAATTGATTAAACGATAATATTGAACCAATCGAACGATAATTTATAATGTTGTTATTCAAAGTATGTGTTCCATTTCAAATATTCAACCCTCATAGTAACTCAAAAATGGTAGGTATCTAAAGGTTGCAAAAGCTATTGTGACATATGGTGGAGGTGATGGGTACCTCAAGCTTTAGAACCAAATAATATGCTCGTTAATATTTTTTCGTGTTAAATTACCGCAATACAAGTCTTAAGAACTGATAGTGCTGGGTCTCACTGCAGAGGGAGGGGTGATTGCTACCTACAAAATAATGTGTTTTTGGAATAAAATGTCGAGAGTTGATTAAGATTTATTATTGGTATCCATGCAATGAGTCGTGCAAAAATATGCAAGGATCCTTTTATGTTTAAAATTTCATCCACAACAAGATTCTTCTAAAATTGTAAGATTTGAAAACAGCAAAAATCTAATCTTTTGTTTGCCTAACTGCAAAAGAACAAGAAGTATAAATAACTTTTAACTTTTAAAAGTTTTCATTTACTTTTTATTTTAAAGCCAAAAAAATGTCCACAACTTTGTGCGTAAATGGTTTTTTATTTATAAGTAAAATGAGACGCAATTTTCACGCTGGAAAATAACACCAAGTTATTGTATAAATGTTTCATTATTTGGGAAGATATGAACTCCTGTGTAGATTGAGTCTCATCTCCTGTTTGCTTTATAATTTGAAAATGATAATCAGGAACTCGGAGTAGCTTTAATAGTTTTCTGTATAGGTACATCACGGTGGAATATATTAAATTTAATTTATCCATTTAAAAAATAGCATTTCTAATACGTCAATCCACCCCATTCTATATTATTTCTCGGGCTTTCAAAATAACAATTTTGTTTTGTAATTACTTCACGAAAGATATTGGAAGATGAGTAAAGATATCGGAAGAAAATTAAAATTTTAAGCTAGCGTAGCAATATTTTTACTCAATCTGCGGTAAATTAGGGATGAGTTTAATCAAAAAAAAAATTAAATGTTAGCCTCAAGGCAACTATCTGATACGAAAAACCGAATGACAGGAAATTAACCAAAGATTCATAGAGAATAATTTCACTTTAACTTGAAAAGTTAATCAATTTTCACACTTGCAATTTTTACTTAATACCTGGCACTTGTATGAAAATGAAAGAAGTTTTACAAACTTGAAAAAGTTTTAAATTGAACCTTTTTTTGTCGATACTCAACGTTTTGGTAAACAAATATTGTAACTGTAACATATTGGAAATGGAAATAATGCGGAAAAGTGTTTAACATAAATTGTGAAACATTAAAGTAGCGTATAGTGTTTCAGCCTATTTATATCTTGAGTTTTATTTATATAACTTAAATCAATAAAATGGTGTAGGGTACCCATATATGTTACAAGAAATCAAATTTGGTTATCTCAATAAATTTATCGAACACGCAATGATGGAATTGTCAGACTAATTTTAAAAAAACTTTTATTATGGAAATTTTTGTAATTAAATTTTGTAATTCTATGAAATTTTCCATACACAATTGAAAATTTAAGCTTGGTATTCTACCCTAAACATCACAAGGAAAAGTTTATAAATGTTTCATTATTATTTTCACAATAATTTTAATGGAGTTTATTTTGTCAGTATATTTTACTTATTTACCTTTAAATTTTCTTGTCAAAGAAAAACTTTTTTGACTTTTTAAATCCCATTTTTATTTTAAATTAGGCGCTCTTACGGATCCAAATTCTTTTTGATTACTTGAAAATTCCTAAGGAGAAACAGGAGTTCAATTAAATCGCAAAACTGACTATTTTGAAGAGAAGTGGCAATTTGTAAACTTTGAGTAATTTAATTTATGTTATCTCTAGTTTAAATTTCTTGAAGTGACGGTAATTTGAACTTCGCAGTGAGTTTCTTCTATCTCGGTAAAATATTTTGAATAAATGTTATCATATCAACATTTGCGTATTTTGGGGTAATTTGGGGAAGGGTAAAACTTTCTTATGACTAGTCTTCCTGGTTTGGAAGGCACGTTAAACATGTGGTCTTCCTGGATTAGTAAATTGCCTTCATTAACATAAAAAATCAGTTGTACACGACAACTGGGCGACGTATAAATTGATCACAGATTTCAAATTTGAATTACCCGTGACTGTCGATATCTTCTAATATTGATAAAAGAAAAAATCGTAATTAAAATTTCCAATTACGAACTCTTGTAAAATTTCACCCTGGCTGTTCCAATCAAAATGAAAGGTACGTCGACTAGACTCGAGCATAACATTCCTGCAAAAAACGTTGAAAGCTTTTGAAATGTCGCATAAAAATGAATTACTTCATCAAAATATTTTTGTAAGTTGATAAAATTTTACTTTTGTAGTGGCTAATGTCTGTAAGCTTTATCTTCAACGTTAAAAGCCAGGTTGTCGTGGATTCTTAACTCCACATGCTTGCGGGGATGCCAGACAATTCAATAAAACGAAAGATACAAGCGTTGCGCTATTAAATCACAAAAACCTAAAGATGATAAAATCTTGGAATTCCAAACGTAGGTGCAAAACACAAGCAGAAAATATTAAAACGGAGAATGCTCGAAGAAGCATCCTGATGCACGATAAAAATGACTGTCATAATCCAGAAAAATGCAGTATATTTGAAGGGCTTGACCTTATCGTTGTTGATGTGAATAGTAAAAGTAAGCGTCCGTAAATGGCATTTCTAGATCAATAACGCAAATAGCAATCGCAGTTTTAATTCTCGCTCAGTTATGACTGCAAAAAGAGAATCAATATTTTCCGTTTCCAGCATTTAAAATAAAAGATTTCAGAAGAAGAAACTACGGAATTGAAGGTTTCTTTTGACGTAGCGTATTATACTGTATTGGGTGGTACAAAACAAATAAATTAGTTGCAAAAGACAATTTTGGTAAATAAAATGCATCGCAATACTTGCAAACTACGTGTTTGAGTTCCTGACAACGAATAAATTGAAAACTTTCAACATTCATTTGAAGCTTATTAAAGTACAACCACAGTACAGCTTTATTTCCCTCGACAGTTCCATTTATGTGAAGCGGCGTCAGTAGTAATAATTTTTGGTTTCAAAGTTGAGCATACAGAATGGTGTAAAATAAAATTAACTAGGGGAGGGGGTCGAATTTTATTTTTTTGTTATTTTTTTAAATCCTAAACCAACAACCGTAAAATAAAGCGCCAGATTTGTCGTCCACTGCTGAAATCTCAGCTTCCGCGATAGGGAGGGCTTATTGGTCATGCACTGCCTGGCTAATAAGTATGGGCGACATGCAGTGTTCTTAAATCTGCCACCCATCCAAGTGCGAACCGCTAGCAACCTTTCTGGATTCTCGTGATCTGATAACGTAATTCTACGAGAGAATATAATTTTCTCTCAAAATCAATACTTTACCTATACACTTCGTGTTATTACAAAGTTAAAAATAATAAATGTACTAGGTATACCTATAAAACAATTTATCGAAGCGTTGCTGCATAAACTTAAATATTTTGATGAGGTACGGTTCTGCCACTCATTTTGAAAACTATGTAAATAGAAAATGATTAAATTTGTACTCATTTCGAGATTCAAATTAAATTTTTCCTTCGTTACAGTAATTTTAATAAGGAAGACTTGTCATTAAACGAATTTTCAGCATAGCTTCTTCGGCCGAGAAATGTTATTATCACCTGAGTATTACTTGTATAAAAGCGTTTTCCAGTACGTCCGAGACACCTCCTTACACTTCGTATCCCTTAGAGAATTTTTTCGAGTAAAATATGCAGCTTAGTATTCTTGAGAACCACTTATCCTTATTCAAATAATAGTGAAAAGATGAAAAGTACCTCTGACGTTGGCCTTTTGCAACTTGATTTTTTTTTTAAATTGGTTATTTATATTTATTTTTTATCGAAAGCATTGAAAGTGACAGGTTTTGGGAATATAAAAGGTTCAATTTCCGTGACAAAGAAATGTAAAATATTTGATAACCAAATTTTTTATTAAATGAAACTGTCAAAAATATTCTTTAATTAATTAGTTTTTTAATATTTCGTTTCTTTCGCTATGATTGCCTATCAGGGAATAATTTTTATAACATATCTTTGGAAAATTTTTCGTAATTCTCTTTTATGAGATATTTGTGTGTATAGTAATCCCTTTGGCACAGTTTCCTCTTTTCGACCTATTCTTTTCCTTCATTTTATATATAATCTATATTTTTGATATCTTTTATTATTATATTTATTTTAATGCTGCGACCTCCAAGTATGGAGGATAGCCATTATCATTAATAATGTAGACTGTATTTGATATACGAATAATAAAAGCTTTCATCACCCGGTTAGCTAAACGACAGTTTGTCTTTTCAGTTATAATTAAAAACAAATATTTTCGTAGCCGTGATTGTATGTATCTACACACTTTCATGAAACCTGAAATTGATTCTATTAGAAAAATATTTGTTGACAGAGTTAATGTAACACACAACATAACAAGCAATATAATGTATACTTAGAACGTTCTAATAAGAATACAGCGTGGTCCACATATTGTGAATCATTTCATAGCGTTTTTATATATTTTTTAAATTTTTGGAAACAATTCAGAAGTTACAAGGATTTGAAATTGCGAAAGTGATTTAATTATACTTTTAACGGTAGTTCGGTTATTGGGATTATCGGACAAGAAGTTTTCACAAAAGAAATCGGAAGAGCTACCGATCACACTTTCTATAGTAAACAAATTTCCGTTTTGATTTCTATTTGACTTTAGAATCGTAGTGGATACTTAGATTTACTAAAAATGGTTTAATTGGTTATGAAAAGAAGCGACAGTTTTATCAAATTTGTCTCGGTTGATTGTTTTTCTTGGCAATCTATGAGTGAGCTTGTAGACTAACTCAGAAATCAGCCACAGTCGTAGACTTCCACCGCAAGAACTAAACAGAAAGATGCATGAAAGCGTAAAGATATTCACATAAACCGATGTACGCCGATAGCCTGCTTTCTTTCTGTACGTATATGCCGAAATGTCTTCTTAATATTTGTAGGAATCAGCGTCAAACTATAGGTTCCACATACAAAACTTGGGTGCTGAAGGGAGCATGTGGTAGAAAAAAAGACTTACGTCCAATATTTCGATGAAATATCGAATAATATGACAATAGGTAAACTTAATGGAAAAATCATTTAAATTCTTCATCCAGCCAAAAGGATGCTCAACTATTTGTGTTAAATTAAACATTTTATAATGTTAAATTATTAAGTCGTTGATATTAAATAATATTTAAACTTTAAATTATCGAGTTACTTATAAAATTAAAAATTAATTAAACAATTTATTGAGCTTTCAGATGATTAATTCATCCGTCATCAGAATAAGATATACAGAGAATTAATCATCTGAAAGCTCAATAAATTGTTTAATTAATTTTTAATTTTATAAATAACTCTATATTTCAAAGTTTAAATATTATTAAACATTTTATACTATATTATTATATTTTACTTAAAAGAAGTGCTCTCTATCGCGCTATTAGATTAAATTACAAAAATTTTGCGTCGACGTGAAATATTTATACTTCCATCAAATGAAAGGATTGATGAAAAAGAAATTTTAACGAAAGTAACTTGCAAGAAAAATAGTGAGCATTTTTGTATTTAAGTTTCCCAAAGAAAAGCTGTAGATTGTTATGTTAAACAAATCTTGCCAAATTTTTAATTGTTATTTTTGTTCACTTGAATACGTAATTTTTTTAATTTTCCTTATTTAATAATAACTCGACTACAATAATTTAATTTGTGTATTCTGTATAAATTTAACGTAGCCTTTCAGTAAACTAAAATATTAATTTTCTTGTAAATTCTGTTATTTATATTTTTAAAAAATACTGGCAAAAAGTCTCCCCAATTACATGGCATATCCCCCTCAAAAATCACAAAATAAATAGTTAAACGGACTTAGGTCGGATTAAAATATTTCTGGCGGAAAATTCTAAAACTTATAAAACTGGTTTAAAATGAGCTCATGAATATAGCAAAAATGGGAACAGTTCAGTAACCAGGATTGCGATTTAAAACATTTCTGAAGAAAATCATGATAGAAAATGGTCCAAAAAGCAATAATAAAATAAAAATTTCATGATCCATTGCAAGTAGGGCTTATTTTTCGTAATTTAAAAAATTTTTACATATTTTTAGTCGCCTACAACATCATTTTATTTGGCGCCGTTAGTTATCTACGTCCCCTCCGCTCTAGTGGACTTTAAAACGCTTTATTTTATGCCCGTACTAATAATCGAGGATCAATCCGAGATCACGGATTAATTCTCGGATCGCTCAAAAATGCTACCAATAGTCGCAATAATCCTGGATTCAACACGAGCCGAGATGAATATTGAACCTCGACAAACGATCTTGCTCTGACCAAGATTAATTCTCGGATCATTGTGGCGCATGCGTGTTTGCTATGTTGTCATAGTGTATTAACCCTGATAATAATTAAATAATTTTTTAAATACTTTTATTATAGGAACTGAACAGGAACGACGATATAATATTAAAAATTAAATTTTTTTTAAAAATTAATAATAAAATAAAAAATTATGGTTATAAAATAGATACTAATAATGGTTATAAATAGAAACTAACTAAATATTACTAGATATATTACCAAATCCAAGATCAAATCTAGAATTCACCGATCTTACCCGAAGCCGGGACTATTTGTTCCGCCAAGATCGTTGTTACGATCTAGGATCGCTGGATCTAGGATTAATCTTCGACTATTAGTACGGGCATTAAGGTCATCTTTAATTGTTGTGCAGGTATAGAATGCGCAGAAATCGCGATATCTCATGAATCATAAGCCCTGGGAATAAAGTATAGAGACCTTTTTTGTATAGAATTGCACAAACTACAAAGGTAATGACGATTTTTGCGGTAACTCTTACCGTTTAAGAGATATACTAATTTTTCTGAAGCTTGAATTTGTTTATTTCTACTACTTTGACTAAATTAGAAATAAGGGGAAGAACTCGATCTTAACTAACACAAACAAAAAGACCGGGACTAGTGCTTTACCCGGACCTCGATTTTGAAAATTTTTAAAGCAAATAATGACAGAAAAACGGTCCAAAAGGCAATAAAAAACAAGAAATGTATGGACTATTGCAAATGGGGCTTATGTTTTGAAAAAATAAACAAAATTTTACATGAAATAGTATTTAACGACAATTGATTGGGTGCCGCTAGAAGGGTAGCCCCTCTATCCCCGCCCATCCCATAACTTTTTTTTGCGAAAATCATTCAGTATATTATTTTCAATCGAAATTTATGTGTCCAGCGTAGATTTTAGTGTGGATCCGAATCGGACGTAGTTGCGCTGTCAAAAGTGAACTGCAGCTGCCTCGCAGCTTCCGGGTCGTTTTAACTAACGCTGTACCACTGCCTCCTATACTTACAATACATTTGGCAACGTCGCTTTGACAACACTTGGTGGTCCTACTTTCAAAATGTGTTAAAGACAAATTGTTTTTTATTTTAAATTAATAAATAGATTTGAAAAATTGCAATTTTATTATCAAAAATATTAAATTATTGTTAAAAAAGTATTATATTACAATATAAACACAGATATAGGTAACTAATAAAAACAATTTCTAGGTTCATGAAAGTGTATGTAATTTTCTCTTTTTTGTTAAAATTGTAACAGTTTGAAACAAATTATTTTTAAGTTTTTTATTATTATATACAGAATATAATAAAACGAATATAATTAAAAAGAGAATATAATAAAACGACTTGACATTTAAATGATAAAACTTTTAGAATACTTTTCACAAAAATAGAATAGTAGAAAGTTATCGTCAAAGAAACTCTTATTATCTTTTATATTTCTTATTATCTTTCGACTTAAC
The DNA here is from genome assembly GCA_905340355.1 of Rhagonycha fulva. Taxonomy (NCBI): domain Eukaryota; kingdom Metazoa; phylum Arthropoda; class Insecta; order Coleoptera; family Cantharidae; genus Rhagonycha; species Rhagonycha fulva. The sequence continues at coordinate 11,003,096 of HG996559.1, forward strand.
ATCGGGAACCTTACTTGCTAAAATGCCTTACCTTACTTTTCAATTTCGTAATTATTTACATTGCAGTCAAATTTACAAAAAAAATTGATGTGATATTGACAACAAATTATGTGCCAATATGAGACGGTCATTCTCTTGCAGCTAACGCTATCAACTGCAGATGTAAGGTACTGGGTTTGAACCTGGGTATGACAAAGTCTCTTTGCTTCGGAGGGCACACTAAGCTGGCGGTGTCCTTAAGTTGATGAATTGCTACCATTGACAAAAAACAGGGCTACAGGCACATCTGAAGGCCAGTCTGGCAAGCTACGTACTGGATGTAAAACAACTATAATCGAAAGTCAACTTGCGGACTAAGGGACGTGTCCAACCAAATTTTTTCAGCAGGGAGCAATTCTAAATTTACCAACTTTATACAGTACTTGTATACTTACCTTTGGTTGTCCTTAGTTTTAATTGTTAATTATTACTAACAAAGTGTTTTTACATAAATTTAATATTTATAAACCACATAAACCAAAGACAAAAACATTAAACACATAATATACAAGAATTTGAAAGTTAAAACCACCGGCGGCGTTGCCAATTTGCATGTTCATGGCTTGTAAGTATAGGAGGCAGTGGCTGTACTCATTTAAAGATATCCTTCAGGCTGGTCTAACTCGTCAAAGTGTGCTTTGAGTGGTGGTAAAACTACATTTGTATTTTGAATTGAAAGTAGAAAGAAAGCACAGGATAACTTTGAAAATTTTTCTTGAAAGTCAAAATAAATTGCACAGTCTTTTACATTGTATTTCATATTTCAAAGTTAAAACAAAAAATTTTAAAATATTTTGCATTTTATACTTCAAATATGAAAATATAAAATTTAAATGTACTATTTCAATTGCATTTTATCTACCCTTGATTTCAAATTTGAAGTACAAAATGCTAAATATTTCGGATTTTTTTAAATTTAAAATTAATATGAAGTCAAATGCATGAGAATGCACTTTGTTTTGAATTTTGAAAAAAAATTCAAAGTTATTGTGTGTTTCTTTACTTTCAATTCAAAATACAAATGTATTTTGCCTATCGCCAATGGCTACTAGTGAGGGGGTGGATCACCCTCGATGTTAACTGTGCGTTGGTGTAGCTACGACTAAACCAGTCGCGAATCGGTCCCCACTACCCGTACCAAGCCTAATTTGTTGAGTACACGTACCGTCAACACAATGCATTTCGAACGAAAATTGGAAACTTTAAAATCGATTATTAGCTAAACTAATCGATGTATAACATTCCTTCATATCTAAAACGCTTAATTTTAAGTTACCTATCAAATACCGTTGAGTTTTCTTTAATAAATATAATATCTTCGAGTGATGGTTAATGAACTAGACCCATAGCATGGCTAGTAGGTTAAAAAAGGGTAATTGAAAAGTCTTTTATTGAAACTTGTATTGTATTTCTTACTTATGAGCGAATTCTGAGACTAAATACTCCCATGTGCGTCGTGAGGGAACAGTGAAACGAACCAAACAGATGTTTTGACTTTTTTTCGTAAAAAAATTACTTAGGAAGTTATTGTAATTCAAAAATTAAAAGTGTTCATGAATGGATTAACGAGATTTCATTAGTCTACCTAAAAATTTTATTTTTATTAATCAAATGCAATTATAGCAGGGGGGAAAGGTTTGTAGAATAGACGCTAAAATGCAAATTTTACGATTGAAACCTCGATTAATTCTGAAAGAGCATATTTTAAATAAGAGAATAAGGTGAGGAAGAATGCTTTAAAACCACTATTTTTTTCAAAAATCGATTTTAAAAAAGCTCGATTTTCATAGCAATTTTCAAGTTACGTCGCTCGTGATTGGTGAATCAATGCATTCTGTGCTCGTCCGAGCACTGTTATGCATAAGAGCCCCGCTGATGATTACTTTTTCGCGTGGATCCTACTCGTGCCAGGGTGGTTTTCATCAGCACCCTTCGGGCGCTTCCGGCCATTTTGATGAAAACGACGCTCATTATAAAAATACCCCTAGGCCCATGGATTAAGGAAAAAGGTGGATCTGTGAAGGGTGAAACTCGTTTGCGTGGATTCTAAAAGCATTTACTATTGAAAACCATGATGTTCGCTCTAAGTGCACTGTTGAAGCATCCCAATGCAAATGTCGCTCCGGTTGTCGCCGCTCTGCGCAAAGCTAAGACCAGTTAAATTCACACGCACCGACAATAGAATGCATTGATTCACCAATCCCGAGCGACTAAACTTGAAAATTGCTATGAAAATCGAAGTTTTTAAAATCGATTTTTAAAAAAACTGTTCGTTTTAAGGCCATCTTCTTCACCTAATTCTCTTATTTAAAATATGCTCTTTCAGAATTCATCGAGGTTTCAATCGTAAAATTTGCATTTTAGCGTCTATTCTACAAACTTGCACCATAGCAGGTATTTACATCTATTAAAAGGGAAGTCATTATTTTCTATCTATATGATAAAATATCAATTTTTTTTATGTATTTGACCGTAGGAAATACGTAGAAATGTCATGTTGTTGTTCACATTATTTTAGCTTTATATTAAAATATTATTTCCTCTAAATAAGGGAAATAATGTATCCAGCATCACGCATTATTGGTCGCAAATTTTAACATTCTAAACGTTTACATTTTCATAATCAGATCTATTATCTAAATTACATTTATCATCTTTTAAAACCAAATATTGCATATTTGCGTAATATGAAATGCATATTTATACTGCAAGACAATGCACCTGTTCACAAGTGAGATTTTCGCATAGTTCAAATTTGATACCCAGTAATTACTAGAAGGTTTCAAATTTCAAAAAATATCTTGGTGGAAGGCATTTTGAGAGCGATGAATCACTTCAATTACCGGTAAATGAGCATTTTATACACAAGAACGAAAATTATTTTCTTAAGGTGTAAAAAAATTAATTCAACGACCTAACATTTACATGGATCTTATAAAATTTCCGTTTTCATCTGTCTCATTACGCAAACTTAAAAATCTCCCCTCATAGTTTAAAGCAAATCTTACAGTTAGCTAAGCAACTTATACATATGTACATAATATATGTATTATTCATTTATTATACCTAAAACAAACTTGGCTTCTCGAGGAATACCTCTGTGGACATAGTATAACTTTTAGTTAATTAATTATAAAAACAAATGCTTGAATAATAAAATATGACTAGAGAAACCTTTATTAATAATGCTACATAATATAAAGTACATATTACGAGTCTAATTAAGTCGGAACATTAATTGGACTGATATGTCAAATAAAATTATTTCATTTTCTCGTTTATTAATTCTGTGAAGACTGCGGATGAAATTATTTACGAAAATTGAATATCAAATTAGGGTTGCTTTTACTCATTTTAATATTTCAGAATAATTATTTCGAAAGACCACTGCAAATATTTGTTTTTGCAAAGTTTTTTTGTTAAAATAACTTCGGCGAAAATTTGCAATTTTTTTCGTATTTGTAATAATTATGGAGGGAATGAGAAGTTTCAAGCTTAGATTTATTTCGAAGTGGGGGTACTCATCAGCACGGTACAAACAAAGCTTAAAATGCCTTGATGTTACTACCGATTATTTAAAAATACGTAATTTTTCTGTTTAAGAACTGCTATTTTCTTGAGTTTTTTGTTTTTATTAGAAAGCCTACTTTTATCAAGATTAATAAGTGAATAATATATTCTGAGATTATCTTGGAAAAGAAAATCCGTTTATACACTTTCATTATTCAGTTAGTGACTGCTGGGAATGAGTAGTGAAGCTTTTAAGTCTTCTAGTTATTTGTTCGTTGTTTGCGAACCGATTCAAAGACTCGATTAATCTTTTCTGTTGACATTTCGTTACAAATTTACGAACGAGATATCTACATATTGCAAAAGTTTTTACATGCCCGAGTATTAAAAGTATCTAAATGTTTTTTATTAAAAATCATACTGTTTTGTAATAAATATATTGATTCCCGAGCTTTAAGCACGGAATTGGAATCCAATGACGTAAGTCTGTTCAAATTGGTTTCACCATTGCTTTTATTACTTTGCTCTTGCATTATAATTTATTGTTACACTACGGAATTAGAATGTATTGCGAAGTTGAAAATTATAGGACAAATAAGTTTAAATTAGTAAGACATTCATAATTTTTGAGAAGTCATCTTAATGAAAATATGGTTCGTAGTTTTGCGAAATGTCTTCTTAGCGAGACTTTTAAATAAAATGTTGCTTCTAAGCTTACCTGAGAGATTTACTGGCTAGCTACCCGTCCATGGACAGACTTTCCACCTAGTCTCAATATAATATTCACAATACGAGACGTCGTTCATTCACAGTCGCAGTGGAAGTGCACCATCAAACGTATTCCTTTCAACCAAATTTGAATTCGGATGACCACAGTTCTTAGGCTTCTATACGTTTTAATGTGATAGCTACGTAGACTATAAACTAGAAAGGCAAAGAAGACTGTTCATGCTTTGAATATGGGAATATTTTTTAAGTGGTAATAAATGAGCTACCACTCAGGTGCGAGTTGGTGTTACCCACAGAGAGACAGAGTTTTCTATGGTATTCTTTTTCATAATCATAATAGTCACCGTTGAGTCTAGTTCATTATCCGGTACTCGAAGATATTAAATTTATTAAAGAGAACTCAACGGAATTTGATAGATAATATTAAAATGAAGTTTTTAAAGTGAGGATGAATAAATACAATCGATTAATTTAGCTAATAATTGATTTTAAAGTTTGCAATTTTTGTTCGAAAAGCGACTCTATTGACTCACTTTGTCCGCGGTCCGTGTATTCCGACTTACTCTTACGCGCGGAGAGTGTAAATTTCACTTTTTATGAGTATTTTTGGCTTAAATTTGACGAAAGAAAAGTAAGATCCACCCCCTTCTTAGTAGCATCTTTGCCGAGTTGGAAGTCCTCAAGGGATACTATTAATTAATGCAGCGTTAGTCAAAATAGCTCGGAGCCCTCTGGAGCGGAGCGAATTTTCATAAAAATTCAATCTTTTGAGTTTGAAACAATATTTTTTAAAATAAGTGTAATTATTTAAAATTCGGTTTTAACCTGGCGGCGTGCCTAGAACTTTATTCTAACTTTTTATTGTCTAAATTCAGCGGATTTCAAGTTTATATTTTTTTGAAGTTTTATTTATTTTTATCAACTGTATGTTAACGAAAGTTTTTACGAAAAATTGGTACCTCTTCCGGATATGAAATTTAACGGGCTACAATTTTGTTTTAATAAACTTTTTAAGAACACTAATCCATTTCATACTTTATAGTCGTCTCCGTCCGTTAATATGTTAAAATTGTTGCTACAAAAGCGTAATTAATATGAAAAATTGCTAATTTGATTAGTGTTTTTAAATGAAAACTATATTTTACTTTAATCTACTTTTAATTTGTCTTTGTAACGGCTTGATTTTTTAAAAAAACTTCTACTGGACGAAAGTTATGGTTAATTAAATTTGCTATCCGGAAAGGGGCGTCAAATTTTTTATAAAATATTTTGTTTTTAATTATTTAATTATGAAATCAAATTTGCAGATAATTTTACAGTTTTTAAAAAAATACTTCACGATTTACACAAAAAATCAATAGCTTTTGTGCAAATGGCTTTTTAAATGTTGAAATAAAAAACTTATAAGTGTTTTTCTATCTATATCTAAGACCAGGAGTTCTGAACTATGTTATAACATGCCGAATTTAAATTTTTTGAAAAAAAAATAATGTAATTTTGACACCTTCCTTCTTTATTTTACAAAATAATAAACATATTTTTAAATGGTAAAAAATCTAAAATAAAAACTTCTATTTCAACGAAATTTCGTGCCTCGTTAGAAAATAAATTTACAGTTTCAAAAGTTTTCGACAAAATGTTACAATTTAACCCCCTCAAAACTACCCCAGCCATTTCCGCTTAGAATTTTTTCACTAATTTTGTAATATTTTTAAGTTTCACAGTAATATTTACCAAGTTTCAAAATTTTGCACCAAACTTCGGCAGTGAAGTTTGTCACAATGCCACTTGATCCTTTTAAATAAAAAAAAAGTAGCTAACTTCGGGTATTTAACCCACAATACGGAGTTCATGGGTTCAGTAGCGGATTTCCCATTAGGCTCAAGAAGCGCACGCTTCGGGCTTTCAAAATCCAGGGGACCTCAAAATTCAGCTCTCAAAATAAAATAACTTTATTTAATAATTTTTTTGTATCGGCATTACATAAAAAAAATTACCTATCAATATAGAACAAAATAACTAAGAGGAACCTAAAAAAAAATTTAGAGGGGGCCTTAAAATTGAATTGCGCCTGGGGCTTCTCAAGTGCTAAATCAGCTACTGCAAAACTGCATGGGTCGCACTCTGCGAGTTTTGTGGGTCCTAGAAAGTATCTAGTGTATTTACCACGACAAAGCTCTGTAGCGTCTTCAGTGACACTATCCGCGAAAGATGGAAATTGGGGCGCCAGTTAATAATAATAATAATATAAGAATGATAAGTTATCACCAACATAATAGATTTTTATTTTGCAGTCAAAGATGTAAAGTGCAAAATCACTTACGTGAACTCGAGCGAACTCCCAACCAAGCGTCTCGTCCCGCGCGAACCTGCATTGGTATCTCGTCTCACGCGGGAATAAATATTCCAAATATCTCGCGGAACAAAATATATCCCACGGGATATCCCGTCCCGCATTCATCTCTAGTTGGTATAACAGTATCAGTTATTATACTTTGGTTGGTACTACTGCAACCATTCGTAGAAAGCATGAACATAGAAATTCATGAAATATGTTCATACTTTTGCCGCGCTTTCAATTTATAATTAAATTCAAGTTATTTAAAACATGTACAAATTTAAAAAGATTTTTAAAGTTTCCAATTCTTGTACAAAAAGCGACCTTATGGTACAATAAAAAGTAGCTAACTTCGGGTATTTAACCCACAATACGGAGTTCATGGGTTCAGTGGCGGATTTCCTATTAGGCTCAAGAAGCGCACGCTTCGGGCTTTCAAAATCCAGGGACCTCAAAATTCAGCTCTCAAAATAACCTGTGTCTTATCATGGAGAGTAAGGACATAGCTAGTCATAGTTTAGTCATAGCTACACTAACGTACAGTTAACATCGAGAAATTTTACTGTTTAGAAGTTTCACATCTAGGGTGATGCACCCCATTTTTAGTAGCACACTTTGCGTAGTTGGACCGACTTGGGAGGATATCTTTAATTATCCTTGTTGATTGTCGATTTTGACAACGCAATTACATCCAATCTCGGATCCATACTAAAATCTACGCTGAACACATAAATTTTTATTGAAAATTATGTATTGAATGATTTTTTCTAAAAACTTACTTATTACCATTTAGCGCAGTGCTTTTCAAACTTCATGTCACTAAGCTCCCCTTAAAAAATGTAATCTGGCGCCTCTCCTCTTTTATTTCATAAAATGCTTTGTTTTTTAATAACAAAATTTTGTTGAAGTTTCTATACGAAATTCGTATGTTTATATTGCTCTAGGGAATAAAATTAAAAAAATACTATATATGATTACATTTAACGTAAAAACTCTAAGCGGACTCAGAGAATTGAAAAATAATATTCAATTGCCAACGTTTTCATTGTTTTTTTTTAAGTTTTGTACTATTTCTAATCCAGAATTTCGAGGAACTTTGAGTAGTTATTTAATAAAATTCATTATAGCCCAAGAACCAGCGACTGTTTCCATTTCGGATTTTAGGAGTCGTGAAAATGTTATGGCTTATAGATAGACACCCTCTAAATACAAAACCGAAAATGATCGGATTTTTCTGGTCGGATAAAGGAGTAATTCACGTTTTAAAATGGTAAGAATTTGTAGAGCAGCACGGGGGTCAATGGATGGTAAAAAGGTTTCCGTTAAGGGTACACTCGCTATACCTAAATATTATACACATCAGGTACATGTCATTGTCTGACACGAACGGCAATTTTATATGATCCCGTGTGATTTTTTGAAATCATCCCCCTCCCCCTAAATGGCATTAACTCTCCCTATACACATGAGCACATGACCGTGTAATTTCAAAAAGTTACACGAGAGCATGAAAAAAAAAACGAAACGTTCAGCGTTACAACTCTGACGGGTCTTGGCTGACTATTATGATATCAACACACATTGCATTTTTTACCTACGACGGAGAGCCAGCCTGACGAAGAACCCCCAATCGGGAGGACCAGAGAGACGACCAGAATAAAGTTCTTACTTCACCCGGACACTCCTGTGGTGTATATTAGAGATGAATGCGGGACTACTTTTCCTGTCCCGTCCCGCAGTGCCACCTCGTCGTGTAAGTCCCGTCCCGCGGGTCTTGCAGATCTTCAAGCACCGTCAGACGCATGCGCAGATTACAAATTATGACTTAAGAGGGGCATTTTTTTCAGGGCCCTTTTAATTTAATCAACAGATGGCGCCTACTTAAATATTTTTATAAAATAAGAGAAATTTGTTATATTTAAAATATAGAAAATTCGTTGAGATAAAACTATTCTATAAACAATATTCTTGATCTTAAGCTATTTTGAGTTCGTATTGAGTATACGTCAAAGAGTTGTGTCAAAACACACTCACTTACAAAAAAAGATAATTAAACTTTAATTATGAATTGTGTTTTTATTTATAAATATTACGAACTCAAAATAGCTTAAGATCAAGAATATTGATTATAGAATAGTATTATCTCAACGAATTTGCTATATTTTAAATATAGCAAATTCCTCTTATTTTATAAAAATATTTAAGTGGGCGCCATCTGTTGATTAAATTAAAAGAGCCCTGAAAAAAATGCCCCTCTTAAATTTGAAATTAAAAACTGTGCATACGTCTGACAGCGTCTTTAACGGATACCTTTTTACCATTTCTTGGTCCACACGCTGCTCTACAAATTCTTAGAATTTTAAAACGCGACTTGCTTCTTTATGCGACCAGAAAAATGTTTGCTATTTTTGGTTTTGTTGTAGGGGGTGTCTTATCTATGAGCCATAAAACTTTCACGACTCCTAGAACCCGGGATAAAAACTGTCGCTGGCCCTTGGGTGCTAAAAATTTGAAAAACTAGTTACGGTTTCGGATACAATTTTAAAAGTATACCGTGCATCTGGTTAAGTTAAGTGTATCCACAACTGAGGTGCTCGAACGGATTAACGAGATTCCGAAACGGTATTTGGATCCAAAAATTACTGGTCAGTGAGTGAGCGGTCGGTAGCAAAAATCTCATTAATCCATTCATGCATCTCAGTGGTGAACACATGACACATATCGGATAAGATTCATATAAACGCAGTAACTGTGCTCTTGCGCACTTAGTTAGATGCACGATATGATAACTAAATTAAAAAAAAACATAACATGATCCTAGATCAGGGGTTCCTAACCGGGGGTCCATGGACCCCTAAGGGGTCCGTGTAGTGATCGCCGGGGGTCCATGGCGAGCCTGCCTAAAGGCTCTTAAATTTTTTTTTTTTTTTAATAAAAAGAAATTTTTGCAGCCCATAAAAACGGCTCCCCAATTTGACGTTATAATCCGGCGTAAGCAGCAGCAATCGTCACACTAACTATGTGACTATATTATGTAAAGTTCGCAAACAGTAAAACCTAGTAAAAGTAAAATCTTGTTTTTTTATCTCTTCAGAAGGGGTCCGTGGGCTTTTTGAAATTTTGAAAGGGGTCCATGACTACAAAAAGGTTAAGAACCCCTGTCCTAGATTATGATTTGGTAAATGGCAAAGCTATACAGTTTATTAATTATGTACTTTTTGTATGATTGAAACAATGGGTGTCGATATTATATTTTAATGCGATTATTTTGTTGCAGAGATTAAGTAATGACCACATATGTTACTTTTTGTACCAAATACTGCGAGGATTAAAATACATTCATTCTGCCAACGTATTACATCGGGATCTTAAACCAAGCAATTTATTGTTAAATACAACATGCGATCTTAAGGTGGGCATTATTATATCCATAAATTTATTTTTTTTACATTCTTAGTTTTTTTTTAGATATGTGATTTTGGATTAGCGAGAGTTGCTGATCCAGACCACGACCATACAGGGTTCCTTACAGAGTATGTAGCTACTAGGTGGTATAGAGCTCCAGAAATTATGCTTAATTCTAAGGTAGGTGAAATTCTACTCACTAAGCGTCAGCAACTATAAATCTTTTTATAAACAGGGTTACACAAAATCAATAGACATCTGGTCAGTTGGTTGCATTTTAGCGGAAATGCTGTCAAATCGTCCACTTTTCCCAGGAAAGCATTATCTCGATCAACTTAATCACATTCTTGGCGTCTTGGGATCGCCATCGCAAGAAGATTTAGATTGCATAATTAATGAAAAGGTTCGTTATTTATTTACTAATCAACAAGTGCTTTTCTTCAACAAGTTTTTAATGTAATTAGGCTCGAAGTTACCTTCAATCTTTACCAAATAAACCCAAAGTACCATGGGGAAAACTATTTCCAAATGCAGACTCAAAATCTTTAGATTTATTGGACAAAATGTTAACTTTTAATCCTCATAAGAGAATCGGCGTTGAAGAAGCACTAGCGCACCCATATTTGGAACAGTATTACGATCCCGCAGATGAGGTAAGTTTTTATAGCATTTTTTACCTGGTAAATTTAGTGCGCACTCTTTTATTGAATTGAGGGAGTGCACTCTGAACTTGCCCGGCTAATTATTTTATCGTAAAATTCGAAATTACAATGAAACTTTTAGCCTATTGCTGAAAAACCATTCCGTTTTGATTGCGAATTGGACGACCTTCCAAAAGAAACGCTGAAGAGATTAATCTTTGAAGAAACAATATTATACAAGCAAAGACATTGTCTGGATCATTCGACTAATTCAAACAATGCCAACGCAATGGCGACATAGTTCTTTGAGATACATGTGTAAAAAAACTGTATAGATTTAGTTTACATTTTGAGTTGGTTTCTAAACAAGAGTAACATTTTATTTAAAATCAGTAAAAGAAATTCAAAGTATTTTATCCGATAAGCATAGTAAAAATGATCTATTTTTGAAAATAGTTTTTGTAATAATAAAAATAATAATGGTTGCTACTTGGGTGGGTAAATCCAACTTTACTTGAACGTCGCCACTTCTTACAGTTTCTTTTAACTAAATTATGACTTTACATCATCATGGAAGATTAAGTATTTCAGAAAAACATTTTGATGTAGTTTGGAAAGCACTGGCGTTAAAAATTTATTAAAATGCGTAAGCCTTTTTCATTTTAACTTATTTTTTTAAAATGAACGGTGCTCAATTTTATTTTTGTGTAATAAATTGTAATTTTAAAGAATTATGTGTATATTATGTACGATTTTTTTCAGCGAAGTGAGCAAGTATTTTTCAACTTTTGTAGCATGTAAAGCTAAATAAAATTTAAACATTTCAATGTTACGCTTTTGTTTTATTTTCTAATTGCAATGTTAAAATTTCCTTTCAAAATTACAATAATTAAATTTTAGACGGAAATATAATATTGCAATTTTTTTTCCGGGATTCGAACTAAAGATGCGCAGATGACTTTTAAAAATTATTATAAATGGTTGTGCGTATTTAAAATTTCGTCGATCAAAGGGCAGATTGTGTGTTTGTAAATCACGCACATTTTTGAAATATCATGAATAGCTTACAAATCTTTTTATCATAATAAATTCTAATAGTAAAACATAAACCTATGTAAGTAATATTTGTTTCTATTTTAATTATAAGCGTACATTTTTATCTGTGATTGCCACATTATCTAATTGATAAATGTATACCTATTTATGCAGTAGCAATTTAAAATGTTATCGATTAAATGTTGTATACTTTTACGATGTCTTCGTGCGTATTAAAAAATTCTAGGTGTAGTGGTGTTCTCAGTAACATTAAACATAATAATTATTATACCAGTTGTTAAAAGTGGATTATCTTAGATATTTGAATGAGAACTCATTTATTGTACATAGGTTATTATTGTGATAGGACAAAATCACAGGGTGGTGCAGTTATTTCAATGTGACACGTTGTTCTCATCATCCTTTTCCAAAACCTAAAGCTCTCACATTGAGAGAACAAGCATCTTCAGTTAAGTATGAAACAATTGTCAATTAAACAGGATATTAGAAAATAACTAAATCACCCTGCATATTTCTGTTATGCACAGGAACAAGAGCCAAGTCATACAACGCGATTTCACAGGAGAGCAATATTAAAGATTTAAACTATGGTATTTGATTATATGTAAATATAATAAACGCGACAGTAACAAATTGGCGCCCAACGTGGGGTGCCATGTCTTTCAACTGTTTATAATGTGCGTTCTGATTTTATCTAATTAAAAAAACATTTTTCCACTCACCCATAACATAGTTTATCTGAGAATTACGTTAACCTTTCTCGTTTTCTCGTTAACCTTTCGTGGTTTCTCGCCTTAACAACTTGTTGATTGAATCCGTACGGTAATTACCAGAATAATATTCCATTACTTAATTTATTATATTTCTTAGCCTTTCTGATATGCTAATTAACCTTAAAATCAATTATATGTAATGCTTTAATTAGCTAATTTAGATATTTTATTTTGCTCTTTAACTTGGTTAAAGTTTAATTTTTTAAACTTAAGACCGATTTAAGAACACTGCGTATTGTTGGTAGGGCGCAACCGAATAAATTGCTTGAATTAACTCTTAATTCAACATTTCAAAAAAAAAGTCCAAGACAACATATTATATTATATTTAATTTCAAGAATTAAAACGCGGGAGGCATTCAAAGTTGCTGATTTTGACTCTTTAGTTGTTATATTCAATATCTGCTACTTTTAATATTTTTCGCGCCTAAATTAGTAAAGATGGCTGAACATTAAAAAACGCCATGTTTTGTTTACGAATTTAATTGAATTTGAAAAATGGAGGAAATGACAAACCATTTATCCTCGTTATTTTTTAAAATGTATTGACCTGGCTCCTTATTCCAGCGCACCGCAGATTAATAGTGTTAATTATTTTATTTTTCAGTATTTTATTTTCTTAATATTCATCACAAAAAAAATCTATTTGATTGCTTTTAAATCACGCAATAAGTACAAATTAGCTGTTAAAACTGTTACTTAATTTACAGAAAAATGAAGTCGTTTTTTTTCAGTTTCATTCCTGTGATTTAGGTTACCGACAAGCTTGTATTTAGGCAAACTTGACTGTACCCTTAGAAGCTAAAATTAAAAAACTCGGCCTACATAAAACATTTACAAGTAAAACGTTTGTGAATTATTGATAAATGATTTATCTACGAATAAATAAATATGGTTGTTCATTTAAGTGTTGTTATCAACTATTGTTAGTAGTATGTTACAGTTATTAATCTTCATGGTCAAATATTGTAGCTCTTATAACGTCAAAATAAAAATAAATCAGCAACTGTCGTTTTTCATTCACACCAGTTTACCCATACTAGCAAATGAGTTTTTTTTCAGGAACTAAAGTTTTGCCATCCATTCTATTTTTAACTAGCTGGAAAATCCAAGGTAGGTGATTTTTAGGTTGATAAAAAGTTGGACTAATCAGGTGAGTTTGTTTAGCTTGGTAACAAGTTTTGAACCAATCAGGGTTTTTTTTGGCACTTTGAGCAGCATTCTGGTTTTTTTATACCGGGTGCTGAATGAGTTAGGTGAACATAGGATATTAACATGTAAAAACTTATTTTTGCAAATTCCTGCTTCCCTAATTATTTTAGAGAAAAATTGAAAGACACAAATATAACGTAGAAATATAAACTACGAGTGATACGAGCATTAGATTTTATCTAGGTTTAGGTTAAAAAATTCTTTTAAAATTGTTAGAATTTTGATTTATCAGACTGTCCATGTAAGTTTCCAAGGTAATATTTCATTTATGAATATAAAATTTAATAAAGTGCAAAACTGTTAAACAACGCGTTGTTGATTTTTATTACTTATCAAAAATAATTACCATGGAAACTTACATGGCCAGTGTGATAAATCAAAATTTTAATAATTTAAAAAAGAATTTTTTACCTTCTAAGTAAAAGCTAGATAAAATTTAATGTTCTTATCATTCGCAGTTTATATCTACATTATTTTTGTGTCTTTCAATTTTTCTCTAAAATAATTAGGGAAGCAGGAATTTGCATAAATAAATTTTTACACGTTAATATCCTATGTTCGCCTAACTCATTCAGCACCTGGTATATTATCTTATTGCATTTTATTGATTAAAAAGTACAGTGAGGTTTCCTCCCCTAAAATTTCATAATTTTGAAAAGAAAAAAGATAAACTTTACTTTTCATGTGATCTTTGTTTTCAAATTTACCTAGTTCTTTTTGTGAAAGAACTACCCAAAGACCTCGGCTAAACAATAGGGCTCATTGTGTCCTCTTTAAATTTTGAATAACCAACAGCCCTGATTGAAAACGGAAATTTTCATTTGTTGGTTTTGTGAAACTGATTTTTTACCCGGAAGTAACGGTAAAATTTTTGGTTTTCCTCAGGTGGCAGGAAGCATCGGGGGAAAAACGAGACTGGTGTTGAACGACGTATCATGCAAACGTGCCAGTCTTTCTTAAGTTTTTCTGCTGTATCCAATGGGACAATTTTTAATGAATTTTTTGATTGTTATATTCCGGAACTGTAATCGAGCGTGTACTTACTAATTGACATTCAATGGCTACTTATCACAGAGGCGTACGGAAAGGAAGATAATAAAGATGCATTAACATAGGTGATTGTATTTGGATGGTAGAATCCCCTATGTGAATGCAAATTAAGGTACCTTATGATTTTGTACAAAACTTATTTTCCTCTTTCTCTCTCAGGAAGAATTGATGATTAAATATCTGCTTACAGGTACAATAAGGGCAGTTATTGGTTTAAAACTGTGTTTACTTTAGGTCTGTTTGGTACCACAGTCCTAGTGCTACACTAACTACACTACTACAAATTGATTGGTGGTACAATTACCAACCCACTTTTTACACCAATCAATTTGTAGTAGTGTAGTTAGTGTAGCACTAGGACTGTGGTACCAAACAGACCTTTTATTAAAATGAGGTGTTGAGTTGTTTTTCACATTTGATGGTACAAGGAAACTTACTCATTTCATTAATTAAAGATTTTGTTTCAATTAAAGAGGCATTTGCTGCCTGATTTCTGCCTGAGTGTCTGATTATTGCATAGAGCTAGCCGAGGTAACACAATGAATATCTTTGCAATTGGGATTGCAACAAGTCCCAAGTTGGGGACCGGCGCAAGTCGCACAAAAGTGAAATCAAAAATTTCAACTTTAAATCGTTCATAAAATGAGTCGACGAATATTTATTTCAAATTCGAATTCACCAACAGAATTTTCTGGTCGATATACATTACATTTAAGGGTAGTTCACACTACATGATTTATCATATGACTTAGTCATAAGAAAAGTCATGGCTAAAATCATACCATCACAACAGCCAATCATAAAAGCCATAACATCTATAATAGCAAAAATCATATAGTGTGAACGTAAAAATATTCCTCATATGAGAAGTCATGTGACAAGTCATATGATAAATCATGTAGTGTGAACTACCCTTTAGTCATGATTACATTTGGTCAGAAAAGTGAATGAATTTTTATATTTAGAAATCAAAATAAAAGGAAAATAGCAAAATCTATCACTTTTGTTTCTCAAAAATCGTAACATTTTAGCATTTAATAAGTAATAACTTATTAATTTAAGTGTGTCGATTTCGAAAACACATCTGGGACTGATGCAAACGTCGTAAAGTTGTCCAAAACTGGAAGCAAATATTTCTACTTGTAAATTCTTCGTAAAATGGATTAAATTATTACGCCTCTTATATCTTTAATTATATTTATTTACGTTAGTTATTAACGTGCAGTGATTATGAATGTTTTTAAACTTCCAAGATACAATGAAACTTTTCGAATTTCTATAACGCACCTCCGTTCTAAATGGTAAACCGGCGATTGAGGGAGGAATTTCTATTACTTTAAACACACAGAACTAGAAAACCGGGATCTCTGAGACTTATTAAAAATATAATTATGTATCTCATGTCCGTCATCTTGCTAAAATTATATGGTGCACCATATATGGCCAATTCATAAAGTAAATAGGAATATTGAAGCGAATGGAACTTTTAAACCAGGGGTCGGCAATTGGCAGACCGCAGAGGCCGAAAACTGGACCGCCACCTTATTATCTTACTTGAACGCTTTATTCGATATTCATAAGAATAAATTAGAAAAATCAGTTGTTTATTATAATTTTGGTCATCAATATTGTTGATATTGACCTTGAGATTGGAACTTATTTTTTTTAGCTCTTTCAACATTTGTATCCAGACCACAATAAAAATTATTTGCCGACCCCTGTTCTAAACTATGATATTAGTTTGATGTTTCCACTAGCACAACGTACCGTTAACTGCGGTAGCCCCCCCTACTTAATTTGATATGAATGGCTGGTACGGAGCATCTTTTATCTCAATGATTGCGGTAGAGCAGAGCCGCAATTGATAACATGTTTAACAAAAATTATAGACAAGCTGTCGCCCTCTACTTAGTCTTGTAAGTATTTACGTCAAGCGCACGTACCGTCAACGTAATGGAGCAACTGGGGGGCCAATGAAAAAAATATCGAAACATTACAATCGATATCTGACGCTCGCCCTTAGCTTAAACGTTTTATTTGAACGTTATCGATAAGGTCCTGTTGAGCGTTCTCAAACCAAATATTTCATCCAAAATAGACAGATCTATCTCTAACTATGAGAAATGGAGTACCTCTTCCTACACCAACCAGTGTTTCTCCAATAATTGAAAATTGGTAAAAGATATCAAATATGTTGAGGAGTTTGAAAATTTTTGGTTTTCAAGAAAACTATTGGAATCGTGATGTTTTCAATTTTTTTTTATTACAAAATTTTGAAAATTAATGGAGTTCTGGAGTCATGATCGACTGTTTCGCGATGAACATCCACATTCTTGCTATGTTTGTACTTTTACCCACTTAAGCCTTGGCACTCGAGATATAAATAACAATTAGATTGTTGTGGTTTTTTAAGATATACATAACTTAAATTCTTACTTATTCTTAGTCGTATGTGGCGTGACCTTTTTAATAAAGGCTTTCATAGTAAATTATATCTTGATGGTTTGTCGTTGCCTTCAGAGGAGAGAGGTCATAAAGAAGTTGGTTAAAATTTGTAGCCGGGTTGGGAATCAAACCTAGACATTGGCCATGGAGAGCACATAATTATTACTGATTTTGTCACTGAATTTTGTGTGTTCTAGCAGAATTTCACATTTAGTACTTTCATATTATTAGAGCTGATTAAATTTTGGTTGAAATCTATCGACGGAAACTTGACAGTGAAAGTAACTAGCATGAGTAGATTAATGAGCTGTTTTTTTTGCAATATAAGAATCATAGGTACACTGTTCAAGCCGCACATGGGTGCCAAATGATAATTCTTGCAATTTGGGGGTTACTGCTACATTGTGGACACCGAATCATAGGGGCAGCCAAACTATAAACTATTTTTTGTAAACTGTATTGAATTAGTATGCAAAACATAATATTATGTGATGTTATAATACCATAAAATTAATGTATGGTAGTCATGTGATAGCCGCATCTCTCACCAGCGAGGCAAACAACCGCATCCAGTATTTCTTTAATATCATAAATGCGTTCTAGGGGAAGGGAAGGTACCCCCCTTTTTAACTCTATTTCAACATTCCAATGTCCCCAATTTTTAAAATTATACAAGCTGACTCGTTTTTAGGAATACCTCTACTTAATTAAAAATAATAAAATGGCTGCACCACTGTCGTTATTAACCCCCCTTTGGGGTTTGAAACCCCCCTTATATATGAACCCAGCAATTAAAGCTCTAAAGAGCAGACAAATCGATTTTCTGATCCTGCTAGCTATATTTTCCCCCTTAAATCTTAAGCCTGTATGACACGGTGCATAATTTTGCATAAAATTTACATGTAAATGATAAATAACTAACTAATAGAAAGAGCATATTAGTAGCCATCGGACGTTTTTCATTGGTTAGCTACCATTTACATGTAAAATTATGCACTGTGTCATACGGGCTTTAAGGAAACTATTTTACAGTAAAACCCATATATCTGGGACTGCCATCCAAGTAAGTTTTGTGACCACCAATATTTAAATACTAAGGATTTACCGAATCAAAACCATTAACTTGATAGAAAATCTAGAAAAACTTTTTAATAAAACAAAAGCGTCGCCATTGGGTAAGTGGCTCCAGGGAATACCCATTTATGTTACTAAATTTTGCATTTTTGCAACATCAATTTTATATAAAACTTATTATAATAAAAACAAATAAAATTTAAGTTCAACTTTACCACAATTTAAAAATCATTTATAATGCTTGCAGTCATATTTTCATTAAGAACACTATTTTATTTTTAACACTTATAATTCACTCGTATATCATATTTGTTACGAACGATGGTTAGGTATATTGACTTTATTGTTATTATCAATCTTCCTCTCGTTCCTCCTTAAACCAAGAAATGCCTCAATCAAAACCAAAAAAGATTATTCCTCCTTTTCTATTCCTATCAGTGAGGTGATCCTTGTGGTTTATGTAGATCATTCCTCTTTAAATCGATCATTATTTATTTCTATACGCAGAGGGCTCTTCTTCCTACTAACACCGGCAGATCTCTGTCCATTAGTACTATTAAAACCTGGTCGTTCAATTGATTTTAAACTCGTGCTTGCTTTAACATTTTCTTTTGATTCCCCGTCTGACTCTTCAGAACTCTCGCTACTTGTATCACTGTCACTTGAACTATCACTACTCGAACTTGATTCTTGTCCACCTTGCCTCTCAGATGCAGTTTTCAGTCTTTCTTTTTTAGGTGTAATTCGAGACCAAATAGTGGAAGCTACGGTCGGCTTTCTTTGTGTTTTGATAACAACAGCCACTTTGCTTTTTGGTTTAGTGTGATCAAAATCTTCTTCGGAGGACGATTTCCTTCTACTTTTGTAGCGATCTGAGTGAAGTTTGTTTCTGTACATTGATCTATTGTAGTCGGAGTGTTCATTTCTTTTACGTGGGGGAGGTGAATTGTGTCTACGCCGTTGCTCACGATCTCTCACTTCTATTGGCTTTTGTAGTTGTTTCACCGGCACTTCTTTAGTTCTGTTATAATCCAATCTTCCATGCTGAACGGATTCTTGAACTTTTACTCTTGTTCGATTTTTTAGTCTCGCACCCAAATCTTCCTCTTCGTCGATATTGACATCACGAGACTCTTGAACTACCTTCTTAGTCGATACACCTAAAATAGATTTTTAAATGTAGATCAGTAGAATACTGCATTACAGAGCTTTAAATATTGTCACCATTGAAAATTAGAAAATCAAATAAGACTCACAAGAACATTGACCTACAGTACTTAAAGATACAAAGTAACGAAGTAATAACAAGAGAAATTAAAATCTAATAAAGCTCAAGAAACAGGAAATCATAAACAGAAAAAATATCAATAATATCAAAAGTAATCCGAGTAAAAAGATGAATATTATTTTATTTTAAACTTTTTTGATAACTTTTACCGTTTTGGAGAAAATCTGGGGTGTTATACTCGAACTCTCATGATTTTGACTATTATAAATAAGAAACAAAACAAACATTTCAAGTGAAAGCTTCTTGAAAAATGAAATAAAAAATTAACGTTATATTTGGATACAAAAACTTTTACTAAAGTATTGTAATTGATTGCATTTTGATTGTAAAAAATTTCTGAAACAATGTCTGCATGTGTGTGGACAATTTCTTGTCAAAAAAAACACATGCACCAATTGACTTGAAATTTCGCACATTAGTTTAAAGAATCGGTGTAAACTCTAAAGAATTGATTAGATTTTAATTAAAATCTCTCTGGGAACTTTGATTAAATTTGACGCGCACGAATGGATTAACGAGATTCCATCTGTCTCAAAAAATTCCTTATAAAATATGACAATTGCTCATCGAAAAGTGCAACGATGAGATAAAGTGGAATTAAAAAACTGCAATTTATTACTACATTTACTTTTTCAAATGGGAAAGTCATGTGTTGTCGTCACATCACATTTTTTCTGATTAACTTCAAGTAACCAATATAAACAAGAATTCACCTAATGAGACATAATCAAGTTACTTTTGGATATTTGGAAAAATACGCCATATTCTAGGGGAGGGGAGATAAAAACTTACCTATAACTGCTCGTAAATCTTGAACGTGCCTGGGTTTTTCTTGTTGATCAGCATGATTCAACTTGATTTCTAACAATTGTTTTTTACGTTTCAGTTTCTCTTCCTCTTCATCTGCATACATTCGCATTCTCGGTATTTTACTTTTTTTTGCTTCCACTTTTTCTTCACTACTTGTAGATTCCTCATCACTTTCTTGCGCTCTTTTAACACCCAAACGCTTCAAAATATCAGAATTTCCTTTAGTTACAACTTCACGTTGAACCGGGACAATGGGATCCACCTTCTCACAAAACCTTTCATCGGCATCCCAATTTTCAGCTAACTCTCCCCAAGGATTTTTAGTATCGGCAACGGTAACAATATCTTTATTTCTTTCAAAAATTCCTTTAAACTTTTTACGCCTTGAATCGGTAATGATGCCCCGCATTCCACCATAGTTTGGATTTCCGTACTTTTTGTAATATTCACTGAAACGTTCGGCTCTCAACGGCTTTTTGTCTATTTTCAGTGCAAATCTTAATAGGATATATTTACCTTTAGGATGTTCTTCACCTAAACGCCAATAACCTGGTGGTATCGCAGCATTTATGTCAGAAATGTTGACATACTCTTGAGTATTCATTTCAGCATCTTCCTCCTTTTCCAATTCGACTTCCCTTTCCTTATTAATTAACAAAATACTACGATTTTCGTTTTTCTCTTTTTCTACAAATGGATCACAAGGTCCTTCACTCGGCATTCCTTTAATCACTTTTGACATAAAATACAACGCCCTTGCAGCAGATATTTTATCTAACCACACGACGTTACAACTTTCATCGTTGATCCATTCGATTCCTGCTGGTCCATACTTTTCAAAATAACGAAACACATCCTCCGTACTCATTTCGTCCGTCCCTCTCATATGAATCGCTTCGAACCTAACATTCTTTTCGTTATCCGCACTTACACCTAAACTCTCGTGCAATTTCATCAAATCATCGTCTGTAAAATTGGCTATTTCATTAGGTTTCAACCCAAAACGACTTGCTCGCTCTTGCAACTTTTCTTGTTCGTCTTTATCAAAAATGTTAACCCCGGTGGCAAAACCCATGTCCAAATTATTCCAAACCTAAAAAATTAACAAAATTAAGTTACCACTGTTGTAAAAATATAGACGAAAAAATCGTACCCTGTTTGTGGTAGAGGTAAATTTGGCGGTGCTTAATTCCGTCTGTGGTTCCATCGATTCGTTAGGATCACTTAACTGACCTTCTTCTAAATCCTCGTCAACGTCCATTCGCTCCATTATGTTATTTTGAATTTCTATTTGTATTTTTAATCGTTCGGGCTCTTTTACGTTATTAAAATCAACAGCTTCCATTTTTATAAACTAGTCGACGTTGCCAAACGTAAATAAAAATTAAATGTCAAATTTGATCAAACTTTCTAAAACACCACCTAGGGCAATAATGGCGAACTTTTTTGAGAAATGGGTCAAAATTTGTTCATTATTTTTTCTATTTTGCGTCTGGCTTTGTGATATTTTTGTACTAACAAAATTTGTTAAACAAAAATTTGTTTTAATACAAAAAGTAATAAAATCATGTACTCAATAAAAAAAAGCAAAAAGATACCCCTCTATTTTTGTACCGCTTTGTATATTGAAAGCCGCTGTCAGCCGCTGTTTTAATGAAACATAACCTAAAATTCTAGTTTATTTTATTCGTCTATGACTTTTTAAATTTTTGTGCATAAAATAATAGTAAAATGTTTTTAAATCAATTGGAAACATTTCGGGTAACATAATAACTTTATTGTACAAGTAGTACCGAAAGTTTATGATGCTTAATGTTTATTTCAGACTCATTTTATCCAGGCCTTAAACCGACCCATTCAAAATCGTTGTGCCGAATTGGCCGTTTTGCTGGATCGTGCCACGATAGCTGATCTGCATTCCATTTTTCCTTTGCTAATTGACGAAATTTTTAAACCTAATAATGGTATTAACTGCTGGCCTTTGCGGAATGTGTCAAACAACATAAGAAACTATCAAGATTTCCAAGCGTTGCAGCATTTTTTGTCAACGTCTGGACCGATATTTAAGGCTATTTATAATCTGATAAACGATCCTGCAATTAAGTATCCTTTTAGTGTCAGCTATTTACCGGTAGGTTATTTTTTCACCTCACATTTCATCAAAATTTACCATTTCCGAGTTTTGTTTTTAGACAAAAGTTTTAAACAGTGTGGTTGGACCTAACAGGCATCCTTTTTATGCCGATTTAATCAAGGTCGACCTTCATTCGAATCAAGTTCTTTATTTAATGTTGAGTATGTTGTTTCCGTTACGTTTCAAGCAGGACACGGTTAATTTGTGTGTGTTTTTAGATCCGTTTGATTATTACATGTTTCACTTTGCCTACCATTTGATCAATCCTTATTGTCAACCCACCGGCGAAGTTTGGAACACTGTTTATTATACATTGTGTTGTGATTACATTATACACTTTCTACCTATCAATTCTGGCGCTCCGATTTTACCACTGTTAGAATTCTACAATGGAAAAAATCCTTCTTACAGTTTACCGTCTTTTAACCAGTAAGTATTGTGAGTGGTTTCATGAAACATACGTTTAGTTTGATATTATTTTGACAGAACGTTAAATACATCGAGGTTATTACGAACAGAAGTTTTAAATTTAAACAAAACTCCAATAGCGGAATATCATCCGAGAAATAAAATTTGGAGAAGCGAAACAATTGTCACAGTGTTTGTTGATTTTTGGTTAAGTAACGATCAAGTTTTGTTGGCGGAACACAGTTTTCAGCAAGACTATACTCTAGCGATGCATAAGGTGAGTGATACATATCGTTCAATGTTTACATTAGCTAGGAAATGGTTTTTTTGGGGTAAATTTGGTTATCGGATGGAGTAAGAAGTGAACGACACAAGTTTTCAAAACTCACTCTTCATTTTATTAAATATTCCAGTTTATAAAGTTCATTGCTTTCACCAGATACATAATTTTTATTTAAAATTTCTGTAATTTTAGCAAAAAATCAAGATTAATGAAATTCCGACAGGTGAATACATACGTATAGTACGTGTCTTAGTGAAACAGCTACACGAATTTGCAAATAGCTCCAAAACAGACGAAACTGCTATGAGCGAACTTAAAAAAATTGTAATTCCATACCTGCAAGGAAAAATGTACATATTTTTGAGACACCTTATACATCACTGGCCCCTGGATAGTTCTTTTAGGCTGGTTTTAGAACTGTGGCTCAGCTTTATTCAGCCTTGGAGATATCCAGGAGATGCAAATAAAAAACCTCAGTAAGTTGTAACTTAAGGATTCCGAAAAGATATAATAACTGTTTATTCAGAACTTTAGAAGATAACGCTGTCGATTCGGACGATACCAATTTCCCACAAGGCAAAGAAATCGACGTTTGCTACATCCGATTTATGGTTGAAAATTTGTTTTGTTACACAGTTTTGTTTCAACAGTTGATACCTCGCTTTAACCGAGTCGATTTATCCAGTCCTAAAATGGCGTTGATTCTTTACAGATTGACCAAAGTAAAACCTTCTGATAAACCTAAAAATTACTTTTTATAAAATCAAAGTTTTAGGTATTTTCTCAACCAAATATAGTCAACTTCTTACGTGAAATTGAAAGTTGCGTGGGAACTGTGTCAAATTCTGCCGGTAATATTTATAACAATCAGGCGTCACTACCTATTCTATCCCCGACTTCATCGTGGTCGACAAATTCACCTAACAGTAGCGCAATTCCAGGAAATAACTTGAACTGTGATGTAAATTTAAATAATTCTCTGTTTTACAATAAAATGGGTTCAATGGGGAAGTTAGCCGAAGTTATAAAACAAAAAATGTTGGAGTACGAAGGACCAAATTTTGTTTATAAACCCTTGTTTTATGCCCCGACTGCTATTGAGCTTTACGACTTGTTAAGATACATAAAAAGTTCAATAGTGACGGCCGAATTCAACTTGGAGCTTAAAATTCAAGACGACAAATATATGTCGACAGGAATTTCAGGATTTTTTAGAACTGTTTTTGGTATGTCCAATTTATCCATTGGTGAGTTCACAATCGAGGAACGTAGGAAGGTTACCATTTACCTTGAGCATTCTTACCTCAACTTAACGGAAATGTTTAACGTGGATGAGGTTTGTATTGTCGATATTTTTTTTTGCTTTCAACAACAGTTTATTTTTTTAGAACAATTTGGGTATAAATCAAATTTCGAAACAAGCAGAGACTTTGGCACCTGTAAACCAGGACGACATTTACTCCTATTTGAACTCGTATTTGAGTCCGAGCAACGTGAAACATCGATTGCTAAACAGTAAATATGAAGGTAATCCTGATTTAGTGCCAGTTAGGTCTGACGAAATTGGAATTTTGGTGAAATTATCTTACGAATTGGCCGATAAAATCAACCAAAAAGTAAGTTTTGTTTTATAGGCTAGTCGGCTGTAAGTAAATCACAAAATTGTAATTTTTAGTGCTCTACGAAATTTAACGAGTTGTATAGCGAACAAAGTTTTTCTGGTCGTTTTGCGAGACAGTTATTGTTACCTCCACAAAAGATTTTTAAATATGATAAAGCTAATGTGGATTCTTATCCCCCAAGACGAATTCAAGAATATTTACCAGCACGGGTGTCTTTTAGATATTTTGCAAGTTATAAATTTTTAGCTTATTTTATAATTTGTATTATTTTAAGTAAACTTTTTGGCTATGGATATTTTGGAGTAGAAATTCTTGGTTTTGTATTGTGGAGTTTGTACATTTTATACAAAGCAATTCGTGATAGTAACTACGAAGACTGTCATGCTGTAGCTCTGGACTTGTCCGTGTTTAACAGTTCCAATGACTCGACTACTGAGTAAACATAGCTATAAACTTATTTATTAAACATTTGGTTATTTTTGTATAATATTTTATAATTACAATTGTCAAAATAAAATATGAAAATTTAATCTTGTTGTGTTTCTTCAGTAATATTTCCCAAACATAACTTTTTCAATGACGTGTATGCTGTGTTTGTAGGCTTTACATCTTCACTATCGCCCTACAAAAGAAATTAATGTAAACACAAGTTTTTTTTACCATAGATATAAAAATATTTAATTTTAACCATTTATTGTCTTTAGTTGTGCACTAAAATAAACATTTTTATTTCTTGCGTTAGCCAGTGAGATAGCCGGCGTATTGGCTGTTAATCTAATTAAAATAAGGTCTAAGTCTAAGTGCAATATTTCTGTATACAATACCAGGCGTATATGCATTAATTTTTTTGGTTTCACACGTAGATGTCCAATCCATGGCCGTGGAGTGATGTGACTGCTGGTTGAGTTCGGAGCAGAAATTCTGGATTTAAATCGCGGACTATACAGAATTTCTTAGCTCGGCCTTTCAGTGGGCATCCACACGCTATAGTGAAATCGATCTAGAGTATTGTAATTTGAGTAATTTATCTCGGAAAGTAAATCGTAAAGACTTCCGAGAAAGTAGGCATATTCTAAATGAAATGGATATCTGATTATATCAACCTGTAAGATACATAGATGTCCATAGCTAAAAATGTAGGTAACAAAGATGTCTGCATTTTTTTTATTTGACATCTATGACATTCCTCTATTTGACAGAAGAATGCGTCTCAAACAACAAGGTATTATTTTATCACATTAAAAATGTCGAATTTCGTGCCAAATAAAAAGCATTTATTTTGCCACAAGTTATTTGGATGAAGATGACACTTTGAATCAAAAACAAATGGGAGAAGCATTAAATGCTGATCAAACAACAATTTCTAGACGTTTACATGCTCTATGGGAAAGATTCAAAAGTCAGGAAAATGGGTGCCATATGAATTAACTGAAATAATTCGTTTAATAAGTACTTTTGCTTAGAGTGTACGAAAATCGTTTATTCCAATCCATTATAAACGGAATCCGCTCTGTGTTTCTCTTAAATAATATCGTCGTTGAAATATCATTTATCTAATAGACCTACAAGTAATTGAAAAGAATGTTGCTACTTACTGGAGGTTTTGAAAATTCGTGTTCGTCAGGTTCGGAACTCTCATCTTCATCATCCGAAGTATTTGTTGAAGCCCTCTGCAGAAATAATTTAACTTTTCTCATACTTTTGAGAGAAGACAAACTGGAAGTTCTGGTAGGTTTGTTCGAAAAGCTAGTAAAAATGTCTTCCGGAACTGTAGGAAGATTGATCACGTTATCCAAATCGATGAGTGAATCGCGCGACAAATTTTCCGGATACTTTTCGTCAACATCCGATTTCACACTTTTCGTGCTGCTCGTTGGAGGTAATAACGAGTTATCCGAAGATTTGTGCTTTGCTTCCAAGAACTTAATTTTTTCTATGATATTCCACATGTTTGGTGTTCCGCTAACAACCATGTTCAAGCTTTCGAAGTCTTCGGTATATTTTAGCTCCCTTTCGATGATCACCAGCAGTTTTTCATATTCCAATTTGGAATTTAAGCTGGCAAGATTAGGCATCTCATCGATACTTGCCAAAACCGATGTCACTAATGTTTGGGCAAGCAGCAAAGCACTTCGGCCTGTAGCCTGCAAAGAATTTACGGCTCTGCCAGCTCTAACAGCCAAAGTTCTTAAGTAGGCGATATATTTTTCACCAGCCGTACTTTTTTCCTTTAACTCCATACCCATTTCCGTCATCAACACTGCATTATGTAGCATATATTCTATTTGAGCACGAGAACTGATCATCTTTGTTGGCTGGGTATCGAATGATGATTTTCCTTCTTCACCTTCCATCGATTTCATATTTTACAACAAATTAATCACCTATTAAAAACTAATGTGTAACAAGAAAATTAGCAAACTTTTTTACTGCGTTATATTCAACGAATGAGTGACAAGTAACTTTTGACACTTCTGAATGTTGTTTTTAATGTGACAATCAAAAACTTTGTTTGTTAAGTATTCAATTGTTTTTAGAAATTTTCAATTTTGGCGGCACTTTGCGATTCAAATATTGCGATTTACAATACAAAACCGCTTGGTTTTCTAAATTCAAAATTATTAAAGTACCAGCCACGGAGCTTTGGTGTTACGTCATCACACGCGATCATGTAAGGTTATCATGTTTTTATACTTGGGGGGAGGAACTACCCTTCAATGTTTTAGAACGTTGACAAAAACACTCAAAAGTTGGTCAATTTAGTAGTTTTTTATGTCTAAATTTACAAAAACTTGGCAATTTTGGGATTTCTTCCTCCCCGAAAAAAGTTGGTTGAGCACGTCCCTGTATGAAAGTACTTTTTTTGGAAACGATGTCCTTTGTACTTTGTGACAAGATCGTGTGTTACGTTAAAATGTACTTTTTTTCTAAATTCTATACAATAAATTAAATTTAATAAATAAAATTTTAAAAACTTCTGACGCATGTTTCTCGGAGCAAATGTAGGCAATGGATTCAATAAGTTTTATTATGAAATAGGGTTAAAAAAGGTAATTAAAAAAGTTTTTCCGGAAAAATTTGAAAAAAAGTTACTCGCGGTAAAATCATTGAAATGTAGACCTAATTGCACGTCAGCATTAAGCCGTCTTGTTACGCCACTGAACATAGTATAGGACCGTAAACTTAGGAACTGTTCCGTATCAAACACCACTATCAAATTTTGTCACCATCGTATACGCCAGGAGTCGGCAATCTTTTGTTGTGAGAAGGCCAAATATTTTACGTGGGGATTAGTGCGAGTCGCAGTTCTTGGCATATCTACCAACAAGGCCTTAAAAAATGGAATTGCTAGTATACGCAAAGAGCATGAATCTCGTTAATCTATTTATGCGCCACAGTACTTTTGTACTTGTACTTTTTTTCCCTTAAAATAACTATTTTCACTATTTTGTTTTTAAACCGTTTTCATGATTGAACTTATTGAATCTCTTGCCTACATTTGCTCCGAGCAACATGCGTCGACTGATCGATCTTGCCTAAAGTTGTCTGATGTGACGCGGCGTCTATTTAGCATTGCAAAGTTTGCAATGTTTGCAAACCAATGTTTTCTTCTATTGATGACGTCATCACTTTGGCAGTTTATTCAAAGGGAGGATAGGAAGGGGCATGTCTATAAATTTGAAATGATTTAAAATCCTAGTTTATTTTTTTAACAGTAAGATTATTAAAAAATATAGAATGATTGGAACTTTAAAAGTTTTGAAATTTTGAAAACATAATCTACATATAAACAAAGTAGATATACTTTCGTGTATCTATACGCCATACAAATTACTAAGTATATGATCCATACACAATACACATACATAAATAAAAAAAGTGTTTAGGTTTAATTACGGTAATTAATTATTTATTCGTTTATAAACAAAATTTCAATTTTTTTCACTCTATAACAGCTCGTGGGTTAATCCACATAAGTACAGCCGAAATTATAAAAAAATTGGGACCGTACCGGAGGTCTGGATATTTTTTTGGAAAACTATTATTCGAATCAAACCCCAATTTTATCACAATTTTTAAAAGGTTTAACAATATGAAAAATTACACTTTCACATAAAAAAAAGTTAAAAGAACTTTAAATAAACTAAACTGCTGCCCATTCTCAGAAAGATAACCGGGGAAAATAACTTGTTAAAATTGGCTTTTTGAGACGAAGGAAATCGGGAGAGCTGCGTTTCCATCAAACTCCGGAAACAAAAAGCGGCCGATCAAGATGCATAATATGTGTATCTAGAATTATAAGGGCAGGTGCACTGCAAGAAACTAAGGGGTCTTGCAGCTAGCAAGTTCTAGTGGTAGAAAAAGTATTACGTAACCAGTGACGTAATCGGGAATCCGTTCTCGAGGGTGTTTAACAAAAAAGAAAGTAAGTGAAAACAACAAATTGAGACCAGGACGTAAATATGATAAGAATAATAACTGCTATTGATATCATTAATTTGGGAATGACATTGTGTAATTTTTAGGCCCTCTGGTTGCTCCATACTGCACATGACATAACGACGATATTAAAATAAAAAAAATAACAGCGAAATGACATGCTTTCTTGTCGCTTCGGGTATTCAGGACAATGGTATATTGTTTTATAATCAGCAAATATGTCACTTTTTACAGAGAATCAATTATGTTAATAGTCCGATAATTAACAGATGAGTCACAAAATAATATAATGTTCTGATTAAAACATGTTATTTTTTTTTTCAAACCTCGAAAATAAATTAAATTTAGTTAAAACGTGAAAACCAAAAATTCAAAAATAAACAGTTTTACTTTATCTGCCGCCTGTAGCGGCAGACAATATCTTCTATTATAATAATATTACTTTTAGAGCTGCAAATGGATTTTAGCTTAGCTTTAAAAAAGGCCCTTGTCCACTTTTGGGTAATCAATTAGGTGTGTTATTTAGGAAACCAAAAAAGTTAGATTTTTTTTTTTTTATTATTCTACATAATGGACTGTGCCTTGGAAGCACTTTTACCATCAGGTCATACGAAAAACTGTCAAAAAGACTTTGGTGTGTACTTTACTAATAACTTTCGCGGTTTATTATGACACAGACTTACCATTTAGCATAACAACACAATTTCAGGTGTGATGACTGATGACAAAATATTAGACATGTTTCGACCTTGTTAGATCTGTTGCACTGTTGCGCTCAATATTTTATAATCTATTTGGCAATATTTGAATCGCTCTAATGAATACCTCTATTAATTATAAATCTTAATGAATTAAAAAATTTATTGCTTTAACATGTTCAAGTACTCCATAAAATACGTGTTATCGTAATTTGTAATAAACGTATACAATAATATTAAATTATTTGCGGAAACGGAAGCAGTTAAGATGAACGAGACAAACTTTGAATGTAGATAGGTATTTCAATTTGCCATTGTTGATATTTGCCGTCGCTCAATTAATAAAAACCATCATTTCTTTTTTTAGAAGCTAAAAGTTTTAAACAAAATTAAAAACGAAACCATACAATTTTTAATAATAATTTTTTATCAAAACCTTACGCAATATCAGCGCAGTCGCTAAATCATATACATCCAAAATGATTCGCGCCTTGCGTGCTTCAGTTTGTAACAGACCATTGTTGAATTAAAATAGTCAGTGTTGGTAAAAATTTCTCAATTTTGAAAATTTTTTGAATAATAAAAATAATAAATAATCAGTGTGGTATAAGTGTCGGCTTATAAATGTTTAAGTGTGCTTTGTGAAATAATTGTGCGTAAAAATAAAATGTTTTAAATTTAATAAGGTAAATTTATTAATTAATTAATTACTAAATTAGTTTTCACTTTATTTTGACTTATAACTAAAAATCCAATTATAAGTTGAGAAACTTATAATGCCGAGTTTGCAACAGGTTTCATCTGAAACCGAACAAATACTCGCTCACAAGCATCGGGTTTCAATTAATATTTAAATAAATTTTGGCGGGAGTTAATTTAAGTTGATAATTATTATTAATTTTTAGAGGTCATTTGAAAATCTAATTATACACATATGTAGTTTAAAGAGCTTAATGTAATGCGATAATGAATCATATTTTGTTACACACTTAATACATAAATTTCTTCTATCAAATTTATTAGAAGCTCTCGAGCAAGTTTAGCTGCTTTTGGCAGGTCTTTAAATTTAATTTATTATTTTTAATAATATCTTTTATAACTTTTTTCACTTCTTTTTCAATTTTTGTTTTGTTTTGAATGGTTTTGAGATAGCTGAGTTTTAATGATTATAAGTAAATTGAAATGAAAAGGTTTAAATTGGGATCGTAAGCTGGAATAATTAAATTAAAAGGTCTATACACATTTTTACTTAGCTGACTTGTCAATTGCGAGGTCGCTTTTAATAAGAGATATATTTATTTCGTTTTTACCTGTTAAAATGTAATACTCCTACAAAATATAAAATAAAATAAAAGTACACAGAGTAAATAGCAATAACGGTCATGCAATATTCAGCAGTAACTTACGAATGCCTAGTTCAGAGTAGGCAGTTTAAAGTTACAGAACAAAATATAATAAAATTTAATATTTTTGCTTGTGATAAAATAATAACCAAGAACGACAAGTAATTCAATTATTCAAAAATCTAAATATGGCGTTAGTCTCTTACCGACAGCTGTCCCGTTGTGCCCCGTCTTCGCCTAGTTTAAAATTAGTGCTTCTTGTTAAAATGCGGTTAGTATTTTTCAAAGTGTTCAAATTTTCTTGGAAAGATTGTTTTTATATGACCATTGGCTGTTTAGCAATAAAATGCAAAAGAGTTCAAAATATGCAGTTTATGGTGGCGGAAACGATCACAAAAAGTTTAAAAACCGTGATATAGCTGACAAATTAAAAATCCGCGATTACTTAAGATCCGACCGTAACAACTTAATTTTAATACCTACTTATTACAAAACGGACTGCGTCAGATGAATTTTCTCATCAAAATACATAAGAATTCGTGGAAAAAGCGATGGTTTTCCTATAATAAATTTTTGCGACAAAAAAAGTTTATAGGGGTTAATCTACCGTTTTTGCAAAATCTCACCGATATTTCAAACTTGTTTTTAACCTACATTTGGGTACGTAGAGTTTCAAAATCGCATATTTTCAGGTGACGGAAACTATTGCAAAACGTTTAAAAACGTCAATCAAAATACATGAGAATCTGAGGAAAAAGCGATAGTTTTCCTATAATAAATTTTTGCGGCAGAAAAAAATTTAAAGGGGTTAATCTACCGATTTTTGAAAATCCCACCGACATTTCAAATTCGTTTTTAACAACATTTGGGTGCGTAAAGTTTCAAAATTGCATTTTCATGTGGCGGAAACAATCGCAAAGCGTTCAAAAACACTGATAGAGCTGTTAAATTAAAAATCTTCTATTACGACTTAATTTACGACTATTAAATTTTTATATGAGTTTTTGCTTTTGACATTTCGAAAAGATAATAAATCAAAATAACAACTAATTCTCTCTGGCCGCTTTTAGGCCCATCATCTGCTCTTGCGCTTTCCTGCAAATTTCAAATATGTTGCCCTAAATCACGAAGTTCCAATGAAACAGTTAACAATTAGTTTTTGATCATAATTTGAATGTATGTAGAACATTTCATGGTAAAGTTTAGTGCATTATTTACTAATTGTTAGTTGCATCAATTTATAATATGCAATATCATTTTTAATTTATTATTCTGGCATGCGCCGAGAATTTGCACGCAGGCATAGTTTTGGAAATGTGAAGTTTGACATGCGATTGCTGTCTCTTCGCATTGATCAGTAGCCGTGCTATACTAAGATTATGCAATTGAGTGATTTTAAGAAGTTCACGGTACTGACAAGGACTAACGAGTCAGAAACACAGAGTTTTTTGTGGGTGATGGTTTTTGGGATGTCGATGTATCGGAAAGCTGTATCTACCGTTCTTCCTTGATTGCATAATTTTATTTTATCGAAAAGTTTAGTGCATTATTTACTAAGTATGTAGATCATATTCTGAAGCGTCCGCTGAAATTTAGTGCCCGCTGAAATTTTGCGCTTCTATGCGTTGGGCTACGTATAGAGTAAACGCTGGTTGCAGATACCGGCTTAACCGCTTTGATACTTGCTGTGATATATCTAACCCATTACCAGCTTCGTTTGTTTACGTTCAATGCAAATATCAAAAGGGGTAAGTCGGTATCTGAAACCGGCGTTTACTCTGTACGTAGTTTTAGCTTACTTGGCTTAGCACCAACCATAAAAAGTTTAGAATTTTCCATCTTTACTGTTTATTTATTAAGGTGGTTTCGGTGAGATACCCCTTAAAGATGCACCGACAGTTCGTAACTAACGGAGGCATCCGAAATTCTACTTAAAAGTCCATAGATTTATCTCAAATTAAACGTTTCAAAAACTAACTCGGTGGAAATTAATAAAAGACAATAAAAATTTAATTCGATATTTATTCAAAATTAAAAATAAAAAAAAAATTCCATCAAAAAGACTTTGATACTCAACAAAGTTAATGTGTAACAACAAAGTTAATAACAACAAAGTTAATGTGTAATAGGTGTCAGTGAAGTACAACTGCCCTGTTGTAATGAAATCAAAATCAAAAATAAATAAAAACAACGCATTTACACTGACTGAAAGTGTTTGTGTAAATCTCTAATAAAATTTTATAATAAATCTTACAAAATTTAGTTTTTAACAAAATTCAAAAATAAATTAATCAAATCGCAAAATGTTCATCGAGATGCAAAACTTTTCAAATGCACTAACGCAAAATTACTGAAAGTTAAATAGCTTAAATAGAGCTCTTTTACCTTACAAAACTCGCCTCGTTTGTATAGCGAACAACCGAACTATCGCTCGGCAGCTTTAGTCGTAGCCTCGGTCGTAGCTACACCAACGTATACAGTTAACATCGAACAAATTTTACTGTTCAAGGGTTTACCCCTTCCTAGTAGCACACTTTGCTAAAAAATAACCGGCTTGGCGGATATCTTTAATTAGTACAGCGTTAGTCAAAACGGCCCGGAGCTTATGAAACGGAGAGGCGGAGTGGAGAGCGTGGAGGGTCGATTTTGATAACGCAACTACGTCCGATCCATCAACTGTTTTATTATTGTTTTTTTAGACCGTTTTCTATCATCCTGTTCAGTAAAAATTTCAAAAATTGGAGTACTTGTTGATGACTTATCTTTAAATTTAGTAATGAATCCCTTAATCTCGTTTGTAAACTTCGAACAAGATTGTCACTACTGTACTAATTCACTGCTTTAGCAATAAATTTACGACATTCTCAGTAAATTAGTAGTTTAGTGGGTTGTGTTAATCTTAGTAAGTATAACAGTAGGAATCTCGTGAATCCATTGATGTGCGTCATTTTCACTGTAAAACGTTTGGCTTGTACAATTTGTTTTAAAATTTGGAATTGATAAAGTCTTAATTATGGTCTACATGTACAAGCAAGTATAGCGATAATGGATCAAATCGGTGATTCCTAAGTGGGATTCTCCTCTTGCATGCGTAAATCCTGTTGAAATGCTTGCTGTGGAAACCTCATAAACCTGTTGCGTTAGTTTACATAAATCATCAACATCGCATAAAACGCAGTAAACGAATAAACACCACACCTTAATGTGGTGTGATTTGAGAACACAGCAATTAATTATGTATACTTAAAATACTAGTAAATAGTACCTAAATATTAAATTCAGTTATTTCTAGATAATTTTATTTTTTAGGGATAGAATTTTGAATAATTCAAAGTAAAAGCTTGCTCTCGCTATAAATCGTTTTATAATGCAGCATTTAGAATCAAAATGATAAAGAAATGCAAATAACTTGCTTTTACCATTTATTTGTTTTAGGAAAAAAAGATACTTTTCACATTGAATGCGAAAAGCAAACTTTGCACACAATGTAAGCAAAAATAAACAATTATTTTTGAACCCTTTAGAACGGAATCAGATAAAATGTTGTATGCAGCACGTATAAAAATTGAAAAAGTATAATTTTAAAGCATTTTAATCGTTTAATTTTTGTGCGAGATATTAAAATTAGAGCTTGGAATTTTTTAGAACTAGTAGTAGAAGTAGTCGCTTGAGTAATGTACCTACTTCATTTTTATTTATCAATCTAAAGGTTAAAATTATAAAAATTAGTATTTTGTAATGTGGATTACTTAAAAAAAACAGCAAGTAGCTTTTCAGTTCGTTGCTAAGCAGTTTTACTTTTCCACCCTAGTGCGTAAAAGTAGTTTTCACCCTAGAAACGGAGCTAAAAAGTGTTATTTTTCTCCTGAATGGCCAAAAAAGTTATTACGGTAATTGTTTTCGTATTATAATTTCATTTCGTATATTTTTTGATTATTTTTATAAATTCAATAAATTAGTAATGTTGTCAATTTTGTCTTTATCCAATTTACCAAGATTCAAAGAGAGTTCGATAAAAACATTATGCAAAACTGCACATGCTACATCATTAAACCAACCGCGGCAGGATTACTTCGTAGCCTTCCTCTTTTAGTACGTATAGCTAAATCTGTTTTTGAAAACATCCATTTAACGTTTAACTGTATTACCAAAATAATTTAAAACTACTTAAAATGCAATTTTTAACTAATTAGGTGGTAATTTTATTACACTTACGAATTTACATTTTTTACAAAAACTCAACTGAATAATAAAATATTTCATTTTTAACTGTAAATTCAGAAAGTAAAAGATTTTGCTTTACGGTAGGATTTCATTGAAAATGTAAACAAACTAGAAATGAATTTTTTTTTACTAATGATGGGATAATAATTAATATAATAGTTTGCTAGAAATCTCCTCCTCTGAAACGTCTTTGATTAGTTTGTTTATTTATTAGCAACCAGAAAATTTTTACTATCCCCAAAAAGTTTACAAATTACGAAATGGACGCATGCATCTGATTTGTTAAAATGCTCACTGATTGAGACCGAACAGCCGCATCAATCAGGTGGCTAAATACGTACGAAGGCCGCTTATTGTACCACCAGCTAGCAATTTAATAATTTGAAAAGCATATTGAATTTATTTTATGGTTATTACTAAACTTTAGTTTCAAAAATCAAAATTGGACATAATAGGCTAAGATGACGTAACACCAAAGTTCTCTGGCAGATACTGTACATAAATTATTTAAAGGACTAAAGCAAATTGTGTGGTAATTACTATAGGTACAATAAACTACCAGTCGCCATGGAATTGTTGTTAATTATACTTTATCTTAATATATTTAAGTCAGTTATTATCTCTAATGCATTGATAACCTTTTAGTGACCCATAACAATTTCAAAAATTAGAATTATATAAAAAAACTGTTGTTATTCAAATTATCTTTTTGCAAAAATTTATAATAACAATTTGTTTATATTCCATACAGCCTAAAATTGATTATTCTACTAACTCTTATCGTGGTTTCTCGATTTCTTTTTTATCTATGTATATCGAAGTTATAATATCCTTCTTTTTATGCACCGTTACATAAATCATAAAAATATTAATACAAAGTTAAATAACATAAAATTAAACTTCGTGGATTTCCACAAATTAAAACAAAAATAGAATAAAATGCAATGAATGAATAAAATGCAAACCAACTGTTGACAAATTTAAAACTTTAAATTCAGCTATTGTTAGGATTGACATAAAAGTTTTTAGAAAATTTTGCTTCTCTTGAGTGAACTTTTATTACATTAGAATAAAATGCGAGGTTTTTTTAACATATTTTACTGCTACATTTGAAATTATGTATAAAGTTTTCTTTTAACAGAAAAATTAAAATTATTTATAGAAAATAAATGCGTCAGTTTCTACTAAAATTATTTAGATAACAAATTGATTTTAGTTTCAGCCAGCATCATAGAGATGTTATGTATTTGTGTAGTAATAAACAATTTATTGTCGTTGTATTAACCCAGATATGATGTATAACGCCCTATATGCAGGCAGCTCCCCCACGAGGGGGTTCGCTACCCACCGAGTGGAGAGCGGGGCGCACGGCTTGCAGGAAATCAAGACAAGAATTTTTTAAATTTTTGGGTCTGTAACTTTTCGTTTGAGTAACCGGGCCCAAAATTACATGGGGGATGTATGTAGGACATCCTACCCTACAATTGGGACACCTGGTAACTCGCGTTACTAAAACCTGATTTGATTGCATATTCTCTCTCCACCGGGCTAATTCTACGAGGCTGAATACCGAACAGTATCGCAAAGCAGCCATTTTGATTAAGACCGAAGGCCGAGAATTATAGCTGCTGGTGACGGTATTCAAATTAAAGTCAGAAATGTGACTTTTCACTGTGCCCCACTAATGCTTGTATCACTCTGGACCACCATACACCGTTACAAAAAATAATTTGTTTAAATTAGATATGTAGTTTTAAGGGAATAGCAACCGTTGTAAAAAGAAATTTTAAAAATCTTAGATCT
The DNA here is from genome assembly GCA_905340355.1 of Rhagonycha fulva. NCBI lineage: Eukaryota > Metazoa > Arthropoda > Insecta > Coleoptera > Cantharidae > Rhagonycha > Rhagonycha fulva. The sequence continues at coordinate 11,040,420 of HG996559.1, forward strand.
AGGAATGCCCCACCTTCTTCCAATTGTAAAGAAATCAATAATTTACTGTTATTGTCTTATCACTAAAATGTTCACCCGACTTTTACTTTTACAAAACACGCAATGTAATGATTGTATTTATTTAAATGGATTTAGGGATACGCCAACCTCGAGTGTAAAGGAATCATATTAGTACTTTATTTTAAGTGACACCTAAACAGTGGTGCTTGAACAACCTACAGTTGGCGACAGTGCAAACTAACTTTACACTTTATAAACTTTATATCCATGTATCTGACGTTCAAATTCTGTCCGAGCCCAAATTTGTAAAACTTTTATAAAATGAAAAAAAAACAACAATTTGTCTTGGATAATTGCCATAAACTGGACAAAAACTGGACATAGTATACACCGGCTGTGTGGCAAGTGACACCATCCTGCTGAAACCATATATCATACTATCTAATTCAGGTCATATTTTCGATGTGAATAAATTTGGGTGAAATGATGAAAAATTGATGCACTATTTACATACATAAAATTAAAAAATATAAAAATAATGTTGTTATAATTAAATTTAGCTGTAAGATGGTATCGTAAAGTTTTATGAAAAATTACAAAACTTAGATTAAAGACTGGAAATGTTTTTACTCAGCTTTTCTTAACCGAGAGAATTTTCCGTTTGAAATGTCAACCTTTTTCTTTTAACCTAACATCGAAAACTTCCTCGATAGGAATTCTTATCAATCGATTTGCTATAATCTAAGACGATAGACTTCAGGAGTAACTTTTATTGAAAATGACCCAAATGCTCGAGGGAATAATATACAGTGGGAATTTTGTCTAAATGCAAAAAATTGCTTTAAGCTTTATTTTACTTGTACCATCAAAATTATTATTTTTTTCAATTTATTTATAGAAACTACGAAATATTCTGATCATAGATTATAAATAATTTATATTAAAACCAATTTAATAAAAATCGCCTGTGGCGCTTTTATAGATATAATAATTTATTGTCTACGATCGACTGTTTTCGAATTTGCTTTTTTCGTAAAACTTGAAAACCTAAAATTTTCATATTTTTGATGAACATGGTGACTAGTGCGGAGCACCAGGGTTAAACTCAGAGTGTCCTTCATGTGATGGATGTAGCAGACGTGGTGTTTGTGGAAGAGACAAAATTTTGAAAATAATAGCACAAAACTATGGTTGTGTGCGCTTAAAAAATGCATTTTCCACAGCTGCACATATCAAAAATAAGACGACAATATATTATTTTTTGTAAAACTTTCGCAAAAAAAGAAAGAAAGATCGAATTTTGAATTCTTTAACATTTCTTTGTCTAGTTTAATTTATAATCTGAAAACCGTTGGTTTTCTATTTAGTAGATAATTTTGCGCTCGTCAATCAAGATCTGACCATTTAACAAAAAAAATCAATACTTTCGATGCTACGGCAATAATAAGAAAGTAATTAAAAATACTTTGTTAACTATGTTTTCTTACAAAAATTTTTCGTATAAAAACAAATTGTGGTTAATACGAATATTTACATAAATTACTGTTTAATTTATTATCTGTCGGTCTAACACCTAACAAAGGAAAAGGAAGTTAGATTAAGAGGATTATAACATTTTTTTAAATTGGACTAATTTTTTGTTACTACTATGCTATTAATAACATTTACCTAAGTTATTTATTTACAAATAATCTCTTAAATTTTCTGACTGCTTTCAAAATCCTTTTACTTTTAAATCCTTTTACTTTACCTTTTACTTTTACTGTAGCTTTATCGAATATTATGTTAAAATGCAGATATTACCAACCGCTTCCTGAAAGATGTTGAAAATCCATTTTATAGCCACAATTTTTCCAGATTTTTTTTTGATATATATAAACTTAATTTCACAGTTATTAACAACACATAACGTGTTGAAACTAATGAAGAAATTAATCATTGTAACACTCGGAGTTTCATAAGAAACTCCAGCCCTGCCATGGATCCGTTTCTTATTTTGAAGCTTCATATTTTTTAAATGAATTGAGAAATGTGTAATTGCTTTTGTAATTGTTCTAATTTAGATTGAGAGGACTTGATAAAATGAGTACTACAAAAATAAATTTAACAATCGCGGTAGCCCATATCTCAGATAGACAGACATACGTGTATCGGTTCATAAGTCAAGAACGATAATTGGAGATAATAATGAAAGTTAATCATGAAAGGTAGTTCAACTTCATTAACTGAAATATATTAATTTTAAGTGTGTACTTAAATTTGACGATAATGAAGTGCTTTACAAACAGTATTACACTAAAATATGAAATTTTGCCGAGAATGTCTACTGCAGATTCTGCTTTTAAAAAAAATATGATGCAAGTTGAATCATTGATTACACACTGAAATATTCTAAATTTATTTTCGTATTTTTTGAATTTTTGAGACATTATATTTGTTGATATTTTCTTGCCCAAATGATATAAATTTAATATAACAATTTGCTAGAAAACTCCTCCTTTTCATCCGCATCATTAATTGACGTGCTCCTGTTTGGTACTTTAATTAATTTATTACCTACAAAAAGATATTTAATAATTTTAATATTAATTGTAAAACAAGCCTAAACAAAGCTTGTCATGGCAAATTAAACCCCGATGGTTTGCCATTGCCTTCTGAGAGAAGAGAGAGTCATAATGAAGTCGGTTAAATTTTGTAGCCGGGTTGAGGAATAAACCTAGAGTTTCTGGCCTAGAATCAGGTCCTTAGATCGTCCACTTTCAATAAACCATCGTTGCTATGTCGAGTGAGACTGAAAGTTTACTACATATCCACTCGAGGCCGATAGGCCGCACAGGCCTTCTAATAGTTTATAATAATTTATGATTGTGAGAAAACAACTTTTGTTAGTTTTAGCTTACAAAAATGAATTTATAAAGACAGTCATTACAATAAAATAATTTTTGTTTTTTTGTATGAGGAGCGTATTAGGAAAATGATCGCACAATTTTGTCTAGTGGTTATAATATAAATTACAACAAATATCAATCGCATTACGCTAAAAGCTTTTCTTCTGACCCAATAATTTATATGAAGAAGAATAAAGTATTATTTGAAAAATAATTACAAGGTGAAAATTATTTTCCCGAAATTTGAATGAAAGAAAATTAAGGTATTCTTGGAAAAATAATAAAATGGGATTTATATAGGTGTAATTAATCAACCCCTATAATTATCATTAGCAAATTTGTGGATCAACACAATTTTCATATAGAGGTAATTAATTCAAACTGACAATTAGGTAATAAAAGAAAAATACGTTTTAATAAGTGGTAAAAAGTTGAACACGTGAAAATTACCTACTTTTTCAATATTGCAATTTGGAAAAGTTGAAAATAATAATTTAAAAAAATTACTAATAGAAGTTAAGTGTAACAATGTAAAGTTTGTAAGTTGGATAAAATGATACAGAAATTGACAATTTTGTAAGAAAATTGAAAAAAGTTAAAATTTTTGCAACTTTTTCTCCAAGTTTTAATTAACCTTATCGTTTTAAAACTACTAATTAAAATTCGAAAAGTTCAAATAGCAAACTTTTTTTGCATTTATCTTTGAAAAATTTGGATTACATAGAAAATTTCTGTGACCTGTTGAAATTTAATTTGAATCAAAGAAATATTCTAAACCGACGTTTCTGTTTTAGGTTCACGTCAAAATGATAAAGAAAACTTCAACATTTTTTGAAGCAATTGAGCATGGATAGAAAAAGAAATAAATGCTGAAAACGTCAATCATATAAAAGTATAATGTCTTCGGATTATGCACCGCTGGGAGTGAATATCATAAACGCTACCTCTCTAGAAAAGAATCTTTATGAGCCAACAATTTTCTACACCATCAGTGAAGTGTTAGTTGCAATATTTGCGGTAGTAGGAAATTCTTTAGTCATAACAGTTTTTTGGAAAGAAAGGCGTTTGAGAAGACGAACTAATTATTACATTGTGTCTTTAGCTGCTGCCGATTTGTTAGTCGGTCTTTTGGGCATTCCATTTGCATTGCTGGCGTCTATTGGACTTCCGACTAATTTACACGCCTGCTTGTTTACTGTTTCTTTATTAGTTGTTTTGTGTACAATATCAATCTTCTGTTTGGTGGCAGTGTCAGTTGATCGATACTGGGCTATTTTGCATCCCATGGGATATTCTAGGCACGTTCGCACTAAGACAGCATTAGGTAAGTTCAAAATTATTATCGAAAGTTATTTTATCACATTATAACAATATTGGAACTGTAAAGGATTAAAATTAATATTGTCAAAATTATTGCAATAATTTTGGGGGTCACGGATAATCTGTTCAAGATTCTTGACGGCTGAAAAAAACTTTTTATGAGAAAATTAAAAAAAAATTTTTTTTATTAACTACTAACTTCAATAAAAAGACAATAGATTAAATTGTATACCACTTACATTAAATAATGAGATAAACGTTAATAAATTGTTATCGTAAAAAGTACACACAAGGCACAATTTTAAATTAAGAATTTATTAGACTTATTTTACACTTAAGATAATTTTTATTTGTATTTCCGTAGGAAGGTTTTATTTAGATGTTGAACACATATTAGGGAAAAGTGCGCAAAGAGTACGCACTTAACTTGTTTAACTAACTTTACTCGGTTATAACTTATGCTCTCTAAAATCAGTATTTTGGCTAATAAGGATAGCAATTCTATTATCTGCATGACTGAAAGCGATTGTAATTTACTGTTTACTGTAACCGATTTCTTGCTTGTAAAAGTGAAAGTAGTCAGTGATATATTAACGAGTCGGATATCCGATTTTATTTTATTAAAAAGTTGCTCCGAGCAAGTTGCGTACAGATCTCTACGTGGTACTTTATGGAAGGACAGACTATTAACTGTAACTAAATGTGCGCGGCTATGGTTAAGAAGTGTTACACGACTTTCCCGTAAAGCAACATTTACCCACCTGTAACAAAACTTCAAAGGTGCCAACTGAGCAAAGCGGGTAAAAGGGGTTCAAATCAGATGTTAAATAAAAGAAGTAAATATTGGGGTGCTCTACAGATTGACAATAGACGAGATCGGAGCGTTAAAGAAACAGGCGCTATAGTCGATTTTCGCGGTAACACTAGTGACTTTTCATGTTTAAAACAACCCACGACTAATAGGTTAAAAGCACATTACTAGCCATCGCAATCAAAAAGACGAAAACGGAAAACGTCGTCACACATCAACTCCGTAGTACATCTAGAACAGAGCATGCACACAAATAATATACAGAACTAAATAGTTATGCAATAAAAGACTTTGATAATATAAACTCAAAAATATAATAATTGTAAACTTTGATATTGCACCAGCGTTAATGTCTTGTTATGCGATTCCTTCCAGAAAGTTTAGAATTTTTAAAAATATACTCGAAATAACTAGCTAATAATCTAATAACCCACTCAACGTTAAATGGTGACTGTCCACAAACGGACTGAAAAACGGTAATAAATCTGAACGATTCAAAAATTGACCATGACGTTAAAAATTTGCACGGTATTGCCTTACTTGCGTAAAATTGAACTCGTGCGACTGGAGGGGGGGTGTAGGACCGGCTGGAACTGCACTCACAGAACCTTGAACGTAGTAGGGGGAGGGGGCGTAGAACGAGAAGGCTTCAGAATAAAACCAAATAGAGGTAATCATCAAGATCTGCTCTGACGAGTCACAATCCATCTTAGGATGGGTGGGGTGTAATAAGCTTGTTTGCTTCAGTGCACGTTGTTGAATCGTATAGCGCTCCATGGTAAAATAAAAAATAAATAATTAGCTAAAACTGAATGAAACGTTCAAAAGCAAGTAGATTTTCTGATGTGTTGACGCTGCACGGAACAATTTGGTTAAAATCTGCTTGTTCGCGGACGTTCTGCTCTGTTCGACTCAGCATCTGAAGTGTAGACGGACCTTAAAAACCTAGAATTAGCTTGTTAAATTATTGTATTGCCGTTTTTCAATTTGTTTTAATATTGACACTTAATAGGTCAAATGGCGTAACTTTCATCTTTTAAATATTGGTTAACATGTAAGTCTAGAAACCAAGGAAAATATTATTTCAAAATAATTTGCAATTGATAAAACAAACTTTTCGTCAAACAACATTAAAGTTTTCAATCATAACAATGCATATTTGAATAATTAATTTAGTCTTTCCTCTTTAAAAAATTTAAAAATATTTAATGAGGGTTACGCCATTTGACCTTTCAAGTGTCGATATGTATTATACTTATAAAATAATGGAAAACTTTAACATAGAAAAATTAATTTTTAAATGATAATAATCTCATTTGAAAGAAAGGAAAATTTTATCAAAAGTATTTAACAAAATGAGTTTTCAATGTTGGAAAAAAAAGAACGTCTGAGAAAATTTTCTCTATTATATTTTATCTATGTCTTTAACTTCGTCTTAAACATAAATCATGCAAGTGTCAACTTTAACAAGGTATCGATATATCAAGTGCATTAATTTTGTATTTGCGAGGGACACGTTATAATCGTTTGGAGATCTTTATCGTCTCCAGTGATTATGTCAGGTTTAGCCAAACGAAAATTGATTATTTTCTATAGAGCTATTTTAAAGAAAAATATATAGGCTACAAATACATGTCATTTAGTTTATTTTTTCAAGAATTGAACTCATAATTTTTAAAAAATTTGTATTAACAAGGATTGAGCCAACTTTGGTCATCACAAATTTGATTTTTTTTTACAGTACGTGTAGGTTATAGTTAGAACTTCAATAGCTCTAAATTATATGTTGCACTTTTCAGTCATTTTTGAAAAAGCGCGTATTAATTTTTCGCAAATCTTTGCTTTGATTCGAATTTTCTATTTTATCGTTATCTAGCTCATCAGAGTGAAAACGGTTACAATAACTTGCACGCACACAAAAAATGAACCAAATCGGTAGTTTACAATTTCGATACACAACGGGAAAACTGAAAACAGCGTAATAGTACAACAGGAAATTAGATAGACTATAAATTACACTTTCATGCTTTACTGAGATCTGAAAGGAGCTAGATCAATAAGGAAGTTTACACTTTAACCAAATATCCACATTGGCGGTACTCAAAATCAAAAAACCAAAAATTTTAGTAGGTAGTAGCACTAAAATTTTATTAGAACAATTAAAACTGATTTTCATAGTTTTGTTTTCAGTCGATTATAATAATTTAAATTAATCTGCGACATGACCATAAAATTTCTGGAAAATATTAACTCAAGCTCTTTGTTTATCCAAGATTACGAAATTGCACATTTCACGCACAACTTATTATTAAATGTGACAGCCAAAACCGAGTATAATAAATATTGAGAAGCGAATAATGAGATTCAGTTAGGGTGTAAAGATTGATCTTGTTTGTCTATTTGCTACTTTGTAAGTCTGAAAGTATTATAGTCATTGTTTCTTTTTATTTGCGGGTTGCTACAATTTTTATTGTTAATGTGAAAATTGTGTTGCACTAGTAAAAATTTAATTATTTTAAACCTGAGTTGTTAAAATCAACGCCGACGTAGACTTTTATCTTTTAGTGGCGGCGTGTCACGTTTGTGTAAATAAAACCTATTAGAAATTTTTACAGTTTAATATTTTTGAACAGATATTGTAAATACTCTTTGGAGCACCATATGTAATTTGTTATTTATTTAAAATTTTATAAAACCTTCAGTTAACCTTCAATTTTAAATATCCTGGCCCATTACTTACATCAAATTATAACTTTTCCTGATGTAAAAAATGTATAATTATGATAGGTAGTACTAAAAAAGTTTTAAATATGGGTAATATGCAGGTAACAATGAAAAGCAAATTGCATTTACTGGTCCATTAATCACTGATGAATGTGTTGACTGGAATGTAAATTAAATTTGCATACAAGTTTCATCTACTGGAATAGCTCACAACACGAATCACATCGAACGTAAAATCTACTTACGTAAAATTATTGGATTTGTAAAATCGTCCGTTTTTATTGTAAAATGTCTAATATGATATTCACAATTTAATACGCCCGACCGAGAAAAAGGAGATCAAGCTTTTCATTCGTTCGAATATTTGTAACTTGACACCAGAAAATCCATCAGAGAGTTAGAATTTCAATTTGGACAAGAATGTTTTCCATAACATATTATCCATAAGTTATTTTTGAAGCGATATTTTTGATCAAATTCTACTTAAACTTAGAAAATATAATTAAGAAAACTAGAACGACAATTGCAATATTTGTAAAAGGCAAACAAATAATTACACTGAAGAAAGTGCTTCTTCTTGTAAAAACAGTGCTTTTTCGGGCAACATGGCATGCTCTTTTGTTTATACAAATTTGAGGTATCAAAAATTAAATTTGATGCGGGCTTGAATTACGTTCAAGTAAAAAACTAATTTTCTTTTTCTAATTAAAAGAAAATATTTACTATTTACAAAACTTCAATTTTTGTTACATCAGAGAGACCAGAGACCAGAAATTTCCCCAAAACAGAGACCAGAGTCTGTCGCAATCTGGAGAAAACCTCTCCTGTTTGTTTAGCAACAATGTTAATAGACCAGCTCTCAATAAGTGCAGAGGCAGGGCCGTTGGTTCTAAAAAAGAAGCGTAGCATGGAGGAAACTCCAATAAAGGGCAAAAGAATAATAAAGTGCTTGTAAATGATAACAAAATTTGAGAAATGTATACATTTGTGACTATATGTCACAGTTCCAATAATTGAAATGCTTAATGACTAGACTAAAATATACACACAGGATAAATGAAAAGTGTCTTAATCAAAAAGTGTATTCATCTTAAATTGACAGGTTCCCTAAAACAAGTAACCTCCAATTGCTACTCCAGAATAAATAAACAAAAACCCAAACACGTCGGCCACACAAATCGGATAGATAAAAAATTTACTTGCGTAAGCACCCTAGTAAGTTTACATAATATAAGTAAACAGGCACTTTATTCCAATCGAGATAAGACGTGTGACTTCGCAGGTGGAAGACTAGAACTCTTGTCAGTTACGCTGACAACGCTACTTACAGACGCAGAACGCTGCTCGACCAGTGAGAAACAATTTTTGAATACAAAAGAATGACAATTTTGATGGTAACATAATCCAAAGCAGCAAACTTGATGTTACCAAAAAGAATAAAAATTCTTAGTTATGTTGTTGATGTAATACCAACACAATAAGTAGAATTGGATGAGACCGTGCAACTTGGGCACTAAAAACTGAGTAGTAGGATTTTGCCCAGAAATTATCTGTAGATAAATAGATAAATAGAGCAACAACAGATGTGGCAACGGAAGCGAACCAAAAACTAATCGTTCAACTCCAAAACTGACGGCACTTTTTAGACAATTTTGTCCAAACTCAAGATCAATTTCACGTGGTAAAGGCGTTCTCTAGGTACTGAATATTTTTACGCTGCGTTCAACCTATCCAGCTTATCAACACTTGCACCCGACAAGTTTTATATTGGAACAAAGAACTTACGCACTATTTAATTCAAAAACGTTTTGTGGTAATTTTTGAGCGGACTTTTTAGGCAATTATCCGTAGTCACCCTGTTTAAACCGATTTCCGAGTCGGAAGAGTTCTGACTAGGGTGGGTGAATTATCAATATATACTTCTTAGGTGGTGATAGAAATAGGCCGGTTATTACAGACATTGTTGCAGTAGAAGATTTTGTTTTTTTAGCTTGTATGACCCCAAATTCGACCAATTCATATCTAGCCACAACTTTTTCATCTTGCTATAGAGCAAGTAGTAATGAAGACAATGGAAGTCTAAAGAGGTCTCACACATAAGAGAGGATTTCAAGATACTGTTTTTGCGAAATAGACATTGGCAATGGTATTTGTGCAATATGTACGTGATGCTGCTTAAGATTACTGCAACGTTTTGTTTAAAACATCAGAGCAGCATGTGAATGCCCAAAGTTCTCGTGTCGACAGAAATTCAAATCAAACTGAAAGAGTGGCTTACATAGCACCCTCAATTTCCATACTTAGATGTGTCATTGGAGGAGCTTATGTAAACTGCTACTTGGCTTATGAAATCGGCCTCGAAAAGGTGACCAAGATGGTTGATCATAGCAACTTCAAGAATATCATTCTCAGACTTTAGCATCTGCTGTGAGCTGTTTTACGATGGAAAACCTCAAAATATCTACTATTGATCCTCTGACACTGTTCCAAAAACTGTGCTTTACAAAACAGTCAAAATCAGATCGAAAAAATTTTTTCACTTACAAACTCGCCCCCTACCCGTTGTCACTCTTTGCAGAAGGAGCCATACGGAAAGGAACCAAGTTGTCTATGTTTGCGGTATTCACTTCACTTTTCTTCAATGCTACAGAAGGGCTACAGTATTTTGCAGTAGTAAATGGAGGCTATCTGCTGCATAAAGTCGTTTGGTCTTGCAATGCTTCCTTTGCAACCATCACCAAGAAATGTACCTTTTTTTTAAAGACACTATCTATGGGTCCAAAAATGTTGCCGTTGTGTTCGACAGATACCCTACTCAGAGTAGCACCAAAAGATCCAAGCGATTACAGCAGATAAATATTCACCAATTCTGCGAAGTGATCTTTGATGTAAATACAATTAACCACGTTGCCCAAGAAAAGCTTTTGACCACTGAGCAGAATAAAAGAAAGTCACTTCAAAGATTGTAACACTGAAGTCTATCAAACCCAAGAATATGCTGACTTGGTAATTGTTAACACCGGCATTTCTAACACTAAAGAGCACAACAGACCTCCTTGTGTTTATTATGGGGCTAGGCCAGCCATGCACCAATTTGGTCTTTCTGAAGCCTGGAAAAGGGGGTGCTGCTTATGTGCAATATTTAACAACATCTTTTAAATTTGATCAATCCGTGATATTTGATGTAAATCTGATATTTTTGGCCAAGGAAAGATGACGTTGAGCAGAGTATGGTCACCTTTTTGAAAGAACTTAAGGACATTTTTTGACGCTTGCTCAACCTACTCACTAGCCATGATCAGATTTCTGAGGCGGGTGCGCGTGTTTTTGCGACTCTATACACCGTCGACTCCATCAACGTAGCTTTGGACGAACTATATATGGCACTCTATGTTTACACGATCAGTGACCAAGGGAAAAGTGAACCTCGCAAGACTGTCAAATGCCAATCGCCTGACATCGGAAGATTGCCAATTTAGAGAAGTGTTCTGAAAATCGGTAAAAGCTTTTGTTACGATAACGTTGTTGTAAAAAATATGTGATTTTAACAAAATTATTGTAAATTTATCAACCCACGGGGACCGACTGCTTTACGTACTCTTTAAATAACAAAAACGTTCATAACAAAGTTTGATTCTCCCCAAATTTTTGCTCGGTACCACAGCGTTAGCAGTCGTCAATTCCACTAAATGCAAAGCAAATGGCTTTCTCGATAAATAAAGTTATAAATTAAACAAGTTAAATAGGAATCGTAATGGCGATTCGCATTAACTCAATGGCGGCATTTTCAAATCCCATTTGGGATTCCGGTTTAATTTTATTCATTCGTTAAATTCTTGTGTAATTGCAAGCGACAATTAAATTATTGATTGTTAACATAGTATGCCATAAACATAAAATCCGAAATAGTAGAACTCATTACCAATAAATTAAATTAATATTTTAACAGATATCTAAATACAAGTGCTTTCCTTTCGTATTATTTAATTAATATAATATCTATTATTTTATGTTATACTTATTATATAAATGATCAGTGAAGTTCAAAATTTAAATTAATAATGTTTTAGTTGATAAAGTAAAATTAATTATGTCTTAATATAAAATTTTTCTTTGAAATAGATAATTAACCTAATTAAGTGTTTACTCGTAAGATCGTGTTCAGGAAAAGATAAATGTAATGTAAAGTTTATGTTCGTCATAGTAGGAAAATTCAAGCCCTTTTAGTTATATAAAATTGCGTTACGATATAGGGGTCGTTAGTTAGTTTTGTATTACTTAATTCTTATTGTCTCATTATTTCTCAAGTATCCTTTATTTATTTTATTTCGCTTTATAATTTTAAATATTACTGTCTACGGGTTAAAAAGGAAACCAAACAAATTACATAAATAATATTAATTAAATTAAAATTATTAGGTACAAAAAAATTAAATTTAAAATTTTTTAAATCTTTGGCAAGGATCAGAAGGAGATTATTTCAAAAAATGTGCTATGTTTTTAATGAATAAAATAAAAATAAATCATAGATAGCGACAAACGTCTCAAACTAGCGGATACTGGGAAGTGCAAAATAAACTATCAATTAGACTGCATTGCCTAAACCAAAATCAATTCATTATTTACTATTTTGTATCGTATTCAACTCGAATATTATTTAAATTGCAAGTATATTTTTACATAGTGTAATGCACTGGTATCAGTTTTTCCAATTATAACTTTTTTAAATCAACTTCAAGTTCTGTTCAATGATGCGCATTGTAAAAAATCCGTGACGAAAGCAATTTGCTGAATGTCGAATGAAAGTTAAATGCATTAAAAAACTAATTTAATTTTTAAGTCAGGATAATGGAAAATAAATATTTCGCTTTCAAATTAATAATTAAAAATTTCAAAAGTCGACGAAAGATAATTAATTTCTAATACCTTAATGGTATTTTGTCTTAGAGAACAAAAAATAAGTTACTCAAAAATCATTTTTTACCTACTAAAAGTCGTGATTTGGCATAATATTATTAAAGGTTTTCTACAAAGAAATGTAATTTATTTCTTGCTGATGAGATGCAAAAACTACGAAATGTATATGATTGGTGATATTGCCTATTATGAAAGTTTCACAATGAAATTTTTGCAACTTTTCATGCAATATAATTTTCAATATGCTTTCATAAAACATATTTTTTCGTTCGTTTTTGTTCATATATTATACGTTGAAGTGCCTTATGAGTTATAAACCAACTTCTTATGAAAACAATATAATTTTCCATTAAAAATGGCGCATGCAAATTTTTAATTTAGGATTTAGATTTTGATTAGCAAAAATTAAAATCATCTTCTCATAAATCTTTCTTAATGATAGACTCAAGTTTACGATTTGGATCTTTCGTGTGTAAACTTAATTAAATGGTAATAAATGGAAGAAGTGTAAGATTAAGAAGACCGATTATGAAAATTAGAGCTTTCCAAAATATTTTATTTAGTAAAATAACTTTATTTTCGGTTTTTAAATATTAAAATTGAGATTTTATTGTTTTGTGGTGTAGTGCAGTATTTACATAATAGATTATTTATTTGGGAATAATAACGAAACCCGAATCATAGTACTACAAGCATTCTGGAAGAACACATTACCAAAAGGTCAGCAGCTCAATTCCTTAATCCTTTGCAAAATTAGATGTACTTCAAGATTAATGGTGTGAAAGTTTAGATTATACGACAAATTATCCTAGGGGGATTATGTCGTGATATTTTATATGATCCTAGAAGTGGTCGAATAAAATTTTAATTTTAGAATGATTGATTAATTGAATTTTAAATTTTAATTAGAAATAAATATTGACTCATATCATCTGTCAATCAATAGATGATTCTTTAAAATTCCCAAAACTAAACATTTGTTGGAAATTTGAACTGCTTTTTGCTTTAAAAATTAAGTTTTGGAATTAACTGCTACTCAAATGTTTTCTCTTTACGTTTTGGTAATCGGCATAAAATTTTCAGATTTAACCGTCTTTGTAAATCCATTTCTAAGTGCACAAAGCACTTAGTTCCTCTCGGATTAACCAGTTCACTCTACATTTTTTAAAATAGCTTACGGAACGGTAATTGTAATTACTGATTTCTATGCAGGTAAAAGAATAATTACCATAATTTTGAAAACAATTGTATTTTTTATTGTTATAAACTTTATAATATTTGAAAATATTTATTTATTGCCAGAAGAGTAAAGGTTATATCATTATTTATAAGAAGATCAAAATTGTAGTATCACAAATGACTCATCCATGGTAATGTTAAAAGAAAATAATATATTTAATTTATCTAATAAAAAATATAATTTAATAAATAAAAGTATAAAAATAAATAATACACATATCTAACATTGAAAATGTCGTGGCAGGGCATCTGAAACTTTGTAAAATAAATGAAAAATAATAATGCAACCGACCGACATTTTCAATTTTAACTATTTGTCTCGTATACATGCACGCGTTAACTCGAACTGACTCACATTCATTTATACTCTCAAGTAAGCGGAGCTAACTGTATAATCCGACTTAAGCTAGAGCGAGCTAAAAACGAGCTAAAAATCGAATGTAAACCCCTTAAATCAAACTCCGTTGTTCTATTAGGAATTGGAGTTCCAATTGTTGTAATCTCACCTCCTTTTATTGTGTCAAAGGGCACTGAATATAAAAATTTGGGATGCAGAATACCGCACTTTTTGTGCCGTTCTAAACATCCCTCAAGAGCTAGAGGTTCTTCTCTCTGAAACAGGAGGAGAGGACCACTTTCCTGAATGGATTGTGAGCAGCTTTAAATCGGTGGCATAAATGCCGATTTCGATTAATGAGAGGAGGGAAAGACACATTTCTGTGAGATCCCCTCTGCCTGTACCCCTATTTTTTCGATTAATTTTGCACAGGAATCGAGAAAAAGGTGACCATCGTCAAGGGAACGCAACGGTGAAACTTACAAAAAAGATTTCTTAACCTCTTTTTAGTAAAAAATTACTTTGAAAGCTTTTTAAATTATAAAATTGAGGACGCACATGAATGGATTAACGAGATTGCTGCTGTCTCACCCAAAACAATAAGTAGTTTTTATTTATTAAACAAATGCAATTTTGAAAAATTGCTAAATCTATCAAACCATAGAAAAATGTAGTAGTAAAATGTAGTAAAATTTCAAAATTGGTTTTAAAATTAAATTTTTACTTCAATGATAATGTAATTATTTTTGCATAGATATTGTAAAAAAATTCTTGCGTGTTTGATTCTAATTTTAATTAGCCATGATAGTTCAAAGAAATTTTTAAATTAATCAATAGTTTTTAAAAAGCAAAAACTCATTTGTACTGCTGATACGTAGATTCATAAAAAATCAAGATTGCTTCCAATGCAAGAAATTTATTGAAGATTAAAATTATCAGGGTGCGAAGGCCGCAGGCCGAGCTATGTTACTCTGGAAGGAGAAGATCAATTTTGACGAGGAGGAAGAGGTCAAAGATACTTTTATTTTTAGACGTCTTCGTCTTTATAGACTATCTCTCAAATTCCAGAGTTTATTTAAAAATAAATTTTGCCAATTTAACGCCTTTTTTGTGTTTGCGATACCGTGATTAATTTTGCACAGGTATGGAAAGGAAGATCACATTCCACCTTACATTAGTGTAATGTAAGTAACTAACAGTTAAGAATTCTAATGAATTTCTTCTGTGAACTTAAAAATTTTGGAGGGCTAATGTCCCCCTCAACTGATTGAAACTTTTAACTTTTAAGACTATTTAAATTATTTATTGGCTCCTTTATTCATACTATATTATAATTATATTAAATACAATAATTTTAATTTTGGCGCCTATGGCCGGGTCCATATTGGCCATACCCTAGTTACGGTACTTCTTTTCAGAACAAGGAAAAAGTATGATTCTCAACACAAATTGGAAGAAATTTATGAAAACTATATGCTATCACGACAATTTTCTTACGTCAAGTTTTTATAATATTTCATATAGTGTCATCTCCAAGTTTGATTCCAATCGTTTAACATTTGTCATTTTTATATCAGATTAAAGAGGCTAAAATGAATGATTTGCAATTTAAAAACAGAAGAGTCGTGCAATTTTTATCAAAAGAAGATATTATCCTAAAACCTAAAGGATATCAATGAGAGAATGGTGGCAGTGTATGGAGAAAATAGTCCGTTCTATTTCCAAGTCAAATATTGATGGAAGATGTTCAAATGGGGCAGGAAATTCATTCATGATGATCCAAAATGTGGAAGACCTCTAGATGTTCAAACTGACGAAATCATAAAGGAAATTGAAGATTTGGTATTGACTGACCCAGTGTCAAATTAAGCCAGCGCTGGGCCCATAGTAAATGTTGTTGTGGGGCCCCCATTTTCTTGGACCAACTCCTTTTACCTTTTTTTTAAATTTTTTTTATCAAAACGCTATTTTTCTAGAGGCGGGAACAAGGATTACCTTTTTCTACTACCCTTTTTTTAATAAAAAGTACCGTAACCCTGTCTCAAAGATATTATTATTTATGAAAGAATAGGCAATGGAATTTAATAGGTAGGGGAGAGGTTTGCAAGTTGCCAGTGCTTGCAGGTTGCCAGGGTCTCTGAATTTCGGCATCTAAGCGAGCCACACAAAAAATTTCGACTGAAATCGTCAACAAAGGAGGTGTGGTCAATTTTAAACTACTTTTGGTCCAAAAATATCCAATATTACAGTGTCTACTGACACTTCAATTCAAATTTCAATTCAATTCAATTCAATTTCAATTCAAAGTAAATATTTTTACTGTGTTGTATTATATTCAATTTAATTCTTTCCAAAAGAATTTCAAAAATAAAACAAATTGGAAATTTTTTTTACGAATTATTGTAAAATAGCTTCAGAATGCAGGTTGCCATGCTTTAAGACTTGTAAGTTGCCACCCCTTTTTTTTCGCTTATTTCAACTTGTATGCCAGCTTTGATGATTTTTTGATGATTACAATTGTTATTAAGTCAAAAGTAAACTGTTTTTCTTACAATTTTGAAATATTTGTAGTATGGCAGCGCGTAGATCTAGAAAAAGCGACCGCGGTATTAAGAATTATGATGCATTGCTCGTCGGGCAATTTCATGCCAATTTACACAAATTTTTTTATAATTATGTTTTTAAATATGACTAAGAACAAAGAAAATGCAATATATTTTTACAATCAGATGTTTTTCTTTCCGTTTTTCTACATTTTCAACAATTTCCAGGGGGTGGCAACCTGCAAACCTAAATTTCAAAGTGTCGATTTTAGGTACTTTAGAAAATTGCCTGTAGAACTTTTATTTTTTGAAATTTCAAATGATTTCTACTTTAGGATTGTGGCATTATAGTTCCTCTTTCCAAAGTATTTTTTTTATTTACAATATATTAATTTTAAGATGAGTTATGATAAAAAAAGCTAAGGGGTGGCAACCTGCAAGTCATTCCCCTAATCATTAAAATAAAGTCATTAAGGTGCGCATGAATCACCAATATTGATTATTTTAGCCAAAAATCGATTTTAAAGTTTCCATCTTTTACCCAAATTTAGACCTTATTGACGCATTATATTTCCCGTCCTTATGCTTTCACTTGGTCACGTGACAGGGCGCGGTGAAGGACCGTGGCAGCAGTAGTTGTACCTAAGCCGTAGTAGAGTTTAAATTTGCTTATTTTTAATGAGTTGGACTGTGTCACAGATCTACATTTTCAAATATTCCTGTTGAGACGGTGACAGGCTTTAATAATTTTTTTAATGAGTAGACTGTTGCGGAGTTGTTGGTTTTTATAATTTTTACAGTTAAGTTATTTGTTGTCTCTAGAATATATTTTTAAAGAGTTGAACTGTCTCAGAGATCATGGTTAATTAGTTTCATGCGTTAAATCAAACTAATGTTTATAAGCTTTTGCAAGGTTGTGGTAAACTAGGGGATAGGTGGAGATAACCTTATAACTGCAGCTAATTCAATGTTGTTAAATGCCAGGTCATGTAATTTTTCAGTTTTTGACAAAATTTAAGCTCTAGTTGCAATCATTTGCAAAATTTTTGTTTTATTATAATTGCTTTTTGGACCGCTTCCTATCATTCTTTACATAGGAAATTTTTTAATTTTTAGTCAAGGTTACGGGCTATCTTTTCTTTTCTGCCGGGGACAAAGCCCCCGAAAGCGCAGCGCCCGTGGCATTTGCTACTTTTGCTATTATGTTAATCTGGCACTGGACTGACCTCTGAGTAAAAGTTTCGGTTATTGCTAGAAAAATAAAAATATCAGAAACGAGTGTTTTTAAAATTCTACATGAAGATTTGAGCAGTGTCTGCACGATGGATTACAACATTCACCTTGCAGTCTCGACCTCGCCCCCTGTGATTATTATTTTTTTTTAAACTTAAAAAATACTTAAGAGGGCATCAATTTTTATCGAATAACAACTTGAAAAACGCTGTGGAATCGTATTTTGCAGAATTACCAAAATAAGTTTTTTGAATGCATAGGGCTATTAGAAAAATTTGGAATAAGTGTGTTACTGTTCAGGGTTCTTACGTTAAAAAATAAAATTTTGGTTGTTTTCTAACTCCTTGTTTTCATTAGCTAGATAGATAACATAAAAGCTCCCCTCGTATTTTTTAAATTTAACTTTACTACCAAAGTAAAAAAAATGGAATGCTTGATCCTAAGGGAGACTTGATCATTTGCTTTAATTTGGCCTTTTAATTATATTTGATGTTTTTAAATAATTATGCGTACTTTTTCATATGTAGTTTATCTTCACAGAAAAAATGCATTTGTTATTTTAGGATCCAATGAAGTCTTCATTCTTTAGGATCAAAAGTTCCCCGGTAAGAGGAAAACTTAATCAGCCGCTTTTTAACATTTCTCGTTTTATCCATGCAATTATTTGTTCATGCAAAATAAGCAAAAAAGATCAAGTGTCCCGCTTTTCATCATTTTCATCGCAAAATGTAAAATGAAAAGCAAAAAAAAAACCACTTCTAAACTATCAAAATCAAGCACATTTTTAGAATAATAAAATGAGCTTTGCAGATTTAAAATATTTCAAACGGTAAAAACATCAAAATTTGTTCAGTGTACTACAAAATTGAGGTCTTCATCCAATTAAAATTTCCTATTAAAGTATTGGTCGATACACATGTTCACATGTTTGCAAATTAAATTTTGTTCGCGAACGAATATAACTAATTTTAAAAGAGACACAACTATTACATTACGATATTTCAAAATAAATATAGAAAATTCTTTTAGAACTTGAAATCGTATTTCAACAGGAAATTAATTTTCAATATTATTTTCAAGTTATATGAAGGAATACTTTTAAACTTGATTTTTATTAAAAATGTCTGGACAAATTCATTTTCTTTTTCTAAATTTAGCAAGAAGTGTAGAGAAACACTTCCAATTTCAATTCTAAATTTTATAAAAAAATCAGCATTGTATAAATAAAAATGTGCTAACTAATAAAATATTTTTTAAACTGGAAAAAAGGAGCATAGATTCCAATTTTATTTAACTTTATTTATATGGATGGTATTAATAACTCGCATGAATGGATAACGAGATTCTTACTAGATTAACGAGATTCTTACTAGATTAACGAGATTCTTACTAGATTAACGAGATTCCTAAAACATTAGTAGACTGTTATGTTGCGTTCATGCAATAAATTAGTACAACAGTATAAATCTCGTTAATCCACTCATCCACTCTTGATCAAAACTTATTTCATACGAGATATTTTTGAATTTTAATAAAAATAACCGATGAAAAATGATCACTTAAATTGAACATTCGCGCAGTTTTAATTTCATAAAAGTTTTTTGAAAAAAGCAAAAAGAAAAGCAGCGAGAAAATTCTAATCTTTTTGGATCTGGTATGCTCAAGTTCATTGAAAACAAAAGAGTTTATTGATTTTAAGTAAGATTTCTTGTTTTTGAAATAATTAAAATGCAAAAGTTTTAGCAACCACTCGGTTGCAATTTTAATAGAATTATTGTATACGGTTTCTTTCAACGCTATTTTAAAACAGATTCTAAAAAACTTTCAATTTACCTATCAAGTATTCAATAAAACAACTTTTCAGTTTATTTTTTGGAAATAGAATAAATTGGGTATTGTTTCCAAGTTTTCAATTGTTTTTTTGATTTACATGCGGTGCACAAAAGTAGAAAAATGGGTGAAATCGAACTTTTATTTTAAATAATCAATTGAAAACTTATTCGAATAAATAATTATTAAAAACGTGTTAAATTTTTTGTACATATTAAATTACATGAAAATTAATACTTGGTTATCAATTTATTCGCACATCATAATAAAACGTACCCAATATGAAATTTATGGGATGTATACATTTAATCCTCATGATAAACAAATAATTATCTAAATATAACACATATTTAATTGATATTTCTCGACCCTACCTTGCAATTAAAGATTATTATACTATTGAATATTGCGTTGCTAAATTATTAATAAATTCTCGTATATAACAAGTCTCATATACAGCGTGTTCTCCACTGACGTTATTCTAGCCTGTAAGTAGTAGTTAAGTAATTAAGCGACAGATTATATTTTTACTGCAACACTTACAGGAATTGTTTAGATTATTGACTGATGTTATTTATTGGTTTTGCATTTCTCTCCTACACACTTCCAAGAAGAATTACCACGATTCTTAAAACCGCTCTCATTAAGACTAAAATCCCCCATAATTGGAAGTCAATGAATTGCAGAAATTAAGGTGCGTCTAATAATTACGGTCAGGAACTGTTTTATCCTTATTTATTATTATTTAGAGTATTAAAGAGTTCGAAGAAAACTCACGTCTGTCAGCACAAATCAAAGCCAATTTATATCGATATCAATTTTCCACACAATTTCATTTTAAAATGTTAACACTTGTTACGAAAAGCGTTTGTGCATTGCAACAGAAGTGATATAAAAAGGTTATTTATTTATTGTATCTATTTCATCATATTACGCGGCACTTTATAGTGATTTATTGTGATAATAATTATGTAAATAATAATCGATTTTACATAAAAATTTGTGTCGTCTAAAAGCATTTCCGCATTTCCACATTTTATTTTAAGAGCTGCAAAAGACTTATTGCACAATTTTCAGAGTGTAAAGTTACGTGCTGAGGAATTTACGCTATATTAAAATTTATTGTTTCTAAATTACACATGTAGCTGCCGCTATACTCTTAACATAATAAATTACTTAGTTTAGTTTTTGGTGTCCGGCTAAAATTTAATAATTAATTACACTTGTCTTACAAAACCAAAAAATTCTAACTAATTGTTGTTATTTTGTTTGGTAATTTTATAAATCGTAAATGCGGAAAATGCCTGATAAATTACACCGCACCTTTTTAACCCTCTAATACAAATTATTTGGAAATTTAACACCAAATCCTATGTGCTTAGTTTTCAATTTTTTTACGATTCTTAAATAATGTGCATGTAACGATGGTTCGATAATTATTAGTAGGTGTGGTCAACATCGTAATAATAACGTATTTCACTTTACCGTAATCAAGAAAATTAAATTACAGCATTAAACTATACGAGAATACTCCTCATGCATTTTAATTAAAAGAGTGAAAAAATTACAAAGAAAGATTTAATAGGATTTATCTTTTTTACCAAGTAACTACAAAAAAATATTTTGTTTTTCCAGCTTTTACTTATTAAATTATAATACGAATTACTGATAAACATGCAAACTGATTTAATGAATATTCAACTAGGAAAAGCATTCAAATTTGCATACTTATGCTTTGAGATAAGTGTAAATCACAATTGTAAGAATCATTGCATGGTAGAGTTACAACAAAATCGATAAAGTTGGAATAAAAATTTAATCGTAAAAATTGCATTAAAATAATTTAAATTTATTATATTTATTTGGAATCAACGCCCCCACCCTTTTCGTCAATTTGATGATTTTAATTTTAAGGCACTGTTGTCACCAACGGAGAACAGTACACAATTATTTTTCGAAGTGTGAAAATAAAAATTTGCAAAAAATATTTAATTCCTTACCGAGATGTATACACTATTTTTTTACGATCTCTACATTTTGCTGCATTATCAATTTAATCTCAATAATTATGGGACATATGTATGATCCATTAAATAAAGTACCGCTGTCTCATGTTTTCAAAGACGCTACAAGACGTCGCAACAAGTAAAATTACGTTTTGCTGCTTTTCTTCGCCTGCGGCGCTATTTTGACTTGATTCAAAGTCAACAGATTATTTATTTTTAAGAATTTTTAAAAGCACTCCAAATAAAGTTCTGGCTATGTCACTGCCACATTATATATCTACTTAGTAAAATTCAAACACTGACTGATTGACTGAAACGGTGAATCTAGAAGCGTGAAATGTTGCACATACGCTCCTTATATAACGTAGGTTTTAAGGAAATCCTGTCCAAAAAGGAGGTTTTACCTACCATTTAATAAGTGACGCGCATGAATTAACGACATTTTTATGAACGGGTAAGGCCGCACACCGCACTTCATTGTTGATTGCTGCAATAGTTAGGGAGCACTATATTCTATGTTTATTTTAATTTATACCGATACAATTTTACTGTTTTGTAATAAAATAAAAATTTTGATTTTCACAATAATAATAACCATATTATGGTTATCTCAAGTTTCAATATTAATTTTCAAACCATCCCTTGACAAGTTCTTTGTGCTAAAATTTAATTTAAAATAAAACTCGCCAAGAATATTATATAGGATCAAAGATTTTCCACTCTCCGTAAAGTATTAGCGCAACTCGTTCAATTTCAAACTTTGTTACTTACAACAAAACTTTTAATGACTTAATTTTAGACACAACGGACGACACCAATAAATACCATAAAAATAAAAATATGTAATATCAGGAACACTAATATCTACGATATTTTGTTTTATACAGGGAATCTATTTCAAAAGTTTTTATTACTGTTAACTGGGCCCAGAGGATATTAAAGTTATTAAAAAATACTCAACAGGATCTGATAGATAACATTGTAATGAAGCATTTAACTGATTGATTGTAAAGTTTCAATTTTTTACGTTAATTGGCCCCAGTTGTCGAATTCTGTTGACGGTATGTGCGCTTAAAGTAAATATTTACTGCTAGTTTTGGTAAAGGGCGGGGCTACCGCAGTTGACTATTACCTGTGCAACTGACAACATCAAATTGAAAAATATATTTTAAATAAAATATTTAGTTAATTTATTATAGCAGGATTTTTAACTTAAAAAACTACCACGTAGATCCGTGGACTTATATATTCTTGTTGAGGAGTTGCGTGGCCTTCAAAGCCTTATCAAATATACGGTTTTCGTAGAAGTCTCAAGTCTTACAATGTCCTGAAAGTTTGACATATTTTTGTAAAAGTTGTAGAAACCTTTTTTGTGTAGAATTTTATAAACTATAATGTCTCTTAAAAATGCAACAAATTTAATCAAAACGAGATTTACCTATAAAAGATGCGAGGTCCCAAATAGTTCCTTGATAGGAAAATCGATACTTTCAAGTCAAAATAAGAGATTTGTGCTCACAACAAGAGTTGAAAATCTAATGTGGTCTTAATCAAAAGTTTCATTGGTGTATTTATTTTTGTAAAATACATTGTATAACTATAATATTAAAATCTGAAGTGATATTTAAACTTAAAAGTGCAAAACGAATTAATTGTGCGATAAACAAAACTTATTGAAGAAACAAATAAAGAAATGTGGTGTTTTGAACAAAGCGGCTCTATGGTTTATAATTTTCAACTTGATAACTTTTTGCAATATACAAATAAAGTTGATTTTCGTCCAGTTCTCAATGAAAGAACTGATTGCTTTCTGTGTAAGCCGTCAAAGAATGCACATTTACGCATCTTTCTGAAATTTTCTTCACAAAAGCTTTTTGACTTACTTCAGAAAAATACTCTGAAATTCTTCATAAAGAAAATGCTTAAATTTAAAAAAATATCCGCGATCTTAGAAATTCTAAAAAAAATCGCTATAACTTGGGTATGGTTAATCGCATCGACTTGTGGTTTAAGCAAAATCGTTGAAGAACAAATAAGCAACAATAATAATAGAACAAAGCGGCAATCTTCTGCCTTTCCAACTCTTACAAAATTGTGAATGATTTCTATCCGGTGAAAATATTGCAACCAAAGTCTCGCAGTGCAACTTGAGCTGCAAAGGCATCTCAACGTTCTCTTCAAGTGTAGAAATTGTCGATTCGATCCTAGGCAGAAGACCTGGCTCACAAGTTACATTCTGATCAAAAATTTGTTGGTAAGCAGTCTTTAGCAAATCGATGTTTTTGAGGTTCATGTTCCCATCTTCTAATAGTTTTTCATAGAAAACAGTGGTTATGGCAATCTGAAACAGTGAGTAAGCGCAAAGAGCTCTGGAATATGCGTGACCAGACGGCATAGGAGTGATTGAATTTTTTTCCAAAAACTTGCTCTCAAAGTGCCTAGAGCTCACTGACATGGGCTCCAATAAAGCTCATCAAGAAATGAAATCTCCCAAACGAGCCATAATAGGGAAGACAATGTAACTACTATCAACAGCACATATTTATTATATCTACTGCTTCCAAGAAAAGTGCTTGGTCAAAAGTCATAACGCACTTTTTATTGCATTTTCTGCATTCATCAGCAGCAAAATAATTGTGGTAAGATTCACAAACGGCGGAGGCCGTTTTGACTGAAATTTTTTAAATTGTTGCTGTTTCCCTCAGCGAGCTCGATGAAGCCGTTCTATTCAGTGGTTTTCCCCATCTTGAAAACTGGTCCAACCATCTACGCCAAATCCAGACGATGAGCGTCATCTGCACTATCTGTTTTTAATTTCAGGGCTAACACATTGTCTATTTGAATGCGTCTCAAGCCTACTTTCTTCACTTTCTTTTTCTCTTTTTTATGTGCTGATATAGGAATAAACCCTAAACTACCAGTAGCTTTTGCAGGTGAAATAGATTTTGGCACCTAGGTACTCAAAGTGTAGTGTGTAAAGCTGAAGCGGTAGTCACACACGGTACACCTCCCATAACATGAAAAGTTTTATGGCCATCTATGGTGCGAGTGTTGTGATCCGCGTTGTCAAAGACAAATTGCACGAATGCACCTTCACCTATTATTTGGGTAAAATTTTTTGGAATTTTTTTTTGAAATACTTATTTTTTATCGATTCCGCTCCAATCGGGAGTCAGTGCAATTAACCGTACCAAAGTTATAAGATGGAAACCATTTTTCAAAATTTAAGCATATTTCCTATGGGGAATTAGAAGGGATTTTTCAGAGGTAAATCTGAGGGTGCTATAAAACACAAAACAAAAAAATGTTCAGTCTACAGCTAAATTTATTATAGCGGTTCTACAGATGAAAAAGTAAATTATTCTAAAATATTCCAAATTGTAAAATTTATTAATCATTAAAATATTGTAGAGCCGCATGTAAACTAAATATCACAAATCATCCTAAGCTAGAAATTAATTGCAATTACTTTTACTGATAAATTAGAATCACTTTTTCTAAAAATTAAAATTATTGAACATTTTTAAAAAGTTTGTTGGAAGTATTTAAGTTTGAAAAAAAACCTTTGTGGATTTAAGTTTATTCGCTTCAACGATTGAGTCATTGTTTATAAACTTATCACAGTTGAATTTATTATCATCATTAAAATTTACAACTAATTAAAAGTACTTTATTTAAAATTTTGAATAAACAGTTCACTGCAGCTACAAACTTTACCACATGCGCGTCCCAAAGAATTACAGCAGTAAATGTGCTTTGTAGAATTATTCAGTAAAATTATTTAATTTATGAAAGATAATATAAAGTATAATATAAATAATAAATTAAAATAAAGATAAAATAAAAAAAAAATATATAAAAAATTAATATAATATAAATTTTTTCCAAATTTTTGAATGATCTATAAAATTTAAGGTCTATATTTATAGTTTACAGCCTCAACAATCATAATTTTAATAGAAATTTTTTTAATTTGTAAGCCTTCACCCCCAAAACGTAAAGTATAAGATGAACCAGCATCACTAAAGTCAAATTGCTCTGTACGAGTTTAGGTTAGCGACAATTAGAAACACAATTCTATTTTACTTCGCGGTCAATGCGGTTTACTTAAATTTTCATTTTACTTGAAATATTTTCTGGATTTTTCTCATAATTTAAAGTAGGTATCAAATTTATTTAATCCAATTCTTGTTTTACAATAAAATTATAATCCTAATTTTATTATAATTTGCGTTATTTTAAATTGCAAAAATTGGAACACATGCAAATATTGAATTATAAACCGTTCAACATTTACACCACTGCCACGATGATCCTCATATTCTTCGAAAGCGACTAGCCTGATCAACCATCAAATGCTAGATGTCCGAATAAACTTCGCAATTCATAAAGATGAAAAATTGAATATTAAACTTGAAACTTCTTCTCAAATAACAATGCACTTATGCCAATGAATATAAAATCACATTTCTAAAGAACTTAAAATGGCGGGCGTGCAGTAACAAGCGTCTACATCACTTTAATAATTGTATGAATTATCTAGCAATAAAAATTAATTTTAATGGTTATACCTACTGTAAATATACGTGATTGAATTTTTTACAAATTATTTTGTATGTTAGTCACGTTTGATATCAATTTAGAAAATTGTCATACACAAAAGACGACAAAAGAGTAACTGATAATAATGTGGTCTATAAATACATTTTATGGGAAGAAGTAAATTAATTTTTATAAACGAATTATATTTTAATTGTAATTTTTTTTATTATGAAGAAATTGGTTTCGTCTCAATTATTGGATTGCAATCCCGAGTTTAGTAATAGTAGTAAATTCATGATCATGTATTCCGGTTCAAGATACAGTTTTATTTTTGGATCAGCTTACATAAATAATTGTGTAGCAGTAAGATTGCATGTTTCCAACCCCTATTCAGAGGCAAAACAAATGATATTGTTTTTACTGAAAACATTAATTTTTCAGGTGAAATAGTTTGCAAGGTATCTTAATAAAATGAAAAAGTTTCAAATGCTATCTCGCTACAATAAAACTCTTTAACCATCTCTCATCATAATTAGAATTTATGTGAGATTCTTACGTAAGCGTACCTCTAAACATTAAGGGTTGAAAAGAGTAAACTTAATTTTAATGGATAACGCTTAATGTGCAACGTTTCCAGACTTTCATTATGTTTAATAAAACTTTGAAATAATTGTTTATAGTTTAGATGCGCTAGTTAAGGAAATTGTGGTAAGACTCCGGAAGTTTCCTTATAAGCGTGCAGTGGCTTAACCACTTAATTTTGTTAATGTGAAATAAATCCGTTCTTCTGTGAATTTAATTCATTATTTACAGTAGGGTAACTAGCAGACTAAAAGCATCCGACAACAACATAGGTAAATTTCAGATCCCTTCAGATTCTCTCTGAATTAACAACATCAGTTGAAGACTTTTGGTGAATGAAAATGTTTTTTCTACAATGTAATTTGTTATATACTACTTACAGGTGAGCGGATGGCCAAATAGTTAGCATGTTAGGTTTCTGAGTTAAGATTTTAAGGTTTTTATATGATTTCTACTGCTATTGGTAGATATGGTCTTGATATTGCTCAGGACCAGTAAGGTTATAAAACTCTGCTCTATTGGTATTTGTAGGATTTCCGCTGAATGTCCTTTGTGGTCAGGTCCGTCTTCAGATTATTTATTAACAAGTAGAAAAAAATACAACAAAATTCATCATAGAAACGTACACATTTTTGGAACCTTTAGGTCATAAATTAAATGCAGAATAGCTGCACATAAATTCAAATTAACTTTTATGAATGACCTCGCGCAGTTTTCGTATTATCTACATTTTATGTTGAATTAAATTTTTCCACTGATATGTTCCAATTTAATTTTATTAATTAAATAAATCCAAATTTGTTTAAAAATAATATCTTATTTTTTTTAAATTTAGTTTTAACATTGAATCAAAGCTCATTAATGCAATTTTTTATTTTATCTTTAATATTTGGTTCCCCGGTATTAAATTTGCATTCAAAATTCAGCGGTCCCACAAATTTTCACCAAACAATTTGCAAATTTCAAAAAGACGACTTAACCCAAGTATTGAGGATGCGTCCCACTTTAAACCCGCGACGACCACGGTCGTTTGTCAGTCCAATCAAATAGCCACGCTCGATCGTTAGCCCAATTAAAGAACCACGGGACAACGCCGCGGTCGCCCAAGAGCTTAAATGGAACGCACTGTTACAATACAAATTTTTAGCACCAAAATACGACATTATCCCTCTTGGAAAACTTAAATTTGAAAAAACTAATTCGGTCTCAATTAGAAATATTTAGAACTACGAGTTATCTCGTCCTGTGCTTACTTTAATATAATGTGATTAAATCAAGTTGTCATTTTAAGCCAGATTTCTGAAAATTGCCGTGGCACTCAACGTGTTAAGCATTAGCACAGCTTTCCCATCAATTAAATCCTTATCCAATTCAACCTACTTACAAATTACGAATCAAATTAAATAATGAGGAATCACTGGAATTATTTTTAGGTTAATAATAAATGAACAGCCAATCAAATTTACGACAAAGTGTTACAAAAAGAGACAAGAGTATTTTGATTATATTTTGAGCTTAATCTGTCAAAAATCTGACCAAGAGCAACAAAATTGCCCTTCATTGGGTGCCAGATCATGAGAAAATTTAAGGTAATAAAATAGCTAATAAATTAGCAACATCAGTCTCAAGAACGCTCGCGACTAGACCCGACCTTTCTGTAGGCCAGTGGTGCTCAACCTTTCATATAACTTGATCTAATTATCAATATCTGAAAGTCTTGAAGATCTACCTTCTCTACTAGTATATCAAAATACTGTGGTCGACCAATTTACAAATTTTTGAGAAAGGGACTATAATTCGGGTTTTCGTACAAACACAGATGTTACATATGAACAAAACATTTATTATTTATTTAATCAGTTTGAATAAAATTTTCTTGGGATCTACTGAAATTAGCTTTTGCGATCGACGGGTTGAGCATCGCTGCTGTAGGCTATCTAAAATACACAGCGGGTTAGAACTCTAGAAGTGAGAAGCAAAAAATAAGAAAATCTTTTGGCAAAAATAAGCAAAGAAATTTATAGAACACTCGACTGTAAAAGCTAAAAAATTTCTTCTTTTATCAAAGAACGAAGTTAGACTTGGGGCTGCTCACTGGAATGTCCCAGTGAGATATCACCTCAAAAAAATTAGACTGGGAGGTGATGACAGGTGCAAGCTCTGTGAATCGGAGAATGAATCAACCAAACACAGTTTCTGCATCTGTAGTGTCGACTTAGGCTACAATATTTATAGGACAAATACAACTGACACCTAATGAGGGGAAAAAACCTCTCAGGAGCATTCTATGCTTTGCTCGCAAAACTGAATTCCTGAAAACTTAATTAATAGGGTTAAGAACAAAAGATCAAAACTGGTTGCAGTTCTGAAAGGCTCTCGCAGCCAATCGACTCCTAAGTACAATCCAATATAATAATTTGCTAGAAATCTCCTCCTTTTTTTTCCATGTTTATATATTTATAAAAGTACCTACATTTAATTTATTTGCGACCTTCAAATTATGCATAAATCTGATCTATCATTATCACCCAGACTAAGGCTACAAGCTGAGCAACTATAACCTTTACGTATAATAGTCATGATTGTATTCACATTCCTCCTAAGTGAGGTCTAAGATTAAACATCTCTATTTATGATAATATTCTTTGTGATTCGTTTTATCTAAATAATAATTTTTGCTTACATTTATTTTAACTGAAAAGTATAACTTTTAATCTTGTCACCCTGAAGACTATTCCATGCCCTAAGGCTCTCGTTTCTTGCATTTTACTCCACCAATTAACTATTTGGTAAACTAGGTTTAAACGTCATTGTTGGTGAGACCACCAGCAAAGCCAAAGAAAGTTAATTCAGCTATATAATTCCAACCCAGAAATATTTCAACAATTTAACGTGATTAAAATATGTATTTAATATAAGAAAATGTAAATAAACTCACTCCATATGTATATTGCATAATAATAATAATAATAAATAATACCAAAGCTGAGATTGTTTATTAAGATTAGTTAAAATTTACTGTTTACATGCACATTTTTTGTATTTAATTTTGTATATGAGTGCTGCGACAATATCTAAGATATTTATAAATATTTTATAAAATTCGAGAAATGATTTGACCGATTCCTTAATTTTTATGAAGAAAAGACCAATTTAACTGTTTGGTATTTGAACGTTAATACAGCAAATGCATAGTTACTATCAAGCATTTCAAGGCGATTCATATTTAGCTCGGCCTGTGGCTTCGTTAGTGAACTGCAGGTTCAAGCCACACCAACCGCGCCTAAAATATATTATAGTTATTTACAAAAACTCAATGAAATTTCATAGATAATCGTCAAATGTCGATTAGTTAAGCGATAATCAGTTGGAAAGTTTCGAATTTTCACGTTTGATTTGCCCTGGTCGTCATATTAGTAGTAAATATTTACAGCAAGGTTTAGTAAGAAGCAAAACTACCCCAGTCTCCTTATTTACTTGTGTAACTGACAATATCAAACTTAAAACATTATATCTTTAATTTAGAGGTCCCGGTTTATAAACATCCCGATTTGCATAACCTTAAAGGATCTTTTTAGTCAGTGAGCGGACTTAGAAATCCCGATTTTTTAGTTCTGTGCAGAAACATAGCAACAGGTGGTGCAAGTGGTGCCAAACACGCATGTTGCTTGGAGCAAATATAGGCAAAAAATACATCTTTTTTGTATTGCTTTTTGACAGAAGCGTCGTGACCAATTTAATATGTTACTATTAATTTTTATATGTGTTAATTATATAATTAGTTAGTTACATAATTTAATATGTTATTATTAAATGGCTTTCTTGGCAGATTACTCTCGGAGGTTTGCCATTGCCTTCCTAGAAGAGAGGGTTATAAAGAAGTCGGATAAATTTTGTAGCCGGGTTGGGGATCGAATAACCTAGGGCTTCTAGCCTAGAGGACGGTCCTTAGCCCGTCCACTTCGCTCACCTGCAGTTATGAAATTGAGTTAAAAATATTTAAAAAAATTGGTCTTTTGACCAATTTGTAAAATAATAAAGGGGCCTGCTGTGGTATTGCACCAGTGTCTGGTTTTTCTTTGCTCTATCACTGGTTCTGTGAATCTAAATTTCTAAATTATAAACACTCTAAAGTATATTATTTTTGGTCCTACAAAATACCGGTTTACTATAATGTTTCTGCATTGTCACATTCAAAAAGTCGCACAATATCTTTAAAGTTTGGGGTCTAGTTCATTAACCGTCACCCAAAGATATTATATTCATTAAAGAAAACTCAACGGAATTTGATAGAAAACATTAAAATAAAGCGTTTTAGATATGAAAGATTGTTATACAGTGTGTTCACGGAAAGTGGTAACAATGAATAATTTTTAAATCTTACTAGATAGGTACAAAAAAAAGTTTAAATAGTTTTTGATTAAACTCAAAATTTACTATAGGAAACTGCGGAGGTATATATTTTTTTACTTCAAACTCAACCGGAAGTGAACATTAAATTTTTTTTCAAATGGCAATAGGTTTTTTTTAACATTTTCGTAATTTGCAATTTTTTCTCTATAAATACATATAAAATTTTCATAAAGTTACATAAGAAAATATTCGATAAATGTAAGATTTAAACATGCAATAATAATTTATTAATTATTTACACATAGGTATGTAGAGTGCTATGAAAACAAAACATCACGGCTCAGAAAAGACAACTGTTATTTATCTGATAAATTGTTCAAAATTGTTACCGCTTTGTTCAAGATATAATTTTAATATTCGCAGAAGTTTTGGTGATTTGGTGATAATTGATAGTATGCTGAATTAATTTTGATTTTTAAATTTTCTAAATTTAAAGATAGATTTGCGTAAACTACTATTTTTAAATGACTCCATAGAAAGAGTCTAATGGTGTTATATCATAATAATGGTGTTTTGTTTTTCATAGCACTCTGCATACCTTAATTAATAAATTATTATTGTTTGTTTAAATCTTGTGTTTTCTCGTATTTTTTCTTATATAACCTTATAAAAATTTTATATGTATTTATAGAGAAAAAATTGCAGATTACAAAAATGTTAAAAAAAAGTCATGTTGCCATTTGAAAAAAAATTTTAATGTTTACTTTCGGTTGAGTTTAAAGCATAAAAAAATATAACTCCGCACGTTCCTATAGTAAATTTTCAGTTAAATAAAAAACTATTTAAACCTTTTTTTGTATCTAATAAGATTTAAGAATTATTCACTGTTACCACTCTCCGTGAACACATTGTACATCGATTAGTTTAGCTAATAATTAATTTTAAAGTTTCCAATTTTTATTCGATATTTGCCTCTATTGACTCATTTTGTTGACATTACGTGTACCCAGACTTACTCTTATTGCAGAGAGTGGAGACCGACGGAGCACTTTTAGTAGTACCTAGAGCCTACACCATCGTTTAGTTAACATCAAGCACCCCCTCCATGTGTTTGCAACCTTGTCGTGGTGAGGGGGCTTGCGTGTTTTAATGAAACTACAGGCGTGAACCCCAGGACGAGCGATGGTGAAGGAAACCCTTTCACTGTCGTTCGGACGGGGGTCGGTTTGGGGCCGTCCGGGACGTGAAACTCTTTGTGGCGGTTCTGGGCCGTCTTCTGAAGGTTATTAGCGGTTGTGGTGGAGAAACCAGACTAATCGGCAAACACAAAAGATCACACCGTAAACCGCTTGCGGGCTGCAAAGACTCTGCTTAGGCGGATAGCAGTGGCAAGGGGCACGGGGGCCTTGGCTTAACCGCCCGGGCCAAGTGGATGAGGTACCACCATAAAAACCTTCCAACTCCTACGGTGGGTGATGCCAAAGGGATGCAAGGCTGAGGGGAAGCTCAGTTCCAAGTCACCACACCTCAAGGCACCAGGCGCACCTTGTTGTATATAGCCCCCGTCGCACATGGGGCTCTGTGCGGCGGCGTCTTTGTTTCCCCATTACTCGTGGGACCAAATATGGAGACTACTAGTAACAAACAAAACCAACCAAACACCTCAGGTGGAGACTCCGAAAGGCAGGATCCACCAAAGAGGAAACAGTTATCCGGGGCTGCCAGGAAGCGTTTGCGTAAGCAACGTAAAATGGCACCCGAGAAAAACCAACAGGCTGTAGGGACTTCTAAGACACCTACACCTGTTGTCAACACAAACACAGGGGAGGGTACCTCGACTGGGGGGCTTAACAAGCGAAACCGGTCATCTGGTAGTACTCCCCAAGACGCAATAAGGCCTGCAAAGAAAAGTAGGGGCCCGAATAAGGTACCTGCTATTTCTTATAAAGCGGCCTTATCTGACATCCGGATATCCATCTTGCCTGAAGGATATCCGAGTTCAATCCTCAGCGTGGAACAAGGCGACCTTATTAAAGGGATGCTAATCAAAGCGCTGGATACCATCGAAAAAGGTGGTCCATCTCCGAGATTCTCGGAGGTGAGATTGAAGGGAGGCCTTCTTGTCGCCTCCTGCAACGACCAGGCCACTAAGGACTGGGTGGAGCGGGTGGTAGCAGAAGGAATCCCACCATGGGAGGGGGCGATACTAAGAGTCGTTGACTCTAAGGACGCTCCCAAACCAGTAAAAGCCATGACATGGATACCGGGACCCATCGAGGAACCGAGTAAAGTGTTAAATAGGTTAACGGTTCAAAATCCGGGATTACAGACCGAATCATGGTCTGTAATCAAAAGCAGCGAAGACCCGAAAGGGCAACAACTCATCGTTTTAATGGATGAGGGTTCCTGGAGTAAAATCCAGGGACTACAACATAGGCCTTTCCTAAATCTTACCAGGGTGCTTTTCAAAGAACTTGGTAAGAAAAAAGAAGGCGAAGAGGAGGCAATGGAGGTTGAGGGGGAGCAGCAGCACCCCAATACAACTCCAGGTACTCTCGATGAACTCCCCCCAGCTGTTCCAAGCAGCTCGGAGGAGAGGACAAATTAGAAAAGCTTTTCAAGTTTGTCCAGATAAATTTACACCACTGCAGGGAAGCCTCGGCGTCCCTGCAGAGGTATATTATCAAAAATAATATTGACATGGCTCTGATACAAGAACCCTGGATACACGGGGGGCATATCAGAGGACTAAACACCTTAAGGGACTGGGAGCTAATCAGTCCGGTTAGCAAAGAACCTAGGGTGTGCTTAATAGCAAAAAAGCAACTCAATGCGCTGCCGCTGTGGGGACTAAGCACTAGAGACCTAATAGCGGCAAGAGTTAACATCAGCATGGAGGGAGGGGCGTTGAATGTGGTGGTCGCCTCGGCGTACCTTCCATATGATCAAACGGGACCTCCACCTACTAGGGAAGTAAAAGACCTAGTTAAAAACTGCGAAGACAGTAAATCACAATTAGTACTCGGCTGTGACGCTAACTCACACCACATAGTGTGGGGGAGCACTGACACAAACAGCAGAGGTGAATTCTTATTAGAATTTATTTCTAGGAAAAACCTGGAAATAATGAACAAGGGTAACCAACCTACCTTTGTCATATCGACAAGGCAGGAGGTTATTGATATTACAATCGGGACACCGCTTGTAAGTGGAATGATGAAAGAGTGGCACGTCTCTCAGGAGGAGTCCCTCTCTGACCACAAATACATCAGATTTGACATTGAGTCCTTCCGGGGGGAGGAAGAATTGTTCAGGAATCCAAAGACCTGTGACTGGGAGCTTTATAAAGACTTCCTAAAACAGGGACTGGAAGACTGTCCAAAGAAACCTAACTCTGTGGAGGAGCTGGAACTGATGAACGACTTTGTCACATCAGCAATACTAGAGGCTTACCATAAAAGCTGCCCAATGAGGAATAGGACAGCCAAACGCGAGCCCACTTGGTGGAATCGCGAGCTGAACTCCCTCAGGGCAGAAACACGTAGGCAATATAACCAGGCCCAAAATGGAACTGGGGGTTGGGAAACTTACAGAGATTCCCGACGCAAATACAAACTGGCCATCAGAAAGGCAAAAGAAGACTCATGGAGGAAGTACTGCGAGGAGGTCGAAAGAACTCCAGAATGTGCTAGACTCCAGAGAGCTTTAATGAGAGAAATCAACGGTAAAGTTGGTTCTCTTCAAAAACCCAATGGGGGGTTTACAGCCAACGGGGAGGAGACCCTGGAGCTTTTGCTACAGACTCACTTCCCAGGAAGTAAACCCAAACTAAACTGTGCAACCGTCCAGGCAGACCAAACCACCTCTACAAGGGGGTGTGGGAGGGAAGGATGGACGATTGCAAACAAACTTGTTAACAAAACAAGACTTGTATGGGCTATGAAATCGTTCAAACCATATAAGTCTTCGGGACCAGACGGGATATTTCCCGCTTTACTACAACAGGGAGAGGAAATTCTTTCCTCCCCTCTTTGCGCTATGTTCAGGGCAAGTATTGCCCTCAACTATGTACCCACTGGTTGGCGAGAAGTCAAGGTGGTATTTATACCCAAGCCGGGGCGTGCTTCATACGACCAGGCCAAGTCATTTCGTCCAATCAGCTTAATGTCATTTCTCCTGAAAACTCTCGAGAAACTGATTGATAGATATATCAGGGACGATGTCTTGGTGTCAAAGCCACTTCATCGATACCAGTATGCATATCAAGCAGGAAAATCGTGTGAACTAAGTATCCACGAACTTACCCGTAGGATAGAGAAGGCTCTTGTGGGTCAAGAAATTGCCCTAGGAGTATTCCTTGATATAGGGGGGGCGTTTGACAACACGTCTTTTGACTCAATTGAGACCGCACTTCAGAGACGAGGAGTGAGTCCATTCATTATAGGATGGATAAGCTCCACTCTGAGGAATAGAAACATTAAGGCTACTCTGGGTCTGGCGACCTCGGAGGTCTCCGCGGCGCGGGGGTGTCCGCAGGGGGGCGTCTTGTCGCCCCTCCTGTGGTGCCTGGTTGTGGACGAGCTCCTGAGGGCGCTAGAACAGGGTGGAATACACGCGCAAGGTTTTGCTGACGATATAACAATCCTCGCCGTCGGGAAGTTCGGAGGGGTTTTGTCTGCATTAGTACAGCGGGCCCTGAGAATTGTCGAACGGTGGTGCACCAAGGTAGGATTGTCGGTAAACCCGGAAAAAACCGCCGTGGTAGCTTTCACTAAATGCAGAAAGGAACTGCAGGAAGTGAGGATGCCCATACTCTGGGGGAAAAATCTGCAACTAGCAGATGAAGTCAAATATCTGGGGGTAACCTTGGATAAAAGATTGACTTTTACTAAACATATTGATAATATAACGATCAAAGCGACTAGGGCCATGTGGGCCTGTAGGAGAACGATCGGTAAAACGTGGGGACTAAAACCTAAAATGGTCCTTTGGCTCTACACCAAAGTGGTGATACCCACGGTAACATATGCTTCCCTCATCTGGTGGCACAAAGCCCAGAAAAAGGAAAGTATTAAAAAACTTAATAAGTTGCAAAGACTAGCCTGTCTAGGAATAACGGGGGCAATGGCAACAACGCCCACCGCAGCAATGGAGGCACTATTGGGACTGCACCCACTACACCTGGTGGTGGAAATGGAGGCCCAAATGGCTGCATACAGGCTGACGATTAATGATCAAGGGGGTGGAATCTTTAGAGAGGGCCACCATACCATGATCTTCAACTCCATTAGGAGTAACAACACGCTCTGTATGAAATCGGATAGAACCAGCACTGTAAGAGACTTCCGAAAACCTTTTAAGGTTATAATTCCTGAGAGGGGTTCGGAGGGCGGCGAACAGGAGCTGGGAAAACGATTCGAAACCATCTGGTACACTGATGGATCCAAAACGTCCGTAAGCACTGGAGCAGGAATAAGTGGTAAGAGACCAGGGGATGCTTTTAGCATAAACCTGGGCCAACACGTAACTGTTTTCCAGGCCGAAATTCTGGCAATAATGACCTGCGCAGAGGAACTGATTCGGAGGGCTTATGTTAATAAGCGCATCTGCATCATGACCGATAGCCAGGCAGCATTAAAAGCTCTGGAGGGAGTAGAAATACACTCCAAAGTTGTGAAGAACTGCCTTGACACACTGGTGAGACTGGCACAAAGCAACAGATTAACACTGATGTGGGTGCCGGGACACACTGGTATCAGTGGCAATGAAAAAGCCGACTCCCTAGCAAGGGAGGCTGCATGTAATAGTTTAGTAGGTCCAGAACCAACTTGCGGGATTGCATACAAGACTGCAAAAGGGACTATCAAGGAACTACTAAGAGAGAAACACCTTGTGTACTGGAGGAATCTTCCGGGACTGAGGCAATCGCGGATGTTTATTCGGGAACCCTCCGGGGACAAAAAGACCAAAGAAATACTCCGACTGAGCAGAACTCAGCTGAGGAAAACAGTAGGACTATATACAGGACACTGCTGCTTAAATAAACACCTCAATAATATTGGGGTCGTTGAAGATCCTACATGTAGTATGTGTGGGGAGGAGGAAGAAACTCCATACCACCTGCTATGTGTATGTCCAGCTCTTGCCACTGTAAGGCATGAACACCTAGGGAGTCGCTATCCGACCACCGAGGAGATAAGAAATTCACCCATCAATAATGTACTCAACTTTGTTGAGGACTTGAACTTGATGGGGTAAAACTAGGAACGCGGGGTACAATGGGCCAGGAGCCTAAGTGCAAGTGGGAGTAACTTTTACAGACCACACCCGTTCAGAAATAATAATAATAATAATAACATCAAGCAAATTTCATTTTTTAGAGGTTTTTGGTTTACATTTAAAAAAAGAAAAATCTACCCCTTTCTTAGTAGCACCTTTGTTGAGTTAGATATTATTAGGATTACTAGGGATATTATAAATTATTACAGCGTTAGTAAAAATAGCTTGGAGCGCTGCGTAGCGACCGACCAAAACGACCCTTTTGCCCCTTTTTCGACCTGATTTTTAAATGATTTTCAAAATTTAATTTTTATATTTGTAATTTACTGCTTCAACTATTACAATTCTATTAAAAAAATTTTAAGTTTATGGACCCAGTTAGCGCGCTTTTCCCAAAAAAATTAGTATCTTGATTATTAATCTCTTTGATTGTTCCATGGTTAATCAAATTTGGTTTTCGCAAGATGTAAGTAGACATTAATTATTTTTTTAACCAAATAATAAGAGATGTAGGGGGGTGGGACGTCAGAACTTTTTTTTGCTAAAATTCATTATTTAATTACAAACAAATTAAATGATATTCGAATTAGGTAAAGTGAAAAGTGAATTATAATTTTACTAATTTTACATTGCGTGGCGCATCGTGTTTGTCATACTATAAATATATCATAATTTTAGATACTTGACGATTTATTGACCTACTCGTGTTGTATATAACCTTCTATCGACCAATATGTCACTAAATGAAAACTTGAAAATCCCTCTACCAATATTTGTATAGGAAGCTTTTAGGTCGTTTCACCTTCTAAAGTTATTCGCGCCACTCAACAAACAAAAAATTGTAATACAATAAATTTTTACAGTCGCACGCTTATCAGTCAATTAATTTTAAATTCCATTCTTTATCGATCCTATCGCACGAAAGAAGCACCGAGCAATAAAATAGATAATTAAAGCCTTGCTACTAATTAATTAAATAAATTTCGTAGCAAAGCAACAGATGGTTTCATGCATTGAACGTAAGCTGAAATATCCAATAAAAACTTGTTACTACACTTTTATGTAACCGCAGTAGGCCCCCGCGACACCAAGAAGTGACATTTTTCTTCTCGCCACTTCAATTTTATTGTACTACTTGTAGGTTTTCGTTCAGTAAATGCACCTACATGTACGTAAATATTTTATTATTGCCCACAAACATTTCTTGTCAAGAGAAACTAACTTTTGAATTTCAAAATGCGCATACAATTTCGTCAGTTTTGTGTACTCTCTTTTGATATTTGTATTTTGGAAAACTACAAATAAGGCTTTAAAGTCAATATTTATTGTAAGTTACAGATGACAACGTAGTAAATATGTACGTATTCCTTGAAAGGACACGTGTCAAACCCATTAAATGTATTTTTAAATTTTTCTATAAAGTACGAAATTTTTTATCAAATAATTTCTAATCGAAAAATGCTCAATGTCAACAAACATTTTGAATGAAAAATTCAGGATCGGTTTACTCCAATTTTTATAGATCACGCAGGCAAAAATATTGCGTAACAAATTTTGATAATTCAAAATTAAAAGTCAAAAAATAAAAATTCTAAATTAAAAATGTACATTTTGAAAACGTAAAATTTTAAATAATATTAAAAAATGAGAGAAATCGTTCACATACAAATAGGAAACTGCGGTAATAATATAGGATCAAAATTTTGGGAGGTTATAAGTGACGAACACGGTATCGATCCAAGGGGTCATTTTCATGGCAACTCTGATCTTCAGCTACAAAGGCTAAACGTTTATTTTAATGAGGTGCAAGGTGGAAGATTTGTACCCAGAGCTGTTCTCATCGATTTAGAACCAGGAACGATGGATGCCATACGATCGTGTCCTTTTGGTCAACTGTTTCGGCCGGATAATTTTATTTTTGGACAAGCAGGAGCTGGAAATAATTTTGCGAAAGGACATTATACCGAAGGTGCTGAGCTATGTGACGTTGCTTTAGATATAATTAGAAAAGAAGCGGAAGGTTGTGACTGCATGCAGGGTTTCCAGTTTGTTCATTCGATTGGGGGAGGAACGGGATCTGGAATGGGATGTTTACTTTTAGGAAAGGTGCGAGAAGAATACCCAGATAGAATTATTAGTACTTTTACTGTAATTCCAAGCCCGAAGGTTTCTGACATGGTCGTGGAACCTTATAATGCAACCATGAGTGTTCATCATTTAGTTGAAAACACCGACGAAACATACATAATTGACAACGAAGCCTTGTACGATATTTGCTATAGGACATTAAAATTAAATGCGCCTTCATACCAGGATTTAAACCATTTAATTTCGGCTGCCATGTCCGGAATTACGACTTGTTTTAGATTCCCTGGACAACTAAACGCTGATCTTAGAAAAATTATGGTTAATATGGTTCCCTATCCACGGTTACATTTCTTTATTCCTGGTTTTGTGCCGTTAACTTCACGAGGTAATCAACCATACCGAGCAGTCACTGTTCCAGATTTAGTTCAACAAATGTTTGATGCAAAAAACATGATGTGTGCTTGTGATCCTCGAAGGGGTAAATATTTGACTGTGGCTACAATATTCAGAGGTCGGATGTCTACCAAGGAAGTCGACGAGCAAATGGTGAACATACAAAACAAAAACAGCAGTTATTTTGTGGAATGGATTCCAAATAACGTGAAAACAGCGGTTTGCGATATACCACCACGAGGATTAAAAATGTGCGCTACGTTTATTGGAAACACTACTTCAATTCAAGAAATGTTTAAACGCATTGGAGAGCAATTCTCGGTAATGTTTAGGCGTAAAGCTTTTCTTCATTGGTATACTGGAGAAGGAATGGAAGAGCGAGAATTTTGGGAAGCCGAATCTAATATGAACGACCTCATTTCGGAATATCAGCAACACCAAGAATCTACTGCAACAATGTCAGGTAGTATGGATGAAGATTTTGATGAGGAAGATTTTGATGACTATTAATAAATAACTTTGGCTTTAATATGTTTGGTTTATTATTATGCCTTTCTAAGTTTCTCTCTCCATCGATTTATTGCCGTCTTTTTCAAATCACCCTCTACTTTATGTCTTCTTCATTGTTGGCCTCACAATGTGACCTTGTCACTTCATTCTCTGGGTCTTAATAAAATGTCGTCACCTATAAAATCAATTTTATAGCATTTGATCAAACAAATTTTTTTCTAAGGGTACCTATTATTAAAATTTACGATCAATAAAACAACATGAAATCTTCTACTTTGATGTTGATTGGGCGATGTTATCTTCTGATACTTATTAGAATTTATAATTTATGTTCCAAAAAAGTGGTAGGAAAAGTTATCCTTACGGTACTCGTAACTAATCTAAAAGATTACAAAACCAAAAAATTTAACAAATTTTTCGTCTCTACGAGGAGGGAAATTTTCAAATCTTACTATAAAGCTCATTTATGTGTTGTATTCCATATTTATCTATGTTTTTCTCATTTCAGTAATAATCAGCATCTGTTGGTTCGCTGGGTGCTTTATTGGCTTTCTTCCATTAATGGGATGGCACCAAAATGTGCCAAACAACGTCGAATGTTACTTTTTAAAAGTTATGGATCACAACTACCTTGCATTTCTTTACATAGTTACCATTATCACTCCGTTTCTGCTATTGGTAGCCTTCTATGCTCATATCTACCGGGTTGTATTAAAGCAGGTAAGTTTTATCTCCCTGCAATAATTTTTATTAATTTACTTAATTATTTCAGTTAAGGCAAATTGTCATCATGAATCCAGGTAACAATACCACTTCTGGCCGAACAAGCGGAGGCACCATGCTGAGAATGCTTGGAGATTCTCGGAAACGCGAAGTGAAAGCTACTCAAAATTTATCCATCATCGTATTTTTCTTTATGATTTGTTGGATACCTCTGTACACCATGAACTTCATCCTAGCATTTTGTGCCAACTGTTTTGAAGTGAACTCATCTTTGCTTTTATTTTTCATAATTTTATCTCATTTAAATTCGGCTGGAAATCCCCTCCTCTATGCTTACCACTTGCGAGACTTCAGGGCAGCTTTACAAATATTTTTTTACAAATTATTTGGACTCAATGACCCTACACCTTTGACAACGCGTACCAATGGTAGGCTTGGCTCTCTGCCACCTTCGGCAACCAACGCTTTCAAAAATCATTACAACTCATATAAAACAGCTTCACTTCGACAAACTCGCAGTGTTATGACAATTTCACAACAATCAAAACTTTTAACAGATTCCCAATTATCTCTTTCTTATAAATTACGCAAAAAATCCCAAAGTTTACCAATGCCTCCAAAAATTTCGTCCATCGTGACTAAAACTGCAGCTTTAGCAGCCGTTCCAACAGGCGAAAACGTCCGAGAAATTTGGAAAATTTCTGAAGACCCTTCCGTATCAGAAGACTATTCTCATCAGAAGAAAATAAAAAACAACGGAAATGTGAATAACTGCTACGTTGTTGAAACGATCGATTTGAACGTCTGCTTCAACTGCTCACGAGCAAGTTTACCAAATTGCGATCTACAAGATAGTTCAAGTGACTGTAGTATTAATTCCAGTTATGACATTAAAAAAAGTTTTTTGAATAAAACAGTAACCAGAAGTTTGTCGTCATCTTCGCCGCAACTCACGCGAAACTTATTTTTTGTGGAAGCTGAAATGTATGATACTCATCCAACGAGATGTCCTCGAAGTGTTAGTTTAATAGACGAAAAAACTATTAAAGCGTCTTTAGATAATAATTGTAGTCCCATTAAAATTGTTAGTGAATTTTTTCGAAATCGTAATACAGTGTGTTCGAAAACTAGTAACCCCAAAGCGAACTTAAACGAACGAGGGGCTAGTGACAATATTACAGAACAATTTTCGATAAATCAAAATGGAATTGGTGTAAATTGATTGCTTTCATTTCAAAAAATTGTTTATAAATTGTTGTTAAATTTTAAACTCGTGTTGCATTTGTGCGTGTCCAGCTGAGTATGGATTTTGAGTTAAAACTCTAAGTGGGTGATAAAA
The DNA here is from genome assembly GCA_905340355.1 of Rhagonycha fulva. NCBI lineage: Eukaryota > Metazoa > Arthropoda > Insecta > Coleoptera > Cantharidae > Rhagonycha > Rhagonycha fulva. The sequence goes on from HG996559.1 coordinate 11,083,077, forward strand.
GACACAAAAAATATTATTGCTCTCCCCTACTTTTCCGTCTCACAAGTTTTCTGTGCAACTCAACTACAAATGTTGATAATTTATATAATTATTTTTTGTAATAAGTTTGATTAGTGTATCTGAAGAAGTCCAAAAATCGAGAAACACGCATTTTAAAGGGTTAAAAAATTCCTAATGTACAAAAAAATGTTTTAACTCTAAAAGCAAATTTGAATTTATTTAGTGATTAAGTTCATAAAGTGTACCTGTTCTTTTCGTAATGCGGGTGAAATAAGAAACTCATAAGTGGATAAAAGGAGCATCAGTTATAAAATAAACTCCGGAAATGCTTTGTTTCTTTTTATTTTAATAAAAAATTTAAAAACGGACATTATGTTGTTTTTTTTAAGAATCCTAATTCTGGTATTGCTTAGATGATAATTATAAGGTAAGAAAACCGTAGCAAAAAAAGGACAACATAACATCAGGATGAGGTAAATTGGAAAGGAAATTGACGACATAATGCATCAGATTACAGTAAGTAGTTCAAATAAGAAACGTAAAACAAAAATTTTTTCAAAAAATGTTTAGACATTTCTAAGGGTCAGTTGTATAAAAGAGGATCATCCTTAACCATGGATCAAGCTTCAATTTAAACCAATAGAAAACTTAAAATAAAATTTTAACTGTACTGATTGGTTTAAATTAGAGCTTGATCCATGGTCAAGGATGATCCTCTTTTATACAACTGACTCTAAGAAGCATTTTGTCTGCAATGGTTTTTTTATTAAGTAGTTTATATCAATTTTACTTTAACTCTTTGTAACAAATTATTTTATTTGTTTTTGAAAATTAATTTACATTAATTTTTTGCAATGCGGTCTTGCATTTTTTAAAACTTGTAATTTAAATTATAAGTTAAAATTATGTCTGTATTTGAAAATTTTGAAGCTCCTTGTACATTTAGTTTAGATTCTGTCGTTTAGATATTTTTCAATTCCACCCGGTATAAATTAATTTAGTTGAATTAAAATTATGTCATTACATATAAAAAAAATTGCTATGGAATATTTAATGATCTCAGGGTGAATGGAATGTGCTTTATTCATATGTACCACATTGAAACTTCTTTGATTTTATCCAACGTTTTTCGACTATTGTCGGAATATTAGAAAATATTTTGTGAAAATTACGCATTAAGTTTATTTACCACGTCAAGTTTATAAAGGAAAAACACCGTAGAAAGAAAAATTAGGTTAGAGTGAGTTGAAGTCAAGCAAAGTAAATTTGGTGAAATATTTCAAACAATGCACAAACGTATATTTTATAGTCAAAACAGTTCAAAGCATTTTTTATTTAAGTTAAATCATATTTATGTGTTCTTCGTACGGTATTATGCACCGAATGCGTAATATTTTGTTCAATTTGTGTGATAGTGCGGTAACCATTCGAGTATAATACATTATCGTAATTTATATTAAGTTGTTTGGTAGTCAATTTTGCAGTCAATAAAGTATTCATTTTATAGTCAATCTTTACAATTAATTAACAGATAATTTTGTAGTCAATATGTACGATCAAGAATTACAAATCAATTTTTATGCGTGTTCCCTTGTATGATTGAAGCATACTCACTATCCGTGTCTCGATGAAGTTAGCTGTCAAACGTTTATTTGCGGGCCAATGGAGCGATTGGCAAAAATTGCCCAGTAATAATGTGCCATGTTTGAGTATCATACGACTTGCTACCTTTGAGTATTTTTACATCAGACCAACAACCTTATTCACTAACTCTTTCATCTAATTCACAGGTTCTTAAAATTTTTTGAACCACGGCCTACTTTGAAAGTATAAATTTTTATAACTGCATGCGGAACAACTGCCTTGGTCTCAACGTTGCGCTCCTATTCATTCGAGGTAAGCGGGGCTAACTTTATTGTTATAGATAATAAAATGTCGTCAAATGCTATTTCATGTAAAATTTTAGTTTTTTCAAAATATAAGCCTTATTTGCAATGGTTTACAAATTTTTTTGTTTTATTATTGCTTTCTAAACCATTTTTTATTATTCTTTCTTTTAAAAACTTTTAAAATCAAAGTACCGGTTAACTGAACTACTCCCGATAAATTACATTCTCGAAAAACACTTTTTCGTTATTTCGGGTGTAAAGTGACTACTTTATGACCTGTTTTGCGGTCGTAAAGAAGGTCTTTTCGTCACAGGCTACCCGAAGGGGAACCGACCCAAACTTTTTTCAGTCCTAGGACAAAAAAACCTAACTTTTTTCATCCCTAGGACAAAAAAAAAACGAACCTTCGGGCTATTATTCCCCTTGCCGCTGCGCGGCTTGTCTCATAAACTACGCCTTCAGGGTTGAAAAACGACCCTTTACGTCCTTGTGATATAAACTACTATTTAAGTTCATGAAAAGATAAATTAAACAAAAACTTGTAAAAGAATTTTAAATGTTCAAATTTATTAGTTTGACACTTTATTTACATAAGAATTCGATAAATTAATCGTTTAGTTGATTTAAATAATTGTCAAAAATAATTAATGTTTTTAATTTGCATAAAAGCTCACGAAATATAATAATTAATTTTTAACACATACAAACAAAAACTGTTGACAAATGTTATTAATTGTTGGGTATTTTTAAGATTTTTTTGTATGTTAATTAGCTAATAGATTTAGCCAAAGTAAAACAATAAATAATGATTTTTCTTTCACGGAAAATATGTCAAAAAGTAGCAGTAAAATTACTTGTTATCAAAAACAATAAAACGTTTTCTTTTGCAGTTCTTTCTTACTCTTTTCCTCTAGAATATTTAAGATTATAATGAAAGTGTTGGCGGACGGCTGCAAAAGACTTTGTCTACCGCCAAAGGTCAAAACGCCAGACAAAGTAGATCTGCTTGTTTTTGTCATAAAAATGTAGGCTTTTTTTTCTAAAATTTAATTATTTAAACGTCAAATCAATGATTTCTGATTATTTACCTAAAATAAACAAATTAAAATAAAAAAATAAATTTACATTCCATGTAAAATAATATATACTATTTATTATAACACCAAAAAGATAAGATCGCAAAATAAGCGATCTGTGCACACGATAAAAGATTTAAAAACGAATGTTTGCTGAACCAAGTTGTTTTGATGTGTTGATTTTAGTCGGATTTGTAAAACCATATTATTAAAATCCGGAGTGATAAATTTAAACCTAAAAGTAAAGTTGAATTAGTAGTATACTGAACAAAAACAGAGCTATGACTGTAATTTTCAACTTGCCAACCAAAATAATGAAACTAATAAAGTTGATTTTCGTCCAGTTCTGGAGGGAATAATTGTGTGGTTTCTATGCGATCCAGCCACCAAAGCAAACCTACATCAAAATATTTTTGAGATAAAAATCAGTATTTGAGTGACGTAACGGACCGCTGGTCTTGATCGTGCGGTTGATGATGATGATGAATCAGTAAGAAAATTTCTGCAATTTATATTATTTTACAATTTTCAAAATTGAAAAATTTACGCACTATAAAATTTTGATGGCCATAACTAGATTTGGAAGGTTAAACTACTCTTTTGTGAGATCTTTGATCTTTTAGCGAAATTATGAATTAGTTGAATTCAGCCATCGCATCGATAGGAATGCAACCACTCAAGCATCATAACAAAGCCGGTAATGCAGGTACCGATAAATTTAAACATCGCGTGCAAACGGTTTATTGTTGTGATGGTTATTATTTGAAGTTAAATGAGGGTTTTGTTTAGGTTTTGATGAAAATTTAAATTTACTGCATTCGACATGCATATCAAAGAAATCGTGTTGGATGGTTTCAAATCTTACGGTCAGAGAACAGAAATCCATGGTTTCGATAACGAATTTAACGCAATCACAGGTTTGAACGGAACTGGCAAATCTAACATTTTAGATTCAATATGTTTTGTGCTCGGTATATCAAATTTAAGTCAAGTAAGTTGGTTTACCACTCAAAAAGTACCCCAAACAAATTATAATTTAAACAATTTTTAGGTTAGGGCGGGAAGCTTACAAGATCTTATTTATAAAAGTGGTCAAGCAGGAGTCTGCAAGGCGACAGTATCGATTACATTTGATAATCGCAATAAAGCACAAAGTCCTCCTGGTTTTGAAGACTACAATGAAATTACGGTTACACGTCAGGTGGTTATGGGTGGAAAGAACAAATACATGTTGAACGGTTCAGTCGTACAAAATAAAAGGGTACAAGATCTGTTTTGTTCCGTACAATTAAATGTTAACAATCCTCATTTTCTGATTATGCAAGGCCGTATAACGAAAGTTTTGAACATGAAACCACCCGAGGTATAAATATTTTGGTTTCCTTGCAAAAAATTGATTTTGTAGTACAAACTCTTGTGTTTTAGATTCTTGCCATGGTGGAGGAAGCTGCAGGAACACGAATGTACGAGATGAAACGGCAAGCAGCTCAAAAAACAATAGAAAAAAAGGAAGCAAAGCTTGTCGAATTAGAAAAGGTAGAAAATTTTATATTTTTTGCTTAAATTCACGTCAATTAAATTTGATTCTAGATAAATCAAGAAGAAATTGCGCCCAAATTGGAAAAATTGCGGGAAGAACGTACTGCTTATTTGGAATATCAACGAATTGAGCGTGAATTGGAACACATGATGACGTTGTATCAAGCTTGGCAATACATTGCTTCTCAAAAAAATTGTCAAATTGCAGAAAAGGCACTGAAACAAGGTCAAAATAAAGTTCAAAATATTGAAGATTCTATCGAGAAAAATAAACAAAAGATTGTGGAAATTGAAGCTGATGTTGAAGCAATGACTGAAGCTATACATTCGGTAAAATGTTAAATGTGATTGATGTGAAGGTGTTAAAAATTTGTTTGTTCTTTTAAGGCCAGCGGTGAGAAGTTGAAAAAATTGGAAGGTGAACTAAAGGAAAGAGAGAAATTGGAAGCCAAAGCTGCTGCTAGTGAAAAATCTGCGAAAGAAAATATTGCTGCAGAAGAGCGAAAAAAGAAACAATTTGAAAAGGTAACTTTGACGATAGATTCAGATCCGTGTTTTTAAAAATTGTTTTGCAGAATTTTAAAGATGATGAGAAGGCTTTGAAATCGAAGGAACAGGAGTTGGAGAAGGTTCAAGGTTTGTTTCAACAGTTAAAGGATACTGACGAAGCAGACAATCAAGCATTTGCATTATCACAGAAGAAATACGAAGCAATCAGCATTGGTATGGAAGTAAATGATGATGGGGAAGCTCAAACCCTACAAGACCAACTCATGAGTAAGAATTTGTAAATTTTAACTTTTCTATCGTTAATGTAAAATGTTTCTTTACAGGTGCAAAACAATTGGCTGCAGAAGCCAACACCAACATTAAACAGGCTGCCATGCAGTTAGATCATTTAAAGTCGCAACTAAAAGACAAACAAAGGCAATCGATCGGTAATGCCTCAGATTATCAGAAAGATAAGGCCCATCTTGAAATGATGGAGAAAGAAGTTCGGTTATTGGAGGTTATTTTTATTATTTTGTGTTTTTCGTTTTCAATTTCTTCTACTAACAAAGTCAATTTTTAGAAATCATTAAATAATTTATCATATTCAGAAGAACAAATGAACGAATTAAAAGGTCACCGACACGGTTTACTTAACGAAACCAGAACTCTCCAAGAGAAAATTGACAGGTTCCGTGGGGGCTACTCGTATACAAATTTCCAGTACAGAGACCCTGAGACCAACTTTAACAGAAAAAGTGTCCATGGGGTGGTGTGCCGTTTGTTCAAACTAAAGGATCAGAGCACAGCCACTGCAATCGAAACCGCTGCCGGAGGAAGGGTAACTTTTCAGCGGAACTTTTAAATTTGTGAGTTAAAGAAACTTTTTAGTTATACAACGTGGTGGTCGATACAAGTGAAACTAGTAAGAAGTTGTTGCAGAGGGGAAATTTACAAACCCGTACCACATTTATCCCGTTAAATAAAATTCAAGGTGGCAAAATTGAACAAAACGTTGTAAAATTTGCACAAGATTTGGTAAGTTTTGAGAAAACCATTTTGAATCACAAATAATAATAATAAATATATATCCGAAGGTCTGTGCACATTATTACCTCACTTACTTGTTTCTTGAAATTTTGGTGCAGTTCCTCCTGGTTAAATGATAGCAACTTTTTTGTATTTGTTTAGGTGGGAAAAGAAAACGTTCAACCTGCTTTATCATTATTGAATTATGACAAGCATTTACAACCTGCAATGGAGTTTATTTTTGGAAATGTTTTCATTTGTAAAGATTTAAATGTTGCTCGTCAAATTACGTTCCATGATAGAATCAGACGTCGGTGCGTTACACTAGAAGGAGATGTAACCGATCCCTCAGGAACTTTAAGTGGAGGTGCTCGACAGAAAAGCGCTTCCGTATTGTTGCAATTAGAAGAAATAACCGAATATGAGGTGGGAAAATCGAATTATTTCAACTTTTAAGGATGAAAATTAACTTTTTGAATTAATTTAGAAACAATTAAAAGTGAAGGAAGAGGAATTAAGTGAAATAGAAAATCAAATGCGACAAATGTCTGGAGCGCAAGACCAATGGAACCGTATGCAACAACAATTTGAGTTGAAACAACACGAATTGGGATTAATTAGACAGAGGTTACAACAAACAACCCACCACTTGCAGCAAGAGGAACTCGATAAGATCAAACAAAGTATAGGTAAGAATTATATGGTTTTACTTAACTACTTATTCAAATCTTCTGCCAAAATTGACCCTACATGGGCTCCGCACGCTTCAGGCTGTTTTAACTAAATTAAAGATTTGTACTAATTAAAGATATCCGGTCCAATTCGGCAAAGTGTGCTACTAGTAAGGGGTGGATCTCTTTTTTTTTCTGAAAAATTTAAGCCAAAAATACTTCCTAAACTTTTTTAATTTTTAATACTTAATTTTTCCATGGAGCACATCCCTCGAATCCACCCTTGCATTATAAATCAAAAATCATTAGTGCAGTAGTTTTCAAATTTTTATGTTTATTTCATATTAACTTTATTTCGTAAAATAGTGCACACATTTTTAAATGGTAAAAAATGCATATTAGGCCATTCACTGGGGACTTCAAAAGTGAAAAGTTAGACAAAAATCTAATAATTTTTAAATTTTAGGACAACATTAAAGGAGTTAAAAAAGTAATAAATCTGATTTTGTACTCTTTTCCTCCTCCCGGAACATTATTAAATTAACAAGTAAATGAAAATTTTCAATAACTTTTTTTAAAAAATTCTGAGAGTTATGCAAACTTGGCAGAAAATTTTAATAATTATTATACATCTTTTATTAAATTTGCACCCTGCTATGATGACCGGAACACTGCGAATAATAATTGTTTATTAATTATATTTTGATGTATCTTATCGAGAAAAAAAAAAGCAAAAGTTATGCAAATAATTGTTTATGCAACAGAAAAAGGTCACAAATCCGCTTGTAATTTTGCATAACTTTTTTTAACCCGGAATATTTTTTTTATCTGACGTGGCAAAGATTTTGACGTTTTCAATAACTAGTAGCTTAAATAATTTGGAAAGTCTTAAAATTTTTTGATACATTTAAAAATTCAGTAAATAGAATTTTAAAAATTGTCGACGCATGTTGCTTGGAGCAAATGTAGACTAGCTAATCAACAAGTAAAATTATGAAATACTATAGAGTTAAAAAAGAAAGTCATTCAAAAAAATTTTTAGAGATAAAATGAGATGGGGAAAGGGGTAAAACAGTCATTTGTGCCGACCATAAAAATTTTGCTTGTAGGAAGTGGCCCACGGCTAGAATGAGTTTGACACCTCTGTACACGAAAAATAAAGGATCTCGTAAATTCATTCATGCGCGTCAACAGTGGAGTAACTCCCAGTGCGCAAAAGCATACGGTTTGTGTTAGGGGCCTAAAAGCAATGACGTAGCTGGAGGTGGTACCAGGCCACCGACAAAATTAAGCGATCATATTAGAGTGGAATTTTTTGTGAAAGTTAGAGGTATGGCCATTTATATGCAGTAGACATACTACGTGAAAATCGAGTCGGCACTGTCTTTCACAAAAAATTACGCTATACACGGAACAAATATTGGAGTAGTACGCATGTTGCTCGGAGGACATGTAAACTGGTTAAAAAAGGTCATTTAAAAATAATTTCAAAAAAAAAACGCCGAAAGGTACAAAATGGGTAAAAATTTGAATCGTTTTCATGTTTTGGTTCGCAAATTTAGCTAGGGAGTTAAAAAAAGGTCTTTCAGAAAAATTTTGGCAAAAAATTCTCAAATGGCTAACGAGCAGTTTGAAACAGTGATTCTAAAAAATAGGGGCTTGCTGTGTCTTACACCAGGATCGGTGGTGTTGGCTTGCTACGTTACTGCTCGAAGTAAAATATTTTTACACTATTTGTCACTTTTTTCAAAATTTCTATACACTTTTTTTCACAACTTTACACACTTTTTTCACTCACTTCTTGCTTAGAACTCTGTGGCAACCCTGGGATCTTACAATTAAGAAAATTTAAAACAAAATTAATTTGTAGGTGAACTGACCGAAAATATAAATTCTTATAAGAAGATTGAAACAGAAAATAATAAGAAAAGTAAAGAATTGGAATTGAAAATGAAAGATGCGAAAGGTCACAGGGAAAGGTTGTTAAAAGAAGCTGAAGCAGAAATGAAGAAACTAAAGAAAAAAGCCGACGGCAGTCGAAAAAATTGGAAACAGCGCGAACAGGAATACGAAACTCTCAATTTAGAAATTGTAGAATTAAGAAAGGGGTTGGAAAATTTGCATCAACAAATTATTGCTACAGAAGAGACGCTTAAAAATTTATTGGTACAATTTGAAGAAATTAAAACTGAAGCTGTCGAACAAAAGGTGCGAGGTGATTTTTTTAAATTTGGTTAAATTAATAATTTTTTGATTTATTAGAAACTTGCAAGTGAGCTACAACAGAACTACAAAGCCGAGAAGGCGTCGATTACGGAAAAAAATAAAGACGTGCAAAAGAAAAACCATCACAAAGAACAATTATTGGCACAAATTACCGAGTTTCAGTTAGAAATTAAAAAACTTGATCATGAGATTAAAAAGCTGCAAGATGATTTTAAAACTTGCAAACATAAGGTGAAAAAATCAAACAAATTTTGGTTTTTTTTTTAATATTTTGCTTTTAGGAGGCAGAGTACGGAAAGAAGGAGTACGATAATAAACACTTAAAGGAGGCACAAGAACTTAGCGATAACAGTGCAAAAGAATTAGAAAAAAAAATCAGAAATTTTAACGAAAAAAGAACTAAACTGAGTAGAACTGTGAATGCGAAAGCCCAAAGTATGTTTGAACATGAAGAGAAACAAGTAAGGAGTTTGAAAGCGTACTTAAATTTTTATTGTAAAGTTTTTATTTCTTTTAGTACAACCAACTCTTAAAGAAAAAGGCGATCGTAGAGAGTGACAAACGAAAACTTTTACAAATTATGACCGATTTAGACAAGAAAAAAGTTGATGCTATAATGTTGGCATGGAATCAAGTGAGCAAAGATTTTGGTTCTATTTTTGGTACTTTGCTACCAGGTAGTAACGCTAAACTGCAAGCACCGAACGGACAAACTGTACTCGACGGATTAGAAGTACGTTGAAGGTTATTAGAGAATATCTGTTAGCTAATCGGTTGTTTTAGGTAAAAATATTTCTTGGCGGTGTCTGGAAAGAAAGTTTAAGTGAGCTAAGTGGTGGTCAGAGATCTTTGGTAGCACTTTCGCTAATTTTGGCTATGTTGCTATTTAAACCTGCTCCGTTGTATATTTTGGATGAAGTCGATGCCGCTTTAGATTTATCTCACACACAAAATATTGGAAATATGCTTAAAACACATTTTAAACAATCACAGGTATGAAATTGTTTTCTCGTTTTCATGATTAGTGCTGAAGGTCTTTTTTTCAGTTTATAATTGTTTCGTTAAAAGATGGAATGTTTAATAACGCTAACGTGCTGTTTAGAACTAAATTTATTGATGGTGTGTCTGCAGTTGTAAGAACTGTAAATAGGGGACGATAATAAAATTAATTTTAATATTTTTAATTTATGTTTTTTATAATTAAATATAATTGTAGATTTACTTACTAAAAGAAAAATAAAAAATATATTTTCATATCTTTTAATTTGAATTGCTTCCCGTTAGTGCTCAAGTTACACTTGGTCCTGAATGTTGTTTGATTGGCGGCATGATGATAACTGGGCCCACGTTTGTTGAAATTATGGTAGTTGAGGGTGTAGACTAAACCCAGCGAGTGATGTCAGTGATGATTTACAACAATTACGTAGTTAGTGTAGAGTAAATTCACTTTGAATTGATTGGACGGAACCAAATTTTTGCACAGTATATGTAGCGGAAGAACGAACCAGTGCTTTCATGCATTTAATTCACTTTTGACAGTGGACTCTTCTTAGCTTTAATTCAACTTGACACTCCTTTATTTCAAATATGGTCGCAACTGAAGGAATTTTCGTTTCTGCACATTACCTCTAGCAGTTACCTCGCTGCCACCTTTTTTTTTATGGCTTGCGTAAAATTTAAGGAAGGGGTGGTCGTTACACAATTATGTTCCTGATTGAATAACTTGTGTAGGAGGCTAATCAAAGTTAATTAAAATGTCACCTACTGACATTTTGACCTAATGACACCATATCTGTCAAATTTACAAGTTTTGATCCAAATAATGACAATGGACCAAAACACAAAAATTGCTATAGAAAAAACTTTGGCGGCAAATTATTTGGAGTTGCATAAGTTTGGTCAAAGTGATCGCAATTACGATCGCGCACTTAAGTGCGCAAATAGAATTCTCAATGTGGCACCTCACGAGGAAAAAGCGCTTCATTGCAAGATTATATGTCTCATTCAGCAATCCAAGTTTAAGGATGCCGTACAGCTCATTCAAAGAAATGCAAATACTTTTTATTTTGAAAAAGCCTACTGCCATTATCGTTTAAACAATACCAACGAAGCTCTCGAAGCATTAAAGCAGGTAGAAGTGGAAGATTTTCGGGCGAAAGAATTAAAAGCTCAAATTCTGTATCGGTTGGAAAAGTTTGATGATGCCTTGGAGATTTATAAAGATGTTATTAAAAATAATGATGATGATTATAGTGATGAACGCGAAGCAAACGTGTTTGCTGTTATGTCTCAGTTAAATAATGGAGGAGGCAAAACAGCAGTTGAAATATTAAGGAATGACACGTACGAGTTGAATTATAACCTGGCTTGTTTGCTGATTGCCCAAGAGCGATTTGTGGAGGCAGAAAAGAAATTGAAGAAGTGTGAGAAAATGTGCCGGGAGTCGTTGGAAGAAGATGGTGTTTTAGAAGAAGAAATTGATAGCGAATTGGTACTTATCAGGGTGCAGCTGGGTTATGTTTACCAGAAGCAAGGCCGTACAAAAGAAGCCCAACAACTTTATTCGCTTGCATTGAAGCTGAAATTGGAGGATGCTGCTTTGGTAGCTGTTGCAAGTAATAATAGCGTTGTGATTAACAAAGATCAAAATGTATTTGATTCGAGAAAAAAAATGAAAACTGCATCCAACGATGCTTTGCTTCACAAGCTAAATTCAAAACAGAGGCAGTTGATTGCTTTAAATCATGTAATTTTGATGTACTACACAAATCATTTTGATCAGTGTAATAAATTGAGCGCTGTGTTGGAAGAAACGTTTCCGAATTTGGCCTGTCAGGCTCGAGTTGTTGGTGGACTTTCACTGCTACAGTCGGATAACGCGGCTGCTGCAATTAATCTATTGGTCAGTTACGTCCCAAAAGATGATAACGAAAAATTGTACATTAGTTTAGCGCATGTGCATCTTTTATTAATGCAAGGGGAACAACTAGCAGCTTGTCGTGTGTTGGAAAACATGGGGGATGATATGTACAAACCGGCAATTGTTGGATTATTGATCACATTGCATTTGGGAATGAAGAACAAAGATACTGCACTTAAGATATTTGAAGGGACGGTGGAATGGTACAGAAAAAACAAGGTAAAAGGTGACCTCAGCAACATGTGGAGACAAGCTGCTCATTTTCATATGCATAGTGGGCAACCCAAAGTTGCTGCAAATTGCTTAGAGGAGTTGATCAAAAATAATCAGGCCGATAAAAAAGCAGTGGCAAATTTAGTTTTAGCTTACCTTCAGTTTGACAAGAAAAAAGCTGGAATCTTGATACACGAGCTTCCCTCGTTCCAAGATGTACCTGATGAGGGTAAACTGGACACCATAGAAAGCTGCAATTGGGTGACTATTAATAAAGTCGCGAATAATGCAGAATTGCCACCAAGAACTCCTAAAGTGGAATTTGTCAAAAAAATTAATAATAGGAAAAATCGTAAACGTAAAACCAAGTTACCGAAAAATCTCGACCCACGTGCGACACTCGACCCTGAGAGGTGGATGCCTAAACACGAGCGGTCAGGTTTTAGAAAAAAGAGAGACCGTCGTATGAAGGATATAATTAAAGGATCTCAGGGCAGCACGTCAATGCAATCTGAACAATTCGATTTGCGAACAATGCGGGATTTTAGGAACGATTAGGTTATTACGAAGGTGTCATCCAGTTTTTGTTCAAAAATTATTCAAGGAAGTCTAAATCCATTCTGCACCTTTTCATCTTGAATCATCGCTGAGTAGGCTTTCCAATTTTCTGTCAAAATTGAAAAGTATTTTAAGATTTGTATTTTTTTGATAAATTTGAAGTTTTTTGAACTGTTTAAAAATGTCTTCCAGTTATATTACAAATGTAAAAAAAGTTAAAAGGTTGAACAAAAATTTGAAAGGATTAATAACCAGAACAGTTTCATATGGTGAAAGATGGATGTGCAAATTACACGAAAAGGAACGTTTGGTGCGCCGTTTATTGTTATTAAGTGGGAACATCGATCGTGAAAATGAACTCGTGTATATTCTGCAGTCATTGCAAAAAACGAAAAAGTCAACTGAAAAAGATTTATTGAGATTTAAAAAGAGTCGAGAGGTATTGAGCAAGATTTAGTTTTTTTAGGCATTTGCCGTTTTTGTTGTTTTAATTTAGTTTAATTTTGTAAAAAATAAAATTCATATTTTGACTACAAAAATTTTAAATATGTATTTTCTCCCAAAATTGTTAAAAGTGGGGGGTACAGATAGCGACTGTAAGAGAAGGTTTAAATTTTTTTTAGGTTAGTATTAACTAAATGAACCAATTACAGGTGCTGCTATGAATAGCGCGGAAAAGGAGGAGGAGATTTCTAGTTAATTATTATATTAAATTAGGTGCTCCCTTCTATTTTTACGTTACAATATTATAATTTGTAATATTCGGGCTGGTAAACCGGGATGTTTATGGCCACTCAACTAAAACAAAAACGGGATATTTAAATCCGCTCACTTGATAACAATATTTCTGCATGTTTTTAGTTGAAAATTCCGCTGTCGATATTAACGAAATGCAATTTAAAATAAATTTTTAGATTAATGTTGTCAGTTGCACAAGTAATCCTGAACTGCCCCGTTCTAGGAGACGCCTAAGCCTTGTTTCAAGTATTTACGTCGAGCGCACGTACCGTCAATATATGCGACAACTACGCGGCTCTTACATAAAAAATTGAAACTAGACTTTTGATTACTTTGTCGATTTCTTCTAATTGGTTTTGTCGTTAAATTTAAACTATTTTACTTTTGCGATATCTTTATTAAATAAATAATTATCTGTTTTTTTTACAAATTTACAAGATTAAATTTAGAATTTTTATGACTTGACCGTTTCGTGGATCTATCGCGGAACGCAATTTGCAGGTTTGTTACGAACTTTTCTTCTTGTTAAAGCTCTGATGAGTTTGATATATTAAAAATCAAAAAAGGGGTTAGCCTCATTATTAGTCTTATGGTGCGTATAAAATCGTACGCAACGAAGTTACGCGTCGGAGTTACGTTACGATATTTTGTTAAATGTTCATACGTACTCTTATTCATCTTTATCTTCTTCTTCATTATCTACTTCTGTTGCTTTCCTATGTTGTTCATAATTTTGAACATCTTCATCTTCTGCTAATATCTCGGTATATTCTGGCGTATTATCCCGAATTTTACATTCTAAGTTCTGAGTTGGAGCTTCCGTTACAAAATAAACTTCATAATTTTTTGTATCGCTTGAATCACTTTCTTGTGAATCGTTTCTTTCTACATCATTTTTCAAATTAAAAAATTCTCTTATCAAAAGTTTCCCTAACATATCCTTAAAATGACTAATTTTCTCTAAAGTTTGAGCTGTCTTGATTTGAATAGTAAGAACCGGATCTTGAGATAACTTTTCCAAAGTGCTTAAAATGTGAGTCAAAATTAATTTTAAAATCTCTTCCAAATATATGCCTTCAGTATTAACAATTTCATTAGAAGTTATCTGAAAAATTCTAATATTATTGTGCATTTTATTCAACGTTTCGAGTGCATCTTCAGCATAATCATCGATACAATCTTTTGCTGGATAATGTTTTTCTAACAACCCCAAATTTTCTTTTATCCACTCTTGGTCAAACTCTGTCACTAATTCGTTGTGTAATGCAATAATATTTTGAATTGTCTCTTCTATTTCTATGCTACTGTCATCAACCGGCTTACAAATATTTTCGTTGTAATAATAGTCACCTTTATAATTCAAAGTTGGTAATATCAATTCGTCCACACAAAATAAATAAACAGATCTGTATAAATAATTTCTATGTTCAGCAAAAAGAAAAATTGAAGGTAATATCGAGCTAATAGCCCATTTAGGACCGTAAAGTTTTATTAAGCCTGGCAAAATTAATGGCGCCGTTCTTCTTACCCCATAAACTGGATCGCCCAATAATTTTAAGTAGATACCCTTCAAATTATCATCGAAAGTTTTGAATTCCATATACCGTGCAATACAATTGATTGTACAAATTAGATCTCGTCTGATTCTCCAAGCGGTAGCCGAACCATTCATCAGATCAAGCATTATACTAAAAATGGTTTCCGATATATCAAGGAATCCATTCACAGCTGCAATATCATCTATATTAGCTACAATATTTTGTTTTATTTTGAAGGAATCGCTTATAAAGTAACTTTTGAATAGCGGAGGTATCAGCTCCTTTGAATGCTGTTCTCCAATAAATGGAAATATTGAAATCACAACCGACGATAAGGCTTCCTTCACGGCTGTAGAAGGATCCAAATATAGAATGTGAATTAACGGAAGTATGCTGGTGATGATTACTGGATCGTAGTTTTCATCCGCATCCAAATCATAGTAAGTTCTATGTAAATATTCGGAAAATCGGAACAAATTTTTGGTTGCTTCTTCCCTTACGGCAGGATAATCATCTTGTATCATTTTCTGGAATAAAGTAACTATATATTCTCTGGTTAAGGTTGATCCGACAGCTTCTTGTATACTTGGCGTTCTTTCAGCTACATGACAACGAACCTTCCACGAAGTGTCACCTAAAAGAAAAGTTAAAATTATTTTTAAAAAATTGTAACAAATTGTACTAACTGCAAAGTGTGACTATTTTTGATAAAACAAATGTTTTGACGTCTTCCTCGTACAAGTTCATTCCGATGCTTATTCCAACGTCGACCGATAAAATTCGAACGGATTCCTAAAAATGAAAGTTAGAAGAAATCATCATTAGTGGTAAAGCTACTTCTACCCCACCTTCCCCATAAGAAATAGGTGAAAAAAATCGTGGGATGTTCTTTATCGGAAAGTGGGGTAGAAGCAGCATAGTTTTACTACTATATCATTAGCATACATACACTTTCGTCAGTACATAATTGTTCAAAAAGTGGCACAAACTCATCTCTTATATATTTCATTTCCAATTCCTCAATGAAAACGGGTAAATGTAAACAAGCGGTCTTCCGAGTTCCAGGAAAAATATCCATACATAAAATTTTAATTAACTTTCTTAATTCTTCTTTAAAATAACTGCCAACTTTTCTGTAACACATCTTTAAAAAAAAATTAGCTTAACCTTATATGGGTTTCGTTAACAATCAAAATTTTAACATTACAAAATGTAATAGTTACACGTGTACCTTTTCAGTAAAATAATGGTAATAAACTTAGCTTCTTGGTACGTCCACCCCTGGATGGAAAGGAGTCAAATATAAACGATGGATGTGAATACTTACTGAGCACAATGCCGATGCATTACTTTTTGAGGAAGGCATCGAAGAAAATCCTAGTCTTAGTATCCGAGGTAACAGAATATTTTCTGTAGCTGACGTATCCAAGTTTTTAGCTATCTTCAGTATGGATTGAACAGTAGCGAGCCTTACAGGTAATATGTCGATTTCAGCAAGGTTTTCCAAATTATCTAAGACTGAATTAATATTTTCTGTGCCCATGAGATCCACAATATCTCCTAATTGTTGGGCCAACAGTACCAAAATGTCGTGAGCCTTATAATTATCTGACGAAATATATTTTGTCAAAAATGGACACAGTTTATTTTGTATGTCATCGTCTTCCATTATTTTTGCTACTTCGCTGAGAGTTCGTATTGTTCTTAGCTGAATCTGCATAAAATATTGAATTTGTAACTTTGTACCATGGAAAGTACCACCTTATTTAATATTATTTAACTGATAAAATCATTACCAAAATGTTGTCATCGTTGCATCCGGATACAAATTCATCAAATTTTGTATTTGGTTGATGTTCCATATTTCTTTTTTTTTGGAAATATTACTACAATAATAAACTATTAAATACCGTGATTACTGTAAAACATAAATTCGAATTCTTAATCTTATCAATTTGCACATTTGTAAATTAAATTGTAATCTTATCGGAAATGATATTTTATCATTATAGGAACAAACAATGAACAGTATTTTTTATTGTAATAGGGCGACAAGTTTACAATACTGAGTGTGGAAATTGAACGATGAGGTACTTAGCTGGGTGAATTTCCAGAGCTGGGCCGAAAATATTCCTTGATTTGACGTGAAGATGGACTGACTGGTTTGGAAGGATTTGAATCTCAGAAATTACAGAGTTAGGTCAAGCTGGTTGTGACTAAATTCAACAACAACCAGTGGCATAAATTGCCAGTAAGCGTTAGATTTCCTTTAGATAATCAAGATTTTAAGATACTTTTATGTTTTTTAGCCCGTACTTCAAGCAGAAAAAAGCTATCAAAAAACTATCGGGACCGTACATAGAAAGAAATTTATGCTAAAAATTTGTAAAATTACGCATATTTCAGGTACAATTTGTCACTAGATTGGTTACAGGAACAATATTGTGTGTATTTCTGTCTTTACCTTACAAACATTTGCAACACAAACTTTTGAAGCGGATGACTGCAAAAGACTTTATCTGCCACCTAAACAAAACTGTTTGTTTTTGTCATAAAAATGTCTACTTTTGCTATGTTTCGATAAGCAAAAAGGTTTATAATCTAGCTCGGAGTTCGTCCGTCAATCAGAACGCTCCAAATTTTTTTCTCATTTTTTGTCTTCGTAGAAGTTGATTTAATTATTCTATGATTCTCATTTACAGAAACCTAAGAACTGCGGTCATCCAAATTCCATCTTTTTCTGTTGATGACATTACTAACCAAATTGAACTTTCTTTAATTTTACTTTCTGACGCCCAAATCAAACCAACTCTTATTGACACATACTAACTCCTGCTGATATAATCTAGTCCTCCTGATAACTAGAATCGAAAGGAATAAACTGCGACACACTTTGGATGGAGTGAAAGTGTCATGGCGTGCAGTTGGGGATTCCAGTTTTCTGGTTCAATACCGACATCACTTCATATGGTACCACGATATCATATCGTACTTACAGTACCCACTTCAAGTTTTTATTTTTTGTCCTTCTTCTTTGGGAGTTGGATTTATTTAATGTTAATTAATACAATAATAGCCAGCAGTCTGGCGTAAATCAAACA
This sequence comes from Rhagonycha fulva, assembly GCA_905340355.1. NCBI lineage: Eukaryota > Metazoa > Arthropoda > Insecta > Coleoptera > Cantharidae > Rhagonycha > Rhagonycha fulva. Next base: position 11,101,064 of record HG996559.1, read on the forward strand.
CGGTTGAACTACAGAGCGGGAAATTGCAGTTTTAATTCTGGTTGCGTCGGATATAATGTGCTGTGATCTAAAAGATCCAAACTCAATCTGTGGATTATAAAACTTTTCTTCAAACGCACTTGACCAGCTTGGAAAGATATAGCCCAATCTTCAAGTTTTGAAATTGGAACTTGAAAATGTTTTATCTAAAAGTGGATGAAATAGCTATGAAAGAAGAAAAATTCAATGAAATAATAGGAAGCAGTCGCCGTCATGCTAAAGTGGGTCTTATTTTATTTTCTTCAGGGTTTTTTCACCCTTCAGGCTATTATTTCCCTCGCCTGGCGGCTCGGCTCATAAACCACGCCCTTCGTGGTGAAAAACGATCTTTTACGTCTTTGTGATATAAACTACTATTTCGATTTCAACGTTTAAATCTAAAAAAATGGAATTTAGGACCTGCATGAATGGATTAACGAGATTTCCGTTGTCCACTTAAAAATAGTTTTTATTAAACAATTTATTTTTGATAAATTATGATCATTATAACATAAAAAAATGTACAAGTAATTAAATTTTAGAATTAATTTAAAATTTTACAAAAAAACAAAAAAAATGATTTAAAAATTAATGTTTGCCACTATTTTTAAGATTTTTTTCATTTTACGATACTGCGATTATTTCTGCATGGACATCTAAAAGTAGATTACGTAGTCAAAAAAATGATGGAGCAAACAAAAAGATGTCTTAAATTTTTTCAAATTGTAGCAATTCCAAAATTAAAGACGCGCACGAATGGATTAACGAGATTCCAGTTGTTCATTCAAAACATTTGTTTTTATGAAAACAAAAATCCAATCATGAAAGGATGTTGAATCTATCAAAAAGAGTAATTATAAATTGTCACAAATTTTTTTGGGATTAAGAAATTTATTTACTTATTTTTATTTTAAAAATTTAAATTTGTGACGCCTCTGGTTGTGATAGTAGAGGTGGGAAAATTTTTGATTTTGAGTAAAAAGGAGATTGGCGAACGGCGAGTTTGCCCGGATGGTCGGAATTTTCTCATAGAAATTTTTTGATTTTGTATAAAGTGAAAGTGTGAAAATAAAATTTTAGTGAAGAAAATTGAATAAGTATTATAAATTTTAATTTCGTTAAGTAAAATTTTATTAACGTGGCAAGGTCGCACGTTATCGAGAAAGAAAAAGTCTGATTGAGCAAGCTGGGCGGAGTTATTGAATAATCCTGCAAATTTATTTTGGGAATTTTGGAAAATTATAAAATTGAAATTTTATTTAATTTTATGAAAATTTAAAGTTTGGATTATTTTAGTACAATATGTTATGATCTACTTATAGGCACATCAAAGGGTACTGTTGGTTATAAACTGAGTTTTAAGTTCAAATCCCGTAATTGCGGTGTTAATTTTTTCCAATTGTTTACACATGAAACATTTTATCCCTTTTGAATTGATTAAAGTTTGTTATCTATTGAAAATAGTTTTTGATTGTGTAAGCAATTCACACACCAGATGCTTTTGTTTTATTTACAGAATCAAGTTAATAATTAGGTTTTTTGAGCTTACCGTCCAAAAATTTAATACTCTCTAATACAAATGTGACGTACTATGCTGTCATTGAATTCTTACCAACCTCAACTTCAAGATAAATAAAACGTCCATAAATCAATTAAAAATTTGATTTTTGAAAGTTTTAAAAGGAAAGAGGAGTAAATTGGTATAGAAATAGAAAACAACACATATTTTAATAAAAATAAAAATATTTTTTATTTACTTGTAACAACTTCTAAGTTGCAAGATAATACAACATTTTTCAAATTAACACAATTTAAATTGTAACATGTTAAACTTTACAAACTAACCGTAAAAATCTCGTATCACAAGTCATGTAAGTACATAAAATTAAACAAACTGTAAATTTATTATTCCAAGAATGTAAATTTCGAATGTAAATGCATAAAAAATGTAATTTGGTCCCTATTGAGCAATGTATGAAATTGTAGATACATCTTTTGTGTCGTTTTTCGATGTAACATGAGTATTATTATCAAAATCCACTTCTGCTAAATTTGTAGCGTTCAGTAAATTAGCTTTTTCTTTTTTTGGCCAAAACCTAGAAATATCAAGTAAAACTGAACGAACAGAACAAAAGCCGACAAAAATTGAATTTACCTTGCTTTTACTTTCAGGTATATGAACAAACAGATCAGAGGAAGAGGTGTCATTATTGCAACAGAAACAGGAGCAACTGAAAAGTATGGCGATTAAAAAAGATTCTTTGATTTTTAAAAAATCTGTAGCTCACCAGTTGTAAGATCAGCTTCAGGCTGTGGCAAACAAACTCTAAGTAAAAATATTGCAATTCCTGTATTTTGTATTCCAGTCTCAACTGCAATGGTTAAGGAATCCCTAGATGATCGCTTGAACACTCTTGCTAATCCATAAGCCAAAACATAGCCCAGCCAAGGTAAACCTAAACCAGCTACTACAATCTGTAAAAATATATTCATTTTATTGGTGGGCCAAATATCGGATAAAGAAGATTATACCTGCCATGAAAATATTTTAAATATGTACAAATTTGTAATAATGGCAAAGACGACTATGAAAAGAATGAGTATACTCGAAAAGACTTTCAAAATTCTAACAAGAAATCTTGCCACTTTTTTGAAAAACCTTTGTATAACATAACCAATCAATAATGGCACTACTAATGCTATCGCGTACGTTGAAATGTGAGAGTACGGAACTTCCAAATCTCCTTGATTAAATATTACTCTTCCTAAGGTGAAAACCCACAGTGGGATCATGGCAAACGCTCCAATTGTACTAATAGCTGTCATAGTGATGGACATATCGATATTTCCATCTAGAACAGCTACCCATACATTGGATGCTCCTCCTCCAGGAGATACTCCCGTGAAGAAAAAACCCAACTGCATTTCTGGATTATTAGGAAAAAGTAATTGACCCAATCCAAAACTCAGCTGAAAACAATCCATTTTATTTGAATTTAATTGTGAAGTGATTTTACTTACAATTGGCATAATAATAAACTGTCCAATAATCCCAATCAGCGGCGCTATTGGCCTTTTCAAACTTGTTCTCAATTCACCCCAGTTTACAGCACAACCAAAATTAATATAAATAATAGAAACTAAGGTAGCAACTGAAGAGGTAAAAACGATATCAATTACACGTTTTTTGCGTAACACTTTAACTTTTTCGATCGAACTAGTATATCTATTTTTCAAGTCAGGTTTTTCGTAAACTGATAATTCAATTTCCGTTTTACCTAAAACAAGTTCAATCAAATCTCATCCTTTTTTAACAAAAAAAAAACTCACCCAAAAAGTTTCCACGTAAACTAAAAGTTCCATTGGGATGTTTTTTAGGATCTATTCTAACATCTAAAGGATGTAATAAATTTTCATCGTAACTGTCCAGAACGAAATGCATCCCACATGAAGTATTGTAATCTAAATTTGGAAAATAGAAATTATTAAATAATAGAAAAATTTTGGCACTTACCTGTAATATAAAAATCATAGTTCTTTGTTTCGCCCATATCGATAGTTATATTTTCGGGTAAGATGACTTTGACGTCTCTGCATAGCTGCGCTACGGTATGATGGCACAGTAATAAGAAGGTGACGATTATTATGAAAAATTGCAATGTTGCTGATAAAGGACACATCTGAAAAAACAAAGTCGTCAGAAAATAAAATTGAAAACTGGATGCTGATGGTATGTACTGCACTTTTATAGTCAAGTACGACCTAGTTGTTTACATTTAAAAACCAATAAACAATAGAAAACCACCGATAGGAGAGATTAGCAAAGTAGAGGATGCCTATTGGTTTTCCACATACATATACCGCATGCAGAATGTAAATATTTGTCAAGTCGATTCTGGTCATTCCTTTGCATTTTAAACTTTTAAAGTGATTTAACTGTAAAAATCTTTAAAGGATATAATTTATTAAAATAACGAGCGTACACCAATCTTTTTTATATTATTAACTATTGACAAGTTTCATTACCTTAATCTCAAATTAAAATACACAAAATATTCATTCAAAGATTTAAATATTGTAGAACGAACTTGAAATTGTGATTGTCTGAAGCAGTGTTATCGTTGAAGTACAAGAATGGTCAGGATGTTTACCGGATAATCCTTATAAAAGTTAATTAATCTTGATGTTTACTAAGCGGTCAAATTAAGCAAATTTAAATAACGAAAACAAAGAGACCCAATTGTCTAAATTGATATTGTAATAAAAGGGAGTCACTTAAATATCTCGCATCACGACACGATAAAGACAAAAGGACTAATATTCTCAAAATATCATTCTAATTAATCATTTTCGCCATTGTCACATAAGCACGCGATAATATGCTAAACTTAATTACTAATCAAATGTCTTGTGTTCTTGAAAATGTAATTGTCCTATTATTATTAATCTAACAAAAACACAAACTATGTTATGTTGTACTTTAAATTAATTAATCACGAGAGCACACGTAGTGATAAGAAATTAAAATAGGTACACAAAGTAAACCACGTATAAAATTTTTCAGATAAAAATTAGCTTGATGACTTGACATTATTTATCCTCAAAATTTGAATTTCCCATCAAATAAGGAAAAAATTTAAATTATGCTCGATTTATACTACTACATTTTAAAAATTAGATTAAAAAATCTTTAAATAATATTAAAACTTTAAAATATCGAGTTATTTAAAAATTAAAAATCAATTAATGATATTATCATCTGAAAGCTCAATAAAATTTTTTAATTTTTAAATAACTCGATATTTTAAAGTTTTAATATTATTTAATTTTAATATCAACGAGTTAATAATTTAACATTTTAAAAATCTTTATTTTAAATTTTCAAGTAATGCGCATGAATGGTTTAACGAGATTTCACCTAAGTTTAATTCTGTGATAAAAACGCAAAAAATATTATGTCTAACATATTCACCGTTTCCGACTGTATTTTCAATTTAGTCGAGTCCACTGTTGATAATCTTTTGAACTACCTCAGGTACTTCCAAAATCCCTCAAGGTTTTCCTATCTAAAGCTATATAATCAAATTTACGAACTAGCTTATGTGGAAATTCAATTCAATTATTTTATGTACCTACTCGTAGTTCAATTGAAGCCTGCTAGAAAATTTAATGCGTTTTTAAGTGCCTTCTTAAAGTTTTGTTTTACCAGTAGGAGGTAATCGGAAAATTTTTCGTGCACCCACCATAAACTGTAATCTGGCACGAAGTAGCATTGAAACAAAAATTTACAAAGTTATAAAATACTTCTTTATTTTACACTTCTTATATTTCGTTTTATTTATACAGTAGAGTGGCTATGCCGAAATGTAAAAAACTTTATTTTTAAATTATTTAAATTATTAAAGTATTTAAATTTTTAATTAAGATGCTCTACTAAAGGGTAGTTCACACTACATGATTTATCATATGACTTAGTCATAAGAAAAGTCATGGCTAAAATCATACTATACAACAGCCAATCATAAAAGCCATAACTTCTATAATATCAAAAATCATATAGTGTGAACGTAAAAAAATCTCTCATATGAGAAGTCATGTGACAAGTCATATGATAAATCATGTAGTGTGAACTACCCTTAAGGACATAACATCACAATATATGAACCCCGTGAGGTAGGTAGGTAAACTATTGAGTTTCTTTATGTAGACATTTTGAGTTTAAATTGGATCTAGGGATTTGGACCTTTGTGAAATGTTTAAATTCGACAAACACAATATTTTAAAGGTTTTTTTAAATTTTAAAAAGGTATAGAGCAGCAAAAAAGCTTCATAAATATTTTACATTACTAGAAAGGTACACCTGTGCCTTGGGACATTTAACGACTCATTTTTTAAGAATTTTGAGGGGCGTTTTATTATTTGCGATTGATATGCTTTCCTGTCTAAAGTTTACATTTATAAAAAATTGTTATAATATATAAATGTTCGGAAATATATTTTTATTATTGTTATCATAAAAAATTCATAAACGAGTAGCATTACTGATAAAATCTATTTAAAACGTACAAGGTGCACCTTCCCTGTAATTAAAAAATGTTAGAAATACCAGTAAAATAATAAAGGTTAAAATAATTACCATAAATGATAATAATTATAAACCTCAGTACAATTAAACTTATTCTTATTACCCTAGCTGAGTACACACCGATCAACAAGTTGATCCATTAGAATCCAATAGAAATAATTTTGTGACCATGTTGAAAAAAAACTGATGAATGATGACAATATAATGTTGATTTAGTTCTACCAAAGCCAAAAACCGCGTATCTCCGAAACCTTCAAGAAATTACAAATGCTGTTCGTACTGATTGATAAACCGCAAATTTTCCAATACTACCCAAAATATCACATTTTTGACTTAAGCCGTTTTTCCATATGCCACAGAATTATATCAATTATTTTGTTAATAAAAGTAGGTACTTATCAAATTTTTAGAATTTTTTTTTACAGTGATCCCGTTCTAGCATAGCCCCCCTACTCGTAAATTCATTATTTAAAATATTATACGTGATTGTAACTGATTTTATTTTCTGATTCCCTATAGGAAAGCTACAATATATTGTAGTAACTTTCTGATCACAAATCCCAAAAAGCTTGAGTCAATCGATTGTATCAAGCGTGATTGATCGTTTAAAAACCCGCTTGACGCTTGAAGCAAGCATTGACGGTGATTGATAGAAAGTTTGAATGACTCAAGCGGTTGAAGAGGGCGCTTATCGTCTAGTGCAATTTTACCAAAAATATTGGATACAAAAGTACTAAAAAACATTTCTATTATTTTAAGTGGTCAAGATGTTCCTGGTTTTAACATGAATCCACTGATTAGGGAGTTTTGATCAAAAGACTGATAGGCTGATTGAGGTTGATCGTTTGATAAAGCAGATTGATCGTCTAGGGCTTCCTTTAAAGTAGGTAATAATTTAAATTCTCTAAAAACAAAAAATGTAAAGAGGAAAAAATAAAAATAGAGATAAAAACTGAAAAGCAACATTTGATTAAAAATTGTTTACCTTACCGAAGAAATTTGAAATTACACTAAAGCTCAAATTTTAGTAACTTCTGTTATTGTAATCAGCTGAAACTTATTATAAGTTTATAAAATACAATACAGGACTTCGTCCTATTATCATTTATCACCAACTATGACAAGTACAGATGCGCTTGGCACCATTGCTTCTACCAGCACTTCTAGTAAAGTGCTAACCTTGCTAAATGATTTATAGGCAGATATCTCTTCAAGAAAAACATCCCGGTAAAGTAAAGAAAGTTTTCGAAGAGAATAAAGAGACTTGGATTTTCTTTTAGGGGGGGAGAACATTCAAAATTTTTTAAGATGCTTTTGTTAAACCACCTATATAAATAAATATATTTCGGTCTCACTGGGTGAGAGATGTGGCCTTATAACATCACATAACATTATGTCTTGCATACTAATTCAATACAGTTTAAAAAAAGAAGTTCATGTTTTTGGCCGCCGCCCCTGTAATTTAGCGCCTATGTGCGGTTTGCACAGTATACCCATGATCCTTACATTACAAAAATTAAATCAATTTTTCAAGAAAAAAATGACATCTTGTTAAACTACTCATGCGCGTCACCACTTCACTCCCACTCTCAAGTTTCCGCGGACCGATTTTGACCAAAATCTAATCAGGTCTAAGTCTCAACATAAAAGTAATAAATATGAAATTTGGTTGAGAAATTCTAATTGGTTTGGGCGCTAGAGCGCACATAAAATTTAGTGACATACACACAGAGCCAAACAGACATTTCTTGATGATTAGTCTCTTTCAACTCGTTGGACCTCAAGGACTCTGTCAATCAGTCAAAATTAAAAAAAATTTTTTTTTGATTACGGTATTTATAGAATTTTTCTATATAAAAGAATTTATCTTTTTAAAAAATTAAAGATTTAATTTCGGGTGTGGAGGTTGTGTGTCCCAGGTCCCCCTCTGGATTAGGGTCCTAATTGCTTTAGAATGACAAAGATTACATTAGTTACTTGTGAAACTTTCTTATCTTTATAATAAAGTGATCAATGCGGTAGATTATTATTGATTGACAGATTTTCAATAGAGGCAACCTTTCAACAGATGATATTGATACTGCCTTTATTGATGAAGAGCTCATCGGCTTCCACCCATTACCTGGAATGTTATTTTGTTTCCGGCGTATAACGATGAAGACACGTCTCTCTATAGCAACAAATCGGCGCACAAAATTGGTTAGATTCGATCCAAACATTGCTGCAAAAATTGTTTTCGCCTTGTGTTTTGGTCAGCATTCGGCACCCATCTTACACAAAGCTTTCTCATGTTTAATGTCATTTGTCCTGATGTGCATATCAGTTATTTCATAGACTTTAAATCAATGATATTCAATACCACTTTTTGATGTTTTCATCTGTAGTTGCAGTTTTGGGCCGACTTTCACGGAAATAATCTTTAAATTTATCTGCCCACTTTTTCAAAGTGGAAAATATAAGAGTAGATTCCTTATAAACAATTACCAACTTTAAATAAATTTCTGTTGGTGATAAACCTTAGAATTAGATTTTGCTGGAAAATATTTTGGAAACTGCAGAGTGGGAGTGACGCGCATTAATAGATTAACGAGACTCAACTAGTTTATTTTAAATATACATACATCAAAAATTGAAGCAAATTACTCATTAGATTGTGTTGAAAAACAGAATGCCAAGATATGGTCAACTTATTAAACAAATTTATAAGATTAATATTTAGTAATAAATATTCTGCTTGATCATAAAATAATGAAGATTAATAACATAAAATATGTATTTTAATAACGATTTATTTCTTTACTCGTGACAATGAAAAGCAATAAAATATGTTCGTATATAAATTTTTCGATAGTTAGTACTGATTATTCCAATCATAATTTTTTATTCATTTCTACCAATTCTCTCTAAGGAAGGCAAAGGGAAACTATCCCATTAACATTTCCCTAGTAAAGTCTTCGCCAACATCTGGAATCGGATAGGCACCTGAAGAAGATTAATTCTCAATACTTGCAAAACTTTGTATGAATTTTGAATGAAGACTAAAAAGCCTAAGGCGACACTATCCGAAGAGTTCCCAAATTGAAGACAAATGAGGACTATAAAATATAGCGTTTAGCCACATCTATATGGAATGTTTGCATTCCTTGCTAAACAATTTTGCTATACTCTAGCGCAAGTTCCTTTTTCCTGGTGTAATCCAATTTATGATCAAGTAGTTTTCCGGGTCAGAATTATCTCTTTTTTGGGAGTTGAAGGCTACATTTAATATGATTGGTTTCTCTTACCAGTTTTGGAATCGTATTTTGCACATTCCAATTACACTCCCCACAATTCTTAATCCATTTTTCCAATATCATATCCTTTGGTCGGTATTATAATACATTCTATCTATGGCAAATGTGAGTGATTGATGTCATAGTCCCTAAGCCCCCAAAATCGTAACAAAAAAGATTACACCCCCAAAGTGGCCGATTCAAAAAATTGGAAAAGTATTTTGTTACTCTGAAAAATAATTTCCTGGTTGCCACAGTTTTTGTTCTTATTAAAATTCCCACCGTATTGTCTCTTTATTAAGTAATTTGGTAGTCACTCAAACATTAATGAATGGATTGCATGCAAAATGATAATTTTACGATAGAAAATTTTTAGAACTAATGATGAAATTCAAATTTTTAAATCTTCTCATTGTTATTAATAACTTAAAATATTATTGTAACGAAATGTTGACCTAAAAATCATGTTTACGTTGAAATATCTTAACTGTACTTGAAAGTGAAACAACTTTCTTTTTAAATAGTTGTATCAGTTTTAAATTTTACGAATATTCCCTACGTAATTTGTAGGAAGTTACTCAGGTAAATAATCTATCACTCACAATCGTGAAGAGAACTTGACCATTAATCGGTGACGCACAAGTAAACTAATTAATTCAATATTTAATTTTTCTAAACGCGAACAACAACAATTTAATCAAAATACATAAAATTTTAATAATTTGTAGGATGCAAAAAATGGAATGTATAAGTCATTGTTTACTGAAACAGAGAATTGATAATGAATTGAGGAAGATTAAAACAGTTGATTATAAATTTAACGTAAATAAATTAATCGTTGAACCAGTTTTTGTTAATTTTTTTTTATTTTTCAACAATTCCAGTAAAATTTCCAAAATATTAATTAACAGATCTATAATAGCAAAAAATTGAAAATCCTTGGCTTCATTTTAAGTCGTTTGAACTTAAAAAGCATATCCGGCGGCGCTATTTGAGGGTCGAACCAATCGCATATATCATGTGGAATTGCCAAAGACAATAGCCACTTTTAAAGACAGTAATATTACCAATAAATTACTGAAATTGTGAATATTACTAGTATTCTTGTAGAAAATATTATTAACATTTGTGATTAACAAAGACAATAATTTAGTACGTTGTTATTATAATCGGGAATAATATGAGACTTGCAGATTATGAATAATGAATTGATCTGGCAGTAATGGGTCTAAAACGTTTGAACGCGGCCGGTTGAATGCGACCGTTTGAACCCGGCCATTTACGAGCAATACTAAATTTATCGTTTGAACTTTTCTGTTATAAACCAAAGTCCTTAAAAAAGATGCTAAATTAACCAGATAGTTTCTATTACTAAATAAATAACATAAAATAGCATATAACCTAAGCTATAAACCGGGAGATCATTTGACAAAACTGCTATTTAACATTGATTTTTTTCCAATTTACAAATGGATATCAATTCCTTGATAAAATAACGGATAACGGCAATTGATATTGGAGTAGGGAATACATTTTACCATTACTAAAAGACAAATTTTAAAAATTTCTGAAAATTGGTAAGTGTTACAATTTGCGTCACTCTCAAGTCTAAAATAAAGAAAATTTAAATAGCGGGGTCACGGCTAGTCGATTTGGCGTAGAATGTCCCAATGTTTCGACGCAGCCGAGACTAACAGTAACGAATATTCCTGGTGGCAGAAGAAGAGTTTCATTGGAAAAATGGCATTTAGGCCCGCAAAATTACCCCTTGATTATCCTCACAATGATTTTTGTACCTTTTGTATAAAGTAGGTATTGTTATTTGCCAAGGTCTGTATAAAACCATTTTTATCGTTATCAAGGACGATTTATTAAAGATTATTTCATATTTAAAAACTTGTTGCGTAATTACAACTTTACGCAGTGTAGCGAAGTAGTTTATTTAAAAAAATTATATGGTGATTTAAAAATGCATCCAGTTATTATACGCAAAAGTTAGGGCACCGTTTCTTAATCTCTTTAGTGTCGCGACCCTCTGAAATGCCAGAAAAAACTTGAAAACCCCTCGAAAAAAAGAATGACCTTCATTTTCATGCATTGTGGCTTCTTACAGGGTGCGACATGAATTCAATCGATATTTATCAAATTTAATATGAAATATGGGTAATATTTACCTTTATATTAATTGATCGTGACTTCCAACTTGAGAAACGATGAGTTAGGGGCTATTAGACCAAGAGCGAGCGACAGTATCCATCCAGGATTTTAAGAGTCATAAAATTTATTTCTTATTTTTTCTTTTAAAATATGAGAAAATTTATTGCCTTCCTTATTCGACCAGAAAAACGCCTACCATTTTCAGTTTTGTATTTAGGAGTCTATCTATAAGACATAAAATTTTCACGACTCCTAAAATCCTCGATAGAAACTGTCGCTGGCTCTTGGTCTATATTATGTAGTATACTTAAAAATATGGAATATCTTGAAAACGCCGGATGCTGTTTACAATAACAGATTCCGTTTCTTAAAGGCTGCTTATAGAATAATTTATTTTTCGCATTCATTACAGTGAATAACAACTCGAGAACATTGTTCGAGGATTTTGGATTTTTTGTGCGTTTTATTTTGAGTTGAAAATTTGGGAATAACAGATGTTTTTGTCAAAATAAGTATTTTTAGTTTAAATATTTAAATAAACTCTATTAAACAACACAATCAAGATTATGGGAATCTCGTTAATCCACTTATGGACGTCGTTCCTACTGCCCATAAAAAATAACGTTAAATTAAAGTTATTCAAAATCAATTTTCTCGAAATTGGCTGAAATGTGAGCTCTCAAATTTGAACTTGGTGTTTCCAAAAAGATTTATCAAGTAGCCCTGTTTTGACCTTATGATTTTTTGAAGTAAAGATTAATTTTAGGTACTTTGCTTTTATTTTAACTTTGTTTATTTTGAATAGGGAATAGGTAAAGAGAATAACTCGATAAAATAATAAGTATATTGCAAGGATTTTCCCATTTCCACTGTTATATTATTTGTTATCAACCCAAACCACATCCTGAGATTTTTCGAGTCTTTCCATAAATTATAATTATTATTCTTTAGATAGAAGTCATAGTTTACCATAATATTTTCAGAAACATATTATATTTTTAGTAGTCTTGTGATACAAACAAATTTATTCAAGAATAATGCTGCTATCATGAGGTCCTTTTTGTCTAATGGTAAGGCCCAATAATTCTTTTTATCCAAAGTAATTTTTCAGAAAAGCCCCATATTCAGAGACAATCCTACTTGCAAAACTTCATGTCCATTCTTTTTCCCGCATCCGGATTACCAATGTCATTTTAATCAGATTTTTCTGATAAATCCTGACCTATCCCACAGTCTATTATAAACCGACACTCTATTAACCTGATTAAAATTATAACCTCGCTCTCCTTGCACAATTTCTTTTAGCAAAAATAACACTAAAAGTTTTACCGAAATCCCCCCCCCCTTCGTCTTAAGTAATACCTTGACCATTTACTTGATTTTCATTTCACTTGAATTACGAAACAATTCGCAACTTACCAAGTGGAACAAAATCCTGCAAAAATTAATTTCTCTTTTCTTGATTACCTTGACCAGATTCAAGCACAACAAAATGAATAAATAATTTTTTGCAATAATCTATACAGCAAAATATAATATGGGATAATAACAATTTATAGATTAAACTGATGGTTAGCGTGAAAATTACCTTGAACTATTTCCAGAAATCGTAAATTCATTCAAAAGAAAACTTATTTATGGAATAGCCGGATAACATGTGGTTTTTTTATTACACAATCCGTTTATTTTTACACAGACTCAACATCGTCACAGGTAACCAACGCACTACTAAAATATCTAAAATATTACCATTTGATACCTGATACTTCATGAATAAAACGAATGTGAATTCGGCTGTATTCGATTTAGATGCTGTTGCAGTGGTGCTCAAAATAGGTGCTGCCGAAATGTTCACGTATGTTTTATCTTGATTGGGATTACCACTGCAATATAGAACTGATTTTAACGGAAAGTTTACTGCAGTTTACTGCTCCTTTATCCAGGAGTCACATTACGAAGTAACTCTACGTAACTGTGATGCGCATGAATAGACTAGCAAGGTTATCACTGAAACATTGAACCGATTTCGACGAAAATATCACTCTTTTTTCTCCACGAGTAGCTGAAAGGCTATATAAAATTATGCTGTTGTGACGCGCATGAATGGACTAGCGCAATTACTACCGAAGCGATTTGATGAAACATTAAATTTATGTTAAAATAAATAACTAACAAAAACAAAAATGATCACTTTAATTTGATTATTTCTTATTATAATTTACTAAAACTAAACAGTTTCACTTTTAATTCCACAAATGTTTGAATACCTTTGAGTAGACACTCAACGTTAAAATGGTTGCATATGTTCAAACGCAAGAAATTCAAACAAATAATAATATTATTATTATGTTAATTATTTATTGAATAAGTGATTAACGCTATGCATTCACAAGACTAATTTTCATATTTATATAATAGCATAAATTCTTTTGTAGTTATTCATTTATTATTTATTATTTTGTAATATTTTCATGCTATCATATTTGATTATTTCAGTGAGACCAGAGGTCTTTCACACGGTAAAAATTTTTTATATTTAAATAAACATTACATTTTTGTGCTATAAGTTCTCATTTTGTTTCTGTGTTTGGTTTCACTTGGGAGGTGAAATCTCGTTAATCTATTCATGCGCGTCGTATCATTCTCGCGTTTTCGAAAATCAATTTCAACCAAAACCTAATTTATTCAAAGTCTCAATATAAAAGTATTAAATATGAACTTTTGTTAAGAAATTCTTATTGGCTGGTGATGTAAAACCCACGCAAATTAAGAGACATATGTATAAACACAGATATTTGTTGGGTCCATTTTAACTCTTGGTATTTCAATGTAAATCTATCAAATTCTGGATTTTTTTTCAAGTGGTTATTTAGTATAGGCGCAACTAGAAAAAAACTAGAAGAGCTATGTTTTACCAAAATCACCCCCCCCAATTCTTAAATTATTAGTTTTTATGAAAAAAAGGGTTCTATACACAAATCATTTTACAATAAGGGCTACAAAGGTCTTTTAACAACTCTCATTTATGCAAAAATGTCACTTTTTGTAGCAAATCTGTAACTTGACGGACGATCGCAGAAAGTCTGGCAATACAGATGAACTATGAAAGACATGTCAATTTTTCAAAACTCCAATAAGTAATAATAAATTAAAATTAGTGACTTTTATGACTAAAAATACAGTTTTACTTTATTGCCGACATCGGCGGCAAACGAAAACTTAGTGTGCCGGAAAGTCTTTACCAGTCACCCAATTACAGAATAATAAAATACTACAAAAATTACGACGACATTTGGGAACTAAAATTAACTCTGGTGACAACTCTGCAAGTCATTATCAAATCTACTTTAATATTGTGTTGAATTAAGTTTTTCTCTTATAACTTTATCATACATTCCACTCAAAACTATGACATAAACAGGAAATTATTATCAAGCTATAAAAAATTTGTTATGTTTATCTGTGTTACATTACTTTAGTAAACGACTGCGTCAACAGTTTTTAAGAAAATGCGTTAATTTTTTGAAAAATGTCACAACTCAAACTCAAAGTAGGTTTCATTTTTTATTTTTCGTATGTAGGTTTGGTTATGAAAAAGATAACATTGTGTGAAATATTTTGTTCTGTATCTCTAAAATCTAAGGTGACCCTAGCCTAAAGTAGAAGCAGAAGTAGAAAATTTAGTTACTTTCAAAATTTTACCTTATTTTTATAGAAATAAAATGTAACTTTACAAATAAAAATAATACTTTTGAGTTAAGACTATTAACAATATTAATTACTTTTCAAGGTAAAACAGACCATCACATTTATAAAATGTGTTGTTTTACTGGAATCACAAAGATACGTCTTCTCAACTTGAAAGTGACACTTTTCTACTAATGCAACAAACAAAAGCTATCTAAATACTTGTTACTTTCTATGGCGATTACTATTACAAATAAGAATAAGGTTTACTTTTGTACAGTTGTGCATCTTCACATCAAAATTGACAAATTTTGAGTTATGTCACTTTTCATTATGACGTGTAATATTTAGAATTTAATACAAAATTATTATTTTAATTTAAATTCAATATTATTATTTTTATTATTTATTTAGCTTTTAGCTCGGCTTAGCTCAAAAAACTCAAATTAATTTAATTGTTCCTAAAAAATAAAAGTCACTATGTGTGAGTTACACGCACAATAAAAAAAACTCTTGTAGAGATCAACCGACTTTCATAAAATATAAACGATAAATTTTGTGCATAAAGCAGTGAAATCAATATTAACCAACACCTCCGTTATAGGATTTGAACTCATACAATGTAATTCAAAATCAACACCTTTCTGCCGTTTAAAAATGCAAACAGGAAAAACTCTTATAATAAAAAAATATTTGTTTGGTACTTTATTTTCTTCTAATTCTGATCCAAAATTCCATTGGTACGCCATTTCAAATTTTCATCATTAAAAAAAAAAACAACTAATGCAAAATTAATTACATCTAATCCAATCTTGTAGTGAACTCGATAAATTTTTCTCGCCAAAACGGAATTTATTTGACTCGCAAAAGCAATCTGGAGCTTTCAATATTTTAGACTTGATGTTCCAAAATTAAATACTTTTTTACCAAAATTTTCCACGTTTCTATTTCCAGAAAAATTAAAATTGTACCTGTGTTCCAGAATTTAAACACTTTCCACACTTGGATTACACATTCGGGATAATTAACTCAATCCAAAACCGCCAAAATTAGTCCAAACTGAACACTTGGAAAATAACACAGAAGTAACCCAAGATGGACTTCTGCCATTTTTGCAATGAAGTCCACTTCTTCCGACTCTTCTGCCAAACTTCTAAATCAAAATTTTTCTAACACTTTTCACCAACTTTAAAAATTCAAATTTTTTACCTTTTCCTTAAGGTTTTCCTTAAGGTTGATTATTAAAATACTTGTAAAGAGCACAAGTGCCTTGTTATAAAACGAGTGTTGCTGCTGCCTCTTCACAACAGAAGCAAAATTGAAAAAAAACATAAATGTACAATTTTTCTAAATGAATTAATCTTTTATCAAAAATAACCAAAATTTCAAAAATCGAAAATTGATGCTCATGATTCTTTTTATCATCAGCTATATCACAATATCACAATATTACAATATTATATTTTATAATCTTCTTCTTCTTCAAACTTCCTGGATTCCGGCATCCATCGTTTCCTCGGTCGCCCAACATCTCTTTTTCCTTTCTTTTTTATATTTTATAATAATTAATTTAATTATTTACTCGGCAATATTATTTTTAAATATTTTTGTACAAGGTGATCGACCTTAAACCCTCCATCATTATATTTGTTTTTTTTACACTCTTGCTTCCCATTACAACGCATGAAATTGAAAAAAATATCAATTTAATTTTTTCCATTGAATCAAAATATCAATAACACTACTCAACAAAAAAATGATTTTTTCTTGTCCTAGAGTTTATTTTATGATTTTTCTATTCATCATGCTCCAAAAGGAAGGAAAAATATCCATATCCCCTCTCAAGTTCGCTTTTGTAGTTTTAATACTAATAATATCAATGATGCAAATTTTTGAGTTTTTATAGAAACAGTAACTAATTTTGGTATATTTAAACACACCGAAAATAAAAGAAAGAGATTTTTACATTCATACGGTACCTCCAGATGGCGCTTAAGTCGCAAACAACCCTAAAGTGTTTTGTACAGATCTCAAAAAGGTGCAAATATCATCGAAAAAGTATAAACATGATGCTGGTGCATTTTGTTATATATGTGGCAAATTTATTAAAGTACGAGATATAAAATGTAATTGAACAACAGTGAGGAGCTTTGTGAAGCCCATGAAACATACTTTGACTGCCCTATTTGAAATTTAGATAAGCCATGTGGAGCCCACATGTAAAGAATTTTCAAAATTTCTTACTAATGCAAAAAAAAAGTTGGCTTACTTTCAAAGTAGTAGTCTTTGGATTTTTAGGAAATAACAAAGCCAAAAATTACCAAGAATTAGTTAAAAATATTTTAAGAAATTTCAAAGCTATGGATTTTAGGCATGGACCTCTTAAAATAAGAGGTCAGTGGTTGAAGGATGTCTCTGAAAGTGCGTATGCTACAGGCTCATTTAGATAAATTTAAGAACAAGATGGGAGCCAGAAGGCTTGGATAGGGGGGGGGGGGGGCCTTCAGAAAAATTAAGCATTATTATATAAAAAGCTAAAATTACTGAAAAAAAAGTATTTTTTGTATTTTCTTTTTTAATCAATAGAATTGCCCCTTCTTGAAAAAGTTGCTGAATCCGCCCCTGCATGGGAGTGTATTCAAAAGATTTAGAAGAACAAGGAGAACGTTTTCATCAAAACGTTATAAACTTCAAACGCCGTTATCAAGGCCAACATGATGAAAATATGCTGAAAGAATATATTTGAGGTTTAATAAAAAAAACTACTCATTAATATAAAAGAAAGAGTAACAGGGTCCACTTTTAAAATTTTTTTTATTATTTTGTAAGGTAATTTAATAGTTACATCTAATAAAAGTAATATACAAATAAATTTAATTTGGTTTAAAAAATAAAGAAAATTAAAATCATACATTTTTTAAGATATCTTCCAAACGTTCTCCTGGCTACAAAAGCAAACTTTTTTTTGAAATATAAATTTTTTTTGGATGACTGTCGATAAACCTATCGTAATTTATGCTTTAATTGGAAAGGCAAAATTTTTGTTGACTTGTGTAATCAATTAAGGGCCAGTTGTATAAAAGAGGATCATCCTTGACCATGGATCAAGCTCCAATTTAAACCAATCAGTACAGTTAAAATTTTATTTTAAGTTTTCGATTGGTTTAAATTGAAGCTTGATCCATGGTCAAGGATGATCCTCTTTTATACAACTGACCCTAAGGCCCGGTATTTCAGTGGGCAGTTAAGCTTTCGCTTACGAAAGCGTTTGCTTAACTTAAGCGTTTGGTTATCTTCAGTTTGGTATTTCAGTACTTTTTCTAATTGGGTTTAGCTAAACTTAAGTTAAACTTGTACTAATGTATGTTGGTAATAGTAAATGACATTTTTATTGGATTTCTGATGGTGAGCATGCGCAGAATGATTGTTTGACTCATGTTTGATTTTATTAACCTCAAATTTTTAGAAATTGCTTTATTTGGTTTTTATTTACGAAAATAAAAATGTCTGCAATAATAATGCCCAAATTGAAAAAGGCAAAGGTAAAAATAAACAAAAAATTTTAACATGATTTGATCGTGATTTTATTTTAAACGCTGTCATTTGTCAAAAAATACCTTTAGGTGAAAGTGTTTGCAGTTCTGATTGGATTTCCGTAAAATTTTAGGTAAACGAAGTTTAAACGGTCGAGTTATTACGATTCCGTAATCTTTTAGTTAAACTATCGTTTAGCGTTAAACGGGAACTGAAATACTCAAAAAATGCACTGGTTGAGTTTAAACTTGAGATTAGCTTAAGCGAAAGCTTAACTGCCCACTGAAATACCGGGCCTAAGAGATTTTTTCTCTGCTTATTACCAACCCAACCATTAAAAACAAATATTAATTGTTTTGTTTGGAATCTATTACCATTGTTTTTTTTTGAAAATAAATTGCCAAGTTACTTTTGGCGTTGATTGAAGAAATTTTTTTTTTCAATCAACGCTTTTGGTTTAGAAGGAACTTAAACTCAATTTTTAACAGTTTAAATATAGAAACCAGGTCGGCTTTTTAAAATGCATTTATTTTAATTCTACGTTTTTAGCAAGAACAAAATATTCAATACTGGATATCTTTAGACGCGGAAAATATAATAAAAAAATGAGAGTGACTGACAGACAACGCACAGCCTAATCCGGTAGGTCAGAAGCGTGAAATTTGACACATGAGTTCTTTATATTACGTAGGTGAGCACTAAGGACGGTTTTTATGGAAATCCTATCCAAAACGGATTTTCCTATCAACTAATTAGTGACCCGCATTAATAGATTAACGAGATTTTTATGAACGCGTGAAGCTGAAGGTTGAAAAAAAAATAATAAAGATTAAATATTTTTTCGTTATTTCAGGTTATAAATGACCCCTTTATGTATCTGTTTTGAGCCCTATAAAAGGGGTCTTTTCTCAAAAGGTCACCTCAAGGGGGACCAACCTGACCATAAAACTAAGTTTTATAAGGTCCTAGGACCTATAAAACTTAACTTTATAAGGTCCTAGGATTTATAAAAACAGTCCTTGTTGAGATACCTGCCCGAACGATTAGTCCGTTCGGGTGAACTCCTGTTTTTCGCTTATGTTGTCAATAACTTGACTAACAACTTGCGATCTTCACGCCATCTATCGATAGTTATATCAGAGCAAACAAATCGTGAATTTTGTGGGATATTATCCCCAAAATAACGAAATTACGACACCTTTAGTTAAAAAATTGGCAATTAAATTAAGTGTTACTTTATATTTATTTACAAAATCATAGATTTAGATAAAATCCGACAAATTCGAGATTTTATTGCAATAATTGCATAACGTGACCCATCCGTCCGTTATTTCAACGTGCTGTCCGTCAGACCAAATTGTCCGTCGTTCGGAAATTTCAAAAGAAAATCAACCTTTTTCGCTCCAAAGAGACAAACATTGATCAACGACTTGCAAGCTTCACGCCATCTATCGATTGTTATTTTAGAGCGATTATATAAAATCGCGAATTTTGTAGGATATTTTTCCTGAAATAACGAAAAATTGTTCATATCACTCGGGCGATAAGGGTTTTCATCCTTCGGTCGATTATTCACTCGCCGCTGCGCGGCTCGTTTCATAAACTTTCGCCCGGCGGATGAAAAGATCCCCTTTATCGCCCTTGTGATATAAACTACTATTAAAGAAATATTATGTTTTGTACATGGTATTCATAGAACACAATCGTAAATGGCAGTTTGTTTTTAACATTTTTTATTACAATTTGAGTAGTATTATCATTATAACTTCTATTCTTTTTATGTTTGTATGTTCCAAACTTTGCTTTTTATATCCTTACTAATAATGTTCAATACGTCAAACTGGTTGCATATATTTCCGTTAAAATTTTTCATTTTAGACAAGGTATCAGGTATCCAGCATTCGGCACAAGTTTCGCTGTAATTAACAGTTATTTTGTTTGATTTAATTTGCGGCTTTTAATATAAAATAAATGTGATTTCCTAGTTAAGGCGCCTCTCTCGTAGTAATGCAGTGTCTTGAACAATTTAAGATTGAGCTGCTAATAATAATTTTTTTTTAATGATTCAATAAGAATTAATAAGGTAAAACATAGAAGTATTTTGGTAAAAACTTAAAATTTTTAATTTAAATTCTATTTTGAAGCAGTTTCAATTACGACATTATTGTTGCACAATTAATTTCAAAATTTTAAGCCTTTACCAAAATAGTTTCTTGTATTTTGTATATTTACGATTTAATCATAAGGTGTCAAAAACTGAAATAATTTTATGATGAGTACATAAATATTAACAAATGTCAAAAGCCTCAAAAACAATTTTCGAAAGAGTCCTTAAATTTGGGATTACGCCACCTATGTTTGAAATGTGCGTACGAAATGTAATCGTAAATGAGAAACCTACTGTTTAACGTAGTCTCCAATCACTGCCTTCTATACTTACAGGCCTTGAACATGCAAATGTTCGTGAGACCGCAAGTTGACCTTCAACTATAGTTGTTTTACATCCAGTAGTAGCTTGTTAAACTAGCCTTCAGATGTGCCTGTAGCCCGATTTATTATAAATCGAGCATATCAAACACGCGGCCCGCTTACAAGTTTTCTGCGGCCCGCCGGCTCTCAGCTCAACAAATTCAATCAAATTAAACGTTGACAAGTTTCTTCAAAAAAATTATATGATAAATTTATGCAGTTTTTTTGTTAATGCGGCCCGCGGCTTGTGTGCAATACTTGATGTGGCCCTTGGTAGTAAACTAGTTTAACATATCTGTTATAAATGGTAGCAAATGGAAGCAAAGAGACTTTGTCATACCTAGGTTCAAACCTGGTACCTCACATCTGCACTGCTTGTATCCGTTAAGTGCAAGGCAATGACCGTCTCATATTGGTACATAATTTGTTACCTTTTACTTTTTTAAATAAAAAAGTCATGTTTTGTGTCACATCAAACAATTTTTTTACGTAATATTTGACTGCAATGTAAATAATTACGAATTTGAAGCGTAAGGTAAGGTATATTAGTAGGTAGGGCTTCCGATTTTAAGTTTAAACAATAATAGTTCTTTGAAGAAAACTTTTTACTATTCTATTCTTGTGGAAAGTGTTCTAAAAATTTTATTATTTAAATGTACAAGTCGTTTTATTATATTCTGTTAATTAATAACAGAAAACTTAAAAATAATTTGTTTCAAACTATTAAAATTTTAACAAAAAAGAGAAAATTATATACACTTTCATAAATCCAAAAATTGTTTTTATTAGTTGTATCTATCTGTGTTTATATTGCAATAAAAGTACTTTTTTATAACAATAATTTATTTTTTTTGATAATAAAATTGCACAATTATCAAATCTATTTATTAATTTAAAATAAAAAACAATTTGTTTTTTAAACATTTTCAAAGTAGGACCAACAAGTGCTGTCAAAGCGACGATGACAAATGTATGTTCACGGCTTGTAAGTATAGGAGGCAGTGCTCCAATCTATTAAAGTTGTAATACACTTCATTTTGAGAAGCGGATTTTTGATGTTTTAAGATCAAATTTTGATTTCTCTGAAGATCTGATTTTAAGATGTTCTAGTAGCCTCAAAAATGTCAATGTTAACAAATATTCTCAGTATGAATCGATGGTGATTCTATGCGTCATCAAAATACAAGACCGAAGCTATGTAAAGCGACGTTCATAATAAAAAGTGGAGTTTTGCTTTGCTTTACTAGAAAGCTGGCAAGCGCCAATCAAAATAAACAATTTTTAAATCATAGAAAAAGAATAGAAGAAAATACTACTTCAATCTAATTGGTGATTGCCAGCTTTCTACCAAAACAAGAATCAAGGCAATTGCTTCACTTCATTGTTAACGCCGCTTAACTTTGGATAGCAAATAAGAGATTACTGTTGTACAAGAAATTAAAACAGGCAAATAATTATAGTAAAAATGAAAAATTGAAAAAACACAAATATTTACAAAAATATGGTATTTACAAGACTTCTCGAGATAAATTTTTGCCCGGGTCAAGTGTCGGCGTACTACTAACTAAGATTAAGACACTAAATTATCATCAAAAACCAAGTTTTATTTTTTGTTTTAATTTAATTTTTTTGAGAAATATTTTTGCAAAATATAAAATGTCACGAATTTTTGCTTTCAAAATTTAAAATGATTCTTCATCATTAGAACGTTTAAAAAATATCTTCTTAATTCATGTTATAAAATTCATAATGAAAAAGTAATTTTCAGTCACAAAATAGTGCATTAAGGGGTGCACATGAGTACGAGAGCGAATATTGGAATTTTATCCGATTTTTGGTCACCACTGATGCTCACGAAGGGATTAACAAGATTCCCGCTACCAATCATCTGCATTGACTAGAATCTAACCTTAATCTCCAAGCATTACAGTTAGGTTTAAAATTATTTCCTAAGTCGGTTTACCGAAATTTTGTCGTGAAAGGAAAAAAGAATACAATTAATAACCTAAAAATCCAGTCAAGGTAAAACAAAGGGATGTGAAACTCACAGTTTTCTCTAAAAAAGCTTGGAAAATGACAATTGAAATAGCACAATAAAAGGTCCGAAACGTCGGCAATACAGAATTTGTTTTTTTGATTCGTATTTTAACTAAATTCGACTATTATTTTAGATTAATTCCATTCAAAAACGTTTGAAATATTGTTCAACTTTCTTTTTTTTTTTAATAAATTTGTGATCAGTCAGTGAGCGGCAGGTAGAGTTAATCTATTCATGCGCGTCCATGTTTTCTTTCAGTTTCAAAGGTAGAAAAAAAACCGGGGTTAAAGTTCCCCACCTTACGGTACTTGCATCAATATCTAGAAACCGTATTTTTATTTCAAGTTGATAATCTTTCGAAATCGAGATCAAGACTCAATGCAGTGGCACCTTTATTTGTTATATTTTGAAACTTGTGTAGTTATAAGAAATTTTGCTTATTATAACCATTCTGAGTTATACATTTAATATGTTTATTGTTATTTCAAACATGACACATATAGGCATGCTGAAGTCCAGGTGAGAGAATTGACCATCAATATGTCAAAACCAGGTATATTTCACGGTTAAAGTCACTCATCATAAGAAAAGGCTCAAATGCATTTTGAAATGTTAAATATCTTATATTGGTCTATTATTGACTTCATTTCACAACTAAAAGAGGGTTTTAATGCAGTTGCATGACATTTTTTACCATCCATATAACTTCCAATTGAACTTTTCTTTTCAAAACATTTGACTACTTTTATTTCCATTGTTACCACAGTAAACTCTGGCAGTCCAAAAAAGCTGCATCTAGTAATCCATTTTTTTGCGAAATCAAACAAAAAACAATATATAAATAATTAATTTATCCATTTAGTAACTCATGTCATAATTTGTGCGAATTCATTTAAAATTAAACTGTTTTTATGGGGTTTTTAGGGATTGATGTTTGTTTATCAAAATGTATGTTCATTGGAAAGCACTAATTGGGTTAGGGATCACATTATGGACTTCGCTGTGCTTGTTCGATTATTACTACATCAATCCTGAAACAAAAACCTTTTATTATGCTGAGGAAGGTAAGCGAAATTTAAAGATGATGAATGATACAAAAATATGATTTGACCTGATGCAGACAGAATAAAATGGGCGGAAGAAGATTACGATAGTTTGTACACCTCCAACAACGGTTATGGATTTGGATTTACCTTTTTATTATGGAATATTTTAACCTTTCTAACGACAATTGTTATATGCTTCTCCCTTAAATTAGCTATCTTAGCTGTTTCTAATCTGAGAGAAAAATTGCGATGGTATGTGAGTTTAAAATTTACTCGATGGTCTCGATGGCTTCTTGATAGAAGGTTAAAAGATTGAGTTGCTTTTTATTTATAACCATAAATCTATGATTTTATATCAGGGCCGGCTTGTACAGATGTTGCTGAGTGAGGACACCTTACAAAATTCTTGGTAAGGCCGACCCTGATCCTTTTTATTTCTTCAATTCAATTTATGAAAAAACCATTTGAAAACTTTTAAAGGTTAACGTGGAATCCGAACCTTAACTTCATTGATGTGTTTTTCCTGAAATGCGTTTAAAATTTACATATTGCGACAATAATTTGAACGATTTCTGTTTTAGCGAAAAAAATATACTGGAAACAAAGAATTTATTCGAAACAGAATACAGTAAATCTACTGTAAGTCTAAGCAGTAAGATTCCAGTTCTTTCAAAGTCATCTCTTCACACAGCGATCGACTACAGCAGCGAAAAGGATAAGGAAATGATTGAAAGTTGCGTTAGTTTATTGAGCGCTTCCACCACAAGTATGGAAGGAAGCCTTGAACCACCTATCAAGGTAACATTTTTATGCAGTTAAGTTCTCTATTGAAAAAATAATCTTTAGAATGAAATGTGTTCTCGTATAGAAAAGCAGGTCGAAAAGCGTTGCGCAAAGTTGCGCGACGAAATGATAATTCAACAATCTAACTCGTTAAAAGAGCATTCAGCGTTATCGAGAAGATTGGAACACGTGGCTAGAGAAAAACGAGATTTGTGTAGACAGTTAATTATTTTGCAAAAGGAAAATCGCTCTGCCAAGCAACAGCTTGAAGAATTGATAGACGAGAAGGAGCTGCTTCTGAAAAGGTTGCATTGCGCGTCCAAGGAATTTAGAGATAATACTAAATCCAGGAAACTTGCACTTGCTAAATTGGAAGAGGCTGAAATTATAATTACCGAACTAAAACAACAGTTAAAGTTGGCAACCTCCGAGAAGGAAGTTTTGGAAGAAAAGATTAAAATTCTTGACAATAAACAAAGCTGCTTAGGAGCACTTATGTCAAAAACCGACAGCAGCCACGAAACATTAAACACCATGTCAAAAAGTTGCCCAGATTCCAGGGCAAGTTTGCCCATGTTCAGAGTAAGCGTGCTAAAAGAAATTTGGGTAAAAAGTTTTTAATCAATTTGTTGTAGAACCTAAGCCTCGAGAATGTCGTTGAAACGCAAGATGAAGTACAAAAGGTTGAGAAGCGGTTAATAAAATTGGAGGAAAGTTTAAACAATTTGAAGTTAATTAAGAAACCTAAAAATGACGATACATTAATATTCGATTCCACTACAAACGTAAGTATTTTGGAATTTTTGGCTTTTTTCTTCTCTATACAATTTTGTGAGACATCTTGGTTATGAATCTTTAACTATGTCTACACCCAAGACTTTGTACCCAAAATAAATTGTTACTTTTCCCCCAAATGAAACTGCCAAATTTTTCTGTAAATTTAAAATTGGGATTTATGAGTAATCCTCACTTTGATTCGTTTTCAATCAAGCACTCCTTTTTTCAAGAGCTTGATCAGCTAACAAAAAAGACCCAATTTGATCACTGTCAAAATTTAGGCCTGTTTTAAAGAATCCGCAGATTTTGTCTTATTGGAATTCAAATAAAAAATACCATTTTTTGTGATAAAATAGTGTAATCCAAATAATATTTTTACTCTTAGCAAACTTGCTCGGAAACTTCCGATTTCGACTTATTCCCAAAGGACTGTCCAAAAAAATCAAAAAGTTTAGAGCTCCCTTTGCTGGAATCCGAAAACAAAAAGGATGAAACATTCCCAACAAGAGATGATAACTTGACGGATGAACAAAGGCGCAAAACATTGGATCCCATCGAGTCGTCTGGAGATGAAGGTTACGCGACTATTAGAAACGCCGATCATTTGATGGATTACACAATCGAAGATTCTTTTGAAAGGGTAAAATTGGTAATGTCCATAAGACTTTTTTTATTTTTCAGTTTTTAGGTTGGAAGTATTTTAAATTACATAAAGTGCGCGTCTAAAACTCCTCGAAATAAACTTGAAGTTAATAATTATTCGGACGATACTCCGGGTAACGACTTTAGTACGACTAACGAAGAAGGAGAAGAAACGGACTGTTGGAGTAGTTCCACCAAAGGCATCGTTAGCAAGTCGCCAGCTTTTCAGAAATTTTTACGAAACATGGATCATTCGGATTGTAATGAACACAAAATTATTGCAATGACTCGCGTATTTTAAAAGCAGCGCTTAAGAATTATTTTAAAATTGTAAATGTGTATTGTTCTGAACAAGTAAATTTTGAAATGAGATTTTCCAAATATTGACTATGAATTGAACAGCTGCCACCTGTCTTAAGTTAAAAATTGACTTTTAAATATAGTACGATGGTTATTATGAAAAAGAAGCATAGTAAATTGTGAAGTTCATTTTTACGCGCTTTCTTTAAGTTTGAATTGCAAGTGCAAGAGGGTGGGCTTTAGGTACTCGATTTTAGTGAATGAAACTTCAGGCAAAAATACGGTCATTGTTGTCAGTATTTTGAAACGGTATGGTTTACTTGTTCCAGGCAGGAAGTGGCCTATTATTGACTGTATTCAAAATACTATGAATTACATTTAAGAATGTGAAACGAACTTACCCGCTTTTTTTTATTTAATCTTATGTATACTTAGAACTACAAAAAAAACAACACATTGAAAATATTTTAAGCAAATTTTTTAATAAAAATAGTAAAATTTCAGCATCATTTTGGCTTTTATTTCTGATTGATTCTAATATCGGCCCGTAACCTTGCATTTTTACTGTTTGAATTTTTACAAAACCGGTGCCATTTTAAAGACCACTTCGATTTAAAGTCTTGAGCAAATAAAATCGGTTCCCGATGAATCAAACTCCAAAGACTCACAATCCAAAATCACCAATTGTACAAAAACTTTCATGTTTTTGGGGACCACAAGGTGTTCTTAGCTACAAGATATATATCAAAAAGTATACCGACAAAATAAGTCGTCAGGTGCAAATGTGCCGAAAGTGTTTTGAAATATTCATTGAAGAGTAAGCTAATTCTTTTCCAGTCGAATTGATCTGTTCAAAACGGTGTGAAGCTTAAGGATTATACGTATCATCTTTATGTAATCTTTCCTAGATACTGTAGAAGGTGTGAAAGGGTGATTATAATATGCCAATCAAAATTCAAAACTTTAAGATGGATGTTAAAAATACAAAAAGTATTTGGGTGCGGTAAATTTTAAACGAATAAATTTGTCTAGTTTTTGAAATTCTACTTTTAAAAAATTATTTCATAGAATAAATTAACAAAATTAGAAATAGAACTGTGAACTGAAAAATTGGGAAATAAGGAAAAAAAGACAAAATTACTCGTGGTATGATTTATTCCTTCGTAATGGTCTTGTGGAAATTTTATATCTTATGGACGTCAGTGGAGGTTATGTGGAGAAGAGCCTAAAATTCCAAAATCGAAAACTTAGAGTTTAAAAGGCTCAGAAAAAGAAGAAGAAAAATCTTACAAATACTCCAAATTTGGTACTGCTTTCAGTAGAAGTAGTACAGGGTGGGGCAGAGAAAAGAGTGATTTTTAAAAGGCTGTTAAAAAGTGTCATCAATTTTTCCAAATTGTAAATTTACAACCTTATACTACACAAAAAAAAGCATTCAGAAAATTAAGTAAATGTAACTAAGGTTTAAAAATAACTCCAGTAAGATCACGATGAAAACCTTAAAAACATCCAGTCACCAAATTTCGGGTAAATCCGGTAATTTTGGATATTGGAACATAACATTAAAACCGCCATTTTGTTTTATTCGGCAACCTCTAAAACCTTATAGTAAGTTTCATCAAACTTTTGATCAACTGTTTGACCAAGTTAACAGCTGATCAAGAGTTTTATGAAACTTGTTATTAGTATACCAAATTTCGGCTATATCTGATAGTTTTTAAATACATAGGTTCACCATATTGGATCAACCATTTTGTGTTTTTCAATTTTCTATTCGTAGTCAGCGACTTCTAAAACCTAGTATACGAAATATCGGGTAAATCTGAGAGTTATATTAAATACATAGGTCTGTCATATTAAATCCTCCATTTTGTTTTTTTTTTTTTTTGACTATTAATTTGTAATCATTAATCAGCAACCTCTAAAACCTTAGTACTTATGTCAAATTTCATTCAAATTCAACAACGCCTTCATATTATGACCAGGTTTTTGGGATTTTAAACCACTGTACGCCATTTTGGTTAGCTTTGCAAAGCTTCTCAGCGTTTAATAAACTTAATTATAAGCGTGTGCCTGCTATAAGAGGTTATAGAAAAGCTATAAGAAAAATGCGCAATTTGGACGGGCTAAAAACAGGAATCTAGGCCAGAGGACCTAGATTCAATTCCCAATTTAATTACAAAATTTAACTTACTTCATTTTGACCCTTTTTTCTCTGGGAAGGCAATGGCAAACCACTGGAGATTGAGGGTTATAGATTTATCAAATAACCGCAATAAAATTTGTTATTTAAATCTTACTAAAAATAATCTAACAGAATGGATGATCAATTGATAATCAATATAAAATATTTCGTGAAGGCCATAGTTGTTCGACCTACTGCCTCCTTTTGGGAAACTAAAAAATCAGATACGTGCGTCAATTTCGCATGTCGCAAATTCGATTTAGATTGGTAAATTTTTTTGGTTAGCAAGAAATAAATGAATTAATCAGACGCGCTTCTATAAATGAAACGAAAATGGTAGAAGATTTCTAGTGAATTATAGTTGAGGAACGAGTTGTTTTAATCTACAAAGTATACCTACTCGTAAATACCCCCATTGCAATGGCAGCATAATTCAAAAAATTATAATTTGAATTATTGTTGTCTACGCATTTTGTAATATAAGAAGTAAAGAAGTGAAACTAAACCCTTCCAAAAATCACTTTTTTTAAACCCTATTCATAAGTTAATTTGTTCAATTTCTCGCTCACATTTACTCCAAGCAACATGCGTCACCCGGTCAATCGCGCCTAACGATTTGACGTGGCTTTTATTTAGTTCAGTTTGATTTATATTTTTCTGATTTTATGACTTTTTTTTAATTATCTTTTCTTTACCCTAGTTCATAATCTAACGTGAATTCTTCTTTTACATTTGCTCCGAGCCACATGCGTCGAATTATAACTAGTAATGTTGATTCGGGACGTAATGTATAAAAAAAATAAATGTGGTACTGCATTGACATCCCGTTCCGCGCAAGAATGAATTGACATTCCGTTTTGCACAAGACTGAACCGACATCTTGTTTTGCGTGGGACTCAATATTCTGCTGGACAGCGCCGGACTGGATTGTATTTTTTCCATTTTGAACTATTCTTTAATATATCCAATACAACTCAAAATAGAAAAACCAAAAAATCAAATTAAGAAGCAACAATTTTTTTAAATAAAATTTTTAAAATTAAGCAAGGGTAAGTGCAAAGTGACATACTCAATATAATTTGTTTAGATAATTTAATATGATTTGTTTGATGTTTGAATCTGCATTGCAAAGGCTTTATTAATTTCAAATTTTTCAGGTCTGACTCTCAAGCAGTTTTTGGGATATTTAATGTTGGATTAAATAAATGTTCAAATAAACTTACAATTTTTTATATTTTTGAGTTGAAGATCTCTAAATTTTACAGCCTAGCTGTAGACAAAATAAACACCCGCTTTAAATAGAAAGGATTCTCCAATTAGATTTTTGATACATAATATGTCAAGCCGTTTTCGAGATATGTTCATTTTATCAGCAAAATCAAAATTTATTTTGGAACTTATCGATTCTAAATTTTGTATTTGATTCGTGGCTCTAAAATTATAAAAATGGGTTGAAACCTATGCGGTGGAAATAAGGAAGAAGGGTAAAGTAACACCATAAAATTTGTATGTCATTTTACTAATACATTGTGCCATTATGTCCCGAATTTTAAAAAGTAGTTAATTTCCTTGTAAAATTTATTAATAATTCTTACATTTTAGTGAAAAAGCTAAAGTGGCCACTATGTCGTTTTACCCGGGTATGTCATTTTCGGTACACGTCGTTTCGGCGACCGCAGTTCGGCGAAAGCGATTCGGCACCGTATATACGGCGACGGTCAATTCGGCGACCCGATGTTCGGCTATGTTAGTTTCGGCGATTTCAATTCGGCACCGGCATTTCAGCGATTCCCATTCGGCGACAGAAAATTCGACTACGTCAATTCTACTAAAAACAATGATTTTTTAAAGTCGTTTCACGACAATACGTATGATAGCTCTACAGGCCTAGAAAGCCTTTGGCTTCATTCCTTGCCTACCTAACCTGTCTTGTAAACTCTCGTGTGTGACGCAGCCGTATCAACGACAATGACGTCGACACAAATGTCAGGGATCACCACAGAGTGTGGATACTCACCGGAAGGCTAAGCCAAGAAATTCTGTGCAATCCGCGATTTGAACCCAGAATTTCCGTTCTATACTCAACCAGCGATCACATCACTCCCCTGCTGTGGCTATGATATTCTATAATACTAATCACATATATAAAAGACCAGCACGCTGCTGCTGCTGCTCCAGCGTGTCATTTTTCACTCTCATTGGTTGTTGTCTTTTCAACTGTGATTTCAGGCGTTTCAGGCCCGTAGCCAGGAGGAAAGCACCTTGGGGCACGTGCCCCCCCCCCTCCCAAAATGTTCAGAAAAATTTTTTTTAAAGTAAAGGAAAATTTGTTTAAATAATAAAAATTCTCGGAAGGAGAACCACCAAAAATTTAAATTTTTTAAGTGCCCTCCCCCCCAAATTAAATCCTAGCTACAGGCCTGCCGCGGTTGAACCAGCTATATTAATTAAATGATCCAATTTTTTACCAATTTAAAATCACCTCTCCTGGCATCGAGTTGCATACAAAGTAAGTTTCAACTGGGGTACTTATGCAGGGTCGCCCTTTGAAAACGAAACAGACGGGATTGTGGCCAGCAGAATTTTTTTCTTAAGAAATACAAAAACACGTCAATTTTATCATTGAGGGGGACAACTTTTGCGACTAATGTTACTTCCGTATTGTTTCATCCCTTTGAGTTGCGATGACAACCCCTAAAATGATAATAGGGATGATATGGCAAGTAACACCTTATTTGAAAGGTCTTGCTTCCCTGAATTCAGTTCTATAATTTTTTTAAAGTTTTATCAATTATTCAACAACAAATTGAAGCTGCAAAAATCCGAAATAAATCCGATATTTCAAGACATTTAAGAATAAAAGAAGAAAAACGCTTGGACAGGTCTGTTTCGTTTTCAAAGGGCCACCCTGTATATAAATTTTATCTCGGTTAATCCAAAGATTATCCATTAAGAAAATTTAATATTCGACTTTGGTTGTTGTCGTTGGTTTTTAGCAACTTAAAATCTACACCCTTGGGATCGAGTTACACACAAAACGAGTTTCCAACGTTGAGGACGTTTGAACGTGAACAATTAAAATTGTCAGTATTAGGGATTTATTTTTTTTAATGAAGATTGTAAAACAAGAAATTCATCGGTTGAGCTTATGTTAGTGGTGGTGTTTGAAAACCATTTTTTTTTTAATTAATACCGCTAAAATAGAGATCCACCGGCTAGCTACCCGGCCTTGGACGGGCTTTTCAACTAGTAGAATTATAATTGGTTACTTTTGGCAAAATTCGAGAATCAGCCGCTTGGTACCGCGGCCTTTTTTAGGAGGTGCATGTCCGGCTACGTTCGTATTCTGTGTCGAAAGTTTTTTGAATTCGTCTTAATTTGGAAGAATAAATTAAATAAACCAAAAGTATATCTCCCGTCGCCGATTCGACGTTGTCGAATTTACTGTCGCCGAATCGACGTAGTCGAATTTACTGTCGCCGAATTGGAATCGCCGAAACTAACAGGGCCGAATATCGGGTCGCCGAATTGCCTGTCGCCGAATCACAATCACCGAAATGACGGTGCCGTACTGGAATCGCCGAAATGACGGTGTCCGTGTCATTTTATGCCCGGTTTATTAGTTGTTTTAAAATTGATATTGACATTTCAAATGTCGTAGTTTTAGCGTAAATTTCAATTTTCTATTTCGGTTTCTATAAATTCCATGCCAAATACCATTACGTGATTGGCTTTTTTTGGATTCATTCATTTTATTCTGCTAGATTTTTTGTTTGCTTTTTCATTACTTTTGCAAAGTAATAATAATATTTACACCTGGTTAAGAAAATCATTTTCTTAACTAATAATTTTAAATTCTGAATAAAAAAACCAACTTATCGAGATTGAAAGCATTGAAGAGTGAAATGCGACAAGCATGCAGTTGCTTTTAAAATGCATAAAAAGTTAAAAAAATCTTCAACCGGGTGCATTCATACAAGTTTTTTTTATTTACTTAAGAAGCTTCTTCACATCTGACTCATCTACTCGTTACGAGTATAAAAGGTAACAAAACCTTCGGGCCAAATCTTAGGCAAGTTACATATTTCGATATGAAAGCAGGAAATATCATTTTATATTGAATATACTTTTGTATTCTTTGATGGTCATTACTGACCAAAACCTTGTATTTCTTCCGGTCAGTCCAATTAGTAGGTAAATACAATTCAAATGAACAAATGAAACAGAACACTCCGTTAGTTGTTCAGGATTGCAAGAAATTCAAATTTATTAAAATCACAAAAACTTGTAACATTATGGAAGTACGCACGAATAGTCTTTGGTTAAAATCAAACAAAAAAGTTGATGAGATTGTAAGCTGAAGCGAGACGAAGTGTGACTGGCGTTGCGCCTTTGGGTGCCATTAAACGATGGCAAGTTTTAAATTTGGAAGCACTTTGAATAACAATAAATTGTATAGTCACTTGATATGATGTAACCTACATAAGATTCCCAACAATTTTTTAGCGAAAAAAATACAAAACCGTTTTAACCTGAGAAATTCAATCGAAAGCAAAACTTAAGTGGAGCAACGTTCACTTGTTTTCTTCTCGTTTTACAGTGTACCTCCTTCTTCCTGTGCTTTGTGAGAAGTTCGTTAAGTCTTCTTTGAGAGTGACAGTATTCTAATTTCGTGATGATCATCTTTTAACGAATTCGTCTCGATTTTATCTCG
Source organism: Rhagonycha fulva (assembly GCA_905340355.1). Classification (NCBI taxonomy): domain Eukaryota; kingdom Metazoa; phylum Arthropoda; class Insecta; order Coleoptera; family Cantharidae; genus Rhagonycha; species Rhagonycha fulva. Next base: position 11,134,771 of record HG996559.1, read on the forward strand.
GGGTGTTTTCAACCAAAACCTTCAACTTTGTTCCAATTTCTTTTATGACGTAAATATTTGAAGTGGAATTATGCCGCTCAAACCGAAAATAAAAATTTATGGTGGTAATAGAATCGGTTACAAAGGTAATATTCACTAGACAAAATGTTTAATAGTTGCCGAAAAGGAAATATTTGGAACCAATTTGAGTATATTAAAAGAAATTGATTTGAAATCTATTGGTGTAAGAATAACATCTGGTCAAAACCATATATCACTTCGCTTAAACGACGAAAAATCTTTTACTAATTGTTCAGAACCCGACCTTTTTCTATTCATACACTTCTCGAAGATCCATTCATTCATACCATCAATGAGTTGGCCTTTTCGTCAATTGCTCATGTAAGCGTAAAGAAATAAACCATAGACGTTCCAACCGTAAAAATATCTAAAATATTTTAGAATGCTAAGCGAGAATGAAAACGAAACTTTTTAAATTTTGATTTTCTGATAACTATGTCCAAGTTATCAAAGTGATTTTCAGATTACACGTTAAAATAACGAAGTATACACGTGTATAATTACGCACCATGTAATAAAATTATACTGCAGTTATTATAACGTAACACAATGAAAATTAGTCGCATTGAGCCGCGACATTTCGATGTTGATTCAACTTTGATTTTAGGTAAATTTTACGTTTTTTTAACGTGTAAATTAGAAGTAATGCAAACACGCAGTAATTTAAAAAAAATATCTAATTAATATAATTACCCAATTCTTTTATAAAAAAATTGAAAACGTTAATAACATCTTTTGATAAACCTGAAAAACCCCAATACGACAACACTGCTTTAATAAATCTTCTAGTAAGCGAGCTCATCTTCAGAGTTGAATAGGCCGAACACTTCTTAAGAGAGGGTAGCTTTTTAAGTGGGGGCTATAAATATCACTTCGAAAATTCGTAAACCATCATTAGCTCGTCAACTAAAATTGAACCACTTCAATTTTTAGTGTCTGTGATTATTTACAAAAAATGACTTTCGCAAAGAAAACTTCGTACACCTCAGATCGAAAGGTAAGTTTGAAGAAAAACTTTTTCAAAAATAAGATTATAATATCCAATTAATTTCAAATTTTAATTTAAAATTTTTACTTCTAGATCAGGAAGCCCATGATGGAAAGAAAAAGAAGAAAACGAATTAACGATTGTTTGGACGAACTGCAATGCATTATCATGGAATCGAACATCAGATTCAAAGATTCTTCCATTAGCAAAAATGGACAGCGAACTGCAAAATTGGAAAAAGCTGATATATTGGAAATGACCGTCAAATATCTCCGAACGTTGCACGATGAAAACAAGAAGTGCCCACAAATTACAAATAATTCATCGTCGATTGTTGAAACTTCCTGTGATAAAAAAGTTAAAATTATGCTTCATCCAAAAAGTGATATTATTTTATTAATGCCCTTCAATAATAATAGTGTAGAACAACAAAGTAAATTTAGTGAAAATGACTCAAAAAATGTATGGAGACCTTGGTGATATAGTGAAAATGGTATAAATACTACTATGTGAAAATTTCCGGTGAAAACGTCGAATTTGTGCGCTGCTGAAGAATAACCACCTACTTAATTTGGACACATTTGCTGCAATTTATTTTGCATTTTTTTGGACAAATTTCTTCAAGTTAATGAAAAACTTGTGCCTTTTGACAAATTAATTTGTTATAACTTGTTGTACCTTATGTTATTGTTAATTATTAAATTTTTTTAAACACTTTTATATTTGTTTAATTTTTTTTTAAAACAGTTCAGCAAAAGTGCCATCCAAAAGGCGTTGGTTGGTATGAGAACTAGGTTCAAATTTTGGTTTACAAAATCGATAATATGTTATTATTATTTTTATTTGTTTTTTTATTCATTTTCATTTTTTTAATCTTGAAGTTTTAATTGTCAGATTTGGGTGCCCAATTTTTGTATGCTCCAAAACCCAGATTAAAACAGGACCAAAGAACATTTCATAAAATAACCCTGGGTATTGACGTTCACCAGAAGATAAAACAAAAAATGTTGCTTTAATAAAAAAAACTTGAGCAAGAGAATACGCCAATATAGAAATTTTTTTGGAAATTATTAAAAAGTTTAGATTTTAGTCTATCAGTGGAGTCTATTAAGCTAAGCAATTTCATGCAGATTCGTTTATTTCTTTATGAGATCAAAGCGAGTGGGAGTGCAAACGTCTGTCGGTAGAAAACTACATTTTCTTTTACCAAGTGATACTAACGTCGGATTTACCTGTCCCTGTCCATATATCATGGTCAATAATAATGGAAATCATACCAAGTTTTGGTTACACCATTGATTAATTGTAGCAAGAAAATGTTACGTTATTTATATTTTTTTTGGGTTATGCAACCCAACTTGCACTAACTCATGTTGCATTCTATATTTTGAAACAAATTAACGTTTTAAAAGACCAAAATCAAATCTATCTTTGAAAGTAAAAAGTCATTTAAAAATTTAAGTATGAACGTACCTATAATTTTTTTCAAAATATTTTCTAGCTTGCTTGGAGAGTACTCCGTACCCCCCAGACCCCCCGGGTTTACATACTCTTGAGCACCTATGTCACTACCCCAATGAAAATGTTTTTCTTCTACATTTTCACTAACATTTTTCCTGTTTTTTTTTTTTTTTTAATAGTTGGTTTTGACTTTTGGTTTTGATTTTGCAATGCTTCTTCTTCTTTTACTTTTGGCTAGGGTCAACCTTGTTTGCCTTAAACAGCCACTGCGTTGTTTCCTTGGCATCATTGAGCATATAAATTGCTTAACGTCCGATAGGTAGTTTGTTAGACTTGTCTTCAGACGAGCCTGTAACCTTGGTATTTATGTTAATGATGGCAATTCATTAACCCAGGAGGACCACCGGCTTAACGTGCCTTCCAAAGCACAAAAAGCAGTTATAAAAAAGTTGCCTTTCTCCGGATTTGAACCCGGTACTTCGCATTCGCAGTTGATCGCGTTACCTGCAAGGCAAATGACCGTCTCATTTTTTTGCAATGCTGTGATTGCAAAACTATAATTTTTCATCAGAACTCAAGAAGAAGGTCATCGTCGTCAAGGAAACGGTGATTTGATGCAATTAACAAAATGGATGTATTTTCCTTTTCTTTTAAAAAAATTACTTTGTAAGTTAGGTATTTTAATTCTACAAAAAACGCACATAAATGGATTAATAATAAGATTCATCAAAAGGATCATTTATATATTGTCATGTTTTGAACCTCCTCGTATGAGATCATAAGAGGGATGAATGGAAATTTGCTAAAAATCTAGTTCTACCCTGAGAATTATGTCCCAGCAGGTGGATCTTTGTTATTTGTTTTAATTTAAATTTCTACTATTGTTTTGCCTGACGATGAAGATGCAATGAATCAGTCATCGGAATTCCATAATGTTGTCATTATTTTCCCTCCTGAAAGTTATTTGTAGGGATGAGAATTAAATCTTCTCAGCTGAACAGCTTGGTTCACGGAAGCAATTTCTATATAGGCATACGGAATAATTTTAGTTGTTAATTTGTACAGTTTGATTTTTGAAAATTTTATTTATGTAAAACGTGTTATTTTATCTGTAAGTTAAATTGTAAATGGGGCATTCCACACCAAATCGACCACTTTTGAACCCGACCTCTTTTGATTTTTCTGAAATTTTTACATATTATACTATCTCACCAAAAACAGTTCTGTGAATTTTTTCAAAATTTTTTATTTAACCCAAAAAGAGTTACGAATTTTTAGAAAAACTGATGTTGTTTTTCTTCAAACGATCGTAATTATGTCAAAAATTGACTAATAGTAACGTTTTTTTTTGTTTTTGTTTGTCTTTAAACGTACTTTTCAGGAAAAAATACAAAAAACGTATTCAAACTTGGATTCTACAAAATTTTTCATTTTTTCGGAGAAAATCATTGATTTTTCAAATTTCGACATTTTGATTTTTTTATTTAAAAAAAACTTTGATTTGTTCCGCGTATAACAACGCAAACCCCATAATGGGCCAACATTTCTTTCTATTTCTTTCGTTTAATTAAAAAATATTTTGTTTTATTTTTACGCAAATAATATTTTTCAATTAAACAAAAGAAATAGAAAGAAATGTCGGTCCATTATGGGGTTTGCGTTGTTATACGCGGAATAAATCTGAGTTTTTCTTGAAATAAAAGAATCAAAAATCAAAATTGTCGAAATTTGAAAAATCAATGATTTTCTCCGAAAAAATGAAAAATTTTGTAGAATTCAAGTTTGAATATTTTTTCCTGAAAAGTACGTTTAAAGACAAACAAAAACAAAAAAAAACGTTCCAATTAGTCAATTTTTGAAATAGTTACGACCGTTTGAAGAAAAAAACATCAGTTTTTCTAAAAATTTGTAATTTTTTTTGGGTTGAGTAAAAAATTTTGAAAAAATTCACAGAACTGTTGTTGGTGAGATAGTATAATAAGTAAAAATTTCAGGAAAATCAAAAGGAGTCGGGTTCAAAAGTGGTCGATTTGGTGTGGAATGCCCCAAATATTTAAATTGATAAATTATTAACTCGTTGATATTAAATAATATGTAAACTTCAAATTATCGAGTTATTATTAAAATTGACAGTAAATTAAAAGATTTATTAAGCTTTCAAACGATTATATCGTCCGTCATCAGAATAAGATAATATACAAGATATTATTTAAATTGTAAATAGTTGAATTTTTGGAAGTGGAACGGAGACCTGCGCACCGCGAAAAAGTGAAAATTTGAAGATAATCACAACGTCAAGGGAGAAGTGAAATTTTGAAAAAGAGGTCGAGCGAGCACAGAACGGCTCAAAAGTGGCTTTTGAGTGTTCGCGCCCGTAGGCGTAACACGTATCTTATTTGAAGGCGCTATAAACGAGAATCAAAGTGTTTAATTATCGAAAATAAGTTTCCTAATTGTGATTATTTTACCTGTATGAAAATTGGACAGTGGATGTGGAATTTAGAAAAGCCAAGCGGTAATTTTTAAACAACGCTGTTAGAAAATTTTGTACATGTCTTAATGCGGTTAAAAGTTGGAACGCCATGATGATTCGCTGTGGATGCTAAAATTTTTAAACTTTGTTTTTGATTATTTTCTTGAATTGCATCGGAATATTCCCTACGTTTTGAAATCCAAATTTACATCTTTGTAATTCGTAATTGCTATAAGAACTACAGAACTTTGAATATATGCGTGCATTTGCCTGTGATTGAATTCGTTGACCACACGACGAATACATTTGATGCATATTGGACAATTTCAGTTACAACAACAAATGTGCGATTATTTTATGTAGAAGGTGTTGATTGAATTTTATATGATTTTGTAAATAATTTATGTCTCGTCCGATAACTGTGAAAGTGCAGGACAGTTTTGGTTTAATTAAATGTCACTTTCACGGTTATTTGACCTATAGGAATTTTGACTGTAGTCATAATAGGCTTCAGAAAAGGTCTAATTTTTTGTTTTAATTATTTATGAGATGACTGATTTATTCCTCGAATTACACTTTGTTTGTTATTATTTCATATGAATTTTATTTATCCACCAAATAATAAGAATCCATCATTGGGACTATCATTCCACCAACTGAGCTAGCGGGTAATTTTTCATTTTTTTGTAGAGGTATGAAAGAAACCTTTGCGGAAAATTTTCAGTTTCCCGCAAAAGCTTTCATATCATTGCAATATGTTATTCCGCTTAATTTCTTACCGCTTAATCCTTAGGATACAAGATGGAGTCTGCCCAAATAGCTTTGTTCTATATCTTTGATAAAACTTATTTTTTAATAAATATCTTGCAACTAGCCAATTTTTTTCAATTACTTTTAAGATGATGTATTTTTTTGATTCATTCTTATACGGTTATCGTATTAGAACAATCAAGTTTTTTAGAGTCTCGGTAATCCTAACGCTGGCAGTCGTCCATCTGATTATCAACATTTACCTATTATAGCAGAGAGCGCAACCAAATTGCATCTGCTCTCTTATTTGACAGTCCATTAATAAAATCAAAATCTTTTCTTAACACTAACCTAAGCTTGATCTCATTTTTTGTACTCAAACCTAGGTTTATTGCACCTCCTTTCAGAAAATAGAATAAGTTCAAAGCCCGGTACCCAAAAGAGCGGGGCTCAAAAGTCTTGCTTTCCCTTTCTTCTAGCATTTCAGTTTAAAGATTTTGGAAAACTCACGAAAAAAACATCTGAGTAGAATTTGGCGCCCCTTATTGAATTGCCGCCGCAGACAGGTACCCTGATTAGCTCTCCCTTAGATCCGGACTTGCTGTTTGAAATTTTTTTGGTAAAATCCTATTTTTTTGCAAATTATTTAGCTTTGCATATCGAAATTACATGCTCAAGTTGCATTGCTGAAAACTACATATGAAAACTCCTAACCTAACTTTTAAGAGAATTACAATTAATCGCTCTGACCATATCTGACCATGGTACCAAACATGTTCATTTGGAAAAAAATCCAAATGAAGAACAAAATTGTCAGCAAAGTGCGTTTCCATAAAAAATGTACCTATATTGGAAAATCGATATGAAGCCGTAATTACCGATTTCTAAAAATTAAAAACCAATTCGTTCATAATTTTGCGCTGCATTTTTGAATTGTATGGTCTAGTAGTTCTCAGTTAAATCAATAATTATTGTTGTGGTGATTGTAGTAATCATTTCAATAGTATTGACTGTAGCTTGATATCAAGCAAACAAAATGAACTACATATTTGAATGCAAAACTAATATTTTCTTTTTCTCGATTAAGGGTGCTAATTCAGAATTTATGTCCTGTAACTCCAAATCCTGTAACTATAGTTAGCCACAAATTTTTACATTTGTTATTTAGTTCTTCTTTGAATTGCATTTTAGAATACTTTTCAATACGACCCTGCATTTTCATTTGCATTTATGAGCATTGTATGCATGAATTTTGTGCAAGTGTTGATAAGCTGTAAAATTTAGTAAAAGTAAACAAATATATTTTTGGTTTTGACGTCATTGTATTTGTGACTAGTTTGTGTGTGACCAGTCGTCCAACTGTCGCTTGGTGTCTTTGGTTTCTGTTTGTTTCTGACTAAACATTTGGGAACTATTTACTACAACAGTGTTATTTTTGATAACCAGAACCTAACTTTAACAAACTTTGTTCTCTGTGAGAAGACGAATCACTTTGGGGAATCTTTTTATTATTTGGATGGTTTAGTTTTGCTCAGCATTTCTAACATCAACTCTCTCACTAGTCCAACCGTCTGAACATTTGCAAGCAGTTTAGTGTTTATGCGGTTATCTTAATCAAGTGTTATATGTTAATTTGGTAAAAGAGTTCCAGTTTTACTTTTTGAAACCACTCAATGAAAAGCGATTAAAAGAAAGCTTATGTTATCGTTTATCTATTGTAAACTTACCGGAACTCCACGTAAGTAATATTCATCTATTCCAATTCGTCCAACCAATGTGTTATTTTCGGCCTTTTAAATAATGTACAAAAATAAAAAAAATATTAAAAAAATGGAATTGAATGTAGTTGCATTACCGCAAAACATTAACTTTCCAAAATTCATTCTTTTGCTCACAAAGTGATGCGTTAAATAAATATCTTCTTCCGTTATGTAATTTTGAACTAATGACAGCAAGGAAATGAAATTAAACCCAATTCAATCACCAAATTGCATAATCTTGATCGGTATTAGAAAATGTGATAAAATTTGTTTCTGATGAAAATTTCAGGAATGGTTTTACAACCTCATCCAACGTCGAATTTTTCAAATTCTTCTTTTCATCCATTTTCATGATTTTAATGAGGTATATAACTTATGGATATATTAACACGGCAAATGGAACAACTTACAAAGTAAAAGGCAGCAATGTATTTAAATGTAATTAAATAAATTTTTTTTTTTATACAAAGTTCTTACAATTTTGAGTGTAAAGTAAAAATATGCAATGTCTTATTATTTATAAATTACACGAGCTTTTTCTATACATAAATACAATTTTAAATCTATCCAAGATACATTTTGTTCCACTGTTCCATAGTATAAATTTTTAAACTTTTTTCAAAAAATAAACCAGACTTTGTGATTGGTTAGATTAGAATGACGTATTAGACAAGTTCATAATTTAAACTATGCATGGACATGATCACAGTAAATCATTTAAAACCAGAACTTACAGTGTATCCGGGGCTCAAGATGTGAATATTGCATTTTTACATATTATCTACATTTTTTTCTAATTAACTACTACATTTTGTACAACATAAATCACAAAACTACAAAATAATATCGCATCACGCCTAACTTATACAAAAAGTTCTGGTGTGTTGTCTTTACATCTTACATTTTTACATCTTAAGCATATTTGAATCTGCTTCAAATACCATGGTAGTCTTTTCCCATCAAAAGCTATTTAATTTTCAATCAATTTGGAAGAAGCAAAACTCGTCCACTTCAGCGCTGACAAACCGTTCATTGAATTCTTCTTTACGTATTCTTTTTGGTTAGTCTTATGTAGTATATCTTGAGATCCATCAAATTTAATATTGATGATAGGAACTTGTTGAGTTTGTCCCCTATGATTGCGTTTCATAGGTTTTCTCGAATCATATTTATCATGAAATCCATTCGTGTCTGACGATTCCACAGATTGCAAACTTTGAGTTTTGTGTAACGACAACCGTAAGGGTTTTTTGGGCGGTTTAGGTTTTATGTGTTCGTAATATTGCGGATGGTGATGATGAACCTTCTCCATTGAATCGAGAGGTTCGGAAGTATAGTCGATAATTTTGTCAATTTGTCTTGTAATGTTACTGTTGCAGTCACTGTCAAAATCCAAAGACTTAACGCTTCGGGCATCCATGAGTCTTTTGTGATGTTTTGATAAATTTTTGTGATTTTCTGTGGCATTTAGTCGGTCAATACTGCGAGAGTTGGGTGGGGTAATTTGAGATCTGAAGTCTAAAACGCTGGCCGATTTTCTGGAATTGTAGTGTTTCAGTAAATGGCCGTTATATTTTTCGGATGCAGTTATACTACACTTTTGTTTGTGTTTTTCATAAACGTTGTCGTGGTTGATGTCGTTCGACTTTGTTAAATCGTGGACTATCATGGAGGCTCTCTTGTAACTTTGATCCATTATGGAGGTTTTTGAGTTATCTTTTAGGGTGTCGTTACTGGAGACGTCACAGTAATAATCTTTTTCACGTCCGTTATGGTTGTGGTGATGTGACTTATGAACTGGTTTTTGTTCGAATTCATCTAAAGAATTGGAACTTTTGCTTTTGGAGTTTCTGTGGTGGTGACGATGAGATTTGTGGCAAGAACGATTATCGGATGATTGTTGCGAGTTAGGGACTTGGATGTGGGTGTTTGACACGTTTGATAAACTACTTTTTGATCGTCCCGGTACCGTCGTGTGTGGTTCTTTGGGAACGTCGAAACCCGGACAGTTCGATACAAGCGTAGTAATTTGAGATCCTCTTTTAAAAATTTGTAAATCATTTTGGTTTGAGTTATTCTGATGAGGTAGAGAGCTTATGTTAATATTTGTCACATTTTGATTTGTCTTTACGGTTGATGTAATCACTGGCGTTTTCGAGACTATACGTATATCATTACTTTCAGGAACTCGTCTCGACAGTAGTTCAGTAACCTGAAAGAATATAATTTATTAATTAATTTTAAATTTGCATAATATAATAAATACCTGTTCTTCTAGGTAGCAAATCCGATGAGTCAATCTTATATTGTCCGAGACTAAACCATCCTTTGATTTTTGGGTCTCTTCGGCTTTTTCCTTAACGGCCCCTAATTCTTTTTTCAAAGCTGTCATTTCTTCAACAGATTTGGAAGACCACTGCATGACATTTTCTTTATTTCCTTGAGAAAATTTTCGCAAAACGACTAACTGTGCTGGATCTGGAGCTGCGGCCAGCAATCGAATCAAATCGTCATTGGTTTTATTTAGGACGAATTTACCATTTACTTCTATCAGTCTGAAAAGTGAAAAGTAATCCTTTATAATTGGAAACACCAACACTTTCGATTCGATAAAATTAACTTTATTCGACAAAATAAAATAGATTTTTATTATTATGATACTTAAATAGGCACTAACTACCGGAAATACTGACAATTGTGATGCACTCAAGTATGGTAACCTTCCACCCATGTATCCGGTACATAATAACACCTGTAGATTCAACCAACATTTTGAACTTACTTTGTTTGAATAACACCTAACATCCATTTATTCGATGACGCAAAATTTTTGACAAAGGAAAACAAACGATTACACCTTTCCTTACTAATTTTTACTGCCAAAAATTGAATTTGCAAAATTCCTGAATAAAATAATTGTCAAGAAAACCAAATTGCATCACGATGAGATTCTTAAGTATTTAAATTCAATGTTGTTTATTTTTGCTGGTGTACAATTTTCTAATTGAAAGTGTTAATGAGGTGGTTGTTACTTAACAGATTTAAAAAATTATTAATTAAGTACCTTTCGTGGAGAAAAGTAAAAAAAAGTGCTTGAAACACGTACCTAAACGTTAATTAGAATTTTAAGTAAGTATAATACTTAAATGCAATTAGTTTTTAGCGACAACAAAACCTTAATTTTGCCCTCATTTCAATGAACGACGCTGGAGAAATTTAATTTTAAGAACAAAAATAACAGGAACTAATTTATTGTAAAATATAACGGTTAAATAATGTTAGTGTGTACTTTCAAAGTACTTCTAATGAGAACTATATTGTTCTTTTGAATTACTTGGTAATTAATTTACTAATAACAATAATGTTGATGACATAAGATTCACAAGATAACTAACGTGTAATTTAATTAACAACTTGTTTTGTAGAAGTCAAACCTAACGTTGTTAATATTAAATATTTTTAAACGATTAAAAAATAATTATTTAGGTGAAACCTAAAACTATTTTGGTAGTATAGGCTTAAAATTTTAAAACTAAAACTAATTTTGAAGCAATAATATGGTCATCAATATAATCCCACTGATTGATCATATTTGAAGACACAATTGCTTCAAAATTAATTTTAATTTCAAAATTTTAAGCCTGTACCAAAAAAGTTTTGTTTTTTCCCTAATTAATTTCTTTTTAATCATTTAAAAATATTTATTATTAACAGCACAGTTTCGACTTGTACTTTTAGCACTAAAGTGCTTAAAAATTAAGAGATCCGCCTTAACAAAAAGGTTTTAATCAAACTTACATTAGTGTTTCCCAAGAGCATTACAATTTTGATGATTACGATATAATTATTTATCCCATTTATAGATAACCACCCAACGCCGTAGGCAAAAAAAGGCGAACTACATTAAAGCTTTTTGTGAAACAAACAATTTCAGTACCATTAAAAATAAGACGTTTGAACACAGGGATGTTTGAATGCGAAAAATTAAAATTTTCTAAGAATCCTGGTTTATAGCTTAGGTTACAAGTTATTTTATGTTATTTATTTAGTAATAAAAACTATTTCGTTAAAAGATCGTTTTCACGTTACGTATAAATTGCCACCTAAGTCATGATTTAAAATTGATTTTTATTATCAAATAATACCCAAAAAATATGCACAATAATAATTAGTTAAAAAGCTCTTCCTTCTATTTCTCCGTGTCATTTATAAAATGCTGTACGATTTAATTCTTCATTTGCAATATTACCAACCAAAAATTTTTGCACATCTAATAAAAGTTTACGACCTACAAAATAAACGCACGCATCTGATTTATAATAACCTCTTACATCCAATTTTATAAAACTTTTAACAAGCCGTTAAAACTAACTTAAGATTTTTATTGACCTGTTAGTGCTAACAAACGCTTTTTATTGGTTAGTTAAATGTACCGCTATATTAAAAGTTTAAAACTTTATAAAACCGAGCATTGAAATGAGGCCTCAAACCGAAAAACTATGACCTACAACATGTAGCTCGCATATTTTATAAATGAGGCCGAAGACCGATCAACCGCCTCAATATAATATCTGAAGATCCATTCTATTTAGATAGTTTTTATTAGGCTATATTAAATTTTATTCCGTATACTGAAAATTTTGGAAACAGTTCAGTAACCAGAACTCCGATTTTAAACATTTCTGAAGCAAATAATGATCCAGAAAGCAATAATAAAACAAAAAATTAATGAACCATTGCTTATAGAGCTTACTATTGAATATTTTCTAAAATTCTACATGAAGGAACGGTAAACGGTATGAAGCACGACTGCAGTTGTATTGCATGCAATCACTGATCACTATACTTCGTTAAACACTTAAATTTAATTTAAGGTTTTAAATTGATTTATTTATGCTGAATCTTAATCAAACGTAGTGGTGTTGTTAAATTTAATTTTTCGTGCGCTACGCTCCCACTGGTCGCTTTTCAGCACTACAAGTCGTTTTGACTAACGTTGTACTAATTAATAATATTCTTGAGGACTTTTCAACTGGACAAAGGTGCTAATAGGAAGTGAGAGAATCTTACTTTTTTTATTCAAATTTAAACCAAAAATACGCCTAAAAAGTGAAATTTACTTAAGTACAACTAAAGATGCTCCGTCGGTCCTTATATAGCACAGCGTCACTTTGTGAACATAATTTATTTGGAGGAAAAGCTCCTATATCCTCTTTCAAAGTCTGAGAACATCGCAGGGGTGGTTATTTGTTAGTTATACTAATGGGATCATAGAGCCTTAGCAATTCAACTAAGTCGAGTCTTGACCCGCAAAAAAGCGATAATCAACCTTGGTACGATTTTAATCTTTTAATTTTTCCAAAGTTTTGAAATGATCAACTATACGGCAGCTCCCGATGACACGGCGTGGCGTCAAAACGCCCAAAAAGATTTTTACGTTCGCCAGTTTTTACTCTCCGCGTGTAAGAGTAAGTGTGAGTTCACGGACCGCTTTTCGAACAAAAATTGCAAACTTTAAAATTAATTATTAGCTAAATTAATCGATACACAACATTTCTACATATCCAAAACTCTTTATTTTAATGTTTTCTATGAAATTTCGTTAAATTTTCTTTAATAAATGTAATATCTTTAAGTCCTGGTTATAGAACTTGACCCCTGATATAATCTATTTGGAATACGAAGTTTGGCTTTGTTGTATTATTCGGTTTTTGTAACGTTTTACGACAGGGGTGCTCAAAAGGTCGATCGTGAAACATTTAAAAGTCAATCGCGACTTTTTAACTTGGAACTTTTTAGATGAAAGTAGCTCCAGAAATCATCATTATGCAACAAATCAAAAAAAAAAAACGGTACATGCTGCCCACTGTTGATTACCTACCATACCCTTACCCTCATTTTATGGTAGATTTTCATTTATATAAGTTTGAGCATTTCTGTTCTACGATGTCTTCCGTTTCCCAAACATTGCCAAGCGCCGTTTGGTTTTTGTGAGCATTTTAAATAAAAAGACCCGACGTAGCATCTTCAACCTGAAGGACCAGCGAGACGGCCAGAATAAAGTTGTTACTTTCCGGATTTGAACCGAGCATTGAGCAAAGGCCGAACGGCTATTGCTCACATGCAGTCGGTATGATCGGCCAAACATACAAACGGATACATGAAAATTAAGCATTGTAACTTATAAATGAGTCGTCCAAATGCAAACCCAGACATAGATAAAAAAAATTTTTTTGAGTTTTTGGTATCTAGGGACTCATAATTAGGGTTCGAATTTGTAGGCATTTGCAGTTTTTTTTACGTACAGGCTCATGAAAAATTTTAAAAGAAAAGCATGTTTTACACCTTTCTGGATCGTTTGGATCATCATGGGGCAGTTCTGGACAATTTCAAAATTTTGCTAAATAAAATTTTTCCGAAAAATGATTTACTATTTTTATTTACATTTATTAGAAAAATATTAGGTAAACATAGCTATACCTACTATAATTTTTGTAAATCTCTGTGTCAAAAATGAATGAATATAAAGCAGTTTGAAAAAAGCTGTCCAGACCTGCCCCCTTCTCCCCTATACAGGCAAATTTTAACTGACAGCAGGCGCCAATTGATACCCGAAAATTTAGAAAAAATTCTTGTTTGTAACGTTGGTGTGAATTGTAAAGAATAAAAAATAAAGCAATATTTTATTATTATCAAAATATTATTTCATTAATAATTGAATTTATCTAGCAAAAGTAGTTCATCCATTATTTGGACCAATTGCAATACGGCATTTTGCAGCACAATAAAATTTTTTAGCGCATATTTGAGTGCTTATTTTGAAGTTTTTAGAGCATATTTGCCTGCATATTTTCAAGTTTTTTAGTGCCTACAAATTCGGACCCTACTCATAATATTATTAAGAGTTGTTAGATACCAAACACGCAAAAACATTTTTTTTTGTCTATGTCTGGGTTTGCATCTGGACGACTCAAATATCAGTTTGACATCTACCTCAAGAATTTTTGTATATGTTTTAAAACATGGCGGAATCAATCAAAAAGATGGCCAACGTTGCCTATACTCCTTTATACACACCCACATACACACTAGTACTAGCTGCTTAGCATAATTCAGATTCTCAATGCATTGCATCATCGTAAACGCGATGCGTTTAGATTAGACCGTGAACTGTGAAAAACAGTTTTTTGGCAACAAATTAAAGTCACCTCCTCAAACCTCTCATATTTAATTTTGAAAACTGGCGTTTACGATATTTTTCATTAGTTATCTGTTAGACAATAGTTTGCGTCACAACGTTGGCTAGATCTGACACTAATCCTGCGCACACAGTAAACGCTGGTTTCCAATCCAATTTGATCTTTGCATTGAAATATCTGTCCCGTCGCCATATTTGCTTAGTTTTGGTTACATTAATTAATACTGAACAAAGAGGAGCTGGTAAGCCGGTACCGGTCTTTCCTTTACTGTGGAAGCAGCTTTTAAGGTCAACGCGAATCTATAGGCAATAATTACTTTTTCCCGAAAAGGTATACTTGTGAACCTTTAATTTAAAAAAGTTTGAAGATACAAAATGCAAAATTTTTGTCTGTCACACAAGTTTTCTTTTTAACTCTCATCTTTTCATCTAATGAAAATTACAATTTGCCTATGTAATAAATTAATTACTCCCCTAGAACGAAGTACAGATTAAAATATGTGTGTTTGGTGAGAAGGTAAAATCTTTATGGTTGCTTATGAACAACACATAATAAAACACCGAGGAAGTGACACAAATAATGAGAACAGAGCCGGATTAAGTCACCAATGTAAAAAATGTTGTCGCAGGACCTTCTGTTCTTTTGATAAACCTTTTTTACATTTTTTCTAACTAAAACTCTATTCTTCCGATGGGAAAACAGAAATCATCTATTTTTTTACTACCCTTTGTAGTAAATATTACACGTACGTTGTTGTACATTAACCTTGAATCAAAGATGTTACATTTATTAAAGAAAATTCAACGGAATTTGATAAATAACATTGAAATGAAGCCATTAAAAAGCGGACAAATCACCAATATCGATTAGTTTAGCCAAAAATCAATTTCAAAGTTTTCCTTTTCTACACAAATTTTGATCTTATTTTGACGCATTCTATTTTCCGCTTTGTGATGGTTACCTGGTTTTGTGGTGGGGTGTGGCAAAAAACGGAGACAGCAGTTGCATTTTATACCGTTTCCTATCATTCTTTACATCAAAAATTCTTTAATTTGCGATCAGCATTAACATACATTTGTCCGTATTCTCCTATTGGTGCAATATTGCTTGAAGCTCCAGACAACATTGGTGAAATATTGATTTTCTGTATTGCCCCATTAATAAAAAACAATATTTGATCAATATTGGCTAAATCTTGTAATATTGCTCCAACATTCTATATTAATGAAGTGATTCATTTAAAATTAATAGTTTGAAACAATACTTTTTGAAGCATTACTACACCATTTCCAGCTGTAATTCAGAAAGTATCAATTACAAATTAAATTAATTCTTCTGGCTAACTTTGCGACGCTTTCGATATTCGGTTTCGCACATTTCTTTGGATAGAGGACTGTGAAGCCTAAATTCTGGCTTATCTTTTGTACTGCACAAACATCTTGTAACCAGGGTTCTTCTCCTCCCCGAAACTTAAACCAAATACGTAAGAGCTCTAAAGATTTTTTATTTATTTATGCTTATTTATGCTAGTAAATTTGTTTTAAATATAATTTGTGTTCTCCGTTCCCAAAAGAAAATCTTGACTACGGACCTGGTTATAAGCAAACCGTGCATCTAGCTGACGCGCATGAATAGAATAACAAGATTTCTAGTGATAGACAATCTAGTGATTAATGGTTATTTAATAGAGACAATTTTTCAGTCTTTTTTGAATTAACTGACACCTGTTATATTTTCATAGTTTGTTTGTTAATTATAGCGCGGGTAATATGTGCTATACGGTTAAACAGAAACTTTAATTTTCCTACGATACTAAACTTGGTTTAATACCCAGATAATAGAAATAAATAACAACGTCCACTTCGCCATGCTCATATATTCGTCGGTCATCGTCAATTAATCTTTCATCCATTATACCCATGTAGCGCTTTTTCTACATATTTTTTATTTTAAAATTAAACCTAGATGCTTGAATAAGATAATAAACAATAAATTAGATAAGACAAAAATCGAAAGTGGATGATATAATATAATTATAATTGGTAGGGTAGGGTATAATGAAAATGGGCCGAACATGTATCCGAAGGAAGTGATAAATGGAGTGGAAATGTTATCAGATGAGGGCCGAAGAGGTAAACGTGAGAAACTACAGATTAGATACCATGATCGCATATTATTCGGAAAAAAACAGCATAAATTAAAGAGAATTTAAAGAACACGAATCCCAAAACAAAAAAACTTTTTATTAAAAAATAACATTACCGTACCTTCATTACCACCGTGGAATTAAAGCAACAATGCGATGTTTAAAAACCATGAGAACATAGAGAGCCCGTTACTTTTGGAAATTTGATCATCAAAATTGAAGAAAACCGTTCTACCGGGACAAATTGCTTTAGCATCCCAGATTGTAGTTCCAGGTGTAGAAGAATAGAGAGAAGATAAATATCATTTTCAGGAACATGTAAACATAATAAAAACCACATCCGGCGAATGGAGTTCATTACCTGCTACATTTGTCATAGTCGTGGACACGTTAGTATCGTGTGCTATACGAGCAGGTTGAGCAATTCGGATATAATTTTAATTCAATTGTTTTCAAAGGTCCTATTTAAGTGATAAATTAGACAGCTTAAATTGAATTAAACAAAAGTGTAGTATGTAATTGTTTTAATTATCTTTCAATCTTGAGAACAAATTTGACATTAATTGACTATTAAGAACAAGAAAATCATGAGAAATCGTCCAGAATCTTCGGGGCAAAAGTGTGTCAAACTTCACATTATGTTTTATTAAATAAATTAAAGATTTCTGAATGCTTCTCGCATATAATTAATTATAGACAAGAAATTCACACACTCACACTTTCGTATGATATAATTTTTATTAATGACTACCTACCGAACGACTGAACATGCAAATATAAGTGTTAAGCTTAATCGTTAATTACCTGTCTTCTTTATATAATCCTGTATCTTCTAAAGCCCAGTCGATCCAAAGTCCACTGTGGGAATCTCGAGTACCGGCACCAAAACGAGGGCTCTTGGGATCGTAAACAATTTCAACAGCGTGAAGACTTGCGTGACCAAAACTTTGCACGCAACTGTAATAAACAAGTTTGTAAAATACCATCGTAAAATCTTCTTCCTTAATTTTACCTATAGAGAGTTTGAAATTCCGAATTGTTCTTTGTGGATTCGTCCAAGCAAATCTGTAACGCCCTAGTTTCTTCCAACAACGTCAACAAATTCAGTTCTTCCCTTCCTAATTGATATTCCAATTCGGCTTGTTGAATTCGTACGTCTATGTTACTAAACAATGGGATTAATTAAAGAAAAACACAAAAGGTAAAAAGCTTACTCTGTGATGTCTAATCTATCCAGGGCCATTTTTAAGTTTTTAATTGCCAGTCTTTTGTTGTCGGTTTCGATTTTTAGTTTTGTAAGTCGATCTTCTGCTTGCTTCTTTTCTACTTCTGATAATTCGCGGTTAGTCATGTTGTTGTTTAACCCGTTTGGGCGTATGTGAGTTATGGGAAGACCGTTAAATCCAAGCTGGCCTTTAAGGTTTTGGATTATATTTTCTTTATCTCTTAATGCGTTTCGTAAGTTCTCCAATTCTTTAAGGGCAATTTCTTTTGGGACAGACCTAATCGACGATCCCAAACTTATCCCACCTATGCTTCCGTTCTTCTTACGTCTTGGGGTACTGGAAAGTGATACCTCGATACTGGCCATCTGAATTTTAAAAAGTTATGTGATTGGTTAAAAAAATTTCATCTTTTGCTTGAGCAAGCAAAGCAACAACTCGAAAACTGATTGTTATCCGTTCATCAAAGATCAAAAAGTATTTAGCGAAATAATTAAAAGCATTGCATACCTTTGCTTCTAAAGTTTCCAACTGTGCCATCCTCGGTTGAATTATTGTCGGTTGCAATGTTGTCTAAAAATAAAAATTATTATTAGAAAAACTTATCTTGAGGTAGCTTTGCTACACAAAAGGACTATTTATGTGTTTATATGTAACTTAATTGCTCGATATTCTCTTCTTTTATAATAAACGAGTACCTGGCTCTTCAAACGAATGCAGGTAGATTTTAACTGTCCAACAAAAGATATGTAAATCACTAAAATTAATCAGTGGTGTAAAAAAACTCGAAATTTGAATTTAACTAATTAATGGCAGCAAATAATTCTTGCTCTCAGCGGCTAAAGGTGTTAAACGCTACTGCATAAAAACGAAACTGACATCAAAACTGCAAAATTCAATAAATTTGTAATAAATTTACTCTTTGCCGGTTTTAGCAAAATATTTTATTATTTAAATAAAAAAGTAGTTTGCATGGGAAATTTAACTTTATCAGTAATCTAAAATTATTGGATTTTTAAAATGTCAGGTTTTTATTATGCAAAAAGGAAGTTAATTAATATCATTTGAAATTATATTTCAAAATTACAAAAACGTTACAATTTTGAAATTTGGTATTATAAAATTTTGAGTTTCCTGTAACCAATCAAATTTCAAGAATTGTCGGTTTAAATAAGCAATAAGAGCAGTAAATTTAGTAAGATTAATAACTTTGTAATCCAGAAAGATAATTTGAAAATTTTGGTCACCGTTCAGTCAAAATATTGAAATTTGCTTGCAATCCGATTACAAGTTTATTGTGCACCACTCGGTATGCCCTAGTTTGAAACTAAATATTAGAACACTTGACTTAAAGTCTAAATTTTAGACAGACAAAATTTCTAGTTCCATGTTATAGAATCTGCTGATGATTTCTTTTGCACTTTGTACACTTTTCCATTGTATTCTCCTGCGGTTGTAACAAAGTAAAAATATCTTTTGATTGCCTTGTGACAGAACGAAATCGTAAAGAAAGAATTACTGCTTTTCATTGTACAACAATTTATTGGGTACTCAATTTTGTCTTATAAAGTAACCGTAGTAATAGCAAAAGCAATTAGTAAAGTTAGTCATAGGAAATTACAGAATAGAAATTACAAAACGAAGAAAGGCATTGTTTTTATTATGCACTAAATTTACTAATTTATTGACACGCAACATTAATAATTATTGATGAAATTATATTCCGTTTTACTTGTTATGGTCTAATTTGCATATGAGGTCGTTATAGTCATAACTCTTAAGCGCCTAGCCTATGGATTGCTATTAAACGTTGTAATAACGATAATTTGTCATTGTTAAAGACTATTAAATATATACCATCAAGTAGTCTGTTCATTGGATTAGAAAAGAAGTTTGCAATTTTCATTTCTGTAAATGTTCCGCGTAAGATTATATAATAAGTTACGCGATTACGATTTCAACTCGGAAAAGCTTCATCTACCAAGATAACGTATAAAGTTTAAGTATGTAAATACGGTTAATAATTTCTTTATCACGCTTGACCAACCAACCATAAACCATAATATTGCCCGAGATAAAAAGAGCAATATTATTATCAACCTCGTTTTGCCAAACTGTTCTGGATTAAACGTTACAAAAATTTTAAAGCCGCCCCTGTTTTACCAAATTGCAATTTTCAACTTTGTTATTCATTTCGTTTTTTTTTATTGTTTTAAGTTTTTAATGTGTTCAATTTATTTACAGTCGTCTCCATTTATTAGCATGTAATCTTTAATCAATAATGCGTCAACTTGCTTTGTTAAAACAAAAGTAAGCGGTTACTATTTTTGTAAATAATAACAATTTTAAGAGGCTTCAAAACCCACACGATCGTTTATACTTCATCAATAAATAAAATGCTAATCTTGTTTCCATGTTGGTAGGTATCATTCGTTGTTATTATACATTTTCAGGTATCTTAATTGTCAGTGAAGCATTGTAAAAGTTTATACAGAGCGTTGGGCGCAAAAGTTAGTGTATATTTCTTGTTTATTTGTTTATTTACGGATAAGCAATTTTTAATCAATTTATTGTATGGTTAGACGATTCCACAACTAACATTGTAATTAATTGATTTATATATGACAGCTGTGAAATATAGCCATAAAAAATTTATTTTCAATTATTTATTGATGATTATTTACAAAATTTTGTTTTAAGAGTTACTTTTGAATCAAAGTGCAATTGCACAGGCGTTCAAGTAAACATGGAGAAATACCGTGGACCGTGGTTTAGTGTTTTCTCTTTTTGGCTCCTATTTTAGTGGTGAAGACAACTCTGGTTAGGCCAACTGCCACTTTACCTATACTAGCAATTTTTTTTTAATTGTTTATGCATTACTTCGTAATGGATAGATCGACTTTGTTTCTTATTACTCGATTGGCACCATCTAAAACTTAGTTTTAGATTAGAATTAATGAAAGACGCGCATGAATGGATTCCTCCTGTCCCTACGTACAAATCACAGAAAAAATGCCTACTCATATTTTCGATTAATCTTTTTCTCGTATATCTGAAAAAGCATATACCTATACGTACCTATATTCATACCAATTAATAAAGTCGGCGCAAAAGTAATAATAATTTACTAATAAACACAAACCGCGGTAGTAGGTACATACTATAAATTTTCATTAACTTGGCGCCGACGTTATTAATTGATACCTATAAATCAAGTGTTTTAGCGTTGTAATTTCATTTATGTAATTGTGTAATCTGTAATTTCAGCAGAGCGGAGCATCGTCATCAGTATAACAAGCCAATGTGTACTTAATGAGGTTAATACTTAATTATAAAAAAAAATTCAAGCATTGTTTTATAAATACTGATACCCCCCACACATTCATACAAAATATAGCACTTTTACGGTCAAAGCAAAGCTATGAATCCATTTTCTTCGGAATCAATATTATGCTTAAGTAAAAACCGTTTCTTTAAAAACAAAAAAATGCACTAAAAAGTAAAATTACAAAAAGCTTTAAAAGCTTAGAAAAAAATTCAACATGAAATTGTTAAAAAGCGTGGGGATATCTTTCGTGAGGTGCGTTCCACTTAAAGCTCACGATGACCACGGTTGTTCGCCAGTTCAATCAAATAACCACGGGACCACGCTGGAACCCATCTGTGGAAATATACAATATCTGGCACTTTTTGTAAATGTTCGTACCACAAAACAAAAAAAAATTTCGTGCAGTAATTTTGTCAAAGTGTTCTTTGACGGCAAGCTTGGAGGAAAAGTTTGGAAATTACAAGATTATTAATAGAAATTACTAAAATTATTTTTGTTCTGAATAGATCATGTTATTTTTTTAAGAATTTTTTATGACAAAAACTGAAAACGACTTCGTTCAGAAAAAATTTTTTTGTCTCAAAATTATATTCACATTAGACCATAATATGTAACTGACCTTAAAAATTAAAAATTTTTTTTTGCAGAGCTCGTTTTATTTATTTTTTTATGTGTTTTGATAAAAATTGACCGGAATTGATTTGGCAATATCCGGTCGCTATCTATCATAAGATCTACACTTGTTTAACCATTATATGAATTTAGTGAATAAAAAAATTGTAACAAATAATCATCAGGTTCGATGATTATTACAACTTTATATTGCGGAACAATATATTTTTCTCAATTAAAAGAAAACGTACAGCCAGACTATGCCAAATAAAATTCTTATGAAATCAGATTAGTTGATTAGTACTTACTTATAAAATCTTAATTACAATTATGTATACTTAATCTTTGGACATTCCGTTGTAATATTACATTAACAATACCATTATGACTGTGCCTTTTAATGCCTGACTGTGAAGTTTATTTTGTCTGCGTGCAAGCCATAATCCTATGCTATAATATTATTTTGTGTACTACTACTGGTAAGTATTCGTGAAATTATCTCACATAGTAAAGCAATAGAATACGACCAATTAGTGTCACGTGGACTGAATCTAAACAACTCAGTTAACACAATGAAAATTTGATATTTATTTAAATACAGATTTTCTACACCTAATGTGTAAGTGTAACTTACGTCAAGGGTAATTTCGTATAATATATACGGAACGGATAAACTAAATATTATGGCTAAGTATTTATTTTAAATATTACGCTTATAATTTATTAATTATATCGCAATTACAAACAAATTTTTTTGACAAGAATTTCTACATAATATTAGATCTGCTCAAATAAATCTGAATTTGATATACAGGTTGTACAGAAACGCTTTGTTTTGCTTTGCTTCTAACCCTCTACCGCCCAGTGCAACCTTTAAGTAACATACCAATTAAAAACAAACCAATTGTAACAAATGAGATGGTCATTGCCTTATAGCTAACGCGATCAGTTGCCAATGCTAGGTATCGGGTTCAAATCCGGGGAAAGGTCAAACTTTCTTACGAGTTCAGTTTGAGTGACGTAACGGACCGCTGGCTAGTCTTAGAAGTGCGTGTAGATGATGATAAACATGAAAACTAGGGTGCAGGCACATCTGAAGACCAGCCCAGCAAGCTACCTAATGGATGTAAAATATCTATAATCTCCCAGAACTAACACTGTCAAGGAAAATAGCAGATGTTAGAAATAACAATACTTAAGAGTTAAACTAAGTTGAAGAAGAAAATGAAGACAATTTTATCTTGCTCAAAAGTAGCAGCGAGCAATCACTAGAAAAATATTTGTAATAAGTAAAAGAAAAATTAAAGGTCCAATGTTACGTTTAGGTAACACGGGGCACTAGCGGGTTTTAAATGTTTTCCATTTTAAATGTTTTAGGATTCAATGTGGCGCTGTAAGCTTCAGAAAAGTGACCGATGTTAAAGGTTTTTAAGTCCCGGGAGTTTATGAAATACATTAAAAACAGAAAACTTATGTATACATGAAGTATCTTCGATATGGATATATGCAGCGCCATTAAAATAAATGTAAAAAACTAAACAACGCTCGACGGTACAGTAAACTATCTTACCGTAGTATAGTACCATGGGCCGCACCGTGGACTAATGTTATTTTTTTCTTTTTTTTTCCGCTTAGTTTAGTGATAATAAACAACCCACCTGACAATTTTGTCTAGACCAAGTGCCACCGTACCTACTAATACTAAGTACTACTCTACAAACTGCCAAGCTACAGGGTAATGCTATAATATATTCTTTGGTGTAAGGGTGAATTAGAAACACTTGGTTAAGACCAGTATGTAACAAAAAACTCATTTATTCAGTACTGAAATTTTTAGTACTACTAAAAATCAAATGCGCGCGTCGATTTAGTAAGTATAGTTTCAAATAAAATAAAACATGTTCTAATTTCTTGCCGCTTAAATCGGCACCCGCACTCGATTTTGAATATTAATAGGTCTGTTTGGTACCACAGTCCAAGTGCTACACTAACTACACTACTACAAATTGATTGGTGGTACAATTACCAACCCACTTTTTACACCAATCAATTTGTAGTAGTGTAGTTAGTGTAGCACTAGGACTGTGGTACCAAACAGACCTAATAACTTCAGTACTAGAAAAATTAGTGTAGTGTCATCTGGGCATAACGTTAAAATTGGCTAATAAGGCGGGGCCATTGTTTTTTGCCACAATCGACCATAACGTCATTTTGAAAACGTGGTTGTAGAAAACTAGGGTCCAGAGTCAAGCTCATTAACCGGTAATCGAAGATATTAAGTTTATTAAAGAAAACTCAAAGGAATTTTATTAATAACATTAAAATTAAATGTTTAACGTAAGGCAGAATATTGCATATCGATTACTTTAGCTAATAATTGATTTTAAAGTTTTCAATTTCTGTTCAAAATTTGCCTCTATAGACTCATTGTATTGACGGTCCGCGTACCCAGCCTTGGTCTAAACCGCAGAGAGTGAGAACTGACGTTTCAGGTGAAGCAGTGCAGACGACTCCTCCTTCACTAGGTAATGCAAAAGTTTTTTTGCATGCACTGGCAAGACAGGGGTTTCCGCTCTGCAACGGCACCAGCAATCGCCGTACTCCCACATTCATTTATTTAAATTAATCGTTTATTTATTTACCTTACATGGTCACAGTAATAAACAATTCCTTTACAGAGAAATGAATTAACCTCCAAGTTAATTAAACAAGTAGTTGAATAAAAAAATATAAAAAGAACAAGAAATCAATGAGCATCACTTGTTGAATTAGTCATTAGTAAATGGGGCTCTTCCTATTTATTAATTTGATTCACATGTTTGCCAAAGCAGAGGCGCTAGACTGCATGCGGAACAATTGCTGGTCCGCATTACACTCTTATTCATTCGAAATAAGCGAAGCTAAGTTTATTGTTGCACCTAATGAAATGTTGTTCTGTATTATTAAGGCCTTCTTTATGTCAAATTTTGACTTCTGTGAGCCTTTAAGCCCTATTTGCAGTGGTACACAAATTTTTTATTTTATTATTGCTTTGGACCGTTTTCTCTTATTTATTCCTTCAGAAATTTTTAAAATGGGTGTACCGGTTGCTGAACTACTCTCAGAAACTATACATTTCACAGCCACCATGGTATTGTATATCTTTTAATTTTTAAAGCTACAAAGACTGATTAAGCTATGCGAGAAGATCAATTTTGTATTAAATTATTACAAAAAAAAAACTTGAACGGAAAGGCCACCTGGATAATAATAAAATATAAAACAATACTAAACGATTATTAGTTATTCATATGATGTAGATACATGCATCAATTCCAACATTTGCAGACTGGTAAATTATGACCATTATTCCTGGTAGAATTAAGATTTTTAATGGAAAATATCAGAGAGGAACATATTTTTGTCGAGAGAGTCGAGTGGGCCACAGTTCAACATACCAAAAGACATGTGTAACTCGTAGTCGTACAATCTCTGACATAAAATTTAATTAATAAAATTTTCACGTAATGATTTGCATTATTAAATTCATTGCCAATTAAAATTAAACAAAAACACACATGAAATTACTCATGCAATTCTCGTGTAATTAAGAATCAATCGATTACTCGTTGCGTAATTAAGCATAAATGGTAAGCAATCACCTATTATGCATACACGATAACATACCAACCAATACCATTATAATTCATTTTAATAATAAAAGGCGCACAGCACAAATAAAGGAGAAATCGTAACTCGTAAAATTTATTTTATGGTTATTCAACAACTTTTTTACTTGCTTTAGAGACTTTACTTGAAAAACTTGCCTTATTTTGCAGTGTGTATCTAAATCTAAAGCGGTGCTGCAAGCGCCAATCAAAATGAACAATTTATAAATCATAGAAAGGGATAAAAAAAAATAATTTAATCTAATTGGCGCTTGCCAGCTTTCTACCGAAGCAAGGCAAGACTGCGAAATAAGGCAAGTCTTCCCTAGAAAAATTATGTTACAACTTTTCACCTTGTTATTTATGTAGCTAAGGTGTAACTAGAAAAATAAATTTATGTGATTGAAACTCTTACACTGAAACAATAAAATCTAAAGTAATTAATGATATTAATTATTATTATGCTATTAACAAACTTTTAAAGGATTTTATTACCACATTACTAATTTTGTATTATATGTAGCATTTATTTACGATAATAAAATGTTATAGCTACATTGCCTACACTGAAAGTACGTTGATTTGATATTATATATTTTGTATGTTAATTCCCACGCTACGCTATTTTAACGTTCTTTTAATAGTCTTATTTTTATTTACCATATCAGGAAAATATAGAATTGCTTAATTTCACAGATGTAAAACTTGAAAATTGCAATATTTACATTTGTTTCACATTCTACTGAATATTATCCAGTTACAGAACGTCGTTCCTGACGTTACGAAAACGAGGCTCGTTGATTGGTTGATGCAAAACTACCTTATAAAATTTTACTTAAATTACATAATATTATCAACAAATACTAAGTAAACAGTAATTTTAAGACAATTATGATCAATTATTTTGCAATTTACATTTCGAACTGAAAAACTTATGAAAAAGTTTATATATTTTGAGAAGAATTTGTAAAGCTCGGAATTCTTGTTCTTAAAAGTATTTAAAGTGGATTGCTTATTTTTCCAAAGCAGCACACGATTATATGTGCCTCGGGCATGACTATATAATTATACGTATTATGGATAAGTCTGTAACCAATGACTAATATTGTACTTATTTTTAGTCATCTTTCGTACAGCCTATTATTAAAAAGAATTATCTTCTTCGACTTTGTTCTTTTATCTTCAGTACCGGTTCGAGTCAAAAACATATTAATCAATAGATTCTATATGGGAGTGTAAAAATAATAACTTCGGAGTCGAGTAGGTGGAAAGAACGTGCAAAGTGCTTGTTTGTGCTGTGACGCAGCGAATCGTTTCAAAGCCGGTCCTGAACATATTTCCGCAGTAATTTTAAAATTCCAAAAATTTAACTAATTAGTGTTGCTTCTACCGTAAAATAATTGTTACTTACTGAATTATCTTTAAAAGGTTTAAAATATACACAAAAAAAAGTAATAAATCAACTTTAAATGCAAAAATGTAGATAATAATTTTTCTAACATTACATTTGTATGTAGAGTAGAAATTAAACAATAAAATTTTTTATTCGCTTAGTTTGAATTAAATTTAAATAGTTAATTACGGATATAGTAATAAATTTACAGTTAAAATTAAATCCTTAAAATCGCATGCCCTCAATACAAGATGCATCAAATAAAACTAAAAGTTTTTTTTAATTTTTTAAAAGTTAAATTTAACCTCGACTTAATTTTAAAACAAGTTCAAGCATCAATATTAAATTCGCCCAAACTTCAACAATTGAACCTGTAGAAGGTACCTTAAATCGCTAAAGTCTTATCAGTGCCCGGAGTAAAGGATTGAATACAAATATTGTTCCGCTTCACCCCAAGCAGCCCGATTCACCCCAATTTATAGAAATTTCTATTAAATACAATATTAATTTATTTACCAATTATACATATTTTCTTTCAATTCATTAATTCACATACTTTATTAATTGATTCATTTTTCATAATGCAGTTTTCAATAGTATAATATAATAAGACCTCAATTTTTAATGAGATTAGAAAATCTTGCTTTGTTAATATTAATTTGAGGACTGCACTGCTGAACGGCTGTACGATGTGCACAGCTGTTCAATTGCAATGTCTTAAAAACAACAATGCACAAGTTTTATTTTACAATAGCAACTTATCAAATTTAAATATAAGGTCTTGTAAAAGATATACGCTTTCAGAACCTTACAAAAACCAATCAAGTTGAACTAAGAGTCTCCATTTGTCTCGTATCAGAAAATTTTCAATCGGGGGGCCAAAAATTGGCCCAAAAAAAACATCAATTAAATTTAGTT
Source organism: Rhagonycha fulva (assembly GCA_905340355.1). Taxonomy (NCBI): domain Eukaryota; kingdom Metazoa; phylum Arthropoda; class Insecta; order Coleoptera; family Cantharidae; genus Rhagonycha; species Rhagonycha fulva. The sequence continues at coordinate 11,162,729 of HG996559.1, forward strand.
TTAAAACGAAATGGTCCCTCTAAACATACATAGGATTTTTTATTTAAAATATTATAAAAATAAGTGATTCGATTTGCGTTGTTTTGATGTCCGTCGACCCTGGTGTTTCTATACTTCAATTTGATTGAAGTATTATCTTCATTTCTTTACAATTATCAATTACATCTTCTATCTCTGACCGCTTCGTCTGGTATCAATTTATAATTTAGATTCGATTATAATAATTATTACGTTATTATAGATTTTATACATACTTAGTATTTATTATAATGAATAATATTGGCTGTAACATATTAATCACAAGAACGTGAAGAATAATAATTATTAACTTCCTGTAATTTTGCGAAGCAAATTAGTGCATTCGTAGACTTCTTCAGCAGTCAACATGCTTTTGAATCGCTCATGACGATTCAATTAGAAGTTTGTTAATAATTAATATTGTTAATTTCATAATTTCAAAGTTGAACCACCTTAAATTAATTCATCTTTGTAGAACTGGTTTAGTAGAGAGAAATATTCGGTTTAAAGATGCAATATTAGTTAATATTGTAAAATTTTTAGGGGGCAGCTTAAACCCTAAAGCCCCGCCGTACTCGGCGTTTATGCAAACAATTACATTTAACGCAATAACATTTCTATATAAAAATTTTATTTAATAAAATTAAAAATAATTATCAATTAAAATGACAAATTACGCTAATTATAAATTTAAATGCTTGCAATGCAAATTTAAACCAAAGGATGATAAATTAGAAACTTTCCAGAGAATAAAATAAATATTACAAACATCTTATTTAAATCTCATCAGCAAGTAGCCATAATCAATGTACTAGGTACTTGAAATAAGAAAAACTTTTATACACAAAATCTTGTCAATATGCGTGATTTTTGTCAATTTTGGGCTATAGATAACCTCTGCGCTTTGGTCTGATAATTCAAAAAGAAATAAATAACTTTTAGCATTTGTTCGAATACGCCCAATTTAGGAACCTCAAACCGTTGATCCTAATTTTACATAAAAATTCGACTTAAGGGAGGCAGGCAAAAATATCTCTTATCAAATAAATATTAACAAAGTGTAAAAATATTTCAAATCAATTTAACACCATAAAATGCAATTGCATTTTATAAGCTTCCAAGTAATATGTATGTTTATTGCTATCATCAAATATTTTAAATTATTAAATAATTGGCAAATAGCTATAAAAAATACTAGCTAAAAGCTAATAAAATATAATTGGTTTTATTGCTTTAAATTAACTTAAAATTTTATTATCATATTATTTTATCAAATACTCTGCATTCTAGAACTGATTAAGAAAATTTATGGTTAATATTACTCGGTAAAATAGACATTCGAAAGAATTAAGTCGCAAGCGTAAAAGTTTGCTAATAATACATATTATACAAGTTATTGTATTTTAAATTAAATTATTTTTTGTACTTTTACTAGAAACTTTTAATAGCATTTATAAGAAACGATTTAATTACAGTGAGTTAGCAAGCTTTTGGATTTGCGATTAAATTTTTCCGACTGGCTTTCAGCACGTCCGATGAACTCATATTAAGGATATCGTCGCTTCCGTGCTAAACAACGAATGTGCAAATTTGTCATTTTTGAGGTATCAATACTACTAATTTAGAATTTGAACAAACTATCTGCAAAACTACAATTTTGCACATTCGTGGTTTGTGCATGGAAACAAGATATATTATAATTTCTTCCGGGTACTTTGCTCCGATTAAGTGAGAGTGACCAGATTGAACGGCTACAAAATTACATAACATTGATGTCCGGTCTCAGAAATGACATGGCTAATAATTGATTATTTAATTTAAATCAATTAAGATCGAATAGAAAATAACTAGTAGGGCTAACAGATGTTAAAATAAAAGATAAAAAAAAAGAAAACTTTTATTCAAATATACGATTTTTAAACCGATTTAATGCATTTGCTGCTAAAAGCGGCATTTACATCAAAGTTCTTGGCTTGTTTTGCTTAGGTAGGGTAGAAGCAGGCAAGAACCAATCAGATTGAAGTATTTCTTTCTATCTATTTTTATAGTTAAAAAATACTTCAATTAGGTTGTTTTATGCTTGTTTTTACCCAAGCAAGGCAAGACAAGAACCTTTATATAAACGCCGCCGCTTAAGTCAATGTAAACTATACGCAAGCGGTAAATATCAAGAGTCGCTTCAGGAACGAAAAATTCTGTTTAAAAATTTAAGGTTCTATTTGTTGTCGGATAACAAGTGCATTGCATCGAAAGCGACGCGAGACTGCACCGAGCAATATTATAATTTTTTTTAAATCAACCCCGATCATAGCCGCCGTTTCGATGAAGGCGCCGAAAGACGCCGTATTTAAAATTTCAAATTAAAACTATTGTATTTAAAATAGACGCCCAAGGTACCGTTTAAATGAAAGCACCGAAATTCAAAAATTCAAACTATTGTATTTATTAAAGGCGCCAAAGGCGCCGTTTAAATAAAGGCGCAAATATTTAAATTAAAACTATTCTTTTTATTTATAATAGGCGCCTGAATAAAGGCGCTGACATTTAAAAACTCAAATTAAAACGATTGTATTGTAATATTCGTCAGAAGCGCCGTTCGAATGAAGACACCGAAATTTTAAACTAAAAAATTAAAATATTTAAAAATAGATGCCGATTAAATGAAGGCGTTTAACTTTTATTTTTTTATTAATTAAAAATGAACAACTCAACTGAGATTGTAAATTTATGTTGTAGAAAACTATTTTTTTTTTTCAAATAGTCCTAATTATTTTAATCAGTTAACATAGAGAGCGAGAAGACTGACGTTAGCGTTCTCTAAAGTTAAAAAATTTCATGATAGCATCAATTCACTTCTTTAACACTAGAGGCGTTAACGTCGAGCTTCCTCTCTTCCTTATTGGAGAATTAGCGAGAATTAGTTCTCTTACTGGAGAGAGCTCGATGGTGGCGCCTCAACCGTTAAAAAAGTGAACCTTAATCATGAACTTTTTTTGTATGGAGCTTTCTTGCTCCTTATATTTTTTCTTAAATTTATTAGATTTTAACTGAAAGTAAGTCGCAAAATTCGGCATTTTACACTAAATAAAAAAAAATTCCAGGGGACCTCAAACTTTAGCATTGGAGATATGCGCCAAAAGTTCTAGTTACGGCACTGTTGGAATACTACAATTTCTTGTGATCCAGATACGGCTACTGACAAAAACCAATAGTCAGCAAATTCATTCATAAAAATTTAGAATTGCTTTAATAGCAAGCAGCCCCGGATCTAGGAAGGCCAGCTTAAAGAGCTCCAAATTCATATATTTAACTTTAAACTCAAATTCTGGAGGAAAAGAGTGCCAATGTCACGTTCTTGCCTCGGTTCGGAAAAATTTTAAATCAAGGGCTGATAGCAAGAAAACTGGAAGAATAAAATTACGAAAAAGCTATGTTATAAATGACATAAGTGCAAAGACTACAAACAAATACTTTATAATGATAATACGGGAAACTTAAGCAAATTTTCGGCGACATGTGATCGCAGCGCTACTAGCGGCTAGAAATGTGAACTAACGCAACTTGACGTAACATAAAGAAGGTTATGTTGTTTGTATGTTGTAAATCCTCCAGTTTAAAAACCCACCCACCAAGTCTCGAAAGTTGTGTTAGTACACGTTTTAAACGAATAGGTGGCAGTCTAAATAAGTTCCCCCAAAAAAAACAAAGAATTTTGCATAAGTTTTCCGTATTATCATTATAAAGTATTTGCTACAAGCCAAACTTTACTACATGGTAAGAAGTGAGGAGCTCGGAAGCTTAGCTATGTTACGCGTAACCGTAACCGCCATTTTTTTTTGTTAAACATAACCTTAAATTTCTAAATAATCAAAATATTGAATGAAAATTCTGTTTAAATATTTAAGCTCGGCATTCGGTCTCGTACTTCTCCTTCCGTGGATCATAGCTCGGATTACAGAATTCGCACTTTTTATGTCATATATCATATCGTCTGCTTAGAGGTAAAACTCACTAAGTAACATATTTCTGTTTAAGAGAAAATAGCGATTTACTTAAAATTATTATATATTATAAATAATAATAAAATGTTAATATAGCATTAAAAAAAAGCTTTTTTGTACTTAATGAATTTTACTTCTACAGCTTTTCCACGTTAGTTTAGAGGTAAAACTCACTAAGTAACATATTTCTTTATCTCTGAAAAGAAGAAAATGTTTCTATTTGGTTTGAATTTTGCTGTAAGTAGAAGTAATGCTCTTTATCAATAATTTTTGTTCAAAAATAATAGAAAAATGTTAATATGGCATTAAAAATAAGCTTTTTTGTACTTAATGAGTTTTACCTCTACAGCTATTAAGGAATTTCAACACATACTTATCAATTAAATAACTGAAACTTTATTTTAAATTTTTTATTTATAAATTGTGTCGTTGCCTCCAGGAATTTGCTTATCACAGGTCACTTGATAACATGCATTGTTGTGTAAAATATTCATCTAGTAAATGATACTGATAAATGTGCAAGAAGTGAAAAACTTGTACTTAGTGAGTTTTACCTCTCACAGGAAAGTTTATAATTGCACTTAGTGAATTTCACCTCTGCCTAAAATGCTAAAAAAACATTAAATGCACTTGATCAATTTTTCATAAGATAGAACGTAAAAAAATATTCGCTTAGGTATACTTATCTCATTTTTCAACAAAAGTCTACTTAATGAGTTTTACCTCTAAGCAGACGATATAACATAGCTCGGTCTACGCCTTCGTTGTGATACTTTCAAATTTTAACTGTCTGACGTCAAATTTTTGTTTTTTTTTAACACAACTCAATTTGCGACTTTTGCACTACCCATATCCCAAAACATAGCTTGGCCTCCGGCCTCGCACTTCTCTCCTATAGATACATAATAATCATAAAAACGTCGTATAAAATTTAATATTAAATTTAAAATAAACCAAAAGTAGATACGTTTTCGCTATTCTTGTTTTAAAAATGAACTGTTTTCGTATTCGATTTGAGATACGAAACGTGGCACTTTTTGTTATTAGGATATGAAAAAGTTCTTTAAAAAAAATAGGCTTTTGGTTTATGGGAAGTAACCCAAAAAGTTTTTTTCAAAATGAGGGGCGGGGAATAAAAATTTTATCGTAAAGTTTTCCAGTATAGCAAGAAATATTTCATTACACACCGACGTAACCTCTTTTCACTATACTCGGGCTTTATTATTCCCTTCGCCTGGCGGCTCGGCTAATAAACCACGCCGCTCGTAGTAAAAAGTATTGGTTTACGTCCTTGTGAAATAAACTAATACTTATTTCAAAATAATATTTACAAAAATATCACTGGAGCAGTAAAATTAAACTACGGGCAAAACCAATAGTCAGCAAAAAGTTCCTACTTACTGATTCATTTTAAATAATCGGGACTGCTCGATTGCAAAAGAATGAAAAATTAAATTTAGAAAATATTAATGTGAAGCCGTAGGCCGAGCAATGTTCTTTGACATAAGAACTATGATACATGGAACGAAAAGTGTGAAGCTGTATACCGAGCTGAAAAAAGATGAGAAGTCAGCCTCAGAAAATGAAGCAATTTTTTTGGTTATTTTACAGTGCGCACATTCACCAACAAAATGGCCACCGTTTGCTTTGTTAAACATAACCTATAAACCAGGTGCACAAAATATCAGGAGCGCTTCAGAATTATGATCTACTTAGGGTAAAAAATAAATTTTACCTTTTTCATTGCAACTATGTGATTTTGAAAATTGCGGGAGGGGGGGGCGTAGGAGCAAGTAACATCGACTCTGTGCACAATTATACGTTACTATAACACCGTAGAGTAAAAATCTCATTTTAAATTTATGCTAGGGCTGTCCTATTACATTTAGAAAAAATGATGCCACTTCTACAACTTCTTATAAGTGATTAATCAAATTGAAAAGCAGAAAATATTAATTCAATCAAGAAAGATGAATTATTAAACTTGTTTTGATAGTTTTATGTTTTGTTAAAACATTATAAGATGTTACATATTTATTAGGCGTGCGTATTTGTACAGAATATCATCTGCATTATATTTGAAATTCAATTTACTTCCTACTTTTAATAGATTGCGTATTAAATAATTTATTATCTGTATGTCGCATATATTAAAGAAAATGTAAATTTTATTCCAACCCTGACAAGGTACCAGTTAGTCCACCCGTTTCTGCCCGTAGGAATGTGCATTTTTAATGGTGAGTTCATGCAAGAAAATGAACTTCTTTTACTTTAAAACTAAAACATTTTTAAATTAAAAAAGAGGTGCAATTTGAGAAAATATTGAATTGTAGAGAACTTGAAATCTCTTTCAAGTTCAATCAAAGTTTCATCGAGATAAAGTTGGATTATATTATGTAGATTTCATGGCAATTGCACCATAGATAGTTCTAAAATTTTCAACATACTGCAGGATCCAATTAAAATATAAATGATTTCGTTTTCAAGATAAAAACATAAAAAAAATTAACTGTTACTTAATCTATTATCGCCGTCATCGTTAAGTAACCAACACTCAGTCAATGGTACTAATAAGGATATCAAAAAATCTTGGAATCGAGTTCTACAACAGTAGCGAATGCGTACAGTTATTTAATCAAGTTTTTAAAGAAATTGTGAGAAGGTACTGCTCATTAAATTCCATATTAGAAAGAAATTGTCGATTAAGGATTCAGTACTTGGAGGCTATCCAATTGAAAATTCCGACTCATTAAGCAAGATCCGATTAAATTTTTCAACACGTAGTGTTTAATCATTGGACAAATTGATTTTAATGCGTGGATCGCTTACACTGGATCAATTTGCATTGCTTAAATACAGGGTGCAGTTTTTGCTACTATTTATAGATAATATAAATATTAAGAAGGTGTGATCTGAAAATATTTCTTTAAATACCTTTGTTAAAATCTTAACCTTAGTTAACATTATAGAAGGACTTTCCCTAATTTGAATTAAATGTTTGTTCTTTTTATATGCCAAGGTATTTTGTAACCGATATGTCCGTATGTCATTTCATTTTACATATCATTTTTAGATTAATTTATTTTGAATTTCATCAAACGCAAAGTGGTGGTGACGAAAGGTAATTCAGGTGCAGTAGGGGTTCCTAATTTGGTAACCTAGGTTCCTATTACAAAATTTTGTTAATCTGCTCTAACGTTCAAAATGCAGCAGATCTGGTTTTACTGCACATGAATTTATAATTCCATAGTTTAATGTATTCCAATCCAATACATTGTTACACATATCATGAGCACGCAAAGCTCTTCATTTGCATACTGCCCCTCTGCAAGACTTCACAACAGTTGTAGCTTATAATCAAAACAACCCTCGACTTCAATAAAACAAAATACATTCTATTGGATCAAAAAACCGGTTTAATTTAACTTGTGGTGTATATCGTACATACATGGGTACATTTTATAACGTTAACGTCCTTCTGACCTTTTGGTTGTGACTCAATATTTGAAAATCTAATTTCAAATCAGAAGAAACTGCTTCAGCATACCTCACCGCAATTAACGTTCAACAAAAACGTGATTCATCTTCTTAACGTTCGCATTGTGTGTATTTGAATGGTAACTTTGTTAAAGCTAAAAAAATTAAAACTTACCAAAGAAACAGATCTTTGTCCCAGACTGGGCGAGTCCAAGAGGTCTTCGGATTCCGGAGGGCAATCGGAATGAAGATGCAAGGGGGCTCGTGAAGTACGCCGACCCCCAACCTGGCTGCGAGACCGTGGACTGCGAGGTGTTGGAGAATTCATACCTTCATTTTTTCAGATAAACAAAAAATTGATGGATAACTTTTTAAATGGTCTCCTAATGTTGTTGAGATTGCACTACAGGAATTTTTTAATTGCCCGTGTAACCCTGAAAATTAATTATTTAAATTAGAAATCGATTTATTCAACTGTTTAATTAAAGTTTTGTTTTGCATCCAACCAGGACAAGAAGAAATTTATTTTGTTATATCATTAAACTTTTATTTCAACAAAAAAAATGTTGCGCAATTTACTAATCGACTCCGTTTCATATTACGGTCTAAAACATGCAAAGATTATTTCATCTCTATAATGTTATAAATTTTTTGTTGAGTAAATATTAATTAAGTTGTAGTTCGTTGTATGCTTGCAAAAGAATCCAGATTTTCTACATTCTTGCAATTAAAATGAAATTATATTAGTTTTAGCAATCGTTGGTCAAATTATGAAAAAAAAAAATAAATAAGTGAGGGACAACATTGTTAATATTAGAAATGGACCTACTAAAATTAAACATTAAAAATTCGCACCAAAAAGCAATTTTTACGACAAAAATATGAAAGCGTAAATTTCAAAGAAATAATCATTTCGAAATCCAACAATGGAACTAATAAACCAACAGTGGTTTGATTTTGACTTGCAAAACGTAATGGTGGTAATTGGGAGGTTATTTTGAGCGAAAATAAATTTTAACACTTTCATAGAAAATTTTTGTATTTGACTGTTTTAAAATTATAATAATTATTTTAAGAGATTTAATGATTTGGTTCAGTTTCACTTTGGGGTTAGATCGTGAACCAGAAATTTACGGAACAAAAACGAGATTTTTGCAATCCGATTGCTAGATTGTGACGCTCTACCCTACATACGCTAATTCAAAAAAATAAAGCAATACCAATGGTGAAATCACTAGAATTCACAGATTCAGATTATGATCGGTAAACAATACAAAGAGTACCATAAGTGACAGTTTTAGATTCTCTAAAATGTCATTTTATTTGAAATAATTTACAGACAAAACCATGATCATTGAGTGCGTTAATTGTTGATAGCGAACAGTCAGTTAGATTCCATGTCTATCATCTTATATAACCATCAATATAATAATTTGCTAGAAATCGCCTCCTCCTCATCCATGTTATTTATAGAACAACACCCCTAATTATATTTATTACAGCTCTACAGGCCTAGAAGGCCCACACTGAAAAAAAAAGTGGCATCATATTGATGAAAATGTACATCATATTGATGAAAAAATCATCAATTTTGCGCCGATGAAGAAGTTCATCAATATGATGAAATATGTTTCATCAAATGTACATCATTTTTTAGTTCATCAATATGATTAATGAGTTCATCGAAATGATGTACGAGTTCTTCAAAAAAATTTGAAAAATTGTAGCGTATTGATGCATATGTAGGTATATATGATAAACAAAATCTTCAATATGACGTACTCGTTCATGATATTGATGATTTCATTAGTAAATATGAAGAACAACATCATTGATTTGATGTACTCTTTCATCATATTGAAGATCTTATTCATAAATATGATGAACAACAGCATCGATTTGATGTACTCGTTCAAAGATTACAGAAATTATAAAATAAAATACATCAAATTGATGAATAGTTCATCATTATGATGAATAAAGATTACAAAAATTGATGAATAGTTCATCATTCATTAAATTTAAACGATTATTTTGTACCTCATATTGATGATTTGCTCATCATTATGATGAATTTTATTTGAAGAATGGTTTTCATCAATATTACATACCTTTTTTTCAGTGCATGACTTCATTCCCTGTCTACCTAACCTGTCTTGTAAACTCTCGTATGTGACGCAGCCGTATCAACGGTAATGACGTCGACACAAATATCAGGGATCACCACAGGAGTATGGATGCCCACCGGAACGCCAAGCCAAGAAATACTGTGCAATCCGCGATTTAAACCCAGAATTTCCGCTCTATACTCAACCAGCGATCACATCACTTCACTGCTGTGGCTACACCCTTAATTAATTCGTTTATTTATTACTGACCAAAGAAAATTTATCATCTCAAAAGGAAGTTTACGACCTAATTAGAGGTACTGTTGTAGTGTGCGGTCTACATAAAATTTTTGTTTTAGTGTACGGTCTACCGTAAAATTTCACTAAGGCCCGGTATTTCAGTAGACAGTTAAGCTTTCACTTAAGCTAATCTCAAGTTTAACTCAGTTCAGCCAATCAACATCTTGCATTTAACCATGTTGATTGGTTGAACTGAGTTAAACTTGAGATTAGCTTAAGCGAAAGCTTAACTGCCCACTGAAATACCGGGTCTTAGTAGGCCAGCTTAGCAAAATGGTTAATTCATCAGTAACTTAGAAGGCCAACTCTGCAAAAGGCCAGGTTGGGCCTATTTTGGGGCTAGCTTGGCAAAATATCACTAATAAAATAGAAAATTTAACAAATTATTTCTTTTACTACAAGTATTATTATAGAACAATGACATTTAATTAATTTATAATTTTAGAATCGTGTTTTGTAACCGGGTCTCGAAGATATTATATTTATTAGAAAAGCCTTAACTGAATTTGATAGATAACACTAAAATAAAGCGTTTTAGCTCATAATTGATTTTTAAGTTTTTAATTTTTGCACGAAAAGCGACCATAATGACTATTCTGTTACCCGCTTTTGTGGATTTATTTACGCTTCAGGTTGGAGCAACAATAGCACTTGCATCATGGTAGCATTAACATCGAATTAAAATCACTGTTTAAGGGCTTATTTGGCTTAAATTTGCAGGAAAAAAAGAGAGATCCATCTCCTCACTAGTAGAATTTTTTCAGAGTTGAATAAGCCACAGGGATATTATTAATTTTAATTTAATAATACACTTTTCCGCACTTTGGAGCGGAGCAGAGAAGAGATCTATCTTTTCTTGAGTTGGAAGGCATCCAGAAATATTATTAATTAGTACAGTGTCAGTAAAAACAGATCGCAGTCCTGCGAAACAACCGGCGGAGCGCAGCGCACGGAGAGTCAATTTTGACAACGCAACTAAGTCCGATTACGATCCAACATCGATAAATCAATTTAAATCCTTAAATTAAATTTACATGTTTGACGAAGTAGAGGTCAGTGACTTCATAGAAATTTTGCATCTTAAAATTTACTGATAAGACGCACCAATCATATTCTTTCTTTTATCGCTAAGCAATACGAAAAGGTATTATAACAGTACTTAAACGACCCAGTGAAGATATTTTGACAAGCTGATCTATGTCCAAATTTTAATAACTAAGTAGGTGGGGTGGATTATCCAATTTTGTGGATTAAGGGCCATTAGTTCTACAAAGCAAGTATAAATTAAGAATAACTATACTGAGAATATGTCTCATCGTGTAACGTTATTTTTTGTATAAATTGTGGGATAACTTATTGCTCTGGTCTTGGGCAGATCATTATCCCACAATTTATACAAATTTATAGCGTTATACGATGATTGTGATCAAAATCTGTGAGATATTCTCAGTATTGCTTATTCTTAATTTATACATGCTTTGTAAAACTGGCCCTAAGAGAGATTATTAATGGCCAGTGCCCTAAGAGGTAATGTACAGACAGACTGCATCAGAAATTTGGTAAACCACAGCTAGTCGGTAGATAGCGCGCTACAACAGCACCTAAATAGACAATCTAAAAAAAACTTTCTCAAGAAACGCGCCAGTAAACGGGTTAGTACTTTTTACTCTAATTGTCTTTTATTATTTTTATATATCCACCTATTTAACCAATACACTAATTTGCTAGAAAACTCCTTCTATACGTCATTTATATAAGTGCACTTGATTGACTTGTTTATTTATTACCAACCAAAATTTTGGTTTTGCACACCATGCTGGTTTTACCGCTAGGGCCACAAGTCGACGAGTATGTCAGCGGCTGGCAAAGTTGGGTATGTTCAACTTTTGGTAGCAGACAGCGGCCACTAATAGATCACGCGACTGCTGGTACCAGCCGGGAGCACAGTTTGACCACTATCACCATCACTACCAATGAAAATGACTGAGTTAAAGTGATCTAGAAAAGAAATTATTTTTTTTTTCAATATATTTCAAAATTATCCATGTTAGTGGGATGTTTCGTCAAAAGAATATTCTTGAAATTGAGGGAGCGGTCATTCCTAAATCATTTCTATAAGTTTCTGGATGACATCTGTGAGATCCATGAGAAAAATTTACAGTGCATATTATTAAAAATGATTACGATTTAATAATATCACCGAGAAAAGATACACTATGTTGGTCTTTGTGACCGGGGGGTTTGGGGGGTATGGAATACCCTCCAATCATATACGGTGTTACGGGGTTTGGATTTGCTAATCACACCTTAAATCTGCATTATCATTTGTCACCCCTATTTGCAAGGTTAAAAATGTTTTTAATTTATTGTATTCGAATTTTCTTAACTTACCAATTTTTAATTTTTATTACTTTTCGGTTGAAATAAAGTTACAAATTTAAAATTTAAAAATTTGAAACTGATTGACTCTAAATTATATAGACGGAAAGATTGAAAGCTCCATCTATTGCAAAATTTAATTCTAAAATAATAATTTACTAGAAATCTCCTCCTCCAAGTTATTTATAATTATTTATATAAAAAATAAAAAATTTAAAGTTTGGTGATTTTGATTATATTATTACAATATTCTATTTTGTTTGTTATGAACAAAAATAATTATTTTGTATGAAGAAAATGCAGTCTTATCTTCACGGGGTAGAAATCTCGGGTTGGTCGTTACTCTCCCTGAGAGCTAGATAAGTTTTAAACAATAGATCAATTAGAGATGCGTTACACCTTGTAATATTAAATCAAGCCTTTCATAAAGAAAACTTTACATTTGCTTTCCTTCCTGAAGCAAAATTTTAAAAAAGCTTTAGAAGGTATAAAGAACCGTTCATCAAAAGCGTTTAAAATAAAATGGATTAAATTCAATTGAAAAAAATTTTTTGCAATCTATTCGATGATAATGAAAATTATAACAATTCGAGCACTTAAAATGACCCATGCATCATTGTACCAGTATGTACAAAGATAAATTCCTATACGACTTGTACCAACGCCAACACAGATACAAATCGTATTTCTTTTGAAAATAGAATTGCAATTTTTTAAGACGGCCTGCCACCACATTGCATCTTGATTAATAATAGAAATTTTAGCATCAAAAGAATAAATTACCGTCGTACACGGAATATCTATTCAATTTTGTAAACTTTCACGTTCATGGTCACATTTACTGCAATTTATTCCAACTGCAGAGAAGGTGATTTTTGAACTATTTACCAATTTTTTTTTTTTTTAAATCAAAAATTTGGGTTAACATACCCAAATTACATAACCAGTTTGATGCTGATGTTCATCAGTTCACTAACTATTTTGAAGTTCATTACAAAATAATAAGCATGCCTGTCAATTTTAATCAGTAAATGATAATATGATAGTAGTAATTAAAGTCACAATAATTGTTTGTTTTTGTTAATTTTGTTTCCATCATCTGAAAGAAATGACTAAATTAATTTTCTGCTTTTTATAAATCCAATCTCTCAAATCTAAATTTATAAATTCAATTCTATTCAATTTACGAACAATTACTGAAAATTACTTAGGTATTCATAATGAGATGGTACGTGGAATCCAAATCACGGCATAAATAATTTGATAGCCACTGGGAATAGAACCTACGGTTCTACGGTTCTATGTGCCTAAACCCCGCTTTTTGCATCTTACAACTAGAAATTAATTAGGGACGGTAATCATTAATCAATAAGTTGATTAGATAAGCACTTCAATTCTCCAAGATTTTGCTACACTCACATCAGAACAAATAACACGGATCTTCTGATTCGTCTAGCAGAAGTTATGATGTGGTAAAAGTTTAAGTATTGTTTAATAGCTGATTGATAAACTTTCATTGCACCCACTTGATGAATGGGTTTAAACGGTAAAACCTGATTGTGTAGAAAACAAGGGATCATCAAAAAGCAGATGTTGCCTTTTCATGGTTCACTAGGTGCAACCGTTAATTCAATAAGGGTGAAGTGAACGTCGAAGAGAATACACATTTTTTGGTCAACGTAATTAGCGTCTCATGTGCAATAAAAATGAAACTACTTAAAAAAATTGTGGAAATAATTGAAGAGCATTTCTAACAGAATTTAATTAGAAACAAAAAGTAATTTGCTACTTTAAATTGTTAGCTTTATTATTATTATTACCCAAGTTGATTCACGTAGGTGCTTTTATATAAATGTATTTAATACTTTACAGGTGACTTAATAATGCCCACAAAAATTGATCAATTAGTGCCAAAAAGTTGGCTCCAACTAAAACTTAATTACTTCTTTGTTAACGATTTTTTTTATCGTACGAGTAATTTTTATAGAGCGCAACCAATTCGGCTGTATCTATGCTAAACTTTACAATGACAGATTGGAAGTTACAATTTCGGGTAAAATTTTAATCAACGTGACCGGCCAGGCCGCTCAGGAACTTCAATTACTCTGATTAGACGCTATAGGTCGTGTGCTGAAAATAAGGCACTTGTCACCTTTAGTGATCCATAATTGCTATAACGGTAATGTAACTGAAAGGTTAAAACTGATACAAAACAGTGCCATGTCGAGTGGTGCTGTAATGTTAATAAATTTTTACCTGCACATCTGATTAGTCGTCAACAAACACCTGTTAAAATTAATGGACTGAGCTGTTGTTTACAACGTTCTTTTTGTAACGAATTAAAGATATCGTAGGCCTTTTGCATTTAAATAAAAAGAAAATGAAAATTTGTAGAAAATCAAATAACAGAAACTTCTATAATCAGATTGCCTAAATTTTTTTTAAGAATACCTTGAAGAAAAGTCTAGGTAAAAAGCCCTGTTTGACAACTCCAGACAAATCTGGATCAGCAACAAGCACACTCATTAAACATCATTAATTTACTTCCAATTTTGTTTACCAACTTGTACCAACACCTCGTATTTCTACAGTTTACAATGTTTACAATCGAACGCAAATAAATAAGCATACCAAATAGAGCAGTTAACGAAATGAAGCATGGAATCAAGAAATCGACGCCCCGTGTCATTATGCATTGTCACCGGCGACAAAACCAATCTAAGAAGGAAAACTTCGATGCAAAAGCTGACCGCTGTTCTTACGTTGTATCTAAAGACTCCTACAACGTCGAAAGATCATCCCGCACCCGACAAACTCCAAAAATTTAACTACGCCTTTCATAAGAACTCCATACGTTTCATACTGTAAGTATTTCAAAAAGCTGACACTATTAATATAAGACATCGTGACCGCTTACACCAGACGAGCAAATATACGGAAAGATTTGATTCAATTGATTGACATCTGCATTATAGGCTCTAGTACATCTGAAGAAGTTATACCTTAATGTTAAAGCCAAAATCAAGATCATGCAATAAGGTTTTTGAGATTTATGTGTTAAGTGCTTCTAAGGCCCGGTATTTCAGTGGGCAGTTAAGCTTTCGCTTAAGCTAATCTCAAGTTTAACTCAGTTCAACCAATCAACATGGTTAAATGCGAGATGTTGATTGGCTGAACCGAGGTAAACTTGAGATTAGCTTAAGCGAAAGCTTAACTGCCTACTGAAATACCGGGCCTAAATGTTTTATTCTGTGCTGAAAGACGCTTTTAGCTTATCCTCCAAGTGCGAGTTTCAGTTATTCATGATGGTAGAAATCTGCTATATAAGAATTTTGCCGGAATTTTACAAAACTTACTTTTATCAATTCAAGCCTTTGAAGTGGTAAATTCTAACCCGTATTTGCTGCTAGGAAATCGTTGAATAATTTATTTTCTATTTAAAATCTAAGCGGTGCTTAATTTTATTTAGTTTTTTCAAATGCAGGGCAAACGTAGGTAAAATTATCGGCGTACATTAAAATTTTCTAGATTCTTTTGTTCTATTCCACTGCTTTGCTATATTCATCATTTGTGTTTATGGTAATTAGTTTTTCACCTTTTATTGCTAGATCTACTAACAAGGGGACACAACAGTGAGTATGTCGCCAATAAAAATCCCAATTTTTTTGGTGATTCTAGGAGCTAAAATAATTATCACTTTCTCGATTTTTAGTCCAATGGGCTTTAGTTACTGAGTTATGAATTTTTGAAAATCTACGTTTTACCATAAGATTACATTGTTAATTTAGATATTATTTAAAATTTTAAATTAGATTTATTTTAAATAGGTTTTTATTTTTTTTAAATATAATTAATAGATTTAAATAGAATTTAAAATGTTAAATTAGATTGTTAAAGCAATCCAAACCATATGTAATCTTATGGTAAAGCGTAGATTTTCAAAAATTCATAACTCAGTAACTAAAGCCCATTGGACTAAAAATCAAAAAAGTGATAATTATTTTAGCTCCTAGAATCACCAAAAAAATTGGGATTTTTATTGGCGACATACTCACTGTTGTGTCCCCTTCTAAGTCATCTGCACAAATACTTTTATTTAGATACTGAAATATTTTACCATGTAATTTTATTTATCAATTGAACGTTCTGCAGATTTTTTCTTGAGACGGTCATTAGCATAGCGATTAAGCGCATTTATTGCTAATGCAGAAAACCCGGTTCATCTTCGAGCAAAGTAAGAATCTTATTTTGGCCATCTACTCTCGGAAGGCAATAGCAAACCACCGGGGTGTAATTTGCCATGAAAGTTTTTTATCTAAAAGCTTACGACTAAAAAAAAAAGATTTTTTAAAGTCTAGGTCTAGGTATATTTTTAAACTTCCATGGTCAAGAAAAGAATAATTGTGATTGCGAGTTTTTTGGCATCTTGAATTTAATAAAGCAATTCAAGCAGTGGCGTTCAAACTGTCATGAAAAATTAAATCGTAAATTTTTTTACTCAATAATTACAAAAATCAAAATTATACTTCATAAAAGTAGTTTAAAATGAAATTTGAATTTCATAAAAAAAGAAATACTTCATCCCTTCTCCTATATTATACAAAATATTACGACAATATATTGATTTCAACCGGTGCAACTCAAAATTTGAACTATTACAAAACAAAACCAAGATAAGGAAATTTAAGAACCGCTTCTTTTTATTAAACCGTATCCGCCACTTTCTCAAACTTAAAAACCAATTTTAGTACAATTTTGGCCGCATTCAAATCTTTAATAGATTTGAGATTTAATAAAAATTGATGTAGCGGTTACAACTAAGATCAAATTCAGTGTTTCAAATTTCGACCCTACTTTTCTTTTCTTGATTACATCAAATCTTAATTTGCATCGTTTCATATAAAATAATTTCTCATATTTATTCATCAGATCGCATACTTTGGTATTCTATTGTTTTTATTTAATAAATGGGTCCAGTTTATTTCCCTTTTTGCGGACCCGCAGATATTATATTTATTAAGAAGATACTCTACGGAATTTAATAAAAAAAATTAAAATAAAAAGTTTTAGGTATGGATTACTTTAGCTAATAATCGATTTTAAAGTTTTCAATTATTGTTCAAAAATCGACCTTATGGTACATTGTGTTGACGGTGCATGCATTCTACCTTAGAGAGTAGGGACCGACGAATGATCATATCAAAGGAGCTTATTGAATGTCTCAGCATCGATCTATATCGGTTTTCTTCAGAAACGTTGCGGAGGGTGGCCAAAATTGAATTTCTTGCTTCTTCTCCCTACCCGCTAATCTTGACTGTGCGCTAAACTCAACAAAAGTTAATTATCGTCTTTTGCGTGTCAACGTTTGACTTTGTTGCGATGTTGAAGCTCTATGCTTGCTTTAGATATAGGTACTATACTCATAATTACACATCCCTACAATGTTCTATGACAGGGGTGGCCAACCTGCGGCTCGCGAGCCACATGCGATTCTTTGAAGGATTATTTGTGGTTTTCGATAAATGTACACGAGGTTCCCTTTTCATTTTTGCGGCTCGCAAAAACTTTCAAATTTTGAATAATGGCTCGACTATCAAGGAGCTTGGCTACCCTTGTTCTATGACGTTAAAAGAGGTAACGGAGGCTTTACCTCCATCACACTCTGAACACGATGCAAAACTATCCTATGCTGGGGACCGACGCGACGCTTTAATCGTAGCTACACGAACGTACACTTAACATTGAGAAAATTTCACTGTTTAGAGATATTTTTGACTTAAATTTGCCTAATTCAACTAATAGCAAACTTTGCCGAATTAAACCCACTTGAAGAATATCTTTAATTAGTTAACAGCGTTAGTCAAAATTTTGCTGGGCAAATGCGGAGCGGAGCGCTCGAAAAGTTGATTTTGACAACGCTACCAATCTCGGATCCACACTAAAATCTACACTGGACACATTAATTTCAATTGAAAATGATATAGGTCTCAAATAATAAGCCCTATTTGCAATGGTTTACAAATTTTTTGTTTTAATATTGCTTTTTGGACCGTCTTCTATCATTATTTGCTTTAGAAAATTTTAAAATCAAAATTCAGGTAAATGAGCTACTCTCCAATAAATTTGCAAGACCAAAATTTTTAGAGGCCGTTTTACATCTCGGGGTCTGTGGGGCTTTATAGCGTTGATTAAGTTACAAACGTCAAAATTTTGTGCTAATTTTGTGCTTTGCAAACAGACTTATTTGCGAATTTATTATTATATATATTTATATATAAAATCAGATGCCTAATCTAGCTTTACCAAAGACTAGGATCCAAAATAAAATACAGGATCAAAATATAAAAAGTCATAACCACAATTAAGAAAAAAAGGCAGGTTACCTTAGCCCATAGTTAAAAAAGCAAATATTTTTCCAGAAAATCATGGACGAAAAAATCGAACGAAAGTGAGGTCTTGAATATTCCTGAAGTAATGGTTGAAGGCAAAAATGAAAAAAAGGCAATTCCTGATTAAAACAAGAGCATGTGAGTGTAATTAATTTTTAAATAATTTACAGCCATTAATTTTTCTAACGGCCACTTTATGAACTTCACATTTCGGTAATCAATGTTACCTTTGTTTAATCAAAAAATTATTCAAATTAATGGAAATTCTTGTATTTTTCGGCCTTGTTGGCGAGGATCATTAAAAATCTAGAACTAAATAAAAAAAATCTGGGCGGAAATTTATTAAAATTGTATATTTTAATTACCAATTAACGGTTAAAATGTAATTTATTACACTAAAAACAGTTTTAGAAACAAATAGCAAATAGAAACGGAAGTGTTCGTTTCCTTTTTGGGCAGTACAATCGAATTTTCAAAATTAGGTACTTTATTCATTAAATTGTAGTTTAATTATTCGAATTTCGAAATTCTTAAAATCCACTTGGCGTGTAAATAAAAATGCAGAAAATGAGCTAGAGAATAATATCTGTTAGATAAAAGAGGTGAATGCAATAATCCCACAAGTACAAATTACCATGTAACATGATCAGACAAACTTTTAAAATTGCTAAAAACAGGTTTAAAATATTACCAACACTTTTATAGAAAATGAAAAATTATATTAAATGTAATAGCAATCTCGACTGCATTATATGATTAACGAAACGAGTACCTCCCTGTAAGTACTGTTTACACTTTTAATCCTACGCTCGAGCATTGCATTGTACCATGATCGTACTTAATTTTACATGCAAAATGTTTTACTTGGTAAATAGACACAAGGATAAATTAAATAATAAAGTAAATATTAAAATGTTGTAAATTATGTATGTACACGTTATTAGAATTTATTGAGTAGGTACATAATTAAGTCATTATACCTCCGTTGCTTCCTTCCTGCCAAATTAATTATTATAAAAATACTCTTTTTTTGGAACCTCTCTCTTGGTTATGCAGTTAGATCGTAGACTTCTTAATCGACCATTCACAGTTTAAGTCGCGCATGGGTAATTCGTTAAATTGCTCTATTCGAGCTAATCACGCAATTCTGTCTTAATTGCACAATCTCCTTTGATTTCTTAATCTTGTAACACCTAATTTCTAAAACTTCTTTTGATTATTTGAACTCTCGCTACAATAATGCGGCAGTATCATACCACTATAATTTAAAGACCATCAATCAAAACATAAACATGCCACCAGTTGTCATTATTAAAGTGTGGTTTTTTATTGAAGTTGATATCGATAAAGCTGTTGGTATAACTATAATAATAATGACACTCTGGAATGGATTGAAGTATGTGCAAACATTAAAAATTTACAAAATATTGCAAAAACTGTCACAGTTTGGTATAAAAAACAAATTTAATCACGAAGTTATTTCATAATAATCAAAATAAGATAAAGATAAACGTTGATAGTGGAGAAAAAGGATTTAGAAGAAGACTTTTGAACTAAGAAATTTTTATGTTTGTAACTAATTATATGACCACGACATCCCATTCTTCTCAAAAACTTTCGATTGCATGTAGTAGTCGTTGCCGTTAACTGTAATTTTGCATGTTGCTAGTAGTAGCCGTCGTGACTTAATTAGCCGTCGTTGATTGGAAAGAAGTTAAGTCTCATCTTTTTTAGAAAGTAAAAATTTTACGGCCAGAAGTTCAAGTGGTTACAGCCCGTAAAAACAAATTTTCCTCTCCAGCAAATCTCCGTACGCTGAAAAGGAAAATAAACCCCGAAACTGAAAAACAAACCCAGTAATTAATCCCGGAATCTTCCAATGGTAGTTGGTGACTGTACTCGTTACAGCACAAAATTTCGAAGTAACCAGGATAAATTTCACGATTTTTTTTCTTTAGACTAAAAAATGTTGGTACAGTTCTATCGAAAAGGGCCGAAAAAACCTCTTTTGAATGAAATTTGTACGTAAACAGAATATTAAACTTACAGTTAAAATTTAAATATTTTAACGTTTAATTAAATTTTTTGGTTACTTAGAAATATTTGATTTCCAAATCAAAATTAATGCTAACCATTTATTGGCTGTATTATTTACAAAAAAAAATCATTCTACACAAAAAATAAGCTATTTGATTGCAATCCACACAAAATACCTGGTAAGGGTCGATAACCGTAGTTTGTTGATGATAATCGTGTGAACCAACAGTTCAGAGTTCACACCGCTCGAGATGGATTAAAGATAGCCGCCAGATTTTATCATCTTTGATTGCATATATTGTGTACACCACTTTTTTCAGATGCATGATGAAATTGGGTAGACATCGTAAAGTTCCTGTTATTTATTGATTAGACGCTAAACTGACTTGCATTGTCATTCCATCCATTATGCAATATCATCAGATCGTCACCTTGATGATTTTTAAAATCTTGTTAGGTTAACATATTTTGCAATGAACCTGAATATTCTTTAATTGACTTACATCACCACCTTACGATTTTCGGTAATTTTTCCAAATTACTTTCAACCTAGTCGATGATTTAAGGTATAAGCTAAGCCAGCCCAAATCTTTCTGTGGGTTACTTTTACGACCTTGGACAATTTTTTCGTTGCCATATTATATCCATGACAGGTTAAATTAAAATATAAATACACTAAGGAATTTGTTACAAAAAGTTTAATTGCCTGATTGAGAAAATTGAATCAAAAACGTCCATTGGAGTTAACAAAGTTTTGGATTGGTTTGATGTAGTTAATCAGCAGTTAAATTTTAATTCCCATTTCTAAAAAGAAATGCCATAGGGCAAACTTGCTTTATTTTACAGTGTTCCTAGTTTTGCAATATTTTTTTAATTTATTTCTTTCATTGTACAAAATAAATTATTGCGAAATAAGGCGAGTCTACCTTACATTCGTAGTATAGTAAAGCTAAATTTTGAATGTATACTAGTATTGATAATGATTTATTTCCCTCTCAAAGTTTACAAATAAAACTTCCGGAATAAGGGGTAATTTTTACATTGAATTACGTCAAAATTGTCCTAATTAAACCATTTCATTTTTTGCTGGACACGTCAGCACCTGCATATAATTTTCTAGTAGGGGTTGGATGACCAAATTTTAGGCTAACGAAGGCTCAAAAGCACATGTATCATCTAGAATTCATCTTTCCGATTAAAATAATTTTGTGTAAATGTAATCATCATTACAACACTTCAAATTATTTTATATGCCCACATTTTAAAGTTTGCGTGTTATTTACATAATAATAACCACCTTGAATGCTTCCTGAAAAAGTACATTCAAATCCATTGTAATGGCGTGTACATTTTTTAATGTTTATAGCAAGTCATTTTAAAAATTTGAGAATATTTAATAAATTACATTCTTCAATGAAACTGCAATTTAGTTAGAGAAAAATCTGAGTTACCGTAACGAGTAGTACGAGTAAATTTCCATTTCTTTATTTTCGTTTCCTCAGTAATCACAGCGAACCTTTACCGTTAGAGATCTCTATGACGTTCAGTTTAAATTTACCCATAGGCATTTATTGCGTATTTCCGATCATTGGGTAAATAATACTCAAGTTCATTTAAAATTTTTAATAACTATTATTATTAAATAATCAATGATTTGTGCTTGCAACTAATCGTGGAATATAAATTCTTACATGGTCATTAAACAAAGTTAATTTTGCTAAATCATTGTAATTCAATTAATTTTTTTAATTTCCATCGACGTTTGACCTGAGGGTATTTTAAAGAAAATCCTATAGTAAATAGCATAGACCTATCTTTAACAATGCTTGGAGCATAACTTTATGGGATTTACAATTATTTTCGTGCTCTTGAAATCAGTGGAATAAATTACATTAATTATTCATTTGATTTATTGATAGTGGTCGAAGAATTTATTATATAGCTCTGTGCAGTCTTCGTGAAGAGTACAAACTCGGATGCACTGCATGTACACTTTAAGTTAAATATCTGAGCCAAGTTAGAATTTATGGAATAAAACGCAAAAATATAAGTTCCTTGTATAGCAGTTGGAGATAAAACAACTGAGGCAAGACATAAATAATTGTATAATTATAAGCTTTTAGATTTAAAATAAAAAATTACTTAATGGAAATCTTAGTATAATTGCATTTCAAATATAAATATTGAAATTTCACTTTAAAATTTTTAAGTTAAAAGTAATATTTAACCACGTAATCCATTTAGAAGTTCAATAAATTTTTATTACAAAATAGTCCGTGGCAGCATCTATTTATCTTCATGAAACAATAGTTAAGTAAATATATTAGGTTTGTTGTTCACATTAAACACAACACCTTTGATGAAAACATTTTGAACGCAAATGTTATAATTCTTTTGCAATCAGTATTTATGACTATTATGACTGATGCGTTTTAATTCTTTCGGCCGATGAGCGACGTCTGACTAATTTCTAGTGAAATTAGCTACTTACTCATCAGAGGGTGGTAAATGTAGGAAATAATCACTAGTTTCGTAAAATAATAAAGAATTTGCTCAAAAAGTTGTCGCACATTCTGAAGTATTTTTGGGGTATCATTCGAACACATTAGGATACTTTGACGTAAATTTTCTAAATAAGCCGATTGGGTTGCGTCAATTTTATTCTTTAAGTAAAAAGTGAGCCCACAATATAAATTTGCCACAAATGCAATAATCAGCAAAGAAAAGACCCAGGAGCTTGATCATACCTCCATAAATTCAAACCCAAAATCATGAATTGCATTTATAATAATTCTTGTAAATCGTAGCATTCATGTATCAACTATCCAGGTCATCTCAAAAAATGGTAGCCACTACCACAAGAAATACAGAAAACAAGCATTTTTTACATATTTGCAAATTATTCTGCTACAATTAAAATCTCAAAACTAATTTTTTATTTCTTGGTTGGAAAAAAATGTCCAAATAATACAATCATTCCTCTTCTTTAAAATGCCTTATCAGGATGAGGAATGCCTAAATATAAAAATGGTTTCCCATTTCCTCCAACTATATTTTCATGAAAATCTTTGGGTATTAATCTCTCCTTTTAAGAGAGGTTATCACTAACCAAAAAGAAGTGTACCAACCGAAAAAACGTTCACAACCTACGAAATAGACGCAATTATGCTTGGACACGCACGAAGCACAACAAAAAACTCTACAATTGAGATTGTAATAATGAATCCTTTCAAAAGACATAAGTACGACAGCGACCTGATGCTGAATCCCACTGACTGCAAGTCACGTTGGAGGCTTCTCAACAAATTTTCAGTAGACTTATAGACTTTTGTTTATTCTTAATGCGATTGGCTGTAGAATTGGTATGAAATTTCAAATTGCAAAAGTAAATAAAAGACTTAACGAAACGAAGAATATAGAGTTTGAAAAGGTAAATTTCATAATAAGCGTAGACACGGTCACACATTAAGGTTAATTGGATTTATATTTTACACACAATGTGTGAGTTTTCCCACTTCATTTTAGATCATACGACCGAATGACAATTTTTATATGCAATGCCGATATAAGCAGCCTCCTATTCTGTTTTTGTTTTGCTTTTAAAACGCATTTACTCAGAAAGTAATTGTCAAATTTCAAAAACTAAAAAACCACTGCATAGCAAATTTATCGGACTTTCAAATGGTATGACTTGCAAAATTTTCTATGTAAAATTAGCCCCGACTTTGGGGATCCATAAGACTTTACACAACTGATTTTTCATTCCAAATAAAGTTGACTTTTCCAATCGTTGGTTTTCGATGGTTTATCCTATTTCTCTCTGCTATTCTAATATGTGTTATTGTAATTAAACAGAAAATGTGCTTCTGTTTCATTTATTTTCTGCTTATTTAAACTCTCCTATCTATCACACCTAATTTTCCACGATCTGAACTCACGTTTGACCTATCCGAGCGAAACAGAGCTTTCTTCTTCACATACGACTTTTCCTAAGGTTTACAGTTCTGTGATGGCATATCTCTTGAGGAAAAAAATGAAAGTGTATGGTGACAAAGATAAATAATAATATTTGAGATTTGACCGGGTAAAAGTTAAACAGAACGCGTTTGATTGCTAAAACCTTTCGTCCTTCCAAAAATTTAAACATTGAACGTTTAAGTCGGGAAGGACAAATCTCGAATTTTTCAAACAAGTTTAGATTAAGTATTAGGAATATGACCGCCAATTTAGTAAAAAAAAACTTCTATAACAATTAATTATTGAAATAAATTTCTTCTTCTCTTTTAAATTTAATGATCGTGATGTAAGAACCATAAACACCTCAGTTTTGAGAAAATAAATTGTTAGATTAATTTTGAAATCTCTACCTTATATAATTTTTGATTATCAAATTGTTCTTGTGACCAGTGCAAATTGCATAACGTGGTTCATAAGGGTCATTTAAAATTTACCCAAATTAAATTTTTCTTTCCAAAAACTGAAAATTTTATGTAATTACGTATTACGTATGTAATGACTTTTGTAGCCGACTAAGTTTTTGCAACTTTTGGGAAAAAATGTTATGAGAAAATTTCTCACTGGAGTTGCATAAAAAAAACATTAAAATATTTATAATAACCTTCATTACCATAATGGAAAAAGTAATTATTTTAAAAATTGAAATTATGACGAAAACCCCATTAGAGCTTAAGAAAATTAAGGTCTTTGCAATAAAAAAAAGTTACCTTTTCGACATATTCAAATATGTAACAACAATGTTTTATTGGGCACTAAAATCTCATTGTTCGGATAACCCACGCAGTAAGACTTGAGAGGTCAACAATTGCAAAATTTCGTAATCCTTTCTATATTTAAAACTTTTTTGTGTTTGTTTATATTAATAAATATAAATGCGCGACTATAACCCGAACGAACTTGACCGTATCTACCTGAGCACGGTTACCACGAGACTGTTTTTCAAACGGAATTTAAATTTCGTTTCCTCTTTACCTTTGTGGAGGGAGACTATCATGAGTCCCTAATTTAATTTCAATTTAAACCGCAACTTTATTAAACAAGTAAAAAACAAGAAAAAGTACACGTAACTAAAATAAAACAAACTTTTTGTGTTGGAGATTTCAACGATCGGATAAACAGCGAACTTTAATTATTGGTTTTTTATTAAGAGATACTAATTTGATATTTAACGACCCAATAAGCAGCTTGTGGGTAAAAAAATTTAATTAAATAAATTATGGGGGTTGAGTGGGTGGTTTTTAATGTGCAACATAGTAAAATTAATTATATTTTTTTATTAAAAAGAAATTAATAGTAATATAATATAAGACTAATTACATAAATGGTAACTTAATAATAATAATAAATAATTAAGAGGTTACAGTACCACGATGGTTATTCAAAAAATATCGATTTTTTTTATTTAAAGTTGATTTGAAAAATGTATTTTCCCGAAAAACGCAAAAAAATTACTTACCTTTTAATGTAGAGCTACCTTTAAATAAGTTAATTTTTTTAAATCTTAGGAACTGTAACTCCTTAAATAAAAAAGAAAAAAATTAAGGAGTAGTACTACTAACTAAATGTCATAAAGAAAAGGATAAATAAATAAAAGACAAAACATAAACAAAAATTTTTATCACATTTCATATAGTAACAAAAAATCTATTGGTCATCAAGATTTTTTAGTTATCAGTTTGAGTGTTTGTGGTCCAATTTCTTTATTTCGCAATATATCCACGGTAAAAATTCTCGAACGTTGGTATAAACGTCGGCGTCTCCTATGGCACAAGGGGAACCCCAGGACACAATACCAACAAGTTTTCTGTTAAAAACTAAAGGTCCTCCAGAATCACCCTAGAGTCAAAAACAGGAAATAAAAAAATATATAGTAACAAAAAAGAAGCAACTTACGAAACACATTCCAGCTTGTATTGGTAAATTGGTACAAATTTGTCTATTGCCGATCATGTTTTTGGTAGGCATAATTCTATTTCTGCACTCTCCTAGACTAACTGTTCGCAATATTATTTTGTGTAAAGTGTATGTTCCTTTTTTATTTTTATCGGTTGCGGTTGCACCCCAACCACTTCCCATTACTTCCACATCATTGGGCAAGAAAGAATCAGCGAACGATGGTAAAGATATGGGTATTACTGCTGGACCAAATTTGATGGGACTTGCGGACTAAAAAATAAGTAAAAATTACCAATAAGCCTTTAAAATCAAAGAAAAAAACTATGTAAAAGGTAAGTCCGGTTCTGAATGTTTGATGCGTAAGTTGAACTGTAATATTTAAGAAACCATAAACTATAAGCGTTTACGAGATACATAAATAAACTTCTTAACACACTTTTCCCACACGCGACCATTTTTAAATAATTAAAATTATTAATTACTGCATGCTATAACTACTAGAAAATAATAAAAAAAATTCATAAATTAAGTTAATCAAGTTTCGCGTAACTGAAAGTAGTACCTAATTTTATTTAGGTTATGTGAGATTTATAAACATAAAACTATAAATCAAAAATTAATTGAGAAAATCATTTATAGCAATAAAACTGTACATTTTTAAAATTTACGGCCCGAAGACCGCAATGGAACTATTTTTACGTTGATACTTTATGAACAAAACACTCCAGATTGCGTCACTGATACAGTGTCATAGAGCGGACGTCACTATACGCTTTTTTTATGATTATTAAGATTCTTTTATTTGCTTTCTCACTGTGTGGAAAATGCGATAATCTCTGTAACATGTCCTATGTTATTTTTATACAAGTTTTTTGATTTAACTTTTCTTGATCGTTATGAAACTTTTGCACTGCGACTTAATTCGTTCGGCTGGTTGCGTGAATTCTTGAAACGCATATTTTGTTTTATAGTTTTACTGCCGAAACTAGCGATAAATAGTAATAAAAAATACTCACTCTTATTAATGCTATGTCAAAATCAGTTTTATTGTAATTGGAATGAACGCTGAAATCGCTCACTTGGTAAGTTTCACCACCTTTCAGCAAATGTTCGCTTCCTACACGAAACCATAGATCTTCCACTTTAATGCTAAAGAAAAAAGAGTATTCACTATACTTTTAATTAATTCATGAACAATTAACACAATTGAATTTAATCATATTATAATTTTGCATGAAATTTGTTAGTTGATGACGAAACCAAATATTTATAAAGTAATTAGCGTTGATACAAATGGATTAGTGCATAATAGATCCCACGTAATATAAACGTATAAACATACAATTGTAAATTTATCGTTAATTAGTGAATTATACATAAACAAAACAATATCAAATGTAAATTTCTTTTTTATAAAAATAGAAATCGAAGGTTTACTTACTTTTCGAGACAATGTCCGGCGGTGAGGATATAGAGATGCGATATTAAGCTGCTGCCACATATAAAATAATCCAATTCGTATAAAGCAACTTGATACGGTATTTCTTTCGAAAGTGCCTTCTTTCCTCCAATTATCCTGTCGTTTACACTAAAAGTATCATCCTCCAATGGAAGCCTTACTCTAACTTCATCGTTAAAACTTATGTTTTCTTTTACGTCCGTGAGCGGGGCTTCCCGTTGGAACCTCGGAATAACGGGTGAGCCGTATCCTAGTAATGGGCGCATATTATTCATATATTGCATACCAGGTTGTGAGGCATGATTCCATTTGAAATTAGAATTTGGATCATTGTTCAATGTAAGCAAATCAAATAGTTTACTTTGGTCGATCTCGGGTAATTTAACAGATTCTGTCAGTTTGCTTTCGCTCCAATTTAATTTTTCATCGGGTGGGCAATTATTTTTAAATACTTTTGGTTTCATTGTAGAGGAAGACAAAACGGAGAGTATAGTGTGAAGGGTTGAAATTTTATTCTTATCCAGCTGTCCTTCTTGACAGTTTGGAAGTTTTGGAATCTCCGTCGTGCTCGTTGTAGTAGTTTTGGGCTGCTGGGCTTTCTTCATCATAGGAACTACTTCTTCGCATGGTTTTTGTTTAGATAGTTGTGGTTTCACGTGTTGTGGTTTAAGAAGTGGACTATCAGCAAAATGTAGTTCCATGTGTTTGCTATACTTTTGAGTCTCGGGTATTGGTTGTTCTGCAAGTTTAAAAGCTCTGTCCAAAAGTTGACAATACGAATTAATATCTTCTATAGTATCTTTAGATACAACCGGAGAAGGTAAAAGATTGCTAAAAAGTACCCTTTGCGTGGATGTTTCTAAAGGAAGACTATTAGTACAATTCCGGACTTTTGCTTTGATGGTGGGTCTTGCACTTATCGATGCTTTTGTCGTTGGTAATCTCGTAGTCATCGTTGGTAATGCTGGTGTTATTAGTTTTTCTGATGTTACTTGAGTGCATTTTGAAACTAAAATACTGTTACGTATTTGCAAAGGATCTTTATCGTCTCTACTTCTGATATCGTACATTTCCACTTGCATTGTTCTTCTACAGATAACTAAAAAAAAAAAATTTGTTTAAATAAATGATTTACCAGACCAAATAAAATTATTGTTATTACTTATTATTACCTATTATTATTAGTCAACGTCATGCAAGAAGTGCGTGTATCTACTTTGTTATTGCGCGTGGTTATAAAAACCACGTAAAAAAGACGTTAAAAAACGTGAATTATGCTTATCGGATACTAGCACAGTAAAAAAAAATTATTTAAATTGACCGGGAATTCTATTCAAACATCTGAAAAATTGATTTAAAATAATATATTACGTTACCTTACGCAAACCCAACAGTCACACTTGAAGTAAAATTAGAAGGTGTAGGTAATTTACAGTTTTAATTAAAAATATTAAAAAAATGTAAACATTTTGTAATTGCAAATAAAATTAAATTAATTTTGCGTCAAATTACTATTCCTGAACTCAGGATAATTCCATAATTACGTATATTGGTTATGTTATCTCGAAAGATTTTACGGTTTAGAAACGAAATAAATTTAAAAATAAATTTTTTTTCGTAATTTTAGTTGAGTTTTGAATCACAAGATCATAAGTTTCTTTGTTGGTTCGGATTGTTGTTTACATAAGTCAGCACTGTAAAATGTTTTAAATTTTGACCAAACTCCAATCACTTCCAAATTTTGAAAATTAAGAAATTAATTATTAAGAATTATAACATAACAAAAATCCAATAAAATATGATTGATTTATTGATAATCCGGAGATAATTTATTCTATCGGAAATCTAATTGAAAAATAATAATAAAAATTACTTACGATTCAACAAGAAGATCAAACAAGCAAAACGCACCATCGTGTTGAAGTAGAAACACAGTAATGAATAATTTGGAACTGAAAGCTTATTTATATATAAAGAGTAATAATTAACAAAGTTATCTGATAATGATTTATTACTGTGTAGGTTTTAGTACAACGGCACAAACTTCATAAATGATCTTCAGTTAGAAATGTGCGCAAACCTCGGATCTCCAAAATAATTTTTATTATTAGAAACAAAATTGCAATGTTTGAAAATTAACATACGGATTAAACGTCAATTTTGGAATTTAATTGGTACTTTATACAATTTTAATTAACAATATAGCAGTGTTTGCAAATGACCAAGTGATCATTGACCACCAAGCCAATAAAAATAAATTGAAAAAATTACGCAAAATAAAATGCATAATAAAATTTCTTATTTTAAATAAGATTGGAATTAAATCGATTAAAATTGTTTCTTTTATTTATGAATTGCATATTAAATGGATTCAAATAGCTTAATCTAAAATCAAAATTATGTGGAACTAATCTGGATAAATTAGGAAATGTAATTGGAGTAACAAGAAGTGCCTCCATTCAAAAATGGCGTCTAACAGCTGTTTTGCGGGGGTTCACTTTAATAACTGTAAATTTTCTACAAAAATCTAAATTTAGCTTTTTTAAGGTTTGTGATTTGCTTGTACAAAATTATGTATGGGCTTCTTATACTAAATATACAAAACAATGCAAAAACACAAAAAATTATTCAAATCGAATAAATAATACAAACCCAAACAAATTCTTGAAAAATATTTTTATTCAAATTTCAAATTTATGAAATGAATATTACTTTAAAAAAAAAGCAACCAAGTATATTTGACTGAATATAATTGAATTATTATCAAAACATTTAAAAAAAATATTTTTTTATTTCAGATTCTTAAAAGCATTAATATAAAAGCGTGGGGCTATTAATTTTGTACACAACCGGCAAAAATAACTTTTTTATTTTGAAATATTTATTAAATAATGCCAATTTATTTTTAACAATACAACAATGTCAAATGTAATAGATTTTAGGTTGTCTTGTTTGCAAGGGCCCGAATACGCATGTTGCCCGGAGCAAATATAGGCAAGATGCTGAGTAGTACGTATGTTTCTCGGAAGAAATTTAAGCTAATGGGTTGAAAAAACCTTACACTATTGCACGCCTGAGAAACCCGATGCACAATTTAGAGCACAGCTACGCCAATGATTAAGCGTAATAAATTTTTTTGGAAAGGTGTAAATTATAAGCTACTTTTTTAAAAGCACAGCATTACAAACATGATAAAAAAAATTTAAATGTTAAAAATTGTTTCATGCAAAAGTGTAAAACGATTTAAATTTTTGTGCGTTGTTGTTTTTACATCGTTTTGTATGAAATTAGTCAAAGTGGGTGGGCATTTTATTAACCGACGAAATAATGTATTTTCAAATTTTGAGTTCAGTCATTAATTACTAAATTATCTCATTACGACATTCATACAAATTTGTTTGTGCACAATTTCACTCAGCAAGTCATCTGGAAAAAATTGTGAAAAATAATCTACAGTGCTCTTTCTTTCACATGATGATTTTCGATAAACCGAGGTTCATTATTTTCATCGTTATTAATTATTATCATCATTCATCAAACTTAAATTTGACAAAAAAAAAGTATAATGTACCTACCTCTATTTTAAGAGCATCTTTGGCAATTTAGAAGGCTAATCCCAAGGATATTAAAGCGCTAGTCAAAGCGACTCGGAGCCTTATAAAGCGAAGCGCAGCGGAGAGAGCGTAGAGTTGATTTTGACAACGCAACTGTGTCCAATAATGATCTATCATCGATAAATCTATTGTGGCTAGTAGCACCATGCAAAGCTCCTGCAGTGCTGCTTCATACTGCTACTTGTTCCGACTCTTACTCTTCGAGGAAGGCAGGATTTACGTACTAGTGACGGCTAATGAAAAGCTCATGTATGCTACAAACCGCGGGAAGCCGCTCGTTCGTGTATAATTTTTTAAATTTTTTTGTTTTATTATTGCTTTCTGGTTTATTTTCTATCATTATTTGCTTCGGAAATTGTTAAAATCGGAATGCTGATAATTTGATATTTGACATTTAGGTCGCCCCCCCCCCCTATAAACAACAACATTAATATTTTTTTTAATTTAGTTTTTAAGCCTTTGGGACCCACAACTCCAACATTATTTAAGCATAGTTCCATCCATATTTTTCAAATTCAATAAAAAAAATATAAAACTAAAATGTTGCAATTACCCCATTATCGCTACAATAATTGTATTTTTAAACAAGAACAATGCAGCTAATATGTATTGGGTTAAAAATATGTTTATTAATTACAATTTCTATAGATCGTAAAGAAAAAAAATTAAAAATATTTGCGGTTGTCTCGAAGGCCCCTCTAGTAGGTACCTGCTTCCCACTCCCCTCACCTACGATGCGGGATTTTTATTAATGTAATTTACGCCACTGCTAATAATTCAAATAATCGTTTTTTTATCAATTTAATCCAAAAAATCAAGCAGAAAAGAATACATAATAAAATTTCTTATTTTAAGTAAAATTTGTTTTGGTTTCGATTAAGTTGTTTCTTTTTTATGAATTGAATATTAAATAATTTCAAATTACTTAATCTGAATTTTCAATCATGTGGAATTAATCTGGATAAATTAGTAAATATAATTGGAGTAATAAGAAGTGCGTTCGTACACAGATGGCGTCTAACAGCTGTTCGATGAGGAGTCACTTTAATTACTACAAAATTGCAATTTTTATTTTTTACATTTTTAGAAACAGTTTTTGGAAGGTTTGGTTTACGTTTTGCTTGTACAAAATTACGTATAGGCAGCAAAGGATCAACGATTTTGACATTGACGCCTCTTTTCTTGACATTGGCGTCTCTTTCCTCCAGCATTTGAATTTAAAAACCAAATAAATTTAATTTATCATGGTTTTTTTTATAATTAATAGACTAACAATAATTTTATGAACGGATGAGGCCGAGGGCCGAACAACCACATCCGAAACTAAAGTAAAAATATAAAAACAAAATGTATGTTAATACACATATTTTGAAAAAAGAACCAATTTAACTCGTAAGTAATAGCTTAAAATAATATTTATTATTTAAATTTTCTATGGATCTAAAGGAAGAAATTGAAATATTTACGATTGTCTCGGTGGCCCCTCAAATAAATATCTACTTCCCACTTTCCTCACCTACGATGCGGTATTTTTGAGATTGTTATTTACACCATTGATTAGTGATGCGAATAATCGTTCAATTATCAATTTTAGGATGTAATTAGCACTTTATAAAATTTTAATTAACAATACATGCAAACGACCAAGAAACCAGCACCAAGCTAATAAAAATAAATTGAAAAAGTCAAGCAAAATCGAATGCATAATAAAAGTTTTTATTTTTAAGATTTGATTTAAATCGATTAAAATTGTTTCTTTAATTAGAATTGCGTATTAAATGGTTAGCTTAATCTGACTTCTAAATCGTGTGGAACTAATCTGGATAAATTGTAAACCTAGGGGACAATTAAAATTTTATAGATTAGGCCATTCGACCTATAGATGCTCGCAATAACTCTGAAAACAATTAGTTTTAAGTTCTGCAAGATATTTTTTGACTCAAAAACTATTGCGCTATCATCAATCCGGATCTACGATTTTTTCAGACCGGGGCAAAAACTTGTCATTGACGCCTCTTTCCTCCAGAATTTAAGTTTAAAGATCAAATCGGTTTAAGAGTTTAAATATATGAATTTGACGCCCTTCGAGCTGCCGCCCGAAA
The DNA here is from genome assembly GCA_905340355.1 of Rhagonycha fulva. Taxonomy (NCBI): domain Eukaryota; kingdom Metazoa; phylum Arthropoda; class Insecta; order Coleoptera; family Cantharidae; genus Rhagonycha; species Rhagonycha fulva. The sequence continues at coordinate 11,196,526 of HG996559.1, forward strand.
CATACAACCCGGCAGCCTCTCACCCCTAAATTTGGGGCTGACTATCACATAACAGTAATAGAGGTAATAGAGCTCATCTTCAATTTAGCCCGGCGAATTGTACTCAGCCCATAAAAGTTGTGTGACTAATGTGCAGAAACCAAAAATGATCCGGTCCGTTTACACGACAGAACTGGCACGTTCTTCCTTCACCTTACTCTTACTCCCCAAAAAATAGGCCAAACCCTGTCAACCTGCAATTCGATAACTTTACAAGTCAGAAAAGTGTGAAGTGTTGCAAATTAGGACATCATGCGAACTCCTGCAATAAAGAACCATACTGAGAATTGTATAGTTTAAGCATTATCCTCACGGGGACGCATGGCATCAGCACGACATGCTTTCAACATGTTGCTTACCCATTTTAATATACGGGTACGACACAGATGCAAGATGTTGAAAGCATGTCGTGCTGATGCCATGCGTCCCCGTGGGGATATTGCCTTAGAAGGGCACAAGCTTGTCGCGCTAAACACATTAAGTCTAGCAAAGGCCAGTTTTGTAAGGGCGACCAACAATAACAACAAAGAAATATTTTAAGGGCAGAAACCAAGGTAGCAGATGACACGAAAGCAGATAAGGAAAAAATTAGTACCAGATTGGACCATGGTGCGATACTTAATTTAGTCGAGTTTGAAATTAAACAAACACCTTTTAGCTATAAAAGTAATGTCTAACAACGGTTTATTTTTGGCTAAGGGAGGCTATGGGAGAACAGTGTCTCAAACGAGATTTCCTCCCGTTCGGGATGCCGAAAAAAGTTAGATAGCATTTCAAATTTGATATTTTGATATTGCATAGAAGTAAAGAGGACTTCTGTACAGTTTTTTTTATTAGTTTAACGATTTAAGGGAGAACGTATATAATTAAATTTTCAAATGAAAGAAAGGTATAATATGCGATTAATTTCATTTGTTGGTTTAATTTAGTACATGTGCCTGAAAATCAAGATTAATTGGATTAATTTGATTAATAATTAAGATTGATTAATTATTTTTTAATGTTTCTCTTAGCTATATGAATTTTGTGTGAAGAACTAAACGTCGTCTTAAGGCCCCTTTTTTATTCTTCAGAGAAAAATTTTCAATAAATTGTTAACATTTTATGTTACGTCAACTTAATTTTTGATGATTAAAATTAAGTTTGTCAGGTGAAAAAATAAAGTTATATATTTATCTACAATTTTTAAGTGGATCCGGAATTTTTATTTTAGCCAAGTGATAAAATTAATTGGTATATAATTGGAAGAAGATTCTATGAAAATTGATATCATTGAATAAACAAATCAAATTTTTTAAATTAACAATTAGTAATGTTTTTGATAAATTTGGAGTGAGGTATTAGAAACTAAACGAATTATCCTATAACAGTGTGTATACACTTTTCCCGTAATAATTCCCCATTTAATTTGATTTATTTTAATTAATTTTTTTATCTTTTTAAGTTTTCATTATTACGGAAATTATATCACAGTATATTATATTTTAATTTTTTTTTTAATTTTTTATGAGGCACAAAAGCTTTGAAATTGACTTTGAAGTATGAAAATTTTAAAATAGATCTTGAAGTACGAAAATTGCGGAAATTAGAGACCAACATCCGAAGCCTTTGTGACGTAAAAAATGTAATCTGACATTTGACATTTACGTCATTCACCTATTAACCGCGGATATAAACTCTGTCGTCATATTTAAGACCTCAGTAATTATAAATGAAAAATAAATTGTAAATGATATTAAAATATATAAATTATTAACTCGTTGATATTAAATTATATTAAAACTTCAAAATATCGAGTTATTAATAAATTAAAAATTAATTAAAAGATTAGCTTTTGACGATTATTTCGTCCGTCATCAGAATTATTCTGATGATGAATTATTCAGAATTATTCTGATGACGGACGAAATAATCGTTTGAAAGCTCAATAAATCATTTAATTAATTTTTAATTTATTAATAACTCGATATTTTGAAGTTTTAATATAAGTAAATGATATTATTGCGTCATATTTTTCAGTATCTACTGTGGTCATAGACTCATAGATATTACTCCAAGAGCCAGCAACAGTTTCCATCCCAGATTTTAGAAATTATGAAAATTGTATGGCTTGTAGACAGACACCCCTTAAATACAAAACCAAAAAGGCAGACGTTTTTCTGGTGGTATAAAGAAGTAATTCGCGTTTTACTGTTGTAAGAATTTTTGTATAGCAACGCGGGAAATAATAGATGGTAAAAAGGAGAGCATGATAAATTGCCGCCTATTTTCTATAAACCATAAAATTTTTACGACTTCTAAAAACCGGGATGAAAACTGTCGCTGGCTCTCGGTCTATATGACGGCAGAACCAGCCATTGCTATTTTTTCATTTAGTTTTCAGGCTTTTGTGACCCACAACTCCGACCCTAAAGTAAAAAGTAATTTTAACATAATTCTATCCATATATTCAATAAAAAAATATATAAAAATAAAATAGATGTAGATGTCAAGCCAAAAAACCAGGTTGTCCTTTGAAGAAAACCATTCAGATACCCAGTTTTCCACTTCCTCGGTTGTTTTAAAATAAAATGCTTCTCTTTAAATGAGTGTCCTCTACTCATAAAAACAAATGATAAACAACCAATCCTGAAATGGTTTTGCTTTGTGTGACGGTGCGTTAACCAAAGAGGTGAGCTAAGTGAACGGGCTAAGGACCGAACTAGACCGGACTCTAGGCTAGAAGCTCTAGGTTCATGGGCGCCCATAGGGCGGGCCAGTGGGGGCCGTCGCCCCTACTGAGAAATCCACCAAAAGTATTCATTCATACTTACTAGTTGCAATAGATTCAAAACATAAAACAAAATACATAAATTAATAAAATGTAACACTAAAAAACAGATTGAATTATTAAAATAGTAAAACTACGACATCTAAAGTTACAACGAAAATATTTTCAGAAGCACACAGCCTTTGCTTATACCTATGGATGCCTATAGTATGCCTTTTTCCAACTTCTTCTAAAATTTTTAATTAATTGATTAAAATTAAAGATTCATTTTTTTCCATAAAAAATGCTTAATTACTGTACAAAAATATATCTAAATATTCCTAAAGTCGATCTAAGGACATTTGACCTTAAAAAACCCAAAAATTTCGCCTGCGGCCGACTTTTTCGAAAATTTAATGAGAAGCGATACACAATTAAATATACAATGGCCCCTACTGAAAACATTTTATATGGGCGCCCATGTCTATGTTCGATTCCCAGCCCAACTACAAAATTTATCCAACTTTATTATGGCCCTCTTCTCTCGGAAGGCAATAGCAAACCACCGAAAGTAATTTTTTCCAAGAAAGCCATTTAATATCAATATTAATGGTCGCCAACCTCCGATAGGAGACGGCACCTTAAGAAGAAGAAAACGGTGCGTTGTCATAAAGCAAAATGACCTTGCCGCGTTTTTCTAGCCCTTTCTAGTCGTTTATCGATCAAATCATGGTTCAAATTGATCATTTATTTATACTTGGTAGCGATCAGGTAGCGACCCACTCTGATCCAATCTTTTCTGGAGGTCATATCCAGATAACAATGAACTTTGTGACAACTTTTGACCGGGCTGATCTTGACTATCACTGCTGGAAGTTACAGAACTTAAAGATCTTTAACCTTGACTTAATAGCCCAAGAGCCAGCGACAGTCTCCATCCCAAATTTTACAAGTTGTGAAAATTTTATGGCTTATAGACAGACACCCTCTAAATACAAAACTGAAAATGGCAGACGTTTATCCGTTAAGGGTACACCCGCTAAACCTAAAGATTATGCACCACTGGTACATGCCGTTATCTGATACGAGGAGCAATTTTCAATGGACCCGTATAATTTTTTTTATAATCACACGGCAGTGGGGGGACAATAAAGTCAGGTGTTAGCAAGAAAATCAACGTCACACATGTGATATCACATTACATATTTATGTTTATTATCAATTCCGTCGTTTAAATACATAAATGGACGATAGTTTGCTGTTAATGTGTGTTGTAAGATTCAGTCCTACTTGAAAACTTCACAATGAGTGACTATTTTAATTAATTTTGTAGATGTACTACATACTAATAAATAACCAATAAAATTTTTTTCCTTTTATTGTTATCAATCGGTTATTGTTATCAAAAACCTCAAGTCCCAATGTGATCACATTAAGCGGGCCCCACTGTACTACCGATTGGCTATTAATAAAAATTTTTATTAAATTATATTTAAAAAAAAAATTAAAAGGGATTTATAAATTAAACATAATTTTATTAGTTGCTTTGGAATTCAAAATTGGAATTCTAGGCGATATCAGTCAGATAGTTATCTAGGTCACGTTCATCAGGGTCATCGTGCCCTATTGTGCCCAACACAAGAAAAGGCCAAAATCAATTTAAGAGGCAGCGGCAAGCGAGGAAAAAGATGCATGGAGAAGTAAAATGAGGTAGGAAATTAAATGTAGCAACATAAAAACCTAAGAGAAAATGTGTAAGACTGTAGGATAGAAAAATTAAAGTCATTCGCGTTAGGCCAAGGAAAAGTAAAATTAATTAATTAATTAAATTAATTACACGTAAATGAGTTATGCCAAAAAGTCGTGGCAAAGAAGACCGTCAATCATGGGCGTCAATTAGGTCGGGAGCAAAGGAGACATCTGAACCCCCTCCCGCTCTTGGCTGCTTAAATTTTTTTTTTCACATAATTTTTTACCAGAGTAAGTTTTCAAAATATTGTAAAATTTAAATGATTATAATTTTTTTATAATAAATTTTTTTGTTTTGTTCCCCTTGAAGATGATCCTATGGACGCCCATGCCATCAGTATTCTAAGTTTCACTAATTTCAAAAATTGTGAAGAATTATATTATTTATAATAAAAATAATAATAATATATTCTTAAAATAAACAAAATAGTAGAATAATAATTTTTGTGTACAAAATTTATAAAGCACCGTGTATAACTGGGTGTTAATAAAAAACTGAAAAGTAAGGTTATGTTGACGATCAAGAGATAAACAATAGTCTTGTTCCTTGTTATTAAGTAGTACAAAAGTAAAATTGCATTATGGTAATAGAAGAGAGTTTAGATAATGACCACATAATATTAGCTACCGGTGGATATGACCACACCATCAAAATATGGCAAACTCACAGTGGAATTTGCCAAAGAACTATGCAACACACAGATTCTGTAGGTTTCAACCATTATTTTTATGAATTATAAAATCGGACCTGTTCATAATTATAAAGTATTTCCTTGTTTAGCAAGTGAATGGCCTGGAAATAACTCCAGACAAACAATCCATCGTAGCTATTGGTTATCAACACATTCGATTATACGACCTCACCTCAAATTTGCCCAATCCTGTGGTAAACTACGATGGTATAACTAAAAATGTAACAAGTGTTGGGTTTCAAGAAGATGGTAAATGGATGTACACAGGTGGTGAAGACTGCAGTGCTAGAATTTGGGATTATAAAACCAAATCGACCCATGCGGCTAAGATGTTTAGGGCCAAGGCTCCTGTTACTTCTGTTTGTTTACATCCTAATCAAGTTGAACTATTTATTGCTGACCAAAGTGGAATGATATATGTTTGGGATTTAAAAACCGACCACAGTGAACAATTTGTAAGTATAGCCACACTTAAATTAATTGACTACCATTAGCATGATTACAAGACGCCTTAAGTCAGGGGCGGATCCAGTAACTTTTTTAATGGGGGGCTATTGTGTGCGATTAAATAGATTGAAAAGAAAAATTCAAAAATTGATAACCTTTTCTATACCATTTTCTAGTAAGAGGAAAAGATGGGCCGGAACAGGTCAGCGACCTAATCGATGAAGGAAATGATGATGAGGATATAGGGAATGAAAAAACTCCTCTCTCATGAAAAAAAAATGTGTGGCAAAAGTTCACTTTTTTAACACTAGAGGCCCAATAAGGGAGCGAGAAAGCGCGACGTTAGCGCCTCTAGCGTTAAAAAGTGAACTTCTTTCATGGGATATTTTAACTCTAGAGGACGCTGACGTCAGTTTTCTCGCTTCAAAAATTATGTTTTCTGCTGCTTTACACTACATGATTTATCATAGGACTTTAGTCATAAGAAAAGTCATGGCTAAAATCATGCCATCATAAAGCTATGACTTCTATAATATCAAGTCATATAGTCTGAACGTAAAAATATTTCTCATATGAGAAGTGACTAGTCACATGAGAAATCATGTAGTGTGAATGAGGTTTAATGGATGGCCCCTCCTTGGATCGGATCCGCTTTTGGCTTAAGTACCCATAGACTTCTTGCTTTATTCTCACTCCATGCAAATATTTTTATATATGAAACTTTTGTTTCCTGTAAGGAAACAAAAACTTCCAACTGAGGTATTGTTAGGGTTGTTGTCATGTTGGAAGATCCAGGGAAAACGAAAAAATGTTTTGAATTAATGTTGCTTTACAAATTACTACTAAAATAATCCTAAAACTTAATAAGCTATGTAAACAGAAGCAATTTACTTTTTGGAGTTTTTTTATGTTTTTTGCTGTATTAAGGTATTAAAATTTAATTGAAAACTATAGAGCAAACTTACTGTGTTATTTCATAATGTTCCTAATTTTGCTGCATTTTTTTAGATTTTAAATATTTAAACCTTAGATCATGCTATCATCTAAGAAGGTTTCTGTGTTTAAAATGTAAGAAATAAATAAATTCTAAAAGAATGCTGCGAAATAAAGCACATCTGCCCCACATCTTGTTGAGGATGAAATTTGCAACAAAACAGGACGTAACATTTCTTCATTCGACGAACGAAAATTAAACTGAACTGAAATTTAAAAAAAAGCAATTAACGGTTTGTAAGTAATTACAATAATTTTAAGTAGAATTTTTTACAGTCTTAAATTACTTCAATTTCAGTTCAAGTGGTGTGTAAATGTACTGTAATCTGTAATAAAGATAAACGTAATTTTTTTTAATTTCTATTTTAAAAAATTGGGTTACTGGATTTTTACTAGCAATCACAATTTAACTTGCTAAATTTTTCATAGTTACTCAGGTAGATTAAAATTATTTCAATTACTACAAATAATTACCATTTGTTTCGTACAATTTCACAAAAATTAAGAGATAATGAATTGTAAGATAATCATAGGAATTTTTATTAGTTACCAGAAAGTGATACCATGATATTGGACATTGATGTCGACGTAGAAGGCACCCACATGGCTGCAGTTAATAGTAAAGGTCGGTGTTATATTTGGAGTTTAAAAAGTGGCCGAGATGGTGAGCCAACTAAAATGAATCCCAAAGAAATCATTGATGCACACAAAAGACAAGCTCTAAAATGCAAATTTAGTCCTGATTCAACGTAAGTTAAGGATTATTTTTTTAACTGAAATTTATTTGAATGTTAGTTTGCTAGTAACAACTTCTGCAGACCAAACTGCTAAAATTTGGAGGACGTGCGATTTTAGCTTGGTTCATGAATTAAAGCACGAAAATCAGCGTTGGGTGTGGGATGCTGCTATCAGTAGCGATTCTATGTACGTTTTCACAGGTAAAAAAGCATTAAACGAGATAATAAAATGTTAAATTGCATTTGTCATAGCTTCATCTGATGGCTATGCAAAATTGTGGAATGTGAAGACTGGAAATATAGAAAAAGAGTACGCCGGTCATCAAAAAGCTGTTGTTGCTTTAGCTTTTCGAGATTCGCCATAGTAATAATATTGTAAATAGTTATCAAATTTTTAATATAATATTACTATTAGCAAAACTATTGTTCTTTTTTAATTCTAAACCTAAATTGAACATTATCACAGAGAGCCCACCTAATTCAGTTTAACAAATGCACATTTTTTTACTTCAAATTTTTCAATTGCTTCTCAATACCAGTTGTTTAATCATCATTTTCTTTTTCTCTAAACATGTGTATATTTGCTAGGAAGCTCTTCATCTGTGTCATTTATAGGCGTGCCTCATATTTATATAAGAGGTGCCTAAACCCACCTCTAATTTGTCAATTTTTTTTAGCAACTTAAAGAGAAAGATAGTCACTGATTATGACATTAAATCAGAATTGATTTACAATGGATATCTTTAAAGCAAAGAATCCTTAATCGCGTCCTTTCCCACTCTAATGAGGCGGAACAACTACTATTGCCAACTCTCGTCAGATTGCTAACGGCCACCTGGACCAGCCGGTTTATACTAATAGCATTAGTTTAAAAAAGGTTTAAGCTCCCACCCCCCAAGTCATTGAACTTGTTAATTTAAAATGTTGTGTATCATTTAAAGCTTTTAACCTTGAAATTTCCCCAAAAAATCTCCTGCGGCGCAATTTTTTCTCGCTGTATTATCTTGAACCTTCCTAACGTAAATTTTTACCTACGCCTATGAATGCAATCATCAATAGGACGAATCAGTACCTACGTCATTTGGGTGGGCTTGCTTATCTATCATAATTTATTTACACGTTCATCCGTACAATACAATAATTTTGATGAATTCGTTCATCATAATGATGATTGTTTGATCACCATGGTAAAAAGAAATTGATCAAATCGAATTCATTATATTAGGTATGTTTGGTATGCTACACCGAACTACTCCGAGTAAGTTAGTGTAAAAAATTGCAAAAATTGATTGGTGTGAAAAGTGGGTTGGTGATTTTACACCAATTAATTTGTAGTTGGTGTAGCATCAGGACTGTGATACCAAACAAAGCTATTATTGATGGATCATTCATCAAATGTAATCGATGATTTTGTTTATTATATTGATGATTTTTTTCAGTGTATGTACCTATATTTTATTATTTATTAACCAAAAAGGGGCCCTACAAGAATTTTTGCCTCCGGGTTCAAAATTCTGAAGGTTTTTACTAGAAAATATGGCCATGTTTCAGAAAAAAATTGGTAATTCAGTTTTATTACGTTTTGATAATGTATTATGTGATTAATTAATCAGACGAATTTGCTCTGCAATATTTTCGATGAAACTGAAAAATTAATTTTGCTAAAAATTATATTAGAAATTCTCATATTTTTCTCAACTACCAAAAGAAAGGGTTTTTTGGTTTCTTTGTTTGTGCTTTTCTATAGCCTGAAATTCAGATCCGATTTTGAATGGATTAACGAGATTACTTCTGAGAAATTGAAAAGATTTTCACTAGATTTTAAAATAAAAAAAAACACTATACAAAAAAAGTAAACAAATAATTTTTGTTCAGCTACAGTTAATAAAGTTTATTGCCAATTTTTAGAAATTGTATAACTTTTAACGGACAATTATCTATAATTGAACAATTTATCTATATGAAATTAGGCTCTTGGCATGTATGTACTGTGATATTCAAGAATAAAATAATCAAAGCAAACTTTATTATACCTTAACTGAACCTAACAACATTAGCCACCTATTCACAAGTTTTCCCCCTCAAAAATAAATTACACAGACGCCCATGGAACCATTCAAATAAATAATAATTGGATCCAATCAAATAATAACTTAGTAACCTAATAATAACCGTAGAGGGCGGATTTATATGTGGTAAAAAACATAATATAAATTTTTTGTATGCGGTTAAAATTAGTCTAAATAAGTTTTTTATATGCGTTTATAATTTATTAAAAATGCGGTTAAAATCACTAATATATGAATTTAAAAAACAAATATTAATTGTATTGATATAAAAATAAAATAAAAATACATATTTAATTGGGATCTATGCTAATGAGAAAAAAAAGTACCTAGTATTAATTTTTATAGTTTAAACGGTAATTTTATATGGTCAAAATTGTATTACTTTGCTGATGTACAAACACAATAGAGAGGTACAAAACGAAAAGTCCAAAATTTTTATGGCCGTTTGTAAAAATTTAATTTTTACTAAAGTAACCTCCGTAAAAATCCTTGATATCCGTAAAAAATACGGATTAAAATTTTAAGTTTTTAAATTTAAATTTTCAATTATAATTAAGTTTTAATTGAAAAGTTTAAGAAAATTGTCAAATAAGGACCATATTATGTAAACGATTAAATGCGAAATATGGATAATAATTTTATATGCGGTAAAAATATTAGGTTCTTTTCAACCGAAGGTTCTAGAACGGTACTTGGACTGTTGAGAATGCTTGTTAATAAATGTCCTTTCCAACCACAAAAATTACTAGTTCCAAGTTCTGAAATTACAACTGAAACGTTTTCCAACCACATTCGGGACTGTAATAGAACAGTCATAGAACAGTTCTAACAGTCCTTGGTTCTAAGCAGTTACAAGTAGTCAGACGCAGACGCATTGTCGCTGTGTTTCTAAATTTAAATTTGATAGTTAGCAATTGTAACGACAATTCCGATTAAGCTCCAAATATATTACATTTTTTTCCGGATATTTAAAAAAATCACAAATTATTAATTATTATAAGTTCGAGAAAAGAATGCATAATGAAATAAAGTTAACAAAATTTAAATTTAAAAATTCAAAATCGTTTAAAGCTGTTTTTATTATTTTATTACTGTTTTACGATCTAGTAGCTCGTACATCGATGAAGATGAAGGGTGGCATAAACCCTAGAATAGTTTCGAATACAATGGTTCTAAAAAATATGTAGGTATATAAAATTGAAAATTTTTACGTACTAATTTTTACTTTTTTTTGTGATTTGTTAACTTATTTTTGTAACGTTTTACAATTGAGTTAAGTAAACAAAAAACTACAATTTTTTTTTACTCGCCAGAGTTCCACTTTGTAGCTGTACCATTGATAAATTGAAAGGGTAATTTTAACTTTTCTTAATGCTTTTTTGCAGCATTTCCGAGTCAGTTTAAAAAATAAACCTTTTCATGACTTTAGAAAGTCCATATTTAATACAATGGTGAGTTATATTAAAATTTATATTGATTTAACTCTTCTACTTCTTCTAAAAAGAAATTTTTATTACTTCTTAGTCGACCCTGCCCTTCTGAAAAACGTTAACAATAACAGAATTTTTCAATCTTTTATTTATATCTTGTTGGGTTGTGCCTTGTATATTGTAGTGTGTTCTTGAGTTTTTGACTTGATTTCTAATATTACTTTGAAGATGTAACAAAAATTAACTCAATTACCTGTCTGAAGTTGAAGAAATTAAAATATAATAATCAAATCAAAATGATTTTAAACGAACAATTGTTAAACAGCAATTTGTTAATTCAGCGTTTGTTAACTGTTTACCTTTACAAAATCACTTTTTTGCTTATCTATGCATATATCAATCGTCAACGCCTACTACCACCACCACTAATATTTTAAATGGTTCTAGAATGGTCCTAAAACCTTTTCAACTTGCAATTTGTGAACTGCAGTAATTTTACAATATTCGTTGGCCCACGCGCATTTAACTGTCCCATTACAGGTTGTAAACTGTAACAGAACCATCGGTTGAAAAGAACCTATTAAGTTATATGCGGAAATATGTAAATACATATAAATCCGCCTTCGACCACGCCATAGAAATCAAACTATTAGGAAGGAACAGTTGCATAAAAGAGGATCATCCTCGGATCAGAGTTAAACTAAGGATCAAAGCAAATGTCTGTTGTATGAGCGAGAGTCAAGCGTTGATCCTGGGTTAACTAACCGATTTCCTGATCCGAAAAATCGGTGGATTAACCCAGGATCAACTTTATTTACTTTTAAATTTTTTGTGTTTTATACTGTTTGTCTCAATCCATTTGTCATTTATTAAAATAACACCTGGCAACATTGTTTTTTTTGTGTATTAAAAGTGCACTACACTACACTACACTTTTTACACTGTAGTGCACTACACTACACTTTTTACACTACACTAGTTACACTAGCTTACTGTGTTTGGTATCACAGTCCTGGTGTACACTTTTCTATATATGGCGTTTGGTATGAATAGGACTACACTTTCTACACCACCAAAATAGGTAGTGTAAGAAGTGTAGTGTAATTAACAAGCAGTAAAATTTTAAAAGTTTTTAAGTTGAAAATATATTTAGTTCTATTTTAACAATGGAAAATTGTCGTGGTGTCGTTAAAACCTTTAAACTCAATCGAGGAAGAATAGCGAACGAATTGAAGAAGTATAGGGTTTCAACCAGCAGTCTGGCGGAAATCAAACACGGATAGACTAGAGAGCGGGAAACCGCGGTTTTAATCCTGGTTGCGTCGGATATGTGCTGTGATCTAAAAGTCCAAAATTGATCTGCGGACTACTCGCCAACCCGTCTGTCCAGCGTGGTGAGTTATGGGCAAAAACCCCCTCTCCCCCCACTTGGGGGGAGTCTAAAAGGGGAAGTCTAATGTTCAGGAGTGGACGAATAACGGCTGATTGTGAAGATTTCAAAAGAAAAGCAGAATGCCGAAGCAATAGAATTCAAAGATAAAAAATTAAACCTGTGTGACACGATGCATAAGTTTGCATAAAATTTACATGTAAATGGTAACTAACCAATAGAAAGACCGTATTAGTATCCATCAGACATTTTCATTGGTTAGTTACAATTTACATGTAAATTTTATGCAAAATTATGCATTGTGTCATACAAGCTTTAACAGTAAAAATTCTTGAATTGCTAAGAAGCATGTGAGGCAACACGTTTATTTTTAACCACTCAACTCTCTCAACACTAAAAAAAAACCTAAATGTTTGTATCAAAAAATCTCTTATATAGAAATAACATTAACTTTTAGGATATAATTCTGTGTTTTTTGTACTTCAAATTTTGATGTATTTTGCACATAAGTCGTTTGTACAGGGTAGTTGCACTAGCGTGCTCTGGTGTAGTTGTGGTTACACTACACTTTTTACACTACACTACACTAGTTGTGTACCAAACAAAGCTATTTATCAAGTCCTGGTGTACACTAGTGGTGTAGTTCTGGACTGCACCAGTTTTCTTACCAAACAGTTGGTACTACCTACACTTTTTACACCGATTTATACCAAACGCCATATACAGAAAAGTGTACACTAGGGTACACTAGTGTACACTAGGACTGCTGTACCAAACAAAGCTAAAGTAATAATAACAAAATAAAAGGAATAGACGTTGATCCTCCAAACCAAAATTTTACCAACCAAAAAGTTGGTCGATTTGACATTTTTTTATGTCTAAATTTACAAAAAAGTTGGTTGGGTAGGTAGGTAGGTAGGTATACTCAGTACCCCGCTCCGAAGTAGTAGTCGCTAAATATCAAGTTTCCTCTAGAAAATGCATACGGCGCGCATTTGCGACAAATCCCTTTGATGTACCGACATCGTCCGGAACAACTACAAATGATTGCAAACGTTTGCGAATGCAAGTGGTTTCCGTCTACACCAAACAAACATTTAGTTTGCAAACGTTTGCTAACATTTGCAATCATTGTGCGCGCTTGGTGGATACGACTTTTACATTTGAAAATCTTCGCAAACGTTTGCGACGATTGACAAACGTTTGCAAACGTTTGCGAGAAATGCGCGCTTGGTGAATACGCACCTTTACTTTCAAATGTCTTTTATAAAGGAAAAAATTGTTTGTGTTATTTTTTATTATTGTTATTGTTTATTGTTAATAAATAGGTAAAGAATGATGCAATTTTATGTTTTAAAATTTTATTATCAAAAGAAATAATTAATTGCTACAAAAAAATATCTTAAAATATACATAAACATTAAATAGAAATATCAAAACATAGGTTTATGAAAAGTGATTGTAGTTTTTTTTTTGTTACATTTTCAATACTTTGTAACCAATCATTCTTTTGTATAATTTTGTATAACAGAATTGACTTGTGATATTTTAAAAAACTGTCATCAAAGTTTCATTAGCGTTTAAACTCGACATTGTTATACTTTACTAATACAAATTTTTAGTTTAAAAACTTTAAAAATTTTGTTTCCTGTTCGGAATTATTTATAATATAGTTAAATATTGCATAAAAGTTACATATTGCGGATATTATTTATACATAGGTATCGACAATCCCCCTCTTTGCAAATAATTAAAATAAACATTTCCAATATTGTCATCTTTTGCATTTCTTGTAATTTACAGTCCAACTGCTTTACTAAACTCAACAAAAAATAACAACAGACATAAATAAAGCTTCCTTCACAAATATAATCATTTATCTATGGCTCTTTCTTCATCAATTTCACACATACCTACCAAGTAATCCGTGGCTAATTTGTGTCAAAACCAAATTAAGTTTGAATTAAATATTTCGTTACATTCAGAATTACTTTCTGCATTTAAATCAGCAAGAACTGTTTTGAAGTCAATTTAGTTTGTGCTTGCACAAGATACGACACGATTTTCATCTCTTCGACATCACAAGGGAACTTCAAACTGGAAAACTGAGGAAGTTTCACTAGTAACAAATTCTTTGAAATAATATATGAACATAAAACTTTGATAAAAATATTATTTAGTATAATTTATGTCTATTTAATATTTGTAATTTTTTTATTTGAAAGTAGATGTCAAACTGAGTCTTCAGAATTTTTTTCAAATTTTTTTGAGTACTCCTAACATGAGAAAAACGTTACCGGAGCTGACGTCACACAAAAGAATCAATCAGAATTGCCATGTTGTTACGTCGACGGCAATCGGGCACCAATAATTGTCAATAGCTTAAAATCATGCTTAATTATCATGACGCTCAGTTTAAATACTCTTTCAAATTTTAAATTGTAGTTAAAAATCTAAGACTGAGTTTTGAGACTTTGCCTGAAGACAATTGAACTTTTCGGCAAATGAGGCAATATGTGCCTTGCCTTTGGATAGCATCCGATCGGAACTGCTCATGGTCGATTTTTGAGCATGGTACTTGGTTCCGTCTTGGGAAGTCATTTGCTCTATTGTTGTCGTCGAGTGAAAATGCTCAATAAGAAAACCTTCTGGTTCGCCTATGCGCGAGGGATCGCTGCTTGCGCTGGAAGAGCTAATTTCGTTATTGAAAGTGCGCCATTCGGCTCCCACGTCGATGATGCGATCTCCAACTACAAAGTTTGTAATTGAACGTAACCATGATCAGATTTGTGCGTAGTAAAATAGGTAAATATTTGTGGATAATATTAACAGTAGGAAAGCTTTTTGGGAAGCCGAGTCAATAATCTCTTCCATCACCTGTACTTTTTTAAGTTTTAAACCGTTGATTCGATGAAACGTTAAGACGTAGAGTCCTTGAGGAAGTTGCTTCTGATTGGTTCCTTAAATATTACCAATATAAATTTTTTTAGGTTGGTAATAAACAAACGACCAATCAGAAAGTAGTAAATTTTATTACTATTTTGTTTTAAATAAATGAAACTGAATTTAGATCAATTCTTTGTTAAAGTGGAACTGACAAATTTTAAGTTAACCGCGTCCAGGGTTTCTAATGATTAAATTAACAGTAAATAAAAGTTCAAAGTCCTCATTTTAGCGATTTATGGGAAGCGGGTGTTAAGTCTTATAAAAAGTTTATTACAAAATTTTGAAAAAGTTTTCAAAACAAAAAAAAATTTCTCTAGTTTTAATATAGAGACAACAATCAGTAGGTACTAAAATTACAAAATCATTACTTTAATTTCTGGCGGGCTGGAATTTTAGAAAAAAATTTATGGGACATAGCTTCTTTCAACGTTATTCTTTGTGATGGCTCGTATTCCAACATGCGCTGTATTAAATCAAATAACTCGTTATGATTGGCGTACTTCTTCCGTTGATACATCATCAATGGTTTACATTTTTGTTTTGTATCAGATGGTTTCGCCTTACTTTTACTCCAATCTAGTATACCCTGGGAAAAATACGTAGTTTTAGTGGCTTCGACCATTCTAGAAGGGATTTTGCCAAGAATTAGATCCATCATTCCTAAATGTTCTACGTCATCACACTTTGTGAATAGCAGATTTCCAGAATACATTTCGAATAATGTACTACCTATAGACCATACGTCACATGATTGGTCCCATCCTAATTGTAAAATCACTTCAGGTGCTCTAAAATTCCTAGTAGAAACAATTCTAGGGTGATATTCCTTATCAACTACAGCACTGCCTAAATCTATTAATCGTATGTCAGTTCTCTTCAGTCGTTTCACATTTACTCCCTTTGTTTTATCGTAAACCAAGTTATAATCGGAATTCACAAATACAATATTCTCAGATTTCAGATCCGTGTGTATCACTTTCAAGTCGTGTAAAAATTTAACTGAATGACACAACTGATAGGCTACATGTCGGATTTCATCCATGTCATACGGATAACGGTGGTTGCTCTTCAAAAATGCGTACAAGTTAAGGCCAAATTTTTCAAATACCATGCATGCATGACCATGGTAAAAAAATGAAGACAATAATTTCACACACAAATGTACACCGGTAGGATCTTTGCGGTCCAAACTTTTTAAAAGGGAGATTTCGTCTTCTGCCGCTTCTCTGTATTTGGTTCTATTTCGGACAACTTTTATTGCAATAGAACGATTCGTTTCCTTATCTTTTACATGAACAACTTGTCCAAAAGTGCCTTTTCCAAGAGTCTCTATAATAGTGTATCTTTTATTTAGAACGTCGCCTGATTTGTAAATGAGGTGACCATCTTCATCACTTTCCAGTGATAATGCATGCGAATCACGGATTTTCGAGTTCAATTTTTCATTTTTACATGTTAAATTTTCCTCGTTACTTGCATCACTTTTGATACACTTAACGGGTCTGGATGGGCTGTGGGATAAAGATCTCGGTCGTTTTCTTGAAGATGCCATTCCACTTTAGTACCTACTATTAAATTATTTTTTTAAATCTAATTTCCTAATAAATAGTGTAATTACTATTTACTTATATAGTAATTTATTGCATTTGAATTTACGGATTATCCGCCTCTACACCTACAGGTGCAGAGGGAGGGTCTCTGCCACAAAAATTGCCCAAATCAGGAAATTCAAACCAGGAGACAAGACAGGTCACCTAAATATACTGGACTTCCTAAAGCCAGATCTGTTTGAAAAACCTTTGAATAAAGGTCTGTTTGGTACCACAGTCCTAGTGCTACACTAACTACACTACTACAAATTGATTGGTGTAAAAAGTGGGTTGGTAATTGTACCACCAATCAATTTGTAGTAGTGTAGTTAGTGTAGCACTAGGACTGTGGTACCAAACAGACCTATTATTCCAAAAAATTTGACTTTCAAAAGTCATTTGAGGTTGTTATTCAGGACCGCAATAAGGCTAGAAGCCAAATAATACAAGTGGATAACAAATCCTTCAACTGGTATACAGATGGATCAAAAACTGAACAAGCATACATGGCCTAAATTACTCGGCATGAATGGAATTCATCAGAGGAATTTAAAGGGCAAGCAGATCAATATAATGTCGGACAGCAAAACTGCGATAAAAGCACTCGAAGTAAATAGCTTTGAATCCTTGTCTAGATGGGAATGTCGACAATCTCTCAAGAAACTGGCAATGAGCAACAAAATTGCCCTACACTGGGTGCCAGGTCATGAGGGTAATGAAATAGCTGATAAACTAGCTAGATCAGGCCCGAGAACGCCCCCAACCGGACCCGAACCATTCTGTGGGCTAACCAAAGCACACAGGGGCTTGGAGGTCCAAAAATGGGAAGCAGAGAGCAAAGAAACCCTCTGGAAAAATACACCAGGACAAAGGCAGGCGAAGAAATTCATAAAGTACTCGACTCCCGATGCTAAAGAGCTTCTTCTTTTGACAAAGAATGAAATTAGACTCATTACGGAGCTGTTCACTGGACATTGCCCGGTGAAATACCACGTCAAAAAAATGAGACTGGAAGGAAACGACAGGTGCAGACTTTGTGAATCGGAAACAGATGGCCGAGCAAATCCTCTGTTACTGCAATGCCTTAGCCTTAGCGAAATTGAATTCCTGAATATCTAATTAGTATGGTCATGAACAAAAGATCAGTGCTCGTCGCAGTTCTGAAAAGCTCTCGCAGCCAATCGGCCCCTAAGTACAATACAATACGGATTATTTGAATAAAATAAACTTTAATAGAGGCATGGGCGTCCATAAGATCATTTTTAAAAGGGGGCAAAATAAAAAAAAATTATTATAAATGAATTTTGATCATTTAAAACCGAAATTTTTAAAAAATTCTGAAAACGTAAAATATTAAATGTCTAAAAAAAACTTAAGCAGCCAAGAACCAGGGGGGCAGCTGCTTCTTTTGCCTCCCCCTCCCAATAGACGCCCACGAATAGAGGTAGATGTCGCTGGTTCCCCGCAAAAACTTTGGAGGAAAAAAATATTTTGGATCCCAAAAAATATAATATATACGATCCAACCGAACGATCGGCACCAAAGACCCATAACAAAAAATATTTTCCCATGGAACACCTCCAGAAACAGTCAATGATGTTAAAAAAATTAAACAAAGTAAATGTTAGTCATTTTTTTAATTTAGTATTTAAAATACAGAATACACATTTTAAACATTTACACATAAAATTTTATATAAAAAAAGTAAATTCAACTGATAAAAATAAACCTCGAAAAAAACTTTTTGCATTGTTTGGTAAATTTGGAATGTTTTATATTATGAGGTTTGACTAATTTCAAAAACCACGCAAAAATGTTTTCCTAGAGGTTACGATTTGTAATACTTTCATAATATATTTTGTTTGTTGATAATTATATTAAGAAACTTTATTGACATGAGTGATAATATTTAAATTTGGCGAAATATATAAGGAACCTCGTTAAGATAAAAAAAAGCAAAAAGTGTGCCTTAATTTTCCTACAGTGTCCTTAATTAAAACACAAAGACAACTTATTTAAGTTTATGATTTATTAATGGTTGGTCTGTCTATACATTTTGATTTAGTTAAGAATGCAGAGTGCTCTGGTTTTAAGTGTTTCAAGGTGGAAATCTCGTTGAAAATACAGATATGGTTGTTTAACCTGGGACTTGCACCATGGGCATCTTAGCTTAACTGCAGGCAACTTAGATTACAACAATTATGGCCGATTTCAGCAACGTTATAATATAGTTGATCTGACATTAGTTAAGCTAGATCAACTATGAACCAATAGAAAACGTTTGTCAGCGCTAATAATCGTTTTCCATTGATTCATAGTTGATCTGGATCAAATAATGTGTGATTAGCTATATTATAACGTTGCTGAAATTGGTCATCAGCTTTTTAAAGTAACCTGAGATGACGTGAAACTCCTCCCTTGCCTTTTTTTTAGAATAGAAATTTTTACCGCGGTACCATACCGTATCAGGAATTGCACCGTACGGTATCGCGATAACATCAAAAGACAACTATTTTTCCGCGGTCTTTAAAATTTTCTCAGGCCAAACCGCCCTATTTACTACTTATATCGGCTCGCGCTCACTGACTCGTGGGTGCTGAGAGTGCGAATGGAGTGTATAAACTTCCATTTAAAATTATGGTATTTAAAACCACCATAAACTTAACCAAACAAGCAAATGATGGAAGTGCTAAAAGTGAAATTTTGGTGGTAAAGATTGATGTAGGTAGCAGGGATAAACGGACAGGTTGAGTAATTGAGATTCCATCAAGCCGGAAGACCACGTCCAACCGTAAATAGAAAATAGAAAAAACACTCAACGTTAAAACTTCATCCAGAAGACCTATAACTCAGTTAGAGGTTTGTCAGAGGTCACTGAACTGCAAAGGTACTGCAATTAAAGCGTAGATTGTGCAAGAGCTGGAGCTAATGGAAGCACCCAAAAATGTGGATACAACTCACATGGTCTGAATCACAATGTAATGCTTAAGAAACAATTTTGGCGAACGTCTCGTTTAAAAAAAAACTCTGCTTTTAACTGATTTGACCACCACCAATTTCTTCCTTTGTGAATATCACGGTTTTGCTGTTCCACTTAGGTAAAAAATCCATTTAATAATCCTAATGAATAAAGGGAATGGAACTTTTTCATTTCTTGTCATCCCATTTAACCATATCTGTATCTCTTATGTTCAGTGAGATTCCCATGGTGAACCTACCTAGCTTTCGATTACAAAAAAACTTTTTTAAATTCTTCTGTTTTTGATATATTAATAGACTGCGTGTAATCATTCCAGCATTCAAATTGAAATTTAGTAAATATAAAAAAGTTTCGCAGGAAATATATCGTTAGTTTATTTCTTTTATAAAATTTAAAATTATGACTCACAACATAAAAAAATATTATCACATAAAATAAGATCAATTAATTTTGCCCTGCCGCGAATTTTTGATTTAGAGAAAACCGCTCTATCGACTCCCTGAAATGCTAATTGTTTTTAAATTTTACTCAAAATTACACGAAAAGGACAACATAAAAAGACAACCACAGTCTAATCTTTAACACTAAAAATAAATAAAATAACAATTCAACCACTTTTTCTTTAGAAATGCACAAATTTTTGGTACGTTAACATTTTTGCATAATGGCCACTCGTTTCATATTTTTAAAATAACCACAAAAATATACACTTTAATCTTCATCACATTTAGCCACTATTAACTATGACTAATTAATTATGTCTAACTTTGGAATGCTTTAAATTTAAGTAATAATGTCGTAAATTTAAGAATAAAATTAGCAAATTATAGGGAAGCTTTCGACGTCTCCCATTTCGGTAAACGTTTCATCGTCCATGGTGTAACTTACTATAAATTTTAGGGACATGTCTGTCTTTTCTGGATTTGCTATTAACATAATTTGCGTTATAGCTGCTGGGGGTAAAAATGGATTATAGGCGGGGAGTTCTGTACAAGATGGTGGTTGTAATTTCAATTTACAAGTCTGAAATAAATCACAATTTTATACTTTCAAAGTTTTAAAAATCACATTGTAATTTTGAGGTGTGCCACTTGAATATTTTTTTACTTTTTTAAATTGGTCGACTTGCTTTTATCGGATATTTAGCATTGTTACTATTATTTCATTATGAAGAACCAATTAAAATCGTTGTTTCTTTGTTTTACATAATTGACCCCCCTCCCTTCACGACTACGCGGATGGCAACCTAACATCACAGATAATATCTACAAGCCAAGACCCATAACAAAGTTTTGTCCTTTAACATTCCTAACAGCCTCATTATGCTCAAATCTGTCAACTCATCATCACCCTTTTAATGAAACAGCACACACAGGAATTTCACAAATTTGTAATCGCGTATTTGAATGGCTTTTGCATTAAAAAGTATTTAACCTTTGTTGAAAGTTTTATAGTTGATAAAGTAAATTTAATTGCAATTACTGTGTACATTCTAATTTTTGAAATGAAAACGTTTAAATTGTAAAATAAATATAATTAATCCCACCCCTTTAATTGGAATTTTATTTACGAGATGTAACTTTTCCTTAAGTGGCACTCCCCCCAAAAATTGTTAGATTCTCAAATTGCTAAAAATTTGAGTTTGTTTTAGTTTCAAAAAATAGTTAAAAATCACTCACCTTGGGCACAACAGCTTGAAATAAAAAATTACTGATTGGTAGCTCGTTTTTACTAATTGTGGTGACGACTATCACATTTACATCTTCGCGTGGCTTATTTTTCCCAAAATGAAACGTCACCGTAATTCCATTTTTTTCATTCAATACCACAAGGGGTGAAGTTGACCCAGGCTTAATCTCTTCTAATTTTATAACCATGTCGCTTAACTTTAAGTTATTCTTATTTGTGGGTAATACTGAATCTTCCTTCTTATTCTCTTCTCCAATTATTTCGTTATCATCACTAACCGCCTTAGTTTTATCAGAATCGGCCTTTTCTTCGGTTATATCGACTAAAACGTCGTCGCCGTTCGAGTTATCATTTTTTGTTGAACTGAGTTCGTTTCTGTTATCTTTATCCGCTAAATAATTTAAGTCCAAGTTAAGTACGTTACTAGCCGTTGATTCCGTTAATTTATTTGCATCAGTTTGCTTTAACATTTTGCTCTCCATGAGCGATTGTTTGACTAGTACATTCAATGGCGTTTTTTCAGACACCCTTAAGATAATTGACTTCATAAATCAAAATTTGATAATTTTTACTTAAATACTTACTTGTTGAATTGGGCGCCAATTCTTTTTGAAGACAAGTTTTCGTTCAGCATATGCTCGCCTAACGCGTCCAAATCGTTCAAAGCTCTTAGTTTGTTTAACTTGGAAACTTCATCATTGTTTACTGTGAACAAAACAACACTAAAACATAAGCCTTTATAGTAAACCTAAAAACCATACCTTCCAGTAACGTTTCTTCGTTTTTAGACGAAATTGGTGTTAAAATATTATCAACGGCAACATTCGAAGTAAAAACATCACACAATAGGTCCATATCAGACGTCGATTCTTTGCTAACGTTGTCGGTTAGTAAAGAAATGGAATCTTTTTTTGTACTTGCTTGAGGACTGCACGATTCGAGATCTAATAAGGACTCATTTCCTGACTTTTGAGAATTACTTTTTGCGCCCGAGATATTTCCCTTTACTATTACTTCAGTATATTTATCAAAAACCTCACTTAGTTCTTCACTGGCTTGTAACACTTCATCTAAAAAAATTGGGTTTAATTATTATTTAAAAAATTTTCTATTGAAATTATTGTAGTTGAGGGTGTAAGTTACAAATATAAACGTAATATAAATTTTAGTTGTTCGATGAGGTGGTGTACCTCATAAAACAGCGAGAGTCGAGTCAGGAAAAAGAAAAGTTGAAGTCACCGCCATCATTATAAATATTGGTTCATCATACGAATTTGTACCTTATTTTAGTGTTTTAGTGCAGTCTGCCGGCCGTCAATTTCGACTTACGTTTGTTACAGATTTATCTCCGCTCTGTAAAGGCAATTGGACCGATCATTCCAATTAGCTTGTAAGTTTAATTAAAGGGTGGAAGGTAAGACGTCGTACTTCTCTCTAGTGAAGTGGTAATAGCATTAAAAAGACGTTTACCACCTTAGTTTCTTTGATTTAGTCCAGTAAACACCACCCCTTCGTGACTGCGGTGGCTGGCACCTTAATATGCACGAGGCAAAGGACCGATCGGCACAAAACACCCGTAACAAAGTAAAAATCTGATGATGAAACCCCATTTGAAAAAGAACAGTAAATAGTAACAAATTAAATCTTTTTTATCCCCCTCCTGCCATTATTCTCAATCCATAGCTAAGGGCCTAATTTGTTTTCACGATTTTCAAGCAGTTTCGAGCACAAAAAAAATTAGCAATTGCGTTAAGACATTTTATTCCTTTGAATTTCGAATGACCATACAATAATTTAGCATTTTTTATAAAATAATCAGTAAGACAAACGGAATCTCGTTAATGCTAATCAATTTATGCGCGTCATTTTGATATGAAGATCCTGCGCTAGAAAAGCCGAGATGGGGTCGATAAAATTGAAAAAGAATTCGCGTACGACAAAACAAGCCAAAGCCGACAAACAAGGGAAAGGGGGGGGTTGTAATTCTGGCAAATGAAAGTTTCGTAATTTAATTTTGAAAAATGTGTTAAAGTCGAAAACTATTTGGGTACAAACAAAAATGAAACTTGCACAAACAGGCACAAACGATAGAGAATATTTTGAATGTGATCCTGTAAGTGTTAAACCCCGTTCACACTACATGATTTATCATATGACTTGTCACATGACTTCTCATATGAGATTTTTTTACGTTCACACTATATGATTTTTAATATTATAGAAGTTATGGCTTTTATGATTGGCTGATGTGATGGTATGATTTTAGCCATGACTTTTCTTATGACTAAGTCATATGATAAATCATGTAGTGTGAACTAGCTTTTACCCAGAATCTCAATAATCCACTCATGCGCGTCAGTTTCTTTGATGTATTTCTTGAAAATCTCAAAAACTATTAAGGTACAAACGAAAATGAAACTTGCACAAACAAGTACAAACCAAACACAGACGTTTTAGACTATTTTTGTATCAGGAATTGGAAATTTTAAAAAAATTTTGTTTTACTACGTGTTACCTAGAATCTCGAAAATCTCAAAAACTATTTGGGTACAAACAAAAATAAAACTTGCACAAACAAGCACAAACGTTTTACAAACGTTCTAGACTATTTTGAATTCAAAATTTTAAAAAATTCTATGTGTTTCCCGTGCTAAGAGAATCTCGTTAAGCCACTCATGCGCGTCAGTTTTCATGATGTTTTTCTTAAAAATCTCAAAAACTATTTGGGTACAAACGAAAATAAAACTTGCACAAACAATCACAAGCGAATTACAAACGTTCTAGACTATTTTGAATCCAAAATTCGAAATTTAAAAAAGCATGTCTCCAGCCCCCCAGCGAAATTTTGAAATTTCTCGAAAACTATTTGGGTACAAACGAAAATAATGTTTGCACAAACAGGCACAAACGATTTAGACTATTTTGGAGTCAAAATTCGACATGGGGGCGGCTAGCATGTCTCCAGCCCCCCCAGCAAAATTTTGAAATTTCTCAAAAACTATTTGGGTACAAACAAAGCACAAACGATTTAGACTATTTTGGAGACAAAATTTGAATTGGGGGGGGGGGACATGCACCTGTTGAAGAAGAAGAGATATATCTATTTAATTAAACTAACTACTCCTGGCTCTACTATTGCAGAAAATAAAATGCAGTCAGTTTGGGGCTGAGTTTACATTACCCCAGAAAATAAGGGCGGGAAATTTAAAATTGAATTGCAATATTACATACTTCAATTTAATTGACTCTTGCAAACTTTTACCTTACAATGCAATACAACTAATCTTTCTGCGGAGTTGTATGCTAGAGGAAATAACTGTATCAGTAGTCATTTCGGAATACATACAAAAAAAACAGAAACAGATTTTCTCACCTAAAATTTCCTCATCTTGTTGAGTTTCTGCAATCAATTTAAATACATTTGGTCTCAATCTTTCACAACTTTCATGTAACTCTTTAATGAGTTCCAATTCGTCTTTTGATGATATTTGAGGTTTATATGAATCCAGCATTTCGTTTAACAAACGTACATTATTAGTAACAGATTCTAGTTCGGTTATTTTACGAGTTTTCAGTTCTTCTCTTTTATCGTCCTAAAATACACGAACTTAGAAACCTCATCTAAAGAAATATTATTATAAAATTTATCATATTAATGATAAAATGATTCCAATATGACAAATATAAACAAATGTAACACTAGAGATAACGCTAAAAATTCAATACTTTAACGAATGACTCACCTCTTTGACCATGTTTTTAATAAGTCTATTTGCTGCTTGTAAATCTTCAGGATTTTTACTTTGAAGTAATTTTTGTAAAAGTTTATTTTTCTCTTCGTCTTGAAATATGGAATTATTCAAGTGTCGACATGGTACATTAATATGATCGGCACAAATACTTAATGGTATTTCTTCTACAACTCCTTGCTTTTTAAGCATATCATAAGCCTCCTTAATTTTGGTCTCTTTTGGGTAATCGATGGTCCAAACATACAGCAACTGCAAAACCTTGACTTTGACTGTAAACGATGTTTGCGATCCTAAATATTTCGGTGACACCAGCTTAATCATTTCGTTTAAAAATCGAAACTTTCCTATCTCTGAATGAAAGGCATTGCTGCATCGCTTCATGGCTTGGTCGAGCACAAACAGTGTGTTGACTGCTTCGGATTCGTTCTTGGAATGTATTCCTGTGGCGAGTAATTTAGCACCGACTTGAGGTCCATCTCGTTCCTTATTTATCAACGCACAAAATGCCTCGACGGCAGCTGCGTCTACATATTGATTGTACGAATCATGTGAATTTGTCGCCTTATCTGGAAACACACATACATAACCTTACAATAACAAATCTTACAATGATATCCGTTATCTGCATGTACTTACGTAACAACGCATCTAAGCTGGTTGTTATGATATCCATCGTTATCGATGAAGTTTATTTTAAATTCACATGATAAAAAATTGTCGATTAAAAACCACCCAACAAATGTCAATTTTGATACGTGACAGTTCTCCTAGGCGAATTTTCTCGTCTCGATTTATTGGTTGCGATCAAATAAATATTCAGTTGTTGCAGTTACAGAGGATGTGTTCGGCCGTCTCTGTTTCCGATTCACAAAGTCTGCACCTGTCATTTTCTTCCAGTCTCATTTTTTTGAGGTGATATCTCACCGGGCAATGTCCGTTGAACAGCCCCGTAATGAGTCTAATTTCATTCTTTGTCAAAAGAAGAAGCTTTTTGGCTTCTGCAGTCAAGTACTCTATTAATTTCTTCGTTTGTCTTTGTCCTGGTGTATTTTTCCAGAGAGTTTCATCTTTGCTCTCTGCCTCCCATTTTTTGACCTCCAGTTCCCTGTGTGCTTTGGTTAGCTTACAAAATAGTTCAGGTCCAGTCGGGGGCGTTCTTGATCCTGCGATCTAGCTAGTTTATCAGATATTTCATTACCCTCAATTTCCTCGTGACCTAGCACCCAGCGTAGGGCAATTTTATTGACCATTGCCCCAGTTTCTTGAGAGATTGTCGACATTTCTATGTGGATTTCAGAAATGATGATTAAAATATAATCAATAATCACCGATTAACTATATCAAACTAAACGTTTTCTATTTGTTCGCTATAGTTAATCAATGATTAAGTTTTAATTATAGCTTCTGAAACCGGCCATAAATAAGGTCTGCTTTTCAGCAGAAAACCATGTTGATCATTAAAAATGTTTAAATGAAATTTCGGTTGGTTAAAAATTGCCTAACCCAATTACCATTTAAAACCAGTTGATAGTTGATCCAGCTGATCTTGATCGCGATTCGAAGTTATGCCAAACCGATCCTTGGTAATCTAAAATTGTCGGATTCAAAAATAGAACAAGTGCAAGTCCAAGTAAAAGTTTAGTTTTCGAAGAATTTACGATGAGTTTTTTGGGAAGAATTTTATTGCTTCAAAAACGATCGGTAAATAACACGCCAAAACTTAAAAGTGCCCATGGAATCATAACGGAACCGCCGAGAGTGCCTTTTGGTATTTTCGGCGTTCTTGCCACCGTCGTGTCCGGCTTACTCATCGGAGCTGCAATTAGTAAACATATCGCCGCCTTTTTGGAAGAAAATGATCTGTTCGTACCTTCGGATGACGACGACGATGATGATTAATTCAATTTTCGTTGATGTGCCACACCAAATTGTTAGTATGTAATTAATATGAGATGTACTATAATTATTTTTTTTTATTCCTAGTTATGTATTTTATGTTAACAATAAATTAAAATATTAAATTGTACCATAAAATTGTTTTATTTTCAAATAAAAGCGGACAGTTTTAATAATTTACAATAAAAATTTTTAAAATTGAACAAAAAATAATTTAAATCTTCAGAATACTATTCTGGTGGTTTTTTGTGTAGACCCCAACCATGGAAGCACTTGGTAAATCGTTTTGATTCTTTGTTCTTTAACGTTAAGTACAACTTTCGTGGTTTATCTGGCTGTTTTACCCTCATATGTTGAATGTAAACCTAAACAGAAAATATAACTTTTTAAATTGTTCAGGGTTTCAGGAACAGGAAACTTAGAAATCAGGAGTAGTATTCATAAAGGCGCTACAAAACCCAGTTATTAAAATTGCGAGGGCGTGAAATCCAACTGGGTGTACAAATTAGAAAATTTTCTATTGTAATTATGGTAGTAGACTGTAACTGACAAATATAATCCTTAAATTTTATAGATTATTCCGAAATTTGGGTGAAATGAGCCAAAAACTGTAAAATAATTGGCTCTGCTCACTTCTCAATTTATTTATAGAGACTGCTGAAATATGCAAATTACCGTTAGTTCATCACTTGGAATCATCATGAACTGTTAAACTTTCAGGACATTGTGAGACTTGACGAAAAACCGGGATCTCTAAGTCCGCTTACTTGCTAAAAATTTCCCTGAAGACCACGCAACTCCTCAACTGAGATATGCGAGTCCAAGGATCTGTGTGATATGTTCACTATTTTTGGAGTATTCACAGGGTTCATATTAATATAATTAAAATTTTTCAAAATTAATAAACAAAATTTTTATTTTTTACATTCCCCCCGGCCCCTCAACAATTACCCCCAAAATACGCAATTTACATTTCTGTCTTTCCTATACTGGTATTAGTATTTTCAGGAAGTTTCAGAAAATGTGAACAAAATTTAAATTTCATCAATAATTTAATTATTAAAAAATTGCATTAAAATCAAATTTTTTTTTTTGGTTATTTTTCCAGTCTTTCCGATTGGAATTTATTCATTATTTTTGGAGTATCTACAATTTTAATGTTAATATAATTTACGAGATTCAAAATAAGTTATTTTTTGTATTTTGCCTTTGCTCCCCCCCCCCATAAAGAACCCCGTTCTATTAAAATTTTTTTTCAGTGTTTTTGTAGTATTCGTAGGTTTACTAGTAATGTAATTAAAGAGTTTCAAAATTTCTATTTTTGCTCCCCCCCCCCCCCGCAAAAGCGCAAAAACATGATATTCCAAAATTTCTAAGAAACTCACTTGAGCCGACTTATATGCCAGTTTGATTTCCACTTCACTACACTTTGCTCCTAGCCATAAAAACACTTGTTCCCCATTATCTAAAATCATTATGTCATCATCAGCCAAATCGTCCTAAAACAAAATACATTTTTAAAGCTTCAGGTTTTACATAAAATTACCTAACCTACCTGACAAAAATCTGAACACTTTTCAGACACAATGAAGTATCCTTTCTCGTTGGAGCATCGAAAGAGTCGGGTGTGTTCCATGAATGCAGCATGATTATCAAATGGTTTTCTACCACCAAGACCAACCCAGAAGAAATTTTCAGGTTCTTCCCCTTCTGCCAATACTTGCAAACTAACCCAAGGACTGTTAAACATTTCTTCCGCAATTTCTTGGATTAAGTGTGCCTCATTTGGATCTGCTTTTGAACCAATCCACACATAGATAATTCCCGATTCGTCTTCTTGTTCAAACGGGACATTTAGGATGTAACTAAAATCAGCAAATTATTTAAATTAAAATAAAATAAAAGTTTAAACTTCAAATTTGTAAGTACCAAAACGCAGAATTTAAAGATGCAGCATCGGGCTTAATTTGGACAAGTCGTGTGTACAAAGCACTACCGTTCGAACGAAGATGATAAAACTCGACCAAACTCTTATCCCGTTGTTTTCGTTTTCCTTGATGAATAATAAATTTTCTTTTAAAGTGAGCCATAAATTTCATATTTTCTTGTTGTTGGTGCGTACGAACAACCTCAAGTTTGTCGCGGAATAGAGCCTGAAATTTCTTTTGCAAGGTGAATGTGAACGTCAACCAACCCATATTCCCCGCCTCCCGTCCTTGCCAGAAATAAACCACGCATTGAAAATCTTCTTCTAAAGGTTCCCCTTCCTCTGTATCGTCGGCAGGTATCCAATACCGACATAAAAATACGTAACAGTCCATCGAATAAAAGTGACCTAATTCCTCCTCTGGAAGCCTGATGAATTTTTTACCTTCCAAAACAAAAGCTTCCATAGCCTCCAAATCCTCGTTCCAATCTTCCATGAGCTGTTGAGCTTCGGTGAAAGGCATCGGTGGTTGCCTCGGCATAAAAAGAGCAGTCAAATCTGTTTTAGTTTCTTGCTGACGCGCCCATTTTGTTAAATCCGCTCCCGTCTTTTGTACGGACTCGGCTGTACGTGTAAAATCGACAGCAATCACTTCATCCCAACCGATAAATTTAAGTTTAAAGACTTGCGGTTCCGTGCCTTCTCGTACCCTCGTTACAACAGCATAATCTGGTCGATCAATCATGTTGAATAATTCTTCCGATAATTTTACCGCAGCAGCGTTTATTAATCGTGTCGATTTCTTTCCAATCCTTAAAATTTGAATTTAAATTTAGTACAAAAACCAAATTTTTTTTTAAAACTTACCAAACAAAAACATCCAGGTAACAATCTAAAATGTACACGTTTTTGCTATTTAAAAGGTTTCGGACTAATTTCGAGTGAGGTACTTCAACTTGAGGTAGTTCGAGGTAACCCATACCCAGTTGAACTTTATAAAGGCGCGGTTGGATAGGAATGAAGTCAGGATTTACGTGTTCCTGCAGAAAAAATAGGAAACGATTATTTTAAAGTTTAATATGTTTTAGGAATGGTACCTCTGGAGTCAGAACAAATCCTTCTTGTTCGCCGAATGCAATCCAAAACTCGGAAGACTCAGTGCCCATCATTTCAGTGACAATTTCGGCTTTATTCTTACGCTCGTTTTTATTAATCTTTTCTGACATCAACCTAGCTTTTGACTTTAAAGTATTTTTGGCTTTCTTTCCAAACCATAAGTAAATTTTAGTTCCCATATCCAACACAAAAACATACCTAGGATCCAAAGACTCGACCGTAACTGGAACGGGTTCCAGATGAATTGAAGCACCAGCAGGATGGACCCGATACAAACGAACTTCAAATGTCTGCAAAAAAAATTGGTATGTAGTTTTTTTTCGTTCCTTTATTCTGACTCATCATCATCAAAAATAACTTACCAAATCTTCCACCGTAAAGAAGCCACTGCAAGTTCTTCCACCTTCGATGTAAGTAATTTGAGTGTCAAACAGACATAAAAATTCTTCCGATTCGTCTTTTTGTTCTTCACGGATAGTTCTACACTGTGCGCCCAAATAGTTTCGTAAATTTACAGCGTGAATAGCAGCACAGGCTCGTTTATCCAACTAAAAAACCGAAAATGTAAACATCAGTGCGACTTTAAAGACGGTGAAACCTACGGTTGCTTTCTCCCCTATCCAAAAATATATCTCCCAAGAAATAGAATCGTTTTCGTCAATTGTGGTTTTCAGTACGATGTAACAATCGCCTTCATAAAACTTTCCATGAGTGACTTCATCAACGCGATTGGGTACAAAGTTTTCTATCTCCCAAATTGTAAGACCGGGAACTTGGCCAGCATTGTCTTCGAAAAATTCGGAATAATCGAGTGGAGGTTTTTCCAACGCCTCATCCCAACGTTTAGGCCTAAAAGTTTACGCAATAAAATAAAAATTTAAAAGGACAATTTTAATTACTTTAATGATTCTGCTTTGATATCTTCCTCGCCCTTATTACTGTTTTTATCTTTTGCAACGTCTTTCATTCCCTGAAAATAAACAAAATTAGTACTAGAAACAAGGGCGGATGGGTTATCAAAAATCTACCAAGAAATTAGCGGCCGGCGGCCCAAAACAGAGCCGAAGGCAAAATTTTTATTTTTATTAACGGCCCACGGTCACATTGACCGACAGCCCACCGGAAAATTTCTCGGTAGCCCGATGAGCCCATCCGCCCCTGACTAGAAATATAGAAATGAAACCTAAATACCTTTAAAATTTTGGCTTGATCCTGATCAGCTTCTTCTTGATCGCGACGACCACGCCGTAATCGCATTTTACGTGCAATTGGATCTTTGCTCGGATCTATAAAACAATTTTTTTGTAAAACTTCAAAAATATTCAAAAAAATGTCTTACTTTGAGCAGGTAAAGGAACCGGCACGTGCGCGCCTGCCAACCTCAGTTGATTTTGAAGTGAAAAGTCGATATTGTAAAATTCTAAACCATCACCTCGAGTCATTTCGGTAGGTTTTGGCGGCATTATCAAATCAGGATTGTTGCGCAAATCCAGCAAATCTAAATCGGTTAAAAGGTGAATTGCATCAGGAAGTGTGATTAAACGATTTGAACTCAAATTTAATTTTCTTAAAGAACCACACCTGAAAGAGTTTAATTTTTGAGTCACTCTATCGGAAATCAGCCAGAAAAAAATAAAATAGACGATCAACCCTTTAAAAATTTTAGAGTCAAAAGCTCAAAAGAGCTAGCCGAGATAATAATAAGTTACTATTTTACTACTGACTAATTTTTTTCCCCATTTTTTACAAATAATTTCTGATGAAATGACTTTTAATAAATTTGCTTAACAGTGGTTAAATACAGTAGCATTTTTATCAAATACTTTAAAAACTGCAATTTAGTTACCTGCACAAGCCTTCGGGAATCATTTCCAACTGATTATGGGCAGCATGAAAAATTTCGAGACGTCCCAACTTGCCAATCCCTGAAGGAATTCCTTCAAAATTTAACTGGTTTGCGTTGACAAACAAACGTCTCAACGAGGAAATTTTGCATAAAGACGCAGGCAGACTTTTCAATTTGTTGTACGATAAATTTAAAGTTTCCAATTTTTGCCACAACTCAATTGCTGCTAAAATTATAAAACTTGAAATCAGAATTTGAAATCAAACCTTGTACTCGCCTGTTGATATCTCCACAATTTCGTTTTCACTACAATTAAGTCTTTTTAAGTTTGTTAAGGCATATAACGAGTCGGGAATTTTGGGTAAAGAATTTTGGGAGAGATCGACGTCGGTTAAATTAACCAACTGTTCCAAGTTTGTAGGAAAATTGGTCAAATTGCGTTGAGTGTTCCTCAGTTGCAAGTTTTCCAGATTTAATAACGAGGGAAGCTGTCGCAGCTGATACTGTTCCAACGGATTGTCGTTTAATATTAAGGTTTGTAAATTGGCAAGTCGTCTCGTTTGTGGTGGTAAAGTCTCTAAATTGTTGTGACTTAAATCCAAAAAGAGAAGGTCCAGTAAGTTGATGAATAAGGTATTTGCAATTGATTCGATACTAAAACATAAATTATAAGAAAAAGAACAAAATTAAGCCAGAGTTAGATTAAAAACTATAACACTTACTGATTGTGACTTAAATTCAATACCAAAAGCGTTTTGGCCTTGTCTAAACCATCTGGAACTTCTTTCAAATTGTTATGGCTTAAATCAAGTGTGGTTAATTCTTCTGACTGAAAAAGTTGTGCTGGTATTCCGGAATTCTTTACTTTGTTGTGTCTCAAGTTGAGGGTGCGAAGACAAGCCAATTCGGTTAATTCACCATGTAAACGTTCTAAATTATTTCTGGTTAGTGACAAATGCTCCAACTTCAAAAGATTTCCCATTTCTTTGGGAATTTCGCTTAAATTGGTTCGGTCTAACTTTAACCATTGCATACCGGTCATGGAAGCGACCGTTTCGGGAAATTTGTCCTCCTATAAGAATTAAAAGGGTGCTCATCTTCCGCAAAGATTACTCACTCAAAATTATTAGCTTACACTAAAATCATTTCTAGTGAAGTCCACTCCCCGAATGAAAGGTAAGACCCCGGTGTAAGCCATCTTATTATGCGTGAATGTGTGTAATGAAATGGAATAAAATCACAGATACATTTTTTCTATTTCTTCCTGTTAGCGTAATCAGAATAAATAAAATATAAAACCTACAATTTAACCTAATTTTAATATTTTGACAGATAAAAGTGGGTTGAACTAGATAGCAATGTGGATATACAGAGTCGAGCCAAAGTAAGATTTGTCAGATTGTCTTGATATAGAAATAGACTTTTGCAATAATATAACTTACATATAACTTGAAAAAAACAGTAAAGTAAAAAAAGTAGAGACCATAGAATAGTAGATCTATAAGACGGTAGAGACGGTCATAGCCTTGCAGCTAACGCGATCAACGGATCAACTGCGAATGCAAGGTACCTGTATTAAGAGGGGCACTTTTTCCAGGGCTCTTTTAATTTAATCAACAGATGGCGCCTACTTAAATATTTTTATAAAATACTAGGAAGCTTTTGTACTTAAAATATAGCAAATTCGTTGAGATAATACTATTCTATAAACAATATTCTTGGTCTTAAGCTATTTTGAGTTCGTATTGAGTATGTCAAAACACACTGACTTACAAAAAAAGATAATTAAACTTTAATTATGAATTGTGTTTTTATAAATAAATATTACGAACCCAAAATAGCTTAAGACCAAGAATATTGTTTATAGAATAGTATTATCTCAACGAATTTGCTATATTTTAAATACAAAAGCCTCCTAGCATTTTATAAAAATATTTAAGTAGGCGCCATCTGTTGATTAAATTAAAAGGGCCTTGAAAAAAGTGCCCCTCTTAAACCTGGAGAGAGGCAAACTTTCTTACAAAAAATATACACAATTAACAAAAAGACAAGGCTACGGGCACATTTGAAGGTCAGTCTAGTAAGCTACCTATTGGATGTAGAACAACTTATAAAAGTCTATCTGCAGATTACATACCCTCTGGCCCTCGTGGCGAATTATGGCCAAAAACTCTTTGTTAAGGTAGTTCTTTCCCTACAGTCCAGTTAAAAAGTTATGGCTTACTACCTGCTTACTACCCATATTATACGTACCTGCGGAACAAAGATAGTTAATAAAGTTTTTTAAAGGTAGTGTACCTCTCACCCTACTGTACTGTACCACTCTATTGTACTCACACCGCTTGGCTCTATTTTATACCCCTTCCACTAAAAATATTCCTCTAAATACGGAATTATTTTAAATATTTTATTAAAATTACATGGTAAATAATTTTCATTTTTTTTCTAAATTGTTCAAAATATATATTTTTTCAATATACTAGTTTTTTGTCAGAATGGTAATACTTCTTCAAAGAAAAAAATTAAAAAACCTGTCATTTTCCCACTCTTCTCTCATGCTACATGTACAAAAAATGTCATTTTTAAATGCAATTATCTTTTATTAGACATGGTAAATCGTCTAAAAATTTTAACAGCGTGTGTATTATACATTTAATGACTTATATTCAAAGTTTGAAAGATTTCTTAATATTTTGCTTCCGCGACCCAACCTCCTTAAAGAAAGACCTCTGCTCCAACGCTGGATTAATAAAAAAGGAAAAAGCAAAGAAAATAGTATAACGAAAACGTTTGTGAAAATTATACTTTTAGTATAATCTACATTGTGTCAACTTTTAATATTTTTAGTTCTAAAAGTGTCTAATACATTTTTG
Source organism: Rhagonycha fulva (assembly GCA_905340355.1). Classification (NCBI taxonomy): domain Eukaryota; kingdom Metazoa; phylum Arthropoda; class Insecta; order Coleoptera; family Cantharidae; genus Rhagonycha; species Rhagonycha fulva. The sequence continues at coordinate 11,231,435 of HG996559.1, forward strand.
ATTTGTCTAAAAAATTGTGTAATATTTATCAAGTTGCACTACTTACACTACATTGTTATAAATTATTATACTATAATAACTATTTTGAAAATTTGATTCAAAGTATTTGAATTGATGAAAACTAATTTTTTTTTTAATTTAAAACCACAGTAGTTTTGTTTCAAAATGAGTCTTGTTTTGATTAAAAAATAATCTTGTCTTATATCAAAACAACTAAAGTTTTGTTTTAAAACAAGTCTCGTTTTAATTCAAAACCACTGTAGTTTTGCTTGGTTTTGATTAAAAACCAATCTAGTTCTAATTTGAAACCACTGTAGTTCTTGTTTCAAAACGAGTCTCGTTTAGATTCAAAAAAAATCTCGTTTTAATCTAAAAGAACTGTTGTTTTGTTTCAAAACGAGTTTCGTTTTGATTCAAAACTAATCTTGTTTTAACTCAAAACCACTGTAGTTTTTTTGTTTTAATTCAAAACAACTGTATAGTTTTGTTTTAAACCGAGTTTTGTTTTGATTCAATATGCGTCCATAACTTACGTAAAGCGCTTTTGGAAATTTTCCTACTCTTCTTCCCCCCCTGGTAAGATAAATTTCAGAATGCGGAAACAATTTGTTAGGAACCCTTAATAATTTTAATATTATTTTAATTTCATAATTTTGCACTTTATTACATCATAAAAACAAGCACCTATAAGGTAGATTCTCTCGCATGTTTGAAATTACGAAAAAAATCACTCAAACTCAAAATTCGTGGAACTGACCCAAATTTATATAATTTTTTTTACCCCAAAAGGGGGTAAAATAAGTAAGTATTCAGTTTATTCTTATAGCTAAAACCCAACATTGTTTGCAATGCCTAATTTTCTGCAAACTAATCCGAATTAGAGCCGGTTTTACCACCGCTTGTTAATGTGGCTGAAGTTAGAAACGGATTTGGATTCAGATTTACAATTTTACAGTGGACCAAGTAAATCTTCAACAAAATATAAAATTTTGTAAAATGTACGTTATTAAGGCAATTTCTGAAAGCAAACGATGTATACAATTACAAATATGTGTTCTAAATTAGGCTAAAAAATATTTCGACCACCGGAAAGCCCTAAATGGTATTAAAACTCATTATCAAAAAATAAAAAAATAACACATATGTTGCTAAAAATGCCATAAATTGCTAAAAATTCCATTTTATAGAAAATCATAAATATAAAAAATTGTAATTATTACATCAAGAGACAAGGAGCAGATTTCCGTGCTGAAATTAAAAATAAAAAAAAGTCGGACTGTGCCAAAATCTGCCCCACCTCAAAAAATTGAAAATATTTAGTTACGTATGTACAAAAATTTTCATACCCTAACTCAGAGGTCTAGGGAGTAGATTTTGCAACTCCAAATAAAAATTTAAAAAAAATCGCAGTGTGCCAAAATCCGACCCTACTCAAAAAATCGACAATATTTAGTTACGTATGCACAAAAACTTTTATACCCCAAACTCAGAAGTCTAGAAGATGAACTTGCGACTCCAACAAAAAATAAAAAAAAAATCGCAGTGTTCCAAAATCCGACTTATTTCAAAAAATCAACAATTTTTAGTTACGTATGTACAAAAATTTTCATATTCTAACTCAGAGGTCTAAGGGGTAGAATTACGACTCCAACAAAAAATTAAAAAAAAAATCACAGTGTGCCAAAATCCGACCCAACTCAAAAAATTGATAATATTTAGTTACGTATATACAAAAATTTTTATACCCTAACTCAGAGGTCTAGGGGGTAAATTGGCAAATCCAACAAAAAATTAAAAAAAAATGGTAGTGTGCCAAAATCCGACCAAACTCAAAAAATCAACAATATTTAGTTACGTATGTACAAAAATTTTCATACCCCAACTCAGAGGTCTAGAAGGTAGATTTGCAACTCCTACAAAAAAATTTTAAAAAAATGGCAGTGTGGCAAAATCTGACTTATTTCAAAAAATCAACAATATTTAGTTACGTATGTACAAAAATTTTTATACCCCAACTCAGAGGTCTATGGGGTAGATTTGCGACTCCAACAAGAAATTTACAAAAAAATGGCAGTGTGGCAAAATCCGACCCAACTCAAAAAATCAACAATATTTAGTTACGTATGTACAAAAATTTTTGTACCCCAACTCAGAGATCTAGGGGATAGATTTGCAACTCTAAAAGAAAATTAAAAAAAAATGGCAGTGTGCCAAAATCAGACTTATCTCAAAAAAATTATAAATATTTAGTTACTTATGTACAAAAATTTTGATACCCCAACTCAGAGGTTTAGGGGGTAAATTTGCGACTCCAACAAAAAATTTAAAAAAAAAATCACAGTGTGCCAAAATCCGACCCAACTTAAAAAATTGACAATATTTAGTTACGTATGTACAAAAATTTTCATACCCCAACTCAGAGGTCTAGGGAGTAGATTTGCAACTCATAAAAAAATTTAAAAAAAATGGCAATGTGGCAAAATCCGACTTATTTCAAAAAATCAACAATATTTAGTTACGTATGTATAAAAATTTTCATACTCTAACTCAGAGGTCTAGGGAGTAGATTTGCGACTCCAACAAAAAATTTAAAAAAAAATCGCAGTGTGCCAAAATCCGACCCAACTCAAAAAATCAACAATATTTAGTTACTTATGTACAAAAATTTTTATACCCCAACTCAGAGGTATAGGGGGTATATTTGCGACTCCAACTGAAAATTTAAAAAAAATGGCAGTGTGGCAAAATTCGACTTATTTCAAAAAGTCAACAATATTTAGTTACGTATGTACAAAAATTTGTATACCCCAACTCAGAGGTCTAGGGGGTAGATTTGCGACTCCAACAAAAAATTTATAAAAAAATGGCAGTGAGGCAAAATCCGACCCAACTCAAAAAATCAACAATATTTATTTACGTATGTACAAAAATTTTCATACCCCAACTCAGAGGTCTAGGGGGTAGTTTTGCGATTTCAACAAAAAATTTACAAAAAATGGCAGTGAAGCAAAATGCCTCATGTGAGTGCTCATCACTCGAACGCACTTCTTGTGAATAAAGAAAAACAATTTTTTGGACTTGTATTACTTACTTTGCCAAACCAGTAGAACCCATTCAAAGTTGGAATACAAAAAAATTTGAAACGGCAAAAATTCTCGACTTACTCTGGTATTATTTCATAAGGAAAATCGAACTCCTGCAGGAAACCATGGTTTCCGGTTCGAAAATTGCAGAGAAGACAATTTAAAAATCAAACTGTTAAGTTTTACCAAGATTTACTTGGCACATTTTATTACAATTCGATGAATTTTCATTGTTTTCCGAAGGTCAAAACGAAGTTCGAGTTTCACCCGGAGTTGAATCGAAACCGGATATACTCCGCGTATTTATAATAATTAGCCGGGCCGGCTTGCAGTAAATATTTCTAAAGGGCGGTTTTATATTTAATTTTATATTTAGGTGTAAATTTTATTCGACAAAATTTTGTCAAGAATCCACAGCCCTAAGTGTCTGGAAGAAAAACTAAAAAAAAAAAAACTGGTTGATTTTTTCTTCAATTAGTAGATACTTATTGCTTTATCATTAGTTTTTAATTAGAACAGTAGAGCGCAACAAAAATGACCTTCCAAGTTACAGAATTTTTGCACTTTTCTGTAGTTTATATTTTAGTCCTAATTTTTTTTTATATTATTTTCTCGTCATTCAATATAAACTTTTGTCGTGCGATAACTTCGTGCAAAAGATTTCTAGTTTGTCTGTTCATTTTATTGGCGTTTCTATCACTTTTTTTCCTTTTTAATTTACCCTTTTTTATCGGGCCGATAAATCGAAGAGTTACATAAAAAGAATAATAATAATTTAAAAAAAATTACCTATGTAATTTTTATATCAATTGGTAATTATAAAAAGGATTCTCATCTGCCTTTTACAATTTTCGGGATCCTATAAAAATAGGTTAACTAAAAATACTAGCTCAAAATTTAATAATATTAAAACGTTATAATAAATATCGAGTTATTTAAAAATTAAAAATCAATTAAATTATTTATTAAGCTTTCAGATGATTATTTCGTCCGTCATCAGAATAAGATATCAAATATTATTTTAACTCGATATTATAAAGTCAATTTAATATCAATTAATAATTTCAAAATTAATAAGTAATTATTATTATTATTAAAATAATTTTACTTTTTGCAACGTCTCTTTTTACGTCTCCCTTATTTCTCGAGGAGGTGAATTAGGTGAACGGGCTAAGGAGAGGACTCTAGTTTGGGGGGGCTAGGTTCGATCCCCAACCCGGCCACAAAATTTATCCGACTCCGTGGTTCGGATTCCACGTAAAGCTGTAGGTCCCACAGGGTTAACATATCCTGTGACGTGAAAACTGGTCAGACTTTACTAAACGAGCAATTCCAATCCATCAGTTGACGATCCCAAGGTGCATAAGGCGAACAGTGGACGACAGATGGCGCTGTCGGTACAGTCTAGTCAGCCGGTATCACGTAACAACTCGCTGAACATGTTTCGTACATGTGTACGGAAGGTTGCGAAGAAAACGAGCATGTCCTCACTCGTCTATTCTGACCGACCAAGCACCCCATGAGGACCCACGGAAATGTGTGTCGCGAACACATGACCGTGCGAAAAACAGAGCGAAAGCTCCCCCAAGCCAGATTACGAACAGCAGTTGTTCATTTTTTTTCAATTTATATTATTATTTATTTTTTTACATCATCCATCTTCATGCTTTAGACATTGTCCGTTGCGTAAATAAAATAAAATACTTTTATTTTTGATTATTATAATTTTTTAATAAATGATCATTTTGATCAAATGATCAAAATTTTTTTGTTTTCATGAGGACCCACGAACACATGACGAAAACAGAGCGAAAGCTCCCCCAAGCCAGATTACGAACAGCAGTTGTTCATTTTTTTTCAATTTATTAATATAAATATTTGAAAATTCTTTTTAATAATATAAAATTATAAGTTATTAATTATGAAGGAAAATGATCATTTTCAAAGTGATCATATTAATATTTATTTTTTTACATCATCATCTTCATGCTTTAGACATTGTCCGTTGCGTAAATAAAATAAAATACTTTTATTTTTGATTATTACTCATATTGAAAATTCTTTTTAATAATATAAAATTATAAGTTATTAATTATGAAGGAAAATGATCATTTTGATCAAATGATCAAATGATCAAAATTTTTTTGTTTTCACTAATAAGAAAAAGAAGAATTGAAATTGAATAAAATTAAAAGAACGACTCGGTCATCATTGCACTGGATAGATCCTTACCTTTTGTATTTATTTTTTTCTTGTTTTTGATGAGAGCCACAGATAAATAAAATAATCAGTGATGAGAGCGCTCTCAATTGTTCAACGAGTTTATATGTTGAACGCACCCATTATAGATATTTTTCAAATATCTGTCAAATTTGACAGATTGAAGAAAATGAAAGTTCTATAAATTAGATTATTTTCGTATTGTATTAGCCAAGGTAAAAATAGCAACATTAAATATGTATAAACGCCGAATCTTGTAACCACATTCCTCAGTTAATTTCTTTTGAGGTTATAAATTCAGTGGAATTTTTTAATCTATTTTAGTAATTGTTGCCGTTTGCTACATAAAATTTGTAGATTTTAAGGGTGAAATAATAATGAGCGAAACCTTAATTTGCGTTCCCGGTCAAAGGCTATGCTTATCGGATGGAAAATATCTACCCGGGCACGGAACTTACGAAAGGCAACATTACATTTACGCTAGTTTAGCAGGAGCGGTTAAAATTGTTAATAAAGATACGGTTGGTTTTTATATCGTTACCAAACTTGGGTCATACTTACTATTAGAATTTTCAGGTTCAAGTAGTACAAGTTCACAATCCAGGGTCTCAAACAGTTGTTCCGGTACAGGGGGATATAGTAACGGCACAAGTGACTATTATAACGTTACAGTTTTGTAAATGCATTATTCATTGCATAGGAGACATCGCTCTAAGCCGTCCTTATCGTGCTCTTTTAAAAAAAGAAGATATAAGAGCGTCAGAAAAGGATCGAGTTGAAGTTTACAAAAGTTTTCGACCTGGAGATGTAATTTTAGCTCGAGTTTTACCCATCACCGAAGCACATATATTTCACTTGACTACTGCAGAGAACGAATTGGGTGTAGTAACGGCAAATTCAGAACACGGTTATCCTATGGTTCCAATCAGTTGGACACAAATGCAGTGTAGTAAAACTTACATTAAAGAAAATAGAAAAGTTGCTCGAATTATACCCGAAGTTATCCATGAAATAGACTTAAATCGGTTGCAAATTATAGACTAAAAGCAATGCTTGTTGTTTCATTTTTATTATTTATTAATTGTAAGAAGTTCATTGGAACTGAAGTTCCAATTGATAATTTTTGTACCTAATTAAATTGACTACCTAATTAAATGTGCTTTATTTACAATATACGTTCAAACCAGTTATTTATATTTTTGTAATGTTATCCACCCACCTCTAACTGCTTTGGTAACTAAAGCTTTTTTTTCTATTTTCATTTCTACCTTATTTAGGAGCTGTTAATTCTGATATTCCCAAAAAGGTAAATTCAAAAGTTTCTAAAACATTTATTTTCTGTTTTTACATCCTACAGGTTGAATATCACTGACTTAACGATAAAGTCTTTACATAAGATTTCAAGTCTACAGTTGAAAATAAAAAAGAAATGCTGTTAAAAATTTCGACGACTGGTAACCTTAAATTATTAAATAAAAAGAGGTATCTATCTAACGTTGTATTGGTGGCATTAAAGTTCCACCTGATTGCATAGTTGAACTCGGACCTAGCAGTACCTGACAAAAATTAACAAAGTTAACCTGTGAAACATTTCATATAACTTATACTCACTTGTTTTTGCTGCACGCGTTGAGCCTCTTCCAATTGTATTCGTTCAACTTCAAACATGACGGGAGCAAATAAAATTAATGAAGAACTAAAAGCAATCCAAAAGACACTGCGCGATAATCCATAAAACGATTGAATAGAGGACGAAGTGGTGCTGGCTACGGTGTACGTAACATTACGTACGGTTTCAGGGAACATTTCGGTCAAACCCCAAAGTCTCTCGCCGAAACTTTCATCAGGCTGAAAAAATGAGGTTATGGTTAAAAAATGAAACATTATTACACAAAAATATTTGTTTACCTCCTCGCTAAATTGATCTTCTATGGCTGGTTTGTTGTCCGGCGAAAATTCCCTTTTGGTATCACCGGCGGTGGAAGCATTGGCGACAGCTAGGTCGTCTTTTGGACTATCCTGTGCACTATTTTCTTGTGACTCCATTCCACTGTCGATATCCTCACCTGGTGCCATATGTATATCGGTTAATTAAATAAACGGGTCAGTTCACAAACAAGATATTCGAGAACCCCTTCTTTAGTATAAAAATGTTATTTGCACCACACGTTGAAAAAAAATACTTATCATTTACAAAATGATTACACTGCGCATGTCTGGTATATTTGGGGGAATTCAAATTTAAAAAATGTACTTACCCAAGTTTTCCACTAAATTAGCAAAATTAATTAAACGATAAGTTTATAAAATCAGATTTGCTTATTTCTGAAACACAAATTTGTATTGGGCCTGCCAAAATTTCAAAAAAACCGATTTCTAATATCAAAAATTCATCGTTAATTGACATGTGAAATGCATAGCAACTGTCCAATTTTTTTCATAAAAAATAATTTGCCTATTATGTAAATATTTTTAAATTATTTAAATAAATTAAAAACTATGTTGAAGTTTTCCATTAAAAGAGGAGACCAAAAAATGATAATTTTTATGAGAAATAATGTGGTACAGCATAAACATCGATTAATTTAGGCGCATGTGCCCCCCATGTCAAATATTGAATCCAAAATAGTCTAAATCATTTGTGCTTCGTATGTGCCTGTTTGTGCAAACAATATTTTTGCTTGTGGACAAATAGTTTTTGAGATTTTCAAGAAAAAAAAAGGAATACTGACGCTGATGAGTGGATCAACGAGATTTTCTTAGAACGAGGAAATATAAAATTTATTGAAATTTCAAATTTTGCATTCAAAATATTCTAGAACTTTTGTAATTCGTTTGTACCTACTTGTTTGTGCAAGTTTTATTTTTGTTTGTACCCAAATAGTTCGATGTGACCGCAGGTTGAGAGCGGAAATTCTGGGTTTAAATCGCGGACTAGACAAAATTTCTTAGCTTGGCCTTCCAGTGGACATCCACACGCTATGGTGAGATAGGTCTAGAGTATCGAGAAGAGAAAGCGTCACCAATCCTTAGTCAATCCAATAGTCATAATAATCTAGGTAGCATTTTCAAGAATGCTAAGATATGACATAATAGTCCTGGTGTTTTTGCACCAGTTAATAATAATAAACTTTGGATAGGTAATACATTCGAGCCAGTAATAGCAAAAAAGACGGTTGTGCTTCTCCCGATAAAAATAATAATTTTTATCTTTGAAATTCTTTTTCTTTTTCTTTTCAGCCGTCTTTCACCCACTGCTGGTCGTAGGCCTCCTCTAACTTCTTCCAAGTTTCCCTATCTTTAGCAATTTGATGTCATGATCTTTCGGTTTGCTGTTAGATATCATCTAGCCACCTTTTTTAGGGTCTATCTACACTTTTTTTTGTTAGTCTTGGGCGCCACTAGGATATGAGAATCGGCCACTCTTCGTATGATTTTTTTGCGACTTGAAAATTTTTGAAATTATTTTAGCAAAAATAAATGCATTAGATCAGTTATTAAATTAACAACCATGCATTAATTACCTTAAAAACCAATTAGCAATGATCTTAAAAAGCATTAAATTTACAAACCGTCTGCAAAAAGTTGCAACAAAATCCAAAACCAAGCCAACAAAAAAAAAAAACAAAATAAAGAAGAACTTGTTTCCACTTTTGCAACATACAATTGCTTTGGCTTGCTGGCCACAATCTCATCTCCCGATCAATTGTACGCTGCCGCAGTAGCTGCTCTACCATCTAGCACTACGAATTATTCTACCGACAATTGTTGGAGATGTCAAATACCATAGTAAAGAAATCAGTCACATTTTAAACCATCCGAGAACCAACCTCGGTATACACCCAAACTATTGAAAATCACCAAGCTTTTAAAAAGCATGGTTTTGAGAAAAAGGGATTCAAGGCTACACTTTCACGCCACTCCATCTACGCACTCGAAAAATCCTTCGATATTCAAGACATCCACCATGAATTAATCGCTCAAGGAATCAATACAACAAGGGTGGTAAGACTTTAAACTCCTACCTCTGTAACTTCCCATCGGACACAAACCTGCAAAAACTTTAACCAATCCGGGCCATTGGATTAGTTTTAATCAAATGGCAGAACTACTCGTTGAAAACAACGCGAGTACAATATCATCGATGCCAATCATTTAGACATGAATCGTCTAATTGCAACCTAAATCCATGTCTCACGCTGCATCAAATGCTCGCAACCTAACCTCAGTTGTCCACAGATATAACGGTGCATGAAATGAGCATAAGTTTGCAAGCATAAGTAAAATGCACGACTAACAAGGGGACATAACAGTGAGTATGTCGCCAATCAAAATCTCAATTTTTTTGGTGATTCTAGGAGCTAAAATAATTATCACTTTCTTGATTTTTAGTCCATTGGGCTTAGTTACAGAGTTATGAATTTTTGAAAATCTACGTTTTACCATAAGATTACATTGTTAATTTAGATTTTATTTAAAATTTAAAATTAAATTTATTTTAAATAGGTTTTTGTTTTTTTTAAATAGAATTAATAGATTTAAAATCCAAACCATGTTAAAACAATCCAAACCATGTAATCTTATGGTAAAACGTAGATTTTCAAAAATTCATAACTCAGTAACTAAAGCCCAATGGACTAAAAATCAAGAAAGTGATAATTATTTTAGCTCCTAGAATCACCAAAAAAATTGGGATTTTGATTGGCGACATACTCACTGTTGTGTCCCCTTGTAAGTTGGGTTTATTTGTGAGTATCTCGTTTCTAGTGTAATTTCTAGAGAAATTTTTAACCACCTTATTATAAAGGCATAAAATTTCATAAAAGTTGAAGTATCGAGGTTCTATTCATCCAAACTCAGGTGCAAAATTAAAACAGCAGCATAGTGTTTTGGACTGGGCATTGGGATTGCTATTGTAATTATTCTGACAATTTCGTGGTAATCCGTGGCTATCTTGAAAAATTCAGTCAAAATCATGGCAAAATCAGGTTTTCTTATTATATCTTTTTCCAATGCAAGTTTCAGTTAAAGTAGGTATAACAAAATGGATCTAGGACAAAATAACGCGACCGAAAGGATCCCAGCATTAGGACGCAAGCCCAAAACCTAAAAGACCTAAAAAGACGCGCACCATAAAGGCGCAGACCCAAAAAGACCCGGACCTAAAAAGAAGGGGGTAGATGTAATTTTTTTTGGATTATCATAGATCATTATGGATCATTTTCGAATATAGTTGCGTTGTCAAAATCGACTCTACGCTTCCTCTGCTCCGCTTCAAGATGTTTTGACTAATAACGTCCAAACTCGACAAAGGTGTTAGCGTGTTACTATGAAGGAGGTAGATATAACTTCTTTTTCTATATCTTCGGGGTTAATATATACCAGCATATATGTACATATATCACGTCCGCGTTTTTTTTGAGTGCGTCTTGTTAGAGTATTTTGAGATTCCTTTGTTTTTTTTTTAAATAAATAAGTAAAAAATTAACTGAGTTGCTACAAAGTATAAATTTTATATTCATTTTAAAACTTCAATATTCAATTTCTTAAGTTCTTTGTATTATTTTAATAGTTTTGTTTACTCGTGTTAGTAATGTCCATTCTTCATTATATAAATTTTATATTTTCCTTCCATGCATCATTAGTCATTACAATCTTTTCTTCTTTGTAGAATATTATGTTTTTCTTTCACGTGTCGAACAATGACATTTTGTTTCATATTCATATGTAACAAAATCTTGGCTTAAGGGGTTTATGTTAAGCAATTAAAAATTGAAAAGAGGTTGCTTTATTTCGAGTATTTTTAATGTTTTTTCATATATTGCAATAAAATTTTATTAGTTTTATGGGAAACAATTCAGAAACAATACCATATTCAAAGTTTAATAGTTTTTGTAGCACTGGGTTTAGGGGAGAAAGTAATTAAAATTAATGGGGTGGATGGTTTTTCTTACTTGATGGACAGTCAAGCGCCTAAGAGTTATGCTAACAATCTTACATGTTTGTAAAAATGTCCAAAATTTTCTTATATTTTTAGTGGGGGAACGGTTAAGTAATTTTATATATACAGGTAGTTATCAAAAATTAGGGGAGTTTCGTTCAAGTTTTTGAGAATAAAACTTAAGATACTCGTTCGCTTTATGCGGAAATAAAATCAATTAAGTTAATTCTTTTAAAAACACAAGTGTTTCGAATTAATTCAAATTTAAAATAAATCGGCAAATCAAAGTTAGTTAAAACTGTTGTGAAAATTTAAAAACTTTTATCGGAAGTGTTTGCATATTATTTAAAGTATCGTATGAAAAGAAAATTATTATAAGATAATTTTCCAAATATTATTTTATTAAATAACCGACAATATTCGGGAAATAATTAAAAATTATGTAATGCAACATTTATACAAACTTTCGTGAAGTTCAAAAATTGAAGTATTATTCAAAATTGCCTCCGAAATTGAGGGATGTGTTTAACAATGGTTAATTAATTTGAATGAAGTATTATACCGCCTACCGATTTTACCGATTTTAAAGAAAACCACCTTATACCATTTGTAATTTGGAGTTTCCAGAGATGAAAGAAAAATTCAAGTTCATCAAGTAGTAAGTGAAAACTATATTTTTATCGTCGAAAATACAGTGCGTGTTTTATTTTGATTTTTGTTTTGTTTTGTGTATTAATTTTAAAATTTTGTTTCATTAATATTAAATTTAGTTTAATAATTTCATTTTTAAGAATTATTATCTTTTAATTAAATCTATTGGGCCCAAAATTTATTATTATTAATTTTAATTTTAAATATTAGAATTTAAACAACATTTGATTTTTGTTTTTATTCTAATTATTATTATTCAAGTTGGTTTTATCATGTTTAGGTTTACTTACATTTAGATTTCATAACTTTATTTTATTTCTTTTTCTTCACATTATAAAATTTAATTTCATAACACACTGTACATATATAATTTGTTTATATTTCTTTTTGTGTTTGTTTATTTTTATTATCTTTAATATATGTGTTATTTTGTTCTTACGTTTTTGTTTTCTTTGCATTTTGCAAACCATATTTTTAGGAAAGTCTCAACTGTAAGGAAATTTCAATTTACAAAATTTTATAAGGTGTGGTTATTTTCAAAAGTTACGTCGCGGATGAAAATTAGTCTGTCATCTAATTTAGTCAATCCGATGCAAATTTTATTAATATCTTATGACAGTGGCGCTCAACTAATTATTTTTTTTATTTTAACATCTACCGCTACGACACCAATTTAAATCACCTGCGGCCCTACGACGAGCTACCGGACAATTTAATCTGTTGCAGGTGTCGTAGTGACGTATAAGATTGTAACAGATTTTTGGCGCCCAACGTGGGGCCTTGTGTTAACGCGACGTAGGCGATTTTCTTTGTTTTTTTGTTTAGATAAAGATTACTTATTTTGTTTAGTTTAATTATTAATTTTTAGCGGTTTATTATTTGGATCATTTTAGGTTAATTTGTTTGGATACGTTCTTTATTTTTTTTTAGGTATTTTTAGGTTTTAATTTTGTTTTAGTTGACAATCGTGTGTGTCTCGCTTAACTTTAATTAATTTTATTTTATATTTAGTTTTTTTTTTAATTCTTATTATTGTGTTAATATGGGTTTGAGAAATATCCCTGAACGTCTTCTTAAAGAAGAATTAATATACGAACTAAAAGTCCGCGGTATTCCAGCCGATGGCCTAACTAAGGATTTGCGCGCTGCTTACAGAAAGGCACTGAAGGAAAGTCGCGTTGATGAAAATACTGCGATATTTGTATATCCTTTTTCTTTTAATGAGGATTGTTTAGCGTTAAATAAGGGAAAAGAAATTTTGGAAAAATTGTTAACAGCTTTTGAGACATCCCCAGTAAAGGAAACTGGACTGACCATTGAAACCAAATTGACGCATTATATAAACCGTGCGAATAATTTACGTCCTGTCGATTCACATGAAGAATTACTTAAAAAGCAGTATAGCATAGATTTTTCGTTGTTAATGTTTAAGTATCAATTATTATTGAGTAAATCAGAAAATTTAAATTTAGTTAGTGAGCCGGAACCCGTAAATTTGAATTCCACAACAGCCATTTTAAATTCGTCATTTTCCGGGGAACCAAAAAAGGTTTCAGTCAAGCCTACTCCAGTGGTTAAGTGGAATCTCAAATTTTCTGGTGACGCTCGGTCTATGTCCTTGAGTGCATTTCTGGAACGTGTAGATGAGTTAGTAGTTGCTAGGAGCGTTAATTTAAATCAATTATTTGATGAAGCTATAGATTTATTTTCTGGCAAAGCTCTTATTTGGTTTCGTGCTAATAGGACTAAAGCCGCTAATTGGCCAGAATTAGTTAATCTCTTGAATAAGGAATTTAGACCGATAGATTATGATGAACGTTTAATTGATGAGATCAAAAGACGAACTCAAGGGGCTGGGGAAACGGTCAGTATTTATGTTTCAATTATGTTGACAATGTTTGCACGACTACTTGAGCCGTTGGATGATCATAAGAAGCTAAGGATTATTTTAAGGAATTTAACCCCCGAATATCAGAGTCAATTAGGTTTAACCATTATTAATTCATTTGAGGAATTATTAGCATATGGACGTACCATAGAGGAACGTCGATTTGCTATTGAGAATTATGTGCCGCCGTCAAGAAAAAAAAATGACTTAGAAACGGACTTGGCTTATTTAAGTATCACTCCTAACGTCAATAATAAAAATACACCTATTGCTACGGTGTCGGCACCTGAAAATAATTACGGTCAAAATCGCGATTTTAATCAGGGTTCAAATTATCAAGCTACAGGTCGTGGTTTTACCGGTCGAGGTCGAGGTTTAATAAGTCAAGGTCGAGGTTCAATAGGTCGAGGTCGTGGAGGATTCAAACAAGATTCTAGTAGACCGGCGTTTATTAACACCTGCTGGAATTGTAATGATTCCAGACACTTTTCATCTAATTGTCCCGAGCCTCAAAGACACAGATATTGTTTTCGTTGCGGGAATCCTGGTTTCATTGCGTCTAATTGTCCTAAGTGCAATCCAAATCAAAATTTATCGGAAAACTCCGAAGGGAGTCATTAAGTAGTCGAAAAATGCCGTCCCGTATTTTTAGAAATTCGACTTTATATTTAGCTAAGATTATTAATGATAGGAAAATTACTTTTAAGAAAAATAAAATTATTTTAGATTACGTTTTAGAAAATTCCACTGAAGACAGACGTCCTCATGTGACTGTAAATATATTGGGTTGTGACATTCTAGCTTTACTGGACTCGGGTGCTAGTCATACTATTCTAGGCCAGGAAGGTTGGGAATTATTGCAATCTTGCGGAGTTAAATTGAATGTGCGAAAAATTGCAAAACCATTTTGTACCGTTGCAAATGGAGACTCGGTTAAAAGTTTAGGTACAGTTAACGTTCCAATTCAATTAAAAGACCGAATTATTAGTTTAAAAATTATTGTAGTTCCGCAGATTAAACAAAATCTAATTCTTGGTGTAGATTTTTGGGAAGCTATTGGGTTTGTTCCAGATTTACGAAACGATCAATGGCATTTTACCGATGCAAAAATTGCTTCTACGATTCAAACTAATAAGGAGGTAGCCTTGCAATCGACTTTTAATTTATCAGCATCACAGCATCAAAAATTATTGGATGTTGTCGATGAACATTTTAACAATAACATTAATGAACTCGGTCGCACTAATTTAGTGAAGCATTTTATTAAAACGACTTCTGCTCCAATTAAGCAGAGATATTATCCAGTAAATCCAAATGTTCAAGAACATATTGATAAAGAGTTAGAAAAAATGCTTAAATTGGGTGTTATTGAACCTTCCAATAGTGCATGGTCCAATCCCATTCTTTTAGTTAGAAAGAAAGATAAATCATATCGTTTTTGCGTAGACTTCCGAAAGTTAAATCAAGTATCGGAAAAAGATGCGTATCCTTTGCCTTATGTGTCCGCCATTTTAGATCGGTTGCGGGACGCTCAATTTATAACATCATTAGACGTTAAGTCGGCGTACTGGCAAATACCGATGGAGGAAAATTCTAAACAGTATACGGCATTTACTATTCCGGGTCGAGGATTGTTTCAATTCACTCGAATGCCTTTTGGTCTCCATAACGCACCGGCTACGTGGCAGCGATTGATAGATCAAGTGTTAGGTCCCGAACTTGAACCTTACGTTTTTGTTTATTTAGATGACATTATAATTTGCGCGCCTACCTTTGACAAACATCTAGAAGTTCTAAAAGAAGTTTTTCGTCGCTTACAAAATGCTGGTTTGGCATTAAGCAGAGATAAGTGTAATTTCTGTAAATCAGAATTAAAATATTTAGGTTACGTTGTTAATGGTAAAGGGTTATTAGCCGATCCTGATAAAATTGCGGCTATTGTTCAAATGCCCACTCCTAAAAACACCAAGGAGGTGCGACAAATTATTGGTATGGCATCGTGGTATCGTCGCTTTATTCCCCAATTTTCTTCAATTATCGCTCCTTTGACCGCGTTATTGAAGAAAAACTCAAAATTTTTATGGAATGACATATGTGAGACAGCATTTTCCAATATTAAAAATTGTTTAGTTTCGGCACCTATACTTTCGTGTCCGGATTTTAATGTACCGTTTACGATTCAAACTGACGCGTCCGGTTTTGGAATTGGCGGCGTCTTAACACAAAATATCGACAATGAAGAGCGAGTTATATGCTACATTAGTCGATCCTTAACTAGAAATGAACGAAATTTTTCAGTTACTGAAAGGGAATGCTTAGCTGTCCTTTGGGCAGTGGAAAAATTAAGGGCTTACGTGGAAGCTTCCCATTTTACAGTTATTACGGACCATCATTCGTTGGTCTGGTTAAATAATTTAGAAACTCCTTCTGGAAGGCTTGCTCGCTGGGCAGTTCGCCTCCAACAATATGACTTCGATATTATTCATCGAAAAGGAAAAGAACATCTGGTACCTGATGCTTTATCTCGCACCGTACCAGAAATTGATAATATTGTAAAGAATCCTGTTGAAATTAATAACGCACCTGATCCGTCAGAGAATCCCGTTAAGAAAGATGAAGTACCGTCCGAAATTAATGATCGTTGGTATAATCTTATGTTAAAAAAGGTAGAAAGAAACCCTTTTAAGTATCGAGAATGGAGAATTCACAACAATCAATTATTTAAGCACTTTCAAATAAAGTATCCCGCTCTTGCAGATTCAGAACAGGAATGGCGTGAAGTTGTTCCAAAATCTAGGCGTAAAGAATTATTATTAGAGTATCACGATAAACCAACTTCAGGTCATTTAGGAATATTTAAAACTTTTGAACGTTTAGCTCAGCGTTTTTATTGGCCCAAGATGAAGGCTGATATTGTTCGTTACGTTAACCATTGTCCCGTGTGTTTAGCTCATAAGCCCGAGCAAAGAAAACCTGCTGGTTTTATGTCACGTCATCCGGAAGTAAATAAACCGTGGCAAATGATATCTGTTGATATCGTAGGTCCACTTCCGCGTTCTACTAAAGGTTTTACCTATATCTTGTCAGTAGTGGATTGTTTTACTAAATTTGCGTTATTTTTCCCGATGCGTTCCGCTACTGCATCTCAAGTCATTCAAAAATTAGAAGAAGGTGTTTTGTTACTATTTGGAGCTCCTCAATATTTACTTACGGATAACGGAGTACAGTTCCGTAGTAAAGAATTTCAAAATTTAGCCGCCTCTTATAAAACTAAAATTTTATTTAATGCCTATTATCATGCCCAAGCCAACCCTGTTGAGAGAATAAATCGAGTTTTAAAGACTATGCTAGCTTCCTACGTGAAAGACAACCATAAAACTTGGGACCAATATCTTTCTAAGGTTGCATGTGCCGTAAGAACTGCCGTACATGAAGTTACCGGTATGACGCCGTACTTTGCAAATTTTGGCCGCGAAATAACGTTAGAGGGTGATCAATACCCTAACAACATAGATTCGCCGGATGTAGAAAATATTACGTATGCTGATCGAGCTGAGTTAACTCGTCGTGCACCTGCTTTATTAGACGTTTATGATGATATTGTAAAAAGATTGAAGATTGCATATGAAAAGTCAAAAATTCAATATGACTTACGTAGACGACCAGCAACTTTTGAAGTTGGCGATACCGTTTTCCGCAGAAATTATGTTTTGTCAGATGCAGCAAAACATTTTAACGCAAAATTAGCACCAAAATTTTTAGGTCCTTTTATCATATCTCGAAAAGTTTCAAGTACCACATACGAACTATCTAACGATACCGGTGTACTTAAAGGCGTATGGCATGCCAAAGACTTAAAGTTAATCCCTGAATAAGTAGAATTAGTTTTTTATTTTTATTTTATTTTATTAATTTTAAGTTAAGTTAGTTAAGGCTTGTAAATTTGATAGCCACAGTTCATTGAATCTTTGGTTAAGTTTGGGAAATTTTCAATTGGGAAACCTGCTATCTGTGGGACCAAATATTGCTTTCTGATCTCGGATGAAAGGAATATCTCTCGGAAGTAGTGACCTACTGTTTATTTTTCGAAATCATCCTAGATATAAATGAAGTTTTTTTTTTCTTTTTTATATTTTTTTTTATATTTAAGATTCATCCCTGATCGGTTGAATTTTAATATTTTTTAAATTAGGTTAGTTTAATTTTTTTTTATTATTATTTTGTACAGTTAGGTTAGATTTTTTAAATATGTTTAAAATTTTAAGTTTAGAAGTAGTGTAACCAAAAATTCTGTAATTTTGTATCGAATTGGTGAGAAACAGTAATTTTATCGTATCGTAATTTTATCGTATCGTAAAATTTTTATCGTTTTGCTTTTTGTGTCAATCTATCAGATTGGATTTATGTGATACTGTTTTAAATAACGCCTCTTTCGTTACGACAAATGCTTGTGCATTATACTTAATAGGATATTTTACTAATTTGGGTTACTTACTCTTTTCATTAAAAAAAAAAAAAAAAATCTATATTTTTTTTTATGGTTTTACGTTATGGTTACTTACGTCCTTGATATGACGTTAAACTATCTAAACAATTAGTAGCGTTGTTATGACTTTTAATTTTCGTATCGTATCGTATTCATTTAACGTTAAATTATCGTATCGTCAGTCATAACGTTAGACCATCTTATCGGTTGTTCTTGATATAACCCTGAACTATCTTTTCGCGTTTTATTTTAATTTTATTTTAGTTAAATTTTAGCAACAATTTCATTCCTTTGTGTAAATATTAAATTAGTTTTCTTTTAGATTAGTTGTGTAATTTTATTTAAGATAGTTAGTTTTTTTAGGGTTCCAGTTAAAATTTGATATTTTATTTAGGTTAGTTAATTTTTGTATTTCCGTAAATTTAGTTTAACTTTTACTATAAATATGTACATAGGTTATGTATGGTTACGCAAAATGGGAATCAGGCTTCACTTGTCCGTTTTGTTTTTGTCTGTTTTTTTTTTACATTTGGCAGAAAAATTTTAGGGTAATTTGCATTGTTACCATTTAAACATGATGCTTGTAGTCGTAAGATAAATGTCTCTTGCGCATAGGGGGTGGATTATTTCGTGCGCAGTATTATTTTTCCAAAGTAACTTAGCTATTTGGCAACGATAGTTACATCAATTTTTATTTTATCACTTGGGAGGGGATTCATTTACTTTTCGGAATTTTGTGGGGTTATATTTTAAATTCAATTTCAAAATTTTGGAGGGTTGATTTCATAATTATTTTTTTTTTTATTTAAAACATTACAATTTTATTAAGACTTTTGATGTGTTGGTTATATATAGAACATTTAGAAAACTTTTGTTTTTTTTTTCTTTTCTTTCTCTATTATGCGTTTTGTCTAGTGGGAACTTATTGTTGAGATCAATTCGGGGAATTAATCTTCGACTAGAGGGGGTGTTAGAGTATTTTGAGATTCCTTTGTTTTTTTTTAAATAAATAAGTAAAAAATTAACTGAGTTGCTACAAAGTATAAATTTTATATTCATTTTAAAACTTCAATATTCAATTTCTTAAGTTCTTTGTATTATTTTAATAGTTTTGTTTACTCGTGTTAGTAATGTCCATTCTTCATTATATAAATTTTATATTTTCCTTCCATGCATCATTAGTCATTACAATCTTTTCTTCTTTGTAGAATATTATGTTTTTCTTTCACGTGTCGAACAATGACATTTTGTTTCATATTCATATGTAACAAAATCTTGGCTTAAGGGGTTTATGTTAAGCAATTAAAAATTGAAAAGAGGTTGCTTTATTTCGAGTATTTTTAATGTTTTTTCATATATTGCAATAAAATTTTATTAGTTTTATGGGAAACAATTCAGAAACAATACCATATTCAAAGTTTAATAGTTTTTGTAGCACTGGGTTTAGGGGAGAAAGTAATTAAAATTAATGGGGTGGATGGTTTTTCTTACTTGATGGACAGTCAAGCGCCTAAGAGTTATGCTAACAATCTTACATGTTTGTAAAAATGTCCAAAATTTTCTTATATTTTTAGTGGGGGAACGGTTAAGTAATTTTATATATACAGGTAGTTATCAAAAATTAGGGGAGTTTCGTTCAAGTTTTTGAGAATAAAACTTAAGATACTCGTTCGCTTTATGCGGAAATAAAATCAATTAAGTTAATTCTTTTAAAAACACAAGTGTTTCGAATTAATTCAAATTTAAAATAAATCGGCAAATCAAAGTTAGTTAAAACTGTTGTGAAAATTTAAAAACTTTTATCGGAAGTGTTTGCATATTATTTAAAGTATCGTATGAAAAGAAAATTATTATAAGATAATTTTCCAAATATTATTTTATTAAATAACCGACAATATTCGGGAAATAATTAAAAATTATGTAATGCAACATTTATACAAACTTTCGTGAAGTTCAAAAATTGAAGTATTATTCAAAATTGCCTCCGAAATTGAGGGATGTGTTTAACAATGGTTAATTAATTTGAATGAAGTATTATACCGCCTACCGATTTTACCGATTTTAAAGAAAACCACCTTATACCATTTGTAATTTGGAGTTTCCAGAGATGAAAGAAAAATTCAAGTTCATCAAGTAGTAAGTGAAAACTATATTTTTATCGTCGAAAATACAGTGCGTGTTTTATTTTGATTTTTGTTTTGTTTTGTGTATTAATTTTAAAATTTTGTTTCATTAATATTAAATTTAGTTTAATAATTTCATTTTTAAGAATTATTATCTTTTAATTAAATCTATTGGGCCCAAAATTTATTATTATTAATTTTAATTTTAAATATTAGAATTTAAACAACATTTGATTTTTGTTTTTATTCTAATTATTATTATTCAAGTTGGTTTTATCATGTTTAGGTTTACTTACATTTAGATTTCATAACTTTATTTTATTTCTTTTTCTTCACATTATAAAATTTAATTTCATAACACACTGTACATATATAATTTGTTTATATTTCTTTTTGTGTTTGTTTATTTTTATTATCTTTAATATATGTGTTATTTTGTTCTTACGTTTTTGTTTTCTTTGCATTTTGCAAACCATATTTTTAGGAAAGTCTCAACTGTAAGGAAATTTCAATTTACAAAATTTTATAAGGTGTGGTTATTTTCAAAAGTTACGTCGCGGATGAAAATTAGTCTGTCATCTAATTTAGTCAATCCGATGCAAATTTTATTAATATCTTATGACAGTGGCGCTCAACTAATTATTTTTTTTATTTTAACATCTACCGCTACGACACCAATTTAAATCACCTGCGGCCCTACGACGAGCTACCGGACAATTTAATCTGTTGCAGGTGTCGTAGTGACGTATAAGATTGTAACAGTCTTTTTGTCTTAGACCGAAGGTCGGACCGCGTCTTTCTGAATCCGTGTCTTTTTGGGTCTGCGCCTTTATGATCCGCTTCTTTTTTTTCGAACAACCCCTCCACAATTGAATTCGTTTCCTTCTGAGAGAAATTGCCCAAATAATTAAGTCTTTAAAAGTAAAACGTGACCCACGGCGAGTGCTCAAAGTACTCTTCTTAACACCATCCAAAACGCTAGACTTGTATACAAGATGATCACAGCAAAGATCAAGAAAGTATTAGTCCAACTCACGGACGTTTTTTTACCCGACAGCAAATTTTGTGTTATTTTTGAAAGTCCCTCAAAGTTCAGTACTTGCAGCCGACCTTTTCAAAATTTACCTGAATAATATGTCTACACCAACATACCCCAAAGTCAACCTCACCTTTTACGCCGATGATACGGGCATTTATTATTCTTCCTAGGCCCAAACATTGCCACAGCTTGACCCTAAAAGCCACCAATCTAGTAAACTTAGACTATTGGAGTTAAAGCACTCAAAGCTAACATCTGGATGCATGAATAACAAATCTTCTAAAACTGCTCAGCTAAATGCTTTAGGAGTACCTACTTATCATGAAAGTTAGCCACAACAAGTGAGAACTGATTTCAAAATTATAACATTTGATCAATTCACCTGTGATCAATTCGTTAGGTAGACCATCATCCATCAGCTCCAACGCTTTGATTAAATAACTCGATCAATATAATACCAAAAAGTTCAAAAAGCATAAAGACCCAAAGTCCTTTTGGACTTTCCAGTTCCACCAAAAAAACGCCCACGTCAACCAATCAAAGGCCCCACAAACCACTAGATATTACTTTCTTTTTACCCTTTCTTCCTCTAGCAAAACTCTAACGAGTGCGACCAGAACGTTTATTGCTTAGTGCCATTTTCAGCCGTAACTTGTTTTTAAACACTAATTCCAGATGAAGAAAATATGAGACTTTGTCCTGGAGCTCCCTACCAGCCATTTAGAAAAGAAAAGGTTGAAATAGATTTTTCCTCTAATCTCTCTAGGCGATGTATTATAACTTTTTTAGAAGTTGTGTACTTTTCGGCTTACAACTTCTCTGGACTGCACTCTTTTACCACAGTTGAAGTTTGAATTCATTTTATAATAACAGCTTACGAGACAGCCTATGATGTAGGAATGGAAAGACTCTAAATATTTTTGTGATTGTTATTTTGAAAGATTTGTTTACTTCAATTACTATATTTTATTTAGGTTATTGGAGTTCCATCGTTCGGAGATAAATTAATTCTTGCTTGCAGTTTAAGTACTATTTTTGCCAAAAACGTAATAAGAGGAAATTAACCGTCACCGTTTCCGCATGGGTCATTTTGATGGATGGATGATTTTGGAATTGGATGAAAAATTGATTCTAATTTGTATTTGAACAATTGACTTATTACCAGAAATGTTTATTTCATCAGGTTTTTTGAGTTTTGAAGGTAATTTTGTGGAATTAAAATTTCCGGAATACGGATATCGTTAAGATATTTTATGATGTGAACAAATTAAAATTTTCGGATCTGTTACCTTAGATTTAAAGCAGGCTGCGCTGTTCTTTAGTGGAAGGAACATACAGTGTGTTCACGGAAAGTGGTAACAATGAATAATTCTTAAATCTTACTGGACACGAAAAAAAGTTTAAATAGTTTTTTATTAAACACAAAATTTACTATAGGAAACTGCGGAGGTATATTTTTTTTTACTTCAAACTCAACCGGAAGTAAACATTAAATTTTTTTTTCAAATGGCAACATGTCTTTTTTTTAACATTTTCGTAATCTGCAATTTTTTCTTTTTTTATAAAGTATTTTAAAGCAATTTTTATAAAGTATCACAAGAAAATATTCGAGAAAATGTAAGATTTAAACATGCCATAATAATTTATTAATTATTTACACATAGGTATGTAGAGTGCCATGAAAAACAAATCATCACGGCTCAGAAAAAACAACTGTTATTTATCTGATAAATTGTACAAAATTGCTACCGCTTTGTTCAAGATATAATTCTAATCTTCGCAGAAGTTTTGATAATTTGGTGATAATTGATAACATGCTGAATTAATTTTGATTTTTAAATTTTCTAAATTTATAGATAGATTTGCGTAAACTACCATTTTTAAATGACTCCATAAAAAGAGTCTAATGGTGTTATATCATAATAATGGTGTTTTGTTTTTCATAGCACTCTACATACCTAATTAATAGATTATTATTGTTTGTTTAAATCTTGTGTTTTCTCGAATTTTTTTTAATGTAACCTTATAAAAATTTTATATGTATTTATAGAGAAAAAATTGCAGATTAGAGTAGAGGGAGGTAAAAGTCCGCACTTAGTACGTTGTATTTTTTTACGCTTATATGTTTTACTCAATCAGCTCAATATTTGGATGAGAAGTTTGTACAGTATTTAGGCTTTGTTATAAATAACATTAATGCCATGATTTGAAAACGGCGTGTATAAAAAAACCATAATACACAAGTTGCGGAAAATGGGACTTTTACCCCATAGGTGGGGCAAAAGTCCGCAATTGGACTCTGCGCTATTTTAAGTCAAATTAAAATCAACAATTTCTTCCAAATCAAAAGTAATAAGCAAAAACAACAAAAGTATAAGATATAAAAAAGATAAAATGTAGAAAAATTTCAACAATAGTCACAAATAAATTGGCCAATTTCGTGCACTCTTCATGACACCATTGTTTGCAGCTATCGCATTGAATCCACTCTCTCATTGATAAATTCTCATATTATTCTTTGCAGCCTAAACAAAGCACTTTGCCATCGGTTAATTCTTGCCTTTTTTAATTCTTCAAACTTTTGCTTGACATGGGTTCAGCAACATAGGACTCTTGCCCCAAGTAGCCAAAAACATTTCCGAGTCATGACCTTTCCAGACCATCAAACCTAACATCGATTATATCCTATAAGTTTATAGCAAGAAACATGTATTTTCAATAAAATACATACTAGTTATGGTTACTACTCATTTTCAACATTTCAACGCAATTTCTGCAAGAGCTAATGATACATCAGGCATACGCAAAATCGTAATTACCTCATGGTTCTCCAGTAATCCAACTTTGCGTGATAAAATTTGGTATAGACACTGTAATTGATGACTACTAACTGCACCTTGCGCACAATGATAAAAATTTTTGAAATATAGTGAGATATTTGAATTTGGGACTTTTGCCCCATGCGAACTTTTACCCCCCTTTACTCTACAAAAATCTTAAAAAAAAGACATGTTGCCATTTGAAAAAAAATTTTAATGTTTACTTCCGGTCGAGTTTGAAGTATAAAAAAATATACCTCTGCACTGTCCTATAGTAAATTTTGAGCTGAATAAAAAAGTATTTAAACTTTTTTTTGTATCTAGTAAGATTTGAAAATTATTCACTGTTACCACTTTCCGTGAACACACTGTATAGGAATATGTGTGACGGCAGCGGCACGAGTAAGTGATACATTTGTGGTAAAGTATGGTAGATCAATAAGATTTATTGTTAATACGTCGGTATCGTTGCACAGCACCGCAAAAAATTTTTTTCTTAATATTGATATTGATAACCATATGGAAAGTATGACTTTACCTCACTAGTGCGAAAAAAGTTACTTTACCTGATTAAAAGTATGGAAATTAAATTATTATTTTGTAACTTTCTTACCTGATAATATACAAAAATGTGGTTAGTAAATACGAATTGTTTATTTCAACATTTTACAATCGTCTACTAAAATTACAAATACATTTAACTATGATATACATGTCAAAATTGAGATGCTTGAGATCACATTCATGATTCTACAATAGTGCAATATGTTAACGTTTTTTTGTTATGTATAAGTACATTAAATTCTCACATATCTTAATATGAAAAAACTATCGACAAAGCGGTACATTCACTATCAGTCACAATACATTTATGATTTGAGCAGTTTTTAGGTAAAAATGTTTATAATTTTTTCAAAAAATGTGTCTTGAAAAATTATAATCTAACAATTTGACATGTAACTTCAAATTTCAAGAGACAGTCAAACAATATTTCTATAATATTATCTAAAACGATTTAAAGACTAGTTGGGTATGTATGTACAGTAATTCCTAGATTTACGCGGTCGGTGGTTTGGTTCTGATAAAACAGCTAGTGAAATACGTGATATAGTGCTGCCTTTACGGCAAAAAACACAAAAATTAAAGATAAACGTCCAACTTTTACATCGTAATTCTAAATATTGGTAGTAAAGTCGTGACCGCGCAATGCGAAACCGCGCAAATCGAGGGATTACTGTATGTAAAAAAAATCGTATGCTACAAATTTCAATCTGTTTACCCTAATTAATTCTTTTTGATAATAATGATAAATAATAAAAATACAAAAAAACAAAATAAATATAAATTGCCATTCGCTCAAAACTTAGTCCAAACTACAAAAATGTTGTCTTTGAAATACAATATGATGTGTAAAAATGATCTACAAATTCTTTGTTGTCCAAAAAGGGCGGAATACACTTTAAAAAACGATGAACATCGATGCATACTGTAATCACTAAACGTGCGCAAAAATGGGCACCTTAAAGCCAAAGTTTCTTCACTTTTTGGCACTTCACTTAACTTAAAGAGTTTTTGCCTTATCTAATAGATCGTTGATGAATTTCTGTAACAAATAAAATGTGTAAATTATACGATATCACTTACACAAATTATATTCCAACTTACTTTTACATCATTTTGAGATTTCTTTGCGTCTGTTAGTAACATCTGAAAAGAAAAAAAATAGTTAAATATTGTTGTGTAAATTACCCACGTGAGTTTTAATTCAAATTAAATTACAAAAACAAACATTAATTTTAGTAATTTACGACGAGGTTAACGATGGAATTTGCATTTTTTTTGTGATTTTGTGAGTTTTGTGACGGAAACGAAGTCGGAAGATTTAAAATTCAAAGTTCAACATTTTAAAATTATTGCTAGCACACAGTGCTTAATTAATTAAAAATAAGGAGCCAATTATTGAACCTTGCGGTACATCTAAATTACCAGAAAATTAATTGCACTTAACAAAATAGGAAATGATTGCACACAAAATATCGATTGGATCCTGGTGAGAAATACTCCAGATTTTAAAACCTTCGTAGTTATTTATTTAGCAAAATCGATCAACCTTCTTCTAAAAGTTTCAATAAAACCTAACAGAAGTTATAAATAAAAATGTAAAATGAATATCAATGTTCAGGTGATTAAATACCATGACCATTAGCGTAAAGGGTGGGCCATTGGTTTATTGAGGAAATAGGAAAATGGTATTTTAAAAACTATTATGACGTCAGTAATTAGGAAGCAATATGAAAAAATAAATTAAAATCACATAATAATCATACAAAAGTATGTAAACAATTCAATGCTAGTGAATGCTTCAATGACGTTACATTGCACTTTTGTTTATTTATTTTTATTGCAGTAGTTTATTGTTTTCTTTTCACTTAAAAATTTATTTTTATGAAAGTGAAAAGCTCTATTAACAGAAAATTGAACTGAGTTTGAGTTTAGTTGAAATGGTCGGTGAATTATTTTATTATACTCTTTATGATCTTCTAATAGAGTTTTCAAATTTGTTATTCACGCCATTACAGTTGGAATTTGTAATAAAGAGTCTCGTTTCAAAATGCTATAAAAGGATGCTATAAAATCGCAGATTTACCTGTAAATGCCTTCGCCTTTCTTCATCGCTATCCATATCTAGAAGTTCGTCTATGTCTACTTCTACTTCTTCACTATTTACATCGTCCACGGTTTGCTGAAACAATAAAAAAATGATTGTATTGTACGATATTTATGCTTCACGTCATGGTAAATTTTAAGTTATGTATAACTTAACGTGGAATCCGAACCATGGCACTTGCCTTATTTTGCAGTATTTATAATTTTAATTTCAATGACTGACTACTAAAATTAATTCCACAAGAAGAAAAAACTTTGTTATGATCGTCTCCTATCTGTCATGTCAAAATCAAAGTGATTCGGAGCCCACGTTAAACTGTAGGTCCCCTATTTGTACGATAACACTTGCATACTCAACTCAAGCGTACGAGAGAAGGTAAGCAATATCAAAAAAACTTGAGAAAAAACATAAAATAAGAATGAAGAATGAACTTAATCTTTTAATGAACTCCTACTTTATGGGCATATTATTTAATGAACTGTACGTGATGTGTATTCGTTTCACTAATGAAAATTCTTGAAACTTGATTGTTTAAGCCGATAAATTTTAATTTTGAGTAAAAGCTAAGACAATGTAATGCATATGAAATTTACAAACCACAAAACATTTACCACCTTTTATTTTTTGAAAATGTGTTGATGCTATTAGGAAAGCTTACTTTTCATGTTTATTTTATCTCCGAGATTTTATAGGAATAAAAATTTACGCTGTTTACTACTTGCACTTCGAGTATTACCGTTACGAATATATGAATATTTTCACGTTTTAACTTGTGCTGTGTGTCTGAAATTCGCATCGTAGCACAAAATGGGAAAATATTTTAATATAAAGTTGATATTAATGATGTTTTAGTCGGAAACTAAATTAGTACCGTTGAAAAAGAATAGTACACTATGGCCTTTTAGCACCCTCATCAGCTGAGAAAATAAATTTGAAAAACTTGAAATAATGAACTTCTCCTTTTTAGATTTTGGCATTTCATTTACAATTAAATAACTCTTATCTACTTTGGCGCTCTATTTATACCTTTTCAAAATCTTTCTATTTCTGCGAGGTGATTCAGTCAATGTTGTCTTTACGAATTTTACTAAACTAATTTAACAAATTTTGCACACAGCAACATCCAAAATTTTTCTTTGAGAAATTATTTTTACAAATCTTGTTTGAATAATTGAATAATTAATTAAAACAAGATTTTATCGGTACGCCAATGACTTCCAGACGCACATTTTCCCAAATGGATAATATTTTTCAATTGATTTTAAAAGATTTTTAGGAGTCAAAAACCCAGTTTGAGGTTTAACCAATATGTTCAATATTCTGCGCAATGGGAATATTGCCAAGTTATTAATGGTAGTAAATAATTGGTGAAATATATCGAATTTTATTACCTTGTAATAGCATTATTCTATTATCGTATTAAATGGATCAACAAACGTTAAAATTTATAAACTTTCTAATAAATATTTCCCATTTTTCTAAATAATAAATTATTTTCTTAAATGCAATTACAAAATCAAAATTAATTATAACTCAATTTCTGATAATTATTAAAAAAATCAACGTTGTCCTACAACAAAAAGTTGAAATAATTAGTTAACTACTGGAACAAAATTGTAAATTATAGCAATCTATAACTTAAATTTTTGTTTATAATCAACAATACTGCAATTTAGCAAATTTAAGCGGTTTTTTTTGTGACTAATACTAATAATAAAATCGCATCAGCAATTTACCAAATTATAAATATTAAAAAAAAACTCCCGCTTATAATAGACTATTGCCGTTTGAAGTCTATTATAAGCGGATTTAACTGTATATTTTAAAACTTAGTAGCACAGGGAATTAATCACATTGATTGATCTTTATAGAAAAGATATAATAGGTAGAAGAGAAGAAGAGAGATCGACTGTGATACAACAAAACGATAACGATCAGACTTGAGTTCGATGCAGGGTTACACAATGAAGTGTATCCATCAATTAAAAGAGGGTTAAGCGTTGTTGTGGTAATCACGACCGCAGACTTTCCCTCGGGTTCGTAAGAGTAGCCAAAATTGGTCCCTTGTAAATCTCCCGAGAAGTTAAACTTATAGCTTTCTGGAGAACAACATTTTAGCCAATATTTTGACTTCAATGGGCTGTTGCTTTAACCCCATTTTAAATGACACATTCAAGTTTTGTTAGACTGTGAGTCGCACTAAAGTTTTTTTAAGTTTTATTCCGCTTTAACCATTTTGTTGTAAAAAGAAAATTAAATTCAGAAAATAAGACCGTCTACTCTTAAATAATTTATTTTTCTAAATTAAGTTTTAGGTCGAGAAAAATGCCTGTGGCTCAAAACAAAAAGCTTTACTGTAGTAGATACCTACCCGACTTCATAAAAATATTTATTTTTTGTTACTAAAATTGTTTATGGCAAAAAGTTTTACACGCAATGAGGTAACTCTCAAAATCAATAGTCCCAACTCCAGGCACTTTATTTTCAGATTTTAAACTGGATAATGAAATGAATATACCTACAATTTTTATCGGAATAATTACCTATGTAATTTCAGACTATAAACATTTTGATTCGAACAAGTCAATTACTTTCAGTTTGAGATTCTTTAGAAAAAATATGGCTAAAATAATCTTTAACATTTTTTTTGCATGTTATAATTGTTTTCCTGTTTTCATTAAAAACTGGGAAAGCTTTGTTTTTACTCTCACATTGTTTAACGAACAAACAATGCGAAAAAATGTTCAATTCCTATCTCTGCTATTTTCAGAAGTATAGATACTAAAAATATGAAGAGATACAATAAGAATTATCCAACTGTGTCCTATATCTTCAGTCAAGTTAAAATATTTTGTAAATTTGAATTTTAGAATAATTTGTGTTAAACTGTTGGAAGTAGCGGACGTCGGCAGCCCCATTATGCTCGAATCAGTCAACTTACCATCACCGGTAATCGAAACAGTACGAAAATATCACAAGAGCTTGTATCGTGTATTTGAATGGCTTCAGATCTTATGAAATAGATTATAGTTTAAGTTATCATCTTACAATATTATTTTTATTGCTGCCTTTTTATTGGGTTTACTAGGTTAATGTTCAGTGGAGGTTAATCAACGATTAAAGAATAAATTCGTACTTTTTATTTTGGTTGGATTGGTGTTTTAAGTGTTTTTTAAAGCTGAATTTGAAGGTTTTAAAATTTTACTTTTGACACATTGTAAGTTAATTATCATTAAGGATCTTTTCAGAAGAAAAAAATCCCCACGTTTTGTAGGTAAATCCAGATTTTGAATTTTATATTCTGTTTTTATATTTTTATATTCTGCTAAATTTTATATGTTATATGTTGATGTTAATAAGAAGTTGTCAAAAAATTAGTCCCTGGAATCGAGCCGTTTACGAGTTGTGCGCAATTTATTTTGAGATGTAATTAAATCAATTCAAACAATTGACTCTATAAAAAATTATGTAGAATTTTATAAACTATTATAAAAGCTATAATTCCTCCTATAACAGTTATCTCCAAAAATTAGAAAATTTTTGAAAAACTATAATTCTCTTTTTTTCAACCCTTAAAAAACCTATGGTTTAAGTCAAGGATGTTTTTTGAATGTACTCAGGATGTCAAAATAAAGATCTCTACAAAAATGTAGCTTTGATGTCCTAAAAAGTAATCTTAATTTAAACTAAGAGTTTTCTTTTTTTAGAGAGCGAATTATAGTTTTTCTCAAATATCTCAAAAATTATCAATATTTTAAGGAATATTGCTATGTTAAAAATTGTAGTTTATAAAATTCTACACAAAAAAGCTCAATTACTCTTTTTCGTAAAATCAAGCGTTTCAAAGATATAGATTGAATTACATTTGAATATAAATTGCACACAACTCGTAAACGGCTCGATAGCGGTTAACCAAACTTATACGTATAAAATGTGCGGGGTCTTTTTCCGAATCACATCGATAGCTATATGAAAAATACTTAAATTACCATTCATTTTGTTATTTGACAAACTAATTATTTTTTTTTCTATAATATTTTTTAATTATTATAGCAAATCTTCCAATTTAAAAATAAGTTAATAAAATCATTAATTTTCAGTGTGTCAAAGATTTGAACTTATAGGCCAAACCAAGCGAGTGATGGCAGTGATAACTAACAACAATTTTGTAGTTGGTGTAGAGTGAAAAGAGAAAAATTTCATTTCTGCATATTGCGCCATCACTGCCATCACTAGCTGGCTTTAATCTACCCAAGGACTTTTTAAATATAAGTAGAAAGTAGTTCGTTAGTCGGGACTCCGGTTTTAAAAATTTCCAAAAGACAGAATGATAGAGAACGGCCCAAAAAGCAATAATAAAACAAAAAATTTCTGAACTACTTCAAATAGAGCTCACATTCTCAAAAACAATTTTTATTTTTCATGAAATTGCATTTAACGACAATTTATTGGGTGCTGCTAGAAGGGAAGCCCCGTACATCGCATAAGTTTTTTGCAAAAATCATTCAATGCATCATTTTCAATGAAAATTTATGTGTTCAGTTTTGATTTTAGTATAGATCTGAGATTGAACATAGTTGTGTTGTCAAAATGGACTTTCCGCGCGCTCCGCTCTGCCAACCCCGCTACGCACGTTCTGGACCGTTTTGACTTCGATGCCAAACCCCTAAACAGTGAAATTTGCTTGATGTTAACGCTACCATGGTGAAAGTGCTATTGCTTCTTTTGTGTTCGTTCGCCACCAGCTTGTAGCTAAATAAATCTACACGCACCGTTAACAGAATATTTAAAACGCTTTATTTTAATGTTATTTATCAAATTCTATCTAAATGTAGACTGTCACTTAATGTGAAATAAAAAATGTTTTCATGTAGGAGGCGGACGCACTTTGCGGAACTGCTATTAGTTGAATATACCCAATTTTTGCAAGTAATTTAATTTTAATACTTTCAATTATACGTATATGTTCCAAAAAATTGTAAGTAACGAATCGAGCGTTGTAATGGCCCATTACTTAAAATTTTTAGGAGTCGTGTATTAACAGCCTCTTATATTAACATCTATGATATTTGTTCAGCTCAAGTGATAGATGAAAGAGTTTCTCTGAAGTATTAAAAAATTTAGGGTTGTTCAAAATTAAAAAATAAAACACTTACAAGTCTTTATTATTTAATCCCGCACAACTCCAAAATCGACATATCCAAACCCATTCACTAACTAACAGCATAACCGCCGCTAACCTCAAACTTACGCTTGGTATTCTTGTAAACCGGGATCTCTACATTAATGATATGAAATTAAAAATATCATTTTTAGTTGATGTTGTTAGAATAGGTAAATTTAGGCTGCGGTATTTCTGTTTTTTCCAAGTTTTATTGTAAGTATTTACATCGTGCGCACGGACCATCAATACAAAGCAGTAATGAGAACCAATCAGACGTAAAATATCAAAACTTTACAATTGATTAATGCTTAAACTAATCGATAGTATGACATTCATTCTCGCCTGAAAAGATTTATTCCGTCGAAATTTTCTAAATAACTATAATATTTTTGATGTCAGCACGGGGGAAAATTGAGAACGGTATGGGGGCGCCCAAACAAGAAACACATTTTGGATTAAATTTTTTTAGACTTTAGCAGTTCATTTTAATTAAGATGTTCTCGTTATACCCAATTAAGGATTCCCTCAAACGAAATTTCACAAATCTTATAAAAATTTTAAAAATACTTAAATTTTTCACTCAGTTGTGTACTCATCTGTCACTTAAGCCATTTAATAAATTAAATTGTTCGTGAATTTCCGACTTAAAAAAAGTTAATGGTCATTAATTTTCTGTGTGTCGAAGATGATAAACAAATAATCTTTCCGGATGGAAGATATGTACATAAATTATCGTTTATCACATTACAATGATAATTATCTAGTTATGATCATTAGGATTTTTTTAAACGGAATTTATCAATCGGATCCACCTTTGAAATAATAAATACTAAAAAAAGCATAAATTACATAACACAATTACAAAAATTAAAAGTAGATCATTCGTCGCTGTCTATAGTCATCGAATTTCTCGTCAATAGGTATGTGTAATAAATTAATTGTAAAAATTGCAGCATTTTTAAAAAAATGAAATTCGCTAATGTTAAAATTTAATAATCTGAACACGGTAG
Organism: Rhagonycha fulva; assembly: GCA_905340355.1. NCBI lineage: Eukaryota > Metazoa > Arthropoda > Insecta > Coleoptera > Cantharidae > Rhagonycha > Rhagonycha fulva. The sequence goes on from HG996559.1 coordinate 11,264,527, forward strand.
TATATTAATTAGTTAATTAGTTATATTTAGTATAATAAACCCGGGTTTATTATATGGTCTTACATTTTTGCAAGACTTAATGCGTTACTAACAGACAGACAAACAGGTCAGATATTTTATTAGTATGTACCACATATAGTGTTTGTATATTGCGTACAACAAAGTTACAAATTTTGATCTTACGGTATGTTATACGTTACTAACAGACAGACAAACCTGAAATTCATTCAGTAGTTACGAATTAAATTCAAATTTAATTAATAACAGTCACGTAACACGAACCTGCCGTGAAACAAAAAGTCAAAAAATTATGAAATAGTATCTCGAATAAAAGATAGAGATGAAAATTTTGTTTCATTCGAGTAAAACAAAAAACGTTACAACGTAGTATTCTGCAAGAAAGTAGTATTCAAAATTTTACATTTTTGATTGGCTGCTGTGACAAGCAAATATATTCCACGATGTATTTTATCTCTTCGGGCGCATTATCTTCTAAATTTCCTTTTTGCAGCCGTCATGGTCTTATCATCTTTCGTTAGCAAAGCTTCCATCGGATCATTTAAATGAGATTACTTTCTCCAAATGTTTGTTTACTTGTTGTGATTAACTTGCAAATATTTTCACTTTAGTTGGAAGAAAATCTGGTTGTTGCTTATTATAAAAGTAATGACGTCTTTTAGTAGGTACAGTAGAACATTTGGCACTTACTTTTAAACGACTTTCAATATTTTTTAAATTTAGTATAATTTTATTAATAGTCGATTATTCATATTACATCATCATTAATCAATGTTAAGTTCATAAACATTATTTTGAAATAATAATCGTTAGTAGACAGTAACATAATAAATTATTGTGTCAATATAACATAAAAAAAACTTTTAGTTTTTAAAAGGTTCGTTATAAATTTAATCGGCCTACAAATCTAACATTTAATTATTTAGTTTTCTTTAAATTACTTTAATTGGTTGATAAACTTTTAAGACCAATAAAAATGTATCCTAATTTGTCCCCATGAGAATGCAGCTTCTCCCTCGGTTATGCAAATCCAATATAAGCTACGTTCGAATTTTTGTTTGGCTGTAACAGCTTTGGTGCTAAATACCAGAAGTGTGAGTAAATCGTCCCAGAATTATCGATACCGTTTCACCTTACTCATCAAAGCTTTGTTGTTCTTCTATCTGGACTACTGATTAGTAATGCTCTTGTTTGTCATACAAGTTGGTACAAAGACCCGTAATTACTAGAGACGCATACAAGCTCATTAAACTACTGAGCAACATGATAATGGAATGCATATTAAAATACGTATTGTGTGTACCAAGCGTGTCCCGAGTTAACCCTCTGCGTATTTAACTGCTTAATTATGGTGACTAACTATGAATGTGCAGTGTGTACGGCGGACAAAAGTTCAATAAACCACCCAGAGATCCAGATACCATGACCTTGAACCCACATTAGCTTTCTCATTAATATTGACCAAAAAGGGAAACACCTCCATGACTAAGGAAGAACTTCGTAAATAACTTAAATCCCAATTGGTTTACTCATCACCTTAAGTGATTCTTTTCTTTCTTTTTTTCTACCTTTAAATTGTTTTGCATCGACGACCCGAGATTTTATCAGAAGTTCAATGCCATATACAAGAAGCTATTGTTTAAAATGTGGAACTCAGGCAGAAAAGGGAACATTTATTTTTATCACTTTTTGTGCAAAAACCTGAAGTACTGCAGAACTTTGTTTGCAAAGCAATGCCAAGTCAGAAAGTGTAATTTATTTTTATTGAACGACCCTGGTATTTAAATAACAATTCAATTTTATTTAATCCAAAAGTTGCAAATTTTTCGCTCTCTCATTCAATAGTTTCTAACTCATAAATTAACGTTAAATACTTTCACCAAGAAGAATAATCGAAATTTAAACCAAAATATTTTTTTTAGTTCTTGCGTAAAATTTACCAAATTTATAATGTATACTTTTAATTAACAATTCCTTAGAAAGTGTACGTTTTGCGTTATAATTAAATCATTATTGCTCATAACAAAGTTAGGTACACAATTAGCAAAAACTTTTAGTTTTTTTTGCAACTGTATTATAAAAGACTTCCAATTAGAATCGTTTTAATTAACCAACAAAGGAGCACTTTGGACTTTGTTCTTTTTTATTAACATAAGTTAAAATTTTAATTCTATGCTTGTATCTACCTGCAATATTTCACGTCTAATCCAATTATGGTTTTTCTGAAACCGCCATTATTGAGACAGCAAATGTGAAAAATTGAAAAAATTAAACAATGCGAAGTAAAAGTTAATTAAGCTTAACTGATTGTAAGTAAAATGTAATAAATAAATAAAACTATTTATAGTATTTCAGGAAATGCGTGTTAACGGTAAAATAAAACAATTGAAAATTGAGGTAAAAATCTGGTTGATGATATTGTATGAAGTACAGCGCATGGAAAATTCACAGCAGCGGCAAGAGCACCATGAAGAGTACAATAAGGTAATAAATAAATCATGTAAGGTAGAAATTCAGGTTTACACTGTACTTTTGTTGTTTATTTATCCACCTATTTATTTTTTACAACCAATCGTAATGGAACAACAAAAGCGGGAGTAATGGACTTTTAATTTCTTTCTCAAATATTTGGCATTTTGAAAAAGATTTAAAATCATCTTATGCTGGTCCTGATCAATATCAAGACCGCACCGATTAATAGTAATAGAAATCATACGAAAATTAGTCCTGATCAACATCAACATTTGAACTTTCCTCATAGCTTAATTTTATTTTTTGATCACCGATTGTCAGCGATAAAATCACATGGAATTCAATGTAGGTTTTTGTGATAGTAGAAGTTTTCTTCGAACGCGAGTTCAAATCCAGAGAGGAATAAAACTTACTTATAACTAGTCTTTATGCTTTGGATGGTACGTTAAACCTGTCTTCCTGAAATTTCAATCATTAACATAAAAACCAGGGTACAGACACAACTGAAGGCCAGCCCAGCAAGCTACCTAATAGATGTAAAATATTTATTTACTCAGAGAACTAGCATTGCCAAGGAAACGACCCAAATGTTGAAAATGACTTAAGGGGGTTCTCTGGTTTGATGGGATCAAAAAATCTATTTCTTTTTTTTTACATATATTGTTTCCTTAATATATCTAGAATATTGTGGTAAAGTGAATTTTTAAAATTCGAAGTCATCATAAAGATACAGCAGTTAGAAGAGGCAGGTATTAGGAGCACTGAGCTGAGAGGCCGACCCTAATGTTTTCTGTCGACTTGATGATTAAGACCCTTGTATACAAATATATGCTTATACAAGTACAGGCAACTTAAAAAAGTTTAGAAAATTATTATGGACCAGGTATCGCAGATTAATGGTAAGTTAGAATTTTTATAGTTGTAACTGCACTTGAAACTTCAAACGTATTTTTCTCAATACTACGTTTTTCAAACTTTCCTCCATCATATCTCGAAAACGGTTTGGGCGATTTACTTCAAATTTATAAGGTCGACTCAGCATATATAGACGCACGGAATGAACTATTATCACTCCAAAATTTAAAGTACTTTTGCTTTTTTTTAACAAAAAGTTGACAAAAAATACATGAAATTTGAAATTTTTTGTTCCGAAGTCTGTCAAAAATCCAATTTCTAAAATTTTCTTTTCATAATAGTTCATTCCGTGCATATAAGCTTACAGATTAAAACACCGCCAAATTTTTTAATTTTAGATAAGCCAATCAGCTGATATCGTGGAGGAAGTGAGGGTCCATTTTTTCGAGGGGGGTGTGTTCAGAGCGCTATAACTTTAGTTCTAATAAATATTTTTAGCTAAAAATTTATATGTATACTTTTGAAGCACTTATAAATAAATGATAAAATCTCCAAAGTTCTATCTCTTCATTGGTTCTCACAAAAAAATCCCAAAAAATGCTTAAAAATCCGACCGTCAAACCAGAGAACCCCCTTAAAGCTTAAACTAAGTTGAAGAAAAAGAAGATGATCATTATAATTTATAACCAATATTGCCAAATGCATTTCTTGGCAATAATAGTAATAATTTGATTCAAACAGTAAATATGCGCTGTACAGAAATAAATAAATGTAATGAATGTTTTTAGAATGTAGGCGATTAAGCTCTTCCTTCTGCTGAAGGACTGCTTAAAGAAGAAATTCAGATTCCACCAGGAAATGACTGCTGCCAATGCCAATGAAAACACATTCACGAAATGTCTATCATTAAATTAGTAAATCGAGTTATTGTTTAATTTAAAAGTTACTCTCAGTTTAAATACTTAATATTAAATTTTTAAACAACTTTGATGAATCGACTCCTTAATATAAGTATTCGCGTGAAATAAAATTGAAGGGTTAAAAAAACCTCTTTCAATTGTTACTATTTTCATCAGTAAATATAAACTCAATTCGATCTGAAAAATCCGCCCTCTATCCTTTATATTGGAACCTCTCTGATTCGCTTAGGTCACCCATTTTGGTTTATTTTAAAAGCTAAAATTAAATTAAATTGCTAAGGCTGTACGGCCTGAAAGCCGCACTGACGTTACTTTTTAGAGTAATAAGTGAGGTAAAAATCAGTTCTGATTACAGTGATTACGTTACGGAGCGTTACGAACAGACAAAAAAATTAATGAAAGTTTTTAGAGTTTTAATTATTTTAAATGTCTAATAATATTAATAACCTAAATAATCATTTTAATAACCTGATAAAAATTTTATTCTATTTCAGTTTAATTTTTAAATGACATTGGTGAAATTGACCCTTAATATTTTAGAAACAAGTAAAACATGGATTTTGAAGTGCTTTGCGTGATGAGTATTCATAAATAATTTATTAATAGCAGTAATAAAATTAATTTTAATATAGGAAGTTATTAATGATTTTCCAATAGAACCAATAAATAAAATTTTGCATGTTTCAAACGCGACAAATTTGAAAACTAGGTTGTTTTTTGTATTTTCTCATTTGTGTAAGAAGGTAAGTGTTACATTTAAGTTAAAAAAATTTGAGTCAAGATTTTCTCTGTAGCCTATGATGGGCTCCGGTTGGGTATGAAATCCCGACAAACTCAAAAACTTACCGTAGAAAACCCCATCAATACAAATTCCCTCCCCCCCAAGTTTATTTGACCTTTTTCATTCAAGGTTATAAATATTTGGCAGTATGCATATTACGTTCAGTACATCACTTGTAAAATTTTAATGAGTGTCCTGTTTGATTTTTGTATTTCGCACGTCTACATGCAAAAACACCTGGTACGTATTTACGTAGAGCACACATACCGTTAACAAAATGGAAGAACCGCAAATAACCAGATGTAAAATATCATGAAATACTGACGGACATGTGACTAGAAATTCCACTTGCTACCTGCTGTTTAAAAAGCTGATTAGATCCTTATTCCCCCATCCAATTTTGTGTGCGACGCGCATGAATAAATTAATGAGATTTAAGCTGTCCCGAACACTTAGGCGACGCGACACCACACTACACACAGAAGCACACAAAAATGTGCGGACCCTACCAAGCTGTCGCCTGGTATGTGGTGTGTTGTGGGCTTCTGTCTGTGGTGTGGTGTAGTACCGCGTCGCCTAAGTGTGCGGGCAGCTTTACACTACCTTCACTAATTGTTATTATGATAACTGTTTTTTTAAATAAGCTACCTTTTGATGCAGCTGAAATTTTTATAGAAACGGGAAAGTCATGTGTTGCGCACATTAAATTTTTATATTTGCATAAAGAACTTTTATAATATTTATTTTAAAAACAATATAGGTATATTTTTAAAATAACCATAGCGGACGACCATGAATTTGAATATGCTACACTAATTTTGACTTTAATAATTTAAAAATGTAAAACTTAAATTTTGGTTATATAGCAGAAAACATAACTAGTAATTTAAATAAACAACCAATTTACTATTTTAAAATTCATACAATTTTCATAGGCCAACTAAAACGGAAATCGTGAAATATAAAACTGAGATTGCATCCAAGGTTATGTAAAAAATTTGTTAAATGTCATGATAACCAATAAATATAATAAAAAATGTTAACAAATTACTTCAATAGATGAGATGTCATATCCGAAGAGAAAACCAATTAAAAATAATATTTATTAATAGAAATATTTAAATAACATAAATAAAATGAGATGGTAATCCGGATGTTGTCTCCTGCTATTTTTAAACAAACTTAAATTTTTAACTGGAATTAATAGAAACGAAAACCAAAATTACTTTTTTCAGAATTTTATTTACAAAAATTGTTAAACCGTTTCCGTTTTTTATTTTGGCTGAAAAATTTAAAAGTTTATAAAGAGGAATTCGGTCCAAAAAGCAATAATAAAACAAAAAATTTGTGAACCGTTGCAAATAGGGATGACTTATATTTAAAAAAACCAAAATTTTACATGAATAAAGGAACGACGGCAGTTGCTCCGCATGCAGTCCAGATTATCAGAGATGTAAAATTCATCATTCAAGTACTTTTTTTAAGGTGTATCCGAATCGGACGTAGTTGCGTTGTTAAAATCGACGCTCCAGGTGTACCGTCAATACAATGCCTAATAGTGTCGCTTTTCGAACAAAAATTAAAAACTTTAAAGTCGATTATTAGGTAAACTAATCGATATTAATGATTCATTCTCATCTTAAACGGTTGATTTCAATATTATCTATCAAATTCCATAGAGTTTTTTTTTAATAAATATAATATTATCTTCAAATACCGGTTAATGAACTATACCCCGATAGTATACGATTCATAAAATCGTTGAAATAAAAAAATAAATTATTTTTTTGAATTAAAGGTTAAAATTACCAATTATACAAAAGTACTAAGATTATCACCTAATTACTTTTTAAGTGCTTTTCCAACATTGAAAATCTTTTTTAAACATTTGACTCAACGGATTAACGATTTAACGGTTAATTTTTTCATTGCTAAGTCGATTTCTATTTTTCTTTCTATTTCCTTTTTATGTTGCTTTTATTACTTTGTTTCCTTCTTCCATTTTTATTTTTCTCAATATTTCTCATAGATCATCCGTTTCTTCATGATCTTTAACTGCAACTCCAATTAATGACTTCACCCGGCTTTGGAAACCTTTTTTTTATGTTTCTCAAAATGAGAGCTCTATGATTTATTACATGCAAATTATAGTTTCAATTAAAAGAAAGAGATTAAGAAATCGTAAGATATAAATGTTTACGATCGTATAATAACATTTTACAGGTTGCAATTGATTTAATGTGACAATATTTGTATAATTCATTATAATTTCGTGTAAATTATACTCAAGGATAATTGCGCTTTACAGATTTTACGTACAAATTATAATTTAAAATTAACAAAATAACACTAAAAGAACGTAAATTTTCTCGAGAAAAATCGCAATAACGACGTTCAAAGGAAATAAACTTTTTTTACCATAATCATTAAATTATTTTTAAAAGCAATTTAAATTAACTAAAGTAAAAGTTAGGATGTAATTTATATTAAATCCCTTTGAGGAGCTTTAACAAAAAAGAAACACGTGTCATCAATATAATAAAAATATTTTGACTAAATAAATTTTTAAAAGCTAAAAATTCCCTAAATTTTTTTGTAGTCTATAAGTACCTATTAATAATTTACCTGTACCTAATTAACTTTTTACTAAAACCGAGAATACAAAATATATTGAAAAATATCACAAATACACGAAATTTGTACATGTAAAGTAAACCTTCCAATGTTTATTCTGGCAAGCTGTAGCAATCGATATAATATAATTAAAATTAAAATTTTATATGAATTTCATTCCAATAAAAGTTTTATTTAATAAAATTTGATTAAACGAATTTAAGGTTACTTTACGTAACATTAAACATTTCAAACAAAAATAATTTAGATGCAAAATTGAACTACAATAAAATAAATCGCGATTGCTTTATCGGTCAATTGATTATATCGATTTGAATAGAAAAATGTCCTCGCAAAATTGTTGAATGTTGAAGTCGTAGAACAGACATACGGTAAGATTAACCTAATTAACACTTTGAATTATCACATTACAAAAAAATTTTTAAATGAAGCTCGTAATTTGTTTGAGCTCTGTTCTATGTTACTTTGTCGCTGTTCAAATTTATTGAAAAGGAACTGAAACATTGAGCAAACATAATAGTTGATACAATACAATCTCGAATGAAAAATAAATGAAACAATTTGATTTACTACGACCATTTCAGATATAGATCGTCCGAATCTTTAAATTTTCCAACGTAATTTTCCACGTAAATCGCATTTTATTTTATTGAATGGACGATAAAGTGAAAATTAAATTCACTTCAAAAAAATCTGGATAATATTCTAGATTAGATTTGAGGTCAGCAGTTGTTACGCACAACAATAACCTTAGGTTAGCGTGGAATCTACACCACGGTGAAAAATAGTTTAAGAGCAACTGGAAACTGTCGACTCGTTCGAAAAAATACATTTTTTAATAAATTGTATGAAAGTGAAATTTAAACCGATTTTTCTTCCATTTATGGAAGTGGCGCCCAAAACCAATTCAAAATGTCAACTTATCCTGATCTCCTTAAAATATATTCATTATAATTATCACAGTTTGTCCAGTATATCAATAATCCCTGTTAAGTGGTATTGATCATTTTTGGGTTTATCTACACATTTGCTATCATCTACGTCATAGTTTATGTTGTCATTTTATTTTATGATTTTAATCTATGCACATGTAACCGATTATATTCAATTTATTTTCATGTTTATATTTTCTATTTTTAATATATTTCCTGTAATTGTTTTGTAATTCACCCAACACCGTCACACCGTGAATTCACCGATAAATTAATAAACTTGCATATTTCAAACTACATAAGTATTTTGTAGAGTTTTTCAATTTTCAATTTTATGTTGACTCAAAATTTAGTTTATTAGAGTAGGGTCACAAATTTCTGTACCTTCTTGATTATAAGTAGATTACCTTAGCACTACACATCCAAAGCTTTGGATGCATTTTTAGTACGAATAGTCCAATCAAAGTAGTATTAAAACATCAATAATAATTATTATCGTGCATAAAGATTAATAACCCGACATGGTTAATTATAAACATTTAAAAATAATTACTTTACTTAAACGTAACTATCTCAATCTCGTTAAGATTAATTATCTTTTCCTTTACATTAATAACAGACGCTTTCGTTTTAATTTATTAAAACGTGATTTCATCGATCACCCCCAAAAAATAAATTTTTTCGATAGCATGGCATTTTACTCATCTTACCTGGGAAAGTAAAATCGCGTGTTGGAACTCGAAATAGGTCAGGGTTAAGGTAAAAAAATAGTTTAAGTGTTTCCAAAACAAATTTTATTATAGGACAAAAATTTTAACGGCTAAACGTGAAATTTATAATAAAATATGCGAAAGAAAAAATTATAATGAACGATGAATAATTCATAAGTTGCAGTAGGTAATTGTAATACATATCTGCAACGTAAACTCAAAAGAAGAATAAATTATGGGTACCACTTTGTTCTGAAGAGAAAATTTTATACAAGTTTGCGTAAAATTTGTATATTACTTGATGAATATGCTTAACAATGCAAAGTTCCGAACAAACAAAATTTAGAATACATCTTTTGATGAAGAGATGGAGAGGATGTAGAAACCATTTTGAAACTAAAATTGAGAAAAACACTGTAGGAAGTGACAAAAAAAGTAATTTTTAATGTGGGGAGCAAAAAATGATCCGTGTGAACCCTTTTTTTCTGTTTACGAATGAAACAAGCATTCGTTAAATTTACAAAACAAAAGCTGCAAAGAAAACTTCTGACCGCTGTTCACTTACAATGCTCTCAGTAAGAACAAACTTTTTGCTAGCCAAAATGGAAGTATAAAGCAAAAGAGTAAAGATTTTTATTCATAGCCCTTTTGAAACCGTTAACTTAAGAATTCTATTTTAGAAGTCTGTTGATAGGATAAAAATGAGTTGTTTGAAAAATCAATCCAACTTTAAAACAATTTTATAACAGCAATACTGGCTACACCGAAAGGCCATAAAAATCGATCCAGGTGGCAAGAAACTATAACTAACACACCCTGCAGAAGCAGGGGGTTAAATTCATGTAGATGTTATGTTGTTTCCGTTTCTAAAAAATAACGATTACGCTTCACCCAGTCATGCTTTTTTAATTTCTCTTGTCTAATAACGTTCACAATATTGGTACAACACAGACAGTTAATTTTGTATAATGGAAATGAAATTTTGGGGAAGATAAATTTTGTTAGTCGAGTGTAATAATTATTGTTCGTTTTCGGTGGGGTTGTATCGCCAGAAGTCATTTCAACCAACTCAACTTTGGTTACACTTCAGTTTGCTGTAATAATCCAACAGATAAAATTTATGACCTTTTCAAACGATTCGACGAAGAAAAATGAATAATTTCTTGATTATATCACTCGCAGACCGCAATAAAGCACATTTCTATATCCGTAAACTTTGGCAAAATGTTGGGTTTCAATCTATCACTTTAATTTAAATTTCGGTAAGAACTACACGGTTTATTAACGTATATTTTACGTTGCTAACATGTCTATTTAACGTCGATGTAACGTAATCCATTTTAATCTATTACCTATCAAGTAAACCGGTAAAATTACAGTTTTGTGCATTTACCTTATAAGTAATTTTAGTGGAAGTGTCGTACATCATTACATCATTCATGTTTGGACATTTACTTTATCGTATAATTTTATGTAAGTGTCTACTGAACTCTCCAAGTAAGGTTTATTACATTACTAGAAAACTACAAAGTAAACATTTAACTTGCATATAACCACAGAGATTAAATTACCCCACGATAACTTTCAGCAGTAGTAAAGGACATTTCTTGCAGCAAGAATTGTGGTTTACGGATTGCAGATCTGCTACAAAAAGGAATTTATGTCGCTATAATTAGATGATACCTCTGTAGCAGCAGGGATTGTGTTTCATGTAGAGACGACAGGGCTCATTAGGAAAAAGCATTTCGAAAATTTTAGAGTTTACCCGAAGAAAATCCTGCCACTAAGAAGTATCTGAGTGAATAATTGATGGATATTTTCATGGCAAAGACGTGGCTTACGTCGGCAGATTTCGCAATGAAAAAGCTTCCAAATTCTTCAAATAATTTTGTAGTCGAGTCACACGAAAAGCAGGTCTTTTTCAAAGGTATTTCCTAATAGTTTGGAATATATACAAGGGTTTTTCCTAAGATTTAAAAACTCGTCAGCAACATCAAATTGATCGATCTTCTTAACAAATAATTTGTCTATTCCAGTGTTTCCCAAACTTACGGTATGGGCTTTAATACCGCTTTTTTTAAAATGACTTATTACTAAAGAGAAATAAAATAAAATAGACACAATTCTATGAATATTAATTTGTCACTAATAAAGGGCTGTTGCTATGATTTACTATGTTTCCCTTCCCCCTCCAAAATATACAGTAAAATTTAAATTAATACGTATTATAGTTAATATTTATTGATTAGATTGCCAGTGTTGTCCAGCCTTAATAAACAAATGAATCAATCAGAGATGCAAATGTGAAAGATGAGAAAGCTAGAAAAAATACAATAATAATTATAGTTACTTGCTTTATATTAGCATTAATTTAATTAGAATTAAAGTTTTAAAAAGTAGTAACAAAAGTTACAAATTTTCTAAGGAAAATTCTGACGAAAATTACAAAAGCATTAGCCGAAAGCTCATAAAATTATATTTGACTTTTATTACGTACAAATCACATTAAAATTTCTAAATTTATAGAAGTTATTTTTAAAGTTAAAAATCAAAAGGGTTAAAAATGTATTAACACAAGTTATAAATTTTCTCAGAAAAATTCTCACTAAAATTACAAAGACGAACATTAATTAACTCAAAAATTTTAAATTTTTCTATAAAAGATGTTTATCAATTGTGATATTCAAAAAGTCGGTTTTACTCTTAGTGTCCGTTGTTAATAATATAAATTGTTACTAGCAACAAATTTTGTAATTAAATTTGAAACTTTTTTACTTTCTCTACAGGGACGTGCCCAGCCAACTTTTTTCAGAGCGGAGAAATCCCAAATTTGCAATAGTTTGCAGAACTGAATTAATTAAAAATTGTCAATTTTTTGTAAATTTAGACATAAAAAAATGCCAACTTGACCAACTTTTGAGTGTTTTTGCCAACTTTTTGTTAAATTTTTAAAATATTGGGGGGGCTTTCCCCATCCCCCTTGGGCACGTCCCGGTTTCTATATAAATAAATAGAAAGAAAGGTGAGCTAGGTGAACGGGTCAAGGATCGGACTCTAGGCCTTAGGTTTGATCCCTAACTCGTCTACAAAATTTATCCGACTTTATTATAACCCTCTTTTCTCGGAAGGCAATGGCAAACCACCGAAAGTAATCTGCCAAGAGAACCATTTTTAATATTAAAATTAATGGTCACAATACTTCTGTCAAGAATCAAAACAAAAAAAAAAGAATATAAATAAAACAAGAAACGGTCGGAAGCTTAGTGGTTAAGTACGTTGACTGATAATAATTTTAAATACTCAGTTTGATTCTGAGTAAAGTAAAAACTTTATTTTGACCATCTCCTTTTGGAAGGCAATGGTAAACCACCAAAGATAATCTACCAACAAAGTTATTTTGTATTAAAATTAATGGCCACGACGTTTCTGTAAAAAAACATACGAAGAAGAATAAATAGATTGGGTACACGAGACGTCACATAGTCTACCAAACCACCCAATTGACGTTGTATTCCTCCAAGCCCAAGCCATTTGTGACATCCCACTATGATTACGTAATAAGTAGGCAATGTCAAGTAATCTATAGTGGTATATTTGATTTTTGTCTCAAAATTTTCAAACAACCTTAATTACTTATTTTTATAATTATTAGGAATTATTTAAAAAAAAAATATTTTAATAAGCCCAATTTTTCTGTCTTTTTGTGTTATTATTAATGAACTGCCGCTTAGATTAAAGTTTCTTTTAGATACCAAACAATCGTATTTTTCACGTTATTATTTATTCAAGACAACTTCCGAGCCAACTGCGCTCTTGAAACAGAATATTTAGACAAAAAATAGGACATCAAGGCAGTAGCCCAAATATGGAATAATTTAATCAAAATAATATTTAAAATATCCGATTAAGGTGAACTTGACTATTTTCAACAAATTTTTGCAGTTGTTACGTAGTTCTACTTCTCATTCATTTCACGGTATTTCTTCATCCCGGTCCTCCCTTATTGGAGTACAATTGTTAATAAGCTGCATCGGACATAAAAATTCAGTTCCCTTCGAGCGATTAAATCAGAAGTTCGATTTATGTTTGATGCAAGCGATTTTTAAGTGCTGATTTGGTTGAACGTCGACTATTATTATTATTGATTCCGATGTCATTGTTATTGCGCCAAGTTTGTGTGTGGCCAGTTGTCTAACTATCGCTTGGTTTTTGTTTGTTTTTGAAATAACATTTGTGATATTTTGAGAAACTTTTTGTTTTGTAAACTTCTACGCAATTTTTCAATTTGATGAGCAATTCTGGCGATTATTTACGATCTCCCACGGGTAACTGCGTTTTTATGTCTTTGTTTAGACAACCAAAACGTAACCATCACAAACTTCGTTCTTTGTTGGACACCGTACGTTTTCTTTACACTGCGTATATATTTTTACACAGTCACAACATTGCAATTATTGAAACGTGTGAATACATCTCTCAAATTAGCGATTTTTTTTGGAGTTTCTCACAGGCTAGACTTATTTTTTAAAATTAATGACCTTATCTCTCCAAAAATCAAGAGCTAGTATTATTAAACGATGCTATTACATCGCTGCTAAATAAACTAGAGAGATTCTCTTCAGATAACCCTCTCATTAGGGGTTGAGACCCAAAGGGTTGTTTTTGTATCAAATTTAAATTTTCTTTTAGGTAATATTCAATTATTTGTTTAATGTTGGTTTTGGGGTAATTATAACCTTGGCGGATTAGAATATATACATTGATTGGTTTATATTTTCACTCAAGTGATAGAAAATACACCAAAATTATACTATTTTTAGATAAGTGAAATTACTTGCCTATTAATGATTTTCTTGCTTTGAATTTTAAAATAAAATGTAATTGTTAAAGTTGGATTTCCCGTAAAATGTATTTACTTAAAATGCCGAATTTTCAGATAGTTAATCAAAAAGTTAAAAAAAAGTGGTTTCAATTCTTTATAAAATTGCTGCAAAATTAGGAATACTGTGTGTATTTTTGCTGTCGTAAGCTGTGTGATGTGGTCTTCCAGCGTAGTCGATTGTAAGCCGAGCTGCACGAAAACACCTCTTGAACGTTATTTCAAGAAGCAAAAATGTTTTTCTTTGTTGCAATTAAAAACACTTCAAAAAAGCACGAAAACGTTTTATTTTTCAAAGGAAAAAGAGGAGAACAATTAATTGAAGTTAACTGTCTGCTTGATGATCAGGATTCGACCTTCCCTTTACAAACAAGTAGCACTTTCTACAACTCAAACTGTGAAATAAGACAAGTTTGCTTGATGACTAAATGGATTGATTTCAATTTTGAAATTATATTTATAGATAGGGTACGCCTCTTGGTAGGCCAACAATGATTGTACAACTAAGGGTACGTTAATCAAATACATTGCGTTTGTTCTAAGCAAAATTTGAGTAAACTTTGAGAAAGTTTTAGCTTTGACTAACTGACGAGCGTTGAAACATTTCGGGATCTCGAGTGATTTAACACAATAATCTGGATTTAGTGAAGAGATTAATGAATAATTAAGGAAATGACACGTGGTAAATACTACAACAGTACGGTTTCCTGTGTAATATTGCTTTATGTGATGTAGATGATGATATCAGGTCAAGTTTATTAACATCCGCTTTTATCTCCTAAGTAATTTGTTCGACGAGCCACGCTGATTACATTAACCGAATAAATAAACAATATATTTGCATATGCAGATGTTTCAAATCTTTTTGAATTGCTGTACTTACCTCGTATGTGCCCGTATCCGCATTCTATTAATAAGTCAGTTATTCACAGAGCAAGAAGTGTCTTATGGTATATTGGGTTTGCAATTGCAACCTTTGGCTGGACAAGAAAACCATTTTTATAAATTTA
Organism: Rhagonycha fulva; assembly: GCA_905340355.1. NCBI lineage: Eukaryota > Metazoa > Arthropoda > Insecta > Coleoptera > Cantharidae > Rhagonycha > Rhagonycha fulva. Next base: position 11,279,738 of record HG996559.1, read on the forward strand.
ATGATTCAATTACGTAGAGGTCGAACTTAATTACATGGATTTCATTCCAATTAATGACTTTTTGTTACACAATTGGAAAAAAAGGTTTCGCCCACTTGGAATCTTAACAAGTGTATCAATTGAATGCAACTTTAACGTTAACAGTTGAATAACATCAACGTGAAATAATTGGAAAGTCCCTGAAAATTTGCCAAGAGTTTAATGCAAAAAGTGTGGGCGATTCAGGTGGCCGAAGAGAAGAATAAAATGTTTAGGTTAAACTGTAACGTTCGTTTTACGTAGATAAAATACCTATGAGTAATATATGCAAGCGACAAATACCTGGAAGGCTAGTCAATTCAAGCATTGAAAACGGAAATTTTTAAAAAGTGCGATGTTTGATTACTTAACCGGTTTCTAATAACGGTCTTCATCAATATGTACAAAACAATAACAACACGTCATTCAAAGGACGAAAATCTCGATAATTACATCAATGGATGGCTATAATGGAGAAGCCAACGGGGGTTTGCATCCCTTAAGATTCCTCTCAAAAATTCTTGGCTACGCCGCTGTTTTAAGGTCGGCCTTCAATTATTTAAATGATGGTGTCAAAAACGGAATTATAACGATCACATTGCAGAGGTAATTATCCTAAATTTTAATGAACTTCCACCGGTGAGATGTAATATTATATTAGCAGAATCTGAAAGGGAAATGACAAACCCAGGAAAAACTACGTAAAACATTGATTTTTAGCCAGTTAAACCACGACACTTTTGTCTCACCTGCAAAATGTAGACATAAACTGAAAGAAATACAATACTGAATTCTTCTCCAGGGTTCCATTTCTAATCGATCAAAAAAATTTCTCGAGTAGATACGTGGGCCATTCAAATGAAGGCAGAACATCAGACGAATTTGGATTTAAACTTGAGAATCTAATTATTCTCAAGTGAGTTTCCATAATATTATGACTGGAACTATCTGGGCTGCCTACAAATGTCATATTTTCGTGTAGTAGTAATAACATTCAAATGTAGGCTGAGTTAAGAAGTAAGTTCAATAACCATCATCGTCAACTTTTCACGCCAAAAAATCTGATGAAAAAATTTAAATGGAAGTACACAAAACGTAATATAAGAATCTACTGCTGGAGGTTTCGTTATTCCACGGGGTTTCTATTCCCTTGCAATAACCTCTGTTTTTATGTGTCGCAATTTTGAAGAAAATATTAAAAGAAAAATAAAAGCTCTGGTGAATAGCGCTGCAGGAATTTTCAGGCGATGAGGAAAATCAATATTTTTTAATCTTACACTAATTGCACTCATGCATAAAGCATTTTTCGACTGCGTTATCCACGATAAGATACTGATTCATGAAGTTATGATTACCGCTATCGATTTGCCCCTCGGAATTCAGGTGTGTAACGAAAAATTTACAACCGGATTGGATCAGATACAAGTTTCGTTTTCTAAAATCTTGATACGCCTCTGCGTTAATGACTGCCGTCTAAAATACGATGTTATGAGAGCATCTTTATTCTCGTTTGTGTTGATTACCATATTTGTTCTACAGACTCATCTGCTTAAGTATTTATTATACTTTGCTATGGTTCGAAGAGTTCAACGACCATTTCAAGTTCCATGAGACTTCCGAAGAGCCGAACGAAACGCAGAGAGAACAAAATTAGGAAGAAATTATCTGGAGAATTCTTTTATACTGCAATTAAGTTTTAGATTTTCCTCAAGCTGAAAGTTTTCACGCTCTCACCGAGTGGATTGAATTTTGTGTGTCAATACAGGAATCGATATTGTATTGTTTTGAGTAGGCATTACTACGATACCTATTCAATGTCAATAGCGCGATTGATTGATTTGATAAAATTAAAGCTTTTTTATCGTATCTGTTTGTTTAAATATTATATTACGAATTTAGATAAATATCAAATACGAGATTTTTGCATTGAAATGGATTTAGTTTGGAGAAAATTGAAAAACTGGCGCATTGCCTAAGAGTTTACAATTATTTTTAGAAATATAGTTCATTATAATATCGCCTGTTCTTGAAATTTCTATTATTTGGTTTTCGTTTGAAAAACAAAAATGAGAAGGTTTTTTTTTTGCAAAAATTGTCCTTCTCGACCTATCTAAATCCGATAAAAATCTTGCATACGCTAGTATATTAATTAATTTTTTATTGACAGACTCATCACTATTGACATCGATTGTGTATTGTTTAACCTCTCAGCTCTCACCAATAAGAGGGTTCAATAACTACTTCATAGTACTAATTTATTCCAATTAATATCAAAGCATACAATTCCCAAATTGGTGTTGCACAAATATAAACTTGCCAATATGTCAGCTTCAAGTAGATCACACAAGTCGCCATAAAACTATTTGGGCTCTCAAATATCAATTTGACTACTGCACCCAAAAAATAAAGTAATTTTTTGATCGGAAGCTGGAAGAAATATTGTTCTTCCTACCGATAAAGCTTCAGCACCTTGAGAGAGTCATTAAGAAAATGTTGCGTGACGATAATTTTTATGTAAATTAATGAAATTAATTATAAATTATTACACTATTTTGTAATACTTTCTTCCTGATGCACTTCATATGAAGCAGCATGCAACACTTTTCCCATAAAAAATTTAAAAATACTTACTGGGGTGGTGTACAATTTTTTGAGTTCTTCATAAAGCCACATTTCAACTGCAAGTCTTTTTCTAATTAGGCTCATCTGATGATTTCCATATTTGGCCGTAAGAAATTTTTCTCTGCGTTCCTTCACCTCACTCTTGTCACTGAAATTTACGTGTAGACCAGCTTTTGCAGGCGATCTTTCTGCACGGACGTCGTGTGCCAGGATTCCAGCTGGTGTGGTGGTTCCGTTTGTATAAGCTCCCGCACTTACGCCGCATTCCATTTTTAGGGGATGTTTCTGAAATCAAAACAAAATTTAAGGCAAAAGAAAAGATAATGATATCGCTAATTCTAAATTGCCCTCGATGTGAAATTATTCACGTCTTTGATGAGCTTTCATGGATAAGAAGCACTTCATGTTAAGAAACTATTAAAACGGCTCTGCAGTACCTATTGATTTACTTAAAGCTAATGGGATGTGATGTGTTTAGTCATTCGTCAGAATTTTTCAATTTATGAGTTCCTTAATTGCGGAAAGAAAATTGCATGTTCATTCATTATGACTGCCCGAAGCAATAACATCGCGATCATAGAAAAGTGTCCTAACTACCCAGATGATTAAAATAACAAAACGCTCGAGTTTATTCGTATTTAAAAAAATCAAAAAAGTGGAAGTACCCTTAGCAATGGTCCTGAGTTTGTGTGTGTAAGGTCATGAAGACGTTCCACTGTAGTAAAAACATAATTTAGTAATAAACGAACAATCAGATGTTGCACAGACAGACAGAATCTTATACTAAATTCGTGTGTTTATTAGTTAAAAGAGTACCAGAAATTTGGAGATATTCCGTCCCGCAAACACTCAGTTTTTTATTTTTGTATTATCTCCTACTCTTTTCTCCCATTTCTTATATTTTATTTCCCAATCCTTAAATTTCCTTTTTGTTATTTGTATAATCTTGAGTTCCGGTATGTAAAAGAACTATCTAATAAATTTTTAAACAAAAAATGTTCTGCAAAAGATCGTTATAATTAACGTTTGGTTATACCGGGCGACCGACCGTTGATCCGAACAAGAAGATTGATTTTTTTAAATTCCTGCTTTTCATTATAACTGATAAAAATGAAGAATATATCAATTTAAAAAGTTTTATTTTCCGCGTCTAAAGATACCCAGTACTTGATATATTGTTAAAAATTACAGAATTAAAATAAACGATTTTTTTTAATCAGACCCACTTTGGATATTTGAACTGTCAAAATCTAGTTTAAGTTCATTTTTAAATCTTGCATTTATAACACAAATTGTTTTTTCTACATGTATTTTGCATGTGGCTCTTAATGACAAAACAGACAAATAAAATTAAACCAAATCATCATTTCAAATGTTGCTGATTTAATCCCTAAAATAGCTTCGAGACGTTTAGTTAGGATTCGGTAGGCGTATAAACGCAGAAACAAAAAGTTTCAGCTCTGAAAACATTTCAAATTTTGTTTTGTCCAATAATTGGGTTAGCAATTTAAAGAGGAAGCTTCTGGGTGATTCTCTAAAATTAAACGAATAAAATAATTTTAGAATTAAATCGTGGTAGTATGTATTTGTCCGATAGCTGGAACGACAAAACGAAGCACTTTCGTTTATAATTAGAAATATGTACCTACGTTGCAAAGGCTTTATGCAATAGCTTGTGTACAAGCATGCGGCATTCAATGCTTAAGGACACTTTCGGAAGGTTGTGTAAAAATAAAGCTTTTCAGTTCATGCATGTCAAATTGAGGTACGATAAAAATAAGCTACGTACTTTTAAGAGTTTATTTTCATAATGTCGTATAAGCGAACTGAAATTTCGGCGTAAACAGAGACGTAGAACTATGAACCGCTTACTGAGCGCTGATGAGCTCTTGAAAAAGTTATAAAAACGCTATATTTTTTAAAATACCAGGATATTCGAGTAATTAAACAACTATTTGCTACTACTAAAAATTACTTAAAAATATAAAAACTGATCTCGAATTTTTATTGTTAACACTGATTTTTTAATGTATTTTTATCTTCTTGATTCGAATTTCCATAAGTCTAATGTTTCTATTATTCATTTGAACAATTTAAGATTTATATTTCCAGAAAATATAATTATCTAAGAATGGACTTTTTATTGGATGACTCCTACATATTCATTGGATTGCAATGTAGCTCATAATTAATTTAATATTTATGTGCAGTAGTCACATTACTTATTTATTATTCTGTATTTTACCCAATAATTAGAATTTATATTGAATCAAAAGTTAATATTCCTGATGATATGTTTAGTATCTTCTTTAAATTTAATGGAAAACTGCATTATAAAAACAGAGAAATAGAGAAATAAAACTAACAAAAATTGTACAACCTTTGTTAACCGACAATTTCATTCAACCGACAGAAAAGTGGTTTCGTTTGTGTCGGTTAACAAAGGTCCTACTGTTTTATAAATGAAGAATTAGTTTTTTTAATTTAAGTGTTAGTGTATTTTGTTAAAACTCGAAAGGTTTTTCCTGTCCCTTGAGAGAAAATTTCTGCTGTATTTCCAAAATCTAGATCTAAAAATCTAACCCACCCTAACATTTAACATTTAATTCTAGCAACAAAAAATCATAGTTACATAAAAAATTTCGTAACAAATTGCGAATATTTTCTCCACCGAATGGTCAACATTTTCCGCAGGTTTGAAAATTAATAGAGCATCACTTGTATAATTCTTGCAAACCGTACAAAATTAAATAAATAATCAAATTAGGTGCGCTTTAATAATTACCAATTTGCATAATATAATGTAAAAAATAAATTTCAAATGGTTATGCATATTGTACGAGGTTAATTAAAAATGGCGCATCATGTGTTATCTTATTGAGCATTAAAAATTAAGCTAATAAATATAAGCATAAAGTGAAATTTTTTGTGATCACAATAAATATTTAATAGAAAAGTTTTCCATAATATTCAATTATTAAAATAGAATCGAGCTGAGTAGTTGTAATAAATAAAAAAAAAACAAGAAAGTTGAATATTTCAAAAAGTACTGCTTTGAAATTTAATCCTTTGGTATTTTACTACGACGGTGGTCCAAAAAAACCACCAAGAAGAAGTAAGAAATAAATAAAACTAAGTTTATAACTTTAGAAGTTAATGTTAATTAAAAACAACCAAACTAACTCTAGGAAATCATCAAGCGCACCGCAAGCTACCCGCAAGAATTAAGTCGCAACGACTCGAACTAATACAATCGTTTAGTTTCAAAAAGTTTGTAATTTAATTAAAATATTCTGAAAAGTGATGCAATAAGAGAAAACAGAGTTTAGTTCTTTCAAATTCCTTGTTTCTGAAGCGAATTAGGGCACTTACGTCGATAGTTTTGTGTTCAAAATTTACTTTAATGAATCAATTAACCCGCTCCAAAGTAACCACATAGAACTTCTACTGTCTGAAGTTATGATAAATAATTCAATTTTTTGCAAAACATTTACTACGTCAAAAGTTACTTTATTATCTTAAAAAATATTTTATGTTTTTCTAATATATCTAATGTTGGTTTTTCGTCGAGAAAAGCCTCACGAGACGTCATCAGTATTATATTACGAACATTTTATATTATTTTTCAACGTAAACAACAATAAATTCAATTTTGAGCAAAATAAGAGTAAGTGTTCGGTAAAATTTTCTTTTTAAATAAAATCTACAAGTCGAAACGTTAAAATTACAAAATATAAAATTTTTTGTACTAATCAAATTCAATCAATGGAATGGAAAAACTTGACAAATTAAAATGCTTACGTTTAATCAAAAATTTTTTAGATTAGTTTAACAATACGAGAGAATGACGCGCATAAATAGATGAACGAGATTTGCACTATCTATAGAAATAACATAAAATGAGTTTTTTTTGCGAATGCTTGATCAGTACACTTTGTTAATTTTTTGGTTTATTTTGTATACGATCCTTGTGATTTTTTGAAAAGTGCGATGCACATTGAAACAACGCAAATCGAATCTCATAGTGCTATTAAATTTTGTCACTCGAGATTAGTAATTTAATTTTAACTTGAGTAATTATAAAAACAAATAGTAAGTACTAATTAAAATCGCGATAAAAAATGTACACTTGTACAAATAGTAGTTGAAAGATAAGGTAGGTACCTACTACTTGTCTTAACTCCGTCTTGAAAAAAAGCGATTGCGATACTTTTAATTTGGCACAAATGAAGTATTCCTGAAATAATGTAGATGAAATGTAATCTATCAAATTTAAGATGTTAAATTATTAGCTCGTTGATTCATCCTCCGAAAGCTTAATTAATTTTAATAATTTAATATAATTAAAGTTTTAATATTATTTACAAAATTTAAGTATTATGATTATGACTCTCCCTAATTTGTACAATTATCCCAGATCATAATTCCGTTGCCTTTTTCATCTACTCTTTTTAAAAATACAAAGAAATATACTTTAATTTTGATACAAATGAGTGCAAAATTTGTATATTATTCAATAATATAAAAGGGGGGTATCTCCATACTAACAGTCCGGGAGGTCTGGGGGGTATGGAATACCCCCCAGCTGTAAAAATTCAAATCTTTATTAATATATCTTGAAAAAGGACTGTCATACTACTACTAATTTGGTACAAATGAGTCTCTTTAAAAAATATAGATAAAATGTACATAATACATAAAATTTAATGATTATAAACTTCCCTAAATTTTTATAATTATCCTAAGTCATAGTTTAGTTTCCCTTCTCATTTATTGTTTTTTTTTTAATTCATACATACTTAAATTTGGTACAAAGCAGTGCATAATTTGTATGTGTAGTAACGGGGCCCGTAACATTTGCTACTTTTGTTATTGTGTTAATCCGGCACTGCACAAAAGAAGTAATTGCCTTCTCCCCTGATTATTTCAGAGCAAAAATGAATAAAGATAAAAATTATCAGGCATAAAAAATCTACATAACAAACTACCTATATAATATTTAAAATAATATAAGTTTTTAACTCGTGAAATTAATAACAATAGGTAATTAGAATTTAAATATTAAATAGATTTATTTACCGTGCTCAATTTATTCGATAAACTTTAAATTTTAATTACCTACTATTATTTAGTAGTATTTACAAAAAATTATTTGTTTATTTATAAAATGAAGAAACAGCAATTAGTTAGAAATAAATTTTAAATTTAAAAAATATGCATTTCCATGTGTACGCTATGCATTTCTTTGTTTCATTAACCTCGATAGTTCAACGCTTACTTTGTTTCAAACATTTAGATACAGTTTAAAACAATGAAATGGGTTAATGGCAAATCATAGTTTCTCAAATCTATTTTTTATGCCTTGCCACTTTAACTTTTACTGAAGAGGATAGAAAATGGCATATGTCATTTTGTGTGCAAAATTCCTGTGTGCTACTAGACAATTTAGTACCCGATATAGCGATTTAAATGTTATTTCTTATTATTTTTTTAGAGCTCTTTTATATAAACCTCCTTTACAGAGCTACAGAACTGAACCAAAATATTGACATGTCATTGGCTGAAAACCAGCCCTTAAATGTCATAAATTTATTGTATATTCTTTCTACCCTATATACAACTAACGTTATTATATTAGCCAAAAAGCCCGTCCACGGACGCGTTAGTGTTTTAATACTCGATTGATGTGTTATCTCAGAGGAAGTGATTTTTAAATCAGTAAAAATTTAGACCAATCTAAATTTCTTTCGACATAAATTGCCTAGCTTTTTATTACAGTTTCTGATATAAACAGCAATTTAAAAGTTATGAATACTTCATAAAATGTATGAACCTTTATTTATTTATTCACATTTGTTTTTACATACATATATAAATTTTTTTAATTAAATTGCTAGTAACTTATTTTCATTGCACGCACATTTGAAAAGTAAAAAAAATATTTATAATTAAATCAATAAGAAACAACACACAAATGCCGAGTTAATAAAAAAAATTTAACTGTTAACCGAAACTTCAAGTTCTCGTTACCACACGCAAGATTAACGGTCCAGTTGTGTAGATCTGTAATGGATGTTTATGTGCCAACCGTAAGAAATACAATGAAATTACTAAATAAAATTTATTACTACGCAATTACATTTTCTACAAAAAAGTCCCTGACCGCAAATATAAACTATAATAGCTTAAGTGTGGGAGACATTCAAATTTCCGGAAATTTATTTAAATAAGCCGATGATAAAAAATTTGGCAGCAGCAACGGAAGTACAGTTAAAATTTGTATAATTTATTTTGCAAATCCAACATTTCGTATTGTTTTCGTAACACTTCTACAACACATGTAAGTAACCAATCTAAATTTCAGACCACTTCGTAGAATAAAAATATTTTGAGTAGGTACTGATATTTAAATTTCCCCAATTTTTTAAAATTTTATGTAACATACGAGCTTAACAAAGTTCAGGACGGAAATAGACACAGAGAGCCAAGTTGATAGCTTTGTCACCTGTCTGCAGTCAAGTTGGAGTTTGAAAATAAAAACTTTGTTCGGACAAAAACAGTTGGTGGTATACTTTAAAAATAATAGGGTCAACGATAGGATATTCCACCGTTTTTATCTTTCAGCACCGCAAGTTAATCTGCTAGCAAATTAAGAGAGTACGTTTTTTTTTAATAGGGGTCACAATTTTTATACTGCCAGCTTCAAATTTGGAACGAACAAACTTATTTATACTTCGATTTACACGTTTGTTAAATAATTAAATTCGGTTTCAAATTTTTTGAGATATAGACTTTTCAAGTTGGCTGTTGCATAAGCTCCGTGAAAAAAAGTAGTACCTGCAAATTACTACGCTAGACATTATTTTATTTAAAGTTAGTGTTTGAATTTTAAAGCAGATGTTGGAAAGGCCACTCTGAACAAGTACTATGACCGCACTAATTCAATCATGGACCACGTTGCTAATTAAACCCACTTAATTTTGAAACAAAGGAAGCTCTGCTTGTTATTAATGCATTTATGCAATTCTAAGAGGTGGATCCATTGAAGAGGAAATGATCTCAATAACGATCCTTTAGAAAATTTGTACCTATAGTATTTGTTTTTATATCTTTATTTGCGATTTTGAAAGGAAGATGTTTTTGTAGTACCTACAAAGAGTTTACAGAAGTTGTCCAATTTGTAAAACTTGCACACAACTTTATAGAACTTTCTACAGCTTACAACATATAATAGCTCTGGGAAGGCATTATTGTGCAAAGAGCTTGTATGTACAAGAGCAGCATGTGTTTCTAATTGAATAAATTTCCTGAAAATTTCTTTCAACTATTACTGTTTCAGTAATTTAAACAGTATTATTCTCTTTAGAATGAATGTACTCATCACGTTTTAGGGTAGCAAGCCACATTGAAGTGGTTTTATGAAACATTGAATGCTTAACATTATGTCGAAACGAAGTATCACATTAGCAATAATTACCACGAAGACCTTCCAATTTTGGAGCGTGGTAAATGTACGTGTTTCAATTTAGTCATCATATCAGGCCGTTACGTCGAGACCGGCGTATGGATATTTACCTACCAATCCAAATCATACTATCTTAAATGCCTAAGTACAGCCACTATGAGTACATAAAATCTGTTTGAAACTCTCTGTTTCCTTTTATCTTCTCTTAAAAGGCGAGAAGTTTGGGTTCAGTATTTCCATCATCAAATTAATGGATCGTTAAATAAATTTATTTTACTCCAAAAACAAGAAAAAATTTGAAAAACGTAAAACTTTTATAATAAACGACTATGTAAGATATGCGAAGAAACTTTGATCCTTAATGTAAAAGAAACCGTGAGAACTTTGAAATGTTGGAAAAAAAAATTAGTAAAAATAAGTAATTAATAAAATATTCGGTAAAGTTTGATATTTTAGAAATATTTATATGGTTTTTGCACCTTTGCATGATTCATTAGTTTCAAGCTGTTTCTAATTAAAACGAAGCGTCTTCCATTTTGCGTACCAGAATATTTTTCCCTAAATTTTATCTGATTAAAATGAAACTTTACAAAATTTAAATACAAAACAAGTTATAGATTTACATGTTTACTTTCAGTTTCAAAATAAAATTTATTTTGCTTTAATTTCTAAATAAATTAGGCTGCATTGAAAGCTTAGTGTTCTATTGTTATTCAATCTTTTAAGAATCATCATCTGCCGATCTGCAGGTAGATAGTTTATTTAATCATTGTATAATTAGTTTGTAATTATATGACGTCACTATACTATAAATATCGCATTTCCATTAGCTAAATACGTAATCCAATATCAAAACTTGCTAGTTATCTCCTCCTACGTACCACGATTGTTTTTTTTTATATATTACAAACAAAAAAGTTTACTAACCTAACAGTAAGTAAAAGTAAGTAACCTAAAAGGCTTACAAAATAAATGCACGCATCTAATTTGTAACAATTCTCTCCCGTATAGTGAGGCCGAAGGCCGAACAACTACATTTGGCCGAGGACTGTCAAACGCTGTCTGTGTTGGTTTTTATGTACATATGTACCTACCATAAAATAATTTAAATTTAATATTTTTTGATATTTTTTTGATCACCTGCATTGCAAGTGAGCCAGTAGTGAAATTTTTGACAAAATCTTGTTGTTATTGACAGAATAAAATATTTGAAATATTTAAACTTTTGAAAATATATTTAGATTTATTTTAAAAATTAAATTAAATTAACTATTAATTAAAAACAAACATGTCATAACTGCGGTTTATAATCCATGATAAATGTTTCTCTTTCAGGTGGATTATGATGTATGAAAAATATTAATAAAATATAATTACATTGCGAAATTGTTATAAAGTTATTAATTGTCGAGCCTCAGTTATGATTGTTTCAGCTGGAATAAACCAATAAAGTCAATACGAAGAAGTTCGTATTGACAATTTGTTTGTAAACAACTGAAAATTTGTCATTCTTTGGTTAATTTTGTCATCTTTGACATTTTCAAAAATGGAAATTTTATAAACAGAAAAGACTCAGTACAACATCGTTTTTTGTAGTGCAAAAGAAATTGAAGCTGAGGGACATAGCCGTAAGTTTAATGAAAATATTATAAGTATTATCGGATAAAAGGATTAATTTTAATTAATGGTTTTCGTTACATTTCGTTTTGAACATGTTACCGATTTTACAGAAGTACTTGACTCATCTTACCCTAAAGTTTTACATTTAATAATTTTTACTTTACCATACCGAATGGGAAAGTTATGTAATCGAAAAAAATTTTTTTTTCAGATTTTCACGGATTTACATTCCTTGAGGTCTAACGAGTTGAAAGAGACCCAACATCAAGAAATGTCTGTGTGTCTGTGTGTCTGTGTGTCTGTATGTCACTTAATTTTGTGTGCGCTCTAGCGCCCAAACTAATAGGAATTTCTCAACCAAATTTTATATTTAGTACTTTTATATTGAAACTTAGATTTGATTAGATTTTGGTTAAAATCGGTCCACGGAAACGTGAGATTGGGATAAATTAGTGACGCGATGAGTATGTTTGGTACTGTGGTCGGTAGAGGGCGACACCTAATAATGTCGCAAGTTATGTTATGGGAAACTGTCCAGATAAATCCACTCACCGAAAAATAATAGGTCAGGCTCAACGTCAGGTTTCTAATCAGACGAAGGAGATAAGCGGGCTATCGCCCGCATCTGCTCCGCAGATGCCAAGTGTCAGCTACAGCTACAAAATAATAGCATCAAATCTTGCCATCGAGTTATCGATAACAGGAATGATCTTTGGAAAGTGACTCGATTCACCATCGTATGATGTCGCGCATTAACGATATTCTATCGGTCTGCGGGAACGTGAGATTGGGAGTAAATTAGTGACGCGATGAGTATGTTTGGTACTGTGGTCGGTAGAGGGCGACACCTAATAATGTCGCAAGTGATGTTATGGGCAACTGTCTAGATAAATCCACTTACCGAAAGAAAAATTTATAACATCGAGTTATCTATAAAAGGAATGATCCTTGAAAGGTGACTTGGGAGGAGGTGAATTAGGTGAACGGGCTAAGGAGAGGACTCTAGTTTGGCGGGGCTAGGTTCGATCCCCAACCCGGCCACAAAATTTATCCGACTCCGTGGTTCGGATTCCACGTAAAGCTGTAGGTCCCACAGGTTAACACAGCCAAGACTTAGCTTCGCGCTAATTCTCAGAGGTACGCCTCAATAAAAATCATCTGACGTAACGTTGCGGGCTAGCCCGCAACCTTACTCTTCAAGTCTGCGAAGATATGGGGCAACAGCCCTGGTGCTTCGCACCAGACCAGAATAAATGATGAGGTGACTTGGTGAGGAGGTGAATTAGGTGAACGGGCTAAGGAGAGGACTCTAGTTTGGCGGGGCTAGGTTCGATCCCCAACCCGGCCACAAAATTTATCCGACTCCGTGGTTCGGATTCCACGTAAAGCTGTAGGTCCCACAGGTTAACACAGCCAGGACTTAGCTTCGCGCTAATTTTCAGAGGTACGCCTCAATAAAAATCATCCGACGTAACGTTGCGGGCAAGCCCGCAACCTTACTCTTTAAGTCTGCGAAGATATGGGGCAACAGCCCTGGTGCTTCGCACCAGACCAGAATAAATGACGAAGGTGACTTGGTATAGAGTGACAGCCGATAAAATTTTCGCACATGGGCACCAAATCATAGGGAGCGGCCAAAATCGTTAACTACGTTTTTTGTATGGTAAAGTCATGTGATGGCCACATCTCTCATCCAGTGAGGCCGAAGGCCGAACAACCACATCCGACTCACATCCACTCGTTCTATGTTATGTCCCAAAAATATATTCAACGCATGCTTAGAAAATTTTTCTCTCTATGTCATGTATCACTTCATCCTTTATTTTCAAATTTATCCTAAGCTACAAAATCTCGAGTAGCGATTTTATTTAGTTTTTCTTCGATAACTCAAAAAGGGTGAAAGATATCAAAAATTTTAAAGAGGCCAAAAATGTTCTGTTTAAAAGGATGGACATTTTATTGTATCAAAAAATTTCTAATTAGCCCACCGTTTTTGAGTTATTAGAGAAAAACAAGTGTAAACTGCATTCTGTTTGAATTATTTTGTAAAAATAAGTTAAAATAGAAGTCAAAATAACTTTGTTATTCCAATAATCAATACCCAACCACCAAAAGTTCGGGTTGTTGATCATCCGAAGATGATTTAAATGACAAAACTGTGATTAAAAAAAGCCGATAAATAAATCAGTGTCAGTATATCATAAAACATGAGTAGAAACAACCTGAAATGGAAGGGACACAAATTCGTTAATTTTTTACGAAAATAAAAAAATAATTAGCAAATAGGGAATTGGATAAAAAAAACACGGTAACCGAGAGTATGATGACCTATCCTATCTGCCTCCTCTTCGTAATCAAAATACATAAAATATATTCGTCCTTGTTTAATTCGTTTATTAAACTAATTTTTTATTTTACGCTGATGATTATGTTAAAATTAAAGAATAAAAAAACCAGTTTTGATGGTAACGTGCGGTTAGTCTTAAATTATATGCTTTAATCGTATTATTTGCAATTTTTAAAAACCCCGTTTAAACAAAATTAAGGACTAAACGATTATCTGGCATGAAGTTTAAATAACTCAAAAGATATCCGCAGAATTTTCACCCCCACGATACGGATCCCAACAATTTTGCGTTAATACTGGATGAGGATTGGTATGGATTTTCCTCCCATATCGGTTATATAAACGAATAAAAAATTTAGGTGGAAATTAAATTTTCAAAATTTAATAACGCGATACACAAAATGAAAACATAATTTGTTTTGGCACTAATTTGAAAAAGTCGATTGGCAAAAATTAACATAAATAATGAACACAACCGTTCGAAAACAGTAAACTAAAAAGACGTAAGATAAACGGGAAACTGCACTATTAATCTAATAAATAATTACACACAATAATTAATTAAAACAATTTAACAAACAACAAAGGTAAATTGAGTGGTAATTGATAACAGGTAAAAAATTATGTGCGATCTCCAAAATTATATATGAAATTAAATTTGAATTTTTGGTTAACTTACAAAAATTTTAACGATAATAATAATAAAAACAAAGTTTTAGAGTTCAGTTCCAAAAATTTTTTTAAATCACAATAACGTACACACACTTACACCCTCAACAATACACTGTTCTGAAGATTCTCAACAGATCAACATCAAACATGTCGAAGCTCAAACTTAACACCATCGGATCTTTTCGGCTCTTTTCGTGTGTTAGCCACAAAAATATTGTTATCAAAAAAAAACTAGCAAAAACTTTAGGAAGGAAGAAAAAACTTTAGGGTGGTTTTGTCTCACCGTGGGAAGTCAAAAAGTCTTAGATTTCAAAGTTTTTCCCGAAGAAAAAAATAAATAAATCTGATTTGTTTTCAGTGTTAACGATATTAATCCAATAATGTGGCTTTCAATTGGAAAATTCTATTTTGATTTACTTGTAAAAGATTTTATCTATAACTAGACATCATTTTGCCAAAGTAAAAAGGTATATCTATGGAAATGCGCTTGCTCCTCATCATTGATTATTTTGTAGCAGCTGACCGCGGTTACTATTTTCTGCCATAACAGAAAGAAAAACAAAATTAAAATATTTTGTATTACGTTTTGTACCTAAACAATGTGCGTTGAATTATCTTTTTAAAAATGTATTGGAGAATGGTGATCGTTCATTTCATGGTTTTGCTTTTCCATAATGTAATTAGCGAAGAAGTAGTGAAAAAATTAGTGACGAAACGAAGTGATATAGATTTGCAAACGTGCTTAGATAATTTTGATGTTCATAAAGATAAAATTATAAGGACTCAGGATTCGAAAGACATGGGTGCGAAATATATAAACGAAATTGATCTTGGATCAAGAGAAGAGTGCTCAAGATTATGTTGTGAGACTGAAAATTGTGATGTGTTTGTTTATGAGGATAAGGTAAGTTTAAATGAGTCGGGGTTTCAATTTTCTACATCATTACCACTTCGTTTTTCCCTTATAATCTGCAGTTCGGTCAATTTCCTTTTTTTGCTTTGTTTATTTTATCGAATTTCCGCTTCTGTAGGAAATGCAGTTTTCCAATATTATTTCCCACCATTTTGCAATTTTGCATCTCTGTCCAGATTTTTAACTTCCGTCATTGGGTCAATATTCAAATTGATAAATTATGGTAAATTAATTTTTAATTATGCAAAGTAACCATGCCACACCTACCATAATTATTGAAAATTACTTCCACGAAGACTTGAATTAAGAATCGTGATGGACAAGGCCGGATAGAGATAGAGCTATAATTGAATTTTTGCACTCTAACTTGGTTTAGCATTTAGCAATACGAGAAGTGAGCTTAAATTCAGAAAGGTCAAAAAAATCATGCAAGAACAACAATCTGTCTTATGATCCGAAAATAAGCCGATTTGCGAAATTTTTCAATGCTGTAGTGTAGACGGCAATATTGAGGTAGAGTAGACAACCAGTCAAGTTAATTTCTAGCTGCTTGGTTGCCTGTCTCGCTTTTTTCTGTCTGCGAGTTCAATGATTTGCCTAGAGATACAGGCCACTTTATTGACTTTAAAATTCTTATTGGCAAACGTAAACTTCAACGTAATAAACGTAAAGTTAAAAGAAATAAAAGGTGTGAATGTGTTCCTAAAATTTTTTTCACATTTTTTTTTGGTTAGCTATTACCTACAAATGGATCGATAGAGTGATTTGGGCTATCATTATCTTCAATTAATATTTAGATGATATGTCTCCTATCTATCGTAAATTTTTCTTCATAATTAGTTGCCATCTTTCCTTTTAGGTTGGCAAAAAAATAAACCAATTACATAAACGTTTCATAGTTTGAGTGACTTGAGCTATTATTATGAACAAATATTGACTATTCAGATTAACCACAATTAAATATAATGTAAAAAGAATGAGATAAGATAGCATAATTATCAAAATTTCACGTTTAATTCCATAATTTATTCAAAAAAATGTACCAGAATAGTAAAATTGATCTATAAATTTGCGTATCATTTCTAAAATAATCAATGCTTTTAGTTCCAAATTTTGCTACCCAAACATTAGTTTCTTTCTGAATTTTTGGTATGTAGTAGCTATACATTTTGGCTACCTATTTCGTGATTGCTGAGCTCTCGACCTCACTCAGAGAGATAGACGTAGAACCAAATACAAATAATTTTATATTATCCCATTAGGCTCACTCATTATATAGTTATTTCACTGGGGTCTATGAGGTCCATGTAAATTTAGAAACCAATGATCTAATTTCTTTCACTGTACTTAATTTCTTCCAAATCTTATCAACTCTTTAGCTGTTTTTCACATAGCTCCTTCTTTCATCATTTTCTTTTTTTTTCGTTTATTTTTCTGGATATTTCTATTTGCTTGGCCTACTTACTGTTTTTCAAAACAATGTGCTATTGTAGACTCTATGTTGCTTTATCCGTTTTTGGCATAGAAATTCTCTTCCATGTTTTCTTCAAACATTTATTCTTCCATGTACATTCTCTTATGTTCATCAGGAGTTGCTGATATTTTTTAACAATTTTTCTCCCTCCTTAATTTTCTTCGTTCTTCTTCTCACTTGTTTTTGGATCATTCTTTCATCCAACGTTAAATCGTTATAGATATATATTTTTTGATTTGATAGTCTCGTTTTATTACTACTCCAGCTAATCAAAATTGGTTGTAAAGTTCAATTTACTAAAAGAGAAGGTCGGGCGTTGGTCATCAATCTGGTTCATTTTTATACAGCAAAAAACTAACATTCAATAAGCCAGTAAAAAATTATATTTACAAAAATTTTCTCTCAGAGAGTGATCGACCAGAATAAATGATGAACAGCAAGATTTCCGCCAAAATAGATCTACCATCGACGGAATATGCATAATATGCCACTGGTGGAAAGATCAATTGAATATGGCAAGCCACTATTCCTTTGTTGTGTTTATTTTGCACAAGTATTCGACAGAGTGATACTCATAACTCTGAGTAATAATGGAAAAATACTTGACATAATCAAAGAATTGAACCCGAACATAAGAACAAGAGTAAAAAAAGCAGATACCCTTACTGAACAGATACCAATCGCAACTGGAATCAGACAGAGTTATAGCTTGAGTACCACATTATTCAACTTGGTTATGGAACAGATCATTAAATGACATGGTCTTAATAGCCAAAAATGAAGCCCAATAAAATTGAGATCTACAGAAATGAGAACACTGAGAACGACAGATAGTAGGAGTAACGCTGTGGACGTTGTCAGATGGGCTAGAGCGAGAAAAAAGTTTTAAAGAGACCATATATTGCAAAATAGTGATGACGCAAAGACTTAACTCCCCGAAAGATCTCCAAAAAAGATGGAAAAAGAGCTGGACTTCTGAATCCCAGGAGAGCAATAATGTGATTAATTAACAAGGCCGAACCCTAACAACAGATGATAAAAAAGAAAAAAAAATTGGACTTAGCCCATCTTCTCTGAAGCTGATTTAGGCTTGCACCACTAACAAGTAGTCCTCTTAAACTTCGAATTACTTGTAGGAATTAGTTTTATATTTAGTTAATGCTTCATGAATAATAAATGCGACACTTTGCTTCTACATACAGTAATTTTTTAATAATAACATTAAATTTATTTAATTTAACATTAAATTATTTCTGGATAAAACCTTTTTACAACAAAGCCAGTAATTACAACCGTTTTTTTGAAACAATATACATAACTTCCAGTAAAACTACTTAAAAAGCACTTTTCAAGTAAGTAATTAGATGGAAATATAAATACTATGCTTGTAAATTAATTTTCTGAGAAACATAAGTAAACGCTTATAGAGCTTTAATGGCGCCTGAAATTTTTCATTTTTAGAATGGTTTCATTACATTTAAACTTCATGTTAGTGAACTTTTATTTATCGTATTTCCATGCCTGTTTTATTTATTTCTTTTATATTTTGTAATTCATCAATATTTTCCTTTTTTTCTAACGGTATCCCAATTGCCTTTCCTATTTTTAACATAAAAGTTCTGAAGAAACTTTTTAAGAACAAAAAGGAATACGATCTTTGAATGCTCCAACTAGCAATGACTCAATTTTTTTTCTTATAAGTGAGTAATTGTAATGAATGCACCAAATTTTTTATAAAACACAGCTATGAAACTCTTAATAAAAATAATAATTTTAATTCTACACAAAAAAAATGATACTTTTGATGTCAACCTAACAGAGATCCACAATCAAAATACATGAGAATTTTTACAACAAATTCTATGTGGATTCCAATTTATGAATGAGGAAAAATCAACAAATCTTCTAAAACTTTCTATCTAGCTGACTCTAAAATTACTATCCAAATTGCAGATTTCCTTGAGATTCAAAAAAAAACTCAAAAATATCACTTGGAAATTTTCCCACAAGAAAGAAGTTTACCTCCTCCCAATATGAATGGTGGAAGTCTCCTTTATCAAGCTGACCTGCGTCGTTAAAATCCCAAAAGTTTAACTATTCTCTAACGCGGGTAAATCAAACTATTTCTTTGTATAACTTTCACCAAAAAATTAATTTTTTAGGTACTTTTTCCTTTCCGTAACGCAAATGATTCTTTTTTTTTACTCTAATCATAAAATATTGACTTTCATTTGGCTGCTCCTGTAGTGCACCTTTTCAATTTTTTTATGCGGTTTTCTAAATTTTTATTACTTTTTTGTTGCCCTAACGCAAATAGTCTTTATTTTTTCCTATCCTGCATTCTTACAGATCTATTTACATTTTTACCTCATTTACAGAAAAAAATGGTTTGTCTTAAATTCACACAATATTGTGCTGTTGAAATTATGCACTGCATATAAGCCTAAATTGCGTTTTATTGGGTACAGCGGTTGTTAGATATATGCAAAATTTTATACCTGGAAAATTCTATTGTGATTATGCAAATTGTAAACGCTAAATTGTTCTTGAATAGTTGCTGAAACGATACAATTAAAATATTTTTGAGTAAGTCTGAAAACTTTTCCTGCAATAAAGCCGTTATTTTATCAGCAATATGACAAGTAGCTCTCTCCTGCTGGAACCACACATTTTCCACGTGCATATCGTTTAAATGATGCCAAGAAAAGTTGGGATTTCTATTAACTGAAATTGCTTGACTATGTTCATTTTCTAAGAAATATGATCTAATGACTCTTCCTTGTTCATTGCAAATTTTTCCCGATTAATATTTTACTTTGCTAAATCTATTCTGTACTTTGCGACATTTCTGCTCTTAAACTTTTCAGACTTATCTCATCTGGTTTTATCTTATCTCTACTCTTTCAATTAGCAAGTAACTAATTCAGTTATTCATGCAGAAAATGATTCGGGTAAAAGTACCACCACAAAATAATCAAAATCAGAAATATCTTTTATAAGACTAATTAATTACATAAAATTAGCATTACCCGAATAAGGGTTAACATGTCCTCCTTTAACCTATTCATACTTTACGCCCAAATTCTATTTTTTCTGATAAATATGTTGCTCTTTGATGTCAACAGCTCATACAGTGAACTTGGATGCTTCAAGAATAAATTCATCCTAATTTAAATTTAACTCAAAATTTCTAAAGATAAGATCCGTCCATACATCCGAGGCGACTTTTGAGTTTTCGAGTAATATAGATTTCCCCAAGTCAGGTTACCAGCCTTAAGTTGGCTGGTAGAATTCACAACGATATTATACGAGAAGAACTGAAAACGACCTCTTTGCAGGAGAGAATAAGTCAACAAAAACAAAGGTGGGAGGAACACCTGCACAGAATAATGGACTTCTCAAGAATCCCGAAACAGATGTTGTACTCCAAACTCAGAGGGAAGAGAAATATAGGAAGACCTCTATCGAGATGGCGACTTGAGTCAGAACAGGTCAACTGGCCTAATCCATGAAGAAGATAATGACAATGATTTCTGAAGATTACCATTTACCTAGAACCGTCAAAGCAATCTGATTGAAAATATGGTTGTTTTCCACCAAATTTCTCAAATATTTCCCAGTCAATAAAAAGAAATTTAGGCGTTAATTTGATCACCGTTAGATATTTAATTGACTCCCTGACCGGTAAATTTGATTGTAATCACAATCAAGATTGCTTTGTGATTGCTGAACGACAAGGTGTTTTAATTAGATCGCTCAATTCGATTGAACATTAAATCATTGAACGTTTTGTATATTGGTTTGTCATAGTAAGTCATGGTTTTGACAAAGCCAAATCAATCGTCTAGTGAATGAGGATGTAAAAAGAGCAACCAAATCTTCCATCAGTTTCAATTTCCGGTTGATTTAATGGTCTCACGTGAACGGCTGCTTTAACGTGCCACATCACGAGTCAAGAGTTTGTTTCCCTCGACAAACAAATCAAAATTTGATGTTCCATAGTTTCGAGGACATATAATGATCCAAGTTTTCTTGGAATTATCAATTAGGGAATTATCCCTTCCTCATATCATTATCCAGCTTGTTAATTAATCCCCTGACATTGCTCGATTCGGACCACCTAAATAACTTATTGATCTGCATCTGCACGAAATATTCATTGCAAAATATTCTATTAATCTTGTTTTCTAAACAATTTACGCTACAAAATAAATTTTGTTTGCCCATTATCAACCACATTTTGGAGAACTTGACTGCCAAGATAGTACTTAAGGGTCGATGTAATGATTCCACTGGGATACTTAAAAGGCAATAGTTTGCATGTTTATTGCTTTGTTACACAAATTTTTTCTTTTTCAGAACGCTGGAAGTTGTTACCTGTTTCAATGTGGTCCACCCGAAGATTTCAAGTGCAAGTTTACACATCATTCAAATTATTCAAGTGCAATCCTCGCCATTAACAGACACCTGCCCGATTTAGAAAGTCAAATAAAATTAACAAAACATGAACAAGAATTAGCAAAATTGAGGTAAT
This sequence comes from Rhagonycha fulva, assembly GCA_905340355.1. Lineage (NCBI taxonomy): Eukaryota > Metazoa > Arthropoda > Insecta > Coleoptera > Cantharidae > Rhagonycha > Rhagonycha fulva. The sequence continues at coordinate 11,301,403 of HG996559.1, forward strand.
TAATTATATCGTTTAATTTAACGTTAAATTCGTGGCAAACAATAAGTAGCACTTTTAATTAAAAAGATTTATCAATCAAGTGTAACTATACAAGCTTCAAGATAAACTTGAAAGTAACATTACTCAAGATTAAAAGTGACTTAGTAATCTACCGATAATCATTAAGTACTTTCACATTAACGACTTAAGATCTAAAACTTAATAATATTAAAAGAAAAAAAAGTATGAAATGGATTTAACAGAAAGAAGTAAAAGTAATTAATTTTAACGAAGGTTCATTTGTATTACGCATTGTTATTATTTAATTTAATGAAATTAATTGCAACTGTTTTACGTCTTTGTTCAGTAAACTTGGCAAAGAAGCAAGCATAATTTTATTATGTATATGTGTGTAGCAATGCTGGCAAACAAATAAATTTCCAAGATATGGGAATAACAAACGTTGAAACATGCAATTAGGTAGTACTCGAACCTAATTTTTTTATTTTTACAAAATTAATTGTAAATTCAAACACAAAATCTTTGTCTTATTACATAATTCCATTGAGTGTACTCAAACTTGTCCTGCTATTTATATTAATAATCTTATAAGATACTCTATAATATAAAAAGATAAGCTAAAATCTGCAACGTTTTTGTGCAACCTTTTATGAAACATTTTTGTGCAACGTTATTATAAAAGGTTGTTATGCAATGTTTTTATCTACTTTACATATTTGAATATAATATTAAAATATGAAGATAAAAATTAGTTTTGTTTTGGTGGAAAAAATAGGTAGCTGTTTAATATTTTAAAGTTGAGAGTGGTGAGAGCGAGGTGAGCATGTAAAAAAAATCCTAAATGCGCCTTTTGGTATAATATATTACTCTTACGAGTAAGCGCAATAATCCGGCACCGAATTTCAAATGTTTGATTAAAATTATGATAGTTGAGGGTAAAAATAACAAATATAAACATTAAATTTTGTAAATCTCTCAAATTTTTTTTTTTTGTTTTATTTCAATTAATTCTTACAATCTGTCTATACAATAAACAATAAGTAAGTGGAATGACAATATTAGGTCGCTGAAAATTTTCTTTTAATAATAGCAATTTGGTTTGGGTGTTATAATTTAATCATTGGACAAAACGAGTAGCGAGATAGGCTATTTTGAAGCGCTTCAAATTAAGACCCAGGTCCTGTTGTATGACAAAGTTGGGCACACACTATGGTGCATTTACGATGGTTCTTAGTGTTTTATTTTGGAATCTCTGCAATATTTCGATGTTGGATGTACTGGCAGATCCCCAAAGTTGGATGCCGTACGTCCATATGGGTTTTAGTATAGCCTTATAAACAAGAATTTTGCTCTCTATGGATAGCTGTGACTTCCTCCCAATCAGCCAGTTCATCTGTCTAAATTTTATACCAAGCTGCTTGCGTTTGTTGAAAATGTGTTTTTGCCATGTAAGTCTTCTATCGAGCCACAACCTAGGTATTTTGTGTCTTGAGCATGCGGTAAGATACAGTTGTTTAGTTTTACGGGTGGGCATGATTCCCTTCGCATTGTAAAAGTGACATGTGTCGATTTCACTTCAATGGCCTTCATTCTCCATTTCTTTAACCAAGCTTGGATTTTGTCGAGGATATTTTGTAGATTTTTTGAAGCAAGTGCAGGGTCGATATGGGATGCTAATATGGCCGTGTCGTCAGCAAACGTAGCCATTGTTGTTAATCTTGTTGTTGGAAAGTCTGCTGTGAACAGTGTAAAGAGTACCGGTCCCAGGACACTACCTTGTAGTACGCCAAAATTGACTGGATATAATGCAGTGTATTCGTCTTGGTACTTGACCTGGAAGTATCTATCCTTCAAGTAGGAATTTAGTAGCTGCCCGACTAGAAATTTGTTAGGGCATTCCCAAACATTATGTGGGCCTGATCAGGTTTCAGCATGGCATGACGTATTAGGCCATTTATTTGAGGCCCTGATCCGGCTTAGATCGGGGGAGCCCTATTAGGGCGGTCCATGACTGAACCTAATTGCTGCCAAATCTGGCAATCCTGATGTGGCCCTGATCTAAAACACCATATTGATCCCCGGTCCGATTTTAATATGGCAAGCTTTATCGAGCAGCCATGGCTATACCTGATTGCTGCCCGATTTGGCGTACCTGATGTGGCCCTGGTCCTGAACACCATATTAATCCCCGGTCCGGATTTAATCTGGCAAGCCTTGCCGGCCAGCCATGGCTATACCTGATTGCTGCCCTATTTGGCGTACCTGATGTGGCCCTGATCCTGAACACCATATTAATCCCCGGTCCCGGTCCGGATTTAATCTATTATTTCATTAATTCGACAGATGGTGTGCTGATTGTGAATTGCTTTGAATCTTTTATTTGACAGCATAGATTAAGGGAAACATTAAAAAAATAGTCATACTTACTTACAGGAATCAAAACGAAGATTCTTCCGAGGTGAGGCCTTCTCATTGCACTTAGGTTGGGCTGACCCTCGCAAATATCCCTAATGTGGATAATTCGGGCGTACTATTTTTGAGTGTCAGGACTGAGTTCTCACTCGCGAGGCAAGTGCGCCCAAAATTTACAATGTGCACATATAGCGAAGCTATCATTTCATTACATTCCAAACCAGGCCCTAATGTCCCGCCTGTCTCGCGCCAAAACGTCCCATCCCGCTTATGCTATGCAAACCCGGCTTTAACGTGGAAGCCTCTCCCGGCCCCTACTAGGTTTTCCCGATTTGGATCGGATCGTATTTTTGCGTTACAGTTCACATCCGGCCCATACCGGGTTTTCCCGACGTAAAACCTCTTATGCTATCCAAACCCGGCTCTAATGTGGAAGCCTGTCCCGGCCCCCACTAGGTTTTCCCGATTTGGATCGGATCGTGTTTCTGCGTTACAGTCCACATCCGGACCAGACCGGGATGCCTGATCAGTACCAGATCTGCCTAAGGGCAAACCACATCAGGGCCTTATTCCAACCCTAACAAATTTCTAGTCGGGTGATAGAACGGGTGAGGAAGAGTCTTCTTGAGTTTGTATCGTAGGCCATCATGCCATACTCTATCAAAAGCCTGGCTGATGTCTAAGAAAGCAGCGGAACAGAATCTTTTATGTTCCAGGTCGTTGCTGATTTTTTTTGACTACCCGGTGTACTTGTTCGATTGTGCTGTGTTTGTTTCGAAATCCAAACTGGTGATTTGGTATAAGTTTTCTTTCAACAGTTATTGTTAGTAGACGACGGAGAAAGAGTTTTTTAAATATTTTTAAGAGCACTGGCAGCAAGCTTATTGGTCTGTAAGATGTCACCTTTTGGGGCTCTTTTCCTGGTTTTGAAATCAAGATAATTTGAGCAATCTTCCATTGGATAGGGAAGTAATTTAGTTTTATGATTGCGTTATAAATAAATGTGATGAGCTTAATACATTTAGGTGTCAATTGCTTTATTACTTCGCCTGTTATTAGATCAAAACCAGGTGCTTTCTTTGGATTTATTTCTTTTGTAATGTTTTACTTCTTTTATTTTGAATTTCTTGATTGGTAGGTCCATCTGAAATGGTGCATCTAAGTAGCGATAGATTTCTGAGTCATCTGTTGTTTCTGTTGGGGGAAATGGTTTGAAGACTTCCTCAAGGTGTTCCCCGAAAGTTAGAGCCTTTTCCTTGTCGTTTCTTGCCCAGTGCCCGTTATGTTTCTTGATTGGTGGTATTGGCTGTTGTGGTCGTTTCATGTTTTTTGTTGCCTTCCATAAGGAGTAATCATTTGCTTTTGTCGCTGACAATTTACTAGCATAGTCGTTAAAGGATTGATTTTTAAGATTAAAAAGCATTGTTTTAAGGTTTTTAGCCTCTTTGTTAAATTTTTTCTTGTCCTCCATTGTTCTGGTTGTTTGCCATTGTTTGCGTGCTTTTTGCTTTTGAGCAGTTTTATGTTTTATTATTGTTGGAGTTGTTTCTTTCTTGAAGGTTTCATTACTATCAGGAGTGGCAAACCAAGCTGCGTTCTGGATAGCTTTTGTCAGATGTTCGACTGCATTTTCAATGTTGTCTTCTGATGTTAAAGGTATGTCCAAATGAATGTGTTCATCCAGTTGGATTTTGAAGGTATCCCAGTTGGTTTTACTACTGGATAGTGAAGGCTGCTTTGGCTTGCCAAGTATTTGTGAGTAAATCGTCAGTAAGAGTGGCGTATGATCAGATGATAGGTCGAGTGACGATTCCATCTTACACTGCTTCGTGTTTATGCCTTTAGTTACGAAGAAGTCAATCAGATCCGGTGTTCTGGTTTTATCGGTAGGCCAGTACGTTGGTTCACCTGTTGATAGGTACGACATATTGTTTAATCTGATTGCTTCTAGCAGTTCTTTTCCTTTGGTGGTTGTGAGCCTTGAGCCCCATTGAAGATGTTTGGCATTGAAGTCGCCTCCTGCAATGAATTTGTTACCCAATGTTTTGAAGAAGTCTCCATATTGTTTTTCCTTGTTGTTGTGTTTAGGTGGGCAATATATCGCTGAAACAGTCAAGTTGCCCAGCCTGTCTTCAACGACTATACTGATACCTTGAAGGTAGTTATGATGGAATTTGTCAAGTTCGTAGTGTTTAATATTTTTCCTTATGATGATTGCGGTTCCACCGTGAGCATTTCCATCTGGGTGTTGTGTGTTGTATATGGTATAGTTTGGTATTTTTAGATGACTTTTTGCGGTGAAGTGAGTCTCGGATACTAGCATCACATCTATTTTGTGCATCTCCAGAAATAATTTGAGTTCTTGTGCATGTTGGCACAAGCCGTTGGCGTTCCATGTGGATATTTTGAGTACATCAGCTATTAATTAATCTTGCTGACTAAGGTGGTCAGCAAGTTTAACATGGTGGACATTTGTTCCATAAGCTTCCTCATCATTTCTTTGAGCTCCTCCAAGTCATTCGGTTGTTGTACTATTTGTGGTTGTATCATTGGCTGTTGTGTGTTATTTATAGGGGTTTGAGTTTCAGTTGCATATTGATCAGGTGCCACTGTTTGTTCAGCATTGTTGTTGAAGGCACCTGTTTTATTTGTTTGCAGAACTCTGGTGATTGCTGTTCTTTCTCGTAGTGCCGGGTAAATTTGTTCTTGGAGTTGCTTGTGCACCAAGCATCCTCTGAAATTTGCTGGATGATCACCATTACAATTTACGCATTTAACCGCGTTATCTCTTTCTTTTCTTGGGCATTCATTTGACATATGGTTACATATGCACTTGACACACCGTGGGGGTTTGTGACAATAATTTTTGGTGTGCCCAAATCTTTGACATTTTACGCAATGCGGGATTTCTTGTTTTACGTGTGGGGCTTCAAATTTTACAATGGTGTTCATAAGTTTTGTAATTTTATATATTTCTTTATTATTATCGTTTTGTTGAATGTCGATGAAGAACATGTTCAAAGGATTTTTGTCAACTCTATTTTTTATGTTCCAAGTATTTACCACGGTATGTCCTAGTTCCTGTAGTTCCGTTTTAATTTGGTCCATATCGGTTGATGAGTGTAAGTTCTTTAGAACTACTCGGAAGTTTCTCTCTTCTTTGGGTTTGTAGGTATGAAAATCAGTTCCTTTTGCTTTCAATTCCCTAATGATGTTAATGTAGTGTTCCCCAGTAGTTGGTTGTATTTTAACTTGGTCATGCTGTAATGTTTTGATTGTGTAGCCATTTGTTTCTATTTTATTCAGTAGTTCGATGAGCGGTCTAATGTTTGATACACCATCTACAAAGACTGGCGGAGGTTTTGGTTCGGATGGATTGGAAATTTCTCTCACCTCATCATTGTCTCCGTCTTCAGGTAACTGTTGGTATCTATTTTGTGTTGCAAGAGGAGCGTTCAACCAGTAATCGCTCACCTTTTTCTGCTTGTAGATTCGTGTATTTTGCTCGGGGCTACGGATTCGCTTTCTGTTTTGGACTGTTTTCCAACCTTCTTGTTGACTTGATGGAGGTAACGGTGGAAAGCTTGGGGTATCTGTAGGCACATATTGATAAGAATTTCCAGCGTGATGTTGATTATAGTATGTCGCATTATGTGCCAATAGAGGCTGTAGCGGTGTAGGATGCTGTACGACCTGTAGATATTGACCCGGTTGTATGATTTGTGGAGGTGGTGGAAAACCTCGAGTTTAGGAGTTCTAGTCACTCATGATGGGTACGCCAGATTGATCATATTGAAGTGGAATCACAGTAACAAGTTTCTGTGCGTCTGATATGATTAATTTTGGAGGTTATAATGCTTGTAATCTCTTATGTGTTTGTTTTTCGCCTGAACTCTGTAATTTTTTTTGATCACGGATTTTGTAGTAATACGTTCACAACTCAATTCAAGTAACAAAACTCTCGCTTCAGCAATTTGTAACAATTTCACAGCTCATTCACTTTTGACGTTTTACCTTTGTCAAAATTATATTAAATAAATACAAAAATCGTAAAAGTGATATTTGCGAATATTGTATTGGCTTTTGCTATAACTTTAGCTTTGACGACCCCTAAGTATATAATATTCCGGGTAGAAAACCTGGATGTTTAGGTCCATTAAATAATATTAAAACTATTAATATTAAAAAATCGAGTTATTAAAAATTATAAAATCAATTAAATTATTTATTTAGCTCTCAGAGGATTATTTCCATTCGTCATCAGAATAAGGTTTAAAAAAATGTTCATTGTACAACTCAAAAACTGGGATCTCTAAACCCGCTCACTTTGGTAAAAATATCACTGAATTCTGCGTGCAGCTCCAAAACTGGAATAGTTAAGTCCATAGAACTGGAAGACCAGGATCTCTAAATCAGCTCACTTAACAAAATGTTTTTGAAGTCCACGCAATTCCAAAATCTGGACTTTTATGTTCACGGAATTTCGCTATAAATTATGAAATGCAATTTAAACAAACATTATTAGTTTGATGTTGTCAGATAGTTGTCAGTAAACTATGGTAGCCCCGCTTCTTAATAAGCCTTATTACAAATATTTACGTCGAGCGCACTTATCGGCAACAGAATGCAACAACGTTCTTACGTGAAAATCAAAACTTTACAATTATTTTTCCCTTGAGTTTTTTTTGTAAATAACTATTATTGCAGCAGAATTGTCGTGCTCGAACTAGCTTTTATTTTAAATTAAAAGTTACTGCTTTGGTTTTTATATTAAAAACAACCTAGTTTAGCCACACGAACAAATTAAATTTATTGAATAAGCAATTTGACCGCTAGCCGTTCCAGTACAACAAATATTTTTTAAATATATAAATTATTAACTCGTTGATATTAGATAATATTAAAACTTCAAAATATCGAGTTATTAATAAATTAAAAATAAAAAAATAATATACAGATATATTATTCTGATGACGAACGAAATAATCGTTTGAAAGCTAAATAAATCTTTTAATTAATTTTTAATTTATTAATAACTCGATATTTTGAAGTTTTAATTTTATCAAATATTTTTCAAACAACTAAAAGATCGCAATTCCGAAATTCAACAAAATTCTGTTAGAGATCGCCACGAACACTAATAACCGGATCAACCCGGCTATATAGGTATCCAAATGTGACTTACTAAAATTTCCTTTTCAATCTCCGATTACTCACTAAGGGCCAATTCCACCAGCTCTGATTAAATATTTTAATGTCGGTTAGTTGAAATTAATCACGATTAAATATAAAAGTGTGTCCCACCAGCTTTTTGATCATGATTAAATCAAGTTAATCAGCCCTTAAACTGATCAATCAATTTTGGCAGATTAGATAGGTAAGCTTAATTACGATTAAATGCTTTCGCATTTCTTTTAATGGAATTTTAGAAGCGACTATTTGTTATTACTTACAATAATCGTGTTTAAAAAAAATTTAAAAGAGCAAAAAAATCCGTTCTCTAATAATAACCAATAAGAACATGAAAACAATGTCACTTCAGGAAATTTAATGTACTACTTGGGACTTACATACAGAGTCGTGTAAAAGATATAAATTGCCATAAAAGTATACCAACATAAGCTTCACTAAACCACTACTATGCTACAACTATCACGTGATCAAAATCAACCAATCAAAATAGCATTTAGGAGCAAAAACCGGATATACACGAAGTTGATGCATTCAACTATAATCATTCGCGTTTTACATTACCGTTGGTGGCGCTACTGTCAACAACAACATTACGTCTTTCAGCAGTTTCAATAATTTCTTGTGGTGGCGTTTTGTTAATGTAAACAAAAGAAAATGTTTGTTTATGGTGTTTATGTTGGTACTTACTATACGTTAAAAACAAGTTTGAAATTATTCCGCGTAGTGGCGTTTTGTTAAGAGGGGCATTCTTTTCAGGGCCCTTTTAATTTAATCAACAGATGGCGCCTACTTAAATATTTTTAAAAAATAAGAGAAATTTGCTATATTTAAAATATAGCAAATTTGTTGAGATAATACTGTTCTATAAACAATATTCTTGATCTTAAGCTATTTTGAGTTCGTAATATTTATTTATAAAAGCACAATTCATAATTAAAGTTAAATTATCTTTTTTTGTAAGTGAGTGTGTTTTGACATACTCAATACGAACTCAAAATAGCTTAAGATCAAGAATATTGTTTATAGAATAGTATTATCTCAACGAATTTGCTATATTTTAAATATAGCAAATTCCTCTTATTTTATAAAAATATTTAAGTAGGCGCCATCTGTTGATTAAATTAAAAGGGCCCTGAAAAAAATGCCCTTCTTAATGTAAAATGCGAATAGATACAAAACGCTTGGTGAAACGCTTTGAAGTTACTGTTACTTAATATCAGTTAAATACTTGTTTAAATTTTTAACCATGATTACTTTATCAACAATTTAATCAAAGCTGGTAGAACCGGCACTAAGTAAACATGCTTTATAAATTCGGGGACTTAAACATCCACTTTACTCCGTGTTATTAAAAACTAAGATTATAATTTTAAATCTTAAAAGATATGAAATGATTTTAAATCTTGAGACACTTAAGTGAAAACATAACAATTGGTTTCTATAGCAACAATTCACTTTATGATAAAAGTAATCATCAAAGTGACAACTTGACAGTTGCCTAACCTATAATATGATATTAGTTACAGTTGTAGTTCCGGTAGTGAAAAAAATAGCGTATGTAACACAAGACTAATGTTTTTTTAGTTCATGTCGTGGTAATTTGCTCTCCGCTTTGTCTCGTGCATATAAACTACAAAATAAGTAAGACTAAAATTGCACTTAAGTTCTTTGAAGTAATATAATTAATTAATGCTATTATCTACTTATTTTCAATGGTGAAAGAACTTTGGTTAACTCAATTGGGCTTAATTGTAATTAAATAAAAACTTAGTAAAAATTTTTGTGGTTGGTATATACTTTTCTTCTTTTATATACCAGACGTTGGTCTAGCAAATCAAGCTGAAATGACCTAGCGGGTGCTCCTCGAACCGCTGTGTACGTTACTTCCGATTTCCGACGTTTGATATTTTTAAGAGGTCATTGCATTTCTTAAAGGAAGCATTTTCCGTTTTCTAGTCACCTACGTGAGGTTCAGGCTTCCAACTTTATCAGCCTTTTCTTGTGCTTATCATAATCAGTGGGAGAGAGTAGCACTTCTTTCTTGTTCGTCCACTTTACAATGTATTCTGCAGGAAAAAATACTCCAATGCAGTTTTAACCTTAATTAATATAAAACTATTGTGAAGTTTTTTTTAACATGTTTTTGAATGAAATAATTATAAAATAATTTAAAATGTCAGTGGTCGAAAATTTTTTTTATAAATTTCACCTTTTTTATGGAAATGCACTCCTTCATATCCTCTTAATCGATTTTTGAATTGATACTTTTATCTTGATGGCAAAAACTAATATAATAAATATATTGTTTAGAGAACTACATTATCTTTTCTTTTTATTTCAACTATTTTTTGTTGTAAGCGACATAATTTTAAATTGTTAAGTTATTAACTCGTGATAATAAATGAATGAGATATTTTAAAATTAATTTTATTTATAGCGTCTTTATTTTAAATATATTGTTGTTTTTTGATTTGTAGGTATATTGAACAATTCAAAAGTTTACCTAAAAAAACTTCCTTAATAGTCTTGGTAATAGTTTTAGCCACGGAGACTCCTGTAATTGATTTTATGATATTATATTTGAACCGCTACTTCTGAAGTGCCTATAGGTTTGCCTGATTTGGTATAATTCAGCCCTGGTCTTATATAAGATCTCCGTAAAGAATAATGGAATCGATCACTCATTTCTCTTATTTCTGACTCAAAATGTCCTCTATTCGAGTGTCCCTTTCAGCAGGACTGTGTAATATCAAAGAAAATACAAGACACTTTAAGGTGTTGACAAGTGAGATGATGATTTTACCCATGTAGATGGTTAAAAATACTTCGGGATCATATCCTATAGCATATTTCTGGAAACCGTCACTTAGTGTTAACTACTGATTAAATTAACTGTGGTTAGGACGCTATTAATCAACGGCTAATACTAACTGGAAATTAAAAAATATAATAAAAGATTTAATGAAGTAACAATTTTATTCTGGCCGTCTCGCTGGTCCTCTAGGTTGAGGGTTATACGTCGGGCTGGCTTCTTGTTGTAGGTAAAAAATGTAAAATGCTAAGAAGCCAAACGCAGCTTGGCGATGTTTTGGAATCGGAAGACGGCGTAGAAGGTCACAAAAGCCGAATAATACACAAGTGTTTACCATCATCGTTTGGAAAAGATCTCCATTATGCTTAAAATGTCCCTAATTTTGATCAATCATTTTAATAGTGTTTTTTAGTTACAGAAAGCCTGAAACTGAAGTACCTGTAAATAAACCAGAAGTTCAATCGACTACAATAACGACTACTTCTATAAAACCAGAGATCCAACCAACTCTCACTACGAATCCACCAACTGCAGGTAAGGTCCTAATTTTCTGGTTCGAATTTTCTGTTCGAAATTTCACTTTTTTTTTCGATAAATATGGAAGGAAAGTTGGAAAATCACTGTGTACAAATTAAACCCTTGCAAAATTGATTTGTTTGGAAGTCATCCAAAAAAATGTATTAAAGTGGTTTTTGCTTGTTTTGTCATGTATGACTTTTTCATTGCCAAAGCATAACAAAGATGATGCGCTGATTTTAGAGAGTTTTAAGAGCATCAATACTTAACGAAGCATAAATAATATGAAAACATTTAAAATTTTACGGAAGTTTGTTTTGGAAGCGTGAAACTTTGACAAACCAAAAGTTAGTAGTCCAAATCAGTCACAGTTCTGGTACAGAATCACGAATCACGATCTGTTCTTTTCTCCATAATTGAGCTCGATCTATTTGGGAAAACAAACTCAGAAACTGTGAAATATTTTATTTCGTTCAAAATATTTACAAGTTATGTAAGCGGATGTCTTACATGCTTAAGTAAACATTTTAGTAAAAATTCACACATACTTACATAGATTTACATGTATATCTTGAGCAAATTAGGTTGTGCGTGTCTTATATAATAATATGAGTAATAAGTACTACATATAGGAGGTACATAATTGAGTTATATCATATTATAAAAAATAATCTTTTAATTAGAACTTTCTTTAATTGGGAAATCAGTTTCACTTTTGTAATAATTGTAATAAGATATTTGTGTAGGGTCATGTAGTAATAAATTACTGCATTTAGTAATAATAGGCTTGAACCGTGATAAGCTGAAATTATTGCTAGGTACCCACTCAAAATTAATATACAGGGTGATTCAAAAAAGAACATCAATATTACGTAAAAAATAAATTATACTCCACTACTTTTATTGTTCGTATGGGCATAGTATTTCCGTCATTTCAAAAATTACCATGATAAAATGAAAAGGTAGCGCGTATAAAACTGTTATTTATTAATCATTCAAACGTGAACTGTTTAATTCACTTTAGAGAAAAAAAAATAAAACAACAATGTCGACAATAACATTAAAGCTGGTGTTTCAGTAATTAATTGCTTTCCTGCTTTAAAAATGCGCAGTAAATTTAATTTTATGCAGAAAATTACAACAGTTACAATGTTGATGTAAATCTTATTGTTTTATTAAATCAAAAAAATAAAAGAAAATTATTTACGCGAATAAAGGTTCCATTATCTCCTAGGTATTTTTTGCAAAAAAGTTGCGTTTCAAGTACTAGTAAAAAAAGTTTCCATGGTTTCCTTGCTTACTTTTCTTGCAACAAATAATAAAATTGTGCGTGTGGGGTATAATTTATCTAAATTTTTAGATAACAAAAAATGTAAAATACAATTTATTATACTTAAAAATTTTTTTGAAATTAAGATAAAATTATGTTGTAAATATATCAGAGGGTTGTTAAAATGCCAAAAAATTTAATCAAGTTTTACCTTATTAGTCCCATGTGAAAATGTGGAATGAAGATGCTTAAAATTCAGTTTTCCATTGGTGGTATGTTCAAATAATGGGGTCCTCTTCAATTTATAAGCCATAGCGAACAATAAACAATTACAAAAAAACACCGGTTATTTATGAACTATCAAATCTGAACCGCGGTTCGTTACAAATCGCGCACTGAAGACTCCGCAAATAGTGAACTCGAGGCAGGTCGAGGAATTTCAATTTTGTTAGTAGGAGAGTCAAGTGGACTGTAGATTAATTTACTTTGATTAAATAGTAGAAGATAAATTTTCCGATAGCATTAAATTGCAACATATGACTTGCAAATAAAATTATTAATAAAAATTATTATCGCTCCGATTTCCTCATTATTACGCCAACCTGATTTCGAAAATTTGAATTATGATCGATTTGAAAAGAGTTTTTATTCTTAAATTTTAACCATTTAAGCGGTCTAATTTAATTATTTTAAATTAACTGAAAATGAGAAACGTTTTTTTACGGTAAATATTGTGAAAACCGCAACAAATACACGAAAAAATTACTTACAGACAATTTTAAGGGAAATTACATTTTGTACAGAAAAGTCCGCGACAGCATTTATGGCGCACACCACACGAAACCGATTGAGCAACCTTTTGCAAATATTAATCGATTTATCGGTTATTTATCGATTTTTATAAAAATTTACACAATAAAGTTTTAAGTTATATAAAAAGAAAACAAAATTATAAAAACTCTTTTGATTACACCCGTAGCTAATTTTTGGGCTACACAACCAAATCTTTACAATTTTCAAAATTTTTAAATTAATGTGGTAGTAATAGTATATTATACACCAAGGGAGTAAAGTGTTACTTTTCGTCATGAGGGTAAAGGTTTTTACCCGAGACGCAGTCGAGGGGAAAATTTAGCCAAAGGACGAAAAGTCACTTTACTCTCGAGCGCGAATATACTATTTTTTGTCTTTTCGAAAGCCAATTACGAAATTAAAAGCAAGGACAATCAAACTTTCCTAACTCGAACGTTCTAGATTCTAGAACGATTTAAAATAAAATTTATGTTTTTAAAAATACAAAGCTGTTTACAAAAAAGGGTCTAATACCTGACCTTCCCTAAAAATAACTATAAATCTTGGCTATTAATTATGTTCTAAAGTGTTCAACACTTTATTGCCTACCCCAGATGTGGTAGTTTGCGTAACATGATATCATTGCCAAAGTACCGTATGCATTGTTGGAATCTTAGACGTAGTAATAAGGGACTTATTACTTAGAGAAGTTTACTTATGACTTAGGGAAGAGGGACTTTTCGTCCCTCTGTTTTACTTTTTGTCCCGCAACTTTACTTTTCGTCCCGCTCCTAAGAAAAGTGGCACTTTGATCCCACAAAAGTGGAAGTAAAGTGACCGCTTTACTCCCGGAAAGACAAAAAGTAGTTTATACCGCGAAGGCCGTTATCAATCTTTTTTTGAAATTTACAAAGCAAATGTTTTGATAAAACTAGAATTTTTGAGACTATTTTGATTATGCCCGTAGCTATACTTTAGGCTACACAGGTAAATAAAGATTCAATTTTCAGATTTTTTTTAACATTGGCCTAACAATTGTAGGGTATAAAACAAGATTTGTACATGTAAATAATGTAAGGGGGGTTGTTAACTTCAACAGAAGGAAAACGGGCGAACTGAAAAGGCAGTCTTTAAGGGTGTGCTCTGCTGGATGGTCCAGTTAGGTAGACGATTGGAATGGTCAAATCTTGTAACGAGTAATTAATAAAATTTGTTTCGATGTGTATATTTTATTAATTCGAATTAACGAGGTTACTTGTAGGTGACGGTGCCCCTATATGGATTTCGCACTTTTAACAATTATGTGTAAACGATTTAACGATGTATTGTGTTCGGTGTGTAAATAAATATTAATAAGTACATTCTAAGTTGATCATGTAGTTAATCCAATTAACCACACAATAAAGATGGAAAGTATAAATTTAATGCTGCAAACCGTAACGGTTCTTTTTTAATTTACGCAGTAAATTTTTGATGATAAGCAAATTTTTCATACTCTTGGTTATTCTCGCAAATTGAAAGAATTTACTGTGCAACATCGATAATAATTTTTCGTTAAATTTTAAAAACAAACCGCATAATCAAAATAATCTCAAAAATTTTGTTTTTTATTAATGAATTTACCTACTGTTTAAATTTAAAAAAGATAAATTAATACCTACTTTTTAACTACATTAAAATTCATACAAACTGAAAATTAATTTTTGATTTGGTTGTACGGTCTAAAAAAATGTAACTACGTGCGTGATCAAAATAATAGAAAAAATTTTGCTTTTTATCAACAAATTTACTGTGCAAAAATATTAAAAAAATTGATAACGACCCTCAGTGTTAAATTAATACTTTTAGCTTTGCGGGTGACCCGGGAGTAGCTCGCTAATCCAGACCGCGACTTTGATAATTTTTACTTGACAGAATAATAGAAAATGGTCCAAAAAAGAATAATAAAACAAAAAATTTCTGGATCATTGCAAATAGAGCTTATGTTCTCAAAAAAACTAAAATTTTACAGAAAATGCCATTTAACGATATTTTATTGGCTGTAAAAATAAAGTTAGCCTTGCCTACCTCAAACGTACGGAAGCAGAACGTGTTACACTAAGTAGACGACAGCAGGCAGTTGTTCTGTAGTGGCTCCTGTTTCGTGAAACATGGGAAATTCATCGTTACTTTTTCTAAGATAGACCCAAAATTTGCCCTACGCTCCGATCCTTTTTGCTTTGGACGGAATAACGCTGTACTAACTAATGATATCCCTTAGACCGGCCGTACTTGGCAAAGTGTGCTACTAGAAAAAGATAAAACTTTCTTTTTTTGTCAAATTTAAACGAATAATACCCCCTAAACAGTGAAATTTGCTTGATGTTAACTAAATGTCGGTGTGGGTATACGACTACAGCTGTTGCGTTGGTCCTCACAGCACAGCATCTCTTCATTTACAGAGTATTGTAGAAACGGAGCTTCCATTACCTCTTTCAACTCTTTAGAACATCGCTGGTATGGTTTGTGAGTATGAATATACTTAAGCAAGCGTAGAACTTCATCGTAGGGATAAAGTCAAGTATTGACACGCGATAAGCAGTAAATCTGTAAAAAAATTATCTGAAAAAGGGGCTTCATTCAAGATCAAAATTAGGGATATCTAAATCCGGTTGCCCAGCGTGGTGAGTTATGGGCAAAACCCCCTTTCCCCCACTTGAGGGGAGTCTAAAAGAGAGGCCTACATCCAACAGTGGATAGAGAAAGGTTGAAAAAAAGAAATCCGGTCTAGGAATTTTATCAGTAGTTTTAATTGTTAATGCCCAATGCTTGGTTCAAGTCCTGACGGGGTAAGAATTTTATTTTGATGAAACCATCGAAGTTATCTGCCAGGAAAACCCTTCTCAAAATTAAAGTAGTAAACGCTTTTTGTGACTTAATCACATACATACGCAGGATTGGAGTTGTAGTAAAATGAATAAAAAAACCACTTCTTTGAACATTTTCAGATTGTATTTCAGATTGTAAGCAAATCTTTTTTTTTATCAAGTTTTGAAATTGTATTTAAAAGAAAACCTTTGAAAGGGTCTACATCCGCCTAATTACCTACATAATGCTCGTGGGCTGATGCATAAAGATGTGACCCAAAAAAGTAACTACATACATAGATTACGCATTTTAAGTGTATGTTTTTGTTTGTATTACAAATACATAATTATGTCGTTTTCAACAAATGAGTCATACAAACTGTTAAATCTGTAGATATAGCCTTAGGCAGTGGGTCAAAAAGTACACCTGAATTAAATTAAATTCCGCTATACAACTTAAAAGTTGATCGCATAATTGTTATGTTGATCATGGCCACTATAATTTTTTTGTGTTCGGAAGTTAGACATTTAAAAAAAATTAGAGTAGATTGGATAGCGGTGACTGTTGACGATTGAAAGAAGATGTTGAGTTCAATCGCTCAGTTACCATTTTAAATCTGATTTCCTTTTAAAATTTTTAGCTTCGAAATGTAGCAGATATCAGTTTCAATGCAGAGTGACGTTGGAGTGCATAGCAATTTACAACGCATGCGATGGAATTCCACAATGCATCGATGGAAGCGACGAGGCGCGAGAATTAGGATGCCCCGAAAGTAGCACCACCCAGGTAGCTCCTCCTCGCCAAAATCCAGCATACGATGATGTTCCACTACTTCAAGTGAGTACCAACACCGTAGCTATCTAAAACCACTTATTGTTAACTTTTTAGAATCGCCTCGTAATTCCACAATTTCCTAATGCAGAGAATCAGAAAGTATATCAAGCAACATTGCAACAACCCCATCCGCAAAATTTAAATTTGCAAAGACCTGATACGGACTTTATCAGACCTGAAAATAGAAATGGATTTGTTCAACCTGCTCCACCCGCGTATAACGAACCATCGGGTTCCATTTACGCTGCTCAAAATCAACCACAAGTTCCAGTAAATTGGGCACCACAACATAATCAGATAAATCAAATGCCTCAACAATATCAGCAATACGATGGTAAGCGTTTTTGATTGGATAAATACACAATAGTTTAAAAAGTCTAATTAGTTGTTGTATCATTGTGCAGTGAAGAGAAAATCTAATTTACTAACTTTCAATTATTACCAAATTTAACTTTACTGCATAAAGAGAATTTCTAAGCGTGAGAATGACATTTTGATTCACACCAAAAAACACAACTTTTCATTGTTTTATAATACTTGATTGTATTTTAGATCGCAACAGTCACATATTTAACCACAAAGAGAATGGTCTCCAAGTATCGGAAGGACAAGGCATCAGGTATAATAATCATAAAGGAGCCATGCAAACTCTGCATCGAGCTCTCGGATATTCCAGTGCAGGGTGAGATGGGCTACTGAAGTATAGAATAGCGTTAAGGTGTTGCTATAGCAAAAAGTTTTCTTTCGCCACGTTCATTTGAATTATTTAAACAAAAAATAAATAAGTTTTCCGTAACTGCGTGGGCTCGGCGATGGTTGCTGGGAATGCTGGATTTGGTTTTCGAGAAGAGGGAGGATATATTTTGGAACAGATAGGAAAATTATAAACTTTTGGTTATTACTTTATAATGTCTTGATTTACCGTGCTGATGTTACTACAAAGAATTTTATTTTCAATCATAAAAATAAACTTCTGTAAAATAAGTATCAAATGACGATGCGACAGATTTCTTACTTCAAATGCAACACCAAATAGCACAAGCATCTCTGCACGTACCTAGTGAACATCTGTACAGCATCTTTTTGAATGCACCTTATACTATTTAGTACACTAATTTTAGAATAGGAAAATTAAATCACAAAATTTTTTAATTAGTGCTTGAAACTTTCTAAAAATGAAGATTTTTTTTAGAAAATGTGCATGTAAATGCATTTTAATGACAGAAATATTTTACTTTTGGCTAAACTTTGGCATCTTTCTTTAGGAAAAAGTGCATATTATAGGCAATATTTTAATCTGGGACTTGCGTCATGGACTGACGAGCAGAAGTCGTGGCAAAGCGGAGACTTTCTCCTCATTGGAAGTGATGGCGCTAGGAGAAAAGTGGCTTGGGAAACTGTCCAAAAACAGAAATTTTTAGTTTTAACGCAGTTGACTATAACATTTCCTAAAAATTCGCCTACGGCGTTTTTTTTTATTTTCATGGCCTATAGTCTTTTACTATTGTTTTAGTAAATTTTGTTACTATTAGGCCTCTAATTCGGGTCCATTGCACTACCTCCGATTTTCAGCTCCACATTGATCCGTTTCACATTTGAAGCCATTCCAATTGTAGAATAAACTCTAGGATCTTGGCAGGCTGAATGTCGCTGATTATGGTCATGTTGTAAGAAAAGCTTCCCTCTGAGTCTCACCCTTAATGAGAGAGTTGTTCGGAATCAATCATATGTCTAAACCCTATTTCATAGTAACCTAAGATTTCCATGACGCAAGTTCAAGGTTGGAAGATTATAATTACATACCTACAGTAACAACGGCATTAGCTTTTAATACTAACATTTCGTCGTATTTCTTAATGTTTAATATATAAAATTTTAACCACTCAGCGCTCTTTAAGAAAAGTATAGCAGAATAACTTGGCATTTCTGTCATATTCTGAACAATAATTTAATTTGTAATTAAGGCGTTCGGTTATGTGATCCATTTTTAAGATAGATGCTATATCTCCATCACCACTCATGTGGTGGTGTGTCCTCAGATTCTAAATTAAATGGAAAGTAGCAGCTAAAGTATTAATTTCAATTATTACCTTAATGAATGATCGGTTTCGGTTGTTAATTTTCACATTAAATAAGTGAACTTTTTGTAATGAGTCTTGGATAACATGACCAAATCCCTTAACAACTTTAATTTATGATTTAAAAAACACTTAAGTAATACGATATATTGTAAATAATAAAAAAAATCAAAAACTCAAAATTAGGGAACAAAAACTTATAAAGAATGTCTATTTTTTAGTCAAACTCCTTACGGAGAAGGAGATGTACCCGAGAATTTAAAGTATGTTAATTATCTTAACGAAATCTACAGACTCCAACCACATTCAAGAGATCAGGACAAGTGGATAAAAAATAGTCAGGGTGAGTTTTAAATATTTGTAATATTCTAATGTACCCTATATTTGTCAGTCTCGACTACTTGTAAAGTAACCAATCTTAGAATAGTTTTAACAAAAGTGGTCCAGATTCGGCATAGTCTTTCTACTTACTTATACATACAACGCTATTTCAGCCTTATATTTCCAGCCCATGTTACAATTTGCTTTTCAAATCCTTTACTTTTATCTCTCATTCATCGATCTGTATTTCATCACATTTTCCTAGCAACAAAACTTTTATAACCCTTTAAGTCCTCAAAAAACTATACAAAGTATAAAATTGCAGATGATTCTATACACAGAAATCCATTCGTGTCAACTACCAATCAAAATACAAAAGCCAATTGGATGCAGAACCAACCACAAGGTAATTTTATTTTTAAATCACGGAATCGAATAATTGTAGTTAAATTTCAGTGATAGAAGATAACGAAAGAAACCAAAACTACAAAATTTCCGTACATAATGAAGAAAATGGAAGTTCTGGCACAGGTTAAACAAACGGATAAGCTCACGTTTCAGTTTTCTGACTGATTTTTTTAGTTTTAGATACCACGGATCACGAACATGAAAAGATGGCTCACGAACTGAAACATTCCAAGGAACTTATGGATAACGGAAATACTGATAAAATTATTAAAATAACTAAAATAAACAAACATATCAGTCAAGAAAGCATTAAAGGAAGTCAATATAAGATAGAAGAAGTTGTGGAATTACAAGATGGAATTGCGCAAACTCCTGGGGGTGCTATTTTATCATTAACTTTAGGTAACATAGCCTCAAAGGGTATTCCTAATAAACTAGTAAAAAGTGAATTTGTTTCGTTCTTCACACGGTGCTTGATTTTAAAACGTTTCATACGCTTATTGGGTTATATTACATATTGGCGCCCAACGTGGGGCACCCATTTTTAACTAACGGAATTTTTTACTTTCCAGGTCTCATTATAACTTGCGTGATGGCGTTACTGATTGGCTGTCGTTTAAGAATGGTGCGAAGACGAATGAGAAGAGGAGGAAAATCGTATGCTCACGATGCGGATTATTTAGTTAACGGAATGTATTTGTAACTTGAAAAATATAATCATTAGTCAAGAGATTGCTAATAGACAACTTAATAAAAAAAATTATTCGTAAAAATTACAAAATATTTAAAAAATGTATGCGAATATTAGAATTAGTTAAAAACGTTTATAAAATTTTTTTAATAATAGAAATTTAAATCAAAAATGAATAATTAGGTTTTAGACGAAAGGGCACTTTTATAACTTGATAATGATTCTAAATTATAATAGATTTATGTTACTGTTTTGTGGTTGACTTGTAAAACGGCTCTAACTTTATTTTCAGAAAATAAAAGTCATTTTTACAAAAATTAGCATTGTGCATTTTCTATTTGGACACAATAGGGTAATCCCGTGTAAAAAGATTTTCCTTTTATGCTGTAATTTTTGTTTACTTACCTCTCATTATAATGACAACTGTCAAGAAGTGTACAGCAGAATTGGCTCTTTTGAATGTTCAAATTTAACCGTTAGTAATAGCATAGCATTTAAATATTGATAAATTCATGGTTTTTGTTTCTAATTAACCAAATTTTGCTTTTGCTACTCTTCAAAAAACTGAAAATTAATGATCATTAATTAATCATAAGTTTTCCTTTTAATAAGACAAACACGAACCAAATTGAATTTACCCATTTAAAAAACCACGAAAAATGAAAATTAGAATTCGGGGATTCCCAAACTCTAATTTTCAATTTACACAATATTTCAATGACCAATGATTAAATTCTGAATCGTGTTTGAATAATCAACCAAATTACGCATATTATTTATTCGTAATTATAATTTAAACATTTAATTTCAGGAAATTTGTACTTTTATAATACAAAATTATGTGATATGACACTCTGTAACACTTTATTAGTAAAAAATTCTCTTAATTTCTTTGGAATGACATGTTACCCACAAAATAATTATAAATTCAACAATATCTGCATTGTTAATAATAATTTACTACACAGTGCTCAGTTTTTCGGTAATAATATCACACATACTAACATTTAAATACAAGCAAAACGACGTTTCCTTATTCATTCATTCAAAATATTGCTTTTTATAGCCATGCAGTTAAAATAATTTATTAAAATTGGATCGGAAAAGTTTTACGTATGTAACAGAGTAACCTCTGTAAGCCACAAGCAAATTACTAATAAATTAAAAAGCAAAATTGTGTAAAATAACTTTAATCTGACTTGTTAAGAAAACGAACACACAAATATTAAATTACTTTCCAATTCTTTGGCGAAATTTTGACACTATGTGGCAAAAAATATTAAAATATTGCACTATTAAAAAGTACATCCTGAGCACAGTGTTATTATAAAACATTTCATTAAACAACAAACTTATTAATCAGGTATACGATGATAAAATTATTAATTATACTACCTAACAATAATCTTAACGAAGCCTTACAGTTAGTTTTGAGATTAAAATTTACAAAAAGGCACAATTCTAGATTAAACAGAACTACTTGCAGAGTTGTATTGGGTTAGAATATGACACTGTTTTTCCAGTCTTTGTACATTGGCTACTAAATAAGAATTTTCGACGTATAAATCTTTAACAAGCATATCTGTGCGTCCCAGTCTTTCCAGCTGTTCGTTGCATATTCTCATTTGATATTCAAGCTTTTCTTGATTATTTTTAAGTAAGAATTGTAGTTCTGCCTTTTCACCACGATGTTGCTGCCAGCAATCTAAAAATATTCAAAATATTGAAAACTTTTATTTTTTCATGTCCATGAAATTAGCCCCCAATTTCAAAATTCGCTTGCAAAATTGACTAGACACTTGAAGGTGTAACAAAAATTGGTGTCCGACATGGGGCACTATCTGACTAAAAAAAATGGTTTTTTTTTAAAGATGGGCCAAGTTAACGGACACTTGTTTTGTTTTTAAAAGTTGGAAAAAATTAAAAAGTACTTACGTTGTAACATTTGTTCTGCATGGTAGTGCTGCTGCTTTAAAACAACTTGCAAGTGCCGACACCGTTGTTCTAAGTGATGTAAACGTCCATTTAAATTGTGAAGGACTGTAACCGGAAGTGATATTTTTTGTTCACCATTATTTGTCCTGCAGCCTTCACCACTGGGGTTCCATTTGAAGGACGAATTACAATTTTGCCCATTTGAAGCGTTGTCTACAGTTTTAGGCATCCTTTGGACTTTATAATTTTTTTCGTGTTTACGCGTGCGCTTAGGTCTAGTAGGTGTCGTATTATCCAAGGACGCCGATTCTAATGAAGAATACGATTGTGATGGTTTGTTGAAAAACGAACAATTTGGTTCTAAACTTGACGGACTAGAATTTGATAAATGCGTCTGAATACTTTTATTCCATACCGCATCGGAATGATCCATCGCATCTTGCTGCTTCTCAGACTGATTGTTCTTCCAATTGAACGGCATTGTATCAGAAGAAAACAAATTTGTCGATTCTACCACGCAATTTGACAAGTTGCTCAACTTATTTTCCAAACTGTTAAATTCAAAAGAGTTGGAAGTTTGAGTTCCAAATTCCGTGGTAGGTCTTGGTTGAATTGTTTCCAATTTCTCTTTTAAATCAACAACTTCGTTTGATTTTTCTTCGATTTGGAATTCCATTTGTTCTTTGTAGTCCTCAAATTCTTGCTCCAAATCGTTAAACTGTTTCTCTAAATTGAACGACTCATCGATAGTCGGTAATCTGGAATCGATTTCGTTTTGACTAACAAATTGCGCATCGTACTCGGCAATTTTACTTATCAGTTCTGTTAATTTTTCACCACTCTGGCTTTGTTCCAATTCGAACATCTGTCGTTCGTCGTCCAATTTGGACGACCAGTAATCTTCGCATTTTTCGTATTCGGTTCGCAATAATTCGATGCAACTTTCCAGTTCCGCGCACTTATTTACCAAAGTTTCATTTTCTTTAACGTACTTTTCGATTTGTTCGTCTAAATTTAAATCAACAAAATCGGTCTCGGTGCTTGCGTCGCAACAGTTCTTTTTAATATTTTCGGACACAACTTCGGACAATTTTTCGTTGAGGTTTTTAACCAAATTGAGCGATTCGCAGCTGCAAATTTTATCGTCCATCGACAAAAATTTATTTAAGTCGGTTTGCACAGCCAAAAGAACGTTCTGCAGGTCGACGCAGTGCTTTGACAGCTTTTGTATCTTCATATCGACGGAAACACTATCGCTGTCCTATTTAAATATTAAGCAATCAATTTTTTTTAACCTACTAAAGTTATAGATTAGGTTAACAAAGTAACTTCTCCATAATTCACAAAAAAAAATTAAAAACTGTGAAAAAATATTTATTGGGTGCAAAATTTCAAAAAATTACAAACAAACATAAAAATTATGGAGAAGCTAAAAGAATGATAGCACTAAGAGCACACAAAAAAATAATACTGATCGCGGATCACAAGAGACAAATTTTTCTTATCACAACTTCAAAAATAAGTGAGCAGCACCTTGGTGAAATTCTTTAGCTTCTCCAATAACAATTTGGCAAAAATGCAATATTACACAAAATAATAAATAAAATAAATAGAAAGCTCATAGTGCAACCATTCCAATAAAAACGTTAAAATTTTAAACAGATAACACGCGACGATAAGTTAAAAAATCAAACCTGATAATAACTCTTGTACTGGTCACTTACCGAGGTGCAATCAAAATTTTGGGAAGGTACAGGAATGTTGTGCTTCTTAAGTAGATCCTCCAAGTGCGCGATTTTGGTTTGCAGCCGATTAACTTCTTCGTTGTCGTTGGTTGAAATTGAAAGAGAAGAATCTACCGCATCCAATTCGGTTTCAAATCCACTTTCACTTGAAGTTACAGGAAATTCCAAATTCTCCGACTTGGTTTTATGGCATCTGCGAACTTTGCCCAAACGCGGACTGGAATCGCCTGCAAAAATTACCAAAAAATTTGTTTACTAAATCTGGACACACAGGTTTGACTACAAATTGCGCAGTTACAAAAAAGCAAAAGTGTTTTACCCAACTGAGATTGCCAAAAACAAACAGTTTTGATTGCACGTTTCAAACAATAAATTTACAGTTTCGCCGTACAAGTAATGTCTTTGAAGATAATTACGTTTAATGTGACACTTCTTGAACGCACTTTCATTGAATAACTAACACAACCCACATTTTGTTTCTATTTAGGAGCGCCTAAAAAGGCGTAAGAAGTGGTCATTGTAAGATAAATTTATAAATGTGTAGGTAGATCGATTAATTTATTTACCTGTTTTATTATTCCTCATACATATTTATTGTTAAAAGTTGTTTCTTGTATTGAATAGTTTGAATTATCGTTTAGGAGATGATTCCACATTGTAAACCATTAGAATTTCAATAACCTGAACTGTCTAAGAACAACTATTGTTACACAAGGTTACATAAAAACACGACTGAAGAATTTCAACTCAAACGTATGAGAAAGCGTAATTTTATTATGCATAAAGCATCATCAGAATTACAACAATTAGAAAATTTAAATTATTATCATAATAATAATTAAGTACTACTGCAGATTTTATAAAATAATTATTAATTTATGTAAACCTAAAACAGTAAAAATGCAATATAATTTAATAGAAATCATGAATTTGTTGCAATTTTAATTCCGGTTTGGACTTTTTAATTAAAAATCGGAACGCAAGTAATTTACGGTATTTAGTGAAATTTTTTTTTTATTTGTTGCAAAAAAATCTAGATGTGCAAGCAAATTAAATTCACAATAAAAAGAAAAGAATTTGCCATGAAACAATCAACTTTGAACTTTACACAATTAAAATAATTAAATTTTAATTAAAAAAAAAAAAATTAAAAATCGGAACGCAAATAACTAACTTACGGTATTTAGTAAATTTTTTTATTATTTGTTGCAAAAAGATAAGGTCGAAATGTGGAAGCAAATCAAATTCACAATAAAAAATGAATTTACCATGAAACAACAAACTTTGAACTTTACATAATATAAAATAATTAAATTTTAATTATTTAATAAAAACCAAAAAAAGCCTTTCCCATTTAACAGGTTCAACCACCCAACAAATTTTGATGCAAAAATTTGGAAATTTAATCTACACTTTTATCGAAAAAAACTTCATTTAATGTTATTGACAATTTTAGATTTAATATTTTCTCATTTTAGTTTTACTTTCATAAAAATAATTACCGAAATTGGAAGGTGATCATCTGTAGGTTCCCCTTGTTAAGAGTAACGTGGCCGAAAAAAATCAATTAAAATTTATGTTACTTACAGCACATAACTTATAAATTCAACAAGAAAATTGAAAATCCGGATTATAAAAGTTCAATTTTTAATGAGCTGCTTGATTTTCAAAATTGTGTAACATTCCTAACGTTAGTTTAGACCCAACGTAAGTTGTCCAATTTAATTATTAGCAACTCTTTGTAATTAATTTTAAGAGTTAAAATTAGCGTTAGGTGCAGTTAAATTTAGTATTATTCTGATTTTATAATATTATAACGTTATTTTTTGCATCCTTTGCGTTAATTGTTTAACGATAAACTTTGCCTTACACTCCTTAAAATTTGGATTTTATCAGCTGTGCAAAATATTTAACGGATTTGAAAGAAACCAAATTGTAACCTCTGTTAATGGGAGTAATACTTCCAACTTCCACTATTTTTTTTGAAATTAGTTGACCAGATTTAGCTACTTCCGTTGTCCTTGTTAACGGCATTATTATGTATAATACATAATCGAAAACTACAATATAATTTTGTGGGAAACAATAACCGTGAGAAGAGGAAGAAGTACCAAAAATTTTAAAAATTTTTGTTGGTTTTTGCATAGAAAGTAAAGCTCACTTTACCTGATGCAGTGTTTATATGCATCGGCATAATTTTCATATTTTTTTGTTTCCCACGATTTTAATTAAAATAAAAACATATTATTATGCATATTTAAAGGTTTTCTGACTTCCTAGTAATAATAAATTATATTATTCGTTTTAGAAATTCAAGACAAATCCGTATACAGCGAAAAAAAATTAGAATAAAATCGAAGAAAAAGCAAACTTTTTTCAAAAACACTAGCAAAAGTTAAAAATAAAGTTCTGAAAAAGAATACAAACAAAAAACGCAGTGCGATGAATTCTGTAAACAAAACTAGTAACGAGTGATCGTATACTGGCACAAATAAATGCAACAGTTTATCTGTGCTATTTCTAACGGAAGCTGTGCTATGCAGTCTGTACATATTGGTGCAATATGTCACTGGTATTTTGAACTCTTGCGACCTCTTTTAGCGTGTACATACTATCTCGAAGTGAAAACAAACCATCAACAACAAAGTCTAACCAAATTTCTTTAGACCATTTAAACTTATAGACACGGCTGCATTTTCAAGCCATGAAGCAAACATAAATGACGTCACACGTGAGTTACATCCTAAGATAAACCTGTATAATAAAATAGTTTATTTTAGTTCACCAATAACATAAATTTAAACAATCCCACCCGTGACGTCACATATTTTACTTCAGTTTGTATTAATTTACAATTAATTGCAAATTGCAACCTGAGAGATGAAAGAAAACTTTTAACAATGAAGTAAGATCGATCCGGTGATCCCCACAGATATAATTAACTATTTCGTGACTAATGTAGAAAATAATTCATTTTTTGTAAAAAAAAAAGATTGGCGAAGGTGTCATGGTTTGGGGATGTATAAAAATTTGATTTTGTATTTTTCATATTTTTTTTAAATTTGTATCTAAAACAATAAATTAACCTCATATTGGTCTAGAAATAACTAACAAAAACAAAATATTTCAACCACATAATGGATCCTTGCATACATGAAGATTTACTTTGACATGATTTCTTGACGATGACATTTAACTGTTAAAGTTCTTCGAATTTAAACACTTTAGAGTCTAGAAAGCCTATAAAGAAAGCTTTCGCGGTTTGTTAATGCGTTGGTAGGCAATTTGGTAATAAAATTAACTTTATAGTCTGTGACCTATTATTTGAATTTATATTATTATTTCTGGATAAAACTTTTGACTGTTTACAGATTTTTCTGATGGTGCTTTGTAAAAACTGTTATCTACAATATAGATAAATAATGTTGATATTTTCAACAATAAATTTGTAAATATATGATTAAAAAATATCCTAAAAATCACCTATTTTAAGACGAACTAGGTTGTGTAAATTTTGCTAAACGGATTACCTACTATGAAATTTGAGACATCTTAAAACATAATTCTTTTTCTTAAAAAATAATATAATACAAAAAATTACAGGCAAATTTCCATTACAAGCGAGTCCATAGTAGTGTAAGTGGATTATACAGACAAAGTTAAGTATCTGGAAATAATACTGGGCAAAAAGCTGAACTGGGGAAAACACTTACAAAATGAAGTGAATTCCCCAGAATCACCCTCTGGCTCTATGCCGCGGTTATCAGAACCATGCTATGTTACTGTATCCTTGTATGATGGTCCAGAACCAAACAAGTAACAACAGCTCATCCTTGCAGCAAATTCAGAAATCAATCTGTATGGCTGCAACTGAAGTAATACAAACAGCCCCAACTTCAGCGCATGAGGTCCTCCTGTTCCTCTCATCACTTAATCTTCACGTGCAGGAGTTTGTGGTTAAGGCTGTCTTTAGGCTGTGCAGTTGGACGACATAGAAATAAGCAAGGAACTGAGGGATATGGCTTCAAAAATAATGCTGGATCAGGTGCAGAAATATATTCTGCAGAATTTGACCTAAGCATAAGTATACTGCTGAATATCAGACAGTAGGGCGACTCTATAGCACTTCGGGGCCATAAGATCACGTCTGGTCTGGTGCTTGACTGCATCCAAACACTGAATAAGATATCTAGCCAAAATGTCTTTTCTTTCTGCCGAGTCAAACGACATTATAAGGTGACAAGGGTAACGAAAAGACCGATGAACAGAAGAGAAGCGGCTCCAACTCCATCCAACCATGCAGAGCTAGACAATTTGAGGATATTTGCATGGATTTTGATTGGACATTGCAGATTAAATAAACACCTTCACAGGATGAAATATGCAGATGACCCTAATACCGTGGATGCAACAAAGAGAAAAAAACAACTGAACATGTAGTACTTTGTTACTGTCCGGCGCTGACTCGTGGAAGGATTCGTGTTGAGATACTTCTAACTTAATAAGTACAGAATTAGTGACACTCCAGTTGGCAAGATTCTAAAGTACGGGTAGAGCTGAAAATCAGAGGTAGTACAATGGACCCGATTTAAAGGCCTATGCATGTGAATTTACCTTACTCCACAAGAAATTCAGAAATCCACAATAGTAAAAATGTTTTTAATACACGGAAAATTACAAAAATAATGCTATTATTTTAATGAAACACAGCAAGGCGGAAATAAAATTTAGCAGAAGTAAATGAAACAAATTTTTCTTTCTCTTCTCTTTCTTTCGTTTCTCGAATAAAAAGAGCAATTAACAAGCTTAAAGTTAGAAGCAGAAATTAATTGCATTTTGAATTTTTTTGTTTTAATATGCAATAAATCTGTAAAATCGACTGTTTACGTTTATTAAATCTGAGTTTACTTTTATTACATTTTAGTATCTACTTTAATAATTTACTATCTATTTTTACGACTTTGGTAAGCGTTTTTTCTATTTATTATTGATATTGTGGTTAATTATGTTTAGAATTTCAAGGTTGCAATAACAAGGTTCCAATAACCAGGAGCTCATTTTGGATGAGAAAATAATATATTCTTTAAGTAAACTAAGCGCCGCAGGCGATTTTTTGTAGAATAGACATTGCTTAAGTACAAAATAGATAATTTAAGAAGACTTAAGATTTCATGATAAAGCAGGCAAAAAAATGTTAATAAATTTATTATAAGTTTAATATTTTCTTGGAAGCTTTTGAATGGAGCTCAGCCCCCGTCCTTCATCCCTAGCTGCACCTTTCACACTTCCCTTCCAAGTCCCGATATCCGGGATTGTCCTGGATTTTAAATATTAATCCTAACTTAATATTTTCAAATAAATATATTAGGTGTTTGCATTAATTTCCTGACTTTTTAATAATAAAAAAACCACGTTACTTGAAGAGAAAAACTAAAAATGCTTTATTCAAAGAATTTTCTACCGTTAGCTACACATTTTTCCTATCTATCAGGCAATTGGGGATGCCAAGCCAAAAAAACTGTTCGTCTTTGGAAAAAAACCATTTAAATACCCAATTTTTCACTTCTTTGGCCGTTTCGAAGTGCGTGTCAGTGCCGGATTAAGCCAACGCGGGGCCCATATCAAATGCTGAAATGCTGTCGCCCCCCCTATTCATTTTAACGACCTTGTTTACCCTTTTTGTAACTAAAAACGCTATTTTTCCGGAGACGGGAACAGGATCACCTTTTTTACCACCCTTTTCTTAAAATAAAAACGCTTTTTTGACGGGCGTGGGGCCCCTAGAGGTGCGCTGCCCGTAGGATTTGCTAATTCTGCTACTCTATTAATCCGCCACTGGCGCGTGTCTCATTGATGAATACAAATAATTTATTAAGTCTAGCGCATAAGGCGAGTGGGGTAACAAATCCCACATCCAAATGATTTCAACATATCCTACCGGTTCTGCTTTGTGTGACGGTACGTTGTCATGGAGCAAAATGACTTTGCCGTGTCTTCTAGCCCATTCTGGTCGTTTTTCGATCAAAGCATGGTCCAAATTGATCATTGGTAGCGATCAGCATTAACGGTTTTGTAAAGTTTTAGGTGTCTTCAAACTTTTTTGATTGTCCTGATTGTCTTTCACATTAAAATTACTATTTTTAAAGCGTTTAAAGCAGTCTTCACAAGTTGTTTTCGATGGATCATATTCACCATAAGCTTCTTCAAGCAATTGATGTGCTTCGGCAGCAGTTTTCTTCAAATGAAAACCAAAAAGTAATAATGTCTACAAATGCTCCTTATTTGGCACAAAATTCGACATTTTTAATGCGATAAAAAAATATGGACATCACCGTAGCAACTCTACAATAAATTCCGAATCCCGATCAAGGCAAGAATAATCACCACGAGCTAAAATTAAGAAGTTTTATTTGGCGCTATGTTTTAAAAACAATGGTTTGAATTTGACTCAAAAAAAAAACATTGGTGTCCTTCATTAATATTATTTAAAAATAGTCAGCTTATTACAGAAATTCCTTTTAATGGTTACGGAAAATAGAACTAACATAAAAACGTAAAATGTCAAGGGGAGAATGTTAAAAATAAACTATTGTAGACGTTGGTATTTCCCTTCTATTCCTATCCAAATTTTTGAAAACTAACCATTTAATTTTATTATTTAAAAATAATAATTAAAAATTGTTTACTAAAAATTATTTTTAGATTATGCAATAACAATAATTTGCACAAATTGTTCATCATTTTTTACATCCTTCAATTAACTGTAATTGTTATATGAGAAACATGTGACTTCAATCATTAAATAATAATCATCATGAAATTATATGTAACTGTATAAATCTAATTGGATCCAATCCTGGTAAACAACTTCATAAATGTTAATGTTTATTTTAAAAAATAATCGAAAAAGGAAAACGTTTTTTCAAATTAAGATGTTACCAAGAGATTAACTTTTCAAATATTTTAGAAATTAAAAGTAAACACAAAAAAGAAGTCAAACTCAAACAAAATACAAAAAATTAAATAAAAACTGTGCACTACACAGCAAAAAAAAATTTTAATGAGAACAAACAAAATTTCTTCAAAACATTAATATAAAAGCGTGGGGCTATGAATTTCGCACACAAACAGCGAGCCTGCTTATCTATGTACCTATAAATAAAGAGCCCCACGCTTTTATATTAATGTTTTCAAAAAGCTTTGTTTGATCTGATTAAAATTATTTTTTACTTTTTAATGTACTTTATTAATTTTAAATAAAAAGTTTTTTCATTTGAATCCTTGGTTTACATTTATTATGAGCAACATGATCAAACAACATGCGCAACTACTGACGATTCACACAGACCGACGACCCATCGAGAAATATTCCAGTAGCCCAGTGGGCCCATCCTACCCTGACTTCTGTATTTAAACTAACACTGTAAAAATTTCACCCTGAATGCGTTTCCTAAGAATGCAATTTAGAAATATTACTTATTTCCACCCTGCATGGTGAAATCGTTCAATGTGCAACAACGCATGAGCTTTATTATTTTCAGTTCCTTTCTCGATTTTTCGCTTATTTTCCAGAATTTTAAAAAACAAAATAGCATATGAAAATTCGCCATAAGTGAAAGTTGTATACCAAATTTCAGCCCTCAAGACGTTGAAAATCCGGTTAAAAATGGCCTCAAAAAAGTCCACCCACACAGACGACGAACAACGCTCACATCAAGTTAAATAAAAGCTTTTAATTAAAAACAACGCCTTGGCATGCAAACAACAATTTTCAGTGGGATTATCACATAATATTCAATAATATATAAAATTTTCTCATTATGTTTAAACAATAATGTAACAACAAAAACAATTTTGAGAACAAACTAGTAAAATCCTTACCCATTCCTAATGTGTTGAGATCCTTCGAAGGAGATTCATCGCTTCTACGTTTGGAACCTTGCCCTCCACTGTCACAAATTACCGACACATTTTCCTCCATCGACTGTTCCAAATTGTAGAAAGTAGGGGTGCTAGAACACTTGCTTCTCATCACGCAAATTTGATTGTTCAAACTTTCAATTTCAGTCAACATTTCATCGTTCTTGTCGCGCAATTGTGAATTTTCAATCTGCAATGTCGATAACTTTTCCAGTAAGGGTTCAATCTGCGCGTGCTGATTTTCATATTCGTAATTTTGCTTTTCGTTTTCAAGAACTGCCACTTGTTCAGCGAGCGTATTTTTACTTTGTTGCAATTCCGCGATTTGGTTATTTAAAATTTGATTTTCTTTTTCTGCGGAAACGAGATATTCTTGTGCTACCCGTAAATCGTTGATGAGTTTAGCCTCTTCGCTTTCAAGACATGAAATTTTTCGTTCTAAGTTTTGGTTTAATGATAAAATTTGTTCCTTTTCGGTGCCAAATTGTCGGGAGAGTTCTTTCACCATTTCGGCGTGTTTCAGCTCGAGGTGTTTGAGTTGGTGTTGGGTGCTTTGTTCCATGCGGGTGTGATTGTCGTCGACCTCCTGAGCCAACATCACGGCGCGATTGTTAGCTTCAAACACGTCGCTTTTTAGTTTCTCACGTTCGGCATGCATTTGTTCTACCAGGTTTTTCAGGCAACGAATTTCGGATTTGTAGAGTTCGAGGATTGCGTGGAGAAGAACTATGAGTGGGTTTGCAAAATTGGACTTTGCTTCGTTCATACACTTGATTTCCTTCTCCAAAGAAAGCGCCAACTCCGCGACGCTGATCTGAGGGTTCATAAATCCGAGTTCCTGCAGCAGGAGTTTTGGAGACGAAATCCCAACGTTCTCCCACATTTCACTTATCATGTCAACGTTTACGTAACCCGTACCATCGGGTCCTAAGGTGATGTGAGGGGTAATTTTGAAATCTGGAAAAATCGATTTGGTGAAGTTGCAATTTGAGGTTATGGAGGTGTCGTCGGTAGTAGGAGAAGGGTTTAGTACTTCTAGCCAAGTGTCGTCTTGCTGCAACGCCTCCAGTAATTCTTTAAAGCTAATTTTACGATCCAAATCAAGTTCCAGTTTGTTGGATAACTGTCGAATGACGCCTTTAGCTAATCGGTGTAATCCGATTGCATCACACACTAAAATTAACTCATTTTGATTTAAATACCCGTCCTCGCCCACCCCCAACTTCTTCCAAGCCTTCCTCAACATATCTTCAGTGCATATAAATTCTTCTTGGTTATTAAAAGTGCGAGTGACAAAACTATCGGACGACATTTTAACCTCATGATTACCGGGGAACGATGTACACCTCTTTAATTTTGTGTTGGTTTTTCTCTTTTTCAAGCACATGACGTCATTCTGGGAGTTCGATCTCTGCACTGAATTATAAGCAATTTTATTGGTATAATTTACGTTCTCGTTGAGTTCCTCGGTAATGCCATCTTCGTCCTCATTTTTAGGACGCGATCTCCTGCCATACTTTTTCGACCCATACACGTATTTCGGAGATACCTCCCTATCCGGTGACCCGGTCTCATGTTCCCCTTCACTCTTTTCATCTTCCGTTTGCATCTGACCGTTTTGTACATTATCCAGCATCTTCAACAATGCATCCTTAAACTCCACAAAACTCACCCTGACACTCTTGGAACTTTTCAGTAAACGCTGCACCAACTCATTTCCCTGTTCTTCCAATTGCAAAGTACAACAAAGTTGGTTCAAGCCATCCCGATCCAAGCTACCCCTATTTTCATAGTCGTGACTGTCGAACACTTTTCGCAGCTGCTGCTCGTAAGGATCTAATGACGGATACTCCATTTTCTTGCTGCCTAAAATAATATTGCGAGTTATAAATAGTTTGCATTCCGAGACTAAAGGTAATTGAACCCCACCTAAAAAAGGCCACCAATTTAGGTTCTTCACCAGCACGAATGACAAGCCATTGAATTTATCGTACGTTATTTAATGCGAAGGCACAAATAACGGAATACTTCAATGTAATTACGTTACACCAAAAAAAAAAAACAATAAATGTTAATCACAACATACACACAAGTAGGTCGAATAAGTCAAATTACTCAACTTGCGTTTGACAGTTGAAAAATGTAATCTAATATTTATGGTTTGTGTATCGAATAACTTACCTACATATACGCAGTGTATCAAAAGTTATCGTGCGGAAATGAAAAACTGCCGGATTTGTTGATTGTTATTTGTTTTGTAAGTGGGCAAATTAATAAGGAACTTGTAAATGTAGGACTACGTATTTAACCTAAAAGGTAATTAGTCTTTCGTAAAATAGAAGAGCGGATAATTTTTTTTAATTTGCATAAACTATGACAATTGTTTTTTTTTCATTTGAGTTCCTTGGAGCTTAAAATTTCATAACCGATACCTTATAATTCATTTAAATAATTTATTTTATAATTTTTACAAGTTAATAACTCAAAAATAGCTGTTAATTTTATATAGCATTTTCATTAACTAAAGTTTGTTATTGAACCTACCCAGCTTTAAGAGAAAAAAAAACCATTCAGTCATCCAGCCAAGATAACAATACCATAAAAAATCGTAATTCAAATCCAAATATCCTTAATAACCAAAACGTATCTTCAGGTAACTCATATGCAAACATAGTAAGAGGAGATTTGCAACCCCAAGTTGCCATCCCAGCTCCACAGCTCTTATCTACAAATTCACAAACGTCCCAACAATATTCTAAACTAGAAAGCATGATGGAGAAAATGATGGAGAAAATGGAAACCCTCCTTAATCTCCTCACAACCATGCTCACTAAAATGAATTAATGGCAACGCAACTCAAAATAGCGGTCTGGAACGCTAACGGACTAACCAGCCATAACCAAGAAATCAAAATGTTCTTAGCCAATCACGACATCGATATAATGCTAATATCCGAGACCCACTTTACGTCTAAAAATTATTTCAAAATACCAAAATATAAACTATACGACACACAACATCCGAGTGGTAGAGCTAGAGGCGGCACAGCCATCATCATCAAAAATAACATCAAACACTACGAATCCCTCAAATATTCTCAGCCACATCTACAAGCCACAAATATAGTGATCGAAAATCTTAATGGACGCACCACAACGCTATCTGCAGTCTACTGTCCTCCGGGACACTCAATCAGCCAGGACCAATATATAAACTACTTTAATACGCTTGGTAATCGTTTCATTGCAGGTGGAGACTTTAACGCCAAGCACACATGCTGGGGATCAAGACTTACCAATCCAAGAGGTCGACAGTTGTTTCGAGCGATGCAATCTAAAAACCTGGGTCACTGTTCCACCGGTCAACCAACCTACTGGCCAACAGATAGAGAAAAACTGCCTGATGTGTTGGACTTCTGTGTAGTTGGAGGCATCTCGCCCAATTATATTAAGGCGGAGTCTAGCTTCGAACTTTCTTCGGATCATTCTCCAATTATAATCTCACTTAGTTCACAAATCAATAGAATATCAAAACCTCTAACCCTTTACAACAAGCAAACTGACTGGGCGATGTTCAGAAAACTACTCCAAGATAAATTTACACAGGATGTCTCTTTGAAATCCGAATACGAACTGGACGAAGCAGTACAGCATTTAACCAAAAGTATACAAGAAGCAGCGTGGGAGGCAACTCCAGAAAATCAAAACCTACAAGTTGAAAACCAATGTCCGAAACGAATTCAAAGTAAGATAGACGAAAAACGAAAGCTAAGAAAAAAATGGCAAAACACGCGAGCCCCCAGCGACAAAACAAACTATAATAAGGCAGTTAAAAACCTTAAAAAACTGCTAAAAGACCATAAAAACCAAGAAATTCAAGATTACTTGAGCGGATTGTCAGCGACCGAAGCAACTGACTACTCGCTTTGGAAGGCAACTAGGAAGCTGAAAAGACCTCAACTATCAGTCCCTCCAATAAAAACACCTACTCATGATTGGGCAAGAAGCAGTAAGGAAAAGGCAAATGCATTCGCAAACCACCTGGCGGAAGTCTTTAAACCATTCCAAACTGAGGTTCTACAAGAAGATGCCAAAATTCACGAATTCCTTGAAGCCCCACTCCAAATGGAACTGCCAGTAAAAAAATTTAAGAAAAAAGAGGTTTCAACGTTCATAAAGAAGAATTTAAATCTAAAGAAATCCCCTGGATTCGACCTTATAACTGGAAAAGTCCTACAAGAACTTCCTGATATGGTAATAAAGCTTATAACTGTGATCTACAACTCCATCTTGAGAATGGGTTATTTTCCTGCACAATGGAAAGTAGCTCAAATAATTTTAATACTCAAACCAGGAAAGCCACCAACTGAGACTTCCTCATACAGGCCCATCAGCTTACTTCCTATCTTATCAAAAATATTTGAGAAACTGTTTTTGAGAAGATTGATGCCTATAGTTGAGAAACTGCGGGTGATTCCTAAGTATCAGTTTGGGTTCCGACATCAGCATTCCACAATTGAACAGATCCATAGAATTGCTACTAAAATCAAGCAAGACCTAGAGTCTAAGAGATACTGTTCAGCTGCATTTCTTGATATTTCACAGGCTTTTGACAAGGTGTGGCACCCTGGCCTATTATTCAAAATTAAATCATACATTCCACACAACTTCTACCTGGTGTTGAAATCCTATCTACAAAATAGATACTTCTTTGTGAAATATCAAGATGAGATGTCTCAACTTTTTCCAGTCAACTCTGGAGTTCCACAGGGCAGCATCTTGGGTCCACTTCTATACCTAATCTACACAGCCGATTTACCAACAAATCTAAGCACTTTCATTGCGACATTCGCGGATGATACAGCTATCCTGGCTTCTCATCCTAATCCAGCAATAGCGTCTGAAAACCTACAAAAGCATCTCGACCAACTAGAAATATGGCTAAGAAAATGGCGCATTAAAGCCAATGTTCAAAAGTCGGTACACGTTACCTTCACCACAAGGAGAGATACATGTCCTACGGTTAAGCTTAATGGAAATACACTACCACAAAGGGAGGAAGTCAAGTATCTTGGTATGCACATGGACAGACGCCTTACATGGGGCAAACATATCTGGTCTAAGAGACTTCAACTTGGTCATTCCTTTAGAAAGCATCAATGGTTGCTGAATCGCCACTCAAAGCTATCTTTGGAAAATAAGGTGCTCATTTACAAGTCCATAATGAAACCGATTTGGACGTATGGCATCCAGCTCTGGGGAGCTGCGAGTAACTCCAACATAGCCAAAATCCAACGATTCCAAGATAAAACTCTAAGAACCATTGCAAACGCTCCTTGGTTTGTACCAAATCACGTAATTACCCGTGATCTTCAAATGCCCACGGTTGAAGAATGCATCAAATCGTTCAGCAATATATACCAGGATCGAATTAGAGATCATCCCAACTCCCTCGCTGTAGACTTGCTTTCTTCTCACCGAACCAAGAGGCTTAAACGTCACGACCCTTTGGACTTACCTCACCGCTTCTGAACTAGATTCTGTCCGAAATAACACACTCGGGTGTTAAAAATTAAAGGAGCTTTGCCATTGGGCAATCTCCTTCTATGTCACTAGATCAGCATGCCATACATTTTACTCATTGTCTTTTTTGATAGATTGTAAAATTCTAAGATTCCAAATAAAAAAAAAAAAAAAAGTTTGTTATTGTTTATTTGTTTAAATTTATAACACTCTGTAGATAACAATAAAATAAAAATTATGTTCAGTGACGGCAACAATAGCAACATCCTGTATAATTCTTTTTTGACGTTTGTTACGCAACAATTAAAGTGAGGTTATGTTTTGTTATGAAAAAAAGTGCGGTTATATCTTACTATTTTTCTCGTTTCTCTAATGTATTAAAATGAACAGAACTGACGATAAGGTAAAAAACCATAAATATTTACATTTAAACACCATATAATTTTTTTGTTACTTTATAGAGTTTAATTATTTTTGGACAAGATGTTTCGAAACTTCCATGTTTCCGTAACAGTTTTTTGTATGGTATTATTGGTGGATTGGGTTGTGGTTTAGGTCGCTTTATGTTTACAAGCAGGCCTAAAGCTGGTGCAGATTTTGCGATTGCCTCTTTCAGCGTAATAACCTTGGTTTATTGGTTCCGGTGTCGCTACGAATATTCAAAAGCAAATCAAGAAATGTTACGATTACAGTCTTTATTAGAACAGCATATAATTAATGAAGGTACTGAAAGGGAAAACCAATTTGAAATACCAAAAGATTAGTTTTATTAAATTAGTATTAGAGAAAAAGTGTGAGAAATTGTAAAGGCAATTTTAATGAAAATTTGTAAGATAAATTATCGAATTACTTAGAATAGTAAATTTAAAATTTTGATTTCCAAATGTTTGTACTTTGTACACGTATTTATTACTAAATTAATAAATAATATTTGTTATATTGTCTACGTAAGTGTAAAATTATTCTGCCTACATTTTTCCAAAATTTTATTTCATAGAACAGGTATAACTTTTAATTATTATTTATTTGTTATACATGTAGATCATGATTATTACTTAAACTAGTTTAAACTTTTAAATTCTACATTTAATTTAATCTTCACTAATGATTAATAATTTACAAAATTTTATTTTCCACTGTAAATTTATGATAACTTTCAGTCTTGGTATAGTTTACACAATAAATTCTGGCAGCGATGACGTAATGTGCAAATACCAATAAACAAAAACTAATACTTTATATTTTATTCCAAATAATTTTTTTAAATTGATGTCCTTGTCAACATAAACCAAAGGAACCAAAAAGTTTGAATAGTATTTCTTAAGTCTCTAAAATTACTTTCAAATTGGGGCCTATATGAATGTTTTTCTTGCACTGAAGCCCAACTCAGTGCTAGAACCGCTACTGTGCACATTATAAATAATAGAATTACGAAAACCCCCACCTAAGCATTAAAAATTACGTAAAAGACTTTATTGCTCTGTGGACAGATTTTTAATTCAGAGGAAAAGTGTTTGCTCTAAAATAACATGGCGCTGCAGACGATCTATAAAATGGTAACCATTAAAAATTATTTTTGGTTGTTAACCCTTTGAGCGCTTAAATCGACTTTAGTCGACGGAATATTTCTTACCTTTCGACGCTTAAATCGACTTACCTTACCTTTCTTACCTTATATTTCTTACCTTTCGACGCTTAAGTCGACTTTACCATTAAAATTAACATTAAGAAAAACATTAGCTTTTGCACACGGAAATAAGACCTTTGCCGCCTTGCCTCTCAAAGACTGTTTATCTCTATCCATTCGTCATTTATTAAAATAACACTTGGCAAATTTTTTTTTTGTATATTAAAGTAAGAATAATAAAATAAAAGGAATTTTGTAGAACACTATTTTATATAGAAAATTTGCATGTTTCAGATCCGATTTTATGTTTTGTATCCAGCGTTGAAAGGGTTAAATTTGAAGTCAAGAATCCGGTTTTTTTTCCTTGGAACACTTTCAATGTTGAAATTTTTCAATAATTTTTCAAAAAACAAAGTTGAATAAAGAAACAAGCGTCTGTGATATTTTTTTGACATACTGCTTGTTTTCGTGGAATTGCTAGGCAACAATGCCCTCAATTCGGTCTAGTAACTAGCTCTTGTATATGGGGCATTATTCCACTTCAAATCGACCACTTTTAAACTCAACAAAACGGAACTTTTTTTTTATTTTTTTTGTCTTTAAACGTACTTTTCAGGAAAAATATAACAAAAATATTCTAAAAATTTTTTCATTTTTTCGGAAATAATCATTGATTTTTAAAATTTCGCCTCTTGATTTTTTTATTTCAAAAATAACTCTGATTTATTCCTCGTATAACAATGCAAACCCCATAATGGCATAATGGGCCGACATTTTTTTTTATATTTTTTGTTTAATTGAAAAATATTTTTGCGTAAAAATAAAACAAAATATTTTTTAATTAACCAAAAAAAAATAGAAAGAAATGTCGGTACATTATGAAGTTTGCGTTGTTATACGCGGAATAAATCAAAGTTTTTTTTGAAATAACAAAATTAAAAGTGAAAAAATTTGAAAAATCAATGATTTTCTCCAAAAAAATAAAAAATTTTGTAGAATCCAAGTTTGAATATTTTTTTTGTATTTTTTCCTGAAAAGTACGTTTAATGACAAAAAAACAAAACAAAAACGGTTTGATTAGTCAATTTTTGAAATAGTTATGATCGTTTGAAGAAAAAAACCATCATTTTTTCTAAAAATTCTTAACTTTGTAAACAATTTTGAAAAAATTCACAGAACTGTTTTTGGTGGGATAGTATAGTACGTCGAAACAGTTCTGTAAATTTTTTCAAAATTTTTTACAAAGTTAAAAATGTTTAAAAAAAAAGTTTATTAAACTTCAAACAATCATAACTACAGTCGAGTCGCAAAATAGTGAAT
Source organism: Rhagonycha fulva (assembly GCA_905340355.1). Classification (NCBI taxonomy): domain Eukaryota; kingdom Metazoa; phylum Arthropoda; class Insecta; order Coleoptera; family Cantharidae; genus Rhagonycha; species Rhagonycha fulva. The sequence continues at coordinate 11,341,646 of HG996559.1, forward strand.
TAAATATGGCAAAGACTTTTCACTTTTACGGGGTTTTTCGTTTCACTATTTCAGTACTTACAAAATTTACAATAAAGCCACGTTTTGAAAATTAAAGCTTTATTTTAAAGAAAATTGATACAAATATAATTATTAATTAGGAAAAATGATGTTATTTTTTATTGTATTTGTTTTTTATTTAATTTAATAGCTAATACTTTTTCCCTTAAATTGATACACCAACATATAAAAATTCCATTCTATGCTAACGTTAAGCGTGAAATGAAGTGTAAATATTATAATAAGTAATGTAAATTCTTAATGTTGGGGAAGTCCCTATAAATGATGTCATTCAAACTACACGATTTATAGTACGCAGTTCGCTGTATCGGGGTTACAGCTGTTCGTTATATAGGAGTCCCATATACACTCAATGTTAAAATTTTTGTGTTCGCTATTTCCGGTAGTTCACTATATACGGTATTCACTATTTCGCGACTCGACTGTATTTCAAAAATTGACTAATCAAACCGTTTTTTTTTTGTTTTTTTGTCTTTAAACGTACTTTTCAGGAAAAAACACAAAAAAATTATTCAAACTTGGGTTCTACAAAATTTTTCATTTTTTCGGAGAAAATCATTGATTTTTCAAATTTTTCCACTTTTGAATTTTTTTTTATTTAAAAAAAAACTCTGATTTATTCCGCGTATAATAACGCAAACCCCATAATAGGCCGACATTTCTTTCTATTTTTTTTGTTTAATTAAAAAATGTTTTGTTTTATTTTTACGCAAAAATATTTTTCGTTGTTCCGGCCGTAAAATGAGTGGTTTCCGGCCTGTACAAGGACGGCTTCCATACAGTCATAAATAAAAATGTTTTTTTCAAAAAATTTCGTTTCACAACGAAAAGCAGTTTACGCCACTCGGACGTAAACATATTTTACACCACTCGGTGCGGTTCGTGCGCCTCGGCTTCGCTACGTTCGCCTCGTCTTCAAAACTCCGCCCTCGAGTGTAAAATCTCGTTTTACGTCCTTGTGACGAAAACTACTATTTCAATTAAACAAAAAAAAAATAGAAAGAAATGTCGGCCCATTATGGGGTTTGCGTTGTTATACGCGCAATAAATCAGATTTTTTTTTTAAATAAAAAAATCAAAAATCAAAAGTGGCGAAATTTGAAAAATCAATGATTTATTTCCGAAAAAATGAAAAATTTTGTAGAATCAAAGTTTGAATATTTTTGTTATATTTTTTCCTGAAAAGTACGTTTAAGAGACGGTCGGAAAACAATGGTCAAGCGAGTTGACTACGAATGCTCAATACCCGGTTCGAATCCGGGTAAGCAACAACTTATTCTGGCCATCTCGTTTGGTCCTCCAGGTTGGGAGTTCTATCGTCGGGCCGGCTCCTCGCCATAGGTCAAAAATGTAAAATGCTAAAAAACTAAACGCCAATTCGTTGGAAATTTGGGAATAGGGAAAGCAGCCTAGTAGCTGTGTAGTTGTGTATAAATACTGTATGTGTTTGTGATATGTACATAATTAACCCCAAATATACAACAAAGTACGTTTAAAGACAAAAAAAGTTCTGATTAGTCAATTTTTGAAATAGTTATGATCGTTTAAAGAAAAAAAAACCTTTTTTTTTAAAATTTTTTTTAAAAATTCTTTTTTTTTTCCAAAAATTTTTAACTTTTTTTCGGTTGAGTAAAAAATTTTGAAAAAATTCACAAAACTGTTTTTTGTAAGATAGTATAATATATATAAAAATTTCAGACAAATCGAAAGGGGTCGGGTTTAAAAGTGGTCGATTTGATGTGGAATAATTTGTTTAATATTGTTGTGTTGCTAAGTATCATTCAAACTTCGAGCCTTCGAGTAGGCTCAATTAGTTTGATTGACGGTCTAATAAATTAACAATGCCATGATTTAATATATTTATTGTTGATAATATACCTATAGTTTCTATGTTGATTAAAAAGATTAGCTAAAATTCTGTAATATTTGATTTTAGAATCTTCAATTTATACATAACCAAAGGTCACAGCAAAAAGCTGGATCTTTAGTTTTTTTTAATTATTACACATTCTTGTTATCGCTATCATTAATACATAATAAAAAATCAGATTACACAAAGAAAAATACGACGCAGCTTATTACAAATTATAAACACTTAAAATAGACATTTGTAAACTAACTACTTTATATTATTATTAATTGTTTTTGTTATGTTAGTGATTTTTAATTTTTATATAGCTTTAGAATCACAGAGGTAAATTCGGCTATACTAGCACAGAAGTACTGTGGGGCACCCTATCTAAAGGTTCGAATAGAAAGAAAGCAGATTTCCTGCTTCTGTTTACCAGCGCCGATCGGTGCATTTGAATGTTTTGATGCCACCTTTAGGTGTGCTTACACTTATTATCCTATTATTATATTATAGAGATATTCAGCGTTTGCAACCAGAATCAGAACTATTTGCTTTACCTAATAACCTAATGCTGTCTCCTGAACGATGAGTGCATTTGAATATATTGCTTATTTTAATAATTCTATTTATGAAAATGTAATTTTAATTTAAATTTTTTAGAGGAATGTTAACCAATTGTAATAATTATCTTACTTATTTTTTTTTAATTATTCATTTAGTTTTTGCGCGGTTCCTTCAACCTCAAAGTTCTTATCACTATCGTTAATGCTACCATAAAAAAATTTAATTGTGCAAAAAAAATTCAATTACGCTAAAAATACATATAATACTTTGGATCCCCATGGCTTGTAAAGCTGATTATATGATACCTCCATGACATTAATTTATCAAATTAGTGCAATGATACGAAAAATTGCTTTAAAAAAAAGTGATATATTTATGAATGCATAAAAGATAAAAGTATAGGTCATGCATCTTAACGTACTTGCATTAATACTAATCATTGTTAATGTTTAAAAATGAAAAATATATGAATCGGCATATCGCAATTAAAACTTGCATGAACTATTGAAATTTTAACCAAATATTGCGTGATGATAACAAGAACGGATAAGAAACACATTCAATCGGACGTAGGGGTCTAATTAATTTTGAGTGGTTATCGAAGAAGATTAGAAAGTTCAATAATGTCAAATAGTCAAATTATCTGTTTTATAAAAAACAAAATATTTAATAATAAAAGCGTATGTTAAAGCTATCTTAAATTGACCTACAAGCTTGCTATTTTTTTGTGCTACGTCTGTGAATTTTATGCTCCAACGGAGGGGATACTGGGCTGCTGGCAAATCAGCATAAATCTGGAACGCGTGAAACTATACAAAAACTAATGGTCGGTTTGAGAAACAATGTCATGTTATAGTAGTTAATCACTGATTACTGAAAACTACTAGTAGCGCTAGCAATCGTTTTCTATTTGGTTCATAGTTTCTCTGGATTAATTAATCAGTGATTAACTATACCATATCATTCCTGAAACTGATAATAAACTCCCAGAATTGCATGTGTTATATGGGGTTTGTTATATATAGGTAGCATTTTTCTATGTATGACTGATACTCCCACGGTTCCAAGATCTTACTTACTTAGTTATGACTGACTCCATATGTGCATTACATTCATTTCCAAGTTACGTAGCCGGATCTGGTTGAAAAACACATTTTCCTGGAATAGGGAAATTATCTCATCAAGAATGGTAGTAGAAGAGTTACATCATGATGACCACCGGTAGTAGCTGCAGTTCCAGTTGCTGGACTTCCAAGTTTAGCAACTTAAAACTGGTAAAGTGATAAATCAATCAACCTTGCAAATAAACAATAAAGAACATGCATACCATAGAGATCAACAGCATAAAGAGGAAAAACATTGGTTTGAAATAACCCAAAATGGGTTAAACTGGAATAAAATCAGAGAGACTGATGTTTTGAAGTAGATAGAGATAGATTCAGCTTATCAGTAGTCACACTTTGGGGCCGTTTGTCTGCCAAGTCGATGGAGGTATGCATTAAAGTAACCAAGACCGGTGAACACCTGCTTTAGGTGAAAGTTAACCTCACCCATTCTCAGATGTAGGATATGGGTCTTCGTGTCTTCTCTCGTCTTATTTACTTTTTGGCTTCAACAGTCCCATCACCACTATGGAATATTTACGAAAAAATCGTGTATATAATATGTACATATATATGCACCACAGTAGCTATATGATTTTTAAAATTATATAAATAAAATTAATAAATTAATAACAATATACATATGTGGTGTTATTAATAGATGAGTGAGTGAGATCTCCGTTATGGCGATTCGATTTGCGTCGTTTTGATGTACATTATATGCCAAAAATTTAATCTGCGTCGGTGTGATTCAATTTGCGACTTTTTATATAAGTAGGTACATCTGAAAAATTTTACACCAAATTTTTCACAACTGGGAATATATTATAAATATGCGTATAAAATTTCCCGTCTAGCAACAATGCAAAATTTAAAATTACGTTAATTTTTATTTAAGGAAAAGAAAACCAAAAATAATGTTCTATATGTGACTAATGACAGATGTGATTTTTCCATGAAGAAAACCTACATGTAAACAAAATATAACTTAACCCTTTGGACGCGTAAATCGACCAAAATGCTGGACTTCAAGCGACTTTAGTTGATTTAAGCGTTCAAAGGGTTAAACCAGGTATGTCAAACACGCGGGCTGCATGCGTCCCGCCAGCTCAACAAATTCAACTAAATTTTGAAAATTTGGTTCATGATAAACGTTGACAAGTTTCTTCAAAAAAATGATAATATGATATAGGTATTTATGCAGTTTTATTTAACTAATGTTAGTTTGAAAAGACAGCTTTTTTAATATTTATACATTATTTTGTATGTAATTACTTCTTTTTTGGTAATGCGGCCCGCGGCTTGTGTGTAATACTTGATGTGGCGCTTGGTGGTAAACGAATTTGACATGCCTGGGTTAAACACTGCATTATAAATAATAAAGAAGGTAAATAAACTCAAATGATTAAATGTCCCTCGCGATCAAGTGCCCCACTTTTTTCTTCTGTTTTACAAACTAACAAAGTTCTTCTAGTAACAATTTAGCTAAATTATGATGCAAAAATATACAGCTAGGTTTTATTCAAAAACTTTTACTTTATTTTTTTTTACATTTTTAATTTCATGAAAGAAATACGTTGAAAATTGGGACTCCCTTAAAGGTGTAAGCCTTCGGTCAGCTACCCTTTTTTCTGATTGACTTGACGACCTAACTGTCATATAAAAGAACAATGGAGGATGATAAAAATAAATATCCTGCTCCAACCCCAATCATTTCCAAAATATAATTTAAAAAATATAAAACAAAATTTTTAATCCCCCACACGAAGATTAAAGTGTGGTCTTGTACTTCTTATAAAATTTTACTTGCCAAAAATCAAACTATTTTTTTTTGCAATTCCGGGGGGTAAAATACTCACTTTACACCCCGATTTGCGGGTGTAAAGTGGCACTTTTTTACCCTGAGGGAGTAAAGTAAATCTGGTGAATTTCTTATTTCCCTTGAGCAAAAATGCTTTTTTTCGCTAAATTTAGTTACTTTACCCAGGTTAAAAAAGTAACTAGGTGCTTTTTTGTCCGGAACCTCCCCCCCCCCTTAAGCCAAATATTAGTGTGACCTACAATGAAGTAAATTGTTGAATTAACAAATAAAAATAAATAAATAATTTCTCGAGTAGGTAATTGTTCCTCGAGCCAACAAAATGTCACTTTACACCCTTGGTGTATAATGTACTATTTTAATTTTCCAAAATATTTTATAGCACCAAATTATTCTTCTCTTATGACTAAAAAGAAATTACACCAAAAAGTCTTTCTCCTTATAATTCTTCTTCTTATAATTTTATTTTACAACTCTTGAAACTTTTACAAAACTTTTTCATTTTCAACACATATCTGTTCCCTGCACTTTTACCTGCACAGGGACGTCTCCTATAATTTTACAATTATAAATAATAAATTTTTGAAAATCTTTGCACCCTTAATATTTTCAGAAAATTCTATGACACTGTATAAATTTCTATTGGTATCAATGAATTTCAACCAATGAACAATTTATGGCATTAAAGAAAAAATGTATTGGGTTTATGAATTTGTTCATAGTATTTACGAAAACTTTTAAAAAACCAATAAACCGTGTATGAACATTATTTTTTCAGTAAAGAATGATTCATTCAACTCAAAATTAATGGATGTCCACATCGGAGATTTTGTTATTGAACCTGTAAAATGAAGATGAAAGATTGAAAAAAAGCCCAATATTGACCAAGATACAATTGTACTGTATATCAGCCCCGGATCTAGAGGGGAAGCCTGCCAGGGTATCTGTTGGGTGGCAGCTCAAAGAGCGCCAAATTCATATATTTCAACTTTTAAATTTATCTGATCTTTGAACTCGAACGCTGGAGGAAAAGGGCGCCAATGTCAAGTTCTTGCCCCGGTTTGAAAAAATCGTAGATCTCGGGCTGTTGTATAATTTGTAAATCGCAAGATGACTTTGGAATTGTTTTTTAGTTTGATAACCACTTTTTGCGACATACCACAACAATTACATTTGTTAAGATAAGTAATATATAACACAAAAATGTAAACATTTTAACAGGGTGATTGTCATTGTTGATCACAAGTTAGATTTTCAAACAATAATCATCTAATAACTGATTACTCCTTTTTGAAGACAAATACGATGCTTTATCATTATTAATTTTTTTTAAGTACCTATAGAAACCTTTTTTTATTTAATTGAAAAAGCTTTAAAATTGAGAAAAAACAAAAAATTTTATGATTTCATAGGGGGATTATGTCGTGCCTTTGTCGTTAGTTTTAGAAATCTTTTTAGTTTATAACCAAAAATTTTTGCATGGGTTATAAGGAGTGGTTTAAATTGGATGGATGAAGTGCTGATTGATTGAAAGCTGAAGCAGTGAATCGAAGATTGAATTGATAATAAATACAACATTATTATCAATTTTGTTCTGTTTATGATTATTATGATAATATATTTTGTTTATTAACTTGTTATTATAAATTGAATGGATCGTTTCTTTATATTTTAAAATATTTAAAGGTAAATCACTTAGTACTTACGGTTCCCCCTATAAACTTTATTTTCTGATTTTGCGTGTATTATACGAAATTATCGCAAAAGCGTGCACTTCATTTTTGATATATTATTTTAATATTATCTTTAATGGATTTTCTTGACGGATGAGCAATACAATTTTTGTGCGATGATTTTAATCAAGCATCAAGCATTATTCCAATTTTTGATAACCTTTCATCGGCTACTTATGATCTTACACTACAAATTATTTCATTGCTACAACTATTTTGGTGATAATTAACAACTGTAAAAGAAAGCTTATAATTATTGTGATACCGCGAGGAGTGCGTGCTCGTTTTGGAAAATGGTGAATATTCAAGATACAGATTTGATTTTTTTTGTAAACGGTAAAAAGGTAAGTGGATCTGACTATTCTATAGATATAAATTATTTATTTAAAAAATTTTCAGGTTATTGAAAAGCACGTAAATCCAGAATGGACCTTACTCGAATATTTACGAAATAAATGTATCCTTTAAAGTTAAATTAATATTTTTAGCCTGTAATTTAAAGTTTTTGTTTTTCCCAAAAAAAAATGGTTTTATGGGTCTTAATATTATCACAATTTACGTGGTTTTTAAATTAATTTCTTTATCATTTATGTTTTAAAAATATTTTTGAACGAAAAAATTTACAAGTTCAATCAAAATTTTGTTATTATTTTTTTACAGTCATTTAATTAAAAGATTATTTTTGATTTATCGATTTTCACTATTAACGGAGTCGTTAATAATGGTAAAATTGGTAAAATAATTTTGACATTTTCTAAAATTTTAATTCTTTGTAAAATTTCAACCTAATTTCAAAAATCAAGGTGCAATTGTAAATTCTTGTAATAAAAATAATTGAAAATCTTTGTTTTTGACCCCTGGACGAAGAAGAAAGTGATTTTGAATTTAACCAAACATAAAAATCTGTAGAAACCATTAAGAAGAATCCTTGGAGTTGGAAAACGCATTTTCTTAATTCGCTGATATTTTACTTCATCATCATCATCTGCAGGTCTCAAGCCGGTGAATATTTACTTATTACTGCAAAAACTTGCACAAAAGTATATATTTTTTAAAAAAGACACTTGAACAGACTGACTTTTGAATTCAAATTGTTTGAAAAAAATTTGAATTTAAAAAAAATGTATTATATTATTTATTGGGTTATTTTGGACAATTCAATAAACTATTTATTTTTTTAATTCAAGTCAACGTTTCGCAAAACTTTATTGTTTGCTTTATCAAGTCTAAAAAATAACATAATAAATTAATTTATATAATGAACGAAAACAATCAGATAATATTTAAAAAAAAAATCAAAAGAAGTTTGTCTGTGCCCAAGTGTTCTTTTTTAAAAAATATATACTTTTGTGCAATTTTTTCAGTAATAAGCAAAATATCAACAAATTACGACAGTAAGCTTACTATAACTCCGTGGATTCCTCTTAACCGTCACGTGAGATGTTTTTATGTTTAAGAAATAAAATGTCCTAATTTGCAAAGATAAATTTATCTAAAATTGATAAAATGTAACTATGGGGTAATCAAAAAATAGAAAAAAAAATTGCGAAATGTTTCTTAACTTTTATCTAGTATTATTATGTGGTACCAAACTTGGATGCGGAGAAGGAGGATGTGGAGCTTGCACAGTTATGGTTTCACGGTACAATCGTAATCTCCAGACAGCAATGTATCCTTTTTTACAAAATTGAAATAAATCTTCTAGGATTTTCTAACAAAACCTTATTTTTATCAGTTGTACAATTTTAGTTTACAACATTTTTTTTAAATTTAAGATGATGAAAAAAATTTAAAACTTAATTTATACAAATAAAAATTAAATGGTAATTAATTAATTAATGGCAAAGAAGTAATTGATAAGAGAATTCGGGCATTTAAATCAAGATCTGTACGCATTATTACCTGGCTTACTTGGTTATTTGAAGGAAATTGAAAATCTTAGTTAATTTACTAATTAGGTCTGCACATAATTGATAATAAAAAAGTTAGGAAGATAATGAAATAAAATAAAATCGATTAAAATTTATACGGATGTATGCATTAAATACTAAAAAAAATAAAATAACTTACAAGTAATAAAAGTAAATATAATCAATCATAATTTTGTTTATTATGAAGTTTGAAAGTTATCAAAATGATAATTGCTCATTTTTACATAAAACAACTTAATTAAATTTTGCATATCAAGAATTTCATTGTTGCTAATTTATTCCTAAAGTTTTCGGGTACTTTTTTGACTTTGTCATCTCTGCTTGTATTTTTCACGGCGACCTGGAATTTTTTGCTCAATTATCATCGGTCAATCATGGCGCTCGGTTTAAACATCTTCTAATTTCGAATTTTTTTAAAAACCTACGATTTTGCTTCAATGGTAAAAGCACAAATATTTCAATTTTTAGAAACTGAAGGTGAAAGCTCAATTTTAATTATGCTATAACAAAAAAGTTTGCATAACTTTTTTTTATGTAATTTAGTACGTATAGAGAATTTACTTGATTAGATAGAAATGAAAAAAAAACATCGTAATTGAATAATTAAAACAAATTGACAATTTTGTAATAACCCAAATGTTTCATTTATGAAAAAGATTATGAAATTTATTTTAAATAAATTTAGATAAATATTTACAAAAAACTTTAAACAAAAGATCATAAAGTGGTGATTTAGCATATTTATTAAATCATCAGCTAGAAATTAAATCACAAAAGCTGTGTTTTGTACTTCCATCTTTCAAATAATTGAAACAATAGTTTACATCTTTTTTCTTAATTTAAAATCAGTCACTACCCCATAAATGCTTGTTTAGCCCCAGTATGCTCCATGCATGGTCTCGCAGTCACCACCGTAGAAGGAATAGGTTCAACTCAAACTAAACTCCATCCAGTTCAAGAAAGAATTGCAAAATCACACGGAACACAATGTGGATTTTGCACACCAGGAATGGTTATGTCCATGTATACTTTACTCAGAACCTTGTCCAAACCTTCCATGAAAGAATTGGAAATAGCGTTACAAGGCAACCTTTGCAGGTGTACAGGATATAGACCAATCATCGAAGGATACAAAACCTTCACCGAAGATTGGGAAATCATGCAAAATAAACCAACACTTATAAATGGCACTGCTTGTGGCATGGGAGATAAATGCTGCAAAAATTTACAAAACGGATGCAGCGGCAAAAACGAAACCCCGATCGAACCGCTTTACAACGTAAATGAATTTGTTCCATGTGACAATACCCAAGAACCCATATTTCCCCCAGAACTAAAACTATACGACACATTAGACAATCAAAATTTAACTTTCAAAGGCAACAACGTAACTTGGTACCGACCAACAAGCCTAAACACACTGTTGTACCTTAAGGAAAAATACCCCAAAGCAAAAATAATTGGTGGTAATACAGAAATCGGCATTGAAGTCAAGTTTAAAAATTTAAAATACGACGTGTTAATACAATCAACTGCAATTCCAGAATTAACCAACGTAGAAGTTCTAGATGCCGGAGTTAAAATTGGAGCATCGGTTACTCTCCACAACATGGAGAAAGCGTTAAAGGAACAAATTAAAATAGAACCGGATTACAAAACCAGAACCTACACAGCCATCAACAACATGTTGCAATTTTTTGCCAGCAAACAAATTCGGAGTGTTGCGACAGTAGGAGGAAACATAATAACGGGAAGCCCTATTTCCGATCTAAACCAAATTTTTATGTCCACTAAAGTAGAACTAGAGCTTCAAAGTAAAAAACGTGGAGTGAAGAGAATTGTGATGAACGAGGGATTTTTCTTGGGCTACCGAAAACCAAAAGTGCGTGATGATGAAGTATTGGTAGCAATTACAATTTTTCACACATCAAAGGATCAATATGTCTACGCATATAAACAATCACGAAGGAGAGACGATGATATAGCCATAGTCAATTCTGCGGTCAACGTTATATTTGAACCAAAAAGCAACATAATCCAAGATATAAATTTGGCATTCGGCGGAATGGGACCTACAACCGTTGTAGCAGCAATAACTCGTCAAAAACTGCTTGGAAGAAAATGGAACGCAAAAATTTTAGAAGTGGCCTACAACGCATTACTAGAAGATATGCCTCTTCCACCAAATGCTCCTGGTGGTATGATCGAGTACCGAAGATCCCTAACTCTAAGTTTCTTTTTCAAAGCGTATTTAACTGTTTTGGATCATTTGCAATGTATAAAACCGGAGATTTATAGTATGAGCGAAAGGGACAAAAGTGCTATCTCATCGTTACAAAATCATACCGTCAAAAGTTCTCAATATTACGATATCTTACCGAATCAAGATAAAGTGGATACAGTTGGACGACCAATCATTCACAGATCGGCTATTAAGCATGCCACCGGAGAAGCAGTTTTTTGTGACGATATGCCCAAATTTTCTAACGAGCTCTACCTAGCTTTTGTACTAAGCACCAGGGCCCATGCTAAAATTTTATCTATCGATGCGTCTGCAGCTTTGGAAATAGAAGGTGTTCATATATTTCTGTCGGCTAAAGATATAAAAGATGGCAGGAACAAAATAGGTAAAACTAAAGAGGAGGTCGTTTTTGTTACGGACACGGTTACGGCCCAAGGTCAAATAATAGGAGCAGTCGTTGCTGAGAATCAAGCAATTGCGCAAAAAGCTGCGAAAGCGGTTCAGGTATTTTACGAAGATTTGCAACCAGTGATAATCAGCATAGAAGACGCCATAAAGCATAAATCATATTTTGAAGGATCTAAAAAAGCTAAGATACTGGAAAAAGGTGACGTGGATGAAGTTTTCAGAAACGCGCCTCATGTTGTGGAAGGCAACTGTAGAAATGGTGGTCAAGAGCATTTCTACATGGAAACTCAATGCACGATAGCAGTACCAAAAAATGAAGACGGCGAAATGGAACTATTCTGTTCAACTCAGTATCCATCCGTAGTAAATGTAAGTGAGATAATGAAACAACAAAAAGCTTATCTTTATTTTGTTTAATTTTGCAGAAAATAGTTTCTCGTGTATTAAATGTATCCCAAAACAGCGTCGTGGTACGTGTAAAACGAATAGGTGGTGGTTTTGGTGGAAAGGAACACCAAGTATTATTTGTTGCAGCACCGGTTGCTTTGGCTGCATCTTATCTAAAACGACCTGTTAGATGTATGTTAAATAGGGACGAAGACATTCAAATTACGGGAGGCAGACATCCTTTTCAAATGAAATATAAGGTTGCTTTTGATAACAACGGGAAAATTTTAGGTTGCCACATATGCATGTATGCCAATGCTGGATATTCCATCGATGTTACTCCTCATGTATAATTTTCTTCTTACCTATTGAAAATTTTTTTAACTGGTTTGTTTTAGGTTTTGGAACGTGCATTACTTCATTTTGAAAATGTTTACAATATTCCTCACGTTCGGGCAGAAGCTTACATTTGTAAAACAAATCTGCCTTCCAACATGGCTTTTAGAGGCTTTGGTGCACCTCAAGGAATGTTAGCTGCAGAATTTATGGTTAGATCAATCGCAGAATATTTAAATTTAGATGTGATAGACGTTAGTCGTACAAATTTATATCAAGAAGGAGATATCACTCCATATAATCAGACCATAGAACACTGCACCATCACGAGATGCTGGGATGAATGCATTGAATCGTCGTGTTTGATCGATAGAAAGAAAGAAATCGATAAATACAATAGGTAAGAAAAATCCGAAATTTCATCCAAAGTTTCATTTTTTCTATATTTTAGAGAAAATCGATGGAAGAAACGGGGCATGAGTCTGGTTCCGACTAAATATGGAATCTCTTTTCACACTTTATCGAAAAATCAAGCAGGAGCTTTAATTCTCGTTTACACTGACGGTTCAGTGCTTCTGACTCACGGTGGCACAGAAATGGGACAAGGATTGCATACAAAAATGATACAAATAGCAAGTCGCGTTCTAAAAATACCCACCAGTTTAATATTAATCAGCGAAACATCAACAGATAAAGTCCCAAATACGTCAGCAACTGCTGCCAGCATGTCGTCAGATTTAAACGGAATGGCCGTCATGGTATAATATTTTCATTAAGTTCTATCCTTTCAAATTAAAAAACAACTCTTGCTTATTACAGAATGCGTGCGAAATTATCATGGAACGTCTGGCACCGTACAGAAAATCGAATCCAAATGGTAAATGGGAGGATTGGGTTTCGGAAGCGTACATGGATCGGGTTAGTTTATCAACTACAGGATTTCATAAAACTCCGTTTCCAACATACGACTGGGAAACTAATTCTGGACAAGCGTTTCACTATTTTACTTATGGCGTTGCTTGCAGTGAAGTCGAAATCGATTGCCTTACAGGAGACCATCAAGTATTACGAACAGACATAGTTATGGATGTTGGTGAGTAATCTCAAAGTATGCATTAGAATCGTTTCTAACCATCTAAATCTTTAGGTGAGAGTTTAAACCCAGCCATAGATATTGGACAAATTGAAGGTGCATTTATGCAAGGATATGGATTATTTATAATGGAAGAAATGCTGTTTTCTCCCAATGGTTCCGTTTTAAGCAGAGGTCCTGGAACTTATAAAATACCGAGTATTAGCAATATACCTACTGAATTTAACGTTTCTTTACTTAAAGGAGCACCTAATCCGAGAGCTGTGTACTCTTCTAAGGTAAAAATGAAAATGTTTCTAATTGCAATATTTCTATAAACAATTTTTAGGCCGTTGGGGAACCACCGTTATTTTTAGCTAGTTCTGTATTGTTTGCGGTTCGTGATGCAATTAAATCTGCGAGGTTGGATGCTGGTGTTACTTGTCATTTTGACTTACATGCTCCTGTTACTTCGGAAAAAATCAGAATGGCTTGTCACGATCACCTAAGTGCGAAGGTACGTTGACAAAATTTTTACAAAAGTTACATTTGGAAAAACTTTTTTAGACAAAATTATCGTATTTTTTCTACACTTATAATAAACAAGGTATATTTCAGGTAATCCAACCCAAATTAGATAATTTCACGCCATGGAATGTTGTTCCTTAGTTTTTAAGTTTTTTTGTAATATTTTGAATTATTTTGTAAATATTTTGTTGTAAATTACGATTATGTAAACAAATTGTAATAAAAGTATTGAATTTTGTAAAGAGATCCTGAGGTGTGTAAGAAATTTTAAAGATTAAACGTTTTCTCACATCTCATAAAATCTCGTATCCGCGTCACAAGATATTCAAGATCAAAGGTCACAAAAATTGATTTTTTGTAGATATCTTGTTTCCTTTGCTCTAAAGGACATTTTAAGTTATTAGAAAAGTTGTAAAGCATAAAATTATCTACAAATTTAGTCTTAAGGAATATTTCATACAATTAACCCTTTTTGAGATAGAGCGCGAAGAGCGGGAAGCGTTTAGCCATAATGTGCGATAATGCTTGGTCAACTGTGGCAAACACTACATAATACGGTTTATAGATAATTATTTACTATTTATAATATTTAACCTTATTTATTTACTAATTAATAAATGATAATTATTTATAAATATTATGCATAAATAACACATCCGTTTAATAATATTTAGTTAATTTATATTAATAAAAAGATAAAGTATTAAAATGCATTAGTTTAAATACAATTTAATTACATTTTTATCTATGTTAATTACATTTTAAGTATAATTATATTGTTGTAATGGCAGGGACGGATCCAAGAATTTTTTCAAAGAAGGGCGACTTCAAGATTATAAAAGAAACTACAAAAATTGATAACTCATTGACTCATTCTATACTTTTTTCGAGTAGGTAATTTTAGTTTTTACGTTTTATCTATTGTACTATCCCATTTGTCTTTCTTATTTTAATATGAAAGATTGGGAAAATTTCTCAAGCACTTTTAATGCTCCGGCTAGAAATGACTCTTATTTTCAATATTGCAAGATGTAATAAATGTTTTATTTGTAACTTATTTATTAGCTTCGTGTGACTGGGCTATTAACATTATTCATATATTGTGGACATTTGGATTAACGAGATTTTTACTGTTCTGCTAATCCATTGGATTAACTAATCAACTGGTTTACTAATCCACTGGAAATCTCATTAAACCAAATCATCCCGAACGTCATTTTCATTGTCTGGAAAAGGGTGCAAAATCGGATTTATTATTTTTTTACCTTCTCCAATGTTGTTTCTAAAGGGGGTAGCGGGAAAACAATGGTGTGGCGGCCCCCATACAATTTGATATTGCGACTGTAAAATTCTTGTTTGAAATGACAAAAAATGAGGTTTGTATTAAAAATTAAGTTTGATTTCCCACTTGTGCCAAAACTAGGCCAAAAAATGTGTTTTTCTGAAATTATTTCAACATAAAATTCTTTTTGTTTGTTTTACGTCAGTTCCATGATTTGCATTAAGTAATTTGAAGTTATTGGACTCAAAACTACAACAGAATTTTTTCAGATTTTTTGGGAGTCCCAGGACTCCAGAAACTCGGTGCAAATAGTCAAAAACGTGAAAAACATGTTTTTTTTTTAGAATAAAATAATTTTTTCAAAGTGTTCTTGTAAACCTACAAAAAAGGGCCAAATAGCATAAGTTTCCTTATTATTTAGCTACATTTTGCGCCTAATCGCATGTAAATATCTTAATTTATTCAAAGCACATTTTTGCCTAAACCGTTGGTTGTACATAAAAAAATATAAAATCATTTTTGTGCGGAATTTTATTATCTTTTATTTTTATAATAACTTCAATTAGCCTCCGAGCCATAGCAAGCGCGATATTCACAAAAAACCGTTTTTTGTGAACTTTGACCTTGAATAACTTTTTACGCGGCAGTGATCTTGTTCTCAACTTTTGCTATTTTCTTTGTAACACTAAAATAAATCGATTCAAAAAAACAAAAATGAAGGATCTACTTTCACTGGACTACTATAATCATAGATTTTATACTAAATAATAAAATGAAGATTTACTTAATTTGATTTATCGCCCCTATAAATTAAGATATTTACATGCGATTATGCGCAAAATGTAGCTAAATAATAGGGAGCGCATGCTATTTGGCCCTTTTTTGTAGGTTTACAAGAACCCTTTGAAAAAATTGTTTCTAAAAAAAAACATGGTTTTCACGTTTTTGGCTATTTGCACCAAGTTTTTGGGGTCCTGAGACCCCAAAAAATCTGAAAAAATTCTATGTTGTAGTTTTGAGTCCAATAACTTCGAATTACTTAATGCAAATCATGGAACTGACGTAAAGCAAACAAAAAAAATTTTATTTTGAAATAATTTCAGAAAAACACATTTTTTGGCCTAGTTTTGGCACAAGTGGGAAATCAAACTTAATTTTTAATACAAACCTCATTTTTTGTCATTTCGAACAAGAATTTCACAGTCGCAATATCAAATTGTATGGGGGCCGCCACACCATTGTTATCCCGCTACCCCCTTTGAAAACTTCCGCTATTTTTCATATTTTTTTGCTATAATGACTGGCCTATATACCTGAAGGTCTTCGTTACAGTACTTCCTCAAGTACAAATTCTAAAACTTAAATGGTTAAAGAATTTTAGAAAAATTAATTTTGAAAATTAATAGGTATAATTTGTTTATTATAATTAATTTTTATTGTGTTAAATTAACCTAGAAATTTTTAAATATTAAGTAACAAAATTTGTTTAAATGCTTTAAATTTTGTTTAAAATGATTTTAAATGCTGATGGAAACGGTTCTGATTGTACTTCCATCTTATCGTACTAGATAACAAACGCCAGATAAATATAACAAAATTCTACAATTTTAACATTTCTGAACACAATTTAATTTCAATAGATGGCATTAGTTGTAAAAATAAAACGTTTGGTCTACAAAACATTCCATATAACAGTTTATTCATAATTCTACTGGCGAGAGTATTTCTTAGTTAATAAAAACGCTTGCGCCTTAAATTTTTTATCTCTTAACAGATGATTATACGGACTGGTATGGAGCAACAGAAGTTATCTTTTGTAACAAATCTTAGCATTTGTTTGTTTAGTTTCTCCTTAAATTGCTCCTGCATACAAATGTGGTGTTGAGATCATTGACTTTGCGGCATTTGGGAAGTCTTGCGGGGGTAGAGATTGCAATCAGTGATGCTATTACAGATTATACAATTTTAATATCCTTTTAAGTTTGAAATTAGTGTAAGTTATGTTATTCTTCACTACTGTTTTCATACGCCGTTTTGTGTACCTTTATGTCCAGTCTTCGCTACGTGATTTTTACATCTGTACCGAGTTTGCAACTTTTGAGTTTATTATGAACCGTTTGAAATTGTCATTTACTACAACTCTGTATTTTGGAATGAAACAAATATCTAAGCATAGCTTTTTCTTCCATTTTTAGTTTAGAAAAATTTTGCTCAAAAGTAGACAAATAACTCATCTACTCAAGACTTCACTTATAAATCCATTACTACATCAAATTAACCTTGTTAGATACTTATCTGATTATCTAATATGAACTAAATATTGACAAGTACCGTAAGATACTTAATATTGATACCGATTATCTGTAAAATTGAAATAGCAATTCAATTTAGAATACAAGATTTGCATTCCATTAAAAAGTTACAAATTTTCAAAATTAATTTTGAATCTAACTGCTTTCAGTATTTCAGTGCATTTAGCGCCTGCGACCACTATTTTCAATACCGGAAAATCAAGTTTTTCAGTACTTTTTAGAAACATTCACACAGATCAGCAAGGTAAACATCGATCTAGGACATTTAAACGCAGAGCCGTTTGACCGCAGGGACGTTTAAACGCTGGGAAGTTTGAACGCCAGAAATTAGATACATTTGATGATGGATCCTAATCGAACGTAGTTGCGTTGTCAAAATCGACTCTACGTTCCGTGCGATCTGAGAGGGCTTTGAACTGTTTTGATTAACAATGTACTAATTAATAATATCTTGGTGACCTATCCAGCTTGTCAAAAGTGCTACTAAGAAGGGGATCGAACTCTTTTTTGTCTTTATTATGTAGTAATGATATTTCCAACTAAAAGAAATAAAGGGCCATTTTCATAAAACTTTTAACAAGCCGTTAAAAATAAAAGTGGATTTCTATTGGCAATATTTTGAAGGCAATGAAAAGCCACGTAACGTAATCTTTTATACAAAAAAAACTCTTCCTAAATTATCTGAATCCCCCCTAGAGAGCTACTGGCTGTGTTTTAAACCTCACGAAAAGGTACATCACAGGCTGTAAGACCTAGCAGGCCTTAATGGAGGGATTTCCGACAAACAGACCTAATGATTGAGATCCATAGTTTAGCAACAGCACTCCGCAAAGCACTGAAATTCAGGTCTGGGCACATTTTAAGAACAACTTTTCTAAGACCCGCCACTACGAGTCTAAAAGTGGGCGTGATCAGCAAGTTTCATCAGCAAGTAAATGATTCAAAGATGTGATGTGTCGTTTTAGAATGATTTGCAGGTGTGGCACCCAAAAACAATCTCCAAAGTCGCCAGTGCATCTACCTGACCCCTATACAGAGATCTCCAACTGGAAATTTTCTACCAAGAAAAAAAAATTTAAGGCAAAAGTTATATAGGAAATTGGCTCTTGTGATAATATATTGATAATAATAATAGGTATCTTTCCTGTTGCAATTTTTGCTTATCTATTTCGTTCAAGAATTTTCCTCTAAATTTTTTTTTATTAATTTCCGTGATTGTATTTTAAATATACACACAGAAAAAAATGTTTTGTGTTAAACTCACAATTTTATGATGTTGAAATTGTGCACTCCATAAGTCTAACTTGTGTTTTTGCTGAGTACAGCGGTTGTTAAAAATATGTAAAATTTTATACCTGGAAAATTGTATTATAATTATATTCTCACCATAGTTGTGTTCTTAAGATTATGCGAATTCTAAATGCAAAATTGTACTTGAATAGTTGCTGAAACGGACAATTCAAAATTTTCTTTTTACACTTTGTCTTGTTCCTACTACCCTTATCAGTTTAAAGGATTTATCAACGCCCCCAACAAAAACTATAGTAACTCAATTTAATTACAGTTTTAAGAAAATCGCAAATCAATATTTAAATAATAGTCAATTTAAACTCAGAATTGCATAATTTACACATTTCATAGTCTACTATTGGTTGTTTCGAGTTTCTACAAAGTTGCGATATTTTGCTAGGAAAATCTTAACCTTTATAACAGATTAAACGTAAGTTATTTAAAAACCTTTTAAAAAGAAGTCCAATATACCCACAAAAAAGAAAAACCAATAATTGATTTTTACTGCATTTAATTACTATTAGACCAAGAGCTGGAAGGAAAAACAAGCGCCTCATAAGATACCAAAGGTTTGAAGTTGCAGGTAAGTAATTGTATCCGCGTTAAAAGAAAATCCGCTCGTCTGCCGGCCGTAAGTGGTCGCACACTGGCGTAGTAATTTTCGAAATTTTGAAAAAAATGACCTACAACAGCCTCATTAATACCAAGTTGAAGTAAAGGCAAAAGTGAACAGAAATATAAATTGAATCGAAAATATGAGCGTCTGCCGCTTCCAGCGGTCGCTTTTTTGAATCAGACGGCTTTAAAAAATTTAAAAAAACGCCGTCAACATCCTCATAAAATACCATCTTAATTTTTTTGCAAAAAGTTACTTGCTCATGTAAACTATCGAGCTGTAAAAAAATTAGGACGGCAGACGGTCGCGTTAAAAGGGCAGACGAGCTCAAAGTTTTACAAAAATCCCTTCGAAGAGCACTTAAATTGTGGATCCATTCGACCGCCTTATAAATACCACGCTAATTTTTGGAAAGAATAGATGAATGCACAATATATTTTTAGATTTGCAGCGTCTGCCACTTGTAGGTGGTCGCATTATCAAAACAGACGACTTTAAGGAAAAAAAATACATATACAGGGTGTCTCCGTGACCGTGTAGAACCTTTAAAGTGGCGATAAAGAACACTTTTTTAAGACAAATTTTCAAATACAATTTTTGTCCTAGTCCAAACCCTGCGGGGGGAAGGGGGTACCTCTCTTTAAAGCAATTTTTTAAATTTTTGATTTCAAACGGCCATAGCTCCGATATTATTAATTTTTTAGGCTTAATGAATAAGACTTTTTTAAGGCTGTTCTCTCGCAACCACTTTTTTATTTACAATTTTCTGACTTTATTTTTGAAAATAACGAGTTAAAATTTTTACAGTATGTCTGAAATGTTATTTACAATATTATGTCGGAGCGCTTTTATCGCGAATAAATTAATCGCAAAAAAAAAATTTTTAATGCAATTTTAAAAAAATTTTGGCTCCGACATAATATTAAAAATAACGTTTTAGACATACTGTAAAAATTTGAACGCGTTATTTTCAAAAATAAAGTCAGAAAATTGTAAATAAAATTAACGCTAAAATGCGCGTATCTCTTGCATTCGCGATTTTTTTACACATTACTTTATTTTTTATTGTACGTTTTTGGTCAGCTACTGTTATTGTACACCAAATAGTCCATTTTCTATTTAAAATCGAATTTTCATTCTAAGTGAGAACACAGCCTTAAAGATCATTTGCTTATCTACAAATTATATTATAATCCTTTATCGTCTAGAATCAACGGATTTTGAGTTATAAATTAAATTAAAGAAAAAACTGTTAAAAAAATGCAAGTTTTATTTTTTTTAGTTCTCTTGCAAACCCTGTATTGTTTAAACAAGACGTCTTAGTAAAAAACGATTGCCTAAACTGTATAGAGAATATATAGCCGTATAGGCTTCAACTTTCGACAAAATATTTTTTTTGGGAAACCAAGTATTTTTACAGATATTTAGAAAATAATAAACAAGGTGTAGGTTGCACGGTATTATTTATAATGGCGATTTTTTTGTTAAGTTCTGTCACACCTATCTGTATTCTTTCCATTAATTTGTTTCTAGTTTCGGTATTTCTTCTATCGCTGTAAACTATAGCTTTAAGAGCACCACATAAAAAATAATCGAGAGGTGTTAAATCGGCCGATCGTGCCGGTCAATTGATAAATCCTCTTCTTTCTATCCATTTTTCTGGATATTCATTATTTTAAAAATTTTGTACTTGTCGTCCAAAATGTACCGTGGCACCATCATGCTGAAACCACATTTCTTGCTTTGATGCCAGTGGAATATCATCTAGCAATAATGGAAGATTTTTTTCTAAAAAGTTTAGGTATTCGCATCAGCTGTAAGCCTTATGTTGTTGGAAAAAAATATGGACTTATAATTTGGCTTCCCTGTATTCCACACCGACAATTCACACTGAAACGTCACTGATGTCCTTTCTCAAGTTTTACCCTATAATTTTCCACTGCCCATTAATGTTCATCTCTACAATTGTTTACACCATCTCTTTGCAACAAATCTTTGTGCATTTGCTTGCCCTCGTAAATATTTAGAAAAAATTAATCTTGATCCATAATCTCCATTCTCCAATACATTCACCGGATATGAATGATATGGATATAGTACCTACTGGTATTTATACAAAATTTTCCATATCTAATTGTAAAAGGTCAAATTAATCTTACATAATTTTTTAAAAAATTCTTTAAAAACAATAGGTAGGTACTATTTAATTTGACTTATTTGTAGTTCAGCTGCCAATTTTCTGATGTTAGTTGCCGGATTGTTTTCTACTATATCCAAAACGTCTTAGCTGTTTGGTAAGTCATCTTCATCGACAGCATGCCGATTTCTTTCTTTATACGTATTTGGAATCTTCCAAATTCTGTTAAATTTCTAGAGAGATTTATTTTTACATAATTTATTGTTCAATGCATCTTGATGAATTTAATAATAATAATTTTTATACAAACCCTTGTATCCTAGAAAAGACTTGCATCTGGAAGCTTTTTTTGGGGATATCCGGGGATATCTTTTTTGGTATTCTTTTTTAGCTGCCAATGTATTTCTATTGCAATACCCGTATAAAAATGTATTTTAGCATACTTGAAGTTTGAATATAACATACTCGTAATATTATTAACGGTAATAGGGGTATTCACATTGACGTGTATATACCCTTGTATTTTTACACCGTTGTATTTATCCTAGTAACGCCAAATAAAGTTGTATATTACTAGACGTTGCTAGGATATTACAACAGTGTATAAATTCAACATCAATACACGAGCCAGTGTGAATACCCCTAATAAATAAACAATATAAACTAACAAAGTAATTAATTATAAACTAATGCGTTTTATAACAATGTCGCTTAAACGTCACGCTACAATATGTTTTAACATTAAAACAAATGCTATAAATCAAATTAGGGGTATTCACACTGGCTCGTGTATTGGTCTTGTATTATACACCGTTGCAATATCCTAGCAACGTCTAGTAATACACAACTTTACTTGGCGTTGCTAGGATAAATACAACGGTGTAAAAATACAAGGGTGTATACACGTTAGTGTGAATTATCTCTTATTATTAATTAAATCTTTTAATTCTTTCTTATTGAGATTTTTAGCAAAATTAATTTATTTTTCTTTTACCTACACCTTGTTCATTATTTTCTAAATATCTGTAAAAATAGTTGGTTTCCCAAAAAAATTATTTTGACGAAAGTTGTAGCCTATACGGCTATTCTCTATATGGTTTAGGCAATCGTTTTTTACTAATAAGACGTTTTGTTTAAAAAATACGGGGTTTGCAAGAGAAGTAAAAAAAAAATAAAACCTGAATTTTTTTAACAGTTTTTTCTTTAATTTAATTTATAACTCAAAATCCGTTGATTCTAGACGATAAAGGATTATATGAATCTTTAAAAAAGTTCGTATTCATTAAGCCTAAAAAATGAATTAATTTTTATAATAATATCGGAGCTATGGCCATTTGAAATCAAATATTTAAAAAATTGTTTTAAAGAGAGGTACCCCCTTCCCCCCGCAGGGTTTGGACTAGGACAAAAATTGTATTTGAAAATTTGTCTTAAAAAGTGTTCTTTATCGCCACTTTAAAGGTTCTACACGGTCACGGAGACACCTTGTATATATATTTTTTTTCCTTAAAGTCGTCTGTTTTGATAATGCGACCACCTACAAGTGGCAGACGCTGCAAATCTAAAAATATATTGTGCATTCATCTATTCTTTCCAAAAATTAGCGTGGTATTTATAAGGCGGTCGAATGGATCCACAATTTAAGTGCTCTTCGAAGGGATTTTTGTAAAACTTTGAGCTCGTCTGCCCTTTTAACGCGACCGTCTGCCGTCCTAATTTTTTTACAGCTCGATAGTTTACATGAGCAAGTAACTTTTTGCAAAAAAATTAAGATGGTATTTTATGAGGATGTTGACGGCGTTTTTTTAAATTTTTTAAAGCCGTCTGATTCAAAAAAGCGACCGCTGGAAGCGGCAGACGCTCATATTTTCGATTCAATTTATATTTCTGTTCACTTTTGCCTTTACTTCAACTTGGTATTAATGAGGCTGTTGTAGGTCATTTTTTTCAAAATTTCGAAAATTACTACGCCAGTGTGCGACCACTTACGGCTGGCAGACGAGCGGATTTTCTTTTAACGCGGATACAATTACTTACCTGCAACTTCAAACCTTTGGTATCTTATGAGGCGCTTGTTTTTCCTTCCAGCTCTTGGTCTATATAGTTTACTATAGTTTTTGTTGGGAGCGTCGATATAACATGGGAAAAACAGTTTTAACAGAACTACTACTTACCTCGTAAACACTACCGTTATTAATAGATTTAACACAAGAATTATAATTTAATTTTAATAATTTAAACTGGATAATTATTATTAATAATTCTGGAATTATAATTCTGGAATTATTAATTGGTATTGGTCCATATAAACCCAAAAGATATAATTATTAAAAATCAATTTATTACAAAATGGACGATAACAATTAATTAATTAATAATTATGTTTGCTGAAAGTTAAAATTTTAAAATTAAAATAATTTTAATGTAATTAGATTTAAATGTTCAAAAAACAATCAAAATAGAAAATAGAATTTTTAAATCTCAAAACGTCTGATAAGAGTACAAAACAATAATATAATAAATCAGCTTTATCAGTGAATACAACGTTCACCTCATGACCCAGAGCGAGACCCAGAGGTACCAAGTTCGAATCCCACGACGGCATATGATAAAAAAGTAAGTATTTGTATAGGTTCTTATTTCAGTCAAAATTTGTCGCAATTTAAAAACGAAAATATAATAATAAGTTAAACCTATTTTTGTTACTATTTGGAATACGTATAAGTTAATCCACTTATAATGGACTCGCTTTATAACGGACGAATTCTTTGACTAAACACTTATGTTATCAATGTTTTAATATAAGGCTAAAATGAACTCCTATTCATAATGAACAAATTTTTTATCACTTCAAGTCTATTATAACCGGAATAATACTAAAATCACTGTAAAGACAGAAATTTACTAACTCTGAGCTGCGTAAAGTAAGTAATAATTTTTAAAAATACTTCAGGTAGTATGCCATAATAGGCATATTTTACATTACATAATAATAGATATGTAAAAGGACTTCGAAAATAAACGCTCAGTATAGCACCGATAAGAAAATGTGTAAATAACTTTTATCATTGCAAATTTTTATAGATAATTGATAACATACCTATTTAATTTATATAATAACTTTAAATCTTATGAAACAAACACAAATTTTCTGTATCATTGCTTTCAAATTAATAGTAAAGTAAATTAGGTAGTACCTACCAGAATTTATTTGCAAGTTCAAGGATAAATAAATTGAGAGATTTTTATATGTAGGTACCTACTATACAATATTCCATTATTTTTGTATACATGTGACTTTCTCCGACATTTTAAAACCATTATTGCTATTGCCAAAAATTATAGAATATGGAATCAACGTTGGTCTTCTATGTTAATGGAAAAAAGGTAATTAGAAAACTTACTTTTGTTGTAAAAAAATAAAACCGTTTTAATAATAATTATTAACAATAATTTTTAATACCAACAGAAATGTAACAAATTGTTCGACTGCAGCTATCCTAAGCGATCAGTTTGGTTGCATAGATAGCCTAATTTCAAACATCAATGAGAAAACTTTAAATAAATTTTTAATATTTTTAGGTCATTGAAGAACATCCCAATCCAGAATGGACGCTTCTATATTATCTTCGAACTAAATGTATCCTTTTAAAATCAGAAACAGAAAAAAAATTTTCTTCCATTCTTCCAAAAGCCAAAATGAAGATTATTTTCAATACTTATCAAAAATTTCCTGTTCTTTCCTTAAATTTTTTTCAGTAAATTTATGTGGAACGAAATTAGGATGTGGGGAAGGTGGATGTGGAGCTTGCACTGTTATGGTTTCCAAATATAATCGAAAGAATAACATAATTCAGTATCCTTTAAAAATTATTCCATTTTGCAAAACAGTTTAGTCCTGAGCAAAATTCATATTCTATATTTCTTTCTTGTCAAAATTGAAAGAAAAACTTGAAAATATTTTGCCTTAAACCGCTTCAATAGTCACCTAGCAGTAAATGCTTGCATAACTCCTGTTTGTTCTATACATGGACTTGCAGTTACAACTGTGGAAGGAATTGGATCGACCAAAACGAAACTACATCCTGTTCAAGAAAGAATAGCAAAATCGCATGGAACACAGTGCGGCTTTTGTACTCCAGGTATGGTAATGTCAATGTACACGTTATTGCGAAACCTGCCAAAACCATCGATGAAAGAATTGGAAGCAGCGTTGAAAGGAAATCTCTGCAGATGTACCGGCTATAGACCAATTATTGAGGGTTATAAAACTTTTACCAAGGATTTTGAAACACTTCAAAATGGCAACGGTGTTTGCGGTCTGGGCGAAAACTGTTGCAAAAACTTGAAAAACGGTTCTAATGACGAAGGTGAAGTTTGGGATGTTCATGAATTTTCACCCTACGATGCATCGCAAGAGATTATATTCCCTCCAGAACTCAAACTGTATGATACGCTTGACAAACAAAGTTTAACTTTTAAAGAAAATGGTGTTACTTGGTTTAGGCCTACTAATATACAAGATCTTTTATCTCTAAAAGATGAATATCCAAACGCAAAAATAGTGGCAGGAAATACTAAAATTGGGATTGAAATGCAACTAAAACATTCTGACTATCCCATTTTAATCCAATCGACTTGTGTACCAGAGTTAACAGATATCCAAGTGTTGGATAACGGTGTCAAAATTGGAGCATCCGTATCGCTAGATTCCCTGGAAAGGATTTTAAAAGAAGAAATAGAATCAAAACCGGAGTATAGAACTCGTACCTTCCAAGCCATAATTAATATTTTGGATGTTTTTGCCAGCAAGCAAATTCGTAACGTAGCAACTGTTGGAGGTAATATATTAACAGGAAGTTCAATTTCCGATCTTAATCCAATCTTTATTACATCTAAAATTGAGTTGGAATTGCTAAGCAAAAAAAATGGAATCAAAAACTTGATACTAGATGAAACTTTCTTTTCCGATTCCAAAAAAACTAAAATTGATGATGCTGAAATTTTGGTAGCCATAACTATCTTTTATACCGAGGAAAATCAGTACGTGTATTCTTTTAAACAATCGAAAAGGCGAGACTTGGATATCGCAATAGTGAACGCTGCAATCAATGTTTCATTTGAAGAAGACTGCATCATCAAAGACATAACTTTAGCGTTTGGTGGAATGGCACCCACGACGGTTTTGGCACCAATAACTCGTCAAAATTTAATAGGAAAAGAATGGAATTCTAAAACTTTGGAAATAGCTTACACAAGCCTTTTGGAAGATTTGCCCTTACCTCCAGATGCTTCCGGAGGAGTTACGCAGTATCGAAAATCCTTACCTTTAAGTTTTTTTTTTAAAGTTTACTTGACAATTTTGGAAAAACTTCAGAGAAAATTTCCAGACAGCAAGGACAAAAGCGCGGTCTCTCCACTACAAAGTGGAATTCCAAAAAGTTCTCAGTATTTCCAAATTTTTCCAAACCGTGAAACGACCCGAAACGTTGGTAAACCAATCCCTCACTTGTCTGCCTTCAAGCATTCCACTGGAGAAGCAGCGTATTGTGACGACATTCCAAAATTTTCCAACGAACTTTACATGGTGTTTGTTATAAGCACCAAAGCACATGCTAACATTTTGGCGATTGATGCATCCGAAGCATTACAAATGAAAGGAGTACACGCATTTTTAAGTGAAAATGATCTTTCCAAAAACAAAAATCAAATTGGGGTTACGAGCAACGAATTGCTGTTTTATTCCAAAAAGGTTACGTCTCAAGGTCAAATAATTGGAGCAATTATAGCTGAAGATCAATTAATCGCTCAAAAAGCAGTCCAGAAAGTGAAAGTTAGTTATCAGGAATTGGAACCGGTTATTATAAGTATAGAAGACGCAATTAAACATAAATCTTACTTTGAAGAAGTTCCTACTCCTAAAACTTTAGAAAAAGGAGATGTGGATGCAGTATTTAAAAGTGCACCTCATGTTATAGAAGGTGAATGTAGAAGTGGAAACCAAGAGCATTTTTATCTAGAACCGCAATCTGTACTGGTGGTCCCGAAAAACGAAGACAACGAATTGGAAATTTTTTGCTCAACCCAATTTGCAACTGCAGTGTGTGTGAGTATTTTGAACCTTTTAAGGAAATTCTCTTAAAATTACCCATTTTAGAAAATGATATCAAATTGTTTGGAAATTCCCCAAAATAAAATCATCATTCGAGTTAAAAGAATAGGAGGAGGATTTGGGGGAAAAGAACACAAACCTGCGCTACTTGCGATACCTGCAGCTTTAGCTGCAAATCGATTTGGACGGCCAGTGAGGTGTATATTGAATCGCAATCAAGATATGCAAATCATCGGTGGAAGACACGCTTTCCTGATAAAATACAAAGCTGCTTTTGACGACACAGGCAAAATATTGGGGATCGATGTAACACTCTTCAACAACGCTGGATATTCAAATGATTTGTCGGAAGGGGTAATAAAAACAAAACAATAAATTTTCCAGTTATACAAAATTAGTGTAGGTCATGGAACGTGCAATGCTTCATATTGAAAACTCTTACAACATTCTCAACGTTCGTGCAAAAGGCTACGTTTGCAAAACCAATCTTCCTTCAAACGTAGCATTCAGAGGTTTTGGAGCGCCTCAATCGATGTTGGTCGGAGAATTTATAATTCGAAAAATTTCGGAGTATCTCAATAAAGATCCTATCGAAATTGCCTATTTAAATTTGTACAAGGAAGGAAATTTGACGCCGTATAATCAAAAACTGGAATATTGTACTCTCACCAGATGCTGGGAAGAGTGTTTAGCGTCTTCAAATATGGCAGAAAGGAGAGCACTTGTCGATAAATTTAACAGGTACGTAAAATTTAATAATTTGAAAGGTGAGTTTATTAAGTAATTAGGGATAATCGGTGGAAGAAACGTGGAATAAGTATGGTTCCAACAAAATTTGGAATTAACTTTCCTCCAGTTGAACTGAACCAAGCCAGCGCTTTAATACACGTATATACCGATGGATCGGTACTTTTAACGCATGCGGGTGTTGAAATGGGACAAGGTCTACATACGAAAATGGTTCAAATAGCGAGTACGGTGTTAGAAATTCCAGTGTCCAAAATACACATCAGTGAGACAGCCACCGATAAAGTAGCAAACACCCCGCCATCGGCTGGCAGTATGTCTTCAGATTTAAATGGAATGGCTGTCATGGTAAGTTTTTTATATTTTCATTAATACACAAAAATGATTGAGATGATTTAGAATGGATGCAATACCATGAAGGAGCGTATTGAGCCTTATAAATCGGCAAATCCAAAAGGTAAATGGGAAGATTGGGTTTTGGCCGCTTATATGGATCGCGTTAGTTTAACGACGACTGGATTTCATAAATCTTCTTACACTGGATACGATTTTGCTACGCATACCGGTACTTGTTATTTGTACTTTACTTATGGGGTCGCTTGCAGCG
Organism: Rhagonycha fulva; assembly: GCA_905340355.1. Lineage (NCBI taxonomy): Eukaryota > Metazoa > Arthropoda > Insecta > Coleoptera > Cantharidae > Rhagonycha > Rhagonycha fulva. Next base: position 11,370,784 of record HG996559.1, read on the forward strand.
AAGTGGAAATTGATTGTTTGACAGGAGATCATCGGGTGTTAAGAACTGATATAGTTATGGATGTGGGTAAGTTGTTTATGGATTTGATGAGTACAAATAATAAAGTTCAATTTTAAAAACTAGGTGAAAGTTTGAATCCAGCCATAGATATTGGGCAAATCGAAGGAGCCTTTACTCAAGGTTACGGCTTGTACATGAAGGAAGAAATGATGTATTCTCCCAATGGTACAATTTTGACACAAGGACCCAGCACCTACAAATTGCCCGGTTTTGGAGATATCCCGATAGAATTTAACGTATCTCTTTTAAAAGGGGCGCCAAATCCACGAGCAGTTTATTCGTCTAAAGTAAAAATTGTCAATATAAAACTGTAGAATAACAACTAAAGTGCAACAACTTTTAGGCTATAGGTGAACCTCCATTATTTTTGGCAAGTTCGGTTTTGTTTGCAGTAAGAGAGGCAATTAAATCGGCAAGGAAAGACGCAGGTGTATCGTCAGACTTCAAACTTTTTGCCCCAGTAACGCCAGATAAGATTCGAATGAATTGTGAGGATCACATAACGGCTAAAGTAAGGATGAATTCTTTTCATAAAAAAAAAACTAAAAATTTTGTTTCAGTTACCAAATCTGGGTGATAGCACAAAAACTTGGAATGTGACTCCATAATGTCCATCGTCGACTTAGAAAGCATGTTTGAAATACTGCAGTCATATTTAATCCAACATTAGTGCATTTTAATTTTATAGAATAAATAAACTAGAATAAAACAAGGCATTGTTATATTTAGAGTAAAAGAAGTACTACTTCGCTTTACATTGTTAGGGAAAAAGTGTCACTTTTACACCCAAGGGATTAAAATGTTACTTTTACTTCCGAATGATTTCAAAATAAATTATCCTATTATACGATTTAAAATTTTTATTATTTTAAAATTACAAACAAAAAATACCTACAAAAAAAAGTTTTTAAGCTTCATTATTTTTCAAAAATTCTTCAACTGAAAACATTAGTTGAGTTTCTAAAATTTTTCGGTTTTTTTCATTTCTAGTCACATTTTTCCACCATAGGAAGGTACCTGTGATTAAAAATCCTCCTCCACAAACAATTAACATTGGAGTATAAGGCTTCATAAAGCGCATCTATATTATGTTGCATTAGAAAATAATGATTCTAAAAAAAGAAAAAATTTACCTTCAAAATTTAAAATAAATTTTCTCGATTGTCAAGTACTACATATAATCAACATTTAACTTCTTTGCAAATTAAAATAAATCCTGACATGACACAAACTGACACAAATTTATTTTACTTCTCATAGGCTCTTCGATAATAATTTTATTTTTATTATTGTGCATGTGATGGAAGATTTTTAAAATTTAGACACTCGTTGTAATTCTCACTTTGTGAACAAGTGCATTGTCTTGCAGTGTAAATAAATTTACCATAGAAACTTTTTGCTAATTTTCTAATAATAGAGAAAGAAAGCTTGACGATAGAGCCTCTAGCGAAATAGGTAAACTTCTATTTAAAAGTTTTTAACTCTAAAGGTGCAAGTACCCCCTCATTTTGATTTTTAACTCCAAAATAGTCTAAAACGTTTGTGCTTCGTTTGTACCTGTTTGTGCAAACATTATTCTTGTTTGTACCCAAATAGTTTTTGAAAAATTTTGCTGGGGGAGGGGGGGGCTGGAGACATACTAGCCCCCATGTCGAATTTTGACGCCAAAATAATCCAAACCGTTTGTGCTTCGTTTGTGACTGTTTGTGTAAGCATTATTTTTGTTGGTACTCAAATAGTTTTTGATAAATTTCAAAATTTTGCTAGGGGAGGGGCTGAAGACATGCTTTTTAAAATTTTGAATTTTGAATTCAAAATATGGTCTAGAACGTTTGTAATTAATTTGTGCTAGTTCGTGCAAGGTTTATTTTCGTTTGTACCCAAATAGTTTTTGAGATTTTCAAGAAAAACATCATAAATACTGACGCGCATGAATAGATTAACGAGATTCTCTTAGCACAAGAAACTCATAGAATTTTTTAAAAATTTGAATTTTGAATTCAAAATAGTTTAAAACGTTTGTAATTCGTTTGTGCAAGTTTTATTTTTGTTTGTACCCAAATAGTTTTTCAGATTTTCAAGAAAAACATAAAGGACACGGACGCGCATGATTGGATTAACGAGATTCTTACACTTACAGGATCACGTTCAAAATACTTTTTATCGTTTGTACTTTGTTTGTGCTTGTTTTTGCAAATTTCATTTTGGTGAAAGGTTTATATAATTGCCGCTAAAATGCAAATTTTACTATTGAAACCTCGATTAATTTTGAAAGAGCATATTTTAAATAACAGAATAAGGTGAGGAAGAATGCCTTAAAACCACTAGTTCTTTCAAAAATCGATTTTAAAAAAGCTCAATTTTCATAGCAATTTTCAAGTTCAGTCGCTCGGGATTGGTGAATCAATGCATTCTGTGCTCCGTCCGTGCACTGTAATGCATAAGAGCCTCGCTGATGATTACTTCTTTGCGTGGATCTTCCTCGTGCCATGGTGGTTTTCATCAAAATTGACTGTCAGCACCCTTCGGGCGTTTCGGGCCATTTTGATGAAAACTACAATCATTATAAAAATACCCCTTAGCCCGCGGTTAAGGAAAAAGGTGGATATTTGAGGGATAAAACTCGTTTTGCGTAGATTTTAAAATCAGGGTGGTTGTGCAAGAAAAATGGCTAAAAGCGCTCGAGCGCAGCGAGAATAGTTTCACATTTACTATTGAAAACCATGATTTTTGCTCGAAGTACACTGTTGAAGCATCCCAATGCAAGTGTCGCTCCGGTTATTGCCGCTCTGCGCAAAGCTAAGACTAGTTAAATCTACACGGACCGACAATAAAATGCGTTGATTCACCAATCCCGAGCGACTGAACTTGAAAATTGATATGAAAATTGAGCTTTTTTAAAATCGATTTTTGAAAAAACTAGTGGTTTTAAGGCATTCTTCCTCACCTTATTCTCTTATTTAAAATATGCTCTTTCAGAATTAATCGAGGTTTCAATCGTAAAATTTTTATTTTAGTGTCAATTCTACAAACCTTTTCCTTTTATTTTTGTTTGTACCCAAATAGTTTTTGAGATTTTCAAGAAAAACATCATAAATACTGACGCCCATGAATGGATTAACAAGATTCTCTTAGCACAGGAAACACATAGTTCACGATTTAGACATGATCCTTTGATTTAGGTTCGTACTAATAGTCGAGAATTAATTCTCGGATCAATCCTGGATCCACCAATCCTTAGTTCATCCAATCAGTCAATCCAATAATAATCCGAGAGATCCGAGAATTAATCCGTGATCTCGGATTGATCCTCGTCTATTAGTACGGGCCTTAAAGGTAAATTTACAAAATAAGACATTAATTTTTTTTATTTAAAATAATAATTAAGCAGATTTAAAAGATTTTACGTTGGTGCGACCAACGATAACATACACAAACGATCTAGAATCTAGACTAGATTATTCTAAATCCAAAATTTTAAAAAGTATATTTTTGCACCCCCCTCCTAACAGCTACTTTTTGAAATTTATCGCAAACTGTTTGGGTTCAAATAAAATTACTTTTTGCACAAACAGACACAAACAAAGTACAAACAATAAGGAGTATTTTGAACGTGATCCTGTAAAAGTGTTATCCCGAATCTTGTTAACCCAATCGTACGCGTCATCAGTTTCATTGTAAATCTCAAAAACTATTTGGGTACAAACGAAAATAAAACTTGCACAAACAATCACAAACGAATTACAAACGTTCTAGACTATTTTCAATCCAAAATTCGAAATTTAAAAAAGCATGGATTTCATTCCAAAATGCATGAATTCAAAAAAAAAATAAAACTGATCAGGATCAGGAAATTAATAAATTTCAGTTTTATTTTGGATTGTGGACATTGAGTTTTGGCACCACGTGAAAAATTATTTGCGGTTTTGGGCGTTTTTTCAGTTAAAAGCTGGCGCCACAAGTTTCTAAAATCTGACAATGACAACTCTGTATCCTAACCTCTAAAAGTTTGTTTATTTTTTATTTTATAATAACCTCATTTAAAAGTCGTGTGATGTAATCCAATTTTAAATTTTAAAATAAATTTGGAAATGTTGCGTTCTCCGAGTGTGTTGGAAGTGAAAAAATTGTACAAAGACATCCTACGTTACGGGCAGAAATTACAATACACCGACAAAGATTATTTCTGCCGTCGCATTAGGAAGGAATTTAAGACCAACAAGGCATTGGTCGACGAAACTCAAATAACTTTTAATTATAAGGTAATTATAAAAACACATTTTTGAGTTTACGTTGTATCTAACACTTTAAATTTTAGAGAGGGCAGTCGTTGCTTGAAAGGCGAACCGTGGTTTAAAGTATGCTCAGAGTTCTAATCAAATTTTCCTTAAACAGTTTTCTTCCACTGCGAATGAAACACACATTAGATTATTCTAAGGTTCCTAAACTGTGTGAACAAGATCTTAAGGAACAATTCGTTCGAGGTTCAGGTCCTGGTGGGCAAGCCACCAATAAGAACGCGAATTGTGTGGTTTTAAAACATTTACCTACCGGTATAGTGGTCAAGACCCATCAGTCACGGTCTTTAGATGTTAACCGAGATGAAGCCCGGCGCCTCATGACCTTAAGACTAGACAAACTATTCAATGGGGAGGATAGTTTGGAAGGACAACGAAAAAAGATAGATGACAAAAAGTCGACAGACAGGAAGAGGAAACGAAAAAAATTAGATAAGTTAAAAGCAGACTGGAAGGAAAGGGAAAATTTGGAATAATTAATAAATAAACTTTTTATAAAAATCAACATGTTTCTTATTTAATAAAAAATTAGTATAAAAATTTGACACAAACAAAATTAATATTAAAACATAATTACTAATCAGCTCAAAAATATTTACACACCACCATTCATAAGTGGCTTCCTGCTGCACTTCTAACCTTAAACTTGATAACTTAGAAGAAAAATCATCGCCATTGATGAAAACCATATGGCTTCCGACGTATCAAATTTGGGGATTATTCCAATGCTATCAATTTTGTACTATTTATTTTTATAAATTTTGGTAGTAGTACAATAAATATTACAAAATAAATTTTTGTTTTATATTATTTGAAAAAGCATGAGGTTACGTGCAGCAGGTAGAAACATTCTTAATTTACAAATTTCAAGATTTTTCTTTAAAAAATCTATCTGCATATCTTTCAACTGATAAAGGAACTTTCTTTTTAAAATTAAATTTTTTTAATGTATTTACTGGAGATTGTAGTACCGGTGAATTATTTTGATTTTCTATTACTGGTTTTGTAATTTGTGTGACTGGTGAATTGAAATTTTGTTTTTGTACTGTTGGTTTTACGATTTGTGGCACTGGCGAATTAAAAATTTGACTTTCTACTGTTGGTTTTATAATTTGTGATGCTGGTTTATTAAAAATTGTTGTTTTTGTGGTGTTCTTTTCTTGAGACATCTGAGTGCCTTCTATGACGACATCATCTAAGTCAACACCATCAAAAAAATCATCTTCTAATAATGACTCGTCTAGCTGATAGGACCTGGGCTTCAAGTTTCTAGGAGGTGAATCCAAAAATGAAAGGTCGTCAGAAGTGGATAAACTAATTCTTGATTTTTTATTTGGTGGACTTTTGGATCTGCAAAATTCGTTTTCACTAAGTTCTTCATCATGAATGTCACGTTTCTTTGTAACTTCGTTACTCATTATTTCAGAACTAATCACAGGAGGCTCGAACTCATCGTATGGTATTCCCAATTTTTCTAAGTGCTGTCTTACCGATAAGTATGCTATAACTACCTTGATAATATCAAGGGTTACTTCTTCAGGACAACTATTTTTTATTGGCGTCAGCATTGACATATCTAAAAAATAGTGTGAATTAGACCACAGAAGTTTTGGTAGTTACACTGTTACCATTATTTATTGGTGGACTTTTTATAACATTGATTATCATGTCCCTCATTTCATCTGTTATATTCAAATCTATTAGTTTAATGGGGTAACCTACTTTTATGGCATCTATAAAATGCGATAAGACAGCTGCCGGAACAAGTCCCCTAAAAATAAAAAGTGTTAATTAAAATAATAAAAAAGCTATTTAAAGATTTCAGGGTGAGTACTGAGTACACTAAACTAGTCCAAAAATGTTCTATTAAAATTATGGTAGTTGAGGATGTAATTATATAAACCAAAAATTGTATGGATCAGTCGAAAATTTGGGCAAAATGCGCCAAAAATCGTAAAAATAATATGCCAGTATTATATTGGCTGTCTCTATAAGTTAAGCTCCATCCACCCCTTCAGTGGCCTAAGAATCTACAAGATCTGTGTGGTATATTTTAACGTAAAAATTCCGCCATAATTGACGAAATGCAATTTGACATAAAAAAAAGTGGCAGTAATTATTACAAACTACACCCGTTTAAAAATAATAATAATAATAATTGTCAAATGTTGGCTTTGTGTTCAAATATTTCTTTAGAAATCAAAATATATTCACTATGATATAACTCACCTCTTAGTTGATATTTCTTGAACTGTTAAACCTAATTTGTACATCGAATAACTGGCTTCTGCCGTAGCCCCCATTCTGGCACCTGGTAATGGATGTTCGGCCAATATGTCTTGCATGATTCTCTTAGCACCTTGTGTGACCGTGGGTTCCAAATGAAATAAATTACGAATTTCCTTCACAAATTCCTCACCAAAGCGATTAATCTTAGCCTCGGTGAAACCATCCACTGTCAAAATTTAAAAAGTACAATCAAATATATGATACAATACGTTATACTTACATCTACAGTCACGAAGTTCTTTCATAGTTATTGGTTTAGATTGTGACATCTTCATCAATGCTTCATTAGACGCCACCATATACGGCATGCAGTCAGCTCTTGCTGCAAGATCTGCCCTTTTGTTCATCAGCACACGATACAATTTCATACGATCTTCTTTGTCTAAATCTACTTCACTATTTTCACTAATGGAATCATTATTATCGACTTCCGTCAACTTTTTAGTCTTGGTAGACATTTGTAAGTTCTTTAAAGACACTTTAGATGCTGATGATTTTCGAGTATTGCTCGAAGTACTCGGTCCCGAATTAAATCGAAATGATGCTTCATCCGGTTCCCTATTTGACCAAATTGCAATTCATTACCAATTATACCTTACCACTTTAATACTTACTCAATTAGATGATCTTTGTGTTTCAACAGTTTAAACAAGTCGGGCGGAGGACGAAACATTAATTTTTTCTGATCTTTTGCAGCCAAGTATTTACTTCCAGTCGGACTAATAGAGTACGTATTAAATCTGTTTTTACCACTGCTTTTGAAGACCTTTTTAAGGTATCCCTCAGTTTCCAACAGACATCCTACAAGCAGAACACGTAAACATTTTTGTAAATAATTCAAAAATGTATCGTCTTACCGACACCCTTCCACCAATCTTCACTTTGATACTTTCCTTTACCATGTAAAGCATGGTTTAAATATTGTTTATACAACTTGCTACTTTTAGATCCACGTAAAAGTAGAATATACATTCCCATACCAAATTTTCCGTTCATTGCATCGACAGTTTCCAGAAAAAGCCGTGCATCGTTTGAAAAATCATAAAAACCTTGTTCGTCTAATCCCTCGTATTTGTTCGAATCTGTTGTTTCGTTAACTCTAAAAATATTTTTTAAGTTTCAAAAAGTTTAAACTAGACAATTGATTTACTTCCTAGAACAATTATCACAACATCTCGAGTTCGGCTTCTTAGGAGAAACGGAACCTTCGAAATGATTTAAAATAAACTGTCTTCTACAATCTCGTGTTTGTAAATATTTCTTCATGATTTTTTGCATCTCCTCCCTTCGTTTTTTGGTTGTTTGGGAAGCCCCGTTTAACTCTTGAATTTGACTGAAAAGTGAAACTTTTGTAATTTTCAGGCATAAAGTTTAGATATCCGTTGAAAGTTTTACATTTTCATGTAAGTAGACTAGGTATTTTAAAAACATTAAATTAATTTATTTAGAATTATGATTATGACCATGAATGGTAAATAAATTAAAAATATGCAGTAATGACAATAGGGTTAAATTATTTAAAATTGTATTTAAAGCGCCACTCTTGCGGTTGAGTAAATATTGGTGGTGACACTAAAGTTCAAGAAATGATTGACTTTTTCATTTACGTTGTGTCCACAACTGATGCGCATGAATGGATTAACGAGATTCCCGTTCCAGGCTCAAAACTTTAAAAGTTATAAGATCAAAACATCTGAGTTTTTTGGAATTCAGGAGGACAAAGGAATACAAAAGATTGCAAAGGAGAACAAAAACGAGGATCAGGGACGTGCCCAATCAACTTTTTTCAGGGGGGAGCAATCCCAAATTTGCCAACTGAATTAATTCAAAACTGCCAACTTTTTGTAAGTTTTGTAACTTTTTTGTACATTTAGATGTAAAAAAATGCCAAATTGACCAACTTTTGAGTGTTTTTGCCAGATTTCTAAAATATTAGAGAGGGGGAGGCTCCCCTCATCCCCCCATGGGCACATCCTTGACAAGGATGGTTTTCAAAGGACCGTTCACTAAAAAAGAGGACAATCCTCCCTAAAAGTGGACGATTGGTCACCTTACATTTACTGACCACAAATTTATTTTAAAAAAAAGAAGAGCAAAGATGAACAATATTCCAAATGTATCAGTATGGATTGCATTTTGACCACAAATTTACTATTTAAACTAAATAATATAACAAAATAACCTGAGCTCTTAAGCTCGTATGACACGGTGCATAATTTTACATAAAATTTGCATGTAAATGATAAGTTGATAAGTAACCAATAGAAAGAGCGTATTAGTAGCCATCGGACGTTTTTCATTGGTTAGCTACCATTTACATGTAAATTTTATGCAAAATTATGCACCGTGTCATACGGGCTTTAGTTTTTCAAACCTATCAAAGTTTTTCTTATTTGTTAAACTGTGCTTTTCTTTTTAAAATAACTCTGTGATAAGTGAGTGAGCGGTAGCATTTTTAGTAATAGTTAAAGGGGTTCGTGAGTTGTTTTTGAAGTAAGGAATGCCAAGAAATAAAAGTTTGCTAATTTTTGAGTTAACAAAAAAGTTGCAAATTTTAATTAACTCAGTTGACAAATTAAGAGTTTCTACCCCCCCCCCCCAACAGTTGGTCAAATTCGCCACTAGTCTGCAATGAAAACGGTGAACAGTGCTGTATAGGCGTTACAAATTAAGATTGTAGCGCCGCCAGCGGCCATGTTGGTACTAGAGGTGAAGAGTCAATTACTAAATAAATGAATGAATTGACCATAATATTACAAGCGAACAAGCAGCAGATAAAATATCTATCATATTAAAAACATAATCAGTACACAACTGTACACTTATGCCGAATAAAATTGATAGTAAACACTAAACAACCATTCCAGCGCATTACCTCTAGTACAAAACTTGCCACCAGATAGCGTATTGCTTCTCCTGAAACGCCTATAACAAATAAAAAGATTTTATCGCTTATGTGTCTACTTCTAACGCGCATGAATGGATTAACTGAATGTTTATTTTGTATATTGACTGGGTTATGGTAGAAGAGAAGCAGAAGTGCTAGACCGGAGGCTAAGCTATGTTTTTATAATGATGGAGAGCGGCATCAGAAAACTATATAAAAAGAGTGTATCCTTTTTCACTGAGCATGTTTACAATTAAAATGGCTACCGTTTTCTTTACTAACGAAAAATATACCAATGAAAACAAAACAAACCAGGAGAAATTTGCCGATAGTTAAAGATAGATGTTTGTTAACCCATCCGCGCCCCTATTTAAGAACCATGGGACGAAAAGCTGAAAAAGTGATAACTTTTTTAGCTCCTTCAATCACAAAAAAAATATTGGAATCTCGATTATCGATATACTCACTATGATGTCCTCTTAAGTGAACCCACCGTATTTAATAAAAAAAAATTAAAAGAATGAAAATAGAAAAACATGTTTACAACCCCCCACCCAAATTTCGCGAATAACTCCGCGACGGTTAAGACTGAAACGAAAAATTTGGAAGCTCATTAATGCTCAAACGCTTGACAGATTTTTCACTCAAAAATTCGATTTGAGGGGGGAGGCAGCGATATCCACTTTTGATTTGATGTATAAGCGCTGAAAGTTTATCATATTATTTGAAAACATTATTACTTCGAAATTGATTTTATTTTCAAAATTTTAAGCCTGTACCAAAATAGATCAATTTTTTACCTAATTAATTCTTTTTAAATCATTTAAAAATATTCGTGATTAATAGCACAAATTGAAGTTATTCAAGGAACTGCATTTCAAGCAAGTATAGAAGCGCCTTAATTTTAAGCTGGTGGTAGCAAAATAAAGGAAGTTTACTTAATAATATTATTGTTGTTTGTGGGTATTATTGGACAAATCAAATAATTTTCAAATTAAAACTTAAATTAATTAAATAATTTGAATTGTCCAATAATACCCACACACAACAATAAAATATTTAAAATATGGACGCTATAAATGAAATTTATTTAATAATTAAATAAAAACTTACTCGTGCAAATCAAAATCACTATTTTTATAAAATGTGACACAATTGGAAGGTTGACCATCTCGTCCGGCACGTCCCACCTCTTGATAATAGCTCTCTATGTCTTTAGATGCACCATAATGTATAATATTTCGTACGTCGGGTTTATCAATTCCCATACCAAAGGCTATGGTAGCAACAATTATTTTAATTTTATCTTTGACAAAATTCTCGTGCGCTTCCGTCCTCATTTTAATAGGCATGCCGGCGTGATATGCGCGACATTTGATTCCTTGTTCTAAAAACAAACCACTATAATAACAATGAAACACATAAAAATTACGTTTTACTTTGCAACTGTGAAGCAATTTCTTCGGATTGTTTGCGAGTTATACAATAAATTATCGTTGATCCTGGAAAGCCCAGCTTTTTATTTTGTTCACTCATTATTTTTTTTAAATCATCCATTACGCTGGCACCTTTCAAGTAAACGAAAAATTGTAAATTGGGTCGATCAAAACCTGAACACAAAACTTGTGGATTTCTAAAAAATTAACGTTCCAGCGCTCTGTTCTTACTTATATTCGAGTCCTACTTACTTTAATTTGAGACACGAAATAATGTCGTTCCTAACTCTTGGAGTGGCTGTGGCAGTGACAGCCAATATAGGAACGTCAGGTAAAATATCACGTAATTGACCCAATTGCCTGTATTGGTAACGAAAATCGTGGCCCCATGAACTAACACAATGTGCTTCATCAATGGCAATTAAAATGATGGACAGTTCACGATTAATTCTTTTCAATAATTCTAAATTTGATCAAAAACAAAATATTAAAAAAAGACCAAAAGTAAAAATGGAAACTTACCATGACCATAATCACCACAAGCAAGCTCGGGCGTCACATAAATTAAACTATATTTATTTTCAAAAATTTCTTCAGTCACTTTACGTTTGTTAGTCTGAGCAGAACCGAGAAGACAAGCTGATATGTTCGACATCTAAATAAAACAGTTCAAGGATTTCATCACGAATTTAACACTTTACAAAAACTTACAGTTAACGATAAAACTTGATCCTCCATTAAGGCTATCAGAGGTGAAACTACTATTGTTATGCCACCAACGTAAACAGACGGATATTGAAAACACAACGACTTTCCATACCCGGTAGCCATTATCGAGCAATTATCTCGTCTGTCATTTATAATTGAACTGATTATTTTCCATTGCATAGGCCTAAATGATTTGTGACCAAAACATCGTTTTAAAACTTCGAGATATTCAGATCTTGGAAGTGTTTCTAAAATTGTAATATTGTAAATGAAACTAGAACTTTTTCCAATTTCACATTATCTTGCTTACCGTCAACTGCGTTAGATTTTGCAATTAATTCTTGTTCGCGGTCATACTCGTCTAGGGCCTAAAATAATAAGCACAACTTTAAATAAACAAATTTTGTACTATTAATAATTTGTTCTTACGTTAAAGCAGGATTCCCATTCGTCATTCTCAGTGAAATCGGTTAAATCTATATCGTTCATTTTTGTTAATTTAAAATTTAATTAAAAAAATTTGATTCCTGTAAACAAGTTTGGAGTACTTTTGAGGTTAGAAAACTTTGGAATCGTCAAAAACTCGTTAAGTGTCAAACTGACAACTGACAACTACTATGATAAACATCACATGTTTAATGGGTTATTAAGTTTGAGGAACCCCCTAATTATGTTTTATAAAGTTTGTTCCGACCTGCCGAAAAACTGTAGTGTACGGTCACGCTCATGCGCAATAGATAAAAATAATGCCAAAAAAAAAAATTTGCTTTATCTATTTTGTACGACGGTGACCGTACATTGTATGGTTTCTTGGCTGGTTGGAACAAACCTATGTTAAAATATATAAAATTAAATTTATTTTATACGCGAGTGGCTGTGGCTTACAATTAGAGGATACCACATGTGCACAAATAAAGTTTTAATTTAAATAATTCAAAGTGTATAACCATTTTCTTGCGATTGGTAAAATTATAAAATAAAAACTAATCACTTGGGACCTGTGTGAGCTTATATGTGTAAGCTCGGATTATATCGCACCAATAATCTATCCAAAGATAGATAAAGTTTTATCTTTACTACTATATCTGTGCTTACACAATTTTTTTATCAGATCTGATAATGCGTTGATCACATTAAAACATTTAAAAGCCTAAGATCTGCGGTCATCCGAGTTCCACCTTGTTGGATAACAATTTAGAGCGTTTTTTGGTTTGTAAGCATTTTACATTTTTTACCTACGACGAGGAGTCAGCCCGACGGTGGAATCCTCAACCTGAAAGACCAACGAGACGGCCAGAGTAAGTTGTTACTTACCCGGATTCAAATCGGGTATTGAGTCAACTCACTTGACCATTGCTCTCCGACCGTCTCTTGTAATATTAATATAATCTAAGTAAGTAATACACTAATAAATAAAAAGGTATGATCTTACGCAGGTATTGTTATCGCGAGTCATTAACTGAACAACTTTAGAACAGGTATCTGTTCTGTGACAGGTCTCAACTAATTCTGATAAGTACATGAATGGATTAACGAGATTCCACTAACATTTAAAAATTAAAGTAAAAATATAATTTACAAGCTATAAAAAAGCGACCACACTGAAATCACTTAACTGATTGCGCCGCCACTGCTTTAAGTAAACAAATATAATGAACATAACCAAACATAAACAACTTTTTGCTCTATTTAGGAATTATCCAGATGTGCGATAATTTGTTGATTGTAAAACACGAAGATGTCAATGAATACGAATCAATTGAGGAAATGCCGGTGGATGATGAGTTTTGTGTCGAAAATCAATCTGAAGTAACATGTAAGTGTTACTTTTTTCAATTCCTTATTTTTCTCCTCACATGCAAATTACTTCGTTGTAGTAATGTACCGTGATTGGAGCGAAGAACAAATAGTACATTTAATTGATTTAATAAAGGCCAATCCTTGGGTTTGGGATCCCGAACATGAATTGTATAAAAATAAAAGTAGACGTTCAGATGCATTTGATCGGATTTCCATAGAGATGAAAGTTTCTAGAGAAAATATTGAAAGGAAGTGGGTAGTGATTCAACGACAGTTTCGAAGAGAATACTTAAAAGCAAAAAATAAGTTAGACTCGGGGTTAGATAAAGGATACTGTAGCACTTGGTTCGGTTTCAAACATTTATTATTTTTAATAAAAAAATACGGACCAAACGAAAACGAAGACATGTATGACCAAGTAAGTTGCTTTGTGTGAAACTTATAGTTTTATGTAACCGTCGATTATAAAATATCAGATATGCACACCTCGTGGGAGGTTATTTTATAAATTACTCCTCTTTTTTGATAAATTTTAATAAAAATTAGCTCCTTAAATATTGCTTTGCATTAGCTCTAAATCAATGGGAATCTTGAATTACATGAAATTTTGCTAAAACTCCCAGATCGTTTGCATATCTCACATATAGGGTACCTGTTTTTCGATCTTCAGGTGGTAAAAATTTTAAGATGGATGTCAGATATAAGCTTACGTTTATGAAAAGCAATTGGAACAATTTCCAAGCTACTTCTCAAGTATTACTCCCAGATTGCAGTAACTTTCTTTCTTTTTATGGTGATCAAAAGAAGCTCAGCCTTGTACTATTCTATCTAGGTAATAATGATAACCGACTGAAGCACCATGAATTTAAACCGAGAATTTAAAGCTTAATCGACAAGGTGTAAAAAATAAACTGTAAAAGGAAAATAATATACATGATCAACTTGTCCTAATCTTGGACGATGCCGATACTGAAGAAACGCATGTAATTCAATTTGAAGACACTTATTATTCATTAATTTCTTTAGCACGAACTTTAATCTGTAAATTCACCTCGTTCTACCAACTTGGTTCCCAAGTTTTGGTAGGTAATTCATTTGTTTTTTGTTCTTGTTCCACTCCTAATGTCGGAATTCTTGAGTCTTGTGACCGCTCTTAGAGAATTGCTAAACATTTATGTACTATTTAAATGGCGTTGCCAAATATCCATTACCTCAACTGTCAAAGTTGATTTTGTTTAGAACATCATGTCGTATTGAAAAAAATGATCCAACTTTAATTCTAATTTTTTTATAAATAGACTCCGAAAGTGTGACTTAGCTTTATTGAGATAAGTCAGAGATCGCGGTCTAAACAATAGCTGACAATAGTGAAGTTTAGATGAGTGTGCGGTCCAAACAAATGGCGTGTGACGTCAGAACTTGCGCGATCTATTACAATTATTATGAACCCAATAAAGCGTAATACCAAAAATATTGTTCATAGAAGTAGTACAGGAGAAATACGCAAAAAATAGGTGTTAGATGCATCTAATTCCCACAAAAACGGGATTTGAATTTTTTAGTTTGTTGTAGGTATCTTTTTGACATACTAAAAGTCTAGAAAAATCTAAGTATGCAAAATGCTTTTTTTTGGTCCAAATTTTTTTAAATAAATGACGCGCATGAATGGATTAACGAGATTCCTAGAAAAATAAGTTTTATTAAGAAGGGCATTTTTTTCAGGGACTTTTTAATTTAATCAACAGATGGCGCCTACTTAAATATTTTTATAAAATAAGAAGAATTTGCTATATTTAAAATATAGCAAATTCGTTGAGATAATACTATTCTATAAACAATATTCTTGATCTTAAGCTATTTTGAGTTCGTAATATTTATTTATAAAAACACAATTCATAATTAAAGTTTAATTATCTTTTTTTGTAAGTGAGTGTGTTTTGACATACTCAATACGAACTCAAAATAGCTTAAGATCAAGAATATTGTTTATAGAATAGTATTATCTCAACAAATTTGCTATATTTTAAATATAACAAATTCCTCTTATTTTATAAAAATATTTAAGTAGGCGCCATCTGTTGACTAAATTAAAAGGGCCCTGAAAAAAATGCCCCTCTTAATAGATTTAATTATTAATTTTTATAATCAAAATGCTGGTGAAAGGTAAGAAACGTAGACCCTTAAATGCAAATTTTACGATTTAAACCTCGATGAATTCTGAAAGAGCATATTTTAAATAAGAGAATTGGGTGAGGAAAATGGCTTTAAAACCAACAGTTTTTTCAAAAATTGAATTTAACCTTCGGGTTGGCACGTGGGGTCTTTTGGGACCCCCGGGTGTTATTTTTGCTCATAACTTTTCAATTTAAAGATATTTCTCTGTGAAATTTTAGAACATCTTTTTTGAATGTTTATCTAATATAAATAATCTAATAACGTTGAGCTAACATCATTATAGACGCGAAAAAAAATTTCCAAATTTAAAACACCTTCGGATTGGCACTTGGGATCTTTTAAGACCCCAGGTATAATTTATTCTTAGCGGTCTGTAAAATGGCTTATTTGTGGCCTAATTAATTTATTTTGTTTTAAAAAGTATTTAATACATATACGGACTAAAAAAAACCTTAGTAGATTAGCAAATATATGTAACAACAAACCAAAATTATAAATAATTATAGCATCGCTATTAATTATCATATTTGGAAACTAACTGACAAATATTATGGAATATAACAATCCGAGTTGTGAAAGATTTGGTAAACAAATGGACCAAAAAAGGATGTAACGTGGTTGCAGTCATTTCTAGGGACGTGCTCATGGGGGGGGGGGTTTCTTCCCCCAATGTTGCAGAAAGTTGACAAAAACACCCAAAAGTTGGTCAATTTGACATTTTGTTATGTTCAAATTTACAAAAAGCTGCAAAACTTACAAAAAGTTGGCAATTTTGAATTAATTCAGTTGGCAAATTTGCAAATTTGAAACTTTTTCTCTCCCCCCGAAAAAAGTTGGTTGGACACGTCTCTGGTCTTTTCTTTTCTAATATTCTGCTAGTTCAAGATTTGTTAGCGGTCAAAACAACATTTGTTTTGTACCAATGTAGGTACATTGAAAAAAACAAGATGGAAATTCCAAAAGAAATGCTACCACACACACCTTGCTAGAGAAAAATTGTCATTTATCTTTGGTTTGGTTGGTACCCTAGGGTACATCGTCTAATCTCAACTAAATCTTACCCAAACATTAGGTAATAAATGAAAAAAATGTCAACTGTACCCAAGAACTTCTGATGGAAAAGTTAAAACGGCATTCGATAACTTATCACAGCTCCATTGCTACAAAACTTGCTTCATTTGTGAAGAAAATTTTAAGTTTAAAAATTTGCAAAAATTTGATTTTCCTAAAATAAATTTTTATGTACTACATTGGTAGTTAATAAATTCTTTATTTAAATTCATGTTTATAATAAATTAAAATCCAATAATACAACATTTATGTAATATTTGCATTATAATATACCGTAGAATTTCTGGGGTCTTGAAAGACCCCAAGTGCCAATCCGTGTAACTTTTTTAACGTGCCCACCAGAAAGTTAAAAAAGCACGATTTTCATAGCAATTTTCAAGTTCAGTCGCTCGGGATTGGTGAATCAATGCATTCTATTGACAGTCCGTGTAGTTTGAACTGGTCTTAGCTTTTGCGCAGAGCGACGATAATCGGAGCGACACTTGCATTGGGATGCTTTAACAGTGCACTTCGAGCGAAAATCATGGTTTTCAATAGTAAATGTGCAGGAAAAATGGCTTAAAGCGCCAGAGCGCAGCGAGGAGTGCTTTAAGTCAATTTTTCTTTGCACAACCACCCTGCTTTTAGAATCCACGCAAACGAGTTTCACCTCTCAAAAATCCACCTTTTTCCTTAATCCACGGGCGTAGGGGTATTTTTATAATGAGTGTAGTTTTCATCAAAATGGCCCGAAGGGTGCTGAGGGTCAATTTTGATGAAAACCACCATGGCACGAGTAGGATCTACGCGAAAAAGTAATCATCAGCGGGGCTCCTATCCATAACAGTGCACGGACGGAACACAGAATGCATTGATTCACCAATCACGAGCGACGTAACTTGAAAATTGCTATGAAAATCAGCTTTTTTTAAAATCAATTTTTGAAAAAACTACGGGTTTTAAGGCATTCTTCCTCACCTAATTCTCTTATTTAAAATGTGCTTTTTAAGAATAAATCGAGGTTTCAATCGTAAAATTTTTATTGTAGGGTCTACGTTTTTTACCTTTCTCCCAACATATCTCATTGTCAGTACATTCCACACCATAACGTCGACAGGTACATCTACCACTACCACACGGCTCATTTGAATCCGTTTTGCAGGTGCAGCGGATTTTCACATGTTATGGGCTGTATAGTTGGTCTCCTACTTTTTTCCAACTCCACTCTTCGGGATTAGCAATATTGGTGTTCATAGTTTTCCAACAAAGACATTGTAAATGTAAGCGGAGAAGATGATAAATAGCAGCATCTTCTGTAGGTGGTAATCATGAAATGTTGAATTCACTTTTGGCAGTTCTGTTTGCATTTTCTGATCCAAACATAGTAGCGCAAATGCTAAATTCCTTACTTTTCCAAAAATGTCGATATGCTGCCGATTTATTTTTACCAAATAAGGAGCTTGTGGTATCACACCCAGTTAAAGCATGTAAAAAGAGAATAATTTTACATCCCTTTTCGCCAAGCACATGTTGCATTGATTTAATATCACATTTTTTATCACTGAATGTAGATAATTGCAAACAAATATTTCGTGTGTTAGGAAAAATTAAAATTGTAATGAAAAGAAAACTTAAAAATTTTAAATCCCGTTTTTGTGGGAATTAATTGCATCCTAAAACCTATTTTTCCTGTACTAAAGCGCCATCTTATGATTCTGATGAATTAAAGGTCCGTCTTAATTTAACCAACTTTGTATTCTCCAAGCATAGGCACATGTGAGGGTATGCAAGAAGGGATACTTGATCATCTTGAAATTGAGTTATTTCACGAAATAGTTTATTTCCCCTAAGATGAAAAAGATAAAGAAGCTTACCTTTCCCTGCAAAACTTTGTAGTTTGCGACTTTTTAGCCCTTTGTTATCTTTCGAGGTAACTCTTCAATAAGCACCACCTATATTGCAGCTTAGATTAAGGAGATATGGGCCCCGTACAAGTTCACCGTAAGGTCGAAAAACGGCTGCTCTGTGTAATCAAAGGTTTGACTTAAATTTGATATATTATACAGTTTTGTATGGATGTGGATTTTTCCAATTCAATACGAAAGTGGACTATAGACGACTCGTGTAAGTTAATAGAGCTGTACAAACAGCATCCCGTTTTGTGGAATCCATCCTGTGACGATTACAAGAAAAGAAATAAAAAAGTAAAGGCGTTGAAAATAATAGCAGAGTTATTGAACACCACTTACGACGAAGTCGATAGAAAAATTAGATCATTCAATGCACAGTATCTTCGGGAAAGGCGTAAAGATAATCAGCTTAAAAAGTGTGGAAAAGCATTTAACAGCACATGGTTTGGTTACTCCTTACTAAGCTTTTTGGGGCAAAGAAGGAGATCTCGCAAATGTCAGGTACGTACGGTCCTATGGTATGCAGAGTCGATTCTACCGAGTTTTCTCACTGGATATGCTGCAAAAGTTAATAAAACAAAATTATGTACCTACAGACATTTTTTTGAAATTTAAGTTTTCTACAAAGAAGTCCGTGACGGTATAATATACTGCGTGATAACAATTTCGTATTTCATTAAATTTTATACTTTTAATTATTATTTGCTTTCTTATTGTTTCAATTAACTTTTCTTCATTTCACTCACTTGTAAAACGAATGGGGGTGAAACCGCTAGATAAAATATTGGTTGAGATTCCTCGAGTCGGCTCCGCTGATTACCGTTTAGGTAATTTTCGGCTACTTTTTTACCTATCAATTAGCTAACACTATTCTACTGGTGATGATTTTAGGAAAGCGAATCTTCAGTAGATACAAACGATGAAGATAGTGAAGTTAGTAACACACCCGAAGTACTGTTCGTCAATGTAGATGCTGAAGAATTAAACACTTCAGCTAATAGATGTGTTACAAAGAAGCACATTATGGATCACTGCCAAGTAGATAAAACAATTCAGAGTAAGAGTAGCTTCAAAGTAGGAAATAAACGGCCAGAAATGAAACCAACAAAAGTTGAAGAACAAATCAAAGATATTTATAAAACATTGAAATCGTTTGAAAATAATTCACAACCTAGGGATAAAAATAATCCAGATGATTTTGATGTATTTGGTGACTTAGTGGCACGCAAATTACGTAATCTGCATACTCGTTATGCCCAGTGTACTATACAACATCTGATTAACAATTTGTTATATGAAGGCGAATTGGGTACATATGATCAACCGACAAAAAATACTCGCCAGATTAATTTTTCACAAGTATCTCCTACATCTTCAGGTACATCACAGTAAATCAGAATTGTGTGATTTTGTTTTGTACGAAGAATTTGTTTTTGTTAGATTATGGAATAAAAATTTTAATTTATGACAAACTTGTGTTTTAATAAAAAAATTGTAATTTAATAAATATGTCAATTGTTTACTGGAAATAGTTATTTCGTGGTCCTTCACCGTATATTTCATTTATACAAAATTTTAGGCTCCGGACTATCACTTTTTCATCAGGTTCTCTGAGCATATTTAACGTCCCATATTTAGGTAGCTTTCTAGGCTGGCCTTCAGAAATTTCTAAAAAGAATCCTTGAAAGCACTTCTTCAACTTTGTTTAAGCTTTAAGGTCTGTTATTTCCAACATCTGCGTCGTTTCCTTGGCAGTGTTGGTTCTACTATAAGCATATAAATATTTTACATCTATTAGGTAGCTTGCTGGGCTGGCCTTCAGATGTGCTTGTATCTTGGCTCGTATGTTAATTATAGCAATTCATTAACCCAATACACTTGAGTGCAAATAACTCAACTTAGTTCACACTTTAGACTTTGTATGCATTTTTGTTACAAATCAGACATAAGATTTAAAAACAAGTAATATCAAATTTTGCAATTTTTCTCTGTCTGTCAAATAAGCACTTTATTGTTTGTTTTATTTATTAAAAAAAAAATTAATCGTACAGTTCATTAAGTATTATCAGCCGCTTTTATATAGGTAATCCTATTGGATTATATTTAATTCTCATTCAATCTACGGTTTTTAGAAATTTGATCATCTTCATAGCACAGTGGATGGAAAAATTGATTTTCTTTTTGGATAGCATTTTGCAACAACCATTCGTCTTCGTCATGGTCAAAATATAAGTCGAACGTATCTGTACAAACACAACACTTAGTAACAGCTACATTAGCTTCAGCAATGGCACAGGGAATTTTCTTTTCACGTTTTTCGTCGTCATTATTTTCTTTTCTTTCTATTTTTTTATTATTTATCCAATCAAATTTATTGTAATACCAGTTCCTCGTGATAATTGGTGTAGTGTTATTAAATTTAAACGTTTGAACTCTATGATTTTTTACGTGTTCGTTATACTGGTCCTTTTCTTTAAAATCGAATCGTAATCCACAATGTCGGCACTGATTTCCTGCAAACCACAATTTTTGCACGAACCTACACGATTTTAAGGATCTTAAATCTTCAAACGATACTTTGAGATTGTTTTTACCTTCTGAATACGATGTAGAAATATTAGAAGGGAGGATACCGTTAGCCTCAAGTTGCTTAAGTAACGCATGGACATCTATGATTGGTTCAGTTCTTTTATCTTGAGAAATAGCGGAACAACTCGGTACCCGAACAGATCCATTTCCAATTGAAGGATAATTTGAAAACGATTGTGCGTAATTGTTATAATTAGGAGGTGGAACGGAAGTATCAAAAATCACTTTGTTTGTATTTTCAAAGTGGGATTCAGTTTGTCCATTCATTTTACGATTTTTTCTTTTCCTTGATCTATTGGATTCTTTTCTATCATGGTAAGTTTCTTCGCGTCTATGGGCATGGTTGATACTATTAGAATTATTCACGAAAACGGTACTGTTATTGCAGCGAACATTTACAGAATTAAATTTCAAATTGGATGAGTTGTCATAATCATTTCTGGGTCCGTGTCTGAAAACATTTTCATTCCTAATTCTTTTATTCCTGGCAAAATCATTGTTATCATTGAAATGTCTTTTTGCACCTGTTACGACAGGAGGCCCTCTTGAATGTGAATTATAGTGTCCAAAAGTATCGGTTCCCACATTTTGTTGGTGAAACAAATTCACCGTAAAATTTTTTGAATTATTTTGGTTGTTGCGATATCCATCATCAGAATTATTTTGATAAGCCATCAAATTCCGATTATTCCTAGGTTGGAAATTGCTGTTTTTCTTTTGTTCCAATTGGGAGATTTCGGCGTCTAGCACGAACAATACATTGGATGGAATTATGCCGTTCCATGTCTTGCGTAATTTCAACAATTGGAAACGCGTTGTATCGTCCACTTGCTTAAACACGTGGCAGAAATTTCTAACAAGATTATTACAAAAAAGTACGCCGTAATCTTTTCCGACGTTTTTAATAATGCAGTCAATTAAATAAAATACTGGTAATTTTAAAGAAGGGGAAACCCTAAAAAGATGCGACTCAATAATTGGCACAATATCGCGCGCATACAAAAGATATTCGTCAGCCAATGCAGATAAATTAGTTATAACGAATTTATCGTTGAAAGTTAATTCCGTCAACTTTAACTTATATTTTTGTAAAATATCACAAGAAACCATAGTAATAAATGATTAAATTTTTATTTAATTTAAATTTTGCGATAAATTTTAACTTACAATAAAAATACCTATTAGATAAAACTAATAAACAATATGTTTAAAAGTCGAGCGAGTTTGCCGTTTGGATTTCAATTATTGGAATTCTTCTTGGAAGGACGTTCACTTACCCACTGCCTTCACCTAAAAGAAATTATTTTGGAGATTTTGCAAGTTTGAACTTATTTATATAGAGAAATTTTTAGGTTGGTAATAAAAAAAAGAACAAACTAAGCTTTTTGGAAACATCAATATAAAAGCGTGCAGATATTTATTTATAGGTAAGCAAGTCCGCTATTCATCTCGCCATGTTGAGCCATCTCAACACAACCACTATTTCGAATCTGTCCCTGGCACTTGCACCAAACTTCGGCAGTGAAGTTTGTCACAACGCCACTTGATCATTTTAGAACAAAAAAGGTAGCTAACTTTGGGTATTTAACCTACAGTTCGGAGGGTTAATGGGTCGCGCTCTGCGCGTTTCGTGGGTGTTAAAAAGTATCTAGTGTATTTACCACAAAAAGCTCAATAGCGTCTTTAGTGACACTATTTGCGGAAAATGGAAATTGGGCGCCAGTTGATAATAAGAAACCACGAATGAAAAACTTATTATCAACAAAAAAGATTTTTTAGTTTGCAGCCAAAAGATTTTAATTCTCTCTCGAGAGGATCTTCCAGCTAAGCTACCATGAAAAAATGTAATCAATCAATAGAATTAACAATCGATCCACAAAGAAGAATTTACTTGAACTTTTCAACACCTCACTTTCACTCGTTAGATTTCACACTCTCTTTTCAAAAATCCCTAGAAAAGATTCCATGGTTGCATATTTTCAGGCGCAGAATATTCTTAAAAATTTAATTTAATAGATAATAGCACAAAGCATACAGGGTGTTACACTTGGAAGATCTAACTTCGTTAATTTTTTCCATCGATTTTTTCTTCCGTTCTTGTTGACCTTGATCTGATTTAGTGTTAAACCCGCGTAGCTTCAAACTTTCTAACGAATCACACTTTTGCTGGAACATCGATTTAAGTCATATATTCCATATTCAGAGCGAAATAAACGCCTAACAACAATGCATGAATTTCTGACTGAATTTACATTAACTAATTACTAATCCCTACCACCCGAGTCCCGCTTCGATATACCGTTCGATCGCAAGGATGTTTTAAAATTGGTACTTCTTTATGGCCCACCCTGTACTACAGAAATGGTAAATAGTTGGCACTACTAATTTTCTCTCCCATTTACAGATGGCGCTACTCATTGGAGTTACTAATTTTTTAAATTGACAAATCAATTTACGATAATATATAATAAATTAAAAATTTTTAAAAAAAACCTTTTATTTAAAATTACAAAAGTGCACTAAAAAGTAGAAAATAATTTTAATAAAAGCAAACAAAGCTTCGTGAAAACATCAATATAAAAGCGTGGGGTTATGAATTTTGTACACCAATAGTTAGCCTGCTTATCTACCTATAAACAGCCCCACGCTTTTTATTTTCTAATTTTTTAGTCATATCTTTTCAAATACAGCTTATGTATTTTAACTAATATAGGTTCATCTTATCAGATTTCTTTATTTATGTGTTTTAGATGTTTGATACTTTACCCTGTATAAATCATTACGACGAAAAACTTTACCCTGAATGCGGTCCTTAAAAATGAGATTTAGAATTCTAAGTTACTTTCCACCCTGTATGATAAAATTGTCCAATGCGCATCGACGCATGCGCTTAATGGTTTTCAGTTTTTTCCCGATTTTTCGCTTATTTTTCAGAATTTTAGAAAAACAAAATTAAAATATGAAAATGCTCTGCAGGTGAAAGCTGTGTACCAAATTTCAGATCTCTAGGACGTCGGGAAGTTGCTTAAAAATGGCCTCAAAGCGGTCGACAGCGGTCTTCCCAAGTTAAATAAAAGCTTTTAAAAAACAACAACCGTAAATCGGTAGCGCCATCTGCAAATGGGAGAGAAAATTAGTAACGCCATCTATTTACCAGAGAAAAAAGCATACATATAAATTGGTATAGCATTTTCCATCGATCTTATATTACACTGTGAAATAACTGATGTAAGGCATTTTCCATCTTTACAGCTCTTTTACTTGGTGGCGCGTTTGGATCTGACGTATTTGGAATGAATATTACTTTCGAAATCGAGTAAGCATGGCTACTTGAGCCTGTTGAACATCCCGTATTCGCGGTAGAATTTTTTTTTGCAAAATAACGAGTCTATAATTGTAGTGAGGCGCGCCTTTCACCGACATTTCAACTAGATATTGGAATGGCTGAATCTTTTTCGAACGACTGGTTTATGTAAGCTATAATTGAGAGCTGAGAGGTAAAGGAATTACGGTTCGCACACCTGAGAATGTGAAGCGTGTGAATCGAGATGTTATTGCAAACCCAAAACGTTCAACCAGACGTCATGCTCCAGCGCTTGGGATGGCACGTCGGAGTTTGCAAAAAATTCTCAACGAAGACTTGAAATTTTACCCGTACAAAATCATGGTTGTTCAGAAGCCGTGTCGTTCAACAAAGAGGGCATTTGACAGAAATTATTTTTTCTAATTCTGTTTCGAAAAGTCGTACTTTGTGTTATTCAAAAGTGTGTGGAAAAGTACTACTTTCCCGCACTAGTGTGATAAAGTAGTACTTTTCCGCACACTTACAAAAGTGTGCGAGAACAAAATAGTTGTCCTAGAACAAATAAAAACACTCTTTGTTCGGGTAACACGGTGAACACATGTTTACCGCACTATTATTAAAAACTTGACAAATGACTTACAACCTTCACGCCATCTATCGGTAGTTATCTCAGATAACTATCAAATTTGTGAATTTTGTCGGATATTATCCCCAAAATTACGAAAAGTTGTTCATTTTACTCGGACGGAGTAGAGAGTTCCCTAGAGTTGGAATTGGAGTTTTAAGTCATGTGACAGCTTCAGTTAAAATATTGGTAATTTAATTAAGTGCTACCAAATACTATAGATTATAATACGTACAACTCAGCCGATATTCGTAGCTCAGCACACTAGCGCCAACTATCTGTAGGAGTTTCAACCAAATCATTTTGACAGTAGATTTCGTGCTTGTTGTACCTCGTACAAAGTGCAATATAAATGTTTTTGTTGAAATAAATTAATATTTGATAGAAAAACAGTGCTTGTCACATATATCCTGAATTAAATATTTAAATGAATTTTTATCAATATGTCCGGAACTACCTTTAGCGCAGAAAAATTCCGAAATGTATATGTATTGGGTTAGGTCTGCAGCAGACTGCCGCATGAAGATTGCAGAAATGCCTTATACGACTTGAACAATAATTTCGATATTTTAAATACTTTTACAGAACTGGTGTTGATACGTGTAAATGCTAACTAACCAATAGAAAGAGCTTATTGGTAGCCATTGAATGTTTTTCATTGGTTAGTTACCATTTACATGTAAATTTTAAGTAACATTATGCAGCGTGTTATACGGGCTTTAGCTTTAGTACTAACTCATGCAAACAGGTAGCGCACTTTTTCGTGCTACGAAAATTCTATTGTTATAGGCCATAGGCCTAAGTTGTACGTATTATAATCTATAGTATTTGGTTAGACCATTTAAACTTATAGACACGCCCTTTCCTATCTCTTCTTGAATAGAAACTGAAGCAAACATGTGTGACGTCACTGGTGGAGTTGTATCGAGATTTATATTAACGAAATACTTAGATAAACTATTTTCTTCATTTATAGTTGGTATATACAGGGATATTTTAGCATTTACCCCACCAGTGACGTCACTTATGTTTGCTTCACTACTTGAAAATCAAGGCGTGTCTATAAGTTTAAACTTTAAATGGTCTAAGGCAGGGGTCGGCAACCTGCGGCCCGCGAGGCGTCTTGGTGCGGCCCGCAAGACTCCCCAGAAATGACGTTTTTTTTTAAAAAAAAAAGCTTTTTTGGTGAATTTGCATAAAAAAAGTTCATTTTTAGTGGATTTTCCAAGAAGTGCGGCCCGCACTAATCCTCACGTAAAATATTTGGCCCTCATACACCAAAAGGTTGCCGACCCCTGGTCTAAGGTCCATCCCAGTGAGGTCAAAGACTGAACAAGCACATCCGACATTTTTTGTTATGATCTTTAAATTAGCAAGTTAATTTATTAATTTGAAAACAAGATCTTGAAATTCTAATATTCAAATCAAGAAGTTAAGAACTTTAAATTACATAATTATTTATTAACTTAAAATTAGGAACTTGAAGTTTTGAAATTCGGATCTTGAAGTTATGAACGGGGAAAGGTAGCTACTTTGGGCACGAAAATACAAATTTTACGATTGAAACCTCGAACTTTTCTGAAAGAGTATATTTTAAATAAGTGAATAAGCGGAGGTACAATGCCTTAAATGCACCTGTTTTTTCAAAAATCGAATTTAAAAAAGCTTGATTTTCGAAGAATAAATCGCTTGTGATTGGTTAATCACGGTGGCATTCTGCGAGCGAGGCATTCTGTTGTCGGTACGCGTGGAGTAATGCATAGTAGTGTTGCACTTGACAAATTACTCAGTAGTCGACGCAATGGCAGCGAATCCGTTCCCGATTCCTGATGTAAATGTAAATTCTATTTACGACGTTTCTGCATTGTTCAGTGGGAGCGATGCAGAGGTGGTGGAGTTCCTGCAGGGTCTTCGGTTGTTGCCAACCAATAAGCGCTGTACGAAACATTCGTGCAGACGCTATTGCACATTGGTGAGAGACCAAACGTACAACCTCAAGTACTGCTTCCGGTGTCCGAAGTGCAGGAGAAGGCATTCACTCAGCGACAAGACCTTTTTTGCGGGTCTTAGGCTTCCACCGAAGCTGGTGTTCAGCGTTTTATGGTGTTGGGCGAACAACTCTCGAGCTGGTGTAACTGCTGGCGTTCTCGGGATGGATCGTCACGCCGTTTATAAGTTACACCAGAAATTTCGACGCATCTGCACCTGGAAACTCCGCAACAACCTTGCACTCGTTCAACTCGGCGGCCCGGGTGAGGTGGTACAGATTGACGAGAGTGTAGTCGCGAAGCGTAAGCATAACGTTGGCAGAATCGTTCCTCACCAGTGGATTGTAGGTATCTACAGTCTCACTGCTAAGCGAGGGGTTGTTGCCTTCGTTCCGGATCGCAAGCAGAAAACGCTGCACAAACTCATCGTCGGTTTGGTACGACCCGGGACCGAAATTTGGACGGATGGTTGGCGGGGTTACCTGGGTTTGCAGGAGATACCGGGAGTTGCTCCAGCCTACATTCATAAATCGGTGAACCACAGCCGCAATTTTGTAGACCCCGCTACAGGGGTTTGCACAAATGCAGTGGAGGGCTATTGGTCGCAGCTAAAGGGGTTCTGCCGTCGCTTGGGTGTGATGCATTCCTCTTTACTTGCGAGTCACTTGGACCAGTTTTTGTGGGTTGGCGTATTTGGGCGCACACCAAGAGCCGTGTTTAATGAACTCCTCCATCAAATAGCGGAACGGTATTCTGTGTAACGTCACGACAAAAAGGTCCTTTTCAGGACCAAAATTACTTCAGAAAAGGGTTACTTAAATTTAACGAACGGTAGTTACTTTTGCCCGTAGATCCGACTCTTGCCATGGTGATTTTGATGAAAATTGACTCGAAGCAACCCTCGCTGCGCTCGGGCGCTTCGAGCCATTTTCATCAAAATGACAACTAATTTAAAAATATCCCTAGGCCCGTAGGTCAAGGAAAAGGTGAATCTTTGAGAGGTGAAACTTGAGAGAGTGGATTTGTAACGCAGGGTAGCTGTGCGAAGAAAAATCGACTTAAAGCACCTCTCGCTGCGCTCGGGCGCTTTAAGCCATTTTTCTAGCACATGTACTATTCGGAAAGGTGGTTGTGCAAGGAAAAATCGACTTAAAGCACCTCTCGCTGCGCTCGGGCGCTTTAAGCCCTTTTACCAGCACATTTAGGGTTGAAAACCATGGTTTTCGTTCGAAGTGCTCTGTTACTGCATCGCAATGCAAGTGTCGCTCCCACTCTGCGCAAAGCTAAGACTATATCTGGGTGCACGTACCGACAGAATTAACCAATCCCGAGCGACTTTGCTTTAAAATTTACTGCAAAAATCGAAGTTTTTAAATTCGATTTTTGAAAAAACAGGTGCACTTAGGGCATTGTACCTCCGCTTATTCTCTTATTTAAAATATACTCTTTCAGAATTCATCGAGATTTCAATCGTAAAATTTGTATTTTCTCGCCCAAAGTAGCTACCTGCAACCGAGTTTTTGTATTACATTTGAAACATCTGTAAATTGCAAGAAAAATAAGTAAAGGCGTATGTTTAAAATATAAAGAAATGGGAGTTAAACCGGGGGGTACGGAGTACCCTCCAGAACTGGAGGGAACTTTTTGAGGTGAATCTATCAAGAACCATCGACAGATCTATACTATTTTCAGATTTAATTCAGAAAACGTCAATTATAATTAAGATTTTTAGTCAGCGCTTACGGCCATCCTGTAGTTAGCTCTGTAAAGCAGATCAACTTTCGACCTGAACGTTTTTGGTTATCTCTACTTGTAGACGTTTCTTATTATGATTATTCTAACTGAAAAATATTAGTAATCGGGCCCACCCCGGCTTCCATAATCCTGTCTCGATTTGATTTGCGATAATAATAGCAGGACAACATTCACATCATAATAATAATAATAAGACTCGGTCTTTACTTTTACTATGTAGGTTATATTATATTCCTTTTTTTTGTCTGACGGCACACTGAAATCATTCCACAAAATTCACATGCCTCTATTATTATTTTTATTATAAAGTGCAAGTTTAATTTTTTTTTCATATAAATGGTAATAACCCACTGTTGGCTCAACAATCTAGACGCTCCTACACTTAACAGCTCATTAAAAGTTTTATAAAATCGGGGGTAATAGTTTTAATTTTTGCTCGATCCACACTAAAAATGAAATATGTACCTTTACAAAAGGTAAACTAAATAAATACACGAGTAAGTAAAAAATAAAAGTAAAAAAAAATATGTAATTGTTTATTACTTTATAAAAAAATACTGTACAAAATATATATAAAAAACATTCTTATTATGAGAATTACCGAAACTTTAAAATTCTTAAGAATAAACATAATTAATTATTCAAAATGATATGGCATCATATTTATTATACATAGAATAATATAAATAAAGGTTATTAAAATCTGCTAGGTCTAAGATAAGACTTATAATTACTCCATCCCTTCATTTTGTTAAGTATAACCGTCGCCGATTCTGAGCAATAAATTTTAATTCTTTGTTCAAACAAATCTAAACTGTTAGATTTGGTTATGGCTGCTTGAGAAAAAAAATAAAACATTGTCGTTTCTGTAAACCACTTAAGAAACTGTCGTATATGCTTTCCCTTATATTTACTGTGTTGTATGAATTCTGGTTTCTAAAAATAAAGTCGAACCATTAATAATAATACAATTACAAAATCACATCAACTCACTTCAAAATTTCCATCTTTTATGTGATCTTTATAATGACTACAACATTGGATAAAAACTCTTAGGAACGCATCGCTTAGGAATATATTATGAGTTCCACTGTTGGTGGTCGTCATAGTATTTGCTAAACTTAGCCCAGCTTTTAGAGTTTGTGTTAAGCAATCTGGAAGAATGTTATCCTCGTCGCCTACTTGAAGTAAAATTTCGTTTGTGTCTAAATTTACCACTATTGCCTAAAAAATCAGATTTGTAGGGGATTCCCAAAAAGTTAAATAAACTTACATTATCAATAACGTAATGCTGAACAACCTCCGAGGACAAAACTCCACATAACAACGGAGTTGGTGTATCAACAATTTCCCATAGGCTTTTTGGAAGGACGGGAATGATTGTATGCTGCCATGAAAAGGGATATAAAATAATTTGCAGAGCGTTAATACACGAAGATAGCTTGCTGAAATAGAAGCCTTTATTATTATCTCGGCCAACCAGATATTAGATTATTTTTTACCTGAGCATTCCACTGACCAATATAACTTTTCGTTCGAGCAAAAGCGAAGAAAAGACTTTTTGCAGTATTGGTAATTTTACGACATTTATTAACAATTTTAAGTCATCTTCCTCGTGGCGTGAATCGTGAGGGCGGTTGAATACCAATTCTGAGGGCAACGATTCCAATTCGTTTGACGTACTGTTTGGAAAACTATTTGATCTTTTCAAATTTACAGGTGATGATAATTCACTGGAAACTGAAATAAAATTTACTACATTAAAAAAAATTCGGGTGAAGAACTGATAGGGCCCTAAAAGATTTTAACCCCCCCCCCTTAAAAGCTTTCGGTATTTTAATTTAAAAATGAGACTTCTAATTTTAGATTTTTAAGTAAAATTTATTAGCATTCAAAGAAACCAAGCACCCGCATTTCATTAGTTTAATTCTTAATAAATTAGTCTTAGAATCCACCATAGAATTTTTTGTCCCAGAATATGATTCATCAAATTAACGTTACCTACTAAAAAATTTCTCATAGAAATACAGTACTTTTTTTTTATTTGTATGTAAATATACGAATTTCTATTTTATAAAAAGATTTTACTTTAATAAATAATAAAATTTGTGCCATTCGTCTCTTATTATTAAAAATATGAAGTAGTTTTAGTTATTGCTCATGTGGCCTGTCATTAGTCTGACGTCAGAAGTTTGTGTATTAACATTTTTTTTCTATACTTGAAATACTTATTTTAAAGTTGAACGTTTATTTTGCATCTCTGTTTCAGTTTAATATTCATTATTTAAAAATAAAGACAACAAAAATTATGGGATTAGCTATGTTTTCTGTTTTTTTTTAAGAAACTTAGGAGAAAGGAGCCTACAGCTGATGAATCGCCAATTTCGATCATTTTATTTTAAATGAAAATAATTGGAGAGAAATGCCTCGGACAGTATTTTCTCGTGGTTTTTACCTCAGCAATTATTGTAATTCACCCTGTTTTGAAAATAAATCTCATTAAAGGTTTAATTTATTTAGACAACCAGTGGGAATTTTTATTCTCTTTAAATTTTTTACTCTTTATTTTCGATTTATTTCTATAAAAAAAAAAATTAGGGATTCATCAGCTGTAAACTCCTCTTGGAGATAGATGGAACTGTTACCATTCAACAACGCCTTAAAAAGATCACATTGACTAAAAGCGTGGGGCTACAATTAATTATTATACTCAGTGGATCAAAAAACGGTATAAATTTAATCTTTCTCCAAGATGGAAGACGAGTCAACTATAACTTTTTGTCCCCCCTCCCCCAGCAACACCAACATTTTCTTCCAGAGCTACTCGCAATACAATAACCTAGTAAAAGAACTAATAAGATCCTGGCTTTCGGAACTGGATATAAAGGCTAGTCACCCATAAAATCAAAAGCGTTCACCACCAAACTTAACCACATAACAAATGACACTGTGAAAGTACCCCAAAAGACGTATCATGATGTAAGAAAAAAACTTACCCTCAATAATTGCTGAAGGTCCTCTGTTATTATTTGCAGGAGTATTATTTTCTTGACCATGTTTAATCAAG
Source organism: Rhagonycha fulva (assembly GCA_905340355.1). Taxonomy (NCBI): domain Eukaryota; kingdom Metazoa; phylum Arthropoda; class Insecta; order Coleoptera; family Cantharidae; genus Rhagonycha; species Rhagonycha fulva. Next base: position 11,402,725 of record HG996559.1, read on the forward strand.
GTGCCATATTCGCCACTATTACAAACAATTACAAAACTATTTAAGTCCACTTCTTGTTCATTCACTGAATCTTCAATATCGTTAATTTTATTAGCACTTGTATCACAGTTTAATTTATTTGTCATGCTCGCATCGCTTAAATTTGTACTATTAAATTCAGTTTCATTTTCATTCAACACTTGATCATCACTCAGTTCTGAATTTGAAACTATTTTGGAACAATTTATGGCAATAGTTTCGCCAGGTAATGGAAACTTGCAATTGTACAGTTGTTCCAAAAATGTATTTTTGAACTTTTCCGGATAACCATGACGAAACTCCAATTCTTCTAATATTCTGTTATAAAAACCAGGAGAACGATTTTTAGTAAGAACGCAGTAAGCTAATGGAAGACAAGTTGTGGAAGCTTCAGGAAGCACACGCCGACAATAACCAAACATTCGGTCGCCCATTTCATTCGTAATTATGAGAGAATAGCATTGGGCTTCCACGCTGGTGTCCATAGGTCCATTTTCAACCTCGGGAAAACAGAGATCCGCTATACTAAATGGTTCTTTCACCTATAGACATAACAAAAAAGCTAAGTAGTACAAATATCATTTCCCTTTGCAAATTTTACTTACGTTCTCGGGGTATTTACTTTTGACGTACGGAATGTTCCTGTTGAGGGCAACGAGTAAGCAACAATGGAAGAGGTGATGTTTCTTTTTTGGAGATCTACAGTACACCCGACTACGGACCCTTTTAACGTAGGTTTCAAATTTGCGAGTTTCGCCCATATCACTAGCTTCTTCTATGTATTCACTTTCAGAAGTATTACCATTACACTGTTCCGCTTGCTCGTCCAAAACCGAACTGGGGGAGAAGCATTTATCGAGAGTGGTTTTTAACTGAGATTCTAACTTTTTTATGCGATAATCACTGGTCGGTAAATCACCGTTATCTTTACTTTTCGTATCACTGGGGAGTCCATTACTTTTATTACCGCCTTCTATCACTTTAACAAAATCTTTCACTTTCATATTGTTGATTAAAGTTCTGTTTTCTTCGGAAGGGGTAGATGCCATCGAATCGGACGTAAAAGACGATAAAGATGTCGAATCAACCACCTAAAGATTACAGAAGTCAAAATATGAGTAAGTTTTACTGAGAACTGATCAAGTTTTTCTAACATAAACAGATAGATGATCTAAAATTAGCGAAACACTTTGATTACGAAATCAAAAGTTATACGTAGAGCAGACTTTTTTAAAATTTAATTACAGTTAATTATAGGTTTTTTTAAAAAAATGTTGTGCTACATCATTTGATTTCGAATTTTATTCCTAATAAACTAATTCTTTTATAATTTGTAGGAAAATTACTCATTTTCAGCAACGTATTCAAGGTTGCGGTGAACACCAAACGCTTCCCAATATGGCAATTTCGAATTCATCAAAAATGTAGTAAAGAATAAATTTAGAAAATATTTATTTATGGCACATTACCATTTTTTAATATGTCTAGACGTATTTTTGTATTTAAATTGGTATCGATATAAATATTAATTTCAAACTTATACGTAATTACTAATTACTTAATTAGTAATTAACATTCTACACTAATTGATCAGTAAAGAAGCAATACATAATTGTACATTACGGCATAGGTCTACAAAAACATGATTGGCTTTTGAACAGAGGCGTATTGAATAATTTTTGAGTTGAGGATTTTAAAATTTTTTATAATGCGCCACAACCCCAGTCTTAATTTACCGATTAACCACTTACGCATTAGTAAATTGCCACTCCAGCCAATAGGCATTGTGACAGGGATGTTAGGGTTCTACACTGAACTGAAAGATGTGCACAACTGTTAACGTAATAGATAAAGCAACACTAAAAAGATGTAAACATTCCAAAAATAAAAATGTAATGTAATTGTGCAGAAAGCGTAGAAAAAATAATAAAAATCTACATTTATGTACACGTCCGTCCATAAGAAAAATTCGTTTCACTTGCACCACAACCACATTCGTTTAGCAACTCATACATCCAGAGTAATATTTACTCTCAATTTGTTTCGATTAATTAACCTTAGGTTAAATTCCTAAAATGTAACTTATAGTGTACAACGCTCAACTAAACACAGGATCTCCCCACATTATTATTCACGTAATCGCGTCCCTGACAAGAAAAATAACTTCCTCTCGGAACCACATAGAATATAAAAATTTTGTTACCAGTAACATTTTTATTAGAAATAAAAAACGTGGAAACCACACAAATTTTTTTCTTCAACGGTCATCAACCGAGTCGATGTTTGTTTAAATTGAACCCCACCTTTAAATTTTTGCCAAACACATAATTGCTAAAAAAATTAGATAAACTAGAAAACTGGTTATTTTGGAAACCCCCGTATTTAAATTGTGTTCAAAACAACTTCATGCATGCATAAATCTGTGACTCATTTTTACTTTTTTAATTAAGTATTGCCCATGGTAGAAGTGGAAATAATTGGGAACTTTACTCTGAAAAGGTACCGTATAATTGTTAGCCATGTACTTCTTGATAAAAACAGGTAAATTTTATTTGAAAAATAAGAGTTAAAATTTTACCTTGACTCCGGGATTTAACCCAGATAAAACAGATTTGATTCGCGTGCTCGACTAATAATTATCACCACATCAAATCCGCTTTTAATATCCGATGTGCACGTGATCTTCAAGAATTATTTCCAATTATAATTTTATAATTAAATTGATGATGTAAGCTTTGGTATAAATTTAAAGGATTAAAATAAATTCTTAAGCTACAAAATAAAAATGGAAAAGATAACATTCATTAAAATGGTACACGTGTCGAAGAGGAAGCTCCATTATAGACAGCGTGTTTCCACCATGGTAACATGATGATACGAATGTGACCAATAAATCGTTCTACTAAATCAAAAATAATAATGCCGATAAGAAATGGAAGCCGGACGATGAACCACACCGGATGCAGAGTTTAAACTAATTAGGTACTGAGTTTGGGAGATTCTTCTCTCCTCGTTACTTTATTATCTTTAAAGCTTTTGTCGTGCTTCAGGTGATCCATAGGTTTGATCCCTTTTTGGGGTCGGCACTAAACTTTCCAGTCGATCGACTTGGTAGTTGAAGATTCAAGCAAATTCGGGCAAACTCTTTCAAAAGTCAAAATCTCATTCTTAGTCTTTTTGGGGCTTTCTCTCCATTAGTCTTATGCTCTTCACATGCATACCGCTTCTGCATGCAACGACTATTTGGCGAAATGAGATCATCTCTGTCCCTCGTAGGCTCAGACTATTAACATTTTTATACCTCCATTTCAGCCATGATGAGTCCTTATCATTAATTCCAACATATTTTGGAAAGAAAGCATTTCAAAAGAGTTTTCCTTTCTAATTAGGCTTTTTCGGCCACGAATTTTGGGTAGTAAAAGTTTATAAATGAATTGTGATGCCGTACCAATTTACTCACAGAAGTAAATAATGTTATTTGCTACTAGTATTTCAAACATGTACAAAGGAGTAAAACATCCATGGCCAGTCAGGGCTTGAGTCACTCAACAGTTTACTTCCCCAAAAAAGTTTTACTACAGTCTGTATTTTACTTCTTCCCATAATCGTCTCCTCCAGTTGAGAAGGCATTACGAATCCTTTTTGACACCAAAACAAATATTAGTCTTTCTTCGACAAGCAGGTGTATGAATGATATGGTAGCTGGAATCAGCGCCGCCTCTTTGGGAGTTTGCTATCTTTCTGATGAATCGGCTAAATTATTAGTGCTTCAAATCATAATTTAAAACTTTAAATTTAATTTTCACTGGGTACTTCATTTAGATGTAATAAAGTTATTTTTTACTGTTTGTAGATTGACTGTTTTATTTCGAGCTTTTGTTTGTACGAAAATTCTTTAGCTAGAAGCCCAAAACGCCTTTGCCATTTTGGACTTTTGGTCAGTTTTTGCAGTAAATCCACGATGTATTTGAAGAGGCTTACTCTGAATTTCATAACTAAAGTAATAATTTTTAAACTTATCTTTACATGAACTTTTCCATTGACAATTGACAAAAACCTTGTGAAATTTACGATGCGTATTTCTGAACTAAACATTTATATATTGTATTAAAATAAAATAATTGAGTTTACATACGCAATCGAAAGTGATATAGCATAAATAACCATAATATTATTATTTAATCTAATTGTTTTTAAATACATTTCAATGTTGATAAAATATATTGTCTAGAGAGAATAAGTTTTTGTTTTAACTGAAAGGTTTAACGATCTTCGCTGTTGTATTTCTCTTCAAATATATACCAAAGCAATAGGAAATAAACACCGATTGTTATTTTTATAAAAACATCCATCAACCAATGGATGATGATCCAATATTTGATTGATATTTGACGCTACGTTTGATACTTTGCAGCGGAGTATTAGATATAATTTAGTTAAAAAAATAAGCAGAATAAATTTCACCAGCGGAAATTATGAGAAACTCTAGAAAAATTCATGTCAATCAATTGTGACACGTTTTATGCGGAGCCTTATTTTATTGATAATTGCGAAAATGAGATCTTCTATATTAGCCCCAGAGCAGGAGTAATTGCTTGTTCGGCATAGAAGAACTGATTTCCTTAATTATTATTATTATTATCAGCAGTAAATTTTGTTCTTAAGAACAAATTTCAAAAATTTTAATATTAATATTAAAATCAATATTTTCTATAACTGTTATTTTCCGTTATGCAATAAATCATGAGGTAGTGGTGTTCTGTAGCTGTTCCTAACAGTCTCGGTTTTTTAAATTAATTAGTACATCCTCTGACACTGAAAACAGAACTGTGATGTTTAAAACAAATTATAGGGATAGCATGAGAACCGAGTCCACGAATTTAATAATTTTCTAGTGACAGGATGATGGTAAGTAATCCAAAAAGCAATTATAAATTTTGAGGACCATTGAAAATAAGCCCTAATTTTCTCCAAAAATGCATGAGAATACCGTGCAATAGCTAATGCAATGAGATACAGTGGGGCCCGCTTAATGTGATCGCGGTTAATGTTATCACTCGGTTATTGTTATCAAAAACACCAAGTCCCGATGTGATCACATTAAGCGGGCCCCACTGTATCTTATATAAGCTCCGTCCACCCCGCAGTTTAACCCAACCTCGCAACCCTGACAGCTTGCAATTAACATAAAAAATATCATTTTCTAACACTAACCTAAGCTCGACTAGTAAAAATATCCCTAAGCCGTGGTATTAGCTCGATATTAACGCTACCATGGTGTAGGTACTACCAATGCTGTCATAGTTCTTCGCTACACCCAGCCTCAAGCCCAACTAAAAGCACATTGATGGGTAATAGAATGCGGTCATTACGGCCGATTTTTGCGTAAAATTGTAAAAGCGATTGTAAACTTTAAAATCGATTTTTGGCCAAAGTAATATCGATATTTGGAATTAATCCTCACCCTAAACGCTTTATTTTAATGTTATCTATCAAATACTACTGAGCTTTCATTAATAAATTTAATATCTTCTGAGGTCGGTTTTCGTACTACTACCCAAATTAAATTAAAACTCACAAGAAAAAGTGTTGTAAATTATTCAAAGTAATTACGCCCGCAGGAACTTTCAAAGAAAATGTCAGGAATCGATATTTTTGGGGCTCTCTGCCCCCTTTAAATTTGGAAAGTATCAACAAGCAAATGCTAGTTTTTGTTCACGAATGGTATTTTTTTATTACGATGTGAAATAAGATATTAAAAATTGCAACCCCTAAAATAGTGAGGAACAGGGCCCCTCTTTGATAAGGCCTGATTACACCTACTATACTACACCATTTCACCGTCGCAGAGATAACTAGAAGGGTTAAAGCTGAACGTCGAACGGTCTCTCAGAGTTACTTCTGCAATAAGGAACTAACCGACATTTTACATGGAAGTGACCGAGTCTTTTACGGGAGTAAAAGATTTATAGGGTGTTGGTTGAAGGAGAGGAGACTAGTAAAGATATTTAACAATGGCGAACTGTTGAGATCAGATAGCCCCCCATCCAATCCAACCGCCCTTCAACTAACACCCTACTAAATCTTTTACCCCCGCCTAAACCCAACATTAACCTTTAAATAACCCCCTAAATTCAAAAATCTAATCCAAAATTCCCCAAATCTTATTTTTCCACGCCCCCCTTTGCTGGTGAAAACTTTTGTGAATAAAATTATACATTTAGTATAATTTACATTGTGTCAACTTTTAATATTTTTAGTTCCAAAAGTGTCTAATACATTTTTGGATTGTCTAAAAAATTATGATATGTTTATCAAGTTGTAATACATAGACCACACTGTTATAAATTATTGATCCATGTTACTTAGTTCCTTATTGCAAAAAAGAGTCTAATTGATGCTTTCTGAATTAAAGCAGGAAATGGTGTAGATCACAATGATCTACATTGGTGTAAATCACAGGAAAATGATCCTAAAGAAGGACAAGAAGAAGAAGAAGAAAACTGGGATGGATCATAATCGAGTTCTCGTAATTGCAATAATTAAAACGACATAATATTATTATGTGTGTATAGCATAGCCTATTGCTACTCAAATTTGTTACTTGACTTGTGCCCGGCTTCATAAAACTTTTAACAACGCGTTAAATTTAACTAACCAATAGAAAACGTCCCTTAGCACTAATAGACCAATATAATTGATCCGTTAACTTCAATAGTTTATTAAAAGTTTTATGAAATTGGAGATTACAATAATTTTAATGAAAGAAAAAAAGAAATATTTTTTCCTGAAATTCATTAATGACTTGAAAAATAATTTTTTAAATAAATTTACACCCTAACATTTGAAATAAAGCAGAACAAATAGAACTTAAATTTAACAAGACCAAATCTAAATTTAATAAGAGTTAAAAATATAATTGGCCATAGTCATCTCCGCTCCTTTGTCTGTGCTACGCATGTTTGACCAACATTTTATGTAACCAAAAAGCATCATCAAAGAATGGAAAAATAATCTCATGTCTGAATGGTTTGACCGTTCGTGTCACCAATATCTGAGTTACAAATAAAATAAAAAAATAAGGGATATGTGGTTTGCTAATGAAAAATCTTTCTTTTGTAATATTCAGCAGGGTTCTTGGTTCTTGATTTGGGTATTCCTACTCTTTATGGAAAGAACGCTTGTGTAGGTAGATGATCTTGCTGGTTTTTCAGTTCTGAGTCACTAAGAACATGAACTTACAACTGAATAATCTTAAGACGATATTATTTTTAGATGGTATTTTAATTAACGAAAATTCTTGCAGCTTGAAATGGAATAACGGAAATTACTTATTCACGTAGGATTAGTAATTTACAAACTGTATGTAAATAAATGATAATAATGTTATTATTATTATTTAGATTAATCAGAAAACAGCAAAAATAAATTAATATTGCGCACTTCCACCAATTGCCTTGCATTTTTAAACAAAAATGGTGAAGAAATTCGGAATATTTTTTACATTATTATGATTAATATCATAATTTATTCCAAAATAAATGGAAACCTCAGAATTGCATTTTGGATGATACCGCAAATGGAAACTCATGGAAATATCTATGAATTGTTACGTTTTATATTTTCTTCCTGACAAACCTTAGCACAAAATTTAGCATAAAATATTTTGCAATGATCCTCATTTACTAATTATCACACCAATGTCGTTTCCTGATGAGATTAATTTGTATTGTTTTTATAATCGTTAACTATACCATTATCATTAAAAAAAGCATATTATCATCATTATCGCACAACTTCAGTAATAGCCTTGCAGCCAACAGATAATAATAGCTAATTTATCATTAATGACTGAAGCAAAATAGATTTTGCAATGAACAATAAGATGCAAAGATAACCACCACCAACACTAACTAATAAAATAAGCAACAATAAACTAAAAGCTTAGTAATTTACCATATATATGAAGAAGAAGAAGCATGCTATCTGGAACTAAAGTTGAACTATACCTGATCCGAACTTTTTTCAAAACCCGCGAGATTCTTAAAGTCCTCGAATTTCGTATCAGACACGGGACTACTCTGAAACCACAAAATATACACATTTATTTCCTACTCCTCGATGTATACAACACATAATATTTTATTATTAGTATATCCCGAATATAACAAACATGATAACGGTATCAATTTCCTGAAAAGCATTATGTATAATAGCTGCATTATAACACGAATATTGCGCTAAAAACCCAAAAACATGTGATAATAAATTTGTAACCACACTGTGCCACACTGACGTAACAGCATAACATTGCTTGGCGCCGGTGTGCCAGAACCGCATGTATACAAAATTTTTTATATAAAAAGAATTTGGAACCGGCGCCGGTGTCCATTCTACACCCTGCACATGGCTAGTTACGCCACTGATTTGCCAACGTTTCGAAACCACAACACAATTTACTATGAATATTTTAAGTAATACTCCCAAGAAAAAACTAACAGAAAAAAGGTAAAAATGGGGTAAAAATTGAATGTTTTCCTGAACAAATTAAAAAATCTTTTGATTTTTCCCAACCAAAAGTGAACTAGTAATGAGGTCAATAATAACGGCTTGATATGACTTACTTAGATCAGAGAAAAATAAGCCATTATTTATAAAATATGGGATTGATAAATCGATCCTATAAAATTAAGCAATTTCCTATTTTTAAGAATTTTGAATAATTATTTCATTGTTTTGAACACCACAAACCACAAAATAATTTACTGTTTTTAAATGTTGTATGTTGTAATAGCCACATCAATTCGGAAGTTTGCGTGTTACCAATACAAGATAATATGGTATATTGTGTTATTAGGATTAAAAGTGGACATTTTTAATCCGTATGACAAACTATCCTGGTTTTTCTAAAAACTCCCAAAAAATCACACACAGTAAGGTTAATAAGACAAGTTTAAATTCAATTTATACCAAAATTATTCCACCAAATTGAAATCTCAAGTGGAATGCGACCATAACGTGTTAACCATAGTTGTTCGGCCTTCGGCCTCAGGACAATTACCCCCTTACGTAAATTTTTCAATTAGTAAATTGAAACTTGATGGTAAACCAATCCAGATTTTTGACAAGTGAGTTAGTTACTGAAAGCTTGGAGTTAATCAAGCATAATAAAATTCAAATTAATTCAAAAGCTTTCGGGAATAGGTTATTGCCTTCTTCGGATACTTTTATTGTCTGATTAGCTTGTTAATTTAATTCTATTGTAAAATAAGGCCCGTCATTAGATTAGCTCATATCTTCCCAAAATAGAAACTCGTCAGAATTTTCAACAAAAAATTTACACATTTCATTATTACTGAACTGTATCGGTAAGGTTCTGTAAATTTATAAATCAAATCTTTCATATTAAAATAATCTGAGCAGGAAAATTAAGTGTTCAAATAAATTATTTAAGATTAAATTCAATAATTTACACAGCTTGAAGCGGCAGCTAGATACGATGATTGTGCTATATTCATTCCATTGTAATGCAATCAAACACAACAAAAGATGTTACTGCTAGGATTATGACAATAACAACCCTTCATCTTAAGCTTTAATCACAGTATTAACAAAAAGCAACAGAAAATCAAAACAGGAAAGAGAATAAAATTTAATAACATAAATATTGACATTAGGAAGCAGTCAGCCCCCTCAATATACGAGTAGGAAAAAACCCAGTAAAAATTGGATAAGACAATAATGCGAATCAACTTTTATATTTTGTTAGTGCAATGGAAAAAGTATGTCTAATAGATTTCTTAATCTAAACTTCTAATGAATTCCAAATATACGTAAACAATAGAAACCATTAAGGTGTTAATAAACAGATGAAATGAATAATAGTTTGTATGAATTTTGCATTACTCATGAAATATGTACATAGTACTTTAGAAGTAACTTAAAACTGCGATTCATTTTTAATTTATTATTCCCAAAAAATTACTATCAAATGGACGATAACAATTCATTAATATGTAGCTTATGTTCCCGAAAGTAAACTTACTTTTACTTTTAAAAGTAAACAATCGGAAAACCGGGGGTCTGGGGTATGGAAAGTCATTCATTGTTGGGCAAGAAGAAAAAATTATTTTGCGCAGAGCGGACGGAATTCACAATGAAGTGGGGGTCTTGCCTTGCTTCGGTAGAAAGTTGGCAAGCACCAATAAAAATAAATAATTTTTAAATTATAGAAAACGATAGAAGAAAATACTTTAATCTAATTGGTGCTTGTCAGCTTTCTCCGAAGCAAAGCAAGAGTTTTTGAATAAATAATATAAAATTTGTTTTGTTTTAACGATGTTTTTAATTGTATCAATAAACATTTAACAAATTAATTAGTTCGAACGAGGAGCCCAAATTAAACCGCTGTCGAAATTTTTTAAATTCACGACTATATTTAAATATTGTGACAGTTAAAAAATGACAATATAAACTTTAATTGAATTTATTCTCATTTCAAGACAGTTTATTCACTTGCAAAATTTCTCAATGATACACACAAGGACTAGCGTAAAAACAAATTAATTTTCCGCCCACTACTAAAGATAGCTTTCTGTTTTATTTTATGCACTAGGGCGTAAAAGCAATATTTTCGAGCTATTTAGATAAAACAACAGTTGTAGTAATCAACGAGTATATGTAAATTCCCCTAATAAAAGGAGGACTTACGACATCTTTTATGGACGATACCTTAGGTTAGGCTATGTGTCGAATTTACAACTGGATTATACTCGTATATTGACCACAAAATTATTCTAAAAAAAAAGCAAAGTTCTATTTGTGCAAAGTGCTAGTAATAGCCTAAGATGTCCATAAAAGACGTCTGAAATTGTGTCTCCTTTCCTTTATTAGGGGAATTTACGGGGGCATATGTAAAAAGACATATGTTAATGTTAAACACAAAACTGTGCAAATAATTGATAATAAGCTTTTGTGGCTTAGTGGTTATAGAATTTCCTTGCTAAGCCGTAGATCATAATCCTGGATCACGGTCTTGTACCCAGTAAGTTTTTTTAAACAACTTGTTAAGCCCGTATGACACGACGCGACGTTAAATTTTGCAGTAAATGGTAACTAACCAATGAAAAACGTCTGATGGATACTAATACGCTCTTTCTATTGGCTAGTTGAATCATTCCATATGAAATCACCAAATCGGCAAAGCCAGCATATTTTAGATTTTGCTCAAACTTTGTATTTCAACACGATTAATTTGTTTGTGTTAAAAAGAATACAAAAAAATATATAAATCGCTATATTTTTTGCTTCTCTTTAAACGCCTGTGCATCTGTGTAAGGTGGAAATAACAACAGGCCTTGAAATTTTTTAAAGTTAAAGGTAAAAACTCAGTATCCTGTAAGTTTCAAATTTTTGTCTCTTCAAACATATCCAAATTGTAGCCTGAAATATGCAAATTCTTAAAATTACAAAATTCACAGCAAAGCTATTTTTCAGAACGAGTTGACTGAACGAGTCCATTTTAATTTTCATTCTTTTACGATATGTGCACTTTGATGATGATTAGACTTTTATATTCGACAGCGCAGACACTGGGGTCAATTGAAAATCCCAAGAAAACCAATAAAATATAGGTATTTTCAATACCATGTTATTTTTCAGGAATATGAATTATATAATTTTTTCCTTTTCTTTTGTTCAAAATGCCATCTTAATCAAGTATGTAGATATCTTTATAATAGAAAAACTTTTACAGCTAAAACCGCAAAGCTCAAAAATAAGACTTTTTAATTGCTTTATTTTGTGTGGATCGGAAGTGGCGCGTGCGAAAATTAAATCCTTGTGAATTTTCGTCTTTAGAACTTTAAGGAATATTCCCACAAAGTTTGAACAAAATCTAAAATAGTGGCGCAAAATTTTTTTCCTTTTTTCGGTGATTTCATATGGAATGATTCGGTTACCATTTACTGATAAATTTTATGCAAAATTTAACGTCGTGTCGCTGTTTTTTCATTTTATTAGTGAATTTTTAATAATAATTCAAGAACAAAATATCAAGTGTTAGGTATCTTTAGAAGCGGAATAAAATTCTCTTTGAATTAATACTTTTTTTTCGTTATGATGGGAAGCAGGAATTTAAAAAATATCACAAGGATGTAAACCAATACTTTTCACTACGACTACGAGGGGCGAGGTTTATGAGCCAAGCCGCCAGGCGAGTGGAATAATAAAGCCCACTCGATTTCCCATGTTAATTTCTTGGGATATTTTTGATTTTTTTTTTGATTTTTCGGATATCTTTTGGTAGAAAAAATGTGGAAAAACTTTTTTTTCCTTCTAAAGTCAACAGGAATTAAATTAAAAGGCTGAAATTTTGAATACGACTGTCATTTTACATTACAAACTTTGTAACAAAATTCCCACCATAAAATTCAAAAAAGGCATTTTTTGCATACTACCAATACTACTTTGCTTGGCTAGATCCTTTAAATACCACATTTATGCGGTTTACATAGCAAAACGATTAATTAAGAAGATATTATACATTCGTTTATGCAAATGCATTTTTTAGACTAGTTATTCCGGTGCAACATGCTAAATTTCAAAAAGACTTCAGGAGGTTCTCATTTAACAATTTTAGAATTTAAAATGCTTTGAAAAATCACCTACGGCGCCGGCCCTATTTACTGACTGTCCAATATTTTTAGAAATTCTTGTATTATTTTTTATTTAGCCAGGGATCTCCGTTATAGATCTGTTCTGTTAAATGCAAGCACAGTTTAAAATTCACAGTATTTTCTTTCAGTAAGTTCTTCATAACCTTTCCCAAACACCCAAAACTAATCTTGCCCCACCTTAGGTAACTATGGCATACTCCTCGACTATCTGAACTAGAAAGTCTGACGACGTTGCTGGTAAAAACTCTTTCCCTTATTTTGTGTTCTTTTTTATGTCCCATTTAAAAGAATATTTATTATATTATTTTTAAAATCAGCGAAGTAAATTAATGTAAACTAAAAGACTTTCATTTTCAAGACCATGGTATGACTTTTTATGCAAAGCTCCAGTAATTAAGATGATGTAACATAAAGATTAAAGTCATTAAGACAATCCCGTTTAAGTGAAAGTAATTTATTCTGTATCCTGTTTATCAAATATAATAAAAATTAGAGCAAACCTACTTACAGCATAATGTACGCTCTGACGAACTCCATTTTTATTCACACCGTCTCCGTTATTATTTACACCATCACCACCGAAAATATTTCTTAATTGTTCCTCCAAGCTAACTTGAAATTCAAACGGTTCCGCATACACCGGTTCCTCACTATCCACAAAAAACGACGAATTTGACACTTTAATATCCTGATACATAGACGAAGCACAACTAAGCGATGGTAAACAACCCAGAGTAAACTTCGGAGAAGATGCCGGAGTAGAATAGTAAGCAGGTTCGGCTGCTAAAAGTTTAGTTTTCTCATTATCACTGTCTTCTTCCGAGTTGCTACTTCTTGGTGGTTTTCGTAACAGTTTTCCTTTTGACTTGATGGCGGATTCCAGTTTATCAAGCATGTATTTAGGGTCGTTCCTCACGCCTTTACCGTTGCTGGCTCCCTTTTTCAGTTCTTTGTTTAGTTTTTTGCTGAAACTTTTATCCAAGCTTAGTGAAGTAGGGACGTTCTTTGATGTTTCAGAGTTGGCACTGTGGACGAACGTACGGGGTGGTTTTTTAGGGGCGGGACCGTGTGGAAGCGGTTTTTTGAGAGCAAGCTTGAGGCTGTTGGTCAAACCGGAGTCAACGTCACGTGGAGAGTTGGCTTCGAGACTTTTTTTACATCGTAAACTTCCGTATGCAATATCATGTTTGGAGAAGGATTTGTTATTGGATGGTGAACTAGATTCATCATCACTTTTCGGTTTTTTATGAGGTTTATCAGTTTGGATAATATCAGAAAGGCGGAGTGTAGCGCTATTATGTACAGTCGAAGGTAAATCTTCTAAGATTTGTTTTGAGCGTTGGGACTTGGGTAAAGGTTCAGCGTAGAGAAATTTGAGAGCATTAGTTCTTATGTTAGTGTCAGTCTTATTTTCGATATCACAAGTTGGGATGTTGTTCTTTGGAGATTCATTAGGTGAAGGTTTATCAGGTTTGTTGTTGAATTTGTCGCGCAAATTTGAAAAGTTGAATTTTTCCGGTTCCGTCCGAGGCTTAACATTCTCCACCTTCTCAGGTAAATTTTTAACAACATGATTATGGGCGTCTTGATAACGCGTTCGATTTTGTAAAAATCTGTTACTTTTTTCTGCACCCTGTACATTACGGTCTAATCTAAAAGCAGGCGTACGTTTAATGTTGCACTTGGAAGGGTCGCTTAACTGTCGAGACAAGCTGGACTGTGCGACTCGCTGTGAAGATTCCTTAGGTGATTTGGTGTTCTTAACAGGTGACAATAGCTCTGGTGTGGTCGATCGTGGAGAATTAACTTTTCCATTCCCGTTACTTTTCAAATCCAACAAAGTCTTTGACTTGCGAAAAATCGGTTTTGTTTTAGTGATATTTTCGTCGTTATTTTCAAATTTACTTTTAATACTCTTAACACGATTAGAATTCTCGGGAGGTTTATACATATTTCACATTTTGATAATTGGGGCAATTTGGGTGAAGCGAGTCGCCCCAATTTCCAAGAACGTTGAAGTGCAACAGGTGCGCACCTAGAAAGTTAAGAAAGAGTTTTTATTTATCAAAAAGTTTGGGTAAATAGATTGTTGAGACTTACCAAGAAAATAAATTAAGTTGTGTTTAAATTTGGTGATTAAAAGTGCTAATTAATCACCCACTAACCCTACAAACCGAATAAACTGGAGTATGACACAAACACAAGTTCTGGCTGCACAAATAAATTTAAATTCGGTCACTTATTTCTATTATTGTTGTTACGTAAACCTTACAGGGTAATTGAAAATTATCACACATTAAAAAATTTGTTAAAAGGAAGTCAAAGAAAATGAAGGTTATTGTACACTGTTAAAAATAGTAACGAGGGTTTAGTTATTATTGCTGGAGTTATGGTATGGCAAGTTGTATACCCAGTTATTGTTTTAACATTTCACTTTCCGAATCAGCTGCATACCCAGCAACCCGTGACGCATCAAATTGTATACAATGAAATACTTTAAAATAATTTCAAGTATTTGATAATTTTATGTTAAAGTTTAACTCCGATCCTGTCATTTAAATAATGTTGATTTGAATATTGCACAGGGACGGATTCATAGAGCGAAACGGCGGGAGCTTCCCTAATATTTTTAGATTTTAGGTGGAGAAATTATCTTTTTATGGTAATTCATTATTCGTTAAACTTTTTACATTCTAAGTAAAAAATCGCTTTTCCTTTTCAAGAATTAAAAATCCGATTGGCGAGCTGGATCAGTCTCCATATTACATATTCCAGATAAATCAATATCCATTTCACCACAACGTGTGGATGCTCATTGGAAGGCCGAGCTAAGAAATTCTATATAGTTCGTGATTTGAACCCAGAATTTCCGCTATATGTACTCAACAAGCAGTCACATCACTCCACGGCTGTGGCTTTCTATGGTAATAAAAAGTCGAAATAGCTACTAAAACACACAACAAAATTGATTGTATGATTATAAATACTAAACTAACATAACAAAACAAATAACTACCTAAGAGAGTTGCCCTCTAAAATAATCAGGCCCAAAGATACCATTTGTGAGCGGTGCGACCTTTTTAACGCTCCTAAAGATCCAATCTAAATTTTGTGCAGATTTAAAAGCACTGCTAAAAAGAAAAATTAAACATGAATTGAAGATTTAGGAGTAGAGGAGACTACTCATTTTTAGGAAGTTGTGTACAGAAAAGAGGAAAAATTATGCAAGGACTCCGGAGTTATCGTCCGATAAAGACTCAAAAAAAAAGATCATGGCGTTAGTTAATGTCTCTTTCACTTGATCGGTCCAACGCTTCGGCGATCTTCTTTTCTGCCTGGTTGCCTTAATTCATCGCTGAACTACCAGTTTTTCCAGGTTCTATGTGGCCAAAATATTTTAATATGCAAGTATAGATTACATGTAATAAACACTTGATTCTTTTATTTGTTCCAATATAGAAACATTCACTCTAGTACCACAATTCAAACGCGTCCGTTCTTCTTCTGTCTTTAGCCTTTAAGGTCCAAGACTCCGCCCCATACAGTAACACTGGAAAAACTGATGTTTTAATTATTGCCTTTTAGTGTTAAGAGTAATATCGCTGTCTCTCCATGTTTTTCAGAGGTCTTTTGCAGCTCGTCTAGACATTTCGTACCTTCTCCATTTCCTCCGAACTTCCGTCCTCATTTATTATTATCAGCGCTCCCAGATAGATATACCGATTTACCACTTCATAGTCACCTATTTGGGTTATTTGTCCTGTCTAGTATCAGGAGTTTCATTTTTTTCAGCTGTTGATTTTCTTTTTGATGTGAAACATCTATAGCCGCACCTTGGGGGGTATTTCGCAATTGAAACGGCGTGACCGAACTTTTGCGATCAGTCACGACGCTTAAATTTTGTGTGTATTTGCGCATTTTTATTGTTATAAATGTTTATATTGGTGCACTATTGGTGTAAATTTTAAGCTCATCAATTATATTATGCGTTTTTTTATTAAATGTTTAATTTAATATTGACATCCACATCGCATCGACATGTTTCACATCTACCGAGCGTCCCGTGACGGCAAATTTTTTTTATGTATAGAAACAAATATGAAATCTTTCGGCCATCCTCCGGTTTCCCACACTTTTTGACAAATATCATGGATTATTTTGATGCCATTTTTTCTCATTTTCTTTAAGATCTCTGCGCTGATGTTATCTGTTCCTGGTGATTTGTTCAGTTTAATTCTGTCTATTGCTCTTCATACTTTATTTTTGAGTATTTCTAGTTCCGGCTCACCATGTTCTGTATTCACTTCCTCTTGGTCTTGATCTTTATCTCGATAAAGTACCTCACAATAGTCCCTCCAAGTTTCCAAATCCTCGGTTATATTCGTAACTCTGTCCGCTATGCTTATTATTGTTCATGATTTCGGGTTACCGGTTTTATTTTATAAATCTCGCTTGTTGTTATATTTGGCGTGTGTTTAAACTTTTTTAAACATCTCAAGTAAATATTTAGTCTTGTATCTTCTGCAGACTGTCTGTATTTTCTTATTTATTTGTGTGTGTATATGTTTTGTTGTGCTCTTACTTTTACGTCCTTATCTCTCAGTTAGCGTTTCCTGTTCACCAAGTCGAGAGTTTCGTCCGTCATCTAGTGCTGGTGTTTATGGGGATTTCTGTTATTTCTTTATTCAATGTGTGGGTCTGCAGCCTCTGTAGTTTTTCATCCAGTCTTTCACGGAATTGTATTTTATCCTCAATCTCTTTGAAGGACTTTTTCTAAATGGCACCCTAACTTTGAGATGGAACTGTGCTGCAAGTAGTCCGTGTCACTAGTCACTACCGCATTCTACGCGCGGTAGAATCTTCACCCACCTTATCAATGTTCTCCATCGTGCGCGTATTGTAATGTAATCAATTTGGTTTCGACATTTTCCATCTGGGGACTGTTAGGTGTATAAACGTCATTTATGTTGTCGATATCTCTGCACTAAATATCCACTTTAAAAAATACTCAGAAAGAGAGTTTGCTGATCATGCCCATGAAAGGGTCTTTTTAGAAGTTGTGTAATAGGGCGTCCCAAAAAGATTGGTCCTAAGATCGAGTCATAAGGACATCCCTTGAACTGAATTTCCAGACTTGGCAATGTACATGAGGTGAAAAAATAAGATAAATATAGTTCTTAATTAGTAGACGAAAGTTTAAGTTTGACCATTTCTTCCCAAGGGAGAAAAAGAGCACTGGCTGCTAAGTTGCCAAAGCACCAGAGATATCGAAAAATAGAACAGGGCTAAATTTTGGTTTTTTCTTCGGATTAAAAGGCAGAAAAAGTCTTTTTCAGTTAGCGATAGAGACTGAATGCGTTTGTTCTTCTAAAATTTAATTGTTTAAACGACAAACTACTTTTATTATTTTTTTTTTCATTATAACTAAAAATTAATTTTTGAGGTTTGAAGAAAAAATGACAAACAGGATATTTTACGAAATCCGTTGAAAAATTGCTTCAACCCGATTTTGGGATTTGTTAATAAAAATGCACTCAATTTTTGAAATAATACGAATAAACTAAAATAAATAATATAATACCTGCCAAAAATAATATTCTTTTCATAACTTTTACACGTCATTAGGTTGTGTTTGTGCACTAATAAGAATTCGCTTTTTGATAAGTGTTGTGATGAAATGAATGTCCTTTAAATAATTTATTTGTGATAAGAATTGTACATCATACATAAATATGTGAAGATAGTAACAGTAGGTATGACGCTTTTTAAAATAAAAGAATTATTTTTGACTGGTAGGTAGAGAAAGGATTATATAATTCGGTCGTGGTTGCAATGCAGAAAAAAAAAAGTGAAGTCATAATGCTCTTTATTGTCTTATTTTGCATTATTTAGCTAATTCAAAATCGCACAAATATACAGTGTGTTCACCGATAGTGGTAACAGTGAATAATTCTTAAATTTTACTAGATACAAAAAAAAGTTTAAATAGTTTTTTATTCAAATCCAAATTTTTTATTGGAAACTGACAAGGTATATTTTTTTTACTTCAAATTCAACCGGAAGTCAACATTAAATTTTTTTTTCAAATGGCAACATGTCTTGTTTTTTTAACTTTTTGCAACTAAAATTTTGCAATTTTTTTTCTATAAGTAACTACTTATAAAATTTTCATATGGTTACATAAAAAAATATTCGAGAAAATGTAAGAGTAATAAATATATATTAATAGTAATAAATAATAAAGAGTAAATGTACAAGTAATAATAATTTATTAATTATTTACAGATAGGTATGTAGAGTGCTATGAAAAACAAAACATCACGGCACAGAAAACATAACTGTTATTTATCTGATAAATTTTTAAAAATTGCCACCGTTTTCTTCAAGAAATGATTCTAATATCTTCGCAGAAGTTTTGGTATTAATATAATAATAATGGTAATAATTGATAGCATGCTAAATTAATTTTGGTTTTTAAAGTTTCTAAATTTAAAGAGATATTTGCGTAAATTACGTTTTTAAATGACTCCACAGAAAAAGTCTATTGGTATTATATCATATAATGGTGTTTTGTTTTTCATAGCACTCTATATACCCCGTCTGTAAATAATTACTATTGCTTGTTTAAATCTTGTATTTTCTCGAATATTTGGTTGAGGGTAAGTAGTTCCGACGCTAAAATACAAATTTTACGATTGAAACCTCGATGAATTCTGAATAAGCATATTTTAAATAAGAGAATTAAATAAGGAAAATGGCCTTAAAATCACTAGTTTTTTCTAAATCGAATTTAAAAAAGCACGATTTTCAAGTTCAGTCGCTCGGTTTCAAGTTGAGCCCCGTGCTCAATGAGTTTTTATTTAGCAAAAACGACGTCTTTTAAAAAAACAGGAGAGTCTCTTGATAACATTTGCTACAGGTCCCATGCTAGATTTTTCCGACACTGCATCAGTGATTTTATTACTACAAAATGATCAACTTAAATATTTTATGCCACTATTACTTTACATTCACAAATTGCTTCAAAATTAATCCTAAATTTTTGATATTTTTGTTGTCAATATTCTGAAATTCCATGAAGTGTTACTACAATGATACAAATTAAGAATAATTTGGTACATTCATCAGACCGTGTATCCTCTGATTACCATTTATTCAGATTTATGTAGAACAATTTAAATGATCTAAATCTCAGGTCTTTGGAGATCTGTAAAAACTATCTGAATTTGTTATACCCAAAAAATCCCAGAATGACGCATAGTATAGTATAATCTTTCTTCGAAGGCAGAGGTGCGGCCATTTATGTGCAGTGAACATAATATGTAAACATCGCATCAGCACTGACTTCGAAGAAAAATTATACTATACTTCGTTGATCATTATGGAGCAAATTGTGTTTTGGATTATTAATTTTCTGTATTGAAAATATTTCGAGCTACCACCCTTAAAGAATTTTTTGTTCAAAAAATTCAAAAAAAAAAATCAAGAATGTTGATTCTCAACACAAAATATACTTCGACTTGAGCTGCAAAAAACTACCAAATCTAAGACTGTGCAAATAACAAAGAGCTAACGGATTTACATATATATTACAATTATTCAGAAGTTTAGAAATATATTTAACAATAGAAAGATTTATTATAAGAACTTTACTACATCTTTGGGTGCGTTCCACTTAAAATCTCACAATGACCACAGTCGATCGTCAGTCCAATCAAATAACCATAGGTAGATCTTTAATCTAGTAGAACGCACTGTTTAATTTATTAAATTCTACTATTGTGGCTTATCACGTTCTTTCAATAAACCTTTCAGTTGTTTTAAAAAGAGAATTTTGTCATGGAATTTTAGCATCAATTTAAGTTCTTTATTATCGTGTCCATTCGATTATCAACTCTTGATAACTCATAAATATTTCTATCACAGCTAAGTTTACAAAAAATCCTATAGAACATATTTACAATTTATTATGTATTTAGACTAATAACAAAGAGTTTGTTGTCGAGATGAAAAACACTTTTCAGTGCAAGATAACCTTTGTTAACCCTTTTCAGTTACATAGTGAACGACCTTTAATTATAAATAAATCCATCTCTAGTTTCCTATTTGTTAACCCATATTATAAGATCAGTTATTTATATTACTTTGTTTTATACCTTGACTTCTTCACCTCCACACTTTTATAAAAATAAAACCAGAGAGAACAAACTAATAGTCATCAGAACAAAACTTTATATTGATAAAGGGGGCCCCCCTCGGACTAAAAAAATTTTGGTTTAGAACATACGAACAATAATAAATTCAAAGGCCTTGTTTAATATTGAACTGTATTTTGAAAATATACAAAATATTTCTTTTTATTTACAAAAAATATTCAGTTAATATTTCTCTGTGATTGAAATAACATTCATAAATAAGACCGCAAAAATATAACTAAATATAGCTTACATAAACTAAAAAAGTTAACAATTAAAAAATATATCACATAAGCAGCCGTCTACTGTTGCTCTTTCTTTACTGTTCCCAATTCTTCCATCAACTCTTGAATTCCTTCTGGAATACGACCCGAGTCGATTTCCTTTGCCCAAAACTGAAACTAAATAGACAAGTAGACAAAACATCAGCGAGCGACTTCAAAATAAATACCTTTTCTAGCTCCTTGCGCAGAACTAACACAGCCTTTTCCCTGTCGGCTACAAGTTCTTCCAAGTACTGATAGCGCAACTTTTTGCGAGCTCTACATTCTCGGGCACTTTGTCTGCTGCGTTCTGAAACAAACAAATTTCTGTTTTTAGAATCAAGCAAAAAAATTGTTAGTAAACGTTTAGCCGAGTCTTGGAAATAATAGTGATAAAAATTATGGATAAGCTTATGAATTTAACGCAATTTGCTTAAAAAATCAGATCAAGGATAAAATTAATTAGTGGCCTCCTTTTACAAATTAAATTGTAATTAGAAAACAAACGATTTATTATCTTCTATCTTTAATGTAGAAAAAGAATGGATTAAAGATTGACAACCCGCTCATTATGAGTCGTGCGATTATTTTTAAATTTTTTAATGTATCAGAAGTAAACAATGATGAACTAGAAATCTGTCGGACGTCGCGCATCAACGAAAAGAAATAAAACGCAGTTGCTATTTAATTAAAAATATTATTGGTGTAATAAGTTTTATTAACACGAATATCACTTACATATAAAATAGGTCCGCAGACTACGTTTTAACTATTGATAATAGAAAATAGTATGTATGTATGCTGTCATGGACTTTTGTAAGAAATTAAATTCCTAAACAGAATTCAGTAAATAATTTTTTCGTATTATTTGTTGTTTAAAAGAATTAAAGAATCCTTAAAATTACTTAAACCAATCAACTACTTTTGACTGTTACCAATAAATAGCTTAAAAAACGATTTTCTTTGATAAATTACTTTCATTACAATTATCACATTTTTAAATTCTACTCTTTGTTTATACTTGGTTGATAAATAATATACTATTGAAATAATAGTAATTATAATTAACTAACTAACCTAATTTATTAATTTAGTAAGAGAATGGTATGTGAAGTTGAAAACGTAAAAATAGTGAAATCTAAATTACTAACGGAATACTAAATGTTGTACTTTTGAGTTCTCTTGTTATTACAATAAATCAATGTCTAAATTAAACTATTGATTCATCAATATAGCAGGTGGTGACTCCTTTAAAAAAAATTTTGATAAATTTGAATTTCAATGTGCAAGAATCGCAAGTTAGGGGTTGCTAGTCCATGAAATAATTACTGCAAAATTAAGGCAAATTAGTAAAAACTTATTGTTAAAATTCTGTAGATGAATACCTCGAGGATTACCTTCTCAGAATAATTCATTTAAAATATTTTAATTATATGAAGAAATGATGAAAAAACTTGAAATTACGTTATTTATGGCCTCGAATTGTTTTAAACATATTTTTCTTTATCATCTCAAGTTATTTCAAATATTTGAAATCCATTGTATTGAGAAGACAATCCTCAGGTATCTACAGAATGAAATATTATTCGGTTTTTGTAACGTTCTACGACGTCTTCCGATTCCCAAACATCGCCAAGCCGCGTTTGATTTTTAAGCATTTTACATTTTTTACCTACGATGAAGAGCCAACCCAACCCGGAGGACCAGAGAGACGGCCAGAATAAAGTTGTTACTTCACCCGGATTCGAACCGGGTATTCAGCGTTCATAGTCAACTCGCTTGATCATTACTCTCCGACCGTCTCTTGAATTTTTAAATAACTTTCCTTTTTTTACAATTTAGCTGTAAGTTACTTATTTTTGTCTTGAACTGACCAAATAGCGCATTCTAGCCAAAATTTGGCCAAGTGTCTACAAAGACCGACTTTTCGCTCCGCTGTTGCACAAAAAAGCCTAGAAAAATTTTGTTTCCTCGACAAAGTTGGTATCCCGAAGTTTTCACACTCGCAAAAGTTAAGTATTGGCTCAGTTTTGACATTTCGACTAATATTTTTGATATTCGTGTATTTCCTAAGTTTTTTCAGGACCGTGACACTTTGTTTACATACAATACGAATTATACGAGGTCCTTAGTTTGAACCAAACTGCCGTCTGGTATTTTGATTTGGTTTGGCCCCTTTAAAGGGTAGTTCACACTACATGATTTATCATATGACTTAGTCATAAGAAAAGTCATGGCTAAAATCATACCATCACAACAGCCAATCATAAAAGCCATAACTTCTATAATATCAAAAATCATATAGTGTGAACGTAAAAAAATCCCTCATATGAGAAGTTATGTGACAAGTCAAACTACCTTAAGGGTAGTTCACACTACATGATTTATCATGACTTAGTCATAAGAAAAGTCATGGCTAAAATCATACCGTCACAACAGCCAATCATAAAAGCCATAACTTCTATAATATCAAAAATCATATAGTGTGAACGTAAAAAAATCCCTCATATGAGAAATCATGTGACAAGTCATATGATAAATCATGTAGTGTGAACTACCCTTTACACAATTCGCATGGCCAAACTCATTTGAACGTCTGCACTTTTGAACTATTTATTCGTGAAAACTAACCAGATATATGTACTTCTAGGTGGAAACTCCAATAAACTATTTTATGTGCAAAACAAACTGAATAATTTCTAAGTTTTTTCGGTTCAAATAAACAAATCTCGTGATTTAGGTTCGTCATTAAGCTCACGATTCTAGGCCATTTTGAACTTTTATATTATGGATGTTCTGACTACAAAAATAAAGTTTATTCTCTTCCTAATGAATGGTTATATGACTACCCAAACTTGTGAACTATTCGAACTGAAAGAGTGAACAGTTAAAATTTTTATTGAAATTATATTTAAAATAGTTTAAATTGGAATATTATGCCAAAATAAAAATACTTTTAATTAAATAAAACCCCCTCTATTATATGAATTCCTCTACTTTCTACTGTATATGGGACATTCCAAACCAAATCGATCACTTTTGAACCCGACCCCTTTTGATTTTCCTAAAATTTTTACATATTATACTATCCCACCAAAAACAGTTTTGTGAATTTTTTCAATTTTTCAAAATTTTTTTACTCAACCCAAAAAAAGTTACGAATATTTAGAAAAACTGATGTTTTTTTCTTCAAACGATCATAACTATTTCAAAAATTGACTAATCGGATCGTTTTTTTTTGTTTTTTGTCTTTAAACGTACTTTTCAGGAAAAAATATAAAAAAAATATTCAAACTTGTATTCTACAAAATTTTTCATTTTTTCAAAAATAATCATTGATTTTTCAAATTTTGACACTTGATTTTTTTATTAAAAAAAAAAAAAAGATTTATTCCGCGTATAACAACCCCATAATGAGCCGACATTTTTAAATATTTTTTAATTAAATTTTTTAATTTTAATAGTTATGATCGTTTGAAGAAAAAAACATCAGTTTTTCTAAAAATTCGTAACTTTTTTTGGGTTGAGTAAAAAATTTTACTTTTACATTTTAGTTCATTTTTTTGTTGAATTTTAGTTCACAAAACTGTTTTTTTGGGATAATATAATATGTAAAAATTTCAGGAAAATCAAAAGGGGTCGGGTTCAAAAGTGGTCGATTTGGTGTGGAATACCCCATATATAAGTAGCTGAAAGATCTGTCCACGGACGGGCAGCTCGCCAAGACAAGACAAAATGTCATGGTGAACCGTTACTAATGCGCATGTGCAAACTGTTTGAACTTTTATCTCTTTTATTCCGAACCAACTTGTTTACATTCTTTAAGATTGGGTGGCTTCTTAAAAGAATTTTATTAATAAAAAGAAATATTACACAAAGCGAAAAAAACTATTTATTTTCAGGGATAATTTATTATTTTCGTATTATATTTTAACATTTAAGCAGGCATATTAACAGGTTAAAGTTCAAACTTAGAAACTTTTTCAAACTGTTTCAGAAACATGTATGTATAAAATGAATTGTTACCTGTTAAGGCTTCACCCATCCCGCTGTCTAATACACACTTACTGCCGTATTTATAAACGTTTACACGCGTACAGTAGAACGTGCGCACGTTCTACTGTATACAACACGCGTGTTGTATTATAAAAGAAAAGGTTCGGAATAAAAGAGATAAAAGTTCAAACAGTTTGCACATGCGCATTAGTAACGGTTCACCATGATATTTTGTCTTGTCTCAGCTCGCCAAAGTCAAAAACTCGATCGGTGTGCAACTCGATCCCAGGGGAGATGATTTTGAGTTGTACAACCAACGACTAATCAAAGTGCGTTGTGTATTCTATAAAAATAAGTGTTACCTCTTAAAATGGTTAAAAACCTGCACTACAGGTAAATTGCGCCCCGGAAACTAATTGTAATATCTAATATCTATGTAATACTAAAAAAAATAATTAAAAATTTACTCCATCACTAGTACCTACCACAGATTATAGTAATCTGTGCTGGTACACTTACCGAATTAAAATGATAAATAAAAATTATAGTAAATAGATCTCTAAAATATTTGGAGCCTTTACGTGAGTGGGGAGAGGGAATCAAAAATTAAAAAAATAAAACCCTCACGAAATCAATGAATCTTTATAAAGAAATTCGTTAAGGGGTTGGGCTGGGCGATTGTTAGATTTAACAATCGATAATCAATTGTGTAAAAACAATCGATTATATCGATTAATCGAAAGCAATCGATTAATCAAAAACAATCGATTAATTGTCATACGCATGCGCACATTAAAATCCATAACGTGAATTCGAAACTGCGCATGCGTTTGATAGTTGCAAATGGTTTCAAACTGCTGAAAGAACAGAGCTTATAAAAAACTTCCAAGTCTAAGAGAAGGGGAGTGCTCCATAAAATGTGACTAACAATTTATAAGCATGACTAGGAGGGAGGGGAGATTTATAAGAAAATTATGCTTGAATTTCTTTTTTGCTCACATTTAATTGTGCGTTAAGCGGTTGAAAAATAATGGGGTCTTTGTTTTGTGATCATCTGCCACAATGGAGGTAAAGGGGATAAAAAAAGCTCCCCCCATGAGCACGTTCCATGATATAATAAATAATAATAATAAGGTATGCTATTGCGCAGGTTATGTAGTATCCACGTGACGTTATGCGCAACAATTATCAAAATGCAATTTAAATGTATCAGATCATTGGTTCAAAATATGATTACGCGCAGAATTTTACTTACCACGTGACGTCATGCGCAACAATTACCAAAGTGGAACTCGCATCTGTCATACATTATTTATTTTATTATTTCATGGGCACGGTCCTGCTAGAGGTAGACGATTGTGTAAAAACAATTAATTATTTTGAATTGAAAATAATCGAACAATCGATTATTCTGATTGATTAATCTATTGTTCGATTTTTTACTCCCTCGGTTTTTTTTACCAAAACTATATCTAATTACTTTTTGCGTACTACTCCATATTGGTTCCATATAACATAAATAAACAATCGATTAATCAAAAGCAATCGAACAATCGAAAAAAAATCTGACCAATCTATTATTCAATTCTTTACATCTCGGTTTCTTTTATTAAAATTACTTTGAAAAACTTTTTGCGTACTACTTCATATTCGTTTTATATAACATAAATAAACAATCGCTAAGTCAAAAACAACCGATTAATCGAAAATAATCGAACAATTGAAATTCATCGAAGAATCGATTAATCGCACACAATCGAAAATAATCGATTAATCGCAAACAATCAATTAATCGAAAATAATCGATTGATCGAACAATCGATTAATCGAAAACAATCGATTAATCGAAAACAATCGATTAATCGAACAATCGATTATTTCAAAAATATTAATCGATTATCGATTATTTAATCGTAAAAACAGACGTTTTTTTAACCCATATAAACCGGCCGTCCTTTTTAAAGGACAGCAAAGCAACAACAAAGTAAACTCTCCTCAAATACACACAATGAATATAATACCAATTATTATGGTTTCATTTGATACTTGGAAGTATTGAGATACTATTTGTAATATTATTTAGTTAAAATTTTTAAATTTTATAATTTTTTTCTACGTTTTCGCCGTGAGCTGTTCGTCGCCTCTGAACTAGAGTCAGCGAAAGTGCTTATTAAAATTATTGTTATTATCAATTTTGATTGAATTATATCAGATTTGTACACATAAAGGACCAATAAACGTGTTTTATGAATAAATTTGCAATTATTTATCCAAATTAGTAAATTATTAGAAAAGGAAAAGTGGTGTCCTTTTAAAAGGACAGTAGGGTTATCCACTACTATCTCGATTTAAAAGTTTTTTTTTGTAAATCCTGCTTTTAGTTTATTTTACGGTTTTTATAGTATAATCTACATTATAAATAAGTAGAAACAAAGTTTATGAAAAGGCAAATACAAAAATTTTAATTAGTGTTAGCTATTTTTGTTCTGAATGGCTAGAAACTTGTAAATTAGGGTGTCTTAAATTTGTAAAATAACGCATGTGGCCGAACGGAAGGTCGTAAGGCATTCAAATATGGTCATTTCTGTTATCGAGGGGCTGCAAGTGGATTCTGTAATTTTGTGACGATATGTGCTCGAGTTAAGACGTTTGTTTTTAAAGTAAATCAAAGCTGAAGTGAATTTTATAATTAAAATTTTTTTTTACATTAGTTCAAATTAACTATTTACTGCTTTTGGACAATAAATTAGTGTAAATATTTTTTTAACAAAATTTGTGACAGTTTTGTCTAGCATTAGTGAAAAGTAACTAGTATTTACTTTTTTTTTACTATTATGCCATAGTAGTGGATAACCCTACCGTCCTTTTAAAAGGACACTATGTTTCGGTCATTTACAACATTTTTAGAATTTTTTTAGTATTTTTCTGAGATTCAGCATAATAAAGTGACCAATATACAGAACAAAAAATTTTAAATTTCAAAAAAAAAAAGTTTCAGGCTTATATGGGTTAACTGTTTAGTATTTTTTTGTTAATACATAAAATCAATTCCAACTTTTACGAAAATTTAAAAAAAAAAAAGCATTTTTTATTTTGGACCAAATTATCGACTTCATTTTAGACCTGTTTACTTCTTAATGGTTTATGTAAATCCAATAAACAAAAAAAAATTGTTAGTTCTATAATTTATCTCAGGCCTGATTGCAGGTTTTTTTATACAAATTTTGCAAAGTGGAAGCTTCTGAAATTTTTTTAAATGAATTTTGAAGGGAAAATTGCTCGTTAATTGTTAAAAACAAAATCTTACAATCAAGCTCGAGTTCTAAATGTCTACAATTCGCTGTATAAATTTCATCTAAATCCATCGAGTGGTTTTTTAAATAATATCGTGGTCACCGTATCTGAAAACGTAGTTTTAAGAAAAACGCGTTTGAAGCTTGAATTAATAAATTATTTGATTTGAAATTTTCACAGAATATTCTTCAATTTCGAATTTTTGAAAATCCTGACTGCACGTAACCCCTTAAGTTAATTTTGCAAAAAGCCTCGAGACATTTTTTATTTTCTAAAAGTGCTGATATTGAAAAAGTAATGTTATTTAAATTTTTATATAAAAAATAAACCTACTTATATAAAATATAATTTATGGTTATCAGAAAAATTTATAAACATTGTACGAAATTATACTATTAATAAGGGCGAGTACACACGAAACGAACGAACGAACGGCAAAATTTGATCATGTTCGTCAACAGTTCCGAGTGATAAATCAAAAGACGGTCTGATTTCATTTGTTCATTCGCATGTGTACGCACCCTAACACGTACACAAAAAAAGATTTCGTGACCAAATTGGACATGAAATAATACAGATAAAAATAATTACCTAATTTGGCTTTCATGTCAACTTTTTCAGCAGATTTTCGACCCGGTTTTCGTCCACGCTTTCCCGATTCCTTGCGTTGAGAACCTTCCTGCAATAATAACAAAAAATGTTATGGAATCGCAAAATTTTGGATGTGTTATTGCATTATTACTAAATATTATTTATTACACAAGGGCAAATACTTTCGCGATCGACTTTGCAATAATTACTTCTTAGTCGGTACCTTCCTTCAATGCCGCACCTAAGAGAAAGTATTATTTCACATAAATTGATTGTACTATACTAAAAATAATATAGTTTTTGAGTCGAAGTTTAGAAACGTGATAAAAAAAATACAACAAACAAATTTGTAATCACTAAACCACCTAATTATGCGTTCGAACACGTCCCAAACATATTAAGCCGGCAAAAAAATGTAGTTTAATTTTTTTTCGACGAAGTAAATTGAGTCAAGGATTGGTGGTTTTGTAAAAAAAAATTAAATTAACAATAAAAGCTTACATGTAATTGCGAAAATATGTAAATGATGCTAAAATTAGTGAAAAAAATTTGAACACAATCTTAAAATTAATATTTAATTAAACCTTACATGTCCCTTATGTAATGAGAAAATAAATCACAAAATTTAATTTTCATAAAGAAAATTGGGGCGCTAAAACATAACTGCGCAACTTAAATTTTACCGATTCCGGAGATAATTTGAACAAGTAGGTAAATACGCCACATTTTTTCTTTCTATTTTAAATCGATTAATAGTAGGTACTACATGCAGTTTAGACTATTGCATTGAATTTCAAAAATACGTGCCAGTTTCCTTTTGGACTTCATCGAAGTACAGCTACTAGGTGAGCCGGTAAAATGCGTTACGTTTCTGTTAGCACTCTTTTAAAACGTCGGCGAATAGAAATTTGACTCGTAAAAGCGAAAAGGCACAACTGTACCCTAATATTTGAATAAAAAGCCGGTAAAGGTATTAATTAATTTAAAAATAAATCTCACCGTTCTGACTGCGTAGCGCGTAGTGCGTAGTAGACCGATTAAGTACGCAGTGGATAAACGAATTCTACTAGGCAAGGCAATGTGTGACCACGCCGCTTCAAAGATATTGCGCAGTTTACAGAGTTTAGCTCGCGACTGTTGCTGAGGCCACCGCCGAATTTCACCAAGCCGGAGGGATTTAAAATGAAGCGGCCAATCCGACCAACTTATCGATGCAGTATTATTAAATTGGAATAAATAAGTTACGATAAAACAAATCTTATACGATTAATTTTTAATAATACACTACTTGACTACGAACGTGTCGATACGAACGTTGACGTAGATAATTCGACGGAGACACGCTGTCTAATCCGTCCAAGTTCGTTCTGATGTATTGAATCGAGTTGTAATCTTGCAATTTTGTAGTAGACACAAATAGCATGACCTCTCGTGCTTCAAACAACAATAGAAAATATAAAATTTAGAAATGCATAGCACTGAAAAATCACTAGGGTAAATTAGTTTTGTAATATTATCAGTATCACCGAAGGGTAGCGTGTAATATAAAATGTAAGGGGAGAAAGCAGGGTAATGGTAATGTAAATAAATCGAACGATCTGCATCGACACAATTACCAGTGACGTTCGAAAAGTTTATAGATCAATAACTCCAATCAAAGCAAAACATTATTGTGAGATATAAACTGTTAATTTTCCCTGTTAAGTTTCGGACTACCATTAAAAGTTGTAGGGCCGACTTTCCTTATTTGGCAGTATTTACTTTTAAACTCATATGGATTTTAAATAGTGGAAACCTTATATAACAGAGTACGAAAGTACGGTCTAAAGTTTGTAGTGTTTAAAAGCCAAAAAAATGTTGCAAAATTAGGAATACTGCCAAATAAGGCAAGTCCCTATTTTTTTCGTTAATTATTATTAATTAGTAAATTACTGTCGGATTGTTTCACATTTTATAGGTTTGTTCCAACCAGCCCAGAAACCGTACAATGTACAGGTACACTCACGCATCAGAAGCGTGATGATCAAAAAATCATCAATATAATAAACAAAATCATCGATTAAAGATGAATGATTTATTTATACAATGAATTTGAAAGTTTATGGATGATCCATCCATAGGTTCACCCTGAAATACACGATGAGGGGGCACATTGAATTAACAGGTCCACTTAATCGGGTAGGGGAAGGAGGGTTTAACACCCTTAACCTCCCCCGTTTCTTCTTATGTTCATTCTTTTTATGTTGGAAATAAAACAATCACCGTATTTAATAAGAATTTATCAAAAATGGTGGAAAAATTGTATTCTACGGACGAACGTGTACATAAATATGATAAACAAAATCACTCAAATGACGTACCGATTCGTCCTACTGATGATTTCATTAACGGAGTTATGATCAGAGCCCGGGACTTTATGCATCTAAAAATATTCACTTGTGGGCGGCTCTGAAGCAACTCCAAATAACGGAGTAATTTATGGTGGCCTCTACGTTTTAAAATTATTATTATTAGTATCAAAAATGGTTAATGGAACGACCGACGAAACGCAAGATATAACAAACATCCGGACCCGACCAATATACTCCGTATTTAGAGTTGTTACAGAGTAGCTATAAATGATTTTTTAGCGCTCAAAAGCCACAAGTCCTGATTATGATGAACATGTTGATAAATATGCCGAATAAAATCATTTATGACATATTCATAATTATGATAAACGTGTTCATAAATGTGATTAACAAAATCATTAGGGCTGATTCAGAACCCCAAAATTTTCGGACCCGGAGGCGATTGCCCATTCTTTCTCCGGGTAGTTACGCCACTGGTCTCATGGTATAACAACTTTATAACGTGATCGGCGTTTGTAAATTCCTCCTAACGGTCAAATAATCTCTTATAATCGTCGTCAAGCAAGGGCTGCAATAAGTGCACCCTCTTGGAAACATGCTAGATACTATCTGAAACTGTCCAGAGTCAATCTGGATAATTGCAGGGATTCTAACTGGACACTACAGACTAAACAAACATCTTCACATGATGGGATATGCAGAAGACCCAATATGTCGTAGATGCAATGAAGAGGAGGAAACAGCCGAACATGTATTTTGTTACTGTCCGACGTATATATATGAACTTCAACAAGAGGATCTGTGTTGGGGGACTTCTGGCCCGACATGGCCAGAATCAGGGACACTCCACCTGCCGGGATCCTAGAGTTCATCCTAAAGCTGGATTGGCTCATTGGGAAATGACAGGACTGGGGTGTAACTGAAACCGGAGGTAGTACAATGGGCCCGATTGGTGGCCTAAGTGCGCGTGAGCTTGTCTTGCCCTCCAGAACAAGTCCAGAATCTCTTGTAATCTAACCCTTGCGAGCCAGGGCTTAATATTTGGTTTGGTCTTAATCTGCACCTGAGTAGCTTAGCCTAATAAGTTATTATTTGATTAGTTTTATACAGTGTCCAAGTATTTTTTCATTTGAATGGCTCCATGCGCGTCTGTATAATTTTTTTTGAACAGGAGACCACGGACCTCTTAAAATAACTGGACTACTATTACCTATTGCTCTTAGTTAGTCTAATAAAGTAAGGCCGGTCGAGATTAGGTTAGTGTTAGAAAACGATTTTTTTTATTAGGGGATCGTTAAAAAAGATATTCACCGGTCGAGGTTAGGTTAGTGTTAGGAAACAATATTTTTGTGTTCGTGGACTATTAAAAGAGAGATCCACTGGAGATTCCACTGGAATTTAAACTTTGACCAGATTAAAGGATTATTCTTTAATAATTTACCAGAAAAAGTGGCTGTAGAAGAAATTTGATTACGTCCCTAAAAATGTTCTTCTTTCGCGCAGTGACTTAACATGCCTTAACATGTAAAGATTTGAAAACTTTTCAAGGATTTGAACTCTTCAAAATCGATAGGTGGTACCATTGAACTTAATTTATAATGAGAAAGTTCCTTATTTATATCACCGATTTGATTCATTATTACTATACTTGTAGGTGATGATTTGAACTTCAACAGGTGAAAATTGTTTATCGAGATGTAGATCTAATAATTGAGTATCTAACGTAGAGTATCCATCAGACCGCGTAGAATTTTATACCAGAGACCAAAAAACAACATTAAACAACAGCCTTATGATTTACAAGAAAAAAATTTGTAAAAAATGTCAATTAATGCAGATGTGACAATACTAGAGCACAGCAAGATATTTAACAAAGTAATACAAGAACCAAAAACAGTAATGAAGCCATCTAAAACGATTAAATACAAAATCTGCTTGAAACAGAATCCACAAATTATTCCCAAGAAGTCCATCCGAAAGCCAGTGAATATTTGCCTTAGGTCACCGAAGTTTTAGTGGCGATCACAAAATTCATCATCTGGTAACTGTGATGTCCGTTAGAACAAGGGGCAACAATCCACCCCTCAAGTACTAAAATAAGTAATTTAATTAGCACATTAAATTGGTAAGAAAGGTTTTTTGTACTAATAAATATAAGCGTATGTAACATTATTTACAATCACTGACAGCTCTTTTTTTAAGTTTCTATTGCTCAATAAATAACATAAAATAACATATAATCTAAGCTATAAATCGGGATGTTTTGTAGAAAATCTTCCAAATGAATGTGAACAGTTATAACCTGGTTTTAAGAAAATTATGTGGGAAAGCTTACAAACCAAACATACGACGCGACAGATGCTTATGTTTTTACGAAATCATATTCTAACCGACAAAAATCGTACAATGTTGCGGAAGCTGCTCATAGTAGCTTGCAGTGTCAATTAGAGGTAAATCATCCATCACTATAGAAATTCATTAACGGTTTACGAACAATACAAAAATTGTCCTGGTCCCCAAAATATACTGGTGTTCAAAAATTGTCCGGGGTCCCGGCTTCCAAAAGTACCAGTGCCCAATTTTTTCGGTACCCAAATCTCCTAAGCCGTACATTTAGGACTAAAAAAAAGTTCAGATTTGATGGTGTATTATTTAAAAAAAGTATTTTTTGAACTAACCGATTCACAACAGGATAAGGCTAATGAAGTCGTGAATGCGTAATGAATAATATGGTGATTTATAACCAAAATACGATTCAAAACATAATTTAATATTCAATTTCAGAATTACCAATAAAGTACCTACGATTAATCAAACTACTATCTCAAATATTATCATAACGACAATGAAACACAAAAAGGATAAAAAGTCTAAAATGAAAAATTCTTTAGAATCTTTCGATTTTTTTTCAAAAAATAGGTAGGGAAGTCATTAAAATAGAAACATTACTATGAATAATAATATGTTGAGGAATACAGATCGTTTATTGGAGACCTTGGTTCGGTATACCGATCCATACGAGGCACAATGACGACAATATAATGATGAGCTTAAAAAATAGATGTGACCTTTAAAATCGGACTAAAATAATCATTAAAATTAAAAATGGTAGAGGTCGTTCAGATGGAACACCAATCTGCACGATAGTACAAAGATTGTCAAAGAAAGAGTGGAATTATATTCAAATATAAGTCATGATAGTTGATCGCGTGATAAATTAAAAAATTTCCAATTTTTAAAAGTTGCCAGGTAATCCATCTATTGGATGTTTGAAAGGTGGACTACTGAAGATGAACTAATAAAGTTCAAAACGTATAAAGTAATTTTTATGGTTTTTCACGATTATGATAATTGTAAACTTTTTTGGGCAAATGTTTATAGTCTATAAAATAATTACATTATCATAATGAATATTAATTAATTCGCCTCTTCCTTGTTATCAACCACATTAAATCGCATTCAACTGTTAAAAAATGCAATCTAAATAATCCAGGATTACCTGTCCCCTAATTTCTAGAAACAAATTCAATAAAGCTGATGTATTCCAAAAATAGTTATATGTATAAAAGAAATAGCAAACTAATTAAACAATGCTAGAGCTATACACTTCTAAATGATTCAGCTTAAATCAATAACTTGACGTGTTTATTTCCTTACATAGCTTGCATTGATTAACTTGGAAAACTCATAATGTTGTGATTCATTTCTAAGTTTTTAATTCAAACGGGGCTATGAGCCCATAAATTTATATAGAAAGTGAAAAATTTATTTTTATACATAAAAATGATACGAGACAATCGCAATTGTTTAGCGTCACCATCGTTACGTCACAGATCAATTGAATCGTCCACCATCTTGAAGCCCGATATCAAATCCTGATCATACTCTAAAAAGCTAACTAAATTTAATCCACTACTAGCCAAAATTACAGAAAATTAACATTAAAAGTGTGCTCAAAGATGAAGGACGAATCAGCTGACTTATCTAGTGCTGTAAGTCAGTTTAGCAAATCAAAAGACTAAATTTTTAACATACACAATTAAATTGCTATTTATTTGTGCTTAAATCCACCCTCAAATTAAAATTTGTGCTTATTATGGTGCAAGTTAAAAAAGTTTTGGAATCACTGTAATAATATTTAAGCATTTAAATTTAGGTATGGTGCTATTGATTCCTGAAATATTTTGGTCATTTAAAAATTTATTACAGTAAACATTTTAATTCGTCCACAAAATTTAAATATTTTAAACTGAAAAACAAATTAATAAAAGGAAAAATAGAAACTTCTAATTTGGCGGGCATTATACAGTTCGGCGCATGCGTATCAACATCATTAAACCCAAATGTGCCTCCGCAAAAATATAAAATTATGTTGTAATTTTCACATTTTTCGAATTATTAAATAATTTTCATTTTTCACGTGTAGTTCCGTATGTACTCAACGTTGTAAACTGAAAATTTTTGTAAAATATTGATAGATTCTGCAAATTTCGAGGCCCAAATCTTGAAGACTTGGAGGTCAATGAAATATTTTAGTTTTTATTGCATAATAAAATGTTGTCAACATGTACTTACCGTTACATTTTGTTCATCAATCACATGCAGTTCTTGATATTCCATAATTCTTTGAATATATCAAAACATTTAACAAAAACAGTAAAAAATTTAACCAATTCGGAAGAAAACACACCAGCGTGTCAATGTGTTTACAAACATTTGCAAGGTCATTGGGTGACGACACATGGGGGAAAGTACACGTGCCCGATATTATAGATTTCTATTGCCACTTCCGTTCTGTTTTTAGTGCGGTTTCGTGTTATTACGTTGCTCAGTACCGGTAGATAGCGCTAATCATCAAATTTATAAGTTTGTTACAAAA
This sequence comes from Rhagonycha fulva, assembly GCA_905340355.1. Taxonomy (NCBI): domain Eukaryota; kingdom Metazoa; phylum Arthropoda; class Insecta; order Coleoptera; family Cantharidae; genus Rhagonycha; species Rhagonycha fulva. Next base: position 11,438,989 of record HG996559.1, read on the forward strand.
GATTTTGTTTTTCCATGAATTTTTTTTATCTTGACGAAAGTCTGGTTAGACAATAGAGGGGAATATTTAGAATGATAATTTAAAGGCACTTCAGATTTTATTTTATAAATTTTAACTTTTATGATTTTATTCAAAAAAGTGAATTTGAGGACATTTACTTATTTTTGGGACAGAACTTTATTTATTGTACAGAACTTTATTTATTGTATAACATAAGAAAACTTAAAAAAATTCTGTGAGAGATGACCAATACGCGTTGATCAACATGGCAATATATGGTTTTGAAAAACAATTGAAAATCTGAAAAAAGTATAAAAAAAAATATAATTAGAAATGTGTGTTCAAAAATTGAAATGTTTTTTATTTTTTCACGAAAAGAAAAATTGGTTAATAATTCAGCAAAGGCCCCCTTTGCAAAACAATATTTGTCGGCGAATGGTCGTTACCTCGAAATCGGATTAATGTTTAAAAACAACAGCAGCAAAAAGGCAAAAGGATAAAATATTGAATTTTGGATTGTGCAATAACCTCATCTGGTACAGAAACAGAACAAAAGACACAACAAAACAAATTGAATAAAGCTTTAAAAAATATGCCAAATTATTTGTTAGGTAGGTACCTTTATTTTTTATTGTTTTCTATTATTCAAAATGGCTTTTAGTTTTTTTGCCATGGTTGATTTATTGATTTTTATTATATTTAATTTATCTTCCTTGATAGCGGGATCAATTTGAGTGACGTAACGGACCGCTAGTCTTGAACGTGCGGATGATGATGATGATGATCTTCCTTATTTGTGATGTTAGGAAAAAAATAAAAATATGAAAGTAATCTATTTAAAAATCTCCACAGATATATTAATACAGTTTTATTATAAGTCTCTAATGGCGAATGGGGGACGATGACAATGTTTGAAGTTCGATTTCTCTAAAACAAATCGATACATTTTTTCCAAATAAATTTCATAGGATTCATTAACAACTTTTTTTATTTAGTATGCAGTGGGGGTCCTTCTTTCTTCTGAATGAGGTTTTTTCTTCGTCCGGAATCGAATCGGGCATTTTGAGTTAACAGTCAACGTACTGAGCTCTTGAGTAGGTAACTGTAACTGGTAATTGAGTACTTAGTAACTTAAAAAGTAGAAGAAATCATCAATAATAATTACTATATATTAAATATCAAGAAATGTGAGTAGGCCTAAAAACCAAATTTTAAACTGAGCCTAAATTATTTTGAAAAATAAATAAAAAAAGATTTTTTAAAATTCACATTTGTTAATTCCTTTAAGTTCCGGTAAATCTTCCCATTTTTTCTTTGAAGTTGAAACACAAACTGCTTTCTGTGACGCAACCCCTAATGAAAGGGTTGACTAAAAAGAAGATCAGATTCTGTCACAATCTGGGGAAAATTTTTCTAGTTTGTGTTGCCATGATGTTATAAACTAGCTCTTAATTCGTTTTGGAAAAAATAATTTGGGGATCTACATAAAACGCTAATGATGATAAAATTGCTTCAATCACGAAAATAATTAAAAGCGGTCACAATTCCAATAATTGAAATGTATAAGACCGGGCAAAATAATACGCACAGTATGAATGAATGAATGTGCTGGGCCACAAAGTGCGTCCGTCTAAAATAAATAAGCTTCCACACACAGTAACCTCTACTGATAACCTAAGAATGAAATATAAAATCCAAAATACAAGTCAGGATGCACGAATTGGTAAAGATAAAATATTACTTACGTGGAGCTCTAGTAAATTTACCAACTTGTTGGTGACAGACGCTTTTTTCTAATGAGATGACGTGAAGCTTTAAAGGTAAAGATTGGAAATCATGTCATAAATTAACGGGTGACACTTGACCAACGTTATCGCAAACACACTGGACCCTGCTAGATAATGTTGCCTTCTATCAAGGAAGTCGTTGTTTCGTTGTAAGAACGAAAGATTATATAGTTTGTTATTGTTGTTGAAAGTAACACACAACGCTCATACACATCGCTAACCGGTCAAAATTGGGTATAATCGTACAACTTACGTAGTTGCTCAGCCATAAAGGAATATCGCTAAAGACACGATGCTAAAGATATATCTTTGCTTGCCAGATGTTTCCCAAGAGTCAAAATAACCCCAAACGACAGCTGGACTATTTGTATTAACGATTTGACAGGTAAAATAGTGATGTCGGGACCGAGAGATCGAAGAATATTATAAAATACATACAACTTAAGGAGCCACAGCCGTGGAGTGATGTGACCGCTGGTTGAGTACAAAGCGGAAAACTTAGGTTCAAATCGCAAACTACACATAATTTCTTAGTTCGGCCTTTCAGTGGGCATCCACACGCTATGGTGAAATCGATATTGATTTATCTTAACTATGAAATGTGGGAACTAATCCATCCTGTCAATCGGATTTGTAATTTCCAGAAAGAGAAAGCAATATTCTACTTAGAATGTAAAAAGCTTAAAGCTAGTGATACACATGATACTAAGTCGCATGCTCTCATGCGACTGCGCATGCTCTCATGCGACTGCGCATGCTCTCTTGCGACTAGGTACCAATAATTGCATAAGAGCATGCGCAGTAGCATGAGAGCATGCGACTTAGTAGCATGTGTATCACTAGCTTAATGATGATACAATTACAATACAATACTCTATGCTAATAGATGTTACATGGGATCTGTGTAAACTGGTGCTACTTAGATTCAGCATCTGAGAGTGTGAAATATGCAACCAGTCATGAAAATACGAAAGAATAGGGGTTGTATAAAAACTATGTTAACAAAGAAAATTCCACAAAAGCCATTAAAATCGGAACATAGAATTTAGAAGTTTTAACAACATCAAAAACTCCAAATTCTAGGATGAGAACTGAAAAGATTCGATATCTGGTGTTCAAAGGTAAAATTCTGGAAAAAATTATTGCAACTGTAAATTTTACTAGCTCAATCGGAGTTTGAAATGCACTGAGACTCTTATTAATTTTATTTAAATGTACGGAAAAAAAGTTGTAAAAACAAGAAATTTAGTCAAATAATACAAATTAAATTTATTTTATTTTATTTGCGATGAGTATCGCGATCTTTGTAAGGTATAGTTTAAATAATGTGTTTCATTTTTTGCTTTAATCGGTTTATAACATCTTCAGATGTTCTCCAATGCAAAGTTTCCACTGACTTTCATTCTAACTTTATTTTCTAGAATTTATTTTATTGTGTCACATTTCTAAATTTATATGAATTATATGTCGTAGTTTTAACAAAGTGCATAAAAAGGGAAGGGGAAGAGAAAACAACGAAAGTTTGTTATTATATTATAGTTTTTGAACAGTTCAGAAACATTAAGACAAATTAGGTTAAAAAAATAGCTAGAAACTCAAAAATATTATAATAAATTTTATTACGTTCAATTAAATCAATAATTTTTAAATTTAAATTATTATTATTTCACGAGTTAAAAATTAATTTTTTAAAATAGATTAAAAGAAGATCTTCGACGGTTATCAAGTTAGTTAAAATTTAGGGAGGAAATATTAAGGAAGTTACCGAATACATATCTGCTGTGCAGTTTGATTATTCAGAATGTTGGCTTATTGATTGTGTTGGCGTTTGAAAATTTTATTTTTACATTTCTCCATTTTATTGGTTCTGCAGAGAGAAGGAAAAGATTTCCTAAATATCACTTTGCTATTGGTTGTAGCTTTAATCGGTTTTGATACGTGAAGATTACGCTCTTTATCAAGTTTGTAGAAACCGATGGAAAACATTTACTTAAAAAATATTTGTACATACATGTGTTTGTTCATAATTTGATGTTTCTCTAAATATTTTAAATTGTATTTTGTAAAAACAAGAACAATACTAAGTTTTGAAGTTATTGTCGTAATCAGATGTTCAATGAATAAATACGTAATATGTAGTAGTTAATTAACAGATAAAAGGTAGGTGTCAGGTACCAGGTAGCCATTATTCAAACGCTGCAAGTCTCAAAGCAATCAGTTAGAATTGGAAAGCGTGTTTCATTTAAAAACATAGTTTAACTCGCTTGTGGCTTTTTCCGCAAACTACCTGCTTTGTCTAAAAAACGTCCTTTTCCATGTTTAGTAAGTAAGCATTGCGTTACATGTTGGATGATCTTTAAGTAAAGTTCTTTATCTAATTTTGTGTCTTTAATATTAAAAAGTAAGTTTTTCTTTATTTATAACCTTGTTATACTTTACTAACCTTAAACTATTTAAATTGTAGTTGTAAGTTGAGAAACACAGCATAGAAATTTTATTTTCTATTTATTGTATGCTTGTACAATAAATTATAACAAATTTTAACAGAAAACAAAAATATTTGAATTTTAGTTGTAAGTTGAAAAACATAGTAGATACATAAATTGCCTTTTGAATGAAATTTCTATGTACGTACATAAAAGCTTTTTGTTAAAATTTATAATTTTACAAGCATACTGCAATGATAATTTCCTCTGGCTATTAACCTTTGGAATTTATTTGGTTATGAAAAAAATGCTTAAAATGATTACTTTTTTTGTTTATTTTTATTCAATATTCCCAACGTTGGACAGTTTCCAAAATGATCAAAATTAATTTTATGTATTAGGAAATTTTTTCTTAGTTAACTACCGGACAATCGTCTCAGTCGCAAGATAGAAAAAACTTGAAAACTCTTGTCGCTATGGGAGACAACAACAAACTTATTATGACAGGTGGGTGATATTGAAAAATGATGTAGGTACACTAGAATTTCAAAAATATTTCTAAAATTTCAAAAGAAATCTACAGAAAAGCCTAAGAAAAAGTCAGCTTTGCAGACCTAGGCCAGAAGAGTTAAAACTGAACGACTAACAACTTTTTTCACCAGAAATGTAACTGTGAAGCTGAAAGTGATAAATACGATTGAAATTTTGTACCCACAAAGTTTATTTAATTGGGCATTCTTCTTTAGGTAACCATGGTGTGACACCACAGCACACCATGCACCTAGTTAAGTGCGCTTATGCACTGTTGCTCTACGTTTATACGGATTTTATCCAGTATGTGTCCACCACTGAGATGTATGAATGGATTTACAAAATTCTCGCTATCGACCACTCACTTATTGGCTACAAGTTTTCTCAACCAAGTCGCTTCTACTGTAAACCCTGAGAAAATCTTACCGAGGGTTTGTGATTCAAATTTGCATAAAAATTACGACTTCGGAACTTAAAGAAATTTTCCAAGTTTAAATCAAATCTTCAATGGATTTAAATTTCATTAATGCTCTATTTATTCGCTATACTTTTATAATTTCCTATAAAAATTTAAAATTTTTTAACAATTTTGTTGAAAATTACAGCGAACTTGGACTCAACTCTAGTCCTTTTAATGGTTGGCATTCAAAAAACCAAATTTTATTGTTCGCTGTCTCGAAATTCTTGTTTATAATCATTTTCTGCGTGGTAGATTTAGTTTTTCTATCAATAAGACATGTGGGCACTCATCACAGAAACTTTAAAAGTGCCGCACTATTTTCAAATCAAAAACGCAATTTTAGATATTTATTATATAAACCTTTATTTTGTTTTAGGCAAATGCCCCTTCTGAAATCAGAAAGAACTGGTCTAGGTTGGTGTCGAGACTTTGAGTCAACGTCTTGGTTTTGACCATGTGAAACTCCACCCATCGACCGTTAGTGTAGTTCTCCACGCACGTACCGCTAGCAGAATTCTTCGATAAAGGTCAAAATTGAACCAAAATCGCAATCTTTAAAATCAATTATTAGTTTTTTTATTATTAGTTTTCTTTCTATAACTTTTCTTATTAATTTAGATTAACTTTTCTTTTTGTTTTAGGCAAATGCCCTTTCTGAAAGCAAGCAGCAAAGTTTTTATTGTTTTTTTTTTATTTTGATGTTTGTCAACCTTTTATTTTTAAAACAAATAAACTACCTCATTTTTGAGCCTTGTAACATAATTTATGCTCCTCTGGCATACTGGCACCAACCGAAGTTGTTACGCCAGTGGTTCTAAAATTTTCAATAAAAGGAAAGAAAAGCTTTTCGAAATAATGTAAAAAAATGTTGATTAGTGGAAGAAAATTAAACAAGTTTATTAAATTTTCAACAGTTTCTGAGTTTTTACTAGTTCCATCATCCAGGACTAAAGGAAGAGAAATAATACAAATAAAAAATCTATGAATATTATATTTCAAAACGTTTTTGCCCGATAACAAAACTTTGTTTTAACTGAAAGGGTAAGGAAAGTATAAGTTAAATTTGAATTTTCATTTTAATACATTGTAGACTTCTGATAGGAAATATATTTAACTTTATTTTTTTTCATAAACACCTATAAAAAATTTAAAATATAGAAGTTCGAGTTTTGTCCTTTTTCCTTTATGAAAATGTAAATTATCTAAAATTGTCGTGGATTTTGAATGTTTTGTGTGCCTTAAGTTATAATTGGAAGATTTCAAATTGAAAATGGAACTGTAAATTCAATGAACGACGAGGTAAATTCAACTTTGGAGATGTGCGGTTTAAAATATTCAGATTTAAAGTGTTGCTTTAGGGCTTTTATGAATAGTGTTTATTTATTTAACCACTTAAGTGGTTCACGCTACAGTTTGTGGTGGTAGTAGTCATCTGGTACAGGATGGCCAAATCAGCTAACTAACTTGTTGATGTAAATAGGTGACGCCGAACTTGTTGATCAAAAGCTGCAGTTGCTCGTTACTTATCTGAAGCTTTAGTGTTAGAGCAACGTAAAATGCAGACAGTAATACAATTATTTTCTCTTGAATTTGTAAATTTGATTCTAATAAGTAAGTTGAAAGACGTAACAAGCTTTTAATTAAATGTTATAAATTCCCGGAGGTGTGCCCTTTGGTCAAGCAATCATGTAGCAAATCCGTATCAATTTAGTTGCAAATCAGTTTAGCACTTTTAGATTGTCCTTGCTTTACCACTTACAACCCTCCACGTATCCCTAAATTGATTGTTATTTACTTAAATATGTAATTTAGTTGCTTGGCGTACCCATATGCATTGTGGTAATGCAAATTTTTCCGCTTATTACTTTTAACTCACTTAACGCAGAAAACGATCAACTTGCTATTACAAAATTTGAGATAAAGTTGGATGACATTTTTTCAATACGAACGTAGGTTCAAAACCCAAACACGTTCTTGCTATTATGTGACACAATTTTTGATGTATCTAGGGTGGATAAAATAAAATTAATATAACTTTTATTACACAATAAAGTTTGATATAATTAAATTTTAATCGAACCGACCCTACAAGTTTCTTGTGCCACTATTATAACCTAACAGATTGTTTTACTTGAAAACCAATTTGCTTCAATACATAGATTATAATTATTATAATAAAAAAATGTTCATAGCAAAAGGTACTGCGGTTATTCAAATTTACATAGATTAACTTCACAAAATACATGGCGGTTGAAGAAATTGACTGTAAATTATGTAAACTTGGACTAAAGTACATACATACATTCGTGAGATTTGATCATGTAATATAATATATCAACTCAAGAAAATATTTCTAAAAGTTCAGTAGATTTTTGGATTAAATTTAACTTAAAAAATAAATAAGTTACATATATTAGGTTAATAAATAAAAGACACTTATGGTAAGAGTATGTGTATGCCACGATATAAAATATATTATAATAGTTTCATCTGTGGCCTTTCACGAAAAGCTTTAATAAAAGCTTTTATGAATTTATATTGTAGTAATATTAAAGCTTGGTTTCTCTGACGGTGAAAATAATAATAGGATCATCTGATATTTATGCCTATTAGGCTTCGAATGAAAGCAATAATAAGGTTGGAGGGTCTTACAATTTGCAGGGTATTAGCATACAGATGAAATGACTCCCCGATGTGGCATTTCAATCAAGTGATTTTGATCACATGCTACTATACCATAAGGATGCAGCCGCAATATCTTGTTAAATATTTATTATAAAACTCATTTTAATATAAACGACAATGTATTTTTTTTACCTCAAAGAAAAATTCAATTTTGGATAAATCAGGTGAAAATTTATTTTCCATTCCATTAAGCAACGTTAATTTCATTTTTGTGCGTATATAATTAAGTTTTTATTGAGAATGTTGTTTTGCTAAAATTGTGTGCAACTTCTAAGTGGTAGCAAAATGAGAAAGAAATTCCAACGGAAGTGTCATTATCAAAAGATTTTCAGAGCTCGTTGAAACAAACTAGAATAATAATTAGTGCGTATTTCTACTCGCCGACATCAAAGAGTTCTTTACAAATCCTGCATGTCTGAAAGCATATTAAAAAGGTTTTTGATATTGCATAAGTAATGGTAATTACGACTAAGATTTCTTAATAAATTATTTTTAATTACCTTTTGGCTTAAACACTCTTTAAAATTTGTACGACTCATGCTAATTTAACTTGTTAGGTAAGAGGCTGATTTATACTACCTATAATATAATATTAAATTGAAAATTAACTAATTGGCAAACCTAGTAAACGACAAAATTAAAATTTTTTTCCCAAACGTTTTTCAACAATAGGTAAAAATTGATCTTTCTCTCTCTTGCTGATATGTCTTCAATTTAAATCTGCCAGTTTTCACCCGCCAAATCCTGATAGTTTTGTCTTTAATGTCGCTTTAAGCCAACAGGTAGCACTCTTAAAAATGTCGCCAAAAATAATAAAAAAAAAATGCATAAGTTTCATGTATTATAAAGTATTTGAAATAATCTAGTTTTCCTACCTCAATCTAATCTATTTTTTTTTGCAATTAATTCCAACCACCATAAAATTTTCAACCTTAACTACCACGACCCACCTGGTCGACTGTTTCGTTCACTACGCCTATGTTCAAGTAAAAAATACCGCTCTTCCAAAATTCAAAATAATGAAAATTCTTCTCAGACTTGGGAAACTCTTGGAAAATCTACCAGTCAAAAAATAAACACCAACATTGGTCCAAACTGGACATCCGAAAAACACTCGAAAAAACGCAAGATCTATCCAGCTCGACGTTACACATTTTACAGATTTTTATCTTAATTAATTAATTCTTAAATCATATAAATAAATTTTGAATTACACTGTTGGCTTTTCTAAAAATTTTCATACTCTCCCAAGGTTTCAACTTGGTTTTTATACACCAAGCTAAAAATTCACCCTTCTGTGCTGAGCTGTTGGCTGGACTTCTTCTCAATGGAAGTCAAAACTTAAAAATTAAAAAAATTTCTTCTTCTTTTATTGTAGGCATCAGCCTGTTTTTCTTCACGTTTTTCACCGCTTCACTCTTCCTCTGATGTTGACACCCAGCTCTTTACCCATCTTTTGTCGTGATAATGATAGTGAAAAACTGGCACTTTGCTCCCGCAAAAGCAAAAGACAAAAATAATACTGAACATTTTAATTTATCCATTTTATTATACCGTTTTTCTCGTCGGACCGCCAATTATTCACGAAATCTGAGATCAAACCGCAAGAAAAATATTTGTTTGTAAATATAATATACGGACTCTTTTTGCTTTTTTTGTGCATCCGAAGTGGACCCTTATCTGCTGTACAAGTTCTTGCGATAATATTTCCATGGAACTCGTTGCCATATTTTGAAAAAAGGGCACCCCGCAATAAATAAAATCCTTATATACTACATAATAAACTAAAATCTTTAAATTTTGATTTAGTTTTAAAGAATAAATCGGAAAGTATTGATCATTTTTATTCTATAATTTTGAAAAAATTCATAGCTTTCAGTTAGATTTCAAAACAGATTTTGTGGGAAATTGACTTCTTGTGATTTTTAAGAATTTCTATTTTATTTTACCGTAATTCAGTTAGATTCGTTTTAATGTTTTATTATAAATTTCGAATTTGCTAAAATGTGTCTTTATTTTAATTTAATTTATTGTTTTCGTCACGCAAAACAATATAATCACTTACCATATAAGTATTGAAAATTTAAGTTCATTGTTCTGTTAATTTTAATGTTTTACTATTATAATCATAAAATTTGTAGTAGATTACGCCTTAATAATATATATTTTGTTTCGTGTTCAAATAATATATTTTAATATTTTTTATTTTCATTCCTTAATTTTATTTAACGATGTTTTTACAGAAAGTGGTCAAGTACCTTTTTATAAAGAACGCTAGAATTGATAAATATGCTTCATAAAAATAGTTTTTTCATTTAATTAGGTATTAGTGGAAACTCAAATTTTAGTGTCAAAAAATTTTTGAACCTTGTAATGACTACTCAAACAGATTACAATGAAAATAACTCTATAAAGGAAAACAATCCTGTTCTGCGGCAAAAAATATTATTGCATTTGAAGATAGTCCAATTTTTATTTTTGAGCTTTTATAACCCAATTTTCTTATTAATTTGAAGCATTTTAATTAACAAATCTAATTAGATAACAAAGAATTTTTACCACCAATTTAAAACGTTATAAAATTCTGATTGATTTGTTAACATAAACGATTGGGGGAGCCATCAAAGACAGACTTCCCCTATTTTAACAGTGAAAATTATATTTAGACCACCTACGCTTATTATTTTATTCAACTTGGTTGACATCATTTGTATATTCCGTCACATCGATGCAAGCGAATAAAAAATAAGCATATTATAATAAAAGCTGAAATACCATAGAAAATAAGTAATAATAATTTTAAAATTTTAGAATTCTTCCTTTTCTTTTAAAAAGATCACACATTCTCTTTTGAATATTTTCAATTTAATCTTTTTTTGAACAGCTTATTCAATTTTTTAAAAAGCCGAATTCTTTTAGACAAAATATTTTGGTAAGATGGTTATGGTTTTACATAATAACAGATTTGTTTTAATAACTAAATTCTGCTTTGTAAATTATAATTACTTACTGCGCCTACATATCTTATGGTTCTTGTAAGTTAAACAAGATAAAGTTCATGTAATTAATTCTTTGCCGTGCACTTACTCATTCTAATATTTAAAAGTCTAGTTTCACATTACCAAACTTCTTCAGTTTTCCCCATTGCTTTTTGGGTATTTTTGATTGCTTCAAATTTCAAAAATTATTCATTTTTAATTGATCTTACTGTACCATGTAATGTCGTAGATATAAGATGACAATATTGCATGATCTCCCTGGGGTTTAACATAATGTCGGACGCGGTTAGTACTTGAATGGGTGACCATATTAAAATATCGTGGAAAGAAAAAGGAATAATACTTAATAATTATATTATTAACTATTCTATATCCTGAAAGTCGTGATTTCTTGTGTTCATTGCAAGAACTAACTAAACATCAGAAACGAAAGATTTTTACCGCAAGGTAATGTTTGATTAAAATCTCTGTTGTTTGGGTTCAGGATAAGGTAAAAGCAGCGCATTTTTCTTATTTTCACAAAGAACTGTTTAAGTTTATGTGCACTCAAACAAAATTTCTTTAAAGGAAATGTAAATTATAATTTCTGTTTTACTTTTTTGTTAAAAAAATAAATTTGATTCCAGCGCTTTCTGTAATAAGCTTTCGGATACCAAGCTTCCTCCACTTCCTGTTTTAATATTTCTCGTTACTGTTCTGCAAATGTAATGAGAAAAAATTTAACATAAAGGTTTTGCAATATTTATTAAATTTACAAAGACGTTGGAAAAATAGTTATTAATTAATATCGTATATTATAGTATGAAAAAGATACACTGTAAAAATTATATTAAAATTATTTCACTCTTAAATTATTTGCTACTTAATTTCATGATATGTATAAATAAAATTCCAACTTTAAGAAAACCAGATAACGAAGTTACTACCCCAAGAGAACCTAGAAGAAGAACAAATAAGATAATTGTGTTTAAAAACGTATTTGTTAAAAGAAAGAATTACTCAACTAATATATTAAACATAATCTAATAGTGTACTTGCCAGGATAATATACCGCTTCCTTTCGTACCGTATAGTTTGCTTTGGGAATATTAAGTTCGCAAGATAATTCCACCGGTAGGAAAAGTGCAGGAATAGTCGCTTTAGCTGTAATATCATATAGTCCTGCATTTTCGTCAATTGTAACCACAGAACTATTTATTTTACTAAAAATTTGAATTTTAATCAAAATTCGGCGGTGCGGAAAATTAAATATAGTTATAATCTTCAAACTTGGGTCTTACGTCATAACCATCCAATTTAGTGCAGACTTCTAAATTTAGAATACGATGAATTATAATGTAAAGGCAAATAAAGTCTGTGCTGACTTAGAGAAGCAGAAGTGATGACGTAAGGCTCAAGTGTGAAGATTACAACTGTATCAACTTTTACCTATTTCCAATTAAAATATTCATGCTGGGTCTAGGAAATACACCTTCAGTTGAACACGAAATTTGTAAAATGTCGTCACCGATTCTTTCTTGATACAATTCGAGCTTTTTTTCTGGAACTGAAAAAGAAACTGATTGAATTTTAGTTTTGTTAATGCATACAATAGAATATCGGAAGAAAGATGAAGCAAGATCACACGGGTTAAATTCTGGTAAGAAATCAGCATAATTCTTTAAGAAATAGATGCGGTAAATTCAAAAGTTAGTTGCAACATTACAGTAAGAAAAAATATGTTTGTTTTGTTGAAATATTTCAAAGTACCTACCAAACACAAGCATATTTTTAGTACGCTGATCTTCGTTGTTGAAAGAAGAAACAATGCAGGTGTAGTCTCCCGATAGATCCGGACTTAAATCGGTGATGTACAGAGCTCTATGCTTACTGTTATTGTTTTGGCTAACTGTGTATTCTAAATCGAGTCGTCCTTTCAATATTCCTAAAATGAAAATTTTTATTTTTAAACTACTATCAAGTATTGAATATCAAATAAACTGGTTTACGAATAAACTAGGATTTAAAACGTAACGTGAAATCGGAACCACGGTACAAGTAATCCTAGACCAAACTTCATTTATAAATATAACTATTACGAAATACATATAATACAGAAATTTTATATGTTATTTTAAAAGAATTTTTTATAAATTATTGAAAGCATTTTTGTCTAAAATATGTAAGACGCATGTGCGCGCCCCACTGCATAGCGTTACTGCACTATTGTAAGTCAGTTGCATTATGACAGCGCACTTGCAAAGTTGTGTCATTGCTCTCATGTATAGAACAATTCTTCATACAATAAACGTTACAACAGTTACAGTAAACAATCATTTTTATTGAAACTAAACAAACTACATACATTTGGTCCTTCGAAACGGATTCGCCAATCAAATCAACAGTCGATTTAATTGGAAATTGAACAGTGGAGTCAAAAACATTGGTATTGAACAAGAACTGCAGACACGTACATGCACCAGCAAGCCAGCGAACGTAAGCATTCCTTTCCTTATCTTACCTTCAACAGCTGCATGGACAAGTTCAGTACACATGAAAACATACATTTAAATTTCAAGGTGGTTTATATTTTTCTTACAAATCAAATCCACAGCTATTCTTTCAAACAATATTATCTACAATTCATTGTGTTATTTATTTATTAATTAACGTATCACTATGGATATCTTAATCAAAAAAAGAGGTATAATAAAAGCTAAATTAACTAGGTTTAATACGTTTTTAAATAATTTTCAATCGGAAATTACAGAAGGTATTTCGGACAAACAAAAAATCGAAATGCAAAGCAGACTTGACGTAATCACTATTTTATTAAACGATTACGAAAATGTACACGAAGAAATTTGCGAAATAATTACTGATACAACTGAACCAGAAAACGAATTTATGCAATTCGAAAATTCTTATTTTAACGCGATTTCGTTGGCAAAATCACTGATCAACGAAAATTGTCCTGTTCGTAGCAATTCAAACCACAGCATAAGTAGTAGTTGTGGCAATTCCAGTAGCAATAGTAACGTGTCTTTAACAAAAGCGCGATTTTTAAATTTACCAAAAATCAATTTGGCAAAGTTTTCAGGTGATATTAGCACTTGGGTTCAATACAAAAACACATATATCAATATGATTCATCAAAATACGGAAATAAATAATATACAAAAATTACATTATTTGAAAAATAGTTTAATCAATCAAGCAGCGGAAGTAATTAGTACACTTGAGTTTACGGCCGAAAATTATGAACTAGCATGGCAAACTGTTATTGACAGGTTTGACCAGCCAAAATTATTAATCAGAAATCATTTAAACTCAATTATTGAACAGGAGATTCTCACGAAAGAATCATCCGCTAACCTACGCAAATTAAGCGATGCCATGGTCAAACATGTAAATGCCTTACGGGCATTCGGCAGCAACGAACAATTGTTCGAAGCCCTGTTGGTGCATTTAACTGCAATAAAGTTAGACTCCACGACCTTTAGGGAGTGGGAGTCCATATTTAATAAAAGTAAAGAAAAATTGCCGTCGTTAGACGAGTTCAAAACATTTCTGAATAACCACGCGGTTTTTTTAGAAAACGTGGAACAAAAAAGGATTAAAATTCCACCTGAAAAAATTAAATACCAAACAAAAGCCTTTGTAACAAATAACCCTATTTGTTATCTTTGCAAAAAAGATCATTTTCTTACAAGATGTGACATTTTTCAAGCAATGGATGTTAAGCAAAAAATAAAAAGGGTTAACGAACTAGAACTCTGCCTCAATTGCTTGGGCAAAGGTCACACCAAAGCGCAATGCAATTCGCGGTTCGCCTGTAAAACATGCAATAAAAAACATCATTCATTACTTCATGAAAATTTCAAACCCTCAGTGGCTTTAGTACAAGCAGGAAACTCCGAAACCGCGGAACCCGAACTCGAAACCACTCAAATAATTTCGGCACTATGTTCAACTGCAACAAACATGCTGCTACCTACTGCAGTAGTTAAAGTCATTGACAAGCATGGAGTGCACCACACACTAAGGGCTCTTTTGGACTCAGGGTCCCAGTCGAATTTTATTTCCGACAAGTTTGCAGCAAAACTAGCAATACCCATGCAACGTGTTAACATTGCAGTTACCGGGTTAAACAATGCCAATTCAACAATTCGATCGCGATGCGAATTGGAAATATTTTCCAGTCAATCGAATTACAAAACTAAATTGACTTGTCTTGTGATTGAACACATAACCGGAACTACTCCAGGTTTCATAGCAGACCGGAAACTCATGAAAATACCGGAAAACATACACCTAGCTGATCCTACTTTTGGACAACCAGGTGACATAGACCTGCTCATTGGGTCACCAATATTTTTTGACCTCCTTTGTATCGGTCAAATACGCCTAGGGCCCGATCTCCCAATTTTACAAAAGACGCGATTTGGCTGGGTCGTAGCCGGTCCTGTTAACCTCAATGCTGTTACCCAAATCAACTGTCATCATAGCTTAACGACTGATCTGTCAGATCAACTCGTTAAATTTTGGGAACTTGAAAATTATCCTGAGAAAAAGCCCCTTTCGAGCGAAGAGAATGCTTGCGAATTGCATTATCTTCAAAACACTAAGAGAAATGAGGAAGGAAGATTTATTGTGTCAATCCCATTCAAACAACCTATTGAATCTTTGGGAGATTCATTTGTTACAGCGAAAAGACGATTCATAGCATTGGAAAAACGCCTCTTTCTCAATCCAGTCATGTCAAAGCTTTACTATGATTTCATGCACGAATACCAAGATTTAGGGCATATGACACCAGTTAGCATATCCAATGTGCAAACTGCATACTATCTACCGCACCACGGCGTCCTCAAGGCCGAGAGTGCTACCACCAAACTTCGAGTGGTGTTTAACGGCTCAGCCACGACCTCAACTGGCATTTCTTTAAATGACATTCAAATGGTTGGACCTACAATCCAACCAGATTTATTCACTATTTTGATACGTTTTCGTCGCCATCAATTTGCAATAGCCGCTGACATTGAAAAAATGTATAGACAAGTATACATCGAACCAGGGCAAAGAACATTGCAGCGCATCCTTTGGCGATTTACGCCTACTGATGAAATCAAGGCTTATGAACTTTCCACTGTAACTTACGGAACTGCATCCGCAGCTTTCCTTGCCATACGTAGCCTCACTCAACTAGCTAAAGACTGTAAAAACAGTTACCCGGAAATATCAGACATCATTGAAAATGATTTTTACGTTGACGATCTCCTCTCTGGCGCTGATACTGTTAAAAATGCGCAAAATATTTGTAAATTAATTTCTGAAGTCTTAGCTTCAGGGTGCTTTAAAATACGCAAATGGGTTTCAAATAATCCAGAAGTTTTAAATAATGTCGCTAAATCAGACATTAGTCCAGGTTTCTTGAACTTCGGAAGTGAAGAAAATACTCGCACTCTTGGTCTTCTTTGGTCTTATCAAAGCGATCATTTTATGTTCACTATACCCGATTTTCAAACAAAGACAGTAACAAAAAGAGTCATGCTTGCAGAAATAGCTCAAATCTTTGACCCTATTGGTCTGCTCGCGCCTTGCATCTTTACTTCAAAAATAATGTTGCAACAACTGTGGATGGAAAAATTAAACTGGGATGACGAGGTCCCCCTTAATATTAAAAGGGATTGGATAGCATATCGTAAAGACTTGACGAATTTGAACGACTTAAAAATACCGCGTCGCATCCTTTGTAATCACCCACGCGAAATTCAAATTCATGGATTTTGCGACGCTTCCATGCAGGCTTATGGAGCTTGTATCTATTTACGCACCACAGATTCACAAAATGAATTTCATACTGAGTTAGTGTGCGCAAAAACCAAAGTAGCACCTCTTAAACCAATAACAATACCCAAATTGGAACTTTGTGGGGCTTTGTTGCTTTCAAAATTACTCTATCAAATCAAAAGGGCTCTTGCACCTCTAAACGTAAAATGCATCTTGTGGTCCGATTCTACAGTTGTTTTAGGGTGGATAAAAACAAGTCCCAATCTCCTAACTACCTTTTGTTGCAATCGAGTCGCGGAAATACAGCAGCTTACGTTAGACGCAATTTGGCGTCACGTCCCAACAAAATTTAACCCCGCTGATTTACTGTCGCGAGGCGTTACACCCCAAATCCTAAAGGATTCCACTATCTGGTGGAACGGTCCATCGTGGCTAAAAAAGGATGATAGCTTTTGGCCAAAATTAAATGTTAGCCATCCTGCATTGCCTGAATTAAAAAAGGTAACCAAGGCCTTAATAACAACCAATCAAGAACCATTTCCATTTAGAAATTATTCGTCGCTTTCGCGCCTAGAAAGAATTATTGCATACGTTTTGCGTTTTACAAAAAATTGTACTCTTGCAAGGGAAAAAAGAAATTTTGGTCCTTTATGTCCTAAGGAAATCCAAGGCGCATTATTAAAATTAGTAAAATTGTCACAATGTGAATCATTTTCATATGAAATTTCGCAGCTAAAACACAAGTCGATAAATTCAAAATCAAAATTAATTTCTTTAAACCCATTTCTTGACCAATGTGGCATAATACGTGTTGGAGGCCGACTCCAAAATGCTCCA
The DNA here is from genome assembly GCA_905340355.1 of Rhagonycha fulva. Lineage (NCBI taxonomy): Eukaryota > Metazoa > Arthropoda > Insecta > Coleoptera > Cantharidae > Rhagonycha > Rhagonycha fulva. The sequence goes on from HG996559.1 coordinate 11,456,486, forward strand.
TTTTGCTATGATAAAATGCATCCAATTTTGTTGTCCGGGAAACACCATTTTTCCAAATTAATAGCCGAGCGCGAACATTTAAAATTGCTTCACGCGGGCCCTCAATTGTTATTATCATCCATCAGAGAACGTTTTTGGATAATTGCCGGACGTAATCTTGTAAAACAAATTGTACATAAATGTGTAAAGTGCTTTAGACTTTCACCTAAGCTAACTAAACCTATCATGGGCAATTTGCCGATAGACAGAGTTCAAATTTCACCTCCATTTTCAATAATTGGAATTGACTATGCTGGCCCAATAATGATTAAAGATCGAAAAGGTCGCGGAGCAAAACATTCTAAGGCCTACATTTGCTTGTATGTGTGTTTTGCTACGAAGGCAGTTCACATAGAGTTGGTCAGTGATTTAACAACCGAGTCTTTTCTGCTTTCATTTAGGAGATTTGTTGCGCGCAGAAATAAACCTTCTAAAGTATACTCCGATAACGGAACAAATTTTATTGGCACTAATTCTAAATTAAAAGAATTAGGTAGTTTTATTCGTAAGCATGAAAATGATATCATTCAAGCTGGTGTTCATGAAGGAATAGCTTGGAGTTTTATACCAGCGCGAAGTCCGCATTTCGGTGGGCTCTGGGAAGCAGGAATAAAATCTTGTAAGTTTCATTTGATAAGAGTCTTAGGCTCTTCGGTTTTTACCTTTGAGGAACTGTGTACTTTACTTGCCCAAGTAGAAGCGATCCTGAATTCTCGTCCACTTTCCCCCTTATCCACTGATCCTCATGACTTTCAACCGCTTACGCCAGCACATTTTTTGGTGGGACGACCACTTGTTTCTCTACCCGATCCAGACTTGACCCACTTGCAAGAAAATCGTTTGGCATCTTTCCAACGAATCCAGTTGTTCCAACAGCACTTGTGGAAAAGATGGAACAAGGAATATATATCCGAACTCCAACAGAGGCAAAAGTGGAAGACTCATACATCAGATCTACAGCTTGGATCTCTAGTATTGGTAAAAGAAGACAATTTACCTCCTCTGAAATGGAAATTAGCTCGCATCATAGAACTTCACCCAGGAAAAGATGGCGTTAATCGAGTGGCCACAATTCAAACACCAAGTAGAACTTGTCAACGTTCCTTTGCTAAATTGTGTCCTCTTCCGACGAGTGATTGGAGTGTTTCTTTTGTTTGTCGTTTTATTTTGTGCTTCGTGCAATAATTTGTCAAGTGCTCAACGAGTTTCCTTTATTGTACATTGTTTATTTTCATTTTATTTTATTTATGTATTCAAATTTATGTATTAATTTTATTCTGTTCAAGTTATTATTCTGTTATTATGTAATCAATCTCATCTTAGTGTTTGTAATTGAATGTACATACTTATTTAAATTCTCCGCATTTCAAGGCTGGGGGTATGTCTAAAATATGTAAGACGCATGTGCGCGCCCCACTGCATAGCGTTACTGCACTATTGTAAGTCAGTTGCATTATGACAGCGCACTTGCAAAGTTGTGTCATTGCTCTCATGTATAGAACAATTCTTCATACAATAAACGTTACAACAGTTACAGTAAACAATCATTTTTATTGAAACTAAACAAACTACATACAATTTTTCTTTTGAATATGAATTCTGAAAGAAAATTTCAGAATAAAAGTGTCATTAAGAAATTGAATTTTTTTGTTACTTTTGTTTAGTCTCCAATGAAGCATAAATATAATCATGTTTATAGTAATGTACTGTTGAAACCTCTTGTTTACCTAAGCGGCTTAAATTTTTTTTACTAATGTTAGTAAATTTATAAATCGAACGGTAGCTCTGACAAGAAAACTTATCTTCGATCTCAAGGGTAGCATATTTTTTGCTCAAATACATAAAATTAGGACAATTTGTTGTTATCGAAAGTAGTAATATAACTAGACCTCATTTTTGCATTATAAATACGAAGGCTTCGTTGCATAGCAACGCACGAGAAAAACTGATTAATTAGTGACTTCTTTCTTCTTGAAATGGCATTTATATAATACTTACTTTCGATGGCCGAATAGCTCTTTTAGAGCTTTAGCCTCCTCAATAATGCCTTTCCATATAATATATTATTTTATTAAACCTAAATATTTCAAACTTATACAAATATATCGGCGTGTCAATTATTAACTGTAAGTTAAACGGAAAAGGTTCATTTTCAATATAATTGTTTGTTTACCTTTTGTCAGTATAATCATTATCGTATCAATTAAAAATATGCCAAAAAGTGTAAAGAAAGATAAAGAATTGATAAAAGGAAACACATTAAACTTAAATATTTACTTTAAACAAAATTAAATTATGACATCCAAGGATTAAATAATAGATAGTATTAAAATAATGTCAAGAAGATTACAATATTAGTGGTGACACTTACATTGTTGATCTTTTCTATTGTTAGAGAATTTGAAAAATTATACCGTTCTGCTGATGGTGGCGACATTATAATATTATATTTATTGCGATTTGATTGATAGATTGATGATAGATATTTATTTATTTGGAAAATTACTAACGACACGAATTTGGACGTACATAATTATAATGTTGTAAAGAAAACCATTTCTGGTTTTTATATTTTGCGTAATTATTTATTAAGTTGCACGCACTGCAAATTTTATTTAGAATTCTTGGCAATTTTTTCAGCTTTTTTCAATTTTAATTTTTTTATACAAAAATTCATAATTTGAAAAATGATTATTTTGGCCACCTTGACCGTGCAAGATAGTTTTATGAAAATCAAACAGAGTTTTTGAGTTAAAATTAACGTTAGCTGAAATCAAAAGTTTTGGTAGTTTCATAAAATTAACAATTAATTAATCATGTTGTCATTATTTTTATTTGCAGATTTGAGTTTGATCAGTTGGGATGGGCAAAATAAAAAATTGAAAAAGAAAGAAGAAAAGATGAAAGAAGAGAAAACAGGATATCTTTGAATTTAAATTTAATGAATTAATGAATTTAAATTTGAATTTAAAATAAAAAATTTCAAAATACTTTACATTTTGTAGATGCATTTTGCTTTTTAATCTGCCCATCCCTGGCTGTAAATATGGATTATGATTTCACTGCATGAAATTTTTAAAACCAAATTATTATATTTTACTTTAATTACAACTGTAGATTAGTTTTATTGACAATTTTTCTAGAAAATTAATTTATTCCCACAATTTTTTTATTAACTCATTTAAGGGGTTACGTACAGTCATGAGGTCAAAAAAAAGCAATTTTTGAGATTTTTTTTCTAAGTTATGAATAGATGTATTTATTTGAAAGTTTTTCTACATGAAAGAGCAACATTTAAAAAACATTTTAGAATTTTACTTCCACAGAATGTGAACAATTAAACCACTGGTAGTAGATTTTCGAAAACGCTTAAAAAAAAGATGATTTGCGTAAGATAACTCGTCACAGGATTGTCCAAAATAAAAAAAGTAAAAAAATTCGGTTGATATATTAGTTTATCTCCAGACTAAACAAATCCATTTTAAAAAATATGAAAATTTCCATTTTTGGAATAGTGTTGAAATAAAAGTGACGATTTTTACCCAAAAAATTGACTTTAACGACTTGCAGAAAAAGATAGAAATGAAAAAAAAGGTAATTGTTCAGTCTCGAGAATTATTTATATTTAAGACATGTGTGAAATTTCTTCATGATTGGTTAAGTAGTTTTTGAGTTATCTTACGCGCGGACTTCTAAAATGTAGTGTTGAGTTAAACGCGTCTGAATTTTTCCGTTTGATTTAAGTTTTATAATAATAATTGTTACTCTGATTAGCTTGTATCTTTGCGATCCGATCGATCAACTTGAAACTATCACATAATATTTCTAAGATCTTGTACTTTCATATGAAAAAATAAAAAAAACGAGTTTTTTTGAATTTGTGACTGTACGTAAGCCCTTAACGATACTTGATGTTCTTACAAAAATGTCACCTTTATTGGTTGCAACAATACTTACTGAAAATGCCCAACGGAGTTGTAGTTTGAATGACTTTAGTGTTAAATTATTAATTGTCATATATGAAAAAAAATACAAATGTTGCTGATGATAGGTATGCATAAGTAAACTTCCCCAAAAAAGCTAGTAAAATTTAAAAAAATATGCTAAGCTGTATTAAAAAAATATTTTAAATGTTAAATTATTAACTCGTTGATATTAAATAATATTAAAACTTTAAAATATCGGGGTATTTAAAAATTAAACATCAATTAAAATATTTATTGAGCTTTCAGATGATAATTTCATCCGTCATCGGAATAAGATTTTCAGTAATTTCTGTAAATATTTTAATTGATTTTTAATTTTTAAATAACTCGATATTTTAAAGTTACAATATTATTAAACTGTCTTAATTTTAAAAATTTTGCTAGTAATCCTAGAAGTAAATTTCCCTATTGTAATGCATTTCAAATAGGAAATATCAAGAAATAAGTAGGAAAACATCAGCTTATTTTAAATAAGTAATAAAATTTAGCAAAAATAGGTAACCTAAGCTTTACCTTGCAGACGGCACATTTACAAAATTTTAAAACTAGAGCAAAGTTCAATAAATATTCTAAGCTTTGGTATATAAATCCTATTCGTCTGGATTACATATTGACCATAAATTTATTCTAAAAAAAGAGCAAAGTTTAACAAATAACCTAAGCTCTTCATGTTTCAAAGAGCATTTATGTAAGCTCATTAGTTGTAATAATTTAGTAAGCGTTTTAATCAGAATAAGCTTTTTATCGTCAACTAAACGATTTCCATTAATAAAATTAAGACAATTTTATTAATAAAATTGATTTGAGCATTACTATCGCATTAAGTAATCATTAACAATTTGAATAGTTTTTCAGTAAGTTGAAAAGTATTTTACATTAATGTGGTTTATTTTAGTACTAACATTGGGTTGCCTTAACGTATATAAAAATGTACTGAAAACTAGTCTTATTTGGCAGTGTTCCTAATTTGGCAGCACTTTTTTAGACTGTATATCACAAAATAAAATAAACGTTTTGAGTACAATTTAGTATAATATGGAAAACGTGCTCTGTATCCTCATCTATCAATTAGTTTTTGGAAGACTTTTGGAATATATTTTTAAAGCTAATCAAACTTTGATAAATATTTTTATGTTTATCTTGCTGCCTTGAAATATATCGATATTTTTATCTACTACTGTATAATATTTAAACCATTTTATTATGTAGAAAAATATTTAAAAAATTATTACTGTCATTTAATCCTTTTTGTAGTTATATGAAGGCAAAACTAGCCTAAACTGACATATCTAGGTAAAACGACATAGTGGCCGTTTTAGAACTACTATAGACATTTTCAAGAAAACGTTCGTTTTAAAAAATAATAAATCTTAGATTATGTACTTTTTGCATTTCTGGATAAAATGACACACTACATGTACGGGTAAAATGACATACAAATTGTTTAATATTGTTTTAACCGCGTGCTCCTTACTCTTTAAGCTTCAATTTCTTTTTTAATTTCAAAACCATGGGCCTCAAAATAATGCTCGACTTTCTGGTTAAAATTCTGGTTTAATTTCTATAAACTTGATGAATATATATATAGTCTATAGTCCCCTACAGTATCACTTGGAATCCGGACCACGGTACTAATATATTTAGACTTGGGCGGAATTCAAGCTTTGGGCTGTTGATAAAACCTAATTAATATTTTTATTTGCCAGATGCTTTTGTTTATATTTTTCATTGATTAATTCGCAAGGCAATATTATTTTAATTTGTTTATTTGGTGGCTGTGAATTGTATAGAAAAGTTTTGGGAAATTGCATTTTAGTTTTAGTGTATTTCTATAGCTTGATTGCAAGTATGTAAATGTATTGTTTGGAAGTTTCCGGAAATGTTGGGCACTGAATTAATAGACTGCATAAGTTGTTATAATTTTGACAACTAGTTTATATATCAAAATAAATGTATCAATTTAAAAAGGTTAAAACAGTGGAGTAAAGAAACTATGCTCTAAAAGCTGTTAGGTACATGATTAAGTGAAAGTTAATTTAAGAATAATAAAATATTTGGAAAGAAGAGAGTAGCAATGAGTCACCCATAAACATAAGCATAAACGGTCACCCATCCAATTGTGAACCAAGGGAAAATAAAAAGTTGGAGAGCTTATTCAATTTTAATATAAAAAACTAATTTAACTTGGGTTCTCATGCATTGATTGGTAGATTGGTACTAATTAAAATTCAATTCCGTTGATTTTCATTCTGAATTAAAATATTATATTATTATAAAAATTACAAAAATGATTTAAATTTTTAATTCAAATTGAAATAACAGTTGTTAATAAAATCACTTACAAATGTCAGATTTAAGTGGTGACAAAAGACGCAAAAGTTCAACTAAATTTTTTGACTAAATTCAAACCTTCAGGAAGTTTAGACGTTTTTATGATTTATGACCTAATTATTTATTTTAAAATTATTAAAAAAATATTTATAAATATTTAATTTATTGAATTTTACGAGTTAAAAACTTAATAATTTAAGTAGACAACTTTAGTATAAATTTTAATAACTTTTAATAGAAGTTATTAAAAATTAAAATCGGTTCATAAAATAACGTTTCTTAGACTTTTAGAGTTTTTTTTGTAACAAAATTAGCATCCATTTTTAAAAATAAGGAAAAAGTTTTAAAATTTTAAATTATATCTGTAAAATTTTTTATCGGGTAAATTAATGGCAAGAAAGTTCTGATCAAAAACGATGTAATTCAGATTACCGTAAAAGCTATAGTTGGTGCGGTAGAGAGGCCAAAAGTGAGAATTATGGAAGCATAAATTTTGCTAGAATTTTAAACTATAATGTAATGAATATTTCTGGATATGAAGTAATCTCACATTTTTCTTAAAAGAAAATCGGCAGCTATTTCTTAAAAGGCATGCAGCGCACAACTTTTTTCTCGCGTTGTGTTTTTTTTAAATATTTGCCAAACGAATATCATTTTGATAAAACTGCTCATAATTGAAAAGCGACAAATTCTCGATAACAAAATGTAAAAAAGATTGTAAAAAGAATTTAAAAAAAAAGATTTTAGATGTTTTCTAGAATGTGATAATAAAATCGGATAGAGGTAAACTCAGCCGCTTTAGATATTTTAATTCTTGTGGATTAAGCGTAGTCTTAAAAGCTATATAGATATACAAAGCAGAGGGATTACGCTATCTTCAAATATCTCGAAGGGGGAGAGAGTCAGTGAAAATCTCATGTAAACTGTTTAACTCAAAAAGCTTTAAGCTCAGGTGAAACTCTTCACTTGGTGAGATTTGTTGAGAATTTTCCGAATTTCCTACCCCCCATTTTGAGCTCACGTGGTTAATAGACTTTGCCTAAGATCATTTTTGATCAATAATATGTATAAAATCCTCACCTGAAATCGTTTGAATATTTACATTTGCCAACCTATTTATAACGTTTTCTATAGTTTTTGAAAACATTGGTTGATGTTTTTGTCTGCTGTTATTTGACAGTTCAACTTTTTAACGATCGAAAGATTATGTCGAAGAACATACGCCTATCGTAAAAACCTTGGCTTTATATTAGGCAGTGCAGACGCCCGGCAGTGCAACCTTTCTTAGGAAAGGGTCAAAACGTGCTAATAGGAAAAAGGCGACTAGATTTTAGTGTAAATTCTAAAATTGCTGTAGTTGCGTTTGTTCAAAACGGCCCGGATGGTCGGTTTTGACAAACTCTGTACTAACTAAAAATAACCGTTTAAACCGATCCCACTTGGCAACGTGTGCTACTAGGAAGGGGCTGACTCTCCCTCGAAAATTTATTAAGGGTGACTTGTATAGATCTAGTTTAAAATTTTAAACTGTAGATTAGCCAATCACAATAGTCAAAATCCGAGTTTAAACCATAGTTACCGGTTAAACTTGGACTATATAAGTCACCTTAAATATTTAAATATTGTATTGCGCAGTTTGTTTGCTTGTTCAAAATGGCCCGGATGGTCGGTTTTGACAAACTCTGTGCTAACTAAAAATATTTGTTTAGACCGATCCCACTTGGCAACGTGTACTACTAGGAAGAGGGTGGATCTCCCTCGAAAATTTATTAAATATTTAAATATTGTGTTGCGCAGTTGTGTATCTATTGTCATGTTATTTTTTTGTTATATTTTTAAACAATAGTTTTTAAATTGAAAAGGAAAATTCTTTAAAATTTTATTTGCGCAATTTTGCTTCTGTTTTTTTTTGACTTCTGTTGTGAAGAAGTCACAATAACACTTTGTTTTTTTTTATAAGGCGCTTGTGTCTCTTTTAAGGTTTGAATAGCCAACTTGTCCAAGTGAGGAAATTGTTTTAGTTGATATTAATTTGTAAAGAGTAGGAGTGAAAAATTGTTTAAGTTGGTATGAAAATGGAAAGTTGGAGATTTTTAATTTTAAGAAGTTGGGCAGGGGAGCCGAAAAAGTTGGTTCTTCTTGAGGAGACGTCAAGTGAGACGACGTCCATCTTGCGTTTTTGAAAAATTTTACGAAGTTTTTAATTTTGGATCCAGTTAGAGGAATAAAATTTTTGTTTTTTACAAAGTTGTACCTAAAGAGTGAGGAGCCTGCTAAATTTGAAGAGATAGTTTGAAGCGGAGAAAATAGCGTCCACCATTTTTGGAAAAGTATTAAATTTGGACAATAAATTTAAATGTCGACAAACCGCATGGATGCATATTATTTTGATGGTTAAGAATTGGACTATTTTGTATAAGCCCAACAGATGGTCAAGATTTGGAAAGGAATAAAAGAAGATAAAAAGGTACCCAACGTTTTTTTTTTGATTATAAAATTTATTTCCGCAGCGTGTTTTTAACTAGTAGTTTTTTTTTGAAAATTTAAATGTACCTGGTTACAGGCACGTTAAATGGATCATTGGCTTTGAATTGCTATTCATAGGTTCAAACCAGGTAATCAAAGTGTTATATGAAAGTTTTTTTTTAATTATATGCGCATAGATTTTCTTTTTCTCTTTTTGTAAAATAAAGTTAACAATGAAGGCATTCATCGTTTTGTTTTCTTTAAAAAAAAAATTTTTCTTTTAGTTTAGAAAGCTAGCCGGTGCATCAGGGTTGTGCTCTGCAATTTGCGGATTGAGTTTTCTTTGTTTTTTTTTTTTTTTTATATTTTTGCTTTCGCAATTGTAGAGGACACTATATATTGCATGCAGGGCCTACTTTAAATAGCTATTAAGTACTGTAATAGCTGGAACACTCTGTAACGTCCAAAGCTCTTGTAGGTAGGTGGGCGTAGGTACCGGGCAATACTAAATTCTAAAAAAGATAAAAATTTTACAAAGATATAATTCTACAATATTCGGAAGAATTTATAGCAAAATTCATCAAGCGCACCATTATTTTATCAATCTGCAGTCCGGATCGAAGCGCGAGAAACTAATTATGCGCTGCAAGTCAGAATGCATTCTCCACTGTTTCCTCTATGTCGCGCTAACTATAGCTTTTACAGCAATCTGAATTGTATTGTTTTTGTTCAAAAAATGTACAAAATAAATATAAAAAAAAATCTAATTTTTGCTTTTAAAATGGCTGCCATTTTGTTACAAAAAAAATCTGAAATAATATTTTTAGAGTAAAGATGTTTATTAGCATGTAAGGTAAAAAATGTGCAAAATTTCATGATAAAAGAGGTAATTCTTCAAATTGTCTACCAAAAACCAAGATTTCTTATAATAATTTTAATTGGATAAAAAATTTTTTGCTAAAAACTTAGGGGTGTTTGTTTACAAATACAAATTGATGGTAAACTACCATACTAACACATTTCGTCTAGTATAAAACTTGCCACTAGATGGCGTATCGCTTATCTTGAAACGGTTTTTGGACGTTAATATTTTATTTAAACTACTGAAAACTTTAAAAGTTAAGAATATGCCATCACAAGCAAATTTTTTTATGCGTTTTTCATTATTAATAATAGTGATATTTACCTAAAACTTGAGGTTTTTGTGTTGCTATCCATTGATAAACTGGAATTTTTTCTTTATTAAAGTACCATTTCACTACCAAGCCATCATCTTTTGCTTCTTCCCAACTGTAATCACAATCTAAGATCACGTGACTCCCAAGCTGTGTAATTTGCGGCACGTGAAGTTTATTTATTTTTACTCCAATAACAATTTCTATAATAACGTTTTTATGTATTGAAAAAATAATTGTAGAAGCGCTTTAACTAAAGATCATGCTTAAATTTTAACTTTTTTAAAATTTATTACTACTTCGGTTGCGCTACTTACTGATAAAACCACGTACGTACTAAAGTGCAATAATCTAAAAAAAAGTAAAACTTACTAAAAGCGTTAATATATAAGTAACTGAAAAGAAGTATTCTGCCATTAAAAAATCCAATCATTATATTAATTCATTAAAACATTTTTAAAAGTTGGAATAAGTACTTCGCTCATTAACAAACCAGCTAATGCATTTTTAATTAATTTTAATTTTGTATCAAGTTATAAGCTTTTAGCAAGCGTCGCGACGCTACTGTTTAAACGAGCGCCTTCACCAAAGGAAGAATCAAAAAGCAAAACAGCGCCTGCGCCTTTTAATTGCAAATTGTTACCTATAACAAATAAAGTTTGTTGACTTATTAAATTTGGGATTAGGTACGAAAAGCCATTGTAATTTAATAGGTATCACCAGAAATTAAATTCAATATTTGTATATTTAAAGTAGGTAATTAGTTTTCGATTTTTACGTGTAAGTAGCGCTTGTTGTATTAATTAATAATTTCTTGGTTTATTTGTTTAAAATTTACATATAAGGAAATTATGGAAAATTACACTATGAATTGCAGTTGCTTTTTGGTTAAAATGTTAAGGTTTTGATATGCATAATTTATATTAGGAATTTAACCAAAATTGTTTTGCTGCTTCGTCTGTAGTTACTTTAAATAAATTACAAGTTTGCTTTTATGTGCGCTATCTTTGTATTTTAACTAAAATTAATTTTAAATTTACAATTTTACAAGTGGTTGAAAAACAATATGGTTTTTTAATTTAGCGGTAGTAATTAATTTTTTTTCTTAGATATAATGGGACAGAGTACAGAGCAAAATTGCTACATTTGTGTCGTGGTTCAAAATCCACGTTAAATTAACTTACGGAATTATTCGTTAGTTTTTAAATAAACTGGTTTATCTGTAAATATCGTGGAAAAATAACAACCTTCAACCCTTCTCTTTCCCATATGAAAATTATTAAGTTTTAAAATTTCTGTTTTAGTTGAATTAAATATTAAATCAAGCACTTTGGTTTACGTTGTTTAAGTTTCCTCTAAAACCAACAAAATATCGATTTTAACTTTTCGTATTTAAAAGTTAATGAAATAAAAATGCATTGAAGTTACCGGGCAATTTATTTCACTTGCAGCTTAGTTAAAGTAAATGGTAGGTACTTTATATATGTACATTTTTTTTATTTTGTAAATTGGATTAATTATTTCCTGATTCCCATCCACATACGGTTAGAATCAAATCAATTGGAAACTCGCATTACAAGTAAAGTTATAACTTAATTACAAGGCGCTGCAATCAATTTAGGGGTAGCCGAAAAGTTTAGTTACCTCTGTTACATTTTTAAGCAATCAAAAAATTTATTTTCGAAACACTTAGTGTTCACATAAATTTGAACCTAAAACTATTAAAATTTCGTGAATAGTTACCGTGCTAAGTTTGTTAATTGCAAGGGATGAAAGGACAAAACTAAACTCTAATTTCTACATACCTGTGAAATAAACAGCAAAGTTAAAACAAAATTGTAGAGCAACAATTAGAGTTCTCTAATTTCAAACTTAGGTAATTTAATGTATACTTTTAGTTGATGGTGGTTACGATCCGGTACGTGCGTTTCTTAGTGGATCCGCTTCCGGGTGCCCGGACCACAACGTGCTACCACAATCGCCAACTTTGCCGGTGTTACCTGTCAGCACTTTGTAATCTAAAATATGATGCCGTTAGCCCGTTACCCTTAATATAAACTCCAATATAATATAATTTAGATAAGAATTATAACTAAGAAACAGAAACCAACAGGCAATTCGTGAAATAATTTCTAGCTTCTATTGGTACACCCACAATTAAATGCCGACAAAATTAATTCAAAAAGGAAATTTACAAGTTATGTGAAGTAAATTAAAAAAATTTCTAATTAAAAAATTTCTTTTCGTTTGGATACTTTTTATAGCTCAAATCAACTGAAATATTAACAAAGTTTACTTTATGATATATTTTAATTGGTTTTTTTTTTGTTTCTTGACTTTTAATTTATCCATTCAGTTATGTCTGATTTTGAACAAGCTAAGAGCTGTATATTATAAAATTCGACATTTTTTTTATAATATGATATATTGTTAGCGCTTATGATCAATTGAGCGGTTTTAGCTGTTAAATTTAGGTGCTAAATCTAACTTGACGTATGAATAACACTTTGTTTTGGCAAACTTTGACTTTAATATTGTTTTTTAATTATAGAATTTCAGGTCTTGTAAATTTCAGTTGTTAAAATTTATTACAAAAATAATGATATTTTTCGATCTGTTTTGCGCATTAGAGACGTTATATTTACAATCAACATAATCGACTTATAAAGCTTACTGTTCGTAATTTAAATTAACAAAAATTCGAGTCCAGTAATAGTATTTTTTGTAATGTTAAGAATCTAATCAATCAGAAACCTAAAGGTAATGCTAAAAATATCGATACTGTGAATCAAAGTGTAAATGATAATCTAAAACAAATAACTTCAAGTCATTTTCAAGTACTTGAACGTGATTACTTATTTTTTTCTGGCATTAATTAGATGATCTTGATCTTAACAATATATGGTTTCAACAAGATAGTGCAACACGCCATGCAGCTCGTAACATAATTAATTTATTAAGCAAAAAGTTCAGTGACTGCGTAATCTCAAGAAATTCTAAAATAAAATAACCACTAAGATCATGTCACTCCATTGGATTTTTTCTCTAGAGTTATATGAAATCATTAGTTCACTCCAATATTTTTATTGGATTTTATATAATGATCTACACTATCATCCTTACAAAAGCAAAATTGTTGAAGCTTTTAAAGAAAATGATTACAGAAGCCGAAGCCTGAACTTACGTCATCTTACTGAAGTTATTTTTAAAACTTACATTTTGAAAGTTACATTTACTTAATTTTTTTGAATGCTTTTTTATTATGTAATGTAAGGTGATAATTTGAAAAAATTTATGGCATTCTTTTTTACAGCTTTTTCAAAATTGCTCTCTATTCTGTCCCACCCTGTATTATACGTATAGTTGTATTTGTATTCTACTTCAAGTTCTGAACAGCATTTTTACTAACTACTCGGTTCTGCATGCACATTCCCAATAAATCAATCAATATAGTGAAAACTATTCTTCATCATTATTGGAGCAATTTCCAGCGGAATTCAGTTACCTATATTTAGTTGAAATATTCTGAATACAACTATATTTTATTAATATAATTTTTTTTAACAATTTTTATATCAATTTATTTCACCCGAATCCAAAGTTTTAGGTTTTTCATTGAAAGAGAGCCGAATTTATATTAATTTTTTTTTACTATTTTTTGTTAAAGGAATTCAAAATTTTAAAATTTTATTTAGTTATTTAGATTTCCAGCCCGGAAACCATCCCAGCGACATATCAATAAGGTTTTGTTCAATATTTTCCCTAAATTTTGGAAGTCATTCTGAACCAAGTTTCTTGACCAGAAATATCTTGGTGTGCGTGATTTGGATTAAACGTTAGACCTGCACAGAAAATATTAAATTTACTAGTAAAAGCTCAATGAAATTTTATAAAATATAGTCAAATAATCGATTAGCTAACACACATATCCACCGTTTTAGCAACATCTTAGAATGCTTTTTAAGGCTACACAATTTTCAGGATGCTTTTTATATTAAATAAAGAATATAAACTAACATTAATTTATCCTCAATACCAAAATCCCTCTAAACATGTGGTTTTTAATTAAATAAATATAAAAATCTAACACTAACCTAAGCTCAAAACCGGAATTTTTAAAAAAAGTGTTTGTTTTATCAAATAAATATCAAAAACCAACACTAACCTAAGCTCGAGATCGGAAACCTTGAAAAAAGATTCTAGCTCAGTGTTTCACTTCTTTTGTCGTAACAGTGACCCAGCGGTTAAGAAAATACAAAAACATGGGTTGAGTGTTGGATAACTAAGTCATCATAAACGCTATTATAAAACTTGTAGCAGGAAGATAGACGCAGCCCCCCCCCCAAATCGCAAAGTCGGGACACGTAGTAAGGATCGGCAGGAGAGATAAAAGCGACGCACAGCACGAAGATGAGGGTTAAAGCTAAAGAAAAATAATTACATTTTATTACAAAAAACCTGTTTGTTTGTCAGCCAATAAATTTGTTTTATTTCGTTATTTTAAACAAATAATTCTGCATTATTTCGGAATCTTTAATGCATTTTACAATTACCACAGAATAGCACAACTTCTTTGCAATTATTCAGTGTTTGAGATAAAAGAAAAACTTTTTTGAAATATTGGAATAATAATGATTATTTAATTATTGCTAGTTTTTTAAAACTTTGTTTTTGTAACCCCCATATTTTTTATTTAAAAATAACTAAAACATCACAGATTTCCATTTCATATTTTTAAAACTCAGAACAGCCTATTTGTAACTATGGATACATTCCAATATTTCAAATGTAATATCATTTTCCAACATTTTAAAATTTCTAGTTTTAGATTTTCTCCGAAAACATAAAATTAGTTATGTCTATCAGGTTTCAGTTTTTGGTGTATTTCCATGGAAACGGTTAATTCCTGCAGCAGTTATAATTATTAGTTTATATTTTCTTCACCGATTAGTTTGTCTCACACGATTGGTTTTTTTACGATTACAATCGATTCCAAAATATTTCCTTTAATGGTGAAGCCGCAGTTTCATTTTTTTTTACATTTTTATAATAATTAATTAACAATAATTATTCATAGTTTTAAAAATTTACTATATTTTTATTATAATTTGCTATTTATCAAATGAGATTTTTACCCTTTCAGCATAATATCACAAATTACAGGTAAGCGAGGTAAAAATGTGTACAGACCCTCAGATTAATTTAATAAAAATGCATATTAAAAGAACGTTAAAACGTAACAATCTAACATTTATTAAATTAATCTACAATCAATTAAACAACTTATTTTTATATGCGTATATTAATCTTTGTTTGTTTGGTCCGCGTTTTTCCGCGGAAATTCAGTTTTTCATAACCATGGAAAATTATTTGATGGCTTTCATTAAACCAGATTGCTATAATAGCAGTAATCTCTGTTATTATCTTCTAACGATCCATATACTGACAATCAAAAAAACTAAAAGATATAATTTATTTAACAAAAGGATTTAAAACAATTTTCGAAAGCATTTTATCAACAATATAATACTCAACTTTAATTTTTTGGAAAAATAACAGTAGTTAACTACACGTTTGAAAAAGAAACGAATCCTAGCTGGATATCATAAGCTTAGATGTGTTATGGTATATTAGATAAGTGTCATCGTGGATCAGCAACGTGATGTGCCGCAAAAAGCAACGCGTGACAAGGAAGTGAACGAGATACATGGTAGAATATTCTTTTAAAAAATATATTTGCCTCTTTTGCATTTAATTTTGTATTTAGCTTACCTTTTCAACAAAATGTTTCTATTATTTATGTATTTATGCTAATTTTCCAGTAAATGGCCTTCATAAAAAATCGTTTCTGGTTTTGGTGATAGCTGGAGGTATTATTGCTAAAAACATCAAAATAAAGCAAACAAATCTGTTAATGTAAAAGCTAATTCTTTTTTTTGAAATATAAATATTATTTTAGTATTAAATAATTATTTTTTGTTTGTTTTTATTTCAAAATTTCAATTTTGGTGTTTCTACTTCTAATTAATTTTTAGAAGTCGATTGTTTAACCCTTAATCGACCCTAACATACCGTGTTACTTTGGATCCAATTAAATATGCCACACAATTAGGCGCCAGTTAAATATGCAATAGTTTCCTCAAATTTAAATTTAACTTGGGTGATAAAGTATTAAATTTCTCACTCGAAAAGTAGAATTTTAAATTATTTACTTTTCTAATATTTTTATTAGATTACAATAATTACTGGCAGTAGTTTCTCTCTCATTTTACGTATTAATTCAATAAATAAAGTTCTTCACCGAATTAGAGTTTTTTTTTTTAATTTTAAATTACTTACAGTCCCTGGTCATAGATGTGTCAAACTTAGTTAGAACCAAAAAATTCTTACAAGTTTCTCTTTATATAAAAATAAATAAACTAACACTAACCTAAGCTACATATGTGGATCATTGAATAAGGTGCAGTATATTAACAAGATAGTTTCTTTTACTAAATAAATAACGTAAACTAACTCTAACCTAAATTCAAGACTTGGATCCTTGAAAAAAGTGGTAAATAATTAATTAAAAATATTAAATTTTTTTTATGTTACCGCTTTAAGTAGTAAACTGTATTATTATTTTTTATTAAAAATATATTATTATGTAAACTTACCAGAGCTCTTACGTAAGTATATTTTATTTTTTCAATTAAACGAAATTATCAGTAATAATTATCATTCGTACTTTTATTGTATAAATATAGTTTAGATTGTATATTATATACATACAATACAAATTTATTACAAATTATGTTATATAAAAAGTTAAAGCTATCAATTGCAGATATTGATATGGCAATGTGAACTTGCCAGGACATTTTGTGATTTCGATTAACAATTACGGTCTAATTTTAGTTGAAAAATTGCCTTGGAAAATCTTAAAGAAATTTAACTATAAGTAGTATGTGCCCCAAGATACAAAACTGGTGGTCTAAAAAGGCAGCGATTCGTAAACTAATTGTAGATTTTTGCAAAACTTTTTAATAAAAAACAAATTGATAATACAGCGACTGAATAAAAAGAGACGATTTGCAGCTCAATATTACTTTACATTTTAACAAACAAAATAAAAAATTTGGTCTAGATTATAGATTTTTAGAATAAAAAAGATAATTATTTTTTTCTTTAGCAGATTTTAAAGTGCGATTTTTCCGACTGAAAATAATTGAAAAAGTAACACTTTAACAGCAAGAGTAATAAAATAGCATTTTAACAGCAAGGGTAGATAAAGTACCACTTTATTTTTACTCAAATTAATAAATTATAAAACCATAGCAGCCAATAAAGATTCCAAAGTGTGTTTGATTTATTGTAAAATAAAACCTGTCAATAATTTAATTTATAATTTGAATTTCTTATAAAATTTTTCTTCAACATCTGCTATAGAAAAAATTAAATTTTACACAGGACGATAAAATTTGATTATGGACTCGCAAAAAATAATTTTAGCGTCTTGTATAAAAAATAACTAAGTATTTATCACTCCATTCAAATTTTAAAATCATAAAAATTCGAGTTTTAGAATTTCAAATTATGAGTGTTTCACAGTATTTGTCCAAACTTATGCAGAGTAGCTCGGAAAATTGAAATATTCAAAAAATTGAAATATAAAAAAGTTTAAAAACCGCTGGTGTAATTTACAAACAGTAAATTTTGAAAAATTCCAAAGAAAAATTTTGTTAAAAATTTTCGTTTGTATTTGAATTTTGCGATACATTATTAAATTTATAAAACTGTTGATTCAAAACACTTACAAAAAAACTGTGCACTCAGAACAAAATTTAAAGAAAAACATTGAACAATTGAAACGAATTACATAATTATAGATAATTACACAGTTATGCACTGAAATTAATGTTACACAAATTATACATCTAATTAAAAATATTTACAGTAACAAAATTGAAATGGTGACTAAATGCTACAATAGTCCAGCTTCTTTAACCATAGAATAAAACGTTCCCTTCTCATTTTTCAACAAATTTTGAGGATTATCGTATTCAATTACGGATCCTTTTTCCATGACTATAATTTTATCTGAATCCATAATTGTGTGCAGCCTATGAGCTATAGTTATAACGGTACAGTTGCAAAATTTTTTCCTAAGAGTAATTTGTATTAACTTATCGGTTTCTGGATCTATGTTAGCTGTAGCTTCATCTAATACTATCACGACATTGTTGCGCAAAATGGCTCTTGCTAAACAAATGAGTTGCCTCTCCCCTGAACTAAAATTACTACCTCCTCCGGTAACTATCATCTGTAAAGTTTCTATAGATCTCTTAACCTTCACTTCCTCAAGAGCTTCCCAAATCTGAATATCTGTATATTCGCTGTAAGGATCTAAGTTGTCTCTAATGGTTCCCGAAAATAATATCGGCTCTTGTAAAATCACAGCTATTTTTGACCTTAAGTGGTTAACTGGTACGGTGGTGATATCCACGTCGTCTATTATTATATTTCCTTCAAAACCATACAGTCTTAATAAAGTCGATGTAAGGGAAGATTTTCCAGCACCTGTTCTGCCAACAATGCCGATTTTTTGCTTACTTTCAATTTCAAAAGTTAAATCTTTTAAAGCTATGTCTCCAGTGTGGTATCGCAGACATACTTGGTTATACTTAATTTTACCCAAAGTTGGCCATGGACCCTTTGGCTTTTCTCCAGAATTATCTTCACCCTCAATTTTTTTATACTCGAGTACTCTTTCAGCCGAAGTCATCTGTATTTCCAGTTCTGCCCATTGTCGAACTCCCCACTGTAAGTATCCAGTTAAAGCTAAAGATTGGGTTAATGCCAAACCCACGTTACCCGCAAGCGACCCTAAAATTATATCGGTAAAAATGAAAATATTCGTAACTATTTGGATTCTTATTTACCAGTTCTGAGGAATGGAAACGTGATTGTTATCGCTGTTATGTAAAAGGAACATAATAAATCTGAGAAATAAGCAAATGCTCGTGTTGTCGTAATGGTCATTTGAATTGAAGAATTGCAGTGATCAAATAGATGGTTAAATTCGCTGCTTAATATGTTCTGAGCATTACTGGCTCTAATAGTTGTTAGCCCTTCAAATGTTGCTTTGGTATGTCCAACCACTCCACTGCGAGCTGTAAAAAAGTTAGAAATATTCTAAGGTGCAATTCCACAGAGATTTGTTGTATTGCATTGTTACATATAGGTAACAATCTTATCTGGTCCATTAGCAAGTCAATTTAAATCGGAGATTTTAGTAAGTCACGAAAACTGAACCGTCATTTTTATTGATTCTTGCAAGCTTCTACTTTACAATGTAATACAACTAAACCTTGAGCATTACTTACTTGTCCCTTGTAAACGTTTCAAGCTACGACCCGTTGGTATGTAGCAACGTCGAATAAAAACCAGTAAAGTTGCAAATACGACGCCTGGTATTATAAAGAATTGGTTTACAATTGAAGTTACGATCAAAACCGAAAGTAACAACAACGCAGTCTGAAAAACATAAAACAGTAAAATTTTATACCAAAAAGTCGACTCACCTTACCATCGACACCTCAAAAAGAACATAGGGCATAATTTCGTCAATTACCCCAAGATCCCTCGAAAATCTATTAAGAACGTTTCCAGCCAAATTTTTATTGAAGAATAACATTTTAGCTTTTATTATTTTCTCCAGAACTATTCGATGTAAATTCGACGATATATTTCCGCAGTAAACAAAGAGCATAAAATTTTTGGCGGAAGTTAATAAGCAAGCTACGAGTATAAAAATTGAATACTCTGTCAACCTGCTGTGGTACCGTGTGTTTAATTCAATAAAATCACTTGTATTTGTACGGTTTGCCTCTTCGTAGGTATTAATTTCTTTTTCAAACTTAACCCTGAAAAATTATAATCAATTTATTACTGGTTTATGAGATACTTGTACTCGCAGCAACCATCTGTATTTTAGATTACCCAAAAAATGCACCAAATTTCATAAATTCACTGTAAATATTATTTTGGAAACTTTGTTATCTTGATTTTAAAATTAAAATGACGGGGCTAAATATCTTGGAATAAGTTTAACTCCGCGCATCCACCAGTTTTTATAAATACACCTTAATCTTCTAGAAAGAAAAGATGAAGAAATTCAAGTCCCCACGCAATAATTAATTGAAACCATGAACTCCCAATACAAAACCAAAATGGGCCAAATGAAATAGCAGCTCTTTCTCCGAAAACCAAGGAAATCAGCAACTTGTTGCAGCACCCGCGCAGACCTCATGTGTCTGCTAAGGCCCCAAACGGATTTTCACCATTTTTCTGCCACCCTAACTGAGGTCCAAACCAAGGTCAAGTGTCCACGAACAATGATGAGAAAATCCAAAAATTCCGCTCCCAAAAGCAATGTGGAAGAACGTAATTTTTAACTTTGATGTTCTAGGTAGCATAAGTAATAACGTATACTGCTGTAACGTCACCAATTTCCAAGCCTTGATGTAAGCATTTACACCGAGAGCACGGACCGTCAATACAATGCAGTAACCGGGACGCAAAATACCGAAACTTTACAGTCGATTATTGCCTAAACTAATCGATATTTAACATTCATCCTCACTTTAAATGCTTAAGTTTAAAGTTATTTGTAGTTTCTTTCGAGTTTTTCTAAATAACTACAATATCTTCGGTGCCATGTTATCGTATTTAAACCTAAATCTATTTAAATCAATCTAATAAATCATAATTAAGATGATTAAAATTTGGTTTACCTACAAAATTTTGATTCGTTATTTTTGTGCTTGTTTTGTCATATTATTATTGTTTGTCTTTTCTGTTATTTTGTTTGGACATTTCATTTGCTCTTGTTTATAGACGTAAAAAAATATTTTGTCTAATATTACGGTAGGTTCAATAACATAAGTGGGAAGTCTTGTGTTAAATGGTTAAACTTAAAATATGCGGAAAATATTTCCCGAGATCTGAAATGACGTCACACATTTTTACAATATAAATTCTAAGAAGTTTTTGGTGATTCTAAAATACAGATATGGCAGCAAAATTATATTAAGCGTTATAGCGAAAACTGTAGCCTACCAGGTACTTATAAAATATTCTGTCCAACTGACAGAAGCTTGAGCAACCATTGCTAAAGCAAGAACCAACAACAACATTTGGATTCCTCCTCCCGACAAAAAATAAGTTAAGTACACTTTGCTTTTAACTGATCCAACTTCTTTAGTCTCTCCATAAACACTTTTCTGATTTACTTCCTGAGTATTTCCCTCTTCATCTGGTTTATACTTTTCTAACGAATCTTTGGGTTTTTCTGCCGTTTCTTTTTCTTTCATGTCTGCATTTTTAATATTCTCATAGTCTTCCAATTTCTGTAAATCTTCAAAAACGCCTTGAAATTTAACACTCCCGCCATCTAACACCACTATATAATTGGCTTCGTATAAATAAAAATGTTGTTGAGAAGCAAAAATACACACTTTTCCCTTGAGAAAGCCTTTGATGCACTCTCTGAATATGTGCGAACTGATATGTGCATCAATCGCGGATAACGGATCATCTAATAAGTAAATATCAGCATTTTTATAAATCGCACGTGCCAAATTGATTCGAGCTCTCTGTCCCCCACTTAAGTTTAATCCGCGATCACTAACGCGCGTTAAATCACCCTTGAGAAAATTGTTCAAATCTAGGGTTAATCCGCAAACGCGGACTACTTGTTCGTAACGCTCCTGATTAAACTCTTCATTAAATATAATATTTTGTTTGACGGTTCCCGGAAACAACCAAGACTGTTGGCTAGCATAGGATATGGTACCATGAGCTCTGACAGTTCCGTCCGTTAATTGTATTTCTCCAAGAATTACTTTCAGCAACGTCGATTTACCGGAACCGACCAATCCAGTTAACACGTTTAAACCTGGTTCAAACTTTAGATTTATATCGGATAAAATTTCTAAACTTTCATCAGTCGAAACGATAATATTTTTTAACACTATTGAATTGCTGACCAATACATCGTTGGTGGAGGAAGAAGTATTATTCGTTAGTAATGGATCAGTCTCTTTGATTTGAGTTTCACTATTGAAAGCAGCATCCTTTTCAGTGATTTTATCTTTGGTGTTGGACACTTTGTCGCAAATAACAGAAGAGGACATCTCTTCCAGTAGCAAAAACGTTGTGATTCTCTTGAGAGCAGTAGCAAACTCAGCAACATGAGCAATCCCTTTTGGGATGTTATACATTACAATTAAATGTATTGCAGCAAGGCATTCTATCACAACAAAAGCTTTTTCTGCCGTGATGTGGTGTCCGAAGTAAACGTACGTCATTATACAAACATAAATAGCAACTTTTGAACTTACTTGTCCAATTGATAATGCTAAAGCTTTCAGATAATACAAAATTCGTAAGTTATGAATTTCTGCACTAAAAATGTAAAAAAAAAATATTTAAGAATTCATGTAAAGCTTACTTGGAGTTTTATGCTATACCTACCTCCGTATTTTCGTGACGTAATTCATAAAAAACTCTTCCCATGAATACATTTTAATGGCTTGAATGGAATTTAAGACCTCCTGAGTTACCTGTATTCTTTCATCTGTTTTTGCAGAAGTTTTAAGTTTATAGGATAGCATTTTTGAACCCAAATATCCTACAATAACATAAACAACAATTACATGGAACAAATAAGTGTTGACAATGATTTACCTTGGAATGGAATCAAAAGTAGTAATAAGATAGTTCCGATTACTGCCGATATTCCTATTTTAGTGTACATTATAGCGGTCATTGCAAGAAGATTAATTGGACCAATGATGCTCTGGTATATTGAAAAGTAAACATATTCGATAATTGTAACGTCTTTCGTCATTAATGTTATAGCTTGACCACAAACATTAGAGTTTGAATTTAATTTTAACGATTTTTTGTATATTAATGATGATAAAGCTGCTTTTACTTTTAAGTCCGTTAATTCTGCCGCAAACGCTGAGTTGTGATGAACAAAAGTGTATAATATTATACACGCACTTAAAGCCACGCTGTAAATAATTATATCCGCTTCTTCAGCCTCTTCCATACTGTAGTAACTCAAAACGGTTCCTAATAATAATGGTTTTGCTACTCTAAAAAGTTAAAAACTTGGATGAAAAAATATTGTAAGCTACACGTATTGCGGTGCGGCTTACATTAAACTAAAAGTTAAACACAAATATATGATCATATTAATTAAGTATGCGAGTCCATAAATTTTTAATATCGGCTTCAATATGCTTGGACGTGTTTTTAATTTTTCGATTTCCCATTGTCGCTCCAACTGAGTTCCGTGACGCTCAGAGCGGTAGTTTTTGCCGATGTCATATACATCATCGTCTTCGATATCTTTCGTAAATCCCTTGCGGAATAGCGGGAAGGTGTGACTGAAATGAAATTATGGTAAGTGCCCAAGTATGTTACACCTGGCATCTACTTACGAGAATGTGAGCCTTGATAGGAAACTTGACTTTTCGAATAAATTTGAGTTTGTGTCTCCGGTATCTTTCGATTTCGTATCCATGGCCAAACGAGTACTTTTCTTATTACTGATAAGTTAACGAATTTAATAAAAGTAACATAACTGGTGACTGCTGTGGAATATAAAGACTATTACTATATAACTTCCTGTTTATTAGATTATTTTACGTTCATAATAAGCATATAAATATAAAAAAATTAATAGGTTTAGGAGTAGCGAGCTTCTTCTCCCAAAATTCACCCCTCCCCCCCGC
This sequence comes from Rhagonycha fulva, assembly GCA_905340355.1. Classification (NCBI taxonomy): domain Eukaryota; kingdom Metazoa; phylum Arthropoda; class Insecta; order Coleoptera; family Cantharidae; genus Rhagonycha; species Rhagonycha fulva. The sequence continues at coordinate 11,480,270 of HG996559.1, forward strand.
AAGTGGTGACCACGAATTGTTAAATGTTACAATGTTATAGTGTAAAGTAAGTTGCGTTACCCAAAATTGTTCGAAAAAGTTGAACTTTCCTGCCGGTTTCAGAAAAATAATGTTGAATTATTCCACCATAATTTAAATATTAGTTAATGTCTCATGCCGTTTCTTATCATACATTTAATTTACTTAAAATTATATTTATAAGATTATAATTAGGTGTTTACGTTTTTGGATGTTCACAATACCGCGACTTCACTGTATTTTTAAATTGTTACGTTACTAACTGTTATAATTATTTAGTAATCTCTCACGTCTCAACCGTTGAAATTGGATGTACGCGGTAAATAATGTGTTTGTAAAAATTAAATTATCTACAAAATTGGTTCTGTAGGTACACATTGTTAATTCACATAACTTTCGTTTATTTTATTTGAATGTGTTTTCTATCGAATGGTTCATTCCTGATTTGGTTTAATCATGAAGTTATTTCATAATAATCAAAATAGCATAGTCCCCCTTCAGCCTTCACCCCTCTGCGAATATGTTATGTCCCCGAAAATCTTTCACTTATTTCCCATTACTAGGTTACGTATATATATTGATGGTAAAGCAAAGTTAATTAAATACGTCGTCGTAAAGTAGCACAGAGCGATTGTGATATTTACAGTAAAATTTTTTCCTTTACTTTTTTGAAATTTAAAATGAACATAATATCACTGAATTTAGTATCAAAGGTCAATTAATACTCATGCCACAATTTACTGAACATTTATCAAAAAAAAAAAAATTATAAAAAATGTAATGAGGGCGACTGGTTATCGCCTGTAACAATAAGAGTTTGAAAAATAGGCAATTGTTATCTATGAAGTAATTCAAATTTTTAATGGTAATATTGTAATTTACTGTAAATATTGTAACTTTGTAACAAGTGCTTTTCCGTGTTGTCAATACTTAAGATTACGTCAAGCTTGAATACTTGTTGCAATTAAAACTGCCCGAGACCTTGAGTGGTTGCTTGAGGGCAGCTTTCTAATTGTAAGTTTTTAATAGAACATTTGTTAACAAATTGTTGTTAACATATTAATAATAACTTTTCAGAAAAACTTGACATAATGGACCCCCACGATTTATCAAAATATAAATTTAAGCCTACTTAATTTTTTAAGAAAATTTTCATAATTAATTTCACAGAACAAACATTAATTTTGAAGAAATTAACCAATTAACATATACCCCCATCTTCCGTTTCGATCTGAAGTTTCTCCCCATTCTTGCTGAAAATGAAACATTCATTTGTTAGTTTTCATCATCAGCGCTCAAATGGAACGTACCCCAAGTTCTATTTGAGCGCATGATTTCGCGTTCGAATGCCTATTCGATTTGATCCGGTTGTTAGAATTCGTGGCGTGCCGTAGAAGGGTGCTAAAAATCCAACAAATTTAAAAATTTTGAAATTGTCTGATTATTCGAAAAATAACTTTTGACGTAAATACGTCTGTAAAATCGGTAACATGTTCTAAAAAATATGTAAAGAAAACCTCAAGCCGTCTTTTCAAAAAAATTAAAAAAATTATGAACCCCTTATCCGATAACGCCATTAAGAATTTACTAACTTTCATCGTAACATTTCATCGTAATTGGTTAAGTAGTTTTCGGGTTATCTTACGTACGGACTTTTAAAATGTAGTTTTGAGTTAAACGCGTCTGAAGTTTTCCGTTTGATATAAGTTTCATAATAATTGTTACTCTCAATAGCTTGTAACTTTGCGAGTTTTACTCCGATCGACTTGAAACTTTTACATAATGACCGCGTTCGAATATTCAGTATTTATATCCCGAGTGCATGTCAAATACCTGAATATTTTTGCAAGTGCACAAATTCGCACCAGCGATAATGCTCGGGTATGGCATGCAAGACGGGTATATTGGACGAGTATTTCTCTCCGAAAATTTCTATATCTTCTCCAAATTGTGGAAAAAAGTAAAATTTAAACTTTTTCAAATCCGTCAGTTTGACAGATTTAATTTGAACAATGTAAAATAAAGCAAATTAATACTTGATTTCTAACGAAAATTGAAATACCCGAATATTTGCATTAGTGCATGAATACCAGCTGATATTTGCCTGTCATTTGTTGAAATTAAAAAAATACAGTAATTTTATTGGTATAAATTTTCGGAAGGAAATACTAAGTATTTATATTCCGACTACATGCCAAATATCTGAATATTTTCGCGAGTGCGCAAATTCGCACAAGCGAAAATGCTCAGGTATGGCATGCAAGAGGGGTATATTGGACGAGTATTTCTCCGAAAATTTCTATCTTTTCCAAATTGTGGAAAAAAGTAAAATTTAAAGTTTTTCAATGTTGTCAGTTTTAATTTTAACAATGTAAAATAGAACAAAATAAGACTTGATTGATTTTTGACGAAAATTAAAATATTCGAGTATTTGCACTAGTGCATGAATACCCGCTGATATTTTCCTGTCAATTGTTGTAATTAAAAACATACATTGATTTTATTAGTAGACATTTTTGGAGGGAAATACTCATTACTACTCCGAGTACTGGAGTAATCGGAGTGATTTTGCCTGCCATATAACGAATTTTTGTTAAAACTATCGATACATAATCTTAAATTTGCTTATATTGACAGTTTAAAAATGAAAAAACAATTGAGTTTAATTTGTCACTGTCAATATAAGTAATTATTATAACCCTTTTCATAAATTTTTTTTAACAAAAGTTCGTAGATGGCAGACGAAATCATTCCGATTACTTCAATACTTGCAGTAGTAATGAATACTCGAACGCGGTCATTATTTCTGAGATGTTGTACTTTCATATAAAAAAAAAGTTTTTTTGAATTCATGACTGTACGCGTAAGCCCTTAAATTGTAGATATTTGGAACAGTACATAAAAATTATCCATTTTTTTAATTAAAATTATTTCCAATTTAACAAAATGTTTAGTTAAAGTTATACAAAAGTTGCTCATTATATTTTCCTAAATAAACAACAGAAATTTAAAGTCTGGAAAAGCTTGCCGGAGCACAACAGAGATTGTCTTTGCTAATTGCTCAAAAAATATTCCCTTAATTAAAATTTCGTTTTTATAAAGCGGACATTAGTAGAGTACAAAATATAAAAAATAACAAAAGTCCAAAATTACAGAAACAACCCAATAGTACATAATTTAATTAGGTACAAACAACCGAAACAGAAACGTCGCATACAAAATCACCATACAACTTTAATAGGGAAAAGTCCGACTTGACGAAAACCGATCCAGAAATACCAATTAATGGAAAGATTTTGTTAAACAAAGAATTCAAGACAGTTAAGAGTCAAGATAGTCTCATCCGGCTGCAATTTTTTGAACTCTGAATTCTGTTCATTTCATTTCAAAGACATATCTTTCGAAAAAAAGAGCTTTGCACATTATTCTTTTCAAAAACCATGAGTCCTTCTTCCTGAGAGAGAAAACTAGGAGATTGAAAACCTGGTTTAAGATTTAAAAAAGCAAGTAACTTTCTATTCAAAATGAATCCCGCCGCTCAAATAAAAAAAGCTGTAACCAATTTAAAAAATTGACAGTGGTATCAGATGGCTGTTGAAATTTCTTTAAAGTAAATAAAAATCTCTTCAATTACAGAACGCCGCAGGCGAACTATTGTGTAAATGTACCATGCATATAATTATTTCTTCGAATACGTCTCCCTCGCGATCTGTTCCGACCGAATTATTGGAACCCCGGTAGTTATGAAGTAAAAGTACTTTTCCAAACAGGTCGTACGAAACTACGAATCATTTCAATAGATTTAATTGATTTATTATATTGAGAACTAACTTCAATCATAAAGTTTATACACGGTTGCGCAATAAGCTTATTTTAATTTTTAACCCGTTCAGGCCCGCAATTATATTTAATAACAATGAAAGAATGTTATTCACTTATTATTGCATCAAAATAGAGCAATAACAATAAATTATTAACAAGGTGGTTTTACAGTGAAACCGCACTGGGAATAAAAGGGTTATATACAAATGTAGCTGTAGTAATTAAATCTTGCAATCACTTCTGGAGAAATTCTTTTGGCGTAGATATTTTTGACATTTTTGATTAATGTTTCCGACTACAAGGTTATAAAAACTAATATGTATCAGAATTTGTGAATATTTATAAGTACATTTATAAATAATAACTGTCATAAAATATACACATTTTTATAGGTAATAAAATAAATATTCAAGTAAACTAATAAATTAATAATACAATGTAATCCATTATATCATAATCCTTCTATGTTATCAATATACTACATATTAAAACACAGTCAAAAGGAAAATTGGCTTATAATGAACTGATATTTGATCCGTTTAAGTTTATTATAAGCGGATTCCACATTTATTATTTTACTTTACCGCCCTAGGTTGCAAAATTGACACTTTAAGCCCACTGGTTCTCAAAAAAATTAATGACTATATTTAATTAAATTACGCAACTTTCTGTTAAAATTTTGGACTAATTTTCATCGTTAAGAACATGGTACTTTCCAAGTGATAGTAAGTTTTACGTAATTGGATTAGCAAAGTTTACTACACTTATGGTCAAGCATTAAATTGGAAGCTATTAATTTAAACGCTTCCTTTGTACGTTTTAATTATTGTAAATAATTCGTAGAACAAAAATATTTTAATTTCTTTTGTAAAATTGTTTTAATTTTTAAATCAACATTAATTTAAATAAATTAACGAAATTGTTAAGGAGACAATAATATTTTACGTAACTTTTCTCCGAAAATTTCTATAATTATTTTTTTATGCTAATTGTAAAGAGAAAAAAGAGAACTTATCAGTGAACAATGATAACCAAAATGCTGCAAGTTTCCATCAAATTTTCGCAATATTTTTCTAGTCAAAAAATTAATTGTACTCAAAGTGTTTTTGATGTGTTCGCGACTTTCTCTCTAATTGGCACAACAAAAGAAAAACGCGAATTTGTGTTCTACTTTATTTACAAACCTGTTTACGCAAAAAAATCAGCGTAGAAAAAAATTAATTTTTTTTGGACCCGTAGGAACCGCCACTGCAATTACCGCAAAAGTGCAACTGCAGTTTATAATTACTTAATTGCAAATTCAGTATGTATCCAGTTTTACTACTAATTCGACCTTCATTAAATGTTAGATAATCTATTTTAAAAAGGTAAAATAACGCAGAGAAAAATATTTTATGAAAAAACAAAATTATACCGTAATATTGTGCGTATTTATTGACAAAATATGTAGTAGGTAGTTGAATGACTTCTGGTATTGATCAATGGTTAACCTAAACAGGGCCAACAACTTTTAACCGAATATACAGACAACACGTGCTCATACGAAATCAAAACAACATATCAAATTATATGATAAAATCGGTGAGTAAAAAAAAAAGTAAAAATAAAAATTAAAGGAAACTTACGGTTCAAGTGTTTGAGATATTTTTACACCATATTACTATTTATTGTTTAGCGCTGTACTGAGAATGCGTTTCAATTGTAATCTAATCGGCCCGAAGATAATTTTGTCAGTGGTAGTGGTAAATTAAATTGTATTATAAACAGATCATGTAATACATTAATACAATTAATTTATTGGGTTGAAGAAGTGCATTTCAATTTAAGTTTTAAAATTTAGATGTAGAAATTTGATAAACAGCGCAGTAGCGGCTCGTGAGGGGTAACAACGCTGCATAATAATAAAGTTGAAAAAAAATTCAATTATAATTTTCAAATAATACCTACTATTAATTAGGTTGAATAACAAAATGAAAAAATTTGTTTTTAATGTAAAGCTGTTAATATGACATAGTATGTCATAACTCTTTTAGCCAAAATTTGTTGATATTGATTTTGAGGATATATAGTTTCAACAAGACGAAGTTACATGTCACAATACGAATGAAAATTGTCATTTTCTGTACTTCAAGGGCTACTTTAAGGGAATTGTCTATGCCAACAAACCTCAAAAGATTCCATACCTCAAGGACGGAGTCTTACTTTATGCGAAAAATATTAATGGAAAATTTCGCCAAGAGGTTGACGTCATACCCAAGTCGAGGAGAATATTATTGGACGATGTGTTATTTCACATAATATAAAAACAATATTTGTTTACGCATTAAAAAATTAAAATAACATCCTGTTAAATCACTCATTAGTATTATTATATACATTTTATCTGAAGTGACATTTTACAGAGATACTGTGGTTGTTCATGCTGTTTTTCACCGTGTCATTTGTAGGCGAATTTTCAATTGATTTATCATTTATTATTAACTTTTGCATTTCCTCTGAAGGACCGAAAATATAAGAATTGCTTACAAATTAACTAAGATTAATCATCTGCAGGTCATCAAATTTCCGTCACGAATAGGAATAAATAATTCAATATAATAATTTGCTAGAATTTAAGAAAAAGTTTGACCCTTGATCCTAGAGGGTATTCGACTCTCTCCAGACCCTTCGGTTCAATAACCACATATTATTATAATATTTATTTTGAAAGCTTATACGGTTCAATTCATTATCGTCTTTCAAAAACAATCAAAATTTTGTTCAAACTCAAAATAAAACTTTTAACTGTTGTCTTCTTCAAATTTGGAAAATATTGCAATTTAATATTTTTCATAGTATGAAAGATGAGATGAGTCTCGGTGGAGGAGTGATGTGACCGCTGGTTGAGTTACTGAGCTACTGTTACTGAGCGGTTTAAATTGCGGACCGTACAGAATTTCTTACTAGCTCTGGCTTCTAGTAGACATCCACACGTTGTTAGTCTGGATCTGGATTGAATGAGGAAGGCAAACCATGGTTCACATGCACTCAGGCCACAAAGCGGGCCCATTATGCTACTTTCTATGCTAGCAGCCCACCTACCTCCTATTCATCAAGCCACCCCAAACTCAAGACTAATTTGAGTATTTTAGAGGGCAGTGTGCCACTATTACTGGCCATACACGTTGTTAGTAATACCGGAGGTAGTGAAAGTAAGGTCCTGAAAGGTCTCCTACTCCAACTTATTAATTTTAATTCAAGTATTCCTGTATACTGTAGTGGAAACCACTATTCCAGAAATCTTACGAGAGCGAATGTGTACCATTGCGGAGAAAATTTAAATATATAAAAAAACAATTTTTTAGAGCCTTAACGGAAGGCGTGGTCATTGGCTCCAGGCCGCAGCAAGGATCGTTGGAGCCCGCCTCATGTCAGTTCGTCTGTCTGTGTTGCCCTCCGTCACCTCGATGTCTTTTAACGCAGCAGAGAGAAAGAACATTTTGGCTCGATATCTTATCTTATAGTGTCTAGATGCAGTCAAGTACCAGACCAGAGGTGATTTTATGGCCCCAGAATGCAACAAGCGTCATCCTACTGTCTGAAAGAATTTGAATAATTTTGTCCTGCATTCACATATCCTGAACTTCTTAAACGTTGTACTTCCTGTCAAATATGTATTTAAGGCGGATTTTATCCGGTTCAAAATGCAACATAGCTATTTTCTTGGAACATTCTTCGAAAATCTGTACATGGGCCGTAGTTTCTCGCCTATAGAAGACTAGATAAAAGTACACCAACTGTTAATAGAATGCGTCAATAAGGCCGAAATTTTCGTAAAATTGATTACTTTAAAAATGATTTATTCGCATTTTAAACTCTTTATAATGTTATCTATCAAATTTTAACCTATGATCTGTAGACCTATATTCTCATTTCCTATCCACTACATCAAAATACCTGTACATTTTATAGATTTGACATTATAAATACGTACATTTTGCAAGTATTATTTCATGCCAGTGGTATAACTATAAATTTTTTATTTTACAGTTTATAGGATTATTTCATTTTAACCTATGCGAATTTGTTACGTAGTTCTACTTTCTAAGTCACTTTACGATACTCTTCGATACGACCTTGCATTTTTATTTGAATTTAATGCAAATATTGTAAATGCTTGCGATTTAAATTCAATGCTGGTATTTTTGGTGCGAGTGTTGATAAGCGGTACTGCTTGGAACGTGGTTTAGCAATAAGCAGTTCAGCAATTGAACCAGAAATTTGATTTATTTTTGATTGGCGATTTTGAGTGCCGATTTAATTGAAGTGGGCGAATATTTGTTATTCCAAAGTCATTGTTATCGTTCCAAGTTTGCATGTGGCCAGTTATCTGACTATCGCTCAGCTTCCGCTTGTTTTTGACGACACATGCCAAGAACATTTAGAAAATGCACAAATTTCTACATAGTTCTTGATCTGATGCGCAATTCCGGCGATCATTTCCGATCTCCCACGGATAGCTACGTTTTGGTGTTATGTTTGACAACTAAAACATAACCATTACCAACTTCGTTCTTTGTTGGAAGATAAATGTCTTTGGGAAATTTTTTATCATTCGGATGGTGCAGTTTCGATCAACTTCTATTGCTCTCTCATTGATCCAGCAGCTTCAATATCGGTAATCGGAGTACAGAGTTTTGTGTTTGCGATGACAGCTGTCAAGTATTACCAGTCCTTTTGAACAAGTGTTTCAGTTTTTCACCTGCTAAGCCACACGTCTTTTCTCGTGACGTAACGTATCCTATAACGTAATCGCCTGTTCTTTGGGAAAGTTTTTTTACCAAGTTCTTTGCTTAATGAAAAAAATCCATTTTCCATAATTCTTTATGGTGATCACTGATCAGAGTTAGAATGATGAACATCTGCTGTAATTAATATTACAAAATATGCTTTAAATTCCCCAATTGTTAGTTTTTCTATACTTGATGATTTACCCGATTCACGAATAATATTAAAAGACTTAGTTTGAGATTTACTTGGTGTCAAACTGTAAGTAATACGAATATATTAGATGTAGTACATTATCATGATGAATAATAATAATATTAGAGGTAGGAACGAATAATAACTGAAATTTAGCCAATTGTTTCCTTCGAGTATACAATTTACACAATTATACGTCGCTATCCACATTATCAAAATTAAAAAAAACCATTACTACTTACCATTTACACTGTAAAAAATTACGAGTTGGTCCAAGTAGCAAATTATTATGATTCACTTCTACTTTAAATTCATTACGTTATTGAAAAATGAACTATTGCAATCGAGAACGTAAAATCTGATTTTGACTAATGAGCTTTACTTCAGAATATTGCTTATAGTTTAACCCTTTCAACGCTTAAATGGACTAAAGTCGCCCGAATATTTTTTTATCTTTTGACGCGTAAATCTGCTAGGTAGCTTTGCACGAAGAAACATGATTTTTGTTGCATCTCTCAGACATTGTTTGTCTCTAGCAACAATGTCTAAAAAAAATTTAAAAAACAAAATAAAGGAAATTTTATGGAACACTGATGTTTTATATGGAAAATTTGCATGTTTTAGATCCGATTTTATGTTTCGTATAGCGCGTTGAAAGGGTTAATACAATTTTGCTACGAACCGTAAGTCACAATCACATTATGGATAAAGTAACTCGACCTAAATATAATTGTAATTAAAAACGCTTATATGAATGTTAATAAAAATCCGCTAAAAGAGTGAGCACAACAGGAATTACATGTGTATAAATTTACGGTAGTACCCGGGTACGTAATTTGTAAGGCCTCATAAGGGTTAAAAAAATTAACTAACTAACAACTTAAATAAATTTAAACCAGAATTTTAAGTTTAGAATTTAATTGTATGTTATTTTTTTAATATTTATTAATAATCTCTATTCCTTAAGCTAATAGTAATAAACTTCGTATTCTTATTTGTTTTAGAATATTAGGTTCTTGTTGGCTGTCACTCATACCCGCAGTATGTATGCGACATACATTTCAAAATACATATTTGAATAAAATATAAATCTATTCCTTTTTGTTTTTACTATTAATCGTTCAATTTAAAAAAAGAATTTAAGTAGTAAATTCAAAAACAGAAAGGCACACTATCATGGGAAGTAACAGTTCGATTTAACCACTTAAGATCCGCATTAATTGTGTACATTTCACATTCATTAATTTTCATTTCAATTTAAGTAGATACTATGTTTTTGCATAGCATGGAGGCCAATAACCATTAACAATCAAAAAAATAAAAAAATTAGAAAGAAAAAATATGAAATTTAAAAAGCTTTAATAATAGCATGTTTTGATCTTCTTCAGGATTCTTATCAGAATCGTGTTAGTAGAATATAAATAGAAATCAACCTGTCTTCTGTAGAGGACCCTAAATCCTGAGTATACCAAGTTGTACATCCAGAAGTGCTTTGACTAAACTCTTTTTATTACAAGAAAGCCGAAAATGTGAAAATACGTGTTTTGGCGGTTGATCTAATGTTTTAGCTGGGTGGATCTTTTAGAAAAAAATACTTTTAAAGTTTTGTATCAAATAATGTCATTATATGAATTCTTTACATTAGTGAGAATGACGCGCATGAATGGATTATCAAAATTTTTATTATGCATACGAGTTAATATTACATAAAATTAACTTTAAATGTGGTTGGAGGATACCCAATGATTCAATTTTTACTGGAATTGGAGAGTGGTCAGCTATAGTTTTCCTCTCAATTTGACTTCGCTCGACTTTCTTACGAGCCGCCACTGCTTTCTGCTTTTTATTGGAGGCAGTGCAATTGCAGCTTGTGATTATCAAGTTGAATATTTCCGGAGAAATGGTCTTCGTAATATGTTATTGTACAAAAGAGTTTTTAATTAGTTGAATGACTTTTGGTAATAATTTTATGATTAGTTAACCTAAATAGTTTCTATTACTAGTACTATAATGTGGCACATAGTACTCCACGTGTTTATTAAAAAATCAATGGTACTTACCATTGTTATGATAAACCGAAATTAAAATATAATAAAAAACACTTACGATTGGAGTGCTTGACATATAAATATTATGTCTACATCATAGCACTAATTAATAAGAATGCGTTTCAATTTTAATCTAATCGGTGTGAGTATTATTTACCCAGTAGTATTATTGTGCGTAACTAAAAATCACGAGGATATTTACATTTCACACCATTTTGTAGGAGAAGTAAATTTGAACTGTAAATTAGAAAAATTTATATCGGCAATTTAATGCAATTGTAACTTGAGGAAATAATCGTTTTTATATTATACAATTTCAAGTTTAGACTTTTTAGTTGTTTAAAATCCAAATTTGGGAGCAAATTAAAATAAACTCACAGAAATTTGGAAATTTTTTTGACGTGTTTCCATCTTATTGGATTCCATCAGCTAAACTTGAAAGTGACTAAAAGTAAGTAATTCATTCTAAATTTTAACCGGAAATAATTTTTTTTAAACTATCATTTTTAATTTACGATGCCTAAAATTGTGTTTTCTTTACCAGTGACTCTGATGTGATCTAATAAGAACGAAACAGATTCCCTGGACGAAAATGACAGGTTGAATATTTAGGTAACGGCTTATACTTCGTTATAAAAGCTCACCCGCCATTTTTTTTTTGTTACAAAAATATTTTAGCAGCAGGTTTTGCTACCACTAGATAAGAACAAAATAATTCCCAGAGGTGACCATGAGTGGCAAACGATTAATCACCTGAATAACTTTAGTTTTTCACAAAAAGATGTGAACAAAAGTTTGAACAAATATAGACCGCGTTCGAGTATTCATTACTCTGATTACTCGGAGTAATCGGAGTAAATACTTACTTCCGTAATAAATTAATTAAATATTAAGATATTTTGAATTTTATTAAAAAAAATAACAAATTTGCCTTACAGGTGGTCTAACATTAATACTATAATATTCCAGCCTCTTTAACCATAGAATAAAACGTTCCAGTTTCTTTTTTTAACAAACTTTGGGGATCGTCAAATTCAATTACGGATCCTTTATCCATTACTATAATTTTATCTGAATCCATAATCGTATGTAACCTATGAGCTATAGTTATGACTGTACAGCTTGAAAACTTTTTCCTGAGAGTAATTTGAATTAGTTTATCCGTTTCTGGATCGATGTTAGCTGTAGCTTCATCTAATACTATAATGACGTTGTTGCGTAAAATGGCTCTTGCTAAACAAATGAGTTGCCGCTCCCCTGAACTAAAATTAACACCTCCTCCAGTGACTTCCATTTGTAAAGTTTCTATGAATTTTTTAACTTTGACTTCTTCGAGAGCGTTCCAAATTTCGTCATCTGTACATTCCTTGTACGGATCTAAATTGTCTCTAATGGTACCAGAAAATAGTATTGGATCTTGTAGAATCACAGCAATTTTTGACCTTAAGTGGTTAACTGGTACGGTAGTGATATCCACGTCATCTATTATTATCTTTCCTTCAAAATTATACAGTCGTAATAAAGTTGAAGTGAGGGAAGACTTTCCAGCACCAGTTCTGCCAACGATGCCGATTTTTTGCTTACTTTCAATTTCAAAATCTAAATCTTTCAAAGCTATATCACCAGTGTGGTACCGCAGACCCACTTTCTTGTATTCAATTTTTCCCAAAGTTGGCCACGTATCTTGTGGCTGCTTTCCAGAATTATCTTCAATCTCAATTTTTTTGTACTCGAGTACTCTTTCAGCCGAAGTCATTTGTATCTCCATTTCTGCCCATTGTCGAACTCCCCATTGTAAGTAACCAGTTAAAGCTAAAGATTGGGTTAGTGCCAAACCCACGTTACCCGCAAGTGAACCTAAAATTATGGATTTGATGAAAAGATTCGTTGGTGTTTGGATTCTTACTTACTCGTTCTGAGAAATGGAAACGTGACCGTGATAGCCGTTATGTAAAGGGAACATAACAAATCCGAGTAGAAGGCAAACGCTCTAGTTGTAATTAAGGTCATTTGAATTGAAGAATTACAGTGGTCAAATAGATTGTTGAATTCTTGACTTAATATATTTTGAGCATTACTGGCTCTAATAGTTGTGAGACCTTCAAACGTTGCCTTGGTATGTCCAACTACTGCACTGCGAGCTGTAGAAACATTATTAATGGTAGGTAAATAATGGTGATAATTTCTTAATGATAATATAGCAATGAGATTCTGGGACAAATATGTTCAAAAGGTTGTTGTAATAAAAACAATTCGTTTCAGATGTCTCACTGTTAAACCTTTTTTTACTTACTTGTTCCTTGCAAACGCTTCAAACTACGACCAGTTGGTATATAGAAACGTCGCACGAAAACGAGTAACGTTGCAAATATAAAGGCTGGAATTATGAAGAATTGGTTAACAATTGACGTAACGATTAAGACGGAGAGCAGCAACAGGGCTGTCTAAAAAACAAAATTTTGGAATGACTCAAAAAAGTTTTTTCATTTAAATGTTTTTAAAAATGCTTTTGATTTATAATATGACATTTTCAAGGCATTCCCTGCAACATGTAAGTAATAAAATTAAAAGTTAATGAAGATCTAAAGGATTAAGAAATTGGAACATTTTTTGAAACTGTAATATATTATATTTTGTACCAAAATGTGGACAAAGAGAGACTGATCATAAGAGAGGATGGAATCAATCTGATAGTAACACCATTTTATAATTACCCATATTGTTTATTTTTTTAATCTTGTGAGGTAGTGAATTTGTTTAAGGTAAACATTGTTTGCTCATAAAATAATAAAATGGGTAGCGTAAATTTAATATCTAGAATTCAGCTCTTCTCCTTACTCAAGTTAATTTGGGCTCCTCATTAGGAAGCTGGGCCAAACATCTCAGTGCTGTTCTGATTTCAGCATTACTTTTGCATTACGGTTAAATAAACAGCACCTTGTGCAAATTAAAAAGTAGGGATATTCACTGTAATAAGATGAAAGAAATTTATCATAAGAAGAATGCCTGAAAAATGTCATTTTATCAACAGTTGTAAATATTCCGACTTGCGGTTAAAATTATTGAGTGCTGCTTACCATAGACACTTCAAAAAGAACATATGGCATTATTTCATCAATTACACCAAGATCTCTCGAAAATCTATTGAGAATGTTTCCAGCCAAATTTTTATTGAAGAATAGCATTGGTGCTTTTATAATTTTTTCCAAAACTACTCTATGTAAATTTGATGATATATTTCCACAGTAAATAAACAAAACAAAATTTTTGGCAGATGTTAATAAGCAAGCTATAATTATGAAAACGGAGTATTCTATTAACCTGTTGTTGTACTCTGTGTTTAAATCAACAAATTTGCTTGTATTTGTAAGGTTTCTTAATTCTAAAGTATAAATTTGTTTTTCGAAATCAACCCTGAAAAATGACAGTAAAGAAAAAGTCAAATTAGATGACAACTGATACTCACCAGGTACTGATAAAAAATTCTGTCCAACTGACCGAAGCTTGAGCAACCATCGCCAAAATAAGGACAAGAAACAACATTTTGAATCCTCCTCCAGACAAGAAATAAGTAAAATACACTTTGCTCTTCACTGATCCTATTTCTTTAGTCTCTCCATACACATTATTTTGAGTCGTATCCTGAGTTTTTTGCTTTCTAAGTTTGTTATTCATTTCCAAACTTTCCTTACTTTTATTTTCTTTTGTTTCTGCATTTTTAATATTTTCATAGTCCGGTAATTTTTGCAAATCTGGAAAGATACCCTGAAATTTAACGTTGCCTCCGTCTAAAACCACGATGTAATCGGCTTCGTATAGATAAAAATGCTGCTGAGAGGCAAAAATACACACTTTGTCTTGGAGGAAGCTTTTGATGCATTCCTTGAAAATGTGCGAACTGATATGTGCATCTATAGCTGATAAGGGATCATCCAATAAGTAAATATCGGCCTTTTTGTAAATTGCTCGAGCCAAATTAATTCGAGCTTTCTGCCCGCCACTTAAGTTTAAACCACGATCGCTAACACGTGTCAAATCACCGTTGAGAAAATTTTGCAGGTCTTGGTTTAGGCCACAAACACGAACTACTGCTTCGTACCGTTGTTGATCGAATTTTTCGTTAAATATTATGTTTTGTTGAACTGTTCCAGGAAATAACCATGGTAGTTGACTAGCGTAGGATATGATACCACGAGTTTGGACGGTGCCTGCCGATAGTTGTACTTCTCCAAGAATTACTTTGAGTAAGGTCGATTTTCCGGAACCGACCAATCCAGTTAATACGTTCAAACCTGTTTCAAATTTTAGGTTTACGTTTTGTAAAATCTCCAAATTATCGTCAATCATAACGACTACGCTTTTCAGCACTACTGAATTTTTTGTTGACACATCATTGACTGAGCTGGTAGTATTTCTAAGTAATGAGGCAATTTCATCATTTGGAAGAGTTTGGCCATTGAAAGCATTACATTCTTCGGTAAGTGGTTCTTCAGTTTTAGGTAATTGGTCACAAATTACACTAGAGGAAACTTCTTCCAGAAGCAAAAAACTTGTAATTCTCTTTAGAGCTGTAATGAATTCCGCAACATGAGCTATTCCTTTTGGGATATTATACATTACGATCAAATGTACAGTAGCAAGGCATTCTATAACGACGAAGGCTTTTTCTGCCGTAATGTGATGTCCGTAGTAAACGTAAGTCATTATACAAATGTAGATAGCAACTTTTGAACTAATCTGTCCAACCGACAATGATAAAGCTTTGAGATAGTACAAAATTCGTAGGTTGTGAATTTCTGCACTGAAAAGATTAAAATTTTAGGAACCACGTCAACCTTGCTTCAGGTCTCCCAGCAAGTAAAATTTTATGACAATTGATTTTATGACATGAACAGACATCTCAAATCTCAGAGCGCCATTGCACTTACTATGCACCTCAAGGCAGGGACCTTTGAGATCTCAGATATAAATATTTCTTTGCTGGTATTTAGATTTTGGGAAAACTGGAAGACCTGTTGCTTGAAAGGTTATATCATACCTCCGTACTTTTGTGACATAATTCATAAAAAATTCCTCCCATGAAAACATTTTAATTGCTTGAATAGAATTTAAAGCCTCTTGAGTTACTTGTATCCTTTGATCTGTTTTTGCAGAAGTTCTAAGTTTAAAATAGAGCATTTTGGAACCCAAATATCCTAGAATCATTTTTTTAAATTATAACAAAAAACTGTATATTTTAAAAGTATTTACCTTGAAATGGAATTAAAAGTAGTAATAGGACCGTTGCGATTACTGCTGATATTCCAATTTTAGTGTACATTATGGTGGTCATTGTAATAAGACTAATTGGACTAATGAAAGTTTGATATAGTGAAAAATAAACATATTCAATAATAGCGGCATCTTTTGTCATTAAAGTTATTGCTTGACCACAAGCATTGGAATTTGAATGTAATTTTAATGATTTTTTGTATATCAATGATGATAAAGCTGCTTTTACTTTTAAGTCTGTTAACTCTCCTAAAAATGCGGTCATATGGTGAACGTATGTGTTTGATACAATGCATGCACTTAATGCAGCGCTGTACAAAATTATATCAAATTTGTTGAACTCATATTCATTCATACTGTAATAAGTCAAGATGGTTCCCAATAGTAATGGTTTTGCTACTCTGAAAAAACATTCACATAATCTTAAATAAAAAATGCACCAAGATCTTTGAGCTTACAATAAAGAAAAACCTATACACGTTGATATGAACATCAGGATTAAGTAGGTAGGTCCATATATTTTCGCTATAGGCTTCAATATGCTTGGACGAACTTTTAGTTTTTCTTTTTCCCACTGTTGCTCTAATCGATTTCCGTGAAGCTGTGAACGGTAATTTTTACCAATTTCATATACATCGTTGTCTTCTATGTCTTTACGAAATCCCATTCGAAATAATGCAAAAGTGTAACTAAAATGAAAAAATATTTTGAAGTAAATAACAAAAGTATGAGTTGCATAGGAAATTGTACTTACAAAAATGTGAGCTTGGACAGCAAATTTGCATTTTCAAATAAATTTAAGTTTCCTTTATTTTTCAATTTAGTATCCATAACTGGAGCGATGGTAGAAACTCGACTGGAAAGAATAATTAACTATTTTAAAACAAAAACTTGCAAATTCTTTTCAAAAAACACATAAAATTTTTAAATGTTATACTGGACAATATCACAAAGCACATTTACAGCTGTAAAAGTCAAGATCAAGAAAAACGAGGAGCTTTTTAATAGATTATTATATTGCATATACAATTAATTTATAAATTTCAAATACATTATTTGATAACAGGCTGAGATCATGGTAACGATACGAATGTAATATCATATCGGATATCAGAGAGTTCACAAAAACACCTGATGAACATAATATATTGTCGTATTCTAAATTACATCAACAAGACATTGAAAGTGAGTACGGGATAAATAAAAGATTTTTAATTTTTTAAAAATTAATAGCGGATGGATTGGAGCAAATCAGATGCATCTGTGTATTTTGTAAGTGGTAAACTTTTTTCTTCCCTTCGCCAGAATAATTTTAAACGTTTGATTCTATTCTAATTATTTAAATATTAAAAACGTTTGGGACTATTATTTTAGAACAAAGATAGTAGATACTAATTAAAAAAAGACCTTGACAACTAATCATTAATTCACAAAACGTTCATAAAATTATCAAAAGTAATAAATAAAAATAAAACGACGCTAACAATGAAGATAAAAAATATAAAAAAACTTATATTTTATTGGAAATGACATTGTAGTCACGATAAGATGTTTATTGATAAGATGATGATTATTTCTTTTACTTATTAAACAAAAAGTAATAAAAAATATACATTTTTGTTCATAAGAATAATAATGTTCATATGTATTTTCATAAATCAGGTTACATGGAACTAAGAAATAGTTGTCTTATGATCTTTTTGTACACTGTGTGAAAAATCATTTTTCCCCTTTCCCAACAATGTTTAATTATATACATCCTTGTACACCTCTTTTGAGAGCCACTGGTTTACCTACTCGTCTTTCAGTTTCGTATTACTACCAACATTTTGTTAACTTCTAGTTTTTTTTTTACATATTTAGGTTTCCAGTGATTCTGTTGTTTTCAAAAAATATTTTGAAAAAAATATATTATTTATTTTGCGCCTCGCATTTGTGCACTCGGTGTCTGTGCCACCTTTTCCACATCCTAAGCTACGGTGCATAGTGTGGCATTTAATCTGAAAACATGGTCATGAATCAAAATTGTTAAACTTGACAGATGTGAGAAAGCTTAGGATTCAATATTACCCTCGGAATGCCCAATGGAGAGATGAGCATTTACTTAGTTTACAGATACGTCCTTGTTTTCTGTACTCAATTATAAATAAACTTTTTGTTGTATTTTTTTATGTTTTAAGTGTTTTTACTTGACCTACAGGACATTGTTTGGCCAACAAGAACTAGGAATAAGTAATTCAAGAGCAGTTTTGAAAATTGCCCTTTAAATTTGACCATAAACAGCAAACTGCCCTTCGAGGAAAAACAGTTTTTGCCCTTCTCTTCCAACTAGACCCTTTTGTTATTTAATTAATTAAATATGAATGTGTCACTTGTCTAAATTTACTTTGTATACCCTACTACAAATTTCTTAAGGCAAACTCTAACATACTCTGGGCCGGATTATAATTAAGTATGGCGTCCTCTTTTAAAACATATGTATGTGACGCCGGTTCGGTTAAAATGTGGTGAGTCCTATAAGGGTAGTCATGAGTTTGCGGATTCAGCATGCATCTGAATTTGGACCGACCGAGTTTTGCGTTACATTCCAGATGGTTACCTGCTCCTCACCTGATCTTTCCTAGGGAAAATCACATCCGACCCTTGATTTATTCGTTAGTAAACTTATTTTTGCTTTATAGTCACCTAAAATCTGTATATTTGACTACTAAGTGCTAGGCGAAAGAGGAGGAGCTTCCGATTGATTGTCGACCAAAGGATCCGTCCGCCAAATGATTTTTCGTCCAAATATGACTTATCGGCCAAATAATTGTCAGCAAAATGACAGTAAACCTTTCCTCCTTTTAATTTTAGTTGAATTTCAATACTTGCAACTAACGCAATCGGCTGCGAACGCGAGGTACTGAGTTCAAATCCGGGGAAGGGTAAAAGTTTATTATGACTAGTCTTCGTGCTTCGGAAGGCACGTTAAGCCGGTGGTCTTCCTGGGTTAGTGAATTGCCATCATTAACATAAAAACCAAAGTACAGGCACATCTGAAGGCGAGTCCATCAAGCTACCTAATGGATGTAAAATATTTATATGTTCATAGAACCAAAACTACTAAGGAAACGACGCAGATGTGGAAAATACCAAGTTTTAAGGCTTAACTAAATTGAAGAAGAAACAGAAGAAAATAATTTTAAAGGTTCTCTCATCAAGGTTCAAAATAAACGTAAAGAAATTCTCTTAATTTACAATGGACAATGTAAGATATTATTAAGTAAAAAAAACAACTATCTGAATATTAAGGTTTAAATCACTTTGCTATATAATTATCTTTAAAGAAACCCAAAAAATATTTTTGGCCATGCTTTTAGGCTACACTGTGCGGCACTGATACAAGGTTTACCTTTCAGCTCTAAGGAACATTAAAACAACTTTTCATAATTAAAAACTTGCAAATTGCAGTTTTTCAAGTTTCTTGCAGCTCAAAGTATCCATTCCCCACAGGCTCCTGGTTTTCTGATTGTTTACTTTTAAAAGTACCCTCCAGGTCAAGAAAACATTTTCTCAGGAGCTCGTTTTTTGAGTGTTTTTTTTTATTTCTTAAGGTAGTTAAGCCCTTTAGCTTATTTTGCGTTTCAAATCTGTACACCCATGGACGATGTCTGTAGGTGTGTGTGTAATTATAATTAACTATGTAAAATATAACAGTGTAAATTATTTTTTCAAAAATTTTAAATAATGTTTATATTTTATTAAAAAATATATAATAAATTTATTGGTATAATATAATTTTTACAAGTCAAAAACTCAAAAATTAAAAAAAGGAACCATTATTGTGAAGCATTCTGTAACACAGATTCTTAATACGGTTGTGGCCACTTATTGATTTTTTATTGCGGCATTTATATGTATTGTTACATAACCTAACATTTCGTCTTTTGCCTACTACGAATAATTTACGCTGGAAATTTTAATTTCTCTTAATTTGTGAATTGCGTTCAATTATAATCAGGTGACAGTAAATCACATGTATCAAATACTTCAGCGAAATTTTTGTTTTAAAATTAAAATAATTTTTTTTAATATCATAGTGCATTGCACTGAAGGCAAACAAGGAAGTAAATCTGATTCCAATAATATTATTGGTTGATCAATGTTTAACCTGAAATGCACCACCACTACTAATTGGATATATCAATATTAATTCACACGTGCTTATTAAAAACTAAGAAGAGGTATCTAATGTAAACATTTTTATGATAAAATTGATAAAAAAAAATTATTTAAAACTTACGGTTAGAGTGCCGACTTTTACTACACTAACCTAAATAATATTCAGTTATTGTTCAACGTTACGATATGATTGAATTTTATCTAGTATTTAACTAGTATAAATTAAGATAATGTATTAGTAGTAGTAGTAGTGGCAAACAAATATCAAGATTTTATAAATAAACAGTTATACATTTCATGAAAAAGCGAGATTGTATTTCATGTAAAATTTCCGTTATCTAAGTTTCGATATAAAGCAGTGGCAGTACATATAAAGAGGACAACAAGGATAGGAACCTCATCAAAGCATCAAAGTAAAGCCAAGACAAAATAACATTATAATTAGGTACATATTGGAATGGCTACTGACGCTTATAATGGATTAACGAAATGCTCAATTTGAATTAAATAAACAGAGTTTTATTTTATTCAATATTTTTCAGTTTGGTGATTAAAATTGCAATATAATAGTTATTGAATTTATTTCGAAAAGTTACTGATTCGCTTAATGGATTAACGAGATTTTCACTTTGGATTTTTAAATACATAATATGTTAATTTTACTTGAAAACAAATGTTCAGGATTGGAATTTGAATTTTTATAATAATGTTATTTATAATAAAAACTTTTTAATAAAAAATTAAACAGACGAGAAAAGAAATTGAAAAGGGTAAAATAAAATATATCTTTTGAGTCTTAATAACTATAATATTTTGAGTCGGCTCGGCGTGAGTGAGATTTGTTTTGATTATTTCTTTAAAGTAATTTAATGATCTTCGTTGATTGCTTGTTTGGCGCTGACTCAAAATTAGTTACTTGCATTAGTTATTAAGACTCTAAAAGGTGTATTTTATTTGTTTTTTGCTTTCCAGTTTCCTTCTTCATCAGTTTAATTTTTTGTTAAAAAGTATTTATTTTTTAATTTTTGGTCGCGAAAATCTACTAATTACTACCTACTTAATTTGGTAGGTCTAAAGTTCTCATTCATACCTAGTTTTTTTTTCTACCCTTAAAAGTAAAATTTGTTTTTTAAATTTACATAGGACCAACTTCAAGGTGTAGCCTAACCAGTAAAAAAACTCATCAAAATCAGACCACTCTGTAAAAAGTTAGATTCAACAGAATAAGTTCACAGGTAAAAATTTAATAGATAAAAAGTCGATCATCCTTTGTTGTCTACCTTAAGGGTAGAATTTTTTTGTGAAATTTAAAAGAGACCAACGGGTTAATCTACCGCTTTTGTAAAAACCGACTACAATTTTTAACTTGTTTTTGTGTGTAGAGTCCAAAAATTGCATTTTCAGCTGACGAAAACCAAGAGAAATCGTTAAAAATCTCTGTAAAATGTGAAAAACCAAAAATCGGCTTTTAAGACTTTAATCCACTATAAAAGTTTTAATACTTACTGGATAATGAACTGCGTCAGACAAATGTTCTCATCAAAATACACGAGAATCCGTCGAGAAAGCTGTAGTTTTCCAATATTTATTTTTTGGGGTGAAAAAAATTCAAAAAAAATATCTATCGTTTTTGTAAAATCTGACAAAAATTTGCCAGTCGTTTTTGTCATTGTGAGCGACGTATTTTAATGCGTAGAGTGCAAAAATTGTATTTTGAGCTGGCAAAAACCAAGGAAAATCTTTAGAAATCGCCAAGAAACGCGCAAAACTAAAAATTGAGTTTTAGGAAAATAAACTGCGTCAGACGAATTTTCTCATCAAAATACATAAGAATTCCGTTGAGTTTCCTTTAATAAATATATCTTTGAGTCAGAATTAATGAACTTTTTTAATATTCCGGTTGGGGCGGTGGACGGGCCTCATATTGATTTTTAATGAGTGGACTCTGTATCAGAGATTCACATTTTTAAAGATTCCGGTTGGGGTGGACGGGATTAGCCTATTGGCTACAGCCAGGTCAATATCGTTAAATGCGATCAAATGTATTTTTTAGTATTTCCAAAATGTAGGTCTTATTTCAATGATCCATGTAATTATTATTTAATAACTGCTTTTTGAACCGTTTTTACTATGATGTTTTACTCCAGAAATTTTTAAATTTGTAGACATTTTTTATGTAGATACTTTTCCTCTCAATATTAAAGTACCAACGAAATTTGGTAGTAAAATTCTTACTGCTTCGTTAGATAGAGAGTACTAGTTGACGGACGGACGGACTAGTTGACGGTTATTAGCATAGCGATTAAGCACGCAGAATTCTAATACAGAGAACCACATTTAAAGGACCATAAGACAAAGTCTATAAGAACTCAAACTATCTGAAAAAAACTTCAATATTGTATCTAACGAATTAGCAACTTTACTGAAAAGGTTATCTATTACAATATCTTTGTATTTTTACAGAAAACTTGATAATTTTCAAGATTACATTTTATCCAATACATTTATTTTCATATCTCGTATATATCTTCTTGCAAGAGAAAGGCTATTGGATAATCCATAAAATACCAAATTTTTCAAATTTTCAGAATCTGAAATTAAATTTTAAAGCCGCAAAATAATTTTCTGACGTGAAGAATACAAACCTTTTCCATTTTCTTCACAATGCTTGACCAAATTAATTAAATTCATTATGTCCCTAAATGCTCGAAAACCTTCGACCATGCATTTCTCCAAAGGAGAAGTACCTTCACCACCCCGATTCATCTGGTACATCCCAATCGTTATGTCCATACAAACGTTATTTAAATTCCTCGCAGCCTCATCTATTTTAGTTTTAATTGGATCTTCGTAACTGTTCGACTATAAAATGTTAGGATAAATTACGGGTTTTTAAAATAATATTACAAAACGTACGGCTTGGTGAAGATGAAAGGCTATACGCTGTGCACTGATGACACCGTGAAATGTATGTCTGGCTATTTTTTCTAATACTGCTTTATCAACGCTTGCTTCATGTAGACGATGATTATCATTCACGATGTTTATGCATTCTTGTTCACATGCATTAAAAACTTTTAGCAGTTCTGCTGGTGTAAGTTGCTTCAAGTGGTTATAAATCTTCACCTTTTGAAGATCGCTCAGAATTTCGCTTAAAAAATCCACCAATTCGGTTTTGAATTCTGAAACAAGACAAAATAGAAAAATGAGACCTTACTCAAAATTTTGGAAATACTACCATGTAATTCATCTTTTTCAATGATGCTTAGTAAAGATTGGACTTCCTTCACAATATTTTGAAGTTCCCCTATAAGTTTTGATTTCAGTACTGAGTGTTCTTCTCCAAAAGTATCTTGCAAATTAAAAGAAGTTTTGCTCAATCTTTTAACCAAAATTTTTAAATCGCTGTAACTGGATTGGTGTTTATTTATTTTGATCTAAAAGTAGAAAATCACAATTTTTGGATTTTGGTAAATCTAACAGATAAGAACCATAATTTGGTGTAAATTGTAAATTAATTTATGAATATCGTGGACGAATTGGTTTACCACGGAGGAAATAACTTCGTATGAATTTTCTTTTTTCAAAATATCATTCCAATCAACTTCATTTTCAAGGTCTTGAAGTTCCTTGTGCAACTTTTGTGAAAATGTAACTGATTTTAGTAAGATTTTGGAATCCTAAAAGATCAAATTATAAGGTTAAAAATCTATCTTATATTTGCTAACTATAATTTAATAAAAAAATGTGTGTTTCGTACCTTACGGATATTTGAAACGACTTTTTTGGATTTAGTCGACATGATTGTTGTATTTCAATAATTCAAGATATTTTAAAGTAAAGTGCTGAAAACTTTGAACTTATATAAATTGAATTATGTTAATACTTGAAATAAAATTATCAAAAACCTTGATATATTGAATAACATTTTATTTATCCTGGATATTTCTACCTTCAACCTTTCTACACATCTTGACTTGCATAGTTAATTAATTTTTTAATGTGTTAGTTTCAATTCACGATATTCAGATGAAGTTTTTCAACATAAACATACTAAGATGAAAATGTTATTCTAATGAATTTGTTTGTAAACATAATTTTATTGGAAAAGAGTAAAAACAAAAAAATACAACGTGTGGTTGCCCTTGTATTTTTTTTGCAAAAATTTTAATGGTTGTTGATCAATTAATTATACTAAATATAAATAATTAGAAAAACATATAGAGGCCCTCTATTTTATTGTTTCTAGGTTTGACACAATTTGAAATTTGTATCTTAATTTGATATAAAGTAATATTAAAACTTTAATTAAAATTAAAAAATCAATTAAATCGTTTATTAAGCTTTCAGAGGATTTAATATTATTTAATATCAACGAGTTAATAATTTAACATTTTAATTTGATATACAACCTAAGATAGAGCTACAGGTTCTACGGACATAATCAAAATAGTTTCAAAATTATTTTTTTTATTGATTAAAAACGCTTGAAGGCTATACATAGTAAAACTTTTTATATTTTCTGGTGACAAATTTTTGTAGGTACAAAAATTTACAAAGCTATGGGCATGATCGAAATAATTTAAAAAATTTGATATTTTATCAATAAATAATTTCCTGTGTAAATAAAAAAAAATTGACAATGTTTTTTAGAGTTTAGTTAATACATTAACTACCTAACCAATTTTTAACATAATTTGAAAATTGGATTTTGATGTGGCTGTACTACCTGAAATAGCTACAGGCATGATCGAAATAGCCTCAAAATTTTTTTTAACTGTTGAGTTTTCTGTGAATATTTGAAAATTAAAAAGTTCAACACTTTAAAGAGCAGATGTAAGTCACTGCGAGTTTACCGAAATCTTTTTAGAGCTTCTCAGTAGAATGAACTTTAATGGTCCTTAATTCGAAGTTGGATGTCTACCTCTTTAATAGTGTTTACACACGTTGACATTGATGCTACCGGCTATGAAGATTGACTGGACTCGCCATTTCCTTGAAATTCACATTGGTTGCAAGCCTTAATGATTTGTTTTGCTACCACTCAGAACTTCACTGTCTGAATAAGCATCGGTTGATGCAGGTTGCATTGTGAAAAAAATACAACAATGGTAGAAATTTTTGCATTGACAAAAATATGGTTTACTTAGTGAAAAATAAGTATAGCAATTTAAAAAATTATTAATGAGTCACAGCTCTGAACAGAAAGACGATAAAAAATATCAGCTGTGTAAAAAGTAACAATTTAAAAAATTATGTTGACTTGTTCGAAGTTTTTTTGTAAAACCGCTTCGAAAATTTGTATTTAAAAAGCTCAAGTTATAATCGCATTGATAATTTTGTGCTAATTATGTGTTTTTTAATTTTTCAAGTAAAAACATAGGTATCTACTTAAATATAATATATAAATACTTACAATAAATATAAATAATTACAGCTTATTTTTTACAACAACAATAATTATAGATAAGTTCTTTGCTAAATATTTTACAAATTAGTATTTAGTAATTTAGTCATTATAAGAGTTATTTATGTATTAAGGGCACAATCAATTGATTATAGTACCAAGGGAAATTTAAAGGCCGACGTTTTAGCGGAGGGCTTTACCTGAGGGCTATAATCTGATTGTGCACGTGGTACATACAACGTTTTATTTCATTTTGGTACTTGGAACTTGAATAGTCAAAATTTAAGAATTAAATATTTTGAGAAAAAATATTATGACATCGTTTTGTTGGTGTTATTGGTGTTATGAATTTTTGGGTGTGCTATGGTTTGTTTGTATTGTTGATATTGATATAATTCTCTATTGTTTTATGGTAAACAAGAGACGATGGACGACTTAGAAACTAACAATGGACGACTTGGAAGCTAATCAGATGCTCGAAAAAGTGGTCATATGCCCAAAATCATATTTAAACATTAATGGTATAAAATTATCTTTCCCTAATAAGGACATACGAGAAAAACTGAAAACAACCCCTGTGCAGGAGAGAATAAATCAACATAGACAAAGCTGGAAAAAAAAGATTAAAAATTAGTTTTGCACAAGACTCATTATTTTTCCGTTTCGTTTATCATAAGTATTTCAAAACTTTGCAATGATTCTTGAAATAGAAAAAGGTACACACCGGTTTAGTTTGGGGTGGCTTGAGGAATAGGAGGTGGAAAAAACACCTAAGTATACAGAATGAACTACTCTAGAATTTCCGGAAAAATGCTTTACTAAAAACTCAGAAAGAAAAAGATGTAAGAAAAACATGTAATAAAGATATTTTCCTAAGGAAAAATGTTTTAAAAATTTGTTTGTTGAAATTATGATAATAGATTTGTATATGATGATATACGTCATGTTTAGTTGTCGATTTAAAATTGGCCGGTTGAGTCAATTTAGGAAACTCTTTTAACAAATTAAAAATTGATTTGTTAAAATGATCGGGTGAAATTGTTGTTAAAGATAAAAATGTAAGAGAAGGTTGCTTTAATTGTCCAGGAATAAAACTACGAGTAACATTGTCAACGAGACGTTGATTTTGTAAGTCAACTAACAATCCAAATTTAGTTAAAAAGTCAGCACCAATAATTGGTTTTTTCTTAGTTACCAAAACAAATCTCTTTTTTTATATTTTTTAATTACTTGATCAAAAATTATTAATTCAAAAATGAACGATGCTGCCACAGATTTATCTCTTCGATTCTTTCGATTCGAAAAATATCATTATCGTATGTTTTTCCACATCATTTTTCTTTTAGGAGGGAAAAGCATTTTTCTGGAAATTCCAGAGTAGTTCAGTCTGTAGACCTAGGTGTTTTTTTTATCTTTGTGTACCTGGATTCTGGATTGGATTGAAAGTAGAGGGCAAACCATGGTTCACATGCACTCAGGCCACATAAACGAGCCCATTATGCTACCTCCGATGTTAGCAGCCTACCAGCATCCTATTCCTCAAAAGCCATCCCAAACCAAACCTGTGTGTACCTTTTTCTATTTCAAGAATCATTGCAAAGTTTTGAAATACTTATGATGAACGAAACGGAAAAATAATGAGTCTTGTGCAAAACTAATTTTCAATCTTTTTGTTTAAAAAAAAAACATTTGCAGCCTAAATGTCTTTCTTGCTTTTCAATATCTGCTATGCTTTGAAGGTCGACTTTAAGTATTGCTTTATACTGTTCAGCAGTTCTGTTCTCTATACCACGTGAACTATAGCTTTTTTTGGTAATTTAAGTAACATCGTTTTTGTTAAAAATATTGTTGTTGGAATTCATCCAAGAGAGTAATATCCTCTCACCTGGAAATAATATAATATACTTACTATAAATAATATACTGTTGAACAATATATCATTATAATGTACCATTACTGCACATGGTAAATAATTAAATCACTATCACTACCTAATAAAAACCCTACATAGTAATTAATATAATTATTCGGTAGGAGTAGACAAATAATATTAAGCACCTCAAATAAGATTAAATTTTATTAAAAAACTATTAACAAACTTTTGGCATACATTGTACTTTCAAAAGCATTACAATAACCCTGCTTCTTTAACCATGGAGTAAAAGGTTCCATTTTCATTTTTCAGCAAATTCTGAGGTTCGTCATATTCAATTACCGATCCTTTATCCAGAACTATAATTTTATCTGAATCCAAAATAGTATGCAGTCTGTGAGCTATGGTTATGACGGTACAATTGCAAAATTTTTTCCTAAGGGTAATTTGTATTAACTTATCCGTTTCTGGATCGATGTTAGCTGTAGCTTCATCTAATACTATTACAACATTGTTGCGCAAAATGGCCCTCGATAAGCAAATCAGTTGACGTTCACCTGAACTGAAATTTATTCCACCTTCAGTAACTTTCATTTCTAGACTTTCGATGGATTTCTTAACTTGCACTTCTTCTAATGCATTCCAAATTTCATCATCAGTGTATTCGTCATACGGGTCTAAATTATTCCTAATCGTTCCCGAAAATAGTATTGGGTCTTGTAGGATCACAGCAATTCTTGATCTCAGAACGTTGATGGGTACAGTAGCTATATCTACGCCGTCTATTTTGATGTCACCTTCAAATTTATACAATCGTAACAAAGTTGAAGTAAGAGATGATTTTCCAGCACCAGTTCTACCAACAATACCAATTTTTTGTTTACTTCCAATTTCAAAATTCAAATCCTTCAAAGCTACGTCTCCGGTGTAGTATCGAAGACAAACTTTGTTGTATTGGATTTTACCTACACTTGGCCATGTCTTTTCCGGTTTCTCTCCCGAATTATCTTCAGTATCAATTTTTTTATATTCAAGTATCCTCTCAGCAGAAGTCATTTGAATTTCGAGTTCTGCCCATTGTCTAACACCCCATTGGAGGTAACCTGTTAAAGCTAATGATTGGGTTAGAGCTAAACCGACGTTTCCTGCAAGAGCACCTAAAAATAGAAAAGGTCATAGGTAAAAATTTATTTGATTGTGTTTTTATTTACTTACCAGTTTTAAGAAATGGAAACGAGATTGTTATGACGGCAATGTAAAGAGAACACAATATGTCCGAGTAATACGCAAATGCTCTTGTCGCTACTATAGTCATTTGAAATGAAGAGTTGTAGTGATCAAATAGATTGTTAAATTCGTTACTGAGAATGCCTTGTGCGTTACTTGCTCTGATGGTTGCGAGTCCTTCAAACGTTGCTTTAGTATGTCCAACCACTGCACTGCGAGCTAAAAAAAATTGCTTTTAAAAATAGTTTACAGAAGAAAACGGAAATCTTGAAAAATCCGTTGTCAAAACGCCAATTAAACTACACGAGATTGAATCAGTTTATATAATCATAATGTTACCAATAACACTGATTTAATTTTGTGTAGTATGGGTGGCCTATGCGTAGGCGTTTTATAACGTTAAGTAAATGAAAATAAATTAAATAATTTTTTTGGTAGTAAAATGTAATTTGAACAGTAATTGCATAATATTCTGTAGTTTGCGATGAAAAATAAATGTCAGGTGATGTTTTGTGTTTTTGGTTATTTGATCATAGTTAACTTAGATTTAACCGTCAGATGCCAGCTAGTGTTTAATATTTTGTTACTTACTTGTCCCTTGCAATCGCTTTAAACTGCGACCCGTTGGTATATAAAATCTTCTAACTAAAACCAATAAACTGGCGAACATCATCGCTGGTATTATAAAGTATTGATTAACAATTGAAGTAACAATTAGAACAGATAGCAACAACAATCCAGTCTAAAAAATAATGGAATTGAAATGTTTTCGGAGAAAGTCAGTTTTTCAAAATAGTCCTTACCATGGATACTTCAAAAAGAACATATGGCATAGTTTCGTCGATGACTCCAAGATCTCTTGAAAATCTGTTGAGGATATTTCCCGCCAAATTGTTATTAAAAAATAGCATGGGAGCCTTTACTATTTTATCTAAAATTGTTCTATGCAAATTTGACGATATGTTGCAGCAGTAAATAAACAAAACGAAATTTTTGGCAGCTGTTAATAAGCAAGCCACAATGATAAAAATTGAGTACTCCAATAACCTATCATGGTATTCCGACTTCATATTCGTATATTCGCTTGTATTAGTTAAGTTGGAAACTTCGAAGTTTAGAATTTGTTTTTCAAACTTTACCCTAAAATAAGAAATGATTAAAAAGAAGAAACTAGCAATATTTTGTCTTACCAAGTGCTGATAAAATATTCAGTATAGCTAACAGCAGCCTGAGCAACAACCGCCAAAAGTAGAACCAAACACAACATTTTGAGGCCTCCTCCAGATAGAAAGTAACTGAAGTACACATTGCCCTTAACTGATCCTACTTCCTTTATTTCTTCGTAAACATTCTTTTTATTCATGTTTGGAATTTTTGCAACTGTTTTGTTTGTTTCTGTCTTACTTTCTTCATCTTCTTTCACAACCTCCTTTTCTCTTACAGCCGATTTTTCAAGATCCTTGTATTCTTCCAATTTCTGCAAGTTTGCAAAAGTGCTCTGAAATTTAATACTGCCTTTATCGAAGATCACTATAAAGTCTGCTTCGTGTAAATAAAAATGTTGCTGAGAGGCAAAAACGCACACTTTGCCTTTAAGAAAACCTTTAATACATTCACTGAAAATATGCGCACTGATGTGAGTGTCTATTGCTGATAGTGAATCGTCCAATAAATAAATATCCGCTTTTTTGTACACAGCGCGAGCTAAATTTATCCTGGATTTTTGTCCCCCACTTAAATTTAAACCACGATCCGTTACGCACGTTAAGTCACCATTGAGGAAGTTGTCCAAGTCTTGTTTTAAGCCGCACACACGTATCACATCGTTGTAACGTTTTTGATCAAATTCTTCATTAAATATAATATTTTGTTTAACTGTTCCTGGAAACAACCAAGCCTGTTGACTAGCATAAGATATCACACCGTGAGTTTTGATGGTACCACTTGTGAGTTGCACCTCACCAAGCATAACTTTCAAAAGACTTGATTTACCGGAACCGACTAGTCCAGTCAATACATTTAAACCCGGTTTTAGGGTTAAGTTGATATTTGTTAAGATATCAAAGTTATCGTTAGTTTTAACGGATACGTTTTTCAGGATTACCGAATTTGTTGTTGGTGCAGGTTCCGTTGCTTCGTCTGATATTTCATCAGCGATTGGATTTATATAAGCTCCAATCTCCGGTTTTCCAGTATATTTTGGTCCAATGCTTTTTGGAGCGGTGGAAGGTGACATTTCTTCCAATAATAAAAAGGTCGTTATCCTCCTTAGGGCAGTAACAAATTCTGCTACATGAGCAATTCCTTTAGGAATGTTATACATGACGATTAAATGGATTGTAGCAAGACATTCAATCACAACGAAGGCCTTTTCTGCCGTTATGTGATGTCCAAAATGCACATACATCATTATGCAGACATAAATAGCAATTTTGGAACTTACTTGACCAATTGAGAGTGCTAACGCTTTGATATGATATAACATTCTTAGGTTCCGAATTTCTGTGCTGAAATTTAAATTACGGTAAATATTGCAACTAAAAATTAAAATTTAACTTACGTTCGAACTTTGGTTAAGTAATTCAGGAAAAATTCTTCCCAAGAGTACATTTTAATTGCTTGAATGGAATTCAAAACTTCTTGGGTTAATTGGATTCTTTCGTCTGTTTTTTCCGATGTTCTGAGTTTGTAAGATAACACTTTTGATCCCAAATACCCTAAAAATTGTAAAGGTAAATTTAAAGAAAAAAAGTAAAATGCTATCGCCAAACTTACCTTGAAGTGGTATTAAAAGCAATAAGAGAACTGTTCCGGTTATTGCAGATACTCCAATTTTGGTGTACATTATGGCAGCCATCGTAAGAAGATTTATTGGACCAACCACGGTCTGGTAGAGAGAAAAGCAAATGTTTTCAACGATTGTGATATCTTTCGTCATTAATGTTATTGCTTGACCACAAATATTCGTATTAGAATTTAATTTTAACGATTTCTTGTATATTAACGAACACAAAGCTGCCTTTACTTTTAAATCTGTCAATTCTTGGGTCAGAGCAGAAAAATGATGAACGATGGTGTAAACAATAATACAAATACTTAACGCAAAACAGTAGAACGTAACATCAGAATGTTGCACTTCAAAATCTTCCATGCTAAAGAACGTCAAAATATTTCCTAATAGTAACGGTTTTGCCACTCTAAAAAAAAATTAATTATAGCAAAGGAAGTTTTTAAACTTTTAGCCTTACATTAATAAAGTGGTAACGCTTAAGTAGGCTGCCAAAAGTGGAAAATAATATCTAAATCCATATACTTTGACTATCGACTTCAGTAGGTTTGGGTGAGAAGAATTTTTTTCTTTTTCCCATTGTTTCCCCAATTTGTTACCCTGTTGTTTGGATCGGTAAGTCTCACCAATTTCGTAAACATCGCAGTCTTCGATATCTTTGCGAAATCCCATGCGGAATAACGCAAATGTGTAGCTAAAAGGAATCAAAAAATATTTATACAGTACAAATGTAAAACAATATGATTTATTAAATAAAGTACCGCAGTGTCAGATTATCAAGGGATCCACGACTTTATTTTTTGCGCGCAGTGCAAAAACTTGCTTTTTCTTAACATACGTGAGTAGGAAAAGTATGACATTTCGCACGCAATCAAATAAATTTTTTTTAACTGAAGAATCAATGAAAAAAAGTCTTAGAAACTATAATAGTTTCGAAGTTAAAAAAAAAGCAACAAAATTTTTGAAAATTGCGATTACATGCTGTCATGGATTTTTAGGTAAGATTCTCAAATCATTATATAATTGTTTTACATTTCTTATGGTTATTGCAGCGTTTTGAGTATAAGGTCGTAATATACTTTTTTATTATAGTATTTTTCTTGTTTGCCCAGTTTGAAAAGATAAGAGAATGCAAGCACGTGCCAAAAGTGAAATTTTGAGCACAGAAGCACATGAGAACTTTTAAATATTTTGAATTTTGTTTTAATAGGAAATTTTTTTTTACTAATTTAGTATGTGATATTTACCGTGTTGGATTTTAGAGTTGAAAGTTGTGTTGAGTTTTGATTGAGTTGTGATTAACAAAATTTTAGAGTTTAATTAAATTTACTTTTCTTCTATAGAGAAGTTAATAATGTTAAAAATGAAATTATTTGAATCAAGTTTATTTATCAGTGCCCAAAGATATTGTATTTACTAAAGAAAACTCGACGATATTTGATAGATAACATTAAAATGAAGCGTTTAAGGTAAGGATGACTCTCCAATATCAATTAGTTTAGTTAATAATTGATTTTAAAGTTTGAAATTTTGTTCAAAAAGAGACTTTATTGTGTATTGTATTAACGGTCCGTGTACTCAACGTTAGTCTTAAAAAAAATTTTAAACAGAAAGGAATGATTTTTGACGTTTAGGGGGAGAGGTAAAACAAAAAAAATTTTAAATTTATTACTGTTAAATTTGTGCATCCTGCAAATAGTGAAAAAATTCTAAACTAAAAGAGTGATTTTTGAAAAGGTTAAATTGCAACATTTTTTCTAAAATTTTGAAAACTTTTTATTTTTATATTGTCGTATTATTTAAAATGAAGTAATTTATTCGTTTATTGCCATTTTTTTTTTTAATTTTGTACTTTAAATTTGTGACGTCTTTAGTGTGATATCTGAAGTGGGGAGAATTTAATTTTTGATGAAGAACTCGCTAGCAATCAGCAGACGGGCGATGACGCAGTTTTTGAATAGAAAGATTTTGTGTAAATATTTTGGAAATGATAATTATAAGTCGGAGAGCACCTAAATAGAGAGTTTTTGGTGTATTTGTATTTTAGCATTTTCAAAACGAAAGCATTTAAAAAGTAGCAAAAATTATTAAATTAGTTTAAAGTATGTTGGATGAAAATTTGCAAGATCGAGAGACACCTCTGTATCAAAAGATAATTTTGATTGAGGTAGCACGGTGCATATGACAAAAGAACATTCG
This sequence comes from Rhagonycha fulva, assembly GCA_905340355.1. Lineage (NCBI taxonomy): Eukaryota > Metazoa > Arthropoda > Insecta > Coleoptera > Cantharidae > Rhagonycha > Rhagonycha fulva. The sequence continues at coordinate 11,514,046 of HG996559.1, forward strand.
ACAATTGAAATTTACTTTTGGAAGACGTTATTTTATTTTTAAAATTTTGGGCAACGGATTTTTTTAGGTAAATATAATAAACTTGTTAAATTTTTAAATACTGCACGAATACTAAAAAAATTTAAAGTTTTGGTAATGGCCTTAAGGGGGAGGGTAAACAATACAAATTTTGTGTAAAAGTTTTAAAATTTGATAAACATATTATGATATTACTATTAAACTTGCAAATACTACAAAAATATTTTAAAAAATCTAAGCAAAAAGGGGGTAGTTTTTGAGAGAGTTAAATTGTAATATTTTGACACCATATTAATTTACTAATGTTAAAAAAATAGTGTACGTTCCTCGATCCTGTTAATAAATTTTTTATCAAAAATATTTAGAAAACCTCGGCTACGCCTCGGCTTGGTTTATCGATTTTTCAAAATATCTTTAAGAGTGCGTTCCACTTGAAGCCCACGACGACCACGGTCAATCGTAGGTTCAATCAAATAACCGCGCTTGATCTATAGTCTAATTAAAAATCCACGGAACCACACCACGGATGCCCATGGGCTTAACTGGAACGCACTGTTGATATCCACACATGCACATACCAAAAATGACAACATTGCTGTCGTATTTTTAAATTTTTTGCGACTTTAACGTCGTCATTCTCGTCGTTATACATGCAGCGATCTTACTTACCGTCCTCGCACGTGTACAATATACTACTTTACAGACTAATAATTTATAATTATATTTAATTTAAAAATAGTCATAATAAAAAATGTAATACTTACAAAAATGTAAACTTCGAAAGTAAATTCGACGTCTCGAACACATTTGATTTTTTCTCATCTTTTAAGTTCGTGTCCATTGTTAATAAACTGTTCTTGATAAACGAATGTTAAACTAACATATTTCGATAACTTATTAATTTATCCTCAATTATGCTAATGGCATCATTAGCATAGGCAGTAAATACCTAACCGCCCCTCCAACATTTTTAAAATCTTCTTTTCAATTTTTGTAATTTTTTTTCAACTTTTATTGGTTTTTAAATTCAGAAATTGTAACACTTTTTCACATTAACAACTTATAGCGGAAGTTCCATTTTTTTCCCACTAAAAAAAAACAAAAATTAAGTAATATTGAAGTTATTTAAAAATTTGTATTGGAACGGTTTATTGGTGTAAATCACCCAAAGGTACATTTCGAGTTTAGTTCGACCTTTGTAGTTAGTTGTCTAATGTTAAACTAATTTTTGAATTTTTTTATAAATAAAATCGGATAATTATTGAAACAGGTTTAAATGATAATATTACCTGATTACTAATTTATTACTTATAGAAATTTTTTTCTCAAAAATTCCTCGAATTATTTGAATAATACTTCCATCAAAATTCGTTTTAAAAAATGGGTTTTCACTTTACAAAAAATATGTTACATAATTTTATTGTAATTAATTTTTGAAAAAATTGTGTAAATACGACAACCGATTAAGCGTACGTTTTATTTTGGTTTGAAGTAAAATGAAACTAAGGCAGCGCTCAAAGATTTACAGTATTTATATCGCTTTGCATTACGCGTGCAATTCTGAAATTCCAAATGAAAGTGGTTTGGTAAACCCAAACGAACTGAATATTTAAGTATTTAGAATAATTTAAAACTGCTTGAAAAATTATTATTAAAATAAAATTATCTGTCAGAAACCAAATTACAATTATACAGTGGAGTAACCATTAATTTTCTGGAGAGGTTTTTGTTTATAACAAAAATTGTCTTTTTTATTTTCCCCTAAATAATTTGCTAGATTGGTCTACAGTTCTACAGATGTGTCTGTGATTCTGTCTCTTTTTGTTAATTTTGACAAGTCATCAACCTAGGGGGGTCGACGGTTTACGTAACATCCGAAGCATAGAGACGATAGTAATTAACTTTGACTCGCTAACCACATTGGCAATTAACCGTCTCAAAATTAAAAAAAAAACAACACACGAACAAACTCAAACTCATTATCTGTTGTGTACGCCACTGGCTTAATAAAACGCCCGATTTGGAGTTGTTTTAAAAATATGGGAAAAAAATTAATTTCTCGTACATAAACAACGTATTTATAACGAACTTGACCTTCCTTTTTGAAAACCTGTTTAAAATATGCAAATTTTTAACGGGAAAGATTTTGTGTAATTACAGTGACAAAAAGGCTAAGTGATCGAAAGACCGGCTTGCAGTAAAACTTTTCGTAAAATAAAACTTTTGAAATCACGATACCAAAAACTTTGAAACATAGGAATCATAAAAATAAAATTTTTATTATCACCACACAAAGCTTACTTTACTTTCTAAAAGCTTTAATAGGGCTAAAAATCGTTTTATGGGTTTCTGATATGACAACCTTTTATTTCATCTTCAGTTTTTTTTTTTAATTAAAAAATTATATTACGTACATACCAGGATAACGTTAATTCGCTAATTAAAATAATGTTTTTCACTACTTCTCACAATATTTTGGAGCACTAACAATACACGAAATATGCGGTCAAAACAGTTAAATTCTGTCGATTTATTCTTAGGATGCTTAAACGAGTAAAAGAATTTATTACCTACTAATTAATTTATTTATACTGAATCGATATTAATAATAATAGCCCCACCATTTACAAACTTCAACTTAGGTGCTGTAGATAATATAAATTTCTATAAAAGTTTAAAACAACAAAACGATAATCTTCCAGCTTCACTGTAACGTGTTCTGTTGGCGTGGAGTAAGTGCCAATATATACTATGTATACTAAAAACACGTTTTATTTCTTTGTATCGCACGATATTTATAGAAGTATTTCAAATTAATTTTTTGTTTTATAACAATAACTCGATAAGAAAAACTCAAGAAGAAGAAAAATTATTTTTGATGTTTTTTGGCACTTATGTCGTTTTGTGTAAGATTAATTGATTGATTGACAATATACCTCCGCAAATTTTTTGACTAAATTTCGCATTGAGAATTTAAATACTAGATCGATTCGCCAAATAAAATAAGATAATAAGTATTTTGGCATTATAATGAATTGCAAATCATGAAGTGCACTCCCAAGTGAACAAAAGGTTAGATTGGACCCTTACGCGAAAATATTTTAGTTGCATCTCCGTCCTTTTGTATTTGTTTATTATTAAAAGCTATCAGATTCTGTAAAATTTTCTTTGGACCAGGCTAGCAAGTGCTTAATTTTTTATTGGACTCTATAAGAATGCATTTTAATTACTGTAAATGTTTACTTTGAAGCTTCATAAATAGTAAATTGATAAAATGCAAAAATTACTTATTCATTAAAAAAAAGGTAGCGCTCAGATGGAAAAAAAGTTAAATAAAATATGTTAGTACTTATTCCTACTTATGAGTGGGGGTAGCACAAACCATAATTATAATTATTAGTAGGTATAATATGTTATACTAATTATTCTTTTAGTATGATTTATGGTTAACTAATATGAGTTTAAACTAAAAAGTAATATTTTACAATTAATCGTAGATAATACCAAAACGATGGTCACTCGTTAAGGTTAATTTGAATTTGTTTTATTATAGCTACTGATATTTACCAGCTTTTTAATGAACTTCACATTGTCAAGGTTGAGTTTTGCTACGAATCTTTAAGTCCAATTTTAACCTACTTTTACGTGCCCGATTGTCTTAAAAATTTTTCACATTTACTTAGTTTACATGATTATCCAATATTTTTAAAAAAATTTTAGTTATTATGGTTTAATTATGTATTTATTGAAAAGTTCAATTATGTTTACGTTAAGCAGGACAACATCAGAGACATATCAAAAACAGAATAAGATACAAACCTAGAGCGTATAATAATATATCTTTAAGAGCGAAAAAGATACACATTTTCGACATACTCGTATATAAACAATCAGAATCTATAAAAAATATCCAGCTTACAACCATACTAGTTATTTCATGTATAGACTAGAGATGAATGCGGGACGGGACGGGATATCTTTTTGTCCTCCGTGCGGGACATTTTATTCAGTCAGTCCATCGCGGAACGAGATGTCAATCCAGTCTCGCGTGAGACGAGATTTTTTTTCTTTTGTTTCATAATTTGAAACCGATTGCCAAATAGAACGGGATTGTCTCCCGTCTCGTCCCACGGGGAATTGAGTTGACAAAATGTTCCGCACGGGACTAAATATTATAAATATCTCGCGGGACAACAAAATATCCCGCGAGACAACAAAATATCCCGCGGGATACCCCGTCCCGTCCCGTTTTTAAAATTTTTTTTTTTTTTTTTTTTAGTTTTTAAATTTTTTTTTTTTATAATCTATTACAATAATTTTTATTTAATTTTGTATTGTAGTGCTGCTTTATTGTGATAAACTGATAAGTGTCACTGAAGTAGTTTTATAACATATGATTTTAAATTTCTAACAGAAAAAGAGTGTCAAATTATTTAAATATTAAATTGTTTTAAAATTTATTCCGAATTTTGGACAAAAAGAACTTCTAACAACTTATTAAATTGATTCGTTACAAAACATAAATGTTTTACCACTGTCCCAAATTTATTAATATTTTTCGTCCCTGTTTAGTTACTTGATCACAGATCAGAATTTTGTACGTAATTTTTATGTTTATTTTAGAATTGACACAGACTGTCCCAGTCACTACATTTTCAGCTGAAGAATGACAATGTGGTTATTCCAACCTTTGGGTTATTTTCTTTTGTTTAACAGAAATGCATTTTATACATAAGATTTATAAATAGCATTTTAAATGAATTACAAGTTAATGGTAATATAATTAATTAATGTTTGTAGGTATGTAAACTATGACATATGTTATGCACTCATTCGAGCTTCACAAATATAGTTCCCATTATGAATACCAAATTATAAGATTATTTTTATTATTCATAATATAATTTTCACAAGTTAAAAATCAAATTATTTCAAACAATTCAATATACAGTGTGTTCACCAATAGTGGTAACAGTAAATAATTCTTAAATCTTACTAGATACAACAAAGAGTTTATATAGTTTTTTATTCAACTTGAAATTTACTATCAGAAACTGCCGAGTTATATTTTTATACTTCAAACTCAACCGGAAGTAAACATAAATTTTTTTTTCAAATGGCGACATGTTTTTTTTTAACATTTTCGTAATCTGCAATTGTTTTTCTATACATACATATAAAATTTTCAGAAGGATACATAAGAAAAAATTCTATAAAACACAAGATTTAAACAAACAATACCTAATAATTTATTAATTATTTACACACAGGTATGTAGAGTGCTATGAATTACAAAACACCATTATATGATATTATAAATAACATTATATTGTCCTTTCTGTGCCGTGATGTTTTGTTTTTCATAGCACTCTACATACCTTATGTGTAAATAATTAATAAATTATTATTGCTAGTTTATATTTTTTCTTGAATATTTTCTTATGTAACTTTACAAAAAAATATACCTTCGCAGTTTCCTATAGTAAATTTTGAGTTGAATAAAAAAACTATTTAAACTTTTTATTGTATCTACTAAGATTTAAAAATTATTCACTGTTACCACTATCGGTGAACACACTGTATATGATTGAATATTATTGAAGTATTAATAATATAACTAATATTCAATAACTTCAAGACCAACAGTCTGGCGTAAATCAAACACGGATAAACTAGAGAGCGGGGCACCGCAGTTCTAATCTTGGTTGCGTCAGATATGCTGTGATCTAAAAAGTCTAAAGTCGATCTGTGGACTATGGGGGAAGGTAACGGGAAACCACCCCATTAACATTTTCCTAGAAAAATCTTCTTGGCTTAGCCAGGAAGATCGCCAACATCCGGATTCGGATAGGCACTTGAAGAAGAAGATTAACTAGCAATCTAGTGCGTTGTTGATGTTGTTGTCCAGCATTATTCTTCACTAATAAAAAATGCGACAATAAGTTTAGGCCAAGGATGGTCAAACTTTTGTAGATGAAGATTTACTCCAAAATTAAAAATTTAAAAAACCCCCGACAAAGAAAATCTTTAAAAAGTAAAAAATAAAATCCAAGCGTTGTGTCGTTGCGACGGGAACCTAGGTAGTCGACGTATATCTAAATTTCATACTGTATCATTTTTAGTTGTATTCTGTTTTTATTTTATTTACTTAGCGGTCTCCCGACGCGACGACGGCGACGCTTGGATTTTATTTTTTACTTCATCCAAACTTTCGTTGTTTATTTAATAATTTTATAAATATTCAAATTATCAGAAAGGCAAAAACTTACAGACGACAGTTGTATAAAGGGTGATCCAACAAGAGGTATCGCATTCATTATAAATTCAGCAAAGCCGTTAATTTTCGCAGATTGTTGTTTAATTATTAAAAGGTTTTTAAATTATGTAAATATATAAATTTACATTTTAATAATTATATGTAAATATAATATTAATTAACAAAAACTATAATGGCAATAAATTGCGCGACATTTTCAGCAAATTGCGTGATACAATTTGTTGAATTAACATTAATGGGGTATTCCATTCGTTTACTTAAAAAAAATAAAAATCAATGATCAAATAAGTTTCCAAAAAAATAATAATAGTTATATAATCACCTCGGGGCTGCTTCCAAGCATTTTCCACATCGGTACTTTTTTGTCTCAAAGTAATACCAGAAAATAAAACAAAATCTTTTTATAATAAAATACATAACTTAAATTTTAAGCTTTCGAATGTCTAGTAATTATAGTAGTACTGATAATCTTTATCTTAGCTTTATCAGTACTACTACTAATTACTAGACATTCGAAAGCTTACAATTTAAGTTGTGTATTTACTAAGTCGTTTATAAATCCTTGATCAAAAATTATCCCCCGGTCTCCCCTACTGATTGATACTTTTTATATAAAATTTTATTTACAAAATTCTGTACTATAAACAATAAAAGGTGTATAAATTAATATATTATTTATATAGTATATGTTTATTGTTTAATTATGTAATTAAAATTAATTTTGTCGTGTAGATTAGTTCTCTGGTTTTTTTGATAAATCCATAAAAGTATTATATTAAAGTACTGACAAAAAAAATTAGGTTGCCTGCTTACTGGCTTTCAGCGACAAAAATCTCTACATTTTACTAAGAAGTAGGAGGCGAGACATTAGGGAAACAGATTTTCTTGATATATTATTACTTAAGCATCAGTGCCCCAACTTTATTTTGTGAAAGTAGTAAGCTCCATCTTTCAGCCATTTTTAAAAAACGTACGTGTTTAGTTGTATGTGTGATTTATCTCTCTCTCTCAGATTCCTTCGTCCTACAAAAGGACATAGTGACATTTTTTCAAATGTTCTCTAGGCAAATTACACCTCGGTGGTTTGCCGTTGCCTTCCGAGTGGAGACTGTCAGAATAATATCCTTACTTTACCCGGAGTTGAACTGGGTTTTCTGTATTAGCAGTCTGTGCGCTTAATCGCTATGCTAACGACCGTCTCGTCGTGTGATTTATATCTCTTAGTAAATTGCCCGTATATATGCACGCGTTAGTTCGAGCTAACTGAGATTGAAGTTTTCAGTTCTCTTCTGTATACACCTAGGAAAACCGACGTAAGGATATAGAACGACCTACCTAATAGTATAGTGCGGTAGACCGCGCTAAAAACGTAATCTAGGCGGTAAAAAAATCTTTAAATTGAATGTAGACTCCCTAGCTCGCACTAAAGGCAGTTTGACCTTGGTTCGACCAATTAAGATTGAGAACACTGCTTTTACTTCGAACCGACTAAATGCATGTATAGGGAGCGAGACACCTGACGTTAACGTTATCTAGAGTTAAAAAATTTAACCTTAAAAGTGTTAACATCGAGCTTTCTCGCTCCCTTATTGGAGAATTAGCAAAAATTAGTTCCTTTATTGAACAATTAGCAAGAATAGCAATTAGCAACAGTGTCTCTAGAGCGTTGAAAAAGTAAACTTTTGTCATAAACTTTTTTCATAGAAGAGGGAAGATTTCTCGCTCCCTATACTTAACGTTCAGATTTATTTTTCGTAACATTCAACGTGCGGGCAGAATTCTGATTGAATAGAATCCAAACTGATTTAGTTTAATAAACTTTTGAAATGCATTAAATCAAAATTAGATATTTATCAAAAGTGAACTTTCTAAAAAGTAGAATCCCTTCTTAGATTCAATATTTTTTTCTAATTTTTAATTTTATTTAGTCGTAAATTTTTTGTAACAACTTACTTCTAAGAACGATAACAAATTTCTCATTAAGATGGTATTATAACTTTTTTTTGAGTTTTCAATAGATTATGAGAACCTGTTTTCTAGATCCACGAACACGCAAATCATCAAACTCGAATAAATACGAATAAATTTATATTAATATTATATGCCATGTTTGCACATTTCTGCGTATTAGGTAAGAAGATGGTGAAAAGTGGAAGTTTGCAACCGAAATGAGTATGTAATTGTTTTAATTGAAAATTGTTCACTTCAACATAGTAACTGTAAAAAATATGTGAAAAGCAAAAACAAATAATGTTCCAAAATTTTACCTCTAACCTAAGTGCAATTTGCAAATTTTGTGGTAGGTTTAGAGTGCATTACAAGGTAAAGGGTTTTATTTGGAATATAGAGTGTGAGAAATAAAAGAAGATTAGTAGAGTTAGCTAGAAGTGAGGAGTCAAAGCTATAAGAGTAAATTAGTAATGATTTCAACTTCCTTCTTGATGTTTTGTTCTAAACCAAATTTACTAAAAAATCAGTAATTATTATTGAAACTTTAGACATTTTGCATTGAAGTAACGGGAAAAGCATTGGGCATCCAATCAGAAAGATGACCTTACTTGGCCAGACTCTTTTATATATACCCAGGTAGCACATAATATTGGGGCAATATTGCCCCAATATAGCGCCAATATAGAATGTTGGCGCAATATTGCAATATTCAGCCAATATTGGTGCAATATTGTTTTCCAATATTGGGGCAATATATGATATTAATATTGACTACATCTTGGTGAAATATTAGTACCATCGACTCATGAGCGTCTTTATATTTCAAGTTCTAAGCCAAAAAACACATTTTGCAGATTTAGATTTTTCTAAACTTTTAGTTCCAGGTAGCACACTATATGTTGGGGCAATATTGGAAATCAATATTTTCAATATTGAAAAAGTTTAACATCTCGATATTGGGGCAATATTGATTTCAATATTGCACCAATATGGCGCCAACATAGTGTGCTACCTGGGTACCCACTCTACTTAAAAGCATACCAAAATTGACAGCTTCAGCGGTAAATTTATGGGAAAACCATCAACGTACCTTGGAACAGTTTATTTCTTTAGACATTGCTGTTTTGCATTTCACAATAAGATAATATGAAAAACAAGTAATCTAATAAATACTAAATTGATTAAGTAACCTACAATAGTGATCGTGGTTATTACACTTGTACAGCATATTAATTTTAGTAGTTATGAGTTTTTCAAAGTAATCAAATCGGAAAGTTTCCTGGAAAAAATTAACTTGCTTAAATAAAAATTTCCCATGTTCATGGAATTTACAATTTAAATTAAATTGTCAAACATATTATTTATTGTCCATGGACAGCTTGTAATAACCTAGGAAGTTAATAAAAAAAAAAAAAAAAAAAAAAAAAAATGTTCATGGAATATTATAGTTTATTTTAAAATTTAAATAGGTACCTAGCACCACGTCTATAATTATGCCTATTAATAGTGTACCTACTCAGGTACTTGACCAAGATAATAACAGTTCTATGAGGACAAAAATAGTTTAATTTTTATCGCGAATTTTGTTATATAAGTAAAGAATAATTACTGCATTATTTTTTATTGTTGATAGTTCGGAAAAAACGCAAGCACACCGCCTTAAAATTATATTTTTGCGATGTAAGGATAATTTTTGTTTCATGAAAGTTAATAAACAAAAGCCCAAAAAATTGGCTAATTGGCAACAACCATTTCAAAAAAATACGCATCGCCTGCGGCGCTATTTTTTTTTTGCTTGCAATGACTGTAAAGGTTTTTATAGAGTTAATTCCATTCAGAATAAAGTTCTGGTTATACTTTACTGAGTGGAAGCACTTAATTTTGAACATCTCTCTAGATTTCAAGTTACACTTTAGTCTTCGCAAAACGAGACTAAAGTTGCACTGTGCATCTCGGGAGGGCAAATATATCATTTGGATTTGGATGTGTTCCACAACGATGAGCAATGGAGTTAAAACGAAATTTATAGTATTTCCATAAATTTCTATTATAACTTTTTCACTGTCTCTAAATTATTTAAATTATAAAATAAAATAAAATAACAATTATTTTGCTACGTGTATGGAAAAAAATAATAATCAGGTGTTTAAAAAATCTTGTGGGTGTCCTTTTTTTTATTTAATTGTAACCATAAACCACAAAACCTCAAACTTTGATTTATATATGTATGTACTTGAAAACAAACGTAATTCGGTAGGTTTACTCCATGACGTATGGAGCAAATAAATATTCAGCCTACCATAATACATAAATCCATCGACCTAAGAAAAAGTGGAAAGGCCAGAAGTGACGTAATGGCTGGTAACGGCTCACAGTTGCATATGATAATTTTCGCGACGCAATAACGTCACAAATAATGTAAATTTTGACCTAATGATTTTCTGAAGTGTGCGATGCACCAAACAATAATATGCATAGAGATTCAGAATCCTGTTCTGGTTTTAATAATTTATAGTTTTTCTTTTTTGCTTTAACGAAATTATTAGATAATTTTCATGCCAAAGTTTTGATTTATAGATTTGGACTTTTTATAAAGAGTGAGTATAAAGGTCGAATCACACTGCAAGTATTTTCGTGACATTGTTTATAATGGATAAATTTGTATTTATGAAAAATGAGTTTTTTAGTTTAACTACGCCACGCTGATGCGCACACAACGCTAAATGCTAGTACTCTGGTTTGATTCAAGCATTTATTTATTATAAACAATAAGTTCTTGAATAAAAAAAAAAATTGTTTGAGCCTCTATGAGCTTCCAATAGTTTTGTTTCAGCCTCAACCGTAGCAAAGTAATTTGTGAAGACTTTTAGGGAGGCTGTAAACACTCCCAAATGGAATATTTGGGTAAAATTAGTGTTAAACGTTCAAGCATCATTTGAGCCTCAATGGGGGAGGTGCAGCAGATTTGTTATCGTCCACTTCACAAGTAGAATTTTTGGGAAAAATTGGCGTCAAACGTTTAAGCATCGTTTGAGTACTAACAGTGGGTATCTACCTTTAGCGTTAAAAATCACAAAGACTTAAATGACGCAATTACCTTGAGATGATATATTCTGAGAAACAAAATATTGATAAAACTTCGGCAATAACAAGCGTGTCTTACGTGATAGAAATCAGGTAAACGACGGCGACGTACGTAAATGACATTTCTCAAAAGTTCAGAATTTTTAAAGACTGATTTTTATCTGTTTAAGAGGAATTTACAAAAGAAAGAAATGAATCAATTTAATAAATAAATAAAATATACGGTACTATCTTAGGGAAATATACCCCTAAATTATTTTTTGATTATCAAAAGTTCTGAAAGTATTTCATAAAATAGGATCTTATTTATGGTAAAAAAATACGAAAAAGTCGCCTAATAAATTTTACAAGGTCGTATAGTAAGTACCTGTTTCATCATTCCACATGGATACAAAAAAAAAACACAATATAATTTTAATAAACAACATTCCTACGAGGTACCGTTTTCGAGTTATAGCGCAAGTTATTGTAAAATTATTCAAAATATTGCTGATTTGCCCTATATAATTTAGAAGCGATTTGGAAACATGTTTATTGAAACTTTTTTGTAGTTTATAAATATTGTAAAAAGATTGGAAAGGATTGATTGGGCGCGGACAAAAGGTGCGGTGGTTTGATAATCCTGATGGAAAAACGCAGTCCCAACTCAGTGCAATATGAACTGCATTTTAATGGGTTTTTGAATTAACTTTAATTTCATAATTATTTATCAAACAGAAAACAAACAAAACTTCATGGTATTCACACCACTATTGTTTTTTTGGCCTTTTTACCATAAATTTATCGTGAACTAGATTGCCCCGCCCCGACTGCGCGGCCTTATTTTTAGTTTAGAAATATAGAACAACAAATCGAAAGGCGAGAGAACGTTAAGTTTGTCAAGAAAAAACCAACAATTTAAATATTAAAAAACTCACAAAGAAAGAAAATTTGTTTGGAAAACAGTTCTGTCAAAACAATTGTTTTTTTAGTTTCTTTCATTTCATTTGCTTTTAGTTAGGTAATTGGTTTTGTATTTGGGTTAGTTTCAGTGGCGGCGCCAGGGGTGGGCGCGGTTGGGCGAGCGCCCAACCTAAATTGTTCTCGCCCAACCGTTCGCCCAACCAGTTAAATCGAGCGAACATTTGCGCAAAATGTATTAAAAAAACTGCGATCAAGTAAACAAACCGTTCTATTTTGTCCTACACCTACGTAAAAGAATAAATAAAATATTGATTATTTATTTTAATTTTTTTTTTTCACTCGTTTTTCGCATTTCCTGCATGACCACGTAATATACCCTTTGTTTTAAGCCGCTTTAGGTAGCAAGCAAAGTGAACATGAACGAGAGGTGAGCTAAGTGAACGGGCTAAGGACCGGACTCTAGGCTAGAAGCTCTAGGTTCGATCCCCAACCCGGCTACAAAATTTATCCGACTTTATTATAATAACCCTCTTCTCTCGGAAGGCAATGGAAAATTAATAAGCAAATGAAAGCAATTTAATAATAACATATTAAATTGGTCACGACGCTTCTGTCAAGAAGCATACGAAGAAGAAGAAGAAGAAGAAGGTAGCAAGCAGTGGCGGATTTTTAAACAGGCGCAAGAAGCGAACGCCTCGGAGCCTTAAATAAATCAAGAATGCCTCAAAATTTAGTTCTTAAAATAAAAAACTATTTTATTTAATTATTAAAAAAATGAGACATTGGGAAGCAGCATTGAAAATTAATCAATATAAAATGATAACTGCTTGGATATACAATATTTCAAGTAAAATATTCCAAATATTCAAACAAAAAAAAAGAGAACCACTTAATATTAATATTAATGGTCGCCAACCTCCGACATTAAGAGACGGCACCTTAAAAAGAAGATTCCAAATATAAATTAGGTAGCATTTTCAAAAAATAGCCTGCGGCGCTTAAGGATACCCCCCACCTGTATGCCGAAAATTGAAAACCTTTGCTGTAAATTGTAATTGTAGGAGTACTGAAAATATTTAGAAAAGGGGCCTAAAAATTCAATTGCGCCTATGGTCAATTGCTAAATCCGCCACTGGAGGCAAAATCTTTGTTATGTGCAAAAACACCGTGCTGCCTGTTATCACATTAACATTAAGTAGGAACCTCCCTAAAATAAAATTAAAAACCAACAGTACTATTGTTTTGTACCTGATTTGTACCCAATTGTACCATCAATGAAAAATTTTGTACTTCAAAAGTTTTCTGGAAAAGCGCAAATCAAACGTGGGGTTCCTATTTAATGCTGTAACTCCCATAAAGAGATATTGCCATAAAAAATTTCATGTCTTTTGTGCCTGATTTGTACTCAATTGTGCCATCGATAAAAAATTTCTGTACCACAACAGTTTTCCGGAACAGCGCTAACAATTCTTTTTCTTCTTATGTAGGTACTAAATATTTAAATATTTTCGGTGCATTCTGGAAAATATTTTTAATTTTTTAATACTTAGAACAAAGATAAAAAAGCTTTTTACCGTAGGAGGCCAATTTTAATTTAGATAATTATAATTTATGTAAAATAAACTTTTAAATAACAAAAGGTTTTCTAATTCAATTTTTTAAAGTTAATTTGCAATAAATCTAGAATTTTATACTTAACAAATTCAAAAAATTTTGATTATCTATAAAAATAATATATTTCTCGAAATATTGCTAACTTTTTCTGCCCACCCTTCAAGTTTTTCTGCCGGGTGTCGCCCAACCAAAAAAAATAAGCTGGCGCCGCCACTGGTTAGTTTTCAATTTTTATATCTTTGTTTTGGTTGTTTTGCGCTCAACACTAATACTTTTGATGTTTTTTTTTGTTTAATTCATATTTTTACTTTTTAGAATCATTTTAGTCCCAGCAAAAACGACACAATTAAGATTCGATTATTTTAATCATTCTCAGCTTTACTGATTTGCATAGCACCGATAATTTTTCCACAGTTAGTTGCCACGCAAACATGACTAAAGAATTACAAAAAAGTTTTTTTTTATAATAAATGTTTTTTTAAATATGTTAATTTATTGAAATTAAATTCGGCTGCTTTACTAAAAAAAAAGGGAAAATTATTATCATGTTCTTTTGTAATTAAAATTAGGTCTAATATTATCTGGTAGTTTTCGTCTATTATATAAACAAAATCTACTAGGCAGAAGCTTTCTATTTTTTATCTACTTTTATTCCATTTCATTTTAAACAGATTCAGTGGCGGCGCCAGAGGTAGGCGCGGTTGGGCGAGCGCCCAACCTAAATTTATTGTTCTCGGCCAACCTGCTAAATTGATCGAACATTGAGCAAAATGTATTTAAAAAACTGTGATCAAGTAAATTGACCAATATTGGTCATAATAATTGGTGATTGACCAATAATACCCACAAACAACAATCATATATTTAAAATATGGACTCTAAATGAAATTAACAGAAAAAAATTTATGCTAAAAATTTGTGTACATCGGACAAACCAACCAATGGTTGAAGAAAAGAATAGGTGGTGACATCTCAACCATCAGATGTAATAAGCCAGAATCAACGGCCATCGCCAAACATATCTTAGTAGATAGACATTCTGCGGACTTCGAAAACACTAAAATCATCAAGTCTGTTCCCAATTATAAAGATCGGCTGGTACACGAAATGATTTGCATAAAGAAGATCAACAACACAATAAACCGGCAAACTGATATTGATGGCTTAAGCAACATTTACAGCCAATTGCTCCTTTAAGTTTTTTACGTATTGGAGTTAGGTTTTCCTTCTTTGCCGGAACACAATTTAGGTTTTTCCTAACTCACGGTCCTAAATTTTATCTAGTCACCGTTCAAATGACAATACTTGTTCTCTGTTTCCATCATGACTTGTTTGAAAGCTCAATAAATCTTAATTAATTTTTAATTTTAATAATAACTCGATATTTTGAAGTTTAAATATTATTTAATATCAACGAGTTAATAATTTATGTATTTAAAAATTTGTAAAATTATGCGTATTTCAGGTACAATTTATCCTTGGATTGGTACAGATGCAATAAAGTTTTGCAAAACGTTGACTTAAATTAAAAAAAATATAATTTATTGAGTTGTCCAAAAAAACCACAAAAATAATAAATTAATTAAGTCTAATGTACAGAAAGAATAATGTAAAATATTATTTTTAAAATAGGAAACCCAAAATTTTAAAAACTTACTTCAAAATTTACTATTACGTATTACGTAAAAAAATTAAATTATAAACATAAGAATGTCGTAAACGTCTCTGTCTGTTTGTGCGTAATGTTTTGCTACACATTTGATGGTTTTCCATTATTACCAACCCGAAAATAGTATATGCACCTCTTGTTGGCAGCGAATAAATCAAAAAAAGTTTTAAAAAAATCACAGTGGTGAAACATGGAGTGGTGTCATAGAATCAAATAATTTTAATTACAAAGTGCTACAAAGATAGCATTATTTGTTGCGTGCAGATGTAAGCTTTATATTTTTGAGATACCGAAAAAAATCAAATGGTAATAAATAGTAGTTTATATCACGAGGGCGTAAGGGGTTGTTTTTCGTCACGAGACGTAGTTTATGACACGAGCCGCAAGGCGGCGAGGGGAATAATAGTCGAGAGATGGAAAAACCCTGGAGCCCGAGTATTATGAACAGCTTTTCGTGAATTTGGGAATAATATCCGACAAAATTCACGATTTTTATGCAATAATTGCAGAAATTTCATAAATTTATAACACGTTTTAATTGACATCGTGGTAGTGTAAAACCAACTTCTACTTGTAACTATGGTGTTTTTCTTGGCACCAGTTGGTACTCTGGAGGGCGGCCATGTTGGGGCGCTATGTTCATTTTGATTTCTGCTCTCGTGATGTTTAAACGTTTGTGTATTGTGTCGTGTGTTTTCAATTAAAAATGCCTAAAAACCAAGAAATAATCGTTAAATAATCAATAAATACGACATTGTGGTCGCATCTATCGATGTTCATGGACACGTTGCAAAAAAATCGCAAATTCGATATCGATGGATCACGTGGTAGGTACTATCGAACTCAGCAAAAAGCGGTATTTATGGAGCTACAAAGCCACGATAGTCGATCTACGTGTTCTAGTCTCTCCTACAGGATTTTTTATGCGCCGACAGGTGCATATTTTGAAGATCAATAATGAAAACGACGAAAAACACGTTTGCCGAAGACAACCGCAAAACGTTGTAGATACGCAAGACAGGCAAGTTTTTCACAATTGTGTGGTTAAGATTAAATATGTCAATAAATGATTTTTGAGAATTTTTGTTTGTTTGAAATTTTTTTACTCCCAGTATTTTTTTACTCCCGGGAGAAAAATAAAGTGTGACGAAAAGAGCTTCTTTACTCACGAAAAACCGGGTGTAAAGTAGTCACTTTACACCCAAAATCACGAAAAACTGTTTAATGTAACAGCTCCTTCTGTGGTAATAAAAAATTATGCATATTCAGGTACAACTTGTCTCTACATGGCTACAGGTGCAATAATATTGTGTTTAAGCGCTACTGTTGGGTGCAGATGTAAGCTTTATATTTTTGAAAGACCAAAAAGAAAAAAGAATGGTAATGAAAACTGTTTAATGTACTAACTAAACAATAACAAAAAATAATTAAACAAATTTACTTCTTTTACACAAAAAAAATTTAAGCTAAGATTTGTTAAAATTATGTATATTTTAGGTACAATTTGTCTCTAGATTGGTTACAAGTACAATAATAATCTGTTTCAGCACCATCTGTTCCAGCAGGACAATAATTGATAACTAAAAACATGTCGCGATTACACATTGCAAAAGATTAGCAAATTATAGATAGACCATTTTTTGAAAAATTATAAAAAGACTAAAGTATGAAAAAAAATGACGTAGTTTTATTTTCTGGTTCGGCAGACCTGTAATTCTTTTTTTTATTCTTTTTTTTATTCTTTTTTTTATTACATTATTATTATTATTTTTACAAATTTTGAAGCTTGTTTGTAAATTTTTAAATTCAATGAAGACGATAATCGTGGAAACTCGTTAATTTTTTCAAAATTGTTTGAAAAAGATTTCTGATAGTTTTTTTGAAAAGCATTAAAATTTTGTTTGAAATTACCTTGGCTTATGATATCAACAAAATAGGAAAAGATTTTCTCATCAACAGGAAATATACCAAAATTTGAAAATAAAAAATAAACAAAAAATAATATTTACATAAACGATGGAGTTATCAAATATCAAATATTATTTTGAACAGTTTTCTGCAATAATATTATGAATAGCTGTTCTATTACATCGCAGATGTCGTTGCCACCGAACTAATTTACTTTCATTCAAAGATTTTCAACAAAAAATTAAAAACATTGTAATGGCAATATTACAAAAACTATTGTTTTTCTTGCGTCAAAATCAGACTTTAATCCGTCCTTCCTGCATCACCGAATTTCATGATCAAAGTACGATAAATTTTAAGCAACAAATTAATAATAAGTTAAATTTATGAAAAAACCTACATATCAAGGCAGCACAATAGCATTCCGACATCCACTACTACTACCACTAGATGAAGTTCTAAGATTAAGGCGCCTCTCTCGCAGATTAAAATTCATTTTCTTGAATAATTCAAGACTTTGATGTCTTGATCTGTATGTTGATATTTTTAAATAATAAAAAAAAAATATTTTCATAAAAACTTAATATTTTGAAATAAAAATTAATTTCAAAGCAGTAATTTTTTCGACTTTGACGATTTTGACTATCAATATAATAGCTGACAGTTGGCTATATTTAAAGACATGACTGCTTTGAAAATAATTTTAATTTCAAAAGCCTTTTTTAAGCCTTTATCAAAGTAGCTTTACCTACCTAATTCTTTTTAAATTATTTGATAATATTTATTACTAAGAGGTCTTTCATAAATTACATGAGGCGTAATAATAAAAGGGGGGGGGAGTCCCCCCCTAATTAAAAGGAAAAAGAAGAAAATCAGAATTTTAGAACATACAGCTGGAACCGGAGCACAAAAAATTTTACTCCTTCAAATAATTTCTTTTTGAATTATAAATTAAAATAAAAAAGGAAATGGTCTGAGAGACCAAATCAAGCGAGTTGATTACAAACGTTCATTACCCGGTTCAAATCTGGGTGAAGTGACAACTTTATTCTGACCGTCTTACAGGTCTTCCAGACTGAGGGTTCCACGTCGGGCTGGTTCCTTGTCGTAGGCAAAAAATGTAAAATGCTTACAAAACCATGGTTTTGCAAACGACGCCTGACGATGTTTGGGAATCAGAAGACGTCGTAGAGCGTTACAAAAACCAAATAATACATAGTATATATTATTATCAGGTATCCATTCCATTTGGAATATGCCTTCCTTGGTAGTCTTTACGATTCATTTACCGAGGTGAATCACTCCTTGTTTTCTCTTCTTCGATACTCTAGATCAATTTCGCCATAGCATGTGGATGCCCACTGGAAGGCCGAGCAAAGAAATAGAATTTTTGCTCTGTACTCAACCAGCAGTTACATCACTCCACGGCTGGGGCTACATAGTATATAAATAAATTAAAATAATAAAAAAAAATTATAATAATAGTATAATGCTTTTTGTCTTATATCATAATTTTCATAGTAATACCTATGTAGTAGATCGATATGCAATCATTTAAAATTTGTTATTGTTTAATGCGGGTTTTAACTAACCGTCAATGAAGGATTTAGCACTTGTGAGCGAAATTTAATTTTTCGATCGTTAAAATTGGTGTGAACCATTGGAGCCTAAATGAGCTTCCATTTTATTTGCTTGAGTCTCAACCGACGCAAAGATATTAGCAAAAACTTTGGAAGGAGGGGGGAGCTGTAGACATGGTTTCTATTTTCACTTCCATTTTGAATTTTTAGGTGAAATTGGTGTCAAACGTTAGAGCTTCGTTAGAGCCTTAATAAGCTTTATTCCCAACATTTTAATTTAATTTTTGTACTTTAAATTTTGTATTGACATTTTTGATGCTAGTTTATTTTTAATTTCACTGTATTTTTTAATTTTCAGTTATTTCAATTTTTATTAAACATACATAATCAGAAAATTTTAGTATCTTAAAATTTGATTTTAAATAAATTATGAGGTGGATTCGTAGTAGAAGCACCTAAATATTTTGATAAAAACATTTTAAAAAAAGAGTTATTGATCATTAATTTTCAGTCAAGCAATTATAAAATATTTTGTTTTTTTTACAGTTTTCTTTAAAAATACTTTTAATTTGCTTGCTTGTAGAATTTATTATTTAAATTGTTTTTTTATGACAGTTTTCTTTAAAAATACTTTTAATTTGCTTGCTTATTATGTAGAATTTATTGTTAGTGTTTATTGTATATTGTTTTTAACTATCTTGTCAAACGCTTTATTTTAATTTTGATAGTTAACAAGCATTTATTTAACACAACTATGTATTACCAAAAATGATTACATTAACATAAAGGCAAAATGTATAACATTTTTGCAGTTATAATATAGCAAATGGTTACTTTAATCTCATTGACGATTGCTAGCTTTCTACCAAAGTAAGGCAGGACCCCACTTGATTGTAAACGCCGCCCCGTCTTAATAAATTGTGACAAATTTGAATAATAAATTTACAGGTGTAGAATACAGGACAGTGGCGATACAGCATTAAATTGATTAGCATAAAAGTTGCATTTAGAGAAGGAACGACGGAATTTTAAAAAAATCTTCAAGTGGATCCAAATCTCCAAAAGATCTTTAATGATCATTAACTTAGCAGTGTGTCGAACCTATACCGGGTGCTGAATGAGTTAGGCGAACATAGGATATTAACGTGTACAAACTTATTTTTGCAAATTCCTGTTTCCCTAATTATTTTAGAGAAAAATTGAAAGATACAAATATAATGTAGAAATATAAACTACGAATGATAAGAGCATTAGATTTTATCTAGCTTTTACGTAAATGATCAAAAAATTCTTTTAAAATTGTTAAAATTTTTATTTATCAAAGTGGCCATGTATAAGTTTCCAAGGTAATATTCCATTTTATGAAATTTAATAAATTTAATAAAGTGCAAAACTGTCAACAACGTGCAATTGTTTTTTATTACTTATCAAAAATAATTACCTCGGAAACTTACATGGCAAGTTTGATAAATAAAAGTTTTAACAATTTCAAAAGAATTTTTTGACCATTTACGTAAAAGCTAGATAAAATCTAATGCTCTTATCATTCGTAGTTTATATTTCTAATTATATTTGTGTCTTTCAATTTTTCTCTAAAATAATTAGGAAAGCAGGAATTTGCAAAAATAAGTTTTTACATGTTAATATCCTATGTTCGCCTAACTCATTCAGCACCCGGTATACGTAATAACTAATAAGTATTAGTTATTTATATAATGTATTTTATTTAATTTTCATGATTTTCAATAACCTATGTCATATTACTTTTTGCTTGCGCTTTGATTAGTGGTGCGGTTAAACTGCATACTTCCGACACAATTTAAAATTTATGACTAGAACAACAAAATTACAATAAACCATTTATATGATGTAATATTTTAAAATAAATTAATGCGACGAATTTGTTAACATTAACTTAAATTTTGCATGCACCAAATAAAGTTACATAAACATCGACTTAAATTTAAAATATTTAATTAATGGGAAAAATTTAAGTCACCACTTCCGAATATATAAATCGTTCAACATCGTCAATGAACTCCATGGGTGTTGTGAGAAATGGATTATTGCTTTGTTCTCACCATTGCGATAAAACATGTACCCTACATTGGTAGGGTGTCAGACAGGTAGCCCGTACATCCCCACAGAGGGGTAAGACAGGAAGGCTGCACCTGTAATCTTTATTTGAATGAGAACTTCCGATTTGTGTTACAACTTCCTTCGTGATTATAGGTTCTTCTTATATGGGTTTTTGTAAACCACAAAATTATTTTGGTTTTTTTGGGGATATAAATTGTTTTAATAGTATTTCGGTATTAAATTAAACTATTACCTACCTTAAAAAGTCTCATGGTTCTTGTTTTCACTTACTAGTTTCCGTATTTCTGGAGAAATTTTTTCACAAATCCACACAAACAAAATTTTAAAACATTTTATGATGCCGAACTTTGGATGTATAACTTTAATATAAATCTGACAAAAATTGTTTCTCTTCTTAATATTTACAAATAATATAGTTATTTTAGGTAGGGAGAATATTATACAAACATAATTATAAATGTAGTCATAGTTAAAAAATTAATTAGTAAAGCAAATCAGTAGATGCTGCATAAAATTGTAGGTAGTACTACTACAGCGAGGTCAAAACTTTTTTAATCTTTTATCAAATTTTAGAATATTTTTAATCGGCTTGTTACGACTGACGGCCTCAAAGCAATTGAACAGATTAGAATACATAAGAAGAAAAGTGGCTTTAACTGATTGAATTTTAAAATCGCGCCATAGGCGATTTTTGCCTTTTAAAATGTGTGCCTTATGTATTCTATGGTCACTCTCACTTGAATTTATGACCGAATATCAACACCGCTCAAATTATTTGTGCGGTGGTTCGTTTTCCACGTGAAGCTGCAAGTCTTAAAAGCTTGAAGAGTCTTATTTTATCAGACCAAACAACTTTACAAAATGAAATGCTTGTCAAAGGTTCTGACTGCAGAATATGTAAACATAGCTATTATATTTAAGGTGATATTAAAATTAAGTTAGCACTTTCCTCTCTCAAATGAAAGGTTTTCCAAATAATTATTATTATTCTTCTAAAACCAAATACAGATGGTAATACTAATAACAACAATTTAGTGTATCAGCTGTTTCACATAACAGTACCACTTTATCAGTATTTTTCGACTATATGGTTATAATTTTGAATAGCATTGAATTATCGGAAACTGGAACGGTAAATGCATGAAGATAAACAGTACCAAATTTTTTTCAAATTTTTGAAAATAAGAAAACAGGACAGCTCTTTTTTTCATAAATAGATGTTCGTAGATTTTGGAAGAAAAATCATTATATATCTTGAAGGATTTCATGTTGAGAACTTGTTTGAAGTTGCAGAAGACTACATTTAAGCTTCTCTTGTCAATAAAACCACATTAGCCAATAAAATTCTCATCGGGGAAACCTTTATTTCAATTGGTTCCGGTGCTTGCTTTGTTGCGACTCCTGATTCTAATTCTATTGTTTTTGAACCAGACACATCATTAATAAATTGTTGTTAATTGTACTAATAATTGTTTCAACTCTAATGTAAACGTTTGCTATTTATAAAAAATTAAATTATATGGTACAATAGTAAATTGTTGCAATTATACTGTTGGGTCGCGATTTAATATGAAGTAATTAACAACGGGCGTTTTTTTGTAACTCGATATATTAATAAAGATAATACAGGTATACTTAAACGATAAGTGCTAATATATTGTCGTATTATTTTTTTATAGAAAAATGTAAAACTTTATTTTTTGATTAACTTTGTAAAATTTAAAAATATGTGTGACGCCTTTAATATAGAAAACTTGGGTGTGACTGGTTGAGTCGCTCGGTTGTGTTTCGTTTTCAATGGTCAAAAAGTGCAGAATTATAATAAAAATTTTAAGAGTTTAAAATATAAGGGTGATGAAAAAGTATTTTGTTTTCTTTTAGTTGAGGTTGTGTTAGAGAAGAAAATTGGAAGTTTTACACACAAATTGAAAAGTAAAATTGAAAATTTAAAATTTTTATAACTATTGAATCGCCTTTATAGTAGGTAATAATAACAATTCAACAAAAATTATAGTTAACGAATAGAAAGTTTCAATCTCGTTATAATCCGGTAAGGTGTTCTTTGATTTTATACTTTTTTTGTTTACTTTTTCAATATTGCGAATGACTAATTAATGAGTTTGTTACAACCTACTTTTAAGTTGTAAAAAGATTAAAATACTTTTTGCATTTATTTTTATTAGTCTTAGAAGTTTCTCAGAAAATTTAATATTAATATTTAATATAGAAAAAATATAGAATATTTAAATTTTAAATCCAATTTTTGAAATTTAAAAAAAAATTCAAAATAAGCAAAAAAAGAAAAATTTTGTACCAAAAACACTAAATGGGCAAAAACAATGCAAAATGGGCAAAAATTTCTGTTTAAATCGGGTCTGTCTGAAATACTTCCATTTAAAAAAGTGCATTTTGCCTAACTACCCTGCCTCTAGCTGATTAGTGTAGAAGTAAGCTAAGTGAAAGGGCAAAAGACCGGACTCAAAGCCAAAGGCCTTAGGTTTGATCCCCAACCCGGCTGCAAAATTTACCCGACTTTATTATGACCTTCTCCTCTCAGAAGGCAATGCCAAACCACTAAGAGTAATTTGCTAAGAGAAAGTTATACGTCACCAAATGCTAATTAGGGTAAAAGGATCGAGGGGAAGGATGAGCTAGAAAAACAAGCGGAAAACCGGACTTTAGGCCAAAGGCTTTAGGTTTGAACCCCAACCCGGATTCTGGATTTCTTCTGGAATGTAAGATAAGCTCATGCGCACTTAGGCCACCAATCGGGCTTATTGTACTACCTCCGGTTTCAGTTACACTCCAGTTCTGTCATTCTCCAATCCAGCTTTTGGATGAACTCTAAGATCCTGGCCATGTCGGGCCAGAAGTTTTCCAACACAGATCCTCTTGTTGAAGTTAACGCCGGACAGTAACAAAGTACATGTTCGGCTGTTTCCTCCTCTTCATTGCATCTACAACATATTGGGTCTTCTGCATGTCCCATCATGTGAAGATGTTTGTTTAGTCTGTAGTGTCCAGTTAGATCCCCAACCCGGTTACATTTATCCAACTTCAATATGACATTTTTCTCTTGGAAGGCAATAGCAAACCACCAAGAGTAATTTGCCAAAAGATCCATTTAATATTAAAATAGTAATATTTTTATTTATTTTTTTATATTAAAATAGGAGGTACCTACTAATATTAAGGAGATGTGAACTAAGTGGACGGGCTAAGGACCGGACTCTAGGCTAGAAGCCCTAGGTTTGATCCCCAACTCGGCTACATTTATCCGACTTTATTATGACCCTCTCCTCTCGGAAGGCAATGGCAAACCACCGAGAGTAATCTGGCAAGAAATCCATTTAATAATAACATATTAAATTGGTCACGACGCTTCTGTGAAGAAGCATACGAAGAAGAAGAAGACTAATATTAAATTGCTAGCCAACGTCAAAAAAAGATATGGCACTAAGAAGAAAAAGCTGATTAGTGTAGTAAAATCTTTATTCAAAAATCAAAAAATAAAAATTGTATGTCTTATGTTCGGGAACATAAGGCTTCACAGTATTCGTTGCTAAATTTAAAACTTGCCTCCTTTGTCGCCTTAACCGGAAACATCTAACACATACTTTCAGGATTAACAGCATAAATTACGTTCCACCCAAGAGAAGATCTAGAGGGTGAAGATAGAAGCAATCGCCTCCTCATTGAAAAAGTTAAACATTGTAAATAAAAGTAAAAGACAAAAATTACTGGAAGAAAGTATAGAGAGGGCTACCAATTTTTGTCCAAAGAACACATTTTCAACCTACGTCTTATAATAGAAAAATCACGAAAATTTAATAACTCATATCTGTTTTGTGGACTACCGAAAGGCTTTCGACAGTGTTAGATGGGACAGATTGTGGGAAGTATTGGAACTAATGGGTGTTCCGGAACATTTGATATATTTATTAAAAACATTATATGAGAACAACAAAGCTACAGTCAAAATAGGCAATCAAGTCTCGAATCCTTGCAAAATTGGAAAAAGAGTTAGACAGGGCTGTATAGCATCAGCAAACCTATATAACATTTACAGCGAGGTAAAAATGAGAAAGGTTCTTGAGAAGTAGGATGTCGGATTTACAATAAATGGTGTGAAAATAAGTAACCTGAGATTTGCTGATGACATGGCTCTCATTGGTAGTAGTGCCGAAGAACTAGCACAACTAATTACCACATCAGAATGCGAAAGTCGACAATGTGGACTACTCATTAATTATGAGAAAACAACGCAGAGTCACAAGTCGATGGCCAAGAGTCATAGGAAGAACTATTCAAGCTGGTTAGTCTCAGAGGGTCACGACGCTTCTGACAAGAAGCATACCATGAAGAAGAAGGCCAATTTTTATATTTTTATTTTTAATGTATGGAATTGCCTTTTTTTTTGAAAACTTGGTGTATCCGCCTCTGGTTCCAGAAAATCATACGATGTCTTTTGCCTACACGTATTAAAAGTTTTGATGGCTCAAAAAAGTTTTGATGGCTTAAATTTGTATCAGTTTCTTTGAACTTTCACTAACTCGATGTCTTTTAGCCCTATTTAGTGTAAAATCCAAGAGAAACTGTAAAGACTATAGAGTCTAATGAAGCTGAAGTACAATTTTGTCAGAATCGGGCTCAAAGTTACAGTAGCAGTCCCTTTTTACTTTTCAAGTCACAGCAAAGTTATGTCCTATTAGTTAAACTTAGAGTGTAGTTATATGATTAATATTAGCTAGACCATAAGTCCTAGATTTTGCCACTTAGTCTGCAAAATATTTCATAACTTTGACTAGAGCCTTAGATAAGGGGGGGGGTAATTTTTTACAAAAGCTAGACCAATGTCTAGCTACGACTTTGACTTTGACAAGTAGAACTATACATAGGTTTCATTGTATATAGGAACTGGAATGATGAGCATATTATTTGAAATCATGGTATCTTCGTCGCTTAGAGAATGTATGTGTTATGTTTCTATAAGCATATTTGAGCTACATCAAGATAGTACTTGACACCTTCAAATGGTGTTTCTGTTTCAAACAAAAACAAGACTGATCAAAAACACGACCCAACGATGATGTGACCATATTTTTTAACAGTAGTTTGGGTTTGGACAGTTTGGGTTTCACATCCTACTTGCATCCTACAATCTTTGAATGAAAATCCGTGTTTTCCAAATTAAGGTTTACAATTTTTCAGCAAGAAAACCAATATCTACCAAGAGATTAGCAAGTAATTCATGTGAACTTAGTGCTTGTTTGGATAAAGTAGTTAGGGTTATGCCTTGAAAAAGTTCCGAGAACCAAAATTTAGTAAGTTTTTTCTCAGTTCTGCTAACTAAACTGTTGAAACAAAATGCTGCTGTTGATGTGTACCTATAGTATTTCAAAAAATCAAAAGATATAAATGGGTCATTTTATGTAATCACTAAAATTGTGCATCATCTTACTCGGTCGCTATCGCTAAATAAATCTACAAAAGAAAATCAACCACATATTAATCAGACCGACACCTCAACTTGACTGTAAGAAAATAAACTAACGTCATTAATAAGAGGCAATAGCTCCATGCACAAAAGAGTTAGATTTTTCTTTAAACGGATGTTAAACTTGTAAGAGAAATTCCGTTAACATTTAGATCTACCATACAAGCAGTTTACCAAAATTTGGTATATGCCCATCGATTTCTTGCGTACTGAAAAAACAATTTTTTTTCTTAAAGATAAGATTATTTTGTCCTTCATATTAATAACCATGATAAATAAAAATATGTAGAAATAAATATGGCATTGTACCAAAATAATTACTTAATCTAAATATCTCAAATTTAAATCTTAAATTTTAAGAGAATTTAGCAAAATACATAATTTTTCAAATTTAGAATAAAGAAAGAACTCGCAGATAAAAATTGAAGAACGGGAGAAATTTTTTACAATGGTAAACTTTTTTGGATGCTTATTATATAGCGTAACTAATAGCACTTCATATTTACTCCAATAGACCACCCAAAAAAGTAAAAATAATCTCAAATATTTAATTTCCAAAAGCTTTTACACAAGAATCAACTTAAAAAGTTCTTTTTTGATCGTAATGCTACCCTAAAAACCCAGTGAGCTGTGTCACGAAAAGCACGCTCATCTTCTTACCTGAAATTTAATAATTATGAAACTTGATATAATTTTAGTGACATTTAAATTAATAGTCAAGATTTGAAAGGGTTCAATCAAGTATGGGTATTGAATTTGCATCATCGAAAGGGGTAAAAAGTGCAATCTCAGGTTGGCAGTATTAATCAGTTAAAAGTTTGATGCTTCCGATATTTTACGTCATTGTGAAGAACAAATGGATGAAATTGTATGTTTAGAAAGGATTTTTGGGTATTGTAATTTTACTTCTGCAAAATTCCCTAGGGTGGTAGTGTGGTCCTGTTGGGTTGCTATTTTTGCTTTTACAGTTAGGTAAATTACGAGAAAATGATTACCAACGTGATTTTCAAATCTACAGTGGCGTAATTTGAAATCTTTTTAAAAATATTTCG
This sequence comes from Rhagonycha fulva, assembly GCA_905340355.1. Classification (NCBI taxonomy): domain Eukaryota; kingdom Metazoa; phylum Arthropoda; class Insecta; order Coleoptera; family Cantharidae; genus Rhagonycha; species Rhagonycha fulva. Next base: position 11,541,698 of record HG996559.1, read on the forward strand.
TACCTACACAAAAACATGTTGAGTGTGGCCCACTTACCGTGAAGCGTTCCCATGCATGTAGGGATGGACGAGCACCGCACAGACTGTGATATGGATATGCAATGGCGATCAAGCATCACTAAAATTTTTTTTACTTACTTTAATATTATTGATAAATTTGCGTTATGTACGCCAAAAGAATTAATTTGATGTTCTTTGTCACTTTTTGAGACGGGTTTAACAAAAGAAATAAGTAGCGGGACTTTTTTCATAACTTGTTCTTGGATGGTCTCGCCTTCACCGCCCAAGATTACTTTACTGAGAGGTTCAATAAAAGCATGTAACAGTTCTTCAACAAGTTTTTATAAACACTACCTGCAAATTTTTACTTGATTCTAAAACTTGCCATTCCGGTATTGGTATTTTTTTTTAAAAACTTTTTTATTGTACTGAGCGGCCTATAATGGAAATAAATTATAATCTAAATTAATTGAGTGATAATAATTTTATGGCTTTATCTTCTTTAAAATTAATATCAAACTTGCAAGTGGTTATTGGATTTAAAAAATTAATGGACGTTAAAAGTTTGTCGGTTTTTGTGAAGAGATCTGTTTAAGCAAATTTCCGGTGGCATTGGTTCTTTTAAACAGAAGTGGATGGATAAATTAGAACCGTATCGTCGTTTTGTGTTGACATTATGATGGTCTAAATAAATATTAATATGTAAAATTATGGTTATTACCACATCTGTTTCGTTCATTAGATCATTATCAGGATATACGATGAAGTAATTCATGTAAAACCAGGAATAATTAAAGAGCTGCATTATGAAACTCATTAGTTTTTTCCTTTTTTTCGATCTCATAGTGAAACAGTAAATTTGGCGAGTTTTAATTTGCTACTTTTTGTATTTTTTCCAAAGTTTATTTTTATATCTACTGTTAATTTAAATTTTTTTTTTTGCATTATAAATAAGAAATAAAAACCATTTTTTTAATAAAACGATAATTTAAAAATTTAAAGAATATATTTTTATTTGTAAATATGAAATAATGATAAGTAATTTTTCTTAATAAAATGGTAAAACAGGAAATGTGCCGAAAAATTCTAAACATTACTAATGCTATGTCAACCAAAGTGCTGATAATTCAAAAATTTGTTGCTATAAGATTGATAGCAAATTTTTTTACAGAATACAGTAAAGCAGTAATACCAAAATAAACAGCAAATTTTATATCAAAAAAATTTGGTAAACAGTAACTTAAAAATAATGTAGTATAATTTGTTAATTTTATTTGACAAGCGACAAAGAAAATCGCCGAAAACAAACAAAGCTGCAATTCAAAAATTTTCAAATAATTCTAATTATTTACAAATAATAAAAAGTAATTTTCTTATTAAAGAAAACAAAAAATGCAAACATTGCGCATTTTATTTTTAGCAAATTTGTGGCAATATAAACAAAAACAAAAACAGAAAGAAGAAGACAAGTACACAAAGATAGCTGCATGATTTCGACCGTGGGAACTTTTCGACTGTGAAGTTATTTTACCCTGTCCAAGAAGGGTGAGCTGGCCATGCGGCTTTTGTGGCGGAGGGGAATTTTATAATGTTCCCACGCTGTATCGGAATGTCGCTCCAACATTAAACACCGATCTGCTGATCACTAACACTTCTGACCTTACAACGGGGTAGTTCGGATCAACAACATTTTTGATTTTGTTTACTATCGGTTTTTTGAAATAAGTGCAGTGTTTGACGAAGTTTTAAAAATAAGTGACAGCCAAAACATCACGTGCGCTTTTATCGGATTTATTATTTTCATTGGTGAGTTGGAAGATATTTTTTTGAATATTTTTAACCCAATTATAAGATGTAACTGTTAACTTGACGTCAACACTAATTACCTAGTAATCCGACTTTTGCAAAATTTAAAAATTGTTATTGACGTAATCGCAGATCAAAAAAAACTAAAATCGCTTTTTAATTCTGTCGGCTTTTTGCTTTTAGTCTGAGCATTAGCATAAAGTTTGTGACAGGTAAGAAATTCTTATGGTTTAAACGCCTTCTTTTATTTCTAGAGGCTCGTTGAAAGAACCATCCTCATGCCAATTAGCGAAGACGAATATGATAGTTGTCCTAAATACGAGGCTTCTACCACTATGTCGAAAGCTGAACTTCGGAAGGTCAGTAGATAGTTTGATTTTGCAATTGTACGAGAGACTCACCTTTTTTGTTTTAGACCCACAAACCAATTATGGAGAAACGACGAAGAGCCAGGATAAATCACTGCCTGAACGAAATTAAAACCTTAATTTTGGATGCACTAAAAAAAGACGTAAGTACTTCCTTACATAAACTAAATTGAAATTACGAATTACGATCAAGTGGTTGATATCGAAACCTGTTTTACAGCCAGCCAGACATTCCAAACTTGAGAAGGCGGACATTCTAGAAATGGCGGTGAAACATCTTCAAAACGTACAACGCCAACAGTTAGCCTTGGCAATGGCATCAGATCCTTCTGTTCTTAGAAAATTTAAAGCAGGTTTCAACGAATGCGCGGAGGAAGTTAAAAGATACGTAGGCAATCTCGAAGGCTTAGACACGGGCGTTCAACAAAGAATATCTTCACATTTATCAAAGTGCATCAACGGAATCGAACAGATAGTTCATTTAAATTTCCCAGGATTTGGAGGAATTCCATTTTTAACCACAACATCTAACATCTTCTCTTCGAAATCGAACGAATCGTCCGAATCTTTGGGGGATCAAAACAACAATCCAAGCGTTCAAATACCCCACAGTGTACAATTAATTCCAAGTCGTTTACCTACAGGAGAGCTCGCGCTTTTGCTACCAAATTCAAACAACCTGCCCTACTTTTCGTCGGTTACATCTACTTCGCAGTTGAATCAAAAAACTCAAACTCCTTTTCAAGACAACAAGCGTTCCAGTGCTTTCGTTGCTGTCGTTCCGTCATCTTTAAATTCGGTACCAAACGAAAACAGTCCTTCCAAAACGCAACCTAAGATTTTGAGCCCACCGCAAAGTCCTACGTCAAGTTCATCAAGTATGCGTTATGATCAAGACCCAGAGGTTCACATTCCAAATACTAGAAAAACGCCATCACCACATGGATTCCGTCCCGTATATCCTTCACGAATCCAACTCAACACTCTGTATAACCAAACTTCCAGTTTGCTACCAGAACCACCTTCAATAGTAACTTCAACATCCGCCGCCACAGATACAGACTCTTCCACCAAGAAATCCGTCATCCAAACGGAAGTAAAAAGCATACGGTTTCCCATCCAAAAAATGGTAGAACCTTTAAGCATAATTACAAATCAATCTGAACGTTACAAGCAGGCCCAAGTATTAGACGAAACCGCAAACTATGAAGAAAATATTCAACGAGGAGTTAAGAGAAAATACAATTATTCTCAATCCGGATTACTGACAATTGCGTCACCCAGTAACAAAATTATGAAAATGTCGCATGAAAGTGGCGTCGTAGATTACAGAACGGTAAAAAGTGAAACCAATAAAGTTGCGGAAGCGAGTTTTCCTCATATTGTTCCGGCAAAAAATCTGGATCTTGCACCTGCTGTAATGGGCAAAACGGAAAACCAAACAGTTAGTGCGCTATATCAAAGGGATTATCAGTATCCCTCGAGTTCACGCGATGCAGATAAGCAACCTGCCGAATCGAATACAGATATGTGGAGACCTTGGTGATGATACTTTGTTGATTCTCATTTTTGTGATATTACCGAAACGGTATTGATTTTGGAAAGTTAACTAATGTACATACAGACTGATTTAAGAATATTGTAAATATAAATTATTAAGGCTCAAAACTATTTGTTGTAGAATAGACAAGCAAAATTATATTTTTTATAAAAATCTCAAATAACCAGTTTTATTATCGCTTTTTTGTACTTGTTATACGCCACTTATTTCACTAATTTTTTCGAAAAACTAAAAGTGGTAAACAATGTAAGTATCAAGCAAATTTTTACATGTTGTTTTTAAGTTTATATTAATAAATTGCAAAATAAGTAACCCCATTTTCAACATGTAATCAAATTCTTTTCGATTTTTACTTGCAGTAAACTTTTCAGAAACCGATCGGGTTCTGAAAAGTTTCTAGTAATCTATACCTACTGTTCATAATTTTTAAATTTTATGGATTATGGGTTGGGTTTTTTGAAAAAGTTTACTGGTCTAAAGTTCTAACCCGTTAAATCAGTTTTGGGGTCTAGTTTATTAACCAGAACTGTAAGATATTATATTTATTAAAGAAAACTCCACGAAATTTGATAAATAACATTGAAATTAAGGGATGGTAAAATGCTGAATATCAATTAGTTAGTTAATAATTCATTTTTAAGTTTGAAATTTTTGCACGAAAAGCGTCCATAATGACCATTCTGTCGCCGATCCGTTTAGATTTATTCAACATTTACATCAAATTAAAATAACTGTTTACTTTAGGGGCTCACTTGGTTTAAATTTACCTAAAATATGACCCCGTTACTAGTAGCACTTTTTCCCGAGTTGGATGAGCCCTAGGGATATTCTTAATTAGTATAGGGTTAGTCAAAACGGTTCGGAGCGGAGAGGGCGTATATTCGATTTTGACAAAGCAACTACATCCGATCTCGGATCCACACTAAAATTTTCTCTGGATACATAAATTTCGATGGAAAATGATGTATTGAATGATTTTTACAAAAAACTTATGAGAAAAAAGAAAACTTATTAAAAAAACTTATGGCTGCCCTTCTAGCGGCCCTAATCAATTGCCATTAAATGCTATTTCATGTAAAATTTGCGTTTTTTTCGAAATATAAGCTTTTTGTAATTATTGTTTTTTGTTTTATCATTGCTTTCTGGATCGTTTTCTATAATTCTTTCTGTCAGAAATTTTTGAAATTGGAGTTCTGGCTAATGAACTACTCATTTTGCTGTACATGTATAAGTTAGTTAAAGATAAAGCAAACATCCTAGAAGGCTAAAATTTTGTTTAAAGCTTTACTTACATTTTCATCTGCTAATTTTTTTTAAATTAAACGGGACCACGTTACACTTGAAAGGATCGAGTTAGCCAGTTTGTGGAATAACTTCCAAAAAGAAGAAGTTTGAAGTCTGAGTTGATTCAAAAAATCAGTTCCATAGAGCTTACTATTCCAACCGCTCAGACTGAAAATAATACTCCCCACCCCTATTGCAAAAAAATTTCAATAACCTTAAAAACATCCGCAACATCCATACCATGTAATGCACCAATTGATTAACTAAATCTGATGCTGGGAATTAACGCTCTAATCTGTCTGGAGTTGGAGTGCTGAAACTTTCTTACCTTCCGCCTAGAGAGTGTTGTTTATCTTAGGTTGGTTTGTCTGTAAATTTTACCCATAAAGTATTTCTGAATACAATTTAGAAATTCACTTTTAAGAATCTTGCCGAAATATTTTCTGTAGCTTTTGAATATGAACATCACTTTATGAATATTTGGTCATACTCGTTTTAAACAAAAATTCAAAATTTTTAGACAAAAAATAGACAATAAATTTTGACCACGATGATGCTAAAGTGCAAAAACAAAAGTTGGTCGGGTCCATTTACAAGACAGCACCCAAATGTTCTTCCTCCACAACCCACTGAGCACAAAGTGGTCAAATTGTAGCCTGGATTTCACTTGCTCTAAATTTTTAAAAATTTTCAAAGTTCATAACTTTCTTTATATCTACCGATCAAAATTGGTTTAAGGGAAAAATTCAAAATTGGAAAGAAAATAACTTTTTTTTAACATTGCATCGGTTGAGGCTTAAACGAAATAATAAGAGCTCAAGCGTTTATTAAAAAATTTGACTAGGGAGGGAGGAGGATCGTTTTTATAGTCATCAACAAAAGATTTTGCAAATAACTTTGTAAAGACAGAGTTGCAAACAAAAATAATTGAAGCTCAAGCGAAGTTTAAACTTTGGTCAAAAATTTTACGTAGAAGAGAACGGCAAAATGCACTTCGATATGAAAACATTTCCTTATACAATCATAGCAACGAAAGCTCGAGTAGTTATGACTTCCAAATTTTTCATTAATAACTCGAAAACGCTATATTATATGCTCAAGGATGCCAAAGAAACAACGCAGTGGCTATTTAAGGCAAACAGGGTTGACCCTAGCCAAAAGTAGAAGAAGAACTCGAAAACGGTGAAAGACATTTAAAACATTGACAAAATATTTAAATTCTTACGGTGAACACTTTGAATTTTTCAAAATTTTTAATACCTTCCACTACAGTTTTTGTGTTTGTAAAGAAATTACAAAATATCTACATAAATTAAAGAATTGCCATTTTTTCCAACATACCAACGGGTAAAATGACATACTAGGTACTTAACTATATTTTCAAAACTACTCATTTTAATTTTATGTAAAACAGATTTTGTTTTTTTTATACTTTGATTACTCTTTTAGGTAGTATTTAGGTAATAATAATAATTTAGTAAAGAAAAATTATTATTTCATTAATAATTTAGATTACCAAAGCTTATCCACTTATGTGGTAAAACAAATATGATGTGTCATTTTTGGCCAGTTTTCACTTTTATGGCAGGTAAGCTTAGTCCAGCATAGTTTTATAATCCAAAATTTGAAAGAAAAATTCTTTCGAACAAAAATTTTTGTACATAGGTAGTCGGACATGGTAAATAAAACACAGGTAATCAACCTGTAGACTAAAACAACCCCCCGCGGTGAGGATCTATTAAATTGATTAAGAAGAAGAGCTTTTTGTTGGGTCTCCACGTCCTCGCAATCTAAAATTTCATAAAATATGCGTGTTTGAAAATAATATTATTGTAACAGTTAAAAAAAAGGTAACATAATTATGAAATTAAATATCTATTCTAATTATCGGTTGCCAAAAAACTTATTTTTCTGGAACTGTAGGTCTCAACAATTGAGCAACTTGAAAATGATTTATGTTTATGTGGTCATCAAATAAGAATTTCAAGTCACTAGACTTAATTTTGTTTCCGAAGAATAGACCTGAAAACGATTCGTTCCTTGATATAGCCGACTGACTACTCCGCCTCCGCCCAATTTTTAATGTGAAAACGAGGGTTAATCCAAAACGTCCGTTTTCTTTTATATGTTAATAGGTGGCAATGGAAAGGTTTCATAAGTGCGACATACATGATTTAGCATAAAAGCTAACGATTTCAGGTAGAATGTGAATGAAAATATGACCCTTGAAATTATAATTGACCTACCCGAGGAGAACCAAACTGGTCCGACACACGCCTGAATTTACCGATCCGTAAAATATTTTTGTGAATGGGAATTTTTATTCAAAATAACCGTGCGTAAGTTAAAAAAAATAAAAATTATTACTTGATTTGTGAAAGTGATGGGTTCATTTTCAGGTTTTGAATTCGGATTAAAGTTGTAAATGAATTAAATTTTTTTACGAGTTGCTAAAGAAGTTTAATTTGCTATTTTTTTTCCAGTCAAATCTGATTTATGGGATGAGATTTAAATTTCGCACAAAAATTAACACTTATAATTTCGGTTGAAATTTTTATTAATAAAAAACTAATACCGATATAAAAAATCGAAATTAGAAAAATTTTGGGAAGTTACGATTTTCAAATTTTTTATATGGGTTCTGGAGTTCGAAAGTTGACAGAAGCACAGAAGAAATTTCTAAAAAACTTTTTGGAGTTTATTCATTTTATATTCTGTATTGAATTCCTGATTTAAAAGCAAAGAAGATGGTGAAAATGGAGGATAGGAATACATGAGAACAATGGTAAAATAGTACTATCATTTTATTCAACAAAATGTTTGTGTTTTTTAAACAAAGGATGTTTAATCAATTTTTACTATAATTTTATATCGAATTACAGAAACTTTTTGAAAGTTTTGAAACTAATTTCAAATTTAGTGGAAGTTTTTGGAATGATAAAGTTTTGTTTGGAGCAAATTTAGAAGAAATATCAAGAAGAAACTCAAAAAATAACGCAAAATCCTCAGATTATCTGGATTATTTTGAAATTACCGGTAATACATTGGATTATCAAAATCTTCTTGAATAATTAAACTGGGATTGGAATTAATTGCTTGAGTTATGTATAATTGATTTTTATTTGGTTCAGCAGAAAAAATTTCCAACCCCTAATTTAAATGATCTTATTTAGTTACACCGTTTTTACACTGCACTGCCATCTTTTGATGAGTAGGATATTCTACAAATTCTTTGTTGCGGGCGTAAAAATTCTACTTTATCACAGCTTTGAAAATTACAACATTTCACGGTAGATGGTAGTTAAAAGTTAATTTTATAATAACAGTAACCGTTAATGTGTCCATGTTTTGCAGCATTTGAAATTTAACTACTCTTCTGTAAAAACTACCAATGGAACAGGTAAATTTAATTCTTTAAAAATAATTCTCAGATTTAATTTTTTAGTTCATAACCGTAAAAAATACTTAAAAATTCATAATGTAGTTAATATTCGTCCAATAATTTGGTTAGTTTTCAAATAGCATTTATCTACTTTCGCCAGATGCCAGCACATAGTTGAAATATGTGGCTTTCCAAATTTAAAATATAAGTTTTTATAATTTTTTTAATATTCTAACATTTTTTAAATAAATTAGAAAATTTTTTGTCAATACAATACATTTTTATTAATCTGGACGTGCGTTAACTTGGTCACTTCAGTAATTCGGACGCTATTATACGACCCAGACGTTTTAGTACTTTTTGATTCTACAATTCGGACACACGTAAAAATTTTTTTACCTAATAATGTTAATTATAATAGGTGAGGGTTTAAATATTAAATTTAAAAATTTGCGTATCATTTAAAATTGGGGCTCAATAGGGTTAAAAATGGTAATAGTAATATGAAAGTTTTTTAATGGCTTTTGGTATAAGTTTAGCGCCGTCTAGCCCCACCCCCCTCAAGCTTTTATGTAGAATTGCATGCAGATTTCTTTTAGTACATGATTAACCAGATAACGGAGATAAGCGATATGTTCCGCAAATGTCACGTAGAGTTCCCACAACCTAACAATAAGTTGAATCAGCGGTCATAATACGCAGATACAAAAATTTGTCTGGTTGAGTTCCTCTTTGTATTTGAGGGATATTAATTTGAAGCGTTAATAAGTTCAGAAGTAAATGAAATGAATTAAATTTGAATCAAGTAAGTCGCAGATACTGACCACACTGGAAAGCACATCATCGGACGCATCCTACACGAAAGGTAAAACCGACACACGGGCACTAAAAGACGGTAATATACTGCTGAAAAATTTCTTCCCCAATATATATTCAGTGTATCTTCTTGAGGAGAACTGATCTTGGTTCGCGGTGAACCATTATAAACTCTGTTTTTTTACTAAACCTGCTGTGAGCATTTACGTCAAGCACACGCACCGTCAACACAATTGAGCAACCGGAAGAAGTCTAACATGAAATATTGAAACGTTACAATCGATTATTTCCTAAATTAATCGATATTGGCATTCATCTTTACCTTACACGCTTTTTTTTAAAGTTATCTATCACATTTCGTCGAGATTTTGTAAATAACTATGATATCTTCAGTGTCAGGTTATCTTACTCGAATCCAATCCATTACAATGATCTTTTTTTGCTGTATGTGTTTTCAAATATATTTTTAGAATCCGTACAATTTGTTAATCCAAACGGGAAGCAAATTTTATGTTCGGTTTAGCAAAGCTGTACCGTCTTGAAGAATTACAATAAAGTTGTTCTAAAATTAAATTTTGAGCAAAAAGTATATTGTCGTAGTTCAAAATGCCGGAGGATAATGAGCCTAAAAATCGAACACAAATACGATGTGTTATTTATTTGAACTTTTACAGCCGTATTTATAGTCAGGCGTGTATCTACCGTGTATCTAACCTACCCTTACATGCGTATAACTACACGCGTGTAACGCTTGTGTAAACTTTATAGACGTATCACTTATCTTTATAGACGCCGTGTAACTTCCACGCTTGTGCAACTTGTCTATAACTACAGATTTTGTCATGTAATTTTTACACGCTCTACTATACGCGTGTAAACGTTTATAAATACGACTGTAAAGGTTTAAATTTTATTTAGTTTATTTTACAAATTTGCTTTATTATTAGAGTTACCTAAAGGTGTATCTTGTTATTTTTCATGAATATGTACTGCAAAGCCACTGACGCATGACGTTCAATAAAATGTATGGCCATGCAAATTGTTCAAAAAAGTCAAATAAAATTCTTCTTCTTCTTTAACTTTACTTTAGATCTGTTGATCTGTTTATTTCCAACAACTACGTCGTTTCCTTCGCAGTGCTAGATCTGTGAGCATATAAATTGTTTAACGTCCGATAGGTAGTTTGAGTTTGCTAGACTTGTCTCCAGATGAGCCTGTAATCCTGGTATTTATGTCAATGATGACAATTCATTAACCCAGGAGGACCACCAGCTTAATGTGCCTTCCGAAGCACGGAGACGAGTCATAAGAAAGTTGCCCTTCTCTGGATTTGAACCCGGTACCTCGCAGTAGCAGTTGATCGCGTTACCTACAAGGCAAATGACCGTCTCTAGGTCAAATAAAATTAAAATACGATAAGGCACGTTGTGTATTTTTGTAATGTATAATTTTCTAATGTGTAAAATAAGTGCCACGGTCTAAGTGCCAAAGAGCAGTGTGGTGTTAAGCATATCTATTTCTAGTCGCGTCACATACACTGCTGGGAAGTCGGGGGCAGTACAATCTACGGGGCCGATTTAGAGGGCTAAGTGCATGTAAGCTTATCTTGCTTTCCGCAATAAATGGACCATCCGAAAGTGCAATAGTTATGTAAGAAAGTTTAAAAATACACGATGGTCAAAAATAATAATCAAGTTAGTAGTTGAAATGTCAAATTTTAGCCGAAATTGAAGTTTAGAGAGCTTAAAAACTTTGTGATACCAACTTGAGAAGGTGAATAAAACGGTTATGGGCTTTTTTTTGTGCTACAGCGGAGCGAGAAGCTAGACTTGGGAGGCATTCCGCCAAGTTTCATTATAAATGCTTGTTTTTTGTGAGTCAAGAGCTGAAATTAATGAGGTACAGCCAGATTGTAGCCAGAAGAAAGTATAATTGAATAAAATCACATGTCATTATTTAAATTTAAAAAAGGAGTTTTATTTGAGTAGGTATGATAAAACAGGATCACAAATTAATCAACAACAGTTTACATGCAATAAAGAAGAACCACTGAGCTAGCTAATAAAATAAAACATCTACTTTTTGACCTCAGTTATTCCCAATATTTAAAAAAAATAGGAATTTCAAGCTTATGAGGGTAATGCGCATGATTGCGTTTTCCCGCTTAAGCCAGGAAAGAATCGGTAGTGGCGAAGTAAGGCGGCGGTACAACCATTATATAGCAAAATAATATCAAGTGATGGTGCCATTCTGGTGATACTATTAAATCCGTAATTAACTTCTGTTGGATTTTTACGTCTCCCTCTTATATGTAAAATCAATTGAACAGTGTACAGACCCCAATATCTCCTTTCAGACTATGCCATTGCAGAATTTTTATTTTTTATTCTGAAAGCCCACTACAACTACCTACTTATATGAAATTTTTAGAACCTGAAAGGATCAATTTATTTGGATACCAAAAAAATATGTAGAGAAGCTGGAATATTCTTAAACGTAGAATACGATTCTTCAGCATTAGACGTAATTGCGGAATTAGTATGGAAAAAACTTCAAATGTTTGGAGAAGACATGGAAGCATTTCAAAAGTATGTTGAAGTTTATTTTCTTTTTTCGGTGATTTACTCAACTTTTCATTTTATTCTATCTTGTGTTTTGAAAGATATTTTATTTAAAATTTATTTTTATTACAGTTCACTCACAAGGGGACACAACAGTGAGTATGTCGCCAATCAAAATCCCAATTTTTTTGGTGATTCTAGGAGCTAAAATAATTATCACTTTCTCGATTTTTAGTCCAATGGGCTTTAGTTACTGAGTTATGAATTTTTGTAAATCTACGTTTCACCATAAGATTACATTGTTAATTTAGATTTTATTTAAAATTTTAAATTAGATTTATTTTAAATAGATTTTTATTTTTTTAAATAGAATTAATAGATTTAAATAGAATTTAAAATGTTAAATTAGATTGTTAAAGCAATCCAAGCCATGTTAAAACAATCCAAACCATGTAATCTTATGGTAAAGCGTAGATTTTCAAAAATTCATAACTCAGTAACTAAAGCCCATTGGACTAAAAATCAAGAAAGTGATAATTATTTTAGCTCCTAGAATCACCAAAATAATTGGGATTTTGATTGGCGACATACTCACTATTGTGTCCCCTTGTCAGATAATTTGAATGAGAAACAATAAATTTGTTGTTAATATTAAATTACAGTGGGGCCCGCTTAATGTGATCACATTGGGACTTGAGGTTTTTGATAACAATAACCGAATGATAACAATAAAAGGAAACATTTTTTATTGGTTATTTATTAGTATGTAGTACATCTACAAAAATTAATTAATAATAGTCGCTCATTGTGAAGTTTTCAAGTAAGACTGAATCTTACAACACACATTAACAGCAAACTATCGTCCATTTATGTATTTAAACGACGAATTGATAATAAACATAAATATATAATGTGATATTACATGTGTGACGTTGATTTTCTTGCTAACACCTGACTTTATATTATGTGGGTGGTATGCACAATATAAAAAAAGTGCTTGTAACTGAAAATCAACTCCTTTGCTTGTGGGAGAAAATAATCTTAAGAATAATATGATAACATTAACCGAATTATGATAACTATAAGCAATGTTTTTTGTGTGTAATAATCTGTCCGTTCCGTTCCTGGCAAAAGTGATAACAATATCCGAATGATAACATTAACCGCGATCACATTAAGCGGGCCCCACTGTATTATATATTTTTGATAATAAATTTTGCATTTCTCTTAGAGTGAAAAATTTTTGAGTTTCTTAAAGTTAATTATATGCGGGGTTATCCATTATATTTTAAAATAACATTTTTTTATACTTTTGAGTTGAAATAAGTTTACAAATATTATTATTATTATGAATTCAACTTTAACTGTCCGAAAATTTTAGGCACGCTAAACGTTTAACCATAACACCAGATGATGTGAAGTTATTGGTCCGTAAAAGTGATTCACTTGTAAGTTTTGAACAAATTCTTTAAAATAATTAGAATTTCGGTATGATTATTATTTTTTTCTTTACAGAAAGATTTGGTGAACGAAGTATCAAGAGGACACGAAAAAGATAAAGCCGAAGCAAAATCTGGAAAAAGAAAACGAAAAACCACATAAACGTTGTTTAGTGTTTTCTTGTGTTTAAATAAAATTATTTTTTTTTAATATTTTTTGGTTTGTACAGAAAAATTATCAGTAGGTAGTGAGTGCCTGGAACCTTAAAATGAAAATCCTGGTTCCATGAAAACTGATTTAACCTCGCAGTAGTTTTATCATCATTTTTTCCCACAGATATTTTTGTTTCCATTATTAAATTTAATTATTCATCACCTGTTTACCTGTTTTAGTAAAGAAGATTGAATGACTAATATAATTATACACAATTTTAAACAGCCATTAATAAAGCAAAATAATGGACAGAAAGATGTCTAGTCTATGAATCATATTAGCAATATTTTATAGAAAATTGAAATAAAATTAAAAATTGATACCGCTGATGATTTTTTTCGACAATGTTGTAAGATCACATACTAAATTTTATTTCTTGAATTCCACTCGGATAAAAATTTTGATTGTTAGGGGGTGAGTTGATTTATATTTTCTTATATCAATATTGGTTTGAGAAAATAAGCGTAAATTTGAAAATAATACCTGAATATCACCGAAACCTATCACTTATTTAGGTTAATTTAACATCTGACGGCACTCCTGATGGGTATACTTTTCTGCGAGATAGATGAAGTGACCAATAAGCACATATTATTTACAGGCAGTTTATCCGAGAAAATTTAAAACTTTGATACAGAATCGTTAATTTTATTGAAAGCGTTATGTAGGCAGGCAGCATCGATAATTAATTAATTTAAGTTTACTAACAATTTTAACTGCATCGTTGTTATTCTATTGTTTTTTTTGTAAAAGCCAATTTCACTGCAATATATAAAATTAAAAACAAACCACATTTTTAATCAACTCGATAATTTAGTTTTTACCGCAAATTCATATTAAAATAGTACAAACATTGATGAAACGTCATTTCAAAACCGCATAACAGAATAATAATTTGTGAAATTCGCTTATAAGAGTATTTTTTAATAAACAATTCAATTAATTTGACATATTAATTTATTTTCATTATTTTAACCGAAAATGAATCGGTTACTGTAATTTACTAACAGGAGAAGAAGAAATTCAATGCACATTGTGCGTTAAAAGTTAAAATGGATATACGGGTTCTCCATAATCATTTAAATTTTAAAAATTATCCCTTCAACTTTTAATGAAAATCAATTAAAATTTTTATTAAAAGTTATGCAGTAGTATGTGTGATAATAATTTAACAGCTGAGAGGACAAATGACCTAAATAATTACCTTCCTATTTGGAAGCCGTTACTTTATATCTATACGGATATCATCTGTTATGTACCTATCCACCACTGACTTACAGGAATGGGTTAACGAGATTCCTGCTACCGACCACTCATTTATTCTAAAAAGTAAAATAAAATAACCTAAGCTCTTACGTTTTCAAACCCATCAGAGTTTGATTTATTTGTTAAACTGAGCTTCTTTTAAATAAATTTGTGGCCAGTGAGTGAGCGTTTGGTAGCCGGAATCTTGTTAATCTATTTATGCACGTCAGTGGAGGATACAACGGATAAGGTCCGTACAGACATAGCGAGTAATACAGAACTTTAGTTTAATTAAGCGTTAATATATGATTAACAAAATTTGGTCGCTTTCGGCTTAGTGGAGAAATGCAATTAAACCACAGGTATTTGATAGCCGGCGACAGTTTCTTCAATCAGATTGTTTTTTTCAAAATTTTTTAAATGTTACTTCGTTATTGGGCAAATCAAATGACAAAACATTATCTGCATATAAGTATTTTTTTCTGTTCCCAGCAATGTGCCTCCAAAAATAGCATCCGAGTATCTTGCATCAGTTTAATTGTAATCAGATTGTAAATTCTACTGCATCAATGATCGTTCGCTTGTGAATGAAGAATCCTACTGGAATCGAATTGCATCTCATTTACATTATTGCAGTTAAGTTGTAAATTAAATTACATCAAAAGTCACGATTAAGTTCGAAAAATTTAAAAATAGAAATTTTCTTTCGATTTTGATTACAAGGTCGACTTTGGTGCTTTGAGTTGTAATTATTCCCAAGTAGCACATTTGAAAATTTTTAGTAAATGTTACCTACACTTGTAAATTTTACGTAATTTTTACATAATTTTCTGACCTATAAGTAAGTTTTGGTATTTTTTTAGGTAAACATAACTTTAGAAGCTTATTTGACTTAGTAGTCAATATAAAAGTAAAGCTGACGTAATTTTATTTTTATTTTTCGACTTCATAGGTTATTTTACTAGAAAGTAATTTTTGGTTAATTTTTTAGTGAAAATTTACTTAATAATTTACCTAATATGTACTTTCTGGTAAAATTTACCTTTACGTAAAAATGTAGGTAAATTTTACCGAAAATTTAACTTAAACTTGACCTAATAGTAACTTTTACCCTTTGGTATAATATAAGTAAAATGTGCTGTTGGTCGCTTATTGTTAATTTGTTAACTTGCAGGTAAATTACGAAGCAAATTTTACTTGTAAGTAAAAAAAGTTACTTGACCGCCATTAATTTTAATAAAAATTTTTTGTGATCTCGTAGAAAATATTTATAAATAGTAAAACTATTGTTTTTTCTAAATATAAATTATGAAATTAAGTAATAAAAAAATTATTTAAGTAATATTATAAAGAATTTAAATTGTAATGTTCATTTTCGTGTATTAAAGCAACCGAAAAAGTACCTAGTACATTATTTAAAAATTGATAAAAATTGTTTTCAAAAACTTTCAATTTATCGAGGCGCATTCTAATTTTTCGAAGTAAAACTAATACTTTTATCAATAAACTTAGTTGCACTTTGAATTTTTCGAATTTACTTAATTTGTAATTAACAATATACAGGTAGTTGGTGCAGTGGTTAGGGAGTGGAGCTGTAATCTGAAGGTCTTAGGTTCAAATCCTGATCACTCCCAAATTTTTCTGTGCCGTTTATATTCCAGTTGCAGTATTCGAAAAGTCCTCCATAGATGTATAGATGTCGTTCAAGGAGTCGTCATGATGTCGTGTTTATATCGGTAAAATGCTTACGGATTGAAAATTGTTTCGTTGTATAATTTAATGTATGATAAGTTGTAAAAAAGTTTATCCGTAAATATAAATAAATAAATATTACATTATTAAAAATGTTAATTCAATGTTAAATGGTTGAAAACATAAACTTTCTTAGTTGATCATTTTTTATTTTTATACTTATTAAACAGGTAAAATGTTGGTAAACTTTAGTCAAATTTACCTAAATTTTACGTAAAATTTACTTTCTGAAAGTTATATTTACTAATAGGTAATTGACTTGTTAGTCAAATTTACTTAAAATTACTTAAATTCTACTCGAATATTACGTAAATTTTTTCTCCACTTGGTAAATTTTACGTAAAATTTACTTAAACTTTAAGTCAAATAGAGTCGCCGTAGTTAGGTCAGCGACTAAAAATTACGTAAAGTTTACGTAAATTTTACCTTGTTGTGCTACTTGGGATTAGCACTTCTGACAACTTGTAGCTAGCTATACTTTTGAGTTTATTTTAAATATTTAAATTCTCGAAATATTGTAGAAAAATTTTGTTTAAAAATATAAGGTTCTTTCTGCTGGCAAATAAATTGTGCATTGCATTGAACGCAAGACTGAACCGAGTGCTATCACATTTTTATAAAATCAACCCCTGCTTCAAATCCCTGTTTTTGTTAGTCAACTGTTGTGGTCTGCTAATGAAAACAAAGTAAAAGGTGGCCATTTTTTTTTAGTAAACGCGTAAACGTGCGTATTGTTAAGTCAGTGTCATAACTACCAGAGTGCGTAGTGTGCGAATGAACACTGCTCGTAAAATCTTAGAGGCCCATAGGCAATGTAAAGAAATAATGGTGCCGTGCCAATCTTTTTCAAGAGGAATAGACCGGTCGACGTATGTTGCTCGGAGCACATAGAAAAGTTTGATGGAAAGTAATTGCTGTCGATTCCTTGCTCGTATGCGTCTGATTTTGTACAATAACATCCATGGCAGTGCAGGTGATCTTCAAAATTTTAGTCACAAAAATTTCAAAGTTGCAAATTTTAACTCTTTCAAGGAGAATAATTACTAATGGCCCCTTCATGAATTACAAAAAATGGAAAAAAAAATCTAAAAGATACAAATTTGAAAAATTTACGATAATTCTTTAGAAATGTACTCTAAAATTTTCAAAAAAATTGAATTTACCTCTCCCCAAAGCAGTAACAAAGGTAGAAAGCGCCTGTGGCAAGAGGTTTAATTTGCATTACTCCTCGTTCAAACAAATGATGTTTTTAAATATTTATTTACTCAATTAGAAACATATTTAAGCCAAACAAAATTTATCTTTATAAAATGTGAAAAAATGGGTGCGAAACCGGGGGGTCTGGGGGGTATGGAATGCCTTCCAGCACAAGAAAGTAATGATGTGATTTTTCAAATTTGATACTTTTTTCTAATTCCAATCTTGAGAAGCCCAGATTTCCCAGCAACAAATCGTAATCAGAGTTGAAGCAAATGAGAAACTTGAAATAAATAAACTTGACGCATCTTATCTGAAGTTTCTCCAATCGAAAGATGTGCGCTGAATATTCGAATATGTAGTGGTTTGAGTCATAATATTCGTCGGCGCAACGTCCAAAATGATAATCACATAATTATAGAATGACTAAATTATATAAAAAAAATAATAATAATAATCTTGCTATAAAGCATATCAATTAAATAAAATAATTTGCACTAACTTTACGATGAAATTAAATTATGCAACTAAGGAAGAACGGTAGACACAGACTTACCAATGCATAAACGTCCCGAGATCTTCACTCACAAAAAACTCTGTGTTTCAGACGACTCGTTAGTCATCATCAGTACCGTAAACTTGATAACACTTAGTTGCATCCTGAATCCAGCAGAACATGGCTTCTGAATTCATCAATGTAAAGTGTCTACCGTTCTTCCTTAGTTGCATAATTTAATTTCATCGTAAAGTTAGTGCAAATTATTTCATTTAATTGATATGCTTAATTAATAGCAAGATTATTATTTTTATTTACCCCAGGCATGCGCCAAGAATGCACGATTAGGCATTGTTTTCGATATGTGAAAATTTTGACACGCGTTCGCTGTCTCTTTACATTGATGAATTCAGAATCCATGTTTTGCTGTATTATGCAACTAAGTGTTATCAAGTTTACGGTACTGATGATGACCAACGAGTCTGAAACACAGAGTTTTTTGTGCGTGAGGGTCTTGGGCCGTTTATGCATTGGTAAGTCTGTGTCTGCCGTTCTTCCTTAGTAGCATAATTTAATTTCATCGTAATAAGTTAGTGCAAATTATTTCATTTGACTAAATTATATGTTTTAGACTTTAAAGCTACCAAATTCTCGAGTATTTCTTTTGATAAAGCTCAACATTTTATTATCCTGGGAATAGTTTGATAATCCAGACCACGATTTTAAGACTGTCCAATGTACAGAATATAGAAAATGATTTAAAAACAATTGTAAAGGATTATATTTTCAAAAAAAAACTGAAAAATTACATGAACTGGAATTCAACAACATTGCATTGGCTGCTGCTATATGGTTAGCCTCGCTCATCCCCCGGTTTAGCACAACTTTGCAGAAATTTATAAATATTAGCTTGGTTTAACGCACGGAACTTATTTTAATCAGGATCTCTGCTACAGTCCTCTTTTTAAAAACATCTCAGAAGTCTGGCACCTACCTCAACCAGGATATTAAAAAATGTAGGTCTTTGAGACAGCCCATCTCATTAAAAACGGACAAATTTAAGCAAAAAATATCTCTAAACTGTGATATTTGATATCGATGTTAACTGCTCGACGACGTAGGCACTCCCTAACACTAGATCCAGTTAAACTACACGAACCGTTAGCAGGGTAACTCAATACTGTCGAATTTTGTGTAGAAATTGGAAACTTTAAAGTCGATTATTAGTTAAACTAATCGATATTGGTGATTCGTTGAAGCATTAGGTAGAAAAAATTACGACACGTGGAGAATACAAATAGAGGCTCTGTTAATATGAAGCGACGGTTTGGTTACACGTTATACCTGAAATTGCAAAAAACCTACCGTAAAAGAAAGACTTTAAAACGTGAAAAAAAGCAGATAAGGAATAGGGCAAAATCCGAAATTCTCAAAATTATTTTTTACCAAAATGTTGCCATCATCGGTAAAAAGATAGAAAATATGGTGAAAAATTTATGAAATGGAAACAAAGGGTTTTTTTCACAAATTCCCTCTATGGTCTACGCCAAGCCGGAAGAAGTTGGTACGGTAAATTTAATAAATTTTTGTGTGATTTACAGCACCAGACAAATAAAATGTGTGCTAATTAATATGCTTGAATTGAGCGGAAGTGTTAATACGACAGAGGTAAAAAATTGCCAGTAAACAGTGAACGTATTAACACGCCAATGTTCCTTCAGTGGTTAAATTTGGTACAAGGTGCTTCTACCTTGATAATAAATTATGTTTGTTTAGTTAGAAATTGATCATGACAATTTTTTTTATTGAAGATCATAGTGTAAACAAAAATTGATAAAACGAAGACGGTAGCTCTTAGGCCCATATGGCACTGCATTTTGCTGTTAAAAACGCAATAATTAAATTTTTTAAAAGTAAAAACAAAGAAATTTTACCAGCTAACCGCTTAAGTGTGTGAATATGGAGAGCCATCTAACATAAAACTGAAAAGTGAAATCTAAATTTTCATATTTTCGCGATTTTCTTTAGTATAAGTAAGATTCAGTTTCTCAGAAGAGGGCGCGAACACCTCGCCAATCGGAGAACAACCAGAAACGGTTTTTATACTCATAAAAGCACAGTTTGTACCTTCTAACTGTTAAATTAAATTAAATTATAAAATTGATTATAGCAGAGAAATTAAACTTCATCAAGTGAAATTAAGACGGAAATAAGGATAATTTATTAATTTTTATGTAGGTAATTCTGCTAAGCTATTAAATACAAAATCGGCATGCTATAATGTACTATCTCGTTGGGTATAATTTTATAAATTTTTAATAAAACACTTTTTAATGTTTCAAGATTTTAGAAATTATGTACCTACTTACAGCACAAGAGCAAGTTAGGGGTAAGAGAGGGGCGTGACTTATAGGCCAATTTAAATCACGAAAGTCCTCATTAAAATATGTAAATGTTACCGGGAACTAAATCATAAAGAACACTAGCAACTTGGCATTAATGTCGTTTATAAAGCAAATTTTTACAGTAGCTTTTCGGACTTAATGAAAAACTATGAAAAATTTAAGTTACGAGCGTTAACTTTATTCTATGAATTTTTGAAGCGGAAATGTGGGTACAAGGTGCCTCCAGGACTTTATTTCGATTTAAATAAGATAGCACACCGTAAAAGAAAAACTTTGAAATATTTCTGAAGCATTTTTTTAAACGATGATTCAAATAAGCAGGTGTTGCGTCGCTCAAATTTAAACAAACAAATTTAGCAACAATTTATTTTTGACGTAAGCTGTAATTGTACCGAATTCAACTATAAACGATCTGCTTAAAAAAGAATTTTAATGAAATTGTCGGATATGATGGAATTACCTGGATAAAAAGCGATTTATTTAAGCTGCAATCAATCTGCTTAATTTGCAATTTGAAAATATAGCAAACCGTTTCTGTTTTAAAAAGTCAATTCGATTTTACTATACCTACTAATAGTAACTTTTAAATTCAAGTTGTGGTATTGTTAATTTCTTATTTTGTGATGGCTATCTTTGGGATTTGATCAATTAAAAATTATTGATTGGTTGAGTGCGCGCCACTGTACGAGAATTTTTTGGCTTGATGAGGATCATTAATTTAAAAAAAGGGAGTTGTGTGTAAGTACCTACGTCAGTCATAAAATTAAAATTAGCTAAAGAGCCACAAGCGAAAAGCACCGAGATGTAGGGTTGTAGGGGACGAAAGAAAATCAAACTAATAAAAATACGAAATTCTTAAAATTGGAATTAGTAGGGGAATTAATGTGAATAAATTGCAATACCTACACTAAGAATCTTGTTGACCCAGTCGTAACAAAAAATTGCTTAGCGAAAGGAAGTGTAAATTTGAGCTTAGAAGGTAAGTAGAAATAAATAGTTGGAGCGCATTGAAAGTAGAGTTAATTGATAAAAGTGTAAATTATCAATAGTAATAATAAATGGAAGACAAGTAACTTGTCTTACATGAATCAAGGTAGAAATCCCGATCAAAAGCGTCATCGTACATCAGTCTGGTCCGTGGGTTTAATTGCGCTTCATAATGCCGGTCTCGTAAGTCAACTTGTGAAACTTTGATCAGCTTTATGTATATTTGTAGCCATTAATTGGAGTTTATAGGTTCTGCAATTATCATAAGATAATACATGGGAGTGACCGGTTGCACGGTGTAATATTTTAAGTTTAGAAAAACTTCAAATGCATTAAATATAACTCCACTCTCCATGTCGAGAATTTGAAATTACAATGTATCGATAATATTAATTAACCTTAATGTAATATGAAAATCTAAACTTATTGCTTTGTACGCATTTATAAAAAAAATTAATTAATTAATATTTATTGTTGGCAACTGATATAAAACCAATACATTTTTGTTTCAAAAATAATTATTAATAATGTACTAAATTACGTGCTCAAAATTATTAAAATTCGTTACTAAATTTATATTTCGATATAAAAATTAAATGAATACAAATGAACTGTTCGAAATAATTACTTTTTTTAGGGAGGTATTATAATAATAGGCATCGGAAATATATAAATCTATTAAATTTTTAATTTACATTTTAATGTATTTTTGCATTTGTAGGTAATAAAATGGGTACAAAAGTTATACCGTGTGTCTCAAAAAACTGATTTACAAAAGGGAGAATAATAAATAATTACGTAATTTTTGAATTTTTTAATCTTGACCCCCTAAAATTATCTGCAAGAGTTGTAAAAAAAAATTTACGTTGGTAGATTCGTTTTGAGGTGAGCTAAGTAAACGGGCTAAAGACCGAACTCTGGGCTAGAAGCCCTGAGTTTGATACCCAACCCGGCTACAAAATTTATCCAACTTCATTATGACCCTCTCCCCTCGGAAGACAATGGCAAACCACCGATAGTAATCTGCTAATAGCATTATGATCATGTTGTCTAGTAATCGACGGCTCGATTGGACATATGAAAATAATCACTACGCGTCTGTTAAGACTTCGTTTACAAAAAGTATTTATTTTATAATACAAAAATGATATGATTTAACTCTTTGTTAAAATCAGAGAATAAATCCACCAATTTTAGTTTGTTTTACGTCAAAAGATATCGTTTTGTTCTAGCTTTCGTAGGATAGAAGGAAAGAACACGATGCTATTTAAGATTTTGAAGCTGAGGGGTGGGGGTGAAACTTAAACATTTATAGATAAATTGACAAATAATATATTGTACGAGTTCTGTCACTAAATGATGACAGTGATGACGGTTATGTGCAGAAACAAAAATTGAAACTCTGTTTATTCGACAGATGTAGCAAAGTCCCTTCCAAGCAAAACTTATTCAAATAGAATAGAATAGAATAGAATAGAATGGAAAATAATAATGCCATTAGCTTAGCTGCACCTGTAGAATGAACAGAGTATAGTAAACTATTCGGAAAATTAAACAGTTCAAATGTTTATAAATCAGGTTCTATAGAGTGAAGAAGGCCAAGCTCGATTAAATAAACAGTGAAAATGTGCAACAGTTCACTTAGTAAAGAATACTATAATTTTCTTAATTAAAATTGGGATTAAATAAGACCAAAAACTGAAAAATAATATTTGAGTGTTGTATTGGCTCTTGGTATAAGTTTATTAGCTCCTCTCACCTCCATAGTTTCTATAAATAAAAGTGCAATAGACACATCATTGTTTTGAAAGGGCTTCAACACAAAGTCTATTTGAAGACTCGTCGGAGGACTTCAACGGAGTCGTTGATTCAAGGACTCAAATAGTACCAAGAAGACTCATCGCCGTTTATGAAACCTATAAGGCCATCCCGAGGGAAGACATTTTTTACCTCTCTCTCTTAGGCTAGGCCACGGATGAAGAAGAAGGCACTTAATTAAAAAAAGAAGATATATGATTTGCACGATCACAATCAATACAGTGGGTCGCCCTTACGCGATTTGTGGGTCTTTAAAAAGTATTTAATATATTTACTCTAAAAGCTCTTAACATCTTCATTGACACTATCTGTGAAAGATGGAATTTTGGGCGCCAGTTGATAATAAAGAACTTATTACCAACAAAATAGAAATGTGTAAAATCACTTACGTGAATTCGAGAAGACTTTCATACCAAGCTACCATCTAAAATCGATCTACTATCGATCAAGATCAATAATGATGAGAAAAATCTCAAAAGAAGAATTCACTTCTTAAACTTTCCAACCGCACTTCTATTTGTTTGATCTCGATCCTCTTTTCTACCAACTTCTCTTTTCAAAATTTTCTAAAAAGGTTCCATGGTTGCATACTTTCAGGCGCAGAATATTCTTAAAAATTAAATTTAATAAATAAATAGCACCCGAAAGCATACAGGGTGTTACAGCGTGGGTAAATTACTTTCACCAAAAATTAATAAAGCAACGACTTTAGAATATCAGTTATATAATTATTTTTAAAAGACAATTCCTTGTCCAAAAATAAAAAATTGTTTTTCTTTTATTTTTTCAAAACCATAACACAAATTTAAATATTTTTAGTGCATTCAGCACAGCCTAGTACCCCAAAATTGAGAATACTCATTAGGGTTTGTGATCTAAGTGCAATTTACGTTTCAACCTTGGGTGGAGGTAGAACCAGATCCAAGCAATTTTGAAAAATGTTAGTTAAACAAATTTATACTAACGAAATCCCAGATTTGCTTGTGTCTTTATAATTATTTATTAGCTTGTCTGTCTGTTAGTAACACAAACGAAAACTTATAAGCCAATATAAAGAGTGGTTAAGAGTATGAAGGTCACATACCTACTTCTAGTTATGTATTGTAAACTGCCGTATAACGCGGTTAATAAGCGTAATTCGCTTTTATTTTATAACGAGATTTTTTTTGTGTCATGTTTTTACCGTAAGAATAAAAAATTCAAAATCAGTTTGCATCCTTTGCCTAAGAAGACTAGCAATTTGGGGTGCTTTCCATTTTGTAATCGATTAGTAAATAGCTGTGTATGGAAACCTACTATAATTTTTTAAACTATGGAGAAAGAGAAAAGGAAGGGAAAAAGGGCTACAATATATATTTTTTATTTATATTGTAACTACGCATATTTTATCATCCTTTTCCGTTATTAAATATGTTAGGGTAAATATAAATATTTTTGCATTAATTAATATAATATTTTTAATTTTCTTAACAGCAAAAAATTCATCGATACTGCGTGTTTTATGTTGAGATTTACTGTAATATAAAGATAATCTAGTATTTTAATGAATTTTTTAAAATAGAGAATACAATCCAAATTTTATTATAAAATTTTAATCATAAAAGTTTGCTGCATGTTGAAAAAAATGAAATGACAAAATGAGATTTTGGTAATAACTATGTACTTTCCTCGAAACGGGGCCATTGGAATTTTAATCACCCACGTCGCAATATATCAGTGCCCTTGATAATTTTTACTCTCCAAGTAGACCACGTGTTCGTTTGCAGGATTTAGTTTGTTTCTGAACTCTAGGTTACGAACTTTTTTAATTTGATTGATAGAATTGATTATTATTGACGAGGAACTCAGTAAGTTTCAAAAAAAAGTTTTACTTCTTTTAGCTATTAAGGAGACATTTGGAAAATGTTAATAACTTTATTACATCCTAACTACTACACATAAAACTAACAAAAGAATTTGGTTTACGTTCAGGTCAATCGGACAAAATTAAATTCTCTCCACTTGAAAGGAGCGCTTTGTCGACTTTAAACAGGTTGAAAATTATTCACAATGTTATAGCAATGGATTTTGAGGTTAGAAATTTACTTATTTGTTAAATATAAATGTTGAAAGTGTGAATTTACTACGTGCCAGAAGTAAACAATTTTATTAATTCACATAATTAGTTTTTGAAAATTAAGTTTTGCTTATTTCAATTGATAATAAATCGTTTATCGCAACAAGGCATTATAAATACCTGATTTGTGAACATTTTCCAGTGGCGTAAGTGTAAATTTTATTTCGTGATAAACCTGTGCAATTCTATAAACGTCAGGATCCGAAACAATTAATATTAAATGTACGGTCGTAAAATCGCCAAGTTCAGAATATTTGATGAAACTTGCATTTCTGGCTTTACAACTACAATTTGAAAGTGTAAAATTTTAGTAGTCAACATCTGTAGATGCAAGCAATTCCGATCCAGTAAAAGTTAATTTTTGATAAACTAAAAATTGAATATTTTAGCTACAACTTCGAACCAACACCAATAAACAGAATTTTTAAGAGTCAATATTGCATTTTGCCGAACAAGCTAATTTTTTATCAACAGAGATCATCTACATTTTTGCCAAAAGTATATTTCCGATTCTACAAAAAAATAAATTTTATAAAAATTGGAAATTTTAAGTTTAATCTTCTTAAGTAATTTTAAAATATTTGTCGCTGAATGTATGGACAACAATATGTAGTTGTGTCTCCGTATCTATTGTAAAATTTAAAATACGTTTATATAAATTTTTTACTGTGAATAGTCAATATTACAACTCTCCAAAATATTAGCTTTTCGCATAAATTACTGGTAAACTTTCAAATATTACTTACCTGACTGACTTGCTAGAAACATCAATGTTTTAACAGATGCTTCAACAAAGAATTGCTATCTATTTATAATGTTTAAGATTCTCAAGCAACCAAACCGAATTAATTCTCTAAAGTTAATTCTTAAATATTCGTCAAAAAACTATAGGTTTGTAATGATATCGTCCTTTCTCTCTAACTGCATTGGGATTTTGACTAACATCCTGTACATGGTAAACATATCTAACTTTTCAGTATTATTATCAAAAAAAAAAAACAATGAACGAGAACTGATGTGGCAAAAGCGAAAGAAGATTGCAAATACACCTCATGTTCATGTTTGTTTCTTGTGCACCAAGTTAGTTTGAAAAATTTAGGTAATTGGTAGTGGTGAAATTACTAGAATTTTTGAGAACCTTTCCCGCTTTATTTTATTAGAGAAAAATGTGTCTTAATCCTATGCTAAATCCTGAATTTACAATTTTTTGCTATTCCAAGATGATAAATTATTTCAAAGAAATTACTTAGAATGCGCTGGTAAGTATTATATTATGCATCTACACTTTCCTATATCTTTAATCTTTTTTAAACTGCATTTCATTATAATTATTCTGTCTTGAGAGTACACACGAAATATGGAACTGATGGAACTTACAACACCTAGCGTTTAACTGATGCTATAATTATGACACATCGACCTATGCTAGATAAAATTTTACCAACTTGAGTTGTAATCGCGGAACGTGCACCTGGAAGCCGACTCTTCAACTATACTAACTTGTTAAGGTCATAGTTTAAATCTTTATGATGTGCATGTTTAGCAAATTTACACAGCACCCAACAGGATAACACCAAATCAAAAAATCATGGTTTAGCAATCTTATACATATTTGTAACATTGATTTGCAGCATAAACTTTCACAACTCACGATAACAAAGTCACGATTCAACTGTATCATTATTATTAAGTTATTCTATCGCTTCCGTTTTTTGTCAAACGAATTTTAATAATATAGTAGCTGAAATTTGCTTAGAGATTTTTTGGAAATTTACTACTTAAACTTGAACAGCTGTTAAGAGCTATTTGGTAATATAAGCTGGCCGCAACAAACCCAATTGATTTTGTATTCCGTAAAAGCGGTGGTTTGAAGCTGCTTCAATATCAATAATTACAAGAGTTGTTACGATTAAGCGTTTAGTATAACATACATTTCTTATTGTTAAATAAGTTAAATTCAACTCCCTCTGATCTTAAAATCCGACTAGCCTTTATCCCCAGCATTGACAGCAAAAACCTCGTGAATTCTTTAATCAGATGCGTTATCCAGCACTGATCTGGACGTGAAGAGTTGAGGAGGTTGTTTTACATAGCAAACAAAAATATAACACATATAAGTGGAGTTGAAGATATTCAAAATCAGGTACAAGACACAAACAAAACAATTAAATTAGTTAAATTGTTAAATCTCAATAAAAAGAAAACAAAGCTTTATCTGAATGACTTGACATTGCACATTGACATTGAAATGGGCCAAAAATTGTATGTAAATATAATATCATAGTATTGGATTGTACTATTGTATTGGCTCTTGCTATAAATTTAGCTCTGCTCACCCTTAAAGGGTTACGTACAGTCATGAGGTTGAAAAATAGCAGTTTTTTAAGATTTTTTTTCTAAGTAATGAATAGAGGTATTTATTTGAAAGTTTTTCTACATGAAAGGGCAAAATTTAAAGAACATTTTAGAATTTTACTTCCACAAAACGTAGGCAATTAAACCATTGGTAGTAAATTTTTGACGACGCTTAAAAAAAAGATGATTTACCGTGATTTAAGATAACCTAACACAAGATTATCTGAAACAAAAAAGTAAAAAGATTTGGTTAATGTATTAGTTTATCTCCAGACTGAATGAATCTATTTTAAAAAATATAAAAATTTCCAATTTTGGGATGGTGTTGAAATAAAAGTATAATAATAATAAAAGTGAAATAAAAAATAAAAGTTAAAAAGTGACGATTTTTTCCCAAAAAATTGGCCTATAATTACTTGTAAAAAGAGATAAAAATGGAAAATTGCCCATAACTTACCACGCTGGGCAGACGGGTTGGCGAGTAGTCCGCAGATCAAGTTTGGACTTTTTAGATCACAGCACAAATCTGACGCAACCAAGATTAGAACCGCGGTTTCTCGCTCTCTAGTCTATCCGTATTTGATTTACGCCAGACTGCTGGCACAAGTGTCATGCAGCCTTAAAATGCAATTTATTTATAAAAGGCCTTGTTTATAAAATGTTTAATTTTGAGACATTCCATAGTATTTAGCTAAAAGATTTTCCGACCAGCTACTCAATTATTAATAATTCTTTAAGCGCTCGATGCAAAACATAAAATCGGATTTGAAACATGCAAATTTTGCATTTATGGTTTTTATAAGCCATGGACTAAAGTCAATTTAATCGTCAAAAAGTAGAAAATATCCGAGGGTTTCACCAAATTTAAGCGTTCAAAAAGGTTAATCATAAAATTCAAACACTTTTCAGTTGACGGCGGCGAGTTGGTCAGCGGCGAGTTTGACTGGCGGCAAGTTGGCCCGCAGTGAGTTGACCGCGAGGAGTTGTCCCAGCCCCAAGAAATTGAGAGTAGTACAACTCCACCTACCATAAAGGAAGTAACATCAACAATAATGCGACTAGCAAATAATAAGGTACCAGGAGAGAACGAAATGATATTAGAAATGATTAAATAAAAAAAGAGAAGCTTTCAAGAAGATTTTCAAGATATGGATCACTGAAACTATGTTCAGCAGATAGACCATAGCAATAACCTGTTTTATGCACAAGAAAAGATAGGAGGAATGGAACTGGCAGATACAACATATAAGGTCATAGCTAAAATAATAAAAGCAAGCTTAGAGAAATACACAGAGGAACTCATAAAAGAATACCAGGCAGGTTATAGAAAAGAAAAGTCTACCACATAAAAGATTTTTACCATCAAGGAAATACAATATTCATGCAAAAATTATAAGATACCTATGCATGTATTTTTTATAGACTTTAAGCAAGCGTACGATAGATTAATCAGAAGAGCACTGTACAAAGCTATAAAATATAGGTACCTACTCAAAACACTTACAGACGGTTTGAAACAAAGCGACCCACTTTTCGCCTTTTTGTTTAATATAACATTAGGAGTGACGATAAGAAGAACTAAAATATTGCGAACTGGAATGATATTCAACAACCAACATCAAATAGTGACGTATGCTATTGATATCAACTTGCTAGCGACAATAAAAGCAAATTTGAAAAAGGCAGCAAAAGACTTAACTAGAGGGGCACAGAAACTCGGACTACACCATTTTAAGCTTTAATTCAGAAAGCATCAATTATAAATCAGGTTAACTACTATTTTAGCCTCATGGCCACCCTTCTGGTTAATTCTGAGAGACCGTTTGAAGCTCATCTTTAATTCTCTAGAGGATAGAGGCTTAGGAACGAAAAGTGCTAAGAAGGATTTTCTTGGTAGAGAAGAAGAACAAATAAAGAGTCGAGAAAGATCTACGGAAAATTCAGCATAGTCGCAGTGGTGAAGGCAAACAGGTTGAGATAGATTGGGCATGTGAAAAGAATGATAAAGGAGCGAATGCCCAAAATGATCCTTAATAGACAAGCCATAGGGACGCGAAGAGTGGGAAGGCCAAAAACCAGATGGAGGGCAGCAGTGGAGAACGATTTAAGAAAAGTGGGAGTGAGCGAATGGGAGAAGATAGTGGCGTAGCGCTTGTTTATTTATATTTTGTTATGATATTATTTAGTTCTATCAAAACGAAACTTGAAAATTTCTGAGTTTGAATTGATGATATTTGAATGTGTAACTACGAAAAACTTGCTAAGAAGGTTTTGCGCGACTGGTACTGAAGTGTGAAAGCATAGTCGTCTACTGATCATCACGTCAACCATTGAGGTAGTCGTGCAAACTTAAAGTGTTACAAAATTTCTCATAATTCTTTATTTATTGCAAGGTTCTGTAAAATACATGTTAAGGTTAAGAATCTAATATTACTGCTGATAAATATTTCTATTTTAGCGCAAAAATTGTGTTAAGGTGTATTTGAAGTGCAAAAGTTGAGCATCTTATCAGCAATTAAAAAATAATCCAATAACTTTTAAGGACAAATATTAGAGCGATTATGTTCAGCTTACTTATAGCGTTCATAGAGCGCCAACGGCTAAATTAATTTGGATTACTATTAATCAAGAATATTCTTGTTCAACGCGACGCGACGCGACGCGACGCTCGACGCTTTAACTCGGAATATACCTAGTTTTACATGTTTGAAATCTCCAATACTGACTTCTTCTACACTTTTCATGATTCTTTACTTCTCAATTTGCTTTTTTATATTTTTCCGTCGCTCAAGCTGCTTCCAGGATCTCTTTCATTATTGATTTATCCACACACTTTCAAATAAACCCATACGATTTAGATGGATCATACGATACATTTTATGCGACTTCTTACATAGGACTTTAGACATATCTGGGTTAAGAGGAAGAAGTCACAATCACATCGCAAAGATATCATAACGATATAAATTTATGACTTGCTTATACAATACTCATGAATGTGATATCACATAGATATCTACGTTGAGTGGGTTTGTTCTTATGATTTCAGATATAAAAATTACCATAAAGTTACAGGTTTCGTAAGGCTGCAAAAGCAAATTGCTGCTTTTCTTATTTGTACTGCATTTAAATTTTTAAAGGTACTATAAGTATTTTAATTGCTATCGATTTCTTCCTTTTCTGTTGGTTAATTTACACAACAAGTAGGTAACTTAAGATGGCACTTACACTGATTAAGATACAAAAGTGGTCATATAATTGCAGCTGCGATATACATCAAAATAAAAAATATGAAGAACTAGTTAACGAAATTCTTCTTTACGATTTTAAGTAGTTGATTTAATCTGAAACTTGATTCGAGTTAATTATGCTTATAGTTGTATTTCGCTAAATTGATCCGAACAAATACTGATGATTATTTACGAAGTTCATTAGCGATAATGTTACTTTATTTTCTCTGGAACAGCACATTATTCAATTTGGCAAGCAGAAGCAATACACAGTAGAATGAATTGTGGGGCGGCTGTATTTTTATATTGCGGCTGTATGAACGTATGTAGATACGCGTTGCATATGTATGATAAGCGCAACTTCGTCCTTTATAAAGCTTTTCTCTTTCTCTGTTTTGTTTTGGAACTCTTTGATTCCTCCACTGTACGTTAAAGTCATAAATAAACTTACTTGTTTTTCTTATCGCATTTCAGCGGTCATTTCTTCTAGAAAATTGTTAAATAATTTTTGACTTTTACTAAGGGGGGAAGTACATACCTACAGTGAATTCATAAATAATATTAATTTAAATTTGCCGTCAAGATTTTCTTATTTCCAGTTAAATTTTAAATAAATATAACTAATTAAACTTGAATAATTTAGATAGTTGTGTATGCTAAATCAAAATGATATTTATTCTAATTAGTGATTATTATAGAAATAAATTTTATATAAATGTACCTGTTCAATTTAAAAATAACCGTAGTGGAAAACGGGTGCAACCAATTTCCTGCTACATAATTCAAAGTCCATCTCCAATTTTTATTATTTTCCACAGTCAAATTCCCTCTATTTTTCTGCCTTTCGGTCGGTCAGTTTTTTGCACGGCTTTAGAGGGGACTTCGAATGTAATGATATTTCCATCCAATTCCACCCTCTAGGTTGCACTCACCCTTCCACCATCTCCTGCTGACCGTTCACTCGCATTCGTTCAGTCCAATCGACATTTGCAAATTTTTATTTCCACCGTAATGTTGCTTTATATTAGCCAATCAATTTTGTGGCATTACGTACTTATTACGAATTCTATGCAAAATATGGACAAATGCATTTGTCTGTTATGTTATTGTCGCACGAAGCAAAAAAGCAAGTATTAGCTCCACGTTGCATATATTTTAATTTACATACCAACCTATCGTACATTTCATGTATAGAAAATTTTGAATTAATGTAATAATTATTTTTATTTGTGTCACATTCGCTGTACCTACCTCGCAATATTTAAATTGATATAATTATTGTTCAAAATTACTTGACGTGCAGCGCTCCTGCAACGTAGTTACCAAAATTGATTGAGTTATTTATTATTCCAAAAAAGGTTAATTTTAATAGGGTTAGGGCTTAATCGGTAAAAACCGATAGTTTCTAAAGCTATGAGTTGTGCGTTTAACAGAATTAATTGTTCGATACGGAGTTTCGGTAAAACTTTATCTTGTGAAGGCTTGGAGGATATAATTTAAAAATCAGAAACCCCATTTTAATTAATTTTAATTACTTACGTTTAATTTAATGAATTATAAGTTTCGGAGTAGTTAACGAAGGAATGCTTCCATATGCATGTTTATCTCTATTTCCTGATTTGAAATAAGGAAAAGTTGTATTGAAAACTTAATAATTGTATTAGCCGCAAGAAAATCTTACGGCGGCCTTAGATATTATGTAAATTGGTTTGCTTGCTATTTACACTTCCATACATAAACAATGATATGCAAAAAAAATTATAATCAATACTAATTTGATAAGGAAATAAAGGTATTTACACGACATTAAATGAAATCGTTAGAAGTTTGAGTTAAACGTAGAGAAATGAAAATAATAAGAGGTGGTTTAATGTGGAAGAGGACAAGCTTAGGTACACAGTGTTCGGTGTTTCAAAAAGGATGAAGGGGTATACGCTAAATATTCAAGCATTACAGCTCTGCATAAATTCATTTCATTACGCCACCAAATATTGCTCCAGCATTCTACATTGCCTCATGCATATGAATGAATTCATTATATTAAAGCCTTTTCAATGTATAATTTACTTTTGCGTGAGTCATTTCAGTTCACTCCTCTCCTGCTTATAAAGTGGGAATCGTTTGAAATATAATAATAATCATATTATAAAACTTATAACCGCTATTGCACTCCATTTGTCAGCCTGTTTTCCTCCAGATTGATCAAGAAGACAAATTTTTCCCTAATAAATTGAACGATTATATTTTTAGTCGCAGTTTTAAATGCGTGGAAGTGAGAGCTAAAATATCGATATAAAAATTGAAGCTCATCCCCGAAAGCTTATTAAGTATACCAAGGATATTTTATGTATTGTTGCAAATTCTACACTGCGATTTAACTAGTACCACTATTGCAACGTCGATAAATATAGAACTATTTTTTAACTAAAGTAGATTTTAATGCACACAAACATACTTTAGAATTTTTCACTGATCATAGATCAAATGCATTTCTCTATTGCTATTACGTAAAGTGAAACTACTGGCATCTTCAACAAAAACCTACTCAAATTAAGTTTCTTGCTCTGCATCTTGCTGTGCTAAAGAATATTATAATAATGAAACTTCCACAAAGAAATTATGTAGATGGAGATTTATAAAATAATAGAAAGGTTGTTAACATTTTATGTTAGTTTTAAATGAAGGTTAAAGTTAAACTCCGAGCAAGGAGCGGAATTATTTCAATCAAAGTCTGACTATTTGTTGGTATTAAGAAATAGTTATTTATTTATTATGCATATGTATCTTATTTTTTCTTTAGTATTTCTCTGTTTACGACAATAAATATAGCATATACCCACTCAAATCGTGAATTAATAGACCAATTAACAATATTAACTAAACATTTTTTAAGAATATTGCATTGTCATTGGAACTACGCATGTATGCAAAATTTCAAGACAATCGGGGAGTAAAAGTAGGTCAAAATTGAATTACAAGATTTGTAGCAAACATAAACAAAGACGATGTGAAGTTAACAAAAAGCTTGAAGAAGACAGGTAAATTTTCTGTTATAGATGAAAACAGTTACTTATCAATATCAGGTGACGGTAATTTAGTGCCAAAGTAGTTGATTGACGAGATAAGCCATATTGTAACATTGAATTGAGTGAACATTAATTCTAGTCAAATTATATCAAAATAAGTAAGTAATTGCCAAAGACTTGCACTATTTCATCACCATTTAACACTTTTAGTTAAAGAGATGGTCAATTAAAATCATAAAAGCTATAGTGTAAATTAAAATGAAAAATAAAATTATTAAAAGAATTTGTTATATTAGTTTGCAAAGAGTGATAATATAATATGCTATTTTAAGTTGCTTAATGACATAGATTTGAATAATTTGCTACTAGAGAAAAGAGTGAATACGATCTTTTTCCGACTAGAAACAGAGAAGGAAATGATATTTTTACAATCTGATAAAATGTGTCACTTTGATCCTGACTTCTATATACTACTCTTCATCCTCATTGTCGAAATGATCTGTACTTACTGTAATCTAGGCACTTTTTTCGAAAAGGTGACTGGCACTCTAAGACGAAACCCTTAATGAGAGGGTTGACTAAAACAGAGGCTAGAGCTTGTCGCAATTTGAAAAAAACCACCGTTTGTGTAGCCACGATGTTAATAGATTAGCTCTCAATTCAATGCGGAAGCGAAACCGTAAATTCTGAAATAAAAAATAGTTTGAGAAAATTTCAAAAAACATAGGCAATTGTAAATGTTTTAATTGTTAAAAAAATAATTAATATAAAAAATAAAATGAATATTAAAAAAATACGCTGTCAAAAGAAGTTCAAATAATGTGAGACAAGTGAACTATAACCAAAAATTGGTTCATTTTGATTGAATCAACAAGTTCAATCAAAGCCCGCACAATACGGGCACAACAATAATAAAAAAATAAGCGTTAGTATAATATTATGTCTACTTGCAGAGTAATTTAATACAATTTTTACCTAATAAGTGCGTTACTAATTTAATGGTGAATCAAATCACCTTCCAGGGATCATCCTTTTTATCGATAATTTGATGCCAAAATTCAAAAACTGATCTAACAATTGATTCGATGCTATGATTTTTTCTCTCGGTGAGTAGATTTATCTGGACAGTTACACATAACATAACTTGCAACATTATTAGGTGTCGCTCTCTACCGAACAGATTATCGAACATACGCACGTCACTCATTTACTTCCACTCTCAGGTTCCCGTGGACCAATTTTAACCAAAATTTAATCAAATGTAAATGTCAATATAAAAGTTTTAAATATAAAATTTGGTTGAGAAATTCCTATTGATTTGGGCGCTAGAGCGCACACAAAATTAAGTGACTCATTGACACACAGACATTTCCTGATGTTTGGTCTCTTTTGACTCGTTTGACCTCAAGAACTGTAAATCCGTGAAAATCTGAAAAAAACTATATTTCGATTACATAACTTTCCCATACTACGTATGGTGTATAAGTTTACACAATAATAAGATAACACCAATTTATTTCAAAAACTTTACGTGCGGTTACTAAGCTGACAGCTAATTATATTTAATCCAAATCAACCGGTGACACTTGACCATCAATAAGCGCGAACATACAGAAACACTGCTAGTAAAAGTGGCTTTAATCAGTAAAAAAGTTAATGTTAGAAACTCCAAACAAAACTGAACCATTCAGATAATAGAACATTTTCTCTAAGTGATTCGAAAAAACAAAGTGTGTTGGTTAAATTCTAGTTTTCAAAACAACAATGGTTAAGAACTGCTAATCGAAGAAGATCGGCAGTTATTGTCAGATTTGCGCATTAAAACTGCATAGAAATCACGCGCATGAAATCCTATCCTATCACCTTTACTAATCAGATGTTATTGGGATCTAATGTTAAGATTGCAGAGCCACTGTGGCAAAAATTTAACTACACCTGGAGACATTGAAAGATTTTTAAATAGAATTTAAACATTGCATAAAACGAGTTACAGTAGGTAGTAAATTTTATTATTTTGTAATTTATTATAAAGTTAAATATTATATATAATTACTAGAAATGAGACTATAATACAAAGTTAAAATTAAAAGTTTTGTCTCTAGCTAAAGTTTTAAATCCACAGCTAGACGGCGTTTGCCTTATTAGCTGGACATCCCAATACAAGAGCCAAAAAGAGGGCGATTTGGACGACTGGCCACACACAAACTTGAAAACAATGACGTGGAAATCAACAAAATATTTGTTTGCCCTCACTAAATCGACACTCAAGAAATCGCTGTGACAAAACAAAAATCACGTGCGCTCTTTGGTTTAGTTATCAGGAGATTAAATTCAACATCGCATCAGTGATGCCAGTTTTTTTTTATTGGTTGCCAAATTTAGCGACCAGATGTCGCCCAAATGTTGCCATCAAAGCTTTTTAAATTAATTTTTTTTTTACTTTCCTTTCCCACCCATTTGCTGCTATTGTTTCCCATAATTACCCGTTTTATGTATTGTAATTAAAAATACAATCAAGTTTTTTAAATTTTATGTTATACTCTGTTTTATTTAAGAAAAATGTAAAACGTTTGCACTAAACGGATGACCTTTAAATTTAAAGCAATTTCATTGGTTAACATTTAAAGGTCATCCTTTTAGTGCAAACGTTTTACATTTTTCTTAAATAAAACAGAGTATAGTTTGGAATTGAAATGCACGAAACCATCACATTCATAGTGATGACAGTTGACAGACAGAACACAGATAAACACAATAATCCTAATCACGATTAAAGTTATTAATCTTTGATTAAAGTTAATGTTGTTTTCCTGTCCTCTATCTCTGGACAATAATTGTAACCTGGCGCCATTTAGCAATATCCCAAGAGGGGTAAATTTAAAACCTGTATTTTTTCAATATTTTAATAGGTGGCGTCAATTACCTACATTTTAATTGATATCTTTTATTGCTTAGAAAACAACGGCGCTGACGCCTTCTTTCAAGTGGTTCATTTGGAGGTAAATTACCCAAACTGGCACTGCGTCGTATTCAAATTGGCACTATCAGCATTTGTAAGCAAATGCATGCATGCAGGCAATGTTAATTGAAATCGAATGCATCAAAATATTTGTTTTAAATACAAACAAAAGTACAGGGTCAGATCTAGGAATATCGTAAAATGCTTTTTAAATAGATACCAAAGAACAAATTCAAAAATTTGTTACAATTTATTCCAGAACCATTGGAGTTTTAAGAAATTGGTCTTGGTTTCTCATGTTAATTATGTTGGTGATGTTAATTCTTTGGGCTACTAAGTCGTTATGGATATCTTGGGTTTCGAAGCATGGTGACCTCTTCATTATCATTTTTTGAATTTGTTGACTGGGAGGTGTGAAGGTGCAACTCTATACTCTTTGGAATCATGCGTTTTGTTGGGGTTTGATGGTCGTCTATAGATTGAGTGTAAACCCATGCTTGTTCATAGATTATTTAGAAAGTCACAGTTTTTCCGAAAATGATGTTAGTTGTCTCGATAAACAACTTGAAATCCTTTACAATTGTCGGAAGGACAAGGATAATTCTCGTGTTTAATTGTTGCGTCGTTTTGTTGGCAAAAAAAGTCTTGGTTTAGGGTCTAAGTGGAGAAGCGGTTTACAGCTCCGCTGGTGATGCAGCTGTAGCCAGGAAGACAAATTGTACGTTACAAACAGAGAAACTGATGCCTCTATTTCTTAATTGTTTAAATTTTGATTATCTCACCTAGGATGGGAGTGGATGGAGTTAGGTTTGGAATCGCGTTATTTATTTTTTGCGTTATCTGCTGGTTTCTTAGACAAGAAATTTTTTGTCAAATTTTTTATAATTTAGACATGTATGTAATTTGAATGTGAAAGTTTGATTTCGTAGATTTACTAACTGATTTAGGAAATTTTCCCAATAAATTAAATAAAATACATGAGAAATAATATTTTTACTTTTATCGGAAGAAGCACGTCTGCTAATCTGACAGCCAGCGTCTATAATTGATCATCAGCACGTCATAGACTTGTAGTCCGCTACGCCACTTTATTATTTTGGCCTGCCCACCTCTTCCTTGGTCGTCCAACGTTTCTTTTTCCCCTATGTTTATACTGAAAAATTTGTTTTGGCATACGGGTGTCGTCTATTCTTTCTATGTGTTGTAGCCAATAGCTTCTATATTCTTCAATGATTGATTTTAAATCAATTTTAGTTTGATGTTAGTAATCTTTATTTGGAACCTGAGATTGCGTTTCTGTTAATGATAAGTTTCGAAGAAGAAATTGGCACCAAATTTTCAGTCCGAATTATCGCTTTTTCCGATGATTTATTATAATTTACGTAACTTGTCTTACAGACACTACAAAAAAGTAGCACCACCTTTTTATAAATTAAACAAAACTATAATTTTGTGCTAATTATGTGCTCTACTCACGAATTACTCTAAAGGTTTTTCGGTAAAAGATTGTAAATGTATTGTAATCTTGTAGGAAACGTTCTAATTTTCCATTAAAGCTGTAATTACCGTATACCTTATTTACACAATATTACTTATCCAGTAATAGTAATATTTTAATATAATCATTCAAATTGATGTTTAATTAATTATTTTCTCAATGCATTTAGAAACATTTTACTGCAAGATTTTTTTTATTAAGCGGATTGTAAGAATCTAGTAAAGGTTTGGTTAAAAATACAATTTAGCAAAAAATTTAGTTAATATTTAATAAAAAACGAGCTTTCAATGAATGGAGAAGCGAAAGAAGGAGAAAGAAGAGAGAAGAAGAAGACATCGAGTGCATATGAATAGTTTAAATTTTCAGTCTAAATTTCAGGAGGTCTATCGGCCAACAAAGTCATAGTCAATAAAAAATTTCCATTAGACGTGGTCTACTGGGTATTATAATATGTAGTGAAAACCAGGTATGCATATCACCATCCGTTTTCAAGTTATTACAGGAGAATCGTTTCAAATAAATCACTCTGTATATAATATAAATTATAGAGCTCATAATCATAATTTTGATACACAATATTATAAAGATATATAATTTTTATTAAGATGACGGTGCTAAGTTGCTATAAATTCAGAACCGCCACCACAAATTTAGCTTTTACCGCGAAACTTTTGGAGCATAAAATTCGCAAATGAAGCACAAAATTAGTATACAATTAGCACAAAATTGTGTTATATTTTACTTTTAATTTAAAAAAAGTGGCAGTACCAGGTTTTTGTAGGTCCTACAGACTTATTTTTACTTTGCTGTTATGGTATTTTACTTTATTGGTTTGGACCCCCTACTTTACTCCCGTTACTACCCTCTCATTTACACACGTTGCTCCCATTGCTAAATTAATACAAGCAACAAATGGTACTAGAAGATGAATAAGAATGTCTTTTTCATTAATGATACTAAAAGTGTCACTTTACTTCCTAAAAATAAAGAACACAGAGACCTTTGTTATTATGTGATTTGCTATTGCCTGCCGAAAAGACATGGTCCAAATAAAGTTCCAGCTCCGTTCGAGTTTAAAACCTGTACCTCAGCATTAAAAACCAACGCAAAATGCGTTGAACATGCAAAATAAGTATCGTCGATAGCTGGATATGGATGATAAAAAATATTCAAAATTACATAATTACTTTTATTGCTAAAAATGTTTAGCTTAGTAAACTAGCATAAAGACTTTTAAAAAGTCATTTGGCATGCAATTCACTTTATAGTTCTGTAAAAACGCAACCAGTTTTAAAAATTTTTGAATTTGAATTCTAATTGCATTAAAAGATGGAACAAAGTGGACGTCGTCATAATTTATTGTAGAAATTCAGAAATCAATAGCTCTTTTTGAGCCCTAAGCATAACAAATTTAAACTAAAATTATTCTTAGAGAAATTATATAGTCTAATTAAATTTGTAACGACGAGCAATTAGCGAAAATTAAGAGCGTTGTCCAATGGTATATACTGAGTAGGTAACTCATGTTTTATGTCACGTACTTCCAGAATTGTACACAAATTTAAATAATCGATAGTTTTGACCAATCTTGAATCGTCTCTTTCGCAAACATGAAAAAATTTTATTTTCTCGCTACAACATTTTGTAAAATGGAAAATTGTTTTTTTGACCGTGACATAGTGAAACTTATTTGATTATTTTTTGTATCACAATTAATTTTTATGTGAAGGTTTGCAAAATTTAAAAATTATAAAAGCTGTAAAAAAAATTTTATTTACTTCTAGAATGCAAATTTTGTCTCCAGAGGCAAATTTCCCTTACAGCAATAAATTGAAGATTGTAGTCAATAACATCATATAATTTTTTAATTTTTTCATATCTTGAAATAGTTTCTCTTTTAATCTAACTAAGGAATTCAGAAAGAAGATCACTGAAAGTGTTGAATTTGTCATATTTCTTCCTTTTTCATATTCGACTGAATTAATTCTTTAATCACCATTTAGAAGAATTAACTTTTAGTCTTTTCTGACAAAGATAAATTCAGTCACTTTTAAAAATTTAATAGATTTCTTTCCTCAGCAAATCAAAGAATGTTTCTTTATTCCATCTTTTTAAGGAGCATCATCCACCGATCTGCAGGTAGATAGTTTTATTAAACTGAATTTTGAATGACAGTTCGATTAATCTTAGTTAATCTTAAGTTAGTTATACGGATTTTGAATTGCAATATTTATAAAAAATACATCCATTAATTCAAAAATCACGAGCGCCGTAGGTGATTGATTAGATTAGTGTGTGGTACAAAAACGATGTATCTGCTGAGTTACTGGGTCACCACTAACCGAAAAAGATTCATAAATTAATAATTTAACTGCCAATGTGTAAGATGGATTTATTTAATAAAATGTTAGAAAATAAATAAGACAGTGTTTATAATTAATATATAATTAAATCAGAATTGCATTTGAATTTTAGTTAAGTAAAATTTAAATTGTTAACTCCATGTTCTGTACTGCATAATAGTTTTACATTAACAACGCAGTTTGCAATATTTTTTATAATAATGTTGATCCTAAACTTAATATAAATGCAAATCATCTTTATGTTAATTCGTATTTCTCCTCGCTCATTAATTTAAGTAGCATATAATTAAATTTTATTTTTTTTGCAAATATGTAATATGAGGTCGTGCTGTCTTTGTAGATGAATGATGTTTTTAATTAGGTTCACAGAATATTATAATTAACATTTTTTGGTTCTCGGTATGTTAATAAACGTCGAGACTACCAGCACAATTCG
Organism: Rhagonycha fulva; assembly: GCA_905340355.1. Taxonomy (NCBI): domain Eukaryota; kingdom Metazoa; phylum Arthropoda; class Insecta; order Coleoptera; family Cantharidae; genus Rhagonycha; species Rhagonycha fulva. Next base: position 11,583,012 of record HG996559.1, read on the forward strand.
TAACATTTTTTTTCATTCTATTGTTATGTACTGTGTTTGAAAAACGAATACATTTCTGTATAAAACGTTAGCATATAAGGTGGTCCAAAAGTTGTTGCTGAATGTATTTCTTAGGGAAACTGAACCATTAAAGATTTGCTGAAGAAGCTAAGCGCTCGGTCATCCGCTCATGCCCTATGAGCGGATTCATTCGCTTTAGAACTTATGTTTATTTAGTTTCCTCGTACAAGGTGCACCCTCTGCGTAGTAATTGAATCTAAAATACTGAAATAAAATTTTATACCTTAAATATAAATAAAAATTATTATTATGTGAAAATAAAGAGGCGGGTTAAACATAACAGTGATTGAATAAATACAATGCGTGAATTTAATTAAAATTTTTCATTGAATCTCATTCAGATCAAAAATAAACTGATCCTAAAGCTGCGATATAAATTTGAATATTTTGATTTGAATTTAATGAATTACATAGAATTAGCCCTCAAGAAATTGCATATTTTAAGTGTTTTAAACCATAATTGGCTTTATAATGCGTTGAAAAGTAAAAGGTTTAGTAAATTCACAAGTAAAGGGGTGAATTTTGAAGGCCCTTTAACCTCGCAGTCCCACTACAAAATCAGCATAATAAAACATCTAAAATTCCATAATTTTGAATAACAATAATTACAAAGAAGGCGTTGCGCGATAATTGCCGAGATAGGCTGCACAAAACTCGCTAATTTATTCACAAAGCTAATTTAAAGTTGTATTTGACTTGCTCATAAACGCTATTATTGGAAAGTTGGTTAAAAGTTGACAACTCTATCTCTGCTTTACAATTACCTATATATTTAACTTTGTTCAAAAATTACATTATTCACAAAATTATTAAGTCACTATAGGAATACAAATTCCAAATTTTGTTAATTAATCTAACTGTAATTACTTATTGAATATTTTCTCTTACATTTAATGAAATGCATAACATGGAACACAAATAGAAATAAACTTTTTATAACTTGAACACTTGCAAATATTTGTTTCTTTTCAGACGCGTTTTCGAGGAAAATACATTCAATGTAAATAAACCTCTCCAAGTATTTTCTTCCATTTTAATTGTAACGATTTTAAAAACAATATCACTAGTAGGTATGCTGTATCTATAGAATGATTAAGTGTAATTATTATTAGCATTTCGTTGATCCTTATAAAGATGGATTGTATTACTTCAGCCTTACAATTATTTCAAAATATAATTTTTAATTTATTTTTTTTTAGTGCATTAGATGCCAAACACTTCAGACTATAATTTAATGGATTCGGACTTAACATCGCACATTGAAATCAAAATAAGGATCAGAAAATGTTTCCAAGTCAAAAATACCCCATCAACCAATTTTTAAGGCGCTTCTCTCGTAGCTTAAATGCAGTGGTGAAATATCTCTTTTGATTTTTACCATTTTTATTATTATTTATTACAATGGGAAGCAGAAATCCTAAAAACAGTAATTTACCATATGGGTAATCTCTTATGCTCGAGTGTAAGGTGGGCCACCCGGTATATGAAGACCATGGTTATTTAAAGTTTGACCTCACTTAAAGGAATTGTGTTAAAAATTATTTGGCTTTAGTGAAATTTTGACAATACAGAAAAGTCATAATTGTTTGATAATTGGATTCACTTGAGGATATTGTAACCATAATATTTCGGCCTTCGATTTGATCATTTGTGCGCTCCTGTGAGTATTTTACTTTTGATTTAATTGAAGTGACCTACATTTAACTCGGTCTTAATATATAAAATAATAAGCAAAATATGCCCTTCAAAAGAATATGTTTGTTCAAGGGCTACTGCTTATCTTGTATGTGTATATATTTTGGCATGAACATCATGGCAGATTACAGCCATGACGGTATTTACTTTAGGGAACTAAAAATACATGAAAAGAAATGTCCTAGAATATTATTTATTATTGTACTAAAATTATTATTATTGTAGGCTAAGTTGGTTATCAGTAGCGTAACTAGTCATGTGCAGGGTGTGCAAGAAACACCGGCGCCGGATCCAAATAAAAGCCGCAGCAGTCTTTATTTATATAAAGATTTTTGTATACATGCCATTTTTGTATAAAGCCACTGCCGTGGAGTGATGTGACCGCTGATTGAGTACAGAGCGGAAATTCTGAGTTCAAATCGCCGACTATGCAAACTTTCTTAGCTCGGCCTTCTAGTGGGCATCCACACGCTATGGTGAAATCCATATTGATTTATCTGAACTATGAAATATGGGGACTAATCCACCCCGACAATCGGAATTAGGGAAAGAAAGAAAAAGCAGTATTCTACTTAGAATGTAAAAAGTTTAATGACAATGTATACAGGCGCTTCTGGCTCTGGCACACCGGTGCCAATCAAAGTTGTTACGCCAGTGTCACTTATAATCCACAAAGTAGATATGTCTACAAGCACAGTGTAATCTCAGAACGCAAATAACAGCAAAGATTATAAAATTTAAAAACATTTTAACAGATTACATTACATCTTCTGATCTTATTCACGATTCTACCCGTGAATCTGATCTTGTCAAACCCGTACTCGCTAACGAGCATATACTTACCATTTTTCAAAACAGCCACAAAATCCTCAAGTAATTCTATGGTTGAACATTATATCTACTTTGTAGAATGGAGATTATACCACGGACCTTTTAAAATAAGTGGACTGCTATTCTTTATTGTTATAAATCCAAAAAAGTGAAGCTTATGTGGGGCCGCCATTTGTAGTGCTGCCTAGGCAATTTAGATCTAGCTACTAAAATTAGTGTGCTTTACATTTCAGCCGTAAAATAACGTCATTCTTTGTTATGAGCAGTTTAAATTTAAATTACCCTCTAAATCCTAAATTACTACTGGCTATAATAAACAGTTGTACCACTTTTTTTACATTAAATAGCAGTCCTTTTATTCTAAGAAGTCCGTATTATACTGGCGCAATCTTTAATTACAATTTTTATTATATTTCTATCTTTATGTACAAATCTGACATAAAGATAATGTGCATAGCATATTTGAATACCTATAAAAAATTATATGTAATTTTATCATTTTCCATTTAATCATTTTCCAAGTCAATGGAAGGTAGCACAGATAATAATGATCCCGAAGCCTGGAAAAAATCCAAATGAAGTCAAATCATATAGACCTATCAGCCTGCTTCCTCTGATGTCGAAGGTGTTTGAGAAGGTGTTTATAGACAAACTGAGACCAATAGTGGAAGACCGAGGCATTATACCTTACCATCAATTTGGTTTCCGTCATAAGCACGGTACTATTGAACAAGTCCATCGCATAGTCAAAATTATAAACAGAGACCTAAACAGCAAGCGTTACTGCTCGGCAGCGTTCTTGGACATAAGTCAAGCATTCGATAAGGTCTGGCACGTAGGACTACTATACAAAATAAAACTTAACCTACCTTATCAAATTTACCAGATCCTTAAATCCTATCTTAGTAATAGACATTTCCTGGTTAAACAAGAAAACGACTACACTGACCTTCACCCAATCAATGCTGGAGTTCCTCAAGGAAGTGTCCTTGGTCCTCTCCTGTACCTTATATACACATATGACATACCATCAGTAAGTTTTGTTACAGTCGCCACTTTTGCTGATGACACAGCGATACTCGCCTCGCATATAGATGCAACTATAGCATCTAGACGTCTGCAAGACTATCTTAACAGAATACAAGATTGGATGAAAAAGTGGCGAATAAAGGCAAACGAAACCAAGTCTGCACATGTGACCTTCACTATGAAGAGAGACACCTGCCCACCTGTGAAACTCAACAATTGCCAACTACCACAAACTGAGAACACCAAATACCTCGGCATGCATCTGGACAGACGGTTGACGTGGAAAAAACATATAATCACAAAGAGACTGCAGCTTGGACACAAATTGAGACACATGTACTGGCTTATCGGGCGAAATTCCCAGTTATCCATCGAAAACAAGCTACTATTGTACAAAACCATATTGAAGCCGATCTGGACGTATGGGATCCAGCTCTGGGGTTCAGCTGCCAACTCAAGCATAGACATAATTCAAAGATTTCAAAACAAGGTTCTTCGTATTATAGTCGATGCACCGTATTACGTTCCTAACTCGGTCATACTACGAGATGTTCCATTACCTTCCGTCATGAAAGAGATTAGAGGTTACAGTGACAAATATCGAGAAAGACTTTCAAACCACCCAAATGTTTCCGCTACCCAGCTATTGGTTAACAGTGAAAGTGACGTGCGTAGGTTAAAAAGATATCAGCCAGTTGATTTAGTGAACAGACATTAAAGATATTTGAATAAAGAGATTGCTCACTGGAACAATTCTCTACATGTTTTTTTTTATTGTAATTTGCCAGTAAAAAAGCTTATTATCCTAGGATAGATTGCTTGTATCAAAGGAGATAATAAAAAAAAAAAAATTTTATTTCATTATAGATTCGATTACCTTTTCATGTTATTCTTGTTAATCCATTCATTTGCATTTGTAATTTTAGAATTTCAATAAATTGCCAAGTAATTTTTTTAATAAAAATTCTGTTTGTTTCTTGGTTTGTTTAGTATAATCGTTTCCTTGACGATGCTTCCAAAGTAGGGCCGGTTTACTTGCGCCGACTTACCGGCTCATCTCTCTCCAATGTTAATTATTAACGTAGCGAATTACAAACAAACCTGGTAACAGGATATATATTTCAATGCAAATATTGAAGTGAGTAAGCCGGATTTGGGAACTAGCGTTTACTGTGTACGCAAACCTAAGCACAATTTTTCTTTTTTATTATTTCTTCTTTCAAAAACTTTTAAAAGCAAGGTCCCGGTTACTAAACCGTTTTTATTTATTTTTATAAGTTGTTTATAAATGCTTTTTTTTCTCTTTTTTTTAAGCTGTTTTCCGTCCACTTTTGAACGTTAGGCCTCCCGTTTAGCTTCCCCCTGGAGAAAGAGGGGTGCTGGTCATAACATTACAAATGTTACTTGTGATTATTTACATAAACTTTAGAAATTGTTAGTTGCAATTCTATATGATATATTAGAAGAGTTTAGGTATTACACGTGAGCTGCTGGAAAAGGTTCTTGAAGCGATATGATAAAACACATAATATAAAATTAGGAAAACGACTTTATTGCTTGTCGAAGTAATTTCCTACAACATTAATATACTTTTGCAAATGGTGAAACCGATGGTCAAAAAAATTTAACTCTCATCAATGAGATCTACTCTTTATGGATCTGCACTAACTGCAGCGAAGAAGGGAGCAGAGGCAAAAACAGAACTTAAAAATCAACTCAGTAATATTTGATATTTTATAAACAAGTATGAGGTACACCGGCCATAAGACACAAGACTCTAATCCTAGAAGTCAAAACATGTATGAATTATTTGGTTTTATTAACGCTCTACGACGTCTTCCGATTCCCAAACATTGAAGCTACCCCGTCGTGGAACACTCCAACTTGAAAAACCAGCGAGTCCTCGCTGTTGACCAAGGAGTCAAAACATGGATGAGTCGAACTTCAGACTACCTGACAGAACTAAAAGAAAACATGCAGCTGGTTTTCATCATCTGAAAATCTGTTAACAGATTAAAAACTTTCGCATAAAGATGCACTAACTTAAAATATATCAGATGACAAAGTGGAGTTGCAAATGTAAAGCAGAACAACCTATAAAATCTACTAGTTTCTGAAAACTTAGAGGAATTTTCAAAATCGACTACCTAAGGTTGGCAAAACCTAGAAAGTGTTTGAATTAAAAAATCACTTAATTAAGAGCGATTTTCAGTGCTATAATACGATATAGTTAATCCTGGTCTGCTATAAACAAATAATTTCTATTGGTTCCCTGTTGATTTGGTTTAACTAATCAGTGATCAACTATATCATATCGTTTTTAAAATCCGTTTAAGTTTTTCGATTGTTTTATTTTAATTAAGAAGTTTTTCATCATCTCCCGAAAATATTTCCTAACTTTTCCTACCTAATTTAAATTTACATAATATAATAATATGCCCTTCCACTTATCTACAGTTAAAGTTATTGTACTTATTTTAAAGATTTATTTCTAAAGTAGCACCGCCCAATTAGTTTAAAATTAAGTAATCATTTTCGAACCAATCTCACTATTTCAAACAAAAATTTTACAGCCGTACTAAACGTTAAGATTGACTTAAAATTTATCCTGTTAGATAGACCCTGACTAAGTTGAACTTTGTTAGGTTTAAAGTTATGTTGAAGTGGTGAGATAGGGTGTTACATACATATACGTGTATGCCGTCTGGTGAAACACCCAGACACTTCCATTAGTACGTACCGCTTGAATATCATTTTCCACAACTTTCCTTGGGTCTGTATCTGTTACCTTATAAGTAATTTATTTATTTATTATGTACTTTAAGTTACAAGCAAATATATTGTAATAAATTATGTACAATGTTTTGCATTATACATTCACAATTATACTATAGAAATTGGTTCATTTTGCTTTTAATTAATTTATAGTATTAATTTACGCTTTTACCTTTGATGTAATTGAGTCAGCGTTTAAGTTGTCGTTTAATAAAATTATATTTGAAATTAAGCTTTATATTTTTATTTCTAATATAATACAATTTAACATAATTTTGGCCTAATTTATTTTATTAACAAAATATGTCAGAGAGCATTTTGGAAGTACTTTAAAGTGTAGAAAAGTAACAAACACTGCATTTAGAGTAAAGCTAGGGCTAATGACTGCGGTGTAACTGCATCGTTAAATTATTGAAATGTGCTGGTTTTAGGGTTACCACATGTTTACTTGACTAAGTTTTTTTATCCTTAAATCTAGTGATCGAATTCACACGAATTTCTTTCTACTCTGGTTGTTTTCTAGCTATCAAATGCATATTGCGAATTGTTTCGATATATCTCATAAGTGGTTTGTGTGTTAAATAAAAAACCAGCCATATATGCAAGTATGATCGGGGTCGGGAAAATAGATAAAAGCGCCAAGTCGATTTTTAAGATGAAAAATGTTAAAAATTGTGCGTTGACAAGACTAAAAGTCAAGTCATGCGATTCATAACAGGATAGTTTGAATTCTTAAAAGATAGTTCTAAATGAAAGATTGATCAATTGGTAACAATAATTAGTATTGCTTTATATTACAATATATACATTAGCAATAACGTAATCTTTGCAAAATGTGGTTTGTCCACAAGTGTACAGGAAAACGGTACTAAACCAGCTAATCCTAAGTTGACTATAAACGCAATGGCAAATGCATTTTAATATTATGTTGATAAACTTACACGACTACACAAAATTACAAGACAAAACTTTACACCAAAATATGCGACACGAAGCGACAAATGCGACAAATTGAGACAGCCGGTATCCATTTTTGTTATCTTCAATCGTACAAGTAGCGATCAGTCGATCAATTTGGTTGCGTTCAGTAGAGCTATAGTAAACAAGAAACGCTACGTTTCGAAGGGGTAAGCGTTTACGTTTTTACTGTTGTCTTTTAGGTATTTGCAAAGCAAAGTGCTTCGAAAGTTTTGGTAAATTCTAGCTGTGCCTAAGTACGCGGGCGGTCTTTTGGCAAGAAGGAAAAAAGATAAATTATCTTTATAATTTCTTTATTTTCTTTGAAAAGATCCGAACGAAAGTTCCGATTGTAGGATTTTTGTGAGCCGAATCAGATCTAATGAGGTATTTATAATTCACAGTTGTGTCTGGCCGCATTTCCGTGGATTAAAATTTCTTCTTTAATTTGCTCATATTTTATTGTGTGCTTCAATTTATTAAAACTTTCTACCTGTTTCCTGAAGTTTTATTTCATTACTTTCGTGCTTATGTATTTTTTCATGAAAAAACTTATTTATTTAACACCAAAACTAAAGAAATATAAAGTTGTAGATATTTTAAACTGTATTAATTACAATAAGACAAAAAAGTTTGTACTGAAATGGTTCTAAAGTTAGAATCACACAACGGGTACGATGTTTACAAGAATCGAATAGTATAGGTTAAACCAATAAGAACAATAGTAATATAGATAAGACTAAAGAGAGGGTAATCATAAGTAGTTAGCTATGGAGTGGTAGCTGTGGAGTGTGTACCGGTTGCCAGTTGACATGGTACGTTGTATGTTTAAGCGGTAGTTCACCCCTTTTAGTTATATAATTACTTATTATTATTATCAGGTATCTATTCCATTTAGAATATGTGTATTTTCTTGGAAGTCTTTACAATTCATTTACCGAGGTGAATCACTTCTCGTTTTCTTTTCTTCAATACTCTATTTCGATTTCACCATAGCGTGTGGATGCCCACTATATAGAAGACCGAGCTAAGAAATTCTGTCTAATCAGCGATTTAAACTCAGAATTTTCGCTCTGTACTTAACCAGCGGTCACATCACTCAATTTCGTATAGTCGTTGCCTTATATAATTACTACAAATGATAAATATTTCTAAATGTTATTTTACTTAATTATATTTGTTGACTTAAAAATGGTTTTCTTGTTTACTGAGCTACAAAAACCCTACTAAGTCAAAAAACTAAAAATTCTTAGATTTACTTAGGCTTACTTAGATTTCTTGCGGTTGATTGTTTTTTTAGGAGATTTGCTAGAACCAATTATGAACCTATTTTGTACATGAGTAAAATTACTAAAACAGGACTCAATAAAAAAGTTTAAACATGCGTATTTATATATTTCGCAAGCTTTTTGAACTAAAGTGAAAGAGTAACAAAATTGACTGAAATATCGTTAAACTCATCATGCGCGTCACTTAAATAATTAACATTACATTAATGTATTTGGTTGCATAACATGCAGGTTAAGTTTGTCACTCCATTACTAATAAAAGCACGAAAACTAAGCTAAATTAAGGATGAAATACTACATGAACCGATTATTACTAACGCTGTTACTAATGAACACCTACTAATTAAAACTATTAAAACCCTGAAATGAAACTATAAACTATGCAGGACGAAGTACTACTCACTAATGAATTATTGTACCTAATACATGCAAGAAGAAAAGTACTGTGTATGGTATGCCTACGGGCTAATATAATAAAGGTAAAAACTAAAATCACCAGCAACACGAAAATCTGCAAGATCGCTCTAAGGATTTATTAAAAAACTTTTTTTTTATTTTTATTGAATACCCCATTTAACAAATAAAACTAAAGTAACTAATAAGTTATTAACTTCTACTAGATTTACGCCATTGCTGCAAAAAAAATTTAACTTTGTGAATATTTTATTATTACCACCGGCATTTTGACTAATTATAACTCGAGAAATGCACCGACATTGTATTAATCTATTCACACATTTTCTTTTCTGCTTTGACTTATTGTTTGAAAATGCGAGACGGCTACTTATAACATTTCAAAGTGACTGCTAAACAATAAGTTATTTATTTGCAAAAATTGTCAAACAAAAAGAGAAAAAAATTGTTATATATCTATTAAAATAGATTGAGGTTGGATGCTGGTTATCAAAAAGATGTTAACTTTTTAAAACAACTTCTAATTATTATTTAATTTAATTTTCTTCAATTTTAGTAAAAAAAAAACAAAAAACTTTGAACTCAAAATTAATCTAAATGTAATTAATATTTTTAAGCTAAAACGTAGCTACGATCCAATTTTCAATTTGTAAAATTTCATTTATACTGAACACAAAATTTTTAATTTAAATTAAAATTTAAAACGTACATGCATCATAAATACAATAAATAATGTAAAGTAGTAGCTTCAAATATAGCATTGCGAAATGTGAAATAATAAATTAAAAACTTATTATTACAAAAAAAATTAAAAATTGTAATTGGCATTAAACAATATTTTGTAGAATACAAAAAACTGCTTTGTCAGCTGAATCCAGTCGGAAGGATTAAATAGGTACGATTTGATTTAGTTTTTTTACTTTTCATAATAGAATTGTTTGGAAGCAACGAGTTAAGGTAAGGGATGTCCTGAAATTTGAGGTGTCAAAAATTTTTCAACTTGATTTATGTTGACATGAGTTGTGGATAATAATACAAAGTCAGGTGCGAGTAGGTCTTTAAAGGAGCGTGAGCGTTTGAATACGATGTCCGTGGGGGTTGTGTGTTACATGTTATCAGTATTAGGGAAAGGGGTGACGGTGGTGGTCCAGCAGCGAGAGACCGACCATTAATACGGCCGATATTGAATGATGTATCATTGCGCCATAAAAAGCCAGGAAATGTGATATGGGAGCGAGCTGCATACACTACAGAAACTAAATTACTGGATTTTTCGAAATGAAAAATAACAAATAGCCCGGCTTACTCCCTCTCTGATGGGCTGATGGCCATAATTTATATAGCCACGCTAGCATACATGCTTCAGCGATGAACATTTATTTTCATTTTTATTATCAGGAGATTAAAATTGTTGCAGTACATAGAGTCATTTGAATATTTCGAGGATTTGGTATCGAATTTTGACGGCCGTTCTCTCCAGGCGATTTTAACTATCGCCGCTTTTAGCATAATAGAAATGTATGATTTTACGTACTCAGGAACAATTCAAACAATAATTTAGTTTTGCGTGTTACTTTTTTTTGTGTTGAATTCAAAAATATAGTAAGCATGTCAAATTCATAATTAATTTACTCTCACATTACATGAAAAATTATTTTCATATAGGTTTTTTTTTTATGCTATGATATATACGTTCATACTATACTTAATACCTAAAGCATAAATGCAAAACCGTTAAATAATAATATACATAATTTACATAATTGTAGAACTATTAATTGTTGGAAGAGGAATTCTCAATAGGTCTGCATCTGGAAGTTTTACTGGAAGTTAAACGAGGTTCAAGCATTTAAGGGCATACGAGAACAACAGTTTCAATGATAAATAAATTATGCAGCACAATATAAAGATGTTATGGCAAATTTAAACTTAAGAAATTTTAACAAAAAACTTTATTATTTGAGAGACTTCTTTACTTACTCTTAAGATAGCACTGATCAAATAATAGCTATTCAGCAATCCGATTGCTAGCCATCCAATATATGCTAGTTTGAATATCAAAAGTTGATATTGCTGTTGTAATTTAATTTTTAACGGTTTATTTAAGGAGTAATGAACTCTTCGACCACTGTAGGTCATCTACATAAATCGGTTTATTCGTGCCCTATCATCTCTTCACTGAAAAATTAGCAAAAGTAAAATAAAGCCTAAAATGTAAATTGATTCTTAACTCAAAATCAAGCAATAAAGCGTTGCAATCCGGAGAGGGTAGATCTCTAGTTTGTTTTGATACAATGCGATAAACTGATCTTAAAAGTGTTCCAGCGACTCTATGCAGTTTTCTTACAGATACACAATCGTCGAGATGTTTCCGATAGCTTTTGAGAAAATGACATCTGTTGGTTTTCATTTTTTAAAGCCGAAACGTTAGTCATCAATTTAGAAAATTTTATTTTAAGATAAAATAAATTTTTATTACTATCTCGTGGCAAAACAAACCGAAGTTTTAACCGCTCCGAATTGGAATATTCTAGTAATTATTTTTTTAACAAACCCCTGATTAGGGATTTAGAAAGTAAATTTTAAGTTTTCATCTAAATAAATATAAAAAAGTACGAGTAGTTCATGCTTTGTCAAATATATTGAGCTAAATTCTTTAAATGACTTCTTGTGCAAGAATGATCGGCGAATTTTTTATTTGTGTATTTTTCTGATTATTAGTACATTCAAAATAAACAAAATCTCCATAACAGTGCACCTGTAAACTCTTCATTTTTGCCATTTTTAATATTTTGATTTGATTATATTGTGATTCAAAATCGGTACGTTTTTAGCCGATATTTTGCAAGATTTTTGATTGTTTATAATGAGTACTAAGAATAACCATTAAAACAAATTAGTTTCCAATATTTTAAGCGTCACTGGTTTATCAACATAAAGCAAGGCTTTAACTTAGCCTTAAAGAACTAAATCCAAAGCCGTTAAATCACATGGTCTTGATGGCTGTTTGCAGGTTCACTTTTTGAAATAACTTTATCTCCAAATTATTCCATTAATAAATCAATTGTTGCGGTGGCATCATCTTGTTAGAACACACCTCCTCCAGATCAATAGCCTGCAGATTAAGAAGAAAATAATCAGTAATACTGGACAAGCTGACGAATTGATAAATTTGGATCTTTTTCAACGTTGGTGCCTACAGCAACAATATTTTCTTCAGTAGGTACAGTTCTTTGTCTTGTTTGTTTTTTAATATCAAAAACGTGAATAGCGTTTTGAATGCATCAATATTTGATAAAATATCAAGTATGGTTGAAATGCTACACTTGCACTCATCGACGTACTAAAATTAAATCTTATGCGGTCAAAGACACAGATTACCGGACATGGGCCCCTGATAAACAAAAAATCATCAAAAAACAAGAATAGAAAAACCTACCCCATGTTTCAAGCTTTTTCTGCTATCATCAGCGGCAAATACTGTAGTTGGAACCCCTTGACCACATACTGCACAAAACAAAAAACTGCCGGACTAATTGTTTTCATCATTGCAGATAGACACAGAGCGGTATCAACACTGCAAGTCGATAACAGACGTCCGTAGTGCATCTCAGGCATCAGCCATCAGGCATCAGTTTAAAAAGCTTGAAACATGGGGTAGATTTTTCTATTCTTGTTTTTTGGTGATTTGTTGTTTATCAGGGGCCCATGTCCGGTAATCTGTGTCCTTGACCGCATAAAATTTAATTTTAGTACGTCGATGAGTGCAAGTGTAGCATTTCGATAATTTAAAATTGCAAATTTTGCAAGAACTTTATTAATTATCAAGTATGGTTGTTTATGCAAATAAACTATAAAATTGACAAACCGTTTTACAAATTTGGCAAATAGAACACTGATTTTGATTATAAATGTCAACAAATTGTAAACATTGTTGTGTTTAATGTATGTTTTTCCCTAATAATTTGTTAATATTTGTATTGTATTGTACTCAGGAATCGATTGGCTCCGGGCAAAGTAAGAACTTTATTCTGGTCGGCTCTCTGGTCCTCCAAGCTGGAGGTTTTTTGTCGGGCTGGTTTCCCGTCGTAGGAAAAAATGCAATGCCATGAAAACTATTTGTTATATGTTATGTTATGTTTTTATATGTTAAAATTTAATATCATAATAGTCAGCTGAGACCCTTCAGGGCTGTAGCGCTGCACGATCGATTAAAACCCGTTAAGAGTCTGATTTAGTTCTTTGACAAAAGAAATTTCTTTGCCTGTCTTTGTCTTGGTATAGTGTACCAGAGGATTTTCTTGCTTTCCGCTTCCCACTTTTGGATTTCCACTTTTCTGTGTATTTTGGATAGCCCACAGAACGGATGTAGTCCAGGCAGAGCGGGGACATTTTTGAGCCAAATTAATTTACCTCAATTCTTTCTACCTAAAAATGCTAGCTGTTGCAATTTCTGCATTTTGCGTTATATCGTGATTTCATTTGATTTTGTCTACGAAACGAACGATGCGTATTATGAAAACGAGTTTTCTTAATGATGTTTATCAATACAACAAATGCTTTATTTTTAAAATTTATAAAGTAAAGACAGTAAAAAAATTTTTATAATATTTTTGGCTAGTGGACCATGAATTAATCATTGTATATTTGTAAACGTTTATTCGCTCTGCTTTATTGTAATCATTCAAAAAGTTTTTTGCTTTATGCCAATTTTTATTTATCTTATATTAATTAGCTTTTTGTAATTTCCTGACAAAGCTTTCAATAAATCAGAGCAAATCGTCAAAGAATAGGTATAATATATTTAATTATTATGAAGCCTACTATCCAAAACTATTATAAAATTATTGAATTTTTGTAACAGAGTAGGGTTAAAAATATTTCAAAATTAATAATAATAAAAAAAGAAAACGAGTAGAATGAAAATTATACCTATTACATTTTCATTTTTTTTTCAAAAACTCTATCACCCCTTTCCCTTTTTGGTAAGTTATTTTCAAAAATTTGTAGTTTTAAAATAATATACGAAGTACTTTTTTAATAAAATTTCTAAATAAATACCTAAATATTCTTTACCTACTGGTACCTAAATATTCTTTATTTAGGTACCAGTTAAAATTATTCTAATAGTTCAACATTTCTTTAGTTGAGTTTTTATAAAAATTTATAGTTTTTTAATAGTCACCAATATCACACTTATTCTTGAAAATTCATTTAAAAGATTTATTTTTTTATCTTTTATTGGTCCGGCTATGCTCATGAAATCCATAAAAGGTACAACTACCAAGTTTGAACATAGATTAAAAAATCAAACTACAAACACCGCGTAACATTCCGTTACTCTTGGAAATTACTATGTAACTTTTCAAATAATAACGGCTTTTATATATTTTGGTCAAAATCTTCTTTCATATTCGTTACGAATGAGAATTCGCGTTTGGAAAACATAAATTTTTTCCAAAATTATGCCAAAAATTATCTCGCCATAACAACATAACATAAAAAAAATTACTACCGCCATCTTATTTTATTGGCACATCTTTTGCCTAAATTATCTCTTATTGGAAAAATAGTTACTTTAGTTATTTAAACTACCAGCTTTCGTTATGAATTGCAAACTTTGGGAAAACACATTCACAATTTTATTTTTCCAGATTGCCAAATTTGATTTTCAGCTATTTTTTTAACTTTAAGCTAACACTTCTTAACTCTAAAGTAAATCTTTAAATTCAAAGACGTTGATAGACATTATCAATGGTATGGCTTTTAATAAATTTAATTCTCAAAAATATAAACCATTGAAAACCTTACTGGTGCAGATATAACCTTTTTAAAACACTATCATGGAGATTGAAAGTCGACTGCTGTAACGGAAGGATATATTAAAAAATCAAAAAAAAAATTTATTTCGAGTAGCAACAGAGTACTCACAAATGCCTGAAAATTTTCTAAATATAAATTCAGTTTCAGGTTTCATAACTTTTGTATTTTTTTGGAAGTTTTTTTTTCCTTCCTTCGTGTACGTAAATTACTAGCTGCATAACACGTAGCTATCAAAAATTACAGATTAAAAATAGGTTTTTTTTTTTAAATTATAATACCATTTTGTTCTAAGCATTTCAAATTTGATGTAAATCATGTGTTTATGAGCCAAAAGCTTTGCATTATGTGGATAAATCAAGTAGATCTAGTATGCGTGTCCGTTGCAATATTACTTCCTCTACACGTGAGTTTCTAATACTAGACAGAGTAAGACTAAATTATTCGCCATGTTTAATGTTTATTAGGTTGCTGTAAATGACGGAGTTGCAATTAACGGCAAGCTGTGACGTACATAAATAATGCATTCGTAATTTATTAACGACCAAATAATCGTGCATTACCTACTTAAACCAAAATAAAAAATAACTTTTTAAAAAAATGTAGCAAAAGTTTAGTACAACAAATTGCACGTTTAGATTGTAAAGGTAACTTGTGAAGATTTCAGGAATCATCGAAGCGGCAAAGAAAACTTTTTCGATTTCAGAGACAGTTTGTTTTTGAGACCGAAGGGCCGTGCGCTTTCCTGAAAACATAATTTATTACATCATTAAATAACGTTAAAATAGCAATTAAATATACTAGAAATTAAAGCCATAATTGCCATATTTAGTTCGGCCTACGGCCTCGCATCTTCGAATATATCAACGAATATTTATTATCTAATATGGGTGTAGATTATACACCTACGTAATTCATCAAATGCATTTCTGGGTTAATTAATCTGCATTACTTAGTACACTATTCTTAGTTTACTATTAGGTGTGTGGGCTGCATCGTAAATGGAAAAATAAGATAGTTAACTCTTAATTATTAAGTCTGTTTCAACAAACCTTTCAAGTACGGTTACGCTCATGCGCAAAAGTCAAAATGCGTTTCTTTTTATCTATTGCGCTTGCGTTGTAGTAATATTACTGGAAATTAATCGTTATTGGAACAGACCTATTTTTATTAATATTAATTGTTTTGCTTTCTTTTTTTTTGGCAGTTAAAATCGTTTCCTGAAAATTATTGTTTAATTTTGTACTACAGCCCTGCAGCTAAAATATTACAAGCCGCCACTGCTCGTTGTAGTATGAATTTTGTTTAAAATTTTCCAGTCAAATTAAACGTTTCATTATGATAATGTAGGTAAAAGCACAATATAAAGCGTCCGGCTGATATAAGAATACATAAGCACTTACTGGAATATTGTTATAGAACAAAGCAGCAGATAAATCTATTACGAAATAATGGAAATTATGAATATACAGTCATGACATTAACATAATGATCCTGCATTTGTTACGGCGTACAAATTAACATAATTTATTATGACTAAGCTAAGACTATAATTATATAAATTGAACTGACGTAGCACTGCTGGGTGTGGGCGTTTAGATATTAGCAACATTTTATTATTTTCGTAAAACTATTAATAACCTGTGCAGAAGTTGTTACTTTAATTATTCATTATGCCGAAATTGTTCCTTTTACACCTTAATTACAAAGCAGTTAAATTGTAATTATTTTCAACTGAAATGTAAAATCAAGAGTAGTTTCAGGAAAATATTTTTGTTACACAATAAATTGAACAAAAATATGTATTACATAGGTACTAAATCTTAATTATATATCGGATAATAAAAAAAACATTGCAAAAAATTATATGAAATGTCAAAATAAAAACATTGTTAAACGTAAATTTCATTTCAATATTGATAACCCCTTAATAAGAAAGTTGTCCAAAAAAAGAATTAATTAACCGTCTCAATCTAATTTTGTATACACCAACCCTTTCGATGATAAATCGGAGTAGCTGGGTTGTGAGTCCTGAAATAAAATTAATAAAAAAAAGTTATAGACTTGAATTTATGAACACAATCAAAAGGTGGTTCTAATGAAGTGAGGCAAAGATCTATTTAAATAGGTAAAATATTTTAGAATAAAATTCATGCAAGGTAAAAAAATGCAGGATTGGACTGACAATGAGTAAAAAATTGTAGACATCGGGCGAGCTCAAATAAGATGCAGTTGTATCGTAAGTTCAACAAAATTTGAATTCCACATTCGCCTGTTTGATGACAGAAAAAGCATGGCTGATAATAATGTTTAATGTAGTAATAAATAAATAAAGTACGAAACGACTTGTGCAAATTAAAATTTTATAACAGTTTTTCGTATTTTAATTAATAGTAATTTGTTTAACTCAGTAGCAGTAAAATATTTTGTAAACAATTTCTTCTTTTCTATATTTACAAGAAAATAAAACAATACAATTTATTTTAATTAAAAGTATTGTTTAAACTCCGTCTTTATTTTCTAAGTTGGTTTTGGTTATAGAACTGAAGTCTGCAACAATATTCACGTAAATGTCTATAATATTTTGAAGTTGCACAAAACTAAATTTGTTATCCAAACGCTACTGGCGATTATGCATAATCACCGCTTAGATCGATTAATACAGTCTGCATGTTTGATAGCCGAATTTATAACATTCTTTTTTGTTTTACTACTTGGGTTAAAAATTTTGTAGTGGGGATCAACCCCAATTAGATTTTGTATATACTATATAAAACCACAAGTCTGACAGTGCCCAAATTTTTATTTATGTGCAGTCCAATCCAAGTTTAGAGAAACCTCAAGTCGAATTCCAGTGCGGTCACAGAGAACATTTTAAATTTATTAATGATTAAATTATTAATTGCTTCAGCTAAAATTGAATATTAAAAGGGTATGTACTATATAAAAATCAACTAGTGACAAACTCTCAGAAATAATTAAATTCTGATTAAAATATTAGTTTATTTTAGTTTATTCTTTTTTTCTTCTGCCTTTCCAGGTTTAGGCACATCTGCCTATTCCGGCTTCACCATCGTTTCCTCGGTCTACCAACGTTTTTTCTTCCCTTAGGACTGTATTCAAGTCCTTGTTTTGAGATTAGTTTATTATGAAATTTAAACATGTTTCTTGTAAATATGATCAGAAAACAAAAATTTTATTTGTGTTGTGACTTAAATAACACCGTCGATATGAATCGTAAATAATATCAAAAAAACATTAAATTAGTAACGTAAACACTAATTGTAATGCAACC
This sequence comes from Rhagonycha fulva, assembly GCA_905340355.1. Taxonomy (NCBI): domain Eukaryota; kingdom Metazoa; phylum Arthropoda; class Insecta; order Coleoptera; family Cantharidae; genus Rhagonycha; species Rhagonycha fulva. Next base: position 11,601,177 of record HG996559.1, read on the forward strand.
CACTTTACTCAATAACAATACGAGTTGAAATAACACTTCAGTTTTCAGAGTTTCCGTGGGCATTTTAATGTGTTCGTAATCCATGGTGTAAAGTTAAGCGTAAGTGTAAAACGTAAACTAAATAAATATCAACAGATATTAATGCTCCACGATGAGATCTTTATGTAACCAAATCGAGTTGATTGTAATTAAATCATTTAAGTGCGCGGTCAAACAATAAAATTGTGCATAAATACAAATCAGATGGCCTCTGAAGTTACAATTTAGAAGCAATAACGGTAATAATTTGAGAAATTCAGTTTAACCTTCAACTCTCAAAATGTAATAATACCAAGGTAATCGGAAAAAAGGGGTCGCTCTCCATGTTAACAAAATTATAATGCATTTGCTTTTGACAATTTTTATTATACAAAATCATTTAATCTATTGTTGAAAGTCCAGTCATCCTAGATCAAAATAAGACCTTAAATTGTAATAATCAAAGCAATAGAAACAAAAATTGTTTGTATTATGTATTTGGGGATGCATTTTCAGTTTTCAATGATTAGAATTTTAATGTCGCTTTATAAAAAATTTAAAATTTGAAATTTTTGAAAAAAAATTTTTCTGTTTCTAAAATTATTATTAGATTTATCAAAATAAAAGTTATTATTTCATTAAAGCTTATTAAAAGGTAGTAGAAAGATTTTTATGAGCTAATGGTCAATCAATTGCAAATACTAATATCTCTGATAAAGCTGTAGATGTTCTGTGCAGAGTAGGGAGACAAATTCGATATAATCGAAGCAATAGAAATGGAAATTTGTACACTTATGTATTCAAAGGGGCCCTTACACTTGATAATAGTTAAAAATTTTAGGGGTCAAAGAAAACGCCTTAATTTAGAAAAATATTTGTTTTTTTAGAACATTTTAAAAACCATTAAATTTATTTTTTTTCTACTTATTATAATTTTACTATAAAACAACAATTTGGAAATCAATCATTTTCTTTATCAGTAAAAAACATATAAATATTTTACATCCATTAGGTAACTTGCCAGGCTGGCCGTCAGATGTGCCTGTACCCTGGTTCTTATGTTAAATGATGACAATTTTATTAATCTAGAAGAACCACCGAATTAACGTGCCTTATGAAGTTGATTCTTTTCCGGATTTGAACCAAAGAACTTGCATTCGCAACTGATCGCTGTAGCTGCAGGGCAATGCTGTCATTTTCTGATGTTAAACTAAATATTAGGAATACCCAAGTTTTTTTAGTACCACATAAAGTTATCGAACATAAAGTAGAAACGCCAAAGAAAAATGGCTCATATTTCCAATATGAAGATTAGATTTGTTTATAAATTGATGACACTGAGGCATCATCCAGATAAACGTCTACTTAAGTAGACTTACAATAATGATCCAATAACAACTAAATTTAAACAAGAACATAAGAAAAAAAGCTGGCTAGAAAAAAAGCAAAACAGATTGTTGCTCAGGTAAAAACAAAAGAAAAAGAAAGATTGATAATAAAAAAAGCAAAAACTGCATAGAAGAAGTTGGAAGCAGCCCAATGTGCAAATGCTGAAGCTAAACGTAAAAAAACGAGAGTCACAAAAGAAAGCCCTAAAGAAGCAATGTAAAATGTTTATTTTAATTTAATGATAATGACCGGGTGACCGACCGCCGATCCGATTGTGAAAAAATTACATGAAAAATTGATTTATTTTTAAATTTCTGCTTTCCATTATAACAGATAAGAATAAAAAAGGTATCAGTTTAGAGAGTATTAATCAATTTTGTGGCTAATAATGCAAGCATATTGCAGTTACAATTTAGCTCTGTTTTCAAGGTAAACTATGCTACTTTTACACCCTAGGGCAAAAATGTAAAACTGTCAGCAGCAAACAGAAAAATAATTAGTTGTTTTTACTAAATAATTCAAACTAAAAGATACCAATTTTGATTAATTAGATGAAAAGTTAAGTATTTTCCGCGGGCAGAAATCACTTTCTGTCATGGGAACATAAATTACTATTTTTTATAAATTGCGTTGACTTAATGTGATATAGTTAAGATATAGTAAGAGCAAAAGCTCGTTGTTAAATATCAAATAAAAGTCAGTGATGCACGTGGAACAAAATTAAACATTTCTACATAATTTATATTGCCGTATAATTATATACTTACTGCATTAAATTTTACTATTTTTTCACAACATGAGCACACACTTCGCAAAAAATAAAGAAGTAGCAGTAGTTTAGTATGCTCGTACTGATTTAATTAGGTATGTATGTACAAGCATCGTGTAGATAGAGGATCGAATATTTTATGATAAATATGCTATTTAGCAACACCAAACAGCAGAGATAAAAGGTGACTACCCTAAGGCACATCCGACAGAATACTTTAAGTGTCTAATCGCGTTCCATCAATCTGCCCCAAAAATATCAAACTAGTTAGCTGACAAGTGGGATTGAAAAAGAAATACTTTTTACCTTGGTGTATAGAAGTAAAAAATCGATATAATACAGGGACGATTTTGATCGGATCGGATCGAAAGATTCTTACAATATAATTTCCAAATTTTTCAAAAGTAACTGCGATTTAGTTTTTATTTTTTGAATATTTTATTGTTTTTTTGTAACAGAACTATTTTAAATGTAATTTCAAAATACACCCTCGTTTTTTAGCAAAACGCCTGTATTTTCACTAGGCAATATATCAGTATTATAATAATCCTGCAACTACTTTAGAGAAGACCGTGACTCATGGGTTAATAAATGAGATTCAGAACTTGTCTTATAATCAATAAATTCAAGTTAACTCATAATTATCGTCCAAATTCACCACAATTACTAGAGGATAATAAATTTACATATTAATTTATTGCAATGATAATATTTAATATTATGCATAGGCAGCAAATTTTATTATAGTATAGTATAATTTGAATAAAAAATTTTAAATTTCTTTACAATGTATTTCAATATAAATTATTATTGCCGGTCACGTGCGTTAAAGAAAATACGGAAAATATAGTTGCGTGTGCAGCATCAAATTTTCAAAATCTTTTGAAAGGTCATCTCAAACTAACAATACACTCTACTTACCTTGTCTTACATATTAGACGAATGTAATGATGAAATAGAAGAAGAAAATTCAATTCCAACAACTATCATTAAATATTCGCAGGACTAAACAAAATTGCTTGTTAATGGGAAAGTTTGGCAAGTCAGCTTTTCATTTTGAGATATATTTAACGTAAGTAACGCATTGAAATAATTGTTTGATACAATATATTTTAACACACCAAATTATTTAAATATTGTAAATTATTTTAGAAATTATTAATATACGTTGACATTAAAATTCATATTTAATACCTAGATATTATTCTTTTGTGATAATTAATAAAGCTTAACTCTAGAATAGCAAAAATCATTTTTTTTTTTATATAATTTTAAATTGTATGTACCTTATATCAATCAAGACAACTTACAGAAATTTCAAAGAATTGAAGTGATTAGTTACTAATTTTCTATTCATGCCCACTACAATTATTTCGAAGTAGTTAAAACATTTAGATACAATAGGATTGGTTTTTGTTGCTAATAAATATTTATTTTTTAATATTATCAAAATTCTCTTTTATTTTATTTTTTTTTAATATTTAATACCCAGCAAACACCGCGTTGACATACACATAACTGCTACGTAACATTGGGGGAACATTTTGCCTAACATAAATTTTACGTAACTGTAACGTGTTATCTGTTACCTCAATGCTACATATCGTACATATACATAACTGCTACGTAACATTGGGGGAACATTTTGCCTAACATAAATTTTACGTAACTGTAACGTGTTATCTGTTACCTCAATGCTACATATCGTACATACACATAACTGCTACGTAACATTGGGGGAACATTTTGCCTAACATAAATTTTACGTAACTGTAACGTATTATCTGTTACCTCAATGCTACGTATCGTACATACACATAACTGCTACGTAATATTGGGGGAACATTTTGCCTAACATAAATTTTACATAACTGTAACATGTTATCTGTTACCTTAGTGCTACATATCGTACTTATATGTACGTTATATCGCTCAGAACACATAGAGTTTATATATACGTAACAAATACATAACAATTACGAATTTATAGTTACATGGCATTGGAAGATATTTGTTATATGAAAGGTGCATATTTTCCCCGTGTGTCGTGTAACATGGGCATATATGTAATTATACTAATTAAATAATATTATATTATATTATACATATCAAATGAGTTTGTTTACGCATTTGAATTAATGCATATTATCGACTTTCGCCGCCAAGGGGCTGTCCATTAATCACGTGATGTTTTTTTTGGCATTTTTTAACCCCCCCTCCCCTTTGGTGATATATGGTGAGGTTTAAGACTAAACCCCCTCCCCCATATCACGTGTATTTTTTGAAAAAACAAATACACGTAACGCCGCTTTTCGGTTCAGTATCGCGCGTTTGCCGAAAAATAAATACACGTGATATATTACTAGACCCCCCCCCTGTAATATTTCGTGATTTTTTTTAAACCCCTTCCCCCCTTTTGAGCTTCACGTGATTAATGAACAGCCCCCAATGGCTTGACCCAAGCGGGTATCCGACACTACTGGCCTTGCAGAGTATACTTTGTACATGTGTTTCCTTATTTTAATATTTGCTGTTTTTCTGTGTAATATTGAAGATAAACGTGATAAAGTGTTTAAGACTGTTCTCTCGCAACCACATTTTTATTTACAATTTTCTAACTTTATTTTTAAAAATAACAAGTTAAAATTTTTACAGTATGTCAGAAATGTTATTTACAATATTATGTCAAAGCGCTTTTATCGCGAAAAAAAATTTTTTTTATTGCAATTAAAAAAAAAAAATTTTTTCGACATAATATTAAAAATAACGTTTTAGATATACTCGTACTGTAAAACTTTTAACGCGTTATTTTCAAAAATAAAGTCAGAAAACTGTAAATAAAATTATCGCTAAAATGCGCGTATCTCTTGCATTCGCGATATTTTTTACACTATACTTTATTTTTTATTGTACGTTTTTGGTCATCTACTGTTATTGTACACCGAATAGTCCATTTTCTATTGAAAATCGAATTTTCATTCTAAGTGAGAACACATCAGCATTAAGTAAATCTTGCTTTCATGTTTTTTTTGACTGGGTAAGTTATTTGAACTTTTTATGGTATTATTCAAATAATTTTCGTTTACAAGTATCTTTTCATAACTTAACCTAGTTATATAATAAATTATTAGTTATAGTAGATACTAATTGTATTCTCAAAATATTTGAATTCACCCACAAACAACTAAAACTTTAACAGTAACCCTCGGTGGCCTAGTGGTAAGCGATGTGCCCTTCAAAACTATTGCATGGAATAGCCCAGGTTCGAACCCTACGGATGGCAACGTAAGTAATGTATTATTTCATACTATTTTCAGCTATTTTTCAGATTTTCAAATACATGGTACATGTCAAATGGATAAGGATAGGGTAACTCATGACTTAATAAATATCATAAATAGGATTTATATTTATGCTTTTTTTTGGTTCAGAGTAACAGATGCATAACATTGTTACTAATCAATTACGTTGCTATTCTCATATAACTGTGATATAACAGTGGTACGTAATAATTATGTTATCTATAGCACATAACTGCCATGTAACATACATGTCTACATGTTGCTGACATAGGAACGTATATGGATGTTACATTTACGTTGCATGTTACGTAACAGTTGACATGAATATCGAACGTGTTATATTAATGTTATGTAACTGTTACATAACTGTGTTTGCTGGGTACTTATTATGTTCGTGGTGTTAAAATTCATCTGTTAATCTGTTATGCATCTGTTACTCTGAACCAAAAAAAAGCATAAATATAAATCCTATTTATGATATTTATTAAGTCATGAGTTACCCTATCCTTATCCATTTGACATGTACCATGTATTTGAAAATCTGAAAAATAGCTGAAAATAGTATGAAATAATACATTACTTACGTTGCCATCCGTGGGGTTCGAACCTGGGCTATTCCATGCAATAGTTTTCAAGGGCACATCGCTTACCACTGGGCCACCGAGGGTTACTGTTAAAGTTTTAGTTGTTTGTGGGTGAATTCAAATATTTTGAGAATACAATTAGTATCTACTATAACTAATAATTTATTATATAACTAGGTTAAGTTATGAAAAGATACTTGTAAACGAAAATTATTTGAATAATACCATAAAAAGTTCAAATAACTTACCCAGTCAAAAAAAACATGAAAGCAAGATTTACTTAATGCTGATGTGTTCTCACTTAGAATGAAAATTCGATTTTCAATAGAAAATGGACTATTCGGTGTACAATAACAGTAGATGACCAAAAACGTACAATAAAAAATAAAGTAATGTGTAAAAAATATCGCGAATGCAAGAGATACGCGCATTTTAGCGATAATTTTATTTACAGTTTTCTGACTTTATTTTTGAAAATAACGCGTTAAAAGTTTTACAGTACGAGTATATCTAAAACGTTATTTTTAATATTATGTCGAAAAAATTTTTTTTTTTTAATTGCAATAAAAAAAATTTTTTTTCGCGATAAAAGCGCTTTGACATAATATTGTAAATAACATTTCTGACATACTGTAAAAATTTTAACTTGTTATTTTTAAAAATAAAGTTAGAAAATTGTAAATAAAAATGTGGTTGCGAGAGAACAGTCTTAAACACTTTATCACGTTTATCTTCAATATTACACAGAAAAACAGCAAATATTAAAATAAGGAAACACATGTACAAAGTATACTCTGCAAGGCCAGTAGTGTCGGATACCCGCTTGGGTCAAGCCATTGGGGGCTGTTCATTAATCACGTGAAGCTCAAAAGGGGGGGAAGGGGTTTAAAAAAAATCACGAAATATTACAGGGGGGGGGTCTAGTAATATATCACGTGTATTTATTTTTCGGCAAACGCGCGATACTGAACCGAAAAGCGGCGTTACGTGTATTTGTTTTTTCAAAAAATACACGTGATATGGGGGAGGGGGTTTAGTCTTAAACCTCACCATATATCACTAAAGGGGAGGGGGGGTTAAAAAATGCCAAAAAAAACATCACGTGATTAATGGACAGCCCCTTGGCGGCGAAAGTCGATAATATGCATTAATTCAAATGCGTAAACAAACTCATTTGATATGTATAATATAATATAATATTATTTAATTAGTATAATTACATATATGCCCATGTTACACGACACACGGGGAAAATATGCACCTTTCATATAACAAATATCTTCCAATGCCATGTAACTATAAATTCGTAATTGTTATGTATTTGTTACGTATATATAAACTCTATGTGTTCTGAGCGATATAACGTACATATAAGTACGATATGTAGCACTAAGGTAACAGATAACATGTTACAGTTATGTAAAATTTATGTTAGGCAAAATGTTCCCCCAATATTACGTAGCAGTTATGTGTATGTACGATACGTAGCATTGAGGTAACAGATAATACGTTACAGTTACGTAAAATTTATGTTAGGCAAAATGTTCCCCCAATGTTACGTAGCAGTTATGTGTATGTACGATATGTAGCATTGAGGTAACAGATAACACGTTACAGTTACGTAAAATTTATGTTAGGCAAAATGTTCCCCCAATGTTACGTAGCAGTTATGTATATGTACGATATGTAGCATTGAGGTAACAGATAACACGTTACAGTTACGTAAAATTTATGTTAGGCAAAATGTTCCCCCAATGTTACGTAGCAGTTATGTGTATGTCAACGCGGTGTTTGCTGGGTTCTTTGTGTTTCTAGACAGTGTTGTATGTTCATGATATAATTTTTTTACGAAATATTCTGTAAAGATTGAATATTTGTGAGGTAGCAAGGCATCTTCAAAAAATATTCGTTAGGAGGATTCAAAAAAATTTTCTATGAATGTTCAATGCTATGTGGGTTAAAGCAGCTCCAATTTTGACTTGAATTGTTTTATTTGATTTTGACGCTGGCTCTATTTAACAAGCAGCAAAATAAACTAAAAAATCATTTGTAATAAATGACACAGCTCCAGACTTCTAAGGTCTCCAGCAACATTCAGATTTCTTTAGTTGTTCAGTTTAGGTGTATTTCGTAGCCGCACACTTTTGATCCATCCGGAAGAAATGCAGCCACTTTGTCACATATGGTCTTTTCTTATTGGTTTTGACGTAACGTAGACAGCAACATAAAATCCAAATCCACGTTTGTTTTTTTCTCTTAGTCGGAAGAATTTTGACCCGAATTCAATGTATCCACAGCCTTAGCTACTTGTACCAAGCTATCAGTTTACTGCATCTAACATATATAGGAAAAACTGGGAAATGGGTAACCATCAGATATAAATATCTAGGTATAATTAAAACACCAATCTGAAAATTTATCTACGAGTAGTATATGTGTATTTTCTCTTTTCATTTAAATTAATAGTTTAAGGGCTGGAAATATTAATAGCTAAGGTTAATCCAAATGCTAATAGAATCAAAACTTACATAATGTGACATATAGCAATAAGTTGATAGTCATTCGAGATGGCTTAAGGTCAATTCAAATGCGATTTTGACGTTAATTTCCTTAGATCATAATGTTGCCATAAAAGCCACATAAAAGAACCAACTCCCTTATTAAACGATTCGTAAGCTAACACAAAATTTTGTCAGACACTAACAAGAAAATTTTTTAATAAATCTACGATTGTCAGTCATTTTTATTATAACTACTGGGAGAACCATTCCTAATCAAGAGGGTGATAAGCATAATTGATAACGATTTCCAATCTGTGGGCCAAATGCCAAACAAGCAAATCAATCACAAACTAAAAGGCCACGATGGCCGTATGACCGCCTAATCTTCTACTCATCATCACAATAAGAAACCTTTAGATATTTTTAGTTTTCTTTGATGAAAAATCGTGTCACGTTTGTGCGCAATAGCTAAGAAGTGTTCCAACCGACAGTACACGGCACCGAAACGGTTTGTGGGACGGTCCATTACAATTTCTAACCAAATCTGTGATTGTTCATAGTAAAGCAAAAACTACCTTTAGAACTGCAGCCTCTAATGAGAGGGTGGACTAAAACAGAAACCTGAGTTTGTCGCAATCTGGTGAGAATCTCTTCAGTTTGTTTGCACACAATATTAATAGACCAGCTTTAGATTTAGTGCAGAGACAAGGCTGTGTATTTTAAAATAAAAGGGTAGTTTAGGAGAAATTTCAATAATATGCAAAAAAAATAATAAAATGTTATTAATTGATAACAAAACGAGACAGAACGTATGGCTTTGCATGTGGAAGACTGGAACCCTTATCAGTAATCAACAGGCTACATTGATTAACACTCGCGAACACAGAACACTGCTTACAGATGCAAAACGCTGCTGTTGCTAGAATGCTACTTTTAGATGTGATACAAAAGTAAAAAATACAAAAACAGTTGGACGACTGGTCATAGAAGAATTTGGCACGATGACAATGGTGGCAAATCCAAACATATTTGTCTACAATCGCTAAAGCGGCACTTACAAAAATGTGTTTGAACCAAACATAAACCAGCCGAATTTTTCAAATTGCTAGAGCGGACTCCTAAGTTCTACGCCGTTTTGCAATTTATCAACACTTGCAACAAAAATGCATGCATTTAAAAGCTCGTAACATTTCCCAAAACATCTCAGACTTTGGGCATCGCAGAGCAACGGTGCGTCTCCTTGTTTCACTTCTTCTTCTTAAGGTGCCGTCTCCTAATATCGGAGGTTGGCGACTATTAATATTAATATTAAATGGTTCTTTTGGCAAATTACTCTCGGTGGTTTGCCATTGCCTTCCGAGAGGAGAGGGTTATAATAAAGTTGAATAAATTTTTGTAGCCGGGCTGGGGATCGAACTCAGAGCTTCTAGCTTAGAGTCCGGTCCTTAGCCCATTCACTTAGCTCACCTCTTCATTGTTTTGTTTCACGCCACTGTTTAATTCACTCTGTTTTGACTTTTTCTGTTAGGTTGGTGCTTTTCATTGTCATATCTTTATTGGTCTGATTAGTTTAGACGGAATTAGACGGATTCTTTTCATTGCCATGTATAATTTTCCTCTCTTCACTTTATCAAAAGCTTATTCAAAGTTTATAAATAATATGTGAAGTTCAATTTTGTTTTCATTCATTTTTTCTATGGTTTGAAAAACTAGAGACGTGCATGTATGAATTAACGAGATTTATGTTGTTCGAAAGAAATTCCATAGATCGAATAGAAAGAAAATATGCATTTATATTATAAAACGCTTTTTGATTAATAAAAATATCATTTTTAACACTGCATAAGCTTTCAGTTTTTCAGCTATTATTAGGACAACATGAATCTCGTTAATCCTTTTATGTGCGTCTTTAATTTAAAAGTGTTACGTCAAAGAACCGCTAAATTTTTATTTTTAAAATTGTAACTTTCTACTGAAAATTTTTGGTTTACCTAAATAAAGTAATAAATGGATTTAGCCAAATTTGTCCTTCGTATTTAAAAAATTCTTAAAAATTAACCATACACGGTAACACCATATTTATATTCCGAGTTTAATTTCTCTTCTTGCACTTATTTATTTCATTTTCTTTTTTTTTTATTGTATTATTGATTTATAAAATTGTATCATTATTACTCAGCTATGTCTGACCATTTTTACTGTGTATGAAGTGTAAATTATTAGATTAATGCTTTTGACTTACTATTAAGTTCAACCAATTCATTAAAATTTACATACTATACGCTGCACCGTGATTTCAGTTGCTTTCACACATTCAGGCTTTCACGCCCATGTATTCTAACCTCATCGATGAATAAATTGTTCTAAACAATAAATAATAATAAGGCACAACAATTAAAAATTAACAACAAAAAAGTTGTAGAAAATTTCCAAGAAAACAGAAATTTACAGAAGTTCAAATGAAGAGTTTAAGTACAAAAATTTTAACTGAATAATGGAAAAACGCATTTAAAAAATGTATTGGAAAAACAATAGTTAATTAAAATAAACTGAAGTAAAAAATGAAAAGCAGAAATAAAAGGAAAGAAAATTGACAGAAGATCCCGGGTTTTACCCTTTTCAGGAATTGCCAGTTAAGTAAATTATTTTAAGCATTTTAAAAGTTGATGTAGGTATATTTTTTTAGTATCAAACTTTCACAGTTAATTAAGTGGTAAATTGCAAAAAGCGGTGATCCTCTGACATTCCAAATAGTACCTACCTTCATTACAGATGGCGATGCTATAGTTTTTTTTGTAATTGGAAGTTAGTGGATTTCGAACAGTTAAACCGATGAGGCAGTTAATTTAGTTCTTTCCACCGAAGGAAAAAGTACCCTGGTGGTTTTCCATTGGCTTTCGGAAAGAGACTGTCAGAATAAAGCTGTTTAATCTAAGATTTAAGTGGAAAAAGTTAAGGAAGTACGCGATTTTAGTTTAGCACTTAACTGCAACTCAGCTTAAAATAAATTTGAAAATATTGGGATTGTTGGTTTTAGTTTGTTACGTAGATACTCGAGTACTAAATACGGATGTTTAAACATTATCACTTAACGAATCTCGCATTCCATTAAATTTTGAAAAGAAATTAATTACAATAGTTAAAAAATATTTGGGTCTCCGGCTTGAAAGATTACACAGGTAATAATAACTGGAGCACTTAATTAAAATATTATTTGGAGTGAAGACGAAATAATAGACTGCGAAATTTTTAAGGAATGCTGTTGACCTTGTTGGTTTTTCTTTGTGTCCTGCAAGAGATGATCTATGGTTCGATGAGTAGCAGTAGCTTAATGGGACTTTTGTGAAAGTGGTAGAATATTTTTTAGTGCAAGTTTTAGTATGGAAAATGAAAGAAAGGATTTATGGTAAACAGTGTGTACCAAGGAGTATAGGTATAATTTAAAAAATTAGAGTTTCTGAGAATTTGCATTAGACATGCAAGTTTAAATAGGTTCTAAATTTCTAAAGTAATCTACTAGCGCCACGCAATTATCTCAAAATCTATATTAACTATAAGAAGCCCGATTTAGAAATTATAGCTCTAATTCCGCCCCTTCGCCCCGAAGAATAAATCATTAAAGCACTATAAACTAACTCTCAACATAATAATGTGATCTTTGTTGCTCTAGTTGAATGTAACGTCAACTATCCTTTTTGCGTCATCACTTAAACTCCAGAATAACGAACTGGACATTACGAAATCTAATTACAATCTTTGCTCATGCGTGGCCGAACGGGCACGGATGGGGTTTACTCGTAGGGGCGCCGGTAGGGTCTGGACACCCCGACGCAGGGGCAAGTGAGAGACCACGATAGGGTAGGTAGGGGTAAAATGAAGCCGCGCATCGCGAGCGCGAAGCTCTTATTTTGAATGCCAGTAGCCGATTCACTATTACTTCCATAAGTGCGCGTTAGTTCTTGTGGACAATCCCCCACATCGTGAACACCACTCTCGCAGTACTTTTTACAAGTGTTATGATCGACGAACAGAGTAACATAATAATCGCGTGCTCGCCCAAATTAACGTTAGTTTTTAATGTAATTATTGTTGCCGCTTTCAATTTTTAAACGCAGGTGAAGTGTTGCGTGTTATAATCGACTTAAGCAAATATACATAATTGCATAAATTAATTATTATTATAACAAAAACATACGGACAACTTCTAAAAAAAGTTTGGTTCGGGTTTTCCTCAAAATTTGAAAACTGCCCGCTAACTGCTACATTGCGCTCAATTAAAATGAACAAACACATCAATTGATTGTTGTTACCAGTGAATCAGTTCGAGTGAACTTTGTTGAACTGTTTAACTATTTCATTCAAAACGGCTTCGAATTTTAAAAATATTTATTCAGCCGCATTCAACACATCCTCAGGTAATTTTAATTATTTCAAATTTGTACCAGATTTTGCGCATTTTACTCGGATTTGGCGCGAAAATTTATAATTTTCGCGTCTCGTTAATAAATTCATTAATTCGCTCACCTCAACTTAATCCTATTTATTACTCATACCATTATAATCACTATCGACAATTAATTATTTGGTAAATTAGAATATTTTATCGCTATTTCAATTATAATTAAAATCTGGAATTTCCTAATTGTTAGGTATTTTTTATTATTGTAATAATTATTTTTGATGTATGAGTCAGTTATGATTTGTCGTAGTATAAAACCAAATTACACTTAAAGTAGGTACATATAAAATTATATTTATATCATATGAATCATACATATTTTTGAAATTAACATATGTATAATACCGGTATAATTAAGTATGTTTATGGGTGTGTTAATGTTTCTAATATATGCGTGTTTCTAAAATTACCAGCAAAAATAAATCAATTACAAGTCTTGTATTTGCAAAATGTGCAATTAAATTCGTAATAATTGTTTTTCCTCTAATCCGCTCACGCTAATAGTAACAAAATTACGAAGCACCCTGTGCACGTCATTTTAATGTAGAGGCTGATTATATGGAATAAGTTTTTATTTATAATAAAAAAAAATATTACATAAATCTCTTCTTTGTCAATTTTATACACCGTAAAGTTTTATTAATTAAAAACGGACATTAATTTTGCATTATGAAAATTTCAATTACTAAACTGAAATAATAACTATAAAATAATTATAAAAAACTTACAATAACAAAAGTAAACATCTAATCTAACAATTATTTATTTAATTACATAATTTTGGTCGTACTAACAATATGAATTACTCGTTAAAAATTAATTTAGACAATTACGTAATTACAATAATCAAACAGCGTATATCGTTATTAATTCATAATTTATTATAATCATAACGACAATTTTGTTGTATAAACATGTAATATCGGCGAATAGTTTTTCAAAGAAGCACGTGCTGTGCGTGACATAGTATTACACGTGGTCGCGTCCTTTCACTTTCCGCGAGTAGACGGAGCTTTCAAAGGCGTCGCGAGCGTCAAGGTCGTCTACAGAAACTGGCAATTTCCTACGCGGCTTAAAAGTTTCAAAGCTTAACTACCGTACTTCACATACACAACGATTTTTTTATTCCAACTTTAAACGTTTTTCCGTTATTTCTCACTAATTAATTTAGAAACCTTATTGTTACAATTTTAAAAACTTAATACTTCACGAAAATCTTAATTACATCGATTCCGTTTTGTTAGTTTATTTGGTTTCGCAAAACTCGAATTTCAATAAATTAGCGTTGTTAATATTAATTATGCAAATTTGCGGTTAAATTGGAAATTTTGTTGTTGTGGAGGAAAGTAAAAGCGTCCGACGTTTTTATTTCTTCTGCAGTGGGTCAAAGCGCACGCCCAAATGGTCTTAACTTTTCGCAACTTTTATTTCAGAAGTTTACCAAACTTTACACCTAAAAGATTTCTTGCACTACCACACTTCAATTGGAGGTATAAGAAATTATTATTAGGAAATTGCTGAACGATTGATTTATTACATTTTAATAGAATAAAGGTCACTTCATATTAATTGCATTGTAAAATAATTAAAATAAGTTATAATCTTGATGTTAGGACAGTTATTGTTATTAACATTACCAATGCAAATTAATGTTAATAATAAATACTTAGCAATTATTAGTATAGTAAATAAGTTGCCTTCCTGATTGACAGTTTAACAAATATTACCATACAATAATTTATTTTTAATTCGTAATAAACGTAATTTAAATTATGAATAATATATAAAATTACATTGCTTTTTCAGCACAAATCAAAATTATAATTAAGAAAGTTTTAAATATTCTACCGCCACATTATCAAAACTAATGAATAGAAAATTCTACAACTGACAACCTAATTAAAAGGTTCGGTAATAATTAATAATCATATAAAACTAATAATTAAAAGCTGAAAAAAAATTTTCATAATAGGAACTTATAATTCTGCAGGCTTAATTATCAAGCAAGAGCTTATTTAATTATAACCTTCTTCTGTACAGCAATTACCCATAATTGCAGACAAATCGTAAATTGAGCGCTACATCTAATACATTTTTATTTCCAAATAGAGATGGATGTACAAAAAGCTTAATTTTCACACGTACTTTTAGCATTTTAACATAACTACTTTGATTATTCTTTTTTGAGGTTTAGACGCCCCCGAGGTTTCCGCCCGGGTGCTGCGTGTCACTTGGCTTGTTAGCTCTAGATAGAGTTTAAAAAAAAAAAAGCTTTGATGTTCGTTAAAAACTGATACGTTCCAATTAAAATTTTTTAGTTGTATTTTGTGATATTTAGCGTCAAATTATAATAATTAAGTGGTTTTTTATACTTATCCATATTTATAAAAGCACTAGAAAATTATAAATGGAAGATTTCAAAATAAGACTCAGCTGCATAAAAAAATATATAAGTATTAAAAATGTATTCAAAATCTTCCTTTCAAGTGAACATCCAATTTTTTGAATTTTAAATTTGCTAATTATTTTATTCAAAAAACTTAAGAGCGCTCACTGGTACTATATTGAATTTTTCTACTCGCAATAGGTTAAGTTTCAAATAAATTTAATTTATTTTAATTTCTCTAATCAAAGTCTTTTTATTATTGCATAAAGAAAGCAAACAAATTACATTTTAGCCAGTTGCTATGTAAAATTTTACTTTTTAGCTCCTAGGCGCAAAAGTAGATTTTTTACTGTAAAAATCGGACTAAAAAGTACTACTACGTATGCGATTGGACCAAATAGTAGTTTATATTCCTAATTTTTAGTCCAATAAAATAAATTTTTAAATAATATTTTATAAAATAAAATTTTGGCTAGGTCTTTTTTAAAAAGAAAAAACAATTATACTTTTTTGCTTGTAACCTAAATATGGTATTATTATTTGCTTGTTGCTGAGGATAGATTTAATTTTCTACAATGCGGGCTTGCCTTAAATAGCACAAGAAGATGTGCCATCTGAACCACATCCAATATTTCGCGATTTGTTACATTGAAGATATTTTACATTGAAAAATTTCTTACCTCTCCACCTAAGACGTAAAGACAAAATTTTTAAACTGGGCTGAAAAATGTAGCTATATTTTCCACAATAAGTTTTATCCCTTTTGGAGGCATTGAGCCGAGACCTGATGATGATAAAAAATGAAGCTTTTTGGAGATTTACCTCAATCCCCAAGGGTCATAATGTGAAGCATCGCAGGTGCTTCTTTAATGTTGCTTTCTGCTTCTACTACTTTTTTCCTGGTACACTTTCACGATCGTATTTTTATTATTAGTCGGAACAATTACAATATTGATGCAAATAAAACATGTAACATATAAAATTTACAACTATTAAAGGTGGGGGGATTTGGTGTCTTGGTGCTGATTATCACTGGAGATTTCTTGTTGTGGGTTAGTTTGGAGTGAGATGTATTGTTGGGTATTGGTGGTATATTTTTGGTTTGGTTTGGGTAAGTCAGTCGGTCTTGAGGGGACCGGAGTGGGACGGCTATTGGTGAAATGTTTTCAATGCCCCATCACGGGCTAAGATCAGTTTTCTTTAAAAGTTGCACCGGGTATGTAGGGTGGAAGTAATTTTTTCACAGTACGCTACCTATCTTAGCCCATTTAAACCTGTACGTTGCTTTACTCTTTTTGTCGGACCTTTCGGGGCGCTGCGTTTTTTTTTTTAACCTTTACTTGATGGCGAGTTACATACGATGAATGGACTTTAGAAAGCTTGATTTTAACCATGCCCTGTAATCAGGCCTGCTTGTAATGCAAATAATGTTATTGACAAAAGTGGAAGTTTTGTAGTTGATCGTACTTTGTACGAAAGTCAGCATCCAATTAATATCATGGTTTAGGAGTTCCATATTAGCTTAAATATTCAGATTTAGGTTATGTCGTGGTCTTGGCATATATTTTCAATAAATTGAGCTGTCTCAAAAGTCCTGATTTTGTGAGATTCCGGTTGAGTGGTTGCATGATCTACAAGGATATTTTTAAAATGTAGTTGAACTGTCTCAGATATCCACATTTTTTAAGATTTTCTAAACGTAATTGGCATATTTCTAGTGGCAATTTCAATCAATCTAAATGTTAAATAACTCTAAAGTCGTGAACTTGGTTACTTTCAAACAGTTAACGATAACTGCAAATAGTGGTAAATAATTTGCGTTTGAAAACAATATAGTGATCAAGAATGTCACAGTAATATCAAATTTAACATGAAATATAAAAGTCGTACATTTGTAATAACATGACCACTTGCAAGAGCTACCCTTGCAAGACTGACCTCAAGCACAATCAAAGATGGCAGAGCCCGGATGACAAATATTGCTGGAAATAACTTAAAGAGCAACTAAACAAAAAAATGTTGCAAAAATTTGTTAAAATATACTAGGTAAAAATTTGTTAAAATCTGATGTCTATATTAATTATATAGAAACAATTCGCATCATTCATTCATTAGATAAGAAACATTTACAGTTTGGTTACTAACACAATCGGAAATTTTACGTTTGGTATGTCACAATGTAGACTCAATGCTGGTATTACTTTATGTGGATAGGTTTACAATTTAACATTAATTACATGTTATTAATTTTTACTATAAAAAATATTTAATAACTCAAAGTATAAATTTGCAAAAGTGTACTCAACTACGAGACTAAATCTTCTACATACATAGCCCATTTTGTGATCTTTTCAGCTTTAGCATAAATGAAACCAATACACAATTTGTTATCGCATGTAAACGGCTTTGTTCATTTTTCAATCGTATCAGCATTTTAAAATAACCAAAAATTTGCAAACACTTTTCAGAACTAAAATACGCAAAACTGTGAATGTACATATGAAATATACTGTCAGCGCAATGGCAAAAAATTTTGCATACTATGTCATCTGTAGGTTAATTACTTTCTTATCTATGAAACTAAATTACGTTTTTATTTATAAAATTATTCACATTAAATAAATCATTGCTTGTCGCTTTGTGTGGTGGCAAAAAGTTAAACTGCGTATCTGACGGTTGCGACTTCAAATCTGTCATAAACCTAATTATTTATGCCGTGGTTTGAATTTCACGTTAAGCTGTTATTTCTATTTTGTACATTCACTTTGGTAAATAAAATTATATTGGTCGGTGATATATCTAATATGGCCCAGTTGCGAGATAAGGTTAATTAATGATCTAGAATGCTAATAATTAAATATGCAATAGGTTATCTTAATGATCTTAATAAACCTTCTCAATTATTTACTTGGCAAAGTTAAAGCTTTCGACTTTTGTCTAAAACTATAAAAAACCACAGTAAATCGATTACAGTAGTAGATTCATGTGCCTCTGATCGAGTTACAAAACGGAAATTTCAGGTTTGAATATCGGATATCACGGGATGCCTTAGAGGTTTGGTACTCCGATGAATACGAACATTTTGAGTTTCTAGTAATTTTGTCTACTAATTTTCCATAAATTGACGAAAACAAATAAAAATAATAAATTAACGACAAATTTAAAATGTTTAAGAAGCCTCTAATGAGAAGTAATTAAATTTTTTGTCGTCTGCTTCGTTTATATTTTGAAATTTAAGAATTCAACCAATTAAAGAAAAGAAATGTGATATAGGTACAAACAAATAAGGTACCTAACCCAGCGCTTGACCTACCATTGTGTAATAAATTAGCAGTTAAACAAATTACGTATCCTAATTTTTTTTTTAATAATAAGTTAATTAATATGTGAAACTTTATATTATATAGGTACAATTAATTAATAAAAGTTTATTGACTCATACAATTTTCTAATTGAAAAGTTTGTATTATTCACATTTTAAGAGAACTTTTCGATTGCTCATCTAAATTACAAATTGAAATTTTATTGGTAACAATAATTAATTCACTTCAAAGGTCGATATGTGTAGAGATTAATTTATATAATTCACAAGTTTCTGTTAATTGCAATTTAGATTAATTCTAATACATAAGAAACAATAACAAAAATGTTTATTTTTATTTTTAATTATTTTTCCGTTCAAGTTTTTGTGGTCGTTTAATTAAAATCGATCATATGTTGCTTAAATTTTAATTACTTTTTTTGATAATTTGTATTGTGTGTATTATAACTGTTTGTTGTTTGTTTATTTGTACCGCTTTAAATCTTAAACTATGTTCTGTGATTGATAATTTTTTGATCCGAGAATAGCGTAGATAGTGTATAAATATAAAAATAATATTGACGCACATGAATAGATCAACGAGATTTGCATCAATTTGATGCTTACAGGTTGATGATTCATTACTGTGTTTGGGTATTCCAAAAAAAATACTTTATTATCATCAGCAGCTTAAAGCCACCTTTGCGGTCATCATTAATAATTTTAACCCCCTGTTGTAATACATAACTTGAAGGTTTTTCAATTAAAACCGATGTAAAATTTCTTCATAATAATTATAATCTTAACACAGATAGCGGTAATTAATCGTTACACAGTAATGAGAGGATGAATTCCGTAATGTGGGAAAAAAATCAGAAATACATCGAGCTTTTAGAATTCTTTCAAGACAATGCAATGAACAGTGGAAACTTGACTATGAAACATTAATGGGTGTGGATCTATTGGAATTGCTTGATGATGACAAATAGCTGCCAAATTTGTCGTGATGTATTTTAACAATTAGCAATCTCTTTTTGCACATAAACGCACATTTGAAATGTATTTTTTTTCAATTAAATATTTCGTTATAGTTTGCATAGCATAGTTTGAAGAAGTATCCGGCCATTACTTGTTACCCAATGCAAATAATAAAATTAAGTACTTAGGAATGTGAACTTTTAAATGATGGAAGAAAAACATTGAAAATTATGATAATTGGATTAATTGCATCTTATTGATAAATTAATCTAAATTGCTTTTACCCAATCGATAACTTAGCTGCAGTTTATTACAACAGGATATAGAAGCGAGAAAGTTCTTATTCTCTGCAATTGTAAATTAAGCTACACCCAGGTAATTAATTCAAGGTGTGAGTAACGAGGTATGTCAATCAGGTACGCGACATATATTATTTTCCAACAACGTCTTTCTAACATTAAGAGGTATAAATACTAAGTAGCATAATATTTTTGAGACTATGTATGTCGGTCAGTGAACCTGGTTCTTAATTGCATTAGCATGACCCCACCCACCAATGCATATTAATAAAACACGTTTCTAGTGATTTATAGACAAAGCACAAAGCATTAAAACTTCAATGCGCGTTTTCAATTTACAAAAATTAAAGTCATTCGTATATTTTAAACAATACTTAAAAATTTAAGTTTAATTGAGCCCATTTCGTTCTATTCTTGTATGCTCGTGCAACAGCAATATTTATTGTATAAATCTAACATAATAAAAAATGTGGATACTGTGAATCAAAATAAACACAATAAAAAAATCAACCTCGTTTATTTTTACACAATTCATCATTCAGGACGTACCTACTACTGCACTGCATTTCCACCTTTATTAGGTATATTGTATTCGATATGTTAAAAACCTATTCATTCTGAATTAGTTAGCTTATACAATCCTTTTTATAGCTTTGAAAAAAGTACAAACACGCAACTAGTACATACAGTAAACCAGAATCGACAGTTTGACGTGGATCCGAACGACGGTACAAGTAATTTTGTTGCAATTGAGAATCGAACCTAAGACCTTATGGTTTACAGCTTAATTTCTTTTGCAATTTTCAAATAAATCGATAATTTTAAATTTCAATAATTTATTCATAATATAGAATATATTACCTATAATATAGCGAATTACAGTAATATCTATAGTATTTTGAGATTTTAACTTGTAAATATTATATTAATTATTATTTTGAGTAAAAGAAGTTATTAAAACTAATACTATTTTTATATAAACTATGATACAATTCGAAATTACATACAAACATACATAATATTATAAAATATATTGGTATATATCAGTATAATAGATGATATAGATACCTGCATATAGATTATAATAGATATTAGACACTAAGAAATAATATATGATTTGTTATTTGTTTGTAGGTACTATGTAAATTAACAATAAACTACAAAAATAGCTAAAAATTTAAAAATATTACAATTGATTTTATTACATTCAATAATTGAACATATACATAATATGTCTCTATTATATATGGTATTCTAAGTATTTCAATATATTTCGTTTGGTAGGTATTAATTAAATATCATTTTTATTTCAATTATTGGTCAAATAAAATACCTATATTATAGGATAAAATAGATGATAGATAATATTACCTATATAAAACTAAAATCTATATAGAAAGTAAAAAATAAAACTGAATTTTTATAAAGTTTGGTAAATAAAGGCAATAACAATTTTTTATAATTTACTCTAAGATTTCAATCACATCGGTAACATCACGTGTTTTCTGGAGGGTCACCCAATCAAGCACTGAACATTTTTTGAATATAATATGTAGGTAATAGTGAATAAATATGAAATATACAAGAAGTTCCAAGTAAAATTTAAGAAACTAGAAATAAGAAAACCGCAGTCATTTAAAAAGAGAACAAAATATATAGACCAGAAAAAGTTATCCCATAAACTAAAAACAAAAATTACAAAATAAATATTCAAAATTTAATTCAATCAACAAAATTGTAATAGCTTCCAGTTAAACTTATTGAATTCACATTATCAAATATTTATTAACAAAAAAAAATTAAACTTGCTATTATGACTAAGTACGTATTTCAGTTTTAAAATTTATATACAAAATATAATTTGATAATCGTTTAGATAAAACAAGAAACATTAGCTTTGTTATAATAATAAATGCAATAATCATTAGTAAATTTTTCACAAGCGTCGGTAGTATAAAATACATTTTTCTCGTTCAAAAATCCGGCTGTATAATAACAAAAATAGTAAATAAACCTGGAAAAGTTGTTTATTTATTTTGTCTGATCTGTCTGCTCTTCACAATTATCATAAATTGAAAGCCTCACCATCCAACTCAATTATTACTGATTTACAATTTTGAACAAAAATTTGTTTTAATCTTTTCATCTTTGTTTTGACTACCCTGGCCTAAAAATTGAACAACGTAAAGTTATTGTAAAAACTTTGATTTTTTTGTGTTATTGACTACTTGATTTGTAAAATTCTTTGAAAAAAAAATATAAGCTCCTTGCAAGTTTCTTCTTAACATTTTCGGCAGGTTTGCACAGTTCTAAAAATTCCTGGTTTCTACATTATTCTTGTTGTATTCGAATCACAGTTTTTAGTGTTTTGTGGGTGTATGGAATTTAGAGTAATCTCATTATTTCATAAATAAGTTGCAGTTCGCATTACTGATGAACCAAACCCTAACTGTAATTTAGTACGACCAGCATTAGCAGTGCTATTACACAGACGATGGATAACAAATTAAAAGCTTCATTATGATTTGGAGTTTTTATGCTTTATATATTAATAGGACAATACATTTCGATGCAGCAGTAAGCAATAATTTACATTAATTTATCTGTTAAATGTACCCACAGCTCTCAGCCGTATTACATTGTAAGGAAGAAAATGGTGACATAAATTTAAAATTATATTATTATTAATAAGTAGTCAGCACCTTACATAATTAAAATTCTTTGGCGCATTTAAAATTTACAACATCGTGTAATACATTGTAATTATTTCAAGCATACGAGAATGTTAAAACAACAAAACAAAAGTGACATTTGAAAATTTACAAAATTAGCTTTATATACTTGGAAATTTACCAAAATATTAATTTTGAAATTTAATTGCTTTGTACCAAAAAATAAATTTTACTTATTCTTTGTGATGTGATAATTTCAGATTATTTAGTAAAATACCTAAGTTACTAAAGTTTATTTAGAAACCCAATAAAGATGTTTTACCTGAAAAATTTTGGTTTTTCTGATGTGTTAATTTCGAAAACAAAGCACTGACATATTTTTGTAAATTTAGTTCAGGATCAAACATTTATAAAAAAAAACGGGAGTTAAGGCCTTAAATTGATTTTAAACGGAGTTATTAGAGAAAACGATAATTTTTGTTGGAAAGCTTCTCAGGAATTTTTTGCATTTGGTTAATTAGTAAGCAATATCATTCACTATTTTTCTGTGGTTGCATATATTTATTTTTTTTAATTCAGCTTTCATTTGGGGGATTTTAAAGATTTTTAATTTTATTTTCTCTTTGTTGCCTTCACTGGGTTACTTTTATGCGGTTGAAATTGTTTTACTAGGTGAGTCAACGCAGCAACATTATTATTATAATATATTACCTCCGTTTCTTCCTTCCTAAATCATTTTCACCTAACATAATTAATGTTTTCATTTCTAAGTGTAACTTTAGTCAAGATTTTTACAAATTTTAGAGTAAATTTTACGGTAACAGACATACTTAGATTGTCAGTTGCAAAGAGCAAAATTTCGTTATGGATTTTTCGGTCAATAGTTTAAAATGTTCCAATTGTAATTAAGAGGTAATTTATAGACAACACCGTTAAACACCGTCTCTTTGCTGTCTACATTAATCTGGAAAGTTGAACTACCTGCATCTTTTATCCGCGGCGTCTCACGTTTATGCTGGTACATTCAATTGTGAATTTTCAACCCTAAAAAATTCGGAATCTAAATAATTTTTCTTGAACTCAAACGAAATAACGCCATAAAAACGATCCATGTCACGCAAAAGTTTCAAAACACCTAACAAATCCTTTTCAGCAATTTGTAGGTGAAATAAAAATGATATTTTTTATACTCATAGATTTTCTATTGGTGTTTAATTTCATATACATTACGATCAAATGTGTTTAGACAAAAAAATGTAATGTAAAAAAAATATTGCAAGAACAAATTTTAATTAGGGTAAATTTACGATTTACGAAGGTGCATTTAGATTCGAAATTAAATCGAAGATAAAAACTAAAACATAAACTTTATAATTAACCTTAACGAGTGGTCGGTTTCGGTATTATTCACAAAATCACTGTGAAATTTATCTTCCCACACTTACATCGGTGTGAAAAAATACAAATCATCCTAACAACTCAAAAATTCCTGCAATTGGTTTAACGTTTTAATCACATTAAGCTTGAAAGATTATTGTTAAAACTTAAAAAATTATCTACCTGCAAGTTTCTAATGATGCTCTTTATAAATTATAAAAAATAAAAAAATTAACATCCAATAAAATTGCTTAATTTATGGCATATTATGCAATAAAGTTCTTTAGTGACCAAGTCCTTTTGGATAATGTCAATTTTTGAATGCCCATTCAAATTCAGATTCATAGACATATTATATTTTGTGAAATAGTCAAATCAAACCTACCACAGGGCGTATGATTTTGGAAATCCAAATTCATTATTATTTAACACGTAAAACTTGTTGTTTATCCTTCGCCCTAAAGGGTTTGTGGATTTTGGTCACACAATTTACCAATCGACAAACTTTCGTAATATGAAAATTTATTCATCGAGTGCCTGATATATTATTATGGATAAAATTATGATTGAAAAAGTTGTAATTAAGTACTTATTGAAAATTGTGTAGGTAGGTGCAACCATACGATTTTCATGCATGTTATTACTATATTTTTTATATGCGACGATATGAAATACTTTGCACTAATATTGTTTAATTAAACAATAATTACATTATAACCTTGTAATTTTTAATTCACATTAAAATTAATTTTATGTTCAAGTATCAATAATTACCAGGAATTCAAACCTAATGACGTTATTATGAATAGCAACGTTTGTTTATTTTATATCAGCCTTTCCCAAAGTGTGGTACTTGGTTCGGTACCGGCCCGCAAAAGAAATTTAGCGATCCGCAGATTTACTTAATTATAGTAATAATAACAATAAATTGCACGTTTATAATTTATTAAATCTATATCTATCACGATGTCCTCCAAAAGTGATGGACATAATTATCTCCCAAATCTACGATTACAATAATTATTTTTAGTCAAAGTACCTATCCGTTGTAAAAATAAAATAAAAATCTGATTGGTGATTGCAAAAGTTTGGGAAAGTCTGTTATATATTATTACGGATGCGTCTGTGTTGAATATCGCATAATTAATATTTAAGTAGAAAAAAAGATTCAGACATAGGGTTTAATTAATTACTGTAATTTGAAATAAAAAGTATCAATTTAAAAATGAGTGATTGATATTTAAGGTGTGTTATATTTCCCTTCGAGTTGGAATACATTTGTATCAATTAGGCTTTACCATTGTTAAGCAACTTCAAATTTATCTTATGCAATTTGTATAGTATACCTACAGGGTAAATAATAAAAAAAATTTGTTATTAGTTCTTAATGTACACGTATTTTGCTTTTTAAAATATTTTTTTGATATTTCAGACGAGTCAGGATGCGAGGCTGACATGGCAGAAGGTGGTACCGAAGAAGACAGTGGCGACATGCTGGGGCCCGCCACGACACCAGCACATCAACCCCCCACTATTAATATGAAAGCTGAAGTAAGTTAGAATTTTTATTTTTGTAATTACCTCTTGAAAAAGCAAATTAAATAGCTATGATAATATGAATAATTCGAAACAAAGTGTGGGCGACTAATATTTTATATTTTATTAAATTGTAATTGAGTTCTACTTTTCCTTCTGCTAATGTATTTGAATCACGCTCACGGATTAAAATATTTTTGGCAAATTGCCGTGATATTAAAACCCTTTAGCAATTATGGAGGGAATTAGTAAATATGGCATTTTGGCAAGCGCCATTTTAAAATAATGGATATCTACTCTTAAGCAGCGCTTGTTTTGTGATACACTGTGTACTTGGTAAATAAATGATAATTAGTTATTGGAATTGCAGTTCTGAAAAATAATTTTATTAATTAGCCTAATTATGTTTCTACTTAGTTCAAGCATTAATGAAGATTGCTAGAGGTTAAAAATTTATTTCTAATTGAATATGATTTCAAGGTTTTTAATATAATAAAAATTTCTAGATAATGAACATTGGCTGCAATATTTATTTAATTTATTGATGATGCAATCAAAATTATTATAAAATAAGGTATATTTAAGTCGTATCTAAATTATAAGGTAATTATGTAAATATGTAAAGATAATGTGCTTGAAAAATTGGATAGCAGCGAAGTGATTGGAACGCTGCTTATTTACAGAAGTAAAGTTAACAAATATAACGATTTTTTTTAAATTTAATTACGAAGGTATTTCATAATAATCAAAATTTGATAATGAGTTACTTTTTCAGCAGGTTTAAACCTATCTATTCCAACGTTTTTGTAAAGTAAAATTTTTGTTTGATTGTAATTAAATCAATCAAATTCAATTAAATTATTATAAATGCATTGAATGCAATTTAATGCAAATTACATTAAGTGCAAACAATTAAATGCAATTAATCCACTTAAATCGATACACATAATTTTTAAGAAATATAAAATCCTATCACTCTTCTTGAAGATTATTTGATATTACTATGATAAGAACTGTCACTATCTAGTACATATCAGTAACCAATTAACAATTTTAAGTCTTTGTTCATGCAAGAGTAATCAAAAAATTCTAATTTGCCCTTATAAGAACATTTCTGGGGGTTTCCTTACTTTAATTACACCGAGTCGGAATTCGCAAAGTCGAATAAAGCTTCTAAATATCGTATAGTATAATCTAGGGTCAGCAGATAGACAATTGGTAAGCAAAAATTTATAGGAATAGAGTTCGAGAAGCTAACTGCTTGGTCATTCGTTGATCTTCAGCATAATCACCATAAAGTGACACTTGAAAACAAAAACTCACAAAAGTATACATTTAAAATAAATGACGTCATTGGGCAACTAATAATACAAAGTTGTAAAGTTCGTGCAAGTATTTCGTGCAATTTTTAACTCTGCTAGAATACCATCATGGTTACTATCAATTTCAACATCATATCAACCATTGCTTTGTTCGGTGTAAAACATGAACCACACACTTTGTAATTATCAAGTTTATGTTTGACAAATCAGGAAGCAACATAGTAGGTAGCAATAATTAAAAAACAATAATGAGAAAGTAATAATATCATGTAATTGGTAACAAAATTCAAGCTTTATTGTTGTGGTTTATACCGTACCATGATTTAATTTCTTGCCCATTTTATTCACGTAAAGAGAAACCGCACAGATAAGTAATGAAAAAAGTAATGTTAAGATGGGCTTAGTGGGCGTGATGTGCAGGTTTAGGAGTCAAAACATAAGTCTCAATAACATCAACCACATATAATAAAGTTTCTGTTGAAGATAACAGCAAAATAGTAAAAACTTCCTACCATGAACAATCGTTTACGAGCGGTGACGTATCGCTTCTAACAATCTTAAGAGTAGGTTTGGCAGGTTTAGCTTAACTTAAGCTAAGAGATTTGGAGTCTAGTAACCGAATCGTGTGTAGAATCTGATTCATGTGCGCTTTTTAATAAAAGAAAGCCAGCAAATGCTTTAGTTGATAATTAGACGAAATGGGCCTATGATGGCACCCCTAACCGTTAATAATGAAAATTTCGTTATTTAATAAGTTATAATTTAGTAACCTTTCAAAATTAGATTTAAAATATGCTTTCTAATTTACGAATTTATCATAAAAGTGTTCTTTTAGATTTGAACTAAAAACTAAAAAGTATAACCTCAAAATCGGTGAGTTAGTGTCATAATTGGTTTTCAAAGTCGGAACTCTAAAATTTAAATTCGTAAAACTCAACGTTTAATATTAACAGGTCGTTAAAATTGTTTATATAATTCATTTTTGGCTTAAGTTTCCTTTTAAATTTTAATGCCGTATTAACTTTTATTATTAAATCGACCCTTAAACTTAACATAGTTTAAGTTAAGGTGGGAATTAGAAGTGTTATCAGAACAAAATACGACATTTTCAAAATGGGGTATTGATAAATCAAAATTTAATTACCTTATGTGCAATAATAATAAATAATCAATAAATAATTATAATTAAGTTTTACTCTGCTAAATTAGTATACTTCTTATAAATTTAGGCTACATTAAACTTAAGTTTTATTGTCTAGTCGAATCAATTAATTTTTTTATTGCTTATACACTATAAAATCTTCGAGTAATTTATATATCCACCTATTTGGTTGAATCGGTGATTAGCACTTAAAAAGCAAGAAATTAATACATTTTAATTTTTGTAAACTTATTAGCAGAAGTTACTGAGCTAATGTTAAAAAATTGGAACATATCAGATGCTGAAATTTAAAATTAATATAAAAAAAAATTATAAACTGAAACAATGGAAAATTTAATATTGCCGGTTAGTTTTTGGAGGTATAATCGGATTTAAATGAAGAAATAGAAAGTAAAATTTAACGAAAAGGTAGTACTAGTCCATAAAATATTTAAACTTTAATTTCAACAAATTATGAGGTTAAAGCTGAACTTTACCTAGTTTAGTTTTAGTACCTATGAAGTTTAATAAAGCCTTTTAATTGTTAAAAATTTCCATCGTTTGGCCGCACAATAAACAGATTTTTTTGAACTCGTTTCTGAGCATAAGTGATTTCAACCAATCCTATCGCTTGAAAATAATTTATTTTTTATGACAAATAATGGTACAGAACTTTTAGTTCTGTTGGCTTTATTTTAATAGTTGTTTCTATACAAAATAAGTTACTCTGTATATGCAAAAAAACTATCATGTTTTACCTATTTTTATTAACCCTTTGAACGCCTAAATCGACTAAAGTCGACTGAAATTCGGCGTTTTAGTCGACTTGTGCGTCCAAAGGGTTAAAATAAATATTTAATTTTTTACGTTTAATTTTTTAAGATAAAATGGAGTTCTCTTCGTTTTTCCTACAGTTCCTCTTTCTAGTTTACATTTTTTTACTTGTCCTAGAGTCGATTTATTCCAGATACTGCAATTATATCTTTATTATCTTCTTTCTAATGCATTTCAAGATACACTAATTTACTCGCTTACATAAAAATTCAATTAATGGCTAAGAATAATCAAATCGTAAATAAAATTTTAATAGACTAATGCGAATTTTAAAAATTTTATATCTGTAATATTTTATATAGCCGATGTACTGCAGGGAGTTTGTAATTGCAGGAAATATTCACATGCTAATATAAAATAGACAAAAATCCAATTGTAATAATTTATCAGAAAAATTATAGTCTTTCACGTTTCTTCTTCAATTTAGACTTCAGGATGAGATAAGAATATCGAGTACAGTGGGGCCCGCTTAATGTGATCGCGGTTAATATTATCATTCGGATATTGTTATCACTTTTGCCAGGAACGGCACGGACATATATTATTACACACAAAAAACATCGCTTATAGTTATCATAATTCGGTTAATGTTATCATATTATTCTTAAGATTATTTTCTTCCACGAGCAAATGAGTTGAATTTCAGTTACAAGCATTTTTTTATATTGTGCATAAATCACCCACATAATTTAAAGTCAGGTGTTAGCAAGAAAATCTGCCTACAGTTAATTTTTTTCAAAGACGGAGGGATGTAAATAAACCCACCGTGTGATTCTTTCTATCACCGACACATAATATGTGATATCACATTACATTTTTATGTTTATTATGAATTCCGTCGTTTAAATACATAAAAAACTGCACAATGAGTGACAATTATTAATTAATTCTTGTAGATGTAGTACATACTAATAAATAAGCAATAAAAATTTTTTTTTGTGTATTGTTATTAATCGGTTATTGTTATCAAAAACCCCAAGTCCCGATGTGATCACATTAAGCGGGCCCCACTGTATATGTATGCTGAATTTTCCAATGCTTTATTATATTCTGAAAAATTACATTGTACAGAGTGTTTTTTACATCAGGAATTTTTGAGTTGGCAAAACCAAATAATATCTTAATCTGCTTGAAAAGTAGATAGCTAGAGTATTCTAACTGTGCAAGGCCAAAAGCCGAGCTAAACATCGGAAATTGCTAGTTTTGCAAAATTAGGCAGTATGGTAGTTTTAGGGGAAAGCGGAGGCAACATGGGGTACTTAGGTACGACGGAGTGTAATTTACATTTATAGGTACCTATTTATAATAAACTTCTAAAGTTTTTATGAAAAATGTAAATAATTTGATTAAAGAAGAAATAATACTGTTATAACCAGCACTGGTTTGTGAATTGTACTTTATCAAACAATTAAAAGAGAAACATAACAATGTATCGACATATAAAATTGAAGTGTATGCTAATCCAAAACAATTAACCATTGTTAAATTATTTTAACTACAGTAATAAAACGTACCAATAATTATAACAATTCTCCTCGTTAAAACTAAAAGTAATACCCCTCTGTAAAATATAGTACAATTTGTCTATGTCTAAAACCAAAAGCATCAAACGTGCTTTACGGCCATCGCCTTGCCATAAATTCAGTTAAAAGAGGGCGTTTGGTTGCCCAACAACTTATCGCCCAAACACGAATAAACACAGACTAATCTACATTGTTGTAATCTAACAAAGTTTACTGCTATTATTAAATCTACTGGGTAGTATAAAGCATGAATATGTTATATACGTATTAATTAATAAGTCTGAGGCCGCTACAGCGTGACTAATAGTTGTTTGTCCTTAACATAACACTGCCATAATAACGCCATTTTTATATATTTCTGAGTTATTGATACAAGTCATACAGTTTAAATTTAAAGAGAATGTGATGGACGGAAAGCACAGCGTTGCGTCGCAACGCATCGCCAAAAATTACTTTCCAAATTTCCCAAAAATCTTGTCGTGTAGTGGATGTCACACATCGTCCTGATTTAATAATAAATAGCAAATGGATAATAAATTTAACTATTAAGTTACTTATCAATTTATTTAGGTATACAAATTACTCATTTGAATAAATAATTATTGTACCGAAAGTGAATGATACTTAAAATTAAAGCATTAATCTAACCCTTTGAGTACTTTGTAAAGTTAGGTACAATAACAGAAGCAAGTAGATAGTAGAGGGTTTTGGATGCAAGACACCGTGAAATTACACTAGTGCGGGTTGGAGAAGTTCCCTGGGGCCAAGCGGTCCAACATCCATCTCTCGGGTCACTACCGGACTTGCTGGACAGACCAAATAAACGTACAGCGGTACCAACATATCTTGTTTGACTGAACATTGTTGTTTAATGTAGGTTAGAATATCTATAACGAAATATTCACGCAATAAATTGTGTAAATACATGAGATTTAATTGCAATGTAAAAGCTTCTCTATTTCAGTTCCTAAATAATTATAAAACTAATCAAACATTTTTTATGTTGGCTATCGATTAATTAGCCAGAATTTTGATAAAAAGGGTTTTGTTGACTTTTCTAAAGGTAAACAGTAACTACTAACTACCCTAGATAAGCTTATTAATATTATTAAGGGCAGGCGTTCTTTTCAGTCGAATATTTTCTATCAGAATGCTTTTGTCGTTGGTAATTTTTCAACAAATAACTACGTAGTTCACCTGCTTATGTATGAAGATTCTTCAAGATAATAATTCAAAGGAATAAAATCCTCTGAAAATCTCAATTTTAAAACCTCAGAAAGGTTTGGAAACAAAATCATGTTTAATATTTTTGATTTTTTTAAATATTTCAGATTTCTTATTGCTAAATCGAAGCGAAGCAAAATTTTTGCTCAAATTAATTGAATTTTTTTGTAA
This sequence comes from Rhagonycha fulva, assembly GCA_905340355.1. Lineage (NCBI taxonomy): Eukaryota > Metazoa > Arthropoda > Insecta > Coleoptera > Cantharidae > Rhagonycha > Rhagonycha fulva. The sequence goes on from HG996559.1 coordinate 11,632,963, forward strand.
CATGTTCTTGCCTCCTGTAAAAGTGCAAAACTTAAGGGACAGACAGCGACCGCAACAATCTCAATGACTGCTCTCCATGTATTCTTATGGCGTCAAGTAACTCAATAAAACGATGAAGAAGTGAGGAGTGGCTTTATAAGTCTCCAACAGAAAAAGCTAAAAGAACTGATATTTGTGAATTTTAAAAGTAATCGCACATAAAAAGTACTGCGGAAAAAATTACTTTCATATGACAAAATTCTGCAATTACAAAGTTTTGCAAATTACCTGATGTAATTATTTTATAAATCCGTATAAAACGAGAGCATCATATCTTCTTTTTTTACAGCTTTTTTGTAACACAAAATTAAATTAAAGAGTTTTTGTCATATCATTTACTTGACAATACAAAACAAGTAAACTGTATAATTTAATTTTTCACATATAACAAGGTGGCAAGAAAAATTGTAATACCTTTACTACAAAATTTGACACGGAAAGTTCACTTATTTCACCGTGCAAGCTTTTACGAAGAATTCCCCCAGCCTCCTCTATAAGGTCGGAAAAGGACCAGTAAAAGATGGAAAAAACTATTTCGAATCCTTTTGAAACTTTTGCACATCCCTGTATTTTTAACATCAAATTTAATTTTATTCATAAAGTTACAGATGTATTGAACGCTTCTTTCAAGTTTTTTCCACATTTTTTTTTGGTTTTTTTGTTATTTCAATCAACTTTTTGCTTTTTTGATTTTTTCTTCTATTATTATTCCAGTTTTTTAACTTCATTGATTTTCTTATAAGTTCCAGAGGTCTTTTAATTTCTTTTTTGTCTCTAGAATATCTCTCTTAACTTTCAGTTTATTTATTGGATATATAATTTCCTAGAAAACCCATACCCCCAAGTCCTCCCCCCTACAAGTCGTAATACCATGACATAATATTAACACTATATCTACTTGAACTTGCTGGTGCCTCCCCAAATCAAGAGACTGAAAAGGATTGACCCTCTGGAACTACCTCAAAGAACATGAGTGTCATAAAGTAAATAATTTTATTTGTTGCATTTCTTTAGAATAAGCTACTGGGTTTATTTCCACTATGTCCTCATATATTGTCAACATTATTACTTATTGTCCACGGACAGATTGTAATATTCAAGGAAATTAATTAAAAAAAAAAAAAATATATCTACTTAAAATGTTTGCGATTTACTAAAATTAGTATAATAATTTATTATGAAAATATGATTGAGTGAGATGATGATCGAATTTAATTTGCGTCTTTTCATAATATAAAATAAACCTGGTTTGGCACCATATGAGTAATTTAACACATGTAATGTAACAAATATGATAAAATCAATTGTAGACGGTTTAATACGGAGCATTTCTTAGTTAACATTGTTTTTCGTTAACTACATTTTATTATTACCAGAAAATAAAAAATTTTCGCCTACACTTCTTTTAAGTGTACACTTTTAATCGCAGATTTTCATTGTTTCTTATTTTTTTAAAGTTTTTCAATTAAAAATTAGCTTTAGCTACTTTTATTTCTAGATAAAAATAAGCAATAAAATTTAAAACATGAGTTTTGTTAAAATTATCTAATCAACTGATCTGATAATCTGATAAAAAAACAAATCTGATCTGATTTTCAATGATGAAAAACATTCAAAAAATGTAATAAAATTATATTATATCCTGATGTAATTCACTTCATAGTATGTACATTCTGGAATTATTATATTTAATAAAATTTTTACAAAATTGTTGAATTAATTTAAACGCAATAAAATAATTTTGGAAATATATTAAGGTTTGCCAATATTTTCTTTTTTTAATATTAATTTCATGATTAAGCTATTATTTAAAATTCTGGACTATTTAATTTCTTAAAAAAATTTCATATTGTAGTTCAAATATTATATTTTCATATATTTAATGACAAATTCTTAAAAAGTATCTAACTTTAATAAATAATATAATATAAAACGTAGGTTTTTAATTTTAATTAATTTATTTTTGCATGAATTTAGGTTCCAATTAATTTTAGAGTTTGCTATTTATGTTTTTATTTTATTATAAAGAGCTCAAATTAGAGGGAAACAATTGTCATAGTTTATATACATTTATTTATTAATTAATAATTACATAACTGATAACTTGTATTTTATTTTAATAATTCATTTTGTAATTTTCTAAAGGCAATATCTCAAAAATATATTTACTTTTTTATTTAATTTATCGTAAAATTATCTTTTTCAAACGATTACTCATTACTCAAATATTAATTCATCGAATTTAATCTCCTTAAATTTTCTATGGTGTGAACTAAGATTATAATTTTTAAGATTACAATCAAAATTCGAATTTTTAATAAGTCGCCACTTTTTCAGACTATTTTGTTTAGTGATCCTATTTGGCACATAACCACAACACTTCTGATTTTAAATATTTTTGATTTTTTTTAAATTGAATAAATTTCAAGCGCATAGTTATACTGGGAGAAGTAAAGCAGCAATAATTTTATATGGTCTAACTCAATCCTGATTATTAGAGAATTACTCCAATGTACCTTGGGACATTTTTACTATTTGTGCACTATGCACGCAAAACATACATAAACAAAAAGTAATAAATGCTTTTTAAAAGCATTGCAAGTATCCCGAGGTAGTCTGAAGTGTCTTGGGACAGCACATCTTTTCTGTCGTACACAAACTTTTTTGTAAATCCTAGAATCCTTTTCAGGTATTTAAATTTCCAGATGTTCTTATCAATGATAATAATTTCTGTCAGGTAAAATCGACAAAAAGACGAAATCACCCCCAGTAAATGTTTGTGAAACATCGCTGTTTTTTCCCATATCTTTAAATTCAAAACCATCGTCCTCTAAGGATTTTGGCAAATCGGATGGTAATTCATCCTCATCGTTAGAACTTTTGGAATCATTTTGCAACTTTAGATACTTTAGCTTTTTCATCAACATTTCTTTTGGATGAGAGTTTTGATATGCTTATTGAATTTGATCTTATGTTTCTTTGGCATATCCGTCAATATACGACATCTTTCAGATATTCTTCGTCTGTCGTTTACAAATACAGTCGAGTCACTGTTTAAACACATTGACGTAACTTTTACTGCAAACTTTTTCAACAACTATGCAAAGAGCACCAATATAATTCATCAAGTCATCAAGGTAGGCAAGAGATAGCAGTTGCTTTAGTAAGATCGTAGACTAATGACCTTAATCCATGGCTTCCAAGGTGCAGGAGGTGAATCCTGAAGAAAATTAACTTTTAAACTGTTTATAAGGATAAATGTTTTTAACACATGAAACAAAAAAACTTTGTCATGGTTGCGGAAGGCTGCACTCTGGTGGACTCCAAAGCGACAGCTTCAGTTGTACGTTTAAGGGGATACGTACAGTAAAAAAAAAGAAAAAAGTAATCGTTCAGTCTCATTTATATGACTCAGAATCATTTATATTTAAAACGTGTGTAAAATTTCATCATAATTTGTTAAGTAGCTTTTGAGTTATCTTACGTACTGACTTCAAAAATGTAGTTTTGCGTTAAACGCGTTTAAAATTTTCAGTGTTTATAAAGTTTTATAATAATTTGGTACTCTCATTAGTTCAAATAACTAATAGATTGTCAGAGCCGTATCCAGATATAATAGAAATTCAATAATTAACAAATTAACAAAAAGATTTAATATCATTAATAGAATATAATCTGTTTCAACCTTTACTGCAGCTTTTAATCGCAACTTTGGTATCGTCAGATAGATATCAGGATATTGGAACTGAATTTGGATGTTGGATTACTAAAACTATCTTAAAAACTACAAAAAGAGAAACGAAAGATCTAAAAAACAGTAATCAAAGATAGTCTCAACTCACCTCGCCTAACAATTAAGGTTAGAAAATGTCTTCTTGAAGACAGTGGTTTCTCAAGTCCATATCAACCAAATTTTTTTGTTTTCTTTACCGAAACTAATGCTACGGCATATTTTCATACATTTCACAATATTTTCTCATTTCTATCCTGCTTTATTATTTGCGTTTATGCGTATTTAATGCATGGATTAATGTGCAATTGTTGATAAACTACGCAATTACGCAACGCAATTATTCAGTTCCCCTAGTAATTACAGCAAGATTTAATGTTTGATCTCAATAATTTTTGAGTGCCAATTTGGTTGAACGTGGACAAATATTTTTGATTCTGATGTCATTGTTATCGTGTTAAATTGTTGTGTGACCAGTCGTCTAACTATCGCTTAGTTTATGTTAGTTTCTAACAGAACATTTGTGACATCTAAAAAACTTTTTTTATGCACAAATTCTACGCAGTGGAGTTTTGGTTTTGTTGTTTTGCACAACCAAACGCTAACCTACAAAATCTCGTTTGTTTCGAATCACTTGGAGGAAATTTTTCATTATCTGAATGGTTCAGTTTTGTTCGTTTCAAGGTTTTACCAGGGGGTATACAATTTAGATTTGCAGACAGCGTTTTTTTTTGATACAAATGTCTGATTTATACGATAATTTTTAAGGTTTAAAAATAAAAGTCGGCAGCTAGCGCATATTAGAGTTGTTCATCCCAAACAATAATAGCAGAACATGCACAATAATAATAAGAAAAGTTACAACTTTACAAAATTAATATTAACAATGAAGATAAATATAGGTAAATAATTATTATCGATTACATTGAAATAATATCTTCAGGTAAAAACTAATTTACGGTCTGTCGTTTATGAACTTTCTTCTGCTTCAAGCTAGCTATACGCTTGATTTCGAGTTGCAATTAGAAATATCAATAATAATAATTAATAAAAAGGTTGAAAGTTAGATGAAACAGGGAGTCCTATAATAATTATTGTTTTATTGCTAATTAAAATTGTACAAGTGCTATCCGCTGTTCTTGTAAGTCTGGTAGCGCATTGTATAATATAGTAAATTTATTGATAAATATAATATACTTTTATTTTTTTATTTCAACTACTCCTGTGTATGTAACATTATTAATTAAAATCAAACATGATTTATTTACATATTCTGCCCTGGTGGTTCTAATAAAATAGAAAGAATCAATTAACAATCACCACGTTGAAGATTATGGTAGAAATTGTTTTATATTCGTAAAGATTTCTTTTTATGTTTTATTATGAATACAAATCTGTAGAAAAACTTATTCATTTGATTAACTGATTAGATTATCTAGAACAAGTCGTATAAACTACAGGTATTAGATTTGAAAAATTATATTACCTATATAACTTCCCGAGTAAAAGCCACGTTGTAGCACTCTGTATATTTTTTTGTGTCATTACATTCCAAATGCTACTTGCAATAAAATTTGAGATCATTTGTACTTTTTATGACCCGAGTCGTTTATGTGTAGAACTTTTTGAATTTAATTAAATTTTTTGCTTCAAGTTTCACCCAAATTAATTAATCGAAAAACAATTATTTAACTTTAGATGAAATAATTTGAATTATTAATAAATTTGTGCTCATTAAAATCAATAGTTCACTTTATAAGAGGAAACCCAAACCAACAAGAAAACAACTTACAAACTACTATCGTTGACCGACCTAATTAAATATCACACACGAGCTGCTTTGCTGTAATTTTGTAATTTCGACGAAGGGTACTTTAGCAATTTATCGCATAAATTCAATCTAATGGAGCACTAGATAGGCTTTGGTCAATGTAAAATGCATGGATGTTAGAAAATAAACCGATGCTCAAGTTAAATCAGTAAAACAAAGATCATTGTTATTAAAATTTACTATTATTGTGAAAACTTTTACCTCGATGCTTGGCCGAAAAAATTTAGATTTTGTTTTTTTGCAAAAATCTGTTTGAGTATTCAACTGTATTAACCAAAAAGGCTACTTTGCCGAAGAATAGTTCAGTGAAACCCGGTCAACGTCAAGTGAAGTCGAGAAGTTTATCCTTATTTAATTTTCTTATGCAAAAAGTAAAAGAAAAGCTTTGAGAGGTTTACCTTTTTGATTCTTGTTTGAATTGTTTTATTTATTGTAACAAATCTCATTTCAAAAATGCTTTTGCTACACATGAAATTGTAATTGAAATTGTTAAACTAACTTTTGATATACATACAAGGGTATGTATCTAACAGTTAACACTATCAAAGTCGAAAAAAGTTTTCGTTTCAAATGATTGCTTCGGAACATGTTAATTGTATTAACTTGACAATGTATAAATCATTTTAGTTTCTGAAATATATTCTCTAAATACAGAAACAGATAGTTTGGGTAGGAGTTGAATTCGGGCCCGACTGCTAAAAAATTCTTTCTACCATGCTTTGGATTTCACGTTAAACTATTTACCTAATGACTACTGACTTAGCGTAGTAAAAATTGGTGACTTTTTGTATATTTTATTATCATAAAAATTGGAAATAAGGTTGAAACAACTTTGTAATCTATCAAAAATTTCGAATTCTTTTGCAAATTTTTTATACAGACCTGATTATTGTTGTTTATGTTGATGATTTGTGGAAAACAAAATATCTCTAATTTTATTTTGGCTTTACTTTTAATATTCGGTTCAGATATTTTCGCAAAAAAAACAAATTATTCATGATTACAAATACGCGATAAAAATCTTTATAATTTCATCTGAATGTAATTTCAAAAATTTACCTGTAATTTGATCTTGTGAGATTTATTTCGATTATTAAATTGAAAATTATCATACTAATGAAATAATTGATAGTAAACAATCTTTGTTCATGTGTCAAAAAAGAAAAGGCGTGATTTATGTATAATTTGAAAGAAATTAAAATATTTTAGATTTTTAACTCGAAAAATAAAAATAATTTAACTCTAAGTTTTATTTACGTAACAAAATTATTTAAAATATTATTGAGCTACATATCAGCCACTTTTCTAACCTTTATCAAAAATTTAATAATTTATTGTAAACCTAGAACAGTTATAAACTTAGATAAAAGCTCAAAAATATTAAAATTAATTTAATTAAGTTCAATTGACTTGATAATTTTTAAATTTAAATTATTTGAAAGAAAACTTTTCTGTAATATTATTAGTATTAATCAATGAGCAGCGTTCAACTTTAAGCCTGCTTCGTACATTCTTGATTTTGAAGGCGAGTAGCCTTTATTTTCAGCATCTAGAGCAGGCATGCCAAACACGCGGCCCGCTAGCCGCATGCAAAAGTGAATTATTTGATTTGTAATTTATTTAAAAAAACCCGCTTTGAATCTGGAGGTGATATAAAAATTTATTTGGATGATTTATAAAAATATTTAATAATTATAATAAAATTACGTAATTAATGATGAAAAAGTCAATTTTGGGCCGCTGAAGAAGACTTTGAGTCGAGTAGAGTGACGACGTACCGTCGAAGTGGATTTCTGACCTCCGAAGTGGACGGCGGATCATCTAAGTGAACAGAAGTTCATTAGGTCATAGTGGGCCTTATTTTGCAAATTTTAGACTGACATTGGGCGAGAAAGTCATTTGGTTTTAAATTTAATATTATTCGATTTCCATCTTAACAAATTCAATTTGTAAATTCTGAAGGATTTAAGTTCACCTGAATTAAAAAAAACTTGTAGTATACGCCATTTTGTGTTACATGCATGATTTTTATGAAGAATTAAGGAGCCCAATACCACGTACCGTTTTATTGACTAAACGAAGAGAGGTTGTTTTGACTGTAATATTGCGATTTCTGTAACCTGCGTCGATTTATCGAGGTTTTAACGTGTTTACTTTGCTTTACTGGAACAACTTATCACTGCGTCGTGCTGACCACCAAAAACTTTTATTAGTTTTAATTATGTTGGTGTAAATGACTAAACAGTGGCGCGAGAATAAAATTTTGCAGTTAATTATTTATTTTACAATTTCTTATATTATATTTTTGCTCATAATTTTTTTGGGATTTTGATTTCATTACTACAGCGCAGTTGTACTTACTGACACCATTACACTTAACTTTCAAAACTTAAAATTTGTTGAGTAAAAAGTAGTCTTTTTGATAAACGTTTTGATCTTTGTTTTAATAAATAACAAATTAAAATTTTATTATTTTCGACTAATTCACAATCTCTATTAAAATTGATCTCATCGACAACTGAGAAGATTTTGCAAGTGCTCCCATTAGGTGCACTATTTCAAACACTCGCCTTTGTTATGACTAATATCAATTTAATTTACAATTTTAACAAAGAGCAAGCCGTTCAGCTTTACGACAAGTACAAAATAAGCTTATTTGAACTAGTTCAAACCTGCTCATCGTGCAGCTCGGCCAATACTAGTCAAGCGATTATCTGAAACACAAGACACCTAAAACCTCCTAAAACAAAAGCTTCTCTCAGAGTCCCAAGTCCCAATTCTAATAAAAGAAAAAACCTTTCTAGATTGTTTTGCCACGATATTATTAAACCAGCTCTTGATTAGTGCTGTAACCCCTCTACCTATGGGGTTAGAAGGTCCTTATAAGTAAATAATGACTGTGCTAAACAATGCGCAGTAACATATAAAAATACGGTTTTACAATCAAAAAGTGTCCCCACCTCAAATAAATAAGTTTTTATTAAAAAGTAATCTCTAAAGACTACTTCAAAATGAATAGCAAAGCCAACAATAGCACATCGGTAATACGAATTGGAAAAGATAAAATTTACCTACGTAAAAGCTCCGGTAAATTTACATCTTGACAAAGTGACAGCAGGTATTCCCTTCTAATCGAGAACGTGCGGCTTTGCAGGTGAAAACTGAATAACTAGCGAATATAAAACTCTGCTGGAGTAGTAAAAGAGACCATGTCGGTGACATCAAACAAAACTCAACTATCCAGATAATGGAAAATTTCTTCTAAGTAAATAAAAAAAAAACTAAATTTGTAGATCAGCTTTTGGTTGTCAAAACAACAACAACCGAAAACTGCTAATCTAGGAAAATCATCAACAATCATCAAAACTGCGTAGAAGTTTGCGCATACAGATCTCCTTGAAGGTTTTTTTGGCCAGATACAGTTGAACAACTGGCCACACACGAAAAAATGACAACAAAAACCAAAATATTTTTTGCTTTTACTAAATCGGCACTTAAAAGTCGTTGGAACCAACCATAAATCAAATTGCTTGTTCAATAGATCGCGAGAAATTGAATTCATACGCATTGTTGCAGCTTATCAATACTTCAACGAAAAATACCTGCATTATTAAATACGCATGCAATATGCATTGTAACTGGAGTGAGAAGTAAAATTAAAAGTAGAACCACGTTACAAATGCAAAAATTTGTTACACATCCTTAATCTGTGACTTCCGGCAAAGAAGTGCACTCAACATCACACATCACCGCTAAACTCAAACCATACAAACGACATACCCCGTTGAAGAAGAAGACCACGCTCAGTGTGGTTTAGTTAGACAAACACCGTAAAGTATAATTATTTGGACTTTTTATTAATGGATTATTGTTTGGAGACATTTCAAAAAATGGGAAACAAAATTTTTTTTTAAGAAGCCGCCTGAAAAATGTCGGAAAGCGCGAGAATGTAAATTAAAGCTTTTTTTTTAAATGGCTGTAAAAGTTCAACAAATACTTTAATATTTCTGAAAACAAGAATGGATGGATTTGAACGCATAAATTAACGTATTTAATGGTTTACAGGCCCAATTTTACAAATGCTAACGTTTTTGTTACGTTTTTACTTTTATTAAACTTTTAGTAGTAAGAAGCACCTTGACAAAATAATACAGTGTAGGTTAAACCACTCAAAATGTTTTCTCCAAATTTTCATGCAAATTCAAGAGCATTTCCTCAAGAGCAGAAGACATTTTGTCTTCTTAAAAAGAATTTTTTTATGAAAAAAGTCCATTTTTATTTTCTGCTCTATTTTGCATTTTTTTAAAATTTTATTCTATACATTCAATTGAAGGCTGTTAATTCGTTTATTCAAAAACCCACCGTTTTATCATACTGTGCCAATAAGCCTCCACCAAACCAGGAACCATCGTTTTGCTTACCTATCGCGACAAAACTTTGGCGGATTACTTCATCTGCGATTTCTTAGCCCTACGCTATTTTTCAAGATAATTCATCAATAAATACTATGCACTTTGCAAGTGCTTTGAAAATCCATCAGATCAGGCAATGCTTTTGTACGTCTTCAAGTTCACCGTTTTCTTCTTCTTTTACTTTGGACTAGAATTTTTTCTGTTCGACATACTGTTCCAACATTCTTTTCTACAATTGGTTCTATGAGCATATAAGTAGTTGTTTTACATCTGATAAGTAGCTTGCTTGGCTCGCCTTTCTCATGTGCCTGTACCTGGCTGTTTATATTAATGATAGCAAATCAAAAACTTACAAGAACCACCGGTCGTCTCTTCAGTTAAAGGTTAATAAAAATTATATAAATATAATTTATTAGTCTTATCATACAGTACAATTGATGCAGTTATTGCAGTTGTTGTTACAAACATGGATCACAGCATCCTTACTGAATGATCATGATTTGGACTTTAACCAATATAATCAGATTATGTCAGATGCACAATGGTCCGCAATAGCAATCCCCAAATTCAAACTACATAAATTGTTCCTTTTATAACTTTTGTCACTTCTTAGCATCATTTTCCTGTAATGCAATTTTCGTTATTATGAAATCCTACAAAATAATAATAATAATAATAACAATAGTTTCAAGTTTGATACAACGTGAAATTCTAATCTTTACAGTCGTTTTTGACTTTTTAAAGTCAAATTGTCAGTGCTCAGAAGGTTTTTTAAATCAAGATTTTGTCAAAAAGCACCAACTCGATCACCTTAAAGAATTTTAAGTTTAGTTATCGGACTATAATTATTATTTACACAATTCCTGCCTCTTTTCCTCACATACCTTATAATCGGGACGGATTTCTGAAGTATTTTACATGCCGTCTATGATGATGAAGCGCCCTATTTGAAAAGACAGATTTATGACGCGGCTAAGCGTCGCGCATCGTCTGTAACCGACTTCTTAACACCTGATTCGGGCCACATGTGATAGAAAGAATTTAGAATTTTTTCTATCAGTTACAGTTAAATTTCCCTTTTTATCATTATAAATATTGTTAGAATAATTCTTCACAGGCGATCTTTGATCAATTGATCAAATCTAAAACTGATTTGGGTGATGTGGAATGCTATTAGGTTTTCAAATGTTTTGTGCTTAAAATAGAAAAATATATTCACTTAAATTAATATGAACAATTTAGTTGTTTAAATAGTAGGAGAAAAATGCGAATAGAGAAGTCATCAAAATTGGAAAGTCGAGTAGAACATTTAAAAGTCTTGTGACGAATTCAGTATTAGTCAATGGAATTGCAAAATTTTACATCTCGCACCACTTTCTCTAAACAAACAAAAACTTTTTCCAACACAACGTAAACCAGTGAATAAATGAAAACGAAGGACTATTGGTTTTTAGCTTTTGTCTGTTGTTCAAATGAGTATATGTTCGAAAATCAGTTTGGAGAACAAAACGATTCCGCCCGTCAGCTTTAGCTACCCTCCGAATGCTATGTTATATAGACCCCTGCACCCTTTCCAAGCACCACACGTTTGTGTTTTTTATATTCTTTGTGATTAGTCTGCAGTATTTTACTCTTTTCGCGCATGACTTTTGTAACTGGACGCTTCAATCTGTAATTTTAAAACACGCAAATGTAAGTATTGATTTTTAATAAAATAATTTTTTTGGTGTTGCTACTATGTTTCATTAACTTCAACTATCCTTCTATTTTTAACCCATTCCATTTATAACGTTTACAGACCTGGTAACAAACTAACAAATTTTTTTCAATTAAATTTGTGAATATTTGGCAAATAAATTTCTACTCCAGTAAGCGGCGTAATTTTAAAATTTGTATTATATTCGTTCACAAATGGCAACAGATTTACGTATAACTTACAAAACGCAATACAAAAGAGAAATACCCAAGTACTACATGGTGTTTTAAACAGAACATTGTTGTTGTAGAGTCAATTGCTGCTAACGTCGAAATCATGTCGACATATTCAAAGGCCTTTTTACAGGTTAACCGAATACTACAAAATTTTAAATTAACCTGTTAAGCTCTGTAGGTGTTTTGATCGAGTAATATAAGAGCAAATATTTTTCAATTGTAATTAAATACTTTCGACAACATAATACTCTCCAATCTGGAATAGTTAGAAGTTATAACCTGACAGGACAATCTCAATGGAAATGGGACGTAGACCACCACATATCGTTATTATTTGAAGATGTTTTTTTTTGTTCTTCTTCCAAACCACATCTTACCCAACACGCAATCATAAAAATATATTCAAATAACCCGAAAAACAACGTAAGAGGTTTCAAGAAATGCATTATAAATGAAAGAGAATAAAAAGAACTTCGGTGGGTGTCTGAAGCTTAAATTAAGTTTCTTTTTTAACTTGATCGTAATTAAATGTGTTGTGAATCGAGTAGAAGGAACGAAATATAATTATAATGACGAGAGTACTTTTCATCAGCCACCTGCTGAGCTCTCGTAGTGTACGCATCGATGACTTCCGATTGACTTTTCTTTATCAAATTGTTGGTAATTTTAGTGTGCTATTACCGACAGTTGTATGATTTTTAAATTAGGGTTTGTCAAGAAGGGAGAAGAGTCGTTATTTTTAATTCCAAATTTATGGGCGATCGAACCTTTTTATCTAATCACTTAATTTGTTTTCAAAAAACATGCACTTTTTTGAGATTTTCAATTTAAAATTAATTATTGTTAGAGGATACAATTTAAGGTTTATTTAAATAGTAAAGCTTTAGAAAAGAAAAGCTACTTTAATATTAGTGAAAAATAAATGATAATAACACTGCTCTATGAATAGTTGAGTGTCTGCAATTAAAACAAATAATTTATATTACATCCTGAAAAATATATATTTCTGCGCTATAGAGAAGTCATAATGAAAAATGAGAACTTTGTAGGGGAAAGAGAGGGAGGAAAAGGGTGGAAAATTAATGTTATGCAATTCTCGGAAGGTGGGAGAGAGTAAATGTAATTAATTATCTCTGTTCGTAATGACTCTGACTGATGAGGTGTTTGGGTTCTAGCCGAGAGGTAAAGGTGGTTGTTAGTAAAGTTCGTTCTAGCGATAATCGACGGATTATATTTAACAAAAAATAATAATAATATTGCGGCTATGCATCATAACTTATCAAAGATAAATTTCAATTGATAAATAACTTAAAACGAAGTGTAATTTGGCGAAAATGGAATGCCTATTATAGTTGTTCCCCATTGCTTATAAAAGTTAAAAAATAAACTTCTGGCATTTTGAGTTACCACAACCACACTTTCCATTTACAAAATCTAACACAAGCTGAAGCTTAATACCGATATTTCTGTTAAAATGTTTTGAAAAACACAATTTGAAATAAAAAATATTGATAATATTGATTTTTACAGTACAGTCACTTTAGGGTTAAATATAAGTAAGTGAAATTACAATTTAGCTAAAGTTTGGTTTACATACATCAATGCATCATTCGCCATGCAATTCCTCTCCCTTGGCTACGACCAAAAGTTAAACAACTGAAACTCTAAGATTATTTGATTGCATTAATTTGAGCAAACAAAAACTGGTTTGGCATCCCATCTATATACTAAGTACAATTGTTTAACAAATGTAATTTGATAATAATGAAAAACGAAGCAGTCAATTAACTTTGTCTTTAGTTAATTTCAATTTAAAATACCTCCTCTAAAAGCCTATAAAAAACTTTAAAAGTCAATGAAATAAAAGCTAAAAACCAAAACACTAAAAACGAATTTAGTAGGTATATGACGGATATATTATGTGATTCGATTTGCGTTGTTTCTACAAAATATAATGCCATTGTCTCTGTGAATGCCATTTTAACATCGAGCTAATATCACGGTTAAGGAGTATTTTTATTTTTACCTTTAAAAGAGAGATTCACCGGTAAAGCTTAGGTTAGTGTTAGAAAACTGTATTTTTTAATATTAATTGCGAGCTAGCAAGTTAAAATAAATAAACTTTTACGAGGATAAGTTAAACTGTGAGATTGACGAAGCTTATCTCATCAAATACTTTTAAATTTTTGGAGAAAATTAAGGTCTATTTCCAAGTCTTCAAAATTTTTGTTTTATAATTGTTTTTGGACTATTTACCATCATCCTGTCAAAATAGTACCTACTATTAATTTTTTAATAAATTGATAAAATAAAAGTTTTAATAAATTATCCTTAAAATTCAAGGAGATAGTAACAATTTTGGGGGCAAAATTCAGATTATAGTGACCATGGGTAAAAATAAGGTTAGGGATAACCGCACAGCAGATCGAAAGCACCGTCTAAATAAATTATTGTTTATATTATTATTTATCAATTTATATTTACCAAAATTGGATAAGTACATGTAATAAATATCATTGATAAATAATATGTGCATAATTATTAACTTGTAATAAAATAAACTACTATAATGTAAATAAATTACTATTGTACGTTATCCATCAACAAATCAAAATATTGAATGTGCAATTGGCATTAAAGTTTCTCTTTGCCGCTAATTTCACCAAATAATTTCACATTTGTACTAAAAAGTTAAAGTTTATCGCTTTAGTAGAAAATGATTATTTTTAAAATTACATAAACGTTCTAGTGAGATTTCTATTGTAGCATTGTAGGATTGTCATCCTACAATATCGTCATCAAACGAGTGCCGATGTGTAGACAGTAATCTTTTTCTCGAATGCTTTAGTAACGTTTAGGGTTTTGTTTTATATCTATTATTTTTAGAGAAAGCTTTTTAATTTATAGGAACCGTGAGTTTAGAAACAAAGACAAACCTAACCGTTTAAGGTATAAACAGAACAAAAGCAGGTTCTCTGCTTCTAGTTACCGGCGCTGATTCATGCACATGAAAATCTTTCTATTATAATTACTTGCTGGGTGAAAAATTTTCATGTGAATAGCTAGTAAGCAAAAAACCTTCGTTCTGTCTGTTGATATCTTTTAAAATTTTTAGACCAAGGATAAAAGCAGGTGGTTAAATGAATGAGCGCACATAAATGGCTGAAAATAATTTGGAACCCCTAGTTTTAAACTTTGCGCTCCGAAAGGTTAGCAGTTGAAATACAAGAATTGGATAGACTAATAATCTTGGAGGAAAAGATTACTAAAACGGACGTAAACGTAATATACTCGTTTGTGATAAATTATACAGCAATACAAAATATATAATTGAATAATACCCATTTGACGGCCATAAACATGTGGCTTGATCGAGTTAATTATGTTTAATCAAAATCGCGTAATCTTATGCGTAAATAATTATAATGAGTCGAAATTAAAGGAAATTAGCGTTCAAAATTTGCAAATAAATTTGAAATTCACCTGGCAACCTAGTCGTTTGATGATATCATGATTTTGTACTGAAATCTCTCAGAAATCTTGTCGGATGTGAGGTAGGCATTTCGAAATGGCAGTTTTTCTAATTTTTATTTGGTGATAATAAAGCAAGGTTGCAATTTTTTACAGTTAAACTTTAGCTTTTTTTCCTCCCCCCGCTGGGGTTAACTATTAATCTGAAGACCAGTTCACCGAAGCTTTAAAATAGTAGAATTACGTGTAGATCACCCTATAATATTTAAATTAATTCGAGAATTGCAGAAAGTTCAAGTAGGCAAGGATTTATTTTATGAGCAGTTAATCGCCGGACATGATCCGCCCAAGAAATTAAAAAGGTACAGAGATTGCGATGAAAGAATTTTAAGATGGGTTAACAATTATAATCAAACATTTAAGGGTAGTTCTCATAATTGCTTATCTAATGAATTCATATAATTTGCTGTAAAAATTTTGGTGGTGGGTATTTAAAAAATAATACATAGTAAAATTACTGTTGTAGGTGTATTAATTATGTTAAACAAATTTGTGTTTTACACAAAAATTACACGAATATAAATTTAATTTTTAAATTTAACAACAAATCCGAGTTAAATGTTAAATTAATATGTTACTTAGAAGACAGTAGCGCAATGCCAGTACAAAAATAGCACTAAAATTATAATTAAGTATTTGAAATACTTTAACTTCTTAGATTAGATTTTAAACAATCACAATAAGATAAGATGTTTATAAAAATTAAAAGAAGTTCCAATAAAAGTGAAACTCTAAGAACAATTTGGAGAACAAAAAGAGCACTACACTAATAATAATGGGTTTTAGCCTAAACGAAGTGCATATTATGTTATGCTACAATACAATAGTAGATACTTCGAAGTATACTGGCTTATATAAGGAGGATACTATGACATTATTAGTAAGTACTCCAAATTTAGAGTACCATTAGGTAGTATAAATAAAGTTGCAAGTGGAAACTTTTTAAAAAAAGTACAGACTATATTGCTTAGTAAGTACTACAACTATTGTAAAGTAGATACTGCTATATACTAGTAAATAAAGAGTATATTTACACTATCTTGAAGTACAATTTTTGTTTTTTGATGTAGCTATAAATTAGTACTTACTACTAGTAACTTTTCTTAAAACAAGCAAAAACACCACAAAGTAAGTACTCTTCCTCGTAGCATTAGCATGTACTACTTTATTTTATAAATAGCAGCCATCATTTTCAAAAATTAAATAGGTATAAATTGTTATGTATTTAAAAATATTCGTGTTACAGCAATTTTGCGTCTAAACGTCCCCACCTTTGCGTGAACGCACGTCACCTGCGTTACAGCGTCTTGAACCGAAAAAGTCATTGGTCTAATGTCAAATTTATGATGCTATTTACATTTTATTTTAAACTGATAATGATTACTACATAGCATAACCCCAGGTGATGAATAATAATCTTTTCCAGGTACTACATTGTTGCAGTCCGTTACTTTATAGATAATTTTAAAGCATTGTCAAGCAGTTAATGAGAATCAATTTGCAAATTTATTTTAGTTATTTATTACTTTTATGTTAATTGGTATGACTGTTACATCAGAGCTACTTAGACATTCACAACTCTTTTTTAAATAAAATTTTTTTAAATTATTTGCAAACACACTGTAGAATAAAAAATTTAATTTTAAATAAAAACGTTTATAGAAAAAGCTTTTGAATATAATAAGTCGCAAGGAAAATTGTGATTAAGTTCAAGAGTAATGCATAAGCCCATCATTTTGATATCTTTTTTACGAAGTAGTCTGGAAGAAGCATCATATAGATATTACATCAAGACAATCTTATCCTTATTTACATAGGGAGAGCAGCGGGTGACCACCCGCTCTGTAATTCAGTCTATCCCGAAGGAATAGGGTCGGCTTGCGATTGGTACAGACTGATAGCTGTAGAATAGGGTGATGGAAATCATCTTGGTATTTGTTATGCATTGCTGGATTGTGGACAGTGCCCGGTATAATATTTCAATATATTTTCTTTTGCGTTAGAAATGCGAGCAACGCCTTTGATGTAAATACATAATATCTAAATAAAATTTTGCTGAATAGAAGTTATATATTAAAATAAATTATACTTCGTGCACGTTATAAGAATAATCCCATTTATATGAATTTATAGTTTTACATTTTTTAAAAATAAATTTTTATTTTCAAATTTTTCTATAAATATGTACCTACAAGTTGAGCAGACAATTTCCACCTTTAAACAGCTTTCATATAGCAATAATTAAATATTTACATACTCTGTAAAAATATAACTTTTTTTTAATAATCCTAATTGTAAATAATATTTTTGTAATATGATATGTTTTCTTTCATTTTCATAAAAATTAACTTTGTTTATTCAATTTAAATAAATTTGACATAGTGTACTAACTACTACTCGTACTCGGAAAATTTTAGATTAAAGAAAATGGAAAATCTTATCGTAACCAGAAGATTTCAAAAATCATTATTATTTTGTCTGCTAGAAAAGTTGCAATTCTTTTCTTTACTTGTACTTGCAATACATAAATAAATAAGTTTAGCAGTATTGAGATGAAATAAATATAACGAGGGATGATAAATTTTTAACCACTGAGAGCAGTAAAGCATATGTAGTACAATTTTAAAATGAAATAAAAATTTTGCTATCATAAAGATTTGAATCTTAATGTTTAGATTGATTGTCGTATATCGATCGGTAAAATACCGATAAAATTGAATATTTTGCTAAATTGGTGACCCCGAGAAAACCTCGAGCATCTTCTGTTTTAACATTTAATTATGTATCATGTTAAACACTTTTTTCTCAATGAATAAAGAAGCCACCAGCGCCAGGACGCCTACTACTCCCAATCAGCTTGGTGTGTTTAGAAGGAAGGCGTTGTAGCGGTCCTAGAGTTAGTTAGAATTATAAAAAAATGTTTTTAAAAATATTATAAGAAATTTAATAACATAATTTCAATAAATAAACTTAAATATAAAATTTAATCACTTCTAAAAGTAAATAAGTTACTCGAGTCGGATCAGTGAATCTTGGCACGAGAAGGTAACACGCTAACCGTTCTGCCGTTCACTCACCCTATTAAAAAAAATACTTGATACTTAGGAATAAAATTGAAAGTTTATACAAGTAACACAAGTTAGTTATTAATTTTAACCGGGGGGAGGGGGGGGGGTTGATTACATACATACATAATTAATTCTAAATAAATATTAACCAACGGAAGGCTGTGTTCTAAATCTTCCTACTTCTTCTTACGAATAAAAACGTTTCTGTCAATAACTACAAAACCTAAACTAAAAAACTTTAAATTATACCTAACAAATTTAATGTAACGAGATATCATCAAAATTGCATTTTTCTCAGAGATCCTTTAATATTGAGGTGACTAGCCGTTATATTCAGTCTCAAGAGCCGGGATCTTGTTATTTATTTTTCTTGCCCTGTAACTAATTGTGGAAGCAAATGGACTGTTCAATGCCGTACAATTTTTAAATCACCAAGAAATTGATTGAAATTTCAATTTACTTAATAAACAACTATTAATTCAAGGTTAGGACTATTCTAACAGATTTACGCAATTAAATGACTTGGCAAAAATTCTAATAACAATCAGAATTTAAACATAATATTGCAATAGTCAGTACGGAAGCCAAACTCGTTGAGCAGCTTACCCCACTGTTTACACAATCAGTGGAAATGCTTTACAAGTATTCTCTACCTGTTGTAATAAAGCAAAAGTGTGAAAATTTATGTTTAGTTTATAATCAGTAACGTAGAGTTGATGACATTTATTCGCACGTTACAATGACTTATTGCTACAAATAACGTACCCGAAAAGTACCATGATATGAACATATGATAAGCTCAAGAAGGTTGAAAGAATTCAATTAACCTAAACGATATGAATCCCAAACGAATTTTTGACCTGCATTTAAAGGTGGGTTCACTTCCGTTATAATTCATTTATTTTAACAACAGACCTTAGATTTCTAATGTTCAAAATCTAAAATAAAAAAATGATGCGAAATAAGGTAAGTCTGCTCTATAAAAAAAAACTTTTAGTTAAAATTTTTAACATTTCCCAGGTCCATCTCATCTTAATTAGCATAAAAGTTTAGTTGATAGTTGTCACAGTAATTTTTTATCAATTGTTCTATCATCGTTGTGCAGATGCACTGGATGACATTCCAAAATTTGGTAAGGCGATCATAATCATATTCAGATTTGCCCAATTATTGAAAATATTCCCAAATTCTCCATATTAATTCTGAAGTTGTGCCATCTTGAACCTTGAATATTCTTTACCCTTCTAAAACAAGTAAAACCGTAATTATATTGATTCACTTACCTTCTCTGCAATTGGTGTACTGAATAGCAGTTTTTAGTTTCGTATGGGATAAGTTACCTCATGTAAATAAAACGAGTTTTCCAGATTTTTAATTTTAGCTGAAAATATAAAATTTTAATTCTATAAATTACGTATACAAATAAATTTTCCAAATCCTACACGACAATTCAAGCAGCTTAAAACTGATTTCCTCCACGATTTTTTCCGTGGGAAAGCTTTGTTCATTATTGTGAGTATTTCAGGATTGTTTGGACACCACCTACAACCATCTCTACCTAACTAAATCAGAGAATTTAATTTTTATTTTAAGTCCCCAAACAGAAACGAGCGCTTCAGCTACCACAGAGAATTAAATATTTAAAGAGATTTTCGATAACATTTTGTAACACAAACTGTAAATTTAATTGTAAATCTTTGCTTGGGTATTAATAGTTCTATTAGTCAGTGCTGTAATATTAAGTACTACTTAAATTAATTATAATGCACGTAACCAATTGTAAGTTTTCAGTTTGCGTAACAGCTGCACACAATACAAAAGGGAAAGAATTTTGTAAGGGTTAATGCATGACTCATTCTTTGATTAGATAGAAATTTTGCAGTAATCTTGAAACTTTAAACTGATTTTTACATAAACTGAAAGTAATATGAAAAATGAGAAAATTATTTAATAATCCAAATTATTTAATAATCCAAATTATTTCACGGTTTCAGTCAAATTTCCATGTTTCACTATTTGCAAATGAAAATGAACAATAGCCAAATGAAAGACGGTGCAAAAACTGAAGTTTTGTGAAATATTAATTGAATTTAAATTTTAATTTTCAATCAAATTTATTGAAAGTTTTTGAAATGGCGATTGCAGATTTTTGTAACATAATGAAGTAAAAAATTTATCTCGAAATTTGTGGTGGTGGCCAATAATGATGATTTATTGCAGGGTTCAAATTGCAAAATCGCTAGTGCATGAGCAACATTTGAAGCGTTCAAAGTCTAACGAGTGAGGAATATATAAAAAATAGCCACTGCATTATATTTTTCCACCACATTGATAGAATAAAGAACAAAGATAATTGGGGGTCTGAACAATGGATCGTTAGGATAGAATTTTTAATAGTTAAATTGTAGTTTTCAAAAATAAATTTACAAGTTCTCTAATTCCAAAATATTCATTGGCCAAATAAATTTAAAAATTAAACATCGTTAAATATGTACGGAAAATATATAAATTAAGTTTAACAGCTTTCTATATAGATTGTATGGCATGTGATACTGTCTTGTTGAAATCACATATTTTTTAAATCAAAACCGCACATCATCCTACTCTTTGTAAGGCCCCGTGCTTGTTCATGATAATTTAAAAATCTATTTAAATATTTAATGTAAAAAACAAGTAAAATAACGACCAAAAGGTTATGCTATAAGTCGCTATAACAAAATCAGCGCCAAGAAAAGCTAAAAAATTAACGTAGGTCTTCTAATTTGTATTATATAAAACTTGCCACGTATATATGCACGCGTTAGCTCAAGCTTAACGTTCGATCGATCTAAGAGCTGTTACGTGCATGAGGTAGTTCGAAGTAAAATCTGTGTTTTCAACCTTGATTGGTCAAAGCAAGATCAAACTGCCCTTAGTTTGAGCTAAAGGATACAGTACATTCAAATTTAATATCGTTCTACGTTAGGTCCGTTTACATTAACCGACTAACAAGTTATATCTGAGTCAGCTCGAACTATCTTCACTGTCTTCAAACATCTCGACTGGACCTGCCTTGCTTGACAGTGCAAAAGACAGAACCCGGTGTTTCATCTAAACGCTCTGACTTGGTCCGATGTATAAAGCTACGCCGGCCAAGAAGTGAAGACGAAGAACTACAAATTCATCCATAACGTTCGGTTGTGTTGTTTTTGGTTCGTGACACTTTGTAATTTTTGTCATTTATTACTGTCTACAGTTGCTATGACTCGTTTAGTGTACTATGAAAATTAGCTAATCTGACGTATTCACTATAAGAGTGAGAAATTATGAAACTTTCTCCGAAATTTTGCACAGTTCCGCAAATTTCCAAGCCTGCCCTGGTCTTTTTGCAATAAACTTCAATTATTTTAATGCGTTCTTGTACTGTGTACTGCTCCATACCTAAAATCATAAACTGCGAATGATAGCTGCAAAATATAATCATAAATAATATTTGAGGTATCGAAAACACCCTAAAGGTTACTGAAAACCCAATTACACTTATTATAAGGAAAACTGTTCTAAAATATGTCCAGTAGTAATAATAAGAATACCTAATATTTTTAACGAAAGTAAAGTTACTACCGTCATTTTCTTGTTCGAAACTAAAATAATCTTTTAAATAATATTTAGGAAGTTTCTCACATGAAAATTTAGTAGTAGTAAAAAGAGGATACTTTTTGTCTGCTTGAGAGTCGTTAAAGTGGATTTACATTGTTTACAAAATTTCGAGAGTTTCTTATTTTGTTTCGTCTTGAAGCGTTTACATTTTAATTAATTTAAATTAATTAAGCAAAAAAATTGCGTGTGATTTCGTCGATTACAATTTTTGTGGATTGTTAATTTTTGAACCCAATAAGTTGAGTGTTGAAAGCGAGTGAGAATAATACGAATAAGTTTTATTGTGTTATATAAAAAGTTTAATGTAAAATATAAAGGCTGAATTTACAAACGACAGTGGTGCGGAAACCTAAGTCAACTGAAAATGAGACAAATCAACAGGAGTTTAGCAAATCTACTAATATAAAATCAATTGAATTCGGACTGTAATCCTAAGTTGTTCAAGTAGTGGGGCAGCATGAAAGGGTGAATCTGCAGGGGTCCGATAGGGGAAGGCGGGCACATAGTCCTCGCTCTGCAAGCACCACCTCATTTGAATTTCTAATTAGCAAACCTCCATGCAATTATTGGATTAATGTAAATTACGAGGACGCGTTGTGCTCACTGGCAGGACCGAGGGGAAAGGGGTCGGGATAATTAAAATCCGTTGATTAATATGTAAATTTAATAAGATTACAGTTCCAGGAACGAATGAAGCTGGGCGCTCTCCTATATAACCCATCTTCTCGTTTCAATGGAGTTTGCGAGTTTTTGACGTGGCTTGCAAGGGTTACCCCGATTACATTCTACAAATTGCGTTTAGTTTTAATGCAATAGCCTCCTGCTTTGTGTAACAATTTTTGTTTTTAATTTGAATATCCCTTCTAATAGGCAACTTGACGTCACCAATTTTAAATATCAAAATTTAAATTTCAGTTATAGTTTCATATTGACGTCACTAAAACCTTATTTCATTACAGGTTTCTGGCCTTTAAATTTCGTTTATCTTTTTCATTAGCAGTGGTAATTTAGAGAAAGCCATGTCTATTGACGTGCTAGCGTGCAAGAAACATTTGTCTTCGTTTATTACCGTTTCGTTCAACATTTAAGTCGCTAGTTCACATAGAATATCAATGTGTTTTACAAATCATGTGCACTATCAAGGCATTAGCAATTTATCTACTTTGTGTCTCATTTGACATAAATAATTCGATTTAGTGCAATAATTTTACACTCATCAAGATATTTCTGATCTTTACTTTACGAGAGCGATTCAAATAAAAAGGAACATCGCAGCAGCTTCAAACGCAATAGAAAAGAACAAATTATGTTGAAGGTTTGGAAGTGTTCGAAATTTTGAAAGGGTTGTTGAGGTTTTTGGACATGTTAAAGGAAAACTACAACGTTTCTCACCTGATGTTTTAATTAAATTTCCTGGGGGGTGTAGCTTATTTTCCATGTCAAAAGACTTCATGAAAAACATGCAATACCTTCATGTTAGGAAAATAATAATTCAAATTATAGGATAGGTATTTTCAAACTGGCCAAGAACCTCGTCAAAACTTCACTAAAAATTACTGTAATTAAATATTATTACAAATTACCTAATCGAGATTAGGAATTAAATTATTTAAAACGGTCGCCCATCCAAGTGCTCTTATGATCGAAGTGATGTTTTTCCTATAAAAAAAAGTTGAAATCGAAAAGGACTAGTAAAAAAAACTAGAAAACTTATGTTTTCCTGTTCTAATCAATTTTCAATTTCGCAATTTTCACTTTCCACGGTCGCTTTTCGTTTGAACTAACATCGTATCAGATTTTAATTGTTTTTATATTGACGTTCGTGAGGGTTAAGAACGTAAAACACGAATGAAACGTGGGTGCAATTTAAATAAACGATCTTAAAAAGTTTGATTTTTTATTTTCTGAAAAGTTGATTATCTCATTTTGCGACAAAATAAAAACTTAAATAAAAATAAAAGTTAAACTAAAACTTGACTAAACGAAAATTCAACACTTATACTAATTTTAAAACTTTTGGAATCGGGTTGTAAGAGAAGCTATGCGCTTGAATTTTAAATTATAAATTTTCGTAACTTAAATAATAAGGTGGAGTGTTAAAAATTAACTGTGAGAATCATGTTCACCGCGAGATAAAAATAAACGTAGGATGACAACTGATTTAATATTTTCGCCGAATGGAATTTTACAAAGCTTTACTGGTGTACCAAATAATATTTTTTTTCATACTCAAATTTCGTGTAGAGTAGATATTTTTGGCACTTGTTCTTGAGTATCAATAATAAATTGTTGACGATATGAATAATTTCTTATGAATAATTTTATTTAACCGACGTTGCAGGGCGGTAGTAACGAAGATGAAGATATTTTTCTTGATCTAGATTTAAACTCTAAGATATGTATCGAATACGCGCACTACTGGGTTTTTTTTAGAGGATCTTTCTACGGCTCTTGCTTTTTCTTAACTGCAGTTATTTAAGCAAGAAGGGGGACAAATGAAACCCCAAGCAAGTCACATCATCTTAGTTGATTTATACAGAAATGGCAAACTTGAATAATTAAATTTTCAAACATTGCACTAAAATGCATTGCAGCAAATTGGGCATAAATTGTGACGTAGGACCCAGCAAGGCCATCTAAACAGCTGGGGCACATTAACAACTTGCTTGATTAATTCAGTTGTATAGATAAAGCAAGACCACTTTAGATGATGAGCCGACCACACCTCAAATATATATGAAATTATCCTGATCTTCAGATATTATTAATGGTGACAATCTGGCAATTCATCAGCTCGGGGAACCAAAACGACTTAGAATGCCCTTCAAAGTACAGAGATTATTATAGGAAAATTTGATTCTCTTCGGATTTGAATTTTAAACCCGGTACCACGCATTCTCAGCTGATCGTGCTAACTAAAAACCAAAAACGCCGGGATAAGGACCGGACTCTAGGCTAGAAGCCCTAGGTTCGATCCCCAACCCGTTTTCAAAATTTATCCTACTTTATTATGACTCTTTTCTCTCGGAAGGCAATAGCAAATCAGAGAGTAATCTGCCAAGAAAGCTATTTAATAGTAACATATTAAATTGGTCGCCAACCTCCGATAGGAGACGGCACCTTAAGAAGAAGAAGAAACCAATATGAACGTTTAACTTAAACAGCAGGTACTTAGAGATGAATGAGAGACGGGATATCCCGCGGAATACTTTTTTGTGCCGCGAGATATTTAGAATATTTAGTCCCGCGCAGGGCATTTTATCAACTCAGTCCCACGCGGGACGAGATTTTAATGCAGTCCTGCGCGGGACGAAATTTTTTCCTCTTCTATTTCATAATTTAACTTATTGAATTCTTTTCCTACATTTACTCTAAGCAATATGCGTTAACAAAAAAATCAAAAAAAATTATTCGGGATGCGTTGTATAAAATAAATCAAATACGGGACTGCGGGATCCTGTCCCGCGCGGGACTGAGTTGACAAAATATCCCGCGCGGGACTAAATATTCAAAATATTCCGCGGGACAAAAAATATCCCGTTCCGTCCTGCATTGATCTCTAGCAGGTAGCGCTGATGTTGAATGTTTGCTCTTATAGTCTGAGACATACGCGACAAGTTAAATTCTAATTAATTTAATGGCCAGCATTTACAGATTCAAAACAAAGATTCAAAACAAAGAAACAAAAATAATAGAAAGTTGGTGACAGTGAGTGAACGTAAATAGAAAAATGAGCAAATACATGCAAAGCGGAAGAAACATAGGTGTAATACCAGGAAACTTAAGTAGGTGAATGTAAATTTGAAAAGGTAAATGGCTTTAAATATCTAGGAGTAAAGATTAACTCCAGAAATGGCAGAGAAGAAGAAATCAGAAAAAGAATAAGAAAATACTGAAAAACAGAAGTAAAAGTCAAAATGTAAAAATTAAAATATATTTTCTTTTTCTTCTTCTTTATCAGCTTGTAGTTGTTTACTTCTAAACATATGCCTCTTTTATTTCTTTCCAAACCTTCCTATTTTGTGTCTTCCTTATCCACTCTCATTCCTTCATCAATTTCACATCGTCGAGTCATCGCTTTTGGGGTCTTCCTCTACTTCTTTTGGTCATTCTCAGCTTACAGTTTATTATTCTTAGTGTCCATCTAATGCAGTCCTGCTTTCCTACATGCCCGGTCCAGCTCCACTTGTTTTCTTTTTTATTTCTTCGTTTTGTATCCGATCACGCAAACTCACCTCAAGCATCGACCTTTCCATCGCTCACTGTACCACTCTTGGAAAATATATAAAGAACTGATAAGGTCAACAGTAACGTATCTTGCTAAAGTACTCTGCAGAACCCTGTGAAAGGTTTTTCAGAGGAAGATAATTAAAGCAATCACGGGCTTGATAAAGATAAATAATACATATTTAAGAATGAGAAACAACGAAGAGATAGAGAATCTGTTGGAAAAAGATGAAACAAAGAATAAAATGGTTAGGGCATGTAATGTAGAAAGGAAAAAAAGAAGAAATAAGATTTGTGACTGAATAGAAGCCGGATAAGGAAAGAAGCAAAGTTGTGGAGGAACTGAACCAGATAGGAGTGAAAAACTGGAGAAAAAAATACATGGATATAAAAAGCCTGGAAAGTGATTACAAACGAGACCAAATCACATAAAAAGTTATAGTTAACAAAAGTTGCAAAAGAGGATTAATCTACCTCATGAAATGGATTGTCAGGACTTCTAAGAAGTGGTAGTATTCCGACAGGAATGAAAGAAAGCCTATGATTGCTTGACTGATCTATTCTGAGACACTCTACTTCAATGCGTTTCAATTCAATTCAATACTTGAAGATCAAATTAAAAATAAATTGATCGGGCGAGACTTTTGACTGATACCACCTTTAGATTTTGTACTATTGCTTTAAGACATTTTGATGGTATCTAATCAAAATGCAACTATTTTAGTAGTATTTTAAATTTCGAGATCACTCATCAAGAGATGTAACACCAAACTACATTTTGAGAATCCGGATATAATGGTTGGTTGTTTTCCAAAAAAAATTGAGATTGGTTGCATTGTCGTGCAGCACAGATCAACTTCTTCTGTGAGAATTGCAACAACATTTTCTTTGAAATATCCATATACTCTGCGATCATCTTAGTTGTTGCATTATTTCATTTTTTAACCACAAAGTGACACACTTACACCGTCATTTAGTTAAGATTGTTTAAGGACATCAACATCGACATGAACACATGACATGACATGAAGGTTAAACAACTTCAACTTTTACTAGCGGCACTTCACATTTATAACAAAACCACTTAAAAATTTTTGTAGCAAGTCCCTTTTCTCTTCTATAGAGCGTTGTGGCATTATGCATTCATGGTATGATAATCAGGAAGTCGTTTCGCCATATCTGGCTACCCTTGCTTACTTTTAGCCTGCAGGTCAATTCAATTGACCGGAGTGTCGCGCGTTGAACCATAAGTGAGAATCGAGTAGAGAACCCTATAAAAAACGGTGATCAATAATAAGTAGAAAAATTAAAATAGTTTTAAATTTAAATTCTTGCCAAGTTAACGAAAATATTGACAATGCACGGTTTTGTTTTTATAGTTTATAAAATCGTATAAAATATTAATGTAATATTTATAATTTGATTTCATATAAAATAAAACATTTCATATTTATTCCGAAATAAATTTTTAATTTATGATTTCATGTAAAATAAATAAAATTTCAAAAATTTATTTAGAATTTAAAATCTTTTTTAATTAAACTTTAATTATTAGGCAACTATGTAGTACACTGTCCAAGCTGGCAGTTTAACGCCAAACTTTTTTAGGTTAACTTTTTAATGAAATAGTGCAACTTATTTATTTCAATTAAAAAAAAATGCTGTTTCTAGATGTTGGCCGACGCCAAACCGTTAAGAGGTTGACCGTCTTATTAGTTTTTTCTTACGATTACTACGAGCAAGAAAAAGTTTACGTTATAGTTTTTATATAATTTCATTTCGATTTATTTACGGATTTATAAGTTTCATCAGTCCGAAAAATGAAATGTCTTGGTATTTGTTTTGCAAATGCAAATGGAAAATATTTTGCTATGAGGCTGAATATTAATATAACAAATCTGCATCCTGTAGAAAATGAATTTTCAATTGATGTGTGAAACCTAACCCATGTGTTTAATTAAAAAATGCTTTGTTTTTAAGTTTAATAAGCTCTCCATTCGCTAAACACGCCCTCTATTGAACTCTATAGTGTACGAACGAATAATTCTAAATACAATTTAAATCGACGAATTCAACTTTTCAAGTGGGGCTCTTTATTCTCAATTTATTTTTTTGTTGTATTTCATCTATATGTGATTAATATGTTTTCTTTGTTTTAACTTAATTGTATTGGACGCCATTGTATTGAATATAGCTCATTCAAAATTTTATAATATAGGTTTTTCAACTCCTAATTTTTATGTTATTTTAACAAGCCTTGTTTTAGCACGCTCTCTTTTAAATAAAATATTCAAAACAATTGGGTTGATTTGATTAAATCCCATATTACCAACATATCGCATTTGTAAACAAATTTGAAATTAAAAATTTAGTTTTATATTTTTGTTCGTAATCGTCTCTTTTGAATGACAATTTTAACTATTAATAATTCTGGTGTAATGTATGTTTTGTTAACCGCGTTATGTTGAATTTTGAAATAAGAAACAAAAATATTATGAGTCAGCATCAAGTTGCGAAAGTGGAGAGAGCTTTCAGCACTCCGAAATCGGAAGGAAAATTATATGTTTTTTAAAGCAAGGGTTGAATAATTAAACACGACTTCCAATTTGATTTGCATATTTTCACGCGACACTCGTTAGTCATTACTCATTAATAGTGGAGTGACGGTCACCGTCGACTCTGCCCATGATTACGTCACATTTGCCCCCAAACCAAAGTCCCTAAACTGTCACTGTACTGTTAAACAAAAAATAAAAGGAAGTGATTGGCGAATTGTTTTTTTAGCCATTCGCGTTGGAGCACAAGTCATTAGCTAATGTCGATATGTTGGAATAGGTTTAAAAAATAAATATGAAAATACACATAACAGACTTGCTCGTATTTTTATAATTCAATTTTTGTAATCAATAAAATTGAATTTAATTTCATTAGCGCTTGCATTTTTAAACCCGTTGTTGCAAATTTAATCGTGTTCGTTAGACGGAAAAGCAGCGCTACAATAATTATCACCAAAAATAAAAAAAAGCAATCGAATAATTAAAATATTTTGTTTTAAATTTATAGACGCAATATAAATAAGTGGCTACCAAATCAGGAAAATTACTTTACATCAATGATAAGAGGGCAATTGAAGGTATCCGGTGGTGGCAAAGCGGTATATCGATTGAGAGTGCCGGACGCTGTTCGCTGCCCGTTGCGGTCACCAAGATAACGACCAGGGGGAGAAGAACGATTGCATACAGTAATCGCCTCAGCACCTTCTGATTTACTCCCTACTTTTCACGAGATGTATGGGTTTTATCAACTCAGATTTATAATGGCACTTTTGGTTTGCAATGCTTATTTTCACAGTGGCTATTTAAACTTTTACGGATTACCAACTACAATATCTTTCATTTCTCGCTCTTTTTTATTTCCAATCTTAGCTGCTTGACCCTAAAATAACTTATTTAATTTTTAAACTTATTTTGGTTTGATTGATTTTGATCAAAAGATAAATTGGGTATAACTATTTAGTTATTTTGGTTTAAACTGTAGGTCCCCTATATTCGAAATTCAAAAATTAAAAAAAATTTAAGATCTAATAAACGATATGATAAAGGATAAGTAATAAGGGATTTCACACGACAAATCATCTCTTTGATTAGTTTTTGACGTTTTTACAGAATAAATCTGAACATAAATAAAGGGACAAAATCGGTTACAATAAGCAAATTAATTTTTTGAAATAATTACATAATATTTATTTTAATTATAAGTAAGACCTAACCAATTAACACACAAATAAAAAATATTAAACGCGGATAAAAATTTGTTTGCCATTAAAGCTTTATAATTTTGTTTTGGTTCATTATTATAATATTAATAAATATTATTATTAGTTTTCAAAATTTTAAATTTAGTTTTAATTAACTTTTCATTTTATAAACAAATATGGGTATCTGAATTTTCAACTTCAAATTAATAATTAAAATTTATCTAGCTACATAAATACCTGAAGTTTTTACAATATTATAATTGATTTTTTTGAGTTCAATAACTGGACCATTTTTAAATTTTGTTGGTGGTTGGTGAGTGTGGTTGGATGACATTGTGGAAACTTGAACATCAAAAATACAACTTGCGGCGACAAAAGTCTTGCAAGATGGTAAAAAATCTTGTCATGTTCGAACAGATATTAAAATCACATAACGATGACTGCACAGATGTAACGGTGCACAATATCGAGAAAACATAAAAATTCCAAAATGGCGTAGAATACTATAAATCGACAAAATTATAATTTATTTGCATTTTACATTAAAAGAAATATGTAAGTAATTGTTATAACGCGTTAATTTGATGGGTTAATTTTTACAAAAAAGCAAATTTTGATTAAAGTAATAGCCGCGGATCTACAATTTTTCCAAACCGGTGCAAGAACAATACATTGGCACCCCTTTCTTTTAGCATTGGAATTTAAAGATCAAATAAGTTTTATAGTTTAAATGTATGAATTTGGCGTTTTTTGAGCTACCACCCGAGGCAGATACTCCAATTTGCTTCCCCCCCCCTCCAGACCCAGAAAGAAGCAACTAAATGGTCAAAAATCTACCTCACTTTAATTTTTTTTAAATAGTTTTTTATGATTTATTTAACATTTGATTAAACCTAAACAGTTCAATTACAACTTAAAAAATTAATTAAAAACTCGAAGGCAGACTGGCTACAAAGGAGTTCAAGTAAGATGCTCGCAAGCTGTGTGTTAAATGAGTCGTCGTTTTATTATAACTATTTTAATCTTTTCTTAATGTGGAAAAGATTAACAAGGGGTAGGTCCCATATTAGAATCATCAATTAAATCTATACGCGCGTAGTTTGTTAAAATTTAAACATTATCAAGTCTAAAGCTTGGACAGTGGCAATGACGCACGTGAATGGGTTAACGAGATTTTTACTGATTTAATACATTTCAGGCTTAACAAAATTTTCAGTGGTGTACCTGACTAGTTGTTCTACTAAAAGAGTGACGCGCATGAATAAATTGATGACATTCTCATTGGTTTACTTAATCTAATTGATTAACAAAATTTTTAGAAGATTTTTCAAAAAATCCTAAAAAGTAAAATATTCAATTTAAAATTTTTTTTTTTACTTAATTTATTACTAATAATTCGAAAAAACTATTAGACAGAAAGTGTTGGAAATAATTGCTTTAAAAAGAGCTACCCCCGAAAAATTTTAATTTATATAAAATTTTTCTTACAAAAGTATGTATCTTCTATTTAAGAGGTGTTCATCGGTCGCGCGGACACACTGTATATCGTTTATTAAAAAAATTTAATTTATTAAATGAATTTCAACCAATCAAATGCACAAAACTTGACTATCTTTTTTACGATTTTTTTTTATTTTCAAATTTATTTATTGCATTTATGATACTCGTAGTTTAATAAAATCTGTGAATTTTAGTGATATCAAGTATAAAAATTGATTTTTATTACGTAACTTAGCTTTGTTAATATTTAAATTTTAAATTATTTATTAAGAAAATTTAAATATTTGATAACGAAATGAGTTATTGAATAAGTTATTATTATAAGCATTTCTCAACACATTTTGTTGAAATGTGATTATGTTATTACATTTTTATATTTAATATTTTTAAAACTTCCAAAAACGTTTTAGTTATTTTTTGCCACGGTCTGTTCAATTTTCTTCATTGTCGCCTTATTATTATAAAATTCCAGGATCTTTCGTACTTCAGCAAATACACCACTATTTTTGGTTTTATTTATTTTGTTGCTTTGTTTAAAAATAAATTTTATGACGCACTTCTATAACTGGAAAACAAATTAAACCGTAATCGTCACAACAAAAGAAAAAGCCAAAAAATTATGAAACAATATTTTGCTCCAAAAATTACTTTTTGCGTTAAACTGCATGTTGGTTAGGCTAAACGATAAACGTGAAATTTTCGGCGCCGGCATTCAGTAAACAGGTAACCTGCTTTCTTTCTATTCGTACCTTTACGTTATTTAGGCCGTAAGGAAGACTTTCTCCCTTACCATAGCAAATTAGATAATAATAACTACTGCATAAAAGCACAGATTAATTTACATTGATTGTTTGGTTATAGCACACAGATAATTTACTACAGCTTACCAGTTCCAGCATTGAATTCACTTGTTTGCTCAGGTAGAGGGCTTGGAATTAAGTAAAAACCAATAGAGTCCAACATAAATATTTGGATTGGTTTTCGCTTGCTTTCGAGCCCTCTGCTGAGTTAAAAAATTGATGCACAATAATAATTATCGGGTGCAGTATTATCAACTAAAATATTTTTGAAATTATAAAGTTTTACTTCTTCGGCTTCGGAATTTTATATGCAAGAAAGATATTAGAATTCTACACCATTCAATGGAAACCACTTAAAGGTGCCATAATGAAAGTCCTTCTTTTGTTTTGCTTTTCCACTTTAATTTTACAACTTATCCAATTGATTACATAATTAAAATCCTTTTAATTTTCAACATGACGTTGTAAAATATGACAGGAAATGCAATGTAATCAATGGTATTCTAATGCAATATATCTACTGTGATAGTCTAAAACTTAATTTACACGAATAGAGGATGGTTACGATGGATAGAACGCATTTTGTGAAAATCCCAACACTTTCTAGAAGGAAATTAGTAGGAAGATGAGATTTGAAATCAAAATCTAATACCGACATCCTCAAATTAAGAAATGGAACAATTATCGTTCCACATGGATTTATTTGACGGAATAGAATTTTTATTTTATCTTAGTAATTACGAGTCATTCATTCCACCATACCCTGTTGTATTACAAGAGGGAAAAGGGAAATAAATTTCTAATTCGGTAATACTATCTGTAATACCACAAAGCACAAAGCTTTCGTATCAAAAAATTATTGCGATGAGGGTGCCAAGAGAATATTGAAAGCCAGTAAAAGATATCCAAAAATGTTAGTTTTTCTGTGCAGAAAATTTAAGAATTAGTAAGGAAACCCTGTTAGTTCGGACTACTTAAAAGTTGCACTTTTTTTAAATTGTTAAATACAAAATTTCCACTCCCAAATGTTTAGACATATTCTTAGAAATTCAGTTTTCTTTTAGAGAACTTTTGGTTTAAAAAACTTGAAACGCTTTGAACAGTTATAATTATTGTGTATGTTTTTACTGTACGCAATAAATTTATTACATATAGCGTGTCCACACTAAACTGCGTAATCACTGTTTTGTAATACTATGTTGCATGATTTATCTGAAGGGGGCGCTGGTACCCGAGTAGATTTTGAAATCATTTTATGTAATCTAGCTTTTCTTTAGTTTTATATTATTATACATTGTAATCGAACTAAAATCATTAAATAACTTAGTAAATAAATTACAGCGCACATTGCTTTCTGAGTGTATTTATTTTATTACAACATTGCAACATAGAAAAAGTTAATTCTACCAGCAGAGGTTAAATATTGACGTAAGATTTTATCGCAACAATTATTGGTAAAGTGGATTATAGCATTTTGTTCGACTTTATAATAAATAATGTTTACATTTGGCGAAGTAAAATGATTTTTCGATAGTCACGAGAACTACTTGCATTTGAAAGGAAGGGCCCTACATCAAATGCTATCTTGATTAGCATAATGATAAGCTTCTCGTGGTAAGTGTACGAGTACGTAGTGTAGTGAACACACGTTGCAGCCGCCAAGTTCTACTAATGAATAAACATTAGCAACCCTTCACATTATGCAAGCAGCTAGTATTAAACATTCTGGCCAATTCAATTATAGAACACAGCACACATTTCATATTCTGGATCTACATAGTTTTGTACGTCGGCACGGTTTGGTTTAGATTCTTCAGCATCGTTAATCGTTACAAACTATAATTGAACTGTATATATAATTTTGTTACAACTATGTATAACTTTGCTACAACATAACATCTGGTTCGGTGTTCAACTATATTTTCTTCAAGTTTTGGTTACATAATTATGTAACTACGACGTTCACCTAACTTTTTCAGTTTCAACTTCAATATTCTGTTACTTTATTTGTTTTTGAAAACACCACGAGCGAGAGGGGCGGTACGAAATTGCGACTAGGCAAAAGCACCTGCTGCATGAACGCTGGCATCGTACAATTTTTAGTCATTTTTATTCCAAAAGGCTGCATGTTGTGAATTAAAACCCAATTTTTTTTTCAACGTTTCAATTATTGAAATCCGATCGTTAATTCTCGAGTAAATGCGTTCTAAAGAACCAACTTATTAAAATAGCTGAGCCACCCTGTATAGTGTAATTACTTCAAATTTGTAACTTTAATTGATTCCTTCTCTTCCGTCCAAAAATAATCACTGCAGTAGAAAATTGAAATAATTTAATTTTAAAATAATAATCGTGTCCGTTTCATCACATCGTAGTGAACGGGGAAACTTAAGTACCAGAGACTGCAAAAAACGGAAATAAAATACATAAAATTGGGACTGAATAGCTAAAATATAAAAAAAATTTAAGGATTCAAGATTTAAGTTCCTGTTTGGGGGGCCAAAATGTAACCGCTCTTTAGGGTTTTTGCTTTTACATGCAGCTTGTGAAACGCAACAGCTTACAATAAATTATTATAAGTTTGGTTTAAATAAAAGCAGATATAAATTTTCATTATCGTAATAAAATCAAAATTAAAATAAAAATACTAATAAACAAAATGACAATATAAACAAATAATATATTATTTATTGAGAATGTTTGATAAAGTCGAGAAATATTAAAAATTTAAATTAAGGTAAATTATATTATATGAATGATCTAACCTTGAATATTAAAATAAATAATAGGTATTATGTTTTTATAGTTTTTCACTTGTGAAAATTATAATATGATTTATTTTAATTGTATTACAAGTTATCGGGCTTATAATTAAATTGATGTACTATAGAAACCAGTGGTGGCTCACCTGTCAACCAAAAGCAAATTTTGGTCGGTTGCTCGCGATGTCTTGATTTATTAGACTAAAAATCTACCTTGCAAAAGTATCAAAAATTCGAATTTTTTTGATTTTTTTTAACAAAGTCGATCACGACACATTTTTAAGATAAAAAGTAGATCTTATGTACAACACAAAAGTTACTTACCCTTGATATAAACTATGACATACGTTTTTCTCTACATTAAACCATACCTTTCATGCACAATCATAACAAAGGTGTAGATATTGCGATGAAAATAAAGGTGGGTATATCAGAGATTTAATAAGTTTACCTTCACGATTTTAAGCTTATCATGTGATCATGATGTCTCGTCGCGATTGAAATAGCATTCAAAACTTCTTCTGCAAACCACAGATTTTCAAACTCATCACGTACTAATTATAACGTCACCCAATGGTCACTTGATTTAAGCTAATTTACGTCGCAATATTGATATCCATATCGATGTATTTTCTATGTTTATTTGTAATAAATAGTCTAAAAGCCACTGGCCGGTCGATTTACGTCATTTCAATAAACTTTATATTTACTCTCTTGTATCTGCTGTATATAAAATGGGGACGCTTTAGACCGCCCGGCGGCTCCTATAGTTCACTCTGGTACGAAATGTTTTCTGAACTAAAGGCCAAACGAACTATTTTTATTTATAGTTATGCAGTGTAATCGTGGCATAGACAGGAGCATCGTTATAAGCTGGCGATTACAGTCTGAAAATGCTGCGCCGTAGTTGTGAGATCACACCCTGACCAAGTACATCGTAATGTTTACTACCTTGTTTTTGTCACTAAAAGTTGGCAATATTTTCAAGAAATTAAATGTCTATAGAAAAATCCAGGAATTTTCTAAGCCTGTAGACCTACATTATAATAAATAATAAGATGTTGGTGATATTTCCTTATTTACACATTATTGCCTAATTTGCATTGGTTCGTTTCATACATAATTTAATGCGGACTTCAGGCCGCACAACCTGGACAAATTAACTTTATAATTCAATTTAATAATTTACTAGAATACATATTTTCTAGTTGTTCCAAGTCAATCCAAACGTAACGATTGCATTTCAATAATCCTTATCCATATCTCATCCGATTCAACACGTCGAATTTTTTTAGTAGGCAAGCCAAAAAATCAATAGTTTATTGTGTCTAAAATAAAACTAAATATTTCAAAAATATACTCCTAATTAAGTAATAAACAAATTACTTGTAAACATTTGCATTTTTTCATTAACTAATACTTTTATTACTATTATTATTGTTAGTTGTTGAATTAAGCTAACCTCTAACAAATAAATAATACAGTTATAGCCGTTGTTAACTGCTTCATCTACTAATAATGTATTGGTGAAATGAATTCTAGCTTTAGTCTTTAGTCGTTGTTGTATGAGTGTGTTTTCGTGCTAAAGATCAGGAGGTTTTTAGTATCCAGAAATACGACATCTAGTAGTAGTAAAGAAAGGTTAGTAAAAGCTACTAGTCCATCATGGTGTTGCAAAAAGAGGCATAATTAACAAGAAATTGGCTGATAAATTTCATACTAACAGTATACGGCGTAAGCCTACGCACACAGTAAACGCTGGCTTCCGATTTCGTGTTACTCGCTTTGATATTGGCATTAAAATTTATGTTTGCTTACCAGATTCGTTTGTCCTCGGATGCATTAATTAACATTGGAGGGAAATAAGCAGGTGAGTGGGCGCCGGTAAACTGGTCTTCACTCTAAAAGTACTCTAAGGCTGCACTCATTGGATAGAGGCAGGTTTACCGACGCCGGCTTTCCTACTCATTTCCCACCAATTTTAATTAATGTATCCGAAGACAAACAAAGCTGATAACAGTACAGATATTTCAATACACCGGATCAAAATCCGACGTTTGCTTTGTACGCAGGCTTAAGTTACAATAAGCAATGGTTTCCGATCCGATTTACTTACTTCGATCTTTGCATTAAAATATTTGTTTTGTTGACTACTTTGTTTGCGTTTGATCACATTAATTACAATTAAAAGGAAATAACTTTTGTTAGTCGGCGCACAAACCTTTTTTGTGGAATCACACCAAAGAATAAATGGATAGGTCGGGAAGCGGGAATCCACCGTTCTAATTCTGGTAGTGTTGGATACGCCGCTATGATCTAAAAATCCAAGATAGATCTCATCATTAACATTTCCTTATTAAGTTTTCTTGAACGTTAGACTTTATATCCTACGAACTAATAGTTTATGGTACCTAAAAAAAAGAAAGCTGTCGAAAATTTGCTTGAAATTGACTAACCTAATTTTACATTATGAGGAACCTGCTACCTCAAAACAAAATCTTTACAATTTGTAAGGATTCTTTTTTACATCACAACTAGAATCAAAAATGTCGTAGGACGTTAAGGTTGATATAAGTGAAAACAGATAGCATCATCCAAGATCGAAACATTCATGAAGCAGACCAGCACCACAAATTTCTCACCAGAAAACCATTTTTTTAATAATTGGGAAATAAAAATAATGTAAATAAAAATGTGAAAATGAAAACTACTCTCTGAGCCTCAACGCCTAATGAGAGGATTGTCCAAAATACCTTTCTAGTTTGTTTAGCTACGATGTTATTAGACCAGCTATAGATTTAGTGCGGAGGCAAAGCCGTGTATTCTGAAAAAGAAAGGTAGCGTGGGATACAGAATTGGATCGAAAAATTATTGCAAAATGAATAAAAAATAGAACTACGTAACAAACGCAAAAATTTGTTATAGATGTATTTGTCATTATTTGGTTCTATGAGCATATAATTCTCTAACATCGGGTTAAATTGGGTTAAACAGGCAATCAGGCCTGGCTCAGGCTTAGCATAGCATGATAAGCTGGTTTTCAGATATGCCCGTTAAAACTTTTATTTTTGTTAATGGTGGCAATTTTTCAACCCAGAAGCACCGACGACATGATGTGCCATTCGAAGCTCGGAGATTATTATAAAAAAGTATGATTCTCTCGAATTTGAACGAGGTACTCTGCATTACCAGCTGACAAAACCAGAGAACAAAATTTTTCAAATGTTATAATTTGCCTTTCATTGAAGTAAGAATTCATATAATAGCCACATACAAACATGGGAAGTTAGATTCCCATTTAAAACTGTCTGTAGATTTTTAAACTAAAATGGCAAATCTGGCAATCAAACGTAATTTATTTTAAGATTTAAAAAATTTATCACGTTTGTTCATACTTATAAAATTTAACAATCAACCGACGCTAAATTCGGAACCTAACATTGCATCTATTACACTTTTTATTTAACTTTTAATTTTGTATCAAAGAATAATTTGTTATTCCTCAATATTAGTAAATACATAGGTGTAACTACCTAGGTGTAGCAGATGTAACTCTGAATTAAAATATTGTCCCAATATACATAATCGATGTTATACCAATGTTGGGATTACGTAGAGTATCAATATTGAATACCAATATTTAAACTAAACTGTACCAAATATTGATAATAATAGAGTTAAAAAAAGTTTTAGGTTGCAATTTTTACCATGGTGTTTGGTATTTTCATTGGTCTTTCACAATAGATTTTTTTATAACGTGTTAATTTAAAATTTTCTAAAGAGCTGGTACAATTGTGGTTAAATCAACTTTATTTTATTTTTGATTTGAAAACAAATTTTTAGTAACGCGCATGAATGGATTTACGACATTCTGACTATCCCAAAAATGTATTTTTAGCGAAAAATTTTACTTTAGAAGTTTTGTTTTAAATTATTGTTCATACCTTTTTATTATAAACAATCCATCAAATTTTTCAATTTTAAATACTAGATGCAATTATTTTAGAAGAAGTTAGACCTAAAGCAAATGGGAAATTCGTATGATTTGCAAACACATATTTTTGGTTTTATCGCAGTTTTAAGTAAAAAACAATTTCATAAAAATATGAATATCATTGCAAATCACAAGAACTGCTTGAAGTTTGCACACGGGCGGCCAATTTGCATGGCGCGCCTCTGATCACAGCATACATTAATGCTTTATTTCGATGTCGAAGAGTGACCAATAATAAATCTAATAGAATTATGTTCCAAGAAAATCGTTTTCATTAGTTCGTATTTTATTAATAGAATAACCATTTTATTCAACGTAGTTTCTGACACTAAATTTCCATAATTATATTCGTACTTAAGTTATTTCTGCAATCTGCCAGTACATAATGTCTTTTAGTTCGTTAATTAACAGTATTCATTTTATATAAAGGTTTCTAATTACATAGCACATAGCCTATAGACTTAGGAGCAGTCGCATTAATTAATTATAATTAAGTTTTAGTTCGAGTTTGGGTGTTGGGTTGGGGTGAGGAGGAGGTCGGTACGTGATGTGCATTTTCATCTTTATTGGTATTATGCACATCGACCCAATTGAACCAAAGACTCTTTTAGCATTAATGGCTCATGCATTATAGGAAAACAGTTTAATATTTTTATTATAGTTAATGTCGATTTTATAGTTTTCTTAAAATTTTCCGAATTAAAACCTGGAAGCAAATCTTTTTAATTGTGGATTGAATCAATGCCTTCCACTGTTTTAAGTATAATTGTTTCCTAAACAGGAATCCTAAACACACCACGACTGTTCTAGTATTACGGATATCTTCGTAGGTTTGTCGATATCGCGTCATTATAGTGCAAACTATAGGGTGCGATCATTACGGTTCAAGCACAACACCACAAATCCTTGTATAAGCTTTCTAAAAAAATGTTAAATTGGTTATACCGTATGTTTCTCAAGTTAAAGCCTTCGACAATTTAAATTTTTGGGATGAATAATATTTTCAGTCGCTTCTCAATATTATGCACTATTGGCAAATGCAGATGTCTGCAGATCCATAATATTCATTTATTTCTAATTAAATTTGTCGGCTGGTAGATAGAATAATCAATGGAGAATTAAAGAAACTTTGTAATGAGTCAATATCCATCAAATGAAAACCGACATTAAGTTGGAAATATAACAGTTTGAATTATCGTTTATTTAATATTTTCTTTTACATCTACCGCAGCCTATACCTAATGGTTTTTTCGATCTGAAGTAATTAAAATCTGTGTTCCTCCGAGATAGAAATTTGTTTGTTTTAAAATTTCATCTGTGAACATGTCAATATGTAATGTTTTTCTTTCATTATTATAGAAAAATAATTATGGGAAACGCATTGAACGTTTAAGGGCTGAATCGTGCACTTGACATGAAGAATTTATTTATTTAAAAACATTGTTTTGTTTACCCGAATTAATGTATTGCTGGACGGTTTAATAAACATATCAAATTGTTAGATTAAGGTAGGATCGCAGTAATTTTAGAAATTGGTGTTTGATTTAGAAATACGTGCCGAGGGTAATAATAAAATCGAAGTGGTGATTTACGAAGTAACGATTAGAAATTTTATGGCATTTTTGTCAAACGTCTTAAATAAACTTAAATGTTGTACCGTGTGACAATGTGAAAGATTGTGGTGGAAAATGTAGCTGCCCTTTTTACCCTACATTAAATGATTGAGCCCGCACGCGTCCGAATGTGTTCAACCCTTCAGACCCGTGAGGGTGGTTGTAGGCGTTCGTAGCAGTAAGTAGGGTGAGGCGCATTAATATTGCGAAATGAAGCTCATTTGCATTTAAATAAGGTACTGCGGAAGAGGGAGGTGGGGCGGGAGGGTACTAATTACACTAACTACACAAAGAGCTCTCGCCTGGCCGCTGTCCGGCCTCCCCTTGCCCTTGCGCTCTTATTATCCATCGTACCCTATTCCCCGCTTGCTTGATTATCAT
Source organism: Rhagonycha fulva (assembly GCA_905340355.1). Lineage (NCBI taxonomy): Eukaryota > Metazoa > Arthropoda > Insecta > Coleoptera > Cantharidae > Rhagonycha > Rhagonycha fulva. Next base: position 11,674,179 of record HG996559.1, read on the forward strand.
TATACCAGAATAGATTATACTCAACATATATGTATGTGTATATTCTCTCTCTTGATATTGTTCGTTAAAATTTATATTTCTAGTGGCAAATACAAAATTATTATCCACAACAATTTTCACTTTAACATTCGGATTTGGTAATATCTTGTTTTCAGTGTCTTTAATTAGTACTTTTTTTTGGAACTCAAACCTCAAGACTTCTTAAATCCTTCATCAAATTTCGTTCCTCATTCAAGCGAATGAGTATCCATAACTATTCCTGATTGGAATAGAATCATTGATGGTATTCACCGTAACAAAAAATTACCAAATAAATTCAATTAATTAAGCTATTAAGTGAACGAAGTGCAAATTCTATTTTGGGAAACACGCTGTAGATAATAATAATTCTTAGAATTGCATTGTAGATCTAATTTATTATAATGAAAATTTAAATGCAAATTTGTCTTCATTAACCCCTTCTTTATACATTGTCAACTTGAATTTTCAAACTATGTACAGAGATAATCAAGTCACCGTAAAATAATAATGCTACTTTAAGGTTTTGCTTTATTTATTTGTTGTTATATTTTGGCATAATTTTCCTTAAATGTATGCTTAATATTTGCATGACATGGATCACTTCCGAACCAAGGTAATTGTGAACCTTAGGCAAAAACTGAAATGTTGCTTCTTCCACCTGCAACATAAATTTTGCTTCAAGTTATTATGAATCATATAATTAAAACAAACTTTGATAATATCAAAACAAAAATACAATTTTCTTTTGTTTCAGGAAAGCGATCGAGAAAGCAGCGTTAACTCTCCAGAACCGGCGTCGATGATGGGTGTAGATTGTAATACGGATCTCTATATGTCTCAAAAGCTATTACACAATAATTCAATATCACCAATGAGTCCCAAAGAACATCGAATATCACCGTCGATATCAACATCGGCTCATCTCAACGGAACAAGTAAATATTTTGAACCTCTTTAACCAGAAACGAAATAACTTGAACCTTTTTAGTGGCAAATTTGGTTTCCTTTCAAAATCTACAAAACTTAGCTTCCTATCAACATAATCTTCCTCAAACGACATCACTGACATCTGGTATTCAAACTTTGGCAGCAGGTCTTTCTGCCACGAGTCCAATTGCAAACGCACCTTTAAATCTTAGCGTTAACTCGACATGTAAGACCACGAAAGAATTTAATTTTTATGATGTTTATAAATTTTGTTTCAGCTAATTGTAAATCTCAAATATTGACAAATAGTGATTCAACCAGTAATAACACATCCAATAATTTAAATTCGCAGCAGTTAAACAATGCTACATTACCACAGCTTTTAGCTTCACAACAACCTGCTCCAATGCCGCAATTTATTTTAGCATCGGGGCAACTTGTGCAAGGAATTCAAGGAGCACAATTACTTATACCTACTTCACAAGGTAAAGATAATTTATTGATAAATTTGGTAATGATAAAAATGCACTTGTGATACAAGGATAAACGGGATCGGTTCTTCATTTAATTTAAATTAAATTTATTTAAAACAAAATAATCTGCAGGCAACAACCATACACTTTATATAATATTATATAGACAAAATCTGTTCGTAACGCTTGAAATTAGTCGCAGATAAGTATTTAGTTGATAGGTCAAAGTCTTTCAGAGGAAATGCAAGATTCGGGAAAACCGATATTTTTATGCACTTTTCTTGCACTACTGAAAACAAAACTGACGCCGCGACCTTGAATTAAAATTTTCCTAAAACGGTAAGAAATAATTTTTATGGGAACAAATTTGTCGATAGTTAAATTTCTTACAATAAAGTCCCTTACGGCATATATGTAACTTTAATGGTTAGACCTGCTATGCAAGCTGTCCAAATTTGACAGTTATAAAAATCATTTTTAACTATCACCTTGAGGATTCTTTAGTTGTAAAATTACGTTGCACAAAAGCATAGAAAATTTTTATAAGAAAACTATTGGGTCCACCACTGATCCGTGTGAATGGATTAACGAAATTTCCGCTATAGATCGCTCACTCACTAACTGCAAATTTATTTAAAAAAAGCGTAGTTTAAGAAATAATGTAAACTCTGATAGGTTTAAAAGCGTAAGAGCTTAGGTTATTTGTCATTTTTTAATTTATTATTTTGGAATAAATTTGTTGCTGCTTTTTTTAAATAAATTTTAATAATCTAAAATATGCTTTTGTCACGATGTTACCCCTTAAAGTTTGAATTTTGACTTAAATTATTTATCTTTTAAAATAATGATTAATTTTTAATTGTAATAAATATTAACTTTTTTGTAATACTTACTTAATAATTTTTTCAAACGTTAATAATTTTGTGATTTTTTTAATTTATAAATTGTTAAAAAAATTTCTATATAATTTAGCCAATACAGACGCATAAAATCGGTTTGCCAAAAATTGTCAAAAAAATGTACAGAAAGTTAAAGCAAAATTATATTTTTTAAACTTTTATTATTGTTGAACAATAATTGTTCATTTTTCATACGGTAACTTTTCAACAATATTTAAAAACAATGAGGACAAAAGTTGTTTCGCACTTCCAAGTTAGTTTTATGAATTTTTTTAAAGCTTTTTATAATTTAATTGTACTTAAATTGAATTTTACAACTGAAACCTGCAGAGCAAAGTACTTAAAAATTATTTTAATAACTTTTAACTTTGGATAGTTCCCACGTGAAAATCATTAAAGTTAAATATATGAAGTGGAGAACTTTTTTGTAGGAAATTTAATTACTTACAAAATTGTTTCTATATAAATTGTTGACATTTTTATTTCGCAAAATTTTGAATGCAAGGTTTAAGGGATTACGTACAGTCAAGAGGTCAAAAATAAGCAGTTTTTTGATATTTTTTTCTAAGTTATGATTAGATGTATTTATTTGAAAGTTTTTCTACATGAAAAAGCAACATTTAAAAAACAATTTAATATTTTACTTTCACAAAACGTGGAAAATTAAACCACTAGTAGTAAATTTTTAAAAACGCTTAAAAAAAAGATGACTTGCGGTGCGTAAGATAACTCGTCACAAGTTTAACCAAAATAAAAAAAGTAAAAAGAGTCGGTTAATAATATTAATTATCTCTAGACTGAACAAATTCATTTTAAAAAATATGAAAATTTCTATTTTTGGAATGATGTTGAAATAAAAGTGACGATTTTTACCAAAGCAATTGGCTTGTTTTATTTTATTTTATTTTACGAGGTATTGTTAAAGCATACGCATCCGTAATGGAGAGAGTACCTACCACAGGTATCTGTGGTGTATAAGTTTTAGATATAGCGCGTGTACCCTTAAAGATACCTTTTTACCATCTCTTGGTCCCTGTGCTGCTCTACAAATTCTTACGATTTTAAAACGCAAATTACTTCTTTATCCGACCAGAAAAACGTTTGCCATTTTGGTTTTGTATTTAGAGGGTGTCTATCTGTAAGCCATAAAATTTTCACGACTTCTAAAATCCGGAATTAGAAACTGCCGTTTGCTCTCGGCCGCTGTAGTTAAGGACGGCTTCACTTTATTGACCGTTCCTGTAGACGATGTTGCTTTACAGTCCGTTGCTAAGAAAAATTTAACACTACCGTCCGTTGTTAACGACGGTTTTACTTTTTACTCTTTATCGATAATGTTTTTACCGAAATTAAAAATTGAAGTTCTGTAAAATTGCGAAAACTGCCCCATTTCGTCTAATAGGGCCATCTCATGTGTGTTGCGTGTTGCATATTTAACATAATATAAATTGTACCTATCTTTTTTAATTTAAACGTATAAAGGTTTAGGCATTCATTCCAAAACTTAAAATTTGATATCAAATGATAAAATGTATAGGACCATGGTTGCCGCTAGAAAATTTAGATATACTTTTAAATGAGGCTGAGTGGCGATCATTTTTGGCCTTCATAGTTAATGAAAATCTTTACTCTCTGAGTGCTCAGGCCGAGTTCCTATAGCTTTCACTTGCCAAATTCTTTAGTTTATAAACTTATTGTTTTTGAGAGCGTAATATGATCATCAACCTAAGATGCCAATAAACCTCCAACTTTATGGTAAAGATTCTCTACGAGTAATTAGATTTTCAAGTACTTGGGCGCAAAATTCCTTCAGAAACTTCTCCTAAAACATCTACCTACATGTCTAATAACGGTTTTCTTCAGTTAAGAGAAAACACTAAACAACTACGACCCTTACGTAATTATAATGACAATTTCAGTCTCATATAGCTAATAGTCAAACATCTATAGCCATCACGTAGCAAAAGATCACAGAAGTCGTATTTTATATTTTTATTGGGGATTTCTTGTTTTTCTCATCTTGTCTTTCAGGGCTTGGGCTTTTTTTCTATTCTGAATTTATAAGTCTCATCAACGCTTTCTTGGACAACCAATATCTCTTTTTGCTTTTGGGTTGTAAAAAAATATTTTCCTCAGAATTCTTTTATCTTCCATTCAGGTGCGTTTTCCAATCTTCTCTATGTTCTAGAATTCTTTCATTGGCCAAGATAATTCTTTCTTTTTTTTTGTTTGGTCCAGTATTGTGCATCTTTTAGTTTTTCTCAGAAATTGCATATCCGTATCCCAAATTGGGAATTTTAAATAATTAATTCAATCTTATTTATTGTATCGTTATGGCAATAAAAAATTTCGTGTCCTAGAAAATTGGATTTGAACAAACATTTAGGTCCGGTTGCACCAACGCATAATAAGGATTTAATAGAGTAATAAGCTATTACTAGATTAAAAATTGACATTTTGACATAAGATGCGTTGCACCAACAAGACTTAACTTATTACTAGATTAAAATCTCCACTAAAATGAATGACATATGTTAGTTTCCCTCGCAACAACGTTTATTAAGGAAATTATTAGCAAAATTATTAAATATTTAATAAAAATTCCTTAGTTACCAAAAAAATGCGTTGCACCATTGCGACTTAGTTTAACAGGGTAATAAATTTAATAATAAGAAAATTGGCCAAAATTGGTCAATTAAAATTTTAAGTTGAAATTTTATTAGAAAAAATTTGATGAAAAAAGAAGATTTTTAGGTTATGAAGTACATAGAACTTGAAAAATTAATCGCCGAATTCAAATTTATATTATTATGAGTAGAAAATGTCAGCTACAATTTCTTTTTCGAGTACAGATGAAGACATAAATTTGTTAATTTGTTACTAAAGCCTCACATTTTGAGTAGTTAATATTCCTCTATGGATTTACTCACAATATGTGAATATTATGACAGTAATATTATGTTGTCGTTAATACAGAAAAGAAAAAGTTATTCATTACCACTGAAAAGAATTCGTATTTAATAATATTTCCCAAATATTAAAGTCTTCCAATCATTGCAGTTGAAAAACTGTTTTCTGATTAAGTGCTAAAGCAAACGAGGAGTTACTTCACTTTTTGCCACTGGATATTGAAAACTACTATTGAGCCAAGAAAATCAAAGCGTGATGCAAAAATTATAGGATATTGTCTCTTATAAAAATGATGACTTGAATTGTTGCAATTTCTGCTTATATATTTTGCTCAAGAACTTTCCTTTACATTTTTTTCGTTAATTTCCATGATATATTTTTAATAATCACGTACACATTTACCTAGTGGCAGATCTAGAAATAGTTCAGGAGTTTAGGATTGAGAGTTAAGTTAATATTTAAAAAAATTTTATTAATTTTTCAACATTTGCATCTTCTTGGATAGTACTTGATTTCCCCTTTTATAGATATTATATAGATACGCTACTGTATTAACCTAAAATTAATATTTAAACAAGCGAAAAATGTCAAATTAGTATGGCAACCATTGTTGAATTTCATAATAACTAATATGAGATTTTTAATTGAGAAAAATGTTGGTGCAACGCAAAAAAATTTAACAGGGTAATAGTTTAACAGGGTAATAACTTTTACATATATTTTGACATAAATAATAGATTTTTAGGTTATGAACTACATCGAAGTTGACAAGTAATCGTTGAATTTTGAAATAAATTTTTTTAAACAACAAAACTTTTTCAAGGAAGCAAGCGAAAGATAGAAATATTAATATTTTGGACAAGCCTTATCAAAAACGAGGTAATTTTCTCAAGCTTCACAATTTTGTGGGCATAAATTTTAAACTTTGTCGCTTATGAAAATGATTTTATAGGACCGGACGATGTAAAAATTTTTTTATTTTTTTACATCTTCTGTGGCCGTTATACAATTCCAATATGCAATGATTTCAGCAAGAAACTCACGTCGTGAAATGTTCAAAAATCTAACGAATTGCTACGTTATATTGAAAATAATAAATTTACTCCCTGGGTATATAAAATGTGATTGAAAAAAGACAACTTAGCATGCATTTTTATTAGAAATGAAAATTAACGTGAAAATACACCATTATAAGGGCAGTTCTAACTGCAAAGTTTTGACAATGACAATAGCGTTGCCTTAGCAATTATAAAAATATTAAACTAATAGCCTAATAACGTTATTAAAATAATTTTAACAGAGTAATAGCTATTATGATAATAGCGCTTAATATGCCAATTTTAATAGACGTTGGTGCAACCCGACCTTAGTTACCAAAAAAATGCGTTGCACCATTGCGACTTAGTTTAACAGGGTAATAAATTTAATAATAAGCAAATTGGCCAAAATTGGTCAATTAAAATTTTAAGTTGAAATTTTATTAGAAAAAATTTGATGAAAAAAATAGATTTTTAAGTTATGTAGTACATAGAACTTGAAAAATTAATCGCTGAATTCAAAATTATATTATTATGAGTAGAAAATGTCAGCTACAATTTCTTTTTCGAGTACAGATGAAGATATAAATTTGTTAATTTGTTACTAAAGCCTCACATTTTGAGTAGTTAATATTCCTTTATGGATTTACTCACAATATGTGAATATTATGACAGTAATATTATGTTGTCGTTAATACAGAAAAGAAAAAGTTATTCGTTACCACTGAAAAGAATTCGTATTTAATAATATTTTTCAAATATTAAAGTCTTCAAATTATTGCAGTTAGAAAACTGTTTTCTGATTGAGTGCTAAAGCAAACGAAGAGTTACTTCACTTTTTGCCACTGGATATTGAAAACTACTATTGGGCCAAGAAAATCAAAGCGTGATGCAAAAATTATAGGATATTGTCTCTTTTATAAAAATGATGACTTGGATTGTTGCAATTTCTGCTTATATATTTTGCTCAAGAACTTTCCTTTACATTTTTTTCGTTAATTTCCATGATATATTTTTAATAATCACGTACACATTTACCTAGTGGCAGATCTAGGAATAGTTCAGGAGTTTAGGATTGAGAGTTAAGTTAATATTTAAAATTTTTTTATTAATTTTTCAACATTTGCATCTTCTTGGATAGTACTTGATTTTCCCTTTTATAGATATTATATAGATACGCTACTGTATTAACCTAAAATTAATATTTAAACAAGCGAGAAATGTCAAATTAGTATGGCGACCATTGTTGAATTTCATAATAACTAATATGAGATTTTTAATTGAGAAAAATGTTGGTGCAACGCAAAAAAATTTAACAGGGTAATAGTTTAACAGGGTAATAACTTTTACATATATTTTGACATAAATAATAGATTTTTAGGTTATGAACTACATCGAAGTTGACAAGTAATCGTTGAATTTTGAAATAAATTTTTTTAAACAACAAAACTTTTTCAAGGAATAAGCGAAAGATAGAAATATTAATATTTTGGACAAGCCTTATCAAAAACGAGGTAATTTTCTCAAGCTTCACAATTTTGTGGGCATAAATTTTAAACTTTGTCGCTTATGAAAATGTTTTTATAGGACCGGGCGATGTAAAAATTTTTTTACTTTTTTACATCTTCTGTGGCCGTTATACAATTCCAATATGCAATGATTTCAGCAAGAAACTCACTTCGTGAGATGTTCAAAAATCTAACAAATTGCTACGGTATATTGAAAATAATAAATTTACTCCCTGTGTATATAAAATGTGATTGAAAAAAGACAACTTAGAATGCATTTTTTATTAGAAATGAAAATTAACGTGAAAATACACCATTATAAGGGCAGTTCTAACTGCAAAGTTTTGACAATGACAATAGCGTTGCCTTAGCAATTATAAAAATATTAAACTAATAGCCTAATAACGTTATTAAAATAATTTTAACAGAGTAGTAGCTATTATGATAATAGCGCTTAATATGCCAATTTTAATAGACGTTGGTGCAACCCGACCTTAGACATTTGTTCAAACACCTGAATTTGTCTATCTGCTGTGTAATGTTTTCTTTAAAGGATTCGGGATATGTGGCTTATTGGCGAAGACCAATGATTTAAAAGTGAATGTGAGAAAAAACTTCGAAACTGCGTCAAATCCCAATTTGTTCAATTGAGATATAAAAATGTCACTTATTCAAAGCAAACACTAAATTTTTGGGGAATGTAAAAGATGTAAGGGTTGTAATTTCCACAAAAGCGTCATTTAGCTATTCAGTTGTCAAAATCCTGATTACATAAACAACCATTTTCAAAAGTCGCAGCCCCTTTTTGACACATTTGCCCCACTTTGTATAAACCATAGCACATAGAATTTCACAGTAAATAAGAGAAAAAAATAAAGTTTCTATTTTTAGGCCTAGCAGCTCAAACAATTTTAACAATTCCTGTAAATCATGTAAATAGCACGGACCAAATGGTTAACTTAGCGTTAAGTAACGGTCAAGTGGTAACTACTTCTTTGGCAAATTTACAAACTTTAGCCCAAACCAACATCCTTAGTCAACAAAATAACACAGGTAATTACTAACATAAAACGTAACAGAATAAAATACACATAAATTGTTTTTAGTGCCAACAACAAATGGAAATATTAACACAAATTTGTTGAATCCTTCAGCGTTATCACATCTGTTCTCAAATGGTTCAAGTCAACTATTGCAAACTTTGCCGCAACTGCTAAATAATCCTCACGCAACATCGCAGCCATCTTTACTAAATTCGCTAACCCAACCTGTACCTAATCTAATACCAACACCTTCCACATTACTAACAACCCAATCAACTCCATCATCCACTCCTCCGCTGCACAGAAACCACCATATTAACCAAATGACCCAACAACAACTTATGGATTCAAAGCTTCATCAAATACCTACAGCAAGAAATAACGCGTCACCTGCGAGTAGTTGTACGAATCGCGATGCATCAACAAATGGAGAAATTTCAATGTCAGCTCATGGTAACAATTCTAGTCATACTCTAAAAAGGCCTCCGTCGTCGCTAAGTATCTCATCAAATTGTGACAATTCAACCGCAGATTTACTGATCGATTCGCCAAGTAAGTTAAACGATTTTTTATGTTAGGTAAAAAAAAAATTTAATTCAAATTGGCAATTGCGAAAACCTTATTTCATTGTTAACATTTTTATATTCTACAGTTACGCATTAGGCCAAGAACTCGATAATATAAAAGACTTTTAGTTAAATAAAATAGTTTATCTTCATGACTCTTTTATTATGGTAATAACGACTTTATCATGCTTTATTGGCTTAATTAATAATACAACTGCAGATGATAAAATGATTAATTGTGTGATATTGCAGTATCACAAACAAAATTACTATTTAATTATTATTGATGCTTTTTATGTAATTTAATTAATAATTGTCTATTAAGTAAATTACCTTCAATTTTTGTAGTTGTTATTATTGGCAATTACCATTTCAATTATAAGTAAAAAAATACTCCATGAGTAATTAGGTTCATAGACTATCAGCAATTAAGTTATTAAAACGTTTAATTTTATTGGATGAGGAAGTAGAACTAAAACTTAAACTAAGAAAATTTTGACTGTCTTCTCCACTAACCACACATTTTTTCAGATCAACCAACCATAAATCAAGCCAGTAGTAACGTCGTAGATGGAATAAATTTAGACGAAATCAAGGAATTTGCAAAAGCGTTCAAATTACGTAGGTTATCCTTAGGATTAACGCAAACGCAAGTTGGACAGGCGTTAAGTGTAACCGAAGGACCTGCCTATAGTCAAAGTGCAATTTGCAGGTAATTGGCACAAATTAAGATACACCAAACATACAAAAAATAAAACTGTTCGAATGGGCAGTAATCCGATAAAGTGGCCCTATTTTGCAACCAAGTTTCTTTAATTATTTTTTATTGTTTCTGTTTTATTTGAACTACCTCGGAAGTCGTAAATATAAATTTATACAATAAAACTGGCAGTCACTAAAGAAAATGGCAAATATCATATCATTGCGTTAACTTTCAAGTAATTTAATTTGTGAATTTGGACAATTGAAAAATTAAAAAAAATTATTAGATATGTTTTTTCTATTTGTCCAAAATAGTATATTGGGAATAGAAAAAAATTTCCTGTGCCAGGACATTGAACATAATCGACAAAGTAACTAAATAAAAGTAATATCATATGGATTCATTATTATTATTATTATTTCACGTAAGTAACCTCTTGGTTTGTTCCCAGTGCCCTGGCCTCTCAGATGTTAGCCGCCGCGCAGCTATCCTCTCAACAACAAGCAATGTACGTTTTATTATTACTATTATTATTTATAATAACCATTAACAACTATTGAACTTGACAAAAAATTTAAACCATAGTTAATCTTAGGCTATGTAGTATAGCCAGGGCACTGGCATATCTTACTTTATGTATTTTATAGAATCGATCAAATAAGTTGATTTTAAATTGTATGTCAGTGTCCTGGGCATTTTCTTAAATTAGAATACATTAACCTATTTTTAAGTTAGGTTAGGTTTTATTTATTGTTAGGCATTATTCTCATTGAGGTTAGTTGTACTTTTTAAAAACTTGAAACTTGAAAGAACCAATGAAATTGACGTGTACAGGAAAGTAAAAGAAGGTATTTACTAGGAATTTTAAATCTTCCGCCCCGAATTTATGGAATTCAAGCACATAATTAACACCAAGGTCGGACAAACTTTTTCTAGTTAGAAAATGAACCACACATCAATTTGGATTTAATGTTCTGTTCAATAGTCTAAAATAATGTACTAGAACGAAGTTTTTCACCTAGGCCACAAAACTGAGCTCATTTGAGACCTCTGAGATTTAGTAGTGGCTTCTACAGTCTTCAGTCAAAAGAATGTGGATCCTCTGGTTTCGTGGACTTTTGCCAACCCCTTTCTCACCTTTTCTTAGTTCAAAAAAGCATTTTTTATCAGGATTCACCTCGTACTTGTCAAGCGTTTGTTGATACCTTACTTCTACTTTCCTCCAATTGGCTTTCAAGGTGCTAAAAATTTCCAACTTCATTTTGATCTTCAACTTTATATTTTAATTCAACTAATCTCCATGTGAACAGTACTTTAAAACTTTAGGCAAGCAAATCCTTAATTTGTACTGTTTTTTCTTAGGTTTGAAAAACTAGATATTACTCCGAAGAGTGCACAAAAAATCAAGCCAGTTTTGGAAAGGTGGATGAAAGAAGCCGAAGAGAGGTAATCTATTTTGCAGTATTAAACAATTACCTACCATATAAAAAGTAAAACTCGATTATTAAATAACATAACAGTTTCTATTCTAGATACAAAAGTGGCCAAAACCACCTTACAGATTTTATTGGGGTAGAACCCTCAAAAAAGCGAAAACGAAGAACTTCGTTTACCCCCCAAGCTCTAGAATTACTAAATGCTCATTTTGAACGAAATACGCATCCGTCTGGAACCGAAATCACAGGATTAGCACATCAATTGGGCTACGAAAGAGAAGTGATACGAATATGGTTTTGCAACAAAAGACAAGCGCTAAAAAATACTGTTCGAATGATGTCAAAAGGTATGGTATAAGTTGCAATATGGAACTTTGAAACAAAGGAAAAAAATAGTGTAGACTGAGAAACTTTTAAATTTTAAAATACAAAATCGTGTCCAACATAATTTGTAATAAAGTAGTTATTTATTATTGTATTTAATGATTGAAGAATGAAAAGTAAATGTATACGTTTTTATTGTTAAGAGACATAAGTAATAAATAGTTTAAAAAATGACCAATTGTGTGATGTATCATACCAACTTACCATATATTTTAATAAAAAGATAACTGCAATTTCTACATTTTCAAAAAGATTAAAAAAAAATTCTTTGAATAGGAATCAACATTAGTACCATACCATGCCCACTGTGCTATACCATACATTGTCATGTTACATTATACCATATTATACATATTATACCATACCATAATTATATTGTACATAAATTATATTACAAAATACCATATTGGTATAAACATAGTGGTGCATGGGTGGTAGGTACATAAACAATGTCCTATTTATATTTAAGTAAAAATTTAAGGATTGATAAATTCATATTTAATTATTTTGATACTACACTACCTGTTACGCCACTTGTTTTAGTATTACCAACTTTGCGAAAACAAAAATTTTGTAAATTAGATAAAACTTTCAAATATTTAAAAAAATGTGGTAAGAGTCGAACCAATGGTTTTCTACATTAAATATTGTGCCATACAATTATTCCAAAATATTTTTGTAAATCTTAACTCTAAAATCTTGGATAAGTTTAAAAATACTCTATTATGCTTATTACTACTTAATACTTATTATTAGTAAATTACCATTTTAATGTAGCAGTTTTCTACAAATTATTTTGGAATCTAGCAATCGAAAAGTATATGCTACATTAAGATAGTATATACTACTATTACTAACATTTTGCAATATCTTTTGTGAAAAATTATTATAAGACAATATAATTATTATTCTACTTTTCAGTGATGTATTTTATAATTTGCAAACAAAAGTTTGTAGACTAACATAAGTTAAGCATTTTAATTTATTATTTTTGTTTAAATAAAATTTTATCAGTAGGGGATTTTAAATCCTTGAATGAAACCAAAGTTCCTATTAAATTTTAAGTGAATGTTGTAAATAATATTAATATAAGAAATTATTTCATTAAGAAAATATCTACATTCAAGTCTGTGTCATATAGTTTAATAGTAAATTATTATAAGTAACGACAAAGTAAATAGTAGAGTGAATGAAAAATTATTATATATGTTTGTGATGTAGTTGTAATAAAGTAAACAATCATTGTGCTAAGTAATTAATAAATCATTTATTATAATATATTTTTTAGCATTTAATTCAAAAAATTATGAGATTTCCCTGAAGTAATTCTTTTTAGAGAGCTGCAACTTAAAACTAAAATCAAACTTTAATTCTTTAAATACAGTAAAGATTGTGAATTATAACATTTTAAAATTTGAGACACAATTAAAAGTTAATCTTGATTGTATTCTGAAGACATAACTTTAAAGTTCAACAACAAACTAAAGTTAAGGCAAAACTGAAGGTGTAAAACGCAACTTTAACAAAATATCGTTTAGTGTACCAAAATGATCCAAAAAGTCTGAAATCATAATTGCAACGATATCATGAACTCCTTTCAAGCAAGGTTTAGCTACAAAACGACCATTATGGACTATATGGCAAAAAAGTAAATAAAATAAATCAACAACTTGTAGGTCTTAGTTCCACAGACAAGAGAATTTGAATCATCATTTTAAATACCAAGAAATGTAGTTGTAAAGTTAAGAAGTGACAAAAAACAAAACGATGATTTTGAATCGACTATCCTGGTCGTATCGATACTATAGCTGTGAGCTAATTTTCAAGATTCATCTGCATAAAGTCCTTGTATTGCCTAGGAAGCTGGCCTGCATACTGCATATTGTTGTAAAAATAATAATTTTTGAAATGATGCTTCTCATCTAAAAATATATATCTTTTTCTTCTTTAAAGAAATTACTTTCATAAAGAATTTGCGCATAGAAGGTGATGCAAAATAAAATTAATATTCTTATTGTTGCAAAAAGGAAATGGGACTCAATGGTTCCACGAGAGTAATACGGTTAATTATCCCTCATGGCGACGCTAGTGGTTTTTTACTTTTCAAATGGTTTGATTCTTAAAGTACATAATTATGACCTACAGCGCAATTGTTTACTTCCAATCTTTTATTACCATTGCATAAAAGTTAGTGTATATAACCGCACTCTTCCCTCTAGAACCTAGTTCTTAATCCGTGCTTGTTTAACGCTGAAGACTGACCCACGGGGAGACCCAACCCAAAATATTTTTTTACTGTAATGTGCAGTAAAGTCTTATGTAGTTTTAATATAATTTTTTTCATCTCTATAAATCATTGAATGACTGGATAATTGATATTCTAAAGTGTAGATTTTGTGGTTAAAGTCTTAAAGTGATTTCAGTGCACTAAATTGTATTTTGTTGAAGAAATAGTAACAGATCTTCAAAACCATGGAACAACTTAGTTTCATTACAATGTTATATCACAGTTTGGTGCATTCGTTATAGTGTGCAACATGGAAAAAAAGAGTCATTGCTAGCCGGATCATTCAAAGATTGTATTTACATTTCGTACTTTTGAAAATTTCCGAATCTTTTTATATCAGTACTGGAAATGAAATTGGGAGAGTACAATAAATAGCATCATTAATGGTCTCCTGAGAGAGTTGCATGGATGCTTTAGCAGTTTTAACCTTAACTTATTATATTTACTAATTTATCAATTTTTAAGTAATTATGAGGATTCCGTTATTTATATATTATTGTTTTTTTAGTACCGTCATGCTAGGTGGTATCGAAAGCCTTTTTGAGGTCTAGCTTAACAACTGATCGTTTCGTTATTGAAGTTTCTGGTAATAATGTCTGCTAGTAAAGCTAACAGCAAAACCGTACAGTAGTTTACTTGGAAACCAAATTCCTCTTAGATTATTGAGCTATTTTTTAAATTAAATTGCTGAAAGCCGTGAAGTATAGCTTTTTCTAATATTTTTAAGAAAGTGGGTAAAAGATTGATGAGGCCGTAGGCCAATATTTTTTGGCTTTCTTGGTTTGAAGATTGGAAAAAATAATGCATGTTTCCGAGAATGCGGGAAGTATTGATTTTTGAAGCATTATTATTAATATTATTATTACTAAAGCATTATATTCAAAAAGAATATTGCTATCCTATTTCTATGATTTACAAATCCGTGTGAAGGGGAGGATTAGACCTCATATAAGATGTTTCAATCGATGGTAGATTCCTTTTTCTAGTCACCTTACTCTACAGTTATGCATGTGTCATCGCCTCTCTGACAACTTCTTTCCAGTATCTCCTGTCTTGTACCTTTTGCTACCACTCGTCAATCCCCATCGCCCCCAATTTGCTCTCCACCTGGTCCCACCATCTCGCTTTTGGTCTTCTTCGTGCTGTATCATCGATTGGTCTCCATAAGGTCAGCTTTTTCTTTATGTTTTCATCTTTGTTTCTCATAATATGTCCCTCTCAGTCTTTGTGACTTTACGAACTTTACTATGTCTTCATCTTTCATTTCACACCTTATTTCGAGGTTCAATAGTGGTCTGTATTCTCCATTCTCTTTTCTTTTTGAGCTCAAAATTGTGCGTAATATCTTCTTTTCCAGTACCCGTATTACGTCTGCTTCCTGCTGCGTCATACACATTGCCTCCAAAGCGTATATAATCACCGGTCTAATTAATGTTTTAATGTAGATCTTCATCTTTGTATCTTTTGTTAGTGGTTTGTCCTTAAGTAGCGTTTTATTGGCGTAATAGACTCTATTACTTGTTCGTATTCTTCTTTTGATTTGTTTCAATCTGTTGTTACCATGTTCCAAGGTAGCAGAAGCTTTCCAATTCTTCAAATCTTCTTTTTCTTCTTCGGTTTCCTCTTGACAGAGGAGTCGTGATCTCAGATTCACCATCTTCAAGTGTTCCGTACATTTCCGACTCTTCGCACCACATCGCGCCATCTCTCCCTATTGCTGGCTTCTCTTGAAAGATGCTGCAGTGAACTATTTGTGATCTCTTTCACTTGATCCGTCCAACGCTTCGGAGAACGACCACTTGATCTAGTTCCTTCCACTTTGCCCTGTATTATTCTTCTCTAACTTCTCTAAGCCATCACCACTTGCCCGTGTTATATGTCCGAAGTATCCAAGCACGCGCTGATACACAACCTGAGACAATCTTTGAGGCTCATCAATCTCTCTAGTTATGGACACATTGGTTCTTCCCGCGGTCCATGGTATGCGCAGCATCCTTCTCCAGCACCACATCTCAAGTGCGTCGATTTTTCTCCGATCTTGCATCTTTAGGGTCCATGATTCTGCACCATAAAGAACGATAGGGAAGACCAGTGCTTTTACCAATAAGTTTTTACCTTACCAAGTTTTTATCTTACCAATAGTTTTTTCGTGTTAATAGTGACAGTTCTATCCTTCCATATTCTCAGCAAACTTCTAACAGCATTCCTTGCCATTTCACAGCGCCTCCTGATTTCCCTAGTACTTCCACCCTCATTAGTAATGAGTGTCCCTAAGTATACGTATTGGTCAACAACGGAGTAGCTAGAGATCTGTTGGATCTGTGGGTTATTATTGTCTTGTCAATATTGATAATCAAGCCACAAATCAAATCTATCTTTTTAAATCTTCAAATCTATACTCATCTATCTCCAGTTCCCTCAAGACACTCGTTGAGTTTCTTGTGCACTTCATATATTTTGTCTAATTCTCATTAATCTTTAGTCCTATCTTCTTTGCTATCCTCTTCATTAATTTTTGAAGCATTGGTTTAAAACGTAATAATAGATATTATGCATAATTGATTTTTTGGATAGGTGTTTTAAAATTGTACCTGAAAGATGGTCCCGACTGCTGGGCGCTTTGTTTTTGAATGATTTGTGATGTTTCTTGATTTCTCGAGGAGAGAGCAGGTTTTCAAAGGAGTGAAGTGATTCTGTTAGTTAAGGTGGCTGATGGCACACGCTGATGGCTTAATGCATTATGTTGGTTGTTTGTGGGTTAAAGAGGTCTAGTGTGATTGAGTGGTTGTGTATGTACGTAGCCTCTATTGCGTTTGTTTTGTTGAGGTTAGTAATTTTGGGTTCTTGGGGCGTCTGTAGTGTTAGTATGGTTTTTGGTTGTTTTTGCGCTTAAGCTCTACTGCTATGCTTCAAAGATCTTTGGTATTTTGAGGTGTTATTTTGATGAGTGTATTGTATGAATTGCATGTGTTTAGTGAAATGTTATTTGTGTTACCAAATTTGTGAGAAAATACGTAGTTTCAGGCTCTTTATTTCAATAAACAAAAGTGTGTAATCTGACGTTAATTTGCTAAGAGTGTGTTGAACTGTGATGTTCTTGGATATGATGAAATCTAATATGATAGGTTAAAAGTTTTGTTGTAATAAAAATAAGTATACCTTTCTGAGTACGATAGCAGAACGTTATTTAAATGTTATTGTAGGTGTTGTTCTAAGTTATATAGATTTCTTTAAAATCTCCTACAATGGCAGTATTTGGCGTAGTACATAAAGAATGTTTAATTCATATTCGTTTTCGACGACCTACTAAAGTGTAATAGTTAATAATGATTGTATTGTTGAGTGTTACAGCAAGTCCCTAAGCGCTGGCGTTGTTTTCTTGTGTGGCATTAAAGATGTTCTTGATGATGGTATAACAACAATTGATTGAAGTGTTGTTTATAGGCAAAGTTTCAGTTTTGGTTGCGTTTGAAAGAGCGACAGACGACATTTTTACACTCATTTTTTATGAATAATTTGCGTAAGCTTGGCAGTGTTGGTAGTTAGCAGCATGGTTTTCTCTGTAGTTTTAGATCTGACAGGGGTTGTTGGAAGGCAGTCTTAAGTGAGATGACATTCTGTGCATTTTACGCACCTATATCAAAAGTTGCAATTGCTGGAACCGTGACTGAATTGCTGGCATCTGTGGCATATTGAATGTAGGCTGTTCTTGACTCGCGTTCGGTTTGGAGCTACTTTCGTTTCGAAGCGTCACTAAACACTTTTCTTGCGTTCGGGATGGCGCTTTCACTCGCTTCCAAACGCTTTGGCTCCGCCCTTTTTAGACTCTACAAACGCTACTAAAATTTAGGTGGGTTGACGTGAGCCTGGCGCATGGTGGCAAAATTGCAAAAGAATTTGAATTTAAATTTGGTTTGCTTTATTTTTATTACAAATTTAACCACCTGATGACACAACTAATAAAAATCAGTTTATTTTATCATAGGGGATCAGTATTTCAGTGTCGTAAAGTGAAATAAAGCAAAGTTTAATTTTAAAATTGCCAATTTTTTTCATAATCACTTAAAATGGATATTGAAACAGATATTTTTTGTCATAAATTCATAGCTGTCGCTCACTTTTTCTGGTTAAAATATAATATAATTTTAAAATTTCTTACATTTCTTTCTTAAACATCAAACGCGCTAATTACTAAAACTAAAATAAAATAAGTGTAGCAACAAGATAACTTCTAAAATAAAATAATAAATTTATTATTTATGTTTTTAAAATATAAAATATTTTGGTTTCAATTCAAATGTATGCTTTTTAATAACCATTAATAATTTTAATATACAAAAATATAAGTTAGGTTAAGTAACCCACGCAAATTTAAATTTTGAACACTGTAGCGCTGAAGCACCGTTCGGGTTAGGAAGCATGGAAACGAGCATTTTTCCAACCCGAACGCAAATTTTGCACGCTTCTAACATGAAGCGTCGGTAGCGAAAGTAGCTTCAAATCAAACGCGGGGTTAGTGTGCAGTGTTTCCATTTGATGATGACCGGTCCTATGAGGCAAATTTTTCTTAAATTTTAAAGATCGGTGGTAGCTGGAAAGTGGATTAAAAATGACGTTGAAATCTTACCGGCTTTTGTACCCATGTTGATGATGCTGATAACTTTGATGCTCATGTTTTTGATGTATTTGGTGCTTAGGCATGGAAAGATTTTTAAAACCATTTTTTGAGTAGAAAGGAGAGGTAAAGGTGCACCTCTCAATTCCACCTTCTTTGAACCTGTAGTAACCCACTAGGCAAAATAACATTATCACAACGTTGACACGATATCAAAAATTCACTAGCGATGTTACTTAACTTGTTGAAGCGATGTTGTAGCAACGATGCTACAACCGCTGAATGTCCGCCCATACAACGTTAATTGTTAACGTTTCTAAATAATGTTGTCTCAACGTGAAAAAGTAATGTTGTCTCAACGTGAAAAAGTATTGTTGTCTCAACCTGAAAAAGTATTGTTGTCTCAACGTGAGAAAGTAACGTTGCTTAAACATTAACTAAAAAAAATTTAAAATTTTTATGATAAAGTAAGCAGCTTTTTGATTTATGATCATTATTTAATTACAGTAATTATTATTGTAATTTAGTAATATTGCATAATATTTTTTGTAATCGTAATATTCTAATTTATTTCCCTACTTATGTACCTATGAGGTACATAAACCTAGATAAAATCTAATGCTCTTATCACTCGTAGTTTATATTTCTACGTTATATTTGTGTCTTTCAATTTTTCTCTAAAATAATTAGGGAAGCAGGAATTTGCAAAAATAAGTTTTTACACGTTAATATCCTATGTTCGCCTAACTCATTCAGCACCCGGTATATGCGGAAACATGTAAATACATATAAATCCATTCTCTATATGTAATTTATTATAATCACATAGATTTTTTTTAAGTTGATAATTAAATAATGGTGAGTCAGGGTGAGTCTATAATAAGTATTAAAAAAAATGAATTATCACAAACATTATAAAATTATTACTCTGCATTGAAAAGCTTATAGGTACGTGAAACTTAACACGTGCCACGTGGTAGTTAATAAGCGAGTCGTCAAATAATTACTTATTATAATAAAACTAAAGTTTATTGAGCATAAAAAGATCGACTCTTAAATTAATATAAATTAATTCACCCCAAAAGTTACAATTAATAAATGAATTAATTTTTTATGTCTCAAAAGATAACCTGAGCTTTAATTTTTTTAAATACAAAAAATGTATTCTTTTATCGTTTTGTGTATATAAATTAATTTTTAATAATTAGGTTAAATTGTAAATTTAATTTACGTTATAATAATATGTGAACAATATTACAAAGTTATTTAAATTATGTGAAAATGCAATATCGAAGCAATGTGGGTACAATGTTACTATCACATCGCATTAATATTAAAGCGATGTGAAAATGCAACATCGAAGCAATGTTGGTACAATGTTACTATCACATCGCAATAATATTAAAGCGATGTGAAATGCAACATCGAAGCAATGTTGGTACAATGTTACTATCACATCGCATTAATATTAAAGCGATGTGAAAATGCAATATTGAAGCAATGTTGGTACAATGTTACAGATGTTAAAGCAACATTGACGCAACGTTTTATTGTAACGTTGTATTAACATTGAAAAATTAACATCGCCGATGTTAATTTAATGTTACATGTCTATTGGGAATCCGCCCCAGGTAATTTAATTGGAAATAATTTTTTTTACTTATTTGAATTAAATTATAATTTTTAAATTTACAAAAATACAAATTAGTATTTATATTCAATTACAATTATTATAAAGATAATTCATAAGAATATTTAAACTTTTATACTTCTAAATTCCGAAGCTAACCTTTTTATTTCAAAAGTGTACCTAAAGCAAAATCATTTTAATAATTAAATTAAACAGATATATTTCAAACGTTAAACGAAATAATTTCAAAGTTACTAAAATAAATTAAAATATTTTTGTTAAAATAAAACGTCCCATCATTGTAAAAATTTGTTCACATGGGAAATATTTCAAATCGCCATAAAATCCTCAAGTTGTATTACTATAAAATAAACAATATAAATATATCAAAAAGCCACTAAATAGTCAAAATATTTAAAACAAATCTCTTGAAGAAAACCCTTAAGATTCGAAACATGAATATGAGTTTACTCACTTGAAACCGATAAAATACTTAAAAAGGTGCTTAAAACATAAATTCCAGAAATTCTCAAAATGCTAATAAACATATACGTAGTTACATCAGATTTTTCGGATCACTGGAGTCTTTTTCAAATTAAAATTTGTTTATTTTATAAATTAATAAATAGACCTTCAGGGCAGTTTTTCAAATAATTGCGCCAGTTGTGTCTTAGAAGCCCAGTTGTATTTATTTTTGAAATCGTTCTGTAAGTTTTATTATAATAAATTTTTTTTGCATGGTTTATAAAATGTAAAATTTTCCATTAAATTAGATTAATATATAATCAAGCACAATTGAAATTTTGATTATATACGAATCAAAATTGTAAACTAACAACAAATTTATGTCTGTACATTTAAATCTTGTGAACCACGTTATCATCAATATCTGTGTGGTTTTCTATTGTAAAACCTCTGGTCGCAACTTTTAAAGTCAAATTATAAGTTTAAAAACAAAAATAGTAAGTATAATTTCATCACAGAAAAAAAACTCTAATTTTAAAGTTTAAAAATTCAAAACAACAAACGCAACGTCGCCGTCGTTAGAAACCATTCATTTGAAAAAAATTGCTGGTCGTCGGTGGCGATTAATTAATTAATTACGTTAATTGGGTATTACGGTTTATTACAATTATATTTTAGCTGTTATATCTTTCACTGAATTTGGAACTCAAGAACTTCCCCAGTGTCATTTTTGTGACAAACATTGTGTCGTATGACCAAAAACCCAATTTTAACAAATTCAACAAATTATATGTGTGTTTTTTCCAATAAAAGGCTCTAAAACATATTCAGATTCGGGGCCAAAAAAGTGAGTTCTATTATTTTAGATTTACTTAAAAAATTAAAAATTTATTGATTTTTTTTTATAATAGGTTACATTTGTATGCACACTTGAATAACTGGTGGCCGGCTTATAGTTTGTAGCCCATGAATGGATCATAAAATGAATCATACTTTCCACTTCTCTCGGACTCTCGTTGCATGCATGCATATTATTTTAATGGGGAATTCACGATAACCTCTTTCAACTTGACGTTAGTTAAACATTTTTAAAGTGTTACTTAAAACTCATAGTGCCAATGAATTTGTTTATTTACACCATTGAAGATTATCAGAACCTTTGTTTCAATGAGATAGTACTACACATTACAGCAGTGTAATTTTTTGACAAAGTAAAATGTGTAAGTACCTACCCACCCTATGAATAAAAATAATAGTTAACGCTTTCCCGCTTGTTTAATAGTTTAATTTTTTTTAATTTATTATTTATTTTATGAACTAAACTATGAAGCAAACTTTCAAATATCTACTATTTATTTATTTCAAGGCTTTCATTTATCATACCGGATATTTTAGTTTTGCCAAAAACAATGCGGTTAATCTCATTACTGCTGTGAAATTCTAAGAAACCGTTTATTTAATTTACGATG
Source organism: Rhagonycha fulva (assembly GCA_905340355.1). Taxonomy (NCBI): domain Eukaryota; kingdom Metazoa; phylum Arthropoda; class Insecta; order Coleoptera; family Cantharidae; genus Rhagonycha; species Rhagonycha fulva. Next base: position 11,696,552 of record HG996559.1, read on the forward strand.
TTATTATTTATTGATAGGTATGAATTAAACTCCGAGAATAGCTAAAGATTTCATTCATAAAATAAGAAAAAATTACTATGTAACTTTGATTAAAATGTAGGGCTATGTACTATTTGGATTTTTGTCGGATATAAAGCCTAAACAGTGCAGGCGAAATTTCATATTAAAATTATTCCCAGGCAAAATTCCGAAAGTTTAACTTGTGCTAACCTAAAAATGACGACATGAAATATTTGAATTCAAACGCTTGCAAATTTGTCTTTTGGGTTGTAAAATAATTCATACGGAACTAAATCAAAAAATTTACCCAGTTGATTTCTCTTATTGTTTTTCTTTGAGCCGGCTCAAAAACGAAGTGATTCACCCCATGGTTATCTTAACGGTTCTTTTTCATGTTTGTAATTCCCAATTTTTTTTAAACTAGCTTAAGATTGTAGAAAATAATTAATATTTCCTCAATAATTTATGGATATGACAGTATTTTGGATTCTATTATCTTATCACTTGAAAAATGTGTAATCCTATGTAAGCATAGGTACGTAATAATTTTGTAGGATTGGGTATTTGCTTGATGATAAATTGACTATTTTTCCTCATTTCTCGATTTATGTAGGTTACCTCTATTATAATATTCGCATTGGAGTACTAATCAACATCAACAATTTTTGAATAATTTTTTATTTTGCCGTTTAAAATGAAATGCAAATAAAAGTTACGCAAAATTTGTACTTCTGTAAAAAATATTATTTTTTTAAGTACGAGCATTTATCGCCAACGTAGCGTCTTAAATTGATGAGTTTATTTCTCATTCATGATGAAGATGATGAGTTAATATTTATGTACAATGATGAGGTGCTATAGTTCACGACGCGACGCTGCCGCAAACGCGCCTCTAAACATTTGAACTCAAAGTCAATTTTTACTGGGAATACCTGGGACGTTTGTGGTTTCCGCCAAAAAAAGCCAAATTGTAATTAGCTTTTTATGTTGAATAAAACTACGTACAATTTTAATAAAAATATTAAAAATCAACACTTAAACTTTTTAATATATTGTCGTATTTTATCGTCTAGTGTCGTATTCATCCCCTAAATTTTATAAATTTTTGTTTTTTGTTGAAGAAAATGAAATGAGACTGATTTTTTTTTGAACAAATTATTTTTATACGAATTTGTAATCCAAGTCAGAGGCTCTCACCTAGAAGATATGTTTGATTTCATTATTGTTTTTTGGTATCATGTAATGAAATTTTTAGAAAAGATGTTAGAAAAATTTTAGAAAAAAAGTTAAATCAGCGAATAGTCAGGTGCACTTGATTTCATTTTCATTATTTTATTTTAATAAAATTGGGTCTTCCAGGTTGGGGGTTCTACCGACGGGCTGGCTCCTCGTCGTAGGTAAAAAATGTAAAATGCTAACAAATCAAACGCCAATTCGCAAGGTTGGTAGTTTGGTTTCGGACAACGTCGCAAGACGTTTAAAACCGATTTCTACAGTACAGTATTTTATTTTAATGGAATTTATTGCATTTTTTGATAGTGCAATTTTAGAGAACGACACCTATCTATAAATTCTGTAAAAAAATTTAACATCAATTGTTTTTCAAAAATTTTAAGTCAATTAAAATCAGGAATTTGTGAAGGTAAATAGAGCTGGGAGTTAACTTCAGTTTTCACGTAATAATGACATCTCTTTTACCAATGTCTGACTTGCAACAATTACTTGATATCTTCAAGTTTCTGTAAGATGTCTGTAGCAAAATTTATATTAAAAATTAACTATATCATCCCTAGAAACTGTCTCAAGTTTTTCTAATCCATTTTTTCCTCAATAATAAGTGACAATTACATCTAAATCGAATATTTTAAATAAAAACCCATAATGGTCAAACTCTTATGATAATGCTAAACATCACTCCCAGCTTTACATATTATTTGCTTTTACCAAAACCTCAGTTCTTTTAGACTTTAAACATTTTTTCTTTATTCAACCCAGGTTTGGTGCTACGTCATTATTTTAACGAAAACTACTCGAAAAATTCGTGCAGTCCTTTACATTCGCCATAGCTTTCACAAATAATGAAGATGATAATTTTGATTCCAATTTATTTAATTGTAATTGGTGGTATTGCCCATGGATTCGAAAGAATCGACGTCGACTACTATCCATCAGTTATTATGGCAAATTATTCCGTTGCGATGAATATTACAGTAAACGACAAAAATGAATCCATTATTCATTTTCCTGTATCTACCGTAAGTGTCAAACATCGAAAACCTCTACCTATTGTAAACGTTTTTGTAGTCAAAATACCCATATAGAGTCTACGCATCCAGTAAAATGGCCCAACCTGATTATCCCGTGTTTATCATGGTGAGGCAACAAAGAGAAGTTACATCATGGGAAATACCGTTACTTGTAGAATCCAAAACTGACACTTTAACATTTTTCAATACCTCCAGAACCCTTTGCCATACTGATATGGAAGCCATCGCACATCAAACCTACGGTAGGGAAAAAAGTTTTTTAAAATCTCTTCGTCATTGATGGTGGTTTTGTTGCAGGTGACAACGAATATTACAAGCAACTTTCAGTTTCAATTTCTACATTTTCTAGCACTTCCGTTACAGTCATGTTACTTGTAAAGGAACAGGAAGATTTCTACATAGACCTAAATAAAAATTATACAACGTTGATTTCGCCCAGTGCCCCGAAATATTTTTATTACCGATATTCAACGGACGATTCCAATTTTGAGGACACCGTAATTTTAGATATCGATTCATTGGATGTCACATGTTTTATAGTTTCAATTCAAAACTACGAGGTAATTTTTGATCTGCCAAAAATTCTTTTTATTGTAGAATTTTTAGTGTCCTGTTTTTGATTTGAACGAAGATATCAAGTACGATGGAGAATATGAAACGATAAATACACGGGGCGGAATTATAATAAAGGTAAAAGAGTTGAGCAAAGAAAATGAATAATTTTCATTTATTTTAGTGAAATTTAATTCCGTCAATTTTAATTGTGTGTATTTTGCTCTTACAGAAAAAGCATTTTCCTAATGGATTTTTTGTCATCTTTGTTGCAAAACCAGACAATTTCGATTGCGATGGAGATAATTTGCTTCCTAATAATATTCCTAAAAAAATTATACCTTTAAACCATACTTCTGTAATTACGTTTAGCATTAAGGAAAATATCAGTTCTCAAGAGTATGTATTTGCTATACTGCTCACAGTGGCAGGAATTGCATGCTTTTGTGGATTTTTTATAATAGTAACAGGTGCATTTTATTTATGTGAAATTAACTGGAGAACTTCTGAAAAACAACTATGCGAAATTATGGCTGAAAATAATAAATCTACTGCGAAAACGTCATCAAAAAGCACTGTAAATATCGGTACTAATACCGATGTGTGTACTGGTAATAATATTTTACCTTTTGAGAAAAATACAGATGCAAGTAGGATTGCTTCTAATCATAACAGAAATTCGATTCAAGAAATTGCGTCTACAAGTACTACAAACGTAGGTTTGAATGCCGGTGCGAGTACTTCAAAATTAGACGAAATTCATACGGAAAATGATACGGAACCATTGCTACCAAATAGTGAAGACACTGATTGTATAATTGTGCAGCCAAATATTATTCCCACCAGTAGAGGAGTGGATACTGTCGAAATAACATTAGTTAATAAATTCGAAAATATCGACGTATTATTAAAAAAAACTCATTTAAAGTTGAGTGATTTAGCAACCAAAACTTCAAAGATTCTAAATTCAGAATCTAGACACTTTTTTTGCCACGTGATTACTGTTGGAATATTTTATGGGACACCGGTGGTACAGCTCGTTATAACGCATCAGAGGGTAAGAAATAAAGCGGCGTTCACAATGAAGTGGAATTTTATCTTGCTTCGGTAAAAAGCTGGCAAGCGCCAATCAAAATGAACAATTTTTAAATCATAGGAAAGCTTAAAAAAAATACTTTAATCTAATTGGCGCCTGCCATATTTTTACTGTAGCAAGACAAGACCACACTTCATTGTGAACGCCGCTTAAGAGGCTATAAAACTTAATTTATTTTCTAAATTTTAGATTATGAACATAACTGGAAATTTGGATATGTGCTACTATAATTTTTTGTGCGCCCATCCATTGGGTTCATTTAACGACTTCAATCATATTTTTTCCAATCTTGGTTACGTATTTGCGGGGATGCTGTTTATTAGCATTACAGCGTTTAGAGATTATGGATTAAGTCATATCGATGTACATAAGTGTATATTTTTTATAAGTTTAACACGTTGAGTGCTACGGCAATTTTTAGAAATGTGGCCTAAAATGAGAACTTGATTTATTCACATGATATTAAAGTAAACTCAGGACGAGATAACTCGTAGTTGGCGTCCCAGGAAAGAACCAATCTACGAGTTATCTCGTAGTTGGCAGTCAACGTGTTAACTATAATTTATAAATTCTTTGATCTGAATTAATTGATCAACCATTTCGTGTATTGTCACCACTAGCTTCACACCTTATCTTATTAGTGGTAAAATTAACGCTGGACCGCGTAATATATTTATTTTCTTTAGAATTTTGGCATCCCGAAGCACTATGGTTTGTATTACGCCATGGGCACAGCGGTAATAATGGAAGGAGTATTATCAGCATGCTATCACATTTGCCCCAGTCAGGAGAATTTTCAGTTTGGTATAAACTGCAAAATATTAAGAAGGTCAATCTGTAATATTTTCTTTTTCCAGATACCAGCTTTATGTATGTGATTGCTGTCCTGAGTTTAGTAAAACTTTATCAAAATCGACATCCAGATATTAATGCGACTGCTCACGTAGTTTTTCTTTTATTATCATTGGCTACATTGATTAGTAAGTTTAAGACGGCTAAAATCATTTTTTTGTAACTGTTTTTTTTTAGCTGTGATTGGAATTTTCGAAAACAAGACATTTGTTTGGGGTATTTTTATTATTGTGTATTCGGGTGCTTGCGTCTTTACCGCATTGAAAATTTATTATGTAAATAACATAATTCGTGGTTATCAGTTATTTAGAGAAATCGAGATACGTGATCTACATACTTTTCTTCAAGCTATAAAACCTGTTAAAATGGGTAAACATTTTGTGAAAATTAAAATTACATACATTGATAATAATTCTATTTTGAATTTCAGCACGATTTTGCTTTCTAAGTGTTGCATTATTGATAAACATAGTAGTAGCGTTTATGGGATTTTCATTTCAAATTCATGATACAGTGGATTTTGGTACCTTCCTGTTAATAATACTGATGATGAATACTTTTGGGTATACTGGAGCGTACATAATATTTAAAGTAATCAATAAATTCAAAATTGATCCAGTTAACATATAATTAATCTGCTTGTAATTTTAGATAATCTATCGTGAACCATTTAGTATCCAAAGTATACTGTATATAATTTTAAGTGCCATTTCGTGGGGTCTTGCCATTGTGTGTTTTTTGAACCACTCGATGAAATGGACGGTAACAAATTTCCTTTACAATTAATACATTTTTTGCATTTCTTTAAATTTTTAGGTAACTGCTGCCGAATCGAGACAAATAAACACGTACTGCATATTACATATTAACTTTTACGATTTTCATGACGTATGGCATTTACTGAGTGCCACTGCATTATTTTTTAGTAGTATGTTACTTTTAACATTGGACGATAAATTGATTTATACCCCTCATAGTGATATTTACATATTTTAATTTTTAAATAATACTTAATAAAGTAGAAAATTTCAGCTTGTAGTTGGTTATTCCCCCTCCTCCAATTTTTTGACCAAAATTGATGTTAAACGACTGGAATTCAATGAGCTTCCCTACTTTGTTTCAACTTTAACCATGACATTATGGAAGTAGAGATTGAGACTTCTGAGCCTCTTCAAGAACCGATTCCAGGGTTCGTATGCTGGTTGTTATAATAATCCGCATTTACTGGGATGAGTTCCTTGTCCATTTCGTCCTTATCATTGAATTAGTTTTTGAAGTTTTTCCAAAGATGTTGGCCCTTTTCTCTATAACTTTGAAATAGGTTGTTTTGGACCATGAATGCGGGTGTAAATCCTTGTTTTGTAAGTTTTTTTCTATCCTCCAGTCGAATTGTTTACCAGAAAAGAGAAATTCCATCTTGTTTTTTAGTTGTAACAGACCCATCTTGAAGCTACAATTATCATAACATTTTTTAAAATATGTTAATTATTTGTTCTTTAAATATCCACTTAGGTGCAAATAAACTGACTCACTTCATTCCTTTGGACTTTAAATGCATTTTTTAGACATGTTTTTCTTCTTCGTGTACCTATCGTTCCTATCTGATTCCGAATGTTAGCGATCCTCTTGGCTAAGCAAAGAAGACGTTACTAGGGAAATGGTAAAGGGGTGGCTTTGCTTTTGTTTCCCCATAGTCTACAGATTGATCATCATCATAATCAACTACACGTTTGAGACCAGCGGTCCGTTAAGTCACTCAAAACTGATCTCACCATCTCCTCTTGCTGCGAAACAAAAAACTTTATGCAGTTTAAGTAAAACATCTGCTCAGTGAAGCATACGGGGTTACTGTTAGATTTTGGACGGTAAAGCAAAGATTGCAGGAGAGATATCTGATATTTCACAAATTTGAAAATAGCTTGAAGAAAACTGCAGCTTATAGTAAGGCACGTCTTTAAATTGCACGCAAACACATAAATTGAACATTGGAGCAATGGGCGTCAATTTTGTTCTTCGATAAAACCAGGATTTAATCAGAATTTGTTTTCTTGGCAACAATGGTAAAAAAAGAGAGTACTAGCGACCTGGAAAGCAATTTTCTGGATGATGTATTGATAAATAGATCAACTACGGCATGGCGGCAGTTTATACACAGTTTGAGGTGCAATTTCCATGCAAATTCTAACGGATCCTGTTTTCATTGCTAGAATAACTCGTGCATTAGGGTTAAGCTACAGGGTCATACAACAAAATTATTGCAGTCACTTTTACTTTCAAGCAAGACAATGCAAAGCTACACATGGCAAAAATCGTGTGTGAGTAGTACTCTACCAAAGTTTGAATTCGTGTTCTGGTGTAGCCAGCAAGCAGCTCCGACCTTAACCCTACAGAGCAGTAATTTGTGAAACATGCTTAAAGGAAGAATTCAAGCTATACCTTAGTTATTTGTCTAGCCTCATTGTCTAATAAGGAGATATTACAGTGAGTATATCGGAAATCGAGATTCCAATTTTTTTGGTGATTCTAGGAGCTAAAAAAATTATTATTTTCTTAACATTTTTTCCATTAGGCCTTAGTTTTTGAGTTATGAATGTTTAAAAATAGACATGTTGATTTAACTGTAACTTCAACTGCTATCTGAATGGCAATCCGTAGGTCCGGAATTTGATCTTCACAGGAGGCAGCTTTTGTAATTTATTATCAGAATTAATATATTTTGTAATTTTTATTTATTTTTTAATCAACGAATTACTATTCTAATAGTCGACCTCTAAACTACCACGGTTTCTTCTAATAACAGCCAAAAGTAATAGCAGTTTTGTCTATTTTTAAAAATTCGTTACTCAAAAACTAAGGCCCAATGGACTAAATTTGACATAAAACAGTACAATTGTACATAACGTTATCACAATTTGGATTTGTATACAATCTAATCTCAAATTATTCTACATTTAAACACATAATGATTTTTTAGTTTCGTATTTGTCGACGAGATATCTGACTTTGCCTTTTCATTTAAGCAGAAACTTAGTTAAGTTTCTAAAACTAAGTTTAGTAAGGTAGGAAATGAACGCGGGAAATTTGAAAATTAATTGCAAATTTTACACCTTAAGGTTATTGATTTAACTTTCAAGAATTTCTGTGTTTGTGCAAGAATATATTACATTTTTATAAAATTTACAAAAGTTTAGACTAAATTAAATATCACAGAATTTTGTTAGGATGGAATTTCGCTTGCTTTCGTTTCGTCTTCAACTAGTTCAAAATTTCCTTTGGCGACATTAAACAACCTTTTCTTATTATTTCGTTCCATTACTTCAATAATCGAATATCCTATAATACCAATCACTAATAATACCATTAAAAGATAAATTTTAATGTTAATGCAAAGAAATGGATTGTAAGCGTAAGTTATCACTGATCCTGTCGATTCCCATAATCTGAAATTACTGTATGCTGCTTCTTCCTTGTTAGGAAATAAAATGCCACAAAAAGCTGTAAAAACACTTTTGTTGTATAATCTTGGAAAATTAAATTTCATTATTACCGTTTATTTGAATAAGCCATATTGCATCTGACACTCCCCATAATCCTGCTATTAAAAAGAAAGCTATTTTGTTCTCTGATGTAGGGTTCCATAGTAAAAGCGTAACTAGCAACGACATGTGCAATATTAACGCAAAGACCATCATCGGTACTCGACCAACTTTTTTAACAATGCCTCCTATAAAAATTGCTGTTAAAGCATTGCTAACTCCAAAACAAATCATAACAAATCCAATGTTGCTAATTCCCCATCCACACGAAACAAATGCCTAAAAAAAGGAAATTATATTATATCAATGATTGCAGCAATTTTCAAAAACTGTGCAATCAAATTTTGTGTCGAAATTATTAGTTAGCAAATTTTAATCCATTTTGGCACAATTTGAGCTTATACAGTTCTATTTAAAATATGAATGATGCTGAAGTAACTGTAACTGTAAATAGAAATATAAGTATTTACTGCATTGAAATCCGCAGCTAAAAAAGCTTGTTCTGCACCAATAAACATAGTAATTGGTAAAATTAAAATTTGATAAGGATTTCGGAGTTGCTGCAACGTTACTATTAGCAACCTAATTCCGGATAAGCCATGAGCACTCCCCGTACGATTTCCTTGATATCTGTAAATTTATTAAAATTATTTCGTTATGGTTTCAGAAGATGGCGCTCCGTGCTAGTATTTTTGAAAATATCAAACTTTGTTTTGTTTACCTTTTCAATGAATCGACACCAAAAATTACGCTTAAACATGCAACCGCCATACAAGCTAAATAAATTCCAGCAATTAGATTTATTTTATATGCAGGTGGAGGATCTAAATTAGGATTTGAATGAACCTCACTGCTAGGGCAAAACTTTGCGCCACATGAATTTTGAACTTCTTCAAGTAAGCTAAAACTTGTAGTTGTTGTGAGAAAATCTTCGGTTTTATTTACAATAGTGGTTATATTTTCTAACAAATTTAATGGTTCCGAATCCGGCGAGGATAATACTAAAAGAAAAATTAATTAGTTTTATTATTTCATCAACAATTTTATCATAATTTGTCAAAAAGTTTTTGTATTTTAGTAATTCTAAGTTTTTAAATTGGTAAAAATGTTAATTCGTTTAGGCTTACTAATGAATGTGTGGAAATTTAGCCGTTTAAAAACATGAAAAATAAATTTTCAATTTTATGCACTAAACGCCAACTCATCAGCTCACTTTAAATTTTTGAAAACTTTAAACATTCATTGGTAAGCCCAAACCAACATTGCAACATTTTTCAAAATTTTTCAATTGCGTAAGTTTTCGAATAATTAAATTAAATAATGTAAATAAAAATTTCAATGTGTTACTTACTAGCTGAACTAATGAGATTTCCCCAAACTTGAGAAAATTGATAAAACATAAAGAAAACTCCAAAAAAGCGAGTAACTATCATATCGGATGCTAAACCAGTTACTTGAGCATAAGATTCTGATATAACAGATAAAAACGTGCATTTTGCACACCACAAAGGACCTCCACCAAGTCCTACAAAAAGTCCAGAAGGAATCATGGTAGCAAAACGTGGGTAAAATTGCGCAGCAATGAAGGGCATGTAAGTTAAAAAGGAAAGTGCAATTGTCCATTTACAACCAAACCATCTTGAAAAAAATTGTTGTTAGGTATTATTTACAATAAATTATTTTATTAATAAATTTGTGACTCACTTTATAACGATAGTTGGTAAAAAAATATTGGAAAGAAGTAAAGATCCGTAGATAGCTGCTAACGTGAAAGTTCCTAAAGATTCGTCTGCGTTGACAGAACTTTGCAAGTTGGAAGCTCCCCAGAATGCGGTAAACTGTATCATAAATGCAAAACCGAGAACTAGAACATTTCTCCATATCCTCCATTTTTCGTTAGGTCCAAAATCACCTTTGCTTAGATCGTCCAATTTTAAGGAATTTACTCGTTCAGCCATTTTTTTTCTGGAACAATAATTGTTTTATATTATTATTTATATTATTGTATAAAGCTTTCGGTTGTTAAATAATACACCAATTAAATACAACACAAGTTTGTAATTAACTACTAATTATAGGTATAAGGTACATAAACTGTTTTTACTCATAAGCTCAGTCGTTATTATAATATGAGGCATAAACATTAAACATCCTCCCATGTGTATATTGTATATGATAACAAAAGTCTTGGCAGATAATAATAACTATCATATTATGCAAAAAGATGTTAAGATTGGGTATGGAAATTACGGTTTATAATGGATATGGTATATGAAACCAATGAAAAACAGAGAGAAATCAAAACATCTAAGTATATAAACATAACTCACATTAATATCGTATTTAAAGGGTTGTTAAAATGCTCAAACTATCAGAACGTGACCGCTCGCAATCGCTACTCTTGCAAGACTGCTTAAACAATCCACATTTGCTCAGCGTCGATAACTTTGACAAGCAACGGTAGGTAGGTTTCTTTCTTTTTTTTGACAAATTTTAGCAAAAATTATCTCTGTTGGTGAAATTTTCTCAATGTTAACTGTACCTTAGAGTAGCTACAACTAAAGCTGTTGCGTCGGTTTCCACTCTCCGTGCCTAAGACACTCTACACATGGAATGTATGTACCGCTAACACAATGCATTTATTAGATCTATTTTCAAGCAAAGATTGGAAACTTTAAAGTTGATTATTAGCTAAACTAATCGATATATGACATTTCTCCATATCTAAAATGCTCCATTTTAATGCTATCCAGCAAATTTTGTTGAGATCTTTCTTTAATAAATATAAAATTTTCGAGTTTGGGTTATCGTCTTAAACACATAACTAGCAAACAAATGCAAAAATTTGTTTCAAACGTAGTTAACAAACTCATTCAGGATGTACTAGCTCCAAATCTCAGAATGCCTCTGAATGGTTCTCAAACTTCTTTTAACCTTTAATATGTAGAATAGCTATGACGTTCATCTATTAGAAGGTCATAGCAGTTTGATCCCATAGGTAGCTACGATAGCAATTTAATCAGTATTAAATTTTTTTTAAGTTCCAACTAAGCTGCATAAAAATCTTACAATTTTTTTTAAGCCATAGCAATAATTAAAATTTTATTGCAATTTTATAATAAGCAGAATAATTTTTGTATATCAAAAAACATGACGTTTTTATTGCAAATAAAATTTTAATTTATTAACAACTAATTTTATGAGGTAAGGTGTTAATTGCTACTGAAGCCCAAATACCGAAGACTAAACTTGCAAAAACATGGAATAAATGACAAAACTAATTTATTAATTAATCAACCAATAAATGACTACAATTTTTAATGACACAACTTCACCAAATTATTAAATTTTGTGTGATTTACTCACATTCAGGCTTGAATCAGCTTGAGGAATCTTCAATCTGGAAGGCTATTTTTGATAGTAATTTGCTTTTTGCTGATTTTGTTCATATTATAATAATTGTATTTTATAATATGAGTATTATATAACCAAAATATCTTTATTTTGCAACCTTTACACCGTGTTTTTCAAATTATGGCACTACGCTAATTTTTTACATAGAAAAAAATTCAAGGAAGAGTTAAGGTTGGTACGTCCTAATGGAGGTACTGATGCCGATTTTGTGCTCCCCTTTGCAAAATTGCAGACCTGCCAACAAATCCTATTTTTATGTTCATGTCGTGCCCCCTGACTGTAGTCGTAGCATATAGACTGTAGCTAACAGAAAAAGATGAAAAGCAAGTTTTCGGCGCCTTAAAACCAAACCATATTAGTTAAGAGAGAAAACCCTGGCAAAAAATCAAAACCAAAAAATGTTTAAAATCTTCTCCGAGCCGGGTCAGTAATCTATTATGGAATATGGAGAGTTTGTTAGTAGGGTCCAAGGAACATAAAAGATGTGCGAATCCTCACTTCTGCAGATGTGGAATTGGATCATGATACATCTAAAATTCAAAAAAAGTTTATTAAAATAAAAGAAGCTTAGAGTCATCACGTTGATCACATCGACAAACATAAATAGCCAACATTTGTAAAAACCGACGACCGACAGGGAAAAAATTCCCCAAGACAAACTCTCAAGAAATAGGCTCAGAATAGGTTTTTGCCATCGGTGGAGTAACGAGGCAAGACAAACAGGAATAAATTCCTAGTCGAACAAATAAAAAATGTTACAATCATCAATAAATAATAAATATGTAGGGTTTAAGTTTAATTGATATCAAATTTATTTTTTTAGATTTTGTAGCACTTCAAAGCCCAAAACCCATGCAACGTCAACACACCAAATTTTATTATCTTTTATTATTTTCAAATTTTACTTTGAAAATTTGATGATACCACGGGGTGGTATTGATGGTATGCGATATTATTAAAACTTTATTTGAAATGGAACGAATACCATGTTTTTAGTTGCACACTTGGAAGTGGCTCTGTGAGGGTTTAGGTTGCTTTTAGCAGCGATGGTGTCATGTCTTTTACTCTTTTACCCTGAGTTATTTTTTATCAATTTTTTCACGATTTTTTCATGAGGTATTGAAACAATAGTTGACAAAAATATTTTGTAAAAGAATTCCAAAATCATTAAGCCCTGATACAACATCTGTATTCCATAGTGAATTTTAACCCTTTCAGGCCCGACTTATTTATTTGTATATAAAAATTACTTGTTAAATTTTGTATCAAAGTATTCTAAAAAGTGTTTTTGACAAGTTTCATAAATTTCTGATTTTTATGAGCGGAAATATTGGTAAGTACACCAAAATATACTCTGGGTTCTAGCTATCTACAGTAGAAGCTTTTCGTCAACTTCAAAATAATTTAATATAAAGTGGGTTCACCACAGTGTACCGTGGGTTTGAAAGGATCCTGTTGTGGACAATCTTTTATAATAAAAGACCTATCAATTAACCAGTTTAAATAAACCTTACTTAGAAGTAGAAAAAGATAAACTGATCGCATGCCCTTTTAAAATTTTATGGTACGTTGAATTAATTACATTCATTAGCCATGTTATAATGATTATAATAATAATATGTATTTCATAATTTGCAAGTTTTTCTTGTTTAATTTGCAAAAAGTCTTATTAATAAAAAAAAATTTAACAATAAAAATATCACATATTATTATTATTAAATATTCATATCTTATTATTACGCCACAATTTAAATGCATTTAATTAGAAGAAGCACTTTTAACTTACTATCGCGGGAAATGCGATAAAAAAATAAATTTAAAAAAAAATTTAATATCAACGAGTTAATAATTAATATATTTAAAAAATAGAGATTATATTACTTTTCCATATGGATAAGATCTTCATTTTTGACCGTGAATTATTATATTAAATCGTAATACAAAAATTTGTTTTACAAACCATTTTTTCAGTGTATAATTTATGAAAATATTATATTCCTTAACAGATAACAGGAATTTTGTGGTAGTACTTCTTGAATTTTGAATGTATTTTGATTTTAATATAAGAGCCATTATTTAAATTCAATAAATTCAAGGTTACGTTTTAAAAGTTAATATTACATCTAAAGGAATTCCAATCAAAATTATGTATTTACCTGATTTTTAAAAAATTTATATTTTATAGAGCTTGACATTTTAATATTTGTAAGATTTAAGTTTTACCATTTAAAATAAAAATTTGATAGGTATAATTTTTGTTTTTCTCTTGGGAAAATTTTATGTTTAAAAGTAATTAATATTTGCATTCACAATTTTAGTGAAACGAGAAATACAAATATTTGGATTATTTGCTACCAAATTTTAAAATAAAATTAAATTTTACAATTAAAAATTTAAAGAAATGTAAATTACCTTTAGTACGCTTAGAAAAGTAATTCAATGCATTTAATATTACAATCCCACTTTACTTTCACAATTCGCTTACTTAGTAAAACTAATGCTGGAGCATGGAGAAAAATTTTAAAAAGCATTTTTTATAAGAAGGTGTAGTTAAACCGGTTATCGAATTATTGAGTAATTATTCCTTCTTGTATTGTATCTACTACAGTCAATATTAATTAACATAATATTATAAATACCGCTTTGGTTTAGTGACAAAAAAGAAAGATATACATAGATACTACCTACATGGTTTGGAAAATCCAATTAGATTTTGCACAAGTACGTCAATTATTATTGTAAAAATATGGAAAAAACAAACAAGAAAATAATTTTTGCTTAATTACTTTTGGTTATTTCTACTCATAAAATTACCTTAAAGTACAATTATAATAAATTACATATTACTGCTGTAATAGAACTATCAATTTTAATTTTTTGGATTTAAAAATATCTAATTGTAATTTTTGAATAAACAATATTTTTTATGGTTGTTTATTGGGTTAGTAGAAAGGTAGTTCTATAAAGCCAAAAGCGAATGGCGACTGTCAAGCTGAAGGTCTGAAGGATAAAAATAACGTAAGAAAAATAAGAAGCTGGAAAAGAAGCGACTGTCGTACACTGGAGAGAGTCAAAAGTTCTTCCCACTAACTTCAAGTTTTTGTGCTTCGGAGAGCACGTTAAGCCGGCTGTCCCCCTAAGTTGATAAATTGCCCCCATTAACAAAAACAGGGCTACAGGCACATCTGAAGGCTAACCTAGCTAGCTACTTACTGCATGTAAAACAACTATAGTCTAAAAACTGATAGGTTAGAATTCACAAACAACAAATGTATGAGTGGATTTTAATAAATATTAATATTATTTTATACCAAAATCTTTTTAAAGCTAGTTCACACTACATGATTTATCATATAATTTAGTCATAAGAAAAGTCATAGCTAAAATCATACTATCACAACAGCCAATCATAAAAGCCATAACCTCTATAATATCAAAAATCATGTATATTATACTTATAATCAAACTTATCTGTTTGCTTATTTTTAGATTAAGTTAGATTTAAAAAAAATTTAAAAAAGAGGCGATTACCGAAAGAAAAGATTATGTAGTTTCGTTTTTGTTTAATAGATGGTATCACTTTCCAGCCTTGTCTTAAAAGTGAGAAAAGCAACTTTTTTGCCTTAGGGTGGAAAATTAATTTGTCATTTTATTTACTAATAATTCAAATTTCAAATTATTACTTCATAATTTTAAGATTTAATTTGATTGGACGAAAAATAGTCACACTAATCTCTCGATTTCTTCGGTCACCAAACTTTACAAATCGGGCTGTAAAGTAAGCCTTGGAACGTAAATTTATAATTTGCATAAAATTGCATAGATGGGAGTACATAAATTAGCACATTAATAATAATAAAGCACCTTATTATCAAACCGAAAATGACACTAAATACTTCAGAACAGCTTGTTTATAGTAGGTACTATTAATTGAAATTATTATTCAATTACTGTGTTTAATGTAATTTCCGATTATTACTTAAATTTCTTTACTTTGTATTAAAAAGATAATTAAGATTTGAGGGATTTTTATTTAAATTTTTAACAAATTAATTAATAATCTTTATGTCTCAGTAGTTTAACTAATATTTATGACTCCGGTTCTAAAACTTCATTTTTATTTATTTAAAATTCACTGTCGCGGATTTAAATTTTTGTTTTTTATTAATGTGATATGGAGAACTTCAGCTCTTATAATAATAAAATTTAGTTTTTCATCCAGCGGCGATAAAACATGCCGTTTCATTACCGTTAACAAGATTAAAATTTCATTTCATCGCCGTCGTTTTGTCATATTCTAGTACTTTTTAGCTGAGAAGCTGCAAAAGCTTTTTTCTGCCACCTATAGCGGCATATAAAGTAAAAAAACTTGGTTTTGTCATAAAAAGTTAGTCTTCTGGTTTTCTGCCATTTTAACTAAATAAACATATTTATTTTTATTTCAATTAATATTTTTTATTATGTAATTTTTAGAAAACATTTTTAAGTAAAAGTTATGAAAAATTATAATAGCAAATTTATTTTATTTAAAAAAACTATTACAGAGAAGTCCACATTAAAATTAATATAGGTACATTCATAAATAAATGAAAACTGATGTCGGTTGTAAAAAAACATTTTTAGTTATAATAAGTAAATATGAAAGTATGTATGTCATCTGGAGAGCCTTTATGACACAATTTAAGTAGGTATTATAACAATATTTATATAAAATCAATACTTTAGTTATTGATATGTCGTCATATTTTCGATCATAAAACTATAAACCTGTATAATAATGTCCTTATACAATGTATTTAGTTTTTGAACGTGTTACGATATTATCCAAGTTTTCTACTGACGAAGTTAAACTTGGAACTAAAATTTAAATCGCTCAGCTATCACTCGCCTCTCAGTATATTATATCGATTACAATAAAATTGAGACAATAGATAAAAATGAGGTTCAAATTTGGAGAAGGGCTCCAAATTTATGGACTAATCTTATGACTAGTCTCCGTGCTTTGGAAGGCACGTTAAACTGGTGGTCCTCCTAGCTTAATAAATTGCCATTATTAACAAAAAAGCTAGAGTTGCAGGCACATCAGGATGCCAGTCTAGCAAACTACCTATCCCATGTTAAACACGTTTTTAAACACTCAAAGTACCTGTTATTAAGTGCACTTCTTCAAATAAAATTGAATTATATAATTCCAAATAATGTTGTAAAATTTTGGGAAAGTATTCAGTAGAGCTTAGTAAAATATTCATATTTTGTATTTATAAAATAACTTAAGCTCCTTCTTGTAAAAAAGTAAGTTCTTGTTTTTTATATATTGTATCGCCTTGTATTCTCACCTATAAATATACACAATACTTATATTATTTATTGATAATCTTATGCTGCACCCATCCGCATGTTTTGCTTAAATTATTTTTAAAATTATAATAGATAAATAACTACGTTTCATCATTATTTAGTATTTTAATGATTGAAATAAATATTATAAATAAATTATGAATGTCTAAATAGAACTGACTAATTTGTAAAATTATAAGTTATATTCTTACGACATATTGCGCTTATATTATAAGATAAAGAGCAGTGCAACATGAGTTGCATACCATTGAGGTTAACATAACATTTTGAAGATCAATTGGACGAAATGAGTATATTTAGTTGCAGCCACTGAAGAGGCTAATACGAGCACATCATATTATGTGCTTCAAAACAAGCTACCTATAGTTGGGCTCAAATAAATTAAATGCAGTGGCGGATTAGCACTTGAGAGGCACCAGGCGCAATTAAAATTTGAGGCCTCATATTATAACAATTTTGTATGTTTTTTGTAACCTCTTTTCTTTTTCTTTTTTAGCTAATGCGGTTCGCGGCTCGTGTTTAATACTTGTGTGGCCCTTGGTGGTAAACGAGTTGCTTGACATTTATTTATTTACATTGGGAGCTGAATTTTGGGGCCCCCTGGTTCTTGGAGGCCCAAAGCGTGCGCTTCCTGCGCTTAATGGAAAATCCGCCACTGATTAAATGCATCAAAATATAAAGAACTATACAAAAGGTTCATATTTTGTAAACAAAATTTTTTTCATTATAATCAAATAATCAAAATTTAAAGATAATTTGTTAGTCATTAGCATAGTATTTTTTGATTTATTCAAAATTCTGTTTGAATTTGTACTACTACATTCTATACAAATTGAAACTGCAACTGACAGATTTACAACAAATTACCTCATAAAGTTTACCAAAGGGTAAGTAATTACTTGCCGATATAGGAGATCTAATCTTAGTAATTATAAACAAATTTTTTCTTAAAACTTTATCTTGATGTAACAACTAATATAATAGTTCAATTTAACTTGGCTGCTCTTGTCGATTCTAATAATTGCACGTGATCTTTTGATATTCAGTCACCCGTATTTGCTATACAACTAACAAAGTTGCTATTAAATTATTTCACTATTTCATGGTAGTTTAGAGAATTCATTATAAATATTTTGGGGTAAACATGATATTTAAAAATATTTCTATGAAATTACGGTAGTTGACTGTAAATTACAAATATTAACATTAAAATTTGCGGATTATTTAATTTAAGGCAGATTATCTTAAGTCTAAAAATTGCAAAAATAATGGGATATTTAACTAAACTAAAAAAAATGGCATATTTAAGCTCGCGCATTTGATAAAAATATCCCTGTAGCCTATGCAACTTTAAAACCGGGATATTTAAGTCCACGGATCTCGAGCCTTTTGTCAGGTTTAAGAAGGCGTGACCATCGACTCCGGACCGCAAGAAAGACCGCTGGAGCGGCTTCTCGCATCTAAGTGGGTTTTCAACTAATTTCAAATTTCCTCGACTTAAAGTAGCAACTGTAAATTTTAGGACAAAAATTTAAATATTTTTATTTATATCTGTCTACTACTGACGGGCATAAAAGGATTAACAAGATTCTTGCTACCTATCGCTTACTCCCCGTCCACAAATTAATTAAAAAAAAAGAAAACTTGTACAATATTCTAAACGTATTCAAATTGATTGCATTTTGACCATAAATTTATTTAAAAAATAATAGAGATAAAATATCAAACAACTCAATGTTTTCAAACCTATCACAGCTTACATTATTTTGTTAAACTGTGCTCTACGTATCAAAATAAATTTGTAGTGAGTGAGTGAGCGATTGGTAGTGGAAATCTCGTTAATCCGTTCATATTCAGGATTTGTTGCAATCTGCTCTATTTAGAAATATTGCAGCGATTGCTTGGTAATGAACAAAATATTATATTATAATAACTGCTATGGTTGCAATTTTCTTTTTATCAGTTAAATTTTCTTTGTTTTTCCGTTAAAAGCAATTAAAACATTTTAATATAAATTTTACAAGGAACTCTTTTGTAGTTTAATGTTTTATTTTAACTTAAACATTCAGCTCTATAAGTTACAGCTCTCCCCTACATTATTTTGATATTTTTATTCTTATTACTAAATGGGGTTTCAGCTTTTCTTTTGAATGTTTACTTTTGGGTTTAATAATAATTACGTTTACGATTTTTTAACTTTTCAAGACGAATTCTTTTTATTAGTGTTAAAATTTCTTATTATAAGCGAATGTTCTTCTATGTTCTTCTATGTTTTTTGATTTATTTTAATTATTGTTATTAAATTTCCTATTTGCAATTTAATTATTGCAGTATTATACCTAATTTTTTGCTTTTTTTAAACATATTAATTTTCCTAAGGCTGGAATAGGAATGACTTGGTTTTTTAGTACTCTTTGTTTATAATTCAAAGCACTTTTCTGTCAGGCGCGGGGATTCTACAAGCGCAAGGCTCGTAACATTTACTACTTATTCCTATTTTATTTCAAATTATTTTTGCCACATGCAATGAAACCCTGCAACGTGATGACGGATTGGAGAAATTAATAAACCAGGGCAAAGTAAAAGGAAATACATCAAAAGGTCGTTTTTTAAAGCGTTGGTTGCATCAACTGAAAAAAATCATCAATAGCTTTCTACAGCATCCTTCAAAGACGGCCGATAACAGAGAGAGTTGGTGCAATGTGATGCAAAGAATTCGGAGCAAACGGAACTCAAAGAAGTTCTTAGGAAGAAGCAAAGCGAAGCGAAGGAAGCGTAGAGTCAATTTTGACAAAGGGGCAATGATTCATCATCTCTTATTTAGGTTATTAGCTATACTATTTTTGTTAGAACTCCTTGATACGGCGCTGAACTAGTTGCGCCCTGTATCAATGTAATCGATCACAACGGTATCATACAGGGTGAACCAAGTTGCATGTTCTGCCAACTTGGAAATGTTGTAAAAGTGCACCTCCTATGTATTAGTATATATACAGAGAAATAGAGTGAAGGTAATCGTGTTGTGTGTTTGTGTACTAGTTTATTGTAATATTTTATTGTAAATAAAACCATTGCGCACATCGTGATCTAATAGGTTATGGTCCCAGATCAATCGTGATCTAATAGGTTATGGGCTCAAATCAAGCTGAGTAAGTAAAATTTACAATTTTAAGGTTTAGTTTGCGATTAGCGTTAGAAGTATTTTGTCATCGTTCGTGAATACCAGTCAGAATAAAATACGACGAATATAGGTAGCGTATCAAGAATCGACGCGTTGAACAGAGACAATTACAATACGTGGAAAATCCAAATGGAAGCCGTGCTAATACAAAATGATATGTGGGTACACGCAAATGGAAGCGTGAAGAAACCTACTAATCCAAATGGAAGCCGTGCTAATACGAAATGATATGTGGGTACACGCAAATGGAAGCGTGAAGAAACCTACTAATCCAAATGGAAGCCGTGTTAATACGAAATGATATGTGGGTACACGCAATTGGAAGCGTGAAGAAACCTACTAATCCAAATGGAAGCCGTGCTAATACGAAATGATATGTGGGTACACGCAAATGGAAGCGTGAAGAAACCTACTAATCCAAATGGAAGCCGTGTTAATACGAAATGATATGTGGGTACACGCAAATGGAAGCGTGAAGAAACCTACTAATCCAAATGGAAGCCGTGCTAATACGAAATGATATGTGGGTACACGCAAATGGAAGCGTGAAGAAACCTACTAATCCAAATGGAAGCCGTGTTAATACGAAATGATATGTGGGTACACGCAAATGGAAGCGTGAAGAAACCTACTAATCCAAATGGAAGCCGTGCTAATACGAAATGATATGTGGGTACACGCAAATGGAAGCGTGAAGAAACCTACTACAAACACACAACTCCGAAATTTCGAATGTGGTGTTTGCCATAAAGGCAAGATGACTAGAAGTTCTTTTCCTAAGAAATCCAAAAGAAAAAGTAATCTTTTAGAAATAATACATACGGATGTATGTGGTCCAATGAGAACCGAATCGCATGCAAAATCTAGATATTTTGTGGAATTCATCGATGACCACTCTCGATGGTGTGAAGTACGATTCGTAAAGTCCAAAAGTGATGTACTGAAAGCGACAAAGGAATACATCGCCCTGGTCAAAAATCAAAAAGGGAAAAAGGTTTAGTTTGCGATTAGCGTTAGAAGTATTTTGTCATCGTTCGTGAATACCAGTCAGAATAAAATACGACGAATATGGGTAGCGTATCAAGAATCGACGCGTTCAACAGAGACAATTACAATACGTGGAAAATCCAAATGGAAGCCGTGCTAATACGAAATGATATGTGGGTACACGCAAATGGAAGCGTGAAGAAACCTACTACAAACACACAACCTCGAAATTCCGAGTGTGGAGATAGAACTACTCGATGAATCTCAAAGCGAAGTGGAAGATACAATCGAAGACGGAATCGATGATATTCAGGATGAAGTTGACGGCAATGAAATTGTACAAGAAGAAGTACGCGGTCAAGGTCGACCCAAGATAATCAGGACCGGAAACAGGGGAAGACCTAGAAAAGAATATCGAATGGTACCCAATGAATCGAACATAATCGAAAAAGGACAAGAAGAGGCATTCGTTTCGGAAATTCCGATGAAACAAGCAATGAATGGTTGTGACGCTTTGCAGTGGTTTACGGCAATGGTCAGTGAAATAAAATCGGTGATCAAAAATGACACATGGGTTTTGACAGATCGTCCTAAGAACAAAGACGTAATAGGTAGTCGAATAGTGCTTCGGAATAAGTATAAAGCCGACGGTACCCTGGAAAGAAGAAAGGCGCGACTTGTGGCTCAGGGGTTTAGTCAACAGCCCGGAGTACACTTTAATCAAACCTTCGCACCTGTTGCTCGGCTCAGTACCATGAGATTATTTTGTGCATTAGCGGCTCGACGCGACATGAATGTCCATCAGATCGATGTTGCTTGCGCATATTTAAACGGTGAAATTGCCGAGACTATCTATATAGAACCACCAAAGCAATTACGTGAAATTCTTGAAGTGATTTCTCGCCAAGACAATTCTATAATTGGCAAGAAAGCAGAAGAGATGTTAACGAATTTACGAAATGCAAACAAAGTATGTCTGCTTAAGAAATCTTTATACGGTTTACGACAAGCCGGAAGAAGCTGGAACGAAAAACTTAATAAGTTTTTGTGTAATTTAGGCGCTAAACCCACTAAATCCGACCCATGCTTATATCGTATTGGTAAAGGGGAAGACATTACGCTGATATTAGTATATGTGGACGATATATTAATAGCTTCCAAAGATTCAAAAGTTATCGCAAACATAAAGAAAGAATTCTCGGACGGGTTCGAAGTCAAGGACGTGGGAAGAGCTAGTTATTGTCTTGGGATCGAATTCTCTCATGACAAAAATACAATAGGTATTCATCAACGCGGTTACATCATTGAATTACTGAATCGTTTCGGAATGGTTGAATCAAATCCAGTAAGTACGCCAATGGATCCAAACGTAAAGATGTACAAGCCAACAGAACCAATAACGAGTGAAGAGGAAAAGTTACCTTATCGTGAACTAATTGGTGCTTTAACATATTTGGCTGTAGCTACTAGACCCGACATAAGTTATACGGTAAGTTGTTTAAGTCAATTTAATAATTGTTATGGTAAAGTTCACTGGATTGCTGCAAAACGTGTTTTACGATACCTGAAAGGCACGATCGAATTAGGTGTTGTGTATAAACCGGACAGCCATGGACTTAGAGGCTACGTGGACGCTGATTGGGGTAATTGTACAATCGACAGACGTTCTTATAGCGGATATTCCTTCATCATGTCCGGTGGTCCGATTTCATGGGAATCAAAGAAACAGAGAACAGTTGCACTTTCGTTGACGGAAGCCGAATACATGGCAATGACCGAAGTCGCAAAGGAATCCATATATTTACGGGAATTTATGATGGAACTCGGATGCGAGGACGGAAACGACGTGAAGATTTTTACCGATAGTATGAGTGCACTGAAATTGGCTGAAAACCCAACATTCCATTCCCGTAGCAAACACATTGATATAAGGTACCACTTTATACGCGAAACAATGAGCAATAAATTGCTGAAGCTGAATCACGTAGGGACCAAGCAAATGATTGCGGATATATTGACGAAGGCTTTGAATCGACAAAAGCACATTTCATGTTGCGAAATGATGGGTCTTGGAATTTCGGTGAAACATGATTCGTTGTGTCTCGAGGGGAAGTGTTAGAACTCCTTGATACGGCGCTGAACTAGTTGCGCCCTGTATCAATGTAATCGATCACAACGGTATCATACAGGGTGAACCAAGTTGCATGTTCTGCCAACTTGGAAATGTTGTAAAAGTGCACCTCCTATGTATTAGTATATATACAGAGAAATAGAGTGAAGGTAATCGTGTTGTGTGTTTGTGTACTAGTTTATTGTAATATTTTATTGTAAATAAAACCATTGCGCACATCGTGATCTAATAGGTTATGGTCCCAGATCAATCGTGATCTAATAATTTTTGACTTAAATTTGACAAAAAAAAATAGCAACAAAAAGTAAAAAAAATATATTGACCGCGAGTCCAATTTACTAGCGTCCATTTTAATATACATAGTTATGATTTCAAGGTTTATAGAGATAAGTAGACCTAGTCTATATAATACATTATAATATTTAAATTAGTTAATGTTTTACAAAAATGTCTTCTTTACAGAGCAAAACAAGATTTTATGTTATGAAAGCTTTTCAGTATCTATTATAATATTAAAATGTTATTTTGATTTTATAAAAAGTGTAAAACAAATTATCTTTATGCCTGTACTGATTTATTTAATAGTATTATATTTATAAATAAATTTAATTACCTACGTACACTATCAAGTAAATCCTTTTATAATCTTGTGTACCAACAAATTTTACTACTTGTTATGTAATGGTAAGTTAATTACCTGTTAAATGAATGGCTTTTTTATATTACATACTTAGTTACTTATACAAAATTTTTGATTTGCCTATTAAAGTTTTTATCTGAATGAATTCGATTAATCAAAGATAAAATTTATGGTAACTAAAAAATAAAATAAAGTACTTACTTCCCAATAATAAAATATAGTTTTTCTTTATTCTGTGAATGAAGATAAACAAATTTTATTCTTATTATGCACTATAAAATTAATACGAACATTAAATTAATAATCTTGTTCTAATTCAAAGTTTTTTTTCAAAAAGGTAATTTGTTGCATAAAAGAAAAAAAAGACAATCGCTTTTAAGTATTTACAATAAAAACCAATGTAACAAAATTTGCCATAAAAAAAAGTCAACTTGATCTACCAACTCTCCAGTTTGAAAGAAAGTGAAGTGTACTAAAACTCCAATTTTTGTTTGTGTAACCATTGTGTATACTTCTTGGTATATTCGGAAATAATTAGTTATGTTTTTTAGCTGCACTTTTCTGTTACACTATTTTTTGCCATTCTTATGGTACAAAGTGACCTACTATATTATCTATATTTCTACATAGAAAGGGGTAATATGCCTCAGGCTAATTTTTAAAATTATTATAATTTAATTAGCTAGCACAGGTTGTCTTAAAGTCGCAATTAGCTATCTAGATCAAGATTAATGTGATTATTCGGTCTTTGGCCTCACTCATAAGATTTTTTAATTATTGGTAATGTTTTTAATTTCAACCAATGAAATGTATGATACAATCAGTTACACATAAGGGGGGATACGTAGAGCTGATATTTCCATGAAAAAACCACAGCAATGCTCATATTTTTCCTTTGACATGGCCATAGCATCGCTACTGTTGATTTTTCAATGTTTATCATACAATATTTTTTTAAAAAACCTAAAATTATTTACAGTCTTGATTACAATCTTTCATTATTATAGAATCGACGATTTCCTAGTTATATTATATCAATGAGAATTGACAAAAAATTTATATCAAATTTAGGTTAACAATTTTGTATTTGTAAAATAAAGTAATAAAAATATCTTTTCTTTTAAGAACATTATATTATTTTTTATACCGCTGCATCTGCATATTAGGTTTCAGAGCATAAAAATCTTGGAATTGGCTATTCCAAAAAACCGCAAATATTGCAATGTATTTATAATAGGCACCCCTATGATATTTTTTGTATAATCCCTTGCGAGAGCTTAACCTTTTTGTAGCCTTCCGACAATCAGTCGTAAAGCGAAGATGCCTTCTTGATGACACTCAAGAGACAAAACTTGTGTTCCTGAATTAAATATAATATAATTCACAAATAATAAATAATTCAACTGTTTTGTATACCTACAATTGGAATACAGTTGTATCTGTAGTTTTACCGCTGTTTTTGTAAGTTTTCCTAGCTTTCAATTCACTTTCTTTTTTTTAAAATGATTTTAAAATTTATTTTCACCTCTTTGTTCAAGTTTGTTTGAAATTTAAATGTATAAAATTTACAAGAGCTTTGAACGATGAAAATATTTTTGTAATTACTTATTCGTTGTTTCAAGCCGTTTTCGTGAGATCTAAAATTTTTGTTTTCAAAAAATATTTAAAAAATCTTTTGATAAAGCTACAAACGTAATTTACCCCCAAATTTGAATGTTAAAAACCACTATTAAAATATAAACTCACCTTATATTTGTAACAATTTATTATTTTCTTGTAAGAATCTCGTTAATCTATTTACGCGCATCATTTTCACTGTTCATTTTTTATTTTTCTTAAAAAATTGGTAAAAAATGAATATTTTCAGTTTATTAATCAGTAAACAATTGAAGGTTTAAAAAAAAACTCACGTGTCTTAAATTTAAGATGGAATATTGACTTGGTTTTCATTTTTAATCATAAAATTGCTTTTCAGTTGTAAGAAAATATATAAATGTACAAATATTAAACTTGAACCAATAGCAATAAGTAATAATAAAAAGTTCTATACTTTAAATTGCTTTTAGAGAAGGTGAAAATAATTTATGTTTTGTCAATAAATTTACGCATATTTCTTGAATAATAAATTAAAAAATTTACTACCATCTGCAAACTTTTAAGAGAAATAAATAAACAATTACTGTTTTGTTCGTTAATTTACATAAAATGTAATTTGGGTTTTGGACATTAGCCAGCCCGAAAGTATAATATTTATGAAAGAAAACTCGACGGAATTTTATAGAAAACATTACAATGAAGCGTTTCAGGTGTTGAAGAATATTGTATACCAATTAGTTTAACTAATAATTGATTTTAAATTTTGAAATTTTCGTTAAATTTTGACCTCTATTCACGCATTGTGTTAACGGTACGTGCAGATTTACCTACATTAATAGCGGTGGGTAGAGTTTTGCAACGAGCATCACTCGTTGTTTTTTATAGTTTCTTGCCTCAAAGAGAAGTTGTTATACCTCATATGCTGAGAAATTGGTACGAATCACGTAACAAATACTAGAAGGCGTCACCTTCAGTTTTAATGTCCCAAAAACGCTTCACGTTTTTGGCTTGCATGGTTACAGCCGAGGCGTTTACTCAATGTCTCGGCACAGACCTAGACCACTTTTTAAATAAAGGTGCTGCAGGGATGTATGTTAGAACACTTTTTTCTCTCGTACAATCCTGACTCTCTTTTGCAACTGCGTCGTCTTTTAATTTCTTACGGACCCTTCTGGGTGTCCCGACGCTACGTTGTTAGGGGTTACCGTTATGTCAATCATCTCAAACTACGGAAAACTAACACTCTTAATTATTCATCAAAAGTTGATTATCGTCTTACGCGAATCAACACTCGACTTTGTTGCGTGCTGAGGCTCTACGCTCGCTTTAGTATATTTCATACTCATAAATCATCCCTACGATGATCTAAGATGATCTAGGAAGTTGAAAAAAGTAATGGAGGTTTCTCTTTCAAAGAAACTCTGTTCACGAAGTGATGCTATGCTATGGAGTTTCGCGGAGCACCATTACTCCTTATTCGAGTTGGAAAGCCCTAAGGGTATTATATTAGCTAGTAAGCGTTAGTCAAAAATAACTAAAAATTTCTCCGTTCTATAAGATTATCTTGAGAAAGGTTGTAGGCGATTGCTAAAATATTCCTTTTTTAAAGGATTTGAACGAATAATTTTATTATCTCCCATTTTCCTCCGATTTACGGTGGTACAGGAAGCGACTACTGTTCAACATGTAGTGAGCTACCCCTTAAAAAAATTGTTTGCCCTTTTTGACGGCTGAGCTCTGACAAAAAGCTAGAGAGTGAATTACTCTGAAAAGTATCTACAAAATAAACTCCAAAAAATCAAACCATTGCTTAAAAAAAATAATGTAACATAATAAAATAATAAAAAATTTAAATTTGTAAATATATCTGTTAAAATTTAGCACAAACGAACTTTACAACTGCTGAATTTTAAATAATCTTAATTTTCACCTAAAATAACCTTTTAACTGACTTAATTGGCATAAGTATAATGCCAGGATAGCTGTGGTTGCGAACGTCCGCATTGTCCATAAATTATCCTTTATTGTTTATATTTATCGGATAGTGAGAAGCGATTTTGATTTTAACGCTTCCGTAAGTACAGTATCAAATAATTGGATTTAAGGTGTATCATAATTCTGGATAATTGATGAAAAGTCAAGATCAGAAAAGGAGGAATGATAACAAAATACAATTTCCCTTTTGGGAAGGAAATAGCGTAGTGCGGAAAAAGCTATATTGAACATCAACACTCACGTTATGCCAAATTGGTGAGGAAATTAACAGACTTCGTTTAGTGTCATCGCAATAATCTAATAATTCGTTACTTTTATTATGTGCGGTTAAATGTTTGCATTAATATTTGTGCTTAGTTGAGCACGAATTAATTAATTTGTATATCGAGGCATCCCGGTTTATACAAATAAAAGGTTTGACTAATACAAAAAAATTTAATTAATTCTAATTGTTGAATTGTGTCATGATTACCTTAACCTTGGTTAAAAACGGTAATCTTTAAAACTCCTACTATAAAATATTATTCAATTAAAAGACATCACAGTGAGTTACAACCTATTAAATAGAGCACATTAGTTATTTATTATTCCACACACTTGTTGTTTGAACAAGCACTTAAATGGAAACCGTACGTTTAATCTATTCAATAATAGTTAATGTGCTATTTGCGTATGTACATAGACATGTAGAATACTAATCCCATAACATAAAGTAATTAATACACAACAAAATGCTTCTTGTGTAGGTTAAGTAAATCTTGATCGATTTAGGATGCGTGAATATAGCTTAAGCTTCTAATGGATTAAGGTAATTAATTCAACATTATTTTGTATACAAATCTATGCTACTTAATACTTACGGCTCATCCACCCGATCCGAAATTGTGTAAACCATTTCGGAACCCAAAAATACGCAAAAAACACAAAATTAAAACTCAACTACTTGGTTTAAGGTTGATCCAAAACTACCGGAGATTTCAAAGTTAGCAGATAGTTATATAATTTTCATTCAGTTTATTATATGTATAAATGCATAGTTTAATTTAAAGGTTAAATTTTTTTGGATGCTTGAGTAAATCGATAGGTATAATAATTAGTTTAATTAATTTTTATTTAAATTATCAAAATAAATATTTTTGTAGAGTAGGTACTAATTTTAATTTTTTTATTATCCTTATAAAAGGATTTATGTTTCATATAATTAACTAGAATTAAATGTTATAAGGTTAAAAAATTAAAGTGGCACAATAATTACTACCAAGTTTTCTCTTTTATGCTTGATTAAATTACATCATTATAATTTTAAATTAGTCTAATGTTAAATATTTAATAATTATTTGGAAAGACAGTAAGTAATTTTTTAGAGAATTTTACAAATAAAATTTTTATTTTTAAACGTTGAGGATATTGGCTTAAAAATAAGCAAAGCCAAAAGTAAAAATCTAATAAAACACAGTAAAAATGATCAGGCGCAGGTGAGTAGTAAATAAAGACTTGATTGGATCTGGCAAGGTCGTAGGTACAACTTAATATTACAATCAGGGCTTTTACCATAATTTTTCATTTTGTTTATTTTATGTTTCGATGAAGTAGAAAAACCTCGGTATATATTTGAAACCGAGATGTAGAGAAAAAATAATAAAATTCCGAACAATCTGTGGCACACTATTCATCGTAATTTTAAATGCGGAGCCAGAAAAGAAACTAGAATTAAGTTCTACAAAACGAATGCAATACCAAAGTTAATGTACGCAAGTGAAATTTGAATTGTAAAGATAAAACGTTTTAACTTAAACAAAAACAAAATTTAAAAAATTGTCAGATAAGAAGAGAAATGAGAAATTAAGAATTAAGTTGATAAACTATTATATTAATTGATAAACTAATAATAAAAGAATAAAAGAAAATTGGTACAGTTTGATAGTTAATCATCTAAAAAGCATGGCAGCCAAAAGAAACCTCTAAAAGCATGGTACTACATGCCGAAAGGAAGAAGAGATATGTGGGGATCGATAAAAAGATAAATGCCGGAACAGGTCATATGATCAATAAAGAAGATAATTAAAATACTTTTACTCTTTGTAGATAACTTTTTATTGATATAATTTACAGGTATCTCCTGATAGTAAAGGTGACCAGCTTTTACTTCCAGCATCAAGCGCGTGGATACAGGTAATTTATTTATGAAGTAAACCTCTGGTCTGATAACCAATTGTTAAAAATAACGAATGTAAAGATAATATACTAAAATTAAAAAAAAAACCATATTCACCATGTAAAATTCCCAACACCATCAAATATTTTCTAAAATAATATATTGTTCTCAAACAATTTGCCTCACAATAAATTTTTTTTAAATGGCAAAAATAAAAAAATACTTTATTTTTAAAATAGGGGTAGTGATAAGCAATACATTATAAATTTAAAAATTAGCTGAGCGGATTCAAGCGCATATAAATCTTCATTTGTTTGTCGTTAGCTCAGATTATTTGGGGAAATTAAAACATTTATCTTACAAAAAATTAAAAAATTTAATATGTTAGAGTTTTCCGTATCATAAATTATAAATTTATGTAATCTTTAAAATTTTTGTTGAAAATCGGAAAAATATAGTTTTAATTTAATATCATAAGAATATGGATACATAAGCAAAATTATTCAAGGAATCAAATGATGCATATTAACTGCTTTTCTTTTACCTTATCAGATCAAAAATAATATAAGCTACGCCAGAAAAAAATTTTTATTTTATAAATGAGTAACACAAAAACTATAAGAGATATCAGTTTAACTATTTTTTTTATTTTTACCTAAGGTTTTTTTTTACCTTTAGGTTTACCTAAAGTAGAGATTTTAGATAGTCTTACAAAAAAAGTCGCACAAGGCTAAATTGGGCAAAGCTCGTCGACTACTAAACATCGCTTCGCAAGAAGATGAGGCGCTCAGAGTAGTTTACTTCCAAGAGATTTATTGACGTTTGCACCGTGTGGGCCGTGGCGCCATCCTGCTGAAATCCTACACAAAAATTGCCTAAGAGATCACCAATTGACTACCTAACCTGCTCGATGTTTTCGGGTGTTTTGACGGTTCTTGAACCTTCAGGTTTCTTCTTTACATTACTGGTTTTCCTAAAACTACCTGCCCATAAAAGAATCGATTTTAGGCTTTTTCAAACGAGCACCACTTTACCTTCCTCAGAATAACTGTCGCTTTATGTGAACTTTGGAAGTCAGAATGCTCATTAAACATAGAAACAAAATTGAAATCAAACAATGATATCTATTTTTTTTGTAGATAAATGCAACAAATTTTATATCTTATGTATTCTTCTTCTTTAACTTTATTTTAGATCTGTTGATCTGTTTATTTCCAACATTTGCGTTGTTTCCTTCGCAGTGCTAGATCTGTGAGCATATAAATTGTTTAAAGTCCGATAGGTAGTTTGCTAGACTGGCCTCTAGACGAGCCTGTAATCCTGGTTTTTTATATTAATGATAGCAATTCATTAACCCAGGAGGACTACCGGCTTAACGTGCCTTCCAAAGCACGGAGACAAGTCATAAGAAAGTTGCCCTTCTTCGGATTTAAACCCGGTACTTCGCATTCGCAGTTGATCGCGTTACCTACAAGGCAAATGACCTTATCTTATGTAATTTTCAAAAATATTTATTTCGAATCAAAATAAGTTTTAGTTGTTTAGTCAAATTGGAATACGACAATATATTAGAAAAGTAAAAAACCGTCTAGTTAAGTAGTTTTATCTTTGAAAGGTAATATTCCACTATTCCCACCATTCAAAACTTTAAAAGTTACTAACAAAATCCATAATACAAAATATACATTGCAAAAAGGAAAAAAAGTATATTTAAGTGCTCTTTGGGAGCACTTAAGGGGGGGAGGATGGGGACTCCAACCACCCGAAAACTTTTTCTTTTTTTTTTGGAAACAAAACTATATCAAGAATTTTAAGTGTTGTTTACATTATGTAAAATATTTTTAATAATTTTTGACTTTTAAAATAGAAACATTTTATTTGCCGTACTCAAGTAAAATCAGTGTATAAAGCTAAAACTTTGTAGAAGTGTACTTTGAAGTTTACTGAATAAAAATCTCTAGTGTTGCAGTTCTTTTGAGGTGGTTAGTGGCAGCCATTTTTAAAAAATGCTCTTTTATGCAATATCATCTTTACGAGCAGTTGTTCAAACCAGATAGCTCTTACTGTTTATATAAGTATTATATAATTGGCAATAACTAATATAAAATTTGTTTAGATTATAATTTATTACAATCAATAGCCAAAAATTTTAGTCTAGATACGAGTAGTTTACTGCTCTACTGAGGCTAGAAATAATTTACTTTTTGTTTAGCCAAACACTTTGGTTGTAAATTAAAAAATATATATTTTGCACAACTTTAAAAACAAACAAACCAATATAAGCCTAGCATATAACCAACCTTACCAATTTTAAAGTTTTTGAGAAGAAAATTATTGTAGTTGCACTGCATAGGCAGATGGACGACGTAAAAATGTCGGAGTTGTCGGTGTAGAATGCGGAATTGGTTTGTTGATTTTGGCATTTTGTAGATGTACTTTCAAGTAGTTTGCAAAAAATGCATTTTGGTTGTAGTGTCTCTTATCTGGTATATCTTTGAAAATAACGGAAAACGTACAATTGAAGCGGTAGGTGTTTGTAAGTTGAACGAGGAAGCTATTAATTTGGATAAGTGGTAGTTTAATTTTTTCCGCTAATATATCAATGCTCAGATGAAAGTTTATAAATCGAGAAAAATGTGTAAAAGAAAACTGTCTTGACTTGGCGTACAGACGACGATGGCGTAATGTCATTGATGGTTTATACAATATAAAAGTTTGGCTTCTATAGAAGTTTGCAGTTTTTGGCAAAAGTTTTGGATTTCTTTCACTGTCATTTTTTGAGATGGAATAGTTAGGACGCTTGATATCTATAAAAGGATTAATGTATTTGATCCTCTTAGCCAATTTTTAATCTTCTGATTTGTCGAAAGAAAGCCATTTCAGTTATTGGTCTACTTTTGGTCAAGTTAGATCTAAATTACTATAAGGCAGAGCTGGCGGATTTATAGTGTGTAACACCCTGTAGGCTTTTGGCTGTTATTATCTTTTAAATTAAATTTTTAAGGATATTTTAGAGTTTTTACCTGAGAGTATGCGACCATAAAGCTACGGGTGAATGTAAACTAGGCCAATGGTAAAGTGGGCCAAATTTTGAAAATGGTAAACTGGGCCAAAACCAAATTTTATTAAAATTTTGAAAATGGTAAACTGGGCCAAAAGCAAATTTTATTAAAATTTTGAAAATAGTAAACTGGGCCAAAAGCAAATTTCACTAAAATTTTATTAAAATTTTAAAAATAGTAAACTGGGCCAAAAGCAAATTTCACTAAAATTTTGAAAATGGTAAACTGAACCAAAGTTTAATTTCCTATAGAAATAGTGGAAGATTTATGTTTATAGTTTACAATTTAGGAATAAAATTTACGGATAGTAAAATTAATATCTTTGGGTTGACTTCCGACTTTTACGGAATACATTTCAACAAAACATAAAATTTATAAATTATTTATTTTATTTTTAATATGTATTAATACCCATTATACATATATATATATAACAAGAAACGAATTATATTCAAATTAACCGAAAAGTACTGTAAAAAAAGACCGTCTTCAGAAACTTCAACCGCGATATTTCTTGTTTACTGTATTTTAGCAGCAGTTTCTCAACAAGTGACTGCCTTAGTTTACAAATAAAGAGTTTCGGCGGTTGATGAAGACCAGGGACGTGCCCAACCAACTTTTTTTGGGGGGGGGGGGAATTTTAAATTTGCAAATTTGAAAACTGAATTAATTCAAAATTGCCAACTTTTTGTAAATTTTGCAGGTGTTAGTAAATTTAGACATAAAAAATGCCAAATTGACCAACTTTTGGGTGTTTTTGTCAACTTTTTGCCAACTTTTTGCAACATTGGGACTCTCCTTCTGAAGACTGTGCAAAGTTACATATACTTTGTTTTGTTCCTGTTTAAGAGCATCAACAAATTTGTAAATATTGGGGTAACCAGAATTAAAATTTTGTTTAAATGCTGCATTAAATGATTCGCAAGCATTAGTCGTCGAAATTATGTCTGCAGAAGCCTTAGCCCAATCCACCGGAGGAAACACAGCTGACCCTACCACATAGTAAGT
Source organism: Rhagonycha fulva (assembly GCA_905340355.1). Classification (NCBI taxonomy): domain Eukaryota; kingdom Metazoa; phylum Arthropoda; class Insecta; order Coleoptera; family Cantharidae; genus Rhagonycha; species Rhagonycha fulva. The sequence continues at coordinate 11,730,382 of HG996559.1, forward strand.
GAATAAATACTCAACAGAACTTGTCGAGATTCGCATTATTCGGTTTGGTTTCTATTAAGTCATTGTAACCCCCCCCCCAAACGTTGTCCGCTGCCAAAAACTTTAAACCAAAGCAATACCGTAACCATGTGCCAACTTCAGAATCGACATTTTGGTCTGAAGCCAAGCCGTATCTCTGGAGAGCTCGGTACCACGCCTGTTCAAGATGAAACCTGCAACCTTCGACATTTGCTTCCGGCCACTGGGTTGTACACGCATTTCTTATCGCAACCTCAAAATCAGTAACAATTCTGGGTATTTGACACAGTTGAAAACTTTCGAGGAAACTGTCGTCAATCAAGGAAGAACAACCTAGACTACCTACATATTTCTTTAAAACGATTAAGATACGTAGGTTGTTTTTTATCCAGGAACAAACAAAAAACCAGCGGAACATCGTGGCCATTAAAAAGGCCATGGATGGTAAATAATTGATAAAAAAACTTTGCACAATATTCAAATGTACTATCCATGTAGATGGCTTCAGCCGCCGTCAAAGCACTTAAATTTGTAGTGCAGGAAAATATGACAATGTTTGAATCGGGATTGTTAAGTGTAAGAAAATTTTCTCCTTGGCCGGTTTTCACTTCCATTGCTAGCCTACGCTACGCTGCGCTACGCTTCGGCCGCTCCGGGCCAATTTTATAAAAACTACCATTATTATAAACATACTCCTAGGCCCGTGGGTTAAAGAAAAGGTGAATCATTAAGAGGTGAAACTCGTTTTTGCGTGGATCCTCCTCGTGCCATGGTGGTTTTTATAAAAATTGAAAAAATTTTATTTTTAATTTTAATTCAGCGGTTACTTAAAAAATTCTGATTTTGGCCCAGTTTACCATTTTCAAAATTTTAACAAAAATTACTTTTGGCCCAGTTTACAATTTTCAAAATTTTAGTAAAAATTGCTTTTGGCCCAGTTTACCATTTTCAAAATTTTAGTAAAAATTACTTTTGGCCCAGTTTACTACTTTCAGGTAGTTTTTTGGCCCAGTTTACATTACCCCAAAGCTACAGCCGCGGAGTGATGTGACTGCTGATTGAGTACAGAGGGGAAATTCTGGGTTCAAATTGTCGCATACAGAATGCAAATTATGTATTCTCGGGTATTTTCCTTACGACGTACCGTGTATATCATTTTTGATTTGGGCTTATCAAATTTGAACGCCCGGGATTGGTCAATTAAACTCAAGGCTTTTTGAGATAATCAAAAAATGGCAGTTTAACAATTTTTGGTGCTTGGATGTAAATTAGTTATTTTCGAGTTTATTACACATTTTTTTGAGTTTAATTGGTCGTTCCGACTACCGCCCTAATACACTTTCGTCAGAGTGTGATTAACGAGCAGCACGGTAGGACAGATAAGAACGGGGAGTCACATCTGGTGATAGGAAAATTTTATACGTTGGAATCGCTGCATAAATCGCCCTCTGGTAGGATCCATCGGGACTCCAAACATAAATATTGAAAATTATTTATCAGCTGATTGTCAATTTTGGATGTCTTCAGCTACGTTTAACATCACCACGACGGTTTGTGTATCGTTTTATATTCTAATATTCCACCTCCAGCGTGTCAACCATTTGTGGTTTCCGTGAATATCTTGTTTGGCCGAAGTTGTGCACCATAAATAAGTTCATCCTAATTATTCAACTTTGTTTGAAAATTCAATTGTTAATAATTAGTTACTTATTATTTACCGCACTCCAGTGGCGTAACACTGTGTTTACTTTTGTTCAACCAATTTTTGTTCATTACAGAAACGCTTGAGGTGACAGACAGGGTATATTTATAATTTGCTAAGTGTGTTTGCTTTATTGTTAGCTTTTAAAATCATTTTCAACACTGGTGGAAGGAACTTTTGGACGAGATCTCGAAAGGAAGTGATTCTGCTAAAAGATAGTGTTTTTGGTATCAAATTCCCACTAATTACCAGGGCAAGCAAACTTAAGGTAGGCCACTTGGTGGATATTATTTATATTCAGTTTGTTAACCAGATTTTAGCGATTTTTTCAATCTTACCTGATAAGGTTACATTTTTGTTGGTTGAGCGAAGTGACATTTTGTCATTGCTCGCTGGTAATGTCTTTCACTTTTATTTTATTCAAGTAAGCCCATTGCTGGGGCAACCAACCAGTCTCCTGGTGATTTTTTTTTTGGTAGCCTTCAGCTACAAACATTTCTGTTTGGGACTTCGAGTCCGGCTTACTGTATTGTTTGTAATAGCAGTACCACTTTACATCTGTGTGTATTTGGTTGATCTGATCAACCATCATTTTTGTAATACAATAAAAATTTGTTATTCAATTTTTTCTGTCTTACTGGCGCCCACAATTTTTTCTTTAGTTAGCAGTAACTTTAAGCTTGTTGTGTTGAAAGAATCTGCGAAACGCGTACGCGCGACCCAGCTCTGGTACTGGACGGGGGTGTGTTCCCTTAGCTAGTCACTCGCAAACATCAACGGGGCATCGAGGCATTGGCGGTGTTTGTTCGCAAACTACGTTACAAAATCACGGACTATACAAAATTTCTTAGCTCGGCCTTTGTTACGACTATTCCGTTGTAGTCCGTAATCGGAACTTTTATCTTAGGAAGCAGATTCTATTTTTAATCGCACATGACATCATTTTGCAAACTGCAACTAACGCAGGTGTCCCCTTTCTTCTCACCTGGAGGAGACTTCACTTTCCGTTTGACTTGGGAAGGAACAAGTAACTTCCGATGTCTTTCCGTTTATCTTTGAAAGAAAATTAATATTGTTTTAGTCCATTAAAAATCAGTGGGATTTTAAAATTAATTGTGTTCCGACAGTTTAGTTTTTACCTAACATTTCGTTCCTTTATTTTAAGGAAGAATGTAAAGATAGTGCCGTACTTATTAGTAAAATTGAGTTACGTTGAGACTACACCAACCTCGAGTTATGTTACCGTCTTTTGTGATTAGTATCGTATTTTATCGACCGTATCTGGGCAGAAATAGTGAATTTAGTTCCTGTGTTCAATTATCATTTGCTACGTTTATATCATCAAAGTTCATCAGGACCCTCTTCCAAAATCCAGTCATACCTTCTTGATTTATCATTTTTTTACGACCACTACTACCGGCTGTTTGGCAGTTATGTTTGTGGATCGTTGCGCTGTCAACAAGGAGGAACAATATTGAATATCATCGGACTTATGTAAGTACAACATTTTTTCGTCTAGAAATTGTTTACTTCAAGTGAAGTGCCGTCTTATACTTTTGAATAATAGTGAGAAATTGCCAACCGAACGATTTATGTGTGTCGAATTACATTATGTTCAAATTTTGTCTCGTTCAGATTTACTATCATTTTCTAGTCCGTTGGTGGACAATCACTATTTAACGTTGAGAGCGTTATTAGCTCCAGTCATTATTATCATTTGTTGTAGTTTTAGATTTAATATTAGGTAGTATTTCCGACTGCAGTCTTCATTTAGGTATATTTAATAATTCTAACCTTCGGGAAAGAATCGCCTGACTAAACGTTCAGGCTTGTGTATGTTTTATTGTTGTTACAAACTTTATGATCATTATAGATTAGAGTTCATGTTATCAAAGTCTTTTATTATGTAACTAGTTAGTTATATCCAGTTTGTTGTGCATGCTTTGTTCCAGATGTAATCCTGAGTTGACTAGAACGACCATCCACCAAAACATAACGGTAGGTAGGTGTAAATCGGCGTCTTAACATTCCCCCGTCAAAGAACCCCCCCCTCGAGAAGTCTCATCGCTCATAATAGTCGGAGTGTTATTTTGCCCTATAATTCAACAATTTAATAATTGTCCAGGTTAAATCGTAACACCTTTCAATGGGCATTCACACCCTATGGTAAAATGGATATTGATTTATCTGGAATATGTAATATTGGGATTGATTCACCCCGCCAATCGGATTTGTAATTCCTGGAAAGAAAAAGCGATATTCTACTTAGAATGTAAAAAGCTTAATGAATGAATGCAACCATAGCTACTCCCGAATATCTTTAACGGTTTTCCTAAAGATTTTTAGGAAGTCATGTTGCGATCAGAGAGGTTCTAGTGTTTTTTTTTGATTTTTTCGGATTAATTTCTTATTATTAACTGGCGCCCGACTTTCCACTTCTTGAGTATAGTGTCATTGAAAACGCTACGTTGTGATAAACACACTAGTTACATTGAAGAATCCATAAATCGCGCATAGCTCGACCCATGACCCTCCGTACTGTGGATTAAATACCTGAAGTTAGCTACCTTTTATTGTTTTAATAGATCAAATGGCGTTGTAACAAACTTAACTGCCAAAATTTGGTGCAAGTGTATCAGCATTTTTTGATCTGAAAACTGCCGTTAATATTGAAAAATGGCCGAACGGATGGTAGATGGATCGATTGAATAGCTCAATCTGTCTTTGATGTATTTATCAATACCCCACAATTTTTTTATCTTTAACTATATTTTGTAACTTAAACAGTTTTTTTGTGCAACAAACTTCTTTTTTAAAATATTTGAAATTGATTGGTCCCAATCGATCAAGGTTAGTATATTGCTAACTGTAGGTTAGAGTTAACTAACTAAAAGTAAAACACTGTTTGGCTGATTAAAATAGTTTCAAACAAAAGCTATCGGAGATTACTTATTTAACCTACAGATTAACGTGGTATTCAAAGCACGTCTTAAATAATCTGCAGCTTTTGCAGTTATCTGCAGTTATAAATCCATAGGTTCTATGGAAAAAAGAATTAATACTCAATAAGATGTGACTTTTTTGATTAATTACTCCAAAAACAAAACAAAATTGGCAAAAATTAGGGACATCGCCGGCTCATCAATACCAACTTAGATTTTTAAGTATGGGGTATAAACAAATTAGCATTTGTATTGTTATAATATGCAAAAGTGATTATACATTTATGCACAGATAAAATTTAATCTATACTATCTCTCTTCGTAAATCTCAACTAATCGGGCTACAAAAATTACAACTTTACGTTCTTGGAACGTAAACCACTTTAATTATAAGGTATTTGTGTACTAGATTAGATTATAACTTACAAATTTAATTTTTTAAAAATTTTGATAGTAAAAAATCATTAAATTAACGGTATCATTATACTATCGCATTAATTGGGCAATTTCCTTCTCTATCTTTCACTCTCGAAAGAATATGGTGACCTTATGGTTCTCTTGGCAAATTACTCCCGGTGGTTTGCCATTGCCTGTCGAGAGAAGAGGGTTATAATAAAGTTAGATAAATTTTGTAGCCGGGTTGAGGATCGAACCTAGGACTTCTAACCTAGAGTCCGGTTTTTTGCCCGTTCACATAGTTCACTTCTTTATGTGAATTAATTGGGCAATTAGAAAATAAAATTTGATCCAATATGAAATCAGTTTTCAATCACAATTTATATGTAGGTAATTAATGAAATAAATTTCATTATTGTTTTAAATAAATTATTATGAATTTTAATGGAAATAGTTTATAATTTGATCCGATAATTATTATGATGCAATAAGTATAAGTGCATTACAACAGATTGCATTATTTAGTTTATTTAATTAATTACCGATTGATTCTTGTTTACGCAGATTGTAATTTACATTTGCTTTACTCAGGACACAAACACATTTACACAAAATTGTTGTGACATCGACAGTGAAGTACAATTACAGTTTAAATGCAAATCCATCGTTTAGGTGGGTTTATTTATTGGAAACAGACTATTCCATAGTATATTTTTTCTGTGTTTGATAACTGGGTTTCATCAATTAAATGAAATAAATAAACAAAATTTTGATAAAATTACGTTTAGCACTCGTTCCCAAATGGGAACATTTAACAATTGCTAACAAATGGGATTATACAAACTCATACTATTATAATAATCAATTGAAAAAAAAAAGATTAGAATATTTAATAACATTATTCCATACTGTTTATCGTGTGTTCAATATTGGGTTTTGAAATAACTACTCCTTTTTTATTAGAGATTTGGTGACAAAGTTTTCAGGTTACAGATTAGTTGTTATTTGTCATCATTACTACCTACGCATTTGCACAAGTTACGAGCCTATTTTTTATAATATTGAGCACACGATATCCTAACTCACTCACTGGAAACCAAATCAAGCTTTCGCAATATAAACACAATGTATCCTCATCTTCGGAACTTCCCAAATGATTCTATTTTTATTTTGTTATATTTCTTATTTTTGTTTTATACGTTATTCTATTGAATTACTAGACTTTCTAGACTTTCAAAGCTATTTAGCCTTTTTGTTCATTTTTCGCTCAGTGGTACCTACCGAATACGTGAGAGAAATCTAACCACCTTTTCAACCACTTCACATATTCCAGTTTGAAACCAAAAATTACCATTATTAGTAAAATCATTTTGAATTTTGACTTTTTCAAAAGTTTTTTTGATGACAAGTAAAACTTGTACTTGTATTTTGATAGAGTTTTTTTATATGTTGCCAGTGTAGTGAGAATTCGACCTTGTATTTGTTGGTTTTAGATTTAAAGTACACTTGTAACTTTTTATGTAAAGAGTTGTAAGGTCATTTAGATACAACTATACTAAATATAATTATTTACAATGCAAATTACAATATTGTAACCGGGCTAAATTTTTAAAATTAAAAATATGATTTACTTTTATTTTGAATACTAACATAAAATTTATTGATACAAATAAAAAATAAAACAAAAAACTTGACAAGCCATTATATTTTTATTAGTTGCATTTTTGCAAGTTTTTTGCTTTTTTTACATAAAACGTGAAAATATTAATCACTGAGTTGTCTAGTTGACTAATTGAATGTTGATTCAATTAGATTCAATGGCAATAATTGAAAATGATGATCTTGTTGTAAATAATTACTACTGAGATTAATGACATCATTTGTTCATCTCAACTTAAAAAACTCTGGATTGCTAGAGTAGGATTTTCCTCCACGTTAAAGATACTAGTTTTAAAATTGAAAATAAAATATTATCTTTATTACTTGAAAAGTAGTTATTTTTACAATACATGTTTTTTTCATATTTTTAACACTGATGTTGGATACGTAAGCCAAAATCTAGCAATCAAAAATACTTTAAAAGTATAGATTAAGATAAAACTGTTGCATTGAGAGAATTACTTGTGTCTTTTGAATCAAATAAAACTTCAGTATTTGCCAAGAGAAAGAAATGCATTGCACGGAAAGTGTGGCAATCGGTCCTTTAAGATGAGAAAAAGTTTACAAACTTTGTTTCTGCTACAAGAGTGTATTTCTGATAATACTTTTCAGGGTCACTGTTCTATTTTAGTACAAAAATTTAGGAAAGTTCTGAATAGATCAGTTGAAAATTTTCTCACTAGTCGTCCCGTATACATGTACGCATTAGCTCGAGCTGACTAAGATCGAGCATTTTTGTCTATTCGTGTACACGCTCAGGTAAGCAAACCTAACGATATGGACCAACCCGAGTTAGAGCGAACTAAAAACGTAGGCTAGGCACTTAGGACACTCTTAAAATTAAATGTAGCTCGAACTAAGGGTTAGTTATACCCTGGTTCAACCAATCAGGGTTGGTCAAACACATCTTTATGGGCTGTTGCTAATAAATAAATATTTGTATACTTTGCAAATTTGTAGTCAAAAGTATTACTAAGTAAAATATTGCTTTAAAATTTTAAAATACTTATGAGTTAACTTGACTGCTTGTTTTATTGTATTCAAGTCAACTCGGCAATATTATAAAATTTTTATTTAAGATACCTGTGCATAATTATTCATTATAGTACAAGATGGATAATCACATTACTTTTGGAGTTCACATGTAATAAAAAAACAGATAAACAGAGTGAATTGTTTATAATTTCATACTTGCCTACTAAAAACTAATTGATAATGGAATTTTTTAGATGCCAATTTCGTAATGTTTGTTTTGACAAAGTTCTATGTATTGAAAATAATAGACTTCAGTTTGAATACAATTACTTTTGTTAAGTATTGAATATTTTTTATTGTTATCCACTAAAAACAGTTACTATTAATTAAATTTTTCATTTTTCTTTATTTTTATTACATTTTTTAATAAAATGGGATGAAACTAAAATATTAGACCCCACATGTTATATATCATTGAAAAGAAGATAAAAAACGCCATTTAAAAATGTTATAGCCAACTATGGTTTCTATTTAAAAAAACACAACTTTATGTTATAACTCTGAAACTAAGCTAGATATTTAAAATCTCTTTATCCCATTTTGTTGCCCTTAAAAAAGTGTTTCAAGAAAGTGTTAACACTTTTCTGGTAACTTCAAAAACAACCAAGATATCGACATTTATAGAAAAGTTTAATTATCGGACTTTCGGCTATAACTCGAAAACAAAAAAATAGCAAATTCTGGTTTTCGCCATTAAAATTTTCTCAAAAAAAGAGATTTAGGATGCGTCATCCACTTTTTGATATCTCCTATAGTTACCGATTTCCCCATAAGAAAGATCGAAATTGAACCACCCTGTACTCACTACTTGAAACTATACATACAATTGCCAGATTTATTTAGCTTCAATATTAGTATGATCGGAATCAGGACCGTCTTGAGCAGTAGAACTGCATGTAATCAAAAAGTAAATTGTGACCTTCACACCTTGAAGACAATGGCAAACCATTGATGTATCAGCCTGGTAATAGTAAACCTTTAAAATATAATTTTTCATGGTTTAAAGCACACTTTAAGCTGTAGAAAAGCGCAAATACAGATTTTAGCTTGCGGTGGGGAAAGTGGGGTATTATTTAATTTATCTTTGGTGTTGTGTTAAGATTTTTAGGCTGTCTTTCAAATGCAGTATAACAGAAAACCTTATGAATTGTAAGAATAAAAAATAATAGTCTTTTGAAGCTTAAGCTTTTGTTCTTTCCAACATTTTTATTATCTTCTACTGTTTTGTAGTTATTAGAAAAAAACTGTATTGAACTACACTTCTAACAACTACAAGGTGCCCATTTTTGCTTCAAAAAGCGTGTCGTTTATGATTTTTTCTGCAAAAGCGTCGGTGATCCGGAAGTAACTTTTGCAATTTCATAGCAAACTTCTTAGTCAGAATATCCTCTTCAATCTCAGGTCGCTTGAATTATTTAGTTGCTAGTTCCACTAATTGTTCAGTGCTGTCTAGCCTACCTATTATTTTAATACCCGGCTCTTTAGAAGGGGCTGGAGCAGACGCCATGGTTTCGACGGAGTGACTGACGCAATGCTTGACGAAAATTGCCCTAGACGATCAAGCGTCTTTTTCAACCGCTTAAGTCATTCAAACTTCTTATCAATCACCGTCAATGCTTGCTTTAAGCGTCAAACGGGTTTCTAAACGATCAGTCACGCTTGATTCAATCGATTGGCTCAAGCTTTTGATCAAAATTATTGATCCTTTAAGGACGCTTTAGAGTTTAGACGATTAATCATTTTGATCAAAAACTTGTGAAGCGGTTTCTCATTTTGTACTACTCCTTGGACCACCGTCGTTTTTTATTTTGCTCTTTTTTCTGCTTGAGGTTAATCAGTGTTAAGGCGAGGAAACCCAAATCTGTATTGGAAATCATTGTTTATCATCAAAATCAACAACAGGTTAGAAAGAAAAAAAAACAAGCAAGAGTCACTACTCCACTTCACGACTTTCACTGATGACGGGGATTTGATGTAGCAATAAATGTAATTTTTTTTTACCACAAGTGTGCCACTTAATGCCTGGTGTACTAAGGGCAGCTTGCTCTGTGCTTTTCGCACTAAGCTCTGAGAGCGGGGAAATCTCGTGGGTACTTGTTAATAACGTTGTTAACTAAGAAGCATACATCTGCAGCTGAAAATAAAAGGAGCTCAATGAGCGCCAAGTTCAAATAAAACACCTAGTAAGAAGAAAAAAATAGTGATTTATTTGAAACCAAAGAAAAAGAAAGTAAAGGGTCGTTTGGCTACGTATCCTACAAACAAATCACAGCGGATTATACAGTAGTAATGGACCCAATGGTCCCAAACAAAAGTAGGAGCTGAAGGCCAAAAAAATGTTGCAAAAAAACTACGCAGTTGCCTAACTTAAAACAAGCATCAACTAAACTACCTGCTAAAGCGTAAGTCTAAAAAGCTTAAAAATGACCAAGCAAAACGCTTAAATATGAAGTAAAACTTCAGCAACATGCAAGACAAAATACTTGAAATGCGTACTCACCTGGGTGTCTTAAACTGACCAGATGGTCCAGCAGGAACAACCTTGACGTACAAATTTGACACTTCCAATCCTCGACGAGAGCTCTCTTCGAAGATGCTGGTTGATCGTCAAAAAAATGAAAAATGCACCTACAAAAGGCAAACACAAATCAAGCACATCAAGCAAGCCACCAAAATTTAACTCCAGCGCCTGTGTGAAAAACAATTGCTAGCAAGCAATCAACCCAATGCCCATACTAAAATTAAGCAACTGCTAAATTCCACAAATTAATGCAAAAGCAAACAATTAGTATTATTAGGCAGGACTTCTTCGCAGCTATTATTAGGTGATGAATGCAAACTGGATGAATCCGTTCCAAAAACTTAATAAGAAATATGGCTACTACCAGAATAATCACTGACAAAATGCTTCCATATCCAAACAAATCTTCAAAACGAACTTCGTCCGACTGCCAAAGTTGGTAACACTTTATCTGCAAACAGCTGATATAAAATAGTTAACCTTCCACTTCAACTTCTGTAAGATATTACAAATGAGCACTTCTATGCGATATTTACCATGCACCATTAGATAAAGCACGTAAAAATTAAGTTTGGTGTGTATTACTAATAAATTATTAAAAATACTGATAAAATTATTATATTTCCTGATACTGAGCGACTCTCAAAAACACCACCATACGCAATCGCTATCTCGAAGCTTGTCGTTTTCTCCGCGATGTCGCCAGTTCACTCTCTTTTACTCGTATACAGGGCAGGTCGTAAAATATTGCCAATGTAGTATTAAATTTTAAATGTAATGCTACATTGATCGAAAGACTGAAGAGCTGATTGAGGTTGATTAAAGCGCTCGTCAATTGTTCGATCAAGCAGATTGATCGACTAGGGCTTTCTTTACATTTAGCTCGGTCTAGGGCCTTGCACGTTCAAGTATCATAATGTTTGTCAATAACTCTCAGATCACCGATTGATCTTTAAACTCAGAACAATTACAAATAGCATCGCATTGCTGTTTCTCGTTGACAAAAATACAAATAATAGTATCAATCGAAAGAAATTTTTCCTCGCCTTTTTCATTTTAATAATTGAAGATGAAATTAATTTGGTTCTAAAAGTTTCAGTTTAAATAGGTGCAAAATTTACGCACTACATTTGCGATTTAACTGCTCAAACTTCTTAAAAGTTTGTTATAACTTTTAGTAAAATAACGAATTAAAGTTATATTTTGCCACAATGTGGAATGTAAATCATAACTTACAAGTTTTGCGTAAAATTTTACACAAAAACAACCAAATTTTAGTGTTCGCTTTCTTGTAAGCACGGTAAGGGTTGCTAATTTATTTGCTAATAAATTTCTTGTAGCTATTCTTTCAGAAATGAAAACACATGCTTAGTGTTAAGGGCCCTACACACACGATTATGCTTCGTTTTGTATCTGATTTACCTGACTGATCATTTACGTTAAAACTGAACGTGCGTACGTTTAATGACTTTTAGTGGAGAGCCAGAACAGAAAAAAAGCAAACCTTCAGAAAATCAAAGTAATACTGGGTGGATGACCTGCCTTATTTTATAATATCTACGTTAAAGTTAATTTAGCTTTCCTTATTTTTATGCTATTAGCTACTGATGTGGCTCTGGCACACCGGCGCCAAGCAAAGAGTAAATGTTGGCTCATGCGCAATACGCTTAGTAAAGCAGTCAACTTTTGCGAGTGTGTAAAGCGTAGCATGACCGTGTGTAGAGACCCTAATGGAATGTTATTCCATTATATACCGATTTTATACATGCGCTGTATAATAACCTACACAGAAAATAAAATTGAAGTTAACTTTTTCCTTGAAATCGTTATTCTGTGCGTTTTACGATTTTTAAAAATTTACATTCAAATATTTATCTTTGTTAGCTTGAACCTTTTTAATCTCCTTAAATCTAAGTAATACTTAAAAGATTAGTTCAAATTCGTGGCAGTTAATCATTATGTACATACATGTAATATGTAATGCGGAATAGGAAAATAGTTAAGCTTGTGCGCTTGCTGTTTCGAAAAATTAATTAATGTTTTCGAGTCACATAGAGGCAAAATTAATTACTGCAATCTTTTTAAAATAAAATTGCAGGATGATAATATTGGAAACTTCGTAGGATTGTATGCAATATGTATTTACTACCTTCCACTCCAATTCCAATTTTAACCAAGTTGCCATAAAATAATGTAAACAATTTTACTGAAACGCTTAGGAAGTTTTACATTTCTATTTGTTTTGGGTTAAATGAGAAAGTTGATAATAGGAAAATACGCGAATACCTTATAAATGTTTGGTGAAAAGGATTTAAAAAGTAACAAAACGTAGGTATAATTTTTTTTTATCAAAAACAACATCTTTAATTTATTAATCTGTTTTAGTTATTGGTTTCCTAAATGTAGTAACAACTGTGGCTAATCCTATAACAGCTGGAAATATTGGCAAAGCAGTAAGACTTCCTATTCCCATAAAATTACCAACTACTCCACTAATTAAAGGACACACCAATCCCGATAACGACAAAGCACTGGTGAAAGCTCCCATTATAACTCCTCTATCATTGTCCGTAGTTCTTGATGATAAAACTTCCATGATCACAGAATCCAATAGCACCTTTGAAATTAACTTTATCACTACCATTGCAATATAAAATTCCCAGGTATACGTAAAGCAAAGAATTGCCAGCGAAGCAGTCATACAAGAGAATCCTTGAAATAGTCGTCTATATCCGGTAACATCGTTTTTATAAAAAATATTATTGACACGACTTATCAATAAACTAAAAGTTACCATAACTATACTAATAAACGAAATTGTGTAACCGATATGAATTTGTTTAAAGGAATAGACAGTCGATAATGTGACCCCCATGTTCATAAAAACCATGTTAGTGGTAGCTTCGAGCAGAAATTTGTATGATAATATATCACCATACACCGACCAGTCGACGGCTTTAAAACTCTCGAAAATTTTTTTGAAGCCACTAGAAGATTCTTTTTTTTTTTCTTCATTTTCTTCATTTGGTTGTTTCTGTGTGTCCTTGGGCGTATGTTTTTCTTCTACAAAAACATTCACGATTCCTAAAAGCATGGTTTAATTAACTAACCAATCATGGTTCGCTCATAATCATACTTACCAATTGTTAAAATATTCATAACACACAAAAAGATGCTGATGTATACAAAGTTTTGCAATTTTTCGTATAAAATTCCACCAAATAAAGGTCCAAACATGAATGCTAATCCACCTAGGGCACCCATCTTGTTAACGCAGTTGGATACATCGTTTGCAGGTACATTATCGGCAATTATAGTTCTTAAAACTGTGTCAGTGTGATGCGAAGCACCTGATGTAAAAAAAATAAAATACTAATTAAACTCTCATTCTTGAAAATAGAACTTACCGAACAGAATTCTAGAGATGGTAAATGTAAGCAAAGATGGAATTATTAACAGAGAGTTACTTAGAAGCACAAACAACAAAGTTATTATTAATACTGGTTTTCTTCCACGACTATCACTCCAACTGCCCTAAAAATCAACAAAATATTTAGGAAGAATTTAATACATCGGATTCTATTGTTAATGGCAAGGTAATTTAAAAAAATGTGTGGTCGAAGGATGATCAGTAACCCCAAGACTTAAGATCGATAAACAAAACTTATCTGGTTTTCTAGTGTCCGTTGAGCTTTAACGTAATATAAAAAATGTTGTGTAACATTCATTTTGATTTTACACTAAAATAATGCGTAATAAAAAAAAATTAAATACTGCGAATAATAACGTAAAACGAAAATTTTTTAATTGGGTATCGTTTTGTTTTTTATACTCCTAAATTATTATTAAGCGTACCTGTCAAATAGCTGTGCTTAAAATATGTTCAACAAACTAAATTATGAAGTTGTAATGGTAATTTATTTTAATATAATTCACAAAAAGTTCAGCATGCATACATAATTAAATTTGGCCCATCTTTATTTATCGTTATCGACTTTGTAGAGCCAAACAAACTTCAAAAATAACAAAACAGCTTCAATTTTGTTATCGTTACTTTGTTACCTACCAATCCAACAAATGTTTTGCAAAAAATAGTAACACTTCATTATTTTTATTGCTTTATTTTAATTTTATTATTTTTCATATTCATTTTCGTGTATGAGGCGTGAAGATGACATTCCAATATTTTAACGCATAACTACCTTAATTTGTCGGTTAGTTATTATTGGCGGAAGCGAAAACTAGGTTCATAACGTGCTTACAAAGTTGTCAAAAAGTAAAAAAACAGTTTGATTTTCTTTCTCACTCCTTCTCTTCTACGTAGAAATTTTTAGTGAAATAGGTCTCAAAAAATTAAATTTTGTTTGAGTTTCAATTCTCATCGTTTGAGGCTCAACCGTCGCAAAGTTATTAGCAAAACTTCGAAAGTTATAGGTTTCTGAAATTATCAAAAAGCAACATTACAAAACTTGCTGATCTCCCCGCTTCCGAAGATCAACAAAGATGTCCAGAAATATATTAAATGCGGAAAAACCGGTTCAGAGTTCTAAAGTTGAAGAAAATGTTTCAATGTGGCTTATTAGTAATTTATTAATTGTATGACATGGAAAACTTTAATAATAAAAATTTAGAAATCTTTGCTAATGACGTGCCCAAAACAACAAGGTCCTGGTTCAAAAGAAGTCAAACTACAGCACCGATCAAATTAAACCCTTAATTCTCGTTAAATTTAGGTGATTGAAGTGTTTTATGGAATTTTGAAATAGTTGAAGAGTAGTGGTAGCTTTCAAAGATCTAATTTTTCAAAAAAAACAGACTCCGACTTCAAACTTCTTTTTTCCTTGCACAACCACCGTTCTTGTAGAATGCACGCAAAAACGAGTTTCACCCCTCAAAGATCTTCTTCTTCAAGTGCCTATCTAAATCCAGATGTTAGCGATCTTCCTGGCTAAGCCAAGAAGACTTTACTAGAGAAATGTTAATGGAGTGGTTTCCCGTTGCCTTCCCCCATAGTCCACAGATCGTCTTTGGACTTTTTAGATCACAGCACCGCGTGATCACAGTTTTTAGAACCGCGGTGCCCCGCTCTCTAGTCTATTCGTGTTTGATTTACGTCAGACTGCTGGTCTCAAAGATCTACCTTTTTCCTTAACCCACTTGCCTGGGGGTATTTTTATAAAAACCATCATAGCACGAGGAGAATCCACGCGAAAAAGTAATAATCGTTCGTTAAATTTAAGCATATCCCTTTCCCGAAGTAATTTTAATCCTCAAAAGCAGAATTGATTTGCAACATTGCGTGCGAGTTACTGAGGAAATTGTCATTGGCGCGGCTATTTTGCATAAGCGCACACGGACAGAGCACAAAATGCCTGAATTCACCAATCTCTAGCGACTTTGCTTGAAATTTTCTATGAAAATCGTGCTTTTTAAATTCGATTTTTGAAAAAACTACTGACTTTAAGGCACTCGTGCTTATCTAATTCTTTTATTTAATATTTTCTTTTGCAGAATTCATCGAGGTTTCAATCGTAAAATTGGTATTTTAGGATCGTACTTTCTTACCTACAACCCAAAACTGCATTGATGAGTAGAAATGCATGTAAAATATAAGTAGGTAAATCAGTGGTTCTCAAAGGGTTAAAAATGTTGTTCAATATTGGGCAAGGAAGAGAAAGATATTTTTCGCAATGTAGACAAAAAGATTATAAAACCAACATTACTTAGTTTCCTGTAACAAAAAATAATATTTAAATTTTAATATCCCCACGTTGGTCGTGTCGATGGAGTTAGAAAAGAAAAGGTCAAAAGTCGCTTCTTGTAATAGCAGATTTGTTCTTTAATATTTTTCTGTTGTTGAATTCTTAGAATGGTAAAATTTGTGTTAGTTTAACGACGTTTTTTATTGCATAAATAAATATTTAACATCTAAATACATCACTGGTTTGTGAGGGGGAGGGCAGAGCAAAAATTAAACCGATTGCAACAGACAGTTGGTATTACCAGTAGACAGGGATTTTTTCGTAGCCCAGAATAAAAATTAAAAAAAATTTACTATACAGAATGATAGAAAACGGTTCATAAAGCAATAATAAATTAAAAATTTTGCGAATTTAGATGATGATCCATTTTACATGAAATTACATTTAACGACATTAGATTAGATGTAACAATAAAGTTAAGTCTGCTCACCTCTACTAAAATGTGTAACATTTCCAATATTAAATCAATTTTTTTGCGATTTTTAATAACAAAAATTTGGTTCCCAATACTAACCTGAGTACGTAAGTAGATTTTTTTTCCAGTAAATTTAAGCCCATTGTGGTATGTCTCTTTTTTTGTATTGTTGCTCAAAAGTTATTATTGAATGATTAAGATTTCTTATCTTGTAGATGTCTTTGTTGTTATCTTTTGGTTCCAGTTCCACTAGAAAAAGATGTAGTGGGACTTTGGTTGAATTTTGCATATTTGTTATCCTTAAAACTTTATGGTTGTGGGCTTCAATTTCCTGTTTTAAATCATTTATGTCGGCACTTGCATGTATACCTCGTAAAACCACCTTGAAACTTCTGTCTTTTTTTTGTTGGTAAGTATGAAATTCGGTGTTTTTTGCTTTTAAGGCTTCAGTGACAGGTATGTATTTCTCCAAAGTACCTAGTTGTATTTTAACTTGGTTATTATATAAGATTTTTAAGGTGTAGTTATCTTTAGCTTCGACGTCCAACAATTTATACAGAGGACCTATATTTTCCACTCCACTAACAAATATTGGTGGTGCTTTTTCAACTTTTTTATAGACATTGCCTGCTTCATTGATTTTAGATTCAACTTTCTCTTCTCCTAACAAATCAAATCTATTTGAGGTACTCACCGGCTGACTCAGCCAGTAATCTTTCATAAATGTTTGACGTTTAGCTTTATTGAGCACTTCCGGGCTGTTTCTTATTCGTTTTCTATTGTGGTATGTAACACTTTCCCACTCCTTTTGTAGTGGTTTTAAACTTAAACTTAGTGGTTCAATAATTTCGTCTGTTTGCTGTAGCACAAAATTAGAATTAGTTTGGGGTGTAAGTTCATTTGCCTTGTCATTATCGATGTTTGTGGAAATTTTGTTTGAGGTTATGTTTCCTCCTCCGCATTTGTGACAACTCCATTGATCGCCTTTTCCGTCCCTATTCAATTCACTCAATTGATTCAGTGACATCTCAATACACTTTATATGATAATGTGATCCACATTTCATTTTACATTGGATACAATCTTCATATCGCGTAATAGTATTCTCACATACACCACACAACATTATGCAGGTACGCCAACTACAAATTCAGATGTCAGGCATATGGACATACCAAAAACTTTTGCAATAAAACCCCTAATTGTGTTAAGTGCCTCCAAAAACATTTCGCTAAAGATTGCCCAAGAAAAGAAAAAGGTCCAGGTGTCAAGTGTTGTAACTGCGGTGGGGACCACCCAGCAAATTACAAGGGTTGTGAAATACGTAAGCAATTGTTACAAAAAATGTATCCTGCACTTAGAAATAAACAATTAACAAATAACCAACAGTATAATTATTCGAAAGTAACGGTAGGAAAAACATACGCGCAACAAGTGAAAGGAAACCAACAACCTGGAAATTTCCAACAACAACAATCAAGTGATGCACAGCAACAACCTAATAATGACTATCAACAACATGAAAATATACACCCCCAACAACTACTACAGCCTAACAGTGGCCTAGAAAATATGCTGACACAACTAATGAGCAAAATGGATACCATATTAAATCTACTTACAGCCCTCATCACAAAAATGCCATAACATTCACCACACTAAAAATTGCAGTGTGGAACGCCAACGGTCTAGCACAAAGAGTGCCAGAACTTAAAACATTTCTAACCAACCTAAACATAGATGTAATGATGATTTCAGAAACTCACTTTACAAAGAAAAGTTATCTAAAAATTCCGGGGTATAACATCTATAGCACACAGCGCCCGGACGGTGCTGCTTATGGGGGCACTGCAATCATAATTAAATCATCAATCAAACACAGCGAACAAGAACAATTCCAACAAGAATACCTACAAGCTACAAGCATCAATGTAGAAGACTGTATTGGACCAATGACGCTAACAGCTATCTATTGCCCACCAAAATATGCAATTAAACAAGAGCAATTCACGCAATTCTTTAAAACACTCGGAAACAGATTTATTGCAGGGGGTGATTATAACGCTAAACATCCATGGTGGGGCTCCAGATCATATAACCCCACACCAAAGGGTAGACAACTATACCTAGCACTGAAAAAAGACAATCTTCAAACGGTGTCAACTGGAGAGCCTACTTATTGGCCTGCAGATCGAAGAAAAACTCCTGATCTGATTGATTTCTGTGTAACCAAAGGAATAATTCCGAGTAACATAAAAGCCGAATCTTGTTTGGACCTGTCTTCTGATCACTCCCCTATAATAGTTACTGTTAGCTTATCAATAATAGAAAAACAAACACCACCATCACTTTGTAACAAGAGAACAGACTGGAATGAATACAGAAATATCTTGAACAAGGAAATCAACTGTAAAGTACCATTAAAAACTGAAGAAGAACTCGAAGCAGCAGTAGAAAATCTTAATATAAAAATACAGGAAGCTGCATGGAAGGCCACACCAAAGTACAAAAACACAAGAAAAATTCCGACTTGCACTACTACTGTTAAGGCTGCAATCACAAAAAAAAGACAACTGCGAAAGACGTGGCAAACAACAAGATCTCCTCACGACAAGGCTAAATTAAACAAAGCCATTAAACAACTAAAGGATCTAATAAATGAAGAAAAAAATTCAGCTATTCAACAACACCTAGAAAATTTAACTGCAACGGAAGCCACTGAATATTCCTTATGGAAAGCGACAAAAAGGATAAAACAACCACAAACTCACAATCCACCAATCAGATTGGAAAATGGAAAATGGGCCAAAACTGATGAAAAAAAGGCAGAAATATTTGCAGAACACCTTAAAAAAGTTTTCCAACCTTTTCCATCTGAAATAAGTATTGAAGAGGAAAGTAAAATCACCGAATTCTTAGAAGCTCCGCACCAAATGGATCTTCCTATGAAAAACATCAAGACAAAAGAAGTAAAAAATATTATACAAAAAGAAATTAACCACAAAAAATCACCAGGTTACGACTTAATAACTGGAAGAATGTTGAAAGAGCTACCAATGGAAACAATAAAATTAATTACAATATTGTTTAATGCTTCACTAAGACTGAACTACTTTCCACTACAATGGAAAGTAGCACAAATTATTATGATAACAAAGCCGGGAAAAAACCCAGAAGAAGTTACCTCCTACAGACCGATAAGCCTGCTTCCTGTGCTATCAAAGGTGTTTGAAAAACTATTGGCAAAACGATTAAAGAAAATCCTGAAGAAAAAAAACCTTCTGCCTGACCATCAATTTGGATTTAGAGAAAAACACTCAACGATAGAGCAAGTTCATAGGCTGGTTAAAAAAATAAGTACTGACCTAGAAGAAGGAAGATACTGCTCAGCGGTGTTCATGGATATATCGCAAGCTTTTGATAAAGTCTGGCATCCGGGACTACTATATAAACTAAAAAAGTTACTCCCCTATGACTTATACCAACTAATTAAATCTTACTTAAGCAACAGACATTTTCTTGTAAGATATCAAGAAGCTTATACAGGAATATACCCAATAGAAGCTGGAGTACCACAAGGTAGCGTCTTGGGACCGATTCTATACCTTCTGTTTACTTCAGATATACCAATAATGGAGCAAAACACAACAGCTACATTTGCAGATGATACGGGCATCATGTCATCACACACCAATCCCAAAATTGCGTCTGAGTTATCACAAATAAATTTACAAAAAATCGAAAAATGGTTAAAGACTTGGAGAATAAAAGCAAACGAAACCAAATCTATGCACATTACGTTTACATTGCGGAGAGAGACGTGTCCCCCAGTAACCTTAAATGGCAAGCAGGTTCCGCAAACAGAAGTTGTTAAGTATCTGGGTATGCACCTGGACCGACGCTTAACTTGGAGAACCCACATATGGACTAAAAGAAAACAACTAAATATACAAATCCGAAAGATGTACTGGATTATGGGTAAAGAATCCAGACTTTCCCTCGAGAATAAGTTGTTAATATACAAAACTATGATCAAACCCATCTGGACATACGGTATACAACTGTGGGGTACCGCATCCAACTCCAACATAGAAATACTTGAAAGATTCCAAGCAAAAGTACTCAGAAATATAGTTAACGCACCATGGTTCGTTACTAATGAGATCATAAGAAAGGATCTTAACATACCTATGGTGAAAGAAGAAATAGTCGCTTATAGTATTAAATATAAAAACCGAATCAGCGAACATCCAAATCAATTGGCAGCGAACCTGATGGAAGATCAACCAAACAAAAGAAGATTAAAACGTTTCAATCCTCAAGACCTAACAAACAGATTTTAAGATGTGCAGCAGATAATTACCCTACACAAAATTTAATTCTTGTGAATTAATGATGTAAATGTAAAAACCACTGGGTTTCTACGTAATTATGCTATTTTGAATTGTCAACACATTTACTTATTGTTGTAAGACAGATTGTAAATATTCTGGGAAAAAAAAAAAAAAAAAAAAAAAAAAAAAAAAAAATTTAAGCCCAAAAATACTTCGAAACGGTTTCAATTCATTTAACTCTCGATTCTCTTTTTTAACAGATTTATAATAAAAAAAAATTGGTTTGTAACACTAACGTAACTACGACTAGTAGATCTCTCTGTTTTTTGGCTTTAATCCAAAAATACCTCTAAATTGTGATTTT
Organism: Rhagonycha fulva; assembly: GCA_905340355.1. NCBI lineage: Eukaryota > Metazoa > Arthropoda > Insecta > Coleoptera > Cantharidae > Rhagonycha > Rhagonycha fulva. The sequence goes on from HG996559.1 coordinate 11,751,530, forward strand.
AAGCCGACGTTAGTGCTACCATGGTGCAAGTGCTATTGCTGCTCTTGTGTTCGTTCGCCATAGCATAACATAGCAGCTTATCGTTTATAGAGTTTGTTGGAGGCAAACATTATCTTTTTCAACATCTTAGAACATTGCAGGGATGATTATTGAGTATACGTCAGCATGCGTAGAGTCTCAGCATCGCAATAAAGTGAAGTGTGGCAACCTCCAATAACGCAGCGTCGGAGTGCATCGGACAAAAAAGGCAAAAGTGACGTACGGCACAAAGAAGGCTAATAAGGCACCCTGTATAATTCAGAAAAATTACTTCTACCGTATATGCTCGGTGCAACTCAGCTCATCTGTGACCATGGAGGCAAAAATGTGAGGCATTTTAGGTTATTAATACCAGAGAAAAAGCCCCCAATTTTAGCTGAAAGAAATTAATTTGTTACTGCTATTAACTTTTCGACTGTGAGGGAGAAATAACTACGTCTCTGCGAAGCAAATAAAATAATGAAAGCAATACGGTCGTTTTTTGAACAGAAATTCGATAAAACCTAGCTAGAGTGCAAATACCAACAAAAGAATGCACCTATAACGTCGAGTTTTGCACAGAAATTCTAAACATTTCTCAGATTAAAGAAAAACCGATAAGTAGAGTCATGATTGCAGTTCCCTGAGGACTTTTTTTTAACTTTTACATTAAAAAAATTTCAGTTTTTTTTTCCAGATACTAATAGTTATTGTGTTGGAAAATTAATCAATTTGTGAGCTAAGATATGCATTAGTTTGGAAATAAAAATATATTAGATAGATAAAGATAGATTATGGATCTATTTCTAACTTTCTCAAAGTCTAGAAGTGTGGAAAAATCCTTTAAATTCGATGTTACAGAGCTATTTTCATGATTTATTGTAACTAAAAGTTTAGTCTAAGGTGCAAACGGCAGTTATTTGCTGTAAGACTTACTCCAAATATGATGATAAGAATGAAGAATTGCAAAGTCAATTTGCTTGTAGAAAATTCATCTAATAAGTACCTACTCGTATTTTAAGTATTACTATTACCATTTTATTACGGATTTTTGCGGAAATGAAACTCTGATAATCGATACAGTTTATATGCTAACTTTTTAAAATTTATGTTGCTGATAACCTCAAAAGGGGTCAAGTTTGTTGCTTATCAAATTTCATCAGAGTTTGACCAACTTTTATTGCTTCGAAATTCCACATCAGGCGTTCAGTATAGTTTGAGATACACACATCACATCAAATTAATCCAGAAATTGATAGCTGAATAATCACAAATGTGCGCTGAATTGTTAATTACACAGGAAACGATGTGCTAGAGTTGAAAACCGGTAATAAAGGTACCTATATGCACACAGTAATTAAAACTTTTAAGCCAGTCGATAAGACTATTATGTAGAGAGATGCGATATTTACCGACTTGAGTTTTAAACAAATTTAGTGAATTTGCATAGACTTGTTTCAATACTACATAGAATTATGTAATCCTTATTTAAATTTTACTTTGTCTTATTTATTTGTCCTTTTAAACAATACTTTGGTGAAAATTAGCAATATTTTGGTTTACTTACAACAATGGGACTACCAATTAATTGTGCTGCAGATGTTAAAGATGCTATGATACCAACCCACAAAAGATTACCGCCTATGGAAATGATTCGAGTGTTCATTAATGGCAAAAGCATACTTAAACCTAGCAGGTCCTTAAAAATAAATAAATTTTGTTTACTGTTACAATAAATTTCCTAAAAATCAGTTACTTACCACGAAGTTCAAGACGTATATATGCGTTAAAGACATTTTACTAGTTTGGTTATTTTTTGTGTGATTTAATAATTACGTTAGTTAGTACGTAGTATATAATATTATATACTTACTATACAATAGGTACTATATATATCATACTTATAGTAGATAATCAAAAATGTTATCACTTTATGTTATCTCTAACACCATGATAATGCTTATCATTCATTATAGGAAACAAAGTGACACTTTTATGCATTTCTAATAGATCTACTAATTTTGTACCACCACTACACGTAACATTATATAATTAGATGTTACGTAGTATCCACTACTAAATTTTACAAGGTTTACCGAGACCGTGTACCGTGTAATTAATTTGTTATTAATCCAGTTATAACTAAATTACGCCAGAAGCATGTTATCTCAATGACATGATATTTTAAAATTTAGTATACCTATCATTGCTAAAAGGGTTCTTTTTAAATGACATTTCTAATCACGAAAACACTTAAGACCTTCATTATACATTTTAGTGGTAGTTACGTTCAATTTGCATCCAACTAGTGCAAATATTTACTGCTCTATTGCAGAAAATGTTGCTCCAGCGTTTGCACGACATAAAGCAGCTTAATGGATTTTTTTATCTTCATTGTTTAAATAGATACAAATTTTGAAAACGTAAAAATTCACATAAATATTGAGCAACCCAATATTATATGGTCAATGATTTTGTAATTTATTAAGAAAAATGGCAATAGTGTCATTCCATATTTCTTTAATATTGGAGCTCTTCAATTCGATAGTAATACGGAAATATTAAAACTTGAAGATATATCGATTCTATTTCATTGAATGACAAAAGTGACACTATTGTGTTATCAATCAATGAAACGGCCGAACTGTTAAACCGTGAATATAATGGTAATTCTGATTGATGAATATTAGCGTCATCTTTCATCTATAATATGACAAAGAGTGCAAACAAGTCAGACTTAACAGTTCAAGAACAAAATTAGTTTGCTAGTACAAGTTCATAATATTTAAAATTATCATCATGTAAAATTTGCTGATATTTTAAAATGGTAAAAAATTCTGTTTAAATTTTCCTCCGTTTCCTGACTTCCTGATGAATTGCGTTTCGAGTGGTCATTTAAAACCGTAATGGTGTAACCGCTTAAATACCTAAACTCGTCCTGCAGCATTTCTAACCATCATTCGTTGAATCCTCATACGTCGAAGTAAACCAAAATGTCATTATCGAGTCATTAAAAGAAATTAAAACGGATTAGACTTACTAATATACATTGATGGTTAGAATTTATATAATTTATATTTCGTAAACATAGAAATATTGTTCTAAAATTGATAATAATTGGTTTATGTGAACTAATTTTTTTTATTAATTATGCAGCATAGGCCGTACTTCGTCCAGATCCCCAAAGTATTTATCATTATTTGATATGATACTGTAGTAATGTGCATCATGAAGTGAACTTGATGCTTTTACGTATGGTAACGATCACTCATCTTTGGGATCTTTTATTAATTAAACTTTTTCTGTTTCTCCTTTTAATACAAAACTACGACTTGTTATTACCAATCATGTCAAGTTCACTTGAAGCTGTCATTGACAAAAACGACCAATCACATTATATATTTGAAGGTCGGCCTAGCAAGCTACTTACCAAGTGGAAATCAATTATGCTTACTAGTACAGTCATTTGGTAGTTTTACCTGGAAAGTTTTGAGGGAGTTTTGAAAATTGGTATTTTTATAGATTTTGAGGTGTTCTTTTCAAATTTTTTACTTTGCCACCTTATATCTTTGCCGCTCGCGCCGCCATATTGAAAGAATGGCGTCCAAAAACAGTTTTTTACCAATATCTCTTTTCCTACTTATTTTACGGTAAAAATAGTTATATAATAAATTAAACTAGAGAAAATTTCCTATAATTTATGTCTTAACTTTTTTTTGGTAAAATAAATAGTTTTAGCGTACGAGCGCCGCAAAGTCTACCCCAACATGCATTTTGGCAAAAAAACTCATTTTTACACTGCCTATTAAGTAAAATAGCTCGTTTTTTTGTGGTATCTTTAGTAGGCTTAATCTATATTATATAAATTATATCAAAAAGTAAGATTTAAAAAAATGAAGAAAAAATAAAATTTAAGAAAAAAATTAAAAAATAAAATTTAGCGTTTCCAGCTTCACATTACACCACTTCTAAACATTGTATTTGTGCAAGCTTAATCTATATTATATCTTCTTCTTCTACTTTGAATTAGGATTTTTTTCTGTTGGTCTTGCCTTATTCAACCGACGAAGAAAACCAGCTTTGGGCCCATCTCTTGGGCGGTCGTCCCGGTAGTCTTTTGCTCTTCGGTAGTCCATCTTTACAAATTCTTGCCAGTCTTTCGCTGTCCATTCGTTCTACATGGCTATTCCACTCTCTCTTCCTGATCTGACTCCACTTGACAACGTCTTGAACTTGGCATTATTCGTTTTTGTGATCTTATTTCCAGCCATTGTCGTCATTGTTGATCCGTCCGGTATCCGAAGCAATGTTGTATTTCTATGAGCATATAATTCGTTCACTCCAAGCAGGTTGCTGGCCTCACTCGGAGAGGATTATTTTTCGACCTTTTCTGGTCTAGATTTTCTGTTGGGGTTTTCTCCCCTAGCCGATGTGTTTCGGTTTTTAGTTTAAAAAATTATTAAAAAACAATAAAATTTTAAATAAACAAAAAAAATTTAACGCATTCTCCTTCGTTTCACTATCTTTGATAGAATAGGTTTTGCCAGTTTATCCTCTTCAGTACCAAGATAAACGTTACAAATAAAAATTTATTCCATATTATCTGCAATAGGATTATCAGTTTTGCTGTAATCTTCAAGAATAGTCTCCGTTTCTTCTTCTTCATCACTATCGTGTAGTAGAACTTGCGAATTATTACAGATACCATTGCAATTCGTGCAAATAATGGAGCACTTTAATTCAGCCTTTTTGCATCCACAGGCTCTCCGACATCCCTTTTTCTATTTGCAAGAAGTAAGTTTTAACAAGGTTTCCGGAGCTGGGGGCTCGAGTGTGGTCATAGGAATTAGCCTATTCTTGCTTTTCTTCCATCCCCATCGTTCTGCATTTTGTTCAACACCATACCACTGCTGAACCTGGTAATAGGATCTGTACGAGTGTGCTGCTGCTTCTGTCGGTGGTAGTGGTACAATATTAATTTTATTTTTATATGCTGACTTTGTGAAGTATGTATATCTATAATTGTTTAACGACATACTTTTTACGTCATTGAAACCATATAATGCAAGAAGAAAGTGTTCTCCAGCTTCAACAACGCTCTCTGGGATAGCATTTTGGTTTTTGAATACCCGGACAAGCTTGTTTAAATCCGGGTTTGTCAGAGTACCTTTGTACATTTTATTTTTCCTTGATTTGTAGCTTCTGTAGCTTGCTTGACCATGAAGTTTGCAGCTTCAAATTTTTTCTTCAACATTCCAATGATGCGGTTCTTGTTTACTTGACAACTAATTATTAAATATTATCAACCCAGAGAAACTGACAATTTGAACTCAGTTTGCTACATTTGCAGTTGAGCGTGCTAACCACCTGACTATGATCCTTGCCTAAAATTGTCAATTGACTCGTTGTCAAGGTATAAAATACAAATAATGATTCAGTGCACTATAAATATTTTTAATTTCGGTAATAGCGTCCATATTAAAATTAATATTTGGTTTTTCTTTTTTTGTGGGTATATTGGACTTTTTAATAAAAATTTATATGTAGGTAGGTACGTAAATTTAATTAAAATCGCCGGAAATGTAAATAATTTTTTTATTTCGAGGAAATAAATCTCCTCAAAACGTAAATTATTAAAAAAGAATTTTAAAAAAGTCCAATATACCCACAAAAAAAGAAAAACCAAAAAATAAATATTTTTAGTTTCAAAAGTGTCTAATACATTTTTGGTTTGTCTAAAAAAATTGTGATATAGAAAAAAAAATACTTATACGTACAAGCAATAAATAGAGCATTTTATGCAACTAAAAAATTATTAGAAATAGGAACATAAGTAGAAAGCAAAATTGAGAGTCTAAATAAAACCCTGATATGTCCGATCTTAACGTTTGCAGCAGAAGTTCTTTGCCTGATAGTGATGGAAAAGAAAAAACTAAGAATCATCAAGAGGAAAGTGACAAGAACTATTGTGGGCCCATAAAGAATCAATAATGGCAAGCAAAAAGTAGAAAAAAAATAAAAAATATCAGAAATATTAAAGAATGAGAACATTGTTAAATTCATCAAATCGAAGCTACTAAAATGGGCCGGCCATATAATCCGAAAAGGAAGGAATGAGTGAATAAGATTCATTATAAAGTAGAAGCCAAATAAGAGAAGAAGCAAAAGGAGACTCACAGTAAGATGGTGAGATGTTTAATGAGAGATATAAACAAAATGGAAGTTAGTATTTGGTGAGTAAAGTGAATAGGAAGATATGGAAAGAAATTGTGAATCAAGCTAAAGCACAAAAAAAATTATAGAAAAAGAGGTATCAGTAAAGTATAGTAATTCAATTAAAAATGCGATATTATAATATTAGATACCGTCATGATTTTAAAATAATGATGAAAAAAATGACTGTTGATATAATATTATATAATTAAATTTTAGAAAAATATAAGCAAAATAAGAAGTTTTACTTTGTCTGCCGCTACGGTGGAGAGCAAAAGACTTTGTCTGCCACCCGGCTAACAACTTAAAACCATCAATGAAATTTTTTGTAGAAATATTATAATATTATTAAAAAAAAGATAAAATCATGCAATTTAATTATTATTTCTTAGTAATAAACATACCAAGTTATTTTAAATTTTTACTTATTTCAACCACATACTTTTTGTTGAAACACAAAATTTTATATTTCCGCCGATTTTAATTTTTTACGTACTACCTACATATAAATTTTTAAATTAAAAGTATAATTTAGTTGAAATAATATTTTTTTCCGTCGATACGTAAGAAAAACTCGTATTTAATTTCATGTCAAATTTGATCAGAATTATCTTACCCGACTCGAAAAAGACATGATCTAAAATGAAATTCAATTTGAACTAAACAAACAAACCCTAAAGAATTGGAATATTTAAGATGTTTTCCACGTTTAGTTTTTGTATTACTTTCACTAGTTTTAACTTTTAATTTATCTTTCTGCTTAGTTTGCAAATTTTGCTGGAAGGAATTTATGTTGTCAATAGTGGAAGTGTTAAGTAATTTTTAAAAGTATGCTAACAAACTAATAGCAAAAACAAATTGAAAAAAATAATAGGTACATGAAGCGTGTTTATTGTACAGGAAATTCAAACAGCCTTAAATTTGATTCTAAATGTACATAAATCAGCTTTATTAATATTTAATAAGATCAAAAAATGAAATTTGATAAATTGTTATTTACTAATTAGTAAATATTTAAGGGCGATTATAAACAAAATCTTGGTGTTGCTGGATGCATAACAAATTTAGAAAAAAACACAAACTTCTCTAATATAAAATAATTAAAATCGAATATAGCCTTAAGGAAGACTTCGATGCTAATCAAAGAAAATAAACTTAAAAATATCAAATGACATAAAATTCTAAATGTTGTTAAGATTCAATTCTAACTTCACTAATTAGTCAGTTGTAAAAATTATTTAGCAAAGTTCATTAACACCAATTATTTCCAGGTAGCTTTTGGGGAAATTGTGATCACTATTACTGTTAGTGTTCAGGATTATTATTTCTAATATTACTACGAGAACTAATACAACAACCACTAATCTTAAGTAAGAGGGAGAAGACTGTCATCGATTAGACATGTCATAACAGCCGGGCCATCTATAGAAATAAAAAATATTTATGAATCCCAACCAATTAAAAAAAAATTCTTTAGTAGTGCACCAAACTTTTACAGTGAAGTTTGTCACAACGCCATTTGATCCTTTTAGAACAAAGAATAGGTAGCTAACCTTGGTAGCTAACTTTTAACCCACAGTTCGAAAAGTCCTGGGTCACGCTCTGGGCGTTTTGTGGGTCCTAGAAGGTATCTAGTGTATTTACCACAACAAACTTTGTAACATTTTTAGTGACACTATCCGCAAAAAATGAAAATTGGGCGCCAGTTGATAATAAGAAACCACGAATGAAAACTTATCACCAACAAAATAGATTTTATAGTGATCAGCCAAAAGATGCAAAATTACTTACGTGGATTCGAGAAGATCTTCCAGCCTCGAAAGTAACTATGATTGCATACTTTCAGGAGCAAAGTATTCTTAAAAATCCAAATTAATAGATAATATTACCCGTAAGCATATAGGGTGTTACAGTAGGCCTAGACAGCGGTTAAAATATAACATAGAGTGTAAACTAGGAAGTAATCTCAGGATTGGTAGTGATTGTAAAAAGATTTTCAAGTGACGTCCCCATTGAACTTCAAAACATGAAGTTTTGTCGTTCTTTCTTTAAAAACTTGACAACAAACTTTAAACGTTGATTCCATCGAAACTACTGATTTTTGGCAAGACATCATACCCACACCTGCATTTTAAATTTTATACGTAAAAAATATACCAAGTTGCAAAGTTTTGAATATCATGGCTGATTATTATCTACAACATGGATATTTACGAGATAATTAACAGCTATCGTTTTAGTGTGTGCTATATCTGCAGAAACGATTTTAAATTTAAAGTGACTGAATTTGCGCTATTTATCTGACAAGGAGACGCTACAATCAATATATCGGCAAGTGAGATCCCTTTGGCGGTTTGTCTAATGCACTTTAGTTTTTGTAAATAGACTTTGTAATTTAACCATAGGTCAGCGATTAACAACCTGTGGAGCGTGATAATACTAATTAGGGGACGCAAGCGGATCGATGTTGCCAAATATCAGTAAATTTACCTATTCTTAGTAATTTTTAAGGTTTATAATTAAGGTCATAGCCACAGACGTGGAATGACGTGACCGCCGGTTGAGTACAAAGCGGAAATTCTAGGTTTAAATCGTGGACTATACAGAATTCCTTAGCTCAACTTTTTAGGTGACATCCACACGCTGTGGTGAAATTAATAATAGAGGTATTCACACTGACGTGTATATACCCTTGTATTTTTACACCGTTGTAATTATTCTAGTAGCGCCAAATAAAGTTGTGTATTACTAGACGTTGCTAGGATATTACAACAGTGTATAAATACAACACCAATACACGAGCCAGTGTGAATACTCCAATTTTTACTGTATACATTGTTATTGTAATAGAGGAAAAGGCCAAAATTATGATTGAAAATTAGGTTGCAAATGTAGAAAAGTTTAGAAACGCTGCCATAAGTTAAATGTTATACGAAACTTTTCAGATTTTTGATTTTTTAGAATTCAGTTTGAGAATGGAGTACCTGATTTAAATTTTGCTAATTGTAAAGTTTGCATTTTTTATAACTAATTTCTTTTAAAATAAAAATTAAAAGAATAACAAAGGTTTCTTATCTTCAATGATTTTTACGCTTCAATGTCACTTGACAAGACTTTTATGCGGGTAAGTTGATAAAACTGAAAGTGCGGTTTGGTAAAAAAAACTTTAATAAATGTTAAGAGGACTCTTCATAACGCTGAGTATGTGAATGCATTAATCTGTAATTAATCAGTACCTATAATTAACATTTGTGAGGGGTCACCATAAATTTTTGCTCTCATAGGTTACAGCTTTTACATGAATAAAATCGCTATTACAAAAAAATTTATTTGTTCATTATAAGTGCAGCTAATTGACATAAATTTGTTCTAATATTAACCTTTTTGAAAGATCATTTGGATTATAATAAAAATAAAATCTTATTTCAATATCAGTTTTCCTTTTTAAAGTTTCTCCTCTTCAGATTTAATTTTACGTGTTGGTTTCTGTGCATCTGAAAAAATTTAAATTTAAATACACCTAAAAATAACAAATTTTGTAACCTACAATTTGTTTTTATCATAATAGTTTTTGTTATGGAGACAAAGGGATATTCGAATACAAGTGCCCAGCCGAATCCTAACAAAAATGTAAGGATAAGATCGGTAAGAAGATCATCAATCTAAAAGTAAAAATAAGTTGCTAGCTTAAAGAAAAGTAAATCAGTTCTTACAGTACTCCAAATAGTAAACGCAATTGCAATTCGTGATTGACCTGACACAATAATCATTAAGGAAAAGCAAACAATGTAAGTACTATAAGATATCCTCGATAGGACCCGAAACATGGCTGACGATAGCAATGAATTTACTGGTTCTAAAAAAAAATGAAGAATATTAAATTAAAGTCGTTATTAAAATGTAAACTTTAAACCCTTAATGCCTACTTGCGCAACAGGTGCTTGTATGTTCTTGGATCCTGTATAAGTTTTTAGTTATTTTTTTGTATGTTCTTTATGTGAAATTTTAAATTTTCGTAAGCAGCGAAATATTTAATACAAAGGATATTGATATTAATGATGATATTTTGCATGACACCTCTGATCGATGACGATGATGATTGACGATTATTACGTCAATCGTCATGTTGATGTTATTTTCATATTAATAAAAAAATTGATGAAGACCACTCTTTCATGATTTCTTACCATATGCATATCCATGCACGAAGGCAAATATCAGCCAACAAATTGCTATACTCCAGAATGGCCTGATAAATGCGATGTGAAGTGCATGTAGTTGCCAGTCATAAGTTTTGTTATCTATTAAGTCACGGCCTATCATAATGCAAAACGGTAATACTAATATTGCTGCTATCCATAACAAAATTCCAATCAGTTTATGAATTTTCTAGAACAAAAATAGGTAATTATTATTAACAGTTAACCAAACAAAATTTTTCGACTTATGTGGTTAGACAATTGCTCGTAGTTTAACATATCTACTAAAAATCGTTCTGTCTAAACCGTCTGCATCAAACCGATTTTAAAGTTGGAAGAATTTTCTAGCTCTTTCCATTTAAAAATTGTTACTTGAGCAATTAAAAGATTTTTTTGAGCAATCTTTCCTTCAACTTAGTTTAAACCTTAAGGCTTGTAATTTCCAGCATCTGCATTGTTTCCTTGGCAGTGTTAGATCTCTAAGTATATAAATATGTAAAATACTACATCCATTCAATAGCTTGCTGTGCTGGCTTTCAGATGTGACTGTACCCTGGTTTTTATCTTACAAATTACAAAAAAAACTTTATAAACTTTTATGTGAGAAAATTTTAACAAAACAAAAGACACATTCAAACTTAAAAATCGGAAGGACTCAGACATGACGGTCTAGACATGGTGACTTTTAGTAGATTAAACTAAATGCAATCACCTAATAATTTTGGATTTTCTTTTGATAAAAATATTTTATAATTATTTTATTATGTAATAAAGCTTGATACGTCGTGTAACATAATGTTGCTTTAATGACCTAATCCTTAACTATAATAAGTTTTAGGTTTATTTAAAATTATCGGGTTTGATATAATAAAATAATGGTTAGGACTATAATAAAACAGATGAGGATCGTAGAAATATTTTGCAATTTAAGCTACTTCAAAATGCCTTCGAATGATCCTTTGAGTCACATTTAGAATTTTTCATAGCACATTGGGAATAATTTATTCGACAAAATTGCTTATTTTGCTGCTCAGACGTAGGAAAGTTTCTTTCCAGTTGTTATTTTGCAATTATTATAAAAAAAGTACGAAAATTGAAAATCATTGCGTAAAAATGTGGAAAACTAAATGATTGTTTTTTAAATAATAATTTAAAAGAAATGAAATATAAACTACAAGTAAAAGATTTTAGTTACTAGTAGGATTAGGATAATGTTGAAAAGTACAAAGAGAATTTTTGAAAGAATGAAAATGACCAGACTTCCGAGAGTAATTTTTTAGATCACTGAATCGGTAAAAACTAATCTGGATCATGCGAGTCTATCTCTACCTTTTCAAAATAGAAAAATGTAAAAACAAATTTACTGGTAGGTAGGTACATAATTTGTTTCTCAAAAAATTTAAAACCAAATAAAAGATTACCAAAATTATTTATAGAATTACAGCTTTGTAGATAAGAATTCCAATGGACTAAATTTACCTCCGTTTCAGAAAAAAAATCACAGTAGGTATTATAAATTTTTATGATCAAGTGAAAACATTTTAGTGAAAAATCGTAACAAAAAAAATTATGAAAAATTGGGAAGATCAATGCAAAATTTATTATTGGAAAAACTTTTGTGTGAATTATTTAAAATCTTTTAGTAGGAAAAATAGAGAATAAAACTAATTTGAAAATTCAATTTAAAGTTTTCATTGAAGTTTTCGGTTGATCACCCAAGTTTATTTTAATTTATACTGTAATTTTAACTTGCTGGCCAATTTGTAAAGTTAAACTTTACTTGGGTTGCAAAACGAAGTGGTTATTATTTACCTTAAAGTCGCATACTATAAATGAGTAGTAAACTTGGCATTTTAAATTGTACATTATGCCTTCTGCTTATGTTCATATTTACATTTATTTTGTTTATCTCATTAGAAACTTTAATTTTCCTGATCATATTTACAAAGGAAGGGTTACAATAAATTCTTCACAACTTAAAATAACAAGTTTTACAAAATACAAAAGAGATTAAATATATTATTTCAGTTCCGGTCGAGTTTTCTTCAATTTGAGTTTTACTTGTATCTGACAGTTTGTCGCTAGCTGCATATTTTATATACAAGTTATTTGGGTTAATTATCATTTCACTAATTAAGTAAATTTAAATTTTACTTGATACAGAACAACACATACTGAGACACGACATGCTAAAACTTGACAATTTTCTATTTAGTTAGATCGTGGTTTTATCAACTATAAGATGAACTTACCTCTTTAACTTGAATTTTCACATCAGGCTTCGTAGTATAATATACTATATAACCGGTAATGAATCCAAAAAGCCAAGGTCCCGCACGTGTATGTATGGGGAAGTAGTAATACCTCATGTATCTATTGAAGTCATCTAAGCTGAAATACATCAAGAGAATACTAGTTCAGTTTAATAGCAAGAATTAGAAATTACCTTGCAGTAGTTTTGAAAACAGACTTTAATTTGTAAACCCAGGCTACAAGAAACGATGAAGCAGTTGTACATAATATTAAAAATGATATCACTCCAATCGTATGTTTTGGATGTTTTCTTAATGGAATTAATAACAAAGGTGATAGAATAAATAACTGCATATCCAAAGAGAGTTGCCAGGTTTGCATTATACAAGTATCCTAAAAATAAAAAACAGAGCTATATAAAATTTTGTAAAGATTTTCTAGTAGGTACACAATAACTTAAAATAAATCAGTTGTGTTTTACGACTTCTAAAAATCTTAAAGTTATAAATGACCCAGAGGTTTTTGGAATCATTAATTTATAATTTTTGAAGAGAGTATGTCATGTTTCTTTACGTAAAAATTTGTATGATTTTATAATTTTTCCAATATTTCTTGTATCTACCGTCCGCTTTACGATGCATTTGTCCAAATTTTCTAGTAAATTAAAGGAAAATCTTAAGAAAATAAGTTTGAAGTATTTGATTGATAAAAAGTTGAGGGGAAAAATTGTAGTTATAAAGTTAGGAAGATTAATAAGTGGGAAAGTAAAATTAGAAATCCTGAATATTAAATTTAAAACTAAGAAAATAAATTAATACAGGTCAGTTATCACAGTACTAACGAAATTTGTTTTGCAAAGGAGGAGAAATTATCAATGTAAACAAGTATCATGTTAATTTATCTATTAGATTATTTTTTCTGTGAAATAATTATTACAAGTGCCTAATTATTATCGAAAGGTACGAAAATCGATTAATTAATCACGACAATGACTAATGAAACTTTGAAGTTAGCCTATCTATCGAAAATTATTTTCATTATTGGAAATTGTTTTTAAAAATAATAATAAAATTTTCTGTCAAGGACTCGATAGCTAAAAATAAATTTAAAAATGTATTCTAACGTAGAATGTAAAACTAGAACAAGAGAATAAAATTACTTTTATCTAAAATAACACAATTCTCCAATTTCTTGTATTATAATATTCCTTTTAGCTATTACATATTTTATAATCTGAAAGCTTCTGATTGCATTTCATATAATCGTTGAAAATGTTGACAATAAAGAACCAAATTTTCTGTAAATAAAATCAAGTTACGACTAAACTTTAATGGTTAAGCGTACCAAATCTTTAAAAAATAAGAAAAATACGGGAACTGCACTTTGCAATTTGAGAGTCTAACTCGGCCTATAGATATTAAACGCATACAAAATAGAAATTCAAGCTTGCCGTTAGAAACAAAAATAAAACGAAAAATATTTTTAGAAAAATGAATAGAAATTTGCTACATATACAAATTGTAAATATTAAAGTGCAAAAGCGTTCTTAACAGATCGACCTAGAAAGTTTAGTGTCGGTAAAGCTTTAGAGTGAAACATCGTGACATAGTGATGACATAAAGAGATAAACGTGATTCTATAACAATAATACTTGGTATGGTAAACTTTGAAATTTTACATTACCGTTTCAAGATATTGCTTGATTTCCATCGAGGTTAACTTAAAATTTAAATAAATAACGTTGAAACAGCTTAGTAAACTTTAAATAGCAAAGAGGGCCAAGCTATCGTTAAATAGGATTGTGTTACCTGAATGCACTTTTATTAACCGTTTTTGCATAAATCGTTTAATTTGGATGGCTTCCTTGTTAATTTACTTTATTTTAGGTTACTCCTACGGCAAGAAAATTTTCAACAGAAACTACTATGTGTTTCTTCAGTAAAGTTTGGCATATTATTCAAAACCTTGTATGTTGTACATCTCATTTAATAGAATTTAATTACCACTTAATTTCGTGCATAGCCGTAAGCGTAATCTCAATCCATATACTGTTACGTTACTTTAATGTAATCTTACCTGAAAATATGGATTTACATAGTTTTGCACATAGAGCAGACTACTCCACCATTGCGTTCTGCAGTTGTTTACCAAATAAGTGTCTCTTATATGAGGCCAAATTGGACCAGAACCTACATGTCTTAATAAACTTGCGTGCAGTAAAACGGCTACCCCTAAAGCAGGCGTTAATCTGAAATGTGAAAAATAATTAAAAACACCTCATTTTCCTTGTTAGATAAGTCCCTCAGTTCAAAGAAATTTTGAATTTGCATGTTAAAGTTGATTAAAGTGCGGCGAACTTGGTTGCTTAAAATTATTTTTACTGCTTTCATGAAAATTTAAAATATGGTAGCGGAAAGCGAATTGGAATGTGTTAACTGTATTATTATAATATAGCGGTTTGAAGGCGCTTTTGTATATAGAAAAGAATGATAAATATTCGCACCATAAACTGATTTTTGATGAATAACTGTCAGTTATGTGTTACAGAAATGCTTTATGAGAAACATAAAATGTGTCAGTGAATTATATTCGGTGTTCTATTTTAATAGAGGCTTTGAAAAAGTAGATATCTTTATGAAACCTGTCATCTGTAATAGTTCGTATTACTAAAGTCGCACCGTACTTTATAATAGTCATCCCAAATTTAGTTTAAAATTTGTTTGAGAAGAAAATTCTACTTTTCCTTTAAAACAGCTTGTGAACTTTTATTAATAATTTATGTTAATAAGAATGAAGTCGTAGCGAAATGCAGATTTCTCCTTATCAATGGTAATTTTGAGATCACTTACACTTACAGTGTAAATGTATCGTGGTTCAGATGTACAGGTTTTAATTAAGCTAAATAAGAAGTCTAATGAATATCTGATTTGTTTAAAACATCTTGAAGGTTTTCGGGTAATTACATTATACCTTCAGTTACTAGGTATTTTTTTGTTATCTATATTGCTTTTTGAGTTTTATTACGTGAGATAAGCTTATCAGAGGTCAATGGGCAGTATATTATGCAGTATGCATTTATAACCATTTGGTAATTAAAAAAAAACTATGACGTAAAATAGGCGATTGGCTGCAAAAACACAAAAACCAACATTTTTTAGCTCGGACTTCTAGTGGGCATCCACACGGTATGGGGAAATCGATCTAGAGTATCAAAGAAGAGAAAACGAGGAGTGATTCACCTCGGAAAATGAATCGTAAAGACTTCCAAAGAAGTAGCCATATTCCAAATAGAATGGATACCTAGCTATATTAACGAGTAGAGGCTAGTAACTCCATGCAGCAATAATGCAGCTCCTGTGCATTGAACAACTTGCTCCCGGTCGGTGTACTGGAGGTGGGCGGGGTTTACTATGGCGGAAACCAATCAAAAGCTTAAACCTCAAGAACCGCTTTGATTATACCTGATTTTTTCAAATTTATAAAAATAACGTTTATTTGCAACGGTGTACTAAATCTTTGTTTTAATATTGCTCTTTAACCTACTATGCTTCAAAAATTTAAAAAATCGGAGTCCTTCTTATAAAACAATTCCCACCTTTTAAATTGTGTCTTCAGTGGCCTACCATTACTTTTTGTACCATCATTGTGTAACACCCTGTGTGCTTTCGGATGCTGTTCTTTGTTAAATAGAATTTTTATTAATATTTTGCGCCTGAAATTATACAACCATAGTTATTTTAGGTAACTATTTAAGGAATTTTAAAAAGAGAAGTTGGTAGAAAAGAAGATCGAGATCGAACAAGGAAGAGTAAGGTGTTGAAAAGTTTGAGTTCTTTTTTTAATTTTTTTTGGATCAATTATTATTGATCGTGATCGATCAGATTTTTTGTAGTGGCTTGGTTGAAAGATTCTCTCGAGTTCAGGTAAGTGATTTTACACATTTGTATTTAACATTTTTTGATTGCAAATTAAAAATCTATCTTGTTGGTGATTAGGTATTTATTATCAACTGGGGTCCAAATTTCTAACTTTCGCAGATAGTGTCACTGAAGACACTAAGAGCTTCTCGTGGTAAATATACTAGATAGATTTTAAAGACTTACGAACCGCGTACACGCGACCCATATTTTCAGACTGTGGGTAAATACCCAAGTTTTGCTACCTTTTTGTTCTAAAAGGATCAAGTGGCGTTTTGACCAACTTCACTGCCAAAGTTTGGTGCAATTGCTACTGATGCATATTATTTTTATCAATTCAGAGAAAAGAGGTAATAGGCAATTTCCTGTGCTCTGCACCATTCACCATTCAAATCAAGATCAGAACTTTACCATCCGAAATCTATTACTCTTAACGCACTCCCGTTGTAAGAGGTACCCTACACCTTATGTTATCGGTTGATCACTAAGATGAAGGAGATTTGGAATTTAGTTTCTGGTGCTCCGCACCAGCCATTCATATCAAAGATTATTTTCATCGAGGTAAGATATTGTATTTTTAGAAATATTTTTGAATAGTTTTCCGCCTACTAAAAATCTCCTCAATGTCATAAAAAATTATTATCTTTGTGGTTACCATTGGGTTTAGCTTAAGATAACCCTTTTTAAATACTAATAAAATTCTGTTATAGCTCAGTCGTAGAATTTATTTTTTTTATGAGACTCTTAATTTTGAAATAATCTAAGTCATCGCCTTTTCAAAAAAAATTTTTGTTTTGTTAAACAATTCCAAGCTCTTGATTTCAGAAATCACTCAAAGTTGTGCGTGAATAATATTTATTAACAAATTTTTAATTAAATCTTAAGATTACTATCTCATTTAAAAAATAGGCTACATAATTTCAAAAACATAAGATTGTCTTCAATGATTTGTTGTTATAGAATAAGAAAATTAGAAACACTTTTATCAAATAATCCAAAATCGGTCTGCGGCAATTCTTTGATGAATTTCTCAAGTAGTTTAATGTACTAAAAGTTACTGTGTCTAGATCGTCTGTGTCCTACCGATTTCCAAGTCTAAATGTGGAATTTGGAATGTCGCCAATAAACGGGGTGTCTAGAACAAATTGTATTTTCTTAAAATTTTTAAAAACTATCAACAGATTTTCAAGAATAACAAAACAAAATATTTCAAGAGAACACATAATTTTGGAAAACTTAAACATGTGTCTAGAATAAATCAATCAGTTTTATTTTGAGTTATTACTTTTCCTTTCCTCAAAAATCTTTTTCTTGAAAATAAGACAAGTTATTTTAAAAAGACTTAACAATCAAAGCCAAAATATAGAGAAGTATATTCTATTTTGATGTTTGTAGCTTCAGTCTGAAAATTTTATATGCATGAGACTCTAAATTATTTGTGATCACCGTAGCACCAACTTTTCTAATGAAAGAATAATTTATTTACACCAGATGCTAAATCGTTCAACAGAATAAATTTGCAATATATCAAATAAAGCTTAAAATCTTACAAATTTGGTAAATTTTATTAAGTAGATACCGCTCTCTTTTTATTAAAAAGTCTGTACGCCAATGTTTTAAATTAAAACCGATTACTTGTGTTCAATCATCGGTATCTCTCAAGAAAGATTAAAATTGTAAATCTGCGACGACCAACATAATATCGTATTCAAAAAAATGCATGCATGAGCAATATAAAGCCCAAGATAATCTACAGAAGTCAAAATTTTTTTGTAAGATTTTAGAAAATTTCTAATCTTAAAACATCAACTACGTTTTTCAAAACTTTATTGTTTTAGATAATAAAGCTTTCATAAAATACTTATGACTAATTTCTTCGTGATGAATGATATGATGAATCACTAAATCCAAGGATTTGCAAGTAATTAATATAAACTTTTCTAGGGTTGTGCAAAAAAAATTGTAGTACCTGTTAACATGCAACAATGCGGTCCAACGTATCTTCTTCTTCCAAATTACTATAAACTTCTGTTTTTGGAGAGAAACTGTCATAGCCTGGTAGTTAACGCGATCAGTTGTAAATTCAAGGTATCAGATTCAATACCTGGGAAAGGGTCAAACATTTTTATGAGTAGTTTCCGTGCTTTGGTCGGCATTTTAAACCGGTGGATTAATGAATTGCCAGCATTAACATAAAAACCAGAGTACCGGCACACCTGAAGAGTAGCCCACCAAGCTACCTATTGAAATAAAATATTTACATGCTCATAGAACTAACACTGCCAAGAAAAAGACCGAGGTATTAGAAATAATGGGCCTTAAGGATTAAACTAAAATGAAGAAAGAGAAGAACATAATCGGGTAATTTCCATATTATAAAAATTTAAAAAAAAAATTCAACTAAGTTCAAAAATTAAGAAAAAGTGTTACCCTAAAAATTTTAAATTTTTAGAGGTGCACTAGTGTAAAATTAAATCTGGCATTTACAAAAATTTCTGGCCTTATCTGATGTAATTATATTTTTATCTCAAAAGCAAATAAAGACTTTCAAACTTCAAAATCATGCAAAAATTGATACATCGTCAAAACAAAAATTAAAGGCTCAATTTTTCCTACGACAATATTATATTTAAATTTAAAAACATTGTTGTAAATTGTAAGAACTACTACACCGTATAAAATAATATGGTCGCCACAAGAAAATAAATAACAATAAGAATTAATCAATGGGCATTTTAACTGCCTACAAATTATTTAATTTTACGACAACAAATATTTGAATTTAAATAATTTATTTAAATTCGTAAAGAAAGGAAGGCAAAATTTTTCAAATAATTGACTTATCGGTTATAATTGGGTAGTTAGTTTAAGTTTAAAAAATTTCTGAATTAAATAACACAAGTGGTTCACCAAAATCAATTTTTAAACAAATTCAAAATTTTGGTTGTGAATGTTTTGTAAATATTTTAACTATTTGAGATGCGACTTAATCCTTACGGCCGGTTTCTCCACCGCCTGATTTTCTTAGTTTTAGTTAGATCCTATTTTAGTTATAACTTACCTAACTATTCTGTTTATATAGTATAAAATTATATTGAATTTAACTTTAGCATCTTTCATCTTTAGGTAATTGTAAGATATTAAAAATCCTGATATAATAAGAAATGTATCTGCACATATTACTAAGTCTATAATAGCGGCCAGATCTTTCTTCAGGATGAACTATAATAAAAATTGCTTTAATTTTTGGATAATAATCTACACTTTAATCTTACTTCTATAGCTTGCACCCAGTTTGATCCAGGCATAATTAGTACTACAACAAATCTCAAACCAGCAATAATAAAAAACAAACTCAAGACACGTAATCCGTGTAGACATGAAATTGTATTACTGCTGTCTTCAGCCAAAATCATCTTTAGACTTCGGTTCAATGAAAATGAGCCTAGTAAATTAGCCCAACCTATTGAAAACATAATTAATTATTTAAAAAAGTATGTATATAATCACACCCTTACTTGTTTCAGGATATTTGAAGTTTATCTCAAAAACTGTTGAACAAAATACTATCACTGCAAAACTAATCATAACAGCACTAAAAAAGGAAAACTGAAAGTATAAATTTTTGTTTTAAAAATAACCTTCTTACATGGCCGCTATATCTAAATTATCAAAATCTCGTGTATCTGCTTTCGTTTGACATAACTTTTCTGTAAACTTAAGTTTTACAATGGAACCAATTTTATTAAAATCCTGAACGGAACAAGCATCGGGAAAGCAAAATCCCCATTGAATGCTAAATGTACCATTTTGGATATCCAGCATCTTTGGTTTAGGTAATAGTAGACTTGGATCTTGACCCTAAAAATTTAATTGTTTACCGAATATTTAAAATTTGTAAAACTTTCTTACCAGTGCAGTTAAAGATTTTTTAAAACCAGCGACTACAGCCGAACCCAAGCAATATTTACCTTTAACTTGACCCCATTTTGGGTATACAGGACTTTCAACATTTAAGCACTGGTCAAAATTACCAAAAACTGATGTGAATCCACGAAGCAAACCAGATGGAAATTTTCCATTAGAATCAAACACTAAAAATTGGAAAAAGAAAATAAAAGAAATAATTTTCAAGTTTAATTTTCACACGTGAACTTTTATGAAATTTGAAGGATTTATAGTGCAATTTTTTTTTAATTTATTAAAATTGATCAAGCAAAATTACAGAAGGTAAATATATTTTAATAGTTACTTTAATATAACAAAAAACAAATATTTTAATCGGGGAGCTGCAGGCCTTGTACTCTCGATGATGTCAATATGTCAAATTAGATTTTTTTGTACCTACTTATACTATTTTTCCAATTATTCTTGTGGTTTAACGAAAAGTTAATTATTTTTCTTTACATTTTTATCTGTACGAGTTATTTAAATATTCTTGTAGATTGTTCGTGTAAATTTCCTTATGGTATGCTTGTGCACATTTTTAATTTTAATTTTCCTTATTTTGAACTCGTTAATGTGAATTTTTAATTAAAATTCTACTTTATGTTAAATAATTCTTAAAATAAGCACTTGACTAACAAAATCGTAAACAATTTTATCTAATATTTGAAATTGCACTCGATTCGTAGACAAGAATACTTCGGTAAGTGTACAAACTTATTAACAAAGATATTAACTCATAGATATCAAAAGCAAATAAATAAATCTGTTAAATTAACATTGCAATCAAAAAATAGATATTGTTACCTATTGGAGATAACAAACTATTGATTAGCTCAAAAAATAAAAAATGTCAACTAAAAGTCTCGTAGGTGAAAATTTTTAATAAATTGTCAGGACAGAATTTAATCATAATTTATTATTCGAACACCTTAAGACTCCTTAATAAAAAATTGTGATTATTAAAATTTTTAAAATCGATGCCTTCCTTTCATTTCTCTAAGAACCCAGAAGAAAATTTGCAGAAAACTCGTTAAAAATATTATATTATATTTTGAGTTTAAAATTGTTTATAAAATGTTTTTAAAATTAGTTTGTTAACTTCGTAAGTTTAGTAACAACTTCAATGTTTTTTATTTTTTAAATATTACACAAGACACTATAACAAAACTTGGGTGAAGCTTTAAATTTGTAAATAAAATTAGTTCTTTTGTTCAAAATGCATCATCCTATGTACTATGCTTTCTTTCAACGTTGGTTATCAATTTGGCACAAAGCCAAGATGACTTAGTAGGGAAATGTAATTAATAGGGTGGTTTCCGGTTGCTATCCTCATAGTCCACAGATCGATGTTAGACTTAAAATCGCAAAAGTGTAAAGTGAAATTTTTCAAATTTAGAGTGATAAAAAATGTTAATCATGATTTTAAAAACAAAAAACCAAATTAAGTTAATGTGAAAACAGGAATTAAGCCATCGGAGAGTATAGTAAATATTTAAATCCAAGGGTCTCCACACATTAATATCTAACTTACTTGCTAATTGGTAAAGGTCAGGTCTAATTCATAATTAGAAAATTGTTCTAAAAAAATTTTAAGTGGCTTCAAATAAATAAAAGAATTTAATATATTGCATATAAAAACAAAATTATTTCAATGATAAAAAAAATTTCAAAATTCGATACGGAAATAACGGTAAATTGGGTTCTGCGGTGAGTTTTAATTAAGCTATTGTAACATTAATTTTCCAACCACAAATTTTAGCAGCGAAACAAAAATATTGTACACATATGAAATATAGAAATCCTGGATGTAATAATTAATAACATCCTAGCCACAAGCCAATGCTCATGTACACATTTGTTATTTACCTTAAAAATTACATTGAAAGTTGATAAAGCTACTTTTAGTAACTCAATATACTTTTAATTGAAACAAGTAAACATGAAAATGTTCGGAAATTACCATGAATTTAAATTTTAATAATAAATTAAAACAACAAAAACTATTTTTTTAATAAATGCGTTACTCTTATTTTGAAAGGATGCGCATGACAAGATTAACGAAATTTACACTACCTGCTCTGTATCTCTGTATATTCTAGCAAAAACTAATAGCTTTTAGACTACTTTTTTTCTTAATAATAAACAATTACATACTATGTATTTGATAACTTAAACTTTTTTTTATTTCAAAAAGTAACATTTTTAAGAGCTAGTGCTATCTTTGTAATAACGAAGTGTAAGAACGAAAAGAAAACCTTTTTCTCGATACGAGATGGTTTTAATATTGGATTTATGACTACTATTTGTAACACAGGTGTGGTGTCATAAATATTTATCACTTTGACATCCTTGCAAAAGCAGTTTGTGGCTTATCAGCAATTTTAGTGTGTAATATTGCATTTCAAATTCAAATTACCACAGGTAAAAAATAAAAATAGGATTTCAATGTTGATTTCTACAATAATTCCTACAACTATATCGTACCCGACTATTACACTGTCAAGGAATGAAATCCTATTTTGTAATTTGTTTTACTTATTTATTTAATTTAAATATGTACATTAAAATGGTGGGTATCCAATATACACCCGCCCGAACGGATGAAATCCTTATAGTGCCTTCCGGCACTAAACATGAACTGAAGTTATATTATAATTTACAGGATGTAATAATGCATCTTGAAAATCAGCATATCCAGGATATTAATCCTGATGTGATACACCTCGGATGTTAGAAGTTAATACCTTAAGGAACCTGCAATGTATGACATTTCGTACAACTGGAAATTACATTAATTTAAATTAAAGCGTCCTACATCCAACATATTATTATGATTGCTTTTCATTGACTAAGCAGGAAAGTCTAACTGTAAATAGAAGAATTGCTCAACAATTTATATTAAAAAATAAAATATTTTACTTATAGTTATAACTCAAATCTGTAATTGTTCACCATACATAACCAATCGTAAACGAATACAATAAATAAGTACAAGGTATTGAGATTACCTCGGCCATATTGGGTTGATGTAATATTCGGGAAGCATAACGGAGATTATTGGTTGATTCTTACTGGTCCTTCCGTAGAAATGTAAAAAATTTCTAACTTGACTCATCATTTCCTCTACGTCAAAAATTTTTTTTCAATCAAAGAAGAATGTGAGGCTCAAGAACGGATTTGCAAGCATTAAAATTCGTTTTGATAAGAATAATCAAACGCGTGGCTTCTTTGTGGAGAAAGAGGGTTTTCTAAGAGGTTCGTGGGATTTAAATTAAGATCGCTAAAATGCTGTAAGTGTTAAAACATCAATATAACATTATGTCATCGCGAATTGTAATAACTTTAAGAAATAAATTGTTTCGTATTATCAGAAACTTATCATAATAGTAAACGAATTGTGCATTTTCTAATTTACCTCCTGCAGTGTAACATACAACGTTTTTGATTGCAACTATAACACAAAAATGTTTTAAGCGTAGTTAAATTTGTGAAATTGCAGAGCTGGAAATTAGTTCAAATTTGTTTTACATGATCAAATTGCGTGTTAAAGCAAGTGTAAATATAATGCTAATAAAGTTACATTTTGTACGTAGATATGCTTTGGGTAGAAATCTAATTGTATTAGGGCAGAGCTGTCTTATTTAACAGCATTCCTAATTTCGCAAAATTTTTTTTTCGATTTTAAACACTAAATCGTTTGATCACATACAATCACATAAGGATTCTTCCAAATAAAATTTTAAAAACTAAATGCCAAAAAAGTTCGGTCGAATAAAGAAAGTCTGCTTCACGTTTTATTTAGACAAGAAAAGTATTTTTATTGGGCAAAATGTAGTCTCTCGATTTTTTAACAATATTTTATATTTTGATGTTTGCTGAAGCCATAATAACCATCCTCGAAAGGATGTCTGAAGAAACCTACTAAAAATAAATTAAATCCCGTACGGGAAAAAGGACGAAACAAAATAGGTAAAAATAGTAAATAACCAAAAATTATCGCTATAAAATTTTTGACAATTTTTGTTTCGAGAGTTTTTCTGTAAAAGTTAAAATCGGTAAGTAATGTCGAAGTTCATATCAAATTCTTTTTACATTTTTTTTACATATTTTTTAATAATTTAATTTTATTCAAATATTTTAGAACTTTAGAAAAATATTAATTTTATTATAGTAAACACAGTCGTTTGTATCAATAATAAAGCGCAAAATAAATGATATTTTTCAATCCCATATTTAGCGTTAGGGTAGTGAAGTAGGTAGTGCTAGTTAAACTGTTTGACACGTCTTGGTGTTCAATATCTGGTACGTGGTGGAGTGCCCTGGCTGAAAACCAAACTTCTGACATTGAATTATCTGAACCGTACTATCGTTTACTGAGATTTTTAATCTGTCTAAGATGGTTTAGACGACTACTTCTGCCAACTTCCATCCGTTTGGGAAATGCTTTAATCTCAGTACCGCATTGATGATACCTGTGATGGCTATCAGCTCCTTTTTGGAGTGGTTTTTCAGGTTAGTGATATTTTCTGAACCTGGGGCTTTCCATCTCTTAACTTAACCAGAATTTCTTTTGGAGTAGCCGGGGAGATAAGTTTGAATTTATGTCGTTTTGGAACTCATCCATCTGATTGTTAAGTTGTCTTCGAGTGTCTTTGCTCTTCTATGGTTGTCTGATGCCCAAGTTCTCCATATAAAAATATATAAAATTTATTTTGTAGTGCTTAAAAACAACCAAAACAATTATATGAGAGCCAAAGGTTACTTTGTGTGCAACTCGATTGCAAACGAGGTAATTGTAAGTTTGTTGTAAAAGTTGGTCTACTTGAATTGTCGGGCAGATTTTCAACAGTGTCATTTTAAGTTGGTATGATTAATGACAACTACCAACCAGTAGATGTCAATCAAGAATGAGTCACGTATTCTAAAAAGAAAATGAATTGGAGCAGTCGCTGGAGCAGAAGAAAAGGAGAAGACCAGCGTGAGGGTCTTTTATTATTGTGATATAATAGGTCTGTTTGGTATCTTACACCGAACTACTTCGAGTAAGTTATAATGTAAAAAATTGCAAAAATTGATTGGTGCAAAAAGTGGGTTGGAAATTTTACACTAATCAATTTGTAATTAGTGTAGCACTAGGGCTGTGATACCAAATAAAGCTAATTATAACAAGAGTATTATCATCAGAAAACTAATTTATATGCACAACAGATCCAAATTAGAAGAAAACCCTCTTAAGCCCTACCGTAACTCATCAATTGTAAAAGTTTATTACCAATAGAAAAAATAGTTTTTGTTATTCCGGCCGTTAAATTAGTTGTTTACGTCCTGATTTGAGGTACGAAAAGTGTCTTTTTACGTCCTAGGACGTTAAAAAGAGGGATTCATAATTTTTTACGCCCTAGGACGTAAAAAGGGGGAGGTTATAAAATAAAACATGATATATTTACGCAAAACATCATTAATTTGAATGAAAATGTTTAATATTTATAACGCAATTCGAAAATAACGAAAATTAATATTTATAACGCAATTCGAAAATAACGCACTTCTTGATTCTTCTTTGTTTTCCTCGTTGTTGTT
This sequence comes from Rhagonycha fulva, assembly GCA_905340355.1. Taxonomy (NCBI): domain Eukaryota; kingdom Metazoa; phylum Arthropoda; class Insecta; order Coleoptera; family Cantharidae; genus Rhagonycha; species Rhagonycha fulva. Next base: position 11,777,658 of record HG996559.1, read on the forward strand.
TGAAGAATGCGCCCGAAGATGCCCGTTTTTTGATTGATTTTGACATTGTAACACTTCACAACACACACGTCTGAAATTTTTAAATTTGAAATTTTTAAATTGAGAATATGAATCCTTATCTCACCAAAGAGACAAACTTGACAAATGACTTGCAACCTTCACGCCATCTATCGATAGTTATCTCAGAGCTATTATATAAAATCGCAAATTTTGTAGGATATTTTCCCCAAAATAACGAAAAGTTGTTTATATGACTTTGACGTCAGGGTCGCGAATAAAATGAATGATTACCAAACCAATCAGAAGAGCCAGATTTCCATTTTCAATATATAGCTTCTCTCCACGTTGTTGCGAATAAAAATGAGGTAGTCCCGTTATAACAAAAAGCAGTTTATGCCACTCGGACGTAAACTAATTTTACACTCCTCGGAACGGTTCGTGCGTCTTCGCTTCGCTACGCCTCGCTTTCAAAACCCCGCCCTTCGGGTGTAAAATCTCGTTTTACGTCCTTGTGACGAAAACTACTATTTGCTGAATCCAAAAAATCAAGTGAAAAATAAAAAATCAAGTGAAAAAAGTTTCTTTCAAAAATTGATTTCGAGGTAACTAACCATTAACTTTTGTTTCATATTTTCCCTTTGTTTGTTATAATTCAAATTTTAATTTAAATAATGCTTATCTATTTGAATTTTTTTGGTCTTTTTTTTAAATAATATTCTTGTGTTGACTGGCATTAATTTTTTTTTCATAGTTTTTGATTTCTTGATTATTTTGAGAAATGCAGAGTAAAGTATTTTCAACCTTATTTTAGCTTTGTTTTAATTTTCATTACCTTGTTTTGTGTTTTATATAATTTTGTGCAGAAATATAAAACATAAACGCTGGCAACGTATATTTTTTGTTCAGTTTTCTACGCTCTTTTCATTTCTGCAAGAAAAAATTTTAATACCACTTATAGTGTGGGAGTTATAGACCTGTTTCACATTTTCCCGTGCTTGTTTCATTTTTTCCCATAATCAAGGTAAAAAGTAAACCACAGTTTTTTTATTTTTTTAATACTTATTTAACATTCAATTTTTTTTAATCATAGATAATTAACAAGATTGCGTAAAACTACAACCAATAGATATGCTAAAAATTTTAATTTATCCATTTTAATGCCTTAAAAATAGAAAGTTTTACATTTTGTTTCATATTTACCCCACTTGACCCTAGATTATAACTTAGACCATTTAAACTTCAGTTTAATGACAACTTTAAACTTAAGTTTAAATGGTCTAAGGATTATAATCTATAGTATTTGATTAAATACATTATCATTAATACCAACAGATTTCAGTAAAAATGCAAAATTTCCTAAAATTTCGTACAATAGGCGTTTCAAGAGAAGCGATACGCTATCTGGTGGTAAGTTTTGTACTAGAAGTAATGTGATGGAATGGTTATTTATCATCAATTTTATTCAGCATAAGTGAGCAATTGTGTTACTGATTCAGGGACTTTTAATTTAATCAACAGATGGCGCTTACTTAACTATTTTTATAAAAAACTTGAAAACTTTTGTATTTAAAATATAGCAAATTCGTTGAGATAATACTATTCTATAAACAATATTCTTGATCTTAACCTTTTTTATAAATTAATATTGCTGTTGATTAAATTAAAAGTCCCTGAATTAAGGGCCCCTCTTAAGGCGTCATAAAAAGTGTAGCAATAGTAAAAAAAGCAATTGACTTAATCTAAGAATTACCTCCCCTAAGATCGAACTTCACTCCAAACAAAAATCAAGTTCCAAAGCACTCAAATTAACCCGTCCATAAACGGACCTTCACCAGATTTACCATACCGATGTCGCCAACAAAATTTTTTAAATGACCTTTTTTTGTTTTATTACCTTTTCCCGCCCATTTGCTGCTATTGTGTTAATCCGCTACACTGAATTCACCCAATTCCCTCGTATTATAGCGTTTCCTTCTTCCCTAGCCTTAGACATATTTACCTGTCACCTGGCAACCTGCCACCATCTAGCAACATCCCAACAGAGACAAATTCAAAACCTGTTATTTTTCAATATTTTTAATTGGCGCCAGTTACCTAGATTTAGAACCGACGTTTTTTATTGGCGCTGGTGCACTCTTAAGTTGGCCATTTTGTTGTTGTTGGCCAGTTGTCAATTCAAAATTTTTGTCGCCATGGCGCATACTTAAGTCATTTTAAAAATTGAACTACGTGAATGTCATAAAATTTAAGGTTATGTCTTACCTTACCTTATCTTATGTCTAAATGGTCTAAGCTTAGTTTCAACGAAAACCAGTTAGAGCTCGGCCCAAATTTTAACGTTTGGACTAATCTCGAAGTCAGTAGGTAACAAACTGTCAAATTAATAAATTGAAATATCAACTTAAATTTTATTTTAGATAGCACCAGCGTGGCGATTTAGTTAAAATAATTGTGTAAATTAATTATATAATTTGGAATGCAAGATTCTTCAGATTTAAAATATTATTTAAGTAACAAATAACCAAAAATTGTGCGATTTCGACAATCAAAAACCTGCTTCACGAAGAGGATTGTTATAGAGAAAAACTTTAACTTTGGGTATTCTAAGGTAACAATTTTGAATTAATTTTAGATGTAAAGGTTCCCATTCGTTTATTTATGTAGATATAATTTATTCTAAAGATGTATCTAACATTTTTTTGACAGGAAACTTTTCTAAAAAATAGATGACGCAATTTCTGAATTTTATTTTGGCTCCTGAGACATGAATTAATTATATTACGTCGAATAGTTGGAAAATATAATATACACATATCCAGACTTTAAAGTATGAAAATTAATACGAATTCAAATAGCATGTCTCAATGTGGATCCTTGAACTGAACCCTAGTGTATCAAATTAAACAAGGTGGAACTCGGATGACCGCAGTTTTAGAGGTTCTATTTGCAATATAGCAAGAAACTATATTATGATCTGGCTCTGTATCCGTCTGCTGATTTGTAGCCAATCAGAATGCTCTGAATTATTTTCTAGATACTTCTATGTATCTAGATGGTTATCTTTGATATGATTTTTGGTTTACATCATAGATGAAAGAGTAGCAACATTTATGTTCTACTGTATAACTCTTTTTGCCATCATGTAATATTTCATTTTCAATTCAATTAGAAATATTTTCATTTAATCACAATCTATTTAATTATCGATACTAATCAATTCATTCATTATTCATTAAGCTTTTTACATTATAAAGCCTGTATGACACGATGCATATTTTTACATAAAATTTACATGTAAATGATAACTAACCAATAGAAAAAGCGTATTAGTAGCCATCGGACGTTTTTCATTGGTTAGTCACCATTTACATGTAAATTTTATACAAAATTATGCATCGTGTCATACAGGCTGAAGTGAAGTATTGCTTTCCCTATTTTGAGAATTACAAATCCGATTGGAAGGGTAGATTAGTTCCAATATTTCAGAGATCAGATAAAAATATATCAATTTTACTATAGCGTGTGGATGCCCACTGGAAGGCCGAACTAAGAAATTCTGTGTGGTCCGCGATCTGAACACAGAATTTCCACTCTTACTCAACCAGCGGTCACATCACTGCACGGCAGTGGCTAATTAATCCATTGATTTCATTAATACTATGTATAGAAGCCTAAAACCCGAGATTAGCGTAGTTTCATCTTGTTTTTAATGTAACAGTCATATCATTAGATCATTAAATAAACAGATCAATTTCTATAAATGCAAAAAAGGAAGCTTACGTAATATAAGCCCTTAGATTAATAGATTTTTTTCTATATTAATTGTATACTGAGAAACATAAAAGTTTCAGTAGCTTCCATTATTTTCAACATAACTTCTTTAATATTATTTTTAATATTTGTTATTTTGAGGGATTGTTGATTGATTGTGGCAATCAATCAACGATGAACGAATTACAAGTATGTCTACGCAGAGGGGGAGGTTTCTAGCACATTCCTATCTTTGGTAAAATTTTGGAGTTGTTTGCACTCAGGAGACAAACTAAACTGTGCCAGTTGCAGTTATTAAAGTGTAAAAAGAATTTCTTTATGGGGGATTTTCGTATTAATTTTTAATTTTTTTTTTCATAAAAACAAAAATTATTTCTCCTCTAACCCCTCTTAAGAGGTGATTAAAGCAGTTAGAAAATATTATATTAAAATACCTATATGAAATATTGAGAAAAATATAATAAAAATAATTTTTTTTCTAACAGTTAAAATTATTTTGAAGAGCGAAAACTTGAAGCATCATTAATGGATCAAATTAAAGCTACAAAAAGAGATGATACAAAAATTAGGAAATCCCGCACCATTAGACAACCACAGGCCCACTATATTCCACCAGCTCAACGTTCTGCAACTAAAAAAATTATAGACAGAACGCCAGAAAATAAATGTAAAACTTATTTGAAGGAAGACGTAAATATTGCAGAATTATTATCGGAAAAAGTATTAGAGACAAGTATAAGATTAATGGAAACGGATAACAAGGAAAATAAGTACAGTAATAAAGTCAATGATTTAAGTGCTAGTACTGCGCCGGTAGCTGTTCCTGAAAGTAAAGGATTTTTACCTATTGTTGAGAAGTATGATCACATCTGCAATTCACTCGAAAAAATTGAAATAGCTTCACCTAACAGTCGACAAGGAAACTCACAAAGTAACAATAATTTCTTGAGATATCAACAAAACTGTGATTTGCAAATGCTGGATTGGAGTACCCGTTTAAATGATGAGAGAAAATCAAATATTGAAGTTTCAACAAAACCGGATGCTTTAGAATGCCAACAAAATGCAGATGTAAAGAGTACATCAAATTGGAAAAATTTGCTAGACGAAAATCAGCAGTTAGAAGAGCAACCTATAAAATATTCTGCAACCTGTCCGGATGACAAAATAGTTGAAAATGACTATGCGGATTTGGATCACGTCATAGAATTATATGATTTTTCTCCAAATTTTAAAACTCGCGATTTAATTAAATTATATTCAAGTGTTTATGTGAAAGGTACTACGTTCATAAAATGGTGTGATGATACTCACGCATTACTAGTTTTTACTTCTTCCTCGCAAGCCACAAGGGCATTGGATATCAAATATCATATTGTAAAATCGCGTCCATTAAGTAAAGGAAGTGATATTGCAATTTCGATAGCATATAAATCAAATTTGCAGTTGGCTACAAAGCGACCTCAGACAAGTATGCAAACAGCGAGGAGGTTGATAACTACCCATCTTGGCAAAAAATCGTCGATAAGTAAAGAAGAGGTCGAACAAGAGCAACACATTTTACAAGTTGCTAGAGAAAAGAAGAAACAAGACCGTCAAAACGCAACATTGTTTGGGAAAATTGAGGATTTACAGAGTGAACAGACAGAATAATTCACTAGATTTTTATAATGAAATGTCACGTAGTTATTGTAATTTTTATTGTTAGAATAAAAAATAGTAGTAATTTTTAAGTAAATAATTGATCGAAGCAGCAGGAAGAAATAAAAGATTTCTGAGTTCTAAAATTTTGTATTTTAATAGTGGCAATTCATCAACTTAGGAGGACCACCGTTTAAGTGCCTCCCCCCCGAAGCACGGAGACTTGCCCATAAAAAAGTTTAAATTTTCCCAGGGTTGCTATTTTATACAAGTTCTTTTTAAATTATTAGGAAATAATAACACCAAAAACTGACAATTTTTTTGGCTACTATTTGCACAAGTGTAGGTACGTTTTTTATCGCATTACATTTTGATTTTCACCCTAAAGGAATCATCTGTAAAACTTTGGTACTTATCAAACATAACCATTTTTTTATCTTTTATGGTCAATTTTTAGAAATAAATAGTTAGTAAACAAATATTTATTAGTACTTCAACCAAAAATTTTTGTTCAAAGCTCAGTTCCTACAAAAAAAGAAGTATAATGCCCTCGAATGTTATTTAAAAAGATTTTTTACTTGATAACAAAAAAAAGATTTACTTTAATGCTTGGCTTCGTAAGAAAAGCTAATAAGGGAATTCATTCGGTAGCTGCACCATTCACATGTCTTATAATCAGGTAAACGTAGAAGCTCTGAGATAGACCCGAATAACTTGAACAAGAAAATATCTAATACAAGTTACAAAATTTGAATGAAAAGGAAAAACAACTTGTTAAATATTCTTAAACACAAACGATAAAGTTAGGCTTTAAATCAAATCTCCAATTTTGTTACTAGGTAAACTAGACATTTTAGGTCTGGCAACTACATGAGGATCCTTTACATTAAGGTTAAGTAATTTTTAAAGCTCTTTATAACTGCGTTGTATATTCGGTAGCTTTTTGTTTTTAATTATTGCGGATTTTGAAATCTTTTTGTTTTATTTAATTAATATTTGCTTATACTTTTGATTTTATTTTTAACCACTTTGCTTGGTTCAGCTTTCAATTAAAATTGATCCACCTGGTTTTGAGATGTCGGTCTAGGAAATTTAAATAAGGCCGTTTAAATACAAGGACGTTATGTAATCTTTTTCTTTTATTTTGCAAAGAATAAAATTACAGAAGCTTATACAAAGGACAATTAATCCTAATCAAGCATAGTTACCATATCAAAATTGACTCTACGCCCCCTCCACTTTGCTTATCTTCAAAAAAGCTTTGAGCCGTTTTTACTAACGCTGTATTAATTAATAATATCCGTAGGTCCCACCCAACTAGACAAAGGTGCTACTAAGAAGGGGCTGGATCTTTATTTTTTTTCATTATTATGTATTAATGCCAATTTAAAGAAATAAGAGCCGATTTTATAAAACTTTTAACCAACAGTTAAAAATAAAATTAGATTTCTATTGGCTTTTTTATATTGCTTAACTAGGCAATCTTAGTTAAGTGGACACTAACGCTTTCATTACTATAAAATCGGCCCTAACTAAAAAATTTCTAAAGCGGAAATCAATAATTAAATATATTTCACTCGCCAGTCAATAAAACCGTTTAATTTCATACCCCCTCCCCCTGTGTTTAAATGTCCCGCTCCGTAAGGTGTCCTTTTTTGATGAACTATTTCGAGAAAGATCTTTATATATTTTTGGGTTGCGTTAAAAGTTGAGAGCGAATATTAATTTGATCTTTACGCATCTTTAAGCATCATTTTATGATTTGCATGTAGATATTTATTTCTGGACTATTCGTTATTGTAACTTTTTTTTTGTTGTATTATCAGTAATAAATATTTTTCAACATTTATTTTTATTATAAAATAATAATTTGTCCAGAATTCAAGGTAAGTTCAAGTGTTCGACCTTTGTCCAATACCATTACGACAAGCCAATTTAATTCTGTCGACGCACTTCAGATGATATTGATTTGAGTTTGTTTTTATTCCCCCATTTTTTTTCAATATTAGATGTAACGCCAGATTCCATATTATCTTCATTATTAGGCACGATAATAAATTAATGTAGATGGATGGAAACTTGATGAATGGAAATTCTGTTTCATCATCATCTACACGTATAAGATCAGAGATCCGTTACCACCGCTTAATGTAATTCCATTTTAATTGTTGAATTTTTTAATTATTTTTAATCCCTGGTTTTAGTACTCTAGTTTAGTTGCTCCATAAAAAGCATTACGCTCTAGACGTACGGATTACGGGTATCAGTACCTCAAAGATGATAAATTTACATCATTTTCTTTGTTTATTTTCATCTGGATATAATGTTTTAGTGCGGTGGACAATGAATCGTTCCACATACATAAAGATAATATGGACCATTTCCTGTTGGTGGTTTAATATTTACCCCATCAGACATTTAGTTTTCTTAGGTAATTTCTCAGTAACTTAGATAACTTTAGCAGTTAGTATTAGCTTAAACTAGCTTTAAACTAAAATTGTAGCTCATTACATTTCTTATCCGGAAAGGGGCGTTAAATTTTTTGTAAACGGTTACGTTTAACAGATACATATTTTGAAAATCATACAAAAATGTACCTACTTTAAAATTTTAAACATTTTTGAACCTTATTTAATCCATAACTATAAAAAAAACGTTCATTTTAGACTACAGTTAGTAGGTTACAATTTAGTTTTTAGATGATTTCACAACTATTCAAAAGACTCTTTAATATTTTCAGTACAAAATCAATAGTGTTGGACCATTTGAATGCAAAAATCTCAACAAAATTGTTTCAAGGAGGGCTATCCCCAAGGGTGAGATAAATTTTTTAGTTATATAGAAGTTTTTTCTATCACCACATAAGAGGTGTACATCAGTCGCTGAGATATTATCCTGTATAAGGATACTGCAGGATAAAATAGTAGTTGAATGAATTACAACATAAATGCATGGATTTGAACTATTTCATTACTTAAATAGTAACTTTCTTAATTATTAAATTAATTTAAGTTATTGTAGTAATTAATTCAAATATTTGATTTTCATTTGTAGTCAAGAAGTTCTTAATTAATTATATAATTCATTAAAAAAATTTTAAAATAAAGAAATATCTGTTAAGAAAATTCAAAGTTTACTGAGAAAATAATAAACAAGTACAAACTTCATTTACGAAAAATTAAATGTCCAATGTATTTGCAAATCAACAGACTTTGGATGATAAAGTTTCACTTGATCTTTTATCGCTTTATCTATAAACTTCAAATAACATACATAGTATGGTCTAATTCTAGCGAACAAAAAATATAAATTATTTTTATAATAGGTAAATTAATATATTAAGATAGATGAACAGTTTTTTGCCCTCGTTGAGGTATTAAGCCAACGTTGTGATTAGATTTCGATAATATTTAATAATCAATAATTAATCAACAGCATAAACCACACTTTTGGTTATTTAATCCACTGTACACTATAATCTACTACTGATATTTCCTATTACAAACTGCTAGACCCCGCGGCAATTTATAAACAAAGTAATATCCTAACCTCAAAATTTCATTATTGTACTATAAATTAATGATCTTTCTGCTTTCAAATATTGTAATTATTTTCTAAAAAGTACGTGAATTTATTTATTTAAGTACTAATTGAATAAAAAATTTAAATAAAATACTTCACTTTTTAGGTTAATTTGCTTTTTTTGCAAATATGTCCAAAATGCTTTTACAGGCTTCGTTTTTGAACGATTAGTTATTAATGTATGCTATAGTTAAAAATTGCTGATTGTTTATCTCTGATTATTATTTTAGTATGTTTATGCAAACACAAAAAATACTTTCATTTGTTTACTAGGATATACGGTAAAATGGAAATTTTATTGAGGAATCCCCCAATTTTAGTTTTCATTTTATGCAATATTCTAATGGGTAATTTAATTTTCTTCAATTGTTGAAAATTCAGATCAAATCGGTGTAGGAAAATTGTGTATTATAATATTTAAATTTACTTACTTTCAAACGGCCACAATTGCAATTTTAAAGTCCCACTTACATATGCTGCAAGACTCTTTTTACATGGTTTTGATACAAAATCAGTCTCCAGTAACTTTTTCACTATGAATTTAATTAAGTCTTTTCGCGAAATGAGCAAGTTAGAATTTGTTTCCATTTGCTTATAAAATTCAGGATCACTTCCAGTAACAGCAACAAAACATGTCACTAATAACGCTAATTTTATAATAAACATTTTATTTTATGAAATGAAGTAAAACCAGATTGAAAATGTTCAGCAATTTATAAACTATTACCACATATTTTGTACAAATAAATTGTTTTGCTTTATGAACTGTATACTAACTAATCATTTTTTGTGTGAATATTTTTTTTACTATCTTGAAAATTTTATTTATCGATACTTAATTTCTTGCCACTTTCATTTTTATAGATTACAACTCATTATTACGTACATTTAATAATTATATAGAGATAATATGATAATACGTACTTTTTAAAAGTTTACATTATCGTTATGTGGTAGAGCTATATAATAATTAGCGTCGCACAATAACTGGATTCTAATTTGTTTTTTCTAGTTAATATTGTACTGGAATTTTGAATTTTTAAGATGAATTTCAGTATTTTTATACTTTCGAGAGTTTGATGAGATCACCAAACATTATCTACAGATCCTTAAGAATACTGGATGTTTCAGGTGCGAGAACTATCGATTAATTAGTTTTATGAATCAGACTCTCAAGATGCTTCTCAAAACCAAGAGTAGATTGGTTTAAAAAAAAAAATTGGAAACCCTAATTTTAATACAAAGCAACTAAGAATTTAGAAAGACTAAATGCCTGTTTTTGTGAAATTAGGCATAACCTAAATGCTGGAATAAATGTGGAATGGAATGGAAAATCGTTTAACATCTAAGTTAATAAAAAAATTTATAAAAACTAAACAAAGACCTACAACAAATTTAATTTGCACAATAAATATTTTTTTATAACATTTATAATAATTAAATTTTCTAAGTTGTGTAATCGGTCAAAAATGAATTATCTCCAAAAACACTCACCACAAAAAATAAATTATACAATGTATATAAGTACATTGCACAATTTTTAAAAACAGCGATTTTATTTATATAATAAAATTTCGGAACCGGTCAATTTGAACTTTTGTTTTAACGCGCGCACGGTTTAACACAAGCACATTTTGACCTTGCCACATTTCGACGCTGGCAATTGACATTTTTTATAAATTTATATTTCAGTAGAAGGTCTAGCGCCTTTTGGCCGTGTTGACCTCCTTTGAGTGTCGGTGGTTTTTCGGCCTTCGACTTTACCTGTTTATAAATATACGTTAATCTATTAATACGCATTACTATAAATGATATTGGGAATCTCGTTAACCTACTCATGCGCCTCACTAAGTGCTACCTTCTTTCAGAAAACAGAAAGCCTTCTGGTTTGGACACGCAAAAACCCAAAGTTGTATTTGTTCCGGTGTGAGCAGTCGCGGTGACTGCTGAGTTGGTGAGCTAAGTGAATGGGCTAAAGACCGGACTCTAGGCTAGAAGTCCTGGGTTCGATCCCCAACCCGGCTACAAAATTTATCCAACTTCATTATGACCTTCTCCTCTCGGAAGGCAATGGCAAACCACCGAGAGTAATCTGCCAAGAGCATTATGATCATGTTGTCTAGTAATCGACGGCTCGATTACACGATTGGACACATGAAAATAATCACTACGCGTTTGTTAAGACGGATAGACTGGAGGAGGAGGAGGAGCAGTCGCGGAACCCACCTGCAAAACACGCATCAAGTGGCCACATCATCCTGCAAAATCAAAAAAGCTCTGCCAACTGAAATAAGTTTAGTAAACATTCCATAAACGTATATTATGTCTATGGTAGGTAACTTAGGCTCAACCTTTGATAGCCCACAAACATCCGTCACGGATGTTCATGTTATATTTTTCTAATGGAAATCTGAACGTCCATTGAACAAACGTGTCATCCAATAAATGTTTGTTTCTTTCTAATCAATTTACTTCGTGATTATCATCGCCCTTGTTCCATTACATCACATGGATAATATAGACACCGAAATCATTCATTACAGTTAATTTTATCAAGTTAGTTATCTTTTACTCTCTCCCACATTTAATTCAAATTTGAAGGCTCCCACAATATTAATGTTCTTTTGTGATGATTCCCTAAGATTAAAACTATTTTTTGATAGATTATTTGACTGCTTATCTAATTATTAAACGTCGTTTTGATTATATAATATGTAATTTATGACAATTTGAATTTCGGGGGCTCCATTTTTTGTTTTCCTTATCGTTTTTTTTTGTAACCTTAAGATGCTTTATTGTGATAAATTTTATCAGCTGGAGGAAATGCGCTATAGATTTTAAGTACTCGAAATTTTATTAGCATAATTCAATTTGGTATCAAAGGGCAGTATAAATTTGCAGCTTTAGCCAACAATTTTATGGAAATTTTATTTAGATGCCATTATTTTTGAAAGTATTCTTCAGGAATCATTATATTATAATCTCAAATGGAATACTTGTTTTTTTGCTTCTTGTAGTTGTCATCACCGTGAATTGTGCAAACGCTAACAGAAATTACTCAACAGTTATTTTGAAAAATAATTTTTCCATGTCTTAATTACACGCAATGATGTGTAGAGAATTAGCAATGTCCAGGTGATAGCACTTCTTATAAAAAATTTTCGGTCGCAATTCAAACGAGAAAAATATAGAAAGAAGAATATTACAAAGATTATATAATTTGTAGTTCCAGATATCTATCTCAATTTTACTAAAAAACTAATGGTTACTGACGGCGGTGAGAATTTTGAAAAACAATATTGATCTATGTAGCTGTCAAATTCAGTAACTTTGTTTCAGAATTAGATAAGTTCGACACTTAAATGGATTTTCTGGCTTTGTGTGATGTTTAGAACTTTCAAAATACTAAATCTTGTTGAAATCCGTCCAATATTCCCGACCAGAATTGTTTTGGAGCAGCCTCACTTCCCCCCATACAAAAGGCGACTGGAATTGACCTGTGAGTTAAGGTTCTTTTTAATTAAAAAACATGGAAAAAGACCTTATCGTCAAATTAACACTAGATAATTTTTTCCCACTTATTTGAGTAATAAATTACAAAACAATAAATTGAAAAATATTGTAAAGCGATTTAAGGGAAGGATAGAAACGGTTGAGATCAATTCTTATCCTGGAAGAAGGAGTATTAATTGATTGTTATGCGTCGTTTGAGCAAGGAAATGACCAGATTTATGGCAGAATAACACTTGGCAGCTGTATCACTTGGAGCCGACACCAAAAACTCAACCAATGTCTGACCAAGCTTTTTATTTGCCTGATTTGGTGCCGTAAAACTTCTTAAAAGTAATGAGCTTAAGCTGCGTTACTCTATGTAGCCATTAGAACTCAGTCACCAGTTCTGGAAAAAATCATGCAGTACAAATGTTAAACTACTCTTACAAAAAGTAATTCAGTATAAATAATTCGTTTTGAGTTTATTTAATCAAATAAAAGTTGAAACAAAAATAAATTGTTTTTGTTCATAATAATAGAAAATAGTTGACATTACTTAATCAAAAGTTATTTCGAGTTGTCTTCATACCCATTAGAATTGTTTGCAAAGCTATTTTTTCTGAAGTGTAAACAAAAATACAGTAAGTACCTAATTAAATGTTTAAATAACTTCCCAAAATATTTAGTCATATTTTTTTCAGAGTCAAGTCAAGCTCTAACTGTCTGAATTACTTAATTAATTGCTAATTTACATAATAGTTGAAATTACATCAAACAGAATTTGTAAATATAACAAAAAATAATGTCAAACAAAACTTAAAGTTTTACTAGCGACACTAAATTCTTACATATAAGTCGAAAATTAAAAAATGATGACCTGCAAATATTTTTGAATGAAACTTGTCGGTGTTGTAAATTTTACCACATAGGCATTCATCTTGGATCTATTTGTAAAGCCAGACTTATTTATTTTTCTAGTCTTCCGTAGTCAATTTTATTCCGCCTCTAATCAATAACAGCGTTTGTTGTGTTATCCAGATTTTATTCATTTCCTTTGACGTATGTACCTCGTATTTTATTTTGAGCTTTATTTTCGTTTCTTTGATAGAACATTTTAGATTTTCCCATTCTTGATTAAGCTCTTGTTTTTGTTTCTTGTTTAATTTGAAATTTTTTATTTGATATTTCAGTAAATTAATTAAAGGTAATATAGCCTGGAATTTTTTCATATCTCTTCTTCGTCATTTTAATTAAATTACAATATAAATTTTTTTTATTTTTGTTCTTTTAATTAGCCCGTGCAATAGCAGAATTTCATTTTAATATATCAAAACACTTAAGTAATTTGTGGCATTTTGTTGGTTTACAAATTGCATAAACTTTTAGTGAAAGCTTTAAGGATGCAAGGTAAAACACCACTTTGGAAATAGTCGATTCAAATGCCATCATACTTCAAGAGGACTCAAATTATTAATTACAAACATTTTCAATTTTAGTGCAGTATTCTCAATTGCTGATTCATAGAAATTTTGAAATGTTTTAATTTATATTACTGCCGCGTATTTAACTATTTTCCAACTTTACAGGTGCTTATAATTTTGAAAAATAAGAAAACATGAGCTTCATTAAATTTAATATGCACTTCATTCCGTAGGAAAAAAGTAAATCGTTGGTTGTAAAAATAAGTACTCGCAAAAAAGTAAAGAATGAAAGTCGGAAGGATTAAAAAAGCTCAAATAACACGACAAGCTTTTCTTGTAGTAAATTTGGATCTCGTCGTTGTGATCAAAAGGATTTATATGATAGAAAAATATTGTCGTGAACAATAAACTCTAATGTGTGAAATAAAATGCAGCTCGTAGAATATAATATGATAACAAATAAAATTATTTATGTGGCTTTTAAAGATACTATATATTTTTTTAAACATAAAAGCAACTCAAAAATTAACTACTGCCACTAATTTATGTAAAATAAGCAAATTTATTTTAAACTCAATAAAATTTGAAGAACTGTAGTTAATTTTGAAATAAAATTTTGGTTGTTGAGTCAACACTGTGGACACCCTTGGTTCTTGTGGTCAGTATTTTATCAATCTGAATTATTTATTATTACTTTAAAACTATTTCCAACTCACGAAGAAAACTTGAAACTGCTCTTTGCTCCTGGTACTTTAATCCCCAGGAAAAAGTTTTTTGAAATTTCATTTCAAAATTGTTATTTTTTGGTTGAAGGAGTTTTAACTCGGTATCTAAACATTTACAATCCATTTTAAATTTATATTTTTATTATTTTATCATCCTTACGGCATATGACTCGAGCGCAGAATCTCGTAGAAGTCCTTTCAAGAGCGGAGCTTGGAACAAACTGGAATGAAACAAATCCAGTATACGGCGCGAATTCTCGGTTCGCGGAGCTTTCGGGTAATAAAACGGTTTTCAGTCTCATTATACGCTGGAACACAAACAAAACTTTTCCAAAGAAAATTCAAAAATTTACTTTCTTCCAAAAATTTACTTTTTAGCTTAACCTGGTGATTTCTCTTGCTTTAAAGTTTACCAAAAAAACTTTTTTTAATTGTGCTGAAAACTTACGACGTAAACGAAATGGATAAATTCAAATGCGTCTGCGAAACTTAAAACTTCAGGTAAGACTTTGAAACAATTTCATTTAATTCCTGTTCTTCGGTAACGCGCAAAGTGAAACTCTTTCGAGTTTTAAAAGTAGGAAGTTAATAGCGCAGATTTTTTTATTAAAAGGTAATGCAAAACTTTTATTTTTAGCACTAAGTATTTAAATTTTTATTTGATAAAAGTGAAATTTAGGATTGAGTAGGGTAAAAAGTTATAACAACGCCAAGTATGAAACTTGACAGTTTTATGATTCCACTCATATTAATCGCAAGTGATTTTTCAAATATGAAAATTATGTAAATTAATCATTCTGGATAAAAAAAAACAAAACGAGTCTCAAGTCTGAAAACCTTTTTGTCAACAGTTTTATTTCAGTTATACAATGCAAGTTAAAAATTGCCAAAACAGGTATTTTAAGAGAATATAAATGTGTTACACTTTAGAAAGCTTCATCCACTCCCCAGTTTATTTTTTTACGTTTCACGAAAATTTTCCTTCAATTCATTTTTTAATTTTAAAGTTTAAGTTTGGTGTACGATAATAACGAGTTATTGGCGATCCCGTTAGGGGCAGTTACAAGGGTAGCTTTAAACTGAACATTATTAGCATACGATAACCGCCTGTAATGGACATGTTTATGAAACTTTTTATTTTGTTAATAATCTTTTTTATAATTTCACGACTTTAATTTGTTCTTTTCCTGAATTACTATATTTGCTGTTTGTGTCAAATTTTTTTACGAAAAGCGTTGTATCTGAAAACTGGTCGCTTATTAGAAAAACGTTTCTTCGACCTTTAAACAGGAAAAACTTTTATGAAAGCTTAAAACTTTATGAACGATTTGCATTATTTATGAATTAAAGATGTATATAATTTTTTTTCATTTTTGATTTTGCTAACATTAAAATTAAGTGCTAACAAACTTTTTTCATTACTTTATAATATAACTTTTAAGGCAGTTTTAATCAACCTTTGTCCGGACCAATTAAAATCTTATGCATGACTATTTTACAAATACACTACCTATCTTATCATGAACCAAAAATCAAAGTTAACTCTAAATAAAGCCACGTATATGAGGGCTTTGTATTTGCAAAATTTCTATTCAAGTATTGTCAACATTAGCTGCTTTGGTTATTTGAATAGAATTAATTGATTGTCTTTATTAATATCTACCCGTGCAGGTATTTTCGTTCCATGATTAAATTTGTCATTTCAAATTATGGATTTTGATTTTAACCTGTGTATGAATAAATTCATCAGGGCAAACAATAATATAATTATGATAAATAATTTTTAATTTATCTTGTTGAGTTGTAAATTAATATTATGGACTAATGGAGTCCACGATTTAACAGCATGCTTAATTGATGTGAAATAATACTACTAGATCAATTATTGCATGCTTTAATTAAGCATTGAACATTAAATTCGTATATAAATTATTCAGCTGTAGAAACGCACCAAAAGGAGTGATTATAGTGTGTAATTATTATTAGAAAAAAAAAACACGTTTTTTTTACAAAACAACTTTTTGGTTGTAAATACCAATTTTTTTGTCATTACTTCATTAATTTTTTTTCTGGATATCAGTTATAGTTTTTATCTTGAAACAAGTAAAAACTCACAATATGATTTAAACTTTTTGAGCTCAAAAAAACAAGATTATAAAATAATAAAGTCTTAGTTGAATAATACGTAACAAGAAAATCTATACCTCGGAGGGGATTGTGACAAATCAGACGCATATAATGTCTATTTCGTAGGTCGAGAAATTTTTAGGTTGGTAATAAATGAACGAAGTAATTAGAAGAGCCCTAACAAATGACATTTTACGTGTACTTCACAAATCCAAACCTCGTAATTCTTTAGAGTTAGCTTAGAGGGTAAATTGGATATCTTATATTCACACTATGTAGATCTAATTTTCGTAATTATCAATAATCTTGTCTATAAAATGTTCCATATAAAACGTGCCACAATTGATTTAATCAATTTTTAAACAAATGAGCATCCACAAATAACGACATAATAATGTAAATAAAATAGTAAAACCTAGCAGTAAAATGTAAGCGAGCACGAATAAGCAGTAAGCAGTTATGGATTTAAATTCCTCAGTCGTCTGTTGGGCCAATAAAAAAAGAACAAAATATTCAACCCAATACTTAAATCAAAAAAAAAATATTCAACAGACTAAAAAATGGTTCAGTCAAAATTGTTAATAATCTAGTACTTGATTTACTTCCCTCTCATTTTACTTCTTGATAGAAGCATCGTGACCAATAATTTTAATATTAAAATTGTTTTCTTGGCAAATTACTCTCGGTGGTTTGCCATTGCCTTCCAAGAGAAGAGGGTCATAATGAAGTTCGATAAATTTTGTAGCCGGGTTGGGGATCAAACCTAGTTCACTTAGCTCTCCTACGCCCCAAATAATAATACATAATTATCGACTTTGATTTGTTTTGGTGCATTTTAAACGATCGGTGTACACTATTGTAGATATTAATTGCCATTGAATTTGTGTAAAACTCAATACTTTTTTAACTTAGAAATCCAAATAAAACTAAAGGCAAAATTAAAAACTATGTAGACCCTCATCGTTTCAAGTCTGAAAGAAAGGCTAATGATGCCGGCTGGATCAAATTACTGTCTACTTAAGGTTCGTATTGCGATACTAAAAATATATTGTCGTGTTACAAAATTACCTTCAAAAAAGCACTATATAGGTGATCCTTTTTTAATTTTTAAAATTTAGAAATGATTTTTTTAAATTTATTTGTGAAATTTTTTAAGTCTTAAATATCCTAAATTAATGCAAATTGTAATTTTGAATATCTAATACTAAATATTAAATTTACTATATTTTGTATTTACCAATATTTACAATATAAACAAATGCCTAAAGAAGTATCTAGGTTCTAAAAAGCTTTACAATTTTTTCAGCAAATTTTACAATAGCTTTTCTTTACTTTACAGTTAATTTAGTTTGATCTAGTGATTTGTTAGTTATTAACATCAAGTCATTGCTCTATTGATACATAGATTGATAGCAACGATTGGTTATACAAAAATAAATTGCAACTTTCATTAAATAAATAAAAAATTGTTCGGAATAAAAGGAAATGTGCGTTCTTATTCGACTACGTAGGTCAACAATAAGTAGCTTATTACAATTTTAGTAATTTTTGGTTAAAAGTCTTTTTCAAATTTAATTTATAGATATTATAAAAAATATATTTTTTCATTATTCAAGAATTATTATTAAAACAGTATAAAATGAATCAGCTAAGCAAACAATCAAAATTAAAATTTTTTCGTAAGCTTTCAGCAATTGGTTATTCGCAAATATTGTTCCGGAAATATTCAGTCAAATTTAAATAATAAGGAAGCCGTTTTAAAAACAAATTTTAAGTAACATGGATTAAAATTTCATTACGGTGAATTAAAAACGTTATTTCCAATACCATTTTTTACAAATAGCACTTACCTGTTTGACGTGAGAAGAATGGATATACTAGGTATATACTAGTACAGGAAAATATCTTTAGTATACGTATTATTCTCTAACATCCGATAGAAAACTAAACAGGTGTTGTTAATTTCTGAGATTAACAACTTAACCCTTACAGTCCTGTATTTTCGATTTTAAAGTAAAACATTTTTTGATTTTGTTTTCAAATTGCTTGAGCAAATTTTGGCCGATATAGAAAAAATTACAATTATCAAGACTATTGAGTTTTAGTTCATTATGCTCTGCATAAAAGTATTACAATTAATCTTATCGAATATGTACAATTGCAGCCAATCGGTTCAAAGTTAATTTGATTTATATAAATCTCATTTAATGCCATATTAACTTAACATTTAACTAAACATTTGTGCACACTGAGTCTCAAAGGGTTAAAACGTACAAGCTTGGTTGTGTAGTAAAGAAGTACTTATACCCGAGTTGGGTACATAACAATTCCTAAAAAAAATTAGTGTAATTCAATATATGAATTTATTCTAAAATGTATTATAGTTTATCCGTAAAAGATTTAATTGTGTAATCATGTGTAGCCAACGGGTAGCAAATAAAAGCTTTATTATTTCTATTAATAAAATATGAAATGTGAGTTATTATATTTGTGAAAGTAAATATTGGAAAAAAAACAACCCGAAATTTTAAGCAATCAAAAATAATTACACTGGAATGAAGGGCGAAAGGGGGAAGGGAAATTTATATTTTTTTTTAGAATTAGATGTGTGACCTTGCAGAAAGCCCAAGTAGCACATTTGAAAATTTTTAGTAAATGTTACCTACACTTGTAAATATTACGTAATTTTTACATAATTTTCTGACCTATAAGTAAGTTTTGGTATTTTTTTAGGTAAACATAACTTTAGAAGTTTATTTGACCTAGTAGTCAATATAAAAGTAAAGCTGACGTAATTTTATTCTTATTTTTCGACTTCATAGGTTATTTTACTAGAAAGTAATTTTTGGTTAATTTTTTAGTGAAAATTTACTTAATAATTTACCTAATATGTATTTTCTGGTAAAATTTACCTTTACGTAAAAATGTAGGTAAATTTTACCGAAAATTTAACTTAAACTTGACTTAATAGTAACTATTACCCTTAGGTATAATATAAGTAAAATGTGCTGTTGGTCGCTTATTGTTAATTTGTTAACTTGGAGGTAAATTACGAAGCAAATTTTACTTGTAAGTAAAAAAAGTTACTTGACCGCCATTAATTTTAATAAAATTTTTTTGTGATCTCGTAGAAAATATTTATAAATAGTAACACTATTGTTTTTTCTAAATATAAATTATGAAATTAAATAATAAAAAAATTATTTAACTTATATTATAAAGAATTTAAATTGTAATGTTCATTTTCGTGTATTAAAGCAACCGAAAAAGTACCTAGTACATTATTTAAAAATTGATAAAAATTTTTTCAAAAACTTTATATTTATCGAGGCGCATTCTAATTTTTCGAAGTAAAACTAAAACTGTTATCAATAAACTTAGTTGCGCTTTGAATTTTTCGAATCTACTTAGTTTGCAATTAACAATATACAGGTAGTTGGTGCAGTGGTCAGGGAGTGGAGCTGTGATCTGAAGGTCTTAGGTTCGCTCCCAAATTTTTCTGTGCCGTTTGTATCCCAGTTGCAGTATTCGAAAGGTCCTCCATAGATGTCGTTCAAGGAGTGGTCATGATGTCGTGTTTATATCGGTAAAATGCTTACGGATTTAAAATTGTTTCGTTGTATAATTTAATGTATGATAAGTTGTAAAAAAGTTTATCCGTAAATATTTTTTTTTTTTTTTTTATTGTAACTAATGCTAATTAACAATCAGAATAAATACAAAATATTCTATAAGTTAATTTGTTGGCTGTTGTCGTGCGGGGGAATATGCCCATCGGCAGTACCCGTATACAAAATAATTTATGGCAGTAGATCACGAGGCCATTTTCTTCTAAGACGTCTGAATATGTTGTCCTCTAGGAGTCGAGCCGTACTAGGATTAGGATGATCTTGAAGTTTTAGGTCATGTTTTTCTGCCCGTTTTTTAATTTCTTCTTGAATATAATTAATGCGTAGGTCAGTGTGGAGGGTTTCGTTAGAGATGTACCATGGTGCATCTACCATCATACGGAGGGCCTTTGATTGGAATCGTTGTATGACTTTTATGTTGGAAATGCTGGCGCATCCCCACAGTTCTATTCCGTACGTCCATATTGGCTTGATGATGACTTTGTATATAAGCATTTTATTTTCTGTAGTAAGAATAGACTTCCTGCCAAGTAACCAATACATTTTCTTTATTTTTATATCCATTTCTTTTCTCTTCTTTTTTATGTGGGTCTTCCACGTAAGTCTCCTATCCAGGTGCAGTCCTAGATACTTTACTTCTGTCTTTTGAGGTATCGCTACATCGTTGATATATACAGGTGGACATTCTGCGCGATTTAAAGTGAATGTAACGTGGTTTGATTTGGTTTCGTTTACTTTTACTCTCCATTTAAATAACCATCTCTGCAATTCCGCTAAGTGTATTTGTAACAGTTCAGAAGCTCGTTGATTGTTGCTGTGTCTTGCCAAAATGCAAGTATCGTCCGCGAATGTGAACAACTCTGTAAACAAAGAGGTGGGTAAGTCTGCAATAAACAATAAGTATAGTATTGGCCCAAGTACACTTCCTTGTGGAACACCTGATAATATGGAATAAATTTCAGACAAATCTTCGTCTTGTTGAACTTGATAACTTCGGTTTTCCAAATATGATTTCAGAACTAGGTAGTAGTGGTATGGTAAAGCTTGTTTAATTTTAAAGAGAAGTCCTTTGTGCCATACTTTATCAAAGGCCTGTTTTATGTCTAGAAAGACTGCCGAACAAAATTCCTTTCCTTCTAGTGCTCTATAAATGGTGTCTACAATTCGATGGCATTGTTGAATAGTTGAATGATGTCGTCTAAATCCGAATTGATGATTTGGTATTAAATTATCTAATAAGTAGCTATCGACCAAACGTTTTAAAATAAGTCTTTCCATCAACTTAGATATTATTGGCAGCAAGCTTATTGGTCGATAAGATGAAGCATCCATCGGAGGTTTGCCTGGTTTCAAAATTAATAAAATTTTGGCAAATTTAAACTGCAATGGCCAGTATGACAATCTTAGGATGGAATTAAACAAGATTGTTAAAAATTTTATTCCTGCCTTGGGTAATTCGTTGAGTATTTTATCCGTTATTAAATCATAACCCGGAGCCTTGGTCTTATTCAACTTCCTTATCTCTTGCTCAACTTCGATTTTCTTGATTTTTTTTATTGGCAGCGACATTTGTAGAGGCGCGTCTAGGTATTGTTCGACATCTTCATCCGGTTCATTAGAATGAGGTTGGAAAACGTCCATTAGGTGTTGCGCAAATAGTTCAGCCTTTTCCATATTTGATCTTGCCCAAGAATTATTTCGATTACGAAGAGGAGGGATGGTCACTTGTGGTCTTTTAAAACTTTTTGTAGCATTCCAGAGGGAGTTATCTTTCACCGTCAAGTTACTTAAATAGTGATTAAATGTTTCATTTTTTGCTTGTTTATTTAATCTTTTTAATTTATTGGCAATTCTATTGAAGTCTGCTTTGTCTAGAGGGTTTTTACTTTGGTGCCATTTAGCTCTTGCTTTTCGTTTTTCTTTAAGTATCTGACGTATTTGCAAAGGTATGTTGTCTATATTACCTGGTTTATCTTCTCGCATGGGAGTTGCTTTCCAGCTAGCATCTTGAATTGTGGTTATGAAGTGATTTGCTGCTTCATCTAATTCTTGGTTTGTTGTAATGGGCAGTGTAAAGTCTAGTTTTTCCGTTACGTGTTCTTTAAATTGATTCCAGTTGGTTTTTCTATTATGAAGAGATATTTTTTGCCGTTTTCTAATGACAAAATCACTAATCGTCAATAAAACTGGGGTGTGATCAGAAGTGAGTTCTAAGCTTGATTTGACTTCCATAAAATTGGTAGAAACTCCGTTGGTTATGTAAAAATCCAGCAGATCAGGAATTTTATTCACATCAGTAGGCCAGTATGTTGGTTCGCCTGTCGAAACTGCACAGTAGTTTTTCGTATTAATAATCTTTAGGAATTCTCTACCCTTAGTGGTTATCAGTCTGGATCCCCAGTGCGTATGCTTTGCATTATAGTCTCCACCCGCTATAAACTTGTTGCCTAATGATTCAAAGAATGGTTTTAAATCATTTTCCTTGATATTATGTTTAGGTGGACAGTAAACTGCTGCAATTTTTAGTGACTCATGTAACTTATTTACTTGGATTGTAGTAGCTTGAAGATACTCCGTTTCATACTTGTTTAGTTCGTGGTGAATTAGTGTTTCTCTAATTATTATGGCAGTTCCTCCATGAGCCGTTCCATCCGGGTGATTAGTAGAATATATTTTGTAGTAAGGAATTTTTATAAATGATTTTGCAGTGAAGTGTGTCTCGGATATGAGTAATATGTCTATTTTGTACTCTTTCATGAATAGTTCAATTTCTCGAACTTTTGATGTTTGGAAGCCATTAGCATTCCATAAGGCAATTCGTAAACAGTTTGCCATTAACGTATCAGTTTTTGCATGACTGTGTTTAGTAAATTTATCATCATGTTGTTTTGTTGCATGAGTTGTTGAAACATTTCTCTAAATTCGTTAAGAAATTTTGATAACGAGATATCTTCAGGGTGGTTTATCGTATCACTTGATTTGTTTCTTAGTGCTTCTGAATAAGTTCGTTGGTTATTTGAATTATAGTAGGTTTGCGAAGTCGTGGGTTTACTTGTTCTAGTTGGTTCACTTGGACTGGCATTGTGGAAGGAAGATGAGGTTTGATCATTCTTCTGTTGATGTTGGTTTTTGTTAAATTTGTTTTGCAATTCTCTATATACCTGACAGCCCTTATAGCTCGCGGGGTGATCTCCGTTACAAAGGTAGCAAGTGGCTTTTGTATTGCTTGGCTTTTTACAAGTTTTTGAGTCATGTGCTCCTCCACATTTTACACATGCATAGGGACGATTGCAATAAGTTTTAGTGTGGTTGAACATCTGGCATCTTGTACACTGGGCTATATCAGTGTTTCTGTAAGGCGGTTCAACCCTAATTGCTCTATTTTGCAGGTATTTTAAGTCGTAAATACTTTTATTATTCTCTGCTGGTTCGAGATCTACAAAAAATAATGGTAACGACTCCTTCGTTGAACGATGTTTGACATTTACAATGTTCCTTACTTTAAAGCCTTTACTTTCCAATTCATATTGGATTTCTTCAATGGGCGTTGATTGATGTAGATGTCTTATTACTACTCTATATGCCCGTTCTTCTTTCAGCTGGTAAGTGTGATGAATAATATTTGCATCTTTCATGTGTTTTATTAATTTTCTAAAGTTGTCTGTAGTTCTTACATTAACTTTAATGACATTATTTGTTAATGCTTTTGTTATTATTTGCTCCTCCTCCAATACGGCAGTAAAATTTTTGACCATTTCCCGGTAGTTAATTACTCCGTGTACAAATATAGGCGGTGGCTTATCAATTTTTGGTTGTTGTATTTGTTCTTTATTAATTATATCTGTATTATCATTTAAATTATTATCACTTAGATTTGCAAGAGGTAAATACCTTTTTGATAGTTCTAATGGTGGTAATTCTGTGTCTGGGCTGCTAACTCGCTTTCTTTTGTTATTGGCTACTACTTGCCATGGATGGTCATTGGTCACTGTTACTTCCATATTGTCTAAATTAATTTGCAAGTTATTTGTTTGCAACTGATTTTGAGCTGAATTTGATTGATTTGTAGCAGTGGCTAGGTTATGTTCTATGTTTGGCGTCATGTCTTGCTGTAGCCGTCCGAGGTACGGCTAAAATGACTAGAAAAACTTAATATTTAAGATGAAAGAACTTCTAATTAGGTTGTTAATTGTCAAAATATTAAATATTTTATAGTAAATATTTCTACGAAATGAATATAGTCAATTATCAGTCTTCACGATAACGGAGGTCCATTTCCCCAGCCCCCCCCATTTTGATTTTTGGATCACTTTTTAAGTCATTCGTTTGTGCATCGTTTGTGTACGTTTGTGCAATAATTTTTTTCCTTTGTGCATTCACCGTTCGCGAATTATTTAACAAATAAGTTTGGGGGGCTGGAGAAATGCCAGCCCCCCCCATCGCGAATTTTGGGTCAAAATTGGTGTCAATCGTTTGTGCATCGTTTGTGTACGTTTGTGCATTCAATATTTTCGTTTGTGCAAACACCGTTCGCGAAATATTTACAATTCAAATGGGGAGGGCTGGAGAAATGCCAGCCCCCCCCATCGCGAATTTTGGGTCAAAATTGGTGTCAATCGTTTGTGCATCGTTTGTGCACGTTTGTGCATTCAATATTTTCGTTTGTGCAAGCACGGTTAGCGAATTATCTTCAATTGAATAACCGGCCATCATTTCTCCAGCCCCCCCCATTACGAATTTTGGGTCAAAATTAGTGTTAATTGTTTATTCATCGTTTGTGTACGTTTGTGCATTTATTATTTTTGTTTGAGCAAGCACGGTTAGCGAAATATTTTCAATTAAATAACCGGCGAACATTTCTTTACCCCCCCCCCCCATTACAAATAAATATTTATAAAACTCCGAGCAACAACCGCCATAGTGTCTAGATTGCAATTTATTTTAGTCTACTGAAGAATATGCTGAAAATATTTTAATTTTCCGGAAATCGTCATCGAAACAACACTTCTCTGCGTATCTACGCGCAGGGAAATTGAATTATACTGACTAGTTCGACAATATCAGTAATTGATTTTTGCTGTTTTGACACAAATAACTATGTAGTCAACAAATTGACAAATTTGATTTTTGCTTATTTTAAAAATGTTATTCAATTAGTGTTTTAAAATTTCGATTTTATCGAAATTGGCAGTAAAACTATATTTTTAATACTTAGCGGAAAATAAACTGCAACAAGCAAATTTTCTCTTGAAAATACGTAAGAATTTGTCAAAAAAGCTGTAGTTTTAAGTGCATGTCAGTGCCCCCCCTCCCCGCTTTTGAATTTTCGAATTTAGTGTCAAACGTTAGAGCATCGATTAAGCCTGAATAAACTTCTATTATTTTCGTTTTAGCCTCTAAGGTTGCGAAGTTATTTGCGAAAAACTAGTGGGGGGCCGTAAACATGTTTTGCAATTTTCCTTCTCATTTAGAATTTATGTGTGCAATTGATGTCAATCGATAGAGCTCCGTTTGAGCCTGAATAAGTTTCAGAGAGCAACAGTTTAAGTTAATTTTTTACAAAGTTATGGATAATTGTAATTTTCGACTAAACTCCGAGCAGCATGCGTTAAATCTTAAGTTTTTAAAGCTCTTAAGCTGGTAATCTACATACTTTGAATATATAAATTCTTTAAATAAGCAACATTTTATTCTTTACAAATATAAAATTTTTTAAGTAGAAGTAATTTATCTAAATAGAAATTATTCCGATAAAATCTAATATTGATTTGAAGCAGCTTAACGTTGTTGTTGCTAATAAAGAAAAAATTTATGATCCAATGGCTAAAAAGTTTTGGGGCTTTTCAATTATGTGTTTGTCGGAAATAGTAAAGCATTGGGTAATACTACCGTTTATCCGAAATAAAACTTTTTAAGAACCTTACGATTTAACGCATGTTGCTCGGAGTTTAGTCGAAAATTTCAACTATCCATAACTTTGTAAAAAATTAACATAAAGTCTTGCTCTCTGAAGCTCATTCAGGTTTAAACGAAGCTTTATAGATTGACATCAAATGCACATACAAATTTAAAATTATTAGGAAAATTACAAAACATGTCTGCAACCCCTCCCCCCACCAGTTTTTTGCAAATAATTTTGCGACCTTTGAGGTTCAAACAAAAATAATGAAAGCTCATTCAGGTTCAAACAATGCTTTTGTCACCTAATTCATCCAAAAATTCGAAAGTGGGGGCTATCATGTCTGCAGCCCCCCTCCTCTACTTGTTTTTCGCGAATAACTTTGCGACCTTTGAAGCTCAAACAAAAATAATGGAAGTTTATTCAGGCTCAATCAATGCTCTAACGGCTCTAACATACACCTAAAACTATAGCTTTTTTGACAAATTCTTACGTATTTTGAAGAGAAAATTCGCCTGTCGCAGTTCATTTTCCGCTAAGTATTAAAAATATAGTTTTACTGTCAACTTCGATAAAATCAAAATTTTAAAACACTAATTGAATAACATTTTTAAAATGAGCAAAAATTAAATTTGTCAATTTGTTGACTAAATAGTTATTTGTGTCAAAACAGCAAAAATCAATTACTGATATTGCCGGACTAGTCAGTATAATTCAATTTCCCTACGCGTAGATACGCAGAGAAGTGTTGTTTCGATGACGATTTTGGGAAAATTAAAATATTTTCAACATATTCTTCAGTAGACTAGAATAAATTGCAATCTAGACACTATGGCAGTTGTTGCTCGGAGATTTATAAATATTTATTTGTTAAATAATTCACGAACTGTGAATTCACAAACGAGAATAGTAAATGCACAATGGTATATTTACAGACGAGTGACACAAAAATTGATCCAAAAGTCGAAATGGGGGGGGGGGTAGAGAAATGTTCGCCGGTTATTTAATTGAAAATATTTCGCTAACCGTGCTTGCTCAAACAAAAATAATAAATGCACAAACGTACACAAACGATGAATAAACGATTAACACCAATTTTGACCCAAAATTCGTAATGGGGGGGGCTGGAGAAATGATGGCCGGTTATTCAATTGAAGATAATTCGCTAACCGTGCTTGCACAAACGAAAATATTGAATGCACAAACGTGCACAAACGATGCACAAACGATTGACACCAATTTTGACCCAAAATTTGCGATGGGGGGGGCTGGCATTTCTCCAGCCCCCCCCATTTGAATTGTAAATATTTCGCGAACGGTGTTTGCACAAACGAAAATATTGAATGCACAAACGTACACAAACGATGCACAAACGATTGACACCAATTTTGACCCAAAATTCGCGATGGGGGGGGCTGGCATTTCTCCAGCCCCCCAAACTTATTTGTTAAATAATTCGCGAACGGTGAATGCACAAACGAAAAAAATAATTGCACAAACGTACACAAACGATGCACAAACGAATGACTTAAAAAGTGATCCAAAAATCAAAATGGGGGGGGCTGGGGAAATGGACCTCGATAACGGAGCACTTTGAAACACGTCTAACACGCTTCGTATCAACCGCAAGACTCTTTGATCCGTAAATATAAATAAACAAATATTAGGGCGGATTTCATAATAAAAGCGTTAATGCCGACTTAACTAAAAGGTCATAGTTAACTAATAGAAAACGTCCGTTAACTCTAACAAGCCAATAGAAATCCTCTGTTATATTTAATGGCTTGTTAAAAGTTTTATGAAATCCACCCTTACATTATTAAAAATGTTAATATACGTATTCAATGTTAAATGGTTGAAAACATAAACTTTGTTGATCATTTTTTATTTTTATACTTATTAAACAGGTAAAATGTTGGTAAACGTCAGTCAGATTTACCTAAATTTTACGTAAAATTTACTTTCTGAAAGTTATATTTACTAATAGGTAATTGACTTGTTAGTCAAATTTACTTAAAATTACTTAAATTCTACTCGAATATTACGTAAATTTTTTCTCTACTTGGTAAATTTTACGTAAAATTTACGTAAACTTTAAGTCAAATAGAGTCGCCGTAGTTAGGTCAGCGACTAAAAATTACGTAAAGTTTACGTAAAATTTACCTTGCTGTGCTACTTGGGAGTTCTGCCTGATCGAACTATAAATATATTTTGCAATTTGTTGACTGCAGTAAGTTTTAATTTAAAATAAATAATAAAAGTTTAAAACTTGTTTTACAAAAATTTCCATTACAGCGATTCGGTTTTTAAATCTATTTTAATTTGTAGCAGGTTGAATTATTCTAACAATTTACTTTATATGTAGTTTTTTGTAATTATAATATATTTTAGTGATTTTCTGGTAAACCGATCGTCCGGAGGCTGGGTGAACCGCCACAAAAAATATTTTAGCACAGAAAGTTTAAAATTTATCAAATATTTTGTTTTCTACTTTCACTTTTGAAATTTTGTATTTGTAACAAATTTTTGCATTTGCTACGTGGTTCTACTTTTCATTTCATTTTATGATATTTCTCGATCCGATCTTGCATTTTTATTTATTTAATGCAAGTATTCTTATGCATGCGTTATAAATTGAATGCAGGGATTTTTGGTTGCAAAGGTTGGTGGGTTGAACTTTTCAGTTCCCCGAGAGCGACTGAACCAGGTAGTTGTTAAATTGTGGTCAACAATTTTGAGTGCCGATATTATTGAATTGGACCAATATAAAGTATTCAGAAGTCATAGTTATCGTGCCAAGTTCGTGTGTGACCTGTTGTTCATCTGTCGCTCGGCTACTGTGTGTGTTTTGACGACACATAATATGATCAAAACATCTGGGGAGACTGATTTTCTTGCTGCGCAAATTACTACAAGTTTCTTAATTCGAGGCGCATACTGGCGATCGTTTCCGATCTCCCACGAAGAGCTACGTTTCGGTGTTGTGTTTTGGCAATCAAAGCAATCATCCATTTTTGTTCTTAGTTGGAAGATAGATCTGTTGGAAATCTTTTCATCATCTGTAAATTTAAGTCTTTCACTAGTCCAGCTACACCAACATCAGCAAGCAGAGTTTTTCATTCGCGAGTGTCTGGTCAGTTGTTACCTGCGGATTATATTGACACGGATTCCAGCATTTCAACCAGCAAAGCTACACACGTCTCACTCGTTTGGAAAGAAAATCTGTCATCAAAAATTGTGTAAACTTACCAAGCGCTCACGTAAGTAATTTAATTTTTTAATTTAATTTCGGCTTTTTGTATTCATTTTGTGGTAACCCTTAGTGGTTATTTTTTTTGGAACTTGTCTATTTAAAGTGGGTACACTTGTAATTTTTTCAATTTATATGCTGTGTGTATCATTGAGCACAGCCACACGTTGCAATTCTTGGAATAGTGATCACACCCTCAATTATTTTGTCATTAAAAGCACTTTATATTATTCTTGAGTTTTATTGGAGCTTTCCCCAAACTACCCTTATTTTCAGAATTCACGACCTGGCCTACGTAATCATTATGAGCTGGTCTATAACATTGTGGCAAACAAACTGGAGAGGTTCTCTTCGGATTGCAGCAGACTCTGGTCTCTATTTTGGTCAACCTTCTCATTAGGAGTTGAGATTCAGAAGGCAGTTTTTGTTTGTTGAATTGGTTTGAACTAAAATTGGTGCTTCAAAAACGCTTTTTAATTTAGATGCGCCAAAATGGATTAACGAGTTTGAATGATTCACAAAGCTATTTAGTTTTCTTACTAAGCGGCTTCAAAAACAAGTGGATTCAGGTGTTTCAAACTGAAGAAAATCCAATAGCTAAAAAAACAGTTAAAAGTTTAAAACTTTTATAATTACTGATTTAATTATGTTCAATTTATTAAGGCTGTTCTCTCGCAACCACTATTTTATTTACAATTTCCTGCTTTATTTTTGAAAATAACGAGTTAAAATTTTTACAGTATGTCTGAAATGTTATTTACAATATTATGTCGAAGCGCTTTTATCGCGAATAAATAAATCGCAAAAAAAAATTTTTTTAACGCAATTTTAAAAAATTTTGGCTTCGACATAATATTAAAAATAACGTTTTAGACATACTGTAAAAATTTAAACGCGTTATTTTCAAAAATAAAGTTAGAAAACTGTAAATAAAATTAACCCTAAAATGCGCGTATCTCTTGCATTCGCAATTTTTTTTACATATTACTTTATTTTTATCTACATAATATCGTTTAAGTTATAAATATAATTGAAATTGATTAATTGAATAATTGAAATTGGTACAGTACAATAATTAATAGAAAAGGTTCATTGAAGTATAAAAATTGAAACCGAAATCTCTTAAGTTTTAATCATTTTTACTACAAAAACTAACGAAAAATAAATTACATTGTGAAAACTAAAATAAAAAAAAGTAGCAATTAAATAATTATTAATGGAACTAAAAGAAGGTTCATAAGAAAATTAAACATTTTTATTACATAATTATAAATTAGAAATCTTTTAATTAATTTAATTGTGCAAACAAAAAAACAAATACCGTTAAATTGTTTCTCAATTTAAATCTCAATTATAAATTGACTTGCTTACTGAAAAACTGAATTGAATATTACATAAATCAAAATAAAATTTAAATTTTAGTTAAAGTTTTTATAAATAGGAGTTGCTAATTAATAAAACTATTTGAGCCGTAAATAAAACAGCAATATTCATAAAATTAATTAAAAGTACACAAAATTTAAAACAAATAATAAAAAGCATGAATTTAATTTGAAAATCACCAATCGATGACAATAAATAATAATTTAAATTTGAACTCCAACGCAATTAATTGTATAAAACAATTTAACGGCATTTGTTTTTTTGTTTGCACAATTAAATTAATTAAAAGATTTCTAATTTTGCTTCCAAAAGGTTTTCTAATATTTACAGTGGATTTTAATTAACGGAAGAAAATTTTATATTTTTAGAAAGACCGAATTATAAAGCTATTACATAGTGAACAAACGCAAATAAGATCAACTGCTTAACGTGGAATCCTAACCACGGTATAAATAATAAATTGAACATTTTTAGGAAGGTAATACATATCGAAAAAAAAAATTTAACATTTTTGGCAAGAGGTTCATCGTCTTTTCTAAAGACGATCAGTGTAAATAAATAATAGATAGCACTGCGCACTTAGGATTGTAAAAAGTATAGTCCGGGAGCTGGCGACATTTTTCATGTTCACATTTTATAAGCCTTGATTTATATTTAATTTTATAATTTAAATAAAACTTATCAACAAAATAAACTCCTGCTATCTTTCTGGCGGGACTGCGATGGACTGCCAATTATGTTAAAAAAATTGGATGTGGCCATCACATGACTTTACCATACATTAATATTATGAATTTTTCTTTCGGTGAGTGGATTTATCACATTGCACATAACATAACTTGCGACATTATTAGGTGTCGCCCTCTACCGACCACAGTACCAATCATACTCATCGCGTCACTAATTTACTCCCAATGTTATGTTTCCGTGGACCGATTTTAACCAAAATCTAATCAAATCTAAGTTTCAATATAAAAGTACTAAATATAAAATTTGGTTGAGAAATTCTTATTAGTTTGAGCGCTAGAGCGCACACAAAATTAAGTGACACACACATACACACCCACCCTGACACACTGACACACATACACACAGACATTTCTTGATGTTTGGTTTCTTTCAACTAGTTTGACCTCAAGGACTCTAAATCCGTGAAAATTTGAAAAAAAAAATTTTTTGATTACATAACTTTTCCATACTACGTATGGTACACTACGTATACTCATACTGTGTAGTATGGTAAAATAAAAAGTTGAATGTTAAAAATCATAAAAGCTGAAATTTTTCTATAATTTAGTAATATTTTAATAAAATATAAAATGACCTCCTGTCACTTTGCCCATGTGATTCATCAATTAAGTAGATTGGATAGCTGTTGTACTTTTAAATTAACTTCAGATAGATATACCGTATATGCCTGCACAAAATTATCTGAAATTGTTTCAATTTTTACTTTTTTTTAATTGGCGAACAACATTTACTAAAAGCTTTTTTATAGAAGAATATGTAAGGTTTGTTCGTGTATCAATTTATCATACATTTTAATTGTGTGGGTAACGGTGCATTAAAGGAACTTTTTCGACTCAAAGTTATAGTAAAGTAGTGAACGAATTTTGTTTTGAAAATTTCCATCTACCAAAAACCTGACACATAAACACACCTTCGCTTTATTCCTCACACTCCTAGGTATTCTTTGTAAATACTCATTTTGTAGTCAGATGATTTCAAATCCTATATGAAAAATAAAACGGAAAAATTATTTTGCATTTGAGTAATCCTTTTACATGTACCCGCCACTACAAATGATACAGCATATTCGCATAATCAAATCAACGGTTGGTTGATGTTTCAAGAGAAATGAAGGTTAATGGTTATTTAAGTGCCACAATTTAAATATAGATTCATTTGTATTCCGCCAAGCGCAAAGATAAATTTGTGGTTTATTCGTACTGATGATGCAAAGCTGTTACTGACAGTAAATATTTCCATTTCCACTAAACAAAAAGCGAAAGTGAAATGAACCACTTTCCTTACTAAAAATTTTACGATTATTAATTGATTGATGAATATTTATTATTTTATGTAAAAAGGGAGATGTAGGTACTCTTAGATCCTATTTAAAAATGCATTACCGTTCACCCCATTGAGAGAAGTAATTACTATGTAAATTTAAATGTAAGGCTGCGTGAATGTAATCTGCTTCAATTTTTTACGATTTAGTTGCACTTTTGCGAACTAACTAAAACTTTAGTTGTTTAATTGCTAAAAAAAAGTGAATTTGATTGGCCGCTTTTATAAAAATGTGCTTATTTTTTATAAAGCTGTAACCGACTGCGGTATGCTCAATATTTTGAAAATATAGGGAGCTAAAAATTAATATTCACTGAATATTCAGGTTCAATTTCACGATGTTTTCATAATTTTAGTTGTTTTGATATGAATATGGGAAGCGCTTGATTAGCTTTAGGTATAATGTGTGGTTTCGTGATCAATTTGACCAGTTTTATAGTCTCAATTTTTAAAATTTAATTTTTAGTAATTTACTTTTTATTTACTAACGTTTGAGGATTACTAGCTTTTATACCCAGTGTTGAAAGCCGGAATATTCTCAAGTGCTTTAAAGATTACAATAATAGAAAAATTACTAAACCAAATGAGTTAGCAATTACAATTTTAAAAATAATCACTTTAAAGTTATTCAAAATTAAATGGTGCAAAAGCACTCTGAAATATAATTATTGCAATTAATAATCTTTAAAAAAATTTAAACTAAACTGCCCCGATAGAAGTAAATATAAGCAAGCGTTACAAATAAACAGACAAAATTTTCTACATTTTTGTGATAAATTAATCACTGTAAACAACAACAAAATGCAATCTAAAGAAAATTATATTAAAACCAACAACTCAGCAATCATCTGCATAGTATACATAATTTTAGTCTCGTAATTTTCTATGTAAATAATTTAAATATTATATTTCTTTCTTTATTTTTTAATAAAAACTGAATAAAAATAAGAGAATTTATTACCCAGGTTAATTAAAACATAAAATTTGTATTTCATACCTAACTATTCAGAATGGCATGTAATTTATTGCGATGGATGTTGTTATTAAATTTATTTCAATATTTCCAAAAATTTATATTTACATTTCTCTTCTAGAGTGTAAAGAGGGAAAAATACCTATGTCAAGTTTATATCTTGTAATGAAGTTCATTCGTCTGTCATAAATTCATTATTAACCGTTTTTTGGATAAAATATCTAAAAAAAAAATGATTTAATTGTATTATTCTGTTGAAAGTTTCAGTTTATTTTAGGTTATATCAATTTCTGAAAAAAGAAGACTTTTTGGTTACGCTTTAATAAAACTTTTTGCTTAAGAGTCGTCAATTGCTTGATTTAGTTTAAATTTTGCTAACAAACAAACTAAAATTTTATTGTTAGTAATAAACTACAACTTTTTCTTAAAATATTAATTTTAAGGTAAAATTAAATTATTATTAAAGTGTCGAGCAATTTAACATAATAATAGGCTGACAAAATTCAATAACTTTGATTTTAAAATCAGGTAACTTCAAAGCAATTTTAATTAACTTTGTTGAAGCTGTAGGAAATTAAAAAATTTTAGTCTTTGTGCTTTAAATTTTAAACTTCCTCAATCACATCAAACACAGCTTTCATCGTAAGATAAAATTGTCGATTGCGTGTTAATAGAATATCCTGTTGCCACCATTATTTTTGGTTACTGGCAGCCATAGTTGTTCGGCGTTTAGCTTCACTCATAATAATCGAAATCATTGTGTAACGACCAAAATGGTGACATTTATAATTAATCTACCGAGGAAGGTAAGGGGAGGCTAATGTTTTCCGAAGTTGCTCAGCTTTCTGCCTCGCTACACGGCCCGTGACCCGATATTTACATTTTGTTTGTTCGATGACTTGAACGATGGTTTTTGTAGTCTTCCAATTAATTAGTAACTGTCTGAAGACGCTTTTTGAACTATCTTCAAGAAGAAAAATATTGTTCTTCGTTGTTAATAAAGGATTTGCACTTATTTACAAAAAAAAACGTTTATTTTTACACACGATGAAACCTGAAGTTACCTGGTTGATGGTCAGGTAGAGACTTGCTGGTTGGGTCGCCCAGCGAAGGCTGGTGGTGGCTTTCGTGGCGGATGTGCCAACTTGGTAAATCACCCTTGGCGTAATGGCGCCAAAATACAAATTTTACATAGGTTTACAAATAGGTTTTACCACATTTAGTTAGTAATTTTTGTTAGAAAGTTATAGCAAATACAAATGAAAATAATTTGAAATTCCAACCTTCACAAAGTTAATTAAAGTAATTTATTAAAATTTCATTTCATGTAAAATAAAATATTTCGTGTTTATTTAGGAATACATTTTCAACTTTAATTTATTATTTTATGTAAAATAAAATATTTCATATTTATCCAGAAATAAATTTCGTTTTAATTGTTTAATAGTAAATAATATAAAAGCACTACGAACCTTGCAGGTAAATTTGTTCCTGTTCAAATGTAGGCCGACTTTTTAATGTCCCTATTTATAATATTTCTAAAATTAAATTTATCAAAAACTGTCATCAAGAAAATCAAAATTAGAGCTAACTTGCAACTTACAACCTTCATTTCAGAACAGCTACGTAATTAATTTATTACATTTGTATTTAGTTCCTTTTTAAATTAATTTTTCATTAAAATTTCTGGATGTGCATCTAGAGCAAGAGTCCAACTTTGATTTTCCTTTTTAGAAAATTTAAGTTTAAATGTGATTCAGCTCGTTTAGTTAGAGAACTATTTGTTACAATATCTTTTTACACAAAACGACATTTACCCGCTTGTAACAGTTCTTAATTTTCCGGGTTGTCAGCAAAAGACTGTGGATTGAGATTACAAGAGAAGGTTTCACGGAATTGTAATGTTAGAAATTACAATCAGTATGAGTTACAATGAGTATGAGTTATCAACTTGAAACTCAAAAATAAACCCTGTCTTGTGCTTTTTACGCTCCTGCTCCTTGCAAACAAAGTGTAACATCTAGAACAAAACACATAAAACGTAACTAAATAATTGTAGAAAAAAACACAACGGTAACCTCAGGTACAAAAGTATAATGCAACCAACTTTTATCGTTAGAACAAATGTTGCAATTGGCGTTTTACATTACGTATAGATGGCGTTGTAATTCAACAACATGGACAACATAAGTAGTACATCTGCTAAATTAAACCTATGTTAAACATTGTATTTTACGTTGTTTACATTGGAAATCGTGTTTTTAAATCAATTTAGTTCGTATTAGTTAATTATATAACCTCCGATTTGTTCATATTTAACGATAAGTACACGCTAAATATTACTTAAGTTAGTTACCATTAAAGACACTACGTGGCGTTTCACTAATGTAAAACGCCAATAAGAACCACCTTTTCTGCAATCAACGAAGTAACTCGCACCACCATCGGGTGTAAATACTTAAATATTAATCATCCTAATTAAATTATTTGGCAAAACGCATAGTTAATTTATAAATTAAAAGCTTAAAACAATTTAAACATACGGTAAGAAAAATGCGTGAGTACGCATTCCAAATTTATGATTGGAACTACGCGTTGTTGCTTCAAATTACGACGGCATTTTGCATAAAAAGGCAACACAAATTTAGTATCTTACAATTGGTATTTACATAGTTCCAAATTTACGTCAAGTTCTTTTTTTTTACTGAAAAATGGAAAAGTAAAGAAACAGCAACGCACATTGCATTGAAGATCATCGTACATAAATTACTTAAATGTAATTTATTCTACTTGAGGTGTTATAATGATGATTTATAGTCGTTTTATGTTCATTTCATTTATCACTTATTTAAGATATAAGAAATTAACCAATAAAATTTTGAATAGCCATTTATTATTATTACATTAGCCATTAGACTTTCTCCATTTTAGGAATGATTTGGTAACTTTTAGTTATTGTTTTTTTACTACAAAAGTTTGGTGTTTATTAAATGTTTTGACACTATGGTCGTACAACTGCCAAAACCAATGCGTAAATGAAAGATTATACTACAATTCTAGAATATGTTGATATTCTAAACAATAATAAAACTAATTATTACTATATTTGTTTAAAATATAATATTGTTTGTCTGATTTTCCTGTTTGAGTATCTCTCAATCTTTTATATCTCAAATTTTAACAAAATAATTGCATTCAACGGCTGATTTTATTTTCCAAGTGGTTTTCCATGTAGCTAACAATTTTCATTGCTAAGATGCTATTTACAATTTTGAAAGAAGATCAAACTATTTAGTCGCTACTGTAAAATTTAATTTATTTATTTAACAAAAGTTTCTGTAAAATAACTTTCCATATTATTTACATTAACATTAACTTTAACATAACAAAAGTTAAATTTCTTGTCAAGTTAAAATAAACTTTAAATAATGCATAATTTAATAAAAGGTAATATTACCATAAGAGTAGTAGGTACCTACATACATACAATGCAAAAGCAATTTAATGTTTTTTGAAAAATTGAACCGTAAAATAAACGAATAATGGAATATAATTCGAACGTGTCAAACATTCCATTTTAAGGTAGTATTATTCGTTTTTGTGACAGTATCATCATACAAATAAAAAAACCCTTTTACGAAAACAAGCAACATTTTACGATTAGTGTCAGTGATAGTTTTTCAAGGAAACCTATATATTTTCGTTTATTATTTTAAAAATAGTGTAAACGTTTTCAGTTCAACTTTCTTTAAAATTTTTGTATGTAAACTTAGTTAAAATTAGAATCTTAGGGCATCATTTGTTAGGTGACCATTTACGTGTAATTAATTAATTAAAATTAAGTAAAAAGTAAGTTGCATAAAAGAAATCTAAAAAGAAAAATTGTTTTTGCAAGAAACCTATTCTAAACTTACTTTTCATGCGAGTGTCATCTCTGTCTTAGGTCGTCGAAATAATCGAGCTTTTGTCTTCTTATTAAACGAGATAAACCACGAAGGCGTAGCTTTACTTTGCAATCAATTTTAATCTGTTATAATTTTTTTAAATTCAGGTTCTGACAACATTGAATACGATAAGGCCTTATAAATAACTCCTCATCACCTGTGATGCATGTATATAAAATAACGAATAATAAAGGGAACATTATGTTACTAATGCCTATCAATATCTGACGTTTCATTAAATCTCTAATGATCGATGGTAAGGTAAACACTCTATCATCCTCAAAGTGTTTGACATCTTAACTAACTTTGCTTTATGTAAGACTTGATACCAAAGTTACCACGCTATTATTATTAGGTACAACATATTATTATATTATAGCACAGTAGATAATATTTAACATAATATCTTATTGGGTAAAACAACTGCTAGAAAATGAATCTTCTATCAGATGTATTGTAGTATGTGTTATATAGTTTACGAGTAGAGGAAATGTTGTGAGTAATTTTAGTAAATTAGTAAAGTTGAAAGTAAATTCTCAACAAAATGTAACTACTACAAAACTTCCCTTAGTTTTACCCAACTTTTGCAATTATTCAATGAATTGTGTTTAAATATGTTAAACTGGCCCATCCTTGTTGTATGTGATCTTAATTTAAACTTTTTGTTATTATTTTTAATTAAGTAAAACGACAGGAGCGTAGTTGCTTTTCTTCAAGCTTCTTCCACGTTGCACACCAGATTTTTTATTTGAGATAGTTCTAACATTAGCTTTGTTTGCAGTGACTCTTTCGAACGCTTTGGACTATTTTAAACTTCTGCGCATATGTAACTAGAGATGCATTCGGAATTTTGAAATTGCCGCAAACTTTCAATAAATTCCCCACCTTTCAGTTCAGCAACTCTTCCTACCGATAATCACAATTGATTCAATTACAGGCGATATTATTTTAAAAAGTAAAAATTCAAAGATGAACAAAGTTTTTTTCTAAACAACTAAAATTTCAAAATTATAATTTTAATGCAGAAAGCTACAGTATTAATTATTTTGACTTCGGCAGGTAGTTCTGACGGATTTTCTAATTGTTTTACAAGTAACACAAGTAAATTTTTAAGTATAGTATAATTATATGCACTATCAAAATTATTATTAAAGCGGGGGTATACGAGCTGCTTCAAAATTCATTTTGCCCTCTAAAATATTCATCTTCAGAATGCTTACTCCTTTAGCATATCATAATATTATAATCTCCTTCAATGAAAGAAGGATATTTTTTCATGCAAAAAAAATTCACTTTTATAGTACGTTAATCAATCATAAATGTTTGTTTTTAAAATATTATTTTTTTTTACAGCAAAGCGATATTTGGTAAATGTTTTTAAATTAAATGCAGTCACACATGAATAATGTGAAAGCTTACGGTGCTGGTATTTGCATTTTAAATGTAGAAATAATAGAAATAGATTTAGAATTTATACAAAGAAGTTTAAATTTTTTTTTCACTTTTTTATTATTTTGCTGGTAAATCGCTTGTTAAAAATCGCAATTTTGTTTAATTAAATTTAATTATTAGGTATAATAACAGTTTTTGAACATCTTTATTCTATATTTATTTAGCTATTTTTTTAATTATTGTCGGGCCGTGATTCGGATTCCAGGTTAAATTGTAAGTTTTATTACGGAAAGTACACTCAAGTAAATGTTTATTCTTGGGTATATAAGCTGGATTTTCTTCTTCGCTTACTGGTAGCCTGATAAGTCTCTCAATAATGATACACAGAAACATTTTTATTACGCAGTTTCCCGGTTCTCAAACGCCTAACGGCGTTTGGTTTTGAGAGCAATTTACATTTTTTGTCTACGAGAAGGACCAGCAAGACGACCAGAATAAACTTTACTTTACCCGGATTTGAACCGGGTATTAAGCGTTCGTAGTCAACTCGCTTGATCATTACTCTCCGACCTTTCCTGCTATGAGCTCTTTATATGAGTAATAATGCTTAGCAGATCTCTACAGGTTTAAAAACACGTGATGGTGATGATGGTGGCAAAGTCTAGTGAATACGGCAGCTGAGGGATCAATTCAAACCTAATTTTGTGCAATTTTGCATAATCTTTGAAATCTGTGAAATCTTCTTATCATCTGAGTTGTTCAGTTTTGTTACTCAACTCCAAAATCATCATCTCTCACTGGTCCAGCTGCTTTCAACATTAGTAAGAAGAGTTTAGTATTTGTAAGTGTCATGTCAGCTGTTGCCTGATGATTCTTGACAAGGATTACAGCATTTAATCTGCAAAAGCCACACGTTCCACTTGTTTAGAAGGAAGACTACCTATCGACTTACATTATGTAAACTTACCGAGAGCTTATGAAATAATTTTTTTTTTTAATTTTATTGAATCCCCGTTGCTTTAGGCGACCGACGTTTCAGACGCCGTCTATGGAAGGACAGCGCACGTCGCATGGGTTTTTGATGTTGATTTGCCCAAGCAAAAATTTTAAATGTTTATAAACATAGAAC
Source organism: Rhagonycha fulva (assembly GCA_905340355.1). Classification (NCBI taxonomy): domain Eukaryota; kingdom Metazoa; phylum Arthropoda; class Insecta; order Coleoptera; family Cantharidae; genus Rhagonycha; species Rhagonycha fulva. Next base: position 11,818,086 of record HG996559.1, read on the forward strand.
ACGATATTTAGCGGAAGTTTAACGGTTGGAAGTTACATTAGCACGGGCTGCTTCTAAAACAGTTTTAATTACTAGTTCGTTAATCGCTCGTAAAGTGTTACGTTAATGACTATAGGTACATATATCACCAGATTTATATGCTACTGCGATGATTTATCAGCAAAATTACTAGTGCTTTACTCTGACCGCTGCTTGCTCCTACGGTAAACCTTGAGAAATTCTTACCAAGGGTCGAGGTTCAAATTTAATTTTTAAAACAACTGCAAAATTTATAAAAAAAATCTAATAATAATTTAAATAATAAAAAACTTGGTAAACTAAACTTGTAATGGTTGATCAAATTCAAATTTATTACTTATTTATAAAACTTTAGAGTAATTAAAAAGTTTCAGTATAATGGGGTTTTTAGAAGGTCAAAAGCGTTACTTTTTTATTTAATAATAAAACTGAAATGTGTTAACTTTAAAAATTTTTACAAATAATCAAATAAAACTTGATATTAGGGCAGTACTAAAATGTTGCAATTTAAAGTTAAATAATTTCTGACCAGATGTTTTTTCTTCTTATAGTTGGTCACGGTAGTTTTTGTGCTTTCCAACTTTGGTGTTTAAATTGATTACCAAATTGCTATTCGATCTAGATCGATAAATTTGCCTTCAGACTCGTCAAATCTTCAAATCAATTAGGTAACCAAAAGTAAATGTTACTCATTTATTTCTATGACCATAATCATAAAATTATGCTCTTGCTGGTTTTTAAAATTTGATCTTCAAAACAAAATTAATCTACAATATGTCGATATTTATTAGAGGGCTAAGATAAATAATTCTGTAAAATCTTTAACTCAACTCTAGAATTTTTGACCTGTAATTTAACCACCGATCACACCAAGTCACTTTCTTTTTGCATACAGACTCAGACTTTTAAATCGGTATTCTCACCAATAATAATAATTATTAGAACAATATTTATTCTAATTGGGTAATCACTGAAAGTCAAAACCGTTCATTATTTCTATTAAAATAAAAAAAAATAAGGATTTTATATTTATATACGACGAAATTTTTAATATAAGATGGGTATAGCCCGGCCAACATTTTTATGGTGTTACATTTGAAAATTTATAAAATGCAGCGTTGAGTTTGACCGCTGTATCTATTGCATTCCGCACATAATTTTAAATCGACATTACAAAGGTCTTACGAAGTAAAGAATTCCCTAAACAATGCTTTATGCCCATCTCACTAAATTGAAAACCTCCGAAGTGGAAAGCATTTAAAATACTTTTTACTTTGGGGTGAAAATTACAGTAATTGTTGATAGTATCGTCTTAAAAACTTTGTGTTATGAACAATTAATTATGTTGTATATTTTTTAAAGCACTGATTGAAATAACTTGTACGAATAAAATCTCAATTTAGACAAATTTAAAAAAAACTGACAAGAGAATTTCATTTAAGGCATTATTCTAATATCAATTTTTCAAGAAAAATTGCTGTTACATGCAATTGATTCTAGATCAATCACATTCGCAAATGGAATGTAAAAAGTCTTCTACGAATGAAAACAGTGAATAAAATATTGAGCTGGATAATTTATTACCAATTTTTATCCTCGTTTATAAAGCAAACATTTCAACCAACTAATCAAAAGCAGAACATTTTTGAGCTGTGGTAGAAAAGAAAAAAGATAAGAATTATTTTATATTGTATGCCATTTTCAGAAGAAAAGTTGATCTACGTATATTTAAGATGAAGTTATCCCAAGCAGCACATTTGAAAATTTTTAGTAAATGTTACCTACACTTGTAAATTTTACGTAATTTTTACATAATTTTCTGACCTATAAGTAAGTTTTGGTATTTTTTTAGGTAAACATAACTTTAGAAGTTCATTTGACCTAGTAGTCAATATAAAAGTAAAGCTGACGTAATTTTATTCTTATTTTTCGACTCCATAGGTTATTTTACTAGAAAGTAATTTTTGGTTAATTTTTTAGTGAAAATTTACTTAATAATTTACCTAATATGTACTTTCTGGTAAAATTTACCTTTACGTAAAAATATAGGTAAATTTTACCAAAAATTTAACTTAAACTTGACCTAATAGTAACTTTTACCCTTAGGTATAATATAAGTAAAATGTGCTGTTGGTCGCTTATTGTTAATTTGTTAACTTGCAGGTAAATTACGAAGCAAATTTTACTTGTAAGTAAAAAAAGTTACTTGACCGCCATTAATTTTAATAAAAATTTTTTGTGATCTCGTAGAAAATATTTATAAATAGTAACACTATTGTTTTTTCTAAATATAAATTATAAAATTAAATAATAAAAAAATTATTTAAGTTATATTATAAAGAATTTAAATTGTAATGTTCATTTTCGTGTATTAAAGCAACCGAAAAAGTACCTAGTACATTATTTAAAAATTGATAAAATTTTTTTCAAAAACTTTATATTTATCGAGGCGCATTCTAATTTTTCGAAGTAAAACTAATACTGTTATCAATAAACTTAGTTGCGCATTGAATTTTTCGAATCTACTTAGTTTGCAAATTAACAATATGCAGGTAGTTGGTGCAGTGGTTAGGGAGTGGAACTGTGATATGAAGGTCTTAGGTTCAAATCCTGATCGCTCCCAAATTTTTCTGTGCCGTTTATATTCCAGTTGCAGTATTCGAAAGGTCCTCCATAGATGTCGTTCAAGGAGTCGTCATGATGTCATGTTTATATTGGTAAAATGCTTACGGATTTAAAATTGTTTCGTTGTATAATTTAATGTATGATAAGTTGTAAAAAAGTTTATCCGTAAATATAAATAAATAAATATTACATTATTAAAAATGTTAATATACGTATTCAATGTTAAATAGTTGAAAACATAAACTTCGTTGATCATTTTTTATTTTTATACTTATTAAACAGGTAAAATGTTAGTAAACTTTAGTCAGATTTACCTAAATTTTACGTAAAATTTACTTTCTGAAAGTTATATTTACTAATAGGTAATTGACTTGTTAGTCAAATTTACTTAAAATTACTTAAATTCTACTCGAATATTACGTAAATTTTTTCTCCACTTGGTAAATTTTACGTAAAATTTACGTAAACTTTAAGTCAAATAGAGTCGCCGTAGTTAGGTCAGCGACTAAAAATTACGTAAAGTTTACGTAAAATTTACCTTGTTGTGCTACTTGGGATTGTTCTTAATTTTTGAAAATTTATTTTGCACCTCCCGATATGCCATTCGTAAAAATTGCAAATGTAATTGCCTTATGTTGCAGTGTTAATTCACTTGTTAAAAACGTATTCTAACAATTTTAAAAGCTTTTAAACTTTAGTTTTTCTAAAATTTTCCTTAGAATATAAAACATTAATTAAAAAGTATTTAAACTGTAACTTATATCTACTTAGGTGTGTTGGACATTAAACATTTGTACCTTCATTAAAAATAAATGTAATTCTCTTCTTTAATTATTGCAAGCAGTAGTAATTAACTTTTAATTACTAACTAAAACCGTGGACATTTTAAACTAAAAAGTAAGTACTTTTAAAGAATACCATTTTAGTTCTGTCTACGTTAAAACATTTATTTAAGGGCTTGAATGTCGTTAAATTCTATGCTGCTTGCGCTACGTTGAACATATGACACATCTTAAAAGTTATGATAGTGGTGTAATATTATACAAAATTGCATTATTATTCTGTATGAGTAAGTAAAGTGCCCTTGAGTTGTTAACAAAAAATATCTCATATTATAATCATATTATGCACAAATGACATCTCGTATCGTTGTTTCTCGGGAAAAGTAAAATACAAGATTTTATATTATTATGTCACAATAATTTTAAATTTCCTAACAAGATTTATTTTGATTGTTTTGAAACGTAACATTTGGATATCAATAATTATTAAAACATTTTTTAAAGTTTTTTAAGTACATTTAAGAGAATTTGAAATAATTAATATTAAATGTGTGGTCGTATTTTCACTAAAACCTTGATATGTAAGAAGAAAGAGGTTTTTTTAAATTTTTTTACAATTAATAAAATTTTGATTTTATTTCTTATTGAGTCGAGTTTATTGATTTGAATCGATGCAAATACTGACTGAGCTAGTTCTTGAAAACAAAAGTATTTCTACATTTTACATTAATATACATCTTTTAATAATAAATTGCACAAATTGTCTAGCTAAATAAAATTTATAAAATATTGAAGAAAATTATAAACGGGTTTATTAGAGTACATTATAGTTGTAATCATCTAAATTGAGACTGACGTCATACGCATCTTAATTATTTAGTGCTGGCAACTTTTTATTTACATTACCAAATAAAAATAGCAGTGTAACAAAAACCAAAATGCAAATTTGCTCAACATTTTAGAGTGATGAACATTCATTTAGTTTGTGATTTTCATCTTACTTATACTTCAGACGATTACAGACGATGACATTAGTCCCAAGTTTGGAGATTCCAACTATACATAATAAATCAAAATTAACTATTCAAAAACATAATTTGCTTTCTTTTCATTTCATTTGAAATTTTTATTAGGATTTACAAGTTGAAAAACTTTTTTATTACTAAAATATTTTGTTATATATTTAGCGAAAAACTTCTAGAGGTCCAAATTTTCTTTTACAAAATAAAGTATACATTTTTTTATAAAAAGTTTTGTTTTGCCAAGTTGTTTTTAAGGAAAACTACAATATGAGATTTTATATGATGCAATAATTTTAAATTTTCTGATAATATTTATTTTGATAGTTATGAAATGTTGCACTTGACCGTTATTTTTTATTTTGAAGTAGCATTTACAATGTAATTTTTCTAATTCTGTAAAAATATAATCACTTAAAAACAAAGTTTTAAGGTTTTGTTCTTTTATTCCAAAAACCAAAATTACAAAAATACCATTTCAGAAACGAAACGACATAATCACTGATTAATTAAGACAAAACGTTAAAATTTATTTGCTATAATATTAACTGAAAGCGACATAAACATACATTTAATTTAAAAAACTCTTATTTTTTGAGTAAACGAGAAAGTGGTAGACCTGAAAACATGAGAAAATAAAAATCAAACATTTGATGATGGTACTAAAAATGCAATAACACTTCAGTTTTCAATTTCAAATAAACGTAAAAATAATAAAACTACAGTTAATCAAAGTCAAAGGCAAACAAATTATCCCAATAACTGAATGTTATTCAAATAAAACGACAATTAAAAATAACATTTGCATGCAAATGAAAACAATGCAATAATCCAATGTTATTAAACTAGATAGTTAACAAACCGCTTCCGTGGTAGCAATTGCTCCGAAATACAGTAATATATTTAATAAAAATTCAAAGTAAATCTTAAATTCAAATAATAATAATATGAATTTTCCCATTTATGTATTTTTAAAAAATTAAAATTGTGTTATACTACTTGTATTATAAACCAAAGTAACATTTGATTTAGCACTTCACTGACTCGTTAATAAAACGGTACATGTCGTACAACATATTATTACATTTATAGGTATTACATAAAGCTGAACGCTCTAATTTTCGTAAAAATCATTCAAAAGGTTTCTTAGTCAATTATTAGGGAAAATTCATGAATCAACCTAACCACAGAATCTTGTAATATGAACACGATAAGCTAAATAAAAATTTCAGGTAGGTAGAACTTCGGTGTTTAATTGCCAGCATTGTCGGTTAGGTTAGCGAAGCAATACTAATTTTAGACATATTAAATTTTGAAATCTGTTACTAAAAACAGTACAAATTTTGATGTTAATTAATTAAAGACTAGAATATATTTATATTTCCAAAAAGTTTACAGAACTGAATACAAGTAAAAAACAAAGAAATAGAACTTGAAAGTCTGCTGATGTACAATACTGGGGTGTTGGTATTACTAGAGGGATATAGGAAATTGTCGATATGCCAAACGTTGATTTATTGTATTGCTATATTTTAAAAATTTATCGAATTGTTGCAAAAAACTAAGTAGCAAAATAATATATAAGGTATTTTTATTAAACTATCAATAACTCATATCTGAACAATAAATTGCACTCTTCAGATATTTATTTCTCTTTACTCTAACCGCATATATGTATACACTTCTCAAGTTATTACTAGCGGGATATAGGAAATTGTCCTTGTGTTTGAGATTGTCACGTAAACAAGTCATCGCTCTTTTTTAACCTTAATTGTAACCTTTTGATTTGGCGATGTATAACATCTTCTTGTTCTCTAAACTGAAAGAAAAACTTAAAGGTTTTTATTGGAATGATAATATCTATTTACAGCAGAGTCGGAAGTTTCTACGCTCGTTTTAAATCGCTTTTAAAAATGTCCTCTATTTATTATTTTTAAGAAGTTTAATTTTAATAATAATTCAGAACGTTAATTAGAATAAACAAAATTAACTAGGTATCTACTGCCTGAGCTGAGAACTAATTAGATTTTGGTTGAAATCTCTCCGCTGAAATATGACTGGATTAACAAAATTTCTTTTGCTACAAAGAAGTTTTTTGACCTCATTTTTAGTGCTTTATATGAAGTAAGAAAATTTTTTAGGTAAATCTTTTGCCTATATGGTAAAAATATATAAACTACTATATTGCTATGATCTTGCTGTAAAATCAAACCTGTTTTGTCTTGGCTGCTCGCATTTAGGGTAAACCCAGAGAAAATCTTACCGAGGCTTTGTGGTTCTTACTTGCTTTCTTAAATAAACAGCGAAAGTCACATAATAAAGACCAATAAAGTTTTAAGAAAATTTTTATAATAATTGAAGGTAATTAATTAAATAATTCTGCATTCATTCACAAACTAAATACAAAAGTTTGTATAAGTGTATTAGTGATCAAAAGCGTTACTTTTTACTTAAGAGGGGCACTTTTTTCAGGGCCCTTTTAATTTAATCAACAGATGGCGCCTACTTAAATATTTTTATAAAATAAGAGGAATTTGCTATATTTAAAATATAGCAAATTCGTTGAGATAATACCATTATATAAACAATATTCTTGATCTTAAGCTATTTTGAGTTCGTAATATTTATTTATAAAAACACAATTCATTATTAAAGTTTAATTATCTTTTTTTGTAAGTGAGTGTGTTTTAACATACTCAATACGAACTCAAAATAGCTTAAGATCAAGAATATTGTTTGTAGAATAGTATTATCTCAACAAATTTGCTATATTTTAAATATAGCAAATTTCTCTTATTTTATAAAAATATTTAAGTAGGCGCCATCTGTTGATTAAATTAAAAGGGCCCTGAAAAAAATGCCCCTCTTAAAATAACAAACTGAGAAAATTTAGTCTTGCTTTCGATGCCAATATGTAATTGTGTATAAACTTGAATAATTTCTACAAAAATAAAATTATCAATAAATAAAAAACCAAAAAATGTAATAATGGTGCGCTACTGACGGTGGTATTAAATATCAAACAAACGATTGCTCACCTAATGTCTTTTTATCAAAATGGTTACTTGTTAAGTTTTGTTTGTGTTCATTCGCTGAAACATTTTCAAAATTTTCCAACTTTAAATAGAATTTTTAATGAATTTAACCTTTACGACCGCCCTATTTATTCGCGATGCTTTATTACAATTTTTTGCAAGAGCTTTGCAGTAAACAACAGAAATAATTAATTCAAATCAAGAATTTCAACTTTTCAACAATTTTGTTAAAATAACAGCGCACTTGGATTCTATTCTAGTCTTTTTAATGGTCGTTGATCGAAAAACAATTTTTCAATTTTTTTGTAAAACAATAACGGACTTAGGCTTTTCCGTGACCCGCATAACGGTTGACAATCTAAAGGAAAACTTTTTTTTTGTTTTTTGTCTCAAAATTTCTTATTTTGTTATCACCCTCTGTTTAACCTTTGTTTTTATTTTAGGCTAATGCTCCTTCTGAAGTCAAACAGCAAATTCTTTATTGGTTTTCTCTTGTGTTTTGATTTTTATCAACCTTTAATTAATAAAAAGACAAAACATCTCACTCTTTATCCTTGTAACACGACAATATGGTGTAGTGAGCAAATATAAAGTTTATGTAATTCCTAGAATTATCAATGTAATGCCGAGTTCTTGTTAATTTAATTTTAAGTTACAGTTTCACGTCCGTCGAATGTAAATTTTATCTACATTTTGCAGCTGTCATTTCAAACAGACAGACATACATATAATGTTTTAGTTTATCATAATATCTTATTTTACAAATCAAAATTTTTAATTTTACTTTCACAGTTTTAATTTTAATGGGTTGATTTATCTCGATCTCTTCTAAATAATTTTAAAAACCTAAAGGTATATAACCACATTGGTACATATTATACATTTGAGATTCATTTGTTGTTTAGAGGAGTTGCACTCCGTTTACAAGGTAGGGTGGAAGAGATAATATGCGCAAGTAAAGTTTGGGCAATATACTTGGGTGGGCTGATAAGTATCCATATCAGGGAAAAAAACACTTTTTATTTCATATTTGAATTTCATTTCACAAAATTCAAATAAGTTATTTTTTCTTGTTAAGAAAAAAAGAAATCCCAGTCAAAATTGGAAAACAGCAACAATTCGTAGCGTAATTTAAACAGTTTTAATAATTATGCCAATTGCTGAAAAAATTTTTCTTTTCTTTCTTGTTTTCTTATCTGTCAAATGGGACCAATATTTATAAATTCAGAGTTGTTTCGTCTCAAAAAAATCACTATAGTATTGCCTCTTGATTGTGCTTTCCTTCTTTAAATAGCCGGTAAAGATGATACATAACGAATCAACCTTCTCCCTAATTTTCCCGGCCTGTTAAAACGTTTTCTTCTACTTTAAGCAGATTTTCTGGTTCGTATTTCATCAGCAGTCACAAAATGCCGTATATACTTTTTTGAATTGCGCTTAAACATGTCCAAACAGTGCTTTTAAGTTGTTATGCAAGTCAGCTTTTGCTCCACTGTTAGCAAACGTGTCACCCATTTTGCCGATAGCATTCGCATGCTTAATTTTTTGTGCAGAATATTTTTCTCTCGTTTTATTGAGTTATTTACGATTTTAGCAATTTCTCTAATCTTTGTTGCTAACACAAGCTCATGATATTAGTTATCTTAATTGAACAGCCTGGGAGTTTTTTTTATCAAAAACGTAAAACATAAACACCAATGAGAGAGTTGCGGAAAACAAATAAGATCCAGATTCTGTTGCAAATCGGAGATAATTTCTCCAGTTTATGTAGACACGATACTGTAAATTAACTCTTAATTTTTTGAGAGCCGACGGCTGTGGGTGTTACCGTGGGTTTAAGTTGTAATGGAAAATTTTTAATTGGCTTATATTAGTTTTTTTGAACGATTTATGATCGCTTCCGCCACCTGAAACTGCAATTTTTGAACTCTACCAACCCAAAAGCTTCGTATACGTTTTTGAAAACAACTTTGAAATGTTGGTCGGATTTTGAAAACCGATAGATTAACCCCTTTAAATTTTTGTCACCTCAAAAATTCATTATAGGAAAGAATTGGTATACTACCGTCAACTGAAAGAGAAATTGCTCTGGGCTTAACGTGCTTTTCTAAGCACGAAGACTGCTCAAAGGCAAGTTTTACCCTTCCGCGGATTTAAACCCGTACCTTGCGTTTGCATGTTAATCGTGTTAGTTGCACAGAAAATGACCGACTCTTATTATTTATTATCTTGTCATTTTATGTTTATACTATAACTACTATGAACGTGATTTGCATAAACTCCTATTAAGCTCTATGTCTCTTTGCTATCCGTCAATAACAATAAACTTCTGTGTGTTACTGGGTTAACTGTAATTGTTAATTAAATTACTCAACATATTATTATGTTATTATTGTTGACTCTACGATTATTAATTACTGTTTTCCTGGCAGGAAATATTGATTATTTAAGTTTATTCTTAGCGCACTTCTACATTTCAGTCTTTGAAGAATTTATAATCGTGGAAACAAAGTATAAAAATATTATGCTTTGATGTAGTCAAACAAGTAGGTAGTATTTCTTTGTATTAACTTGTTTTTGTAAATTTTCTTTATTACGTATTTCAACTTGAAACTTTTAAAAAATGAAGGAAAATTGATTTAAATTGGTCTACATCCTAATGTTAACGTTATTTCCGAAGGTACGTTTTTCTTTTAGATGTACTATAAAACAACTATTTGTGATGCTTTCTACATAGCACCGTTTCCTTATAGTTGAAATTCAATTTGCTTTGTAATTTATTTGATTTTTGATATTTTACACTCTAATACTAAAATTTCATGGCCATTTCAACAATTTTATTGTATTTCATTATATAGATTTGATTTAAAACAATTTTCTAGCCATTTCACTAACAAAAAATCTCTTTTAAATTGTATTTGGGATTTAACTTTCAGAAATTTTTCTTTTACCGTTTTTGTAAAATCTTGAAACTGTGACCCGTCGTAAATAACTTACAGGTGTCAGCAGAGTGAAGCCCCGTCTGATACCACATAAAGACATTTAATGTTTCCATCTTCTTCTTATTCAGACTTTGCATTCCAGTGTTTACCACAGTTTGTATATTTAATTTTCTATTTCTCTTCTTAAGTTTGTCTTTACTTATCAGCGATCCTTTCTCACGACGACGTGATATTATGATGGAGGTGCGCAGTACATAAGAAATTGAAGTAAATATGTAAATTATTCGTGACGTAGTTGGAATTAAACGTTAAAAAATTGATGTTAACTAGAAGTAAAACATTTGAAAATAAAGTTATATATCCCTTCAAAACAATTGTCGTTTTTTATAAAGAAACTTTAACGTCTTCAAAATTTTTACAAGTTTATATTTTAGTTTGCTGGTGTAAGTTACATTCAATGATGTGATGTTGAGGGTTATAGAGAACTTGTCGCAAATATTTAATTTGATTAAAGTTGAATTAAAATGGATAAATACGTAAATGTAATTTCGTTTAGTTAAATACGGTTCAATTTAATTAAAAGAAAATTATCCTACCTGTAATTTTAAAATTTCCCAGTAGAGTATATTTCAAAGACATTATTGTGGTTAGTGCTTTGCCAAAGTTCAAACTTCTTTGCCTTGATTAGCTCTAAATTAAAGTTATTCAGAAACTCTAAATAAGTCGTAAATGTCTCTATAGAAAAATATGTTAATACTCCTGAAATTCCGGTTGGAAAGCTTTTCCAACTTTATAAGTTGCTTTTATAACTCCGGTTTAGATGTTTTGTTTCAAGACTTGTCAAATTATTAAAAATTTTGTGATAATGAAGAACAAGTAGTTTTTGTGTACAGACAAATTATGTAAGCGGTGTAAGTTTAACACTCGTGATTTTAATTTTTAAAGTTATAATTTTTTGGTAGTTGGCGTTCATGAAATGTGACAGTTATTTACACAAAATTTGAAGTATTATGTGAAAAGTTCAAGTTTTGTAATATGCGAATTAAGAGACCACTGAATTTAACTGGAATCGAATTAGGCGTTATTTCAGTAATTGGTTTTTTAAGTGGTGTATATATTTGGAAACCGACTCTACTGAAGTACAAGGAAGAATCGGAAACATCAGAGCAAAAATGAGAGACTGTAGAAAATATTATATCACTGTACAGAAACAAAAACCAATATTGGTGCTTGGGGCTGGAGTGGTTTTTTTCCTAGCTTCAATGTTCGGTCTCAAACAAATTGTTTGGCCTCATCCATAAATCAAAATATTTCAATATAGAAGATAATATGTACCTACTACTGCAACAAATAAAGAAAACTTAATATTAAAATATTTGTCTTAATAATTGGATGTTTCAAAAAAAACATAGGACTTCAAATGCAAAGCGAAAAAAAAATAAATCTAAAGAACTTCCTTCTAGAAAGTGTTACAAATGAGCTTTTTGTAATAGTTTTTCAGCAGTTATATCCTTTTGATTATGTGACAAAATTGAAAATTATGGAAGCTTTTAGTCCAACAGAATCCTTTAGACGAAGAAATTTATGCAATACCTGCTTTATCTTGATACTTTTTTTTGTTGTATACTTCCAATTTGTTCTTATTATATCTCTTGTTCCCTGAATTGTAATAGTCAAATTATAAATTCGTATTCCTCACAATGTGATTTGTTTAATAATCCCATTCTTATGAGATGCAAAATAATGAAAAACAAAATAAAGCAATCTTATCAAAAGTACACCCAAACACATTTAAATAAATTAAAAATATCGATTTGACCAATCGATTTCCATATGCGTAGTAAAAATTTTTTTTGTAAACTTTAATATATTATTTTAAATCCATAAGTCAGGTTTGGACAGATTTAAGCTGTTCAACCACCAACTTTATTAATTGCAGTTGAGTAATAAATGAACCAAAGTTTACGTATCTAAAAAGCTTATAATAAATACTATACTGCGTTTTTCTACAAACAATTTATTTTATTTGTTTCAAATTTGGACATTATAATAAATCATTAATTTTGTTTAGAAATTTTCGTTACGCTTACGTGCCAATTTCTCAAGTTATTTTTATAAGTTAAAATCTGCGTTTCAAAGATAAAGCTTTAGTTTAATACATTTTTAAATTTATGGTATTTAGGAAAATTTTAAATTAAAAAGTATTTTCTTTAAAGTTATTTACCATTATATTATAAGTTTCATGTTTTAAACTTTCGCTTTGAAACTTTTTGACGTATTTTATGTTCTCGTTAAAATTAATAATATTATAGTCTTATAAAAGATGTAGGTATTTGAACTTATTGGATCGTTTATAAAATATTAAATTTCAAAATTGTTGCTTACTACCAGTTTTATTAAAATTTCCATCAATATTTTCCAATTGCTGCAAATTACAACTTTTATTGTAATGCTATGCATGCCATGATGTTCGGATTTATTCATATATTTTATTTACACTGCAGTTCCACAAATGATCAACAGTTTTTAAAGGCGAAGAATAGTTATTACGTATCAAGCTTTGAAAGTCGCTCTTACTGAATCAGCGAAAGAAGAACCGACACGCCATAATGCGCAGATTCAAAAATTCGTTCAGTTCATTTATCTGTCGGCAGCGACGGAACCGGTATTTCTCTTTACCGGTTCTTCTTAGTCCGAGCCAACTCTAGTAATTCTAATATTGATTATAATTTTGAAAATAAATCTCTACCGACTCTTTTACAGCTTGCGCTCTCTACCACTATTCTAATTATAAATATTATTAAGGAAAGTACCAACTCACTTTTATTACCGTACTTGTTTGGCAATACCTTCATTTAAGCAATGCTTTTCTTGTTTATTGACGCTAACTTTGAATTCTATTAAATTTAGAATTAGTAAGTTTTTAACTCGATAAAATTAATAAACATTTGTAAACCAATTCTTAATTTGTAAAGATATATGTATATCTTGAAACTATTACGTGATTGCATTACTTAATTTAGTTTAACTTACTTAGTGTAAAGATTAACCTGAGAATGAAACATATGAAACATATGCAATTAAATAATATGCTCTAATTTTATTCACCAAACGTTCTTGCAAGGCAGTACTTCTTAATAATCTAATATAAAATAACTTTGCTTAAGGGAATTCTCATATAGTTACAGAATAAACTACACTAGTTATGAAAATTTCTCCACAAAATAAAAAACCTTCATTTCTTAACTTGGTATATAAACTATACTGTTATCTTAGCGTAATATCTACTAAACTACTGTTAAAACTCCCGGTAGTATAATAATTTATATTTAAATATTTACTTCATAGTATTTAAATTTTTTTACAAAATATTTTATTATTTTGGTATATACAGAGTCTTACAAAAGTAAGGTTAACAAAGTATATTCTTCATTATCAAGTTAATTTTTATTTTTTTATTGACTTTATGATTGGTTACAATCCGTCCGTGGACGATAAGCAACATTGTTTGATAGATAACAAAGTAACTTTATAATAAAGAATGTACTTTGTTATCTACTTTTGTGAGACTCTGTATATTTAAAATTTAACTTCTATGCTTATAAAATATCATAATATATTTTGGCGACATTATTATTCTTTATACTACTAAAAGATTTTAAAACATACGCTGTTATTTGAGATTTCATTTTACATATTTGAGGTTTTGCAGAAAATATTAAATCGGAAAAATATGTCCCATTGAATGTTGTATTGCGGCAGTATCACGCTTTTATATGGTTCTCGCTCGGAAATTGAAAGATAGTTTTTGGAGATTATATCACTAGCATACTTCGGTTTTTTGAAGTAGTGCATACTAAATATAAATAAGTTCTAACGTGATAAGTTGAATCAAAAATTAAAAAAAATTTTTTACGATGTTAAAAATTCTTATTTATACACAATTTCAAATATGCAGTTATTTTTTATAGAATGCTTAATTGTGAAATATAAGGTTTTCGGTAGGTTTCATTGAACTTTTGTAATGCGGTTTTCCAGTGTTTCTAATAATTTTTAAATAAAAAATATTTTTGAGATATTTGAAATTACGTAAGTAACTTAATTTGTTTTAAATTTATGGGTTGAATAACTTGAGAACGAAAATTAACTTCATAAGGAATATACATTATGTTCCCTATCTCGAGGGTTAAATACGCAAACACTTCAGGTCATATTTTTCTGTTTTAAATTATTTTTTATTTATTATATACAAAACGTTTAATCAAGTTTATCGTTGATTGAATTTCTTCATTGAGAGAACACATTCTGCATACTGGACATATTTTTATTTAAAAGAATTTCGCCTGTGGCGCTATTTTGCCACATTTCCATATAGTAAAATTGTTTATTTGAAATATTACATGTTGTCCTCACGTTCTTCCTGTTCAGTATGGTCATCCCATTGCCTTACCGATTCATTTGAATAGGAAGCTTTTAAATCTTGCACCAGCCCTCCCAATCTCTTTAATAGGCTCCTGGCTGAAGACAAATCTACGCGATTCTATAATATAGGTTATATCATGGAATAATTTTGGTTGCATAGCTGGTCTCAATAATTGGTTTTTGGTATATCTGCTGCTTATGGGTAGGATCCTAGCTTCCATAAATTTTTATTTGGTTCACAAAAAACAGTTTTGACGGTTTTGGTTCTAGCTGGTCTAAATTAGGAAGTGACGGTAATTAACAATAATCCAATTGCGTTGTAACTGCAAACCATCTGCACCATTTGAATAATAAATGCATTGGCGTTTCTTAGAGGAATCTATTGCACGTACATATTTGGTATTCTACTCAATTGTGAGTAAGACGTTCTACAACTTTGGCTAATAAATTGTATCTTGTTTCAGGAATGTTATTTGATTTGTCTTTGGCAAATTATTTATTTTGCAAACTTTGTAAGCAAATTTTGTGCTAAACTTTGATATATTATCGTTTGGACGTTCGATGAATCGTAAGTTTTCAATTTGTCAGTTTTTATAATTTAGTATACCTACTTTAGAATTCCAAAATTTCTTACTGAAACAAAACTGAACATTATAAGCTGTAATATTTCATCATTACAACAGCTTGCGAATAAATTTTATCAATTGTGGATGACGATTACAATGAAGCTACATTTCTAAAATTTATAGACACCCGAGTATTGAAACCGACGGAAAATTTCTATGGTACAACTCTTGCTACGATATGCAGAGTAAATTCCAGCATGGATTAGCAAAAAAGATTGGTCTTCTTGATTGCTTAGGTTAGAATGACGTAGCATCAAAGTTCTCTGGCAATGATTATAGTTATATTTGTTTGAAACTAACAAACTTGATTTGTTTTTTTTTTTTAGGTTTGATTGTTAACTTTTTCTGCATTTTATTTGTTGTAATAATTTAATATTTTAATTGAAATAGAAATTAATAATATGTGCTATCGATGTTTTACCCACACAAATATTAACTCGTAATTGGTTGGTAAAAGCTTTAATACTCCGTAAATATTTGTACCTATTATTCATGATCAAACCTTTTGCTTTAAATTTACATTACTTGACCTGCGTATTTTTTGTACTGTGTAGTTTCTGAACCATCTAGGATTATTTTAAAATTTTGTTCCTTGGTGAAACACGGCTGCAGCATTTATTTTTACTAAGAATTTTTGCTAAAACACTTTGGGTTACTGCTTTTTGAACTCGGATATCTCGTATTGCTACTGGTTTTATCTCTTCAATTAACAAGTTGAACTTTAACTTTTAGATCGATTTTTCCAGGCATTATGTAGTTTTTGCGTTAGTTCGAAAAAAGCCACATTGCTATATAAAATTAACGTTTTAAATTCAAATATCATTGTTTTCCTTTTTTATTATGCAACCTAAACAGTTTAAACTTTTTGTCACTGTTGGGAAGGCCTACCCTCGTTTTTAAGGTGGTCCGCTGTACGAATCAGAAAATTAAATTCTTACAAACTGCGGATATTAATTAAGATAAATGTCACTTTTGAGGGTTAGATACCAATAAATTTGGCGTTTGTAAGTTACTCCTACAATCGCATAATCTTTTGTAATTTGACCCTTGAAGGTCATGGGCTTAATATTTTAATTTCTATGGCGTGGTCCTGCACTTGAGTAGCTTAAGGAGAGCCTGCCAAATCGTCATCACGGATATGGCCAAACGTTGCTTAGAAAATCAAATTTTTATCGCGAATATGTGACTGCATAATTCTTGATAGTTGACATAATTAAAGTCTTTAATGTAATGAAATGACGCGATGTCCTATGCCTTTTGTAAAAATATAGGTTAATACAATACTCATGCAAGTATCGTAAAAATTGAAAAAAAGGTAAAGAAAAAACACTGCCAGGATACTAGGTATTTTTTTCCCTTTTCTTTTCAATTTTTATTATATTTATATAATTTTATTTAGTATATTTTATATAATATACTGTGAATCCAGACGAAATCCGCGATGACGAGTTGGCAGGCTTTCCTTGTTAGTCCAACTGTCGTTTTCAACTATTGTTCAACTATTCATTAAGCTTTTTACGTTCTAAGTAAAGCATTGCTTTTCCCTTTTTGGGAATTACAAATCCGATTAGCAGGGTGGATTAGTCCCTATATTACCTGTTTCCGATAAATCAATATCTATTTCACCACACCGTGTGCATGTCCACTGAAAGGCCGAGCTAAGAAATTCTGTATAGTCCGCGATTTGAACCCAGAATTTCCGCTCTGTACTCAACCAGCGGTCACATCACTCCACGGCTGTGGCTATTGTTCAACTATTATTTCATTTAAATAGTTTTATGGGCTTCTGTATAATTTATTTATGAAAAGGCGCAGAGAATTGGGCCAAATTTTGGATAAGTTTGGATTTTGTATCTTCTCAAAACTTTCTCAAGGGTGAGAAGAATTTTAGTAACTTTTGAGTATTGGAAAACGGATATTTTTCGTACGAATTTAACGTGGTCGAAACTTTGTGGAGATTGTACTGAAATTTTTCTACATCTGTAAAAACTTCCGAATTCACAGGTATGGATTAACGAAGATCATTTTAAATCAATGCATCACCATTTTTGTCAATATTACCAGAACATTGTTATGTCAGTCCAGTAGTGGGGCATTTGATAAACTTTTTTGAGTTGATTTTGAAGAAATTTAGATTTCAAATATTAAAGTTAGGTCTACAAAATCAATAATCAATAATCTATCTGTTCTATATCATGTCAATCTGATAGTGTAGAAACCTAGATACATCATTTACACAGAAAAAAGTTTATGTTAAAAATTTGTAATATTATCAACGATATTATGCATATTTCAAGTACAATTTGTCTTTAGATAGGTTACAGGTACACTATTGTGTTTAAAGAATGAAACTGTTTGGTCCACCTACTTATACCTGTATACAACCCAAATAATATCTTTTTGTGGTACCGCTTTTTTCTTATCAGAACTTGCTTTAACCTTGCATTTGTTTTTTAATGATTTATAAAACAAGTGATGACGAGCATTAGATACTTTATAAATTAAGAAATAAATAATAATATAAATTAAGAAATTATTGGGAGGTATTTACAATTGTTATTAAATGAATTAATTATTTGGGATTATGGACAAAATATTAAAGAATACAAATATATCTCTCTTCTAAGTTAACGATAACAATTTATTAATTTGTAATTACAATTGTTTAAAGAAGTTCGGATGATTAAAGAGAAGCTTCTATTTTTTTTCTTTCTTATTGAGAAATTTGTTTTTATCAGAGATTCTTTTTGTATTGAGACTTCATATAGCATAACGAAATGGGTAACATATTGGGCAAGACTTTTCCGTTGTGTTTTTATGAGACCTCATTTAGTAAAAATAATTTTTTTTTAATTGGACTCCCTCCTTCTACTTTTGGCGAGATGTAATTTGCTTCCCGCCCCCCTTACTTGAAATTTACCATATTAATTTATTTTTAAACTAGGGAGGCTTTGCCCCCCTGGCCGCTGTCGCAGCCCAACCGCCGGGCCGCTTCGCGGCCCTAATAGCACATAAACGAAATAGCTTTGAGTTGTAAAACTTCTTTTCATACAACATTTTTTTCCGATGATTAATATATCTTAACGGATTAACGGTTAAATGGATTATAACGTCATACAGCTTGAAAATTTAAAATAAATGTTATCGATTACTATTATTTTTTTATTTCTTGAAAACGTTCTGCAATTTTGCTATTGGTTAAAGGGAAAGAACCAATCACAAACTTTCAAAACTTTGCATAAAAACGTTGCATATTTTATCTTATCTTTTTACAAAATTAATTTTTCCAAATTATTGCACTGCAATATCGGCGTTTTCCGTCATATCTCCGGCATCATGAGGTATTATTATTATTTGGGAATTATGGGCAATTTGAGCTACTGTCTGATTTTTGCTTTTTATCCATTCATTCAAAGATTCTTTTGATTTTTTTGCTGGCGGATTTGATTTTGATAGTTCTTGTTGCTGCTGTTGTCTTTCCCTGAGATCCTCGACACGTTCTGCTGATGTTTTAAAAGATAAAAACTCGTAATTTGTTAATGGGAATGACGGCTGCGGCCGACCAACGTCTCAAGTACTAAACAGATCAAATTGCTTGAGATGTTCATCGGTTGCTATAAAGGTTAAGACAGTAAAAATAATTTTATATCATATCGTGGGTATTCTGCAAAAAAGCACTAAATCAATAATTATAGTTTTGAGATAATTGTATTTGAAAGTTTGTATTGGAATAAGTATTATGTTTATTAAGATATCAAAAAATTTATGGTTTCAAACAATACATTGCTTTATCAACATCAATATTCCACCATTTTTTATTTAAAAATATTGGCCCATTGGTTAATTTAAAAAAAATCCGTCAAAATTAAAATTTTTTTTTTTTCGATTACAATACTTTCCCATAGTCATACGTATACTCATACGTAGGACTGGACTGGACTGACGACTGAAGTGCCCTTAATTGCAAACGCTATAAATTAATGCAATAAAACTGTTATCGACTGTATTGATCGCCAATTAAACGAATTCAAAACAGAAAACAAAGTCAAATTGGTCAAAGTAAGCAATGTGTCCGTGTGATGTACATTTTGACAATAAAAAAGTTAAGTATACTATAAATAAATTTTAACCAAAAATTAGTTGATAATACAAGAAAAATTTAAATTAAAACGCAAACGTGTTTTTATGAATGATTTAAAAAGAACTAATTGAAATGTTGTAGTGGATCCGTAGCATCGAACATATAAAATTGGGAAAGTATATTATTACATTACGTGTGTACAAAATGCATAGAGAGACTGGAAAGTTGGATCATATATTATCAGAGTTTCAGCTATTGGCAATCTTACAATATACTTATAGAAATTTGGTTTTTGCGTTTTCTATAGAAGATTCTATTAAATCTGATTCTGGACTTTGTGAAAGGATCAAAACTTCAGTGAAAATTAGTTTTTGCCAAGAAGCATGCACAATGAACCGAATAATGTACACGCTATTTTTACCCAAAGAAGTTCTTTTTTTGCTAGAATAATTTAATATTTTTTTTCTATAGGTTTTTTTAATACAATTTCTTTTAAAAATATAATTAAAGTTTAAAATTTACCACGTAATATTTTATAAGGTCTGCGTCGCGTCGTGGAGGTAATAAAGTAATTTGTAGTTGTAGCTACAAGTTAGTCTTACAATTGAAAATATCCCGAGAGGTAAATTAACAAAGTTACACAGTTCGGTGGTTGTGCTACAAATCTGTGGCTTAATTTATTTATACAAGTCGAAAAATAAAAACCACCTTTTACAAAATTACAAAGTTACGTTTTTTTGCGATAAAATATATTTTGAATCAATTGGACGACCTACCTAACAGCAAAAATATTTTATAATTATTATTAATATTTACTAATAACAATAAAAATTCACATTCTTTACCCACTCATAACTCAACCTTGGACGTCTGGTTTATTTAGTTTAATTACGTCTATTGATTCTTTCAAAAAGCACTAGTAGACGGTTTTTTCCGCTCCAGGTATATCGTGGAGTGTGATAAATAAAACATGAAACGGCGTGTTTTAGATTAAATATTTTATTATCAAATACTCGTACCTTATTGTTAGAAACTAATATGATGGGTTACTTCAGATAATGAAATTATAAATTTATTGTTAAAGTTTAAAATTAATTAACCATCCAAATGTTACTTAGCATAACTCATCCCATACGTCTATACATAAAATATTCCCTTGAAATTTGTTAATCCAATTTTAAACATTTGAAATCGCATACGTTTAAATGGCTGTTAGTTGACGCATTAAAATCGAATAAAATATGGATCACCCTTGTGTATTTAATTAGGTTTTTCAAATGTTTACATAATTAATCAATTTAGTGTAAAAGTCGTGTACTACCAGGGTTCTTCAAATAAAAGTTAAATATTAAGTCAAATTTTAATAAACGATTGCTTTAAAACTGCAAAACGAAAATTTTTATTTTAATAAAACTGTGGACAGTGTGTTAATATTGATAGATGGTTATTACTCTCTCGCATCAAAAAGGAAATTACTTTCAAAATAAAATTAAGCAGACCTAACCATTAAATTATAATAATTTTAATTTGAAAAATAATTTCGGATTACAAAGAAAAACTAAATGCCTTTATATTCAAAAACTTTCAGTGTTTGTAATTACCTCAACATGTTCATTAATGCTTTATCGTTGAGGCTAACGATCTGTAAAATTATTTGATCCTTTAGTAAACGATTTTGGGTACCTGTACTTGTTGCCAAAAATCTCATTTGAAAACAATGTATCTGTCTCTTAAACTTTTTCTGTTTGCACGTTTTATTGATATTAGCGCCACAGTTTCTCATTAACTTAGAATCAAATAGATAAACTCGCAAGTAAGTGCACATTCACGTACACAGATTAACCGCCGGCTTCTAGCCTCACGTTAGGCGCCATTTGTTACTTTATTTTTGTTTGGCGTGGCTAAAACCTAATATTGTTATATAAATATTCAAGAAAGTTAAAGTATGGCTTTTACAATTTAATCCGTAGTCTTTATTTAAATACAAATAATTAATTCAGGCAGTGCTCTACAATGGATGCATAACTCTTAACATAGTTAAATGCGGATTTTCTATTATAACCTACTAAACGGATTCAGAAAGCGCTAGAGGATGGTTTTTGTAAATTAAATTAAATTTGAAACTTCTAGTTGTTTCAAAAATAAATTAAAATAATTATGCAATATTTTATAAATTTTGCTTTAGAACTTTATTTTAAAACAAAGTTGTTAAGACTTTAGTTTCCCAATACTAATCTGTAGACTTCATTCCATATAGTTGAATATAATGATACGTTAAAGGCTCAATCTATACTACTCCGCGTGCTAATAAATTAGTTTTCAGCTTATCTATACTTTCAAGAAAAGTTTGCAACTAAGTTGATTTTGAAGTTAATGTAAGTAGCTAATTAATTTATCGACAATTAAACCTTTGTGTACATACCATTTAAGAAGGGAACAAAACAAAAAGACACAATGACGTCTAGTTTATCATGCAGCCATGCAAATATTGTTGAAATAAAGGTAAACAACATGAGATTTTCTTTAAAAAAGAAAACGACAAAAAAGACAAGAAAAAGAAAAAAAAGACAAACAAATAAAACAACTGAATTGAGATCAATTGAAGCCAAGTACCTTAACCAAATAAAACTCAGTAAAAGATAAAATGGACAGTTTACTCACAACTTTTGCGGTTAGGTGATTTGCTTCATAAAACACAGACCACTTGAAAAATGAACAATTAACTGAATTAAACTACAACAAATAAGTTATGAAAAGAATCGATTCTTTAAAGCAATGATAAATAACATTGCACATTAGACATTACGTGTCTTCCAAAGTACGGAAACGGTCAAATTCACTCCGCATAGCTCATACAAATAATGTTTAAAATGTTTTGAAACTTTGTTCTGATGACGGAAGGAAATAATTCTCCAAAAGCATAATAAATAATTTATTTGATTTTTTAATTGAGAGTAACTTAAAATTAAAAAAAAAATTATAAAATAACAAAATTAAAATAGCTCTCTTTAATAAATTTAATATCTCTTTTTTCCAAAAATTAATATAACAATGATAATGTCCATTGCCTTTGCGCCACGTCACAAACCATCATTATTCAAACATTTGTTCACGCACAATATTTTCTCACTAATAATAATTTATTGTTTTGATAAATTTAAGGAAGTATTAAATTGAGTTGTTACTGTTGAAGTTTCGGGAGGGACTGGTGGGTACCAGTTCTATTGCCCGCTGTACACTCTCGGCGAGACAGGGCGAGACATGGCGAAGACGAGAGTGTAGATGAGTGCTCTTGCCATGTCTCGCCTGTCTCGGTGTGCCTGGTACTGTGTAATTTAGATGGTTGCACGATCACGTGATCTCTCGGCGAGACATTTGCCCGAGAGCACTCGGCGAGAGTGTACGGCGGGCATTAAATATATTAAGTATAACATGTAGAGAGGAGGAAAAACTAATATTTGAGAGAAAAATTTTAAGAACTATTTTAGCTTCAAAGAAGATTAGCGAAGGAGTTACAAGAGCAAAAAAGAATAATAAGCTAATGATTGAAATCGTAGGGGAGGGTATAGTGAAGTTTATTAAAGCGTAAAGACTGGGACGTTAAGACAAGCGATGAGGAAAGAGACAGATGTGCCAGTGAGAAGAATAATGGAATGGAAACCGAGCGGTGAAAGAGCCAAAGAAAGATCAACATCTAGATGGATGGACGAGATGAGGCGAGACCTGAAGAACATAGACATAGGTAACTGAAGAAAATATTGCGTAGATAGAAAGGAATGGGGGAAAGTGGTAGAGAGAGCAAAGACGCACAGCAAATTATAAGAGTGACTGAAAGAAACAAAAACAGTAATCCACCTGTAAATAAATTAGGAAAACCTCGAAAAGGTGGCTATATTCCGGAAGGAACAAGCACCGTAGAAGAAGAACAGTATGAGAGATTTCACCAAATTTACGCAGATCATAAATCAATCTCAACCAAACCCTTGTATGCTGATCCAAGAAGGTTTATCTGTTTCTCTCGACTTTACCGCTTATCTTGAAATAATCTAATATTTCCGTTATCGCATTGATATTTTTTTAGCTGTAGTTGTGGCAACTTTGGTTTCTCTATTGCGTATTATCATGGAACGCAATCTTTGATTTGGTTCCTTATCATAATTAAATTGCTATTCGGGAGCTCCTTCTCACCCCAAATTAATTGAATCTCTCGCGCTTTGAGTGATTTTTCTGTCTCCATAGATAAAGAAATGCAAGGTGAAGATTTGGTAAAATAGTACATAACGTTGCAAAAGAATTACATGTTAGGTCACATTATGAAGAAAAGTTAGGAAAACGTGGTGAGAAAGATAACAACATGAAAACCAAATGAAAATAAAGCGCAATGAAAACCAAAATTAATATGAGAGGATCAGGTGATGGCAGATCTGAAAGTAATGGAGATTGAGGAATGCCATTTGAAGGTACAAGACAGACGGACTTAGCAAACGATTGTCACAGAAGCCACGTAGCATGCAAGGTTGTAGTGAAAATAAGATAGATAAAAGAAAAAATTTTTTGAACAGTGTTAACAGGGGGTTAAGTCTTCCCCTTAAAAATGGATTTTTACCATTGGGGGACGAGCCCCCAATAATTGCAGGTTTTTGGTGGTATAATTAGAAGTAATAATTAATAATTAAGTAATAATTAGTTAAATTTTCACTTTAATTAATTTTTCTTTCGGAATAAGTTAAGAAGCTTTCACAATGAATTCACAAAGGTTTTGCCTTGCTTCAGTAGAAAACTGGCAAATGTCAATCAAAATAAACAATTTTTAAATCATAGAAAAAGATAAAAGACAATACTTTAATCTAATTGGCGCTTGCTAGCTTTTTACCAAAGCAAGGCAAAACCCCACTTTATTGTGAATTTTGCTTTATACTGTTTCCAAAAACTGCATCAAAAAATATTTCAAATATTTAAAGATAATAATTACAACTATTTACAGTATTAAAATAATTTATGTTACTATTTTGACCTACTAAAAGCGGTTCTTGGTTATGCAACCCACTTTGCACTAACATTGTTACTTTTAAATAATGTATAAATTGTTAATATTTATTTACCAACTTATATTTCAAAAAACTAAAATCGTACAATTTCAGTAAATATTCATAATTACCAAATTCCATCAAAATAAATTACTTTTAAATATTAAAATAAATAAATGGATATTCTATGATGCCCAGCACTCTAAATTTGATAACATTTTAATAAATTAAAACATTGATATTTGCTGTATTGCATTTTAACTTTAAATATTAGTTAATGTAAAATTAATAACATTCATTATTTGTCGTTATTATATTATAATAAACATTTTTTGTGCACTTTAAAATTTAATTCAAATTTTGTTCAAACAAAGGAGCAGCCATATTGTTTACCAGTTTTTTTGTCCATTTTTTTTGTATCCTTGCTATTATCGTTTCCTATTCTTCTATTGAAGTCTCCCATTAAAATGAGGTTGATTTGTCTACTTTCTCTTATATTTTTACTTAAACTAAATTTTTTCTTTTAACAGTTGGTAATCTGCATAATTCAATGTATTGTCTATTTATTTCGTTATTATGAAATTGCAAAGTTTTGCATTTGTTTTTGCAAAATTGAATTTATTCTGAGCCACCTGTTGATGTTGATCATCGGTCCAAAA
Organism: Rhagonycha fulva; assembly: GCA_905340355.1. Classification (NCBI taxonomy): domain Eukaryota; kingdom Metazoa; phylum Arthropoda; class Insecta; order Coleoptera; family Cantharidae; genus Rhagonycha; species Rhagonycha fulva. The sequence goes on from HG996559.1 coordinate 11,843,322, forward strand.
TAACCTGAAAAGAAAGGTACTGCGCGATTTGTTTAAGTTGTCGTTTTGTGTTTCAATATTTTAATTGTTTTAACGGTCGATAAAGTAGATTATTTCTTAAAAGTTAAAAGGAGATACACGCGACTTGTTGGTAGACGCATTGCGGCGATTAATACCTACCTAATATTGACGTTACTTTCTTTTCTTTTCTTTAAGTTTAAAAATTTTGGTTTACCTACAAATCAATTAATTTCTCTAATTAATTTAACTAATTAATTTAGTATTTGAAAAATACTAAAATCCAGAATACAAAATTTATATTAAAATTTTTATATTATGCTAATAATCTTTTATGATGTAGTAACTTTGGTGGGTTTCAGTACTTCTTTAATTACAAAATAAATACTGGAGTAATTTCACGCTCTCAAATTTCTGAAAATAAACTCATGGAAGAGTGGTTTAGTTAAAAGATTAATTATTTCTGTAAAGCACCCAAATTACAAATATATAAGCACAATCACATCATGTAAGTGGATTGACAACTTCGTTTCTATAGCAGCTTTATGGGGATCAAACAAATTGACAAATTCATATTCGAATTACAATGTCGTCGTGCAAAATTAATTAATCGCTTCAAAATTGCACATAGATATAATTATATATTAGGGTTTTTAGATTATTTGATTTAATTTAATAATTTTTTTGTTAGTTTCCAATACCAAATTTTCACCACAGTTTTCTTTTCAGGTTCATCAAAAACAATTATAGTTAATAAATTAAAAAAAAAACAATTTTTTTACATAAAGTCGGTATTCGAGCTGGAAATCTAAAATTTCCAATAAATATTATATCCACTATAATTTCACGAAAGCAATGTAAATTCTAATTTTATAGAGTTAAATTCAAAAAAGAGACGTAGTTTTACTGTTATTTCGGCATGCGAATATCAAATAGGTACAAATATATTTTGATATAGATATGGATTTAAATACTTCAGCGCAATAGAACAAAATAATACCTTTAAAAGGAAAACTGACATGACATATTTCAATTTTATATTAAATTTATTTCTTTTAAGTTTATGGCAGCTCTTTTTCAATCGAAATACAAATTCTTGAGCTAAACATTTATCCAAACAATATTTTTTGAATCGTAATAGCTAGTGAAAACTTTAAGCTTTAATGTTTATTTTATTTAGCTTTATTTCCGATATTAATACCTACTATTTAACTTCATGATTTATTCTTTGTTATTATGAATTTAATTTAATTATTGTTTTCTTTAATAAAATTATTTAAATTTGATTTCAAACGAACTTTATGCAAATTTGGCTATCGCAACATTACAGATGGTGCGTTTGTCGTCGAACAAATCCAACTTTTATCTTTTTTAAACTCAAATTTTTAAATTTTAATCTGAATTAAATTTTCTACTTTTATTAATAAATTCAAATCAACTCTAAATAATCCGGAAACCTTTGAAAACCGTCAAAGTTACGGTGCTTCCAGGATTATTTATAAGTCGTAAATTGTGCGAGTATCTTTTAACCTGTTTTCTTATTTTTATTTTCAATAATCGCTGGAGGTAAAAGAAAAATTAATAAATTAATAATTTTTGTATCAGCATAAGATACAAATTTTACGAATAAAATATATTTCTAAGGTTTCTCTTGCTACGATAATATTATTTGCTTAGGAGTTATAAATTTTGTTGTTTTGTTCTATGATAATTTATTGGTATTTTGTGATTAATTGGAAAAAGTTATATCCATATCTATTACATACGTATAAAATATTTTTAATGGAAATTTTTTCAAACAATATTTCAAGTTCCTTTCTGAATTGGAAGAATCTTATTTAAAAATTGGCAGACATACAAATTTTCCATTGTGATATTAGGTGATTTTTTACTCAACAGGCAACTTATATATTTTTTTATAACTAATTTATTGCTATTATTCATTTTATTATTAATTAAAAGAATTAAAAATTAGAAAAAAACTATATTTTAATAAACTGCTATTTTTTTTATACAAAACCTTTATTAAAGCATAAGCGTGCGTACACGGTAAATGCTGGTTTTTGATTCCAACTTAGCTGCTTCGATAATTGCATTGCTATATCTGTTCTGTTACCGGTTTTGTTTGTTTTCGGTTATATTAATTAACATTTTAGGTATACCGAAACAGATGAAAAGGTTCGAAAAGTTATGTTAAGTAACTCTGGTCTAGTACAGCGTTATTCAAACTGTGAAAAGCGCCCTCTTTAGAAGAGTTGAGGTGTAAAAGGAGGCGTAAAATAAATTAATACAACATTAAAATTAACTCTTAATATTACAAGATATCTAATTCTTAAGTTTGGTTTGAAGCTTACAGTGCTGTGAAAGCTGACCTCAAACTTTTTGAAATAGTTCTTTCCAGATAACTTTTAATTGCTTTTTATTATTATTTAAAAACTTTTTTGTTCGGGTGAAACTTAAACTAAAGTATTACTATTCTAGTCATGAAAGTATTCGGTACATCGCATCGCAGTGAATACAAGACGTGATTTCTAAGCCATACTTAAAATTTAATTAATTATGTTTAGAATAATTATTTAACAAATTGAGTTTAGTAAAATTTCAAACAACTATAAATAAAAACAAGCTTTTACTTCTATCATAGAAAAGTCAGAATACAGCACTTTTATCCTATAATCATAATAAAACTTCAGTTTTTATTACAACGACGATTTTTAACGCCATCTGCAAAAGATGTAAAAGAAAACCATTTTAAGTTGAATCTCCTGAGGTACATGATATATTAAAAATATTCTTTTCTGCAAAGATTACTCTCGGCTATAAACTAACTTAATCTCTTTTTTAATTTAACTAGCTGGTAATTAAAAAGCTTGTCCACGGACAAGCAGTTAATCAGTAGATCTCCTTTTAAGCAGCTTTTAACGGTCTTAATTAAAAAACAAATGTCATTTTCTAACACTAACCTAAGCTCGACTAGTGGATCTAATTTAACGAACTTTATTTTAAAAAAGCTTTCAAATACTGACGATTTTAATAGTTTGCGGTCAAACCTCCTTATGTTCAAAAATTATGATAATAATTTAATACATTTATTGAAAATGTAAAAGTCAAATATTAAATTTTTTGAATGGATGATCATCGGATTAACAAAGATGAAGTTAGACCAATTAGGTTGTCAAACAGATTATTATAGCTATAAGGCCCATCTACAAACAGGCAACTCGCTAAGGTCAGAAATTCAATTGATGTACAACTCGATCCCAGAGATAGTGATTTTAAGTTGGTACAACCAACGACAACTTTTATGTGTTAAATTTTAAAGTCAAAGGCATTATTTAGCCTTTTTTAACCTATTTTTATTTATTTAAACTGATGTGTTTTTTCTTCAAACAATCGTAACTATTTCAAAAATTGACTAATCAAAACGTTATTTTTTTCGCTTTTGTTTGTCTTTAAACGTACTTTTCAGGAAAAAATACAAAAAAATATTCAAACTTGGATTCTACAAAATTTTTCATTTTTTCAGAGAAAATCATTGATTTTTCAAATTTTTTCATTTTTGATTTTTTTATTTCAGAAAACACTGATTTATTCTTCGTATAACAACGCAAACCCCATAATGGGCCGACATTTCTTTCTATTTTTTTTGTTTAATTAAAAAATATTTTGTTTTATTTCTTCGCAAATAATATTTTTCAATTAAACAAAATAAATAGAAAAAAATGTCGGCCCATTATAAGATTTGCGTTGTTATACGCAGAATAAATCAGAGTTGTTTTTGAAATAAAAAAATCAAAAGTGTTAAAATTTGAAAAATCAATGATTTTCTCCGAAAAAATGAAAAATTTTGTAGAATTCAAGTTTGAATATTTTTTTTGTATTTTTTTGCTGAAAAGTACGTTTAAAGACAAACAAAAACAAACAAAAAACGTTCTGATTAGTCAATTTTTGAAATAGTTACGATCGTTTGAAGAAAAACAACATCAGTTTTTCTAAAAATTCGTAACTTTTTTTGGGTTTAATAAAAACTTTTGAAAAAATTCACAGAACTGTTTTTGGTAAGATAGTATAATATGTAAAAATTTCAGGAAAATCAAAAGGGGTCGGGTTCAAAAGTGGTTGATTTGGTGTGGAATGCCCCTTATATACAAAATTATCATAATGTTAATAATATGGACATACGGCATCCAACTCTGGAGAGCCGCAAGTAACTCCAACATAGCAAAAATCTAGCGCTTCCAATCAAAAGTTCTAAGAACCATAACTGATGCTCCATGATCTTGAAATATCTACAATCAAAGAGTTTATCAAATCACACAGTATCATTTTTTTTTTTTATATAATCGTATACAAAATCACTCAAACTCGCTTGCGGTAGACCTGCTGACTGCAAATCAAATCAAACCAAACTGCTAATGAAACGTATATCAATATCAGTGTCAAATCATTTACTTTTTGTCAATAGACAGATTGTAATAATAGAGGAAGTCAATTAAAAAAAAAAATTAATGGTTGTAATTCTTCAACTTTGGGGGAACCGATGTCGTTACGTGCCTTCCGAAGCATAGAAATGATCATAAAAAAGTTTGGCTCTCCCAAATTCGACCTCTTACCTTGGCATTAGTAAGTGTTTGTCCTAACTACCAAGGTTATAATATTCCCAAAAACTAATTTTCATTTTTAACTTCGAATAAAACTTACAAAGGTTGTTTAAAAACATAACATGTAAAATTAATTTTTATAAATCTTTGGGTAATTTTTTACCGAAAAGTTTATTTATTCGTAAAATTTATTTTCAATTTTAATTGTATTTTACCATAAATAATGAAACAGTAACTTGAGCAATATCAACTTTATTAATTTACGACTAACGAATTTTACAACAATATCAATTATCTCGGTCTCACCACTTTTAAGGAAAATAATAATTATCTTTTGACATTTTTGATCATCTCGTAAACTAGTAATTCGTACCGGTAAGAATTCTGATTACTCCATTTTTCATAAAATGGCTTCTATTTCTTGCCTTCTTAAATGAGATTATTTTTCAGAAGAAATTAGATAGAATAAAATATATTGAGACTTCTAATAGACACCTTATAAAATTAATAGGTGGGACTGGAGTCAAATTCAACCAATTAACTTTCCTAACTAAAAAACTTGTTAAATTTATTAACAACACAAATATCCAGAATATATTATGGGTTTACAATCGCGTAGTTGTAAAAATAATATTTTGGATATACAGACACAACTTTCGAAAGGAGATTTGTTAACTCGTGCGATTATAACCGAAATTAATCCTAAATATTTTGCTTTGCTAAATATTTTTAATAAAGTGTGGCTTTGTTAAAGCTTTATTATTAAAACAGCAACACAAAATCGCTGCCAACCGTAAGAAATTGCCCGATGAAAACTCACACCAGATGTTGGGATTTAGGAGTCAAAAGATCCCAAGACGGAACTGGTCACACAAATTTGGCACGATGACAATGACGACGAAACTAAAATCTTTGTCTACAATCACTAAATGGGCACATAAAAATATTTGTTGCAAACCGAAAATAAAATACTGCTACACTGCGTTTAAAGCAGCCAGGTTATCAACACTTGCCCTTTAATCCATGTATTTTAGAACTAAAATGCAGAAAATTTTCACATAAAGTACACTGAAAGTACAATATTAAACAAAGATATCATCAAACGATGAACTGCTCCTCAACGGATAAAGTTAGCATTGCGAGGTTTTTATAATATCTATGAAATACAACATATGAAAGTAATAGCGATAAATATTTTGCAAAAAATATGAAAAACCCGCATTATGATATAGCTGTAAAATAAAATAGAATAAGAGCCGTCAAAAATATTTTACACGAGGATAATAATCGTAAATTGTATGATTTCAATAAACTCAAAATGTTGTTAAATTTTTTAGTACAGAGCCGAAATATAAGTGTAAGAGTGGATTTAGCAATATTAAAAATTGGTTTTTTTACAGATTTTCCTTGTAAAATTTTACAATGCAGAAACATTTTTAATACTTTTCAATTAAATTATAAAATAATTAATTTGTGAAAAACAAAATGTTAGTAAACATATCTAAAAAATAAAGTTTTTGTTGCTGAAAGCTTAACATGAAATAATTTGAATTTATTATGTTTTTGCATTCTACTTTTTCTCTAAGAGAATAAAGTGTCACTTTTACTCTCAAGGGACTAAAAAGAGACCTTGGCTGCAGATGGACTAAAGTGAATATAAACTAGATGCTATCATGTTAATTAATGTAAAGGAAATTTTACAAAATTTATATTATATCCTATTGTAAAATTAACTAAAATCAATTTTAGGGGCCAAAACAAAGCTTATTGTTGTCTTTTAACTCTTCACTAATAATTCAAATTCAATTACTTGCCTCATAAGGAAGGGTTACAGCAAATTAAAGTTTTTTACTAGTGCATTTAAAATTGTAATTAATGAATAAAAATTAACTTAAATACTTACATTAAGATTCTGCAGTGCACTTATTATAGATGATGAGCGGGATGCAGAAACTTCTACAAGTTCTATTAGTGGTAATTATCATTAAGAGATTTTGTAACTTTTAAAAGTTTAATAGTAGTTTAAATAAAACTGTTTTAAATTAGCGATTTACGAACCCGACCTAAAGTAAATTTTACAAAAAGGATTAGGTATACCGTCACCACTCAAAAATTTTTAACACGGTAATACAAAATTATTTTGTGAAGCAATGTGGGAAATTTAATTAAGATAATTGCCTTTATTTTTCTTAATTTACTTTTCAAGTTTTGAACTTAAATTTTAATGTTTGTTAATTGGTGAGTTACTAATTACTTGAATAAATTATATATGATTAGTTGTTATCTTGTTCATCTGTCCAAACGGGTTCAGGTAAATACTTCACTTTTCATATTAAATACTTTATTAATGGAGTTTTCACCAACTTTCAAGGGTTTAACGTAGATAACATTTAATTATTTCAAAAATGTTCAAAATTATAATTGGCTTAAGCATCCCTCAACATACGCACATGTTTTAATTATAATTTTATTTTATTTGAATTTAGAATTCAAGGCAAGATGAGTAAATGGTATGGTTTACGAGACGAGCGCTAGCGAGTGCCGTAGTTCATCCAAGATCGTGATAACCATTACATCCTAAAAAGTGTTGTTCATTAGTATCTACTTAACACTTTAAATAATGACTTTCATTACTTAGATATTATTCGATAGAGTACAATTTTATGTCAATATTTAGATATTGAAGTTGCACTATATTCAAGACTACAGATATTTTACATCTATTGTTAATTTCGTATTTTGGATGATATAATCTTACGTGACTAAGATCGGTGTGCCATGTTCCTTAGTTCTTAAGCATTTACATAAAAGTTTTTCTGCAACACAAAAAGTATTTAATTAAAGCTAAGTGCTTTTGGTTTTAAGTAATAATCTTCTTTTTTTTATAGCAAATCCACTTCGGGCTTATTGCATTAAACTCCAAATTACATCTGTACTTTCACTGTAACAGCAAACGCCAACTAGCAACTGGTTAACTTATTATTTTTCTTTAAAAATTAAATTTCTTTTTTCTCGATAGACAAACAGATATATTTTTTGTTGTTCAAAAATAAAGAGTTTTATTATTTCACTTTTCTTTTGAAGAAAACTTTTAAAAAATAATTCAAATAAATTACGAGTATTACAAGCAATCTATAAGTTTTTGTAATATTAATGAATAAATAATTACACCTTATTAGCTCACGTTAACAAAACAATGCCTAAGTAAATTAAACCAGATTTCCTTATTATAAAACAAATGGGTTGGTTAATCGTTAGCACGAAAGATTTTACTTTAATAGCTTTTAATTAGTGCGTCTGACGGATTTAATTTTAGTGTCATTGAAAACGCTTTTCAATTAATCTGAAAAATAAGTTGTATATTATAATTTTCCACGCTTTAAATTGGTAAAATATTTATTAAATTTTCAGTGCATTATAGATTAAAATTTTTGAAACCTAAACTAATTAATAATCATAAATCCACATAAGTATTATTATTGTTTATTGATTTAAGTGTTACATAAAAGAAATTAAAGATTCGTGCAATTTGTCAAGTTAATGATTATTAAGGAATTTTTCAGACGGAAATTCACGAATTAAATGTATTATACAAGAAATAGTCAAATTAATATTCATTTTGCTATTTACTCGATTACTATTTAAGCTGAAAGATAAATTAAATTATTTGAAAATTTACGATATCAATAAAAGCTAATGATTATTAATTGTTTGTGTATAGAAAGTATAAAAAGAAATCATAACAAAAAATTTAAGAAAATTCTAAAATATCTGAATTTGAACTCAACTACCTTCAACAGACTGAAAATTAATGATCATTAACTTTTTGTAAATGAAAGATTAACAAATAATTTAATTTATAGGTTAAATAATTGCTTAGTAAATAACAGAATGAATGATAAATGTGAGTATTTCTTATAATGGTAGGTACGCGTTTTGTGAAATACATTCTAATTTGATCCTAAATAATCATTGATCACAAACTTGGCTCAAACGTATCAGTTTTATATGCATACCTATTAATGTTATTCAAAATACACATTTTTAAGATACTTATTAACTTTTTGTTACAGGATCGGACCAAAACTATTCCCATGAAAAGGTAAGCAATATTTAGATGAATCATACAATACAATACAAATTTTTGGAATCTTAAACTATATAATAATCAAGAATTATGGAAGTATTAGAAACCTTGAACACATTACATTGCTAAAAATTATTTACATCAAATTGTAATACTTTTGACACACTGAAAATTAATTATATTAAATATTTATTAATGCTAATCTACCTACTTATTTCGAATTCGTAAATTTTTGTCTGATCTTTAATGATTTATTAACGTGGCAGTATATCATAGGCATGAAAATCAATTTGACATGAAATATTTTAATTTCTTTTCAATATTTTTCGATGTTAACCAGACGTTTGAATTTTGACTAATAAAACCGACTCTTGCATTAGCTTATTTTTTTAATTTGTTAGCAGCCTAATATTGAAAAAACTTTTAACTACAAATTTACAACCCAAGCTCGGTGATTCCAGCGATTAGGCCATAGTTAGCCTGTTCATTGAAACGTTTGTGGACCATCAAATTACATTTAGTAATTTATAATAAAAATATTATCGGAAGTTACTGCTACAACCCGCATTTTTTGCAATTTTTTTAAACAATCCAAAACAACAAGAAATAATTCAGTGAACTGTTACATAAATATACGTTTTATTTTACACAATCAAAATAATTATAGCAAAGATCATTTATGTAACGCTTTATTGCTAAGTTTTGTACAGGCGTCATTCCAGGTCAGTTCTACCTACATACTAGAGAAATGTAGATAAGCTTTTACCTCGGATTTTGCCCAGACATTATAGACTTACTAGCTGAAACTGTGGGAATATATTAAGATATTTGATTTCTAATTCTTCTCGACTGTCAAGTATAATTTCAATTATTTATTTTATTTTTCACTTTAATTTTTTTTTGAATTTTGTTCGAAAATATTATAAATTTACGCATTAAATTACCCCTATATGTATACTTCCCACTCCATACTTTCATCAGTCATCCAATGAAGTGTTAAATTGGAACGAGATTAGAACAAAATTGGAATTGAAATCGATTTTTTCTAATTGACATTTGTAATTTCTTTATTTGCTATTCAGATGACGAACAAAAATATGAACTTTTTACACTACCTGCAAAAGTTGGTACAAGTTACAACATTTAAGTTTCAATAACTTGCTCGGTGCAAGTAAAATATTTTGAGGTTAATTTAATACTATGGTGGTTTGCGTGCAAAAATTTTGCTACCTACCTATCTTTTTAAATTGCCTCGACTACTCTTTCTACGGTGAGCTTGAGATGAATTTAATGCTCCACTCTTGGGGTGGTTCTGGCTTTGAAAATTTTTAAAGAAAAAGGAAAACGCTAAATTAAATATGCAAAACTCTATTTTAAAAATTAAACAAAATCGTGTATGAAAAACAAATAAAACGTAATTGAAATTTTTGGTTATTGCCACAAATTGGCCGAAGGTTGATGCGAAAAACAGGTGAGTTGAATTGGTAACAAAAACACCCTGTCATTTACGATCTTCAAATTTCTACTACAGTTGTTTTTATTACCAATTCGCAGTGTCAAGTGTAAAAAATGAAAAATTAATACTAATGCCTCTACGAATAAAATTACAATAAAAATGAAAATACAAAATTTTACAAATTAAATCAAAAAATTCTCGTTAAACTGCCGTCGTTGGTTTTGATGTGTGGAACGCTGATGTATGGAAGTAAAACGCTCACCCTTTTTTGCTGAATTCTGGATTCTTATAACGAAACTTGTGGCTCCAGGAATCTCCTTCCCAGGTTTTTCTTTTCTTGTACGATCGCACTTTTTATTAAGAAAACTTTTTCTTGGTTCGTGGTCGTTAGCCACTTCACAAACAAAGCTCAACTTTGTTACCCAAAAGGTGAAAGGTAACTGACCAAAAGTCACTTCCTCTATAATAATTTTGTTGTTCACATTATTGTTCCCTTCCCAACGGCACTTCAACCAATCACGTCTTCCAGAGTCCCACTCTATTTTTAATAATAATCCAGGAACAATCTTTTGCTCTCTTTCTAACACACACAGTAAATGGTCTTTAATAAAATTTGTGTAACAGTCGTGTTAAAAAGAACAAACCTTTCCCTTCCTCTTGTATAAATTTTCAATTACGTTTAAAATATTTAAAAAAATTTTCTTTAATGACGGTAAATAAAATTAAAATTGCTGCTTTCCTTTCTTTTAAAATTATGAAGAAATAATAAAATTTTAAATAAATAAAAATTATTGGGTTCGTTTCACCACATCTTTACCCCAAAACAAAAATTTGAAATTTTTACAATCTGCATGAAGTGCAATGTGTAAATTTCCAATTTTTATTTTTCTATAATGAACTAAATTAATCCCTTATTATTTTATTTTTATCAAGCGTACTGTTAAAACAACATTCTGCAAAAAAATTTAAAATTATTGTAGTCAAAATTAAATTAAAACATTTGCTAAAGTAACGATCCAAAATTAACTGACTTAAAATTTATTAAGGTACGATCATAATTGAATAAAAATTGTAAAATAAAACTAACTTTTCGAACTCTCAGAATCATATTCACTATTTGGTGTGTTCTCATCTTCTTGATCCGTGTATTGCATATCCAGATGAAAATTTTTCGAAACTTTTGTGGATCGGGGTACTTTAGTTGGTAAGTATCTCCATTAATTGTATCAATCAGGAATGGACCTTCGAATGGTAATTGTAGTTTCAAGCATTGGTTGACTGCTCTTTTACCTTTTTCCAAAAGTGTGGTAATTTTCACGCATTTTAAACGCCCACGCCTACGCAATTTGTTTACATGCTTCGAATTTACAGGAAAATATTTTAGTTTCGATTTCTTTTCGTTCTCTGTATAGCTCAACTGTGTGTTTGATTTTTTCTTAATCATACCCCCTAGGATTCGGTTAATCTTGGAATCTGTTCGTTTCAGTTTTGATGCCTTAGTCGAACTTTTGCTCCATTTTACCAGCAGAACCTTCGAATTATTTTTATAATTGATTGCTTGTTTTGGTTTAAGTTTCTGTTTTATCTTCTTAGGTGTTTGTGATTTCCTTACAATATTTTCTTCCATTAAGATGTCCTTGATGGATTCTTTAAAATCGACTTTTGTAGTGGATATTGGGCCCAGTGGAATCACAAATTTTTCTCGATTGATTACATTTTTGTCGTTAAATTCATCGTCGTCTGGAATAGCTTCTATTGAATGATGTAATTCTTCGGCGTGAGTGATGGTAATTTTTGCAGACTCTAAAACTTGCTCCAAAGTAGATTCAGTCTTTTCTTCAATCTTTTCTTCAACTGGCTTGTTTTTTTCAGTGGGTGTTACTGCTTTTGCTTCATCAGTCTCCATTTCCTCGGTAGAAACGCTTGTAGTCTCAGTAACTTTAGAAACTTCGTCAATCTGTTCTTTAGAAACAACTTCACTGGCAGTTGTTGTATCAACTTCCATAGCTTCTGCTTTCTCATTTTCGTCTTTTTCGCTTTTAAGTTTTCCCAATATTTCGTCTTTCTGTTCATTTATTTTTTCGGTGACATACGGTACTGTAGCAATATTATCTTTTATTTTTTTCACTTCCGAATTTATTCTATTAACTTCCCGTTTTGTGTGAGTCAAATCAGTTTTTATTTCTTCTACCCCTTTAGTAATTTCCTCCTTCACGTTTTCCTGTTCCTTTTTATTGTCCTCGATTCTTTTGTCTACATCCTCAAATTTTTCTTTGATTTCTGCGAATAACTTGGTATGTTTGTCTATACTTTCTTCTAATTTATTTTCTAATCCATTGAATTTTGTGTCGAAATTTTTGTTTATATCGTCGAATTTTTTGTTAATTATAGCTGCCAATGTCTCCATTGTTATTGGCTGTGTTTGCATCATCGCCGCTGTTCCTCGCCTGCTACTTGTGTATTGAGGAGAAGCGAATGTGATGTCTCCTGACTCAACCACTTCCTCAATCTGTTCCTCCGTTTGTTCGAGACTTTCTTCTGGTTCCCCAATTCTATCCATGTTTTATTTTTAAATTACAAAAATTTATTCAAAGAAATCGACCTTTTTGTTAAAAAATGTGTTCAAACTAATAAAAATTTTGGAAATGTTTTAAAATCGACCTTTTTGTATCTCAGGTATACAAATGTCGAACGTGCAAATGTGCAAACCTTGATTATAAATTTTATATCGCTTTTGTACGCTCGAACCGCACAATGTGTTCGTCTTTTGCTTGACCCTTTTTCAAAATTTATACCTCGAGTTTCACAGATGTGTTTTAATCGCATGAACACGTTGTATAAAATAAAATTTTGTTTACCAAATGTTATAAAGTTCTTATTTTGAAAACGAACCGTTCTGTATTTCTAACTGAAATTTATAAAATTGATTTTTGCAAAACAAATTTTCCCTTTTTCGGTAGCCAATTTTTTTGCTCCACGCTTGCGACGCCAAATTAGATATGGTGGTTTGCGTGCAAAAATTTTGCTACCTACCTATCTTTTTAAATTGCCTCGACTACTCTTTCTACGGTGAGCTTGAGATGAATTTAATGCTCCACTCTTGGGGTGGTTCTGGCTTTGAAAATTTTTAAAGAAAAAGGAAAACGCTAAATTAAATATGCAAAACTCTATTTTAAAAATTAAACAAAATCGTGTATGAAAAACAAATAAAACGTAATTGAAATTTTTGGTTATTGCCACAAATTGGCCGAAGGTTGATGCGAAAAACAGGTGAGTTGAATTGGTAACAAAAACACCCTGTCATTTACGATCTTCAAATTTCTACTACAGTTGTTTTTATTACCAATTCGCAGTGTCAAGTGTAAAAAATGAAAAATTAATACTAATGCCTCTACGAATAAAATTACAATAAAAATGAAAATACAAAATTTTACAAATTAAATCAAAAAATTCTCGTTAAACTGCCGTCGTTGGTTTTGATGTGTGGAACGCTGATGTATGGAAGTAAAACGCTCACCCTTTTTTGCTGAATTCTGGATTCTTATAACGAAACTTGTGGCTCCAGGAATCTCCTTCCCAGGTTTTTCTTTTCTTGTACGATCGCACTTTTTATTAAGAAAACTTTTTCTTGGTTCGTGGTCGTTAGCCACTTCACAAACAAAGCTCAACTTTGTTACCCAAAAGGTGAAAGGTAACTGACCAAAAGTCACTTCCTCTATAATAATTTTGTTGTTCACATTATTGTTCCCTTCCCAACGGCACTTCAACCAATCACGTCTTCCAGAGTCCCACTCTATTTTTAATAATAATCCAGGAACAATCTTTTGCTCTCTTTCTAACACACACAGTAAATGGTCTTTAATAAAATTTGTGTAACAGTCTTGTTAAAAAGAACAAACCTTTTCCTTCCTCTTGTATAAATTTTCAATTACGTTTAAAATATTTAAAAAAATTTTCTTTAATGACGGTAAATAAAATTAAAATTGCTGCTTTCCTTTCTTTTAAAATTATGAAGAAATAATAAAATTTTAAATAAATAAAAATTATTGGGTTCGTTTCACCACAATACATTGATTGTAGTGTTCAAATAATTTTTATTCAAACATTCTATTTACCACAAAGGATAATTATAATCTTGAATACAAGTTAAATATGGTGGAATGCGACATTCGCAGGTAAGCTCTCCTTTTTCTTTGATCCTTGAAAATTTATCTCCAATGTTAAGCAAAGAACTACCAAACTTGCATTTATTTTCTAAAATAAATCGGTTTAAACCTTCTATACGATCACAAAAATTTGACTAACCTGAAGGTGTACCGGCTGTTTCAATATGGTCAGATTCTTCCGCTGTAAAATTTGATTAATATAACTTACTTATTCATAAGTACGTTAAAGTCACTTACGGCAAAACCAATTGTATGGGCAGCAATCAGGTGTTGATAAATAGGATGGAGCACAAAAACTGTACACCTCTTTTTGATTATTAATTTCTTCAATACACTTACGCTTTTTGCAAAAAGGTTCCTTAAATTCTCCCGTAAAACCTTCTTCACAAACACAATCAATACATTTTTCTGTTGGATTTTGAAATCTAGCACCGAGGGGTACAGTTTTACCATGAACTTCACAAGTAGTAGTTGAATTACCTAACATATTGATGTTTTGTTAACATTTCCTTGTAATTGCATAATTCAAATTTATTTCATGTAACTTACACACTTCTCCAACGGTACAACATTTTCCTGCTTCGTATTTAAGGAGGCATCCAAATTCTGGTCGGTAACCTGACCATTGTGGACAATCGGGTGTGCCGCAAACAAAATCAGCATTATCTTGTTTACTAATAGTTTTTTTAAAATTTGGGCGTAATATTAAAATAGAATTACTTACTTTTCAAAAGTTTTAGATCTACAAGTACAACCTACTATACAGTTGGCATAAGTATCTTCATTATTTACAGACTCTCCAATGGCATAAGCCTTACCCTCAAAATAACATTTATCGCTAGAATTACTGTTTTCTTCAACATTCGAACAATCATATTTTGATGGGCAGCAGTCATCGGTGGATTCATACACAGGAGTGCAGTTTAGAGAATCATAAAACAGTGTTGGTTCTTTACATGTTCCAATGCAAGATCCTGAAAAAAACATCTATTAAAATTTTTTGCATAATTACGTACGAGTATTTTCTTACCTAAGCCATTGCTATAACTGGCTAATGTTCCCAAAGCAAAATAAATCCACATCATAATGAAACCTTTTCAAACAAATCCAAAATAATATAATTCTTTATAATATATTAAATACGCGTTTTTTTACATATCAAAATATTTGTGTTAAAGATCATGTAAACATTGTTCCTAAAATGAGATAAAAATTGTTTACAAATAATTAAAAATTATATTTAATTGTATACTTGTTGTTGATGAGGCTATAACCCATATTATAGTTGGGAATTTTTGCATTTTTTATTTGCGTTGCTATGCAAATTAATTATATCTATATAAGAACAGTTTTATCAATATTATCTTTCCTAATCCAGAAAATCATGAACGAAATTAAAAAAAGTTACTTTGAGAAAAATGCGTTTACCCTTTTTTTCTTATGTTTTTATTAAGAACAGCTAATGTTATATCTGTTTATAAATCCAAAACTCAATTTTAAATAAGATGTACAAGTTTTCGTTTATTTATTTAGAGTTTGGAGATTATCCCGTAGTAATTTGGGAGAAGAAAGCGATGATCTCGAAGACGATATAAGTCTTCATGCGGAAAGAAGCTAGCTCATAAATTCTGAAAAAAGATAGTTGGGAAACTAACAATAAAACATCTGTGATGGTAAACTTGCTTGAATTGATAAAGTGAAAATAATTAATTGAGAAATGTGTCACAACTTCAATAATTTCAATTGTATAAATACTGTGCAAAACAATAACCATAGTTGTTAAATAAGTGACTAGGCGGTGTCAAAAAGTGCTCCCACTGATTAAAAACCAGTACACCAGCAGTTGTAACTTCCAATGCTTACACAAAATGATTATAAACCTCAAAATGACATATTAGTTTACACAAATTGGAGAAGATAAAAATACAACTTACGTGAAGCTCTAGTAAGTTTACAAACTTAATGGTGTCAAAAGTTTTTTTCCAATCAAAATTTGACATGCGGCTAAACTTTTTCCAAATGAGCGGGCGATATTTGACCGACGTTAATACAAAATAATACAGCTGCTACAACCACTACTAGAGCTGATGTTGGAAATGCTAAAGGACTATCAAACCAGGACTATCAGTATTTACACAAAATGCGTACATCAAATGCATGCAATAAATGATTGAATGTAAATAAAAGTGCAGGGTTAAATCAAAGATTATTGCAAAAAGCAAATCAAGTAGGAACCAAGTAACAAATACAAAAAATTTGTTACAATTATGAAAAATATAAATATAAAATTGTGCCAAAATTAACTGAGGTAACAAACAATGTAAAACGACATAGCAATGTTCAAACATAACTTTTGCGAAAGTCTGATGGTTGATAGAGATGAGATTATATTTGAATAATTCTGCAAAGCTGATAATATTTTGCTCATATCAAATAGAGCAGATCACCTTTTAATTACAATAATTCTCCGGAGTGTTGTTATTTGTTTAAAACTTGTAAACTATCTAATTATTGTGGAGTATGTCAAATAGTTTAGCACATCACAACTTCTATCACATACGAAAACTACACGGTTTCAATACAAATTTGAGGAAAATTCAACCCAATAATCTTTCAAAATAATAATTTCCAAACAAACTTCCAGCTCGTCAATGATAATAATCTGCTTACGTCGCTCTAAATTTTCCATCGTCCATACGGCGCTTATCGTGCGACCTTGCGCACTTTTGCGCATTTTTTAATGCGATTTTACTTTGTTTTAAAATTAATAATAATTTCCAAACCACGTCTTTTTTGCTTGGGTGAGAAGATATAAAAACATTTAAAAAAAATGTTTATTTAAAAATTTCATTTACCACGATGGATAATCATAATTTTGAATACAAGTCAAATATGGTGGAATACGACATTCGCAAGTGACTTCTCCATTTCCTTTAGTTCTTGAGAATGTATCTCCAATGTTAAACAAGCCATTACCAAACCTGCATTTATTTTCTAAAAGAAGTCACTTTAAACTTTTTACTACGTTTCAAAAAATTTCACTAACCTGAAGGTGTAACGGCTCTTTCAACATAGTCGGATTCTTCCGCTGGAAAATTTTGTAAATAATAAAATTTGTTGCTATTAAATACGTTAAAATCACTTACGGCAAATCCATCTAAATGGGCAACAATCGTCAGTAGATATATAAGATGGGGCACAGAAACTGTAAACATTTTTTTGGTTTGTAATTTCTTCAATGCACTTACGCTTTTTGCAAAAAGGTTCTTTAAATTCTCCCGTAAAACCTTCACCACAAACACAATCAGTACATTTATCTGTTGGATTTTCAAATCTCATACCGAGGCGTAAAGTTGTGCCGTTAACTTCACATGTGGTAGTAGAATGGCCTATGTAAGAATATTGAGGTGTTTTTAAATATTTCTTTAAATATTTAAATAAATAGCTAACTTACACACTTTTCCAACGCTACAACATTTTCCTGCCTCAAATTTGAAATAACATCCTAATTCTGGGTGATGGCCTAACCATTCCGGACAATCAAGTGCAGCGCAAATGAAATGAGCTACATCATGTTCGGTACTAGGTATTACTGATTTTATTAAAATTAAACGTATCATCAATTCAAATTACTTACCGTTTAGGAACTTCACGTCTACAAGTACAACTTACTTTACAGTTGGCGTAAGTATCGTCATTATCCACAGATTCTCCAAAGGTATACGTCCTGCCTTCAAAATAGCACTTATCGCCAGAATTACTGTTTTCTTCAACATTCAAACAATCATATTTTGATGGGCAGCAGTCATCGGGAGATGCGTATACAGCAGTGCATTTTAATGATTCATATAACAAGGTTGGTTGTGTACATCTTCCAGTGCAAGCTCCTAAAAAACCTATACATGTTTTTGCATAACTAAGTACAAATATTTTCTTACCTAAGCCACTGCTAAAGCTAGTTAATACTCCCAACGCAAAGATAATCCACATTTTAATTAAACTTTCAAATAAAACCAAAATAATTAATCTTAGTGATTCTTTATATACCAAATACACAGTTTTTTACATATCAAAATATTTACTTATGTTAAAGATCATGTAAATATTGTTTCTAAAATCAAATAAAGGTGGCATTTTATCGTTTAAGATGTACTACATATTAGAAACGATTACAGTAGTTGCACAAATAATTAATAATTATAATTAATTATACTTGTTTTAAATGTGGCTATCATCCACATCAAAATTATTTTGTTAATTAAAACTTTTAAAATTACTAACACTTCAAGTTCAGTATGGTTCGTTATCTTCGGTCTTCTTTATTTGTTTTTTTATACAAAGTATATTTTTACAAGAACAATTCTGTGAGTCCTGTCTTCTCTAGTCCAGAAAAACATAAATGCCTAAAAATGTCGTTTTGCGAAAAACGCTTTTAATCCAGTTCTTTTTTGTGGTCCGATTAAAGAACATTCTATTTTATATATTATAACTGCTTAAAAATGCAAAACTCAATCCTAAATATTAAGGATATAAGGAAAGTGTAAAAATACATTACCGAAAAGTTATGAAATCATAACTTGCCTTGGCACCAAAAGGTGCAAGAGTCCTGTTAAACTATAAAATTAAAGAATTTCTATTTGTATTTTACTTATTTTATTTAATCTTGAAAATACCACGGAAAATCATAATTTTGAATACAAGTCAAATATGGTGGAATGCGACATTCGCAGGTCACCTCTACTATTCCTTTGACTCTTGAGAATTTATCTCCAATGTTAAACAAGGCATTACCAAACCTGCATTTATTTTCTAAAATAAGTCAGTTTAAACTTTTGACTACTCTCCAAAAAGTTCACTAACCTGAAGGGGTAACGGCTCGTTCAATATGGTCGGATTTTTTTGCTGCAAAATTTTATAAACAATAAAATATGTTATTAAAAGTACGTTGAAATCACTTACGGCAAATCCAGTTGAATGGGCAGCAATCATCGGTAGGTGTATATGAAGGTGCACAGAAACTGTACACCTTTTTTTGATTCTTAATTTCTTCAATACACTTACGCTTTTTGCAGAAGGGTTCTTTAAATTCTCCCGTAAAACCTTCTTCACAAACACACTCGGTACATTTTTCTTTTGGATTGTTGTACCTAGCACCGAGGGGTACAGCTTCACCGTCAATCTCACAAGTGGTAGTAGAATTACCTAGAATTTTATTGTTTTCTTAACATTTTATATTCATTTCGTAATTAAAAGTTATTTTATGCAACTTACAGACTTTGTCTACACTACAACATTTCCCTGCTTCGTATTTAAGGGCACATCCGTATTTTGAGTGATAACTCAACCATTCCGGACAATCAAATAAGGCGCATTCAAAATAAGATGTGTCGTGTTTACTACAAATATTTATTAAATTGAAACATACCCTTAAAATAAACTTTCTTACTATTTAAGGTTTTTAGGTTTACAAGTACAACCTATTCTACAGTTGGCGTAAGAATCACCATCATCTGCAGATTCTCCAATGCTATAAGCCCTACCTTCAAAATAACACTTAGATTGAAAATCACTTTTTTCTTCAATAGTCAAACAATCATATTTTGATGGGCAGCAGTCATCGGGAGATGCGTATACAGGGGTGCATTTTAAAGAATCATATAACAGTGTCGGCTGTGTACATGTTTCAGTGCAAGCTCCTGAAAAAATTTATTTAAATTTCTCGCATAATTAAGCGCGAAAATATTCTCTTACCTAAGCCACTGCTGATGCTAGTTAATACTCCCAATACAAGGATAATCCACATTTTAATTAAATTTCTTCAAACAAAACCAAAACAATAAAATTGAATCCTAGTGATCCTTTATAATATACTAAATACACTTTATATTTTTACATATCAAAATATTTATATTAACGATCATGTAAATATTTTTTCTAAAATGAAGCAAAGGTTGCTTTTTATCGTTTAAATGAACTGCATATTAGAAATTATAACAGTTGTGACACAAATAATTAAAACTTTTATTCAATTACACTTCTTATCAATGTGGTTATCATCTGTATCAGAATGTTTTGTTAATTAAAACGTTAAAATTACTAATAGCTCAAATTCAGTAACGTTTGTTATCTTCCCTCTTTTTATTTGCATTTTTATACTAAGGATATCAGTAAAAAAACAATTTTATTATCAGTCCCATCTTTCCTAAACCAGAAAAGCTTAAAATGAATGAAAATTGTTGTCTTGAGAAAAACGCATTGAAGTCAATTTTACGTATTATTTTAATTAAGAAATAGGCAATTTTATATATTAAGCATTCCGCACCAAATCGGCTACTTTTGAAAACGATTCCTTTTGATCTGCCTAAAATTTTTACATTTTATGTGAATGTGAAATATGTGAATTTTTCGAAAATTTTTTACTTAACCAAAAAAAAGTTATGGATTTAAACAAAAACTGATGTTTTTATTTTTTCAAACGTTCATAACAATTTCAAAAATTAACTAAACAGGACGTTTTTATTAATTTTTTTCTCTCTTTAAACGTAGTTTTCACGAAAAATACAAAAAAAATATTCAAACTCGTATTCTACAAAATCTTACATTTTTTCGGAGAAAATCAATCATTTTTAAAATTTTGCCAGTTTTAAAATTTTTTTTTATATTGAAAAAAAACTAATTTATTCCGCGTATAACACCGCAAACACCATGAATAAATCTAAATAAATACAGTGTGTTCACCGATAGTGGTAAATAGTGAATAATTCTTCAATCTTACTAGATACAAAAAAAACTTTAAACAGATTTTTATTCAACTCCAAATTTTCTATTGGAAACTGCTAAGGCATATTTTTTTATACTTAAAATTCAACCGAAAGTCAACATTAAATTTTTTTTTCAAATGGCAACATGTCTTTTTTAACATTTTTGCAATTTGCAATTTTTTCTCTGTAAGTACTTTTAAAATTTTCATAAGGTTACATAAGAAAATATTTGAGAAAATGTAAGATTTAAACAAGCAATTATAATTTACTAATTATTTACACATATGTAGGTATGTAGAGTGCTATGAAAAACAAAACATCATGGCACAGAAAACACAGCTGTCATTTATCTGATAAATTTTTCAAAATTGCTGTTTTCTTCAAGAAATGATTGTAATCTTCGCAGAAGTTTAGGTAATTTGGTGATAATTGATAGCATGCTGAACTAATTTTGGCTTTTAAATTTTCTAAATTTAAAAATAGATTAGCGTAAACTATCGTTTTTAAATGACTCCATAGAAAAAGTCTAATGGTGTTATATCATATAATGGTGTTTTGTTTTTCATAGCACTCTACATATCTGTCTGTAAATAATTATTAAATTATTATTGTTTGTTTAAATCTTGTGTTTTCTTGAATATTTTTTTATGTAACCTTATGAAAATTTTACATATCGTCGGCTTACTGCCAAAACAAGCTGACTACACTTTTGACCAAAATGAGTTAGAATCGTGGTTGCATTAAAATAAGACCAAAGTATATTCTGGCAAAAGTAGGTAAGTGTAAGTTCAATTTTAAAGGAGTATTGAGAAGTTTAATTTTACTAACTCCTATGTGTTTGCAGTGCAATCAAACATTAAAGTCAGTTTATCTCAAAACTATCATTTGGAGTTAGCTTGTTTTGGCAGTAAGCCGACGATATATTTATAGAGAAAAAAATTGCAAATGGCAAAAATGTTAAAAAAAGACATGTCGTTATTTGAAAAAAAAATTTAATGTTGACTTTGGTTGAATTTTAAGTATATAAATATACTACTTTGGCAGTATCCAGTAGAAAATTTGGAGTTGAATAAAAAACTATTTAAACTTTTTTTTTTCTATCTAGTAAAGATTTAAGAATTGTAAAAATTTAAGAATTATTTACTGTTACCAGTACTGGTAAACACATTGTATATCTATAATATTTTATACATTGTTAATAATTTTAATTATTAATTAAGATTATTACAGGAATAATTCAGTAAACAATCATTAAATTTTTAATATAAATAATGAAGAATTTATTTTACTTCTGTTTGCCGTTTAAATAATTTACAAACTCTATATTGTTTTGAATTCAAATAATTTTTCACAGTAAGACAACCATCTACATTTTTCAATTTATTTTAACTTTAATTAATTTAATTTGAGTAATTTAACATTGTAACATTTAAAATTTTTTTCGTGATTTTGGGTGTAAAGTGACTACTTTACACCCGGTTTTTCGGGAGTAAAGAAGCTCTTTTCGTCACACTTTGTTTTTCTCCCGGGAGTAAAAAAATACCGGGAGTAAAAAAATTTCAAAAAAACAAAAATTTTCAAAAATTATTTATTTACATATTTTATCTTAACCACACAATTGTGAAAAACTTGCCTGTCTATAAATTCGCCCCATAAATACCGCTTTTTGCTGAACGCGATAGTACCTACCACGTGATCCATCAATATGAAATTTGCGATTTTTTTGCAACGTGTCCATGAACATCGATAGATGCGACCACAATGGCGTATTTATTGAATATTTAACGATTATTTCTTGGTTTTTAAGAATTTTTAATTAAAAATACACGACACAATACACAAACGTTCAAACTTTACGAGAGTAGAAATCAAAATGAACATGGCGCCCCAACATGGCCGCACTCCAGGGTACCAACTGGTGCCAAGAAAAACACCATGGCTACAAGTAGAAGTTGGTTTTACACTACCACGATGTCAATTAAAACGTGTTATAAATTTATGAAATTTATGCAATTATTGCAAAAAAATCGTGAATTTTGTCGGATACTATTCCCAAATTCACGAAAAGCTGTTCATAATACTCGGGCTCCAGGGTTTTTTCATCTCTCGACTATTATTCCCCTCGCCGCCTTGCGGCTCGTGTCGTAAACTACGTCTCGTGACGAAAAACAACCCCTTACGCCCTCGTGATATAAACTACTATTTAATCTCTTGATAATAAATAAATAAATGAGACGGTCGGAGACTAATGGTTAAGGAGTTGAATACGAATGCTCAATACCCGGTTCAAATCCGGGTGAAGTAACAACTTTATTCTGGCCGTCTCGCTGGTCCTCCAGGTTGGGGGGTTTTACGTCGGGATGGCTCCTTGTCGTAGGTAAAAAATGTAAAATGCTCACAAACCTTGAGAACCGGAAAACTGCGTATTGCAGTATAAACCGGATATAGGTAAGATAATAAAAAAATAAGAACTTTTAAAATAAATATACTAAATAATGAAATATTTTATTTATTTAGAAGAAAGATAATATTTATTCAAAAATTTCATTTACCACATAAAATTATCTTCATTTTGAATACAAGTCAAATATGGTGGAATGCGACATTCGCAAGTCGCCTCTACTATTCCTTTGACTCTTGAGAATTTATCTCCAATGTTAAGTAAAGAACTACCAAACTTGCATTTATTTTCTAAAAATAGTCAGTTTAAACTTTTCATTGTGTTTGAAAAAATTTGACTAACCTGAAGGTGTATCGGCTGTTTCAATATGATCGGATTCTTCCGCTGCAAAATTTTATTAAAAATAAAATTTGTTAGTAAAAGTGCGTTGAAATCACTTACGGCAAATCCAGTTGTATGGGCAACAATCATCAGTTATTAGATACGATGGGGCACAGAAACTGTAAACCCCTTTTTGGTTAATAATTTCTTCAATACACTTACGCTTTTTGCAGAAAGGTTCCTTAAATTCACCCGTAAAACCTTCTTCACAAACACAATCAGTACATTTTTCTGTTGGATTTTCAAATCTCATGCCAAGGAGTACAGTTTTACCATCAACGTCACAAGTGGTTGTGGTATTACCTAAATATCAGCGTTTTTTTAACATTTCACTTTCATTGCGTAATTAAAAATTATTTTATGAAACTTACAAGCATCTCCTTCGCTACAACATTTTCCTGCTCCGAATCTAAGGTGACATCCAAATTCTGGTTGATAACCTAACAATTCCGCACAATAAAGTGGGGCGCATTCGAAATAAGCTTTATCTTGTACGCTACAAAGTTTCATTAAATTCAAGCTTAACATAAAAATAAAATTACTTACTTTTCAGGATCTTTAGGTCTACAAGAACAACCTTGTTTGCAGTTGGCGTAAGTGTCGTCACTATCTACAGTTTCTCCAATGGTATAATCCCTACCTTCAAAATAACACTTATCGTCAGAATCACTTTTTCCTTCAATATGTGAGCAATCATATTTTGATGGACAGCAATCATCGGTAGATGCAAATACAGGAGTGCAGTTTAAAGAATCATATAACAATGTTGGCTGTGTACATGTTCCAGTGCAAGCTCCTGAAAAAAAATGCCTTAAAAACTACCACATATTTTGAATATTTTCTTACCCAAGCCACTGCTAAAACTAGCTAATATTCCGATTGCAAGTAATGTCCACATCTTAATTAAATCTCTTTAAACAAAATCAAAATAGTAAAATTAAATCCTAGTTATCCTTTATATACTCAATACGCAGTTTTTTTTGCACAACAAAATACATTTAGCAAAGATATGAAATCAAGGTTACGTTTAATTGCATAATAACTTTGATACGCTAAAAATTTAACTTTCTTTAAATCAAAATTTTGCTAATAATAAAATTTGAGTATTAGTTGATTTAATAGTAGGTAACTACTGTGATATTTTGTCAGAGATGTGGTTTTTATAGAATAAGGATTCTTAATTATTATTAACTTGGAAGTATGTCGAAGGTTAACATACTGATAATATTTGAAGTGATTACAGTTGTTATGATTACATAAATAATTAAAATTTTTAATTAATTTCAAAATATTTTTAAGTAATAGTCGTTTTGGAATTTGTATCTATAAAGTTATATTGCAAAGCGATGTAAGAAATATTTTAAAATTCAACTTTTTCTTTTAAATAATCTTATAACAAGCTATAAAGTACTGCCGAATAGCATCTTCTCTCCGTGACTTGGTCTGCGATGCGCAAAACCTTCTTTTGAGATGGTATCCAAGTCAGTATACTGGAGTTATGTTTAGTGTCCAAAAACGTTTTAAAGAAAACCAAACTCGAAATTTAAAAAGGTGTATTGAATTGACAGAATTACGAATTTAGTATGTTAAGGTACATAGTTCACTCGTAAAACGGCTTTTCTTAAGAATTCAATAAAATTCAAATATAAGGTTAATGAAAATGTCTTTTACGTAACTAAAAAAAAATTTAATTTGTTGACCGTTTGTGAAACGATATAAGTAACAATCAAAATGTGCATAATTAACATTTTTGAAGCTTGTCATGTACACAAGCAATGGATTTATTTTTGGATTTCTCAAAAACGGTTTTTACTACATTTTTTAAAAGCTGATGTAGTAATGTAAATCAAGAAGTAATAAAATTTTTAAAAAAGAACCGCTGAATATTTTTGACTTTTTGTTAAAAAGATATAGATTTTAATGCACTTAAATTGCACTTGAAGTCATCCACGTGTGATGATAGCAATACTACGTATGTTATGTTAATAACATAACACCTTCCCTTCTGAGTCCCAAAATTACTATTTTTTTATTCTAAAATATGTTTACTAAAACATAGAAAATTTTAAAAACGAAAATTAACACATAATATCAACATGGTCCATGCGCTGCTGAGATTAAAGCAGACACTTTTTGGGGTTTTTTAATTTTTAATTTTATTTCATGTAATCAAAGATCAGTTGCTTTTAGTTCGTCTAGATTTATAAGTTCTAGTTCTATTGGTTTAAATTTAACTTGTGATTTTATTGGGTGGATTTCAAACGATAAATTGGAAATTTTGATTGAATTGATTTTGTTTCTGATTTTTTGGTTTCTAACTAATTTTGAATAAACTTCCATTTTACAGTTTCCATCCGTTAAAATAATAATTATTAAAATAATTAAAATAACGTACGTTTTATTGAGTGGATGGATGCATTTCTCAAATTACATTTTTGTTTTACAATTTTTTTATCTTTATTACCAATAACCATAATTTCCAATGATATTGTTAACAAATATTGTAATTTTTGTAAATTGTATTAAGCTAGATTTTACATACATAGAAAATTTTTATTAATTTAGCTAATCTCATAATCATAAATAAAATTAGTGGGTTTTAATTCGATACATTTTTACTTACACAAAACGTAGTTATGTTTATTTATGAGGAGATACTTGGTTTGAGGGATTATTACGATATAAATAGAATTTTTACGAATAGGACATGAATATTGATGAAAATAATTAATTATATTTCATGGTTTTGATAATTGAAGTTTATATGATAAGATGAATTTTGCTAAGTTGGGCGAAAGCTTTGATTTGAATTAATTTTTGGAACTCGGGATAATATTGCTTTGTTTACCGATGGTTTGATGTCTAATAGCTCTTCCATCAGATCATATGGAGTTAAAATCGATGGGTGCATTATGTTTAATTTGGCAAATGTCAAGGTTTATTCTAATGTGTTTAACATATCTGTTTTTGTATCTAACGAGGTTATTAACTGCAAGTAAACTGATAAGAATGTTAACCTATGCTCTGACTTGGATTTCCATACGTTTTTAGCATTAATATTATAAATTCCATGTATGCAATTTTTTCTTGAAACATTAACTGATGACTAACTAATTTAATTATAGTGTCATTAAATTTTTTTTTCAATAGCAAACCTAGTAAGTTTAATTTGTTCCGTCATGAAAAGTTGTTGATTATTTTGGTCATTCGTTAAATCTTTAATTGCTTTGTTGTATCTTTCAGCATATTTATTGTCGAGGTTTTTTCTAATCTATTGAAAAACGCACAAAAAATGTTGTTTTTTCAGAGGCAGTAGGTCTATTGTATTAAACTTCTGTTTAATTGTTTTAATGGTGTTCTCCAAAAGTTAGATTTTGTTAAAAATTTAAAGTTAAATTTAAAATTTAACTGCGCTGAGCTATATTGGTGACCCACGACAAAAAAAAAACGCAGCCAAAAAAGAATTTTTTATTTTAAGATGTAAACTTAAATATGCCCCAAGAAGAAACGGTAGAATTTACCGTTCTCAAACATATCCCTTCTGTGCAAGTACAACGGGTAGCAGTGAGAGTTTCGCCATTTTATTAGCAGATGCCCGAAATTTGGGTGACTCAAACTGAGAGTCAGTTTTTATATTTTATATATTTGAAAATGGTATTTTCTGACTATCTAAGTCCCTTTGGGCAAGTCTTCTTTATATGGTAAAAAAATCAAATAGATTTTTTTGACCATGCGGAGACTATCGACCACTAAACGCGATCACAATACCAAATAAATTTCTAATACCTTTTATACAAGATCTTTCTTACAACTTGGAAAGAAAAAAAGTATTTTCTACAATAGATTTGGTTCGTGCTTTAATCAAATTCACGTAAATCCCGAAGATGTGTCCAAAACAGCAATTATAACATCGTTAAGCCTCTTAGAATTCATGTCTATGACTTTTGGGTTGAAAAATGCAGCACATGCGTTTCAACCCTATTTCATAGAAGCATTAGCAGGTCTGGATTACGTATATTGATCTATATAGATAATGTCATAATTTCCGCAGCAACCATGAAAAAACATCTTGTACATCTCCATAAAGTTTTTGAAAAACTACGCGAATTTGGTTTGCATGTCAACATATCTTTATGAATTCACCACACTCTTTAAGAGTAAAGATCGAAAAGAGAGAAATCAACATATCATCAAAATCCAAGTTTGGAGAAAATGAAGTAAACTTCTTTGGTTATTGAATTTCAGCCAATAGAATTCAACCGCTCTCCGAAAGGTACAAGCAAGAGCAAATTTACACTACTAAAAGTGGTAAAAGAGTGGAAGCGTTTCATAGCCATAATTAATTTTTACCGACGTTTTATTCCACATGCAGTCAATAACCAAAAAATTCTTCAAGATTTAATCTCCGGCAATAAAACTTTCTTGTTGGCTCACTTTTAACTAAATGCGAGGTTATCGCTTACCTCAGACGCAGCCGTCGGTGGGGTTTTCCACCAGAAAGTTGATAATGTTCTTCAACTTCTAGGTTTTTTCTTCGAACAAATTATCGCAAACACAAAAAAAAACATAATAGTGTACGACCTTTCATTCCGAAGAAATTTCGTGAAGAAGTTTTCACCAAGTTTTACAAACGATCTCATACAGGCGTAAAAAGAATAATAAAGTTAAAATGGCAACAATTTTTGTGACCCGGCGTCAACAAAAAATATGCAAAAATAGTTCGCCTTGCCAAAAAGCAAAAGTAAGACGTCACAACAAATCAGCAATTAAAGCATTTACTTTACCGAGTAAATGTTCGAACTCATTAATTTAGATATAGTCGGACAGCTACCGCCAAGCAAAAACTTTATACAATTCAATAAAAAAATTTAAATATATAAATTATTAACTCGTTGATATTAGATAATATTAAAACTTCAAAATATCGAGTTATTAATAAATTAAAAATTAATTAAAAGATTTATTTTAATTAATAAATTAAAAATTAATTAAAAGATTTATTTTAATTAATTAAATCTTTTAATTAATTTTTAATTTATTAATAACTTGATATTTTGAAGTTTTAATATGATTCAATAAAAAAATACAATAAAAAAAAATTTACTAACTTGTATTGACTGGTACACAAGAAGGCCCGAGGCGTGGTTAATGACAGATATAACGGCCAAATCTGTAGCAGCTTTGTTAATGTCAGGCTCGATATGTCGATTAAGAGTTCCCACAAGGATTACTACTGAACAAGGGCAAATAATCGACATTATTCCAAGAACTATCAAAATTACTGGGCATTAAATATTTTCGCACGACGGCGTACCATCCTCAAGCCAACAGTTTAGTAAAAAGGCTGCACCGTACACTAAAATCTGCAATAATGGCTTGTGAAACCAAAAACTGGTGCTGTGTGATGTTTATGATTCTTTTGGGTCGTCAATCCACACACAAGGAAGACATATGTACATGCAGCACCGGCCGAGTTAGTCTACGTCTCACAAAAAATATTCCTCGCCAGGAGCAAAAAAATCTTGCAATCCGAATTTATTAAAGAGCTAAGAAAACAAATGCAAGAACTAAAGCCATCACTTTTCCTCTTTATTGTTCGTTTTTTTACAAGGTATATCTGTAAAAAACAATTCTATAAGTCCCATCTTCTCTATTAAGAGGAGAAAATGTGCGAATCATATGCATGCGTACATTTCGTAGGTAGTAATGAAAAAAATTGTTATTTGGTAAGCAACAAATAAGCAATCTATCAGACGCACTTATAAATAATATGGAAGTAGAGAAAGAGCTTTCCAGCAAACTATTAGTTTGGTTATAGTCCTGCTAGACTATGAAAACAAAAAGAAATTTATATGTATTTGATTTGTTTTATTTTATCTTTAAGTAATTTAACATTGCAACATTATTTAAACAAAAATTGTTATGTTTTTAATTCTTGATAATAAATAGATAAAAGATTTTAAAATAAAAAATTTATTAAATAGTTTAATTATTTTCATTGTAACTGGATATGTTTTAAAATATTTTATTTATTTAAAAAAAATAATATTTATTCAAAAATTTCATTTACCACGAAGGATAATCATAATTTTGAATACAAGTCAAATATGGTGGAATGCGACATTCGCAGGTCACTTCTCCTTTTCCTTTGGTTCTTGAGAATTTATCTCCAATGTTCAGTACGGAACTTCCATATTTGCATTTATTTTCTAAAATAAGTCTGTTTAAACTTTTCATTAATTAAAAAAAAATTGACTAACCTGAAGGTGTACTGGCTGTTTCAATCTTGTCGGATTCTTCCGCTGCAAAATTTTATTGATATAAAAATTTGTTTGTAAAGTACATTGAAATTACTTACGGCAAATCCAGTTGTATGGGCAACAATCATCGGTTGTTATATACGAGGGGGCGCAAAAACTATAAACCTCCTTTTGGTTAGTAATTTCCTCAATACACTTACGCTTTTTGCAAAAAGGTTCCTTAAATTCTCCGGTAAAACCTTCTTCACAAACACAATCAGTACATTTTTCTTTTGGATTTTCAAATCTCATGCCGAGGTATACAGTTTTTCCATCAACGTCACAAGTGGTAGTTGTATTACCTAAAATATCATAGTTTTTTTTTAATATTTCACTTTCATTGCGTAATTAAAAATTATTTCATATAACTTACAGACTTTTCCTTCGCTACAACATTTCCCTGCTTCGTATTTAAGGTGACATCCAAATTCTGGATAATAACCTAACCATTCCGGACAATCAAGAGCGGCGCATTCGAAATAAGCTGCGTCTCGTTTACTACAATTGTTTTATTAAATTTAAGCAAATGTATTAAAATAAAATTGCTCACTGTTCAGGATCTTTAGGTCTACAAGAACAACCTACTCTACAGTTGCCGTAAGAGTCGTCATTATTTACAGATTCTCCAATGGTATAAGCCCTACCTTCAAAATAACACTTATCATCAGAATCGCTTTTTCCTTCAATATTTGAACAATCAAATTTTGATGGGCAGCAGTCATCGGTGGATGAAAATACAGGAGTGCATTTTAAAGATTCATAAAACAAAGTTGGTTGTTCACATTTTCCAGTGCAAGCTCCTTAAAAGAAAATCTCTTAAAAACTTCCGCATATTTCAAATAATATTTTCTTACCCAAGCCACTGCTGAAACTAGCTAATATTCCTAAGGCAAATAAAATCCACATCTTGGCAAATCTCTTCAAACAAAGTCAAAATAGTAAAATTTAAATACTAATGATTCTTTATATACCCAATACACAGTTTTTTTTACAAAACAAAGCAAAGATATGATATCAAGGTTACGTTTAATCGTATAATAACTTTCAAACGCTAAAAATTTATGATCATTAACTTCTTTAAATCAAAATTTTGAAAATAATAAAATTTAATTAGTAGTTTACTTAACAGTAATTTGATGTTTTGTCAGAGCTCTATTCCTTAATTAAGGAATCAGGATGTAAGGATCCTTATTAAAAATCTGTAACTTGCAAATGTGTCGAAGGTTAACATATTGATAATAATATTTGAAATGATTACAGTTCTTACACAAATAACTAAACATTTTAATTGATTACAAAATGTTTTCTTAAATAGTCTAAAATTAATATTATGACAAAGCAATATAAGATATATTTTAAAATTGTTATATCAATTTTCTCAAAATTTCAACCTTTTACACGCAAAAAAAAGATGTTGTTACATTTACATTTTTCATGTAGTAAAATAATTGTAGTGACAGGAACAACATTTGTAGTAAAATTAAACGCACCTCTCATGCTGTTTATACTACATCAGCTGTAAAATGCACTTACGCATTGTTGTAAGATGAATGTAGTTAACTTTACAATTTTTATGTACTTCTAACTCTATAGAGTGTTGTTGCTTATTACTCAAAATAATTGATTTTGCTGTAACAATAAGATAAGTAAAAAGTACACTGGATTGTAGTAATTAAAATTTACCTCGTGTAATTATGTAACAAAATATTGCAACTCTAATGTTTTGCAATCCTTCAGTTTCCGTAATTAAGTTATGCTTTGACGAATATGCAGAATCTTTTACTCGTTCTTAATTTATGTTTGAATTTATTTAAAGGTAAGTACTCAATTTTTTAATGTTTAAAATTAAAAATCGGCAGTATAACAACAATTTTTGAGTTGCGGGCTACCTAAGCGCTCCCCGAAGATATTAATTTTACTAATGAAATCTCAACGTAATGTGAAGTTATAATTTAGCAATTTAGCAAATGTTATGTATCGATTAGTTTGGTCAGAAATTGATTTTAAACTTGTCGATTTCCAGCGAATATCGACTTTGTCCTTATAGAAATATTTCTTTGTAAAATTTCGGTTCAAAAAAACACGTGGAGATTAAAAATTTTTAACAATGTAAAGTTTAAAGGTGTAATTCTCAGAATTACAGGCAAGCTACCGCATTAAAATCTTATTCATTCTTATTGTCACATAAGCACATGTTTTTGAATAGTAAATATATGTTAAACTACAATATAAATTTTTTTAATTATATTTTAATTGCTATTAATTAATAATAAATGAACTCGTTTTAAATAAAATTTTGAATAATCCACATAAAAATAATTTGCAATGCAGTTTTCATGACCGCTACTATATAATTATAGACAATACGATGTTATCAACAGCATTACGTAATTAACAATTCAAAATAATATTTAAAAATGTTGTGATACCACCCTGTATTCACCTTTTCTTATAGTATTCAGGTAAAATAATATAAATTGTAATGAAAGTTTTAAAAGCTTTTATTCTTAAAACTATTATGCCTATATACGTAAAAAATTTTTTTCCAGAGTGACAGCAAGCAATTAAATTTTAAGAAGTTCTTCTTTAAATACTTGCTACCATAAAATAGTAAATAATTAATAAAATTTGAATTACATATTTTCAAACTTTCAATAGATCGTTGCTTTGAAATGAAGATCACAACTTTCATTGATGCGCGCGCATTAGGATTTTTGTTACAGGATTTTGTTGCTAGATGGTAGACGCAAGTTTATTTTTTCAGTTACCACTAGAGGCCTAAAGGGTCCACATGGTAATACCTACCTGAGGTTGTAAATCTATACCTAGTCGAACTAAACAAACTTAAGAAATGTGAACCTGTTACTTCTACTCAGAAAAACAACAAAAATCTTTGCCAATTTTTGGATGAAACCATGAAACGTATACAGTCAAAATCACTATAATCAACGGATCAACAACAACCACGTAAGTAGCTTGAAACATCAACTTGCAATCTTAGAATGGACAAATATAACATTATCGATTTTTTAAAGGGGACTGCTAGTCAATCCGTTAAAACAGTGTATAACGTGCAGAAAAAATCTACTAGCAACGTGCCAAACAACTAGTTAACCAATGTAAAACAGTATTTAAGAACTAATGACGTGAAGCACGTGTTGCTTACAGGTACTTAACGTATATCTTCCGTTTTATATAACAAATTTTGTAGGTAACAACGAAGTATTGTCATTATGATTGGAATTGCCACTGTAAAATCGAAAAATCTGGAATTTACTGGAGGCCCTCAAAAACTGAAGTTCAAAAAGGTTTTGTGCTTCATATTCAGGTAATTTTATGACTTGACTGCTTAATTAAATAGAAATAATCTCACGAGGTACATATAATATGCATTTCAGACAGCGGCCCAGTTGGAACAACGGATACGAAAGTTACAGGGATTTCTACTTCAAAACCAACCATTATTGGACCATTGGATACGCCCACATTATATACAGTAGTTTTACCTTATTAAAGAAGTAGCCTACCTTATTATCTACAATAATTATTAATTATAAGAAACTTTATAACGCAATTTATTTTAATAAATATACAAAATTATTTGTACTGTTAATATGCGTTTACCCTATAAAGTTGTTAATTTAATAACATTAAACACAAGTAAAGCATACTGCTATTGTTGTCAAACCCACACAATAATTGTAGTAGTTCTAATTAATTTATAATTCAAAGGTAACAACATCAGTATGTAAAAATAGCAACAATTGTGTAGTACAATTAACTTAACAATGTTGTACAAGTATTGTATTGTATTGTATTGTACTTAGGGGTCGTTTGGCTACGAGAGCCTTTCAGAACTGCGACCAGTATTGATCTTTTGTTCATAACCCTACTAATTAGTTATTCAGGAATTCAATTTCGCTTGCGAAACACAGAATGCTTCTGAGAGGTAAGCTTTTTACTTCTTTGGGCGTCAGTTGTATCTGTCCCATATGTTTAAGCCTAGTTCTGGCTAAGGCATTGCAGTTACAGAGGATGTGCTCGGCCGTCTCTGTTTCCGATTCACAAAGTCTGCATCTGTCGTTTCCTTCCAGCCTCATTTTTTTGAGGTGATATTTCACCGGGCAGTGTCCGGTGAACAGCCCCGTAATGAGTCTAATTTCGTTCTTTGTTAGAAGAAGAAGCTTTTTTGCTTCTGCAGTCGAGTACTTTATAAATTTCTTCGCCTGTCTTTGTCCTGGTGTATTTTTCCAGAAGGTTTCTTTGCTCTTCGCCTCCCATTTTTGGACCTCCAACCCGCTGTGTGCTTTGGTTAACCCACAGAATGGTTCGGGTCCAGTCGGGGGCGTTCTTGAGCCTGATCTAGCTAGTCTGTCAGCTATTTCATTACCCTCTATTCCCTCATGACCTGGCACCCAGCGTAGGGCAATTTTATTGCCCATTGCCAGTTTCTTGAGAGATTGTCGACATTCCCATGTGGACAAGGACTCAAAACTGTTTGCTTCGAGTGCCTTTATCGCAGCTTGGCTGTCAGACATTATATTGATCTGCTTGCCCTTTAAATTCCTGTGGAGGCATTCATGGGCACACAGTTCAATCGCAAGTATTTCAGCTTGCATAATTGTAGGATAGGTTCCTAAGGCTATTGATGCCGTGTATTTTGGGCCATATATGCCTATACCTGTTCCCTGTTCAGTTTTAGATCCATCTGTATACCAGTTGGAGGATTTGTTATCCACTTTTATTATTTGGCTTCTAGCCGTGTTGCGGTCCTGAATGACAACCTCAAACGGCTGTTGAAAGTCAAAAGTTTTTGGAATAATATCCAAAGGTTTTTCAAACAGATCTGGCTTTAGGTAGTCCAGTATCTTTAGGTGACCTGTCTTGTCTCCTGGTTCGAGTTTCCTGATTTGGGCAATTTTTACGGCAGCTTGTAGACCCTCCCTCTGCACTTGTATGTGTAGAGGCGGTAGATCCAAGAGTGCTTCCATAGCCACTGTTGGAGTTGTACGCATAGCTCCCGTTATGCTCAGACACACTAGCCTCTGCAGTTTTTGCATTTTGCTTTGTGTCGTGATTTCTTTAGTTTTTGTCCACCACACAATTGATGCATATGTGACAATGGGTCTTATTATTGCCGTGTATGACCAATGGATCATTTTCGGTTTTAGTCCCCAAGTCTTTCCAAAGAGTTTTCGGCAAGCCCAAAAGGCTTTTGTTGCTTTGGAGAGAGTTTTATCCACATGAGATTTCCAGGTGAGTTTTGCATCCAGAGTTACCCCTAGATACTTTACCTCATCTGAAAAACATATCGTAGAGCCTTGAAGCTGTGAGGCTTTTAGGCTTTTCTTCCTACGTCTAGTGAACGGGACTATTATGGTTTTTGAAGGATTTACTGTTAGTTTCTCCTTTTCGCACCAGTCCCTTATTTTGTTTAGGGCAGTTTGTATTAGGCTTGAGATTACGCCGTCATGTTTGCCCTTAATTATAATGACAATGTCATCTGCATAACCTAACACGCAGAATCCTTTGTCAGTTAGTCTCTTTAGTAGGTCGTTTACTACAATGGACCACAGGAGAGGTGATAGTACCCCACCTTGTGGGCATCCCCTCACCGTAGCCATCGAGATTTCCTCCCCTCCTAAAGAAGCGGTAACTATTCGGCTTTTAAGCATTGCTTCTATCCAGTTTATCGTGGGTAGCTCAATGCCATGTCTTGCGGCGGCTGTTTTTATAGATTCAATTGAGGTGTTATCAAATGCACCCTCTATATCTACAAATACTCCGACCGCAATTTCTTTTGCTTCGAGAGATTTTTCAATTTCTCTTACAAGGTGGTGAAGTGCATCCACTGTAGATTTGCCACTGTAGATTTGATGTTGTACAAGTAACGACAGCACAAAAAGTGAATTATACTGAATATTAGCAATATTTACTACAAAGTAAACGTAGAGTTAACTACACCTATAGGTGTTAAAACAACATCACCATTAGTACTATGTACATAAGCACACGTACATATAACAACAAAATTTTAAGTACTTTATACTACAATGCTGTTAAACCTTTACAACAATTGTAGTAAATTGTACTGCAGTCATTTTACAACAATTGACATGTAAATTTTACTACTCTTTGGTGTTGTCACTATATTTGCAACTCATTGTAGTAGATTGCACTGCATTTGTAGTTACATTTACAACTTTTTTTTTTGCGTGTAGTTGAAAGTACCGGTTACCTTCTTCACTCCATGAATTGATCTGCGAAGCGTAAGGACCTTTAATTGAGGTGGTATTTAATTAAAACTGCAATATTGAAATTTTCACAAAAGCGTTTATTTACCTTAAGAGGTACAAGTAAATAATAAAATATATTGTCCCAGACGTACTGACTCTGCTGCTCATCTGTAATCAATTACGTCATATTTTTTATCTTTGTTATGAATGAAGCTATCGTCCTTATCAGAATTATTGTTTACAGGGAAAGTTATTAATTATTAATAATATAATTTCATAATAATAATTATATAACTACTTTATCTAGTTTTCTTTTATATCTTTATTTTTTTGTTTTTACTTAATTAGTACTTTGATTTATAAAATAGTAGAATGTTTGGGCACAAAAAGTAAATCCTTAAAGTGGAGAAAACACTTTTTTTAAATTTACCTGGCATTTCAGTTTTGTGACATGACACCTTTATCCACTGGTGTCTTTAATAATTAATTCATTTCCTTTACGTTTAAAAAAGTATTAATCTTTAATCCAGTACTTTACAAATACAGTATACAGTAAACTCTTTTATAACGCGGTTTTCTGAAAACACGGCTTTGGTAAAATGCGGTAAAGAAATTCTATAACGCTTAAGCGTTTACTTACTTTACCAATACCTACAGCACAACATTCTTTGAGCACACCATTAAAGCTGCAGGTCATAAAACTACGGTAATTTGGGTAATATAGAATTTCTTTTAATATTTAGGTTATTTAAATTCAAATGCAATAAGCATTTTTTATATTATTTTTTTTGCGGTCTGCAGGTCCTTGAAGCTTCTGGATATTATTCACGGAACACGTAGAACACCGGAAGTTTTTTTATTGTTCCCACAAATGGTGGAAATAAAATCAAATCTGATACAGTAAATTTGGCTAAATCTAATAAAATTGGTAGTTAAAATAGTAAATATTTAAAATGTTATATTATTATTAACTAGTTGATATTAAATAATAATAAAACTTTAATTTTTACGAGTTACCTATTATAAATTAAAAATTTCAATTAAATAATTTGACTGATATGAGTCAACCACCAAAAAAACTAAATGAGAGAGGGATAGGAGTATCTGGACCTTCCCAGACAGATGCTTCAGAATGCAAATCTGTGAAAGATGCACAGACGGAAAAAGTGGTAGAAGTGACAAAAATGGAACAAGAGAATGAGCAGGGGTTTCTTGTTTCTGACATTTAAACACAAGTAACAAAGAAGGACATCGAGAGGGTGCAAGAAGAAATAGTAAACGTTAGAGAAAACGAACCTATAATGATGAAGAGACGTAGAAGAAAAAGAAAAAAAAAGCATTATGAGAATGGGCACTTGGAATGTAAGCCGGAATGTATTTTCATCTGTGATCAATATCGGGGCTCTATACAGGGTTACTTCACCAAAATTAGAATTTTATAACATAAATTTTCGTATCTGTGGCACAAGATAACTGAGTTAATGGGTAGATTTTCACAAAATTTAAGATAGCTCCACTTTCTCAAAAATAACGATTTTTTACTATAAGGTCATATTTTAATATTCTGGTCAGCCATAAACTGGTTTATCAGCCCTCCAAAGGGCATCTTATATAGCGATGTAATAACCTATTATTTAAAAAAATTAACTTTCTTTTTTAAAAATAAAAGGTTTTTAAAAATCAAAATGTTGAACATTTTATCCACTATCCTAGCACTCACTAGCCCAATCGTCGTTGAACTTACCACCGAGCAGTTATCGCGCGACCTTGTATAAAATATTTTTTTGAGTTCAAATTATTTATTCGATGAAATATCCAAAAATAATTTATGAACATCAAAATTTTTTTTCGTTTTAATTTATAAAACAAATAACACTAAAAAAATGACACCTTAACATTTTGTTACAGGTGGGTAAATGTCGTTTTGCAAAGAAGCCCCGTAACGTAATATTCTATTTGCACAATGACTTAAATCAACAGATTTAAAAAACCAGTGATTACCTTCTTTTTAAGAAAAATTCAGTTCAAGTCTATTGTATTCAACTCAAAATTACATATCGATAGCATTAACCCAAGAATTAGGTATCTAACAATGTAACAATTTTTACAAAAATAATTGTAGGTATATAAAAGTACACGAGAAGGATAGCAGCAGGTATAATAAAATTGCAGAAGAAGCAAAAGAAAGTTAGTTTTTGTAATCAATAGGAGCAACACATGTTACATATGGAGGAATGCTACATTTACAAGACAATTTTTTCATTTGATCATCAATTCTTGTAAATTCATCTCCGATGTTTAGCAAAGATTTACCAAATTTGCATTTATGTTCTAAAATAAGTTGATTTTATATAATATTGATTACCTTAAATAAAATTTAACTTACCTGAAGGTTTATCGGCTTCTATAATATGGTCGTTTGCTTTTGCTGCAAATTTTTATTGAAATTCATCTAAAAGTGTCACAAATTTAAGTAACTTACGACAAATCCACATATGAGGACAGCAGTGACCTAGTCCTAGGTACGTGGGGGCACAAAAACGATAAACCTCGTTTTGATTATGAATTTCGGCGACACACTTTAGCTTTCTGCAGAAAGGTTCCTTAAATTCTCCCTTAAAACCTTTTTGACAAACACAGCGAGTACAATCTTCGATTGTAGGTAGAAAGAATTCACCAACGCGTACAGTTTTATCTTTAATTGTACATGTATCTTCAGGAGTGGCTGAAAAATAATGCCTTAATTATTACATTAATTATTACTGAAGAATTATAATTAAGGGCTTACAACAAATTGTTTCATTGCTACAACACTGTCCCACATCGAATTTCAAATAACATCCTGGTTTTAGGGGAACTCCAAATCTATGCCAACATTCAAGAGAGTCACAAACGAACCCAGCTGTTTTTCGTTTACTAAAATTTATATTAAATCTTGTTTTAACATTAAAAAAAATTACCCACTATTTAGAATTTCCAGGTCTACAATAACAAGCCGCCAAGCAATTGGCGTCAATATCCTCGTCATCAATATATTGGCCAGCAGTATAAGTTTTTCCTTCAAAGTAACACTTGTCTATGTTAGATTTAGCGTTTTCTTCAATATTTGAACAGTTATATCTTAATGGACAGCAGTCATCAGTGAATCCAAAAACTGGAGTGCATTTTAAAGTATCATATAGTAGTATTGATTGATCGCATTTTTTAGTGCAAGCTCCTGAAATAAATCCATGAGAAATTGATTTATTTTTTACAACAAATATTTTTTACCTAGGCCACTACTAAAACTAGCTAATGCTGCCAATATGAAAAGAGTCCACATTTTGATTAAAATTCTCCATGTAAAAACAAAGTAATTTTAACAAATTATTACTTCCTACATCACATAAATTTTGAAATAATAATTAATTATAATATGTAGTAATTTCAATTTTATATTTGAATGGTGTTGCACAATAAATATCCATCCCACACCAACATTAAATTGAGAAAAAGGCGTCTCAAACTTTTAATAGAAATTTTATTATTCTTATAAGTATTTTTGCAATAATAATCCAAGCTTTGGTTTCTTATTACTAAAACAAGGTGATATCAGGCGTTGTCGATCCTTGTTGAGTTTCAAAAATGGCACTTTATGGTATATTTTTTAATGCTCATAAAAAGGGTAAAAGTAGCCAAAACCAGAGTTAACAAATTTTTTTTAGTGGTTAGATCTTTATTGCGTAACACCATCCATTTATGCCAATGTTGAAGGACACTGATTTTAGTAGGTACTTCAATACAGTACTTCATTCAATAGAAAAAAAAATTTTTTTAAAAATTAAACCAAGGTTAAATGAAATTTGATTAAATTAAATGACATTTTGGCTGTATTCGGAAAGCAGGATTTAAAGTTTCTAAATAATCACACAAAAAATAATAAACTTTATTCATCTCTATCACAGTCCAACAATAAAAATTTGGTGGAATTTGTCAATCACAGGTTAACGCTCTTATTCCTTTTGATCTTGAGAATTTATCTCCAATGTTCAGCAAAGAACTACGTAAGTAAGTAACTAAAATAATAAAAAACAACATCATCACCGACGCGAGCGGAAAACTTGGTAGCGAACAGAAATAATCGATTAGTTTTTAATAGGGTAATCAGTTAAGAAGTGCGAAATTAGAAAACGTAAGACGTGAAATTAATTTTTATGACGAACGAGTTAGTTTGCAATATTTTAATGTTAATTTTTTCTAAATGTTGTTTATTTTATTTATTTATCTTATTATAAAAATACAAATAATGACAGACAATCGTAGCACAAGTCAAGTAATTAGTAAGTGGTAATTAGCATGAATTGAACAAATAAAGTGGTACTTACTTAGAGCTCTTGTAAGTTTACACAGTATAGCAAAAAATTTCTAAGTAAAGAGAATCACTTAGAATTTCAGCCTATTCAGATCTAAAGTAATTCCTTCTAGTAGTAAACACAGTGCCTTTAGACTAAAACAAAAAGATAACAAAACTCATCAACGTAGCTAGCCGAATTTGGTCAGATGACACCGTAAACTAGACATAGAAAACCATCTAAATTTTGTATATGATAGGCGTCGATGCTTGTGCCTACCCAAGAAGATGTATACAAAATTCTTTATAATTTTTAAATAATCAAACAATTATTATAGCATCATAAAATATCGATAGAAAGTTATGCATCATAAAACATCAATAAAATACACGCTGACAAAAGGTACTTTATATCAAGTAAAATTTATTTTAAATAATTACAGTTGTAACACATTTAATTAAAAATTTTAATCAATTACAAAAATTTAATAATAATTTTTTTTCTGAAAAAGAAATTAATAATAATTAACAAAGAAATATTTGTATTATATTGTACTACCTAATAATAAAGCCGTGTACGTTTTAGCCTCACTCTTTTAGCAAGGAGTGTGTCTCACCTCCTTATGTGTTTCCGACTAGCCGTTAGACTTTTTACCTTATTTAATTTTATTTTTAAACATTTTCTCAAAAATAATCTTCGAAAATTTACACTTGCTAAAATTGCGACTGTTCGGCTTAAACCAATCGCAAATTCTCTTCAAGTTTTCTCTCCTGCCTTGGCTTCTTCAAAGCCAAAGGTGTAGCTCCATTATCAAGATTTACAAAATTAAAAAAAAAAATTTTAGAATAAAAATTAGCCGAATGTGTTCAGTGAAGTCCACAATGCATAATAGTCACATATCTACGTATTAATCCCGCAAATGAACCGGCACCTTAACGTTTTTTTACAGGTGGGTAAATATCGTTTTGCGGAGAAACCCCATAACGTAATACTATTTTATAAAATGATTTGTTTTTAAACAATTTTTCTTCTTTTTAGGGCAAATTCAAAGTTTAATTGCATTTAACTCAAAATTGCATATCGAGAGAATTTACGTATCGTATTTAAAAGTACAATTACATAAGAAGAGCAGAAGCAGATATAATCAAGCTTAACACAGAAATTGTAGAAGAAGTATAATCGGAAGAACGGAAGTTCTCGTAATCAATAGAAGCAATACAAGTTAAATATGGAGGAATGCTACAATTACAGGACACTTTCTCTAGATTATCATCAATTCTTAAGAATTTATCTCCGATGTTAAGTAAAGATTTACCAAATTTGCATTTGTCTTCTAAAATAAATTGGTTTTAAATATTGATGACGGTAAATAAAATTTAACTTACTTGAAGGTTTATTGGCTTTTATAATATGGTCGTTTGCTTTTGCTGCAAATTTTTATTGATAATATATCTGAAAGTGCACAAATTTAAGTAACTTACGACAAATCCACATATGAGGACAGCATTGATCTATTCGAAGGTACGTGGGGGCACAAAAACGATAAACCTCGTTTTGACTATGAATTTCGGAAATACACTTTTGCTTTATACAGAAAGGTTCCTTATATTCTCCTATAAAACCCTTTTCACAAACACAGCGATAACAATCCTTGGTTGGATGCTTAAATAGTTCACCAAACCGTATAGTTTTATCTTTAATTGTACATATACCTTCAGGAGTAGCTAAAAGATAATGTCTTAATTATTATATTACTCACTATTGCATAATTTTAATAAAAAACTTACCACAATGTGTCTCAACGCTACAACATTTTGTTGCATTGAATTTCAAATAACATCCTGGTTTTAGAGGAACTCCAAATCTATGCCAGCATTCAAGATAGTCGCAAACAAAATCAGCTGTTTTTCGTTTACTAAAATTTTTATTGAGTCTTGTATTTTCCAAGAAATAATAAAATTACTCACTATTTAGGACTTCCAGCCCTACAATAGCAAGCCGCCAAACAGTTGGCATCAACATTGTTATCATCAACATATTGGCCAGAAGAATAAGTTTTTCCTTCAAAGTAGCACTTCTCTACATTAGATTTAGCGTTTTCTACAATATGTGAGCAATTATATTTTAAAGGACAGCAGTCAGTAGTGGATTCAAAAACTGGAGTGCATTTCAAAGTATCATAAAGTAGTATTGGTTGGTCGCATTTTTTAGTGCAAGCTCCTAAAATAAATTTGTCGAAAAATTAAGTCTTTGATATTTTTTAGAACGAAGATTTCTTACCTAGACTACTGCTAAAACTGGTTAATACTTCCAATACAAGGAAAGCCCACATTTTGAT
Source organism: Rhagonycha fulva (assembly GCA_905340355.1). Taxonomy (NCBI): domain Eukaryota; kingdom Metazoa; phylum Arthropoda; class Insecta; order Coleoptera; family Cantharidae; genus Rhagonycha; species Rhagonycha fulva. The sequence goes on from HG996559.1 coordinate 11,886,376, forward strand.
TAAAATTTTCCATGCAAAACCAAAATAATAAAATTATATTTCCGTCAATGTCAAACAAAATAAACTGATTTTAGTGATAAAATGGAACTTTGGAAATTGAATTATAAGAGAACGAATGACAATAATTAGGGGTATTATGTATCACCAACGTTATCATAAAGGTGACCGTTATAACATATTTCAGTAAATCGTATCGATTTCATTGGTAGGATTTACCAAAAAACTTTATTTTATGTCATAACTGTCACCTTTATGATAACGTTGGTGATACATAATACCCCTGATTGTCTATTTAATTGTAAATGTTGTTGAGTAGGCTAATCGGTCTGTAACTAGTCGGTTGCGTTGAGCCATGATTGTGTTTATGGATGACTATTATTAAGCTAATTTTTTAGTCAATTCATGCTTTTATTATATTTTATATTTACAATGATTTTTAAATCAAATTATTGTTTAAAAACAATAATTGGCTTCTTGTTATGGTAAATTCAGTTTAAGTCTGTTGCATAAAACTCAAAATTATCAAATAATATGTTCTTTGACTGTAATCATCCTAATTTCCCAATACTAACTCGTTGTTTTCTATGATCATGAGAAAATCAATATAAATAATAAAACCAAAAATATAAACCTGACTTTAAATTGCATCAAAATACAACAGTTTAATTAAAATAAGTCAATTACCAAGTTTAAATTAATTCATGAACTTTCAAAATTTACTCTAAGGTCAGTTAGGTAAATAATAATTCCATTACTTAAATTAATTATTACCAGCACACTAATAACTTTATTTTATGATTTAATGTTCCAACTTCCAGGAATAACTTGTTCCTTTCTATTCTACTTATAAAATTACATTTTCCTATAGGTAAATTTTTAATATTAGTGAATCAAAATAATAATTACGGTTCCTTATTAAATCATATTAACAAATATTGACTAGTAAATTAAACCAGATTTTCTTATTATAAAATAAATGGGTTTGTTAATTGTTAGCTTGAAAGATTTTACTTTATTTAATAGCTTTTAATTAGTGCATCTGACGGATTTAATTTCAGTGTCACAGTAAACGCTTTTCAATTAAACTGAAAAATAGATTGTATCTAATTATTATACTAGGTGTGTTTTCAATTTTCACTTGAATTATTTTACACAAAACAATTAAAATCCGATTATTAGTATTTGAGAAATTAACAAAAAGTGATAGTTTTCGGTATGAGGGTTCCAAATAGTTTTTGTCGATATGTTTTTCAAGCTATAAAAGAAAGCTCCCGTTTAATATAAATATCAAATCAAAATTGCTTGGTTGAAAAATACTTTCTACAATAACTCGAAAACAATTTGTTACAATCTTTTCCCGCAAATTGACATTTACCCACCTGCAACAAAACGTCAGAGGTGTCATGTGAGCTTAGCGGGTAGATCGTGGACAGATGGTAGTCGATATGTGAAAAAACAAGGGCGCCAAAAGATAAACATACTATGTGACATTTGGTGCTCAATCAAAATCTACGATTGCTTGAGATTTGAAGTACACAATTAGTCATTGTAATAAAAAGAAGCAACAGCACACACAAGTCTACCGTTATGATTTATAGATTTTCAAGTTCTTGTTAACGCAGTTAACATCTAGAACAAAACATGAACAAAAGTAATAACTGATTAGCCATACATAATAAGAAAAAACATCGATAATGTAAAACAAATATATAATTTTAATAAATTTTACATACAAAATTGCATTGACAAGACCAAAGGTCAGGTCATACAATTCATACCAGAGTGGTGGAAATCCTGAAATGTTATTCCGCACTGAATGATTGATCGCTTTGCAACGGTACCTAAATTTTTTTAACACTTTGAACGCTTAAATCGATTTTAGTCAACGGCTTGTAAAAACCACAAACACTGTTTTTCTCTATCCATTCGTCATTTATTAAAATAACACCTGGCAACATTTTTTTTAAGTATATTAAAGTAAGAATAACAAAATAAAAAGAATTTTATAGAACACTATTTTATATAGAAAATTTGCATAAGATCCGATTTTATGTTTTGTAAAAGGGTTAAACTACTTAAATATATACAGGGGCAATGATGAAGTATCTTACTGGTTAACACGTAAATGCATCTCAAGATAAACAGCTAGTTAGCTAGAAGACTTGGTAGTCTGCATAATGGTTAATAAGTTAACATTATGTAGTTGACAGCTATGTAGTATTAAAGTCTAGTGCAATGCTTAGCAGTCTTTACACTTTATTTTTTGCAAAATACATTTTATTATAGTGAATATTTCGTTTTTTTTTTAGTCTAAAGTTTCTTACCCTTTTCTGTTACACTACAAATTATTGTGGAGTAAAATAATAGTTTGCTCGTAAAAGCAATGCACATCTAAGATACGTTTGTCGAGTTAGGAGGCTCTTGGCAAGTTGAGATGGTCAATTGCATGGTTTTGTGTTTACTGGTAAGCTGGTATACCCGGTTCGATTTTGAACAAAGATAAACATTTTTTCCTTAGGAAAAAGAAACCTCTTACCTAGAATTACAATGGCAAACCACCACCGAAACCAAACGCATAACAGTTTTGGTTGTTGGCAATTTCTGGTGCACGCTTTTAAAAAAATGTATTGAAATATTTACTTACTTTTTGAAGCTAATTTATCTTACCCATCAGCCACTGCTAAAATTAGCCAATAGTTAAGATATTTTTGCATTGGAACTTTCAACGCAAAATTAATAAACTGCATTTTGATTCAACTTCATCAAATAAATGCAAAATAATAAATTAAGAATTTAACGATTTCGTACATAAATGCATAGCTTTTTTTGTTATAATCAAAATAAACATGGCAAAGATTATATAAATATTATTTGTGGTAATCTAAAAAGTTTTATTTAGTATCTCTTAAAACATATTTCAACTGATTACAGTTGTTACACAATTAATTTAAAATTAAAATATTAATTGCAAAGATTTTGTAATAACTTTTTCTTTTTGTTAAGTTACTGCAATAAAGGAAATTCCTGGTTTAAAAAAATTTCTGCATTTTGATTTTTTATTTATTATGCTTTGCGCAAAAATTGTTACAATCAATTTTATCAAAAGTATCTTAGGGGGTAATCTATTTGCACTTGGGAAAATAAAGAAATTTTATTTGGAACAGTTTTTCCAAAATGTTTGATTTTTGTGGTTTCAAAGTTTCGATTCAGTTTATTTGCTCAAAATATAGAAATTTTAGGTCTGGACGAAAATATCTTTCTTCACCAGTTCAGTATAATAACATACTAATAAAATCTTGCTGGTTTTCTTATTTCAGATGAGCCGTTCCGGGGTTATCAAAGTAACCGCAATTTTCACGAACACAAGTAGATATAGGCAATTCAAGATAAGCAATACGCCACCAACGGTTTTCGGTTGAACTAATATTGGAGACATTTTTATTGTTGTTTATTTGGAGCCAGTTGTAAAAAGGGGATAATCCTTGACCATAGATTTTCCTCAAAATCTTGAAAAAAAAAAAAAATCTTGAAATACACTTTCATTATTTTCCTGAAGCTGAAGAACACCGGGTTTTTGTTGAAACTAAAATAGGTAATGTGGAACTTGTAGATAGAAAAAAAGTTTGGATAACAAATTTAAAGATAAGAAAACCAGTAACTAAATACATTTCATATATTTAATTGCTGACTAGTTTGCTGGGGCCTGGTGTGGCATTTTTTCAACACCTAAAGGTAAATTCGAGATTTTGTTTTGCAAACTATATTTGTCAAGTCCCAGTCTGGTATTTTTTTTAACATGTGTGGGCAACTTCAAGGTAGGGACAGCATTTTTTTAAAGACTCTCTTACCTTCATATGGTTCAAAATGTAGAAATCAAACTCTCATGTAGGTATTTAGTTACTAGTTTTCCTATCTTTAAATTTGTAATCCAAATTTTTTTTCTATCTACAAGTTCCATATTACCAAGTTTAGTTTCAACAAAAACACGGTGTTCCTCGCCTTTAGTAAAATAATGAAAATGTATTTTAAGATTTTTTTTTACCCATAGTTGCATTGAGGAACTGAACAGTATTCATTTGACATTTTGAATATTTCTATTTAAAAGGTGTAACAACCACTGAAGGTGTTTTTATTTATATAATATAAAATTTACAAAACAAATTACCAATATACAAATTTTGAAGATAATCTTTAACCATGAATTATTTAAGGATAATCTATGTTTAAAGATTATCCTCTTTTATACAACTGATCTCAAATAAACAATAATAATAATGTCTTTAAAATTAGTTGAACCTACATCTGTTGGTGGCGTATTGCTTATTTTGAATCGCCTAAAACCCCTTAAATATAGGTATTACTCACTATTGCATAATTGTAATTAATGGCTTACCACACAATGTTTCAACACTTCATTTGTTTACATCAAATTTTAAAGATGTTAAACAATTTAAATGCACACAGATCTAGCACTGCCAAGGAAACGACGCAGATGTTAGAAATGACAAGCATTAGGCTTAAATTCAGTTGAAGAAAAAGAAAAAGAATTTTAAATAAAATCTTTTTTTTAAACATGGGGGTCCATTGGGGGAGGGGGGAGGGACAAAAAGGTCATCTGCCCTCCGGGGGCTCTCAGCTGCTTAATTTTTTTTAGACATTTAATATATTACACCAGTCCAATTTTTTTAAATTTTCTAAACTTTCGGTTTTAAATCATTAAAATTCTTTTGTAATAAGATTTTTGTTTCATTTCCCTCACCCCCCCTAAAAAAAATCTTATGGACGCCCATGTTTTTAAGGGATTACCAAAGTTTTCCTGACATTTAAATGACATTAAACAATCATTAGGTAGTACTTTAAAAAACAGTAGTTAAAAATGGATTCAAAAACTGGAGTGCATTTTAATGTACCGTATAGTAGCATAGTTAGTTGTATTTTGTAGTGTAAGCTTCTGAGAAAAAAACCATTGGAAACTGATTTTTATGTTCTAGTGCAAATATTTTCTTACCTAGATAGCTTCTAAATCTGACTAATAATACTTAGAATACAAAAAAAAACACATTTTGATTAAAATTCTTCACAGAAAACTGAAAAAGTAAAATTAAAACTTACTAATTCATCGTATAAAAGCACAGCTTTCACAAAAAATAATAACTTATAGCCTAAGAGCCAGCGACAGTTTCCATCTCAGATTTTAGAAGTTGCAAAATTTTTATAGCTTATAGATAGATACATCCTAAAATGCTAGACTTTTACCAACTTTACTAAACCGTTATGTAGTGCTTGACCAGAAACTGTCGATGGCTCTCGGGTTATTATAAGAAATTTTATTTTTATAATTTCTGTAAATGTCAAAAATACACTGACTTCAGCATTGAAATGGAAATTCAAACTTGAGCTATTTGATAGGAAAACCATTTACAAAAGAATAAAACGTAGTAAGATAAATAAAATTCAAGACAAGATACTACGCATAACATCGATAAAGACTAACAACAATAATTAGAAATATTAACATTTTATAATGTATAATTTTGTAGAAAATTACATTTCCCACAAAAATGTCCGCTACTACATATACCTAATTTTAATGGTTTAAAGGTGGATGCACTCTAAATTGGAAGATATTAAAATTATTTTTAACTATTTTGTCCTGTATATTGTCGTATTGCTCTAGAGTTTTTAATTCTACAATTTAATATCAGTATGTACTTTTGCTTTTCATAAAAATTTTTAATGAGTTTATGCCAAAAAACAACAAATAATGCAAGATTGGTGATTAGTTGGAAGACGATTTTACACGTACATAAATCATAAGAAAAAAAACCAGTTTTTATTTAACCTGTATATAAATCACAAGAAAAAGAAAACCATTTCTCATTTTACAAGTACTGCAGTGCTCGAGTTAATGCAGTTGTAAAATCTCACACAGAAGTAAATGCAAATGTGCACCTTTGATGCACTAAATCATCGTTTCTTAACTAGGTGGGTTGCAAAAGGACTCCTGGGATTCGCGAAGAATAAATATACCCTTCTATTAGCGTTTTAAAAGATAAAAAAATGTCATATTTTTTTCCGTAGGAAGAGGAAATTGCGACACAGAAAAGTTGAGAATTGATGCACCATACAACTAAATAATAAATTTATTTGAGAAAAATACATAAAATATAATACATTATAAGATGTGCATACATTGTGAACAAAATTTATGAAGCATTCAAGTATATAGCATGAACTGGTGACATTTCTTTGTAGTAAAATAAATGCTTCTAAAATTTACAATTGAATTAGCAATCTGATATTATTAAATTTAAAAAAAAATAATTTTTACACTCAAATATAGAATAAAAATGAAGCTATCTTAATGGCAATCACAAAAATATTAATTTATTTGAATTATACCAATTTTTAAATGATACCTGAGTAATAACTTCTTAAAAGATGATATAGATTGGTTATTTATGTTACTCAAATATCCACACTTTTGCGGTATTTGGGAAGCAGGAGTAAATGCTTTCAAATAAGCACACAAATATTTATCAATATTAAAATGTACTTTTTGAACTAATTTATGGATAGTAAAACGCTTACCTAAAAAAACTAACATAATCAATCGCCTATCTTGTTTTCTTTAAAGGTAAAATTTTACGAAAGACACCACACATCAGCCTGGATGATAGTTTGGAGTTTTACTAACTAAAACCTTTTCTGTATTGTACCGAATCCGGGCAACTAATCCTTCCTATTTTTTTAACAAAAAACTTATTTGAATTTTATTTGTAAGATATTAATTTACTTTTTGTTGCAGGACTGGACCAAATACATTCCCATAAAAAGGTAAGTAAAATAGAGGTTAACAAAATTTATAAAATTTTATGACGACCACAAGTTTTCTAATTTATTTATTTATTTTTATTATATTAATAATAATTTAGATGTAATTATTCTGTCGTTATTCAAAATTTAATTAAAGTGTTTAATTAAATAATGCAATTCAAACATTCACTGTTGGAAATGTGCACTATATTTTGTTAAGATTAATTTTATTATGCCTATAATAGTCCCTTACTAATATGCTAATGTATTTACAACCCGCTTTGTTACACTTGATCTAAAGGGCGGCTATTCCTTTAAGCAATCCTGAGAATCAGAATACAAAGTGTTTAAATTTTAACCCACTACCCTTATGATTCACCTGTTAGATGTGAACAAACTATCTGTAAAATACTGTAGTTAAGAATGGATTAAAATCTGCTCCTTTTTGTAGTTTCCTACAGCCTACGAATTTGTAGTAGGTACAATTACATATTAAAAAAGGCAAAGTTGGTGTAATTTTTTTAGATCAAATAAATTAAAAATAAGAGATTGATTAGTCATAGTGTACAAGTGTATTAACTTTCAGCATTGTTTACAGAATAATTAATAAATTATTTTTCGTTATTCCCGGTTATAAATGACCTCTTAACGTACCTGTTTTGAGAACAATAAAGGAGGTCTTTTCTTGAAAGGTCACCTCAAGGGGGACCGACCCGAACTTTATTTTGTTCTAGAACAAAATAAATCTAACTTTTATTATGTCCTAGGACTATAAAAACCTGACTTTATTGGGTTCTAGAACTTATAAAAACAGTCTTTGTTCGGGTACCTGCTCTCTGTAGCTGTAGCTGACACTTGGCATCTGCGGAGCAGATGCGGGCGATAGCCCGCTTATCTCCTTCGTCTGATTAGAAACCTGACGTTGAGAATTTTTTACAAAGATTTCAAACCCGAGGAGCGGCGTCGAGCCGGTGTCTTGTTTGTTATTACGCTATAAGGTAAGCACTGCGGGGCCGGAGGCTAACGTCGAATTGTCTGCGCGTGTACGCACGCGTGAGACAATCCCCGCGCCCGCGGCGGCGCGATGTGCTTACCTTGGGCCCCTTCTACAATAACAGAGCCTCAGTCGCGCCGTTGCTACAGCGTTTTTATTAATATAAAAAAAAAAAAAAATTTTTTACAATTTACAAACAACTGGAACACGGAACACTCACTTCACTGGAACACGCCGTCCTCGGAGTCAGAGTCTGAATACGTGACGTCTGGTATTGGGTTGCTTTGTTGGGGTGATCTAGGGTGGGGAGGCAATACAACTGTTTTAGGGATAATTATATCCTTGGGCCTAGGCGTCCTTGGGTAGTCGTTAGTGTCGTAACGACCCAGGGCTTGGATGAGTGGATTGTGGCAGTCGGAGCTTTTCAAGTACAGTTTAGATGTTAGGTCTTTTATGAAAGAATCTAGGGGCTTGACTCCGGAAGCCGCCTGGAGTTGTCTATTAGTGACAAACCATGGGGCGTCCATGGCTTGTCTTACGCAGACGTTTTGCATGGTTTCCAATCTTTTCATTTGATTAAAAGACGCGAACCCCCATGCCGGGACCGCGTACGTAAGGACCGGGCGGATGACCGCCTTGTAGATCCTGATCCGATCTTTGTTACCTGCTCTCATGTGAACTTATGTATATATTGTCGTGTTCTGACGAACAACTCTTTAAAAGCCGTAGCCGTTATAGTCGGTAGTTTGCATTAATGAGCTCTCTCAGTAGTAGGTTCCAGGGTATGCTTAAATTATCCACAACAAATGAAACAAAATCTTTACCGGGCATCAATAAAATTTTACTCAGATAAATTTGGTTATCAATAATATTTTATCAAAAACAGAAAACAGAATTTTTGTTAAATCAAAATTCCACAATGAATAAATCAGATATAGACGAAATTTATCTACAAGTTCCCACATTTACTATTTCAAACTTATTACTGTAACTTGTAAACAAATCAGGCATTATAAATCGTACAAAATGAAATAAAAATAATAGCACAAAATTATTGTTTTATTTAAAATCTCGCGCCGACCTGTTATAAACCACATAAACAAAACTGTTACTTTTTATGCCTATTCGCAACTGAAGTTCGATGTAACGCGTATCACAACAGTAGATCGTAATCGTCGCATTAAAAAAATTAAAGTTAATCTCGATGGTAATCTAATTGTATCAAATTACGAATTTGGTGCATCGAAGTGATTAAAGTTGATGTAATACTCCAATCAATCTGTTGTCCACTAAATTTCCAGGTTCGTATAAAATGTGACTAACATAACCTCTCATTGTAATTTTTATAAATTCCGTTTTCAGAAAAATAATATCGAAATAGCGCAAAATAAAAAAATTTAAATTCTAATTACCATTCGATGGCTTCATTACTTGTTGTTAGATGTGAATAAAACTCGATGGAAAACATCAAAAATGCGGCCATTTCACAACTCCAGGTAGAAATTTTTATATCCAATTCCGGAAATCAATCTTGCAGAAAAACTATCATATTCATCATACTGACACTGTACTCATCATAATTGTAATTATAATTTACAATTCAGGCCGAAATTCCAACACTTCACAACTTATCGAGAAAATTTGTCTTCCTCGAAAACACAACTTAACACTCCGGCCTCTCAGTCAGTAATCTTTTTCTTTTTACAAAATTTTCCTTTCCTTTCCGTTCCAGGTTTTTGGAAATCGTGGCCCATGCTGATTCGTCGATTTTTCCAGCGAAATTTGAAATTTTTCCAAAAAAATTGATATCACAAAATTTTAAAATTACTTTTCAACAATTACCGCACCATCTAGAGTTATTTACGAATAACACGACGTTATAGTTTTCTATGCACGCATCCACTTATTTATTAAAAAGAAGGTAAACAAATTAACAATGCAAAAATTCAATTAAAACAAAATGCAGTCATATCTGATTAATTTAACTTTTTAGATTTCTGGAACAAAATATCCATCTATGAAATCCTGTTTTCTTAGCAACAAGCAAAATTATGACCATTAAGAGAAAAACCATTCAACTTGTCCGAGTAAAACTTAAAATCATACAAAATTCAATAAAATGGCAAATCAACATCAATTGTGGATATTTTAAACTTTTGGTAATTAGCTCGTCCCACGTCAATATAATCATTTATTCTGGTCTGGTGCGAAGCACCAGGGCTGTTGCCCCATATCTTCGCAGACTTGAAGAGTAAGGTTGCGGGCTTGCCCGCAACGTTACGTCGGATGATTTTTATTGAGGCGTACCTCTGAAAATTAGCGCGAAGCTAAGTCCTGGCTGTGTTAACCTGTGGGACCTACAGCTTTACGTGGAATCCGAACCACGGAGTCGGATAAATTTTGTGGCCGGGTTGGGGATCGAACCTAGCCCCGCCAAACTAGAGTCTTCTCCTTAGCCCGTTCACCTAATTCACCTCCTCAGTGAACTTATGTTTATCGCTTAGGTTATTAGTAACTTAACAAATGATTTGCAACCTTCACGCCATCTAGCGATAGTTATCTCAGAGCAAACAATCGTGAATTTTGTGGGATATTATCCCCAAAATAACGAAATTACGACACTTTTAGTTAAAAAATTGGCAATTAAATTAAGTGTTACTTTATATTTATTTACAAAATTATAGATTTAGATAATATCCGACAAAATTTGAGATTTTTTTTGCAATAATTGCAAAAAAATTAAATTATGTGTTACTTTATATTTATTTACAAAATCATAGATTTAGATAATATCCGACAAAATTTGAGATTTTTTTGCAATAATTGCATAACGTGACCATCCGTCCGTCATTTCAACATGCTGTCCGTCAGACCAAACTGTCAGTCATTCGGAAATTTCAAAAGAAAATCATCCTTTTTCGCTCCAAAGAGTCAAACATTGACAAATAACTTGCAACCTTCACGCCATCTCTCGATTGTTATTTTAGAGCTATTATATAAAATCGCGAATTTTGTAGGATATTTTTCCCGAAATAACGATAAATTGTTTATATGTTATAAACAATTAATTGTTTATAACACTCGGGCGATAAGGGTTTTCACCCTTCGGTCAGTTATTCACTCGCCGCTGCGCGGCTCGTCTCATAACCTGTCGACCTCAGGGATGAAAATAGTCCCTTTATCGCCCTAGTGATATAAACTACTATTTAGTAACGATGGCTTCAGTAAGATTACAAAAACGTATTATTAAAACAAAATTTAAAGTGAAATCAATCCCTTATTCCAATTATTTGATGTTAATAAAAATACTTGTTGTTATTAACTTATTCATCAATTGAGTGCATTATTTATTTAATTTGTTTAATATTAATTATCATATTTTAGTTTATGATTAATATTTTTTTATCAGTAATTTAAATTTTTTATTGTTAATTTTGTAATTCTATATGCTACCAGCTAAATAAAGTATAAATTTTTCTAAATATATACCACAAATAATTATAAATATAACAATTAGTTTCTCTAGTCTACTAAAATAAAGTTTGAGAATCGCTGGAATAAACTGGTCAGCAAAAAAAGTAATCTCCCTCTTATGTACAAAAAGTGAAAATTCAGTGCTGTGTTATGCTCTGTTTTTGATTCTTTAACATTCAAGTAGAAAACTTTTACACCAAAAATGTTTCCTTATTTTCATAATAAAGTCGTCTTTTTACAAATATCCTAACATTGCAGGATTTTCATGTAAATATTCCTGAAGTTAATGATTTCATGAATAAAAAACTTATTAATAAGCTTACAAAAGCTTTTTATTCTTCGTTTTTAAAATTAACGAAATTTATTTGTTTAATCATTTCAAAAAACTATAATTTGTAATCCACTTGCAGATCGTTAAAAGAAAACATTTTAAACTTTGCGAAGTTTTAATGTGTTTTCGAGGAAATTGTCGATTATATTTTCAGTTTATCTTGTGGAAGTAGTTTCAGTTTTGTTTTATTTTATTCCATACGTTATTATATAACATTTTCAACAAAGTAATACAAAATTGTGTAAAGAAAGTTTGAAATGTAAATTTAATTATTTTCTTACGAATTATTTTATTACTGTAATTTCCTCAAGGTTTTGGAAAATTTATTTTGTTATTTCTGAAATGTACAAGGTACAAATGATTGATATTGAGCAATTTGTTTTTCACTTACCTGATATTATATTTAATTAAAAGAATTTTAAGGTTGTAGATTTTTTGTTGAAAATGCATTACCCACGAATGAAAAATCAAGTTTTAAGAGAAAAATTATCAACAGTATAACCAATAAATTATTTTTTTTTCAGCAGTACTTTTTCCTTTCATGATATTTCATGTTTTGTTTCATAAACGTAAACTAAATATTAATTACTCGTAACTTTGTTAAAATCTGCTATATTATAGCTTTATCGGAAAAACCTCGTTAAAACTTTTTTTTATTAAAACTCAAAAGTTGCAAATTTAATTAGTAGCGATAAGAAAACTTTTGTTTCTTTTATGTACATGGATTTGATGCTAATAAGGACAATTACCATATCTAAAGTTATACATTTTATTTTAAACGTAAGCTCTTTCATGTTCAGTAATATCCAATTTGATATCAAGTCCTTCTCCATTTTATAGTATGGGTGAGCCTCCAATTAGTTCGTTCACTTATTTCCAATAATAACAAAGTTAAATTCGACGGATTCCTCACTTAATTGTTGAAACATTATTAACAATTATAATTAAATTAAAACACTTGGATTATACGTTTCAAATTTTTATTGTACTGCTGACAAATTTGTGTCGTTCAGCCAGGCTGAACTTCTTCAGAGCTATATACGAGATATACTAACACAAAAAAAAACAAAAATCAATAAATATTCTAAGGATCTAAGTAATTTGATCCACCCACTTAGATCCTTAGAATATTTATTGATTTTTGTTTTTTTTTGTGTTAGTATATTTCGTATATAGCTCTGAAGAAGTTCAGCTTGGCTGAACGAAACAAATTTATCAGCAGTACAATAAAAATTTGAAACGTATAATCCAAGTGTTTTAATTTAATTATAATAACAAAGATTCCAAATTAAATAAGCTTATTACGCACTCATACAATTTGTCATAATATTCCTTAAAGAGAGCAAACCCAAGTAGCACAAGAAGGTAAATTTTACGTAAACTTTACGTAATTTTTAGTCGCTGACCTAACTACGGCGACTCTATTTGACTTAAAGTTTACGTAAATTTTACGTAAAATTTACCAAGTGGAGAAAAAATTTACGTAATATTCGAGTAGAATTTAAGTAAATTTGACTAACAAGTCAATTACCTATTAGTAAATATAACTTTCAGAAAGTAAATTTTACGTAAAACTTAGGTAAATCTGACTAAAGTTGACCAACATTTTACCTGTTTAATAAGTATAAAAATAAAAAATGATCAACTAAGAAGTTTATGTTTTCAACCATTTAACATTGAATACGTATATTAACATTTTTAATAATCAGTGCTGTGATGTACTTTTAAAATATAACATAACGTAAGTACGTTATGTTATATATAACATAATATGTTAAGTTGGTCATTTTGGTGTGACGTACAGTCATAACGTTTTTCAAATATGTTAACTTTTAACATATTATGTTATAATTTTGCCAAAAACATGCGACATATAACAGGCAAGTTTTACATACCGTTAACTGTCATACGAAAGTTTTTAAGTCGTTTGAAAAGTTTTAAAATCAAGTTAAAAGCTTGAATTTTGGAAATATTTTAAATGTTGCTTTGTTTGAAGAACTAAACAATACAGTGAAAAGGTACAGTAAAATTTCAATTGCATAATTAATCCAGTGTGAGGTTATGTTTACCATTTAAATTTGTTTCAAATTTTAGGAACGAAATAAACGTTCAAAGAAGGATTCTACGAGATAACAGTAATCCCTTTGAATTAAGAGAAGAAGAATTTCAAAATAATTTCAGATTGTCACGAGATTTAGTCTGGCATCTAATACAAATTCTTCGGCCACATCTATAATCAAATGGATTAAGACTCTCCCACATGATGTGCATAAAATAACAATTTGGTCAGACAACTGTGCTGGTCAAAATAGGAATTCGATGTTGTTTTCGATGTATCTATACGTTGTTTAAAAACTGCAGCATATAAAGGAAAATAATCATAAATTTCTCCTCACTGGTCATACGCATATGGAGGTTGATGGGGTACATGCAGTGATTGAAAAGAAGAAAAAGAGACTGCCAGGAATGTCTATTCAAACTCCTAGAAAATGGGCACAGTTTGTGCGAACGTGCCAAATGAGGAACAAACCGTTCATAGTACATGAAATGGCTCAAGAAGATTTTGTTGACTGGTCCACTTTGTATTCTGGCAAATCAGAATTAGTGGTTCGGAAAGTAAATACGTTAGGTGAACCGTTTATAATCTCCACAGTGATCCACTTCAAAGCCCAAACTGACCATCTTGGCAGTTTCTTTTATAAAACATCTTTCGATCAGGACGACTTTAAAGAAGTTAGCTATAAACGCAAGAAAAGGGAAGATCTACATTTCTATGATGATTTATTGCCTTTACGAATTGGCAGAATTTTGCCAATAAAAAAGCTAAAGTTTGACAATCTCATGAACCTTTTGCAATGGGTAGATGCTAGACATCATGATTTATTATAAAAATCTTCCTTACATTGAAATTACCAATGAAGATTCGGATTAATATTTTGTTTTATTATTGTTATGTAATTTAACAAATAAATTTTTTAATAACAATTACAATTTTACGTAGTTTTTCTCTTAAATTATACTTTTAAAAGCCCGATGTCCATCAATGATCATCAAAGATGTTACAACAGCAGAAATTTCAGTAATGGCCGTTTATCTCAGTTTGACAATTTTGGACTCCCGCCCTTTCTATTTCAAGGTACAAATTTAAACTCTCATATTGCGGTTTGGTCATTTTTTTCATACGGAGAGCCATAACTACGCTTGTATAAAAAAAATTTTTGCCACCAAAATTATTTAAAGTGACATTAACCGTTTTAGGTCATGCGCATTAATTTTATGAGCTTGTTCCTTTCTAACTTACGACATCTCTGTATAGCGTTGTCCTTGTCGCATAAAAACAATACTTTTTTCTACTTTAACATATTTGATTTAACGTAAGCCATAACGTTTATGTTATCTGGGTGATAATACATCACACCAAATTTACATATTTACGTTATCGGGACAGTTATCATAATGTGTTAAGTTAACATAACGTATTTACGTTATGTTATATTTTAAAAGTACATCACAGCACTGAATGTAATATTTATTTATTTATATTTACGGATAAACTTTTTTATCCAATATCTCGCAATAATAGAGGTATAACTATGGTTTTTTTAAATGAGTAAAGTGGCCTATAACCCACTAAGTGAGTAAAGTATAACTCACTAGTGAGTAAAGAAACTGGGAATCACTTACATTTTTAATAATTCAAAGACGTATTAAAGTATATATTTTTTCAGTTTCTATTAGGGGTAAAAAGTTTAGCTCACATGTTTTGTGAAAAATGAAAACATATTAACACATTTTTAACCAATATCTCGTAATATTTAATAGTTTAAAATAACCTATATTTGACACCTACTATGGTTTTCAACTTAGATCATCTATACAATAGATAGGTCATAGCCGTATACCTGAAGCAGTTTGTTTTGAAGCTCAAAAATTTTTGTTTTGTGCGCGGGGTTTGTTTTCCTTTTGGTTAGCCCCTGTAACGGCTGCAACTAAATATACGCATTGACATATTTTTATTGCAAACAAAGACTCAAATCATTCTCAAAACAAAGCAAAATATCGCATACATGACGAAATTAATTAATATTTAAATAAATTATACTATTTAGAAGTTGGTAAATGTAAAATCAATTAATAATTACACAATAAATGCAAAATTCGGATACGTTTATTTTCAAATTTTTATTAATTTATTATTATGGTTTATTATTAATATTGATGATATTAATAATGCAATATGGGTCACTAATAAAGTTCCATTGTATAACCATGGTTATAAAACTGGTTAAATTAATATCCAAATGTTTTTCAAGTATTAGATTACATTACGGTTCAAAGGCAACTTCAGAAAAGTTACAAAAGAAGCTTACACACAAAAACTAAGTAAATATTAATAAAATTTATAATTTGTTAATGTTTTTACTGTTTTGTTACACTCGTTAAAATGTCACTTTGCCCTTGAAGGTATGCAACCTGTGATGCACTATAAAAGGAAAACAAATTTTGTTGTTCTTTTTTGTGCTTCATAACAAATGGGTCTATGTCCTATCTATTGTATATATGATCGAAGGTTTTCAAAATTTAAATTTGACATTTTAAAACGTCAAACATGAAAAATATAATTATATTTTAAACTATTATTACGAGATATTGGATAAAGTTTTGTATGCCACGCGTGTGTTAATAACAAATAAGTCACTTAAGAAAATAGCCCGCTCGGCCTTACGGCCTTGCGGGCTAAACTTTTCTCGCGTGACTTATTTGTCATATAACACACTCGTACCATAAATAACTATTACAACTTATCATACATTAAATTATACAACGAAACAATTTTAAATCCGTAAGCATTTTACCGATATAAAGACGACATCATGACGACTCCTTGAACGACATCTATGGAGGACTTTTCGAATACTGCAACTGGGATATAAACGGTACAGAAAAATTTGGGAGCGATCAGGATTTGAACCTAAGACCTTCAGATCACAGCTGCACTCCCTAACCACTGCACCAACTACCTGTATATTGTTAATTGCAAACTAAGTAGATTCGAAAAATTCAAAACGCAACTAAGTTTATTGATAAAAGTATTAGTTTTACTTCAAAAAATTAGAATGCGCCTCGATAAATATAAAGTTTTTGAAAAAAATTTTATCAATTTTTAAATAATGTACTAGGTACTTTTTCGGTTGCTTTAATACACGAAAATGAACATTACAATTTAAATTCTTTATAATATAACTTAAATAATTTTTTTATTACTTAATTTTATAATTTATATTTAGAAAAAACAATAGTTTTAATACTTATAAATATTTTCTACGAGATCACAAAAATTTTTTATTAAAATTAATGGCGGTCAAGTAACTTTTTTTACTTACAAGTAAAATTTGCTTCGTAATTTACCTGCAAGTTAACAAATTAACAATAAGCGACCAACAGCACATTTTACTTATATTATACCTAAGGGTAAAAGTTACTATTAGGTCAAGTTTAAGTTAAATTTTTGGTAAAATTTACTTCCATTTTTACGTAAAGGTAAATTTTACCAGAAAGTACATATTAGGTAAATTATTAAGTAAATTTTCACTAAAAAATTAACCAAAAATTACTTTCTAGTAAAATAACCTATGAAGTCGAAAAATAAAAATAAAATTACGTCAGCTTTACTTTTATATTGACTACTAGGTCAAATAAACTTCTAAAGTTATGTTTACCTAAAAAAATACCAAAACTTACTTATAGGTCAGAAAATTATGTAAAAATTACGTAAAATTTACAAGTGTAGGTAACATTTACTAAAAATTTTCAAATGTGCTACTTGGGAAGGCCGAATAATTATGGTATATACGTATGGTTGTATTTCTCCTGAGTGAAGTCGAAATCCGAAAAACCACATCTCTAACATGACTAAAGCGATCGAAAGCTTTAAGAGAACAACCCATAAAATCTTTCAAAAAATTATAAAAATTTGAGACACAGCCCTCTCCCAAAAGTATTAACCAAAGTTAAAGTTTTTTTTCAATTTTAATTTTTTTAAATTTTTAAATAAATAACCTCTGCTGTTATTATATAATTTACTTTCATTAATTTAATTTTTTTGCCTTTTTCCTTCCGATCTTCTTCGTGATCCCAACTTTTACCTTTTCCTATTTGAAGTTAACTAAATTATAATTTTAACACTTCTAATCCTCGTTTACCGCATAGGGGAATTACGTAATTTACAAAAAATTTGTTTGTTTGTTAGTTTGTTTTATTATGTTTTTAATGCATTTGTCAAATAATAATAGTTCAATTAAGTCGCGCTTTAATCCCCGCATCACCATTTTGTGCCATTAAGGGTTAATCGCTTAGTTTACCGGGAGTTGTAGGTTACCCTTACTTACGTAATTTGCAAAGATTAAAAATTTCACGAGATAATTCAGGAATATTTTTAATAAAATATTTATTATAATTATATAAAATATTTTCAAACAACTTTTCTCATAATTGCATATACTACAGACTGAAAATTAAAATTAAATTTTTAAATATACATCAATATACAAAAATGTTTCAAAAAATTAATAATGCATGTAGTAATTTAAATGGTTTTTTAATTCTAAAGGCACACAAGTTCACACAAGACTCCTGAATTTATATGAAAAATTTTTGTCATTTGTATATTTTTCCATATGTACAAATTGAAATCTGATATTTTACCAAAAAAATCAGCAACTTAAACAGCCAAAAATTATTTTTACAAACTTTTTGTCAAGAGAACTAATAATTTTGGAAAAAAAGAAAAACATTTCAGATTAAATCATCATTATCTTAAAAACGAACAACTCTCATTAAACTAGCTCAGAAAATTTATAGAAAACAGGGAAAATAAATTTTGAAAGTTTTTAGTAAAGAAAGTGATACGAGTTAAACTGAAGTACTTAAGAAACTTTAAATTGCTAAATACATTCCAAATAGAGTTGATGTTACATAATAATCAATTTGATGCTGTTGACATTTTAATAGAGCAGGTAAATGCAAAAAATTTTCTTTCTATGAGTGCAAAAATTATTTATATTAAAATACATAACCTCAAATAAAATTACATACTTGCAGGTTTACAAACCCAATAAATTATAATATTCAGTAATTTAGTTTTGTTTTTTTTTACCAACTGATATTGGTTATTAAAATATATTTTTGATATTTACTCTTCTAAGAATACGTCAGTTCAGTAACTTAATTATAATTAAACGTTTCGATATCTAGTTAAAAAGGGACAGAGCTAAATATGAACTAGCGACCGCATTAGCAGCAGGAGATTCAAGTTGACACTTGGGCGGTTGCAGGATAAATTTTTGCTGACGTTAAAAATCTATCTTTCGAAAAAGTTTGTTAAAAAAGTTCGTGTAAAAGGACTAAAGTAAATTTCTCTTGACCCAAGCGACAATGTTTGATACTCTAGCTCTTTAAACTTAAAACTTCTAAAAACTACTTTTACTTAAAATCTTAAAAAAGCTTTTAAAAACTTGCTAATATATAGCAGCTGACTAACCAAATCATTGAATATTACCATACACAATATTATATTTAAGAAAGTTTTTCGCAAATTTTTAAATTTTTTGCTTAAACTTTTTTGCAATGATTTTACTATAATGACAATATTTTCTGCATTCTTAGTTGTTACTATATGTAAAAAGGTGCCGCCTACCGCTGCAGCGGGAGAGGTAGTTCATATTTAAAAAGGCGCTTTTGGTAAACCGAAAGCCACTTTAACCACAAAAACTTTAATACAATTTATAAAAATAGAACAACAAAATTGAAACCATAAAGAAATTTACATTATGGCCGTCTAACTTTTCAAGCTTTAATTAAAATTTTATATTGTAATAGGTACTAAGAACTTTTTAAAGTAATTTACTAAAATAAACAAAAGCTGTGCATAGTAATTTAGTAAATTGAACTGAAAATAAATGAGTACCTACACTTATCTAATAATTTATATTTAAAATCTGCACAGTATAGAATTTATGGTATAGTAGTATGTAGTACTTATATAGAGCCGATAGTAATAAAATAACTTCATATTGTAAAAACCTGGAACAAAATTTATTATTTTACAAAGTCTGCATTTATCGACAATATTACTAATCCCAAGAGCTTTATGGTTCATTGTAGTCCCTAGATAATTCTTTATAAATTTAAGTTTTCTAAAGCTTATTTACATAAATTTTCTACAATAGAAGAGAAAACATATTTTAAAATTTTGAGTAAACAACTTGCCGTTATTGATAGCCAAATCTCTAATCTATCTAATTTTCAATTTTCATATTCTTTACTGCAATTCCTGTCAAAAATTTAAAATATTTCATCTCGATTTAATCCCGATCTAAATGACTGATGATCTCATCGAAAACTATGAATTTCAATTATATTTTTATAATAAATATTTAAATATTTTTTTAATCGAGCGGAAGTTACTTTGAATGTACAAAACAAACTTAACTAAAATGTAAAAATAAAATAATTTCTGCTGTTTAGCTATTCTAAAAATGTGTTCATGTTGTAGCTTTGTAACTTTTACTAAGAAATTTGTACATTTAAATTACTAACTTTGCAATTGACTTTTGCTGTTATTGAAAGTTATTTTTGACTTGTATCTCAACATTTATATTTATCAGAATTCCTAGACATAGTTTATCTCATGAGGTTTAATAATATCGTATTATTACTTTTACTTTTTGTACTTTTATCATGTCGAAATTTTCGACGTTGAGTTTTTGAGTTTGTCGGTCTTTTGAGAGTCAAAATTGTGGTTTTTATAATTTTGTACTCAACTCACAATTAATCATGTATCAATTTATATCAATTTATGTCACGAATTACATAATTTTGTAAAAATTTCATTGGCACTGATGTCTAGTGTAAAGCAAGTACAAATAATTAAAATTTTCTCAGTTGAAATTCAGCATTTAATGATTTGATCAGGTTCAATAAAATTGTTAAATTGCAGTAAAAGAAGATACTTGAAACAAAAATTGAGTTAGTAGTTCATTAATAATTTGGACGTATACAGTGCTAACTAACGATAATGACCTTCCACAAAGAATGTAAGTTATAATGCTTGCTGTTTCTGTGTTGCTTAGATGGTTAAACTTTTTTAAATTATTCCCTTGGTGGCAAGTTTTTCTTAAAATTTAATTCAGTTTAAAGATTGAAAAATCGTAAAAACATTTTGATAGTAGCACTAAATTCCTGACCAGAAAATATTATATTATTTATTAAAGAAAACTCAACGGAATTTGATAGATAACTTTAAAATTAAGAGTGTTTTTGATAAGAAGGAATGTTTATCGATTACATTAGCTAAAAATTGACCTTATCGATGCATTCTATTGCCCGATTATGCATTCCAGCTGAGTCTTATTGCGAAAAGTAAAGATCTACTGTCGTAGTCACAACAGAAGTGTTTACTCAATGTCTCAGTACATACCTGGAAAAGTTTTCCTCAAAAAGTTGCACAGGGCATGTAGCCTTTTTTACTCACTTACTTGTAATAATTCAAAGAAAGGTTGATTATTTTTTTTCGTGGGTCAATACTCCACTTCGTTGCGATACTGAGGTTTTTCTCATGCTTAGGTATACCTACTCAAATTAAAATTATTCCAACAAAAAGGGTTTAAGAATGTGATCGAGGGTTTCTTTCCAAGAAACTCTGTAAACGAAGAGATGCTATGCTATAGGAACCAACCATGGCAGCTTTAGTCGCACCTATACCAACGTACAGTTAACATTGAACAAATATCACAGTGTAGGGCTTTTTTGCCTAATTTTTCCGATTTTTAATGCAATGGACCGTTAAAAGATAGATGCATCTGTCTAGTTAGGTTATGTAAGAAAATTTTTTTAAATCATTACATTTCAATTTCATTTCATTAAATTAAAAGTTAGTCATAATATAGCTGTTTTGCTTAGTAATATTTTCACATTATTTTTATACGTAGGTGGTGAATGTGAAGCCTTATCTTTATGATTTCCGTTGTACTACGTGCTTTTTTCAGGTTAGACTACGACATCATGGCATTTTACAATATACGATTATAAAAGTCGCCAGTGTTAAGTTTTAGTGAGAAAACCCCACTTCTTTTATGTTTGCAATGGTAGTTAAAAAGGGTTAGTTAGAAAGTGACGGAGGAAGTGTCAACCTCGACGCTTCGTCGTAGTGGTCAATGGTAACTAAGTAGAAAATCCAAATTATAGGTTAACTTTTAGTTACGTTTTGTGGGATCTTACTCGGAGGGGTCCCATGCGCTGTTAGTTTCGTCATGTTTCCGTAAAGTTTTGTTAATGTTTAAAGACAACATCTTCAATTTGTTTTAATTGTACAAAGTTAGTTATTTAAATTTAGTGCAGTGTCGTAGTTCATTTATTTCGTCTTGGGAGCCACACCCATTTTAAGTTATGTTCTGGTTAGAGTATCGTACCTTCACATTGTTGTATTCTGGATTTTGGGTTATATTACTGATGCATTGTTTCGTTTGGGTGTATTTTATCGTACCGTAACAACCTTGATATCGGATTTATTTACGTACATCATCTTTACTGTTTAACGTCCATCTTTTCTCGAGAAGGTAGTTTCTTCCCAAATTCACCATATCAACTTTATTTACCACCATACCGATCGCAGTCTCCAGCTTTTTGGCAGTTATGTTATGGATGTCAGGCTGTCTAACGAGTAGAGAACAACTATGTGTTCTAACAATTGTTTTGTAACGTACCTTTTTTTTGTGTAAAGTGTTATATTGCCTTTATTTGAAGTAATTGTGCAAGATTACCACCGTAATGTTAAAGTGTGCTTAGCACTAAGTTATAGTAATTTTGACTATTCAATTTAGTCAATTTTATTGTCTTTTGTGGACAACAAGCATTTTACGTAGAGTTCGTTCAAGCTCATTGTAAATATTATAGTAATTTTAGTCATAGTAATAATTATCGTTTTTCAACTGATCAGCTTTTCAATTAGGATTTATTTTTAAGAATAATTCATTCATTTTAGAATGAATTGCATTCCAAAACCAAAGGTCTTGGTGATGCACATTTGTATCAAATTACCAAAATTATATGTTTGCTTTAATATTATTGATGTCTTTTATTACATAACTATTCAGTTATGTATTGTCGTGTTCTGAAGAACAAGCGCTAAAGAGGTCCGTAGCTCGATAGTCGGAGTTTACATTTACGAGACTCTCCCTCAGTAGTAGGTTCAATTAAAACTTTGAAAATTTTCCCAACCAAAATAAAACTCAAATGCAGGGAATGAACAAATCTTTACTTAGACGAATGTTGTATTTAAATCTAAAGGAATTACACAAATGAAACGTAATCTTATCGTTAATGTCATTTAACTTAGTTGGAATATCAAATATTTCACATAATTGTCCTACAAATTTACACATTTAATTTCCAAATAATTTCTACAACTTGTAAGACAATTATAGCGTTCAATAAAATTTTATAAATCTGGAATAAATTTGTACAAAAAAAATTATAAATTGTTCTCATTTAAATTTAAGTCTGTCGCCGAATCAAATAGTTTAAATTGATGGTAGTTTTGGAACCACTGATACGAAATTGGTAGCAACTACTTATCGCGCATGTAACACATCGAAAAGTTAAACACATTAATTAATCTTCTTAAACGAATAAAATAAAATAGCGATTATCATAGTTCCAGTAGTGATCCTAATTAGTAATGTGCAGCAAATTAATTATCAAATGCATACGAAGATTCAAATTTTTCATAGCGTGCATCGTAGTTAACCTCAAAATTATTTAAATGCATTTCGTCGAAAATATCAAAAATGATTGTTGGAATCACGAAAATTAAATTAATTAAGATGTTAATTTACCAATAAGATGGCTTCAAATAGATCAGATTGAGTTGGATGAACTTCCCATGTCCATAAATTGAAAAAATTTGTCGATGGCCTCACACTACAGCAAACGGGTAAATCTTCCTTACTAATCCATCCATTTTCTAGTTGCTTAATATTATTGCAAACCATTTTTCAAAATTAAATTATCCAAACATCCAAATTTTCTACGAAGTCGTTGCGTCTTTGACTTCCTACACTACTCAACTTTCTCCAGCAACTAACTTTTCTTTTCATTTCCTGTTCATCCAGCTTTAGAAAAATTGTGTCAAATGACCATTGGTCAATCTCACCCGCTAAATTTGAAGAATCCATTGCCAAGTTAAACATTTCCAAGTTACCACACAATAAATTTTTACACCATTTTGTAGTTCTCAGCCGTACCAACTATTGCAGTCTGCTACCACCGCACAACACTTTAATTTAAAATTAGGTAAGTAAACAAAACATAAAAAAATTACATTTCCAAAATTAAACGCTTTTTCATCTTTGATTAATCCAACTCTTTCAGGTTCCGGAACAAAGAATCCACCTATAAAATTACGTTTCTGCGCACCATAACTATTAGTGCAACAAATGACTGCAAATAATTCCATTCGTCCGAGCAAAAGTTAAAAACATTCAAATTTAAGAAATTATTAAATTAAATTTTCAATTGTGGAAATTTTCAAATTTTCCATTTATCATGGCACATGTCAGTATTTTGTTTTCAATGTTTTTGTTCCAGATGTAATACTCAGTTAGCAGATGACCATCCACTAAACATAACGGTAGGCTGGTGTGTGACTACGTTTCTGTTTTTTTATTGCGATGACTAATCGTGTGCTTCAAACCTCTTAGTCGTGGGTTTGGTTTGATCACGAAAGGTCCTTTGATCCCATGAAATCGACTATGGCGCTCTTTATTCTTTATGTTCCGATTTAAGTCTTTTTCGCCCCGCAGAGCCTAAAACATCGCATTTACTTGTTACGTTCTAAGATCTGCCCACGTTCATATATCCAACTCGAGCTATGTTGGCACCCCTGACGTTTGTTGCGGGTGGGTAAATGTCGCTTTGCGGGTGTAGCCCGTAACAGTTAGTGTTGAAAATTGCTTTTTAAATTAATATCGCTAAAAATACGATATTGAACTAATAATTGAAATTTTTACATTTAAGGTCTCAGAGACCCCGTTTAATTAGTACCGTGCGTTTAATCAAACTAACATTTATAAACTTCTGCAAGGGTGTTGTAAACTAGGGAGTGGGCAAGGCTAACCTTGTGGTTGCAGCCAATTCAATGTCAATTTTTATAAGCTTTAAGTGTTTTGTAAATTTTAGTCCCTATTTTGAATGATCTAGAAATTTTTTGTTTTATTATTACTTTTTGGACCATTTACTATCATTCTGTCTTTCAGAAATTTTTAAATTTTGTGGTACGCAATTTCGTGCTTTCTTCAACACTTTTTTCTCGCCTCGGGTCAAATTAACCATTTTTTATATATCTATCCCTTAGTACTACAACTAGGTAACTTGTTTTTACTGTTATTGAAAAAATTAAAAAAATTGAAAGGATCTGGGACTTATTTACATTTTGCAAGTGGATAAATATGTTTTATTATGTTTCTACAAAAAAATTATCCACTTGCAAAATGTAGATAAGTCCCAGATCCCTTCAGTTTTCTCAATAACAGTAAAAACAAGTTACCCAGTTGTAGTACTAAAGGGACGATATAATACATTATCGTGTTGCGAAGGTAGAAAAATGGGTGTTTTATTTTTCAAAAAGTAGTAAGGGTTGATCTAAGATTAAAACACAGAAAAACTAATAAATATTAAAAATTTGCTGTTTAATGTCAGAAGAGGCTTTTGCCTGAAACAAAAACCAAGATTAATTCAACTCAAACATAAAAGTAAATTTGTAACATAACACGAAAAATTACACCTATTTTGTAAAATTACATTTTTGTAATTATAATAGTGCGACATTTAAATTTTGTGTGTAAAAATGATAAAAGAAATTTGTAAACCACGCAAAGAAGATAACAAAAAAATAAATTTGAGAACACAAAACAAGAAAATTTGGCTTTTAGTTTGCCGACTGTCCTAAGAGCCGGAGTTAACCCAAAACTGCAAATTAATTTAAAACTAAATTTTACAATTGTTTATTATTAATATGAACCTTGGTGGCTTCTAATAAATAATTAATTTAAACTAAGATTAAAAGTTTACATCATCAATTGATTTTTTGTATTCGTTTATCTGCAAGTTAACCCAGAAAATAAAATTTATACTTTGGAAAAAATAGTGAACAAGTGAGTTACTTTTAGCCAAAATAATAATTAAATTCTGGAAAAGTTGGAGTACCGTTAAAGACTTAATTTTTGGTTATGCATGTGGAAGCAAAAAAGTAAGATTTACTTTACTAACTTGTTAAATTGGAAATCTACCAAATCTGGAGCCGAGTTTATTGGTCTGGATCCAATAACAAGTTTTGGATTGGTTTGGAAATCAACAAAAAACTACACACATTCAGAAGCACACCATTCCCGCTTGCAGCAAGATAAGAAAATGAACACTTGGAGAGAATTTATCAATCTTTTAGTTATAAAAATCAGTAGCGCATAATGAAATTATTGTTTGGATTTTATTAAATTGTTTTATTTTGTTAAATTTTAAACTTTACACATTAACACTTCGGCAATCTTGTTTAATCATTCAGAAAAAAGTAACGGTTTTGATCGTTCGAAAACACCTCTACACAAGAATTTTTTCAATACTCAGAAATTGTCTATGAGTATAATTAATTTGATTGAATTATTTTTATTTGCTATTAAATTTATTAAAACAATTAAATTTTATTGTTTTGCAAATTTATATTAGTTTTTTTTTTGGTGAGTTTTGCCGTAGTAGTAAATAAAGCAATTCTGAATCACGACCTCCGAGAAGATTTTCTTAGGGTTTACCGTAGCAGCGAGCAGTCAGAGTAAATTTCAGCGTGGTTTTATAGGTAAATCATCTCAACATATTTTTGATGTATTGTGATGTCTACTCTGTTTTGAGTGCATGTAAAACTTGCTTTTGTCAACCACAGCTTTTGTTTAGATCACACAGGTGGTAGCATAAAATTAATCGGATATGATGCCCACATCATTAACCGACTATTGGTTAGTTCTATGTACCAAAAGCCTGCTTTTCAATAAAATTAATGTAACATTTTAATGAGATTGATATTCTATTGTACTACAACATACACCCAATGACAATTTAAAATCGATCAACCGTAAATATTTCCCGTACAAGTCAATCCCTATTTATTCTATCAACATAGAAGCTAACAAAAATTTGTTAAAAAAAAGTCTACAAAAGCATTATTTAAACATTTCCAATTAAATACAATTTTAAATGATATAATCTAGTAATTTATGTTCTTCGTGGTTTTGGATTTAAATTCAGTGGCTTAGCTTTACATTTTAACTTTTGCCAGGTAAATTCAAGGGGGAAGTTTTTGCAGGAAAGACTTTTTTAACCAAGGGAGAGTAACCACTTGTTTTTATACGCCAAGTATTAACCAGGAGATTAACTCTAACCTCGTTCTAAGCAACAGAAAATTTAAGAAATCGTCACTTTTCTCCACTAAGTATCTCTAGTGGGGAAAAGATAAAATTCTAAAATTGATTTAATCTAAGGCCAAAATTTTAAGGCTTTCTTTCTGAGATACTAAGTGCAAAAACTTTCTAAAAATGTATATTATTGATTTATTGTTAATTTAATGTTATTGATGATGAGTGATTTTTAGACAACAAAATTATTTTTCAAGAAAATACAATTTTGTATTTAGATACTGCTCCATATATTGACTAATTTTTACCATTCAACTTTTAGACTCAAAAATCAGTAGAACAAGGACGGTCTAGACACGGTGACTTTTAGTTTTTATGTTTAGCTACGGACAAAATCCGTCGAAAAATTACTGCAACTCGATTTTGGATTATTTTGCTGAAAATGTTACCAAATTTTTTATACTACATTGGAATAAACAAAAGATAAAATTTTGTTTGATAACCGCTATGTGTTCCATTAATTATTTTTTTTCCATTGTAAAAAATACTAACATCGGGGAATTTAAAAGTTGCAGCAGTGATACCTATTAACGAGACACAGTATGAATAAAACAAAGGTAGCAAAAAAAAAGGTAAATTGTTGAGATGGGACTGAGTGTATTGAATTTGTACGTGAATAATAAACCTTTCAATAAAACTTTGAATAACCTAAAATAGATACAAAATTTCAAGATAAAAATGAATTTTAACTTATCCAGATCCAATCAGATTTATGAGGTAATAGCAGTAGTTACTGGTTATAACCCATATTTTTGACCTTGGGATGTAAAGGTACAAACCGACAAAAGCTAGGTTGTCGGTGTAGCCGCACAGGACCAAAGCAGCAGCTAATTAGAACCATAAAGTATGCATTATACAAAATAATAGCACCTGAAACCTGACTAAAGATATTAAGGTTTAATTAATTTCACTTTATTGTTAGTAGGAGTTACTTAATTATGTAGTAGTAATTTTAAGCTTGCCGCTATTATAAGTTTATCTCATCAGTGCTAACTTTTCTTGAAGCTTCCTATAAGTAAGAAAAGAACATTATTCCAATTTACTAGATATGGTGGTATATAACACAGCTGAAGTATTATCATCTTCCACAAAAACAGCAAAACTTTGTATAAACTTTATAAATAGGTATCATAAAAAATTATTCCGCTTGATTTGGCCAGTATTCACTATCAACGTTTTACCACGTCAACAGCTAAGTTCAATACATATCACCATCAGCGTAACTATTTGAAATTGATAAAATATTACAAGAAAGCATTTTTATCAATTGCTGGATGTAAGTGAAAAGAATTGATTGCATTTAATGCAACATAGTATAATTGTTTAAGAAATAGGGTCATGTATTGGGGTTGGGTGGCGCACTTTTCAGATTAATAGTTTTTTTTAAGTTATAAAATAAGTTTGAAAGTTGAATTGTGTTTTACGCTGTAGGTACGTTGATACCTTAAGTAACTATTCTCGTAAAAAATTTTCTTTAAATTACTTCTGCAGTTAGTTAAATTAAAGAATATCTTTCTGTATCGCATTTATGCAATGCGCTTATGTACATTACTCCGGTGTTGGTTGGCACAATACTTGGTCTTGCTTGGCGCATTATATTTTTACAAATATAATTGCAATATGTAATAATTGTTTCAATTAAATTTATGCTAAGTATACAAACTTCACAACCATCATTAAGATGGCAATTTTAGTTTGGGCTTTCAAATTATTACACTTAGATGGTTGCCAAATTCCAAATTCTTGTGATATTGCGATTGTGCGAACCAACACCTGCGTCAACCAACCTCCAATCTCCCCTAGTGTTCAAATTGGATAAAATTGCACTGCTATCCCAAAGAATGCAAATATCACTTTACTTTTGTGTAACTGTAAACGGAAATCTTAAAAGCATTGTAAGTTATCCAACAATATCTAACAAATATTGACCAAGGGTTTTTACTAATAAAAAAGTTGCAACAAATAAATTAGTGGTAATAATAACCAAGTATATTTTCGGTTATTCACATAACATTACAATATTATTTGTTTTTGACAACTTTGCAATATTTTTGTTGTATTACAATAATTAACATAGTATGTTGTCGTATTTCCAAATGCCTGAGCATCATGAACTGCAAATCAAACCAAATAAGGAATGATCGAATTTTTGTAAATTTGAAATTGAATATTGTATTTAGATTGTTTTGTTAAAGAGTAACCATTTATTTCAATTACCTAAAAAGCTTATCTTGTTCATAAGAAGTAAAGAGTTCATAACGTCCGGATTAATTTAAGGGAGCGAATTGTGAAAATAATCGTTCTTTGTTCGTATCAGTGCCACAGTCTTATAAGAAGTAAAGTAACCAAAAAAATGTTAAATGGTAAATAACTTACAAAATATTTTAACTACTTATGTATGTGCTAAAAGCAGGTTTAAGGTATAATAGTTGCCACGATGTTCGAATAAGCCAGCTCTTGATATATTTTGACAAGCTCAGAAGTGAGTCTTAAAATGAGATGTAATTCTGGAAAAGCTTCTCAAATAAAACACTGGCTAAATAACAATCAGGTTTAATAAACTTAAAATAATAGTTAGGGTGAGTACTTGTGGAAAAATTTAATGCATTACAGTACACTAATCGGTGCTAAACAAAATACACGTTGCTTGAAATAAAATTACTGCAGACTAAAGGTGGTTTTATCCATCAACAGTTACTAATTGAACCAATAGTTTCAAATGCACGTCTTTTTTACCTAATTTTAGAATTAAAAGTATTACCTTACTCTAGGGTTTTTGCAAATGTACACCGGACCAAACCGGATCTTGACCATCAAAAAGGTGAATGGTAGTGCCACGTTTATTTTTCAAAACCAAGAGTAGCAACTGACGGAATAAAGAAGTATTTAAAAAAAAGTGGCTATTCCAAGCAAGACGGATGTAAAATAGAACTTTAAATTTTAAAACTTTTAGTTTAAACAATATACCAAAAATCTTAGGTTGACGGTCGGTTCTTGGATGATAAAAGTACATGAAAACTTATAATTATTATCGGACAACTTTTAATTCAGTACCAAAGAAATTTTGAATTGTTTAGAAAAACTTTGTTAGTAACCAACTTTTATTTTTATAAATTTGATTTCTTGTTTGACTTGATGGTATCAAAAAAATGCAAAAAGTTCAAAAAATTTAATCATTAAATGTCATTTAAATGGCGCACAAAAACTGAAACTAATTTTGTAATATGTCTCTTCTGCGATAAATAATATTATTGAAAATTTTAAACTTTAAGAAGGTAATGTCGTGAAAATGACAGGCGACCTGCCTCCTTCCCCAATTGAATTTTTGGGTGAAATTTATGTCAATCTTTAAAATTTTGATAGAACCTAAATTAGCTTCTATTTTTTATTATTTGAACCTTAACCGTAACAAAGATATTCGCAAAAATTTGAGGGTGGGAGGGCTGTAGATATATCAACCCATGTCTAATTTTTAGGTGAAATTGGTGTCAAATGTTAGAGCTTAAATCAGTTTTTATTTATTTTGTTTGAATCTTTTTTCTTCTTTTTCGTATGCTTTTTGACAGAAGCGTCGTGACCAATTTAATATGTTATTATTAAATGGCTTTCTTGGCAGATTACTCTCGGTGGTTTGCCATTGCCTTCCGAGAGGAGAGGGTCATAATAAAGTCGGATAAATGCAGCCGAGTTGGGGATCGAACCTAGGGCTTCTAGCCTAGAGTCCGGTCCTTAGCCCGTTCACTTAGTTCACCTCTCATCTTAATCATCACGAAATTATTTGCAAAGTAATTGAGGGTAAGGAGACTATAAAAAACGTAGGTTTCTCAAAACATGTCAAACTTTTAGGCAAGAATTGGTGTCAATTGTTCAAGCTTTGCAAGAGCTTAAATGGATTTAAATTTTTTTGTGATTGAAATCTTTTTTAAGAAAGGCACATTACCATTATTTTAATATTAATTTTATTTTCTACAAAGCTCGATTGGTATTTAAAATTTTCGGCAAATCGGCGGAAATGCAGATGATCTACGTTAATCAAAAATAATGTAATAAAACTTTTTAGCACCACCGTTTTGTGGTCTTATCTTATTTTATTTTTATTTTCTAAGAAAGGTTAGGTTTGAGTACGAATAAAGAGATCCATCGGTCGAACTTAGGTTAGGGTTAAGAAACGCTATTTTTTTTATTATTGGACCTTTAAAAAGATTTGCTGATTAAGCTTAGGTTAGTGTAATAAAACGATTTTTGATTCGAGTTACATAACCGGAACTCGGAGATATTATATTTATTAAAGAAAACTCAACAGAATTTGATAGATAACACTATAATAAAGCGTTTTAGGTACGAAGGAATGTCATATATTGATCAGTTTAGGTAATAATAATAGATTTTAGGCTTTCCAATTTCTACGCAAAAGTCGACTTTATGGACGTATTCTGTTAATAGCACGTGTGGATTTACTTAATTTAGACTTTATATGAAGTGAAAGTCTACCAAATGCTACAGCTGTAGTAATATTTACGTCGTCATGCAGTTAACATCTAAGAAATATTACGATTTAGGGGTATACATGGCAAATCTTAGATACACCTTAAAATCTAGTCACTGCTTTTCTAGTAGCACACTTTACCGAGCAGAACCGGTCTAGAAAAATATTTTTAGTTAGAAATTTTTATATTATATTATTTTTAGTAGTTGATCGGTTGATTTAGCACTGGCGCGGGTGTTCATGCACTCTCTGCACGTGGCTAGTTACGCCACTGACAATGTTTAGTATTTTCTGCCTACTACTAGTATATTTACTATTTATTTGTTCCTTATAAAACTTATAAAAAAATTGAAAATATTATTTCTTAAATTTAATTTATTTTACATAACGCCCGGACTCGAATTTTCGGCAATTTTTGTTGATTTCATTTGAAATTGTACGTTTAGGCTTAAATTTGATAGGCACAAATTTTTGTATTTGATGTTTCTAATTCTCCATTGTATTTTCTTCCATAAAAAACTGATGAGATTGCCGCTCTATCATCTTTGTCACCTTCGTCATCATAGATGAAACCCAATCAGTGTTTTTACTATACTTTATAAAAAATTTTTTTACCATTTAATAATTTTTGTCATAACATTTTGATTTCTTCGTTTGTTTTGTTCAATTTTTCAAATTTTGTTTTTTAGTCTTTTGGCATTTTTTATATTACATTTCATCTTGAGCAAAAAATTTTTGATTTTCCATGTTGTCGTTCTGTTGCTTCTGTTATGCTTTCTTTATGTAACCATTTTTATAGTTTAACTTTTTCACAAAAAATTATTCATTTTTTCCTAATGAATAAAATTGAAAATAACATTAATTTGTTTCTCAACCGAAACTTCGATTAATCTTGAATACAAAATTCAATTTAATTCAACAAATTATCTAATTCATCAATTGAATTTAGAAGTACATTTTTTACCAATCGTTCCAATTGAACAAGAAATTCCAAGTAAGATTTAAAGCACTACAATTAAATCTATTAAACCATAGAAAATTAAAACGTTTTAGTAATAAAAAGTAAAATTGCCCCATGCTGCTACTATATAACTATTTAAATTACTGAAATTATGTATTGAAAATGTCTTCAGCAAATAGCTTGATTGAAACTTGCATTTAAAAAAGTTGGAAAAAGTTTATAAGAAATGAAACAAAAATTTTTAATTTAATTTTAAGTCAGAATTTTAACTTTCCGTAAACCTTTGATGAAGCTGAAAATAAATTAGAATTTCTTTTAACAAATTAATTTGTTCCATGAAAACTACAGTTCAATTTTTGTACTTTTCTTAATAACACAAATTAAAATAAGTAATTGCCAATTTGTTATATACTCTAGTATCAAACTCAAGTAGGGGAGAGTATGGATGATTCGTACAGAAGGAGGATTCGTACAGTAGTCATATAGACACTATCCAACAAGCTACCACGTTCATATTTGTGTACGTGACTCCTAATCATACGTGGAGGCAAACCACTTCACGAGGCTGGCAGTACAGCCGTCACCTTTGCCGAAAAAAGTCGATGCGTGTTTTCACTACACATAAGTAATTTATGGATTAATCTTTAAAATGCGTTTAACTCTAAAAGTTTTCCTCAAATTGTAAAAGTTTCTTGTTGTCATTAGTGAGTTGACGTTTTAGTGTCTTATGTAAACTTTCATGTTGGGATAACTTTAACGATAATATTTAAATCGAATTTTTTTTCTGATTATCTGGGTTGGGGTACCTTCGTACACCTGGGTTGGGGGTACCTTCGTACAGCTACAAGTCATATAAGAACTGAAGCACTTAATAAAATTAAAATAATTTTCACGTAATTCAATTATTTAAAAAGAAAACAGCGGTTTTAACTTACTACCATTTCGTTAATGAAAATGAAAAATGAATTAAATGAAAAATAGACAAAAATCGAATTGATTATAAAAAAATACTGATTTTTTACGTAAATTAAATTTAATGAGAAGTGCTAAATTTTTAATTACTATTTATTAATTTTAAGAACTATTTACTGATTTATGACTGAATGTATGTTAATTTTGATCTGAATAAACCATATAAATGACATTATTATCACTGTACGAAGCTACCCCACGAGTGGGGTACTTTCGTACGTTTTCCTTTTTTTTTCTTAACTATCATAGCTTAGCCATATTTATTTATATCAACACCAAACTAGAATAATATTAAAGCCAGATAGGTAGATTATCTAGCAGCATCAAAATTATATAAAAATAGCTATTAGTTTTTATTTGACAAGGTTTAGAGTGAAAAGTGTACGAATCCTCCACACTCTCCCCTACCTAACTACCTATACATTCAATTATTTTCTCAAAGGTTTTCTGAATTCATACATAACATTGCTTGAAATTTCCGTCAGCCAATTCATTAATATTAAATATGAAGAGAGATGAATTTATTACATAATTAATTTGCTTCTAATTTCCTTTCTAAATGTTTATTTCGAATTAGCAAAAAGTTTGAGATCCCGAGTATTGACCAAATTCAAATTCGTGAAACGGGCGAATAATGAATAGTGTTTACCATAAGATGTTCTGTGATAGTCTATTAAGAAGAGAGGAGGATTTCTCAAATTGCAGGATCTCGCTAAAAGGTTAATTTTATTCAATATTGGAGGACTGTCGATGTGGTTATTCAGTACACCATCGTGTAAGAAATTCAATTCCAAGTTCGACAAATTTGTGTAAATAGAGTAGTATAATAAAATTGCTTTTTCCGTACTTATAAAGACGGAACATTTTAAATTAATAATAAATAAATGTTACTTGGAAACAGAAATTCTTTGAAATTGTAACCGTGTCAAGTTCGGATATTTCAGAATTTAATTCGTTTAAATTAAAGAAAGTATAAGAAATTTTATTTCTATTTAATTGATTAAGTAACGCTCAACATAATAATTTGCTAGATAGCTCATCCTCTGTGTTAATTATAGAAGCGCGTGTGATGTAAAAATCTGATTTGTCGCAAGTCAAACTGCAAACTAACGAATTATGGGTTTACGCTTCCATAAGTGAGTCCGAATACCCAGTAACCACATCAATGGAATATGTAGAAGAAACATTCAATTTAATTTTTTAATATGAAAAAATTTGCAGTAACTATTACTAATTTCTCGAATTCAAATTCTATTGTAAAATAATATTATGTAAATGAATTTGTATATTATGCGTCATTAGCGCAACTCCCACCTGAACAGATATGAATAATTTCTCTTAACTTTGTTATTGAAATTTTATACCTGTCACTGTCAAGTCTACGCATTTTGTTTTTCATTATAAATTTACCAAGCTATTAATTTATACTAACTATTGCACTTTTGTAAATATTTTTGATTGGCGATAAAATAAGATAAAACCTACTGACCTCCCATCAAATACTAATTTTTTGAATGCGTTTTTTAAAGCTTGATACGTAATATTTTGTAGAAAACGACCGTTGAATTTTATTTTACTGCAAATCAAATCAAATACGATGCCGAAAATAATTTTTCACTGAAAACTAATGATTAACTTGAGAATTTATGGAACAGAAAGAAGCTTTTTTGCTAAATAGAACCCATTTAAAATGTTCGTAAAAGTATAAGAGCACCAAGGGAATCCCCTCGTTAGCTTTATGTTTAGGTAAAGCACATTAGTTGCTTGCACTGTAATGTATACTAAATCAAATGATAAAAGATTGTACTATTTGCAGGACGAAGGTACGACAAGTTATTAAATTTTTGTTACTGCTAGATAATATTGAGATAAATGATGTAATTTTAATATTACGCAAAATACAAATTTTCTTTTAAGTAAAAACTTTCGGGCAAAATGATTTATGTATGTTAACGCATATTCGTCCTAAATTACTTCATTTGAGATGTAGCGTTATCTTAACGACTAATTATTTTGAAGTTTCTAATTCCAGAGTTTATCTTAATCAAGAAGTTTCCTTGTTGTGGTTTTAACCTATCAGAAGTTTCTTGCATTGACCTGCCAACGCCATTTTTGTTGGATTAAACATATTAATTTAATCAACGGATTATCGGTTCATTAGTACTGAGTAATAAATAGACGAGTTTAGTGTAAGCATATAAGTTGATTATTATACCTACGGATAATAATTATTTAGAGTGTTTTGATTGGCTCTAAAACGGAACCAGATTATAAGCGTAATAAAGTAGAAGAAGAAATGTAGAACCCCAAAATAAACTTACTAGTCCGAATTTCTTTGATTTTTACAAGTACTTTTACGCTCCAGGAAGCTTCCAGAGTGGAGGCCTGCTCATCTCTTTCTATTGTTGTCTAATAGAACAGATAGTTTAATGCAAATATCGAAGCAAGTAAGCCGGAATCGAAAACCAGCGTTTACTGTGTACGCAGGTAAATTGATTAAAATACTAATAATCGCTCATCCGCGACACTTGAGACTTCTTTCGCAAAATATTGTTCTTCCTAAATCAAACTATTCAATAATAATACTTCTTGATGATTCACCACCCTGTGAAATAGAGCAAATTCCGCTCAGGCTTTCATTCATTTTTCATTCTTGCGACCATATATTCTAGATAGACCGTCATTTTTGACGGGTAATCTTCCAGTAAAATAATATCATAGGATATAAAAGTAAAGTTTTTTCTGAAACTTCATCTTTAAGGAATTTGGCAGTGAAATTTCAGAAATACCAATAAATAAAAAGTTTGGTGACAGTTCAATATTGTAAACCTGCAAATTTGCACAATTCCATTTTTTAACATAAAAATAGATTAATTTTAGTTAATAATTTTGTTAAAGGACTAATTTTCTGATTTTAACAGCAGAAGCAAAACTTTTCGTAAACAACGCGGACCTCTCGAAGATCTAAGGTTTATCTGAATTGATATTATTACAATAGCCTAATAAAATATTGACTTTATTACCTTCCATCCTGAGGTCTTACTTGCTTTATTAGTTATACGTTTCCCATTGGTTTACATAATATACGATGTAATAAACTTGTCTAATAATTTAGGGCTTCTTCTTACCAATTTTTGCTTGCAGACTTATTAATTACACTTCATGAATATTTAACTTATTAGCGCGCATTTGTTCAAAAATTGCCTCTCTTTAACGTTAATAAAAAGTTAGAAATAACTACGATAATTAAATTACATTTTTGCGAAGAATTTTGGGCATAACTTAAATAACTGAAGTATGACGAACGCTTAGTATTTTGTGCGGTATTTATTGGTTACGCATAAAACCATGCAGTTAATAATTTATCGACACTCTTCAATTAAGGCGAAATCGAAGTGATAACACGAATTTCAATGTTGCAGACAATAAAATTTTGTTTCCAAAAATTTTGGAAAAACATATTAAAATAAATATTGATAGGTATTAAATAAGCAAATATTATAAGTTATCAATATTCTACTTTTTTCGTTTTGTAAAATGTTTAATTGATTTTCAATGTAAGAAACTTAATCACGATTCCGTTGATTTATATAAATTGTTTATAAATTAAAACGCTACGATTTATGTGTTTTGCAAAAAGCTCAGCATACTTCAATGCAAGTTGTATCATTTTCTTTTAAAGTTATAAAACAAAATAGTAAGTAGAACCTTTACGAAGGTCTATTAATCACCAACTTTTTATAGTTGAATGTATGAACAGAAATGAACAAATTTCGATTGATTTATGTTAGAAAGACTTTGTTTAATGTTATTTTTTAATTATTTTTATAAACTCACTTAGTCGATCTAGTTTATATTGCAGTAAGAAAATTGAATAAAAATATTTCCCTTGAGCCTCGCAAAAATAGGCTGAAATGTTCTTATAATATTATATCGAAATAAACGAATGCAAAATCAAAGAAGTGCTATAAAATAAAACTGAAACTATAAAAGTTTATAATGTCGTCAATGTTCACATATAACAGAAATTTTGTATCAAAAATTCCATTTTTATTCGAGCAACCAATTAGAATCTGAAGTTATTCAAAAAAATAATATTTTTAAATTATACTTTTATTTGGTTTCATTGTGTAATTTGAAGGGTTTTATGAAAAATTTCCTACTCCATTCAGATTTTGTTCATAAAAGTAGCTAATATGACTACAATCAACCGTCTTATAATAGATCCTGCAAAAATTAGTTACAGTTAACCAACTCCTGTAAGAAAAGCTTAAGTTTTCAAATTAGATTTGATAAGTTACTCGATTAGTTACATGGTTGTTACCCAAACAGAAAAGCGTTTTGTTTATGATTAAAAGCCGACCCCTTAGAAATAAAACATTAAAACATCTTCCAAGGAGGTGAATATTTTATTCGCCTATTTGTAGTTTCAAAGCTATTTACACCAACTGCATACATTTTATAAGATTTACTGTGAATTAGTAAAATTTCATTAAAAAAGATATAATTCATCTTACAGAAAGCACTCATATGCGCCTCTGCTACCATGCAAAATGCTAATTCGAAAAAGTTAAAGAATATAAACAGAATCGAAATAATATATTAAAATGTTTGTAACTTACACAGTTTTTAGAAGATTTTCAGTTTCTATTTAACATGAAGTTAGGTTACACAAGAGTGGTTTGTAAATTATACGTTTATTATGTTTGCAAATTATACAGTCGGTAGTTTTCCCGACTCTTTCAAAGTTGAACGAGAATATTACACTAAAACAAAACTAGTCATTTGTTCATTCCCAAAGTACATAATATTAAATGTACTATTGCAGGATCTCGACTTGAAAATCATAATTAAGTTATCCAATTAATTATCTAACGGTAAATTCCAAAATTATTATTAACAACAGAGCAGTTCTTCTCTTAAAAGTTTTGTAATTCTGGCGTTGACCTAGCCAGTTATGTTGACATCAAACAAATTGGTTGTTTTAATTAAATTTGGAACACAAATCGCTCAAAGTTTACACCATTGTCTCGATGACTTTTTCACCTAATCTTAATGGACGAAACTTTTATGCTATGCATCGTAAAAAAATTGTTTATGAGTACTTAATAAGGAAGACCTAGGTGATTCTTGATAGACTAAATGTAAAAAAAAAGAGTTTATTTTTTAGGCGCCAGTTGTAACGTTTTTACGTAGTTTGTTTACCTGGCCCGTAGACAAAAACTGTGCCGGCATCTAGTGTAGGTGAGATGGATCTACTTAAAGAAATTCAGGGAACGATAATGCTGTACGGTTCCGTATATACCAAAATGGTCAATATCGGTATTTATTAGAGGGCAACTCTGGTAATTGACTAAGCGTACAATGATCTAAGAAAGGGCATGACGCAATACACCAGAGATAATAACGACGTTTTACCTCCTACCTTTTTAAATAACTAGGTGGAAAATGTCTCAGCGAATCCATTCATTATTTCAATAATATTCTTGTTGATCCATTCATGTGCGTCAGTTTATCGTAATTTTATATGCCTTAAGGGGGAAGTCTACTGTGACAAGAGAAGAAACAGGCCGATTGTCCGGATTTTTTTTCTAACAAAATTATGACTCTTACATTAAATTAAATTAAACCGTCATCTTTATTATACCGGGTGCTGAATGAGTTAGGCAAACATAGGATATTAACATGCAAACACTTATTTTTGCAAATTCCTGCTTCCCTAATTATTTTAGAGAAAAATTGAAAGACACAAATATAATGTAGAAATATAAACTACGAATGATAAAGGCATTAGATTTTATCTAGCTTTTACGTAAATTGTCAAAAAATTCTTTTGAAATTGTTAAAACTTTTATTTATCAGACTTGCCATGGAAGTTTCCGAGGTAATTATTTTTGATAAGTAATAAAAAACAATTGCACGTTGTTGACAGTTTTGCACTTTATTAAATTTTAATTTCATAAAATGGAATATTACCATGGAAACTTATACATGGCCAGTTTGATAAATAAAAATTTTAACAATTTCAAAAGATTTTTTGATCATTTACGTAAAAGCTAGATAAAATCTAATGCTCTTATCATTCGTAGTTTATATTTCTACATTATATTTGTATCTTTCAATTTTTCTCTAAAATAATTAGGGAAGCAGGAATTTGCAAAAATAAGTTTTTACATGTTAATATCCTATGTTCGCCTAACTCATTCAGCACCCGGTATATTCAAGTATTTGGAAAAAAATTTTCAAGTCGAAATATTCAAAATTGCCGTTGTGGCACTTCTTCAACGCAAGTTCGTCTATTTTTAACGGTGTACATGAAATCTCAACTCTGGATAATCTAAAACAATCAAAAAAAATAATTATCATCTACATAGTATTGACTCTCGTTTGAGAGATTTTTTTGATATCGTTTTTTGTTTAATTGTTATAAACAATAATAACATCAAATTTGGGCAAAAAAAGTAGAAAAAAATTTCAAGAATTTTTTTCTCGGCTCCAAAAGTTTTTATCGAAAAAATCCCTCGACAAACGAAAGTTAATACTATGTAAATAATAACCATATTTTTTTCTTT
The DNA here is from genome assembly GCA_905340355.1 of Rhagonycha fulva. Classification (NCBI taxonomy): domain Eukaryota; kingdom Metazoa; phylum Arthropoda; class Insecta; order Coleoptera; family Cantharidae; genus Rhagonycha; species Rhagonycha fulva. Next base: position 11,926,500 of record HG996559.1, read on the forward strand.
TGTTTTAGATTACTCAGACGTGAGATTTCATGTACACCGTTTGGGAAGCAAAATAAAAGCGAATCTGTGTTGATGGAGTGCCACAACGATAATTTTGAATATTTCGACTTGAAAATTTTTTTACAAATACTTAAATATATAATAAAGATGACGGTTTAATTTAGTTTAATGTAAGAGTCATATTTTGTTAGAAAAAAAATCCGGAAAATAGGCCTGTTTTTTCTCTTGTCACAGTAGACTACCCCTTAAGGTACTGATGAATAAAAAAGTTAGTACTTAATGATTGTAAATTTCTTTAAAATTTTCTGGATATTGCAGGTTTCATGAAATCATAAACCAATAATATTAGACAATATTGTCCTCTAATTTTTTTTCCTCCCAATAAATCTAAAATTTAAATAATATAAAAAGTAATATAAATTATTCAAAATTTTGAATTTCATTTTAAAAATGAGAGTGTTATGTGAGACTAAATTAAATTAGTTGTCAGCTAAGTTTAATGGTTCTTTGAGTCGCATGAGGTCTCATAAAAGTAAAAGTATTCGTGATTCTTTGTTATCAAACTCAAAAAAATTTTTTTTTTTTTATGTTTTCCATCTTTTTGGTTACATAGGTAAAGTATATGCATAGCTTAAATTCCATAAGGGCAATTTACCCTTCTTATAGTTTCCAAATTTCACATTATTTGCAACAAAACCAATCATCCAATTTTTTATGTGAACGTGATCTTCGTTGATTCGCAAATTAATACATCTTGCAGTGAATTTTTCATACCTGGACAACTTTCTGCTCCTACCCGCTTTTCAGAAAAATCAAATAATTTACCAAATTAGGTACGTATTAACAAGCAACACTGAAGTTACTTGCAATTTAAATATTAATAACAAATTAGCATTACATTAAACCACAATAACAATGATTTCAGATCTACCAGATTAAAATGAATTAAGAAGTACAATAAAAAAAGTTACCACATATACCGACATACATATAAAAAGTTCGTAGAAAACTAAAAATTTTAAATTATTGCGTTAATGCAAAGTCTGAATAAAACTACGTATATGATATTATACTCCTTTGCGTTACAAAAAAGTTGATTTACTGTTAAACATATTTTTTCAAATATACCCAGGACATTATTTATTGCTATCTTTCTTTTTTAAGTTATTGCTGACATATGACATTTAAATGTTAAGTTATTGTTGTTTATATTATGTAGATGTAGACAGGGTACCCCGTGGTGAATTTCCTTTTACAAAAAATTATTAACGAGTCATGTGATGTTTGGAAAAAAATATTGCTCAAAAATGGATTTAAAAAATGACCAAATACCAACATTTTTAAATGTAAATATTTTGAATCGTAAAATTCAAAGCTTAACATTCTTTAAATATAATTATGGTTTAAACAGATTTCTATTCTAAAATCAATTATTTTTTGAATTACTTAGGAGTCAGTAGATTAATTATGTTCTTGCACAAATATAAATCCAATAAAAATAATTTCACGATGATATGTGGATAGCATTCAAACTGGTCATTCATTAAGGTTTATGTAAATTTTTATTTTGACTGGTATCTTCTATTTAATTACAAATCTTAAACTGTATTTTTTGTGATTGATTGAAAATTAGTTTAGACAATAACTAATTGCAGCACCTTAACGGTAAAATTTCAAATTCCTTGTCAATGAAAAATTTCGCCTTGATAATTATTCGCTCCTGTATAACCATTATAAATATATTAAAATAATAACTTTCAAAGTTTGCTAGCAAAATTTTAAAGGGAATATTCGGAAAACTTAAAAGTAAATCTTAAATATGGAGAAAACTATGATACGTTTTTACGATTTTTCTTTTTCAAACTAGAAAAACAGAAACATATATCATCCGGATAATGGAGTCAAATATAAAGAATCATATGACAATTTTGTACAGTACACGCAAAAAATAAAGTTTTAGTTTGAATATAACTTTTTTAATTAAGTCATAATTAACGACCCTTCCAATTAATTACATTAAGTAACCATAAATTTCAATAACGTTAGATAATATTGTTGAAATTAAAACATTTGTTCAAAATTGGATTTTTGGTGTAATATAAAGTAATAATCAGCAAACATAAAACAATTAAGAAGAAGCGTTAATTGCACTAATAATTCTGATTTATATTAATACGTTTCCTAAATTTGTATTTGTATCATGTTATATTGGTTGTTTTTTAAGCTAAAGTTAGCCATTAAAACTTAAAAAAGTTGCAATTAATTTACGTGAAAAATTATTTCTAATTAAGCTTTGATTGATTATACTAAATGCAGTTAAAATTTATTTAGAACAATAAGTTTTCCGTTCTTTTTAAATTAATGCTGGTAACTTGAATCAAAGACTAATTAGTCTTTATAAATTGTTAGTTAGTCTTTTCCTGCTTTTTTTGGTATAAATTTTGCTAATTAGTATTGTTCATAATATTTGAATAGAATGCAAACTATGAAGCTATTATTTTTGTATTAGCTTTTTGCTTTTAGCCCGCAGTCGTAAATAATAATAGTATAATCAAAACAATGGATACAAAACCAACAGCAGTGGCGCTTGTACCGGCTATAGCATGCAGAGTGTATCGCAAGTAACAAATTACGTTTTCAATAAGTGTGTAGAGCTGCAATAAAATTTTATTACTAAATTAAACTAAATTTGGAAAAAAAAATTTGAGATTTCTTTGTGAGCTTGGGAACCTTTCAACTGACCTTTGCAGTTTTTGCTGAACTGACCCTCATAATTGTTCTTAAAATTTGGTGTAACCTTTTTAACATGCCTACCAAAAGGTTAAATTAACTTGACGTTAATTTTAGCACAATTTAGAGAATCCAATTACAATACACGTACAACGCAATATTTATTACCATATTTCGTAATAATTATTGTAAATTATAGCATATCTCTCATGGGTTGTAAACTGCATCTCTATGTATACTACATATAACAGGGTCGCAAATTATTATTATTGTACGATGAAGATTTGAAAAAATAAAAACTATTTGGAAAATCTTCGAGGCAATATTTAAGATAGGTACATGTAGATCGCATACTTTATTGCATTGCATAAAAAATCTCATATTTTGTAAATTGGATAAAATAAAAATGTGTTTTATTGCAACATCAAAGTTATTCTACTTCCAAATCGTAAAATTTTTCTAAAATTTTAGCGTTTGATAACTATAACCACTTATCACGAAAAACACGAAAGTAATTATACCGCTAAAGAGTTACAACATAATATAACTCATTATAATGAATTACCAAAGGAATCGTGGAAGTTGAACAAGATACATCTATGTATACGTAATTTCCATTACGTGATTGGATGCACGAGATAATTGCATTGCTAAAGATGGAAAGATGCAAATTAGAAACGAAGTGGCAATCAAAGATAGATTTTTGTCACAGACTTTTGATTAAAATATAAAAGTGGAAAAAAACCCTTTAAAATTTAATATATTTACAATCGGTAATGAGTTATCGGAAAACATTTTATTTTTCATAAGCTTTTGGAGACATTAAAATTCAAACAAAAATAACAAAAAAATCAATTCTCACTGCAATCGCTTTTTGATATCAGCTTACAAATAAAATTTTAGCAGAAGGGTTTCTGATTGGTCGGTTTGAAATTGTTGAACTGTGAGCTTGATAACTTTATTACACTATACTGATTTTTAAGAAAAAGAAAAGATAAAATATGTTTTTTTACATATTCTACTATTAGTAAATAGTTAATTAGATTAAATAACTTTAAATTAATAAAAGTAATTTGTATTACTATTATAAGTATATAATGTGTATATAAGTATGTAATAATGAAATATTAAACTTCGTCTACTTTTGAATAGGACAATGAAATTAGTACGAAATTGGAAACATCAATACAATAAATTAAATAAAATATGTCAGCTGAAAACTAATATTGCAAGTCGATTACTAAAAGGCAATGAATCAGCACATCGTGCAGAAATGGGTAGTTGAACTTAAACAATCAAAGGTGTGAGTAGTTCCAATTATCTTATAAGTACTTCTTAATTACAAATGGCTAAGCAATAATTGTAAAGTGGTGATTAATCGAGCTGCATCATCGGGATAGTTTCGGAAACATTGAGCTAGTTACAATGTTAAAGTAATTTGTAATATTATTGGGTAAGTGCATATTAATGTATTTGATTATATTATCTTTAACAACACCTGATATATAATGTTAACTTTGCAAATATTGTTTCAATATAATAGAAAGAAAGACGCCCAGTTCCAGTTAGTCCTAATTGGTACAAGTGACAACCCCGAGACCAATAAGACTAGTTTAAGGGTTGCTTTCGTGACATTACAAGTAAAATTATTTAATGAAACGTTTCGATGTTTGTTAAAACTTAGTCCAAAAGTAATATTTTGTGGCTAGTCTATTAATTACCGGACTTATGCAAAAAGTGACACTTTTGATCCTAAGAAAACAATATACTATTGCGAAGCATTTAGCGTCAACTATATTATGCAAATGCTGTTATTTGCAGGGTGTCAGATTGCGTTAGCATTTTAGATAGTGGGTAAAATATTCGAGCATCAGTTTAATTTTCACAACTTTTTTCACCCATTCACTGTATAAAAATGCCTTCAAGATATAAAAAACTTTAAGCAACAATTCGGCTATAATAATTCTTGCTTATGTACTCACATCTGAGTTTTATATTTATTTACTTTTACGTTCTTACATTTCAGGAAAAATTCAGTTTAATATATTTTGCGATATGAGACGGAAACAGCTCTATCTGTGTTCAATCTTAGCCTGACTTTTTCATCAGATTGAGAAATCTGTCTAGGTTGTTATGGGTTAATTTAGGTTGTAAAATGTTCAATTTGGTACATTCACAATTTATTTGGAAATAAATTCAAAACTTTTTCCTTCGACTTCATGTTATAAAGTTATACTTAACTTTTTGTAAAATAAAAGAGGTACAGAATTTCTGTAAAAATCAATTAATAAATTTTTTATTTCATACAAATCACCATTAATTCCACACCATTGGTTGGATATGAACAACCAGAATTTTCGACGTTAAAGCTGCGGACGAAGCGGACGGCGTCAAATTTGTGGCTTATTAACCCATTAAGCAGCAAATAAACCGCTAATTGTTGTAATTGCGAACAAATGTTTTGATAATTAACTTTTTTCGACAAATAAGTCATTCTAACATTACTTTCTGTAAATTTTTTATCTGGATAAAATTTTTGAACAAATCAAAGTGACAAGGAAGACCTAAAACATCTAACCGTTTCTTTAGTAATTGAGTTCTTTAGAATTGTAAAACTTTAGAAACTAAATAATATACTGCGGCCTTGCAAGTCCTGCAACCAACTTTACACAAAGTTCTTATAGCTTTCTTGGCCTTCTGAAACCTACAACGCTTACAAAACTTCTAACAATACTTCAATTTACAAGAACTTTTTGCAAAAAATTTAATATCCAAAATGCTCAACGTCATGTCTTTAATATAAATTTTTTAATTCACTCTAGGAGTATATCTAAAATATTAAACATTTTATTAAAAATTTTTCTGTCAGTTATACGCTTGCGCGCCACGTGTTAGATAAAATGCAATTTCTAAACCAAGAGATTATAAAATTTTCACTATTTATTTCTTTTTAACACCTGTGGCTGAGGGTTGATTTTTTTAAGACCCCTGTGGCTGGGAGTCTCAAAGTGCATCAACTACTGGGTTATTAGCACTTCACCACAGCCTTTGCAGATGTCCACTGGAAAGCCGACCTAAGAAATTCTGCGAGGTCCGCGATTTGAACCCAGAATTTCCGCTCCGCAACTCAACCAGCGGTCACATCACTCCACGACTGTGGATTTCACTATTTATGACCATACAAAATTTAACTTAAAACAAACACCACCAAAATCTTTTGTAATTCTGAACCTGCAGTTCAGAGTGCCAAATATTGGTTGGTTCTTTTATTTCAATTTGAATTACATGTCTTATCTTTCAAAGAGGAATAAGAACTGCAACTGTAATCATCTAAAACTCTTGTTTTTGTGTTTCATTCAAGAGATCCTCACTTCCATTATGTATTACATATTTTATAGTCAAACTGTAAAAGCTTCCGAATTGCAATTTTCTGGTGCAGATCTATTTCTAAATGTTTACGATAAATAGTTTATCAGTAAATATCACACAATGCCTTGATATTTCGTAGAACATAGACACTGTAAATGTCTTTCCATTTACGAATTTATTGTAAAATATTCACAAAACTTTTTATTTTAACGCGGTTAACACGGCAGGCTTCATTATTTCAACACATTGTCTCGTTTGCATTTGAATAACACGAAAAGTGTTACAAATTAAAACTCATGCTAAAATATAATGCATAACTTACCAAACAGGACAAAACTTTAACAAAGCAAAACCGTTAAAATATTTATTAATTACAACACCTAAACACACTACAGTTCCACTACTAATCTGCTAGATCATTCTCTACTGGCCACAACAAAATGTGCGCATTCCATTTTGTGATTGCATGCTTACAGTAACTGTTAAACGCAAGTTAAACGGTAAAACATGCTTTCACGACACATTAAATTGTTTAATTAAATTAAGTATTTGGCTTAAATGCGTTAATTTTACCACAGTTCAGTACTAAAACAGGAAAATTAGCATATTCAAAAGTGTTTTGCTAGAACCGCTTAAGTGTTAGGGCTCTAAGAGTGTAAGCTCCTTAATCGATAAAGCTCAATATTTACAGAGCCTAACATTAATTCTAATGCATTGTTTAATAATTAGAACCTCCATGTACATAATGAAGATACTGTCATATTATGCATGTTTTGAAGGCTGCAAAAGGTACTTTATTTTGGTAGAACGCTTATCTCGAATGTTAGAGACGGTTTACTTTTATATTTGACTAAAAACCATTTTATTTCAAAGCCAAACAAAGCATAAGACATTATTTATAGTAAAAGATGAATTACTAATGGCTTGGATGTCTCGCAAAGCTATCGAGGTGTGTACCACCACTGTACAACTAATTTGCAACCGATTAACAACTGACTACTATTCGTAATTAAGAGGTATTTATATGATACTTTAATCTGCTTACGCCTTTGTAGGCTGAGTTCAACTATGATTTCTGCACAATGTGCTGATTTATTTCCTTTTAGCAATTGACTTGCAATAATAGTTTTTAGCTGATATATTTTATTCAATTAATTTTTATCAAGTTTACACTTGATATTTTAATATCTTTGATCTGCCTTGGCCATTGTCCTATTTTCCAAAGTGGCTACTTAATATTTTGAAAATTTGTCCGATTACATGTATTTTTCTGATTACCAAAAACTTCTTTTTTTCTCTGTTTGTATCTTAATATCAAAACTTAAACCATCGGTAAGTTGAGATGCTAAAAACTTTTGGATTTGAAACTCCGTCTTTCTCACATCTTCTGTGTTGTTTATCTACTACTATCTCTTATTTCAATACTCTTAAATGTATAATTCTATCAGAAAAATGCCTATAAAATTAAATAATTTTTCTTTCCCCAATTGAAATTGCAATATTTTTTTTTCTTTTTTCTTTTACATTTTGCAATATTTTCTAAAAGTATAATGTAGCTGCGTTACTAAAAATATCTATTTGTTTCAAACTTTGTGGTAGTGTAATTGTATAGTGGCAAATTATTGCTGCTTTGCTACGGAATATCAAGCAACAAGTGGCAGAAGAATAAGCAATCATCGGATGTTGACCAGAAAAATTTTCATAAAAATACGAAAAGTGTCACTTTACTCCAATATACTGGTAGTAAAGCAGCACATCCCAAAATAAAGAAAAAAATATACGACTTTTAGGCTGCTCAGCTTGAGATTTGATATTTCTGAATGTATCCTTCATTTTAATGAACCTGACTTCGTTATTCAAAATGAGTAATGCAAATAGTCATAATCTGCAATACAGCAAGGAGTAAACCTATAATTATTTTACAAGTTTTTTTTTTCTTAATTTAACGACCAGTGAGAACAATTATTTGGTTTCATGAAAAGTATATAATCTAACATTGTATAGTATTAACAACAACAAAAGTAAACTTTATTGTATTTTGAGGCTTTAATGTAACGAAAACATTATAGAAGCATTTGTTTTGTGCTTTTTATATTATTTAATAGTTTAGGTTTATCCAACCAAAATGAAATAAATACGGTCGATTGAATCTTTCATTTTGGGAAATATAACTGTTGGGGTTCGTTAAACATTTTACGTTATAACCTGCCATTAGTAGGTACCTATTACTAAAAAATATTTATTTTGTTTTACTTTCAGGTTAGAATTTTTTAAACCGTACAAATAAAGATGTTGGAGAGACTGTGTAATTCAAGTTCTAATCAGTCTTTTCCCATCACGTCGTAACTTGGGTGTTCGATTTTATAGTAAAGTAAGAAAGTAACGAATAGTATAGAGCAGTGGTCTTTAACCTTCAGCGGCTTTTGGAACGCTTTAGCTGATGATATTGTTCTACTAAAACCCTACTATTGGAAAACGCTTTATAGAGAAGTAAAAAATTTTTTACAGAATAAAATTTTTTTTATGCTTACAATACCGAAATTCTAAAAAACAGGATACTGAATACAGGCTACGGTTACAATCTTTTACCCTGAATCTTGCGTCATAAGTGAGGATGAGTGATTGATTAATCATATTACCAAATATAAAGTTTCACTTTGTTAACGTAAAATTGAAGTTTCCTGGCAAGAACTAAAGGTTGCTCAAGACGAATCCCCAAGCTAGAAGATTGGAAGATAGAAGAACTTAATATTATCCTTAGATCACTAATCGTTCGTAAAAAAGACAAATCTACTTTTAAAAATTTATTATCTATGCATATTCCCGAACCGTCCTCACCTCGTCCCGCTCAGTCCCGCTGAATTCAGCAAATTAGTGACCTTCGTGAAAGTATTGTTATTGCACGTCAATCCAATTCGGAGAATCAGCAAAATATTCGAATTTTATCCTTATCAAAAGTGCAGGTTGATAAAGATCTCATGTTGCTACTGTGACACAATTATCCATAGAAAGCACACAATTTAAAGCTGTTATAAGTGCAAAAAATAAGGTTTTTTAATTATCTAGTGGCGTTTCATTAACTTTAATAAATATTTAAAACTATGAATAAAAAAAATATTTAAGTTTGTTTTTTGCTCGTAATTAACACGAATGTTTAGTGATAGTGAAACTCAAAAATAAAATTAGCGATTTAGGGTTATATTAACTTTCTGGATGCCACATAAACTTTATTATAAGTTTAGCGGAACTCAGGTTGAATACCACTGGTGTTAAGTCAACAACAAAACAACAATAAAAGTAAAGATAAACAATAAAAAGAAAGTAAATTGCAAAAATTTAGACGTCGGTTTCACATCCTGAAGTAAATTTAAATGATTAATTTAAGCAGAATAAAAAATTTGGTTTCATAAAAAATGCAGAAAAAGACGATAAACTAAGACAATATGAAATGACAAAAGGAATGGCATAAATAAAATTGGAACAAAATAACTACGTTAGAATAAAGGAAACTAACATTAAATTGAGAAATGTGTCAAACACACTCGTCGAGATGAAATTTTTTATCCCAAAAATATTTAAGTAAAATAGGAAAGGTTACGAAAAGAGGCTACATGTTTTTAAAAGTTTAACAGTAAGAAGTACAGGTCACTCAAAATTATAACTTTTTGTTAAGTTTTCATTTATGATAAATGAAGTTTGCTCTAAGTTGTACAAAATTTTTGGCTTTAATCATAAAATTATTGTTAAAATTTCTATGAAAGTTTGAGCGTCTATGAAATAATTAAAAAATTAAACTAGTAGTTTAGAAATTTTGTTTCTTTTTTAAAATTGGTGCTTGAGCTTTGGATTATTTACAATTCAGTGAAAGTTAATCCATAAATTCACCATCGCTGTGCTCGCAAAGATCCAGCTTAATATCGATTCGCATAATATTACTTTCTACAGCTTGTTTTAGGTTATTGAATCACAACAAACTTTTGAATACTAATTTTGTGATGTAATAAAATAACTTTATGGATTTTATATTGAAATTAAACGTTTCGGAGATTTAATTTTACTGTGAATATGAGCTTAACGTTAAATTGGGCTAGCAAAACGTAAACAAAATTTTTTTAACTTATCTTAAACCAGATTTATCTAATTAAAACTATAAGCCTGTTTTGTTTTTCTCTGCGATTCTTTACCCATAGCTTCCCGAAACCAGTCTTTATATCATAAAGCTATTTTTTTAAGTCATTGTATGGTTTGTTTTTAATAGTTTTGGGCACCAGCGCAGATTTTTATGTTCATCCTCAATTTTCATACCACATTATTAATTACTCATGTTACTAAGTTTACAGCTTCTTTACATTGCAATTCAGACAATTGTTCATGATTTAACTATGGTAACATGCCAATCTTCATAATAAAATTTGAAAAGTTGGCAATATTTAGATTCGGTATTGTTAACTGGGTTCCGAAGTTATAGTATTATAGTTATTAAAAAAAACTAAAGAGAAAATGACCGATTTTAGTTTAGTTAGATTTTCTCTGATTATTGCATTCTGTTGACGGTACGTGCCTTCGACGTAACTTGCTAAAAAAAATTTATCAGCATTATGGGCTGTCATACGCCTACTTCCTTAAGAAAAAGCTGAAATTTTTGCTAATATGCTTATAAATTCCATGTCGGACCGTGACGTCAACCACATCAAATTAGTTAGTCGTCTTGTAAACGTCAAACTGTTTAAAACTGATGCGACCTACATACGCTTTACCACCGTCTCCCAGAAAAACCGTTTGAATTCAGCTCTGAGCACACGACCACTTACCAAATCCTACAGGTGGTCAAGGTAATCATAAACTCCTTATTTAAAAAGCACATAACCATGGCAGTTTTCCTAGACATTGCAAACGCTTTTGATAAATTGTGGCTTTACGGTCTCCTCTACAAGCTCCTGTTAGCTGAAATTAAGCTCTAACTTGCCCTCCCATTAGTCTCGTATGTTCTAAACCGCACATTCTGCTTAAAGATAGAAAAAATGAAGTCTACCCCCAGAACAGCCACCGCTAGGATCCCACAAGGATTCCTCTTTTTCACACTCTATTCAACATTTTCACTTATGATGTTTCAAATCTGGTCAGAGCTCCTCTTGCCATTTATGCAAACGACTTTAGCGATTCTTGTCTAGTCTAAAAACATTTATATAATCCTGTGCCTTTTTGGCTCAGCTCTAGCGCTCTGAGAGTTTTGGTACAAGAAATGGCAAATCTGGGTAAATGCCAATAAGAGCTCTGCAATTAGTTTTGGTAGAGCCCGCCACTTGACTGAATTTCTTCATACTTTTGGAAAAGAAATTCTTTGGGAAAGCTTTGCCAACTACTTTGAAGTCACCATAAATCTTATCCTGGGTAAAACATATCAGTAAACTGACAAGCCAAGTCCAAGCTTTTCAAAGAGCCCTCTGCTCCCTGTTAGGATCATTTAGTAAAATGTTCACAAAAAACAACACTCAAATGAACAATCCTAAAACGATCAAACAACTCACCGTTTTTTCATTAAAACCATTCCAAAATTACCACGCACAAAAAAGACTCCATCGCATCAGCAGATACCACCCACATAATTTTTTAAAGACATCAAAAATCTACTTTTAATAGTTGTAACTTTCCATTTATAAGTTACTTTGTAATCTTTTTCGGCAAGTAAAATAAAACAACAATTGTGGCAGTGCACGGTTAGTCCCAGCAGTAGAAGAGAAGCAAGACACTGGCTCGATGCCACCAAACGGATCCAAAATCCCCTAAAATTCCTATAGTTGGTCTGAAAATAGATAAAAGCCTAATTATTTTTTCCCTGCAATAACAGTAAAATTTTTACTATTTCCAATACCATCAAACTCATTCTGGAAAATTTTCCTGAAGCAAACACTTTCAATGTTGCTTTTCTTCGGTTTTTATTTTTATACTTCAATTCTAATTTATTACAAGAGACGGTCATTTGCCTTGTAGGTAACGCGATCAACTGCGACTGCGAGATACCGGGTTCAAATCCGGAGAAGGGCAACTTTCTTATGACTCGTCTCCATGCTTCGGAAGGCACGTTAAGCCGGTGGTCCTCCTGGGTTAATAAATTGCCATCATTAACATAAAAACCAGGATTACAGGCTCGTCTGGAGGCCAGTCTAGCAAACTACCTATCGGACGAAAAAAGCGGACTGCGAAGGAAACGACGAAGATGTTTGAAATAAACAGATCAACAGATCTAAAGTAAAGTTAAAGAAAAAGAAAAAATTCTAATTTAAAATTTTAAAATAGAAATCGAATAGCATTTAAATTATCTGCCACTTTACCAATCTTTCCTTCTTATCATCTTTTAATCAATTGCTTTCTCAGCATTTCACGTAATAATTTTTGCGATAAGTACAACACCCGTCGGTTAAAATGAGATTTTAAAATTGTTTACAATTTGCTGTTTTACCAGTACAAATTGCATTTTGACGTTTTATACTACCCACTCTTGCTAATTTTATTTAAATTTTATTACTCAGTTAAGTGAACGTTTTGTGTCGAGATTTTGTAAACGAACAATATTATAAGACGGAAAAGTTTTAAAATAAAATAAAGGTTAATGTGATAAAACTCAATTTTTGTTGATTAAATATGATGTTAATGTTGAATTTAAAATTGAAAATATTTTTACCATCTGAATTGATATTATTCTAACACAATCAAAATATGCACTTTGCTGAAACGTAAGTCCTAGGCAGAACACTTTCTCTACTTACTGCTGTAAGCCATACCGTCATGTGAATTCAAGCTCGGCGATAATACAATGAAGCTTATGATCCATGCTTTGAAACTGAAAACTGTAGAAGTGCTCTGCTTATAATCTCACTTTTGACGCTTGAGTTCTGTGTGTGAAAGAAGTATCTGTCTTTTATAAATCATCTATAACTAACTCAAGTGCACACATTGTGTATGTTTGAATAATAAAAATAAAAATTTTAAAATAAAAAGAAAGATAAAATTTTGTATGAAACATGTTATGAAATGTATTTTTAGTCATAGTTTTACTCGAAATAAAAAATTCATACTTAAATGGGTAAAACTTGCTATTTTATAACTAGTTACATAAAAATTGTTAACTAACCAACGGTTAATTTTAATTTTAATTACCAGTTTTAACTAAATGAAAGTTAAAATGGTAGTTTTTCTACAAATATACTTTTATTTTTAAATTTGATGGACTACCCTTAAAAAAAATTTTTTTCTTATTAAAAAAAAATTTGGATTAACTATTTTATAATGTGTAAGTGCTTCTCCCACCTTCTCCATCACAAAAAAACTAAGTAATGGAATTAATTCAAAAATAATTACCTTACACTATATTGTACATTATTCTGAGCAAACATCAGCAGTCCTATGATGTAATCGCTGGTTGAGCTATTTACCAGATGCAAATGCAGTTATTTGCTCAAGCTTAACGTTAAAGCGATCTAAACAAGCTCGGTTTTAAATGTACGTACGTGTGTATACACGTATTTAGTCAGTTTGACCTGAAACAAATCAATTATCCTGATTGCTCAAACTAAGGTCAAACTGCGCATAGTTTGAGCTAAGGTTTATTACAATCAATTTTAAGATTGACCTAACTTCCTAGCCCACTTTTTTAGTTTGAAAACTCGGTTTAGTTTTTAACTCTGGTCGATCTATACCATTAGGTCGGCTTTAACAACCCTTGGTCTACCTGAATGTGCACAAAAAAAGACTAACTAGTTTGAGCCAAGTTAAGTCGACCTAACAGCTTTTTTGACGATTATATGCATGAAATGCTAAAATTTACTGGAAAGGTAGAATTTTGAAATCGATAATAATATATTATTTAAATGTTTGATTTTTGTCGTACTATAATCATCCTAGTGTAAACTAAACGGATCATGTAATCCTATCCTATATATATATGGAAGATTACAGTGATATATTACGACAATCTAGACAATGAGGATAGTAGTTCACAAGCAATCTGCTCATATAAAATTCCTACTAGGTTTATCAATATCTTAGAAGGTTTACTGTTCAGCATAAACGCTATTATGTTAATAAGATTAGTGATGTAAGACATAGCCGAGAGTACATGTATTACAACAATTTATAATGTACATATCAGGGTTTAATTTTAAGATTATTCGATGCTTCTATTACCTAAAAGCTTTATTACATACTGCTATATCAATTTTCATTGAAAAATTGCGTATTGAGAATTTATTAGCTTGCGATTTTATACCTACTTAATAAAAATTTCAAATTACCATAATTATAATTTATAAGTTCCAATTCGAAGCAAAAAACAATTTTCTTAAAAAAAGATTAAATTTCCTCTTGAATAAAAAATCTGTAATGGTTATAAGTAGAACTAGTCACAACGATATGGTAGCTCAAAAGCCCATCGTCATAGTGCAAAATTGGTGACCTCGATAGAACATTCAACAGCTTCCATCTTATAGCTCCTTCTTTTAATTATCAAAAATAACTAAGCCATACAAGTCAGCTACTACTCGAGTATGAGTAACAACTTACAATTGTAATATTGCAGCTTACTTTCAAATTTCCCACTTCAAATTTTGTCAAAAACGACCACTTGTATTTTAATTGGTCATTTAACCCTTAGTAATGTAAAGCCTTTAGTACCTACTCTTAATACAAAATAATATTTAAAATTGATAGTGATTATCCTTTAACGACAATCCTTTAATAAAAGTTAATAAAATTATACAAATCTTTAACGAAAACACCTAGTAAAATTTTGATTGAAACTGTAAATCTTGTAGTGATTGTTCGAGAGATTTGCTTCTGCTTTGTAGGATTTACGACTGATATCCTAACGAGTGTTCGCGTTTGAGATCGTTTGAATTATAAGGCTGTCTTCGAAGTTTATATGGTTAAATTTTTATGACAGTCTATTTTATAGGAATATGTGCATGTTAGGTTTTATACTTTATACTCTTTATAGGATATCGTTTATAAAAAAATTGGAATTTAGTAAATGTAAATGCGGCAGTGGACTACATTTCCAGAATTTGAAACTACGCCATCATTTTAAATTTTTAACTTATGCGTTTCACTGCAGCGGTATAAATTTAAGTTTTACAAGAGACTTTTAAGATAATTTAAAAAAAAGGAAAAATTTATAACTTTTAATTCTGTTTTAAATTACAGATATGGCGCAGATTCTTGAAGAGTTCATCTGCACCTTGAAAAGGTATTTACTAATTTATTTTAATTTTTAACTAAGTCTGCTGTAATAATAATTAATATACAAGAACTTTAGAAAACAAAGCTTCTATTAGGACTGAAATATTGTTAAATAAGCAGAATTTTGGAGTATGATCTAGAAACCATGTTAAATTATTGTATGTTCCACTTGCTGAGTTGCATGTAGGCAAAAGACATTTTAATTTGAATTTTTAACGACTATTTCACTTGGTAGTGATTAAAGTTTTTAATATACTCGTTTTTAAATTACTAGCTTGCAAAACTTAATTTTCTTGTTGAGTTCTGACAAAAGCATTAGTAAATGCTGAAATATTTTAATTTCATCTTAAATTAAAATGAAAAGTGCACCATTTCGTTGAATAGTTTTCTACTTATAACTTTATAATATGCCAGGACTTGCAATCTTAATCAAAGATGTAGACAAAATTAAAAATGAAAGGCGTGTAATGGAAGAAATATGCTAGCGACATATATAATCAAATAAGAATTTACCGATAATCTTACCGACAAAGATTTTGCTTGATCAAAATAAAAGACTTGTGCTGTAGTTAAGTTAGAATTCAAAATATATTTAAAATAATTAGAGTAAACCAAAATAAAAAACGAGAAATTTGAATTTAAATACATAAAATACCTGCAATCTTAAAATATGTTATGGTAGTTTCCCGCAAAGTTACATTTATCCACCTGTAAAGAGCGTCAAAGTTGCCAGCTAAACAAAGCAAGAAGTAAATGCCGATGTTTGTCTTTACGAGCTTAAAATGAATATAATCGGGATAAAAAAGATAAGGACGTCAGAGTATATTTTCAAGGTAACTAAATTTTATATACACGGTAATGAAGACGTCATCATTAAATGTAGATCAAAAATTTGCACACATAAATCTGTAACTAAATATTCATATAAAAAAAACTTCAAAACTAATAAACAAACATATAGTTTCAGTAACTGCTGCTACAAACTTGCAGTAACAAAACCAAAAGTCTTGTTATGCAATTCATCCCAAAATGGTTAAAACCCTTAAAAGTAAATCCTAATTGAAAGATTAATAAGTCGGCAACAAAAATTATTACCATTACTTAAATTACAATCCGTATAGGAGTAATTACGAATTTGGCGTAAAATGGTTTCTTTCCACAAGCAAACAGCAAAGGGTACTTATACGGTATATTAACCAAAGTTGAATATAACGCAACGCTAAAAGCACTTTAACATTAGAGATTGGTAATCTGGTACGATATCTGGAATCTGGTACTTCAAAATATATTTGATACACAACACTTTACACAAAATGTACTGCTCAAGGCCGCTATGAAAGTGATTGATACTTACGTAAACGTCAAAGACTCGTTCTTTACTCCTTTACCAGTGTGACTCAGTCAAACATAAACTGCCAAAAAACCTGGATACGGTGGTCTGTATCGTGTTGAATAAAATTGACATGATGGATTTGAAATAATGATTCTCAGGATAATGAATGTTTTACGATAAAAATTGCTGTCTGTAAAATAATCCGCTTATGGTTGTTCTGAGTAACTTTGCGTAACTGCGTAACTTAACTACTCGATGTAAAATGAGAAGCAACAAAACTTAAAAGAAGCAGCATTCCAAATTCATGACAACTCTAAGGAAACGATAAAAAACTATTATTATTACCAAAGAGTTGATCAAAATAAGGTGCTCCTTGGTACAAGATACTTCAGCATAACATGGTGTGGTTCCAACTTCAATTTACTGGATCTTGAACTGAATAATTTTAAAAAACTTAACTCAACTAAATTTTATATACACGGTAATGA
Source organism: Rhagonycha fulva (assembly GCA_905340355.1). Lineage (NCBI taxonomy): Eukaryota > Metazoa > Arthropoda > Insecta > Coleoptera > Cantharidae > Rhagonycha > Rhagonycha fulva. The sequence continues at coordinate 11,943,654 of HG996559.1, forward strand.
AGACGTCATCATTAAACTAAAATTAAACTTTACATGAATTTAATTGACTTCACAGTAATCTTTCTAACGAGGTCACTAGATGAGTCAATAAAAACTAACTCAGGAGTGTTCACTTAAATAGCGCGTTCAAGAGATGGTCTTGATACTACAACGTTAACGATACTGATTTTAAAAGTGCATAAAATTACATCGGCAAACTAAATCCCTTCCACTTAAGTGGGACATTAAACAAAGAGCGGGACTGCATTTTAGATAAAGCCAGACAAAACATTTCACTAAACAAAGAAATTCTCTGCAAAATAAAAGTGTAAAATTTGTTAAGTCTTGCGTTGACTTTAACACCTCATGTCTAGAAAAACAAAAAGGGCTATTGTTTGATAATCACATTGCGGTCGAGACTAAAATAATTTATTCGAGACCGACATTTGCTTTTAACTAATTTTCAACTTGTAACCTTTTGAAAATTAAATAAAACAAATTTAACTTACATGAAAATAAATATGATAAAATGCTATGAAAACGATTGAAAATTTTACTAAAACAGAATAAAACTCTTAAAATTTGATAAATTGAAAACAAAGAATATCACAAGCGGTTACCAAAATTGTAAAAATTTTTGTAAACGGTAAAGTATAATAACAGTATAAATAATTGATATACTACTGTAAATTTCAATAAAATTAAAGACTGAAAGTAATTAATGTACTGTAACCGTAAATCCAAAAATCATTATAAATTAGGCAATTGGCGATTCAATTACACCAATTTGGATATTTTTCTACCACTTTATCTCACACCTAGTAAAAGAAAAAATTGTATTTTGTAAATTGTATTGTACGGAACTAACTTACTTCGAAGACTCAAAATTTAAAATACCCATAACTTGGCAAAAAAATGAACTTAGCCCCTCCCTCCCTAAGTATTTCGGGAATCACTCTGCCACAGTCAAAGCTCAAACAAAAACTTTAAAAAATCATTAAGGCTTAAACGTTTAAAAGAAATTTGTTTAATTGAATTGAAAAGAGCCCATCAGCGACATGTGCTTTTTAGGCTTTAAAGTTGATTATTTACAACCTCCAAATAAATGGAAGTATTAAAACCAAATTAGTAACCATAGTAAAACCAATAATTCGAGTTAAATTGGGTTTCTTTAAATTTACAATTCTTTTGATATAAGTTTTGTTCAAATGAAAATCAAAAACTAATTTTGTTTTTCTTTTGTACTGTAAAAAGAAGTTAGAACTTATAACAAAGAAACATCGAATATACCAATAAGCTTTACAAAATATTTTCCTGAAATGTTAATTGCAAAAACTGAACTTATCTTCCATGCAACCTAATTAACCAAACTTTAGAATGTTGAAATTTTAATTAAGATTGCACAACATACAAAAGTTTAATTAAATTAACCCGAAGTATCTTAGATTTCCATAGCAGAAATTTTTGTTACATAAAATTTTTTTAGAAGTTTTGAATATGCCTATTATCGTATTGAAAAGAAAATTCGTTATCATCACTTATTTCTTCATGAAAGGCAATTCATCTCAGTAGTGAAGTGTAACGAAAATTATAAAACCCAAAGTGCGCTAAATTTTACCAAAGTTTTTATTTAAATAAAAAGCAGAACGTTTTTAGGGTATAAAATGGATTGTACAAATAAGACATACATTAAAGACAAGTTGGCACACTGCCAACAATAAAACGTAGAAATCACTTAATGTAATATGAAATAAATAAAAGAACAGCTCTGAAATTTCTGTTAACAAAAAGAAAATTTTCAAAACATAAGAAGGGTTAAATAAACATTGGGTATTCATAATTTATTGCAATCGCCCTTATTTGTCGATTGGTAAGAAATTTATAAACGATATTAAAATAATTTAAGATCGCATTTCGTTTGATTTAGTTTTATTGCTAGCAAACTTCTTTTTTTAATACTATGCGTTCCAAAGTAGAACGGAAAGAAAAGACGTCGCGTGTAAAAAATTGTTTATAAGTTTCTTTTCCTAAATGTAATGTACTTAAGTACATAATTCAAAAAAAATTACAATTAATTTAAGTGGAAGATGGAACTATTTCAATTTACCTTCAAAAATAACAGAAAAACCTAAAGGGATCTATTAAATTTTAACTTAATCAAATAATATCCATTGAAATAAAGTGTTAGTTGACTCTGAGCTTGACGTCGGGAAAGATTTACTTAGTCGAGGGAAAGCTTAGTGAAAGAAAACAATAAAAGTTTTAGGAAATTTCTGAGCTGGTTAAACTGTCAAACCGAAATTAATTTTCCAAAAGAACTTTCATTAATATAAACAAACAAGTAAAAACTACTTAGGTATAAAGTACAAAAGTTAATAACAATAAATTAATATTTTAAATTGGACTCACGTATTACCGTAAGTTTTAAACGAATTTTTTTTTTTTGATAAAGTTTGTTTTGAAAAATTTAATATTTTTATTTATTTGGTTTAAGTTTTAAATATTAAGCTTTATAATGTTCTTCTAAGATTGTAAATAGAAGCTAAAAGTTGCAACTTGCGATCAGACAAAGAGACAAAGCTTGGTACTTGGTTTGCTTTTTGCAACAAGTTGCAGTTTATTTTTCTTTTGCAATGTTTACAGCACAAAGTTACTTACACAGTGGACTCTGGTTACCGTTTACAAAAACCAACAAAAATTCTAATAAACTTTTTAAAAGTTAAATAAATTATTCTTATTAAAACTAAATTACTTTTAAAGTTAGCTATGTAGCTCAGCGGAAAAAGAGCACTTTTAATTGTTTTTTGTTAGTTCTGATTACTTGTTCAAATAAAACATCTATTCTAAAATAAACAAATACAAATTTAGCGTGCAAAACTTTTTATAACTATTTATATTTATATATAAAACTTATTGCGTCGTACAAAATTAAAATTCTTTCTTGGACATCTACCTACGGTCTCACAGATAAAATGACTAATTTAATAATTCAAGATTTGCATATTAAATATTTACCAAAAATTTAAACAATGTGCAAAAATTTGGTACTGCATACCTGTAAATCACTAAAAGCCTTTTGCTGCATCCAAAATCATTTATTAAGTTGGTTGTTTGAAGTTCTAGCACTTCAACCTCTGTCTTCCTGGCTCAAATTTTAACAGTGTGTTGTGTTTTTAATCTTTTGACAGTTATGTTGTTAATACACTTTATTTCAGATTTTCCATTTGTTGAGGTGGATAACAATATAATTAAACAATAAACATTACAAGATTAACTAACTATTGCCCATTTGTTGACCTGTTTTCTTAGTAGCCATCAGTGACCTGCAGCATTCTGTATTCTTTTGGGACTACAAATACCTTGATTATTAGATGTACTACAATAAATTATTAAATCAATAGTGTAGCTGAAGAAAAGCAGAGGATTACTCCTAAAAAGATGGAATAATACGAACAATATTATTTCTACAACGTTTGAATTTCCATAAAATAAATTTCTTGTATCAAAGCATTTGACATTGAAGTTAACCTCGGACGTCAATAGCAATAATGCAATTTTAAAAATGAGTACAGAGTGTTGCAAAATATCTGTGGTATTTTAAATTAATTATTATTTCAAATATAAGTAAATGTTACAAAAATTTAAAAACGGTGCTATGGTGCAATATCTCCCATTTTCAATTTGAAATATGAGTACTATGCCGTTTTATCTTATTTGACTTAAGAGCAAAAAAGTTTTCTGCTAAAATCGGCTTAACGTCTGCTATGTTGATTAATTAATTAGTCAGTGGTTAGTATGCTAGCTTCTTGTATCAAGATTCACAAGTTTAACTTACGTGACATATCGTAACTATCACTCATTAAAATTTTATACATGCTGTTCTCTGGTAGCATTACAAAATGGCTTAAATATTTAATTATTTACATTTACTTTCGAAACTAAGTCTCAGAAGACGGTAAACTGTTAAGAAACTGTACACATTGCATCAGTAGACGTGATTATAAATTACACAAATAAAGCAACAATTTTCACTAAAAATAAAAACAGCTTAATCTTGTTAATCCATGCATGCGCGTCATTCTCATTATAGTAGTATGGTAGATATAATATTATTGTTTCCGTAAACCGCTTGTAGCCAAAGTCTAATTAGCTCTAAAGTCGCAATAAAAAGTGCTAAATACAATTTGTTTCTATTTGTATTGGCTTTTCACACATTTTATAGAAATGATCTTATTAAATTACGGACCCCGAAAAAACGTAAATTAAAAAAACTTTAATTTATATTGCCGCACGATTTCATTACAAATTAACAATACAATTCAATGCCATGCAATTTAACACATTTCCTAAGAACAAAAGGTAACATTTTCGTTGTTCACAATATTCATTTTTGTTTATTAAATTTTATAAAACCCTGTAATTAATTTCATCTTGATTTTCACAGGTAGCAGAAATTTACAGATTTGTTAAGTTCTATTGTCCAGTTTTGTGAAAACCTCAACAATTCAGAGACATACTCAGTGGTTTCCTCTCCGTAACTTATGTATTTTCCATCTTCATTTATGCCCATTTTTGGGTTGCAGGTAGCTATCGAGGTCCCGTTAAAACAAATTTTACGATTGAAATCTCGATGAATTCTGAAAGAGTATATTTTAAATAAGAGAATAAAGGAAGACGCAATGCCCTAAGTGCACCTGTTTTTTCGAAAATCGAATTTAAAAACTTTGATTTTCACAGTAAATTTTCAGCAAAGTCGCTCGGGATTGGTGAATCAATTCATTCTATTGACAGTCCGTGCACTTTCAACTGGTCTTAGCTTTGCGCAGAGCGGGGATAACCGGAGCGACACTTGCATTGGGATGCAGCAACAGTGCACTCAGAACGAAAATCATGGTTTTCAATACTAAACGTGCAGGAAAAATGGCTTAAAGCGCCCGAGCGCAGCGAGGGTTGCTTTAAGTCGATTTTTCTTTGCACAACTACCCTGCGTTAAAAATCCACTCTCACGAGTTTCACCCCTCAAAGATCTACCATTTCCTTAATCCACGGGCTTAGGGATATTTTTAAATTAGTTGTCGTTTTCATCAAAATGGCCCGGAGCGCCCGAAGAGTGCGTAGGGTCAATTTTGATTAAAACCACCATAGCAAGAGTAGGATCCACGCAAAAAAGTAACTACCGTTCGTTAAATTTAAGTAACCTTTTTCTGAAGTAATTTTGGTTTTAAAAATATGTCAAGTGCAACACTATTATGCATAACTGCACGCGTACCGACAACAGAATGCATTGATTCACCAATCATGTGCGATTTACCTTCAAATTTGCAGTGAAAATCGAGCTTTTTTAAATTCGATTTTTGAAAAAACTGGTGCATTTAAGGCATTGCGTCTCCCTTAATTCTTTTATTTAAAATATATTCTTTCAGAAAAGTTCGAGGTTTCAATCGTAAAATTTGTATTTTCGGGACGCTAGTAGCTACCTTGCCCCCCATTTTGTTTTGTTCAGTAGGTATACCAGGCAATGCATTTTACTACAAAAATAAAATATTTTTATAAATTAAAATCGTGTTCCGTGCTAAACTGAATATTCAGTGGGATAAATAATTTTATCCCGTTCCACGTGGAAAGAAATTTTTAATTCCAGAATTCATCTCTAACTTGAATTGCAAGATTGAAATGTGATAAAATTCGAATTCTTCAAGTTTTTTTGAACTTTTGTTGATAGTGTATGCCACTGATTTGTTTTTACACTGCCAGTGACAGTTTCAAAAATTTCTATTTTATTTAAACCTTCATTTAATTTAGAACTCTACGTCCGTAAGGTAATCCAGATGTAATTTATTAATCTATTGGATTTAATTAAATTTTCTAGTTACAATAATTTCACTTTTCATAATTTTTAAGTGTTTTTTAAATTCTACAATAATTTTACCATATTTTTTAAATCTCCCTTTTTGCTCCTCCCCCCCTATTTACAATTTTTTTACATTTTTACATATTTTTTGGTTTCTATCTTGTCAGAAAAGTTTAATACCGTTTTTTAAAGTGTTTCTAAATAGAATTTCTTGTATGTTGTTCTTTACTTATAGTTAAAATTATAATATTTTAACTTTTAATTAATTTTTTAGAGCTGGTACGCACTAGAAAGCCATCAGGTAGTTTTATTAAAAAATATACTTAGGTGGTTTGCTGTTAGTCATATACAACTTTTTGTAAGCACTTGAATATTTCCTAAACTAACATCAACAGAAAATATAAAATAACAAAAATAGGGTTGAAAAGATATTTATATTTGCAAGCACCAGATTTCACATAAATTATTTGTTACAAAAAATAGCTCTGAAAAAACTCACAAGTAAAAATAAATCGTAGACATCACATACTCTAGTATCTAGTTAGAAAAATAAATTTCTGTAATTTAACCACATCGTGAAAGAGTTGTTTTTAAAAAACCTCAGAGAATTTATTTTTTGGAATATTTTACATATAATTTAATAAAAAACAACAATTTTTTCAGGTATTTCAAGTTAATTTTAATTAAAATTGCAATGAAATACTATTATTTTTAATAAGTGATGACGAAAAAATCAAAAAAGAAAACTTTTAACCACGAAACTAATATCTTCTGAAACATCAGGCTGCCTGGAATATATATATTTTCCGGAGCTTGTAACAACACCAGTAGGAAAAGCGAATCAAGCTTCCTGTCAAAATAATGTTAACAAAATGAATTTTTCTATTTATAAAACTAAAAAACTAACAAAATTAAATTAAATTTTTTTGTATTACTTATTTAAAATTGAAAATGTATGGTTTTTTTAAGTTTTTTTTTATTCATTTTAAATAAATCGTAGCAAATTTTGATATTATACTTAATCGCAGGCCTCTCCTGGTTAGCTTCTTTTAGTTAATGTATTGAAGGAAATTTTGAACTACAGTTTGAAAGACTTAAAATTTAGAAAAGAATAAGACTCTTCCGATAATTACTTGTAAAATGGCCTTCACCACATTTCAAACTTGGGTGCTGGCAACTATGGCATTGGCCAACTTATCATCTTCTGTAGAATAAATTCAAAGTTAATTTTATAAAATTAATGATGATTAATTTTAATCAGTGGATAATAAACCCATTAACACTGATTCAATTTGGTGTAGTATGAGTGGCCTGTACCTAGGCGTTTTGACATCATGGTAATCAAGTCTATTGGGTCTTCACGTTTGTCTATTTAAAGTGACAATAATTCTTATATAAGTTAGGTAGTTTATTTAGGAAATACTGAAGCAATTTATTAAATATCAAGTTTCTTAAATTGAATTTCTTTATTCCTTATATTAGGAATTAACAATAAATAGAAATAACTCAGTCCAGACTACTCCAAATTCTTATATATTTGATTGTTAGCCAATTTCCTGCAGAAAATACAATAGCGGCAAGTGTTATTGATCAAATTACTGTAGTCCTAAAAGAGTACTTATTGTTTGACAAGAAAATCAAATTACTTTTTGGGAAGCCTTAAACAAACTATAAAATTATAAGTTAAATGTATTTTTTTAAAGTAAACATTTTTATTTTCTTAAATAGTAAATAATAAGTAAACGTCTATTTTTATAACCAAGTTGGTTTTGCTGAAAACCAGTGTTTAATATTATTCGAATGCTACATTGCAGAAACGTGACATAAAGCTTGCCATAAAGAAATATTGGAAACGTTTATATAAAATGTAACCTTGCTCTTTCTACCTTGCTAGGTATTTACTCCCTTAATCCTGAAACCCAGTATATAACGAAATAAAGTGAACACTTCAAGCTGTCGAGCAATATAAATTTGAGGTCAATCGTTTTATATATCCGAATAAAATGGTTTAAAATTTTCATTACTATGTACTATGCTCAGTTTAAATTATAACCATTTGTATTGTTATCACTTTATTTTTCTTAACACTTTAAACAGCCGTTACGGAAATATAGGGTTATTTTGCCATATCAAAACAGTTTTACAAATTTATGCTGGTATTTTTATTTTCTAATACAGATAAATCACAAATTTTATCATGGCATTTTAATGCTGATAAAGCGCTTTTGTTAAAATATTGTTGCTTTTAAAATTTTATCACAAAAAATATTTAATTACTACTGATTCATACCTACATTGTAGATCACACCAATAATAAATTGCAAAAATATTAGTTATTTGGTACAGTGTTTTTCAACCAGAAAAAGACCTTTTTGCATGAGTAGCTCGTTGCTCGTCGCTACTGCATAATTGGGTTTAAAAATTGGGCAAAAACTTAAAAAAATTTTAAAAGCGTGTAGTTGATCTTCTACTTAAGGTAACAAAGATGTATAGTTGAGAATATGCCTTAAATAATAATCTACAAGTAGATATTAAATTTTATTCTTTTTGCAAAACATTATAACAAAATCAGCAGCTACAATCAAGACCGCCTTCAGGATTTAAAGTTTATCGGAACAATTTGCAAGAAAAATTAAAAGATCAAAAGAACACCTAATCGGATTACATATTTCAATTTCATGGACGATTCTACTAGTAACACTGATATTTTCAGAACTGTACTGCATTGATGCCCCGTTGATGTTTAGGGGTGGCGAGCTAAAAAATTGCACCCCCATTCAGTACCAGAGCTAGGTTGCGCGTACGTGGTTTGTGGATTCTTGTGGAACTTATCCCACTCAGCACAACAAACTTAAAATCACTGCGAACTAAAATAAATGTATTGGACGCCAGTGAAACACCGTAAAGAAAGGTTTTTTTCTGAGAACTGTGTCAAGTTTCCTTACCACTGTTTGTTTCGCAAGCTTGTGATATTTTGCATTCTAAGTTTCTCTTTCAGATGTGCCTCTCAAATTACATTTAAATTCTAGCAATTGCCTGCAATTACGAGCCAAGCCTGAACCAGGTTAGGCCAGGTTTAAAAATTTAAAGATCACCAACCATATCTATCAGTAGCGCCGGATCTTACCATCAACATAAAACACCCCTTGTGAATGCAGCTTAAGCCGGACATCAAATCCCAAACATTTGTAGTTGATGAGGGCTACTAGAGAAAAAACCATCAAGAAACTGGTCGGTTGCTCCAGCAATAGGCTTACTCTAGTAAAATGGCAAAAGTAAATCAATAAGTAGTGACAACAACGTCATTCCCCTCAATTAAATGAAAAATATATCCTAACGAGTATAAGTGACGTTAATGCTACGCTTCTTAATAGTAAAACAAATAAATTGAAAAAAATAACTTTTCCAATGGCTTACCATAAATTCAACTTATTTTTTTCTAATTAGTAGTAAAATAAATGCTCTACCTTTCGGCAGGATTCTTTTTGGTCCAAAATATTTTTGAATTTTCCAACCAGTGCCTGATGGTGATTAAAAGAGCTACCCAAATGTAAAATAAGCACACATAGAAGTTTTTACAAAAGTTTGTTTCATATTTCAAGCGTTAAAGTTGAAAACAAATTTAATTGAGCTAGAGAATTCCACTGAGATGCGAATAATGACGTTTCATAACGTTTTTTTTATTCAAGTGTGATTGTTTCAAACAATAAGTTATCAATTACATGTTGTGGTATTTTAAGGCTAGAATGGGGTGTGCATTGCTTTTTATAATATTAGGAGTTAATAAAAAAATCATCAAAACGCAGAAAAACCAATAAAATTTGATATTTGACTTCAAAAGGGGCTTTTGCTTAAAAGAAGAGATTATTTCAAAAGTGATTTGGTATAAAAGTCGTAATGATCGACCCGAACTCAAAAAATATTGGCCAATTTTTTCAAAAATAACTGTTTAAATTCAAACACAAGAAACTCCTCGACTATCAATTAATGCTTTATCAATCGAATAACTTCGAGTTGTATTGGCCAATCCCGGGCGTTAAAATTTGATGAAACCTACCAAAAGTTGTTGTAAATTGTGCGTCGTAAGTAAAAAGAACAGAGCATACATAATATTATGCATTTTGTTTACCACATAGTTTTATGAAAATACAACTTTACTCTATTACAGCTAACTTTGTAAAAAGATTTAAGTGCTTGTTTTAGTTTAAGGTGTCTAGTTTGCTGCTTTTCCAGCCTTGTAGAAATTGATTAAAAAATGTTTCAAAATTATAAAATTTCTACACCTTAAACTAAAAAAATTTAAGTCAAAAAAGTCAACGACGTAGTGGATAATACACTACTCAAACGCAAAATCGTAGAATGAACAACTTTCACGTAAACTTGTTGTCTTTTCCAGAGAGGCCGAAGGCCGAGAAACCAAATATGTGATCTTTAATAAAATTCAATTAAAAAATCTAATTGTTAATGATTGCGATTTAATAATAATCAATGACAGAACATACAATATGTTGGTTTTTGGGACCGGAAGATTTGAAGCGTATGAAATACGCCCAACAAAAATACAACTTATACTATAACTTACCTTTTCTATATTAAAAAATCTAGAAAACAAAAAAATTACTTTGCTTTCTCTAATTTGAAATACGATTTTGAAATGCGTATCATTATTATACTGAAATATTTTATGTTATTTGAGTTTTGGAATAAGGAGTTTGTTTGATCATATAGGGGAATTTTAATTAAAAAGATGCAACTTATTAGTAGATAACTTTGTGTTTGTGCCCAAACTTCTCCTTTTCTTTTTTGGAGGAATTATTTAAATGGCTGGATTACCAAGCGCGTTCCCATACTATTGTTTACAGTTATGCATGAAACGTTGATTAGAACAGGTAGCTTCGTAGATCTTTCGCTTTCCTACGATATAAAATTTTATTAATTTATTAATGAACTTCAATTAAAATTTTGTTCTATTTTTTAAGTAGTAAAGCTACTTAATTTTTTTTTCTCATAACCAGCACTTATTTTCAGCATTGAGAACCGGGATATCTTGAATATTTTACTTATTTATAAAAAGCTGAACTGAATAAAAGAAATAAATTATTAAATGAATAAATAAAGGTGAGATAAATAGGGTTAAAATTTCTATTCCTATTCAAAGAGATAACAGATGAAAAAAAAACAATAAAAATCAATTATTGCTTACTAAAAATGGTCGACCTGACTTACTGCGTTACTATTTAATATTTTAAAATATATAAAGATTTTAGGTTTGTCGTGTATTCTGTTGATAATCAAAGGATCTGAAGGAATACCTTTTCTATTACATGGTCATTCATTCAACTTTATTTATTACAAAGCTCTGCTTTTGGACTTAAGCAAGCAATTTTGTAAATGTACATAACCCACGCAAGCACTTAAAAGTTAATGTTAATGAATCCTCAATAAATGTAGGCAGTTACAAACTGATTATTACTTGTGTTTAACGTAATCAGTTTGTTAATTAAAAATAAATATTTGAAAAATATTTTTAACGATGTTTACACAAAATTAAATAAATATGGATATGAATATTAGAAAATGAGAAGTGTATTGATAACGACGAGAAAGCGCGTTTGAAGTTAACGAATTTTTTTCGATATCTTCCTTTATGGGCGGCTGAACTGGAAATCTAAAAAGAAATTTGTAAACAAAGCATGAACATTGGTATTAAGTGATATTTAAAAATTTCATCGAAAAGAAAATATAAATCACATCGGTCATAGTTTTCTTGGTGTAATAAAAAAGTGAGATTATTTTGACACATCAGAAAATGAATTATTGTTTGCCGTTTTCAATCATGCCACTTCATGTTGTCGGGTTTGGTCTGTTATTTCTTGGCAATTTGGTTTGACAAAATGGACTTTTTTATATAAATCACGCCATTTAGTCTTGCCATTAAGTTCACGATGAGATCTATGTTTTTCACTTTATGCCCACAAATCAACAAAATTTTTAGTGAAATTTGCACAATTGTATTTTGCTAGAAGAATATTACGATTATTTATTAAATGTAAATATAATAACTTTAATATAAAACAAATATAACTTTTTTTAACAAGAAAAGAACAAAATAAATAAAAATAGTGAGGTCTAAAGTTATAGTGGTGATTTTCTTGCAACCCTCAACAACAGCATTGCAAGCCAGTGAAAATTTAATGAACTTATGGTTAAAGCCTACATCGCAGTTATGCAACAATGCCTATTAATTTAATTGTTTCTATAATACAGAATCTTGAACGGGTGGGCGGTGTCAACAAATTTTATTATTCATAGTACTAACGGAATGAAGTGTTTAATTCACCGGAGCTCAACGTGTTAAATTCACCTTACATTGTCGCAATCATGTATTAAAGAAAAATTACAAAAAGAATGCTATTATTTCAACATGAAAAGATTAAAATTGATCGATACTTTCCGTAGTTAGCTATTACAGTTTTCTACCTATTTCAAAAAGGACTTTATAAAAGTAAATAAACTTTTATTCAAAATATTATGTATTTTCTGCCAATATTATTTTGTCAAACAAAAGCAATAAAGAAATTCTATGTGCTTTGAAGTAAAAATAAACTACAATAAATAGAGTTGCCTTCGAGTTATTGCAAAAAGTATTTTGAAAAATTACTACAAAATACCTTTTCTAATATTCCAAAACTTTTGGTCAAAGGAGAACTTTTTTATACTTTTCAATTAAATTGCTTATAATAGAATATTGATTTAAGGTTTATGAAGGTAAATTTAATAAAAGCCATATCTGAATTTTAGGATGACCAAAAAAATGCATTACAATCTTTGTCGAACTAAAATTAAGAAGTTTTCACAAGGATAACAGTGAAAGAATAACATTTTCAAAGCTTTTCTTTAAACAATGACATCTTCAAACGATGAAAACGGTTGAGAAAATTAGTTTAAATTTTACTTAAAAAATGGGGATGGGAAAAAGATAACGTAGTAATTACTTTGTTTTGTTCAATATTATTCGGATACTTGTCATAAAATGAGAAACTGCTTAAGTTTCTTTTATGTTCAGGGGAAGGGTTAACTATTAGTTATGAGGAGTTTCTTGTGGAGAGATAACGTTTTAGTGTGGTCGTGCATTTAATTTTTGCTTCTGCACATTAGCTCCGCCCAGCCAACTCAAAGTGATTTTGCTATACCGTCCTCCATTTATGCTCATGTTATTTGTGCAACTTCAATCAGCTGCTTACGTCATGCTTTTCAAAGTTATAAGAACATATTATTATGTCGCTGTCTGTTAAGTTTCTATTATTATTATTATTTACAGAGCTATCTCAAGGTTAGCAGAATTTGTAAGTAAATTTTCAGGTGGCGCTCTTTTGAACTGAAAAACACTTAGTTTTGTCGTCCTAATATTTTGTTCTCAAACTTCACGTTTAATAAGTGAAGACTCATTTTTAAGTACTTTTTGTCAAACCACAACCATCACAACTAAAGGTGGTAAACACCAGATTGTGAATACAAGCGTACGAGTTCTGTTATAATTTTACCGACGTTATCATTGTTGGTAGTTTTCTCTTTTTAGGGAAAAAGAAAAGCTTTGACTTTACGGCATGTATTAAAAGAATGTACAGAGGATAATCTCAAATTTTTTCATAAGCAGTAACAGTCGGTTTACTACCATACCCCTCTCCCCGATAAAATAGTCTACTGTAACAAATCTTTTGATATTAACTCACGCACTAGTAATCTCCACTTTAGTATAAATTTAATTTAATTTGAGTCGGAATGGTAACTGGAACTTGGTTCAGCTGCAGTGTCGCATCTATAGTTTTAAATATAGCTTTGTTAAAATCTTTTTCAATATCAATGAACACTTTTAGGATGGACTCTCGGCAATCCAGTGACTTTCCTATATATGCTAACTTGTGCGATGACTCAATTGAATCAGCAATTGAATAGCTAAATTGGAATTGCAAATATTGGCTTTTGCACTATTCACAACTGTAAGCCAGAGAAGATCAAGTGTAATTTGGATGAACAAGTTTCTCCGGCTTTAAAAACGCTTATTGGGCTAACTCTACGAGACTGAATACCAAGCAATAATGCAAAGTTAGCCGTAAGGGTTAACACCGAACCCCAAAGAGATTCGGAAAGCTAACCAAAGTGTCGATTGTGAATTACACTTGACGCTTTCTGAATTACAACTGCAAATGTGTGCGACTAAGCAGAACAACATGAGTTATCTACCCAGTGGTTAACCAGTTTTTGAATAATAATTTTAGTTCAAAAAAATTCTTAAAAGCTTTAAAATTTGTTCAATATTTCCGGACCAATTTCATTACCTGCCAAATTTTTTAAAGATATTCTCTTTACGGTTTAATTAATGAGTAATTGGATGGAGATTTCAAAGGATATGAATATTTGTGAATTATTTTTTTGTTTTGATTTTTTAACTTATTAAATAAATCTTGCGAATTTTTGATGATATATTTTTTTAGGTTCAAATTTAATATATTATAAAATAATTAAGATTAATTTTGATGATAACTTTTAACATCGTGCGTTAATATAAGTGATCAATGATTTAATCGGATGGCCAGTTTCATACAATTTTGAATTACCTGTAACGATTAGACACACATTGTTTTAGTATTTACGCCATTGCCTTGATGCCCACCTGATGTTTGTTGGTCACTAGATAAAAAACTTCGATGCCCTTGGGTGGCTTTAGATAATTTAGAACTTAGACGGTTACACTGCAATTGAGGGCGCCAATGTTCTTTTGAGCTTTTTTGCATAGAAATAGAACAATTCAATTCAATTCAGTATTGCTGTTCTAGCTTTAAGGAGATTTTAATGCATCTTTTGTGAGACATGCAAAAACAAATAATTAGATGGTATTTATGTCACATCGGTACTGCTTTACTACCAAAGTTGTAACTGTGAGGTAAACTCCAAGTTTAGCTGCGTCAAAAGCAGCACCAGATGGTGGTATTTTGTTTTATTACAAAACTCAATTATACTCACTCCAATTAAAATTGTTAACGTGAAATATCTAATACAACCGTAAAAAAAAAGACTGGCAAATTTCGTGCCAGAAATTTAAATAAATTAAATTACTCTTAAATTACTCGGCACAGCCGTGGAGTGATGTGACCGCTGATTGAGTACAGAGCGGAAAATCTGGGTTCAAATCGCGAACTGTACAGAATTTCTTAGCTCGGCCTTTCAGTGGTCATCCACACGCTGTGGTGAAATCGGTATTGATTTATCGAAAATATGTAATATGGGGACTAATCCACCCCGCTAATCGGATTTGTAATTCCCAGAGAGGGAAAGCAATATTCTATTTAAAATGTAAAAGCTTAATGTTAAATTATTCTAGCAAAATTTATTTACTTATGACTTTGATAAACATAAATAAACCATCGAAACACAAATGTAAGTTTTTGTCCTACGTTTTACTGGAAAAAGCGACCTTTCAGCAAATTGGAGTATAATAAACTGAAATTAGTCTATCAAAACTAGTTTATAACTTTGATAACCATAAGTGAATCAACAAAGAACAAAAATGCGAGTTTTATTGGAAGAAAGTGACCCTTCTACAAATTGGTGTAATTGACGTAACACTCCAATTACATTCTAATTAATTTAGAACCTTATTGAAGTCTGTAAATTAAACTACTAAATTTAGAATTCCAGATTTATTAAAATTAGTAACAATTAACTCTCAGCTAAAAACTGATATTTGGAATGTAGCAATTTATCAGTTATGAGGATTTAATGATGATTATTTTTATTACTATAATTAGGTACTTATTTATTGTATTATATTAAAACTTTAAAATATCGAGTTATTATAAAAATTAAAAGTGTTTTTAAAAAAATTAAAATTAAAAGTATTAATAGTTAATAAATAAACGATTTATTAAGCTTTCAGATGATTATATTATGCGTCATCATATCATTAATTAACTTTGAATTTTTATAATAACTCGATATTTTAAAGTTTTAAAATAATTTAATATTAACGAGTTAATAATTTATCTATTTACTTATTATTTTATTATCGGTATTCATTAAACCGCAAAGCTGCTTGCCCTGAGAAAAGTTTTTATTAAAGCACGGAATAGTAAATTTGGACAACGAAAATGGGTAATTTTGTCGTTGTTTGTCAAATTGAAAAATTGTAACAAGGCAACTCAATTTGTAAGGGCTGACCGTTACTTTTCGTACATCGTTCGATAGCCCTAATTTCATCCTACTTCTTTGAATAATTTAACGTACTAATTTCCTGTCAGTGTCAGTAGCGCATCATTGGTTAATTTTTTAAAATTATAATACCATATCAACATTAACCGGGTAATTTAAATTCAAAAATTTGTTATAAAATTTTCAGAATTTGGCGTACATTTAAACGCATGTAAACTTTTTTGAATTGTTATTTTTTGTAAAGGAAGAAATCCTAATGTGATAGCACCTTAAGGTTGCGGTAGAGATGTGGTTAGATAATTCAATGCTTTCAACTTCGTCTAAGATTTTAGAGGTAAAATTGAGCTTTTATTTTACTCTCAAACACTTACTCTATTTTTTAAAATTGCACTCTGACAGCTTTCAACTTCCGACTGGTTATGTAATAATCAATTTAAAATTGTTATATTACTCCATCATTCGATGAGGAACAAATTTTTTTAAATTAAGGCGCCTCTATCGTAGTTTAAAATGCACCGTCTAACAAGCAAATTTTTTAAATGATTCAAAAAGAATTAATAATGTAAAATATACAACTATATTAGTACAAACTTAAAATTAATTTTAAAGAATTAATGTCTTTAAATTTACCACGGTCTCAACATTTATTTTGATTTATTCATTTAATAAAAATTTTAATTAATAAAAAGATCGGCATTTTGTTAACAATTATGTTACATGGATCAATAAAAGCCATACGTTTTTGTCAATGTTGTAATTAATAACTAACCCAGTTCTTTTCTTTAGGCAGAAAACGGTTTTCTTTTTGTATTTTTATGTGCGTACTACTTATGAAAGAATTTGCCATTTCCTAACGAGCAACTCATTGAGGTTTCATTTTCTGGAGAAATGTTCGAATAAAAAGTCTAAATTATTGAAAGCCCTTTTTTAGAATAGAAGTTATTAACCCTTTTAGTTTGGCAGCCATAGAAATCATAAATAGAAAAAAGAAAAACTTGTAAACTATATCTAGATATTTTCATTCAATATATTGCATGTTTCCAAAAGAAGAGCATCAATAAGAGTTTCTGAAAAATAAATAACTGGTTTGAAGTTGGGGTAAGGAGTGCGGTAACATCCTTAATTTAATAAATAAATCGAGAAAAACTTTCACCGCCTAGTGGAAATGTAGTAAATTATATTACACTTGTTGATTTGAAACACAATTTTAATTTGAGAAAGAAAATGTAACAATTTAAATTTTGTTTCTAATTTAAAATTTTGTTCAAAATGTAATTGTAATTTAGGAATGGATTAATTTCTTTTCCCCAAAAGTAACAAGCAACGGGCCACATGATTGAAGCAAACATTAATTTTCACCGTTCGCGTTTTGCAGAAATACGAAAATATGATAAAGCTTAAAAACGAAAATACAATTTACAACGTTACTCGTAAATAATTGTCATAAATCTGATGCTATTAATGGATTTAATGTTGGACTGTGTAAACAAAAAGCAAATGTCATAATTTTAATAGCCTGGTGTAAAATAGAATGTTAGGACCCAAAAGGTGTAATTATTATAATGTTTACGAACAACACTAAAATGAGTGCATGTTTTATATCCTTTTTATATCCAGTTTTTTTTTATTAGTTTAATTTAAAAGTAATCAAGAACTGATTATAACAAAAGAAAATTAAAATAGAGTGTAAACTAGGACTAATTCGGACGATACCATACGAATCATTTAATTCTTACGGTCTTTTATTTTTTACCCTGCTTACTTGTTTATTATTTTACATTACATTTGATCGCTAGCGACACCTGTCAGAGATGAATGGAATTTTGTGGAAAATGTTATGGTAAGTTTGAGGAATATTTTTTAAATATATTATCATAGTAAAATTGCAACCTTTGAGTTGGAAATTTTCCACTTAAAAATAAATATTAATTTGTCTAACTTTTGGGTACCTAATTAAAATAGTCAAAAGACATAAAAGCGTTATTGAAAAAGAATTACTGACATGTAAAAGGTTTTAATTTGTAAAATTAAATATTCTTTTTCTCTTTTACCTTTGATGTTTTGTCATTTAGACTGACTTATGTAAATATAGAACTACTTTCTAACTTCACCGAGTGTGGATGTTGATCTGAGGGACGTGCTAAGAAATTCTGTGATGTCTCCAATTTCTTTACTGTAAGCAATCACATCAAGCCACTGCCGTGGTTCCAAATTTAAATTAAGATCATAAAATGACAAAAAATTACGTAATAAAGTTCACAAATATTCTGTGCTAGTGCATCAGCAGTAACGTTAGTGTCGCACTTGATTAACTCACATGGACAAGCAGGTAACTAACCGCAAGAACATAATTAAATTAGTAGTAGTTCTTGGGATTTCTTGTGGTAGTCGGGAGTGGTATCGAATCTTGATTATCTTTCTCCTTCTGTACATGCAAGGGTCCAGTAAACCCAGTAAATCGTTAACTCCAATTTTAGGATTCAAGTTATTTTCGCCTACTGGGGATAACAGACAATTGCTTTGTGATGTCTCAATAGTGTATCGATAATAATTAAAGTGTAGAGTAATTAGAAATATATTCAGAGAATACTAATTGCACGTTTTATATTTGAAATAAGTTCCACTGCATTGGATAAATAACATCTCATTGATCAAGTTGTAATTAAAATTTACACCAATAATAGATGTATTTACACTACGCGGAGTCCCTATAGGTTTCACGGTAGACCTTCTTTTTTAGATGGCATCAGAAATTGCATACAGAAGATAGAAGTTCAGTACAATATAAAACTAATTGCTTCGGTATCACAGTTGGTTGATTTATTAATTAACTTCCAATAGACAAGGATGTGAATCCCAGTCACAACCTTTGTTTTAAGGAATCGTCAGCGAAACTAAAATACTCTAAAAATTACAAAATTTGAAAATATCATACGTAGCAGCATCGTGTGACGTAAAACTGTTAAATAATGTACATACATGTTGATTCGAGGATACATTGATTTTTAGTCAAGTAAAAAAAATTAATTATAAAGTTAACAATTACTCAGGTTCATAAATTTCCTACATTTTATAAAACAAAGTTATGAAATAATTCTCTTATAACCAATTTAAATCCATTAATTCGAGATAAAGATAATTTTGCCAGTTCACTGATTCTTTTGGTATTCAAAATCTGATACTGAAAACAGAATTTAGAACTCAAATTTTCGTTAAGAATGTTACCTAATTTTGTAAGAAATTAATAAATTTTAAGTTCAAGTCATTATATTTTGTAACTGCTGTGAATTTAGTCAAAAAGATATTTATAAATTATGGAATTAAGTTTTAAATAAAAATAAGTCAGCAATAAATTTTAATGAAGAATTATTACGCTTTTAAGACAAAATAGAATACGAGGAGGGTAGCAAAAGGCATAAATTTGTTTAAATATTTTGAAATTAACTAGTTAAAATATAACTCGGCCTACCGCTTCGCAACTTAATACAATAATTTAGAGAAGATTCCTCTGTTCATCTGCAGTTCATAAAAATTAAAAATCATCATTTTAGTGTAGTGTAAAATAATTAATTATATCAGCAGTAGATACTAATTTTTGAAAATAAACTAGAGCATATCGTGTGGTGAAAAATAAACGTATTGATCGGAGTGCTGCATTACCTGGTCAAAAATAAAATTAATGTGCTACTTTTTTTTCATGTTTTGTAATGAAAATTGGAAATAAAAGCTTTTTTCTTTATAGTTGAAAATATCTTACTAATTTTTTGCTAATCAAATTTTAGCTAAACATTGGTTGAATTATTCTGTTAAAATCTACCGAATAAGCCAATCAGTATTCATTTATTGAATTTTTGTTAGCAAAGCGTATCTTTTTCTAAAAGTGAAAAGGGGTAGTCATCCATTAACTTATGTACATTATTTGACCATAAAGAATTTAATTGGCTTATAAGGTTTTGTTAATTCCATTAAAACTTTAATGCTGTTCTTTTAAAAAATTTTAATTATTGTTTCAAAGATCTAAGTTACTTGGAAATTTTACTTTGTAAAGAATATATCAATTTCATTATTGGAATACTTTGGTGGTGCTTTTGATTTTATTCGAAAAATTTTTCTTTTAATAAATTTTATTTCACTATATTGGCAATTAAATTGCATTTTAAAAGAAAGTTGGTTTACTTAGTATTATTTACAATGATTTCCGGAAAGGAAAACAATTAGGGATGCTTGTAACACGACTAACCTTAATAAAATTCAGTATTTTATTTTAGTTTTATAAAAACCCTCTAGGGTATCCGGATTATGAAAATTGGGATTACAGTTTTCACTTTTAACCAAAAATATACGTGATTAGAATAATCATATTTTTGAAGCTTAGAAAGCATTAAATAAGTTTAATGTAATTTTCATTGTTAATTTTTTTACTTTTTATTTACATTTTCACTTTAATAATGCTTTAAGAAAAGAATTAAATCAATGTCGTAATTAAATTATGACTTTAGTTCTAAATTAAAAATTTAAAGTTATAGCTAAATTATTTATTCCACGTCAAGCTGTTGGTCCGTAATTGCATATACAGTTGTTATCTTGAAAGATGAAGCTTACGTCACAACCATCTGAATTAAGAACAGACAATCTTCTTTTGTTTAAATTAGTTGTAGTAACATAAGTCCAACAAAGACAGACTAACATAAATAATTCTTAAGTGTCTGATTTTAGAAATCTTATACGTCGAAAATTCTATGATATCCAACAAATGAGATAGAAAAAGATAGATACAATATTTTATAGCTTGCATAATAATTTTAATGAAAGTAGTTTTTCATATTGACTGATGCCATAATTTTGACAAGTTACTTTGGTTTTTAGGTTATATTTCCATTTCGTTGTAATTAATTATTTTATATTACGTTAATTGTAAGTTTTGTTTTGCTATAAACTTGTTAAAATTTGTTAGTTTTTTTTAGAACTAAGTATTGTTGTGAATATTATAATGATTATAATAATTATTATGATTTAAATTTATTATATCGAACACTTATTTGACTTACAATTTTCGTTTTATTTCATACAAATGCCGTTTATGACGAAGCTTCATCTTTCATGATAACAACTGTAATTTGTATTGCAATTAAAACTAAATTCGTTAATTATTGTTTATTGTTGCAATGATAAAACAAACCTTTTCTACGTTGTTTTTTTTTTCAGCAAATGACGGCCATGCACACTAAATCCTTGCTTGCAACAAAATTTGAAAAAATTAGAACCGCTTTTCTTCTGATGTGCACGGTTGTCATTTGTAAGAACCGATTTACTAAATTTTATAGGAAATTCTTCTAGCAGCTCTATAATGCAACATTTTATGAATCATACAATAAAAGCCAATAATTTTTTTAAAAGCTTTTATTTAACTTGGGAAGACCGTCGTCCGTCGTCCGTCGTCCGTCGTCCGTCGTCCATCGTCCGTCGTCCGTGTGGGTCGACCGCTTCGAGACCATTTTTAAGCAACTTTCCGACGTCCTAGAGATCTGAAATTTGGTACACAGCTTTCACATGCAGAGCATTTTCATATTTTAATTTTGTTTTTCTAAAATTCTGAAAAATAAGCAAAAAATCGGAAAAAAAATGAAAACCATTAAGCGCATGCGTCGATGCGCATTGGACACTTTTATCATACAAGGTGGAAAGTATCTTAGAATTCTAAATTTCATTTTTAAGGACCGCATTTAGGGTAAAGTTTTTCGTCGTAATGATTTATACAAGGTGAAGTATCAAACATCTAAAACACATCAATAAAGAAATCTGATATGATGAACCTATATTAATTAAAATACATAAGCTGTATTTGAAAAAATATGACTAAAAAATTAGAAAATAAAAAATTAAATAAAAAATTAAAAATTTTTAAAAAAAACCTTTTATTTAAAATTACAAAAGTGCACTAAAAAGTAGAAAATAATTTTAATAAAAGCAAACAAAGCTTCGTGAAAACATCAATATAAAAGCGTGGGTTTATGAATTTTGTACACCAATAGTTAGCCTGCTTATCCACCTATAAACAGCCCCACGCTTTTATATTGATGTTTTCACGAAGCTTTGTTTGCTTTTATTAAAATTATTTTCTACTTTTCAGTGCACTTTTGTAATTTTAAATAAAAGGTTTTTTTTAAAAATTTTTAATTTTTTATTTAATTTTTTAGTATTTTTTTTAACATTTAAAAGGGGCTTTTAATTCAGGGCTCTCTTAATTTAATCAACAGATGGCGCTTACTTAAATATTTTTATAGAACACTAGGAAGCTTTTGTATTTAAAATATAGCAAATTCGTTGAGATAATACTATTCTATAAACAATATTCTTGGTATTAAGCTATTTTGGATTTGTATTGAGTATGTCAAAACACACTCACTTACAAAAAAAGATAATTAAACTTTAATTATGAATTTTGCTTTTATCAATTAATATTACGAACCCAAAATAGCTTAAGACCAAGAATATTGTTTATAGAATAGTATTATCTCAACGAATTTGCTATATTTTAAATACAAAAGCTTCCTAGTGTTTTATAAAAATATTTAAGTAAGCGCCATCTGTTGATTAAATTAAAAAGGTCCTGAATTAAAGGCCCCTTTTAAAATTATTTTTATGTGCAATCGTAGTAAAATGTACATTTTCACATATTCAAAACAATACTGAAAGTAGCTGTTTTTAGTGCAGAAATACCAAATTTTTTTTTTAGTACAGAAATGTCATAACCTCAAATGTTTTATGTGCGATCCTACTAAAATGTACACTTTGACAAATATTTTTGACGTATTTTGTGAATTTTAAATATTTCATTGCTTAGCAACTGGATCATTATCATTATACATACGTATTTCGTTAAATTATTCCGTATAACATACCTAATTAAATATCGTACATTTTTTTGCAGAAAATAGGCATTTTATTCCAATTACACATAAAATAGTGTATGCACCTTATCCTTAAAGTTTCTTTTTGGCATTTGCGTGGTCATAGACTTTCGCTGCGCCTCAGTCTATAATTTTCCACGCTCATACCAAAAAGATGCACTTTTAGGACTTACTTAGTACATAAATAACTATTATATATACAGCTATAGAGACTTTTTTCACACAGAAGTAACATATTATTTATAACAACGCATATAGAAATATTTTAAACTTTTGAAAAACTTGAAACCACGAATGTTTTACATTAATTTGAAAAAGTTTTCTAACTTAAAAAGCTTACTTTTATATATTTCTGGTAAGCACTTTTTGCAATTTACGCTTTTAAAATGTAAATCGGTGTCAAAGGTTAAAGAAAATTCAATGCTAATGTAAATCGAAATATACTTAAAAATTTAATAATGTCGATTTAAATTTCTTCTTTTTCTGCACTTTCCGTATTAAGCATTTAAATTCCTGTTACGGTTATAAATTTAATTTTTAAATAAAAAATTTACTTTTTGAAAAGTATCCAGATTAGTAGTTAATTTTCAGATGGTGATTGAGTCAATTCACCAACATTGCAAGACAAAAATTTTATACAAAATGGGAGTTGCAAAGAAACTAGTTTGCGAACCACTGGTGTAGATGATATAATTATTTGTCATCAATATATTAGTAAAAAAATAAGATAGCCTCAATATTGATCATATTGAAATGAATATCAAAACTGCGGTCATCCAAATTTTATCTTATTTTAAAATACTTTACAGAACCACTTGACGATTATTTTAGTACAAAAACTGATAAGGGTAGTTATCAAAATATAAAATACAAAAAAATATTGATCATAGTTTTGGAGCAAATCTAGATGGCACAATGGGTTGCCTCATTAGGATCTCATTTTTATGCTAAATTGTAGGTTTCTAAGGACTTGGCATTTGTTATAAATTACAAACATTTGTTTAACCCGACTTTATTATATTTTAAAAATTACGAATTCTACATAACCGCAACCAACTTGAATGCACGAAAATTGTGCATCACGCAACAAAGCTAATGAATTAGATTTTTTGCAAGTTTTTACAGAAAACACTCGTTGTAGGATTTAATGATCCATCACAGTTAATGATATTGCAACAACGTAACAAATTTGTCTAAAATTTGTATGCCATTAGGACAATATTAATATATTATTATCTGCGCTTTTTCCTTATTTATTTATTACAAATATTTGAAAATGTTTTCTAAGAAAAACAGATCAGTGATAGCAAAGGAAGATTTATTACAATAATTAAATAGCTCAGGGGTTCTTAACTTGCCGTATGAAGACTCTTGTACATACATGGATTCGTGATCTTATTTTATTTCAATTTAAATAAAACTGTCAGAATAAAATTGAAGCAATAAAATTTAAATTTATTAAAGCTTCTTACCTATTATCTTAACAATATGTATTGTCAACTAGACCAAATAAATTTCTTAAAATCATGGAATAGCAATTTCCATACAAAAATACCAAGAAAGTGATGATTTTCTATGAGCAATTTATCGATTAATTGTTCCAAATTATCAAGTTTAGTAAACTAAAGTATGTAGGTGCTTAAACTACGTTAATTTTTTAGAAAACGAGGTAATTCGTATAGATTTGATGAATCCATGTGAATTTTAGTTTAGTGGCGACGATGGGTAACGATCATAACGATTTAAAGTGTTTTATTTGTGTAAATAAATATTAATTAGTACCATTAATTGATCATTTTTAGTAAATCTAATTAACATCTATCAAAATGTATAAATTGGGGGCTCGTCCGGGATTTGTTTAACAGCCAATAAACAAGTGGTGTGTTATAATTGTAGAGGTATACAAGGTTTTAAAAATGTCAAGCATATTGTCAAAAAAATTTTACCTAAGCATTGATGTTTCGGGTTGTTTGAAGAACAAATATACAGCCCACGAGTACATGCAAATTTTGGAAAAGAAGACGTCATTTGCAGACAAAGATTCTAACAAATATTAAATTAATCTTAATAAGTAACGATAAAAGTGTACAATTTTTAAAGCGACAGTTTTGAAGGTAGAAGTTTTCACGTTCACAAATTACAATTTTGTCTTAAAGTTAATATTGCCACTAATAAATAGATTATTTTCAACAATTTTCCAGAGCAGTTGCACTTTCATTCACACAAAATACATATTGATACAAGGACCCAAGTAGCACAACAAGGTAAAATTTACGTAAACTTTACGTAATTTTTAGTCGCTGACCTAACTACGGCGACTCTATTTGACTTAAAGTTTACGTAAATTTTACGTAAAATTTACCAAGTGGAGAAAAAATTTACGTAATATTCGAGTAGAATTTAAGTAATTTTAAGTAAATTTGACTAACAAGTCAATTACCTATTAGTAAATATAACTTTCAGAAAGTAAATTTTACGTAAAATTTAGGTAAATCTGACTAAAGTTTACCAACATTTTACCTGTTTAATAAGTATAAAAATAAAAAATGATCAACTAAGAAGTTTATGTTTTCAACCATTTAACATTGAATACGTATATTAACATTTTTAATAATGTAATATTTATTTATTTATATTTACGGATAAACTTTTTTACAACTTATCATACATTAAATTATACAACGGAACAATTTTCAATCCGTAAGCATTTTACCGATATAAACACGACATCATGACGACTCCTTGAACGACATCTATACATCACTTTTCGAATACTGCAACTGGGATATAAACGGCACAGAAAAATTTGGGAGCGATCAGGATTTGAACCTAAGACCTTCAGATTACAGCTCCACTCCCTAACCACTGCACCAACTACCTGTATATTGTTAATTACAAATTAAGTAAATTCGAAAAATTCAAAGTGCAACTAAGTTTATTGATAAAAGTATTAGTTTTACTTCGAAAAATTAGAATGCGCCTCGATAAATTGAAAGTTTTTGAAAAAAATTTTTATCAATTTTTAAATAATGTACTAGGTACTTTTTCGGTTGCTTTAATACACGAAAATGAACATTACAATTTAAATTCTTTATAATATTACTTAAATAATTTTTTTATTTCTTAATTTCATAATTTATATTTAGAAAAAACAATAGTTTTACTATTTATTTCGGTACTATTTATTTAGTTCGGCGCCGCTGTGTTGAGTGACATATCAGAATTTTGCTGGAGATTCTTTTCAGTTGAAATTTCGTAATATTGAGCTTAACTGAAGGTGTAGTGTTGAAACCTGGTTAGAGTGACAGGTAAAAGGAAACTGTATAACTAATAATTTACTAATTAGGGAATTAACGTAACCTCAGACAAAATTGTGACTCGTAGTGAAGTGAGGTTAGAAATGTGAAATACATAACTAAAAAATGTATCGAACCCCTCCTAAAGACATTAATCCATCACAAATGGTAGGAATAAACAATGAATCTCTGTCCAACAAATTAATAAATGACCCAAACATCTCCAACCAAAATGCGCAGTCAATAAATCAACAATTGCCAGGGACGTATCTGCCCAATATGCAACAAATGCCATTAGTGTACTACAACCAAAATTATCCACCGATTTTACAATATCCTAGCCAAAGCATTGTAAACCCACAACAAATACACCAACAACCACCGACTTTACCGAGTCGAAATCCATCATGGACAGTTGTGAGCAGAAAGCGAGGTAGAAGAGACAGCCCAGAAATAGTAAGGAGGGTCTCCAAACAAACCATACTGCCAAACTACTGGTTGAATGCCCCAGTCGAAACAGTCAACCAATTTGGAATTCTAGCAGAGGAAGGAAAAGATGGAGGTAAAACTGAAGACAATGAGCAAAATAAAGTTATAAAGGTACCTAAACCACCACCTATATTTATCGACGGTGTGCATAACATCTCCCCACTAACAGAACTATTACAAGCGTCAGTTAAAGACGACTATGTTATGAAAATTTTACACAATAATCAGGTCCGAGTACAACCAAAGACAAAGGAAAGCTATGGTATTATTATCAAGGAACTAACTACAAAAAACACACAATTTCATACCTATCAACTGAAAAGCGACAGGTCTTTCAGGGTAGTTTTACGAAATATGCACCCAACAACAGATGTGACAACTCTAAAAGAGAAAATCGAAGAACATGGTCACACCGTGGTAAATCTGCATAATATCCGCTCAAGAGTCACCAAAGCTCCTCTACCACTGTTCCACGTCGAACTGAAAACAAGTCCAAACAATAAAGACATCTACAAAATAACGCGCCTAATGAATTCAATAGTGGACTTCGAACCACCTCATCAGAAGAGAGAAATCCCACAGTGCACTAAATGCCAGCAGTACGGTCACACAAACAAGTTCTGTTACAGACAAGCAAGATGTGTCAAATGTATAGAAAATCATGCCACCAAGGATTGTCCAAGAAAAGTACGAGGCGCAGGTGTAAAATGCGTACTATGCGGCGGTGACCATCCGGCCAACTACAGGGGTTGCACGATATACAAGGACCTACAAATGAGAACCTACCCAACCCTAAGAGAAAAAACACCCACCCAACCACCCAATCCAGTAAATAACATCATAAACAACAATAACTCGAATACTCACAATATCCCAAACGTATTCCCTCGTAGTACATATGCAAGCGCAACAAGAGGAACACAACAACCCCAAACAGTCATCCCGTCCCCACATTTTACTACAGAAAATCCACAAGCATCCCAACAATTCTCAAAATTAGAAAATATGATGGAAAAAATGATGGAGAAAATGGAAACCCTTCTTAACCTACTTACAACTATGCTTAATAAAATAAATTAATGTCAGTACCAACCAAAATAGCAATCTGGAATGCCAACGGACTCACAAGCCATAGCCACGAAATCAAATTATTCCTAAGTAACCACAACATTGATATAATGCTTATATCTGAAACTCATTTCACGGACAAAAGTTATCTCAAGATTCCAAAATATAAAATATATAACACACACCACCCATCCGGTAGAGCGAGAGGAGGCACAGCAATTATCATAAAAAATAACATCAAACACTACGAACTACAAAACTACTCTCAGGCACATCTACAGGCTACAAACATTGTTATGGAAGAAGTATACGGACCAATCACAATATCAGCAGTCTACTGCCCTCCTGGACATACTATCAGTAATGAACAATATCTGGATTACTTCAACACCCTCGGCAATCGCTTTGTCGCTGGAGGGGACTTCAACGCTAAGCACACGTGTTGGGGCTCAAGATTAATAAACCCGAGAGGTCGACAGTTGCTTCGAACAATGCAGTCAAAAAACCTGAAACACTGTTCTACTGGACAACCAACATACTGGCCTACAGATAGAGAGAAGCTCCCGGATCTGCTGGACATCTGCATACTCGGAGGTATATCACCAAACTACATTACAATGGAGCCGAACTTTGAGCTCTCCTCAGATCACTCTCCAATCATAGCAAAGTTCCACTCGCAAATTGTTAAACAATCTAAACCTCCAACTCTCTATAATAAACAAACAAATTGGGAACTATTTAGAGAAATTCTTCACTCCACTTTACTCCAAAAGGATGTTCCATTGAAAACTGAATACCAACTAGATGAGGCTGTTCAAAATTTAACAAAAAACATCCAAGAAGCAGCCTGGAAATCCACCCCGATCAATCTAAGCCAGAAAGAGGTACAGGACTATTGTCCGAAGCGTATCCAAAAC
The DNA here is from genome assembly GCA_905340355.1 of Rhagonycha fulva. Taxonomy (NCBI): domain Eukaryota; kingdom Metazoa; phylum Arthropoda; class Insecta; order Coleoptera; family Cantharidae; genus Rhagonycha; species Rhagonycha fulva. The sequence continues at coordinate 11,972,374 of HG996559.1, forward strand.
AAAATACGAGAAAAAAGAGCATTGAGAAAAAAATGGCAGTCCACACGGGCACCCACAGACAGGGCAAACTACAACAAAGCAACCAAAGACCTTAAAAAGCTTTTAAACGATTTTAAAAATCAACAAGTCCAAGACTACTTGGGTGGACTGACGGCAACTGAAGCAACTGACTACTCGCTGTGGAAGGCAACTAAAAAACTTAAAGGAACACAACAATCAATTCCACCTATAAAAACCCCAACCCAAGATTGGGCAAGAACAAATCAAGAAAAAGCAAATACCTTCGCAAATCACCTAGCTGAAGTATTTACCCCCTTCCCAGCGGAAGAGCCTAATGACGACGATAACATCGAAATGTTTCTTGATGCTCCTCTCCAGATGGAATTACCAATAAAGAAGATAAAAAAAAGTGAGATTAAAACCCATATCAAGAAACACCTGATACTGAACAAATCACCAGGTTTTGACCTCATAACCGCAAAAGTACTTAAAGAACTACCAGACATTGCAATTGGATTTATTACCACAATTTACAACTCCATTCTGAGACTGGGTTACTTTCCCGCACAATGGAAGCTGGCCCAAATAATCTTAATACTTAAACCAGGAAAACCACCAACAGAAAGTAGCTCGTATAGGCCCATCAGCCTGCTTCCAATTCTATCAAAAATTTTTGAAAAAATTCTCCTAAAAAGACTGATGCCGTTAATAGAAAAAATGAAAATAATTCCTAAGTACCAGTTTGGATTTCGCCACCAGCATGCAACAATTGAGCAAGTACACAGAATTGCAAACAAAATCAGACAAGACCTAGAGACAAAAAGATTTTGTACAGCCGCTTTTCTTGACATAACTCAGGCTTTCGACAAGGTGTGGCATCCCGGCCTGCTATATAAAATCAAAAAACTTATTCCACATAACTTCTATACATTACTTAAATCATACCTGTATAAAAGATTCTTCTTTGTAAAGTGTGGAGACGAGATATCGGGGCTTTTTGAAATCAGCTCTGGAGTTCCGCAGGGTAGCGTTTTGGGCCCAATACTTTTTCTGATCTACACATCTGACCTACCAACGAACGTCAATACATTTATCGCAACCTTTGCCGACGACACAGCCATTCTGGCCTCCGGTCGGGATGCGAAAACTGCATCAGCCTACCTACAGGCGCACCTCAATGAAATAGAAATCTGGTTGAGGAAATGGCGAATTAAAGCTAACACACAAAAGTCGGTACATGTAACATTTACAAACAGGAGAGACACCTGTCCACCCGTTAGGCTAAATGGAAGAATTATCCCTCCAAAAGAAGATGTCAAATATCTGGGTGTGCATCTTGATCAACGTCTGACTTGGGGTAAACACATATGGAGCAAAAGATTACAACTAGGACACTCCTTAAGGAAGCACATGTGGCTACTGGGCCGTAATTCACAACTGTCACTAGAGAACAAGGTACTAATTTACAAAGCCATAATAAAGCCAATTTGGACATACGGCATCCAGCTCTGGGGAGCAGCCAGCAATTCTAACATCGCCAAGATCCAAAGGTTTCAATCAAAAATCCTCAGGATTATTACTGATGCCCCCTGGTATGTACCAAACCACGTAATCCATCGTGATCTCCAAATACCTACCGTTGAGGAATGTGTCCAAACACTTAGTACCAGTTACCAGGATCGTGTTAGAGATCACCCCAACCCACTTGCTGCGGATCTCCTTACCACTCATCGTACCAAAAGGCTAAAACGCCACGACCCGCTAGACCTTCCGCACCGCTTTAGTGATAACAGATAAATTATTATACCTAATTACCTAAGGTGTTCGCTATTGGGCGAGCACCTTCTATGTCTAACTTCATCAATCACATCTTTTACTTATTGTTATATTGACAGATTGTAAATAAATAGAATTCAATAAAAAAAAAAAACTATTTATAAATATTTTCTACGAGATCACAAAAAATTTTTATTAAAATTAATGGCGGTCAAGTAACTTTTTTTACTTACAAGTAAAATTTGCTTCGTAATTTACCTGCAAGTTAACAAATTAACAATAAGCGACCAACAGCACATTTTACTTATATTATACCAAAGGGTAAAAGTTACTATTAGGTCAAGTTTAAGTTAAATTTTCGGTAAAATTTACCTACATTTTTACGTAAAGGTAAATTTTACCAGAAAGTACATATTAGGTAAATTATTAAGTAAATTTTCACTAAAAAATTAACCAAAAATTACTTTCTAGTAAAATAACCTATGAAGTCGAAAAATAAAAATAAAATTACGTCAGCTTTACTTTTATATTGACTACTAAGTCAAATAAACTTCTAAAGTTATGTTTACCTAAAAAAATACCAAAACTTACTTATAGGTCAGAAAATTATGTAAAAATTACGTAAAATTTACAAGTGTAGGTAACATTTACTAAAAATTTTCAAATGTGCTACTTGGGGACCCTTAATTTGAACTGTATTTTCTAGATTTTGTTTTTTTAAATTTTATTTTTTGGATCTGTTCTAAACAGAACGGTGCGGTAATGTCACCTTAAACTAGGGTTTTTATTTTCCACGAAGTAAAACCAAGTGCTTTCACCAAGTAGGTATTTTTCATTCTAGAAAGATTTTTCTATCTACAGAGAAAAAAGTGTTTAAAAATATTCCGTGGCATAAATTCAAATTGATTAAATTTTACAAAGTAAATAAATTATTTTGAGCAAATTATAAGAAACAAATAAATTTTAATTTTTGTTATTACAATACAACTACAATTCCTTTTTTTGTATAAATTAATCAATTGGAATTAAACTTGATTAGCATCGTGAGCTTTAAATTTATCTTCTCTGCAATTTGGAAGTATAAATTATTCATAGTACGATATAAATTTAAATTATTGTAATTAAGTGATACAACGTTTTTATAAAAAAAAATACAATTTCTGTATTATTACAATTTTTGTTTTAATTATTAGGTACATCTTATAATTTTCATATCGCACTTAAAATTATAAAAAATCTCAAATTATGATGATAATAGATGAGTAGTTAAAAAAATTTGCAACAAAAACCGCTAAAAGTTTTAATCTAGCTATGACTCACCTAACCTGCGTGGGTGTCTAGTTAAGCATTTTCATAGATCGATTTTCGTGCAAGTCGCTTATAAGCAGTTGACGGTATTATCTTTAAGAATCAAGTGACTCAAGTAGACATAACTTGTCTAGGCTGTAATAATATATTATTTTGGCTTCAGATACTACGTAAATTAATTTAAAACAGTTACCTTAAAAAAATTACAAAAATTTTACTGCTGTAATAATTACATAAAACATGGTAATAAGAAAACAATGTCAAATTTAATCTAATTGCTTAATAATATAATCACTAAATTAGTTTAGTACATATAAAATTAGTTTGAATTATACCACCACAAAGTGGGATTACATTACCTACATATTATTGCGGTTTTGTATTTATAAGGTAGATAACAATAATAATTAAAATTTAAATTACATATAGGAGAGATAATCTGATAATAGATGATCTGATAATAGACAACTTTGGTCATAATATTGAATGAAAGCATAAAACGTACAGGATCGTAACCTTTCAAAATAAACTTTACGGCCTTAAAATGAAAACAATTAGGTAAGTTAGGTAACTAAACAAAATTTCTTTATCTTCTTAATTTTTAAAATTTTCAGGAAATTACGTAAACTAAAATAAATCTCTACTGTGATTTACGATAACAATAACTTCAGCGCAATGCGGTTTTTTGTACTAGTATATCGATAAAGTTTTACTGATTTAATTCTAAATGAAAATAATTTTTATGTTGCTTACATTAAGCGCAATATTGATTTATATAAGCAACTTGGTGATCAAAGTAACTTCAATTTCGATATCCTACACAAACTTTTAAAGCGAAGTGGCGCAGCTTTATTTTTTTCAGGCTGCTGCACGAGAGAAAGGATTTTAGGATCTTTTGTAGAACTTACTGTGACATATTGTCATTGATTTTCCTAGTATGTTGATTTTGTCTTGTGAATATGCTGAAACAATTTTGATTTATTTTACTTAATTTATCTGAACGTTAAAATGATTTAGTAGTTATGTAATTTGTTACAAGTTATTCCAGCAAAGCAACATTTACCCACCTGCAGCAAAACAGCAGAGGTGCCAGATGAGCTTAGCGGAGTTGCATCATGGGTTGATCTTAAGCTCGACAAGTAAATGTCGAACTTATGCTATACGGGTTTTAATAGACACATTATTTGAGACAAAAAGACAATTTTCTAGATTACATGAGTGACCTTTTGTGCTCAATCTAAACCTACAACTCAGGATTTGATGCACAGGATTAATCATTCCAACAAAACAAAAACCCTAATAACACTAGTTTATGTTTTTAGTTGTTTCAGCTCCTTGTTAATGCAGAATCATTTCTAGAGAAAAACAACTAAATAACCAAGGGGAAAAATTAATATTATGAAGCAAACATATAACTGAAGTAAATTTAAAATAAATAGTTGTATTGCGATTTACACCAAAAATGGTGTGAATCCTTAAAATTACTCCCAAACTGACTGAATGATCAATCTGCAACGATACTTTAAAAGTTACTTTAAACTACTTAAGTATTTACAAAAGCAATGACGTACCCTACGTTAAATTTTGCTGTTTACAAACGGTACAAGTAGACGTTAAAACTATTTAATCCAAAGTTAAATAATACAATGAAAGGCCAAATACACCTTAAAGTCAAACGTTATAAATGGTAATCCTGTACAATTACAAAAATACGTGACAACACAGCGCAAGTCCGTTACTAAAGTGGTTATTACTTACATAAGCGTCAAATAATTGTTCTTATGGCTTAATAAACGTGAAGACATCACAACATAACGGCCACTAAGACCGGAAGGCGGTGTGGTTAATAAAGTTGAAATGACAAATTTTGAATAATGACCCTTTCACGAAAATTAGCGCTTTACAATAAAGATCGTATTTGTATTTAGGTTAATCCGACAATGGTCGTGATACAACACTTGGCTTGAATGATACAGAACGGGACAAATACACCAAAATTCATAACATGACAACAGGAATACGATACTATTCTTATCGAGGAGTCATTCAAAATAATGTACTTTACAAAATACACAATACTTAGAAATAACACCAGATGGTCCCAAACTAAATTTACTGGATACAAAACTATACACACTACGAGACTAACTCTTAATAAACTAAATTAATATATAAGATTTTTTAATGGTGAATATTTACGTTGTGCTAATAAAAATACAATAAATTTAACTCGTTCTATTTGATAAATTTATCTCTTATTTACAAAACTATTTTCGTACATTTTGGATAAAAATAATAAGAATCTCATTAGGTTCGGATCTACGACTGAGCAGGTAAAATTACTTCATTTAGTGGATAGTATTTTTTTTTAAATATTGCAAAAGCGTATAATTGAACTGAAGTACTTACGGTCGGATTCAGAAACGATAAGATATAACAACTGATTAATGATAATCCAAGTCAACAATGAACCAATGAAAAACTACTTTTATTGCTAATAAAATCTTTCTATGTGTTTTTTTTATAAATACTAACTGATTACCGATATTTGTAGTGGCTATTTGTAAAGCGGGCATTGCTATTCTAATCTTATAATGTTAGCGTATTATTATAAATGGCTTTTCTGCATTCGACTACTGCAACTTTTTTTAAATAATTAATCTTCATCTTTGAAAAACTAATTATGCATTTATAAAGGTAGTTGATACCTGATTGATAATCCCTGAATACCATCTAAACTATTACCTTGTAAAATCGGAAAAAACCTGTTTATACACTTTAAATAAAAATAATGCACATTTAATCTTAACTTGATTATTTTTTATCTGAAAATTGTGATTTCAATTTTTACACTGTTGATATATTTTTAATACCTTGATTGATATAATATGGAAAATTGTTTAATGATTATAATTTTGATATAATTCCGCTAGAAATGTGCCACGGTTTTGATTGATATCTTTGTAAAATATCAATTTAAGCTTCAAAGCTAAATTCCACATGCTTAAGCCGGCTTCAATATATTGAAGCCTTGTTTTCTTCAGGTAGCTTAGGCTTATGTTCCAACAACCACTACATCTGCTTAAATTTAGATTAATGTCTGATATTTTTCATAATGATCTATATAATATAATTAATTATGAATTTTTAGCCTGATACTTTGAAATCGTAAGTAAGGATCCAAACACTCAACAAACTTATTTTGTACAAATTAAAATCTCAAACTTAATCAGCAGTGGTTCACACCAAACCACTATTGATTTTCGTGAGTTACGATTAAATTACCATACTATTATTTAAACGATGAATCAAAAACCATGTATTTATAAAATGTTTCGCGACCCACATAAATTATTAAACATTTTGTCATGTTGTTTACGAAATCGCCTTCGCAATTTGTGTACAAGTATAAAATATCAACTGTTATTTGTGAAAATAAATGTTTTGCTTTTTAATGGTCAAAATCGGTCAACGGGAAGTTTTTAACTGGAGTGGTTTGCCTACAATAGTTAAAATTTTTTTTTTAATTTAGAAGCTCCGCATCAGAAAAAGTCATAACTTGTGATATCATTTCCTAAAGCAGTACTTTGATAATTACATTTTTTTATATTATTAAAAATAAGAACTAAATTTTGAAAAGTAAATTGCGTTTGATGTTGCTTTATATTTACTCTTGCAAACTAATTGGATCCATTCAGAGCAAAACAAAAGTAACGAAACAATTTATTATTATTAATAAATTCTATTAACAAAAAATCTTGAAAAATTAATTAAATTTAAAGCACATCAGACCTTTTTCTCTTTAAAAAGCTTTATTAGTAAAAACTTAATAAAATACAAAGTGTAATTCTAAGGTGTTTACTTTATATTAAAAACAACATAAATTAGTATTGCATTTTGTTAAAGACAGTATTAAATAACGTGGTTTTTGAAATAGAATTCTTTTATTCCCTTAGTTTTCTGTTTCATTATGAAAATACTTGTGTGTTCTAACATTCAAAACTGGATCGAAGTATTTCATCGCTCTGACTGGAATACTAACGTTGCTTCCCTGTCAAGGGTTATAAAAAATGTTTTGAGACGAATCATTCTCTTGTTTTGGCGCCATTACAGAATAGCCATCCAGACGACCAAACATTTTTCTCATATCTTTTAATTTAAAGTAACATGTCGAAAAATAATTAAAAAAGTTTCTAATACCATCAAAATTTATTATATAAACAATTAACTGAGTATTTTCAGTGCCCTGGAATTTAATGATGAAATGAAATTTTTGTTCGATTGTATAATATAAATTCTTAAATTATGGTATCTCTATAACTATTTTTTGTTATCGCCGGTTTAACTAAGCTAAAATCAAGAGATTTATTACTAGTTTATTATTACAAATTTTACAGAGATATCGTCATGCTTTAGCACTAAAGCACTAAATTTGAAAACAATGATTAACTATGCTATTGTATGAATATTTAGTAGTATCCAGTTGGTGTTACTAATCAAAAATTTTCATAAGTGGTTAATTTGTTACAAAATATCCTAACCGTTTTTTTTTAACAAAATTGTTTTCATTTTTTGATAACGTTTGTAATATTGAACATAGAATTTGAAATTTCCCGCTTTTATTTTACAAATTCACCAGACGACACTCGGTAATCTTTAACTAAATCCCCACAACCTTTCACGAGTTATAACCAAACACACTAAATTAAATTAAAAAGTAATCTAGACAGCAAACTCTTTTAGTTTTGCAACCAGATTTACACTTATTTATTGTATATCTATCTTAGCTAAAAGTCGACATAATAATCCTATCAATTATTGTCATTTATAATATTTATTAATTATTTATATTGGTCAAAAAGTAGATAATACGTATTTACATGACTTGGTATGCATTTTCAAATATATCTACAGTACTAAGACATACGCAATACGGATTTAAAATTAAAAAAAAAGATGTTACTACAATATCAATGACGCAGATCTTTAAGATTTATTTTTTATGCAATTTTTAACATTTTTGGTAAGTATTCAGGGTAGAGCAAAGTATTTATCCCGCAGCAAATATTTCTGTATAATTATCTAGATTTATTCAATTGGATCTGTGATCCCATGATCCAAAAAACAATTTATTTAAAACTCCTTGTTTTAAAATAAAAAGACATCATTCATAGGACAATAATAATTAAGTGTCATGATGAGGTTTTTGACTTTACAATCATGTCGATGATGATTGTCGATAGCAACGGTAAAAATTGCCTAAAATGGCGAAGACGAGAGGAAACGCTTTTACGTACGCATTTTATAAATGTAATACAAAAATTCTAAAAATATTGATAATCAAAAGTGGTAAAGGCCACGGCAAAATCCACTGAATTCCCTAACACTAAGTGCATCTAAAGATGATAAATTTTTACGTTTAATAGCTAAAATAAAACAAAACTTACAGGAGGTGATCTAAAACACATCAATCTACTACACAGAAAAAAATGTGTACTTAAAAGTAGAACAATTTGTGCCTAGATTGTCTACAGGTACAAATTGTGTAAAAATTTAGCACAATTTGTGCTATAAAATATAGTACAATTGCGCTAAAGATGACTGAATTTTACTAAAATTAAGTACAATTGTACCTAATTTTCACCTAATTTGTACCTGTAGACAATCTAGGCACAAATTTTTCTACTTTTAAGTACACCTTTTTTTTCTGTGTACGAAGGCTAGAAAATAAGCAAGGTTTGTAAGTCGATCGTGCGTTTTGTAAAAATGAAAAGGGTTTTGCTTGATCAAGCTAGATGACGTAAGCTGTATTAAAAAAAATTTAAATAAAATAACTAAATGTACAAAGTGACTTAAAATATACTTAAAGTACTTAAAAAATATGATAATATTTTCTACAATATAATACTGATGAGATAAGGTTAGTCTAGCCTACTTTGATCGAGAAGAAACTGAAGCGTTACGCTAACAAAAACAAACACTGGCAATTTGTATCCCACAAGGCTCTTGCTTAACCAACCATAAAATATTAATCGTTCAAGTACTTCTTAGCTATGTTGCAAACATTGCAATTCGCATAACTAATTCAGCGGTGTCTTTGAGACACTTCATTTATTAAAAATATTTTATTACACCTACGAAACTCCTTAACCAGAATTTTAAAATAGTAGACCTATAAGACAGTTCAAACTCCTCAAACGAAATTTTACAAAATGTGGGTCTCTGAGACAGTTCAACTGATTAAAAGTATGCGGCAAGATCACGTTTTGCAAAATTTGTAACATTTAGACAGGAATTATAAAAATTAAATTGATTGTAACTACCCTAGCCACAGTTACGATATGTCGCCGGGGCCTTCTGCAGAGTACAACTAATAAAATTAAGCCAAATAGGACCATTAGTTACTAGCTTAATAGCGATATCCATGAACTACTTAGTTTGATTACTAGAAATAATTTGTCAGGTCTCTATTTTAATTCAAATATTATTGGATTTGAATAGGTCCTGAAGATGTAATTGATATGGTTGATAGGAAGAGAATGATGTGGCTTTGAATTAGCAACAAATGGTATAGTATAAGACCCACCCCATAATGTAAAACAAATCAATTCTGAAACGCAACATTCAGAACACTAGGGTTCAAAACTTCATTGAGAAACATATTTTTCAACATATTATCATCTCCCTAAAGTCGCACCAATAAAAATATTTTAATTGTATTGCCGCTACGTTAAGCGGGTTACAAATATTGGAAGGTAGATTTTATATTTTTTCTTACAAAAATTTATTTTTAATATACGCAAAACTGCTAAAATGATATTATATAATCTTAAAAATTTAGTGCTGGTAAAATTTTAAATTAAATTTTTATCAATATAAATTCGCTTACCAAAATCAATTTTCATACTTTTATCACTCTCTTATTGGAAAATTTTATGGTACTTATTTTTTGATTTTCGGTTCACTAAACAGCTGATAATAAAAAAAACTTGGAAATAGTGTTTACGTTTTTCATTTTTATTAGTTAATTTTCCCAACGTAAGACGAATTATTTTGTCAAGATTAATTACTTAATAATAATTATGTACATACTTTTGAAATTTATAAAACTTTGCGTTTTTAACTTGAAATTGCTATTAACTTTTTTTAATTTATGTTTTTATTATTAAAAAGTTGAAATTTATTGAAGGTTGAAGATTACATATTTTATTTTAAATTTTTTTTTATCGATTTGTTAAGTAATTTTAAACTTTTGGTAGTCGAAAAATTACAGTAGCAAATTTTTAAAAGTATTACCGACGCGTTTACAAATGAAGATTTTTCTCAGACTTCTTACGCAAATGAATAAAGAAATAATAAGTAGTTAATAAATTAAAGAGTTTGAATGAAAGTAATAGCCTTACGCTTTTAGTCAATTTAATGTTTTTAAGTTTTGCTTAACTTAATTTAAATTTAATTTTTTGATTAATTTTGTAACATGCGCGAAAAGATTAATTTATTGGTTGAACATAGTTTCAAAAAACTCGATTTTATTATATGGAAACATTCAGCCATTTCGCTTGTCATACTTTGACAAGGTTGTATGTAAAATAAAAAATTTCTCGAGAAATGAAGTGTAACAATATGTCGTATTATGTTCCATGTTTTCCTCTATGCACTTCGCTGACATGTCATACTATCAGAATATTGGATAAAAGCTATAAAGTTAGAAGTATACGTTAACTTTAAAATACTTGAAAAATAAAAAGAAAACTTACAAAGTATAAAATTGGAAGCAACTTTAACAGGTGAGAAAATTATGTGGATCAATCACTTAGGTTTTTACTCAGAAAACTTAGTAATAATAATCTAGTATAGTGAGTATCACATAATTAACTTCGTTCTTGTAGGGTAAGATTAGCCTAATTTACTTTGCAAAATTTACATACAACTAGTGTTAACGATACCTTTACCGGAATATATAATGGTCTCTTATAAAATGTTAAAACAAAGTTGTTTAAAATTGTTGAACTAAATTAAAATTAATTTTATTAAATGTCGGGCTCAAAAAAGTCGCTTTAAATTAGTGCGAAAATATAATTGAATTTGTTGTGGAAACACTCAATTCTCAGGAATCGAATAAGCAAACTCAACTACTCTCCAAAAACTAATATTAGCTTTTCTGATCTTTTAATTACTTGACGTACTAACTAATCACATCTTCTAATAGAAATACAGACGTTAGCAATAATATCGGCAAAGAGACAAATCCAAAAGTTCTATCAATTTTAACAGAAACGTGCAAAATCAAATTAAAACTCATCTTATAGATTACAGCCCATTTTGCATTACAAAATTAATTATCTCATTATTCCAAAAGTTCCAACTTTTGTAATTAACAAAAGAACAAACAACCATTACATATTACATGCTTGACAGTTTAATTCATTGAAAATGTTAAAAAGTATGACAGGTTTTTCCGTGTATATTTCGTTGAAGAATAAAGCATCGTTATAATTAATAATCGTAACGAATTTCTTTTACAATTACAAAATACTCGGGAGCATTCACGCAGGACCGCGTCAGAAAGTTTTACCGCTTCGTTGCAAAATTTTATACTCGGCATAAAATAATATGGTCCAACATAAACTTTATTTTTTCTTCCAATTAAAAGAAAAATTAATTGTTAGTTGAATACTAAAAAAATATTAAATTTTAATGGAGCCATAGTTTCATCAAATTTTTTCTTGTAATGGTCGGTGAAATTGAAAATTACTAAATTTGAACATTTATTCTTTTGTAGTAGAATGCAAAATTCTTGCATTCAAATTTTTATTCAAATGCACTCTAAACTATTACTACTCCACCACCAATATGAGGTTTAACAATAATGAATTATTACTTATTTATGCCAGTGTAAGATGGTTTTCCAATTTTCTAGGAAATTAATTTCAGTAGAAGTACAACAAGGTTTTGGAATGATAACTTTAATTAATTAAAAGAAAAGAATGAATACAAGTTCATTGCTTTGTTTATGATTACTTAAGTTCAACTGATGGTTGTTGTTGCTTCATACTTACCAAGCCTGACAGTTTTGTTTTCACACTTTCAGGATAACTATCTATTTCACCAATAGCGGCAAAACAATTTATTCCGACTTTACATTTCAATATTTTAAAGTTTGGTTGAGTAAGCAGTCTCAAAACAACTTCCCTCGCGCAATTACTCACAATTAAGCAAAGTAATAATTCCGCTTTTAAGAGCTATAAAAGTAAGTTTTCGGGAGATATTATAACATTATTTTACACGCAAGAGGTTTTATTTTATACGACAATAGGCTTTTTTGAAATTCCGTATCGCTTTTGTATCAATTAGAAATCCATTCGCAGAAACGAAGCAAACTTTTCAGACGATTATAGTAAATTTGAAAGTAATGTCCACAGGTGGTTTACAAAAGAAATTCTCGGATTTGTTGACCGTTAAATCTCTTTTAATTTATTAAATGCGTTACTACTTCATAAAGTTTCCTCTAGAGGAAACTACTCAATCAGAGTTTAACCGAAGAAAATTTATTTTGCCAACTTTTCTAATAAAACATAAAGGTGATTAAAGTATCAATGTTCGTTAAATAGATCGCTAATGTAAATGGACGTTCAGAATTCTAATTTATGTTATTATATTTAATACTTTAATCCCCAATTCACTGAAGTTACTCACCTAATACCTCGCAAGCAATTAGTTGGATGACACTTTTTTGTCGGGAATTTACTCGTTAAACTTTTTATCTCCACTGTTGTAGTTTGTTTACTTTTTACACGTTTTTATCTCGCTTTCACGTTATGAATAATTTTACTCGAAAATTTATTATTAGAAGTATTTTGTCACGAATTGACAAAATTTAATTAAATCGTATAGCACTAAAAATCGATTCGAGTTTGTGAAAGTTTTCTGTGAAATAAAACACCACAATACAACTGTTTTAATCAATTAACTTTTTTGAAGTACTTCTGTTCAATAAAATTACTTGCGTAGTTTTATTTCTTTATCTGGTTTGTAAAGACATTAAAAAGTCTAATTAAAAAGTTCCAAGTGATAAAACAATTTCTGCCGTTTCTTTCAATATTTCCTTCTTGCAATTTCCTAAATTTGGAGGAAAGCCACAAAAACTACTAACAGCTGCAGAATAATAATATTTATAAGGCATGTGCAGCCCCACGCTGGGCGCCATTTTTATAAGGTTACAGTTCTATTGTAATTAACTTTTAACTCATAAAATTAATTATTGTTAATAAATTATAAACTTCATGTTTTTCTGCGCAAACTACACATTTGTGTAAAATGTAATCAAATTTTTCATTTTAATGCACTGCAAGAATTAAATTAATATTTAAATAACTCTTAACAATGCGATAAGTATAACTAAATCTTTACGCTTCAAACAAAATTGTTTTATATTCTTTAGACACAGTTTTATCATTTACAATACGTCTTATTGTTTTTATGGAAGCAAGAAATTGCTTAGTCTGCACTCCATCCCGTATTAAAATAATGAAATTTGCATAAATATGTTGAATAATATTTTAGGCATTTCTTAGTTTACGCACCATTGAACGAAAGCAAAATAGAATTTGAATTATAAAATCAATAAATTTGATGAAGAAAATAATGGTAAATTTAGAAAATAGCTTAATTTTCGAAACAGAGCCAAACTTGAGAAAGTAATATTTATTACGACGCCGACGACGGCGACGTTTCAAATATTCTGAGTCTTAGGAATTTTATAATTAAAGCTAATTGATTTTTTATAGTTCTCGTATTACAACAAAATTAAGTAATGAAATTTTTATTGTTTGTGATATAGAGCCTTTAGGATAATTTTTAAATCAACCAATTAGCGAATTATCCCGCGACTAATTTAAAAGAAGCAAAATAAAATTTTAAGTGAAATTGAAGAATAACACTTTTAAAATAATGGGCATATCAAATTTAAATAAAAAGTAAACAGAACTGCACAGCTGTATTGAAATGCTTTAGGGGTTGCTTTCCATGGAAGAATTTATTGGTTTTACGGTGCACGCCTTCATTAAAATAACAATAAAAATTGTAAAATTTTGGCTGACGACTCAAAATAGTTTTTATTATAATGGAAACAATTTATTGCAATACTTTTTATCGAAATGCTAAAGGAAACTAAAGTTGAACAAATTAAATTTTAAATTAATCTTAACTAGGGATGAAAGCTTTCACAACGATAATTTTAGAAAACCAAATCATAACCTGTTCAGAATACAATTTTTTAAATAATTTTTATAAAAATATTAATTTCACTGTCAACATTGACCATTTTCAGTTATTGTCGTAAGAATTAAGCCGCAAGCACAAATGTTTTTTTAATGCTTATAAAAATAATTTTAATTTCTTGTTTGCTTTATTTGTTAAATGTTTTTCCTATTTTAAAGATCCTACTACAACATGTTAAAAGTAGAAAATCTTCTATTATTTTATAATATAATTGGAAGTGTTCTTGTGTTATCTCTATAAATATATAAAAAATAACGGTTTTTATTTTAATAATTTTAATGATTTATTTTTATTGCTAACAATTTTCTGCGTCAATTATTTTCCATAATTTCTCTTTGAATGTGTGTTCAAATTGTTTTAATTTAAACCACTTGCCTCGATGGTTCACGAATGGTATGGTGACCAACTAAACAATAAATGTTTTTACGTGCTACGTTTGTAAAGCTTTTCAATAAATTATGATCATCTGGTATTACGGTAATCAAATAGATCTTTAAAGCAAAACAAAAGCATCACTGTTCATAACTTCCTTGAATCTTACTAGTTGTGCTGAACGTTTTCTAAAAGCTTCAAACGACAAAGTTTGAGATCCGGTGGCAAAATTTTGTTTTTATTAAAACACACTCAATATCTCCCGATGCTTTTGGTCCAATAGTAGTGAAGCTCTTAGATTGCCGTAGAGCTCATAGTTCTGTTGTGTTTCCGGGTTTTAGAAACACCGCGCTTGCATACTTTTTAATTAAATAGTCTACAAATGTAAAAAGAGTTACTAAGAATGACATGGCTCTTCAACAGAAAAACTCAATAAAAATGATATAGTGTTAAACTAGTGACTCTCTATGGCATAGATTACATCACCAATAATAAAAGGACTTGGTGACTCCATTGTTAACCGAGTCACTCCACCGCTTGTAGCGCCATTATCTTCTGTTTACAACAAAAGGAAGCCATACATATATCGCTTCTCGCAGTGAACATTTTGAAGCATTCTTATTTCTTATTATGTATTCGGTGTACAGGTTAAAAAACGAGGGTGACAAGACTCAGCCCTGCCTGACCCTCTTCCCACCATAATATAATAGAACCCACCTACCCAAAAACTGTCAAAATCAGACGGAGAGTGTTGGAAGTCATCCAATAAAAGACTGGCATTTTCTCCAATCTTCTGGTTGCTGGAGGATACCCCGAATCTATTTTAATCCGTTCCAATAATAGAAAAACGAGCTCAATATGGCTATCTAAACTGGTCGATTTGTTTCCTCAATTAACAAAATATTAATATTTTTTATTGTTGGTAAATATAACATTATTTTCTTACAGAACGTAACCTCGAAGTAACAAGTAAGTTAAGTAAAAAAGTGGTTAAAACTACGTTCAAAATTTAATTTGTTTCTCTATAGGATTAAATCTCTGACCATTTAAATTTTACGTAATTATCGTGGGTAAAGCAACGATAAAGGTTTTACCAGAAATAAATCAATAGTTTCGAATTTAATATTATCACTTATTTTAATTCAATTACTTTTTTAAATATTAATTTAATAATTTATAACAAAAAATTCTTGAAGGTACACTTACTAATTAGTTTTATTTTTCTTTCAGATAAAAAGTAATAATTCTAATTGAAAAGGACAACTACCAGGAGCAGAAAAGGCATATCTCAAACCATTACAAGGTTTTCCGGAATGGCGCCACTTCTATTTTTGCTGGCGACGCAGTTAGTTTTAACTTTAAATTTAAACCCATATAATTTAAAAAATCACGAAAACATTAACAATAAAACTTCGGATCCGCAAATAAACATAAGTCGTAAAATAAGTGTTAGTGAAAATTACCAACAAATTGAAAAATCTACGGTTGTGGAAAACTCATTTCAAAATGATGAGACAAAAGGAAACTTTAGAAGTAGTTTGACAAATGCAACAAAAACCACCCCAACTCCGAAAATAAAATATCGTGAAATTATAAGTGTTGAGAGAAGTATCAACTCGTCAACAATTAACAACTTAACGAAGTTGTTTCCAAGTAAATACAAGAATGAAAACATACAAACAAAGGATTTAAATTCCAGTTTAACACAAACCACTTTAAATCCTCATTATTATGAAAACACTGCAACATATAGCAGCTTTAATCACCATTTCAAACCATTTACCCCAACGAAGAAAAGTTTAAATTTTACTAATCTCATTGAATACTCTTCGTCTGACGTTAACAATAAAGCAAAGTTAAGTAAAACCATAAATTTTACTTCGGTTACGTCGTCTAACCCCAGACTGAATAAAATTGATTCGGAACAACCTGACCCTTTTCAGGACAATCATCTTAATTTTAGTAACGCGAATTACGTTATAAACGATAATAGAAGTGAAAGTGTCGTTCAAAATAAATCAAATAAAAATTACTTCAAATTAGCCGTAACCAAATTACTAAACATTTTAAAACTTGGTAATGAGAAACCACAAAGGTCGGAAGTTGCTTCTACAACTCCTTCGTACCATTGCTGCGCGATCAACGCGACGGGGTTAAGTAAAACAGAAGATGCTTATAGACAACAAAATAGATCAATCTTCTTAAAATTAATTGGGAACGGATTACGGTTGAAGCCTGCTGTGATTAAAAGAGCCCATTCACTCACATCTAATCAATCAAGTCTTTCTGTTGAAGACGTTCTTAATGACGCTCCCGAGCTTTTCAATATTGGCTTAAAGCGCTTACAAGAAACGAAAAATTCGCACGGTATGTTATATCATGAAAAGGAATCCAGTGACAGCTATCCAAATCCAACCAAAGACATCTACAAGACTAACAAGGAAGTAAGTGGCAATTTTTTGATTTTTTTGTTTTGAAACCAGAAAGTAATGATTTTAATAAATTAAAATTTTCAGATTTTTAATTATTAAGTTAAAAAACTTAAAAAAAAAAGTTAAAAAACTTTAGTATTACCAATATTAAAAATAATTCAAACTTCATATTTATTGATCATTTTAATCACTCACTTAACTATTAACATGAAATTAAATATTTTATATTTAACCAACTTGTGGATTTAAATTTCACAACGTCGGACCTTGAATTAATTCGTCGGAAACTAAGATTTTCCGCACGCCTTTAAATTCAAGACATTTTCTGATCACCCAATAAAAATATAATAATTGGCCATGCGGTTCTTTCAAGGCGACCTGACATATTGATATTTTTTATATAACATTCAAATACAACTCCTCTTTGTGCAGAAAATATTGTGATGTGATAATTTTTTTTTAGCATTAGCAGTTTAAAAGTAAATACTTCCAATATTTATGTTTGGTTTCCATTACGACTAATGCAATAAAACATGAACGAGGAAATTTTTTCAAAGATTTTGTGATTTATTGAAAATTGTTCTTTCATGACTTTATGCAGTTATGACAGCGGTTTAACCGTGGTTAAAATGGCCACGCGAGCTTTTTAACTAATGCAACCTGCAGAGTATATTCCACATTATTGAATAAAAAAAAGTTACACAAGTAATGGCTGGATGATTTGTCGTGCAGTAAATAATAACTTCTTCTGTGAGAATTTTAATATACCTTATGTATCATTAAGCCACAGCCGTGGAGTGATGTGATTGCTGGTTGAGTACAGAGCGGAAATTCTGGGTTCAAATCGCGGACCATACAGAATTTCTTAGCTCGGCCTTTCAGTGGACATCCACACGGTGTAGTGAAATTGATATTGATTTATCGAAAATAGGTAATATGGAGACTAATCCACCCCACTAATCGGATTTGTAATTCCCAAAAAGGGAAAAGCCATGTTCTACTTAGAACGTAAAAAGCTTAATAATAATGAATTAATTATGTATCATTAAGGTTTTTACATTCTAAGTAGAATATTGCTTTCTTTTTCTGAAAATTGAAAATTTGATTGGCGGGGTAGATTAGTCTCCATATTTCATAGTTCAGATAAATCAATATCGATTTCACCACAGCGTATGAATGCCCAGTGAAAGGCCGAGCTAAGAAATTCTGTATAATCCGCAATTTCAACTCAGAATTTCCTCTCTGTTCTCAACCAGTGGTCACATCACTCCACGGCTGTGGCATACCTTATGTAATATTTAAAAAAAATCAGAATAAATGTTAAGAATTACGTCAATTTCATTTTCAGTAAACCACCCTGTATAGTGTATAGTTGTATACTATGAATTATTTTAACTGTACGTTTGTATTTATAATAGCTAGTGAAACACTATAGATATGAACTACATAATATAATATTAAGGTTAGTTACAGTAGCTTGTGATTTATATTACTTTTATTGTGAATCGTTATAACCATAAACTACATAATTGCAAGCTGAAATGCCCAATTTACATAATATCTTTGAATATATTATTTAGATAATATTAGAATAATATGCATGTTAAGTGAAATGATTCAGTAATATGCATAATTACTAAGAAGTTTCAGTTAATTCCTGAAAGTCTTACTTGTTATGCATTTCTAGCAATTCCGGTAAAATACAGTGACACAAATAAGTTTTTTCAACTTTACAGAATTTAAAATTCAAATTAAAAAAAAATAAACAAATGAATCACTGTTAAACATTTCATTTTTGGATATATATTATGAAACCTTGTTTAATTTTTCTTTGGTTTTTAAAATCACTTTTGTAAATTATTCACAAACTGCGGTCGTTGAAGGCTAAATTATGTAATTACAACTCAAAATTACACTCTAATAGTTCGATGATAACTCAGTAGTTTTTTACTAAGTTGTAGTAATGCAAATTTTTAAGATTTTTGTAATATTGCCTCATATGAATTTGATAACTTTCATAAAACAACACTTATATGTAATAATTTCTTAAATTTAATATAATATCCATCATATTCTTTAATGTTAATAATCATTATATTATTACATATTACACGTAATTTACATATTATTATGTAATTATTGTAGTACTATGTTTATTAGTTTTATCGCCTTTCTTTCAGTAATAATTAAAAACAAAAAACTTTTTTAAGTAAAAATGGGAAATGCAATTTTTGACTGCTCCGGCTAGTAATGACTCTTATTTTTAATGCTGAATTTTGTAATAAATGCATCCAACTGTGATAAATCAATGCAATTGACCTTACTATGATAAAACAATTACTTTTAACCCTTTCAAAGCTTGAATCAACTTTAGTCGAATGCACGCTACACGCCTGCAGCTTTGCACGCGGAAATGAGGTTTTTGTCGCCAAGCCTTTTAGACATTCTTTGTCTTTATCCATTTGTCATTTATTTAAATAACACCTGGCAACTTTTTGTTTAGTATCTTAAAGTAAGAATAACAAAATAAAAGGAATGCTATAGAACACTATTTTATATGTTTTTATGGAGCGTTTAAAGGGTTAAACAAAAATACAATTTTATGCTTATCATAACCTAACAGATTACTTGTTTTCTTATTTATTTAGTTTTATTATTTTAACATAATTATCATTAATAAATTTAGTTTCTTTTAGTACATCTACCACAGCCCAATATATCAAAAAATAAGGCGACAATATAATATAATAATCGGTTTTAAACGTCTTTCGACATTGTCCGATACTCGATTAATTACCAACCTAGCAAATTAGCTTTCAGATCCAAGATGGAGGACCAGTAAAACAACCAGAAAAATTTTGTTATTTCACCCGGAATCGAACCGCGTAGTGAGCGTTCGTAGTTATCTCGATTGATCATTACTTTCCAATCGTCTTAGTTTTATTATATTTTATTATAATTAAGGTACTAAAATATGGAACCTAGTAAGTTTACTCTAAGTGGAAAGTTTTCAACAAACAAATATTTACCTTTATACATGTCACACTTCTTTAGCATAAATAATAATAGTTATGTGTGCACAAGGCACTAAAGTTTAACTTTTTTTTACGAATATTGAGAAATATCATAGGAGTGATAAAACAAACTTTAGTAGGTATCTAGGACCCGTTTCTATTCAAATTTAAAGTAAACATTACTAAAATATTGAGGTTAAGAAACTCAATCACTGTAATAATATTTCGACAAATTGCTGTTAAAATTAGGCTGCTCGGAAATACACAAAATCCTTTTAGGAAAAAAATAAGGAATAAAATAGATTTTAAGTAACCACATTTAAGAGAAATCAAACAATGTAAATCAAACTAGGTAAGTTGCAGCTTATGCTGTTATTATTGTCGTTATCTTCTGTAATTAATTCGTATTTGTTTATGTCTACATAATTAAAATATTATGTGTAGTTTACCATAAACACTTTGAGATTATACATCAACTTATGTTCTCAAGCTGCAAGTAAACCTCTTAAATTAATTGTTACGAGCGTTTCCCGCAAAGCGACATTTACCCACCTGTAAAAAAACGTCAGAGGTGCCGGCTTAGCTCAGCAGGGGTGGACCGGAGGCTGATGTTAAAACAAAAAATATATACAGCGGTAAGAATGCGTACACAGACAAAATAATGCCAATTACATGACGGAGCTATGCTATTGAATTCCCCCATTTACATTTCACATCTTAATAGTTAAATTTTGCATACTTTACAAAATTTTTGTTTCCTATGAAAATCCAAATTTGATAAACGACTTCAAATCATAACTAAAGGTATAGTTGAAACCATAACCGATGTTTATAAATAAATGACCAGTATCTCCTAGTTTTTAATTTTAACACTATGCATCCAAATTTTAAAGGTTTGTAGAGGGAATGTTTAAATGTCTACAATAGACACTTTTGTAGTTCTTTACTTCATAATTAAATCTAAGTGTATGTTGATAAATTTTGGTAGTTCAAACACTTGCAACCAATCGTCAAGGATAACCGACTAGAAAAATAATGCAATTAATACTTTAGTGCAATTAACACTTTATTAAAGGTTACGTGTCGTTACACTTAATTATTAATAAAATAAGATTAAATCTGTTTAATAATTTACATTGCAGTATTGATATAATTAGACCATCAGTCTGGCGTAAATCAAACACGGATAGACTAGGGACCGGGAAACCGCGGATCTAATCCTAGTTGCGTCAGATATGTGCTGTAAGCTAAAAAGTCCAAAATTGATCTGTGGACATAAAACTCTTTTCAACCAGCAACTAGGCCAGCGTGGGAAGATATGGCTTAAACCTTCAAGTTAAAAACTTGAAGAGGCGTATATTCAAAAATGGATGTAAACAAAAACGCTAACAAAGAAGAAGAAGATTGATATAATTAATGTAGTAATCAATTCATGTAAATGAAATTATACAAAAGTGATATTTCAAAAACAAAAATTCCGTAAATAAACTTCGTATACAAATTAGGCAGCATACCATTATTTTACCCTCCTCCTTTTTATTTCTTTCTTACATTAAAATTCGTTAGTAACGGAAATCTTTCATTTCTATATTTATTAATTTTCTAAATTGCATCGCCTGAAAGGTAACTCATACTAAATATTTAGATCGTGTTTTAATTTAAAAGAGAGGAAGAACAGAATGAAAGCAATATTCTACACAATATAATTAATTTATTAGATATAAATCAAAAATATTCAAATAAAGAATAAAATTAAAATAAGTCTCTAAAAAGTAATTTTTACTCTAAACGGAGATGGTTACATACTATGCACAGTATAAATGCAGTCGTCGCGTCGTACAAAGAAAATGATGATAAATTGCTGCTTGCTCGAAGTGAATGTCACAATTATCCCATAAACGTTGAATTACAAAGTAATCTTCCATAAATCGTTTCTAGTGACAATAAATGGTTTTATGTAAACTTTCGCATAAAACAAAACAAATTTTCAGTTTTTTACTTTATTATTATAAAATGCTCAAAGTTAAATTTAAGTAAAGCTGTTGATTTAAAAATTCAATTTATATATTTAGTGTGAAGCACTTACCTTGATTATTATTTTTTTATAACGAATAACCCTCTCTCAGGAAAAATTCGTTTGATGTTTAATTTTGTTATGGTTTCAACTTCTGAAACTTTGCAAAATTTTTCTTTTTAATTAAACTAAAATTAATTTAAATTACAAAATTGATTCAATTCCGATCATTACTTTTTAGGCAAATGAAAATATTCACTTTTATTTGCTTCCGTTTTCTAATCCCCATTTTCTCCTGTATCTGCTTGGTTTAGTTTTTGCGTTTTCTAATTTAAATTTTAAATACCTACCTACTATTTTTTTAATAATAAAACTTTAAATAACACTTTAAAGATTAAAATTGCTTTTATAGATTGGTTCTACAAAAAAAAATCTCAAAAAACGTTGCAATAAAATTATTTGTAGCAAAGTTTAAAAAATTCCTTGAATTCTGATTATAATATTAATCACGATTTAATTCTTGATTCATTTTCTACTAACTGCTGATAAAAAGGATTAATTCATAAAATAATTGGTTTTTGAAATAAAGATATTTTGGAGGTAAATTTTAATCAAATCAGTAGCTCTGTCATTTTCACATAATATCACGCCAAAATTGTAGTGTAACTATAATAATTTTCCAGTTAAACAAAATTTTACTATATAGCAAGAAGTTGGTGGTTATAATACCGTGGGTTGCGAATTAAGCTCCTCTAATGTGAAAGCTAGTGGTATAGTACTTAACTGAACTTCTTCGTTCTTAACAAGAAATAATTGAAGTTTTCTATTTAGTAGCATCAGTCTTACTTTCGCAGTAACTTAGTTCCCTATAGGTAAAAGTTAGTAATTAACCAACTCATCATACGTTTGAACTAATATGTTATAATTTAAAGTAATATAACTTTGTAGATGCAATACTATTGTACAGGAATTTCATTGCGTATAGATTATATCAAGTTATGTATCATCAATTTGTTTGAAAAAAATTTTGTGCTATAGCCAATATTACCGAAAAAAAACTTTCTTCGTAATTATTTACTCGCGGAAAAGTCACCCAAAACAAAGAAAACAAAGTAACCACTCTTATTTTTCTTGGTAACATATAAAACGACAATATTCTGAAACGTAAATCATTGCATTATAAAGAAGCTCTGAAGTGGTAACGACTTGATATGTTATATCGCGAGCTAAAGCTCTTGCAATTTTTCCATGCTCTTACTTCTGAAACTATTACCGCGATAATCAAACATTGGTTTAAAAACAATCTAATCTAATGAAAAATCGACCTCTTGTGAAAATTGCACTATAGTAATCTTTTCCTTGCAAACTGGGTCGAATTCAGGTTACTCAATCTCATATTGTGCATCATGCAGAAGCAGACAAATTTATAGTAATAGGATGTATCAACAAAGTCATTATGTGACCATTCAGCCACTAAAGACCACTTTTAGAATCTAGGATAGAGAACGTTATTTTCAGATATAGTAGGGTTAACGTTTTACAATTATTATGGTTATGGTGACCTACCTTAGTAAGAGCCTTTCGTGAAATTGCTTAATTTACTACAAATTTCCAATAAAATCCATAAAAATAGTTGATTGTAAAACTGGCTTTTGGGTCGATTACACAACAAAAAATTAAAAACTTGAGCTCTACAATTGAAATTTTGTCAAAGTTTTTTTATAAAAGCCAAAGTCAAATAAAATTGCACAAATTTTTATGCTGATCATGTTCTTCACAGTATTTTACCCAATTCTAAATTTTTGATAAGTGAGAAAGTGAGAATTGTTTACAACCATTAGATGTGGCTTCAAAGCAGCTTAACAGTGATACCAATATCGAGTTTTGGATTTTTTGGCGCTTATGTCGTTCTGGCTTAAACACGTTGATGTATTTATAGATCTAGCTTATAATTTAATAATCCATAAATGCATAGCAAACAGTAATTTAATGGCCATAAGCGGATGCAAACTTTAAGCATTACGACACGTTTAATATAATTGTTAAACGTACTAAGTGATTAATCATCCAGTTTAATATTTATTCAGTGAATTTAAAACCAATAGCGTTTTTATTCATTTTCTTTATCTATATTATAATATTACATACATTTTTTGTTTTATATCACAAAAATCGGTTTTTTCTCTCTCGTCTATCGTTAAACTTAAATATACCTAATACCTAATTATATTGTCATAGAGGAAATTGATGACCATGTGAAACGAGAAGTTCTGGTCAAACTCAAAATAAAAAGTAAAATTTTTTAAGGAACTGGGCTGAGCTGAGCCAAGTCGTTCTGATATGTTTATTCTGGTAAAATTTATAGACCCATAATGTTAAAATCCGTGAAGCAAAAACTTTCCTTTGAGCCGCAACCCCAAATGAGATGGGTTGAGAAGAAACTATCTAATTTTTTCAGCCACAACCTTATAAACAAACTCTATGTAGTGCGGAAGCAAGACCGTTAGATTCTTAGAAAAGAAGGGTCATTTGGGTAAACTCCAACAAAAAGGAAAAGATAGTAAATGCTTTTAATGATAATAATTAAGAGGTATGCTCACAATCCCAACAGTAATTGCAATGCAATGACTGTGTAAACCAATACACACCTAGTTCTTAGGTCACACACAAAATTAAAACAAAATCAAAAAAACAATCGGAAAAAACGTCGGAATCAAAAATATTCACTGAAAAATACTGACACCAAACATTTCTTTTGGAGAAATAGCAAATAGAAAGAATAAGGAAACTAAATTCTTACACAGCATTGCAGCTTATCAACACTTGCATCAAAATGCCTCCATTGAATTTAAATTGCTTTAAAATGCAAATAAAAAATCAAACAAAATTTTGTAGGCTATAATCAAAAACGGCGTTATATGGCTCAACTTGTCAAACAAAATAACAAAAATTATAAAGTTGATTTTTGTCTAGTTTTTTATGAAAGAGTTATTGGCTTTCTGTGCAACCCGGCAACCAAAGTACACATATCTCAGAGCTTGTCTTCTGGAAAGTGAAGAATAAGGCCAACAAAAAAGTAGCGATGAGCGTATAGTTCTATTAGTGACCAAGTCGTCAAGGAGATGTAACGGGCAAATTTCTGCAAATTAAATCATATTTGAAGATTTTAATTATCATTTTAATGATAATTTGAATCGTCTTAATTTGAAAATAAATATATATTGCGTTTGTTAATCGGAACCATTTCGTTTACTAAAGTTAAAATTGATGAACATTTTTTATAGTTTGCTGGAAACATTCAGGTTATACCCAGCAAACACAGTTATGTAACAGTTACATAACATTAATATAACACGTTCGATATTCATGTCAACTGTTACGTAACATGCAACGTAAATGTAACATCCATATACGTTCCTATGTCAGCAACATGTAGACATGTATGTTACATGGCAGTTATGTGCTATAGATAACATAATTATTACGTACCACTGTTATATCACAGTTATATGAGAATAGCAACGTAATTGATTAGTAACAATGTTATGCATCTGTTACTCTGAACCAAAAAAAAGCATAAATATAAATCCTATTTATGATATTTATTAAGTCATGAGTTACCCTATCCTTATCCATTAATTTGACATGTACCATGTATTTGAAAATCTGAAAAATAGCTGAAAATAGTATGAAATAATACATTACTTACGTTGCCATCCGTGGGGTTCGAACCTGGGCTATTCCATGCAATAGTTTTGAAGGGCACATCGCTTACCACTGGGCCACCGAGGGTTACTGTTAAAGTTTTAGTTGTTTGTGGGTGAATTCAAATATTTTGAGAATACAATTAGTATCTACTATAACTAATAATTTATTATATGACTAGGTTAAGTTATGAAAAGATACTTGTAAACGAAAATTATTTAAATAATACCATAAAAAGTTAAAATAACTTACCCAGTCAAAAAAAACATGAAAGCAAGATTTACTTAAGGCTGATGTGTTCTCACTTAGAATGAAAATTCGATTTTCAATAGAAAATGGACTATTCGGTGTACAATAACAGTAGCTGACCAAAAACGTACAATAAAAAATAAAGTAATGTTTAAAAAAAATCGCGAATGCAAGAGATACGCGCATTTTAGCGATAATTTTATTTACAGTTTTCTGACTTTATTTTTGAAAATAACGCGTTAAAAGTTTTACAGTACGAGTATATCTAAAACGTTATTTTTAATATTATATCGAAAAAATTTTTTTTTTTTAAATTGCAATAAAAAAATTTTTTTTTCGCAATAAAAGCGCTTTGACATAATATTGTAAATAACATTTCTGACATACTGTAAAAATTTTAACTTGTTATTTTTAAAAATAAAGTTAGAAAATTGTAAATAAAAAAGTGGTTGCGAGAGAACAGTCTTAAACACTTTATCACGTTTATCTTCAATATTACACAGAAAAACAGCAAATATTAAAATAAGGAAACACATGTACAAAGTATACTCTGCAAGGCCAGTAGTGTCGGATACCCGCTTGGGTCAAGCCATTGGGGGCTGTTCATTAATCACGTGAAGCTCAAAAGGGGGGGAAGGGGTTTAAAAAAAATCACAAAATATTACAGGGGGGGAGGGCGGTCTAGTAATATATCACGTGTATTTATTTTTCGGCAAACGCGCGATACTGAACCGAAAAGCGGCGTTACGTGTATTTGTTTTTTCAAAAAATACACGTGATATGGGGGAGGGGATTTAGTCTTAAACCTCACCATATATCACCAAAGGGGAGGGGGGGTTAAAAAATGCCAAAAAAACATCACGTGATTAATGGACAGCCCCTTGGCGGCGAAAGTCAATAATATGCATTAATTCAAATGCGTAAACAAACTCATTTGATATGTATAATATAATATAATATTATTTAATTAGTATAATTACATATATGCCCATGTTACACGACACACGGGGAAAATATGCACCTTTCATATAACAAATATCTTCCAATGCCATGTAACTATAATTTCGTAATTGTTATGTATTTGTTACGTATATATAAACTCTATGTGTTCTGAGCGATATAACGTACGTATAAGTACGATATGTAGCACTAAGGTAACAGATAACATGTTACAGTTATGTAAAATTTATGTTAGGCAAAATGTTCCCCCAATATTACGTAGCAGTTATGTGTATGTACGATACGTAGCATTGAGGTAACAGATAACACGTTACAGTTACGTAAAATTTATGTTAGGCAAAATGTTCCCCCAATGTTACGTAGCAGTTATGTGTATGTACGATATGTAGCATTGAGGTAACAGATAACACGTTACAGTTACGTAAAATTTATGTTAGGCAAAATGTTCCCCCAATGTTACGTAGCAGTTATGTGTATGTCAACGCGGTGTTTGCTGGGTAATTTTTGAATTTCACGTACGTAGATTAAAAATGTACTTGCTTTGGTAATGACGACCGTGTATAATAAAAACTCATCATAAGTAAATTTAACACCAACGTTGAAATTTTGCAATTAATTCAAAAGAACTTTATTTAAAATTATAAGAATAGCTATGCTGCTTTAGATTTTTACGCGTGTGATCCGGTTACCTACATATTAATCCAGGGGCGTACTTTAAGAAATTTGTTTTGTATAACAATATTTTTTAATTGCACGATTTCACAAAGTCAGCGGTTAGATAACAACAGAATTAAATGTCTTTTGTGTCATTCTGAAAGATTGTGTTCCTCATAATTTAATCATATAAATTTAAAAGTGTCAAATTTGTGTTTAAAATAAATGAACTTTCAAGCAAGTAATTATTTTCTGTTATTAAAGGTTCAAATAAAATTTAGTGTAGTAAATTTAGTTGATTTTAAAATGAATTAATAGTAAATATTTTGTTAAGTGTGGGTGTATAAAATAGGAGTTTATTTTTGAATTGGAATTCTACAAAATTTAACCAGAATTAAATACCAATTATAAGAAAACCTCAGCATACACTGACTGAGCTTAGTTAAAAATTTTATTAAAAAGTAGAATTTTGCAATATCCACACGTATGAAAATCCTCGATTATTTTGATATAACAGAAAAATTTTGTCAAGTTTCATACTTAAAAGTATTTAAATTTACATAATATGTAACTATAATAATAATAGTGATTTGTTATAAAATTCCTCTGTCGCTTTTGTAGAAAAGCGCCTGAGAGGTTAATTCATTTATTACCATTTATAAATGTTTACTAATCTAAAATAAAGTTACGATTTACAGGGAGAAAGAGAATGATCACATTACGTATCAGTGGGGCCGTAGACCGACTAATTACATTAATGACAATATCCAGGAGATCCCTAATTTAATTAGATAATTTTTATTAATAATTGACAAAGTATACTTTAAACTTCCTGACATTGGGGAAGGTGAGAACCCCTTGGTCTTAATATTAATAAAAAATTTATCGTTTAATTTTTTACCCACGAATGAATGGAATAAAAATTAAAAAAAGTTATTTTAATAAAAATTTATTTATAAAAATAAAGAGGTTCCTATCAGATCAAACTAAGTACACCAATTCTACTGAAAACTAGCTCAGTCGGTTCCCTCATGTCTCATGAGATATTTTTTCCAAATAATTTTACTTTTAACACAAATTTAAAATAAAAATATGTGTTGTAATGTGGTAAATTAATTAGGAACTTATTAAAAGAATTTGTCTCAATGTAATAAGGAATTGAAATTTTTTTAACATCTAATAGCTTTGTGAAATCTATGAAAAAACTCATTTTTTAGTAAATACCAAAAAGGTAATCATCTACAACACGAAATTTAAATGTTAACTGCTTCAAAGAAACTAGGCATTATAAATAATTAGATTTTGTAAAGGTATTATTTATAAACAATAACAATTTTTGTAGTTCCACTGTTACCCTTAAAACTATCGCACTGCACTTTACAGAAAATATCATAAGTTTTATAAGAATAACATATTATAGGTACTATTGAGGATTTGTGGTTGATATTTGGAAAACATTTGTACAACTTTCTTTTCACTTCAATTTCTACAAGTGGTAAAAATAAGTTTTTTCATTAATTCAATGAACGAATAATTAATTCAACGTCGCCGTCGTTTATTAAAAATTTTATAATGTACCTTCTGCAACTTTTTACGTATATATGATATTAAGGAAAATTGAATAATTTACCAAAATACGGATCTTCGTTGGTAGTAAACACTACAGCTAATATATACCTAGATGTTAACCAGAATTATAAATCACCAAGTTGCAAAATTTGCAACAATTTAACAAAGAGCCCAAAATTGTCTCGTAGATCTAGCGGTTGACAAAAAACCTTGAATCTTCTATTCTCTTTTCGAAATTGATACGTTGAATATTGAACCATTTTCTTTTTATATTTAAATTTGAAATTTTAAAGTTTTACACGTTTTGAATTAAATAGATTTAATATTTAAACAGTACGCAATAGAAAAATCCATCCGTTCATATTCTGTAATGCATTTCAATAAGTTTTTAGGAGATTGGATTTTATAAGAGCAAAAATCAATGCGAATGAACAGAAACCAACGCTTCCCACTTGCTAAACTTTTTCTATTTTATTTTAAATATTCCGTCTATTGTTTAGATGATAATCATAATAATAAAATTTGCACAGGAAATACATACACACAACGAAGTAAAAAGTGCAAAATAAAAACAATTTTCTGAACGAAATATTTCTAGTGAAACCTTAGGGAAATGGCTACAACGCATATTACAATTTCTTAAATTGCATTATCATTCTCAAATTCTTTAATAATTAATGCCACTTACCAATTTCATTTTTTATTTTTTGAAAAATGTTTTGTAATGAGAAAAATGTAATCTTAAAACAGAAACTGAAATTGGTATAAGTATTATTACATTAAATGTTCGTGGGAAACCAAGACAAATATTTAAGTACATTTTAAGTCATTTTTATCAAGTTACAAATTGTAAGATTTTTATATTTACTTATTATTTTTTATTTTATCGGCTAGATTTTAAATATACGCGATAGGAAATGATCAAGAGATTAGAAGAAAAGCTCTTTGGATTGTTAAAGAAAAAAGTCGGCGCCAAACAAAATAAATGTATCGCATAAGAGAAAACTTATAAATAACGGTCACGATTAAAGGAGGACCCTAGTAAACCTTTCTTTACTTCAAAAATTTATTCGTTTGCCAAATGATCGGTATGATTAGTAAGAAGTGGAAAAATTACTAACCTTATCTAGAATCTATCAATTTTATTTAATTGATCTTATGCGTTATACATTATCTTTGAACGGATTGAAAAAAACGGCTAAAGCACTTTAATTTGATCAATGCAATAATCTGATAGTGGATCTTTCTCGAAAACATTTCCAACAAATTACATAAAGCAATTGTGAAATGAACAAGTAGGTGAGATGTAATTTACCACAAGATTATTAATTACAGTTTAAGTAGGAACTTCCACGTTTCCTTGGTATTCCGTGTTAATATGTAAATTGAGAAGCTGCTAAATTAAACATAAATTACATCTTAAGCACACAGTACTTTAAAAATTATGAAACCTGCTAATGCGTGTAATGCCAAAAACAGAATGTTTGACAATTTTGGGATTATCAAAATATCGACGACAACTACCTAACCTGCTAACCAATAAAGGAAACTTTGGTGCAAAATCCATAAGAAGTTTATACGGATTTAGCTAGCCTTGTGTGCTGGCTGGGTATAATAGTCTAAAACGGCGGACTCCAGTTAACTACTAAGTTTTCTCTAAGATAAGATTTATTTATTAACTTTTAAATAAAAGGGCTCGATTGTACTCGTTCGTTTATTTTACGGCGTAGCTTAACAATTGATGTTCACCCAAAGTTATCCGTTAAGTGCTATGGATAGCAAGAGATTCACAAAAATAGTTGATGTATGTTATACTCCTAACCTCAACCTTGATGGAAATTATTAGTATTTTGAAAATGAGACTTAATTAATTATTCGCTGTTGTGTGTGTTGTTAAAAAAGATTTAAATAATGTTATTATTACTACTAAATATTACACTATTAGCATTTTTCTTTGTAAGTTGCTGGCACAGACTAACTTTTTGAAGTCATTTATAAGCTACTTCGTGACAGACTACACAGAAAAAAAGTACGTCGTTATATTTACGAAATGCGGTTGTTAAACGGAAATTCGTTATATTAACGAAAATTTCGTTACTATTATTAATTTTTCGTAAAATCGTAATCTTGTAGTTCGTTAATATTACTACACGCTATTGTGTAGTAATATTAACGAAAAATGTCGTAACTATTATGATATATTCGTAAATATTACTATTTACTACTATAATTAACGAAATGCTTGTCGTAATATTAACAAAAAGTTTCATAGGATCAAAAGCCGTATTAACGACGAATTTCGTTAAATACACACCACTTTTTTTTTCTGTGTATCGACTGTGTATAACTGAAATTAGATCACTAACTCATTATTACCATTATTAAAGATTATTTGTTTTATTTTGAGTCTTTGAACAAAATGTAATAATAACGGAAGATAACTTAAAATAACACTATTTTAGTAAATAAAATTGCGATTTAAAAATACCGAAACTTTCCTTTTCTCAAGAATTATGAGGCGAAGATGCTCGTGGGAATAACTAACAGAAAGTGATTAAAACTTTTGAACTGATACTAACAAGTAACAATGATATATTATACAATATTGTAGTATAACGTGGTATTCTGACAGGATAAGATATGGATTAGGAATCTATTCCTACCGACGCGACGGTGACCAATAAAATCAATGGAGTAGCTCCAGGATTTCAATATTTATACAAATGTAAATTTTTGAATAACGGCGGTATGTTCAAAAACAAAGTTTACCACACTAATGTTTTAATTCATTTGATTTAAATAATGCAGGTTTTGTAATTAAAATGAAAAAGATTAAATTTTGATTAATAAAAAAATATCAAAAACAATAATAAATTAAAACGATTAAAAATTGTTGATAAACTGACGCCAAGAAGAAAACTAATATTTTGAATGCCACAAGATATTGTTACGATGAAACTGGTATTATTATTATCCTTATTCCGTATAGCAACATTTTTGCGTTTTTAAAATTTTGAGGCTCTATATCGCTGTTTTAATGCATTCGATTTTCCAGCTCTGTGTCTACTAATCCGCAGATTGTGGTAAATTTCATAATTACAAAAATTAGTGATATTGAAAGCAGAATAATGAAAAATTACGAGTTCCAAGAAACACGTAGGCCTTGTAACATTGAATCATTAGCGTTCTACAATTCATAGTTCGTCATTGGTTGATAATAAGTTTTGGCATTAATCACGTACGTGCTTTTAATACCCTTCGGGAAAATATAATTTCTGATTTATTGTTACAGTCCCGATAACTATCAAAAAGATAAATGTTTTGCGTTTGCTTTTGACGAATATTGCGAGAATGTTTCATGGCTCAATATATCTCTAAAGTGCAAGATGTGATTGCTAGCCCACTTTCCATAAATTATTTTTAATGGTTTTTGATTACTGTCGCCACAACTCATCATAAAGATCCAACTAATCATTTATAAATTAATGTTTGATTTTAAAACGAAAACGATTATGCAAATCGGTGCATCATATTTGTCAAATCCTTGCAGGATGTCTATTTATTTTATGATATTTTACATTCCAATACGACAACTTCCACATGTAGCCCACATTAATCTTCTAAAAAGCTTTCAGCACGCTCGCTTAGTATCCGATTTTGTTCATTGTAAAAAAGTAACCTAAATATCTACTGAGAAGTTAGTTGCTCCACTTGAGTACATTTATATTATTGACACTTCGTCTAATTTAGTTTTTTCAATTACAATACAAAAATACACTTTGATATTATGTTAACTTGTCAACGCCATACAAAATAGCGCTATTGGAAAAGTCTTGTCAGTTTTGAAATACAAACATGTAGGTATAGTAAAAAGTTTGACAAACTTCTTGTACCTACATCATACAAATAATAAAATAGGTAAAAGTGTTTTGAACTACTTTGGTAATTTTGCAAAACATTAATTTAACGGGAAGTTATAAACATAGAAAACCGAGAATAAATCAAGCAGTGAAATTGCCTCCATTTACAAACTCTATTGTGGTAAAAATAAGGTCACAGAGTTCTAAATTATTGGATATAAACTTTGAATATGTAATTCCGTCTCATTTCTAGTTTCTGGTTCTTCCTTGCAGCTATTCGGGTTGATAAAAATGCTCTAAAAATGGTTTTAAGTGCAAAATAGGACCAATTTGCCGGTTAGCTCTAAAGTAGTGAAAGAGGTTGGGTCTATTGCTATAATTAATTGAAATTAACACACAGTGAAAGGCGTCAAATTTTTTGACTAAAAGCAATTTCTCTTAGAGGGAGTCTGAAATACTTACCAGTAATCAAAGTAATTAGTAATTTGTATTTCTAGGACAAGAATGATAAATAGGATTTTTCAGGAAAAGTTTTGAAATGACCGTTAGCAAGGACTGTTTCAGTTTAAACCTTTAAGAATTTTGCTTATGTAATACCTATTTTTGGTTAATTTAATTTTAATTTTTGAATTTGTTACTTGCGCCCAAATTCGAATTTAAAATTACTACACCTTAAATATCTAAGTAATTCAAATTAACCAGTTGAAAAGGACAACATTTTTATTTTATGCCCGCTTTTAAAACTAAACTGTTGATCTTTTTTGGTTATTTGGTCAGAAAAAGTTTAAAGAACAGAAGGGGGGTTCAAATAATCGGAAAAAGTCCCAACAAGGACGGATACCGTAGGTGGGGCATTTAACTAAAAAGCAGAAAATCAAAATAAGCAGTATATGTACTGTTGCAAATTTGGCCAGTACCACTTTCATATAATTTAAAAAAAGTGAAATTAAATTTAAATTTAATTATTTACAATCTGTTAATTGCACAGAAAAGGCTAACTACTGTCTTATAACAAGAGTCATATTTTCTATTGTTCTTTTAGGTATCGACTGTACTTTACAATTTTAAATTAAAGATTAGTGAGTATTTTAGAAGTTTTACGTTATAATTATAACTATAAGATACTTAAATGTAATAAATTGGTACATTCGCGTATCGGATGATGTTAAGTCCAGTTAATAATTAAGAGCTTAAAGCTTCCTGCACTAAAGCATCTGCTTGTTAACTTTTATTTTGGTTGTATTACTTTATTTATTAAGTATAAAAGTTAATTTAAACTTTTAATTTAATGTACCTACTAAAAACCGGTAATTCCTTATTGGATTTTAAATATGTAATAGTAAACTAAAAAACATCTAAATTACGTTCAAGACGTAAAGGTATGACGTTTTTGATATAAGTTACTTTTAATTAAATAAATTGGTTAACTGGGTAGAACATTTTTGTTATTTGGAAAAGATCCTAAATAAACGTGCTAAACATTCTTTTCAAGTATGACACTACATGTGTTACTACTAAAGTAGAAGTAAGTAATTCTGTTTGCATAATTTAATTTGTTAACTTCTCAAATTTAAATCAACCTCAGAAGTTACCAAATACTAAAAAAGTTTTAAGCACCTACGTACCTATTTGAAAATAAATTACTTTAACTTATGGCTATGCTTTAAGATTTAATGTTGAAGAACTTAATTCTCACGAGTACCATCGGATATTCATTGCACCAATCTTTACTTTACTTGTAGTACTTGTACTAATCTTTGCTTTAATTATTAGTTAGAAAAGTAAACTTAACTTTACTTTATTTGAATATTAACACCAACATTAGATAACAATTCATAACAATCATTGTTATTATATACTAGACTAATTATATAATATTTAAACTTTAAAATATCGAGTTATTTAAAAATTAAAAATCAATTAAACAATTTGTAATTACTCAATGTTTTAAATATTTTAAAGTTTAAATATTATTTAATATCAACGGGTTAATAATTTAACATTTTAGACTAATTATAGTGGCTTACATGAATAGCTAATTAAATCCACCTGATTCAAGTTACATGCTTAAAATTAATCAATCAGAATTCCATTCACAAAAAGTAAACTAAAATGGATGCATTTACCTGTGGAAATAGTACCTTATTCTAGTTATTGCTATTTGTTGCTATGCAACAATGCCTTCGCATTTATTATAGTACATGAAAATTTACTGTTTTAACTTTAATATTTTGTAGGGTGAAGATTTAAACTTTCAAACTACTTTTTTGTATTTGGATACATTTAATAGTTGTAGAATTAAATTGTTACAGTTAATATGTAAATGTTCATGGATTATATAATCCAGCTGTCGCATAAAACGAAATGTTTTGATTATTACTAAGTAAGTCTAACTCGATCCGTTTCTATAATTTTCTAATGATGGCTCTAACTACCGTTCTCAAAACACTACTAAAGTATTCAGAGGAAGCGACACACCTTATCTTATGGATACACTGTAGATCCCTAATTTTGCTATTAATTGTTATGCTAAGTTACCCTAAAGTTTAAGCATACTACTTACAGTGTGTATTGCATTGAATCTTAAAATTTCCCTTAATGCTGAATTCTGGAACTTCTGCAGACTATTCGTGTCCAAGTATATCTTCAGGTACAAATACCTCACAACAAAAGTTATAATTTAATCTCCAATAGGCTGTCTGCACTTTTGCTGTATTCTTAACTTATCAAAGTTTTCGTGGTGGTGCAAAATCTTATTCGACAATCATGAAATCTGTTACCAGTTCCTATGAAAATAGAAATAGCATTAGAAATTTTATTCAAGCAAAATTTAAACAGGGGTGAATTTTATATAAACCAGAAAGCATTTTACCAATACAAACTCCAATGAAACATTAAAATAAATTATTTCAATATTTCTAAAATTTATCTTAAACTTTAAATTTTATTTTTATGGATTTTATTACTGGAAGTACGAAGGTTGGCTACTAAACAGTTTTTATTAAACGTCACAAGACGCTTCTAATGCATTAAAAAAATGAACATCTGTTAATAAATAAGAAGTTATCAATCAATGATGATAACCAAAAATTGTTCACGTTTTGCTACGTTACTGGCCAAAAAAAAAAAATTTAAGTTCTACTTTCGTGTTAAGCAGAAATCGCATGGTCAAAAATATTTTATCTCAAATCTCATAAGAAATAAATTGGATCGATTTCGATTCAGAATTAATTACATTTTTATAATCATTACCTACCTACACTTTTTAATTAAAATTTCCAGTAATTTTCTGTTACCTAATTAAATTGTAAATATTTCAGATTTATGAAGAAACTTCTGTAGCTACCGTGGCAAGCAGCTTCGAAGATTTTATTGCAAATCGAAAAGAACGCACATTTTATACAAGAACAACTTCTAAAATTAAATCAGATAGTATAAACTTAAATGGAATTTCTACTACAACAGAATATTATCAAGCTCAAGAGGAAAATCCTACAAAAGCACAGTTACCAAAACCATTTACTACGGGTTACAATTTAAGCACAAATTGTTTAAATTGTAATAGGACATACAACGATACGCTAAATAAATCCAATATAGATGGATTTCATGGAAGCGAAAAACTTTTGCAAAATTATTCCTACACTGCAAATATTTCAAACAACAATTTATCGTACCCTACGTTAAGCAGCGATTTAACCACCGCAGATGGAATCTCACCACGTTCGAGCGTTTTATCAACGAGTGAAAATGAAAGTGAATTTGAAAAATTTAAGGCTAGAGGCGTAGCTAACAATTTCACAGATAAAGTGTTAGGCATTTATAACGGAGTATTAATGACGACCAGTGCTAGTGATAAAATTGCGAGCGCGATAAACTTAGGTGATAATAGCTCAAGTGACTCAAACAGGAGTAGCGGCGGTTCTCTTAAAGTGATCTCGGAGTTTCCGTGGCCTGTTAAAAAAGAAGCGGTTGTTGAAGGTGATTTGGTGTTAGGTGGTTTGATGATGGTACACGAGCGAGAGGATACGGTTACGTGTGGCCCGGTTATGCCGCAAGGTGGAATTCAGGCCCTTGAGGCTATGCTTTACACCTTGGATCGCTTAAATGAAGCGCCAACAGCTATATTACCTAATATAACTCTAGGCGCACATATTTTAGATGACTGCGACAAGGATACTTATGGACTGGAAATGGCTGTAGACTTTATTAAAGGTAAGGCTGTCTTTGTTGTTTATCTCTTGAATTTTTAATAAAAGCTTACGGAACTATTTCGGTTTATTCAACATGCTGATTACGTTGTTAAATATTTCAACTGGCTATACTAAAAGGAAAAGTTTGTAATGAATGCCCTACTAAAATATTTTATTTACCACTGCAATATGTAAATTTATTGTTACTACTTTACATAATACAAAATAATTTTCGGTTTCTG